>CAMTDV010000030.1:30714103-40714103 GCA_947069175.1 Scalesia atractyloides
CCTTCAGGTACCATAGGACTGAAAATCCCATTACCAAGGTTCCCGGTGTTTGTGGGGAAGTTTGGGGAACTGTCGAAACTGTTTACTTTAACAAATCCTTTGGTGGTTTGTTTTTGCAATTTAAAGATACCCTTTGGTGGTATAGACGAGTCAACACAGGTTTGAATGTATTCACCAAAACGACCAAAAGTTTTCACAATTAAAACAAGGACGATTTGTCTACACGGACGATGAACATTTGGTTTATGACATGAACAATGGACAATTGGTTTATGACACGAACAATGGACAATTGGTTTATGAAACGAACAATGGACGATTGGTTTATGACACGAACAATAAACGATTGGTTTTTGGTAAGTGATTTAGATAACGGGACGTGTGTAATGTGATAAAAACATGGTGGATACGTTGCTGGTACTTTCTATATATAAGTGCTTTTATCATGTTACATACGTGGCGTTATTCAAATCACTTGAAACAAAGGTTTTCAAAAAACGACACACAACGATTTTCAATTTAAGATATAAACCATACAAGGTTTCTTTCAAGACGATTTACTACTCGGATTTACAAAACAAATGTTTTGGTCAAGATTCATGGCTACAAGTCTTTTATAAACTAGAACTAACTTGTTTTAGTTGGTTAGTTATCATTGCAATACCAAATACTTTTGATAACAAGGTTTTCAATTAACGACTCTAGTAGTCTGACGAGGTATTGCAATACATATTCAAGGCCATGAATTTGACACACTCACAAAACCTATGTACTCACCGACATATTTTTGCTGACTCGTTTTCACATATGTTTCAGGAAACCAAGTTTGATGTCGATGCATGCTCACGTAGGATCGAACGCGGACTTAGTGCCTTAAAATATGAAAGACAATAGTTTATTTAGTTTGTTTTAAATTCCAAGGCAATGTAACTATGAAATTTCAATATTCAAATAAAACAAAACTTCAAATACCATGTGTTGTTGTAACAACCTGTTAACGTGACTCCCGACGTTTCCGCCACGGTTTGTTGTTTTTAGCGGTCGGGGTGTTACATGACAGATTGGTATCAGAGCCATAACTATAGGGAATTAGGTAGAATTGCCATGTTCGACCTAGTCTATAGTTTAAGTGTTCCATTTTTTACCATTCTTATTTCATGCTTAAAACATCATTCTCCCTACCTTGCTTCTCCTTTTCTTCTTGGTCTTATTACTTACATAATGTCTGTCCTAAGACATTTACACAATACACTTTGAAGACTTGAAGACACTCGTAATGCAAACGAGACGATTTGCACCAAGATAGGCCCAATGGCCCATAATTTTTTGTAAAATCCCTCATTTCGCGTATTCAATTTTTCACGAAGTTACACCATCAAGTTAGGAGTGACATCCACACCTTGATGGAAAACTTCCAATTCAAACTCTAGTGGACCCTCGTCAAAGTGTCAAAATTAATTTGGACCTGATGAGTATCAACCACAATAAGGGTACGAAATCGTCAAGTTAGGGGTGAAACCTGCAGCTTGTCGATTAAGTCCCAATCCTCGATTTTCAATCTCGCCAAAGTCTCGAATTTTCGATCGGCTAGGGACATGTAGTAACCGGAAGGGTAAAATACCGTTAGTCGTTTCTCGACGAGAGTATTTGACCTATTAGGCCAAAACATGTTCCTTAACTCGAAAGATCTAAGAACCATTTTGGAATAGTTGAAGTTTCTCTACCCGAAACATTCCAAAGTTTTACTATGTAACACCCCAAATCGCGTAAAGCAACACGCGGCTGAGACACTTGGGGAGTCACTTTACAAATTGTTTCGCAACACATGGTATTTAAAGTTTTGTTTTATTTATTTATAAATTTTACATTTGTCTTGGAATAACGAAAATAAAATACAATCAAATTTGTCCTCTAAATTTTAATGTCACTAAGGCCCGTGCCCATCCTATGTGTAGTATGCAGCGACAATCATCATCTATGTAACCCTGAAACATATGTGAAAATAGGTACGTCAGCATAAAAATGCCTGTGAGTAACATAGGTTTTGTGAATTAGATTCATGGCTTTGAATGTTTTAAGAAAAGAACATACGTTTTTAGAAATAGCCATGAATCCTTACTAAAAGTTTGGTATCTAAAATACTTTGCTTTTTGATAAAGGTGTTTGTAATATATGTACAAGATATACTTTTGGTTTTGAAATAACAATTTAGGTAGTATATCAACTTATTATACTTTTGTTTTAAAAGATCGGGTAGTATATCAAACTATACTTTAGTAAATAGTAAGAAAATCAGTAGCATATCAAAATATACTTTTGTTTAAAAACAAGAGATTCGGTAGTATATCAAACTATACTTTGGTAAATAATATCACATTGATAGCATATCAAACTATGCTTTGGAAGTATATCGAAATATACTTAATTATGATTTGGTAGTATATCAAAATATACTTTGGTTTAGGAAATCAATAAAAGATAAGTTTTTTATGGCTTAATTAGAAAATCTTTGTAAAACATACATTGTGGTCGTTTGGCAATACATTCAAACCTGAGTATATCAAACTATACTTTGGTGACTATAGATTTGCCATGAAAGCAAAATCTATTTGGTTTAAACTTGGTTTCTGACATTCCATACAACAGGAATGGGGTGTCAAATCCTATAGCGCTATATCGTACTACCAATCTGCTTGATCATTGTTAATGAATGTATAAAAGAAATGCGCACCAACAATAGTCTCACAAACTTTGAAAATCATTGTTTTAGCCACAGGTAATGGTTTCAAATCGTTGATGGATATAGTACTATGTATACGAAATCATATAACTTTGAAAAACGTGAAAATTGTGAATAGGCACATATGAATCACCCCAAAACATTTGGAAAACATAAAAGAGGGGAGTATGTACTCACTTGGGGTTGCAAAGTAACCTTGAATAAAAGATCAAACAAGCACAAATGTCCGAGAAATCAAGCGTGTCCTAAAATCGGATAACTATGTAAATGTCGGGACTTAATCGGCGGATTGGATAGAATGAGGTCTTGTAAACCAAATGAGTGTTGGTACTCATATGAAATGGTTTAACAAAGTTTACATTCTGATTTGAAAAGGATTCCTAAGTGCTTTTGACCCGTTATGACTCGTTAAGGTAGTTTATGCTACTATAACGGATCATTTTCGTAAATACGTGTTCGGATGGTTAGATATGTGTTATGATAAGTCCAATATGCCAAAATAAGTTTGATTAAGTTGTAACATCAGTTTATAGGTCAAAACATTGGTCACATATGCTTAAAGTTGATTTATGCGCAAAAAGGGCATTTTGGTCATTTATATAGGCATAACTAGTGACTTAACATAATACTAACCAAACGACGTGACCATAAGGTATAACCTCAGAGGGTTATTCCCTATACAACTATGGTCACAAATATATGTTTGGTTGGATCCTAAGATTGACCAAACGGTTCGGATTCGAAAGTCAAAGCGGTGGTCAAGACCGCTCGACTTACGACCCTAAACAAGCACTAAACTAAAAGTGACGAGTTAGACATGTTTAACATGTTTAACTAAGTTTGTAAAACTGATTTGGTATCAAAACACTTTGTTTTGACACCCAAAAATAGTTCCGTCGTATAATGCACATTGTGCGCATTATTGACCGAAACTTTGACTCGTCACTACTGTAACACCCCAAATCGCGTAAAACAACACGCGGCGGAAACACTTGGGGAGTCACGTTAACAGATTGTTTCAACAACACATGGTATTTCATATTTCGTTTTATTGGGTATTAAACATAGATTATATTGTCATATTGTTTTAGAGCTTTAAACAAACTTCAACAAATAAACAAGCATATTTATTGTCTTTCTTATTTTATAAGCACTAAGGTCCACGTCCAGTCCTACATGAGCATGCATCAGTATCATCAAGCATTGTTCCCTGAAACATATGTGAAAACGAGTCAGCAAAAATATGCCGGCGAGTACATAGGTTTTGTGAGCGTGTCAAGATTATGGCTTTGAATATGTATTGAAATACATAGTCCGACTACTAGAGTCGTTAATTGAAAATCTTGTTATCAAAAAGTGTTTGATATTGCAACGATAACTAACCAATCTAAAACAAGTTAGTTATAGGTTATAAAAAGACTTGTAGCCATAATTCTTGACCAAAACATTTGTTTCGTAAATCCGAGTAGCAAATCGTCTTGAAATAACTTGTATGGTTCATATCTTTAATTGAAATCATTGCGTGTCATCGTTTGAAAACATTTTTCAAGTGATGCAAAATCGCCACGAATGTAATACGATAAAAGCACTTATATATAGGAAGTTCCAGCGGCGTATCCACCATGCTTTTATCACATTACACATGTGTCGTTATCTAAATCACTTATTATAACCAATCGTCCATTGTTCATTGTTCTTATAATAACCAATTGTTCATCGTTCCGTGTTATAAACCGTCGTTCATCGATCATCGTTTTAAATTGTGAAAACTTTTGGTCGTTTCGTGAATACATTCAAACCTTTGTTGACTTGTTCGAGACCACCCAAGGTGTCCCTTAATCGTATAACATACCACCAAAGGGTATGTTAAAAATACAGTTTCAGTCGCTTCCCAAATTTCCCCACAAACCCCGGGAATTTTAGTAACGGCATTGTCAGTCCTAGGCGCCGTAACTTACTACTGGTCGGCTTGGCCATTGTTAATGAATGTCATTCTTGTTATGAATATAACGCACCAACAAGTTCGTTCACATTATCGAAATCGTTTTGTTTATATAAACCATAAACTTTGTATTTTGTAAACTTGAAAACATTTAGCACATATGAATCACCCCAAAAACAATTGCAAAACATAAAATAGGGGAACTATGTACTCACTTGTGATTGCTATTGTAACCTTGAATCAAAGATCAAACAAGCTCAAAAGTCCGAGAAATCAAGCGTGTCCTAAAATCGAATCATTGTGTAAATATCGGAACTTGAAATCGGATGATTTGAATAGAATGAGACCGTATAAACCAAATGAGTATTGAAGCTCATATGACATGGTTTATAAAGTTAACATTCTGAGTTGGAAAGACATTAGAGTGCTTTTGACCCGTTATGGCCCATTAAGGTAGTTTAAGCCACTTTAACGCGTCTTTTGCGAAACTATGTCATCGGATGGTTAGATATGTGCTATGATAAGTATTTAATGCTTAAACATGTTTGAAAATGTTATTTGATCAGAATACATGTCAAAATTTATGTTACATATGCTTATAGTTGATTTATTTGCGAAAAGACGTTTTGGTCATTATTGAAGATTATATCAACTAATCATCGTAACACTAACCAATTGACATGACCATAAGGTATAACCTCAGAGGGTTATTTCCTTGATAATTATGGTTAAATTTATGTATTTGGTTAGGTCCAAAGATCCACCGCACGGGTCAGATTCGGAAGTCAAAGCGGTGGTCAAACCGTTCAACTTACGAGTCTAAACAAGCACAAAAATAAGAGTGACGATTTAGACATGTTTTGACATGTCTAATTAAGTTTATAAAAGAGTTTTGGCATAAAAACAAACTGTTTTGATACCCAAATTTAGATCCGTCATAAAATATGCATTTATTGCATTTTTTACTAAACTTTGACTTGTTAAAATGACTAGAAATGATAGGAATCAGTAGGTATGATCAATAGAGACCATAATCACCTTGATTACCATCATATTGCAAGTTTTAATTGGACTTTATGTTGATCAATATATGATCAATTCTGGAAGTCAAACAAAAGTCAAACTTTTTGACTTTTAATCCAATTAAACTACAAGAATTGAACAAAGCATGATTGAGAACACTTACAATCACCAAAAGAATGTCAAGAAAACTCAGAGGAACTCCAGAGATTGTTGCAACTCCAAATTGTAGCAGGAATAGAGTGATCAAAAGTTCACATGAATGATGAATATTGGTATTTATAATTTTCTTGATGCTCTAAGATGCTTACACATGTCCATGAGTCACCATGAAGATGGATTAGTGTCACACACATGTTAGAAGCAGGAAAAAGGGTGGCAATTTCGAGCTAGGTGCCAAAAATTTGTATCTTGGGGCTCAAGGAATGAGCTGTGCAGCTGCTAGGTAATTTTTCTGTGTCTGATGGCTTCTCGCAGGCTGCGAGTCGTTTAGGCTAAGGGAGTCGCACCCTGCCAGAGGCTCAAATTTCAGAATTGGCAGAAATGGTCCCTGCAGCCTCTAAACTTATTTTTCGATGCGTTTTGGCACTTTTAACACCTGTTAACCCTATTTTTAGGCCCTATAAGGACGTTAAAGAATAGGAAACTTGAAATGTGTCCAAAAATGTCTCATAGGTCGGTTCGTTTGGTCGTACGGTTGTGGTTTTCGGTTAATTACGACGAAAATAGTAACGAACGCGTAAATGACCGTAATTGCGTAACGAATGATATTTTTGCATTCCAATCATTAATATACTAGATTTTAGTGATTAAAATTTTTTTTGGATGTTCGTACATGTTCCGGATAGCGAAATACGCAAAAAGGCATAGTTTCTCAGAATTTGCAAAATAGCCTCTGAAGTTACAAAAGCATGTTTTTGCCATACCGAAGCCCTTGAAACTTATTTCTAAGTTATGTAAAGGGTATTTAAGGTATGTTAATATTATGAACTTGTTCCAGAGTGTGCGTTGCTACGAGAATCGGCAGACTTTCATAGTTTGTCATAAATAATCCCTGTGATCGAATATACTTGTTTTTGATATACCAAACCTTGCAAAACTTATTTCTAAGTTATGAAAGGGATATTTAAAGTATGTTAAGCTTGTATCATCTTTACAGAGTGTACGTCATGATAAATTGGTTAAGTTTACGTAACAGTTTGCGATTTCACTTCCAGAAGTCGTTTGAAAACTCGGAATCGTGCAAGAATTGAATATGTGCAATTGTCATGATAAAAATACAAAACTCATAAATAAAACACAAAATTATATAACTTGTTTGACATTGTTATATGCTAGAATCGCCACAGATATCACAGTTTTCCCTACATCAGGAAATTTCGTCCCGAAATTTAATTAGTGGAAACTCATGAAAACAAATGTGGGTATTTCGCTTTCATTTGATCCTATCGTTCCCAAGTATACTCTGGGCCACGTTTGGATTCCCATCAAACTTGGACTATCGGAATTCATCTTCACTTGAGTTTCTTGACTTCACGGTCCATTATCTCCACCGGTTTCTCGACAAAATGCATAGTATCATTAACGTGAATCTCATCGAGTGGAATATGGTGAATTGTATCAGCTAGACATTTTTGTAGATGTACACGTGGAAAGTTGGGTGAATATTCCCGAGTTTAGGAGGTAGCTCAAGTCGGTAGGCCACCTTTCCGATTCTTTCAACGATCTTAAATGGTCCAACATATCGTGGTGCAAGTTTTCCTTTCTTCCCAAATCTAACCACTCCTTTCCAAGGGGATACCTTGAGTAGGACGTGATCACCAACTTGGAATTCCAAGGGCTTGCGTCGCTTGTCTGCGTAACTCTTTTGACGGCCTCTAGCGGTCAGAAGGTTATCGCGAATTTTCTTGACTTTTTCGGTTGTGTCGTGAATGAGTTCAGGTCCAGTAAACTGTGACTCTCCAACTTCATTCCAACAGACAGGTGACCGACATTTTCGACCGTATAGAGCTTCAAAAGGCGCCATGTTGATGCTGGCGTGATAACTGTTGTTGTAGGAGAATTCGATCAATGGTAGATGCGAATTCCAACTATCACCAAAATCGATCACACAAGGTCTAAGCATATCCTCCAGTGTTTGTATCGTCCTTTCAGATTGTCCATCCGTTTGAGGATGATAAGCAGTACTCAGGTTAAGTTTGGTTCCCATTGCAGATTGCATAGTCTTACAAAAATGAGATGAGAACCGAGCATCTCGGTCAGATATGATATTCAAAGGAACACCATGACGAGACACAATCTCATCAACATAGATCTTGGCGAGCTTGTCAGCAGAGTAATCCTCACGAATTGCAAAAAAGTGTGCTGACTTTGTTAGACGATCAATGATCACCCAAATTGCATCATGACCTCTAGATGTGCGCGGTAGTTTCGTAATGAGGTCCATCGCAATGTTCTCCCATTTCCATACCGGTATTTCCGGTTGTTCCAATAAACCAGATGGATGTTGATGCTCGGCCTTGACTTTGAGACAAGTAAGGCATTTAGATACATACAAGGCAATGTCATTCTTCATACCCGGCCACCAATACTGGGTATGGAGATCCTTGTACATTTCTGTAGCACCAGGATGAATTGAGTAACAAGACTTATGAGTTTCATCCATTAATAGAGTACGGAGATTATGTTGATTTGGAACCCACAAACGGTTCATGTAATAGAGTAATCCATCGTCTTTCGTTTCGAGTTGAAGTTCGAGTTGATGAGGTAGTTCGTTTTTCATCAAACCTTGGGTTACACAAGTGCGTTGGGCTTCAAGAATACGTGTTTGGATATCGGATCAAATTCGAACACAATGAAGCTTGACACGTTCTTTGCGACTAAGCGCGTCAGCCACAACATTCGCCTTACCAGGATGGTAGCGAATTTCACAGTCGTAATCATTTAGAAGCTCTACCCAACGTCGTTGTCTCATGTTTAGCTCCTTTTAATTGAATATGTGTTTGAGACTTTTGTGGTCCGTGAAAACCACACACTTCGTTCCATAAAGATAGTGCCTCCAAATTTTGAGAGCAAAGACAACAGCTCCTAACTCAAGATCATGAGTTGTATAATTCTTCTCGTGGACTTTCAATTGTCTTGATGCATATGCGATGACTTTATCCCGTTGCATTAGAACACAACCAAGGCCTAAATTCGACGCGTCACAATAAACCACGAAATCATCATTGCCATCGGGTAAAGACAAAAAAGGAGTATCACAGAGTTTTAGTTTCAAAGTTTGAAAAGCTTCCTCTTGTTTAGGTCCCCACTCAAAAGGCTTATACTTTTGTGTCAAAGCAGTGAGGCGAACCGCGATCTTTGAAAAGTTTGCAATAAATCGTTGATAGTATCCAGCAAGACCAAGAAATGAGCGAACTTCTGTGGGAGTAGTGGGTGTTTTCCAATCCTTAATCGCAACAATTTTGGAAGGATCCACATGAATACCTTTCTCATTAACAATGTGACCCAAGAACTGAACTTCTCTCAACCAAAATTCACACTTGGAGAATTTGGCATATAGTTGTTCTTTCTTTAGAAGTTCCAATGTCAAACGAAGATGTTGCTCGTGATCGGCTCGAGATTTTGAATAAATAAGGATGTCGTCGATGAAAACAATGATGAATTTATCTAAATAAGGTTTACAAACCCTATTCATCAAGTCCATGAATACCGCGGGAGCATTGGTCAAATCGAAAGGCATAACGGTGAACTCATAATGGCCGTATCGAGTGCAGAAAGCAGTCTTAGGAATATCTTCCTCGTGAACACGAAGCTGATAATACCCAGAACGCAGATCGATCTTGGAGAAACAGGTAGCACCTTGAAGCTGATCAAACAGATCATCAATGCGAGGTAGGGGATATCGATTCTTGATCGTGAGTTTGTTGAGCTCACGATAATCGATACACATACGGAAGGATCCATTCTTCTTTTTCACAAATAAGACAGGAGCACCCCACGGAGAATAGCTCGGACGAATGAAACCTTTGCCCGATAACTCTTGTAGTTGTTTCGATAACTCTTGCATTTCTGATGGTGCAAGACGGTAAGGAGATTTGGCTATTGGGTTGGCAC
Organism: Scalesia atractyloides; assembly: GCA_947069175.1. Taxonomy (NCBI): domain Eukaryota; kingdom Viridiplantae; phylum Streptophyta; class Magnoliopsida; order Asterales; family Asteraceae; genus Scalesia; species Scalesia atractyloides. Next base: position 30,723,922 of record CAMTDV010000030.1, read on the forward strand.
CATGTACAAGATCAATACGGAATTCAACTTGACGTGCCGGGGGTAAACCAGGTAGATCTTTAGGAAAAACCTCAGGATAGTCTTGGATAACAGGAATATCTTGAATACTCTTGTTCTTTACTTTCTCCTCTATGATATGTGCCAAGAACGCCACATAATTCTTTCGTAAGTACTTTTGGGCTTGTACCAAGCCATGAGTTTCAGGTTACTAGCGGGTTTCTCCCCACAAACCTCTAAGGTTTCACCAGAAGGAAGAGGTATACGAACTATCTTCTCAAAACAAATAACTTCGGCATGATGCTTGGTTAACCAATCCATTCCTATAATAACATCGAAACTTCCGAGTTGTATTGGTGTAAGGTCGATAGAAAACAAATGATTGTTGAGGTTTAACTGGCAATTTCGAATAACATGATCGAGCACAAGAGGTTCACCACTAGCGACTTCTACTGTTAAATGCTTTCCTAGTCTAGTTCTTGGCATCGAAAGCACAGATTCAAAGGCTAAGGACACAAAACTTCTATCAGCACCCGAATCGAAAAGAACTGAAGCAGGACAATTGTTAACAACGAACGTACCATTTACGACTTCGTTATCAGCATGAGCCTCGTTGGCGTTCCTATTGAAAGCTCGTCCGCGAGCTGGATTTGTAGTTGCTAGCCTTGGGCAGTTGTTTCTATAGTGCCCCATCTCGCCACAATTAAAACATGAACCAGGCGGAAAGTGAGGTCGTACGGGATTTGCTTGTGGTTGAACTGGGTTCTGTGCAGCTGGGTTTGGGTTAAAGCGACAAATATTCGCCAGGTGACCAAGTTTTCCACAGGTAGTACACTGTCGACACGGTATATGAACTTGATGATGACCATTACAACGGTTGCAAAGCGGTGCAGTTCCCGCATAAGGTTTCTTTGCCAGAGGTTGAGTTGGTTGGTTTTGGGGAGCAGTTGGAGCGGGTTGTGCAGTCATAGCAAAGTTTTGAGAAGCCTTACGCTTCTTCAATCGTTTGGAAGGCTCGGCTTTTTTTCCCTTTGGTTTCTCTTGAGTTGACTTAGCAGATGATTTCTTATCGCCCTTGCGATGAAGGTTACCTTTCCTGACTTGTGAATCAATTAAGGTTGCGCTAACTCAATAGCTTGTCGAATAGTGGTAGGGTTGCTACCAGTAATAATGTCTTGCACAGGATCAGGGAAACCATCGATATACTTCTCGATCGCCTTATCCAAAGGCGTCACCATCAAAGGACAAAGTAAATTCAACTCCTCATATCGGTCAGTATAAGCACGACTCTCACCACTGTCTTGCTTAAGATCATGAAATTCTTTCTACAATGCCCTTTGCTCGTGGCGAGGACAGAACTCCTTCATCATAAGAGCCCGAAGCTCTTCCCGTGTTTGGGCAAAGGCCACTTCAGCACCGCTGTCCCTCATAATACCATTCCACCATGTCAAAGCTCTTTTCTTGAAAACACTAGATGCAAACTCGACCTTTCGCTCATTTGGACACTGAACAAAACGGAACGTGCTTTCGAGACTCTCAAACCATTGAAGAAGTCCCGTAGCTCCCTCAGACCCAGTGAACTGAAGTGGTTTAGCCAAACAGAATTGTTTGTAGTTGCACGGAGCTGGTGCATTGTTGTTATTGTTGTTCGCTTGATTTAATTCAGTCACTAGATTCGGGAGAATTGCAGCCATTTGTTGAGCGATAAGTGCAGCCATTTCAGCATTTTGAGTTGTATCACGTTGAGGAGGCATTTTAGAAAAGAAACATGAAGGAAGAAATGTGAGATTGACATTCAGATGAAAACAAAATCAATAGAGACATCAAAAATATCGACGAAACATAAGGATGGTGGTCACTTGTTTGTTTCTCAAAACACACAAATGACACACGGTGACTAATCGAAGTAATTGGGTCTTATAATGTATCGCGAAGACATACTTTAGCCTATAAGTGGACACTCACCCCAAGAGTTCCCAGGTAAGAGTGACTGGTCCGATTAAGTGGATTTGTACGAACACTCTAGCCTAAGACAGAAAACTCAGGGTACAGGCATCCACCCTTCCAGATTGCACGTGTTCACATTATTAAAACCCAAACTCTGACGAGATTTTGAAAACTTTGAAGGCTTAAAGCCAAAAATAAATCATCTAAGGATAGATGAATGATTTTCGAAAACGGATTTGAAATTTGTTAATTTGTTTTGGTAATCACCTAAGGATAGGTGATTGTATTGTGTTTTAAATCTAAACGCGAGAAAACTCATGTTATGGTCCTAGGAAGATTATAGTCTAGGTCAAAGCATTACTAATAACCTAATTCCCTATAACTAGTGCTCTGATACCAACCTGTAACACCCCAAATCGCGTAAAGCAACACACGGCGGAAACACTTGGGGAGTCACGTTACAAATTGTTTCGCAACACATGGTATTTCATATTTTGTTTTATTGGGTATTAAACATAGATTATATTGTCATATTGTTTTAGAACTTTCAAACAAACTTAAACAAATAAACAAGCATATTTATTGTCTTTCTTATTTTATAAGCACTAAGGTCCACATCCAGTCCTACATGAGCATGCATCAGTATCATCAAGCATTGTTCCCTGAAACATATGTGAAAACGAGTCAGCAAAAATATGCCGGCGAGTACATAGGTTTTGTGAGCGTGTCAAGATTATGGCTTTGAATATGTATTGAAATACCTAGTCAGACTACTAGAGTCGTTAATTGAAAATCTTGTTATCAAAAAGTGTTTGATATTGCAACGATAACTAACCAATCTAAAACAAGTTAGTTATAGCTTATAAAAGACTTGAAGCCATAATTCTTGACCAAAACATTTGTTTCGTAAATCCGAGTAGCAAATCATCTTGAAATAACTTGTATGGTTCATATCTTTAATTGAAATCGTTGCGTGTCATCGTTTAAAAACATTTGTTCAAGTGATGCAAATATCGCCACGAAAGTAATACGATAAAAGCACTTATATAGGAAGTACCACTGGCGTATCCACCATGCTTTTATCACATTACACACGTGTTGTTATCTAAATCACTTATCATAACCAATCGTCCATTGTTCATTGTTCTTGTAATAACCAATTGTTCATCGTTCCTTGTTATAAACCGTCGTTCATCGATCATCATTTTAAATTGTGAACACTTTTGGTCATTTCGTGAATACATTCAAACCTTTGTTGACTTGTTCGAGACCACCCATGGTGTCCCTTAATCGTATAACATACCACCAAAGGGTATGTTACAAATACAGTTTCAGTCGCTTCCCAAATTTCCCCACAAACCCCGGGAATTTTGGTAACATGATTGTCAGTCCTAGGTGCCGTAACTTACTACTGGTCGGCTTGGCCATTGTTAATGAATGTCATTCTTGCTATGAATATAATGCACCAACAAGTTCGTTCACATTATCAAAATCGTTTGTTTATATAAACCATAAACTTTGTATTTTGTAAACTTGAAAAAATTTAGCACATATGAATCACCCCAAAAACAATTGCAAAGCATAAAATAGGGGAACTATGTACTCACTTGTGATTGCAATTGTAACCTTGAATCAAAGATCAAACAAGCTCAAAAGTCCGAGAAATCAAGCGTGTCCTAAAATCGAATAATTGTGTAAATATCGGAACTTGAAATCGGATGATTTGAATAGAATGAGAACGTATAAACCAAATGAGTATTGGAGCTCATATGACAGGGTTTATAAAGTTAACATTCTGAGTTGGAAAGACTTTAGAGTGCTTTTGACCCGTTATGGCCCGTTAAGGTAGTTTAAGCCACTTTAACGCGTCATTTGCGTAACTATGTCATCGGATGGTTAGATATGTGTTATGATGAGTATTTGATGCTTAAACATGTTTGAAAATGTTATTTGATCAGAATAAATGTCAAAATTCATGTTACATATGCTTATAGTTGATTTATTTGCGAAAAGGGCGTTTTGGTCATTATTGAAGAAAATATAAACTAATCATCATAACACTAACCAATTGACATGACCATAAGGTATAACCTCAGAGGGTCATTTCCTTGATAATTATGGTTATATTTATGTATTTGGTTGGGTCCAAAGATCCACCACACCTGTCAGATTCGGAAGTCAAAGCGGTGGTCAAACCGTTCAACTTACGAGTTTAAACAAGCACAAAAATAAGAGTGATGATTTAGACATGTTTTGACATGTCTAATTAAGTTTATAAAAGAGTTTTGGCATCAAAACAAACTGTTTTGATACCCGAACTTAGATCCATCATAAAATACGCATTTATCGCATTTTTGACTAAACTTTGACTTGTTAAAATGACTAGAAATGATAGGAATCAGTAGGTATGATCAATAGAGACCATAATCACCTTGATTACCATCATATTGCAAGTTTTAATTGGACTTTATGTTGATCAATATATGATCAATTCTGGAAGTCAAACAAAAGTCAAACTTTTCGACTTTAATCCAATTAAACTACAAGAATTGAGCAAAGCATGATTGAGAACACTTACAATCACCAAAAGATTGTCAAGAAAACTCAGAGGAACTCCAGAGATTGTTGCAACTCGAAATTGTAGCAGGAATAGAGTGATCAAAAGTTCACATGAATGATGAAATTTGGTATTTATAATTTTCTTGATGCTCTAAGATGCTTACACATGTCCATGAGTCACCATGAAGATGGATTAGTGTCACACACATGTTAGAAGCAGGAAAAAAGGGTGGCAAATTCGAGCTAGGTGTCAAAAATTTGCATCTTGCGGGCCAAGGAATGAGTTGTGCAGCTTCCAGGTAATTTTTCTGTGCCTGATGGCTTCTCGTGGGCCGTGAGTCGTTTAGGCTAAGGGAGTCGCGCCCCGCCAGAGGCTCAAATTTCAGAATTGGCAGAAATGGTCCCTGCAGCCTCTAAACTTGTTTTTCGACGCGTTTTGTCACTTTTAACACCCGTTAACCCCATTTTTAAGCTCTATAAGGACGTTAAAGCATAGGGAACTTGAAATGTATCCAAAAATGTCTCATAGGTCGGTTCGTTTGGTCGTACGGTAGCAGTTTTTGGTTAATTACGACGAAAATAGTAATGAATGCGCAAATGACCGTAATTGCGTAACGAATGATATTTTTGCATTCCAATCATTAATATACTAGATTTTAGTGATTACAAAAATTTTTGGATGTCCGTACATGTTCCGGATAGCGAAATACGCAAAAAGGCATAGTTTCGCAGAATTTGCAAAATAGCCCCTGAAGTTACAAAAGCATGTTTTGCCATACCGAAGCCCTTGAAACTTATTTCTAAGTTATGTAAAGGGTATTTAAGGTATGTTAAGATTATGACCTTGTTCCGGAGTGTGCGTTGCTACGAGAATCGGCAGACTTTTGTAGTTTGTCATAAATAGTCCCTGTGATCGAATATAGTTGTTTTTGATATACCAAACCTTTCAAAACTTATTTCTAAGTTATGCAAGGGATATTTAAAGTATCTTAAGCTTGTGTCATCTTTCCGGAGTGTACGTCGCGATAAATTGATTAAGTTTACATAACAGTTTGCGATTTCACTTCCAGAAATCGTTTTAAAACTCGGAATCGTGCAAGAATTGAATATGTGCAATTGTCATGATAATAATACAAAACTCATAAAATTCTTAAAAAATTTCATTCATTGATAACTTGTTTGACATTGTTATATGCTAGAATCGCCACATATATCACAGCTACAACTAGTAACGTGGTAAATCAGTAGGTATGATCGCTAAGGATCATAACCATCGTGATTACGATCACGTTGCAAAGTTCAATTGAACTTTGTTTTGACCAATTATGGTCAAAGCCGAAAGTCAAACAATGTTTGACTTTTAGCTTGAAATAGCTAAAAGCAATGAAAAAGACTAAGGATGAGATGTTTGACTTTTAGCTTGAAATAGCTAAAAGCAATGAAAAAGACTAAGGATGAGATCTTACTTGTGTTTAGGAACACCCAAGATCTCAAAGAACTCAGTAGGAGGCTTCCTTTTGACCAGGAAACAAACTCCAAGAGTGTGGGAGGTGAAAGAGAGAATGAGCAAGTTGTGAGGTGAGTTTGAGGGCTTACTTATACTTGTGGATGATGCACAAGATCATCCCAAGTGTTAGGCACTGATTTAGGATCATTACAAGTGTTTATGGACGTGTCAAGACCAGGAGTAGTGTGGCAATTTCGAAGGATTAGTGTCCAAGGAAGTAAACAAGAAGCTGCCATGTTTCTGCTGAGCTGGGGGTCCTTACGGACCGTAAGGGGTATGGGCTTACGGTCCGTAAGCCTCTTAGCTGACAGCAACTTTCAAAAGTTGGCAGAACAGGCCCCTGAACTTGTTTCATCGCGTTTTGGCACTTTTAACACCCGTGAACCTCATTTTTAAGGTCTATAAAGAGGATAAAGCTTAGGAAACTTGAAATATCTCCAAAAATGTCCCGGGTGTCGGTTCGTTCGGTCGCACAGTTGCGGTTTTCGGTTAATTACGACGAAAATCGTAACAAACGCGCAAATGACCGTAAACGCGTAACGAATGATATTTTTTCATTCCAGACATTAAAATACTAGATTTTAATGATTTCAAAAATTTTTGGATGTCATTTTCCGGATAACGATATACGCGATCGGCAAAGTTTCGCAGAATTTGCAAAATAGCCCCTGAAGTTGAATAAACATGTTTTTGCCATACCGAAGCCCTCAAAACTTATTTTTAAGTTATGTAAAGGGTATTTAGGGTATGTTTAGCTTATGTCATTGTTCTGAAGTGTATGTCATTTAAACTGATTACGTTTGCGTAACAGCTTGCGATTTCACTTCCTGAAGCGATTCGAAAGATCAAAATTGTACAAGGACTAAAATGTGTGAATGTCACATGTAATTATATAATTCTCTGGAATAAACACAAGATCTCATTGGATTCGAAATTGTTCGGAATTGTACGATGGTTAAAAAGGTATAGATGTTACAGTCTCCCCTACTTTAGGAAATTTCGTCCCGGAAATTTAAATTAGAGGAAACTCGTGAAAACAGATGTGACGGTATCACTTTCAAATGATCCTTCATTCCCGGAGTAAAATTCTAGGCAACGTTTGGATCCTTAGTGAATTTTGTTTATGGTACTCTTCTATGGTTTGAGTGCAAATTCGAAAGTCTAAACTTCAGTCCAAAAAGTAGGTGCATGACACCTTTTATTGTACCGAGCCTCCGAAGGGGGCTATGTAAATGTCAAAGTGACATTCTTGTTTGTAGAAGAACTAAAAAAAAGTGTGAACTTGAAATGGAGTCAGATTTCCGTAAAATGAAAGGGAGAACATTTATAGAGGTTTCCCATGAAGACTAGTATAGGAAACTTGTGTGTGCTCGAAATTGGAGTTGGAGAGTGAAAGATTAAAACAACATTTGGTCAAGGTCCAGAACTTCTAGTAACTTAAATAACGCCACGCTTGCAATGTAATAAGGAACACTTATATATAGGAAGTACTAGTGGCGTATCCACCATGCCGTCATTACATTGTTCCCGTTTTGTTATTCTTATTACTATATGTTCTTACACATGACAAAACTTGCTGTGGTTTCTATGCACTGAATTATATAATTATGTATGCATCCATAATTACACAATTCCTTGCATAGTCCGCACAGTTCATTTTGTGATGTGCAGGGAAACAAATCAAACAAATAAACATATGATGACTCGTCTTAGACCACAAAAGTGCCTTTTTAATTAGATCAACAAATAATCTTTTTAAATAGACACTAAAGAGTCTTTTAACTGGATCATCACATGACCTCTTTAATTAGAATAGTACTTTGGAATCCAAGGGTCTAACTATTGCATAGAAAAGCCCTTAAGGATTTAAGATAGCACTTTGGATATCCTTCTAAGAACCTAACATATGAATATATGGAAGGTTCTATAAGGATTTGGATAGTAATTATTTTGGATCGAATAACCGTTAACTTGTACATACGTATTAAGCACACAAAGAATCCAACCAAGGACTCCGGATTGCACTTTAATCATCCGCAAGGATCTAACTATGAATATAGGAAGATCCTATAAGAATTTGGGATTTGTATAGCGAAAATGTTTTGAGAATCATGTACTAGATGTACTATGAAATCAAAGTATGTGTAATGTCATGAAAATACCAAAGTAGTCATAGGCACATCGACATATTGCAGAAGACCAATTAAGGACTTATGAAAAGTACCCTTAGGTATCCAAGCAAGGATTTAAAGTGGTACTTCGAGTATTTGTTAAGAGTTATGATTTGTACCTTGTACTTCGTTTCTTAGAAGAAACGAGTACATAGGATTTTTTTTGTGGAAATCGCGAGCGATCACAAAATAGAAGAAATTACGAGAGTAGTTTGATTTACAAGGAACCATATCCTTGGTGTCGGTATTGTAGAGGTATGTCACACGTACATGTAATCATACTGGTTTTGTGAATAAAATTGAAATAATAATATTATTTATAAACCAACCGAAATGTTTCAAGATTTTTGGATATCATAAAGTGAAAATGTAAAAGTTTAAATGTTCACAGCTGCATCATCATTAGCACGAGTCTCGTTAGCATTTATGTTAAATACTCATCCACGGGATGGATTTGCATTAACAAGATTCAGGCAATTGTTTCGATAGTGAGTAAGATCACCACAGTTGTAGCACGATCTAGGTGGATATGGTGCTTGAGCAGCAGCAGGGTTTGCATTTGCTTGATTTTGGGTGTTGGTAGCAAAACGACATGCATTGATCAAATGTCCCAATCGTCCACAGTGGGTACATTTGTGACATGGTGTTTGATTTAGATGATGTCGATTGCATTTGTTGCACAGAGGTGTGGTGCCAGCATAAGTTTTCCTAGCACGAGGTTGTGCTGGTTGGTTTGGAGCAACTTGATCGTTCTGAGCGACTACAGCGAAGTTTTGTGAAGCCTTACGCTTCTTTAACTTCTTAGAGGATTCAGTCCAGTTTTCCTTTGGTTTTTCTTGGGTAGTCTTATCCAATGGTTTCTTGTCGCCTTTACGGAAAAGTTTACCCTTCTTGATTTGAGATTCAGTCAGGGTAGCGGATAGCTCAATGGCCTGTCTAACTGTAGTGGGATTACTACCAGTGACTATGTCCTGAATTGGGCCAGGGAGGCCATCAATGTACTTTTCAATTGCCTTATCCAAAGGCGTAACCATGGTAGGACATAACAGACTTAGTTCCTCATAACGATCAGTGTAGGCTCAATGTTCACCACTATCTTGTTTCAGATCATGGAATTCGTTCTCAAGTGCCCTCTGTTCATGACGTGGGCATAACTCTTTCATCGTAAGAGCTCTAAGCTCTTCTCATGTCTGAGCCAGTGCTACGTCAGCACCTTTATCCCTCATAATCCCGTTCCACCATGTGAGTGCTCTCTTTTAGAAAACACTCGATGCAAACTCTACTTTCCGCTCGTTCGAACACTGAACATGGCGGAAAGTGTTTTCGATACTCTCAAGCCATTGTAGGAGCCCAGTAGCTCCCTCAGACCCAGTGAAGTTGAGTGGTTTCGCCAAGTTGAATTGTTTAAAGTTGCACGGAGTAGGGGCATTGTTGTTGTTATTGTTTTGATAAGCTTGATTGAGTTGGGTCACAAGGTTTGGGAGTACATCAGCCATTCTCTGAGCGATTAAAGTTGCCATTTCGGCGTCTTGAGTAGCGTTGCGACAAGGAGGCATTCTTAAAAGAGAAAGGGAATCATGAGAGAAATCGAGTGAGATTGATATTGGATAGTCGAAATGAATTGTTAAAAATATCGACGAAGTGTAAGGATTGTGATAATTTGTTCGTTACTTAAATCAAACAAACGACACAGTGACAAATCAAAGTAAAGGGGTCTTTATAATGTATCGCGAAGACATGCTTTAACCTATAAGTGAATACTCACCCAAGAGTTCCCAGGTAAGAGTGACTGGTTCAATAATGCGGATTTGTACGAACACTCTAGTCTTAGACAGAAAACTCAGGGTACAGGCATTCACCCTTCCAGATTGCATGTGTTCACATTATCAAAGCCCAAACTTTGACGAGATTTTAAAAACTTTGAAGGCATAAAGCCCAAAACAAATCATCCAAGGATAGATGATTTCTTGTATAAATTTTATAAAAAAATTGACTTTCGAAAGATGTATTATGTTTTGTTTTTTGTAATCACCTAAGGATAGGTGATAGTAGTGTATTAGAAATCTAAACGCAAGTAAACTCGCGTTGGGGTCCTAGGAAGGTTATAGACTAGGTCAAAGCGTTACTAATAACCTAATTCCCTATAACCAGTGCTCTGATACCAATCTGTAGCACCCCAAATTGCGTAAAGCAACACACGGCGGAAACACTTGGGGAGTCACGTTATAAATTGTTTCGCAACACATGGTATTTAAAGTTTTGTTTTATTGATTTATCAAATTTTACATTTGTCTTGGAATAACGAAAATAAAATACAATAAAATTTGTCCTCTAAATTTTAATGTCACTAAGGCCTACGTCCATCCTATGTCTAGTATGCTGCGACAAACATCATATATGTAACCTTGAAACATATGTGAAAATAGGTACGTCAGCATAAAAATGTCTGTGAGTAACATAGGTTTTGTGAATTAGATTCATGGCTTTGAATGTTTTAAGAAAAGAACATACGTTTTTAGAAATAGCCATGAATCCTTACAAAAAGTTTGGTATCTAAAATACTTTGCTTTTTGATAAAGTTGTTTGTAATATATGTACAAGATATACTTTTGGTTTTGAAATAACAATTTAGGTAGTATATCAAAATGTGTACTTTGTTTTAAAAGATCGGGTAGTATATCAAACTATACTTTAGTAAATAGGAAGAAAATCGGTAGTATATCAAAATATACTTTTATTTAAGAACAAGAGATTCGGTAGTATATCAAACTATACTTTGGTAAATAATATCACATTGATAGCATATCAAACTATGCTTTGGAAGTGTATCGAAATATACTTAATTGTGATTTGGTAGTATATCAAAATATACTTTGGTTTAGGAAATCAATAAAAGATAAGTTTTTTATGGCTTAATTAGAAAATCTTTGTAAAACATACATTGTTGTCGTTTGGCAATACATTCAAACCTGAGTATATCAAACTATACTTCAGTGATTATAGATTTGCCACGAAAGCAAAATCTATTTGTTTTAAACTTGGTTTCTGACATTCCATACAACAGGAATGGGGTGTCAAATCCTATAGCGCTATATCCTACTACCAGTCGACTTGATCATTGTTAATGAGTGTATAAAAGAAATACGCACCAACAATAGTCTCACAAACTTTGAAAATCATTGTTTTAGTCATAGGTAATGGTTTCAAATCGTTGATGGATATAGTACTATGTTATACGAAATCATATAACTTTGAAAAACGTAAAAATAGTGAATAGGCACATATGAATCACCTCAAAACATTTGGAAAATGTAAAACATGGGAGTATGTACTCACTTGGGGTTGCAAAGTAACCTTGAATAAAAGATCAAACAAGCTCAAATGTCCGAGAAATCAAGCGTGTCCTAAAATCGGATAACTATGTAAATCTCGGGACTTAATCGGAGGATTGGATAGAATGAGGTCTTGTAAACCAAATGAGTGTTGGTACATATATGAAATGGTTTAACAAAGTTTACATTCTGATTTGAAAAGGATTCCTAAGTGCTTTTGACCCGTTATGACTCGTTAAGGTAGTTTATGCCACTTTAACGGATCATTTTCGTAAATACATGTTCGGATGGTTAGATATGTGTTATGATAAGTCCAATATGCCAAAATAAGTTTGATTAAGTTGTAACATCAGTTTATATGTCAAAACATTGGTCACATATGCTTAAAGTTGATTTATGCGCAAAAAGGGCATTTTGGTCATTTATATAGGCATAACTAACGACTTAACAAAATACTAACCAAACGACGTGACCATAAGCTATAACCTCAGAGGGTTATTCCCTAGACAACTATGGTCACAAATATGTGTTTGGTCGGATCCTAAGATTGACCAAACGGGTCGGATTCGAAAGTCAAAGCGGTGGTCAAGACCGCTCGACTTACGACCCTAAACAAGCACTAAACTAAAAGTGACGAGTTAGACATGTTTAACATGTTTAACTAAGTTTATAAAACTGATTTGGTATCAAAATAAAGTGTTTTGATGCCCGAAAATAGTTCCGTCATATAATGCACATTTGGTGCATTATTGACCGAAACTTTGACTCGTGACTACAACAAGTAACGTGGTAAATCAGTAGGTATGATCGCTAAGGATCATAACAATCGTGATTACGATCATGTTGCAAAGTTCAATTGAACTTTGTTTTGACCAATTAATGGTCAAAGCCAAAAGTCAAACACTTTTAGCTTGAAATAGCTAAAAGCAATGAAAAGGACTAAGGATGAGATCTTACTTGTGTTTAGGAACACCCAAGATCTCAAAGAACTCAGTAGGAGGCTTCCTTTTGATCAGGAAACAAAATCCAAGAGTGTGGGAGGTGAAAGAGAGAAATGAGCAAGTTGTGAGGGGAATTTGAGGGCCTATTTATACTTGTGGATGATGCACAAGATCATCCCAAGTGTTAGGCACTGATTTAGGATCATTACAAATATTTATGGACGTGTCAAGACCAGGAGAAGTGTGGCAATTTCGAAGGATTAGTGTCCAAGGAAGTAAACAAGAAGCTGCCATGTTTCTGCTGAGCTAGGGGTCCTTACGGACCGTAAGGGGTATGGGCTTACGGTCCGTAAACCTTTTAGCTGACAGCAACTTTCAAAAGTTGGCAGAACAGGCCCCTGAACTTGTTTCGTCTCGTTTTTGCACTTTTAACACCCGTTAACCTCATTTTTAAGCTCTATAAAGATGATAAAGCTTAGGAAACTTGAAATGTGTCCAAAAATGTCCTGGGTGTTGGTTCGTTCGGTCGCACAGTTGCGGTTTTTGGTTAATTATGACGAAAATCGTAACAAACGCGCAAATGACCGTAAACGCGTAACGAATGATATTTTTGCATTCCAATCATTAAAATACTAGATTTTAATGATTACAAAAATTTTTGGATGTGCGTACATGTTCCGGATATACGCGAATCGGCATAGTTTCGCAGAATTTGCAAAATAGCCCCTGAAGTTGAATAAACATGTTTTTGCCATACCGAAGCCCTCAAAACTTATTTCTAAGTTATGTAAAGGGTAGGGTATGTTTAGCTTATGTCATTGTTCTGAAGTGTATGTCACGTTAAACTGATTACGTTTGCGTAACAGCTTGCGATTTCACTTCCTGAAGCGATTCGAAAGATCGAAATTGTACAAGGACTGAAATGTGTGAATCTCACATGTAATTATACAATTCTCTGGAATGAAACACAAGATCTCATTGGATTCAAAATTGTTCGGAATTGTACGATGGTTAAAAAGGCATAGATTTTATATACTAAGCCTATCTTTTATGTATTCTTGATTTCTATGTGATTCTATACTTGTTACCTCGTTCATTTCAAAACCGATACATAATTTGCACGTCTCTCACAATCGAAAACAATAATAATCCTCATGAACAAACTAAAATTATACTCTTTGAACGCATTCGTATGTGATTATACTTGTTGAATACTCGTAAATACATGCAATATACGTGAATCATGCGTACTACTTACATGCTTATTCATGAAAAACTTTATTTCAAATTATGATCAAGTCTCATCCTTTCCTTCTTTTCGACCCTCTAGATGTCTTCTCCAAGTTCATCAAAGAAGTCCAAGGGTTCCAAAAAGGGTTCCAACCACAACAAGGACTCCATATCAAAAGAAGATCTGGTAGGGCTGATTGCTGAGCAAATGGCCAAGCAAATGGCCCGAGTTATACATGATGTCGTGAGCAAGATCCAAACCCCACCTGCCACTGAATCCCCTAATGTCTCTGTTGATTCCAAGGTGGAAAAGCCTAAAACGACGTTTCTTTTCAAGCAGTTCATGGCCTGTAAACAACTCGAGTTCACTGGCATGGATGGAGCCACTTCCATGATGAACTGGTTCGACGCGATCAAACTCACCTTTCTCCAAAGTGGGTGTCCTGATGACCTGCGAACCCTGAACGCGATAGTGGTGTTCCGTTCGAGAGCTCTCGAATGGTGGGCCTCCGAGCGTAAGAAGAGGGGAAATGACGCAGCCCACGCTTTGCCCTGGGAAGAATTGAAACAATTGATGCATGAGGAGTTCTGTCCTCCCCATGAGCTTCAAAAACTCGAAAACGAGTTCTGGAATTTGAAGCAAATTGGGAGCGACACCGCTTGTCTGATAGCACATTTCAAAAAACTCAGTATCCTTTGCCCTGGCCAAGTCAACACCACATCCAAAGCCATTGCCAAATTCATCTGTTGCCTACCATCCGTTTTGATGAACCATGTTGCGTCTGCCTGTCCCAAAACCCTCGATGATGTTTACAGTTTAGCCACCGCACTCAACAACAACTGCATCCTCGATGGAGCCTACGACAAGGACCCTACGAAGAATGCACACCAAGCCGTTACTGATACCACCACTGAACCTACCCCATCTAAACCCCCAAGAAACAACAACAACAAAAACAAGAAGCAGAAGGCTTCTAGTCAAACTTGTGCGATTGTTACTCCGCCAAACCGCAACCTATCCAAACAGTAGCCGCTATTACCCCTGCAAATAATGAGCAACCAAAACGAGGCTACACTGGATCTCATCCCCAGTGTACTAACTGCAGATACCATCACCCTAACAATGCTCCATGCCGTAAATGCGCCTAATGTCAAAGGTTTGGGCATTTTTCCAACTGTTGCCGAAACATCCCTCGACCCCAAAACCACCAACCTCAGGCCATCATCCCAAACCCTGCCCCTAACCAACCTCAACCTCAAGTTGCTCCTGCGCGAGCATGTTTCAAGTGGAGTGACCCTAATAATTTCGCCAACGGCAACAGCAACAACAACAACAGCAACCTCAACATGCTCGAGGTAGAGCTTTCGTCCTCACTGCCGCTCAGGCGCAGAACGTGAATGATGTTATAACCGGTTCGTTTCTCGTCAACCATGTCTACGCTTCTTGTCTATTTGATACTAGCCAAATAAAAGTTTTGTATATGTGGAATTCGAACCTATGCTTAAGTGTAAACACTCTAAGTTACCAAAATCATTCGCTGTCGAAGTCGCAAATGGTAAATCCGTCACTGTCGATTCCGTTCTTTCTAAGTGCTCTTTAAATCTTAATGATCATACGTTTTCAATCGACCTCATACCCATGCAATTGGGAAACTTCGATATCATAGTAGGCATGGATTGGCTTAGGCGAGTTCGTGCTGAAGTCGTTTGTTCCGAGAAATTCATTTGTCTTCCTCTTCCAAATGGTGATTCTTTACACGTCTATGGAGAGAAACCTTTGAAAGGTCTTAAGCTCATGTCTTGTACTCAAGCAAACAAGTACTTATGCAAGGAATACTTCGCCTTTCTTGCCCACGTTGTGGAAAAGAAAGATAAAGGTCCAAGCATAAGTGATGTTCCTGTCGTGTGCGAATCCCCCTGGTGTTTTTCCTGATGATCTACTTGGCTTTCCTCCTCGTTCTGTTGAGTTTCGCATTGATCTCAATCCTGGCGCAACTCCTGTTGTGAAAGCTCCTTATCATCTCGCACCCTCGGAAATGCAAGAGCTATCAAGCCCACTTCAAGAACTTCTTGATAAAGGCTTCATACGCCCTAGTACTTCTCCTTGGGCCGCTCCTGTTTTGTTCGTCAAAAAGAAAGATGGATCATTTCGGATGTGCATTGACTATCGTGAGCTCAACAAGCTTACAGTAAAAAACCGATACCCTCTTCCTTGTATTGGCGACCTCTTCAAACAACTTCAAGGCGCGACCTGTTTCTCGAAAATCGACCTTCGTTCGGGCTATCATCAACTTCGAGTTCTCGAAGAAGATATCCTTAAGACCACGTTACGTACACGTTATGGACACTACGATTTCATGGTCATGCCTTTTGGTTTGACCAACGCACCCGCAGTCTTCATGGACTTAATGAATCATGTGTGCAAACCTTATCTCGACCGCTTCGTGATCATCTTCATTGACGATATCCTTATCTATTCCAAGACGCGAGAAGAACACGAGCAACACTTGCGTCTTATCCTCCAACTTTTACATACCGAACGTATTTACGCCAAGTTCTCCAAATGTGAATTTTGGCTAAAAGAGGTTCAATTCCTTGGTCACGTTGTCAACGAACTCGGTATCCACGTTGACCCTACAAAAATCAAAGCTGTGAAGAATTGGATTGCTCCTAAGTCCCCGTCTGAAATTCGTGCGTTTCTTGGTCTAGCTGGATATTATCGTCGTTTCATTTCGAACTTTTCAAAAATCACCGTTCCTCTTACCTCGACTCAAAAAGAAAAACCTTTTGTTTGGGGTCCCGAACAAGAGGTATCTTTCCAAACGCTCAAGGATATGCTTTGTAATGCTCCTATCCTTGCTCTTCCCGATGGTAAGGATGACTTCGTCGCGTATTTTGATGCTTCAAACCTTGGCCTTGGTTGTGTCCTTATGCAACGAGACAAGGTTATCGCTTACGCATCGAGGCAACTCAAAATTCATGAGAAGCTACACTACACATGATCTTGAACTTGGTGCAGTTGTTTTCGCATTGAAGATATGGCGACACTACCTTTATGGTACAAAGTGTGTGGTCTTCACCGACCATAAGAGCCTTCAGCACATCTTCAATTAGAAAGAACTCAACATACGTCAACGTCGTTGGGTAGAGTTTTTAAACGACTACGACTGCGATATTCGCTACCACCCTGGTAAGGCGAATGTTGTAGCCGATGCACTAAGTCGTAAGACTCATGTAAAGAGAATTCGTTGCGATCAAACCTTGAGTAACTTTCGTGACCACATTCGTGAAGCATAACATTCGTCCGTTACCGAGAATGACTTATACAACGAGATGAAGTGTGGTGCTGAAGAATAGCTTGTGTCCAACTCCGATGGTATTATGTACTATCTCAATCGCATCTGGATTCCAAATCGTGACAACCTTCGTGACTTCTTGATGAAGGAAGCCCATAAATCCCGATATTCCATTCACTCTAGCGCCAACAAGATGTACCAAGACTTACGTACGTCTTATTGGTGGCCTGGTATGAAGAAAGATATCACTTTCTACGTCTCGAAGTGTCTCACCTGTTCCAAAGTTAAAGCCAAACATCAACGTCCCTCTGGCTTACTCGAACAACCAGAATTACTGTCTGGAAATGGGAGAGTATTTCTATGGATTTCATCACTAAACTCCCTCGTACTTCTTCTGGTCATGATAGTATTTGGGTTATCATTGATCGATTGACTAAATCCGCTCATTTCCTCGTTATTCGTGAAGATTACAAAGTCGAGAAATTGGCTCGTATCTACACAAATGAAATCATCAGTCGTCATGCTATCCCCCTTGATATCATCTCCAATCATGATGGTTGCTTACGTCCCGTCTTTGGCAAATATTCCAATCCGCTATGGGTACTCATCTAAATTTAGCACCGCTTTTCATACTCAGTCTGACGGACAAACCGAGCGTACTATCCAAACTCTAGTGGATATGCTTCGTTCATGCATAATCGATTTTTGCGGCAACAAGGACTTGCCCTTGATCGAATTCTCGTACAACAATAGTTATCACGCGAGTATACAAATGGCACCTTTTGAAGCATTGTATGGTCGCAAGTGTCGTTCACCTATTTGTTGGCACGAGATCGGAGAAGCACAAATCACCGGTCCCGAGCTTATACAAGAGACAACGGACAAAGTTTTACAGGTTCGAGACAAAAGAGTTACGCTGACAAGTGTCGCAAACCTTTGGAATTCGAAGTAGGTGATCTTGTACTTCTCAAGGTATCCCCTTGGAAGGGTGTAGTTCGATTTGGTAAGAAAGGCAAACTCGCACCTCGCTACGTAGGTCCTTTCAAGATTCTTGAAAGGATTGGCAAGGTTGCGTATCGAATGGACCTACCTGAAGAGCTCAACAACGTTCATCCTGTCTTCCACGTTTCAAACTTTAAGAAATGCCTAGCTGAAGAAGGACTTCAAGTCCCACTCGAAGATCTTCAAATCAATGAAACTTTGCACTTTGTGGAAAAACCTGTCGAAATCATGGACCAAGGAGTCAAGCAATTGAAGCGCAATCAAATTCCTATCGTCACGGTTCGATGGGAAGGAAAACGTGGCACTGAGTTTACTTGGGAACTCAGGAGTGATATGAAAACTAAGTACCCGCATCTCTTCGTTGCATCTCCCTAAGTTTCGGAATGAAATTCCCTAAAGGAGGGGAGACTGTAACGCCCTGCTTTGTTGTACTTTCCATAATTAGAAAGCATCGCTTGTAGTTCTCTTTTTGGAAAAGCTTTGTAGTCTTGTAATCGTCTCTTCTTTGTAATCATTGTAAAATCCGAGACTTGGATCATAATAAAATTCGTATTTCTTACAATTCATGCTTTACACATTCATACATGTTCATACGTTTGAAACCATTATACATATGACACTTAACTCGTGATACTTAAAAACGTTGGATAAATTTTACAAATACGTGATTTACTTGCATTCTATGATACTTATTCGCGAATCTCGAACTTAATCATGCTCGTTATACTTATGCAATTCTTTACTATATATTTCTTAT
Organism: Scalesia atractyloides; assembly: GCA_947069175.1. Classification (NCBI taxonomy): domain Eukaryota; kingdom Viridiplantae; phylum Streptophyta; class Magnoliopsida; order Asterales; family Asteraceae; genus Scalesia; species Scalesia atractyloides. The sequence continues at coordinate 30,742,661 of CAMTDV010000030.1, forward strand.
GCTTGAGACCCTAAAATAGTCCTAGAATACTTAACATCTAACAATTGGACAAGCCCCCTGTCACACCCCAACCTATGACGGAAACATCGAGGCGGGACGAAATAGATTGCTCATTGCTCACAACGCTAACGGTGACAAGATTTAATTAAATCCGAATTTCATTTCATACATAAATTTTCAATACAATACATGGGAAATTCAAATACAACAATACAAGGACAAAATTGATACAACGTTAATAAACCTAAAACGTCTATGTGTGTATCTAGCATCAACGCTACTTGATTTCATAGCATCATCTTCATCAACCTGTAACACGTTTTAAAATAGAGTTCAATGCAAAAGTAAAGGCAAGTACACAATTTCACACCCCGACCGCGTAAAGCAGCCAACCGCGGCGGAAACGTCGGGGAGTCGTGTGGCAGAATTATTGTTTCACAACACATGATACTTAGAGTTTAGTTTTACAAATAAAAGAAATTATTACATTGTCTTGATTCAAAAGAAACGTCACATAAAGATAATAAGTTTCTTGATTTTAGATTTCTAAGGCCCAAGTCGCCCTAAGTGAAGCACGCTTAGATCAGACATTCGCTCCTGAAACATATGTGAAAGTAAATACGTCAGCATAAAAATGCCTGTGAGTAATATAGGTTTAGTGTTGAAGATTCATGTCTTTAAAAGTTAAAAGAAATGTTTTTGAAAAGTAGTCATGAACCTTATAAAATGTTTCCTTTTATGAAATCAAATGAAAATCAATATGAAAATCAGATGATATAAAAGAATGATGTATGGTCAAGAAATAACCAAATGAAAATAATATGTATAAAATATGTCATGTCTTGTCCTTGTAAAAGTGGTTTAGATAATGCCACGTTATGTAATATAATAAAAGCACTTATATATAGGAAGTACCAGCGGCGTATCCACCATGACTTTATCATATTACACACGTCTCGTTATTCAAATCACTTATCAAAAACCATCAAATAATGTCTTGTTTAAATCAATGTCAAATGTCATGTGTAAACAATGTCTAATGTCAAGTATAAACCATGTCTTGTATGGCAAGTAAATAGTATTTACTCAAACCAAATGCATAATGCTCTGTATATTTAATTGTCTTATACAAAACAAGGTCTTTGAGGGTCCTCCACTGCAGCGCAGTGGTTGTTCCCATCTCGGTGAAGGCTTGGCCCGTGATTTTACCCGGGTTTGAGTCCAAGGGGGGCGCAGTTTTACCTATTCCACAGGGTTTCTGCGCATCAGGGGTGTGCTACGCTTTCTAGCGGTGGTCGAGTAGTCGGCCTTTGGACATAGCTCCGAAAGGGTGGGTTTACACGTGGAAAGCAGTTAGCCGTTCAAAAAAAACAAGGTCTTTGAATAAACAAATGTTTAAATCAAAAGTTATGTTTTGAATGCCATTGCTTTTATCGATATGAACATTTATCAGATTTGTTTATCGCATACATTCAAGCTTTGAGACTGTCTCATAAACCCTTATCAGGATCAAGGTTTATAAAAAAAAATGTTATCGGATTCTGTCATTCCCTAACACTGCCCAACAAGCCTGGGGAGCGGGAACGGGATTTGTCAAGTCCTATGGTACCATTACATACTACTGGTCGGTGCGATCACTTTTAATGAATGTATTATTGTCCCGTTAAACATATCAAATGTCATTTTCAATGTAAGCATGTCATGAATATGTTTGATAACCATGTACTAGACATGCTAAGTCAATATGTCAAGTAAAAATGTTTTTACTTTTGAAATAGTGTATTATATGTACTATGTAACAAAACATGTATAATGTCATGAAAACGGAAAGTAAAGTTATGCACATATGTTTCACCCCAAAACATTTATAAAACGTAAAATAGGGGACTATGTACTCACCTTTGGGTGCGTTTTTATGTGTTAACACAATCCCACAAATTGTTTATTCGTCATAAATTAAAAAAGAACGATTTAATAATCAAAACTTACAAAATACCTAAGTTTCTCCGATACTTAGAATTTTCACATAACTTTGAGATTTTCTAGAAAAGTTATTATTTTGGTTATGTTGGTGTATTTATATATATGTGTTCATATATATTATGATTTTCGCGACTTGAACGATTTTAGTGGTGACCCTTAATATGTTATATCCGTTATCACATCCGTTTATAAGCAATATATATACACATAAATGTGAACATATAAATAAATATTGTCATACACGTATTTTGTTAACTTATATATATTATCATTTTTAAAGCATTCATACATGAAATAACTTATCTAGTTAACCTATGTATCATTTTCATGCTCGACAAACAAGTTACACATATAACGTGATATTCACCGTTTCAACCACCCAAGTGTACATGCATCGTTTAAACTCCTACAATCATGTTATCACCTATCATATCACATAAAACATTCTCATAATCACATATCACATCATAATATACCAAGTTCACTTTTGAACAATCTATGTTCGTGTACACTGAAATATGCATATATGGCGTTTTCGGTATCGTTTTCGGGCGTCGGAAGTCACGTACGACTAACCAAACACCAAAGATACTTAATATAAGTTAAAATAACTTATTTTTTATAATAAATTTCAATTTATTTACTGATCTAAAACAGTTTTATAAAAATCACTTGAAAAGGCGATTATTTACCGTTTTTAACGCATAGTTTCGTACCGAACTCTACCATAACCATCCCAAATCATCATGACTTGATATTTTAACATAACACATATTATCTACTGACAAAAACAATAATTTTAATAATATATATGCAGGTCTCATAAATAGCACAAAAATCTTGCAAATACCACCCGATTTACTACTTTTCAAGCCTTAAGTACAACATGCAAAGCTACCAAGTTATGACATACTTTTTATAACTTTAAAATACATCAAATAACTTTATTTTACATGTTTATTTACTGATTTGAATGAACATTTATCATATCATGTATAAATCATCAAACCCTTGCATTTTAACTATCATTCAAGCACATGCAAAAACTTAAAAACTACTAACCCAAAACCCACATGCATGTACCTTTCAAGAATTCGATCAAACAAGATTTAATCTAAAAATCAAAAATCAAAATACAACATATAACGCACACGTATATACACTCACGGCCATATATATACACATACAGACATCCATTTTTATTTTATTTAAAAATCCTTTTGTTTTAGTTTTCAAGTTAGTCTTTAAATCCAAGAACAATATCGTCTTCATCACCATGATTTATGAATTTATTTGAGGAATAAAATGTTATACCTTCAAGATTCAAGTAAGTTTTTGAATGAAAATGAGGATGTGAAGTTTTCTTCTTGCTTGAATGTCCTTGGAATCACCTTCAAACTTTCATATAAGCTTGAAAACACCTTGAAATGCCTTTGAATCTTCAAGAACAAGGTTGGAAATTCAAAAATGGAGGTATGAGAAAGGGTTCAGCCGAGATTTTTGAGAGAGAGAGAGTGTGCTTGATTTGTTTGAGATCTTGTCTTGGATTTGTAAGATTTTTTAATGGGTTTAATGAGTGGGTGTGATCTCCAAGACCAACAAGTGTCATGTATGCAAGGAAAAGAAAGGAGATGGGCTTCCATGAAGCTGCCAACAAGTCCCACTCTCTCATATATACACGCATACATACACATATATAAGTTTATACAGGTATTTAACGCGTTACCGGGTATTTTACCTAGCGTTTTAATTACGTTTTAACGCGTTTAAAATTATTTTTAATGATCTATAAAAATAAACTCACCAAAATATTGTTGAACAATATTTTATTTGTCTGGACTGGCAGCGTTGCCCGTATTCGGCAGTATGTGCGCTGTGCTGCGCGGTACGCGCTTAAATTCGTAAAAATAGAGTTTTTAAGCGTTTTAATTTATTTTTCCTCACGAACATGATTAAATATATTATTTTAATCCTAACGGACTATTTTTAGGATTTTAACATTAATCGGGCGGTCACCAACGTTCGTTTCGCATTTTAACCGTTACGCGATAAGCTTTTATCTTAAAATTGCCAACAAAATTCTCAATAAATTTTAAATTTATTAACACATCAAATAACATCAAAATACATCATATTTAATATAATTTGCCTTTTTATTTAATCATAACACGTGTCACACTAATACAGGTCCAAAATAACCGGGTGTCACACACAAATTTAAGCGTAAGCATACGTATACGAATAAAGTTTAAAACGAATGATACTAAATTTATATGAGAGCATTATACATGGCATGCAATATTTCTAGTAAATCCTCTTGCTTACGCGAAATAACGATAATTTAACATGACCACTAGATTCACGATTGGGCAGTGCGTTACTCCTATAGCGCTATACATGTCAAATGGAGGCTTAAGATAGGCTAATGACTATGGTATTACATAAGAATGGTCTAAGATATAAGCAACAAGTAACGTATCAAAGCATGCATGTATATTGGATTGTTTCGTGCATTTCATAAAGTTTAAGTTTAGTAATTTTGTATATGGTAAACATGTTACACCCGAAAGTGTTATAAACGAAAAGGCGGGTCGAGTGTACTCACGGTTTTGCAAGCTTCCGACTTGTTAGTTCCGTGAAGAGTTGTTTAGTTGTGGGAGGAACACCGAGTTATCCTACAAGAGCGAGTTATCCTACAAGAGGAAAACGTAGGTGTGAGTATTGTAATGTTTGATGGAAGATTCGGGATTTAGAATAAGGCATACAAAGTATGTATACGAAAATATTCACTAAGGTCTAGCACTCGTTTTAACACTATGGGAACCCATTAGGGTTTGTGTGATTTCATAGGTTGTAACACCTATTAGAATCTAAATGAGGAACCATACACTTTTAGTGATGAAACTTAGTAACTTGACACATGATTATATAGTCATTATCAAGGTTTCGGTTTTAAGTATATATATTATATAGTTTATAATAGTTATATGTTATAACATAAGTCCACAAGGATGTCATAGAAGTCATATAGGAGGTAGGTGGTACAAGCATCCAATTAGGAACCTCATAAGAGTTCACCACTACACAAGTTGTCATAGACAACAAGGAGGGTCAAGAACAAGCTTATCAATGAAATGGAATTACATGTTTATCACAATACCAAGTAGCCAAGTAAGCTACAACCCGGTGAGCCGACCTCGACACAAGTCGAAGGCTAGATGGGGTTGTGTTACTTTCATCTAGGAAACTACATTGGGATAGTGATGAGAAATCATCAAGTGATGTGTGGACTTAGTTGTAGGATAGCCCAAGCTAATCGGGTAGTCACACTAACATTAAGTTCAAGACTTAGCATCACTTGTGAGCTTAAAGCTCATTGAAAAAAGAAAGTTTAGGGTGTTAAAATAACCCTTATTTCATGTAAACATGCTTGGTTAGGCTTCACTAATCATAAACTTGATTAGGAGCTCAAGAACACAAGGTTGTATGAGGTAGAACATAAATTTACAAATGTTTTAATCAAAACAGAAAGTTTGGAGCCCTTTAGGTGAATATCCAGGTCTGGAATCTCCAAGGAGACTCTATGGAATCAAACCCAAGGTTTATCCAAGTAAGTAGGAAGAAGAATCAAGTAAAACAAGTAAGATTTGAGCAAGTTATGCTCACTTTAGTGAAGGTTGAAGATTCTGCTCGAACTTGTGATTATCAACTGATTTGAGAGTGATTTGTGAGAGATTTGAGAGTATTCAGAGTGGGAAAAAGATTGGAGGAGGCTTGGGTTTTATAAGAGAAGGATTAGGGTTAGTTTGGGGGTGTTTAATGGAGGTTTAAGGTGATTGGGGAGGAGTTAGAAGTGGGATTTCGTGCCATTCTCGCGGATGAAACACATTCTGCCCGCCCAGACACGCTTGCGGATCGTATGAGGAAACTCATACGGTCCGTAAGGGCCGGGTCAGAAACACAACATTTTATTTTTTTATTTTAAAGGATGGGCCTTGTATGGATGTTATATAAAACATAATTTTTGGGCCATTTCAAATTTTTTTAAGCATAACAAACATGATCTAAGGTCTACATAAGGATGAAACAATACGATTAAGTATAAACATCACGAATAAGTCTCGTACGAAGTGTGATTATCACGTAATTACAAGTTTGTCACATTTTCAAGTATCAAGCATTATGATTATGTATAAGTATAAAACGATTACGAATAAGTACAATATGAATAGGAATAAAAGTACACGTTTTCATTATGATTCAAGTTTTGGTTTACAACGATTACAAAGATTACAACGAAAGAACGAATACAAGATACAAAGGTTTCCAAAAATAGAAATACAACACGAGCTTTCTAAATATGGAAAGTATGAAAACGCCGGGCGTTACAGTCTCCCCTCCTTTAAAAAATTTCATCCCGAAATTTAGGAAGATGCAACAAAAAGATGCGGATACTTAGTCTTCATATCACTCTCGAGTTCCCAAGTAAATTCAACGCCACGCTTACCTTCCCATCGACCCTTGACGATAGGAATTTGACTGCGCCTCAATTGTTTGATTCCTTGGTCCATGATTTCGACTGGTTTTTCCACGAAATGAAATGTCTCGTTGATTTGAAGATCTTCGAGTCGAACTTGAAGTCCTTCTTCAGCTAAACATTTCTTGAAGTTTGAAACATGGAAGACAGGATGAACGTTGTTGAGTTCCTGAGGTAGATCCAGTCGATACGCAACCTTGCCAATCCTTTCGATAATCTTGAAAGGACCTACGTAGCAAGGAACGAGTTTCCTTTCTTACCAAATTGAACAACACCTTCCAAGGGGATACCTTGAGAAGTACGTTATCACCTACATTGAATTCCAAAAGCTTGCGTCGTTTGTCAGCATAACTCTTTTGTCGGCTTCGAGCTTTGAGAAGATTATCACGTATTTGTAGGATCTTGTTCGTTGTCACTTGTATAAGTTCGGGACCGGTGATTTGAAAGTCTCCGATCTCGTGCCAACAAATAGGTGAATGGCACTTACGACCATACAATGCTTCAAATGGAGCCATTTGAATACTAGCGTGATAACTGTTGTTGTACGAGAATTCTACCAATGGTAAGTGCGAATCCCAGTTGCCACCAAAATCGATTACGCATGAACGGAGCATATCCTCCACGGTTTGGATAGGACGCTCGGTTTGACCGTCAGACTGAGGATGAAAAGCGGTGCTAAGATTGAGACGAGTGCCAAGGGCGGATTGAAACGTTTGCCAAAGGCGAGAGGTAAAATGAGCATCGCGATCGGAAATGATGTCAACGGGAGTACCGTGACGGCTAACGAATTCATCCGTGTAGATACGAGCCAATTTCTCGACTTTGTAATCTTCACGAATGGCAAGGAAATGAGCGGATTTGGTCAATCGATCAATGATGACCCAGATACTGTCATGACCAGACGAAGTGCGAGGAAGCTTGGTAATGAAATCCATAGCAATACTCGCCCATTTCCACACAGGAATTTCTGGTTGTTCGAGTAGGCCAGAGGGGCGTTGATGTTCAGCTTTAACCCTGGAACAAGTGGTGTGCGTTAAGCGTACTATATTTTTGTTGTCATTTTAGGTTCATTTTACGCATTAGTCAAGTTTTAAATTTATAAAACACGATATTCTACTAACACCAAACACACACTTGGGCAAGTGCACCCATCGTGAGCGTAGTATAGCGTTGGTAAGATACCGAGATCGTCCAAGGACACAAGAGCTTTTATTACCGGTTCGTCGTCAACGTCTAATCAATCTAAATTTTTGATAAAGATTTTTAAAACATAAAGATAAATAAAATAAAATACTCATAGACAAGATAGAATCAATTGGTTCTAACTTCTCCTTTATGCATCCTTTGATAGTTTTTGCACTTTCGGAATTTTTAAGAGATTATCTTAGTTATAGTAGTAGGCCTCTCTTTTGAAGGTGACGTTACCCTCAACCCAGTGGTTTGAGTCAGCAGGGATACAATCCTAAAAGATCGCAATATTGGAAGACATTTAAGTAAGTTATTAACGTGAAAAGTGGTAGGCCTCTCTTTTGAAGGTGACGTTACCCTCGACTAAGTGGTTTGAGTCAGCAGGGATACAATCCCAAGTAGCCGGTTTAAAATATTAATAGTAGTTTACATATGAGGGGTTCAAGCCATTCACGCCCCCACCATCCAATACCATAGAGTATTGAAGGAAGCCCTAGTAAGCTTGAACCAAGTCCTCGCAGGATCTATACACTGAACGAGACAAGAACTTTATCAAACCACCCTTCTAACCCCCATCCAAGTAGTTAACGCGCTTTATATAGACCGTAAAGACACGAACGAGAAAATCAATGACATCATGAAGAAATGGTTAGGAAAATTCACTTTCAACATAAGAAACTAGTTATTAAAGTCATTAATACATACCAAATTAAAAAGTAACTGAAAGATTAAAAATCAAAAGTAATACATAAAAGATTTGTCTTCACCAAGTGATGTAAGAGATTAGCCAAGCATGGCCTTTATTTGACAAGAACTCTTACGATCAAACTTGGATCCCGAGACTACTACACACTCTAAAGATGGATGATGGTGGTGGGTGTTGGTGGTGTAGTGGTGGTGGAGTGGTGGCAAAGTGAGAGAGAAGTGGTTTACCAAGGGATGCCTTTGAAGGGAACCAAGCACCCCTATTTATAGTCAAACAGAGGCCTGGCCACGGCCCCGTGTCCAGTGGGCATGGCCCGTGGCCATCATTCTTCTCTTTCTTCATTAACTGCATTTGTCAGCAGAGGGCCCCACACGACCCCGTGTCCCCTGGGCACGGCCCGTGGTCAATCTGTTCACTGTACTATCTGGATTCTGCAAATCTTACAGTTGAACACGCCCCATGTTGACCTGGGCACGGCCCCGTGATGGGCGTAGAAGCTTCTGCAGGTTTTGTCTTGAAGTGGGAGTTCTGACCACGCTCCATGTTGGATGAACACGGCCCGTGGTCGTCTTCTGAAACTTTGTTTTTGTCTTTTGGGGTTTTGCTGAGGGGTCGGGCATGGTTCTTTATTCCTTCTTTTCATATTTATGTTGGTTTTGGCCGTTTATTTGCTTCTTTCGTTCTTTTATGCTCTTTTAATCCTGAAAATACAAAAGGAACAAAGAAACGTGTTTTTTCCAACATTAGTACTAAAAAAAGGGTTAGTTTTATGCCTCAATTGATGTATTTTATATGTTGTATTTTGCACACATCAACAAGTAAGATACTTCGAGATAAGGTTGAGGCAATCGGGAATCCAAATGCGATTGTGGTAGTAAAGGATACCATCGGACTTAGCTTCAAGTGGGTTTTCGACACCACAAATCAACTCGTTGTCGAGGTTACCCTCGTTAATGACTGAGAACTGCGCTTGACGAATTAGCTCGCGAAGTTTTCCCACGATTTGGTAGCAACGAATACTCTTTACATGAGTCTTACGACTAAGTCCATCGGCTACAACATTCACTTTGCCAGGGTGGTAGCAAATATCACAGTCGTAGTCGTTTAACAATTCTACCCAACGACGTTGACGCATGTTGAGTTCCTTTTGATCAAAGATATGTTGAATGCTCTTATGGTTGGTGAAGACCATACACTTACTTGTCACACCCCGACCCGCAGCGGAATAAGAGTCGGGCATGATTGGGTTATCACCAAAGCTCATGATGTTTACTAATATGTTTCATATTTATTAAATTCAAAATTTCATCCTCAATATTCCAAACATGTTCATATAATTACAAAGAAAAATAACTAACTAAACAATCCAAAGTCTAAACCGGTTTATTCTTCTAAGCCATCCTATATGTTTCTTGCTGCATCTGGATCACCTGTATCATGTGTAAAAATGGGGATTTTTGGGTCAACAAAAGTTGGCGAGTGAACCTTGTTAGAAAACATTTATTATTGATTTCTTGTTATATTTATTATGGAAAATTGTGCAATAATCATATGTGAGCAAACGTAAATAAACATACAATAACAATAATAATAATAAACAATAACATACAATAACAAATAACAATAATAAACAATAACATACAATAACAAACCACCTTGCATGAATATATAACATGAATGATAATGTAAATGTTGGCAACGTCTCGTTCACGCTCATAGGTAATGGGGAACGGCTCACGCTCATAGGTAATGGGGAGCAGACGGCCTATGATGAAATGTATGTGCGATCAAGGCTCAATCAAACGGAGCCGATCATATGTTGGCAACGCCTCGTTCACGCTCATAGGTAATGGGGAACGACTCACGCTCATAGGTAATGGGGAGCGGCGGCCTATGATAATGTATGTACTGAAAATGATAAATTTAATCTAAACAATAACCACACAACAGTTGATACATATTGAATACACATTTGATCATGGATATGATGGATGCACAATTGTTTAAGTGTAATAAATAATAAGACACATGATACACACCAAAAACGTGATTAAAACGGGGAATTTGTAGAGATTCACTCACATTGGGTGCGTTCGATTGATGATGTTGAACGCGCACGAGTTTAGCGGGTTGATCGACGAGGATTAACTAACCTAAATGATAACAAAAAGGTACGGTAAATAAGTGGATTTTATTAACAATTTTAATAAGGTTTTTAGGTTTATTTTTGTGAGTTTAAGGTTATTTTCTAACTTTAAAAACATTATTTTTAAGTATTTTTAATTGATTTTTAAATTAAATAAACAAATAAAAATATATAAAAAAATGTTGACTTTTTGGGTTGACCGTTGACTTTTTGACTTTGACTTGTTGACCGGTTCGGTCGTTTATATTGCTAGCACTGAGTGAGGTTCAAACTCGTGACCTCCCGTATGCGTGCACGCAGCTCTACCAACTGAGCTACGTGTCTAACCCGAAATATTTCTGTTTTTAATTATATTTATATACATTTTAATTTATTCCAAAATTCATTTATTTTAAAAAGGATTTTTATTCCATCGAACCGGCGTGCATATCAGGTCTCGGACCCGGGACCTGTGGATTAACGTTGCACACAGTCCACCGCTGGACTGTGTGTCTAACCTGGTTAATATTCTGGTTTTTATTATACTTGACATCTTTCAGTGAGTTAACCCGGTTCGGTTTTAAAAAGAGCATTTTTATTTCAGAGAGTGAGGTTGGGTCAGGGATCGAACTCGAGACGTGTGATAGTTGTTTGCACACAGTCCACCGCTGGACTGTGTGTCTAACCCGGTTATATATCTTGTTTTAATTATACTTATACATTAGTTCGACTTCATCTTCTTCGTTCAAAAACACAGACAACGATCTCTACTGATCTTGTTTAATTCGATTGATAAACATATAATTGATTAAAATGAAATGGACAGGGAAGGTTTTGGGAATGAACATACCGGAAAAATGATCTTTCTCAGAACTCCGACGAAGTCGTCGGCTCTGTTTTATGAACTCCGTCTGAACGGGCCAATTAATAGTTCTGATTAACCAAATTGTAAAATTGAAGGACTATGCAAGAGTTATCAGAAGGTTTAAAAGATTATACCGTTTCACAGCGCAATCTAGGAATTTTCAGAAGTTTTCCGGCGAGTGCTGATTATCCGATATCGTCGCCTGGAACTGATTCTGATTGAAGGGTTTGAGTTAGTAAAAGTTTAACAACTGATAGAAGATGAAAGAATCGAGAACTTACCGCTTTGATGAAAGACACGGTTTTCCGGCAAAAGTCCGGCGAGTTCAAAAAGCGCTTCCGACGAACTGAAAATAGAGCAAAAGTGAAATTGAGAGTTCTGTGGATGATTTTGAGTCGGGAGATACTGATATTGTTGGAGTAAATCAGGAAGGTAATGTTTTCGTTATAAAACCCGAACATCACATGAATTCAAGTTCAATAAAAGCCGAATTTATTGAGATTGTGCGTCGTAATGTTTTCATCAGTTATAACCAGTAATTACAATCACTCAATCGACTGGAATGTTGAAAGCCGATATCGGTTTCAGTTTTGGCGCAAACAGGTGGTTTCTCAGATGAACATATGTTTTATTTGTTTCCTAGATTTCACAAAGGCATCAAGTGGCGGAGTGGTTATATGTTTGGTGTTAAGGTTCTCCGGCTGACCCGGGTTCGAAACCCGGCAGCCCTTTTTCATTTTTAATTGTTTTAATTTTATTTTTTAACAATTTTAATTTCCATAATCTAAAATGTTTATTAGTTATGTATTGTTTAAAATTAAAATAAGCATTAAATGAGCAAAAAAATTTTGAAACTGATTATTCGATTAATAAACGAAGCGGGTTTGGAAAACCCTAGTGGTAACAGGAAAAAGATGCGGGTATTTTTCGCGCATTAAGTCTTCACATTCCCAAGTAAACTCAGGTCCTCGTTTCGACTCCCAGCGTACCCTTACAATTGGAATACGACTCCGTCTTAAACGTTTTTCTCCGAAGTTCATGATCTCTACTGATCTTTCAATGAAGTGCATAGATTCATCTATCTGAATATCTTCCAAGGGAATATGGAGATTTTCATCGGCGAGGCACTTCTTTAAGTTTGATACGTGGAATGTGGGGTGAATTCTGTTGAGTTCTTCTGGTAGAACAAGCTTGTATGCTACAGGTCCTACTCTTTCGAGTATCTTGAAAGGTCCTACGTAGCGTGGTGCTAGCTTGCCCTTCTGGCCAAAACGAACTACTCCCTTCCACAGTGATACTTTTAAAAGTACATGATCACCAATGTTAAACTCCAAAGGCTTTCGTCGTTTATCTGCATAACTCTTTTGACGACTTTGTGCCGCTAGAAGATTGTTTCGAATTTGATGGATCTTGTCTGTTGTTTCTTGAATTAGTTCTGGACCGGTGATTTGAGCTTCCCCAATTTCGTGCCAACATACTGGAGATCGGCACTTACGACCATATAAAGCTTCGAAAGGTGCCATGCCGATACTTGAATGATAGCTGTTGTTGTACGAAAATTCAACTAATGGTAGATGAGCGTCCCAATTTCCCTTGAAGTCTATGACACATGCTCGAAGCATATCTTCAAGAGTTTGGATGGTGCGTTCAGATTGTCCATCAGTTTGAGGATGATAAGCGGTACTGAGGTCTAATCGTGTACCCAAAGCGGCTTGTACAGCTTGCCATTGTTCGTGAAGTGAAACGACCATCACGATCTGAAATAATGCTTAACGGTACACCATAACGGCTTACGATTTCGCTGATATAGATACGAGCTAGCTTCTCGTTCTTGAAGTTCTCGCGAATCGGAATGAAGTGAGCTGATTTTGTAAGATGATCAATGATTACTCATATAGTGTCATACCCACCAGAAGTGCGAGGTAACCCGGTAATGAAGTCCATGGTTATATTTTCCCACTTCGATACAGGTATTTCAGGTTGGACCAGAAGTCCTGAGGGTCTTTGATGTTTAGCTTTTACTTTGGAACATGTAAGGCACTTGGAAACAAAAACAGCAATATCCTTTTTCATTCAAGGCCACCAGTAGGTGTATCGAAGATCTTGATACATCTTGTCGGCTCCTGGGTGTATAGAATATCGTGTTTTGTGCGCCTCATTCATAAGGAAATCACGAAGGTTATTGTGGTCAGGAATCCATATGCGATTTAGACAGTATAGAATACCGTCGAATTTAGTTTCAATTTTAAGTTCAGCTCCACAAGACAGCTCCTTGCGTACGTCGTTTTCCTTACTAAAACATGTTGGGCTTCTCGAATTTGATCTTTGATGTCGGTTATGATTTTATGCATAATAGTTTTGAGGGAATTGATACGTTTGACATGATAAGGTATGTATCATAAAACAAAAACTTCAACCATGACGATATTTAATCCTATATGGAACTTCTCATAACTTCTTGGTAATGCTTTTGATCCTTTGCCAAGAATACTTATATATAGGAAGTACCAGCAGCGTATCCACCGTATTCTTGTCAAATTTTTGTTGGCTTTATCAGTATATCATGATCAGTTCTATGTGACTCTAAAACATAAACAAACACAACAACCAAAGCTTGAGTCTCAATTCTGAAAGGATACATGACTGAATGATGACAGTACCTCTCTCATTTGTTATGATGAAGGGGTCAGTTTATGTAAAAGTGAGACACAACCCAACTTCTTTAAATGATGAGATTGAGATACGTCGAGATGTATGATGATATGAATGTTAAATCAATGAGTATAAAAACAAAACTGTAATATCAATTCGCATTAAAATTCTTGGATACATAAATTCCAAATTTTACAACTGAAATACGGAAAGATTGAGATAACATAAAGAAAACATTAAAATTAGACGATCGGAGTTGAGTCTTGATTCTTGGTGAGGAAAACTAGCTGGGTGATTCGTTTGAGCCGTTATTATTTTCAACAGGATTGGCGTTGATGTTGTAAGCTCTTCCTCTTGCAGGTGGTGGAGCTTGGTTAGCTTGATTCACCGGATTTGCTTGAGCTTGGGTATGAATGATGTTCACCAAGCGTGGACAAGTGTTTCTAAAGTGGTTTGGGTCTCCACAGTTGTAACAAGCCCGCATAGGTTGTATCATGGGATAGTTGGGTTGGTAGTAGGATTGGGCTACATGTTGGGTAGGTGGTAGTAGTAAAGGTTGTTGGGCTTGACCCACTATCTGATGGTGGGTTTGGGTTGAGGGCTGATGGCGGTTCGTTCGCTGAAGTACGCGACAGGTTTGAATGGTGTGACCTGTGCGCCCACAGCCGGTGCAATGTTGGTAGGGATGATCAGGAAAGTGATGGTATTGGCAACGGTTGCATTTTGGGTATGGGCCGGAGTATGGCTTTTTATATGGTACAGGTGAGGGGCCAACTTGGGTGATGGGTGCAGCAGGGATAGGGAAATTTGTTTGTGTGACAGCAAAGTTTCTGGTGTTCTGATTCCTTTTACCAGTAAACTTCGAAGAGAAGCCAGAATGGTTTGAAGTTTGAGCCTCAATGGGGGCTTTCTTTTTCTCCTCTTTGAATTTACCATTTCGAATGCGATTTTCGGTGAGTTCGGTAGCTAGTTCCATTGCGGCTTCAAGTGTCGCAGGCGAAGTGCTTAGAACTGAGTCTTGAATTTTCGAGGGGAGGCCTCGAATATAGTGTTCAACCAAGCGGTACACTGGGGTGAACAAGTTGGGGATCATTTGATTCAACTCTAGAAACCTTTTGTTGTAGGAAGTATGATCTCCTTCCTTTTGTTTTAACGAGTGGAATTCATCTTCCAACTTCTTGATTTCGCTTCTTGGACAGAAGCGTCTTGTCATTATTTCCCTTAACTCTTCCCATGTTAAGGCCATAGCATCTTCGACTCCTCTCTTACCCTTCTCTGTGTTCCACCAGGTCAGGGCTACTCCAAATAGTCTCCCGGTTGCGTAACGTACCTTGCGATCCTCGGGACAATCGCAATTGAGGAAGGTGTTTTCCATTTCCTCAAACCAGTGGAGGAGAGCAGTGACACCTTCGGTCCCTTCAAATTCCGGGGGATCGCAAGACTTGAAATGTTTGTATGAGCACTTTTTGGAGGGAGGGTTGTCGATGTTCTGGTCTTCTTGCTGGGGAGGATTGATGGGATTTGCGGCGAGAGCTTGTTGGACTTGAACTACGATGTCAGGAAGCACCGCGGCCATTTGTTTTGCGATTTGGGTGGCCAAACGTTCGTTTGACCTTCCTGACCTTCTACCTCCACGTAGTTGCCTAGTCGACATCTACAGGAACGTACATAGGAAGATTGTGAGTTTAAGGAGTCTTTAGGTGTCATGTGTCGTTAAAATAATAAAAATAACATAAACATCAATAATGCAACTACATCCATAGGATGTCTTGGGTTTGCTCATGTTGGGCCTCAAATGTCCCTCATACCTTCACCTGTATAGTCATGTGGGCCCCCATGACTATTGGCTTGGTAGGATTCACATTGGTATTGGCGATTTAACACTCGCATCACCCGAATGAAAACCATGAAATATGTTTGTGAGATGTATGGTCGGAGGGTGTCCAGGTGTAGACACAATGACAACTCAAAGTGGGGTTAGCTCACACAACGTTTGGTATAGCATGCTTTGGCCTAATAGGTCCTTCGTACTCTCATCGTTAGTCCCCAGGTAGGCAAACTGGTCCTTTATTTTGGATTTATACGAATGCCAAGCCTAGACAGCACGTTCCGACTACCGGTACTTGTACCCTTCCAGTTACTACATGCCCGTCATGTGAACTCACTTTGATGTGATTTGAAAATACAAAAATCGTTGCAAAAGTCATGGAAACTGTGTGGTGTGTGCTCTCATGGATATGATATGTTATGAGAATATTATTCATGATAGGCATTGTATAATAATATGTACTTATGAACATGCTTGCATAACATTGAATGTAACAATAAACATAAAGCATATAAACATCATGAATTTTGCATGTAACACACAAACAATTTAAAAATTCTAATCAACTATAGTATATGCTCTAAGGGTCTAATAACCTATCCTATATCCCTATAGTCATGGCTCTGATACCAATCTGTCACACCCCGACCCGCAGCGGAATAAGAGTCGGGCATGATTGGGTTATCACCAAAGCTCATGAAGTTTACTAATATGTTTCATATTTATTAAATTCAAAATTTCATCCTCAATATTCCAAACATGTTCATACAATTACAAAGAAAAATAACTAACTAAACAATCCAAAGTCTAAACCGGTTTATTCTTCTAAGCCATCCTATATGTTTCTTGCTGCATCTGGATCACCTGCATCATGTGTAAAAATGGGGATTTTTGGGTCAACAAAAGTTGGCGAGTGAACCTTGTTAGAAAACATTTATTATTGATTTCTTGTTATATTTATTATGGAAAATTGTGCAATAATCATATGTGAGCAAACGTAAATAAACATACAATAACAATAATAATAATAAACAATAACATACAATAACAAATAACAATAATAAACAATAACATACAATAACAAACCACCTTTGCATGAATATATAACATGAATGATAATGTAAATGTTGGCAACGTCTCGTTCACGCTCATAGGTAATGGGGAACGGCTCACGCTCATAGGTAATGGGGAGCAGACGGCCTATGATGAAATGTATGTGCGATCAAGGCTCAATCAAACGGAGCCGATCGTATGTTGGCAACGCCTCGTTCACGCTCATAGGTAATGGGGAACGGCTCATGCTCATAGGTAATGGGGAGCGGCGGCCTATGATAATGTATGTACTGAAAATGATAAATTTAATCTAAACAATAACCACACAACAGTTGATACATATTGAATACACATTTGACCATGGATATGATGGATGCACAATTGTTTAAGTGTAATAAATAATAAGACACATGATACACACCAAAAACGTGATTAAAACGGGGAATTTGTAGAGATTCACTCACATTGGGTGCGTTCGCTTGATGATGTTGAATGCGCACGAGTTTAGAGGGTTGATCGACGAGGATTAACTAACCTAAATGATAACGAAAAGGTACGGTAAATAAGTGGATTTTATTAACAATTTTAATAAGGTTTTTAGGTTTATTTTTGTGAGTTTAAGGTTATTTTCTAACTTTAAAAACATTATTTTTAAGTATTTTTAATTGATTTTTAAATTAAATAAATAAATAAAAATATATAAAAAAATGTTGACTTTTTGGGTTGACCGTTGACTTTTTGACTTTGACTTGTTGACCGGTTCGGTCGTTTATATTGCTTGCACTGAGTGAGGTTCGAACTCGTGACCTCCCGTATGCGTGCACGCAGATCTACCAACTGAGCTACGTGTCTAACCCGAAATATTTCTGTTTTTAATTATATTTATATACATTTTAATTTATTCCAAAATTCATTTATTTTAAAAAGGATTTTTATTCCATCGAACCGGCGTGCATATCAGGTCTCGAACCCGGGACCTGTGGATTAACGTTGCACACAGTCCACCGTTGGACTGTGTGTCTAACCTGGTTAATATTCTGGTTTTTATTATACTTGACATCTTTCAGTGAGTTAACCCGGTTCGGTTTTAAAAAGAGCATTTTTATTTCAGAGAGTGAGGTTGGGTCAGGGATCGAACTCGAGACGTGTGATAGTTGTTTGCACACAGTCCACCGCTGGACTGTGTGTCTAACCCGGTTATATATCTTGTTTTAATTATACTTATACATTAGTTCGACTTCATCTTCTTCGTTCAAAAACACAGACAACGATTTCTCTACTGATCTTGTTTAATTCGATTGACAAACATATAATTGATTAAAATGAAATGGGCAGGGAAGGTTTTGGGAATGAACATACCGGAAAAATGATCTTTCTCAGAACTCCGGCGAAGTCGTCGGCTCTGTTTTATGAACTCCGTCTGAACGGGCCAATTAATAGTTCTGATTAACCAAATTGTGAAATTGAAGGACTAAGCAAGAGTTATCAGAAGGTTTAAAAGATTATACCGTTTCACAGCGCAATCTAGGAATTTTCAGAAGTTTTCCGGCGAGTGCTGATTATCCGATATCGTCGCCTGGAACTGATTCTGATTGAATGGTTTGAGTTAGTAAAAGTCTAACAACTGATAGAAGATGAAAGAATCGAGAACTTACCGCTTTGATGAAACACACGGTTTTCCGGCGAAAGTCCGGCGAGTTCAAAAAGCGTTTCCGACGAACTGAAAATAGAGCAAAAGTGAAATTGAGAGTTCTGTGGATGATTTTGAGTCGCGAGATACCGATATTGTTGGAGTAAATCAGGAAGTTAATGTTTTCGGTTATAAAACCCGAACATCACATGAATTCAAGTTCAATAAAAGCCGAATTGATTGAGATCGTGCGTCGTAATGTTTTCATCAGTTATAACCAGTAATTACAATCACTCAATCGACTGGAATGTTGAAAGCCGATATCGGTTTTAGTTTTGGCGCAAACAGGTGGTTTCTCAGATGAACATATGTTTTATTTGTTTCCTAGATTTCACAAAGGCATCAAGTGGCGGAGTGGTTATGTGTTTGGTGTTAAGGTTCTCCGGCTGACCCGGGTTCGAAACCCGGCAACCCTTTTTCATTTTTAATTGTTTTAATTTTATTTTTTAACAATTTTAATTTCCATAATCTAAAATGTTTATTAGTTACGTATTGTTTAAAATTAAAATAAGCATTAAATGAGCAACAAAAATTTGAAACTGATTATTCGATTAATAAACGAAGCGGGTTTGGAAAACCCGTTTTTCGACAAATGTTACAGTATCCCCTACTTTTAGAAATTTCGTCCCGAAATTTAAGTAGTAGTGGTAACAGGAAAAAGATGCGGGCATTTTTCGCGCATTGAGTCTTCACGTTCCCAAGTAAACTCAGGTCCTCGTTTCGACTCCCAGCGTACCCTTACAATTGGAATACGACTCCGTCTTAAACGTTTTTCTCCGAAGTCCATGACTCTACTGGTCTTTCAATGAAGTGCATAGATTCATCGATCTGAATATCTTCCAAGGGAATATGGAGATTTTCATCGGCGAGGCACTTCTTTAAGTTTGATACGTGGAATGTGGGGTGAATTCTGTTGAGATCTTCTGGTAGATCAAGCTTGTATGCTACAGGTCCTACTCTTTCGAGTATCTTGAAAGGTCCTACGTAGCGTGGTGCTAGCTTGCCCTTCTGGCCAAAACGAACTACTCCCTTCCACGGTGATACTTTTAAAAGTACATGATCACCAATGTTAAACTCCAAAGGCTTTCGTCGTTTATCTGCATAACTCTTTTGACGACTTTGTGCCGCTAGAAGATTGTTTCAAATTTGATGGATCTTGTCTGTTGTTTCTTGAATTAGTTCTGGACCGGTGATTGTGGTAGTAAAGGATACCATCGGACTTAGCTTCAAGTGGGTTTTCGACACCACAAATCAACTCGTTGTCGAGGTTACCCTCGTTAATGACTGAGAACTGCGCTTGACGAATTAGCTCGCGAAGTTTTCCTACGATTTGGTAGCAACGAATACTCTTTCATGAGTCTTATGACTAAGTCCATCGGCTACAACATTCACTTTGCCAGGGTGGTAGCAAATATCACAGTCGTAGTCGTTTAACAATTCTACCCAACGACGTTGACGCATGTTGAGTTCCTTTTGATCAAACATATGTTGAATGCTCTTATGGTTGGTGAAGACCATACACTTACTACCATAAAGGTAGTGTTGCCAAATCTTTAATGCAAAAACAACTGCACCAAGTTAAAGGTCGTGCGTAATATAGTTTTTCTCATGGATCTTGAGTTGTCACGATGGGTAAGCGATAACCTTGTCTCGTTGCATAAGAACGCAACCAAGACCTTGGTTTGAAGCATCGCAATACATGACGAAATCGTCTTTCCATCAGGAAGGGTAAGGATTGGAGCATTACAAAGCATGTCCTTGAGAGTTTGGAAGGACTCCTCTTGTTCGGGACCCCAAACAAAAGGCTTATCCTTTTGAGTCAAAGACGTAAAAGGGACATCGATCTTGGAAAAGTTCGAGATGGAGCAGCGATAGTAACCAGCTAGGCCAAGAAACGAACGAAATTCAGAAGGCGATTTTGGTGCAATCCAATTCATACGGCTTCTATCTTTGCAGGGTCAACATGAATACCGAGTTCTTTGACGGTGTGACCAAGAAATTGAACCTCTTTTAGCCAAAATTCACACTTGGAGAATTTGGCGTAAAGACGTTCAGTACACAAAAGCTGAAGGATAAGTTGTAAATGTCGCCCATGTTCTTCTTTCGTTTTGGAATAGATGAGAATATTGTCGATGAATACGATTACGAAATGATCGAGGAAAGGCTTACACACGCGGTTCATTAATTCCATGAACACTACAGGCACGTTAGTCAAACCAAAAGGCATGACCACGAACTTTTAGTGTCCATAACGTATGCGAAAGGCGGTTTTAGGTACATCTTCTTCGAGAACTCGAAGTTGATGTTAGCTGGAACGAATATCGATTTTCGGGAAACAAGTCGCACCTTGAAGTTGATTGAAGAGGTCGTCAATGCGTGGAAGAGGGTATCGGTTTTTTACCGTAAGCTTGTTGAGCTCACGATAGTCAATGCAAATCCGAAAGGATCCATCTTTCTTCTTGACAAACAAAACAGGAGCGCCCCAAGGAGAAGTACTAGGGCACATAAAGCCTTAATCAAGAAGTTCTTGAAGTTGGCTAGATAGCTTTTGCATCTCCAAGGGTGCTAAACGATAAGGAGCTTTTGCAACAGGAGTCGCGCCCGAAATAAGATCAATACGAAAGTCCACGGAACGAGGAGGGGGAGGACCAGGAAGATCCTCTGGGAAGACATCGGGGAAATCGCAAACGACAGGAACGTCACTTACACTCGGACCCTTGTCTTTCTTTTCCACAACATGGGCCAGAAAGGCAAAGTACTCCTTGCGCAAATATTTGTTCGCTTGAATACAAGACATAAGCTTAAGACCTTTAGAAGGTTTCTCACCATAGACGTGTAAGGAATCACTGTTTGGGAGAGGGAGGCGAATGAACTTCTCGGAACAAACAACTTCAGCACGAACTCGCCTAAGCCAATCCATGCCTACCATGATGTCGAAGCTTCCCAATTGCATGGGTATGAGGTCAATCGAAAACGTATGACCGTTAAGATTCAAGGAACAATTAGAAAGGACGGAATAAACAGTGACGGATTTCCCGTTAGCGAATTCGACTGCAAATGGATTGGGCAACTTAGAACGTACGCACTTAAGCAAGGGTTCAAATTCATTAGACACAAAACTTCTATCCACGCCAGTATCAAAAAGACAAGAAGCATAAACATGGTTGACAAGAAACGTACCTGTTATAACGTCGTTCGCGTTTTGTGCCTGAGCGGCAGTAAGGGCGAATGCACTTCCTTGAGCTGGTTGAGGCTGTTGTTGCTGTTACTGATTGTTGACGCGTTGAGGGCAAACATTGGCGAAATGGTTAGGATCGCCACATGTGTAACATGCTCGTGCAAGAGCAGCTTGAGGTTGAGCTTGGGCAGGGTTAGGGTTCGGTACGATGGCTTGAGGTTGCTAGTTTTGGGGTTGAGGGAAGTTTCGGCAACGGTTAGCAAAATGCCCCAACCTCTGACATTGGGCACACCTACGGCATGGTGTATTAGAAGGGTGGTGGTAGGAGCAGTTAGCACACTGGGGATGAGGTCCAGTGTAGCCACGTTTGGGTTTCTCGGGGTTGGCAGGGGTGATGGCAGCTAGGGTTTGGATGGGTTGAGGGTTTGGCGGAGTAACAACTGCAACAATTTTGACTAGAAGCCTTCCGCTTCTTGTTCTTGGGGTTGTTGTTTCTTGGGGGTTTGGGTGAGGGCTCAGCAGTGGCGGTGGTAGCAACGGTGGCTTGGTGAGCATTCTTTGTATTATCGCAGACCCGCGAAGAAAACAAGTGTTGTTCAACTCGATTGCGATGTTGTAAGCATCTTCAATGGTTTTGGGACAAGCGGAGGCAACATGGTTGATCAAAACGGAAGATAGGCAACGGATGAATTTGGCGATGGCTTTGGGGTTGATATCAACTTGGTTGGGGCAAAGGATGCTGAGTTGCTTGAATCATGCAACCAGACCAGCAGTGTCACTCCCGACTTGCTTCAGATTCCAAAACTCATTATCGAGTTTTTGAAGCTCGTGTGGAGGAAAAAACTCGTCCTTCATCAGCTCCTTTAGTTCTACCCAGGGCAAGGCGTGGGATACTTCATTTCCCCTCTTATTGCGCTCAGAGGTCCACCATTCGAGGGCTCTCGAACGAAAAAACCCCTGTTGCGTTCAAGGTTCGGAGTTCATCAGGGCATCCACTTTGCTTAAAAGTGAGTTCGATCGCGTCGAACCAATTCATCATGGCTGTGGCGCCATCATTGCCGGTGAACTCCATGGGCTTACAGGCCATGAACTGCTTGTATTGGAACGAGGCTTTAGGCATTTCCACCTTGGAATCGACTGAGGATTTCGGGGTGTCGTGGATGGTCTGGATCTACCTAACAATGTTGGGGATATCTTAGCCATTTTCTCGGCCATTTGTTCCGCGACTAACCCTACAAGTTCTTACTTTGAAATAGAGTCCCCATGGTTGTTGGAACCCTTCTTGGAACCTTTTGATTTCTTTGAGGAGCTTGGAGAAGACATCTAGGGTTGAAGATAGCAAGGAAAAGGATGAGACTTGATCATAATGTAAAAATAAGTTTTGCATGTATAAGCATGGATATGTTCATGTATGTTGCATGTATTTGATGAGTATTCAACAGGTATTGGCACGTATAATCACGTATGAATGCGTATGAAGAGTATAAATTTAGTTTGTTCACGGGGATTATTATTGTTTTTTATTGCGAGAGACATGCGAATTATGTAACGGTTTTGAAATGAAAAAGGTAACAAGTATAAAATCACATAAAAATTGAGATAACGTAAAGATTGGCTCAATAAAACATGGGATTGTTTCGGGTAGAGAAACGTCGACTATTCCAAAGTGATTCGTAAGATCTTTCGAGTTAGGGAACATGCTTTGGCCTAATAGGTAAAATACTCTCGTCGAGAAGCGATTAATGGCATTTTACCCTTCCAGTTAATACATGTCCCTAGTCAATCGAAAATTAGAGACTTTGGCGAGATTGAAAATCGAGGAACGGGACTAGTTGACAAGGTGCGGGTTTCACCCCTAACTTGACCATATCGTACCCTAAGTGTGGTTGTTTCTTACTAAATGCGGAGCATATTCCGACTCGTTTGTAGGATCCACTAGAGTATGAAATGGAAGTTTTCCATCAAGATGTGGATATCAGTCCTAACTTGATGGTATAACTTCGTGAAAAATCAAATACGCGGAATGAGGGATTTCGCTAAAACTTGTAAGCCAATGGGCCTATCTTGGTGCAAATCGCCTCGTTTGCATCACGAGTGTCTTCAAGTCTTCAAGTGTATTGTGTAAAATGTCTTAGGAAAGACATTATGTAAGTTTTAAGACTAAAAGAAAGGAAGAAGGAATGAAGGAAGAATAAAGTTTTAAGCATAACACATGAATGGTCAAAATGGACACTTAAACTAAAGACTAGGTCGAACATGGAATTCTACCTAATTCCCTATAGTTATGGCTCTGATACCAATCTGTCACACCCCAACCGATGGCGGAAGCATCGAAGCGGGACGAAATAGATTGCTCATTGCTCACAATGCTAACGGTGACAATATTTAATTAAATATGGATTTCATTTCATACATAAATTGTCAATACAATACATGGGAAATTCAAATACAACAATACAAGGACAAAATTGATACAACGTTAATAAACCTAAAACGTCTATGTGTGTATCTAGCATCAACGCTACTAGATTTCATAGCATCATCTTCATCAACCTGTAACACGTTTTAAAACAATGCAAAAGCAAAGGCGAGCACAAAAGTTTAAGCGTAAGCATACGTATACGAATAAAGTTTAAAACGAATCCACATGATACTAAGTTTATACAAGAGCATTATACATGGCATGCAATATTTCTAGTCGATCCTCTTGCTTACGCGAAATAACGATAATTTAACATGACCAATAGATTCAAGATTGGGCGTTGCGTTACTCCTATAGCGCTATACATGTCAAATGGAGGCTTAAGATAAGCTAATGACTATGGTATTACATAAGAATGGTCCAAGATATAAGCAACAAGTAACATATCAAAGCATGCATGTATATTGGATTGTTTCATGCATTTCATAAAATTTAAGTTTAGTGATTTTGTATATGGTAAACATGTTACACCCGAAAGTGATATAAACGAAAAGCGGGTCGAGTGTACTCACGGTTTTGCAAGCTTTCCGACTTGTTAGTTCCGTGAAGAGTTGTTTAGTTGCGGGAGGAACACCGAGTTATCCTACAAGAGGAGAACGTAGGTGTGAGTATTGGAATGTTTGATGGAAGATTCAGGATTTAGAATAAAACATACAAAGTATGTATACGAAAATATTCACTAAGGTATAGCACTCGTTTTGACACTGTGGGAACCCATTAGGGTTTGTGTGATTTCATAGGTTGTAACACCTATTAGAATCTAAACGAGGAACTATACACTTTTAGTGATGACACTTGGTAACTTGACACATGATTATATAGTCATTATCAAGGTTTTGGTTTTAAGTATATATATTATATAGTTTATAATTGTTATATGTTATAACATAAGTCCACAAGGATGTCATAGAAGTCATGTAGGAGGTAGATGGTACAACGATCCATTTAGGAACCTCATAAGGGTTCACCACAACACAAGTTGTCATAGACAACAAGGAGGGTCAAGAACAAGATTATTAATGAAATAGAATTACATGTTTATCACTATACCAAGTGCCAAGTAAGGTAGAACCCGGTGAGCCGACGTCGACACAAGTCGAAGGCTAGATGGGGTTGTGTTACTTTCATCTAGGAAACTATATTGGGATAGTGATGAGAAATCATCAAGTGATGTGTGGACTTAGTTGTAGGATAGCCCAAGCTAACCGGGTAGTCACACTAACATTAAGTTCAAGACTTGGCATCACTTGTGAGCTTAAAGCTCATTGAAAACAGAAAGTTTAGGGTGTTAAAACAGCCCTTATTTCATGTAAACGTGCTTGGTTAGGCTTCACTAATCATAAACTTGATTAGGAGCTCAAGAACACAAGGTTGTATGAGGTAGAACATAAATTTACAAATGTTTTAATCAAAACAGAAAGCTTGGAGCCCTTTAGGTGAATATCCAGGTCTGGAATCTCCAAGGAGACTATGTGGAATCGAACCCAAGGTTTATCCAAGTAAGTAGGAAGAAGAATCAAGTAAAACAAGTAAGATTTGAGCAAGTTATGCTCACTTTAGTGAAGGTTGAAAATTATGCTCGAAATTGTGATTATCAACTGATTTTAGAGTGATTTGTGAGAGATTTGAGAGTGTTCAAAGTGGGAAAAAGCTTGGAGGAGGCTTGGGTTTTATAAGAGATGGATTAGGGTTAGTTTGGGGGTGTTTAATGGAGGTTTAAGGTGATTGGGGAGGAGTTAGAAGTGGGATTTCGTGCCATTCTCGCGGCTGAAACACATTCTGCCCGCCCAGACACGCTTGCGGACCGTATGGGGAAACCCATGCGGTCCGTAAGGGCCGGGTCAGAAACACAACATTTTTTTAAAGGATGGGCCTTGTATGGATGTTATATAAAACGTAATTTTTGGGCCATTTCAAGATTTTTAAACATAACAAACATGATCTAAGGTCTCGTACGAAGTGTGATTGTAACGTAATTACAAGTTTGTCACGTTTTCAAGTATCAAGCATGAACGTATGATTATGTATAAGTATAAAATGATTACGAATAAGTACAATATGAATAGGAATAAAAGTACACGTTTTCATTATGATTCAAGTCTCGGTTTACAACGATTACAAAGATTACAACGAAAGAACGAATACAAGATACAAAGGTTTCCAAAAATAGAAATACAACACGAGCTTTCTAAATATGGAAAGTATGAAAATGTCGGGCGTTACACCCCCAATCCACAAAAATAAAAAAAATAAAGTTTTTGCTCATGACCAAGCCTTACGGACCGCAAGCATTCCCCCTTATGGATCGTAAGGGGCTTTGACGGGGGAACTTTTGAAACAACCGCGAATTGGCACAGATCCACACCTCATTTCCTCCACCAATGGCCTCCAAACCTCATTAAAACACCCACCAACCTAGCCTAACTCTTCCTCTATAAAACCCAAGCATTCTCCAAGCTTTTTACACTTTGCAAACACTCTCTAATCACTCTCAAACACTCCATAATCTCTTGCAAATTCAGTAACTTGGCAGATTCGTCACAAGTTACCAAAAGGAGCATAACCTTACTTCTACTTGGTCTTTTTCTTTGATTCTTCTTCTAAAACACTTGGATAAACCTTAGGTATGATTCCACGGGTTTTCCATGGAAAACCCAGACCTTGAACTTCACCAAAAAGGCTCTAAAGTGGACTGAAACCTTCTGATTTACTTGAACTTTGTTTATGTTACTTTAACTTGAGGTTTCTCATTCACATTCCTATGTCCTAATGCTCGTAATCAATTGTATGGTTAGTTGGGCTTAAACAAGGGTGTGAAATTCAAAATCAGAGGATTAATCCTCACAAACTTCTATTTTGCACGAGTTCTAACTCACAAGTGGTGCCAAGTCTTGAACTTGAAGTTGGTGTGACTACTTGGTTAGCTTGGGCAATCTTACATACAAGTCCACACATCACTTAGTGTTTTGCTTAGATTAGTTATGTCTTATTTTCATTTCTTGTGTATATTCATGACCCTCCTTGTTGTCTATGACAACTTGTGTAGTGGTGAATCCTATAAAGAGGTTAAATGGATGTTCATCATCCTACCTCCATGCTTGACTTACCTGAATCCAAAAGAGGTCTTAAATGGATGGTTTAATCCTCCTACCTCATGCTTGATCTATATGAATATCTATATACTAAAATCTATGTAATATCTAAGTAACCAAGCCTTGATGATAGCCTCATGACTATTTGTAAAGTGTGAGGTTACATCATCTATGACCATAATACTTGTTACGACTCTAATGGGCATTGTGACCCATGAAAACATTCCAACTCTTTATGAGTTTCATAGTGTCAAGAACAAGTGTTATGTGTGCTAGATGATTACTTTTCCTATGATTATTTTCTTGTACTTTTCATTCCAAATCTTTAATCCTCCGTTAATCATCCAATACTCACACCTACGTTTTCCTCTTGTAGGATAACTCGGTGTTCCTCCAAAGACGAAAACAACTTTTCACGGAATCACCAAGTGGAAAAGCTTGCAAAACCGTGAGTACACATGACCCATTTCCGTTTGTCACTTTGGGTGTAACATGTTAACCATTATCAAAATCACCAAACTTTACACAAAACAATCCAATATACATGAATGCTATGATACATTACTTGATGCTTGTACTTGGGGGATTCTTATGTAATACAATAGTCATTAGCTTTATACGAGCCTCCATTTAACATGTATAGCGCTATAGGAGTAACGCACCACCCGTGAACGAGAGGTCATGTTGAATTACATTCGTTATTGCGTAAACAGAGGGTTGACTAGAAATATTGCGTGCCATGTTATGATGCTCTTTTATAAACTTAGTTGCCATGTGGATTCGTTTTCAAACCTTTATGCTTATACGTATGCCTATACTTAAACTTGTGTGCTCACCAATGCATTTTTGTGTTGAACTATACTTTGTTAACATGTTGCAGGTTGATGAGGATTCATATCACGAAATCTAGTAGGGACTACACTAGAAACGCACTTGATATCACTATATTAGTTACCTTGTTATTTTAAATTGTTGTAATGTTTCTCTTATTGTACTTTGAATTTCCATGTTGTACTTGACAATTTTATTATGAAATGAAATCCGGTTTGAATTAATTACTGTCACCTTTAGTATTGTGAGCGATGAGCAATCTATTTCGTCCTGCCTCGATGTTTCCGCCATTGGTTGGGGTGTGACAGGAACCAACCTTTATTCCCCTTATCTAGGCTCTTGTTAAAGAAGGTGTATGTCGAATCGCTCAGGTCTATGAGCGCATCGGTGGTTATTGATGGAGAGTCCTACATGGCACAATCGACACAGGGACGACTATCGTTTTTACTTTCACAAGAGGTTGAGGTACTTGCGATGGCCTCGACGTTGATTATGGCCGAATGTAATCTCAACATTTCTCCTCGGCTTTTATCTTGTGATGAATACCTCGTTTTCATCTTAAGTTCTATTTCCTTTAGTTTTTGGAGAATTCTTTCTTTTATTTGACATTGGCGGAGGTTATTTCATTTAGAAGAGAGGGTTGAGGTCATACGGTTGGATAATAGTTATCGTTTTTACTTTCGCCCATCTTAAGATGAGTTTCACAGGAAAACGATGGGTCTACTAGGTAATGGGGATCAAAATTTAGAATGTAACATTCTAAATCTTGATGAAGTTCACCACATAGTTGACACCATTCACCGTAAGAGTGGCGAAAGTAAAAATAACCAATAGCATCCATAGATTTGTCAGATGTTACCAACTATCGGGATCAAACGACCATGTTTTCAGTAACTGAGGATTGGACACGGCCCCGTGTTCAGCGAACACGACCCCGTGGTCAGCTACTGTCTGACTGGAAACAATTTGGTTGTTGTTGTTGGACACGGGGGCGTGTTGGATGGACACGCCCTCGTGCTGCAGCCTGCAGAATGCGCAGAAATTGCTGGAAAAGAGAAAAAAATCGTAAAAATTAAAAGAAAAATGTTAAAAATAATTAGGCCATCGGTTTTAAACTTTCTTAAAATCCTTGTATCTCCGGCAACAGCGCCAAAAACTTGGTGCGTGTCAAGCGTGATATGTTTTTATTAATATTTTAAGTCTGTTTTATGCATTAGTAAAGTTTTAAATTTATAAAACACGATATTGTACTAACACTAAACATACACTAGGGCAAGTGCACCCATCGCGAGCGTAGTATAGTGTTGGTAAGATACCGAGGTCGTCCAAGGACACAAGAGCTTTTAATACCGGTTTAGCGTCAACGTCTAATCGATACAAATTTTTTATAAAAGTTTTGAAAGATAAAAATAAGCATAAAATGAAAAGGTAAATAAAAATGAAATACAAATAGACAAGATAGAATCCCTTGGATCCAACTCCTCTTTTATGTATCCTTTAATGATTTTCGCACTTTCGGACTTTTTAAGAGATTATCTTAGTTATAGTAGTAGGCCCCTCTTTTAAAGGTGACGTTACCCTCGGCCAAGTGGTTTGAGTTAGTAGGGATACAATCCCAAGAGGCTGGAATATTGAAAGACAATTAAGTAAGTTATTAATGCGAAAAAATAGTAGGCCCCTCGTTTGAAGGTGACGTTACCCTCGGCCAAGTGGTTTGAGCCAGCAGGGATACAATCCAAAGAGACCGAGATATTGAAAGACAATTAAGTAATTAATGCGAAAAGTAGTAGGCCCCTCTTTTGAAAGTGACGTTACCCTCGGCTAAGTGGTTTGAGTCAGCAGTGATACAATCCCAAGAGGCCGGATTTATGTTTAATAGTAGTTTACATATGAGGGGTTCAAGCTATTCGCACCCCCGCCATCCAATACCATGGGGCATTGAAGGAGGTCCTAGTAAGCTTGAACCAAGTCCTCGCAGGATCTATACACTGAACGAGACAAGAATTTAACAAACCACTCTTCTAACCCCCCTTCCAAGTAGTTAACGCGCTTTATATAGACCGTAAAGACACGAATGAGCAAATCAATGACATCATGAAGAAATGGTTAGGAAAATTCACTTTCGAGATAAGAAACTAGTTATTAAAGTCACTAATACATACCCAATTAAAAAGTAGCTAAAAGATTAAAAATCAAAAGTAATACATAAAATATTTGTCTTCACCAAGTGATGTAAGAGATTAGCAAAGCATGGCCTGTCACACCCCGACCCGCAGCGGAATAAGAGTCGGGGCATAATTGGGTTATCACCAAAGCTCATGATGTTTACTAATATGTTTCATATTTATTAAATTCAAATTACATTTCAAAGTTCCAAGTCAAATTCATACAATACAAGGAAAGGAAAAATTAACTAGACAAATCCATAATCTAAACTGGTTTATTCTTCTAAGCCGCCCTATGTGTTTCTTGCTTCAACTTGATCACCTGTATCATGTGTGAAAATGGGAAATTTTGGGTCAACAAAAGTTGGCGAGTGAACCTTGTTCAAAACATTTGTTATTGATTTATTATTGTAATTTAATTTAGGAAAAGTGTGCAATAATCATATATGAACAAATGTATGTAAACATAACAATCACAAACCACCTTGCTTAAACATAAAATAAGAATGACAATGTATATGTTGGCAACGTCCCGTTCACGCTCATAGGCAATGGGGAACGGACGGCCTATGCTAATGTATGTGAGATCAAGGCTCAATCAAACGGAACCGATCTTATGTTGGCAACGCCTGGTTCACGCTCATAGGTAATGGGGAACAGCTCACGCTCATAGGTAATGGGGAGCGGCGGCCTATGAAATGTATGTACTGAAATGATAAATTAAATCTAAACTTCAACCACACAAACAACGGATACATATTGAATACACATGATCATGAATATGATGGATTCACAAGTGTTTAATTAAATTAAATAAATAGCGACACATGATACACCCCAAAATGTGATTAAAACGGGGAATTGGTAGAGGTTCATTCACATTGGGTGCGTTTGTTTGAAGGTGTTGAATGCGCACGAGTTTAGAGGATTGATCGACAAGAGATAACTAACCAAATAAAATAACGAAAAGGTACGGTAAGTATGTGGATTTTATTAACTATTTTAATAGGACTTTTGGGTATATTTTTGTGAGTTTAAGGCTACTTTCTATCTTTAAAAACGTTATTTTTAAGTATTTTAATTATTTTTAAATTAAATAAATAAATAAAAATAATAAAAAAAATATTGATTTTTGACCGTTGACCAAAGCCCGTTGACCGTTGAGCGTTGACGGTTGACAGGTCCGGTCGATTATATATGCGCGCTGGGTGAGACTCGAACCCGTGACCTCCCGTACGCGTGCACGCAGCTCTACCAACTGAGCTACGTGTCTAACCCGAAATAATTCTGTTTTTAATAATACTTATATACTATTTTTAGATTTATCCAGAAATTAATTATTTTTAAAAATGGTTTTAAATGTATCGAACCGGGACTGACCATAGGTCTCGAACCCGGGACCTGTGGGTTAGCGTGCACACAGTCCACCGCTGGACTGTGTGTCTAACTTGGTTAATAACTCGGTTTTTATTATACTTAACATGATTTTGGGAGTTAACCCGGTTCAGTTAAAAAGGCATTTGTTTATAACAAGAGAGTAAAGCTAGGACAGGATTCGAACTCGCGTCGTATGTGTATATGTTTGCACACAGTCCACCGCTGGACTATGTGTCTAACTTGTTCATTAAACCGATTTTAATTAGCCTTATATTATACCGCGTCTTCGTCTTCTTCGTTAACTTTATCCAGAAAACGAAGTCCGACTGTTTTGACTGATTTATGCCTAATCTGGTTTTCAAACTTTATAAGTAATTTAAAGATAACGAATGGAGAGAGTTTGGGGGCTAGGATGTACCGATCAGTGATTTTCACAGAATTCCGGCAGAGGTCCGTCGGCTCTGATAGTGAACTCCGGCTGTTGAAATCAATTAACAGTTCTGTTCGATTATTTATGAAGTTGAGGTACGTAATCAAAGTTTAACAGAAGTTTGAAAGATCATACCAGCTCTCAGTGTGTTTCCGGAAGTTTCAGAAATTTTCCGGCGAAGGTAGGAATTTCGACAAACGTTGACTGGGATTGATTCTAATGGTGGAGTTGTGTTAGAGAAAGATTAATCAAATGATTGAAACAGAAAGAGTCGAAGGAATTACCGTGTGGATGTGAGTCTCGGTTTTCCGGCGACTTGCAGATATTTTCAGGCGAGTGAATTTTCGTCGAGAAAAGGTGCGATTCTGAGCGAAAAGGCTACCAGTGGATTGTGGGTGAATTTATAGGGAGAAATCGAGACGTATGGGGTCTGAATTCAGTCTCGATTCAAGGTCAGCCGTTCTCCGGCGGTTACGACTGATGTCGCGGGTTCAGACGTCGGTTATAACCGTTGTTAAAGTTAATTCTTCGGTTAAATTGGAAGAAAACGTTAATTATCGGCGAAGTCGTCGGGATTTCCGACGACTGCTAATTGGGCGCGATTTTGACTGAGTTTGACTTCCGTGTTTTATTATTTGAATTAATTGATTCGATATGATATCAAAAAAATTAAAGTGGCGGAGTGGTTGATTGTGTGAACGTTAAGTCTTTGGGGATTTCTGGCTGACCCGGGTTCGACTCCCGGCAGCCGGTTTTCCTTTTTAATTAATTTATTTTTATTTTTTTACAATTATAATTTATATCTTCTAATTTGTTTATTAATTATGTATCGTTTAAAATTAAAATAAGTCATAAATAAACAACAAAAATTTAAAACTGATTGTTCGGTTATTAAACGAAGCGGGTTTCGAAAACCCGTTTTTCAACGGATGTTACAGTATCCCCTACTTTTAGAAATTTCATCCCGAAATTTAAGTAGTAGTAGTTACAGGAAAAAGATGTGGGTATTTCTCGCACATTGAGTCTTCACGTTCCCAAGTAAACTCAGGTCCTCGTTTCGACTCCCAGCGTACCCTGACAATTGGGATGCGGCTTCTTTTTAAACGTTTTTCCCCGAAGTCCATAATTTCTACTGGTCTTTCAATAAAATGCATAGATTCATCGACTTGAATGTCTTCAAGAGGAATATGGAGATTTTCATCGGCGAGTCACTTCTTCAAGTTCGATACGTGGAATTTGGGATGAATTTTGTTGAGTTCCTCCGGTAGGTCAAGCTTATATGCTACAGGTCCTACTCTTTCGAGTATCTTGAAAGGACCTACTCTTTCGAGTATCTTGAAAGGACCTACGTAGCGTGGTGCTAGCTTGCCTTTTTGGCCAAAACGAACTACTCCCTTCCACGGCGATACTTTTAAAAGTACTTGGTCACCAATGTTAAATTCCAAGGGCTTTCGTCGCTTGTCAGCATAGCTCTTTTGACGACTTTGTGCCGCTAAAAGGTCGTTTCGGATTTGATGAATCTTGTCGGTTGTTTCTTGTATTAATTCTGGACCGGTGATTTGAGCTTCTCCAATTTCGTGCCAACATATTGGTGATCGGCACTTACGACCATATAACGCTTCGAAAGGTGCCATGCCGATACTTGAATGATAGCTGTTGTTGTACAAAAATTCAACTAACGGTAGATGAGCGACCCAATTCCCTTTGAAGTCTATAACACATGCTCGAAGCATGTCTTCAAGAGTCTGAATGGTACGTTCAGATTAACCATCAGTTTGGGGATGATAAGCGGTACTGAGATCTAATCGTGTACCCAAAGCGGCTTGCACCGCTTGCCATGTTCGTGAAGTGAAACGACCATCACGATCTGAAATAATGCTTAACGGTACACCATGACGGCTTACGATTTCGCTGATGTAGATACGAGCTAGCTTCTCATTCTTGAAGTCCTC
This sequence comes from Scalesia atractyloides, assembly GCA_947069175.1. Classification (NCBI taxonomy): domain Eukaryota; kingdom Viridiplantae; phylum Streptophyta; class Magnoliopsida; order Asterales; family Asteraceae; genus Scalesia; species Scalesia atractyloides. The sequence continues at coordinate 30,776,795 of CAMTDV010000030.1, forward strand.
GCGAATCGGAATGAAATGGGCTGATTTTGTAAGACGATCAATGATTACCCATATAGTGTCATACCCACCAGAAGTGCGAGGTAACCCGGTAATGAAGTCCATGGTTATGTTTTCCCACTTCCATACAGGTATTTCAGGTTGGACTAGAAGTCCTGAGGGTCTTTGATGTTCAGCTTTCACTTTAGAACAGGTGAGGCACTTGGAAACAAAAACAACAATATCTTTTTTCATGCCAGGCCACCAGTAGGTGTATCGAAGCTCTTGATACATCTTGTCGGCTCCTGGGTGTACAGAGTATCGTGTTTTGTGCGCCTCTTTCATAAGGGTATTGCGAAGGTTATTGTGATCGGGAATCCATATGCGATCTAGGTAATACAGAATGCCGTCAGATTTTGTTTCGAGTTTAAGTTCTGCTCCACAAGATAACTCATTGCGTATGTCGTATTCTGTTATGGAGACATGTTGAGCTTCTCGGATTTGATCTTTGATATCGGTTATGATTTGCGAACATAGAAGACGAATGGAGTTCGCATATCCCTTTCGACTGAGTGCATCGGCCACCACATTTGCCTTGCTGGGATGATACCGAATTTCGCAGTCGTAGTCATTAAGAAGTTCGACCCATCTTCGTTGCCTCATATTCAACTCCTTTTGGTTAAAGATATGTTGGAGGCTCTTGTGGTCAGTGTAAATTTCACACTTGGTACCATAGAGGTAATGTCTCCATATCTTAAGAGCAAACACAACGGCTCCAAGTTCTAGGTCATGAGTAGTGTAGTTCTTCTCATGAGTTTTGAGCTGCCTAGAAGCATAGGCTATCACTTTTCCCCTTTGCATTAAAACACAGCCTAGTCCATGCCCTGATGCGTCGCAATAAACTACAAAGTCATCGCAACCTTCGGGGAGTGTGAGGATAGGTGCGTCACAAAGCTTTTGCTTAAGGGTTTGGAAGGCTTCTTCCTGTTTAGGTCCCCATATGAAGGGTTTTCCTTTGTGTGTCAAAGCCGTGAGTGGTACAGCGATACGAGAGAAATTTGATATGAAACGACGATAGTAACCAGCCAAGCCAAGGAAAGATCTTACTTCGGTTGGGGTACGTGGCGCTTGCCATTCTTGCACCGCTTTGATCTTTGCGGGGTTGACATGAATTCCCTTGTCATTGACGACATGACCAAGGAACTGTACTTCTTTTAACCAGAATTCGCATTTGGAAAATTTAGCGTAAAGCTCTTCGGTTCTCAAGAGTGTAAGGATGAGTCGAAGGTGTCGTTCATGATCAGTCTTAGACTTTGAGTAAATGAGAATATCGTCGATGAAGACTATAACAAAGCGATCGAGATAGGGTTTGCAAACTCTGTTCATTAGATCCATGAAGACGGCTGGAGCGTTGGTTAGACCAAATGGCATAACCATGAATTCATAGTGACCATAACGAGTTCGGAAGGCGGTCTTTGGGACGTCTTCTTCATGTACCCTGAGTTGGTGATAGCCGGAACGAAGGTCGATCTTCGAAAAACAAGTGGCACCCTGGAGTTGGTCTAGAAGATCGTCGATGCGAGGTAATGGATAGCGGTTCTTGATCGTTAATTTGTTGAGCTCTCTGTAATCGATACACATGCGAAACGTTCCGTCTTTCTTCTTCACGAACAGAACAGGTGCACCCCAAGGCGATGAGCTAGGACGTATGAAACCTTTGTCGGTCAGTTCTTGTAATTGACTGGCCAGCTCTTGCATCTCGGATGGGGCTAACCTATAAGGAGATTTCGCGACGGGTGTAGCGCCAGGTATAAGATCGATGCAGAATTCGACTTCTCTCTTGGGAGGAAGTCCTGTGATGTCGTCGGGAAAAACTTGCGGGAATTCTTTCACTACGGGTATATCTTCGAGTTTCTTCTCTTTGTCTCCCTTCTTGACAACATGAGTTAGAAATGCTACATAGTTCTTGCGGAGATATTTTCGGGCTTGAAGACAGGACATCAGCTTGAGTCCTTTCGAAGGGGTTTTCTCCAAAGATTCGTAGAGTTTGACCGTCTGCAAGAGGAATGCGAATGAACTTCTCACGGCATACTACTTCAGCATGATGTTGGCTGAGCCAGTCCATGCCGATTATAATGTCAAAACTTCCCAACTTCATAGGGTTGAGGTCAACAGGAAAATCGTGATCGTTTAGAGTAAGAGTACAGTTTCGGATAATGGAGTTTAATGAGACTGGTTTTCCGTCAGCAACTTCTACCGTTATGGATTCCATAAGTTTATCACGAGTTTGGTTGAGGATGGGTTCAAATTCTAAGGACACAAAACTCTTATCCGCGCCAGTATCAAATAACACGGATGCATAACTACCATTGACGAGAAACGTACCGTTAACCACGTTGTTGTCGGCCCTAGCTTGGTTGGCGTTGATGTTAAATGCTCTTCCTCTAGCAGGTGGAGGAGCTTGGTTAGCTTGATTCATCGGATTCGCTTGAGCTTGAGCATGTATGATGTTCACCAAGCGTGGACACGTGTTTCTAAAGTGGTTTGGGTCTCCACAATTGTAGCAAGCCCGCAGGGTTGTATCATGGGGTAATTGGGTTGGTAGTAAGTTTGGGTTGTATGTTGTGTAGGTGGTGGTAGTAGGGGTTGTTGGGCTTGACCCATTATTTGATGGTGGGTTTGAGTTGTGGGTTGGTTGCGGTTCATTCGTCGTAGTGAGCGGCAGGCTTGGATGGTGTGACCTGCATGGCCACAGCCGGTGCAATATTGACAAGGGTATTTGGGGGAGTGATGGTATTGACAACGGGTACACTTTGGGTAAGGGCCAGAGTATTGCCTTTTGTATGGTGCGGGTGAAGGAGCAACTTGTGTGATGGGTGCAGCAGAGATTGGGAAATTTGTTTGGGTGACGGCAAAATTTCTGGTATTTCGCTTCCTCTTGTTTGAAAATTTTGAGGAGGAGGTGGAATGGTTTGAAGTTTGGCCCTCAACGGGGGCTTTCTTTTTCTCCTCTTTGAATTTACCGTTTCTGATGCGGTTCTCGGTAAGTTCGGTGGCTAATTCCATAGCAGCTTCGAGAGTTGCAGGCGAAGTGCTGAGGACTGAGTCTTGAATCTTCGAGGGTAGGCCTCGAATATAGTGTTCAACCAAACGGTATACTGGGGTGAACAAGTTAGGAACCATCTGGTTCAGCTCAAGAAATCTTTTGTTGTAGGAAGTATGGTCCCCTTCCTTTTGCTTCAGCGAGTGGAATTCGTCTTCCAACTTCTTGAGTTCGCTTCTTGGGCATAAGCGTTTTGTCATCATTTCCCTTAACACTTCCCAGGTTAAGGCCATCGCTTCTTCAACTCCTCTCTTACCCTTCTCGGTGTTCCACCAGGTCAGGGCTACCCCAAATAATCTCCCGGTTGCGTATCGTACCTTGCGATCCTCTATCAATCGCAATTTAGGAAGGTGTTTTCCATTTCCTCAAACCAGTGGAGGAGTGCGGTAACACCTTCGGTCCCTTTGAACTTTGGGGGATCGCAAGACTTAAAGTGCTTATAGGAGCACTTCTTGGAGGAAGGGTTGTCGATGTTTTGATCCTCCTGATTGGGTGGGTTGACAGGATTCGCGGTGAGAGCTTGCTGGACTTGAATTACAATATCAGGAAGCACCGCGGCCATTTGTTTCGCAATCTGAGTGGCCAAGCGTTCGTTTGACCTTCCTGTCTTTCGTCCTCCACGTAACTGCCTAGCCGACATCTACAGGAACATACATAGGAAAGATTGTGAGTTTATGGAGTCTTTTTAGGTGTCATGTGTCTTAAAGAAAATGAAAATAACATAAATATCAATAATGCAACTACATCCATAGGATGTCTTGGGTTTGCTCATGTTGGGCCTCAAATGTCCCCCATACTATCGCCGGTATAGTCATGTGGGCCCCCATGACTATTGGCTTAGTAGGATTCACATTGGTATTGGCGGTTTAACACTCGCATCACCCGAATGAAAACCACAAAATATGTTTGCGAGATGTATGGTCGGAGGGTGTCCAGGTATAGACACAATGACAACTCAAAGTGGGGTTAGTTCACACAACGTTTGGTGTGGCATGCTTTGGCCTAATAGGTCCTTCGTACTCTCATCGTTAGTCCCCAGGTAGGCAAACTGGTCCTTTATTTTGGATTTATACGAATGCCAAGCCTAGACAGGACGTTACGACTACCGGTACTTGTACCCTTCCAGTTACTACATGCCCGTCATGGGAACTCACTTTGATGAGATTTGAAAGTACAAAAATCATTGTAAAAACAATCATGAAAATGATGTGATGTGTGCTTTCATGGACATGATATGTTATGAGAATATGATTCATGATAGGCATTATATGATAATATATACTTATGAACATGCTTGCATAACATTGAATGTAACATTTAACATAAAACATATAAACATCATGAAATTTGGCATGTAACACACAAAAATCTTAAAAATTTCTAATCAACTATAGTATAGGCTCTAAGGGTCTAATAACCTATCCTATATCCCTATAGTCATGGTTTTGATACCAATCTGTCACACCCCGACCCGCAGCGGAATAAGAGTCGGGGCATAATTGGGTTATCACCAAAGCTCATGATGTTTACTAATATGTTTCATATTTATTAAATTCAAATTACATTTCAAAGTTCCAAGTCAAATTCATACAATACAAGGAAAGGAAAAATTAACTAGACAAATCCATAATCTAAACTGGTTTATTCTTCTAAGCCGCCCTATGTGTTTCTTGCTTCAACTTGATCACCTGTATCATGTGTGAAAATGGGAAATTTTGGGTCAACAAAAGTTGGCGAGTGAACCTTGTTCAAAACATTTGTTATTGATTTATTATTGTAATTTAATTTAGGAAAAGTGTGCAATAATCATATATGAACAAATGTATGTAAACATAACAATCACAAACCACCTTGCTTAAACATAAAATAAGAATGACAATGTATATGTTGGCAACGTCCCGTTCACGCTCATAGGCAATGGGGAACGGACGGCCTATGCTAATGTATGTGAGATCAAGGCTCAATCAAACGGAGCCGATCTTATGTTGGCAACGCCTGGTTCACGCTCATAGGTAATGGGGAACAGCTCACGCTCATAGGTAATGGGGAGCGGCGGCCTATGAAATGTATGTACTGAAATGATAAATTAAATCTAAACTTCAACCATACAAACAACGGATACATATTGAATATACATGATCATGAATATGATGGATCACAAGTGTTTAATTAAATTAAATAAATAGCGACACATGATACACCCCAAAATGTGATTAAAACGGGGAATTGGTAGAGGTTCACTCACATTGGGTGCGTTTGTTTGAAGGTGTTGAATGCGCACGAGTTTAGAGGATTGATCGACGAGAGATAACTAACCAAATAAAATAACGAAAAGGTACGGTAAGTATGTGGATTTTATTAACTATTTTAATAGGATTTTTGGGTATATTTTTGTGAGTTTAAGGCTACTTTCTATCTTTAAAAACGTTATTTTTAAGTATTTTTAATTGATTTTTAAATTAAATAAATAAATAAAAATAATAAAAAAATATTGATTTTTGACCGTTGACCAAAGCCCGTTGACCGTTGAGCGTTGATCGTTGACCGGTCCGGTCGATTATATATGCGCGCTGGGTGAGACTCGAACCCGTGACCTCCCGTACGCGTGCACGCAGCTCTACCAACTGAGCTACGTGTCTAACCCGAAATAATTCTGTTTTTAATTATACTTATATACTATTTAGATTTATCCAGAAATTAATTATTTTAAAAAATGGTTTTAAATGTATCGAACCGGTGCTGACCACAGGTCTCGAACCCGGGACCTGTGGGTTAGCGTGCACACAGTCCACCGCTGGACTGTGTGTCTAACTTGGTTAATAACTCGGTTTTTATTATACTTAACATGATTTTGGGAGTTAACCCGGTTCAGTTAAAAAGGCATTTGTTTATAACAAGAGAGTAAAGCTAGGACAGGATTCGAACTCGCGTCGTATGTGTATATGTTTGCACACAGTCCACCGCTGGACTGTGTGTCTAACTTGTTCATTAAACCGATTTTAATTAGCCTTATATTATACCGCGTCTTCGTCTTCTTCGTTAACTTTATCCAGAAAACGAAGTCCGACTGTTTTGACTGATTTATGCCTAATCTGGTTTTCAAACTTTATAAGTAATTTAAAGATAACGAATGGAGAGAGTTTGGGGGCTAGGATGTACCGATCAGTGATTTTCACAGAATTCCGGCAGAGGTCCGTCGGCTCTGATAGTGAACTCCGGCTGTTGAAATCAATTAACAGTTATGTTCGATTATTTATGAAGTTGAGGTACGTAATCAAAGTTTAACAGAAGTTTGAAAGATCATACCAGCTCTCAGTGTGTTTCCGGAAGTTTCAGAAATTTTCCGGCGAAGGTAGGAAATTCGGAAAACGTTGACTGGGATTGATTCTGATGGTGGAGTTGTGTTAGAGACAGATTAATCAAATGATTGAAACAGGAAGAGTCGAAGGAATTACCGTGTGGATGTGAGTCTCGGTTTTCCGGCGACTTGCAGATATTTTCAGGCGAGTGAATTTTCGTCGAGAAAAGGTGCGATTCTGAGCGAAAAGGCTACCAGTGGATTGTGGGTGAATTTATAGGGAGAAATCGAGACGTATGGGGTCTGAATTCAGTCTCGATTCAAGGTCAGCCGTTCTCCGTCAGTTACGACTGATGTCGCGGGTTCAGACGTCGGTTATAACCGTTGTTAAAGTTAATTCTTCGGTTAAATTGGAAGAAAACGTTAATTATCGGCGAAGTCGTCGGGATTTCCGACGACTGCTAATTGGGCGCGATTTTGACTGAGTTTGACTTCCGTGTTTTATTATTTGAATTAATTGATTCGATATGATATCAAAAAATAAAGTGGCAGAGTGGTTGATTGTGTGAACGTTAAGTCTTTGGGGATTTCCGGCTGACCCGGGTTCGACTCCCGGCAGCCGGTTTTCCTTTTTAATTAATTTATTTTTATTTTTTTACAATTATAATTTATATCTTCTAATTTGTTTATTAATTATGTATCGTTTAAAATTAAAATAAGTCATAAATAAACAACAAAAATTTAAAACTGATTGTTCGGTTATTAAACGAAGCGGGTTTCGAAAACCCGTTTTTCTACGGATGTTACATGACCTTTGTTTGACAAGACCTCTTACGATCAAACTTGGATCCTGAGACTACTACACACTCTAAAGATGGAAGATGGATGATGGTGGTGGGTGTTGGTGGTGTAGTGGTGGTGGAGTGGTGGCAAAGTGAGAGAGCAGTGGTTTACCTAGGGATGCCTTTGAAGGGAAACAAACACCCCTATTTATAGTCAGAACAGAGCCCCGGCCACGGCCCCGTGTCACTGGGCACGGCCCGTGGCCACCTTCTTATCTTCCTTCATTTAATGCAGCTGTTAGCAGAGGGGCCTACACGCCCCCGTGTCTTCTGTGTACGACCCCGTGGTCAACTCTTTACTGTACTATGAATATTATGCAAATCTTAGCGTTGAACACGCCACGTGTTTGGCTGGACACGACCCCATGGTGGCCTAAAATCTGCATTTTGTCTTTTCTAGCAGGTCTTGTAGCTGACCACGACCCATGTCTGCTGGACACGGCTCCGGTGGTCATCTTCTGTTTCTCTTGTTTTGTTCTTGGGATGCTGCTGAGGGGCCGGGCGTGTTACATTATTCCTTCTCTTTGTATTTTGTGTTAGTTTTAGACGTTAATTTGCTTCTTTCATTCTTTAAAGCTCATTTAGTCTTGTAAATTAAAAAAGAACAAAGAAACGTGCTTTTTCCAACATTAGTACTGAAAAATTATTGGTTTTACGCCTCATTTGATATTTATATGTTGCATTTTGTACACATCAATGTTGCAGGTTGATGATGTTGACTATGACGAAATCTAGTAAGGACAACACTAGAAACGCACTTAGAAATATTAGATTGTGTTATTTCATTATGTTAAACTTGTTGTACGTTGAATTTTCCATGATGTATTTTGTTTCCTTGTAATGTATTGACAATTATAATCAATGAAATGAAATCGGTTTTGAATTAAATATTGTCACAATTAGTGTTATGACGTCTCGAGCAATCTATTTACGCTCGCCCGATGATTCCGCCATTGGTTGGTGTGTGACATGGGGGAAGAGGGAACCACATCCCATAGCTTAAGTGATTACGTAATTACGTAACAATAGTTGACTATGTATAATTACGTGACTACGTGATTTTGAATATCCATTTCGTGATTACGTGATTTCATTATATTATTTTGCTGAGTGATTATGTTATAAACATAATTATAATAACTTTAGTTATAACAAATCATACTGAATGTGTAATCAAGTTACGGATTTATATTGAAAGTGTAATCATGTAATGGTTTTATATTGAAAGTGTAATCACGTAACAAGTATTTAAAATCAAGTAGTCATGTACTGGGTATTCAAAATCACGTAATAGACTAATGTGTATTCAATAGTAATAGGCTGCTCGACTTAAAGAGAATGAAATGCTCGTTAATACGGTGTAACTTTTTTAAGAAAATATTAACATATGAAAATGTTATAGCGGTTTGAAAATCAATAGAGAGACTCACAAAAATACCCTTCGGTGGCATGAAAGTATTGTGTTCTATAGGAACATTTCTCTAATTTTATATGCATATTTATTTTCTTGAATGGCAAAGGTTACATCACTCCTACTTATAAACTACACTAATAATACTAAATTACACCTCTGATTTTTTTCTCTAATTGTTCCCGAGTCTTATTTAACAAGAAGAGGGGAAAGAAAATAGATGAAAATATGAAGAAAAAAAAAAAACCATGTTGTCGAGATTTTAAGGATAGACGGGAGGGGAAAAGAGGAAAAAGGGAAGAAAATTTGTATGTATATTTATCCTCCCAAATTGGAGAGAAAATCTTATTCTGGTAAAAAAAATTTCTTTCCTCATAACTCGGGAACTTATAAAATGCTTGATTTCTTCTCTTTTCCTTTACTTTTATTAAACTCGAAAACACAAAAAAAATCATATTTTCTTTCTTTTTCTCTCTTAATTCATTTTCCTTTCCTTTCCTTGGTTAAATGAGACTCGAAAACACTGGGTAAGAGGCAAGCGACTCCTCAACCACCCGCTATAGTTGGAATGGCCTCTATTTTTATATACTTTGTGGAAGGCGGGTGTAAATGTTTGGATCCAGCAGCGATTGGATGAAGTTTGAGAGTAATTTTTTTTCTTTACACGAAACCTTGAAACCAGTGCAATTTGGATCCGATATTTACATTCAGCGGCCCCTATGGGAGCGGCGTCGAGCTCATCAACCTCGGTACTCACTTTTGACTCGTTCAATTTGTAACAAAATCGTATATTTATCTTCTTCAACTGAAACTGAAACTATAGATCTGAATTAGGACAAATAGAGATCGAGCTCACTAACGTTAACGGAAAAGCTATGTGCCACGTTGATTCCGTTTGCAGTTTTAGTTGAGGCTCTGATTCACAGCTTATCATCATGTTTTGATGATCGTCCGGTCAAACCTGTTTATACGTTTGATGACGTCAGCCGTCTCGCTCGTGATTCGCCATGTGAGTTTTTTTTTTATTTACGGGTTGACTGATTAGGTTTTGAATTTTGTCATCTGGATGTTTCAGTTTCGGTTAATGAAGTTGAAGCGTTGCGTGAGTTGTTTAATAAGTTGAGTTGTTCGATTATAGACGATGGACTTATACACAAGGTATGTATGTATGTAGGGATGAAGTGGTATCTAGTTGCCGCTGAAAATCAGTAAATAATAACCTGAATAATACCATACGCAAACATACCGAAACTGAAAATCATAATAAAAATGAATGGTAATCCCCTTTAAAACTTAGTTACCGTACTCGGTTGTAGTAACATCAAAAACTTGTTTTTTAAAACTTTAGTTACAGATTTGCAGTAGGCGTTAGGGATTCAAATTGCAGGTAGCTAGCAATTGAGTTAACAAAAAGCAAATTGGCTGGTAAAGTGGTAATTGAACTACATCTTCTTATGAATTATAAGATATTTAGTTATAATATGAGACCGGAATAGAAGAGAGTTTCTGGTGTACACAACACAAAGATAAAGTTGATATAACGTTACTCATTCATTTTTACCTTTTTTTTTCTTCTTCTTTAAAGGAGGAGCTCCAACTAGCTTTGCTCCATTCAGCTTGTGGAGAGAATCTTTTCTTGAACAAGGTAAATATATTACTTATATGTTCCCTTGGCTCTGCAGTGAATGCTAGCTTGTATAAATTTCTCTTTAGCAATTGATCAAAGGCTTTGCTTTTAAAAATAACTTCTTTTTTAAAGTATGCTTAGTACACTACCCAATACCGATATAGGGGCTCATCCAATACATGTGGTGGAAGATAATCAATCACATGTGCTGGCTGGGCGAGAGAAAAAAAGATGCATGGTTTTACATATCAAATTTACAACAACAGGTGTCTACGCACTTCTTTACTTAAATTTGGTTTTGTATTCGATATAAATGCTTACCAGAATCAAATACATCAAGCATATGCAATAATAGGTGAAAATCAGTTATATTATGTTAGGTTTTTGATCTATTTGACGAGAAGCAAAATGGCGTTATTGAATTTGAGGAGTTTGTCCATGTATTGAGCATCTTCCATCCTAGTGGCCCAATAGAAGAAAAAATTCATTGTAAGTTTTGTGAACCCAATTCCAGGTGCATTGTTTTTGCAGGTGTATATTACCTGTTTCTCATGTTGTCCCTTCCACAGTTTCTTTCAGATTATATGATTTGCGAAAAACTGGGTACATAGAACGGGAAGAAGTAAGCGATTCATCTGTTTCTATTTGGAAAATTGTTCTAGTATTCATTAACTGATAATTTTTTTTATAAGGTTCAAGAAATGATTGTTGCCACTTTAAAGGAAACCGGGATGCATCTTTCAGATGAAGTTCTTGAAGAGATAATCGATAATGTGATATTTCGTAAGAGTTATTGTTAGATCAAAAAGGCAGGCGTTCATTTTGACTTATGTTTTTGTGTGCTCAGACCTTTGCTGATGCGGATGCTGACAAGGATGGAAGAATCAATCAAGAAGAGTGGAGGAACTTTGTCATTCAGCGGCCCCATCTCTTGAAGAACATGACCCTTCCATCTCTTAGGTACCATTGTTGCTTTTAGTCTTTCAACCCAATGGATTTCTCCTATTTATGAAAAAAAAAAAAACGATTTTATTGCCATGGTTCGGAAGACTTAAATCCAAATTTACCTAGTTATCCTTCATAAAATTTCTTAATCTTGCCTTAGTTAATAGTAATTTTAGGCATACAATTTCTACTTATGGGTTAAGGATTTCCATAAATACCCTGAAAGTTTGAATAAATATAATATCTACCCAAACAAAAAACATTCAAAATACTTGAAATATCATATTAAGTATCAACCCATTTCATTAAATACAGTATAATATTATTATACCCCCCTCTTCCTATTGCAAGTTTTAAGGTAGGGGTATTAATGTCAAATTTGAAATATTAGTTTATTTAATATTATGATTTTTTGTTGAGTATACATGCCATTATACCAAGTTTTGAGGGGACAATCTATGTGTTTGCATTAAAATTGATTATGGTACACACATTTTCTTAAATTTTTTTTTATTAAGTAACATTTTTAGCTATTCGATTATTAATTTTTTCAATTCATTTGTTAGGGATGTGACCACGGCCTTCCCGAGTTTTATATTCAACACAGGAGTAGATGATGACGACTGAAGACATAAGGAGGTTCCAACAACGGCGTCTTTGACGGTTGGGTAGTCAAAAAGTTTGTATTATTGTATTTTTTGAAACTATTGTTTGAAATAAATATTTTTTTTCAACAACAGACTTAAAACATTGGCCATTTTGGCAAACAACAATACCAAAGCCTGAAAAAAAAGATGTAAATTTTCAATTCAATAGCACAATCAAATCTGGTTAGAGATTGCTTATCAAAAGACGATATGAAGAGTAGCCTAAATCAAGGTCGAATTGTGATAACAAAAGAACCGATCCTGAATTGCATATGAAGACACAGTCAGCTTGGCAATGTCTAAATAGCAATCAGCTTTTGAAGTGAACAAATATATTATAACGACAATGCCACACTTTTTGGATGGCATCAAGTAATTTCGAGGTCGATCAAGTAGCAAGCAAACAACTGAGGTTTGATTCACTCTTATTGCGTGACACTAGATGTGAAGATGCCCAGTACACAAATTAACCTGGTGTGGTGGACCAAATGTTATCTACTCAAGTTATGTTTAAACATATTAGTTTCCGGAATGTTTACGAAAGTGTCTTGATGATTAATTAATAAAGGTGTATACAAGAAAATACTCGCTGTCAATCATCCAAATTTTAAGGCAACAGCAACATCAGCCCTACTTTACTTTAAAGGCAATGACTTAAGCTATGACTATAAACAAGTTGAATTTTGACATCCAGTCATATCCATCGAGCAAAAAAAACTTAAACATGTAACAATTTATATTCCACTTTAAAGGCTTTCATTAAACTTTTACCAAATTTTATGTAAAACGTAAGCTATGAAGGGGGCGACCTACGTAGGATAGAAAAGAAAAGAAAGGCCCCGCTCCTTTAACTCTAGGGCTACATATTTCAAGGTCAATAGTCCACTGGGTTAACTTCATTTATCCCTGTGGTTTGGGCCATTTTGTCAGTTTAGTCCAAATGTTTCATCACCATTGTCATTTTGGTCTACTGGATTAACTTCATTCATCACTGTGGTTTGGGCCATTTTGTCTGTTTAGTCCAAATGTTTCATCACCGTTGCCATTTTAGTCCACTGGGTTAACTTCATCCATTTTTTCTGTTAACGAGAAGGGCAATTCGGTCATTTTATATGACGGAATCACCCTTCATCGTTAAAAGAAAAAATGGATGAAGTTAACCAAGTGGACTAAAATGGAAACGGTGAAACCTTTTTGGACCCCAGGCGAAAAATGAAACCTTTGGACTAAACTGACAAACTAACCCAAACCACAAAGAGTAAAATGACATTTAACTCGTTAATAAATCTACAAATTTCCTCAACCTCATGGAGACGAACATCTTGATACATTGTTAGCTATAAGACCTTTCGAACTTTTAGACCCCTAAAAATGGTTTAGACAACCCTAGGGTATGTATGTTACATATAACTTGGATCAAGCTCAAGCTTGCCTAATTGAAACAACTTAGGTTGTTGAATGGTATGTTAACCAAGACAAAATCAACAAATTCTACAAAATAAAGTCATCCAAATTCCTAGTTTGTTTGGTTAATTGTGCATGACATATAGACCTAAGTACATTTGTTTTTCATAAACAGATTGGTATAAAAATAGCACAAAAACATATTTTAGTAAACAAAAAAAGAAAAACTTAGTAATGATTATTGGAGAAAAGGGCACATAAAACCAAAACCCTAAACTAGAAAGCAAGACAATATCCTTTTACTAGCAATCAATCATACGATTGTCATCTAATAGTAATAGTAATAATAATAAAAGATTACACCGACCAACCACTGCTTCATTTCTATGCTTTCCCATGCCACTCTCTTGTTCCCCATCATAATCTTTACTCTTTACATCATCAATCAGTCTATCTTCACAGATGAGTAAATCTCCCTCACAAACCATAAGCATGCGTAAAACCCGATTGTACCCGTCAACACAAAGAAGGCGTATGAAGCAATCGACATATATCCGAAATACAAAATCCCCGAAACCAACTTTGTAATTTCCAGTTTGGTAAAGAAGTAGAAAATGGAGTAGAGGAATAGATACAACGTGGATGAACCTGCAGTAAGGTACGCGCGCCACCACCAATGGTAGTCCTCGCTGCACAACTGGAAGTAACATAACACGACTGTTATTTCCGCACACGTGATTATCAAAATCACAAACACAATGAACAAAAACCCGAATATGTAGTAGAACTGGTTCAACCAAATGGAGGTCAAAATGAAGAAAAGCTCGATAAAGACCGCTCCAAAAGGTAAGATTCCTCCAATTAGGATCGAGAAGACGGGTTGCATGTACCAAGCTTGTTCCGGGACTTGTCTCGGGATTTTATTTGTTTTTACAGGGTCGTCGGCTACGGGTTTCTTGAAACCCAAGTAACTGCCTACAAACACCAACGGTACCTGTAGGTTCGTTGTACGGATCGTTCGGGCATTAATCTGAAAAACCTAAGGTAAACGTGCGAAATCCGTTTGCATAGGCGACATTGGATACACTCATTTGTTTCTATTAAACGTTACAGATCCTGGAAACACTTGGGCAGAGCTTCACCTCTGTCGTGACAAAATCTCTGAATGTTACAAATGAAATGCCAAGGCACCTTTATATAGGTTTACAAGTTCGCTGGTGAGGAAGTGAGTTCGGGCGAACTTGACCTAGTCAAGTTCGGCCGAACTTGACATCATCATCACCATGACTAGCGAACTTGACCTCTAATCACTTAAATACGCCTCATTTCTAACCGATTAAGCCCTAATCGCTCAGACTCGATATTATACGATGACGTAGGCAACAGACATATGCATCAACAGATTCCCCTTGGATGTTGTCACACCCAACCGATGGCGGAAACATCGGGGTTAGTGGCACTAGGCGACCAGATTGTTTTCACGAGATGTTCCATAACAATCATTTAACATATCACAACCTGCTTAATATCCCATACTATTAAACATAATATTTAAACAATTATTACAAAACGGAGATTTCTCATAAAATTCAACCGGGTTCAATTTCCCCTAGATTTCATATATAAGTTCCAAATCTGAATTACATCAACAAACTAACTAAACAAAACTAAACTACGCTAAGCATGCAACATCCAAGAATCCATAGCTAAAATCCTCAACCTGTTACATACGTTAAAATACATGTCAATACAATTAAGTAAAGGTGAGCATACGAGTTTGAATAATACTAGCATAGTCGAGAAAGCGTTTGCGAAACAATCTAATTACATATCATGATACACCAAAACACTTAACATAGGCTCATTTCTCATGCTAACTACCGTGAGAAGGCTTGCGCGTCCATCCTAACTAGACCCTGTCGGGTGTTAGCCAAACTATAGTACCATACTAGCTAAGGAAGCAAGTTAACAAAAATAAGTCCTAGTCACATGTTTCTAGTATCACGTATTGAGCATACACAATCATATTATTTGCGTGTGATAAACAGTTTGATTTGTGATGTGATTTTAATATAGGAACGTATGTAACACCCAAAAGTGCGTTAAAGCAAAAATGGGTCAAGTATACTCACCGTGGGTGCGTTTAGGTAAGAGTTCGGGATCTGAGGAGAGTCAAGAAGAGCGCCGGATCAGCCTGCATACGCGAACGGAAGTGCATTAGTCTCCGAAAAGCTGAAACGGTTAAGTTTTGGTTGGGCAGTAGCCAAGTTCGGGTGAACTCGTGTGTAAACACACAAGTTCGAGCGAACTTGTATGGTTTGGTAGGTTGTGAGTCAAGTTCGGTCGAACTTGAGGAGTTTCCTTAGGAAACTTGTCAAGTTCAGGCGAACTTGCTTGATTTCTTGGGAAATTAGGCAAGTTCGAGCGAACTTGTGAGAAGATTGGTGAAATTGGCTCAAGTTCGGTCGAACTTGACTTGTTGTGCTGGTGATTCTTGCGTTTTCGCGAACTTGATGTTTTCGGGTCCAAAATCTTGCGTTTTCGCGTCGTTTGCTGAGGAAAATCAAGTGTTCATTCCTCCAACCCTGTGCTACTGAGCAAACTTAGGTCGGAGAGGTCTTTTAGAGCTGTTTTAGCCGCTTTACAAAAGCGTGGGCTAATCCGGGCGAACTCGGGGTTCGTTCGGATTAGTCCGACTTGTGTAAACTAACATAAACGTCCTTGTGCTTCCAGATCTGGGATCTTGAATGATAGATGCTTCGTTTCATATCAGAAGATGAACAAAACATCATCAAAAGTCCGTATTTGGTGTAGAAATCAATGTTTATCAAAGGTTTTTCTCAAATCTATAACTTACAAGCCGAGATCTTTCAGATCTCGTGTTTGGGAAGCCTCTGCTAACACCAAACGAACTCGTATTGTGTAGATCTAAGCTTAAAACAGAAGTTTTGGAAGAAAAAGATGAAGATTTTCGTAAAAGAATGAGTTTTGATGAAAACGAAGGCTATGCCTTGTGCCAAAATCGGTGTAAACCTTTGTAGATCGTTGATAAACGTTGTTGCAGTGAAATCGGGTTGATTCTTACTTAGAACATGAAGGTTTCAGGTTTTGAGAGCTCTGGGCGAACTTGCAGCAAGTTCAAATGAGAGAGCAGAGCTTGGTATTTATAGGAGAAGGCAAGAAAGTGAGGCTGGTGAGTCAAGTTCGGTCGAACTTGCATGAATTTCATGCAAGTTCGGGCAAACTTGCTTGATGTTTGAGGAATACCAGTCAAGTTAGGCCGAACTTGCTGATTCTGTGAAGGATCAGGCAAGTTCGAGCGAACTTGGGGGGCAAGAGAGGGATTCTTGTGTCATTAGGCAAGTTCGGGCGAACTTGTGGTAGCCAACTTCGGCCGAACTTGGCCTGGTGACCAAGTTTTGTTTGCCGATTTCGTGTTAAGAGTTTGTTCGGCTATTCGGTTCGTATTAGTTAGTTATATTAAACGTTAAATTAAAGCGTTAAGCGTTATAGTTGATATAATATCGCGATTTAGCGATTCGAGAGTGCGAGAGCGATGCGATAGCGATTGTAATTATAACCACAAACACACATAACACATAAATAATATAAAACCATATAAACAATTGCGATTTGCGATGCGATGAGATTAGCGATGCGATTTAATAAGCGATTAGATGCGATAATAACGTACAACACTATAAGTAATCAACACAAACTTCATTATAAATCGAATCTCGGGATTACAAAAGAAGTACAGCGATAAAAACAAGAAAAAAGATAACAACGAATTTTCGAGTTGTTACAGTCTCCCCTACTTTAGGGAATTTCGTCCCGAAATTAAGCAGTAGTTGTAACAAACAGATGCGGGTACTTGGCCTTCATATCACTTTCCAATTCCCAAGTAAACTCGGCACCGCTTTTGCCCTTCTATCGGACTTTCACGATAGGGATGTGAGAGCGTCGAAGTTTCTTGGTCTCTCGGTCCATGATTTCCACAGGCTTTCCATGAAATGGAGAGTCTTGTTGATTTGCAGATCTTCGAGAGGTACATGGAGGTTCTCTTTGGCTAGGCATTTCTTGAGGTTGGACACATGGAAAGTCGGATGTACGTTGTTGAGTTCCTCCGGTAGTTCGAGACGGTAAGCCACTTTGCCGATCCTTTCCAGAATCTTAAAGGGTCCTACGTATCATGGCGCTAGCTTTCCTTTCTTTCACTCGCGCATCCATATGGAGATCTGCCTACAGGCAAAGGAGAGTCTACGAGCTTGACTTTTCGAAGCGGACCACTCCCTTCCAAGGTGCAACCTTTAGGAGTACGTGATCTCCCACTTCGAATTGCAGGGGCTTGCGGCGTTTGTCAGCGTTACTCTTTTGGCGACTCCAAGCTTTCAAGAGATTGTCTCTGATTTGGAGAATCTTGTCGGTTGTTTCTTGAATTAGCTCGGGACCAGTGATTTGTGCTTCTCCGATCTCGTGCCATGCAATAGGCGATCGGCATTTTCTTCCATATAGTGCCTCAAAAAGGTGCCATTTGAATGCTGGTATGATAACTATTATTGTACGAGAATTCGACTAAAGGTAAATGCGTATCCTAATTACCACCGAAATCTATGATGCACGCATGAAGCATGTCTTTGAGGGTGCGGGATCGTGCGCTCAGTCTGACCGTCGGTTTGTGTAACCCTTGTGCAAAATCTCGAGCTTTCAAAAACTTTTCTTTGAAGGCATTTCAATAACCAATACTTAAACGTAACCCGTTTAATGCAACGTACACACCGGGATGAGGACACGAGCTAAACATACCCTAAATATCCTTTATATAACTTAGAAATAAGTTTTGAAAGGTTTGGTATGTCAAAAACAAGCCTATTCGATCACATGGACTATTTATGACAAACTACGAAAGTCTGCCGATTCTCGTAGCGACGCACACTCCGGAAGAAGGACATAAGCTACACTTACCCTAAATACCCTTTACATAACTTAGATATTAGTTTTGAGGGTTTAGGAATGACAAAAACACATTTCTGCAACTTCATGGGCTATTTAGTAAATTTTGCGAAACTATGCCAATTCGCATATTTCGCTATCCAGAACATGTACGGACATCCAAATATTTTTTTCGATCATTAAAATCTTGTATTTTAATGATTGGAATGCAAAAATATCATTCGTCATGCATTTACGGTCATTTGCGCGTTCGTTACGATTTCCGTCGTAATTAACCGAAAACCGCAACCATACGACCAAACGAACCGACATACAAAATGTTTCTGAGCATTTTTCAAGTTCCCTATGCTTTATCTTCCTTATAAAGCTTAAAATGGGGTAACGGGTGTTAAAAGTGCCAAGACGCGTCGAAAAACAAGTTTTTAGGCTGCAAGGACTAAAACTGCCAATTCTGAAACTTTGGCATCCCAGGCGTCATGCGAGAGAGTCACCTAGATCTCCCGCGACGCGCGGGGGATGCCAGATTTCAGCAATTACTTGGCAGCTTCTTGTTCATTTGACTTGACATCTATAACTCGTTTTCGCCACACTTCTCCTGGTTGCAACACCTTACTAAACACTTGTAATGATCCTACAACATCTCCTAACACTTGGAATGATCATGTGGCTTCAAGAAATTTATAAATACCCCCATTGTTGCAACCAATTTTCTTGCTCATTCACTTTTTCTTTCTCCCTTGCTCTACTTGGAGGCTACCACTTAGTTGGAGGCTTCCTAACTGAGCATTCTTATTCTTGGGGCTCTTCAAGTGTTCTCAAACACAAGTAAGTGCCCTCTCCTAGTCTTGTTCCATTTCTTTTAGCTTGTTTAAGCTAAAAGTCGAACGGTTTGACTTTCACTTTCAGCTTTAACCATTAATTGGTCAAATCAAAGTTCAATTGAACTTTGCAACGTGACCGTAATCACGATGGTTATGGTCCTTAGTGATCATGCCTACTGATTACCACGTTTACTAGTCGAAGTGACGAGTCAAATTTTCGGTCAATAATGCGCATTATACGACGGAACTATTTTCGGGTATCAAAACCCTTTGTTTTGATACCAAATCAGCTTTATAAACCTTGTTAGACATGTTTAACTCGTCACTTTTAGTTTAGTACTTGTTTAGGGTCGTAAGTCGAGCGGTCTTGACTACCGCTTTGACTTTCAAATCCGACACGTCTGGTCACCTTTAGGATCCGACCAAGCCCATCACTATGACCATAAGTATTATAGGGAATAACCCTCTGAGGTTATACCTTAACGTCATACTGTTTGGTTAGTCAAATGACAAGTCGAATATGTATTCCTTATAATGCCGAAAATACCCTTTTTACACTCAAATTAGTTTTGAACATATAAGAGCATTGTTTTGACATATAAACAGATTATACAACTTATACAAACTAATTTTAGCATATTAGACTTGTCATAGGGCATATTTAACCACCCGAACCCATAGTTACGTTTATGACCCGTTAAAGTGGCGTAAACCATTTTAGCAAGCCGTAGCGAGTCAAAACACTTTGAAATACTTCCAACTCAGAATGATTGATATTATAAACCATAATATACAAGATCTAACTCTTGTTTGGTTTATATACCTCATTCTATTCAATCTCTCGTTTTCAAGTTCGACGCACTAACATGTAGTTATCTGATACACTAGGAACCACTTCAACACTTGAACTCTTGATCCTTTGAGCTTTGTTATATCATTTGAACAAGATCTATAAGCAATCCCAGGCAAGTACATTGCTCCCTTCTTTTACGTTTTTTCAAATGTTTTTGGGGTGATTCATATGTGTAATCAATTTTTCACAATGTATAGCAATTATGTGTTTACTAAGTGCATTTTTGTGTAATATTCCTTTTATGCAAGGACATGACAATTGGGGACACGAAACAAATCCTTATAGTATCTTTCTATCTTTATAGATTGATTCTTGTAGGATACTTTAAGTACAGTCTTAAATCTTCCTATCTTCATAGTGAGATTTCTAAGAAGTGCTTTGCAAGACAATGGTTATGGTTTATGTGTAGCATTGTTGGTGATTTAGATAACGAAAGTAGAGTAAAATAATAAGGACATGGTGGATACGCCACTGGTACTTCCTATATATAAGTGTGCTTCTTGTATTATCCTTCGTAGCCTTATCCGAATCACCATTAGGATTTAGGATTTTATGATACAATGAGACAAGACAAGTGACTAAACTAAATTCTTAAAGTATCTATCTATCTTCATAGTTAGATTCTCGTAGGATGTTTAATGTACTAATTGGTAGTCCTTTATTGGATTCTATGTACATTAATGCGTATATGACAAGACAATGTGACAAGACATGTGACTAAACCAAAATCCCTAATGCATCTATCTATCTTTATAGTTAGATACTCGTGGGATGTTTAATGTACTAGTTGGTAGTCCTTCATCGGATTCTGTGTACATTAATGCGTAAGTGACAAGACAATGTGACAAGTTAACAATGATTATGTGCTTATTGTGATTAGTTGTGATTTAGATAACGAAACGAGTGTAATACCATAAGAACATGGTGGATACGCCGATGGTACATCCTATACATAAGTGTTCTTATTGTATTACTATTGTGGCGTTATCCTAATCACATTAGGATTTTGTGTTCGATTGTTTCAAAGTACAATATCCAAATCCTTGTAGAACTCTTTCATATTTCAATATGTTAGATTCTTAGAAGGATAACCAAAGTATTATTTCAAATCATTGAATTGATTTCTAATAATACTCACGCGAGTTATGATTAATGTCAAAAACGTTGTTATTAATCCTTGATTGGATTTCAAATAACATACTCACAAGTTTTATGACTGAATTTAAGGTGATTACATTGAACAAAGTACGATTTTCAATGGCATAAAAATTACTTAGTATTAATCATGTTGCCATATACAAAACTATTTTGTCACAAGTTTCATAATCAAGTTAATATATTGCAATACTAAATCTTTTTGCCATTCCCCGGCTTCAAAGAGTCCATTTTCAATAGATAACTCTCGTAGTTGTCGAAGTATTGCAACACTAAACTTTTTGCCATTATTTGGCCAACGAAACTATGTACTCGCCAATATTGTTTGTTGATGTCTCTTTTCCACATATGTTTCAGGTTTCGATTATTCAAGCATGCTGCACATAGGAATGCATCCGGGCTTTAGACTTTTTTAAATCAAAAGACAATTTCATTATTCTTTGCATTATAAAACAATGTTAACAATAATGAAATAATTTAGTACCAGTAGCTGTGAGCAATTTGTAACGTGACTCCGCGATATTTCCGCCACATCTTGTTGTATTACGTGATTGGGGTGTTACAGTTTAAGGATGAAAAGCGGTACTGAGATTGAGAGTAGTACCGAGAGCAGATTGAAAAGTCTCCCAGAGACGCGAGGTAAAGCGACTGTCGCGGTCAGAGATGATGTCACGAGGCATCCCGTGTCGACATATAACTTCGTCGATATAGATTCGGGCTAACCGTTCAGACCTTAAAGTCTTCTCATATAGCAATAAAGTGTGCAGATTTGGTAAGACGATCAACGATAACCCAAATGCTATCGTGACCAGATGAAGTGCGGGGAAGTTTCGTAACGAAGTCCATGGCTATGCTCTCCCACTTCCACATTGGAATTTCGGGTTGTTCGAGCAAACCAGAGGGCCTTTGATGTTCGTCTTTAACTTTTGAGCAAGTTAAGCACTTTGAGACGTACAAGGCGATATCCTTCTTCATGCCCGGCCACCAATACTTAGGACGAAGGTCCTGGTACATCTTGTCGGCACCAGGATGAATGGAATATCGAGATTTATGAGCTTTGGTCATGAGCAATTCACGAAGATTGTCACGACTAGGAATCCAAATGCGATCGAGATAGTAATAAATACCATTAGGCTTAGATACGAGCTGAGTTTCGGCACCACATTTCATTTCTTCTTCCAAAGTATTCTCATTAAAACAAGCAAACTGAGCAGAGCGAATCTTGATTTCGAGATCATTCAAAGCTTGAGAGTCACGAACACTATATACATAGCTTCGTCAGCTTAGAGCATCGGCGACGACGTTTGCTTTGCCGGGATGGTAGCGTATCTCGCAATCGTAATCGTTGAGGAGTTCAACCCATCGGGGTTGGCGTATATTTAGTTCCTTTTGGTTGAAGATATGTTGTAAGCTCTTATGGTCGGTGAAGATCATATAATTGGTACCGTAAAGGTAGTGTCGCCGTATCTTTAATGCAAAAACAACTGCACCGAGTTCGAGATCGTGGGTTGTGTAGTTCTTCTCGTGGATCTTGAGTTGTCGAGACGCATACGCGATAACCTTGTCTTGTTGCATGAGAACACACCCAAGACCAAGGTTAGAGGCATCGCAGTAAAAAACGAAACGTCGTTTCCGTCGGGTAAAGCAAGGACAGGAGCGCTGCATAGCATACGCTTGAGAGTTTGAAAGGCTTCCTCTTGCTTGGTTTCCCAAATGAAAGGTTTGTCTTTATGAGTTAGAGCGGTAAGCAGAACCACGATTTTCGAGAAGTCGGCGATGAGTCGACGGTAATAACCCGCCAATCCAAGAAATGAACGGATTTCGGAAGCATTCTTCGGTGTAATCCAACTCTTGACGGCTTCAATCTTTGCAGGGTCGACATGAATTCCTTGACTATTAACGATGTGGCCGAGAAATTGGACTTCTTCGAGCCAGAATTCACATTTAGAGAACTTAGCATAAAGG
Organism: Scalesia atractyloides; assembly: GCA_947069175.1. Classification (NCBI taxonomy): domain Eukaryota; kingdom Viridiplantae; phylum Streptophyta; class Magnoliopsida; order Asterales; family Asteraceae; genus Scalesia; species Scalesia atractyloides. The sequence goes on from CAMTDV010000030.1 coordinate 30,799,795, forward strand.
CGATTACCTTGAAGAAGATCGAGACTAAACGGAGATGACGCGCGTGTTCGTGTCTCGACTTCGAATAGATAAGGATATCACGATGAAAACAATGACGAAACGATCTAAGAAAGTTTTACCCACACGGTTCATCAAATCCATGAAGACCGCGGGTGCATTGGTAAGACCAAAAGGCATGACCACGAATATGAAATGGCCATAGCGAGTGCGAAAGGCAGTTTTCGGAATGTCTTCTTCCAACACGCGTAACTGATGATAACCGGAACGAAGGTCGATCTTAGAAAAACAAGTAGCACCTTGTAGCTGATCAAATAAGTCGTAGATACAAGGAAGAGCATAGCGGTTCTTTATCGTGAGTTTGTTAAGTTCATGATAATCGATGCACATTCGGAACGATTCATCCTTCTTTTTCACGAAAAAGACAGGTGCGCCCCAAGGCGAAGTGCTCGGGCGTATGAAACCTTTATCAAAAAACTCTTGAAGTTGGCTTAGTAGCTCGCGCATTTATGATGGCGTGAGACGATAAGGAGATTTAGCAACGGGAGTAGCGCCTGGAATCAAAACGATACGGAATTCAACATCTCGAGTAGGGGGTAAACAGGGTAAATCATCGGGAAAGACTTTGGGAAATTCACAGACAATGGGAACATCTTTATAAGTCTTCTTTTCTTTCTCCGGGTTCACAATATGAGCGAGGAAGGCAACACATCGCTTTTGCAAGCATTTGTGTGCTCGGGTACATGACAAACGCATCAATTTCTTTGAGGGAGTTTCACCGTATACATGCAGTTGATCACCGTTAGGAAGAGGGAAACGAATCATTTTATCAAAGCATACAACTTCAGCATGGTTCTCACGAAGAAAATCCATGCCTACTATGATATCGAAACTACCTAACTGCATAGGTATGAGATTGATCGAGAAGACATGGTTGTTGAGATCGAGAGAACAACCACGTAGGATGGAATCAACGGTAACGGATTTTCCGGTGGCGACTTCCACATCGAAAGTCTTTGGGAGTTTAGCGCGCTTACAATTTAAAACCTTTTCGAATTCTAACGATACAAAGGAATTATCGGCACCAGTATCAAATAAAAATGAAGCACAATACCATTAACGAGAAACGTACCATTGACAACATTGTTGTCATTCTGAGCCTGGCGGTGGTTGAGATTGAAGGCTCTGCCACGCGCAGCTTGTGGTTGCTGCGACGCCTGAGGTTGCTGCTGAGGCTGCGGTGCTGGCCGCTCTTGCTTGATAGGACGATTCAGACAGACATTGGCGAAATGATTCGGATCTCCACACACATAGCACACACGTGCTTTTGGGGCTTGCTACTGGTTAGCTTGAGGAGGAGCGGGTAAAGCTGGAGCTACTGGAGCCTGAGGAGGTGGCTGACGAGTATCACTACGGCAGCTGACTGTAAAGTGGTCGTAGATGTTGCAGTTTGTGCAAAAACGGCAGTTGCCACCAACGGCATGATGATAAGTGCACGTAGGGCATAGAGGGTGAGGTCCGGTATACGCACACTTAGCTGGGGGTGCGTTCGGAGAGGCTGACTGAAGCGGCTGCGGGTTTGCTGGAGCGGCGAGAGCATAGTTCTTACTCGGGTTTCCTCTCTTGCATCCTTGACGCTTTCCCTCCGGGTCACTTGGTGGTTCGGTAGCAGCAGTTGGTTCGACGATAGCTTGATTGGCAACTTTTGCATGATTCTTGAAATACCCATCTTGGACTCGCTGATCATTGATCTCGGCGGCGAGCATGAATGTTTCCTCGATGGTTGTAGTACGAGCAACTTTCACAAAATTTTAACACACTCAGGCAAACCACGGATGTACTTGTTGATAGCTTTCTCAGTCGTATCAACCTGGCTGGGACAGATGATGCTCAAAATCTTAAACCAAGCAATGAATCCAGCATTGTCAGGACCATCCTGTTTGATTCCCCAAAACTCATTCTCGAGCTTTTGCAGTTCGTGTGGAGGACAAAACTCCTTCAACATCACTTCCTTGAGTTCCTCCCAAGATAGACTGTAGGCTTCATCATTACCGCACCTATTCCTTTCGGTAGTCCACCAGTCAAGAGCATGGGAATGGAAGACTCCGGTAGCGTTCACTGTGCGGAGGTCATCGGGGCATCCACTTTGCCTAAAGGTGACCTTGATGGCGTCAAACCAATGGAACATAGCTGTCGGTCCATCGTTGCCCGTGAAGGCGAGAGGTGCACAAGCTTTGAAGTTTTTGAAGCTGAACCATGACTTGGGGTTCTCAGCTTTCGAGTCAACTGATGAGTTACTGCTCACAGCATCGATTTCTGAGACGATTTGCGGGATGACTTTTGCCACTTCCTTGGCGACTAGTGAAGCGATGCGCTTGTTGTTGCTGTGGCGCTGAGCAGTACGGCGAGTATGAGATCCGAGTGACGACATCTACACAAAGATTTGGGAGATTCGATTATAATAGAGTTATGTTTAAAATATTTATTATAATCATTCATACAAGGCATAAAACACATAAGCACGTATCCACATAAGCACATAAGCACGTAAGCACATAAGCACATATTTGCACGTATTCGCCTTCTAATAGTAACAATGCGTAGCGCGATATGAGATGCGAGATATAAGCGATATATAATAGCGAGATAAGCAGGATAATACCGCGTATGAGGCACACGTCCTCATAGGCGTAAGCGAGTTAAGCGATTAGTTTGGTTGGTGTATTAATTAGCGTTTTAGATTACGAGAGCTGTGCGAGTTGTGCATATATTTGATGGAGCGTAAATGCGATAAATCGAGAAACCGATGATATGATAAATCATCAAAGAGATAAATCGAATAAAGGGAAAATTCTCAAAATTTTAAACACGTAAATAGTAATAAACTCGATGATGCGTAAATCGATGATATAGGCTTAAATCAATTGGGAGTGTCTGGGGTTTTGAGACATTTGACATGCCAAAGTGATTCGACTACCCTTTGCATTCGGACCCACGCTTTGGCCTAATAGATAAACATTCTCACCGCGAGCGGCTAACGGCGCTTACCCTTCCAGTTAATATGTGTTCCAAACCATCGGCATAACCGAGACTTTGGTGAGATTGAAAATCAAAACACGGAATTTGTTATTAAGATGCGGGTTTCACCCCTAACTTAACGACTTATTCCTAGATAGAGATGGAGATTTTCGTTGAAGTTTGGATATCACTCCTAACTCAACGAAGATATCTCATGCGAGAGAATGCACGGAATGAATGATCTCGTCAAGAGTTCTCAGTTTTCACACCTCTTCACGACTTGATCACTCGTCTGGTGTGGTGCGAGCGTTTCCAAGCGTGTATTATTGTATTAGCCTTAGGAAAGGCACATTTAAGCATTTATGGCAAGTAGTTTAATCATTTAAGTAAAATATAGGTCAATCGGGTACTTAAACATGCTACTAGGTCGAATCATGGCAATTCTACCTATTATCCTAAGTTATGGCGCTCTGATACCAATCTGTCACACCCCAACCGATGGCGGAAACATCGGGGTTAGTGGCACTAGGCGACCAGATTGTTTTCACGAGATGTTCCATAACAATCATTTAACATATCACAACCTGCTTAATATCCCATACTACTAAACGTAACATTTAAACAATTATTACAAAACGGAGATTTCTCATAAAATTCAATCGGTTTTGATTTCCCCTAGATGTCATACATAAGTTCCAAATCTGAATTACATCAACAAACTAACTAAATAAAACTAAACTACGCTAAGCATGCAACATCCAAGCATCCATAGCTAAAATCCTCAACCTGTTACATACGTCAAAATACATGTCAATACAATTAAGTAAATGTGAGCATACGAGTTTGAATAATACTAGCATAGTCAAGAAAGCGTATGCGAAACAATCTAATTACATATCATGATACACCAAAACACTTAACATAGGCTCATTTCTCATGCTAACTACCGTGAGAAGGCTTGCGCGTCCATCCTTACTAGACCTTGTCGGGTGTTAGCCAAACTATAGTACCATACTAGCTAAGGAAGCAAGTTAACGAAAATAAGTCCTAGTCACATGTTTCTAGTATCACGTATTGAGCATACACAATCAGATTATTCACGTGTGATAAACATTTTGATTTGTGATGTGATTTTAATATAGGAACGTATGTAACACCCAAAAGTGCGTTAAAGCAAAAATGGGTCAAGTATACTCACTGTGGGTGCGTTTAGGTAAGAGTTCGGGATCTGAGGAGAGTCGAGAAGAGCGCCGGATCAGCCTGCATACGCGAACGGAAGTGCATCAGTCTCCGAAAAGCTGAAACGGTTAAGTTTTAGTTGGGCAGTAGCCAAGTTCGGGCGAACTCGTGTGTAAACACACAAGTTCGAGCGAACTTGTATGGTTTGGTGGGTTGTGAGTCAAGTTCGGTCGAACTTGAGGAGTTTCCTTAGGAAACTTGTCAAGTTCGGGCGAACTTGCGTGTGTAAACCAACATAAACATCCTTATGCTTCCAGATCTAGGATCTTGAATGATAGATGCTTCATTTCATATCAGAAGATGAACAAAACATCATCAAAAGTCCGTATTTGGTGTAGAAATCAATGTTTATCAAAGGTTTTTCTCAGATCTATAACTTACAAGCCGAGATCTTTCAGATCTCGTGTTTGGGAAGCCTCTGCTAACACCAAACGAACTCGTATTGTGTAGATCTAAGCTTAAAACAAAAGTTTTGGAAAAAAAGATGAAGATTTTCATAAAAGAATGAGTTTTGATGAAAACGAAGGCTATGCCTTTTGCCAAAATCATTATAAACCTTTGTAGATCGTTGATAAACGTTGTTGCAGTGAAATCGGGTTGATTCTTACTTAGAACACGAAGGTTTCGGGTTTTGAGAGCTCTGCGCGAACTTGCAGCAAGTTCAAATGAGAGAATAGAGCTTGGTATTTATAGGAGAACTTACATGAATTTCATGCAAGTTCGGGCGAACTTGCTTGATGTTTGAGGAATACCAATCAAGTTCGGCCGAACTTGCTGATTCTGTGAAGGATTAGGCACGTTCGAGCGAACTTGGGGGCAAGAGAGGGATTCTTGTGTCATTAGGCAAGTTCGGGCGAACTTGTGGTAGCCAAGTTCGGCCGAACTTGGCCTGGTGACCAAGTTTCGTTTGCTGATTTCGCGTTAAGAGTTCGTTGCTATTCGGTCGTATTAGTTAGTTATATTAAGCGTTAAATTAAAGCGTTAAGCGTTACAGTTGATATAATATTGCGATTTAGCGATTCGAGAGTACGAGAGCGATGCGATAGTGATTGTAGTTATAACCACAAACACACAAAACACATAAATAATATAAAACCACATAAATAATTGCTAAATATAATACTGTATATATACATATATACCTGGGTATTCATACCACGAGTGAAATTCACGATCGTGGGGATGATTGTTGAAAGTTGTGCGCTATCATTTACGCAATTTCAGCCTCGGTCATTTATGGTGAGCGCTTCGGGGCTATTCTATTATAAACAATATATATACATGTATTAATGTCACATATTCAACCATCCCATATTACACAATTTCGTCGCATGCATGAGTCCACAACATGTATAGCCAACATCATTATCATGTGAATAATGATATCTGTCATCATACAACTGTTAAAATTTGCACTAAGACTTAACCTAAAAGGGCCAATGCTTAAATCAGTCAGAACATGTCACTGGAGTGACGTATATATGCCATACTATGAAAAGCACGAACTACCCTGCATGAAGGAACACGATTAAAACCAAACTCTCTTTGAAATAGGAGTAATCATGAGTCATCCGAATATCGTAAGTGGTGTCTTTTGTGCGCTGAACCCACCTGGGGAAAGCTAAACCAGAAATCTAGTAGTCCCAATAATTCCAGATGAAGGGACTAGTGAATCTTCTGAATACGTCCCTCGGATATCATGGCCATCCAGAGGGGAATTGTGTGAATAAGCACGTATTATATACTTAAAAGAGGAATAAGACTTTGACGCGACAACTAATTCTCTTCAAATTTGGAAAGTTATTTAACACACGCTACGAATTGTAAATACCTAGATGTGCGATACCAAGTCAAACTAAATGACCAATGTGTAAATCGGTGCTTGGTTGGATGCACCAACTGGCTGTGAAATGGTATTCATAACCTTTATTTGTATCCTAGCCGTCAGAGTGCTAGACTCACCTCGATTGATTACGATTTTCATTCAGGCTTCTTGAAGCTGCTTCTGTTATTTTCGGAGGTTGCCGAACAATTATGGATCTATGTTACGACACTTCTCAGTATCCCGTATTCCTTCCCTGCCCTATTGAGAAACATAACTGATTAATCCTAAGACAAACGGTCGAGAAACTCAACGACCCTAGTCTTGACCAACTCGAGGTCCGGATCTTCTTTTCTTGTTCACATTGTTACGGATATGAGACTAACGGGAAAAATCAGATTCAGTGGTCAACTGTCCCTATCGAAACTAGGTTGACTATGGATTCGGGCTTTAGCCCATGGGTTCATAAAACCACACAAATTTCTCAATCTAAACCAAGATGGTTTGGCATGAATGAACTCGACGAAACCATTATGTTTAATGGGTGATTCAAATGGCGGAGGTGCCAAGATGGGAAGGCATTATATCTTTTTATAGTCATATACAGTTCAGATCATACCAAGTCCTAATTTTACTCGAAAAACCACGAGACCGAGACGGTCAAGTTGTGATTAACCACCTTGTGACTAGTATGGGCTGTATTCGCCTATGCATTAGGTAATCTTTCGAGAACATGATGGGAAATGATTACTTCTCATTGTCTCCATTAACGACAACCTTATGAAACGTTAGTCCAGCGTGGCTATGTTCCTACCCTGTGAGGGGTGCTCCGTTGATGGGGAATCTTGACTCGATGACTCGTTACTTAGTCATCTTTTACAAAATTACTTGTACGTCTACGATTAAATCTGGTCCCACATGTAGGGGCATCATGGTGATACTTGTGGTCGCTAGACACCCGTCACACCTCAAATATGTCTATGTGATAGTAGCTTTCTAGAGGTGGTGTTACTTGAATTAAAACTGCGTTGGGTACACACTCTGCAACTCCCGGCATATGGGAATTTTTATACGATTATCTCCCGAAAAATCACATCGATGTTATCGAAGTTACCAAGTTGTTTCCTTCTGGAGAAGACATAAACAGTTGTACAGCAGCCGGAGCCAAGCTCCTGAAACTTGACTCAAACTGGAAGTATTATTATTGAAATTTCATATCCATGTGACGTAATCCGACTACTGGTGAGTAGTGCGAGCACACCACTGAGGTAAGCGTGCAGATTCGTTATTACTCGTGTACATGCTCGCCTTATGGCAGCCTTAGGCTCTTAAAAGCCTTTCTCTTTCTTATTCTCTACCATAGAGCAGGGACTCTTGTGGTCGGTTAGTATTAGTCGAAGATATTCACGTACACGACAACAAGGGAAGATTGTCGCACACCACTCGGTGAGACCAAATTTATTCCCTTAACACAAACATGCGAAGCATGATGCTCACCATTGCGATGTCGCAACGAACCCTGGGAGAGTACCCATACTCCTCCTCTATAGGGGGTGTTCAATAACTATTAAACGAAATCGTAAATGAAACTTATGGTGTATGAATGGTGAAGATAACGAATGCGAAGAAAACATAATAATTGCAGTCAGCTATAAGCTGAATACGAGACTCCTATTCTACTGTGAGTCCAACAACACTCTAACTTTCAGATTGGAAGTAATGACAAACGTTACTCTAGCAATATGTAGGAATTGTGGATGGACAAATCACACAGCTACTATGTTGCACAATCATCATCCCTGTACGATGATAATACTAAGCGAAAAGCGAAAACACACTCGTCTGTCTAATGAAGGACTCAACTGTAAAGACTGAGCTTTCCAACAAAGTACTAAACGAAAGTTCGAGGACGAAATTATTTTAACCGAGGGAGAGTGTGACAACTGTGAAAAATCCCGGTAAACTTTGATTGGTACAAGTCCGTGATAATCGGACGTGACATGTATATCATGATATTTGTGGTGATTATGTGTAATGATACGAATTCTGGAACATGTGACACCGACTGTAATGGGAGTATATGCACAATAATTACCAAAAACATTACGTTGACGTTATGTGTCACCTACACGGGAAGATAAAGTCGTGATTGGATTGACAACTCTGGGAATAGGTATTAGTAAACATGCATGACTTGTGTGCTATGCTAAATGATATATGTTATGCCTCGGAGGAATCCGAGAGCACGTCATGGTTAACATGACACTGTTAAGGACCAACGAGGTGAGGTTGGTGTCCTTAGCCTTTAACAACGTGTCAAACGGGGACTTGACGTTTAACAACGCATTAAACATTTGACAATGATTATTAGGCCAACGGTAGGGCTATTTAAGATTCTGAGTTCACGAAACATCTTAGTTACGAGCCATAGACTATGACCTAAGGATTGTAGACAATCAGAGAATGGGCACGCAAAACGAGGAAGTTCCCGGTGAGGGAAACGCCTTTGTTTTAAAGCAATGAAAGACAACCAAACATGAAAGGAGCGGTCAATCAAGCCTAAAAACACTTAGACGACCCTAATACAAGGCCATTATGATTAAAACATAACTGGGTTCGGATTTCGAGACGGTTATGCATAATTTTTAAAACCGAGTCTTTTGACACTAAGAACGCGAGAAACGTAGTCCGTTTCGCAAATCGGGAACGCGTCTGAGACTCAAAAACGAACCTAAACATGCCACCGAAGATAAACATCATCTTTTAACACAAAAAGACGAAGCACGACAAAGCGAGGGTGGGGTAGGGGCACCCCACCTTATTATATAAAAGTTTTTTTCTTTATTTTTTTATTTTTTCTTCATTTTTTTCAACCAAAACCTGCATTCAAGCTCAAGAACACAGCTGGGTATCATCCTAATTCAGCAAATTTGAAGGTAATTTTCAAGATTTATAAGGTTTTGATTAAGATTTCTTGAATAAACATGATTTAGACCAAGAAAACCCTTTTTAATCCATGTTTATGGATGAGTTAACAAGGGTTCTTGGCTGAATAAGAACACCTTGTGAATTCCCTGGTGTTCTATGGAAGACATGATCATAAATCTTTGGGTTTTGATACCCTAATCAACACCTATTCGACCAAAATCGTGTAACTATTCGATTAACCGAAAAACTATGAAACAAGGCTTGATTGACATGGGTTATGGCATGATTGGATTATTCTTGGTATATAGATACTGAATATGGCTCACACCCACTTCTGGACTCAAGATAAACGCTTGGAATCGAAGGAATCGCTAGTTATATCACCCAAAAGTCGAATCTAGAGCAGGCAGAATATTGTTTGGACCATAACTTGGTCCGTGGGTATTGGATTGAGCTGAAATTTGCTGTGCTGATGTAGGGTATTGACAGGAAGGTCTTCGTAATATCTTAGAATTTTTGGAATTTTCTATGATTTTTTGGTGAATTTTTGATTGGTTTACCAAACTAAATTATGAAAATATACCAAACGAAGTCAATAAATCACCAAAATTTACCTGAACACTAAGAAACATATAAGAAAAGTTCTGGGAAGCTTTGGATTCCTTTGGTTTAGTTTTGATTCGGGTTAAAAATCCGCATTTTTATGAGTTTTCGGTAGCCGGAAACGCACTGAAATGAAATCGGAAAAATCCCAAATTTTTACAGGAGTTTCTGGACATGTAAGGAAGTTCCAGGAATATTTTGGGAATTTCTAGACATCGTATGATAAACAAAGTGAATTATTCAGTTAAATACTGTTTTACAAATGATTTATTTGACAAGTTAAAACAGCGTTATAAATTCCCAAAATATTTTTCCTTGAATCTATGTATTTTTACTGTGTTCTACAAAAATTACCAGAATATTATGAGCTATGAAGATTAAATGGGATTTTTCGACTTTTAAAACGCTTATTTTAACTAAATTCGGTATTTTACTGGACCACGAACCTTCCAAAACTGGGAACGGACCAAAACCTAACTTGACTATAATTGGAACACCAGAAGTATTCTGGGAGGTTCCAGGGTAAGCGGGACACTCTGGGTGTGTTCCATCACCGTCTGGGAAATCCCCGACGGCGAGAATGGAAACTCAAATTTGGGCAGCCTAAACTCCCCAAACACCCAAACTCCCCTGAAAAGTTAATCTTTCTTAAATCACAACAAGTTGGCACCATTGGTATTCCCGCACCATTATCCGAACGTGTTAAACAACCGACTTTGGTTGGCACGCGAACCGGTGCCTAGGAGCCAAATGCGAAAGTAATCCTACCCTAACATCCATCACCACACCAGGATACTATATGTACAACATGGACTGAAACTACCCACTTGGACCCGATTTATAGGCATTACTGACCTAGCGACTGATATTAGTAATTACTTGCATGATTGTTGTTAAAGCCGAACAAGCTTACATATACTCCTATTGCTACTTGTGATGCTACTATCCCGTGAGTTTCACTTCTCCGCTTTTGAATTGTTTTACTGTTTTATGGGGACTTGCATGTTACAAACTGTGTTGATTATACCAAGTTGGGAGTGAGTTTCACTCCACTACTTTCAACTGTGTTACTGTTTTCTGGAATGACTTGCCTGTTACGAAACTGTGTAATTGCACCAACTTGTGAGATGTGAATTATCTAACACACGAACTACCTCCCCTCTACAAGAGATTAGTGTAAGCCGTGGGCAGTGGATAGTACTATTGGTCTGACAAACCCAGTTGCTCCAGGCAGTGTCTAGGTGACTGTGTCGGTGACTAGGCAACTGCACGCGTCCTGAATTCAGTTATGTTGTTAGACATAACTGCAGGGGAACATTGAACTTTATATGACTTAGTGCTGGGATGACGTGCCTGTCTTGACACGGCCTAGTGGGGAAGTGTGTGCAGTGACATGACCCGATGCAATGATGTGTCTGGATGACACGGAGTGACTATGACAGGTCAAGGTTTCACTTGTGTCCTCGTGTAATTCCATCTGTGACTTTGACCAGCGCAATTAAACTCGTGACCAATATTGTTACACAACAACTAAACCAATGGAACTCACGCAGCGTTTAGCTGACCTTTTTTAAAACTAACATGCATATCAGGTAACTTGAGACTGGTGTGATCCGTGTATGTTGTTCAAGACATGTTTGTAGGCGAACCCTAATATAGACGCATGTGGCATAGATTCATGGGAACACGCAGTTGTAATATACATGTAGTATGTAATCAACATTTTGTAAGTAATAAAATGTAATGTCTTTATAAACAATGTGCTTGTACCAGAGGTGTCTGTTGCATCCCGTATTTTTTCTTCCCCTGCAAGTCGGGGTGTGACATGAAAATTCTATGAAATTCATTTGGAATAAATTTTTGGAGTTATTTCGTTGAACCTCCTATCTTATTTCAAATGCGGTGAATTTGTTCGGCCACCGCTATTATTGAGTTATTTCGATCACTACAACACCTTGTGGCGTCGGTATAAACTTGTAGCTTGGGCTAATTATGATCAATCGTTTCATGCGAAACTATGTGTGCCTTTCGTTTGAGTCATCATTTAAATGGTCTTAATGCAACTACGTATTATGACGATGATACACCAAGATCAGTTGTATTTCGGTGTATCCTTGTAATTCGATACTGTCAACACACTGATTTTATTTCATTTAATGGTTCGATAGTAGACAAATCATTTTCATGGTCCTATTTTATTTGAGCTTGTTGATTCTGAGTTTCAATCATACAACAACTAACGTTTCGTAAGGTACTATTGATAGTACATTTCTTGTTTCTAAAATTCATTTGCATATTGTGAACGCTCACTTGAAATTTTATTGGTTGAATTCCTCTTTTGTTGAACCAATGTAAACTTAGTTACATTGGTGACAGTATCATAACGTCTAGTTCACTTAGCATCAATTCAGAAAACAAATACAGTTGAATCGTGGGGTTCTTATTATTGTAGTAAGTCATTGTATTCATATAATTCAGACAAGTCTTGATTCATTTTCAGAGTCATTTACCTTGGTATTATTCATACCTACCTATGCATGACAAAACTCTAAGGAGATAACATAATCTAAATTTCGAGGACGAACATGTTAAATTGTTTATACTTAGATTAATGTTAGTTTTAATTGCGTAACCGAGCTCAAACCGACCGCAGAGTGAAACGACATATTTTCGAGTGAACTAGTAATTTTTGTGGACTTGTACATCTTATACTATTATAAACCGCGTATACTAATTTAAAAACGAACCGACATCCTTACATAACGTGTGTGTGTGTATATATATATATATATATTAGATTTGTGTTTGATGAAAAATTATATTTGAAACACGACGGAAAGTTATATATACATTGTTGTTACATAAATTGTTGCGTTTTGAAAACATTTATCGACAGCTTGTATTGTCGGGATTGTCCTAAAAACAAAGGAAACTCTGCCCGTTTTTGCAAAAATCCGTAATACGAAACGTATATTATTATAGAAACAAAACGAAATCCATCGGGATTCAAACTACTTTATAAAATAAATATATGCGTATATTTATTTTCGACGACTCTTTATCACTCACAAAACAAGTTTACAACGTTTCATCGAATACGGTTTGCAAGTTAACGAAACTTGCAAATCTTTTATAAAAATAAATATAATTATTTATATTTATTTCAAACGTCTAAAACTCGGGAATTTTTATAAAATAAATATAATTATTTTATATTTGTTTCAAAAGTTAAGAACTCGTAACTCTTTTATAAAATAAATATAATTATTTATATTTACTTCAAACATCAAGAACTCAGAACTATTTTATAAAATAAATACAATTATTTATACTTATTTCAAACGTCAAACACTCAGAAATCTTTTACAAAGTAAATATAATCGTCATTTATATTTATTTCAAACGATGACGACTCAAAAACTTTATAAAATAAATATAACTTTTATAGTTATTTCAAACAGTAACAAGCGTGTAACTATATAATTATTTTTGATAATTATCCACGACACACGAAGTTACTATTTCGGTTACACGACGTCTACATACATACACATCTACGCCTACATACATATATATATACATACACACACATATATACACAATATATGCATATATAAGTCTACGTCTTACGAAACACTACGACGAGTCATGTTATTATCCATTAAAGTATACGGTGACCATTCGGGACATGATGCAAAACTACTATCATGCCGGGGGGTCTCACTGGAAGCAGCCTCTCTATTCCTACGGGGTAAAGTTAAGGCTATCTACATCTTGCCCTCCTTAGACCCTACCTTAGCTTTGATATTGGTGGGATTTACTGAGTATGATGATTAGATGTATAATGTGTTAAATCAGAAACGAGTCTTGTATATTATTGTATTTACCTGACAAAACTAATGATATCAAATTCACTATTTTATAACTATGGCATATACACCCTTCAGCCTTTCTTTATGTATATCTCTATATTTTATGAGTGCTTGAGGTGTGAGATTGGTAGGGGAATGGTATAATAGGCATATTACGAATTGTATTTAGTGAAATAGGCAAATATATGAAACTTGAAGGGGTATGGTCCCAAAAACCTTGAACCAATCAAGGAAACCATACCCATTAATAACTTCTAAGAAAACTGCGCGCATACTTCTTTGCCAAAATAAGGTTTATTAGAACTCTGCGCCAAATATCCAAGAGAGGAAAGTGTCATTTCACAACCTTTCGCGGGCTCGCGCAAGGTTCAAAAGTTAACCTTGAACACTCTCTTTGGATAAAAACTTCATTTAACTACCTTGCACGGTCTCGGGAAAGGTTCAAAGTTAACCTTGAACATTCTCGTTTTATAATGCTTCATTTAACTACCTTGCGTGGGCTCGCGCAAGGTTCAAAGTTAACCTTGAACATTCTCGTTTGATAATGCTTCATGCACAAACCTTGCGCAGATATTTATATCAAAGCAAGTATCCACCAAACGTTGCGCTAAGTAGCAAGGAGAAGAAGGAAGATCAGATTAACTAACCTGCGCTTCTCGCGCAAGGAAACAGTAAATCCTGAGAAACTTTCCCTTAGCAAAATCCTTGACTTAGTGCAGAAGCAAAGGGAATCTTTTATGTTGTAACAGAATGTACACGTGGCGAATAATAGATGGGTAACAGCTGTGAAACCTTCTAGAAGCCATTAACACCCAATCGTGCAAGTATCTCTTTGGTTATAACCAATTGCCACATGGCAGCATCTGGACGGCTGAGGAAGATCACGGTGATGGCATGCTCACATTTATAAGATGTAGTGATCTTATGTTGACACGTGGCACCTCCCTAACCGCTGATGAGCTCACGATCCATGTGCACTAACGGATTGCCAACAAACATTAACGGAATAGCAAAAGATTCCGTTAAAGTTAACAATCTCTCTTTTTGGCGCAAACACCGGCTAGAAATAAGTAACTTGGAGTTCAAGGAAAGGTATTCACTCTCAACTACTCTTTCTCTCTTACCATACATACTTTCGACTACCTGTACTTATTCCCACGCCAGAGGGTGGTCACGGAGAGAACCCCCTTCTCCTCATGGCGAGCTAACGCTGTTCTGTTTTGCAGGTTCAGCAGAAGTACTGTATTATTCACCTTCCATCATGAAACCAAACGTAGGGTTAACCCTTTTATGTAGAGCCCATTCCATAGATCTACTTAGATTTCGGTCTAGTTGATCTAGGGTTTCTTCATTGGCGCCCACCGATTTCGATTCTTTCATTTCGTTTCATTTAGATCTGCAGCATCATGGCTGACGGATCATCTTTTCAAGGTCCTCGATCTGGGATTCGACGCGTTGTTGTCGGACCTCAGGTCGACGGAAAAATAGTTGAGGATTCTTCCGGCGAAGCTAATGCTCAGTATGATCCTAATCATGCGAGTATTCCTGTAACGCCGGCGGTTCCTCAGATTGATATTACGTTGATTTTACCACCTAGAGAGACTCCATTATCGTGGTTAATCAAATCTCAAGCGACTCTAAACGCTATGTATGCTCAGTTATGTGCTCAAACCGGAACTCCAGCTTTTCAAGCTCCGGTTAACGCTCCTCAGGTCCGTGCTTCGCCGGCACCTCGAGTTTTGAGTTATAATACTCAAAGTCATGCTCGTTCCCCTTCGCGCATGCCTGAAGATGGAACATAAATGTATTCTAAAACCAGGAATGATCCTGTTCATTCTGGTAATAGAAGGCAAGAAGACAACGTTAAACGTCGCGCATCTGTCCACTCTCGTTTGGGCCCGCGGTCTTCTCAGAAACAGGACACCCAACACGATGAGCTCGATAGAACCTATGACGAAGGGGATAGTGCAAGTATTTTCAATCGAATATCTGTAGATCATGCTAGTTACAGGCCAAAAATACGTGCAGTATACAATCCAGAAGCTAAGCATGATTACAATTTGGTGTATCGCCCAACTGAAGCAGCTGAGCAATCAAAGTTTACCAGAGAGATATCACTGGCTCCATTGGAGCGAGCGAAATTACCATCCAATGTTGGAAAGTTTAACGGTTTGACCGATCCTGATGATCACATGCGCCTCTTTACCAGTGCAGGGTTACTTGGGTGCTGGACATTGCCAATGTGGTGTCACTTATTTGTACAAACCCTTACTGGCGCTGCACGCCTTTGGTTTGATAATTTGCCAGCAGGTAAACTTTCCTCTTGGAATGACTTAAAGGAAAATTTTCTTACACACTTTAGTCAGCAACGGCGATACGTGCACGACTCCTCAGATGTAATGAACATCTGGCAGGGGGACGATGAAAGCCTCAAAGATTTTATAAAACGTTACAATAAAGAGGTGTTGGAGATTGGAGATGTCCATGAAGACCTTATACGCGCGCAGTTCAAGTATGCGGTAAGGTGGGACGAAATGATTAAAGTGTTGTCCGGAACAACTGGCCTTCCAAAAAATGGGGATAAACTCATGGCGGCAGCCAAAGTCTACGCCCAGACTGAGCTCAACTTAAGTTCTAACAGGCCACCTCTACCTCAGAATCGTCCGCAAGACCAGAGTAGAGGTAGTCACAAGTATAAGAGAAATTGGAAAGAACCAAGTCAGAATTCGTATTCTCCTTATTCACCAATTGATGCGCGAGCAACAATCAACAAGATAACAAATCAAAAAGTGATTAAACAAGAGAATAGGGAACGTCAGTGGATACCCTTAACAAAATCGCCGGATGAGGTTCTCAGCACTGAGAATTATCAGTTTACACAGTCGCAACCAATGAAAAACAAAAAGGGCAAGACCCAAATTTGTTCTGTGACTATCATAGAGACACAGGCCGCACAACAGATAACTGCATCAGTCTGCGCACGGAGATTGAGAAAGCATTAAAAAGTGGGAAGCTTACACATCTAGTCCAGAATGTGCGCAAAGAGATTAAACAAATTACGCGCGAGAACGAAGGGCCTAGTAACAAGAAAATGAAATAGCACGTTTCCATGATTCAAGGTGGATCATCGCGCAAGCGTAGCCTTCAACATTTTCAAAACAACACTTGGCGCGAATAGCAAGTCATTTTTCCTATCGTTCCAGGAGGTCCTCAAGAAGACTGGCCAGTAGTTATCAACAGTATATTTGGGCACTACCAAAGAGACTATATGTTTATAGATCCGGGTAGTTCCATGGATATCATGTATGAGCAGTGCTTCAAGCAACTAGATCCTGAGGATAAGGCACGCTTGGAACCAGTTGATTTTCCATTAACTGGGTTCTGCAATGAGGCTGTCTTTCCTCTAGGACAAATCCTTTTTCCTGTTACTTTATCTGATGGGAGGTGTTCTCAAACGAGTAACGTCAACTTCATGGTGATGCCGGCAAATTCCCGTCATGATGTAATATTGGGGCACCACGCGCAACGTGATCCGCATGCTGCTTGTGGTTTTCCGACACCAAATGGTATAGCTATACTTTATGCGTGGAAAGAAATCATGTCAATTGAGGAACCAGTTATGAAGGCTGGCAAGACATTGCCAAGCAACGAACCAGAAAAGTGGGTACTTAACAATAAGTACCCTGAGCAGACAATCTTATTAGGGCCTGCAGTCAGTATTGAAATTCGCGCAAAGCTTAAACTACTGTTTGTTTCGCAACAAAGACATTTTCGCTGTGACACCTGCTGACATGGTTGGTGTCCCGCGCAACGTTGCAGAACATTGCCTGAATGTATTTCCATCAGCAGAACCAGTTGTGCAAAAAAAGCGCAGCCTCGGGTCAGAAAAGACAGAGGCAATGAACGAACAAGTCACCGAGTTATTAAATGCTGGTATTCTGCGCGAAGTCAAATACCAGACCTGGGTGGAAAACCCACTCATGGTAAAGAAACATAATGGTGGATGGCGGATGTACGTAGATTTTAAAGATCTAAACAAGGCATGTCCGAAAGATTGTTATTCTCTTCCTGAGATTGACAAAAAGGTTGATGCATTAGCTTCCTTTCGCTAGAAATGTTTTCTAGATTGTTATAAAGGTTATCATCAAGTCTTGATGAAAAAAGAGGACGAAAATAAAACCGCTTTTCGCACGGAGAAGGGCATTTTTTGTTATACCAAGATGCCTTTTGGTCTCCGCAATGCGGGAGCTACTTATCAAAGATTGATGGATACAGTGTTTGGAGATGACATCGGGAAAACTGTGGAAGTATACATTGATGATTTGGTCATTATGAGTAATTCAGAAGACACTATGCTAGACGACATCCAACGAACTTTTGATTCTCTGCGCGAGGTAAATCTAAAGTTAAATCCCAGCAAATGCTCCTTCGGCATGGAGGAGGGCAAATTTTTGGGTTTCATCATCACCAAAGACGGTTTCAAAGTTCATCCTGAGAAGGTCGAGGCGATACAAAAAATGTCTTCTCCTACTACCATCAAAGAGATGCAACATTTGGCTGGAAGGTTAGCTGCGCTAAACCGCTTCCTCGCCAATCATGCTTCAAAGTATTATCCATTTATTCGAACTTGCGCAATTGTACGAAGAGAAAAGAGTTCGCATGGACTCCTGAAGCTGATCAAGCTTTCCAGCAGATGAAAGATTGTCTAGTTCAACTTCCCACACTTACTGCTCCTCGTGAAAAGAACCCATGGTCTTATATCTTGCTGCATCTGAGGTAGCAGTAAATGCTGTCTTTTTGGTAGAGCGCGAAGGGGTCCAGTCCCCAATTTATTATATCAGTAAGATGTTGAACGATCCAGAGACAAGGTATTCAATCATTGAGAATTTAGTTTTAGCATTGGTCCATGCTTCGCGCAGGCTGCGAAGATACTTTTCTGGACATGTTATTACAGTTTTAACAAATTTTCACATAGGCCAAGTCCTGGCCAAACCAGATGTTTCTGGATGACTTGGGAAATGGGCAATAGAATTGGGAGGTTATAACATCTGTTAAAAACCTAGACCAGCTATCAAAGGCCAAGTTTTGGCAGATTTCATCGCTGAAATTCTCGTCGATAAACTTGAAGAATGCCATCCAAAACCCAGTCCCAGTCATCGACAATAGAGCCTGGACATTGTTTACAGATGGCGCATCAAATAGTGATGGGGCTGGAGCAGGTCTTCGATTAATGAGTCCAGAGGGAGCAAAATTCACATATGCAATTCGGTTGGATTTTAAAAGCACCAACGAGGCCGAATATGAAGCTTTCCTAGCAGGCTTACGCCTCGCTATCAAAATGGGTGCAACAAAATTTAGAAGCCCATGTTGATTCATTACTAGTTGCTGAGCAAGTAGTTGGAACGTACGATGCAAGGGGAGATATCATGGCTCTATACTTGGCGCAAGCCAAGGCTCTTATAGCACAGTTCCAACAATTTAAAATCACACCCGTCAAGTGAAGCAAAAACAAACATGCTGACGCTCTAAGTAAACTCGCTGCAACTAGTTTCAAGCATTTGGCAAAAGAGTTTCGCATCGAGGTTTTAAGTAATCCATCAGTCCCTCTCGGACAAGTGACAATGGTCGAAGTAGGAGATCCATCATGGATGTCTCCAATAATGATGTATTTGTTACATGGTTCTTTACTAGAAGATAAAGCTCAAGCACGTAAGTTACAATGCAAAGCCCTCAATTATGAAATGATTGACGGTATCTGTACCGACGCTCTTACATGGGTCCTTCGCTCCGCTGTGTTGACAAACATGACGCGCAATACCTAATCAGGGAGATCCATGAGGGGCTATGTGGCATGCATTCTGGGCCGCGCATGGTCGTAGCTAAAGTGAAAAGCGCAGGGTATTATTGGCCCGGAATGTACGTTGACGCGGTAGAGATCTTGCGCAAATGCATGTCCTGCCAAAGGCATGCCCCTAAAACGTTGCGCCCAAAGAATCCTTTGGTACCCGTCACAACAGCTTGGCCATTTAAACAACGGGCCATCGACTTAGTGGGACCATTTCCGGATGCGCCCGGCGCAGTAAAGTTTATCATTGTTGCGGTCGATTACTTCACCAAATGTGTGAAGCCAAACCTTTAGCTTCCACTACCGCGATGGTAATTCGCAAATTCATCTAGGAATACATTATTTGCCGTTTTGGTCTGCCCATGCGCATTATTACAGACAACGGTCCAAATTTAACGGCTGAAGAGTTGCAAACATGGATGACTGACTTGGGAATCCAGCATATTTTTGCTTCTGTTGCACACCCACAAGCAAATGGCCAAGTTGAAAGCATAAAAAAACAGTTGTTCAACGGTATCAAAGCCCGCCTTGGCACAGCACGGCGGGGGTGGGTTGATGAATTGCCTAGCATCTTGTGGGCACAGCGAACGATGCCCAAGACTAGTACTGGAGAAACTCCTTTTAGCCTTGTGTACGGCACGAAAGCTGTGATTCCTGCCGAAATTGGGTTACCATCTCCAAGAATGCTAGCTTTGGAAAAACAAGATAACGAAGAACAAAGGTGCATCGACCTAGACTTATTGGAAGAACGACGAGAAAATGCAGCGATTCGCGAAGCTAAATACAAGTCCCAGCTTGAAAAATATTACAACAAAAGGGTGTGCATCTGTTCCTTTGTGCCTGGTGACTTTGTTCTTTGCGATAATGAAGCGTCGAATGCCGAGAAACCGGGGAAGTTAGCCCCGCGATGGGAAGGTCCGTACGTGATAAATGAAGTATTGCGAAAAGGCGCGTACACTCTGAAGCGTATGGATGGATCCAACGTTCCTCGAACCTAGAACGCCCAACAACTACGCCGATGGTATATGTAATCTCAGTCCTCTAAGCAACTTCTGAGCGTTGCGTAACGAGACTGCTTACTTTATTTGTTATGTAATCTTAGTGGCAGCCATAGCTTTGCGCTTTATCAGTATGAATAAAATACTTTGCCACTACTTACAGTCTTGTATATGTTCATTTACAAATGCATGCAATTCCTTTGGATAAACAAAAACACAAACTCCTGAGCCACAAGCTAACTTAATACTTACGCTCACACATGAGAAAAGAAATTGTTCATTTGTCTATCCTACACAAGTAATTGGTCCCATGCAAACATTGTAAAGCTGAAATATATTATATTCACATCTACAATACTTACGCAGCAGCGCAACGTTACAAGTTATCATAAAGTAAAAAATTACGAATTTCCTATTCTATGGATTTGGTTCCCGCCTGCTTCTCTGTTGAAGAAAAGATCTCATTTAGCTTATCTACAAAGTCGTCTGCTGCAGCGCGGCGTCGGCAAGGTCCATAATCGGAATTTGCAATTGATCATATTTTTCTTTGGTAGCAGAATAAATGGCGGTAGTATTTAGCCCATGCGTGGCAGCACGGCTGGTATCCCATTCAGTCTTTCTATAGCCCTCGGCATGCCCGTCATTGCGCGCCACCATCATCAATTCTGCCACTCTCTCATCCAACTCCGTAGAGTTAAGGATGGCATTTGCGATCTGTACACAAATGCAATCAGTATATGTTGCGACAATCAAACCAGACATATAAAGAAAAGGGAATATTACCTCCACAATCCCATACTCCCGCAACCAGGTAAGCTGGTTCATAAGGGATTCGGCCAAGCTTTCTGCGGTAGCGCGAGCGACCTCCGTATCGTTAAGTTTTTGTTCGCCTTCATTTAAACGGCGGATCAACTCGGCTTTCTCTGTTCGGTGAAGGTTGATATCTTTTTTCAAACTATCAACCTCAGCTTGCAGCCGCACCTGGTCAAAGAGCATAGCAGTTAGATCATCAATTTCTTTATTCTTAAGAAGGAGAGTCATTTTGGTTGATATCTCATTCTGCTTGCTCCTTTCTCTGTGTGAATGCGCCTCTTCTGCTGCCGCAACTGCATCAGCTTTCTCTTTTTTGAGTTTCTCAATTTCGTTGCACAGAGAAACTTTTTCTTTGTTGTCACGATCGCAAGCCTCCACAAATCGCTTGCGCTCATCCGCATATTACGCAGCAGAGGCCTCACACTGCGCTTCCACGACAGCGCAGCCCATTCTTCATTCTTCTTCTCTTCCTCAACTGGGCCTTTTCCGCCTCAAAATCAACGAGCATTTTCAACGTCTTCTCCTTCTCAAGTTTGGCCATTGCCTTCTCAAGCTCAACCTCATCCCACTCTTTGTTCATGCTGTGCCATTCGCACACAATCCTGTTTATGGTGGAAGAGGCAAGGGCAAACTCTTGCAAATATGACTCGTAGGTAGCCTCGTGGTCTTTTTCTTCCTGGCGCTTCACCTCCGCCGGCGGGAAGATGCCCACAGGAGTGCCAATCAGGGAAAACATCACCCTGCTTAACTTTCCACACGGGCTGATGAATCGCAGAGGCCCGCCTCTCAGAATAAGAGCGATAATAATAATCCCCAGGCGTTTCCTCTGGGCGAATAGGCGACTCCTCCTCCGAATCCTCAACAAACACAAAGCCTGCGCTTTGTGTTGAAGGTCCGGCTCCCCTGGATATCAACTTTGACGGTTTCCCAACATCTGTAGCCGTATCTTTAGCCTGCTCGCCAGCAGGATTCTCAGCATCAAATTTTTGGGCTCTTCTTCCGGAGCCACTTTCTTAATATTTTCTGGGACGATGGGGTCGGCATCAAGAACAGGAGTTTCTTGCCCCGCATCTCCCTCTTCAACGTTCTCAGGCCTGCGCGGCGATGGTATAGCAGATAAGGTGGCCGGCGTAGCCTTCACCTTTTTCTCTGCAAAGCATGTCAACAAATACCAAGTATAAGATTCTGCACAACTTTTGTGATAAAAATGCGCAACAAACTAAACGTACCAGGTGAGAACTTCTTTGCAAAGGCATCCAGATTGCCCTTCTTGCCAATGCGCGGGCGCGCAACCTTTGTTGGCGCAGGGGTTTTAGTTTCTGCCTCCTTCTTCTTCTTGGAAGTGCGCTTCAACGCCTCTTCCGGGCTAGAAGGTACTTCCAAGGGATCATCTGGGTTCGCAGCTGGAAGAGAGGAGGTGTCAATGGGTTCGGGCTTTGGTTTCTTCGAACCTACAGGCGCAAGACCCTCCAGTGAGTCCGACACCACCACATAATTGCACCAAGAGTTAGATACGAGACGCGTACCTTTCTTGCCCTCAGCTTTCGCAGTAGCTGATGGCTTGGTTTTCTGATCTGGGTTGGAAGGAGGCGCATCAGCTGCAGCAGCAGTTGGTTTCTTCTTCTTCTTCGATTCAGGGCCTACGCCCAAGTTTAGCAAGTCACCTACATAATCAATCATATTGAGCAAAGGTTGCGCCATTAGTTATATTGCAATATTACTTAGAAAAAATGTTCAAGAGTAATATTGCAATATCAACTTAGGCTTTGTAAGAACTTAGTTACCAGTTTTTGAAGATGGTTGCGCCTCCAGATCCTCCTTCTTGGGCAACTCAAAGTTCCCCAAGATTTGCGAGAACCAAGTTTCCTCGCCATCAGCAAGAGGCACGACGGCCATTTTTCCTTTCTCTCTCTTGAAAGAGAAGTAGTAGAGAGGCGCACACATAACAAACATTTTGCATCAGTACATATCTGTTGAAGATATTGCTAGGAAGTTAAAGGGTTACATACCAGTTCCATCTTCGGTATACAACGGTTTTTCCCGGCGTTCCTTCTTCCAGAAAATACTCATCCCGGCGGCGATGAGGGCCCTCTCTGGCAGAACAATATTGCGCACATCTTTAATATCTTGGTACCATACCTCTTCGGCAGGTATGGGAAGGGTCTCCAACACGATCTCATCACCGCCCCGGAATGTCATCTTCATTGGGATCACCGCTGCCTTGATGAAGAAGAACTTTTGCTTCCAGTCGTGGTAGGACTTCGGCGGCACCAACAGCAATCGTTTGGCTTGCACACGCTGTTGCAACGAATAAAAACCCAACAAGTAGTGCAGCTGGTAGAAAACTCTAAACTTCTCGACCGACGGCACGATCTGCATCGACCGGCAAATGAACTCAAAATGCCGGATCCTCACCATTCCCATTGGGCTCAACTAAGAAATGTGAATCTTGTAAAAACCAAGAATTTCCAGCAAGAAATGGGTCACCGGAAGCCGGAAGTTCCCTTCGGCAAAATAATCATAAAATAATGTAATGTAGCCGGCCGACGCATCAGCCGCCGTGGCATTCGCCACCTGGAAAAACGCCTTCCAGGACGGAGCAAAGAGAAAGTTGGTGACAAGATTATCGAAATCTTTCTTCGACCACTTCAACGGTGGCAAACTTGACGATGACATCTCAGCAGAACTTGCACCGGTGGCCATAACTCGAACTTTGAAGAAAACTTAGAAAACTTTGAAGGTCGCCGGAACTTTTGAACACAAGTTTCTCTCAAGTTGTAATTGGGTGAGGAAGCAAATGGATCGTTGATCCCTTTATATACTAACCGAAATTAATGCACGATTTGACTGCAGCGACTTTTGCGACCGTCACGTATCCCCAAGTAACCGCAGGGGCGAGTGGGGAACAGTAACCGACCCACGCGCGCGAGTGTCGCCGAAAAGCATTAAATACGGTAAGACATGTACTGTTGACAGCCTGTCAACAGTACCACCACGTCTCAAGAACATGCGTCGTCACCAACTACACCATCCAGATAAGTGACACGTGTCTAAGTATATTTGAAATTAAAATACTTTTTCAAAATTCACTTACGACACGTCACCAAGATGCATAAAGCAACAAAAAGCTAGTCCTTACCTATCGCAACACATTTATCTTAAGTCCAGTGCTCCACCTACTTTTTATTCTTACATAGGAGCAACACTGGACTGGGGGGACTTGAAGGGGTATGGTCCCAAAAACCTTGCGCCAATCAAGGAAACCATACCCATTAATAACTTCTAAGAAAATTGCGCGCGGACTTCTTTGCCAAAATAAGGTTTATTAGAACTCTGCGCCAAATATCCAAGAGAGGAAGGTGTCATTTCACAACCTTGCGCGGGCTCGCGCAAGGTTCAAAAGTTAACCTTGAACACTCTCTTTTGGATAAAAGCTTCATTTAACTACCTTGCGCGGTCTCGCGCAAGATTCAAAGTTAACCTTGAACATTCTCGTTTGATAATGCTTCATGCACAAACCTTGCGCAGATATTTATATCAAAGCAAGTATCGACCAAACGTTGCGCTAAGCAGCAAGGAGAAGAAGGAAGATCAGATTAACTAACTTGCGCTTCTCGCGCAAGGAAACAGTAAATCCTGAGAAACTTTCCCTTAGCAAAATCCTTGACTTAGTGCAGAAGCAAAGGGAATCTTTTCTGTTGTAACAGAATGTACACGTGGGAATAATAGATGGGTAACAGCTGTGAAACCTTCTAGAAGCCATTAACACCCAAATCGTGCAAGCATCTCTTCGGTTATAACCAATTGCCACATGGCAGCATCTGGACGGCTGAGGAAGATCACGGTGATGGCATGCTCACATTTATAAGATGTAGTGATCTCATGTTGACACGTGGCACCTCCCTAACCGCTGATGAGCTCACGATCCGTGTGCACTAACGGATTGCCAACAAACGTTAACGGAATAGCAAAAGATATCATTAAAGTTAACAATCTCTCTTTTTGGCGCCAAACACCGGCTATAAATAAGTAACTTGGAGTTCAAGGAAAGGTATTCACTCTCAACTACTCTCTCTCTCTTACAATACTTACTTCCGACTACCTGTATTTATTCTCACGCCGGAGGGTGGTCACGGAGAGAACCCCCTTCTCCCCGTGGCTAGCTAACGGTGTTCTGTTTTGCAGGTTCAGCAGAAGTACTGTATTATTCCCATCCATCGTGAAACCAAACGGAGGGTTAACCCTTTTATGCAGAGCCCATTCCATAGATCTACTTAGATTCCGGTCTAGTTGATCTAGGGTTTCTTCAAAACTCTTGGAGCTTTAAATGAGAATATTTGATATTATTTTTTCTTGAGTAAATATGATATTTTGAAGGTTTTTAAGGATATATATGAAATTGCACCAACCTTAAAAGGACCTGTTTGACCCATCTAGAAATAAAAACATAGGAAAATATGCGTGTAAACCCGAACACGTGTTTTCTTTACATGTACTCCCACCGTCTCATGAACGTCACACGTCTCTTTAAAATCAAAAGATGTACAGTTTGGTAACTTTTTTATGGTCACCTTATGTAACACTATAGAATTGCTGATATTAATTTGGGTCTACAAGATTTAATTATATAGTTTACATAATCAAGTTTTTTTTTTGTTTTGTTGGTTATTTTTAGACTTTTGAATTTAATTAAACTTGGTATTGTCCGCCCTATAGCATTGCAGTTTATTGGTGCCACAATTGGTTCTTTGGAGCTAAATATACAAACCGAAATTGTGCAATTTGGTATGCCAAGTAACATATGTTGTCTTGAGATATAGTTCTATATTAGCTGGGAATACTCAAGCCTTGGAAATCCATTCCCAAAATGGTAAATTCAAGCTTGTAGTTCTGGTACTGAATAAACAAAGCTTTTTTGACTATACTATTGCGCAGTTAGGATATTTTATTTATTTGTGTATTGATATTGCAGATGCAATAATACCATTGGGTGTTAAATCAGTGTTTTGCATCTTGCTTTGCTTGATTCTTTCTTGACATAATGAAATCCCATTTGTATTTATTTGTTTGTGTATTGATATTTCAGATGCAATATGTTTCAACCAGCTTTTCAACATGCTAATGTAGCTTTCAGGCGTTTGTTTATTTAAGGTGCCTAGGTGCGATAAATTGTTTCGCAATGTTAACTCAACTTGAAGGTCACTAGGAGGTATGTTTTGGATCAAGTTTGAGTATTTTTTTGTGATTTTAGGATTGTTTTTTTATTGGTTGATTGATAGGTTGTTAGTGGTATTGTACTACCGCTTGGGTCGGACTCTATACGGGAAGTAAGTAAAGGAAATAGGTTGATGGGTTGATAGTCATCCAAAGTGTATTTTTTTAAGCATAAACGCTGGCAAATAATTTTCTTTTTAAATATTTGATGATTATTATCTATTGGTTCTTAAATACTCATCCCATATATTGTCTTTTGGTGGCTGTGAAAGCATCTTGGATCAGCCAGCCTTTTCATGTCTTACTGGTTGGTTTTTCTTTTTGTATGAATTTTCTTTTAAGCCTGCGACAACCTTTATTAATTTAGTTTTGAAAATGTTTTTGTTAACAGTGATGTTAGTCAACCAGAGAGAGCCAAATACAGGTAATTGGGCAATCTGTGTTGGATTAATCGGTTCATTTACGGGTCACGGTTCGACACGTTATTGGCTCATGAATTAAATGGTTCGATGGGTTTAATTAAATACTTTCTGCACGTTTTATTTTTGGAAAACTGGGTCATGGGTTGCCGGAATAATATGGAGAAGAAATATGGACAAAACTGGGTCATGGGTTCCCCGAATAAAATGGAGAAGAAATATGGACCGTTGAAGAAATCCGAAGTCATGGGGCAGTTAAACTTTACATGGGTTGTTTAGAATTAATTTAGCATGTGATGTTAGTGTATTTATTATAAATAGTACTAATAGTTATGTAATCTGTATCCCTTTTCATTTGAACATAGTTGCAAGCTTTTGCATATTTCTTCTCCGCAAACTATCTTCACATATAATATATTCTACTTGAGTTTTAGTGTGTGTGAGTGTGTGGAGTGGGGCCTGAACCAACAATCTGGTTCGCTTCAACTTTCAGGTCGAAGACTTCTGGAAGCTTTGTCGGAGCGACTCCATTATTTTTTACGAGCAGAACCATTGTTTTTTAAACGTTTTACATATTTAACTGATTTATTTTTTCTAAACGTTTTACATATTTAATTGATTTATAGTTTAAAATTTAAGCTGAATTAGTTAACTTTTAAGTAGTAAAGTTTAAATCAATAAAAGACCCATGTTTTCTAACTTTTTTTTAATCCCAATAACTATATTATACTCGATATCCAATTAGTCAATTATAATGTTAAACCTAAATTAAACAAATAGAAGGACACTTGAAGAAGAGATGATCGAACGCATGAGCTCGATATCTACATTAATAATATTCATAAAACTTTTGCCAACATGAAAGGTGGAAACAAATAAACATGTTGATCTGTTGGTCTTTCATTTATTGAAATTAACATTAGTTCCACTGCTTTCATGAAAAGTATTGGGAGATATCCAAAATGAGTGATGATTATTTTACTGAAGGCATTTGTTATATTGAAAAAGAATTATTTATGGAAGCCACGATTGAAGTCCTTATTAATCATTCTTAAAATATGAAAACATGTAGGGAGCAACTATAAAATTTATTTATTATTTATATATTTTTAAATGACTTTTGTGTTTTTAATTTGTGTATTTTTAATGACACTTTACTTTCATTATGATAGTTGTAAATTGCAGTTTTGGTCCCTTTGGTTAAGTGGTTATTGCTATATTTTACAAAATCCAAATGTCTTGCAATTTACATACCAAGGTTTCTATTTTATTGCGGTTTTAATAGCGGAAATATTGCGTCGTGTTTACCAATAGACAAGAATTAATCAGTTTAACATCAGTTTTATTGATCAAACGTCAAGAGAACAAACTGACAGAGCTTCGCCTCCAAAATACCAAAGTTACAAATGAATGAGGCAAGCTAGCTATTTATAGAGATGCAAGTTCGCTAGACATGAGCATGAGTTCGCCCGAACTTGACAATCCAAGTGCAATCATGAGCGAACTTGTCTCTCAACTACATAAATACAACTTTCAGCTA
This sequence comes from Scalesia atractyloides, assembly GCA_947069175.1. NCBI lineage: Eukaryota > Viridiplantae > Streptophyta > Magnoliopsida > Asterales > Asteraceae > Scalesia > Scalesia atractyloides. The sequence goes on from CAMTDV010000030.1 coordinate 30,828,103, forward strand.
GCCTATTCAGCTCTATTCTATACAGACTCGATATAAGACTAAGACATAGACATTATGCACCAACAGACTCCCCCTTGGATATCGTCTTCGTCTTGTATCACTCTTCAAAACTCTGTCTTCATAATAAACTTTAACGCACACGACCGAAGAAGTTCTTGTACGGCTTCTTTCGTCGCTCTTGCTTAGGATCCGGCGTCGGGTCTGTAGGAGGCACTTTGTTCATATGCTGAAATCTTTTAATACTTGCCTTCCTAGTTCTTTCATGAATAGCTTCAAGACGCTTTTCCTCTTTCAGGAATTCAATTCTCTCTAGATCCCTCCACTTTATTTGCCACATCTTCCCTGAATTAATTTCGTGTGCATAGCAAACATTAACCACTTTCTGAAACTGCATCGCTTGTACCTTTTCATGTTCTTCAAATACGATCTTGCTGTAGAATAAAGTTTTGATAACTTCTCTGGAACAGTTAACAAGCCACATTAGATCGAGAATCCTGATTGTCCTCTATAAACCCCTCTTTCCCTGAGAACCAAGTATTTCAACTTGTTCCTTCGTGATATCCAAATGTTCTTCAAACTTTAAAACGATAACTGCTTCACAAGTGGATGGATCTATCTGCCACCACTTGAACAATGGATAGAAGTTCTGTTCAATCGGCATCAACGGCATATTTCTCATTGCCCTTGGTCACTTCATTATCAACGTAATGTCTTTTTCCCCCGTCTTTTTGTTAGTATTGATTCGGCGACCAGGAATAAATGGCTTCCAATATCTGAATCCTTTCACCGTTTCGAACTTTATCAACTTCCATAACAACTTATCAATGAACTTCATTTGATATGTAACATTCACAGTCTGAACTAACTCTTCCGTATCCCAATATGGTAAGGTTTTGAAATCAGCAAGATACTTGAAGTATTGCACTCCAAATTCTCTTTTGATTGAATATACGTTAAGTTCCTTGAACCAACCCCAACTCAAGATATCCCCCAATGAAACATCTTTGTCTCTTGTAAAGAATGCTAGATACGTTCGCGCGGTATCTCTTTAAACCAAGACTTTTTCGCTTGATCAATTTCTTCTTTTGTCATAGGCTTTGGGACTTTTTCTTCTTGTAAAGATTCTTCAATCTTTTCTTTCAGCATATCTTCATCGAGTTGCTTGTACATCTCCTCAAAAGTAGGAAAACTTTCAGAATTAAGACCCACGTACTTCGCAGTTTGATATGTTTCATCATCAGAAGACCAATCTTCAACAATCACTCTGTTGTACTCGTCAGCCTCAAATCTTCTAACATACTGATAATCATTCGGCTTGAAAGTGTTAACATTCAACACGTCTTCTTCAAAATCAAACTCTAGATCTGCAGCATCAACTTCAACTAACTTTGCAAGATCTTCCTTAGTATAGTTGTGTACATACTCACCTTCCTCCACGTTATGTTCAAGCATTAACAATAAAGGCTTAGAAGGTACTGCAGCAACTGGCTTAGCAAATCTTTCAACATTCAACAGATCAGTATCATCAGGTGGCCCTTTCTGCCCTGACTCCCCCTTACTTTTATCATCCATTCTATTTGATTCGTCATCCATAAGCGAAGAGAAATCAAACTCATCAGCAATCTTACCTTCAGTAATCTTTATTCCAACACCACCCTGATCATCATCATCGTCATCATCAGCCACATTCGAATCCTCATATTCTGAATCATCTTTCTCCTCATCTTCCTTATCCTCCTTTTCTGATTCTTCATAGTCCTTATCTTCAGAAGCAATGATAGGATCAGAAGGCTTGACAGATTCGTCAACCTTTAGAATATCGGACTCAGAAGCTTTAACCACATCATCAGACTTCTCTGCAACTTCAGAAGAAGTAGGAGCTTCACCTTAAACCCCTTTACCTTTACCACTCGCAGCTAACTCTTTCTCAGATCGTTCTTTAGCTTCTTGATGATCCAGACGATCGTATTCAGTGATGAAATCAATACTTAGAGCATTTGACAATACTTTCTGCATCCTGATGAATCTTCGATCGTTTAGAGCTTGAATTGACTTTAGATCAGCAATTTCTGTGTGCAGCTTCTCATTTGCATCTTGCAGACTCTCAATCAAAGCTTTAAAGAACTCTCGCTCATTTTCCAAAACTTTCACTTTGTCATCTAGCAATTCCTTTTCAACTGCGCTTTGACTCATCTTTTGAATAAGCTCTGATTTCTCAGTTTATTCTTAGCGACTTTTTCTTCTAATATCTTCATACGCTTTTCCAGAAGAACTACATTCGTCTCTGGAAAGAAATCATTTAGCTCTTGAAGACTAATTGGATCATTATGCATATCACCAAACAGATTTGCCCTAGGAGTAGACTTTGGAGTAGCAGTCTGCGATGTAGTGTTCTTTGGAGTAGACACAGGAGGTTCTTGTGTGGCTCCTTGCCTTTCAGCTTCAGATGAGATAATCACAGGAGGTTCTTGTGTAGAAGGTTCTTGTGTGACTTCTTTCTCCTGTGCGCCAGAAGGTTCTTGTGTAACTTCTGCATTTTTCAACTTTCCTTTGTATCTTTTACTTACAGCCTTTTGAACTTTCTTTGATTTCCTCTTGCCTTTTGTCTGAGGAGACCCTGTAGTCTTTGTCGAAGAAATAGTTGCAGACTTTACACGTTTAGCTTTTTTCTTTGGTCTTTCCTCATCAGATTCTTTCTCTTGATTTGGATCGAAATCAGCATCCGTTTCTTTCTCTTTTTCTGCTCTAATCTCAGCTTCTGATTTTTCTGGCTCTTTTACTGCTTCTTCGTCAGAATCATCATCTTATTCAGAAGTAGCAGAAATAACCTCATCTTCCTGAGTCGTTTTAACTGTTTCCTGACTCTCAACAATAACTGTTGCGCTTGATCCTGCTTCAGTTTGAATATTCTCGGGTTCATCTTCATCGACGAGCATAGTATCAACTTTCTTTGTTGCTCGTTACTTTTTCGGCTTTTCAACTTCGGCCTTTAAGAACCATTCACTTCGAGACTTTGGTTTGAAATCTTCAAACCATTCTTTCTCTGCATTTAGTTCTTTCTCATCTCCACTGCCGTCTTTTCTCCATTTGTTTTCTGCCGGTGTCACATAATTCTCATCTTTAATAGCCCCGAATACCGGTTTAGCAACAGGTGCTGAAGCTTGCTTTTGGAACTTTAAGAGCTTCTTCACTGTTGTCTCATCAAGATGACTTAGGTATAACACATCATTCGGATTTCATGCAATATTTGTGTACTTCTCATCTATCAGCATTTGCACGAATCTCGGATAGAGACACAACCTTGAATCCTCCATATTCTTTGACATATGAGTGAAAACCAGCTTGGAATAGTTGAACTGCGTTTTCATAATAAGTGTCGTTGCCATACAGGCTAAATAATCTTGAACATCGTCAAGACCCGCCTTTCGATGACTAAATGTATGAATGGTCGCATGCATGAGGAGCTTGTAGGGGTTAGGCACTTCCCCTTTCTTTAACGTCGGCTTGTTCACACTTCCCTTATAGCCCATACGAAAGAAACAACATCTAACCATCTTCTCATCAAGATAAATCGGATCATCTTTATCATCGTTGAACTGTAGGTTCCGTCGAATATCGTCTTCAGTCACAGTAATCTCCTTTACTTCATTCCCAACTTGTACTGATGAAATAATCGTCTTCTGATCATCACTAAGCTTCGCATTCATCCAGAAATGATAAGTGTGACCTCTATAAGATACTGTGCGCTCTGTGATAGCCCGATGAATAGGGTTTTCCTTCAAAAACTTCAAAATACTCTCATATTCCTTCAAAGATGGACATATAGACTCGTCGAGCGTAATACAAGTGTTCTGCGACTTAGAAAACTCTATTGAAATCACTCTCGCTGGTTCTTGAGCCTGAAAAACGACGCAAAACAATTAGCACGCTTATCGAGAAAAGACTTCAAAATTTTTCTAACACATTCATCAAGTTCGGGCGAACTTGATTAAAACATTCTGGTTTTATCAAGTTCGGGCGAACTTGATTAAAACATTCTGGTTTTATCAAGTTCGCACGAACATGTAATATACATGTTCAAACATCAAGGCTTAAGTTCGGGTGAACTTATATTCTTTTTTAAATTTTTTTAAAATTTTTCAGATTTCAATAACTCAATTTCGGGCGAACTTCCATATAATCTTTCAATAACATTTTTAGGAAGTTCGGTCAAACTTATGCCTTATTTAGTATTATTCTGATTTATTAAAGTTCTTTATGCAAGTTCGGTCGAACTTGACAACAAGTTCGGCCGAACTTGTCGTCTCATTCAACACACCAAACCTGCTCAGGCCTAAATCAACCATTACAATCAAATTCATGTTGAATCCATGATCGATTTTAGTTCATTATCAAGATTATGTTCAATTCTTTTATTAGGCCCCTTGATCTATCAATTTTTTAAGTTTTAGATCTGAAATTTCTAATACGGTTCAAAATACGGTCCAATGTTCAAATCTATACCTCGGCCATTGTAGTTGGTGTGCCAATCACCAAAGACAAATCAAATTTGGGCAGAGTAACGGTACGATCTTGCCAAAATCGCTCAAAAACTCTCAAATGCTTAAGTTCGCTCAGTGTCTTGTTCTTGCACAAATGAGTTAGGCCGAACTTGCTTAGGTACTTATACCCTGGCAAGTTTGAGCGAACTTAAGAAGCCCATATTAAAAAGCCCAACAAGTCCGTGCGAACTTAATGAATAACCATCATCCATCTGCAAGTTCGGTCGAACTTTCTACATAGATAAACTTTGATCAGTTTAGCAAGTTCGGCCGAACTTGCCAAACACAAATTCAAACTTTCTTCAAATTTTACATTTTAACCCTTGAACTTTCCAACTTTTACCAGTTATGAAAATCCACTCAGTTGACCAAGTCCAAGTTAATGACCTTGGTTAACCGATTTGTCTGTCGAGTCCAAGTTAATGACCCCGGTTTGACCCGTTACGAACAAACTGTTGATATTTTCAAAATAAAAGTTTCAAATTAATGAACTTTTTATCGATTTGACTTTTCAGATTTTACAAATTAGTTCCCAGCCCGTTATCAAAGAGATTCCCACCAGTTCTAGCATCTTACCAGACTTCAAATACCCGTTCTCAAACATTGGTTTGCTAAAAACAATGTAGAAATAAAATCTTTTTGAACTTTTGTAAGTTTATGCTAAAACACACTGAAAATCTTTTTGGTTTTAATCTGTAAAGCTGATAAACTATTTACAAGACAATGTAAACTATGTACAAACATATTTACAGACTTATTTTTGTGAATTCGTGTCTAAAGGATCATATCAGTTGATTGAGACATATCACCAGTACCGTTGACCTTTAGATGACTTTAACCTTTAAACTCGTTTACCTAGATTGTCGATATGTTTGTCCACCTAAACTTTACCACATTTCTCAACTGTTTCAAGATATGTTAAGGTAAGATTTATAAAAACTTGACTTATCTGCGGTTCCCACTTCTTGAATATACTCCCGTATCAAGATTCCCTAGATTTCATCTTACAGGCGAATATAGCGTAATTGATATCTGTATCTGGGTTATGCGATGCCTTGAGAGCTCAGGTTAGTACTACCGTACAGACAAAGAGATGAAGGCTCGACTTTAAGGTGTGTTCCACTTAAGGAATCTTTTCAGTACTGCAAATGATTAGATCTTTCGATACTTTTCAAGTTTGCAAGCAATTTGGAGGTCTATAGCGAAAGTATTATAGAAGTTCTTGGCTATTGCTTCCGCAAATTCAGAAAAACTTGTATAATACCCCAGATATCAACTATCTATAAAGACCTCGTATCTCAGAATCAGGCAGTCTATCAAACGAAATTTCGGAGTACTAAGTCCATATATCCAAGATGTGTTAATCCACAAGATTAAGCAGTTGTTAAATTTAGTTTATATCTCGAAAACAGTTTACTGAACGTGTTAAGCCTATAGACACATCCACAGTAAGACTCGTTTATCACTTTTTAACCTTTCCATTTCTTTAGCATACTGTGATAGTCTACTGATGTACTATCATTTCCTTTTTGTGACATCGAAATCTTTTTGTCTTTTTCAATGTTTTTGTACATTTTTGAAATTTTTCATATGTTTTTGTATTTTCCCAAATATTTCTCCCCCTAAAATCAAAAACATATTTTTGGATTTTAGATTTTTAAGAAATACTAAACTAGAAAGATATTTACAAACCATACAAACCAATATGGATTATGTGAACTCATAGTCCGATCCGTATTCAACCTCAGCTTCCGCACCTGTAAGCAAATTTTTAATACCGTTAAGCCGCATTAGATATTTAAATCTTGTTAATGGAAATGCTTTGGTATAAAAATCAGCTCTTTGTTCGTCGATGTGGATTTTTTCTATTCGAACACAGTCCCGAATGAAATGGTAACGAATTTCAATGTGTTTTGTTCGTGAGTGATGAACCGGATTTTTAGTTATATCGATGGCTGCTTTGTTATCTACAAATAAAGGCGTGCCAAGAAACTGCAGACCATAATCCCTCATCTGTTGCTGAATCCAGAGGATTTGAGAGCAACAGCTGGAGGCAGAAATGTATTTCGCTTCACAGGTTGAGAGAGAGACCGTGGCCTGTTTCTTACATTGCCACGTTACCAAACGTGTGCCAAAGAACTGGCATCCTGCAGTTGTAGATTTCGAGTTCAGCTTGTGCACTCCGAAGTCTGAGTCAGCGTATCCAGTGAGATCAAAATTGTCATTCTTGGGATACCATAAGCCCGTGCTTGGGCATCCTTTCAAGTAACGGAAGATTTACTTGACTATCTGCATGTGTAACATTCGAGGACTTGACTGATATCTCGTACATAAGCAAGTAGGATACATGATGTCTGGGTGCGATGCCGTTAGATACATCAGTGAACCTATCATCGATCGATAAAGTGTTTCATCAACTTTCGTTCCCGTCTCGTCTATGCAAATCCCATGGTTCAGTGCCAGCGGTGTCGAAAGCGGCTTCGAAGAATCCATTTCAAACTTTTTGAGAATGTCGTGCACATACTTAGTCTGATGAATGAATATCCTATCTGGAAGCTGGTCCACTTGAAAACCTAAGAAGAACTTCATTTCGCCCATCGAGGACATCTCAAATTTCTTCTTCATGATCTTTTCGAACTCTTTGCACAGACTGTCATCCGTAGAACCGAAAATGATGTCGTCCACATAGATTTGTACTATAATCAGATGCGATCCAACTTCTATGGTAAACAAAGTGTTGTCCACTGTGCCTCTCGTAAAGCCATTTCCAACGAGATGTTGCGATAACGTCTCGTACCAAGCTCTCGGGGCTTGATGTAATCCGTATAAGGCTTTATCCAGGAGATATGCTTTGTTCTTGTTTAGTGGATCGACGAAACCTGGTGGTTGGCCGACACACACTTGTTCACGAATTTTACAGTAGAGAAACACAGATTTTACATCCAACTGGTACACCTTAAATCCTTTCCAAGCTGCGAACGCTAGGAAAATGCGGATAGATTCTAATCGCACAACTGCTGCGTATACCTCCGTGTAATCTATACCTTCCTGCTGGTGGAATCCTTTGACAACCAGTCGAGCTTTGTTTCTGACTATTACACCCCAATCGTCTCTTTTACACTTGAAGACCCACTTTGTATCAATAGTTTTCTGCTTCAGTGGCAAGTCTACAAGTTTCCAAACACCCAACTTCTCGAACTATAAAGTTCCTCTTGCATTGCTATCACCCAATTCTCGTCAGCCAGAGCCTCATTAACTGTCTTTGGCTCTATTTGAGAAATGAAACATGAGTAGTAACAGTAGTTCTGAGTTGGTGCAACTCGGGTGTAGAAACAACTCAGTGCTTTATTGATTTGGCTTCGAGTACGCACACCAGTTTGTAGTTCTCCTATAATATTCATTGAAGGATGGTAAGAATATGATCGCGGCATTTCTTCTATTGGAACATCGACTGAGCTTTGTTGATTTGAAACAATCAGATCACTGTTCATATCGACATTAGGAGTACTTGATGAAGCTTCGTTCTGATTTCTCGGACTAGCAGATTGATTCAACATGTTAGATATCTGCTCAACTTCTTCGTCCGATGAAGTTTCATTATCAGCATCAAATGTTGGTGCTTCATCTGAATCAGAATTCTGATTCTGAGGCATGCTGGGATCTGATGTTTTAGTTCCTGGATCATTAGAAGCATTCACTGGAGGTGTAGCAGGTGTTACTTCTGCTTCAGAAGCATTTTCAACTTGAACACCACTGCTATTGCTAGGACCTGCTCTGGAAGATGAAGAATCCAACGTTGATTGATTAACCACAATTGGTCTAACGATTTGTTCTTGATTCGCTGACTGTTGAAGATAGTATAACGCTACAATTTCTTCTTCAGATGGTTCTTCCGGCAAGTTGAATGACTTCCAAAGATCTTGACAGTTAAACAGCCACGCGTCACCTCTCCTTTGAATAGGATCCGTATAGTTAAAACAATCCACGTGCTGTGCTTCAATAACTTTTCTAAACAAAGGAACAGATACTCTTGTTAACGGACTCGCATATCCGACAAAGAAACCTTCAAGAGATTTAGCTCCGAATTTGGCATCTTGATCGATTACAGTACATGGCGCACCAAATGGTTCTAAGAACTTCAAATTTGGCTTCCGTCGGTTTATCATCTCAAAACATGTCTTCTTGTTGGTTTGACAGTGAGAACTCTGTTTAGCGTGTAGCAAGCCGCAGCAACTGCTTCACTCCAGAAGCTGACTGGAAGTTTAGAATCTGCAAGCATGGTTCTCGCAGTTTCAATCAAAGTTCTGTTCTTCCGTTCAGCAACACCATTTTGCTGTGGAGTATAAGGAGCACTAAACTCATGCAGAATCCCTTTTGCGTTGCAGAATTCCTTCATTTTGTTATTCTTAAACTCTATGCCGTGGTCACTTCTAATGCGTCTGACTGGCAAATGATAAAGGTTCTCGAGTTTCTTAAACAGAATCACCAAATTCTCAAACGTTTCGTCTTTTGATTCCTCAAAAAATACCCACGAATATCTCAAATAGTCATCTGTCACGACCAGCAATATAAGTCTCCTGAGATACTTCGAACATTGATAGGACCAAATAAATCCATGTGGAGACGTTTTAATGGCAACTTGATTGAGTTCAGAATTTTCTTCGGATGAGATTTCTTGATCTGCTTTCTCTTTTTACATTCTAAGCAGTGATCAGACATATGAAAACTCCGAAGATTTACACCATCTACAAGATCATTATGAACCAAGAAATTCATTTTTCGCAAATGAATATGCCCCATCTTACGATGCCAAAGAATAGAATCTTTTTCAGTAGCCTTTGTCACAAAACATTGCGCTGATTTTGATGAAGTGGTCGTGACTCCCATATCAAGAACATATAGATCATTCTCACGTGGTGCTCGCATCAGAATCCACTCATCTGGTATTTTGAAACCCGGCTTCAAGATAATACATTCTTTGTCGTTGAAATGCACCGTGAACTTCTTGTCGCAAATCTGCGATATGCTCAGAAGATTATTCTCCAACTCTGCAATATAATTCACGCGATCGAATGAAACGACGCCATTGGAGAGTTTTCCCTTGGCGACTATCCTTCCACCCTTGTTACCCCCAAATCCAACATATCCACCATTGATAGCTCTTATGTCGAATAGCAACGCTTTCATACCCGTCATATGCCTGGACGCTCCACTATCCAAAATCCACTTGGAGAGTACGGATCTTTGGAGCCCCTGCACATTTCAACAATTAGTTAAACAGCGCTACCCAAGCCTTTTTGGTCTTGGGTTGAATTGGATAACCATCATCGTAATCAAACTCACATTCGTCAGCATAATCAAACTCATATTCATCTTCTGGATTTTCGACGATGTTAATGTTTGAAAACTTTACTTTCTTTTTATCTTTTGAAACATTACCACCTGTGGATTTTACAGTGTTGATTTCAATTTCAGATTTTGATTCTTTTGTGTTATCAGTCTTGACAAGATCAGACTTAATAACATTGGATGTTGTTGACCATTTCTTTGCAATCCAGGCTTGAGATTTTATATTAGCCTTTTTGATGTAAAACTTGTTTTCATTAGCTTTTGAAGTTTTACCTTTTTCGAAAATTGAATTTTTAAACTTCTTTTCTATTTTAGGTTTAACTTCAGCTTTTGATTCATTTCTTTTCAAAATCTTTACAAGTTTTACAAAATCTGGTTGCTTCGGTATCACAACATTTGAACTTTCTTTCCTTCGAAGATAAGCCGACTTTGATTTCGGACAGTAACATGCAATATGATCAATTTCGTTGCACTTGAAACAAGTCCGAGAATCATGTGGATGTCCTTTAGTGGGTTTTACACCACTTGTTTTGGCACCACTTGCAATTTTGGCTTTATCTCGAAGTTCTTTCTATTTCTTAAACTCATCATGTGATTGTTTACCAATCAAACTTTCCTCATGAATCGTGCTCGTCCCATACACAAAATTCATGTTTTTATTCTTGTATTCATGATATGGTGACTGTTTCTTTTTAGGTTCATCTGATTCTTCTAGACCCAACCCAGCTCTTCGGTTTTCCGGATGATCACCACCATTCCTTCGGTAGTTGTTTCTTTTAGGTTTGGAATAGAATTTCCTTTCATTGATCTCCAGATCATCTGATGTGACTTCCACGAGTTTAAAGAATTTGTCTAACAATTCTTTTTTCACGTTCTGAATCGGAAAACTATCATCAAAGTACAATCTATCAGAATCCTTAACCCTGTACATAACAACGTTAGGATCATCACTTAGATCGTCGTCCGATGATTTATCGTCATCTTCGGACTGTGAATCAGAATTCTTTGAACTCGAGTTGGCGCTTTTAAAGTTGCCTTCATCAGAATCATTCAGAACATTTTTAACCACTTTATTAACCACAGTATTGTCATCATCTGTTTTAGTATAGATTACATCAATGTTCTCTGGCAACTCAGTTTTCTTTTCGGATAACAACTCAATGTTGAGTACCTTATCCATCCCATCAGCGGATTTGCGACAATACTTCTCGCATAGGGGTGGATGAACATTGCTGTATTCTTTACCAAATTTTTTTTAGGCTTTTCTTCCGATGGAATTGTCGGGAGAATGTGATCAATGACATATGCGTTACATGTGTAACTTCTCAAAAGTTGTTGAATACGCTCTGTTTCAATTTTCATGTCCTGGAGTTGTTGCTTAGTTTCAGCAATGGTATTAATATAGATATTAATTGCTTTTTGCTTATACATTACTGTTCCTTTCAACATCCTTACAGTGTCGTGTTGTTCGACATTGTTTCGATCGAGTCTACCATAATCATCTTTCATTTTGTCATACGCTTCTTTCATTGTGCGATAATCATATTTTAAAAGTTCAATATGCACATTGATTTCAGCGATAATCTTTGATTTTTCGACACATTCGATACATGGTTCAGTACATTTTGTACAAGGTTTCTCAACCTCTACGACTTGTACTTTGACATTTTCATTTACCTCTAGACTTACCTTGGTTAGATTTGCCATTAAGGCTTTGTCAGCAATGTCCTTGAGGTTTTCGGCATTCACTTCTTGAGTAACATCAATGACTACTTCATCAGATTTTCCTCGACAGCTTGTTCCTGAGAACTTCCATCAAAGTGACCTGCAAAACTTTCACAAGAGTTAGGAGATAAAATTCCTTGTTTCTGCATGTAGATATACTCCTCTTCTTCTTCTTCTTGTTGATGCAGATACTGTTCCAGTAGAATATTCTCTAAAGCTGCTGCGTCTTCGGCAGATGTATCTTCAACAATTTGAGCCATCAATGCAACTCCGGTCTTCTTACCGATATAAGAATTCCAGTCGAAACCATCATCTTCGTTTGATGCAACCATAGCTTTCTCAGTGTTACTGTTATTTGGTTTCTCTTGGATTTCAACCTGAGTCTTCTTCGGGAAAGGCTTGTACTGAAGTGACTTCTTGTAATACTCGTTGCCTCCTCCGAATGGACTTTGATTTACCGATGCTTCAGGGTTTTTGCATTCTCTCTTGAAATGTCCCTTTTGGCGACATCTGAAGCACGTGATTTTTGTCTTGTCAAAACCTAGTTTGTTGCTTGAGTTTCCGATATCTCGGCCTGTGAGAGCAACGAACTTTGTGACTCTTCGGATAATAGAAGCTAAACACCACTTTATATCCATGAGCTCCAGTTCTTCTTCGTCCACCTGGTCGTAGTCTTCAGCGGTCATCTTGGGATTGCCAATTTTCCCAGCTACTAGACTTTCATATGATTCTAGAACAGTGGCGAGAAGTGCCATGTGTTGCTTAGCAGTTTGCTCAGAAACAGCATTATTCAAATTAACAACGATGTTACATTTGAATACATTCGAATCAGAATTTGTTTGTTGGTTCTGATTTGCTTGACTCTGATAAGACGAATTTGAACCAGTACTTGAGAATGAAGACTGTGGACTTTGATCATATTGAGGATATGACTGGTTCTGATTCTGCTGCGAATTGTTCGAAGAATTCACACTTACGTTGAATGTTGTCTGAATCTTTGGGCTTGAAATGTTATCTTGCATTCCACTCTTGTAGTACAAACCAACGTCTTGAACAACATTAGCGTTCTTTGTCTTTGCAATCTTCAAGAATTCTATTTCGTGACCTTCTAATTTGTCGATGAATGTTGACAGCTTGAAGAATTCCCATTTTTCACTTTCCTTCAGAACCATTAGGTAAGTAGTCCACTCTCCATCTGGTAGAGCGTCTGCAAGCTTGTCGATGTACTCTTGTTCCGTCTTCTCAAGACCGTGTCTTCGCATCTGGACTTTAAGAGGACAGAAGCGTTCAATCATCTGCTTCATGGTCTCACCCTTCAACATGTTGAAGATATCGAACTCTTTCATAATGAGCGCTTTCTTGCTCTTGATCATCTTTGCGCTTCCTTAATATTTCTTTTGCAATGAAAGCCATAGATCTCTCGCAGTCGTGTATTCTGGTAGCAAGACGAGAATATCTTCTTTAACATATTGTTGGATAAGACTGATCATCTTTTTCTCAGCAATGTATTCTTCTTTCTGTGTCGTGGAGTACTTGTATTTCTCCAGAACTTGCTGATGTTCTTCCAACGGAACTGTATAACCTATTTCGATCGACACCAGCCTAGGAAATGCATGGCTTGAACCAAATATGTAAACTTCTCTTTCCATCCTTCATACTCGTCCATGCTCATTAGCTTTGGCGGTTTAACAGTCGTGCCCATTTCGTTGTCAATATTATCTTGTTGAATCACATTAGCATTTGATGAACTAGCTCCGTACATATAAGCTCTTTGAATATCATCCATTGTGAATAACGAGACGTGTACACTGAAAACACTCAAAAACTTTTGAAAATGTTAGTTCTACTACAAGTTCGGTCGAACTTGTAGCTAAAATGAAGAATTTTTTGATTTTGTCACAAGTTCGGTCGAACTTGTGACTTCTGATTTGAAAAATCCTCCCTTGAACTTCGGTCGAACTTGTAGAATAAGATTTGATAATAGTCTTGTAAATTCGGGCGAACTTATCTAGAATTTCCTTGATATTACCCAAGTTCGGTCGAACTTGATATAAAATCAATGAAAAACTAGTAACTTCGAGCGAACTTGACAAAGATTTCTTCAAAAACACCTCAAGTTCGAGCGAACTTGGTAAAAAATCACTGAAAAAGTGAGTTTTTATCACAAGTTCGGCCGAACTTGGTTAACAAGTTCGATGAACAGGTTTTTGCAAGACATGGTTTTTTCAAAATTTTGACATCAATTTGATTTATTTTGGTCTCCAATCTTTCAAGGGTTTATCTTTGTTGTATTTTACATGATATATTCAAAATTGAAAAGATTTTGACCGTGAATTCTTCATTTTTTATGAAAAAGTAATGAAAAATAGAAGAATGGAGATGAAATAGAAGTGTTCTTGTCTTGATACTACCAAGTCAGGCTATTCTAGCTCTGATACCGCTTGTAGGACCGATCCTCGATGCTAAGGAACCTAAATTTGATATCTAACGTCCATAATAGCGGAAATATTACGTCGTGTTTACCAATAGACAAGAATTAATCAGTTTAACATCAGTTTTATTGATCAAACGTCAAGAGTACAAACTGACAGAGCTTCGCCTCCAAAATGCCAAGGTTACAAATGAATGAGGCAAGCTAGCTATTTATAGAGATGCAAGTTCGCTAGACATGAGCATGAGTTCGCCCGAACTTGCCTTAGCAAGTTCGGTCGAACTTGACAATCCAAGTGCAATCATGAGCGAACTTGTCTCTCAACTACATAAATACAACTTTCAGCTAGCCTATTCAGCTCTATTCTATACAGACTCGATATAAGACTAAGACATAGACATTATGCACCAACACAATGTTACGTTTATGACTGGTATTTTCTTATTTGTGTGTAAGTTTATTATACTTCAACAATGGTATTTAGAAGTAGTTGATAATTTGAGTGTTAAATTACTACTTAATTGAGATTTATAAGGCTTATGGCATAGATAGACCACACAAATGATACTAACAGGAAAATTTTTCACCCAAAATTTGTATAATCATGATTAAGTGCTCTAATCACGTTTTTAGTCTTGTAAACTCTTTGTTAATCACCACTTTAATCATGATTATATTTTTAAAAAATTTCGCCATAGTTTCCCCTATATTAGGGACGTTTCCACGTTTTCAAAACGTATTTTAAACCAATTTCCCAACTTAACATAATCATCAAAACTCATTAAAGTCATCAAAGATAGATCAACATATATATAGAAAATTTCGCCACAATTTCCCGTATATTAGGGACTTTTCCACGTTTTCAAAACGTATTTTAAACCAGTTTCCCAACTTAACATAATCATCAAAACTCATTAAAGTCATCAAAGATAAATCAACATACATATATATATCCTTTCAACATCAAGTTTCATGAACTTTTATATATAAGATGTAATCTCTTTTAATTTGTTATATCGAAAAAGAACTATTTATGGAAGCTACGATTGAAATCCTTATTAATCGTTGTCAAAACACGAAAACACGTAGGGAGCAACTATAAAGTTTATTTATTATTTATATATTTTTAAAGGACTTTTGTTTTTTAATTTGTGTATTTTTTTAATTACATTGTACTTTTAATATGATAGTTGTTTTTAATATGTAATTCGACCCAACCCGACCCGAAAATTTTGACTCCGGGTTATTACAAACTTGGGCATCAAAAAGAAAATGACACCCTAATATTTAATTTTAAAGTGTTACGTTTGTGACTGGCATTTTCTTATTTGTGTGTAAGTTCATTGTACTACAACAATGGTATCTTGAAGTAGTTGATAATTTGAGTGTTAAATTACTACTTAATTGAGATGTATAAGGCTTATAGCATAGATATAGATAGACCACACAAATGATACTAACAAGCAAACGTTTCCATCCAAACTTTGTATAATCATGATTAAGTGCTCTAATCACATTTTTAGTCTTGTAAACCATTTGTTAATCACACTTTGATCCTGATTATATTTTTAAATCAACGTGTATATATATACACACTAGTCATCTACCCGCACGATGCGGCGGGAGTGATGATTTGCCGGAGGATACTCGTTTTACCGTTAGTTTATCAGTCGTCTCGTGATATATTGTATAATACTTTAGTTAGTTTTTTATTCGTGATATGTTGGCATTGGTTTTTCTGTTAGTTTATCAGTTCTTTGGTAATACACTTTTGTTAATATTTTTACTTGTTTCATGTGATCTATCTACAAGAAGAGTACAAAACAAGGAAGTAGATGTAATTAAAAACAAGAAGAGTACAATACAAGCAAGTAGCTGGACAAAAACACGAAAAACAAAATACGGGAAGTCTCTTGTATCTCTTCTTGTTTTACCAATGCATTTATTCGCTCATGACTTTCTTGTATCTTCTCCTCTGTAGAGGGTTTGTAGAGTGTTGAAAAGAAATGTTGAAGCTTCACACGAATATATAATAGTTGGTGAGTGAGAGTGGTGTAGGACAAACAAGTTGACACCTGACAGGTTGACTCATCAGCATGGTTTCCAATTCAAAAAGCATGGTAAAAGTTTAAAGTTCTCATGCTTTACCATGTATTCCAGCTGTAGATTCCAGCTGTAAGGTAATTCTGCAGAGAAAAGGACAAACAGTGAAGGTAAAGGTGAACAGTATAAAAGCTAGAATTAGACACTTAATTGGTTTAGTAGTTGATAATTGTAAAAGCAAAACGAATGGTTAGATTACAACTGTGGGCAGTTAGGTAACCAAACCGGTTTGAGAAAATAACTGGTTTGTTCATGTCTAATAACGGGCCATAATCGCAAAAATAAAGGTAATAAAACAGGTCATGGTTAAAACCGATGGTAATTATTTTGGTTATTTTTCGCGACATTTGTAACTCTATAAAAACCGTTCCAATAAAACCGCTTTTAAAACCTAACTGAATTCAGCAAACAATTCCATACACTTCATGTAAAAAATCAGTTGCTCTTAACGAACGAACTATCACATGAACCTACCTTATTCGAAACTACAATAAACGCGATGGACAAGTGCGAGAGCGACCATAATCAGCTAACAGATATACTGTTTTCTTTGCTTTTTAGGGGGAAGATGGGTGCTTCTCTCCATAGGGCTTACAAGACACGAGTAATTGGTGGAAGCCCGCCATATTTAACATATAAAGTTTTTTTATACGTTAAATATGGCGGGATGTCGCCAACAATATGTGTTTCGTAAGCCCTAGGAGAGAAGCACCTATGTTCCCCCTAAAAAGCAAAGAACCATTAGGAGAACTCAACGCGCCACCACAGATGACATCCACATCCCCCTGTTAGAAAAATAGTCAACGGTTATAAATCGGTTAAATTCAGAAAAAACAAAAGTGAAAGATGCAATACATAACTTGATTACCTTGTTGACAGATTGTTGATCCTCTGCTCAAAGCCACAACCAAAACGCCAATTACTTGAATCCCGTTCGTACGCCACAGTCAAAGCTCCAACGATGGTTCAACGACCCCATTCGTTGCTCCTGCAGAGATCAAGGTATTAAAAAAAACACACGATCTGCAACAACAAAGGCCTATCGAGTATCGAATCATGGTATTAAAAAGTAAAACTTACAGTTTTAATAAATGTTCCAAATCACCAAGTGGAGAAGGAATCGAACCGCTGTTTTGTTGTTAGATAGGTCCCTCTGCCAATGAAAATAATACCATTAATTGATA
Source organism: Scalesia atractyloides (assembly GCA_947069175.1). Classification (NCBI taxonomy): domain Eukaryota; kingdom Viridiplantae; phylum Streptophyta; class Magnoliopsida; order Asterales; family Asteraceae; genus Scalesia; species Scalesia atractyloides. The sequence continues at coordinate 30,845,436 of CAMTDV010000030.1, forward strand.
ATTGATTTTGCTAATAAGGAGTAAAAAACAATCAAGTTAAAAGTATTAACAGTTCAGATTTACTTACAACGTACCCAAGTTACCGATCTGAGACAACTCAATTGGAATAGAACCCATGCATGTTGCCATTTGAACCAAAGGACACCCGAATGCAGCCCTATGTTCCCCCTAAAAAGCAAAGAAATCATTAGAACTCAATGCTAATTGAGAAATAAAATCTCACTCAAATTAGGTTAATAAAACAAGATACATTTATCACATAGCTTAATTGAGTACTAAACTACCAACTAACCTGATAACATGCATGTCTTCAAGGGAATATACCTTCTTCGGGATTGCAGAAGATCTGCAACTCACAAACACAAAAATAAATTTGCACTCGCTATAAGAATATAAAAAAAACAGACACACACAATGAAACTATAAGCAAAGTAACATACTTCTGATGGTGGGGCCCATATCCAAGTTCACCCTACTGACATTGCCCCAACTTATGCATGAGCTATCAGCACCAACAAAAAACCATGAACGCGAGCCAAGGGTAACGTGAGAGACTAACCCAAGGTTAAACTAAATTGAGACCATGTTCTCTTGCGTTTGCTGGTCCACAAGAGGCGACTCAGCTAATATTTTATCATTTCCTTTAATCTGCGTGTTTAGTTTAAGATTTTAAATGAGTAGACGATTGTATAGATAACAGTAAACTGGACAATTCAAGCATAATAAACAACCATAAGTGTAAAACCAAGATTTTGAAGTGCTACCATTGTAGCATTCCAAAGATGCACTTCATTGGCTAGCGCAATGGCAAGAACATTGCTGCCAGCTCTCAAAAAACTGTAACATTTAGCCATTAAAAATGAAGTCTGTAATTTTTAGAAATGATTAATCAACAGTTGAATAATGTGAATCGATAAAATATCCACTTACCAAAAGCAAGGACTCTCACATAGCTCACATCCCTGACCAATCAAACATGATTTCAGTTGACAAATAGGACTCGCTTTTAAAAACCAAATCTAATATTCAGATCAGTGATGCAATTTTAAGACAAACTTTATACAAAATGAGGCATACCTGTTTTGGTTCTCCGTTCTTGCCTCATATAGATGGGCCAACTTCTGCTTCATTCGCATCAACAAACAAAAGCCGACATGCACAAATCAATATCAACGTCATTTATAAAAATTAACATTCAAAAGAAACCCTAATTCAAAAAAGTCGAAATTATCTTTGAAAATTCTGAAGTGTATGTCTAATATTCCGATCAGTGATGCAATAACAAACAAGTCGACATTTAAGTGGTTAACATTTAACTTACAGAAACATTTACATCCATTTAACACAACTACAACAGCATCGTATAACGCGGTTGTTACCTGAGTTGTACTCATGGAGTTTTAGCTTCTTAGATCTTGCTGTCTCTACAAGCTCCTTCAACTTCTTAGATATCAGATAACAAATCCAACTACAACACAACACATGGAACTCATTAAATCAAAATAAGAACAAAAAATATCAACAATTATTGGATCTCTTATAACGTGGTTGTTACCTGAGTTGTACTCATGGAGTTTTAGCTTCTTAGATCTTTGCTGTCTCTACAAGCTACTTCAACTTCTCAGAATCCAACTACAACACAACACATTGAACTCATTAAATCAAAATAAGAACAAAAAATATCAACAATTAATGGATCGCTAGAAACTGTTGTTGAACAAACTTGCTAAAATATATGTATCAAGACTGAACCAAAATTGATACAACATGAATCTATATGAATATGATGAAACTAAAAAGAAAGCTGATGCTTAAAGCATCAGATCTAAACCAAAATTTCAGCAAAAATGGTAAAAGTGTAGAGAGATTTACCTTTTACAAAATCATCACACCATAAACCACTCCAGTTAGCAAACCACTGTAGAAATCAACACACCATACACCACTGTACAAAATGAACACACCATAAACCCTAACACGTCTACAAGAACACATATGTGAAGATCAATAATAAATCTTACCTTATACCAGGTCTGAATGTTTGAACGCATTAGGGTTGGGGGCCGCGGATCTAAAAGTCTCAGTTGCACCTCTTCTACGTTGCACCTCTTCTACGTTGCACCTTTTCTCTGTCGATCTTTCGTGAATAAATGTTCAATAATCAAATCTTCAAAGGAAATAACCACGTTCAACAGCAAATCTTACCTTACGGTTGTCGAGTGGTCGGAATCACCATCATCAGCAGCCGAGTGGTCGGAATCACCATCAACAGCAGCCGAGTTTCTCCTCACTTCACAAAACATTATAAAAACATTATTAAAAACTAAACCAACACAGATCTGAAAGAAACCCTAGCTCTGGATTTAAGTTATCTTCAAAGGAAACAACAACAATCAACAGCAAATCATAAGAGAAGGACTTACCAGAGCTTTGTCAAACATATCGCCGGAACCATAGCCCCCATTGCAGGAGACTTCAACATCATCGGCACTTCACAACCCAATAAAAGCCGGAAATCGGAACCAGGAGGTCAGAAGATCTGGTGAAGATCTGTTGAAACTCCATAGATCTGGTGAAATCGCGAGAGAGAGAGAGGGGAGCAGGGGAGGGCGATATGTTTTGAAATGTTTGAAATGGGAAACCCTATGTGTGGTGAAGAGCACGCGTGTTTTTTTTTTTAGCGAGGGTATAAGTGGAAAGTGATGTCCATTTTTTATTTGATGTGCTTAAAAAGGTTATACACGGTGTTTTAAAGGTGTTTTAAGGAGAGTGGCAAATTACTTTAATTCGTCCTTTGGATATGCTTAATATATATATATATATATATAGGACAAGGATTCGTTATGAACCACTTTTTATTGTGAGAATCGTAAGAACCAGTGTGAACACCAACAGTAATACGTAAAAAATCCAAAAAAATACCAAATTTTTTGTTTTTTTTTTATTTTTTTTTAAAATCGCTATATTTACTCAACAATCAAAAAAAATTTTCAAAAAAAAAAATTGAGTACCAACTATCCATGCACATGTGCATTTTCGTCATTTCTTTGACAAATTCCATAATACATTACAAACATTAGACAATTGTACTTTCATTTACACTACCATGTGTAACACACTACTTTTTACGTTACCAATATTAGCAATGCACATGTGTATCTATATATATCAACATGGAATAAGGTGTTTTGGTACACTAATTTGAATACATTTTCTCTTTCATCTATCATACCATCCATAATACACTACCATGCACATGTGCATTTTCATCATTTCTTTGACAAATTCCGTATACAATACAAACATTAGACAATTGTACTTTCATTTACACTACCATGTGTAATACACTACTTTTTACGTTACCAATATAAGAAATGCACATGTGCATCTATATCACATGAAATAAGGTGTTTTGGTACACTACTTTGAATACATTTTCTCTTTCATCTATCATACCATCCATAATACACTTCCATTACCTCCTACCATCCATAATACAATACCATTACCTCCTACCATTTATATATAATACAATACCAATACCAATATTTTCACTTTATTACATGTATATCAACACCGTTTATACCATCCAATCAACATATTACATCATAAAGTGACAACTATAATGAACCTGTCAAACACTAGATATAACTAACCAAAAAACATATATATGAGCCTGCTTCATCATTCAAAATCACAAACTTTTTGTACCAAAACACGGTATATAATTGTTATACATAATAATGCACATGTGCATTTAATGTAAAATTGAGTGTATTATGGATGGTATTGTAAATTAAAGTGCAATTGTCTACTAATGATAACGTATTACTGAATTGGTCGAAGTTATGATACATATGCACATGTGCATGGATAACTGTTACTCGAAAAAAAAAAATTGTAACGAAATATAGCGATTTTTATTAAAAAAACAAAAAAAAATTTAGTGCTTTTTTTGATTTTTTTTAGATTTTGTTTTGCAATAAAGGTGGCTCTCGCATGAACCTTACCCTATATATATATATAGATATGGATATATACATATCTATACATATATGTATATATGTATATAAGTATATATATACGTATAGATATGTATATATACATACATATATACATATATGTACATATATACGTGCATATATATATATATACGTACCATATATATATATATATATATATATTTATAGGGCCAAGATTTAGGAAAACGGTAAAAAGTGTGAAAACGGTGAGAACGACCATCAGCCGTTGGATCAAAACAATCAATGGATTATATTGGTATCGTGGCGTTTTCGTAAATAACATAAACTTTATAACTTGAACGTACCTCATTAAGGGTAAAAGGGTCTTTCTACTGCTCTAAAACAAAACACCACACTTATTATAAAACACCATTGCATACGAAAACGCCACATCGCTAATGTATCTAAAACGCTATTGCCACACAAACGACGACACTTAATGATAAAACGCGTTGCATTTACTTGTTGTGAAAAAAAGTAACTGAAAGTTAATTATTAACTTTTATTACAAAAAAACTGTGTGTTTGGTAATTTTTATCTGTGAAACGCCATTAAAAAAGAAAACGCCAAACATGGAAGATGTTACGTGTTACAGCCATCACAAATAAAAGGCTGAAACAAACTGTAACTACAAACAGTAACTGAAGGGACAAATAGTACGCGCCAAAAAACTATTATATAAACAAAAATCTCAGGAACAATTTGATCACACAAAAAAAAACAAAACAAAACCATTTTCTCTTGGCAAACGATTCCCTTTAAACGCCAAGTTCTCTTGGCAAACTATTCACTTTACACGCCGTACTCTCTTACAAAAGATTCACTTAAAACGCCATGTTTATCTTTTGTCACACCCATAAACTTTTGCTGAATAAGATGGACAAATCCTCAAGAAAACGAGTCTAGTGACGATGATATGTCACTTTGTAGGCTCTGTTCTTGAGGAAGGCTTGGATGAGAAGAAGAGACCAATGCCGGTGTAAATGCAATATTAGACTCCATTATTAAATGGTGTAGAGTGGAATGCGCATGAGGATAATAGCATGTGTAAACACTATTTTGGACATCAAGCGAGAACCCACTCACAATCATACCCCAATAATAACATCGATAAAATACGGCATCGGTCTATCTATCCAACATCCAAAAGAACGACCCCCACAAACCAATAACATATCAACCCAAAAAAAATCGGCACCGATCCAAGGAGGTTACAAACGATCAGAGGAAAAAAAGGTTCAAGAAGAAGAGATTGATAGCAACCAAGATTTGGAAAAAAGAAATTTGATTAGCATTTTTAATTTTTTTCTTTCATGTTTTTTTTAATTTGGTATCATTTTCTGTGATTTGTTATCTACTTTTCCGCTAATAAAAACTTCTCTAAAATTACTTACAAAAATGCCAAAATGCCAAAAACGCCAAATTCAAGGTTCAAGTGAATAGAACACAAAAGGGGTACAATACTAAAGTTTTAGTTTGCATCTTTATCTATAAAGCGTCATTAAATAAAAAAAATGCCAACTTAAAAATATGGGAAGTTTTACAGCCTTAACAGACTGAACAAACAGTAACTACAAACAGTAACTGAAGCAACGGGTACTTGATTACAACCATTTATTATATTTAAAAAACCACACCATGGTACACAAATCAATTTTTTTATATTTTCTAAACGCCATAATTACTTGTCACATTATAGATCTGTATCCTACATTAAACGAAAAAAAAAAAACAAAAATTACACATCAAAATATATAGGTCTGCATCCTACTATTTTTTTGGCGCCAAAACATAGTTTCTTACGTAAAAAACGCCATTAAAAATATAAAACACCCACAAAAAACAAAACACCAAACTTGAAAGAAAATACAAGATGTTACAAGCTAAACAAAAACAGTAAATACAAGCTGTAACTGAAATGCCTGATAATTTAATAATTGGATTTATTAATATCCCACCCAAACTAAGCGCCAAAATATATCTTATAAAGAGAAACGTCTCAACACCTTCCGTCGATCACACCAAAAAAAGAAACGCCATGTTTCCTAAATACCACTCACTATAAAACGGAAAAAAGGTTAAAAAATCAAATATGGAAAACAACTTGTGTTGGATATTCAGTTTTGTTTTCAATGAAGTTCGGTGAATGGATTCTTAGGTGAGGGGGATAACTCAATAAGCTTTTACTGAATGAGATGGACAGATCTTCAAGAAAAGAGACTAATGACAATGATATGTCATTTTGTGTGCTTTGTTCTTGATGAATATTTGAATGGCAAGAAAGAGACCGATACGGGTGCAATTAGCATCCACCCACACGACGTCGATCTATGTCTCCATACAACCACAAAAAAGCCACTTAAAAAATGAACAAGAAAATCATGCAAAAAACCAAAAACGCCATATATTTGTGACAATTCTTGTAGTTTTAGAAGAAGAAAGAGACTGATGACAATAAGGATTTGGGAGAGATATTAGATTCGGATTTTTAATTTATTTTTTCCTGTAGTTTGTTATCTAATTTTTTCTGTAGATTGCAAAACTCCAAGTTTCCACGAATGCCAAACTACAAAAACTATAAGTTCTAGCTAATGAAAACGCCTAACGGTGATTCAAGGTTAAACTAAGTTAAAACGCCATCTACTTAAGCGGGGGTGGAAAAGTGACAATCGTGCTCCCGTCTATCATTTAGCACCCCTTGTCACGTGTGGGGCCATGATCCGTTCTCACACTTCAAATCGTTTTCTCCGGATCCCCTTTATATATATATATATATATATATATCTTGAACATCAAGTTTCATGAACCTTTATATATAAAATGTAATCTCTTTCAAGGTAACCATTTCTTGTCTGTTCATCCATGATTTTACCAAGTTTATATAAACCACTTTATATATTTTTCCAAGATTAAAGCCATTAACATGAGTTTTAAGGTTTAACAAAAACTTTGTACTTTCCAAAAATCACTTTTAGACTATGTTCAAGTTCATGATGCTTCATGTTTATGGATCTTGCTAGATCTACACATATACATGGTAAATCTATGTTTTTAACCATAAACTTGCAAGATCCTTTGTTAAACATAATCTACATAAATATTAACACCAAGATCTACCACAAATTCATCACAACAACAAGTATATTAAGTGGATTATATTGTTTTGTTTAGGGTTTCTTGTATTATTAAGATGAGCTTTAAGATGAGTTTCTTGTACTTTCATAAGCTACATATATCAAGAAGCTTAAAAATGGGTAGAAGATGCTTGATACTAGCACTTAGGCTACGGAAGATCTTAAGATGAAGAGATGACGATGAAGCTCCAAGAGAAGTGAACAAGCTCCTTGAAAGACTCTAGCACTTGAAACGATCATCTTCATAAACTCCATGGATCCTTGTATTTTGTGGTTGAAGGTTTGAAAATGAAGGGTGTAGGACCATTTAATCCTTTAGCAAAGGTGCCTAAGATGTTTCTAAGCCAAGTAAGCGGAAATTACGAGTACTAGTGACATATACACAAGTTTATCAGTTTAAACGTCAGTTTATTAATGTCCAAAGGTATACATTAAGAATCCAAACTGACAGAGCTTCGCCGTCTCTAATCCAAAAGTTGTACAAATGAAAGAACCTAGAGACCTATTTATAGGCAAGCTAATTCGCACCAAAAACACTAAGTACCTAGTTCGTACGAAGTACTACTTCGTGCGAACTAGTACTCTACATCACCATTTCGTGCGAATTAGGCCTTTCACATACACAATAAACTTTAAACTTTAACGTTACATACTCAAAACACTTAGACTAGATCCAAGACATCGACAATATACATCATGCACTAACAGACTCCCCCTTGAATGTCGTCGTCGTCTTGATCAGTCTTCAAATCTTAATCCACGTCCAAAAAAGTTCTTGTAAGGTTTTCTTCGTCTTTCTTGTGATGGAATAGGCGTTTGATCTTTCACAAACTGGAATCTTCTAAGACGAGCCTTTCTCCCTTTCTCGTGTATCTCTTCTAGGCACTTCTCTTCTTTCAAGAATTCTTCACATTCAAGCTCACGCCATTTCGATTCCCACATATGCCCTGAATTAATACCGTGTGTGTAGCAAACATTTATCACACCTTGGTATTGCATCGCTTGCGTCTCTTCGCGCTTGTCATAACATATTTTGTTGAAGAATAAACATTTAACGTCTTCCTTTGAGCAATTCACTAGCCACATCGGGTCTAGTGTCCTTATCGTCCTCCATAAACCCCATATCCTTTGACGTTTGATCATTTCTAGAGTTTCTTCCTTAGTGACATCCCAATTTCCATCAGCCCTTAATACAATCACAGCTTCACACGTTTCAGGGTCTGTCTGCCACCATAAGAAGTAAGGATAGAAATCTTGCTCGATTGGTTTGAGAGGCATATTCTTCATCACTTTAGGCCTCTTCATTACCAATGTGACATCTTTTTCTTTCGTCACCTTGTTTATCTTCACTCGACGTTTAGGAATAAATGGTTTCCAGTGATTAAAACCATTCATTGCTTCAAACTTTATTACCTTCCACAAACGTTGATTGTTTAACTTCATTTGATAGCTAATGTTCTTTGTCTGCACCAATTCTTCAACATCCCAGAATGGTAGACTCTTCAAATCATTCAGATATCGGAAGTATTGAACACCAAACTCTCTTTTGATTGCATATACGTTCAGCTCCCTAATCCAACCCCATCTTAGAATGTCTCCGAGTGATTTGTCTTTGTCGAGTGTAAAGAATGCCAATGGACGTTTAAACTTTCTTTCTTTTGGCATCTCTTTAAACCAAGACTTCTTCGCTTCAGCTATCTCTTCTTTCGATAAACGTTTAGGAATGCTTCCATCTTAACAACTTCATTGATCTTTCTTTTCAGCAACTCTAGATCAATCTCTTTCATGATTTCTTGAAATGTTGGAAAACTATCATTGTCAGCTCCTGAATACTTTTCAATTTCGTCATCTAAAGCATCTTCAATAATAACTCGATCATAATCATCTGCTTCAGGAACTTTCATGTAAATGTAACTGTTTGGCTCAAATGTGCTAATATTCACTAATTCTTCTTCAAAATCAAAATCAAATGTATCAGCATCAGCTTCTAACATTTTGGCCAAATCTTCCTTTGTATAGTTGTGCACGTATTCTCCTTCCTCAACATTATGTTCCAATATGAGAATAATTGGTTTGTAGCTATGAGGAACAGCTGTAACAGAATTAGCTGTGAAGATTCCTGATGCTTCAGTTGTAGTTTGCCCTGTCTGCTCCCCATTGAGCTTGTACATCCTCAACATTCACTTCATCGTTTAGCACAGAATCGTAATCAAACTCATCATGTATCTTCGCAGTTTCAACTGTTTGACCAACCCCTCATTGACCATCATTATCATCATCTTTACCATGATCAGAATCATCTTTATCATCGTTTTTGGATCATCATCATTTTCATCTTCTTGATCTTTTTCTTCTTTGTTTTCTGCTTCTTGTTCAATAACAACAGCTTTAACAGGTTGTTCAACTCTTTCTATCTCTTACTCTACAACACGGGTTTCTTCAACAATAGGCTCTTCAGTCATCTTTGAACTCTCAGCTACTATTGGTTCAGAAGATCCTTCAATCACACCTTTACCCTTTCCCTGAGTAGCTAACTCTTTCTCAGCTCTTTCTTTCTCATCCGGCACTTCAATACGAATGTATTCAGCGATGAAATCTATTCCCAAGCTGTTGGTTAATACACGTTGTAGCATGTTGAATCTCTTGTTATTCTGAATCTTCTCTGCTTCAGGTTCAGTAATCACCTTGCGTAGTCTATTATTATCAGAACCAAGACTTTCAAGAACAACCTTCATATAATCACGATCATTCTCTAGAAATTTCACCCTGTTTTCCATGATTTCCTTCTCAACTTCATTCTGCTTGATTTTATCTTCAAGAGCTTTGATTCTTTTCTCTAACTCTTCAGTCTTTGTTTCATTAAACATGTCTGCTAGAGACTCTGTAGTAATTCATGTATTTCCAAAATCACGATCATTCTCTAACTCTTGGATGTAAAGGAATATTTCCAAAAGCATCATTAAATTCTCGTTCTCGTTCACGATCAGAAGTTTGACTTTAAGGCGTTCTTTGTTTCTGAGCTGACTTCCGTGTTGCTTGTTGTGGTGTTGATTGTTGTTGAGGAGGAAGTGTTTGTGTAGAAGCTGGAGGTGTTTGAACATTCACAGATGAAGTTTGTTGCTCTCGCACAGGAGTAGCTTGTGGCAGAGTTGCTTGGGATGATGTATCATTCTTCTTTCTTTGACTGATATATCTCCGTATCGGTAATTTCCTCCCTTTTGTTGCTGGAGACCCTGTAGTCTTCTTCGCCTCACCAGCCTTTGATTTCAAACTTCTAGATTTCTTTTTAGGCCTTTCTTCATCAGATTCATGCTCGGAAGGTTCATAAAGATCATCACCTTGTTTCTTTAACTTTTCTTGTTCTAACTACTCCCTGATCTGACGTTCTCTTGCATTAGTAGAATCTTCAGAATCGTCTTTGTCTGATGTAGCAGAAATAACATCATCATGATCACCTTCAGTAGTCTCAGTCACCACATTCTTCTCTTCAACATTTACTGCTCCACTTGAACCAGCAACATTTTCAACATTTTCAGGCTCATTATCAGGTTCATCTACCAACATTGTCTCGACTTTCTTTGATGCTCTCTTTCTTTTCTTCTTTTCTGGTACAGATTTGATATACGGGTAGCTTCTTTTTTCTTTGTAACCCTCTAAACATTTAAGTTCATCGCTTTGATCACCACTTCCTTCCTTCCTCCATTTACCATCTGGTGGTGCAACATAATCACTTTTGACAATCGCTCCAAACATAGGCTTAGGAGTTGGCACACTATCTTGTCTTAGATAAAGAAATAATTTCCTCAAAGTTTCGTCATCCATGTGATGTAGATATAAAACATCGCTATCTTTCTTCTCGAGATTATCAAACTTATCATCAAGCAACATTTGCATGAATCTCGGATATAACAGAAACTTCTCATCTCCAGTGTTCTTCGCCATGTACGAAAAGATGACGTGTGAATAGTTGAATGGCTTGTTCAAAAACCAACGATGTAGCCATGCATATCATATAATCTTGCATTTTATCGAAACCTCCTTTGCGATGGCTCATAGCATGTATCGACGCATGTAAGAAGATCTTGTACGGACGACCAAGACCACCCTTCTTGAAAGTTGTAGCGTTGACGTAACCATGGTATCCCATTCTATAAAAACGTCCTTTAACCATGTGTTCCGGAAAACCAATAGGATCTAAAGCCTTGTCGTTAAACTCTAAAACTCTACGAACATCTTCCTCAGTAATCTTGATTTCATGATCTTCGTTATTAATCCTTACAGTATAAGTGATTGTTTTAGTAGCTTCATCATAAGATGCCGACTTCCAAAAGAATGTAACATGCGAGCGATAGGCCTTGTGATGTGGAGTTAACGCTTTAGTTACTGGCAAACGTACCATAAACTCCAGATAATCTTCAAAAGGTGCCAATCTTGGGAATGCTTCCTTATCTAACACACAGCATGTGTTATGAAACTTCGAATATCCCAACTGCATAACAAACAACGAAAAAAATTAAACACTTAGAAAAATTTCCCAAAATTTGACACTTTGTAGAGTAATTCGCACGAAGTGTGACTAAGATCAGTTTTTACCACACAAACATCTACTTTGCACGAATTGAACCAAATTTCAAAACCTTTTTAGACATTTTAATATGCTACTTCGCACGAACTGAGACTTAAACACTTTTTAACATTTGAATTGTAATACGTACGAAATGAGTCAATTTTATTTTAAAACCAGTTATACACTAGTTCGTACGAACTAGTCATCTCTTACATTCAAACCTGCAATTTCAAAAATTTGTTCAATCCTGAAATTGATGTTTCATTTATATGTTATTTGAGCCGATTCAACGATTTTTATGTTCAATTTTCATTTTTACCCGTTAAAACTTATCAAATCTATCATTTAAAGTCTGACAGATCCAAAATCTCAAAATTAACCATTCAATCAACAATTAATACCTATGCCATTGAATAGATTGTGCTAATCAACCTAAACAATTGAATTTTGAGCAGTATAACGACTTATTTCTTGCAAAACTTCTAATTCTTACTAAGTGGTTAGAGAAAACAACAGATGATAAGTGAATTTTGTCCGAAGTGTCCTACTATATATACCCACTCAATCTTGTACTTCGTACGAATTAAGCATCCAATTATACTTCTTTTTTTTTACTTCAGTACTTCGCACGAATTAGGTCAGAACATCAAACCCCTACTTCGCACTAAGTGTAACTTCTCAATTTCAAACTTTTTTCAAATTTTACATTTTAAACCCTCTTGTTTTATCAATTTTTCAGTTTTAGAAATCCACTCAGTTGACCAAGTCCAAATTAATGACCTTGGTTAACCAATTTGCCTGCCAATTCCAACTTAATGACCTTGGTTTGACACTTTATGAACAAACTGAAGTTTTTGGCAGTTTTAAAGTTTCAAATTAATGAACTTTTGATTCATTCAAAGTTTTTCATTAATATTCATTAGCTCCCCAGCCTATTGCATCAAGATTTTTATCAGCACGTTCCTTCTTTGGACTTTGAAGATCTGCTTTCCATCATTGGCAGTCGAAACTAAGATAGAAACAACATCTTTTGAATTTTCCAAAGTTTATGCTAAAACACACCAAATTTTTTTTGGGATTTTATGAAAATGAAATGTAAAGCACAATGTACACACATATTTACAGACCTTTTTTGTGAGTTCGTGTTTGAGGATCATATCAGTTTTTGAGACAAATCAGCTGTACCGTTGACCTTTTTAAGACTTTAAGTTTCAAAAACCAATTTCACCTATATTGTCAGTATGTTTGTCCTTTTAAAATTCAACACATTTCTCAATTGTTCCGAGATATGTTTAGTAGAATTAAGAACTTGACCTAACTATGTTTCCCATCTCAGAATATACTCCCGTATCAAGATTCCCTAGATTTCATCTTACATGTGAGTATAGCTTAACTAATATCTTTATCTGGGTTGTGCGAGACCTTGAGAGCTCAGGTTAATACCACCGTATTGACAAAGAGATGAAGGCTCGACTTTAAGGTGTTGTTCCAATATGGAATCTTTTGACTGCAATTGATTAGATCTTTCGATACTTACAATTTGCTGCAGTTTAGGGTTTTAAGCAAAAGCATTATAGAAGTTCTAGGCTATTGCTTACGCAAAATCAGAAGAACTTGTATAATATCCGAGATATCAATTATCTATAAAGACCTAGTATCTCAGAATCCAACAATCTCTCAAACAAAATTTCGGAGTACCAAGTCCGTATATCCGAGAGATGTTGACCCACAAGTTAAGAAGTTGTAAATTTAAGTTTATTCCCAGAACCAATCTACTAAACGTGCAAAGCCTACTGGCACATCCTTAGTGAGATTTGTTTTCTCAAATTTTAGACACTTCAATTCTTTAGCATACTGTGATAGTCCACTGATGTACTATCATTTCCTTGTTTTACACAAAACTCTTTTTGTCTTTTTCATGTTTTGTACTTTTTGAATTTTATATGTTTTTGTATTTTCTCCAAAATTTCTCCCCCTAAAACCCAAAACCTATTTTTGGATTTTCGATTTTTAAGACAGAAATTAAAATCTAACTAAAATAAAGTGACTAACCAATGAGGATTACGAGAACTCATCGTCAGACCCATATTCAACATCCTTCCCATCTGACAAAAGATTTTTCTTACCTTTTAATCTCATAAGATATTTAAATCTTGTTCGTGTAAAAGCTTTGGTATAAAAATCTGCCTTCTATTCATCAGTGTGGATTGTTTCAATTCGAATCAACCTTTTCTCATGGCAATCATGGATAAAGTGATATTGAATTTCAGTATGTTTCGTTTTAGAATGTTGAACATGATTTTTTGTTATGTCGATTGCTGCCTTGTTATCTACATACAACAGTGTGTCAAGAAATTGCAAACTAAAGTCTCTCATCTGTTGTTGTATCCACAAGAGTTGAGAACAAACACTGGAAGCTGAAATGTATTCAGCCTCACAAGTCGAGAGAGTGGCTGTGGTCTGTTTTTTACACTGCCAGGTTACAATACGAGTTCCAAAAAATTGGCAACCGGCTGTAGTAGATTTAGCATTAAGTTTATCACATCCGAAATCAGAATGTGCGTATCCAGCAAGATCAAAACCATCGTTCTTAGGATACCACAAGCCGGTGCTTGGGCAACCCTTCAGATATCGAAAAATTCTCTTTACGACCATCAGGTGTGATACTCTTGGGCAGGACTGATATCGTACGCATAGGCAGGTAGGATACATGATGTCTGGCCTCGAAGCTGTCAGATACATTAGTGACCCAACATCGACCGATACAGCGTTTCATCCACTTTGGTTTCGTGTTCATCCGGGAAGAGACCATAATTGATCGCCAATGGTGTAGATATCGGTTTAGAACTCGTCATTTCAAACTTCTGCAAAATATAATGCACGAATTTAGTTTGATGAATGAATATCCATCGGGTAATTGATTAACCTGTAATCCAAGAAAGAATTTCATCTCTCCCATCGAACTCATTTCAAAGTTCTTTTTCACGATATCTTTGAACTCTTTGCACAAATCGTCATTTGTAGAACCAAATATTATGTTTTCCACATAAATCTGTACAATCAACAAATCTCCACCAACTTCTCTGATGAAGAGTGTGCTATCCACAGTACCTCTGATAAAGCCATTGCTTAACAGGTATTGAGATAACGTCTCGTACCAGGCTCTCGGGGCCTGATGCAACCCGTAAAGTGCTTTATCCAACAAGTATACCTTGTCTTTGTTCTGCTGATAGACAAACCCTGGTAGTTGTTCGACAAACACACGTTCTTTCACTTGTCCGTAGAGAAAAGTTGATTTGACATCAAGCTGATATACCTTGAAGCCTTTCCACGACGCAAACGCTAAGAAAATTCTGATTGCTTCCAGTCTCGCAACCGGAGCATACACTTCTGTGTAATTAATACCTTCTTGTTGATGAAAACCTTTGACAACAAGCTGAGCTTTGTTGCACACAATTACTCCTCGATCATCTCGCTTGCATTTAAAGACCCATTTAGTATCAGTTGCCTTTGGATTTGCTGGAGGATCCACAAGCTTCCATACGCCTAACTTCTCAAATTGTTGCAATTCCCCCTGCTTAGCGTTGTCCCAGCTTTCATCGGCAATTGCTTCCTTCCAATGCTTAGGTTCAACCTGCGAGATAAAATAGCAAAAAGAACAATATTCCTGAACAGGAGCTACTTTAGTATAGAAACAAATAAGTGCTTTGTTAATTTGATTTCGCGTTTTTACTCCTGCACGTAGTTCACCAATTATGTTGTTTGAAGGATGATACGATACATTTCAAGGAACTACTTCGTCAGAAACAGCTACTTCATTCTCCAGATTAGTAATATTCTGTTCAGTCACAGAATCATCAACAGTGCCACTTGTTGAAGCTTCATTACTTGAACTAGGACCAGCAGATTGATTCAATAAACTTGTGATCTGCTCAGATTCCTCATCAGAACTTGAATCACCATCTTGATCATAGGTTGGTGCAGAATCAGAATCAGCCTCATTTGTTGGAGGAAGAATGGGATCTACTGAACTTGGATTTGTTGCAGCAACTGGTTCAACTATAGCATTTGTTTGACCATTTTTAGCACTTGAAGTACCAACAGGTGGTTGTGTTACCACTATTGGTCTTGAGACATGTTCTTGATTTGCTGCTTGTTGCATTTGATATAACACTACAAGTTCCTCTTCATTTGGTTCTTCTGGCAATTCGAATGAATCCTACAAATTACCGTAGTTAAATATCCAAGAATCTCCAGGTTTTTGTGTTGGCAATGTGTATCTTCGACAATCAACATGCTGTGCAAGAACCACTTGATTCAAACTTGGCAAATATACCCTCCGTAGTGGACTTGCATATCCAACAAAGAAACCTTCAAGCGACTTTGCTCCAAATTTACCATCAGGACCGATTACCGTACAAGGAGATCCAAAAGGTTCAAGAAACTCCAAGTAGGAAGAATATGGTCGATGACATATGAACTTTTCGAGTAACTGACTAAGAATTTATTTACTCTTTCAGTTTCAATTTTTTCAGTTTCAAGTTCCATTTTAAGCTCATCAATCTTATTTATATGAATGTTAATAGCCGTTTGTTTTTCCATTAAACTGACTTTTAACATATCCATCGTTTTACTTTGTTCAAGATTTGCTTGCTCGACCATTTTATATGTTCTTCTCATTTTATCATATGATTTTCATTATTCGATAATCATATCTAAAATTTTCATTATGTTTGTTAAGATCTTTGATTATCTCATCCTTTTTAAAACATTTATCACATGGTTTAATGCACTTAGCGCACGGTTTTTCAACCTCAACAATTTGCACTTTAACCACTTCCTTTTCTGAATCAGGCTCTACCTCTTTCAAATTTGTCATCATTTCTTTGTTGGCAATTTCAGTCAAATTCTCAGCTGTCATTTTCTTCCCGACATCAATTACTTCTTCAGTTTCCAGCTTTACCGTTTCCACTGTCTGTCCATGACAACCTGTACCAAAGAATCCTACAAAAGAAGGCATCAATTAGGTGGAATAATATTCTTAAATGCATTGTGTAAAATATTCTCTTCCTCAGTGCGTTAAAGATATTCCCCCAATAATGCATCTTCCAAAGATTCTTCTTCATTGAAAACAGCGCTTGACTCTTCCATTTCAGGTTCTGGCTCTTGCTCTTCGATGATTTCGGCCAGTGAAGCTAAGCTTTCATTCTTGGAAAGATATTTGTTCCAGTTAAAGCCCTCATCTTCTTGTGCTACTACCAAAGCCTTTTCTCTCGATGCTGATGGTCCGTCTTCAATTTGAACGACTCTTGTTTTCGGAGAAGGTCGATGGTAAATAGCTCTCTGATAGTAATCATTGCTGTTCCGAAACGGATTTTGATTACCGCTTACCTCACGATTCAGACATTCACGCTTAAAATGACCTTTTTCTTTGCATTTAAAGCAAGTGACCATTGACTTATCGAACCCCAATTTACTCTTCTCATCTCCAATTTCTCTTCCAGTTAATTCCATGAATCTGGTTGCTCTTCGGATGATAGAAGCCATACACCATCTTATATCCATCAACTCCAGTTCCTCTTTGTCGATTTGATCATAATCTTCAGCTGTCATGTTTGGATTTCCAATCCTACCAGCGACCAAGCTTTCATAGGACTCTAAGACAGTTGCAGTAGTGCCATATGTTGCTTTGCTGTTTGCTCGTTGAAATTTTGAGCATTTTCAGATTAACAGCAATGTTGCATTGAATGACATTTGGACTTGAACTTGCATTATCGGGTTGGTTTGATTGATTGCAAAATGGATTTGTATCTTGTGATGTCTGAGGTGTTTGAGGTGTATTCGGGTTGTAACTCGGGAATGATTGAAAACTTGATTGGATAGAATTTGAACTTCCATAATTATTTGCACTGAAACCGGTTTGTATCTTAGGGCTCTTAGTTTCAGTAGACCCTGATTTGTAGTACAAACCGTCACCTTGTACCACTTGTGAACTTTTAGATTTCGCAATCTTCTGAAGTTCCATCTCATGACCTTTGAGTTTTTCAATGAATGTTGGTAAATAATACCCACTATACTCGATCCTGTTCTTTAACACCATCAGATATGTCAACTATTCACCTTTTGGTAATACGTCTGCAAGTTTGTCAACCAGTTCTTCATCGGTTTTGAGAATTCCTGTCTCTTCATCTGATGTATCAAGTGACAATAGCGCTTGATTAATTGTTTCATTGATTCTCCTTTCATGAGACTGAATATGTCAAATTCCTTTCTTAGTAGCACTTTCTTGCGTTTCCTCATCTCAGTACTTCCATGATACTTCATGGTAAAGCGTTCCACAATGTTTGTGAATGATTATCATGTTGTAACGCATCAGGATGTCCTCTTTGACCGATTGTAACAAAAGACTCATCATTTTCTTTTCATTAACGAAGTCTTCTTTCTCTTCCGGCGTAAAGTTCTTTGGGATTTTCTTAAAGTTATTTTCATCTATTGGCAACTTATATTTGGTTCCGATCGCCAACCAACAGTTGAAATGATTCGCCTGAACCCAATTCTCGAATTTTTCTCTCCAACTTTCATAGTCTTCGAGATTCATCAGTTTCGGGGGATTTACAGTCATTCCTATCTCATTTTCAAGGTTCATTTGAGCGACTGCATTTGTTGTTTTTGCAGCATTGATTGCGAATGCGTTATAGAACTCAAGACCCACTATGATATGCTGAAAATATCTGGAACACGATCGAAACTTGAAAATTATTAGTTACAAAAGGTTACTTGGTACGAATTGAAGTATGAATTGTATTGACTTGCACTGCGTACGAACTAGGACTGAAAACTTTGAAAAATTTCAAGACTTGCACTTCGTACGAACTAGGTCAAAAATTTCTGAAAAATTTCTACTTCTTAATTCGTGCAAAGTGGAACAATTTATTTTGACAGCCTTTTAGATGGTAATTCGTACGAATTACCAAAATCCAATTCGCACGGAATGGTTTTCCAAAATGTGATTTTTTGCAATTTTCAACATAAATTCGTTTGATTTTAGGTCTGAAACTTTCAAGGGTTAATAATTAGGTGATTTTACATGATATACTGAAAATTCAGTCCATTTTAATCATGAATTCTTGAAAAATTGAAAAATAAGAAGAAATAAGTAGAAGTAGAAGGAGATCTTGTGTAGATGTCCACAAAGCAGGCCTCCGTAGCTCTGATACCACTTGTAGGACCGTTTAATCCTTTAGCAAAGGTTCCTAAGATGTTTCTAATCCAAGTAAGCGGAAATTACGAGTATTAGTGACATATACACAAGTTTATCAGTTTAAACGTCAGTTTATTAAGGTCCAAAGGTATACATCAAGAATCCAAACTGACAGAGCTTCGTCGTCTCTAATGCAAAAGTTGTACAAATGAAAGAACCTAGAGACCTATTTATAGGCAAGCTAATTCACACCAAAAACACTAAGTACCTAGTTCGTACGAAGTACTACTTCATGCGAACTAGTACTCTACATCACCATTTCGTGCGAAGTAGGCCTTTCACACACACAATAAACTTTAAACTTTAACATTGCATACTCAAAACACTTAGACTAGATCCAAGACATAGACAATATACATTGTGCACTAACAAAAGGAGTAGAGAGAGAGGGGGGTGAGCTGTAGGTGTGTATGGTAGAAGAGAGAGTGTTTTGTGAAGTTTTTGAAAGTTTGAAGGTAAGAGTGAAGTGTTGTTGTTTTTTATAATTCTCCCAAGTTATTTAGTCAACAAGATCTTCCAAAGACCATGCTCCTAGTTCATCTTCATCATCACACATCATAGGGTGTGTGGACCCCATGAGGACCGAATTTGGGTGGGGGTAGTGTAGGTGATGGTGTTGATATTATTTAAATCAATTACACATGTGTTTGAAATCTTGGGAAGATATTTATATCGTTATGTTAGTTTAGGGTGATTAGGGTGTTAATTGTTGTTTAGGATGCTAACTAAGCTCAACTAGTTCACTAGACTAGTTTAAATGGTGTTTAGATGTTTAAACTGACACTACTTTAGTTATCGGATAAAGTACCGACAATTAATGTAACGATATTTGATAATTTAGAGATATACATTCTAGTGATATATAAAATACCCTTGTTATTTTTGATGACCATTAACATGATTTAATGATCTTGCAATGCCCTTGTGATTATATGTTTGTGCCCGGTTTATGTAATTTATAGCGTTTGTAGATCGGATCGGACAATATAGATGTTTATGCATTTTTCCGGAAAGTTATAAATTACAAGTTCTTTCCCAAACTAGGGTTTTGTATAAGCATTACTTTGGACATTCTTTCATATCCTATTTTTGTCGTTTCAGGGAGTACCAGATATCTCCTTGCATGAATAGTGTGTTTGCATTGTCTACCAACGTTTTCGTACATAGTTTGTTTCGTTTCGTGACGCCGCGGACATGATGATATGATATGATATGTAATTGTATGTTCCTAGGGATTGCTAGATTTTATAAGACTCATACAAAAATTAAGTCTAATGTACATAATTAAATATGTAAACAGTGATTATGTTAGCAGTTATTTTGCCGTTTGTCACATTTCCTACATGTTTTGATAGCGTTAGGCCACAAGCCCTTGTTGGGTTCATAGGGCTTTGTGCCATATTGTCTCAACTCTCAAATCACAAGAAGGGGCGAATGCAGTCGAGTTTGGCCATCCAACCCTAGCTTGGTTAGTCGACCCACTTAATTTTTTTCTTTTTGAATGGCTAAGCTTACACGGGGATCGAACCCTACACCTTTTCTACACTGCACCTTTTCTAATTCACCAAATACCACTGGGCTATTCCCTAGTGGCTAGTCGAGCCATTTAATTAACTTGTTGATTATGGTATTAACCTTAATTGTAATCAGGATACAATGATCTTGTAACTTTTAATCTATCGCCACCTCAATAAAAAATACATAGTTGCTACTCGTGAACGTAGGTCCGAGTAGATCGAACCACCTTGAAACCCTATATTGTTTATTGCTTTCGTATTTGTGTTCTTTCTGTGTTTGTTCCCTTTGGTAAAACAATGTGTAAGAAGGGTATTTTGTAAATTAACTAAACTTGTAAATCAAGACACGATTCATTATTAAGGCTGGTTAGTGTGGGCTCACACCCCCTACTACATCACCTCCATGGCAGTCCAAACACCACTATGGGTGCGTTATGGAGGGGTATGAGGGGCGCTATGCGTGCCTTCGCCAGCCAAATAACTAGCGCTAAATGGTTAACTTGGGGGCCCACTTGTCCAACACCAATCATATTTCTTTTACTTTAATTTCTTTTTCCTTTTTTCGTATTTAAATGGGGTTTTAAAGGGGATTTATTCCACACCGTCAATGTCTAGGGCGCCATTGTTGCCCTAAACCTACGTGACGCTTATGTGGCGTGATCCCACACCATATAGCCTTAGACAAGGATTACAGTGTGTGATACCAGACCCACAAATTAAGAACCGTCTAGAGGTGTCGGTTGGCCTGTTGCAACCAGATGGTCATGTGATACCAGTGAAGGACAATGAGATGGTTGAAGAGGATGACTTGACTAGGCGCCTTGCGGAACTTAAACCGCGTTGTTAACCGAATATTTTTATGGATTCTTGTAATTCTGTTATATGTGCTTTCAGATTTTGAAATCTAAATTTGTTTGAATTATATCCGCAATTATGATCTTTAGTTTTCGAATTATATCGCAATAATGTCCTTTAGTTTGCATATGTTATTATGAAAAAAATGCATATTATGTGGTACAGAAGGAATGTGACTTGTGCAGAACATGAATTCCACATTGAATCAACAAAATACACTTAAACACATATATATGGACACTCATATGCCCAAATTGTTACCTTTTGAACCTTCTTCAACCCCAAATGTCCTTTGGTTGCTTGAAAGTGAGTGACCGAATCACAGGACCACCTCCATAGACCATGGGGCAGTAGTGCTTGCTAACACGGATCATGATCTCCTCCGCAAATAACAACTTTAGGAATTTCTCGACTCAAGCCTATGAGCCACACCAAGCGCTTGAAGGCTCGACTCTACTTCGAAAGATATCAGAAGAGTAGTTAAAACAAGTATTAAGAAAGAACAATAATATATTGTCATACTTTCCAACAATGTGACAGAGTTAATAAGAAATTCAAGTACACAATAAATGATTTAATACCATGATGAGTTCAGGAATGGATGGAAAGATAAAGATGTGGTGATAGTTGGGTTGCACATTCAAGTTAATTTCAGTTTTATTAACAAATTCCGATTCTAACTTTTTTTGACACATTTCAATTACTTCAAAAATCAATTGCAAATCAAACAACTCTTAAGTAGTTAAGTGCATTCATATATAACCACACAAGCAATCCATGATACCATCCAAACACCTTATATTGTATCAAACCATAACAAATAGATGAAATCCCAAAAGGAGCTACAAAACACAAAATAAAATCGATCTCTATATTAATTTCCTGTATGCATAATTATTAAATAAAAAATAACATAAAAAAGAAAATTTTTACAAAAAAAACTATTCATTATGTTTCCTTTCCTCTTGTATGAACTGGAATATACGAGCAGCTGATTCAGATGCCAATTTTGGATTATGTGGTACAACTTTGATCACTTTTATCCATTCACTAGATCCCTGCTTTTGTTCTGTACATTGATCTGAAGTTTGAGCCATTGGTGGGTTGGAAAAAGAGGAAGTTCATCTCCTTTTTTCTTTCATTAGAGCTGCTTCTACTACTTCCCTGCAAATTACTCTCTTTATTACACGTGGTTTTACTATTTTTGCTATAGTTCACCCTGTCATCAATCGCTGGAGAACTAATATGTTTGGTTATCGCTGGAAATCCATATGACGTTAAAAGGGAAGTGCTCGGAAATACACCGATTCCTTGTTTGTAAGATGTTGGAATATTATAACCATTGGTGAGGAAGTCCACATTTGAGGGTGTTAGGCTCATGCCATACACTGGTGGCATGAGGCCGAGAGGTGGTGGAGAAGGTCCGGTGAGGGGTTTGTAAACTAGTCCCTTGGATGGTGACCTAACAGGCACCAACCATTGGTTTCCTGGTGGAGGTGTTGGAAGGAAGCACCATGGTGGTTGTTTGCCACCATTGATAGTCGGTGGTGGTGGTGGTGGTGGCGGTGGGAGGTCTACTAAATTTGGGTTGTATATTTTTCCTGTGTCATTGTTTTGTATCTGATGATTAAGATGTGGGAACATGTCTTCAGTTGGCGACTTCTTTAGTTTGTAAAAACCATTTTCTATCAAAAGATCAGGTGATTCTGCTAGTATTTTTTGTACCTGTCAATATAAACCTCATATTTATGAGAAACCAATTTGGTTAAAGTATTAGATTTTACATAAATTTGATTTAACATACCTTTATTAATCTATGCAACTCAAAGAGTTGTGACTGGAAAACTCTCTGTTGTCTGAAATATCATGGCAAATGAAAACAATCATGAACACTTATAACTTTGATTATATGCTGATTTTCGGTTTATATAATCTTTTGGATAATTGGATTGAACAATAAGTGGAATTTGATTATTTGTTGAACATTCAAACGACCGATTTTTCAATATAATATAATTACTTTCAGAACATAATGCCAAACACAAATTAAAGATACTTACTGAATAATTGTTTGTCTTGCTATGCAATATTGTTCTGGACCGATTATTTGTGAAACTTCCCCGGGGTTTATATTAAATCCTGAAAGAATGTCTGTCTCTAATCTGTTGGTAGTTTTCCAAGCATCTCCTAAATGTAAAAAGCCATGATCTTCTTCATTTTTATTAACATAGCAACAACTTCATGAGTATCCCTATCAATTTTCCTATTATCTCCCACAAAAGTCCATATATTTTTGGTACCATCTTTGTAGACCATGTTTTCTTGAAAACCTTTTCTCTTAAGTGGCAACCTAGTACTGGGATCATGGGACGTTTGTGGTTCATCTATCAAGATCCTTTTCTTTATTGAGGGAGACACATCTTCGTTTAACATTTCTGAAAACCGACCTCTATCAAAATTATAACATGGCATGGGTTCTCTAGCAATGTCTTTAGACGTCATAGTGTTTTGTTTATTTTCATGGGTCGTCTCTTTATCAGTTACTTTCAGTTGCTTTTGGTAAACATTTGTGCTTAAAGTTGGGAAACTCCCTCTATTTGTATTGTGTTGGTCATTCCTAAATGTAAAACTAGGAACCAGGTAATCATCTTCGTATTCAAGCTTCTTGACCATAGTGTTGTTCCTTGTAGTTCTAAACTCTTGAGGTTTTGGATGTCCAGTGTTGCATAAGGTTTGACAATTAGTAGTTTTTATCATTTGTTTAACGGTTGTCAATGATATATTCAAATTGATACCACTTGAGTGATAAGAATCGAGTCTTGTAGCCACTCTTGTTGATCCACATGACCGCCCAAAAGACGAAAGTATACTTCTTTTGTATTTTGCATCCTATAAAGCCGTTGATTAAACACAATTATGAATCAATACTTATAATGACTACTTATTCGATTTTTAGTCATAACACAACTAAAATTACTGATGTAAAACAAAATTAAAAACACTCACATGATAAGAAGATGATGTGGTAGGACCAAACGATTACCATTGTTGGTGGAAAGAGGTAAAACCGGTGATACAGATCTAGAAATAGTCTTTGTCCACTTTGTGATGGTACATTAAACTGTTGAGAAACAGCCATTTTATTCCTTGGAGGTGTTCTCGGGCCTCCTTTATCGGCATCACTAATACGAAGCCTCGGAACAAAGGGTCCATTTTCTTCCCTTCAATCGATTTCTGAGAACTTGCCTTCAATCGGTTTCTTTCTGTGATCGGATTCTGAACTCCTGCGATCGGAAACTTATTGCAATTGATACCTAGATAACTTTGATCGGAAAAACTTCTAAACCGGAAACAGATGGGTCACTTTCAACAGAAATATGAGCCTATGTCATCATGCGAATTTGTTAGCTTGCCGATGTATCGTTTCTTCCGCGACACACTCCTTGTTTTGGTAAACCTACTAAACCACCCCGACACACGGAGATTTAACCATCACGAAACACGGTAATGACACATCATTTTTGAAACCTTCAACATCAAACGCTAGTTTAAATCAACTCGGACCGACCGATATTGATAACCGAGAGATATTTTAACTGAGGTACTTTTCACCAAGAGAAGGGTAAACAATTCTGACAACCTTTAACTCGACGAACACCAAAACTAAGTTCATACACAATCTAGTATCTAATTACTCCACAAATCTGATCGGTTATATTCTGACCTGAGAGATGATAAAATGATCAAGTTCATCATCACAGAACCGATCATCCGACATCCCATACAGTACTTCCTAGTGACACCGGCTTACCACCTCGTCATCGTCACCGTACAACACTTCCCACGAGCTTAGCCGCTAGCTATTGTGACTGTTAAAAATAATATGTAATACTTCAATTCCATTATGTTGGTCTAATGTTATGTGTTTGTTATATTTGTATAGTCAACTAGGCTTGCTGATTTGGGCTTGGAGTTGCTATCTTGCTGGACTGGACAAATGGGTTGGACAAATGGGCTAACTAATAAAGAAGTCAAGTCACATGTTTATTATAATAACAAGTTCAAGTCTCTCCGGGTTGTTCGGGTATCCGTTTGCTGATCTGGTCTTTATATATTCGGTTGTCTCAGATATTTTGATCCGATCTGAGATATTGTAAAATTCTCTCGTTTTCTCTCTCTTGTGAGCGATTAGGGTTTGTAACTGAGAATCATTCTGATTCTCAGTTCTTGAGTGTCTTGTAATCGTTAGTTGTAAGATCATTGTGTTAATGATCTTTGAGAGTTAGGAGATCTTGTATCTAGATCATCTGAGTGTAAAGATCAGATTGTACTTTAGGGTTATAAAACTTGGTTTGGGTATTTTCTGAGTTCTTGCACTTTGATATTGTCACACCCTCAATTTCCACTTGCAGAGTTTTACCGCGAGGCGTGTGAACAAACCAGAATCTGAAACACTAGTACGTCGAACGACTCTATATGATTTGATAATACGTTTTCCAAAAATCATTTGATTAACCAATCATCGTAGATTTTAGATTGTCTTAGTTAGTTACCAAAGTTTAGCGGAAGCATTAGTTTTTATGGTTGAGCGGAAGCATAAAATAAGTAGAGAAACGGGCGCCAACACAAACGCCAAAACTAAAGGAAAATCCAAAACAATGTTTGTAAATGAGACTCGATAAAATATATCTTGATCAATGCAAGTGAGTGCACCTAGAGCTCCTAACGTCCTGAGAAACATGTAAAGAAACAAGTGTCAACATTAAAGATGAGTGAGTTCACAGGTTTTCATAAATTCGTTTGTTCGGTTATGAGTTTGTTTCCCCCGTTATCCCTAACCCGGGATAACGATTTAGTTCCATTATTCCCAACCCGGAATAATACCGATAGTTCCATTATTCCTTAACCGGAATAATAATGATGTTGGTTCCATTATTCCAAACCCGGAATAATAAGTTGTTGTTTCCATTATCCTCAACCCGGGATAATATAGTTGTTGTTTCCATTATCCTCAACCCGGGATAATATAGTTGATTCGTAATTAAATTCAATGTTAACATATATAGGTAGCTAGCCTAAAGTTATGTCACGTAAGTGTTCGCGATCGAAGCTGACTGTTGTGCCTCCATGTTGCCAGGCCTATCACTGACCATGGCGAAGTTAGGCCAAATTATTCACCCGTTGACCATACCCGGTTGGCTAGCGCGACTAGCTCGGATGGGGCTTGTCGGGCCCAGTAGTACTACTTATAATTCCCCCGCTATTAAAACCCAATACTAACGATCCGAGAGATTGACGAGGACATAAGTGATATAGCTGCTTAGTGACCATAACATTACATTAACATTAACTTAGTTACCGAATAGTTATGTGACGTTAATTTCATATAACGTAAAGAAATTGAGTTGAAGAGTGTATACATGTTTCTCCCCCTGTTGTTTAAAACCGGATAAAATTAGGGGTCGTGAACTCACCTTTAGTTGCTCGGTTAGTGTAGCAAAGAAGTTGTAAGGGATGTGACCGTTAATTGCGTCCTAACAAACCAATTGATTTCAAGTCAGTGTGTGAACACACCAATACAAATTCTACACGTAATTTAAGCACAAAGTGATACACACAACAAAATACCTACCACTCAAACATGCATGCAGGTATCCTCATGTGAACATAGTAATCAAAACAATTTATCATGAACATAATCCAATCCATGCAACAATTTGGTGCACACAATCACAAGTTATCAAATTTCAGCTTACATACTCATAATTCAGCTGTTTTCTAGGATTTTTATAAAATAGTTCCAACCTTCCAAAAATTCCAATTATTTTACAGCAGGTGACAATTATCCTGTAGAAATTTATATAAATTTTTCAAGTCCTAATACTTTACCAATTATCCACAAATATTAATATACTAGACTGCAGTCAGATTCGTCGCTTTCTGACTGCAGTCCACGGAAGAATTTATTTAAAAATCACTGATCGTCCAATTAACAAAATTCCAGTGGGAGTTGCCCGGAACTTTCTATACCTAGTTGCTGTACAAAATTTATGACTCGACTCCCTACTGATTATAAAATCCAACTCGATAAACAACTAACAAAATTTCAGGATTTTCACAGCTTTAGTTACTGAACTTATTTGGCCACTTAAAAATATCAAACGACTTCAGAAAAATATGAATCCAGCGCCTTTAGATTCGTTATTCAAATCTCTACGTTTCAGACTTCAGAAAATCCGTTTTTCGACAACTAACAACCGAGTTACAGCCAGATGAAGTCGGCTGTAACTATTACTCAACAACCTGTTTCAGCATTTTGTTACCACTAATTCGCATAAACTGTCAATATAATGAACCTAAGCGATCAAGAACTGATTTTTCTAATCATAGATCAATACATATAACATATCCATGCAAACCGTAATCAACATCTCTAGTTTTTATAAACAAATACAGCCTATGATTTCAGATTTTCAAACAAACATCCAACTTTCAATCTAGCATTAACAATCCGAAAACAACACAATCACTTCATTCAAACACATATATCCGAATATGATCTTGTAACAAAGGATAAATTCTAATCTTTAATGATAAGGTAAATGAACCGTGAGTGAGATAAGGAACCGATGATCAAAGATACTTGCGACCGAGAAGATCCGTAACCGAGAAGGAAGTGTTGTTCGCTACCGGGAAGAAGAGTGGGCTGTTTGTGATCGAGGAAGTGAACGAAGGGGCTGATCTCGTGACCGAATGGAATGTAACAAGGCTGATCACGATCGATATGATGAAGGAAGAAGCTGCCGTCGGTTGCTAGGGTTTTTGTGTTAAGGAGCATGCATGTGGGTTTGTATATATAGCGTAAAGAGATAAGGGTTACGGTTTGGGTTTGATCTCGTGGCCGAGAGTGGTTTGGGTTGGTTCGGTTTGGGTTGCACGCAATGGGTTTGCGGTTTGGGTTGCACACAATGGGTTTGGGGTTTGGGTTGCACACGGCCGAGAATGGTTTGGGTTCTAAACTTGGTCCCCAAATCTTGGTTAACTCCTAGAGTCACAAGAAATCAAAGTTGGTTCGTGTCGCGGTTCGGTTCGGTTCGGTTCATGTACATATTTACCATAATTATTTTATAACTAAAACAATCACATAATCGCACATCACGTATTCACTAACTCGTACACGTTTAATACGTAGCATATAATTTATTCGACAAGTATGGCGTTTAAGTTATCCGAAAAACCGGGATGTCACATTATCCCCATGTTGAAAGAATTTTCGTCCCGAAAATTGAGTAAACGCGGTTTAGCATGCAGCGTACATGTTTAGAGTGCCACGCACAAAGAGTTAGTTCGTTAATGATGGTACGCGAAGTTACAAGAAGTTCCCAAGTGCCATGCACAAAGATTTCCAAGTGCCATGCACAAGAATTTAGTTAACAATGGTACGCGAAAGTATGAGAAATTTCCAGGTTGTCACATCATCCCTATGTTGAAAGAATTTTCGTCCCGAAAATTTAGTTGTTGGTATCGTTAGTTTGCTGCTCAGTTGCGAAGAGGTGTGGGTATTTGCTTTTCATTTGGTCCTCTCTTTCCCACGTGAACTCCGGTCCACGCTTAGAGTCCCAACGAACCTTAACGATCGGAATCTTGCTGTGCCTTCGAGTCTTGATCTCATGATCCATGATCTCGATAGGCTGTTCCACAAAGTGTAGTTGTTCATCCACTTGAATCTCATCCAATGGAATGAATAGAGTTTCATCTGATAGACACTTCTTCAGATTTGACACGTGAAATACGTTGTGAACTCCACTGAGTTCGGCAGGAAGGTCTAATTGATAAGCTACGGGTCCAATACGTTTCAAGATCACAAACGGACCTACGTACCGTGGGTTTAGTTTGCCTCGTTTTCCGAAGCGGATTACACCCTTCCAGGGTGACACCTTCAGTAGGACGCGGTCGCCTACTTGAAATTCGAGCGGTTTGCGTCGTTGATCAGCGTAGCTTTTCTGTCGATCTCGTGCCGCCGCCATGCGGTTTCTGATCTGTACAATCTTTTCGGTAGCCTCAAGTATTAACTCAGGGCCTGTGAGTTGACCGTCACCGACTTCTGCCCAACAGACCGGTGATCTACATTTACGACCGTATAATGCCTCAAACGGTGCTGCTGAAATACTCGTATGATAACTGTTGTTATATGAGAATTCCACTAAAGGCAGGTGAATTTCCCAACTATTTCCGAAGTCTACAACGCATGCCCTAAGCATGTCTTCCAAGGTCTGTATGGTCCTTTCGCTTTGACCATCAGTCTGGGGGTGATAGGCTGTGCTCATATCTAAGCGTGTTCCCAACGCTTTCTGAAGTGACTGCCAGAAGTTGGACGTGAAGCGAGCATCTCTGTCTGAGATGATGGATGTTGGCACTCCGTGCCAAGAAACTACTTCCTTAATGTAGATGCGAGTCAACTTCTCCATCTTATCTGTTTCTTTAATAGCTAGGAAGTGTGCGGACTTAGTTAAACGATCCACAATTACCCAGATGGTATCGCAACCACCCAAAGTTCGCGGGAGTTTAGTGATGAAGTCCATTGAGATCTGATCCCATTTCCACACTGGGATCTCAGGTTGTTGGAGTAGCCCCGATGGCTTTTGATACTCTACCTTGACTTTTGCACAAGTCAAACATTTACTCACGTAGGTGGCTATATCGGCTTTCATGTTGGGCCTCCAATACGCAGCTTTAAGGTCTTGATACATCTTATCCGAACCAGGATGGACAGAGTATCGGGATTTGTGAGCTTCGTCCATGACTAGCTCTCTGAGGTTTCCGTAGAGAGGTACCCATATGCGATTCATGAAATACCGGGCTCCATTGGGTTTTACTTCCCAATCGCGTTCCATTTTTCCCACTGATTCGGCCTTGATGTTTTCCTCCTTAACTGCTTCTAACTGGGCGTCGCGTATTTGTTCGGGTTGCCCCGAATGAATAGTGAGTTGTAATGCTTGTACACGGCGAGGTTTCAAGTGTTCCTTCCTACTGAGGGCATCAGCTACCACGTTAGCTTTACCCGGGTGATACCGAATGGCACACTCATAATCGTTCAAGAGTTCGACCCAGCGACGCTGTCGCATGTTCAACTCCTTCTGATCAAAGATGTGTTGGAGACTCTTGTGGTCTGTAAAGATTGTGCACTTCGTTCCATAGAGGTAGTGTCTCCAAATCTTAAGTGCAAACACTACTGCTCCCAATTCCAGGTCATGCGTCGTGTAGTTTTTCTCGTGAACCTTCAGTTGTCGCGACGCATACGCGATGACCTTATCGCGTTGCATGAGTACGCATCCCAACCCCTGAATGGAAGCATCACACTATACTGCAAAGTCATATGTCCCTTCCGGCAAGGACAGAATGGGTGCGCTGCAAAGTTTCTGCTTTAGCAATTGAAATGCTGCTTCCTGCTTGTCACCCCAAGCATACTTGATGCTTTTCTGGGTGAGGGTAGTAAACGGTTGTGCGATCTTTGAAAATCCCTCGATGAAACGTCTGTAGTAACCAGCCAAACCCAAAAATTGGCGGATCTCCGTCGGTGTCCTGGGTGCTTCCCAGTTTTTGATGGCTTCAATCATGGCAGGGTCTATGTGGATACCCTTTTCATTTATGATATGCCCAAGAAACTGAACTTCCCGAATCCAGAAATCACACTTCAAAAGCTTGGCATATAGTTTCTCCTGTTGAAGTAATCCTAGCAGTAATCGTAGATGTTCAGCATGTTCTTCTTCACTTTTGGAGTAGATGAGTATGTCATTGATGAACACAATGACAAACTTGTCGAGGTATGGTTTACACACGCGGTTCATGAGGTCCATGAACACCGCGGGTGCGTTGGTGAGACCGAAGGGCATGACCAAGAACTCATAATGGCCATACCGGGTATGAAATCGTCTTAGCGATATCCTCCTCCCTGACGCGTAGCTGATGGTAACCAGACCGTAAATCAATCTTGGAGTAGTAGCTTGACCCTTGGAGTTGGTCGAAAAGATCGTCGATACGAGGTAACGGGTATCAGTTTTTGACAGTAACCTTGTTGAGTTCCCTGTAGTCGATGCACATGCGGAAGGTCCCGTCCTTCTTCTTGACAAAAAGGACTGGAGCTCCCCATGGCGAAGCGCTTGGTCGGATAAATCCCTTTTCTAACAGCTCCTGAAGTTGGGTAGACAGCTCTTGCAGCTCGGCTGGAGCTAGGCGGTATGGAGCCTTGGCGATAGGAGTTGCATGGTTCGCCAATTCGATTTCAAACTCCAATTGTCGATGGGGTGGAAGACCAGGTAATTCCTCTGGGAAAACATCGGAAAAATCACAGACGACAGGGATGTCTTCTATACGTTTCTCGTCCTTAGGCTGTTCGGTAACCAGTGCGAGTAAAGCGAAGGAGTTCTTCCTCCGAAGATACTTCTGCGCTTGCATGTAAGAGATGATGTTTGTGACGGCGCTTGCCTTCTCGCCTTGCACCGTCAAGATTTTGTCGTTAGAGAGCGGAATTCGGATAGATTTTTCGAAGCAGAGAACTTCAGCCCGGACGTCGGATAGCCAGTCCATTCCGACTACCACGTCAAAACTACCCAGGGTAGTTGTCATCAGATCAATGGTAAAGGCGTGACCCGCGAGTTTGAGTTGACAGCCGGATACTATATGGGTCACATCTACGGATTTACCATCTGCTAGTTCTATGACATAAGGGGTCTCTAAGGGTTGAGGCGTGAGATTTAGGTTCTTCCTAAAAGACTCAGATATAAAGCTCCTATCCGCACTCGTATCAAAAAGCACAGTAGCAAAATGTTCATTAAGGGGAAACTTACCGGTGACCACGTTCGAGTCGTTTCTGGCCTCTCCGCGGCCCAATGTAAATGCGCGACCTTTGGCACCTCCTGTGC
Organism: Scalesia atractyloides; assembly: GCA_947069175.1. Lineage (NCBI taxonomy): Eukaryota > Viridiplantae > Streptophyta > Magnoliopsida > Asterales > Asteraceae > Scalesia > Scalesia atractyloides. Next base: position 30,877,714 of record CAMTDV010000030.1, read on the forward strand.
CACCATTTCCATTGTTGTTGTTGTTATTGTTGTTGTTGTGGTTATTGTGGTTGTTCCCACCATTGTTGTTGTTGTTACGGAGCTGTGGGCAGTCTCTTTTGATGTGGGCAGTGCTACCACACTGATAGCATCCCCGGTTAACACCCTGTTGTGGGCCTTGGGGTTGATTTTGGTTTTGTCGGGACATGATTTCCCCACGACAATCCTTTGCCGCATGTCCCACCTTGCCACATCGTTGGCAGCGATTCCCGGCACAAGGGCCGTAATGATGAAGATTACAGCGGGTGCACGGCGGCTTTCGACCTACATAGCCGCTTGCGTTCTGGTTGTTGTTGTTGGCGGGCTGATTTTGGTGACTCCGGTGGCTGTTGTAATGATTGAACCGTTTCTGGTTCCCCTGTTGCGGCTGGGATGACGAAGACTGTCGAACAGTTGAGTCTTCAAACTTTCTTTTGTTATCAGGGGCGACTTCAGTTGTACCCCGTGCTGGCAACTTCTTTTGTTCCACCGCCTTATCGGTGAGTTTGTGCGCCAATCGGATTGCTTGATGCTCAGTTGCAGGGTTACTTGACATTACCATACCCTGAATCTCCGGAACCAGACCCCCAAGGTAGAACTCGAGTCTTTTCTCCACAGTGTTGGCCAGATCGGGGCACAGAAATACCAGGTCGTGATGTTTTGCTGTGTATGCTTCAATTTCAGATCCCACCATCTTGTGGTTCCATAGTGTTTGCTCCAACTGTTGCACTCTGTCTCGCGGACAGTACTCCTCTTTGATTAGGGCCTTGAACTCGGTCCAGGCCATTGCATTTGCAGCAATAAGTCCACGCGTTTGGACTTGTGCATTCCATCATGTCAGTGCCCCATCTTCCAGTGTTGAGGCTGCGTACTTGACCTTGTTGGCCTCTAGACAGTTGGACATTTCAAATACTGATTCAGATTTTTCGATCCAGCGGACCAGTCCTATGGGTCCTTCTGCCCCCGAGAATTTGCTTGGTTTCGCGTCGAGGAACATCTTGTAGGGGTTAAAACCCCCTCCTGCTGACAGAGGATAGGTAGTCAGCGAGGGATTCTACTAGCCCAACTATTAGATTTTCACATGAAAATTTAATAATGGTTACCTGCCGGTTGGTTCTGAACACCCGCTAGAGCTGCGTTCACGTGCTCTTGAATCATGGCAGCTAGTTCTTCGGGCGTCATGTTAAGGTTTCCACGTCGTCCAGTTGCCATTTAGATCTTCGAAAAACAGCATAAACACACCCCGATAAGTCTATATATCCAATATAGTTATCCTACTTCGTACTTAAATAATTCTCAAGTTATGTCAGCTCAAATATATTAAATAGTCAAAAGAAGTACTTGATTAAATGGAGTTTCAACGTCTTACAAAGTGTCAACCAAACATATGAATTCACTATAAAGTCTCAAGTTTAAACACAAGTGGGAAAATAAATAGACTGAAGGAAAGTAAATAAAATAAGCGAGACGTGTCAGTCGTCTACGTCTCCATCCCTCAGATCACTATCGTTGCCATCATCCTGCGCAGCATTCCCGGCTTCTACAGCTGGGTCCTCCTCCGGATCCTCCTCTGGATCCTCCTCTGGGTCCTCTTCCGGATCCTCTTCCGGATCCTCCTCTACCGGCACTGGAGGGGCCGGTGCTGGTGCAGGTGCTTGATTTTGCTCTAGCTCCTGAATGTTCCAACTATTTTCCAGGACTCTGTCTTCGAGCCAGTCGGCTCTTATCTGCTCAGCACGCAGATCTCTGGCTAAGGTGTTGCGAGCTATCTTACTCGTATGTTGCTCTTCCTCGAGCGAGTCGGTTTTACCTGTCAGTTGTCGGATCATCCATCCTTGTGCTAGGATGGTTTCCTGCATTCTTTCCAATTGTTCTTGTTGTTTCTGTATCATGTTTCTAAGTAGGTCATTTCCTACTTCTACAGGGTTAACCGGTTTGACCGGCACCGCGATGATTGGGCGTGATGACGACTCCTCCCCCAGAGCGAGTCTTTTCCTCGCAGCTGAGCGTGTTTCCACGCCATAAGATGGTAAGGGTTCCACCATAGGTGCCTTTCCTGGCGCTCTTGGTGGCGTAAGTTTGTCGAATGATGATGACGATGATGATGATGACATTGCCTGTTAGGTTGTGTAGTTAGTTACGAGTTGTTTTCATTTCTTATTATGAAGTCATAATCTACATAACACAGTTGTGGTACATCGCATAACAAGATATAACAGTTCAGTGCCAAACTACGTCTAGTGTCGTGTAATCAGCTATAGTTTAGGTCTACTTCTAATGCAAACCTGGTTCTCTATAGCTAGTGGCTCTGATACCAATCTGTCACACCCTCAATTTCCACTTGCGGAGTTTTATCGCGAGGCGTGTGAACAAACCAGAATCTGAAACACTAGTACGTCGAACGACTCTATATGATTTGATAATACGTTTTCCAAAAATCATTTGATTAACCAATCATCGTAGATTTTAGATTGTCTTAGTTAGTTACCAAAGTTTAGCGGAAGCATTAGTTTTTATGGTTGAGCGGAAGCATAAAATAGTAGAGAAACGGGCGCCAACACAAACGCCAAAACCAAAGGAAAATCCAAAACAATGTTTGTAAATGAGACTCGATAAAATATATCTTGATCAATGTAAGTGAGTGCACCTAGAGCTCCTAGCGTCCTGAGAAACATGTAAAGAAACAAGTGTCAACATTAAAGATGAGTGAGTTAACAGGTTTTCATAAATTCGTTTGTTCGGTTATGAGTTTGTTTCCCCCGTTATCCCTAACCCGGGATAACGATTTAGTTCCATTATTCCCAACCCGGAATAATACCGATAGTTCCATTATTCCTTAACCGGAATAATAATGATGTTGGTTCCATTATCCCAAACCTGGAATAATAAGTTGTTGTTTCCATTATCCTCAACCCGGGATAATATAGTGGTTGTTTCCATTATCCTCAACCCGGGATAATATAGTTGATTCGTAATTAAGTTCAATGTTAACATATATAGGTAGCTAGCCTAAAGTTATGTCACGTAAGTGTTCGCGATCGAAGCTGACTGTTGTGCCTCCGTGTTGCCAGGCCTATCACTGACCATGGCGAAGTTAGGCCAAATTATTCACCCGTTGACCATACCCGGTCGGCTAGCGCGACTAGCTCAGATGGGGCTTGTCGGGCCCAGTAGTACTACTTATAATTCCCCCGCTATTAAAACCCAATACTAACGATCCGAGAGATTGACGAGGACTTAAGTGATATAGCTGCTTAGTGACCATAACATTACATTAACATTAACTTAGTTACCGAATAGTTATGTGGCGTTAATTTCATATAACGTAAAGAGATTGAGTTGAAGAGTGTATACATGTTTCTCCCCCTGTTGTTTAAAACCGGATAAAATTAGGGGTCGTGAACTCACCTTTAGTTGCTCGGTTAGTGTAGCAAAGAAGTTGTAAGGGATGGGACCGCTAATTGCGTCCTAACAAACCAATTGATTTCAAGTCAGTGTGTGAACACACCAATACAAATTCTACACGTAATTTACGCACAAAGTGATACACACAACAAAATACCTAACACTCAAACATGCATGCAGGTATCCTCATGTGAACATAGTAACCAAAACAATTTATCATGAACATAATCCAATCCATGCAACAATTTGGTGCACACAATCACAAGTTATCAAATTTCAGCTTACATACTCATAATTCAGCTGTTTTCTAGGATTTTTATAAAATAGTTCCAACGTTCCAAAAATTTTAATTATTTTACAGCAGGTGACAATTATCCTGTAGAAATTTATATAAATTTTTCAAGTCCTAATACTTTACCAATTATCCATAAATATTAATATACTAGGCTGCAGTCAAATTCGTCGCTTTCTGACTGCAGTCAACGGAAGAATTTATTTAAAAATCACTGATCGTCCAATTAACAAAATCCCAGTGAGAGTTGCCCGGAACTTTCCATACCTAGTTGCTGTACAAAATTTATGACTCGACTCCCTACTGATTATAAAATCCAACTCGATAAACAACTAACAAAATTTCAGGATTTTCACAGCTTTAGTCACTGAACTTATTTGGCCACTTAAAAATATCAAACGACTTCAGAAAAATATAAATCTAGCGCCATTAGATTCGTTATTCAAATCTCTACGTTTTAGACTTCAGAAAATCTGTTTTTCGACAACTAACAACCGAGTTACAGCCAGATGAAGTCGGCTGTAACTATTACTCAGCAACCTGTTTCAGCATTTTGTTACCACTAATTCGCATAAACCGTCAATAAAATGAACCTAAGCGATCAAGAACTGATTTTTCTAATTATAGATCAATACATATAACATATCCATGCAAACCCTAATCAACATCTCTGGTTTTTATAAACAAATACAGCCTATGATTTCAGATTTTCAAACAAACATCCAACTTTCAATCTAGCATTAACAATCCGAAAACAACACAATCACTTCATTCAAACACATATATCCGAATATGATCTTGTAACAAATGATAAATTCTAATCTTTAATGATAAGGTAAACGAACCGTGAGTGAGATGAGGAACCGATGATCAAAGATACTTGCGACCGAGAAGATCCGTAACCGAGAAGGAAGTGTTGTTCGCGACCGGGAAGAAGAGTGGGCTGTTTGTGATCGAGGAAGTGAACGAAGGGGCTGATCTCGCGACCGAATGGAATGTAACAAGGCTGATCACGATCGATATGATGAAGGAAGAAGCTGCCGTCGGTTGCTAGGGTTTTTGTGTTAAGGAGCATGCATGTGGGTTTGTATATATAGCGCAAAGAGATAAGGGTTACGGTTTGGGTTTGATCTCGTGGCCGAGAGTGGTTTGGGTTTGTTCGGTTTGGTTGCATGCAATGGGTTTGCAGTTTGGGTTGCACACAATGGGTTTGGGGTTTGGGTTGCACACGGCCGAGAATGGTTTGGGTTCTAAACTTGGTCCCCAAATCTTGGTTAACTCCTAGAGTCACAAGAAATCAAAGTTGGTTCGTGTCGCGGTTCGGTTCGGTTCGTGTACATATTTACCATAATTATTTTATAACTAAAACAATCACATAATCGCACATCACGTATTCACTAACTCGTACACGTTTAATACGTAGCATACAATTTATTCGACAAGTATGGCGTTTAAGTTATCTGAAAAACCGGGATGTCACAGATATCATATTTTTCACATGGTATCAGAGTATTTGTGATGCTCTTTGGGATATTGCTTCCGTTGTTGATTTGATCAAAGTAGCTCTGAGAAATTAGGGTTTCAATATTTGAGGTTTTTTTGTAGATCTGCTGTGTTCTTGATAGATCTGTCTGGATCTGGTGCTGTTGTGTGCAAGAAAGTTTTGTGGAAGGATAAAGGAGATTTAGATCTAATCTTGAAGCTGTTGTTCTTGTTTCTGGGTTCAATCAATGGTTTGATTGTAAAATCTGGAAAAAGAACCGGAAAAAACCCTCTGCTAGGGTTTTGCTATTCGGGTGAGATCTTTCCTTTATTTTAGTTTCTAGTTATATTTTGTTCTTGCATTCTTAGGCATTTGTTGTTGCCGGGGTAGTGTGGACCGGTTTGATTGATTGGGATACAGGTTGGGTCATCACCCGTTGCATTTTATCATTTGTAGTTTGGTAATATTGTGTCTAGGTTCTGTGTAAAGATTTGGGTAGGCACCTATTGAGTGACGATCCTACCATCTGGACACTGGCACAGTTTTGCTGTTTTTTGTTTTTGATTGGGCATATTTTGTGTTCTTGGATTTTTTGATTGCTTGTTTATGAGTATTGCTGTCATGTCTGATGTCGATGGTAATCCCTTTGCAATCTTGATTAGTAAGCTTGAGCCTAGTAATCCTCTGTATTTACATCCTAGTGATACTACAAACCTAACTATTACTAGCATGAAATTAAATGGTACAGAAAACTATACAGTATGGGCTAATTCTATTGGCTTTAAAGGTAAAGAATAAGTATGGGTTTATAGATGATACTTGTGAGAAATCTTTGATAGATCAGGTCTTAGCTAATCAATGGGAAAGGTGTAACTCTATTGTATTAACTTGTAATTAATTCAGTATCTGAGGAACTTTTCTTGGGTCAAGTGTATTCCAAACTTGCCTCTAAAGTTTGGAAGGACCTAAAAGAAACCTATAATAAAAAAGATGGGTCTGTAGTGTTTGATCTTCATCAGAAGATAAACTCATTTAGTCAGAATGGTCAGTCTATGTCTGAATATTATAACAAATTAAATGTCATGTGAAAACAATTAGACCAGATATTACAACTCCCTTCTTGTACATGTCAGGCTGCAACTGAATTTAATAATTTTAGTCATATGATTAAGCTAATGCAATTTCTTATTGGACTAGATGACAGTTATCAATCAGTTAGAACCACTTTGTTAACTAAAGAAACTTTACCCTCAGTTAAAGAAGCTTTTTCTATAGTTTCTATGGAAGAGTCTCATAAGAACTCTTGTAATAACAGTGTTAAAAGGAATCAAATAGTTGGTTTTGTGTCTAAAACAACTCAAGGCACTGAGTTTAATAAGAAGTTTAATAGAGGTTCAAAACAAAGTTTGAAGCGTTCACAATGTAACAAAGTGGGTCATACTATTGATAAGTGTTTTGAGTTAACTGGGTACCCCTCTTGGATGAAACCACCAAGAGGGAATCACGGGAGGAGAACTAGGTCTAGTTATAATGTTGTTATAGACGAGACTAATTCTCTTGTTACTTCTTTAACTCCTGATCAAGTTTCTAAGTTGTTGAGTTTGTTAAAGGGTAAAGCACCTAAAACAGCACAAAGATGTTACAGGTGAGTTTTTTTTGCTCTAATGTGTTTGCCAAGCCTATATACTCTTTTGGGAATGAAATTGGAAAATGAACATGTTGGATAATTGATTCAGGGGCTAATAACCATATGGTTAAATCAGAAAAGGATTTGTCTGATTTTGTAGATGTGTCAAACTTAAAAATTCAAGTAAAACACCCTAATGGTACTAGTGCTCTTATAACTAAAATTGGGTCTTTGAAGTTGGTTGAAGGGGTTATTTTGCATGATGTTTTTGTAGTCCCTGAATACCCAGTTAATCTAATATATGTTTATAAGCTGGCTAGAGATAATAAATTGTATATTGGGTTTGATGAACACAAATGTTATATACAGGACTTATTAACCAAGAAAGTGTTGGTGATTGGTAACCAATTGGAAGGGTTGTATGTGTGTGGTAGTACTATGATGACTAATGAGGTGTGTTTTAATAGTGTTGGTTTGTATAAGCTTTGGCATGCAAGATTAGGACATCCTGCTGATCAAGCTATTAAAGTTTTCAAAAATACTTTAAATATATCTTTTGATCTGGATCATGGTCCTTGTGATGTGTGTCATAGGGCTAAGCAGTATAGAGACCTTTTCCCATTAAGTGACCACAAAAGTACTCATTTAGGGGAGTTAGTTCATTTGGATGTGTGGGGTCCTTATAGGGTGGCTAGTAGGGAAGGACATAAGTATTTTTTAACTATAGTTGATGACTATTCCAGGGTAGTTTGGGTGTGTCTCTTGAGAAATAAGACTGAAGTGTTTGAAAATATTCAAAGTTTTACACATATCATTCAAACTCAGTTTAAACAAATAGTAAATGTTTTAGGAGTGACAATGGTTCTGAATTTGTTAATAATCAGATGTCTTCTTTTTGTAAACTGAAAGGAATAGTTCATCAAGCTACATGTGCTTATACCCCTCAACAAAATGGGCTTGTTGAGAGGAAGCATAGTGTCACACCCCTATTTTCACGTGTAACCCGGTGGGCCTGGTTGGGGAATATCGGGACGTAGTTGATAACATCATAATCAAACAAACACAGCACAACGAAAGTCTTGGATTTTAAATTAATATTACAAACCGAGTGTTCAAAGTTCGAATACAAATTACAAGGCTTGTAAAGAAAGATCCACAGGTGGATCGAAATAAATATATACAAAGTATTTGTTCAACAAACTTTAAGCAACCAAGGGACTTGCAAAATCCTCTATTGTCACTATAGCGCAGCTCCCGATCTATTGCGTGTTGCCACCTGTAACTTGATCTTTTGAACGTACGTCAGTTTTCACTGATAAATACTAATAACCGACTCATTTTGAAAATATTTCCGAAAATGGTTTTAGGTGCACTTTGCTTTAGTCTTGACCAAAATTCAAGCATTATGAACGATATAAATAATAGATCGTCTTTAATGTTCTATATGAACTTTGGCTTTGCATTGGCTTTGACCAAAATTCATATATTATGAACACACATAAATATAGGCTGTCTTAATGTTATATATGTATTTTCGCTTCGCTTTAGCTTTGACCAAAACTCATGTATTATGAACATCCGTAAATAAAGTAAAGCACATAAATACAACATAATGCCTTTGGGCAAGAAATGTGTGACATTTGTGGTGATTCGATCATGTAACGATTATGAACAAGTTATCAATCAATTAAATTTTGTGTTTTATTTTTTATTTTTGTTTATTTATCATGACAATTGCACATATTCGATTCTTGCACGATAACAAACTTTCAAACGACTTCTGGAAGTGAAATCGCAAACTATTACGTAAACGTAATCAGTTAACGCGACGTACACTCCGGAACAATGACACAAGTATAACATACCCTAAATATCCTTTGCATAACTTAGAAATAAGTTTTGAAAGGTTTGGTATGTCAAAAACAAGCCTATTCGATCACAGGGACTATTTACGACAAACTACGAAAGTCTGCCGATTCTCATAGCGACACACACTGCGGAACAAGGTCACAAGCTTAACATACCTTAAATAACCTTTACATAACTTAGAAATAAGTTTTGAAGGGTTCAGTATGGCAAAATCACGCTTTTGTAACTTCAGGGGCTATTTTGCAAATTCTGCAAAACTATGCCGATTCACGTATTTCTTAATTGGGGACATGTACGCACATCCAAAAATTTTTGTAATCATTAAAATATTTTATTTTAATGATTGGAATGCAAAAATATCATTCGTTACGCGTTTACGATCATGCACACGATCGTTACGATTTTCGTCGTAATTAACCGAAAACAGCAACCGTACGACCAAACGAACCGACACCCAGGACATTTTTGAACATATTTCAAGTTACCTATGCTTTATTGTCTTATGAAGCTTGAAAATGAGATTAACGGGTGTTAAAAGTGCATAAACACGACAAATCAAGTTCAGGGGCATGTTCTGCCATATTGTGAAACTTGTGCCCAGCACCGTTGCTTACGGACCATAAGCATATGGACCATACGGTCCCTAAGGGTGCTCCAGTGTCACACCCCGACCCGCAGCGGAAAAGGTGATCGGGGCATGATTGGGTTATTATCAAAGCTCATGACATTTATTATAACGTTTCATATTCATTTACAATTTAATGGGAAATATACAATCATAATTACATCATGTCCTAAACATCATTCTAGACTTCATTGTTTTCTTCTAAGGCATTTCCTATGTTTTCCTTGCTTCATCCTGTTCACCTGTATCATGTGTAAAAATGGTTTTTGGATCAACAAAAAGTTGGCGAGTGAATCCTATGAAAAACATTTGAACAAGTTTATTTAATTGATTATAAAATAAAGTGCACAACCACATATGAGTAAATATAGATGTAAACTTATTCACAAAATACTTAATCATTAGATAATGCACACACATACAATAATGGATTGTTTTGAGGCACGCGTTGCTCAACTCGTCTCCCACGAGGAACTGATGGGCCTAATGAATGATTTGCATATAACTTGACAATATGAAATACATAACTACAAACAATATATACATTCTAAGTTTAGATCACAATATGGTATGGCACAAGTTTAAATAAACGAGTTAATTTTAGTGACACATGACACACCCCAAAACGTGTAATTAAAAAGGGGAGTTGTAAGATTCACTCACATTGGGTGCGTTCGGTTGATGATGTTGAATACGCACGAAATTGGATTTAACCACGAGTGAAACTAACCTAGATAATAACATAATGGTTTGGTAAATAAGCGGATTTTATTAATCAATTTTAGTAGGACGATTGGATATATTTTTGTGAGTTTAAGGCTATTTTCTAACCTTAAAAATGTTATTTTTAAGTATTTTTAATTGATTTTTAAATAAAATAAATAAATAAAAATAATAAAAAATGTTGACTTTTTGCGACCGTTGACCGTTGACTTGTTGACCGGTCAGACTATGTATTTGTGTGCGCCGAGTGAGGCTCGAACCCGAGACCTCCCGTTCGCGTGCACGCAGCTCTACTAACTGAGCTATGTGTCTAACATGAAATATTTCTGTTTTTAATTATATTTATATACTAATTGATTTAAACCGAAAATCATTTATTTAAAAACGATTTTAATGCATCGAACCGGTGTTCTCCACAGGTCTCGAACCCGGGACCTGTGGTTTGGGTTAACACACAGTCCACCGCTGGACTGTGTGTCTAACTTGTTATATAATCTGATTTTTATTATACTTATATACAAACTACATTATTTCATTTCTGTCTTATATAAAAAGTTTGATAATTGTCCGGACCGGTGCGGTAGTCCGGACTCGAACTCGTGACGTGTGGTTAAACGTTCACACAGTCCACCACTGGACTGTGTGTCTATCTTGGTTATTATTCCGGTTTTTATTTAACTTAACATCTATTGCAGTGAATCCGGTTCGTTTAAAAAAGGAACATTTTTATTAAGGCGAGGGTGCGTGGGACAAGTATCGAACTCGGGACGTATGCGCTTTTTATTTGCACACAGTCCACCGCTGGACTGTGTGTCTAACCCGAGTTATATCTTGATTTAAATTAAACATATATACAACTGATAACTCCGTCTTCTTCGTTAGACTTAACCAGAAACGGGGTCTGACTGGTTCGACGACTTAATCATGTTCTTTAGTGTGTTGTGAGTAATTACGTGTGAGATAAATAAAAAGACTGAGAGATTAAGTGTTAGATATACCGAAACAGTGGCTCCTCTGTTTCACCGGCGAAACTCCGATGACAGCAGATGATTCCGGCGATGTGTGTCTTGCGGCAGAGGGTCTTCAACGAGCTTGAGATGAATGTGGGTGGCTTCGGTATGAGCTCTGGGGGTTCAGTAAGGCACATAGGTGAAAGGCTCGGTTTTCCGGCGAGTTGTAGAAATTCTCCGGTGAGTGAAATTATGTCGGGAAAGAGTGTGATTGTGAGCGAAAAAGCTAACAGAGGTTAGAGGGGGTATTTATAGGAAAGAATCGAGATGCATGTGGTCTGATTTCAGTCTTGATTCGTCGGTCAATAAGTTTTCCGGCGGTTATGACTTGCATCGCGGGTTCAGGCGTCGGTTATAAACGATGTAGTAGTTAAGGCTTCGGTTAAAACTGAAGAAACCGACCAATCTTGGCGGGATCGTCGGGATTTCCGACGACTGCAATTAGGTGCGTCGGTTTTGAATTCGAGACTTATGTTATGTATTAATTGTATCTAATAATGAACAAGAAACACAAGTGGCGCAGTGGTTGGATGGTTGGAAGTTAAGTCATTGTTGATTCCTGGCTGACCCGGGTTCGAAACCCGGCTACGCCCTTTTATTTTTATTTCATTATTTTAAATACTTTTTCAAATATAAATTATATATTCCAATATACTTATTAATTATGTATCGTTTAAAATTAATTTGGGCATTAAATACGCAACGAAATTTTTAACTAATTGTTCGGTTAATAAACGGAGCGGGTTTGGTAAATCCGGTTTTTTGACGGATGTTACAGTATCCCCTGCTTTTTAGAAATTTCGTCCCGAAATTTAAGTAGTGATATATTTGTCTAAAAATGATGGTGTTTAGTTTGACAGTTACATACTTAGAAAAAGAGTAAGAGTTTAAATTTTTTGTTTGAGGCGGTAACGTTCCTTGTAAGGGTTGAGTACCCTGCTACAGGAATCGTTTTTTGTTGCCTACGGTAAAAATATTGATAAGCCGAGTTGATTCATTAAGTATGATTTCATGCGTAAGAGTTTTGATATGTTTGGAAAGATAGGGTTATATCTTAAAACAAAATTTCTAATACTACAACCTACATGGAACTTCTCATAACCGTCTAACAATGCCTCTGATCCTTTGACAAGAATACTTATATATAGGAAGTACCAGCGGCGTATCCACCATATTCTTGTCAAATTTTCATTGGTTTTATCAGTAAGTTATGATTGGTTCTATGATATGACTCTAGAACATAAATAAACGCCACAACCAATGTACCAAGAAATTACTAAATCCTACATAGAACTTCTCATAACCGCCTGACAATGCCTCTGATCCTTTGACAAGAATACTTATATATAGGAAGTACCAGCGGCGTATCCACCATATTCTTGTCAAATTTTCATTGGTTTTATCAGTAAGTTATGATTGGTTCTATGATGTAACTCTAGAACATAAATAAACACAACAACCAATATCTGAGTCCAAATTCTGATAGCATACATGTTTGAATGGTGACAGTTCCTCTCTCGTTTGTTATGATGGAAAGGTTGGTTTATGTGGAAATAGAACACAATTCAATTTCTTTAAATGGCGAGATGATATGAATGTTAAATCAGTGAATGTAACACAAATTTCAACCAAGACAATACTAAATCCTACATGGAACTTCTCATAACCGCCTGATAATGCCTCTGATCCTTTGGCAAGAATACTTATATATAGGAAGTACCAGCGGCGTATCCACCATATTCTCGTCAATTTTCATTGGTTTTATCAGTAAATTATGATTATTCCTATGTGACTCTAAAACATAAACAACACAACAACCACAGCTTGAGTCTAAATTCTGATAGTATACATGTTTGAATGATGACAGTACCTCTCTCGTTTGTTATGATGGAGAGGTTAGTCTATGTAAAAAATGGAACACAATCCAATTTCTTTAAATACTGAGATGATATGAATGTTAAATCAGTGAGTATAATACAAACTTCAACCAAAACAATACTAAATCCTACATGGAACTTCTCATAACCGCCTGATAATGCCTCTGATCCTTTGACAAGAATACTTATATATAGGAAGTACCAGCGGCGTATCCACCATACTCTTGTCAAATTTTCATTGACTTTATCCGCAAGTTATGATTAGTTCTATGTGACTCTAAAACAAAGACAACAACCAAAACTTGAGTCTCAATTCTGATAGTATACATGTGTGAATGGTGACAGTACCTCTCTCGTTTGTTATGATGGAGAGGTTAGTCCTTGTGGAAGTGAGACATAGCTCAACTTCTTTAAATGATGAAATTGAAATGCGCTGAAATGTATGATGAACAACTTCAACCAAAACATTACTAAATCCTACATGGAACTTCTCATAACCGCCTGATAATGCAACTGATCCTTTGACAAGAATACTTATATATAGGAAGTACCAGCGGTGTATCCACCATATTCTTGTCAAATTTTCATTGACTTTATCCGCAAGTTATGATTAGTTCTATGTGACTCTAAAACAAACACAACAACCAAAACTTGAGTCTTAATTCTGATAGTATCCATGTTTGAATGATGACAATACCTCTCTCGTTTGTTGTGATGGAGAGGTTTGTCTATGTAGAAATGGAATACAATCCAATTTCTTTAAATGATAAGATGCTATAAATGCTAAATCAGTAAGTACAAAACAAACTTCAATCAAGACAATACTAAATTCTACATGGAACTTCTCATAACCGCCAGATAATGCCTCTGATCCTTTGGCAAGAATACTTATATATAGGAAGTACCAGCGGCGTATCTACCATATTCTTGTCAAATTTTCATTGGCTTTATCCGTAAGTTATGATTGGTTCTATGTGACTTTAAAACATAAACAAACTGAAATAGTAATTCGCATTAAGATCCTTGGATAAGATTCCCATTTATAACTGGGATACGGGAAAATTGAGACAACATAAAGAAAAACATAAAAACTAAGCGGTTGGAGTTGAATCTTGATTTTCGGTGAAGGGGACTAGTTGGGTGGTTTCGTTTGGGCCGTCATTATCTTCGACAGGATTGGCGTTGATGTTGAACACTCTTCCTCTTGCTGGTGGCCTAGTGATTGGGTTTTCTTGATTTACTTGGTTAACTGGGTTTGATTGAGCTTGAGCGTTTATGATGTTAACCAGTCGAGGGCACGTGTTTCTAAAGTGGGTAGGGTCGCCACAATTAAAACAAGCTCGAACATATGGGAACATGGGGTATTGGGGTTGTTGATAGGTTTGGATCATGTTTTGAGTAGGGGGAGAGATTTGATTTTGAGGGGTGCGGCAAACCTTGCTCAAATGACCATAGCGTCCATAATTCGCACATAGTCGACAAGGTAAGGTAAGAGGATGGTGATAAAAACAGGTATTACATCGAGGGTGAGGTCCAAGGTATGGTTTCTTATTTGGGTAAATTGAGTTGGGTGCTACTTGAGTGATTGGAATAGCTTGAATGGGTATGGCTTGTGAAATTGGTTGATTACGTTGGGTGACAGCGAAAAGTTGCCCATCTCGTTTTCTCTTAAAAGTGGGTTGAGAAGGGGATTCGGTTTGGGTGGAGTTTGAAGTTTCAGTCGATGCCTTATCCTTCTTCTTCTCCTCCTTGAAGTCTTTGTTCCGGATTCGGTTTTCGGTGAGCTCTGTAGCTAATTCCATTGCTGCTTCCAAAGTTGCAGGCGTGGTACTTATTACAGAGTCTTGAATTTTTTACGGAAGACATCGAATGTAGTGCTCGATCAAACGGTAGAGGGGAGTGAACAAGTTGGGAACCATTTGATTTAACTCGAGGAATCTTTTGTTGTATGTGGTGTGGTCGCCTTCCTTTTGCTTCAACGAATAGAACTCATCTTCTAATTTCTTGATTTCGCTCTTTGGGCAAAACCGTCTTGTCATGATTTCCTTCAACTCTTCCCAAGTCAAAGTCATAGCATCTTCAACGCCTCGTTTGGCCTTCTCTGTATTCCACCAAGTAAGTGCTATTCCATATAAACGACCGGTAGCATATCGCACTTTGCGATCATCGGGGCAATCGCAATTTAGAAAAGTGTTCTCCATTTCTTCAAACCAATGGAGGAGAGCGGTGACACCTTCAGTCCCTTCGTATTTTGGAGGGCCGCAGGATTTGAAATGCTTGTAGGTGCATTTAGTGGTAATTGGGGGAGGATTGACAATGTTTTGATCTTCTTGATTGACGGGATTAGCGGTAAGGGCTTGTTGGATTTGAACTACAATGTTGGGTATTACGACAACCATTTGTTGAGCGATTAGGGCAGCCATGCGCTCGCGGGCTTTTCCTGCTCTCATCTTCCTACGGGCGAGGCTAGAAGACATCTACAAGGAATACATATCAAGAGTATGAGTTGGATGTTTTTGGGATCATGGGTCGTATTTAGGAATGAACATTCATAAAATAAATATAGAAAAATAAATCTACTACATCCATAGGATGTCTTGGGCTTTGCTCGTAATTGGGCCTTGCATGCCGCCATACTTCACCTTCGTAATCATGTGGGCCCCCATGAATACCGGGTTTTTCATATGGTTCGCATGTGTTAGTCTGGTTACGTACACTAAAACCCGGAGAAAATCGAGAAATATGTAACGTATGATATTCGGAATGTGTCTAGGTGTGGACACGGTGACACCTCAAAGTGGGGTTAGTTCGAACGACGTTTGGTGTGGCATGCTTTGGCCTAATAGGTCCTTCGTACTCTCATCGTTAGTCCCCAGGTAGGCAAACTGGTCCGTTATATTGGATTTATACGAATGCCAACCTAGACAGGACGTTCTGACTACCGGTACTTGTACCCTTCCGGTTACTACATGCCCATCGCAGAACTCACTTTGATGAGATTTGAAAATTTGCGACAAAATCTTTGAATAACGAAAGTATGAAGATGATTTGAATATATGAACATTGAAAAATGTATGATGAATGTGCATGTAAGTATGTATGTTTGACTGTAAGTATAAACAAATATGAAACAAATAAACATCATAAGTTTGCATGTAACCGCATAAACAATTAAGATCTAGTCAACTATAGTATAGGCTCTAAGGGTCTAATAACCTATCCTATATCCCTATAGTCATGGCTCTGATACCAATCTGTCACACCCCGACCCGCAGTGGAAAAGGTGATCGGGGCATGATTGGGTTATTATCAAAGCTCATGACATTTGTTATAACGTTTCATATTCATTTACAATTTAATGGGAAATATACAATCATAATTACATCATGTCCTAAACATCATTTTAGACTTCATTGTTTTCTTCTAAGGCATTTTCTATGTTTTCCTTGCTTCATCCGGTTCACCTGTATCATGTGTAAAAATGGTTTTTGGATCAACAAAAAGTTGGCGAGTGAATCCTATGAAAAACATTTGAACAAGTTTATTTAATTGATTATAAAATAAAGTGCACAACCACATATGAGTAAATATAGATGTAAACTTATTCACAAAACACTTAATCATTAGATAATGCACACACATACAATAATGGATTGTTTTGAGGCACGCGTTGCTCAACTCGTCTCCCACGAGGAACTGATGGGCCTAATGAATGATTTGCATATAACTTGACAATATGAAATACATAACTACAAACAATATATACATTCTAAGTTTAGATCACAATATGGTATGGCACAAGTTTAAATAAACGAGTTAATTTTAGTGACACATGACACACCCCAAAACGTGTAATTAAAAAGGGGAGTTGTAAGATTCACTCACATTGGGTGCGTTCGGTTGATGATGTTGAATACGCACGAAATTGGATTTAACCACGAGTGAAACTAACCTAGGTAATAACATAATGGTTTGGTAAATAAGCGGATTTTATTAATCAATTTTAGTAGGATGATTGGATATATTTTTGTGAGTTTAAGGCTATTTTCTAACCTTAAAAATGTTATTTTTAAGTATTTTTAATTGATTTTTAAATAAAATAAATAAATAAAAATAATAAAAAAATGTTGACTTTTTGCGACCGTTGACTTGTTGACCGGTCAGACTATGTATTTGTGTGCGCCGGGTGAGGCTCGAACCCGAGACCTCCCGTTCGCGTGCACGCAGCTCTACCAACTGAGCTACGTGTCTAACCTGAAATATTTCTGTTTTTAATTATATTTATATACTAATTGATTTAAACCGAAAATCATTTATTTAAAAACGATTTTAATGCATCGAACCGGTGTTCTCCACAGGTCTCGAACCCGGGACCTGTGGTTTGGGTTAACACACAGTCCACCGCTGGACTGTGTGTCTAACTTGTTATATAATCTGATTTTTATTATACTTATATACAAACTACATTATTTCATTTCTGTCTTATATAAAAAGTTTGATAATTGTCCGGACCGGTGCGGTAGTCCGGACTCGAACTCGTGACGTGTGGTTAAACGTTCACACAGTCCATCACTGGACTGTGTGTCTATCTTGGTTATTATTCCGGTTTTTATTAAACTTAACATCTATTGCAGTGAATCCGGTTCGGTTAAAAAAAGGAACATTTTTATTAAGGCGAGGGTGCGTGGGACAAGTATCGAACTCGGGACGTATGCGCTTTTTATTTGCACACAGTCCACCGCTGGACTGTGTGTCTAACCCGAGTTATATCTTGATTTAAATTAAACATATATACAACTGATAACTCCGTCTTCTTCGTTAGACTTAACCAGAAACGGTGTCTGACTGGTTCGACGACTTAATCATGTTCTTTAGTGTGTTGTGAGTAATTACGTGTGAGATAAATAAAAAGACTGAGAGATTAAGTGTTAGATATACCGAAACAGTGGCTCCTCTGTTTCACCGGCGAAACTCCGATGACAGCAGATGATTCCGGCGACGTGTGTCTTGCGGCAGAGGGTCTTCAACGAGCTTGAGATGAATGTGGGTGGCTTCGGTATGAGCTCTGGGGGTTCAGTAAGGCACATAGGTGAAAGGCTCGGTTTTCCGGCGAGTTGCAGAAATTCTCCGGCGAGTGAAATTATGTCGGGAAAGAGTGTGATTGTGAGCGAAAAAGCTAACAGAGGTTAGAGGGGGTATTTATAGGAAAGAATCGAGATGCATGTGGTCTGATTTCAGTCTTGATTCGTCGGTCAATAAGTTTTCCGGCGGTTATGACTTGCGTCGCGGGTTCAGGCGTCGGTTATAACCGATGTAGTAGTTAAGGCTTCGGTTAAAACTGAAGAAACCGTCCAATCTTGGCGAGATCGTCGGGATTTCCGACGACTGCAATTAGGCGCGTCGGTTTTGAATTCGAGACTTATGTTATGTATTAATTGTATCTAATAATGAACAAGAAACACAAGTGGCGCCGTGGTTGGATGGTTGGAAGTTAAGTCATTGTTGATTCCTGGCTGACCCGGGTTCGAAACCCGGCTACGCCCTTTTATTTTTATTTCATTATTTTAAATACTTTTTCAAATATAAATTATATATTCCAATATACTTATTAATTATGTATCGTTTAAAATTAATTTGGGCATTAAATACGCAACGAAATTTTTAACTGATTGTTCGGTTAATAAACGGAGCGGGTTTGGTAAATCCGGTTTTTTGATGGATGTTACATCCAGCACATCAGCTTTGTTGGCAGTAGCCTGTCTACTATCTTGTTGATTAAGCATACGAACTTGCCACTCATTCTCCTGCATCTAACATGTGTTATGACACTAATCCAACTCATTGATGACTCATGGACACATGTATTGATCTTGTAACCCCAAATCAGCTATAATAGCATTGAGTTCTAGCCATTTGAGCCCTTACAATCCTCATCCTTACTATCATCTGCTATTATCTTAAGTTGCAACCATTTGGAGATCATCTTCTGAGTTCTAAGGCTCCCTTGGAGTGTATGTAAGTGTTTCATTCAGATCTTGTTCAATTCTTTTAGTATATTTGAGCTAAAAATCAAACAGTTTGACTTTCAATTCTAACCATGAATTGGTCAAAACAAAGTTCAATTGAACTTTGCAACGTGATCGTGATCATGATGGTTATGGTCCTTAGTGATCATGCCTACATTACTTGGTTTACTAGTCATTATGGCGAGTCAAAGTTTTGGTCAATAATATGATAAATGCGCACTATACTACGGAACTGTTTTCGGGTACCAAAACAGTTTGTTTTGATACCAAAACACTTTTATAACTTAGTTAGACATGTCAAAACATGTCTAACTCGTCACTTTTAGTTTAGTGCTTGTTTAGGATCGTTTGTTGAGCGGTTTTGACCACCGCTTTGACTTTCGAATCCGACCCGTTTGGTTGATCTTTGACTCAACCAAATACATATTTGTGACCATAGTTGAATAGGGAATAACCCTCTGAGGTTATACCTTATGGTCATATCATTTGGTTAGTTTTATGATAATTAGTTGTTATGATCATAAAAAATGACCAAAATGCCCTTTTTGCTAAATCAACTATAAGCATATGTAACATAAATTTTGACATGTTATCTGATCAAATAACATTTTCAAACATGTTTAACCATTAAAGACTTATCATAACACATATATAACCATCCGAACGCATATTTACGTAAATGACACGTTAAAGTAGCGTAAACTACCTTAACGAGTCATAACGGGTCAAAAGCACTTAGGATTGATTTCAAATCAGAATGTAGACTCTGTTAAACTATTTCATATGAGTTCTAACACTCATTTGGTTTACAAGACCTCATTCTATCCGATCCGTCGATTTAAATCCCGATGTTTACATAGTTATCCGATTTTAGGACACACTTGATTTCTCATAATTTTGAGCTTGTTTGATCTTGGATTCAAGAATACTTTGCAATCACAAGTAAGTACATAGTTCCCCTCTTGTATGTTTTGCAAATGTTTTAGGGTGACTCATATGTGCAAGTTGTTTTCAAGCTTTCAAATTACAAATGCTATGGTTTATATTTAACACGACGATTTAAATAATGAGAACGAACTTGTTGGTGCGTTGTATACATGACACGAATGACATTCATTAGATTTGGCCAAGCCGACCAGTAGTAAGTTATGGCACCGTAGGACTGACAATCCCATTACTAGGCTATTCACTGGAATTTGGTGGGTAGTTTGGGGAATGACCGAAACTGTTTACTTTAACAAACCCTTTGGTGGTTTGTTATTGCAATTTAATACCCTTTGGTGGTATAGACGAGTCAACACAGGTTTGAATGTATTCACCGAAACGACCAAAAGTTTTTCACAACTAAAAACAATGAACAATGTGGTTTATGACAAGGACAATGAACAATTTGGATTATGACAAGGACAATGAACAATTTGGTGTATGACACAAATATGGACGAATGGTTTATGACACGAACAATGGACGATTGGTTTATGGTAAGTGATTTAGATAACAGTACGTGAGTAATGTGATAAAAGCATGGTGGATACGCCGCTGGTACTTCCTATATATAAGTGCTTTTATCGTATTACATTCGTGGCGTTATTTGCATCACTTGAACAAATGTTTTCAAACAATGACACGCAACGATTTCAATTAAAGATATAAACTATACAAGTTATTTCAAGACGATTTACTACTCGGATTTACGAAACAAATGTTTTGGTCAAGATTTACGGCTATAAGTCTTTTATAAACTATAACTAACTTGTTTTAGATTGGTTAGTTATCCTTGCAATACCAAATACTTTTCGATAACAAGGTTTTCAATTAACGACTCTAGTAGTCTGACGAGGTATTGCAATACATATTCAAGGCCATGAATTTGACACACTCACAAAACCTATGTACTCGTCGGCATTCTTTTATGCTGACTTGTTTTTCACATATGTTTCAGGGAACGATGCTTGATGATACTGATGCATGCTCACGTAGGAATGGACTTGGACTTTAGTTCTTTAAAACTGGAAAGATAATTACTATGTTTGTTTAGTTGTGTAACCTCAAGACAATATAACAACGTAATCAATGTTAATAATCAATAAAATGTTACTTTAATTACCACGTGATGTTGAAATAATCTGTTAACGTGACTCCCCGACGTTTCCGTCGCTGTTTGTTGTTTTTACGCGGTCGGAGTGTTATAAAATGAAATATCTATGTAAATCAGGCTAGGAATTAATAATGTGTATGATCAAACTGATAGCATTTGGATTGTTCAACAATACACATAATTACATAAAATGGCGTAAATTAAAGTTGGGACATTCGCTTATGGCCATACGAAAGTTGGGCCATGCCCCCATTACGGCCATACAAAACAAAATAAGGATTGCAAAAATAAAACATGTAAGAGTTATATATTTTTTGCATAGACGATATGCAAAATTTATGCAAAATAGTTTATACAAAATATATCATATGCGAAAGCCTAATATATAATTCACATGAGTCGAAAACATAAATTAATTCGGTATATCATAAGATTGATTTGTCGATATACTTGCCATAAAATTCACTGAGCGAAAACAAGACAACGAACAAATTAACATGATGGGATTGATATAATCAACATCGCTCTGATACCACATGTTGATTATATCTATAAACATGTGTCAAAATTATAGAACCTAATCATGTTTATTCAATCATGAATATGATATTAGACATCGAATAAGTAAAACTTACTTGTTCGAACAGAGATCTGAGATAAGAATGATGAATCCACAATTCCCGTTATGGTACCTTGTGTTGATGGATCACATTAGAGAGAATTGTTCATGGTATTCTTAAGGAGTTTTTCTTACACTTTTATCAATACCAATGATCAATATATAATGATCATAAGTGATCGTAGGTTATGAAAAACTCTATACTTTCTCTTATTAAAGGTACCTAAAGGGAAATCTTAATTGCCCCCTTAAACTATTCAATATTTACAATTACTACTATCAAGTAATTGTCGGGGACTAGTTATGTCATATCGGTAACGTTACTCAAATGATCTGTAAGGCCACATCAACGGGTTATTTCTAACAATAGTCATATTAACCATTTCGACTTGAAAAGAAATCTAAGCCATTAATCATAGTTTTGCTTATCACTTTATTTTTTTAATGCAACTCGTATCGATTGTTCTTGTTTAAGCAATTTAGTCCTGGTTTTCCCAACCACTAAACCCCTTGGTAACAAACTTGTTTATATGATTTCCAAAGTAATCCTTAAAAAGGTAATAACATAAGCAATATACATAGTAATTCATTTTTTTGGTACTAGACTCATTCAACTTGCATAAGGATCAAACCAATTTTGATTAAAACGTCTTTCCTCATTACCGATCATTCTTTATGGAAATAATACCTCTTACTTGACATGGATTGGTCCTTTAATAAGTATACCCTTCTAATTTCATCTTGTTAATCAGAAATAGAGTCCCGAATAAAACTTTACTGTTCTTAAACACATATGCTTTTTAGGCCAGGGTTGGGCAATGGGTTTGGGTTGAAATTACCCTATTTTTAATACAGACCAAATCTAGTTGGATTGAATTTACCTGCAAACACTTTATAATTATTTTTAGTATGTTTTTTTGTTAACACTTAATGGGCCAGTTATGATCTATAAACAAAATAATGATTAATGATGATAATCTAAGCCATTGAATATAAATGTTCACAACAAATACTCTTACAAATACCAAATACTCTTTGCGCCAAGTATAATTAGAAAAACAAGATTTTGACAACAAGAATATAAAGTTTTGCATAAAAAAGTGCTTTAAAAGTTTTTATGCATTCGAAGAAATTTTGTGACTTCCAATCTGTTTGAACATTTGACTCGTTTTTTTATTATTATTATTTTAGTCCGTAATTAATGCATTAAATTTAGAGTTAAATGCTTGGTTGGTCATGTGGTTTGCAAATATTGCAGACTTAATCCCAGTGGTTTAATAATTACACAGTTGATCCTGGTGGTTGTAATTTTTGTACTCGGGTGATCCTTATCAGTAACCTTTGTTAAGTTTTCCAGTTAAGTGCGTGTGAAATGTCTGTTTTACCCCCAAGATTAAAAAACAAATAGAAACAAGTGGGCCCCACCCTATGCCACACTTCTTCTTTCCCACTCCACCCTTTAAAGCCACCCTCCACCACCACCTCCCCAAACCACCACCACAGTGCATTACCATCGATGTTGGCACAATGTTGTTTTCCGGCCAAAGGTGATTTCCGTTGATGTTGTATGGCTTTACAGGGTAGTTGACGGTGTGGAATAGATGATAAGATGTTTGTCCATGGCTATCAGAGCTTTAGTTCAGATCGCCAGCTAGTCTGAAGTAAACCGGACTTCGTTTTTGGTTAGTCGGAGACGTTTGTTTTTCCGATGATGTTTGCGGACAAGGAGAAGTCTTTTTCTTTCTTTGGTTGAATTTTTTCCTTCAAACCGGTTATGTAATAAGTTTGTTCAGTCATCATTGTCTCCCTCTTTGAGAATCTCTAGAATCTTCTTATAATTTTCCTTCGTTTCTGCAAATACACTCAGAGCTTTGGTACATGTTCAAAATATATTTCTTTTTTCTACATTCTGCTAAGTATAATATTATTTAGTACGTTTGTGTCGTTGGGTTAGATCATTGGACAATTCAGGATTTTAGTGGTGGTTGGGGTGGTGTTGGCGGTGGAGGTTGGGTTGGTGCTGTGGTGGTGGGTTGGAGGGAGAGAGAGAGTGGGAGAGAGGAAGAAGATGGTGGCCCACCCATCTTTATATTTTTTTATTTTTTTATTTGTCAGGGGTATAACAGACATATCACACACACTTAACTGAAAAACTTAATACAAGTTACTGATAAGGATCATCCGAGTACAAAAATTATAACCACCAAGATCAATTGTGTAATTATTAAACCACTGGGACCAAGTCTGCAATATTTACAAACCACAAGGACCAACCAAGCATTTAATTCTTAAATTTATGATAAAAGTGCTACAATAGTTTTAATCTACAAATAAAAAGAAATTAAAAGTTTGTACACATTGAAAAAAATACTTTTGGGTGGCTTTCAACGTGGTAGACATGTTTGACCTACCTGGCACTCTCTTTTTGGTTTAAGTTTCTATTTATCTCATGCGTAGGTAGATTAAGTTACAACATAAATATACATGCTTGAGGTCAAACAAATCCCACACCGATTTGAGATACAACACGATTCAAACTGTTTCATTTGTAAGTCAACAAGTTGTCATTGATTATGCTATCATTGTTATGTAGTGATTGAAAGATAACGAAGAACAAAACACGTTGATTCAATGAACACCCGTGTTGATCTTCTCCAAACCCCCAAAATTCAACCCAAAGAGTAAGAATTTGAAGTGAAAAGTTGTAATTTCTCAAATTTCAATTCTGACCATCCACATTACATTAGAAACATATAAACAGAAACCGAAATTCGAAATGGGCCTCAAAATGGCCATAGGCCAAACACAAGCCGGAAAATAAAATACGAAAAAATACCGAAAAAACATAAAAATGTCCAAAACTCCAACTAGAATGTGTTTTTTTGGGTCCGAAACTCGGACAAGACCCCAATGGGTGCTTTCCACAACGTGCTCCTCGTTTCAAGCCTCGATTTGACTGGTCGAGCCCCAAAAACGGAGACCCGTAGACAAAGTTATGCCCATTTTTGTGAGACACCCTTGGTAGCCCGATCATGGGCCTCCAAAAATGTCATAGCCCGATCTTCTACACTTGGGCCTCCATCATTCCCTCCTAGGTAGACAAAATTCATCCTCGAATTCGCAGTGAGCTCATCATCAAACGAATCTCCATGAAAAGGCAACAAATGCTTAACATTGAAAACATCAGAACATGGCTTGGTAACTTCAGACGATAAGCATTAGAGTTTATTTTCTGCACAATCTCCACAGGCCCAATCTTCTTGGCTGACAACTTATTATATTCTCCAACTGAAAAGCGATCTTTAGTCAAAATGGACAAAACAAAGTCATCCTCTTCAAAATCAACTTGCCTACGCTTTTGGTCTGCAGCTTGCTTATACTTCGAATTAGTGTGGGCCCAGTTGTCTTGCACAGCTTTATGAACTTCATGTAACCCCACAACAAAATCTTGTACCCTTTTGGGGACAAAACCTGGGACTGGAAGTGACATCAAATCAAGAGGCCCCCGAGGCTTAGCAGAAAAGACCACCTCAAACGGGCTAAACCCAGTACTCCGATTAATATCATGATTATGAGCAAACTCAGCTTAACATAGCTTTTGATCACATGAATTCACATGATCACCCACAAGACAGCGCAAAAGATTACCAAGTGACCGATTAACAACCTCCGTCTGCCCATCAGTTTGAGGGTGGTAAGCACTACTGAACTTAAGCTGAGTGTTTACCATCTTCCATAGACTGCGCTAGAAATAACTCAAGAAACGGGTGTCCCGATCAGAAACAATAGAGGATGGCAAACCATGCAAACGATAGATATCCTGAAAGAACAACTGAGCCACATTAACCGCATCCGTTGTCTTCTTGCAAGGAATAAAGTGCACCATTTTCAAAAACCGGTGCACTACTATAAAGATCGAATCATTACCACGCTGAGTACGCGGTAACCCAACACAAAATCCATGCTAATATCTACCCAAGGCTGCAGAGGGATGGGCAGAGGCATATAAAGCCCCGCATTAGTAGTTGTGCCTTTTGAAACTTGACAGACCCTGCAACATCTAACACACCAATCAACATCCCTTCGCATAGTAGGTCAAAAGTAAGAAGACTGCACTAATCGTAAAGTACGTTCTCTCCCGACGTGCCCTTCGCCATGCAGTTCCTTAATGATTTGTAGGCGGAGGCTGAATTACGGATACACAATTGATTTTCCTTAAAAAGAAAACCGTCATGCACAAGAAAATCTGACCTCTTCCCAAATTGCACATCCTGCAAAATAACAGAAAAATATGGATCTGTTGTGAGCTGCTCCATGAGATTTTCTAGCCCGGGAGCAACAACCCTCATAGAAACAAGCAGGTTAATCCTTCTGCTAAACGCATCCGCCACCCAATTCGAAACCACAGATTTATGCTTCACAACAAAAGTAAACTTTTCCAAGAAAGCCATTGTGACAACTGTGAAAAATCCCGGTAAACTTTGATTGGTACAAGTCCGTGGTAACCGGACGTGATATGTATATCATGATATTGTTGTGATTATGTGTAATGATATGAATTCTGGAGCATGTGACACCGACTATAATGGGAGTATATGCACAGTAATTACCAAAAACATTACATTGACGCTATGCGTCACCTATATGGCAAGACAAAGTCATGAATGGATTGACGACTCTGAGAACATGTCAGGATTGACATGACACTATTAAGGGCCAATGATGTGAGGTTGGTGTCCTTAGTCTTTGACAGCGTGTTAAACGGGAACTTGACGTTCAACAACGCATTAAACAGTTGACCATGATTATTAGGCCAACGTTAGGGGCCCTTTAAGATTCCGAGTTTACGAAACATCTTAGTTATGTGCCATAGACTCTGACATAAGGTTTGAAACAAATCGGTCTCGGGCATGCAAAACGAGGCAGTCCTGGTTAGGGAAACGCCTTTGCATTAGGAGCAATGAAAGATAAACCAAACATGCAAGGAACAGTCAATCAAGCCTAAAAACACTTAAGCTAACCCAATACGAGGCTTTTATGATTAAAACATAACCGGGCTCGGGTTTCGAGATGGTTATGCTCGATTATTAAAACCGAGTCTTTTGACACTAAGAACGCGAAAAACGGAGTCCGGTCAGCAAATCGGGTACGCGTCTAAGACCAGAAAACGAACCTAAACGCGCCACCGAAGATAAACATCATCTTTTAATATGAAAAGACGAAGCACAACAAAGCGCGGGTGGGGTAGGGGCAACCCACCTATGCCGCTCCCCCATTATTATAAATTTTATTTTTTTCATTGTTTCTTTAATTTTCTTCACAATTTCTTCATCTCCTCCAAGAAGCCTGCCCTTGTTTTTCAAAAGTATGGATGATCATCACTCCAAATCAACAAATGCAAGGTAATCTTACAAGTTATAAGAAGATTTGATGAGTTTTTCTTGATTAAACATGATTTATAACCAAAAACCCTTTTTAATCCATGATTTTGGAGGATTTAAGCATGGTTCTTGGCTGAATAAGAATACACCAGGGGTTCCCTGATGTTATATGGTAGCCAAGATCACAAAACTTTGGCTTTTGATACCCTAATCAACACCTAATCGACCAAAATTGATAAACAAAGTTATTAACCGAACAACTATGAAACAAGGCTTGATTGACATGGGTTATGGCATGGTTGGATTATTCTTGGTATATAGGTACTGAATATGGCTCACACCCACTTCTGGACTCAAGAAAAACACTTGGAATCGAAGGAATCGCTAGGTATATCACCCGAAACTCGAATCTAGAATAGGCAGAATATTGTTTGGACCATAACTTGGTCCGTGGGTATTGAACTGAGCTGAAATTTGGTGTGGTGATGAACGGTATTTCCAGGAAGGTCCACGTAAAATTTTAGAACTTATTGGAATTTTCTACGATTTTTGATGAATTTTTGAATGTTTTATAAAAAAATGCAGAAAAAATACCACACAGAGTCAATAAATCACCAAAGTTTACATGAACACTAAAAAACATATAAGAAAAGTCCTGGGAAGTTTCAGAGTCCATTGGTTGAGTTTTGATTTGGGTTAAAAATCTGCGTTTTTATTAGTTTTCGGTGCCGGAAACACATTGAAATGAAATCGGAAAAATCCCAAATTTTTACAGAGAGTTTCTTGACATGTAAGAAAGTTCCAGGATTATTTTGAGAATTTTTGAGCATCGGATGATAAACAAAGTGAATTATTCGGGTAAATACTGTTTTACAAATGATTTATTTGAGAAGTTAAAATAGCTTTATAATTTCCCAAAATAATTTTATTGGAATCTATATATTTTTAGTGAGTTCTAAAAAAATTTCCTGGATTTTATGAACTATGCAGATTAAATGGGATTTTTCGACTTTTAAAACGCTTATTTTAACTAAATTCGGCAGTTTACCAGACAACGAACCTGCCGAAATTGGGAACGGACCAAAACCCATTTTACTATAATGGGAACACCGGGAGTATTTTGGGAGGTTCCAGGGTAAGCGGAAAACTCTGGGTGTGTTCCACCACCGTTCGGGAGAATCCCTCACGACGAGAATGGAAACTCAAATTTGGGCAACTTAAACTCCCCAAACACCCAAACTCCCTTAATGAAAAGTTAATCTTTATTAAATCACAACGCGTTGGCAATATTGGTATTTCCGTACCATTATCCGAACATGTTAAACAACCGACTTTGGCTGGCACGCGAACCGGTGCCCGGGAGCCAAATGCAAAACTAATCCTACCCTAACATCCATCACCACATGTTGGTGCACCTGGTGTTCGTCACTTGTCGAATAGGCTAGATAGAGCGTGTGTTGAATATTGTATAGGTTAGAATCGAACACACGACAAAAATACGGAGTTTTTAGTGTATTTAGAGTCAAGTTCGCTTGAGAGTGTATGTTTTGTAGTCAAGTTCGCCCAAACTTGCTTCTCCACTAGCGAACTTGACTAAGTATAAATAGGTGTGTTGTTCATTTGTAGTTTAAGTTTTTGGCATCCCTACGGGGAGGTGCTGCCGGATTCTCTCCAGGAACTCCGGCAGCTGGACTTATAAAGATGTATACTTTTTCGGTATAAATGAAGACTTCCACTGCATTCTGTTTCTACTCCTTTCTGTAATAACATTCTACTGAAGCGGTTTACGTTTATCCACTAACTCTCGTCTAGAACCGCCTGATCACGGACCTTCACCACACCAGGATACTATATGTACAACATGGACGGAAAATACCCACTTGGACCCGAGTTATAGGCATTACGACCTAGCGACTGATATTAGTATTTACTTGCATGAGTGTTGTTAAAGCCGAACCAGCTTACATAAACTCCTATTTCTACCTGTGATGCTACTATCCTGTGAGTTTTCACTTCCCCGCTTTTAAATTGTTTTACTGTTTTCTGGGGTGATTTGCATGTTACAAAACTATGATAATTGCACCAACCTGTGATGATGTAAATTTATAACACACGGTCCGGCAAGCAGAAGGTGTCTGTTATGACACGGTCCGGCAAGCTGAAGGTGCTTGTTGTAACACGGTCCGACAAGCTGAAGGTGTCTGTTATGATACGGTCCGGCAAGCTGAAGGTGCTTGTTGTAACACGCTCCGACAAGCTGAAGGTGTCTGTTATGACACGGTCCGGCGAGCTGAAGGTGCTTGTTGTAACACGGTCCTGCTAGCTGAAGGTGTCTGTGTGATAAATCTGTAAACTGTGACTATGACCAGTGCAATTAAACTTGTTAACACATATTGTTCCACAAAAACTAAACCAATGGAACTCACCAGCAACGTTTAGCTGACCCCTTTTTTAAACTAACATGCATTTCAGGTAACTTGAGACTGGTATGATCCGTGTATGTTCTTCAAGACATGTTTATAGGCGAACCCGGATATAGACGCATGTGGCTTAGAAGACTTATGTGGTTCATGGGAACACGCAGTTGTAACATACATGTAGTATGTAATCAACATTTTGTAAGTAATAAAATGTAGTGTCCTTATAAACAATGTGCTTGTACCAGAGGTGTCTGTTGCATCCCGTATTTTTTTCTTCCACTGCAAGTCGGGTGTGATAGAAGATGGTATCAGAGCCATTGGTTATAGAGAATTAGGTGCCTTTAAGGAAACCTAGACTATAACTACAGGCTCAGACTTTAGCGGACATCATTGAAAAAATTAACCTCTACTCAAGGTCGTTAGTGAACACTGTAAAGTATCCTATTTGCAAGTACCAGGATGGCCTTGTGGGGAAAGTGGGTTGTTATGGTCCGTAACATTATAACAGACTTGCTCATACGTGGCAGTGTTGGGAAAGTCGCGGTAATAAACACACTTAAATACGTGGAATGATACATAAGCGTACCAAGGTGATAGTGTGTGAATATTTGTGCGTGAATTGATACATGAATTGGGATTGGTGGATAATACATTACCACATATGCCTTCGGGATAGGCAGAAAACCGACATTACAGTCCATTCCACATTCTTACTGACCACATGTTTAATATACACTAGAGTTGGATTCATATCACTCCCACAGTTGTTACTTAAACTTTTGATGTGAGAACCCAAGCCTTTAGTGCGATACGATCTCACCAACTCTATTCTTATAGCTACTATAACGACGATTATGTACCAGACTGAGACTTCAATAAGAACATAGATACCCGAAGAACGCGCAGGTCATTCTGATAGACTGGGAGGATGTGTACGGATCCTTATTCCACTTCTCGTTGCTTTATATTCGATTGTTATACAATCATAGAGTTCAAACATTTTACGAAACTTCTCATCCTGGAATCCACGATTCATTTGATTGTCCGCTGGATTCCTCTTTTGCTTACAATATTGGCTTTAGCTTTCACGTTATGTGATACTATGGTACTTAGTGGTATTCCTTAGCACATGTTTCGATATATGTTATACCTGAATCAGACGATCTTTAGGTTATGGAGATGGCATGGAGTGCGTGAATAAGTTACCCTTCCCGTTGTCATTCGGTTCAATTGGTATAAATTTTGTGATTTTACCGATTCCTTTGAAACGCTTTGCATTGTGAAACCTCGTTTCGTGTGACCGTCGGTTACATTGTGTTCTTTACGAATAATGATTGTTTCGGATTCGGTTGGTTATTCACGGAAAGTAATAGAAAGCCCGAATATCTCGGTGAATGGAACATTGATCATGTATATGGGTGTGGTGGATACGCTACGGTACTTCCTATATATCTCGGCTACATTATCAAGGTACCGTTACTCAGGACAGACGGGCTTATTGTTGCGATTCATTCGATTATGTTTTGGGCAATGTAGTGTTGAGTCTTCGACCCTATTTGATGCAATAACTGATGCCGCAATTGTCGTAACTACGATAGTTATACACGTGTGCGGTGATTTTAAATGAAAAATAGTTTGGGGTTGACATATAACGACCTTTGGCTTAATCCGGGAAATGTCCTTTTTTCGAAATTATAGTACGACTTTCTAGGGGTACTACACCTCGGTATTACTCTGTACTGCACAATTTGGGTATAGCCAGTGATAGCTAACCACATCGATTACCCAATGATTAATTCGGGATAAGTAACAATGTTTTGTCTTTGGTAAGACAATTCAGCGTAATTTATTACTTTTGGCGGGATTTGCTAGAACATATCCATTTATTCAAAATCATTACATTACGACAAACCAATTATACTTATGTCACCGACCGTCGTCTAGGAAGCTATTCGGTTGAAGCGTATATTTCCTTTACTAGCTATTGTTCGCTAGTGACACAATCTCTAACTCTTAATAAGGACGCGTAATTTGCATCGGTGTTGGTAACCCAAGGGATTTAGGGGTAAGACATAAATGGAGAAACTTATTTGATGTAATCAAACTTTGGCAAGGAGTTGTATGGATGCGGATCTGATGGTAATAAGACTTGTGGAGGCGAGAACAATTTTGCCTATATTCCTCGTAATCGTTAATACTTCGTATTAACAGGACACTCATATGCATACGTTTATTTATAAATATACAACATTACCCGTGGTCCAATCACGTAACCCTGGTGCGAAGTAAGAAAACTGTAATCATGAAGTAATCCGACTCACTGCTTCAAATCAATCCAATTCTCCTTACTAACACTATTGGAAAGTGTTAAGGTCCGGTACATATAAATTACTAATTTGATGTGCCCTATCGATTTAGTTCAAAATAATACAAGATAAATCCCTAGTAACTCGAAGAAGTAGGGGAATGAACGGTACGAAGGACCGTAGCGAAGCTACATTTTAATGCATAACAGGAAACAAATTGATACAAAACGAATTTTCATCGGGCGATTATATATATATATATGTGTGTCTAATTCAAAGGACGGTACTTAAAAGAATCGTATAAAATTTCTATATATCAAACGATCCCTTGTTTTCATTCTCGCATGACTTAGTGAATATGTTCTAATGAAAGACGAGATCGCCTTCAAGTAGTATTCGAGTATCGTAATACGATGATTAACCTAAGCGAAAACTCTTATTTACATCTTCAAACTCTAGACTACACGGGGTCCTGACCTAAATTCTTTCGGTAACCCTGAGATACTAAGTCTTGAATCAATACCACCCGTATGAGGGCGGTGCATTCATGCTAGAAATCGCATAAGGGGATACATGGTTCTTTGATTCCTTTTGATTAAAGCTTTTCACGTCACGATACCTACTACGACCATGCAAGTGGTCCTGAGTAGGGACTAACTCAAATACTTATATGCCTATAAAACATATTGACTCCAGAACGCTATGATAATAATACCTGGAGAACACCATACGTCTCCTCCTCTTCCTTGAAACACCCGAGGAGTCCAAATTTTATACATGATGAATTCACGATCGTGGGGATGATTGTCAAAAGCTGTGCGCTACCATTTACGCGATTTCCGCCTCGGTCTTTGGTGGTGAGCATTTCGGGGCCATTCTATTATAAACAATACTTATATTCATGTATCAGTGTCACATATTCAGTCATCCCATATCATACAATTTCGTCGCACGCATGAGTCCACAACCTGTATAACCAGCATCATTATCATGTATATAATGATATCCGTCATTATACAACTGTTAAATTTTACACTTAGACTTAACCCAAAAGGCCAGTGCTTAAATGTGCGGTCAGAACATGTCACCAGAGTGACATATATACGCCATCCTATGAAAAGCACGAACTACCCTACATGAAGGAACATGGTCAAAACCAAACTCTCTTTGAAATAGGGGTAGTCATGAGTTGTCCGAATATCGTAATTGGTGTCTTTTGGGCGCTGAACCCACCTGGGGGAAAGCTGAACCAGACATCTAGTAGTCCCGATCGTTCCAGATGAAGAGACTAGTGAATCTTCCAAATACGTACCTCGGATATCATGTCCATCCAGAGGGGAATTCCGTTAGTAAGCACGTCGTATATACCTAAAATAGGAATGACACTTCGACGCTACAACTAATCTCTTCCAACTTGGAAGTATTATTATAGAAATTTCATATCCTTATGACGTAATCCGACTAGTGGTGAGTAGTGCGAGCACACCACTAGTGGAAGTATGCATATTCGTTATTACTCGTGTACATGCTCGCCTTATGGCAGCCTTAGGCTCTTAAAAGCCTTTCTCTTTCTTATTCTCTACTATAGAGCAGGGACTCTCGTGATCGGTTAGTATTAGCCGAAGATATTCACGTACACAACAACAAGGGAAGATTGTCGTGCACCACTCGATGAGACCAAATTTATTCCCTTAACACAAACATGCGAGGCATTATGTTCACCATTGCGACGTTCGCAACGAACCCTGGGAGGGTACCATACTCCTCCTCTATAGGGGGTGTTCAATAACTATTAAACGAAATTGTAAACGAAACTTATGGTGTATGAATGGTGAAGATAATGAATGCGAAGAAAACATAATAATTGCACTTATCTGCAAACTAAATACGAGACTCCTATTCTACGGTGAGTCCAACAACACTCTCACTTTCAGATTGGAAGTAATGACAAACGTTACTCTAGCAATAAGTAGGAATTGTGGATGGACAAATTACACAGCTACTAGGTAGCACAATCATCATCCCTGTACGATGATGATACTAAACAAAAAGTGAAAACACACTCGTCTATCGAATGACTGACTCAACTGTAAAGACTGAGCTTTCCAACAAAGTAGTAAACGAAATTTCGAGGACGAAATTCTTTTAACCGGGGGAGACTGTGACAACTGTGAAAAATCCCGGTAAACTTTGATTGGTACAAGTCCGTGGTAACTGGAATATGTATTTCATTATATTTTTTTGTGAATATGTGTAATGATACGAATTCTGGAACATGTGACACCGACTATAATGGGAGTATATGCACAGTAATTACGAAAAACATTACATTGACGCTATGCGTCACCTACATGGCAAGACAAAGTCGTGAATGGATTGACGATTCTGAGAACATGTCAGGGTTGACATGACACTATTAAGGGCCAACGATGTGAGGTTAGTATCCTTAGTCTTTGACAACGTGTTAAACGGGAACGTGACGTTTAACAGCGCATTAAACAGTCGACCATGATTATTAGGCCAACGTTAGGGCCCTTTAAGATTCTGAGTTCACGAAACATCTTAGTTATGTGCCATAGATTCTGACATAAGATTTGAAACAAATCGGTGCTCGGGCACGCAAAACGAGGCAGTCCGGTTAGGGAAACGCCTTTGTGTTAGGAGCAATGAAAGACAAACCAAACATGCAAGGAACGGTTAATCAAGCCTAAAAACACTTAAACTACCCCAATACAAGGCTTTTATGATTAAAATGTAACTGGGCTCGGGTTTCGAGACGGTTATGCTCGATTTTTAAAACAGAGTCTTTTGACACTAAGAACGCGAAAAACGGAGTCCGTTTCGCAAATCAGGTACGCGTTTGAGACCCGAAAATGAACTTAAACGCGTTAGCGAAGATAAACATCATCTTTTAACACGAAAAGACGAAGCAGGACAAAGCGCGGGTGGGGTAGGGGCACCCCACCTATGACGTCCCCCATTGTTATAAATTTTATTTTTTTTCATTTTTCCTTTAATTTTCTTCATTTTCTTCACAATTTCTTCATCTCCTCCAAGAAGCCTGGCCTTGTTTTTCAAAACTATGGCTGATCATCACTCCAAATCAACAAGTTCAAGGTAATCTTACAAGTCTAAGAAGATTTGATGAGTTTTTCTTGATTAAACATGATTTATAACCGAAAAAAACCCTTTTTAATACATGATTTTGGAGGATTTAAGCATGGTTCTTGGCTGAATAAGAACACACCAGGGTTCCCTGATGTTACATGGTAGCCAAGATCACAAAACTTTGGCTTTTGATACCCTAATCAATACCTAATCGACCAAAATTGATTAACAAAGTTATTAACCGAACAACTATGAAACAACGCTTGATTGACATGGGTTATGGCATGGTTGGATTGTTCTTGGTATATAGGTAGTGAATATGGCTCACACCCACTTATGGACGCAAGAAAAACAATTGGAATCGAAGGAATCACTAGGTATATTACCCGAAACTCGAATCTAGAATAGGCAGAATATTGTTTTGGGCCATAACTTGGTCCGTGGGTATTGGATTGAGCTAAAATTTGTTGTGGTGATGAAGGGTATTTCTAGGAAGGTCCACGTAAAGTTTTAGAATTTATTGAATTTTTCTACGATTTTTGGTGAATTTTTGAATGTTTTATCAAAAAAAATCTAGAAAAAAACAAACAGAGTCAATAAATCACCAAAATTTACATGAACACTAAGAAACATATAAGAAAAGTTCTGGGAAGTTTCGGAGTCCATTGGTTGAGTTTTGATTCAGGTTAAAAATCCGTGTTTTTATGAGTTTTTGGTAGCCGGAAATGCACTGAAATGAAATCGGAAAAATCCCAAATTCTTACAGGGAGTTTCAATGTAAGAAAGTCCCAGGAATATCTTGAGAATTTTTGGACATCGGATGATAAACAAAGTGAATTATTCGGTTAAATACTGTTTTACAAATGATTTATTTGAGAAGTTAAAATAGATTTATAAATTCCCAAAATAATTTTATTGGAATCTATATATTTTGAGTTCTACAAAAATTTCCAGGATTTTATGAACTATCTAGATTAGATGGGAACTTTCGACTTTTAAAACGCTTATTTTAACTAAATTCGGCAGTTACCAGACAACGAACCTGTCGAAACTGGGAACGGACCAAAACCCATTTTGACTATAATGGGAACACCGGGAGTATTTTGGGAGGTTCCAGGGTAAGCGGAACACTCTGGGTGTGTTCAACCACCGTTCGGGAGAACCCCTGACGGCGAGAATGGAAACTCAAATTTGGGCAACCTAAACTCATCAAAGACCCAAACTCTCTTAATGAAAAGTTAATCTTTCTTAAACTACAATGCGTGTGCAATATTGGTATTTTCGTACCATTATCCGAACATGTTAAACAACCGACTTTGGCTGGCACGCGAACCGGTGTCCGGGAGCCAAATGCGAAACTAATCCTACCCTAACATCCATCACCACACCAGGATACTATATGTACAACATGGACTCAAAATACCCACTTGGGCCCGAGTTATAGGCATTACCGACCTAGCGACTGATATTAGTATTTACTTGCATGAGTGTTGTTAAAGCCGAACCTGCTTACATATACTCCTATTGCTACCTGTGATGCTACTATCCTGTGAGTTTTCACTTCCCCGCTTTTAAATTGTTTTACTGTTTTCTGGGGTGATTTGCATGTTACAAAACTGTGTTAATTGCACCAACTTGTGATGATGTAAATTTATAACACACGGTCCGACAAGCTGAAGGTGTCTGTTATGACATGGTCCGGCAAGCTGAAGGTGCTTGTT
The DNA here is from genome assembly GCA_947069175.1 of Scalesia atractyloides. Classification (NCBI taxonomy): domain Eukaryota; kingdom Viridiplantae; phylum Streptophyta; class Magnoliopsida; order Asterales; family Asteraceae; genus Scalesia; species Scalesia atractyloides. Next base: position 30,914,322 of record CAMTDV010000030.1, read on the forward strand.
GTAACATGGTCCGGCAAGCTGAAGGTGTCTGTTATGACACGTTCCGGCAAGCTGAAGGTGCTTGTCGTAACACGGTCCGGCAAGTTGAAGGTGTTTGTTATGACACGGTCCGGCGAGCTGAAGGTGCTTGTTGTAACACGGTCCTGCTAGCTGAAGGTGTCTGTGTGATAAATATGTAAATTGTGACTATGACCAGTGCTATTAAACTTGTTAACACATATTGTTCCACAACAACTAAACCAGTGGAACTCACTAGCAGCGTTTAGCTGACCCCTTTTTAAAACTAACATGCATTTCAGGTAACTTGAGACGGGTGTGATCCGTGGATGTTGTTCAAAACATGTTCATAGGCGAACCCGGATATAGACGCATGTGGCTTAGAAGACTTATGTGGTTCATGGGAACACGCAGTTGTAACATACATGTAGTATGTAATCAACATTTTTTAAGTAATAAAATTTAGTGTCTTTATAAACGATGTGCTTGTACCAGAGGTGTCTGTTGCATCCCGTATTTTTTTCTTCCGCTGCAAGTCGGGGTGTGACAACCATCCACCTAGCATTCTTATGTGATACTTTATCTTGACTGCGGATATGCCTCAATGAATCATGGTCAGTAAATAAAACAAACTCCTTGTGAAACAAATAATGACGCCAATGCTTCACAGCTTGGACCACTGCATAGAATTCAACATCGTAAGTGCTATAGCGCAACTTTGCCCCTGTCAACTTCTCACTGAAATATGAAACTGGACGCCCCCCTTGACTTAGGACTGCCCCAATACCACCCTGTGAGGCATCTATGTGCAGCTCAAAAACTTGAGAACAATCTGCAATACTAGAATTGGTGCTGTTGTAAGCTTTTCTTGATTAACTGAAAATCCGATTCAGCCTCCTTAGTCCATATAAAAGTTTTCCCTTTCATGCAGTGAGTCAATGGCGCCACAAGGGAACTAAAATTTCGAATGAACCGTCTATAAAATGAAGCAAAACCATGAAAACTGCGTACTTCAATTATTGAAGCTGGAGTTGGCCAATGCTTAACAGGCTGCCACTTTCGATTCATCCACCTGTATGCCTTCACTAGAAACAACGTATCCCAAAAACAAGACCTTTGGGACCATGAATACACATTTCTTCTTCGCTGCAATAAGTTATCCCTACGGAGCAAGGTCAAAACCTGCCTTACATGCTTCACATGCTCATCAAAATTAGGGCTATAAATAAGGACATCATCAAAATAGACAACCATAAATTTTCCAATAAAGGGCCTAAACAACTGGTTCATAACAAGCATAAATGTACTAGGGGCGTTGGATAACCCAAAAGGCATCACTAACCATTCATACAACCCCTCATGACTTGAAGGTGGTTTCCACTCATCACCCGGCCTGAGTCGGATTTGATAGTACCCCACTCTTCAAATCTAGTTTTGTGAAAATAGTGGCACCACTAATTTGATCAAGTAAATCATCAAGTCGTGGAAATGGAAATCTGTACCTTACAGTGATCTTGTTGACTACACGACTGTCAACACACATACGCCAGGGTCCATCCTTATTTGGAGTCAACAAGGCAGGAACATCACAAGGACTCATACTTTCCTGAACATACCCTTTAGAAATTAACTCTTCAACCTGCTGACGTAATTCCTCATGCTCTTTTGGGCTCATTCTGTAATCGGGCTTGTTGGGTAACTGGGCCCCTGGTTCCAAATCAATATGGTGTTGGATGTCATGTAATGGTGGCAACCCAGTAGGTAAATCATCAGAGAAAACATCAACAAACTCCTCGAATAACGGAACCATACAATTAGGAATTTCAACTTCCTCGGGCACCGACTTCCCTATCAAAATAAAAACATTGTCTACTTCCTCCAGCTCATCTTGAAACTAACTAATGGTCAACAGAATGCCCGACTGTTTTGTGGCTAACTGCTTAGGCTTGCTTGGAACAAGATTTATCTTCACACCTCTAAACAGAAAGCTATAAGTATTAGACCACCCATTGTGTTCAATATTATGCTCGTACTCCCAAGGTCTACCCAACAATAAGTGACACGCGTCCATTGGGACCACATCACACACAACATCATCTTTATATGTGGACCCAATAGAAATAGAAACAAGGGCTCTCTTAGATACCGTTACTTCACCTCCCTTTTTAAGCCACTAAAGCTCCGGGTGACTCTCTGTCTTCAGAGACAACTTCTAGACCGCCTCTTCAGATATCAAATTATCACAACTACCAGAATCAATAACAAACGTACAAACCTTTCCCAAAATGGTATACGTTGAGTGGAAGATGTTATGCTTAAGCCAGTCATCCCCATCTGCCTTAGGTGTATAGCAAGAGCGCCTGACCACCAGGTTCACCCCAACATCACTGGACACAAACTCCTCCTTGTATTCAGTTTCTTCATCAAACACTGGGGTATTTTCGTACTCTTCATACTGGTCATCCTCGGACTCAGCAAACAAGTGTCGTTTACCAGCCTTTTTACACTCAGCTTCTTGATAGTCCGTCTCACCACAACTGAAACACTTCGGACCTCTGCTACTAGCCCCTTTAAAAGTTGGCCTAGTATTGTTAACCCTCGACCTTTGCTAGTTAAGCCCGCCACGAGGTGCCCACTACCCGACCCAACAGTTCCTCCAGTAGGGGTATGAGAATATGAACCACTCACAGGCGGTTTTGTTTCTCAAGAGCCAACGCCTGTTGTGTTGGAACATGAAGTTTATGCATAGCGGGTTAGTGGAGTTAGTAGGGTTAATCTTGTAATTATGTTGGTTTGGGTCGAAATGGTTGTTTTGGGTCATAGAGGTTTCGGCTTGGCTATTGGGTTTTCGGCCCACATATAGTATATAAACTAGTCTCTATTGTATGTTTAGGTTTGATCAGTCTATGGGGAGTTTAGAGCCAGCCGAAACCTTGAAGGTGTCTTGTATCAGTCTTCGTTTACCGTTGAATGCAAGATAATCTGGTTTGTTTTGATTATTAATTGTTTCGGTTCTATTATAGTTCTTGAATCATCTTGTATTTGTTTTCCGCACTTGCACAAGATCAAGTTTGATATCATTGAAAGATCCTTAACGGGACTTACAATTGGTATCAGAGCCAAGAAAACATATCTTGGTTCGGTTGATATCATTCAGATTCAAGAAGGCTGTTATTTTCTTTACTGATCATATTTGTTTGTGTTTTCGTTGATTCTGGAAACCTGTTTGCTGATTTGTCAGAGACTTGCTGCTAACAAATTTCAAAAGATTTGATAATCTTTGAATTTTGAAAGTACTGAAAATCAGGGATTGCGAGTCAAAGTTTACCTAATTATCTAGTTTACAGGTTCTGACTAGCAACCTCATGGTCTCTACTTGTATCTTTCAAGATTCCGACTTGCAACCTCCAAGGTCTTGACTCAACAGTTCAAGTGTGATCACAGTACTCATCCTCAAAGGTCTCGACTCGCAACTGAGGTCTTGACTCGCAATCTTCTTGTTCTCGAGTTGTAACCTTTATACTTGAAACAAAGGTCTCAACTCAAGGCTTTTATACCCGCATCTGTGGTCTCGACTCAAGAATTTAATACTCGAAACCGTGGAAGAAAAAGAAAAAGAAAATAAAGAGTGACATCGGGACCTTATTGCCTCTCGTTGCTTACTTTAAATCGAGTCACTTCGTCTATCCCCTTCCATCAACAGAAGTGTCTCGACTCACTGTTTCAACTCGAAACGAAAATTTTCAACGTTAAGTTGACTTTAGACTTTGGGACTCTTGGACTTAAAAAGTTTAATTAATTGAAAATGACCTCAACAAATCAGAGCTGAGGGAAACAAATTACATGAATAGTATGTTGGCTGCTAGTTTTTCTGCAACACCCTATACTTCAAACAACAATGCTGCTCTCATGTCACAGGCCGGATTTCAAATGTTTAGCAGTTCTACTTCTGCTAAGGCTACTCCAACACCTACAAATGCTTACTATTCTGGCAGTCAGCGCCATCCGTCTCCTCATCTACAGCTGCTACTGCTAAGTCAACTAATCCATGTTGGTGCACTTTGTGTTCGTCACTTGTCGAATAGGCTAGATTGAGCATGTGTTGAATATTGTATAGGTTAGAATCGAACACACGACCAAAATACGAAGTTTTATGATGTTTAGAGTCAAGTTCGCTTGAGATTGTATTGTGGAAGTCAAGTTCGGCCGAACTCGACTAAGCAAGTTCGCCCGAACTTGCTTCCCCACCAGCAAACTTGACATACTATATATAGGTATGTTGTTCATTTGTCATTTAAGTTTTTGGCATCCCTACGGGGAGGTGCTGCCGGATTCTCTCCAGGAACTCCGGCAGCTGGACTTATAAAGATGTATACACTTTCGGTATGAATGAAGACTTCCGCTGCATTCTGTTTCTACTCCTTTCAGTAATAACATTCTACCGAATCGGTTTACATTTATCCACTAACTTCCATCTAGAACCGCCTGACCACGGACCTTCAATTGGTATCAGAGCTACGGTTATCACCTACGCTCATGAATTTGGACATTTATGGACATTAAGAGGGGTTTTAGACGTAAATCATTAAATAAACCTACAATCCATGGACAAAATCCAAAATTGAACGGATAGGATTGTTAGAAAACCAATTTCGACTAGATCTATGGTGAAATCATCTCGAAATTCGAACAAATAAGGATTTTGGATCGAAAAATGTGAAAAATGGCTGATTTGGGAGACCAAGTTCGCCCGAACTTGACCTGTCGAGGTCAAGTTCGCCCAAACTTAACATGAATTTTCAAGACTTTTCATCAAGTTCGCCCGAACTTGACAAAGTTTTTCATGAATTTTCATCAAGTTCGCCCGAACTTGACTGATTTTCATTGAAATTAAGCATAAGTTGGCCCGAACTTGTCTTTTTCATGCAAGTTCGCCCGAACTTCCATCAAACCGACCAAGTTCGCCCGAACTTATCTCACAAGTTTGCCCGAACTTATCAAGGAGCCTAAAAAAAATTTCGAAAAAATTTATTGCCCTGGTTGATGAGACGGGTGTCCAGAAAAAAATTGGTGATAGAATTTTTTTCGAAATTTTAACGACCGATACTAACTGTTCGGGGACACCGTCGGAGGCCTTAGAGAGAGGCTGAGATGATGAGGTTAGAGATGGTTGGAGATGAGAGGGTAGTCATTGATACCAAAGCAATTTGGTGATCATTAGAGTTGAAGACTACCGATGGGCCTTAAAGTAAATTCCGCATTTGTTAAATACTGAAAATTCCGGATTTGAGGGGGAATTTCAGTGAAAAAATTGGTATGGTCAGAATTTGCAAAAATGAGGGGGAACAAAAAATTTCCAATATTTGAAGATTCCAGCATTTTTGAAATTCGTGACACTGCAATAGTATTCGGGTGGTTTCCGATTACAGATTAACCGGGAAATACAGAGATTTGAGATTCATTTGTAAATTGATCAAGTTGATGTCTAGTTTGAAAGCAGGTGGTTACATAACTGAGTCTTGGAGGAGTTGTTTATTAGATTATGCGGTCATGGTTGTGGATTGACACCTGAGTCACGCGTATGGTTTGGAAGCACACACGACTGCCTATCTTTAACTCTGCTTTGCACATGAATTATTGACTGGACTAACCGCCAGGAGATAAGGATGCTTTATAGTTTCAGTTGCTCCGGGTTGTACACGGTACCATGATTAAGGAAGATGATTTATGGGATCGGATCTTCCAGACAAAGAAGTGTACCAGTTGCTGACGAAAGAGATTATCCATTTGGGATTCTGTGATCACAGGAAGTTCAGATTATTCAGATCATGATTCAAATTGATGCTTAAGGGATGTAGGGTTTAGGTCCTGATCTTCGATGTAGGGTTGGTGCATACACGACTGCTTATCATTAACTCTACAAAGCAAATGAACTATTGTGATCGGGTAAGCCGGAAATAAGGATGTTTTGTAGTTTCAAGTCGCCAGGTTCAGCGAAGATAACTATATATATGTTACTGTGACTGAAGAGGAAGAATGTGATTTTGATCATGAACGAATGTTTCTCAGATTTGAAGTGTTACCAGATGATTTGGTTCCGATGATGATTTGTTGATTGAAAAAGATTACCGATTTGCTGATCTGGAGTGATTACGGGAATCGGGATTTCAGATTTTTGCGGGTAAATAATGATTTGAAGTTTACCAGTGTGGTAATTCGAAGTTTCTATCAATTGCCGGTTGAATCTTGAAGATCGGAAGATCGAGCATAGGAGATATGCGCTAAACTGAACGCGAATGTGGTTGAAGTTGAAATAGAGAAGCTACATTGATGAGCTTCAAATTGGTGTCTATTCAAGATAATTTGTCGGTCAAGCAAATCAAAGGAGGTTGGAAACTTTGCAAAAAATATCTGAACTGGAGATTTCAGGGGGAATTAGATGTTGATAATGCAAACCCGGATCATCAATTAAGGGGGAATTTGTTGACGCGTTTCGATGACATCGGCAGATACCTTGATTAAAGTTGCAGAATATTCAAACACGGCTCACGTTTGAAGACCAAGATTTGACAGTAACGAACAAGGGGGAATCTGTTGGTGCACTTTGTGTTCGTCACTTGTCGAATAGGCTAGATTGAGCGTGTGTTGAATATTGTATAGGTTAGAATCGAACACACGACCAAAATACGAAGTTTTATGATGTTTAGAGTCAAGTTCGCTTGAGATTGTATTGTGGAAGTCAAGTTCGGCCGAACTTGACTAAGCAAGTTCGCCCGAACTTGACTAAGCAAGTTCGCCCGAACTTGCTTCCCCACCAGCGAACTTGACATACTATATATAGGTGTCTTATTTATTTGTCATTTAAGTTTTTGGCATCCCTACGGGGAGGTGCTGCCGGATTCTCTCCAAGAACTCCGGCAGCTGGACTTATAAAGATGTATACTCTTTCGGTATGAATGAAGACTTCCGCTGCATTCTGTTTCTACTCCTTTCTGTAATAACATTCTACTGAATCGGTTTACGTTTATCCACTAACTTCCGTCTAGAACCGCCTGATCACGGACCTTCAATCCAGCTGTCAAGAATAAGATGATTGCTTTCTTCTCACAACAGTTGAAGGAGAATCTGGACATTGTTTCCTCTGTCATAAACTCTATGAATGATTTTGTTACAGGTAAACTAGATCCTTCAAAATTCTCTATGGATGATTTAGATCAAATACATCCCGAGGACATGGAAGAGATGGATATCACATGGCAGATGGCTATGGCGGCTTTTAGGGCAAAGAATTTCGTGAGAAAAACAGGGAGGAACAAATGGCAAGGTCTTACCTTTTCAGGACCACTAGGTTGCCATTCGAGAAGATACGTTGCTACAATTGTCATGAACCAGGACATTTGGCACAAAATTGCACCAAGCCACAAGTCAATAGAAATTAAACTCCAGCACAACCTGCTCCACCTAACACTGAGAGAGCCATTGTTACTACAAACACCACAACTGCTGCTGGTGGGAGTACTCATAGCTCAGCCCTGGTGGTTCAGCCTGATGCTACGTTTGATTGGAACTCAGAGATGCAACGATTGAATATTTCAGCTCCAGAGAATCAGACTACTTCAAACAATATTGCTTTCATGACTTCTGCACCCGAGGATCAATCATCTGCTTCAGCACCAGAGGATCAGACGTCTATCGACAATCTTGCTCTCATCACTCAGATCCTGACAGCTCCTGTTCATGGTCTCACTGCTGAAGAGGTAATTTCTATCTTTTGCACTCCTGAATGTAGGGAAAGAGTTCAGGCATATCGTTTTCACAACGTTGAGCTAATCCATTACTATAATGATATTAAAAGTCGTAATTCTACTTTAACAAGAAATGAAAAACTTTTTAAGGAGAAAATTGAAGCTCCATGTAAAGACATCATTCAACTTAAGGATGATCTAAGTGTAAAGACAGCCCATTACTTGGAGGTCAAAGAAAAGGTATGTGTTTTGACCAAGGAATTGGAAGAAATTAAAGAAAAATATCAAATCAATGAAATCATATTAAAAGTTATTAGTCTTCCAGTAAGTTGGTCAAAGATCTATGTGACCTCCAATTAGAATACAAGAAAAAGAAAGGGTGTGGTTTGGGTTTCAAACAAGTTCCTCCTCCATACAATAATAACTACACATACTTACCCTTTATTGAGGAGGAATTGATGAATGAGGATAAGATGACTTATGGTCCAAAAACTGATAAGTCATCAATCAACAGTAGACCTGTTGAAAAACGGGCGACTCCTCCAATCCAATTTGTTTCCATGGGTATAATCAATACTAATGCTTCGCCTTCACGTGTAGATAAAGTAAATGAAGTATCTTGTGAAATTGTTCTTAGGGATGAACCGCTTTCAAATTCTGATTTTCTAACAACTCGATAAATGAAACTGGTTCTGCCTGTGTTTTTGGACAAAGTTTTCTTAATTCGTTTCATAGTTATGTGTCGTCTTTTGGGCGTGATGTTTTGGGCAAACCAATTGATACTTGTGATGAACCTTTGAATAATGTGTCTGATGATGGTTGATTTTCAGTAGTTAATAATTGTGATTGTGATGTTTCTAACCTTACAGCTACTGATAGTGTGATAGGAGAGGTCCCTCAGGATGCACTCAATGAAACCACTGAATCTTCTTCTCAAGAAAATCAACAATGTTGTTATTCTTTTTCTGAATCGGTCTCAGTGGAAGTCCTTAATGTTAAATCTAGTGGGACCACATTGGAAACATGTGTTGATGAGACATTTGTTGAAGAATATTTGTTGATGAAAACGGTGTTGATGAATCTTCTAATCTTTGGAAATTAAAACTAAACCATATTTTGTGACAGAAGAGGTGGTCACAATAAATGAAAGGTCACAAGAAAATGTTTCTGAAAAGGAAATTAAAACAGAAACTGAATTGGCTTTTCAAAATGATCCTGATAAAATTATAAAAGACGAAAAACATCATCAGTCTGAATCTCATGTGTCACACCCCGACCCGCAGCGGAATAAAAGTCGGGGCATAATTGGGTTATCACCAAAGCTCATGATATTTACCAAGATGTTTCATATTTATTAAATTCAAATTACAAACTTAAATATCCAAAACAAAATTCATACAATTAAAAGAAAATGAAACTATATAATTATTCCAAAGCATAAACTTGTTTATTCTTCTAGGCCTTCCTAAGTGTTTCCTGTTTCAGCTGGATCACCTGTATCATGTGTAAAACGGGGGAGATTTTGGGTCAACAAAATTTGGCGAGTGAACCTTGATAAAACATTTTAACTAATTTCTTGTTTTATTTAATAAGGAAAATTCGTGCATTAATCACATGTGAGCAAACATATATGTAAACAATCACAAACCATTTTGGATGAGTATATGACATGAAATGATGATGTATTTGAGATCAAGGCTCAATCAAACGGAGCCGATCTAATGAGGCTCCTGATGCTCAACCCGTATCCCACGAGGAACTGATGGGCCTAATGAAATGCGTGCACTGAAATGATGAAATTCAATCTACATATAATTCACACAATAATTGATACACATTTGATCACGGATATGATGTATGCACAAGTGTTTAAATAAAATAAAAGAATAGTACGACCGATGATACACCCCAAAATATGATTAAAACTGGGAATTGGTAGAGATTCACTCACAGTGGATGCGTTTCTTGATGAAGATGAATGCGCACGAATATTATGATTCAACCGACGAGGGAAAACTAACCTAAATAATAACGTCATGATTCGATTAAAGAAATAGATTTTATTTGAGATTATTATTTTTAATTAGTGCTCTTTAATGAGATTTTTAGATTTTTTTTGTGGGTTAAATGCAAATTTTTAATTTTAAAAACCTTATTTTTAAGTATTTTTAAATAATTTTTAAATTAAATAAATAAACAAAAATAAAATAAAAAGGGTTGACTTTGTCAGGTTTGACCAGGTCTGACCGGTCAGACTGTGTTTATTCTATGCAGTGAGTGAGGTTCGAACTCGGGACCTCTCGTATACGTGCACGCAACTTTACCAACTGAGCTACGTGTCTAACCTGAAATATTCTTGGTTTTAATTATACATATATACTAACTGACTTTAACCTTATTTAGTTTTTATTAAAAATGTTTTAATATGGCCGAACCGGTTGCAGAGACCCGGAATCGAACTCGGGACCTTCGGTTCGAGTGCACACAGCCCAACCAGTTGGGCTGTGTGTCTAATCTGCTTAACTACTGGATTATATTCCTCTTATATACATACTGTGAATTGATCTGATTAGGTTTTAAAAATGTTGGTTTTATTTCTGAAAGTCGGTAACATGTGCGATTCGAACCCGGGACGTGTGTTTTGTATTTGCCCACAGTCCACCGCTGGACTGTGTGTCTAACCCGGTTAAATACTCGATTTTAATTACATTAATATACAACTTAAACTTCGTCTTCTTCGTTAAGAAGAACACAGAACCGTGAACCCGACTGTTTTGCTTAATCGACCAACAAACTTATAATTGATTGAAATAGAATAGAAAAAGAAGATTAAGTAATATGGTATACCAAAACAGAGAGTTTTCTTCAGATTTCCGGCAAGATTTCGTCGGCTCTGATTTTCAATTTCCGGCTGAGTTAACTGTTTTAACACTTTCAATTATTGTGTTGAGCAATTAGATTACTAATCAAGAGATAGCAAGAAAGGTTTAGATGATTTTACCGATTAGGAGTAAGGCTTCGGTTCTCCGGTGATATTCCGGCGAGTGCGAGAATCTCCGGTGACGTGCTCTGAAAGGACTAAAGCTTCAGGAAGTGAGCGTGGTTCTGAGCGAAAGGTTTACAAGAAGTTTGAGTGGGTATTTATAAGGAGGAACAGGCTGATTTGGGTTTGAATTAAGGTCAAGGTTCGCGGTCAATGATTTCCGACGGTTTTGACTGAAATTGATTGTTAGGCATCGGTTATAACTGATGTCGAAATCAGTTTACGCGTTTCAGTCAAACGAAAATAGCCACAATTGCGGAAATCTCGGTTTTTCGGTGACTGTGAGTTCTGGGCGCGCTGATTACCGGTTTTGACTTTCGGATTTTACTTTAAGTGTTATTTGTTTCTGTATTTAACACAAGTGAAGTGTGTGGCGGAGTGGTGTGGGTGTGTGTTTGTGCTTGCGGGAGACCCGGGTTCGAGACCCGGCGACTCTATTTTATTTTTATTTACTTATTATTATTATTTATTAATTATGGTTTTTACATTCTAAAATGTTTATTAATTATGTACTATTTAAAATAATCTGAACAATAAATATGCAACGAAACTTATAATTGAATACTTGATTATTAAACGAAGCGGGTTTTGAAACCCGTTTTTCGACGAATGTTACAGTATCCCCTACTTTTAGGAATTTCGTCCCGAAATTTAAGTAGTAGTGGTAACTGGAAAGAGATGCGGGTATTTTTCGCGCATCGAGTCTTCACGTTCCCAAGTAAACTCGGGTCCGTTTCGACTCCCAACGCACCCTGACAATTGGAATACGACTTCGCCTTAAACGCTTCTATCCGAAATCCATGATTTCCACTGGTTTTTCAACGAAGTGCATCGATTCATCGACTTGAATGTCTTCTAGAGGAATATGGAGGTTTTCATCGGCGAGGCACTTTTTCAAGTTTGATACGTGGAATGTGGGATGAATTCTGTTGAGCTCTTCTGGTAGGTCAAGCTTGTATGCTACAGGACCTACTCTTTCGAGTATCTTGAAAGGTCCTACGTAGCGTGGTGCTAGCTTGCCCTTCTGGCCAAAATGAACCACTCCCTTCCACGGTGATACTTTAAAAGTACTTGATCACCAATGTCAAACTCCAAGGGCTTTCGTCGTTTGTCAGCATAACTCTTTTGACGACTTTGAGCCGCTAGAAGATTGTTTCGAATTTGAAGGATCTTGTCGGTTGTCTCTTGAATTAATTCTGGTCCGGTGATTTGCGCTTCCCCAATTTTGTGCCAACATACTGGAGATCGGCATTTACGGCCATATAAAGCTTCAAAAGGAGCCATACCGATACTTGAATGATAGCTATTGTTGTACGAAAACTCAACTAATGGTAGGTGAGCGTCCCAGTTCCTTTGAAGTCTATGACACATGCTCGTAGCATGTCTTCAAGGGTTTGGATGGTGCGTTCAGATTGACCATCAGTTTGAGGATGAAAAGCGGTACTGAGGTCTAATCGTGTACCCAAAGCGGTTTGTACGGCTCGCCATGTTCGTGAAGTGAAACGACCATCACGGTCTGAAATGATGCTTAATGGTACACCATGACGGCTTACGATCTCGCTGATGTAGATACGAGCTAACTTCTCGTTCTTGAAGTCCTCGCGAATCGGAATGAAGTGAGATGACTTTGTAAGACGATCGATTATTACCCATATGGTGTCATACCCACTGGAGGTGCGACGTAACCCGGTAATGAAATCCATGGTTATGTTTTCCCACTTCCATACAGGTATTTCGGGTTGGACTAAAAGTCCTGAAGGTCTTTGATGTTCAGCTTTTACTTTGGAACAGGTAAGGCACTTGGAAACAAAAACAGCGATATCCTTTTTCATGCCAGGCCACCAGTAGGTGTATCGTAGGTCTTGATACATTTTGTCGGCTCCTGGGTGAACAGAGTATCGTGTTTTGTGCGCCTCATTCATGAGGAAATCACGAAGGTTATCGCGATCAGGAATCCATATGCGCTTTAAATAGTATAGAATACTGTCGGATTTGGTTTCGATTTTGAGTTCAGCTTCACATGACAGCTCGTCGTGTACGTCATTTTCTGTTACAGAAACACGTTGAGCTGCCCGGATTCGATCTTTGATGTCGGTTTTGATTTGCGAAGATAGAAGACGAATGGAGTTCGCATAACCTTTTCGACTGAGCGCATCAGCCACCACGTTTGCCTTGCGAGGATGATACCGAATTTCACATTCGTAGTCGTTGAGAAGTTCGACCCATCTTCGTTGCCTCATATTCAACTCATTTTGGTTGAAGATATGCTGGAGACTCTTGTGGTCAGTGTATATTTCACACTTAGTACCGTAGAGGTAATGTCTCCATATCTTGAGAGAGAACACAACGGCTCCAAGTTCCAGGTCATGGGTGGTGTAATTCTTCTCGTGAACCTTGAGTTGCCTAGAGGCATAGGCTATCACTTTTCCTCTTTGCATCAATACACAGCCTAGCCCTTGCCCTGATGCGTCCCAATATACTACAAAGTCATCGCAACCTTCAGGGAGTGTGAGGATAGGTGCGTCACAAAGTTTTTGCTTTAGAGTATGGAAGGCCTTCTCTTGTTTAGGTCCCCATATGAAGGGTTTTCCTTTATGAGTCAAGGCCGTGAGTGGTACAGCAATACGGGAAAAATTGACGATGAAGCATCGATAGTAACCAGCCAAACCAAGAAATGACCTAACTTCGGTAGGGGTACGTGGCGCTTGCCATTCCTGCACTGCCTTGATTTTTGAAGGATCAACATGAATTCCCTTGTCATTGACGACATGACCAAGGAATTGTACTTCTATTAACCAGAATTCGCATTTTGAGAACTTAGCGTAAAGCTTTTCAGTCCTTAAGAGTGTAAGGATGAGTCGAAGGTGTCGCTCATGATCGGATTTAGACTTGGAGTAGATAAGAATGTCGTCGATGAAGACATGACGAAACGGTCGAGGTAGGGTTTGCATACCATATTCATTAAATCCATGAAGACAGCGGGGGCGTTTGTTAAACCGAAAGGCATGACCATGAACTCGTAATGACCATAACGAGTCCGGAAGGCGGTTTTTGGGATATCTTCTTCGTGCACTCTGAGCTGATGATAACCAGAACGAAGGTCGATTTATGAAAAGCAGGTGGCGGCTTGAAGTTGGTCTAGGAGGTCATCAATGCGAGGTAGTGGATAGCGATTTTTAACCGTTAACTTGTTGAGTTCTCTATAATCAATGCACATGCGAAACGTTCCATCTTTCTTCTTCACAAGGAGAACATGTGCACCCCAAGGCGATGAGCTAGAACGTATGAATCCTTTGTTAGTCAGCTCTTGCAGTTGACTGGCCAGCTCTTGCATTTCGGATGGGGCTAACCTATAAGGAGATTTTGCGACTGGTGTAGCGCCAGGTACAAGATTAATGCGAAATTCGACTTCTCTCACCGGAGGAAGTCCTGAAATGTCGTCGGGAAAGACTTGTGAGAATTCTTTCACAACTGGGATATCTTCAAGTTTTCTTTCCTTATTTCCCTTTTTGACGACGTGGGTTAGGAATGCGACATAGTTCTTGCGGAGATATCTTTGGGCTTGGAGACAGGACATTAATTTGAGTCCTTTCGAAGGGGTTTCCCCAAAAATACGTAGTGTCAGACCGTCTGCAAGAGGAATGCGAATGAATTTTTCGTGGCACACCACTTCAGCGTGATGCTGGCTGAGCCAGTCCATACCAATTATAACATCGAAACTTCCCAACTTCATAGGAATGAGGTCAATTGGGAAATCGTGATCGTTCAAAGTGAGAGTACAATTGCGTATAATAGAATTTAATGAAGTGGGTTTTCCGTCAGCAACTTCCACCGTTAGAGATTCCATGAGATTAACACGAGGTTGGTCGAGGATAGGTTCGAATTCTAAGGACACAAAGCTCTTATCCGCACCAGTATCGAATAATATGGATGCATAACTACCATTGATGAGAAACGTACCGTTGACCACATTGTTGTCAGCCCTGGCTTGGTTGGCATTGATATTGAAAGCTCTTCCCTAGCAGGTGGAGGATCTTGGTTAGCTTGGTTTACCGGGTTCGCTTGAGCTTGGGCATGGATGATGTTTACTAGGCGTGGACAAGTGTTCTTGAAGTGGTTTGGGTCCCCACAGTTGAAACAAGCTCGCATGGGTTGCATCATGGGGTAGTTGGGTTGGTAGTAAGTTTGGGCTGGGTGTGGTGCAGGTGGTAGAAGTAAGGGTTGTTGGGCTTGACCCACTATCTGATTTTGGGTTTGGGTTTGAGGTTGATTGCGGTTCATTCGCTGAAGGGTACGGCAGGTTTGGATGGTGTGACCTGCACAGCCACAGCTTGTGCAATGTTGGCAGGGATTTTCGGGAGGGTGATGGTATTGACAGCGGTTGCATTTTGGGTATGGGCCAGTATATGGCTTTTTGAATGGTGCAGCTGGAGGAGCAATTTGGGTGATTGGTGCAACCGTGATAGGAGGGTTGGTTTGAGTGACAGCAAAATTCTTGCCATTACGCTTCCTCTTACCAAGAAACTTTGAGGATGAGACTGGGTGGTTTGGAGTTGGGGTCTCAATGGGTGCTTTCTTCTTCTCATCTTTGAATTTTCCGTTTCGAATGCAATTCTCAGTGAGTTCTGTAGCTAACTCCATTGCGGCTTTAAGTGTTGCAGGCGAAGTGCTTAAAACCGAATCTTGGATTTTCGAGGGGAGGCCTCGAATGTAGTGTTCGACTAAGCGGTACAAGGGGGGAACAAATTGGGGATCATCTGGTTCAACTCGAGAAATCTCTTATTATATGAAGTGTTGTCTCCTTCCTTTTGTTTCAGTGCGTGGAATTCGTCTTCCAGCCTTTTGATTTCGCTTCTTGGACAGAAGCGTCTTGTCATGAGTTCCCTTAACTCTTCCCATGTTAAGGCCATGGCATCTTCAACTCCTCGCTTACCCTTTTCCGTGTTCCACCAGGTAAGGGCTACCCCAAACAGTCTTCCAGTCGTGTAACGTACCTTATGGTCCTCGAGACAATCGCAATTGAGGAAAGTGTTTTCCATTTCTTCAAACCAGTGAAGGAGGGCGGTAACACCTTCGGTCCCTTCATACTTTGGTGGATCGCAAGATTTGAAGTGTTTGTAGGTGCACTTGGGGGTTTTGGAAGGAGGGTTGGCGACGCTCTGGTCTTCTTGGTTGGGAGGGTTGATGGGATTAGCGGTGAGAGCTTGTTGAACTTGAAGCACGATGTCAGGAAGTACTGCGGCCATTTGTTAAGCAATTTGTGTGGCCAAGCGTTCACTTGACTTTCCTGACTTTCTACCTCCACGTAGTTGCCTAGCCGACATCTACAGGAACATATATAGGAAAATTGTGAGTTTAAGAATTTTCTAGGTGTCATGTGTCGTAAAAAGAATGAAAGATAACATAACTGACAATAATTTAACTACATCCATAGGATGTCTTGGGTTGCTCATGTTTGGGCCTCCAATGTCCCCCATACCATCGCCTGTGTAGTCATGTGGGCCCCCATGACTATTGGGCTTGGTAGGATTCACATTGGTGTCGGCGGGTTAACACTCGCACCACCCGAATGAAAATCGTAAAATATGATTGCGAGATGTATGGTAGGAGGGTGTCCAGGTGTAGACACAATGACAACTCAAAGTGGGGTTAGCTCACACGACGTTTGGTATAGCATGCTTTGGCCTAATAGGTCCTTCGTACTCTCAACATATGTCCCCAGGTAGGCAAACTGGTCCTTTATTTTGGATTTATACGAATGCCAAGCCTAGACAGGACGTTCCGACTACCGGTACTCGTACCCTTCCAGTTACTACATGCCCGTCATGAGAACTCACTTTGATGTGATTTGAAAAATACAAAATCATTGCAAAAATCATGGAAATCGTGAGGTGTGTGCTCTCATATATATGATATGTTATGAGGATATGAATTATGATGAGCATTGCATGTTAACATGTACTTGTGAGCGTGCTTGCATAACATTGGGTGTGAAAATAAACATGAAACATATAAACATCATGAATTTTGCATGTAACGCATAAACAATTAAAATTTAGTCAACTATAGTATAGGCTCTAAGGGTCTAATAACCTATCCTATATCCCTATAGTCACAAGCTCTGATACCAATCTGTCACACCGCGACCCGCAGCGGAATAAAAGTCGGGGCATAATTGGGTTATCACCAAAGCTCATGATATTTACCAAGATGTTTCATATTTATTAAATTCAAATTACAAACTTAAATATCCAAAACAAAATTCATACAATTACAAGAAAATGAAACTATATAATTATTCCAAATCATAAACTTGTTTATTCTTCTAGGCCTTCCTAAGTGTTTCCTGTCTCAGCTGGATCACCTGTATCATGTGTAAAATGGGGGAGATTTTGGGTCAACAATAGTTGGCGGGTGAACCTTGATAAAACATTTTAACTAATTTCTTGTTTTATTTAATAAGGAAAATTCGTGCATTAATCACATGTGAGCAAACATATATGTAAACAATCACAAACCATTTTGGATGAGTATATGACATGAAATGATGATGTATTTGAGATCAAGGCTCAATCAAACGGAGCCGATCTAATGAGGCTCCTGATGCTCAACCCGTATCCCACGGGGAACTGATGGGCCTAATGAAATGCGTGCACTGAAATGATGAAATTCAATCTACATATAATTCACACAATAATTGATACACAT
The DNA here is from genome assembly GCA_947069175.1 of Scalesia atractyloides. Lineage (NCBI taxonomy): Eukaryota > Viridiplantae > Streptophyta > Magnoliopsida > Asterales > Asteraceae > Scalesia > Scalesia atractyloides. The sequence continues at coordinate 30,931,815 of CAMTDV010000030.1, forward strand.
TTGATCACGGATATGATGTATGTACAAGTGTTTAAATAAAATAAAAGAATTGTACGACACATGAAACACCCCAAAATATGATTAAAATGGGGAATTGGTATAGATTCACTCACAGTGGATGCGTTTCTTGATGAAGATGAATGCGCACGAATATTATGATTCAACCGACGAGGGAAAACTAACCTAAATAATAACGACATGATTCGATTAAAGAAATAGATTTTATTTGAGATTATTATTTTTAATTAGTGCTCTTTAATGAGATTTTTAGATTTTTTTTGTGGGTTAAATGCAAATTTTTAATTTTAAAAACCTTATTTTTAAGTATTTTTAAATAATTTTTAAATTAAATAAATAAACAAAAATAAAATAAAAAGGGTTGACTTTGTCAGGTTTGACCGGGTCAGACCGGTCTGATTGTGTTTATTCTATGCGGTGAATGAGGTTCGAACTAGGGACCTCTCGTATACGTGCACGCAGCTCTACCAACTGAGCTACGTGTCTAACCCGAAATATTAATGGTTTTATATATATATATATATATGTATACTAACTGACTTTAACCTTATTTCGTTTTTATTAAAAATGTTTTAATATGGCCGAACTGGTTGCAGAGATCCGGAATCGAACTCGGACCTTCGGTTCGAGTGCACACAGCCCAACCAGTTGGGATGTGTGTCTAATCTGCTTAACTACTGGATTATATTCCTCTTATATACATACTGTGAATTGATCTGATTAGGTTTTAAAAATGTTGGTTTTATTTCTGAAAGTCGGTAACATGTGCGATTCGAACCCGGGATGTGTGTTTTGTATTTGCACACAGTCCACCGCTGGACTGTGTGTCTAACCCGGTTAAATACTCGATTTTAATTACATTAATATACAACTTAAACTTCGTCTTCTTCATTAAGAAGAACACAGAACCGTGAACCCGACTGTTTTGCTTAATCGACCAACAAACTTATAATTGATTGAAATAGAATAGAAAAAGAAGATTAAGTAATATGGTATACCAAAACAGAGAGTTTTCTTCAGATTTCCGGCAAGATTTCGTGGGCTATGATTTGCGATTTCTGGCTGAGTGAACTGTTTTAACAGTTTCGATTATTGTGTTGAGCAATTAGATTACTAATCAAGAGATAGCAAGAAAGGTTTAGATGATTTTACCGATTAGGAGTAAGGCTTCGGTTCTCCGGTGATATTCCGGCGAGTGCGAGAATCTCCGGCGACGTGCTCTGAAAGGACTAAAGCTTCAGGAAGTGAGCGTGGTTCTGAGGGAAAGGTTTACAAGAAGTTTGAGTGGGTATTTATAAGGAGGAACAAGCTGATTTGGGTTTGAATTAAGGTCAAGGTTCGCGGTCAATGATTTCCGACGGTTTTGACTGAAATTGATTGTTAGGCATCGGTTATAACTGATTTCGAAATCAGTTTACGCGTTTCAGTCAAAGGAAAATAGCCACAATTGTGGAAATCTCGGTTTTTCCGGCGACTGCGAGTTCTGGGCGCGCTGATTACCGGTTTTGACTTTCGGATTTTACTTTAAGTGTTATTTGTTTCTGTATTTAACACAAGTGAAGTGTGTGGCGGAGTGGTGTGGTGTGTGTTTGTGCTTGCGGGAGACCCGGGTTCGAGACCCGGCGACTCTATTTATTTTTTATTTACTTATTATTATTATTATTTATTAATTATGGTTTTTACATTCTAAAATGTTTATTAATTATGTATTACTTAAAATAATCTGAACAATAAATACGCAACGAAACTTATAACTGAATACTTGATTATTAAACGAAGCGAGTTTTGAAACCCGTTTTTCGACGAATGCTACATCATGCTTGTGCTAATTCTGATCAACAGGTACCTAATGCTCAGAAAAGGCACAAGTAAAACAAGCAAACGAAACTAAACAAGCCCATCCTTCAAAACCAAACAGATCAGCATCTGCTACGAAGCAACAAAATTTCCACACATTGAAATGACAAACATGTTTCAATTGTGGAATTGCTGGACACATTGCTAGAAACTGTGTTCATTTCCCAAGTGTGCAACCGAAGAATAAGAGTGCACAAAATCAGAAGGTCAAGCCAAACCGATCACGTTATTCAGAGTCAGTGACGACTGCAAAGTCTGAGACAGTGAAGAATAACTCTCGTAAGGCTAAATCATCTGATCAAGATTGCAGCAAAACTAAGAAATCAAAAACGACAAAATGGTTTTCTAAGTAATCAACATAAGGCTTTTGGCAACCATAACTATCAATGATCACATAAATATTGGAAACCCAAAAACAAGGCTGCCCAATCTTCGACATCTCAACAAAAATCTTCCATTAAAAATCCTTCAAATTTTTTGAATAAAGACAACTTAGTTTGGCAGAGAGTGACGTATATTGATGCACAGGGAAGACCCAGATCCACTATGGGGTGGGTTCCTAAAGCTAAGTGATCTTGCTGATCATGCAGGAACATCTGTGGAGGACTACCGTGCGACTTTGGTACATGGATAGTGGTTGTTCCAGGCACATAACAGGAGACTTGTCCCAAATCGTTGACGTTAAAGAATTTGACAGTGGATATGTCTCTTTTGCGGGAGGAGAATATGGCAGAATCACTTTGAAAGGAACAGTGCGAAATGGCGTGCTAAGCTTCGAAAATGTGAACTACATCCCAGAACTGAAACACAATCTGTTGAGTATTTCATAGATTTGTGATAGAGGAAATTCAGTCCACTTTACAAAGAAGGGATGTTACTTGCTGATACCAGAGATCGTGATATCTGAAGATTGGTTCTTGATGACTGCTGAGCGAAGAGGAAATGCATATGTCATCGATATGAACAAGAAACCTTGTGAACAAATTACTTGTCTTTTCTTGAAGATTTCAGAACATGACGGTCTGTTGTGGCATCGTCGCCATGGGCATGTAAACATGAAGAATTTAAATCGACTTGCCAAAGGTCAACTGGTTCGTGATCTACCAATCAAAGATTTCATGCTGGTAGAGAAAGGTGTTGCTTGTGCAAAAGGAAAAGCACAATGAAAGCCTCATAAATCCAAGTCTGCACCCTCGACCAAAGTTGTGCTCCAGTTACTTCACATGGATCTCTTCAGTCCTGTAAATGTGCTTAGCATTGGCAAGAAGTCGTATTGCCTTGTGATAGTTGATGACATTTCACGGTACACCTGGGTTTACTTTCTAAGTCACAAGAATGAGACTGCAGTTTTAGTCAAATAGTTCATCACTCTAGTTGAAAATCAAGCAAGTGCAAGAGTGAAGGCTATTCGATCAGACAATGGGACAGAGTTCAAGAATATCATCTTGGATACATTATGCGCTGAAAAGGGAATCGATCGACGGTATAGTGCACCACAAACTCAACAACATAATGGAGTGGCCGAGAGACGAAATCGTACTCTTATAGAGGTTGCCGAACCATGCTGGCCGACACAAAGCTTCCTACTTTCTTTTGGGCTGAAGCAGTTAGCACGACTTGTTACCTCCAGAATCATGTTTTAGTCAACAAACGTCATATGAAAACATCTTATGAGATTCTGGAAGGACGTAAACCCTCCGTCTCACACTTCCGTATCTTTGGTTTTCCATGTGTACTATTACTTATGGACACTAATGGGAAGTTTGAGGTTAAGAGGGACGAGTGTTTCTTTATTGGATACGCTAAAGGATCTTCCTATAGAGTATACAATAAAGTAACTAAGAAGGTCGTCGAGTCGTGCAACATTGAATGGCTCGAAGAAATTCTACAGATGCTAGAGTTGGTCCAGACTGGTTATATGATTATGCTTATTTGTTTAAATCTTTTGACATTCTCTCTAGTGTTAGTACAAATGTAGGTGTGTCCACTCTGAAACAGCTGCTTTCATTTGGTGACAGTGAAGAAGATGAGAAGGCTGAAGGGAGCTTAAGAAATCACACCATAGACCCACCAGGAGTGGTCTTCACAGAGCATCCTACGTCTCAACAAACGTCCCATCAATCCCCTGAAGGTGCATCACCAGCTGGTGTTATCTCTAATGGTTCAGAATCTGCACTGTTCCCTGAATCCATTCCTGAAGACTGTACGGTTACTACTTCTGTGGTTCACAGTACTACTGCATCTAATGAGGGGGAGTCGAGCAACACCAATTTAACTCAAGATGTGACCGTACCTGAAGTTGCTATTCCAGCAAGTGTTCAAAGAAATCATCCTATTGAAAACGTGATTGGTCCTGTAAATTTAGGAATTCAAACCAGGAGCCAATCAGGAACCATTAATACTTGTTTGTACTCATGCTACATTTCTCAAATGGAACCTAAAACTATTGATGTAGCTTTGCAGGAACCAGGCTGGGTGGATGCTATGCATGAAGAGCTGAACCAGTTTGAAAAGCTAGGAGTATGGAAGCTCGTTGAGTTACCGAAAGGGAAATGCAAACTCGGAACTCGATGGGTGTTCAGAAACAAACAAGATTCTGCAGGAGTTATTGTGCAAAACAAAGCAAGATTGACAGATAGAGGCTCTGATTATGATGAAGTTTACGCCCTATTGCCTGACTTGAAGCCATCATGATCTTCTTAGCTTATGCATCCTACATGGGGTTCACTGTTTATCATATGGACATTAAGACTGCATTTTTATATGGAGATGTGAAGAAAGAGATTTTTGTTGAGCAACCACCAGGTTTTGTTCATCCAGATCATCCAGAATATGCTTACAAGCTTGACAAGGCATTGTATGGATTGCACCAAGCACCAAGAGCTGGGTATGCTACTATGACTGAACATCTTCTGGTTCATGGATACACTAATGGCACAATTGACCAGACACTGTTTATCAAGAGAGTGGGCGAGAATCTGATCTTGGTTCAAATTTGTGTCGATGATATTATCTTTGGATCGACAAGTGAGGATTTATGCAAGGAGTTTAAGGGAGTAATGAAGAAGAAATTTGAGATGAGTGCTCTCGGAGAGATGACTATGTTCTTGGGTCTACAGGTTCGACAAGATTCTCGAGGCATTCTTATTCATCAAGGAAAATATATGGACGATGTGCTGGCAAAATTCAAGTTCTCTGATGAAAAATCGATCAAAACACCTATGGCAGAAAGACCCTTGCTGACTGAAGACGCTGAAGGATCCCCTGTTGATCAACGACTTTATCCGTCTATGATCGGATCTCTGATGTATCTAACTGCGAGCCGTCCAGACATCATGTTTTCTGTTTGAAACTGTGTGCGATATCAGGCTAACCCTATACATTCTCATCTTACTGCTGTTAAAAGAATTTTTCGGTATCTTAAAGGCAGACCTTAGTTTGGATTATGGTATCTGAGAGATTCTAATTTTGACATGTTTGTGTTTTCTTATAGCAATTTTGGAGGTACTAATAGTGACAGGAAATCCACATCAGCTGGTTGTCAATTCTTGGGTGACAGGCTCATTTCTTGGCAATGCAAGAAACAGCAAACGGTGGCGATCTCCATAGCTGAGGCAGAATACGTTGCTGCTTATGTGTCTTGCTCTCAAGTGGTGTGGATGCAACATCAATTGCAAGATTATGGTTTGACTTATTTAAATATTACTATTTACTGTGATAATGATGTTGCTATTCAAATTGTTAAAAATCATGTCTTCCACTCAAAAACCAAGCACTTGATATCAAAGTTCATTTTATACGAGACTGTTTTGACAAAGGTCTTATCAAACTGGAACAAATCGACACAGATGCAAATGTTGCCGATTTGTTCACAAAACAATTTCAAGTGCTTGTGAGTTTTCTGAAAATGATCCGATACACCGACTTAGCATGTTTTTGTTTTTCTTAGGTAAATTTGTTCATAAAGTTTTCATTCTTAGGTTGTTTTTTATTTCTGCAAAAATTTAGGGGGAGAAATTTTAGAAAATATAAAAACACTAAAAATTTAGAAAAATACAAAAAGAAACATTGCATGTCATGGGAAATGAAATGAATTTTCACATTGTGGTAAAGAGCTGACTCATGTAAAACGAGTATCGAAATAGTTTGGCTCTAGAATGATATGTTAGTAGGCTCTATCCTTAAGGCTGGAAACATTGGTTGTTTCTGTTCAGAACCTAAATTAGTCTATGACTCAGGAAAGAACATCACTTGGAATTAGCTCACTTCTATTTGAATGTTTGTGTGATGTCCCGATACACACAATTTTGGTCTAGTTCTGAAATCTTTTCTAAAAAACGTCGTGTATCTCCTTTATTTTGCGTGAGCAAAGACCTGGAGGTTCTAGGCAGCGTTAGCTTCTGTACTTTTGCGTGAGCAAAGACCTAGCTGTACGTCTGTCACCTTATAGATCAATTTACACCCGAAAGAGGCCCTCAAGTTCCCAAAAGAAACCCAAACCTATATCAAACTGAGAAAAACTTATTTGATCTGTACATTATAATATCTTCTTATGATCTATTATGTTCTCTTCTTAATCCAGTCTCGGTAAAGGTTTCGGAAATCTAGAACAGACTTGTGGAAATATTGTGGTAGGGAAATTGTTTGCATGATAGAGTGTGCTAATCATTATTCCAGGATTTGATTAGTATTTGTTTGGGTGTTCATTGTTAAGATATCAAAACATGATAAAAATAGTTACAGACAGTCATATGGAAAAGGTCTAAGGAGGTGAGTTTAAGTGGACAAATATACTGGCAAGCGTTCAGTTCATTCAGTAGTGGATCATTGTTGATAAGCGAAGTCAGGCCCAAAACCTCGTGATTTGATCCCTGAGCAATTACGATCTTTCCTATTTTATTTTGTAAATAATTGTTCAGTATTATTTATGTTTATGTTTGTAGGTTTTAATCTCGTAAAATGTGCTCGGGAAGTTAAAGGGTTATTTAAGAAAGTAAAAATTAATGTTTTTAAATGGATTTTGAAAAGATGAATTGAAATATGTTTAAAAATCCTGAAATGGTGTTGGTCTCGACTTGAGATCATGGTCTAGGCCAAAGCTTCAAAGGCCCGGCCCATGAACATTGAGGTATTTAAGGTGGTTTCGAGTCGAGACCCCATTCATCATTCGAAATCGTTGTCTTGTTAATTTCAATTCTCTCTCTTTCTCCGGCAAGAATTTCCGATTCCGACATATTTTCTCCAGTTTCGACTCAGTATTAGTTGTTGTTTGAAGGTATTATGGATTAAATTATGATTTTTAATTGAAGATTTGTAGGAATGTTTGAAGATTTGTTGAAGATTTGAAGATAGTTTAAGAACCCTAATTATGGATATAGTTTGGTCTTCAACAAAATCAAAGGATGATTTTGGATTTTAATCCAAAAATTTGCTGATCCAAAGATGTTTAAGTGGATTTGACTCAGGTTGCGAGTAAAGACATCAAGGACTCGAGATTTCCTGTTTCGAGTCGCAACCTCACTGATTTCGACTCAAGACTTGGGATCTTGAGGTTTCGACTGGGGATTCCGACTCGAAACCTTCTGGTCTCGACACAAAATATTCTAATCTCGACTCGAAATCTTATAGTTTCGACTCGAAACCTTGTGTTTGGCAATGAAAATATTGTCATTTTTAACTCGAAATCTGAGTTGATTCTTGGGATGAATGATAATTCTTGATTGACTGTTGACCAGTATCTGTTTGCATAGTTGTCGTGAAATTGACTAAGTATAACAGGTAACACTTGGTAATAAAATCTTATACTTAACTTATGTGTTTTGTATAGGATCATGGATTTGAAAGTCATCTCGGGACACAATCAAGCGGGGTATTTATCACCACCGCCAAAGAAACATAAGAAGCTTTATACTTCATTGATCAAAGGAATCAATAGTTGCCGAATCGTTCACGCCCTTCGATAAATCATGTGGTATATGAAAGTCTTGTTGAAGAATTCTGGAAGACGGCAAGATTTGATGCTCTCGGAGGAGATGGTAAGGGATCGATTGAAGCGGTGATTCAGAAGAAAAACGTTACTGCGACTGAACAAATTATAAAGGAGGTCTTACAGTTTAATGATCAAGAGATAGATCCTATTGATCTTCCGGCTGGGACTGTTGAAGCTATACTACCTTGTTTGAGTTATGAAGGAACATATCCTTCTCTTATGAAGAAGATTGTGCATCCATACAGGCGTTTGTTGATGCACATGTTTATGATGTGTATGACTGAGAATAGAGGGGGAACGGATCAGCTAAGCATCACACAATTTGCAGCATTCGTTTGTTTGATAACGAACCAAGCTTACGACTATTCAAAGTATGTGTTCGAGGGAATGGAGAGGAATGTCACTAGGGTGCACAAGGATAAGTTTGTTATGTATCCTAGATTCCTACAGATGATTTTCAATGCTCGGTATTCTGATTTGGAAAGAACTAGTTATACTTTGGATCTGAAACCGATGGGTCCTTTGTGTTTTTGGTGCCCTAACTCCAAAGAAGAGTACAACAAGCAAATTTGAAGGAAGAATACTGTTTAAGAAGTTTGGTCAGTTTCCAGATGCTGAGAAAGTTGCTGCAAAACCTAAGAATGCACCTATGGATGTTCAAGTTAATGTTGTGATTGCGGAAAAGCATGATGTTCAGGTGGTTAATGCTAAAAGGCATGAAATTGAGATTCAAGATCTTGATTCGGATATTGAAGAAGTTATTGTGAGTTATGATGGATATGACGAAGAGCTTCCTCCTGAAGCTGAAGTTAATACTGCTGTTTCAAGTGTTCTACCTGTGATTACTGCTAAAAGGTTGGCATTGATTTTGAAGACAGTTAGCCAGAATATTGGGAATCCTCCTCCTGAATCTTCGCTACAGAGTCAGATGCCAAGTGATAAAGACCCACAGGATTCCAATTCTCAGCCAACAAAGCGAATGAAAAAGGATCCTCGACCTGGAGTGTTTGTTAGACAGATGCAAGATCAACCTATGATAGATGATGACACTGATTTGTATGATTTCGATTTTGATACTGCTAAAGCTACTACTGAAACTCCATTTGAGTTTGAAGATACTGCTATCAATACTGAGACGCCGTTCGAATCTGAAGCTACTGAATCGAGTGTGAATGTGGAGTCAGAGTCTGCTCCAGAGATTCCAGTTAGTGTTTATGCACCCCCTGAGACCCCTGCTATTGTATCAATTCCACAGGGAACTACTGATGTTAGGAGTTCATATGTTGCAGTACATGATGAGCCATGTAGTTCAAGTAGGATTAGAAATGAAGAAAGATTTAAGCTACCGCTTGTTGACGATTCAAGTGATGATGATGAGTTTATCAGTGTTCAAGAGTTGAAGAACAGAATTGTGATACTTGAACAAGATTCAATTCAAAAGGATGCAAAGATTGTTCAATTAGAAGACACTATTGAACAAAAGAATCAGCAGATTGATCAGCTACAAGGAGATGTTTGGTTGTTGTTTTCCATTGTGTATGATATTCATGGAAAGTTGGAGAAGAAGATTGGTGAAGAATTCGCTGATCCAAATGATACAGAGAAATACAAAAGAAATGCTGAAGATCGTGCTAAAGCTGCAGCGCAAAGTGTTGCTAAGCGTGTAGCTGCAATGGATTTATACTTCAGAACACCTGTTGATAAGAGAAAGGATGTTGAGAAAGCTAAGCAGTGGAAACAGAAAAGGGAGCTTGTAGTTATAAGAATAGAAATCTAAATCCTGCTGATCCTGATGTTCAAGCTACTCATTATTTGATGGATGTTGGAAAGAGCCTTTATGACAAGGTGGGTAATAAATCTGGAGTTGTGAGCTGGGGATTTGATCATGACAGGAAAATGTGGTGGATTAAGAGGAAAGTTGGTCCAGTAGAATGGTATTCGAGGCCTGCTCAGTTTCAGACGTTTACGAAAGTTGATTTGACTATACTTTGGAATGCGCCATATACTGATGACAAGCCTGGTGGTAGAGGATACATGTTTTTCGAAAGACTCAAGCGAGAGGTTGCACGAGGATTTACATCTATGCATATTGCAGAGTCCTTCTTGAAACTTGCTCCTTGTGTTCGTGATCTTACTACTTATCAGGCGTTGACTGTTTGTGATGATGATGTGTAGTTCAGATTGACTGATCCAGTGGATTTGCTAAATCTGAGTACGCAGGATCTTGAAGTGCTTGTTTAGAATCAGATTAGGTCAACTGAAAAGTATGAAGGTGCTGCTAAACAGTGGACTGCAGCTGTTGCTAGTGCACTGTACATCAGAAAAAGAGGTTTTGGTGGATATCAAGACAAGTTGGGTGGCAGCGGAAGCAGTTGAAGATCAGAGTGATCCTACGCTATAAACCTAGTGGGAGATTGTTGGAACCTGAAGGTTTATGCATAGCGGGTTAGTGGAGTTAATAGGGTTAATCTTGTAATTATGTTGGTTTGGGTCGAAATGGTTGTTTTGGGTCATAGAGGTTTCGGCTGGGCTATTGGGTTTTGGGCCCACATGTAGTATATAAACTAGTCTCTATTGTATGTTTAGGTTTGATCAGTCTTTGGGGAGTCTAGAGCCAGCCGAAACCTTGAAGGTGTCTTGTATCAGTCTTCGTTTACCGTTGAATGCAAGATAATCTGGTTTGTTTTGATTATTAATTGTTTCGGTTCTATTATAGTTCTTGAATCATCTTGTGTTTGTTTTCCGCACTTGCACAAGATCAAGTTTGATATCATTGAAAGATCCTTAATGGGACTTACACGTTGGCGTGCCTCTGCAACGGTTAACAGATCAAAAAGATTCATAGACTCCATGATTTGAACCCTCAGATATACCGGGAAACATGTTGTTCCTCCGGTTATTGAATATCGTTCCTAGCAATCATTTGGTAAAACTCGGTCGTATAATCATCAACCGATTTAGCCCCCTGTTTTAATTTCTGCAGACGTTGGTACATCAACCTTTGAAAGTTATGAGGCAGGAAGTTGGACCGCAAGCATTTTCTCATCTTGGTCCATGTCACGATTCTCGACTTCCCGAGCCTATCTCGTGTTAGCTTCAGTTGTTGCCACCATGCAGAAGCCCTACCACGTAACCTGGTAGCAATCAAAGCCACCCGCTTATTTTCAGGAACCTCCTTATACTCAAACACCTCCTTTACGGTAGCCAACCAATCGATGAACCCCTCCGGGTTCAAACTAGTCCCATCAAATTCTAGAATATCAACTCTTATCCCAGAACCCCAAAGCCTATTTCCCTTTCCACGTTCCCTCCTTGGCCGCCCTTCTTGATCCCCCTCGGAATCCGAACCATCACCAAATAGATTACTGAAATCAGAACCATACCCATCATTGGGTCACTGCCTACTATGATTGATCAAGCCTTCCATTCAGTCAGTCAACTGATCGACCACTTGATCTAAACGTTGTTCCATTCGAGCCATAAGCCGTTGCTCCAACTCCCGTTCATAGACTTCATCGAGTGGCATGTTTCTCCTTGGAGGCATCTTGAGCCATGATTTCGGCTCTGATACCAACTGATGTAGTGATTGAAAGATAACTAAGAACAAAACACGTTGATTAAGTGAATACGCGTGTTGATCTTCCCCAAACCCCCAAAATTCAACCCAAAGGGCAAGAATTTGAAATGAATAGAAATAGAAATTTGATCTTCCCCAAACCCCCAAAATTCAACCCATGACGATCCACATTACATTAGCAACATATAAATAGAAACTGAAATTCAAAATGGGCCCAAAAAGGCCATAGTCCAAACACAAGCCCAAAAATAAATACGAAAAAATACAGAAAAAACATAAAAGTGTCCAAAATTCCAACTAGTAAAACACTATATTATTTATAGTATAAGGTGTGTAATAGAAACTTATAAAAAAGCCAAAGTCACTGTTCACCTAAGCTGGTAACTGTTATAAACTATAGGTTTAAAAGCCAAAACTCGAACAAGCCCCCTACGGGTGCTTGCCACAACGTGCTCCTCGTTTCAAGCTTCGATTTAACTGGTCGAACGCCTAAAACAGAGACCTGTAGCCAAAGTTATGCCCATTTTCGTGAGACACCCTTGGTAGCCCGATTAGGGGTGTTCATGAGCCAATCCGATCAGAGCGAGGGTCTGCACGTGCTTGGATTGAATTTACAACCGATCTGATTCGATCTGATCGAATTTCCAAAACCGAGTACAAAAGTGATGCTCGTGCTAGGATTGAATTTGAATCGAGTGGATCGTTTTCGCTTGGTTTTTCTCAGCATCGAAATTAAACATGTGAAGCAAGACAAAAAAGCTAAAATCAAGACTATTACAAGCCTGCATTCAACAAAAACAAATCCTAACTTAATTTAAAACCTGTCTAACACCTTACTAACAAAAGCAATACATAACTAAAATCATGATTCTAAAAATGCATTCATATCAATTGTTCCTCTAACACCATGACTCACTAATACACCAATAGATTCATATCAATCAAGATCAAAATAAATGAATATACTATTTGTGCATCAAACAATTCCGAATTTACTCTTCTAATTATATATCAATTGTTCAATCTCGGTATAAAAATTGAAGTAAAATCGAGACGAGCAGCAGCGTGAGAAAATATTGTTTAGTGTAGGAGATTGTACCGTGAGAAAAGATTGGATCCTCAACAATTGAACATGAGCAGCAGCAAGGTATGTGGTAGGAGGAAGGAGATTGTACCTCTGCTAATTTGAAGTAGCTGGCGAGGTAGGAGATTGTACCACATCAGTTTGAGTTGAACTTGAGCAACAACGAGGTATGTAGCAGGAGATTAGGTGCTGATTTGAACTTTTAGGAATTAGTGTCTGGTTTTGGTATTAAGTTGGGCAAGTATGTTTCTTGGTATTTTAAATTTTCTTGGATATAACTCTCTCTCTCTCTCTCTCTCTCTCTCTATATATATATATAGGGAGAGTTATCTTGAGAATGCTAAATATCGCGAAAACCGTGAGAACGAGTGAAAAAACCAATCAAAACCATTTCTTTTAATACCAACCTCATTGTAATTAAAATACAACATCAAAACAAGAATTTACAAAATCAAATAATTCATTTCTCCCCTAAAAATCATTGTTATTAGATTTTTTATACATGTGTAAATATAACAAATTTATACTTGAGTAAATGGGAAATTTACACATGTGTAAATTTTCTTTATTTACGAATTCACGTAAATTTTGACGTGTAAATTAAAATTCTAACATTGTATTCGAATAATAATGATAAGTGTAAAAAGAAATTTTGAATTTGAATTGTTTTCGACCCAGTTCTAGCTGTTTTAAAATTTGTTCTCACGGTTCTCATAATATTTAGCGTTCTCATTTAAACCTTTCCCTGTATATATATATATATATATATATATATATATATATATATATATTAATTATTTAATAAAAATAATTCGAGCGAAACCGAGCGGTCGTCAAGCGATCCTCGATCGTCGAGTAGTTTGGACAGCCCTAAGCCCGATCATGAGCCTCCAAAAATGTCATAGCCCGATCTTCTACACTTGGGCCTGCATCACATTGATGATGCTAACTTTCTTCTTTGATTGATTCTCTTAGGGCTTTGATACACGGAGTGGTTATCTGTTCTGACAATTGCTAGCAGTAGTAAGAACAAAGATGTGTGTTAATCATGCAACATCTTTGTTCATTAGGATTCGAAGGATTGTATCAAATTAAGTCAATATATTTGAGAGTTTTAAAAGGTGATTTTTCAAATTTGCTTTTGTAACCGAACATAATCCCTAAAGTACACATTAAGAAACAGCATTCACTAATCAAATAATCAAGCATAATTAAGCAATTAATTCACTAGTCAACACATTAGGTAATCAATAATTTAATCCCTTAACAAATAAACTATAATATAATATAATAATTAATCTGCCAAGTAATCTTACAAATATGTAAAACACAGAGAAGAACTTAAAAAACTTACCTTAATCCATTTTGGAGGGTTGTAGCATGTGTGAGAAAGTATTCAACAAGGGAAAAGCGGTTCCGATGTCCAACATGCAAGTTGAGGCAATGGTGATCAGGAGATGACCAACGAGGGTTGAATAGTTGAAGAGGCACGACAATTTTCGTTATTTAGACTTCTTGTTTAGTCATTTCCAAATTGAACTAGTTTAATACCTGTCCAATGGACAGGTTTTACTAACAGCGTAACAAAACAAAGATCATGTTTATTAACACAACCACAAAACAATATGAAACTGTAACGGTTGAAATACTAAAAATGGGATTGTAAAATAAATCTCCTCCATATTGTTCATACACTTGTCGAATAAACATCTCCATCCCTTTTACAATTAAGGCAACCCATCTCATGCTTCCTAGAAAAAATAACACAACCCTTGTAAAAGGCCATTTTGGTAATCTTGAATGTTGGAACACAAGAAATACTGGATTTCTTAAAAAAATTAAAATATTTTAGAAGGATTAAATTTAAAATTGAATTTGTCAAACGAAATAGAAGTTGAAGCAATCAGAATTTTATTTCATGCACTTATTAACAAAATAATCATGTTTGTTTTATAAATTTGTTAACAAAAAATCAGGATGCTAGGTCATAGCGACAATGGTGGCGCTGAAAACAATTGTCGGCAGCAGTGGCGAACGAAGGAATTTTTCATGGGAGTGCAGAATAACTTTAAAGATTTTAGGCCCTTAGATATATAAAAAGAATTAGGTTCATATCGGATCGGGTCGGGTCATATAAAACAAAGAACGTCAAACTAATATTTATATAACCATCAAAAACACGTCAAACGTTATTACAAACTTGTTTAAAATTATGCCCTACGGGCTTTCATTCTTTGAAATCTATGCAAAACATCATATATAGCTAATGGTTCCTCTTGAGAAATGTTGTCAAAACTTACCTACTCATGCTACAAAAGTCTAGAACAATAAAAAAATACATAAAAACTCATAAAATTTCAAACCCTTTTAACACCTCTATAACTCTATTTCCGAAAAAAAAACCACATAAAACAACAAAAAAATATAAAAAAGGGTACCTCGTTAATGTCACACCGCGAGCCGCAGCGGAATAGGTGATCGGGTTAACTCGAGAGCTTATGACTTGCTATTACTTTTTTAAATAATCATTAATTCATATCAAGTGTCTCACAATACAAATAATTCACATAAACAATTACAAACACAAGACGTTTATAACAAATAAGCCGCACCAATTTGTTTCTTGTTAACTAAGGCCCATCCTATGTCCAATCTTCTCTTCGTTACCTGTTCACATGTATCATGTGTAAAAATGGTTTTTGGGTCAACAAAGGTTGGCGAGTGAACCTTATTGTTATTAGAAAATAATACGTATAAACTTAGTTTATTTAAAAAGAACGGGCGTTAATCAATGTAAGTAAATATGTTTGTATGTCATGTATCAAAACTCATAACACAACCTCAAACAATAAATAAACCAACTCAAATAATTTAAATGTATGTAATGCGTGTTGCACAGTATTATGGTATGCCAACGAATGTATGAATGTTGCACGGTATTATGGTGTGCTGCAAGGTCAAAGCTCAATCCGGAGCTGGCCTCGTATGTTTGCAACGCCACGTTCCGCTCATAGGTAATGGGGAACAGACGACCCTATGATGATGTGATGTCTAATGTGAATGAAAATGCACCAAATGATAAACAACCAAACACACATAATATAGATACTTCACATAATGGTAACCACATGGAATTTAACTTGTAAGTCACGATAAAAAATATGCGACACATGATACACCCCAAAAACGTATAAATAGAATAAAAGGGGAGTTGTAAAATTCACTCACAGTGGTTGTGTTTGCGATTCCTTGTAAAATAACGCACGAGTAATAGTAGAGAAAACCCCAACGAACGAAAGAAAACGGTTATCCTAGATATTCAAATACCACATTACGACTTCGTCAAATAAAATTTATAAGTTAAATAATATTCCTAATATTTTATGGTTGCAAATTAATTATAACTTATCTCATTAATAACACTTAATGGTATATATAAAAATAATTTGGTAATTAATTAATCTTAGTGTTGGTTATAAAAGAAAAGAAATAGAAAAAAGTTTATTTGTTAATATCATCGAGGATTATAAATGTTTGATTTGAAATGAAAAGAATTAAATAAAAATGTATAATTATTAAAAGGTTTAGGGATTTAACAAAAAGGAAAAAGGAATTAAAAAAATAGAAACCCAAAAAAATAGGCCATAATCGGCCTACGCTAGGATTGAACTCGTGACCTTCTGTTTACATGCACGCAACCCTTCATTTGTGCTGCATGTCTAACCTGTTTAAAATCTGGGTTTTAATTAACTTATATTGTTGTTGGGTTGATTCAATAAAATGACTTTATATATAAAAAAAATATAATTTGGCGCTCAAGTGGGGAACCGGGATTGAACCCGTGTCCTCTGGGACTTCACAATTATGATCACACCACTGGACTACTCTGTAACCCTTGTGCCAAAATTTCAGGCTCTCAGAAACTTTTTCTTTGAAGGCATTCTGATAAGTGATACTTAAACGCAACTTGTTTAACGTAACGTACGCACCGAGATGAGTATATAGTCTTAACGTACCTTAAATACCCTTTACATAACTTAGACATAAGTTTTGAAGGCTTCAGTATGGCGAAAACACGCAATTGTAACTCCAGGGATTATTTTGCAAAATTTGCGAAAGTACGCCGATTCGCGTATTTCTTAATACGGAACACGTACGGACATCCAAGAATTTTTTCCATCATTCAAATCATGCATTTTAATGATTGGAATGCAAAAGTATCATTTGTTACGCATTTACGGTCATTTAGGCGTTCGTTACGATTTTCATCGTAATTAACCAAAAACCGCAACCGTACGACCAAACGAACCGACATCCGACACATTTTTGAACATATTTCAAGTTCCCTAAGCTTTATCGTCCTTATAAAGCTTAAAAATCATGTTAACGAGTGTTAGAAGTGCCAAAACGCGATGAAACGAGTCCAGGGACCTGTTCAGCCAATTTTCAAAAGTATCTGCCAGCTAAAGGGCTTATGGACCTAAGCCCAGAGCCCTTACGGTCCGTAAGGACCCCTCAGCTCAACAGAAACTTGGCAGCTCCTTGTTTAATGCCTTGGACACTAATCTTTCGACATTGCCACACTTCCTCTGGTTGCAACACATCATTATGCACTTGTAATGATTTGGAAACAACCCTTAACACATGGCATGATCCTAGAGCTCCAAGATTAGTATAAACGCCCATCAAGTTCTTCACTTCAACTTGCTCAATTCTTTCCTTTCTCTAAATTTGCTCTCAGTGGAGTTTGCTTCCCTTTGGAGGCCTCCTACCTGAGCTCTTGAGGGTGCTACAACACAAGTAAGTGCCTTCTTCTAGTCATATTCATTTCTTTTAGCTAATTGAGCTAAAAGTCAAACAGTTTGATTTTCTATTTGACTTTCGGTTATGACCATAGTTGGTCAAAGCAAGGTTCAATTGAACTTTGCAACGTGATCGTAATCACGATGGTTATGATCCATAGCGATCATACCTACTAATTACCACGTTTACTAGTCGTTGTGACGAGTCAAGGTTTCGGTCAATAATGCGCAAAGTGCGCATTATATGACGGAACTATTTTCGGGTATCAAAACACTTTTTTATACCAAATCAGTTTTATAAACTTGTTAGACATGTTTAACATGTCTAACTCGTCACTTTTAGTTTAGCGCTTGTTTAGGGTCGTAAGTCGAGCGGTTTTGACCACCGGTTTGACTTTTGAATCCAACCCGTTTGGTCGATCTTAGGATCCGACCAAACACATATTAGTGACTATAGTTATATAGGGAATAACCCTCTAAGGTTATACCCTATGGTCACGTCGTTTGGTTAGTGTTATGTTAAGTTGTCTATTATGCCTTCATAAAAGACCAAAAGGCCCTTTTTGCGCATAAATCCATCTTAAGCATATGAAACCAAATTTTTGACATAAAAACTGATGTTGTAACTTTATTAAACTTGATTTGGCATATAAGACTTGTCATAAGGCTAGTTTGACCATCCGAATGCGTTTTTACGCAAATGACACGTTAATGTAGCGGAAACTACCTTAACGAGTCATCAAAAGCATTTAGGATTCATTCCAAATCAGAATGTTAAGGTTTAGTAAACCATTTCATATGAGTTCCAACACTCGCTTGGTTTATAAGACTTCATTCTATCCGATCTCATGTTTTCAAGTTGCGACACTAACACATAGCATCTGATACACTAGGAACCATTTCAACATTTGAACTCTTGAACCATTGAGCCTTGTTATATCATTTGAACAAGACCTATACGCAATCCTTAGGCTTATTGCCTCAAAGTATTTCTCAAATATTTTTCTCAAAAACATTTTCTTTGGAATACTTCTTAAAATGTTTTCTCAAACGCTATCAACAAAATGTTTCTCAACCTATTTATCTCAAACATTTTATCAAAAGGTTTCTCAAAATGCTTTCTCAAAAGTTTTCGTCAAAATGTTTCTCGACTTATTTATCTCAAAGATTTTATCAAAAGATTTCTCAAAATGTTTTACTCTCAAACATTTTCGTCGAAATCTTGGGTTTTAATAATGTGAACACATGCAATCTGGAAGGGTGAACGCTTGTACCCCAAGTTTTCTGTCTAACGCTAGAGTGTTCGTACAAATCCGCATTATCGGACCATTCACTCTTACCTAGGAACTCTTAGGGTCAGTGTTCACTTATAGGCTAAAGCATGTCTTCCCGAAACAATATGAAAACCCATCTACCTTGATCAGTCGAACAAATTCTAAACACTACTACTTTTGTGACACTACTCCGACATGTTACCTTAGGTAATATGTTACGACTATATTCAACACATTCGAAACAAAATTCATTTTTATCTCATGACACTTTACAATCCTACTTCATTTTCAAGTACTATTTTTTGCCTTTCAAATTTTCAAAACTTTTATTCATTTGGATGGGAGTTTTCTAATTTCATACACGAAGTTTCTTTATTTTAAAAATTCGATTAAAAATATTTCTATCTTAAAAGTTAAATTTAAAAGATAAAGAATTTTCAACACAAACCATTAACTTGGTTTGTATTTTCTCATCCAAAACTCTAACAAAAGTTTATTTTCAAACAACTTTCGAAACAAAACTCACAACACTATTTTCCTAAGTACAAGAACAAGATTTTTGAACAAATACCAAGTTGAGATTTTCAATTCACTATAGTGTATAAATTTATAACAATTCTACAAAATCTAACTTATTTTGTTTTCATTATAGCTATTTCTTCAAGATGCCTCCTCACCGTGACATGGAACGCTGAAATGGCAGCATTGATCGCTCAGCATCTGGCTGCTGTACTCCCAGACATTGTGACCCAAATTAATCAAAATTACAATAACAACAATGCTCCTATGCCATGTAACTATAAACAATTCAACTCGGCTAAACCACTGGGGATTAATGGGTCTGAAGGAGCAACTAGGCTCCTACAATGGTTTGAGAGTATAGAAAGCACATTCCGCCATGTTCAGTGTTCTAATGAGCGTAAGGTAGAGTTTGCCTCGAGTGTTTTCCAAAAGAGAGCACTCACTTGGTGGAACGGTATTATGAGGGACAGACGTGTAGAAGTAGCTATGGCACAAACGTGGGAAGAATTCAGGAATCTTATGATGAAAGAATTCTATCCACGACATGAAATAAGGCTATTTGAAACCGAATTCTATCACCTTAAACAAGATAGTGGTGAAAACTGTGCCTACACTGACCGGTTTGAACAGTTAAGCCTACTCTGCCCCACTATGGTCACACCTTTGGATCGGGCCATTGAGAAATACATTGATGGCCTAACTGATCCAGTCAAGATATTATCACTGGCAGCAAACCTGCAACGCTTAGGGAGGCTAAGGAATTATCCGCTACCCGAACTGACTCCCAAATTAGAAAAAAGGAAACTATTTCGAAAGGGAGACAAGAAACGAACTACACAAGAAACAAAGGGTGAATCTTCCAAAAATTCTAAAAAGCGTAAGACTACAAAGAATTTTACGATTGCTGCACCAATCCCACTTAACTCGGTACCTGTTAGGGGGACTTATCGTGGGAAACATCCTCGGTGCAATCGTTGCAACTATCACCACCCAACAAATTCTCCATGTCGCCAGTGTACAATTTGTGGTTTTCATGGACATCTAGCTGCGACATGTCGCATCCAAAACCAAGATGCCCCTACTCAAGTACGCCCTCGCTATCCAGCTGGAGCATGTTTCAATTGCGGTGATTTAAATCATTTCAAGCGAAACTGCCCTAAGCTTGCTAATGCTAATGGACGAACGTCTATTGTCAATGAGGTTCAAGCTGATGATCAAGCACTCATGATCATTTGAACCTTTACGTTTTCTTTTTGTTATCCAAGAACTATGAACAATATTTCAATAATATTTGTAATGGCAATATAAATTTCAAGAAGTTTTTCTTCATTCTTGTTATTCGTATTTCAGTTACAAATTCCAATGTGATTACACTGTGTGTAATTTACAACTACATACCAACTTCGAGGATTATGTTCTTTATTACTAGGAACTAAATCTCGCAAGAATAGCATATTATGATTTGCACATTAGTGGATTCATACGATCGCTGCAAAACAAACACTACAAATACTATGTGCCTATTACTACTTATTTTGTTTTTCATGTCATTTACATACATGGGTTGCTAATCTATTATGTTTGGTACATAATTACAAATACACTATTGCTTAGTATGTTGACTTAGCATACCTAGCACATGATTTCAAAACAATTTCCACGACATACTTACATTGTTTGTGACTATCCATGCTTAGTATATGATGCACGCGATCTGTATGGCTAGTGTGAAACATATATTAATATTTGTACTAAAATTAGATACATGCTACTGATTTTGTTAGATGCAAAACAGGTAGTGTTAACATTTTTAGTATGAAACACGGTCAATTCAATAGATATTGTGATTATGATGATGCTTATTTGATTTTAGATGTTACTTCGACCTTATTATCTGTTTTCCTTTACTTAACAAGAGGTGCTATATGGACCATGTGACACCTGGCTATCTAGGCTGTACCGTACAAATGCAGCACGTGTCATGAATGAATAAAAGGTCATATTTGATTAATTATGATGTTTATATATGGTATTTGATGTGTTGGTAAAATTCAAAGTTCTATAAAAATTATGTTGGCAATATTAAGATAAACGATTATCGCGTAACGGTTAAAATGCAAAACGAACGTCGGTGACCGCCGAATAATGTTAAAATCCTAAAAATAGTCTGTTATAATTGAAATAATATAGTTAATCATAATCGTGAGGAAAAATAATTTAAAACGCTAAGAAACTCTATTTTTCGAGTTTAAGCGCGTACTGCGCGATACTACGCGTATCTGACAAAATACTGTCAACACAGCCAGTCCATGGCAACTAATAATTATTATGGTAATAATTCGACAAGTTTATTTTTATAGAATGATAAAAATAAATTAAAACGCTTAAAATCCATATTTTGCGAATTTAAGCGCGTACTGTCAAACATCGACAACGTAGCCAGACCAGGCAAATACAATTTTGATTAGTAATATTTTAGTGAGTTTAGTTTTATAGAGTGTTGAAAATAATTTAAAACGCGTTAAAACATAGTTAAAACGCTAGATAAAACACCCGGTATCTAGTTAAATACCAGTTTTAAGCATATATATGTAATATATATGTATATATACGTGTGATGTGTGTGAGAGGTGAAGTGGTGGCAGCCATTTAGGGCCCCTTTACCCCTCTCTCCTCCATGTGTTGGCATGGGGAATGAAGAATAATGATTACCTTTTTACAAAATCTTCTTAAATCTTGCATAATCCAAGAAAATAATCAAAACAAATCACATCTCTCTCTCTCCTTCTCACTCTCGGGCGAAACACACACACCACACACACTACCCCTTCAAACTTTGAAGATCTTGAAGAATCCATGTTCATGCAATCCCATTTTAAGTGTTTTTGAAGAATCAAAGGTGTTTTCAAGGAGTTTCAAACTAAAACCAAGCTTCATATCATCATCTTAATAAAAAACCCAACAAAAATCTTGAAGGTATAACCTTACTTTAAAAATCCATGTTCTTGATTTTTGATGATTATGGAAGTTTCTCTTGATTCTTGGACATAAACACTAACTTAAAGTCTATAACAAGTGGGTTTTCAAAGAAATGAAAATGGATAAGTGTGTGTATGTATGTAGGGCCGTGTATGTATGTGTGTATATATACATATGAGATTTTGAGTTTTGATGTTTGATTGATTCTTGATGGATAAGGTGTTGAAAGTGAATGCATGTGATATTTAGAATGTTCTAAAAGTTGTTTGATGATTGACATGAGTATGTGACAAGCATGAACATGAAAAGTTAAATTTTGGAATCATATATATATATATATATGTATATATGTGCCGTATGTATGTATACATATGCATGCATGTGTGATTTTGATGTTGATGGATTTAAATGTGGAAGAATATATGTTATGTCTTGCATTTAATCTAAATGATTAGATGATGATGGTCATATGAAGATGATGTTCTTGAATAGATGAACATGAAATAAATATGATAATGAATGCATATGAGACTATGTAGGATGATGGTAACATGATATGGATGCATTATATGCTTGTACATAAGCATGCATGTGAATATATGGCCATGAAATGATAAATAAAGCGTGTTTTTATAAAAATAAGTTTTGATCAGATTATAAAGCATAAAAATAATGTTATTTGAAGTGTAAAATGGTATGGAAGACATAAAGTTTACTAGCTTTGCATGTTGTACTATGTGCTTAAAAGTGTTGTAAAATGTGTGAAATCGTATGATTTATGTGCCTTACACAAAAATTGCACTAATCTGATTATAACCATCATTTTATTCAGTATATAACATGTATTATGTTAAAATATGAAGTCGTTTCGAGTTCGGATGGTTATGATAACGTTTGACGCAAAAGTATGCGGTAAAAACGGTAAAAATCGCCTTTTTACAAGGTTTTTACGAAACTGTTTTAGATCAGTAACTAAACTGATATTTTTTTATATAAATATAAGTATTTTGACTTATATTAAGTTTATTTGGTGTTTGGTTGGTCATACGTGACTTCCGACGCCCGAAAATGTTACCGAGTCGCTAAAATACGCATTTTTCAACATACACTAGAATGGGTTGTTCATGGGTGAACCTTATGTGTTTAAGTGTGTTATGTGATTTAAATATGAGTATATGATAATATTTTAAGTGTTGACATGATAGCGGGAATTAAGTCTATGCATGTACGCTTGTATGTTTAAAACGGTAAAATCGGTAAAATCGCGATTAGTGTGTAACTTATTTGTCGAGCATGAAAATTTATACATAGGTTAACTTAATAAATTATTTCATGTATACATGCTTTAAAAATGATAAAGTGTATGAGTTAACGAGATTTCGCGTGTTATGATATTGTGTAAATGTGCACGTTTATGTGTATATATATATATATATTACGACGCGCAAATCGTAGATATATGGTACTTATAAACGGGAGTGTTAACGGATATAACATTAAGGTCACCAATAAAATCGTTCAAGTCGCAATATCTAATATATATATATATATATATATATATATATATATATATATATATATATATATATATATATATATATATATATGAACTCACATATATATTAATAGAGAAAATATCAAAGTTATGTGAAAATTCTAAGTATTGGAGAAACTTAGAAATATTGAGAAATATTGATGACTAAATCGTTCCTACGTATATTAGGACATGCAGAATTAATTGTGGGATCGCGCTAATTTAATTACGCACCCAAATGTGAGTGTCACTAAACCCCCTCTTTTTACGGTTTTGTATATGTTTTGGGGGAAGAACACGCCTTAAAAAGGATTAAAGATGTTTTTGAATAAAACATACATTTGCTTATATAAAATGTATATTTTAATGGAAATATATGATTTTGATGATATTAATATGTTTCGGGTAGAAACGGTTTTGTGAATAAATATGTTTCGGGGATGAAACGGGGATTTTAGGTGTTTTAGAGAAAACGACCGTGTAGATTTAAAAATGCTTAAATCTAAAGTTGTGACGAATTGGCTCGGTCTCAAGAGAGTAAGTAACGGGATTAGGCTTACGTTTCGGTGGGGACGTCGGGGATTCGTACAACTCGTTATATAATAAATTTATCATCTTAGTAGGATATATGTATTGTTCATGAGGCAAGTGATATAGATGGCCCTTATGGGCGCATGCACAAGTATTGCTGTTTAATCATTTAAGTATTGAACACGTGGAATTGTTGGTAGATCTATCGGGTTGACTACCCCTTCGTGATCGGTCGCTTCGATCAAGTCAAACGACGAATTGATATTCTATTATAGTCTAGTCTTGATTATACCCTTATTGTTAATATATAATTCGTATCATTTGATGCAATAAATTTAATATGTAAAACTTGAGAAGATGCTTTAGATCGGAGGTTCAGGGGAAACGCTTGCGACGGCTAACTCATGGATTTTACTAAGGAAATAAATTAACTTTCGAAAATATTATTTGGATGTATTGATAATAAACACATAATTAGAAAGTTTTCCTTGTTTTAAATTTGAATATGTGAGCTCACACTCCTTTGTATTGACACTTGATTTTAACGTGTTCTTCAGGTACTTGAGCATGGCTTCGGGAATCTTTGGCGTGTCTTGTGGTTGTGATGCATGTTTTGTTTAATAATAAACTTTGGACTACTTTTAAAACTTATTTGGGACCAACTATATTAAGATCCTTAAGGATCGAGACAACTTATCTACTCTATGGTTGTGGTTTATGTTTAAACTTGTAAACAATGTTTTAATTAAGAAATATGTCCAAAATTAACGATGCATCGTCCACTAAGATACTTATGGGCACCAACTTCCGTCACCATTACGTTTGTATTTCCATTGCGACGTTTTTGGGGTGTTACAGACCATGCGACGAAACGCGTAATTATGGGTGCACACTTAATTACGGGAATCAACACATGAGAATCATAGTAAGCCTTGTTAAGATGGTGGCACGAAATCTAGAGCGATTAGGTAACGGGAAGGGTATGACGCAATAAGACCACGATGGATACGCCGCAGGTACTTCCTATATATAAATGTTCTTATTGCGTTATTCTTCTGAACGTTACCAGGATCGCTTGAAGGTTTTATGTTATCTTGGACCATTATGTGATTATGTGAATATTTGTTATCTGTTTATTGAATGTAATGGATGAGACGAGTACATTCATTAACTCTATTCGAGCCGACCGGGAGTATATTATGGTGTTAAAGGTGACGACCTTGATGCCATAGGTATCTTGACCCGTCTCCTATGCATGAGATGCTCATGGTACATGGGATGTACCTTGTAGGACGTTAGAAACCGTGTACGTATGGCTAGGCTTGAATGTACACTCCTTTTTTTGCTATGGAATTACACTAAGTGCCTAAGTATAACATAGTGCCACACAAAACAATTTTTATACACTTGACATCGCTTTATAGATTTAAAAGTTCTGAAGGGTTTGTATACCTGAAGAACTTTGAAAATCTTTGTTCACGCTTTGAATCCTCCAAACGTTCCCAACACCAAATGATGCTCCGCATCTTTGGAATCTCGAGCTTTGTTATCTTTCAATTATTCCAAACACACTCTACTGTCTCCATCGAGTAAATTGCGGGACGAAATTTCCTAAAGTAGGGGAGACTGTAACCCTTGTGCCAAAATTTCGGGCTTTCAGAAACTTTTTCTTTGAAGGCATTCTGATAAGTGATACTTAAACGCAACCCGTTTAACGAAAAGTACGCACCGAGACAAGGATATAAGCTTAACTTACCTTAAATACCCTTTACATAACTTAGAAATAAGTTTTGAAGGCTTCGGTATGCCGAAAACAC
This sequence comes from Scalesia atractyloides, assembly GCA_947069175.1. Taxonomy (NCBI): domain Eukaryota; kingdom Viridiplantae; phylum Streptophyta; class Magnoliopsida; order Asterales; family Asteraceae; genus Scalesia; species Scalesia atractyloides. The sequence continues at coordinate 30,957,799 of CAMTDV010000030.1, forward strand.
GTTATTGTAACTCTAGGGACTATTTTGCAAAATCTGCGAAAGTACGCCGATTCGCGTATTTCTAAATACGGAACACGTTCGGACATCCAAGAATTTTTGCCATCATTAAAATCTTGCATTTTAATGATTGGAATGCAAAAGTATCATTTGTTACGCATTTACGGTCATTTACGCGTTTGTTATGATTTTCGTCGTAATTAACCGAAACCTGCAACCATACGACCAAACGAACTGATATCCGAGACGTTTTTGAACATATTTCAAGTTTTCTAAGCTTTATCGTCCTTATAAAGCTTAAAAATCAGGTTAACGGGTGTTAGAAGTGCCAAAACGCGACGAAACGAGTGCAGGGACCTGTTCTGCCAATTTTCAAAAGTATCTGCTAGCTAAAGGGCTTACGAACCGTAAGCCCAAAGCCCTTACCATCCGTAAGGACCCCTCAGCTCAGCATAAACTTGGCAGCTCCTTGTTTAATGCCTTGGACACTAATCTTTCAAAATTACCACACTTCCTCTGGTTGCAACACATCATTATGCACTTGCAATGATCTGGAAACAACTCTTAACACATGGGATGATCCTAGAGCTCCAAGATTAGTATAAACGCCCATCAAGTTCTTCATTCCAACTTGCTCAATTCTTTCCTTTCTCTAAATATTCTCTCAGTGGAGTTTGCTTCCCTTTGGAGGCCTCCTACCTGAGCTCTTGAGGGTGCTACAACACAAGTAAGTGCATTCTTCTAGTTATGTTCATTTCTTTTAGCTAATTGAGCTAAAAGTGAAACAGTTTGATTTTCTGTTTGATTTCAGTTCTGACCATAGTTGGTCAAAGAAACGTTCAATTGAACTTTGCAACGTGATCGTAATCACGATGGTTATGATCCACAACGATCATGCCTACTGATTACCACGTTTACTAGTCGTAGTGACGAGTCAAGGTTTCGGTCAATAATGCGCAAAGTGCGCATTATACGACGGAACTATTTTCGGGTATCAAAACAATTTTTTATACCAAATCAGTTTTATAAACTTAGTTAGACATGTTTAACATGTCTAACTCGTCACTTTTAGTTTAGCGCTTGTTTAGGGCCGTAAGTCGAGCGGTCTTGACCACCGCTTTGACTTTCGAATCCGACCCATTTGGTCGATCTTAGGATCCGACCAAACACATATTAGTGATCATAGTTATATGGGGAATAACCCTCTGAGGTTATACCCTATGGTCACATCGTTTGGTTAGTGTTATGTTAAGTTGTCTATTATGCCTTCATAAAAGACCAAAATGCCCTTTTTGCGCATAAATCCATCTTAAGCATATGAAACCAACTTTTTGACATACAAACTGATGTTTCAACTTTATTAAAATTGTTTTGGCATATAAGACTTATCATAAGGCTAGTTTGACCATCCGAATGCGTTTTTACGCAAATGACACGTTAAAGTAGCGGAAACTACCTTAACGATCCATAACGGGTCAAAAGAATTTAGGATTCATTCCAAATCAGAATGTTAAGTTTAGTAAACCATTTCATATGAGTTCCAACACTCGTTAGGTTTATAAGACTTCGTTCTATCCGATCTCATGTTTTCAAGTTTCGACACTTACACACAGTATCCGATACGCTAGGAACCATTTCAACATTTGAACTCTTGAATCATTAAGCCTTGTTATATCATTTGAAAAAGACCTATACGCAATCCCATGTGAGTACATAGCTCCCCTCTTTTACCTTTTCAAATGTTTTGGGGGTGATTCATATGTGTAACCAATTTTTTTTCAAATGTATGTCATGTAAGTGTTTTACTAAGTACTTTTTGTGTATTATTCCTATTATGCAAACACGACATTTGACGAGACGAATCCTTGTAGAATCTTTCTATCTTTATAGGTAAATTCTTGTAGGATATTTGAAGTACAGTCTTAAATCATCCTATCTTCATACCGAGATTTGTAAGAAGTACTTTACAAGACGATGGTTGTTGTTTATGTGTAGAGATTTGTTCGTGATTTAGATAACGAAACTAGAGTAATATAATAAGAACATGGTGGATACGCCGCTGGTACTTCCTATATATAAGTGTGCTTATTGTATTACCCTTCGTAGCCTTATCCGAATCACCATTAGGATTTAGGATTTTATGATTCAATGAGACAAGACAAGTGACTAAACCAAAATCCTTAAAGTATCTATATATCTTCATAGTTAGAACCTTGTAGGATGTTTAAAGTACTAGATGGTAGTCCTTTATTGGATTCTTGTGTACTTTAATACGTGTGAGACAAGACAATGTGACAGGACAAGTGACTAAACTAAATCCGTAAAGTATCTTATATCTACATAGTTAGATTCTTGTAGGATATTTGAAATACAGTCTTAAATCTTCCTATCTTTATAGTGAGATTTGTAAGAAGTACTTTACAAGACGATGGTTATTGTTTATGTGTAGAGATTATTGGTGATTTAGATAACGAAACTAGAGTAATATAATAAGGACATGGTGGATACGCTGCTGATACTTCGTATATATAAGTGTGCTTATTGTATTACCCTTCTTAGCCTTATCCGAATCACCATTAGGATTTAGGATTTTGTGATACAATGAGACAAGACAAGTGACTAAACCGAATTCTTAAAGCATCTATCTATCTTCATAGTTAGATCCTTGTAGGATGTTTAAAGTACTAAATGGAAGTCATATATTTGGATTCTTGGTGTACTTTAATGCGTATGTGACAAGACGATGTGATGAGACGATGTAACTAAACCAAATCCTTAAAGAGTTTGTCTATCTTCACAGTTAGATTCTTGTAGGATGTTTAAAGTACTAAATTGTAGTCCTATATTTGGATTCTTTGTGTACTTTAATGCGTATGTAACAAGACGATGTGACAGACGACGATTATGTGGTTATTGTGATTAGTTATGATTTAGATAACGAAACGAGTGTAATACCATAAGAACATGGTGGATACGCCGCTGGTACTTCCTTTATATAAGTGTTCTTATTGTATTACCCTTGTAGCGTTATCCGAATCACATTAGGATTTTGTGTTCGATTATTTCAAAGTACAATATCCCAAATCCTTGTAGAACTCTCTCATATTTTCATATGTTAGATTCTTAGAAGGATATACAAAGTAATATTTTAAATCATTGATTTGATTTCTAATAGTACTCACGCGAGTTATGGCGTATTTCAATATTGTTGTTATTATTCTTGATTGGATTTCTAATAACATACCCACAAGTTTTATGACTGAATTCAAGGCGATTACAATGAACAAAGTACAATTTTAATGGCATAAAAGTTACTTAGTATTAATCATGTTGCCATATACAAAACTATTTTGTCACAAGTTTCACAATCAAGTTAATGTATTGCAATACTAATTTTTTTTGCCATTCCTTGGCTTCAAAGAGTCCATTTTCAAAAGACAACTCTCGTATATGTCAAAGTATTGCAATACTAAACTTTTGCCATTTATTTGGCCAACAAACTATGTACTCGCCAACATTGATTGTTGATGTCTCTTTTTCACATATGTTTCAGGTCTCGATTATTCAAGCATGCTGTACATAGAAATGCATCCGGGCTTTAGACATCTTCAATCAAAAGACAATTTCATGTATTCTTTGTATTGTAAAACAATGTTAACAATAATGAAACAATTTAGTACTAGTAGTTGTGAGCAATTTGTAACGTGACTCCCCGATATTTCCGCCGCGTGTGTTGTTGTATTACTTGATTGGGGTGTTACAGATTGGTATCAGAGCACTGGTTATAGGGAATTAGGTTATTAGAATGCCTTTAACCTAGTCTATAACCTTCCTAGGGACCCGAACATGAGTAGACTTAGGATCTCCATCCTAATCCTCATCCTTACTCGTGCTACAACTACTCTATGATTTACAAATCATCTACCCTTAGATGATTTATCTTAAATCCTTAGGCTTATTGCCTCAAAGTATCCCTCAAAATATTTTTTTTCAAAAACATTTTCATTGGAATACTTCTCAAAATGTTTTCTCAAACTCTCAACAAAATGTTTCTCAACCTATTTATCTCAAACATTTTATCAAAAGGTTTCTCGAAATGCATTCTCAAAAGTTTTCATTAAAATGTTTCTCGACTTATTTATCTCAAACATTTTATCAAAAGATTTCTCAAAATGTTTTACTCTCAAACATTTTCGTCGAAATCTTGGGTTTTAATAATGTGAACACATGCAATCTAGAAGGGTGAATGCCTGTACCCCGAATTTTCTGTCTAACGCTAGAGTGTTCGTACAAATCCACATTATCGGACCAGTCACTCTTACCTAGGAACTCTTAGGGTGAGTGTTCACTTATAGGCTAAAGCATGTCTTCCCGAAAAAATATGAAAACCCATCTACCTTGATCAGTCGAACAAATTCTAAACACTACTACTTTTGTGACACTACTCCGACATGTTACCTTTGGTAATATGTTATGACTATATTCAACACATTTGAAACAAATTTCATTTTTATCTCATGACACTTTACAATCCTACTTCATTTTCAAGTACTATTTTTCGCCTTTCAAATTTTCAAAATTTTTATTCATTGGATGAGAGTTTTCTAATTTCATACACGAAGTTTCTTTCTTTTAAAAATTCGATTAAAAATATTTCTATCTTAAAAATTGATTTTAAAAGGTAAAGAATTTTCAACACAAACCATTAACTTGGTTTGTATTTTCTCATCCAAAACTCTAACAAAAGTTTATTTTCAAACAAGTTTCGAAACAAAACTCACAACACTATTTTCCTTAGTACAAGAACAAGATTTTTGAACGAATATCAAGTTGAGATTTTCAATTCACTATAGTGTATAAGTTTATAACAATTCTACAAAATCTAACTTATTTTGTTTTTATTATAGCTACTTCTTCAAGATGCCTCCTCACCGTGACGCCACATGGAACGCTGATATGGCAGCATTGATCGCTCAGCATCTGGCTGCTGTACTCCCAGACATTGTGACCCAAATTAATCAAAATTACAACAACAACAATGCTCCTATGCTATGTAACTACAAACAATTCAACTCGGCTAAACCACTCGGGTTTAATGGGTCTGAAGGAGCAACTGGGCTCCTACAATGGTTTGAGAGTATAGAAAGCACATTCCGCCATGTTCAATGTTCTAATGAGCGTAAGGTAGAGTTCGCCTCGAGTGTTTTCTAAAAGAGAGCACTCACTTGGTGGAACGGTATTATGAGGGACAGAGGTGCAGAAGTAGCTATGGCACAAACGTGGGAAGAATTCAGGAATCTTATGATGAAAGAATTCTATCCACGACACGAAATAAGGCTACTTGAAACCAAATTCTTTCACCTTAAACAAGATAGTGGTGAAAACCGTGCCTACACTGACCGGTTTGAACAGTTAAGCCTACTCTGCCCCACTATGGTCACACCTTTGGATCGGGCCATTAAGAAGTACATTGATGGCCTAACTGATCCAGTCCAATATATTGTCACTGGCAGCAAACCTGCAACACTTAGGGAGGCTAAGGAATTATCCACTACCCTAACTGACTCCCAAATTAGAAAAGGGAAACTATTTCGAAAGGGAGACAAGAAACGAACTACATAAGAAACAAAGGGTGAATCTTCCAAAATTCTAAAAAGCGTAAGACTACAAAGAATTTTACGATTGCTGCACCAATCCCACTTAACTCAGTACCTGTTAGGGGGACTTATCGTGGGAAACATCCTCGGTGCAATCGTCGCAACTATCATCACCCAGCAAATTCTCCATGTCGCCAGTGTACAATTTGTGGTTTTTCATGGACATCTAGCTGCGACCTATCGCATCCAAAACCAAGTTGCCCCTACTCAAGCACACCCACGCTATCCAGCGGGAGCATGTTTCAATTGTGGTGATTTAAATCATTTCAAGCGAAACTGCCCTAAGCTTGCTAATGCTAATGGACGAATGTACAATGTCAATGAGGTTCAAGCTGATGATCAAGCACTCATGTTCATTTGAACCTTTAAGTTTTCTTTTTGTTATCCAAGAACTGTGAACAATATTTCAATAATATTTATAATGACAATATAAATTTCAAGAAGTTTTTCTTCATTCTTGTTATTCGTATTTCAGTTGCAAATTCCAATGTGATTACACTATGTGTAATTTACAACTACATACCAACTTCGAGGATTCTTTTCTTTATTAGGAACTAAATCTCGCAAGAATAGCATATTATGATTTTCACATTAGTGGATTCATACGATCGCTGCAAAACAAACACTACAAATACTATGTGCCTATTACTACTTCTTCTTTTTTTTCATGTCATTTACATACATGGGTTGCTAATCTATTATGTTTGGTACATAATTACAAATACACTGTTGCTTAGTATGTTGACTTAGCATACCTAGCACATGATTTCAAAACAATTTTCACGACATACTTACATTGTTTGTGATAATCCATGCTTAGTATATGATGCACGCTATCTGTATGGCTTGTGTGAAACATATATTAATATTTGTACTAGAATGAGATACCTGCTACTGATTTTGTTAGATGCAAAAAAGTAGTGTTAATATTTCTAGTATGAAACTGTAGGAACGTCCACGAACCGCTCGGGAACCTAGATTTGTTATCTATTGTCCAATTAGGCGGAAACTAATGACAAGTTAATCAAATAACAAGAATTACTCATTTAAAGATTGATTCATTGATCTATAGTCCATATACATTCAAGATCCAGATCCGGCAGAGCTTCGCCTCTAAGATGCCAAAGTTACAAGTTATTACAAATGAAAACCCAAGGCTCCTATTTATAGGCAAGCAAGTTCGGCCATAAAAGACACAAGTTCGCCCGAACTTGCATAAGCAAGTTCGGCCGAACATGCATTACATGTTAATCATCGTGGGCGAACTTGGCCAAACAAGTTTCCTGATGAGACGGTAAGTTCGCCCGAACTTGACCTAATCAAGTTCGGCCGTACTTGACCTTCCAAGCACCATACCAGCGAACTTGTCCTATTACATACATAAATACGCCTTGCTTCTAACACATTAAGCCCTATTCGCTCAGACTCGATACATAATGACGTTAATGACGAAGGCAACAGACATATGCACCAACAGACTCCCCCTTGGATGTTGTCGTAGTCATCTTGATGTAGACATCCTTTTGATATATGCACAAAACAGACTCCCCTTGACATCTTCCTCTTGGATAACGTTTGTGTCATAGTCTTTTCTTGAATGCCCCGTAGACATTAGTCTTGATTAAGCTCCTGAGTCTTTATCATTTTCCTTGAATAAAACTTTAAGATCCAAGCTCCTCCTAAGCTGCGAGCTATGCTCCCCCTTGCTTTGAGCTTTACTATAAATCATGTTTCATTCTGCTCTTCCTAAAACTTTGCTTCCTGTTCCAAAGTTCTTAAGCATACTAGTAAACGATTCAGATTTACTTGTAAGAACGTGTCTTTCTTTTAAAAACTTTTTAGTTATTCAACTTCAAGTTAATGACCTTGAATTACTTTTAACATTTAAGACCTTGACCATTCTCATGATTTTCAAATAAAATCCACTTAGTTGACCAAGTCCAAGTTAATGACCTTGATTAAACCCGTTGTGAACAACTGATGTTTTTGTCAATTTTAAAGTTTCAAATTAATGAACTTTTTCTTACCAGACTTTGATGATCCGTTCTCCAACATTGGCTCGTTGAATATCTTTTTGGATTTTAAAAAGTAAGTAACATATTTACAAAAATTTTTAACAAGTAAAGTAAACTATATACAAACATATTTACAGACATATTTTTGTGAATTTGCTTCTAAGGATCATATCAGTTTGTTTGAGACATATCACCAGTACCGTTGACCTTTAAATGACTTTAAGTTTTAAACTTGTTTACCTTAGATTGTCGATATGTTTGTCCACTTAAACTTCATCACGTTTCTCAATTGTTCCAAGATATGTTAGGTAAGAATTATGAAACTTGACTTAACTATGGTTCCCACCTCTTGAATATACTCCCGAATCCAGATTCCCTAGATTTCATCTTACAGGTGAGTATAGCGTAACTGATATTTGTATTTGGGTTGTGCGAGACCTTGAGAGCTCAGGTTAGTACTACCGTACCGACAAAGAGATGAAGACTCGACTTTCAGATGTGTTCCACTTAAGGAATCTTTTCAGCATTGCAAATGATTAGATCTTTTGATTTTTTCAAGTTTGAATGCTATTTGGGGTTTTTAGCAAAAGCATTATAGAAGTTCTAGGCTATTGCTTCTGCAAAATCAGAAGAACTTGTATAATACCCAGATATCAATCATCTATAAAGACCTCGTATCTCAGAATCAGGCAACCCTTCAATCGAAATTTCGGAGTACTAAGTCCATATATCCAAGATGAGTTAAACCACAAGATTAAGCAGTTGTAAAATTTTGTTTATATCCTGAAAACAATTTACTGAACGTGTAAAGTCTATCGACATATCCACAGTAAGAATTGTTTATCACTTTTAAACTTTACAATTCTTTAGCATACCGTGATAGTCCTAATGTACTATCATTTCCTTTTTTTGACACCGAATACTTTTTTGTCTTTTTCATGTTTTTGTACTTTTTGAATTTTTCAATGTTTTTTTATTTTCAACTTTTTCATATGTTTTTTTATTTTTCAAATTTTGCATATGTTTTTTATTTTTCAACAATTTTTAAAATTTTCAATACTCCCCTAAAATCAAAAACATATTTTTGGATTTTAGATTTTTAAGAAATTCTATTCAGAAAAATATAACAGACCAATGTGGATCCCGTGACCTCGTCGTCCGATCCTTTTTCTCAATCCTGTATCTGCAATTGTTTAACAAACAATCATTAGACTCATTTACCACTTGTAAAAACAGTTTGAACATGTAAGAACTTTGAAATCAGTTTTTCTGTTCAACGGTGTAAATTTTCATAATTTTGACTTTTCCAAATTTTTCCTTTTAACAACCACTTGTAGTTTTGACTTTTAGTTTCAAAAACTTTTCTCCTTAACTACTCCCCCTCATAATGACAAAGATATGACATTTCTGGATAAGTTAAATACTCATGGAGCTCCGCTATCCTGTATCAACTTTGATAAAGTGGATCTTGGGAACTCCTGCACACGAAAGTAACTACTTGAAAAAAGAAACCCAAGCCTTTTTGGTCTTGGGTTGAATTTGATAATCAACGTAATCAAATTCGTAACCATCATCGTAACCAAAAGTTCATCAAACATTTCGTTCAATGTTAATTTTGAAACTTTATCGACCTTTTTCTTTTTCTGTCTGTTTTAGAAAATCATTTTCAACTTTGAAAGATCATTTTTAATAACTGCTTCTTTTGATTTGACATTTTTAGTATTATCAGCAACAGACTTTTCAATTTCAGAAGATTTCTTTTTAGCGATCCAAGATTGTGACATGAATCTTGCTTTCTTAATATAAAACCGTGAATCATCGTTTTTGTTTTTGTTTGACTTTGAAGTTTCACCTTTCTCAAAAACTGAATTTTCAAACTTAGATTCATTTTTTGGTTTTATTTCAAAAACACATTCATTTTGGGTTTCACAGTCTCTGGTAGTTTTTGCTTTTCTTCTTTAGACACATTTTTCCTTCATGGAAACACAGGCTTTAAATTTAGACACTTGCGAGCAATATGACCAATCGTATTGCACTTGAAGCAAGTTCGACTATCAGAAGCATGTCCACTAGTGGGTTTGATCTTAGCCTTGTCCCGAAGTTCTTTCTCTTTCTTGAATTCAGCATTCGATTGCTTACCGAGCATACCTTCTTCTTGAACCGTATTCGTTCCATATACAAACTTTATGTTTTTACCTTTGCATTCCTGGAACGCTGACTTCTGATTCTTCTTTGGTTCATCATCAGCTTCTTCCAAACCTAATCATGGTCTCCTGTTCTCAGGAAAATCACCACTAACCTTTCGGTTGTTATTAAAGTTCCTTTTGGGTTTAGAATAAAATTTCTTATATTTTTATCGAGATCATCTTACGAAACTTCTAAAAGTTTGAAAAATTTATCAAGTTGATCTTCTTTCACGTTCCGAATCGGGAAGCTATCATCGAAATATAATCTATCAGAATCCTTAACTTTGTACATGACAACGTTAGGATCATCACTTAGATCATTTTCATATGCTATATCGTCATTTTCAGACTGTGAATCAGAACTGTTATCATCATAATCATTTCCCAAAACATTCTTTACCACATTTTCTACCACTGCTTTAATGTCATCATTTGATTTCATAAAGTATACTTCAATGTTCTCAGGCAATTGATTTTTCAATTCAGATAAAAGTAATATATCAAATGCCTTTTCAACTTCATCATCCTTTTTGCAAGAATAATTTTCAAGGAATGGTGAAGGAACACTTCCGTATTTTTTACGCTTTGGTTTACCGTCATTTTCCTCCGATTTGATCGTAGGAAGAATGTGATCAATGACATAAGCATTTGTGGTCTAGCTTTTCAAAAGCTGTCTTACACGTTCTGTTTCAATTTTTATGTCATGAAGCTCACGTTTGTTTCAGCAATAGTGTTGATATACATGTTAATTGCTTTTTGTTTTTCAATCACTGTTGCTTTTAATATTTTTCATTAGCAGCAATTTCAAGATTAGCTTTTTCCACATTTTTATATTTTCCTTGTATCTTGTCATAAGCTTCTTTCATGTTTCTGTAATCATAACGAAAAGTTTCATTATGTTCAATTAATTCTCTTATGACTTTGACCTTATCAAGGCATGGTTACAAGGACTTGTGCATTTTGTGCAAGGTTTTTCAACCTCCACAACTTTCACAACTTCCTTTTCAGACATTCTTACCTCAGCTTTTACCTTTTCGGCCTCTGCTTTCAAAGCTTCTTGTTTTTGCATCTCATCATAAGCTATTCCTTCTTCCTCTGTTTGTTATATGTATCTTTCCAGAACTGCATCCTCCAGGATAGCTTCTTCCTCAGCCCTCTGCATTAATGCTTCTTGAATAGCATTTTCGATAGCAGCTTCCACAAATGATGTCTCAGATTCATTCACAACCTCTGCCATCATAGCAACACCAGTCTTCTTTCCGATGTATTTGTTCCAAGCGAAACCATCGTCTTCATGATTGGCAACAAGAGCTTGTTCGGCTTTCTTTGCAGATTTATCTTCAAATTCAACTTGTGTTCTATTCAGATATGGCTTATATTGAAGAGTTTTCTTGTAGTACTCATTGTTTCTTTCAAAAGGATTTTGGTTTCCACTTGCTTCTTGATTACTGCATTCGCGTTTGAAATAACCTTTTTGTCGACACCTGAAGCATGTGACTTTTGATTTGTCGAATCCAAGCTTGTTGCTTGAATTTCCAATGTCTCTTCCAGTGAGTGCCACGAATTTAGTAACTCTTCTGATGATGGACGCAAGGCTACATTTAATATCCATCAACTCCAATTCTTCTTCGTCTACCTGATCGTAATCTTCTGCTGTCATTTCTGGATTTCCGATCTTTCCAGCAACAAGACATTCATACGATTCAAGGACGGTAGCGAGAAGTGCTATGTGTTGTTTAGCCACTTTTTCTGGAAATACATTCTTCAAATCGACTGCTATGTTGCACTGGAAAACATTTGAATCAGAACTAGCTTGACTTGTCTGATTTTGGAAGGAAGAGCTTGAGCTAGCACTAGATAACCAACATATGGAGAACTTTGATTCGGAGAAGAATTTGCATTTGCATTAAAAGTCGTTTGAATTTTCAGGCTTTGAATCGGAGTATCTTGAATACCTCCTTTGTAATAGACACCGACATGTTGAACAACATTGGCATTCTTTGATTTAGCCATTTTCATCAATTCCACTTCGTGACCTTCTAATTTGTCGATGAAAGATGACAACTTGAAATGTCTCCAAGATGGACTATTTTTCAGAATCGTTAAGTATGTCATCCATTCTCCTTCTGGAAGTGCATCTGCCAACTTCTCGATTTGCCTTCGGTAGATCTTTTGATGTCATGTCTTCGCATCTGGACCATGAGGTGACAGTATCTATCGATAATTTGCTTCATAGTTTCTCCTTTAATCATCGTAAAGATCTCGAATTCTTTCTTGATTAAGGCCTTCTTGCTCTTGATCATTTCATCACTTCCTTTGAATTTGTCACAGAGAGAGTGCCATAATTCTTGAGAAGTATCAAACTCTGACAATAATATCAAAATATATTCCTTTACTGATTGTTGAATCAAGCTAATCATCTTCTTCTCAGCGACATACTGTGCTTTGTCGCCTGGTGAAAACTTGTTCAACGGAAGATCTTGATCACGCTCATCTTTTGGCTATTTCTAGCCATCCTCAACTGCAACCCAGCTGTCGAATTGATTCGCTTGTATCCTATTCATAAACTTTTCTTTCCATCCTTCAAACTCATCTATACTCATTAGCTTCGGCGGTTTCTGAGTAGTACCCATTTCATTGTCGATATTTAACTGGTTCGCCGCAAGAGTATTACATTTGATGAAGAAGCCATTTGTGAAAAAAACACGTTATGGAAATCTTCCATTTTGGCGTATCTGTGAATTTGATCAAAAACACTTGACAATTGATTAGTAACAAGCAATTTTAGCAAAAACTAAGGTTTTAATCGACAATCGGTACGTTAAAAACGTTTAAAATTTTTCTGAAAACAATTTTTACCCGATTATATCTTTAAAATCGTCTCGTCGATACGATTCTAACGATATATAATGTTCGTGACGTTTTTCGGGATTTTCATGTAGAGCGGACTTGTGAATATTTTCAAGAAACAGGTAAGTTCGGTCGAACTTATGTAATATTTCAAAAACTTTATCAAGTTCGGGCGAACTTGTCAGAGGATATCATTAAAACTTAATCAAGTTCGGGCGAACTTGATAAAAAATATTGAGATTTCCTTCAAGTTAGGGCGAACTTATCGAAAATTCTTGAAAAATCTGTCAAGTTCGGTCGAACTTGATTAAAATCAGTGAAATTTTAATCAAGTTCGGTTGAACTTGATGTTAAGTTCGGCTGAATCTTGTGGTTTTTGCAACATTTTTGGTATCAATTCGTTGAATTTGATGGCCAAATTCTCAAGGGTTTACCACAAGTGTGTTTTACATAACATATTCAAAAATCACCCATTTTTTACCATGAAATCATCAAGTATGTGAAAATGTTAAGAAAAAAAGATAGAATGCAGTAGAATAAGAGAGATTCTTGTCTTGATTCCAGCAAATTTAGGTATCCAGACTCTGATACCACTTGTAGGAACGTCCACGAACAGCTCGGGAACCTAGATTTGTTATCTATTGTCCAATTAGGCGGAAACTAATGACATGATAATCAAATAACAAGAATTACTCATTTAAAGATTGATTTCATTGATCTATAGTCTATATACATTCAAGATCCAGATCCGGCAGAGCTTCGCCTCTAAGATGCCAAAGTTACAAGTTATTACAAATGAAAACCCAAGGCTCTTATTTATAGGCAAGCAAGTTCGGCCATAAAAGACACAAGTTCGCCCGAACTTGCATAAGCAAGTTCGCCCGAACATGCATTACATGTTAATCATCATGGGCGAACTTGGCCAAACAAGTTTGCTGATGAGACTGTAAGTTCGCCCGAACTTGACCTAGTCAAGTTCGGCCGTACTTGACCTTCCAAGCACCATACCAGCGAACTTGTCCTATTACATACATAAATACGCCTCGCTTCTAACACATTAGGCCCTATTCGCTCAGACTCGATACATAATGACGTTAATAACGAAGGTAACAGACATATGCACCAACAGAAACACGGTCGATTCAATAGATATTGTGACTATGACGATGCTTATTTGATTTTAGATGTTACTTCGACCTTATTATCTGTTTTCCTTTACTTAACAAGAGGAACTATGTGGACCATGCGACGAAACGCGTAATTATGAGTGCACACTTAATTACGGGAATCGACACATGAGAATCATAGTAAGCCTTGTTAAGATGGTGGCATAAAATCTAGATTGATTAGGTAACGGGAAGGGTATGATGCAATAAGACCACGGTGGATACGCCGCTGGTACTTCCTATATATAAGTGTTCTTATTGTGTTATTCTTCGGAACGTTACCAGGATCGCTTGAAGGTTTTATGTTATCTTGGACCATTATGTGATTATGTGATTATTTGTTATCTGTTTATTGAATGCAATGGACGAGACGAGTACATTCATTAACTCTATTCGAGCCGACCGGGAGTATATTATGTTGTTAAAGGTGACGAACTTGATGCCATAGGTATGTTGACCCGTCTCCTATGCATGAGATGCTCATGGTACATGGGATGTACCTCGTGGGACGTTAGAAACCGTGTACGTATGGCTAGGTTTGAATGTACACCCCTTTGTTTGCTATGGAATTACACTAAGTGCCTAAGTATAACATAGTGCCATACAAAACAATTTTTATACACTCGACACGCTTTATAGATTTAAAAGTTCTGAAGGGTTTGTATACCTTGAAGATACTTTGAAAATCTTTGTTTACGCTTTGAATCCCCCAAACATTCCCAACACCAAATGATGCTCCGTGTCTTTGGACTCTCGAGCTTTGTTATCTTTCAATTATTCCAAACACACTCTATGGTCTCCATTGAATAAATTTCGGGACCAAATTTCCTAAAGTAGGGAAGACTGTAACCCTTGTGCCAAAATTTCGGGATTTCAGAAACTTTTTCTTTGAAGGCATTCTGATAACTGATATTAAATGCAACCCGTTTAACATAACGTATGCACTGAGACAAGGATATAAGGTTAACGTACCTTAAATACCCTTTACATAACTTACAAATAAGTTTTGAAGGCTTCGGTATGGCGAAAACACACTATTGTAACTCTAGGGACTATTTTGCAAAATCTGCGAAAGTACGCCGATTCGCATATTTCTTAATACAGAACGCGTACGGACATCCAAGAATTTTTGCCATCATTAAAATCTTGCATTTTAATGATTGGAATGCAAAAGTATCATTTGTTACGCATTTACGGTCATTTACGCGTTTGTTACGATTTTCATCGTAATTAACCGAAAACTGCAACCGTACGACCAAACGAACTGACATGCGAGACATTTTGAACATATTTCCAGTTTGCTAAGCTTTATCGTCCTTATAAGCTTAAAAATCAGGTTAACGGGTGATAGAAGTGCCAAAACGCTACGAAACGAGTGCAGGGACCTGTTCTGCCAATTTTCAAAAGTATCTGCTAGCTAAAGGGCTTACGAACCATAAGCCCAAAGCCCTTACCGTCCGTAAGGACCCCTCAGCTCAGCATAAACTTGGCAGCTCCTTGTTTAATGCCTTGGACACTAATCTTTCGAAATTACCACACTTCCTCTGGTTGCAACACATCATTATGCACTTGCAATGATCTGGAAACAACCCTTAACACATGGCATGATCCTAGTGCTCCAAGATTAGTATAAACGCCCATCAAGTTTTTCATTCCAACTTGCTCAATTCTTTCCTTTCTCTAAATATGCTCTTAGTGGAGTTTGCTTCCCTTTGGAGGCCTCCTACCTGAGCTATTGAGGGTGCTACAACACAAGTAAGTGCCTTCTTCTAGTTATGTTCATTTCTTTTAGCTAATTGAGCTAAAAGTCAAACAGTTTGATTTTCTGTTTGACTTTCAGTTCTGACCATAGTTGGTCAAAGCAAAGTTCAATTGAACTTTGCAACGTGATCGTAATCACGATGGTTATGATCCATAGCGATCATGCCTACTGATTACCACGTTTACTAGTCGTAGTACGAGTCAAGGTTTCGGTCAATAATGCGCAAAGTGCGCATTATACGATGGAACTATTTTCGGGTATCAAAACAATTTTTTTTATACCAAATCAGTTTTATAAACTTATTTAGACATGTTTAACATGTCTAACTCGTCACTTTTAGTTTAGCGCTTGTTTAGGGCCGTAAGTCGAGCGGTCTTGACCACCGCTTTGACTTTCGAATCCGAACCGTTTGGTCGATCTTAGGATCCGGCCAAACACATATTAGTGACCATAGTTATATAGGGAATAACCCTCTGAGGTTATACCACTTTGTCTGGTTAGTGTTATGTTAAGTGTTCTATTATGCCTTCATAATAGACCAAAATGCCCTTTTTGCGCATAAATCCATCTTAAGCATATGAAACCAACTTTTTGACATACAAAATGATGTTGCAACTTTATTAAACTTGTTTTGGCATATAAGACTTATCATAAGGCTAGTTTGACCATCCGAATGCGTTTTTACGCAAATGACACATTAACGTAGCGGAAACTACCTTAACGATCCATAACGGGTCAAAAGCATTTAGGATTCATTCCAAATCAGAACTTTAAGTTTAGTAAACCATTTCATATGAGTTCCAACACTCGTTAGGTTTATAAGACTTCGTTCTATCCGATCTCATGTTTTCAAGTTTCGACACTAACACACAGTATCCGATACGCTAGGAACCATTTCAACATTTGAACTCTTGAACCATTAAGCCTTGTTATATCATTTGAACAAGACCTATACGCAATCCCATGTGAGTACATAGCTCCCCTATTTTACCCTTTTCAAAGGTTTTGGGGGTGATTCATATGTGTAACCAAATTTTTTTCAAATGTATGTCATGTATGTGTTTTACTAAGTACTTTTTGTGTATTATTCCTATTATGCAAACACGACATTTGACGAGACGAATCCTTGTAGAATCTTTCTATCTTTATAGGTAAATTCTTGTAGGATATTTGAAGTACAGTCTTAAATCATCCTATCTTCATAGTGAGATTTGTAAGAAGTACTTTACAAGACGATGGTTATTGTTTATGTGTAGAGATTTGTTCGTGATTTAGATAACGAAACTAGAGTAATATAATAAGGACATGGTGGATACGCCGCTGGTACTTCCTATATATAAGTGTGCTTATTGTATTACCCTTCGTAGCCTTATCCATATCACCATTGGGATTTAGGATTTTATGATTCAATGAGACAAGACAAGTGAATAAACCAAAATCCTTAAAGTATCTATATATCTTCATAGTTAGAACCTTGTAGGATGTTTAAAGTACTAGATGGTAGTCCTTTATTGGATTCTTGTGTACTTTAATACGTGTGAGACAAGATAATGTGACAGGACAAGTGACTAAACTAAATCCGTAAAGTATCTATATATCTACATAGTTAGATTTTTGTAGGATATTTGAAGTACAGTCTTAAATCTTCCTATCTTTATAGTGAGATTTGTAAGAAGTACTTTACAAGACGATGGTTATTGTTTATTTGTATAGATTATTGGTGATTTCGATAACGAAACTAGAGTAATATAATGGTGGATACGCTGCTGGTACTTCCTATATATAAGTGTGCTTATTGTATTACCCTTCTTAGCCTTATCCGAATCACCATTAGGATTTAGGATTTTATGATACAATGAGACAAGACAAGTGACTAAACCGAATCCTTAAAGCATCTATCTATCTTCATAGTTAGATCCTTGTAGGATGTTTAAAGTACTAAATGGTAGTCATATATTTGGATTCTTGGTATACTTTAATGCGTATGTGACAAGACGATGTGATGAGACGATGTAACTAAACCAAATCCTTAAAGCATTTGTCTATCTTCACAGTTAGATTCTTGTAGGATGTTTAAAGTACTAAATTGTAGTCCTATATTTGGATTCTTTGTGTACTTTAATGCGTATGTGACAAGACGATGTGACAGACGACGATTATGTGGTTATTGTGATTAGTTATGATTTAGATAATGAAACGAGTGTAATACCATAAGAACATGGTGGATACGCCGCTGGTACTTCCTATATATAAGTGTTCTTATTGTATTACCCTTGTAGTGTTATCCGAATCACATTAGGATTTTGTGTTCGATTATTTTATAGTACAATATCCAAATCCTTGTAGAACTCACTCACATTTTCATATGTTAGATTCTTGGAAGGATATCCAAAGTATTATTTTAAATCATTGATTTGATTTCAAATAGTACTCACGCGAGTTATGACGTATTTCAATATTGTTGTTATTAATCCTTGATTGGATTTCTAATAATATACCTTTATGACCGAATTCAAGGCGATTACAATGAACAAAGTACAATTTTTAATGGCATAAAAATTACTTAGTATTACTCATGTTGCCATATACAAAACTATTTTGTCACAAGTTTCATAATCAAGTTAATGTATTGCAATACTAAATCTTTTTGCCATTCCTTGGCTTCAAAGAGTCCATTTTCAAAAGACAACTCTCGTAGATGTCAAAGTATTAATGTTGGTGCATATGTCTGTTGCCTACGTCATTATGTATCGAGTCTGAGTAAATAGGGCTTAATCTGTTAGAAACTAGGCGTATTTAAGTAGTTTGGAGGTCAAGTTCGCTCGAGAAGTTTATGAGAAGTCAAGTTCGCCCGAACTTCATCCCTCTCCAGCGAACTTCCAACTCTATAAATAGGTGCCTTGGGATTTCATTTGTAACTTGGAGAGATTTTGGCACAGAGACGGCGAAGCTCTGTCGGATCCGGTTCTCGAATGTATTGAACTTTATATCAATGAAAACAACATTTAAATGAGTAATTCTTGTTATTTGGTTAACTTGTCATTAGTTTCCGCCTAATTGGACAATAGATAACAAATTTAGGTTCCCGTGTGGACGTTCCTACAAGTGGTATCAGAGCCTGGATACCTAAATTTGCTGGAATCAAGACAATAATTTCTCTTATTCTACTCCATTCTATCTTTGTTCTTAACATTTTCACATATTTGAAGATTTCACGGACAAAATGGACTCATTTTCAAGTATAATACGTAAAATACATAATAGATAAAACCTTGAAAAGATCAGAGCTTAAAACAAACGAATTCATGCCGAAAAATTGAAAAAACCATGTTTGAAATAGCATGTTCGCTCGAATTTGTTAGCAAGTTCGCTCGAACTCGACTGAAAAACTCACTTTTTGAGTGATTTTTCATGAACTTGATCAAAATTTGTTGGATTTCTTAACAAGTTCGCCCGAACTTGTGATTTCTCTTGAAATTCAATACAAGTTCGCTCGAACTTGTCAAGTGGTGTACAAGTTCGCTCGAACTTGTCCATTACAAGTTCGCCCGAACTTATCTAAGACTTTCTAAAAAACGTCTCGAACATTATATTCGTTAGATTCTTATTGACGAGATGAGTTTAAAGCTCTAATCTGGTAAAAACGGTTTTTTCGAAAATTTTAAACGTTTTTAGCAAAACGATACGTTAATATTGTCGATTAAAAAGTCAAATTTTCCTAAAATTGTCTATTTCTAATCAATTTTCGAGTGTTTTTTGTCGTTTTCTCAGATAATCTTCAGATTGACAAAATGGAATATTTCCACAACGTGTTCGTTTCACAGATGGCTTCTTCATCAAATACTAATGTTATTGCGGCAAACCAGCTGAATATCGACAACGAAATGGGTACTACATCGAAACTGCCAAAGCTAATGAGTATGGACGAGTTTGAAGGGTGGAAAGAAAAGTTTGTGAATTGGATACAAGCGAATCAATTCAACAGCTGGGTTGCAGTTGAGGATCGGTATAAATGGTCAAAGGATGAGCGTGATCAAAATCTTCCGCTAAACAAGTTTTCAGCAACTGACAAAGAAAATTATGTCACTAAAAAGAAAATGATTAGCTTGATACAACAATTAGTTAAGGAAGATATCTTGATTCTTTTGCCAGAATATGAAGCGTCACAAGAATTATGGCACGCTCTTTGCGACAAATTCAAAGGAAGTGATCAAATGATCAAAAGCAAAAAGGCCTTGATCAAGAAAGAGTTCGAGATCTTCATGATGATTAAAGGTGAAACAATAAAGCAGATGATTGATAGATATTGTCACCTCATGGTCCAGATGAGGAGACATGATATCAAAAGATCTAATGAAGAACAAATCGAGAAGTTGGCTGATGCACTTCCAGAAGGAGAATGGACAACATATCTTATGATTCTGAAGAATAGTCCATCTTGGAGACATTTCAAGTTGTCATCCTTCATCGACAAATTGGAAGGTCATGAAATGGAATTGATGAAAATTGCAAAGTCAAAAATGCTAATGTTGTTCAAGATGTCGGTGTTTATTACAAAGGAGGTATTCAAGATACTCTGATTCAAAGCCCGAAAATTCAAACAGCATTTAGTGCAAATACAAATTCTTCTCCAAATCAAAGTTCTCCATATGCTGGTTATACTAGTGCTAGCTCAAGTTCGTCATTTCAAAATCAGACAATCCAAACAAGTTCTGATTCAAATGTTTTCCAGTGCAATATAGCAGTCGGATTTGAAGAATATATTTCCTGAAAAAGTGGCCAAACAGCACATATCCTTCTTGCTACTGTTCTTGAATCGTATGAAAGTTTTGTTGCTGGAAAGATCGGTAATTCAGAAATGACTGCCGAGGATTACGATCAGGTGGACGAAGAAGAGTTGGAACTGATGGATATCAAATGGAGCCTTGCATCTATCATCAGAAGAGTTTCTAAGTTTGTGGCACTCACTGGAAGGGATATTGGCAATTCAAGCAACAAGCTTGGATTCGACAAGTCTAAAGTCACATGCTTCAGATGTCGACAGAAGGGACACTTCAAAAGAGAATGCAACAATCAAGAAGCTAGTGGAAACCAAAATCCTTTCGGCAGCAACAATGAGTACTACAAGAAAGCTCTTCAATATAAACCATATCCGAAGAGAACACAAGTCGAAGTTGAAGATAAATCTGCAAAGAAAACCGAACAAGCTCTTGTTGTTACTCATGAAGAAGATGGTTTTGACTGGAACAGATACATCGGAAAGAAAACTGGTGTTGCTATGATGGCAGAGGTAGTGGATGAATCGGATACATCATATGTTGATGTTGCTTTGGAAAATGCCATTCTGGAAGGATATAGGCAGAGAGCTGAGGAAGAAGAGTTAGCTTACCTTGAGATGCAAAGGCAACAAGCTTTGAAATCAGAGGCAGAAAAGGTAAAAGCTGAGGTAAAAATGTCTGAAAAGGAAGTTATGAAAGTTGTGGAGGTTGAAAAACCTTGCACAAAGTGTGCAAATCCTTGTGAACCATGTCTTGATAAAGTCAAAGTCATAAGAGAACTGACTGTACACAACGAAAACTTTCGTTATGATTACAGAACAATGAAAGAAGCTTATGAAAAAATATCAAGCAAATATAAATATGTCGAAAAAGCTAACAGTGAACTCAATGCTAATGTAAAAATGTTAAATGCCACAGCAATTGAAAAACAAAAGGCAATTAACATGTACATAAATACTATTGCCGAAACAAAGCATGAGCTTCATGACATAAAGATTGAAACAGAAAGGGTAAGACAATTGCTAAAAAGTTACACCACAATGCCTATGTCATTGATCACATTTTACCTACGATTAAGTCGGAGGAAAATGGTGATAAATCAAAGCGTAAAGAATACGGAAGTGTTCCTCCACCATTTCTTGCAAGTTAGTCACGCAAGAAAGATGATGAGATTGAAAAGGCATTTAATCTATTACTCTTATCAGAAATGAAAAATAAATTGCCTAAAAACATTGACGTAGACTTTACGAAATCAAATGATGACAATAAAGCACTGGTAAAAAATGTGGTTAAAAATGTGTTAGGAAATGATTCTGATGAAGGCAGCTCTGAAAGCGCCAAATCAAGTTCGAAAAACTCGGAATCACAATCTGAAGATGACGATGCATCATCAGAACATGATCTAAGTGATGATCCTAATGTTGTCATGTATAAGATTAAGGAATCTGGTAGATTATACTTTGATGATACTTTTCCGATTCGGAACGTGAAAGAGGATCAACTTGATAAATTTTTCAAACTTGTAGAAGTTTCATCAGATGATCTTGAGAAAAATGAGAAAAGATTTTACTCGAAACCTAAAAGGAATGCTAACAATTATCGAAAGGTTGGTGGTGATTTTCCTGAGAACAGGAGAGCAGGATTGGGTTTGGAGGAAAGTGAAGAAGAACCGAGAAAGAACCAGAAGTCACCATTTCATGAATACAAAGGTGAACACATGAAGTTTGTGTATGGAACAAATACGATTCAAGAAGAATGTATGATCGGTAAGAAATCGAATGATGAATTCAAGAAAGAAAAAGAACTTCGGGACAAGGCTAAAACAAAGTCCACAAGTGGAGTGAAACCCACTAGTGGAAATGTTTCTGATAATCGGACTTGCTTTAAATGCAATACTGTTGGTCATATTGCTCGCAAGTGTCTGAATCTAAAGCATGTGTTTCCACGAAGAAAAACTGGGTCAAAAGATGAAAAGCAAAAACAACCAGAGATTGTAAAATCTGTCACAGAATCAAATAGAAACTATGAATCTAAAGATGAAGTGAAACCTAAAATGAATTCAAAGTTTGAAAACTCTACTTTTGAAAAAGGTGAAACTTCAAAATTAAATGAAAACAAAGATTCTAGGTTCTATATTAAGAAAGCAAGAAGCAAGCTACAATCTTGGGTTGCTAAGAAAAAGCTTTCATAATCTGAAAAACAAAAGTCTATTGTTGACAAAACTGAAAATGTCAAATCAACCGAGTCAGTAAACAAACAGACTAAAAAAGAAAAAGTCAAAATGATTTCAAAATTGACATCGGATGAAATGTTTGATGATGATTTTGATTTTGATGATGAATTTGAAGAGGTTTATGATGCTTATCAGTACAAACCCAAAACCAAAAAGGTTTGGGTTTCATTTTTCAAATAGTTGCTTTGTTGTGCAGGAGTCCCAAGATCCACAATAGTTGATACAGGATAGCGGAGCTTCATGAGTATTTAAATTATCTAGAAAGTCATAATCTTTGTTGTTTTTGAAATTACAAGTGGTTGAAAAAGAAAAATTGAAAAGAATGTTTTAAAAATTTGTGAAAATCTACATCGTTAAACAGAACACTGACTTTTATACTGAAAAATCATTTAAAATTGATTTCCTACAAGTGATTCTTACAAGTGGTTTTTACAAGTTGAGGTTAACAAAGTTTAATAGTTTGTTCTATTGTCAGGTGATGATGCAGAAGTTGAAAACAAAAGGATCGGACGACGAGTTCTCAGGATCCACATTGGTTTGTTACATTTTTAAAAGAATTTCTTTAAACCTAAAATCCAAAAATATGTTTTTGATTTTAGGGGGAGTAAGAAAAATTTTAAAAAATTGTTGAAAAATCAAAAACATATGAAAAACAAATTGAAAATTAAAAACATTGAAAAATTCAAAAAGTACAAAAACATTGAAAAAGACAAAAAGATTTTGGTTGTTAAAAAGGAAATGATAGTACATCAGTAGACTATCACAATATGCTAAAGAAATGTAAAGTTTATAAGTAATAAACAAGTCTTACTGTGGATGTGTCGATAGACTTTAAAAGTTCAGTAAATTGTTTCCGGGATATAAACTAAATTTCGCAACTGCTTAATTTTGTGGATTAACATATCTTGAATATATGGACTTAGTACTCCGAAATTTCGATTGAAGGGTTGCCTGATTCTAAAATACGAGGTCTTTACAGATAGTTGATATCTGGGGTATTATACAAGTTCTTCTGATTTTGCGGAAGCAATAGCCTAGAACTTCTATAATGCTTTTGCTAAAAACCCCAAATAGTATGCAAAACTTGAAAAGAATCGAAAGATCTAATCATTTGCAATGCTTAAAAGATTCCTTAAGTGGAACACACCTTAAAGACGAGCCTTCATCTCTTTGTCTGTACGGTAGTACTAACCTGAGCTCTCAAGGTCTCGCATTAACCCAAAGACAGGTATCAATTATATTATATTCACATGTAAGATGAAATCTAGGGAATCTGGATTCGAGAGTATATTCAAGAAGTGGGAAACACAGTTAAGTCAAGTTTCTTAAAATCATATCTTAACATATCTTGGAACATTGAGAAACGTGGTAAAGTTTAAGTGGACAATCATATCGACAATCTAGGTAAACGAGTTTAGAACTTAAAGTCTCAAAAGGTCAATGGTACTGGTGATATGTCTCAATCAACTGATATGATCCTTAGACACAAATTCATAAAAATATGTTTGTAAATATGTGTGTACATAGTTTACTTTACTTGTTAAAAGTTCTGTAAATACTTTACTTGCTTTATAAAGATAAAACCAAAAAAGATTTTCAGTGTGTTTTAGCATAAACTTTCTAAAATATAAAAGATTTTGTTTCTAAATTAGTTTCAAAGAGCCAATGATGGAGAACGGATCTTTGAAGTCTGGTAGAAAATTTGATGAATGTTTAAAAGTTCATTAATTTGAAACTTTAAAATCAGATTGTTCTTAACGGTTTTTCAAACTGAGGTCATTAATTTGGACTTGGTTGATATATTTGGTTAATCAAGGTCATTAACATTTGACTTGATCAACTAAGTGGTTTTTTACAAATCAAATAATAAAAATGTGAATATTGAAGGTCTTAAATGTAAAATGTATTCAATGTCATTAAGATGATCTTGAAACAATTAATGTTTTTGAAAAGATTGAAGTGAAGATTAAAGTTTGAAATGTTGATAGCACAAAATTTCAAAATAGTGAATTTGAAATGTTTATTTGAAGGTCAGAATTTATTTTAGACAGGTAGTAAAGTTTGAGGGGGAGTTGATAAAGCAAAGATTGAAGATACCGTAAAGCTTAAAGCTAGAGGGAGCAAAGCTTAAAGCAAGGGGGTTGGATAAAACACTGTCTAAAGATTTCAGAAAGCTCAAAGCTAGGGGGAGTTTGAAGTCTAAAGATCAAAGCAAAGGGGAGTCTGAGACTAAAGCTTAAAGCTAGGGGGAGCATGTTGATTAAAAGTTTTATCAAGACAAAGCTCAAGAAAGAGGAAGAGGATATAAAGATCAAGATGTTAAAGTTTATTCAAGATCTAAAGATCGGAAGACTCAGAAGTTTTTAAAAAAAGTCAAAATGACTGCGGCAACATCCAAGGGGGAGTATGTTGGTGCATATGTCTGTTGCCTACGTCATTATGTATCGAGTCTGAGTAAATAGGGCTTAATCTGTTAGAAACTAGGCGTATTTAAGTAGTTTGGAGGTCAAGTTCGCTCGAGAAGTTTATGAGAAGTCAAGTTCGGCCGAACTTGACTATGTCAAGTTCACCCGAACTTCATCCCTCTCCAGCGAACTTCCAACTCTATAAATAGGTGCCTTGGGATTTCATTTGTAACTTGGAGAGATTTTGGCATAGAGACGGCGAAGCTCTGTCGGATCCGGTTCTCGAATGTATTGAACTTTATATCAATGAAAACAACATTTAAATGAGTAATTCTTGTTATTTGGTTAACTTGTCATTAGTTTCCGCCTAATTGGACAATAGATAAAATTTAGGTTCCCGTGCTAATCGTGGACGTTCCTACAATTAAAATACTAAACTTTTGCCATTTATTTGGCCAACAAAACTATGTACTCGCCAACATTGTTTGTTGATGTCTCTTTTTCACATATGTTTCAGGTTTCGATTATTCAAGCATGCTGCACATAGGAATGCATCCGGGCTTTAGACATCTTTAATAAAAAGACAAGTTCATGTATTCTTTGTGTTGTAAAACAATATTAACAATAATGAAACAATTTAGTACCAGTAGTTGTGAGCAATTTGTAACGTGACTCCCCGATATTTCCGCCGTGTGTGTTGTTGTATTACGCGATTGGGGTGTTACATACTCGGTCTATTGTGGTTAAATTTTGGGTGTTAAATGTTTTTACTTTCCTTTCAGAGTCATTCACTCATTTTATATAAAAAAGAGATTACACAGAGGGCATGAGGGTCGGGTCGAACCCACGACCCCTGCATGGTTCGGAGTTAACTACACCCACTGCTGTGTCTTGTGTTTTCTGTCAATGGTGTTCCACGTAGGTCTTTTATGTGCAAAACATTATGCAGTCTCTTTATTAACACAGTGAAAGGAAATCAAAGAAAAACAAAGCACAGTGCATGGGGTCGGGTCGAACCCGTGACCCCGTTCACGTCGGAATGGTCAAGACCGTTGGGCTGGTTTGTTCGATGTGTAGTTTACATTGTATTAAATATTTGATCATCTTCTTCACATCATAAACAAACCAACTCTCTGGTTCATCGGTCCTCTGAATATATGCGGTTCCGATTGAAGTTGTTGCACGAATGACTAAAATTTCCAATATTAGGATAAATAAAAAGGTTAAGAGTGAAGAAAATTGCACCGAACGACCGTCGGTAAGGTGCTCCGGCGGTGTTATGGATATGTCGTGACTTTACGAGTTCCGGTGTCGAGCGTCTTGCTTAGTTAGGTTGATGTCGGAGGGTGAGGTGAAGGTGTAAACGATTTATGGTGATACTAGGATCTGAATTTATAGAGAATGGGTGAGTGTGGTGTTGTTTTGGGTTTACGTCATATTATTATTTCCGTCGATGGTGAGTGGGTTATGCATGGAAGGGTAATAAGCAGCGAATAATGTGGACGTAATCTCGACCAGGTGCATGATTGGGTCTATTTACAGAAACGCGGAAAGGAAATCAATCTTGGTTGTGATTGGAACTTGCCATGGTTAGATGATAAGGTTTTGGCGGCAAGTTTGTTTTTTATTTCAAATTGTGGTAGCATCAATTTTTTATTGATGTAATAGGTGGTCCTTCTAAGAGTAAACAGGTAACACATGGATGGTGGAGTGGTGCATATGTTAAATGATGTCTGGTGAGACCTGGGTTTTATCCCGCGGTCCACCGTTCTGTTTATTTATTTATTTTTTAATCTTTTTTTTATTTTTTTTATTTCAAACTGTAATCAAGGAACAAACTTTTGAAAGATTATCATGGGGGCGGGTTGATCAAATTTATTGTTATGTTTCTGTTTCAAAACCAACCAGCAAGTCAAAGCCATTATGGGGTTCAAAGTTTATGGGTGACCCAATAGACTTGGGCTGCCACATATGAAGGAATATGCTCGTATGTTTAGAACTCTTAAAAATCTGATTTTGTAACAACCAATTTCAAGTAATTAATCATTTTGTTTCTTGTACGGTTTATGCAATGAAGTTTTAAGAAGAAGAAAACTAATTGTAATTCTTCACTAGTAAGTTGGTTGGATGTTTTCTCAAATACATATAGTTTTATAATTGATAAGAAAAGCATCAATTATTGAAATATTTATGGGTTCTTTTAAGAAAAGCTTAAAAGGTATTTTAATTAAGTGCCAATTGTTTCAAAATGCATGAACGACAATTTGTTTTGATTTTAAATCTCGGTAGTAATTGATACAATTTGGGAAAACAAATTTCAAAATGGGTCGGAATTTGGAATTCCGTATTTGGCGGCTGTTACAATTAAATTTTGGATTCCGGGTGATGGGGTGGCCGGAATCAACATTTTTCGGTAAGAATACAGGCACTGCCGTCGTGCCTGTTGGCTGCTTTCGTGCATCGGTCGCTGTGCGATCAGAAGAGGGAAAGCGGGAGAAAGAATTGGAAGAGGCGGTTGTGATGGGTTAGTTTATCTAACTTCAAATTTAATGGGGTTGGGTTAACTGGGCTTGGGTTACAATGGAATATTTATTGGGCTAATGGCTAAATTGTTAAGTGAAAGTTATTTGGTTAAATTGTTAAGTAAAGTGGTTAAGAATAATTATATAAACTAGATTATATTTTATAAAACACAGTGTTTACAATTCTTTTTTTTATATAAATTCATAAGTTTTTTTTTAAGGTGGGCAGTTGAAAATTTCAAGGGGTGTTGAAAATTTCCAAGAGATGCGCCTGTCTACCCACACCAATGAGTAGGTCCGCTCATGGTCGGCAGTTGTTGAGGCGACAACAATGGTTGTGGTGGCAGCGGCTATGTTGGGTGTTGGCGGGGACGTCCAGGGAGACTCTAATTTCTTTATTGAGACGCATCATATTATGAAATATGGAACCACATGAGGGATAGGATTTCAGTATACCCAAAAATAAAATACAAGTTGTATATATAGAGAACATTATACAAATAATACAAGTTGCGGTCCAAGCCTTGAGGGTTCTACAGGTCATAAGTTTCTTTATAAAAAAATATTTTACATGATTTATAGGAGCAATGTAACATTTGTCAAAAACGGGTTTCCAAAACCCGCTCCATTTTGTAATCAAATATCAAGTTATAAATGTCACGTTGTGTATTTATGATTATTTTGATTCTTAATGATACATAATTAATAAACAAACTAAACTATAAAAATTATTTTTGATAAAAAGTGAAAACAAAATAAATAAAAATAAAATGTTGCTGTCGGGACTCGAACCCGGGTCAGCTGGTTTATAACTTCAAAGTCTTAACACACACACACATCACCACTCCGCCACATGTTGTTTTCTGTTATCTCTAGGAAACAAATAACATTTATACACAAACTCGGTTAAACCGGTTGCGCCAACTGAGAAACGGAAATCGGCAATTCAATCGTCTAATCGTTTGATTAATCGCACATTCAGGTTTATAACCGATGCACCGACGATTTCTAATCAATTCAGATTGAATGAACATCAATTTCCATCCTCGTCGGTTTTTATAACCGAAAATAATCAAAAGTCCAATTTACTTCAATCAAAACCCTTCTCGCGACTCAGAGACATCAGACAAACATTCCATTTCACTTTCGTCACACTTTCAGTCCATCAGAACGTTTAAATCAACTCGCCGGAAAATTCTGTGAGGTTCGCCGGAAAACCGTATTTGTTCTCAAATCGGTAAGTTCTTCAATACTATCGTAGTCTATCAGTTGTTAAGTTGTTTCTAACTCAAATCTTCCACTTGAGATCGAATTCAGGCACCGTTATCAGATAATTCCAGTTCACCGGAGAATTTCTGGAAATCTTTAATTCCGTCTGTGAAACGGTAAGGACCTTCAATCGCACTATTAACGTTTGTTTATCACTTCAATTCCACGATTGACTAATCAAAATGGTTAATTGTTTGGTTCAGTTGAGGTGCACAAAAACAGAGCCGACGCATTGCCGAAAACTCTGTGATAAATCATTCCTACGGTATGTTACTTCTAACACCGTCTCTGCCATTTCATTTTAGCCTTAAGAATGATTGTTAATCGCAAAAACAAGGAAACGGATTAGTAATTCTGTCGACTGTAATTTGAATGAAGAAGACGAAGTTAGTTAAGTTATAAGTTTATTTAAAATCAGAAATATGAACGGGTTAGACACACAGTCCAGCGGTGGACTGTGTGCAAAACATAGTCGCATGTCATGAGTTCGATCCCTGATATACGCACTCCTTATGTAATAAAATGCCTTTTTGTTTAAAACTAAACCGGGTTAACTCCGTTAGTTGTTAAGTATAATAAAACCGAGATATTAACCAGGTTAGACACACAGTCCAGCGGTGGACTGTGTGCAACACTAAGTCGCACGTCACGCGTTCGAAACCCGTTACTGGCACCGGTTGTTGAATTAAAATGTTTTTGAAATTTAAAAGAATTTTGGTTAAATCGAATTAGTATATAAATATAATTAAAAACAAGATTATTTCGGGTTAGGCACGTAGCTCAGTTGGTAGAGCTGCGTGCACGCGTACGGGAGGTCTCGGGTTCGAGTCTCACCCAGCGCATTCATGCACACTGACCGAACCGGTCAACAAGTCAACAAGTCAACGGTCAACGCAAAATAAACAATTTTTTTTATATTTTTATTTATTTAATTTAAATTAAAAATCAATTAAACAATACTTAAAAATAACATTTTTAAAGATAGAAAATAGCCTTAAACTCACAAAAATATATCTAAAAATTTCATTAAAATCCTTAATAAAATCCACTCATTTACTATATTTTTCCGTTATCATTTAGGTTAGTTATTTCTCGTTGTTCCACTCATCCAATCCGTGTGCATCTCACCATCTCCAATCCAACGCACCCAATGTGAGTGAATCTTACAAATTCCCCGTTTTAATCACGTTTTGGGGTGTATCATGTGTCTTGCTATATATTATATTTAAATCATTGTGCATACATCATATCATGAACATGTGTATTCAGTTTGTTTCA
The DNA here is from genome assembly GCA_947069175.1 of Scalesia atractyloides. Lineage (NCBI taxonomy): Eukaryota > Viridiplantae > Streptophyta > Magnoliopsida > Asterales > Asteraceae > Scalesia > Scalesia atractyloides. Next base: position 30,987,917 of record CAMTDV010000030.1, read on the forward strand.
ACTGTTGTGTAGTTATTGTTAGATGCAATTTATTATTTTCAGTTCATGCAATTTCATAGGCCGCCGCTCCCCATTACATTATGAGCGTTGAGCATGTTCCCCATTTCATTATGAGCGTGAACCCGGCGTGCCCACATACGATCGGCTCCGTTTGATTGAGCCTTGATCGCACAGACATTTTTCATTTTCAGTACATGCAATACGATCGGCTCCGTTTGATTGAGCCTTGATCGCACAGTTTCATTTATGTTATTTACCGTATGATGTTGGTATGTTAATGTATGCTATCATGTGTTATTGTATGTTATAGTTGTGATTGCTAATGCTACTGCTTGGTTATTTACATTTGCTCATTTATGATTATGCACAATTTTTCATTGATAAACTAACAAGAAAATCAATAACAAATGTTTATCTAACAAGGTTCATTCGCCAACTTATGTTGACCCAAAAACCCCCATTTTTACACATGATACAGGTGAACCAGCAGCAGCCAGAAACACATAGGATTGGACTAGAAGAATAAAATGATTTAGAGTTTGGGATTGTTATGTTTGGTTTATTATCTTTGTATTGTATGGACATGTTTGGATATTTGGAAATGTAACTTTGGCTTTAATAAATATGAAACATATTAGTAAATATCATGAGCTTTGGTGATAACCCAATTATGCCCCGACTCTTATTCCGCTGCGGGTCGGGGTGTGACAGATTGGTATCAGAGCCATGACTATAGGGATATAGGATAGGTTATTAGACCATTAGAGCCTATACTATAGTTGATTAGAAACTTATAAGATTTTTGTGTGTTACATGCCAAATTTCATGATGTTTATATGTGTTATGTTAAATGTTACATTCAATATTATGCAAGCATGTTCATAAGTATGTATTATCATATAATGCCTATCATGAATCATATACTCATAACATATCACATCCATGAAAGCACACACCACATCATGATTGATTTTACAATGATTTTTGTGTTTTCAAATCTCATCAAAGTGAGTTCTCATGACGGGCATGTAGTAACTGGAAGGGTACCAGTACCGGTAGTCGGAACGTCCTGTCTAGGCTGGCATTCGTATAAATCCAAAATAAAGGACCAGTTTGCCTACCTGGGGACTAATGATGAGAGTACGAAGTACCTATTAGGCCAAAGCATGCTATACCAAACGTTGTGTGAGCTAACCCCACTTTGAGTTGTCATTGTGTCTACACCTGGACACGTTCCGACCAAACATCTCATGAGCATATTTTGTGGTTTGCATTCGGGTGATGCGAGTGTTAAATTGCCAATACTAATGTGAATCCTACCAAGCCAATAGCCATGGGGGCCCACATGACTATATAGGTGAAGGTATGGGGGACATTTGAGGCCCAACATGAGCAAACCCAAGACATCCTATGGATGTAGTTGCATTATTGATATTTATGTTATTTTCATTTCCTTAAAGACACATGACACCTAAAAAGACACCATAAACTCACAATCTTCTCATGTATGTTCCTGTAGATGTCGTCCAGACAACAACGAAGGGGTAAAAGATCAGGAAGGTCTCAGGAACGTTTGGCCACACAAATCGCGAAACAAATGGCCACGATACTGCCTGACATTGTGGTCCAAGTACAACAAGCCCTCGCTACGAATCCTACTAACCCTCCCCAACAACATGACCAGAACATCGACAACCCTCCTACCAGAAAGTGCTCATACAAACATTTCAAATCTTGTGATCCTCCTAAATTTGAGGGGACCGAAGGTGTCACTGCTCTCCTCCACTGGTTCGAGGAAATGGAAAACACCTTCCTCAATTGCAATTGTCCTGAGGATCGCAAGGTTCGATACGCCACTGGGAGACTATTTGGGGTAGCTCTCACTTGGTGGAATACTGAGAAAGGGAAGAGGGGAACTGAAGATGCAATAGCCTTAACTTGGGAGGAGTTAAGGGAAATCATGACTAGGCGTTTCTGTCCTAGGAGTGAAATTAAAAAGTTGGAGGACGAGTTTCATTCTTTAAAACAGAAGGAGGGGGATCACACCACCTATAACAAGAGGTTCTTGGAGTTGAACCAAATGGTTCCAAATTTGTTTACTCCAACTTATCGTTTGATCGAGCATTATATTCGAGGACTTCCCTCGAAAATTCAAGATTCAGTTCTCAGCATTTCACCGGTAACACTTGAAGCTGCTATGGAGCTAGCGACTGAACTGACCGAGAATCGGATTCGCAACGGGAAGTTTAAAGAGGAGAAAAAGAAAGCCCCTGTTGAGGGTCAAACTTCAAACCATTCCATCTCTTCCTCTAAGTTTGCTAACAAGAGGAAGCGCAACACAAGAAATTTCGCAGTTACACAAACCAACTCCCCTATTCCTGCTGCACCCATTACCCAAGTCGCTCCTTCACCTGCACCATACAAAAGACCCTACTCTGGCCTGTTACCAAAATGTAACCGTTGCTAATATCACCATTCTCCTGATTATCCTTGCCAGCATTGCACCGGCTGTGGTCGCGCGGGTCATACGGTTCAAACCTGCCGCATGCCCCAGCGAACGAACCGCCACCAACCTTTAACCCAAACCCACCAACAATTAATGGGTCAAGCCCAACAACCCCTACTATTACCACCCACCCAACACCTAGCCCAAACATATTACCAACCCAATTATCCTATGGGCCAACCTATGCGGGCTTGCTACAATTGCGGAGACCTAAGCCATTTCAGAAACACTTGTCCAAGGTTGGTAAACATTATTCACGCTCAGGCTCAAGCCAACCCAGTGAATCAAGCGAACCAAGCTCCTCCACCTGCAAGAGGAAGAGCTTTCAATATCAACGCTAATCAGACTAGGGCTGACGGCAATGTGGTTAACGGTACGTTCCTTATAAATGGTAGATATGCATCTATGTTATTTGATACTGGTGCGGATAGAAGTTTTGTGTCTTTAGAATTTGAACCTATATTAAACCAAAATCGGGATAAGCTCACGGAATCCATAACGGTAGAAGTTGCTGACGGGAAACCAGTTTCATTAAGTTCTATTATACGCAACTGTACACTCACCTTAAACAACCACGATTTCTCAGTCGACCTTATTCCTATGAAGCTGGGAAGTTTTGATATCATTGGTATGGACTGGCTCAGTCAACATCAGGCAGAAGTTGTATGTCGCGAAAAATTTATTCGTATTCCTCTTTCAAACGGTCAGACTCTTCGAATCATTGGAGAAACCTCGTCGAAAGGGCTCAGCTTAATGTCTTGTCTTCAAGCTCAAAAATATCTTCGCAAGAATTATGTCGCGTTTTTAGCTCATATCATCAAAAAGGGAACCATGGAGAAGAAACTTGAAGACATTCCAGTAGTAAAAGATTTCCCGCAAGTTTTTCCTGATGACATTTCAGGACTTCCTCCAGTTAGAGAAGTCGAATTCCGTATTGATCTATTACCTGGTGCTACACCAGTTGCAAAGTCTCCTTATAGGTTAGCCCCCTCTGAAATGCAAGAGCTAGCCAGTCAATTACAAGAGTTGACTGACAAGGGATTCATACGTCCTAGCTCATCGCCTTGGGGTGCACCTGTCCTTTTTGTAAAGAAGAAAGATGGATCATTTCTTATGTGCATCGACTACAGAGAGCTCAACAAATTAACAATCAAGAATCGCTATCCTTTACCTCGCATTGATGATCTTCTTGACCAACTTCAAGGTGCCAACTGCTTTTCAAAAATCGACCTTCGATCTGGCTATCATCAACTTAGGGTGCATGAAGAAGACGTCCCAAAGACTGCCTTCCGAACTCGTTATGGCCATTATGAATTCATGGTCATGCCATTTGGTTTAACCAACGCTCCAGCTGTCTTCATGGACCTAATGAACAGAGTCTGCAAACCTTATCTTGATCGATTTGTTATAGTCTTCATCGACGACATTCTTATTTATTCAAAGTCTAAGTCTGATCATGAGCGTCATCTTCGACTCATCCTTACACTTCTAGAGAATGAAAAGCTTTATGCCAAATTCTCCAAATGCGAATTCTAGTTAAAAGAGGTGCAATTCCTCGGACATGTAGTCAATGACAAGGGAATACATGTCGACCCCTCAAAGATCAAGGCGGTACAAGAATGGCAAGCTCCACGTGCACCAACTGAAGTAAGATCTTTTCTTGGTTTGGCTGGTTATTATCGTCGATTCATCTCAAACTTCTCACGCATTGCTGTACCACTCACGGCTTTAACTCACAAGGGAAAACCTTTCATATGGGGACCCAAGCAGGAAGAAGCCTTCCAAACTCTTAAACAAAAACTTTGTGATGCACCAATCCTTACTCTTCCTGAAGGTTGTGATGATCTCGTGGTCTATTGCGACGCGTCAGGGCAAGGATTAGGCTGCGTTCTAATGCAAAGAGGAAAAGTTATAGCTTATGCTTCGAGACAACTCAAGACGCATGAGAAGAACTACACCACTCATGACCTAGAACTTGGAGCCGTTGTGTTCGCTCTTAAGATATGGAGGCATTATCTCTATGGTACTAAGTGTGAAATATACACTGACCACAAGAGTCTTCAACATATCTTCAATCAAAAGGAGTTAAACATGAGGCAACGAAGATGGGTCGAACTTCTAAATGATTACGACTGTGAAATTCGATACCACCCTGGCAAAGCAAATGTAGTGGCTGATGCACTTAATCGAAAGGGTTATGCGAACTCCATTCGTCTTCTATGTTCGCAAATTATAACCGGCATAAAAGATCAGATTCGAGAAGCCCAACATGCTTCAGTTACGGAAGACGATATACGAAAGGAGATGTCCTGTGGAGCTGAACTTAAAATTGAAACTAAATCTGACGGTATTCTGTACTACCTAGATCGTATCTGGATTCCTAACCACAACAATCTTCGTGAAACTCTTATGAAGGAAGCTCACAAAACGCGATACTCTATACACCCAGGAGCCGATAAAATGTATCAAGACCTACGATATACCTATTGGTGGCCTGGAATGAAAAAGGATATTGCTGTTTTTGTTTCCAAGTGCCTTACATCTTCCAAGGTGAAAGCTGAACACCAAAGACCCTCAGGACTTCTGGTCCAACCTGAAATACCTGTATGGAAGTGGGAAAATATAACCATGGATTTCATTACCAGGTTACCTCGCACTTCTGGTGGGTATGACACTATATGGGTAATTATAGACCGACTTACAAAACCAGCTCACTTTATTCCTATCCGCGAAGATTTCAAGAACGAAAGCTTGCTCGTATTTATATCAGCGAAATCATAAGCCGACATGGGGTACTGTTAAGCATTATTTCTGATCGTGATGGTCGTTTCACTTCACGAACATGGCAAGCAGTACAAGCCGCTATGGGTACGCGATTAGATCTCAGTACCGCCTATCATCCTCAAACTGATGGTCAATCTGAACGCACCATCCAAACTCTTGAAGATATGCTTCGCGCATGTGTTATAGACTTCAAGGGAAATTGGGACGCTCATCTACCATTAGTAGAATTTTCGTACAACAACAGCTATCATTCAAGTATCGGCATGGCACCTTTTGAAGCCTTATATGGTCGTAAGTGCCGATCTCCTGTATGTTGGCACGGAATTGGGGAAGCTCAAATCACTGGTCCAGAATTGATCCAAGAAACCACAGACAAGATCCATCAAATCCGAAACAATCTTCTAGCGGCTCAGAGTCGTCAAAAGAGTTATGCAGATAAACGACGGAAGCCTTTAGAGTTTAACATTGGTGATCATGTACTACTAAAAGTGTTACCGTGGAAGGGAGTAGTTCATTTTGGTCAAAAAGGCAAGCTAGCACCACGCTACGTAGGACCTTTCAAGATACTCGAAAGAGTCGGACCTGTAGCATACAAGCTTGATCTACCAGAAGAACTCAACAGGATTCATCCCACATTCCACGTGTCGAACTTGAAGAAGTGCCTCGCTGATGAAAACCTCCACATTTTTCTGGAAGATATTCAGATTGATGAATCTATGTATTTTATTGAAAGACCAGTAGAAATCATGGATTTCAGGGAGAAACGTCTACGACGAAGTCGCATTCCAATTGTTAGGGTACGTTGGGAGTCGAAACGGGGACCTGAGTTTACTTGGGAACGTGAAGACTCAATGCGCGAAAAATACCGCATCTTTTTCCTACTACTTCTACTACTTAAATTTCGGGACGAAATTCCTAAAAGTAGGGGATACTGTAATATTTGTCAAAAACGGGTTTCCAAAACCCGCTCCGTTTTGTAATCAAATATCAAGTTATAAATGTCACGTTGTGTATTTATGGTTATTTTGATTCTTAATGATACATAATTAATAAACAAACTAAACTATAAAAATTATTTTTGATAAAAAGTGAAAACAAAATAAATAAAAATAAAATGTTGCTGCCGGGACTAGAACCCGGGTCAGCTGGTTTATAACTTCAAAGTCTTAACACACACACACATCACCACTCCGCCACATGTTGTTTTCTGTTATCTCTAGGAAACAAATAACATTTATACACAAACTCGGTTAAACCGGTTGCACCAACTGAGAAACGGAAATCGGCAATTCAATCGTCTAATCGTTTGATTAATCGCACATTCAGGTTTATAACCGATGCACCGACGATTTCTAATCAATTCAGATTGAATGAACATCAATTTCCATCCTCGTCGGTTTTTATAACCGAAAATAATCAAAAGTCCAATTTACTTCAATCAAAACCCTTCTCGCGACTCAGAGACATCAGACAAACATTCCATTTCACTTTCGTCACACTTTCAGTCCATCAGAACGCTTAAATCAACTCGCCGGAAAATTTTGTGAGGTTCGCCGGAAAACCGTATTTGTTCTCAAATCGGTAAGTTCTTCAATACCATCGTAGTCTATCAGTTGTTAAGCTGTTTCTAACTCAAATCTTACACTTGAGATCGAATTCAGGCACCGTTATCAGATAATTCCAGTTCGCCGGAGAATTTCTGGAAATCTTTAATTCCGTCTGTGAAACGGTAAGGACCTTCAATCGCACTATTAACGTTTGTTTATCACTTCAATTCCACGATTGACTAATCAAAATGGTTAATTGTTTGGTTCAGTTGAGGTGCACAAAAACAGAGCCGACGCATTGCCGGAAACTCTGTGATAAATCATTCCTACGGTATGTTACTTCTAACACCGTCTCTGCCATTTCATTTTAGCCTTAAGAATGATTGTTAATCGTAAAAACAAGGAAACGGATTAGTAATTCTGTCGACTGTAATTTGAATGAAGAAGACGAAGTTAGTTATAAGTTTATTTAAAATCAGTATTATGAACGGGTTAGACACACAGTCCAGCGGTGGACTGTGTGCAAAACATAGTCGCATGTCATGAGTTCGATCCCTGATACACGCACTCCTTATGTAATAAAATGCCTTTTTGTTTAAAACTAAACCGGGTTAACTCCGTTAGTTGTTAAGTATAATAAAAACCGAGATATTAACCAGGTTAGACACACAGTCCAGCGGTGGACTGTGTGCAACACTAAGTCGCACGTCACGCGTTCGAAACCCGTTACTGGCACCGGGTTGTTGAATTAAAATGTTTTTGAAATTTAAAAGAATTTTGGTTAAATCGAATTAGTATATAAATATAATTAAAAACAAGATTATTTCGGGTTAGGCACGTAGCTCAGTTGGTAGAGCTGCGTGCACGCGTACGGGAGGTCTCGGGTTCGAGTCTCAACCAGCGCATTCATGCACACTGACCGAACCAGTCAACAAGTCAACGGTCAACGCAAAATAAACAAATTTTTTTATATTTTTATTTATTTAATTTAAATTAAAAATCAATTAAACAATACTTAAAAATAACATTTTTAAAGATAGAAAATAGCCTTAAACTCACAAAAATATATCTAAAAATTTCATTAAAATCCTTAATAAAATCCACTCATTTACTATATTTTTCCGTTATCATTTAGGTTAGTTATTTCTCGTTGTTCCGCTCATCCAATTCGTGCGCATCTCACCATCTCCAATCCAACGCACCCAATGTGAGTGAATCTTACAAATTCCCCGTTTTAATCACGTTTTGGGGTGTATCATGTGTCTTGCTATATATTATATTTAAATCATTGTGCATACATCATATCATGAACATGTGTATTCAGTTTGTTTCAACTGTTGTGTAGTTATTGTTAGATGCAATTTATTATTTTCAGTTCATGCAATTTCATAGGCCGCCGCTCCCCATTACATTATGAGCGTTGAGCATGTTCCCCATTTCATTATGAGCGGAACCCGGCGTGCCCACATACGATCGGCTCCGTTTGATTGAGGCTTGATCGCACAGACATTTTTCATTTTCAGTACATGCAATACGATCGGCTCCGTTTGATTGAGCCTTGATCGCACAGACATTTTCATTTTCAGTACATGCAATACGATCGGCTCCGTTTGATTGAACCTGTATGCTATCATGTGTTATTGTATGTTATAGTTGTGATTGCTAATGCTACTGCTTGGTTATTTACATTTGCTCATTTATGATTATGCACAATTTTTCATTGATAAACTAACAAGAAAATCAATAACAAATGTTTATCTAACAAGGTTCATTCGCCAACTTATGTTGACCCAAAAACCCCCATTTTTACACATGATACAGGTGAACCAGCAGCAGCCAGAAACACATAGGATTGGACTAGAAGAATAAAATGATTTAGAGTTTGGGATTGTTATGTTTGGTTTATTATCTTTGTATTGTATGGACATGTTTGGATATTTGGAAATGTAACTTTGGCTTTAATAAATATGAAACATATTAGTAAATATCATGAGCTTTGGTGATAACCCAATTATGCCCCGACTCTTATTCCGCTGCGGGTCGGGGTGTGACAAGCAATATTAAAAGTTAAATCAACTTAATTTCCAACACCATAAAAGCATAAGATACATTCATTTGTTGACATAAAAAGGTTCAAACCTTTGTAGAGCTCTCATGGATCTCTAGGTCACTTTTACTTAATGTTAGCTTCTCCCTTGCCAGAACCTTTTCTGCCTTTCGGAATCGCTGCATGATCACTGAAGAAACACGGAATCACCTGGTGAAGGGATCTGAACCGCTTTCTCTAAGAGGATGGTGAATCACACCTTGTTCTTCATCTTCAACCTAGATCTGCAATGGAGAAGACAAAAGTGGAATCGTAGAGATGGCCGGTAGAGGAAGAATCCTCTTTTTCAGCTACAAAAGTGTGGCGGCTCCATCGTGTCTGCCCTAATAATGAGGTGAACACCTCTTTATATAGGAGACATGAGCCTCCCTTAACCTAAATGGGCCAGGCCCAGTTAGGGGTTATCGCTACAAGGCCCCGACCCAATGTAGTGTTGGGCCTCGCGGTTGGGTTAGTAAGCAACAATAATAAATAATTAATACAAAAGCAATAAATAACGGGAATGTCCGACCGCTCGGGTAGGGTTCAATACCATACCTCTACAAGTCCCCCAGTCTAGTGTTGCTCACGAGTGCAAGCGCTGGGATGAGCACTAGATTTATTAGGAGTGTTGGGAAGTGAAGATTATTAATTCTATGCTTACCTGTTGCCGGGGCGCGGGAGCTTTGCTGGCCATGCTTATTACGTCTGTCTTCAACTGTGAGTGGAGATCACGGAGTGGTGAAAGGCGCACGATTTTTCATCGTGGTACTTGGCTGGGCAGAGGCTGGCTGCTGCCTTTGTACGGCTCACTCTCATGAGCTGTCAAGGTTGCACGTATGTGTATATGTCCCGCACATGGACCTTGGAACAGGGTAAGTGTTTTTGGCTGTTGAGTATGGGTATGGTCATTCACGCATATGACTTATGCCACATTTAGGACCATACCCCTTCAGGTCCCCCAGCCCAGTGTTGCTCCCATGCGCGGATGGCAAGTGGGTGGAATTCTGGACTAGATAAGTGTCTTGCTTTCGGAGGATTATTCGAGTGTGGCCTTGCTTTAGCGGTGCGCACACAGTCGTGTGAGTTACTGTGAAATATCCCCCTTTGGTGTGAGTTCTGCTGGTTAGCGCCTTGTGCGCGTGTCTTTAGCCTTGAGGAATACGTATATCTAGTGCTTGGATCTTTGTAAACTGTTGTCTACAATATTTGCACGTGTTAATCCACTTTGTCCGGGTTGTTGCGAATGAGAATTGTTTTTACCAATTTGTTTTTGCGTATACCCAAAGTGGTGCGTGCATTTGTAGTACAATTTACATTTTGTAAGTGTGTCTGTATGTAACTAAGCATGCACGCATGATGACTTTCGTGCTCGTAAGTAGAGCAACAATCTCGCCCGGAGACTGGTGTTCTCGTATGTCAAGGGGAATGCACGTGGCGACTTACTTGCCCGTATGTAGCGGAGCATGCGCGTATAGCGACTTACTTGCCTGGATATATAAGAGCATGCGACTGCTAGCGCATGTGTGCTCGCTCGTATGTAAAGGAGCATGCGCGTATGGCGACTTACGTGCTCGTAAGTAGAGGAGCATGCACGCAAAGCTCATGTATGCTCGCTTGTATAAAGGAGCATGCGCGTATGGTGACTTACGTGCTCGTATGTAACGGAGCATGCGCGTAAAGCGACTTACGTGCTCGTAAGTAGAGGAGCATGCGCGCAAAGAGCATGTGTGCTCGCTCGTATGTAGGGCAGCTTTTTAGGCTTTCTTCGGTGTGCTTGAGGATCACTCGTCGCGTTTTCCCGATTGAATGTATCGCAAAACCTGCAAATGTCATTATCACACGCGGGTGTATTATGAGGCGCCCGCCTAGTGTTAGTATTTCTGGAACTTAAAATAAGTTAACAAGATTAATTGTAATAAAGGGTTTGATATATGGAAAGCATTGTACCGAAACGTTGTCCTTTGGAGGAGCTTGTTCTATGCATCCCTACTCCGTAATAGGTAGTAAGTGGAAGCAATTTTGACCCTCAAAATAACGTTACATTATGCTAGTTTCTCATTTAATTGTTGTTAAACAAATATTAGTAGCGTTGCACTATACTATTGATCGTAGACAAGCAACAAATATACCCAGATATAAATGTGCCGCATGTAATGTGTATGTCACGTGATTGCTTAAAAAGAACGGACTCATGTCAGTATAGTAGCAATAAAAACTTATTTTTATGCTTTTTATTTGTGACAAAACCAAATATCAATATTTCAATTGAGAACGTCATGATGGCAAGGATAGTTATGACCCCCGCTTTATATAATATCTAGAAATTTACTTATTGTAATGAGAATAAATAAATAAAATAATCTAGATTTTGTGTGCCCAACTATTGGTGAATGATAGAAGGTGTTGAATCCAGAAGGTGTTATATTATGGAATTTGCAAGGGCCATTGTGGTGAAATATTAAATTGTGATGTAAAATGGGGAAGTAAACATGTGAACACCAAAAAGGTTGAGTTCAGACATGTACCTCCATAAACCTTCACAACAATAAAATACTAGACACTCTTTTAGCTTCTTTCACATAGACCAATCTGGCATGTAGGTAACACACTTTAGTATTGGATCACGGCGGTCAGAAATGTCGTCGCAGTGGAGCACGTTTGGCAAGCGCGGGGTTTACATGCACGGCAGAGTTTACCTGTAGCGGCGGAGCGTGTCTGGCGGGTGGTATACTCGCGCAGCGGAGCGTGTCCGAAATGCGGTGTACCCGCACGACAATGTTTACCCGGGACGGCGAAGCATGTCCGACGAGTGTGTTCGGCGGGCCGCGGAGTGTGTATAAAGCTAAAAACTATAAGTCTATAGCTTAGCATATGTTTTGACCATTATAATATTACTCATGTGATTGTTTTATAACGTGACGTTTAATAAATCACCAATGCTTGTATCACATCCACCAAATATGCAAGAAAGTTGTTCAAGTCATAAATTGGTAATTTATGATATTTATAAGGGCCATTTTATGAAACGGTGTAAAAATGAAAGAGAACTATGTTGTCCCACCATCATTCTGTACGTTTAGATTCCTTTCACATACATTCGACTAAAAAGCTTGTTTTTCTCTTTATATATATAAATGACACAAAGCTCATTTAATTTGGTCCATGACAAAGAGTGTGTCACAATTGAGATGGTTAAAAATGTCAGTTTGTAACATTTGCAAATTTATGTAAAATATTGGGAGTTCGTGATGCGGGTTTGAAAAATGGACTTGTGGTCCCCAAACGTTAGTTTGATACGTGATCTTCTACAAATGTTGCAGACATCATCAAAAGTTTGGCGCGCAAGTCTTGTGGGCCAATTTCCTGATAAATATATATATATATTTTTCCTTTGAAACATTTTTGATGTAGCACAGGTCTTTGCATGTGAGATACTTTTATGCTTTCATTGAAGCCAAAAATCCATCAGTAGCACTACGAAGTAAAACGTTAGCATGGATGGTTTGTACGGTACCACAAGCATGCAAACAAGTGTTTTAAGCTTTCAAGTGCAAATATGAAAGTTGTAAGGCCACTGATGTGATGATTATTGTGGGTTGTGCAAACTTCTAAAAACAAACTTTGTGGCCACAAGTGTAAGTTTAGACTCGTGCCACAATCAGCAACTTAGCGGATAAAACGTATATGTTACACAGTTTAGTGACGGAACGCGCCCGCACATTGGAGCATGTCTGGCAAGAGGATAGTGCGCCGCAAGGCATAGTATGCCTGGCAGGAGGCACGCGTGCATGCGCGGCATTGTATATCCGGCAGGAGGCGCTCGTGCCCTGCGCGACGGTGTATACCTACTGGCAGGCGTGCTTATATGCGCGAGTGGCGGAGGATATCCGGCGTGTGCAGGCGGCGGAGCATGTCCGACATGCGCGAATGGCGGAAGATATCCGGCGTGCACAGGTGGCGGAGCATGTCCGACATGCGCGGGACTCGGCTGGTTGTATGTCTGACGATTCACACTTAACCAAAAACCCAATGTGAAAAAACGGTTGCTTTAGATGTTTATAAGGCCAAGACAAAAATGTTATGCTCTTATTTCGTAATGAAGAAGAGAGAGGTGATGCTCTCATTTTCGGGTGAATACAAAATTCGCAGGCATATGTCAGACAAGTTGTTTACAGCTGTATTTTATATTGTTTACAGCTGTATGTTTTGAAATTGGACGTATGACAGCGATTTATTTTATTATTTAATAATCTAAAATATCTTGAAAGAACTTTGATTATTCAAGATAAAAATCAAAGTCATTAATTAATTGCTGTCACATGAGCTCTCAAATGTCATCAAATAAAATAAATTAAAAGTCATTTTGAGAATTTAGGACCTCTATATATGACGTAAGAAAGGATTCCGGTTTCTTTTGCTTTTGTCATACCTCTTGTTTTGATAAAACTTGCATCAAAGAAAAGAAAAGTAAATAAGTTACCCGGTTTTCTTTTATGAATGATGGCTAATCCTTGTTAATAGAGGCAGAGAAACCCACAAAACTTGGATCTTGAAATTATAATTTTGAGAAAACCTTCTACGGCAACAGATTTGTACCGCTATGCAACTGAGATTGTATATCTAGTTCAAACAAATGAAGATCCGAGGGGTTTTAAAAACTAAAATCTTGTATTGATCTGAAGAAGGAACACAGATCTAGAAATTTGGGTAGAAATAAACAAGATGTGATGAACAAGATCTGGAGGTTTTTTCAAACTTTTCATCTCTCAAGAGCCTTAATAAACATAGATCTGAAGGGTTATAAAACAGAAATCATGTGTAGATCTGGTGAGAAACTCGGATCTAGAAGTGAAGACAAGCAAACCCACATAAAACTTAAAAGAAAACCCAGAGAGCTGGGGTTTTTGTTCAAGAATCATGGTTAAAACTTAAACAAAAACAAATCTGAAAGATGAAATGGAGAAGAAACAAGTTGTGATTCTTGGATTTAGATTTCGATACGGTGGGCGCCAATGAAGAAACACGGAATCATCTGGTAAAGGGATCTGAACCGCTTTCTCTAACAGGATGGTGAATCACACGTTGTTCTTCATCTTCAACTTAGATCTACAATGGAGAAGAGAAAAGTGGAACTATAAAGATGGCCGGTAGAGGAATAACCCTCTTTTTCCAGCTACAAAAGTGTGGTGGCTCCATCTTGTATGCCCTAATAATGAGGTGAACACCTCTTTATATAGGAGATATTGGCCTCCCCTAACCTCAATGGGTCAGGCCCAGTTAAGGGTTATCTCCACAAGTCCCCGACCCATGTAGCGTGGGGCCTCACGGTTAGGTTAGTAAGTAACAATAATAAATAATTAATACAAAAGCAACAAATAACGGGAATGTCCGACCGCTCTGATCGGGTTCAATACCATACCTCTACAATCACCACTCGTAGCGGGGCCTGCACGACCCTCATCAAGAACAACCCTAATTTCCTCTACGCGACGCAAATACTCATTGAATTTGTGCATGACCGCTTCACGGATCTTAGAGTTGTTTTCGTACTTTGCATAAGTTTTGAAGTATTGCAAAGCATTCATGTACAAGGGGAACACTTAGGCGTAATTCCCTGCACTGTCTTCTTGTGCGGCTTGTTTTACTTACTCTATTGCTTTTTCTCTGAATGATCTTGCGCATACGATTAGCATGCTCAAAAAAATTCTTTTAAATACCCTTTTACTTCATCATCCTCACTCCTGTAAGAATGTTAATATATGCAATTTTGCCACTTATCTTATTAGAAAAAAATACCTTCACCCTCTTGTTCATGCTTTGTTGAAACACACTTCCACTGCCGTTACCGATGATGACGGATAGGATAGTGAGTGCGGTTGCAAATCCGTCATCGACGATAAGCACCCTCCGATTTGAATGGATCGACTTGAGAACTATATTTTTTCTTTGGCTTGGAAGTGTCTCCATCTTTGGCTTGAACATTGCTCCATCTCTGTTCATTGCTCAAATGGTCTTCAAGAATGTTTCAATTGAAAATAAGAATATTTGTTTGTAGGCTTGTACATTATATAAGAATACAATTCAACTGGATTGACAACACGATTCTGGTTTGTAGGAGTACTACCCAAGACTGAAGGAGCCTTTTGTGGATATCATGGGCAGAAAAAGGTGGAGGTAGTAACCACCAATTAAAGAAAGTGACTGAAACCGCCGTGAACGGCCACCATACCCGTTTTTTGTGAGTTTAAATGGCTGAGATTTAAGCTTAGCCATATCTGACGATGAATATTGATTTACAAAGCGGTTAGACTTAATGGGGTTAATATATATATATAACTAGGTTATAACCACGTGTATTACACGTGTCGAATAAATATAATTATACTAGTAATAAAAGGTTACATCTTTAAAAACTCATGTGTTCCGTGAGTTGAATAATCCTTTGTATTAGACGACTTGAATAAATATAATGGAATGCGTTAACACATGGTCATCAACATATGTTTTGAAAAAAAGAAATTTAATATACTATTTATTTATTATAACATTTTACTTTGTTTTTATTTAATATTAGGTTAGAAACTTGTGTATTACCAGGGCCGACTCAACGTTTTGAGAGGCCTAAAACAAGATAAAATTTTAAGGCTCTTTTGAATTAAGTGCTTAACTATAAAGGTATAAAAGAGCTTCTTACAAAATAGATAAAATCAAGTGTTCAAACTATTCTAGTATTAGTCAAGGAGGGGCTCATTGTTTATTTTATTGAAACTCAAAACAAATAAATGAATGAGTTTTGAGACTACAAAGCAAACTCAACAGTAGGAGTTTTTGTTGGTTCCATGCTCACTTTAGTTTTTACAGAAACGAATGCATCAGCAGAATTCCCAATATGCAAAATGAAATGAGGGCTTTTAAAAAGTGTGGCCCTAAGCCACCACTTCGGGCTAGAGCCAAGTTATAACATTTTATCATGTCATTTTAATTAAATTTATTTATTAAAAAATAGGATACGATAACCTTTATATAGGTGTACTTATAACAACTATTATGTATGTCACATTTTATTTCACAATATTTTTGTAGATTTTAAAATATAACCATAGATTATTATATAAAAACATAAAATAAAATATTATACAACTTTAGAAATAACATAGAAATACTTTTTATGAATATCCAAAAGTTGCATAAACTAAAGTTAAGTTTATTTCATTTACATAAACAAAACGAAATATCATATTTGACTTTTAAATGACTTCTAAATATTATCAAAACTCATATTCAATTATAAAATTATGTAATAGTTAAATTTGAAATTTATGTGATGTGTCATCCATTTGATTTATTTTATTATATAGCATAAATAAATTATCTATAATTAAGTAGAAGAGATTAAACTAAATAATATTTAATAGGAGAATTATCTATAAAATATTAGAAGAGATCAAAATAAATAATAATTATCCTTAAAGGATTGGTGAAAAAATCAAAATACACATAGCCTAATATGATGATAAATGTCTCAAAAGTGGATTCTTTTATTATATGGTATAGAAGATTGTCGCTAGTGTATATTTTTCTTTTCTATTAGGTTTAAAAATTTTAATAAGTTATTGGCTAAACTGTTAACATCAACATGTGCTCAAGTTATTCATAGTTGTTTAGTTTTGGACTTTTGGCCTTATTTGTTTAGATTTGATATTTAGATTTTACTAGTTGTAGTTGTGTTTAATTGCGCTAAATTATTTATATTTGTAACTTTCTAATTTGCTTTTTCTTAGGGGCAGGTTGCGAAAATCATGAGGATTGGCGTCAAAAGATAATGGGATTTGGTGTTAATATTTTGTGGGGTTCAATCCAGATTTTATTGTATATTTAACACTAGTTTTTGTTTCATGTTAAAAAAAGGATGCGACTAACCCATTGATGTGGCGAAAGATTAGATAAACAAAGATCAAACACGTTGATTCTAAGAATACCCGTGCTGGTCTTTTCCAAACCCTCTAAATTCAACCCAAAGGTCAAGAATTTGAAGTGAAAAAACTGATTATCACATTCAATTCTGAACTTTCCATTAGCCTTAGCAACACTTAAATAGAGACAGAAATTTAAAAACGGGCCTAAAACACACTTGGGCCAAAAACTATAACAAAACAAAAGTCTACGAAACTTAGAAAAAAACACAAAATGATAAATAACTAGTAGAAGTAAGCGTTTTTCGTTCCCGAACGTTGGCCCAAACCGCCGAAGACAGTTTGCAGCAAGATGGGCTTTTTTCTCACGGTCGTTTCGCCTGGTCGCGGGCCCAAAACGAAGCACCGTAGCCCAAGTTAGAGCCATTTCAGTGAGGCCCCATTTGTTACGCGATCTTGAGCCTCTAAATATAAAAGGCCCGCTCCTCCACACTTGGGCTCGCGTCACCCATAGTCCCATACCACACTAAGATGGGTCTGTCCTTCTTAAGAGGGGTTGCCCAACCTGTTTCAGGTCTGAACCGGGTTTTTTCATAATTTTTTTTTTTCACACTAACCATTTTCTTCTATTCTATTTTAGAACAAAAAATGATAAAATATATTGTTTACTAGAATATTCATAATCCAATATTAGGAACAATTTTACTAAAATACTTGGATTAATATAACTTTTCTAAATCTTAATAAACCACTAACATGAGGACACATGATCTCATTCTATAGCAAATCCATTGGTTTTCCCACTCAAAACTTAACTTTTTTACTAATTGATCATCAACATTTCTCTACCTTCTCCGTTTTTGTATATAAATTTATTTAGGAACTAGTTTCATTTTTTTATTAAAATATATTACGAAATATATAATAACGAGACTCTCGTTATTAATAGGAAATATGATAGTACAATTCGGTTAAAAAACTATGTGAAAAATAAATGAAATACAAATACATTGTACCAATCTTGATTCAAGTCGACGTCTTTGGAAAACTTCAACCGCACCTTCTTGTTCGAAACTCCGCTACAAGACAAGCAAAAAATTGTTGACAGTTTTGGTTGAGTCACGTGTTCAACACGCTTCCCTTAAAACAGATTTCGCGCATCTACTAAATACTACGCGACTATTTCCCAGGGTACAACAGCCAAAGCAGTATGTACTGCCGGAGATGGCCACACGCCCAAGGTTACACCGGATAGAATTATAGTGTTAGAACTTGTGGAAAATTATGATACGAAGGCGATGAAATCGTATAAAGAAAACAAATCTCTCTAAGTACCCAACACATGGGTCTTCAAGTATTGCATCTTTCCAAGAACTCTCCATGTATTCATGTATTTTTCTTGTAACCATTCTCTAGTATTTTCTTCATGGGCACATAGCCTACCATTTATACAAGAGTTGTGGGTTACAAGAGTTTCTCTTAATTGATGATTTTATTAGAGACATAAACTCTAATAAAAGTTTCACTTAATTAGTGATTTAATTAGAGACATAAAAAGTCTAATAAAAACTAATCAAGTGAGATAAAAACTCTATTCTAAGAGTTTTTCACCATGAAGATTCTTATTAATATTTATAATTTCATTTAATTATAAATATATTAAATATCCATTCACCAAATTTTCAACTATCCCCCACATGAATGGAGATCGTTCAAATCACATATAATTTCCAATGGAACCTCGACAGTTGAGTTTTGCATACGATAGGTATGTGTTACCCTTTGAACCTTCGCTCATGAAATGCACTTAGCCCACTAGCTCTGAGTAGATCTCGATGACTTTGAACTCGTCTGCCATTTGTGTAGGCGACAATACACTTCACACACGACTCTCTCTAGCCGGGTCATCTCCTCATAGTCGTGTCCAATGATGGTCGTGGAACACTTTCCTGGTTCTGCGAGAGCTCTAGGAATTGTGCCCTCAATTCCATTCGAAGCGACCAAACTTCTCTCTAACATAGGTGATTCTCCTTAGATCATTAAAAGCATTGTGGTTATCATGATTTATCTCTAATAAAAACTAATAAAGTGAGACTTTTCTCCAACCCATGTCTCTTGTATTAAAAGTATGCTATTTGCCTAACTTGATGAGATTAGAAAATACAAGAGTAAGAATTAAATCACCATAAAGTGATGGTGTAGTTGTGTGGGATTTATTACGAACTTTAATTTGTGATTTCTAAATCCAAAGGGTCATGCTTTATATATATATATATATATATATATATATATATAATGACTTAAATTTTCTAACACGTGTGTTAGAAAATGTGTAGCACAAATACAATGTTAGAGATTGTACATTGTATAAGCCATAATGAATGGAAATGTTTTATGTAAACATTTAATTGCCTATGCATGTGTGCCTTAAAAACAACGAGAAATGGTTTATTTTATAAACTTTATCATTGAAAAACGTTTTATGTAAATGTTCGATTCTATAACATGCCTGTTATAACATATATTTTTCTAACTTGCTTGTTAGAAAATGTTTAGTACATACGTAGTAAGACTAAACAATATAAAACCATTTGATATTATGGTTTTTGATTTATGTTATCATAAACTGTAATTGACATTAATGGTTTGCTACTCTTGCTAGAAGTAGCATTTGTGATAATCACGTGGATATTATTTGATGGAAAACAATTTAGTGTTGTTGTGAACAAATTTAATTGTTCAAGTTTACTACTTAAATGTAGACTTTGTAACAACTTGGTGTTGTTTTGAGCAAACTTGTCCAAGTTCAAAGTTTCAAGATGAAATGGGGAACTTGTACTTACAAGTTCATGGAGTCTTATTGAGGGAGTACCTCCAGACATGCCATGGGGCGATATCGTTGAGAAGATTTCGGTCAGAAAATAAAGTGTTGAAGTTAAAAGAACTTTGATATTTGATGTCTACATATCGTCTATGCTTCCGTTTAAATTTCAAAGTGTTTGTCACTTATGATTTAGTTTCCAATGTATTTATTGTTGTGTTCAATATCTTTGGATAACACATGCAATTTTTACAAGAAATAAATCACTAATGTTTGTGACGTATAAATTATAACGTTAACTATACATCGTCTAAAAGAATATGGTTTTAACAGATAGTACATGAAAATATTTGGACATAAACAACTTGAGAGTTGTTGCATTGACTAAAAGTCAAAGACGAGACATCGAATGTGTAACCACATCACGAGTGAGTAGTGAGTGTATTGAGATGAAAGACACAAACGAGATTTATGTTGAAGTACTTCGTTAGAAGTCATTGAAAAATTCACAAGTGTGAATTATAACATATGAAAGAAAAAGTACTATATGTTATTTTATACCTTTGATAAATCTTGCGAGATTTGTTCCGAGTGATCTATACGTAGATGCGTCTACCACTTGATTAGTGTTAGAACTATATGGAGATTTTTATATTCGTTTAGGAGAGAATCCTAAATATACATATCTCCTAATGAATAACAATAGATGTGTACAAATCACTTATGACAAATTATGAATGCCATGTTGTTGAGTGTCGATCTAGTTGACTCTATCTCACACATAATAGTGATTGTAGATGAGGAACATTCATCTTGTCGGTGATGAATGTGTTCGCCAAGTGACTTGGATTAAGACTTATGTTTAAGTCCTTATGAGCCAATGGTAAAACGTTGGAGATCAAAGGTAAACAAGTTATGTTCCTTAATTGAATGATAAATTTTAGCTATGTGCTATATACAATAATTTGTGAGACTTTCCTAAATATTGATATTTAGGATTATGAATAAGTCTCATTATCTTGTCTTAACAAGGGATGAATGTTGCAAAGTGATATTATGATATCCTTGGGGTTGTGAAGAATCAGAATGATGCATCTTCTGTTCACATGCTAAAGTATTGTAGTCTAAAGCATGCTAGACTAGTACTTGGTTAATTATGGGTCTTGACGGAGACTAATTAACTCCAAACATTTAAATGTGTATGAACACAATAACAACTTGTGTATAGACAAAGTTTAGGAAGAATTTTCATTCATTATAAGGAAAAGACATGTAACTTTTGAAAAGTTTGTTCGTAAAGCTAATAAGGAGAACTCATTGTCTATGCTTATTCTAGATGTTAAATTAGAATGATTCTAATTTGGTGACAAACTTATGACAATGGCATGTGTTGCTTTGGTTAGCTCGGAAGCATATGTAAGCTAATGCAATATGAATTGAATTCACTGATACAATGAGGTTGATCTTGTTCAATCATATGTGTATAAATGTCGTCATAAGTGAAGTTACGGAAATATTGATCAAATGGCAAGAAATATGGGGGAGGATCCATTTAGAAACACCCCTATAAGGGTGTGTAGAAATTGTTTTCATTACCCCATATGGATGAGACCCTATAACACTTAAATGTGGGGGTGTCTTGCATTTGTATCATAAAAGTTTGGCAATAAGGATTTTGTAATCCAATCTAACATTGCAAACAGACGACTAAGTGGAGGACACAAAGGTCGTAGTGCATAATGGAGATGTGTTTGCCTTAAATGATTATGTGTATCTTAAAAAGACATATGATATAACCAAATTCAGATGGCCACTAAGGTTATAGTCTTAGAAGTTGACAATAGGCAAAATTAACTTACGAGTTAAGAACACATCATGACAACTGATCTCAAATATCCAAAGTTATTTGTTAATGTTATGGATCCAACAACCTGAGGGTTTATTAGAGATCAAGTTGTGGAATGAGACTGAAGCCCATGGAAAAAGGGTATGTGAAGGACACCTAACTTAGTTGACTGGAGATCCCAAGATCTAACTTCAATAGGACAACTAACTCATATGCCTAAGGGTAGTCACTATGGGGGCATAAATGATATGCATAAGCTAGTATATATGGTTATACATACCCCCAAAGTATAAAATGGTGTTTAAATACGTCCTAGTCTATTCCTATGATATTCAGTGACAAAGAGTAAGGCTAAGCATAATATGTGGTAAATGATTTGGATAAATCACGAGATTGTTGCTAAAACTTAAAACAAATTTCGTGAGATTGTTGCTACAATCTTAAACTTTATAAGTATTTTAGGTTCACAAAGGATTTATTATAAAAAATATATTTAGAGATTATGATCTTATAAATATTTTTCTTTGGGAAATATGTATGTAGTACAACTTGGTGTGTTTGGATTTATTGAGATTGTGATACAAAATCCTATATTATGGTACAAAACGAATAGTTTTGGTTCAATCGTTTGGTTTTGAAACGATTTTGTAATCGTTAATATTTTCTAACCTTTGTGTTAGAATGGGTTTATTGTGTAAACCATACGCTTTTTGTAAACCTTAAATTTCTCTAACTTATGTGTTAGACTGGAATTATGGGTGTAAACCATACGTTTTTTGTAAACGTTAAATTTCTCTAACTTGTGTGTTAGACCGGAATTATGGGTGTAAACCATACGTTTTTTGTAAACGTTAAATTCTCTTGAGTAGAATTTCCATGTCTTTAAATGAGAGTTTTATGTTACTTGATTGGAGTTTTATGTCTCCATTTAAGTCTCTATTTAAAGTAGACTCTTCATCCACCCATGGATTGATATGAACAAATAAGTGTTATAATGATTTTTTTGTAATCATTTGTCTTCCAACATGTGTGTTAGAAACGTTCATGTAAAGCGTTAGTTTGGAAGCAATTTTTTAATTGTTCATTTTCTAACGTGTATATTGGAAATGACTTATTTATTTGAACGATATATGTGTTTATAGCAAGTCGAAATAACATTTTGTGTAAATGTTAATATTTCTAATGTGCGCGTTAGAACTTCGTTCATTTTAACATGAATGGTTAAAATACAAATACTTTGAAATGTTTTATGTAAACATTTTATATAAGTAATTTATTGTAGCATTAATTTCAATGAATATACACACTTATGTTATGTTTTGTATGGTTTATAAATAGAATGTCATACATTGAAGTTGATTGGCTTCAAGAATTAAATTACCATAAAGTGATGGTGTTGTTATATGACTTTAATGAAATTAAAAACATTTACTAGACTCTTCATATGGAAGTTAAACTCTTAAGTAGGGTTTTATGTCAATTGATTAGTTTTTATTAGACTTTTTATGTCTCTAATTAAATCACTAGTTAAGTGAAACTTTTATTAGAGTTTATGTCTCTAATAAAATCATAAATTAAGAGAAACTTTTGTAACCCACAACTCTTGTATAAATGGTAGGCTATGTGCCTCACTGGAAGGATGAGGAAAATACTAGAGAAGGGTTACAAGAAAAATATATGAATACATGGAAGTTCTTTGAAAGATGAAATACTTGAAGATCCATGTGTTGGGTACCTAGAGAGATATGTTTTCTCTATACGATTTCATCGCCTTCGTATCATAATTTTCCACAAGTTCTAACACTATAATTCTATCCGGTGTAACCTTGGGCGTGTGGCCATCTCCGGCAGTACATACTGCTTCGGCTGTTGTACCCTGGGAAACAGTCGCGTCGTCTTTAGTAGAGGCGCGAAATCTGTTTTAAGGGAAGCGTGTTGAACACGTGCCTCAACCAAAACTGTCAACAATTTTTTTCTTGTCTTGTAGCAGAGTTAGGTGCGGTTGAAGTTTTCCAAAGACGTCGACTTGAATCAAGATCGGTACAACGTATTTGTATTTCATTTATTTTTCATATAGTTTTGTAACCGGATTGTACTATCATATTTCCTATGAATAACGAGAGTCTCGTTATTATATATTTCGTAATATATTTTAATAAAAAATGAACCTAGTTCCTACGATTTATCCCAATCATGAGTACAGTTCCTTCAAGCAATCTAAATTTGATTTATGATTCTGTTAGTTTTCTTGTTTTACACTTGAAGATTTTATTGTTTCTTATTTCTATTGGATTCTTATTTTGATAGTTTTATTTATTCGATTGTAGTTGTAATAACCGAAAATAATAACAATAATATACTGCAAATGTAAATTGTATTCTAAAAGATAGAAAATTGTCAGATAAGTTGCAATTGGGTGGATGAGAATTTTTTTATAAAATATTGTGTGCATGCATTACTCAGGTTGACTATGAGAGAATTATTTATTTCTATTAAACTTCCTACAACTTGCATAATTAGAACGCCAATTTTGCTCTATAAATAAGAGACTCGATCATTTATTTCATTCATCCCATTTCTCATGCTCAATTCCTTTCTATAATATTCCTTCCTTATTTTAGTGAAGAAAACTAGGTACTTGTAACGGTAACGGTAATCGAAACCGAACACCATACCGACACCACTTTTCATTCACCACTATGCCTACTAAACCACTTAACTATCTGTACTAAGCCACTTGAAGCTTTGACCATGGAAAACATACTACCCGAAATCATTTCCGGTGAAGAAATACAAACTCCAGTTATACGTATTTTCTGACGACGTCTCTCGTAACCGAGACACGTTTTTACCAAGGTAACCATAAACTAAATCTTTATTTTTGATACTTTAAGGTTAATCTATAATGAAAACGGAATCTAGAATTTATTTTGTAAATATTGGTTTTGTATAAAAGATGATAAGAAGTAGATAAACCAGTGAACCGAGTAAAAATAATTAATGAATCAGTTTGTTAATAAGGGCTCATGTAGCCCAGTTGGTTCACGCTCTGGTTTACAACCCAAATGTCAAAAGTTCGAATCAAACTGAAGACATATATTTTTACCAGAATTCTATATAATTCATCAGAATCTGATGCAATATTATATTTACATCAGATTTTCTGATAAACACCAGATTTTCTAGTAAACATCAGATTTTCTATTAAATGCACCAGTTTCTTATATAAAACATTAGATTTCACAAATGAAACATAAATCACTAAGTGATCCACTGGTTACTCTAGCTTATAACCTAGAGGTCTTGGGTTCAAATCTTATAAGAGATAATCTTTTTAATACATCATATTTATATTTAAACCCATTAGAATTCTAGTTAAACCCATCAGATTTCAAAATACGTATCACAAGGTGGTGTAAAGGTGGTGTAGTCCAACTAGTTAAGTCTTGGGACTTAGAAACTAAAGGTCTTGTATTCAAACCTTACTAGTGACATTGTTTTAATAAGATTTTATAATCATTAACATCAGATTTCTTATTTAGATAATCAGATTTATAAGACAAATATAAAGGATTAAGTAGCTCACTGGTTAAGTCTTTTTACGTACAAACTCTAAGTCACAAGTTCAAATCTTGTGACTAACATTTATCTAATTAATGTTTATTTTATTGTTTATTTGCTTATTTTATTATGATTATACAACTAAAAATAACATTATGTTTTATTAGTAAATACATATATAAATGTACATACATACATACATACATACATACATACATACATATATATATATATATATATATAGTTAGAATTATTTCTTTTAGTTTAAGAAAAACTTATTTAAATAGTCATGGGTTAGACAAGATCTCTCAACAAACAAATAAACTTTATATTATATACGAACACAATCTTATGAAATATATTCGCACAATGTAGGTTTAAACGAACACGCTTAAACAAGACTATTATTTATAAGACACCAAATCAAGAAATAAGGTATGGATCCTTAACCCCTCTGCTTTTGTTATCTAGTTTGTTTGATATAAACCCTTGTCTATATTATATATATATATATATATATATTTTGAAAACTCCAACATCTTTGAGCCTCGATTCAATTGATCGTTCGTTCGTTTCTTACTCCAATTAAAATTGTTATTCAACATGCGATAAGTTTATGACCATATTGTACTCATTATCGCATTTTCTGATACTTATAATATATGTTAATATTAGTGTTATACTAAATTCTGATTATTAGAGATATGTTACCCTAAGCTCTCTGGCTCTTTCCATGATGGAGTTATCAGTTCACGGCGCCCCTAGATACAAGTGTGGTACATAACGACTAGAAGGCGTATGGATATCTCCTAGGTATGTTTTTGGAGATGGATGCCAGGTAGGCCAACCCGCATTATCTCATGTGATGAACTTTGTGGTTGTCTCCTAGGTTTAGCTTATGGGTACATCCGTATGATGATATGATTCAGTTCAGATGTATGTTATGCTTTGCTTGTATTGTTTTGCTTTTTATCAATTTACTTTACGAGATATAGTGATACCATTCAGTTGTTTATTTATCTGCTATTTGAGCCTATTATTTTGTACTGGGCATTTGGCTCATTCCGTATATTTTGTTTCACCACAGGTTCACAGGTTACTTTGGACGTGGTGAAGAGTGAAGAATAAACCCTAGGAAGCTAACTAAAGACGTTTATTACTTTTATAAAACAAATATGCATTTGGGTCTTAGGGCGATGAACTATGTTTTGAAATGTAACCGGAACTTTAATATCAATGGAACTATGACTTTTGTTCTGATCCACTGTTATTGTGACACGTCAACCCAACCAGGTTGGGGTGTTACAGCTATGGTATCAGAACAAAGGCTCTTTCTGGTAGAAAACTTAAACATTAGTAATTAGGCAAGCGAGGTTTGTGGTTGACGTCTAGGATAGAATGCTGCTAAATGTTCCTAGCTACTCGTCACCGCTTTCATATTCTAACTCATGCATCTACTTTTGATAGATACCTCCTCGTCGCCAAACTCGTAGAAATGTCCACACGACTAACCGCCTGCCTAATGATACTGCGTCAAATGAAACTCCACCTGACCCTAACATGGTTTCTGCTATTAACCAAGCATTTACCGGACTACTTCTGAACCTTGTTGCTCAGATCGTAGAGGCTGTTAACAAACTCAAGGACATGCTAACCCTAATTTCAGAGGCGTCAGTAATGAGAATACCACCAACAACACTTCTGAAGGCATCCATGTGTGGCTCCGTCATTTCCAAAGGCAACACCCAAAAACTTTTAGCCACGCTGCTACTTCGATCGAGGCACGAAACTAGATAGCCCATATAGAGAAGATCTTTGAGGTACTAGGAGTTGCAGATCAGTACAAGGTCAGGTTGACCACCTTCAAGCTAGAAGACGATGCACATACTTGGTGGGAAGGATACAAACAAGTCAAAGGAGGAGATGCTTACGTCACCACCCTTTCGTGGGTTGAATTTCATACCATCTTCTATGAGAGGTATTTCTCGACTGCTAACAGAGAAGCTCACATTAGGGAGTATACTGTTATTCGACAAGGGATCGACGAGCCTGCTTCGGAGTTTATTACCCGATTCTCAAGGTTGGCTAGTATTGTGGGAGAAGCTGCAGGATCCACCGCAGTTCAAGCTGAGAAGTAAAATGGGCAGTTAATGATCGAATTCGGAAATCGATCATGTTCTTGAAGTTCAAGGACATCACTGAGGTGGCGGATGCAATTAAGATTTTTGAGTTCGAGAGAAAGGAATTCTTATATCGGACTGGGGAAAACAAGAAGAGAGACAAAGATGGGTTTCCCAAACAGGCTATGGGCCAGTCATCCACTGCTGCAAACCATCAGGACCATAAAGTTCAAGCGAATCGAAACCATGGAAATCAGATACGTCTTTGGAAGCCAAGGCCTCTCAATCAGACACCTGTCCAGAATCAGAATCAGCCAAATGGAGGACCTAACAAGGCTCAATCGATGAACCAGAATCAGACCACGAGTCCCCTATTCAATACTTGTGGAAAGAAACATCACAACGTTTGCTGCAGGGCTGCGGGAACGTGCTTCAGATGTGGCCAGACTAGACACATGATTAAAGATTGTACCAAGCCAGATACTAAAAAGATTATCGGAGGGAATGTAGCACCGCCAAACATTGGGCAAAGAGTGTTTGCACTTTCTGCTACAGATGCTGCTAACGCCTCAGGTACTGTGTCTGGAACTCTTCAGCTTGGTGATCGTAGTATCTATATGTTATTCGATACGGGAGCAACACATTCCGTAGTTTCTCATTTGTTTACTAGGTACCTTGCGATCTTGGTTTTAAAAAGCGGGAAGCGCACAAAACCGACGAGGTCTAAAACCGAAGCGCAAAGCGCAAAAGCGGCGAGATTTTCGTACGCGAAGCGCAAAGTATTAATATAACATTTTTAAATTAGTTTAATATAATATTTACTATAATATGAATCTTTTTATGTTAAAAATTTAGATAACTAAAACATGTATTGAAGGGGTATGGTCCCAAAAACCTTGCGCCAATCAAGGAAACCATACCCATTAATAACTTCTAAGGAAACTGCGCGCAGACTTCTTTGCCAAAATAAGATTTATTAGAACTCTGCGCCAAATATCCAAGAGAGGAAAGGATCATATAACTACCTTGCGCGGGCTCGCGCAAGGTTCAAAGTTAAAAGCCTAAACATTCTCTTTGGATAAATGCTTCATTTAACTACCTTGCGCGGGCACGCGCAAGGTTCAAAGTTAACCTTGAACAATCTCGTTTGATAATGCTTCATTTAACTACCTTGCGCGGGCTCGCGCAAGGTTCAAAGTTAACCTTGAACAATCTCGTTTGATAATGCTTCATGCACAAACCTTGCGCGGATATTTATATCAAAGCAAGTATCCACCAAACGTTGCGCTAAGCAGCAAGGAGAAGAAAGAAGATCAGTTAACTAACTTGCACTTCTCGCGCAAGGAAACAGTTCATCCTGAGAAACTTTCCCTTAGCAAAATCCTTGACTTGGTGTAGAAGCAAAGGGAATCTTTTCTGTTGTAACAGAATGTACACGTGGCAAATAACATATGGGTAACAGCTGTGAAACATTCTAGAAGCCATTAACACCCAATCGTGCAAGCATCTTTTCGGTTATAACCAATTGCCACATGGCAGCATCCGGACGACTGAGGAAGATCAAGGTGATGGCATGCTCAGATTTATAAAATGCAGTGATCTCATGTTGACACGTGGCACCTCCCTAACCGCTGATGAGCTCACGATCCGTGTGCACTAACGGACTGCCAACAAACATTAAAGGAATAGCCGAAGATACCGTTAAAGTTAACAATCTCTCCTGTTGGCGCCAAACACCGGCTATAAAGAAGTAACTTGGAGTTCAAAGAAAGGTATTCACTCTCAACTACTCTCTCTCTTACAGTACTTTACTTCCGACTACCTGTACTTATTCTCACGCCGGAGGGTGGTCACGGAGAGAATCCCCCTTCTCCCCGTGGCGAGCTAATGGTGTTCTGTTTTGCAGGATCAGCCGGAGTACTGTTTAATTCAAAATTCATCGCGAAACCAAACGAAGGGTTAACCCTTTTATGCAGAGCCTATTCCATAGATCTACTTAGATTCCGGTCTAGTTGATCTAGGGTTTCTTCATTGGCGCCCACCGATTTCAATTCTTTCTCATCTTTCGTTTCGTTTCACTTAGATCTGCAGCATCATGGCTGATGGATCATCTTTTCAAGGTCCTGGATCAGAGATTCGACGCGTCGTTGTCGGACCTCAGATCGACGGACAAATAGTTGAGGATTCTTCCGGCGAAGCTAATGCTCAGTATGATCCTAATCCTGCGAGTATTCCTGTAACACCGGCGGCTCCTCCGGTTGATGTTACGTCGATTTTACCACCTGGAGAGACTCCAATATCGTGGTTAATCAAATCTCAAGCGGCTCTAAACGCTATGTATGCTCATTTATGTGCCCAAACCGGAACTCCAGCTTTTCAAGCTCCGGTTAACGCTCCTCAGGTCCGTGCTTCGCCGGCACCTCAAGTTTTGAGTTATAACGCACATGCTTGAAGATGGAACAGAAATGTATTCTATAACCAGGAATGATCCTGTTCATTCTGGTAATAGAAGGCAAGAAGACAACATTCAGCGTCATGCATCTGTCCACTCTCGTTTGGGCCCGCGGTCTTCACAGAAACGGGACACCCAACACGATGAGCTCGATAAGACCTATGAGGAATGGGATAGTGCAAGTATTTTCAATCAAATATCTGCAGATCATGCTAGTTACAAGCCAAAAGTACGTGCAGTATACAATCCAGAAGCTGAGCATGATTACAATTTGGTGTATCCCCAACCGAAGCAGCTGAACAATCAAACTTTACCAGAGAGATAGCACTGGCTCCGTTGGAGCGAGCGAAATTACCATCCAACGTTGGAAAGTTTAATGGTTTAACCGATCCTGATGATCACATGCGCCTCTTTACCGGTGCGGGGTTATTTGGGTGCTGGACATTGCCAATGTGGTGTCACCTATTTGTACAGACCCTTACCGGTGCTGCGCGTCTTTGGTTTGATAATTTGCCGACAGGTAAACTTTCCTCTTGGAATGACTTAAAAGAAAAATTTCTTACACACTTCAGTTAGCAACGGCGATACGTGCGCGATTCCTCAGATGTAATGAACATCTGGCGGAGGGCGATGAGAACCTCGAAGATTTTATAATGCATTACAATAAAGAGGTGTTGGAGATTGGAGATGTTCACGAAGACCTTATACGCGCGTAGTTCAAGTACGCGGTAAGGTGTGACGAAATTATTAAAGTGTTGTCCGATACAACTGGCCTTCCAAAAAGCTGGGATAAACTCATGGCGGCAGCCAAGGTCTACGCCCAGACTGAGCACAACTTAAATTCTAGCCGGCCACCTCTACCTCAGAATCGTCCGCAAGACCTGTGTAGAGGTAGTCGCAAGTATAAGAGAAATTGGAAAGAGTCAAGTCAGAATTCGTATCTCCTTATTCACCAATTGATGCGCGTGCAACAATCAATAAGATAACAACTCAAAAAGCTATTAAGCAAGAGAATAGGGAACGCCAGTGGACTCCCTTAACGAAATCTCCGGCTGAAGTTCTCAGCACTGAGAATTATCAGTTCAAACAGCCGCAACCAATGAAAAACAAAAAAGGGCAAGACCCAAATTTGTTCTGTGACTATCATAGAGACGCATGCCACACAACAGATAATTGCATCAGTCTGCGCACGGAGATTGAAAAAGCATTAAAGAGTGGGAAGCTTACACGTCTACTCCAGAATGTACGCAAAGAGATTAAACAGATTACGCGCGAGAACGAAGGGCCTAGCAACAAGAAAATGAAACAGCATGTTTCCATGATTCAAGGTGGATCATCGCGCAAGCGTAGCCTTCAACATTTTCAAAACAACACTTGGCGCGAACAACAAGTCATTTTTCCTATCGTTCCAGGAGGTCCTCAAGAAGACCGACCAGTAGCTATCACCGGTATCTTTGGGCACTACCAAATAGATTATATGTTTATAGATCCTGGTAGTTCCATGGATATTATGTATGAGCAGTGCTTCAAGCAGCTAGATCCTGAGGATAAGGCACGCTTGGAACCAGTTGATTTTCCATTAACTGGGTTCTGCAATGAGGCTGTCTTTCCTCTAGGACAAATCCTTTTTCCTGTTACTTTATCTGATGGGAGGTGTTCTCGAACGAGTAACGTCAACTTCATGGTGATGCCTGCAAATTCCCGTCACGATGTACTATTGAGACGCCGCGCGCAACGTGATTTTAGTATGATTACCTCCGCTCCACATGCTGCTTGTGGTTTTCCGACACCAAATGGTCTAGCTATACTTTACGTGCGGAAAGAAATCATGTCGATTGAAGAACCAGTTATGAAGGCTGTCAAGACATTGCCAAGTAACGAACCAGAAAAATGGGTACTCAACAATAAGTATCCTAAGCAAACAATCTTGTTAGGGCCTGCAATCAGTATTGAAATTCGCGCAAAACTTAAACTACTGTTGTTTCGCAACAAAGACATTTTCGCCTACCTGCCGACATGGTCGGTGTCCCACGCAACGTTGCGGAACATTGTCTGAATGTATTTCCGTCAGCAGAACCAGTTGTACAGAAAAAACGCAGCCTCGGGTCAGAAAAGACAGAGGCGATGAACGAACAAGTCACCGAGTTATTAAATGCTGGTATTCTGCGCGAAGTCAAATACCAGACCTGGGTGGCAAACCCAGTCATGGTAAAGAAACATAATGGTGGATGGCGAATGTGCGTAGATTTTAAAGATCTAAACAAGGCGTGTCCGAAAGATTGTTATTCTCTTCCTGAGATTGACAAAAATGTTGACTCATTAGCTTCCTTTCGCTGGAAATGTTTTCTAGATTGTTATAAAGGTTATCATCAAGTCTTGATGAAAAAAGAGGACGAAGATAAAACCGCTTTTCGCACGGAGAAGGGCATTTTTTTGTTATACCAAGATGCCTTTTGGTCTCCGCAATGCGGGAGCTACTTATCAAAGATTGATGGATACAGTTTTTGGAGATGATATCGGGAAAACTGTGGAATTCTACATTGATGATTTGGTCATTATGAGTAATTCAGAAGACACTATGTTAGACAACATCCAACGAACTTTTGATTTTCTACGAAAGGTAATCTAAAGTTAAATCCAAGCAAATGCTCCTTCGGCATGGAGGAGGGCAAATTTTTGGGTTTCATCGTCACCAAGGACGGTTTCAAAGTTAATCCTGAGAAGGTCGAAGTAATACAAAAAATGTCTTCTCTTAATACCATCAAAGAGATGCAACGTTTGGCTAGAAGGTTAGCTGCGCTAAACCGCTTCCTCGCCAATCATGCTGCAAAGTCTTATCCATTTATGCGAACCTTGCGCAATTGTACGAAGAGCAAAAAGTTCGCATGGACTCCTGAAGCAGATCAAGCTTTCCAGCAAATGAAAGATTGTTTAGTTCAACTTCCCACACTTACTGCTCCTCGTGAAAAAGAACCCATGGTCTTATATCTTGCTGCATCTGAGGTAGCAGTTGGTGCTGTCTTGTTGGTAGAACGCGAAGGGGTCCAGTCTCCAATTTATTATATCAGCAAGATGTTGAACGATCCAGAGACAAGGTATTCAATTATGGAGAAATTAGTTTTAGCATTGGTCCACGCTTCGTGCAGGCTGCGAAGATACTTTTCAGGACATGTTATTACAGTTTTAACAAATTTTCACATTGGCCAAGTCCTGACCAAGCCAGATGTTTCTGGACGACTTGCGAAGTGGGCAATAGAATTGGGGGGTTATAACATCTGTTATAAACCTAGACCAGCTATCAAAGGCCAAGTTTTGGCAGATTTCGTCGTTGAAATTCCTACTGATAAACTTGAAGAATGCCAAGCAATTCAAAACCCAGTCCCAGTCATAGAAAATAGAGCCTGGACATTGTTTACAGATGGCGCATCAAACAGTGATGGGGCTGGAGCAGGTCTTCGATTAATGAGTCCAGAGGGAGCAGAATTCACATATGCAATTCGGTTGGATTTTAAAAGCACCAACAATGTGACATCCCGGGTTTTTCGGATAACTTAAACGCGACACTTGTCGAATAAAGTATATGCTAAGTATTAAACGTGTACGAGTTAATGAATACGTGATGTGTGTTTGTGTGATTGTTTTAGTTATAAAATAATTATGGTAGATATGTACACGAACCGAACCGAACCGCGACACGAACCAACTTTGATTCCTTGTGACTCTAGGAGTTAACAAAGTTTTAAACTTTAAACCCAAGTCTTCGGCCGAGAACAAGGATCAAACCCAAACCGCAAACCCCTTTGCGAACAACCCAAATCACTCTCGGCCGAGATCAAGCCCAAAACCGCAAACTTATTGTATTCAAACCCAAACCGAACCAACCCAAGTTTCTCGGCCACAAGCTCAAGCCAAACCGTAACCCTTATCCCTCTTTGCGCTATATATACACACACTCATGCATGCTCTCTCACAACTCCTAAACCCTAACACCTAAGAAGCCGACGGAAGTCATTGTTCATCTTCTTCGATCGCTAGCAGCTTCCTCCTTTATCACATCGATCGTGATCAGCCCTTGTTCACCTCTATTCGATCACAAAACAGCCTACATCATCTCCCGGTCGCGACAACATATTCTTCATTCCATTCGATCGTGATCTTGCTTGAACAGCCGGATCATTCTTGTCCAAGTCTTGGCTAACTACCTAGCAATCAAAGGTTAGGGTTTATCTTTGGATTACAAGATCATGTTCGGATATATGTGCTTGAATGATTAATTGGTTTGTTTTCGGATTATATGTGTTTGAAAGTAAGCGGCTGAATTATCATTGTTTACATGAATGATTGTTTGCGGAACTTGTAAGTTTGCGAGTATGTTTGTTTGTAAAAACTAGAAGTATGAACTAGGGTTTGCATGGATATGTTATTAGTATTGATCTATGATTAGAAATCGGTTCTTGCTCGCCTAGGTTGATCATAGGAACGGTTTATGCAAGTTATGGTAATAATATGCTGAAAACAGTTTGCTGAGTAATAGTTACAGCCGACTTCATCTAGCTGTAACTTGGTCATTAGTTGTCGAAAAACGGATTTTCTGATGTCTAGAACGTAGAGATTTGAATAACGAATCTAATGGCACTGGATTCATAATTTTCTGAAGTCGTTTGATATTTTTAAAGGGCCAAATAAGTTCAGTAACTAAAGCTGTGAAAATCCTGAAATTTTGTTAGTTGTTTATCGAGTT
The DNA here is from genome assembly GCA_947069175.1 of Scalesia atractyloides. Classification (NCBI taxonomy): domain Eukaryota; kingdom Viridiplantae; phylum Streptophyta; class Magnoliopsida; order Asterales; family Asteraceae; genus Scalesia; species Scalesia atractyloides. The sequence continues at coordinate 31,022,297 of CAMTDV010000030.1, forward strand.
GGATTTTAAAATCAGTAGGGAGTTGAGTCATGAATTTTGTACAGCAACTAGGTATGGAAATTTCCGGGCAACTCCAACTGGAATTTTGTTAATGGGACGATCGGTGATTTTTAAATAAATTCTTCCGTGGACTGCAGTCAGAAAGTGATAAATCTGACTGCAGTCTAGTATATTAATATTTATGGTTAATTGGTAAAGATTTAGGACTTGGAAAATTTATATAAATTTCTACAGTATAAATGTCACCTACTGTAAAAATATTGGAATTTTTGGAACGTTGGAACTATTTTATAAAAATCCTAGAAAACAGCTGAATTATGAGTGTTAAGCTGAAATTTGATAACTTGTGATTGTGTGCACCAAATTGTGGCATGGATTGGTTTATGTTCATGATAAGTTGTTTTGATCACTAGGTTCACATGAGTATACTGGCATGCATGTTTGAGTGTTAGATATGTTGTTTGTGTGTTTCACTTTGTGCATAAATTAAGTGTAGAATTTGTATTGGTGTGATCACACACTGACTTGAAATCAATTGGTTTGTTAGGACGCGATTAGCGGTCCCATCCCTTACAACTTCTTTGCTACACTAACCGAGCAAATAAAGGTGAGTTCACGGCCCCTAACTTTATCCGGTTTTTAAACAACAGGGGGAGAAACATGTATACACTCTTCAAACTCAATCTCTTTACGTTATACGAATTTAACGTCACATAACTATTCGGTAACTAAGTTAATGTTAATGTAATGTTATGGTCACTAAGCAGCTTTATCACTTAAGTCCTCGTCAATCTCTCGGATCGTTAGTATTGGGTTTAATACGGGGGAGTTATAAGTAGTACTACTGGGCCCGACAAGCCCCATCCGAGCTAGTCGCGCTAGCCGACCGGGTATGGTCAACGGGTGAATAATTCGGCCTAACTTCGCCATGGTCAGTGATAGGCCTGGCAACACGGAGGCACAACAGTCAGCTTCGATCGCGAACACTTACGTGACATAACTTTAGGCTAGCTACCTATGTATGTTAACATTGAACTTAATTACGAAACAACTATATTATCCCGGGTTGAGGATAATGGAAACAACAACTTATTATTCCGGGTTGGAATAATGGAAACAACAACTATATTATCCCGGGTTGAGGATAATGGAAGCAACAACTTATTATTCCGGGATTGGAATAATGGAACCAACACGTTATCCCGGGTTAGGGATAACGGGGAAAACAAACTATAACCGAACAAATGAATTTATGAAAACCTGTGAACTCACTCATCTTTAATGTTGACACTTGTTTCTTTACATGTTTCTCAGGACGCTAGGAGCTCTAGGTGCACTCACATGCATTGAACAAGACATCTTTTATCGAGTCTCAATTACAAATGTTGTTTTGGGTTTTTCATTTGTTTTGGCGTTTGTGTTGGCGCCCGCTTCACTATTTTATGCTTCCGCTCAACCACTTAAACTAATGCTTCCGCTAAACTTTAGTAATTAACTAAGACAATCTAAAATCTACGACAATTGGTTAATCAAATGATTTTTGGAAAACGTATTATCAATTCATATAGAGTCGTTCGACGTACTAGTGTTTCAGATTCTGGTTTGTTCGCACGCCTCGCGGTAAAACTCCGCAAGTGGAAATTGAGGGTGTGACAAACAACGAGGCCGAATATGAAGCTTTCCTAGCAGGCTTACGCCTCGATATCAAAATGGGTGCAACAAATTTAGAAGCCCATGTTGATTCATTACTAGTTGCTGAGCAACTAATTGGAACGTACGATGCAAAGGGAGATATCATGGCTTTGTACTTGGCGCAAGCGAAGGCTCTTATAGCACAGTTCCAACAATTTAAAGTGAACACCGTCAAGCGAAGCGAAAACAAACATGCTGATGCTCTAAGTAAACTCGCAGCAACTAGTTTCAAACATTTGGCAAAGGAAGTTCGCATCGAAGTTTTAAGTAATCCATCAGTCCCTCTCAGACAAGTAACAATGGTCGAAGTAGGAGATCCATCATGGATGTCTCCAATAATGATATATTTGTTACATGGTTCTTTACCAGAAGATAAAGCGCAAGCAGGTAAGTTACGGTGCAAAGCCCTCAATTACGAAATGGTTGGTGGTATTTATTCCGACGCTCTTACATGGGTCCTTCGCTCCGCTGTGTTAACAAACATGATGCGCAATACCTGATCAGGGAGGTTCATGAGGGGCTATGTGGTATACATTCTGGGGCGCACATGGTAGTAGCCAAAGTGAAAAGCACAGGGTATTATTGGCCCGGAATGTACGTTGACGCTGTAGAGATCTTGCGCAAATGCATGTCCTGCCAAAGGCATGCCTCTAAAACGTTACGCCCAAAGAATCCTTTGGTACCCGTCACAACAGCTTGGCCGTTTCAACAATGGGTCATTGATTTAGTTGGACCGTTTCCGGATGCGCCCGGCGCAGTCAAGATTATCATTGTTGCGGTCGACTACTTCACCAAATGGGTTAAAGCCAAACCTTTAGCTTCTACTATAGCGATGGTAATTTGCAAATTCATCTGGGAATACATTATTTGCCGTTTTGTCTGCCCATGCGCCATTATTACAGACAACGGTCCAAATTTAACGGCTGAAGAGTTGCAAACATGGATGACCAAAATGGGAATCCAGCATGTTTTCGCTTCTGATGCGCATCCACAAGCAAATGGTCAAGTTGAAAGCATAAACAAACAGTTGGTTGACGGTGTCAAGGCCCGCCTTGGCACGGCACGACGGGGTTGGGTTGACGAATTGCCTAGCATCTTGTGGGCACACCGAACTATGCCCAAGACTAGCACTGGAGAAACTCCTTTTAGCCTTGTGTACGGCACGGAGGCTGTGATTCCTGCCGAAATTGGGTTACCATTTCCAAGAATGCTAGCTTTGGAAAAACAAGATAACGAAGAGCAAAGGTGCATCGACCTAGACTTATTGGAAGAACGACGAGAAAATGCAGCGATTCGCGAAGCTAAGTACAAGTCTCAGCTTGAAAAATATTAAAACAAAAGGGTACGCATCTGCTCCTTTTTGCCTGGTGACTTTGTTCTTCACGATAATGAAGCGTCGAATGCCGAAAAACCGGGGAAGTTAGCCCCGCGATGGGAAGGTCCGTACGTGATGAATGAAGTATTGGGAAAACATGCGTACACTCTGAAGCGTATGGACGGATCCAGCGTTCCTCGAACCTGGAACGCCCAACAACTACGCTGATGTTATATGTAATCTCAGTCCTCTAAGGAACTTCTGAGCGTTGTGTAATGAGACTGCTTACTTTATTTCTTATGTAATCTTAGTGGCAGCCATAGCTTTGCGCTTTATCAGTATGAATAAAATACTCTGCCACTACTTACATTCTTGTATATGTTCATTTACAATGCATGCAATTCCCTTGGATAAACAAAAACACAAACTCATGAGCCACAAGCTAACGTAATACTTACGCTCACACATGAGAAAAGAAATTGTTCATTTGTCTATCCTACACAAGTAATTGGTCCCATGCAAACATTGTAAAGCTGAAATATATTATATTCACATCAACAGTACTTGCGCAGCAGCGCAACGTTACAAGTAATTACAAAATAAAAAAATTATAAATTTCCTATTCTATGGATTTTGTTCCCGCCTGCTTCTCTGTTGTAGAGAAGATCTCCTTTAGTTTATCAACAAAGTCATCTTGCTGCAGCGCGGCATCCACAAGGTCCATAATCGGAATCTGCAACTGATCTTATTTTTCTTTAGCAGCAGAATAAATGGCAGTAGTATTTAGCCCATGCGTGGCAGCCCGGCTTGTATCCCATTCGGTCTTCAGCGCATGTGCCACGTGCAAAGTGCACTCTTTATAGCCCTCGGCATGCCCATCACTGCGCGCAACCATCATCAATTCTGCCACTCTCTCATCCAACTCCGTGGAATTAAGGATGGCATTTGCGATCTGTATGCAAATACAATCAGTATATATTACGATAATCAAACCAGACATGTATAAAGAAAAGGGAATATTACCTCCACAATCTCGTACTCTCGCAACCAGGTAAGCTGGTTCATGAGGGATTCGGTCAGGCTTTCTGCTGTAGCGTGAGCGACCTTCGTGTCGTTAAGTTTTTGTTCACCTTCAGTTAAACGGCGGGTCAACTCAGCTTTCTCTGTTCGGTGAAGGTTGATATCTGTTTTCAAAATATCAACCTCATCTTGCAGCCGCGCCTGGTCAAATAGCATAGAAGTTAGATCATCAATTTCTTTATTCTTAAGAAGGAGAGTCATTTTGGTTGATACCTCATTCTGCTCGCTCCTTTCTCTATGTGAGCGCGCCTCTTCTGCTGCCGCAACTGTATCAGCTTTCTCTTTCTTAAGCTTCTCGATTTCGTTGCGCAGAGATATCTTTCTTTGTTATCACGATCACAAGCCTCCACAAAGCGCTTGTGCTCGTCCGCATATTGCGCAGCAGAGGCCTCACATTTGCGCTTCCAAGACAGCGCAGACCACTCCTCGGTCTTCTTCTCCTCCTCAAACTAGGCCTTTTCAGCCTCAAAATCAACGAGCATCTTTAACGTCTTCTCTTTCTCAAGTTTGGCCTTCGCCTTATCAATCTCAACCTCATCCCACTCCTTGTTCATACCGCGCCACTCGCGCACGATCCTATTTATTGTGGAAGAGGCAAGGGCAGACTCTTGCAAATATGACTCATATGTAGCCTCATGATCTTTCTCTTCTTGGCGCTTCACCTCCGCCGGAGGGAAGATGCCCTTATACCACTCCCTGCAGGAGTGCCAATCAGTAAAAACATCACCCTGTTTAACCTTCCACACAGGCTGATGGATCGCAGAGGCCCGCCTCTCAAAATAAGAAGATAGTAATAATCCCCAGGCGTCTCCTCTGGGCGAATGGGCGACTCCTCAACAAACATAAAGCCTTCGCTTTGTGTTGAAGGGCCAGCTCCCTTGGATATCAACTTTGACGACTCCAGCACAGGGGAAGATATTTTTTCTTGCTCCGCGGTAGCAGTATCTTTCACCCCAGCATCTGTAGCTGTATCTTTAACCTGCTCACCAACAGGATTCTCAGCGTCGAATTTTTTAGGCTCTTCTTCCGGAGCCACCTTCTCAATATTTTATTGGACGATGGGGTCAGCATCAAAAACAGGTACTTCTCGCTCCGCATCTCCCTCCTCAACGCTTTCAGGCCTGCGCGGCGATGGTATAGCAGATGAGGTGGCCAGCGCAGCCTTCACCATTTTCTCTGCAAAGCATATTAACAATACCAAGTATAAGATTCTGCGCAACTTTTCTGACAGAACTGCGCAACAAACTGAACATACCAGGTGAGAACTTCTTTGCAAAGGCATCCAGATTGCCCTTCTTGCCAATGCGCGGGCGCGCAACTTTTGTTGGCACAGGAGGTTTAGTTTCAGCCTCTTTCCTCTTCTTGGAAGTGTGCTTCAACGCTTCTTCCGGGCTTGAGGGTATTTCCAAGGGATCATCTGGGTTCGAAGCTGGAAGAGAGGAGGTGTCAATGGGTTCTGGCTTTGGTTTCCTCAAACCTACAGGCGCAAGACCCTCCAGTGAGTCCGACACCACCACATAATCACACCAAGAGTCAGATACGAGACGCGTACCTTTCTTACCCTCAGCTTTCGCAGCAGCTGATGGCTTGGTTTTATCTAGTTTGGAAGGGGGAGGTGCAGCAGCTGTAGCAGCAGTTGGTTTCTTCTTCTTCTTCGAGTCAGGGCCTACGCCCAAGTTTAGCAAATCACCTACATAATCAATCATATTGAACAAAGGTTGCGCCATTAGTTATATTGCAATATTACTTAGAAAATATGTTCAAAAGTAATATTGCAATATCAACTTAGGCCTTGTAAGAATTTAATTACCAGTCTTAGAAGATGGTTGCGCCTCCAGATCCTCCTTCTTGGGCAATTCAAAGTTCCCCAAGATTTGTGAGAACCAAGTATCCTCACCCTCAGCAATGGGCACGACGGCCATTTTCCCTTTCTCTCTCTTGAAAGAGACCAAGTAGAGCGGCGCAGCTACATAACAAACATTTTTGCATCAGTACATATCTATTAAAAGATATTACTAGGAAGTTAAACGGTTACGTACCAGTTTCGTCTTCAGTATACACCGGTTTTTCCCGGCTTTCTTTCTTCCAAAAAATACTCATCCCAATAGCGATGAGGGCCCTCTCCGGCAAAACAATGTTGGGCACATCTTTAATATCCTGGTACAACACCTTGTCGACAGGTATGGGGAGGGTCTCCAGCTCGATATCATCACCGACTCGGAAAGTCATCTTCATCGGGATTACCGCCGCCTTTATGAAGAAGAACTTCTGTTTCCAGTCGTGGTAAGATTTAGGTGGCACTAACAGCAATCGTTTTGCTTGCACACGTTGTTGGAACGAGTAGAAACCCAACGAGCAGTGCAACTCATAGAAGACTCTAAACTTCTCAACCGTCGGTACGATCTGCATCGACCGGCAAACAAACTCAAAATGTCGGATCCTAACCATTCCCATCGGGCTCAACTGAGATATATGGAGCTTATAAAAACCAAGAATTTCCAGCAGAAAATGGGTCACCGAAAGCCTGTAGTTTCCTTCGGCAAAATAGTCATAGAATAACGTGATGTATCCGACCGGTGCATCAGCCGCCGTGGCATTCGCCACCGGAAAAAACGCTTTCCAGGACGGAGCAAACATGAAGTTGGTAGCAAGATTATCAAAATCTTTCTTCAACCACTTTAATGGCGGCAAACTTGACGTCGATGGTATCTCAGTAGAACTTACACCGGTGGCCATAACTCAAACTTCGAAGAATACTCAGAAAACTTTGAAGGTTACCGGAATATATGAACACAAGTTCTTATCTCAAGATGTAATCTGGTGAGGAAGCAAATGGATCGTTGATCCCTTTATATACTAATCGCAATTAATGCACGATTTGACTGCTGCGACTTTTGCGACAGTCACGTATCCCCAAGTAACTGCAGGGGCGAGTGGGGAACAGTAACCGCCCCACGCGCGCGAGTGTCGCTGAAATAACATTATATGACGTAAGACATGTACTGTTGATAGCCTGTCAACAGTACCACCACGTCTCAAGAACGTGCATCTTCACCAACTACACCATCCGGATAAGTGACACGTGTCTAAGTATATTTGAAATTCAAATACTTTTTCAAAATTCACTTACGACACGTCACCAAGATGCATAAAACAACAAAAAGCTAGTACTTACCTAGCGCAGCACATTTATCTTAAGTCCAGTGCTCCACCTACTTTTTACTCTTACATAGGAGCAACACTGGCTGGGGGGACTTGAAGGGGTATGGTCCCAAAAACCTTGCGCCAATCAAGGAAACCATACCCATTAATAACTTCTAAGGAAACTGCGCGCATACTTCTTTGCCAAAATAAGATTTATTAGAACTCTGCGCCAAATATCCAAGAGAGGAAAGGATCATATAACTACCTCGGGCTCGCGCAAGTGTCAAATTTAAAAGCCTAAACATTCTATTTGGATAAATGCTTCATTTAACTACCTTGCGCGGGCACGCGCAAGGTTCGAAGTTAACCTTGAACAATCTCGTTTGATAATGCTTCATTTAACTACCTTGCGCGGCTTCGCGCAAGGTTCAAAGTTAACCTTGAAACAATCTCGTTTGATAATGCTTCATGCACAAACCTTGCAAGGATATTTATATCAAAGCAAGTATCCACCAAACGTAGCGCTAAGCAGCAAGGAGAAGAAAGAAGATCAGTTAACTAACTTGCGCTTCTCGCGCAAGGAAACAATTAATCCTGAGAAACTTTCCCTTAGCAAAATCCTTGACTTGGTGCAGAAGCAAAGGGAATCTTTTCTGTTGTAACAGAATGTACATGTGGCGAATAACAGATGGGTAACAATTGTGAAACATTCTAGAAGCGATTAACACCCAATCGTGCAAGCATCTTTTCGGTTATAACCAATTGCCACATGGCAGCATCTGGACGACTGAGGAAGATCACGGTGATGGCATGCTCACATTTATAAAATGCAGTGATCTCATGTTGACACGTGGCACCTCCCTAACCGCCGATGAGCTCACGATCCGTGTGCACTAACGGACTGCTAACAAACATTAACGGAATAGCAGAAGATTCTGTTAAAGTTAACAATCTCTCCTGTTGGCGCCAAACACCGGCTATAAATAAGTAACTTGGAGTTCAAGGAAAGGTATTCACTCTCAACTACTCTCTCTCTTACAATACTTTACTTCCGACTACCTGTACTTATTCTCCCGCTGAAGGGTGGTCACGGAGAGAATCCTCCTTCTCCCCGTGGCGAGCTAACGGTGTTCTGTTTTGCAGGATCAGCCGGAGTACTGTTTAATTCATCATTCATCGTGAAACCAAACGAAGGGTTAACCCTTTTATGCAGAGCCCATTCCATAGATCTACTTAGATTCCGGTCTAGTTGATCTAGGGTTTCTTCATGTATATTCTTTAATCTATAGATAACCTTTATTTACAACATATAAAGCTATATTTACAAATTAAAGAAACACAACTCTTGATGAAGTAAGAAAAAAACAAATTAAAAAATGTTTTAGGTTAAAACTAAAAAAACAAAAACATTGAGGATAAAATATGTAACTTAATAAAAAACGTTTTAGGTCAGAATTGCAAAAAACAAAAACAATAGGGATGAAATGTGTTACTTAATTACTAGGGTTTTAGGTTAACTAGTTTAAAAGTAACACAGCCGTCATCTTCATGGCATCATCTCTACTCCAGCCTCCATTGTTCTTGTTGATCTGCTCCATTTTCATCGTGTTTCTCCATTATCATCGTAGGTAAGCTTCATCCCTTCATATTCATCTCCATTCTTAGAGCATAAAACTTAGATTTTGTGTCTTGTACGTGAATCGCGCGCTTTGTGCCTTTGATTTCATCAAAATAAGCGACAGAGGCGCTCGCTTCTTGTACACACCTCGCCTTGTGTCACACAAGGCGATCCCCTCTGCGCCCGAGGTCACTTTACGCCTAGGCGCGCTTTTTTAAACCAAGCTTGCGATAGCCCAACTTCGCTAGATTACACTCTAACCATCTCCACTCCGATGGACAATTCATTCGTGATCGCTCACGTATATAAAGATTGTCCTATCCGTATAGAAAATTCACATGGTTATGTCAGATTCTTAGCTTCGATTAAATATACCTCTGTTATTGGGAATGGCATGGATAGCCATCTTGTTTTTGCGAGTATCCTGACGTATTTCTGGATGAACTACCAGGACTGCCTCCTGACTGTGAGATAGAATTCACTATCAACTTAATCCCTAGTGCAGAGCCTATCTCTAAAGCACCGTATCGCAGGGCTGCGGGAACATGCTTCAGATGTGTCCAGACTGGACACATGATTATAGATTGTACCAAGCCAGATACTAAAAAGATTATCGGAGGGAATGTAGCACCGCCAAACACTGGGCGAAGAGTGTTTGCACTTTCTGCTACAGATGCTGCTAACACCTCAGGTACTGTGTCTGGAACTCTTTAGCTTGGTGATCGTAGTATCTATATGTTATTCGATACGGGAGCGACACATTCCGTAGTTTCTCATTTGTTTACTAGACCAACTTCGCTAGATTACACTCTAACCATCTCCACTCCGATGGAAAATTCATTCGTGATCGCTCACGTATATAAAGATTGTCCTATCCGTATAGAAAATTCGCATGGTTATGTCGGATTTATGTCGGATTCTTAGCTTCGATTAAATATACCTCTGTTATTGGGAATGGCATGGATAGCCAGCTTGTTTTCGCGAGTATCCTGACGTCTTTCCGGATGAACTACCAGGACTGCCTCCTGACCGTGAGATAGAATTCACTATCAACTTGATCCCAAGCGCCGAGCCTATCTCTAAAGCACCGTATCGTATGGCTCCATGGGAACTAAAGGAGTTGAAGGAACGTTGCAAGAATTGTTAGATTTGGGATTTATAAGGCCAAAAGTTTCAGCTTGGGTGCACCTTTTTTATTTGTCAAGAAGAAAGATGGTAGTATGCGGTTGTGTATTGACTATCGGGAGCTAAATAAGTTTACCATTCGTAATCGTATCCTCTGCCTCGCATTGATGATTTCTTTGACCAACTTCAGGGTGCTAAGTTTTTCTCGAAGAAAGATCTCCGATCCGGTTATCATTAACTGAAGATCAAGGAAGAGGATATTCCTAAGACTGCCTTTCGGACTCGCTATGGTCATTACGAGTTCTTGGTTATGCCTTTTGGGCTAACCAATGCACCAGTTGTCTTCATGGACTTGATGAATGGAGTATTCCTTGATTACTTGGACAAATTCGTCATAGTCTTTATCGACGACATCTTGGTGTATTCTAAGAGCCGGGAGTAATATGAAGGACATATGCATGCAGTGCTAGGAACTTTGCGATAGAAAAAGCCATATGCAAAGTTTTCGAAATGTGAGTTCTCGCTCAACCAAGTAGCATTCTTGGGCCATATTGTGTCAGCTGACGGAATCAAGATGGACCCCGCCAAGATTGAGGCTATTACGAACTGGCTTAGACCCACTTCTACTACAGAGGTACGGAGTTTCTTGGGTCTAGCAAGCTACTACCAAAGGTTTGTTGAATGATTCTCTAACATTGCCTTATTGATGCGTGAAAAGTGTATATATTAGTTTCGAAAGAAGTTTTAAAATGGAATCGCTACTAAACCACACACAATCGGCAGTGCACCGGTCGCAGTGTAGTGTAGATGGCAAGACCGGATATCAGTCCGTGGACACTATGGGTGAACTCTTGATACTGAACCTTTATAAAAAACCTAGCTAATTTTAATTTGGAATATTGTGAAGTTCTAATAACCTAATTGATTAAAAAATAGTAAACGGGAATTTCACACAGACAGCTCAAGACAACAAACTGAACGCATCGAGTAGACGAACTCGGAAAACGGGATCTAGGAACAAATATGATGAGAAGAAACTACCTAGGCGTCGAATTCCTAGACTTATGCAATGCTACCCTGACTATGAACAATGACTGAATACCCTAATCTACCCGATAAACCTCCCGCTAGAGATGATAAACCGTGCAAGAAAGTAGGCGAAATGTGAAGTGCTAAGATGAACCGGCTCGAGCTATCGATACCAAGTCCCACAAATATCAAACAAGTGACAACTCAGGGGCCACAATCCTCAATTTATGAAGCAGAAGAAACCTCTACGTTGAGCGTGAGAGCCAAATGAATCGAAATATTCATGTTTGGTTCGGGAAGGGATTGAAATCCTAGGAGACCCTAAACGCAAAGAAATAAACGGATCCGAGCTATCGGTCACCCAATCTACCGAACAACGACTAGCTAATAACCTAGCAAACCTAATTCTCCTCTCGAATCACTAGGTAGGATGCACGTGTCAATTATTTGGTTTTAATTATTGATTAACTTGAATTATCTCTAATGTCAAGATTTAAACCGACCACCTAAGTTTCGCGATTTAAATTGATTTCTAAGTCTAGGTGATATTTCTATATGCCTAAACCACGGAATTCAACAATCAATAATCAATAGAATAATTTTAACATGCAATATCAAGATCAACTTCAAAGCAACTTCATGTAAATCACATAAAACAATAAAAAACAAAGTCAAAGTAACATCACAAACATCTAGTTCATCTCAACCTAAGCAGTTTTAAAGTTTAGCTACTCATAATATTCAAGAACGAAACACAAATAATATTAAAGCAAACGGATTCAGAAAACATGTCTATAATATTCAAGTTCGGAAAAAAATCGAAAAATAAATAGACAAAAGTCTAACCGAAAGCAATAAATTTTAGTTAAGTTTCGTCACTCCCAAGCTTTCGCTCTATCAATCTTGCTCCAAAATTCCGTCCCTGCCTTCGGTTCGTAGCAGCAGCCGTCACCGGTCAGTAATATTCTTTTTTTTGTTCCAATTCTGTCGTATACCCGTGTGGCAGCCTCCTTCCTCCTTTTATAATCCAAAAAACCCCCTCTTTAACAAGCCCTTCATGCGATATATTTTTTTACTTAAGTGGGCCATAATCTCGTGAGTCCCCAACCGGCCAAAGAACAAAAGAAAGGATGATAGTGGCATGCTGTTGTGAATAGATGGATTTAATGAGGGCACTTTGGTAATTTCAGCAACCTTTTCTTTCAAAGAATTCTAGTTGTTGTCGACTTCTGGTCGAACCTTCTGCCCTTTGTTTCTTTTTTCAAATAAATGTCTAAACCATTACAATTGAAGTCCATAACTGCATTGATGCCTTGTCCTTTTATTATCTTACTTCTTTCTTTTTTACCTGTACGTAATACACCATGGAAAGAATTTAAGAAATGAATTCATTGTCTACTCATAATTGCAATTTATTACTCAATGAAGAATTCCCAAGTTATTGTTATTTTTCATTGTTTTCACGTAAGCATTGTAGAACCATTAAACATTACTTGCAATTAATCATCATAAACTTATTTATGATTTTTTCCAATTACTTTTATATATTTTATCTAATAAATCTTTCATAATAACTACATACTACTAAAGTCATAAGACTTCAAGTACGAGTCAGTTACGAGTAGAATTTAATCAAAAGCAACCTTAAATCTACGTAAAAGTGTAGGAACATTAATATAAAAATATATATATTTTAAAGCTTATCAATTATCCTCACACTTAAAACTTTTTTGTCCCTCAAAAAGATAAACACTATGGAATCATAGTCAAAATAATATTCGATCTCAAAATTCAAATTATTTAATTACAAATCAAGCACATGTCAACTTACGATTGCAGGTATAAGGTCCACTTAAACTCAACACCGGTTCCTAGCCCTTATCATTTAATTATGTTCAAGTTCGGTTAAAAGACCCAGGATCTCACACAAAAAAGCCACGGATCCACCTAATCCGCCTCAAGCTTATGAAATAAAAGGAACAACCAATTGGCTATTTCCTAACCGTTTTGTACCAAAACTCAAAGAATTTAAAATCAAGCTTTTTTTTTTTTTTTTTCATGAGCACTAGACTTTTAGCATACCTAACCCGGTGACTCTCTCAAGCAGAGTCACCATCCCCAGAGCGACAACGTGAGCTTTGGTAATTTAGCATTTTTCTTAACTTAACCTAAAGGAGATCTAAATCAGAGTCACTATCCCAAATAAAGGTTACATAGGCCTCGTTTTTATTTAATCTAGCTCATTTATCAAATGTTGCACAAATTTTTTTCTTTAATTAAAAATTCTAAGACTTTTAGCTTATAACGGTATTCCTTATACTATTGTTGGCGGTTTCGGTTTCTCTATTTCTCCTAGATGAGTACCCACTGGTATCTTAACATATAAGTATTTTCAGTTCAAATGAACCTAAAAACCGGAAGAGCCTACCCACACATACCAAATCAGACATGTGCTAACATTTTATACTTATATTATTATTATTTGAGAACCGAACATACTCGAATTTACTATCATTTTGCATATTTATTTGAAAACTCTAAGTCAAGGACATTTTTGTGACATTTGTGCCTTTTCAATCCTTTCACAATTCGAACTCTCAAAAACCTCTTTTGAAAGTAGTACGTAAACAGTTACTCAATCGTGATCAGTTTAACGTGACGTACACTCCAGAAAAAGGACATAAGCTACACATACCAAAAATACCCTTTACATAACTTAGATGTAAGTTTTGGAGGGTTAAGTATGACAAACACATGCTTATACAAGTCTAGGGACTATTTTCGCCAAACTGCGAAAGTCAGCCAATTCTCGTATTTTTGAATACGAACCATGTGTACCATTCCAAATATTTTTGTATTCAATAAAATCTTGTATTTTTTTGATAAGAATGCAAAAATGTCAATCGTTGCGAAATTCCGATCATATTCGTGTTCGTTAAAGCGTTTTACGTTGCGAAACGCATAACCGTACAACCGAACGAACCGACATCCATGACATTTCTGGGCAATATCCAAGTTACATATGCCTTAACACCTTTATAGAGCCTAAAAATTAGGTTAAAAGGGGTTAAAGGTGACAAAACGCGATGAAACAAGTTTAGGGGCCAAATCTGCAATTTTTGAAAGTTCCGCCCCTGCCAGGGCCTTATGGACCGTAAGAACAAAGTTCATACGGTCCATATGGGGCCCTCATCTTAGCATGAAATGTGGAGCCCAAGAACTCAAAATTTCCAGCTTGTTTCCTGTAAATGACAAGGAGGACCTCCCTCCTGATCATGCCACCTCCATGGACAGTTGGCTTGATCTTGTGAGCTCCTAAACACTATGAATAGACTTGATCTTCTTCCTTTCCAACTTGCTCATTTCACATTTTTTTCTCCCACTCTCTTGGAGCTTGCTTCCAGCTTTTGGAGGCCTCCAACTATGAGCTCTTAAGTGTTCTTAACGCAAGTAAGTGCTCTATCCTAGTCTATTTCATTTATTTTGGCTATTTTGAGCCAAAAGTCAAACAGTTTGACTTTTTCTTTGACTTTCGGTTCTGCCATATTTAGTCAAGTCAAGTTCAATCGAACTTTGCAACGTGATCGTAATCTGAAGGTTATAATCCCTTGCGATTTCACCTTCTGATTACAACGTTTACTAGACGAAGTGACGAGTCAAAGTTTTGGGCAAAAATGCGCATAATGTGCATTTTACAACGAAACTATTTTCAGGTAATAAAACTCCAAGTTTTGATACCAAATCAGTTTTATAACATTAGTTAGACATGTTTTAACATGTCTAACTCGTCACTTTAGGTTTAGTGCTTGACCGGTCTTGACCACCCTTTGACTTTCGAATCCGACCCGTTTGGTCAATCTTAGGATTCGACCAAGTGCATTTTTATGACCATAGTTGTATAGGGAATAACCCTTTCAGGTTATACCTTATGGTCATAAGGTTTGGTTAGTTATATGATGAGTTGCTTATATGTTCTTTTAAATTGACCAAAATACCCTTTTTGTACATAAATTGGTTTTAAGCATATGTAACCAAAGTTTTGACATCTAAACTGACCGTAAACATAATCAAACTTGTTTTGGCATATAAGACTCATCATAGGACATATTTGACCATCCGATCTTATAATTACGCTTATAACCTATTAAAGTAGTATAAACTACATTAACGAGTCATCACGGGTCAAAAGCACTTAGGATCCTTTCCAAATCAGAATGTTAAGCTTATTAAACCATATCATATGAGTCCCACACTTGTTTGGTTTGTAAGACTTCATTCTATCCCATCTCCCCTTTATCTTGATACACTAACATAGTTATCCGACACGTTATTTTGAGCTTTGTTTTTCTCACACCCGACTCGCAGCGGAAGACAAATGCAGGGTGTCGAAGACACGTGGTAATTCTCCATAGTTTAAAACATCATAACATAAACAGAGAGTCCCTTGGTTACCACATACTACTAATATCATATTACAACCCACAGTTCAAGTACGGTACTACGAGCAACTACAGCTCTTATTCGGCTACAATTTACTATCCAAGCCATCCACACGCACATTCCTTACTCTTGCTTCACTTTACCTGAAATGCATGTTAGTTTTAATAAGGGTCAACTAAACGCTGCGTGAGTTCCACTGGTTTAGTTATTGTGGAACCATATGTATTAACAGGTTTAATTGCACTGGTCACAATCATAGTCACAGATGGAATTACACGAGGACAGAAGTGAAACCTTGACCTGTCATAGTCACTCCGTGTCAGACAGACACATCATCGCACTAGGTAGAGTCACCGCAGACACTTCCCACCGGGCCGGGTCAAGACAGGCTCGTCATCCCAGCAACTGAGTCATGTAAAGTTCAATGTTCCCCTGTAGTTATGCCTAACAATATAACCAAGGATAGGACGCGTGCAGTTGCCTAGTCACCGACACATAGTGTCACCTAGACACTGCCTGGAGCAACTGGGTTTATCAGACCAATAGTACTATCCACTACCCACGGCTTACGCTAATCACTTGTAGATGGGAGGTAATTCATGTGTTAGATAATTCACATCATCACAAGTTGGTGCAATTAACATAGTTTTGTAACATGCAAGTCACTCCAGAAAACAGTGAAACAATTTACAAGTGGGAGAGTAAAACTCACTCCCATATTGGTGTATTCAACACAGTTTTTAACATGCAAGTCCTCAGAAAACAGTAACACCATTCAAGAGTGGGGAAGTGAAACTCACAGTGTACGTAGTAGTCTCAACACACGGGTGATCTAGCCACTGGATCAACTTTAATATTACACATGCAAGTATGGACTCAAATCAGTATCTAAGTTGGTAATGGTTATAACTTGGATCTGTTCAGGAGTTTTTACTCCGGATCGAGTCTATAGGACACTAGTATGGTGATGGATGTCAGGGTAGTATTAGTTTTCAGTTTGGCTTCCAGGCACCGTTTCGCGTGCCAGCCAAAGTCAGTAGTTTAACATGTTCGGATAATGGTACGGGAATACCAGTAGTGCAAACACGTTCTCATTTAAGAATGATTAACTTTTCATTGAGGGAGTTTGAGTGTTTGGGGAGTCTAAGTTGCCCAAATTTGAGTTTCCATTTTTACCATGGGGAATTCTCCCGAACTGTATTAGTACACTCCCATAGTGCCTAAGTTGCCCGGGACTCTCCCGGAATACTCCTGGTGTTCCAGTTTTAGTATTTGTCGGGTTGGGTCAGCTCCGAGTTCCGGCAGGTGCGTTATACGGTAAACTGCCGAAATTGATTAGAATAACTCATTTTTAATTCCATAAATTCCCATTTAATCTATAATTTGAATAAAAATCTGTAAATTGTTATACAAGTCCGTAAAAATCTGTAGAGTTTGGGAAAAATAATTTGGGAATTTATTTTGGCCTTTTCCTTATTTAAAAAATTATTTATAAAACAATATTAAATCAAATAATTAACATTCATTATCATCAGTGGTCCAAAAATTCTAAAAACATTCCAGAACATCCTTTACAAAACCAGGAACTTCTCACAAAAATTTGAAAATTTTCTGATTTCGTTTCACCGGCTACCGAAAACTCGTAAAAACGCGGATTTTTAACCCAAATCGAAGCTCAACCAATGGACTTCGAAATTTCCCAGAACATTCCCCATATGTTCCTTAGTGTCTCTGTAAAATTTGGTGATTTATTGAACTCGTTTGATAATTTTCCAAAATTCTTTCGGTAAAAGAGTCAAAATTATAGCTAGAACAAGATTCTGCCTATGCTATTTTCGGTTCTCGGATGGTATACCTAGCGAAAGCTTCGTTTCCAAGCTCTTCTTGTGAGTCCAGAAGTGGTTGGGTGCTATATTCAATACCTAAAAATCAAGTACAATCCAAATATTCTAGAACTTAGATCAATCAAGCTTTGTTTCATTATTTTTCGGTTAATCGAATAGTTATGCGATTTTTGTCGAATAGGTGTTGATTAGGGTATCAAAACCCAAAGATTTGTGATCATGGCTGCCATATAACACCAGGGAATTCCCAAGGTGTTCTTATTCAGCCCATAAACTTGTTTAAACCTTCAAAAATCTTGTATTAAAATGAGTTTTTCGGTTAAAAATCGCGTTTAATCAAGAAAACATGATTAAAACCATAAGAACCAAGGTTTATACCTTTGATTTGAAGTTGTTAAGAAGATGATCAGCTGAGATTTGTGTTGTTTATGTCAGAATTTGAGAGATCTTAGTGGAATTTTGAGAAATCCGAACCCAGTTACGTTTTAATCATAAAAGTCTCGTATTAGGTTAGTTTAAGTGTTTTTAAGCATGATCGATCGTTCCTTGCACATTTGGTTGCCTTATGTTAGGCGTTTCCCTAACCGGGAAGCTGCTTCGTTTTGCGTGCCCAGGCTTCGATTAGCGTCAAACCTTATGTCACAGTCTATGGCACCAAACTAAGTTATTTTTGGAATTCGGAATCTTTAATGATGCTACCGATAACCTAATAATCAATGTCAAAGGATTAATGCGTTGTTAAACGTCAAGTCTCCGTTTAACACGTTGTTCAAGGCTAAGGACACCAACCTCGCATCGTTGGTCCTTAATAGTGTCATTTGACCATGACGTGCTCTCGGATTCCTCCGAGACATAATAACGATTGCTCAGCATAGCACACAAGTCATACAAGTTTGCAATGTTTACGCACAATTATTGTTTTAAGCATGACTTAACGTTTAGGACCAATTAAGGTGTACCTGGTTTCGTCATGGGTATCACAGTCTCCCCTGGTTAAGAAATTTCGTCCCGAAATTTACTTCGTCAAGCTAGGGAAGAGGTGAGGGTATTTTCTACGGAATTCATCTTTCCGTTCCCAGGTATATTCAGGTTCGTGTTTAGAGTTCCACCGGACTTTAACCAGTGAAATTTTGTTGTGCCTCAGTTGTTTAATTCTGCCATCAACTATTTCTATAGGTTCCTCCACAAAGTGGAGTCTATCGTCAACATGTATGTCTTCCAAAGGTATCTGAGTGGCCTCGCCTGATAGGCACTTCTTTAAGTTTGAAATGTGGAAGACATTATGAATGGCACTAAGCTCGGTTGGTAGCTTCAACCGATATGCTATGGGACCTACTTTAGCTAGGATATCGTAGGGTCCAATGTATCGTGGTGTTAACTTTCCGGTCTTTCCAAAATCGGATAACGCCTTTCCACGACGATACCTTTAACAAAACTCGTTCACCAACCTTGAACGATAATGGTTTCCTGCGTACATCAGCCCAACTCTTTTGCCTACTCTGGGCAGCTTTCAATCGGTTCTGAATTTGATGGACCTTATCAGTCGTCTCTTGCACTAGTTCAGATCCTGTCAGTTGGGTGTCACCCACTTCGGCCCAAAAAAGTTGTGATCGGCACTTTCGACCATAGAGTGCCTCGTATGGGGCTGCCTGAATGCTACTATGGTAACTATTGTTACACGAAAATTCCACTAGTGGGAGATGCTTGTCCCAACTTCCTCCAAAGTCCAGGACATAAGCACAAAGCCAAGTCCTCTAGTGTCTGGATCGTGCGCTCCGATTGGCCATCGGTTTGGGGATGGTAAGCAGTGCTCAAATCAATTCGCGTCCCCAAAGTTTCTTGTAACTTTTGCCAGTACCACGAGGTGAAATGGCTGTCTCGGCTGGAAATATAGCAATCGGGACACCATGTCTAGCTACTATCTTATTAGTATAGATTTCGGCCAACTAGTCGGTCTTATAGGTAGTACGGATCGGAATAAAGTGCGCAGATTTGGTCAATCGATCGATAACTACCCAAATCGCGTCATGACCATGAGGCGTTCTTGGAAGATGGGTCACGAAATCCATCGTGATTTGCTCCCATTTCCATTACGGTATCTCGGGCTGTTGTAACATTCCCGATGGGTTCTGATACTCGGCCTTGACTCGCGCACAAGTCAAACATTGGCTCACATATTCAGCCACGTCCTTTTTCATTCCCGGCCACCAATAAAATCCTACAAGGTCGTGGTACATCTTATCTGTACCAGGGTGAATCGAATATTTCGATTTATGAGCCTCGTCCATTAATAATTGCCTTAGTTCCACATTTGCACGAATCCACACCCGATTCCTGAAATACAATACCTCGTCTGTTTTCCTCACAAAATCTTTCTCATTCCCATGCAATCTTTCGCCGGGTAACTGGCTTTCTCCCAGGGCTTGCGTCTGTGCATTCCGGATTTGATCTATCAGACTTGTCTGCACAATCATTCCCAAGGCTCTCACTCGAAGGGGTTTAATGCGATCTTTCCTACTTAGCGCATCTGCTACCACATTAGCTTTCCCCGGGTGGTACTTTATCTCACAGTCGTAATCGTTTAACAATTCCACCCATCTACGCTGCCTCATGTTCAATTCCTTTTGGTCAAAGATATGTTGGAGGCTTTTGTGATCGGTATATATAGTACACTTGGTACCATATAAATAATGTCTCCAAATTTTTAATGCGAATATAACTGCGCCAAGTTCCAAATCGTGCGTCGTGTGGTTCTTTTCATGCACCTTTAGTTGTCTAGAAGCGTACGCAATAACTTTATTCCTTTGCATGAGGACACATCCAAGTCCTCGTCGTGATGCGTCGCAATATACGACAAAGTCGCCGTTGGCTTCGGGTAATGTCAGGATTGGGGCCTCACATAACTTTTTCTTTAACAGCTGGAAAGCGGTTTCCCGATCCTTACCCCATTCATACTTTCTATCCTTCTGCGTCAATGCGGTTAACGATTGAGCAATACTAGAGAAATTTTCGATGAAGCGACGGTAATACCCTGCCAGTCCCAAGAATTGGCGTACCTATTTTGGAGCTTTCGCGCAGGCCAATTTGTGATCGCTTCTATCTTGCTTGGATCTACATGAAGTCCATATTGATCCACCCCATGTCCTAAAAATTGCACGGCTTGCAACCAAAAGTCGCACTTAGACAATTTAGCGTACAATTGCTCTGGCCGTAGTATCTCCAAGATAGCGCATAAGTGATGTTCATGCTCGTCCTAACTCTTGGAGTAGATTAAGAAATCGTCGATGAAGACGATCACAAATTTCTCAAGGTATGGTTTACATACTCGGTTCATGAGGTCCATGAATACCGCATGTACGTTGGTTAGCCCGAAGGGCATAACTAGGAACTCATAGTGGCCATAACGAGTTCGAAATGCTGTCTTAGGAATATCGTCCTCTTGGACCTTCAGTTGATGGTAACTTGACCGAAGATCTATCTTAGAAAAGTATCGAACTCCTTGTAGCTGATCAAAAAGATCACCGATTCTTGGAAGAGGGTAACGATTCTTAATAGTGACCTTGTTCAACTCTCGGTAGTCGATGCACATTCGGAAACTACCGTCCTTCTTCACAAACAAGACTGGGGCTATCCAGGGGGAATAACTAGGACGGATGAAACCCTGATCCAGTAACTCCTGCAGCTGTGTCAATAGTTCTTGCATCTCGGATGCTGCAAGACGATAGGGGGCTTTGGCAACGGGTGCTGTTCCCGGTATTAAGTCGATGCGAAACTCGACTTGCCGATTGGGCGGCAATCTGGGCAATTCTTTCGGGAACACATCAGGCTATTCACATATTACCGGGATGTCTTCAATACGCTTCTCAGCTGGCTCCTCCGTTGTGACGCTGGCCAAAAACATTTCACATCCTTGTCGTATACACTTCAACGCCTTGAGGTGAGATATGAGGTTCAACGTGGCACCTAACTTCTCTCCCTATACCATGATCGCATTCGTCGGGGACAAAGGAATTTTCACAACCTTTTGTTCACATAACACTTCCGCACGATGGTTGGACAGCCAGTCCATTCCTATGATGATATCAAAACTACCCAATTCTACTGGTAAAAGGTCGATAGTAAATTGGTAACCGTTAAGGGTTATAGGGCAATTAACAATAAGTTGGTGACTGGTGATTGGTTTCCTGCTGGCAAGTTCGACGGTATAAGGTTGTTTCAAGTCGATAGCAGGCATATTCAAGAGTGGCAAAAATGCAATCGACACATAACTTCTATCGGCCCCCGTATCAAATAACACTGACACAATTTGATTAGAAATAGGGAACGAACCTGAAACCACATTCGGATCCTGGCGTGCGTCACCAGGTCCCATGACAAAGGCACGACCTCGAGCTGCATTCGAGGTAGATGCTTGGTTCTGGGTGTTCCTTCCTGCCACCTGCTGGGCTAACTTCGGACAACTATTTCGAAAATGCTCCGTGCTGCCACATCCAAAGCATGCACGGGGATAAGTAACATGTTGGGTTGATTGTCGGGGTCGCTGCTGAAGAGGTTGAGGCCTAGGGGGTTGGAAATGAGTTGGTTTGGGATTTGGT
The DNA here is from genome assembly GCA_947069175.1 of Scalesia atractyloides. Lineage (NCBI taxonomy): Eukaryota > Viridiplantae > Streptophyta > Magnoliopsida > Asterales > Asteraceae > Scalesia > Scalesia atractyloides. The sequence goes on from CAMTDV010000030.1 coordinate 31,044,179, forward strand.
TCCACGGCCATCTTACAGTCTTTGGCAAAATGCCCATTGTTATGACACTTCGAGCATATCACTGCTTGGCATGTACCAGAGTGGTGGAAAGCGCACTTGTTGCACTTTGGGGCCTTTCCTTTGTAGCCATCGAAGTTACCCGTGGGGGTAGTCATGGCATAGCTCTGGCTGGTGGCTCTCCCCCTCTTCGGTGCTGCTACCCTGGCGCGACTGCTCTTAGGGGCTTCTCGCTTGTTCCGGCCTGCTCTCCGGGCATCGTTAGAATCTTACGCCTAACCATGTCATACGTAACAGTACCCAACCTGGCTACCACTTCGTGCATGGTCCGGTATTCCACCAAGTTAATGATACTCCTCACTTATGGGGCCAGTCCCCAGATATACCTTTCAATCCTCTTGGACTCCAGTCGGACCATGTTTGGAAATATGCGTGCAAGTTCATTGAAGCGATTTGTGTAACCTGCGTGGTCGGCACCTTGCATCTGCAGGTTCCACAACTCGTGTTCAAGCTTCTGTATTTCATGGGTTGGACAGAACCTTTCCCTCATCAGTACCTTAAGATCATCCCAAGTCATAGCATTAATTGCGTCCTGTCCGTTAGTTTGAACAATAGTGTTCCTCCAGTTCAAAGCATGGTCGGTAAAGGTACAAGTTGTATACTTAACTGCGGAATCACCGGGACAATTACTTACGTTAAGTACTGATTCCGACTTCTCGATCCATTTCACAAACCCATATGGTCCTTCAGTACCATTGAATTCCATTGGTTTGCATTCCATGAAATGCTTATATGTACACACCGGCCTACCTTTATTCTGATTATCGTTCTGACCAACCAGTCCAGGTTGCGGATTCGGTTGCGGGTTAGCATTAATACCGGTGCTAACCTGCGCCACAATCGTGGGAATAACAGCCTGGAGTTGCTGTGCTATCTTTTGCGCAATTTCTGCCTCAGTCATCTGTGGTCACATTTCGGGGCCATTCTATTATAACAATGGATGTATATGTATCAGTGTCACGTATCCGTTAACACCTATCACATATCCGGTTAAAACACATCGCACACTTCACCACCCACATGAGTCCACGACACATATAGGCAAAAGCATCGTCATATATATATATATATATATATATATATATATATATATATATATATATATATATATATATATATATATATATATATATAATATAAAATATTGTCATCATACAAGCGTCAACATTTGCACCTAGACTTAACCCATAAGGGCCATTGCTTAAATGTGCTGTCAAAACATGTCACCAAAGTGACGTACAGACTCGACGCAATGAACGTACTAACTAGGAAAACATGAAAACACTATGACTGCATCACCACCTCGACATGGGTGTAACCCACTGCTTGGTAGGATGTACAAAAGATACTTCACCTCTATATATACTAGAAAGAACCCATACTCGGAATGCCACATCCACCATGCTAACCCTCCAAAACCTACTACCAAACCTACAATGGCACCGATACATCCGTATACCAATGCCCGGAAATGATCCTGCTCATGATGAACATATCCCATACCCTGCTATAAGGCAATGATCGCCTGTTGTAAGACGGTCAGGTAGTCTCGCATCGACCTCCTCTGCTGGTCATCCTCATCCCGGGCCATTTGTAACAATGAAATCTGCTCAAACAGAAATCCCATCAAGCTGCTCTCGGTGATGGGAGCAGGCACCTCCTGAGGAGGAACTGGTATGCCCCAAACTGGGGGTGTAGACTCTCTAAACGGTTGGGAAGGGCTACCTCGCTCGTAAGTGTGAAAAGGGGAAGGGTCCTCCCGAGGTGGTGTCAGAAAACGGGCGGTAAAATGCTGCTGGGTCCCTATAGGGATTGGTATCGGATGAATAGGGGAAACGGGTGGTGTAAAAATAGGCACAGGGATAGGCACCCTCCGACGAGCCGTCTGTCGGAGGCCATGGGTGGGTATCTCGTAGGAACTAGGTGAAGAGAGTGAGTCAACACTCCAGATAGAAGGAGTATAAGGCTCAGGAGGAGTCTTCGGTGTAGGTAACCTAGGTGCTACCGGCTCCCACTCCCAATGCCCCGTGGCGGGAGTAGGGCTCTGAGGAATAGGTCGTACTGGTATAACAACATCCAGGGTACGACTATGCTCCGAAGAGCTAGTCGGGTGGTGAGGTGGGGAATGGTAGGCGCTCGAGGCCCGCCCTCGCGACGAGTACGAGATCTGGGTGGGTAAGGACTACAACATTATCCAGAGAGATCTGGCTCATTGCTCGATCTCAAAAGGGGTGTCAGTGGATCCTCCTTAGGATCGGTCTCCATATGCGAAGTAGTCTGGTGACTCGAACGATGCGACATGCTACCTGTAAAAAAACCACACGCAACGCTGATTTGACTGACCAAAATACTGAACTCAACATTCCACAAATATACACATAAATACGTATTGCACACAGTTTTGATTTTTAAGATTTTTAAAAAAATATTTATGGTTGGTGACATTAGTAGATGGATTTCCGTCCTATCTCAATGACGTTCCCAGAACTCCCAAGTATGAGCAGATAAATTATGGTGTTCCAGACAACAATAATTTATTTGCCCCACAAGGCCGTCCTGGTAATAGCCACACTACTCAGTCTCTAAAGGTTCTCAGCATGTGGAGACTAACTTAGGATTATAGTCTAGGTTCTTTAGAGATACCTAGTTTGCTATAACCGATTGCTCTGATACCATCTTCTGTCACACCCCGACTCGCAGCGGAAGACAAATGCAGGGTGCGGTAGACACGTGGTAATTCTCCATAGCTTAAAACATGATATCATAACCAGAGAGACCCTCGGTTACCACATACTACTAATATCATATTACAACCCACAGTTCAAGTACGGTACTACGAGCTACTACAGCTCTTATTCGGCTACAGTTTACTATCCAAGCCATCCACACGCACATTCCTTACTCTTGCTTCGCTTTACCTGAAATGCATGTTAGTTTTGAAAAGGGCCAGCTAAACGCTGCGTGAGTTCCACTGGTTTAGTTATTGTGGAACCATATGTATTAACAGGTTTAATTGCACTGGTCACAGTCATAGTCACAGATGGAATTACACGAGGACACAAGTGAAACCTTGACCTGTCATAGTCACTCCGTGTTAGACAAACACATCATCGCACCGGGTCGTGTCACCACAGACACTTCCCACTGGGCCGTGTCAAGACAGGCACGTCATCCCGGCAACTGAGTCATGTAAAATTCAATGTTCCCCTGCAGTTATGCCTAACAGCATAACCAAGGATAGGACGCGTGCAGTTGCCTAGTCACCAACACACAATGTCACCTAGACACTGCCTGGAGCAACTGGGTTTGTCAGACCAATAGTACTAACCACGGCCCACGGCTTACGCTAATCACTTGTAGAGGAGAGGTAATTCGTGTGTTAGATAATTCACATCATCACAAGTTGGTGCAATTAACATAGTTTCGTAACATGCATGTCATTCCCGAAAACAGTGAAACATTTTACAAGTGGGAGAGTAAAACTCACTCCCAAATTGGTGTATTCAACACAATTTTTTACATGCAAGTCACCAGAAGTGGTTGGGTGCTATTCAATACCTAAAAATCAAGTACAATCCAAAATATTCTAGAACTTAGATCAATCAAGCTTTGTTTCATTATTTTTCGGTTAATCGAATAGTTATGCGATTTTTGTCGAATAGGTGTTGATTAGGGTATCAAAACCCAAAGATTTGTGATCATGGCTGCCATATAACACCAGGGAATTCCCAAGGTATTCTTATTCAGCCCATAAACTTGTTTAAACCTTCAAAAATCTTGTATTAAAATGAGTTTTTCGGTTAAAAATCGCGTTTAATCAAGAAAACATGATTAAAACCATAAGAACCAAGGTTTATACATTTGATTTGAAGTTGTTAAGAAGATGATCAGCTGAGATTTGTGTTGTTTATGTCGGAATTTGAGAGATCTTGGTGCAATTTTGAGAAATTTATGAAAGAAATAAATGAAAACTAAAACTAAAAATATATATAAGGGGGGGGGGGGGGTTGGAGGTGGGTCCCATTGGGGACACCTCGTGCTTAGTATTACGTGCTAAAAGATGATGTTTATCTTTTGTTTGCATTTAGGTTCGTTTTCGGGTCCCGGAAGCGTCTCCGATTTGCGAAACGGGCTCTGTTTTTCGTGTTTTAGTGTCAAAAGACTCGGTCTTAAAAACTGAGCATAACCGTCTCGAAATCCAAACCTAGTTATATTTTAATCATAAAAGTCTCGTATTAGGTTAGTTTAAGTGTTTTTAAGCTTGATCGATCGTTCCGTGCACATTTGGTTGCCTTATGTTACGCCCGAAGCGAAGGCGTTTCCCTAATCAGGAAGCTGCTTCGTTTTGCGTGCCCGGGCTTCGATTAGCTTCAAACCTCATTTCACAGTCTATGGCACCAAACTAAGTTGTTTCTGGAACTCGGAATCTTTAATGATGCTACCGATAACATAATAATCAACGTCAAAGGTTTAATGCGCTGTTAAACGTCAAGTCTAGGTTTAACACGTTGTTCAAGGCTAAGGACACCAACCTCGCATCGTTGGTCCTTAATAGTGTCATGTTGACCATGACTTGCTCTCGGATTCCTCCGAGACATAATAACTGTGACATCCCGGTTTTTTCGGATAACTTAAACGCAATACTTGTCAAATAAATTGTATGCTACGTATTAAACGTGTACGAGTTAGTGAATACGTGATGTGCGATTATGTGATTATTTTAGTAATAAAATAATTATGGTAAATATGTACACGAACCGAACCGAACCGCGACACGAACCAACTTTGATTCCTTGTGACTCTAGGAGTTAACCAAGTTTTAAACCTTAAACTCCAACTACTCGGCCGCGTGCAACCCAAACCACTCTCGGCCGAGAACAAGGATCAAACCCAAACCGCAAACCCATTGTGTGCAAACCCGAACCGCAAACCCATTGTGTGCAACCCAAACCTTAACCCAAGTCTTCGGCCGCAAGATCAAACCCAAACCGAACCAACCCAAGTCCTCGACCACGAGATCAAACCCAAACCGTAACCCTTATCTCTCTTTGCGCTATATATACAAACCCACATGCATGCTTCCTTCACAACACACACAAAACCCTAATAGCAAACCAGCCGTCGGCAGCCTTACTCTTGTTCCATCGACCGCGAGCAGCTTCTTCCTTCATCATATCAATCGTGGTCAGCCGTGTTACATTCCATTCGGTCGTGAGATCAGCCCATTGTTCACTTCCTCGATCACAAACAGCCTACTTCATCATCATCTCTCGGTCGCAAGCATCTTTGATCACCGGTTCCTTATCTTACTCACGGTTCGTTTACCTTATCATTAAAAGATTAGAATTTATCATATGTTACAAGATCATATTCGGATACATGTGTTTTGATTTTGTTGTTTTCGGATTGTATGATTGAATGAAGTGATTGTGTTGTTTCGGATTGTTAATGCTAGATTGAAAGTTGGATGTTTGTTTGAGAATCTGAAATCATAGGCTGTATTTGTTTAAAAAAACTAGAGATGTTGATTAGGGTTTGCATGGATATGTTATATGTATTGATCTATGATTAGAAAAACCGGTTCTTGATCGCCTAGGTTAATTATATGGACGGTTTATGCGATAGAATGCTGAAACAGTTTGCTGAGTAATAGTTACAGCCGACTTCATCTGGCTGTAACTCGGTCATTAGTTGTCGAAAAACGGATTTTCTGATGTCTAGAACGTAGAGATTTGAATAACGAATCTAATGGCGCTGGATTCATATTTTTCTTAAGTCGTTTGATATTTTTAAATGGCCAAAGAAGTTCAGTAACTAAAGCTGTGAAAATCCTGAAGTTTTGTTAGTTGTTTATCGAGTTGGATTTTATAATCAGTAGGGAGTCGAGTCATGAATTTTGTACAGCAACTAGGTATGGAAATTTCCGGGAACTCCAATTGGAATTTTGTTAATTGGACGATCAGTGATTTTTAAATAAATTCTTCCGTGGACTGCAGTCAGAAAACGACGAATCTGACTGCAGCCTAGTATATTAATATTTATGGTTAATTGGTAAAGATTTAGGACTTGGAAAATTTATATAAATTTATACATTATAAGTGTCACCTGCTGTAAAATAATTTGAATTTTTGGAACGTTGGAACTATTTTATAAAAATCCTAGAAAACAACTGAATTATGAGTATTAAGCTGAAATTTGATAACTTGTGATTGTGTGCACCAAAGTGTTGCATGGATTTGATTATGTTCATGATAAATTGTTTTGATTACTATGATCACATGAGGATACTTGCATGCATGTATGAGTGTTAGGTATGTTGTTTGTGTGTATCATTTTGTGCGTAAATTAAGTGTAGAATCTGTATTGGTGTGTTCACACACTGACTTGAAATCAATTGGTTTGTTAGGACGCAATTAGCGGTCCCATCCCTTACAACTTCTTTGCTACACTAACCGAGCAACTAAAGGTGAGTTCACGGCCCCTAACTTTATCCGGTTTTTAAACAACAGGGGGAGAAACATGTATACACTCTTCAAACTCAATCTCTTTACGTTATACGAAATTAACGTCACATAACTAATCGGTAACTAAGTTGATGTTAATGTAATGTTATGGTCACTAAGCAGCTATATCACTTAAGTCCTCGTCAATCTCTCGGATCGTTAGTATTGGGTTTTAATAGCGGGGGAATTATAAGTAGTACTACTGGGCCCGACAAGCCCCATCCGAGCTAGTCGCGCTAGCCGACCGGGTATGGTCAACGGGTGAATAATTTGGCCTAACTTCGCCATGGTCAGTGATAGGCCTGGCAACACGGAGGCACAACAGTCAGCTTCGATCGCGAACTCTTACGTGACATAACTTTAGGCTAGCTACCTATATATGTTAACATTGAACTTAATTACGAATCAACTATATTATCCCGGGTTGAGGATAATGGAAACAACAACTATATTATCCCGGGTTGAGGATAATGGAAACAACAACTATATTATCCCGGGTTGAGGATAATGGAAACAACAACTTATTATTCCGGGTTTGGAATAATGGAAACAACAACTTATTATTCCGGGTTTGGAATAATGGAACCAACATCGTTATTATTCCGGGTTGGGAATAATGGAACTAAATCGTTATCCCGGGTTGGGGATAACGGGGGAAACAAACTCATAACCGAACAAACGAATTTATGAAAACCTGTGAACTCACTCATCTTTAATGTTGACACTTGTTTCTTTACATGTTTCTCAGGACGCTAGGAGCTCTAGGTGCACTCACATGCATTGAACAAGACATCTTTTATCGAGTCTCATTTACAAACATTGTTTTGGGTTTTTCATTTGTTTTGGCGTTTGTGTTGGCGCCCGTTTCACTACTTATTTTATGGTTCCGCTCAACCATAAAAACGAATGCTTCCGCTAAACATTGGTAACTAAATAAGACAATATAAAATCTACGATGAATGGTTAAACAAATGATTTTTGGAAAACGTATTATCAAATCATATAGAGTCGTTCGACGTACTAGTGTTTCAGATTCTGGTTTGTTCACACGCCTCGCGGTAAAACTCCGCAAGTGGAAATTGAGGGTGTGACAGATTGGTATCAGAGCCACTAGCTATAGAGAACCAGGTTTGCATTAGAAGTAGACCTAAACTATAGCTGAATACACGACACAAGACGTAGTTTGGCACCGAACTGTTATATCTTGTTATGCGATGTACCACCACTATGTTATGTTGATTATGACTTAATAATAAGAAATGAAAACAACTCGTAACTAACTACACAACCTAACAGGCAATGTCATCATCATCATCGTCATCATCATCCGACAAACTTACGCCACCAAGAGCGCCAGGAAAGGCACCTATGGTGGAACCCTTACCATCTTATGGCGTGGAGACACGCTCAGCTACGAGGAAAAGGCTCGCTCTGGGGAGGAGGAGTCATCACGCCCAATCATCGCTGTGCCGGTCAAACCGGTTAACCCTGTAGAAGTAGGAAATGACCTACTTAGAATCATGATACAGAAACAGCAAGAACAGTTAGAAAGAATGCAGGAAACCATCCTAGCACAAGGATGGATGATCCGACAACTGACAGGTAAAACCGACTCGCTCGAGGAAGAACAACATACGAGTAAGATAGCTCGTAACACCTTAGCCAGAGATCTGCGTGCCGAGCAGATAAGAGCCGACTGGCTCGAGGACAGAGTCCTGGAGAATAGTTGGAACATTCATGAGTTAGAGCAAAATCAAGCACCTGCACCAGCACCGGCCCCTCCAGTACCGGTAGAAGAGGATCCAGAGGAGGACCCTGAAGAGGATCCAGAAGAGGATCCAGAGGAGGACCCTGAGGAGGATCCAGAGGAGGATCCAGCTGTAGAAGCTGGAAATGCCGCGCAGGATGACGGCAACGACAGTGATTTGGGGGATGGAGACGTAGACGACTGACACGTCTCGCTTATTTTATTTACTTTCCTTTGGTCTATTTATTTTCTACTTAGATCTAAAATGACAACTGGACGACGTGGAAACCTTAACATGACGCCCGAAGAACTAGCTGCCATGATTCAAGAGCACGTGAACGCAGCTCTAGCGAGTGTTCAGAACCAACCGGCAGCAGGAGGGGGTTTTAACCCCTACAAGATGTTCCTCGACGCGAAACCAAGCAAATACTCGGGAGCAGAAGGACCCATTGGACTGGTCCGCTGGATCGAAAAATCTGAATCAGTATTTGAAATGTGCAACTGTCTAGAGGCCAACAAGGTCAAGTACGCAGCGTCAACACTGGAAGATGGGGCACTAACTTGGTGGAATGCACAAGTCCAAACGCGTGGACTTATTGCTGCAAATGCTATGGCCTGGGCCGAGTTTAAGGCCCTAATCAAAGAAGAGTACTGTCCGCGAGACAGAGTGCAACAGTTGGAGCAAACTTTATGGAACCACAAGATGGTGGGATCTGAAATAGAGGCATACACAGCAAAACATCATGACTTGGTATTTCTATGTCCCGATTTGGCCAACACTGTGGAGAAAAGACTCGAGTTCTATCTTGGGGGTCTGGTCCCGGAGATTCAGGGTATGGTAATGGCTAGTAACCCTGTAACTGAGCATCAAGCAATCCGATTGGCGCACAAACTCACCGACAAGGCGGTGGAACAAAAGAAGTTGCCAGCACGGGGTACAAATGAAGTTGCCCCTGATAACAAAAGAAAGTTTGAAGACTCGTCTGCTCGACAGTCTTCGTCATCCCAGCCGCAACAGGGGAACCAGAAACGGTTCAATCATTACAACAGCCACCGGGGTCACCAAAATCAGCCCGCCAACAACAACAACAACCAGAACGCAAGCGGCTATGCAGGTCGAAAGCCGCAGTGCAACCGTTGTAATCTTCATCATAACGGCCCTTGTGCCAGAAATCGCTGCCAACGATGTGGCAAGATGGGACATGCGGCAAAGGATTGTCGTGGGGAAATCATGTCCCGACAGAGCCAAAATTAACCCCAAGGCCCACAACAGGGTGTTAACCGGGGATGCTATTAGTGTGGTAGCACTGCCCATTTCAAAAGAAACTGCCCACAGCTGCGTAACAACAACAATGGTGGGAACAACCACAACCACAACAACCACAACAACAATAACAACAACAACAATAATGGAAACGGTGGCACAGGAGGTGCCAAAGGTCGCGCATTTACATTGGGCCGCGGAGAGGCCAGAACGACTCGAACGTGATCACCGGTAAGTTTCCCCTTAATGAACATTTTGCTACTGTGCTTTTTGATACGGGTGCGGATAGGAGCTTTATATCTGAGTCTTTTAGGAAGAACCTAAATCTCACGCCTAAACCATTAGAGACCCCTTATGTTATAGAATTAGCCGATGGTAATTCTGTAGATGTGACCCATATAGTATCCGGCTGTCAACTCAAACTCGCGGGTCACACTTTTACCATTGATCTGATGACAACTACCCTGGGTAGTTTTGACGCGGTAGTCGGAATGGACTGGCTATCCGACGTCCGGGCTGAAGTCCTCTGCTTCGAAAAATCTATCCGTATTCCGCTCTCTAACGACGAAATCTTGATGGTGCAAGGCGAGAAGGCAAGCGCCGTCACCAACATCATCTCTTACATGCAAGCGCAGAAGTATCTTCGGAGAAAGAACTCCTTCGCTTTACTCGCACTGGTTACCGAACAACCTAAGGATGAGAAACGTATAGAAGACATCCCTGTCGTCCGTGATTTTTTCCGATGTATTCCCAGAGGAATTACCTGGTCTTCCACCCCATCGACAATTGGAGTTTGAAATCGAATTGGCGAACCATGCAACTCCTATCGCCAAGGCTCCATACCGCCTAGCTCCAGCCGAGCTGCAGGAGCTGTCTACCCAACTTCAGGAGCTATTAGAAAAAGGATTTATCCGACCAAGCGTTTCGCCATGGGGAGCCCCAGTCCTTTTTTTCAAGAAGAAGGACGGGACTTTCCGCATGTGCATCGACTACAGGGAACTCAACAAGGTTACTGTCAAGAACCGATACCCGTTACCTCGCATCGACGATCTTTTCGACCAACTTCAAGGGTCAAGCTACTACTCCAAGATTGACCTTCGGTCCGGTTACCACCAGCTACGCGTCAGGGAGGAAGATATCGCCAAGACGGCATTTCGTACGAGGTATGGCCATTATGAGTTCTTGGTCATGCCCTTCGGTCTCACCAACGCACCTGCGGTGTTCATGGACCTCATGAACCGCGTGTGTAAACCATACCTCGACAAATTTGTCATTGTGTTCATCGATGACATACTCATCTACTCCAAAAGTGAAGAAGAACATGCTGAACATCTACGATTACTGCTAGGACTACTTCAACAGGAAAAGTTATATGCCAAGCTTTCGAAGTGTGATTTCTGGATGCGGGAAGTTCAGTTTCTCGGGCATATCGTGAATGAAAAGGGTATCCACGTAGACCCTGCCAAGATTGAAGCCATCAAAAACTGGGAAGCACCCAGGACACCGACGGAGATCCACCAATTTTTGGGTTTGGCTGGTTACTACAGACGTTTCATCGAGGGGTTTCAAAGATCGCACAACCGCTTACTACTCTCACCTTGAAAGGCATCAAGTATGTTTGGGGTGACAAGCAGGAGGCAGCATTTCAATTGCTGAAACTGAAACTTTGCAATGCACCCATTCTGTCCTTGCCGGAAGGGACAGATGACTTTGTAGTATATTGTGATGCTTCCATTCAGGGATTGGGATGCGTACTCATGCAACGCGATAAGGTCATCGCGTATGCATCCCGCCAACTGAAGGTTCACGAGAAAAACTACACGACGCATGTCCTGGAATTGGGAGCAGTAGTGTTTGCACTTAAAATTTGGAGACACTACCTCTATGGAACGAAGTGCACAATCTTTATGGACCACAAGAGTCTCCAACACATCTTTGATCAGAAAGAGTTGAACATGCGACAGCGTCGCTGGGTCGAACTCTTGAACGATTATGAGTGTGCCATTCGGTATCAACCGGGTAAAGCTAACGTGGTAGATGATGCCCTCAGTAGGAAGGAACACTTGAAACTTCGTCGTGTACGAGCATTACAACTCACTATTCATTCGAGGCTACCCGAACAAATACGCGACGCCCAGTTAGAAGCAGTTAAGGAGGAAAACATCAAGGCCGAATCGGTGGGAAAAATGGAACGCGATTGGGAAGTAAAACCCAACGGAGCCCGGTATTTCATGAATCGCATATGGGTACCTCTCTACGGAAACCTCAGGGAGCTAGTCATGGATGAAGCTCACAAATCCCGATACTCTGTCCATCCGGGTTCGGATAAGATGTATCAAGACCTTAAAGCTGCGTATTGGTGGCCCAACATGAAAGCCGATATAGCCACCTACGTGAGTAAATGTTTGACTTGTGCAAAAGTCAAGGTAGAGTATCAAAAGCCATCGGGGCTACTCCAACAACCTGAGATCCCAGTGTGGAAATGGGATCAGATCTCGATGGACTTCATCACTAAACTCCCGCGAACTTTGGGTGGTTGCGATACCATCTGGGTAATTGTGGATCGTTTAACTAAGTCCGCACACTTCCTAGCTATTAAAGAAACAGATAAGATGGAGAAGTTGACTCGCATCTACATTAAGGAAGTAGTTTCTCGTCACGGAGTGCCAACATCCATCATCTCAGACAGAGATGCTCGCTTCACGTCCAACTTCTGGCAGTCACTCCAGAAAGCGTTGGGAACACGCTTAGATATGAGCACAGCCTATCACCCTCAGACTGACGGTCAAAGTGAAAGGACCATACAAACCTTGGAAGACATGCTTAGGGCATGCGTCGTAGACTTCGGAAATAGTTGGGAAATCCACCTGCCTCTAGTAGAATTCTCATATAACAACAGTTATCATACGAGTATTTCGGCAGCATCGTTTGAGGCATTATACGGTCGTAAATGTAGATCACCGGTCTGCTGGGCAGAAGTCGGTGACAGTCAACTCACAGGCCCTGAGTTAATACTTGAGGCTACTGAAAAGATTGTACAAATCAGAAACCGCATGGCGGCGGCACGAGATCGACAGAAAAGCTACGCTAATCAACGACGAAAACCGCTCGAATTTCAAGTAGGCGACCGCGTCCTACTAAAGGTGTCACCCTGGAAGGGTGTAATCCGCTTTGGAAAACGGGGCAAACTAAACCCACGGTACGTAGGCCCGTTTGTAATCTTGAAACGTATTGGACCCGTAGCTTATCAATTAGACCTCCCTGCCGAACTCAGTGGAGTTCACAACGTATTTCACGTGTCAAATCTGAAGAAGTGTCTATCAGATGAAACTCTAGTCATTCCATTGGATGAGATCCAAGTGGATGAACAACTGCACTTTGTGGAACAGCCTATCGAGATCATGGATCGTGAGATCAAGACTCGAAGGCACAGCAAAATTCCGATCGTTAAGGTTCGTTGGGACTCTAAGCGTGGACCGGAGTTCACGTGGGAAAGAGAGGACCAAATGAAAAGCAAATACCCACACCTCTTCGCAACTGAGCAGCAAACTAACGATACCAGTAACTAAATTTTCGGGACGAAAATTCTTTTAACATGGGGATGATGTGACAACCTGGAAATTTCTCATACTTTCGCGTACCATTGTTAACTAAATCCTTGTGCATGGCACTTGGGAATCTTTGTGCATGGCACTTGGGAACTTCTTGTAACGTTGCATACCATCATTAACGAACTAACTCTTTGTGCGTGGCACTCTAAACATGTACGCTACATTCTAAACCGCGTTTACTCAATTTTCGGGACGAAAATTCTTTCAACATGGGGATAATGTGACATCCCGGTTTTTCGGATAACTTAAACGCAATACTTGTCGAATAAATTGTATGCTACGTATTAAACGTGTACGAGTTAGTGAATACGTGATGTGCGATTATGTGATTATTTTAGTTATAAAATAATTATGGTAAATATGTACACGAACCGAACCGAACCGAACCGCGACACGAACCAACTTTGATTCCTTGTGACTCTAGGAGTTAACCAAGTTTTAAACCTTAAACTCCAACTACTCGACCGCGTGCAACCCAAACCACTCTCGGCCGAGAACAAGGATCAAACCCAAACCGCAAACCCATTGTGTGCAAACCCGAACCGCAAACCCATTGTGTGCAACCCAAACCTTAAACCCAAGTCTTCGGCCGCAAGATCAAACCCAAACCGAACCAACCCAAGTCCTCGGCCACGAGATCAAACCCAAACCGTAACCCTTATCTCTCTTTGCGCTATATATACAAACCCACATGCATGCTTCCTTCACAACACACACAAAACCCTAATAGCAAACCAGCCGTCGGCAGCCTTACTCTTGTTCCATCGACCGCGAGCAGCTTTTTCCTTCATCATATCAATCGTGATCAGCCGTGTTACATTCCATTCGGTCGCGAGATAGCCCATTGTTCACTTCCTCGATCACAAACAGCCTACTTCATCATCATCTCTCGGTCGCAAGCATCTTTGATCACCGGTTCCTTATCTTACTCACGGTTCGTTTACCTTATCATTAAAAGATTAGAATTTATCATATGTTACAAGATCATATTCGGATACATGTGTTTTGATTTTGTTGTTTTCGGATTGTATGATTGAATGAAGTGATTGTGTTGTTTCGGATTGTTAATGCTAGATTGAAAGTTGGATGTTTGTTTGAGAATCTGAAATCATAGGTTGTATTTGTTTATAAAAACTAGAGATGTTGATTAGGGTTTGCATGGATATGTTATATGTATTGATCTATGATTAGAAAAACCGGTTCTTGATCGCCTAGGTTAATTATATGGACGGTTTATGCGATAGAATGCTGAAACAGTTTGCTGAGTAATAGTTACAGCCGACTTCATCTGGCTGTAACTCGGTCATTAGTTGTCGAAAAACGGATTTTCTGATGTCTAGAACGTAGAGATTTGAATAACGAATCTAATGGCGCTGGATTCATATTTTTCTGAAGTCGTTTAATATTTTTAAATGGCCAAATAAGTTTAGTAACTAAAGCTGTGAAAATCCTGAAGTTTTGTTAGTTGTTTATCGAGTTGGATTTTATAATCAGTAGGGAGTCGAGTCATGAATTTTGTACAGCAACTAGGTATGGAAATTTCCGGGAACTCCAATTGGAATTTTGTTAATTGGACGATCAGTGATTTTTAAATAAATTCATCCGTGGACTGCAGTCAGAAAGCGACAAATCTGACTGCAGCCTAGTATATTAATATTTATGGTTAATTGGTAAAGATTTAGGACTTGGAAAATTTATATAAATTTATACATTATAAAAATCCTAGAAAACAACTGAATTATGAGTATTAAGCTGAAATTTGATAACTTGTGATTGTGTGCACCAAAGTGTTGCATGGATTTGATTATGTTTATGATAAATTGTTTTGATTACTATGATCACATGAGGATACTTGCATGCATGTATGGGTGTTAGGTATGTTGTTTGTGTGTATCATTTTGTGCGTAAATTAAGTGTAGAATCTGTATTGGTGTGTTCACACACTGACTTGAAATCAATTGGTTTGTTAGGACGCAATTAGCGGTCCCATCCCTTACAACTTCTTTGCTACACTAACCGAGCAACTAAAGGTGAGTTCACGGCCCCTAACTTTATCCGGTTTTTAAACAACAGGGGGAGAAACATGTATACACTCTTCAAACTCAATCTCTTTACGTTATACGAAATTAACGTCACATAACTAATCGGTAACTAAGTTGATGTTAATGTAATGTTATGGTCACTAAGCAGCTATATCACTTAAGTCCTCGTTAATCTCTCGGATCGTTAGTATTGGGTTTTAATAGCGGGGGAATTATAAGTAGTACTACTGGGCCCGACAAGCCCCATCCGAGCTAGTCGCGCTAGCCGACCGGGTATGGTCAACGGGTGAATAATTTGGCCTAACTTCGCCATGGTCAGTGATAGGCCTGGCAACACGGAGGCACAACAGTCAGCTTCGATCGCGAACTCTTACGTGACATAACTTTAGGCTAGCTACCTATATATGTTAACATTGAACTTAATTACGAATCAACTATATTATCCCGGGTTGAGGATAATGGAAACAACAACTATATTATCCCGGGTTGAGGATAATGGAAACAACAACTATATTATCCCGGGTTGAGGATAATGGAAACAACAACTTATTATTCCGGGTTTGGAATAATGGAACCAACATCATTATTATTCCGGGTTGGGAATAATGGAACTAAATCGTTATCCCGGGTTAGGGATAACGGGGGAAACAAACTCATAACCGAACAAACGAATTTATGAAAACCTGTGAACTCACTCATCTTTAATGTTGACACTTGTTTCTTTACATGTTTCTCAGGACGCTAGGAGCTCTAGGTGCACTCACATGCATTGAACAAGACATCTTTTATCGAGTCTCATTTACAAACATTGTTTTGGGTTTTTCATTTGTTTTGGCATTTGTGCTGGCGCCCGTTTCACTACTTATTTTATGCTTCCGCTCAACCATAAAAACGAATGCTTCCGCTAAACATTGGTAACTAACTAAGACAATATAAAATCTACGATGAATGGTTAAACAAATGATTTTTGGAAAACGTATTATCAAATCATATAGAGTCGTTCGATGTACTAGTGTTTCAGATTCTGGTTTGTTCACACGCCTCGCGGTAAAACTCCGCAAGTGGAAATTGAGGGTGTGACAATAACGATTGCTCAGCATAGCACACAAGTCATACAAGTTTGCAAAGTTTACGCGCAATTATTGTTTTAAGCATGACTTAACGTTTAAGACCAATTAAGGTGTACCTGGTTTCGTCATGGGCATCACAGTTTATTCGGTCGACCAAGGACACTTACACAATCCCAAGTGAGTACATAGCTCCCATCTTTTACGTTTTCAAATGTTTTGGGGTGATTCATATGTGCAAAATCGTTTTCTTGTTTTCAAAACAAAGTCTATGTGCAAAATCGTTTTCTTGTTTTCAAAACAAAGTCTATGGTTTATATATAAAAGAATACGATTGCAATAATGTGAACAAATTGTTGGTGCATTATGAATGACATTCATTAGCTTTGGCCAAGCCGACCAGTAGTATGTTATGGTACTATAGGACTGAGAATCCCGTTACCAAAATTCCGAGTGTTTGTAGGGAAGTTTTTGGAACGACAAAACTTTATTTTTAACGAACCCTTTGGTGGTTTCTTAGTCGATTTAAAGAGACCCTTTGGTGGTCTAGACGAGTCATCACAGGTGTGAATGTATTCATTAAAGAACGACCACAGTTTTCACAATTAAAACACGGACGATTGGTTTACGACATGAATGATTGGTGGACGAATGGTTTATAACACAGACGATTGGTTTATAACACGGACGAATGGTTTATAACACGGACAAATGGTTTATGGTTAGTGATTTAAGATAACGAGATGGGTACAATATAATAAAAGCATGGTGGATACGCCGCTGGTACTTCCTATATATAAGTGTTTTTATCATATTATATATCGTGGCGTTACCCGAATCACTTGGACAAATGGTTTTGAACAATGTCACGCAACGATTTTCACTTAAAGATATAAACCATACGAAGTTTTCTTTTAAATCAATTTAGTACTCGGTTTTACAAAAGAAACGTGTTGGTCAAGATTCATGGCTACAAGGTTTTCTTTTACTTATATCAACTTGTTAAGTTGGTTAAATATATAGCAATATCAAACACTTTTTGATTTCAAGGTTCACACTCGTCGACTCTCCAAGTCGGACGACGTATTGCAATATGGATACGAAGCCATGAATTTGACACACTCACAAAACCTATGTACTGGCCGACATTTTTATGCTGACTCTCTTTTCACATATGTTTCAGGAGCTAATGTTTGATGATTAGGAATGCGTGCTTCACATAGGATGGATGCGGGCCTTAGTTTACATTAAAACTTAAAGACAAATATTGTATTTTGTTCCAAGAAAATGTAAATTATTAATCTAATAAAACAAAACCTTGAAATACCATGTGTTTGAAACAATTCATGTAACATGACTCCCCGACGTTTCCGCCGTGATTTCTTGTTTTACGCGGCCGGGGTGTTACAGAGATTGGTATCAGAGCTCATGGTTATAGGGAATTAGATTATTAGTAATGCTTTGACCTAGACTATAACCTTCCTAGGACCCTAACGCAAGTTATCTTGTATATAGATTCTTAATACAATACCATCACCTATCCTTAGGTGATTACCTAAAACATAGCATAATACATCCTTGAAGGTCAAAATTTTCCAATACTTCACAAGAAATTATCTATCCTTAGATGATTTGTTTTTGGGCTTTATGCCTTCAAAGTTTTCAAAATCTCATCAAAGTTTGGGCTTTAATAATGTGCACATATGCAATTCGGAAGGGTGGATGCCGATACCCTGTGTTTTCTGTCTAAGGCTAGAGTGCTCGTACAAATTCGCATTATCGGACCAGTCACTCTTACCTGGAAAATCTTGGGGTGAGTGTCCACTTATAGGCTAAAGCATGTCTTCGCGATACATTATAAAGACCCATTTACTTTAATTAGTCACTGTGTCGTTTGTTTGTTTTAATATAACGAACAAATGATCACAATCCTTATGCTTCGTCGATATTTTTTTAAACATTAATTTTTTTATACCAATCTAGTTTCTTTCTCTCATATATTTTCCCCCTCTCTATTAGAATGCCTCCTCTACGTAACAATACCCAAATAACAGAGTTGACTACTAAAGTCGCCCAACAAATAGGCATACTACTCAGTGGAACCATTGAGTTTGCTGTAGCCATATCCAGTCTTGATGATAAGACTACTCCTGAGGCACCAAAGAAAACAAAAGCCAAGCCTTTAAAAAATTCAAGGAAGCGTAAAGCTTTAAAGAATTTACCCGTGATTGCTCCAATTCCACTTAATCAAGTGGGACCTAATCAGGTGGCTCCGCCACCTGCTTAGAAGCCATACACAGGAAAAGCACCTCTATGCAATCAATGTAACCTTTACCACTATGCAAGTGTCCTTTGCCGAAAATGTCCAAAATATGGACGTTTTGGTCATACAGCTAATGTCTGTCGTTTAGCCACTATGCCAAACCAAGCTATGATAGTTCCTACACAACTTATCGCAACCCCTCATGCGATACCTATTTGTCCTAACTACCCACATGGAATCTGCTTCAATTGTAGTTATCCTAATCACTTCAATTAACCTAGGCTGACAAATGACAACTCAATGTATGGACACAAGATTTACACTAGGAAT
The DNA here is from genome assembly GCA_947069175.1 of Scalesia atractyloides. NCBI lineage: Eukaryota > Viridiplantae > Streptophyta > Magnoliopsida > Asterales > Asteraceae > Scalesia > Scalesia atractyloides. The sequence goes on from CAMTDV010000030.1 coordinate 31,063,063, forward strand.
GTCATGGCTTGCGCTAATGTCAAAATAAACACGTAAACTTTTATGTTTTCTGTTTATTATCCAAGAACTTTGAAACACTTTGGTTGTTTTATAAATAAACCTTGTTGTTCCCATTTTATTTACAAAACTAGTATGATTGCATGTATGTGTGACATAGCACTACAATACCGACACCAAGGACATGGTTCCTTGCAAATCAAACTACTATCGTGGTTTCTTTGATTTTTGAGATTGCTCGCAATCTCTACAAATATCATATGTACTCGATTCCCCCAAGGAAACAAAGAACAAGGCACAAGATAAAATCCTTAATGGATACACAAAGTACTACCTTATAATCCTTAATTGGATTTCTAAGGGTACTTTCACAAGTCCTTGATTGGTCCCATACAACATGTTTATGTGCAAGTTTTGAGACGAAACAAAACACAAATCCCAAATCCATGATTGATCTTCCTATACAAATAGTTAGATCTCTGGATCCCAAAGTACTACCCTAAATCCTTGATGGGCTTTTCTATGCAAATAATTAGACCCTTGTATTTTAAGGTACTATCCCAAACATTATTTGATTCACATGTTTTCTTGAATTTAATTGTTTAATTTTCCCCACACATCACAAAATGAATCATGCAGACTATGCAAAGAATTAAGTAATAATGGGTGCACATATAATTATAAAAATTCAGAGCATAGAAACCACAGTAAGTTTTGTCATGTGTGATTTCATAGGACCTATAGTGATACATTTAAACCATACATTCATCACATTCATCTTCCAATCAAATTTTCTCTTACACTTTCTATCTCCAACTTCGGACACACACAAAAGTTTCCTATAACAGTCTTCATAGGGAACCTCTATAAACATCCTTCCATCCGATAATACAATACTCTAACACTTTTTCCTTTTCAAATTCACACCCTTTTCAAATACATAAGCTCTAAAGGTAAAACATCAACATTCCTTTAGTTTGCTTGAACAACCAAAGGTGCCGGTGTAGAAGTGAGATAACATTGCCATAGATCTCACCACTAAAATCACCGCACACATTTAAAAGCCGTGATGCCATTTAGGTAATTATTGACCATCTGACTATGTCACCACACATTTTGTCGATTCATAAGGATTTCCTCTGCTAGCAAACTTGCTAAGATTTATATCAATGAGATCGCATCATGTCATTATGTTCCTTCAAACATCATAAAAAATCATGAAACTCGTTTCTCATCTCGTTTTTGGGAAAACCATGCAATCTGCCATGGGAACCAAAGTAAATCTGAGCACTACTTACCATCCTCAAACAAATAGACAAACCAAAAAGAACAATCCAAACACTTGAAAACATACTTAGAGTTTATGTGCTTTAACTTGGGTGGTAGTTGAGATTCGCATCTACCTTTGATCGAATTCTCCTACAACAACAATTATCACTCTAGCATCAACATGGCACCTTTCGGAACTCTATACGGTCAAAAATGTCGTTCACCTGTCTGCTGGAATAAGGTCGGTGAGGCTCACCTCACTGGACCTGAACTTGTTCTGGAAACAACAGACAAAGTCAAGAAAAATCGCGATAACCTTCTGACAGCTAGAAGTCGTCAAAAGAGTTATGCGGACAAATGACGCAAGCCCTTTGAATTCCAAGTTGGAGGTCACGTCCTTCTCAAGGTATCCCCATGAAAAGGTGTGGTTAGATTTGGAAAGAAAGGAAAACTTGCACCACGATATGTTGGATCATTTAAGATCGTTGAGAGAATCGGAAAGGTGGCCTACCGACTTGAACCACTCCTGAACTTGGGATATTCACCCAACATTGCACGTATCTAATTGAAAAAGTGTTTAGCCGATACAAACCCCCACATCCCCCTCGACGAAATTTGCATAGATGACACTATGCACTTTGTCGAGAAACCTGCGGAGATATTGGACCATGAAGTCAAGAAACTCAAGCGTAGATGAATACCGATAGTTAAAGTTTGCTGGGAATCCAAACGTGGCCCAGAATTTACTTGGGAACGAGGGGATCAAGTGAAAGAAAATTACCCACATCTGTTTTCACAAGTTCCCTCTAATTAAATTTCAGGACGAAATTTCCTAAAGTAGAGGAGACTGTGACATTTGTGCCTTTTCAATCCTTGTACAATTTCAAACTCTCAAAAACCTCTTTTGAAAGTAATATGTAAACCATTACTCAATCATGATCAATTTAACGCGAAGTACACTCTGAAACAAGGGCATAAGCTACACATACCCTAAATACCCTTTACATAACTTAGATATAAGTTTTAGAGGGTTAGGTATGACAAAAACACGCTTATACAAGTCGAAGAACTATTTTCGCCAAACTACAAAAGTCTGCCAATTCTCGTATTTTTTAATACGAACCATGTGTACCATTCCAAATATTTTTGTATTCAATAAAATCTTGTACTTTTTTGATAAGAATGCAAAAATGTCAATCGTTGCGAAATTCCGACCATATTCGTGTTCGTTAAAGCGTTTTACGTAATTTTGCGAAACGCATAACCGTACAACCGAACGAACCGACATCCACGACATTTCCGGGCAATATCCAAGTTACATATGCCTTAAAAATAGGTTAAAAATGACAAACACGATGAAACAAGTCCAGGGGCCAAATCTGCCAATTTTTGAAAGTGCCGCCCCTGCCAAGGCCTTACAGACCGTAAGACCAAATCCATATGGTCCGTAGAAAAATGTGGCAGCCTCTTGTTTCATGCCTTGGAGTCCAAGAACTTGAAATTTCCTGCTTGTTTCCTGCAAATGACAAGTGTTAGGACCTCCCTCCTGATCATGCCACCTCCATGGACAATTGGCTTGATCTTGTGAGCTCCTAAACACTATAAATAGCCTTGATCTTCATCCTTTCCAACTTGCTCATTTCACATTTCTTTCTCCCACTCTATTGGAGGTTGCTTCCAACTTTTGGAGGCCTCCAACTCTGAGCTCTTAAGTGTTCTTAACACAAGTAAGTGCTCTCTCCTAATCTATTTCATTTATTTTGGCTATTTTGAGCCAAAAGTCAAACAGTTTGACTTTCGGTTCTGACCATATTTGTCAAGTCAAAGTTCAATCGAACTTTGCAACGTGATCGTAATCACGAAGGTTATAATCCCTTGCGATTTCACCTTCTGATTATCACGTTTACTAGGCGAAGTGATGAGTCAAAATTTTGCTAAAAAATGCGCATAACGTGCATTTTTATAACGAAACTATTTTCGGGTATTAAAACTCCAAGTTTTGATACCAAATCAGTTTTATAACATTAGTTAGACATGTTTTAACATGTCTAACTCGTCACTTCAAGTTTAGTGCTTTATTAGGGTCGAAAGTCAAAGCGGTGGTCGTAAGTCGAGCGGTCTTGACCACCGCTTTGACTTTCGAATCCGACCCATTTGGTCAATCTCAGGATTCGACCAAGTGCATTTTTATGACCATAGTTGTATAGGGAATAACCCTCTGAGGTTATACCTTATGGTCATAAGGTTTGGTTAGTTATATGATGAGTTGCTTATATGTTCTTTTAAATTGACCAAAATACCCTTTTGTACCTAAATTGGTTTTAAGCATACGTAACCAAATTTTTGACATCTAAAGTGATGATATAATCAAACTTGTTTTGGCATATAAGACTCATCATAGGACATATTTGACCATCCGATTATATAATTACGCTTATAACCTGTTAAAGTACTATAAACTACATTAACGAGTCCGGGTCAAAAGCACTTAGGATCCTTTCGAAATCAGAATGTTAAGTTTATTAAACCATATCATATGAGTCCCAACACTTGTTTGGTTTGTAAGACTTCATTCTATCTGATCTCCCGTTTAAAGTCTTGATACACTAACATAGTTATCCGACATATTAGGACACGTTTGAGCTTTGTTTATTTCGTCGATCAAGGACACATACGCAATCCCAAGTGAGTACATAGCTCCCCTCTTTTACGTTTTCAAATGTTTTGGGGCGATTCATATGTGCTAAATCATTTTCTAGCTTCAAAACAAAGTCTATGGTTTATATATAAAACAATACGATTTCAATAATGTGAACAACTTGTTGGTTCGTTATCCATAACAGGAATGACATTCATTAGCTTTTGCCGGGCTGACCAGTAGTATGTTATGGTACCATAGGAATGGCAATTCCATTAACCAAATTCCCGGTATATGTGGGGAAGTTTGGGGAACGATAGAAACTGTATTTTTAACAAACCCTTTGGTGGTTTGTTAGTCGATTTAAAGAGACCCTTTGGTGGTCTAGAAGAGTCATCACAGGTTTGAATATATTCTTTAAAGAACGACCACAATTTTCACAATTAAAACATGGACGATTGGTTTATGACACGGACGATTGGTTTATAACACGGACGATTGGTTTATAACACGGATGAAACACGGACGAATGGTTTATGGTTAGTGATTTAAGATAACGAGACGGGTATAATATTATACCTGGGAGGACGAGCGTGAACTGATGACCTTAAACACGTTGATCAATGGTGATAGACATTGATGAGGGCACCAAAATGAGAACAGTCAATCGGTACCGAGTTTATTATATGTAACATGTCCTTAAACTAAACACCTACTTGTTTTATGTTAAACAAAACTGTGAACTCACCGGCTTAATCGCTGATACATTTTTTCTGCATGCTTGCAGGTTGTTAGATAATTTATGCATGGGAACTTGCAGTCTGGGGAGCTTGAAATGTAATGGGGCGTGTTACTAGCTTGCAAATAATAAAACTATATGCTTTAAAATATTTTAATTTCAATTGTTTGAGATTTTTACACTTGCTTCCGCTGAACATATACTATTTTGAATTGTTTAATTTAAAAGTCACTTTTCATGTTGGTTATGATGACTTTGTTTTATATTACCTATTGTTAGTTCAACATGATTAGTGGCTAGATCCTGGTACGTCACACGCCTCGCGGTAAAACTCAGGAAGTGGAAATTTGGGGGTGTGACAGCGTTACCCAAATCACTTGGATAAATGTTATCAGACAATGACACACAACAATTTTCACTTAAAGATATAAACCATATGAAGTTTTCTTTGATTTGATTTATTACTCGGTTTTACAAAAGAAATGTTTTGGTCAAGATTCGTGGCTACAAGATTTTCACAAACTCTAACCAACTTGTTTTAGTTGGTTAATTATGTTGCAATATCAAACACTTTTGATATAAGGTTTTCACTTAATATGTATACAAAGCCATGAATTTGACACACTCACAAAACCTATGTACTCGCCGGCATTTTTATGCTGACTCTCTTTTCACATATGTTTCAGGAGCCAATGTTTGATGATTTGAAATACATGCGTTCACATAGGATTGGACGCGGGCCTTAGTGACTTAAAAACATGAAAGACAATTTATTTATAGTTTGTTCAGTTTATCCTAAGACAATGTAAACACTTAATTCAATAGTACAAAACTTTATGTACCATGTGTTGTGAAACAGTAGTTCTGTGACATGAATCCCTGATGTTTCCGCCGCGGTTTGTTGGTTTACGTGGTCGGGGTGTTTCAATACGTCCATAGCAAGATTCCATGAAGCATCCAATTCTTCAATGCCTTCTTCAACAACTTGATTTATCTCTGTAGCAAACACTAAAGGAGGCAAGAGTTCACCTGCAAGAAAAGCATTCAAACTATTGAGCATGGATGTTGCGAGAGCCAACCTCTTTGTTCTGGTTGGTCAGGAATGCAAGATTTTCAGCAGAGGGTGTAGATTGGACATTCAGAGAAGCTGAGGGGTTCACAGGACTGTAGACCACGTTTGCGTGCTGAGGAAATTGTTGAGCAGTAACAGTAGTTGGAGCAGCTGAGTTGCTTGGAAGAGACATGCCATAAACGTAGTTTGTCTTCTGAGCTTGAAGCTGTGCTTGAGTTAACAGACTAAAGACAACATTTGGATTACTGTTCATCACCGGGTTGAAGATAAGGTTAGGATGACTTTGAGACTTCAATGCAGCATTAGAACCAGTCACCCCTGCAACAATCATGGAGTTCTTGTGGTTTAGCTCTCTTTGCTGGTTATCGATTTCACATGATTTGTTGGTAGCGATCAGTTCCGTGAGAGTAACTTCATTCAGATTTGTAGTACATTTAATCATCGAAACATCAGCATCCCAAGTCTTTGGCAGTGAATTCAACAGTCGTTGATTCATCCCACTGTTAGTAATGGAGATTCCAGCACTTATCATCTGTGAGACAAGCTTGACGAACCTCCTAATTTGGTTTTCCACAGTCTCCCCGTAGATGTGATTAAATGAACTGAACTGCAGGTTCAACTTGTTTACTCTGCTAGCCTTCATGTCGGTGTTTCCTTCGAGATGTCAGGACCGAGAGCCATAGTAAGATTCGCCATTGCCTTATCATCTTCGTCCTTAATTCTTCGATCATCGTCGGTCCACAAAATTTCGGGCTTCGGAATGTGAGTGTGAGGATCATCTTCAGTTGCCTACATGATAGTACGGGGACCATCACAAATACACCGCCAGATGTCGGGTTCATTAGCTTTGCAAAACTGCTCAAAAGGCCAGATACACTCAAAATAGTCATCTCCATACAACAACCGTGGAATTTTGGTAGACGTTCCGATACTCTGATCCAGTTCTTGATGCAACGCTAGAGTCTGAGACTGGATGGCCGTCAAGGTTGCGTTGGCGAGATTCGCAACAGTCAGAATACTGTTCAGGTTCATCATTTTAGTTTTACCGAATTGTAATTAATTATATTTTAATTAAAGTGACAAGTCCAAAAGTTCATTCCGAGATGGTCAACAGAAGTCAATTCGAGATGGTCAACAAAAGTCAATCCGGGATGATCAAATCGAAAGAATGGATTCTGAACAGTATCTTATCGGAGATGAATGATTCAAGAAGACTATCCGATAACAGATTTGATCCGAGATGGTTCGAGTTGCTTGATGATTACCCGAGAAGGAATCCGAGATACAAGCAATTCTATCCAAGATGCAAGCAGTTCTATCCGAGATTATTCGAGTCTTCAACAGATGATCTGAGATATTCAAGCTGATGATTCGAGTTTGTCCGAGATGATCCGAATTGAAGTAAAAACTCAACAGCAGCTCTGAAATAGTAGCAAGTGTAATCTGAAACACTGTGATATCAGATTTGAGCCTGGAAACAGGTTCAAAAAGGCTATGATACCAATTGTAAGTCCTGATAAACCAGATCTCACGATATCACACATAGCTTGAATGGTGGCGGAATCACACAAACAAGCTAAGAAAGAAATAAGATGAAATAGAAAGTTCAACTTGCATACAAATCAAGGTTTGTCTAATGCAAGTGAGTAAAAACTACCAAGGAGCACCTAACCCTAATACAACATTATCTATTTATACCAGAGGGTTAGTGCTGCATTAACCTAAAGCCCTTAGGCCCAAAAGTTACCCCCAAGCCCATTACATCATGATAGCCCACATTCTTAATGATACTAATGCATAAACCTATTTAGGGCCATACAAAAATTAAGTAATCTTGTTATCTTGTCACCTAACTAAAAACGGATTCCACACGTTAATGGACTAGGTTAAAATATATTTCCTGAGCTTTCGGATTGAAAACGGTCCTCACATAACCAAACATATATTTTACTCTTTAATAAATATATTTTCTATGCTCGTTTTCTTAACAAAATAATATCTTTAATATTATTCATGTTTATTTTCCGAAACCCATTTGTTTCCACGAACGTTTTGTTTATCTTCCGTGTATACAAATACACATACCTATATGTATACACACACATATTTCCAATCAATGAGTACGTATCACGCAATATATATATATATATATATATATATATATATATATATATATATATATATATATATATATATATATATATATATATGGTAATGTTCATGCGAGAACCATCTTTACTGTGAGAACCGTGAGAACCACCTTTATTGTAAAATAAAATCTAAAAAAATAAAAAAAAACAATAATTTTTTAATAAAAATCGTTATATTTTGTTACAAAAAAAAACTTTTTTTTTTCGAGTAACAGTTATCCATGCACATGTGCATATGTATCATAACTTCGACAAATTCAGTAATACGTTATCACTAGTAGACAATTGCACTTTAATTTACGATACCATCCATAATACACTCAATTTTACATTAAATGCACATGTATATCATTATGTATAACAATTATATACCGTGTTTTGGTACAAAAAGTTTGTGATTTTGAATGATGAGGCTCATATAAATGTTTTTTGGTTAGTTATATCCAGTGGTTGATGGGTTCATTATAGTTGTCACTTTATGATTTAATATGTTGATTGGATGGTATAAACAGTGTTGATGTACATGTAATAAAGTGAAAATATTGGTATTGGTATGATATTATAAATGGTAGGAGGTAATGGTATTGTATTATGGATGGTAGGAGGTAATGGAAGTGTATTATAGATGGTATGATAGATGAAAGAGAAAGTGTATTCAAAGTAGTGTACCAAAACACCTTATTTCATGTTGATACATATAGATGCACATGTGCATTTCTTATATTGGTAACGTAAAAAGTAGTGTATTACACATGGTAGTGTAAATGAAAGTACAATTGTCTAATGTTTGTAATGTATTATGGAATTTGTCAAAGAAATAATGAAAATGCACATGTGCATGGTAGTGTATTATGGATGGTATGATAGATTAAAGAGAAAATGTATTCAAATTAGTATACCAAAACGTCTTATATCATGTTGATATATATAGATACACATGTGCATTGCTAATATTAGTAACTTAAAAAGTAGTGTGTTACACATGGTAGTGTAAATGAAGGTACAATTGTCTAATGTTTGTAATGTATTATGGAATTTGTCAAAGAAATGACGAAAATACACATGTGCATGGATTGTTGGCACTCAAAAAAAAAAATTTTGAATTTTTTTATTGTTGAGTAAATATAGCGACTTTTTCAAAAAAAAAAAACTAAAAAAAACAAATGTGAACACAACCAAAAATACCTAAAAAATCTAAAAACATACAAATGTTTTTAATATTTTTTATAAAAAAATCGATGGTTCTCGTCATAAAAAACGGTTTAGTTTTTAGCACTTAGCTTGGGTGGGGGGAGGGGGTTAGGTTTTTTTAGGTTTTGGGTGGTTGTGTGGTGGGTTTATTTTATTGTGTTCTCTTGTTCTCGCAGTTCTCGTAATAAAGGTGGTTCTCACATGGACCCTACACTATATACATGTGCGTATATATATATATATATATATATATATATATATATATATATATATATTATTAAATCGTTTCACACTAAGTAGCTTGTCGGTTTCTAGAAAATATATTTTAGAAAATATATTCCTACGTGAACTTGGAAATATTTATATTTTTGCAATCCACTATATAGATAAATAAATATATAATTAGCTTAATATATATAGGGGCGGGATTTTGAGAAAACACCTATAAGTGTGAAAATGGTGAGAACGATTTTGGTGTTGACACGTGGTGTTGGTGCTAACTTACACTAAATGTAATATTGTCAAAAGCCCATAAACATGCCACTCACATGCAAAAAAGCATCCACATACCTGTCACTTGTATATTTCATCATCCTTTTTAAACTCCCGCAACTCTTTTATACTTGATTATTTAAAAAAAAATTACACCATAAAATCGAGTATTTTATTATCTTTCCAACGAGTATATCATTGCTAAACTTTTTAAATAAAAAAATGACATGAACTGGGTGTTAAAATTATAACGCCATAAAACACCTAGTTTAGAAAAACGACATGAAAATACTCAGTTGAAAACACCATAAAACACATACTTCAGGAAAAAAAACCATGAAGACCAAGTTGAAAACACCATAAAAACCAAGTTGAAAACGCCATAAAGAAACAAAGTTCAAAACATCATAAAAAACTCAGTTCATTTTTTTTCAAAAAATATATCAATAAATACTTGTTGGAAAGATAAAAAAAAACGTTGAGTTTCATGGTGCAATTTTTTAGAAAAATAATCAGGTAACAAAAAGTTATCGGCGTTTAAATATGACATGTGATTAGCATGTGCACCCTTGTTTGGATCTTACAATTTTATCCCTCCTGATAGTTCTAAGGTTTCTATTATTTACAAAAATGCCACTGCATCATCTTAGCCACAAATCACAAAGATCTTATGGCTGAAAATCATTCTCACCATTTTCACATTTTTATGCGTTTTCTCCTGATCTAGTTTCTCTCTATATATATATATGTGTGTGTGTGTGTGTGTTTATAGTGGAGGGTTCAAACGATAAGAAACTTTTTGTAAAAATATTAAAAAGAAGAAATTTCAACTAATAAGAATCTTTCATTTTACTTCATTTAGTTTTTGTATTTAATATTAGTGTAAGGGTATATTAGTAAACTTAGACAGGTCATTAATTGGTAGTCTTACTTTTTAATAGCTAACTAAATTAAATTTGTAACTTATTTTCAAAAAATATTTTTTTCAAAGAAGAAAAAAATTTAATTTAAAGTATAAGATGAATTGCGAGCTGTGTAGCATAAATTCAAAACGCGTAGGATAAATTTTGATGTGTTTAATCAACGATTTTAGTGTGGATGATGATAATTTTTATGACTAATTAATTAGTTAAAGATAATAATAAATGAGATGAGATAAAAACTATTTAAAGTTTTACAATTTTACCCTTTGTTTTTCTTATCAATTTAATTTTCTTCTCAAATAAACCTCCCCCTGTATGTATGTATATATATATATACACACACACAACTATTGGTGCGCGGGCGATGCAATTGACACTTTGCATTACGGTGCTCGTATCTGGTCGTAGCATCATGCGGTGGATATACGTTATAAGCGTTGCATATGTCAGTCTTAGCAAAATGATGAATAGTTGGGTGTACAAGGATATCCAAAGTTGGTTTCGTGATTAATTACTATGGTTGCAAAATCTACTTGGGTGTAAAGAAACAAATAAATTTAAGCAAGGGATGAGCACGGTAATAGGTACCTGTACTGAAAAACTGGGAAAAGTGGTACCCGTACCTGTATTTTACCCGTAAATACTGATACCAAAAAACGGAGAAAATAGGAACCGGTACCGAATGTACCCGGTATGGTTCGGTACTGGCCCCGTACCAGTACTCGATATCAAATGCTCATCCCTAATTTGAGTATTCACATTATGTTTTGTCTTTCTTTCTATTAAATATATTAAACAAAAGCTTAAAGAAGTTTAAGCACCATAATAGGGTAAACTTTGAGCTATAATAATAGTTTATCAAACAAGCTACAAAACTAAGTCTTGCTTATTTGGATTCTAAAAGAACCATACGAATGTTAAAAGACATACTAAAAGGCTTCCCAATTCGTTTTGAGATACAAGAAACATAACCTGAATCAACCATGTCCCTATTATAACTAAATGGGTCAATTTATTTTCAGCTCCCTTTAACTGTAGATATCATCTGTCGGCATGTTTGGACTTATGACAATTTTAACAAACCAGATTCCCTTCTCAAAGCTAAAAACATATGTGGAATTATATTGCTCTTCAGCGACCCGGTACTAATATAATTGCTTTCTTTTTCCATTCTCAACTTGATGGGTCTTGGTGATGGTGCTTTAGGCTCTTCACATTTGCCATTCGACCTATCCAAAGTCAAACCCATTTTACATGTAACAGTGAGCGTATATATCACATAATCTACCAAAACAGAAGTACCAGTTTTGAACTTATGATAGATATAAAGATGTCATGAATATAATTAAGACACCTATCAGATTTTGGAATTCTATATTAGTAGGATTGACCTCAAAAGTCAATGCTAATTATTTCTACCTATAAGTGATATAAACCACTAGTACTACAATTAATTCCCTAGGGTTTGAACATTTAATTAGAACCCCCAGATATAAATAAACTGAATCTTTTAATATTTTTGTATAAGAAACATGCATATATACCTAAGAGGGTTTGCAAAGAATGACGTCCGAATGGATTCGTTCAAGCTCTCGAATAACAACTGAATTTCAGTCGACAACCTTGTTTCAATGAAATCATGGTGAACATCAGTTAAGTAGATGATTGATTAATCGACAAGCGTCACCTACATGTATAATGTGTGATATAAAGCTGATGTTATGTTTTGAATATGAATTTTGAATTTGCATGCGTCAAAATGAAGTGGCTTAGATATGTTGTAGCTTATGCAAATCAATCATATATCTCTACCTCCTGGACTTTTAAATGTTAAATCCAAGTAGATTACAACCAGGGCCGACCCTGAGAATCCAAGTGCCATGTACGAGCCGAAAAAAAGGCCCTTCGACCTAACAAATGAAATTATATAAACTATTTTTTTAAATGTTGTTATTACGTATTAGGCTAATTGATCTAGTATTTTACATTTGGGCTAGGCTTTATAGATCAATATTGCTAATATTTTTTTAGGTTTTAAGTTTGTATATATTGAGCCAAATTTATAGTAATAAAAACAAAATTAACGAGTGCAAAGAGCTATCAATGATAAAAATTCCTTCAACAAAAAGTTTTAGGTGTTTTGAGTTTCATTTTCAACAAAAACTGACATTGAACGATTTTTAGTTTCATTTAAAAAAATGAGTTTCATTGCCAATAACTTTTTAGAGGTTTTGAGTTTATTTTCAAAAAAAAAAAAAACAGAGAAATCTTCGTAATTCATTCTTTTTATTTTAAAATAGATCGTAAGTAAATACCATATAGCCTAGGCTTCCCACTGGTTTGGCATTAATTTACAAAGGAACGATAAAAAAAATACAAAACAGATCACAAAAGAAGACAGCGGGAATCACATTAAAGAGCAACGCAAGAACCATTAAGCTAACCAGGAACCTTTGCTAAACATCCAACTCTAAACGGATATATATAAAATAGATACACATTATTTTTCAATTTAGTGCCCTCGAGGAAAACAGGCATTGGCCGGGAGTACGGCTCGCCCACCCTAGGGCCGGCCCTGATTACAACACATGTTGATAATTTGCATTATTTTAGACATCCATTCTGGGAGCTGCTACAATTTATGATCAATAAATCTAGAAACAATCCTTAATTAATCTTTTAAAGATGTGCAAAGATATAACTATGCCAAAGAATATTTCTAAAATCATCACATTCCATAATTTATCATCACAACTCAAAAAGTGTTGGAATCGGTATGCCCAAGACACATATTCAATTGATGTCGCTAGTGCGTTATGATCCAAGTCGGGTCATACCTAATAAAAAGGTAGACAAACACCTATAATATTTATTTATGATATGATCAAACAAATAAATATTAACACTTTGAATATTTAGAAATTGGTTTTCTAAATAATTGCACTTGAGAAACTAATAAATTATATGGATAATTTATTTTGAGAGAATATTTTATCTTGTTATTTAATGGGTTAAATAACATTATAAATGGATGTGAAATGTTGCATAAAGTTTTGTAATAATTTTATAAAAGTTAAAAATCAAATATAAGACTTAAATTAAAGAAAATTTGAATTTTTTTAAGAAAAAACCCTATAGGGCCGGCCCCCTTTGTGGCTTCCAAGGTGGATTTTCCACCAATGAAATTACATGTAACATTCACACAATCTCTTACAAGAACTTACATAAGATCACACAAGAATATATGGATATTTTGTGGTGATTTTGATAAGAATATAACATACATTCTTACGCACAAAATGATCAAGTGCAAGAATACTTTTTTTCTCTCAAAATTTTGGCCAAGGGTGGTTGATCAAGAGAGTGTTTCAAGTGAGTTCATACAAGTGAAAATCCTAGTAGCATAAGGTGTTTGTTGGTGGCTTATGGTATGCAAGCTTGAGGTCTTCGTTTTGAAGATTACCATTCAAGAATACTCATCTTCTTCATGTATTTTGCTCATTGAAAGGTAGTATTCTAAAAACACCCTATGATTGTGTTTTGATAGCATGCATGTTCATATATGGATCCGGGTTTTGGTTTTTTAACGAAATGAGTTTTATATCAACACACTAACATGTTTTAAATAATTATCCCGTTGTGTTTTTCATTTTATTTGGATAAAATAACTTTGATAAACATGTGAAAACCCCAACAGTGGTGTTAGAGCCGCTTATATGAATGCATGCTTCAAAAGGATTTAAAAATTTCGGGTTTTTTGGGTTTAGAGAAACCCTATGGCCGAAAATTTTAACATGGTTCTCCTTTTGTTTTTCAAGATGCTTCTAATACATGCATAAAAATATCTTGAAAAATTATGTCATATGGATGATTTGTTTGTTTGGACAGAACCCACATTTTTCGGTTTTTCTTTCTTGGCCGAAAATATGGGTCGTAAAAAAGGAACCATTTTGCTCTTGAATAATATACATATGTGGATGTATATTTTGATGTTCATTATCTAGCCATGACCTTGTGTTTGAATATGTCGAATGATTGTGTTGTGATTTATATTTGATTATTTCAATGAGTTGTAATAATTAATTATCTTTATTTTTCCATTTATAAAGTTGTATAATTTATTTATTTCCATTTAGTATGTAAGTAAATAGATTAGTTGTATTTCTTTTACTAGAAAAAATGTATTAGGATACTTTATTGTAAAAGAAGATGCACACAATAATGCGTTTTGGTTTTGGCCAATTTTGGGCCTGAAGAACGTCATAGTTCTTAACGGGATTTTAGCCCAATAATCAAAACACATTTTGAAGCCCAAAAGAGTTTGGAGCTGAATTTAAAGTCCATTTGGAAGCCCAAAGAAAGTGGAGAAATCGCAACATAAAAGGGATACTTGAAGCATTTGGATGCGGGTTCAAGAGGGAGTTCAACGACACATTTCTTGTGTCAATATTCACCCTTTAGGAAGGACCTTTTGGCACACTTGTTTCGGCTAACAAGTCTTGTCAAAAATAGTTGGCTATGGTTATGCACCTTTTTGTGATGATAAGTGTTATGCTTGTATGGTTATTTATTTATGATTGTTTGGATGATATTTGGATATGCTTGCTTAACAACTAATAATCTATAACAAGTTTAAAATTGATTCTTTAAAAATCATTAAAGCGGTTAATAAAAGGTTTTATTAAAGGTTAATGATTTTATAATAAAATGGGTTTTATTAAAAGAACCTTGAAAATTGGTTTTCACTAAGGTACCATGAATTTGAATGCATGCAAATGTATAGTACATAAAGTTTTCTAAAACTAGAATTTTGAAAACTTAAATACCCTTTAATGAAACAAGTCAAACACCATCCTTTTATACAACACTCGAATCACTTGGGTACTCTTTGTGGGATAAAGGTCATCTAACCACTTTTGAGGGAACTTGTGTGTTTGAGGTAGGGTTACCGTATTTGTGGGATAAAGGTCACCTAACCACTTGTATGTGTAAACTTACATGTTTGTATAAGTAGGACGAATTGATTTGGAAACCATGTGATTAGGGTCACCGAAGCATGGCGTACAAAGGTGTTGATGGGATTAAACATGCCAACTAAACATAAAGATGTTTAACCGATCCCATATGTCTATAAATTGCAAAGGGTTGCAATAGTCAAACATTGACTACCTTGTTAATTTAAATTATCGAATAAAGGTCACTTAACCAATATTTAAATGTAACGTTGGATTCTAGATTTTAATTATTAATTGTCTATGAGACATAAAAGGGTATTAATGATTAAAATATAATAATATAAAAAATACTACTATTGAACTTTGTTAAAATTTTGCAGATGGCCACTAACAATGCAAATACAATTACCCAAATCGTCCGTCCGTAACCTATCACTAAGAACAATCCTAGAAAAAGAAAGTCTTAACCATAACAACTTCATGGATTGGTATCGAAACTTGAGAATCGTTCTCAAACAAGAGAAGATATCCTATGTGTTGGACGATCCTATTCCCGATGAACCTAATGTGGAAGATGAAAATGCCTATAACGATTGGGTTAAGTATACCGATGACTCCATGCAAGCCTCTTGCCTCATGTTGGGAACTATGATTCCCAAAATTCAAAAGGATTTTGAACATCACGGGGTGTACGGCATGATTACCCAATTGAAGGAAATGTTCCTTCAACAAGCAAGGGTAGAACGCTTCAAAACGGTTTGGGCGCTTCATGCATGTCGAATGGAGGAAACCCAATCGGTCTTATCTTATGTACTTAAGATAAAAAGTCACATTGATCGCCTCAAAAGGCTTAATTGTCTCGTCTCTAAAGAGTTGGCTACGGATTTGATCCTCAACTCTTTAACAAAGAGATTTGAAACTTTTGTTATGAACTATAACATGAACAGATGGGACAAGAGCATTGGTGAACTTCATGCAATGCTCAAAATTTCCAAGGCGGGCATGGGTAAAAAGGCTTTACCCGTTCTAATGATCAATGAGGGTGGCAACAAGAAAGGGCATCATCCCGACTCCAAAGCAAATGTTGCCAAAGGAAATGGACACTTCAAAGGGAAGGGAAAAAGAAGGACATAGCGGAACCACCGATGTCACACCCCGACCCGCAGCGGAATAAGAGTCGGGGCATAATTGGGTTATCACCAAAGCTCATGATGTTTACTAATATGTTTCATATTTATTAAATTCAAAATTACAGCTTCAATATTCCAAACAAGTTCATACAATTACAAGGAAAAAGTAACTAAATAAACAATCCAAAGTCTAAACCGTTTTATTCTTCTAAGCCGTCCTATATGTTTCTTGCTGCAACTGGATCACCTGTATCATGTGTAAAAATGGGGGTTTTCGGGTCAACAAAAGTTGGTGAGTGAACCTTGTTAGAAAACATTTATTATTGATTTCTTGTTATATTTAATATGGAAAAATTGTGCAATAATCATATGTGAGAAAACGTAAATAAACATACAATAACAAACCACCTTGCATGAATATATGACATGAATGATAATGTAAATGTTGGCAACGTCACGTTCCGCTCATAGGTAATGGGGAACGGACGGCCTATGATGATTTATGTGCGATCAAGGCTCAATCCAACGGAGCCGATCGTATGTTGGCAACGCCTCGTTCACGCTCATAGGTAATGGGGAACAGCTCACGCTCATAGGTAATGGGGAGCGGCGGCCTATGAAATGTATGTACTGAAATGATAAAATTAATCTAAAGTTCAACCACACAAACAATGGATACACATTGAATACACATTTGATCATGAACATGATGGATGCACAAATGTTTAATTATAATAAATAAATAACGACACATGATACACCCCAAAATGTGATTAAAACGGGGAATTGGTAGAGATTCACTCACATTGGGTGCGTTTGTTCGAAGATGGTGAATGCGCACGAGTTCAGGGGATTGATCGACGAGAGATAACTAACCAAATAAATAACGAAAAGGTACGGTAAGTATGTGGATTTTATTAACTATTTAAATAGGATTTTTGGGTATAATTTTGTGAGTTTAAGGCTACTTTCTAACTTTGAAAACGTTATTTTTTAAGTATTTTTAATTGATTTTTAAGTTAAATAAATAAATAAAAATAAATAAAAAAAAAGTTGACTTTGACCGTTGACCGAGACTGTTGACCGTTGACCGGTTCGGTCAGTTCTGTTGTTGCACTGAGTGAGGTTTGAACTGGTGAGCTCCCGTACGCGTGCACGCAGCTCTACCAACTGAGCTACGTGTCTAACCCGAAATAATTCTGTTTTTAATTATACTTATATACTATTTAGTTTAATCCAAAAATCATTTATTTTTAAAAAGATTTTAAACGTATCGGACCGGTGCTGACCACAGGTCTCGAATCCGGGACCTGTGAGTTAGCGTACACACAGTCCACCGCTGGACTGTGTGTCTCACCTGGTTATTAACTCGGTTTTTATTATACTTAACATGGTCTGTGAGTCAACCCGGTTCAGTTAAAAAGGCAAATTTTTATTTCGAGAGAGTAAAGCTGGGACAGGATTCGAACTCGCGTCGCATGTGTGTTTGTTGCACACAGTCCACCGCTGGACTGTGTGTCTAACCCGTTCATTAAACCGATTTTAATTAATCTTATATTATACATCACTTCATCTTCTTCGTTCAAAACACAGACATCGACCAATTGACTGTTATTTGTTAAATTAGCTTAATGAATGTTATGAGCCATCATAAAGTAATGAACGGAAAAAGGTTGAAGGGTTGATTGTACCAAACTGTTCGTTTTTCTTCAGATGTCCGGCGAGGTCGTCGGCTCCGTCTTGGTGAGCTTCGGCTAATAGGATTTACCAACAATTTGGAGGGATTAGATGTAAAATGGAACTACTGGGTAACGACTATCAGTAAGTTAGAAGAATCATACCGGTTAACAGCAGTTTCTTGAAAGTTCAGAATTTCTCCGACGAAAACAGATAATCCGGCAACGTCGTCTGGAAAGTATTCTGGGTGAGGGATTGATATTAGAATTTTGTCTAATAAAGGAATGAACCAGAAAAATCAAAGTAATTACCGTGTAGGTGGAAGTCTCGGTTTTCCGGCGACTTGCAGATGTTTTCCGGCGAGTAAATTTTCGTCGAGAAAAGGTGCGATTTGTGAGCGAAAAGGCTTCCAGTGGATTGTGGGTGAATTTAAAGGGAAGAACCGAGGTGTATGGGGTCTGAATTCGGTCTCAATTCAAGGTTAGCCGTTCTCCGGCGGTTACGACTGATGTCGCGGTTTCAGACGTCGGTTATAACCGTCGTTAGAGTTAATTCTTCGGTAACATTGGATGGAAACGTTAATTATCGGCGAAGTTGTCGGGATTTCCAACGACTGCTGATTGGGCGCGATTTGACTGGATTTAACTTCCGAGATTTATCTTTTTAATTAATTGTTTTGGTATATTAACAAAGAATCAAAGTGGCGGAGCGGTTGATGGTGTGAAGGTTAAGTCTTTGGGGATTTCCGGCTGACCCGGGTTCGACTCCCGGCAGCCGGTTTTCCTTTTTAATTAATTTATTTTTATTTTTTTACAATTATAATTTATATCATCTAATTTGTTTATTAATTATGTATCGTTTAAAATTAAAATAAGCCATAAATGAACAACAAAATTTTAAAACTGATTGTTCGGTTATTAAACGAAGCGGGTTTCGAAAACCCGTTTTTCGACAAATGTTACAAACGTCATTATACTTTTCCATATAATGTAGCGCTTGAAATGGTTTAATAACGAGGATCAAAATTTAAGATCTGCCTATGAACTAATACATATAAATGAGTGGCCAAAAGGCAAATAGACGCAAATAAGGCAGAGTTGAATTCTCTAATGAAATGGAAAGTTTTCGGACCAACAGTCCATACAATTGAATTTGTAAAGTATGTTGGACACAAATGGGTCTTTTATGTGAATCATGTGAAAATCAAATTAAATGAGATAAGGAAAAATTGGTGGTACAAGGATTTTCGCCAAAAGCCATGTTTGATTATGAAGAGATACATTCTCAAGTAGTCGATGCAATGACTTTCCAATATTTTATTCGTCTGGTAATATAGAGAGAAAATTGATGTGTGTCTTATGAATGTTATGTATCACT
Source organism: Scalesia atractyloides (assembly GCA_947069175.1). Taxonomy (NCBI): domain Eukaryota; kingdom Viridiplantae; phylum Streptophyta; class Magnoliopsida; order Asterales; family Asteraceae; genus Scalesia; species Scalesia atractyloides. The sequence goes on from CAMTDV010000030.1 coordinate 31,082,673, forward strand.
TGATACTAAAAGTGTACATGAAGGTCTCTAAAGGATTTGAATGATCAAAATCATGTAAGTTAAGTTCTCGAGAATAATATGATCAATGTATACAAATTCATTTTTAAATACGATTGAACTGCTGATGAGTTTCCTAAAGTAACTGAGTTCCCTAAAAGTGAATTGAAACATCTTAACGATGTAATTCTGGTGCACCAATAAACATATATAGAAAACTTGTACCCAGTGATTGTGATATCTCGATAAATAGTGTATATTCATGGTACAATATGGATTTTGGAGATAAAGCAAGTGTTCATGCCATTTTTGCATATGATATAGAAATTTATGTGTTCAATGAGCAAGTTTATGTAGCAAAACTCTTGAAGAGTTCATGCACATGCATATTGGGATAAGATGAAAAAAAATTCCCTAGTTGATTGATAATGCCAAAAGCATTGATATCAAAACATCAAGAACATACTATATGAAGTTGACAAAATACGTATGGACTAAAATAGTTGAGTCGAATGTGGTATAAATGACTCACTAGTGAGCTCAGAAACGAGAAATACATATGGTGAAGTTAGTCCATTTGCCTTCGTTAAAAGAACAATATGAGGTTTACAAGTATTACAATATATTGATGATGTCATTGATCTCCTCAAGAGAAAAAAATGAGCTTATGTATTAAAGCAAGAATTTGCAAATGAAATATGGTATTGCAAATTTATGGGCCGATGTGTAGAACATACATTTATATTATTATCCATCAACCATAATACATTTAGAAAATGGTTGACATTTTCATATGGACAAAGCTTATTGTGTAAGCACATTTAATGATGTCCAAATATTTGATATAGAAAAAAATGACTTTTATCATCTTCTATCAAAGAAGTCATTTGTTCTGAAGTACCATAGTTCAGTAGAAAGTATTTTAATATATCTTGCTAGTTATTGTGACACCCGGCTATTTAGGTTGTCCCGTACAAATGTAACACGTGTTATGAATGAATAAAAGACCGTATTTGATTATTTATGATGTTTATATATGGTATTTGATGTGTTGGTAAATCCAAAGTCTGATAAAAATTACGTTGACAATTTTAAGATAAACCCTTATCGCGTAACGGATAAAATGCGAAACGAACGTTGGTGACCGCCGAATAATGTTAAAATCCAAAAAATAGTCCGTTATGAGTTAAATAATATATTTAATCATAATCGTGAGGAAAAATAATTTAAAACGCTAAGAAACTCTATTTTTCTAGTTTAAACGCGTACTTCGCGATACTGCGCGTATCTGACAAAATACTGTCAACACAGCCAGTTCAGGGCAACCCACAATTATTATAATAATAATTTGACAAGTTTATTTTTATAGAATGATAAAAATAAATTAAAACGCTTAAAATCCCTATTTTGCGAATTTAAGCGCGTAATGCGCAACACAGCACGCATACTACCAAATATCGACAACTTAACTGGTCCAGGCAAATAAAATATTGATTAGTAATATTTTAGTGTGTTTACTTTTATAGAGCGTTGAAAATAATTTAAAACGCGTTAAAACGCAGTTAAAACGCTAGATAAAACACCCGGCATCCAGTAAAATAACAGTTTTTAGCCTATTATTGATATATATATATATATATATATATATATGCATCTATGCGTACATATATGTGTGTGTAAGGGAGTTGTGTCAGCCATAGAGCTTCTCTCTCTCCTCTCTCATCCAAGTGTTGGTCTTGGAAATCACACACAATCATTTAATTTTTACAAAATCACTCCAAATCTTCCATAAACCAAGAACATGCAAAATCAAAACAATATCAACTCTATCTCTCTCATTTTCGGCTGAGACACATACACAAACACACACTACATTTTCAAAAGTTTGAATTTCTTGAAGATTCATGTTCATACAAACAAGTTTCAAGTCCATTTGAAGATCTAAAGGTGATTCCAAGGTGTTTCTAACAAGAATCAAGCTCCATACCATCATTTTTCTAAAAACCCATCACGAATCTTGAAGGTATACTTTACTTTTAAAATCCATGTTCTTGATTCTTGATGATTTTGATGATAGTAAAGGTTTTCTCTTATTCTTGGATTTAAACATAAACTTGAAACTAAAAACAAATGGGTTTTCAAAGAAAATAAAAATGGAGGTGTATGTATATGTATACATAGCTGTGAGTGTGTATGTATATATGTTAGAGATGAGTTTTGATTTTTGATTGATTCTTATTTGATATGATGTTGAAAAGTGAATGCATGCATAAACTAAAAAGTGTCATACAAGAAGGTTCTTATGATTTGGAAAGATGATTATAAAAAGTTTATTTTTGGAAGCTTATAAATGTATATGTGTGTATATATTGCCGTGTATATATATGAACTCATATATATATATATTAATATGCCAACATAATCAAAAATAATAATTTTTCGAGAAAATCTCAAAGTTATGTAAAAATTCTAAGTATTGGAGAAACTTAGGAATTTTGTAATATATTGATTATTAAATCATGCATATGTATGTTAGGACATGTAGAATCGAATTGTGGGATTGCGCTATTTTAAATACGCACCCAAAGGTGAGTGTTACTAAACCCCTCTTTTTACTGTTTTAGTATATGTTTTGGGGGAAAAACACGCCTTAAAAAGATAAGTATACGTTTTCGTATAAAATATGCCTTTGATTAAACTATAAATATATTTTCGTGGAAAATATGATTTGGAAATTATGTGATATGTTTTTGAAGAAAAACATGGTTTTGGATATAAATATGTTTCGGGATGAAACGGATTTTGGAATAATGATATATACGTTTCGGGGATGAAACGGGGATTTTACGGCGTTATGGGATAGAACGACCGTGTGGATGTAAAATGTTTAAATCTAAAGTTGTAACGAATTGGCCCGGTCTCAAGAGAGTAAGTATCGGGATTAGGTTGACGTTTCGGTGGGGACGTCGGGGATTCGTACAACGTGTTATATTAAATTTTATCATTTTAGTAGGATATATATATTGTTCATAAGGTTGGCACCTTGGGTGACCCATTGCGGGCACTTTGCGCGAACTTAGCCATTTAATCATAGGTAATGGGGAACGGTTCCGCTCATAGGTAATGGGGAATAGACGACCTATGATGATGTATGTACTGAAAATGATAAATTTAATCTAAACATTAACCACACAAACAGTTGATACATATTGAATAGACATTTGATCATTGATATGATGGATGAACAAGTGTTTAAATGTAATAAATAATATGACACATGATACACCCCAAAAACGTGATTAAAACGGGGAATTTGTAGAGATTCACTCACATTGGGTGCGTTCGTTTGATGATGTTGAATGCGCACGAGTTTAGAGGGTTGATCGACGAGGAATAACTAACCTAAATAATAACGAAAAGGTACGGTAAATAAGTGGATTTTATTAACAATTTTAATAGGATTTTTAGATATATTTTTGTGAGTTTAAGATCATTTTCTAACTTTAAAAATATTATTTTTAAGTATTTTTAATTGATTTTTAAATTAAATAAATAAATAAAAATATAAAAAAATTGTTGACTTTTTGGGTTGACCGTTGACCGTTGACCATTGACCATGTCTGTTGACCGGTTCGGACTTGTGTATGTATGCGCTGGGTGAGGCTCGAACTCAAGACCTCCCGTACGCGTGCACGTAGCTCTACCAACTGAGCTACGTGTCTAACCCGAAATATTTCTGTTTTTAATTATATTTATATACTATTTAATTTATTCTGAATTCATTTATTTTAAAAAGAATTTTAATTATGTCGAACCGGTGCACATAACAGGTCTCGAACCCGGGACCCGTTGTTTAACATTACACACAGTCCACCGCTGGACTGTGTGTCTAACCTGGTTAAAATACTGGTTTTTATTAAACTTAACATCCTACAGCGAATTAATACGATTCGGTTTAAAAAGAACATTTTTATTTCAGAGGTTAGGGTCGTGTCAGGGATCGAACTCGAGAGGTGTGCTGCGTGTTTGGACACAATCCACCGCTGGACTGTGTGTCTAACCCGGTTTAATATCTCGTTTTAATTAAACTTATACATTAGGTTCGACTTCATCTTCTTCGTTCAAAGACACATACAACAATATTCGACAGTTCTTGATTAATTCGATTAACGAACATATAAATGATTAAAATGTAATGGACAAAGAAGGTTTTGGAAATGAATGTACCGGAAAGATGGTTTTTCTCAGAACTCCGGCAAAGTCGTCGGCTCTGTTTGATGAGTTCCGTCTGAGTGGACCAATTAACAGTTTTGATTAACTATTTGTGAAATTAAATGACTAAACAAGAATTACCAGAGAGTTTAGATGTTTGTACCGATTCACAGCGTGATTTCGAAATTTTCAGAGATTTTCCGGCGGTTGCAGATTATCCGGTATTGTCGCCTGGAACCGATTCTGGTTGAAGGTTTTGAGTTAGTATAAGTCTAACAATAGATAGAAGATGAAAGAATTGAGAACTTTACCGATTCGATGAATGTCACGGTTTTCCGGCGAAAGTCCGGCGATATCAGAAAGCGTTCCCGACGAACAGAAAATAGAGCGCAATTGAAATTGAAGGTTCTGTGAGTGTTTTTGAGTTGCGAGATGATGATATTGTTAGTGAAAATCAGGAAGTAATTGATTTCGGTTTTCAACTCCCAAAATCATATGAATCGAAACAATAAAGACTGAATTTGATTAAGAACGTGGGTCGTAATGGTTTCATCGGTTATAATCAGTCATAGCGATCACTCAAACGTCTGGAAAGTTGAAAGCCGATGATCGGTTTCAGTTTTGGCGCAAACAGATAGATTCACGGTGAACTAAAGGTTTTATTTGCTTCCTTGATTACACAGAAACAGCAAGTGGCGGAGTGGTTAAATGTTTGATGTTTAAATCTTCCGGCTGACCCGGGTTCGAAACCCGGCAGCCTGATTTCTTTTTTATTCACTTTATTTTTACTTTTTAACAATTTAAGTTTCCATATTCTAATATGTTTATTAGTTATGTATTGTTTAAAATTAAAATGGGCATTAAATAAGCAACGAAAAATTGAAACTGATTATTCGATTAATAAACGAACCGGGTTTTGAAAACCCGTTTTTCGACGGATGTTAAAGTATCCCCTACTTTTAGAAATTTCGTCTCGAAATTTAAGTAGTAGTGGTAACAGGAAAAAGATGCGGGTATTTTTCACGCATTGAGTCTTCACGTTCCCAAGTAAACTCAGGTCCTCGTTTCGACTCCCAGCGTACCCAAACAATTGGAATACGACTCCGTCTTAAACGTTTTTCTCCAAAGTCCATGATCTCTACTAGTCTTTCAATGAAGTGCATAGATTCATCGATCTGAATATCTTCTAGGGGAATATGGAGGTTTTCATCGGCGAGGCACTTCTTCAAGTTTGATACGTGGAATGTGGGGTGAATTCTGTTGAGTTCTTCTGGTAGGTCAAGCTTGTATGCTACAGGTCCTTACTCTTTCGAGTATCTTGAAAGGTCCTACGTAGTGTGGTGCTAACTTTCCCTTCTGACCAAAACGAACTACTCCCTTCCACGGTGATACTTTTAAAAGTACATGATCACCAATGTTAAACTCCAAGGGCTTTCGTCGTTTGTCTGCATAACTCTTTTGACGACTTTGTGCCGCTAGAAGATTGTTTCGAATATGATGGATCTTGTCTGTGGTTTCTTGAATCAATTCTGGACCGGTGATTTGAGCTTCTCCAATTTCGTGCCAACATACTGGAGATCGGCACTTACGCCCATATAAAGCTTCGAAAGGTGCCATGCCGATACTTGAATGATAGCTGTTGTTGTACGAAAATTCAACTAATGGTAGATGAGCGTCCCAATTTCCCTTGAAGTCTATGACACATGCTCGAAGCATGTATTCAAGTGTTTGGATGGTGCGTTCAGATTGTCCATCAGTTTGAGGATGATAAGCGGTACTGAGGTCTAATCGTGTACCCAAAGTGGCTTGTACGGCTTGCCATGTTCGTGAAGTGAAACGACCATCACGATCTGAAATAATGCTTAACGGTACACCATGACGGCTTACGATCTCGCTGATGTAGATACGAGCTAACTTCGCATTCTTGAAGTCCTCGCGAATCGGAATGAAGTGAGCTGATTTTGTAAGACGATCAATGATTACCCATATAGTGTCATACCCACCGGAGGTGCGAGGTAACCCGGTAATGAAGTCCATGGTTATGTTTTCCCACTTCCATACAGGTATTTCAGGTTGGACTAGAAGTCCTGAGGGTCTTTGATGTTCAGCTTTTACTTTGGAACATGTAAGGCACTTGGAAACAAAAACAGCAATATCCTTTTTCATTCCAGGCCACCAGTAGGTGTATCGAAGGTCTTGATACATTTTGTCGGCTCCTGGGTGTATAGAGTATCGTGTTTTGTGCGCCTCATTCATAAGAAAATCACGAAGGTTATTGTGATCGGGAATCCATATGCGATCTAGATAGTACAGAATACCGTCGGATTTAGTTTCAATTTTAAGTTCAGCTCCACAAGACAGCTCCGTGCGTACATCGTTTTCTGTTATAGAAACATGTTGGGCTTCTCGGATTTGATCTTTGATGTCGGTTATGATTTGCGAACATAGAAGACGAATGGAGTTCGCATAACCCTTTCGACTGAGCGCATCGGCCACCACGTTTGCCTTGCCCGGATGATACCGAATTTCACAGTCGTAGTCATTAAGAAGTTCAACCCATCTTCGTTGCCTCATGTTCAACTCCTTTTGGTTGAAGATATATTGAAGACTCTTGTGGTCAGTGTATATTTCACACTTAGTACCGTAGAGGTAATGTCCCCATATCTTAAGAGCGAACACAACGGCTCCAAGTTCCAGGTCGTGGGTGGTGTAGTTCTTCTCATGAATTTTGAGTTGTCTGGAAGCATAAGCTATCACTTTTCCTCTTTTCATCAGTACGCAGCCTAGTCCCTGCACTGACGCGTCGCAATAAACCACGAAGTCATCACTACCCTCAGGAAGTGTGAGGATAGGTGTGTCACAGAGTTTTTGCTTTAGAGTTTGGAAGGCTTCTTCTTGTTTGGGTCCCCATATGAAGGGTTTTCCTTTATGTGTTAAAGCCGTGAGTGGTACAGCTATACGGGAGAAATTTGCAATGAAACGGCGATAATAACCAGCCAAACCAAGAAATGATCTTACTTCGGTAAGTGTACGTGGCGCTTGCCATCCCTGTACTGCCTTGATTTTTGAGGGATCAACATGAATTCCCTTGTCATTGACGACGTGTCCAAGGAATTGTACTTCCCTTAACCAGAATTCACATTTCAAAAACTTAGCGTACAACTTTTCTGTCCTTAAGAGTGTAAGGATGAGTCGAAGATGTCGTTCATGATCAGACTTAGACTTTGAGTAGATGAGGATGTCGTCGATGAAGACTATAACAAAACGGTCGAGATAAGGTTTGCAGACTCTGTTCATTAGATCCATGAAGACAGCTGGGGCATTGGTTAAACCAAATGGCATGACCATGAATTCATAATGACCATAACGAGTTCGGAAGGCGGTCTTTGGGACATCTTCTTCATGTACTCTGAGTTGATGATAACCAGAACGGAGGTCGATTTTTGAAAAACAGGTGGCGCCTTGAAGTTGGTCAAGAAGATCATGATGCGAGGTAATGGGTAGCGGTTCTTGACCGTTAACTTGTTGAGTTCTCTAAAGTCGATACACATGCGAAACGTTCCATCTTTCTTCTTCACAAAAAGGACAGGTGCACCCCAAGGCGATGAGCTAGGACGTATGAATCCTTTGTCATTCAGCTCTTGCATTTCGGATGGGGCAAACCTATAAGGAGATTTTGCAACAGGTGTAGCTCCATGTATAAGATCAATGCGGAATTCGACTTCTCTCATGGGAGGAAGTCCTGAAATGTCGTCAGGAAAAACTTGCGGAAAATCTTTTACTACTGGGATGTCTTCGAGTTTCTTCTCCTTGGTTCCCTTTTTGACGACATGAGTTAGGAATGCGACATAATTCTTGCGGAGATATTTTCGGGCTTGAAGACAGGACATTAATTTGAGTCCTTTTGAAGGGGTTTCTCCAAAGATTCGTAGAGTCTGACCGTTTGCAAGAGGAATGCGAATGAACTTTTCACGGCATACAACTTCAGCATGATGTTGGCTGAGCCAGTCCATACCAATTATAATGTCGAAACTTCCCAACTTCATAGGTATGAGGTCAACTGGAAAAAACGTGATCGTTTAGGGTGAGAGTACAATTGCGTATAATAGAGTTTAATGAGACCGGTTTTCCGTCAGCAACTTCTACCGTTATGGATTCCATGAGTTTATCACGAGTTTGGTTGAGGATGGGTTCAAATTCTAAGGACAGAAAACTCCTATCCGCGCCAGTATCAAATAACATGGATGCATAACTACCATTGATGAGAAACGTACCGTTAACCACATTGTTGTCAGCCCTAGCCTGATTTGCGTTGATGTTGAAAGCTCTTCCTCTTGCAGGTGGAGGAGCTTGGTTAGCCTGGTTTACTGGATTAGCTTGTGCTTGGGCATGGATGATATTCACTAGGCGTGGACAGGTGTTCCTGAAATGGTTCGGGTCTCCACAGTTGTAACAAGCCCGCATAGGTTGCACCATGAGATAGTTGGGTTGGTAGTAGGATTGGGCTACATGTTGGGCAGGTGGTAGGAGTAAAGGTTGTTGGGCTTGACCCACTATCTGATGGTGGGTTTGGGTGGAGGGTTGATTGCGGTTCGCTAAAGCGCGCGACAAGTTTGAATGGTCTGATCCGCGCGGCCACAGCCGGTGCAATGTTGTCAGGGTGATCAGGAAAGTGATGGTATTGGCAACGGTTGCATTTTGGGAATGGGCCGGAGTATGGCTTCTTATATGGTGCAGGCGAGGGGGCAACTTGAGTGATGGGTGCAGCAAGGATAGGGAAATTTGTTTGTGTGACAGCAAAGTTTCTGGTGTTTCGTTTCCTCTTATTAGTAAACTTTGAGGAGGAGGTGGAATGGTTTGAAGTTTGGCCCTCAATGGGGGCTTTCTTTTTCTCGTCCTTAAATTTGCCGTTACGAATATGATTCTCGGTAAGCTCGGTAGCTAGTTCCATAGCAGCTTCAAGTGTTGCAGGCGAAGTGCTTAGAACTGAGTCTTGAATTTTCGAGGGAAGGCCTCGAATATAGTGTTCGACTAAGCGGTATACTGGGGTGAACAAGTTGGGGACCATTTGGTTCAACTCTAAAAACCATTTGTTGTAGGAAGTATGATCTCCCTCCTTTTGCTTTAACGAGTGAAATTCATCCTCTAACTTTTTGATCTCGCTTCTTGGACAGAAGCGTCTCGTCATGATTTCCCTTCGAAGACAGGACATTAATTTGAGTCCCTTCGAAGGGGTTTCTCTCAAAGATTCGTAGAGTCTGACCGTTTGAAGAGGAATGCGAATGAACTTTTCGCGGCATACAACTTCAGCATGATGTTGGCTGAGCCAGTCCATACCAATTATAATGTCAAAACTTCCCAACTTCATAGGTATGAGGTCAACTGGAAAATCGTGATCGTTTAGGGTGAGAGTACAATTGCGTATAATAGAGTTTAATGAGATCGGTTTTCCGTCAGCAACTTCTACCGTTATGGATTCCATGAGTTTATCACGAGTTTGGTTGAGGATGGGTTCAAATTCTAAGGACAGAAAACTCCTATCCGCGCCAGTATCAAATAACATGGATGCATAACTACCATTGATGAGAAACGTACCGTTAACCACATTGTTGTCAGCCCTAGCCTCATTTGCGTTGATGTTCAAAGCTCTTCCTCTTGCAGGTGGAGGAGCTTGGTTAGCCTGGTTTACTGGATTAGCTTGTGCTTGGGCATGGATGATATTCACTAGGCGTGGACAGGTGTTCCTGAAATGGTTCGGGTCTCCACAGTTGTAACAAGCCCGCATAGGTTGCACCATGGGATAGTTGGGTTGGTAGTAGGATTGGGCTACATGTTGGGCAGGTGGTAGGAGTAAAGGTTGTTGGGCTTGACCCACTATCTGATGGTGGGTTTGGGTGGAGGGTTGATTGCGGTTCGCTGAAGCGCGCGACAGGTTTGAATGGTGTGACCCGCGCGGCCACAGCCGGTGCAATGTTGGCAGGGATGATCAGGAAAGTGATGGTATTGGCAACGGTTGCATTTTGGGAATGGGCCGGAGTATGGCTTCTTATATGGTGCAGGCGAGGGGCAACTTGAGTGATGGGGTGCAGCAGGGATAGGGAAATTTGTTTGTGTGACAGCAGAGTTTCTGGTGTTTCGTTTCCTCTTATTAGTAAACTTTGAGGAGGAGGTGGAATGGTTTGAAGTTTGGCCCTCAATGGGGGCTTTCTTTTTCTCGTCCTTAAATTTGCCGTTACGAATACGATTCTCGGTAAGCTCGGTAGCTAGTTCCATAGCAGCTTCAAGTGTTGCAGGCGAAGTGCTTAGAACTGAGTCTTGAATTTTCGAGGGAAGGCCTCGAATATAGTGTTCGACTAAGCGGTATACTGGGGTGAAGAAGTTGGGGACCATTTGGTTCAACTCTAAAAACCGTTTGTTGTAGGAAGTATGATCTCCCTCCTTTTGCTTTAACGAGTGAAATTGATCCTCTAACTTTTTGATCTCGCTTCTTGGACAGAAGCGTCTCGTCATGATTTCCCTTAACTCATCCCACGTTAAGGCCATTGCATCTTCGATTCCTCTTTTACCTTTTTCTGTATTCCACCAGGTAAGAGCTACTCCAAATAGTCTCCCGGTTGCGTAACGTACCTTGCGATCCTCGGGACAATCGCAATTGAGGAAGGTGTTTTCCATTTCCTCAAACCAGTGGAGGAGAGCAGTGACACCTTCGGTCCCTTCAAATTTCGGGGGATCGCAAGACTTGAAGTGTTTGTATGAGCACTTTTTGGAGGGAGGGTTGTCGATGTTCTGGTCTTCTTGATGGGGAGGATTGGTGGGATTTGTGGCGAGAGCTTGTTGGACTTGAATTACGATGTCAGGAAGCACTGCGGCCATTTGTTTTGCGATTTGGGTGGCCAAGCGTTCGTTTGATCTTCTTGACCTTCTACCCCCACGTTGTTGCCTAGCCGACATCTACAGGAACATACATAAGAAGATTGTGAGTTTAAGGAGTCTTTTTAGGTGTCATGTGTCGTAAAAGAAAATAACATAAACATCAATAATGCAACTACATCCATAGGATGTCTTGGGTTTGCTCATGTTTGGGCCTCCAATGTCCCCCATACCATCACCTGTATAGTCATGTGGGCCCCCATGACTATTGGCTTAGTAGGATTCACATTGGTGTCGGCGGTTTAACACTCGCATCACCCGAATGAAAACCATGAAATATGTTTGCGAGATGTATGGTCGGAGGGTGTCCAGGTGTAGACACAATGACAATTCAAAGTGGGGTTAGCTCACACGACGTTTGGTATAGCATGCTTTGGCCTAATAGGTCCTTCGTACTCTCATCGTTAGTCCCCAGGTAGGCAAACTGGTCCTTTATTTTGGATTTATACGAATGCCAAGCCTAGACAGGACGTTCCGACTACCGGTACTTGTACCCTTCCAGTTACTACATGCCCGTCATGAGAACTCACTTTGATGTGATTTGAAAAAAAATACAAAATCGTTGTAAAAATCAAGGAAATTGTGTGGTGTGTGCTCTCATGGATATGATATGTTATGAGGATATGATTCATGATGAGCATTATATAGTAATATGTACTTATGAACATGCTTGCATAACATTGAATGTAACAATAAACATAAAGCATATAAACATCATGAATTTTGTATGTAACACATAAAAAAATTAAACTATTTCTAATCAACTATAGTATAGGCTCTAAGGGTCTAATAACCTATCCTATATCCCTATAGTCATGGCTCTGATACCAATCTGTCACACCCCGACCCGCAGCGGAATAAGAGTCGGGGCATAATTGGGTTATCACCAAAGCTCATGATGTTTACTAATATGTTTCATATTTGTTAAATTCAAAATTACAACTTCAATATTCCAAACAAGTTCATACAATTACAAGGAAAAAGTAACTAAATAAACAATCCAAAGCCTAAACCGTTTTATTCTTCTAAGCCGTCCTATATGTTTCTTGCTGCAACTGGATCACCTGTATCATTTGTAAAAATGGGGGTTTTTGGGTCAACAAAAGTTGGCGAGTGAACCTTGTTAGAAAACATTTATTATTGATTTCTTGTTATATTTAATATGAAAAAAATGTGCAATAATCATATGTGAGAAAACGTAAATAAACATACAATAACATACAATAACAAACCACCTTGCATGAATATATGACATGAATGATAATGTAAATGTTGGCAACGTCAAGTTCCGCTCATAGGTAATGGGGAACGGACGGCCTATGATGATGTATGTGCGATCAATGCTCAATCCAATGGAGCCGATCGTATGTTGGCAACGCCTCGTTCACGCTCATAGGTAATGGGGAACGGTTTCGCTCATAGGTAATGGGGAACAGACGACCTATGATGATGTATGTACTGAAAATGATAAATTTAATCTAAACATTAACCACACAAACAGTTGATACATATTGAATAGACATTTGATCATTGATATGATGGATGCACAAGTGTTTTAATGTAATAAATTATATGACACATGATACACCCCAAAAACGTGATTAAAACGGGGAATTTGTAGAGATTCACTCACATTGGGTGCGTTCGTTTGATGATGTTGAATGCGCACGAGTTTAGAGGGTTGATCGACGAGGAATAATTAACCTAAATAATAACGAAAAGGTACGGTAAATAAGTGGATTTTATTAACAATTTTAATAGGATTTTTAGATATATTTTTGTGAGTTTAAGATCATTTTCTAACTTTAAAAATATTATTTTTAAGTATTTTTAATTGATTTTTAAATTAAATAAATAAATAAAAATATAAAAAAATTGTTGACTTTTTGGGTTGACCGTTGATCGTTGACCATTGACCATGTCTGTTGACCGGTTCGGACTTGTGTATGTATGCGCTGGGTGAGGCTCGAACTCATGACCTCCCGTACGCGTGCACGCAGCTCCACCAACTGAGCTACGTGTCTGACCCGAAATATTTCTGTTTTTAATTATATTTATATACTATTTAATTTATTCCGAATTCATTTATTTTAAAAAGAATTTTAATTATGTCGAACCGGTGCACATAACAGGTCTCGAACCCGGGACCCGTTGTTTAACATTGAACACAGTCCACCGCTGGACTGTGTGTCTAACCTGGTTAAAATATTGGTTTTTATTAAACTTAACATCCTATAGCGAATTAATACGATTCAGTTTAAAAAGAACATTTTTATTTCAGAGGTTAGGGTCGTGTCAGGGATCGAACTCGAGACGTGTGCTGTATGTTTGCACACAATCCACCGCTGGACTGTGTGTCTAACCCGGTTTAATATCTCGTTTTAATTAAACTTATACATTAGGTTCGACTTCATCTTCTTCGTTCAAAGACACAGACAACAATATTCGACAGTTCTTGATTAATTCGATTAACGAACATATAAATGATTAAAATGTAATGGACAAAGAAGGTTTTGGAAATGAATGTACCGGAAAGATGGTTTTTCTCAGAACTCCGGCAAAGTCGTCGGCTCTGTTTGATGAGTTCCGTCTGAGTGGACCAATTAACAGTTTTGATTAACTATTTGTGAAATTAAATTACTAAACAAGAATTACCAGAGAGTTAGATGTTTGTACCGATTCACAGCGTGATTTCGAAATTTTCAGAGATTTTCCGGCGGTTGCAGATTATCCGGTATCGTCGCCTGGAACCGATTCTGGTTGAAGGTTTTGAGTTAGTATAAGTCTAACAATAGATAGAATATGAAAGAATTGAGAACTTTACCTATTTGATGAATGTCACGGTTTTCCGGCGAAAGTCCGACGATATCAGAAAGCGTTCCCGACGAACAGAAAATAGAGCGCAATTGAAATTGAAGGTTCTGTGAGTGTATTTGAGTTGCGAGATGATGATATTGTTAGTGAAAATCAGGAAGTAATTGATTTCGGTTTTCAACTCCCAAAATCATATGAATCGAAACAATAAAGACTTAATTTGATTAAGAACGTGGGTCGTAATGGTTTCATCGGTTATAATCAGTAATAGCGATCACTCAAACGTTTGGAAAGTTGAAAGCCGATGATCGGTTTCAGTTTTGGCGCAAACAGATAGATTCACGGTGAACTTAAGGTTTTATTTGCTTCCTTGATTACACAGAAACAGCAAGTGGCGGAGTGGTTAAATGTTTGATGTTTAAATCTTCCGGCTGACCCGGGTTCGAAACCCGGCAGCCTGATTTCTTTTTTATTCACTTTATTTTTACTTTTTAACAATTTAAGTTTCCATATTCTAATATGTTTATTAGTTATGTATTGTTTAAAATTAAAATGGGCATTAAATAAGCAATTAAAAATTGAAACTGATTATTCGATTAATAAACGAAGTGGGTTTTGAAAACCCGTTTTTCGACGGATGTTACAACCGAAACCAAAAGACAATAAGGCAAAGGTTGCCACGAAAGATCCATGCTTTGAGTGTGGTGAGATAGGGCATTGGAAAAGAAATTGTACAACCTATCTCAAGGAGTTGAAAAACAAGAGGGATGCGGGGCAAACCTCAGGTACAATCTTTATGATACATATTGACCTTAATGTTATTGGATCTCGGATGTGGAGCTCATATTTGCAATTTGTTCAAAAGAAATAAGCATTATAAGTAGGGGGGACATTAGTCTCTTCATGGGCAATGGAGCAAGGTTCAAGTTGAAGCCCGAGGAGACTATGTTTTGAAACTTCCAAGTGGTTTGGAAATTATTTTAAAAAATGTTTTGTATGCTCCTAGTTGTACTAGGAACATTATTTCAGTTTCCCTCTTGCTACAATATGGTTTTAATTTAAAGTTTGTAAATGATGACATTTATGTTTCGATGAATGACAGGTTTTACTTTAAAGCTATGCCTTCAAATGGTATTTAGAATTGGTTCATGATAATACATCATTTGATAGTTCAATGTACCAAGCAATCACTAAGAAACTCAAAATGGATTTGAGTGAGACCTATCTTTGGCATTGTCGCCTTGGTCATATAAACAGAAATCGCATGCAAACACTTCAAAAGAATGGTCTTTTCGAGACAAATGAAGTTGGTTCATTTGATACATGTGAATCTTGTTTACAAGGTAAATGACTAAGAAACCCTTTAGTGGCACCAACCAAAGGGCAAAATATTTATTAGGTATCATACAATCGGATGTATGTTGTCCGTTTAAACCAATGACTAGGAATGGTGAAAGATACTTCATTACTTTTACCGATGACCATAGTCGCTATGGTTATGTGTACTTGCTAAGACACAAAGATGAAGTTTTTGAAACGTTTAAAATCTTCCAATATGTAGTAGGAAAGCAACTCACCAAGACAATAAAAGTTCTTCGTTCTGATAAAGGAGGTGAATACCTTAGTGATGCTTTTCAAGATCATCTTAAGAGTTGTGGGATCATTTCACAACTTACTCCACCTGGAACACCACAACATAATGGTGTGTCTGAATGGAGGAATTGAACTCTATTGCATATGGTTCGATCTAGGATGGCTAGAAGCACATTACCTCTATCATTTTGGGGTTACGCTTTGCTCTTCGCAGCCGATATATTGAATAAGGCCCCAACCAAGAAAGTGGATAAGACACCTTTTGAAATATGGCATGGAAGGGCACCATCATTATCATATTTGAAGGTATGGGGTTGTGAAACTTATGTGAAGCAGTACACCCCTAACAAATTGGAAGTACGATCCACTAAGTGTATCTTTGTAGGATATCCTAAAGATGATATAGGATATTATTTCTACGATCCAACAGAGACAAAGGTATTTGTTGCTCGAAAGGCTGAGTTCTTGGAAGCTAAATTCCTTATGGAAGGAAATAGTAGAATAGTGGAACTTGATAAGGATCAAGGACCACAAGCCGATACACGTTTGGTTGATACCATCACTCAACAAGAGGTTGTTGATGAGGATCAAGAGGTTGATCAATACACACAAAACGTTCGCAGATCTGGTAGAATTAGTAGTCCACCGGAAAGATATGGGTTTTTCATGGATGGATGCTACGTGTTAGATTCGGATGAACCAACCACATACCATGATGCAATGTCAAAATCCGATTGTGACAAATGGCTTGAAGCCATGAACGTAGAGATGCAATCCATGTATGACAACCAAGTATGGGAATTGGTTGTAGCACCTCTCAACTCCAAAGTAGTTGGAAGTACGTGGGTTTTCAAGAAGAAAACCGATATGTATGGTAACTTGGATACTTATAAAGTAAGACTTGAAGCAAAAGGATTCACTCAAACTCAAGGGGTTGATTATGATGAGACCTTCTTGCCCGTGGTGATGCTAAAGTCAATTAGGATATTATTTGCCATAGCTGCATATTATGATTATGAGATTTGGCAAACGGATGTCAAAGCGGCTTTCCTCAATAGATATCTTGATGAAGATGTCTATATGGTTCAGCCTGAAGGTTTTGTCAATCCAAAACATCCTAAGAAAGTATGCAAGTTAAAGAAATCAATCTATGGATTGAAACAAGCATCTAGAAGTCGGAATCACCTTTTGATGAAGAAATTAAGAATTTTGGATTCATCAAGAACGCCGATGAAGCTTGTGTGTATAAGAAGGCTAGTCGTAGCATCATCACTTTCCTAGTAGTGTATGTCGATGACATTCTACTATTTGGAAATGATATTCCAACCATGGAAGGTGTAAAAACCTGGCTTGGAAGTTGTTTTTCCATTAAAGATCTTGGAGAAGCCGCCTATATTTTGGGAATAAAGATCTATAGGGATAGATCAAGGCGCTTGATAGGTTTAAACCAAAGTGCATACATTGACAAAGTCTTGAAAAGGTTCAAGATGGAGAACTCTAAGAAAGGTTAGGTACATATTCAAAAAGGGACGATATTGAATGTGTCTCAATGTCCAAGCTTAAAGGATGAGCAAGAAAGAATGAAAGGAGTCCCATATGTGTCTGCTATAGGATCCATCATGTATGCAATGATATGCACTAGACCGGACGTGTCATGCGCCTTAAGCATGACGAGTAGATACCAGCAAAATCCAGGAAATAGTCGTTGGATGGCTGTTAAAAGCATATTGAAATACCTTCGAAGAACTAAGGATATGTTTTTAATATATGATCTGGTGAAGAGGAACTCATTGTAAAGGGTTACACGGATGCGAGTTTCCAAACTGACCGAGATGGTTCTCGATCACAATCTGAGTATGTCTACATTTTGAATGGAGCTGCAGTCTCTTGGAAGAGCTCGAAGCAGGATGTTGTAGCATTGTCCACTACAGAATCAGAATACATCGCCGCTTCATTGGCAGCGCAAGAAGCTGCATGGTTAAAGAAATTCATTGCCGACCTAGGGGTAGTCCCTTCCATTCAAGACCCCCTAGAGATCTTTGGTGATAACGAGGGTGCGATTGCTCAAATCAAGGAACCTCGTGCACATCAAAAGACTAGTCATATTTGTTGATGCATGATGTCTATTGTCTAGGTCTTGGATCGAGTCTGTGTAATTAGGGCTTGAAAATGTTAGATTTGGCAAGTATTTATGTGTAATAGCACAAGTTCGTCCGAACTTGTGTGAAGACAGGACAAGTTCGCCCGGACTTGTCCTGGTATTCATCAGTTCGAGCGAACTTGATGCTCTATATATAATTGTCTTTGGGTCTTTCATTGTAAGAACTTTGCACTCTAGACGACAAAGCTCTGTCGATTTGGAAACTACATTGTAATACTTTTGGACATTAATAAACCGATCTTTAAACAATAAATCTTGTGTATTCGATTAACAAGTCACGTAATTTCTACTTACAATGACTTTAGATACAAATTAGGTTCCTATGCAGTGGAGGAGCGATCCTAACAAGTGGTATCAGAGCCATGGATACCTAAATTGTTGAGATCTACACAAGACACTCTCTATTTCTGCCCATTTCTTTCATTTTTCTACATTTTTTCACAAAAATGATGAACCTATGGTTAAAAATGGCTAAAATTAAATATGTCATACATAATCATCTAATAACAAACCCTTGAAACTTTCAGAATCAAATTCAATTGATTTCATGTAAAAAATGTCAAAAAACCATGTTTGATAACATAACTTCGCTCAAACTTATTCACCAAGTTCGCCCGAACTTGGCTTAAAATCATCATTTTTGTCGATTTTAAACAACTTCGCGTGAAGTTGTTGAAATTTCACAGATTTTTTGATCAAGTTCGCCCGAACTTGTCAAAATTTTGTTGAAATTTTCTTATAAGTTCGCCTGAACTTGGTAAACATTGAAAATTTTCAAAAGCCATTACAAGTTCGCCCGAACTTGTTCTCAAGTAAAATTTCTGTAATTCTTACACAAGTTCGCCCGAACTTGTTAAAACTGAATCAAAATATTGTTTTCTGCACAAGTTTGCCCGAACTTGTCAGTTTGCTAATCAATCTTCAAGTGTTTTTGAACGTGTTTTAGTTAAAATCTTCAGTTTGACAAAATGGATGATTTCAGTAACGCTTTTGCTTCAATAGTGGCTTCTACATCAAATGCGAACGCAAATGCAAATGCGGTAAACCAGATGAATCTGGATGATGAGATGGGAACTTCGGTAAAGCCGCCAAAGTTGATGAGCATGGATGAATTTGAAGGCTGGAAAGAAAAGTTCGTGAACTGGGTTCAAACAAATCACTTCTACAGTTGGGTTGTTGTTCAAACCGGATATACATGGCCAAAGGTTGAACGTGATCAAGATCTTTCATTGGTAAAGTTTACGCCAGAACTTAAAGATGCATATGTGGCAGAGAAGAAAATGATAAGTCTAATACAACAATTAGTGAAAGAAGACATCTTGATCTTGTTACCTGAATGTAAGACATCACAGATGTTGTGGAATGCACTATGTGCAAAGTATCTGGGAAGTGCTGAGATGATTAAAAGCAAGAAAGCTTTAATCAAGAAAGAGTTTGATATTTTCACGATGATTAAAGGCGAAACCATGAAACAGATGATCGATAGATATTGTTATTTGATGGTTCAGATGCGAAGACACGATATTGATAAAATTGATGAAGAGACGATTGATAAATTGGCTGATGCACTTCCTGAGGGAGAGTGGACGACCTACTTAATGGTATTGAAGAATGGTCAGAGTTGGAGGCATTACAAGCTATCAGATTTCATTGACAAATTGGAAGGACATGAAATAGGGATGCTGAAAATGGCCAAATCAAAGAATGCAAATGTTGTGCAAGACGTGAGTCTATACTATAGAGGAGGTGTTCAGGAGATTTTGAGTCCGAAAATTCAAATGGTGTTTAGTGCGAATATGAATTCTTTGAATCATTCGTTCCAAAGTCAATCAAACACTCAATCATACCCGAGTTATGGTTAGAGTCCTCCGAACACAGGATATTCGAGTGCTAGCTCAAATTCTCCGTTCCAGAATCAAACCAATCAGACAAATCAAACAAATCATTCTAGTTCTGATCCAAATGTTTTTTAGTGCAACATTGCGGTCAATCTGAAGAATGTTTTCCCTAAACAAGTGGCCAAACAACATATAGCACTTCTTGCAACCGTGCTTGAATCATATGAAAGTTTAGTTGCGGGAAAGATCGGGAATCCAGAGATGACTGTTGAGGATTACGATCAAATTGATGTAGAGGAGTTAGAACTGATGGATATCAAGTGGAGCTTAGCATCGATTATCAGAAGAGTCACAAAGTTTGTTGCGCTTACTGGAAGAGACATTGGAAATTTAAGCAATAAGCTTGGATTTGATAAGTCGAAAGTATCGTGCTTCAAATGCAGACAAAAGGGGCATTTCAAACGCGAGTTCACAAATCAAGAAGCAAGCGGAAATCAAAGACCTTTTGGCAACAACAATGATTATTACAAGAAAGCGTTGCAGTATAAGCCATATCCAAAGAAAACTCAAGTTGAAGTACAAGACAATTCGTCGAAGACAAATGAGAAAGCTCTAGTTGTGTCTCATGAAGACGAAGGGTTTGACTGGAATAATTATATTGGAAAGAAGACTGGAGTTGCACTAATGGCAAAGATCATGGATGAATCAGAGTCAATGGTAGATGATGCAGCTCTTAAGAATGCGATCTTAGAAGAATATTTGCAAAGAACAGAGGAAGAGGAGATGATCTATCACGAGACAAAGATGAAGAACATTATTCCTCCTAACCTTCAATCTAGTTTTGCAGGTTGCTTTGGTACTGCGACTCAGGAGCAGGTGATTGAAGAAAAGAAATCGGATATTGAAGAAATCATTGATGTGAAAAAGGAGATGAATGAAGAAAACCTCACAAAGATTGCTAACAAAGCAATGATGGCTAATCTGAAACAGGTAGGGTCAGAGGTAAAGGTGATTGAGAAAGAAGTTGTGAAAGTTTTGGAGGTTGAAAAGCTTTGCACAATGTGCACAAAACCTTGTGAGCAATGTGCTGAGAAATCCCTAATCATAAGAGAACTGGTTGCGCATAATGAAAATTTTAGATATGATTATCACACAATGAAGGAAGCTAACTTAGAACAAGGTTCCACAATAAGAATGTTAAAAGCAACGGTAATTGAAAAACAAGAAGCAATTAATACGTACATTAACACCATTACTGAAAGAAAACATGAGCTTCAAGAAATGAAAATTGAAACTGAACGAGTAAGACAGTTATTGCTCAGTTACACAACGAATGCTTATGTCATCGATCATATTCTTCCAACAATTCCGTCGAAAGAAAATGATGTAAAACCAAGAGGTAAGAAGAAGCATGGAGATTATAGCAATGTTCCACCTCCATTATGCGCAAGTTACTGCCGCAAGAAAGTGGAAGGGATTGAGAAGGCACTTAACGTAACACTTTTATCAGAAAAAATGATAAGTTGCCTGAGAACATTGATGTAGTCTACACGAAATCTAATGATGAAAGTGAAGCAGTCGTGAAAAATGTGGTTGAAAATGTTTTGGGAAATGATTCTGATGATGGCAGCTTTGAAAGCGCCGACTCGAGTTTAGATAGATCGGAGTCACAATTTGAAAATGAAGACACTTCATCGGAAAATAGCCTAAGTGATGATCCTAACGTTGTAATGTACAAAGTAAAGGACTCTGATAGACTATATTTTGGCGATAGTTTTCCGATTCGGAATGTGAAAGAAGATCAAATCGATAAATTGTTCAAACTTGTTAAAGTGTCATCAGATGATCTAGAGAAGAATGAGAAAACGTTTTACTCAAAACCAAAGAAAAATTATAACAACTACCGAAGGAATGGTGGTGATTTTCCTGAGAATAGGAGAGCGGGTTTGGGTTTGGAAGTAGAAGATGAACCGAAAAAGATACCAAAGTCACCATTCACGAATATAAGAATAAAAACATGGAATTCGTGTTTGGGACAAACACGGTTCAGGAAGAGAATTCGATTGGAAAGCAATCGAACGATGGGTTGAAGAAGGAAAAAGAACTTCATGATAAGGCTAAACCCACAAGTGGAATAAAACCCACAAGTGGACATTCTGCAGATACTCGGACTTGCTTCAAATGCAATGAAGTTGGTCACATTGCACGCAAGTGTCTGAAATCAAAGCCTATGTATAAACGAAGAAAGAAAACTTCAGATGATGAGAAACTTAAGCACCCAGAGATCGTAAAGCCAATCACGATCTTAAAACGAAATAACGAATCTAAAATCGAAGTGAAACCTTAAAGTGAATCTAAAATTGAGAAATCAACAATTGAAAAAAGGCAAAACTTCTAAATTATTAGGATCTGAGTTTGAATTACTTGTAGTTTTTGTTTCAAAAATGGAAAATGATTGAATTAAAAGAGATTTGCAGCGGAATAAGATGGAAAACTTTTACTACAAGCAATGGTTGTTTGTTTTTATCATCATCATGCTTTCAAGTTGATTAACTTGCATGTGATTCACAAACTCCCCCTCAGCCTTTGCAATTACAGTTTGTTAATAAGAAAATGCAGAGAAGATGATATGCGAAAGTTGATCTTTTAATTGACAAGTTTAAACTGTTACAGAAGTTACCTATTTATATTAACTATCTAACCTCTGAACATCTTTGATGATGTCAGGGTTGATAGTGACAGGAAACCAATTGTAACTAACTGAAAACACTGCTAATACTAACTATCAGTGCTTAGCACTGTTACATTGATATAACTAAGCTAATGACTAAACTCTGATCTCTATCCTCTGACCCTTGTAACTCTGGCAGACCTTTGAAGCTTTGTGAAGGCAGATGATAGGATGAGCAATCTTTAGGGAAAGCAGTGTATGTACATCAGAGGTTGTAACCTCTGATAGTTAACCAAAGCTCGGATAGTGTTATGTGGCTTCGTATCATCTGTTCCTTTCATTGGGTTCAATCCCAAACAATCTCCCCCTGGAACAGATGTTTCCAAAAACACTTTATTCTTGGTCTTTATTCCTCAGAAGGAATTTTCTTATTTGACCTTTGAATTGAAGTTCAAAGTTAAGAGATTTCATGTCATCAGCATCCTTCACCAGCTCTAAACATAGTAGTTCTTGGAAGTCTTCTACTGTAAGCTCATAAGCAGCTTCCATGGATAGTTTAGTGGCTGCACCATCAGACTTGAGCAGTGTCAATTCATGGGTGTCTTTGTCGACCTTCCATTTTAGAATTTTAGGGTCTGATGGTTTTCTTGAAGGAGCTTTTATTGCTGAGGTATGAGCAGGAGCTTTTTGTGATAGAGCTTTGGCTAGCTTGGCACTTCTATAATATGTTTGATAATCAATCATGTTATGTATGCCTTCTTTGATAAATGTATCCTCAAACTCTTTATCAGTCTTTTCAGACATACCCTCTTGCATTTTTCTGTGTAACAGGGCAAGTGTGGAATGGGCAGATGTTGAGCTGGACTTTTTGGAGAGTTGAGCTTTGAGGATAGCATCTTCTTTTGAATAATCAGGCTTAGGAGGCATGGATGGATCCTTTTTCCTTCTTTTTTCCAAACTTTTATAGGTGTCTATCACCCTCACCTCACCCCATCTCATCACTTAGTTTTTGGAACCATAATGATTCTGAATCAGTTCTTGTTTCATTCTTTTCAACTTTAAAGCACTTTCAGTCATATCTTTCTTGTATAAATCCCAGTTGGGAGGAGTTGGCTTTTTGAGAAGGTCTTTCAACATTTCTTGCATTCTGTTGATTTCTTCTCTTAGCTCATCTATGCTCTAATCCGTGAATTGTGCCCTTGTTGCCTTATACATCTTCTTTTCCATAATATACTCAATGAGTTCACTTTTGAGCAGCTTATTTTCCCTTACCAACAACTGGTTGATCAGATCTTTGACAAAGTTTTGTAAAATGGCGACTTTACTCAGTTGAAAGGACATGACAATCTGTATTTCTCTATCATTTTTACCAGCTGATTCTCTTTTGGCAATATCCTCTGCTTGCTTCTGTTTCAATTCTAGGTAATCATCAACATTTGCAGGTCTTGGATAGCCATCAAGGGATAGGATTGTTCTTTTGTCAGGGTCATCATCTGAAAAGAAACTTAGGATCTCTTCCCTAACTGTTGGTAAATCAAGAGGATACAACTTTGATGCAGGAGTGACTTTAAGAGTTGAAGATGTTGTAAGCACTGATGTGGAGGTCACTGGTGTTGATGATATTGGAAGAGGTGTAGAGATCTCATCATCATTGATCACATTTGTGATTTTTCTCCTTTTGAACCTTAGAGTGGGTGATGGTGGTTGTGGGATCTTTGGTAGTGTGGATAATGGATGGGTTGATGTGGGAAATGTGATCATGGTAGTTGGATAGAGTTGCATTTGTTGCAACCTCTACTGTATCAACAGATGTTGACACAACAGGTGCTGTAACATCTTCTTGTGTGGATGTGGGTTGTGATTTGGAAGATGTGATAGGTTTTTGAGAGGCAGAGGTTTTAATGGTTGGATTGGTTTCAGGCTTAGTTTTAGGAGGTGTGGATGTTGGTTGCCTAGCTTTTCTTGCAGGTATCCTTTTGGATGAAGTACCAACCTCTCCTTTTTCTTTTTTCCGTTCAATCTTTTTCTCAACCAACACTCTGCTCTCCTCAATCACTGTCTTTTTGTGACTGGCCCTTGCCTTGGCCACAATTTCACCAGTTAAATCAATCTTCTTTGAACCATCAGGCCTTGGAATATTTATGGTAGGTCTGGCCTTATCATCATCTATTGTTAACTTCTTTGGACCCAAAGGTTTCTCCCCCGTTTTGGCTTCATCTGCTGTAACAAATATAACCGTTGGAGGTGCATGGCCAGTGGTTGTGAGTAGATGTGCTTTGATGGCTTTAATGTCTGCAGCAGTGTCTTGATACCTTGATTCAAACATGTTCCTAACATCATTCATCTAATGCTTGTGTTGTAGATCCAAATAATGTTGTTGATGTTGAAACAAAGGGTTAAGAGCTTCTTTGAGATCAGCAGTGGATAGAACAGAGGGTTGACTTTTGGTAGCTATCATCTTCTTCAGTAAACTTTTGATTTCATCAACAGAACTTTCTATCCTTGTCACTCTCTCTGTCAAATCCTGATATTTTAGCTCATCACCTAATTTAATAGGATCATCTGAACTCCTACCAGTGGTGTTAGTTATATCTATGTCATCATGAGCAGTGGTTTTAGGACCAACTTCAAACATAGATGCCCCTTGTCTAGGTACTGGGGACTTCCCACAATAGAGGTAACAGTTGTTGCCTCAATAGTGGTTGCCTTCAACCAAGTCTTATCAATGAAACCACTTTCCAACTGAGAACTTGGGAGTTCAGCAATTGTAGTGGCTGCTTGTGTTGAACTATCACGAAGGGTTACATGTAACCCAAGGGATGTAGCCTCTTCATTTGCTGATGGGCTAGCAATGAATAAAGAATCAGACCCAACCTCTTGATGAAGTATATTCTCAGTAACAGGTTGTTGAGAAGTGCTGGTTTGTGTCTGAACTAATTCAATTGCATTCAGCAATGGTACAATTGTGGGTGGAAGTGAAGGTATTGGTGAAAGTGGCTGTGTAGAAAGCGACATTGCCCTAGGAGAGGGGCTGTGGAAGATAGAGCCAAGTGGATCTAGAGCTTCATAAAGTGGTGTCCCCATGTCTACAACCTTTTCCTTTTGTCAGGAAGAAGGAGGAGTTTCAAAGCCGGTTGGAGATCTTTGAACCATCTGCTGTGAAGAAGTAGCAGCAGTGGTTTGTGACTTTCGTGCTGTCACTGGGTTAACCTCTGGGATCTTATCTTCCAGAGGACCCTTTTTGGGTTTGGTGGGCTTTTTGGAAATTGTTTTGGTTTTCATTTTGGAAATTTTTGGTGTGGGTTTCAGGGCAGCGGTTGTGGTGCCCTGATCACCAAGAGTAGTGGGCTCAGTAGCAAAAGGTTGAGTTTGAACATTTTGTTCAGGTAAAACTTGCTCAACCTCCTCTACTTGTGTTTTCACAACTTTATCTTGGTTTGTTATTCTGGTGAAAGTTTCATGATTAAGGCGGCCTGTGTTAATCACAGCGCCTTGTTTACTTTCAGGACCTTTAATTTGATCCTGTAAGTAAACACTCAGGAAACATTGATGCATCAAAAAAACTCTTCTTTTTTCAATATTTTTAAAATTGTTTAAAAGATCATTGAACAATATCTGGGAGTAGTTTAAATCTGTGTCAGTTAAAATTGCATACCCAAGATATTGCATGTTCAATGGGATTTCATTGAAACCAGTGGTTTTTGCTGAGAGACAAGTAAGAATTGTGTGAAAGAAAAATCTCATCTCAGCAGGAAAGTTAGGTTTAAAAATTGTCATACCTTTCATCTTGCCTTCATAACCTCTTTCCAAAAACTCTGCTTGGATCTCATTTTGAGAAAATGACACTGGGTGTTGTATGTCATTTAATTTGAAGACTTGAGAGATCCGTTGGGGGCTAATTTGCATCAACACTCCCCCTACTCTTGAGATTATTGTGTAAGGAACACCAACAACAGATGAGTGAACCTTTTCATTTTTCCAAAAATCTCTAAGAGAATCAATGTAAATTGGGGCTTTGACTGTTAACATGTGCTTGAATTTCGAATTTTGCAAAATTCGAATAATTGGATGATAACGAGTATTGGCGTCGGTTTCTTCAAGTATGGCGATATAATTATGTGGGGTTTTGATTATGAGAGTGAAGGGTGGAAGTTCTTGTGTGGATTTCTTCAAAGATTTTGATTTGGGAGCCATGGTGTTAGAGAGAAAAACTGTTTTGAGATTTTTGAAATCGACACAGTTTAGGATAAACACTGATAAAGGATAGAATAGGGGTTTTATAGGGTTTTGAAAAAGTGAACATGACGTGGTATATGTTTGAAGATCTGATGGCTAACATCCGTCCACGTGTAACCTCTGATGAGAAAAAGTAACCGTTGAGGTGGCAAACCACTGTTTTAAGATAGGGGATTGGACAATACTGTTTTTTAACACTATCAGAGGATAGCTATCAGTGTTTTGAAAAGGCGGTAAAAATGGAAATCAGAGGATACACTTTAACAGTGGATAAGATTTGAATCCTATCAGAGGTTTTGAGCAATCAGATGTTATGATCAGACTTTTAATGATTTATTGAAAAATTCAATTTAAACTATTTTTAAGGATGAGTTTTTGATTTTCTGAAAACATTTTTATGCTATGTATGCATGAATTTACAAGAAACCTTGTTTTTAATCCATGTTTAGCATTCCAATTCTTGAGATCAATTTTTCAAAGGTAGATGTATCCAATGCCTTGGTTAAAACATCTGCCCATTGATCTGAAGTATGGACATGATGCACAGAAATCGAACCTTTTTTCATAGCAATCTCTCACAAAGTGATATGTGATGTCAGTGTGCTTTGTAGTTGAATGAGAAACTGGATTTTTAATGATGTTTTCAGTAGCTTGACTGTCCAATTTGAGTGGAGTCTTTAGTGCAGTTACACCAAAATCCAGCAACTGGTTTTGAAGCCACAAGAGTTTAGCATTGCAGCTAGCAGCAGCAATATACTCTGCCTCAGCAGTGGATGTTGAAACTGTAACCTGCTTTTTTGCTTTGCCAAGACACTAGACAATCACCTAGGAATTGACATCCTCCTGATGTGGACTTCCTTGTAGTTTTGCACCCAGCAAAGTCACTATCTGAAAAACCTGAAAGCTCAATATTTCCATTAGCTGGATACAAGATACCAAGTGTGGGAGCACCTTTTATGTATCTGAATATCCTATTTACAGCAATAAGATCAGACTTTCTAGGTAATGCCTGTGATCTGGCACAAACACATGTTGCAAACATGATGTATGGCCTTGATGCAGTTAGGTACAATAAAGACCCAATCATGCTTCTGTAAAGAGTTTGATCAACAAGGTCATCTTTACCATCAATGGTGACTAGCTTGGAGGTTGCCATGGGTTTGCTACATGGTTTACAATCATCCATATCAAACTTTTTAAGTAGTTCTTTCACATAAATGTTTTGATGGATAAATGTACCATTGTGCAATTGTTTAACTTGGAGACCAAGAAAACATTGGAGTTCACCCATTGCACTCATCTCAAACTCTGCTACCATGAGTTTTCGAAACTCTTCACACATAGCAGTGCTTGTGGATCCAAAAATGATGTCATCCACATAAATTTGGACAAGCATTAATTCTTTTCCTTTCCATTTTAAAAATAGAGTTTTATCTATTTTACCTATAGTAAACCTTATGGATAAGAGAAAAGTGGATAGAGTTTTATACCAGGCTCTTGGTGCTTGTTTCAAGCCATACAAAGCTTTGTTGAGCTTGTAGACATGATCAGGATGGAATGCATCTTCAAAACCTGGAGGTTGACAGACATACACCTCTTATTTGATTTTTCCATACAAAAATGCACTCTTTATATCCATTTGGAACACCTTTATGTTGTGGTTAGCAGCAAAAGCTAAGAACAGGCGAATAGCTTCCAACCTTGCTACAGGAGCAAAGGTCTCATCATAGTCTATACCTTCTTCCTGTCTGTAGCCTTGAACCACGAGCCTTGCTTTGTTTTTGACAACAATACCCCTTTCATCAGTTTTGTTTTTGAAAACCCACTTTGTGCCAATTGGACTTATATCTTTTGGCAGTGGCACAAGCTCCCAAACTTGTTGTCTTTTGAACTGAAGGAGTTCTTCTTGCATGGCTTCGACCCAGCTGTTGTCTTACAGTGCCTCTTGGTACTTGACTGGCTGTATGAGTGATAGAAAACTAGCAAAAAGACAAATATTTTGGGATTGGCTCCGTGTGAGCACCCCAGATTTGATGTTGCCAATAACTTGATCTGCTGGATGGCTTTTGAGATAAATCAGATCACCTTGGTATGGAACAATAGCATTTTGAGGTGATGGCTGCAAATGTGTATCATCTGAGATAACCTCTGCTGGTGAATTTGAAGTATCAGCCACTGATGAGAATAGAGGTGGAGGTATTGGGGGTATAGAGGTAACATTCTGATGATTTTGCTGCCCAAATGTAGGACTTTTATCAACAGATGTTTGATTTTGGGAACTGGCAGAGGGTTGAGGATCACCCACTGTTGACCCAGAAGTGGCATAGTTCACACAAGAGCTTGTAGCACCTGATCCTCTGTTGGAAGAATAGACTTTTGTTTGTGGAAGCACACAGTTATATCCTTGATCTTGATCTTCCTCAGATGGTTGTGGTGTACCTGCATTGTCTAGCTTGATAGAAACATCAGCAAATGTGAATTTATCTAAATCAAAAAGCTCTGCAGGATTTGCTGGGATTTTCAGTGATGAAAGTTCATTGAACTTCACATTCAAAGTTTCTTTAACACACTTGGTCCTAGCGTTAAAAACTCTATAGGCTTTAGCAGTGGTTGAGTATCCTAGAAAATAACCACAATCAACTTTGGCTGCCAACTTAGATATAGAATCTTTTAACTTCAAAATGAAGCATGGACAGCTTAAAATAGGAAATCAGATGTTTGATTTTATACAAAATCTCATAGGCAGTCTTTTGATGCCTGGGGTTAAGTAAAACTTTGTTTTGAACATAGCAAGCAGTGTTTACAGCCTCTGACCAGAAAGACAAAGGTAAACCAGAATCTGCTAGCATAGACCTTGCTGATTCAATTAAAGTTATATTTTTCCTTTCAACCACCCCATTTTGCTCTGGAGTTCTTGGAATGCTATATTGTCTAACAATTCCTTTTGACTCACAAAAAGCATCCAACTCCGTATTTTTAAAGTCTGTTCCATTGTCACTCCTAAAATTTTTTACTGGAAGATCAAATTGCTTTTCTACTTGTTTGACAAAGTTTTGCAAAATGCCTGCAGTTTCATCCTTAGAGTGGAGAAAGAAGGTCCATGTAAACCTAGAGAAATCATCAACTATCACTTGGCAATACCTTTTGTGTTTTAAGCTCATGATTTGCACTGGGCCAAACAAGTCCATGTGAAGCAATTGTAAACACTGGCTTGTTTTGGACTCTTCAATTGATTTAAAAGAACTTTTATGTTGTTTGCCTTTTAAACAGGAAACACAATGTTCATCACAGGACAATTGCTTGTGAGGCAAACCTCTTACAAGACTTTGTTTTGAGAGTGTGGTGATAGTTTTAAGATTTGTGTGTCCAAGTCTTCTATGCCATAACTCAGTCTCTTTGCTAGAAGCAACTGAGAATAAGCATGTTCCACACATAGGATTATCATTTAGCATATCTACCACATACACATTCCCACTTCTGTGTACAGTGAGTTGTGTTTTGCTCTCAGCAATGATTTGATCAATCTTTTTAACAACCTATGGTCCCACAATTTGAGAAGTTTTCTTAGTGAAGAAGGATCCATATCCTCTATCACTCATTTGTGAGACACTCATCAGGTTAAATTTCAGATTGTCAATTAAATTCACATTTTCAAACTTGAGTTTACCCGCCAGAACCGACCCAGACCCTAAAACCTTTCCTTTTGAGTTATTACCAAAAGATATATCACCCCCCATGAGCCATGAAGTCCTTGAGAAAGGCTCTACATCCTTTCATGTGCCTGGAACCTCCACTATCTACATACCATAACCTATCAAGGCAAGTAGAGGGTACCTGCACACCAAGTAAATAGATCAATTAAGATTGGTCTCCAAAGCCAAAATGGCTTTGGATGGGGTCACAGATGGTCCAGCCTCAAGTCTAGGACAATGGTCAGTGGTTTTGAAATTTTCTTTTAACATCTGCTCTTGACCATTTCCTATCAGATGATTGTATCCATAAGGGTGCCTGTTTACTCTTTGCTTTGGAGGCTTTTTGTAACCTTCATAAGCATGAGGAACCTTTTTATAAGCAGGTTGGCCATACCCTCTTGGAAATGAGTTTGATGGTGGGACATCTGTCACTTGCACCTCTCTTTGAACAAAGGTTTTGGTTAATGCTTTTGTAACAAATGTTTCAATTGGTTTAAAACTCTGCTTAGATTTATTTCCAGCAGAACTTTAACTTTCTCTTTCTAGTGCTTTTGCCTTGCTCTCTTTTTACCTTTTTTTCATAGTTTTTGAGATAGGCACACTGTTGAGTTGAGTGATTTGTTTTGTTGCAAATGGTGCATTTTGAAGAACTTTTGATACCACAAGTTTTGTTAATGTCATAGGCTTTTAAAAGAAAACAATTTGCAGCCACATGATTTCTTTTCTCACAAAATTCATAAAACAAGTTTTTAATCTTTACTCTTCTTTTTCTATCAGATTTTTTATCAGCAGTGGTTGTAACCTCTGCCGGTACATCTTTGATAGGGATCATCAGCGCTTTTGGGGCTTTAATACCATCAGTGGTTGTGAAGTCCATTGGCTTAAAGTTTTCTAAGATATCACATTCATCTGACCAGGTTGGTTCAAACTGATATTTTTCAATTTCTTTATCTTTTGTTGAAACCTCTGGTTTTTCCAAAATAATTTTGTTTCCAGCTTTATCTGTGATTTTTATCTCTTCACCAGCCAAATTTTTGGGGACTACTTCAACCAACTCAGAATCAATTTCAGCAGCTTTTTTCTCAATTTGGTCATAACCTACACCAAACTTAATGTTGCTCTTGATCTGAGCATCAAGCATAATCTCATAACCTTTGCAGGACTCAACCCATTTTTCACAAGTGATTTAGGTTTCTTCTAACTCCTTTTTACAAACTTGCTATTTTTCTCCCATAGTTTGGAGTTGGTCCTTGGTTATGCTTGATTCATGTCTCATGCTACTCATTTCAGAATATTTTTCACTGAACTTTGATTTTAACTCTCTAATCAGTTTTTCAAAATTAAGCTCATCTTCTAAAATTTTGTTTCTCAGGTTTTCATTCACCTTCTTGATGTTTGTAGAAGCAATGATGCATTTGTCAGAACATAGATCTTTAAGGATCTGAGGTGATACCTTTGTAGCTGCCATGAAAGCACAATCACACTCATCTTCACACACATCAACATTCCATGGGTCAGTAGGAGAGTTCTTTTCCTTATCAGCATCATTTTCTTTTTCTTCACTTGAAACCAGTGTTTCATCACAAACTTGAACTTCATTAGTTTTTGACACTATCTCCACA
Source organism: Scalesia atractyloides (assembly GCA_947069175.1). NCBI lineage: Eukaryota > Viridiplantae > Streptophyta > Magnoliopsida > Asterales > Asteraceae > Scalesia > Scalesia atractyloides. Next base: position 31,114,439 of record CAMTDV010000030.1, read on the forward strand.
GACTCAACACCTTCTGTTGGTGCATATGTCTGTTGCCTACGTCATTATGTATCGAGTCTGAGTGAATAGGGCTTAATCTGTTAGAAACTAGGCATATTTAAGAGAGTTTTGAGTCAAGTTCGCTTGAGATGGTCCTGAGACATATGAAAAAAATTGAAAATTCAAAAACATTGAAAAAGACAAAAAGAATTTGTTGTCAAAAAGGAAATGATAGTACATCAGTGGACTATCACAGTATGCTAAAGAATTGTAAAGTTTAAAAGTGATAAACAAGTCTTACTGTGGATGTGTCGATAGGCTTTACACGTTCAGTAGATTGTTTCCAGGATATAAACTAAATTTTACAACTGCTTAATCTTGTGGATTAACATATCTTGGATATATGGACTTAGTACTCCGAAATTCGATTGAAGGATTGCCTGATTCTGAGATAGGTCTTTATAGATAGTTGATATCTGTGGTATTATACAAGTTCTTCTAATTTTGCGGAAGCAATAGCCTAGAACTTCTATAATGCTTTTTGCTAAAAACCCCAAATAGCATGCAAAACTTGAAAAGAATCAAAAGATCTAATCATTTGTAATGCTTAAAAGATTCCTTAAGTTGAACACACCTGAAAGACGAGCTTTCACCTCTTTGTCGGTACGGTAGTACTAACCTGAGCTCTCAAGGCCTCGCATAACCCAAATACAGATATCAATTACGCTATACTCACCTGTAAGATGAAATCTAGGGAATCTGGATTCGGGAGTATATTCAAGAAGTGGGAACCATAGTTAAGTCAAGTTTCATAATTCTTACTTAACATATCTTGGAGCAATTGAGAACGTGATGAAGCTTAAGAGGACAAATATATCGACAATCTAGGTAAACGAGTTTAAAACTTAAAGTCATCAAAAAGGTCAACGGTACTTGTGATATGTCTCAAACAACTAATATGATCTTTTGACACGAATTTACAAAAATGTCTGTAAATATGTTTGTACATAGTTTACTTTTCTTGTTAAAAATTTCTGTAAATACTTTACTTGCTTTTCAAAGATAAAACCAAAAAGATTTCCAGTGTGTTTTAGCATAAATTTTCTAAAATACAAAAAGATTTTGTTTCTACATTAGTTTCAAACGAGCCAATGTTGGAGAACGGATCTTCGAAGTCTGGTAAGAAAATCTGACGAATGTTTAAAAGTTCATTATGTGAAACTTTAAAATCAGATTGTTCAAAACGGTTTTTTCCTAACTGAGGTCTTTAATTTGGACTTGGTTGACATATTTGGTTAATCAAGGTCATTAACTTGGACTTGATTAACTAAGTGGATTTTCACAAATCAAATGATAAAAATGTGAAAGTTGAAGGTTTTAAACATAAAATATATTCAAGGTCATTAAATTGAACTTGAAACAATTAAAACTTTTGTTGAAAGGTTTGAAGTGAAGATTATAGTTTGAAATGTTGATGGTAAAAAGTTTCAAAACAGTACCTGAAATGCTTATTTGAATGTCAGAATTTATTTAGACTGGTAGTAAAGTTTGAGGGGGAGCTAGATAAAACACTGTCCAAAGATTTCAGATAGCTCAAAGCTAGGGGGAGTTTGAAGTCTAAAGATCAAAGCAAAGGGGGAGTCTGAGTCTAAAGCTTAAAGCTAGGGAGAGCATGTTGATTAAAAGTTTTATCAAGACAAAGCTCAAAGAAAGTGAAAGAGGATATAAAGACCAAGATGATAAAGTTTATTCAAGAACTAAAGATCGGAAGACTCAGATGATTTTAAAAATCAATGACTACGGCAACATCCAAGGGGGAGTCTGTTGCCTACGTCATTATGTATCGAGTCTGAGTGAATAGGGCTTAATCTGTTAGAAACTAGGCATATTTAAGAGAGTTTTGAGTCAAGTTCGCTCGAGATGGTCCTGAGAAGTCAAGTTCGGCCGAACTTGACTAAGTTAAGTTCGCCCGAACTTCCAATGCTCACCAGCGAACTTGCAATAGTATAAATAGGTGCCTTGGTGATTCATTTGGAACTTGGAGAGATTTTGGCACAGAGACGGCGAAGCTCTGTTGGATCCGGTTCTCGAATGTATTGAACTTTAGATCAATGAAAACAACATTTAATTGAGTAATTCTTGTTATTTGGTTAAGTTGTCATTAGTTTCTGCCTAATCGGACAATAGATAACAAATTTAGGTCCCGTGCTAATCGTGGACGTTCCTACACCTTTAGCAATTGTCTCTAAGGCCATTAAATAAAATTGTTGTTCAACATTATTTTTGGCCATTAAAGCAAAGTTTTCATCAGTCAAATCCCCAGGCAAGCTACTCCAGTTAACATAACTTTGTGTGAAAAAGCTTTGTTGACCAACCTCTGCTGGACTAGTAGTGGTTTGAGCAGGTTGTGTAACAATGGGTGCTAGTTGTACAAGCACTTGAGGATGTGATAGTGCCTGAACATATTGAATTTGTGGAGCAATGGATTGAACATAATGCACTGGAACAGTGGTAGCAGGATGTGCAAAGTGGGCAGTGTTTTGAACATGTTGAGCAGGGGCATATTGGGAATAATAAGCAGTGTTTTGTGTGTGCTGAGGTCTAGGGCCAGGATGAGTCACTATTGGTCCAGAATTTTGAGACCTACATTCTCTGGCAAAGTGTCCTAGCCTATTACACTTATAACACTTGACTTTTGATTTATCCAGCCCAACCTTCAACCCCCCATGCAAACCTGGGAATTTTCTACCAGTTCTCTTATAGAATTTACTAGCCCTAACACTCATTAGGGCAAGTTGGTGCAAAATATCCATTTCCTCAAGATCAGAAGGTTCAATGTGTTGTAAATCATTCAGCTCAAAGGATAGATTGTCAGAGGTTTGGCTTTCCCCACTAGCAGTAAAAGCATAGTTGGGTGCATATGTTTCAGATCCAAAGTTCCCACCAGATGTAATATCTATATAGTGATCATAACTTTGGTCCTTACTGCTGCTAGATCCCTCTTCTTGGCCAAAAAGAGCTGTATTACCCAATGAGTAATCATCAGTCATTTTGCCAGAATCTTGCAACTTCTTTTTCTGGTTTAACTCTCTCTCATAGGTGAAGAGTATCCCATGAAGTTGTGTCAACGACATTTCTTTAAACCCAACAGACTTTCTCGTTACATAAGCTACAGTCTCCCACTTATCTGGTAGCGATCTAAGGAAACGACTATTGACAGTCGAATTAGATAGAACCACATTAACCAGTCTAAGTTCACTAATGAGACAGCTGTAACGTTCGAACTATTGTGTTAGAGACTCTCCTTTCAAGTGACAAAATGTTTCATACTGCTGATTTAGAACTTCTCTATCACTTTCTATCACTTCCTCAGTCCCACCGAATTGCTCTTTAAGTGCATCCCATTACTCCTTTGCACTATTGCAATGGAGTAGACCAGCATAAATTTCATTGGGTAAAGCCAAAGCAACTATGCTAAATGCCTTAGCATCCAATTCAATTTTCTGAAAATCCTGCTCCGAAAAGTTTCAGGATTTTTTGGCACTTGTTTTGTTGGATCCTCTGTGCTTGGAACCATTGGAACTTGAGGTCCATAAGCAACAGATCTCTAGCAACCGGTGTTTTGCTGAGCAAGGATGTGACCCATCCGTCGTTGCCAAATGAAATATTCATTTCTTTTGAGCATCGGCGGTTTGAACAAGGATCCAGAATTGGCATCCTGTGTGTTTTGAGACATTTTCAGTTGATTTTTATAGATTTTGTTTTAAAAACTTTGAACTTAATAAAACTCTGAATATCAAGCTAAAACAACCAAACTAATTAGCAGGAGAGCTGATCTGTTCGAACCAAATCGATTGTTAGATCGAATTTGATGAACTAAGCTCTAATACCAATTGTTAGGATCTGAGTTTGAATTACTTGTAGTTTTTGTTTCAAAAATGGAAAATGATTGAATTAAAAGAGATTTGCAGCGGAATAAGATGGAAAATTTTTACTACAAGCAATGGTCGTTTGTTTTCATCATCATGCTTTCAAGTTGATTAACTTGCATTTGATTCACAAACTCCCCCTCAACCTTTGCAATTACAGTTTGGTAATAAGAAAATGCAGAGAAGATGATATGCGAAAGTTGATCTTTTAATAGACAAGTTTAAACTGTTACAGAAGTTACCTATTTATACTAACTATCTAACCTCTGAGCATCTTTGATGACGTCAGGGTTGATAGTGACAGGAAACCAATTGTGACTAACTGAAAGCACTGCTAATACTAACTATCAGTGCTTAGCACTGTTACATTGATATAACTAAGCTAATGACTAAACTCTGATCTCTATCCTCTGACCCTTGTAACTCTGGCAGACCTTTGAAGCTTTGTGAAGGCAGATGATAGGATGAGCAGCCTTTAGGGAAAGCAGTGTATATACATCAGAGGTTGTAACCTCTAATAGTTTAACCAAAGCTCGGGTAGTGTTATTTGGCTTTGTATCATCTGTTCCTTTCATTGGGTTCAATCCCAACATAAATCAAATGAGAACGAAGATTCAAAATTTTACATTAAGAAAGCTCGAATGAAATCTCAATCTTCGGTTGAAAAGAAAACATCATCATCATCTGAAGGTACAAAGACAACTATTGCATCAGCCAAGAGTGAAAATGTCAATGACACAAAGACTGATCAGAATTTACTGAATGTTGATTTGCAAGTTCCTACTTATGACATCCTGATTCCACCCAAGACCAGAAAGGTTTGGGTTTCCCTCTTTAAATAGTTTCTTTTGCATGTGCAGGGGCTCCCAAGATCCATTTTGTCAAAGTGGATTATGGATAGCGGAGCTTCACGTCACATGACTGGGATGCGTGCCTTACTCTTCGATATTAAAACAATCAATGGAGGGTACGTGGGATTCGCGGGTAATCAAGGAGGTAGAATCGTTGTAGAAGGAAAGCTATCTAATGGTGTGGTGTTGTTTGATAAGGTTAACTATATCGCCAAGCTGGAGAACAATCTTTTTTGTATTTCTCATATATGTAATAAGCAGTTTACCACCCACTTCAACGACAAGGAGTGCATGATTATTAAACCGGGCTTTAAAATTCTAGAAGAGTGGATTCTCATGCGTGCTCCTCGCGAGAATGATCTTCATGTGCTAGATATGAATGTTGCTGCTACTACTTCGAAGTCGGCTCAATGTTTCGTAACATAGGCCAGAGAGAAGGAATCAATTCTTTGGCACAGAAAGATGGGTCATATACACCTCAGAAAGATGAATCACCTGGTTCATAATGATTTAGTTGAAGGAGTGAATCTTAGAAGCTTTCACATGACTGATAATTGTCTGGAATGCAAGAAAGGAAAACAGGTTAAAAAATCTCATCCAAGAAAGATTCTTAACTCCATCAAGCTGCCGCTCGAAAGACTGCATATGGATCTCTTCGATCCAGTGAATGTGAAGAGTATATCTGGAGATCTTTATTGTCTTGTCATCACCGATGATTATCAAGGTTTTCATGGGTCTTCTTCCAAGAGAGCAAAGATGAAACGTTCGATAATCTCATGATCTTCTTCAGGAAGATTGAAAATCTGTACCATCTCCCTATTAGAAGAATCATAAGCGTTAACGGTATAAAATTCAAGAATGCCCGAATGAAAGAATTTTGCAATGACAAAGGCATCTTACACGAATTCAGTGCTCCATACACTCCGCAACAAAATGGAGTGGCTGAGAGGAAGAACCGAACGTTAATAGAAACAACAAGAACTATGCTTAGATTCAAAGCTTCCTGTCAGTTTCTGGAGTGAAGCAGTCGCAGCAACATGCTATACATTGAACAGAGTCTTGACAGTCAAACCTACCAAGAAGACTTGTTTTGATTTGCTAAACTGAAGGAAACCCAATCTGAAATATTTAGAACCGTTTGGCGCACCTTGTACAGTCATTGATTCAGACAGAAAGTTTGGTGGCAAATCGATAGATGGTTTCTTTGTCGGCTACGCAAGTCCACTCAAGAGAGTATATCTTCCAAGTTTAAGAAGAGTGGTAGAAGCACAACACGTCGACTGTTTTCGTTATACAACTCCAATTCAAAGAGTCGGCAATGCTTGGTTGTTCAATTATAGTGAATTGTGGAATTCATTTGACTTGCCAGAAGAGCCTTCTGAAGAAGACATTGCTGTGTTATATTATCTACATTAGTCGGCTAATCAAGAGCAGATTATCAGACCAATAGTGGTTAATCAACCAACTGTTGGGTCATCTTCTTCTGGTGCAGGTCCTAGCAGTAGTGGTGTTCAAGAAACTCATGATGAACAAGTGACACCGGCTACAGAACCAGTAAATGCTATAGAAGAACCCAATCTTTCTCAAGCACATAGTTCCAACTCTGACGAGGCTCCGACGTTTGATGATGAGGAGAATTTTCTTCTGCCGAAGAATTTGAGCAGATCACAAATATGTTGAATCAATCTGCTGGCCCAAGTACTAGAAATGAAACGTCTTATAGTGCTCCTGCAGTTGAAGTAGTGCTTGATCTGAATATTACTAATCAGGAGAGTACTGTTGATGTTCCAAGTGAGGTGATGCCGAGATCTTTTTCGTACCACCCATCGAATGCCATAATTGGTGAATAAGCTGGTGTTAGAACGAGAGGCCAGATCAACGAAGCTTTGAGTTTTTTCTATACTCGAGTAGCTCCGACTCAAGAGTATTGCTATTATTCATGCTTCATATCCCAGATTGAGCTGAAGAATGTTACTGAAGCTTTGGGAGATGAAAATTGGGTGCTTGCGATGCAAGAAGAATTATTAGAGCTTGAAAAGCTAGGGGTATGGAAACTTGTTGACCTTCCAGAGAATCATAAGGCAATAGATACTAAATGGGTCTTCAAGTGCAAGCACGATGATCGTGGAGTGATAATGCAAAACAAAGCTTGGCTCGTTGTCAAAGGATTCCATCAACAAGAAGGAATTGATTACACAGAATTGTATGCACCAGTAGCACGATTGGAGTCAATTCGTATTTTCCTTGCATTCACTGCTTGGAAAGGATTTAAAGTGTATCAATTAGATGTGAAATCAGCTTTTCGGTACGATAAGCTACAAGAGAAAGTGTACGTCGGCCAACCACCGGGGTTTGTCGATCCGCTGAACAAAAAGAAAGCTTATCTTCTGGATAAAGCATTATACGGTTTGCATCAGGCCCCGAGAGCCTGGTATGAGACGTTATCTCAACATCTCATTGGCAATGACTTTATTAGAGGCACAGTGGATAGTACGCTATTTACCAGAGAAGTTGGAAGTCATCTGTTATCGTACAAATTTATGTGGATGACATCATCTTTGGTTCGACAAATGACGATCTTTGCAAAGAGTTTGAAAAAATCATAAAGAAGAAATTCGAGATGAGCTCTATGGGTGAAATGAAATTCTTCCTCGGATTGCAAGTTGATCAGTTGCCAGACGGTATTTTTATCCACCAAACCAAGTATGCTAATGACATATTGAAGAAGTTTGAGATGGATAGCACGAAGCCGTTATCAACTCCTCTTGCACTCAATCATGGAATTTGAATTGATGAAACCAGAACCAAAGTTGATGATACTCTTTACAGGTCGATGATAGGATCACTCATGTATCCGATGGCATCTCACCCGGATATCATGTATCCTACCTGCCTCTGTGCACGTTATCAGTGAAGTCCCAGAATATCTCACTTGCAGATCGTGAAGCGTATTTTCAGATACTTGAAGGGATGTCTAAGCACCGGCTTGTGGTACCCGAAGAATGACAACTTCGATCTGACGGGATATGCAGACTCTGATTTCAGTGTTGATAAATTGAACGCAAAGTCAACGACGGCCGGTTGCTAGTTCTTCGGAACTCGACTAGTAACTTGGCAGTGCAAGAAACAAACCACAGTCACTTTCTCTACTTGTGAGGTTGAGTATATCTTGGCTTCCAGCTGTTTTTCACAACATTTGTAGATTCAACAGCAGATGAGTGACTATGGCTTGCAATTTCTTGATACTCCATTATATGTAGACAATAAAGCAGCAATCGACATAACAAAAAATCCAGTTCATCACTCTCGAACTAAACATATCGAGATTCAATACCACTTTATTCGTGATTGCTACGAAAAGAGATTGTTACGAATTGAGAAAATCGACACCGATGAACAAAAAGCTGATTTTTATAACAAACCTTTCAGTCTTCCACGGTTTAAATACTTAATGAGGCTTAACGATATGAAAAATATTTTGACAGGTGCGGAAGCAGAGGTTGAATATGGATCGGACTACGAGTTCTCGTGATCCTCACTGGTTTGTTACCTTAGGATTAGAATTTCTTAAAAACTAAAATACAAAAATACGTTTTTTATTTTAGGGGGAAAATGTTGTAGGACCGATCCTCAACGCATAGGGACCTAGATTTGATCTCTATTGTCCATAATAGCGGAAATATTATGACAAGTTTACCAAATAACAAGAATTAGTCAATTAAACGTTAATTTTATTGAGATAACGTCAAGTCTCCAAATTGACAGAGCTTCGCCTCAGAAATGCCAAAGTTACAAATGAGAGCAACAAGCTAGCTATTTATAGGGCAACAAGTTCGTTGGAGGGTGTTGAAGTTCGGGCGAACTTGACATAGTCAAGTTCGGGCGAACTTGACTTCACATATCCTTCACCAACGAACTTTTCCCTTATTTACATAAATACTTCATTTTGCTAGCCTAATCAACTCTAATCTATACAGACTCGATATAAGACTAAGACATAGATATTCTGCACCAACAGACTCCCCCTTGGATATCGTCTTCAGTCTTGTATCAGTCTTCAAAAACTCTATCTTCAAATAAACTTTAACGAACACGACCAAAGAAGTTCTTATAAGGCTTCTTTCGTCGTTCTTGCTTAGGATCCGGCTTCTGATCTGTAGGAGGCACTTTGTTCATATATTGAAATCTTTTAAGCCTTGCCGCCTTACCTTTCTCATGTATAGCTTCTAGACGCTTTTCTTCCTTTAGAAACTCAACTCACTCAAGATCCCTCCATCTTGTATTCCACATCTTCCCAGAGTTCACTTCACGAGCATAACATACATTAACGACCCTTTGATATTGAATGGCTTGTTCTTTCTCTCGTTCTTCAAACACTATCTTGCTGTAGAACAAGCACTTGATGTCTTCTCTTTAACAATTTACGAGCCACATCGGATCCAGTATCCTGATTGTTCTCCACAATCCTCTCATACCCTGAAACCCCAATATCTCAACCTGTTCCTACGTGATATCCAAATGTTCTTCAAATCGTAAAACAATAACGGCTTCACATGTAGTGGGATCTATCTGCCACCACTTGAACACTGGATATAAATTTTGTTCAATAGGCATCAGTGGCATGTTTCTCATCGCTCTCGGTCGTTTCATTATCAACGTTATATCTTTCTCACCCGTTTTCTTATTCGTTTTGATTCGACATCCTGGAATAAACGGCTTCCAATGCTTGAATCCCTTTGTCGCTTCAAACTTGATCATTTTCCACAGTAACTGATCAATATACTTCATATGATAAGTAACATTCATAGTTTGAACCAGCTCCTCAACATCCCAGTACGGCAAAGTCTTGAAATCAGCCAGATATTTGAAGTATTGTACTCCAAATTCCCTTTTGATTGCATATACGTTCAACTCCTTAAACCAACCCCAGCTGAGAATATCCCCCAACGACACGTCTTTATCTCTGGTAAAGAATGCTAGAGGACGTCGAAACTTACGTTCGCATGGCATATCTTTAAACCAGGACTTCTTAGCTTTAGCTATTTCCTCTTTCGTCATTGGTTTCGGAACTTTCCCTTCTCGTAAAGATTCTTCAATCTTTTCCTTCAATATATCTTCATCAAGTTGCTTGTACATCTCCTCCTAAGTAGGAAAACTATCAATATTAGGACCGACGTACTTCGCAGTTTGATCAGTTTCATCATCAGAAGACCAATCTTCAACGATAACCCTGTTATACTCGTCAGCTTCAAATCTTCGTATATACTCATAATCATTTGGCTCAAACATGTTAACATTCAACACATCCTCTTCAAAGTCAAATTCAAGAGTTTCAGCATCAACTTCGATCAATTTAGCCAAATCTTCCTTTGTATAATTGTGCACGTACTCGCCTTCCTCAACATTATGTTCCAGCATAAGCATTAAAGGCTTTGTCGGTACAGCAGCAACAGGCTTTGCAAATCTATCAACATAAATCATATCAACATCATCAGTTAGCCCTGTCTGTCCTGACTCCCCCTGAATCTGATCATCCATCTTGTTCGATTCATCATTCATTAGAGAAGAAAAATCAACATCATCAGATACTTTTCCTTCACTAATTCTCATACCAACTCCTCCCTGATCATCATAATCATCATCATCAGAAACATTCCAATCTTCATAATCAGAATCATCTTTCTTATCGTCATCATCTTTATCCTCTTTCTCTCTTCTTCATCATCCTTATCTTCAGAAGCAACGATAGGATCAGAAGGATTGACATATTCGTCAACCTTTGGAATATCAGACTCAGAAGCTATAACAACATCATCAACAGACTTCTCTGCAGCTTCAGATGATTTAGGAGCTTCACCTTCAACCCCTTTGCCTTTGCCACAAGCAGCAAGCTCTTTCTCAGATTTTTCTTTCGCCTCTTGTCGATCAAGACGATCATATTCCACAATGAAATCAATTCCAAGTGTATTAGATAACACTTACTGCATTCTCGTGAATCTTCGATCATTAGGGCTTGGATTGACTTCAGAGCAGCAATCTCTGTTTGAAGCTTCTCATTCGCATCCTGCAAACTTTCAATTCAGAAGGCTTGACAGATTCGTCAACCCTTGGAATATCGGACTCAGAAGCTATAACAACATCATTAACAAACTTCTCTGCAGATTCAGATGATTTAGGAGCTTCACCTTCAACCCATTTGCCTTTGCCACTAGCAGCAAGCTCTTTCTCAGATTTTTCTTTCGCCTCATGTCGATCAAGACGATCATATTCAGCAATGAAATCAATTCCAAGCGTATTAGATAACACTTTCTGCATTCTCATGAATCTTCGATCATTTAGGGCTTGGATTGACTTCAGATTAGCAATCTCTGTTTGAAGCTTCTCATTCGCATCCTGCAAACTTTCAATTAGGGCTTTGAAGTATTCTTGTTCATTTTCCAGCACTTTGACCTTGTCATCCAACATTTCTTTCTCAATAGAGCTTTGATTCACTTTCTTTATCAGTTCTGCTTTCTCAGCTTCATTTTGTTGAACTTTTTCTTCTAACACCTTCACACGCTTTTCAAGAAGTTCAACATTCGTTTCTGGAAAGATATCATTCAGATCTTGAAGACTTATTGGATCATTCTGCATATCACCAAACAGATTAGGCCCTGGAGTTTTTGGTGTTGACTTTGGAGTAGCAGCCTTTGGTGTAGACTTCCTTGGTGTAGAACTTTCAAAATGAGAAGTCGTTGGAGCAATCAGAGATTGAATAATAGGAACTTCAAGTAATCCAGTCACAGGAGGTTCTTGTGTGACTCCAGGACGTTCAGTTTTAGATGATATGATCACAGGAGGTTCTTGTGTAACTCCTGGATGTTCAGCTTCCAGTGGAATAACAACAGGAGGTTCTTGTGTAGGAGGTTCTTGTGTGACTCCTCTCTCCTGTGCGCCAAAAGGTTCTTGTGTAACTTCTGCGCTTTTCAGCTTTCCTTTGTATCTACGACTAGCAGGTTTCTGAGATTTCTTTGATTTCTTCCTGCCTTTTGTCTTAGGAGACCCTGTAGTCTTTGTCGTTGACACAGTAGCAGACTTCACGCGTTTAACCTTTTTCTTGGGTCTTTCCTCATCACTCTTTTTCTTGATTCGGATCGAAATCAGCATCAAATTCTTTTTCCTTTTCAGCTCTCTTTTCAGCTTCTGACTTTTCTGGCTCTTTCACAAGTGTTTCATCAGAATCTTCATCATTCTCTGAGGTAGCTGAAATAACATCGTCTTCCTGATTCGTTTTCTCAACTTCTTGACTCTCTGTGACAATTTCTGCACTAGAACCAGCTTCAGCTTGAACATTTTCTAGTTCATCTTCATCCACAAGCATTGTCTCAATTTTCTTTACTGCTCGTTTCTTTTTAGGCTTTTCAACTTCGGCCTTAAGAAACCATTCACTGCGAACTTTCGGCTTAAAAGCTTTAAACCACTCTTTCTCAGCGTTTAACTCTTTCTCGTCACCACTTTCGTCTTTTCTACACTTGTTGTCAGCCGGCGCTATATAATTTTCATCTTTGATAGCCCTAAATACTGGTTTAGCCACCGGTGCTGAGTCTTGCTTTTGAAATTTTAACAACTTCTTCACTGTTGTATCATCAAGGTGACTCAAATATAAGACATCATTTGGATCACGTGCAATGTTTGTGAACTTTTCGTAGATTAACATCTGCACGAACCTTGGATATAAACACAATCTCGAATCATCCATATTCTTTGACATATGTGTAAACATAAGCTTTGAATAATTGAACGACTTTTTCAGAATTAACGCTGTTGCCATACAGGCCATATAATCTTGAACATCGTCAAGACCTGCTTTGCGGTGACTGAACGTATGAATAATCGCATGCATTAGGAGCTTGTAGGGGTTAGGCACTTCCCCTTTCTTCAATGTCGGTTTGTTAACGCTCCCCTTATAGCCCATCCTGTAAAAACAACCTCTAACCATCTTCTCGTCCAAGAAAATCGGATCGTCTTTGTCATCATTGAACTGTAGGATCATGCGAATATCATCTTCAGTAACCTTAATCTCTTTGACTTCGTTTCCCACTTGCACAGATGAAATAATGGTCTTCTTATCATCGCTGAGCGAAGCATTCATCCAGAAATGATATGTATGCGAATGATAAGAAACAGTGCGCTCTGTGATAGCTCGATGGATAGGACATTCCTTCAAAAACTTCAGAATACTCTTGTACTCCTTCAGCGACGGACATATCGCTCTATCAAGCGTGATACACATATTACGGAACTTAGAAAAATCCATCATGATCACATGCGCTGGGTCTTGAACCTGAAAAACGACGCAAAACAATTAGCACGCATTATGAGAAAAAGTTACAAAAATTTTCACCACTTTTCATCAAGTTTGGGCGAATTTAATAAGTGTATAACCAACTAATTTTAGTCAAGTTCGCCCGAACATGTATTACAAACATGTTCAAACATCCAACATAAGTTCGGGCGAACTTATACTCATCACAAGTTCAAAAACTTAAACACTAAGTTCGGGCGAACTTCCAGATCATTCTAAATTCAGGTTTTATAGAAGTTCGGTCGAACTTATGTTTTCGTCAGTTTTATTCTGATAGGTTAACAAGTTCGGTCGAACATGTCAACAAGTTTGGCCGAACTTGTTGTCATCTTCAACATCACCTGTAATCTTCAATTTGTGTTCATCTGATCGAATTTTTACAGTTATTCATGGTCGATTTATGATGATCAACATGATTTTATCTTTAATTTGTCCATTCAAACCCTATCTCTAACATATTTGAGCAATATAGATCTAATGTCCATCGATCTGGTTCAATACATGGTTCAATCAACAATTTCCACCTCTTCCATTGATAATGGTGTGTAAATCACCAATACCAACTAAAATTCAGTAGAGTAACGGTATGATTTTGACAATTTCACTCAATCGCTCAACTATGCTTAAGTTCGTTTCAGAGAGTTTTGGGAGCTTGTAAATGAGTTCAGCCGAACTTGCTGGATATAAATACCCCTGCAAGTTCGGGCGAACTTGCAAAAGCCCAAAGTATAAACCCAATCAAGTCCGGGCGAACTTAACGTATAACAATCATCCATCATTCACAAGTTCAGTCGAACTTGTTTGAATGTTAAACCTTAATCAGTTTGACAAGTTCGGTCGAACTTGCCAAACCCAAATTAAAACTTTTTCAAATTTTGCAATTAAGTCCCTGAACTTTCCACTTTTTACCAGTTATGAAAATCCAATCAGTTGACCAAGTCCAAGTTAATGACCTTGGTTATCCGATTTATCTGCCGAGTCCAAGTTAATGACCCCGGTTTAACCCGTTACGAACAAATTGTTGATATTTTCAAAATCAAAGTTTCAAATTAATGAACTTTTCATCGTATTTGACTTTTCAGATTTTACAAATTAGCTCCCAGCCCGTTGTCAGTGAGATTCCCACCAGTTTAGCACCTTATCAGACTTCGAAGATCCGTTCTCTAACATTGGGTTGCTGAAAACAATGTAGACACAAAATCTTTTTGTATTTTTGTAAGCTTATGCTAAAACACACTAAAAATCTTTTTGGTTTTTAATCTGTAAAGCTAATAAACTATGTACAGAACAATGTAAACTATGTACAAACATATTTATAGACATATTTTTGTGAATTCGTGTCTAAGGATCATATCAGTTAAATGAGACATATCACCAGTACCGTTGACCTTTAGATGACTTTAAGTTTTAAACTTGTTTACCTAGATTGTCGATATGTTTGTCCACTTAAACTTTACCACGTTTCTCAACTGTTTCAAGATATGTTAAGGTATTATTTATGAAACTTGACTTATCTGTGGTTCCCACTTCTTGAATATACTCCCGTATCAAGATTCCCTAGATTTCATCTTATAGGTGAATATAGCGTAATTGATATCTGTATATGGGTTATGCGAGACCTTGAGAGCTCAGGTTAGTACTACTGTACAGCAAAGAGATGAAGGCTCGACTTTAAAGTGTGTTCCATTTAAGGAATCTTTTCAGCACTGCAAATGATTAGATATTTCGATACTTTTCAAGATTGCATGCAATCAAGGGTTTATTACGAAAGTATTATAAAAGTTCTAGGCTATTGCTTCCGCAAAATCAGAAGAACTTGTATAATACCCCAGATATCAACTATCTATAAAGACCTCGTATCTCAGAATCAGGCAATCTTTCAAACGAAATTTTGGAGTACTAAGTCCATATATCCAAGATATGTTAATCCACAAGATTAAGCAGTTGTAAAATTTAGTTTATATCTCGAAAACAGTTTACTGAATGTGTTAAGCTTATCGACACATCCATAGTAAGACTTGTTTATCACTTTTAAACTTTACATTTCTTTAGCATACTGTGATAGTCCACTGATGTACTATCATTTCCTTTTTGTGACACTGAATTCCTTTTGTCTTTTTCAATGTTTTTATACTTTTTGTACTTCTTTTCATTTTTTATATGTTTGAATTTTAAAATTTTTAAATGTTTTTGTATTTTCTCTAACATTTCTCCCCCTAAAGTCAAAAACATCTTTTTGTATTTTAGTTTTTAATAAAATTCTAAACTAGAAAGATATTGACAAACCAATGTGGATCACGCGAACTCGTCGTCTGATCCGTATTCAACCTCAGCGTCCGCACCTGTCAGCAAATTTTTCATACCATTAATTCTTAACAAGTATTTAAACCGTGATAAAGAAATGGTTTGGTATAAAAATCAGCCTTTTGTTCGTCGCTGTGGATTTTTCTATTCGCACCAACTTCTTTTCATAGCAGCGACGAATGAAGTGATAACGAATTTCAATGTGTTTTGTGCGTGAGTGATGAACCGGATTTTTGGTTATATGAATGGCTGCCTTATTATCAACATACAACGGAGTGTCGAGAAATTGCAGACCATAGTCTCTCATCTGCTGTTGTTCACAGATACAACAGCTGGAGGCCGAGATATACTCAGCTTCACAGGTAGAGAGAGCGACCGTAGTCTGTTTCATACACTGCCAGGTTACCATTGTTGTTCCGAAGAACTGGCATCCCGCTGTAGTCGATTTTGAATTCAACTTATCTACACCAAAATCAGAGTCAGCGTATCCTGCAAGATCGAAATTATCATTCTTCGGGTACCACAAGCCGGTGCTTGGGCATCCCTTCAAGTATCTAAATATTCGCTTCACGATCTGCATGTGTGAAATTCTCGGGCTTGACTAATATCTGGCGCATAGGCAGGTAGGATACATGATATCTGGGCACGATGCCTTCAGATACATCAACGATCCTATCATTGATCTGTAGAGCGTCTCATCAACTTTGGTTCCAGTTTCGTCAATGCAAATCCCGTGATTAAGAGCAAGAGGAGTAGATAACGGCTTCGAGCTTTCCATATCAAACTTCTTCAAGATGTCGTGCACATACTTGGTCTGATGAATGAAAATACCGTCTGGAAGTTGATCTACTTGCAATCCAAGGAAGAATTTCATTTCTCCCATCAAATACATTTTGAACTTCATCTTCATGATGCCCTCAAACTCCTTCCAAAGACTATCATTCGTTGATCCAAAGATGATGTCGTCCACATAGATTTGAACGATAATTAGATGACTACCAACTTCTCTGGTGAAGAGAGTACTATCCACAGTTTCTCTGACAAAACCGTTTCCCACGAGATGTTGTGATAACATCTCGTACCAAGCTCTCGGGGCTTGGTGTAAACCGTAAAGAGCTTTATCAAGAAGATGTGCTTTCCTTTTATTGAGGGGATCGAAAAACCCCGGTGGTTGTCCGAAGTACACCTTCTCGTGTAATTTTCCGTACAGAAAAGCTGATTTGACATCCAACTGATAGACTTTAAATCCTTTCCATGCTGTGAAAGCAAGGAATATTCGAATAGATTCTAAACGAGCTACTGGTGCATAGACTTCTGTGTAGTCTATCCCTTCCTGCTGGTGAAATCCCTTGACAACAAGCCGAGCTTTGTTTCAAACTACTAACTCCTAGATCGTCTTGCTTGCATTTAGAGACCCATTTAGTATCAATTGCTTTCTGATTTTCACGTAGGTCTACAAGCTTCCACACTCCTAACTTCTTGAACTGTAACAGTTCCTCTTGTATTGCTTGTACCCAGTTTTCATCGCCTAAATCTTCAGAAACACTTTTTGGCTCCATCTGGTATATGAAACATGAATAGTAGCAATATTCTTGAATTGGAGCAACACGAGTATAGAAACAGCTCAAAGCTTTGTTTATTTGACTCCGTGTTCTCACACCAGCTTGTAATTCGCCTATTATAGAATTTGACGGATGATAAGAATATGATCTTGGCATCACTTCGCCTGGAACAACCATAGTATTCTCTTGATTTGTGATATGTTGATCTACCACTACTTCAACTTCAGGAGCACTACTCGGGCTTGTAGATTCATTCAATAAACTTGTAATTTGCTCTGCTTCTTCATCTGAAGAAGATTCTCCATCGGCATCGAATGTTGGAGCCTCGTCTGAGTCTGAACTTTGTGCTTCAGAAAGATTAGGAATCACTGTCGTATTAACTGGTTCAGTAGTCGGTGACATTTGTTCTGTTTGAATTTCTTGACCACCGTTATTACTTGAACTAGCACCAGAAGAATATGATCCCAACGTGGGTTGATTAACCACAATTGGTCTGATGATTTGCTCTTGATTTGCTGATTGATGAAGAATATAACGCTGCAATTTCTTCATCAGATGGTTCTTCAGGAAAATCAAATGATTTCCACAAGTCTTGATAGTTGAATAACCATGCATCACCTTTTCTCTGAACAGGATCCGTTTAGTTAAAACAATCAACATGCTTCCCTTCAATGACTCTTCTCAATGAAGGAATATATAGTCTTTGCAATGGACTTGGATATCCGACAAAGAAACCTTCGAGTGATTTAACTCAAAATTTGCCATCTTGATCAATTACAGTACATGGCGCTCCAAATGGTTCTAAGAACTTCAAATTCGGTTTCAGTCGGTTGATCATTTCAAAACAGGTCTTCTTCGTTGGTTTGACTATTAAGACTCTGTTAAGTTTGTAACAAGCCGTTGCAACTGCTTCACTCCAGAAGCTGACTGGAAGCTTTGAGTCTACAAGCATGGTTCTTGTAGTTTCGATTAAAGTTCTGTTCTTCCTTTCAGCAACACCGTTTTGTTGCGGAGTGTAGGGAGCACTAAACTTGTGCAAAATCCCTTTCGCGTTGCAGAATGCCCTCATTTTGGTGTTTTTGAACTCAGTACCGTTGTCACTTCTAATGCGTCTCATTGGAAAATGGTACAGGTTCTCAAGTTTCTTAAAAGAATCACTAAGTTTTCAAACGTCTCATCTTTTGATTCTTGAAAGAATACCCACGAGTATCGGGAATAATCGTCTGTGACTACCAAGCAGTAGAGATCTTCAGAGATGCTTCGGTCATTCACTGGACCGAAGAGATCCATATGAAGTCTTTCGAGCGGCAACTTTATCGAATTGAGAATCTTTTTCGGATGAGATTTCTTGATCTGCTTTCCCTTTTTGCACTCGAGGCAATTATCTGACATATGAAAACTTTTCAGATTCACACCTTCTACCAAATCGTTTTGAACCAAATGATTCATCTTTCTTAGGTGAATGTGGCACATCTTTCTGTGCCATAAGATTGACTCCTTCTCAGTAGCTTTCGAGACAAAACACTGTGCCGTTTTTGAAGAAGTAGTAGCATTTCCCATGTCAAGAACATACAAATCATTCTCTCTCGGTGCACGCATGAGTATCCACTCGTCTGGTATTTTGAAACCCGGTTTGATGATCATGCATTCTTTATCGTTGAAGTGGACGGTAAACTTCTTATCACAAATTTGAGAAATACTCAGAAGGTTGTTCTCAAGCTCTGCAATGTAGTTCACTTGATCAAATGAAACAACTCCGTTTGAGAGCTTTCCCTCGGCGACAATCCTTCTACCTTGGTTTCCAGCAAATCCAACATATACGCCATTGATAGCTTTTATGTCAAACAAGAGCGCTTTCATTCCTATCATATGTCTGGAAGCTCCACTATCCAGAATCCACTTGGAAAGTACGGATCTCTAGAGCCCCTGCACATTTCAACAATTAGTTAAACAACACGACCCAAGACTTTTTGGTCTTGGGTTTAATTAGATAACCATCATCGTAATCAAATTCACATTCATCAGCATAATCAAATTCATATTCAACATCTGGATTTTCTATGATGTTTATATTTGAAAACTTCACTTTCTTTTTATCTTTCAAACTGTTACCACTTGTAATTTTGACAGTTTCAGACTTGATTTCAGATTTTGATTCTTTCATGCTATCACTAGTCTTAACAGGCTCGGACTTAGTGATTTCAGATGTTGGCAACTTCCTTTTTGCAATCCAGGCTTGTGATTTTATGTTAGCCTTTTGATGAAAAACTTTGTTTCGTTTGCTTTTGAAGATTCACTTTTTTCGAGAGTTGAATTTTCAAATTTCTTTTCAAAAATTTGTTTCATTTATTCTTTGTCAACATTTCTTTTTAAGATTCTTATTTGCCCAATCTCTGTTTGCTTTAGTTTTTCAACATCTGAACTTTCTTTCCTTCAAAGATAAGCCGGTTTAGATTTCGGACACTTCCGTGCAATATGACCAACTTCGTTACACTTGATGCAAATCCGATTATCATGTGAATGTCCACTAGTGGATTTCACACCACTTGTGGCTTTTGCCTTATCTCGAAGTTCTTTCTGTTTCTTAAACTCGTCATTTGATTGTTTCCCAATCAAACTCTCCTCATGAACCGTGCTTGTCCCATAAACAAATTTCATGTTTTTATCTTTGTACTCATGAAATGGTGACATTTTCTTAACCGGTCTTCTTCCTCATCTAGACCCAACCCAGCTCTCAGGTTTTCCAGATGATCACCACCCTTTCTCTGGTAGTTATTGTAATTTCTATTGGGTTTTGAATATAATTTCTTTTCATTTTTCTCCAGGTCATCTGATGTGACTTCAACTAGTTTAAACAGTTTATCCAATTGATCTTCTTTGATGTTCCAAATCGGGAAACTGTCACCAAAGTATAATCTATCAGATTCCTTAAACTTGTACATGACAACATTAGGATCATCCCATAGATCATCTTCCGATGATGTCTCGTCATTTTCAGAATTTGTGTCGGAACTGTTCAAACTCGAAGTGGCGCTATCGAAGCTTCCATCATCAGAATCGTTCAGAACATTTTCAACCACCTTTTTTACTACCGCATTGTCATCATCTGATTTAGTATAGACTATATCAATGTTCTCCGGCAACTCATTTTTCTTTTCAGATAAGAACTCAATGTTGAGTGCCTTATCCATCCCATCAACAGTTTTGCGACAATACTTCTCGCAAAGGGGTGGAGGAACATTGCTATATTCTTTACTAATTTTCTTTTTAGGTTTTTCTTCCAATGAAATTGTAGGAAGAATGTGATCAATGACATACGCGTTAGTTGAATAACTTCTTAAAAGTTGTTGAACACATTCTGTTTCAATTTTCATGTCCTGGAGTTGTTGTTTGGTTTCAGCAATGGTGTTATTATAGATGTTTATTGTTTTTTGTTTATCCATTACTGTACCTTTCAACATTCTAATCATATCATGTTGTTCAATATTATTTCTATCGAGCCTTCCATAATCATCTTTCATTTTGTCATACGCTTCCTTCATTGTACGATAATCGTATTTGAAATGTTCATTATGTATATTGAGTTTAGCGATGATTTGTGATTTTTTGGCGCATTCAGCACATGGCTCGGTACATTTTGTGCAAGGTTTTACAACTCCACAACTTGCACTTTAACAACTTCCTTTACCTCTGGACCTACCTTGGTTAGATTCGCCATCATAGCTTTATCTGCAAAGTCCTTGAGGTTTTCGGTAGTTACTTCTTGAACAACATCAGTACTTTCTTCATTCGACTTCTCCTCAATCACTTGCTCCTAAGAACTTCTATCAAAGTGTCCTGCAAAACTATCACACGAGTTAGGAGATAATATTCCTTGGTTCTTCATGTGAAGATACTCCTCTTCTTCCTGTTGTTGCAGATACTGTTCCAATAGAATATTCTCTAGAGCTGCTGCTTCTTCGGCAGAAGTATCTTCAATGATCTCAGCCATCAATGCAACTCCAGTCTTCTTACCGATATAAGAATTCCAATCAAAACCATCATCCTCGTTCGAAGCAACCATTGCCTTATCAGTGTTACGGTTGTTTGGCTTTTCTTGGATCTCAACTTGTGTCTTCTTTGGGAAAGGCTTGTATTGAAAAGATTTCTTGTAATACTCGTTTCCCCCTCCGAATGGACTTTGATTTCCCGTTGCTTTAGGGTTTTTGCATTCTCTCTTGAAATGCCCTTTATGTCGGCATCTAAAACAAGTGACCTTCGATTTGTCGAATCCTAGTTTGTTGCTTGAATTTCCGATATCTCGGCCAGGGAGCGCAACAAACTTTGTGACCCTTCGAATGATAGAAGCTAGAGACAACTTGATATCCATCAGTTCAAGCTCTTCTTCGTCCACCTGATCGTAGTCTTCAGCAGTCATTTCGGGATTGCCGATCTTTCCAGCTACAAGACTTTCGTATGATTCTAGAACAGTGGCGAGAAGTGACCAGAATTTATTTGTTGATTTTGATTTGCTTGACTCTGATAAGAAGCATTTGACCATGTGCTTGAGAACGAAGAGCTTTGTGGACTTTGATCATATTGTGGATATGATTGGTTCTGATTCTGTGGAGAAGAATTCATGTTTGCATTGAACGTTTTATGTAACTTTGGGCTTGAAATACTGTCTTGCATTCCGTTCTTGTAATACAGACAACAACTCCATTTCTTGTAATACCTTTCTTGAACAATGTTAGCATTCTTCGACTTTGCAATCTTCAGCAGTTCCATTTCATGACCTTCAAGTTTGTCGATGAATGTTGACAACTTAAAGAATTCCCAATTCGGACTTTCTTTTAGAACCATCAAATAAGTAGTCCACTCTCCGTCAGGTAACGCATCTGCAAGCTTATCGATGTGTTCTGGTTCAGTCTTCTCGAGACCATGTCTTCTCATTTGGACTTTCAGATGACAAAAGCGCTCAATCATCTGCTGCATTGTCTCGCCCTTTAACATGTTGAGATATCGAACTCCTTCATGATGAGTTTCTTACTCTTGATCATCTCTGCGCTGCCTTGGTATTTCTTTTGTAGTGATAGCCAGAGATCTCTCGCAGTTGTATACTCGGGCAATAGAACCAGAATATCTTCTTTAATAGATTATTGAATGAGGCTTATCATCTTTTTCTCAGCAACGTACTCATCTTTCTGTATTGTGGTGTACTTGTACTTCTCTAGTACTTGCTGATGTTCATCCAACGGAACAGTATAACCTCTCTCGATCGACACCCAGCCTTGGAAATGCATGGCCTGAACCCAATAAGTAAATTTCTCCTTCCATCCTTCATACTCGTCCATGCTCATTAACTTTGGCGGTTTAACGGACGTGCCCATCTCGTTGTCTAGATTGACTTGCTATATGACATTAGCATTGGATGTACCCACTCTGGACATATTCGCTTTCTGAATATCATCCATCGCGAAGATCGAAACACGTACGCTGAAAACACGTTAAAACTTTTGAAAAAATTAGTTTTACTACAAGTTCGGTCGAACTTGTAGTTGGGAATGAAGAATTCAGAATTTTTTCACAAGTTCGGTCGAACTTGTGATTTGTTTTGAAAATTTCCTAAGTTTGAACTTCGGGGGAACTTGTAGAATGAATTTAATAAGAATCTAGCAAGTTCGCGAGAACATAGCTAAATTTTCTTTAATTTTAACTTGTGATTTGTTTTGAAAATTTCCTAAGTTTGAACTTCGGGGGAACTTGTAGAATGAATTTAATAAGAATCTAGCAAGTTCGCGAGAACATAGCTAAATTTTCTTTAATTTTATCAAGTTTGGTCGAACTTGACAAAATATCAATGAATTTTAGCAACTTCGAGCGAACTTAGCTTAAATTCCTTCAAAAACTCCTCAAGTTCGAGCGAACTTGGTAAAAATCCACTGAAAAGATGACTTTTTAGCTCAAGTTCGGTCGAACTTGGCTAACAAGTTCGATCCTGATGTGTTTGAAAAACATGGTTTTTGCAAAATTTTGACAATAATTCGTTTGATTTTAGACTCCAAACTCTCAGGGATTTATCTATGATGTATTTAACATGTCATATTCAAAATTGGACAGAATTTGACAGTGAAATCTTCATTTTTGTGAAAAAGTTAAGAAAAATAGAAGAATGGAGTAGAATTAGAAGTATTCTTGTCTTGATATCAATCAAATCAGGCTATTCTAGCTCTGATACCACTTGTAAGATCGATCCTCAACGCATAGGAACCTAGATTTGATCTCTATTGTCCATAATAGCGGAAATATTATGACAAGCTTACCAAATAACAAGAATTAGTCAATTAAACATCAATTTTATTGATATAACGTCAAGTCTCCAAATTGACAGAGCTTCGCCTCAAAAATGCCAAAGTTACAAATGAGAGCAACATACTAGCTATTTATAGGGCAACAAGTTCGTTGGAGGATGTTGAAGTTCGGGCAAACTTCGGCCGAACTTGACTTCACATATCCTTCACCAACGAACCCATATTTACATAAATACTTCGTTTTGCTAGCCTAATAAACTCTAATCTATACAGACTCGATATAAGACTAAGACATAGACATTCTGCACCGACAAATGTAATGATAAAATACAAAAACATATGGAAAACCAAAAAGTACAAAAACATGAAAAAGACAAAAAGAATTTTGTGTCAAAAAGGAAATGATGTACATCAGTGGAGTATCACAGTATGCTAAGGATTTGTAAAGTTTAAAAAGTTTAAACATGTCTTACTGTGGATGTGTCGATAGGCTTTACATGTTCAGTAGATTGTTTCCGGGATATAAACTAAATTTTACAACTGCTTAAACTTGTGGATTAACTTCTCTCGGATATATGGACTTAGTACTCCGAAATTTTGTTTGAGAGATTGCCTGATTCTGAGATACGAGGTCTTTATAGATGATTGATATCTGGGGTATTATACAAGTTCTTCTGATTTTGCGGAAGCAATAGCCTAGAACTTCTATAATGCTTTTGCTAAAAACCCTAAACTGTAGCAAAATTGAAAGAATTGAAAGATCTAATCAATTGCAGTGCTTAAAAGATTCCATCTTTGGAACATACCTTAAATTCGAGCCTTCATCTCTTTGTCGATACGGTGGTATTAACCTGAGCTCTCAAGGCTTCACATAACCCAGATACAGATATCAATTCCGCTATACTCACCTGTAAGATGAAATCTAGGGAATCTTGATACGGGAGTATATTCTGAGATGGGAACCATAGTTGAGTTAAGTTTCATAATTCTAATTAAGATATCTTGGAACAATTGAGAAATGTGTCGAAATTTAAGTGGACAAATATATCGACAATCTAGGTAAACAAGTTTAAAGCTTAAAGTCATCATAAGGTCAGCGGTACTGGTGATACATCTCAATAAATTAATATGATGCTTAGACACGAACGCACAAAAATATGTCTGTAAATATGTTTGTACATACTTTATTTGATTTCAGATTTAAACCCAAAAAGATTTTCAGTGTGTTTTAGCATAAACTTTCAAAAATTCAAAAAGATTTTGTTTCGACATTGTTTTTAACAGCTAATGATGGAAAAAGGATCTTCGGAGTTTGGAATGGTGTAAGTTGTTGGAAATCTTGATGACAACGGATTGGGAGCTAATCTGTAAAATCAAAATACACGAAAAACGAGGAAAAGTTCTTTAATTTGAAGAAAAACATCAGTTTTTTCATAATGGGTCAAACCAAGGTCATTAACTTGGACTCGGCAGACAAATCGGTTAACCAAGGTCATTAACTTGGACTTGGTCAACTGAGTGGATTTTCATAATCGATAAACATGCGAAAATTCAGGGTCTAAAGTGTAAAAAGTTAGAAAAATTCAAAATTTGAAAAAAAATTTCTGACCAAGTTCGGCCGAAGTTGTTAGATGAAATTTTTTTTCACTATCACACAGCTTCGAGCGAAGTTGTATGATGATGATTGATGTTTGAGGGTCAAGTTCGCCCGAATTTGCTTATAGTATAAAAGGGCAACTTCGCTCAAAATATCATTTCATCTTATCTTACCGACTTCGAGCGAACTTGAGCGTTTTAGAGAGATTTGTGAATTTGCAAGATTTGTACTGTTGTGCTGTCCAAATTAAGAATTGATATAAGTGATTGGCACACTTATATTAATGGCAGAGGTATAAGATCCTTAAAACATCCATGATTTCGATGTGTTTGAATGAAATTGGACCGAACTGATAAAATCAAGTAGATCTAGGGTCTTTGTGAACAAATTGGACGATGAAATATGTTATTAGACATGTAAACATCATAATCAAACCGAAAATTTGATCATTAGACATGTTGTTGATGTTGCAGGTTTTGTTGGGGATGATGACAAGTTCGCCCGAACTTGTTGAAGTTGTTTTGAGACAACTTCGGGCGAAGTTATCATCATACTGAATAAATCTTGAAAATAAAAACAAGTTCGTCCGAACTTGTTTAAACATGTTAAAATCTTGAAAACACAACAAGTTCGCCCGAACTTGTTGTAAATCTGTCAAAATTGGTTTTCTTTACAAGTTCGCCCGAACTTGTATAAATCAGAAAAATAAATTGTGAATTACATGTTCGAGTGAAGTTGTGTAATTGGTATATGTTTGATATATCAAGTTCGCCCGAACTTGATGTAAAATGTTTGAAAAATTGTGTAAATTGTCTAAATGCTTTATTTTCTTGTCCGCAGAATATCCAACTTTCGTTTAATAAGTTTCACAACACTTGTATCTCGCTGGACGAAAATATTTATCCCTCGCTGGCAACATTCTTAGAGATTCTAGAGTTTTTGGGAAGAATTCCAATTATAAAGGCGATTACCGACAAGCATGTCGTTTATAGATCACACGTATATCTTTTCTAGAACGCAGCATCTTATGATGAAGCAAACAATGTAATTAAGTCTGCTGTTCGTGTTGGTAATAATGACAAGGAAATTTTAATCACTGAAGCAGATATTCGAAGGGTTCTTGAATTCAACGACGATACTAATGATCCAATAAGTTTCGAGGAAAGAATGGTGAAAGGTTGTTTCTTCAGAATGGGTTACAAAGGTCATGCAAATGAGCCAACATTAAAGAAAGGCGGTGTTCCTCTACCGTACAAACTTCTTATTCACGTTATTATTCATGCTTTCAGTCATAGGAAAGCAGGGTTAGACGACATTCAAGATTACATGGCTTGTATGGTGACAGCGTTAGTGCTCAACAAAAAGTTCAATTATTCGAAAGTGATTTTCAAGTTCATGACGAAGAATATGGGAAAGGATAGACTGGTGATGTATCTGAGGTTTGTTCAGATGCTGATAGATGATAAGTTTCCGAACATTGCTAAAGATCCGAATGATATTCTATGCCTGAGCCACATGGACGAAACAACTTTGAAGAAACTCAAGATATATCAGAAACAAGATTCTGCTCCTATTGCAAAACCTGTGTTTGGTGCTATCGTCAAAGCTGATTATATCTCACCACCTGAAAATGAATGGAGGAAGGATGGTAGTGGAGACGATAAAGACGAAGTTTAGTTGTTAAAGACGTTTAAGGAGAAAAGAGGAGATTGGTATATCAAGTGGGTTGTTTTTGTTGAGAAGCCGAAACGTAAAAGGGCGTCAAAGAAAGTGGAAACCATGTTGATAGATGAGCCTGATGAAAATCCTCAGAATGTTGAAGGTTTAAGCGCTGTAGCTAATGTTGATAGCCAAGAAGTTGAAATTGGTACAGCGGGCGGCGAACGAGATGATGTTATTTCAGCGACTTTTGATAAAGATGATGAATCTTTTGAAGTTTCTGCTGACATTCGACTGAAAGAAGCAGAGAAAGAAAAAGAAGAAGAACGTCTGAAAAAGCGCGGTGAAGATCTGTAAATACCATCTGTTGATGAGATTTCTGATGAAGAACGACCAAAGAAGAAAAGCGCTCAAAATCAAAGGCTGGAGATTCAAAGAAAACTACGGGTTCTCCTAGCACTAGAGGAAATAAAAAGCCTCAGAGTCGCAGGTACTTAAGTCAGAAAAAGAGGAAAGGAGCTACACAAGAACCTCCTGTTTCTAATTTGCAAGATATTCCTATTGTTGAAGCACAAGTGCCACCAATGACTGCAACACAAGAACCACCAACTATTATTGAAGTACCGGTTCAAAGTACGCCTCAATCAACGCCAAAGTCTGCTATAAAGAGTACTCCTAAAGTTACTCCTCCAAGATCAAAGCAGTCTACTCCACAAAGTGCTAAAGCTACAAAGTTTAAAGATGCTTTTGGCGATATTCCAGATAATATTACTTATCCTGTCATAGCTGAAGATCTTTCGAATTGGTTTGAACATACTCCAGTAGACATGTTAGAAAAAAGAATCAAAGCTCTGGAAGATAAACACAAATAGAATGAAGTCGAGAAAGAAGCTCTAGAAAGTAAAGTAAAGCAGAGCATGGTTGAGAAAGAAATTCTGCAAGACAAAGTGAAATTTCTCGAAGATCATAGAGGCTATATGAAAGCGATGGTTGACAGTCTGAGTGATGCGAATGAACAATTGGAGAAAGAGATAGCTGAACTTAGAGCTGAAAGAGATCAGAATGATAGAAGGTTTGCCAGGCTACAGAAAGTGTTAACTAATAGCTTGGGTATTGATTTCAAAGCAGAATACAAAAGACTTGATCTGCAAGAAGCCAAAGACAAAGCTGAAAAAGAATTGGCAGAACAGGGAAAGGGTAAACGAATTGTTGATGGTGTTCCTAAACCTATAGAGAAGCCTGTGATAGAAAAGACTGTTGAAGCAGAAAAAGCTCCAGAATCTGAGATCGTTCCTGACAATGTTTCTATTGTTGAATCTTAGGAAGTTGAAAAACATGATGAATCGATCAAATCTTCTGAGTTGGAAAAGGAAACAGAAGAGAAAGATGATGATGATGAAGATGATAAAAAAGACAACGACCCTGCAGGTGATAATATAAAAGATGATTCAGATCACAATGATGGTACTGATGATGATCAGGGTGACGTTGGTCTAAAGATTGATTCTGCAAAAGTTCACTCTGATTTTGATTTTTAATCTTTGATAAACGATGATGTGAATATGGAAGATGATCAGTGTAAGGGGGAGCATACTGAGCAAACAGGGCCTAAAGATGATGATGTGTCTGATGCAATAGTTGTTATAGATGTTGCTGCTGTTCATGAAAACCCGTTGATTATTATGTTAGATCCGAGTATAGAAGAGGGGGAGTTTGTTCACAACTACACAAAGGAAGAATCGGCCAAAATGTTCGAAGTTGATGCTGATTCGTTCGAGTTCGATTTTGAAGAAGATTTGGTGAATACAAAGATGTTTGAACCAAAGGAATATGTTTACAAGCGTGTATCAAAAGCAGATGATTATGATCGTGTTATCTTTGAAGATTCTTCTGATGATGAAGCTGAAAAGTATTCTGGTATCAATACTGACAGTTTTCCTACGATTGAAGAAATCATGAGTCAGATTGATGTGAATTTGTTAAAACAAAAGATCGACGAAGTGGTAAAAGAAGGCAATATCCCTAAACGTTATACTAAAGAACAGATTGCTGAAACGAAGAAGTCATGGTTCAAAGAGATGCCTAAAGAAAGAAAGTTCAAGCGACCACTGGCGTTCTTTACTCGTGACAAAGACAAATCTCTTGGTGATATTCTGAGTTGGGGATGGATTAGAGAACTTGACGTTTATGCCATTAAAAGAGAGTTCGGTGTGCAGTACTTCAGTCATCTTACAGATATAAAGACGTTACCTTTTTGGGATGTTGAAGAGTTAGTGCAAACAAGAAACATCAGTCTTCAGATGAAGTTCAACGAACAACGTCTATGGAGGGTTATAAAGTTTGAAGCTTCTAGAGGTTTTGAATTGTGGAAGCCGTTCATTCAGAAATGAAGAATCAAGTTTGATAAGAAAACGTGTGTTGAAGATGTTACGCTGGTGATGAAACGACCAAGAGCAATGAAGAACATGCCACTTAAGCCTATTGAACAAGATTTTCATCATTACTTCTTGTGGTGGCAAACGGATCCTGAAAACTAGTGAGGCAGTGATTGTATTACGTGCCGATGAAATTTGGGATAACACTAAAAAAAAGATCCGCAATGCATTGAGAAACAAACGATTTGGGGATTGTGGAGAACTATTCGTATACTAGACCCAATGTGGCTAGTCAACTGTTCGAAAGAATATGTGAAATGTTTGTTCTTCAACAAGATTTGTTTCGATAAACGTGAAGAAGTCCAAGTCAAACAATACCAAGGTGTGATCAATGTATGCTATGCACATGGTATTAACTCTGGTCATATGTGGGAATCAAGATGGAGAGAGTTGGAAAGAGAAGAGTTTTTAAAAGAGGAAAAGCGATTAGAGAATATACATGAAAGGGTAGAGAGGCAAGGCTAAGACGATTTCAGTTCATTAAGTGGGCACCTTCTACTGACTAAATGCCTATTCCTATACAAGAAAGAAGACGAAAGCCATACAAGAACTTCTTTGGAAGAGGTTGAAGATTGTCAAGACTGATCAAGACTGCGACAATATCCAAGGGGGAGTTTGTTGATGCATGATGTCTATTGTCTAGGTCTTGGATCGAGTCTGTGTAATTAGGGCTTGAAAATGTTAGATTTGGAAAGTATTTATGTGTATTAGCACAAGTTCAGCCGAACTTGTGTGAAGACATGACAAGTTCACCCGAACTTGTCCTGGTCATTCATCAGTTCGAGCGAACTTGATGCTCTATATATAGTTGTCTTTGGGTCTTTCATTGTAAGAACTTTGCACTCTAGATGGCGAAGCTCTGTCGGTTTGGAAACTACATTGTAATACTTTTGGACATTAATAAACCGATCTTTAAACAGTAAATCTTGTGTATTCGATTAACAAGTCACATAATTTTCGCTTACAATGACTTTAGATACAAATTAGGTTCCTATGCAGTGGAGGAGGATCCTAACAACATTGAGCAAAGATTCAACTATATAAGGGATGAAGTTGAAAAGGGAAAGATATGTATTCGCAAAGTTCACACCGATCAAAACATTGCGGATCCACTAACGAAGCTCCTTGAACAGCCAAAGCATGAGGGTCATACTTGTGCCTTAGGACTTCGATATTCTAGTGATTAGATTTGATCTATTTTGTATTTGGATATTGGAACAATTGTTATTATGACTCTTTATGGTATTTTGAGTTAGGTTCCATTTTTGCATGTTTAAATCCATGAATAAGTTAGTTATTCTAAATGCCCGTCATCGATCATACTTGTGGGAACAAATATGAATATAAGACTATTGTGAACTTGGAATGATGGATATTCATTAGGTATGAATATAGAGCAAAGTGTTGCTGCCAAAGTTCATAGATATTTGTGGGATACAAATATTGAACTGGCCCGCTCTCAAATGTTACTGCATGGAATCTTTTATGATTGATCATAAGTATATTTGAGTAAAGGCGAATATCATAGTATCCTCTAACCTGAGATACATATTGGGCCTTGATATTTACCAAATATTATACCTTGACCTAGTTCTTCGCTGTCCATAACGTGACAATACATAAGGCTAAGCTCCAAGGTGATTGTGAGAGACGTATGTAGTCAAGTAGGGATTTGTTCCTCTTATTCATTGAGAGTAAGATGTCTAAGGCCTGCTAAAGTTAAATCAACAGAGAATGATCATACTATGTCTTTGGATTTGACATGACATTTGTAACGAAAGGATAAATGATTGATTCACCTATCATGTTCAAGTAAGGGACTTGAAGGAGATGATGTTATTGAATGACACTTTGTCATACGTATTAGGGGTAGTAAACTGTTGTAAGGCGGTATTTACTACTTGCATCAATTTTCTATGTATATTGTGCAAGTGGGAGATTGTTGGAATCGGTATGCCCAAGACACATATTATATTGATGTGGCTAGTGCGTTATGATCCAAGTCGGGTCATACCCAATAACAAGCTAGACAAACACATGTAATATTTATTAATGATATGATCAAACAAATAAATATTAACACTTTGAATATTTAGAAATTGGTTTTCTAAATAATTGCACTTGAGAAACTAATAAATTATATGGATAATTTATTTTGAGACAATATTTTATCTTGTTATTTAATGGGTTAAATAACATTATAAATGGATGTGAAATGTTGCATAAAGTCTTGTAATAATTTTATAAAAGTTATAAATCAAATACAAGACTTAAATTAAAGGAAATTTGAATTTTTTTAATAAAAAACCCTATAGGGCCGGCTCCCTTTGTGTCTTCCAAGGTGGATTTTCCACCAATGAAATTACATGCAACATTCACACAATCTCTTACAAGATCTTACATAAGATCACACAAGAATATATGGATACTTTGTGGTGATTTTGATAAGAATATAACATACATTCTTACGCACAAAATGATCAAGTGCAAGAATACTTTTTTCTCTCAAAATTTCGGCCAAGGGTGGTTGATCAAGAGAGTGTTTCAAGTGAGTTCATACAAGTGAAAATCCTAGTAGCATAAGGTGTTTGTTGGTGGCTTATGGTATGCAAGCTTGAGGTCTTCGTTTTGAAGATTACCATTCAAGAATACTCATCTTCTTCATGTATTTTTCTCATTGAAAGGTAGTATTCTAAAAACGCCCTATGATTGTGTTTTGATAGCATGCATGTTCATATATGGATCCGGGTTTTGGGTTTTCTTCAACAAAATGAGTTTTATATCAACACACTAACATGTTTTAAATAATTATTCCGCTGCGTTTTTCATTTTATATGGATAAAATGATTTTGATAAACATGTGAAAACCCCAATAAAAAGTGGGTTGATTAAAGTCATTTTGTTTTCTCAAACATCAAATCAAAAAACTTACAAAAACAATTTGATGTTTTATTAATCACAGTAGGCACATTAATGATTAAAAAATTAGTTATAAAAATGGACAAAAAGGTATATATGGCTCATCTCAACCAGTACTAAAGATGACCCATTTTGACCCATTACTCATCCTGAGCCCATATAGTCAATTATATTTGCACAACATATTACTTTCAAATTACCTCAAGAAGGTTACGTCAATTGGACTGCTGGGTCTCTATTTGAAAAAGTTAATTGGGGATCAAAGATGAGTCCTCAAATTCTTGTTCAACATAGTTGATATTTGATGACGAGGGTAGCTCAAGCCTCAATAAAATGGATTTTGCATATTAACGCTTGAAAGGTTAAAGGGCTAAAGGGTTCGTAACCCGCCAACTCGGGTGAACAACATGTGAACAGTGAAAAGCATGTGAACAGTAAAACATCAACTCACTTATTGCTTGTCAAAGTCTCTCGCAACCGAAAAGAGAACATGTGCACAGAGAGCATTCTTTTATCCGCCTGTCAAAAGCCTTCAACCCTCAAAATGGGCAAGTCCCCTACTGCAGCTAAGATTCATTGGTCACAGGTTTCCCTTTTGGGCAGAACCTTTTCCTATATAAGATGACAACATACATTCATGGAGGACACACCAGATCAGCTGAGCTAACACACACTCTCTGATTTTCTCTTCTTCCTTGAGAACTTGCTTTATGCATGTTCCTTCTCTTCACTTCAAATAACACAACTTCACTAAGCATCAACATCCTAGACTGAATTCTCTTCGGTCTTGGATTCTAAGTGAACAACAACAAAATTAGTGAACCTCTCTCTACGTCTTGCAAACGTAGGGGGACCCCACGACCTACGTTAGGCTGATCGGAGCCCTTGAAGCCTTTTTAGCCTAACTAGTCCATCCACTATCCTTGGCCTTACATTTGTTGTAGCAACAAGTTGGCGCCCACCATAGGGCTATGCTGCAAAATCCATTGGAAAAACTTGCTCTGGCCCTAGTTCAAACAGCCAGAAGGCTTCGAAGGTACTTTCAAGCATACCCGATACAAGTGTTCACCGACCAACCAATCAAAAGTGTGCTTGAAAAACTAGAGAACTCAGGGCGATTAGCCAAATGGGTTGTGGAACTAGGTGAACATAATATCACCTACGTTCCAAGAAAAGCTGTCAAAACCCAAATCTTGGCCGACTTCATTGTGGAAGTCCCAAAGCAAGTTACCACTGAAGTCAATACAACCTCCACTGAACCTTTTGACCGTGAAGCCTGGAAGCTTTTTACCGATGGAGCTTCAAGCACAGAAGGGTCAGGAGCTGGGCTCATCTTAATCAACCCTGAAGGGTTAGAATTTACTTACGCTTTTCGACTTGAATTTCAAACCACCAACAACGAAGCTGAATATGAGGCACTGATAGCTGGTCTGAAAATAGCACAAGAGATGAAGGTTCAAAAGCTTCAAGTCTTCACAAACTCGCTCCTTGTTTCAAGTCAAGTCAATGATAGCTATGTTGCAAAAGATCCCAACATGAAGAAGTACCGAGAAAAGGCAAAAGAGTTGATGAACACATTTCAAGAATGTACCATCAAGCAAGTCCCAAGGCCTTAGAACAAACAAGCCGATGCTTTAAGCAAACTTGCATCTCTCATGTTCGCTCATCTTACCAAAAAGGTATTGGTTGAAGTATTGAAAACTCCCTCAATTCAAGAGCTAGAAGTTCAAGACGTAATCACCGAAAAAGGCCCTTATTGGATGACTCCTATTGAAAAGTTCCTCAAAAATGGTGAGTTACCCATTGACCAGATAAAGGCTGAAAGGGTCCGAATTAAATCCAGGCAGTATGTGTTGCAAGGAGAAACCCTTTACAAGAAAGGTTACCTTGCACCATTACTCAGATGTGTTGGCCCGGAACAAAGAGGTTCACGAGGGGATATGTGGAGCTCATTTCGGACCAAGATTGGTGGTTACAAAACTGATGAACGTCTTATACATCTGGCCCACTATGCATCGAGATGCCACCGAGTAGCTAAAAAAGTGTAAAGCTTGTCAAATACATGCACCCGTTCCCAAAAGCCCGAAGCATGATCTTGTCCCTATCTCCTCGGCTTGGCCATTTCACAAATAGGGGATGGACATTGTTGGTCCTTTCCCACCGGCCAAAGGAGGGGTAAAATTCTTATTGGTAGTCGTGGACTACTTCACCAAGTGGCCCGAAGTCAAGCCACTTGCAAAGATAACGAGCAAACAAGTCATTAACTTTGTATGGGAAATCATCATTTGTCGCTATGGGCTGCCAGGAGTGTTGGTCACGGATAATGGGAAGCAATTTGCTAAGAAGCCTTTTGCATACCCATAATCCAAAGACCAAGTTGAAAGAACAAACAGAAGTATCGTAGAAGGAATCAAAACTCGATTGGTGAGGCATGAAAACACTTGCCTTGAAGAACTTCCAAACGTTCTATGGGCAATAAGAACAACGGAAAAAACAAGCCACAAAAGAACACCTTACAGTTTGGTGTTTGGATCGGAAGCCGTAATCCCAGCGGAGATTGGAGTTGTGACTCAAAGAACACTCAACATGGACCTCGAATCAAACAACAATGAGACCATGTTGAACTTGCAACTCCTTGAAGAAATTCGCGATCAAGCTGCCATACAAGAAGCTAAATACAAGCAAAAAATGGAAGCCTATTGCAATGCAAGGATGAAGCATGAACGTTTCAGGCCAGGTGATCTTGTACTCCGAAATAACGAGGCCAACAAGAAAGAAAACCAATGAAAACTTGGCCCAAAATAGGAAGGGCCATACACGATCCTTGAAGCCTACAAGGGTAGTTCCTACAAACTATCCGATGCGGATGGCAAAAAGCTTCCCAGACACTGGAACGACAAAACCTTAAAAGGTTCCATGTCTAGTCAAAAAATGTAGAATAAATTTCAAGAGTTGTTAAATTTCCCCTTTTGTAAACAAAAACCTCTTGAATGAATGATGAAGCTTTTATAACTTGTCTTTACTATCTTATAATCAGGTTGAGAACCTAGCAAAAAACTCTATGGCAAGGGCCATGTCAGGGGATGAGCTACCAGGCCACATCGCTCAATAGGTTCAAGGGTTGAATGAACCTATATAAGGGGTGAGTTCCTATATCAATACAACTCCATGACGGGTCTGGACAGCCTACATCAACTGTCCCTTTAACTTTAGAAAAAAGTTTACGAAATACACATACACTAAGTAGTGATATAAAGGATAGACAACATGTGCTCTTTACCTAATGAAGCCTTGAAGCTAAAGTGACTGCAGCACTAAAACTTCTTAAGGAAAATTAGATAAATAGACACATCAAACAAACAAGACAAGCATCATCATACAGCCACTAAGGCTAATAAGGAAACCACAAGGGTTCCCATCAAATTGTTCAAATGGCCATCAAGGCCAACCACAAACATAAAACATAAACCTTAAGGGTTTCTGCAAAACCTACATTGTTCAAAAACATGAGAACATAACATCGTTTAAAGTGCTCAGATAGCTACGAATGAATTGTTCAAACATCAAAAGAAGGTTTGGAAACCACAGATCTATCACCCTTACCCTTCTTCGCCTTCTTCACCTTCTTTGCTTTTGGGTCATCACGACCAACAACGGCTGAACCTTCAAGGCTTGCCGCATTAGACCCATCAGCATCACCAGACAAAGTTTCCTCACTATCTCCTGAACGGGAACGCTTCTTGGACACATATTCAAGCAACTCAGAACAAACCGTCTCATTAAGCCCAGGAGGTTTCAATCCCTGCAAGACAGAAATAGGTTTACCAAAGTAGGAGGAAAACTCATCCACATAAGGATAAGTTAGCCTCTCCATAGCTTGAACAGATTCTTTAAAAATCTCAGAGGCCCCAGGGCGAAATAGAGGAGATTATTCCAAAGCTTGACCCGACTCATGGAGTTTAAAACCAGCAATCAAACCTAAGTGCTTCCCATAATTCAACAGCTTTGTATAAACATCACCAAGGGCCGAATTAAACTCAGAAGAGTGAAGGAGATAAGTGACAACCTGTTGAAAACCACGCTCAATGAGCCATTGGTTGTCGCTGGTAGCCTGAACCACGGAAGCCTTTAAGCTCTCCTTCTCCTCAGCAAAAGCTTTCTTTTGAACCTCTAAGGCTTCCCTCTCAGCTTTCAGTTGAAGCTTGTCAGCTTCCATCCTCTTCTTTAGATCTCCAATCTCAACCTCATGTCTGCGAGTGATCTCACCAACCCTTTCACCCAAGCCTCCTCCTTCTTTGCAAACCCATCAATATCCTTCCTCATAGCATCCATCGAAGATTTCATTTGCTCCTTCCTCTCTGAAAATTCAGCATATTCCTACATCCCTATCCTAAAACGAGTAACACCCTCAGCTAAAAGGGCAGAAAGATTGCAGGAACTAAGGATCAACCTGGAAAGCATGGCATCACCCTCCATATCAGAAATGGAGCCACGAACTCCAGGAGG
Source organism: Scalesia atractyloides (assembly GCA_947069175.1). Lineage (NCBI taxonomy): Eukaryota > Viridiplantae > Streptophyta > Magnoliopsida > Asterales > Asteraceae > Scalesia > Scalesia atractyloides. The sequence goes on from CAMTDV010000030.1 coordinate 31,150,814, forward strand.
GGCGAAATTGACTAGGACATCAGCACAAACATCTGGATCCTTGAAATTGTCTCCAACCTTGACACTCCAATTGGGGACATAAACCTCATCACCACTTGAACCTTCGGCAATCTTCCTTGACGACCCCTGAATCGAAGGCACCATAACCTTCTTACCAGCATACTTCTTCTTCTTAGCAACCACCAACTCCTGCTCCTTCTCCACATTTTCACTAAGACTTTGGTCCACAGCAGTCTCAACATCATCGCTAAGGTTCACATGCTCTGTAGAGGATGATGAACCGGAAGGTTTCAACAAACGCCGATTTGTACGATGAGTGGATACCTTAGGAGTAGTAGCTTTGGTAAAACCCTTGACATTTGGCACATTCACATAGCCGGAACCCTCGAACCGATGTTCTGAACCCCTAGCAACAACATCTTCGCTAGGCGTAGCTCCGGCATCCCCAAACACAACATCTGCAGTATCATCACTCTTCACAAAGTCTAGTGCAGACATAACTACAAAGCCAAATGAAAAGTATAAGTAAACCAGAAACAGGAATGTAATAATGCAAAACAAAGCAAACGTATACCCTGATCATTTCTTATAAGCACAGGATCACGATCCGGCTTATCCCATAACTTGCTAATTCCTAACAACACCAAGATCTGTTCGGGAAAAAGGAGAAGCCTTGAAGGACATTCTCTAATAGATTTAAAAAACACACTATTCAACTCTGAATCAGAAGGTGTCAGTTCATTCAAAACGGCATCAGGTTGCCTCCAAAAAAAATTAAACGGAACAATCGATTCAGAAACAAAGAAAAATCGATCTTTCCAAGAACCAAGAGTTGTAACAGTAGAGGATATCAAAAAAGTATCAATCTGAGTGGTATCAAAGGTATACCAGTCACCGTTTTTCGCTAAACGAAAGAAACGGCGAAAAGACAACAACGAAGGGTCATACCCTAACGCCCTACACAAAACTTCAAAGTGTAAAACCCTAGCAAGCCCCAACGGATGTATCTGACCAAAAGATATACGATAATACTCTAAAACGTTCAAAACAAAGATAGAAAACGAATGATGAAGATTAGAGAATTCGAAATGACGACAATAAAGAGCGACTAAACCGCCGGACACCGATTAATCGAAACATCCATCCCTAGAGCAACCGGTCTAAACTCTAACCCTATACCCCATTCAAGACAAAACGATTCGACTTCCTCTTGAGTTAACCTAGAAAACTCTCGGCCAAATCCTTACGAGCACCCATCGGAAATAATCGACAGAAAGCAAAAAAACGGAAAATAACACTAACCTGAAAGGGAATAAGGATATGGAAGGAAACTTGAGAGAAATTGTTGAAGATTGTTTAATCTCTAAGGAAAAATGAAAAATAAAAAGACAAGAGGCGCATTAATAGCACAGCAGTTAATCGGGAACTACTCCCTGCAAAAACTGCTCCTTGTCGCGTCAACTGTCTTGTAAAACAGTTCAAAATTCAAAATCCTCAACTGCTCTGAACCTTTTAAGCCTTCAAGCCTTGAAGCCTTCAAGCAATAAAAATAATGTGCAAAAGTCAGAAGTCTTTGAGCTTACTTCCCAAAAACCTCTGACTGGGGGGGGGGGCTGATGACGGGGGTAGCTCAAACCTCAGTAAATTGGATTTTGCACATTAACGCTTGGAAGGTTAAAGGGCTAAAGGGTTTGTATCCCGCCAACTCAGGTGAACAGCATCTGAACAGCGAAAAGCATGTGAATAGTAAAACATCAACTCACTAATTGCTTGTCAAAGCCTCTCACAGCCGAAAAGAGAACTTGTGCACAGAGAGCATCCTTTTATCCGCAGGTCAAAAGCCTTCAACTCTCAAAATGGACAAGTCCCCTACTGCAGCTAAGGTTCATTGGTCACAGGTTTCCCATTTGGGCAGAACCTTTTCCTATATAAGATGGCAACATATATCCATGGAGGACACACCAGATCTGAGCTAACACACACTCTCTGATCTCCTCTTCTTCCTTGAGAACTTGCTCTATGCATGTTCCTTCTCTTCACTTCAAATAACACAACTTCACTAAGCATCAACATCCTAGACTGAATTCTCTATGGTCTTGGATTCTAAGTGAACAACAACAAAACTAGTGAACCTCTCTCTACGTCTTGCAAACATAGGGGGACCTACGACCTGCGTTAGGCTGATCGGAGCCCTTGAAGCCTTTTTAGCCTAACCAGTCCATCCACTATCCTTTGTCTTACATTTGTTTTAGCAACAATATTCAAACTGCCATTTCTTCCCACAACTCTAGAACTCGATCCATCTTCATGATATTGGCATTCATGTTTTATTTTGGTGGTTTAAAACTTGCAACTGCCTGTGCAAACCAAACCGACTATTTAGCCTTTTCGGAAGTTTGGAACATGAAACATCTTTATTAGATTAAAAAAATTAATGCATATTAACAAAAAAGGGTTAAAACCAAACTGTCAAGACCACCCCAACCCAGTAGGTTTGATTTGTTGTTTACTAAAACCGTAGTTAGCGGTTCGACCTTGAATTGGCCAGACTTCATGAACACTAGGGTTATAAACGAACCGAACATTTAGCGAACAGTTCGTGAACCGTTCATCGGGAAGTTCTTTTATGTTTTCGTTTAATAAACGAACGAACATGAACAAGAAATTTCATTCGATTAGTTAAATGAACGAACATGAACAAAGGTCTCGTTCGTTCATTGTGTTCGTGAACGTTCGGTAAGGTGTACGTGAACGTGTTCATGAACATTCATTCATTTATGTTCGTTTATGTTCATATGTTTGTGTTTTAATTAAAGATTTTTGTACTTTCATATATTTTGTCTATACTTTTTATAGAGTAAATTTCCAAAATCATCCCTGAGGTTTGGGTATTATTGCCAGTTTCATCCAAAAAAACTTTTGTGTACCATGTGGTCCTTATCTTTTGGGCTAAGTTGTCATTTTCATCCAAACCTCTAACTTTTTTTGGCAAAATCATCCATGCGGTTTGAACTTTTTGCCATTTTCATCCAAATATTTACAAGAAAAACTATGCCAAATTATACATTTAGATTAAAATGGCAGAAAAAAAACCTAAAAGTGAAGGACCATATGGTACAAAAAAGTTGTTTTAGATGAAACTGGCAAACATACACAAACATCAAGGATGATTTTGGCAATTTACTCCTTTTTATATTATTAGACTGTTATCTATTTTATTACCATTAAACTTTTATGTACTTTATTACCCAAACAATTAAACCAGGAAACCTTATTTAACCTTGTTTATGCACCGTTTCCCTTTTATTTCTCATTATTTACATCGACGAATACGATCGACCTCCGTTCCACAATAAGGAATCCGTCCACCTTTATCCTTTGTGACGTTCGCCTGATTTATTTATGTTCGTTTGTGTTCGTGAACCATTCGCGAACACACTCATTTCCTTAATGAACGAACACGAATATAAAATCTGGTTCGGTAAGCGTTCATGAATCGTACGTGAAAACATTTATTTTCTTAACGAACGAACAAGGCGTTGTTCGTGTTCGGTTCATTTACTGCCCTAGTAAACACCCAACTGGTAACAGTTAGTAAAAATAAAAACGGGCTAGGGTGGTTTTAGCTTTCAATTGGTTTGACTTGTCTCCTTTTGACAATTTTGCTAATTTTACCAAGTGACCTCTAAATGGAACATAATTTTGTAAAATTACCATGTTCTCCATCCTATATTGGTTATATATCGTAGTATAGATGATGCTATGGAACATGATAAGAATGACATGTACAACAGAAAGTGATGTATTATGACCTGATACATGTAAGTTGTTAAAAGATGGTCTTGTGTACCATTGGACCCATTTACCAAAATGACCTGAACGAATCATGCTTGGGTGACGCAATTTTATATAAACGATGAGAATGTTAACAAAAAATAATATAACTTAAACAAATTTACTTTTCATTACACTTTGAAAATAAAATAGAATTTTAATCTATTATAATTAACTAATGACTTAAATCAAATAATGGCGATTAAATAAAAGGAGGAACCATCAATATCAACAAATATGTACATACAATTTATAAACCATATAAAATTAAAGTTTCTGAAGATTGGTTTGCTAACCAGAAGCTTAATATATCTTAAAATTAAAGTTTATGATGACGAGGGTAGTTCAAGCCTCAATAAAATGGATTTTGCACATTAACGCTTGAAAGGTTAAAGGGCTAAAGGGTTCGTAACCCGCCAACTCGGGTGAATAACATGTGAACAGTGAAAAGCATGTGAACAGTAAAACATCAACTCACTGATTGCTTGTCAAAGTCTCTCGCAACCGAAAAGAGAACATGTGCACAGAGAGCATTCTTTTATCCGCATGTCAAAATCCTTCAACCCTCAAAATGGGCAAGTCCCCTACTGCAGCTAAGATTCATTGGTCACAGGTTTCCCTTTTGGGCAGAACATTTTCCTATATAAGATGACAACATACATTCATGGAGGACACACCAGATCAGCTGAGCTAACACACACTCTTTGATTTTCTCTTCTTCCTTGAGAACTTGCTTTATGCATGTTCCTTCTCTTCACTTCAAATAACACAACTTCACTAAGCATCAACATCCTAGACTGAATTCTCTTCGGTCTTGGATTCTAAGTGAACAACAACAAAATTAGTGAACCTCTCTCTACGTCTTGCAAACGTAGGGGGACCCCACGACCTACGTAAGGCTGATCGGAGCCCTTTAAGCCTTTTTAGCCTAACTAGTCCATCCACTATCCTTGGCCTTACATTTGTTGTAGCAACAAGTTGGCGCCCACCGTGGGGCTACGCCGCTTACTTTATCTTAAAGACCAGTAGTGTAGCTCCATTTTCTTCAGAATCATCATGTCGGAAAGTGAATCTCCCGTGGGAAATTAACCAAGTGTCAAGAACACCAACACCAAATGCTAGCCAAATGTCTCCGGCTACATCCACACCCTTTTCCACCCCGGGAGGTACTCCAACGGGACCTTTGTTCTCGGAGTTTACATCTTTCTAAACTAATCCTTCACGGTCCGGAGTTCCTTCTCCACAAGTAGGAGTCACTAGCACCCCGGAGCGTGTCTATTTGACACCGGAAGGGGTAGCAAGGCATTTTTTTACAACTAAGATCTCTTTTCAACCAAAACGTGAGCCAAGAAAGAGAAAAAGGGGTAAGAATAAGGCTGGATTATGATGATCCGGAACCCTCACTATCACCCGGACCTCCACCTTTCCCTTTTACCAGCTCACGGCCAGTTGCTTCTTATTTTGAAGCTGGTCCAAGTGTAACATGCCAACCTTTTAACCCAACTCCAAATGCTTATGGGAGACCAAGCCCAACCGCTTTTCCTTTATTTACCTCACAACCCGTTGTAACTAGTGCACCCCTCGGACATGAAACCACCCTAGTCACCAGCTCCAAGCGTTCCCCCTCCTGTTGCCACCACGTGGGAACAAGCCTTAACGGTCCTACCTTTGGCTCGGAGTGCAGCTATGAACACTCCCATGGGAACGAACCAAGTAGCAGCAACTGAAAGCCTTCAAGGATTTAACCTGAGCCACAGATGATGGCTTAAATAATGGCACACTTCCCTTGGTCCCAACACATCAATCAAGTGTTGAGTGCTCACCAACCCTCGAAGAAGCTCTCGATCGCATTCGATGAGAAGAGGCCATTGATATCAAAGAGCAAAGGAAAAGAACACCCAGCTGGCGAAGCAACAGCCCCAGCCGGGAGAAAGGAAACTTTAACTCCTATGACAAACGTCCAAGAAGCTCAACGAAGGCCTGAAGGTCGGAACCCCCCAAGCAGGGAAAAGACTGTGTGTGACATCCCGGGTTTTTCAGATAACTTAAACGTAATACTTGTCAATCTAATTACGTGCTATGTGTACGAACGTGTACGAATTAAATGAATACGTGTTGTGTGTTGTGTGATGGTTTTAGTGATTGAATAATTAGATTGGATATGTGCACGAACTGAACCGAACCGCGACACGTTCCAACCTTGGTTCATTGTGACTCTAGGAGTTCACAAAGTTTAAACCTTGAACCCAAATCTGCGGCTAAAAGAAAACAACGATCAAACCTAAACTTAAAACTCTAACTATTCGGCCAAGACCAAACCCAAACCAAACCACTCTAATACTTGGCCGCGAGATCAAGCCCAAACCCAAACCAAACCAACCCAAGTCCCTCGGCCATGAATACTTATCTAGAACCGTAAACCTCATCTAGTTGCGCCTATATATATACAACTCACATGCATCTTCCTTCACAATTCCTAAAACCCTAACAAGTAAAACAGCCGTCGGCTGCTTCCTCATGCTCCATTGATCGCAAAACAGCTTCCATTCCTTCATCATCTCGATCTAATCAGCCGGTTCACTTTCTCGGTCGCTAACAGCCGGTCACCTTCAGTCCCTTTTCGGTTTCGGTCGCGAGATCAGCTTTCCTTCTCTCGGTCTCAGCAAGCAGCAGCCCTCGCCATCTTCCCTCATCGTATCCACGGTTCGTTTACATTGTTATTAAAAGATTAGAGGTTATCTCTGATTACAAGATCATGTTCGAATTATGTGTATGTTTGAATGTCTAGTTGTTTCGGATAAATATGCATGTTTGAATGTCTAGTTGTTTCGGATATATATGCATGCTTGAATGATTCATTGTCTCGGACATATGCTTGAATGATTCGTTGTCTCGGACATATGCTTGAATGATTCGTTGTCTCGGACATATGCTTGAATGATTCGTTGTCTCGGACATATGCTTGAATGATTTGTTGTCTCGGACATATGATTAATTGATTAGTTGTTTCGGGTCTTATATGTTGAATAAGTAATCGGCTGTTTTGATCATGTTCTTGTGAATAATTGTTTGCGGAAATCCTAAGTGCTTGAATGAATTGATTGTATTGTCTTCGGATTATATGTTTGAATGAATAGTCATGATAGCCGATTAGCTAGTAATGTGTGCAAGTGAGGTTTGTTCGAAATCTGAAAATCATAAGCTGTATTGGTTTATAAAAACAAGAGATGTTGACTAGGGTTTGCATGGATAGGTTATTAGGATTAATCTAGGACTAGAAATCAGTTCTAGATCGCTTAGGGTAATCGCATGGACGGGTTATACGAGTTCAGGATAAACATATGCAGAAAACAGCCTGCTGAATAATAGTTACAGCCGACTTCATCTGGCTATAACTTGGTCGTAAGTTGTCGAAAAACGGATTTTCTGATGTCTAGAACGTAGAGATTTGAATAAGGAATCTAATGGCGCTGGATTCATAATTTTCTGAGGTCGTTTGATATTTTTAAAGGGCTAAACAAGTTCAGTAGCTAAAGCTGTGAAAATTCTGGAATTTTGTTGGTTGTTTATCAAGCTAGATTTTAAAATCAGTAGAGAGTTGAGTCATGATTTTTGTACAGCAACTAGGTATAGAAATTTCCGGGTAACTCCAACTGGAATTTTGTTAATCGGACGATCAGTGATTTTAAATAAATTCTTCCGTGGACTGCAGTCAGAAAGCGGTAAATCTGACTGCAGCTTAGTGAATTAATATTTATGGTTAATTGGTAAAGATTTAGGACTTGGAAAAATTATATAAATTTCTATGGTATAAATGTCACCTACTGTAAAAATATGGGAATTTTTGGAATGATAGAACTATTTCATAAAAATCCTAGAAAACAGCTGAATAATTGAGTGCTAAGCAGAAAGTTGATAACTTGTGATTTTATGCATTAAAGTGTTGCATGGATTTGGAATGTGTTCATGATAAGTTGTTTGATTACTATGATTATATGAGAATACTTGCATGCATGTTTGAGTGTTAGATATGTTGTTGTGTGTATCACTTTGTGAGTAAATTTCGTGTAGAATTTGTATTGGTGTGACTACACACTGACGGGGAAATTAATTGGTTTGTTAGGACGCAACTAGCGGTCCCATCTCCTATAACATCTTTGCTACACTAACCGAGCAAATAAAGGTGAGTTCACGGCCCCTAACTTTATCCGGTTTTTAAACAACAGGGGGAGAAACATGTATACACTCTCAAACTCAATCTCTTTACGTTATACGAATTTAACGTCACATAACTATACGGTAACTAAGTTAATGTTAATGTAATGTTATGGTCACTATGCCGCTTTATCACTTAAGTCCTCGACAATCTCCTCGGATCGTTAGTATTTGGGTTAAATAGCGGGGGAATTATAAGTAGTACTACTGGGTCTGACGAGCCCCATCCGAGCTAGTCGCGCTAGCCGACCGGGTATGGTCAACGGGAGTATGATTGGCCTAACATCGCCATGGTCATGTGATAGGCCTGGCAAAACGGAGGCACAACTGTCAGCTTCGATCGCGAACACTTAGTGACATGACTTTAGGCTAGCTACCTATATACATTAATATTGAACTTAATTACGGAACGACTTAATATTCCGGGTTTGGAATATTGGAAACATCAACTTATTATCCCGGGTTGGGGATAATGGAAACAACAACTTAATATTCCGGGTTGGGAATATTGGAAGCAACAACTTATTATTCCGGGTTTGGAATAATGGAACTGATACATTATCCCGGGTTGGGGATAACGGAATAACAAACTATAACCGAACAAATGAATTTATGAAAACCTGTGAACTCACTCATCTTTAATGTTGACACTTGTTTCTTTACATGTTTCTCAGGACGCTAGGAGCTCTAGGTGCACGCACATGCATTGAACAAGACATCTTTATCGAGTCTTATTTATTAATATTGTTTTGGGATTTTTCATTTGTTTTTGGCGTTTGTGTTGGCGCCGCATCACTACTTATTTATGCTTCCGCTCAAACTTTAAAAACTGATACTCATGCTAAATATTGGTAATATAAAATCGACAACAAATGATTTTGGAAAACGTATAATCAAATCATGTAGAGTCGTTCAACGTACTAGTGTTTCAGATTCTGGTTTGTTCACACGCCTCGCGGTAAAACTCTGCAAGTGGAAATTGAGGGTGTGACAGATTGGTATCAGAGCCACTAGCTATAGAGAACCAGGTTTGCATTAGAAGTAGACCTAAACTATAGCTGATATCACGACACTAGACTTAGTTTGGCACCGAATTATTATATCTTGTTATGCAATATGCTACAATCGTGTTTGGTAGGTTATACCTTCATAATAAGAAATGAAAACAACTTGTAACTAACTACACGACCTAACAGGCAATGTCATCATCCTCATCGTCATCATCGTCCGACAGACTTACACCACCAAGGGCACCAGGAAAGGCACCAATGGTGGAACCCATACTACCTTATGGCGTAGAGACACGCTCAGCGGCGAGGAAGAGGCTCGCTCTGGGGGAGGAGTCGTCGTTGCGCCCAACTATTGCTGTACCGGTTGAACCGGTTAATCCTGTAGAAATAGGACTTGACATGCTTAGAATCCTGGTACATACACAACAAAAACAGCTAGAAAGAATGCAGGAAACTATCCTAGCACAAGGATGGATGATCCGACACCTCACAGGAAAGACCGACTCGCTCGAAGAAGAGCATCGTACGAGTAAGATAGCTCGTAACACCATAGCCAGAGATCTGCGTGCTGAGCAGATAAGAGCTGATGGCTTGAGGACAGAGTCCTGGAAAATAGTTGGAACATTCAGGAACTGCAAAATCAAGCACTTGAACCAGCACCTGCCCCTCCAGTGCCGGAAGAGGATCCAGAAGAGGATCCAGAGGAGGATCCTGAAGAGGATCCGGAGGAGGACCCAGCTGAAGAAGCTGGAAATGCCGCACAGGATGACGGCAACGACAGTGACTTGGGGAATGGAGACGTAGACGACTGACACGTCTCGTTTATATTATTTGTTATTCCTTCAGTTTATTATTTTCCCACTTGTATTTAAACCTGAGACGTTATAGTGAATTCGTATGTTTGATTTGCACTTTTGTAAGACGTTGAAATTTCAGTTAATCAAGTATTTCTTTTGACCATTTAACATATTGAGTTGACATAACTTAATAATTATTAAAGTATGAAGTAGGATAACTATATTGGATATATAGACTTATCAGGGTGTGTTTCTATTGTGTTTCGAAGATCTAAATGGCGACTGGAAGACGTGGAAACCTTAACTTGACGCCCGAAGAGCTAGCTGCCATGATTCAGGAGCATGTGAACGCAGCATTAGCGGGTGTTCAGAACCAGCCGGCAGGTAACCATTATTAAATTTTCGCGTGAAAATCTAATAGTGAGGTTAGTAAAGTTCCTTGCTGACTTCCTGTTCACTGTCAGCAGGAGGGGGCTTTAATCCCTACAAGATGTTCCTTGACGCAAAGCCTAGCAAATTCTCGGGGGCGGAAGGACCCATTGGATTGGTCCGCTGGATCGAAAAATCAGAATCCGTTTTTGAAATGTGCAACTGCCTCGAGGCCAACAAAGTCAAATATGCAGCCTCAACGCTGGAAGATGGGGCACTGACATGGTGGAATGCCCAAGTCCAAACACGTGGACTGTTAGCTGCAAATGCAATGGCATGGACTGAGTTCAAGGCCCTGATTAAAGAGGAGTACTGTCCACGAGACAGAGTGCAACAATTGGAGCAAGCTCTATGGAACCACAAGATGGTGGGATCGGAAATTGAAGCTTACACTGCAAAACACCATGACTTAGTATTTCTGTGTCCTGAATTGGCCAACACGGTGGAGAAAAGACTCGAGTTCTATCTCGGGGGTCTGGTTCCGGAAATTCAGGGTATGGTGATGTCTAGTAACCCTGTAACTGAACATCAAGCAATCCGATTGGCTCACAAACTCACCGATAAAGCGGTGGAACAGAAGAAACTGCCAGCACGGGGTACAACTGAAGTTGCCCCAGATAACAAAAGAAAATTTGAAGACTCCACTGTTCGACAGTCTTCGTCATCACATCCGCAGCAAGGGAACCAGAAACGGTTCAATCACTACCACAGCCACCGGGGTCATCAAAATCATCCCGCCAACAACAACAACAACAACAACAACAACCAGAACTCAGGCGGCTATGTAGGTCGAAAGCCGCAGTGCAACCGCTGTAATCTTCACCATAACGGCCCTTGTGCCGGAAATCGCTGCCAAAGATGTGGCAAGATGGGACATGCGGCAAAGGATTGTCGTGGGGAAATCGTGTCCCGACAAAATCAGAATCAGCCTCAGGGTCAGCAGCAGGGTATAAACCGGGGATGCTATCAGTGTGGTAGCACTGCTCATTTCAGAAGAGACTGCCCACAGTTGCGCAACAACAACAATAATGGTGGAAACAACCACAACAATCACAACAATAATCACAACAACAACAATGGGAACGGTGGCACAGGAGGTGCCAAAGGTCGTGCATTTACATTGGGCCGCGGAGAGGCCAGAAACGACACGAACGTGGTCACCGGTAAGTTTCCCCTTAATGAACATTTTGCTACTGTGCTTTTTGATACGGGTGCGGATAGGAGCTTTATATCTAAGTCTTTTAGGAAGAACCTAAATCTCACGCTTAAACCATTAGAGACCCCTTATGCTATAGATTAGCCAATGGTAAATCGGTAGACGTGACCCAAATCGTATCCGGCTGTCAACTCAAACTCGCGGGCCACACTTTTACCATTGATCTGATGACAACTACTCTGGGTAGTTTTGACGTGGTAGTCGGAATGGACTGGCTATCCGACGTCCGGGCTGAAGTTCTCTGCTTCGAAAAGTCTATCCGTATTCCACTCACGAACGACGAAATCCTGACGGTACAAGGCGACAAGGCAAGCGCCGTCACCAACATTATCTCATTCATGCAAGCACAGAAGTATCTTCGGAGAAAGAATTCCTTCGCTTTACTCGCACTGATTACCGAACAGCCTAAGGACGAGAAACGTATAGAAGACATCCCTGTCGTCCGTGATTTTTACAATGTATTCCCAGAAGAACTACCTGGTCTTCCACCCCATCGACAATTGGAGTTTGAAATCGAATTGGCAAACAATGCAACTCCTATTGCCAAGGCTCCATACCGCCTAGCTCCAGCCGAGCTGCAGGAGCTGTCTACCCAACTGCAAGAGCTGCTAGAAAAAGGATTTATCCGACCAAGCGTTTCGCCATGGGGAGCTCCAGTCCTGTTTGTCAAGAAGAAGGACGGGACTTTCCGCATGTGCATTGACTATAGGGAACTCAACAAGGTTACAGTCAAGAACCGATACTCGTTACCTCGCATCGACGATCTTTTCGACCAACTGCAAGGGTCAAGTTACTACTCTAAGATTGATTTACGGTCTGGTTATCATCAGCTACGCGTCAGGGAGGAGGATATCGCTAAGACAGCATTTCGCACTCGGTATGGCCATTACGAGTTCTTGGTCATGCCATTTGGTCTCACAAACGCACCTGCGGTGTTCATGGACCTCATGAACCGCATGTGTAAACCATACCTCGACAAATTTGTCATTGTGTTCATCGATGACATACTCATATACTCCAAAAGTAAAGAAGAGCATGCTGAACACCTACGATTACTGCTAGGATTACTTCAACAGGAAAAGCTATATGCCAAGCTCTCGAAGTGTGATTTCTGGATCCGGGAAGTTCAGTTTCTCGGGCACGTCGTGAATGAAAAGGGTATCCATGTAGACCCTGCCAAGATTGAAGCCATCAAAAACTGGGAAGCACCTAAGACACCGACGGAGATCCGCCAATTCTTAGGATTGGCTGGTTACTACAGACGCTTCATCGAGGGGTTTTCAAAGATTGCAACCGCTCACTACCCTCACCCAGAAAGGTATCAAGTATACTTGGGGTGACAAGCAAGAAGCAGCATTTCAATTGCTGAAGCAGAAACTTTGCAGTGCACCCATTCTGTCCTTGCCGGAAGGGACAGATGACTTCGTAGTGTATTGTGATGCTTCCATTCAGGGATTGGGATGCGTACTCATGCAACGCGATAAGGTCATCGCGTATGCGTCACGACAGCTGAAAGTTCACGAGAAAAACTACACGACGCATGACCTAGAATTGGGAGCAGTAGTGTTTGCACTTAAGATTTGGAGACACTACCTCTATGGAACAAAATGCACAATCTTTACTGACCACAAAAGCCTCCAGCACATCTTTGATCAGAAGGAGTTGAACATGCGACAGCGTCGCTGGGTCGAACTCTTGAACGATTATGAGTGTGCCATTCGGTATCACCCGGGTAAAGCTAACGTGGTAGCTGATGCCCTCAGCAGGAAGGAACACTTGAAACCTCATCACGTACGAGCACTACAACTCACTATCCATTCGGGGATACCCGAACAAATACGCGACGGCCAGTTAGAAGCAGTTAAGGAGGAAAACATCAAAGCATTATCAGTGGGAAAAATGGAACGCGATTGGGAAGTAAAGCCCAATGGAGCCCGGTATTTCATGAATCGCATATGGGTACCTTTCTATGGAAACCTCAGAGAGCTAGTCATGGATGAAGCTCACAAATCTCGATACTCTGTCCATCCGGGTTCGGATAAGATGTATCAAGACCTTAAAGTTGCGTATTGGTGGCCTAACATGAAAGCCGATATAGCCACCTACGTGAGTAAATGTTTGACTTGTGCAAAAGTCAAGGTGGAGTATCAAAAGCCATCGGGGCTACTCCAACAACCTGAGATCCCAGTGTGGAAATGGGATCAGATCTCCATGGATTTTATCACTAAACTCCCGCGAACCTTGGGTGGTTGCGATACCATCTGGGTGATCGTGGATCGTTTAACTAAGTCCGCACACTTCCTAGCTATCAAAGAAACAGATAAGATGGAGAAGTTGACTCGCATCTACATTAAGGAAATAGTTTCTCGGCACGGAGTGCCAACGTCCATCATCTCAGATAGAGATGCTCGTTTCACGTCAAACTTCTGGCAGTCACTCCAGAAAGCGTTGGGAACACGCTTGGATATGAGCACAGCTTATCACCCTCAGACTGATGGTCAAAGCGAAAGGACCATACAAACCTTGGAAGACATGCTTAGGGCATGCGTGGTGGACTTCGGAAATAATTGGGAAATTCACCTGCCTCTAGTAGAATTCTCATATAACAACAGCTATCACACGAGTATTTCGGCAGCACCGTTTGAGGCATTATACGGTCATAAATGTAGATCACCGGTCTGCTGGGCAGAAGTCGGTGACAGTCAACTCACAGGCCCTGAGTTAATACTTGAGGCCACTGAAAAGATTGTACAAATCAGAAACGCATGGCGGCGGCACGAGATCGACAGAAAAGCTACGCTGATCAACGACGCAAACCGCTCGAATTTCAAGTAGGCGACCGCGTCCTACTAAAGGTGTCACCCTGGAAGGGTGTAATCCGCTTTGGAAAACGGGGCAAACTTAACCCACGGTACGTAGGCCCGTTTGTAATCTTGAAACGTATCGGACCCGTAGCATACCAATTAGACCTTCCCGCCGAACTCAGTGGAGTTCACAACGTATTTCACGTGTCAAACCTGAAGAAGTGTCTATCAGATGAAACTTTAGTTATTCCATTGGATGAGATCCAAGTGGATGAACAACTACACTTCGTGGAAAAGCCTATTGAGATCACGGATCGTGAGATCAAGACTCGAAGGCACAGCAAGATTCCAATCGTTAAAGTTCGTTGGGACTCTAAGCGTGGACCGGAGTTCACGTGGGAAAGAGAGGACCAAATGAAAAGCAAGTACCCATATCTCTTCGCAACTGAGCAGCAAACTAACGATACCAGTACCTAAATTTTCGGGACGAAAATTCTTTCAACATGGGGATGATGTGACAACCTGGAAATTTCTCATACTTTCGTGTACTATTGTTGACTAAATTCTTGTGCATGGCACTTGGAAATCTTTGTGTATGACACTTGGGAACTTCTTGTAACGTTGCGTACTATCATTAACGAACTAACTCTTTCTGCGTGGCACTCTGAACATGTACGCCACATGCTAAACCGCGTTTACTCAATTTTCGGGACGAAAATTCTTTCAACATGGGGATAATGTGACATCCCGGGTTTTTCAGATAACTTAAACGTAATACTTGTCAATCTAATTACGTGCTATGTGTACGAACGTGTACGAATTAAATGAATACGTGTTGTGTGTTGTGTGATGGTTTTAGTGATTGAATAATTAGATTGGATATGTGCACGAACTGAACCGAACCGCGACACGTTCCAACCTTGGTTCATTGTGACTCTAGGAGTTCACAAAGTTTAAACCTTGAACCCAAATCTTCGGCTAAAAGAAAACAACGATCAAACCTAAACTTAAAACTCTAACTATTCGGCCAAGACCAAACCCAAACCAAACCACTCTAATACTTGGCCGCGAGATCAAGCCCAAACCCAAACCAAACCAACCCAAGTCCCTCGGCCATGAATACTTATCTAGAACCGTAAACCTCATCTAGTTGCGCCTATATATATACAACTCACATGCATCTTCCTTCACAATTCCTAAAACCCTAACAAGTAAAACAGCCGTCGGCTGCTTCCTCATGCTCCATTGATCGCAAAACAGCTTCCATTCCTTCATCATCTCAATCTAATCAGCCGGTTCACTTTCTCGGTCGCTAACAGCCGGTCACCTTCAGTCCCTTTTCGGTTTCGGTCGCGAGATCAGCCTTCCTTTTCTCGGTCTCAGCAAGCAGCAGCCCTCGCCATCTTCCCTCATCGTATCCACGGTTCGTTTACATTGTTATTAAAAGATTAGAGGTTATCTCTGATTACAAGATCATGTTCGGATTATGTGTATGTTTGAATGTCTAGTTGTTTCGGATAAATATGCATATTTGAATGTCTAGTTGTTTCGGATATATATGCATGCTTGAATGATTCATTGTCTCGGACATATGCTTGAATGATTCATTGTCTCGGACATATGCTTGAATGATACGTTGTCTCGGACATATGCTTGAATGATTTGTTGTCTCGGACATATGATTAATTGATTAGTTGTTTCGGGTCTTATATGTTGAATAAGTAATCGGCTGTTTTGATCATGTTCTTGTGAATAATTGTTTGCGGAAATCCTAAGTGCTTGAATGAATTGATTGTATTGTCTTCGGATTATATGTTTGAATGAATAGTCATGATAGCCGATTAGCTAGTAATGTGTGCAAGTGAGGTTTGTTCGAAATCTGAAAATCATAAGCTGTATTGGTTTATAAAAACAAGAGATGTTGACTAGGGTTTGCATGGATAGGTTATTAGGATTAATCTAGGACTAGAAATCAGTTCTAGATCGCTTAGGGTAATCGCATGGACGGGTTATACGAGTTCAGGATAAACATATGCAGAAAACAGCCTGCTGAATAATAGTTACAGCCGACTTCATCTGGCTGTAACTTGGTCGTAAGTTGTCGAAAAACGGATTTTCTGATGTCTAGAACGTAGAGATTTGAATAAGGAATCCAATGGCGCTGGATTCATAATTTTCTGAGGTCGTTTGATATTTTTAAAGGGCTAAACAAGTTCAGTAGCTAAAGCTGTGAAAATTCTGGAATTTTGTTGGTTGTTTATCAAGCTAGATTTTAAAATCAGTAGAGAGTTGAGTCATGATTTTTGTACAGCAACTAGGTATAGAAATTTCCGGGTAACTCCAACTGGAATTTTGTTAATCGGACGATCAGTGATTTTAAATAAATTCTTCCGTGGACTGCAGTCAGAAAGCGGTAAATCTGACTGCAGCTTAGTGAATTAATATTTATGGTTAATTGGTAAAGATTTAGGACTTGGAAAAATTATATAAATTTCTATGGTATAAATGTCACCTACTGTAAAAATATGGGAATTTTTGGAATGATAGAACTATTTCATAAAAATCCTAGAAAACAGCTGAATAATTGAGTGCTAAGCAGAAAGTTGATAACTTGTGATTTTATGCATTAAAGTGTTGCATGGATTTGGAATGTGTTCATGATAAGTTGTTTGATTACTATGATTATATGAGAATACTTGCATGCATGTTTGAGTGTTAGATATGTTGTTGTGTGTATCACTTTGTGAGTAAATTTCGTGTAGAATTTGTATTGGTGTGACTACACACTGACGGGGAAATTAATTGGTTTGTTAGGACGCAACTAGCGGTCCCATCTCCTATAACATCTTTGCTACACTAACCGAGCAAATAAAGGTGAGTTCACGGCCCCTAACTTTATCCGGTTTTTAAACAACAGGGGGAGAAACATGTATACACTCTCAAACTCAATCTCTTTACGTTATACGAATTTAACGTCACATAACTATACGGTAACTAAGTTAATGTTAATGTAATGTTATGGTCACTATGCCGCTTTATCACTTAAGTCCTCGACAATCTCCTCGGATCGTTAGTATTTGGGTTAAATAGCGGGGGAATTATAAGTAGTACTACTGGGTCTGACGAGCCCCATCCGAGCTAGTCGCGCTAGCCGACCGGGTATGGTCAACGGGAGTATGATTGGCCTAACATCGCCATGGTCATGTGATAGGCCTGGCAAAACGGAGGCACAACTGTCAGCTTCGATCGCGAACACTTAGTGACATGACTTTAGGCTAGCTACCTATATACATTAATATTGAACTTAATTACGGAACGACTTAATATTCCGGGTTTGGAATATTGGAAACATCAACTTATTATCCCGGGTTGGGGATAATGGAAACAACAACTTAATATTCCGGGTTGGGAATATTGGAAGCAACAACTTATTATTCCGGGTTTGGAATAATGGAACTGATACATTATCCCGGGTTGGGGATAACGGAATAACAAACTATAACCGAACAAATGAATTTATGAAAACCTGTGAACTCACTCATCTTTAATGTTGACACTTGTTTCTTTACATGTTTCTCAGGACGCTAGGAGCTCTAGGTGCACGCACATGCATTGAACAAGACATCTTTATCGAGTCTTATTTATTAATATTGTTTTGGGATTTTTCATTTGTTTTTGGCGTTTGTGTTGGCGCCGCATCACTACTTATTTATGCTTCCGCTCAAACTTTAAAAACTGATACTCATGCTAAATATTGGTAATAAAAATCGACAACAAATGATTTTGGAAAACGTATAATCAAATCATGTAGAGTCGTTCAACGTACTAGTGTTTCAGATTCTGGTTTGTTCACACGCCTCGCGGTAAAACTCCGCAAGTGGAAATTGAGGGTGTGACACTGTGAACTTCACAGCTCTCACTAAAACCCCTTAAGAGATCCTTGCCACTGAAGAAGTTAAAATAAACCTTCCAACCTCATCGACCCTTTCCCAAAAACAAAAGAAACGAGAACTCCACTCAATTTTGAGTTCCACGAAGAAAAAGGTCACCATGCGAACGATTGCTTTCAACTCAAGAAGAGAATTGAGGAAGCCGTTAAGTCCAGAGAATTGGCTCATTTAGTAAAAGGGGTTAGGGACAAAATGACTGGAGAAAAAACCAAAGAAGTGAAATGGTGAACATCGATCAGGAGGCTTCCCAAAAACGACAACGCTTGGAGGCTTGGGAGCTTCAATGTGTCGGCTTCCCACTACCTCAGGGGAACCTACTCTCAAATCCTCTAGTGGTCGAAGCGATGGTTGGAACAAGTAAGACAAGCAAAGCCTACATCGACACAGGGACGGCCACCAAGATCATGTTTGAAAAGTTCTTCAACTGTCTCACTGATGAGGAACGTTCAAGGCTTCAACCCTCAGGGTCATCTATAAAAGGTATCGCTGATATACCCCTCAAGCCTTTAAGCCAGCTAACCCTTGATGTATGTTTTAGTGAAGGCCAGATGGAAAGAACCAGATCACTCACCTTTGTGGTTATCAACATCCCTTCCAACTATGTTGTCATCATAGGAAGGCCAGGACAATGTGCATTCAGTATGGTTGTCTCGGTAGGCCAAGGCACTATCAGGTTTCCACCGAGAGGAATTGCAACCCTTCAACCTACCCAGGAAGCCTACATGGTTGAAGGGGAAAGTTCGAAAAATGAAGACAATGAAGGGTTGATCATAAACCTCAAATATCCTGAACAAGGATAAGGGTTAACACAAGCCTATCCAAAGAAACTCTCTCATACCTCGAGAAGCTGCTCATACACTATAGTGATGTCTTTGCTTGGTGCCCGGAAGACATGACGGGTATCCTTCGAAGCATTGCTGAACATGAGCTAAAAATACCACCCGATGTCAAGCCGGTTCTCCAAAAGAAGCGGAGTCTAGCTCCCGAATGAAGCTTGGCAGCATACCAAGAGGTTGAAAAGCTTGTCCTTGCTGGTATTCTTCGAGAAGTTAAATATCAATCCTGGGTTGCTAACCCAGTTATGATTTGAAAACCCGACAAGTCTTGGAAGATGTGCATCGAGTTCAAAGACTTGAACAAAGCATGCCCAAAAGATTGCTATCCCTTGCCCGAGAAAGATCTCAAAGTTGATTCTCTTACCAGTTATCCTTTTAAGTGTTTCCTTGATGCTTACAAAGGATATCACCAAATTCTCATGAAAGAAGAAGATGAAGAAAAAAACGCACTTCACACGGATAAAGGTATCTTTTGCTATCAAAAGATGCCTTTTGGCCTAAGAAATGCCGGTGCGACCTACCACGACTAGTCGACAAAGCATTTGCTAATCAAATTGGCAAAAACATGGAAGCTTATGTTGATGATTTAGTGATCAAAAGCAAAACTGAGTATCAAATGCTCGACGATATACAAGAAACCTTTCAAAATCTAAGAAAGATCAACATGAAACTCAATCCGGTGAAGTTTTCATTTGGATTTGAAGAAGGTAAGTTTTTGGGGCACATTGTGGAAAAACAAAGCATAAAAGCCAACCCTAACAAAGTCGGAGCTGTCCTTGAAATGAAATCTCCACAAAGCAAAAAAAGAAGTAGAGAGTCTGAATGGAAGGCTTGCAGCCTTGAAGCATTTTACCTCCAAGCTCGCTGAAAAATCCCTACCATTCTTCAAAATACTCAAGGGATGCACAAACAAGAAAGATTTCAGGTGGACAGAAGAGGCGGAAGAAGCCTTTAAGAAAATGAAGCAACACTTGCCTTTACTTCCAGCTATTGCAGCTCCTAAAATAGGAGAAACGATCTCTGTCTACCTATCGGTTGCTGAAGAGGCACTAAGCGCGGTCTTAACCATCGAACGAAACAAAGTTCAGGTACCCGTTTACTTCTTCAGTAAAACTCTAAAACTAGAAGAGATCAAGTATCTTCCTTTGGAAAAACTTGCTCTGGCCCTAGTTCAAACAGCCAGAAGGCTTCGAAGGTACTTTCAAGCACACCTGATACAAGTGGTCACCGACCAACCAATCAAAAGTGTGCTTTAAAAACCAGAGAACTCAGGGCAATTAGCCAAATTGGCTGTGGAACTAGGTGAACATAATATCACCTACGTTCCAAGAAAAGCTATCAAAACCTAAGTTTTGGCCGACTTCCTTGTGGAAGTCCTAAAGCAAGTTACCACTGAAGTCAATACAGCCTTCGCTGAACCTTCTGACCCTGGAGCCTGGAAGCTTTTTACCGATGGAGCTTCCAGCACAGAAGGGTCAGGAGCTAGGCTCATCTTAATCAACCCTGAAGGGTTAGAATTTACATACGCTCTTCGACTTAAATTTCAGACCACCAACAACGAAGCTGAGTATGAGGCACTGATCGCTGGTTTGAAGATAGCACAAGAAATAAAGGTTAAAAAGCTTCAAGTCTTCACAGACTCGCTTCTTGTTTCAAGTCAAGTCAGTGATAGCTATGTAGCAAAAAGGCCCAACATGAAAAAGTACCGAGAAAAAGCAAAAGAGTTGATGAACACATTTCAAGAATGTACCATCAAGCAGGTCCCATAATCACAAAACAAAAGAGCCGATGCTTTAAGCAAACTTGCATCTCTCACATTTTCTCACCTTGCCAAGAAGGTATTCGTAGAAGTGTTGAAAACTCCCTCAATTCAAGAGCTAGAGGTTCAAGACGTAATCACTAAAGAGGGCCCCAATTGGATGACTTCCATAGAAAAGTTCCTAAAATATGGTGATTAACCCGTTGACCAGACGGAGGCTGAAAGGGTTCAAATCAAATCCCGGCAGTATGTGTTTCAAGGAGAAACCCTTTACAAAAGAGGTTACCTTGCACCATTACTCAGATGTGTGGGCCCGGAACAAAGCCAATATCTGATCAAAGAGGTCCACGAGGGGATATGTGGAGCTCATTTTGGACCAAGATCGGTGGTTGCAAAATTGATGAACCTCGGATACTCTATGCACCGAGATGCAACCGGACAACTAAAAAAATGTGAAGCTTGTCAAGTACATGCACCGATTCACAAAAGCCCTAAACATGATCTAGTCCGTATCTCTTCGGCTTGGCCATTTCACAAGTGGGGAATGGATTTTGTTGGTCCATTCCCACCGGCCAAGGGTGGAGTGAAAATCCTGTTGGTAGTTGTGGACCACTTCACCAAGTGGCCTAAAGTCAAGCCACTTGCAAAGATAACGGGCAAACAGGTCATTGACTTTGTATGGGAAAGCATCATTTGTCGCTATGGGCTGCCAGGAGTGTTGGTCACGGATAATGGGAAGCAATTTGCTAAGAAGCCTTTTAGCACATTGTGCAAGGAATTCAGGATCACCCAAGTGTTCAGCTCAGTTGCATACCCTCAATCCAACAGCTATGTTGAAAGAACAAACAGAACTATTGTAGAAGGAATCAAAACTCAATTGGGGAGACATGAAAACAATTGGCTTGAAGAACTCCCAAACGTTCTATTGGCAATACGAACAACGGAAAAAACAAGCCACAAGAGAACACCATACAGCCTAGTGTTCGGATCGGAAGCTGTAATCTCAGCAGAAATTGGAGTTGTGACTCAAAGAACACTCGACACGGATCTCGAATCAAACAACAATGAGACCATGTTGAACTTGCAACTCCTTGAAGAAATTCGCGATCAAGCTGCCATACAAAAAGCTAAATACAAGCAAAAAATGGAAGCCTATTACAATGCAAGGGTGAAACATGAACGTTTCAGCCCAGGATATCTTGTACTCCGAAACAACGAGGCCATCAAGAAAGAAAACCAAGGAAAACTTGGCCCAAAATGGGAAGGGCCATACACAATCCTTGAAGCCCACAGGAGTGGATCCTACAAACTGACCGACGCAGAACGCAAAAAGCTTCCTAGACACCAGAACAACAAAACCCTTAAAAGGTTCCATGTCTAGTCAAAAAATGTAGAATGTATCTCAAGAGTTGTTAGAGTTCCCCTTTTGTAAACAAAAAACCTCTTGAATGAATGATGAAGCTTTTAGCATAACTTGTCTTTACTATCCTAAATCAGGTTGAGAACCTAGCAAAAAACTCCATGGCAAGGGCCATGTAAGGAGATGAGCTCCCAGGCCACATCGCTCAATATGTTCAAGGGTTGAATGAACCTATATAAGGGGTGAGTTCCTATATCAATTCAACTCCATGAGACTTAGAATTTTTTTTCAACATACTAGTCTCATAGACGGGTCTGAACAGCCTACATCAACTGTTCCTTAAACTTTAGAAGAAAGTTTACGAAATACACATACACTAAGTAGTGATATAAAGGATAGACAACATGTGATCTTTACCTAATGAAGCCTTGAAGCTAAAAGTGACTGCAGCACTAAAACTTCTTAAGGCAAATTAGATAAACAGACACATCAAACAAACAACAGAAGTATCATTAAAACACGAACAACAAAGATACAAAACATCAAGTGAAACGATGCATAAACATAAAAGGCCTTCAGGGCCATAAATATTGTTCATACAGCCACCCAGGCTAATAAGGAAACCACAAGGTTCCCATCAAATTGTTCAAACGGCTATCAAGGCAAACCACAACCATAAAATAGAAACCTTAAGGGTTTCTACAAAACCTACGTTGTTCAAAAACATGATAACATAACATCGTTTAAAGTGCTAAGATAGCTACGAATGAATTGTTCAAACATCAGAAGAAGGTTTGGAAACCCCAGATCCATCACCCTTACCCTTCTTGCCTTATTCACCTTCTTTGCTTTTGGGTCATCACCACCAACAACGGCTGAACCTTCAAGGCTTGCCGCATTAGACCCATCAGCATGACCAGACAAAGTTTCCTCACTATCTCCTGAACAGGAACGCTTCTTGGACACAGATTGAAGCAACTCAGAACAAACCTTCTCATTAAGCCTAGGAGGTTTCAATCCCTGCAAGACAGAAATAGGTTTACCAAAGCAGGAGGAAACCTCATCCGCATAAGGATAAGTTAGCCTCTCCATAGCTTGAACAGATTCTTTAAAAATCCCTGAGGCCCCAGGGCAAAATAGAGGAGATTGTTCCAAAGCTTGACCCGACTCATGGAGTTTAAAACCAGCAATCAAACCCCAGTGTTTCCCATGATTCAACAGCTTTGTATTAATGTCACCATGGGCCGAATAAACTCAGAAGAATGTAGGAGATAAGTGACAACCTGTTGGAAACCATGCTCAATGAGCCATTGGTTGTCGCCGGTAGCCTGAACCACTGAAGCCTTTAAGCCTTCCTTCTCCTCAACAAAAGCTTTCTTTTGAACCTCTAAGGCTTCCCTCTCAGCCTTCAGTTGAAGCTTGTCAGCTTCCATCCTCTTCTTCAAATCCCCAACCTCAATCTCGTGTCTTCGGGTAAGCTCACCAACCTTCTTTACACAAGCCTCTTCCTTCTTTGCAAACCCATCAATATCCTTCCTCATCGCAGCCATCGAAGATTTCATTTGATCCTTCTTCTTCGAAAATTCAACATATTCCTGCATCCCTTTCCTAAAACGAGTAACACCCTCAGCAAAAAGGGCAGAAAGATTGTAGGAACTAAGGATCAACCTGGAAAGCATGGCATCACCCTCCATATCACAAATGGAGTCACGAACTCCAGGAGGGGCGAAATTGGCTAGGGCATCAGCACAAACATCAGGATCCTTGAAACTGTCTCCAACCTTGACACTCCAATTGGGGACATAAACCTCATCACCACTTAAACCTTCGGTAACTCTCCTTGACGACCCCTGAATCGATGGCACCACAACCTTCTTACCAGCAAACTTCTTCTTCTTAGCAACCACCAACTCCTGCTCCTTCTCCACATTTTCACTAAGACTCTGGTCCATAGCAGTCTCAACATCATAGCTAAGGTCCACATGCTCTGGAGAAGATGATGGAAAAGAAGGTTTCAACAAACGCCGATTTGAACGACAAGTGGACACCTTAGGAGCAACAGCCTTGGTAAAACCCTTGACATTTGGCACATTCATATAGCCGGAACCCTCGAACCGATGTTCTGACCCCCTAGCAACAGCATCTTCGCCAGGCGTAGCTTCCGCATCCCCAAACAAGACATCTGAGGTATCATCACTCTTCACAAAGTCTAGTGCAAACATAACTACAAAACCAAATGAAAAGTATAAGTAAACAAGAAACAGGAATGTAATAATGCAAAACAAAGCAAACGCATACCCTGATCATTTCTTATAAGCACAGGATCACGATCCGGCTTATCCCATAACTTGCTAATTCCTAACAACACCAAGAGTTGTTCGGGAAAAGGGCGAAGCCTCGAAGGACATCCTCTAATAGATTTCAAAAACACATTATTCAACTCTGAATCAGAAGGTTCCAGTTCATTCAAAACGGCATCAGATTGCCTCCAAACAAATTGAAACGAAACAATCGATTCAGAAACAAAGAAAAATGATCTTTCCAAGAACCAAGAGTTGTAACCGTAGAGGATATCAAACAAGTATCAATCTGAGTGGTCTCAAAGGTATACCAGTCACCGTTTTTTCGCTAAATGAAAGAAACAGCGAAACGAAAACAACGAAGGGTCATACCCTAACGCCCTACACAAAACTTCAAAGTGTAAAACCCTAGCAAGCCCCAACGGATGTATCTGACCAAAAGATATACGATAATACTCTAAAACGTTCAAAACAAAGATAGAAAACGGATGACGGAGATTAGAGAATTCGAAATGACGACAATAAAGAGCGATTGAATCGGTCGGACACCGATCAATAGAAACATCCATCCCTTGAGCAACCGGTCTAAACTCTAACCCTATAGCCCATTCAAGACAAAACGATTTGACTTCCACTTGAGTTAACCGAGAAAAACTCATGGCCAAATCCTTACGAGCACCCATCATAAATAATCGACAGAAAGCCAAAAATGGAAAATAACACTAACCTGAAAGGAAATAAGGATATGGAAGGAAACTTGGGAGAAATTGTTGAAGATTGTGTTTATCTCTAAGGAAAAATAAAAAAATAAAAAGCCAAGAGGCGAAATAATTGCACAGCAGTTAATTGGGAGCTGCCCTCTGCAAAAAACCGCCCATTAGTCACATCAACTTTCTTGTCAAAAGTCCAAATTTCAAAAATCTCAACTGCAACAAACCCTTCAAGCCTTCAAGCCTTGAAGCCTTTAAGCAATATAAATAATGTGTAAAAGTCAGAAATGTTTTGAGCTTACTTCCTAAAAACCTCTGACTTGGGGGGCTGATGACGGGGGTAGCTCAAGCCTCAATAAAATGGATTTTGCACATTAACGCTTGAAAGGTTATAGGGCTAAAGGGTTCGTAACCCGCCAACTCGGGTGAACAACATGTGAATAATGAAAAGCATGTGAACAGTAAAACATCATTCACTGATTGCTTGTCAAAGTCTCTCACAGCCGAAAAGAGAACATGTGCACAGAGAGCATCTTTTTATCCGCAGGTCAAAAGCCTTCAACCCTCAAAATGGGCAAGTCCCCTACTGCAGCTAAGGTTCATTGGTCACAAGTTTCCATTTTAGGCAGAACCTTTTCCTATATAAGATGACAACATACATTCATGGAAGACACACCAGATCAGCTGAGCTAACACACACTCTCTGATCTTCTCTTCTTCCTTGAGAACTTGCTCTATGCATGTTCCTTCTCTTCACTTCAAATAACACAACTTCACTAAGCATCAACATCCTAGACTAAATTCTCTTCGGTCTTGGATTCTAAGTGAACAACAACAAAACTAGTGAACCTCTCTCTACGTCTTGCAAACGTAGGGGGACCCCACGACCTGCGTTAGGCTGATCGGAGCCCTTGAAGCCTTTTTAGCCTAACCAGTCCATCCACTATCCTTGGTCTTACATTTGTTGTAGCAACAACAACCAAGATATATGTAAACAATAAGATTAATATAAAGTCACTTAACACCCATGGTTTAAAAAGCACTTGAGGCGCGGCCTCTAGCCGAAACGACCAAAAAAGTTAACTAGTTTTTTACTAAAATGGACACATTCAAACGGGAAAATATAGCAATAGAAGAGCTTATGAACCTAACTTGTGTGACAATAGAAGTCAAATACATCTCTTCTTAATTTTTAGATATAGGTTTCATTACAAAGCAGAAAGATTGCAACTTGAAAACTCAAATACACACTAAACTTTTACAAATTCAATCTAATTCACTCCCAATATGTACATCATCAACATTAAGTGAACTCCTATGTAGAAATAACAAAAAAAAATATTCTTTTCTTCATAACCATCAAGAGTAAGTTTTTTTTCTTTAAATTACATCTTTATTTGTTAAAGATAACCCTAAAATTTCATATTCAGAAATTATATGCTTAATAAGGGAGAATAATCCTAACAATAAAGAATGCTACCACATCTAGGAAGAGGTAACAGGTTTTTTGTTTCTGTCAATTAAACTCCATTGCCTTCAAAGTGATTCCGCGAAACCGAAAAGTGATAAACATAAGGATTGTAAAACCAAAGAGTAAAACTGGATTTGGTTAGAAGAATTTACCTCACAGTGTTTATTGAAGGCTTTTAAAGAGAGAGCATTCTCAAAAACCCTAGCTACCACCCTCATAACTCTCCCTTATTTCATGATTTCAACCACGAATAACAATATTATACCTTAAATTTAGGGTTCATAGAGAGTGACTGAAGAGAGAGAAACTTCTCTCACACCTTAAGTATGTGTAGGCAAAAAGCTATGATGCATATCACATGTTTGCATAAACTTATGGGATTCAAAATTTGAATCTTTTCGGAAGCCAAATGATCGCGCATTTTATTCATATTGATTCAACCAGACAAAAAACAAAAGAAGAGTAAGTGCTTACCTTTTGACCATATATATGCAATAATGGATTGAAACATATGAATTAGAAGTTGTAAATCCCATAAAATTAAGTTCTCTCTTCTATATCCTTTATATAATAGTATAGATACTTCAGCAATATATATATTTTTACCCAAAATATATATGTGTAAATGCTTCCAAAATATTATGTTGCATTGCCATTTAATAGAAAACCTGGATTTCCCCAAAATCATGTATTTTATACAAAAAATTTCCTTAGGTTTTAAAAACCCGTATTCCACAACAAACCTCGTTTAACTTTCCAAATCTCATTTTTTTCCACTTATTACATAAGTTAACCACGTTTGTTGTCCAAGTAGGATTACTACATAATCTTGTGTATAAATCTATTTATCATATGTTAAAATACCGTTTAACTGATCATCTTTCACCAGCATATATAACACATAATACATGCATATATCCTCATTTCAACACTTGTAAAACCTTAAAGTGTCCAAGTTTTACTATGCTAACATGTTAACTTCATATTTTTACAAATATATATTTATATATATATATATATGTGTGTGGGGATGGATCATTTAAAAACTAGTTTAAATAAGAAAACCCAAAACCTAACTAAAAAAGCCAAAAAAAACATATCAATTTTTTTTTTGAATTTTTTATTAAAAATCGTTAATATTAATATATAAAAAAGTTTTTTTTCAAAAAAAAAAGTTCTATTAAACATGTGCACAAATACGGAAAAGCCTAAATCACCTAACCCGCCCCCACCGACACCCCCAAAAACCTAAACCCCCAACCCCCACCCTCCCACCAAAAGCCTAACCCCCCCCCCCCCCTCCCAAAAAAAAAAACCTAAACCCCTCACCAAAAAAAAACCTAAAACTAAACCGTATACAAAAACCCCCAAAAAACCTAAACCCTTCACCCGCATCCCCAAAAAAAAACCTAAACCCCCCAACCCGCACCCCCAAAAACCTAAACCCCACTCCCCCACACCAAAAACCTAATACAAATCCTAAATCTCCAAAAAACCTAACCCTAAAAGTTAAACTAAACTCAAAAGCTAACTTTAAACATATAATGTACATGTGCAACGTATACATATAATGCACATGTGCAGTACACATATAATGCATATGTGCAGTACAAGTTTTTTTTTTGAAATTTTTTTTTAATAAAAAGTAGCGATTTTTAATTAAAAAATTTAAAAAATGGATATGTTTTTTAGGCTTTTATAGTTAGTTTTCTAGTTTTTTCATTCATATCTAGTTTTCTCATGATCCTCTCACGTATATGTATATAACATAATATGTGAAGATATCAATTTAATACTTTTAAACCCTAGCGTACCAATTGGTATTACTAACTTATAATTAACTTTGGGTTTTTAATATGTTAACTCTAGAACCATCATCATCATCAACATCATCTATGCATCATCATCATCAACACACTTTTAACAAGATCCATGACAATGAAATTTATATAAAAACCCTAAAAATTTCAAGATCACTTTCCATGATCACTTTCTTTTTCTAAACAAGCTTATTCATACTACTACACTTATTAAAAGTGGGAGGTGAGGGGAGGGGTGGTGAGCCGTGAGTATGAAGGAGATAAGAGAGTGAGTTGTTTTGTTTTTGCTAAGTGTAGGACTTGTGAGGATGGGTCGTTTGAAAGGCCACTTGATCTTAACATATTTATACCATACTTGCACCTAGACTTAATCAGCATGACCATACTTCTACAAACTTGCAAGAAACCACAATATGGTGGTTTGGTGGGCCCCCCTTGGGCCGTAGATATTAATGGATGGGGTGGTGGATTGGTTTTGCTCTTTTGTTGACTAATTAAGCCCTTGTAATGATGTTGTTCGAGATGTTTTGGTCATTGGTGTTAATTTGGTGTTTAGGGTAACAATCCAGCATTAGAACACTAGTTGAGGTTAACTAGTTTACTAGACAAGGTTTAGATGATGATTTGATGTATAACGGTCCTTATTCATGCTAATTATTCAATTACCGATCAATTATGTGATATTAACCGGTAATTATTATTTCGACACCCTTAAGATATCTAACATCTCCATTTGTAACCCAATATATTGGTGCTTGTTGGGCGAAAATTATAAGTTCTAATGTTAAAACGGACAAACATAATACTTGCGTGTTTTACCGATAATTAAAATACATGCTTATTCGAAATAAGTCTTTATCCGTTATTTACATCGAACACATAATGATCCCATCGATTTAACGTTCCAGGCATAATGGAACAGTTTTGGCATTAACTGTTAACCAGATAATCCACCAATGTTGGTTAAAACCGGTTTCATCATAAAGAGACGAGGTGAATACAATTATGTTAGATGCAAATATTCATGCATTTTCCAGACATTGTTAGACTTCATAGACTCAATTAATACATAATTAAGTCTAAATTCACATAATTGTATAATTAAACTGTGATAAGGTTGTACGGATTTACCTGTAATTTTTACCACTTGTTGCACCGTGTGTGCAAAAGCAGTAATAAATGCTCAATATAATCACGTACCATCATGTAATAATCACGTACCATGTATGAAAAGTAGTAACAAAAGCTCCATGTAACACTACATTTATAATCACGTGACGAGTTATATTATAGATGTAATCACATAATAGCACAAAACAACTAAGTTTTCATTATATTGAATGAATAATCACGTAATAAACATAACTTTAGAAAAAAATTATACAATAAAAAAACTATGTTAACGTAATTACCTTCTAATAGATGTAGGATCAAATTGAGCATTTGTTACTGCTTGCACATATGACATGTAATTACATACCGGAACATAATCACCTAAAGCTATACAAATCACGTAACTTTATAGTTTGCAAAATAGATTATTTTTTAAGTCAAGAAAACTATAGAGATAGTATTATCAAATTAAAGAAAATGAAATGCTCCTTTGTTAATACGATGTAATTTAAAAAAAACACTATCATATGGAAAAGTAATAGCCATTTGAAAATCGGGATGAAATAGGTTCAAGGAAAAATAATCATAGTACTCTTCCCTTCTTATATTTAAAAGTACACTTGTCAATCTCATATTAAACTAACTTTAAAATATTTGATTTTGTACTTTTCGTTCTATAATTATAACTAAATACATGAAATTTTATAACTTTCTTAATTAGTGTAATATGTTTTCAATAAAAGTAAAATAATAATGCATTCTTTAGACCATTTTGCGTTGTGGAATTATACCAATGGTCATCAATTATGTAAAGGCATTATTGTAGGTTTACGTTTGTCTTGGGCTAGTGTATGGATTCTAGTTAGTCATGGGTGTACGGTTTGGGTTGGGCTTGGCCCAGTTGTATTAGGTTGCATACTATAATCTATAAATAGGATGCACTTAGGTTTTGTTAGTTTGTTGATTCTTTTGCTTTTGTGACCATGTGTACCAGACGATCCTTGAGAGATCGTGTGTACTATTGAATCAATACAACATATTTCATCTTTGTTCTTCTACACTTTTCTTTGTATTCCGCACTTTGATTAGTGTATTGTGATATTCGATTGATAGTTCCTGGACTTACAATTAGTATCATAGCCTAGGAAGTCTTTCGAAGGCTCGGTTCTTATCGGATATTGCTTGAAGAACGAAGACTGTTGGACGTTAGGCTGATTCTAAGAAGAAACAGAATCGAAAAGGTTGAATTCCTGTTTTATTTCATTGTTTAAATATATTATGTTCAGCTGATTCTGTATCTAAGGTGTTTGAGCAGGTTTGTTATTTTGAGAACTTGGATGAAGAACAGTTTAATTGATCTAATAAGCATCTTGAAATTCTATGATTTGATTTGTTTTAGATGAATTGAGTGTTTGCAGGATATCCGTTGTTTTTGGTAGAAAGAATCTCTCAAAATTGGTTGACAATATGTTTCCTTATTATTGGGATTCAGCTGTTACTTGATATCAACAAATACATCTGTGTGTGGGATCACCAAGTGTGCGGACAATTTTGGAAGCTGTTGGACTTTTGGTAGTGTGCGGGCCCACACATATCTGTGTGTACGGCCTAAGTTTAGTAGTGCGTGGTCCGGTAAGGAGGTGTGCGGTGTTACAACTTAGTGTGCGGGTGATTGATACTTCAGTATCCTAGTATTTGGGCTTTAACTAAGTGTGCGGCCCAAAGTTAAGATTGTACGGCCCAAATCTAGAGTGGTGTGCAGTCCATATAAGTGTGTGCGGTGCAAGGGATAGTGTGCGACTGCTCAATTTTTCGGACTGTTTTAACCAGTTGGACTGTGTGGTTTGGACTGATAACAAATTTGAACCTTTGGACTGTGCGACCTGAACTGTGGACCGATAATAACTAAAAAAATTTAAAATTGCTAAAATAAAATTATCATTAAATTATTACTAATTTTTTGAAATTTCAGCAATGGAATCTACTAATCAAGTGTAGTTGAGTGAAAAAGTGGTCAAGAATCAGGACTTAGACAATGTTATTGGAACGAACAACAAGATCCCTAGGCTACATCTAGGGGATTCATTCTCTGAATGGAAATTTGTTTTCTCAATACATGAAAATGAAAGATCCATGGCATGGAGATCCATTTGTAGGGGACCAACAGTGATTACGTATGTGCTCGATGAGGAGAAGGGGACAATAGTTGTTAAACCCGTTTCAGCTTACAGTGATGAAGATAATGAGAAAGTTAGGATTGATGATAAAGCATTGGCAATGTTACATACTGCATTGGTGCCAGGAATTGATATCGCTGCCAAGGAATTGTGGGAATCATTATTAGCTATGTATGAAGGGAATGAAGAGATGAAATAGAGTAAAAGGGAGATGTTAACTCAAAGATTCAACATGTTCAATCACTTTCCTAGGGAAACTCTATAGAATCAAATCCAAAGATTCATTGCTTTGATCAGCGAAATGAGGACGCACGATATGATGCTTGAGAACTCCGTTGTCAACAAAAAGTTGCTTAATGCTCTTCTGAGAAACTGGGACACAAATGTCACACGGATAAAGAGAACCAAGGATTTGACCCGTATGAGTCTGGCATAATTGATCTCTTTGCTCAAGTCGTATGATATGGATGACAAACAAAGACTGTACAATCATACTTCGAGCTACAACAATGTTTTAATTTCATCTAACACTGCTTTAGTCCCATAGCAAGGAACTGGGTCCTTTCAAATTTTCCCTCAAACACTTAGGCTTCAGTTCTATACCCCACAGACATGTCAACCTACCTTGGTCACTCAGGTTACACACATGCTTCTCCTGTTCAATCTGCACCAACTTACGTTCAATCTATTCAGGTTGCACCAATTTCTGTTCAGCATGCACCATCCTTTACTACATCCAGTACTGCTTTCAAAGTTACTAAAGATTTCAAGGATCATATGGCATTTATGGCAGGGGTGATGAATTGTTACAATGCTTTTGTTGCTGGGAAGTTGACTGCAAATCACATCGGAGCAGATGAGCTTCATGAAGTCCATCCGGATGACATCGAAGAAATGGACATTACTTGGCAAATGGCCATGGCAGTTTTTCATGCTAAGAATTTTGTTAAGAGAACTGGTAGAAATAGTTGGGAGATGGCAAATAAAGAGCTTGGGTCGAATAAGTCTAAACTAAGGTGCTTTAACTGTCACGAGCCAGGGCATTTTGCTCGTGAATGTCGATAACCAAGAAGAGAGAGATCAGATTCAAATGTAACGGTTATTGTTAGCTCAGCATCAAGACCAACACCACATAGTGCCGCTACCCGTCCTGCTAACATTCCAACCTCCAGTGCTCCTGCTAAAAACCAAAACTCCTCTGTTGCAATTCCAACAACGCATTGGTGCCTCAAGAAGGGGGAGGATTTGACTGGTCAAATCAGATAGCTGACCTGAATATCACTGAAGAAAATGTTTATAAGGCCCTCATGGCTTAGATAAGCGCCCATACTCCCTCTGCTACTGAGGTACGTGTAGATAGAATATGTTGTACTGATGCTTGTAGAGATAAAGAGGAGGCTGACTCACTTATTATGCAACTGCAATTATCCAAATCTGATTTATATCAGGTCAAAAAGAAAATCAATGGATATAAGGATATGGTGGAGGCACAAAAGCATGATATCCGACAGTTACAAAATGATCTAAGTCAAGAAAAATGTAGGCATCTCCACTTCAAAGAATTGTCCGAAAAACTAACTGTTGAACTTGATAATCTAAAATCAACTTTGAAAACACAGAATTTAACGTTAAGAAATTTGTTGTGTCTAGTGAAAAGGTTGAGAAAATGATAAATCAACAGTTCAAAATATAGCAAAAAGGAAGTTAGGAATAAAGGATTGGGGTTTGTATGCATTCCTACACCATACAACCACAATTACACCTCCCATCATATGACTGAAGAGGAGATAGCCAACATGCCTGACATGGAATAGGGCGAAAGGGTGATGTAAAGGTTGAACTAGTCAAGTCTAAGAAAATCAGAATCACAAGGCCTGAGAAAACTGAGATTAAAATAGAAAACCCAGCCTTAAACACAACTTTCGTGAAATCTGCTGATGTTTCAGAGCATTCTGAGACTCTAAATTTTGAGAAAAATGTTGATGTTGATAAACATTTTCAAGTATTAAATAATAATGATAATATTGAGTCAACAATTTCTAAAAACTCATCTGAATCAAATATTCAAAAGAAAGAGTCTTAGAATAATCTAGTATTTTACGAGTTTGCTATGATGAATGGGTTGGCTGATGTCATTAAAGGGATTGGATCCAGCAAACACACTAATTCAACTACTTCATCTGAGTCAACATGTGACTACTCAGAAATAGCTAACTGTGAAAATTCAGAGTTAGTTGGTTCTGTCGAGTCTAATGACGAATCACCTGAAGAAGTTCGATCAGAATAGACCCAAGTAGAATCAAAATCCACTCAGAAGCTTCAGTTGAGTCTAGTGGTCAATCAACAACAGAAGCCTCTGCTCAGCCATTGAATACTCATGATTCTGAAACCACTGAACAAATGATGTCACCCGGGACTGAAATTACTACTAAGGATCCAACTGACACTGGTTGTGAGAAAATGAACGTTACTAACTTTGTTGCTTCACATGCAGAAGAAATGATTGTTGAAGAGTGGGTAGATGCGAATGAGGATGATGACATTGCTTTACTTGATTTGAAAAATAAAATTCAGAAAAATAATCGTTTAGTTTCTGAAATAGCAAGAATAATTCAATTTCTACTAATGCTTTGATTGTGTCGGCTCTATTTTTAAGAGCGGTGAATGTTCTCGTACTTGCTTTGATTCTGTTTGTGATGTTTTGAATTCAATTGTTTTGCCTAATAAAGTTGATGTGTCTATGAATTTATTGGTAAAACAAACTAAACAGGGTGGTTGAAACAAAATACATTCAACCTAAATCAAGATTGAAAATGTAATTGTTGGTGATAACATTTCAGAAAATCAGGGTAGAAATCAAAGTAAGTTTGATTCGTCAAGACCTCAGGATCCAAACAGGTCTTGAAGTTCTGAAAAGGCTGATAGATCTCCAGAAAAGCCGCATGTGAAACGTCAAATATGTTACACTTGTGGCATTGCTGGTCACATTGCAAGAAATTGTCAGCATCATCCTGAAAAATCCAAGGAAGAAAAGCATCAAAAGGCTCCAAAAGGGAACATCAAACCTACTAAACAGGGGAAGATCGAAAAATCTAAAACTGTTACGAGGTTGAATTCTAAGGTGAATCCTAATGAAAACTAGAACAAGGCTAAAGAAAAAGAATTGTAAAATTAACTCAAAGTCTTCGAGACCTAAATTAGAAACTACAAAATTTTTTAAGTCTAGCAAGCAAGTTTGGAGACCTAAAAGTCTTGTTCAAGACATTTCTTCCAAATCACGATGTTCTGCAAATAGATCTACTTACTCTGAAAACAATATGATCTGGATGCAAGTTACTTATATGAATGGGAAGGGTGTGCCCACTACCACTATGGCCTGGATACCCAAATCTAACTCTTCCCGCATTGTGTGCATGAACGGCTATGGAGGCTGTCATACGACTTTGGGTCATTGACAGTGGCTGTTCCAGGCATATGACCGGCGACGTATCCCAACTTAGCGATCTTGAAACTTTCAATGGTGGATTCGTCGTGTTTGCGGGAGGGGAGAAAGGTCAAATTACTCAACAAGGCATTTTGAGAAATGGTGATCTCTGTTTCAGGGAAATCAACTACGTTCCTGAGTTGAAGCATAGTCTGCTGAGCGTGTCGCAAATCTGTGACAATGGCTATGCAACTCATTTCACCGACAAACATTTTCTTATTTTAAAACCTTGAATCGTAATTCCTGAGGATTGGATCTTACTAAAATCTGACAGAAAAGGGGACGCTTATGTCATTGATATGAACAAACCACCCACAGAAAGCATTACCTGTTTGTTTTCAAAAGTTTCAGAACATAACGCTATGCTGTGGCATCGATGTTTGGTCATTCAAATGCCAAAAATATAAACCGTCTTGCTAACTTGGGGTTGGTAAGGGGATTACCGGTGAAAGATTTTATTACTTTCGAAAAATGTGTCTCCTGTACTAAGGGCAAACAACATCGAAAACCCCATGTTCCTAAGTCTGTAAATACAATTAATAGTGTAATGCAGCTTCTTCACATGGATCTTTTTGGTCCTGTGAATGTACTTAGCATCTCAAGAAGTCTTACAGTTTGGTAATTACTCATGTTTTACTTGGGTTTTCTTCTTAGTTAACACGAGTGAGACTGTAGAGCAAGTTAAACGCTTTATAATCTTTATTGAGAATCAGACTAACTAGAAGGTGAAAGGAATTCGATGTGACAATGATACTGAGTTCAAGAAGGCAGAGTTAGATTTTTTCTATGCACAGAGGGGAATAGCTAGACAGTACAGTGCAGCCAGAACTTCACAACAAAATGGGTAGCTGAGAGAAGGAATAGAACCCTTATTGAAGTAGCTCGTACAATGATGTGTGATTCCAAACTTCCAGTTTTCTTCTAGGATGAGGCGATTAACACAGCGTGTTATGTTCAGAACAAGGTCATAATCAACAAAGCATGCATGAAGACGCCTCATGAAAACTGTTTGGCGATAAACCCTCTGTTGGAAATTTTCGAGCTTTTGGCTGTCCATGTACTCTGTTGCACTTAGATGCTATTCCAAAGTTTGATGCTAGGGGAGACGAGTGCTTCTTTATTGGCTATGTTGGTAAAGCAGCACATGAGAATAAGACAGCATACAGAGTGTACAAAAAGAAGACAAGACAAATTGTCGAGTCGTTCAATGTTCAATGGCTTGAGGAGAACCAGACAGATGCTGGAAACGAGCCATTCACTCTCTATAACTACGCTCATTTATTTAAATCTTTTAATATTATCAATGACTTATCTCCTATTATCGGTGCAGATCACACAGGTTCTTCAAGTGCTGCTCCACGCCCCTCAACTATTACAAACAATGCTGATGAAGAGGGGGATGTTAAAGCTAAGGGGGATGTTAAAGCTGAGGGGGATGCTAGAGTTGTGGGGGG
This sequence comes from Scalesia atractyloides, assembly GCA_947069175.1. Lineage (NCBI taxonomy): Eukaryota > Viridiplantae > Streptophyta > Magnoliopsida > Asterales > Asteraceae > Scalesia > Scalesia atractyloides. The sequence goes on from CAMTDV010000030.1 coordinate 31,187,553, forward strand.
ATAGCACAACTCACGTCTCATCTTCAACAACTACACCAGAAATTGTAGGGGATTCACTCACCATGGAAGAGGAAGCTTCGAATTCATCTGACGATGAAGATTCATCAAACAATCAAGATGATTTGTTTTCGAGTGATCCAATTCCAGACGAATACATTGTGGACGAATCTGTAGAAGAACCTGTGTCAGAATCCCTGGAATATGCTGAAGTGGAAAATATAACAGATCTACCGCAAACATGAACAGTTCCCGAATCTGCTGTGCCCATCAGTATTAAAAGAAATCACCCTGTGGAAAATGTGATTGGACTAGTTGAGGCTAGGGTGTTGACAAGAAGTCAAACTTGAGTCATCAATACATGTTTATACTCGTGTTTCACTTCACAAATCGAGCCAAAAACTACTCAAGTGGCTCTTCGAGAACCGAGTTAGGTGGATGCTATGTTGGATGAGTTGAACCAGTTTGAGAAACTGAAAGTCTGGAGGTTGGTTAAGCTTCCTACAAGAAAGAAAGCTCCTGGAACCAGATGGGTTTATCGAAACAAAAGGGATGACAGCGGTGTGATTGTCAAAAACAAAGCAAGACTGGTCGTGCAAGGTTTCAGACAAATTCAAGGGCTTGATTATAAGTTTACACCCATGTTGCCAGATTAGAAGCCATTCGTATTTTCCTGGCATACACTCTTCACAATCTATTAGATGGATGTGAAAACGACATTTCTATATGGCAAAGTGAAAGAGGAAATCTATGTTGAGCAGCCACCTGGTTTTGTAAATCAACGATACCCAGGCCATGTCTACAGGCTTAACAAGGCTCTGTATGGTTTACATCAAGCTCCTCGGGCATGGTATGCCATTCTGACTGAACATTTGTTAGCAAATGGATACACTCGTGAAATCATCGATCAAACGTTGTTATTCGTAAGGTGGGAGAAGACAGATTCTAGTACAATCTACGTGGACAACATTATCTTTGGGTCTACTAGTGATACACTGTGCAAGGTGTTTGAAGAGGTCATGAAGAAGTAGTTTGAAATGAGTGCTTTAGGAGAAACGAATTTCTTATTGGTTCTGCAAGTTCATCAGGACTCAAAGGGAATACTGATTGATCAGGGAAGTATGTTGACGAGATTATTGCAAAATTCAAACTACAGGATGCATAGCCTGCAAATACTCCTATGGCAGATAGACTAGACTGAAGATCTGGAAGGAGAAGCTGTGGATGAGACACTGTATCGATCCATGATTGGCTCGTTGATGTATTTGACTGCTAGTAGACCAGATATTATGTTTCCAGTGTGTCAACGTGCTCGCTATCAGGCTACTCCTAAACTCTCATTTAAATGTTCAAAGAATTTTTCGTTATCTCAAGGGCAGGCCTAAGCTTGGTCTTTTGTATCGAAGAGATTCTCCATTTGATTTATGTGCTATCTTTGGCAATAATTTTGGAGGCGCAGGTAGAGATATGAAGTCCACATCCGCTGGATGCCGATTCTTGGGAGATAGGCTTATATCCTAGCACTGTAAAAAGCAGTAGACTGTTTAACTCTCAACCGCAGAAGCTGAGTATGTGGTTACTTCAGCTTGTTGCTCCCAGGTGGTATGGATACAACACCAACTGGTGGACAACGGTTTGAATTTTTCTCATACTCCCATTTTTTGTAACAATGATGCAGCCATTCAAATAGTGAAAAATCCCGTATATTTTTCTAAAACTAAGCACATTGCCATCAAAATTCACTTCATTCGTGACTCATTCAACCAGGGACTTACTTCAATGGAACAAATCCACGCTGACGACAATGATGTGGATTTGTTCACAAAGCCGGTTGATCGAGCACGCTTTACTACTAATCTTGAACTGCTAAAAATGGTCGAATTCGAGGACTGAACATGGTCACACAAAAATATTTTCTTAGTTTGTGTAAATTTGTTTCTTTAAATTGTTTTTCGTTTATTCTTTAAATTTTCAATTTTAAGCAAAAATTTAGGGGATGAAATCTTTGAGAAAAATACAAAAACATTGAAAAAATGCATAAAAATACAAAAAAAAACATTAAAATTCAAAAAATTACAAAAATAGTTTTGCTAAGCCTTTCGATATAACTCGGGAAATTAAATGAATTTTCACTATGTGGATTAAGGTTGACTCATAAAGACAAATATTGATATAGTCTAACTCTAGAATGATATGTTGGTAGGCTTTATCCTGATGGCTGGAAACTCTAACTGGTTCTATGCAGAACATAAAATTATAGTATGACCTCAGATAAGAACATCACTTGGAATTAGGATATTTTTATTTGAATGCTTGTGTGACGTCCTGATAAACACAATTTTGTTCTAGTTCTGAAATCTTTTCTGACAAACTCATGTATCTCCTCTGTTTTACGTGAGCAAAGACCTGGAGGTGCTAGGCAACGTTGCTTCTATTTTACGTGAGCAAAGACCTAATTGTACGTTGTCGTGCTATAGATCTATTACACTCGAAAGAGGCCCTCAAGTGCCCAAAAGAAACCTAAAAATCCTATATCAAATAGGAAAATCCATTTGATCAATATACTATATCCATCTCTCTGTAAATGATCTATTATGTTCTCTTCTCAACCAAATCCCAGTTAAGGTTTCGGAATTCTAGAGCAGGCTTGTGAAAACATGTGGTAGGGAAACAACTTGCATGATGGAGTGTCCTGGTTAAAATTTCAGGAGTTGATTGTGATTGATCTAGTGGTCATATTAATTAAACTAAATTATGATAAATCAGTTACAGACCAGTATATGGAAAAGGCCTAAGGAGACAAGTTTAAGTGGACAAACATACTAGCAATCGCTCGGATCACCCAGAGTAAATTAGTGTTGATAAGTGTAGTCTAGTCCGAAACACCGTGATTTGATCCCGTAAGTAAAGTGCTTGTAGACAATTGTGTGTGTCTGTTTAAATTTTTTTGTGTAAATATATTGTTCTTAGAAAATTTTATAGAGTACTGTATATATTATATCTTTATCAAAAACGTGATCTTGTTCAAGAATCGAGAAAGACTGTGTTTTTCTTCAAAGATCTCTCGCACGAAAATTGAATTTTTTGAGTCTTGGGATTCGAGCTGGGCCCACCGCACACTTGGTGGGTCCCACGAAATCTAAAACGCGAGCTTAATGTGTCACACCTAGACCGCATAAAACAACAAACCGCGGCGGAAACGTCGGGGAGTCACGTAACATAACCATTGTTTCAACAACGATGGTAATTAAATTTTTGTATTATTGAATTCAAATTGTTTACATTGTCTTTGATTAAACAGAAAACATAACGAAAATTAAATTGTCTTTAGATTTTTATGTCACGAAGGCCCGAGTCAAGTGTAGAATGATCAACGTCAAACATTCGCTCTTGAAACGTATGTGAAAATAAATACATCAGCATAAAAATGCTTGTGAGTAACATAGGTTTTATGATGATGTTTCATCGCTTTGAATGTTTAAAGAGTTGTTTAACTGGTACAAAAGTAGCCATGAACCATAAAACGTTCATTTTATGAAAATCATATGGAAATCGAATGATGTAAAGAAATGATGCAAGGTTAAGTGAATAACCAAAATTTATCTTGTCCTGTACAAAAATGTTATGTCTTGTATAAAAAATGTCTTGTCTCGTATTGTGTTTGAAGTGGTTTAGATAATGCTACGATATGTAATATAATAAAAACACTTATATATAGGAAGTACAAGCGGCGTATCCACCATGCTTTTATCGTATCATACACGTCTCGTTATTTAAATCACTTACTAAAACCAATGTCTTGTGCAAACAGATGTCATGTATAAACAATGTCTTGTATAAACCAAATGTCATATATAACAATGTCTTGTGTAAACCAATTGTCATGTATAAACAATGTCTTGTATAAACCAAATGTCGTGTATAAATCAATGGCTTGAATAGGAAAAATGTCTTGTATAAAACAATGTCTTTGAATAAACAAAGGTTTTGTTTAAATCCAAAAGTTTTGTCTTATAAACCATTTCTTCTATTGTAAAACATATATTAGGATTGTTGGCGAATACACAAGCCTTGTTGACTGTCGGATAGACCCTTATAAAGATAAAGGTCTATCAATGTTCATCGGATTCTGTCATTCCCAAAGGTCGCTTCCAAACAAACCTAGGAAGTGGGAACGGGACTGTAAATCCTATGGTACCATTACATACTACCGGTCGGCGTGATCAATGTTAATGAATGTATCATTGTCGAGTTGAACGCACCAATATGTCTTGAACAATGCAAGCATGTCATGAAAATGTTTTGAAACCATGTACTTGGCATACTAAGTCAATATACCAAGCAAAAATGTACTAGGTATCTAAGTCAACATATGTAGTAAAATGTCTTTGAAATCATGTACTATGTTTGCTTTGTCAACATACGAAGCAAAATGTCTTTGAAATCGTGTACTAGGTATGCTAAGTCAACATACAAAGTAAAATGTCTTTGAAACCATGTGTAGGTATACTAAGTCAATATACCATGTAAAATGTCTTTGAAACCGTGTGTTGGTATACTAAGTCAATATACCATGTAAAAATATCTTTGAAATGATGTACCAGGTATGCTAAGTCAACATAAGAAGCAAAATGCAATTGAAATCATGTACTATATGTACTTTGTAATCAAAGCATGTATAATGTCATGAAAATGTGAAAGTAGTCATAAGCACATATGTTGGAACTCACATGATATTGTTTAATAAACTTAACAATCTGACTTGGAAAGGATCCTAAGTGCTTTTGACCCATTATGACTTGTTAAGGTAGTTTACGCTACTTTAACGGGTCATTTTTGTAAATATAAGTTCGGATGGTTAGATATGTCCTATGACAAGTCTTATATGCCAAAAAACGTTTAATAATGTTGTAACATCAGTTTATATGCCAAAAGTTTGATTACATATGCTTAAAATGAATTTATGCGCAAAAATGGCATTTTGGTCATTTTTAAGGCGTAATTAGCGACTTATCGTAATACTAACCAAATGACGTGACCATAAAGTATAACCTCCGTAGGTTATTACCTATACAACTATGGTCACAAATATGTGTTTGGTCGGCCCCTAAGATCGACCAAACAGGTCGGATTCGAAAGTCAAAGCGGTGGACAAGACCGCTTGACTTACAACCCTAAATAAGCACTAAACTAGAAGTGACGAGTTAGACATGTCAAAACATGTCTAACTAAGTTGCAGATTTGATTTGGTATAAAAACTTAGTGTTTTGATACCCAACAAAAGGTTCCGTCATAAAATGCACATAACGCGCATTTTTTACCGAAACTTTGACTCGTCACTCCGACTAGTAATCGTGGTAATCAGTAGGTATAAACACAAGGGATTATAACCTTCGTGATTACGATCACGTTGCAAAGTTAAGTTGAAATTTGACTTGGCCAAAATTGGTCAGAACCTAAAGTCAAACAGAAAGTCAAACTGTTTGAGTTTTGGCTCAAAATAGCCAAAAATAATGAATAAGACTAGGAAGAACACTTACTTGTGTTCTAGGAAGAAGAAAGCTCAGATGGGAGGCCTCCACAAGTGGTAGCAACTCCAACTTAGAGCATAGATGAGGAAGAAAAGAATTAAGCAACGAAAAATGGCAAAACTTGGTGGCTATTTATAGTGTTCTTGAAGCCACAAGATCATTACACAATGTCCCGTGTGTTGGCATGATCCTAGGGTAGTCATAACACAAGTCCCTTGCAGAATCAAAGCTGGCAAATTCGATTTCTTGGAGAGCAAGCATTGAAACAAGAAGCTTCCAGCAAACGGCTGTGCTGGAGGGTCCTTACACACCGAATGGGCTTAGGCTTACGGTCCGTAAGCCCTTTAGGTGGCAGCAAGTTTGAAAAAGTGACAGTTTTGGCCCCTGGACTTGTTTTGTCTCTTTTAACACCAGTTAACCTAATTTTTAAGCTTTATAAGAATGCTAAAGCATAGGGGACTTGAAATATGTCCAAAAATATTGTCGTTGCCGGTTCGTTCGGTTCGGTTCGTTTTTCTCTTAATGACGACGAACGCTTTAACGAATACGAAAACGACCCAAATTGTGCAACGATTGACATTTTTGCATTCTTATCAATAAAATACAAGATTTTACTAATTACAAAAAATTTTGAATGTACATTCGTGTTTTGTATTAAGAAATACGCGAATCGACATACTTTCGTAGATTTTGCAAAATAGCCTCTGAGTTTGAACAAACATGTTTTTACCATACCGAACCCTTCAAAACTTATTTCTAAGTTATGTAAAGGATATTTTGTGATATATGTGGCAATCCGAGCATGTAACAATGACAAACAAGTTATCAATGAATGAAATTTAATGTTTTATATGTGAATTTTGTTTATTTATTATGACAATTACACACATTCGATTTTTGCACAATTTCGAACTCTTGAATCGCTTCTATAAGCAAAACCGGTAAAACGATACGCAAACATAACCAATTTAATGCAATGTATGTTTCGGAATAATTACACAAGCTAAACATAACTTAAATAACCTTTACATAACTTAGAAATAAGTTTTAAAGGGTTTGGTATGTCAAAAACAAGTTTATTCGATCACAAGGACTAACTACGACAAACTGCTAAAGTCTGCCGATTCTCGCAGCGACATACACTCTGGAACAAGAACACAAGCCTAACATACCTTAAATATCCTTTACATAACTTAGAAATAAGTTTTGAAGGCTTCGGTATGGCAAAATCACACTTTTGTGACTCAGGGGCTATTTTGCAAATTTCGCGAAACTATGCCTTTTTGCGTATTTCGCTATCTGGAACATGTGCGGACATTCAAAAAATTTTTTTAATCATCAAAATATTGTATTTTAGTGATTGGAATGTGAAAAATCCGTTCGTAACGCATTTACTGTCACGCACGCGTTCGTTACGATTTTCGTCGTAATTAACCGAAAACCGCAACCGTATGACCAAACGAACCGACCTCTAGAACATTTTTGAACATATTTCAAGTTCCCTATACTTTAAGGTCCTTATGGAGCTTTGAAATGAGGTTAACGGGTGTTAGAAGTGCCCGAAACGCGACGAAACGAGTGCAGGGGCCTGTTCTGCCAATTTTGAAACTTGCTGACCAGCAGGGGTCCATGAGGACCGCATCTAGGGACCCATGCGGTCTGCGTGAGGTGCCCAGATCATCAGTTTTGTTGGCAGCAGCCTGTTTACTCGTCCATTGACTCATGATCCGACTTTGCCACCCTTGTTTCTGCATTTGAAACATATGGGACACTAATCTAACTTGTGGGTGAGTCATGGGACACTTGTTAATCATCTAATACATCAAGAAAACTATAAATACCTTGGTGTTCTTCACATTTGAACTTTTGAAACCATTGTTCTTGCTCCAATCTGCATCAAATCTGAATCTTGCAACCATCTTGGAACTTCCTCAGTGTTCTTGATCATTCCTTTGGTATTGTAAGTATTTCAATCATGTTTTGATTCAATTCTTGTAGTTTAATTGGATTAAAAGTCACAAAGTTTGACTATTGTTTGACTTCCAGAATTGATCATGAATTGATCAATTTAATCCAATTGAACCTTGTATTATGATGGTAATCAAGATGGTTATGATTCCTATTGATCATACCTACTAATTTCTATCAATTCAAGTCTCTATGACAAGTTAAAATTATGCGATTCATGCGCATTTTATGACGGATCTAATTTCGGGGGTCAAAACAGTTTGTTTTGGTACCAAAACTCTTTTATAAACTTAATTAGACATGTCAAAACATGTCTAAATCGTCACTCTTAATTTAGTGCTTGTTTAGGGTCGTAAGTTGAACAGTTTGACCACTGCTTTGACTATCGAATCTGACCAGTTTAGTGGATCTTCGGACCCGACCAAATACAAATTTGTGACCATAATTATAAAGGGAATAACCCTCTGAGGTTATACCTTATGGTCATGTCAATTGGTTAGTGTTATGATGATTAGTTGATATAATCTTCAATAAAGACCAAAATGCCCTATTCGCAAATAAATCAACTTAAATATATGGAACATAAAATTTGACAAGTTTTCTGATCAAATAACATTTTCAAACATATTTAGGCATTAAAGACTTATCATAACACATATCTAACCATCCGAATGCGTAGTTACGCAAATGACGCGTTAAAGTGGCTTAAACTACCTTAACGGGTCAAAAGCACTTAAAAATCTTTCCAACTCAGAATGATAAATTTATTAAACCATGTCATATGAGTCCCAATACTCATTTGGTTTATAAGGTAACATTCTATCCAAATCCTCCGATTTCAAGTTTCGATATTCACATTGTTATCCACTTATAGGACTCGCTTGAATTCTCTGATCTTTAAGCTTTGGATTTTCTTTTAATCCAAGATTTACATTGCTATCACAAGTGAGTACATAGTTCCTCTATTTTATGTTTTACAATTGTTTTGGGGTGATTCATATGTGCTAAATGTTTTCAAGTTTTCAAATGCAAATACTATGGTTTATATTAAACACAATGATTTCAATAATGTGAACGACCTTGTTGGTGCGATGTATTTATAACAAGAATGATATTCATTAACAATGGACAAGCCAACCAGTAGTAAGTTAAGGCGCCTAGGATTGACAATCCCATTACCAAATTTCTCGGGGTTTGTGGGGAAGTTTGGGAAGCGACTGAAACTGTATGTAATAAACCCTTTGGTGGTTTGTTATACGATTAAGGGACACTGTGGGTGGTCTCGAACAAGTCAACAAAGGTTTGAATGTATTCACGAAACGACCAAAAGTTTTCACAATTAAAACAATGAACGATGAACGATTTGTTTATGACAATGAACAATGAATGATGAATGATGAATGATTTGTTTATAACAATGAACGACGAACGATTAACGATGAACAATTGGTTTATAACAAGGAATGATGAACGAATGGTTTACGACAAGTGATTTAGATAATTGAACGTGTGTAATGTAATAAAATAATGGTGGATACGCCGCTGGTACTTCCTATATATAGGTTCTTTTATCATATTACATATGTGGCGTTATTTACATTACGTAGACAAATGTTTTCAAACAATGACACACAACGATTTTTTGATTAAAGATATAAACTATACGAGTTATTTCAAGATGATTTACAACTTGGATTTACAATACAAATGATTTCGAGTCAAGGTTCTAGGCTACTAGATTTTTATAAACTCTATCTCACGTGTTTACAAAATCATTGCAATATCAAAATATTTTCAAAACAAAGTTTTCATTTACGACTCTAGTAGACGGGTTATATTTTGCAATGTATACAAAGCCATGAACTTGTAATACTCACAAAAACCTATGTTGATGCATATGTCTGTTGCCTACGTCATTATGTATTGAGTCTGAGTGAATAGGGCTTAATATGTTAGAAACGAGGCGTATTTAAGTGAGTTAGTAGTCAAGTTCGCTGGAGATGGTATGTGAGATGTCAAGTTTGGCCGAACTTGACTAAGTCAAGTTCGCCCGAACTCCTTCCCTTACCAGCGAACTTCCACCACTATAAATAGGTGCCTTAGGACTTCATTTGTAAACGTGGAGAGATTTTGGCACAGAGACGGCGAAGCTCTGTCGGATCCGGTTCTCGAATGTATTGAACTTTAGATCAATGAAAACAACCTTTAAATGAGTAATTCTTGTTATTTGATTAACTTGTCATTAGTTTCCGCCTAATCGGACAATAGATAACAAATTTCGGTTCCCGTGCTATTCGTGGAAGTTCCTATAAGTGCTATCAGAGCCTGGATACCTAAATTTGCTGGAATCAAGACAAGAATCTCTCTATTTCATCTCCATTCTATCATTTTTCTTAACATTTTCACATACTTGATGATTTCATGGACAAAATCAGCTAAAAATTGAATATGTCATGTAAAATATAGCTGTGATAAACCCCTGAGAGTTTGGACATCAAATTAAACGTTTTGATATCAAAAAGTTGCAAAAACCATGTTTTGGAAACAAGGTTCAGCCGAACTTAACACTAAGTTCGACCGAACTTGATTGAAATTCTTTGAGTTTTAATCAAGTTCGACCGAACTTGATTAGTTTTTTCAGGATTTTGAGCTTAAGCCCGCTCGAACTTGTTGATTTTTGCTTGAAGTTCTATCAAGTTCGACCGAACTTGATATAATTCTAGTGAAGATTCACTTAAGTTCGCCCGAACTTAGTTTTTCTCTTGAAATTCAAGCTTAAGTTCGACCGAACTTACCAGTTTCTTCTAAAAATTCTCAAGTCCGCTCGAAGGTTGAATTTTTCTCAAAAACCCACATTAAGTTCGACCAAACTTGAGTGTATTTGGTAAAACTTTGGAAATTAGTTCATCTAAGTTCGATCGAACTTGTGCAAACTTGAAATCAAAAATTGTTTTCACACAAGTTCGACCGAACTTATCTGTTTCTAATCAAATTTTGAGTGTTTTTTATCGTATTATCAGATAAGTCTTCGGAGTGTTAAAATGGAAGATTTCCACAACATATTCATTTCTCAAATGGCTTCTTCATCAAATGCTAATGTTCTTGCGGCAAATCAGATGAACATCGACAACGAAATGGGTACTACGTCGAAACCGCCAAAGCTAATGAGTATGGATGAATTTGAAGGATGGAAGGAAAAGTTTGTGAACTGGATACAAGCGAATTAACTCAATAGCTGGGTTGCAGTTGAGGATGGTTACAAATGGCCAAAGGATGAGCGTGATCAAGATCTTCCGCTGAACAAGTTTTCAAATACCGACAAAGATAACTATGTTATGGAGAAGAAAATGATCAGCTTGATACAACAATCAGTGAAGGAAGATATCTTGATATTATTGCCAGAATATGACACTTCGCAAGAATTATGGAATTCTCTTTGTGAGAAATTCAAAGGAAGTGATGAAATGATCAAAAGCAAAAAGGCTTTAATCAAGAAAGTATTTGAGATCTTCACGATGATTAAAGGTGAAACAATGAAGCAGATGATTGATAGATACTGTCACCTCATGGTCTAAATGCGGAGACATGATATCAAAAGATCTAATGAAGAGCAAATTGAAAAGCTGGCCGATGCACTTCCAGAAGGAGAATGAACAACATATCTGACGATTCTGAAGAATAGTCCATCTTGGAGACATTTCAAGTTGTCATCCTTCATCGACAAATTGGAAGGTCATGAAATGGAGTTAATGAAGATTGCAAAATCAAAGAATGCTAATGTTCAAGATGTCGGTGTCTATTACAAAGGAGGTATTCTTGATACTCTGATTCAAAGCCCGAAAATCCAAACAGCATTTAGTGCAAATACAAATTCTTCTTTGAATCAAAGTTCTCCGTATGTTGGATATACAAGTGCAAGTTCAAGCTCTTCATTCCAAAATCAGACAAACCAAGCCAGTTCTGATTCAAATGTTTTCCAGTGTAACATACCAGTTGATTTGAACAATGTATTTCCTGAAAAGGTGGCCAAACAGCATATAGCACTTCTTGCTACTATCCTCGAATCATATGAAAGTCTCGTTGCTGGAAAGATCGGAAATCCAGAGATGACTGCCGAAGATTATGATCAGGTTGACGAAGAAGAGTTGGAACTGATGGATATCAAGTGGAGTATTGCATCTATCATCAGAAGAGTTTCCAAATTTGTGGCACTCACTGGAAGGGATATTGGTAATTCAAGCAACAAGCTTGGATTTGACAAGACTAAAGTCACATGCTTCACGTGTCGACAAAAGGGACGCTTCAAACGTGAATGCAACAATCAAGAAGCAAGTGGAAACCAAAATCTTTTCGGCAGCAACAATTAGTACTACAAGAAAGCTCTACAATACAAGCCATATCCAAAAAGAACACAAGTCGAAGTTGAAGATAAATCTGCAAAGAAAGCCGAACAAGCTCTTATCGCTAATCATGAAGAAGATGGTTTTGACTGGAACAGATACATCGGAAAGAAAACTGGCGTTGCTATGATAGCAGAGTTAGTGGATGAATCTGATACATCATATATTGACGCTGCTCTAGAAAATGTTGTTCTGGAAGATTATAGGCAGAGTGCTGAGGAAGAAGAATTAGCTTACCTTGAGATGCAGAAACAAGAAGCATTGAAATCAGAGGCTGAAAAGGTAAATGCTAAGGTAAGTGTGTCTGAAAAGGAGGTTGTGAAAGTTGTGGAGGTTGAAAAACCTTGCACAAAGTGCTCAAATCCTTGTGAACCATGTCTTGATAAAGTCAAAGTCATAAGAGAATTGACTATACACAACGAAAATTTTCGTTATGATTACAGAACCATAAAAGAAGCTTATGACAAAATATCAAGCAAATATAAATATGTTGAACATGCTAATAGTGAACTTAACGCTAAAGTAAAAATGTTAAATGCCACAGTAACTGAGAAACAAAAGGCAATTAACATGTACATTAACACCATTGCTAAGACAAAGCGTGAGTTTCACAGCATGAAAATTGAAACGGAACGGGTAAGACAGCTTCTAAAAAGTTACACCACAAACGCGTATGTCATTGATCACATTTTACCTATGATTAAATCGGAGGAAAATGGTGAGAAATCAAAGCGTAAAGAGTACGGATGTGTTCCTCCACCATTTCTTGCAAGTTATTCATGCAAGAAAGATAATGAAGTTGAAAAGGCATTTAATCTACTTATTTTGTTTGATAAGAAAAATAAATTGCCTGAGAACATTGACGTAGATTTTTTCAAAATCAAATGATGACAATGAAGCGGTGGTAAAAAATGCGGTTAAAAATATATTGGGAAATGATTCTGATGAAGGTAGCTCTGAAAGCGCCAAATCAAGTTCGAACAACTCGGAATCACAATCTGAAGATGACGATTCATCATCAGAACATGATCTAAGTGATGATCCTAGTGTTGTTATGTACAAGATTAAGGAATCTGATAGATTATATTTTGCTGATAGTTTTCCGATTCGGAATGTGAGAGAAGATCAACTTGACAAATTTTTCAAACTTGTAGAAATTTCATCAGATGATCTTGAGAAAAACGAGAAAAGATTTTACTCAAAACCCAAAAGGAATGCTAACAATTATCGAAAGTTTAGTGGTGATTTTCCTGAGAACAGGAGAGCAGGATTGGGTTTGGAGGAAAATGAAGATGAACCGAAAAGGAACCAAAAGTCGCCATTTCATGATTACAAAGGTAAACACATGAAGTTTGTATATGGGACGAATACAGTTCAGGAAGAGCGTATGATTGGTAGGAAATCAAATGATGAATTCAAGAAAGAAAAAGAACTTCGGGACAAGGCTAAAACAAAGTCAACAGTGAAGTAAAACTCACTAGTGGAAATGTTTCTGATAACCGGACTTGCTTTAAATGCAATACTGTTGGTCATATTGCACACAAGTGTCTAAATCTAAAGCTTTTGTTTCCACGAAGAAAAACTGGGTCAAAAGATGAAAAGCAAAAACAACCAAAGATTGTAAAACCTATCACAAAATCAAATGAAAACTATAAGTCTAAAGATGAAGTGAAACCGAAAACGAGTTCAAGGTTTGAAAACTCAATTTTTGAAAAAGGTGAAACTTCAAGATTTAATGAAAACAAAGATTCTAAATTCTATATCAAGAAAGCGATAAGCAAACTACAATCATGGGTTGCTAAGAAAAGGCTTTCGTCATCAGAAAAACCAAAGTCTGTTGCTGACAAAACTGAAAATGTTAAATCAACCGAGTCAGTAATCAAAACAAAGAAAGAATCGGATAAAATGTTTTTAGAATTAACATTGGACGAAATGGTTGATGATGATGTTGATTATGATAAAGAGTTAGAATATGGTTATGATGCTTATCATGTCAAACCCAAAACCAAAAAGGTTTGGGTTTCCTTATTCAAATAGTTGCATTGTCGTGCAGAAGTTCCAAAAGATCAACTTTGTCAAAGACAAATCTGTATAATGGAGCTTCATGATATTTTAACTCATCTAGAAAGTCATATTCTTTGACAGTTTTTGAAATTACAAGTGGTTGAAAAAGAATAATTGAAAAGAATGTTTTAAAAATTTTGTGAAAATCCACATCGTTAAACAGAACACTGATTGTTATACTGAAAAATCATTTAAAATTGATTTCCCACAAGTGATTCTTACAAGTGGTTTTTACAAGTTGAGGTTAACAAAGTTTAATGGTTTGTTCTGTTGTCAGGTGATGATGCAGAAAATAAAATAAAAATGATCGGACGACGAGTTCTCGTGATCCTCATTGGTTTGTTATCTTTTTAGAATGTTTTTTCTTAAAACCTAAAATACAAAAATATGTTTTTGATTTTAGGGGGAGTAAGAAAATTTGAAAATTTTTAGAAAAATCAAAAACATATGAAAAAGTTGAAAATTCAAAAACATTGAAAAAGACAAAAAGAATTTGATTGTCAAAAAGGAAATAATAGTACATCAGTGGACTATCACAGTATGCTTAAGAATTGTAAAGTTTAAAAGTGATAAACAAGTCTTATTGTGGATGTGTCGATAGGCTTTACACGTTTAGTAGATTGTTTCCGGGATATAAACTAAATTTTACAACTGCTTAATCTTGTGGATTAACACATCTTGGATATATGGACTTAGTACTCCAAAATTTCGATTGAAGGGTTGCCTGATTCTGAGATACGAGGTCTTTATAGATAGTTGATATCTGGGGTATTATACAAGTTCTTCTGATTTTGTGGAAGCAATAGCCTAGAACTTTTATAATGCTTTTGCTATAAACCCCTAAAAGCTGCATGCAATCTTGTAAAGTATAAAAAGATCTAATCATTTGCAATGCTTAAAAGATTCCTTAAGTGGAACACACCTTAAAAACGAACCTTCATCTCTTTGTCTGTACGATAGTACTAACCTGAGCTCTCAAGGTCTCGCATCAACCCAGATACAGATATCAGTTACGCTATATTCACCTGTAAGATGAAATCTAGGGAATCTGGATTCGGGAGTATATTCAAGAAGTGGAAACACAGTTAAGTCAAGTTTTCATAAATCATATCCTAACCTATCTTGGAACAATTGAGAAACGTGATGAAGTTTATGTGGACAAACACATCGATAATCTAGGTAAACGAGTTTTAAATCTGAAAGTCTCAAAAAGGTCAACGATACTGGTGATATGTCTCAAACAAACTGATATGATCCTTAGACACGAATTCATAAAATTATGTCTGTAAATATGTTTGTACATAGTTTACTTTCTTTAAATTGCTTTACTTGTTAAAAGTTTTGTAAATACTTTACTTGCTTTTCAAGATAAAAATCAAAAAGATTTTCAGTGTGTTTTAGCATGTTTCTAAAATACAAAAATACTTTGTTTCTACGTTAGTTTTAATGAACCAATGTTGGAGAACGGATCTTTGAAGTCTGGTAAGAAAATCTGATGAATGTTGAAAAGTTCATTAAATTGAAACTTTAAAATCAGATTGTTCATAACGGTTTTTCAAACTGAGGTCATTAATTTGGACTTGGTTGATATATTTGGTTAATCAAGGTCATTAACTTGGACTTGATCAACTAAGTGGATTTTTACAAATCAAATAATAAAAATGAGAATATTGAAGGTCTTAAATGTAAAATGTATTCAAGGTCTTTAAGTCGAACTTGAAACAATTAACGTTTTTGAAAAGATTAAAGTGAAGATTAAAGTTTGAAATGTTGATGGTACAAGATTTCAAAAACATTGAATATGAAATGTTTATTTGAATTTTAGAAAGTATTTAGACAGTAATCAAAGATTGAGGGGGAGTTGATAAAGCAAAAACCAAAGATTTCAGAAAGCTCAAAGCTAGGTGGAGTTTGAAGTCTAAAGATCAAATCAAAGGGAGTCTGAGACTAAAGTTTAAAGCTAGGGGGAGCATGTTGATTAAGAGTTTGATCAACATAAAGCTCAAAGAAAGAGAAAAAGGATATAAAGATCAAGATGTTAAAGTTTATTCAAGAACTAAAGATCTGAAGACTTAGAAGATTTCAAAAAGTCAATGACTGCGGCAACATCCAAGGGGGAGTCTGTTGATGCATATGTCTGTTGCCTACGTCGTTATGTATCGAGTTTGGGTGAATAGGGCTTAATCTGTTAGAAACGAGGCGTATTTAAGTGAGTAAGTAGTCAAGTTCGCTGGAGATGGTATGTGAGATGTCAAGTTCGGCCGAACTTGACTAAGTCAAGTTCGCCCGAACTATTTCCCTTACCAGCGAACTTCCACCACTATAAATAGGTACTTTGGGATTTCATTTGTAACGTGGAGAGATTTTGGCACAGAGACGGCGAAGCTCTGTCGGATCCGGTTCTCGAATGTATTGAACTTTAGATCAATGAAAACAACCTTTAAATGAGTAATTCTTGTTATTTGATTAACTTGTCATTAGTTTCCGTCTAATTGAACAATAGATAACAAATTTAGGTTCCCGTGCTATTCGTGGACGTTCCTACAACCTATGTACTCGCCGGCATATTTTTGCTGACTCGTTTTCACATATGTTTCAGGAAATCAAGTTTGATGACGATGCATGCTCACTTAGGATTCGGACGTGGACCTTAGTGCTTATAAAATAAGAAAGACAATAATTATGCATTTGTTGTTTCGTTGTTTAAAAACTTCTAAGACAATTATGACAATATAACCTATGTTTAATATCTAATTAAAACAAAACTTCAAATACCATGTGTTGTTGAAACAATCTGTTAACATGACTCCCCAAGTGTTTCTGCCGCGTATTGTTTTATGCGATTTGGGGTGTTACATATGTAAGGTATGTTAAGCTTGTTTCATTGTTCTGGAGTGTACGTCGCGTTAAAATGATTACGTTTGCGTAACTCTTTTCGATTTCACTTCTAGAAAAGGTTCGAAAGAAGGTTGAAAATACATAAATGTTATGAATTTAAACAAATCTCGGAAATAAAACACATTATTTCATTAAATACAAAATTGTTTAGAATTGTACAGTAATTGAGAAACACAGATGTCACAGTCTCCCCTACTTTAGGAAATTTCGTCCCGAAATTTAATTAGAGGAAACTTATGAGAATAGATATGGATATTTCGCCTTCATTTGGTCCTCTCGTTCCCATGTAAACTCTGGGCCACGTTTGGACTCCCAGCGAACTTTAACAATCGGTATTTGTCTGTGCTTAAGCCTTTTAACTTCACGGTCCAATATTTCCATAGGTTTCTCGACAAAGTGCATCGTGTTATCAACACGAATTTCATCAAGAGGGATGTGGAGGTTTTCATCAGCCAAACACTTTTTCAAATTGGACACGTGGAAAGTTGGATGAACATTACCAAGTTCAGGAGGTAGCTCAAGTTTGTAGGCCACCTTTCCAATTTTCTCAACGATCTTGAATGGTCCAACATACCGTGGTGCAAATTTTTCTTTTTTTCCAAATCTAACCAAACCTTTCCAAGGGGATACCTTGAGTAGGACGTGATCACTGACTTGAAATTCCAAGGGTTTACGTCGTTTGTCCGCATAGCTCTTTTGACGGCTTCTAGCTGTCAAAAGGTTATCACGAATTTTCTTGATTTTGTCGGTTGTGTCTTGATTGAGTTCAGGTCCTGTGAATTGAGATTCACTAACCTCATTCCAGCAGACAGGTGAATGACATTTTCGACCATAAAGAGCTTCGAAAGGAGCCATGTTAATGCTGGAGTGATAACTGTTGTTGTAGGAGAACTCGATCAAAGGTAGATGCGAATCCCAACTACCACTAAAGTTGATCACACAGGCTCTAAGCATATCCTCCAGTGTTTGGATTGTCCATCCGTTTGAGGATGATAAGTAGTGCTCAAGTTAAGTTTGGTTCCCATGGCAGATTGCATGGTCCTCCAAAAATGAGATGAGAATCTTGCATCACGATCTGATATGATGTCCAAAGGAACACCATGATGAGATACAATCTCTTCAACATAGATTTTAGCAAGTTTATCAGCAAAGAATTCCTCACGAATTGGCAAAAAGTGTGTTGACTTTGTTAGACGATCAAGAACTACCCAAATGGCATCGTGATATCTAGGAGTGCACGGTAATTTGGTAATCAGATCCATTACAATGTTTTCGCATTTCCAAACCGGAATTTCTGGTTGTTCAAGCAAACCAGAAGGGCACTGATGTTCTACTTTAACTTTGAGGCAATAAGGCATTCAGATACGTACAAGGCATTGTCTTTCTTCATACCCGGCCACCAATGTTAGGTACGAAGATCCTTGTACATTTTGTTTGCACCAGGATGGATTGAATAACGAGACTTGTGAGCTTCATCCATTATCAAGGTGCGGAGATTGTTTTGGCTTGGAACACACATACGGTTCAGATAATAAAATAACTCATTGTCCTTTGTTTCAAGTTGAAGCTCAAGATGATGTGGTAATTCATTACTCATCAAGTCTTGTGCAACACAAGTACATTGAACTTCAAGAATACGTGCCTGGATGTCAGATTGAACTTGAACACAATGCAGCTTGACATATTCTTTACAACTAAGAGCATCAACTACAACATTCGCCTTACCAGGATGATAGCGAATCTCGCAGTCGTAGTCGTCCAGAAGGTCAACCCAACGTCGTTGCCTCATGTTTAGTTCTTTTTGATTGAAAATGCGTTGGAGACTTTTATAGTCCGTGGAAACCACGCATTTTGTACCGTATAGGTAATGTCTCCAAATTTTGAGAGCGAAAAACTACAGCTCCTAACTCAAGATCATGAGTTGTATAGTTCTTCTCGTGAACTTTCAATTGTCTCGATGCATAGGCTATAACTTTGTCTTTTTGCATGAGAACACAACCAAAGCCTAAGTTTGATGCGTCACAGTATACGACAAAATTGCCATTGCCCTCAGGTAAGGATAGAATAGGAGCATTACAAAGTTTCTTCTGAAAATCTTCTTCTTGTTTAGGTCCGCACTCAAAAGGTTTATTCTTTTGAGTCAAAGCAGTGAGGGGAACCGCGATCTTGGAGAAGTTTGCGATAAAGCGGCGGTAATAACCCGCGAGACCAAGAAATGAATGAACTTCGGTAGGAGTAGTAGGTGTATCCCATTCCTCAATCGCATTGATTTTGGCAAGATCTACATGTATACCTTGTTCGTTGACAATGTGTCCCAAAAATTGAACTTTCTTGAGCCAAAATTCACACTTGGAGAATTTGGCATAAAGTTGCTCTTTCTTTAGAAGTTCTATCTTTAGATGTAAATGTCGCTCGTGATTGGCTCGAGACTTTGAATAAATCAAAATGTTATCAATATATACAATGATGAATTTGTCCAAATAAGTCTTACAAACCCTATTCATCAATTCCATGAAAACAGCAGGAGCATTTGTTAATCCAAATGACATAACAATGAACTCATAGTGACCGTAACGTGTGCGGAAAGCTGTCATGGGAATATCTTCTTCGAGTACACGAAGCTGATGATACCCAGAACGCAGATCAATTTTTGAAAAGCAGGTAGCACCTTGTAGCTGATCAAAGAGATCATCAATGAGAGGTAGGGGATATTGATTCTTGATTGTGAGTTTGTTGAGCTCACGGTAATAGATACACATATGGAAAGTCCCATCCTTCTTTTTCACAAATAGGACTGGAGCGCCCCAAGGTGAAAAGCTTGGACGAATGAATCCTACATCCAATAATTCCTGAAGCTGATTTGACAACTCTTTCATCTCAGACGGTGCAAGACGATATGGAGATTTAGCAATAGGGTTGGCACCTGGTATAAGGTCTATACAAAACTCGACTTGGCGTACTGGGGGTAAGCTAGGTAGCTCTTCAGGAAACACTTCAGGGTAATCCCGAACAATAGGAATATCTTGAATAGTCTTGCCTTTGCCTTTTTCCTCCATGATATGTGCTAAGAAGGTCACGTATTTCTTTCGTAGGTATTTTTGGGCTTGGGTACATGTCATGAGTTTAAGGCTACTAACTGGTTTTTCTCCACGAACCTCTAAGGTTTCACCAGACGAAAGAGGTATACGAACAGTCTTATCAAAACAGATCACCTCAGGATGGTGTTTAGTTAACCAGTCCATCCCTACTATGATATCAAAGCTCCCGAGTTGCATTGGCGTAAGGTCAATGGGAAAAAGATGGTTGTTAAGGTTCAACTAGCAACTACGAATGACAGAATCAAGTTTAAGGGTTCGCCACTAGCTATTTCGACTGTTAAGGGCTTTCCTAGTTTGGTTCTAGGCATTGAAAGCAAAGGTTCAAAATCTAGGGATACGAAACTTCTATCGGCACCCGAATCAAAAAGAATTGATGTAGGATGGTTGTTCATGAAGAACGTACCGTTCACCACTTCGTTGTCTGCACGCACCTCGTTTGCATTAATATTGAATGCTCATCCACGAGCCGGGTTTGCATTTGCCAACTTCGGGCAGTTGTTCCTGTACTGAGTAAGATCCCCACAATTGTAGCAAGATCCAGGTGGATAGTGAGGTCGTACAGGATTGGCTGGCTGTTGAACAGGGTTTTGAACAGCATGATTTGGGGCAGGAGCAGAGTGACAAGTGTTGGCCAAATGACTAGATCGCCCACAGGTAGTGCAAATGCGGCATGGGAGATGGGGCTGGTGGTGACTGTTGCACTTGTTGCACAAAGGTGCAGTACCGACATACTGTTTCTTGGCAGGTGGTTGAGCTGGCTGATTAGGAGCAGCTTGATTGAGCTGTGTAACAACAGCGAAGTTCTTGGAAGCCTTACGCTTCCTAGATTTCTTGTAGGTTTCGGCTTTGTTGCCCTTATGTTTCTCATACTTGACAGACGGTTTCTTGTCACTCTTGCGCTGTAGTTTAACCTTTTTGACTTGAGATTCAGTCAGGGTTGCAGCTAGCTCAATGGCTTGTCTAACAGATGTAGGGTTGCTGCCAGTGACAATATCATGAACCGGGTCAGGAAGACCATCTATGTATTTTTCAATCGCCTTATCCAAAGGCGTCGCCGTCACAGGACACAACAAACTCAACTCCACATACCAATAGGTATAAGCACGGTGTTCTCCACTGTATTGTTTTAGGTTATGAAACTCATTTTCAAGCTCCCTCTTTTCATGACAAAGGCAGAACTCTTTCATCATAAGATCTCTAAATTCCTCCCAAGTTTTAACCATAGCAATATCAGCACCTCGATCTCTCACCACTCCGTTCCACCACATGAGCGCTCTCTTTTGGAACAAGCTCGATGCAAACTCGATTGTGCGCTCATTCGGACATTGGACATGGCGGAATGTACTCTCAAGAGTATCAAACCACTGTATGAGCCCAGTTGCTCCCTCAGAACCACTAAACTTGAGTGGTTTAGCCGAATTAAACTCTTTAAAATTGCACTGAGCAGGTGCATTATTGTTGTTATTGTTGGCTTGGTTTATTTGAGTTATGAGATTGGGCAGCACAGCAGCAATCTGTTGAGCTATCATAGCTGCCATAGCGGTGTCCGGATTTGCGTTTACGTTACGTCGAGGAGGCATTCTAAAAGAGAAAAAAATATGAGAAAAAACGAGTGAGATGATTATTGGATAATCAAAATGAAATACTATAAATATCGATGAAATGTAAGGATGGTGGTCATTTGTTTGTTACTCCAAACAAACTAACGACACACAGTGACTAATCAAAGTAAATGGGTCTTTATAATGTATCACGAAGACATGCTTTAGCCTATAAGTGGACACTCACCCCAAGAGTTCCCAGGTAAGAGTGACTGGTCCGATTAAGTGGATTTGTACGAACACTCTAGCCTTAGACAGAAAAGTCAGGGTACAGGCACCCACCCTTCCAGATTGCACGTGTTCACATAATTAAAACCCAAACTTTGATGAGATTTTGAAAACTTTTGAAGGCATTAAGCCAAAACGAATCATCCAAGAATAGAAAATTGATTTCAGAATCGTTTGAAAATTGTGTTACTGTTTTGGTATTCACGTAAGGATAGGTGATGGTATTGTTTTAAGAATCTAAACGCAAATTATCTTGCTTTAGGGTCCTAGAAAGGTATAGTCTAGGTCAAAGCATTACTAATAACCTAATACCTTGTAACCATTGGCTCTGATACCAGTCTTTCTGTCACACCCCGGCCGCGTAAAACAACAAACCGCGGCGGAAACACCGGGGAGTCACGTAACAGAACTATTGTTTCAACAACCATGGTAATTAAATTTTTGTATTATTGAATTCAAATTGTTTACATTGTCTTTGATTAAACGGAAAACATAACGAAAAATAAATTGTCT
Source organism: Scalesia atractyloides (assembly GCA_947069175.1). NCBI lineage: Eukaryota > Viridiplantae > Streptophyta > Magnoliopsida > Asterales > Asteraceae > Scalesia > Scalesia atractyloides. The sequence goes on from CAMTDV010000030.1 coordinate 31,209,851, forward strand.
TTAGATTTTTATGTCACTAAGGCCCGAGTCCGCCTAAGTGTAGCATGATCAACCTCAAATATTCGCTCCAGAAACATATGTGAAAATAAATACGTCAGCATAAAAATGCCTGTGAGTAACATTGGTTTTGTGATGAAGTTTCATGGCTTTGAATGTTTAAAGAGTTGTTTAATTGATACAAAAGTAGCCATGAACCATAAAACGTTCCTTTTATGAAAATCATATGGAAATCGAATGATAAAAAATAAATGATGCAAGGTGAAGTGAATAACCAAAATTTGTCTTTACCTGTATAAAAATGTCATGTCTTGTATAAAAGATGTCTTGTCTTATATTTTGTTTGAAGTGGTTTAGATAACGCTACAATATATAATACAATAAAAACACTTATATATAGGAAGTACCAGCAGCGTATCCACCATGATTTTATCGTATTACACATGTCTCGTTATTTAAATCACTTACTGAAACCAATGTCTTCTGCAAACAGATGTCATGTATAAACAATGTCTTGTATAAACCAAATGTCGTGTATAAATCAATGGCTGGAATAGCCAAAATGTCTTGTATAAAACAATGTCTTTGAATAAACAAAGGTTTTGTTTAAATCCAAAAGTTTTGTCTTATAAACCATTACTTTTATTGTAAAACATATATTAGAATTGTTGGCGAATACATTCAAGCCATGTTGACTGTCGGATAGGCCCTTATAAAGATAAAGGTCTATCGATGTTCATCGGATTCTGTTATTCCCTAATGTCGCTTCCAAACAAACCTCGGAAGTGGGAACGGGATTGTCAGTCCTATGGTACCATTACATACTAACGGTCGACGTGATCAATGTTAATGAATGTATCATTGTCGAGTTCAACGCACCAATATGTCTTGAACAATGCAAGCATGTCATGAAAATGTTTTGAAACCATGTACTTGGCATCCTAAGTCAATATACCAAGCAAAAATGTCTTTGAAATCATGTACTAGGTATGCTAAGTCAACATACGAAGTAAAATGTCTTTAAAATCGTGTACTAGGCATGCTAAGTCAACATACGAAGCAAAATGTCTTTGAAATCGTGTACTAGGTATGCTAAGTCAACATACGAAGTAAAATGTCTTTGAAACCATGTGTAGGTATACTGCTGTGCTGGAGGTCCTTACGGACCGTATGGGATTAGGCTTACGGTCCGTAAGCCCTTTAGCTGGTAGCGAGTTTGAAAAAGTGACAGTTTTGGCCCCTGGACTTGTTTTGTCGCGATTTGTCGCTTTTAACACCTGTTAACCTAATTTTTAAGCTTTATAAAGATGTTAAAGCATATGGGACTTGAAATATATCTAAAAATAGTGTGGATGTCGGTTTGTTTGGTTGTACAGTTGTGTTTTTTGCTTAATTACGACGAACGCTTTAACGAATACGAAAACGATCGAAATTGTGCAACGATTGACATTTTTGCATTCTTATCAATAAAATATAAGATTTAATGATTACAAATTTTTTTGACTGTACGCTCGTGTTCCATATTAAGAAATACGCAAATCGACATACTTTCGCAGATTTTGCAAAATAGCCCATGAGTTTGAATAAACATGTTTTTGCCATACCGAACCCTTCAAAACTTATTTTCAAGTTATGTAAATGATATTTAAGGTATGTTAAGCTTTTTTTATTGTTACGAAGTGTACATCACGTTAAAATGATTACGTTTACGTAACAGTTTGCGATTTCTCTTCTAGAAAAGGTTCGAAAAATCGAAATTGAACAAAGGTTGAAAATACACAAATGTTATGAATTTAAACAAATCTTGGAAATAAAACACAATATTTCATTAAATACACCATTTTTTGGAATTGTACAACAATTGAAAAACACAGATGTCACATAATGATTATTGTGGCCCACCGCACACTTGGTGGGCTCAATAGTTTGAAAAAAAGGGGGTGTTCCAAAAGTTTTGACGGCAGCTTTGGCACATATACACATTCACCTTTTTCAAAAATTCACTCAAATCCCTCTCATCTTTTTCATAATATCTTCATCATCAAGAGTGTTCTCTAATCTTCAAGTGTGTTAAATATGTCAAGTTCAAAAGCTAAGGGTAAAGGTTGTCTTTATAACTTAGTATTGATATGACTTGTTTCAATCATACTTTGATTAGTGTTTCTTAACTTTCTGTGATTGTTGAGAGAGATTGGATGATGTTTTGGTGAAATAAGGTTTAATCGGGTTGAATATGATGGTGGAATCAAGTTATAGATCGACCGGATTGTGAGTCGGATTTAAAGTTTTAGGCCGGAACAATGATGATTACCGAAGAAGATGATAATGTGACGGCGCATGGGCTTTACACGCTAGAAAAGGAAACCGCACACTTGGAAATTGACCAAATTACCCTCGCACACTCTGGTAAACTGACCATTCTACCCCTGAAGGGTGTGCAGGGTAATCATGAGTGTGTTATATGACTTTGTGGCCGTTTGTACACTCCGGAAAATGACTAGAATACCCCTCGCACACTGGTTTATTATCAGTGTGCGAGTTAAGACTGTTCGGTTTACCGCTGTTGACCTGGAGGCTGTGCGGTTGACTTCTGTTGAACGTATAAAGTGTGCGACTGACCTGCAATTACACTAGTGCCCTCCAAGTTCTATCTAAAATAACCATATTTCCCTCGCACACTCATGTGCTGGACCGCACACTCCATTATGTTTGGGTCTGATCTGCATATTGGGCCAGTATTAAAACCGTATTAAACTCAGGCTGTTTTCTAAATTATAATTTTAGATTATTATTACTATAATCATGTTAACAGTTATATTTTTAAGAATCTTAAATTATAATCAGATGCTTTGACCTAGTTTGACCATGTTTATGGTCAAACTCGGGAATTTTGGGTTTCAATATCTGATAAATATTTCTGACTTGATTTGTTTGATGTAGAAACTGGAAAACAGCAGCTGATAATCATGTTCTGACTTGGGAAAGGAGTATGAACGTCACGTGCTATATGACAGAACCACCTAAAGGTCATGAGACGTATAAGTCAATGATAGTTGGATTGAACACTTGCCGGTTAGCTCATGCATTTAGAAAAAAATCCAATTATTCGTGAAGATTGGATACGTGACTTTTGGAACAATGCAAGTGCAAAGAAAGGAGATAATGTGATCAGATCCAAGGTTCTTGGCAAAGAATATTCGATTACCGAGCAAGTCATTCATGAAGTTTTATTGTTCGGAGACGCTAATATGATCCGGTTGAGTATGCAAAAGAAAAGGTTATCGAAGTTTTGAACAAGATGAGCTATGAAGGGTCGTATCCTCCTACTGTCAAGAAACTATTGCATCCGTATTGGAGATTGTTGGCTCATGTTTATTTAGTGTGTATCAGTCGGAACAAGAGTGGTATTGATGTGTTAACAGCGAGACAGACTTCAGGTTTAGTGTCGTTGGTTGAAGGATGGAAGTATAATTACTCCAAATGTGTGTTTGATGATATGATAGCAAATGTTAGGACTTTGAACAAGAAGTATTGGTTCATGTTTCCTAGATTTCTTCAGATGATTTTAGAAGCCAAATATCCTAAGTTGGAGCCTATTGTGAGTATATACGATACTAAGATAATGAATCACATAGTATTTTCAATGTTAAACTAGAAACCAAGAGCTGATGTTCAGATGACGTATCAAAACAAGAAGCCGTTAGTAAAATTTGGTGCATTTTCTGAGATTGTTGAGCAAGTTCAAGCACTGGTGAATGCTACAGTGGTCGATGAGCATGATGTTGATTTCACTGAGGTTGAAAGTGATCAAGAGAATGTATTCGAGGATATGATGATGGATGATGCAAAGGTGAATGAGAACTTAGAAGATACTGAGATAGAGATTGATGCTGAGAATGTTTCAGCTGAAGTGCAACATGTTATGCAATCGACTAGTGTGATTCCTCCTCACCCTTAGCCGATTGAGTCTATGTCTGCTAAAATTGAGAATGTAACTAAAGATCCTATGGCGGATCTTCATCCTAGGAAACGTAGTAGAAGAGATCCTAGGATCAGCCGTGAATCAGTTGATGCAACTACAACAAACCCTGAATCGACCATGCCTGTGATCCCAGAACGACCATCAGTTGGGGTACACAGGAACGCCTGTGAGTGATGCATTTATTGAATTCTACACGAATCCAAGAGTTGTTGAATACATGCTTGTTCCTAAACCAGGTGAAGGGTCTAGCAATGCTCCTTCTAATGCAGATGTAATTAGAGCAGCTTCTTTGTTACAACAAGCTACTAGAGATTATTCTACGACAGACACTCCTGGTAAAGAGAAGGTTGTTAGTAGTCTAGATAGTGAAAACTTGTTTGAAGATATTGATGTTGGAGCTTTAGTTAAGAGGGTCACTGCACTTGAAGAAGACAAGGTTTTTAAATATGTACAGATCGCTAGCCTAATGGAAGAAATAACGCACAAGAATAAAAAGATTTAGGAACTTGAGATAAACCTTGGATCCCTCACTGCCTTGTTTATGGATTTATAGTAGAATCTTGAAGGAAAGTTTCCTAAGGAGTATGCTGAGCCTCCTAAGGTATATACTGCAGCTGAGAAGGCACAAATGGATAAAGAGCATGAAAGAGTTATGGATTATTATATTCAGAATCCTCCTCGTACCGTTAATTAGAAGTGAAAACTGAAGGAAATTGTCATGAAAAATTGGCTGCTAAGAAAGATTATGGTTACCAAGATATGCCTGATCGATATGTGGTAACTGTCAGGAAGGATAAATTTGACAGAGTTGGAAATCGATCTGGAATAAAGAGCTCGGCCTATAATGATGAAAAGGGAATGTTTCTTGTGATGCGAAGGAATGGGAAGGTTGAATATTATGACTCTTCTAGTTCTTTTGAATCTTGGACGCCGGTAGATCTTCGTGAGCTGAGTAATGCATCGTATCATGTTCAGTGCAAGAATCCAAATTGCAAAATTGGATGGAATTTCTACAATAAGCTGCAGCAACAGGCCAAGGTGAATTTTAGAGATATGAACTTGCAGAAATCGTACGTTAAGGTTCATAAAGATGTGTTTCATAAAGATTCTGATCAACCAATAAAGACTATGGTGTGGCCTCCAACGAAGGAAGCAAAGACTATCCCTTTACTAAAAGATCTTCCTGATGATAGCTTCAAAGAATTCAAATTTTGGCTGTATGATTCAATTATAGGTCAAGCAGTCATCGTTTGTGAGCATGATGAGTATAGAATTTCTGATGTTCGTGACTTAATGAGGTTTGGAGAAAGAGACATCCATTTGCTTGCAAAATCTCAGATTCAAAGTGATCCAGAGTATGAAGTGTGTGCGAAGGTGTTTACTGGAGGAGTGGCTCAAGTAGTTGCCTTGAAGTTGTGGGCGGGAGCTAGGGGTAGGGTTGAAACTCAATTATTTGGCCCGTATGTTGGAAAGTATATATCTCAAGCTGATCTGAGTAAGAAGAAGAAGGGCAAGTGAAGCTTGGTTTGTCAAGACAACATAAACATAGGGGGACATTGTCAAGGCATTATTATAGGTTTACGTTTGTCTTGGGCTAGTGTATGTATTCTAGTTAGTCATGGGTGTACAGTTTGGGTTGGGCTTGGCCCAGTTATATTAGGTTGCATACTATATTCTATAAATAGGATGCACCTAGGTTTTGTTTGGTTGTTGATTCTTTTGCTTTTGTGACCGCGTGTACCAGACGATCCTTGAGAGATCGTGTGCACTATTGAATCAATACAATCGATTTCATCTTTGTTCTTCTACACTTTTCTTTGTATTCCGCACTTTGATTAGTGTATTGTGATATTCGATAGATAGTTCCTAGACTTAAAAATTATAATTCGATAGTACAGATCTTACATCATCTAAATCACATTTATATTTCTTTTTAAGCAATGCTTTTATTTTTTAAATCAATATTTATCTTTACTTACGGTGACCGAATTACTACATTTGATATTAGGTAGAAAAATATAATGAAGTATCTTTGAGCATTATTTAACTAAGAATCGCATTTATTGATTGAAATACAATTTGATAAGGTTTATTAAAAAAACAAATCAACATATCTTTAACTTTATATTGGTATAAGTAGCTGGTTTATTTTACAAATACATATATTATGTTTAAGCTTTATTTAATTAAGAATCGCATTTATAGATTGAAATACAAATTGATAAGGTTTATCAAAAATTTATCAACGCACCTTTAATCTTTATATTGTTATAATAAGTCGGTGGTGGTATACAATTCTTTATAAAATAAAAAGGAAAAACAAACAAGTTGAATTGAGACATGCATGGCCGGCCTTTGGGGTGGCGATCGCCTCCAGTCCGAGGTCCGTTTTACCTGGGCACTAAATTCTATAATATATATATGTATATATATACACACACATTTTAAGCTTAATTTTAAACAAAAAGAGTTATGGTTTACTGGTTCATTCGTTGTTTTGTTTAGTGAGATAGCCGGATTCGATTTCCGTTCCCATCAGTTAGGTCGTTATCTCTTTAAATTAATTGAATTATATTTAGTAAGTCCTTGTTTGTTAAATCGTCTTTTTTATTAATTTAATCTTGCATTGGTTTGTTAAATGGTCAATTGATTATTGACTTTCATAATTACCAGAGAATAGTAATAAGTTTCAAAAGTGATAATATAATTGGTTTTTATTATAAAACTATAATTTTGAAAATGAAATCGAATGGAAAATCTATTAATTGTTGAGTTATAAAAATTTTGAAAAGTCTTTTGTACAATTGGTTTATTAAGTTTTCGAGAATAAAAAACAACCAAAATTATATAAAAAATATTTTTATATAATAATTAGAAATATAGATAGTTTCAAATTAGTAAATTGCATAAAATTGAATTAAGATTTACCTAATAATTTTAATTAAAAAATACTGCGATCATTCAAAATGAAAATACCAACATAATTGATAAATGAAACTAATTAAAAAGTATACGAACACTATTAAGAAATATATCAACCAATTTGTTATGATATTTTAATGTTAATCGTCGATTAAAAAATATTTTATATAATTCGCTAGGTACTAAGGGTGTAACAAACCGACTTTTCGGATTGTTCCTCTTTTATCGTTTATCCTATTTGTAACCGTTTGTACTCCGAGATTCCTATGTGACAAGGGTTAATATTATGCTAAATACATTTTCATCATACGCAATCACACAATCGAAACGCTTAACACTCGAAGGCTCGTCGCAACGCAAACTAAACGCGGATATTAATGTTGGTTAGGTTGTGTTGTGTGTTTATATGCTTTACATGTTTCATACATATGTTATACGCTCGCTCAAACGCTCACTCGCTCGCTCAAACGCAACAGAGCGCTTAATGTCTCGCTAAACGCTTAACACAACTAACTAGTACGAATGAAAACACCAAATGAACAGCCAATATGTGAATTGGAAACGATTTGCACGAAACTAGCCAATTCATACAAATTGCCCAATTCGTGCGAATTGCCCAATTCGTGCGAATTGACAATTCGTGCGAATTGACAATTCGTGCGAATTGCCTCCAAACTGCACATCCTCCACTCCTATAAATACCACACTCCCTCACACGCACTCCTCTTGCTACCACTCGCACAAAACACTCTCTACCCAACTTTTCTCTATATTCCAAGTAAGTAATAACTCGTTTACACAAAACACAACGATTTGCACAAGATTATCTTAGATTTCATCTAAACTCCTTATGTTTACAAAATCTTCATCTTTTTCATAAAATCTTCTGATTTTACCTTGGATCCATACTTAAACGAGTATATTGGGCATAGCCTTGGCTTCCCAAGTTAGAAAACTCGCTATTTCAACTCACCAAGTGTATAAACCCAAGAAAAACTGTTTAAACTTGAGTTTTACACTAAAACGGACTAAAAGCAACATATGTTTCGTTCACTAGATAGTGGGACGGAACGGTGTCAAAACCTTCCTAAAATGGACTCGAAATCAGATCAGTTTCAAGCAAAAACTCAGTTCCGGACACGCGAAGACGAAAGCAGTCAACTCGTGCGAACTAGACTGGTTCGCATGAACTGACCAGTTCGTATGAACCAGTCCAAGTTCCCACAAGTGACTAACTCGCTCAAAAGACTACTCCGGCTCACGGTTTGATCAATAACTTAAGGCTGGAGGGATGAACACTTGATTTCCCGGAGAAAGACGCGAAAAACACTCGATTTTGGACACGAAACAGGTCAATCGCACAAACCTCAACTTGTACCATCTGACACAGTTCGTACGAATTGGCATAATTCGTACGAACTGGACAAATTCGTACGAAACTCAATTCGTACGAACCGCATGTTCCCCACACAACACACCGATTCGACCGTTTCAGCATTATGGAAGACTAATGCACTTCTGTTCCCGCTTGCAGGCTGATCCGGCGCTCTCCTTACTCAATCTCGCTCATGTTTAACTAATTAAACACTCATTGTGAGTATACCCGCCATCCGTAGGTTCGGGGGTTGTTAAGGTTCGCTTACTTTACTATTTACGTGCATGGCCATTTCGATGGACACGTATCGCGCATACTCACTCGTAGTCAAATTTGTTAGTTGGTTTCGGTATTGATGACATAAATCACATGACTACGTTATTGCATGCTGGTTTCGCTAATCGCTTTATTACTATTACTATGCTAAACCCGCGTACTCACCTTTACATATTGTATTGACTTTTATTTTAACGTATGTGACAGGTTGATGGATTTATGTTGCAATTGGATTAGGCTTTAGATACTTACTTAATCTAGTTGTTAATTTTGTTTTATTGTTCAAAACCATGAATTTGTTTTAAATGTTGTATGAATACTTGTTTATTTTATGGGAAATTGAACCTTGCTAAATACTGTCATTTAATAGTCGTTATGGATTCTCTTAAATAATCTATTCACTTAGTGTCGCATCCTGATGATTCCGCCATCGGTTGGGGTGTGGCAGATTGGTATCAGAGCCATAACTGTAGGGAATTAGGTAGAACTGCATGATTTGGCCTAGTCTATAGTCTAAGCACCAAAACAGACCTCTTGGTACAAACTGGATTAGCTCGTGTGACTTGACCAGTTTGTACGAATTGGACAATTCGTACGAAGTGGGTCCCCCTCTCACAAGGAGGATCACCTCGTACGAATAGGGCAATTCATACGAAGCGAGTAAATTCGTACGAATTGAACAGTTCCTCGATCGAAACGGCCGAATTTTTCCTATTCTGCTTCTGATCTAGCCCTGTTAACTAAACTATATATGCTATTCCTAAAGCTACCACAATACAAGCTTGAAGATGCTCGTATAACACAAACGAGTGATTGTGACGTGATTAGGTGTGAAAACTAAGAACTCTCATTAAAATCACTCATTCTGCGTATCATTCTCCGCACGAGATACATTCGTTGAGTTAGGAGTGATATCCATACCTCGACGGAAATCTCCATTTCTATCCAGTTTAACTCCCGATTCGTTTGGTGAGAACAACCATAGCTAAGGTACGAAGTTGTTAAGTTAGGGGTGAAACCCGCAACTTAATAACTAGTTCCACTCTTTGATTTTCAATCTGACCAAAGTCTTGATCATTTCATGACTTGGAACGCATAGCAACTGGAAGGATAAATGCTGAGGCGTTTGTCTATTAGGCCAAAGCACGTGTCTGAACTCAAGGGGATAGTCGAATCACTTTGGGTAGTCGATGTCTCAAAACCCAGGACGTTCCGTGATTTTAAGCCTACAATCGTAGCTTTTATGCATCATTGAATTTTATTGTGATTATGTGATTTAAATTTTGTGAATTTTTAAACTTTTACGCTTTATTGATTTCTCGGTTTATCACTTTTCCCTCTATGAACGTACGCACAACTCGCACACCTCTCGCAATCTAAAACACTAATTAATTGTGAAAAAACTAAGACGCACCACTCTCTTACGCGCATGTCCTCATACGCAGTATTACTCGTCATGATTACACTATCTCGTACGTGTTATGCATGATTTAATGAAGGCGAATACGTGCAAAATATGTGTTTATGTGAATTATGTGAATACGTGCAAAATATGTGATTAAGTACTTATGTGATTTTGTGTTTTTGTGGTTGCATATTTTGTGCCTTATGTGAATAATAATAATAAAATATATTGTATAAAACATGAAAATTTTAAACAAAACCCATCACAATCGAATCTCGTTCAATATCCTTGTGTAGATGGCTCATAGGATCCGACACTCGCAAGACTGTCCAGCGAACAACGCTGAAAAAAGAATCGCCTCTCTCGTGGCCAAGGAAATGGCCAAGGTGATTCCCCAGATTGTCAGTGAGATTCAAACTGTTAGCAGCAACTCATCCGTTGACTCCAAGAACGATGCGCCAAAAACTTCATCCAGCTTCAAACAGTCCAAAGCCTGCAGTCCTATGACTTTCACAGGCGAAGATGGTCCTAGCAAAATGTTCTAATGGTTCGACTCAATCGAAGTCACTTTCCATCAAAGCAGATGTCTAGAGAATCTCTGCACTTTTAACGTTACCGGTGTATTTCAGTCAAGGGCACTTGACTGGTGGACCATTGAGCGCAACAGGCGCGGAAACGATGCCACCTATGAACTCGCTTGGGAGGAATTGAAAGAACTCATGATCAAGGAATTTTGTCCTCCCCACGAAGTTCAAAAGTTGGAAGATGAGTTCTGGAATATCAAGCAAATTGGGGGTGACAACGCAGGTCTCACCGCCCAATTCAAGCAGCTGAGTATCATCTGTCCAAGCCAAGTCGATACAACCGAAAAAGCAATCAAGAAATATCGCTCTCTTCTAGATTGTGTCGCTGATTTTGTTTATGCAGCGAAACCGACAACCATTGAGGAAACTTATCAGCTAGCCGCCGAAATTAATGATAAACGAGTCTTGGCTGGAACTTTCAAGGTCCCAACCAAGAGGCCAAGCCACTGTTGAGCCAAGCGCCGACACCACACCGTCTCAAGTCTCCAAATCTAAGGGTCGTAAGCGAAAGAATTCAAACAAAAACTGCGCAGTAGTCGCACCACTCAACTCCCAGTCTCACCAGCTTACTATTCTCAACGCACCACCTGCTAAGCATACTGTACACAGGTCCTCATCCTTTGTGCCCTAAGTGCACTTATCATCATGTAGTTGGAGATAACTGTCGTTTCTATGTCAACTGCAACCGCTATGCTCATTACACAGTTAGTTATGGCACAGGTCCTCAACCTATCGCAGCACTACCAGCTCCGCCCCGCGCTCCTCAGGTCATTCTGACACTGCAAGCACCAACCGCTCCTGCACGTGCTTGTTACACTTGTGGCGATCCTAGCCATTTCAGCAATGTTTGCCCGCACCGTGTCATGAAACAAGAGCCGCAGCAGCAGTGGCAGCCACAGCCACCACAGCAGCAGCAGCAACAACAACCACAAGCTGTACGTGGAAGAGCTTTCAACATCAACCATCGACAAGCTCAGAATGACAACAACGTGGTCAATGGTACGTTCCTCGTAAATGGTATTTATGCCTCTTGCTTACTTGATACTGGAGCCAATAACTGTTTTGTGTCATTTGAATTCGAAAAGCCTTTAAAATGTGAACGCGCCAACCTCCCAAAGACCTTCTATGTCGAAGTTGCCACTGGAAGAACCGTTAATGTTAAATTCATTCTACGTGATTGTACTCTCGATCTCAACAATCACATCTTCTCGATCGATCTCATACCTATACAATTAGGTAGTTTTGACGTCATAGTAGGCATGGATTTTCTTATAAAAATCGTGCCGAAGTTGTTTGTTACGATAAGATGATTCGCTTTCCACTTCCAAATGGTGATCAAGTACATGTTTATGGTGAAGGACCATCTCGAGAGTTGAAGCTTATGTCGTGTATCCAAGCGAACAAGTACTTACGTAAAGAATACCTTGCTTTCCTAGCCCATATTATGGAGACGAAGAACGAGAAGAAAACTTTAAAAGACGTACCCATTGTTTGATAAAGGCTTTATAAGCCCGAGCACATCACCATGGAGCGCACCCGTTCTTTTTGTGAAAAAGAAGGATGGATCGTTCCGAATGTGCATCGATTATAGGGAACTTAACAAGCTTACGGTCAAGAACCGCTACCCTCTTCCATGAATCGATGATTTGTTTGATCAACTCCAAGGTGCGACTTGTTTTTCAAAGATTGATTTACATTCGGGATATCACTAGCTACGTGTATATGAGCAAGACATTCCAAAAACCGCCTTTCGTACTCGCTATGGCCATTATGAATTCATGGTCATGCCTTTTGGTCTTGCTAATGCACCCACGGTCTTCATGGACTTGATGAACCTTGTGTGCAAAGCCTTTTTGGATCGTTTCTTCATTGTTTTTATCGATGATATTCTTATCTACTCGAAGTCGAGAGCCGAACACACGCGACATCTTTGTTTAGTTCCCGAACTCCTTCAAGGAAATCGTTTTTACGCCAGGTTCTCCAAGTGTGAATTTTGGCTTAAATAAGTCCAATTCCCCTGTCACATCGTCAACGACCAAGGATTCACGCCGATCCCGCGAAGATAGAAGTTGTAAAGAGTTGGAATACACCGAAAACTCTGTCCGAAATCCGTTCTTTTCTCGGATTGGCGGGTTATTACCGTTAATTCAACACTGACTTTTCAAAGATCGCTGCACCTCTTACCGCATTAACACACAAGGATAAACCTTTTACTTGGGGTTCTGAACAGGAGGAAGCCTTTCAAACTCTCAAGCGTATGCTTTGCGACACTCCCGTTCTCGCACTCCCCGACGAAAACGAAGATTTGTTGTTTACTGTGATGCCTCTAACCTAGGTCCTGGTTGTGTTCTTATGCAACGAGACAAGGTTATCGCATATGCGTCTCGACAACTCAAGATCCACGAGAAGAACTACACCACCCACAATCTCAAACTCGGTGCAGTTGTTTTTGCATTAAAGATATGGCGACACTACCTTTACGGTACAAAGTGTGTGGTCTTCACCGACCATAAGAGCTTATAATATATCTTCAACCAGAAAGAACTGAACACGCGCCAACGCAAATGGGTTGAACTTCTCAACGATTATAATTGTCAGATACACTACCATCCCAGCAAAACAAATGTCGTAGCCGATGCCCTCAGTCGACGAAGCTATGTGTATAGCGTTCATGATGTTCAAGCCCAGAATGAACTCGAAATCTTGATTCGCGAAGCTCAGCACGCATGTTTCATTAAGGATACCTTGTATGAGTGTAACACTACGTGTTTTTACGTCCAATTAAGTTCCGACACGTGTCCTGGTAATCCTTGTGTGCCGTATGGTGAATCAGGAGGGACCAAAGTCGTTGAAACGATAAAATATTCGTATTTTATGCTATGAACTAAAGTTGAGGGACTTCAATAAAAATCTGGAATTTTTCAAGTTCTGGAGACCCCTTACGGACCGCAAAGCTCAGGCCATACGGTCCGCAAGGCCACCAAATTATGTGTGCGCCTAAGGTCCTTACGGACCGTAAGGTATAACCCATATGGTCCGCAAGGACCTACCAGCGAGCAGAAAATGGCAGAACTCAGTTCTGCCACCTCTTGTCGTTTTTGCCACCTTTCTTGCATGCTTGCCACGACTTGGGACACTTGTTTACTCCCGTTAACATCTGCCAACCCCTCCTGGCCCTTCATGATCCTTTAAAATGAGCATTTTTGTGAGTTGCAACCTCCTTCATGCACTCTAAACTCACAAAATTCATCAAGAGAAGCTCCTGGCCATTTTAAGCTTTCCTTTGTGTTCTTAGCATCATCTGGACTCGATGCAAGTGTTCAATTTCGTGTTAAGTCCTTTTTATTAAGATTTTAGCTAAGGTCAAAGTTCTGTCGTAAAAACGCCTTGACTTTGAGCTTAGACCATATTGGTCCAGCCATTGATCGTAAAGAAAGTGGCTATGTGATCGTAATAAGGTAGGTGTTAACCCCTAAAAAGGGCACCTCCTGATTACCATGTATTCATGACCAATTGACGAGTCAATGTAAAAGTCAACGAAAGTCAAACTGGCCAGATTTAATAAAAATGCATAACTAAGTATATAGATGTTATAAAATATGTTTTGAAGCATAAACAACCCTAAAAATAAGTATTGAAACATGTATGAACTGATTTGACTTGTCAAGTCTCGGTCTAGAGTCGATTGACAACCGAACGTCGCAAGATTTGACTTCTACTTTGACTTTCAGTTCTGACCCGATTTAGATGCTTAGACTACTGACCTTAAGTAGTTTTTAGGACCATATTATAGTATAGTATAACCTTTTAAAGTTATACTGCATGGTTCCTTAGCAATCTAAATTTATATGCAAGTTCCGTTTAAATTCTTAAACATTTGCAAAAAGGTCCTTTTTGTACAAACAAGGTTTTAAACATCCACGCATGTAAAAATATGTTACAAACTGATTTGTAAACATAATATGAGTATTTTGATGTCAAGAATCTGACCATGAACTAAGTTTTGATAAAAGACGTAAAGTGTGCTTTTAAATGGATAAAATGCCCTTTTCGGCATTTTAGAAAGATTAAACATGGTTTTATCACCAAGATGAAATACTTACTGATTTAGTATGATATGTAGGACATATTGGGATATTTATTCAGATTACAAACTGGATAAAAGTCTAAGATTCGTAAAATGCCGATAAATGGCCAATTTACCCTTTTTAGCGTAAAATTATTTAAACCAAGCTTTTTATAACCAAATCTTTTATCTACTGATATAACATGTTAAATAACATATTTTCATTAAATAAAACAAGCCATAACCCCGATTTACCTCAAACATCAAATTTAACGGCATTTATCGACTTTTACGCCTTTTCGGCGCATAGTATGGTTTAAAACCATAACTATGAGCCAAGACTTGTTATCTAACGATTTATAAACTTATTTTCAATATATTTTCAGTAAGTACAAGTCCCGAATTCAGAATCCCAATTATGACTTCAAAGCTATGTGTGAAATGACTAAATTGCCCCTACGGGACATAGTTTATTTCAAAATCGTCGAGCACACATATATTTGATATCCTACTATTCTAACATCATAAAATTTATATTTTACTGAAATAAATATGACCTTGACATCAGATTTACTATAAACACCTTTTATAAGTTATAAAATGATCAAATTGCCCTCCTGAGGTGTAAATCAAGTTTATAACCAAAACGTGCATACATTTTGATATCCTACTGATATCATATCATATTTTAAACATATTTTTCATATGGAACTTGTATATGACTCTCTCGGGTACCCAGTATACGCTTACGGTTGAGCATACGTGACTAGTTTACGTAAATAACCGAAATGGGTGTAACCTTGTCACTTCCCTATCAAAATACAGAATGTTATTGGTATACCCATATTATCCAAGTCATGATACTTGTCGGGTCCAATTAACCTTCTATTCCGGTTACCGCTTAATCTAGCGCATCGTACCGTATTTATTTTAACGTAAGACTAGCCGGTTCAAGTCTAAGACTTAACTAAGGACCCGTTAGCATTCTAATTTGATTAATAACACCATCATTCCAGAATAAACGCCTTCCGGTAAATTGTGCATGTACTTATCTTGGATTTGCGGCTGAGTTGTGACTTTCTGAAGACTTAGCTCACGTAAATACTCTTAACCTATTTTCCCTATACGGGCTTGGGATACGTTATATTATTACCGCTTGGTCGGGTATGGAAGTTATGTCTTATCCACTTGTGATAACTAATTTAATTGCATAACCCGGTTTGATCTGTATTTTTTGAAACTAAAACATTGGGGGTGTGCTTGACCGTGTCTGGGATATCCTTGGCTCACTAAAGTGATAGTGGCCACGACTTAAGCAAGGTTTAGGCATACACCGGAAATTGCTATTATTAATTAATGTCTACTTTCTGTGTGAAGTTTAGTAGTGGTGTGTCAGTCGATCATGTCTCGGTTTCTGTACTGGGCCCCATATGTAAAAGACAAACATGAAAATATGTATACAAGGTCTTTTGTACTATCCCGAGTTATTTATGAAAATGTTCCTTGTGCACCTAAAACCATTTTCAAATGGATTTTCAAAATGTGTCGGCTAAAATTGTATTTACCAGTGTAAATTGACGTATTTTCAAAAAGATTAACGTTACAGGTACAAGCACGAAATAGGCCGGAAGTTGCGGGGCATTTACGCTAAGGAGTTGCGACCTCATAAGTTGTGCCTGTAGAGTCTGTTATCTTTTTTTTTTGTGTACATTTCATTATGATCCGCCTGTTGATCTTATTACGAACCTTTTTGTATATTTGTGTCGAACACTCTGGACACTATGGTTTGTAATAGTTTATATTTTACTCCAAGCCTTCCTCTAGGTTGCTCTGTGTTGTAATTGGTTATGATGATATCAACTTTACGTCACGATACTCCCCACCGGGCCCACCGGAATACACATGGAAATCGGGGTGTGACAATGAGGAAATGAAATGTGGTGTCGAAACCCAATTAGTGAATAATTCTAATGGTATTTATTATTATCTCGATCGTATTTGGATTCCCAGCCTAAACGACCTCCGAGAGTTATTAATGACCGAAGCTCATAAATTTCGATATTCCATTCACCCCGGTGCCGACAAGATGTACCAGGACCTTTGTTCTAAGTATTGGTTGCCGGGCATGAAAAAGGGTATCGCTCTATATGTTTTGAAATGCTTAAATTGCGCAAAAGTTAAAGCCGAACATCAACGACCTTCTGGTTTACTCTAGCAACCCAACATTCTGATGTGGATATGGGAAAGTATAGCAATGGATTTTGTTACGAAACTCCCTCGCACAACCTTTGGTCATGATAGCATTTGGGTTATCATCGATCGTCTTATGAAATATGCTCATTACATTCCGATACGAGAAGACTTTAAGGTTGAACGATTAGCATAAATCTATACCGAGAAGTCATTTGTCGAAACGGGACGCCTCGTGACATCATCTCTGACCGCAACGATCGTTTTGCCTCACACCTCTGGGAAACATTTCAATCAGCACTCGGTACTACTCTTAATCTTAGTACCACATTCCATCCTTAGACCGATGGTCAGACTGAGCACACGATTCGCACCCTCGAAGACATGCTTTAATTGTGTGTCATAGATTTTGGTAGTAATTGCGATTCGCATTTACCCATAATAGAATTATCGTACAATAAGAGTTATCACACTAGTATACAAATGGCACCATTCGAAGCACTATACGGTAGAAAATGTCGATCGCCTATTGTATGGCACGAGATCGGAGACGCATAGATCACAAGTCCCGAGTTAATACAAGAAACGACCAACAAGATTCTCCATATTAGAGACAGTCTCCTGAAAGCTCCCATTTTCAAAAGAGCTACGCCGATAAATGACGCAAGCCCCTACAGTTCGAAGTTGGAGATCACGTTCTCTTAAAGGTCTCACCTTGGAAAGGAGTGATCCAATTCGGCAAGAAAGGGAAACTAGCACCACGATACATAGGTCCCTTTAAGATTCTGGAAAGAATTGGAAAAGTGGCCTATCGACTCGAATTACCGTGGAACTCAGCAACGTACATCAAACTTTCCATGTCTCAAACCTCAAAAAGTGTCTGGCGGAAGAAAATCTTCACGTACATCTTGAAGCTTTACAAATAAATGAGACTCTTCACTTCATGGAAAAGCTAGTAGAAATCATGAATCGAGAGGTCAAGAAACTTCGACGCAGTCGCATTCCCATTGTGAAAGTCAGATGGGAAGGCAAACGGCACCGAGTTCACTTGGGAACTCGAAAGTGATATGAAAGCTAACAACCCACATCTCTTTGTTACGTCTACCGCTTGAATTTCGGGACGAAATTTCCTACAGTATGGGAGACTGTAACAACCCGACTTTTCAGATATTTCCTCTTTTATCGTTTATCCTATTTGTAACCGTTTGTACTCCGAGATTCCTATGTAACAAGGGTTAATATTATGCTAAATACATTTTCATCACACGCAATCACACAATCAAAACGCTTAACACTCGAACGCTCTTCGCAACACAAAATAAACACAGATATTAATGTTGGTTATGTTATGCTGTGTGTTTATATGATTTACATGTTTCATACATATGTTATACGCTCGCTCAAACGCTCACTCACTCTCTCGCTTAACTCGCTTTATCACACCGAAATGCAACGCAACGCTTAATGTCTTGCTAAATGCTTAAGACAACTAACTAGTAGGAACGAAAACACCAAACAAACAGCCAACGCGTGAATTGGAAATGATTCGCACGAAACTGGCCAATTCGTGCGAGTTGCCCAATTCGTGCGAGTTGACCAATTCGTGCGAATTTCCTCCAAACTCACCTCTTCCACTCCTATAAATACCACATTACCTCACACACACTCCTCTTATTGCCACTCACACGAAACACTCTCTACCCAACTTGTCTCTTTATTCCAAGTAAGTAATAACATGTTTACACAAAACACAACGATTTCTACAACTATTTGCACAATATTATCTTCGATTTTATCTAAACTCCTTTTTGTTTACAAAATCTTCATTTTTTTCATAAAACCTTCTGATTTTACCTTGGATCCACACTTAGACGAGTATATTGGGCATAGCTTTGGCTTCCAAAGTTAGAAATCTCGCTATTTCAACTCACCAAGTGTGCAGACCCAAGAAAAACTGTTTAAACTTGATTTTTACACTAATACGGATTGAAACCGACATATGTTTCGTTCACTAGATAGTGGGACGGAACGGTGTTAAAACTTGCCTGAAATGGACTCGGAATCACATCTGTTTCAAGAGAACACTCAGTTCCGGACGCACGAAGATGAAAGCAGTTAATTCGTGCGAACTGGACTGGCTCGCACAAACTAACCAGTTCGTACGAAATAGTCCAAGTTCCCACAAGTGACTAACTCGCTCAAAAGACCTCTCTGACTCACGGTTTGATCAGTAACTTAAGGCTGGAGGGATGAACACTTGATTTCCCGAAGAAAGACGCGAAAAACACTAGATTTTGGACACGAAACAGGTCAATTCACACAAACCTCAACTCGTACAACTGGATAAATTCGTACGAAACTCAATTCGTATATACCACCTGTTCCCCACACAACACACCGATTCAACTGTTTCAGCACTATGAAATACTGATGCACTTCTGTTCCCGTTTGCAGGCTGATCCGACGCTCTTCTCACTCCATTTCGCTCGTGTTTAACTAATTAAGCACTCACTGTGAGTATACTTGACCCCTTTTCGCTTTAACGCACTTTTGGGTGTTACATACGTTTCTATCAAACGATCACTAGACACAACGCTAAAATGCTTTAAAAAGCAAACCGCTCTCGCATGACTATACGTGAAACGCTGAACTACTATGTGTTATTTGTATGCCTTGAGACTTGCCTACCACCCTTAACATGTTAGCAGCTACAGGTTGACCCGCCATCCATAGGTTCAGGGGTTGTTAAGGTTCCTTACTATACTGTTTACGTGTGTGGCCATTTCGATGGACACGTATCGCGCATACTCACTCGCGTTTAAATTGGTTAGTTGGTTTTGGTGTTGATGACATATATGTTCACATGACTACGTTAGGGCATGCTGGTTTTGCTAATCGCTTTATTTCAATTATTATGCTAAACATGTGTACTCACCTTTATATATTGTATTGACTTTTATTTTAACGTATGTGGCAGGTTGATGGATTTATGTTGCAATTGGATTAGGCTTTAGAAACCTGCTTAATCTAGTTCTTAAATTTTGTTTTATTGTTCAAAAACCATGAATCTGTTTTGAATATTGTATGAATAATTGTTTAATTTTATGGGAAATTGAACCTTGCTATTCAATAATAGTTATGGATTCTCTTGAACAATCTATTTGCTTAGTGCCGCATCCCGATGATTTCGCCATCGGTTGGGGTGTGACAAAGGGCCCTTTACACTTGAATCTTTAGGACCGGTTCTGGATACACCGGGCCTGGACACACGATTACGTCCATTATCTCGGTCGTCGTTATATTCTATTGCTTCACTTACCAAAATTATTGGTGTGTATTACGGATTTATACAAACTTAAAAAATAATGAACTCGTACAAAGTTATTGGTGCGCACAAAATTATCGGTAATATGTTTAACAAAATAATGATGCATGTCTAAATATACCTATTTTCTATTCTAAGACCATTCTTAGAGTGGTATTCATCATGATTGTCGTGTCAGTCCATATAATCTCAAACCTTAGTAACACATCTTATGTTTTTTTTAAATACATGAAACAAAAAACCCTCACCTAAGAAATCATCTCCACCACCAACAGATGTTGGTACAACAAATGTACCAACAGATGTACATCACCACCATCAAACCAAATAACAGATGTTGTCACATCAAATGTAACAACAGATGTTATGTCAACCTCTACCATGATAACTTTTCCCATCTTATCTCCACCATTATCCACACCACCAAGAATACCTTCACAACCACCTTCACCAAAAATCAAATTCCAACACAAAAGAAAAACTTTTGTTGTTGAAGATGATGATGAAGAGATTCCATCACCAATCCCTTTGTCATCAAAATATGTCATATCATCACCATCCTCATCATCTTCATATAGATCCACTTCACTTCCGCCCCCTTATCAACCACTATCTGTCATACCTTTGGCTACTCAATATCCTCTAGAATTTCTTGCTGTTCAAAAAGAAATTGAATCATTCTTCACAGCAGAGAATGTTTCAAAACTAGACTTCCCATCTCTCTTTTTAGATACAGAAAGCCAAGAAACTTAGATGAATATCTAAAGTTGAAAGCTAAATAGGCTGAGAACATTGCTAAAGAGATGAGCAAAGGGAAAGATGACAGGACTACTCAAGGTATCTTATCTCATGAACTGAACAAAGTAAGAAAAATTGAAGATTTTGCCAAATATATGAGTAAGCCTATGCCAGAAAGGCTTGTCAAGGCTGAGCTTGATGAGGAACTAAAACAGGATTACATTGATCATATAATGCAACACAAACCTTACAAAGCTACCAGAGCACAATTCAAAGACAGGTCAACAAATGATCTCAAAGAAGAAATTGACAGAATTCAAGCAATGCTCAAAGATCCTTTACACAAGCCAACACCTGAATGGAAGAAGAACACACAAGTGGATCAGAACAGAGCTTTGAAGCTTAAAAGAATGAAAGAAGAACTGGTTGCTGCAAACTATGGTAGTGCAAGGCCAGTTGCTAGATGGTCTGAGTCTAGAGTAGTTGATACATACAAGAAACTGGAAGAGCTTAGAAAGAAATATCCCTCAGTTCCTAGAAAGCCAGTCTATCCAACAATAGTGGTTATCCCTCAACAGACCCAACCCCTTTAAAAGCAGCCTTTAACCTCTGTCTTACCCACAATTGCCTTACATCAATCAAAAAGGTAAAAGCAGATGGAAAAGGATGATGAACAGAGGTTTAAAGAACACAGAAAAGAGGGAATCAAGAACCAACTGCTCTTTCACACTGATCCTGCAAGTGATAAACTTAGAGAAACTATGAAGAGTCTTGTCAGCAGGACACTATCACCAAACTCGTCTGCAATAAATTTTCTCCCAAGAAAACCAACTGATTCAAAAATTCTAAAATGGAAGTCATCCTCAGACACCCATGAATTGACTTTGCTCAGATCAGATGGTGAAGCTCAAAAGCTAAGAATGGAGGATGCATATGGTCTGGATGCAGCTGACCTCCAAGATCTAATGAACCTTGAACTTGAAAGGGATTTTGAAGATATGGTTTCCTTGGACTTTGAGTTACAATTCAAAGGACAGATAAGGGAAATGCTGATGAGGAATAAAGATCAGAAATAAAGAAGGGTTTTGGCATCATCTGTTCTAGGGGAGATCGTTGGATCTATTGAACCCTACAAAAGAACAGATGACTGGAAAGCCAAAATAATCTATAACATCTGATCCTTTACAATAATACTTAGAAGATCTGTTGCTCTAAACTCTGCTCATACTTAAAGACTGTTCACAAGATCTATTAAAGGCAAAGCTCTGCTGGAAGCCAAGGTCTGCTAAAGAGAAACTCTGATGACGTATAAAAGGTTGTTGAAGCAAAGATCTGTTGAAGACCAACCGAGGATATCTTAGTAGTTGTTGTCAACATAGTCTATTATGTAATTAATGTAACAGTGTTTAGGTCTAGCAGAGGTTAGAGTTTGTTAGTTGTTAAATGTCACTATTAATTTGACGTCAGCCTAAGATGCTCAGTGGTTTGAAATGTACTATAAATAGAACAGTGCATGTACTGTTCTATCGATCACTTTCCTCTAACATTCTGTACGAACAAAGAGAGTGATCTTAGGCTGAGGGGGAGTTGTAAATTGCATGCATATGTGATTATAATTACAAAAGCATGTTCATGAAAACAATCTCTCTATTGTTGGGATTTCAAAGTTTACTTATTTCCACTGCACTATTTCATTATTGTTTATCTTTCATTGATTTCAAGCGATCACAACAATATCAAACTTAGATCCTAACAATAATGACAAACTTATCCAAATAAGGCTTGCAAACCCTATTCATTAAGTCCATGAAAACGGCAAGTGAATAGGTCAAGCCAAAAGACATGATAGTGAACTCATAGTGGTCGTATCGGGTACGAAAGCAGTTTTGGGGATATCTTCACTGAGTATGCGAAGCTTATGATACCCAAAACGGAGGTTAGTCTTGGAAAAAACACGTAGCACGTTGGAGTTGATCGAAAAGATCATCAATATGAGGTAGGGAATATCGATTTTTAATTGTGAGTTTCTTAAGCTCACGATAATCAATACACATACGGAAAGATGCACCCTTCTTCTTTACGAACAACACTGAAACACTCCAAGGTGAAAAACTCGGGCGAATAAAACCCTTGTCCAAAACTCCTTAGAGTTGGCGTGCCAATTCTTGCATTTCAGACGGTGCAAGATAGTAAGGAGACTTGGCAATAGGGTTAGCACCAGTGTCACACCCCGATTTCCATGTGTACTCCGGTGGGCTCGGGTGGGGAATATTGTGACGTAAATTGATAACATCATAACCAAACAAACACATCACAATGGAAGTCTTGGATTTAAAATATTATTACAAACCGAAATGTTCAACGTTCGAAACAATAATACATGGCTTGTAATAAAAGATCCACAAGCGGATCGAAATAAACATACAAAATATTGTTCAACAGACTTCGAGCAACTAAGGACTTGCAAAATCCTCTATGTCACTACCAAGCAGCTCCCAGCCTATTACGTGTCGCAACCTGTAACTTAATCTTTTGAAAATACGTCAGATAAATTGGTAGATACTAATAACCGACACATTAGAAAATCTTTCAAAAATTGTTTTAAGTGCACTTGGCACATTTTTATAAATAACTTGGGATAGTTCAAAATGACCTTGTTTACAGTTTTACATGTTTGTCAATACATATGGGGTCCGGTGCAGAAACCGAATAACCTGATTAACCGACACATCACTTATAATCCACCAATGGGATTTAAAAATATTTTGCATTAGCATCTAACAGGTGTATGCCTAGACCCCGTGCTTAAGGTCGTGGCCATTAGTAACTTAAATGAGCCGGGATATCCAGGACATGGTCGAGTTAACACCCAATGTTTAAGTTATCAAACAAAACAGAATAAAATGGGTTATGAAGATTTAGTTAAATCTCAATCCGACAACATGATCCCATACCCGACCAAGCGGTATTATTATACGAATTTTGATTGTTCTCCCGCTTCAACAGGTCGGTAAATCAAGTTATAATCGTGCTCTGCCTCGGGATTATACACTGCTCGGATTTGAGGCTTGTAACTGGCATGATCTGCAGATAAACGATTGAAGACACTTGCACTATCTCCTTCTTCATAAGTCTTATCATACTCATCGTGTTGGGTGTCCCGCTTCTGCTACGATCGCGGGCCCAAACGTGAGTGAACTGACGGTCGTCGTGGGACATTTTCTTCATGATGTCTGTTACCAGAATGAATAGAATCATTTCTGGTTTTAGAATACATCTCAGTTTCATGCACAGATACATGCGAAACGATCTTGGTTCTGAGTTCCATAACTCAATGCGGCGATACGGACTCGACCCGCTCCTACCCACCCCCTCGGGGCGTGGGCGAAGCACGGGCCTGTGGTGCACTAACCGGAGCTTGAAAAGCTGGAGTTCCAGTTTGAGCACATAACTGAGCATACATGGCGTTTAGAGCAGTTTGAGACTTAATCAACCATGATACTGGAGTTTCTCCGGGTGGGAGGATTGATGCAACGTCAACATGAGGAGCCGCTGGTGTTACTGGAATGCTTGCATGATCAGGATCATATAACATATCAGCTTCACCGGACGAATCCTCAAAGATTTTTCTGTCGACTTGAGGAGCTCCGTCGACGCGACGGATCTCCAATCGAGGACCTGGAAATGATGATCCGTCAGCCATGAAGCTGTGGATCTGGGTGAAACAAAACAAAAGATGAGAAAATAAAAGAAAATCAGTGGGTGCCAATGAAGAAACCCTAGATCAACCAGATCGGAATTTAGGTAGATCTATGGAACAGGCTCTACATAAAGGGGTTAATCCTTCGTTTGGTTTCACGATGATGAAGGTAACAGTACTCCAACTGATCCTGCAAAACAGAGCACCGTTAGCTCGCCACAGGGAGAAGGGGGGTTCTCTCTGTGACCACCCTCCAGCGTGAGAATAAGTACAAGTAGTCGGAAGTAAAGTATATTGAGAGAGAGAGTAGTTGAGAGTGAATACCTTCTACTTGTAGTCCAAGTTACTTATTTATAGCCGGGGTTTGGGCGCCAAAATAAGAGATGTTAATCTTAGCGGAATCTTTTGCCACTCCGTTAAGTTGTGGTTATTCGTTAGTGCACACGGATCGTGAGCTCATCAACGGTTAGGGAGGTGCCACGTGTCGTCATGAGATCACTATATTTTATTGATGTGAGCATGCTATCACCGTGATCTCTCGATCGTCCCAGATGCTGCCATGTGGCAATTGGTTGTAACCGAAAAGATGCTTGCACAGTTGGGGGTTAGTGGCTTCTAGAAGATATCACAGCTGTAATCTATCTGTTTCTCGCCACGTGTGCATTCTGTTACAACAGAAAAGATTCCCTTTACCTTTGCACCAGCTCAAGGATTTTTGCTAAGGGAAAGCTTCTCAAGATTAATTGTTTTCTTGCGCGAGCGGCGCAATGTAGTTAACTGATCCTCTTTCCTTTCTCTGCTGTTGGTGCAATGTTTACTGAGCTCTTGCTTTGATATAAACGTCCGCGCAAGGTTTATGAGTGAAGAGTTATCCAAGGAAATTGATCAAGGTTAACTTTGAACCTTGCGCGAGCTCGCGCAAGGTAGTTAAATGATATTTTCCCTTTTTGGATACCTGGCGCAGAGTCTAGTGAGTATTTCTTTAGCAGGGAAGCCTGCGCAAGGTCTCCTTGGTAATTAATAGTGGGTATGGTTCCCTTAATTGGCGCAGGGTTTTTGGGACCATACCCCTTCAAAGCCCGTATAGGGAAAATAGGCTAAAAGTATTTACCTGAGCTAATTCTTCAATAAGATAATAACTCATCCGTTAATCAAGAAAGTAAGCTTAGATAACAATCTACTGGGAGGCTTTAGTCTGGGATGATGGTATTAATAACCAATTAGAATGCTAACGGGTCCTGTCCACATCATAGACTCGGACTGGCTAGCTAAAAATGATATTTACGGTACGAAACGCTAGATTAAGCGATGACCGGAATAGAATGTAGTTTAAACCCGACAAGTACTAAGACTTTTTTGACATGGGTAAACATATTACATTCTGGATTTTGAAATAAAAATGATAAGGCTAAACCCGTTTCGGGTAAACTACGTAAACTAGTCACGTAGGCTTAGCCGTATGCATATAAGCGAAACCGGCTAACCGAATGAGTCATATATAAGTTCCATATGCCATTATTTTAAACATGTTGTAATATCAGTAAGATATCAACATATATGCCCGTTACGGTTTTAAAATTAGGTTATGCCTCAAAAGGGCGTTTTGCTCATTTCATGACTTATAAAATGAGCTTGCAAGTAAACTGATGTTAATGTCATAAACATTCTGGAAAAATAGTTAAATGATGATGTTATATCAGTAGGATCTCAAGTACATGTGTGGTTTATAGATTAAGACCAAACTATGCCTCGAAAGGGCATTTTGGTCATTTCACACATCACTTTGACAACTTATTTGGGAATCTGAGTTTAGATCATGTATCTACTGTAAATATATATAAAATAAGTTTTTTAAATCAGTATGTATCAAGTCTTGATGCTTTAATATGGTTTTAAACCATATTATGCGGCGAGACGGCGATTTAGTCGCTAAATGACGATTTAAATGGTAGTTGAATGAATCTGCTGTTATGATCAAGTTTGTACGATAAAACTATGTTATATAATATAATACGTCTGTAGGTAAAATGTTTTGTTCATTAGAATGATTAAAACCCATTTTAAGTGCCGTAAGGGCAATATCGTCATTTAAGGACTTAATACATTGACTTGTGTATAACCTTAGTTTACAATCTGAATTGACATCCCAAACAATCCTAATTGTGATATTACATTAGTAGGTAAAGAGTTTTGGTGTCAAAATTATGTTTAAACCATTTTATATGCCAAAAAGGGCGATTTGGTCACTTTAAAGCATGAATTACGCTTCTTTAATCAAAACTCAGTTTATGACCAGAATGTTGACCTTAAAATGAGTTAAACAACTTAACATGTCAGTTTATAAGTTGTTTATATGCTCATTTGTATTTAAAACCTTATTTTTAAACAAAAGGGCATTTTAGCAAAATTTGGCATATTTAATGGAAACTTGCATATAAACTCGGATTGCTACATGACCATGTAATATAACTCTAGAGGGTTATACTACAACATAACATGGTCATAATGCAACTTAGAATCAGTAACTAAAGTTGCTAATTCGGGTCGGAACTGAAAGTCGAAGCAGAAGTCAAATTCGCGACTTTCGATTGTGAACCGACCTTAGACCTGGAACTGATGGGCTGAACATGGTTACACATGTTCTCATAATTATTACCAAGTTATTAAAGTGTTAAAACATATTTTATAACACCTACATTACTAGATATGAATTTATTTCAAAACTGACCCATTGACTTTTTATTAATATAACTTTGACCCGTCAATTGACCAAGCAAACGTGGTAATCAGGAGGTGCCCTTTTAGGGGATTAACACCTATCTAATTACAATCACGTGGCCATGTTCAAAATGAACAATGGCTGGACCATAATGGTCTTCGCGAAAGGTCAAAGCTTTTTTTCTGTAAACGCTTTGACTTTAGCTTAAAGCCTAATAAAACTGAAAAAGGATAGTTAAGGACACTTACACAAGGTCCTAGCTCGAAATAGAACTGGGTTGGAAGCTCCTTTAAGCTTAGGAACCTCCAGAGAAGAAGTGGAGAAGAATTTTGAGAAGTGGTGCAAGAATGAAGGTTGCAACACCCTCTATTTATACTTGAGGATCAAGCATGAGATCATTACAGGTGTTGGGGGTTGCTCTAAGATGAGTACAAGTGTTTTGGAACGTGGAAAAGGCAGCACAATGGTGGCAACTCGCGACAATGTGGCAGGCAGCAAGCTGCCAACAAAACTGCCTCTGGTAATTGCTTACGAACCGTATGGCATTGAGCTTACGGTCCGTAAGCGCATCTGGC
The DNA here is from genome assembly GCA_947069175.1 of Scalesia atractyloides. Lineage (NCBI taxonomy): Eukaryota > Viridiplantae > Streptophyta > Magnoliopsida > Asterales > Asteraceae > Scalesia > Scalesia atractyloides. The sequence continues at coordinate 31,237,705 of CAMTDV010000030.1, forward strand.
GCCCATAGATTTTTAAATGGTTACGGACCGTAACCATATATGGTTGTGGTCCATAACGCCTTCCAGAAAACATGTTTTTGGCAAATGATCAAGTTTGATCCCCTGACTTTACAAGGCTATCGTTCAAATATTATAATTAAACATAACGATGCTTTTGGTCCCTCTAGGCCAATACGTGGCAATGAGGATCAGCGGGACACGTGTCGGAATATTATAGGACAGGTTTTTATGAGGTGTTACAACCAGGCACAAGATCGATGCGGAATTCCATTTGGCGTACCGAGGGTAAGCCAAGCAGTTCTTCTGGGAACACCTCGGTAAAATCTCGAACGATGGGGATGTCTTGGATACTTCTACCATTGCCCTTTACCTCCACGGTATGTGTCAGGAAAGCCATATATTTCTTTCGTAGGTATCTCTGGGCTTGGGCGCAAGTCATGAGTTTGAGTCCCCTAGAAGGTTTCTCTCCATGAATTTCAAAGACTTCACCAGACGGGAGAGGTACACGAATGATTTTATTGAAACACATAACTTTGGCATGGTTTTTGGTTAACCGGTCGATGCCTACTATGATATGAAAACTCCCGAGTTGCATTGGGGTGAGGTCAATGGTAAAAGATGGTTATTAAGGTTTAGTTGGCAATTACAGGATCGAGCACAAGGGGTTCACCACAAGCTATTTCTACCGTTATAGGTTTTCCTAGCTTAGTTCGAGGTATAGAAAGAAAAGGTTCAAAAGCAAAAGATACAAAACTTTTATTGGCACCAGAATTAATAGTACAGAAGTGGGTTGGTTATTAACAAGGAATCTACCGTTAACCACGTCGTTATTGACACGAGCCTCATTAGCATTTATGTTAAATGCATGTCCATGGGCCAGATTGGCATTAGAAAAATGTGGACAATTGTTTCTGTAGTGATTAAAATCGCCACAATTGAAATAAGATCCTGGTGGGTAATGAGGACGAACAGGTAACGCTTGAGGAGGAGCAATGGGTTGAGCAGGATTTGTGACAACTTAGTTTGGGGTAACGGCAAAAACGATAGACGTTGGCCAAGTGACCCAGTTGGCCACAAAGAGTACATTGGTAACAAGGTTAGTGATTTTGGTGGTGACAGTTGCATTGATTGCACAAAGGTGCATTGCCAACGTATGGTTTTCTAGCAGGGGGTGGAGTCGTCTGGTTTGGAGCCACATAATTAACGGGGGTTGGGGTAACAACTACAAATGTCTTTGAACCCTTATGCTTCTTAGAATTTCTGAGGGTTTGGCTTTTACTTCGTTGGTGTTTCTTGGGTAACCTTAGCAGGTTGCTTTTTACCACCTTTGCGGAAAAGTTTTCCCTTCTTGACTTGAGAATCTATTACGGTAGGGGTTAGTTCGATATCCTCCTTAACAGTAGCAGGCTTACTACCAGTGATAATATCTTGGATCTATCCAGATAGACCTTCGATGTATTTCTCAATGGCTCGGTCTATAAGTGTAACCTTACTTGGGCAAAGTAGGCTCAACTCTTCGTACAGATCAGTATAAACACAATTTTCACCACTGTTTTGTTTGAGGTCATGGAATTCGGTTTCAACTGCCCTCATTTCTTTTCGTGGGCAGAATTCATTCATCATTAGATGTCCAAATTCTTCCCAAGTTAATGCCATAGCTTCATCCACACAGCGATCTCTCATAACCCAATTCCACCACGTGAGTGCTCTCTTCTGAAAGAAACTCGAGGCAAACTCCAGCTTGCGATCATTGGGACACCGGCAATGATGGAATGTGCTTTCGATGCCTTCAAACCATTGTAGGAGCCCAGTAGCTCCCTCAAACCCAAGGTATTTGATGGAATTGGTGGAGTTAAACAGTTTGACTTTACAAGGAATAGTTGCATTTACGTTGTATTTGTTATTATTATTGTTGACTTGGTTGAATTTTGTCATAAGAGTTAGGATTCCTAGACATTTGCTGGGCGATCAAGGCCGCCGGTTTCAGAGTTTGGGTAATATCGCGACGAGGAGGCATCTTATGAGATATAACACGAGGGAAAACGAGTAAGATCCACATGGTATAGATAGAATATTTGAAAATCAAAAGGAACTTTTAAAAAATAATAATGAAGCATAAGGATTGTAATCATTCATTAGTTACTTAAAACGAATAAACGATACGTTAACTAATCAAAGTAAATGGGTTTTTATAATGTTTTACAAAGACATGCTTTAGCCTATAAGTGGACACTCACCCCAAGAGTTCCCAGGTAAGAGTGACGGGTCCGATTATGTGGATTTGTACGAACACTTTAACCTTCGACATAAAACTAGGAGTACAGGTGTCCACCATTCTAGATTGCATGTTTTCACATTATTAAAACCCAAGACTTTGACGAGATTTTGAAAAATATTTAAGGCTAAAAGACCAAAAACAAATCATCTAAGGATAGATGATGATTTTGTATAATTTGAAATTTTGACTTTTAAAGATAGATGATGAATTTGATTGTTTTGGAATCATCTAAGGATAGATGAAACTTTTGTATAATTTGTAGCACTAAGAATCTAGTCATGAGTTACCTCATGTTTGGGAACTAGGAAGATTATAGTCAAGGTCAAAAGCAATCTAATAACCTAATTCCATGTAACCATGGCTGTGATACCAATCTGTAACACCTCGACCACGTGAAACTTGTGGCGGAAACATTGGGAAGTCACGTTACAAGATTGTTCACAACACATGGTACTAAAATTTGCATTTCATTAATTTATCGAGTTACATTGTTTTCAAACACAAACATAACATTACAAAGACTTCTTTTTAATTTAAAGTAACTAAGGCCCGATTTCGATTCCTACGTGAAGCATACTTGAATAGCATCAAATGTTAGCACCTGAAACATATGTGAAAAATGGTCAACACAAAGTTGGTGAGTAATATAGGTTTTGTAGGCAAGTACATGACGAAAAGTTTGGTACTGCAATAAGTTTGCCAACTACAAGAGTTGTTGTATAACAAAGTTTTTTTTTTTGCCAAGTACATGACAAAAATGGTTGGTATTGCAATACCTTGGCTTTTATAACAAAACTTGTAGCAAAAGTGTAATACAATTTGGATGGCGAAAAATAAATAATTTATATCTACAAGAAACAATTTTTATGGCTTAATATGGAAAACTTTGTATTTCTGTATAAACAAGTGTGGTCGTTTGGGAATACATTCAAGCTTTTATTAACTTGTAGGATAAACCCCAAAAGGGTTCACCTAGGTTTTGCTCAGTTTCTGTCATTCCCAAAACAAATTTCTAACACAAACAAAACACCAGGAGCGGGAAAGGCTTGTCACATGTATAGCGCTATAACATACTAACGGTCGGCTAATTAAAGTTAATGAATGTATTTTAGTTGTGGATACATGCGTACCATCAAGTTTCACACAAAAGTAGAACTATTTGTATAGAAGCCATATGTAGTAAGTATGTAATATGTAATTAAAAATAGTTAGCACGTATGAATCTCTCCAAAACGATTAAAAAAAGGGAAAAGCGAGGACTATGTACTCACTTTGGTCGTTGATAATGAGTTTGCACGTGCTTGAAGGGGTTTAAGTGTTTCCTGAAAATTAAGATGATTATATAGTTACGTAGATTTAATTTATAGTTTTTTACTTAAACGGAAGATCGGATATAATGTGGTTTATAACCATACGAGCGAGGAGTATCGTGTAATATGGTTTGTTAAACCTTTCATTCTGATTTGGAAGCGTTTTGAAAGGTTTTGACCTATTACGATTTGTTTAAAATACTTTACATCATTTTACCGGGTTGTGTGTGCAAATACGGGTCCGATGGTCGAATGGGTCTATGACGAGTCCGACATATTAAAATAATAAAAATATATAAAATAAAGTAAAATAGATGAATAAAACATTGTTATCTCATCAAATACAAACTTATTAGAAATTGTGAGTATTGCCCATGGCTTTATAGTCTAGTGGCATCTCGAGTGTGGGATAAGGATTTGGGACAAATAGATTCTAGGTTCGATTCTCACAAGGGAGTCTTTTCTATATTTATTAGGTTTCCTCTTGAATTGGTGTATAGGCATCATGCCTAGTGGAGATGGACATGATCGGCAGGTTATGCTCGTGGCACGATGATACTCTAGTGGTCCATCAGTGATTCAAATTTGTCGTTAAAAAAAAAGAAAAACTAAAAGAACTTGTGGATATTGAACATTTAATTCCCTACAAATCCCAAATTTGTGACGAGATACTCTAATTCTCAGTCGTGGTTTTACTTGTTGAGTTACCCTGTTTTAAGCCGTCAAAAAAATCAACCCAGATAAATTTAAATAGTATTTTCATTTGAATTATATGAGGGTTTAAAAACATACACTTTCTTTTGGGGACGGTGTTTTGAAAACATGAATGATTAATTTGAGTACCGTTATTCATTTCATTGTGCTTACTACTTTGAAATTTGACTAATGATTTATGCTTGATTATGTTTGTGTATAGAGGGAACCAAGATGGAAGAAGAGATTTGGGCGATGTTAACATTAGTAAAAGGTTATTTTATTCTCCACGAATTTTTTTTCAAATTGTTAGCATGAAAAACAATATTATTACACTTCATTATTGAAGAATATATTTTACATTGTCGGCCAAACAGGTTGGTAGCTGACAAAAGGAATCCGAAAATTGTATATTGGCATCACGTTTCTAATAACTTATTTCGCTTAAATGTGATGTATAAGGTTGTTATATAACAACCTAAGCCACTCTCTTTCTAACTCTTATTATAACGGCTAAACACTAATCTTGTTCTTGAGGTTCTCACTTAAAACTGATCCTATAGTGAACGTGTTCTTACGCCTAAAATACAAAATAATTTAATAGTATAAAATAAGGTTAATGTTCTTTGATGGAAAAAGGTTCATTTACTTGTTTTGTTTTATTTTCCATTTGTATTTCACAAGCCATGATAGTAAGACTTTCTACCAAAAGTGTTAAGGGTAGGAATGTGATAAGTCGAAAAAAAATCTGTCAATACAACGGATTATCTCTATATTCTAAAGTGCATAACCCGAACACCAAATCTTAAATCAAAGTCAACTGCCTCATTTCTTGGATTAAATTGCAAGCCTAGATAAAATACTCATTTTTCCTTGAAAATGATTCTTCATGCTTCGTTCGCCTAACCGAACCGAATCGCACCGTGCACATCCACCAATCTAAGTATTGTGTTTCCCGACGCATCGTGCGGACACCTTAACTAGTTAATAAAATGGGATGGGCTATTTGGGTAAAGTTTATAGTTTTCTAGTAACGTATGTGTTTAATTTTTTTATATTTATTTTGCTTTTTATTTTGTGATAATAACAAATCCGTAGAATAATAAAAAAAAAATATTCTATTTAGCGTAATTGGTCATGACTTTTTTTCACGGAGCCAGGAGTTGTTTGGCAACTTCTGAATGGTTAAGTGTTGAACCAGTAAGAGGTCTGAACCACTAAGAGTTGAATCAGTAAGAGGTCTGAACCATTAAGAGCCAGTACAATGTTTAACCGTTCAGAGACAAATGTCTAAGCAATTCAGATTAGAGGTCTTAACCATTCAGACTCTGTATAATACTTAACCATATAGAGGCATATGTATAAACCATTCAAACATTTGCTCATGAAACAAACAGTCTGAACCATTAAGTGCTGAATCAGTAAGAGTTCTGAACCATTAAGAGCCTCATTAAGAGTTAAACAAACAATCCTCAATATCAAAAGTTCTTGGGTATCGCTCGGACTTTGATTATATATAACAAAAAAAAAATCATGGGTGTTGGGCAAGTTGCAAGCGATATGCTTGGTGTTCATCTTCAATATGTGGATACAAATCTGAGTTGGCAAAAAGCTTGGAAATTCTCGTCCCATATCGAACTTCAAGTATCACAAGAGATCTCACTTGCTTGTTTTTTTTTTTTTTTTTTGAAAGTTTATATATTTTTATTTTTCAACAAATTAAGCACCAGTGGGAAAGAGTAGAAGAAGCAAACACCAGTGGCTAGTAAATATATTAATCAACTTGTAGTAGATCATCTACCATAGTTAGGGGTGTTCAAAACCGGATATCCGAAATTTTCGGATACCAGATTTCACTATCTGAATCCGTATCCGACATTTCGGATATCCGAATTTTCGGATATCCAATCAGATAGTGATTCGGATAGTGAATCGGATATCCAAATATCCAAATTTTTTATTTATTTTAATTTTTTAATATTTGGCATCGGGTATTTCGGATAGTTTCGGATATCCGAATACAAATTTTCGGATATTTTTGGATATTTCGGATATTTTTTGGATATTTCGGATATTTTCAGATATTCGGATATCCGAAAAAATAAAAATAAAATTTTCGGATATTTCGATATCTGAAATATCCGAAATTTTTTAAAATCACTATCCGAATCCGAAAATTCGGATATCCGGTATTTCGGATATCCGAAATTTCGGGTATCCGAATTTTTGGATATTTCGGATTCGGATATCGGATAATTCGGATCGGATTTTCGGATACGGATAGTTTTGAACACCCCTACCGATAGTTATAATATGGCTATCATCAATAATAAAAATACATGTATGCTACAATATTAAGACCCATTTATTGAGTACATCTTCAACAAAATCTAAGTTATTCTTAAACTTGTCTTATGGAATTCTTTATAATTTTCGTAAATCGTAAACATCAAAGTGACTTGTTCAATTTTTCCCTGAACGGGTCACAAAGCATGCGCAATAGTAATGGGGCGGTGGCGGTGCGTCTGTTTGACAACACAAACATGGTGGATAGCGGTGGTCTTGATACAACTCTACATAAAAAAACTATGATTAGAGTAAAATCTGAACCATTTAAGAAGAAAAGAGAGAGCGGATCATACGATGAGAATTTAACACAACCGCTTCAGATTGTAGATGCAAACTCGACGATGATGAATAAGAAGAAGGAACAATTGTACCGAAGCTATGTGATTTACTTGCCATGTGTTTTGGAACGAGGAAAAGATTTGTGATTTGGAGATGGAAGGTGAATACTAAGACTACGAGGTTAATTGCTTTATATAGAATATGAAGAATTTAGTGTGTGACCTTGACAATTCGCCTTAGGATTTTGGTTAAGTCATTGATTTTAAATTCAACGTTTTTTGGTCAACGTTCTTTGGGCAATGAGTTCTTTTGACTGATTCAACGTACTGCAACTAGGAAAGTAAATCTGTTTCGTTGGTCGTTCCAAAAAAAACTAGGAAAGTAAATCCATTTGTGAAAACTGTGACACTTTTTTCTTCGTAGTCAAATACTAACTTGTGAATTGTTGTGCGTAAAGAACCAGCATGTCTTTGTCCCTTTTGTCTTTGATACTTTTGGCTCCCTAGCGCCAGAAGCTATCAACTTCTTGACGAGGGTTCAACGGGTCGTCTACAGCAATTGTTCAACCTCAAGGGAGCAAGGGTTTGTATTTGGAAGGTTAGGGTTTGCAATTCAGAAAGGATTGGCGGCGCAGCTTGTTGCCCGGCTACCTTTTGTTTTGATGTAACTTGGCAAGTTTTCTGGCTTATATATGAATTAGAAGGAAACTTCGTATGTTAAATTAATTAGGTGGTGGTCCATTGACAAATGCAAAGTCTTTTAAACACCTCGGTTTAGGAGGGACAGATGTTGAATTCAAGTCTTACATACAAAAGGAATTAGAAGAATTTTGCCATTTAGGATCATGCCTAACATATTCAAACTGGACAAATTTGAAGTGAGTCTTTGATGCAGGCTCAAGTGTAGAAGATCGGGCTATGACATAGTTAGAGGCCCATGATCGGGCTACCAAGGGTGTTTACAAAAATGGGCATAACTTTGGCTACGGGTCTCTGCTTTAGCGTTCAACCAGTCAAATCGAAGCTTGAAGCGAGGAGCACGTCGTAGCAAGGCCCCTTCTGGGCCTTGTCCAAGTTTCGGCCCAAAAACGCGTTCTAATGGGAGTTCTGGGCACTTTTAAGGTTTTTTCGGTCTTTAATGTATTTTGTTTTTGGGCTTCTGTTTGGCCTTTTGCCTTTTTGTGGCCCATTTCGAATTTCAATCTCTATTTATATGTTGCTAAAGTCATTCTAAAGATCAGAATTGAATTTTGAGAAAAAAACCACTTTCACTTCAAATTTCTTGCCCTTCGGGTTGAATTTTGGGGTTGAGGAAAATCATCACGGGTATTCGTTGAAGTGTACTCAAATTGACATAGCAGAATAGTTATTGAATTGAAGCAACAATAGGCATAGTTCACTAATTCATGGGATTTGATTACACATAATTCAACATACAACAGTGAAATAGAAATAGAGATAGAACAAGATGGGAAAGAAGATTGCAGATCGGGATGGGAAAAGACGAACAAAGGACTGATTAACAATTTGCATAATAATCCCTTACGATCCCTACTACAACTCCTTATAACCCAGTGACCTTTAATTTGTTGGGCCTTAGCTAACTCTTCACTGGGCTGCTTAATTGGGCTTGTTGTAATGGTCTGGATGATACCCACTGTAAGTCCATAACATTCACAACATTCGTAAAATCAACACGATTGTTCTTCGTTATCATTTAATACGCTACATCAGTCTTCATCTTGATGCTTAATGATATTTAGATATTAATATGACAATTAAACAATTAATGCTATGTTTGGTTTGTTTTTTGGTTAGAATACTATGGAACTTAATCAAATCGCAACTGAAATAACCAGCTAGTTAAACTGAAATAATCATACCAATAAAAAAAACCTGTTGATTCGTTTTATAATCTCTGAATAACTTAAATAATAGGTTTAAGTACGGTATTGGATAAAAACGAATTAACAATCCCTAAAAACATAATTTAATATATTATTTTGGATAAAAACGAATTAACAATCCCTAAAAACATAATTTAATATAGTATTGTTACTAGGTTATAACTCTATGTATTAAATGTAATTTTATATACTAAATAATAAAATAATATATATTTAAAAGTCTTGTTTATCACGGGTTGAATAATATAATTGTACATATTGAATAATAAATAAACTTTAAGAACCTCTTTTACTATACGGGTTGAATAAATGTAATTATATATATCAAATAATAAAAAATTATCTTTAAAAACTCTCATGTATTACACAGGTTGAATAATTGCATACTAAATAATAAAAGAAATTATATCTTTAAAAACTTCATATATTACACGGGTTGAATAAATGTAATTTTATATACAAGATAATAAAAATAGTTATATCTTTGAAAAACCTCGTGTATTAAACGAGTTAAATAAATTTAATTTTACATATTAAATAATAAAAATGTTAAAAGTTAGATTTGTTTTTATAAACTAAACTTAATCAAATAAAAACATCTTTCTCAAAGGTTATAACACCAGACCGATAAAAGCTTATCACCACATTATTTTTTTTAAAGTACATATTATATATATATAATTATATTATGTCTTAAATTATTGATATTTAATATAATATAGATATAGATTTTAATAATTGGATATAATCCGAATTAACAATCCCTAAAAACACAATTAAATATATTATTATTTTAATATATAATATATTAGTAAAAACCTAATATGCAATACGGTGGCCGCGAATCACACGCATGTAATTTGGTATTAATGAAGGAAGTGTCTAATAATGAGTAAAGAGTTAAAAAGTGTCATTAATGTGGTTTGTTTACTTTTGTCTTGTCTCTAATTTTAAGGGCATGTTTGGCTAAGCTTTTTTAAACAACTTATTAACTTATTGGTTTTTTTAAAAAGCTAATAAGTCAAAATAATGTTTGACTAATTGAAAAGGATTTTTCTGAAACAACTTTTTACATCGGAAGAAATATTCAGTTTGAAAAGCTATATTTTGTGACGTTTTTGAACTTTTCAACTTATTGACATTTCCCATCTCATAAGCTAATCCAAACACTTTTTTAAAAACTTTTTTTAAAAAAGTCATAAGTCAATAAGCCTTTTTAACAAAAAGTCATTTTGAGTTAAATAAGCTTAGTCAAAAAAGCCCAAAAAATGCATCAATTTCCTTCCTGACATACTGGAAATATGTTATTTTAATCCAAAAATTAAAACCCAGTTAAGTCAGACAGGTTTAATAAAAAGTATTTTTGTCCTTCATTAGTCTAATCATAAAATAAGGTGAAAATAAAAAAAAATACATGAAAGGATAAAAATACCCTTCATTAAACCTGTCTGGTTTAACTGGTTTTTAATTTTTGGACTGAAATGACACGTTTCCAGTATGTTATGGAGGAAACTGATGCATACTTTAAAACTGGACTGAAATGGCAAAAGTGAACAAAACAAATGGACAAAAATGACAGTTAACTCTAATATATATATATATATACACACACACGTGAATGTGAAGCTGCATTTTTGTATAAAATATAAATAAATGAGCTGAATGAGTTGACTCGTGAGCCTGACGGGTTGACGGTAGAAAGGGCTTTGCCCTCTAAAGCGTCAAAACTATGAAAGGTTGATGGGGCGTTTTTATTTATTTCTTTAGTTGAATTTTTTTTTATTTTTTTAATTATTGTAGCTCTTTATACAACAACCAATCACCATCACCCACTGCCAAAACAAAAAGCCCCCACACCATGTGAGAAATCCCAAGCCGTCAAGGAGCAACACCACTTTTTTGAATTGAGCGGTGGTTTAGGGGTTTGGAGGGGATTCCCCTCCTCTTTCCACGCCCCACACTGGGCAATCTTAGGATCATAACCCTTTACTCAAAGCATCAAACATCATTGAATGGTCCGAGAAATTTGTTTAACAAATGCTACTTTTTATACAATTCAAAACATTTACGATAAAACATATTGCAACCTTGAATTTAACTATAGGTTAACGCTAATGAAATAATGAACCATAACTATATGACAATTCCTAATAGATTTACCCCAAAATAGCATGTCCAGATTATAAAAAAGCCTTTGGTCACCAAAATTGCAAAATTGCTCCTTGCAAATACTTCTTTGTTCTAGTATGCAAATAGATTAAGAACATGATCCAAGTAATAACGGTCCCAAACTGCATTAGTGAATAAAAAATCAAACAGAAGAAATTTGTTTAGCGAATATAAATATTATAGTAAACTAGATGTAAGCTCCCCCACGTTACGGCGGGGGGCTAAAAGCGTGCCAAGCTGAGATATGGTGACTCACATCGAAAGGCACTTTAATTACGTGAAGTTTTACTTTATAATTTCTTTTTGCTATAGATCAGGACAAACACACATCTCGCTCTGTTTCTCTCTTTAGAAACCCCATTGATGTTCCTCTCTCTACAAAATATGATCGCGTAATGTCCGTATATGGTCAGACAAAAACTCGTCGGAAAGTGTCTGTAACTACAAGGAGAGTTTCAGAGAGAGAAAGAGATAATGAAGAGACGTCTGGGTTTTAAAGAGCCAAAGAAACAGATATCAAACAAATATAAATACTAGTAGGAAACAAATACAGGCCATTATTTTAAAACTTACAATTAACTCAAACCATAATGCAAGAAATTTATGCAGGAAAAAACACTAAAGTAAAGTGTACAATATCCTTATGCCTTTAGATGTAGGGATGGGCAAACGGTACCGGGTACCGGTACCGAATTTACTGAACCGAGTACATTTTCGGTACTGATTCAGTACTGACTTTTAACATTTTCGGTGCCGGTTTTTACCCTAAAATACCATTATCGTACCGGTACCGAACCGTACTGGCCATATTCGGTACTGGTATCCACTTTTGGGATTTTCGGTACCAGTTGGTATCAAGCTCATCCCTATTTAGATGTTGCAAATTATACTACTATATATATGAATATGTAAATATAAGGGATATTGGATTTTAATAATCTCAACTTTCACCAATTAGCCGGCATTAATCTCAACTTAAAAAATTCCCTCTGACATTCCCAACTTGTAAGAATTTGGCCTCCATCGATCCTTTTCTAATTGGGTTAGTTTTTTGTTGACGTGACAGCTTACGTGGTACAAACCTAGTTATTTGATGATGTGGCTGCTTATGTGGCACAAACTTAGTTTTTGGATTTTAATAATCCCAACTTTCACCATCATCAACAACCACCATCAACTACCACCATCATCAACAACTACCACCACCACCATCAGCCGCCGCCACCACCACTATCAGCCACCACCATCTGCCGCCAGTCCGCCACCACCGCCACTGCCGCCACCCCCATCAGTCGCCGCCACCAGCACCATCAGCCACCGCCACCGCCACCGCCACCACCACCATCAACAGTCGTCACTATCAGCCGTTACCAACCACCACCACCATCAGCCACCACCCACCACCATCATCCGCCAACACCACCATCAGCCGCCACCTACCACCACCACCAACATCAACCGCCACCCACTATCATCAGTCGCCATCCACCACCACCAGCTGCTACCCACCTAGTTTTTGGTGGTGGTGGTGGTGGCAGATGATGGTGGTAGTGGCGGGTGGTGGTGGTGGTGGCGGCGGTGGTGAGTGGCGGCTGATGGTGGTGATAGTTGGTGAAAGTTGGGATTATTAGAATCCAACCACTAAGTTTGTGCCACATAAGCAGCCATATCATCAAATAACTAGGTTTGTGCCACGTAAGCTACAACGTCAACAAAAAAACTAACCCAGTTAGAAAATCATCGATAGGGACCAAATTCTTACAAGTTGGGATTGTCAGAGGGAATTTTTGAAGTTGGGATTAATGTCGGCCAATTGGTGAAAGTTAGGATTATTAAAATCCAATATCCCTAAATATAAACATATAAATTTGTCTTTAAGGGATACAACCCACCAATGTTTTCGTACCGGATTTGGCTCAAAAACGGTTTAATCGGGTGTATCGGGCGGTTTAAACCGGGTGTACCGGACGGTTCAACCGGTCGGTTCACCCAGTACAATCGGCCGGTTTAAACCGGTTTTAAAACATTGCAACCTACTAAGCATAATGGTATATATATATAAAGTGGGGGGTTCAAATGAGAAGAAACTTGTTGTAAGAAGAAAAAATAAGAAGTTTCAACCAATAAGAATGCTTCATTTTACTTTATTTAATATTTGCATTTAATTTTGTTATAAGGGTATATTGGTCAACATACATAGATCATTAATTTGAATTCTTCCTCTTTAATAACTAAGTACATTAAATTTGTAACTCATTTTCAAAATATATATATTTTTTCAAATTAAAAAATAAATTAATTTAAAATGTAGAATAAATTACTAGGTGTGTAGGATAGAGTACGAGTTGTGAAGGATATATATTACAAGGTGTGTAGGATAAAATTCTATAATGTGTAGGTATATGAAGAAAAAATTGGATATATGTAGGTTTTGTAGAATATATATAGGATAATTAATGATTAGTTGACTAATTACTTAAGAAGAGAAAAATTAATAAGATGAGTTATAAATGAATTAGTATTTTATCAATATGCCCTTTCTTCTTTTTCTTCTTTCAATAATGTTATTTGATCTCCACCATATATATAAATACAAATATACAAATTTGTCTTTAGTGAATACAACCTACTAAGCATTATGGTATAAGCCATAATGCATAGATATATTGCAAATTATAGCTATATAATTGTTGTTTTGGTCCCCATGGTTTATATCAAATTGCTATCTATTACAAAAATGAAAACTCTTGCAAAAAACACACTCGGGTTTCTAATCCATGCAGTTTTAGTCCACCAGGCTAATATCAAATAAAAATGAAAACTCTTGCAAAAAACACACTCAGATTTCTAATCCATACAGTTTTAGTCCACCAGACTAATATCTAATATAAATAAATATTATTTTACCCTTTTAAAGTACATGGATTAAAACCACAATTTACACTGTATTTTTTATTAATTCTGCTTTAGTCTTACATTGACCAAATGAATGCTCGGTATAACGTATCCTTCCAAATTTCATAAATATAACAAACTTTTTTTAAACTAAAGTTTAAATAATATATTACATCATAAATTAAGAAATATGTTAGGTTTAAAGTTACTATAATGTAGTTTATTATAAAACTAGCTTATAGACCCGGGTATTTCGCGGGTTAAACTATAAAAACCATATAATTTATAGATCTCTAAATACATCTTTTGCTGAAATTACATTTTAAATATAAAAATGAAAGCGATCAATTAGAGTCGTATTTATCGAATAGATGAACTGGACAACATGTTTCATAAGCAAAAAAGTGAATGACCAAATATGTTCTTAATGGTCTATTTAAATAATTTAAATCATTGTTTTGATAATATCGGTAATCATACCATACACATCAAACTTTACAAAAACATATATATAAAATTAGAATCTACAAAATGTATTGACACGTTAGCTTGTTGTGGCACAACCCATTTTAACCTGTAAAACATCATCCTTTTCTAACACGAACCAATTACAACCTAAAAAGGAATAGCTAATTCAGATTCAAATACTAAAAGTTCATTATGGGAGTATTGATTCCATTAAAAAGAAACATAAGTCTTATTATTATTATTATTATTATTATTATTATTATTATTATTATCATCCCACTCAAGCTATTTTTTAGGAGAACTAATAGGTATTTTGAATAGCTATGTTATTTTAGAATTATAAATTTTCGACACATATCACTATTATTCTTAAAAGTCAATAAATTAGTAAATATTTAAGAAATTTATTTTCAATACAAATATTTATTGTTAATTTCTTGATAAAGGTGAAGGAGAAGATAACTATTATTCTTAAAAGTCAATAAATATTTAGAAATTTATTTTTAATACAAATATTTATTAATTAATTTTTTTATAAAGGTGAAAGAGAAAATAGCACGTGACATTAACTGTAGTCCTTTATTAATATTTAGATAATATTATTTATTTAGAAGAAAAACCATATTTATAAAGTCTTTATAAAATAGTTTAGTAAAAATCAATATATTATGTCTTTTGCTAGTAAATTAATATTTTATGTACATTATCTGGCTTTTACGCCACTGACACCCTACCTTTCAAACTTTGACACCACAACCTCCTTTACTTTGAAATTCCATGACTATACTTTCATCTTTTAAACTTTGCTAGCACCACCCCTCTACTTTGCTTTTCCACCATTACCCCCTCCACTTTTACACATTTACGCCAACACTCCTCTACTTTTACATTTTCACCACCACTCCCTCATCTTTTACACAGTTTCACTATCATCCATCTGCTTTTACAATTTGCCTTTTTTAGACTTTGCGTTTTTACCCTTGTACTATTACTCTATTTTTACATCCGCCGAAATTTAAAAAAATTATAATTGTAACCCTAGACTACTACTCCTACTTTTACAAATTCCATTGCATTATGTTTTACGAAATGCCTTAATCATTGTGTACTACACTTTGTGACTACCTTTGTGTTTTACACTTTTTTTGTAATTGTCTTTTACGCATTGTGTTTTGCACTTTTTTGTAACTGTCTTTTGCACACTGCGTTTGATGAATCGTGTATTGTCTTATTACACGTTTCCATCTGCCACGCACAGCAGCAACGCGCGGCGGGCAAAAACCCCTTTCGTTCTTTACTATGAAAAAAAATACTATTTTTACGTGCATAATTCTATGTACGTGTGGGTATAAACTCAATTTGTTATATGTTTTGCTATAAACTTTTTTTAAACGAGTTAGGTTAAATATAATACGATTTAATTTTTATATTATGTACGTGCATATTTGGTTCACATTACGACATAAATTTTGCTCCAAATATGGTATAGTCACATATAATACGTTTAATTCGACGGTATAAATTATATGTACCTTACGTTTCGACCACGTTGAAATGCGCGACGGGTAAAAGTAATATTATATTATATATTACACCTCATCACTTTAGTCTTTTCCCTTTGCAAAACACTCATTTTTACCCAATGTGTTCTCTTTTGTTATTTGTGATTTTTAAAAAACTCTAATTAATCCTTTTTGATTACACATGTCAACCTGTCCTTTATACACATTTTACGTTTTACTTTTATTTTTCCTATGTATGAGTCAGATAACATATAATACACTATGATTGTACACTATGAATTCGATTTAATGTACATTTTTATCCAACCGCAATGCTTATATAGGTTACATTAAGTTAAATCAAATACATTAAAACATACGTTTTCATATAGTTAACACATCACATAACGCTTGAACTAATCCGTTCGATGTTGCAATGGGCCCGCAACCCATTGTCCGCGTGCCATATTGCTAGTCTTTACCTATAACAGAATTTAGGTTACTCTTATTTATACACCTTCCAATTTGATTCAAACACAATTTCCCACTTTAGAAAGATAATGTAGAAGAGCATACCAATACCAGTATCAACACCTTGTTAGGGTCACCAGGTTTAACGTTTGTATAACGTAGTTTATTTTAGATTAATAGTTTGTGTACCTCTTTTCCTCACAATTGTGTTTTTCACATAGGGGTGTTCATCGAATCGAATAGCGAATTTTTGAACTATTTGAATCGAATTTTAAATTTTTTTTACCTAAATTCGTATTCGATTCGATTACTATTTGAAACTCGAGTTCGAGTAGAATTCGAATAAGTTCGATTTATTTCAAATTCACCCTAAACAATATATTATTTTACTTTTATTTTCTAAAACTATTACAAACTAATTATATTCAACAAATATAATAATCTGCAAAACTAATTAGCTATCAATATGTCAAAACACCAAAATTTAGAAAGTTAGGTTAGTTACTGGTAGCGATTTAAGGTAGGTAAAAATTTAGAAATAAGTAGTATTGGTAAGTAATAAACTTATCACTTTTGGATGAATTTCATACTTTGGCCAAGTTTAGAAGTTATATGTGTGTATATATACGTTTGTGTTATATACATTAAAATTTATATATAAGTTGAATTTGAATTTCAAATCAAATCGAATTGAAAATCATAAATTCGTATACGATTCGAATTCGATTACTGGACTCGAACACGAATCAACTCGAAATATGAACCTTATTAATTGAATTTGAATCGAGTCGAATTTCGAATTTTTCGAATCCGAATCGAATACTGAACACCCCTATTGTAACACAATTATTCTAATTTTATAACACAATTTGATTTCTTATTCTTACCTAAGTATATTATTAAAATTTATAAAATATTTTTACGTCTCAAAATTTATAAATAGCTCCAAGTTACCACATTTTCTAGTGATACATGAAGTTTAATAAGAAGAGTATATTGTGGTTTTGGTCCCCTCTTTAATATTGGATAGTGAATAACAATTTTGCCCCTCACTTGATGGTATGTATTAATGTAAGGATTAGAATGTTTTTGCAAGTCTTTTTATTTTTAGGACATATTACAATTTGGTATAAACCAAACGGACTGAAAGAGCAATTTACTCTGAATATTAAAATATACATCCCATATATAACATAAATACATCTAACAAATGTTGCTAAAAGTTCAGATAATCCAAAAGCATAATTAAAAAACAAATATCCAACTAGTTCAAGTAGCATTTTGAACCCATCAACACTTGTACCGTACAAACATTGGTTAGAAACACTAATGATGAGGACAGAAAGTGAGCAAATAGCTAGCACCTTTGCAAGTTGCAATACTAGTGGGATCATCGTACGCATACGAATAAGCCCTGGGACACGCCACCTTGAAAATCCTTGAATACGCCGTAGGTTTACACGTCTGCGGGTTCCCATACCTCCCCGTACAACAAAACCTCGGAGCGTTAAACGCCGAACACGCACTCCTACACGCCACCACTCGTCTCTTGTCGTGTGACCTCATTTGCAACCCCACCGGACACATTATGTTCAGATCGCTAACGCAACCTGCGTAACTGCATTTTCCGGTCCCCTTAAACGGCTTTATAGATATCGGAATGTTATACCTGTTGGAGCAATCAGATCAAAAACAACAAACGAAGAAAGGATCTTGTGAGAAATGCACTCATGGCTTTATTCTGTTTATAAATTCAAATAACCAAACTACCTATCATAACTAAATAATGACTTTTTTAAGCTACTCCTATATTTACACTACGCTATTGTCCAGGTTTAAACTTAGGACATATGTGTGGGAAATAATGACTTGTAATTAACTAAATACATCAACTAAACTTATTTAAATCTAACCGATAAACATAACCAAAATAAACATTTAAATAAACTAACTCTATCAAGATTAAAGGGAGCAGTACCCGTCGACTAGACTGACGTCGTAGAAGTCTTGTTCGGCGGTGAGGGTGATTTCAGCTAATGTTGCCGGTGGTGTACCGCCGGCACCATTGCAGAAGAGGGAGCCTCCGCAGTCGCCCGTGGCGCATATACCGTGGCCGGTGGAGTCGAATGAGCAGCCGACACGGCCCCAGAGACGGCCGGACCAGGCAGGTGGGAGGAAGAGAGTGTAGGCTTTTTTTGGTGGGAGTTTAAAACCGCCACGGGCGAGAACTGGCTGGCCGGCACCGGGTTGGATTCCCGGCCAGACCGGATGGGTGCATTTGTTTACCATCATGATTGTTGTGGCGGAAACACCGTGAAAGAGGAGGAGAAAATAGAACATGAAGAAGACGGTGTGGAGTTGCATTGTTTCCATGAATGAATGTTAGTGGAAAACACAAATACACTCCACACTCCCACACTAGTTATAGTTGGGTTTTATTTATATATCTGTTAAAAAATTTAAAGGACATAAAAAGGAAACAATTTCTATGGATTAAAAACATCGCAAACTTAGCGACGTTGGATTGGTAGTTGTGGTGTGATTTTCATTTCGTTAATTTTCCAATGTGGTGGTTGTAGTCCATTTCTTGTAGCCTTGGCCTGTAACTTTTTTTAAGGCTAATTCATATACTTGTTAATCTACACTAATATTAACTATAGGATAATAACACTCAACTACTTTGAGAGAAACATGAATGTATTTGTTGATGTCGCTAGACTACAAACGCTTCACTGGCTATTAGCTTTTGTTGTTAATATGTGTATTGTTTAAAAAATATTCATTGTGTAAAACTGTTATTAAATGGAGAATTATTTGATTTAAGTATAATCATATAAAAATTAATTACGTTATAAGTCGGTGTATCTTGAGAATATGTATTTCGTATCTATTAAATAAAAGACTAAAGGGTGGTTACTTTTCTTTTTTATAAAAGAAAAAAAACATGGCATGTGAAGAAGGTAATTAGTAGAGGAAAAGTTGATGTGTCATGATATTTTGTCTTGGCACTTAATAAAAATGGTTTTTGTTATCTCCTTTTTGTATAACATACTATTTATGTTTAGAAAAATATAATATAGATCAAAGTTAACAAATCAAAAAAATCATATTAACCCGAATTTTACTCTTGAAAACTTTAGTCTCACTTTTATCAACTTACAAACCGTTGGTGGTCCTAGGCCAACTCGTCAATGTTGTTGGTGTTGTCATTGCTTGATCGAATATTTTAAGAACCACAACTTGTCTTTGATTCCTATTGTCCACAACGTCAAAGATTTTAATGTGTGTTGCTCGTCTTATTATATTTTTATCATATTAACAACGTGTGTTTTATGTCATGTTTATCAATTTATAAATACGTGTTATTGATTTGTTTGCACTAGCTAATGTTTTCTTAATCTCTTGTATGTTCTTCGATTTAGGGTTTTGTTTGATTTGGCCAAAACAAGACACTATATTTATAGCTTGTTACTTGTTTTGATGCCCAAAGGGCTTGTTACTAAATAGTACTGAGATTTAAAATGTCCGTGAGAGGTGGTGGTTTTGAGTTGAATTTATAGCATTGCTTAGATAATGAGTATGAAAAAGTTTGGGGTGGTTTACGATGGATGTGTAGGATGATTTGAATAACATAGAATAGAATAATTCAGAGGAATTCGATAGCATTCATGAACTAAAATCAAATAAGTAGAAAAATTGATAAAATAATAAAGTGATAACTTATGTATAAACAAATAATACATACAAACAAAATAACTTAATTACAAGGTTGGTAAACAATAATCATTAAAAAGTAGGAAATTTGTGGAAATTTTGTTTGCTATATGAATAGTCTATGCACACTACTAGAAATTTAATCTTTTTGTGACAGCTATGTTTATAGGAAATTTATGGGAAATTGGTTATTGCAACAATTTTGCCACAAAAATTTGTGGTGTGAAAAATACTTGTTGTAAATCAAATTAGTAATAAAATTCCCACAAAAAAACAAAGTAAAAAATTCTGCAACAAATTTGCTACAAAATATATTTTTCAAATTGTTATAAATTTGCTATATGAATAGTCTATGCACACTACTAGAAATTTGATCTTTTTGTGATAGCCGTATTTGTAGGAAATTTGTGGGAAATTGGTTATTGCAACAATTTTGCCAAAAAAATTTTTGGTGTGAAAAATACTTGTTGGAAATCAAATTTGTAACAAATCCGACAAAAACAAATGTCAAAAATTCTGCAACAGTTTTGCTTCAAACTCTATTTTTCAGTTTTCTTATAAATAAGCTACAAATTTCCCACAAAACTATGTTTTTAATATTATTTTTTAGTTATTATTAGTGATAATAATAATAATATTGTTATTAAGAAATAGAATATTAAATTAATCATTTTTTCGACAGTTTTCGACAAAAGAAAAGTATTTTTTACGACAAATTCCCGCCAAATACTTGTTTTAAGTTTTTTATATTTTTATACGAATTTCCGACAGAAAAAGTTTAATCTTTTTCCTACAACTTTCTGACACATAAGTTTTATATTTTTCCTACAAGTTTCTGACAAATGTTTTTTTTTTATCTTTTTCCCACAATATTTCAACAAATAATTACATTTAAAAATTAACTAAAAAAACAAATTTTTACTTAACAAAAATGCACAAAAAAATCTAATATAATCGTATTTTACAAATTAGCAACAAATACAATAACATAAACTCAAATTTATAACATTTTCAATTTCTAAACTAAAAGTGTTTTTTAACATATAGATCTTAATAGTACACAAAACAATGATTGAGTACTAATTCTGTAGAAAATTGTAGAAATGGGGTCAATTTGCTAAAAAATTCTGAAAAATTAAAATTTTACTTTTGTAAATTATATAGTTACTAAACTTAAGAAATAGGAAATAAAATAACTTCTTTTGTTGGAAAGTTGTGGTAGACTGGTCAATTTGCTTCTTGTTTCCGACAAATTAAACCTTTTATTTTTTTAAAAATAGTTAGATTACTAAATTAAGGGATAACCAGGGTCGACCCTAAGAATTCGTGTATCCTGTTCAAGCTCGAAAAAACGTGCCCTTATGCCTTAACGAAATTGGTATTGGGCTCACTAAAGGTCTAAACCTAATGCCAAAGAGGTTAATAACTAATCTAAAGCATAAAAATAGTTTGGTGAGTCTATGTTGGTGTTTGTATGGGTGTACCCGATTAAAAATATATTTTACATATACGTATCGGGGTTTTTTTTCATAAAAAACGTGCCCCTCGAAATTTCGGGCCCCGGCCGGTGGTTCTCCCACCACCCACATGGCCGGCCATGCGGATAACAAATAGAATAATCTACAACTGTAGGCTATTTGTAGCTAGTTGCTAAAAAAATTTCAAAAAAATTAATATATTATTTTTGAATTTTTTTTACTAAATGTAAGAAATAACAAATAAAATAACTTTCAATATCACGTTTTGTCGCAGAGGTAATAAATTTTGCGAAAAATTGCTACAAATGCTTACCGTGTGGCAATTTTGTAGGAAAATTGTAGAAAAGGTTTGGATTTTTTTTGTTTTTCTTTTTTATCGGAAAGTTGTAGCAAAAATTGTGTTGTCGAAAATTTGTGGTAAGCTTTTGTAAGAAAAAAAAAATGTAATTTTATGGCAGTGATGAAGAAATGTAAGTTTTCTTTTGAGGTGGTGGTGTTGGTTTAGTTAGAGTAAAGGATATACTTTATGTTGGCATACAGAGGTTTTAGAAGGGGTGGATATTGACTTTCTAGCTTTTCTAGTTGACTTTCTTCTTTGTGAAGTGCCAATATCTTCTTTTTCCTTCTGCTTAGCCTTTTCTTCTTCAATCAGTTGGGAAACCTTGCTTTCCAAGGTATATTGCCTTTTCTGCTTTTCCAAGGCAATTTCTTCTGCTTGCTTGTTTAGGGTCTCATTAATCCCTTTTTCACAAGCAACATTTGATGCAGCAGAAGTTGGGTTTGAAGTAGTGGTTGTAACAGACCCTGGTGTTTGTTGTTGCACCTTTGGTTTAGCTTGTGATGAAGGCTGCAACTTTCTTAGCTTATCATTCTCCCCCTTTTTGGCATCATCCTCTACTTCTTCTTGTAGAACTGTTGCAGGGGCAGAACCAGTGGTCTTTACCAGATGATCTCTAATGGCCTTGGCAGAACCAGTGCTCTTTACCAGATGCTCTCTAATGGCCTTGATGTCAGCTTGAGTAATTTTATATCTGACCTTAACCATATTCCTTATGAGTTCCATGTGAGTGTTGTGGTTGATGTCAGCTAAATTCCTATGAGCTTGAATGATGGGTTGCACAACTTTCCATAGCTCAGTGGTAATTTGTTGTGTTGATGGTTGGCTTTGAGAATTTTGTAACATCTGCTTCATCATTTCAGTAATTGAAGACTCCATTGATGTCATTCTTTCAGTCAATTCTTTGTATCTCAATTCATCACCTAATTTAATAGGTTCATCTGAATTCCTACCAGAGGTAGTTGTATTTGATTCTTTAACAGGAGGAGACTCCAAGTTATCAGAACCAAATGCCCCTATTTCTTGGTACTGTGGACTTCCAACTGGAGCAGAGGTTACAGTTGTAACCTCAACAGTTGTTGCCTTCAGGAAGTCTTACTGATGTAACCACTGTCCAACTAAAACACTGTTGTGTCATCAGTTGTAGTAGCTGCTTCACTTGAACTACCACCAAGAGTTACTTGTAACTCAAGGGGTGTAGCCTCCTCAATTGTTTGTAGGTTAGCAGATTGAATTTTCTCAGACTTAGTCATTTGTAGAGGTGTACTCTCTTGAACTGGTGAGTGGGAGGGACTGATAGGTGTCTGAGTTTTCTCAATTGCATCAAATAAGGGTAAGAAAGTAGGTGGAATTGGAGTGGAGGGTTGTGGAGTAGAAAGATACATTGGCATGGGATAGAGGTTGTGAAACATAGATTCAAGTGAATCATCTGCTTCATAATGTGGTGTCCATGTACTTACAACTTGATCCTTTTGTGAGGATTCAAGAGGAGTTTGGTTTTTAGGTAGAGATCTTTCCAATTGTTATGAGGAAGTAGCAACAGTGGTTTGGTTTCTGGTGACTTTTGTGTTGTCACAGGTTGAGCCTCTAGGATCTCATCTCTAGAAGTACCTTTTTATTTTGTTTTGGTTTGGTGGGCTTTTTGGATTTGGATAGTTTCTTTTTGGATTTTTCTTGTGGGGGTTGCACAACACTGGATATGGTGTCATGTTCACCAGGAGCAGTAGGCTCAGCAACCAAGGTTTGAGCTTGTGATGTGGACTCATCCAAAATTTTCTAATCCCCTTTTGCTTTTGTTTTAGAAACCTTTGACTCCGTATTCTTTATTCTTATAAAAGTTTCAGTTGTAAGACTCTTCATTTAAAAAACAACACCTAGTTTAAAATCTTTTTCTGGAACTTGTTTTTGCAGATAATAGCTCAAGAGTCTATGATAAAAAAGAAAAGCTTTATTTTTTTGGTATTTTATTACAATTTGCCACCAAGTCCAATAACAATACATGTGATAGATTGAAATAAGATTTTGTTAAAATAGCATATCCCAGATATTGAATATTTTGTGGAATCTCATTAAATGAGGTGGTCTTTGCTAAAAAACATGTGCGTATGGTATGAAAAAAAATATCTCATTTCAGTAGGAAAATTTGGTTTATAGATAGTAACACTAGTTAATTGACCCTCATACCCACGTTCTATAAACTCAACATGTAGTTCTTGCTTACCAAAAGAAGTTTTACCTTCTAGGTCATTCAGATCAAATGTTGTGGAAATTGAGGATGGTGAAATTTGAACAAAGGATTCTCCAATCTTGGAAACGATAGCATATGGCTTGTTCTTTTGAGATTCGATTTTAGCATTTTTCCAGAACTGTCGGAGTGTATCCACATAAATTGGTGCATTTGCAAGCATGATGTTTTTGTATTTAGAGGATGTGAGAACATCAATTATTGGATAGAACGAAATAATATTATCGGTTTTCTTAAATGCGGGGTGGTAGTTATGTTGGAGTTTGATGTTTAGAGCCATGATCGGAGATGGTGGTGAGAAGAAGTAAAGAAGATGAGAGTAATAGAAAACGCTTTTGAGAATTTTGAATTTGAGACAGCAAGTAAAAAGCTCTGTTTGGATGGAACAATGATATATAAAGGGGAAAAAGTGAATGCTGACGTGGCATCTGTTTCAAAGATCTGATGCCTAACATCTGTCCACGTATAACCTTGATGGATAATGGATGACAATTGTTAGGGAAACCTCTATTGGGAATCAACAGTGGTTGGGAACATTGGTCATGAACAGTGGTGATTTTACTCTATCAGAGGATAGATAACAGTGGATAAGGCAAAATAGTGGATGTGAACAGTGGACAAGGATAACAAAGGTTACTTTTATCAGTGGATAGAGTTTAAAGCCAAAACAGAGGTAATTGAGAAACAGTGGATTGGAACAGACTTTAGGAATTATTGAAAATTTTTCAATTGTAGCTATTTTTAAGGATGGATTTTTGATTTTCTGAAAACATTTAATGCCTTTTATTCATGGAAAAGAATTTTTTTTTGCTTTTAATCCATGTTAAGCATGTCAATCCTAGAGATCAAGCTTTCAAAGGTAGATGTATCTAAAGCTTTTGTTAGAACATGTCACACCCCGACCCACAGCGGAAAAGGTGATCGGGGCATGATTGGGTTATCATCAAAGCTCATGACATTTATTATAACGCTTCATATTTATTATTACAATTTAAAGGGAAATATACAATCATAATTACATCATGTCCTACGTATCATTCTAGACTTCATTATTTTCTTCTAAGTCATTTCCTATGTTTTCCTTGCTTAATCCTGTTCACCTGTATCATGTGTAAAAATGGTTTTTGGATCAACAAAAAGTTGGCGAGTAAATCCTATGAAAAACATTTAAACAAGTTTATTGAATTGATTATTAAATAAAGTGCATAACCACATATGAGTAAATGTAAATGTAAATATATTCACAAAACACTTAATATTTAGTAATGCACACACATACAATAATTGATCGTTCTGAGGCACGCGTTGTTCAACTCGTCTCTCACGAGGAACTGATGGGCCTAATGAATGAGTTTTGAGGCACGCGTTGTTCTACGAACTGATGGGCCTAATGAATGAGTTTTAAGGCACGCGTTGTTCAACTCGTCTCCCACGAGGAACTGATGGGCCTAACAAATAATTTGCATACAACTTTGACAATAAGTAATACATAACTACAACCAATATTTACATTCTAAGTTTAAATTATAATATGGTATGGCACGAGTTTAAATAAACGAGTTAGTTTTAGTGACACATAATACACCCCAAAACGTGTAATTAAAAAAGGGGAGTTGTAAGATTCACTCACAGTGGGTGCATTCGGTTGATGATGTTGAATGCGCACGAAGTTTGATTTAACCACGAGTGAAACTAACCTAGATAATAACATAATGGTTCGGTAAATAAGCGGATTTTATTAATCAATTTTAGTAGGATTATTGGATATGTTTTTGTGAGTTTAAAGCTATTTTCTAACTTTAAAAATGTTATTTTTAAGTATTTTTAATTGATTTTTAAATAAAATAAATAAATAAAAATAATAAAAAATGTTGACTTTTTGACCGTTGACTTGTTGACCGTTGACCTGTTGACCGTTTTATTGTGTAAATGTATGCGCCGGGCAGGACTCGAACCCGAGACCTCCCGTTCGCGTGCACGCAGCTCTACCAACTGAGCTACGTGTCTAACCCGAAATATTTCTGTTTTTAATTATATTTATATACTAATTGAATTAATCCGAAAATCATTTATTTTAAAAACGATTTTAATGCATCGGCTCGGTGCTCGCCACAGGTCTCGAACCCGGGACCTGTGGGTTAGTTTGGCACACAGTCCACCGCTGGACTGTGTGTCCAACTTGGTAAATAATCTTTTTTTTATTATACTTAACATCTTACTGAAATTAACCCGGTTCAGTCTAAAAAAAAGGCATTTTATTTCTGTGAAAGTGCGTGTGTCAAGAATCGAACTCGGGACGTATGCGTGTTTATTTGCACACAGTCCACCGCTGGACTGTGTGTCTAACCCGAGATATAAATTGATTTAAATTAAACATATATAATACCGAAAACTTCATCTTCTTCGTTAAGCTTAACCAGAATCGATGTCCGACTGTTTTGACAAAAATAATCAGTTTCTTTAGTGTGTTGTGATCAGCTACATGTGAGTTTAATAAAAACGAGAGAGATTAAGTGTAAGATATACCGAACAGAGCTCCTCTGTTTCGCCGGCGCAACTCCGATGATAGCAGGTTATTCCGGCGACGTGTGTTTTGCGGCAGAGGGTCTTCAGGAAGCTTGAGGTGAGTGTGGGTAGCTTCGGTATGGGCTCTAGGTGTTCTGTTTTTAGAGTAAGGCACAGAGGTGAAGGGGTTCGGTTTTCCGGCGAGTTGCAGAAAATTTCCGGCGAGTGAAATTACGTCGAGAAAGGGTGTGATTGTGAGCGAAAAGGTTAACAGAAGTTAGAGGGTGTATTTATAGGGCAGAACATTGACGAATTTGGTCCATTTAACGTCTTGATTCGTCGGTCAATGATTTTTCCGGCGGTTATGACTTGTGTCACGGACTGGACATCGGTTATAACCGATGTTGAGGTAATTGCTTCGGTTAAATTAGAAGAAACCGTCCAATCTCGGCGAAATCGTCGTGATTTTCGACGACTACGATTTTGGGCGCGACTTGACTGGATTTGATTTCCGAGATTCATTATTTCAATTAATTGTTTCGGTATCTTAACAAAAACCCAAAGTGGCGGAGTGGTTGAGCGCGTGTGTGTTAAGGCTTTGGAATCCTGGCTGACCCGGGTTCGAAACCCGGCAGCAGCAATATATTTTTATTTCATTATTTTTAATACTTTTTCAAATATAACTTTTGTAATCTAATATACTTATTAATTATGTATCGTTTAAAATTAATTTGGGCATTAAATACGCAACGGAATTTTTAACTGATTGTTCGGTTAATAAACGAAGCGGGTTTGGTAAATCCGGTTTTTTACGGATGTTACAGTATCCCCTACTTTTTAAAAATTTCGTCCCGAAATTTAAGTAGTGACATATTTGTCTAAAAAGGATGGTGTTTAGTTTGACAGTAACATACTTAGAAAAAGAGTAAGAGTTTAAATTTTTTTTTGTTTGAGGCGGTAACGTTCCTTGTAAGGGTTGAGTACCCTGCTACAGGAATCGCTTTTTGTTGCCTACGGTAAAAATATTGATAAGCGGAGTTGATTCACTAAGCATGATTTCATGCGCAAGAGTTTTGATATGTTTGGAAAGATAAGGTTATATCCTAAAACAAAACTTCTAATACTACAACCTACATGGAACTTCTCATAACCGTCTGACAATGCCTCTGATCCTTTGGCAAGAATACTTATATATAGGAAGTACCAGCGGCGTATCCACCATATTCTTGTCAAATTTTCATTGGTTTTATCAGTAAGTCATGATTGGTTCTATGATACGACTCTAAACATACACAAACATAGCAACCAATGTCTGAGTCCTATTTCTGATAGTATACATGTTTGATTGGTGACATAATCCAATTTCTTTAAATGATGAGATGATATAAATGCTAGATCAGTGAGTATAAAAACAAACTTTAACCAAGAAATTACTAAAGCCTACATGGAACTTCTCATAACCGCCTGACAATGACTCTGATCCTTTGGCAAGAATACTTATATATAGGAAGTACCAGCGGCGTATCCACCATATTCTCGTCAAATTTTCATTGGTTTTATCAGTAAGTTATGATTAGTCCTATGTGACTCTAAAACATAAATAAACACAACAACCAAATCTTGACTCTTAATTCTGATAGTATACATGTTTGAATGATGACAGTACCTCTCTCGTTTGTTATGATGGAGAGGTTAGTCTATGTAGAAATAGAATACAATCCAATTTCTTTAAATGATGAGATGATATGAATGTTAAATCAGTGAATGTAACACAAATTTCAACCAAGGCAATACTAAATCCTACATGGAACTTCTCATAACCGCCTGATAATGCCTCTGATCCTTTGGCAAGAATACTTATATATAGGAAGTACCAGCGGCGTATCCACCATATTCTCGTCAAATTTTCATTGGTTTTATCAGTAAGTTATGATTAATTCTATGTGACTCTAATACATAAATAAACACAACAACCAATATCTGAGTCTTAATTCTGATAGTATACATGTTCGAATGATGACAGTACCTCTCTCGTTTGTTATGATGGAGAGGTTAGTCTATGTAGAAAATGGAACACAATCCAATTTCTTTAAATAATGAGATGATATGAATGCTAAATCAGTGAGTATAACACAAACTTCAACCAAAACAATACTAAATCCTACATGGAACTTCTCATAACCGCCTGATAATGCCTCTGATCCTTTGGCAAGAATACTTATATATAGGAAGTACCAGCGGCGTATCCACCATATTCTTGTCAAATTTTCATTGACTTTATCCGCAAGTTATGATTAGTTCTATGTGACTCTAATACATAAATAAACACAATCAACTTAATTCTGATAGCATACATGTTTGAATGGTGACAGTACCTCTCTCGTTTGTTGTGATGGAGAGGTTAGTCCTTGTGGAAGTGAGACATAGCTCAACTTCTTTAAATGATGAAATTGAAATACGTTGAAATGTATGATGAACAAATTTCGACCAAGACATTACTAAATCCTACATGGAACTTCTCATAACCGCCTGATAATGCCTCTGATCCTTTGACAAGAATACTTATATATAGGAAGTACCAGCGGCGTATCCACCATATTCTTGTCAAATTTTCATTGACTTTATCCGCAAGTTATGATTAGTTCTATGTGACTCTAAAACAAAAACAATAGCCAAAACTTGAGTCTCAATTCTGATAGCATACATGTTTGAATGATGACAGTACCTCTCTCGTTTGTTATGATGGAGAGGTTAGTCCTTGTGGAAGTGAGATATAGCTCAACTTATTTAAATGATGAAATTGAAATACGTTGAAATGTATGATGAACAAACTACGACCAAGACATTACTAAATCCTACATGGAACTTCTCATAACCGCCTGATAATGCCTTTGATCCTTTGACAAGAATACTTATATATAGGAAGTACCAGCGGCGTATCCACCATATTCTTGTCAAATTTTCATCGACTTTATCCGCAAGTTATGATTAGTTCTATGTGACTCTAAAACAAACACAACAACCAAAACTTGAGTCCTAATTCTGATAGTATACATGTTTGAATGATGACAATACCTCTCTCGTTTGTTATGATGGAGAGGTTAGTCTATGTAGAAATGGAACACAATCCAATTTCTTTAAATGATGAGATGCTATAAATGCTAAATCAGTGAGTACAAAACAAACTTCAATCAAGAGAATACTAACTTCTACATGGAACTTCTCATAACCGCCAGATAATGCCTCTGATCCTTTGACAAGAATACTTATATATAGGAAGTACCAGCGGCGTATCCACCATATTCTTGTCAAATTTTCGTTGGCTTTATCCGTAAGTTATGATTGGTTCTATGTGACTTTAAAACATAAAGAAAAACATAAAACTAAGCGGTTGGAGTCGAATCTTAATTTTTGGTGAAGGGGACTAGTTGGGTGGTTTCGTTTGAGCCGTCATTAACTTCAACAGGATTGTCGTTGATGTTGAAAACTCTTCCTCTTGCTGGTGGCCTAGGGATTAGGTTTCCTTGATTTGCTTGGTTAACTGGGTTTGCTTTTGCTTGGGCGTTTATGATGTTAACCAATCGAGGGCACGTGTTTCTGAAATGGGTAGGGTCGCCACAATTAAAGCAAGCTCGAACATAAGGTAACATGGGGTATTGAGGTTGTTGATATGTTTGGATCATATTTTGAGTAGGGGGTGTGGTTTGGTTTTGAGGGGTGCGGCAAACCTTGCTCAAATGACCATAGCGTCCACAATTCGCACATAGTCGACAATGTAAGGTAGATGGATGGTGATAAAAACAGGTGTTACATTGAGGGTGAGGTCCAATGTATGGTTTCTTATTTGGGTAAGTTGAGTTGGGTGCTATTTGCGTGATTGGGATAGCTTGGATGGGTATGGCTTGTGAGGCTAGAAGACATCTACAAGGAATACATATCAAGAGTATGACTTGGATGATTTAGGGATCAGGTGTCGTATTTAGGAATGAACATTTATAAAATAAATATAAAATAATAAATCTACTACATCCACAGGATGTCTTGGGCTTTGCTCGTAATTGGGCCTTGCATGCCGCCATACTTCACCTTCGTAATCATGTGGGCCACCATGAATACCGGGTTTTTCATATGGTTCACATGTGTTAACCTGGTTACGTACACTAAAACCCGGAGAAAATCGAGAAATATGTATATAACGTATGATATTCGGAATGTGTCCAGGTGTGGACACGGTGA
The DNA here is from genome assembly GCA_947069175.1 of Scalesia atractyloides. Classification (NCBI taxonomy): domain Eukaryota; kingdom Viridiplantae; phylum Streptophyta; class Magnoliopsida; order Asterales; family Asteraceae; genus Scalesia; species Scalesia atractyloides. The sequence continues at coordinate 31,268,540 of CAMTDV010000030.1, forward strand.
CACCTCAAAGTGGGGTTAGTTCGAACGACGTTTGGTGTGGCATGCTTTGGCCTAATAGGTCTTTCGTACTCTCATCGTTAGTCCCCAGGTAGGCAAACTGGTCCGTTATATTGGATTTATACGAATGCCAACCTAGACAGGACGTTCCGACTACCGGTACTTGTACCCTTCCAGTTACTACATGCCCGTCGCAGAACTCACTTTGATGAGATTTGAAAAATGAAAAATGCGACAAAATCTTTGAATAACGAAAGTATGAAGATGATTTGAATATGTGAACATTGAAATATGTATGATGAATGTGTATGTAAGTATGTATGTTTGACTGTAAGTATAAACAAATATGAAGCAAATAAATATCATAAGTTTGCATGTAACCACATAGACTATTAAAATCTAGTCAACTATAGTATAGGCTCTAAGGGTCTAATAACCTATCCTATATCCCTATAGTCATGGCTCTGATACCAATCTGTCACACCCCGACCCGCAGCGGAAAAGGTGATCGGGGCATGATTGGGTTATCATCAAAGCTCATGACATTTATTATAACACTTCATATTTATTATTACAATTTAAAGGGAAATATACAATCATAATTACATCATGTCCTACGTATCATTCTAGACTTCATTATTTTCTTCTAAGGCATTTCCTATGTTTTCGTTGCTTCATCCTGTTCACCTGTATCATGTGTAAAAATGGTTTTTGGATCAACAAAAAGTTGGCGAGTGAATCCTATGAAAACATTTAAACAAGTTTATTGAATTGATTATTAAATAAAGTGCATAACCACATATGAGTAAATGTAAATGTAAATATATTCACAAAACACTTAATATTTAGTAATGCACACACATACAATAATTGATCGTTTTGAGGCACGCGTTGTTCAACTCGTCTCTCACGAGGAACTGATGGGCCTAATGAATGAGTTTTGAGGCACGCGTTGTTCTACGAACTGATGGGCCTAATGAATGAGTTTTAAGGCACGTGTTGTTCAACTCGTCTCCCACGAGGAACTGATGGGCCTAACAAATAATTTGCATACAACTTTGACAATAAGTAATACATAACTACAACCAATATTTACATTCTAAGTTTAAATCATAATATGGTATGGCACGAGTTTAAATAAACGAGTTAGTTTTAGTGACACATAGTACACCCCAAAACGTGTAATTAAAAAAGGGGAGTTGTAAGATTCACTCATAGTGAGTGCGTTCGGTTGATGATGTTGAATGCGCACGAAGTTTGATTTAACCACGAGTGAAACTAACCTAGATAATAACATAATGGTCGGTAAATAAGCGGATTTTATTAATCAATTTTAGTAGGATTATTGGATATGTTTTTGTGAGTTTAAAGCTATTTTCTAACTTTAAAAATGTTATTTTTAAGTATTTTTAATTGATTTTTAAATAAATAAATAAATAAAAATAATAAAAAAATGTTGACTTTTTGACCGTTGACTTGTTGACCGTTGACATGTTGACCGGTTTTATTGTGTAAATGTATGCGCCGGGCAGGACTCGAACCCGAGACCTCCCGTTCGCGTGCACGCAGCTCTACCAACTGAGCTACGTGTCTAACCCGAAATATTTCTGTTTTTAATTATATTTATATACTAATTGAATTAATCCGAAAATCATTTATTTTAAAAACGATTTTAATGCATCGGCTCGGTGCTCGCCACAGGTCTCGAAACCGGGACCTGTGGGTTAGTTTGGCACACAGTCCACCGCTGGACTGTGTGTCCAACTTGGTAAATAATCTTTTTTTTATTATACTTAACATCTTACTGAAATTAACCCGGTTCGGTCTCAAAAAAAGGCATTTTATTTCTGTGAAAGTGCGTGTGTCAAGAATCGAACTCGGGACGTATGCGTGTTTATTTGCACACAGTCCACCGCTGGACTGTGTGTCTAACCCGAGATATAAATTGATTTAAATTAAACATATATAATACCGAAAACTTCATCTTCTTCGTTAAGCTTAACCAGAATCGATGTCCGACTGTTTTGACAAAAATAATCAGTTTCTTTAGTGTGTTGTGATTAGCTACATGTGAGTTTAATAAAAACGAGAGAGATTAAGTGTAATATCTACCGAACAGAGCTCCTCTGTTTCGCCGGCGCAACTCCGATGATAGCAGGTTATTCCGGCGACGTGTGTTTTGCGGCACAGGGTCTTCAGGAAGCTTGAGGTGAGTGTGGGTGGCTTCGGTATGGGCTCTAGGTGTTCTGTTTTTAGAGTAAGGCACAGAGGTGAAGGGGTTCGGTTTTCCGACGAGTTGCAGAAAATTTCCAGCGAGTGAAATTACGTCGAGAAAGGGTGTGATTGTGAGCGAAAAGGTTAACAGAAGTTAGAGGGTGTATTTATAGGGCAGAACATTGACGAATTTGGTCCGTTTACCGTCTTGATTCGTCGGTCAATGATTTTTCCGGCGGTTATGACTTGTGTCGCGGACTGGACATCGGTTATAACCGATGTTGAGGTAATTGCTTCGGTTAAATTAGAAGAAACCGTCCAATCTCGGCGAAATCGTCGGGATTTCCGACGACTGCGATTTTGGGCACGACTTGATTGGATTTGATTTCCGAGATTCAATATTTCAATTAATTGTTTCGGTATCTTAACAAAAACCCAAAGTGGCGGAGTGGTTGAGCGCGTGTGTGTTAAGGCTTTGGAATCCTGGCTGACCCGGGTTCGAAACCCGGCAGCAGCAATATATTTTTATTTCATTATTTTTAATACTTTTTCAAATATAACTTTTATAATCCAATATACTTATTAATTATGTATCGTTTAAAATTAATTTGGGTATTAAATACGCAATGGAATTTTTAACTGATTGTTCGGTTAATAAATGAAGCGGGTTTGGTAAATCCGGTTTTTGACGGATGTTATAGAACCTCTGCCAGCTGACCCTTAGTTGGAACATGCTGCAGAGGAATCAAACCTTTTTCATAGCAATCTCTCACAAAGTGATGTCTGATGTCAATGTGCTTGGTTGTTGAATGTGAGACTGGATTTTTAGTGATGTTTTCAGCTGCTTGACTATCTAACATGAGAGGAGTCTTTAGAGCAGTTACACAAAAATCCATCAATTGATTTTGAAGACATAGGAGTTGAGCAGTGCAACTTGCAGCAGCAATATACTCAGCCTCAACTGTTGATGTTTAAACTGCAACTTGCTTTTTGCTTTGCCAAGAAACTAAGCAATGGCCTAGAAACTGACAAGCTCCTGAAGTTGACTTCCTTGTGGCATGGAAACTAGCAAAGTCATTATCTGAGTAACCTGAAAGCTCAATATTCTCATTAGCAGGATACTAGATACCAAGTGTGGGAGCACCTTTTATGTATCTGAATGTCCTTTTCACAGCAATAAGATTTGACTTCCTAGGTGCTGACTCGGATCTGGCACAAACACATGTAGCAAACATGATATCTGGCCTAGATGCAGTTAGGTACAATAAAGACCCACTCATGCTTCTATAAAGAGTTTGATCAACCAAGTCATCTTTGTCATCAATAGTGACCAGCTTTGATGTGGCCATGGGTGTACTACATGATTTACAATCATTCATATCACACATGGAAGAGCATGTGGATCCAAAAATGATGTCATCCACATAAATTTGGACAAGCATCAAATCCTTTCCTCTCCATTTTAGAAACAAAGTTTTATCAGTTTTACCTCTTGTAAAGCCTATGGATAAGAGAAAAGTGGGAGAGTTTCATACCAAGCTCTAGGTGCTTGTTTCAAGCCATAAAGCTTTGTTTAGCTTGTAAACATGATCTGGATAAAAAGCATCTTCAAAACCAGGGGGTTGGCATACATATACCTCTTCCTTGGTCTTGCCATATAGGAATGCACACTTGATATCCATTTGATACACCATGATGTTGTGGTTTGTAGCAAAGGCTAATCTGATGGCCTCCAATCTTGCAACTGGAGCAAATGTTTCATCATAATCAATTCCCTCATCTTGTCTGTAGCCTTGAACCACAAGCCTAGCTTTGTTCTTGACAACAATGCCCCTTTCATCTCTTTTGTTCTTGAAGACCCATTTTTTTTCCAATTGGACATGTATCCTTAGTAATGGTACAAGTTCCCATACTTGTTGTCTTTTGAACTGTAGGAGCTCTTCTTGCATGGCCTCTACCCAACTGTTGTCTTTTAGTGCCTCTTGGTACTTAACAAGTTGTGTGAGTGATAGAAAACCAGCAAAAAAGACAAATGTTTTGGGATTGACTTTTTGTGAGAACCCCTTCGTTGATGTTGTCAATAATTTGGTCAGATTGATGGTTTTTAAGGTAGATTAGATCTCCCTTATATGGAACAATGACATTTTGAGGTGAAGGCTGCAGATGGGAATCATCTAAGCAAACATTTGTTGGCAATTTTGAAGTGTCAACATCTGTTTGGAATGGAGGTGGAGGTATAGGTGGGATTGGTGTAAAGATGAGTTGACTTTTGTTCAAAGAAATTGGACTTTTGTCAACAATGGTTTGACTTGATGAGGCGGCAGAGGTTTGAGGATCAACAACTGTTGATATAGTAGTGGTAGAGTTTTGACAAGTGTTTTGAACATCTGTTCCTCTGGTTGTGGAAGTGACTTTGTATTGTGCAAACACAATGTCAAATCCATAATCTTGATGTGAAGACTGTGGTGTACCTACATTGTTAGTCTTGATAGACACATCTTTAAATGTAAATTTATCTAAGTCAAACAGTTCAGCAGGATTTGCTGGGATTTTCAATGAAGAAAGTTCATTGAACTTTATATTCAAGGTCTCTTCCACACACCTAGTCCTTGAATTAAAGACTCTGTAGGCTTTGGAAGTGGTTGAGCATCCCAGAAAGTAACCACAATCTACTTTGGCTGCAAATTTTGAAAATGAATCTTTTAAGTTTAAAAGCATGAACAGCCAAAGATTTTGAAATATGAGATCAAAGGTTTGATCTTGAACAAAATTTCATAAGTAGTCTTTTGATGTCTAGGGTTAATCAAAACTCAGTTCTGGACATAGCAAGCAGTGTTTACAACCTCTGCCCAAAAAGACAAGGGTAAACCTGAGTCTGCAAGCATTGTTCTAGCAGCTTCAATTAAAATTATATTTTTCCTTTCAACCATGCCATTTTGTTCTGGTGTCCTTGGGATGCTGTATTGCCTAACAATCCCTTTTGACAAACATAAATCATCCAACTCCTTATTTCTAAACTCTGTTCCATTGTCACACCTAAAGACTTTTACTGGCAGGTCAAATTGCTTTTCAACTTGTTTTACAAAATTTTGCAAAATACCTGCAGTCTCATCTTTGGAGTGCATGAAATAAGTCCATGTAAACCTTGAAAAATCATCAACTATGAAAAGACAATATTTCTTCTTTTCAAGACTCATGATTTTTACAGGGCCAAACAAGTCCATGTGTAGCAATTGCAAACACTTGCTTGTTTTGGACTCTTCAATGGATTTGTATGAACTTTTATGTTATTTACCTTTTACACAGGAAAAACAATGTTCATCACAGGTGAAATTTTTTGATGGAAGACCTCTTACAAGACCTTGTTTTGAGAGTGTGGTGATAGTTTTAAGATTTGTATGACCAAGTCTTCTATGCCATAGTTCTGTCTCTTTGTTAGAAGTAACTGAGAACAAACATGCATTGGATATTTGATTATCTTTCAACATATCTACCACATACACATTGCCACTCATGTGAGCAACAAGCTGTGCTTTGCTCTTAGCTATGATTTGATCAATCTTTTTAACCACTTCTGGCCCAACAATCTGACAAGTTTTCTTAGTGAAGAGTGACCCATAGCCTTTGTCACTCATTTAAGATACACTAAGAAGATTAAATTTCAGATTGTCAATAAGATTGACATGCTCACACTTGAGTTTCCCAGCCTGGACTGTCCCTGACCCTAATACTTTCCCTTTTGAATTGTTACCAAAGGATATATCACTCCTCCATGTGCCATGAAATCTTTGAGTAGGGCTCTACATCCTGTCATGTTCCTGGAGCCTCCACCATCTACATACCATAAACTATCAAGGCAAGTAGAAGCTCCCTGCAAATTTGTAAACAATTAGTTTAGGTGAGTTTCCAAAGCCATGATGTCTTTAGATGGGGTCACAGACATTCCAGCCTCAAGTCCAGGAATATGGTCAGTGTTTTAAACAAATTTTGGTAACATCTGCTATGAACCATTTCCTATCAAATGAGCATAACCATGAGGATGCCTGTTAACTCTTGGTTTTGATGGTCTTTTGTAGACCTCAAATCCAAGTGGTACACTCTTGTAAGCAGCTTGGCCATATCCTCTTGGAAATTTATTAGCTGGTGATGCACCTCTTACCTGAACCTCTCTGGGAGCAGAGGTTATACTCAATTGTTTGGTAACAGATGTATGGACAGGGACACAGGTCTGTTTGGTCTTTTCTTTTCTTGAACTCTCAAGTGATTTAGATTTATACTCATTTCTTTTGACTTCAAAATTTTTGAGACAAACACACTCTTGAGTATTGTGGTTTGTTCTGCTACAGATGTTGCAATTTGGTGAATCAATGATCACACCCTTGTTTTGTTAATATCATAAGCTTTTAGAAGAAAACAATTTTTAGTGACATGATTCTTCTTTTCATAGAAATCACAAAACAAATTTGATATTTTCTCTCTTTTCTTCCCTTTTTCTGACTTTTTGTCAGCAGATGTTGTAAGATCTGCTGGAGGGTCTTTAAAGGGTACGATCTTAACTTTGGGTGCTTTTACCCCATCAATGGTTTAGAAATCCATTGGCTTGAAATTTTCAAGAATGTCACACTCATCAAACCATGTTGGTTTAAATTGATATTTTTCAATTTCCTCAAAAGGTGAGGAACCTTCATGTCTTTCTAAAACAATTTTCTTTCTAGTTTGATCAGTGACTTTGATTTCTTGACCAGCCAAATTTGTGAGAATTATTTCAACCAACCCAGACTCATCTACAACAGTGTTTTGAGAAATTTAGTTATGTTTTCTACAACCTATGCCAAACTTCACATTGCTTTTGATCTGGTTTTCCAACATTACCTCATAACCTTTACATGATTTTGCCCACTTTTCACAAGTGATTTGGATAGATTCAAGCTCCTTTTTACAACATTGATATTTTTCTTTCATAGTTTGGAGTTGATCCTTGGTTATTCTTGACTCATGTTTGAGACAACTGATTTCAGATTCTTTTTCAAACAGTTTAGTTTTTAACTCTTTTGCAGGCTTTTTAAACTGAATTTCATCATCGAAAATTTTATTTCTAAGGTTTTCATTTACCTCTTTTATGTTAGCAAAATCAATAATACATTTGTCTGAACATAGGTCTTTAAGGACCTGAGGTGATACATTAGCAGCAGCCATCATGGCACATTAACATTTTCCTTCACAAACACTGGCTTCCCATGGGTCTGACACTGAGATCACAATTTCTTCACCAACCTTCTATTCTGAAACATCTACCACAACATCATCACAAACTTCATTAGAATTTAACACCACTTCCTCAGACTCATCCGCTTCAAGTATTGTGTCTAGTGCCATGAAGCAAAAATCATCATGTTTCTTTCCAATGTTGGCAACTAGAGCAAAATTCTCATCGGTAAGTTCTTCAGGTAAGTTACTCCAATCAACAAAACCTTAAGTAAAGAAGCTCTGTTGATTGGTCTCTACAGGACTAGAGGTTTGTGTAACTTGTGGTGCAGGTTGCAGTTGAACCTGAGGACTTGGGGCTTGAACATACTGTATCTGAGGAACAGTGGTTTGGACATACTGATCTGGAACAGTGGTTACAAGGTGTGCAAAATGAGAAGTGTTTTGCATGTGTGGATCAGAGGTATATTGGGTATAATGGACAATGTTTTGTGTGTTTTGAGGTCTAGGACTTGGGTGTGTAATAATTGGACCATTTTTTTGACTCCTACATTCCCTAGCAAAGTGACCTAGTTACACTTGTACCACTTAATCTTTGACTTATCCAACCCAACTTTTAACCCTCCATGCAACCATGGAAATTTTCTGCCAGTTCTTTTGTAAACCTTGCTGGTTTTAACACTCAGCAAGGCCAGTTGGTGTAATATGTCCATTTCTTCAAAATCAGTTGGATCAAAATGTTGAAGATCATTCAGTTCAAAGGATAAGTTGTCAGAAACTTGGTTTTCTCCATTTGCAGCAAAAACAAAATTGGGTGAGCAAGAATCAGAGTTAAAATTTCCAACAGATGTTATGTCAATAAAATGATCGTAACTCTGATCCTTGCTACTAACAGCGGTTTCTTCTGACCAAAAAGTGTTGTACTACCAAAAGCATAGTCATCAGCCACTTTTCCTGACTCTTGTAGCTTCTTTTTTTGGTCAAGCTCTCTCTCATAAGTGAGAAGCCTACCGTGAAGCTGAGTCAAACTCATATCTTTAAACCCTACATAATTTCTTGTTACAAATGCAATAATGTCACATTTATCTGGTAGTGATCTAAGAAATCGGCTATTCAAAGTAGAATTTGCAAAATTAGCATTTACCAGTTTTAACTCACTAATCAGACAACTAAACCTTTCAAATTGTTGAGTTAATGATTCTCTTTTCACATGACAAAATGTTTCGTACTGTTGGTTTAAAACTTCTATGTTATTTTCAATAACTTCTTCAGTGCCACCAAATTGCTCTTTCAAAGCATCCCATAACTCCTTTGTACTGTTGCAATGCAACAGGCCAACATAGATATCATTAGGCAAGCAATTGCCACGATGCTAAATTCCTTTGCATCTAGCTCGATTTTATGAAAATCTTGCTCGGAGTAATGTTCAGGATTCTTTGGAACTTGAACTTTTGGGTCTTCGGCACTCGGTACCATCGAAACATATGGTCTGAAGATAACTAATTTCCAGCATCCCGTGTTCTGTTGTGCAATTATGTGACCCATCCGACATTGCCAGATATTATACTTCGATCTGACAAGCATCGTTTGTACATGGTGCTAGTGTTGTGTGGATCTTGTGAATTTTGAGACATTCTGATTGTTTACAAACGGGTTTTTGTTTAAAAACTTTGAACGTAAATAAATTTCACTCTGTTTTCAATAAAAACGAACAAACGAATTAGCAGTGAGAGCTGACCAGTTTATATCAAATTGATTATTAAATCAAATTTGAGTGACCAAGCTCTGATACCAATTGTTAGGATTTGAGTTTGATATTGTTGTGATCATTAAGATGAAATCAATGAAAGATGATAAACAATAATGAAATAGTGAAGAGGAAATAAGTAAACTTTGAAATCACAACAATAGAGAGATTGTTTTCATGAACATGCTTTTCTAATTATAATCACGTATGCATGCAATTTATAACTCCCCCTCAGCCTAAAATCACTCTCTTTGTTCGTACAGAATGTTAGAGGAAAGTGATCGATAAAACAATACATGCACTGTTCTATTTATAGTACATTTCAAATCACTGAGCATCTTAGGCTGACGTCACATTGATAGTGTTAGGATCTGAGTTTGAATTACTTGTAGTTTTTGTTTCAAAAATGGAAAGTGATTGAGTTTTAAAAGAGATTTGCAGCAGAAATAAATGGAAAACTTTTACTACAAGCAATGGTCGTTTGTTTTCATCATCATCATGCTTTCAAGTTGGTAAACTCGCATGTGATTCACAAACTCCCCCTCACCCTTTGCAATTGAAGTTTGGTAGTAAGAAAATGCAAAGAAGATGATATGCGAAAGTTGATCTTTTGATAGACAAGTTAAACTGTTACACAAGTTACCTATATATACTAAACTATCTAACCACTGAGCATCTTTGATGACGTCAGGGTTGATAGTGACAGGAAACTATATGTAACTAACTACAAACATTATCTAATGACTAAGCTCTGATATCTATCCTCTGATCCTTGTAACTCTGGCAGACCTTTGCAACTTAGTGAAGTCAGATGATAGGAGAGCAGTCTTTAGGGAAAGCAGTGTATATACAACAGAGGTTGTAACCTCTAATAGTTTAACCAAAGCTCGGATAGTGTTATTTAGCTTGGTATCATCTGTTCCTTTCATAGGGTTCAATCCCAACAATCTCCCCCTGGAACAGATGATGCCAAAAACAATTTATTCTTGGTCTTTATTCCTCAGGAAGAATTCTCTTATTTGACCTTTGAATTGAAGTTCAAAGTTAAGAGATTCTATGTCATCAGCATCCTTCTCCAACTCTAAACATAATAATTCTTGGAAGTCTTCTACTGTAAGCCCATAAGCAGCTTCCATAGATAGTTTAGTGGCATTACTATCAGACTTGAGCAATGTCAATTCATGGGTGTCTTTGTCGACCTTCCATTTTAGAATTTTTGGGTCTGAAGGTTTTCTTGAAGGAGCTTTTATTGCTGAGGATTGAGAAGGAGCTATTTGTGATAAATCTTTAGCCAACTTGGCACTTAAATCATCAGTTGGATAATCAATCATATTCTTTATACCTTCTTTGATGAATGTATCCTCAAACTCTTTGTCAGTCTTTTCAGACATCTCCCCTTGCCTTTTTCTGTGTAACAGGGCAAGTGTGGAATGGGCAGATGTTGTGCTGGACTTTTTGGAGAGTTGGGCTTTGAGAATAGAATCTTCTTTTGAATAATCAGGCTTAGGAGGCATGGATGGATCCTTTTTCCTCCTTTCTTCCAAATTTTTGTAAGTGTCTATCACCCTGACCTCACCCCATCTCATCACTTGGTTCTTTGAACCATAATTATTCTGAATTAGTTCATTCTTCATTCTCTTCAACTTTAAGTCTCTTTCAGGCATATCTTTCTTGTGTAAATCCCAGTTGGGAGGAGTTGGTTTTTAAGAGGATCTTTCAACATTTCTTGCATTCTGTTGATTTCTTCTCTCAACTTATCTAAGCTCCAATCCTTGAACTGGGCCCTTGTTGCCTTATACTTCTTGTTCTCCATCATATACTCAATGAGTTCGCTTTTGACCAGCTTATATTCCCTTTCTGAAATCTGATTGCTCAGGTTCTTGACGAAGTTTTGTAAAATGCTGGCTTTACTTAGTTGAAAGGACATGGCAATCTGTATTTCTCTATCATCTTTACCAGCTGATTCTCTTTTGGCAATATCCTCTGCTTGCTTCGGTTTCAATTCCAGGTAATCATCAACATTTGCAGGTCTTGGATAGCTATCAAGGGATAGGATTGTTCTTTTGTCAGGGTCATCCTCTGAAAAGAAACTTAGGATCTCTTCCATGACTGCTGGTAAATCAAGAGGATACAGCTTTGCTGCAGGAGTAATTTCAAGAGTTGAAGATGTTGTAAGCACTGATGTGGAGGTCATTGGTTGTGATGATAGTGGAAGAGGTGCAGGAATCTTATCATCATTTATCACTTTTGTGATCTTTCTCCTTTTAAACCTTAAAGTGGGTGATGGTGGTAGTGGGATCTTAGGTGGTGTGGATAATGGATGAGTTGATGTGAGAAATGTGATCATGGCAGTGGATAGAGTTTCATCTGTTGCAACCTCTGTTGACACAACAGGTGCTGTAACATCTGCTTGTGTGGATGTGGGATGTGGTTTTGAAGGTGTGATAGGTTTTTGAGAGGCAGAGGTTTTAATGGTTTGATTGGTTGCAGGCTTAGTTTTAGGAGGTGTGGATGTTGGTTGCCTGTCTTTTCTAGCAGGTATACTCTTTGATGAAATACCAACTTCTCCTTTTTCTTTTTGCTGTTCAATCTTTTTCTCAACCAACACTCTGCTATCCTTGATCACTGTCTTCTTGTGATTAGCCCTTGCCTTGGCCACAGTTTCATCAGTTAAATCTATCTTCTATGAACCATCAGGCCTTAGAATATTTAAAGTAGGTCTGGCCTTATCATCATCTATTTTCAGCTTTTTGTTTCCCAAAGGTTTCTCCCCCTTTTTGACTTCATCTGTTGTAACAAAGATAACCTTTGGAGGTGCATGACCAGTGGTTGTGAGTAGATGAGCTTTGATGGCTTTAATGTCTGCTGCAGTGTCTTGATACCTTCATTAAACCATGTTTCTAACATCATTCATCTGGTGCTTGTGTTGTAGATCCAAATAATGTTGTTGATGTTGAAACAGAGGGTTAAGAGCTTCTTTGAGATCAACAGTGGATAGAACAGAGGGTTGACTTTTGGTAGCTATCATCTGCTTCAGTAAACTTTGATTTCATCAACATAATTTTCTATCCTTGTCACTCTCTCCGTCAAATCCTGGTATTTTAGCTCATCACCTAATTTAATAGGATCATCTGAACTCCTACCTGAAATGGTAGTTGTATCTATGGTATCATTAGCAGTGGTTTTAGTACCAGCTTCAACCATAGATGCCCCTTTGTCTTGGAACTGGGGGCTTCCCACAACAGAGGTAACAATTGTTGCCTCAACAGTGGTTGCCTTCAACCAAGTCTTAGTAATGAAACCACTGTTCAACTGAGAACTTAGGAGTTCAGCAATTGTAGTGGCTGCTTGAGTTGAACTATCACCAAGGGTTACATGTAACCCAAGGGATGTAGCCTCTTCATGTGCTGATGGGCTAGAAACGAATAAAGAGTCAGACCCAACCTCTTGATGAAGTATATCCTCCGTAATAGGTTGTTGAGAAGTGCTGGTTTGTGCCTGGTCTAATTCAATTGCATTCAGCAATGGTAAAATAGTAGGTGGAAGTGTGGTCATTGGTGAAGGTGGCTGTGTAGAAAGCGACAGTGCCCTGGGAGAGGGGCTGTGGAAGATAGAACCAAGTGGATCTAGAACTTCATAATTTGGTGTCCCTGTGTCTACAACCTTTTCCTTTTGTGAGGAAGAAGGAGGAGCTTCAAAGCCGGTTGGAGATCTTTGAACCATCTACTGTGAAGAAGTAGCAGCAGTGGTTTGTGACTTTGGTGCTGTCACTGGGTTAACCTCTGGGATCTCATCTTCCAGAGGACCCTTTTTGGGTTTGGTGGGATTTTTGGTAAGTGTTTTGGTTTTCTTTTTGAGGATTTTTGGTGTGGGCTTCAGAGCAGCGGTTGTGGTGCCCTGATCACCAAGAGCAGTGGGCTCAATAGCAAGAGGTTGAGTTTGAACATTTTGTTCAGGTAAAACTTGCTCAACCTCCTCTACTTGTGTTTTCGCAACTTTATCTTGGTTTGTTATTCTGGTGAAAGTTTCATGAGTGAGGCAGCCTGGTTTAGTCACAGCGCCTAGTTTACTTTCAGGACCTTTGATTTGATCTTGTAAGTAAACTCTCCGAAAACGTGGATGAATCAAAAAAGCTTTTCTTTTTGCAAATATTTGAAAATTATTCACAAGATCATTACAGTATCTGGGAGTAGTTAAAATCTGTGTCAGTTAAAATTGCATACCCCAGATATTGCATGTTCAGTGGAATTTCATTGAAAGTAGTGGTTTTTGCTGAGAGACAAGTTAGAATTGTGTGAAAGAAAAATCTCATCTCAGCAGGAAAGTTAGGTTTAAAGATGGTCATAACTTTCATCTCGCCTACATAACCTCTTTCCAGAAACTCTGCTTGGATCTCATTTTGGGGAAATGACACAGGGTGTTCTATGTCATTTAACTTGAAAACTTGAGAGATCGATTGGGGGCTAATTTGCATCAACACTCCCCCTACTCTAAGGAACACCAGCAGCAGTTGAGTGAACCTTAGCATTATTCCAGAAGTCACGAAGAGTATCAATGTAAATTGGGACTTTGACTTCTAACATGTGCTTGAATTTTGACTTTTGCAAAATTTGAATCATTGGATGATAGCGAGTATTTGCGTTGTTCGCTTCAAGTATGGCGGTGTAATTATGTGGGGTTTTGAGTATGAGAGTGTAGGTGTAACATTCGTCGAAAAACGGGTTTTCCAAACCTGCTTCGTTTATTAATCAAATATTCAGTTATAATTTTCGTTGCGTATTTAATGTTCATATTAATTTTAAACAATACATAACTAATAAACATTGTTAGAATTTTAAACCATAATTAATAAATAATAAAAAAATAAGTGAATAAAAAATAAATAGGGCTGCCGGGTTTCGAACCCGCGTCAGCCGCTCCAACAAACACACAACACACCACTCCGCCACACACTTTACTTTGGAATAATACAGAAATAAATAAAACTTAAAGTAAACCCGGATTCAAACCAGAGAATCATCGCGCGCTCAGAAATCGCAATCACCGGAAAATCCGGCAATCCGTGATTTTGGCCAAATCAGTCTTGACTAAAACGCTCAAATTGATGTCGACGTCGGTTATAACCGTTGCCGGCAATCAATTTCCGTCATAACCGACGGAAATCTTAACTCGCGGACCTTGACTCAATTCAGCCTGTTTTCACTATAAATACCCTCTTGAACACTCTGAGAATCTTTTGGCTCAGAACCACGATCGTTTCCGAAGCTAAATTCATCTCAAAACACGTCGCCGGAGATATTTTACAGTCGCCGGACTTTCACCGGAAAACCGAGACTTACTTCAATTCGGTAAAATTCTCGACTCTTTTGTTTGTAATCCATTATTAGACATATATTAACTTCAATCCTTCAACCAGAATCTGTCCCAGACTATGCTGCCGGGAAATCCCACACTCGCCGGAATTTCACTGAAACATCAAAGTCTCATTGTCGATCGGTATAATCATCTAAAAACTCTTGATATCTCTTACTCAGTAACTTAATTTCATAACACAAGATACTAAACTGTCAAACATTTCACTCAGCCGAGAGTCACAAATCAGAGCCGACGACTCCTGCCGGAAATCTGAAGTAAACACACTGTTTTGGTACATTCTGTTCTTTAATCTCGTTAACTATTACATTCCAACCAATTATAAGTTTTGATAATCGAATTAAACAAAACAGTCGGATCTCACTGATCTGAGTTTTTGTAAACGAAGAAGATGAAGTCGAGAATAAATATAAGTATAATTAAAATCATATATTCAAACGGGTTAGACACACAGTCCAGCGGTGGACTGTGTGCGCAAACAACACACACGTCACGAGTTCGAATCGCACAACATACCGACTTTCAGAAATAAAACCAATATTTTTAGAACTGAATCAGAACAAGTCACAGTATGTTTATAAGAGTAATATAATCCGTGAGTTAAACAAATTAGACACACGGCCCAACTGGTTGGGCTGTGCGCATACGAACCGAAGGACCCGAGTTCGACTCCGGGTCCCTGCAACCGGTTCGGCCATATAAATCCTTTTTAATAAAAACCAAATAAATTTAAACTTAATTAGTATATAAATATAATTAAAACAGAGAATATTTCGGGTTAGACACGTAGCTCAGTTGGTAGAGCTGCGTGCACGCGTACGAGAGGTCCCGGGTTCGAACCTCACTCAGCACCCAATTAACCACAGTCCGACCGGTCAACAGTCAACGGTCAAAAAGTCAAAATTTTATTTCTTTTTATTTATTTATTTAATTGAAAAATCAATTAAAAATAATATTTTTAAAGTTAGAAAATGTCCTTAAACTCACAAAAATAAATCTAAAAATCCTATTAAGATTATGAATTAAAATTATTAATCTCAAATAAAATCCATTTATTTACCGAACCATTTTGTTATTATTTTAGGTTAGTTTTCCTCGTCGATCAAATCCCAAAACTCGTGCGCATCCAACGTCATCAAAGAACGCACCCAATGTGAGTGAATCTCTACAAATTCCCCGTTTTAATCACATTTTGGGGTGTATCATGTGTCGTTTAATTCCTTATTATATTTAAACACTTGTGCATCCATCATATCCGTGATCAAATGTGTATGTATCAATTGTTGTGTGAATTATGTTTAGATTGAAGTTATCATTTTCAGTACATGCATTTCATTAGGCCCATCAGCTCCCCGTGGGATACGTGTTGAGGCATTCGATCGGCTCCGTTTGATTGAGCCTTGATCTCACATACATCATCATTCATGTCATTCGATCGGCTCCGTTTGATTGAGCCTTGAGCTCATATACATCATCATTTATGTCATATACTCATCCAGTGTGGTTTGTGTTTTGTTATATACATATGTTTGCTCACATGTGATTATTGCACAACTTTTCAATATTAAACACAACAAGAAAATTAATAACAATGTTTTATCAAGGTTCACTCGCCAACTTTTGTTGACCCAAAATCTCCCCCGTTTTACACATGATACAGGTGATCCAGTTGAGGCAAGAAACACATAGGAAGGCCTAGAAGAATAAATCAGTTTAAGCTTGGGATTGTTTTACTTAGTTTCATTTTCCTTGTAATTGTATGGATTTGATTTGAACATTTAAGTTGTAATTTGAATTTAATAAATATGAAACATTTTAGTAAACATCATGAGCTTTGGTGATAACCCAATTATGCCCCGACTCTTATTCCGTTGTAGGTCGGGGTGTGACCGATTGGTATCAAAGCCATGACTATAGGGATATATGATAGGTTATTAGACCCTTAGAGCCTATACTATAGTTGATTAGAATTTTTAAATTGTTTATGCGTTACATAAAAAATTCATGATGTTTATATGCTTTATGTTTATTGTTACATTCAATGTTATGCAAGCATGTTCATAAGTACATATTATTATACAATGCTCATCATGAATCATATCCTCATAACATATCATATCCATGAGAGCACACACCTCACAATTCCCATGATTTTTGCAATGATTTTTGTATTTTTCAAATCACATCAAAGTGAGTTCTCATGACGGGCATGTAGTAACTGGAAGGGTACGAGTACCGGTAGTCGGAACGTCCTGTCTAGGCTTGGCATTCGTATAAATCCAAAATAAAGGACCAGTTTGCCTACCTGGGGACTAAAGATGAGAGTACGAAGGACCTATTAGGCCAAAGCATGCTATACCAAACGTCGTGTGAGCTAACCCCACTTTGAGTTGTCACTGTGTCTACACCTGGACACCCTCCTACCATACATCTCGCAATCATATTTCATGGTTTTCATTCGGGTGATGCGAGTGTTAAACCGCCAACACCAATGTGAATCCTACTAAGCCAATAGTCATGGGGGACATTGGAGGCCCAAACATGAGCAAACCCAAGACATCCTATGGATGTAGTTGCATTATTGATGATTATGTTATTTTTTTTATTCTTTTAACGACACATGACACCTTAAAACTTCTTAAACTCACAATCTTCCTATGTATGTTCCTGTAGATGTCGGCTAGGCAACTACGTGGAGGTAGAAAGTCAGGAAGATCAAACGAACGCTTGGCCACCCAAATTGCAAAACAAATGGCCGCAGTGCTTCCTGACATCGTAATTCAAGTCCAACAAGCTCTCACTGCGAATCCCATCAACCCTCCCAATCAAGAAGACCAGAACGTCGACAACCCTCCCTCCAAAAAGTGCTCCTACAAACACTTCAAATCTTGCGATCCCCCAAAGTATGAAGGGACCGAAGGTGTTACTGCTCTCCTCCACTGGTTTGAAGAAATGGAAAACACTTTCCTCAATTGCGATTGTCCCGATGATCGCAAGGTACGTTACGCAACTGGGAGACTGTTTGGGGTAGCCCTTACCTGGTGGAACACAGAAAAGGGTAAGAGAGGAGTCGAAGATGCCATGGCCTTAACAAGGGAAGAGTTAAGGGAAATCATGACGAGACGCTTCTGTCCAAGAAGCGAAATCAAAAAGTTGGAAGATGAATTCCACTCGTTAAAACAAAAGGAAGGAGATCATACTTCCTACAACAAAAGATTTCTCGAGCTGAATCAGATGATCCCTAATTTGTTCACCCCCGTGTACCGCTTGGTTGAACACTACATTCGAGGCCTCCCTTCGAAAATTCAAGACTCGGTTCTAAGCACTTCGCCTGCAACACTTGAAGCCGCAATGGAACTAGCTACCGAACTTACCGAGAATCGCATCCGAAATGGCAAATTCAAGGATGAGAAAAAGAAAGCCCCCATTGAGGCCCAAACTACAAACCATTCCATCTCCTCCTCGAAGTTTGCTGGTAAGAGGAAACGAAACAGCAGAAATTTTGTCGTCACACACACAAACCCTCCTATCACTGCCGCACCAATTACCCAAATTGCTCCCTTAGCTGCACCGTTCAAAAAGCCATACACCGGCCCATACCCAAAATGCAACCGTTGTCAATACCATCACATCCCCGAAACTCCTTGCCAACATTGCACCAGCTGTGGCCGTGCGGGTCACACTATTCAAACTTGTCGCACGCTTCAATGAATGAACCGCAATCAACCCTCAACCCAAACCCACCATCAGATGGTGGGTCAAGCCCAACAACCTTTACTTCTACCACCTGCACAACATATAGCCCAATCCTACTACCAACCCAACTACCCCATGATGCAACCCATGCGAGCATGTTACAACTGTGGAGACCCAAACCACTTCAGGAACACATGTCCCCGCTTGGTGAACATCATCCATGCCCAAGCTCAAGCGAATCCGGTAAATCAAGCTAACCAAGCTCCTCCACCTATTAGAGGAAGAGCTTTCAACATCAATGCCAACCAAGCTAGGGCTGACAACAACGTGGTTAACGGTACGTTTCTCATCAATGGTAGTTATGCATCCATGTTATTCGATACTGGCACGGATAAGAGTTTTGTGTCCTTAGAATTTGAACCTATCCTCAACCAAACTCGTGATAATCTCATGGAATCTCTAACGGTGGAAGTTGCAGACGGAAAGCCCGTTTCATTAAATTCTATTATACGAAATTGTACCCTCACTCTAAACAATCACGATTTTCCAGTTGACCTCATTCCTATGAAGTTGGGAAGTTTCGATATTATAATCGGTATGGACTGGCTCAGCCAGCATCACGCCGAAGTAGTATGCCACGAAAAGTTCATTCGCATTCCTCTTGCAGACGGTCAGACCCTACGTATCTTTGGAGAAACCCCTTCAAAAGGACTCAAATTAGTGTCCTGCCTTCAAGCCCGAAAATACCTCCACAAGAACTATGTCGCATTCCTAACTCACGTCGTCAAAAAGGGAACCAAGGAAAGGAAACTCGAAGACATCCCAGTAGTGAAAGATTTTCCACAAGTTTTTCCTGACGACATTTCAGGACTTCCTCCCGTGAGAGAAGTCGAATTCCGCATCGATCTTATACCTGGCGCTACACCAGTCGCAAAATCTCCTTATAGGTTAGCCCCATCCGAAATGCAAGAGCTGGCCAGTCAACTGCAAGAGCTGACTGACAAAGGATTCATACGTCCTAGCTCATCGCCTTGGGATGCACCTGTTCTTTTTGTGAAGAAGAAAGATGGAACGTTTCGCATGTGTATCGACTAAAGAGAACTCAACAAGTTAACGGTCAAGAACCGCTACCCATAACCTCGCATCGATGACCTCCTAGACCAACTTCAAGGCGCCACCTGTTTTTCAAAAATCGACCTTCGTTCTGGTTATCATCAACTCAAAGTACATGAAGAAGACGTCCCAAAGACTGCCTTCCGAACTCGTTATGGTCATTACGAATTCATGGTCATGCCGTTTGGTTTAACCAACGCCCCAGCTGTCTTCATGGATCTAATGAATAGGGTATGCAAACCCTACCTCGACCGCTTTGTCATAGTCTTCATCGACGATATTCTTATCTACTCCAAGTCTAAATCCGATCACGAGCGACACCTTCGAATCATCCTTACACTTTTAAGGACCGAAAAGCTCTACGCAAAGTTCTCAAAATGTGAATTCTGGTTAGGAGAAGTACAATTCCTCGGACATGTCGTCAATGACAAAGGAATTCACGTTCATCCTTAAAAAATCAAGGCAGTACAGGAATGGCAAGCGCCACGTACCCCTACCGAAGTTAGGTCATTTCTTGGTTTGGCTGGTTACTATCGATGCTTCATCGCCAATTTTTCCCGTATTGCTGTACCACTCACGGCCTTGACTCATAAAGAAAAACCCTTCATATGGGGACCTAAGCAGGAAGAGGCCTTCCAAACTCTAAAGCAAAAACTCTGTGACGCACCTATCCTCACACTCCCTGAGGGTTGTGATGACTTCGTGGTTTATTGCGACGCGTCAGGGCAAGGACTAGGCTGTGTACTGATGCAAAGAGGAAAGTGATAGCCTATGCTTCTAGGCAACTCAAAGTTCATGAAAAGAATTACACTACCCACGACCTGGAACTTGGAGCCGTTGTGTTCGCTCTCAAGATATGGAGACATTACCTCTACGGTACCAAGTGTGAAATATACACTGACCACAAGAGCCTCCAACATATCTTCAATCAAAAGGAGTTGAATATGAGGCAACGAAGATGGGTCGAACTTCTTAACGACTACGACTGTGAAATTCGGTATCATCCTGGCAAGGCAAACGTGGTGGCCGATGCGCTCAGTCGAAAAGGTTATGTGAACTCCATTCGTCTTCTATGTTCGCAAATCCTAACCGACATCAAAGATCGAATCCGAGCAGCTCAACATGTTTCTGTAACCGAAAATGACATTTGCGATGAGCTGTCATGTGGAGCGAACTAAAAATCGAAACCAAATCCGACGGTATTCTATACTATTTAAACCGCATATGGATTCCTGATCGCGACAACCTTTGTGACTCCCTTATGAATGAGGCGCACAAAACACGGTACTCTGTACACCCAGGAGCCGACAAGATGTATCAAGACCTACGATACACCTATTGGTGGCCGGGCATGAAAAAGGATATCGCTGTTTTTGTTTCCAAGTGCCTTACCTGTTCCAAAGTACAAGCTGAACATCAAAGACCTTCAGGACTTCTAACCCAACCTGAAATACCTGTATGGAAGTGGGAAAACATAACCATGGATTTCATTACCGGGTTACCTCGCACCTCCAGTGGGTACGACACCATATGGGTAATAATCGACCGTCTTACAAAATCAGCTCACTTCATTCCAATCCGCGAGGACTTCAAGAATGAGAAGTTAGCTCGTATCTACAATCAGCGAGATCGTAAGCCGTCATGGTGTACCTTTAAGCATCATTTCAGACCGTGATGGTCGTTTCACTTCACGAACATGGCGAGCCGTACAAACCGCCTTGGGTACACGATTAGACCTCAGTACCGCTTTTCATCCTCAAACTGATGGACAATCTGAACGCACCATCCAAACTCTTGAAGACATGCTTCGAGCATGTGTCATAGACTTCAAGGGAAATTGGGACGCTCACCTACCATTGGTTGAATTTTCGTACAACAATAGTTATCATTCAAGTATCGGTATGGCTCATTTCGAAGCGTTATATGGTCGTAAGTGCCGATCTCCAGTATGTTGGCACGAAATTGGGGAAGCACAAATCACCGGTCCAGAATTAATTCAAGAAACAACAGACAAGATCCATCAAATTCGAAACAATCTTCTAGCGGCACAAAGTCGTTAAAAGAGTTATGCAGACAAACGACGAAAGCCCTTGGAGTTTAACATTGGTGATCAAGTACTTTTAAAAGTATCACCGTGGAAGGGAGTGGTTCGTTTTGGTCAGAAGGGCAAGCAAGCACCACGCTACGTAGGACCTTTCAAGATACTCGAAAGAGTAGGACCTGTAGCATACAAGCTTGACCTACCAGAAGAACTCAACAGAATTCATCCCACATTCCACGTATCAAACTTGAAAAAGTGCCTCGCCGATGAGAACCTCCATATTCCTCTAGAAGACATTCAGATCGATGAATCTATGCACTTCATTGAAAGACCAGTAGAAATCATGGACTTCGGAGAGAAGCGTTTAAGACGAAGTCGTATTCCAATTGTCAGGGTACGCTGGGAGTCAAAACGAGGACCTGAGTTTACTTGGGAATGTGAAGACTCAATACGCGAGAAATACCCACATCTTTTTCCTGTTACCACTACTACTTAAATTTCGGGACGAAATTTCTAAAAGTAGGGGATACTGTAACATTCGTCGAAAAACAGGTTTTCCAAACCCGCTTCGTTTATTAATCAAATATTCAGTTATAATTTTCGTTGCGTATTTAATGTTCATATTAATTTTAAACAATACATAACTAATAAACATTGTTAGAATTTTAAACCATAATTAATAAAAAATAAAAAATAAGTGAATAAAAAATAAATAGGGCTGCCGGGTTTCGAACCCGGGTCAGCCGCTCCAACAAACACACAACACACCACTCCGCCACACACTTTACTTTGGAATAATACAGAAATAAATAAAACTTAAAGTAAACCCGGATTCAAACCAGAGAATCACCCGCGCGCTCAGAAATCGCAATCACCGGAAAATCCGGCAATCCGCGATTTTGGCCAAATCAGTCTTGACTAAAACGCTCAAATTGATGTCGACGTCGGTTATAACCGTTGCCGGCAATCAATTTCCGTCATAACCGACGGAAATCTTAACTCGCGGACCTTGACTCAATTCAGCCTGTTTTCACTATAAATACCCTCTTGAACACTCTGAGAATCTTTTCGCTTAGAACCACGATCGTTTCCGAAGCTTAATTCATCTCAAAACACGTCGCCGGAGATATTTTACAGTCGCCGGACTTTCACCGGAAAACCGAGACTTACTTCAAATTGGTAAAATTCTTGACTCTTTTGTTTGTAATCCATTATTAGACATATATTAACTTCAATCCTTCAACCAGAATCTGTCCCAGACTACGCTGCCGGGAAATCCCACACTCGCCGGAATTTCACTGAAACACCAAAGTCTCACTGTCGATCGGTATAATCATCTAAAAACTCTTGATATCTCTTACTCAGGAACTTAATTTCATAACACAAGAAACTAAACTGCCAAACATTTCACTCAGCCGAGAGTCACAAATCAGAGCCGACGACTCCTGCTGGAAATCTGAAGTAAACGCACTGTTTTGGTACATTCTGTTCTTTAATCTCGTTAACTATTACATTCCAACCAATTATAAGTTTTGATATCGAATTAAACAAAACAGTCGGATCTCACTGATCTGAGTTTTTGTAAACGAAGAAGATAAAGTCGAGAATAAATATAAGTATAATTAAAATTATATATTCAAACGGGTTAGACACACAGTCCAGCGGTGGACTGTGTGCGCAAACAACACACACGTCACGAGTTCAAAACGCACAACGTACCGACTTTCAGAAATAAAACCAATATTTTTAGAACTGAATCAGAACAAGTCACAGTATGTTTATAAGAGTAATATAATCCGTGAGTTAAACAGATTAGACACACAGCCCAACTGGTTGGGCTGTGCGCATACGAACCGAAGGATCCGAGTTCGACTCCGGGTCCCTGCAACCGGTTAGACCATATTAATCCTTTTTAATAAAAACCAAATAAATTTAAACTTAATTAGTATATAAATATAATTAAACAGAGAATATTTCGGGTTAGACACGTAGCTCAGTTGGTAGAGCTGCGTGCATGCGTACGAGAGGTCCCGGGTTCGAACCTCACTTAGCGCATAATTAACCACAGTCCGACCGGTCAACGGTCAAAAAGTCAAAATTTTTATTTCTTTTTATTTATTTATTTAATTTAAAAATCAATTAAAAATACTTAAAAATAATATTGTTAAAGTTAGAAAATGTCCTTAAACTCACAAAAATAATCTAAAAATCCTATTAAGATTATGAATTAAAATTATTAATCTCAAATAAAATCCATTTATTTACCGAACCATTTCGTTATTATTTTAGGTTAGTTTTCCTCGTCGATCAAATCCCAAAACTCGTGCGCATCCAACGTCATCAAAGAACGCACCCAATGTGAGTGAATCTCTACAAATTCCCCGTTTTAATCACATTTTGGGGTGTATCATGTGTCGTTTAATTCCTTATTATATTTAAACACTTGTGTATCAATCATATCCGTGATCAAATGTGTATGTATCAATTGTTGTGTGAATTATGTTTAGATTGAAGTTATCATTTTCAGTACATGCATTTCATTAGGCCCATCAGCTCCACGTGGGATACGGGTTGAGTATCAGGTGCCTCATTCGATCGGCTCTGTTTGATTGAGCCTTGATCTCACATACATCATCATTAATGTCATTCGATTGGCTCCGTTTGATTGAGCCTTGATCTCATATACATCATCATTTATGTCATATACTCATCCAATGTGGTTTGTGTTTTGTTATATACATATGTTTGCTCACATGTGATTATTGCACAACTTTTCAATATTAAACACAACAAGAAAATTAATAACAATTTTTTATCAAGGTTAACTCGCTAACTTTTGTTGACCCAAAATATCCCCCGTTTTACACATGATACAGGTGATCCAGTTGAGGCAAGAAACACATAGGAAGGCCTAGAAGAATAAATCAGTTTAAGCTTGGGATTGTTTTACTTAGTTTCATTTTCCTTGTAATTGTATGGATTTGATTTGAACATTTAAGTTGTAATTTGAATTTAATAAATATGAAACATTTTAGTAAACATCATGAGCTTTGGTGATAACCCAATTATGCCCTGACTCTTATTCCGCTGCGGGTCAGGGTGTGACAGTAGGGTTGAAGTGCTTGTGTGGATTTCTTCGAAGATTTTGATTTGAGAGCCATGGTATTAGAGAGAAAAACTGCTTTGAGATTTTTGAAATCAACACAGTTTAGGGTAAACACTGGTGAGGGATAAAACAGGGTTTTTATAGGGTTTTGAAAAAGTGACGATTACATGGCATCTGTTGCAAGATCTGATGGCTAACATTTGGCCACGTGTAACCTCTGATGAGAAAAGTACTGATTTTTAACACTATCAGTGGATAGCTATCAGTGTTTTGAAAAAAGTAGTAAAAATGGAAGTCAGAGGATACACTTTAACCGTGGACAAGATTTTGAAGCCTATCAGAGGTTTTGAGCAAGCAGATGTTATGAGCAGACTTTAAAGATTTATTGAAAAATTTTCAATTTTAACTACTTTTAAGGATGAGTTATTGATTTTCTGAAAACATTTTGATGCTATGTACGCATGGATTTACAAGAAAACTTGTTTTTAATCCATGTTTAGCATTCCAATTCTTGAGATCAAGTTTTCAAAGGTAGATGTATCCAATGCCTTAGTTAAAACATCTGCCACCTGATCTGAAGTATGGACATGATGCAAAGAAATCAAACCTTTTTCATAGCAATCTCTCACAAAATGATGTCTAATGTCAATGTGCTTTGTAGTTGAATGAGAAACTGGATTTTTAATGATGTTTTCAGCAGTTTGACTGTCCAATCTGAGTGGAGTCTTTAGAGCAGGTACACCAAAATCCAACAACTCGTTTTGAAGCCACAAGAGTTGAGCAGTGCAGCTAGCAGCAGCAATATACTCTGCCTCAGCAGTGGATGTTGAAACTGCAACCTGCTTTTTGCTTTGCCAAGACACAATCACCTAAGAATTGACATCCTCCTGATGTGGACTTCCTTGTAGTTTTGCACCCAGCAAAGTCACTATCTGAAAAACCTGAAAGCTCAATATTCCCATTAGCTAGATACCAGATACCAAGTGTGGGAGCACCTTTTATGTATCTGAATATCCTTTTTACAGCAATAAGATCAGACTTTCTAGGTAATGCCTGTGATCTGGCACAAACACATGTTGCAAACATGATGTCTGGCCTTGATGCAGTTAGGTACAATAAAGACCCAATCATGCTTCTATAAAGAGTTTGATCAACAAGGTCATCTTTACCATCAATGGTGACTAGCTTGGTGGTTGCCATGGGTGTGCTACATGGTTTACAATCATCCATATCAAACTTTTTAAGCAGTTCTTTCACATACTTGTTTTGATGGATAAATGTACCATTTTGCAATTGTTTAACTTGGAGACCAAGAAAACATTGGAGCTCACCCATTGCACTCATCTCAAACTCTGCTGCCATGAGTTTTTGAAACTCTTCACACATAGCAGTGCTTATGGATCCAAAAATGATGTCATCCACATAAATTTGGACAAGCATCAAATCTTTTCCTTTCCATTTTAAGAATAGGGTTTTATCTATTTTTCCTCTAGTAAACCCTATGGATAAGAGAAAAGTGGATGGAGTTTCATACCAAGCTCTTGGTGCTTGCTTCAAGCCATACAATGCTTTGTTGAGCTTGTAGACATGATCAGGATGGAATGCATCTTCAAAACCTGGAGGTTGACAGACATACACCTCTTCTTTGATTTTTCCATACAAAAATGCACTCTTTATATCCGTTTGATACACCTTTATGTTGTGGTTAGCAGCAAAAGCTAAGAACAGGCGAATAGCTTCCAACCTTGCTACAGGAGCAAAAGTCTCATCATAGTCTATACCTTCTTCATGTCTGTAGCCTTAAACCACGAGCCTTGCTTTGTTTTTGACAACAATACCCCTTTCATCAGTTTTGTTCTTGAAGACCCACTTTGTGCCCATTGGACTTACATCTTTTGGCAGTGGCACAAGCTCCCAAACTTGTTGTCTCTTGAACTGAAGGAGTTCTTCTTGCATGGCTTCTACCCAGCTGTTGTCTTTCAGTGCCTCTTGGTACTTGACTGGCTATGTGAGTGATAGAAAACCAGCAAAAAGACAAATATTTTGGGATTGGCTCCGTGTGAGCACCCCAGATTTGATGTTGCCAATAACTTGATCTGCTGGATGGCTTTTGAGATAAATCAAATCACCTTGGTATGGAACAATAGCATTTTGAGGTGATGGCTGCAAATGTGTATCATCTAAGTTAACCTCTGCTGGTGAATTTAAAGTATCAGCCTCTGATGTAAATGGAGGTGGTTGTATTGGGGGTATAGAGGTGACATTCTGATGATTTTTGTGCCCAATTGTAGGACTTTTATCAACATATATTTGATTTTGTGAACTGGCAGAGGTTTGAGGATCAACCATTGTTGACCCAGAAATGGTAAAGTTTTCACAAGAGCTTGTAGCACCTGATCCATTGTTGGAAGAATAGACTTTTGTTTGTGGAAGCACACAGTCATATTCTTGATCTTCTCTAGATGGTTGTGGTGTACCTGCATTGTCTAGCTTGATAGAAACATCAACAAATGTGAATTTATCTAAATCAAAAAGCTCTGCAGGATTTGCTGGGATTTTCAGTGATGAAAGTTCATTGAACTTCACATTCAAAGTTTCTTTAACACACTTGGTCCTAGAGTTAAAAACTCTATAGGCTTTAGCAGTGGTTGAGTATCTTAGAAAATAACCACAGTCAATTTTGGCTGCAAACTTAGATATAGAATCTTTTAAGTTCAAAATGAAGCATGGACAGCCAAAAACTTTAAAATAGGAAATCAGAGGTTTGATTTTATACAAATCTCATTGGCAGTCTTTTGATGCCTGGGGTTAATCAAAACTCTGTTTTGGACATAGCAAGCAGTGTTTACAGCCTCTGCCTAGAAACACAAGGGTAAACCAGAGTCTGCAAGCATAGTTCTTGCTGATTCAATTAAAGTTTGATTTTTCCTTTCAATTACCCCATTTTGCTCTGGAGTTCTTGGAATGCTATATTGTCTAACAATTACTTTTGACTCACAAAAAGCATCTAACTCCCTAGTTTAAACTCTGTTCTATTGTCACTCCTAAGGATTTTTACTGGAAGATCAAATTGCTTTTCTACTTGTTCAACAAAGTTTTGCAAAATGACTGCAGTTTCATCCTTAGAGTGGAGAAAGAAAGTCCTTGTAAACCTAGAGAAATCATCAACTATCACTAGGCAATACCTTTTGTGTTTTAAGCTCATGATTTGCACTGGGCCAAACAGGTCCATGTGAAGCAATTGTAAACACTGGCTTGTTTTGGACTCTTCAATTGATTTGAAAGAACTTTTATGTTGTTTTCCTTTTAAGCAGGAAACACAATGTTCTTCACAGGAAAATTGCTTGTGAGGCAAACCTCTTACAAGACTTTGTTTTGAGAGTGTGGTGATAGTTTTAAGATTTGTGTGTCCAAGTCTTCGATGACATAACTCAGTCTCTTTGCTAGAAGCAACTGAGAATAAGCATGTTCCAGACATAGGATTATCTTTTAGCATATCTACAACATCCACATTCCCACTTCTGTATGCAGTAAGTTGTGCTTTGCTCTCAGCAATGATTTGATCAATCTTTTTAACAACCTCTGGTCCCATAATTTGACAAGTTTTCTTAGTGAAGAAGGATCCATACCCTCTGTCACTCATTTGTGAGACACTCAGCAGGTTAAATTTCAGATTGTCAATTAAATTCACATTTTCAAACTTGAGTTTACCAGCCAGAACCGACCCAGACCCTAAAACCTTTCCCTTTAAGTTATTACCAAAAGATATATCACCCCCCCATGAGCCATGAAGTCCTTGAGAAGGGCTCTGCATCCTGTCATGTGCCTGGAACCTCCACTATCTACATACCATAAGCTATCAAGGCAAGTAGAGGGTCCCTGCACATCAAGTAAATAGATCAGTTAAGATAGGTCTCCAAAGCCAAAATGGCTTTGGATGGGGTCACAGATGGTCCAGCCTCAAGTCTAGGACAATGGTCAGTGGTTTGGATATTTTCTTGTAACATCTGCTCTTGACCATTTCCTATCAGATGATTGTATCCATAGGGATGCTTATTCACTCTTTGCTTTGAAGGCTTTTTGTATCCTTTATAAGTAAGAGGAACCCTTTTATAGGCTGGTTGGCCATACCCTTTTGGAAATAAATTTGATGGTGGGGCATCTGTCACTTGCACCTCTCTAGAAACAGAGGTTTTGTTTAAAGCTTTTGTAACAGATGTTTCAGTTGGTTCAAAACTTTTCTTAGATTTATTTCTAGCAGAACTTGAACCTTCTCTTTCTAGTGCTTTTGCCTTGATCTCTTTTACCTTTTGCTCATAGTTTTACACTCTTGAGTTAAGTGATTTGTTTTGTTGCAGATGGTGCATCTTGAAGAATTTTTGATAACACAAGTTTTGTTAATGTCATAGGCTTTTAAAAGAAAACAATATGCAGCCACATGATTTCTTTTTTCACAAAATTCACAAAACAAGTTTTTAATCTTTACTTCTCTTTTCCTATCAGACTTTTTATCAGCAATGGTTGTAACCTCTGCCGGTACATCTTTGATAGGGATCACCGGTGCTTTTGGGGCTTTAATACCATCAGAGGTTGTAAAGTCCATTGGCTTAAAGTTTTCTAAAATATCACATTCATCTGACCAGGTTGGTTTAAACTGATATTTTTCAATTTCTTTATCTTTTGTTGAAACCTCTGATTTTTTCAAACAATTTTGTTTCCAGCTTTATCTGTGATTTTATTTCTTCACCAGCCAAATTTGTTGGGACTATTTCAACCAACTCAGAATCAATTTCAGCAACATTTTTCTCATTTTGGTTATAGGTTCTAAAACCTACACCAAACTTAATGTTGCTCTTGATCTGAGCATCAAGCATAATCTCATAACCTTTACAGGACTTAACCCATTTTTCACAAGTGATTTGGGTTTCTTCTGATTCCTTTTTACACACCTGGTATTTTTCTACCATAGTTTGGAGTTGGTCCTTGGTTATGCTTGATTCATGTCTCAAGCTACTCATTTCAGAATCTTTTTCACTTAACTTTGATTTTAACTCTTTAATCAGTTTTTCAAAATTAGTTCATCTTCTAAAATTTTGTTCCTCAGGTTTTCATTCACCTGCTTAATGTTTGCAAAAGCAATGATGCATTTGTCAGAACATAGATCTTTAAGGATCTGAGGTGATACCTTTGTAGCCGCCATGAGAGCACAATCACACTCATCTTCACACACATCAACATTCCATGGGTCAGCAGGAGAGTTCTTTTCCTTATCAACAGCATTTTTCTTTTCTTCACTTGAAACCATTGTTTCATCACAAACTTGAACTTCATCAGTTTTTGACACTAACTCACAGATTCAACACCTTCGGCAATTGTCTCTAAGGCCATTAAACAAAATTATTGTTCAAAATCATTTTTGGCCATTAAAGCAAAGTTCTCATCAGCCAAATCCTCAGGCAAGCTACTCCAGTCAACATAACTTTGTATGAAAAAGCTCTGTTGACCAACCTCTGCTGGACTAGCAGTAGTTTGAGCAGGTTGTGCGACAGTGGGAACTTGTTGTACATGCACTTGAGGATGTGATGGTGCCTGAACATATTGAATTTGTGGAGCAGTGGATTGAACATAATGCACTGGAAAAGTAGTAGCAGGATGTGCAAAGTGGGCAGTGTTTTGAACATGTTGAGCAGGGGTATATTGGGAATAATGAGCAGTGTTTTGTGTGTGCTGAGGTCTAGGGCCAGGATGAGTCACTATTAGTCCAGAATTTTGAGACCTGCATTCTCTGGCAAAGTGTCCTAACCTATTACATTTATAACACTTGACTTTTGATTTATCCAGCCCAAACTTCAATCCCCCATGCAATCTTGGGAATTTCCTACCAGTTCTCTTATAGAATTTACTAGCCCTAACACTCAATAGGGCCAGTTGGTGCAAAATATCCATTTCTTCAAGATCAGAAGGTTCAAAATGTTGCAAGTCATTCAGCTCAAAGGATAGAGTATCAGAGGTTTGGCTTTCCCCACTAGTAGTGAAAGCATAGTTGGGTGCATATGTTTCAGATCCAAAGTTCCCACCAGAAGTATATCTATATAGTGATCATAACTTTGGTCCTTACTGCTGCCAGATCCATCTTCTTGGCCAAAAAGAGCTGTATTACCCAATGAGTACTCATCAGTCATTTTGCCAGAATCTTGCAACTTCTTTTTCTGGTTTAACTCTCTCTCATAAGTGAGGAGTATCCCATGAAGTTGTGTCAACGACATTTCTTTAAACTCAACAAACTTTCGTGTTACATAAGCTACAGTCTCCCACCTATCTAGTAACGATCTAAGGAAACGACTATTGACAGTCGAATTAGGAAAAACCATGTTAACCAGTCTAAGTTCACTAATGAGACAGCTGTAACGTTCGAACTGTTGTGTTAGAGACTCTCCTTTCAAGTGACAAAACGTTTCATACTGCTGATTTAGAACTTCTCTGTTACTTTCAATCACTTCCTCAGTCCCACCGAATTGCTCTTTCAGTGCATCCCATAACTCTTTTGCACTATTACAATGGAGTAGACAAGCATAAATCTCATTGGGTAAGGCCGAAGCAACTATGCTAAATGCCTTAGCATCCAATTAAATTTTCTGGAAATCCTGTTCCGAAAAGTTTTCAGGATTTTTGGCACTTGTTTAGTTGGATCCTCTGTGCTTGGAACCATCGGAACGTGAGGTTCATAAGCAACAGATCTCCAGCAACCGGTGTTTTGCTGAGCAAGGATTTGACCCATTCGTCGTTGGCAAATGAAATATTCATTTCTTACTAGCATCAGCGGTTTGAACAAGGATCTAGAGTTGGCATCCTGTGTGTTTGAGACATTTTCAGTTGATTTTTCACATATTTCTGTTTTAAAAACTTTGAACGTAATAAAACTCTGTTTAACAAGCAAAAACAACCAAACTAAATAGCAGAGAGCTGATCTGTTCAAATCAAATCGATTGTTAGAACGAATTTGATGAATCAAGCTCTGATACCAATTGTTAGGATCTGAGTTTGAATTACTTGTAGTTTTTGTTTCAAAAATGGAAAATGATTGAGTTTTAAAAGTGATTTGCAACGGAATAAATGGAAAGCTTTTACTGCAAGCAATGGTCGTTTGTTTTCATCATCATTATGCTTTCAAGTTGGTAAACTCGCATGTGATTCACAAACTCCCCCTCAGCCTTTGCAATTGAAGTTTGGTAGTAAGAAAATGCAGAGAAGATGATATGCGAAAGTTGATCTTTTGATAGACAAGTTAAACTGTTATACAAGTTACCTATATATACTAAACTATCTAACCACTGAGCATCTTTGGTGACGTCAGGGTTGATAGTGACAGGAAACTATATATAACTAACTACAAACACTGCTAATACTAACTATCAGTGCCTAGCACTCTTACATTGATTATCTATCTAATGATTAAGCTCTGATCTCTATCCTCTGATCCTTGTAACTCTGGCAGACCTTTGCAACTTTGTGAAGTCAGATGATAGGAGAGCAGTCTTTAGGGAAAGCAGTGTATATACAACAGAGGTTGTAACCTCTGATAGTTTAACCAAAGCTCGGATAGTGTTATTTGGCTTTGTATCATCTGTTCCTTTTATAGGGTTCAATCCCAACAGATAGTGATATTTAACAACTAACAAACTCTAACCTCTGCTAGACCTAAACACTGTTACATTTACATAATAGACTATGTTTACAACAACTGCTAAGATATCCTCTGTTGTTCTTCAGCAGACTTTGCTTTAACAGCCTTTTATACTTCATCAGAGTTTCTCTCTGGCAAACCTTGACTTCCAGCGGAGCTTTGCCTTTAACAGATCTTTTGAACAGTCTTTAAGTATGAGCAAAGTTTAGAGTAGCAGATTTTCTAAGTATTTTATTAAGGATAAGATGTTATAGATTATTTTGGCTTTTCAATTATCTGCTCTTTTGTAGGGTTCAAAAGATCCAACAATTTTCTTTATAGATAACATCCTAATCTATTCAAAAACTCAGGCGGACCATGATCGGTGCATTTTGGGTACATGTTATTGAATATTGTTTATAATAAAAATACATCGATAAGGAGATAAAATAGGCTACTTTAGTAGGTTTCTATTACCAAGTGGGTTAAGATGAAAACGAGCTAAAATGATTAATTTAGAGAAAAAGATAAATATGAACAATTAACCATAGAGCTACATGACATTAGATTAAAAAAAATACTTATCATGCTAAAACGTTAAACAACCTAAATTGCAATATATTAGAATGTGGTTTGAAGATAAAATAAAATACTGTTTTAACATTTATACAGGTGGTGTCATCAAGATCTATAAATTGAAGTAAGATGTGTTGTTAACATTACAAGATAATGGGCTGAAGATTATATCTAAGATGGGCATTAAATGGGCTGCGTATGAACTTGGATATTTGAGAAGCAAAGGCAGGCTCACAAGACATGTAAGGGAATTAAAAGGCCCATAAAGGGAGTAAGTTAATGCAAGTTAAAGGGAGTTTGATGGCAACTTTTTGGAGGATTGCACAAGATAGAGGTTTTGACGGCAACTTTTGGAGATCACACATAAGGAGTTCGCAAGAGGTCTGACGGCATAATCTTTTAACACAAATATTTTTCTATGGCTAAGCACCAAAATCAAGAATCTAAGATGACATGTATGCGTGGCTAAAATACCCTTATCTTTTTCGGGTGTAGGGTTTGTTCTAGAGAACTTTTTATTTTATTTTGACTAGATTTTAGGAGTGGATTTGTTAACCTCTTAAGTTATATAAAATCCATTTGAGGTTTTTCACGTCAAAGATTTGAATTTGTTAATTTGGTCATATTATTAAATTGATAGTTTTTGCATTGAACCATTTAAGTTTAGATCTTCAATTGTCACTTGATTAATCACGCACATACTCACCCTTAATGACTTCAGACTAGTTAAATGAATTAATTGTTTTCACCAACTCGAAACCTGGAGAAGATTATTTTTTCACAACTGGTTAACATCAAAAGTTAAAGTTTGCTGTTTTCAAACCAACTCGACTAAAAATCAATTTGTTTCTTTTAATAAGTAGTAATTTAACCGAAACTGAACTGACCCCCAATTCATCGAGGAGAAAACTCGACTTTCATATACTACATAACTTTACTTGTTTTTGACCGACCAAACCACATCGACCAGACCACGAACATCACCTCTGTTTGATGATGGAACTCTTAAAGAAAGAACAACTTTATGCCAAATTCCTGAAATGTGAATTTTGGCTTAAAGAGGTGTAATTTTTTGGACACACTGTTAATGAACAAGGTATACATGTGGATCCCGCCTAAATCGCAACAATTAAGGATTGGAGTACACCCACTACTTCTACCGAAGTTCGTTCTTTTCTTGCCCTCACCGGCTATTACCGTCGTTTTTTCTCTAACTTCTCCAAGATTGCGGTTCCCCTTACTTCATTAACTCAAAATGGTAAACCTTTTGAATGGGGAACCAAACAGGATGAAGAATTCCAAACCTTGAAATAAAACTTTATGATGCTCTTATTTTATCTCTATCCGCGTTTAACAACGATTTTGTTGTCTATTATGATGCCTCAAATCTAGGCCTTGGCTATGTCCTCATGCAAAGGGACAAAGTCATAGTCTATACTTCAATACAATTAAAAATCCACGAAAAGAACTAGACAACTCATGATCTTGAATTAGGTGTTGTTTTTTTCGCTCTCAAGATTCGGAGACACTACCTCTACGGTACCAAGTTATGCTTTTCATTGACCACAAAAGTCTCCAACACATGTTCAATCAAAAGGAACTGAACATGTCTGACTTGTATCCCCTTAGAAGGGTATGGTTATATTTGGGAAAAATGGGTAATTAGCTCCTAGTTATGTGGGTCCTTTCAAGATCATTGAAAAGATCGGGAAGGTACCCTACAAACTCTAACTACCTCCTGAGATTGAAAATGTTCATCCAACCTTTCATGTGTCCAACTTGAAAAGTGCCTAGCTGTAACATTTACAAAATTTCAACCGTTGTACATTTTGATCGTTTACGTGTTTAATGTGATTTTATATTTTACTTACGAAATACGTAATCGTATGATCGAGCAAAACGATATTCACGATAATTCCGAAACAAAATCTAAGTTACATATCCCTTTATACCCGTTAAATAACCTAAACAATGTGTTAGAAGGGTTAAAAATGGCAAACAAGTGATAGTACAAGTCTAGGGGCCAAAACTGTCAAAAAGGCAAAATTTTTGGCGTCAGAGTGCCTTACGGACCGTAAGGCTTTGGTTACGGTACGTAAGGGGTGCCCAGATGCAGAAATTTGCCACCTTTAACCTGATTAGGACACTTGTTAGGACACTAAGCAACTCCATAACACCTCATCAAACACTTGTCAAGCTCTCATGAATCCAAGATTACTATAAATAGCCTTGAGTTCTTTGAGTTCTTCACACCATTATTTTCTTCTCACTGAATCACTCTCTTGGAGCTTACTTCTGCTTTGAGGCCTCCATTCCAAAGTTTTAATCCCTTTTCTAAACACAAGTAAGTGTTTCTCCTAGTCTATTTCATTTCTTTTGGCTAGTTATGAGCCAAAAGTCAAGCAAATTGACTTTTGCTTTGACTTTTAGTTATAACCATTTTGGTCAAGTCAAAGTTCCAATTGAACTTTGCTACGTGGTCATAATAATAAAGGTGTTAATCCCTTGCGATAACACCCTCTGATCATCACGTTTAGTAGGCGAAATGACGAGTCAAACTTTTATGAAATAAAAGTAAAAATGCATAAAAATGCATTTTACGACGAATGAGTTTTCGGGTATTAAAACTAAGTTTTGATACCAAATTAGTTTTATAACATTATTAGACATGTTTTAACATGTCTAGCTCGTCATTTCAAGTTTAGTGCTTATTCCTTAGTCGAAAGTTGAGCGGTTTGACTTCTGCTTTGACTTTCGAATCTGACCTGTTTGGTCAACCTTAGGTTCCGACCAAGCCCATTTATATGACCATAGTAATATAGGGAATAACCCTATGAGCTTATACCTTATTGCCATTTCGTTTGATTAGTCAAATGACGAGTCAACTTTATACACTTTTAAAATGTCTAAAATACCCTTTTCGCATAAAATAGTTCTAAACATATATGATCATATTTTTTATATAAACTTATCACACAACTTTAATAAGCATGATTTGACATATTGGACTTGTTATAGGACTCATTCGACCATCCAGACCCATAGTTACGCATACGACCCGCTAAAGTGGCGTAAACCACTTTAACATGTCGTAACAGGTCAAAACACCTAGAGGCCTTTTCCAATCAAAATGTAAGGAAATTGTTTTATACAAGAAAAAACATTTTGATTTAAACAAGACATTTGTTTACTCAAAACATTTGGTTTATACAAAGACATTTGTTTATACAAGACAAGTCATTTGGTTGGTTTATACAATACAAGACATTTGGTTGGTTATTACAAAGACACAAATGATTTTTAAGTTAACGATACACTATTATCTTTTAAATCGAATGATTTCTCATACGATTTTATAAAAGAAACACTTTTTGTCAAAGATTCATGGCTACAAAGATTTATTTAAAATATCAACTCTTGGGGTTGCTTAAATATTTTTCAACACTCAAAGCCATGAGTCTTGACCACAAAACCTATATTACTCACTAGCATTCATTGTTGACCATCTCTTTTTCACATTTGTTCTAGGTGCAAATGTTTGATGCTTTTACAAGTATGTCACACGTAGGAATAGACTCAGGCCTTAGCTTGCTTAAAATAATATTTAGTTGTTGTATCTTGTATCGACTTCTCAAAGACTATGTAAATTATTAATTCAATAACACAAAACTTTTAATACCATGTGTTTGAAACAATTTGTAATGTGACCCCCGACGTTTCCGCTGCGGGTTGTTTATGCGCGACCGGGGTGTTACAGATTGGTATCAGAGCCGTGGTATTAGGAAATTAGGTTATTGATAATGCTTTTGACCTAGACTATAACCTTCCTAGGACCCAAACGGGTAACTCGCGTCTAGATTCTTAATACAAAACCATCACTTATCTTTAGGTGATTACAAAACAATACAAAGTCATAATTTAATCTTAAAAGTTCAATTTTTCAAAAACTTTTACAAGAATCATCATCTATCCTTAGATAATTTGTTTTTAGGCTTTTTAAGCCTTAAATGTTTTCAAAATCTCGTCAAAGTTTGGGTTTTAATAATGTGACGTGCAATCTGGAAGGGTGGACGCTTGTCCCTTGAGTTTTATGTCTAAGGCTAGAGTGTTCGTACAAATCCACTTAATCAGACCAATCACTCTTACCTGGGAACTATTGGGTGAGTGTCCACTTATAGGCTAAAGCATGTCTTCACGATACATTATAAAGACCCATTTACTTTGATTTGTCATTGTCTCATTTACTCATTTTAGTAATGAATAATGATTACACTCCTTATGCTTCGTCGATATTTTAACGTTTCTTTTTTACTATCCTATATCAATCTCACTCGTTTTCCCTCATGATTCCTTTCTCTTTTAGAATGCCTCCTCGTCGCGACACTGCCCAAAATGCCAAAATGGCAGATATGATCTCTCAGCAAATGGCAGCGATACTTCCAAACCTTATGACCCAACTTAATCAAGCCAACAATAACAATAACAAACAAAATGTACCCCACCTTGTAATTTCAAACAATTCAATTTGGCTAAACCACTCAAGTTCTATGGGTCTGAAGGAGCTACTAGGCTCCTACAATGGTTTGAAAGTATCGAGAGCACTTTCCGCCATTGTCAATATTCCAATGAGCGCAAGGTAGAGTTCGCTTTGAGTGTTTTCCAAAAGAGAACACTCACGTGGTGGTCAGTTATAACACAAACACTAACGTAAAGGGATTAGTTACGGAATCACACACGAGTCGGTCCCCAAACGTGAGTGTTATCTCAAACGTCGTAAACGTCGGTAAACATGCGATATAATATTTTCATACAAGTATATAAATATAAACTATGTGAATCTATATGCTATGTGACTTATATGCTTATTTTGTGAACTTACGTACCGCGTATATTTAAGTGGTACAACGTGTTGGTAATATTTAGCATTTTTTAAATTATAAAAAAATGTGGCACACAGTATTTTCAACATAATTAAACGTGATAATTATTTATGACTACTCGAGACAATCTGTCTCAGTTTGGCAGGGCATAGGCATATATACATTCCAAATATTTATTTTTATCGAATTAATTGTTAACTACTCGGCATAGAAATTTTGTAATTATATGAGCAATTATAAATCCAAGAGACGTGATGTTAAACCCGGTTCGTAATACGCGATATATATATATATATATATATATATATATATATATATATATATATATCTTATTCTACCTCTTCCTGCTACTTCTCGTCCAACACTCAAACCCTAGCCCCAACATCATCTTCTCCAAACACACACACACACACACACACCTGAAGCAAAGTTTTTTTACTGATGTGGAGTATCACAATTAGACTGAATTAGAAATTGTGGCCTCGAAGAAAGAATAACAAAGATGTCAAATTCATATTGGATATCAGGATGATTTTACGTGAAAAATTTTAGCTGGGGTTCTTTAGTTACAAAATATTTGGAGTAAATATCTTTGTTAGTTGGGCGTGTTTTTAGTCGGATTAATTGCACGTGGCGGGGTGGTGCTGGTATGGCTGGCATCATGGTGAACGGCATTGCCGATGATGTAGGGTAGCAGATTGGCAACGAGCTCAAGCGGCTGCTGAGCAAAGTAGAGATTCCGGCCGCAAATCGGTTTTCCGGTCAACCTCCGATGAGTCATTTTGAGGTTGGACGTTTTGTTTAGGCTTAAATCGGTAGTATTCAATTTCATCTCCGGTGCTCTAGGTAAGTTCAGTTTTAAATCCATTCCTTATCCGGTCATTTGTCTTCCAATGAGTTATCCGACCATTTTGTTTCATATTCATGTTTAGTTATCGTTCAGATCGGTAGCACCAGATGCGTTTGGAATTGTTTTCAAAATCTGGTGTGATTCGGCAGTCTAGCAGACAATGGTGGTTGACAGTGGTTGCTTGGTTGCGACGTTAGTGGTGGTCGCTCGGTTCACGAGTCAGCTATGGTCAAAGCGAACCGAGAGAAGTTTGTTTGCTTGAACGCGAGTGTTGCATACAGTACCGTAATGATACGCACGTGAACTAGTTTTTATATATGTGAAATATAGTTAAAAAATAATGTTTAACCCGTGTGAGAGACCGAGCTCTAACAACCCGATCCGACCCGAGTAATAAGACTATAACGTAACTTAATGATAACGTGTGACGTTCGGATTATTATTAAATCAAACAGACTGTATAAAATAAGCATATGCATATATTTGTTTTGGGCGTAAACGCGATATATGAAGGCTTTAGTAATGTGTATCTTGATTTTTAAATGAAGGTAATCAATTACTGTTGAGTATATGTTAGTCAAAATAATAAATATAAATGTATATTTATTTAGCGATTAACATAACTAGAAAATTGGGGTTCACTTTGGGTACACGTATAATTCTTATAGATGTCGTCTCGTTAACCTCGCTTAGTTGATAAAACATAATCAACCAATAGTCAACCTAAACGAGAAACGTAAATAGCCGACCCATACAACCTCGAGAGTTCAATTCACAACAATAGGTCCAAACTAGGAACTAGCACTCCTACCGGTAATTCTATCAACACCTTAGAACAAGGATGAAACTCTTACAATCCTCGCCTATATCCACAACCCAAGAAAGCTGATACGAACCATACCTAGGACACTTCCATACACAGAGGATCGGTATATCCAAACGCCGTACCTATAGACCTCTACCATCAAACTACCCTACAATCAACCTATCGCAACCATCTCAAAGGTCAAAGTAACTCCCAATACATATACTGGACATAGTAACCGTAAACCTACACACCTACACCAACGAAGTTCGACTATCTATAAGTAGATTTTATTAAAAATACATTTCAAAACCAAGTTTTCCACGAGAATTCCAAGCACAACTTTTTCTCATTTTGATGTAAGATACTTTCAATGAAGCAAGCTCGTCGCTTAAAACCCTTTTCAAAATCGCTAATACACAACTCTAAACCTAAATGCATGGGTAGGAAAATTCCTTAAGATCACACAACCACATATACATGCATGTCGTTATACACGTTTCAACTTATACAATCAATACTTCATGACAATCCTACACATACCATTATTCATACTTCAACTTATACACTTTATACTACATGCTAATCTTTTACGTGTTTGTCATCAATCATACTCACATTCATACTACATGGAAGTCATACTTGTAATCCATACATGGGCACAACCCGATTGGCTTCCCCTACGTTAGACGCACACATACTTAAATAAAATCATGCATATATGATTAATTTTTATACGTAATCGCCTCCCACATTCTTACTTGTAACATTAAAATGTACC
Source organism: Scalesia atractyloides (assembly GCA_947069175.1). Taxonomy (NCBI): domain Eukaryota; kingdom Viridiplantae; phylum Streptophyta; class Magnoliopsida; order Asterales; family Asteraceae; genus Scalesia; species Scalesia atractyloides. Next base: position 31,308,587 of record CAMTDV010000030.1, read on the forward strand.
CTAACCCATGCTCTACTAGTACAAACTATGCGGATCATGCAATGACCAAGATAATCGCGGGTGCACACGGGATTATATTGGTAGACACATGAAAACCATGGTGGGTTCTACTATGTATCATAACACGGAACGTAACATGACACCGAATAGCGAAATGGACGTAACATGGTTAGAACATGGTGGATACGCTATGACTTCCTATATATAAGTGCCTCTACCATATTATCAAACTTTCGTAAAATGTGGTAATACCTATGCTCACTTTTAAGCGCTTTATACTCGGTTTGTCTTTGACAAAATCTCATTCCCAAAATCATTAGCCACAACGAATACACCATCACTAGCATTCCTCAACGCTTCATGTTCGCATTCTGTCTGATATACATACCATCTTTACCCCTTGTATACGTGAAGCTCTGTCAGTTTGTTTTCAGGACTTGTAAACGTTGGACAATTAAAGAAAACAATGAAAATTAAGTATATTGTATTGCCACCTAATTAAAATTGGATTCCACACAATTTGGACTAGGTTAACAGATATTACCTGAGCTATTCATATGGAAAACGGTCCTCACAAGTGGTATCAGAGCTTGGAGGCTAATATCTGAGCTAATTCAACAAGATCTTGCCATTGAAGACTTCTCTTCTACTCATTTTCTTAATTCTTCAAAAATTAACCGTCAAAATGGACTAATTTCTTTGAGAATTATATCAAAATACGTGTTTAACAAAGCCTTTGAAAATTCAGACTGAAATTCAATCAGAATCATGATCAAAATGTCAAAATACAAGAAAACTTGAATTTTCACTCTCGTGCGAAGGAAGTACGTCCGCACGGAAGTAACTATTTTCATTTGAAGTCTTTACCTTCGCACGGAAGTAAAAAAATTACTTGTTTGGAAAATTTTCCTTCACACGAACATAATCAGTTTTTGTTTGTTTTTGTGTTAGTTCGCACAAAGGTACGTCCACACCAAAGTGATATTTTTCAATTACTTCTGCACGATCTTTCTTTCACACCAAACTTTCTATATTCGCACGAAACTGCTGTTATGATGGAGAACGAATTTTATAAATGCATTCGCCACAACTCCTACAACGGTGGTTCAAAATCTAAATTTAGGTAATGAAATGGGAACAATGACAAAGCCACCAAAGCTTATGAGTATGGACGATTTTAAAGGTTGGCATGAAAGGTTTGAGAATTGGGTCCAAGCCACCTATCTAGATTGTTGGTACTCGATTGAAGAAGAATATACTATTCCAGTCGGAGAGAATGGCCAAAAGAAAAGTCTAACCCAGTTCACTCCAGCTAAGAAAGAAAAATTTGTAAGAGAGAAAAAGATGTTAAATCTTCTGCAGCAAGCTATAAAGGAAGATATATTCACGCTACTCCACCACCAGGGAAACATACAATCCATCTGGATGTGTTGATGCACGATGTCTATTGTCTGCGTCTTAGGTCTAGTTTGATTGTACAGGGTTAGAAATGTCAAATATTAAAGTTATGTTTGTATGTAATTCACTTCGTACGAACTAGTCAATTCGTACGAAGTGAACACTTCATACGAATTGATGTCTGCGTACGAAGTGAGTGAGTCTATAAATAGGTTTGTTGGGTCTTTCATTGTAATAGCTTTTGCGAAGTAGACGGCGAAGCTCTGCCGGATTTCAAATTGATTGTAAACGTTTATCTAATCAATGAAATCAATGCTTAAACAGTAATTCTTGTGTATTGTCACTATTTCATATAAATTCCGCATATATGGACTAGAAACAAATCTAGAAACCTTTTCTAAGGAGGAAAACGATCCTACAAGTGGTATCAGAGCTCAGGAAGCCTGATTTGAAGACTTTGACACAAGATTTACTTCTACTTCTACTCCATTCTTTTCATTTTTTACTTTTAAAACGAATCTACGGTTAAAATGCACTCAAATATGTCATGTAAAATCACATAAAGATAAACCCTTGAAATTTTTAGATCGTAAAACAAACGAATTCATGATAAGAATTGCAAAATTCATCAAATTGTAGACATAATTTGCACGGACTATTAAAGGCACTTCGTACGAAGTGACATTTACAATTCGTATGAATTTTTTCAATTCGCATTAAATTCAAGTGCCAGTTCGTACGAACTGACTTGTTCAATTCGTTACGAAGTGGACAGTTGCTAAATGTTTTCAAATTTTTGGTTGATTTCAGAAAATTCTGTTCGATATGATGGATAATACGGAGTTTTACAACGTGTTTGCTACGAATGTAGTCAAGACAATGAATGCAGTTGCACAAATGAATCTTGAAAACGAGATGGGAAATACTGTTAAACCGCCGAAGCTCATGAATCTCAAAGATTATGAGAGCTGGAGAGAAAAGTTTGAAAACTGGGTTTAGGCCAATCACTTTAACAGTTGTCTTGCAATTACAACCAAACATTCTCCGCCAAAAGATGAGAATGATCTGGAGAAACTTATTACTAATTACACTCCAGCAGAGAGGGATAAATTTGTTAATGAAAAGAAGATGATGAGCTTGTTATTGCAATCCGTCAAAGAAGATATTCTGATACTATTACAACATGACAATCGTTCTCAAACTCTATGGAATGCACTGCGAATGAAATATCATGGAAGCACTGAAATGAGAAAGAGCAAGAAGGCGTTGTTGAGGAAAGAATTTGACATTTTCAATCTTATGAAGGGAGAATCCATGAAGCAGCTAACTGAACGATATTGTCATCTAGTTGTCCAGTTAAAAAGACATGGTATTCTAAACACTGATAAGGAGCTTGTAGATAAACTGGCAGATGCTCTGCCAGAGGGAGAATGGTCCATATATTTGATGGTATTAAAGAATGAAATTGAATACAGTGGATACAATCTACCATAGTTTATCGAGAAACTTGAAGGTCATGAAATGGAGTTATAGAAGATGGCAAGATCTAAGAGTGCACAGATAGTACAAGATGTTGGTTTGTATTACAAAACTGGATCATCTGAAACACAAAGCCCGAAAATATAAATAGCATTTAGTGCTAACACTTCTGGAAATTCATTTTCAAATCAATCAAGTTCTCAATCATTTTCAAGCTTCAATCCAAACACTCTTCAGACACCTCAAAGCTCAAACTCTTTTCAAAGCCAATCAAATCAATCAAGTCAGGCAAGTTCAAATCCAAAGATTTTACAGTGCAACATTGCTGTAAATCTGAACAATGATCAAGATTTTACAGAACAAACAGCCAGACAACACATTGCATTACTTGTTTCAGTTCTCCAGTCTTATGAAAGTTTAATTGCTCGAAGAATAGGAAATCCAAAAATGACAAATGAAGACTATGATCAAATTGATCAAGAAGAGCTGGAACTGATGGATATAAAATGGTGTATGGAATCTATTATCCGACGATCACAAAGATTTATTGAAATCACTGGAAGAAAGGATTTGGGCATTATGGATGGTAAACTTGGATTTGACAAGTCGAAGGTTACATGTTTTAAATGTCGGGAAAAGGGACATTTTAAGAGAGAGTTCACGAATCGGGAAGTGAGTGGTAATTAGAATCCTTTTGGCAAGGACTATTACAAGAAGGCAATCTATCATCAACCATCACCTTCTCATTCAAGGGCTATTCAAATCGAAGATGGTTCATCAATTTCTAGAGAAAAGGCCTTGGTCGTAGCACAAGAGGATGAAGGTTTCAATTGGAATAAGTATATCTCCAAAAACAAAAGCTTGGCATTACTGGCAGAAATCATTGAGGAACTACAACCTGAAATGGAAGATTGTTCGGAGAATTATTGTCTTTGATGAAGAAGCATTGGAAGAAGTTATTTTAGAGGAATATCTTCAATAACGATCTGAGGAAGAAAACATTTTCAATAATGCTTTCAAGAATATAATTCCACCTGGTATGATTTCTTCTTTCGCAGGATATTTCAGAAATGGATTCCATGGTGAGTCGGTAGAGACAGTGAAACCAGAAGTTAAAGAAGTGATCAACGTTGAAAAGGAAATGATGGTTGAAAATTTGACAGAGATTGCAGATAAAGTGATGATGGCAAATTTGAAAGAGGTAGATTCTGATACAAAGAAAAAGAAGGCAGATAATGAGAAAGAATTGGTAAAAGAAGTGGTTAAAGTGAAAATTGTCGAGGTTGAAAAACCTTGTATAAAGTGCAGTGAGACATGTGAAAACTGTACTGAAAAGCATAAAATCATTAAGGAAATTAGAAAACATTCAGAAAATTTCAAATATGATTACAGAACAATGAAAGAAACTTATGATAAAATAAAAAGAACTTATAAGATGGTAGAGCAAGCAAATTTGGAAAATGGTAAAACAATGGATATGTTGAAAGCAACCGTATGGAAAAACAGATGGTAATTAACATACATCTAAATACGATTGCTAAACTTAAGAATGAATTGGAAAAGATGAAACTTGAAACTGGAATGGTAAATAAACTTTTGATCAGTTACTCGAGCAGTTCATATGTCATCAATCACATTCTACCTAAAGCTGAAAAGGGAGAAAATGATCAAAATGAAAAGAGAAGTGTAGATTATAGACGTGTTCCACCACCCATGTGGCAAAGTTATTATAAAAAGACACAAGATGGGATGGAAAAGGTGCTTAACATAAAACTCAAAATTGAGATGATTGATGAGCTGCCTGAGAATATAGATATAATACACACTAAATCTGAAAATGACAATGAAACTGAACTGATAAAAAATGTTGTTGAAAATGTGTTGGAAAGTGACTCAGATGATTCAAATTTTAAAAGTGCCGAATCAAATTTGAAAAGTTCTGAATCAAACTCACAATCTAAAAGTGAAGACATTGTTTACAAAAATTCTTTTGTATCGTCAGAAGACAATCGAAGTGATGATCCTAACGTTGTTCTTTACAAAGTTAAAGATTCTGATAAATTGTATTTTGATGAGACATTTCCGATTCAGAATGTGAGGAAGATCATATTGATAAACTGTTCAAACTTGTTGAAGTAAACTCAGCTGATCTTGAGAAAAATGTGAAAACGTTTTATTCAAAACCTAAGAAGGCTTTCAACAATTATCGAAGAAAGGGTGGAGATTTTCCTGAGAACAGGAGAGGTGGTTTGGGTTTTGAACAACACAAGAATGAAAGAAAATTTCAAAAAAAAATTAAAAACAAGAAGATTGATTTTGTTTTTGGAACCAACACGGTAAGTGAAAAGGAAAACATTGGTAAAAAAATCCATTGATGAGTTCAAAAGGAAAAAAGAGCTTTGTGAACAGACAAAGAACATCAAAATTGCTGATAATAGGACTTGTTTCAAGTGCAATGAGATTGGTCATATTGCACGGAAATGTCCTAAATCTAAGTATGTTTATCAAGACAAAAAGAAAATAGAAGATGTTAAGTCAAAGAAACCAGATTTTGTGCCTAAATTCATCTTGAAACGAAACCATGAAAAACCACAAATTGTGAATTTTTCAACCTACGAAAAGGGTGAATCTTTGAAAAGAGTTGAACAAAAAGATTCAAAATTTTATATTAAAAAGGCACATTCGAGATCACAAAACTGGATTCCTAAGACAAAAACATCTTCTAAGGTTCCAAAATCAAATGTGACGGTAAAATCCACAAAAAACCTTGAATTAAAAACTGAACAGTGGGTTCCAGTTAAAAAGGAAGTGAAAGTTCCGACATTTGACATTCCTATTCCACCCAAGACCGAGAAGGCTTGGGTCTCCCTGTTTAAGTAATTTCTTATTTTCATGTGCAGGGGCTTCCAAGGGGCTATTATATCTAAGTGGATCATGGACAGTGGAGCTTCCAGGCATATGACAGGGATGCTAGCTTTGGTTTATGACGTCAAATCAATCAAAGGAGGCTATGTAGGCTTTGCAGGGAATCAAGGAGGTAGGATAATCGGAGAAGGAAAGTTATCAAACAGAGTGGTACCATTTCATAGAGTGAATTACATTGCGGAGTTGGAAAATAATATGCTTAGTATCTCCTAGATATGTGATAAAAAGTTCACCACTCATTTTAATGACAAAGAATGCATGATTTGAAGCCATGATTAAAGATTCCGGAGGAATGGATTCTTATGTGTGCCCCGAGAGAGAATGATCTTTATGTACTAGACATGGGCGTAGGTACCACAACATCAAAGTCGGCACAATGTTTTGTTACTAAAGCTACAGAGAAAGAATCGGTGTTACGGCATAGGAAGATGGGTCACATATATTTGAGAAAAATGAATTTTCTGGTTCATAATATCCTAGTGGAGGGTGTTAATTTGAGAAGTTTCTATTTGAACGATGATTGTCTGAGCTGCAAGAAAGGGAAGCAGCACAAGAAATCTCACCCGAAGAAGTTATTGAATTCGATCAAGTTACCACTAGAAAGGCTTCACATGGATCTCTTCGGACCTGTCAATGTTAAAAGCATTTCTGGAGATCTATACTGCCTGGTTGTTACAGACGATTATTCGAGATTCTCGTAGGTATTTTTTCAAGAGAGTAAGGATGAAACTATTCAGAATCTGATGATACTTTTCCGAAAGCTTGAAAATTTATATCATTTGCCAATACGAAGAATCAGAAGTGATAACGGAACGGAGTTCAAGAACAACCACATGCTTGAATTTTGCAATGATAAAGGCATTTTTCATGAATTTAGCGCCCCTTATACTCCTTAACAAAATGGAGTTGCTGAACGTAAGAATCACACACTTATTGAAACTACTAGAACAATGCTTGCAGATTCGAAGTTACCTGTAAGTTTCTGGAGTGAGGCTGTTGCGTCTGCATGTTATACTCTAAACAGAGTTTTAACTGTCAAATATCATAAAAAGACATGCTTTGAACTTCTCAATCAACGGAAGCCAAACTTGGAATTCCTTGAACCTTTTGGATCTCCGTGCACAATTATTGATCCTGATGGAAAATTTGGTGCAAGATCTTTGGAAGGATTCTTTGTTGGTTATGCTAGTCCACTTCAACGTGTATTCTTACCAAGTTTGAATCAAGTGATTCTAGCACAACACGTTGACAGTCGAAGATATAAAATGCCAACACAGAAGGCAGGTGATTCGTGGATATTCAATTATGAAAGTTTATGGAATTCTTTTGACCTACCAGAGGAGCCAAACGAAGAAGAACTTGAAGTGTTGTATCATTTACATCAAACTTCAAATCAAGAACAAGTTCCAAGGCCAATAGTGGTAACTCAACCATCTACTTTAACAAACATTTCTGGAGAAGGTCCAAGTAATTTGCAAAATGAACCAGTTGTTGAACCAGTAATAAATTCAACAGAGCCCAATCCTTCTCAAACAAATGATTCTGAAGATAATCGACTTATGATCAAGATGGCGAATCCAGTTCCGATGATGAATTTGAGCAGATAACAAATTTGTTAAATCAATCTGCAGGTCCTAGTAATCAAAATGAAGCATCTAAAAGTAATACTGTTGCTGATTCAGTGGCTGAACAAAACATCACTAATCTGGAGAACGAGTGGTGGTTTCTGATGAAGTGATGCCTAGAAATCTATGTTATCATCCCTCTAACAACATTATTGGTGAACTGCGTGCATGAGTTAAAACAAGAAATCAAATTAACAATAGTTATTTCTATACTAAAGTATCTTCTGTTCAAGAATATTGCTCTTATCATTGTTTTATCTCGTAGATCAAACCAAAGAATGTAAAAGAAGCAATAGTTGATGAAAGTTGGGTCAACACTATGCAGGAAGAACTGCAGCAATTTGAGAAGTTAGGAGTCTGGAAACTTGTAGATCCTCCGGCAAATAAAAAAGCCATTGATACTAAATGGGTCTTCAAGTGTAAGCATGACGATAGAGGAGCGATTGTTCGGAACAAAGCTCGGCTCGATGTCAAAGGATTTCATCAACAAGAAGGAATTGATTACACAAAAGTCTATGTTCCAGTTGCAAGACTGGAAGCCATCTGCATATTCAAATCAACTTTTCTCTATGAAAAGTGCTTCAAGGTGTACCAGCTAGATGTCAAATCAGCTTTTCTCTACGGAAATGTGAAGGAGTTAATGTATGTCGAACAACCACCAGGATTTGTCGATCCACTAAACAAGGACAAGGTTTATCTACTTAATAAAGCTCTATATGGTTTGCATCAGGCCCCGAGAGCCTGGTATGAGACTTCATCTCAGCACCTGTCAGACAATGGCTTTACAATAGGAACAGTGGATAGCACGCTCTTCACACGAGAAGTTGGTAGTTACTTACTGATAGTACAAATCTATGTGGATGACATCATTTTTGGTTCTACAAATGACGAACTATGCAAAGAGTTTGAAGAAATCATGAAGAAGAAGTTCGAAATGAGTTCAATGGGAAAAATGAAATTCTTTTTGGGATTACAGGTTGATCCACTGCCTGATGGTATTCTTATTCATAAAACTAAATATGTTCATGACATTTTGCAGAAGTTTGAGATGACTAGCACTAAACCACTTTCAACACCATTGGTGATCAATCATGGAATATGCAACATGGAGCCAAAATTGATGAGACTTTATGTCGGTCAATGATAGGATCTAAACCACTGCTTCACGTCCTGACATTATGTATCCTACATGCCTATGCGTCCGTTATCAGTACAGTCCTCGAGTATCACATTTGATGATCGTGAAAAGAATATTAAGATATTTGAAGGGTTGCCCTAGCATCGGCTTTTGGTATCCAAAGAACGACAACTTTGATCTCACAGGATATGCTGATTTGGATTTCGGTTGCGACAAACTTAACACAAAGTCTACAACGGCTGGTTGCCAGTTTTTCGGAACACGCTTAGTAACGTGGCAGTGCAAGAAGCAAACCACGGTCGCTCTCTCGACTTGTGAGGCTGAATATATTTCAACTTCCAGTTGTTGTTCATAATTACTATGTATCCAACAACAGATGAGAGACTTTGGATTGCAGTTTCTTGACACACCTTTATATGTAGACAATAAGGTAGCAATTGACATAACCAAAATCTAGTTCAACACTCTAAAACCAAACACATTGAAATTCGATATCACTTTATTCGTGATTGCTATGAAAATAAGTTGATTCGAATAGAAAAAATCCACACTGATGAACAAAAGGCAGATTTTTATACCAAACCATTTCCTTTAACAAGGTTTAAGTACTTAATGAGATTGGGAAGAAAAATCTTTCATCAGATGCGGAAGATGAGGTTGAATACGGATCAGATGACGAGTTTTTGTGATCCTCGTCGGTTTGTCACTTTTATTAGGTTATAGAATTTCTTTCTTTAAAACAAAAATCGAAAAATATGTTTTTGATTTTAGGGGGAGAAAGTTTAGGAAAATACAAAAACATTATAAAATCAAAAAGTACAAAAACATGAAAAAGACAAAATGAGTTTTCGTTTGAAAAAAGGAAATCATAGTACATCAGTGGACTATCACAGTATGCTAAAGATTGTAAGGTTAAAAAGTTAAAAACAGATCTCACTGATGATGTGCTAGTAGGCTTCGCACATTTAGTAGATTAATTCTGAGATATAAACAAAAAGAAATAACTTCTTAATTTGTGGGTAACATATCTCGGAATATGGACTTGGTACTCCGAAATTTCGTTTGAGAGATTGTCTGATTCTGAGATACTAGGCCTTTATAGCGAATTGATATCTGGGGTATTAGACAAGTTCTTATGACTTTGCGAAAGCAATAACCTAGAACTTGTAGAATACTTTTGCATATAAACCAAAACAACTGCTAAAAATATTGAAAGTATCGAAAGATATCACAATAAGCAATTCAAAAGATTCTTAAGTGGAACATACCTTCAAGACGAGCATTCATCTCTTTGTCAGTACGGTGGTATTAACCTGAGTTCCCAAGGTCTCGCACTACCCAGATTACAGATATTAGTTATCTATATTCACCTGTAAGATGAAATCTAGGGACTCTTAACACGGGAGTATATTCTGAGGTGTGAACACAATTAAGTAAAGTTCCTAAGAATACCTAACGTATTAAGGATCAATTGAGAAATGTGATGAAGTTTAAGTGGATCAGTATACTGACAATCTAAGTAAATTTGTTTTTGAAACTTAAAGTAAAAAATAAAGGTCAACGGTACTGGTGATATGTCTCAAAAACTGATATGATCATCTAGCACAAACTCACAAAAATATGTCTGTAAATATTTTTGTGCATAGTGCATTACATTTCATTTTCAGAAAACCCAAAAAGATTTTCAGTGTGTTTAGCATAGAATTTTGAAAATTTTAAAAAGATTTTAATTTCTATCTTAGTTTCGATTACCGATGATGGAATGCGGATCTTCAAAATCCAGAGGTGCTGAATGTTGATGAAAATCATGAGACAACCGGTTGGGAGCTAATTTGAAGTGAAAAAAAATGTTTTGAAAAGATTACAAAGTTCATTAATTTGAAACTTAACATTGCCGAAGACATCAGTTTGATCTCAAAAAGGTCAACCGAGGTCATTAACTTGGACTTGGTAGACAAATCAGTTAACTAGGCTCATTAACTATGACTTGGTTATCTGAGTGGGTTGTTAAAACTGGTTAAAATTTGAAAATTGAAAATGTTTGAAATTTTGAAAGGCTAATTCGTATGAAGTAGTCAATTCGTACGAAGTGCATACTTCGTACGAATTACTCACTTATCACTGTTTGTCACTGTTGAGAGCTTGGTGCGAATTGAGTGAATTTGCAATCCAGACATCGTTATACTACCAAATTTTCATTGATAGGGTTGATTTGTACACTCTGTTCAACGGGCAAGGTAAAAGATCAAGAATTAACCGTTGATTTTGACGATTATGAACTGTCGGACCTTAACACGTAGATCTAGGGTGTTTTAACGGACAAAACTTAAAATTAGACTTAGATAAACGTTAATCGGTGTGTTTAGGTCACTATTGAATGATCAATTGTTGAAAATTGTGACAAAATGATGTTTCAGGTTCTTTGGAGATGATGATCATTTCGTACGAAGTGTCAGTTCGTACGAATTGAAGGAATCATAAATTTACAAATCCAAGTCGTACGAACTGACGGATTAAAAACCAAAAATCTTAATTCGTACGAAGTTGCTATTGTAAATTGTTTGTAGAGTTGTTAAAGTCAATTCGTATGAATTGATAAAACACTAATTCGTACGAACTGATTAGTACAAAAGGTTTGAAAATTTTGGAAAATTTCTAAGTGTTTGATGTGTTTTGTGACGTATAGGAAAAGAAGTCGAATTATTCAAAGTTCCACAATACATGCTGTGTGTTGGATAAGAAGAAATTTCCAAGACTAGCACCGTTTGCAGATATTCTGGATTTCATGGGGCGTATTCGAGTTACTAAAGCTTTAACACATCATCATACTGCTTATAGATCACACGTAGAATACTTCTGGAATGCTGCGGAGTATGTTGAATCTGAAAAGACTTTATATTTAGCGGTGAAGATTGATAATAAAGATATTGAAGTCAAGATAACGGAAGCTGATGTTCAAAGGGTTTTGGATTTCAAAGATAAAGAAACAGATCCAACCGGTTATCCTGGAAGAATGATGAAAGGATGCTTCTACCGCATGGGATTAGAGGATACGTTAACGCAACGACATGGAAGAAAAGAACCCTTGGGCGCCCTTACAAGTTTTCATTCATTCTCTAGTATACGCATTGAGCCATAGGAAAGGTGGTTTCGATGATATTCAAGATTACCGATGTGTATGGCCACGGCGTTAGTTTTGAATTTGTCGTTCAACTTCTCACACGTTATCTTTGATTACATGATGAAGAACACTGGTGTTGACAAGTTTCTCCAGTATCCAAGATTTGTACAAATGTTGGTTGATGACAAGTTTAAGAATTTGAAGAAGGAAGACAGTGACATCTTGTATCTGCATCACATGGATGATGATATGTTATTGAAGCTGAATCAATACTTGAGGCAAGCTACAGAGCTACCCTCGATGGCAATGTTTGGTGCTATTTCTAGCAAAAACTATGTTCCACCAGAGGAAGGCAAATGGCGGAAAGATACTAGTGGAGACGAGAAGGATGAGATAGAATGTTTGGAAGGTTTTGTCGAGAAGAGGAGCCATTGGTATACTAAAGTTGAAACAGAAAATAAACGCAAATGTTCCATGAAGAAAGCTCCTAAGACTATTTTGATAGACGAACCAGAAGATGAGCCAGAGAATATTGTTGAAGATACACCAGAGGCAAATGTTGAAGCTGAAAATGTTGAAACTGAGAATGTTGAAGCTGAGAATGTTGAAGTTGAAAATGTTTAAGGTGAAGATCATGGTGTTTTCTCTGCTACTTTTGATAAAGATGAGTCTGAAGATTCGACAGACGTACTTTGGTTGTATTCATCCTTGAATCAAAGGCTAAGAATAGAAGCTTGCAAAACCTTTACTAGTGTGTTCCTTACCCGTGATCAAGAACCAAGATTCGAGAAGAATTAGAGCAAGAGAGGTTGAAAAAGTAGGGAGATGATGTTTATGTGTCGTCTGAGCATGAATCTGAAGAAGAAAGGCCTAAAAAGAAAAACAAACGTGTTAAGATAAAGGCAGGGGAGGGGAAAAAGACAAAAGGGTCGCCGGCTGCAAAAGTTAGAAGAAAGTTGATGAAAAAGTCAAAGCATGTGTCTGAGATAGTTGTTTCCACTCCATCAACCTCACCCATACACATTACACCACCAGTTTCTCCCACTCATATACAAGCTCCACCTACTACATCACAACCGCCTATATCTCCTCAACCACAATCTATCCTAAAACAAACAACACTTAAATCAACCCCCAAACGATCAACTCCCAAGTCTACACCTCAAAGTCAAACTTCAGAACGTGAATTTCATGATGCCTTTGGAAAAATTCCCTTACCACCAGAAAATTTTGCATCAGAGATAACTACAGACGAATTGGCAGATATGTTTAACGAATCCAAGATTGTTGAGTTAGAAAAACGAATCAAAACGTTGGAAGATCAGATTAAGGCTAATAATGCTGAGAAAGAGATGTTAGAAGCAAGAGTGAAGTTTATGGAAAATGATCAGGAGTATATGAAAGCTGTTATTGAAAGCTTGGGTACAGATAACGAAAGATTAAGGAAGGTTGTTAATGATTTGGAGAATGAACGCGCGTAAAGAAACAAAAGGTTTGATATGCTTCAGCGTGTGCTTGCGATGACAAGAAAGATGATTCAAATAAGAAAGACTTCGATGATGATGATAATCAGGGAGGCGTTGGCAATACAGTGGAAACTGCAAAGGTTCATAGGAGAGTTTGATTATGATGCAGTCCTAAATGATGAAGTTAATCTTGAGGATGTTCAAGCTCAGGGGGAGCAGAAAGGGCCAATAGAGACTGAAGGAGCATCAGGAATCTTCACAGCTACTCCTTATACAGTTGTTCCTGGTAGCTACAAGCTGATGACGCTTAAGTTAGAACACAACATAGAAGAAGGAGAATATGTTCACAACTATACGAAGGAAGAGTTAGCTAAACTGTTAGAGATTGATGATGATTATATTGAGTTTGATTTTGAAGAAGAATTGGCGAACATAAGTACATTTGAGCCAAACACTTATGTAAATAAACGTGTACCTGAAGCAGATAACTACGATCGCGTGATAATTGAAGATGCTTCGGATGATGAAGAGAACGTTGAGAAATATTCTTGTGCTGATACAGATGCTTTTTCCTACGTTTGAAGGAATAATAAGCCATATAGACCAAGATTTGTTAAAGAGAAAGAGTGATGAAGTGGTTAAAGATGGTAGTATCCTGAGGTGAATGATTAAGGAAGAAATTGCAGAAGCAAAGAAATCATGGTTCAGGGAACTGCCGAAGGAAAGAAAGTTTAAACGACCACTGGGTTTTTTCACAAGAGATAAAGACAAATCTTTGGGAGATATTTTGAGCTTGGGATGGATTAGAGAACTGAATGTGTATGCTATAAAGCGTGAATTTAGAGTTCAATATTCTGATATCTGAATGATCTGAAGAGTTTACCGTTCTGGGATGTGGAAGAGTTAGTGCAGACGAAGAACATCAGTTATCAGATGAAGTTCCACGATCAATGACTATGGAAAGTGATCAAGTATGAAGCAACTCATGGCTTTAATTATTGGAAACCTTTCATTCCGAAGCGCAGAATCATATAGACAAAGTGACGAAAGAAGGGATGTTACGTTAGTGATGAAACATCCAAAAGCTATGAAGAATATGCCACTGATGCGGATTGAACAGGATTTGCATTCATATTTTCGATGGTGGCAAATAGATCCTAAAACGTGTGAAGCAGTGATTATATAACGAGCTGAAGATAATTGGGATATCATGACAGAAATGACTACAGAAATGATTGAGAGAAAGAGGATCTGGGGTTTGTGGAGAAAAATCAGGATACTAGACCCGATGTGGCTAGTAAATTGCTCGAAAGATGATGTGAAATGCTTATTCTTCAACAAGATTTTCTTCGACAAGCTAGAAGAGATACAAGCGAAGCAATACCAAGGTGTGATCAATCTTTGCTATGCACATGGTATTAATTCAGGGTGTATGTTGGAATCGAAGTGGAGAGAACTTGAACGTGAAGAATTTCTGAAGGAAGAGAAGCGATTGGAAGAGATTAGAGAAAAGGGAAAGGCGGCGTGTCTCAGGAGGTTTCAGTTCATGAAGTGGGCACCTCCAACTGATCAAACACCGATACCATCACAAGAGAGACGTAAGAAGCCGTACAAGAATTTCTATGGGCGATAATGTTTACAATTGAAGAATTGAAGATTTTGAAGACTGACCAAGACTGCGACAACATCCAAGGGGGTGTTTGTTGATGCACAACGTCTATTGTCTGCGTCTTAGGTCTAGTTTGATTGTACAAGGTTAGAAGTGTCAAATATTAAAGTTATTTTTGTATGTAAGTCACTTCGTACGAAGTGAACACTTCGTACAATGAAGTGAGTGAGTCTATAAGTAGGTTCATTGGGTCTTTCATTGTAACAGTTTTTGCGAAGTAGACGGCGATGCTCTGCCGGATTTCAGACTGACTGTAAACGTTTATCTAATCCATGAAATAATGCTTAAACAGTAGTTCTGTAGAAACGTCCATGCTTCGCACGGGAACCTAAATTTGTTATCTATTGTCCGATTAGGCGGAAACTAATGACAAGTTAACCAACTGACAAGAATTACTCGTTTAATTTTTGTTTTCATTGATCTTAAGTTCAATACATTCGAGATCCGGATCTGACAGAGCTTCGCCTCTGATTTGACAAAGTTACCAATGAATTGGGCAAGCTATGTATTTATAGACAGTGAAGTTCACTGGAGAGAGATAGAAGTTCGCCCGAACTTGACTTCTCATCAACATCCTCGAGCGAACTTGTCCTAAAATACACTTAAATACGCCTCGTTTCATCTATACTATACAGACTCGATACAAAACTATTCTATAGACATTATGCACCAGTAGACTCCCTCTTGGATATCTACTTTGTCTTGTTCGGTCTTCAGAAACTCTCGTTTATTCCAGACTCGTCCTCGTGCAATGACGAAGGCAACAGACATATGCACCAACAGAGTCCCCCTTGGATGTTGCCGCATTCATCTTCTTTCATAGACATCTTTGACAATAATCATCCTCGTCAGTCTTCAAGTGTCATAGTCTTCTTTGAACGCCTCATAATCATCATACTTCAAATAAGTTCGTGAGTCTTTATCTTTATCCTTGAATAAGCATTAAACTTTATGCTCTTCAACCGTTCTCTTTTCTTCAATTTAACTTGATAGAACTTTAATCTCATCTCCCCCTTGCTGTGAGTTGTGTTCCCCCTAGCTTTGAGCTTTATCTTCAATCACGATTCATCCTGCTCCCCCTAAAACTTTACTTCATGTTTCAAAGTACTTGGGAATTCAAATAAACATTTCAGATTCTAACTTTGAAATTTTGTACCACATGTATTACATACCACCTGTACAAAACCTGTACTTCAAATTTTACTCTTCATTTTTCAGTTATTTCAAGTTCAAATAAATGACCTTGAAAAAATTTAACATTCAAAACCTTTTTCAATTCATTTAATTTTTCAATTATTGAAATGAAATTCACTTAGTTAATCAAGTCCAAGTTAATGACCTTGATTAACTAATTTTGTTTACCAAGTCCAAGTTAATGACCTTGGCTAAACCTGTTGTGAACACCTGGTATTATCTTCAATTTTAAAGTTTCAAATTAATGAACTTTTTTCTTACAGACTTAAATGATCCGTTCTCCAACATTGGCTCGTTGAAAATCTTTTTGGATTTAAAAAGTAAGTAAAGTATTTACATAACTTTTAACAAGTAAAGTAAACTATGTACAAACATATTTACAGACATATTTTTGTGAATTCGCGTTTAAGGATCATATCAGTTTTATTGAGACATATCACCAGTACCGTTGACCTTTTTGAGACTTTAAGTTATAAACTCGTTTACCTTGATTGTCGATATGTTTGTCCACTTAAACTTCATCACATTTTTCAATTGTTCCAAGATATGTTAGGATATGATTTATGAAACTAAACTTATCTATGGTTCCCACCTCTTGAATATTCAATTTTTTTCAAGTTTCCATGCTATTTTGGGGTTTTTTAGCAAAAGCATTATAGAAGTTCTAGGCTATTGCTTCCGCAAAATCAGAAGAACTTGTATAATACCCCAGATATCAATCATCTATAAAGACCTCGTATCTCAGAATCAGGCAACCCTTTAATCGAAATTTCGAAAGTACTAAGTCCATATATCCAAGATGTGTTAATCCACGAGATTAAGTAGTTGTAAATTTAGTTTATATCCCGGAAACAATCTACTGAACGTGTAAAGCCTATCGACACATCCACAATAATACTTGTTTATCACTTTTAAACTTTACAATTCTTTAGCATACTGTGATAGTCCATTGATGTACTATCATTTCCTTTTTGACAACAAAATTCTTTTTGTCTTTTTCATGTTTTTGTACTTTTTGAATTTTTTCAATGTTTTTGAATTTTCAACTTTTTCATATGTTTTTGATTTTTCAACAATTTTTAAAATTTTCTTACTCCCCCTAAAATCAAAAACATATTTTTGAATTTTAGATTTTTTAACAAATTCTATTTGAAAAATATAACCATCCAATGTGGATCCCGTGACCTCGTCGTCCGATCCTTTTTCTCAATCCTGTATCTGCAATTGTTTAACAAACGATCATTAAACTCATTTACCACTTGTAAAAGCAGTTTGAACTTATAAGAACTTTGAAATCAGTTTTTCTGTTCAACGGTGTGGATTTTCATAATTTTGACTTTTTTCAAAATTTTCTTCTTAACTACTCCCCCTCAAAATGACAAAGATTTTAACATTCTAGAAAGTTAAACTGATATGGAGCTCCGCAGTCCAAAATCAACTTTTGATCAAATAGATCTTGGAACTCCTGCACATGAAAAGATTTAGTTAAAAAGTTCAACCCAAGCCTTCTTGGTCTTGGGTTTTGGATATAACTCCTCATACACCTCCTCGTAATCACTTTCGTATGCTCTTTGATAAGCATATTCAACATCACAACCTTCAAACTCACAGTCAATTTTACTATTATCTTTCTTGATTGATTTGACATTTTCGGTTTTATCACAAACAACCTTCACTTTTTCAGGTAATTTCTTTTTAGCAATCCAAGCTTGAGATATAACTCTAGCTTTCTTGATATAAAACCTAGAATCATAGTTTGACTTTGAAGTCTCACCATTTTGAAAATTTGAATTTTCAAATTTTGATTCATTTTTAGGTTTTATTTCGAGATTGGATTCAACATTACGTTTCATTTCTTTGATGTCAACGTTTCTTTTAACAATCCTGATTTGATCATTTTCAGATTGCTTTTGTTTTACCTCTCTTGAAATTTCTTTTCTTCGGGGATTCACAGGGTTAGACTTCATATAAATTCTTGTGTATTTTCACTATTTCATATAAATTCCGCATATATGGACTAGAAACAAATCTAGGAACATTTGCTAAGGAGGGAAACGATCCTACAGGATGGATTTGAAAGTTAAATTTCAAGGGAGTGTGTCAATGCAGAAAAGCAACAAGGCCTTGCTAAAGAAAGAGTTTGATATCTTCACATCCTTGAAAGCAGAGTCGTTAAAATAACTTATAGAGAGGTATTGTCATCTTGTTGCAGGGATGAAGCAGTTGGGTATTGAAAAAGAAGATGAAGAGTGGGTGGATATGCTAGATGACGCGTTACCACAAGGCGAGTGGTCAACGTACTTGATGATTCTGAAGAATAACAAAGAATATAGTGATTTGAAATTGGGAAATTTATTGAGAAGCTGGAAGGGCATGAATTAGAGCTACTGGTGTGCGTTGAGCGTATTATATTTTTATTAACATTTTAAGTTCATTTTACGCATTACTCAAGTTTTATTATAAAACACGATATTGTACTAACACTAAACACACACTTGGGCAAATGCACCCATCGTGAGCGTAGTATAGTGTTGGTAAGATACCGAGGTCGTCCAAGGACACAAGAGCTTTTAGTACCGGTTTATCGTCAACGTCTAATCAATCTAAATTTTTTGGATAAAAGTTTTTAAACATAAAACTAAAACTAAAAATAAGAAGAAAATAAAATGAAAGAAAAGATTGGATCCTACTCATCTTTAATGTATCCTTTGATGATTTTCGCACTTTCGGACTTTTTAAGAGATTATCTTAGTTATAGTAGTCGGCCCCTCTTTTGAAGGTGACGTTACCCTCAACCCAGTGGTTTGAGTCAGCAGGGATACAATCCCAAAGGGTCGGAATATTGCAAGATAATTAAATAAGTTATTAATGCGAAAAGTGTAGGCCCCTCTTTTGAAGGTGACGTTACCCTCGGCTAAGTGGTTTGAGTCAGCAGGGATACAATCCCAAGTAGCTGATTTAAAATATTAATAGTAGTTTACATATGAGGGGCTCAAACTATTCGCACCCCCGCTATCCAATACCTTTGGGGCATTGAAGGAGGTCCTAATAAGCTTGAACCAAGTCCTCACAGGACCTATACACTGAACGAGCCAAGAACTTTACCAAACCACCCTTCTAACCCCCTATCGGGTTAGTTAACGCGCTTTATATAGACCGTAAAGACACGAATGAGCAAATCAATGACATCATGAAGAAATGGTAGGAAAATTCACTTTCAACATAAGAAACTAGTTATTAAAGTCATTAATACATATCCAAATAAAAGTGCCGAAAGATTAAAAATCAAAAGTAATAGATTAACGACTTGTCTTCACCAAGTGATGTAAGAGATTAGCCAAGCATGGCCTTTGTTTGACAAAAACCCTTACAATCAATCTTGGATCCCGAGACTACTACACACTCTAAAGATGATAGATGGATGATGGTTGTGGGTGTTGGTGTTGTAGTGGTGGTGGAGTGGTGGCAAAGTGAGAGAGAAGTGGTTTGCCAAGGGATGCCTTTGAGGTGAACCAAACACATCTATTTATATCCAGAACAGAGCCCTGACCACGGCCCCGTGGTGACCAATTTCTCTTCCTTCATTAACTGCAAATGTCAGGTCTTGTACGAACACGCCCCGTGGTGACCGAGCACGGCCCCGTGGTCAATGTACTTGCTGTACTATCAAGATTTTGCGAATCTTAGAGTTGACCACAGCCCGTGGTGAGCTGGACACGGCCCCGTGGTGGCCTGAAATCAATAATTTGTCTTTTTCTGCAGGGCTTGATGCTGGGCACGGGGTATGGTGAGCTGGGCACGAGGCGTGGTGAGCTGGGCACGGGGCGTGGTGAGCTGGGCACGGCCCCGTGGTCAGCTTCTGTTTCTCTTGTTTTTGCTCTTGGCATGCTGCCGAGGGGCCAGGCATGTCACATTATTTCTTCTTCTTGTATTTTGTGTTGGTTTTAGCCGCTACTTTGCTTCTTTTATTCGTTTAAGCTCTTTTAGTCCTGTAAATTAAAAAGGAACAAAGAAACGTGATTTTTCCAACATCAGTACTGAAAAAGGGTTGGTTTTATGCCTCGTTTGATGTAATTTATATGTTGCATTTTGTGCACATCAGCTACGCAAGATGGCCAAAATGAAGAGTTCAAGTGTTCAATAAGACATTGATCATCATTTCAAAGGTAGTAGTATGGCAAATATTGTCCCACCCTGATTTTCCTGTGGGCCCGGACTTGGGGTTTATGCGTGACGACTAATATAGATATTCACATTTAGCACAGCGTAAGTTTTGGGATTATAAAATAATTATTACAAAGTACAAGTGTTCGAAAGTTCAAAATAAATATACAGACGGGAAGTCTACTTAAAAGATACACAGACTGATCGGAAATAACAAAAATGAATATTTAGACTGCTAGGCTTTGCGTGGAGTCGCAAATTCCAATATGCATATACCGAGCAGCTCCAGCCTATTCCGTATTTGCTAACCTACGCTTAGTCATTTGAAAATACGTCTGTTTTCACTGGTGTTACGATTAACCGACACATTTTGAAAATCTTTCCAAAATCATTTTATACCATTTGGTATATAATTTTATAAATAACTTGGGACAAAGTGATATCTCTTCTTACAAGTATTACATGCTTGTCGATGCATACGGGGCCAGAAACTAATCTCCAATACATGATTAACCGACATGCCACATTTTAAATAAAATATAATATAGCATAATAGCGTCTATTGGGTGTATGCCTACACCCCATGCTTAGGTCATGGCCACTTGCAATTAAGTGAGCTGAGGATATCCAGGACACGGTCGCATTAACCCCCATGATCTATTTATCAAGCAAAACGGATTAAAACGGGTTATTTAAATTTTAAGAATCATTCGCCCATGATTTAATACCCGACCAAGCGGCTAACGCCGTATCCCAAGCCCGTATACAGAAAATAGCCTAAGAGTATTTACATGAGCTTATCTTTACAAATCAAAGATGTTTTAATCACAACCATTAATCAATACAACTAATACAGGCATAATTTGCTGGAGGCTCCTAGTCTGGAATGGACAGAACTATGATCCGTTAGAATGTTAACGGGTCTTATTCAAATCATAAGACACAGACTGGTTAACTTAATAATAAATAGATATGGTTCACTAGATTAAGCGGAGACCAGATAGAATGTGGTTTTAGCCCATAAAAGTATAATGACTCGTATGATAAATAACCAAACATTCTAATTAGAACTGATTTGGAAAGGTTTTGACCCGATTCGGCTAACTTATATAAACTATGTTATATAAGTCAACCGTACGCGCATAGGCGGCATCGGGTGATCAAATAGGTCTATGACAAGTCCATAATGCCAACACATATTTATTAGACGACAACATTAGTTTCATAATCAGATTACAAGTCTAATTGGTTTTATAAACATTTTTTAGGCGATAAGGGCATTATTGGCATTTTAAGCATTTTTCATGGACTTTTCATAAAACCCATCAAATGATGTGATCAAATGGTATAACCTCAGAAGGTTATTCCATACAATAACATGATCATATGACAACCTTAATTTCAGTATCTAAACTATCTCAAAATGGACAGAATCGAAAGTCAAAGCAGAAGTCAAACTGTTTGACTTTCATTTGCGAACTGAGCTATAAGCAGGAAACGACGGGTCAGACATGATCTAACATGTCCGAATTTGTTATATAAACTTTTATAGTGTGAAAAATTGAGGTTTCGATACAAGAAGTTCATTTAACGTTAATTGCGTTTTTGACTTTTATTTAATAAAACTTTGACCCCTCATTTGACCAGCTTAACATGGTCTTCAGAAGGTGCCCTCATAGGGGATTAACAACTACCTTATTACTATCACGTAGCCATGTTCGATTCGAACATTGGCTTGACCGAAATAGTCATAACCGAAAGTCAAAGCAAAAGTCAATTTGATTGACTTTCGGCTAATAACTAGCCTAGAATAAAAACAAGACTGAAGGAGAACACTTACAAGTGTTAAAATCTTGCCAAGTGTCCCCTGAGGTGTTTACGGAAGGACTAGTTGCACCCCATGTGTCTTAAGGAGAAGAGAATGTGGCACAATTGTGGGTATGGTGGCAGAGAACAGCTGCTGCAGCTGCCAATTGCAAATTGTCTGCCAGCAATCCCCTTACGGACCGTAAGGGGTTGGATGCTGTCTGTAAGGGACCTCTGGCCCCCAGAGAAATTTTAAATGCCTTACGGGTCATAAGGCTATGGCTTGCAGTCTGTAAGGGGCCGTCAAGGAAAAAATTTGACATATTGTCACCCTTCACTATCCATCTTCCATATATTTACATGATTGGTCCCTCTCGTTCAACTTACTGGGAATATTTGAGAGATGATTGGACATGTGTTGCCATATTATTCGTTATAAATTTCCGAGTTGTTACAAATACTCAAAGCCCAAAGATCTAAACTACTTTTAACGTAGATATCTCATATGGTCTTCTTCAAATAATTCAAGCAGTAGTAGTGGTTTTTCATCTTATCCAAGTTTCAATCCAAATACTCTGATGCGGAGTCCTCAGTCATCACAAAGCTCAAACAACTACACCAACTAGAACAACTCTAATCCCGATTGAGGATGGTCCATCGAAGTTGAATGTAAAGGTGTTGGTCGTGACACAGAAAGATGAAAGATTTAATTGGAATAATTATATTCCCAAGACCGAAAGACTTGCTCTTTTGGCTGAGATTATTGAAGAACCATAACAGATTGTGGAAGAAGTGATAGTTGAAGAAGCTATTGATGAAGTTTGTGCTAAGATTGCTTTTGATCAAACTCCGAAAGATTCAGAAGATTACTATGATTCTGAAGCATCACAAGAGGTTATTTGTAATGCATTCAAATCTTGATGTGTTTGATTCTTTTGTAGGTTTCTTCAACAATGGAGGAAATTATCATGATCAACATTGTTAAGAAGAAAAGAAACAACCTGTAGAAGAGATCAAAGACGTGATGAAGGAGATGAATGTTGAAAACCTCACCAAGATCGCTGAGAAAGCCATGATGGCTCAATTAAAAGAGGTAGTTGAAACTTATGAAGACAAACAGAGAGTTGAGTCACTGGTAAATAAAGTTAAAAGTGAGAAAACAGAAACTCAATTAAAATGAACGAAATGCACTGAACCATGCAAATCATGCATTGAAAAAAATGTGAAATATAATGAGTTAAAAAGACACACAAATAATCTGACAACTGATTTAAAAGAAACAAAAGAAGCCTATGATAAGCTTAACAGAACTATCAACTAGTATCGTGATGCAAGCAGAGAAAATGAAGCTATGCTTTCTTTGCTCAAAAGTACGGCCATGGATAAACAAATAGCAATAAATAATCATATTGACACAATCACCAAATTAAACCAAGAGCTTGAAACTGTTAGGATAGAAACGGAACGGGATGATAAAAAGCTGATTAGTTACTCTACAACATCTTATGTTTTGGATCACATCCTCCCCAAACCAACAGGATAGATGAAACAAGGGAAGATGTGTATGGTTATCATAACCAATGTTTAGGTTATCATCGAGTTCCACCCCCTATGTGGAATAGTTATTCGAAAAAGAAACCAGACGGGGTGGAAAAGGCGATCAATTTAAAATTGATAACTGAATAGAAAGACCAGTTGCCTGAAAATCTCGATGTGACCTATACCAAATCTGAAGCTGAATGTGAATCAGAACTGGTTAGAGATGTTGTTGAGAAGGTTTTGGCAAATGACAGTGATAACACTGATTTTGAAAGCGCTCAATCAAAGTTTGAGAAAACAAGATTGAGTTCGCATTCTGAAAGTGACGACAATTTTCATAAAAATTACATTCCAAAATCAGGCTATAGTTTGAATGATGATCCAATTGTTGTTATGTATAAAATGAGCGAATCTGAAAAACTATATTCTGATACAGAGTTTCCGATTCAGAATGTGAACATGAACAAAGTCGAAAAAGTTTTCAAGTTAGTTGAGATTGAAATGTTTGAGACTGATAATTTTTCAACAGAATAAGGTTTTTCAAACTTTAAAAGGGATAAATCATACTATTCTAAACCAAAAAAGCTCCTACTCTAACCTCAGAAGGTTATTCCATACAATAACATGATCATATGACAACCTTAATTTCAGTATCTAAACTATCTCAAAATGGACAGAATCGAAAGTCAAAGCAGAAGTCAAACTGTTTGACTTTCATTTGCGAACTGAGCTATAAGCAGGAAACGACGGGTCAGACATGATCTAACATGTCCGAATTTGTTAAATAAACTTTATAGTGTCAAAAATTGAGGTTTCGATACAAGAAGTTCATTTAACGTTAATTATGAAAATCTGCGTTTTTGACTTTTATTTAATAAAACTTTGACCCCTCATTTGACCAGCTTAACATGGTCTTCAGAAGGTGCCATCATAGGGGATTAAAATATACCTTATTACTATCACGTAGCCATGTTCGATTCGAACATTGGCTTGACCAAAATAGTTATAACCGAAAGTCAAAGCAAAAGTCAATTTGCTTGACTTTCGGCTAATAACTAGCCTAGAATAAAAACAAGACTGAAGGAGAACACTTACAAGTGTTCAAATCTTGCCAAGTGTCCCCTGAGGTGTTTAGGGAAGGACTAGTTGCACCCCATGTGTCTTAAGGAGAAGAGAATGTGGCACAATTGTGGGTATGGTGGTAGAGAACAGCTGCTGCAGCTGCCAACTGCAAATTGTCTGCCAGCAATCCCCTTACGGACCGTAAGGGGTTGGATGCTGTCTGTAAGGGACCTCTGGCCCCCATAGAAATTTTAAATGCCTTACGGGTCATAAGGCTATGGCTTGCAGTCTGTAAGGGACCGTCAAAGGAAAAAATTTGACATATTGTCACCCTTCACTATCCATCTTCCATATATTTACATGATTGGTCCCTCTCGTTCAACTTACTGGGAATATTTGAGAGTTGATTGGACATGTGTTGCCATATTATTCGTTATAAATTTCCGAGTTGTTACAAATACTCAAAGCCCAAAGATCTAAACTACTTTTAACGTAGATATCTCATATGGTCTTCTTCAAATAACTCAAGCAGTAGTAGTGGTTTTTCATCTTATCCAAGTTTCAATCCAAATACTCTGATGCGGAGTCCTCAGTCATCACAAAGCTCAAACAACTACACCAACTAGAACAACTCTAATCCTCACATCCTACAGTGCAATATTGCTGTAAATCTACAAAACGCTCAAGATTTCGCTAAAACGATAGCTAGAGAACACATGGTGTTTCTTGCTTCTGTCCTAGAATCATATGAGAGCTTGATAGGAGGAAGGATTGGAAATCCTAATATGACGAAAGAAGGGTACGATCAGATAGATCCTGAGGAGTTAGAACTGATCGATATAAAATGGTGTATGGCGCGTGTGGTTAGACGAGCGCAACGCTTCATGGAAATTACAGGGAGGAACAGTCTCGGAGGGCCTGACTCAAATCTAGGATTCGATAAATCCAAAGTGAAATGTTTCAAATGTAAAGAAAAAGGCCATTTCAAGCGAGAATGTCCGAACAAAGAGGTTCATGGTGATAATAATCCTTTTGGTGATGATATTACAGAAAGGCAATTTATCACAAGAATTCCAAGCATCCATCAAACATGACAAGACAATCCCGATTGAGGATGGTCCATCGAAGTTGAATGTAAAGGCGTTGGTCGTGACACAGGAAAGGATTTAATTGGAATAATTATATTCCCAAGACCGAAAGACTTGCTCTTTTGGCTGAGATTATTAAAGAACCAGAACAGATTGTGGAAGAAGTGATAGTTGAAGAAGCTATTGATGAAGTTTGTGTTGAGATTTCTTTTGATCAAACTCCGAAAGATTCAGAAGATTACTATGATTCTGAAGCATCACAAGAGGTTATTTGTAATGCATTCAAATCTTGATGTGTTTGATTCTTTTGTAGGTTTCTTCAACAATGGAGGAAATTATCATGATCAACATTGTTAAGAAGAAAAGAAACAACATGTAGAAGAGATCAAAGACGTGATGAAGGAGATGAATGTTGAAACCTCACCAATATCGCTGAGAAAGCCATGATGGCTCAATTAAAAGAGGTAGTTGAAACTTATGAAGACAAACAGAGAGTTGAGTCACTGGTAAATAAAGTTAAAAGTGAGAAAACAGAAACTCAATTAAAATGAACGAAATGCATTGAACCATGCAAATCATGCATTGAAAAAAATGTAAAATATAATGAGTTAAAAAGACACACAAATAATCTGACAACTGATTTAAAAGAAACTAAAGAAGCCTATGATAAGCTTAACAGAACTATCAACCAGTATCGTGATGCAAGCAGAGAAAATGAAGCTATGCTTTCTTTGCTCAAAACTACGGCCATGGATAAACAAATAGCAATAAATAATCATATTGACACAATCACCAAATTAAACCAAGAGCTTGAAACTGTTAGGATAGAAATGGAACGGGTTGATAAAAAGCTTATTAGTTACTCTACAACATCTTATGTTTTGGATCACATCCTCCCCAAACCAACAGGATAGATGAAACAAGGGAAGATGTGTATGGTTATCATAACCAATGTTTAGGTTATCATCGAGTTCCACCCCCTATGTGGAATAGTTATTCGAAAAAGAAACCAGAGGGGGTGGAAAAGGCGATCAATTTAAAATTGATAACTGAATAGAAAGACCAGTTGCCTGAAAATCTCGATGTGACCTATACCAAATCTGAAGCTGAATGTGAATCAGAACTGGTTAGAGATGTTGTTGAGAAGGTTTTGGCAAATGACAGTGATAACACTGATTTTGAAAGCGCTCAATCAAAGTTTGAGAAAACAAGATTGAGTTCGCATTCTGAAAGTGACGACAATTTTCATAAAAATTACATTCCAAAATCAGGCTATAGTTTGAATGATGATCCAATTGTTGTTATGTATAAAATGAGCGAATCTGAAAAACTATATTCTGATACAGAGTTTCCGATTCAGAATGTGAACATGAACAAAGTCGAAAAAGTATTCAAGTTAGTTGAGATTGAAATGTTTGAGACTGATAATTTTTCAACAGAATAGGGTTTTTCAAACTTTAAAAGGGATAAATCATACTATTCTAAACCAAAAAAGCTCCTACTCTAATTACCAACACAGAAATAACAAGTTTGGAAAATCGAGATTTGCAAAGAAAATGACTTTTGTTTCTAGTACAAGTCCAGACAATGATAAAGAGAGTCAATTGAGCAAACAATCCAATGGAGAATTCTTTGCTGAGAAAAAACAACGTGAAGAGGTTGAGGGATCCATTATTGTAACAGACAGTAAGACATGTTTTAGATGTAATCAAGTTGGGCATATTGCTAGTCGATGTCCACAAAAGAATCCTAAACCTGTTTACTGTGTTAAAAGACTTTAGATTAAAGCAAAAATCAGCGATGTTTGATCCAACTGAAATCTTAAAA
Organism: Scalesia atractyloides; assembly: GCA_947069175.1. Lineage (NCBI taxonomy): Eukaryota > Viridiplantae > Streptophyta > Magnoliopsida > Asterales > Asteraceae > Scalesia > Scalesia atractyloides. Next base: position 31,336,088 of record CAMTDV010000030.1, read on the forward strand.
CAAAATAATGAATCTGCAAACGAAGGAAAGCGGTAAACACCAAAGTTTCAACTAAAAAGCCTGGGGAATCTTCAAACAAACTTGAACAAAAAGATTCTAAATTCCACACTAAGCAAACAACTTTGACAAATCAAACATGGATAATAACAAAAGGAATCTTCTGAAGAGGTTAAACCATCTGTTTCAACAATGAATATCGGGAAAGTTGAACAGAAGTGTGAAAGTGTGTGTGAAACTAAATTTGCAAACCCACCCAAGACCGGTAAGGCTTGGGTCTCACTCTTTAAGTAACTATTTGAGTGAATGTGCAGGGGCTTCCAAGATCCATCATATCGAAGTGGATTATGGATAGCGGAGCTTCCCGACACATGACGGGGATGTTAGCACTTCTATATGATGTCAAACCTATAAGAAGAGGCTACGTCGAGTTTGTAGGGAACCAGGGAGGTCGGATAGTAGGTGAAGGGGATTTTAACCAACGGGATGGTATCGTTTGAAAAAGTCGACTACATAACTGAGTTGGAGAATAATCTGCTTAGTATCTGTCAAATTTGTGACAATGTTAGTGCATAATGCCTATGTCTTAGTCTTGTATCGAATCTGTATAGTTTTGGCTAGATTAGACTAGAAAATGAAGGGTATTTATGTAATTAGCATACAAGTTCGCCCGGAATCATTAAGTAAGATCAAGTTCGCCCGAACTTGATCACATTCCAGCGAACTTGTGTGGCTATAAATAGGTGTCTTGTTTCCTTCATTTGTAACTTCTGCAACTTTGTCACTCTGACGGCGAAGCTCTGCTGGATCTGGATCTGAATGTATTGAACTTCAATGATCAATAAAACAACATTTAAACAGTAATCTTGCATATTCGGTTAATCTTGTCATATAATTTCCGCTTGTATGGACAATAGAAACAATTTAGGTTCCTAAGCTAAATGAGAGATGATCTAACAAGTGTCTCCCCCTTGGATATCGTCTTCTTCTTGATCAGTCTTCAAAGCTCTACTTTTGTCTGACACGCCCAAAGCAGTTCTTGATTGGCTTTTTACGACGTTCTTGCTCTGGAATCAGCGTTTGATCTGTAGGTGGCACTTTAGTCATGAATTGAAACCTTCTAAGTCTCGTCTCCCTACCCATTTCATGTATACGTTCAATGCGCGCTTCTTCCTTCAAAAACTCTTTGCATTCAAGTTCTCTCTAGCTCGATTCCCACATTCTACCAGAGTTAACTTCATGTGCATAGCAGACATTAACAACCCTCTGATATTGCATCGCTTGCTCGTTCTCCTGTTCTTCATAACAGATCTTACTATAGAATAGACATTTGATATCCTCCTTCGAGTAGTTCACTAGCCACATCGGGTCTAGTATCCGTATCGTTCTCCACAGCCCTCTCAAACCTTTAGCTCCAAACATCTCAACCCTTTCTTTAGTGATATCCAAATGATCTTCAAATCTCAGAACAATCACTGCCTCACAAGTCGTCGGATCCACTTGCCACCACTTAAGTAATGGATAGAATTTTGTTCGATCGGCGGGCATATTCCTCATCGCTCGTGGATGCTTCATTATCAACGTGATATCTTTAATCCCAGTCTTCTTATCTGTTTTGATTCTACGTTTCGGAATGAATGGCTTCCAATATATGAACCCTTTTGTTGCTTCGAATCTGATCATTTTCCATAGCAACTGATCAATAAAATTCATGTGATATGTGACATTACGTGTCTGCACTAGCTCCTCAACATCCCAGTAAGGCAATGTTTTGAAATCTGCCAGATATTTGAAGTATTGTACTCCAAACTCCCTCTTGATGGCATACACATTCAACTCTTTAAACCATCCCCAGGTTAGTATATCTCTCAACGACACATCTTTATCTCTAGAAAAGAATGCTAAAGGACGTCGAAACTTTCATTCTCTCGGCATCTCTTTAAACCAGGATTTCTTAGCTTGCGCAATTTCCTCTTTCGTCATTGGTTTAGGGATTTTCCCTTCGCGTACAGACTCCTCAATCTTTTCTTTCAACATATCTTCATTTAGCTGCTTGTACATTTCCTCAAAAGTTGGAAAACTATCTGTGTTCTGATCGACATACTTCTCAGCTTCATCTTTTTCATCATCAGAAGACCAATCCTCAACAATAACCTCGTTGTACTCGTCGGCTTCATACCTTCGTTTGTAACAATACTCAGTTGGTTCAAATGTATTCACATTCAGCACTTGCTCTTCGAAATCAAAGTCGAATGTTTCAGCATCAACATCAATCAGCTTCGCTAAATCTTCTTTCGAGTAGTTATGCACAAATTCGCCTTCCTAAACATTATGTTCGAGCATCAAGATCAAAGGCTTTGTAGGAACCGCAGCCATAGGCATAATTGTAATAGTGTTAGTCATATCAATATCATCTTCCTATTCCCCTGTCTGCTCCCCCTGAGTTTGATCATCCATTCTGTTAGTTTCATCATTCAGTAACGTAGTAAAATCAAACTCTTCATTCACTTTCGCATCAACAACTTTAAGACCGACTCCACCCTGATCATCATCATCATCATCATCATTACCATCATTATTGTCAAAGTCGTATTTTGTATCGTCTGCATTATCATCATCATCGTCTTTATCTTCAGCTTCATCATCGTCTTTCTTTTCAGATTCTGTTTCAGGAACAACCACACTAGACTCCGAAGCTTTTGCAGACTCTATCACAGGTTATGTAATCTCAGGCGTACTTTCAAATAACATTCTTTCCCTTACCCTGTTCAGCCATTTCTTTATCTGCCTTTTCTTTGGCTTCCTACAGATCTATCCGTGCATATTCAGCATCAAAATCTATACCCAAACAGTTAGTCAACACTTTTTGCAGCCTGTTGAATCTTCGATCATTCATATCTTTTTTCGATCATAATTCTGATAACTCTTTCATTAATCGTTCATTTGCGTCTTGCAAACTTTCAATTAGGGCCTTTAAATACCCTCGGTCGCCTTCTAAGAATTTGACTTTGTCAGGAGGTTCTTGTGTTACTCCTGGAGTTTGAGATTGTATCACTGGAGTTTCTAACAATTCAGACTCAGGAGGTTCTTGTGTTACTCCTGTCTGTACTAAAATTTCTTCAACAGTAGATGTTTGCATTGTTTCGGCCGTAGGAGGTTCTTGTGTAACTCCTGTGTCTTTTGCACTAGAAGGTTCTTGTGTAACTTATGTGCTTTTCTTTTGGCCCACATATCTTCTGCTTTTCGCTTTCTGACATTTCTTGCCCTTCGTCTTTGGAGACCCTGTAGTCTTTGTCATTGTAGTTGCTTCAGAGGACTTAACTCTTTTAACTTTCTTTTTCGGTCTCTCCTCGTCAGAATCTTTTTCTTGTTCAGGCTCATAATCTGCGTCTGTTTCTTTTGTTTCTCTGCAGCTGATTCAGCAATAGCTATCTTTGTTTGAATTTCTAGAGAATCCTCACTATTATTTTCTTCATTATCTGATGTCACAGAGATCACATCATCTTCCTGCGTTGTTTTCTCTTGACTTTCAATTTCAATTGTTGCAGTACTAGGACCAGCTTCAGGTTGAACATTGACAGGTTCATCTTTGTCGATTAACATCGTATCAACTTTCTTGGGCTTTCGCGAGCCTTTCATTTTCTCCTGAACAACAACCTTTTTCAAGAACCAATCACTTCTTTTCTCTTTGAAAGTAGATAGCCATTCAAGCTTATCGTTTCTTTCATTTTCATCACCGCTATCGTCTTTCCTCCACTTATATTCTGGCGGCTCAATGTAATTTTCAGACTCAATAGCACCAAATAAAGGCTTTAGAATAGGTGCTGACGACTGCTTTTGGAAGGTGATAAGCTTTTTGACTGTCGTATCATCCAGATGACTTAAATACAGAATGTCGTTCGGATCCTTCGCTATCTTCTTGAATTTCTCGTCTATCAACATCTGTACAAACCTTGGATACATCACGAGCCTTTTAGAACCCATGTTATTCTTCATATGAGTGAAAACCAGCTTCGAATAGTTGAACCTCTTGTTCAGAATAAGTGTTGTAGCCATGCAGGCCATATAGTCTTGTACATAGTCTAAGCCAGCTTTTCGATGACTAAAGGCGTGAATAATAGCATGCATCAGGAATTTGTAAGGATTAGGAACTGATCCTTTCTTTAGTGTAGATTCGATGACATGCCCCTTATATCCCATGCGGCAGAAACACCCTCTAATCATTCGCTCATCAAGCATCATCGGATCATTAGCTGCATCGTTAAAGTTCAGCACCTTGCGAATATCAGCTTCAGTAATAGTAATCTCTTTATCTTCATTCTCTTCATGAACTACCATCTTTATCGCAGTATCATCTTCATTCATTGCTGTGGACATCCAAAATCTATTGACATGCGACCTATAGACCCCCGTCTTTTATGCGATCGCTTTATGTATCGGAATCCGTTCCATAAAAGCGAGAATGCTCCGAGTGATGGACAGATAGCTTTATCTAGCATGATGCATGTGTTGTCAAATTTGTTAAACGAAAGCTCAATAATTCTGCAAACACGTAAATCGAGACGAAATTAGTCGAAATTTTTTCAATTTTTACAAATTTCCATCAAGTTCGGGCGAACTTGATAGGTCAAAATGACAATTCATTTCACTAACTTCGGGCGGACTTGCAATAACAAACACATTGCATATCATCAAGTCCGGGCGAACTTGTTTGTCAGATTAAACATTTTCACACAAGTTCGGGCGAACTTGTTAACGATTTATCAAAACACATTTATACAAGTTCGGGCGAACTTGTTATGAAAATCAGTTTTACTAGATTGATTGGAAGTTTAGGCGGACTTAACGTTTCATCTCCTGATGACAAGTTCGGCCGAACTTGCTTCAACAAACCTTTTGACAAGTTCGGGCGAACTTGTCATCGTCCCAACCAAAACTGTGCACATCATATTCATGACTTTCTGATCAAATTGTTAACATGTATTTGGTCGTTTATGATTATATAACATGTTTTATGGATTAATTTGTTCATTAAACGCCTACAACATGTCCAAACATCAAGTACATATCTAATATGTTCAATACTCGTTCAATTAATGGTCGAAATTCAAATCACCTAACATTGCCATGTCTAGTAGTGTGTAAATCACCACTAAACACTTTCAAATCGGGCAGCAATTCAACTTATCAATGCCAATTTCACAAATCGCCTTTTTCGCTCATCAAGTTCGCTCTGAGTTGTAAAACGAGTAATGAAGTTTGGGCGAACTTAAGTTGTATTTATAATTGACAAATTAGGGCGAACTTGTGGATCCAATCAATTAAGATCAGACACAAGTCCTGGTGGACTTGTTGACTTATAAAACATTTTGAGCAAAACACAAGTTCAGTCGAACTTAATCACAAGTCCGGGCGAACTTGAGTAATGTCAAATCAAAATTTTTTAAGTTTTTCAATTTAGACCCCGAACTTTTTAGATTTTACCAGTTTTAACAATCCACTCAGTTGACCAAGTCCAAGCTAATGACCTTGGTTAACCAATTTGTCTGTCGAGTCCAAGTTAATGACCTTGGTTCGACCCGTTATGAACAAACTGTTGGTTTTTCTCAAAATCAAGTTTCAAATTAATAAAGTTTTAATCGTTTTGGCTTATCAAATTTACAGATTAGCTCCCAGCCTGTTGCCAATTAGATTCCCACCAGTTTAGCACCTTACCAAACTTTGAAGATCTGTTCTCCAACATTGGTTTGCTGAAAACAATGTAGAAACAAAATCTTTTTGTATTTTTGTAAGTTTATGCTAAAACACACTGAAAATCTTTTTGGTTTTAATCTATAAAGCAGATAAACTATGTACAGACATATTTTTGTGAATTCGTGTCTAAGGATCATATCAGTTGTATGAGACATATCACCAGTACCGTTGACCTTTTTTGATGACTTTAAGTTTTAAACTCGTTTACCTAGATTGTCGATATGTTTGTCCAATTAAACTTCGACACATTTCTCAATTGTTTCAAGATATGTTAGGTATGAATTATGAAACTTGACTAACTATGGTTCCCATCTCAGAATATACTCTCGTATCAAGATTCCCTAGATTTCATCTTACAGGTGAATATAGCATAATTGATATCTGTATCTGGGTTAATACGAAGCCTTGAGAGCTCAGGTTAATACCACCGTATCGATAAAGAGATGAAGGCTCGACTTATAGGTGTGTTCCTATTAAGGAATCTTTTAAGCACTGCAAATGATTAGATCTTTCGATTCTTTTCAAGTTTGCATGCAGTTTAGGGGTTTATATTGCAAAAGCAATATAGAAGTTCTAGGCTATTGCTTCCGCAAAATCAGAAGAACTTGTATAATACCCTAGATATCAACTATCTATAAAGACCTCGTATCTCAGAATCAGGAAAACTCTCAAACGAAATTCCGGAGTACTAAGTCCATATATCCGAGAGATGTTAATCCACAAGATTAAGCAGTTGTAAAATTTAGTTTATATCTCAGAAACAATTTACTGAATGTGTGAAACCTATCGACACATCCACAGTAAGGCTTGTTTATCACTTTTTAAACTTTACATTTCTTTAGCATACTGTGATAGTCCACTGATGTACTATCATTTCCTTTTTGACAACAAATTCTTTTTGTCTTTTTCAATGTTTTTGTACTTTTTGAAAATTTTCATATGTTTTTGTATTTTCTCAAATATTTCTCCCCCTAAAATCAAAAACATATTTTTGTATTTTAGTTTTTAAAGAAATACTAAACTAAAAGATATAACAAACCAATGTGGATCACGTGAACTCGTCGTCCGATTCGTATTCAACCTTTGCTTCCACACCTGTAAGCAAATTTTTAATACCACTAAGCCTCATGATATATTTAAATCTTGTTAAAGGAAATGCTTTGGTATAAAAATCAGCCTTTTGTTCATCGGTGTGGATTTTTTGTATTCGCACCAACTTCTTTTCGTTGCACTCACGAATGAAGTGATAACGAATTTCAATGTGTTTAGTACGAGAGTGATGAATAGGATTTTTAGTGATGTCGATTGATGCCTTGTTATCTACATATAAAGGCGTATCAAGAAATTGTAATCCAAAGTCCCTCATTTGTTGTTGAATCCATAGGATTTGAGAACAACAGCTAGAAGCAGAAATGTATTCTACCTCACAGGTAGAAAGAGAGACCGTGGTTTGTTTCTTGCATTGCCACGTTACTAAGCGTGTTCCAAAGAACTGGCAACCGGCCGTTGTAGATTTAGAATTCAATTTATCCACCCCGAAGTATGAGTCAACGTATCCCGTTAGATCAAAATTATCGTTCTTTGGATACCACAAGCCGGTGCTTGGACATCCCTTCAAGTAACGGAATATTCTTTTGACTATCTGCATGTGTGACACTCGAGGACTAGACTGATATCTCGTGCAAAGGTAGGTAGGATACATGATATCTGGGTGAGATGTCGTCATATACATCAGAGATCCTATCATCGACCGATAGAGTGTATCATCCACTTTGGTTCCAGTCTCGTCAATGCGTATCCCATGATTTAGTGCCAGCGGAGTCGAAAGCGGCTTGGAGCTATCCATTTCAAACTTCTTGAGAATATCGTGAACATACTTTGTTTGATAAATGAGTATGCCGTCTGGTAACTGATCGACCTATAATCCGAGGAAGAATTTCATTTCGCCCATAGAAGATATTTCGAATTTCTTCTTCATGATCTTTTCGAACTCTTTGCAAAGACTACATCCGTTGAACCAAAGATGATATCATCCACATAGATTTGTACTATGATTAGATGACTTCCAACTTCTCTGGTAAACAATGTACTATCCACTGTGCCTCTTGTAAAGCCATTTTCAACGAGATGTTGAGATAACGTCTCGTACCAAGCTCTCGGGGCTTGGTGTAATCCGTATAAGGCTTTATCTAGGAGATAAGCTTTGTTCTTGTTCAGCGGATCGACGAACCCTGGTGGTTGGCCGATGTACACTTGTTCGTGTAGCTTACCATAGAGAAATGCGGATTTAACATCTAACTGGTACACCTTAAAACCTTTCCAAGCTGCGAATGCAAGGAAAATGCGAATTGACTCTAACCATGCAACCGGTGCATAAACTTCTGTGTAGTCAATACCTTCTTGCTGGTGGAAACCTTTGACAACCAACCGAGCTTTGTTTCTAACAATCACCCCTCGATCATCCCTTTACACTTGAACACCCACTTTGTATCAATTGCTTTCTGCTTCGGTGGTAAGTCTACAAGCCTCCAGACTCCCAGTTTCTCAAATTGTAGCAATTCCTCTTGCATCGCTATCACCCAGTTCGCGTCACCCCGAGCTTCATTCACAGTCTTTGGCTCTATTTGAGATATGAAACATGAATAATAGCAATAGTCTTGAGTTGGGGCAACTCGGATATAGAACAACTTAACGCTTTGTTGATTTGACTTCTTGTTCGCACACCAGTCTATAATTCTCCAATAATATTCGTTAAAGGATGGTATGAGTAAGATCGTGGCATTTTTTGCTAGGAACATCAACCGAGCTATTATGATTTGTGATATTCATATCAACGATCAAATCAACACTAGGAGCACTAGATGTAGCTTCATTTTGATTGCGCGGGCCAACAGATTAATTCAACATGTTGGATATCTGCTCAAATTCTTCATAGGAAGAGGATTCTCCATCAGCATCAAAAGTCGGTGCTTCATCAGAGTCGGAATTCTGAGTTTGAGAGGCATTTGGTACTGAAGTCGTAATTTCTGGTTCAGTGAAGACATTTGCTGGAGTTGTAGTAGGTTCTGCTTCAGAAACTTGTTCAACCGGAACACCACTATTACTCAGACCTACACCAGAAGATGAAGTATCCAACATGGGTTGATTAACCACAATTGGCCTTAGAATATGTTCTTGGTTTGCCGACTGTTGAAGATAATAAAGCGCTGCAAGTTCTTCATCAGACGGTTCTTCTGGCAAGTCGAATGACTTCCACAAATCTTGATAATTAAACAACCACGCATCGCCTTTTCTCTGAATCGGAGTTGTGTACCGAAAGCAATCAACGTGTTGTGCTTCGATTACCTTTCTCAAAGAGGGAACATAAACTCTCCTTAGCGGACTAGCATACCCGACAAAGAAACCTTCAAGCGATTTGGCACCAAATTTACCATCTTGATCGATTACTGTACATGGTGCACCAAATGGCTCTAGATATTTCAAATTTGGTTTCCTTCGGTTGATCATTTCAAAACATGTCTTTTTAGTTGGTTTGACAGTTAAGACCCTGTTTAATGTGTAGCATGCCGCTGCAACCGCCTCACTCCAGAAGCTAACATGAAGTTTCTAGTCTGCAAGCATGGTTTTGCTGTTTCGATCAATGTTCTATTCTGCCTCTCAGCTACGCCATTTTGTTGTGGAGTATAAGGTGCACTGAATTCGTGCAGAATTCCTTTGGCGTTGCAAAACTCTTTCATCTTGTTGTTCTTGAACTCCGTGCCGTTGTCACTGCGAATACGTCTAACAGGGAGATGATATAGATTTTCGAGCTTCTTGAAGAGAATCACCAGATTGTCAAACGTTTCATCCTTTGACTCTTGAAAGAAAACCCATGAATATCGAGAATAATCATCTGTGACAACTAAGTAGTATAGGTCTCCTGAAATACTTTGTACGTTCACCAGACCAAAAAGATCAATATGAAGACGTTCAAGCGGCAGCTCTATAGAATTCAGAATCTTCTTCAGATGTGACTTTTTGATCTGCTTCCCATTTTTACATTCTAGACAGTGATCTGTCATATGGAAGCTTTGAAGATTCACCCCCTCTACTAAATCATTATTAACCAGAAAATTCATTTTCCTCAAATGAATGTGCCCCATTTTCCGATGCCATAGAATAGAATCTTTCTCCGTGACTTTACTGACAAAACATTGGGCCAATTTTGATGATGTTGTAGCGACACCCATATCTAAAACATAGAGATCGTTTTCGCGTGGGGCGCGCATGAGAATCCAATCATCCGGAATCTTGAAATCCGTCTTTAAAATCATTGACTCTTTGTCATTGAAGTGAATCGTAAACTGTTTGTCACAAATCTGTGAAATGCTTAGAAGATTGTTCTCTAGCTCAGCAATGTAATTCACACGATCAAACGATACTACACCATTGGAAAGTTTTCCTTCGGCGATGATTCTTCCTCCTTGATTACCGGCAAATCCAACATATCCACCGTTTATAGCTTTGACGTCAAAGAGAAGAGCTTTCATCCCTGTTATATGCCTTGACGCTTCACTATCCAGAATCCACTTTGAAAGAACGGATCTCTGGAGCCCCTGCACATATTAGCATTCAGTTAAAAAGGGCTACCCAAGCCTTCTTGGTCTTGGGTTTAGGATAAAAAGCTTCGTAATCATCCTCAAAATCTCCATCTGAGCCTCCACTATCATTTACAGTTTCAAAGTTAACTTTCTTTTTACCTTTTGATGATTTGATACCAATTGAAGATTTGGCAGTTTCAGTTTTGGTCTCAGATTTTGATTCTTTGTTGTTACCTGTCTTAACAAGCTCAGACTTGGTAACTTCAGATGTTGATGACTTTTTTTAGCAATCCAGATTTATGATTTTATGTTTGCCTTTTTAATGTAAAACCTTGATTCATTTGTCTTGGAAGTTTCACCTTTCTCGAAAGTTGAGTTTTCAAACTTAGTTTTAGGTTTAACTTCAAGTTTAGGATCATTTCTTTTTAGAATAGTGACAGGTTTTACAAACTCTGGTTGCTTAGGTTTTTCAACATTTGAACTTGTTTTCCTTCGAGGATAGACAGGCTTAGATTTTGAACACTTGTGTGCAATGTGACCAACTTCATTGCACTTAAAACAAGTCCGATCATCATGAGAATGTCCACTAGTCGGTTTTACACCACTTGCGACTTTTGCCTTATCTCGAAGTTCTTTTTCTTTCTTAAACTCATCGTTTGATTGCTTCCCAATCAAACTTTCCTCTTGAACCGTGCTTGTCCCATGAACGAATGTCATGTTTTTATCTTCGTATTCGCGAAATGGTGACTTTTCTTATTCGGTTCTTCTTCAACATCTAAACCCAGCCCTGCTCTCCTATGTTCTGGAAAGTCACCACCATTCCTTCGGTAGTTGTTTCTTTTAGGTTTAGAGTAAAATTCTTTTCATTGATTTCCAAATCTTCTGATGAAACCTCAACGAGTTTGAAGAATTTGTCAAGCTGATCTTCCTTCACATTCCGAATCGGAAAGCTAGCGTCGAAGTATAGTCTATCAGAATCCTTAACTTTGTACATGACAACGTTAGGATCATCACTTAGGCTATCATCCGATGATTTATCGTCATCTTCGGATTGTGAATCAGAATTATTCGAACTCGAGTTGGCGCTTTCAAGGCTGCCATCATCAGATTCACTTAAGACATTATCAACAACTTGCTTAACCACTGCTTCGCCATCATCACTCGTGTAGGTTATATCAATGTTCTCAGGCAGCTCATTTTTATTTTCGGTTAAAAGTTCAATGTTGAGCGCCTTTTCCATCCCCTCAGCTTTTTTGCGACAATACTTTTCGCATAGGGTTCGTGGAACATTGGTATAGTTTCCACGTTTCTTACCTTTGTCCTTCTGATCATTTTCTTCCGATTGAATAGTAGGAAGAATGTGATCGATGACGTAGGCATTAGTGGTATAGCTCTTTAGAAGCTGTCGAACCCTTTCGGTTTCGATTTTCATGTCTTGTAGCTCTTGTTTCACTTCAGCAATGTTGTTAATATAAGCGTTAATAGCTTTTTGTTTTTCCCTTAAAGTAGCTTTTAACATTCTGATAGAATCATCTTGTTCAATGTTATTTCTATCCAACATGTTGTAATCATCTTTCATTTTGTCATATGCCTCCTTCATTATGCGATAATCGTATTTGAAATTATTATTATGCACATTGATTTCGGCTATGATCTGAGACTTTTCAACACATTGAATACACGGTTCAGCACATTTTTTACATGGTTTTCTACCTCGACAATTTTCACCTGAACTTCTGGACCTACCTTCGTCAGATTTGCCATCAGAGCCTTGTTGGCAATCTCTGTAAGGTTTTCTTCGTTCATTTCTTTGGTCACGTTTATTACTTCTTCAATCTCGGGCTTCTCTTCAGCAACATTCTCTGAAGATGTTGTTTCACCAAAACAACCTGCAAAACTAGTAGATATGTTAGGGGAAAGGATACCCTACATCTTTGTATGCTGATAGATTTCCTCCATTTCTGCTTGTTGCATATATTCTTCTAGTAATGCACTCTCCATGGCTACATCCACAGCAGATGTGTCTTCCACAATCTCAGCCATTAGAGCAACACCGGTCTTCTTGGCAATATAAGAGTACCAATCAAAACCGTCATCTTCATTTGAAGCGACCATTGCCTTTTCAGTGTTGTTGTTTGGTTTCTCTTGGATTTCAACTTGAGTCTTCTTTGGGAATGGCTTGTACTGAAGTGACTTCTTGTAGTGTTCGTTGCCACCTCCAAATGGACTTTGGTTGCCCGTTGCCTCTGGGTTCTTGCATTCTCTCTTGAAATGCCCTTTTGTCGGCATCTGAAGCAAGTGACCTTCGTTTTGTCGAATCCCAGTTTGTTGCTTGAGTTCCCGATATCTCTGCCGGTAAGAGCAACAAACTTCGTAACCCTCAGAATGATCGATGCTAATGACCATTTGATATCCATTAGCTCGAGCTCTTCTTCATCCACTTGATCATAGTCTTCGACGGTCATTTCCGGATTGCCAATCTTCCCGGCCACCAAACTTTCATATGATTCCAATACAGTGGTAAGAAGTGTCATGTGTTGTTTGGAAACTTGCTCAGAGACAACATTGTTAAGGTTAACAGCAATGTTGCATTTATACACATTCGGATCAGAATTCGATTGATTATTCTGATTTGCTTGATTCTGATAAGAAGAATTTGAACCCGTACTTGAATACGAAGAATTCTGCGGACTTTGATCATATTTCGGATATGATTGATTTTGACTTTGCGGAGAATGATTCGAAGAATTCAGATTCGCGCTGAAAGCAGTTTGGATTTTCGGACCAGTTATATTATCTTGAGTTCTAGACTTGTAGTACAGCCCTACATCTTGAGTCACCTTGGCATTCTTTGATTTGGCTATCTTTAACAGCTCCATCTCATGCCCCTCCAGTTTATCAATGAACGTGGATAGCTTAAAGAACTGCTAGCTCGGACTTTCTTTAAAAACCATGAGATATGTCGTCCATTCACATTCAGGCAATGTGTCAGCCAACTTATCTATATACTCCTCTTCTTTCTTCTCAAGCCCGTGTCTCCTCATGGTCACTTTTAGATGACAAAACCTTTCGATCATCTGTTTCATCGTTTCTCCTTTTAGCATCGTGAATATATCGAATTATTTCATGATCAGCGCTTTCTTGCTTTTGACCATTTCTGCACTTCCCAGATATTTTTCTGCAAGAATGTCCATAATTCCTGTGAATTCTTAGCTTCAAGTAACAGCAGCAGAATATCTTCTTTCACTGATTGTTGGATCAAGCTTATCATTCTCTTCTCGGCAACATAAGCATCTTTCTATAAAGTAGAGAACTTGCTGATATCGATATCATTATCACTTTCATCCCAAGGCCATGTGTAGCCCGTCTGAACTGCGACCTAGCTATGGAAATACGTAGCTTGCACCCAGTTAGAAAACTTTTCTTTCCAACCCTCATATTCATCCATATTCATGAGTTTTGACGGTTTCACGGATGTGCCCATTTTGTTGTCAATGTTTACTTGGTTTACCATTTGAGCGTTTGAAGTTCTAGCAGTCATGAAAGCACTGTGCAAATCTTCCATCTTGAAAAATGATGAATTTTACTGAAAACACATGTTCACAAACTTCGAAAAATTATCAGTACACTGATAAGTTCGGGCGAACTTGCAGTTTGAGAAAAAAAAACAATTTTTGATTTACACAAGTTCGGGCGAACTTGTGTTTAACTTTTGAAAATTTTCTCCCTGATTAAGTTTGGTCGAACTTATATTTGATTTTCAAGAGAATTGCTAAGTTCGGGCCAACTTATAATAGAAATTCAATATACTTAATCAAGTTCGGGCGAACTTGATGTCAGTTTAGTTGAAAATTGATGCAAGTTCGAGCGGACTTCTCAAAATCACTTGAAATAACAGTCAAGTTCGGGTGAACTTGATTAAAAATTAGAGAATTTTAATCAAGTCCGGTCAAACTTGACGTTAAGTTCGGCCAAAGCTTGTTTGTAAAACATGGTTTTTTGAACTTTTTGATATCAATTCGTTTGAATTTGATGTCCAAACTCTCAGGGGTTTACCACAAGTGTATTTTACATGACATATTCAAAAATCAGCAACTTTTATCCGTGAATTCATTGTTTTATCTTGAAAAAGTTAAAAATGATAGAAAGAGGAAGAATAAGAGTAGATCTTGCTATGACTTCACCAATTTAGGTACCGTGGCTCTGATATCACTTGTTAGATCGTCTCCCATTTAGCTTAGGAACCTAAATTGTTTCTATTGTCCATACAAGCGGAAATTATATGACAAGATTAACCAAATATGCAAGACTTACTATTTAAATGTTGTTTTATTGAGCATTAAAGTTCAATACATTCAGATCCAGATCCAGCAGAGCTTCACCGTCAGAGTGACAAAGTTGAAGAAGTTACAAATGAAGGAAACAAGACACCAATTTATAGCCACACAAGTTCGCCCGAACTTGATCACATTCCAGCGAACTTGTGTGGCTATAAATAGGTGTCTTGTTTCCTTCATTTGTAACTTCTGCAACTTTGTCACTCTGACAGTGAAGCTCTGCTGGATCTGAATGTATTGAACTTTAATGATCAATAAAACAACATTTAAACAGTAAATCTTGCATATTCGGTTAATCTTGTCATATAATTTCCGCTTGTATGGACAATAGAAACAATTTAGGTTCCTAAGCTAAACGGGAGACGATCTAACAGACAAGAAGTTCACCACGCACTTCACTGAAAAAGAGTGTTTAATTCTGAAGCCAGGATTCAAAATACAGGAAGAGTGGATCTTAGTGCGCGCTCCTCGAGAAAACGGCCTATATGTCTTAGACATGAGCGTCGCAACTACGACAATGAAAACAACATTGTGTTTTGTGTCGAAGGCAATAGAGAAAGAGTCAATATTGTGGCATTGAAAAATGGGACACATTCATCTCCGAAAAATGAACTTTCTGGTACACAACGAGCTAGTGGATGGTGTCAACCTGAAGAGCTTTCACTTGAATGACGAATGCTTCAGCTGTAAGAAAGGAAAACAACATAAATAGTCACATCCAAGAAAACTTCTGAACTCGATAAAGCTTCCACTAGAAAGGCTTCATATGGATCTCTTCGGCCCGGTAAATGTGAGAAGTATCTCAGGAGATCCGTACTGCCTAGTTGTTACTGACGATAATTCGAGGTTCTCATGAAACGTTCGATAGTCTGATGATTTTGTTCAAAAAGCTCGAGAATCTGTACCATTTGTCGATTAGACGTATTCAAAGCGACAATGGAATAGAATTCAAGAATAACAAAATGTTAGAGTACTGCAATGAGAAAGGAATTCTGCATGAATTCAATGCACCGTACACCCCACAACAAAACGGTGTAGCTGAGAGAAAGAACAGAACGCTAATAGAGACTACACGCACCATGCTCGCCGATTCAAAACTGCAAGTTATTTTTGGAGCGAAGCCGTGGCCTTTGTGTAGTCTAAACAGAGTATTGACGGTCAAGGCGCATAAGAAGACGTGTTTCGAGCTGCTTAACCAACAAAAACCAAATTTGAAATGGTTAGAACCTTTTGGGTCTCCATATACGGTTATCGACTCGGATGGCAAATTTAGGGCTAAATCGTTAGAAGGGTTCTTTGTAGGGTATGCTAGTCCGCTAAAGAGAGTTTATCTTCCTAGCATCAATCGAGTTATCCAGGCTCAACATGTAGATTGTCAAAGATACACATCTCCTACACAGAAACAAGGAGATCCTTGGCTGTTCGATTATGAAAGTCTTTGGAATTCTTTCAATCTGCCAGCAGAACCAACAGAGGATGAACTTGCTATGTTAAACCAGTATCAACAATCTTTTTCACAAGATCAAGTTCCAAGACCAATCGTTGTGGCTCAGACACACGTTGGCACACATGATGTTGAAGCAGGTCTAAGTACTCAACATCGTGAATCACAAACTACTAGAACAAATGATCCCGAAGCCGACCCAGAGATGAATGAGACTGCTCCTACCTTTGATCAATCTGACAACTCTAAATCTGAAGCTGAACCGACATACGACGAAGATGGATCTACTTCTGATGATGGTGAAATTCAGATTGAAAGTTTTCTCAACAATCAAAATGAAGGAACAAGTGCTTAGAACGAAACATATGATGTTAATCAGAACGTTGAACAAAGTGTTACAAATTTACAACAAGAAGTGAGCGTATCCAACGAAGTTATGCCTAGAACACTGTTGAACACCCCCCCCCCACATCAAGTCAATCAGGGTTTTAGTTGTATTTACTCGAAAGTGGCACCTTTGCAAAATAGGTTCTCATTCAAATGTTTTATTTTGCAGGTAGAACCGAAAACGTATAAGGAAGCACTGACAGAGGAAAGCTGGGTGAATTCCATGCAGGATGAACTCTCTCAATTCAAAAAACTTTGTGTGTGGAAGCTCGTTGATCTGCTAGAAGACAACTGTCAGGATCTAAGTTTGAATCAAATGTGATTTTTGTTTCAAGTATGGAAATATTATTAATAAAATGAGTTTTAATGTAGCGGAATGAATGGAAAACTTTTATCACAATTGATGGTCTTTGTTTTCATATCATGCTTTGAACTAATTGTAGTATTTGCATGTGAATTAAAAACTCCCCTTTAGCCCAATGATAATCGTTTGAAAGTACAGAAATATAGAAAAGATAGACTGGTGAATGATCTTTTAATAGATAAGGAAACACTGTTACATACAATCACCTATCTATACTAACTTCCTAACCTCTGAGCATCCTTGATGACGTCAGGATTGAAAGTGACATCTAACAAACAAAATAACTAACTTAAGCTCTGATGACTAAACACTGTTAGTGCAAAGCACTGTTACATTGATTATTATACTAATAAAAGTAAAACACTGATGACTATTCTCTACTTCTTATCTTCTGGCAGACCTTTGGTAAATTGCAATATCAGATAATAGAATGGTAGATCTTTGGAAGGCATTGTTTTAGTCAATCAGCGGTTGTAAACTCTGATAGTAGAACCAAAACTCTGATAGTGTATTTGGCTCTGTATCATCTATTCCTTTGTAAAGGGTTCAAACCCAACAATCTCCCCCTGGAACAGATGATGCCAAAACACTTTATTTTTGGTCTTTATTCCTCAACAGGAGTTCTCTATTTTCCCTTTGAATTGTAATTCAAAGTTTAGAGACTCCAAATCCTCCTCATCCTTTTCAAGCTCCAGATTCAAAAAATCTTGAAGGTCATTTGCATTTAACCCATATGCATACTCCATACTTATCTTGACAACTTTACCATTTGACTTGAGCAGAGTCAATTAATGGGAGTTTTTATCAACTTTCCATTTTAGAATTTTTGGGTCAGATGGTTTTCTAGGATGGATTATTGTTGAGGGTGGTGGTTGTAGTTGATGTGCAATCTTGGATAATGTTTCTCTTAGCACATTGCTTGCATCATCAGTGTGAAAGTGGAACTGGTCCATGATTCCCTGTTTGATGAGGTCAAGCTCATACCTTCTTTCATCTTCTTTGGACATCTCTCTCTGCCTTTTTCTTTGTTTTAAGGCCAGGATGGATTGAGCAGATGTTTCAGATGGTTTTGTAGAAGGTTGGGTCTGATGAGTTGTATCATCTGTTGCATATATAAGCTTCTTTGGCAGTGTTGGATCAGTTTTTCTTCTTTGTTCAAGCCTTTTATATGTGTCAATCACTTTAACCTCTGGCCACCTCATGATTTAGTTCTTTGACCCATAGTTAGCAGCAATTAATTCTTCCTTCATTCATCTTAACTTTAAAGTCTTTTCAAGCACTTTCTTGTTTTTATTCCAATCTGGAGGAGTAGGCTTTTTAAGAGGATCATTCAACATTTCTTGCATTCTTTACACCTCTCCTTCCAACTCACTCGCTGTCCAGTCTTTAAACTGTGCCCTTGTAGCCTTATATTGCTTATTGTTCATAATGTGATCAAGGTAATCTTCTTTAAGGCTTTTATCCTCTCTTTCTGATAGCTGTTTGCTCAAGTCTCTTGCAAAACTTTTGACTTTGCTCAGCTGGAATTGCAAGTAGTTCTGTATTTCTCTAAACTTTCCCTGGGTATCCCTTTTTGAGATATCCTCTGCTTGTTTGGCCTTAATCTTCAAATAATCATCAAAGTTTCTTGGCTTGGAATATCCTTCCAAAGATAGAAATTCCCTTTTGTCTGGATCTTCTTTTGAGAAGAAAAACTTGATGTCTTCTTTGACAGCATGTAAGTCTAGATGGAATTTCTTGACAAGAGGCAATATGGTAATCTGAAAAGAAGGAAGTTTAACCACTGTTGTGGTGGTCAGTGGTTGTGATGACAAAGGTAATGGAGAAGGAATGTGTTAGTGCACTTTGTGTCCGTCACTGTGCGAATAGACTAGTTAGAGCATGTGTTGAATATTGTATAGATTAGATACGAACACACGACCCGAGCACGAACGTCGTATGAGAAAATGGACACATTTCGTACGAAATCTGTCAATTTCGTACGAAAGCTGTCAATTTCGTACGAAATGGTCAATTTTCGTACGAAAATATGTAGCATTTTCGTACGAAAAATGCTCATTTTCGTACGAAAATCCTCATCCCTATATATATGTGTTGTGTGTTCATTTGTTTGTAAGTTTTGGAAGCTCCCTGAGGGGAGAGGCTGGCGGATTCTCTCCAGGAACTCTGCCAGCCTAACAAGATGTATGCTCTTTCGGTATGAATGAATAATCGTATGACTTCCGCTGCATTCTACTTCTACTCCATTCTGTAATAACGTTCTACCGAATCGGTTATAAGACGCCCAAACTTCCATCTGAAACCGCCACGATCCGGACCCACAATTGGTATCAGAGCTACGGAAGCTCTATGTGTAATCATTTGCGAATCGGACGAGTTTCGCAATATTTTGATCAAGTTTCGTTTTGTTTCGGTGTGTTGTTTGAATATTTCAGTTAATTTCATACTGATTCGGTGTGATTAGAATGAAGTTTTGAAGATTTAGAACAGTTTAAAACGAACGGAACTTGTTTGACAGATTGATTTGGACTGAAATCTGAAAAACTTTATTCAAAATCTTATAATGCAGATCTGATTACATCAGATCTCAGATATTCAGAATTCATTTTCGGATTTTACAATAGCTTGATTTGGATTTAAAAGTATAAAATGAAGATGTTATCGGCTGAATTGAAAAAGTTGTTTATGATTGTTTTCGGTTGAGTTCAAACTGTTATACGGCTAAAAAAAACTGATTCAGAATATTATTGTGATATTAGTTCTCAAATCCGAGTTCAAAATCTGATTAATATTTGAACAATTCGAACAGTTTACATCATAGTTGCGATTGGATTCGGTCGAGTTTCGAACTAGTTTTGTTTGAATTTGAGCGAAGTTTTGGTTATCTCAGACATTTCACATCGAGTTTCGGACTGAATCGGTTTATTTTTTATTGATATTCGGTGTAACTCGACGTGTGGATTGTGTTTTGATTCAGTTTTGGTTGATTTTCGATTGCTTTTGGTGTGTCGATTGAGTGATTCGGTCCTATATCGGTTTGATTCGGCGATTTTCAATGTTTCTCGAACGAGCCTCTTGATCTCATTCAGTTTGATTTGGATTTAATCTTGTTCATTACGATGAGTTTAAAGTGTCATTTGATCTGAGTTGTGTAGTAACGAATTTGTGTTTCAGATCTGAATTAGGTAGTAATCGACTGGATATTGTTGAGTTACTAAGTGAAGAAGAAGAGTTTGATTTTAGTGACGTTTTTTTGGTATTATTGCAAAATAATTAGGTGTTGAATGTTGAAGTGACATTTTGCATAATCATAGTAGGGTTTTTGAAATAAAAAAAAAGGGGTAAAGGAAAAAATAATAACAAATTGAGAAGTGACTTTTCAATTTTGCAAAAAGTCAAATCTGAATTTTCTGGAAAAGACAAATTTGAAAAATAAAAGTGAAAAATCTAACTCATGCTTTTGATATCTTGAAAATGAAAGAAAATTGGATGATGTTTTGAAAAACCCTACTACAATCTTTCAAAATATTAAATTGTCTATAAATTGACGTTTCATTTTACAAAAAGTGATATTGGGGTTTTTCAAATGAGATTTTCTTAAAAATTGTCGGACAGCTCTTAGTATACTTTGGGTTTAAAATTGATCAGATTTAGGCTGCGACCATTCTAAGACCATGCGTAGTGGTAAGGGTGAATAATGTTCTCACCCTTGGGCGTTTTCCGCCATGTGGCAGTCCAATCAGCAAGGAGCATTATTGGGCGTTTTTCTAAAATGCGTGTAATGGGGATGTGTGCATTATGTTAAAAGGGGTGTAAATAATTTAAAAAAAAAACAAACCAAAAAATAGGGATTGGCCAAGAAAGAGGGCTACATGTGATTGGGCAACCATGTCCCATTTTAGCGTGATTTAAAAGACGCCAGAGGGGGGTTTTGCGAAAAAACGCCGAATCTCGCCCACGGGGGTGGGGGAAGGGGTTTTTTGATTGGTGGGGGGAGGGGAAACGCCGAATCTTGCCCACTACGCATGGTCTAAGAAATTTCTTTTGGACCAATCCATACATATTTGAATATTGGGTCGCGTGCTAAATTTTGGGTTTCAAGTTGAACCAAATTTAGATAACTGGTCCAAATCATTTTGGTACACTTCGGTCGTGATTTTTGGATTTCGGGTACAAACGTTTTTGAACCAGGTTTTTTAATCTACAAAGTTTCGAGCTTGATCATTCGGGTTCAAGAGAACACATAATTTAACAAGTTTAAAGCTTAGTGGGTTAACATTTTTTTTTTAAAAATGGATTGTGTTGGTGCATATGTCTGTTGCCTACGTTATTGTATATCGAGTCTGAGCGATTAGGGTTTAATCTGTTAGAAACAAGGCGTATTTAAGTATGTAAAGGACAAAGTTCGCCTGGAACTAAGATGTGAGAACAAGTTCGGCCGAACTTGTTGACCATCCCAGCGAACTTGTAATCCTATAAATAGGTGCCTTGAGTTTTCATTTGTAAGGATCAGAGATTTTGTCACAGAGACGGCGAAGCTCTGTCGGATCCAGAACTTGAATGTATTGAACATTATTGATCAATAAACAAACATTAAATGAGTAATTCTTGTTATTTGGTTAACACGTCATTAGTTTCCGTCTAATCGGACGTTAGATACAAATCTAGGTTCCTATGCTAAAGGAGGACGGTCCTATCAGATTGGGAAGATTTTAGGTTGAGATCAAATATTAATGTGATAACTCCGGAAGGGAGTCAACGGTACAAAAGTATTATGAAACACATATTTGAAACTTTCATGGTCATGAAAGATGAAACATTGGATAAGTTGATAAAACAGTACTGTGATTTTGTTTCAGAATTGAGGATTTGGGTCTGGTTATCGGATGCTGAGAAGATATCAAAGTTTACAGAATCTTTGTCTTCTGAGTGGGATGATTATCTAGTTGAATTGAAAGGATTTCCATGGTTCAGATGGATAGGTCTAGACGAATTTATCAAAAAGATCAAAGAACGCGAACCAGAAATTGAAAAGAAGATGGCAATGAAGCAAGAAGCTAGTGAAGTAATAATGGTGAAGAACTGTGAAGCCAAAGATTCAAGTATATCAACAAATGAATCTTCAAGTTCTAAACCAATCTTCCCGAATTATGATGAAGATTTGAACGATTATGTAGCAGTTAATGCCAAACTCTTGATTAATTTGGAGAGTTTGACATTAGAAAATAAAAAATTAAAACAAAATAAAAAGTTTAGAAAATGAAAAATTAGTTTTAAATGAAAATATTTTTGAAAAGCAAAGAGAAATAAATTCTCATCTTAAAAAAAATAACTCAACTTGAAAATGATGTTGAGATTGCTGAAAAGAAATTGAAAGGTTTTGTGACCCCGTCATTAATACCAGATCATATATGTCCAAAACCAATCGATAATATTCCAATAAGTGACAATGTCACAAATTATGACGATGTCATAATTGAAGATTGTGATGATGGTACTGGTGATGAAAAAGATAAAAATGAAATATTTTTGAAACTAAAAGAAAAAATTTAAAACACTGTTCTACAATCTACTGAAAAGGGTGAATGCTCAAAGCAAAAACTTTCTAAGCAGAATGGAGAACAAAAACAAAAACAAAAACAAAATTTTCAAAATTCTAAATATTTTCAAAACAAAAATAAAAGTTCATCGGTACGATCATCCAATCAAAAAAATTCGAAAATCTAAACTCACAAAAATTTGATGACAAGTGGTGCAGGTCGGACCACAGTGCTCAAAAGTCAAATCAAAGTTACAGAAGAAGCAGGAATGATGATTACTACACGTCAAATCAGTGTTTAATTTAGGAGTGTGGATTGATCGAGAAGAATGGGGCGATAACAGAATATGTTATAACTATGGTTTAATTAGACACATTGTTGTTTATTGCATGAAACCAATAAGAGAACAAAGAAAGGTTAACGACATGAGAAGATGTTTCAAATGTCAAAGCAAAGGCCATATCATAAGAGATTGTCCAATAAGTTTGAGGAGAGGACCTCAGGGGGAGAAAAGGAAAGTTGTAAAGAAGACAGTGAAGACAAAAGAAAAGCCCAAAGAACGAAAAGTAAAATTATCACAAGGGCAAAAATATAAACTGAGAAAGAAAAGAAAGAAAGCGAGAGAATATTTGGAAAAGAGTTTGTCTTCGGATAAGCCGATTAATTCTGATGCAAGTTCTAGAGAATCGTTCATAACATTCAAAGTTGAAAAACTTCAAGTGAAATGTGTTCATCAGATACAAATCTGAAGACAGAAGAGAAAACAGTAGAAACGAAAATTGTTTATCAAACAGTTGCAAAACCAAAGCATGTTTGGAAAGCTAAGGTTTTGGATGATTCAGAAGAAATTTTGAAACTGTTTGATGACAAACGAGATTGTGAATGGACTAACGTTTCTTATTGATGAATCTGGTCAACCCAAATCCAATATGGATTGGGTTCCAATTCAAAACTAATTAAGTTCATTTACATGTGCAGGAAGACCAAGCTTCAAGCAAACGTATTTTCAGAAGCAGCGGTTGTTCGTGCGGAGTTTGAAGAGATGGATAATGAGACAGAGATTAAAGTTTTTGATATCCACACAAACAAAATGGTAGTCTCGCGTTCACATTCGTAAAAAAGTTGTTAAACGGTTAAAATGGAAGATTCTTATTTTCGATTTCGAAAAGATTGTATTCAATTTTAGGAGGAGAAAAATTTTAAAATTGCAAACTCCAAAATCAAAAATTTCTGTAAAATTAAAAAACATCAGTTCAAAATCATTTTAGATAGATAAAAATTTTCAAAAAGCCAAAAATAGTAGAAAATCTCAAAATGTCAAAAACATTGAAAAATAAAAATGAGATTACTTGTGCAAATAGAGGAAATGATAGTACATCAGTGGACTATCAGTGCATGCTAGACTAGTAGTTTTGCGAAAACGATATAAACATAAATAGAAAAAGCCTAGTTCTAGTGGGAAACGGGATTGAAAGCATAGTACTTAGTTTTGTCCTTCGTGACTGTGTACCTACTCGGTAGTCACTGAATGCTGAAAAATATAAAAACTGGTCAGTTTGTGAACTTTCACAACTTACAATAAAAATCACTGTGATTGTGTATTTCATTTTGCAAAGATTTATACTTGTTTTATTTCTCTATTATGTTTAAGCATTGGTCATCCTCTGTGTATACGAAAGTATCAAACTGGATGTTGGTGCCTAAATGTTTCTGCTTTATTTTATTTGGTGTTTCGTTTAAATTTTGGATCACCTCTGCGTATATGGGAATATCGATCTGGTGATTAAGAGTTAAACAATTTGAACTTGTTTTTATTTCTTATTTTGTTTAAACATTTGACTTTCTTTACGTATCGAAAGATCGACGTGATTGTTAATGTTTAAAGATTCTGCGTTTTTTACACACATATCACAGTTGATGAAAGTTTAAAGGCATTACTTGAGTCAGTGTATTACATGATGAGGGGATATGCTGAGATCATGGGGTCCATAAGAATTTAGTGCACATTAATGTACCTTAACACATCGGTAAGCATTACGAAAGTTTTTAGATTGAGTTTAAGGGGACAACAATACCGACAATCCACGTGAATTGTTTATACTGGCTGTTTCTTAGATCAACGGTGCAACTGATATGTCTCTGTAAACTGATATGATCCTCTAGCACGTTTTCTCACAAAAATATAAACTGTAAATATTACATTTCAGTTTGTTTACAATTCTGCATTAAAAAAATCAAAATTCAAAAAGATTTTCTTTCAAAATCTTCCATTAAAACCTGATATTTTTGAATGTGAGCCGGACCAACGAGACTGTTATGAAATTGTTTGTGTGTGGATACGTGGGTTTGTTCTTAAAAGTCAAATCTTAAAGATTCGGAGCATCATTCAAGGTGGAGACTATGGTTACACTTGAAGATGTTATCCAAAGCAGTTCAAGACTAAACATCACAGATTTCTAATTACGTCCAAGGGGTAGACTGTTAGTTAACTATTCGTGTGGCCATAGATAGAAATCTAACTATACATGTAACGTCAAGTGTTTTGAGTCTGTATTATACCGGACAGAGGTTTCGCTAGGTTGTGTTAGGATTGGTTAGGTCAGGTTAGGATTCAGCACGGCATGATACGAAGAGAGCGGGCATGATCGGGAATGATGTCATCACATTTATGTGATGACATCACATGTATGATGATGACTGTCGTTAGTGTCATGCTAAAACCTATTTAAACTATTAGTATAGAATAAGCAGGGTATCGAACCAGAGGAGGATTGTGGAAAGTGTTATAACGCAAAGTATGAATTAACTATTACTGAAATGGAAAATCTTTTTGTTTGATTGTGAAGATTGTCTAAATTAACGAATTAAAACGAAGTTGTAGTCAAATTGAGAAAGAATGGTTCCTCCGCAATTCGAGTTTCCAGTTAAATTCAACTATGTGTCTAACTTAACACTCACATAGACATGAGTGTAAACCCTAACTCATCAATTGTGATAGTTGCAGACTAAGTACTCCGGTTAATACATAACGGGAGGTTATCAAACAAATATCAATTATAATTACTAACCCTAACCCATGTCAAATAAATCCCAATTACTAGAACTCTCGGGAACTGAATGATTAAGAATTAAAGTTAAATAAAAGTAACCATTTACAATCAATAAATCAAGTTACCGGTAAAGCATCGAATGCTTAGATTGCCGGATTCAATAAAGTTATAAACACATGAATCGAATTAACATACGAAAACCCTGCACCCGGAGGAAACCATAGGAGTTTTTAGCCACTCATCTGGCAAACAAGATCAATGAAAGCTTTGAATGATGATGAATCCATGATCAAATGATTGATTTGTGGGAGAAATGTGATGAAACAGGTAGAAAAGTCTTGTTCTTTGATGATCCCTAGTGCCTCTTTTCGTCCTTGGAAGTGAAGATAATGATTGGTGACTTTGCAAACCCTAATATACCTCAAAAGACCCAACTTTCACGTTTTTTCGAGTTCGAGACCGTCACTAACGTTAAGGGACCGTCGGTGACGGTCCAAGGTTGCTGTTCCTTTTCACTGACCCAACCGTCACTGACGGTGGGGTGACCATCGGTCACGGTCAGCGATTTCTGCTTAACTTATGCCCAAACCACCCAACCGTCGGTGACGGTGAGGCTACCGTCGCTGACGGTCGCGGCTGCATCCTCTTTTTTTCTTCTTTGCTTCAACTTCCATTGAATGACTATCAGGCCCCTAACTTTTAATCTTCATATTTCTTGCATGATTAGGCACAAAACACTTTGCAACTAAGTGCCAAATGGTCCCTGGACTTCACTATTTCTTGACTCTTTCTCTCTCAATCATCTTTATCAACCGAACAAGCTCTAAATTCGTATCACGCGCTATAATATCCAATCCAATGCTTCCCACTTCATCTCTAACTCTAATAACTTTGCCAAATTACGTGTTTTACCTGCAAAACAACTATATCTCATAGTTAACTCATTCTAGGCAAGTAAACACATAAAACACACATAATATTCACCATTTAGACACTTAACGCTCGGGTTTCACCTCTCCATCATATGACATCATTGTGCTACATCATCTCTATCATACAGGATTTAACAAACAAGAATGCATGCAGAATTATCAAATTCATACAAAGATATTTTGTATGGACTTGGAAGCTTATGATTCGTATGAAATGAATCAAATATCATACGAGTATACAACTACTATATATATCAGGTGACTCGAATGAAAAAAGATCCGCATGAAACTGACAATCAGTCAAGCCTTCAACTGTCAGATCTAGATTAGGTGTGTTCGAGTCGATTAGCATCGAAACTCTGTCCGGTTTACGTTGAATCATAATAAACGTTGATTATATACGATTCTCGTGCACGATTACGGTTTGGTTTAACGGATTCCGCATGTTAAACTGGTTAAACACAGATCTTGTGTTCTTCGATGAACCGATCCGGACCTACAATTAACCACCTGGAAATAGGGATGTCTTGTAGTTTCAGTGCCCCGTGCGCTCCGACCACGGCTAAATGCCCGGCAGTCGTAAAGTTCGTGAAAGCACACACGACCACTTAGTGGTACAATGTATCCAATTTAACTCTACATTGCAAATGAACTATTTTCCGGACTAACCGCCAGGAAAGAGGGATGTCTTGTAGTTTCAGTGCCCCGTGCGCTCCGACCACGGCTAGATGTTTGCAAGACATGACTAAAGAAGATGATATAATGGATCTTTCAGACAAAGATGTGTACCAGTTGCTCACGAAATAGATTATGCTTGGGATCTCGTGATCACAGGAAGTTCAGAATTTTCAGATCATAATACAGACTGATGCTCAAGGGTTTAAAAGCCTGATCTTCTATGTGAGGTTGATGCATACACGACCGCTCAACGCAAATGAATTGTTTTCACGAGTAATCCGGAAATGAGGATGTTTTGTAGTTTCAAGGCGTCTGCTTCAGCGGAGATAACTATACATCTGTTATTGTAACTGTAGAGGAAGAATGTGATTCTGATCACGGTGAACGTTTCTCAGATTTGATGTGTAACCAGATAATTTGATTCCGATGAAGATTTGCTGGTTGAAAAGATTACCGATTTGCTGATCTATCTTTCCAGGAGCATGCTTAAGATATGATTACGGAAATCAGGATTTCAGATTTTCATGGGTATTCATTTATTGAAGGTTACTGGTGTGGTAATTCGAAGTTTTATCAATTGCCGGTTGGGCCTTGAAGATCAGAGGATCAAGCATAAGAGATATTCGCTAAACCGAACACGGGTGTGGTTAACGAAGAAATAGAGAAGCTGCATTGATAAACTTTCGAGTTGGTGTTATTTAAGGTAATTTGTCGATCAAGCAAGTCAGAGGAGGTCGGAAACCGTGCAAACAAAGTTCTGAACTGGAGATTTCAGGGGGAATTAATGTTGATAATGCAAACCGGATCATCAATTAAAGGGGAATCTATTGACGCGTTCTACAACATCGATAGATTACTTGATTGAAGCTGTAGAATATTCAAACACGGCCAGAGATTTCAAGATCAATAAAAAAGCTTCGACATAATGGACAAGGGGGAATCTTGTAGTGCACTTTGTGTCCGTCACTGTGCGAATAGACTAGTTAGAGCGTGTGTTGAATATTGTATAAATTAGATACGAACACACATCCCGAGCACGAACATCGGATGAGAAAATGGACACATTCGTACGAAATTTGTCAATTTGTACGAAATGGTCAATTTTCGTACGAAAATTCCTCATCCCTGTATATATATGTGTTGTGTGTTCATTTGTTTGTATGTTTTGGAAGCCTGGCGAATTTTCTCCAGGAACTCTGCCAGCATGACAAATGTATACTCTTTCAGTATGAATGAATAAACGTGGACTTCCGCTGCATTCTACTTCTACTCCATTCTGTAATAACGTTCTACCGAATCGGTTATCATACGCCCAAACTTCCGTCTGAAACAGCCGCGATCCGGACCCACAGAATGAACTTGCATCAAGTACTACATTTGTGATTCTCCTTCTCTTGAAGCTTATGTTGGGTGATTGTGGTTGTGGAATTCTTGTGGGTGTTGGTAGAGATTGGTGGAGGTTTGAAAAATGACCATGGCAGTGGATGGGTTAACATTTGTTATAACCTCTGTTGAGACAACAGATGTTGTCACAGCAGATGTTGTAACATCTGTTGGTGTGATAGTAGGTTTAGATTTTGTAGGAGGATGTGTAAGTGATTTTGTGGAAGCAAAGGTTGTGGTTGGATTAGCAATTGGCTTAGACTTTGAAGGTGTGGATGTTGGTTGCCTTGTTTTTCTCACAAGCATCTTCTTTGTTGAAGTACCAACATCTTCTTTTGCTTTTTGCAATCTCTTACTCAACCAAAACTCTGCTCTCATCCCTTACCCTTTCCTTGTTCTTCTCCCTTTCCCTTGCCAAGATGTTTTCTGTTTCATCTATCTTCTTTACACCATCTGGCTTTGGTATAACCATTGTTGGCCTTGAAAGTTTGCATGCCTTGAATATCAATTTCTCCCCCTTTTTGGCATCCTCATTGTCAACAAAAATGACATTAGGAGGAGTTTGCCAGTGGGGTGGAGAAGGTGAGTTTTGATTCCCTTGATGTCTACAGATGTATCCTTGTAACGTGCATCAACCATGTTTCGGATTTCTTTCATATGATGTTTATGTTGTAGATCAGCATAATGTTGTTGTTGTTGAAACAATGCGTTTAAGGCCTGTTAAGCTCAGTAGTGGATATGACAGAGGGTTGGCTCTTTGTAGCTAATATCTGCTTTAGTAGCTTTTTGATTTCTTCCACAGAAGATTCATTTTTTGTTACTCTCTCCGTCAAATCTTTGTATTTTATCTCATCACCTAACTTAATCGATCATCTGAACTCTTACCAGATGTGGCAGTTATATCTATATCATCATAAACAGGAGTTTCAACCCTTGTTTAAAACATAGATGCCCCTTGTTCTTGGTACTGGGGACTTCCCACAATGATAGAGGTTACCTTAGTAGCCTCAACAGTGATTGCCTTCATCAGAGTCTTAGGAATGTAACCACCGCCCAAAGGTAAACTTGGGAGTTTAGCAATTGTAGTGGCTGCTCATGATGAACTATCACCAAACATTACATGTAACCCAAGGGATGTATCCTCTTCAGTTGCTGATGGGCTAGCAATGAATAAAGAATCAGACCCAGTGACATTCTGAAGTATATTCTCATTAACAGGTTTGTGAGAAGAACTGGTTAATGTCTGTTCTAATTCAATTGCATTCAGCAAAGGCAATATAGCAGGTGGGAGTGTTTTTGTTAGTGAAGGGTGTGGTGCAGAAAGAGACATTGCCCTGGGAGATGGGTTGTGGAAGATAGAACCAAGTGATCCTAGAGCTTCATAATTTGGTGTCCCTGTGTTTACAATTGTTTCCTTTTGTGAGGAAGAAGGAGGAGTTTCAAAGCCAGGTTAAGATTCTAACATCTGCTGTGAAGAAGTACCAGCAGTGTTTCATGTGATTTTTGTGTTATCGCAGAGTTAACCTCTGGGATCTCATCTTCCATAGGGTCCTTTTTAGGTTTGGTGGGCTTTTTGGTAAGTTTCTTGGGTTTCTTTTTGGAGATGGCTGGTGTGGGTTTCAGGGCAGTGGTTGTAGTGCCCTGATCACCAGGAGCAGTGGGCTCAATAGCATGAGGTTGAGATTGAACATTTTGTTCTTGTAAAGTTTGCTCTTCCTCCCCTACTTGTGTTTTGGAAACTTTATCCTGATTTGTAATTCTAATAAAAGTTTCATGAGTTAGGCCCCCTGGTTTTGTAACAGTGCCTTGTTTAACATCATTATCAGGTAACCGACTATGAAGATAAACACTCAAGAAACGTGGATGCATCAGAAGAGCTTTTTCCTTTTTAATATTATAAAATTTGCCACAAGATCATTGAACAGTATCTGGGAAAAGTTAAAATCTGATCCAGTTAAAATAGTATAGCCCAGATACTGGATGTTCAATCAAAATTCATTAAAAGTAGTGGTCTTGGCTGAGAGACAAGTTAAAAGAGTGTGGAAGAAAAATCTCATCTCAGTAGGAAAATTGGGTTTGAAGATTGTCATAACTTTAAGTAGCCCAATGTAACTTCTTTCTAAAAATTCGGCATGCATCTCGTTAATAGTAAATGACACAGAATGTGCCATATCATTCAGTTCAAACACTTGTGATATAGATTGAGGGGTAATTTTCATCAGTGTTTTACCCACTCTGGATAAGAACATCTTTTTGAGAATGAACCTCTGCGTTTGCCCAAAATTGTCGTTGTGCATCTTGATAAAATGGGGCTTTGACGGTTAACATATGATTGAACTTTGATTCTTTCGAGATTTCGATCATCGGATGATATCTGGTGTTATAATTGATTTCTTCAAAGATTGTTGTGTAGTTATGAGGTGTTTTAGTATGAGTGTGAATGGTAGTGGTTCTGGTTTGGATTTTGCTTTTGATTTGGTTTTGGGTGCCATGATTGAGAGAAAAACCGTTTTGAGAATTTTGAATTCGTCACGGTAAAGTGGAAACTCTGTTATGGATAGAACAGGGTTTTATAGGGTTTTGAAAAAGTGATGGTGACGGTGGCATCTGATACAATTGACTTGACGAATAACGTCTGACCACGTGTATCATTTGTTAGAGAAATGGAAGACAGTTGTTTGGAAAACACTGTTTGAGAGTATGGGCAGTGGATTGTGAACAGTGTTTTAATACTATCAGAGGATACACTTTGACAGTGGATAGACTTTTCTAAACGAATAGTTTTTAATGCTATCAGTGGTTTGAGCAGACTTTGAGTATTTATTGAAAAATTCAATGTTAAACTATTTTTAAAGCTGGAGTTTTTATTTTATGAAAACATTTAATGCTATTTACACATGGATCACCAGAAAACTGTTTTTATTCCATGTTTAGCATTCCAATCCTATAGATCAAGCTTTCAAAGGTAGATGTATCCAAGGCTTTTGTTAGAACATCTGCCAGCTGATCCTTAGTATGGACATGTTGTAAAGAAATCAAACCTTTTTCATAGCAATCCCTCACAAAGTGATGTCTGGTGTCAATGTGTTTTGTGGTAGAATGAGACACAGGATTTTTAATGATGTTTTTAGCTGCTTGACTATCAATCTTGAGTGGAGTCTTTAAAGCAGTTACACCAAAATCCAAAGTTGGTTTTGAAGCCACAAGAGTTGAGCAGTGCAACTTGCAGCAGCAATGTATTCAGCTTCAGCAATGGATGTGGAAACTGCAACTTGCTTTTTGCTTTGCCAAGACACTAGGCAATCTCCTAGGAATTGGAATCTTCCTGATGTAGACTTCCTTGTTGTTTTGCAACCAGCAAAATCACTATTTGAGTAAACTGAAAGCTCAATATTTCCATTAGCTGGATACCAGATACCAAGTATGGGAGCACCTTTTATGTATCTGAATATCTTTTTGACAGCAATAAGATCAGACTTTCTAGGTGCTGACTGGGATCTGGCATAAACACATGTTGCAAACATGATATCTGGCCTAGAAGCAGTTAGGTACAATAAAGACCCAATCATATTTCTATAAAGAGTTTGATCAACCAAGTCATCTTTATCAACAACAGTAACCAACTTTAAGGTTGTCATGGGTGTGCTACAAGGTTTACAATCATTCATATCAAATTTGTTAAGCAGTTCTTTCACATACTTATTTTGATGAATGAAAGTGCCATTGTGCATGTGTTTAACTTGTAAGCCAAGGAAACATTGTAACTCACCCATTGCACTCATTTCAAACTCTGTTGCCATGATTTTTTTAAACTAACTCTTCACACATGGCAGTGCATGTGGATCCAAAAATGATGTCATCCACATAAATTTGGACAAGCATCAAATCTTTTCCTTTCCATTTTAAAAACAAGGTTTTATCAATTTTACCTCTTGAAAATCCTATTGATAAGAGAAAAGTGGATAGAGTTTCATACCAGGCTCTTGGTGCTTGTTTAAGACCATACAGTGCTTTGTTTAACCTGTACACATGATCAGGGTGAAAGGCATCTTCAAATCTAGGAGGTTGACACACATACACTTCTTCCTTGATCTTTCCATACAAGAATGCACTTTTGATGTCCATTTGAAACACTTTGATGTTATGGTTAGCAGCAAAAGCTAAGAACAGTCTGATGGCTTCTAACCTTGCTACAGGAGCAAAGGTTTCATCATAGTCAATACCTTCTTCCTGTCTGCAGCCTTGAAACACGAGCCTTGCTTTGTTCTTGACAACAACACCCCTTTCATCTGTTTTGTTCTTGAAGACCCACTTTGTGCCAATTGGACTGACATCCTTTGGCAGTGGTACAAGTTCCCAAACTTGTTGTCTTTTAAACTGCAGGAGCTCCTCTTGCATAGCTTCTACCCAACTATTGTCTTTTAGTGCCTCTTGGTACTTGACAGGTTGTGTGAGTGATAGATAGCCAGCAAAAAGACAAATGTTTTGGGATTGGCTTCTTATGAGCACTCCCTCATTTATGTTGCCAATAACTTGATCCAATGGATGGCTTTTGAGGAAAATCAAATCACCTTGGTATGGAATAATTGCATTCTAAGGTGAAGACTGCAGATGTGTATCGTCTGAGCTATCATCTGCTGGTGAATTTGAAGGTCCAGCCTCTAATTGGAATGGAGGTGGAGGTATGGGTGGTATGGTTGTGAATGTTTGTTGATTTTTATCCACATTGGGTGGATTTTTATCAACAATGTTTTGATTTTGAGAGCAAGAAGAGGATTGAGTATTAACCATAGTTGAACCAGCAGAGCTTTAATCATTGTTACTAACATCTACTCCTCTGCTTGAAGGACTGATCTTGAAATTTGGAAGTATGCAGTCATATCCTTGCTCTTATGTTGATGATTGTGGTATACCTGCAGGGTTAGTCTTGACAGACACATTTTCTAATGTAAATTTATCCAAATCAAACAATTCAGCAGGATTTGCTGGGATTTTCAAAGATGAAAGTTCATTGAACTTCACATTTAGAGTTTATTCAACACACTTGGTCCTAGAGTTAAAAACTCTACAGGCTTTAGCAGTGGTTCAGTATACCAGAAAATAATCACAGTCAACTTTGGCTGCAAACTTGGAGATAGAATCTTTTAAGTTCAAAATGAAGCATGGACAGCCAAAGACTTTGAAATATGAGATCAGAGGTTTGATTTTATAAAGTAGTTCATAGGCAGTCTTTTGATGCCTGGGGTTAATCAAAACTCTGTTCTGAACATAACGAGCGGTGTTTACAGCCTCTGCCCAAAAAGACAAGGGTAAACCAGAGTCTGCTAGCATGGTTCTTGCAGATTTAACTAAAGTCCTATTTTTCCTTTCAACCACCCCATTTTGTTCTGAAGTTCTTGGGACACTAAATTGCCTAGCAATCCCTTTTGACTCACAGAAGGCATCCAACTCCTTGTTTCTAAACTCTGTCCCATTGTCACTCCTAAAGATTTTTACTGGAAGGTCATATTACTTTTCAACTTGTTTGACAAAATTTTGCAATATACCAGCAGTTTCATCCTTGGAGTGTAAGAAAAATGTCCATGTAAACCTTGAAAAATCATCAACAATGACCAAACAAAATCTTTCCTTCATTAAACTCGTGATTTTTACAGGGCCAAACAAATCCATGTGCAGCAATTGCAAACATTGGGTTGTTTTGGACTCTTTAATTGACTTGTAAGAACTTTTATGTTGTTTACCTTTTAGACAAGAAACACAATGTTTTCACAAGTAAATTGCTTTTGTGGCAAACCTCTAACAAGACATTGTTTAGAGAGAGTGGTGATTGTTTTCAGATTTGTGTGCCCAAGTCTTCTGTGCCATAACTCTGTCTCTTTGCTAGAAGCAACTGAGAACAGGCATGCATTAGACACATGGTTATCTTTCAACATGTCAACCACATACACATTGCCACTCCTATGAGCAACAAGTTGTGCTTTACTGTCAGCAATGATTTGATCAACCTTTTTGACAACCTCTGGTCCTACAATTTGACATGTTTTCTTAGTAAATAAGGATCCATACTCTTTGTCACTCATTTGTGAGACACTCTGAAGATTGAATTTTAGATTGTCAATTTAGTTAACATTTTCAAATTTGAGATTCCCAGCCTAAACACACCCTGGCCTTAACACCTTCCCCTTTGAATTATTACCAAAGGATATATCACCCCCTCCATGAGCTAAGAAATCTTTGAGAATGGCTCTACATCCTGTCATGTGCCTGGAGATTCCACTATCTACATACCATAAACTATAAAGGTAAGTAGAAGCTCCCTGCACATAAGTAACCAATTAGTTTAGATGAGATTCCAAAGCCAGAATGGCTTTCGATGGGGTCACAGAGTGTCCAATCTCAAATCCAGGAACATGGTCAGTGGTTTGAGTTTTGCTTTGTATCCACTGTTATGACCCATTTCCTGTCAGATGTTGGTAACCATGAGAATATCTATTCACTTTGGGCTTTGAAGGTTTTTTGTAACCTTCATAGCTCATAGGAACCTTTTGATAAACAGGTTGACCATGTCCTCTTGGATACTTGTTTGCAGGTGTAGCATCTGTCACTTGTACCTCTCTAGGAACAGAGGTTTTGTTTGATGCTCTTGTGACAGATGTTTCAACAAGTTCTAAGGTCTGCTTAGATTTATTTCTAGCAGAGCTTGAACTTTCTCTCTCAAGAGCTTTTGCTTTGATCTCTTTTACCTTTCGATCATAGGTTTGAAGATAAGCACACTCATGAGTTAAGTGATTTGTTTTGCCACACACAAAGCATTTTGAATCATTTGGGATCACTTGTGTTCTGTTTATGTCATATGCTTTTAAAAGAAAACAGTTTTCAGTGACATGGTTTCTTTTGTTGCAAAATTCACATAACAGATGTTTGATCTTTTCCTTTTCTTTTTATCTGATTTCTTCTCAGCAGATGTTGTAACCTTTGCTGGAAGATCTTTGATGGGAATGATTCTAGCCTTTGGTGCCTTGACACCTTCAATGGTTGAGAAGTCCATTGGCTTGAAATTTTCCAAAATATCGCATTTATCTGACCATGTGGGTTTGAATTGGTATTTCTCAATTTCTTTAAAAGTTGAAGACCCTTACCATTTTTATCTCATTTCCAGCCACATTTTTAGGAACAACTTCAACCTTTTCAGAATCAATTTTTGTAACATTTTCAATGGCTTGTTTTTCATTTTCAAAACCAATGCCAAATTTTATGTTACTCTTGATCTGTTTGTCTAACATAATTTCAAAACCTTTGGAAGACTCTACCCATTTTTCACATGTGATCTGGGTAGTTTCTAACTCCTTTTTGCATACTTGGTATTTGTCTACCATAGTTTGGAGTTGGTCCTAGCGTATGCTAGCTTCATGCTTTAGGCTACTTATCTCAGAATCTTTTGTGACCAATTTTTTTTAACTCTTTGATAAGTTTTTCAAAATTGAGTTCATATTCTAAGATTCTGTTCCTAAGGTTTTCATTCACTTGTTTAATGTTAGCAAAAGCTATTATACATTTTTCTGAACAGAGATCTTTAAGGATCTGAGGTGATACCTTGGAAGTAGCCATAAGAGCACAATCACAGTCTTCTTCACACACATTTGTATCCCATGGATCAGATAGAGAGGTCTTTTCTTCATCAACAGTGTTTTGTGGAACCACTGGTGTAACCACTGCTTCATCACAACTTTGAACCTCATCAGATTTTGACACTTGTTCCTCAGACTCATCACCCTCAACTATAGTCTCTAAGGCTAGTAAACAAGTATTTTCATTTTCAAAATCATTTTTAGCCATTATAGCAAAGTTTTCATCTGTTAAATCCTCAGGCAAACTACTCCAATCAACAAAGCCTTGTGTAAAGAAGCTATGTTGGTTGACCTCTGCCGAAGCAGTGGTTTGAGTAGTCTGAGAAACATGTGGAGCTTGTTGCACATGCACTTAAGGTGGTGCTTGAACATACTGAATCTATGGAGCAGGTGTTTGGATATAATGGATAGGAACTATAGTAGCAAGATGTGCAAAGTGTGTAGTGTGCAGTGTTTTGCATTTGTGGTGCAGGGGTATAATGGGAATAATGAGCAGTGCTTTGAGATCTAGGTCCTGGGTGAGTTACAATTGGACCTGCAGTTTGAGATCTGCATTCCCTGGCAAAGTGTCCTAAACTATTGCACTTATAACATTTAATTTTTGATTTATCATTTATCCAACCCCACTTTTAACCTGCCATGCAATCCAGGAAACTTCCTACCAGTCCTTTTGTAGAATTTACTTGCTCTAACACTCAAAAGTGCCAGCTGATGTAAAATATCCATTTCTTCCAAATCAGTGGGTTCATAATATTGTAAGTCATTCATCTGAAAGGACATATTGTCAGAGTTTTGGCTTTCCCCATTCGTGGCAAAAGCAAAATTGGGTGTGTAAGGATCAGAAGTAAAATTGTTTCCAGAAGTTATATCAATATAATGATCATAACCCTCATCCTTTCCACTGCCAGAACCCTCTTCATGACTATAAAGAGCAGTGTTACCCAAGGTATAGTCATCTGTTACTTTCCCTGACTCTTGCAACTTCTTTTTCTGGTTCAATTCTCTCTCATATGTGAGGAGTCGACCAGGAAGTTGAGTGAGGGTCATCTCTTTAAACCCAACAGATGTTCAAGTAACGTAAACTACAGTCTCCCATTTTTCTGGTAACGATCTTAAGAAACGACTATTGACAGTCGAATTAGGAAATTCCACGTTAACCAGTTTCAATTCACTGATGAGACAGCTAAAACGTTCGAACTGTTGTGTTAATGACTCACCTTTTACATGACAAAACGTTTCATACTGTTGATTCAGAACTTCTCTATTGTTTTCAATCACTTCCTCAGTCCCACCAAATTTTTCTTTTAGTGCATCCCACAACTCTTTTGCACTATTGCAGTGGAGCATTCCAGCATAGATTTCGCTGCGTAGCGCGGATGAACAATGCTAAACGCTTTTGCATCCAACTCAATTTTCTGGAAATCCTGCTCAGAGTAGTTTTCAGGATTTTTAGGCACTTGAGTATTTGGATCCTCTGTGCTTGGAACCAATGGAATATGTGGTCCAAACACAACGGATCGCCAACATCCGGTGTTTTGCTGACGTTGCCTATGAAATATTCATTTCGTTTCAACATCGATGGTTTGAACATAGATCCAATGTTGGAATCTGATGTGTTTTGAGACATTTCTAAATTGATTTTCAACAGATTTGTGTTTTAAAAACTTTGAACGTAATAAAACTCTGTTTCCAATAAAAACTAACAAACTAATTAGCAGGGAGAGCTGATCTTTCAAATCAAATTGAATTTAATCAAATTTTGATTGACCAAGCTCTGATACCAATTGTTAGGATCTAAGTTTGAATCAAATGTGATTTTTGTTTCAAGTATGTAAATATGATTGATAAAATGAGTTTTAATGCAGCAGAATGAATGGAAAACTTTTTATCACAATTGATGGTCGTTTGTTTTCATCATCATGCTTTGATCTAATTGTAGTATTTGCATGTGAATTACAAACTCCCCTTTAGCCCAATGATAATCGTTTGAAAGTACAACAAATACAGAGAAGATAGACTGGTGAATGATCTTTTAATAGATAAGGAAACACTGTTACATACAATCACCTATTTATACTAACTTTCTAACCTATGAGCATCTTTGATGACGTCAGGGTTGAAAGTGACATCTAACAAAAAAAATAACTAACTTAAGCTCAAATGACTAAACATTGTTAGTGCAAAGCACTGTTACATTGATTATTATACTAATAAAAGTAAAACACTAATGACTATCCTCTGTTTCTTATCTTCTGGCAGACCTTTGGTAAATTGCAGTATCAAATGATAGAATGGCAGATCTTTGGAAGGCAGAGTTTTAGTCGATCAGCGGTTGTAAACTCTGATAGTGAATTTGGCTCTGTATCATTTGTTCCTTTGTAAAGGGTTCAAACCCAACAACAACAAGAATATAAATAAAAAATGGGTATTCAGGTGAAAAAAGATGATAGAGGTGTGATTGTGTGTAACAAAGCTCGACTCGTTGTTTAGGGATTTTGTCAACAAGAGGGAATAGACTTCACCTAAGTTTATGCTACCGTAGCTAGATTAGAAGCAATCAGAATCTTCCTCGCATTCACATCTTGGAAGGGATTCAAAGTGTACTAATTGGATGTCAAATCTGATTTCATGTACGACAAGGTGAAGGAGGAAGTTTATGTCGACCGGCCACCGGGGTTCGTCGATCCGATTCATAAAGATAAAGTATAGTTGCTTGATAAGGCGTTGTACGATTTACATCAGGCCCCGAGAGCTTGGTATGAGACGTTTTCACAGCATCTCCTCAACAATGGTTTTATCAAAGGTACAATAGACAGTACCCTCTTCACACGAGAAGTAGATGGTCTCATCCTAATTGTACAAATCTACGTGGATGATATCATATGCGGTTCAACGAATGATGCTTTGTGCAAAGATTTGAAAGAGTCATGAAGAAAAAGTTTGAGATGAGTTTTATGGGGGAGATGAAGTTCTTTCTTGTACTTTAGGTCGATCAATTGCCTGACGGGATCTTTATCAATCAGACAAAGTATGTGAACGATGTTTTGGAGATATTCAAGATGTCTGACACATCACCAATGTCCACTCCATTAGCTCAAAATCACGGCATCGGACCTGATTCAACCAGAGAGAAGATTGACGAAACTCTCTACCATTCGATGATTTGTAATTTAGCATTAAGTTCTTTTGATCGATCAGATGTGGGTATTTAAAACACAAAAGACAAAGAAGAGTGAGTCAATACAATTCGGGAAAGCGGTTGATCAGGTTAGCAACATTTTACCCATGTTGACCGTTTGACCAGTTTTGACCATGTCTGACCCGATTAACCGAGTTGATCCGCTCACTAACCAGCCCCCAATTGCATCCAAACTTCTTAAAATACTTTCCAATGAAAAAATCTTGAGGAAACAAATCAACTATATTAAGTTATATACAATCATAGAATGTCAATAAATGAAACATTAACAGAAAAAAATAGGTTATTACCATAAATCTTGATTTAACCCTTCCAATTGCCACCCAGACGTAGTGAAGGTGTTTAGACAAACCTGGCTGGCAGCAAACTAAATGACTTGGTCTTCCAACATCCAAATTTAATTTCACATTGCAACTCTTGGCATTCTAGTTGAATGCTTTATGTTTTTGTTTATGTTTCATTTTTCTGTTTTGTTGATGCATATGTTTGTTGCCTACGTCATCGTATAACGTCGAGTCAGTATTTAGGAGCGAAATGTCGAAGTTTATGTATATATAGGGTCAAGTTCGCTTGAAAAGGAACTGTTGTAGTCAAGTTCAGCCGAACTTGACTAAGCAAGTTCGCCTGAACTTGCATCTCCTCCAGGGAACTTGTTCTCCTATAAATAGGAGACTTGCCATTTCATTTGTAACTATCAGAGATTTTGTCACGACAGAGGCGAAGCTCTGTCCAAGTGTTTCCAGGATCTGTAACGTCTACACGTTAATGAAACAGTGATTAAACATTAAAGAACTTGTATCCAATGTCGCCTATGCAAACGGATTCCGCACGTTTACCTTAGGTTTGTCGAATTAGGACCAGAACGATCCGTACAACGGACCTACAAGGGGTATCAGAGCAGGATTGGCCGAATTTGAAGACATTGGACATAGAACTTCACATCTTCTACTCATTTCTTTCATTTTAAACTTTTCTTGGACATTTCACGGACAAAATGGACTGATTTTCAAGTATAATACATAAAATCCATTATACTAAAACCCCTGAAAAGATCAGAGATTAAAACAAACGAATTCATGCCGAAAAATTGAAAAAAACATGTTTGAAATCACAACTTCGCTCGAACTTGTAAGCAAGTTCGCTCGAACTTGACTGAAAAACTCACTTTTTGAGTGATTATTCATCAAGTTCGCCCGAACTTGACTGATTTTTCAAGAAATTTCACTCAAGTTCGCTCGAACTTAGCTAGTTTTCATCAATTTTAATCAAGTTCGCCCGAACTTGATAAAATTGTTTGAAATTCATACAAGTTCACCCGAACTTGTCATCTCTCTTGAAAACCATCATAAGTTCGCTCGAACTTGTTTGAAAGCGTACAAGTTCGCCCGAACTTGTCTAAGGGTTTCTATAAAAAAAGGCATGAAAATTCAGAAAAACGTCTCGGACATCATATATCGTTAGATTCGTATTGACGAGACGAGTTTAAAGCTCCAATCTGGTAAGAACAGTTTTCCGAAAAAATTTAAACGTTTTTAGCAAACCGATACGTTTATATTGTCGATTAAAAAGTCATTTTTTTCTAAAAATTGTCTGTTTGCTAATCATTTTTCAAGTGTTTCTGAACAACAGATTAGTTTGGAAAACGAAATGGGGTCCGTGAAGCCGCCAATGTTGATAAGTTTTGATGAGTATGAAGTCTGGAAAGGAAAATTCGCGAACTGGGTCCAAGCTATGCACTTTCACAGTTTGGTTGCGATCGAAACATGATATGTCGTTCCAAGAGATGAGAATCAGAATATTCTAGAGAAGTACAAGTATTCTACTCAACAGAAAGGGGAGCATTTTGTTGAAAAGAAAATGATTAGTCTGATTCAACAATCTGTTAAGGAAGATATCTTGATACCACTGCCTGAGTACAAGACTGCAAAAGAACTCTGGATATCTCTGA
Source organism: Scalesia atractyloides (assembly GCA_947069175.1). Classification (NCBI taxonomy): domain Eukaryota; kingdom Viridiplantae; phylum Streptophyta; class Magnoliopsida; order Asterales; family Asteraceae; genus Scalesia; species Scalesia atractyloides. The sequence goes on from CAMTDV010000030.1 coordinate 31,377,309, forward strand.
AAAATAAATATCAGATGAAGAGAGAAGAGAATGTAACGGTTAAGAACTGTGAAGCTCAACTTTCAAGTACATCTACAAATGGATTTTCAAGTTCTAAACCAGTCTGCCTAGTTTATGATGTAGATATCTATCCGGCAGATAATGCTAAACTCTTGAGTGAGATTGAGAGTTTGACATTAGAAAATAAAAAATTAAAAGAAAATGAACAGAATTTTGAAAACAAAATAAAAATTTTAGAAAATGAAAAACTACAAATGGTAGTAGATTTTCAAAATAAAATAAAAATGTTTAAAAATAAAAAAAAATTGTTTTTGAAAAATTAAATATAGAAAATCAAATAGCAATAAATTCTCATATTGAGAAAATAGCTCAACTTAAAAAAGAAGTTGAGATTGTTAAAAATAAAGCTGTTAATTCAGAAAAATTATTGAAAGATTTTGTGACCTCCTCTTTAAAGTTAGATCATATATGTCCAAAACCGATCAATAATAATAAAAAGGAAATTCCATTAAGTAACATTGTTACAAATTATGATGATGTCCTAATTAAAGATTGTGATGATGATATCGATGATAAAAGACCTAAAAATGATAAACATGAAATATTTTTAAAACTAAAAGAGAAATTTCAAGAAACTGTTCTACAATCTTCTGAAAAGGGTGAATGCTCAACGCAAAAACCTTTTAAGCAGAATGAAGAACAAAAACAAAGTTCTAAAAATTCTAAGACTTTTAAAAATAAAAGTTTATCGGTACAATCATCCAATCATTATAAAAAATCAAACAAATTTGAAAAACAAAACTCACAAAAATTTGAGAATAAGTGGTGCAGGTCGGACAGCAGTGCTTCAACGTCAAATAAAGGTACTGAAGAAGCAGGAAAAATGGCTATCATACGTCAAATCAGTGTTATGATTTGAGTGTATGGTTTGATAGAAAAAGATCGATATGATAACAGGGTGTGTCATAAATGTGGTTTAACTTGACACATTGCTAAAAAATGTCTACAAATTAATCCTAAATTTGTTCATATTGATAAGAAAAATTTTGAAGATTTGAAAGTACCAACTCAGGTTTTGAAATAATGTATAGAAACTATAAACAAGGTGAAACCAGTTATTCATAAGTTTTCCAATTTTGAAACTGGTGAATCCTCGAATAGTAATGAACAAAAAGTTTCTACATTGTATTTCAAGAAAGCTTTAACGAAAAATCAATCATGGTTGGTCAAAGAAAAAGAATTTATACAATCAGTGAAAATTGAAAGTTAAGAGTATTTTCCGAAACTTAAGAAAGTCCAAAATAAACCTGATTGTGAAAAGAAAATCAAAATTAAGGTTGAAGAAACAACGCCTAAGACTGAAAAGTGTCACTATTCAACTAATTGTTTGAATTTTTGTGCAGGAACTCCTGAGAAGAAAGTAAAGTACTAAGAATGGAGTTCCGTGGCACACATTAAAGACGGGTTGGGTTATCATGTTATATATAAAGGCCATTTTAACAAAATTTTGAAATTCCAAAAATGTTTACTTTACAATTTTGAAACTTTTTGGAGAAAATTTATTTTTTTAAAACATGTTCCAATAACGTTTACTTGAAAATTTTTTACAAATTGTTTGAAGAAAATTTTCACAGAACCCTCACTGTTGAACAAACATGGATTTAAATTGTTACAAACGCAAAAGTGTCAAGGTTTTTGTCATCATGAGGGGGAGAGAGCTTTAAAAGAAAAACTGTGAAGCAGTAATGGATGGAGAATTGAAGTGTTCTCATTAGTTGGTAAATGTTTTTCTTAAAAACAAAAATTCCAAAAATATGTTTTTGAATTTTAGGGGGAGAATTTCAGAAAATCCAAAAACATATCAAAAACAAAAATTACAAAAACATTGAAAAAGGAAAAGTAGTTTTGTGTAAAAAGGAAATGATAGTACATCAGTGGACTATCACAGTATGCTAAGGATTTGTAAAGTTTAAAAGGAATAAAAAAAGTCTTAATGTGGATGTGTCGATAGGCTTTACACGTTTAGTAAATTGTTTCGGGGATATAAACTAAATTTTACAACTGCTTAATCTTGTGGATTAACATCTCTCGGATATATGGACTTAGTACTCCGAAATTTCGTTTGAGAGATTGTCTGATTATGAGATACGAGGTCTTTATAGATAGTTGATATCTGGGGTATTATACAAGTTCTTCTGATTTTGCGTAAGCAATGGCCTAGAACTTCTATAATGCTTTTGCAAAAATCCCCTAAAACTGCAGAAAATTGAAAAAATCGAAAGATTTAATCAATTGCAGTCAAAAGATTCCTTAAGTGGAACAACACCTTTAAAGTCGAGCCTTCATCTCTTTGTCGATACGGTAGTAATAACCTGAGCTCTCAAGGTCTCGCATATCCCAGATACAGATATCAATTACGCTATACTCACCTGTAAGATGAAATCTAAGGAATCTTGATACGGGAGTATATTCTGAGATGGGAACCATAGTTAAGTCAAGTTTCATAATTCTAACTAAGATATCTTGGAAAAAATGAGAAACGTGTCGAAGTTAAAGTGGACAAACATATCAACAATCGAGGTAAATTTGTTTAAAACTTAAAGTCTCAAAAGGTCAATGGTACTAGTGATATGTCTTAAAAACTGATATGATCTTTTAAACACAAACTCAACAAAAATATGTTTGTAAATATGTTTGTAAATATGTTTGTATATAGTTAGAGTATGATATTCATTACATAAAAACAAAAAGATTATATTATCTTTTAGTTTCGATCACTGATGATGAAAAGCTGATTTTCAAAGTCTAGAGTTGCTGAACAAAATCTAAAACCTTTGAAAATTTGATCTGAAAAGTTTAAAAGTTCATTAATTTAAAACTTACTTTTTAATAAATGTGTCAGTTTAGTGTCAAAACGTTTAATCAAGATCATTAAGTTGAACTTGATACATAAATCAAATATTCAAGGTCATTAATTTGGACTTGATTAACTGAGAGGGTTTAAATCCGATGAGGAGATTAAAATTTGAAATGTTTGTGTTTAGAAATTTCAAAGTTTGAATCTGAAATGTTTATTTGAATGTTTAAGGAGCTTTGAAACAGGAAGTAGATTTTAAGGGGGGCTAGATAAAAACGTTGCTTGAAGATACCAGAAAGCTCAAAGTAAGGGGAGCATGGTGATTAAAGTTTTTATCAAAGACAAGCTCGAGAAGAAAAGAGAAAAGGATTGTAGACGATACGAAGATCATGGATGTTAAAGTTATTCAAGAAATAAAGATCAAGAGAACAGTAAAGACTCAAGAACTTAATTGAAGAATGATGACTACGGTAACATCCAAGGGGGAGTCTGTTGATGCATATGTCTGTTGCCTACGTCATCGTATAACGTCGAGTCAGTATTTAGGAGCGAAATGTCGAAGTTTATGTATATATAGGGTCAAGTTCGCTTGAAAAGGAACTGTTGTAGTCAAGTTCGCCCAAACTTGCATCTCCTCCAGCGAACTTGTTCTCCTATAAATAGGAGACTTGTCATTTCATTTGTAACTATAAGAGATTTTGTCACGAAAGAGGCGAAGCTCTGTCCAAGTGTTTCCAGGATCTGTAACGTCTACACATTAATGAAACAGTTATTAAACATTAAAGAACTTGTATCCAGTGTCGCCTATGCAAACGAATTCCGCACGTTTACCTTAGGTTTGCCGAATTAGGACAAGAACGATCGGTACAACGGACCTACATGTTTGGAATTTGGTAATTTGGTTACTTTTAATTTGATTTGGGAACACCGTAATGAACTCCATGCTACACCATACCGGTTCGTACCAAAATGAACCTACCCCCTCCATACTTAATATATTACCTCTAGTGAATCGTGTACCCGAACCTCGTACACGTACCGAAGAGAACCATGAATTAGGTAACTACGGTATGGCTTCTAGTTCTGCTAGAGCTGCCTGCATTTATAGTTTATGTCGTTTCATCACACACACACATGTATATGTATATAGGACTGCTCAATACAAAACCAATTTAATTAAAGAACCATGAGAATCTTATCTCTCCCGATATACCTAAGATTCACAGCATACAATTGCTTAGCTGTTCATGTGGTTCTCGTGGTCTTTTACTTAAAATTGTTTGTTATTTCATCATGTGCACATATATATGCACACACGCTATGTTTTATAACACCCATCTTAGGTGCTGATATACAATTAATTACCCAGCACAAACCAACACTAAATCTATTCGCAAGTCCTTTCTTTTACCTAAATCATCCAGTAAACCCGGATTTCAAGTATATAAACATTTTTCTTAATAAATAAACTTGTATTGACTGAACATGACCAACTTGTTTTGTTCCCTAAATAAAAAACAAATAATCTATTCCGTGCTGAATCACACTAAATTGCCACTTACAATTCTCAGTAAATCATTTCTTAACAAAACAAATCTTAACAAAACAAATATTTTTCTTGATAAACCTGTGTATCGGTGATGGGATTATCCAAGAAACATATTTTCTCAAATTCTAATATAACAAAACTCAGGTGCCCCAATGAAGTGGCTAAGATAGCCCAGGTTTCCATTGCACTCTCGGTTGTTGAAAACAAGGCTCTAATGTCCTCTGTTTTTTTCTCATCTAATACAGGTTTATCAAAAAAAAATGAGGTATTGTACCAGAGACCCAATTGTTTTTATACACCAATATCTCACTCGCTCAATTATCGCCTAATAAAAACTCAACACCAAACACACTCAATTAATATGCACCACCCCTTGCGGCACACATACGCACCAAGTGCTCACTTACGCCAAATACAAGAAAACCCAACAAACCCCCAGCCTAATATGTGAACAAGAACCAGGTTGTTTCTGCTCTAATAACTGAGAAAGACTGTGCACCCATTTTTATAATTTTCAACCCTCAAATGAATACTCACCCTACACAAATGATAGAACTTATAATAGCTGTTACACAGTACCTTGGCTTGGAAGAGAGGTGTCCATTTGCAACTCTGATAATCATTCCCTTTATCATTCTTTGTTGTCTACCAAACATGTGATTGGACCTTTGGAACTCGATTTTGCTCCTAGATTTTGGAACCGGTGTAAACCTGCAACAGTAAACAATTTTAGTTTCTTAGTGTAACAGGAGCATAGGAGTCACATGACCTTCTAATCATGCCCGAAACTGCCATAACCAACAAATTATTTAAACATGATAGTTTAATTGGAGGGTGTTGGAAAATTTTGGTAGTTGTGCAAAGCTGCTGGACTACCTACTGCAATCTTGCAGGCTTATATCATAAATAAACCCCCCACCAAACCAGTTAATACAACAGTTAAAACAAACAATTACAGTATACAAACAAAATCATAAATAATAAAAACACGGTACATTATATTGCACATTAGCTAAATAGTGATGTTTGTACCAAGATCCGGTGAACAAATTTGCATCTAAGGCTGTTGGAAGGTGATCCTAGTTGCAATATTGAAAATTAATGTGTAACAAAACTGATCAGGCAAAACTTAAAATAAAAAATAGCATACCCATTACAGTTCTTCTTGTAGCTTGAGGTTTATTTCATGAAAAAACTTCACACTAATAAGTATCTAAACAACTACAATTTTAGAAACAAAACCAAATCAGTTAGGGTTTTGAGATTCGAGAAACTCAAAAACTAAAAATCGACATTTAACCTGAATAAATGCTCCATTATCATTTTAAGTTTCTAAATCTTACTCGTAAACATAGCAAGAACAAAATAAAGAAGATGCTAATTTAACAGTTTAACTTACACACTTTGAGTTCAACACATTGATGTATTTCATTGGCTATTATATCATGTAATATGGCTTGATAATAAACAAGAGCATCACTTCCAAAATCAAGGTACCACAAAAACAACTCAGTTGTAACGGATGCTCAAACTGACGAACATGCAAATATACACTTACTGTCTCTCCAATCTTCCGAGTTTACAAATGCTTAGAGATATAGACCCTCCAATATCCATATACAACTAGTTTATGACAAAACCCCAACTTCAAAACAAATATTAAAACTTGTACCAAAACCCAACCACTAAATTTTCTTCAAAATTAGGGTTTTTAGAAACTCTTTTAAATTTCTTGAAAGAAGTAGTAAAAGTCGGTACATCCCCCATCCCCCTTCTGCATCTGAAAAACAAAGAACAGCCACTGTCAAACATCATATTTATGATATTGGAGCCAATAATTCATGAAATCGAAAAAAAAAAGTGAATCTACCACTGACTGTTCTTACCTCCTTGCCAAAGAAAGCTTGTTTAAGACCTAAATTGCCGAATTTCCACTTACCAAACCCTAGTTTAACTGAAATCAAGCATGCGGTCATGTACCTGAACCAAAATCTCATCAATCTAGACATCCTCGACAGCTCCACCATCGTACCACATCTACCATAGCCGCCACCGGATCTGAGCGATAACCGACGGTTACACCTCTGCCTGAGATAGTACTACTGCTGACTGAACTTGCAACACCCTTTACTAATGATTGTTGCTCCGCATTTTGGAATCAAGAGAGTTTACAAGAATAATAATGGTTAAATTTATGGATCTGGTGTTGAATGTTGATTTTACATAGAAAGAGGTGAGAGAAGACATAGAATATGGTGTGATTTAAATTTTAATACTTTTCCTCACCTTTATTGCTGCCAGCTTCAAAATCCCGCCCAACATATTTCAGGGTGTTTGAAAATCTATTTGTGCTTTATTGGATTGTACAACATGCTTCCAAGTCTTGTACTTTTTAAGTAAGTGGTAAATGACCAAAGTTGCCCCTCGAATATACATATTATATATGAAACATGTGATGAATATGATGAATTGTTAGATATTTAGGGGATTATGTTAATTAGATTAATTAGGGTGTTAATGATAGTTTAGAATTTTAAATAAAGTCTAACTAATTTATTAGTTTAGTGGGTGTTGATTTTGGATGGTAAAAATGCCACTAGTTCGCTCGTCGGTTCGATATCGGGTGATACACGAAAATTGCAATATAATACCGGGAGCTATGGTTTTATTTTACCATCGATGCTATGGCATTTATTTAAGGTGTTTACGATGCCAAAATAAGGCTAACTAGTTCGCTAGCTTTTTAGTTTAGGAAATTGGATGGTAGAAATAAAATTTGTTCGCCTATCGGCTCGAATTCGGTCAAATTGCGAACAATGCGGCGTAGCATCGTAAGTTTATGTTCCGGGTATCCCATTGATATTCCTAAGCTTATTTATGATGTATAACCTCATGTATCAGTCTTACGAGCATTAAAATGTTGTATTTTTGTTGCGGGCAATTAATTTTGTTACAGTTTGGCGCGGATCAGACACTTTATGTTTATGTGCATTTTTTGGAAAGTTTATGTGTTTTAGCATTTGGTGCCCCTAATTAGGGATTTTGTTTGTATTTCAACTATAAAATGCTTTCATGCCACTCGTTTCTCGTTCGGACAGTTTCCAGAACTATCTGGCATGAATAGTGTGTTCAGGTGAATAGTGCTTTCAGCACTTTGCCAACATATTCGGACATAGTTTCTAGTTTTCTCGCGGCGCGATGAATGTAATGATATTATTTGACATATTTAACCATGTCCTGTGATTGCTAGACTTTACGCGACCTAATCATGCATTAATTAAGTCGTAACGAATGCAATTAAATGTATCATTAAGTTGTTAAGTTGTACGGAATTACCATTATTTTTTTCGGTTGTTACAAGATTATGTTTGTAAGTTGTAAAGTTACTTACCATTATTTTTTTCGCAATTAAATGAACTGGGACGCCCAGATACGGTACTTTTAACCCCCAAATAATTTATGTTAATCAAGTAATATGGATTAAATTGGATTAACATCAATCATTCTGAAAGCATATGCCCATTGCAATACCCGAACTAAGTGGTTTTGTACTACATCCTGAGTTTTTATAATAAAAGTGGTTAAAAAGTATTTACCTGTACTAGATGTGCTCACAACGTATTTGGATCGTAGTGCAGCCGAATTCAAAGTTTATTAGCCTATGGTGCGTTTACTAGAAGGCTCTATAGTCCAGAGTGAATGGATATAATATCCACGAGAATAGTTTACGGGTCATTATAAGTCCTTTGGACTTGACCGGTTAACATAGATTTGAGCATAGTTCCGCTAGTTTAAGCGTTGATCGGGTAGAATGTGATTTATAACCATCGAGTGAAAGATCCCATGTGTTACGGTTGAGTAACCTTACATTCTAATTTGAAAGTGTTTTGAAAAGGTTTTAACCCGTTACGACTCTTTTATATGGTTTATGCCATTTTAACGAGTCGTATGCGTAAATACGGGTTCGAACTCGAAAATGGGTTTGTGATATTGTATAAACTGCTTTGATGTCAAAAGACCCAATCATATATGCTCAAAAGTCATTCTTTGGTTATTTTATAAAGGTGCGTATTGACTTTTTTAGAAATCCAAGTTTGACTTACCATTTTAACCCATTTAGACGTGATGAAAATATAATGTAAATGTAGGGTTTTAATCTCTACATTATGAAGACCATTTGGTTGAGTTTGATTTAAAATTGGTTAACTAAAGTGGTCAGAATCAAAGGTTAAACTTTAAAGTCAAACTGTTGACAATTCTTTGACATTCGGACTAAATTATACTATGAAACTACTTTCAAATTAAAAGCTGAGGAAAAGAGACTTACCTAGTTTAGAGGAGGACTTCAAAAAACTCAAGGAAGGGCTTGCAAAGCAGAAGATAGAGCTCAAACTTAGAGTTGTGAGTGAAGTGTGTGTTTTGGGATGAGGATTAAGGCATACAAGGAGGCTATTTATAGCCAAGAAAAGTTAAAGAGGTGGGGACAAGTGTTTATGAAGGTCTTAGAAGTTGATTAGTTTCCATGGAGGTGTCAAGAGTAGGTTTAAGGTGGCAAAGTTTTGAGATAGGTGGCACATGTCGAAGAAGGCTACTGCCAGCAGTGTTTCTACTATCGGGTACCCCTTACGGACAGCAAGGGATATCCCATAGGGTTCGCAAGGACCTTCAGCGCATCAAGTCCTTCAGACACCTCTCGCGAACCGCAAAGGGAATGTCATGTGGTCCACATGAGCTCTAGAAAAACAAAAGTTTGGTTTTTAGCAGCTTTAGCCCTTCAATTTCGAATCTACTCCTTTTCCATGATTTTAATGATTTTAACTCCTCCTTTTCAACATTGTGAATTATATGGAGGGTCTTTTGACACGTGCCCTCCCTGAGCGCCTACACATATATATATGGGCACACCGTAAGCGGCGCATGATTAATTTAGGTATTTTTCTTAACTTTTTCCGTGATGATTTGGTTTTTTTTCTAACTTTTTATGTAAATCTTTATTATTTGATTATTATTATTAGATTATTTGCCACTTTTTATTTGATTGATGATTAGACTAGTCATTTAGTAATTGAATGCTGATTAGTTTTGCTACTTTTGAACATTTTATAATTAGTTGATTTAGGTTTGAAATTGGTAAAGTAAATGAAAGAATATTGAGCTAATGTGAGGCTAGCTCACTTGGTAGAGGCTCTTGTCTTTTAGTCAGATTTCTTGGGTTAAATTCTAAGCAAGGTGAAGATTATTACTAATTTGGTGTAATTTAGGAGTGAGTGACCTTTTCCATTCAAAACACACAAAAAAAATAAAGAATATTATGTTTTTATTTGCGTTTTCTTTTACTGAGATTGACGTTTTGAAGGGGTATGGTCCCAAAAACCTTGCGCCAATCAAGGAAACCATACCCATTAATAACTTCTAAGAGAACTGCGCGCAGACTTCTTTGCCAAAATAAGATTTATTAGAACTCTGCGCCAAATATCCAAGACAAAAAGCGTCATTTAACTACCTTACGCGGGCTCGCGCAAGATTCAAAGTTAACCTTGAACACTCTCTTTGGATAAATGCTTCATTTAACTACCTTACGCGGGCTCGCGCAAGGTACAAAGTTAACCTTGAACCTTCCCGTTTGATAATGCTTCATTTAACTACCTTGCGCGGGCTCGCGCAAGGTTCAAAGTTAACCTTAAACATTCACGTTGGATAATGCTTCATGCACAAACCTTGCGCAGATATTTATATTTAAAGCAAGCATCCACCAAACGTTGCGCTAAGCAGCAAGGAGAAGAAGGAAGATCAGTTAACTAACTTGCGCTTCTCGCGCAAGGAAACAGTAAATCCTGAGAAACTTTCTCTTAGCAAAATCCATGACTTGGTGCAGAAGCAAAGGGAATCTTTTCTGTTGTAACAGAATGTACACGTGACGAATAATAGATGGGTAACAGTTGTGAAACCTTCTAGAAGCCATTAACACCCAATCGTGCAAGCATCTTTTCGGTTATAACCAATTGCCACATGGCAGCATCTGGACGGCTGAGGAAGATCACGGTGATGGCATGCTCACATTTATAAGATGTAGTGATCTCACGTTGACATGTGGCACCTCCCTAACCGCTGATGAGCTCACGATCCGTGTGCACTAACTGATTGCCAACAAACGTAAATGGAATAACAAAAGATTCCGTAAAGTTAACAATCTCTCTTTTTGGCGCCAAACACCGGCTATAAATAAGTAACTTGGAGTTCAAGGAAAGGTATTCACTCTCAACTACTCTCTCTCTTACAATACTTACTTCCGACTACCTGTACTTATTCTCACGCCGGAGGGTGGTCACGGAGAGAACCCCCCTTCTCCCCGTGGCGAGCTAACGGTGTTCTGTTTTGCAGGTTCAGCAGAAGTACTGTATTAATCACCATCCATCGTGAAACCAAACGGAGGGTTAACCCTTTTATGCAGAGCCCATTCCATAGATCTACTTAGATTCCGGTCTAGTTGACCTAGGGTTTCTTCATTGGCGCCCACCAATTTCAATTCTTTCTCATCTTTCGTTTCGTTTCACTTAGATCTGCAGCATCATGGCTGACGGATCATCTTTTCAAGGTCGTCGATCAGGGATTCGACGCGTTGTTGTCGGACCTCAGGTCGACGGACAAATAGTTGAGGATTCTTCCGGCGAAGCTAATGCTCAGTATGATCCTAATCATGCGAGTATTCCTGTAACGCCGGCGGCTCCTCAGGTTGATGTTACGTCGATTTTACCACCTGGAGAGACTCCATTATCGTGGTTAATCAAATCTCAAGCGACTCTAAACTCTATGTATGCTTAGTTATGTGCTCAAACCGGAACTCCAGCTTTTCAAGCTCCAGAGCACTCTCCTCAGGTCCGTGCTTCGCCGGCACCTCGAGTTTTGAGTTATAATACTCAAAGTCATGCTCGTTCCCTTCGCGCATGCCTGAAGATGGAACAGAAATGTATTCTAAAACCAGGAATGATCTTGTTCATTCTGGAAATAGAAGGCAAGAAGACAACGTTTAGCGTCGCGCATCTGTCCACTCCCGTTTGGGCCCACGGTGTTCGCAGAAACGGGACACCCAACACGATGAGCTCGATAGAACCTATGACGAAGGGGATAGTGCAAGTATTTTCAATTGAATATCTGCATATCACGCTAGTTACAGGCCAAAAATACGTTCAGTATACAATCCAGAAGCTGAGCATGATTACAATTTGGTATATCGCCCAACCAAAGCAGCTGAGCAATCAAAGTTTACCTGAGAGATAGCACTGGCTCCGTTGGAGCGAGCGAAATTACCATCCAACGTTGGAAAGTTTAACGGTTTGACCGATCCCGATGATCACATGCGCCTCTTTACCGGTGTAGGGTTACTTGGGTGCCTGACATTGCCAATGTGGTGTCACTTATTTGTACAGACCCTTACCGGCGTTGCGCGCCTTTGGTTTGATAATTTGCCGGCAGGTAAACTTTCCTCTTGGAACGACTTAAAAGAAAATTTTCTTACACACTTTAGTCAGCAACGCCGATACGTGCGCGACTCCTCAGATGTAATGAACATCTGGCGGAGGGACGATGAAAGCCTCGAAGATTTTATAACACATTATAATAAAGAGGTGTTGGAGATTGGAGATGTCCATGAAGACCTTATACGCGCGCAGTTCAAGTATGCGGTAAGGTGCGACGAAATGATTAAAGTGTTGTCCGGTACAACTGGCCTTCCAAAAAAACTGGGATAAACTCATGGCGGCAGCCAAAGTCTACGCCCAGACTGAGCGCAACTTAAGTTCTAACAGGCCACCTCTACCTCAAAATCGTCCGCAAGACCTGAGTAAAGGTAATCGCAAGTATAAGAGAAATTGGAAAGAGTCAAGTCAGAATTCGTATTCTCCTTATTCACCAATTGATGCGCGAGCAACAATCAACAAGATAACAACTCAAAAAGCGATTAAGCAAGAGAATAGGGAACGTCAGTGGACTCCTGTAACGAAATCGCCGGCTGAGGTTCTCAGCACTAAGAATTATCAGTTTAAACAGCCGCAACCAATGAAAAACAAAAAAGTGCAAGACCCAAATTTGTTCTGTGACTATCATAGAGACACAGGCCACACAACAGATGCCTGCATCAGTCTGCGCACGAAGATTGAAAAAGCATTAAAGAGTGGAAAGCTTACACATCTAGTCCAGAATGTGCACAAAGAGATTAAACAGATTACGTGCGAGAACGAAGGGCCTAGCAACAAGAAAATGAAACAGCATGTTTCCATGATTCAAGGTGGATCATCGCGCAAGCGTAGCCTTCAACATTTTCAAAACAACACTTGGCGCGAACAGCAAGTCATTTTTCTATCGTTCCAGGAGGTCCTCAAGAAGACCGGCCAGTAGTTATCATCGGTATCTTTGGGCACTACCAAACAGACTATATGTTTATAGATCCGGGTAGTTCCATGGATATCACGTATGAGCAGTGCTTCAAGCAACTAGATCCTGAGGATAAGGTACGCTTGGAACCAGTTGATTTTCCATTAACTGGGTTCTACAATGAGGTTGTCTTTCCTCTAGGACAAATCCTTTTTCCTGTTACTTTATCTGATGGGAGGTGTTCTCGAACGAGTAACGTCAACTTTATGGTGATGCCGGCAAATTCCCGTCATGATGTACTATTGGGACGCCGCGCACAACGTGATTTTAGTATGATTACTTCCGCTCCGCATGCTGCTTGTGGTTTTCCGACACCAAATGGTATAGCTATACTTTACGCGCGGAAAGAAATCATGTCAATTGAAGAACCAGTTATGAAGGCTGTCAAGGCATTGCCAAATAACGAACCAGAAAAGTGGGTACTCAACAATAAGTATCCTGAGCAAACAATCTTATTAGGGCCTGCAGTCAATATTGAAATTCGCGCAAAGCTTAAAATACTGTTTTTTCGCAACAAAGACATTTTCGCCTGGACACCTGCCGACATGGTCGGTGTCCCGCGCGACGTCGCGGAACATTGTCTGAATGTGTTCCCATTAGCAGAACCAGTTGTGCAGAAAAAGCGCAGCCTCGGGTCAGAAAAGACAGAGGCAATGAACGAGCAAGTTACCGAGTTGTTAAATGCTGGTATTCTGCGCGAAGTCAAATACCAGACCTGGGTGGCAAACCAGTCATGGTAAAGAAACATAATGGCGGATGGCGGAGTGCGTAGATTTAAAGATCTAAACAAGGCATGTCCAAAAGATTGTTATTCTCTTCCTGAGATTGACAAAAAGGTTGACTCATTAGCTTCCTTTCCCTGGAAATGTTTTCTAGATTGTTATAAAGGTTATCATCAAGTCTTGATGAAAAAAGAGGATGAAGATAAAACCGCTTTTCGCACGAAGAAAGGCATTTTTTTGTTATACCAAGATGCCTTTTGGTCTCCGCAATGCGGGAGCTACTTATCAAAGATTGATGAATACAGTGTTTGGAGATGACATCGGGAAAACTGTGGAAGTCTACATTGATGATTTGGTCATTATGAGTAATTCAGAAGACACTATGCTAGACAACATCCAACGAACTTTTGATTCTCTGCGCGAGGTAAATCTAAAGTTAAATCCCAGCAAATGCTCCTTCGGCATGGAGTAGGGCAAATTTTTGGGTTTCATCGTCACCAAAGACGGTTTTAAAGTTAACCCCGAGAAGGTCGAGGCAATACAAAAAATGTCTTCTCCAACTACCATCAAAGAGATGCAACGTTTGGCTGGAAGGTTAGCTGCGCTAAACCGCTTCCTCGCCAATCATGCTGCAAAGTCTTATCCATTTGTTCGAACCTTGCGCAATTGTACGAAAAGCAAAGAGTTCACATGGACTCCTGAAGCTGATCAAGCTTTCCGGCAAATGAAAGATTGTTTAGTTCAACTTCCCACACTTACTGCTCCTCGTGAAAAAGAACCCATGATCTTATATCTTGCAGCATCTGAGGTAGCAATAGATGCTGTCTTGTTGGTAGAACACGCAGGGGTCCAGTCTCCAATTTATTATATCAGCAAGATGTTGAACGATCCAGAGACAAGGTATTCAATCATGGAGAAATTAGTTTTAGCATTGGTCCATGCTTCGCGTAGGCTGCGAAGATACTTCTCAGGACATGTTATTACAGTTTTAACAAATTTTCACATTAGCCAAGTCCTGGCCAAACCAGATGTTTCTGGACGACTTGCGAAGTGGGCAATAGAATTGGGAGGTTATAACATCTGTTATAAACCCAGACCAGCTATCAAAGGCCAAGTTTTGGCGGATTTCATCGCTGAGATTCCTACTGATAAACTTGAAGAATGCCAAGCAATTCAAAACCCAGTCCCAGTCATTGACAATAGAGCCTGGACATTGTTTACCGATGGCGCATCAAACAGTGATGGGGCCGGAGCAGGTCTTCGATTAGTGAGTCCAGAGGGAGTAGAATTCACATATGCAATTCGGCTGTATTTTAAAAGCACCAACAACGAGGCCGAATATGAAGCTTTCCTAGTAGGCCTGCGCCTCGCTATCAAAATGGGTGCAACAAATTTAGAAGCCCATGTTGATTCATTACTAGTTGATGAGCAAGTAATTGGAACGTACAATGCAAAGGGAGATATCTTATACTTGGCGCAAGCCAAGGCTCTTATAGCACAGTTCCAACAATTTAAAGTCACACGCGTCAAGCAAAGCGAAAACAAACATGCTGACGCTTTGAGTAAACTCGCAGCAACTAGTTTCAAGCATTTGGCAAAAGAAGTTCGCATCGAGGTTTTAAGTAATCCATCAGTCCCTCTCAGACAAGTGACAATGGTCGAAGTAGGAGACCCATCATGGATGTCTCCAGTAATGATGTATTTTTTACATGGTTCTTTACCAGAAGATAAAGCGCAAGCACGTAAGTTACGATACAAAGCCCTCAATTACGAAATGATTGACGGTATTCAGTACCGACGCTCTTACATGGGTCCTTCGCTCCGCTGTGTTAACAAACATGATGCGCAATACCTGATCAAGGAGGTCCATGAGGGGCTATGTGGTATACATTCTGGGCCGCGCATGGTAGTAGCCAAAGTGAAAAGCGCAGGGTATTATTGGCCCGGAATGTACGTTGACGGCGGTAGAAATCTTGCGCAAATGCATGTCCTGCCAAAGGCATGCCCCTAAAACGTTGCGCCCAAAGAACCCTTTGGTACCCGTCACAACAGCTTGGCCATTTCAACAATGGGCCATTGATTTAGTGGGACCATTCCGGATGCACCCGGCGCAGTAAAGTTTATCATTGTTGCGGTCGATTACTTCACCAAATGGGTTGAAGCCAAACCTTTAGCTTCTACTACAGCGATGGTAATTCGCAAATTCATCTGGGAATACATTATTTGCCGTTTTGGTCTGCCCATGCGCATTATTACAGACAACGGTCCAAATTTAATGGCTGAAGAATTGCAAACATGGATGACCGAAATGGGAATCCAGCATGTTTTCGCATCTGTTGCGCACCCACAAGCAAATGGTCAAGTTGAAAGCATAAACAAACAGTTGGTCGACGGTATCAAGGCCCGCCTTGGCACGGCACAGCGGGGGTGGGTTGACGAATTGCCTAGCATCTTGTGGGCACACCGAACTATGCCCAAGACTAGTACTGGAGAAACTCCTTTTAGCCTTGTGTACGGCACGGAAGCTGTGATTCCTGCCGAAATTGGGTTACCATCTCCAAGAATGCTAGCTTTGGAAAATCAAAATAACGAAGAACAAAGGCGCATCGACCTAGACCTATTGGAAGAACGACGAGAAAATACAGCGATTCGCGAAGCTAAATACAAGTCCCAGCTTGAAAAGTATTACAACAAAAGGTTGCGCATCTGTTCCTTTTTGCCTGGTGACTTTGTTCTTCGCGATAATGAAGCGTCGAATGCCGAAAAACCAGGGAAGTTAGCCCCGCGATGGGAAGATCCGTACGTGATAAATGAAGTATTGGGAAAAGGCGCGTACACTCTGAAGCGTATGGACGGATCCAGCGTTCCTCGAACCTGGAACGCCCAAAAATATGCCGATGTTATATGTAATCTCAGTCTTCTAAGCAACTTCTGAGCGTTGCGTAACGAGACTGCTTACTTTATTTTGTTATGTAATCTTAGTGGCAGCCATAGTTTTGCGCTTTATCAGTATGAATAAAATACTCTGCCACTACTTACAGTCTTGAATATGTTCATTTACAAATGCATGCAATTCCTGTGGATAAACAAAAACACAAACTCATGAGCCACAAGCTAACTTAATACTTACGCTCACACATGAGAAAAGAAATTGTTCATTTCTCTATCCTACACAAGTAATTGGTCTCATGCAAACATTGTAAAGCTGAAATATATTATATTCACATCCACAATACTTGCGCAACAGCGCAACGTTACAAGTTATCACAAAGTAAAAAATTACAAATTTCCTATTCTATGGATTTGGTTCCCGCCTGCTCTTGAAGAAAAGATCTCTTTTAGTTTATCAACAAAGTCATCTTGCTGCAGCGCGGCGTCCACAAGTTCCATAATCGGAATTTGCAATTGATCATATTTTTCTTTAGCGGCAGAGTAAATGGCGGCAGTATTTAGCCCATGCGTGGCAGCACGGCTTGTATCCCATTCGGTCTTCAGCGCATGTGCCACGTGCAAAGTACACTCCCTATAGCTCTCGGCATGCCCGTCATTGCGCGCCGCCATCATCAACTCTGCCACTCTCTCATCCAACTCCGTAGAGTTAAGGATGGCATTTGCGATCTGTATACAAATACAATCAGTATATGTTGCGACAATCAAACCAGACATATATAAAGAAAAGTGAATATTACCTCCACAATCCCGTACTCCCGCAACCAGGTAAGCTGGTTCATGAGGGATTCGGTCAAGCTTTCTGCTATAGCGCGAGCGACCTCCGTGTCGTTAAGTTTTTGTTCGCCTTCAGTCAAACAGCGGATCAACTCGGCTTTCTCTGTTCGGTGAAGGTTGATATCTTTTTTCAAACTATCAACCTCAGCTTGCAGCCGCGCCTGGTCAAATAGCATAGCAGTTATTCTTAAGAAGGAGACTCATTTTGGTTGATACCTCATTCTGCTCGCTCCTTTCTCTGTGTGAGCGCGCCTCTTCTGCTACCGCAACAGCATCAGCTTTCTCTTTTCTTGAGTTTCTCAATTTCGTTGCGCAGAGAAATTTTTCTTTGTTGTCACGATCACAAGCCTCCACAAAGCGCTTGCACTCGTCCGCATATTGCGCAGCAGAGGCCTCACACTTGCGCTTCCACGACAGCGCAGCCCACACTTTAGTCTTCTTCTCCTCCTCAAACTGAGCTTTTTCCGCCTCAAAATCAACGAGCATTTTAACGTCTTTTCTTTCTCAAATTTGGCCTTCGCCTTTTCAAGCTCAACCTCATCCCACTCTTTGTTCATGCTGCGCCATTCGCGCACGTTCCTATTCATTGTGGAAGAGGCAAGGGCAGACTCTTGCAGATATGACTCGTAGGTAGCCTCGTGGTCTTTTTCTTCCTGGCGTTTCACCTCCGCCGGCGGGAAGATGCCCTTATACCACTCCCTACAGGAGTGCCAATCAGTGAAAACATCACCCTGCTTAACTTTCCATACGGGCTGATGAATCGCAGAGGCCCGTCTCTCAGAATAAGAGCGATAATAATAGTCCCCAGGCGTCTCCTCTGAGCGAATAGGCGACTCCTCCTCCGAATCCTCAACAAACACAAAGCCTTCGCTTTGTGTTGAAGGTCCAGCTCCCTTGGATATCAACTTTGACGGTTCCCTAGCATCTGTAGCCGTATCTTTAACCTGCTCGCCAGCAGGATTCTCAGTATGAAAATTTTTGGGCTCTTCTTCCGAAGCCACTTTCTTAATATTTTCCGGGACGATGGGGTCGGCATCAAGAACAGGAGTTTCTTGCCCCGCATCTCCCTCCTCAACGTGCTCAGGCCTGCGCGAGGATGGTATAGCAGATGAGGTAGCCGGCGCAGCCTTCACCATTTTCTCTGCAAAAGCATATTAACAAATACCAAGTTGCGCAACTTTTGTGACAGAAATGCGCAACAAACTAAACATACCAGGTGAGAATTTCTTTGCAAAGGCATCCAGATTGCCCTTCTTGCCAATGCGCGGGCGCGCAACTTTTATTGGCACAGGGGTTTTCGTTTCTGCCTCCTTCCTCTTCTTGGAAGTGCCCTTCAACGCCTCTTCCGGGCTAGAAGGTACTTCCAAGGGATCATCTGGGTTCGCAGCTGGAAGAGAGGAGGTGTCAATGGGTTCGGGCTACGGTTTCTTCAAACCTATAGGCGCAAGACCCTCCAGTGAGTCCGACACCACCACATAATTGCACCAAGAGTCAGATACGAGACGTGTACCTTTCTTGCCCTCAGCTTTCGCAGCAGCTGATGGCTTGGTTTTTTGCTTTGGGTTGGAAGGGGGAGGCGCAGCAGCTGCAGCAGCAGTCGGTTTCTTCTTCTTCTTCGAATCAGCGCCTATGCCCATGTTTAGCAAATCACCTACATAATCAATCATATTGAGCAAATGTTGCGGCATTAGTTTACTTAGAAAAAATGTTCAAGAGTAATATTGCAATATCAACTTAGGCTTTGTAAGAACTTATTTACCAGTCTTCGAAGATGGTTGCGCCTCGAGATCCTCCTTCTTGGGCAGCTCAAAGTTCCCCAAAATTTGTGAGAACCAAGTTTCCTCACCATCAGCAATAGGCACGACAGCCATTTTCCCTTTCTCTCTCTTGAAAGAGACTAAGTAGAGAGGCGCAGCTACATAACAAACATTTTTGCATCAGTACATATCTATTGAAAGATATTTCTAGGAAGTTAAGAGGTTACATACCAGTTCCATCTTCGGTATACACCGGTTTTTCCCGGCGTTCCTTCTTCCAGAAAATACTCATCCCGGCAGCGATGAGGGCCCTCTCCAGCAAAACAATATTGGGCACATCTTTAATATATTGATACCACACCTCGTCTGCAGGTATGGGAATGGTCTCCAGCTCGATCTCATCACCGGCCCGGAATGTCATCTTTATCGGGATCACCGCCGCCTTGATGAAGAAGAACTTCTGCTTCCAGTCGTGGTAAGACTTCGGCGGCACCAGCAGCAAACGTTTGGCTTGCACACGTTGTTGGAACGAATAAAAACCCAACGAACAGTGCAACTGGTAGAAAACTCTGAACTTCTCGACCGACGGCACAATCTGCATCGACCGGCAAACAAACTCAAAATGCCGGATCCTCACCATTCCCATCGGGCTCAACTGAGAAATGTGAATCTTGTAAAAACCAAGGATTTCCAGCAGGAAATGGGTCACCGGAAGCCGGAAGTTCCTTCGGCAAAATAATCGTAAAATAATGTAATGTAGCCGGCCGGCGCATCAGCCGCCGTGGCATTCGCCACCGGAAAAACGCTTTCCAGGACAGAGCAAAAAGAAAGTTGGTGGCAAGATTATCGAAATCTTTCTTCGACCACTTTAGCGGTGGCAAACTTGACGACGGCATCTCAGCAGAACTTGCACCGGTGGCCATAACAAAAACTTTGAAGAATACTTAGAAAACTTTGAAGATCGCCGGAAGATACGAACACAAGTTTCTCTCAAGCTTTGATTTGGTGAGGAAGCAAATGGATCGTTGATCCCTTTACATACTAATCGCAATTAATGCACGATTTGACTGCAACGACTTTTGCGACGATCACGTATCCCCAAGTAACCGCAGGTGCGAGTGGGGAACAGTAACCGCCCCACGCATGCGAGTGTCGCCGAAAAAGCATTAAATACGGTAAGACGTGTACTGTTGACAACCTGTCAACAGTACCACCACGTCTCAAGAACGTGCGTCATCACCAACTACACCATCCAGATAAGTGACAAGTGTCTAAGTATATTTGAAATTCAAATACTTTTTCAAAATTCACTTACGACACGTCACCAAGATGCATAAAGCAACAAAAAGCTAGTCCTTACCTAGCGCAGCACATTTATCTTAAGTCTAGTGCTCCACCTACTTTCTATTCTTACATAGGAGCAACACTGGACTGGGGGGAGTTGAAGGGGTATGGTCCCAAAAACGTTGCGCCAATCAAGGAAACCATACCCATTAATAACTTCTAAGAAAACTGCGCGCAGACTTCTTTGCTAAAATAAGATTTATTAGAACTCTGCGCCAAATATCCAAGAGAGGAAAGCGTCATTTAACTACCTTACGCGGGCTCGCGCAAGGTTCAAAGTTAACCTTAAACACTCTCTTTGGATAAATGCTTCATTTAACTACCTTGTGCGGGCTCGCGCAAAGTTCAAAGTTAACCTTGAACACTCTCGTTTGATAATGCTTCATTTAGCTACCTTGCGCAGGCTCGCGCAAGGTTCAAAGTTAACCTTGAACATTCTCGTTTGATAATGCTTCATTTAACTACCTTGCGCGGGCTCGCGCAAGGTTCAAAGTTAACCTTGAACATTCTCGTTGGATAATGCTTCATGCACAAACCTTGCACAGATATTTATATCAAAGCAAGCATCCACCAGACGTTGCGCTAAGCAGCAAGGATAAGAAGGAAGATCAGTTAACTAACTTGCGCTTCTCGCGCAAGGAAACAGTAAATCCTGAGAAACTTTCCCTTAGCAAAATCCTTGACTTGGTGCAGAAGCAAAGGGAATCTTTTCTGTGTAACAGAATGTACACGTGTCGAATTATAGATGGGTAACAGCTGTGAAACCTTCTAGAAGCCATTAACACCCAATCGTGCAAGTATCTTTTGGTTATAACCAATTGCCACATGGCAGCATCTGGACGGCTGAGGAAGATCACGGTGATGGCATGCTCACATTTATAAGATGGAGTGATCTCATGTTGACACGTGGCATCTCCCTAACCGCTGATGAGCTCACGATCCGTGTGCACTAACGGATTGCCAACAAACGTTAACGAAATAACAAAAGATTCCGTTAAAGTTAACAATCTCTCTTTTTGACGCCAAACACCGGCTATAAATAAGTAACTTGGAGTTCAAGGAAAGGTATTCACTCTCAACTACTCTCTCTCTTACAATACTTACTTCCGTCTACCTGTACTTATTCTCACGCCGGAGGGTGGTCACGGAGAGAACCCCCCTTCTTTTCGTGGCGAGCTAACTGTGTTCTGTTTTGCAGGTTCAGCAGAAGTACTGTATTAATCACCATCCATCGTGAAACCAAACGGAGGGTTAACCCTTTTATGCAAAGCCCATTCCATAGATCTACTTAGATTCCGGTCTAGTTGATCTAGGGTTTCTTCACGTTTATTATGCATTTTTTTATTGTGATTGACGTTTTTTATTATCTATAATAAATTTTATTTGGTTTTATTTTGTTATGTGAACTAATCCGACTTGAATCAGATAAAAAATCCAAAACTAATTGATAGACCACTGGCCATTGAAAATTACGTGACCGAGAACAAAAATTTCTTAAGTCCGGCACTAACATCAACTAGCACAACCACAATGCTACCGTCGTCGCGGTCTTTTAGATGGAATCAATCTAATTATAAAAGTTGGAACCACTATGCCTATGTGTTAATTTTTAGACCCTCGGATGTTCATAAGCTTTGATTCTAAGAAGTCTGATTCAGATCTTCCTCTAGATGAACTTTTGGAATGATTTCGACGATGGTTCTATAAATAGTTAATTTATACAATTAAAAAAAAAGTTCCACTCAACAGTGGTCATTGTTTCAATTCAACTTTGTTTTTTTTACTTTAGTATTTCAGAATTATTTATAGATTTCAACTATTAGAAAAAAGTTATAATATTAAAGTTATTTAAAATAATCGATATGTTCATTGTCTTTTGATTATGTAGTTTATTACTTACCTCTTGTTTTTGCCATCGTTATAGTTTTTGCAGTTGTTGATTCGGGATTTTTAAACCATTTGAGGCGTTTTCGAACATTGTGAAAATCAGCTTCAAAGAAAAGAGGCGAGTGAAAATGCATATATCTGTATTAAGAAAATCTATTTGAATTTTTAAGAGTTTGAAATGCAAAGCATCTAATTTTTGTTACCTACACGTATAAACATGTATGCGCATGTGTGTGAATGTAGATCTGAGTTATGTTTCAGGTCGTGTAGATTTATTGAGCATGTTTTTTTGGTTACACACATATGTAAACATCTACTTTTGGTTACATACATATTTAAATGAGACAACTATCATTTTGGTCTATGTGGTTTGATCAATTTTGCCATTTTAGTTCAAATTTTAAAGTTTTTGTATCTATGTTCTTTTGATTTCATTTTTATTATTATTTTAATCTAAAAGTAAAATCAGACTTAATTTCTTAAAAAAAAACTTGGTTTTTGTCCTTTTACAGAGACAAATTGATCATTTCTTTTTATATATATTTAGTACACCTACCCTCAACCATCCATCTTTCTCTCCCTCTGTCTCTAAGTCTGCAACACCACTACAGCCTCACCACAACAACCACCATCACCACCACAATCACACCACTATTGCCATCGTCGCACACTACATGATAGATTCAGATCATGATTAACCAAATCAAAATGAAAAATAAAGAACCCCTCAACAAGAAATCAAGAAACCCTCTTTTCTATCCCATTTTCAAATCAAAACAATTCCCCCAAAATTGTTTCATGTTCAAGTTACTGTGGTGTTAGATCATATTATTATCCCTTTTTTATTATTATATAATAATGTAATTCAAGTTGTGAGTTAAAGAAACAGATTCTTTTGTGACTCCAAAACAACCAATTGATCGGAAGAGTAACATGTTTATGAAAGTTAACACATAACTTGAATTAAAAATTTGAAATCTAGAATTTAGAGTAAGGATTGAAGGTGGAACTCGAATTATACCAACGGAGATAACACCTACCTGGAATGAGCTTGGCAAGATGGGTTTCGAAAAGTTGATTGGGAAACACCAGTCTGGCGAGTAAGAGTTCATAAAACAGGAACGATTTAGAGCGGAGTTCTGCCGTGGTACCACGGCTCCGGTGATCCGATCGGGTCTCCGGCGACGGCGGTTGTGGTGGTGGGCTTGTTCTGCCGCCACGTGCCATGATCGGTGGGTTGTGGATGATTGGAGATGGGTTAAAGATTGGATCTTGATGATCATTTTTGGGTTGTTTTATCATCACATATTCTGGTCTTTTGCTTTTGGGGAAGAAGAAGGTCTTTTGCTTTTGGGGAAGAAGAAGAAGACGACATGATTCCTTTTACAGGGTTAACATTTTATTTACTTTGTATTATTTTAATTAAAAATAAGTTATAATAAATGCATAAAGACTAATTTACCCTGTAGAAAAGGACAAAACATCACCATTTAATTTAGATAATCAGGTTTGATTTCACTTTTAAACCAAAATGGAACAAAAATGAAACCACAGAAATCCAGATATAAAAACTTTGAAATTTAGACTAAAGTGGCAAAACTAGTCAAACCAAAGAGACCAAAATGATAGTTTACTCTATTTAAATAGTATAGTTACACATAAGTAAATAGACGATCATTATGAATATGTTAAATAAACAATTAGTTTTAATAACAGTTTGGTTACATACATACGGGTAAATATATTTAAATAGTATAGTTACACATCGTCTAACTATCATTAAGTTTAAGTTTGAAGATGAAGACAAAGTTCGAAACATTTCTACAAAATTGTTAGGTATGACCCTAAAATCATATCTCAAAAACAGAAGTATAGGGTTACGTGTTTTTTGGAACGACGAATTTCTTGTGTAATTAAGCCACCGCACTCTCTAAATTAGAGAGCTTGCCGCCTCACTCCCACCAGATTATGTTTCTTAACCGGGCGCACGCTAGCTTCAGAGTTTGGCTTGCGCGTTCCCCCGGAAACTCATACGCCGACCGCCACTTGACAGACATTGTGCTACCACAAGAGCTAAACACTCTTTGGTGTAACATACGGTGAGACGAAAACCCGGGTGAGCTCAGGAGAGAACCTGGCACCATTGCAGGGAGGCTAGATTAGCTCTATCCATCATTACCTAATCCACCAAAATAAAACAAGTGAGGACTGAACTTAGGTCTTCCTTGGAGAATCCAAGTCTACCTACGACTAAGCCACAAGTGAGAAGGATGTGAGCATGAAAAAAAAGTTAAAAGCTAAATTTTTTTAGTAATTCGTGGATATTTTTTTGCATAATGACGTCTTCTACGCATAAGTTACCGACAAGAAGAAGGTGTCACGCAATTTTATCTTACTTTCCAACTTGTAATATCGTTAATTAGTCATAGAAATTTTCGTTGACCATAGAACGTTGATCGATAAAGTCAATGGTGAATGACTTAACCCAAATCATACGGCTAGAAGTTTATCAATGTGACACTAAAGAAAAAATAAATAAACTCTTCTATATAAAGCAATCACCTCGTACTCTTAGTATTCACAAATATTTTCACATTCCGAAACACATGGCAACTAAATCAGTAAAGTCGGGTACACTCATTCCTATCTTCATATTCATTATCGTCTTGTTACATCCCATGTGTCCGCAATCTGAACCAACCGTGTTGAATTCTCGTCATATGATCTTTCTTCTTAAACATTTCATATATTACCAGGAACTTTCATAGATGTGATATATATTGTTTATGAATGTTAGTAAAAGAAGTATAATCGTTTTTTTTTTGTTTATGCAGAATTATATCAAGACCACCATCATCCGCCATGTTTGTGTTGTCAAACAGATGCACCACCTCCGCCCCGTTGCTACTGTGCATGCTTTGTGACCCATACAGGGAACAAGTCACCTTGATGCTTATGAAAGTCATAAAGAGTTCCATAAGACATGTTAATAATAACTAATTAAAGATGTACATGCTTTGAGCACAAATTAGAAAGCAATACATGGGTTTTTCTTACAATCATATTATAATATTATATTATATTATCATACAAGTGTGGACTATATTTTCTGATGATACAATTTTATTAGAGAAGTGTTTTTGTTTAAACGAGCAATATTATTCTTGAAGCTTACATCTCGTTTGAAAATAAAAATTTTGCTCAAAATCAGCTTGTTTTTAGATAAGCAGAGCCGAGCTCGAGCCAAAGTAAGCTCGGCTCACTGGCTCAATTAAATTAAAGTTCAAATTTTAATGTATATGAATTATAAGGCAATACTATAACCCATAATTTAATACATATAGGTTATAAATTATGTAAAATTCTGCATTTTGTGTATGTTATTGAAATTACTTACTTTTTATAATAGTTTAATCGTGTCCGGTTGACAACTCAAAATTAGTAAACAAACTACCCATATGTCCATCCTTGTTAAACATGATCAACTCAAACATAAAAGCACCTAATATCGTGTAACCCGAACAAATATAAAATCTATTGCAACTCTTTTAGATGCATTTCTTTCCTTCCCATTGCATACGTGTGTGTTACACTTTTACCGTATATTAAATTTAGTTGTCGCAAAAAAGAAACCGATCAGAAAAATGTAAGTGACGGCGTTCTCCAATTAGCCTTAAACTTTGATGTGGGACGCGAATCTTTCTAAGCTTCTGCATATTTCACTAACTCAGATTTCCCACCGGTATAAATCGAATGCGACCGACGCCCACCACCACCATCATTTCCACCACCGTTGTTGTTGCAATCCTTTTCAATCTGACTATAAAAACTTGAATCACTATGCCTATGAGTCAACGATGTTCTCAACCTTTGATTCTCCGGTGACCAACAAGAACTCATATCTTCAGATGAATTCCGACTATGATTTCGTTTATCCTTATCTTTATTTTTATCTTTTCCTCTTAATATTTGCATAAGTTTTCCAAAAAACTTATTTTTCTTATGCGGTAATGAATCTTCAACACATGATTCGTCAAAATCGCTAGAACTTATGATTGAAGTTTGAGAATTCGACCATCGATCAGAGTCAATTTCTTGTAAACCGATTAAACCTTTTTTTGCACCATCTTCTTTGTTTGCGTATTCTATGATTAATTGCTTGGCCTTTTCTTCTGATTTTGGGCTTAAGTTTTTACTGAGGTCTCTAGCGGATGTTTTACCGGGTCCTGGTTGGTAGTTTTTGAGCTCATATCGTAAACATGCGTTGATCCATCTGAGGTAAACAAGTTCTTCAACATCAACGCATCTGTCTGCTTGAAGTGTCTCGAGTTGTTTTGTTAAATCCTCATTTTGTTTCTTCAGTTTTGACTTTCTTCTTTGTTTCTCGCTCTTTCGATTTAGTATATGCATAATCCATGAGGTGAAGATCAGTGAGTTATAAATCGAGATAAAACAATTGGAATTTAATGATCCAAACTATCAGCGAACTGATAATAATCCATGATGACAATATGACCAATGACATTGGTGTGTAACTTCTACTTACGTTCTAAAGTAATCACACTGACAACAATTCGCTTTGTATACCCCTAATTGACGAAAAAGTAATGGAAAAATCAGGCAATTATTCATTAGGGGCTAATGGAGTTAGTTTTTTTCATTAGGGTAGGAGTGGGAATGCTTTGGCAATTTAACGGAAATGTAACTCCGTATTCCCTAATGGAAATTGACTCATACTTATTCTAGTCATAATTTTGTAAAGTGTTTTTAAACGACATAAGTGAAACATGCGAAGATACTTTTTAGTCGAAGTGGAATTGATTTGTCAATGTAAGTGAAAATTACAAGTGTCATTTATCATATTGTCAATATAGATTACTATTGATCAATCAATCATATAGTTTGGATTATTAGAAACCAAATTGCATAAAAATAAAAGAATTAATTTGTTTACCTCGGCATCTTCTAAGACAGATGTTGCGAGGATTTGAACACAGTCTAATCGGTAACATCCGTCGAAAAACGGGTTTTCCAAACCCGCTTCGTTTATTAATCGAATAATCAGTTTCAAATTTTTGTTGCTCATTTAATGCTTATTTTAATTTTAAACAATACATAACTAATAAACATTTTAGAATATGGGAATTAAAATTATTAGAAAATAACAATAAGGCAATTAAAAATAAATAGGGGCTGCCGGGTTTCGAACCCGGGTCAGCCGGAGAACTTAATCACCAAACACATAACCACTCCGCCACTTGATATCTTTGTGAAATCTAGGAAACAAATAAAACATAAGTTCACCCTTGAATCACCTGTTTGCGCCAAAAACTGAAACCGATATCGGCTTTCAACATTCCAGACGATTGAGTGTTGATATTACTGGTTATAACCGATGAAAACATTACGACGCACGATCTCAATCAATTCAGCCTTTATTGAACTTGAATTCATATGATTTTCGGGTTTAATAACCGAAATCATTTACTTCCTGAATTACACCGGCAATATCATCATCTCGCGACTCAAAAACACCCACAGAACTCTCAATTTCATTTTTGCTCTATTTTCTGATCATCGGAATCGCTATCTGTTATCACCAGACTTTCGCCGGAAAACCGTTTCTCTCATCAAAACGGTAAATTTCTCAATTCTTTCATCTTCTATCTATTGTTAGACTCTTACTAACTCAAACCCTTCAATCAGAACCAGTCCCATGCGACGATATCGGATAATCATCACTCGCCGGAAGTTTTCTGAAAATTCCTGAATCGCGCTGTAAAATGCTATAATCATTTAAACCTTCTGATAACTCTTGTTTAGTCCTTCAATTTCACAATTTGTTAATCAAAACTATTAATTGGCCCGTTCAGACGGAGTTCATAAAACAGAGCCGACGACTTCGCCGGAGTTCTGAGAAAAGTCATCATTTCGGTATGTTCATTTCCAAAACCTTCCCTATCCATTTCATCTTAATCATTTATATGTCCCTCAATCGAATTAGACAAGAACAGTAGAGTAATCGTTGTCTGTAATGTTTTAGCGAAGAAGATGAAGTTAGGATTGTGTATAAATTTAATATAAATCGGATTATATCTCGGGTTAGACACACAGTCCAGCGGTGGACTGTGTGCATTTGAATCATAGAGTCCCGGGTTCGAGTCTGTCCTTGTTCCGATTCGTCACAATATTCAGACTTTTTATAAAACCCAAATATGGAAACTTCCAGTTAGTATATAAGATAAATAAAAACAAGTGTTTAACCAGGTTAGACACACAGTCCAGCGGTGGACTGTGTGCAGCGTTAAACAACAGGTCTCGGGTTCGAGACCTGTTACGCACACCGGTTCGATGTAATTAAAATCCTTTTTAAAAATAAATGAATTTTGAATAAATTAAATAGTATATAAATATAATTAAAAACAAAAATATTTCGGGTTAGACACGTAGCTCAGTTGGTAGAGCTGCGTGTACGCGTACGGGAGGTCACAAGTTCGAACCTCACTCAGTGCAAACAATATACACGACCGAACCGGTCAACAAGTCAAAGTCAATAGTCAACGGTCAACCCAAAAAGTCAACATTTTTTTTTATATTTTTATTTATTTATTTAATTTAAAAATACTTAAAAATAATGTTTTTAAAGTTAGAAAATAACCTTAAACTCACAAAAATATATCTAAAAAAATCCTATTAAAATTATTAATAAAAATTCAATTATTTACCGTACCTTTTCGTTATTATTTAGGTTAGTTATTCCTCGTCGATCAATCCTCTAAACTCGTGCGCATTCAGCATCTTCAAACGAACGTACCCAATATGAGTGAATCTCTACAAATTCCCCGTTTTAATCACGTTTTTGGGTGTTTCATGTGTCATATTACTTATTTCATTTAAACACTTGTGCATCCATCATATCAATGATCAAATGTGTATTCATTATGTATCAACTGTTTGCGTGGTTAATGTTTAGATTAAATTTATCATTTTCAGTACATACATTATCATAGGCCGCCGCTCCCCATTACCTATGAGCGTGAGCTGTTCCCCATTACCTATGAGCGTGAACGAGGCGTTGCCAACATACGATCGGCTCCGTTTTATTGAGCCTTGATCGCACATACATTCATCATAGGCCGTCCGTTCCCCATTACCTATGAGCGTGAACGTGACGTTGCCA
The DNA here is from genome assembly GCA_947069175.1 of Scalesia atractyloides. Lineage (NCBI taxonomy): Eukaryota > Viridiplantae > Streptophyta > Magnoliopsida > Asterales > Asteraceae > Scalesia > Scalesia atractyloides. The sequence continues at coordinate 31,406,761 of CAMTDV010000030.1, forward strand.
ACATATACAGTATCATTCATGTCATATATTCATGCAAGGTGGTTTGTTATTGTTATTGTTACTGTTACTGTTATTGTTATTGTTATTGTATGTTTATTTACGTTTGCTCACATATGATTATTGCACAACTTTTCCATATTAAATATAACAAGAAATCAATAATAAATGTTTTCTAACAAGGTTCACTCGCCAACTTTTGTTGACCCAAAACCCCCCATTTTTACACATGATACAGGTGATCCAGTTGCAGCAAGAAACATATAGGATGGCTTAGAAGAATAAATCGGATTAGATTTTGGAATGTTTATGTAGTTACTTTTCTTTGTAATTGTATGAACTTGTTTGGAGTATTGAGGATGTAATTTTGAATTTAATAAATATGAAACATATTAGTAAACATCATGAGCTTTGGTGATAACCCAATTATGCCCCGACTCTTATTCCGCTGCGGGTCGGGGTGTGACAGATTGGTATCAGAGCCATGACTATAGGGATATAGGATAGGTTATTAGACCCTTAGAGCCTATAGTATAGTTGATTAGAATTTTTAAATTATTTGTGTGTTACATGCAAAATTCATGATGTTTATATGCTTTATGTTTATTGTTACATTCAATGTTATGCAAGCATGTTCATAAGTACGTATTACTATACAATGCCTATCATGAATCATATTCTCATAGCATATCATATCCATGAGAGCACACAACACACAATTTCCATGACTTTTGCAACGATTTTTATATTTTCAAATCACATCAAAGTGAGTTCTCATGACGGGCATGTAGTAATTGGAAGGGTACAAGTACCGGTAGTCGGAACGTCCTGTCTATGCTTGGCATTCGTATAAATCCAAAATAAAGGACCAGTTTGCCTACCTGGGGACTAACGATGAGAGTACGAGGGACCTATTAGGCCAAAGCATGCTATACCAAACGTCGTGTGAGCTAACCCCACTTTGAGTTGTCATTGTGTCTACACCTGGACACCCTCCGACCATACATCTCGCAAACATATTTCATGGTTTTCATTCGGGTGATGCGAGTGTTAAACTGCCAATACCAATGTGAATCCTACTAAGCCAATAGTCATGGGGGCCCACATGACTATACAGGCGATGGTATGGGGGACATTTGAGGCCCAAACATGAGCAAACCCAAGACATCCTATGGATGTAGTTGCATTATTGATGTTTATGTCATTTTTTAAGACACATGACACCTAAAAAAACTCCTTAAACTCACAATCTTCTTATGTATGTTCCTGTAGATGTCGGCTAGGCAACAACGTGGGGGTAGAAGGTCAGGAAGGTCAAACGAACGCTTGGCCACCCAAATCGCAAAACAAATGGCCGCGGTGCTTCCTGACATCGTAGTTCAAGTCCAACAAGCTCTCGCCGCAAACCCTATCAATCCTCCCCAACAAGAAGACCGGAACGTTGACAACCCTCCCCCCAAAAAGTGCTCATACAAATATTTCAAGTCTTGCGATCCCCCGAAATTTGAAGGGACCGAAGGTGTCACTGCCCTCCTCCACTGGTTTGAGGAAATGGAAAACACTTTCCTCAATTGCGATTGTCCCGAGGATCGCAAGGTACGTTACGCAACCGGGAGGCTATTTGGAGTAGCTCTTACCTGGTGGAATACTGAAAAGGGTAAGAGAGGAATCGAAGATGCAATGGCCTTAACGTGGGAGGAGTTAAGGGAAATCATGACGAGACGCTTCTGTCCAAGAAGCGAGATAAAAAAGTTAGAGGATGAATTTCACTCGTTGAAGCAAAAGGAGGGAGATCATACTTCCTACAACAAACGGTTTTTAGAGTTGAACCAAATGGTCCCTAACTTGTTCACCCCAGTTTACCGCTTAGTCGAACACTATATTCGAGGCCTCCCCTCGAAAATTCAAGACTCAGTTCTAAGCACTTCGCCTGCAACACTCGAAGCTGCTATGGAACTAGCTACCGAGCTTACCGAAAATCGTATTCGCAAGGCAAATTTAAGGACGAGAAAAAGAAAGCCCCCGTTGAGGGCCAAACTTCAAACCATTCCACCTCCTCCTCAAAGTTTGCTAATAAGAGGAAACGAAACACCAGAAACTTTGCTGTCACACAAACAAATTTCCATATCCCTGCTGCAACCATCACTCAAGTTGCCCCCTCACCCGCACCATATAAAAGGCCATACTCCGGCCCATACCCAAAATGCAACCGTTGCCAATACCATCACTTTCCTGATCATCCCTGCCAACATTGCACCGGCTGTGGTCGCGCAGGTCACACCATTCAAACCTGTCGCATACCTCAGCGAACGAACCGCCATCAGCCCTCAACCCAAACCCACCATCAGATAGTGGGTCAAGCCCAACAACCTTTACTACTACCACCTACCCAACATGTAGCCCAATCCTACTACCAACCCAACTATCCCATGGTGCAACCTATGCGGGCTTGTTACAACTGTGGAGACCCGAACCATTTCAGGAACACCTGTCCACGCCTAGTGAATATTATCCATGCCCAAGCTCAAGCTAATCTAGTAAACCAGGCTAATCAAGCTCCTCCACCTGCAAGAGGAAGAGCTTTCAACATCAACACTAATCAAGCCAGGGCTGACAACAATGTAGTTAACGGTACGTTTCTCGTAAATGGTAGTTATGCATCCATGTTATTTGATACTGGCGCGGATAGGAGTTTTGTGTCCTTAGAATTTGAACCCATCCTCAACCAAACTCGTGATAAACTCATGGAATCCATAACGGTAGAAGTTGCTGACGGAAAACCGGTCTCATTAAACTCTATTATACGCGATTGTACTCTCACCCTAAACGATCACGATTTTCCAGTTGACCTCATTCCTATGAAGTTGGGAAGTTTCGACATTATAATTGGTATGGACTGGCTCAGCCAACATCATGCTGAAGTTGTATGCCGCGAAAAGTTTATACGCATTCCTCTTACAAACGGTCAGACTCTACGAATCTTTGGAGAAACCCCTTCGAAAGGGCTCACATTAATGTCCTGTCTTCAAGCCCGAAAATATCTCCGCAAGAATTATGTCGCATTTCTAACTCATGTCGTCAAAAAGGGAACCAAGGAGAAGAAACTTGAAGACATCCCAGTAGTAAAAGATTTTCCGCAAGTTTTTCCTTACGACATTTCAGGACTTCCTCCCGTGAGAGAAGTCGAATTCCGCATTGATCTTATACCTGGAGCTACACCAGTTGCAAAATCTCCTTAGCCCCATCAGAGATGCAAGAGCTGGCCAGTCAATTGCAAGAGCTGACTGAGAAAGGATTCATACGTCCTAGCTCATTGCCTTGGGGTGCACCTGTCCTTTTTGTGAAGAAGAAAGATGGAACGTTTGCATGTGTATCGACTACAGAGAACTCAACAAGTTAACGGTCAAGAACCGCTACCCATTGCCTCGCATCGATGATCTTCTTGACCAACTTCAAGGCGCGAGCTGTTTTTCAAAAATCGACATTCGTTCTGGTTATCATCAACTCAGAGTACATGAAGAAGACGTCCCAAAGACCGCCTTCCGAACTCGTTATGGTCATTATGAATTCATGGTCATGCCATTTGGTCTAGCCAACGCTCCAGCTGTCTTCATGGATCTAATGAATATAGTCTGCAAACCCTATCTGATCGCTTTGTTATAGTCTTCATCGACGACATCCTCATTTACTCAAAGTCTATGCCTGATCATGAACGACACCTTCGACTCATCCTTACACTCTTAGGGAATGAAAAGCTCTACGCCAAATTCTACAAATGCGAATTCTGGTTAAAAGAGGTACAATTCCTTGGACATGTCGTCAATGACAAGGGAATACATGTCGACCCCTCAAAGATCAAAGCAGTACAAGAATGGCAAGCGCCACGTACACTTACCGAAGTAAGATCATTTCTTGGTTTGGCTAGTTATTATCGCCGTTTCATTGCAAATTTCTCCCGCATCGCTGTACCACTCACGGCTTTAATACATAAAGGAAAACCCTTCATATGGGGACCCAAACAAGAAGAAGCCTTCCAAACCCTTAAACAAAAACTCTGTGACGCACCTATCCTCACACTTCCTGAAGGTTGTGATGACTTCGTGGTTTATTGCGACGCGTCAGGGCAAGGACTAGGCTGTGTTCTAATGCAAAGAGGAAAGGTGATAGCCTATGCTTCTAGACAACTCAAAACTCATGAGAAGAACTACACCACCCACGACCTAGAACTTGGAGCCGTTGTGTTCGCTCTTAAGATATGGAGACATTACCTCTATGGTACTAAGTGTGAATATACACTGACCACAAGAGTCTTCAACATATCTTCAACCAAAAGGAGTTAAACATGAGGCAACGAAGATGGGTCGAACTTCTTAATGACTACGACTGTGAAATTCGGTATCATCCTGGCAAGGCAAATGTGGTGGCCGATGCACTCAGTCGAAAGGATTATGCGAACTCCATTCGTCTTCTATGTTCGCAAATCATAACAGACATCAAAGATCAAATCCGAGAAGCCCAACATGTTTCAGTAACGGAAAACGACGTACGAAAGGAGCTGTCTTGTGGAGCTGAACTTAGAATTGAAACTAAATCCGACGGTATTCTGTACTATCTAGATCGCATGTGGATTCCTGACCACAACAACCTTCGTGAATTCCTTATGACTGAGGCGCACAAAACACGATACTCTATACACCCAGGAGCCGACAAGATGTATCAAGACCTTCGATACACCTACTGGTGGCCTGGAATGAAAAAAGATATTGCTGTTTTTGTTTCCAAGTGCCTTACGTGTTCCAAAGTAAAAGCTGAACATCAAAGACCCTCAGGACTTCTGGTCCTACCTGAAATACCTGTATGGAAGTGGGAAAACATAACCATGGACTTCATTACCGGGTTACCTCGCACATCTGGTGGGTATGACACTATATGGGTAATCATTGACCGTCTTACAAAATCAGCTCACTTCATTCCGATTCGCGAGGACTTCAAGAATGAGAAGTTAGCTCGTATCTACATCAGCGAGATCGTAAGCCGTCATAGTGTACCGTTAAGCATTATTTCAGATCGTGATGGTCGTTTCACTTCACGAACATGGCAAGCCGTACAAGCCGCTTTGGGTACACGATTAGACCTCAGTACCGCTTATCATTCTCAAACTGATGGACAATCTGAACGCACCATTCAAACTCTTGAAGATATGCTTCGAGCATGTGTCATAGACTTCAAGGGAAATTGGGACGCTCATTTACCATTAGTTGAATTTTCGTACAACAACAGCTATCATTCAAGTATCGGCATGGCACCTTTCGAAGCTTTATATGGTCGTAAGTGCAGATCTCCAGTATGTTGGCACGAAATTGGGGAAGCTCAAATCACCGGTCCAGAACTAATTCAAGAAACCACAGACAAGATCCATCAAATTCGAAACAATCTTCTAGCGGCACAAAGTCGTCAAAAGAGTTATGCAGATAAACGACGAAAGCCTTTGGAGTTTAACATTGGTGATCATGTACTTTTAAAAGTATCACCGTGGAAGGGAGTAGTTCGTTTTGGTCAGAAGGGCAAGCTAGCACCACGCTACGTAGGACCTTTCAAGATACTCGAAAGAGTAGGACCTGTAGCATACAAGCTTGACCTACCAGAAGAACTCAACAGAATTCACCCCACATTCCACGTATCAAACTTAAAGAAGTGTCTCGCCGATGAAAACCTCCATATTCCCCTGGAATATATTCAGATCGATGAATCTGTGCATTTCATTGAAAGACCAGTAGAGATCATGGACTTCGGAGAAAAACATTTAAGACGGAGTCGTATTCCAATTGTAAGGGTACGTTGGGAGTCGAAACGGGGACCTGAGTTTACTTGGGAACGTGAAGACTCAATGCGCGAAAAATACCCGCATATTTTTCCTGTTACTACTACTACTTAAATTTCAGGACGAAATTTCTAAAAGTAGGGGATACTGTAACATCCGTCGAAAAACGGGTTTTCCAAACCCGCTTCGTTTATTAATCGAATAATCAGTTTCAAATTTTTGTTGCTCATTTAATGCTTATTTTAATTTTAAACAATACATAACTAATAAACATTTTAGAATATGGAAATTAAAATTGTTAGAAAATAACAATAAGGCAATTAAAAATAAATAGGGGCTGCCGAACCCGGCTCAGCCGGAGAACTTAATCACCAAACACATAACCACTCCGCCACTTGATGTCTTTGTGAAATCTAGGAAACAAATAAAACATAAGTTCACCCGTGAATCACCTGTTTGCGCCAAAAACTGAAACCGATATCGGCTTTCAACATTCCAGACGATTGAGTGTTGATATTACTGGTTATAACCGATGAAAACATTACGATGCACGATCTCAATCAATTCAGCCTTTATTGAACTTGAATTCATATGATTTTCGGGTTTAATAACCGAAATCATTTACTTCCTGAATTACACCGGCAATATCATCATCTCGGGACTCAAAAACACCCACAGAACTCTCAATTTCACTTTCCTCTATTTTCTGATCATCGGAATCGCTATCTGTTATCACCGGACTTTCGCCGGAAAACCGTGTCTCTCATCAAAACGGTAAACTTCTCAATTCTTTCATCTTCTATCTATTGTTAGACTCTTACTAACTCAAACCCTTCAATCAGAACCAGTCCCAGGCGACGATATCGGATAATCAGCACTCGCCAGAAGTTTTCTGAAAATTCCTGAATCGCGCTGTAAAATGGTATAATCATTTAAACCTTCTGATAACTCTTGTTAAGTCCTTCAATTTCACAATTTGTTAATCAAAACTATTAATTGGCCCGTTCAGACAGAGTTCATAAAACAGAGCCGACGACTTCGCCGGAGTTCTGAGAAAAGTCATCATTTCGGTATGTTTATTTCCAAAACCTTCCCTATCCATTTCATCTTAATCATTTATATGTCCCTCAATCGAATTAGACAAGAACAGTAGAGTAATCGTTGTCTGTAATGTTTTAGCGAAGAAGATGAAGTTAGGATTGTGTATAAATTTAATATAAATCGGATTATATCTCGGGTTAGACACACAGTCCAGCGGTGGACTGTGTGCATTTGAATCATAGAGTCCCGGGTTCGAGTCTGTCATTGTTCCGATTCGTCACAATATTCAGACTTTTTATAAAACCCAAATATGGAAACTTCCAGTTAGTATATAAGAGAAATAAAAACAAGTGTTTTAACCATGTTAGACACACAGTCCAGCGGTGGACTGTGTGCAGCGTTAAACAACAGGTCCCGGGTTCGAGACCTGTTACGCACACCGGTTCGATGTAATTAAAATCCTTTTTAAAAATAAATGAATTTTGAATAAATTAAATAGTATATAAATATAATTAAAACAGAAATATTTCGGGTTAGACACGTAGCTCAGTTGGTAGAGCTGCGTGCACGCGTACGGGAGGTCACAAGTTCGAACCTCACTCAGTGCAAACAATATACACGACCGAACCGGTCAACAAGTCAAAGTCAATAGTCAACGGTCAACCCAAAAAGTCAACATTTTTTTTATATTTTTATTTATTTATTTAATTTAAAAATCAATTAAAAATACTTAAAAATAATGTTTTTAAAGTTAGAAAATAACCTTAAACTCACAAAAATATATCTAAAAAAATCCTATTAAAATTATTAATAAAAATTCAATTATTTACCGTACCTTTTCGTTATTATTTAGGTTAGTTATTCCTCGTCGATCAATCCTCTAAACTCGTGCGCATTCAGCATCTTCAAACGAACGCACCCAATGTGAGTGAATCTCTACAAATTCCCCGTTTTAATCACGTTTTTTAGGTGTTTCATGTGTCATATTACTTATTTCATTTAAACACTTGTGCATCCATCATATCAATGATCAAATGTGTATTCATTATGTATCAACTGTTTGCGTGGTTAATGTTTAGATTAAATTTATCATTTTCAGTACATACATTATCATAGGCCGCCGCTCCCCATTACCTATGAGCGTGAGCTGTTCCCCATTACCTATGAGCGTGAACGAGGCGTTGCCAACATACGATCGGCTCCGTTTGATTGAGCCTTGATCGCACATACATTCATCATAGGCCGTCCGTTCCCCATTACCTATGAGCGTGAACGTGACGTTGCCAACATATACAGTATCATTCATGTCATATATTCATGCAAGGTGGTTTGTTATTGTTATTGTTACTGTTACTGTTATTGTTATTGTTATTGTATGTTTATTTACGTTTGCTCACATATGATTATTGCACAATTTTTCCATATTAAATATAACAAGAAATCAATAATAAATGTTTTCTAACAAGGTTCACTCGCCAACTTTTGTTGACCCAAAAACCCCATTTTTACACATGATACAGGTGATCCAGTTACAGCAAGAAACATATAGGATGGCTTAGAAGAATAAATCGGATTAGATTTTGGAATGTTTATGTAGTTACTTTTCTTTGTAATTGTATGAACTTGTTTGGAGTATTGAGGATGTAATTTTGAATTTAATAAATATGAAACATATTAGTAAACATCATGAGCTTTGGTGATAACCCAATTATGCCCCGACTCTTATTCCGATGCGGGTCGGGGTGTGACATAATCTATGAGCCAATTCAATCTTTTCTAGCTGCAAATCATCATTCGATTTTCTTAATTCTACTACTTCGGCTTTTAGACCCTTAAGTTTATTGAGCTATGATTCGATCTCTGGATCAATCTTGCGTGCATGTTTGTTTTCGTCTTCCTGCAACTTTTGAACTCGTTGATGGAAATCTAAGATTTGTTTCTTGTTCTGTTCAGCTTATGATTTAAGCTTCTTTTTTAGCATCTTTATTTTGGTTCGGGCGGCTTCAAGATCCATTACAACTTTCTTATAATCAGTCATTTGTGCCTCTAATCTCTTGTTATCAGCTTGTAATGACTCTATCTTTAGTGAAAAAAGTTTAGCTTCCATGTTATTCACTTTAAGACGGTTTTGAAGCTCCATGACTACAGTTTCTTGCTCTTTTAGACCATAGTATTCAAGCAACTTGATCTCAAAGTTACTCTCCCTTTCTTTAAGGAATTTTACCGTGTTTCTTAGACTCTTGATCTCTTGTTCATGGGTGTCCTTTTCTGCATTTGAATATCCTTTTGGTGATTCGCTATTTTCTCTAACAATTTCGGTATTGTTCAAATTATGCAGCTCCTCCTGCACCATATCCAAATCAAGGTTTTAAATAATTCAAATTTTATGAGATGGAGTGAGAGTCGTAAAACCAAATATACGACGAACAAGGGTGGACCTATTGTGTCCCTTGGGGTTATAATCCTAAGTAATTGGTTTTACTTGAACATACTTACATTATAGTTCTTGCTGATGCAGTAATACTAGTTGCTAACGTTAGGGGTGTGCAAATGGCGGTTCGGTTATTACCTTCATCCATAACCACTAGCTTCGGTTATGGAATTTCCTTAGCCCCCTTATTTTCTTTTAGTGTTACAGGTGCGATGAAACTCTCGAGTGCTCCATTAAAATATTACAATCGCCTACTTGAACTAGAAAAAGAGAGTGAAAACAACTTAATCAAAAAACAATCCAGCCAAATGTAGGCGAAGAGCAGGATCAGACTTCATAACGAACCCTAAAGGTGTAGAGGTGTTTTGGAGAAGAAACAAATAACAAATAGACAGAAGAAGCAATTAACAGGTCTAAGAAAAAACAGGATTCTTTCTAAAATGTGACTTTTAATATTAATTTCTTAAAGCCTTGAACTCTCAACCTAGCATCCATTACAAGCCCAAACAATATTATCACGTATCAACTTCAACACCCAAAAGTTTCACATTTATCAGTATCACTCCTTAAACTTTACCTAAGCTTTAGTTATAATTTAAATATCTTTTAGTTTAATAATGTAACTTAATTATATATATATATATTGAAAGTGTAAAATATGATATTCCTTAAAGTACGATGCGTACGATAGAAAATTATAACGTGTGTAATTATTTTTATAACATGCGTGATTAGGGTTTACTCCATACATGATTTCTAATTTTGTACATGCGTGATTTCTGAATTTTTTCATGCGTAATTATGTGTTTTTATTCATACGTGATTATGTTTTGATTTTATAACATGCATGATTGAATATCATACATATCGCACGTTAAAAAATATTATACGTTAACCTTTCCATATCTTATCTCTATAGTTATAAATAAAAATGATTGTACACTTGTCTTGCTCTCAACTCCCCTTTTAGTTTTCTCATAAGTTAGATGTATTCTAATGATATCACATCAGAATTTTATCCACGTGTCCATCTTTGTTTTTAGTCTTACTTTTTAATTTTTAATTTAACCTTACAATACAAATTAGGTAAACCTCCCACCCCTTTCTATCCACCTTCAGCCGACATCAATACCGTAACCCTATAGCGTTTCTCTTCTTCAATCGGCCTTTGTTTGAAAACAGTGGTTTAATCTTTCAATTTTCTCGCGGATCGTCGCTGCAATAATCGACGATGATGAATGTATGGGAAAGTATATGGGATTTCGATTTCGATTCCGATTACGAACTATGAATGTGGTAAGCCATATGCATCTTAATCTTCTATTGTTATGTTATGATATTACGATTACGATTTCGAATACAAACTATGATTCTGCTATATTGCGATTACGATTTCGAATACAAACTATGATTCTGCTATATTGCGATTACGATTTCGAATACAAACTATGATTCTGCTATATTGCGATTACGATTCTGCTTTCTTACGGTTACTAACTATGTGATTTTGCAGATGAAGAAATGGGGGTTTTCTCATTGATACACGGGGAAGAAATTAGGGTTTTCTCTTCGATCTTTTCAACGCTTGTAAGTGAAAGACTTTACCATCTTTTATCGGTTATAAAGAACAGTTGGTTAAAATGATTATAGTATATTTTCCATGTTTCATTGTTTTATGGAGCTTTTGAAATTCGTAGGTTTGAAATATGAAACTATGTTAGTGGATTTTGGTTGAAACTTTTAAGAAAAGGAATTATCCATCACTTTTTATAATAAAATAAAATCGTTATCATAAAATTGTGATGCTAATTTAGCATAGCTGGTAACATTAAAACTAATAGTTAATTAGATATTGCTCTATTTTGGTTTCAATGATCATGATCTTCCATATAAACATATACCTCCTTAATAGTTAGTTTTATTTGGCCTCTAATCCTTTGATTCGTTATGTATGTTTCTGATATCATCATATATATTTTTAATTAATATGAATATTGCTTTAGGTCAGGATACATATTTAATGTATGTTTATATATTTTCACTTATATGGAGAAATCTTTTTGATCGCTTTTAAGCTCATCAAAAGTAACCCACTGGGCCATTCTATTATGTGTTAATATTTCTTATTATCAAAGACAACCAACCTATAATTGCATATCTAGATATATTTTTGGGCATGCTTAATTAATTCCACCAAATATACATGTAACACAAAAATAAAATCAATTTTCAAATTTGAAAACCTTATAATTTAGGATACAATCTCGGTTTTTAAATTTTTAAAAACTGACCATGTATATTGGAATCCCCACATAACATGAGATCAAGTTTATCATATTCTTATTTTGAATTTTGAATCCGCACATAAAGTGGGATATTGTTGTTTCTATATCATCTTTTTCACTTTGCATCTCACTCTCAAAGTCATTGCAGAAAATAATACAAATGTATGTTGACGCTTTTTAAACTTCTAACTTTTCACAGTCTCAACTTTCTATTTCCATTAAACGCAAATTTATAATACTCTTCTACAGCAAATGGAGCAGGAAAATGTTACTTTGTTGAACAACTTGAATGTCTTGATGGACCTTAAAGGTTCGTATCATAAGGTTGTGGACCAGAGCACTGTTCAATAGCACCAATGGATTCTATTCCAAAGAGAGATGATCATCATGGTGAGGCGGTATTTTAGAGTTTATTTCTCACATATTTTATGTCTACATCTCTTTTACATTTAAACTAATATAATTAACTATATTAACTTTCTTATTTGTAGGGCAATAAATAAGATTCAATGTAATGTTTTCTACAGAAATTATGGAAATTTCTCACATCTCCTTCATGAAAATCACTGTATTTTCATTGATAATCCAACCTTTGTTGAGAACAAGGCCAAATATAAGTATGTGATCAATGCACATAAGATCTCCTTAAATCAAAACACTACTGTCAGAAGGTGCAATAACTATGCTGGGTCAGAGTATGGATTTTCCTTTGCTACATTTCAGGCTGTTTTGGATAAGACAATCGGTTTAGATCATACAATTGGTTTGTTTCTAAATCTTATATTTACATACTTCGAATTTAATATATCTTACCCTATGCAATTAGAATTATGTAATTTAGAGTTGTAAGTACTAAAAGTATATCCTTTTCCCTAGATATCATTGGTATGATTGCTTATACGAACATGATGGTGGTAGAGACCTTGGCGAATGGCAAGTTATCTAAAAGAATCAGCCTCAAACTACAAGATCTAGAGTGAGAACTCTTTATTTAGTATACATTCGTATTTAACATTTAACATTAATTATGAATCAAAATATTGTTTGATGTATTTATTACATATCAATATACTCATAAATGCAGTGGCCATTATTTGGATGTAACTTTATGGGATGCATATGCTTAACAGATGGCCGCATTTCAGTCAAAAAATGCTGATCGTACAAGTGTAGTTATGATTCTTCAGTTTGCAAAGGCCAAGACGTATGGGGTAAGTAGGAAGATGTATCGTTATATTTACCACCGGATAAGACTTATAAACTGACTATATATATAATATTCATTTTTACTTTGATATTTTCAGAATCCATTTCTGTTTCCAATTGCTATGATGTTGCTAGGCTTTTCATTGATGAGGATATCGATGATATCGCAAGTTTTAAGAAAAGGTATTCGAAATTACACTATTGTTATCATATTTCATATTATTCTTTTCACATTGGCCGTTGTTAAAAAAAACGTTTTATATTTATCAGTTGGTCTACAAAACCACTTTGCGAGACCTCTTCGAGTCCTCGTGGAATTGGTTCCTTCATAACAGGTTCTTTGGAGGATGAGTATTTGAAAGATAATCCATTCACATTCATCTATGATATTGGTCTGATAAGCAAGGTATTTTTTTAAACAACAAACTGTATAATAATTTAATTACATTTCTTTACACCTACTGATCGTTTGTATGTTCATTGATTTTGTTGGCAAGGTTATCATTCTTGGTACAATAGTTGGTGTTAAGGATGATTCGGAGTGGTATTACAATGGATGCAGGAAATGCAGCTGTAAGGTTTTTCCAAAAGTAATTTTAAATGAAGCTGGTGATGTTGAAGACAAGAAGGTCTATGAGTGTCAAAGCAAGCAATGTAAGGATGAAGAGATAACTGCAGTACCCAGGTATTAACATACTGATCTGAGCCTTTAATTCATTTTACGTAAATTTCGCAATATTCTAATTTTCATACAAAATGTTTTAGGTACAAAGTTCCGGTCAAAGTAATGGATGTTACTGGAACAATGTCTCTTACTATGTTTGAGCGGGAGGTGTACAAAATTATAAAAAAAATCTTGCTATGATTTGCTGGAAAGCGTCCTGGATGTATGGTTATTTTATTAATTAATGATCAATAACATAATGGATGTCGATTGAATTACGATCTACAATTTTTTTTACAGGGAAAGTCTGAATTGTTTCCGAATGAATTAAACGCTTTGAAGGATAAAAAGTTCGCATTCATGATCTCAGTTAGACAATATAACTTGAAAAACAAGGGTGATCCATATTTCGACACTAAAATAACTGACGATCCAGAAATTCTTGCAGCGCTTGCAAAGAAGTTTGATGTCGGACAGGCATGAACTTTTCTAAAAAAATCGACTGCCTTTGTATTCTATCTTTTATGCTTAAGAAATAGTATTAATTCGGGTTAATGTTAACAAATTAGGTTAATGAAAATGTTTCAGTTGAAGACGAAGTCAAACAGGTTTGTAGTATTTGAAAATAAAATACAAACATAAAACCCATGTTTATATAAAATTATATATTGCTAATGGTACTTTCTTTTACAGAATTCCAGCTCTTGCGTCGGTGATAATGTGACGCCGACCTCTAATGCCGACAAGAGTCTGAAACGTAATTTAGCTGATGTTTATGACGATGATATCGCGTGTCAGTCTTCATCAAAATTTCGTGGTGGTGTTGAAAAAGAAGATATTGGCAATGAGAAAGAACAGCTTTTGATACCCAAAGTCGAGAAGTAGGTATTTCAACTCGAAAGGATGAATTTGATTTCCATTTTAATTCAGTATTTTAATTTTGATTGGGTTTGAGACAATCTTCTCTTTTTTTCTTGGTTTATAACCACTACGTTTGTGGCATGAGACATGGCTTATTACGCTTGAATAAAAATCCTTTCGAGTTTTAATTTGTCGTGTTCATGTTTAATTACATTAGTATATCCTTGGGTGTATGCATGACACAATAGAATGTTACTTCAGGCTTCATTTATTGGGTTAGAGATGTACGCTTTAGCTTTGTTAATTTTGATCGGTTAACTCTTCTTTTGAGTTGATGTCCTTTTAAAAAATTGTTTTTTAGAAATTCTCTTTCTTATGTTAAACTCTATACAAAATGTATAAACTTATAAATTATTTTTGAATGCTTTTTTATATCACTCATGTATTTGTTAGGAACCTTATTATTTTGATTTTGTTAATTGCTTTTTACCATGATTAATAAATTTATACACTACCCAAGTATACCAGACCTGATAAAAAGCCTGTTGTTGATGAGGAAGGTTTTACGAGAGTGTATTCCAGGAGAGTGGCTCGGAAGACGGGTTTTCAAGTTAACATACAAAAGTCGAAATTTGAGTATAGGCCGGTTGGAGCTAAGTCGAAGGATATCTTGTATAAGTCGGAATCTTTAAATACTGTTGTGTCTAGAAATCCGTTTGAGGTCTTAATTGATGATAATACGGAGAAAGGTCAAAGGAGTAAGGAGGGAGAAGGTGGACAACAGGAGGCAGATGATAAAAGAGGTCATGGAAGTATATAATGAAACTGACGAGTTTATCACGGAAGGCACTTGTAATCCTAATGCTAAAAAAGGGGCAAGCACTCCTATCCCGGAGGTTTCCAATGGTTAGTCTTGCTTCATGGAATATTAGGGGGTTGAACCGCCCTCTAAATCAAAAGGAGGTTCGAAAGATAGTTAAAGATAGTAATCTCAGTTTTTGTGCTATTTTAGAATCTCATGTTGATGTTGGTAATCTTAGTAAGGTCTGTAACTCAGTGTTCCCTCGTTAGGATTGGACTTCTAATGGGGGTTCTTGTGATAAAGGAACTCGTATTATCATAGGTTGGAACCCGATGGTTTTTGATTTGATGGTGTTGTCTCAAACGTCGCAAGTCATGCATATTCAGTTATTCGTTAAAGAAGACAAGAAATGGTTATTCTGTTCGGTTGTGTACGCAGCTAATTACTATATCACTCGGCGAGAATTATGGTCCCAGTTATCTATGCATAAACTTATGGTAGGTGATAAGCCATGGCTGATTATGGGAGATTTTAACTCGGCTCTATACCTGGAGGATAAGTCTATGGGTGCCTCCTCTGTCTCAACGGGTATGCAAGACTTTCAAGCTTGTGTTTCAGATATTGAGGTGATAGACATTAACCAGTCGGGTCTCCATTTTACATGGAACCAAAAGCCAAAGAAGGGTGTTGGCTTGCTTAAGAAAATTGATCGTATCATGGGCAATACTCCGTTTATTACTGAGTTCCCTAATTCAGTGGCTGTTTTTCATCCTTATAGATTGTCAGATCACTCTCCTTGTGTTCTAACAATTAAACGGGCTGATACTAGTAAGCCTAAGCCCTTCAAGTTTGCGAACTTTTTGGTTCATAAGCCTGATTTTCTAAGAATTGTGAAGGAGTCGTGGAAGATGAGTGTTAATGGGGTTTATCAGTTTAGGGTTATGAAGAAGCTTCGGATGCTAAAGACTCCGTTACGTGCTTTACTCTTTACGCAAGGCAATCTCCATAATAAGATGGCTGATCTTCGTGGTAAACTGGATGACCTTCAAAAGGATATTGATAAGGATCCCATGAATGCTGACCTTAGAGCTCGAGAAAGGAAGCTGAATTCTGACTTTCAAGAAGCGTCTCTTGGTGAGGAAAGATTTTTAAAGCAGAAGTCTAAGATGGAATGGTTAAGAGCTGGCGACGCTAATACTGCTTTCTTTCATGCAGCAGTGAAGAGTAGGAACCATCGAAACCGAATCCAAGTTGTTTTGGATACGAATGGTGTAGTGCATGAGGGTGATGCGGTTCAAGATGCTTTTGTGAAACATTATGAAAATTTCTTGGGTAGCCAAGATGATTTATCCATGCATCCTACTCCCGATCTGTTACTAAGGTGGTGAACCCGATTGATGCTTCCCTCATGATCCATCCGGTTACGATGGATGAGGTTAAGAAAGCCATGTTTTCTATAGGTAGTGACAAAGCTCCAGGCCCGGATGGTTACACTGCTGCTTTCTTTAAAGTGGCTTGGCCAATTATAGGTAATGATGTTTCCATGGCAATCATTGATTTCTTTCATACAGGCAGATTACTGGGCCAAATCAACCATACTCTTGTTGCACTAGTGCCGAAGAAACCCTCGCCAGTTATGGTTTCTGATTATCGTCCTATAGCCTGCTGTAACGTATTATTCAAATGTGTTAGTAAGATTATTGCTGATCGTATAAAGGGTGTGCTCCATCAGGTTGTTAGTATCAACCAATCTGCTTTTATTCCTGGTAGGAAAATCTCGGATAACATCTTGCTGACTCAAGAGCTTATGCATAATTATCATAGAAATTCAGGTCCACCCCGGTGTGCTTTCAAGGTGGATATTCAGAAAGCTTATGATACGGTTGATTGGAGGTTCCTGAAAAATGTTCTGATTGGGTTTGGCTTTAACACAAAGATGGTGGATTGGATTATGGTTTGTGTTTCCACAACATCATATTCTGTTTGTGTTAATGGGAATGTGCATGGTTATTTTAAAGGTAAGCGTGGCCTTCGACAAGGAGACCCGTTATCTCCTTATTTGTTCACGCTGGTTATGGAGGTTTTAACGTGTATATTACAACATGCTTCTAGGATTGATACATCCTTCAAATTTCACAATAAATGTGAAAGGCAGCGTATCATTAACCTGTGTTTTGCAGATGATTTATTCTTATTTGCGAGAGGAGATGTTGAGTCGGTGCAGTGTGTCTTCAAGTGTCTTTCGAATTTTTCAAACATGTCCGGTCTAGTTCCTAGTATTCAAAAGAGCACAGGGTTTTTCTGTAATGTGCCAGCTCATGTTAAAAACCATATCTTGTCTTTCATGCCGTTTATGGAGGGGTCTCTTCCAGTAAAATACTTGGGGGTTCCTCTTATTTCTTCTAGCCTTGTGTACAAAGATTGTAGTGCCTTAGTGGAGAGGTTGGATCAACGGATTTCAAATTGGAGGAATAAACTTCTTTCATTTGCGGGTCAGCTGCAGCTTATAAACTCTGTTCTTTCTTCAATGCATATTTACTGGTCTTCAGTTTTTATCCTGCCTAACCGTATCATTCAAGATCTGGAAGCCAAAATGCAAAACTTCTTATGGTCTTCGGATGGTTCCTATCATAAGGGGAAGGCTAAAGCTTCCTGGAAGTCTGTTTGTGTTCCAAAGTACGAGGGTGGCTTAGGTATTCGTCGTATTGGGGATGTTAATAAAGTGCTTATGTCTTCTCATATTTGGAGCATTCTTGTTGAGCGTGATTCTCTTTGGGTTGCTTGGATCCATTCGTACAGACTTAGAGGTAAAAGCTTTTGGATTTGTAAGTCGGTGGCGAATTGTTGTTGGAGCTGGCGGAAAATATTACAGCTTCGGCCGTTTATTAGAGAATTTGTTTGGTCCAAGTTGGGTGATGGTAGTAATACTTCAGCTTGGTACGATTCGTGGTGCCACTTGGGGCCGCTTGGTAACTTCTTGACTCCTAGAACCATCTCAAGTGCAGATTTTACTCTTAATAATACAGTTTGGGAGATTCATGTTAGTGGTGTTTGGAGGTGGCCAGTGGCATGGAGGGATATGTTCCCGGTTTTAAATCAGCTAGATGATATCCATACAGATCCGAATAGGTCTGACCAGCTCCTATGGAAGGATGATAATGAGTTAGTTGCATACTCTTCGTCTCAAGTGTGGCATTCGGTTAGACAGAGAGCAGCAGAGGTGGATTGGGTTAAGTATGTTTGGTTCTCGCAGTGTATTCCAAAACATGCTTTCTTTATGTGGCTGGTGATTCGTCAATGGGAGTCAAGTTCAAGGATTGCCACAATGTGCGAAGATTGCTTGAAACATGGGAGATTTATAGCAACCGAGTGGAAGATGAAGAAGGCTGATTATTTATTAGTTTTCTTGTTTCTCTAGATTATTGTCTAGTAGTTTGTCTTCGATGTTCTTGGTAGTTTAGTGTGTTTTTTTCTTTGGCTTACATTCATGGGGAATTCCCATGTTTGAACTAGTATGGGTGTTTCCATGCTACTTGTTTTTTGTTTGTTTATATATAAAATCACCGGGGTAACCCTTTACCAAAAAAAAAAAGTATAAAATTAAATTAATTTTTTAATTCTACATAAAAAACCTACTCATATACATATTACTTAATTTCACACCTATTTAAATTTTAACCATTACTAAATTATAAACTATTTTATATGTTTAATGTGTGGCTTATTTTAAAATTACCATAAAATTCGTTTTTTTAAACTGTATTGTAAAGCAAAAGTTTACTTTTCCTTATCTATATAATCATTTAAAATTTTGTTCCATTTATGAAAACATTACTTAAAATAAGAGTTGTTTTATGTAAATATCAAATAATTTAACTTTTGGTTTTAATTATGGAAGTATCCCCTCATCACGTTGATTCAAAAATTTTAAAAAGGTTTAACTTATTGAATTTGAAAACAAATACCCTCCCTCTTCACCTCATATGCAGGCCTTCCCTCTTCACTTCGTATCATTTATATGAACGATCGACAAGGTAATATTATAATTCTTTTAATCGATTTAATCATATGTTTTCTCCATGTTTAATCGATCCAAGCATATATCAACACATTATTGCCATTTGTGAAATCGGTTCATCCATTTGCAGGCCTTTTTCTATGATTATTCTTTTTGAATCGCGACATCAAGATCCGTTGATCTAACTTCGGCTCTTATCCTTCCGTGCAACTTAGTGATTGATTACAAATACTAATTCAAAATTGTTAAACAAGGTACGCTTTATGTTTCGGTGTTTATAATGACATAAATGGGTGTTTACTATAAAGATTTCAAACCATAACCAATAGATTGGCTTACGGTTTATACCGCTAGCTGGCCGTATAAAACCGACTAGACTGTAGAAGAATACTTATGAATAACCCGTATTAAAAGAAAAACAACCCACCATTTGTAATAATCTAATAAATGCATAATCCTTACTGTATGGATACATTTCTATTTAGGAGTAATAGTTTAAAACTTTGTATGCTTTCCATGTTCATGTTTGTTGTATGCACAACAAAAGTATTATTATTTGTCAATCACTTCATTATCATCATCTTTGTTATTATTATTATTATTATTATTATTATTAATTATTATTATCCATCCACTTTCATGTCTTTCATTAACTGCGAATTCTATTGTTGATGAAAGGAAAAAGCTCTGAATTAATTGAGGCACAAAATAAGTAAAAGTATGTCTAAAATATCAAAAGGTCAACGCTCATCAACCCCGAATGTTTCTGCCATCATATATAATGCAAAGAGTAAGCTCTTATCGTTAATGTATCTCTATGCTTCAAATTCCAAAACAATTAGTCTCGATACTCACTTTTTTAATCTTTTGTAGACGAGATTTAGAGATATCCGTTATATGACGTTTCAAATGGTATGTATCTTATTAACTCCTCTTTGTAAAATCGTTTTTTAATATTTCATATTTTAGTATTACTTACATTTGTATCGGTTTTTAGCATCAATTCTAAACACCAAGTCTACAGAGGCGGCTCATAGACGTAAATTAAGGAAGCAATATTTGGATAACAGAAAATAAAATCAAATCAAATGGTAAGCTTTTTAACAAATATACTATTTATTTTCATGTTTCACATAAAAGTCATAATCTGGCAAACATGATTGTTCTTATCCTTTGTAGGTATTGAGAGAAAATATCCGCTAGCTGACATTTCAAACAGTATGTAACTTTTATCAACTTCCTTATGCAAATAAACTTTATCTATAATGTACTTTTATAGCTTACTTATATTTTGAAATACATAACTTTGCTTATAATTATAATTCTTTCTAGATTCGAATACCAACAGTATTAAAATGGAGGCGGCTTATAGACGTAAATTAAGAAAGTTATATTTGGATAATAAAAGAAATAATACCAAATCAGCGCTTTTGAAAGATCTGACGAACTCATCAACTCAACATGCAACTCAATCACGTAATAATCAACGATATCGAATTCCTTCAAATACCATCCGTTTGACCAACAATGCAATATGTAAGCTCTTGAAATACCTATTATGATTTTAAATTTTAAAATACTTAACTCATTGGTAATTAATATAAAGTTTTTTTTCCCTTTTGTAGGTGACGTGCAAATATCTCCGGTATCTTGCGTTTCAAATGGTATGTTTTTTATAACATCTTTAGAAACATATTGTGTTTCAAACTTTACAATAACTAAATTAAAGTTTTAATACATAACTTTTTTTTATCAGCCACAATGCCAAGAACACCGCTCTCCACCTTTACAAATGGTAAGTATCATGTGGAGATCTTAAAATACTGTCTTTCAAAATGCATTTTTTTTTACTTTCATTTATTTATAATTATTTTACAGTGGCAGTTGTCACCGCTTCAAATACTGAACCTGCTCATATGCGTAAATTAAGAAAGCTAAACTTGGATAGTAGAAGGCCTAATACGATTTCACCATCATCAAATCCAAATTTGAATTCATCAGTTAACCTTAAAACTCCATCATCCAATAATAGACAGAATTCTATTTCTTCAAATCGAATAGCATCCACCAGTGAGTCGAAATTAACAGAAGATTTGTCTTTACGACGATTACCATCACGAAAACGTAAGTCGGTCACTGATGCACGGATAACATCTCCTATACCTATGTTTGACTTGATATTAGATGGGCAATTTGCTATTCAAGAAATTATTGAAGACCCCTCAAAAGGCATCTCTAAAGGTATAGCATGTAAAAAATCTAACATTACTACTTTAAATACTTGTATGTTTAAATTATATTTTAATCAATAACTGTAAAAAGTGCCAACTAATTCAACAGATTACTTGGATCATGGTGATCAAACTGTTACATGTCAAATGTGTAATGCAAAACTATGGGAATACGAAGCTTCTCGGAGTCAAGAAATGCATGGAAAAACAACATATTTGCAATGTTGTGCTTATGGCAAAGTTCAGCTCCCCCCTTACAAGGATGCACGAGCTAATTATAAAATTCTATTTTTGTCTGATGATTCTAAAAGCAAATACTTCTTGAAGAATATACGCCGTTTCAACTCAGTGTTCTCTTTTACTTCAATGGGTGGCAAGGTTGATAAGAAGATAAATCGAGGTAACGCTCCGTATGTGTACAGACTAAGTGGTCAAAATTATCATAGCATGGGAAGTCTTCTTCCTGAAAACGGAGACGAACCTAAATTCTCACAACTATACATTTATGATACCGAAAATGAAGTTGCAAATAGACAAAATTTGTTTAGGTATGTCCTTAAAGCTATAAGTTATTTTTTATTACTTTTTTTTATTTTATTCATGTTTCTTTGAAATAATTTCTTAATAAATACATACATACATTCTTATCAGTGGATCAAACAATTCGTCTTCATCAACTTCTGACGCTCTTGATCGTGAAATTATAAACCATCTCATGTCCATGTTAGATTCAGACAATGCTTATGTCAAATCATACAGGATGGTTAGAGATTGTTTTAAGGAAAATACTCACGTTCAATTTAAACTATGACTCATTGGGAAAAGAGATAAAGACGGTAGGACATTCAATCTACCAACCGCTTCCGCAGTTGCTGCCCTCATTGCTGGTGACATTGATAAGGATTTTGAAAAAAGAGATATTATTGTAGTAACTAAAACAGGACGACTAAAACGTATAAGCGAACTACATGCTCCGTACCTTCCTCTTCAATATCCTCTTCTTTTCCGTATGGTGATGACGGTTACAGGGTTGGCATTCTTCATAGAGATGTTATTTCGGTAGAAAAAAGTAAGAGACCAACCTGCACAATGAGAGAATTCTTTGCATATAGAATTCAAGATCGTGAAAATTGTTTCTCATTGATTTTAAACTCGGGGAGGCTTTTTCAACAGTTTTTGGTTGATGCATATACCATGATTGAAAGTGAGAGAATCAACTTCATACGTTCTCAACAATACGTTCTTAGATCTGACACATACGAAAATCTTTCAAACTTACAAGATGTTGAAGATCCAAATATGTCTAAAACTGGACAACGTGTAATATTACCTTCTTCTTTTACTGGTGGTTCTCGGTACATGACGCAAAACTACTTAGACGCAATGTCTCTTTGTAAATGTTATGGATACCCAGACTTTTTCATAACTATAACATGTAATCCAAAGTGGCCTGAAGTTAGTAGATTTCTCAAAGACACCACAGTTAATCCTGTAGACAGTCCTGATGTATTATGTAGACTATTTAAAATCAAGCTAGATGCAATAATCAAAGACTTAAAGGATAATTCATTATTTGGCGAGGTTGACGCAGGTATGTTCATCTTTTTATTTTAATACCAGTTATTCAATGCCTATCTTATGTAAAAGTAATTGTTACTATTTTTTTATGTAGTTGTTTATACAGTAGAATTTCAAAAGCGTGGGTTGCCTCATGCTCATATCTGTCTATTCATGAACGTTAATGACAAGCTTCATACGGTTGAGCAAATTGATCCATTTATATCCGCTGAAATTCCAAACAAAGTTGAAGATTATGAGTTGTATTCACTTGTACGCGAGTTCATGATTCACGGCCCCTGTGGCAGTTATAATATGAACTGTCCATGCATGATTGACAAAAAGTGTTCAAAGAACTTTCCCAAGAAATTCTCCGATTACACGACTCTTGATGCAAATGGTTTCCCTCTGTATAGAAGAAGAGACTCTGGAAGTTTTGTTGAAAAGTCCGGTGTTAAATTAGACAATCGGAGCGTCGTTCCTTCCAATAAAAAACTTTTGAAAAGATACCAGGCGCATATTAATGTTGAATGGTGCAGTCAGGCTTCGTCTATAAAATATTTGTTTAAATATATTAACAAAGGTGCTGACAAATCTACTGTTGCTGTTGTACACAGTAACGGACTAGAAGATGAAGAGAAGCCAATAGATGAAATCAAAGAATATTTTGATTGTAGATATATTTCAGCATGCGAAGCATCTTGGAGGATATTTGCATATGACATACATTATAGGTATCCTTCTGTTATGAGGCTTCCTTTCCATCTTCCTGGTCAGCAAACAGTTATATATGGTGCAGACGATGATATTGATAATATCCTCAATAAACCAACAGTTGGTTCTTCCATGTTTTTATCTTGGATGCAATGTAACCAAAAAGATGTACCGGGAGCACGTCAGCTTACTTATGTTGACTTCCCTTCAAAGTTTGTCTGGAAACTTAACAAAAGATGTTGGCAAACACGTAAAAAGGAGTTTCAATTAGTAGAACTCATTCAGTTTCTCCTAGTCTCGGTGAAGCGTATTTTTTAAGAATTCTTCTAAACAAAGTTAGGGGACCGAAATCATTTGAAGACATTAGAATCGTAAATGGACAGGTGTTTCCTACTTTTAGAGATGCATGTTATGAGCTTGGACTATCGAGGCGATTAAAGAAGCAAGTTTTGACGGTTCCGGTTTTTATGTTCGCGCTTTATTTGCTACAATGTTACTATCAAATACTTTGTCTAGACCAGAATTTGTGTGGGAAAACACATGGAAATACTTATCCGATGACATTGTTTACAGACAAACAAAGATATATAAAGGTATTATATGTTCCTATTCAGTATAAATAATTAGCAATTCATTCAAGTAACTATCTTTTAAATTGCTTTTTTTATTATCGTATATTTTAATTCAACAAGTTGGATACAGTAATTATTTTGGCTTCCTTATATGTTTTTGCAGGGGTATCAGTTCCTGATGCACGAATTAAAATTTTGACTTTATACGAAATTGAGAAATTCTTGCTCTGTAATAGTTCCTCCCTGCGAAGATTTAAGACTATGACTTATCCTGATCACGAGGCTTTGTCTTCTGCAAACAATCTTCTCATTAGTGAGGAGCTGTGTTATGACGCAACAAATCTAGAAACTGAGTTTGATAGTTTGTTAAATTCGTTAACAAATGAACAACGAATGGTTTTTAATGAAATCATTACAACTGTTGGTGGAAACGCATGTGGTGTTTTTTTTGTTTATGGTTACGGTGGAACTGGTAAGACATTTCTTTGGAAGACATTATCAGCAGCTATTAGATCAAAAGGTGAGATAGTTTTAAATGTAGCATCAAGCGTAATAGCATCATTGTTATTGACCGGAGGTAGGACGGCTCACTCTAGATTTCTAATTCCAATCAATCTTAACGAGGATTCTCTTTGCTATATAAAACCAGGTGATGATGTTGCTCATTTATTAAAGGAAACAAAGTTGATTATATGGGATAAGGCGCCAATGGTTCATAAACATGCATTTGAAGCTTTGGATAGAACCATGAAAGACATTTTTAGTTCGGGTACATCAATCAATGAAGAAATGCCATCCGGAGGTAAAGTTATTGTTTCTTGTGGTGATTTCAGACAAATCCTTCATGTTATCCCCAACGGTAGTAGACAAGAAATTGTCAATGCTTCTCTAAGCTCTTCTTACCTATGGAGAAAATGCAAGCTGCTTAAATTAACAAAGAACATGAGGCTAACCGTAGGAAGCCAGACATCTGATACGGAAGAAACAAAAAAATTTGCTAATTGGCTTTTGGATTTGGGTGAGGGAAAAGTTGGTGATACGAATGATGATGATGCATGTATAGAGATACTAGATGATCTTCTAATCAAGGACTCAAGTGATCCTATCAAAACTTTAATTGACTTTGTATATCCCTCGGTTCTTGAAGATTATAAAAATGAAGACTACTTTCGTGAACGAGCAATTTTGGCGCCTAAAAATGAAGTTGTTCAAGAAATCAATGATCGTTTGCTTTCGATGTTTCTTGGCGAAGAAAGAAAATACCTAAGTTCAGATAGTATTTCGCAGACCGAACATATTAACGAACCACTACAAAAAAGTTTATACTCTCCTGATGTTCTCAACGGTCTTAAAATCTCCGGATTGCCAAACCATAGGTTAGTTTTGAAGGTCGGTGTTCCAGTAATGCTGTTAAGAAATATTGACCAAAGAAGTGGTTTATGTAATGGGACGAGACTACAAATAATGTCACTTCACAAGCGGGTTATAGAAGCTAAAATCATATCTGGAGCTAATATTGGAACTCGGACTTTCATTCCAAGAATAAGTTTGATACCTTCGGATAGAAGGATTCCTTTCAAGTTCCAGAGAAGACAATTTCCGTTATCAGTATGCTTTGCAATGACTATTAATAAAAGTCAAGGACAATCATTATCTAGAGTTGGATTGTTTCTAACAGATCCGGTTTTCACGCATGGACAATTGTATGTGGCATTATCAAGAGTTAAAAGCAGAGACGGAGTTAAAGTACTTATATTAGATGAAGATGGTAGTGTCACGAACAAAACAACAAATGTTGTATACAAATAAGTATTTAGAGAGTTATGAATTGTTATTACATTTGTTCTATTTGTAAGTATTACTTTTAATTACAAGTTTGTGTTCTTTTAATCAATATGTCATGTAGTTTTACTCAAAACATCTATTAACACGATATTGTATCAGCCCGTGTATCACACGGACAACGTATTACACGGGCAACTAACCTAGTATATATAATAAATGTAAATTGGGTTGATGTGGCATTTGATTAGGGCATCTAGATATTGGTTTTTGGCTCCAAAAGTGCTGGCTATCTTTTTCGTTTGGTGAAGCCCCGTGTTGTAAACCCGACCCACTAATCCGGATTATTTAAAAACGTTTCTTCATTCTTCCTCCATACGCCACAGCGCTACTTAAACCCTAACCCAAATCACTTACAAAGCCGCCTTTTCATCTCTCCATCTCTACGACAAGGTTTTGAAATCAGTTATTGATCGACGAGGCTTCTGTTTATCAATCTCACTTTAGAACCTTTCATCCATGGCTTCTCCCTCTCAATCAGATCTCCTACTTTAGAAGAAACAACTCAGAGGTCTTTATTTTCTTTTTCAATTCTAGGCTTATAATTTCAGTTTACGTTCATCCGATTATGATTGGTGCTTTTTTTTCTTTCAGATCTTTGTAATCATCCCGTTGATGGATTCTTCACCTGCTTTGTTGACAAAAATAATCTGTTTGAATGGAGCGTCTTGATTACTGGCTGCCTGATACATTATAGTATGATTGCTCTGTCAATTTATGTTTATATATTGGAATATGTTTGTTTGATATTGGGTTAGGATGTTGATTTTGTGAAATTTGGTCCTCTACTAGTTGGATTAATGGATCGTCCAATTGGAAATGATAACAGAATGCATAGGTTGTTAGAAGAAGTTCTAACATGCATATACATATAGTATACCACCGAATTACCCTATTTCCTTTATGGGGAAGAAAGAAAATTAAGGACCCTGCAAATATTGGTAAAACTACAATTATTGTTAACCAAGGAAATTTGTTCGTGGTAAAGACAAGATACACTTGGACCAGAATAAACTCGAGTTATTTAGTTGGCGAATCAAATGGAGATTGAGCCGACAATAATTGGGTTTTAAAGGTATATAGCTGGTGCTAATTCCCGATTTTGTTTCGCATGTTCTTCAATGTGTTATTTTCATCACTTATTCTTGATTTGGTTGTGTTGATTCTTAAGGTTTCCTTTTTTTGTGAAATTGCTCAATTTTAGGGCAGATTCAAGATGGAATTTGAGTTATCGAGTGTGTATGGCCTAAGTTACTTTGAGATTGGCGATATTAAACTGATGAGATTAGGGAAATTAGGAGAATGTTTGGAAAAACTTGTCGATATTTTAAGTCCAAATGAAAGCGAATTTGTATGTTTAACAGGAATGCAAACAGAGAGCCTTGAACAAATTAGCCTAGCTGATTCCGAATGCCACAAATTGGTAAGTTTTAAGAGTTAAACATGATTAAAAGTTCATGTGTAGGTTACTGTATTGGTTTAAAGTTAACCTTTTTTTTTTGCTTTCTTTTGAATGTATTATTAATTTATTATCAGAGGTTAAAGAGGTCCTTGTGAAATTTGGTGGGTGAGGATCAGTTTTGTTCTCTGAAGAAAAAGAACCAATTAAACAAGGTATTATTAGAATTAGGATAATTTTTATTGCTTTTAGTTATAATTATGTGGTTGCTCTTTTGTTCATTTATTAATAACTGGATGTTGTATGTATTATACACTTCAACCCAAATGAATCTGTCATAGCCTGTTGCTAATCTACCATCTTCTTGCTTGCACAGTGGGCATTGGGTGCAAAACCAGCGTCATTGTTCAGCAACATGAACAAAGGCTTTTTTTTATACAAAGGTTTTCTTTTCTTCTTTTTTACTGTTCTGTTACATTCAGATAACGTGAAGTGCCCCACTTTTGTGTAGAATATACTGTCAGGTGCTGTCTTTTATCATGGGCCAATCTCATACTTTTTTTCTTCCTAATCCCCGCAGCATAGTTCCCTTGAAAGGCTATATCAAAAACATTATGCAAAAGGTGAACAGAATGTTGTTGATATTGCTGCTGAACATCAAAATGATGATACGAAACAGATTGCCCTCACAGAGGTCTACACAGAGGTGCGTTCTCAGACTTTGTTAAAGGTATATTTGTAAAAAAGAAATATGTTTATATTTCTTTTTTCATGTATTGTTTATGATGAGAGTGATGTTATTTCGTTTATAAAATAATGCAAACAAAAGAAATTGCCAAGACGAAACAAGCTCAATTATATGAGGAAATAGATGCTGAAAGGGAGGATGTAATATGAGATAGTAATGATTTAAGATATAATATAATTAGAAGATATATGTTTTTTTTTAATTTTCAAGAGGAAGTATTTGTCTTTGAGAGCAATGATGTTAGACAACCAGCTATAAATATATAATTCCTTGAATTTGCCAATGGGTTTCCATGGAAAACTTATACCATACTGTCTTTATAAGCTTCATGTTCTTGGTCAGTAGGGCAACAATAAGGTAATGTATATTAATTGATGGTAACATAAATTTCTTTTGCATAATCAATTTTGCATTCTAATGACGGTCTTCAGGAGTTCAAATACAATGTAGAAACTATAGATATGGAGGTGATGATGGTGATCTGGTTGTGTCGTCAACAGATGGTTGATTGATGGTGGCGGTGTTCGGCCATATGGACTCTTTTTTAGTCATGTTCTTCAGGGTTCAAGTATGAGACAGTTCATTTTATTTATGTATGTATTTTACTTTTGGTGAGATGATCGAAATGCTTCCTCAGGGTCTTTCATTTACATTCCATCTTAAGTCCGGACTCGCTTTTACGTGCACTTTGAGATTGAGGGTAAATGAGAGTTTAGCCGGTGAAAAAGCAAATGATTCATGTTACATGTGTATTGAGCTTCGAGGATGTCCCATGATGTGTATACGCCCAATGGTTACTTAATCATTCTGTATGTTTTTTTTTCTTTTTATATTTGTTTTTTTCCCTTTTACCCTTAACTGGTTTAGTTATAACAATGTTTGTCCAGTGAAGATACAAGCAAAAGTTCTTTTGGAAGTACAGCCTTCAAAGATGGTGAAAAGCCAAATCTTTGTTTTGATTATTGGCGGAAATGCATACAACAGGTCATATTCTAACTTTCTAAGATTTTTCAATTGGTATTGGTAACTTTATGTTGAAGTTCAAATGTTGGTTGGTTGTTATCTGACAAGTTAGAAAAGTAACCTGAACTTCGTTATTGTTGTTATTTATTTATGGGTCCTTTTTTTAACTTTAACAATTATGTCACAATATACTGACATGTGTGGTCAATTTCATTTTATTGCAAATCTGTATTTGGGTTTGTGACACATGAATTGGGACTTATTTATGTTAGCTAATTATTACTCATATTACATTAGAAACTCTTTAGTCATTGCTTAATATTATATTGGTTTATCTGTGATTTTTTTAACCGTACCGTGTAAGCTTAATTTATGAAAATACACTGCTTTTGGATGATTCTCCATACAAAGCGATGAGTGTATGATGAATCAAACGTACTTCAATGTCAAAAAAGCGTATTCGTAAAAATATTTGGAAAGGGAAAGGATATCAAGCGGCATTAAAAGCTTTGTCATACAACTTTTGGATTATACAAAGCGATGCACAATCCCATAAGCTATCCTATTTCTTTTTTTTTTTTTCTTTTTTTTTTACTTTTTTATTGACTATTAAATTTGTTCGTTTACTTTACATATCATGTTTAGTCAACCCCGCTGACTAGAAGCTTGTCCAATTTTACTGGGTTCTTGGGTTGGTGTCATTCCATATGCTTCATATGATGGATGTGTTTATTAACAAATGGTGAGGTTTTATACCAGTGGCTGTGTTCAAATCTGGATTTTAATTAGCAATCTCAAGCCCATATGGGTCCACTTAAATCTTTGTTGTAAGCCAAATTGGACATTCGTTTATATATGAGCTTAATATATTTATTCACTTCTACCGGCTGAATACGAAAAACATCAAACACAATTCGAGTACATTGAGTTATGATATCTTCTAAAGTTTGACCCGTTTTAGAAGAATTATTTATAGATTTAACTATCAATATTTTCCGCTAATATATTTATTTAGTCAAACAACTACAATTGCATCACAAATCATAAACTAATCTCGTAACAAAAGCAATAATAATACCTTTGCATTTATGTTACTAATTTATATAATGTCTCTTTATTTGCATTAATAAAGATACACTTATGATTAATGTAATTTAAATTTTCCTATCCGGGTTATCATCCGGGTGATAACCTAGTATATATATATATATATATATATATATATAGAGAGAGAGAGAGAGAGTCTTGGGTTCTTGTAAATTTTTTTTTCATGAAAGTGTGAGAATGCATAGGAATTGACATGTAGGCATCATGTTTTGGACTTAGCCATGATGGTTTGAGTTGTTTTGGCAAGAAAAACACCAAATATAACAATCTAAGACACAACGCAATGAATTATAGGCTTAAAACTTAAAACACCATGCCAAGAATGTTACGTAGAGTGTTTTAAGTGTTAAGAAGTGTGTTTTAGTTGAGTTTTAAATTTCTTGCATAAATACATTGCATTGTGTTTTAAATTGTTATGTTTCGTGTTTTTCTTGCTAAAACATCATGATTAAGTCCAAAACATGATACTTACATGTCAATTTCTACGCATTCTCACACTTCTTACGGAAAATGTCCTTTTTACAGGAACCTCCCGATATATATATATATATATATATATATGATTAGGTTCAAGAGTGAACACTAGTGTATTTGCGAACTGTGCGAACTAATCTTGGCCATACACGTGTGTAGATCAATGGCAAGGATTTGATGATGAAATACACTAGTGTATTTTATGATTTGATGATGAAATCATAGCCATACACGTGTGTAGATCAATGGCCAGGATTTGTTCACTCAGTTCGCAAATACACTAGTGTTTACTCTAGAACCTTACCATATATATATATATATAAGTTTTGAATCATTCGGTTGTTAAATCCAAGCCAACTTGTCCCACCAATGGACTAGTAATGCGTCCGGTTTGGTTTTATAAACAACGGTTATGGCTCGATTTCAAAAAATAAAAACCCGTAGTAAACAACTTTAGACGTTTGACAATAGTTTAATATCTAATATCTTGTCCGGTTTCATTATACATTTGTATTGACATTTGACATACTTTTGTTGATTATATAATATTTAGTTTGATTATTTTTTATTATGACCTGACCTAATCTGAACCAAACCAGACCGAAAAGATATTATATAAAGATAACAAATGATCCCTAAAAATTTATGCCCATTAAAAAGTTTTCGAAGTTTGCCAAAGACAAGGAGGTTTATGAAGAAGTAGTGACAAGTCTAGGATATATAGGGTTGTAAATGAACTGAACGAACACGAACAAGGCTTTGTTTTCATTAAGGATATAATGTAATCATGAACAGTTCATGAACATTTACCGAACAAGATTTTCTGTTCGTGTTCGTTTGTTAATGAAAGGAATGTGTTCACGAACACATATAAAATCGGTAAAGACGGCGGTGGCTAGGGGTGGATGGTGAGAGGGAGCGACGCTAGACCTTGAAGCCCTTATCGTTGAACGAAGGCCATAATATTTTTCATGTGAATAATGAGAAAGAAAATAGAACAATTTATAAATAAGGTAGAGATAGGGTTTCCTTATATTATTTCTTTCGGTACTGAGATAAATAAAAATTAAATAATATAAAAAGTTTAGATAAAACAAATAAATGCTTAAAAATCTTTGATGAACAACATAAACAAACCAACATGAACAAATGTTCACGAACACATTACCGATCGTTCACGAACGTAATTGAACGAACGAGACATTTGTTCGTGTTCGTTCATTTAACTAACCAAACATAATTTCTTGTTCGTGTTCGTTCATTAAGTAAACGAAAGAACGTAAACCAACTTCCCGCCAAATAGTTCATTAACTATTCGTTGAACGTTCGGTTCGTTTACAGCCTTAACGATATATGGTTGACGTAAACTATTATAACAATTAAAAGGTTGTTTCAGGAAAACACGTGTCAAACAAACACGGTGACAAAGATCTATTGTACAAGAAGGAAAGAATTGCCCAATTTGCAAGCAAACATTTTCTGTCATGCACACAAAAAGATTTCCTTCACATTCAATCCTCAAGGAAAACAATGCATTTGTTGGATAAGACAATCATTATCTTTAAAATGTTAAAAAAAATCGTAAGATTGTATTTATATCATAATTAAAGAATCTTAGGCTATCTCCAATAAGCCCTTGGAGATCAAGCTCTTGGAAGCTCTTGAAGATCCTTACCATTGGAGTGCATCTATCTTAACATGCCCTTAGGTTAGATGCCCTTGTACAAGGGCATGGGTTTGCCTCGGTTTATGCGATGAGGTGGGCCCAAAATAAAATAAGAAATGTTTTATTTAAATATTGTGTGTAATAGATAGATGATGAGGTGGAAATTAAGAAGGGTAAGGATATTTGTAGGGTTGGAGATGAAATTAAGGTTTGTAAGGATTTGCAAGGATATTATGTGGCAGATGATGTGGCATCTAAGGGCGTCTAAGGACGCGTTTAGCATTGGAGATAGTCTTAGTTTAGTACAAGAATCATATTCTTGTCGGACCAAAGAAAACTGGAATAAGGACATAGGTTCTTACATGTTTATCGGTTGCCAGCGGATCAAAACGCAGATGATTGCTTCTTGAATTCCCCTGTTTATTGCAATCTGAACACAAATTCATCATTAAAACACATGAACACGAAACCGTTGGTAAAATAAACAAAAAAAGCAACACAAACCTGAATGTTTTCGAGGATCTTTCGGGGATTGAGAAGCCTTTGATCTCTTGTTTATGAGCGAAGAACAAAGAACTCCACCGAAAGACAATGCTAAAGCCACCCCAAATTTCAATAACACCGAAGCTATATCTCGGTTTTCATTCCCCATTTTTTCATAAATACATCTTCATGATCATCATCATCATCTCCTCCTATCTATTCGTCCAGAAAACAAATTATAAGAATGACCCATTTGATAAAAGTTATGAATTAGCAAAACCCATAATTAGTTCTACACGTAAACATGTATATGCTGTTACTTTGATGAAATAATATTTGGGATTACTTACAGATGGAGGAGAGCTGATTCTTAAGGACATCTGTGAAGGATTAAACATCTCCTTTCTTCGAATGAACCTGTAAAGGTTGATGTATGAAATGGGGTTTTTAATTTTTATATGAAACTCCAAATTAGTTAACATAGGAATGGTATTCAATCGAACATGTGGATTATATTTCGTGATAGGTTTGATGAAGATGCTATTTTTTTTTCTTTTTTTGTGTTCTTTTAATGAGTTTGTTCTTTTGAAAGAATCAAATGCCTAAATCTGGTTTTAAACATAGGGTGAAGAAAATGTCAGTGTTGTAAAAATCGCGATTAATCGGCGACTCGTCGATTAATCGCTAGTCGGCCCTCTACTGATTAATTTTTTGTTAATTAGTCCACTAATCGCTAGTCGGCCCTAGTCAGTCATAAAAAATCGTAAAAAATCAAGAAAAATCGAAAAAAAAAACGGAAAAATCGAAAAAAATCAGAAAAACCGGAAAAAATCACCTATTCCGGCTAAAACCTCCCAGATTCCGGTCAAAACTTGTCCACTTAAAAAGTTTACGTATAAAAATATGTGTATATATGTATAAACTTAAAATTATTCATAAAAAGTCCGATCCGAGTAATCCCGATTAATCCCGAGTAAAATCCCGATTAATCGCTAGTCCCCACCCCACCGCCCGACTAGCGCCTAGCGAGTTCTACAACCATGAAAATGTTATTTAAATGAGTTTGGAATAATTACTAATTAAGGATGCGATCGGTATAGTATCCGTACCCATAGCGGTATCACCGGTACCGAATCTAAACAAAGCCCATAGCGGCATCACCAGTACCGAATCTAAACAAAGCCCATAGCGGCATCACCAGTACCGAATCTGAACAAAGCTGGGTACCAAATATATTGGTACCGTGCGGGTGCGTGTATTATCTGCTTTGGTATCACTTTGTTTTTTAGTTTTCCGAACACTGATACGGGTACCAGATATGTAAAATCGGCACGATTACCAATACATTACAGGTACCAAATAAGTAAAATCGGTACAAGTACCAATACAATACGGGTACTAAATAGGTAAAACTGATTAAACCTCTTGAAATTCTATATCTTCAAAAACATAAACAAGGTTTGCATTGAAAAAAACTATTGAAATTCTATACTAAATTCGATACAGATGCCATTATTACCCGTACCAATACCAAAAGTATCGAAATACAAAATCAATAAAATTGGGTATCAATACATGTACCAAATACCCAAAATCGGTATAGGTAGTTGGGAAAGTTTATCTAATATGTGTTATAGTCGTTTTAAAACTGTTGTTATATTTTCTTAATGATAAGTTTATTTAATCTACAATAAAAAGTTATATATAACTAGTAGACAACTCGTGCGCTGCAATGAGGATGTCAAAATTTTGAAGGCTCTATTCCGACGATTTGTACATTAGCATTAACCTCGCGAAAAAAATTACCATGAGATGTTCATAATAATAAGCACAACGCAACGACAAATGAGAAAACATTATATTTTAAAGGTAACAATAGCTACTTTCTCGCTTGCCTGCATAGGACAAGAGCTTCCTTCCGGCTATCTTAGAGAAAGACCAATAGAATGAGTTTTGTAACATTTAATTACCCCTTCTTTTTAAGCCTTTCTCTTTCAAATAAGGCGCAACCAGTGAGCTAGGGAAAGAGAAAATTTTCTTTTAGGCTTATTCTATTTTCACATCCTATCCTATTAGGGTGAGCAGAAATCGGGTCGACCCGAAAAAAAACCGAGATAAATTACACTTCTGATGTTCAATTCCCGCCCACCTTTGCTAGCAACTATTAACCCCGCTGCTAATCATTTGCAATCAACGATGGGGATGGAGGTTCAAGACACCGTGGGGAAGTGGTTGGGTGATGTCTTGAAAAAAGAATTGGTACAAAAATTAATTCGACTGTGGCTAGTGACCGACCTTAAACAAAAATCACGGATATCCAAGGGGATATGAAAATTCCGCTTTTTTTTCATGGGGTCATTCATCAGATCATATTAAGCAAAAGAATATATGGGATTTTGGTCAATGGATAAAATATACACACTACAACATTGTTAACTTTGAAAAATGGTGTTTTACAGTTGTGTCATCAAATACCTTTTGCAATTATATTTCTTTTAAAAAAAAGTATAACAGATTGTTTAAAACAAAGTATAATTGAATGAGGCTAAAAAAGTTCCAACAGTTGGAGGATTAACCTATAGTAACTGTGAGGCTAAAAGCCAAGCTATCAAAGTATCATACATCGAGAACAGACTGGGTAAGAACAATTGACCAAAAGAAAGAACAATGACATTCGACAACAAATAAGTCAGCAACATAATCAAGTAAACTTACAAGAAGTAAAGAACATAAAACAAAATAAAATGCTTACAATTTCGAAACAAAGTCTGAGCAAAAACAGAACCTTCGATAGTGACCCATAACATTCAATTTCAAACAAAAATTAGCACACATATTACAAATTTTCTTTGATTGAATTAGCATAAACAAGGAAGAACTCAAGATTCAGAAAAAAATAGAATACTCAGAGGAACTTAACTTCTTCTTTTAAAGTCCAATTAAAAGCAACCAATACAATCACCGCCTTTGATTGTGAATGCCATTGCCACCTAAACGACGCCTATTCGCTTTCATATGCTTCGCAGGGGGATTAAATAGAGGCGGCTTCTCAATCCAGGTTCAGATGGATTAAATTGCCCAAAGTAGCATATGTGTATTTTTATAAAAACTGGTGGCCCTAATCAGATGGTGGCCTAAAGCTAGGGCTTTAGAATGCTGACCCTTCGGCCGGCCCTGACTCTCTATATACTTCTTCTTGTCAACTGAATCTTGTTCATCCCTTTTATCAAAAAAAGTATCAATCTGCAGAACCATAATATAGAATCATAACATTTAGCTTGAGTATTTTCAAGAAACTGTTGTGATTAACAATGTTATCCCAAAATGAAAATTGTTTCAGGTTGGACATCAATACCATACCATCATCCTTGCCAAATTTCATCTAACAAATATAGCATACTGTATTACATAGGTTTGACTAACTAACCTAATTTATAATCATTACTTATGTTTAAAACTTAAATGAAGTAGACTCATATACATTTATAACAAAGCTTATATATAGTATACGGAATACGTGTAGAGACGAATACTCGGTTTCTTTCACCAAAGATGCGATGTGCCTGGTATTCATCCATTGACTTTTGTGGCTTTCCAAAAAAAGTTACCAACAGTAGAATGCATATAGAAATGGACCACTCGACTTGTGGTCAATATCTTCATCAATCTAATTTTTCCCCAAAATAACAAATTTGTCAACAAATTATATTAAGTTATTCCAAAACTAACAAAAAAATTGAAGGATCTAATTTGAAGTTACGGTTAAACCCTACTATCGGCTATAGCTGTCACCAAAAAAAAAAAAAACAGATCTACTAAGAAATAAAAGGAGTTGGGGTTTAGTTCAATGCACACCTCAGATTTCGGTTCGATACAGATGATTTGAACCGCCAATTTAGTGTGCGTCTGATATATTTTGGATGCAAGACTTCTTGAGATAAACAAACACGAACAAACTAAATTCTTTTCCGCTTCGAACTGCCATCTTCACAAATCACGAGTATAAACAAACATTATTTAATTAAAATTATGGCACATTGCTCTTTTAAAACTGTAATCTTAAATATTAAAGATAGTAACCCAGAGGATGCGATTTTTTTTGGTAATAGGAAAAGCTCACTAATTTTGAATTGCTATTAGCAAGTGAAAATCATTTATACTATCAATTAGTTTAACAATTTTAAGGAACTAAATACAAAAATTAAGAACTGGGTAGGAAATGATTAGATAAACTATGACTATGTTTTTTTCTATTTTTGTACTTATATGGTCACTAAGATTATAAATTTAGATAAAAGAGGTATGTCTAATTCTCTATCACACGAACGAAATTATTTTAAAAATGTTTTATATCGCGTGTATCATCTTTCTTTTCTTTGTGGATACCACAAACCCGTTCACACTTTGCAGCAGGTCAAGAACCGTATTGCTAAAGTGGTTTATGGACAGTTTCAGCCAACTTAAAATCTGTTTCCAGATCATGTCTGCCACCGTGCAGTGTAATAAAACATGGTGCGCTATTTCGTCCCTCTATTGCATCATTTAAAACTTAAGGATGATGGTGTTATACCTTTACTTGCTAGAGTTGTTGCTGTTGGTATTTTCCCCTCCATGGCTATCCACGTGAACAAATTTGAATTCAGTATTGCAATTCTGTTCCATACGAACCCGTTTGCTGGTTCGTTCAGAGCTATCCGTTTCGCGAGATCTGATCTTACTCTCTTGACTGAGAATCTAGATTCCACATCATCTTTCCATTGCCATTTATTTCCCCACCTGTTAGTTGTTATAGGAGCACTTTGTTCAACCAATCTAACTCGTCCTTCTCTTCATCATTGTTGTTCTGAACCGGTATCCAGTTCCACAAAATAGCAAATTTGTCAACAAATTATATTAACTTATTCCAGTACTAACCATAAAAAAATAAATATAATGATCTAATTTGGAGTTACGGTTAAACCCTAATATTGGCTATAGCTGTCACCAAAATTTCAAAAAACAAAAAACAGATCTACTAAGAAATAAAAGGAGTTAGGGTTAAATTCAATGCGCACCTCAGATTTTGGTTCGAGACAAATGATTTGAACGGCCAATTTAGTGTTTGTCTGATATATTTTGGATGTAAGACTTCTGGAGATAACAAAACACGAACAAACCTCATTCCATTCCGCTTCGAACCGCCATCTTCACAAATCACGAGTATAAACAAGCATATTTAATCAGAATTACGACACATTGCTCTTTTAAAACTGTGATCTTAAAAACCATTTGTTGATTCAGGGTATACGATCACTAGGCTAATGCCCGCGTTAAACGCGGCTTCAACAAAAAACCTATTATTTATGTTCAAATTTAATATTATGTAAAAACACATACATTGGAAGACAAAAGAACAAAATTATTTAAATCCCGGAAAAAACTTCCTTGTAAACCAGCACAATCATGTATCCCAATCTATCTAATCTCGATCACAACATTTGTCGCCTTTTTTTCACAATCATATGTTCTCTCTGAATCCAATTTCGTTACGCCCGTGCGTTGGACCGACACACTGCTGCTACCGACTATATATGTAAACATTAAACAAACGTAAATAATGACACTTCTCATATACTATATCACACAATGATTTCGCATCAAACGTTCAATATGTATGATCTAAAACGCCACATACATGAATAAACTTTTATCCTCTTACATCATGACATTTGAAGGTTTTAAAGAATAATAAAAAGATTCAAGAATCACCTGCTATCATGGGACTTGATTCTCATGGTTTCTCACTTTCTCAGTTGGTTCCACATCCATTGTCGTAACATCGCCGACATCAGCCTCCACCTCTGTCATAGTTTCGTCCCTATCTGCATGCAATCATCTTTAAAGAATCACATCAATCATGAACTAACTAAAAGTCAAAACACAACCAATAATCCACATATACACACACTCACAACCATGGTTGTAGAAATGGCTAGTCGCTAGTCGGCCTGTGGGGCGGGGCAACAATTAATTTGGATTAACCAGGGATTAATCAGACATAATCGGGATTAATTGTAATTAATTGAAAATAAATCAAGATTAATCGACGCCTAGTTGGGATTTTTACAACCATGCTAACGGCTATGTATACACACACATATACTTCCAGTTTTTTTATTTGATTTAAAACCATTTGTTGTTTAGAATTCAAGTGTCGTGAAGAATCCATGTGTTTGAGAAACCTTCTATCATCATCATCGTTCAGAAACAAGAACATGATTTTGAAAATAAGTTTATACCTTTCAAGACTATAAGTGGGTTTTGATGAGATTTTTTATGATGATATGCTTGTTCCTCCTTGAAATCACCTTGGAAACACCATTGGATCTTCAAATGAACTTGAAAGCTTCTTGGAATGGACTTGAATCTTCAAAGAAAGATTCAAAATTTGAAAATGGAAATGGAAATGGTGGTGGGTGTGTTCGGCCGTAAGTGAGATAGAGGGAAGAAGAAATGAGATTTTGATCTTGAAAATTATTATGTTATGGAGTGTTGGAGGTTTAATGATTGCATATAGTCCCTAGATCCAATACTTGTCAAAAAGAAGAAAAGGTGGGCACCCAAGGGGCCGCCACCACACATGCACACACACATCTCCTATACATACATATACATATACATATACATATACATATACATATACATATACATATACATATATATATATATATATATATATATTTGAGCAAAAAAGGTATTTAACTAGCTACCTTGTATTTTATCTCGCGTTTTATTCGCGTTTTAAGGTATTTTAAATTACCTTTATCATTATCTAAGAATTAACTCGCCATAATATTGCTGAACAATATATTATTTGCCTTGATTGGCTTCGTCGTTAAAATTTTGTAAGATACGCGCGGTATCGCGCAGTACACACTTAAATTCGCAAAACAGGGTTTTTAAGCGTTTTACTTAATTTTTCCTCATGGATATGATTAAAATGGCATTTTAATCATAACGGAATATTTTTAAGATTTTTACATTAATCGAACGGTCACTGACGTTCGTTTCGCATTTTTGTTCGTTACGCGATAAGCGTATAACTTGTTTCTGCCAAAATAATTTTAAACAAAGTTTGGATTTACCAACACATCAAATACCATCAATTAACATCAAATAAAATATTGCCTTTATTCATTGATAACACATGTTACACTATCACGGTACAGACTCAAAATAGCCGGGTGTCACAGTAATTTATTCTACACTTTAAATTAAGTAGTTTTTTAATTTGAAAAAAAAACTAAGTTTTTTTTGAAAGGAAGTTACAAAGTTAATTTATTTAGTTATTAAAGAGAAAGATTAAAAATTAATGATCTATGTAAGTTTACTAATATACCTTTAAAACAAAATTAAATACAAATATTAAATGAAGTAAAACGAAACATTCTTATCACTTGAAACTTTTTCTTTTTTTTTTTCTTACAAAGAATTTCTTCTCATTTGAACTCTCCATTAGTTAAGTATACTTATATATATCAGAATAATATTTTATACAAAAAGTCCCCAAATACAAGAACTCGAATCATTAGTCATACTTTATCATTTTGTTTGTTTAGATATCTATTTATATATATTTTTAGGGTGACCTTGTCGTTGGATTTTCTTTGGTATTTATTTATATTATGCGGACTCATTTGTGGAACGCTTCGCAAAATGTGAGTAGATCTCTATTCCCTTTTTTACTATTAAATTTTTTGGGGTGTATCATGTGTCTCGTAAAATCTCTTAATCATTTTTCTCAGTCATCAAAGTATGCAAATCATTGTGTTGTTATGTGTTGATTGATTTATTGCTTATTTAATTTATGTGGAATGGTTATTCAATTCGTAAGTGCCCACTTATTCATAGGCTCATTTACACCCGGTTGACCTTCCTCTTTATGGGTTGTGAGTATCGCTTCACTTATTTATAGGCTGACCCTTTCTTCATGACATTTGATGTTGGTATCGTCTCACTTATTCATAGATTGACCCTTTTTCTCATGACTATGGGATGGAGGTACCGTCATAATTTAGTCACGCCCTTTTTTTATTTAAAAAAAATAAAACAAATTATTTTTATTTAAATATAGATTACTCACCAACTTTTTAGTTGACCTAAAAATTATTGTAAGCATGATATAGGAATCAGGTTTTATGAAGCGAGGATGAAGACACGTATGATTGCCTTAGACAAAATAAACGAGATTTATTTTATGATTTATGTTTTTGATTTATGTATGGATTATTTGGAACTTATATGATTATGTGACATTTTTAATTATTTAAACTTTCAATTGTTGCCATAAGCTCTGCTCTGGAGAATCATCTCGCTCTGACCGATAATCACTCATGGGCTGGGGTGTTACAATAGGCTTATTCGAAACAAACTGAGACTTGGTGTGAATGTCGTATTGACTTAATCACACACATTGTGAACTAAACTCTCCCCAACTAGATGTAGTATTGACTTAATCAGAGTTTAGGAAAACTTTGTTGGTTGCATCCTGATATGTAAGGTTGTAAACTTGTATGTGCTAAAAAATCATAGG
Source organism: Scalesia atractyloides (assembly GCA_947069175.1). Taxonomy (NCBI): domain Eukaryota; kingdom Viridiplantae; phylum Streptophyta; class Magnoliopsida; order Asterales; family Asteraceae; genus Scalesia; species Scalesia atractyloides. Next base: position 31,448,215 of record CAMTDV010000030.1, read on the forward strand.
TTATAAAACTTAGAATTTTCTTGGACTTACAAAAACGCTATTGTCACACCCTAACCCACAACGGAAAGGTGATCGGGGCATGATCTGATTGCCCATAGCTTATGAAAAGTATTAAAGATTGAATATTATTAATAATTAAATTAACAAGTCTCAATCACAAATATTAAATGTAAAACAATGTGTATCTGTTTTATTTCTCTAAAGCATTGTCCCTAAGTGTCATTATCTAACTTCAAACCTGTTAACCTGTATCATGTGAAAAATATGGTTTTTGGGTCAACAAAGTTAGTAATCAAAACAAAAGGTTTGTAATGAAAATTAGTTTCTCTTTATTTGTTCTAAAATGGGAAATTAACAACATGCAACTTAAATAGTAATTAAGTGAACAAATGTACACAACATGTAACCAACTGAAACACACACACACACAACCAACTGAATATGTAAGCTGCTAAAAATGAACCACACACACAACTAACTGAATAAGTAAATGTAATTGTACTGAACAATGAATATGATACTCAAGCCCACAAGGAGCGAGTCTAAATGTGGTAGTGATACTAGACTACAACCCGTGGCCGTGGGGAATCTAGTCAGCTGATGGTAGCGACCCATCTGGAATCTGCACACAAGAACTTGCACATAAATGAAATTGAGCACAATGAACTTGTACACACTGAACTTGAATACACATTACGCAAATAATCACCAAGCATAACATCACATATTACACCTTGAACATTGCGTGCATTTAAATAATGAGATTGAAATATTGTGAATGCACATGATACACCCCAAAATGGTTAAATGATAAAAAGAGAAATTTGGAAAGATTTACTCACCTGATAACGGTAGCTAGCTAATACATGGGTAGGTGTAGATGCAGTTGGAAGAATTCCAAGGAATTATCCATTGAGTCGAAATTCTAAGCATTATATATCCTACTCTTGATGCAATTGCCATGGAACCTAAATCATAATCGATTTCTAGATTCTATAAGTCTTTTGCATGACTGCAAAGTTTATTTCTTTTGATGGAGATCCGATAATGGACGTAGGACCGCAAGTTCAATCTTTTATAGAAAAGCACATAATTTATAAAATTGTCATTTGTTGAAATAAACATGTGTTTTCATGTTCTCTTAACATATTAACAATTCCCAACCATTTTTTCAGTCTTATCAAAGCTTATATATACAAAAAGAAACAAAAACATTAACCTTTAATTTATAGTTATCAAGATAAAGTATACGTAATTCATATATGTTTGTAAAAATTATATGTACTATACTTTCTATTATTTAAATCAATATAGCGTGGTTATTCAAAATAAAATAAGGTTACGTGATATTGTAGGATTTTCATGCATGCAACACCATACAATTCCAACCATCAATTCTCCATTGGAACTAAGCCTATCAAAACTAAGTTTCTAAACAGAAGTTTAAGTTTCAAAGTGATACAAAATTACCTAGTTAGAGATTTAAAACAGTGCTAGTGGTCATGGACTGGATCGGGTCTGATAACAGAGGCAATGAAATCGCGCCGGTGTAGCACAACAGTGGCGACAAGAACGATGGCGAATGGCGGTGGTCCGTAACACCGGAGAGCAAAAGAAAAGAGCGGGTGACGGTGGTCGTTCGTTCGTGAGTCAACGACGCAAACCAAAAGATTTGAAATAAGTGCGGCTTTAGTGTTTGGGTTTAAAATAACGGAGATGGAATGATGGAATGGTGTTTTCTGTTGAAAATTTAGAATTTGTTATTTTTGACAGTGACAATATCGAAGATAAAGAGTTTTGTTCTATTATAATGTTCCTTGCGGCTGTATTATTAGTGTTAGGGTTAAATGCCCTTTTTATTGTTACTAATATTTATTTACTAGTTTAAGAACCTGTGAACTTCACAGGTAGGTCGCTAACACACATATATATAACTTACAATTGTTAGAAATAATCTGTTGTTAGTCACATGGGCCAAATTGATCACACCAACCCAACAGAAATCGCTGAGGTCAGAAAAAGCCTAAGGGTCAAGAAGCTTCCAGCAAAATTAAAAGAATGAGGCCTTGCCACATCAGCATTTGGTTATAACAAACTTTAGCATGGATAAATAAGTGAGTGTAGGAAGGCATGAGGGTATCAGTGATTATTGGTGATGTATTCTCTCTCTCATCCCCTCTGAATTATCTCTATTTCCCATCCCCTTCTTAGTTCCAATTCAATAAAAATATCCATCGCTTTCCATTTGTTTCTTGCTCAATTTCTGTTAATTAGATCACATAACATAATCCTTTGAAATAAATAAATGTTCAAGTACTAATGAAATTAGTAAACTACAATGAACTGAAAAAAGGAAGTAACGCAAAAATCACAAGTTATTAAAGACTTCTTTATACACCACATTTGATGTTGTATCTGTACGCTTCTCATTTTTTTTTCTAATATTAGCAATTTCACACCGTCTCTTGTTTTAACTCTAGATAACGTGACATACAATTGACCATGAGTAAAAACCGATTGTTTCAGGTACAAACCAACCCTAGAAAGTGATTGTCCTTGGCTTGATAGTCATCGCAAAACATACAGCTAACAAAAACTGTTTTCTTTGAAATACGAAATGAATCTTTTTGTCTGAAGGTATTAAATTAATTCTAGGTATATAGGTGTGAGTGTCCATATTTCCTCCATAGATTATTTCAACTTCTATTACACGATTATACAATTTTCTAATCATTAACCTTGTTCCATTGCACAAACCATTTTGTTTTATACCAATATTGTATTTCTCTTATGCTTCTTTCGGTTGATGCTTGAGATAGGTATAAAGTATGAAAGAGCTACTTATTCCTTGTTTTAGCACTTGTTGAAAGAGTAGGCCAATAATCAGTAATAGCAAGAAGTCTCTTAGTCAGTGGCATTGTCACATGACATGATGGTATACTGTAGAAAAGTTTGATAATAAACGGCACGATAGTCAACAACCAAGTTATTCTGCAAATAAAATAACCACATGTCCACATATGTGAAATTACACAAAAACAATAGAAACATGTAGAGTTACACATCGATCCAACCTATGGTTTATAAAATGTTAAAATCATGGTGATCGAATTATATGAAGCCATAAGAAAACAAAAGCTTATTAAAATGAAGCAACTTTTTCTTTCAAGACGTTTTGCTTCACAAAACCCAAAGGGTGGAACTAATTAGTAAATCAAATGTTTATATTTAAATGTTAAATTTATTTCGATAAATTTGAAAATATGTCACAACTTTGATGATTTTAATAATCATCCATATATGTAATATGAGATTACAAACTTCAAATACTGAATACTGAAATAATAATATTATTAAACTAAATTCAAATATTCAAATTGGTATCTAAAACTCAATTTCATGTGAAGATGGGGATCTAGTTTCATACCCATCACAATCCAGGTTTTTCAAAATAATAAAACTAATTGTTCTTAAAAAATGTTACTACTAAGAGTGAATTTATGTTATGGCAATTTGTTTTTAATTACTTTTACATATTACAAACCAAATTTAATTTCTAAACACATTTATTTTTATGTAAAAAAATATCTTTTAAATCTGGTATTAATACCCGGATCCATACCCGATTCCAAAACCCGGTTATACCCGAACCCGGTTATACCCTACCCGGGTACATAGGATATGAGTTTCTCTTCAATACCCGTACCCTACCCGATTTCTCTTAATACTTGATTTTTCAATACCCGATCATACCCGAAACCGGGTATTAACAAAAACCCGATTTATGCATCTCTATCTAGGTCATTATTGCCGAGTAATAGACTTTTGGCAGTTATGGGCTTATACAAATTAATTGTTTTACATATGCATTTTTTTAAAACTTAAATATAAAGGTTGCAAAGTAAACATAAAATACACCTTCAAAATTCGGGTATGCAATCGGGTATTAAAAAAACCGGTATCGGGTATAACCGGGTTCGGGTATAAATCGGGTACGGTTTCGGTTACGGGTATTGAACTCAAAATGTATACCCTACAGGTAGGGTCGGGTTCGGTTACAGGTATACAATACCCAGGTACAAAAAATAACCGGGTTTGGGTTTTTTTATAGGGTCCAGTTCCGAGCACTGGTTTTTTGTGCACCTCTAGACCCAGACATTCGTAACAACACATCAGAGAAGGTAATTTGAATGTGTGATCTAAAAGGACTACTTTGTGACTTAAAAAGTCAAAATAAAGCTATTTCCTTACGGCGACAGTTCATTTTGACTAAAAAAACAACATATTTATAAGGTGTTTAAGCAACACCACGCAGGGGCGGACCTACCTTAGGGGATGGGGTAACCTCCGCTACCGCTTGACGCTCCGACGGTAGTGTAAATTTGAAAAAAAATTGACCCTTTTTGACGTTTTTTTTTCCGATTTCATTACCGTTTATTTATAAAACGTTATCGCTACGAAGATTTCCAAAATCCTCCACTGACACCACGGGTATAAATAAAAATATTAACCCCAAAGAAAGCGGGTCAAATGAGTCGAAAGTCACAAAGTTAATTTTTATTGCATACAACCTAACAAAAGCTTTTTTATTCAAAATTGAGTTTACCAATGAAATAAAATTTTCATGTTTTGTATTGAACACACTAATTACTTTATAAAAAGATCGAAAGAGGGTGTTCAGGCCAACCCAATTTCACCTCTGCAAATATTTACCTGTTTCGAGTCACTACCCAAATTGCATGAACCATCACTTTACTTGCGGATGAGTTGATAGAGTTGTTTTTATAAAATAAAAAAATAAAAAAATAAAAAAAATGAAAGACCAACCAAACCATTTTATTAAACAACCACCACCAGCAAGGTGCTCGCACCACAACATACGGCCACCAAGTGACCAAGACACAAAAACTATAGCACAGAAACAAAAAAATACACCCCAACATATTAACCAATACATGAGACATAGAATCGACGCCACATCTCCCAAGATAAAGCTGCAGTTTTTAACCAATTGTTAACCCAAAGAAAGCTCATGATCTTGATCTTTTCCATCACGTTTAAACCGAGGCCTACTTCTGATTTAAAATAACTATGGTACACATTCTCGATATACTCCAAAACACCGTTAGAACAATAGCAATGAAAGCCTTCCTATTCCCCTTTTGACTCCAAAATCCTGGCATGAAGCTCTAAAAGATCTCTGATGTGGAAGGCGTAAATATGAGACCCCTTGCCATATAGTTTGAGAGAAATGACAAACCGTAAACACGTGTTCCGCTGATTCAATGGCATCACCGGCCACATAACGGACATCGAGAATTCTGGATACCGATGTGCCTTCTAACAAAATCCACGACCGTAGGTAGCCTATTGACCTCTACTCTCCACACGACCGTACACACTTTATTCGGAACCTAATTGTTCCAAAAGAACGTGTAGTTTCTTTGAACCCAGTTAAAATATTGAATTTTACGTTTATTACTTTGAATCGAAAATAACCCAGCACTCTCCAAGGCCCATCTCCACCTGTCTGCATCAGTAGATAAAGAAACAGACTGTAAGACTAATTGTAGCTTGTTAATCTCAGCCAGCTCCTCCACACATAAAATAGACCTACGCCAGTTCCAACGAAACCGCACGCTGCCATCAGTCATGTCAAGCCTATCCGCCAACGCGCAAAACTTTGAAGCCTCCAGAGTGTAAAACAAAGGAAATTGAGCCGACAGAGAATCAACTTCTTTTCTTGAATCAAATGTAAGCTCTCATAAAATGACCGCAAGAATAAATCTTGACTTTTTCCCATTGAAACGCCTGCAAATTATTTGCATTAGAGCCGACAATACAAACGACAAAGAATTGGGTCAAGTCAAAATGGGTACAGCTTGAGTTTGACCAGCCCTAGATAAATTTGACCCGTTACCAGTAAAAAAAAGATTATCCAAATTGACTGTTATATTGAAATATCCAACTCTAATCATAACTTTTGGCCAAACGTTGGGACTACTGTTTTCGGTCTTACAAACGAAACAGAAAACTTACTTTTTATTGCAGCAAAGAATATATCTTCGTTGCTGTCACACCCCAAATGATGGCGGAATCATCGGGGTAGTGACACTAAGCGAATCATATTGATCAAGAGAATTCCCATAACAACCATTTCAAAGATAAACATCAACATTTAATATCCCATACTATCAAACTCATAAACCTTCAAAATAACCATTACATACCAACAAAATCTCTTAAACAAAATCCAATTCGATCTCCCCTAGATTTTATTACAAACGTTCTAAAACAAACTAAATAAAACAAACTAAACTACGCATGCAACATCCAAGGCATCCAAGCTATAAATCCTCAACATGTTACATACGTTAAAATACAAGTCAATACAATTAAGTAAAGGTGAGCATACGAGTTTGAATAATACTAGCATAGTCGAGAAAGCGTTTGCGAAATAATCTAATTACATATCATGATACACCAAAACACTTAACATAACATAGGCTCATTTCTCATGCTAACTACCGTGAGAAGGCTTGCGCGTCCATCCTAACTAGACCCCGTCGGGTGTAAGCCACACTATAGCACCATACTAGCTAATGAGCCAAGTTAACAACAATAAGTCCTAGTCACATGTTTCTACATGTCGAGCGTATACAATCAGATTATTTGCATGTGATAAACAGTTTTGATTCGTGATGTGATTTTGTTTATAGGAACGTATGTAACACCCAAAAATGTGTTTAAAGCGAAAATGGGTCAAGTATTACTTACTGTGGGTGCGTTTTGGTAAGACTTAGGATTCTAAAGAGAGTCGCGGAGTGCGCCGGATCAGCCTGTAAACGAACAGAAGTGCATCAGTCTTCCAAAAAGCCGAAACGGTGAAGTTTGAGTTGAGCAGTAGGCAAGTTCGGGCGAACTTGTGTGTAAACACACAAGTTCGAGTGAACTTGTATGGTTTTTGATGGTTTAGAGTCAAGTTCGGTCGAACTTGTAAGAAATTCTTACTGACAAGACAAGTTCGGGCGAACTTGTTTGGTTTCCTAAGAAACGAGACAAGTTCGAGCGAACTTGTAAGAAATTTTGGAGAAATTGACCTAAGTTCGGTCGAACTTGACCCATATGGGTGCAAGTTCGGTCGAACTTGACCAGTGAGCTGGGGATTCTCGAGCGAACTTGATGTTTCGGGTCCAAAATCTTGCGTTTTCGCGTCGTTTGCTGAGTAAAATCAAGTGTTCATCCCTCCAACCCTGTGCTACTAAGCAAACTTAGGTCAGAGAGGTCTTTTAGAGCTGTTTTACAAAAGCGTGGGCTAATCCGGGCGAACTCGGGGTTCGTTCGGGTTAGTCCGGCTTGTGTAAACCAACATAAACGTCCTTGTGCTTCCCGATCTGGGATCTTAAATGATAAATGCTTCGTTTCATATCAGAAAATGAACAAAACATCATCAAAAGTCCGTAATTTTGTGTAAAAATCAATGTTTAAAAGGTTTTGCTCAGATCTAAGCATAGATCTGAGTGAAAAACAGAAGTTTTATGTAAAAAGATGAAGATTTTCGTAAACAGAGAAGATTTGATGAAAACGAAGGCAATGCCTTGTGCCAAAATCGTTGTAAACCTTTGTAAATAGTTGATAAACGTTGTTGTAGTTGAAATCGGGTTGATTCTTACTTAGAAATCAGAGGGTTTTGGGTTTCGGGAGCTCTGGGCGAAGTTGCAGCAAGTTCAAATGGGAGGAATGAGCTGGGTATTTATAGGAGAAGGCAAAATGGTGAGCTGGTGGGGCCAAGTTCGGTAGAACTTGCTAGATTTCCATGAGATAATAGCCAAGTTCGGCCGAACTTGTACATGTATGTACAAGTTCGACCGAACTTGAGGATTATGAAGGATCCTTGTGCCCTTAGGCAAGTTCGGGCGAACTTGAGGTAGTCAAGTTCGGGCGAACTTGGCCTGGTGACCAAGTTTCGTTTGCCGATTTCGCGTTAAGAGTTCATTTGGTTATTCGGTTCGCATTAGATAGTTATATTAAGCGTTAAATTAAAGCGTTAAGCGTTATAGTTGATATAATAGTATGATTTAGCGATTCGAGAGTGCGAGAGCGATGTGATAGCGAGTGTAAACATAACCACAAACACACATAACACATAAATAACATAAAACCACATAAATAACTGCGATTTGCGATGCGATGAGATTAGCGATGCGATTCAATAAGCGATTAGATGCGATAATAACGTACAACACCATAATTAATCAACATAAACTTTATTATAAGTCGTATCTCGGAATTACAAAAGATAGGTAAACAGGAAAACAAAAAGAAAAGATAACAATTGAATTTTTGAGTTGTTACAGTCTCCCCTACTTTAGGGAATTTCGTCCCGAAATTAAGGAGTAGCTGTAACAAATAGATGCGGGTACTTGGCCTTCATATCACTTTCCAATTCCCAAGTAAGCTCGGTGCCGTGTTTACCCTCCCATCGGACCTTCACGATAGGGATGCAAGAGCGTCGGAGTTTTTTTGTCTCCCAGTCCATGATTTCCACAGGCTTTTCCACGAAATGGAGAGTCTCGTTGATTTGCAGATCTCTGAGAGGGACATGCAGATTTTCTTCGCGAGGCATTTCTTGAGGTTAGACACGTGGAAAGTCGGATGTACATTATTGAGTTCCTCCGGTAATTCGAGACGATAGGCTACTTTACCGATCCTTTCCAGAATCTTAAAGGGACCAACGTATAGAGGCGCTAGCTTTCCTTTCTTGCCGAAGCGGACCACTCCCTTCCAAGGTGCAACCTTTAGGAAAACATGGTCTCCCACTTCGAACTGCAGGGGCTTGCGGCGTTTATCGGCGTAACTCTTTTGATGACTCTGAGCTTTCAAGAGATTGTCTCTGATTTAGAGGATCTTGTCCGTCGTTTCTTGAATTAGCTCGGGACCGGTGATTTGTGCTTCTCCGATCTCGTGCCATGCAATACGCGATCGACATTTTCTTCCATGCAGTGCCTCAAAAGGAGCCATTTGAATGCTGGTATGATAACTATTATTGTACGAGAATTCAATCAAAGGTAAATGCGTATCCCAGTTACCACCGAAATCTATTAAGAACGCATGAAGCATGTCTTCGAGGGTGCGGATCGTACCCTCAGTCTGACCGTCGGTTTGAGGATGAAAAGCGGTACTTAGATTAAGCGTAGTACCGAGAGCGGATTGAAATGTCTCCCAGAGACGAGAGGTAAAACGATCGTCTCGGTCAGAGATGATGTCACGAGGCGTCCCGTGTCGACATATAACTTCGTCGGTATAGATTCGGGCTAACCGTTCGACCTTAAAGTCTTCTCGTATAGCAATAAAGTGCAGATTTGGTGAGACGATCAACGATAACCCAAATGCTATCGTGACCGGATGGAGTACGCGAGAGTTTAGTAACGAAGTCCATAGCTATACTCTCCCACTTCCACATTGGGATTTCGGGTTGTTCGAGTAAACCAGTGGGCCTTTGATGTTCAGCTTTAACCTTCGAACAAGCTAAGCATTTTGAGACGTATAAGGCGATATCCTTTTTCATGCCCGGCCACCATTACTTAGGACGAAGGTCCTGGTACATCTTGTCGGCACCAGGGTGAATGGAATATCGAGATTTATGAGCTTCGTCCATTAGCAACTTACGAAGATTATCACGACTAGGAATCCAAATGCGATTGAGATAGTATACCATCAGATTTAGATACAAGCTGAGTTTCGGCACCACATTTCATTTCGTCTTGAAGGGTATTCTCATTAAAACAGGCGAATTGAGCGGCACAGATGAGGGTTTCAAGTTTAGCACAAGCTTGAGAGTCACGAATATCATATACATAGCTTCGTCGACTTAGAGCATCAGCGACGACATTTGCTTTGCCGGGATGGTAGCGTATTTCGTAATCGTAATCATTGAGAAGTTCAACCCATCGATATTGTCACATGTTTAGTTCTTTTTGGTTAAAGTTATGTTGTAAGCTCTTATGGTCGGTGAAGACCGTACACTTTGTACCGTAAAGGTAGTGTCGCCATATCTTCAATGCAAAAACAACTGCACCGAGTTCGAGATCATGGGTTGTGTAGTTCTTCTCGTGGATCTTGAGTTGGCGAGACGCATACGCGATAACCTTGTCTCGTTGCATGAGAACACAACCAAGACCAAGGTTTGAGGCATCACAATAAACGACGAAATCGTCGTTTCCGTCGGGTAAAGCGAGAACGGGAGCGTTGCATAGGATACGCTTGAGAGTTTGAAAAGCTTCCTCTTGCTTGGAATCCCAAACAAAAGGTTTGTCTTTATGAGTTACAGCGGTAAGCGGAACGACGGTTTTAGAAAAGTCGGCGATGAATCGGCGGTAATAACCCGCCAATCCAAGAAATGAACGGATTTCGGAGGCATTCTTCGGTGTAATCCAACTCTTGACGGCTTCAATCTTTGCAGGGTCGACGTGAATTCCTTGACTATTAACGATGTGGCCGAGAAATTGGACTTCTTCGAGCCAGAATTCACATTTTGAGAACTTAGCATAAAGGCGATTTCCTTGAAGAACTTCGAGGACTAAACGGAGATGACGCGCGTGTTCGTCTCTCGACTTCGAATAGATAAGGATATCATCGATGAAAACAATAACGAAACGATCTAAGAAAGCTTTGCACACACGGTTCATCAAATCCATGAAGACCGCAGGTGCATTGGTAAGACCAAAAGGCATGACCACGAATTCGAAATGGCCATAACGGGTACGAAAGGCGATTTTAGGAATGTCTTCTTCCAACACGCGTAACTGATGATAACAGGAACGGAGATCGATCTTGGAAAAACAAGTAGCGCCTTGAAGCTGATCAAATAAGTCGTCAATACGAGGAAGATGGTAACGGTTCTTTATCGTGAGTTTGTTAAGTTCACGATAATCGATGTCCATCCTTCTTTTTCACGAAGAGGACGGGTGCGCCCCATGGCGAAGTGATCGGGCGTATGAAACCTTTATCAAGAAGCTCTTGAAGTTGGCTCGATATCTCGCGCATTTCGGATGGTGCGAGGCGATAAGGAGCTTTAGCAACGGGAGTAGCGCCTGGAATCAAATCGATACGGAATTCAACAGCTCGAGTAAGGGGTAAACCTGGTAAATCATCGGGAAAGACTTTAGGAAATTCACAAACAACGGGAACATCTTTACAAGTCTTCTTTTCTTTCTCCGGGTTCACGATATGGGCGAGGAAAGCAACACATCGCTTTTGCAAGCATTTGTGTGCTCGAGTACATGACAAAAGCATCAACTTCTTTGAGGGCGTTTCACCATAAACATGAAGTTGATCACCATTCGGAAGGGGGAAGCGAATCATTTTATCGAAGCATACAACTTCAGCATGATTCTCACGAAGAAAATCCATGCCTACTATGATATCGAAGCTTCCTAATTGCATAGGTATGAGATTGATCGAGAAGACATGGTTGTTGAGATCGAGATTACAACCACGTAAAACGAAGTTAACGGTAACGGTTCTTCTGGTGGCGACTTCCACATCGAAAGTCTTTGGGATTTTAGCACGCTTACATTTTAAAACCTTTTCGAATTCTAACGATACAAAACAATTATCGGCACCAGTATCAAATAAACATGAAGCATAAATACCATTAACGAGCAACGTACCATTGACAACATTGATGTCATTCTGGGCCTGGCGGTGATTGAGATTGAAGGCTCTTCCACGCGCAGCTTGTTGTTGCTGCTGAGGCTGCGGTGGTGGCTGCTGCTGCTGCGGCTCTTGTTTCACGGTGCAGTTTGGGCAAACGTTAGCAAAGTGGTTTGGATCATCACACACGAAGCACGCTCGTGCCTTCGGAGCTTGCTGCTGGTTGGCTTGAGGAGGAGCAGGTAAAGCTGGAGCTGCTGGAGCCTGAGGAGCTGGCTGACGAGGACCATTACGGCAGCTGACAGTGAAGTGGTCGTAGATGTTGCAGTTTGTGCAAAAACGGCAATTGCCTCCAACTGCATGATGATATGTGCATTTAGGGCACATAGGGTGAGGACCAGTGTATGCACGCTTTGCTGGCGGTGCGTTTGGTGCTGCTGACTAGAGTGGCTGAGGGTTCGCTGGAGCAGTAAGAGCAAAGTTCTTGCTCGGGTTTTCCCTTTTGCGACCACGGCGACTGTTCCTGGCTCTCGGGGCTGTTCGGTAGTAGGAGCTGCTGATTCGGTGACTGCCTGATTTGCGACCTTGCTGCTTTTAAAGTAACCTGACTGAACTCGTTTGTCATTAATCTCGGCGGCTAGCTGGTAGGTCTCCTCGATAGTAGCAATGCGTGCTGCTTGAACAAAGTCAGCGATGCAATCGGGGAGAGCATTGAGGTATTTCTTGATTGCCTTTTCGGTCGTATCCACTTGACCGGGACAAATGATACTCAACTGTTTGAAGCGAGCAGTGAGACCAGCGTTATCGGGACCATCTTGCTTGATATTCCCGAATTCGTTCTCCAACTTCTGGATCTCGTAGGGAGGACAGAATTCCTTGATCATAATTTCCTTAAGTTCCTCCCAAGTGAGTCCGTAAGCTTAGTCGTTCCCACGCCTGTTGCGCTCGGCTGTCCACCAGTCGAGAGCCCTTGACTGAAACACACCGGTAGCGTTGACAGTGCGCAGAGACTCGGGACATCCGCTCTGGCGGAACGTGACCTCGATAGAGTCAAACCAGTGGAACATGGCACTCGGCCCTTCGGTGCCTGAGAAAGTAAGCGGTCCACAAGCTTTGAACTGCTTAAAGCTGAAGTGGGGTTTCGGCGCATCTCCCTTGGAGTCAACTGAAGAGTTGCTGCTAACCGCTTGAATTTCGCTGACAATCTGTGGAATCACCTTAGCCATTTCCTTGGCTACCTTAGAGGCGATGCGCTTGTCGGCGTTGTTGCGCTGGAGATTCCTTCGGGTGTGCGATCCCATAGAAGACATCTACACAAAGGATTTAGATTAGACGAGATTCGATTATAATAGAGTTATGTTTAAATATTTATTATAACTATTCATACAAGGCACCAAAAACACATAAGCACGTATCCACATAGACACATAAGCATGTAAGCACATAAGCACGTAAGCACATAGGTACGTATAACATTCTAATAATAACAATGCGTAGCGCGATATGAGATGCGAGATATATAAGCGATATATAATAGCGAGATAATACCGCGTATGAGGCACACGTCCTCATAGGCGTAAGCGGGTTAAGCGATTAGTTTGGTTGGTGTATTAATTAGCGTTTTAGATTACGAGAGTTGTGCGAGTTGTGCATACATTCGATGCGTAAATGCGATAAATCGAGAAAACGATGATATGATAAATCATCAAAGCGAGAAATCGAATAAAGCGAAAATTCTCAAAATTTTAAACACTTAATAATAATAAACTCGATGATGCGTAATCAACGATATAGGCTTAAATCAATTGGGAGTGTCCGGGGTTTTGAGACATTTGACACGCCAAAGTGATTCGACTACCCTTTGCATTTGGACCCACGCTTTGGCCTAATACATAAATGTTCTCACCGCAAGCGGGTAACGACATTTACCCTTCCAGTTAATACGTGTTCCAAACCATCGGCGTAACCGAGACTTTGGTGAGATTGAAAATCGAATTGCGGAATTAGTTACTAAGATGCGGGTTTCACCCCTAACTTAGCAACTTTATTCCTAGATAGAAATGGAGATTTTCGTCGAGGTTTGGATGTCACTCCTAACTCAACGAAGATATCTCGTGAGAGAGAATGCGTGGAGTGAATGATCTCGTTGAGAGTTCTCGGTTTTCACACCTATTCTCGACTTGATCACTCGTTTGGTGTGATGCGAGCGTTTCCAAGTGTGTATTATTGTATTAGCCTTAGGAAAGGCACATTTAAGCAATTATTGCAAGTAGTTTAACATTTAAGTCAAAGATAGGTCAATCGGGTACTTAAACATGCTACTAGGTCGAATCATGGCAATTCTACCTATTATCCTAAGTTATGGCGCTCTGATACCAATCTGTCACACCCCAACCGATGGTGAAATCATCGGGGTAGTGGCACTAGGCGAATCAGATTGATCAAGAGAATTCCCATAACAGTCATTTCAAAGATAAACATCAACATTTAATATCCCATACTATCAAACTCATAAACCTTCAAAATAACCATTACATACCAACAAAATCTCTTAAACACAATCCAATTCGATCTCCCCTAGATTTTATTACAAATGTTCTAAAACAAACTAAACTGCGCATGCAACATCCAAGGCATCCAAGCTATAAATCTTCAACCTGTTACATACGTTAATATACAAATCAATACAATTAAGTAAAGGTGAGCATACAAGTTTGAATAAAACTAGCATAGTCGAGAAAGCGTTTGCGAAACAATCTAATTACATATCATGGTACACCAAAACACTTAACATAACATAGGCTCATTTCTCATGCTAACTACCGTGAGAAGGCTTGCGCGTCCATCCTAACTAGACCCCGTCGGGTGTAAGCGACACTATAGTACCATACTAGCTAAGGAGGCAAGTTAACGAAAATAAGTCCTAGTCACATGTTTCTAGTATCACGTGTTGAGCATATACAATCAGATTATTTGCATGTGATAAACAGTTTTGATTCGTGATGTGATTTTGTTTATAGGAACGTATGTAACACCCAAAAGTGCGTTTAAAGCAAAAATAGGTCAAGTATACTCACTGTGGGTGCGTTTTGGTAAGACTTAAGATTCTAAGGAGAGTTGCGGAGTGCACCGGATCCGCCTGTAAACGAACAGAAGTGCATCAGTCTTTCGAAAAGCCGAAACGGTGAAGTTTGAGTTGAGCAGTAGGCAAGTTCGGGCGAACTTGTGTGTAACAAGTTCGAGCGAACTTGTATGGTTTTGGATGGTTTAGAGTCAAGTTCGGTCGAACTTGATGAGTTTCCTGAGAAACTTGTCAAGTTCGGGCGAACTTGTAAGAAATTCTTACTGGCAAGACAAGTTCGAGCGAACTTGTTTGGTTTCCTAAGAAACGAGACAAGTTCGAGCGAACTTGTAAGAAATTTTGGAGAAATTGACCTAAGTTCGGTCGAACTTGACCAGTGAGCTAGGGATTCTCGAGCGAACTTGATGTTTTCGGGTCCAAAATCTTGCGTTTTCGCGTCGTTTGCTAAGTAAAATCGAGTGTTCATCCCTCCAACCATGTGCTACTGAGCAAACTTAGGTCGGAGAGGTCTTTTAGAGCTGTTTTAGCCGTTTTACAAAAGCGTGGGCTAATCCAGGCGAACTCGAGGTTCGTTCGGATTAGTCCGGCTTGTGTAAACCAACATAAACGTCCTTGTGCTTCCCGATCTAGGATCTTGAATGATAAATGCTTCGTTTCATATCAGAAAATGAACAAAACATCATCAAAAGTCCGTAATTTTGTGTAAAAATCAATGTTCAAAAGGTTTTGCTCAGATCTAAGCATAGATCTGAGTGAAAAACAAGTTTTATGTAAAAAGATGAAGATTTTCGTAAACAGAGAAGATTTGATGAAAACGAAGGCAATGCCTTGTGCCAAAATCGTTGTAAACCTTTGTAAATAGTTGATAAACGTTGTTGTAGTTGAAATCGGGTTGATTCTTACTTAGAAATCAGAGGGTTTTGGGTTTCGGGAGCTCTGGGCGAAGTTGCAGCAAGTTCAAATGGGAGGAATGAGCAGAGTATTTATAGGAGAAGGCAAAATGGTGAGCTGGTGGGGCCAAGTTCGGTCGAACTTGCATGAAATTCATGCAAGTTCGAGCGAACTTGAGGATTATGAAGGATCCTTGTGCCATCAAGCAAGTTCGGGCGAACTTGGGGTAGTCAAGTTCGGCCGAACTTGGCCTGGTGACCAAGTTTCGGTTGCCGATTTCGCGTTAAGAGTTCGTTTGGTTATTCGGTTCGCATTAGATAGTTATATTAAGCGTGAAATTAAAGCGTTAAGCGTTATAGTTGATATAATAGTGTGATTTAGCGATTCGAGAGTGCGAGAGCGATGTGATAGCGAGTGTAAACATAACCACAAACACACATAACACATAAATAACATAAAACCACATAAAAAACTGCGATTTGCGATGCGATGAGATTAGCGATGCGATTCAATAAGCGATTAGATGCGATAATAACGTACAACACCATAATTAATTAACATAAACTTTATTATAAGTTGTATCTCGGAATTACAAAATATAGGTAAACAGGAAAACAAAAAGAAAAGATAACAATTGAATTTTCGAGTTGTTACAGTTGCGAACTCCAAGAGATTCCCGAACATGCTCGCTTTGATAAAGTCCTTACTGTTTATTATTGTATTTGTACTGGTACAAAAGTATGTAGGCTTTTAGCCAATTTTTACATTCAGGTATAACTCGTTTGGTTTTAGTTCCAGCTATTTCCAATGGAAAGGAGCAAAGTCCCTTATCCCCAGACATGAAGTACATACAATACTGAAGTACATACAAATTTTACATAAATATTTCCACAAAATGATACTAATTAATTAAAAATTACAAACCTTGTTTCTGATTATTCTTTGCTCCACTTCTTGTCGGAACATCATTAAACCTTTCTTCTAGCCATCAGCTGTCAGACCATTTTTTTTGTAAATCTTTATCTTCTACGACGTTGTAATGGAATATGACACCTTGAGGTATATTTGCATCAGCCATCATATCCCAGGCAAATGATCCCTAAATAACGAAGAAAAACTTTCTATCCAAGTTACAAAAACGCATATCATGTTATGTGAACCTCATACTTATATTGTTTGGTTCTAATGAAGGAAGCAAACAATGTTTCTCCAACTTCTCCTAACAGATATCTATACAGACAGAATCCCACACATAATACTATAAGTGTTGCAACAGTTAAATACTTTTAACATAAGATAAACCACATGTGAAAAATGATCCTCAGACGGCTGAATTCGCTCAAACAGACAACTTGACCATCAAAGTCAGTTTTAAATTTATTTACAACTTGAACCAGACAACCTGTTCAACATCAGGTCTCTATCATGATTCATGACAATTAAAGTGCTAAAAATTATTATGGTACATCTTAATCCCTAATTTTTCAGTGGTTTTTTTTAAGAAATTGATCACAATTAACAAATACCCAATATAACTAACACATAAAAATCTGTATGCGGAATTTGGATGACTAAGGCCTATTGAGTGGCAGACATAAAGGTGTTACTTATTCTTTTAATTACTTATAGTTTAAGTACCCGTGTGTTACACGGGTTTGTCTAAGTAAATTATGTTACTTAACAATGTTGACATAAACTTTGATATGAAAGAAACGTTCCATTTTTGTAAAGTTTAAATTACACTGAACTGCAAATAATGAATACGATAAAATTACAAACTCTGTGTATTATACCCAACTTAGCTATATGCAGCCACATGTAAAAGCCTTGTACAGAAGGTGATGCATTTGTGGTGGATTAAGTAACCACCTGGGCTGATTTAGAGAACCCTGGCAAATATATGCACTGCAAATCAATAAACTTGTGAGCAGTCTGTTTCTTTTAAATGTTGTGTCCCCCTTAAACTGTTTATGATCAGTAGTGGGTTAGATGTGTTGTAATGGAATAGCAGGTTGGTTTTTATTTTCTATAATGATTCGATGCGTAAACTTGTTTATGTCCCACCCTTGGAAATTCCACCTCTAATCAAGGTACTATTTCAAGAAAATGCTCCTATCCATGTTTTCATGCCTCACACTACCAATTGCCCTCCATAGTCTAGAACCATCATGACCGAGCCTCCTAAAAAAAGAATAGACATACTTGTGAAAAATGATACAATGACATAAGCCTACACCAGTCAAGCGTGTGGTTTTTTGTGCCTAAGCCTACACCAGTCAACATCAAACCGACATAAGAGACCTTTGAGCCTAGCGCATTTAATTTAACTACCCTACAAATTCAAAAAAATAAAATAAAATAATAACCGGTATCGCTCTTCTGGCAGCCTGTACATAATCAACGGTACCTATATTATAACTTGTACACAATAGAGTAAATTCAGATGTATACCAATGTCAAGAAAAAGAATTTGTAGCAAAATGAGGTTCATTTATAAACCCTAGTACGAAACAATGCTTCTACACACTCACAATCATTTTTTTCCCGATGACCTCTGGTGACCAAGATAATGTCTCTCTCCCTCTTCACTTCCCACCACCTTTGCAAATCCGCTAACCTCCAGCCGCATCGCCTTTAGACCCTGCAACTCATCGTAAAATTCAACACACACACACTAATTTTTTTTTGAACTGCAAAGCCATCTTTCAATGAAACAAACCCAGCAACAATTACATCAAAACAGTTACATCCACCATAACATGATTCTACATATACACTCGATTTAAAGGTCCCCAATAAACCCCATGTGTTGCAATCTATCCTGTACCTTGTATTAATTATTGACAAAGTAATTAGTGTTTAAAACTGCGGTACCTTCTTTGCAGCATACTCTCAACCCGATATGTTTTTTCCTTGTACAATACAAACACTGAGATTTGTTTCTGAAAAGATTTAAGCCCTGCAATTACCAAAAACGAAATCAAAAGCAACAATTATTTTTCTTTCAACTTGGGATCACTGCCACTATAACACAAAACTCAAAATTGAATTATCAAACCCAATATCGAAAGGGAAAAACACATAAAACTCTAACCAAATATGGATAAACAACCGATTCAGCCAAATCCTGTAATCATAAAATCAATCAATCAACCACAACATCACGGTTCAATCCAGTTATTTGAAAACCCTAACCTACCATACGGCTACCCGAATCATAAGCACGTCTTCAATGATTGCATAATATATAATCAGGAAAAAGATGAAAAAGAATTTTTTCTTGAATCTGGGTTTTTGAAAAACCCTAATTGATAAAGAAAGCATACAGATTAGAGATGAAAAATCACGAATAGAAAAGGGACAGATCTGACCTTCTTGTTTGCGATGAAGATTTTGAAATAATGAAGCGCAAGAGAGAAATCCAATCGATTATTCGTTGATTGTGGCGGTGGAAGATGAATCACGTGTATGCGTGTATTGAAGACTATTGAAGATTAAGGAGAATAATGGAAAAGGGTTTGGCGCTCATCAACAATTATCTGACCCTTCATATCAACTAAACCAATTGATTGGCCAAGAATATAGACATGTGATAAAATTGAATTCTTTTACTATAATGATGCAACAAAAGAAACGAAAATCTAAAAAATCTGATCGATGAGATGTTTTTTATGTTACTTTATTAAATTATAATATTATATATATATATACAAAATTAATTCAGCTGTTTAAGTCGGTTGTTTTGTATAACTTGAAAAATATAAAGTTTCACACAAATTTGGATTAACTTGTAACAATGTCGTCCTTTCCCGAAACCCCTCCCGTAAACCCTAAAAACCCCTAAATTTCAAAATCTGTATCCTCTGCATAAAGATGGTACCATTTCAAACCCTTTACGCCCGGAGCCCCTTTCGCAACTTACAAATTCACAAACTTTATCGATCTTTTCACTCCACAAATTATCTTTACAAAGAAGCCATCAGAGTCTCAACAGTTTATGATCCTGTAACCGGTTGTATGGTGACAAAATCGAATGAGGAACCGGATAAACGACGGGGTGAAAGACTATTGAATTCTGATTATGCTGATGCTTTGAAAGATGATAGGTCTTATGGGAGTGTTATGAAGGGATTTGGGGGTGGGAAAAAGAAGAGTAAGAGTAAGAGTGTTTGGGTTTGTTCTGAATGTGGGTATTCGGATGGGCAGTGGTGGGGGTATTGTAGGGAGTGTAAGAATGTTAATACTATGAAGGAGTTGGTGGATCTTGTTGTTGATAGTGGTGGTGGTGGTGGTAAGACTAATGGCTTTCAGGTGTCTGAGAAGTTGGTGCAGTCTTGGTTGCCCAAGGGGGCTGGAGAGGCCGTTCCCTTACGCTTGACGGATGTTAACCGAGGGGTTAACCATTCGGATTGGCGGTTTCCTTTGTAAGCCACTTATCACTGTTTTACTCTTATTGTGTTATATGGATTAAATATACTCCTGACTGAGATAGACCAGGTCTACAAATAGCTTACTGCTATGAGTGGCATGTGCATATGAAAGTGATGATAATTATTTCTAGTGTTTTGTTTCGTTTGGGTAATCAACTTCTTTTGTATAAAAGATTGTTGAAGGGCCACATTTAATCAATCATATGTCTTGCTTGATGTACAGATCTGGACTATTTGGAGATGAAGTTTCTAGGGTTCTTGGTGGTGGTCTAGTACCAGGTACATATTAAATTTCAATTTTCAAAATAATTATGTTTACACGCTTGTTGTCTTGCAGGTTCTTTGGTTTTGGTTGGTGGTGATCCAGGTGTTGGGAAGAGTACACTAATGTTACAGGTATTGATTTTTTTTTTAATCATGATCTCTACTTAGTGTGTTGTTTTCTTGTAATTTGCAGTGGTTTAGTTAGTACTTATCCACGAATAATATAACTCTGGTTACTTTGCTATTTAAATATGGAAGATTGCAGCAATTATAGCAGAAGGAAAAGAAATCGGTAAACCAGCGCCAGTACTTTATGTTTCAGGTGAAGAGGTAACAATCCACTTTCACCATTGATGCTGCTTTCATTATTCAAAAACACACTTAAAATTATAACAATTAAAGAAAAAAACAAATTAAATACAGAGTGTAGAGCAAATTGGAAACAGAGCAGATCGTATGGAAATCAGCACAGATGAATTGTTCCTATATTCAAGTACCGACATAGAGGTGATTGTTTCATAATTTGCATAACGAAGTTAGTTGGTGTGGTGGGTTCCTGAACATGTTCCATAATTTCAGGATATTCTAGTAAAGGCTCAGGCTCTCTCTCCACGCGCTCTAATAATCGATTCTATTCAGACGGTGCATCTAGCAGGAGTTACTGGCAGTGCTGGTGGTATCTACCAGGTTAGTTTTTTGTGTTTATGAACACTCTTGAAACATCCATTGTTAAAAATATGATATGAACTTTTGTAGGTTAAAGAATGCACTGCTGCCTTGCTTCGTTTTGCTAAGAAGACAGACGTACCTGTGTTCTTGGTGAGTATAAAAATTGAGCTATCTGGACTCTCGTTTATTGACTTTATTTTTTGTTTTTTATTTTACTATAAAACCCTTTTGTATTTGTGTCAGATTGGGCACGTAACAAAGTCAGGAGACATAGCTGGACCTCGTGTCTTGGAGCATATTGTTGATGCTGTTTTATATATGGAGGTTGGTACCCTTTTGCTTTATTCGATAGTAGTAAAGTATTTAGCTTTTTGTTGTCATGATTATCCAGGGAGAGCAGTATTCATCGCATCGTCTTCTTCGTGCATTCAAGAACCGTTTTGGCTCCACAGATGAGGTATTTAGTTTTATTCTTGGTATCACAATATCACATCAAGTTTTGCGTAGTTGAAAAGTTCTGTTTCAGCTTGGAGTGTTTGAAATGTCGCCATGTGGACTAAAAGCTGTCAAGAATCCGAGTGAGATTTTCATGAGTGAGGAACGCTCAGATTCAGAATTCTTGGCAGGTCTCGCAATTGCTGTAATTATGGATGGATCCCGCACATTCGTCATAGAAATTCAGGTGCTTTTTAATTCAGTTTCTTGAGTTCCGTTATTTAGTCAAATATTTTGAAAATTACAGATAAAAATTGATTTGCAGGCGCTATGTGCAACAGGGTCCTCGCTTTCTAGGCAAGTGAATGGTGTTCAAGCAGGCAGAGCTGATATGATTATTGCTGTGAGTAAACATCAAATATTTTCTTTTTCAAGTTAAAATATTCAAATCACTCACGACTATTACCAACTCTGTAGGTTCTTATGAAGCAAGCCGGTCTCAAGCTTCAGTCAAATGTAAGTTTACTGTTTCTTTCCGGGTTTTTTTTTCCATCCTTTTCTAAGCTAAATATTGGTTACAGGCGATCTTCTTGAATGTTATTAGTGGGGCTACTCTAACTGAAACTGCTGGTGATCTGGCAGTTGCAGCGGCAATATGTAGCAGGCATGTTTGTATTTTTCACAAGTATAATTTGCAAAATCTTGTATCTAAAATCCATTTGTGTTTAGTTTCCTCGAGTTTCCTATCCCTAGCAACATGGCATTCATTGGAGAAGTTGGGCTTGGTGGCGAGCTTCGTATGGTGAGTGTTTTTGTTGGTGAAATAAACAAACGCATTTACTGATGAGGGTAGTTGCAGGTACCAAAAATGGAGAAGAGGGTGAGTACATTGGCAAAACTGGGGTATAAAAAGTGTGTGGTGCCGGAACCTGCTGTGGAATTGTTGAGGGGGTTAGATTTTGGAGAATTTGAGCTCCTGGGGTGTCAAAATCTAAAACATGTTATTAACAGCGTCTTTATAACAAGTTGAGAGCTTCATTTTGGATCATATCCTCTGTTTGAATACTTTGTTTACAAACTTGAAACATCTTTAACAAGACAATGTGGTAGGAGTGATCATAACACATTGAACTATCCAAACCAAAACAAGTCTTGTTTTTTTTTTTCCAAAACCATGGTTAGCTGTTGAACCCAGAATTTTTTGTGAACTACAAAACCACTAAAAGTGGCCAGTTGAGTTGTCATTTTCCAAAATGACTTAAGGTTTCCATGACTTAAGAAGACCCTGATCTAAATGGAACAAAAACCAACCTAAAAACACAAAAGCAACTATCATTGGCTCAGAAAAGCAAATACATTTTCCCTCACTAGGTTCAAAGATGTGGAGTTCAGAACAGCTCTTATACATAAGACAACAGGCTTTGGTAATCCCCAAAACTAGAAAATACACGACTTAACTTAGTGTCGGAAATGCCTCACACCAGTAAACAAAAGCGAAACGTTATACCTGTTACAACAATCGATCGCATCAGCGTCTCTTATGCTTCCGCCTGGCTCTGCAATCACACCAATCCCACTTTCACATGCTTCCTCAACAGCATCTTTCCATGCTGTTTAACAAGACATTATCAATTAATAAAAAAATAAAACCATACTTTTAAATTAATTTATTAAAATGAGATTGCTTAGGTAATTAGTTACCAAATGGGAAAAACACATCAGTAGCCAAAGCAGCTCCTTTCACCTCATCTCCAGCTTTCCTCAAAGCTATTCTCAAACTGTCCACACGGTTTGCTTGTCCACTTCCCATTCTTAACATACAGTTATTCTGCCACAAGATACTCTATTATCAATCATTTGATTGTAAATAAAATCTAGGGTGTTTTTTTGGTCTTTTTACAATATTCGAGCATGATTTTTGGATATAAACGAAACAAGATAGGGTAAACTTAAGAAAGAAAATATTGAGACATAGTTGTGAAGAACCTAACCAACCTTTGCGATTACAATGGCATTGCTTTTAACGTGTTTGACACACAACCATGCAAACTTTGCATCATTAAGCTGGCTTTCTTGTGGTTTTTGAGAAACTAGATCGAATTTAATTTCTTGTGGTGTGAAATCATCTGCATCCTGAGCTAGCCAACCCCCGCCTCCTTGTCTAAGTGATAACTTTCCTCTGCTATTTTTCTTTGCTTCAAGAATTCTGAGTGTCTTTTGACTTTCCACGAAGGATTTCAAGACCCTTCTCGCTATAACTGGGAGCAACAACAATCTCATAAAACATCCGTGTTTCACCGTCTGTTGGGCTTCTGAATTCGCGGATATCCCTAGCAAGTGCCTTCATATGTACAAGGGTTGTTAGTTATATTAAAATGCAACTTAATTCCATTTCTTGTAACTTTAATTTGTATGTAAGAAGAAATATTTATTAGATACAATTACTAATTAAGTCGCTAACCTCGTCTACTTGTTTGTTAAAGGTTACTATACCACCAAATGCACTGATAGGATCGGCTTTTACAGCTAATCTATATGCTTCGATTAGATCATCACGAGAAGCTACCCCACACGGGTTGGTGTGCTTTACAACAACACAGGTGGGGTTTTCAAATTCACAAACACAATTCCAAGCTGCATCAGCATCTAAATAATTGTTATATGACATCTCCTGCACCAAAAAACAATGTCACCTCATCTATTTGATTCTAATCTTTTGCCATTAGATTAAATTCACCTTTCCATGGTGTTGAATAGCTGTTGCAATACCACCACCATTAACTTCAGACAAGCTGCTGTCAGTGTAAAATGCAGCCTTCTGGTGAGGATTTTCTCCATATCGAAGTGAACTCTTCAGTGAAAGTGGCACCGTAAAGCTAGGTGGAAACTTATCTTCCAACAAAAATAAGATAACAGTAAATTTTCATGCATCAACAAAGATGTTGAATTAATCTTATTTAAGGATAAAATAGAAGAGGGTACCTCCTTCAGTTTGCTTCCACAACCACTCGGAAACTGCAGAATCATATGCAGCAACATGTTGAAAAGCTTTCCATGCAAGTTTCCTTCTAAAATGTTGGTCATCCTTGTTTCCTTTAAGGAATTCTACAACTAAAGGGTAGTCTTGAGAATCAACAACTACCAACACATCCTTGTGATTCTGTTTTAAGAAAACCTCATTAATATCGTTGCTTTTCTTATTGCAACACAAACAATGACTACTTTTAGTTGGAATAATAACCTTTGCTGCAGCTCGTATCATTGTAGGGCCACCGATATCAATGTTCTCAATGCCATCATCAAATACAACCCCATCGGCACAAGTAACTTTTTCATAAAAGGGATATAAATTTACCACCACTAGTTCAAATGTACCTGTAATAAAGAAAAACATTGTTTATAAGTTGATTAAATGTGTGTGTATTGCATTTCAAACTTCAGATAATTCAATAATGTAACGAACTTACTAATACTGTGCTTTTCTAGAGCTTCCATGTGATGGCTTTGGTCTCTTTTGGCAAGAATCCCTCCATGTACACTAGGATGTAAAGTTTTTACACGACCATCAAGCTGCAAATATTGGAGCTCACATGTAAACAGATGAAATACAAATTTGTTGATGCTTTAGTGGATTTTACCATTTCAGGAAACTTGGTAAGTTCCTACTTTTGTTATGGAAATTCCAGCTTTTTCCAAAGCGGATGCGGTTCCTCCGGTTGACACAGTGGTATATCTGCAGGTTTCAAGTCACAGACTTTACAATTTGGATTTACAGTTCACTTCAACAGTTGTTGGTATGGTTAAGCAGGTAAATGTATATCGAATTTCAAAAATCCATAATCAAAATGCAAAAATCATGGATGAGAAACAGCATCTATGAAAGTATTGAGTAGTCAGTGGTTCACCCTAATTCTTGAAGTGCGGTGGCAAGAAGATCCAGATCCTTCTTGTCTGACAACGAAATTAATGCCTGCTTGCTTGCTGAAATATCACTCACACAAGTAAGATGACAATCAAAATGAGTTATGTTTAAAGATGGCACGTATGATTAACTTTAGACAAAGTTATACAGGGATTTTCACAACACCATTCAAGGTCATGAGTTATACCATCTCACCAAAATATCATGATATGAATCCAAACTCAATTCAGGAGAGAATATAGGAAAGGGATAGTGGTTGAGTGGGGCTGGGAAACAGGAAGTAACTGATGTTTAGTTTACGTTTAAATGTGTATCTTTGCGCTTAGTTTAGGGGTCTGGTTTTATTATTTTTAGAAAATTCAGAAGTGTACTCTGTTTTGGAGACTTAATCCTTCTCGAAATGAATTAAAATCTGTAGCTGGTTAGTTTGATTTTCTGGGTTTTATCATTTGGTTCCATTGCCGGGAACTCGAACAGCACTTACAACCCGGAATTTGGCAGATCAACTAGCAACCATTGCAGCACAATTAGATGCCATTCTGGCATCTTTGAGGGACGACGTTGACGAAATCAAAGCCCAGATGATCGGAGATGGCTGTAACATTGAAGAATCAGGCAGTGATTTGAAGAAGACGGTGGAGATGGGCATAACAGAGATGCCAACTGATGAAGGATTGAATGATATCAAAGAAGAACCAAAAGGTTGAAGTGCTTATACAGAAATCTAGAACCGTGTATAATGTTGGTAGGATCTATGTCCCTGATTGTACTTCCCAGAACTATCGCCAACTTCAAAACGACTTCCCCAGAAATTGATTTGTCATGAGAACGCCTGTTGTTTTAACGCAGCCACGTCTTCAATTGAAGACAGATCCGGAGATCGAAGATTTGGATCCACTAAACCTCTCAGTGGAAGATTTGACCAGACATAGAGATGCGAGGTTATCACCCAAATTCTTCGGGCCATATAAAGTCTTTGGTAAGGTGGGCCCAGTAGTCTATGAGTCTGCGCTTCCATATGGCTCCTGCATCCACCCTATCACTCATATTATAATGTTCAAGACGGCTCGTAAACAACTCCCTGCTTCATTGGATACTTCCCAGCTTACTACTAAAGTTCTAAACAATAATGGGGTCCAGGATACCGGTCAAGCTATAATGGAATGGCTCATCGCTTGGTATAACAGTCAAAAAATATCAGATTGGTGACTTGAGAACAAGTCGTTTCAGTGGCCGGGATGCATTGATACGAATCCAAACTCAATTCAGGAGGGAATTTAGGAAAGGGATAGTGGGTGAGTGGGGCTGAAAAACAGGAAGTAACTGCTTATTAGTTTACGTTTAAATGTGTATTTGTGTTTAGTTTAGGGGTTTGGTTTGGTTTTATTATTTTTAGAAAATTCAGAATTCTATTCTGTTTTGGAGACTTAATCCTTCTCGAAATGGATTAAAATCTGTAGCTGATTAGTTTAATTTTCTGGGTTTTATCATACCGTTAATGGCCAATAGGTTTTTCACTACAAGATAATTCAACATTTACATGTTATGGCAAGTTTTCTCTTCACTAAATCACACAACCACCACAATTTGTCGTAGACCATAACACCCTCATATACACTCACATTATTAAAACAAACAACAAAAAGTTCAACCCTTCCTGCAATCAATTATGCTTTCGAGCTTTATACTATAAAGCAGCTCCAACCAATTAAGTAGTATTACTTGCTATTCGTGACGACTTCTTTTTTTAAGATCTAACAATTTAATTGTCAGTGTCATTGAGGTTTGGCACCCATATTTGAACCTCTGTTGTTCAAGCTCATCCATGCTCACGCCTAAGCGCACTTTTTAGGCCCCACTTTCAGGCTCTACGGCGCATTTTTCAGGCAAAAAATCGTCTAACAGGTCTGAAACAATTATACCAGCCCTAAACAAGCCTAAAACACCTAAAAATGTATTTTAACACTATGTGTCGTTTATAAAAGCCTTCATTTTTTAAGCTCCTTGCGCTGAGGCCCAAGGCTCACCCTTTGTGCCTTGAGTGCGCCTTCAAAATCTACGATTTGAGCATCATGACAGTAAGTAATTAGTACCGTTGATTGCTTCAACAATTAACATCTATACACATATATCATAGGCAGAGTGGCGATGCTCCATGTTCAATTGACAGGAATACTTGTAAAAAAAAAAGGAGAATTCATTGTTCATTTGTTACACTAAACCAGTAACAGCATCAGTTACATCACTCTTTGTGATTTTGAAATCCAAAAGTAATACGCATATCAATGATTTAAAAATCAGGATTACTCGCCGATTAATTTCACCAGTTAAATATCACCTACTCAGACTTAAAATCGGTATTCAGTCAATATCAGTCAACTTTCGGTCAAAATCTTTGAATTGTTTGAAAAATTATACTTATCACTCGAATCCGTTTAGTAAGTTTGGAAAACTATATATAAAACTTTGAAAACTTTTGTGAGTGTATATAAATAAGTTTGAAAAATTACATACAAAATTGAAATCCTTAAAATCCATAATAATTCATTATCAAACTTATTAATCTCGACCGACTAGCGCCTAGCGATTATTACAACACTATGCATACTCAGCGTCCTATTCAAGCCATCAAGGAACCTAGTTTCATAACGAACTTTATAAAACATATATTCATTTCATGCACAAATTAGTAATAAAAACAAAATCGGTAATCATTACCAAATGGAGATGCTGCAGAACCAGCCATTGTTTCAGCAGCTTCCGCG
Organism: Scalesia atractyloides; assembly: GCA_947069175.1. Classification (NCBI taxonomy): domain Eukaryota; kingdom Viridiplantae; phylum Streptophyta; class Magnoliopsida; order Asterales; family Asteraceae; genus Scalesia; species Scalesia atractyloides. The sequence goes on from CAMTDV010000030.1 coordinate 31,476,328, forward strand.
GTCGCCTTATTTCTATAGCAATTCAATCGCGACGAATAGCTCACAACCTGAATCAACAAACACTTAGTCAGTTACAATTACAAAAACAGATTTAATAAAAGCAAATAAATAAATAAGAAAATGAAACCTGTTGAAAGCAAAAATTTCTATTTTGAAGAGAAAAGAAGGACTGAGAATCGGTTGACCGGAAGTGAAAAGTTATTGCCGGAGATGTACGGCTGATTACGACGGTTGAGGAGGTGACGGTGGTGAACGGAGGTCCAAAGCTCAGCATTGTTGTTGTGGGTTTTGTGTGTGTGGATGTGTATTTTAACAAGTTGTAGAAAAGCCCATTATGCACTTGGGTTGGGCTGGGATAATATTTTAATGGTGTCTTGTAAACTTGTAATGACGAAAACCACAAACCTTAAGAGTGGCTCAATCTTAGACTTTTGGCTCTTTTCTTTAAATTGGCTCTTGTCGAGTATTTATTAGGGTTGTTCACGAGTTGAACCAAATCAATTAGACATTTGCTTGTGTTCGGTTCGTTTACAAATTAAACCGAAGTGTCTTTCGATTTGAGCATTTTTTCGAACGAACGTCGAGCAAGTATCGAGCGTCCCAGAAAAAAAAGTGACGATGGGTTGCTAGTTATCAAAATAAAGCTCAGTTTCTGTCCTGAGGTTTTGTCCAATTAGAACACAAGTAAAAAATTTAACAAATAACGAGGAATATAAAAACACTCAACTAGTTATATCTAGATTAACTGAGCGGGAAGATAAATCGTTGACCGTTTGAAGCGAACCCTTTTTCTATTGGAACTTTGAAATTGAATGAACCGATTGAAGCAAAACCCTAGCGAGGTGGCGTCTTGGCGAGTGACAATGGAGAAATCGAATAATGATGGTCAATTGGGGTTTTTCGTAGGATCTTGTACTTTTGAATCGAAAGGCGGGTTGATACTTGAGTATTGATCGACCGCTTCACATTTCAGTATTTGAAATTTTGACTCAATACTCAAATGGACATTTAAATATCGGACAATTGGACTATTGTATGGGACTTCAATTCTAATTACTAAAATGAGCTTTATTTGGATCTTGGACCAAACATTGTTAGTGTGAGACTCTAGTCATTTCATTAAAAATGATATATATATATATATATATATATATATGTGTATATATATATATGTGTATATATATATATATATATATACTAGTAAAAGTCCCCGCGCGTTGCGGTGAGAATTCAGTCGACAACGGTTTGATTCCTTACGATACTGATACAGTACTTAGCACTCGGTATAGTAATAGAAAGAGTCATTATATACCTGAAAGGATGGCGATACGTGTTTTACATTGTTCAAAATTGTAAAAACGAACATTACTAACAATTCACATTGTATTGATACCGATACTAAGGTTGTTCGAGCGGAAGCGCCGTGATACCGATATTGTTGAGACGATATTAGTTTGGTTGGTCACGGTTTTTGTACCATACCCACACTCGCTATAACTTATCATCCCAAAAAACACTTTGTTGTGAATAAAACTTCATTTTCAATGAGATATATATATATTTAAATAAAAATAAGCACGTCGCAATCTGTGTATTAGTAACGGTTCTAATAGTACCAACACCAGATATTGTTTAGTCGAAATCCACATGGTATTTATATGCTTGGTAAGGTATCAATTTCGTTGTCACAGTACCGGTACAATACTAACACTAGCAATAACTTACAATATAAGAGAGATACTTTATTGCGTATACTACTTCGTTTTCAACGAAAGTTGTGCAAAAAACCATAAAAACGAATAAATATATTGTCAAAAAATAACATTTGTAATTACAACTTAATTTAGAATTTTAAATATAAGTATAAATATGTTAAACGGAGTTTAAGAAATAATCAAAGAATTTAAGAAGGGTTAACACATAGATATAATATATAACTTTATAGAGGAAATTATTTATTTAAGCTGAAGCTTTAAATCAGATAAAAACACAAAAAAAGAATCAAACACAAAAGCTTAGCTTTCTACAAGAGCAATCACAACGAACCGAACTAGTGTGAATTTTAAAATTCCTTTGAATCATAATTACAACTTAATTTAGAATTTTAAATATAAGTATAAATATATTAAACGGAGTTTAAGAAATAATAAAAGAAATTTAAGAAGGGTTAACACATAGATATAATATAACTTTATAGAGGGAATTATTTATTTAAGATGAAGCTTTAAATCAGACAAAAGCACAAAAAAGAGTCGAACACAAAAGCTTAGTTCTACAAGAGCAACCATAACGAACCGGGCTAGTGTGAATTTCAAAATTCATTTGTAAAGAATTTTTATTAAAATATTATTATAGCATTTATGACTTTAAAATACCTCTATAATTTACGACTTTAAAAGTATTTCAAACATAATTATTATATAAGTATAACATCTCACTCTCACTTGTAATTGTAAGGATATATAATATAGGGTCAGGTTTAAATGAGAACGCTAAATATTGTGAGAATGAATGAAAAAACTGCGAAATATTGGTTAAAAACAATGCAAATTCAAATTTGTTTTTACACTGATCATTGTTATTCGAATACAATGTTAGAAATTTAATTTACACGTTTAAATTTACGTGAATTCGTAAATAAAAAAATTTACACATGTGTAAGTTTGTCATTTACACATGTGTAAATTTGTTATATTTACACATGCGTAAAAAATCTAATAAGAGTGATTTTGAGAGGAAATGAATTTTTTGATGTTGTAAATTTACCTCATTGTAATTAAAATACAACATCAAAAAAGAATTTACAACATCAAATAATTCATTTTTCCTCTCAAAATCACTCTTATTAGATTTTTTACACTTGTGTAAATATAACAAATTTACACATGTGTAAATGACAAACTTATATATGTGTAAATTTTCTTTATTTACGAATTCACGTAAATTTAAACATGTAAATTAAATCTCTAACATTGTATTCGAATAATAACGATAAGTGTAATAAAATTAATTTGAATTGTTTTTTATCAAGTTCTCGCGGGTTTTTCATTCATTCTCACAGTTCTCACAATATTTAGCGTTCTCATTTAAACCTTCCCCTATGTATATATACATATTAAAAAAATAAATCGAGCCAATTGAGCCAAACCAAATTGAGGGGACCTTTGCTCGTGCTCGGTTTATTTACAAACCGAACCGATCTGAACCGAGCGTTTTTTCAATCTAGTTGAATCGAACGAACAAATTTCAAGCATTTTTCGAGCGAGTATCGAACGAGCGACGAGCAATTTGAACAACCCTAGTATTTATGAACGAGAAAAGAGAAACGGTTAAGATGGAAAATATCATTCAGGTTTTTTCTCACCGGCTACTTACGGTGTTCTCCATGGTTTAAAAGAAGATAAAAATGGAAGATAGAAAAAAAGGAATATAAAAGAAAATGATGAATATTAGGGGCCTAGTTGAAAATAAAATCTTAAGAGTTAAAATCATTTGCTGTGGTGTCGGAGGCCTCAACTACGCCGCTGCATCACCCCGAGTCTGACGTTGTTCATGGCGTGGGGGAAGGGCGGCAAAGATTCGACCGGCGTTGTGGAGATGATGATGATGACGTGGACGAGTGTGATTGGTTAGGGCTTAATGTTTTATTTTTTAAATATAAAATAAATATAAACTGTTTATTTCACTGTCACACCATGCCACCTTTCCACGCCCCATCCCACCCTGCGCTTTTTGGCACCATGCCACCATTCTAACGCGTACTGATGTGGATGCCACATGACGCTTCATGCCTTTTTCATGTCTTTTACACCGTATAGTCTAAGGTAGCGTTTGGTATGGAGTGGAATGGATAATTCTGATGGAATAAAAAGAAAAATGTTTGGTTATCATGTGATAATGGAATGAAGCATTCCAAAGGAATGCAACTCATTCCAAATATAACAATTTTCATTCCTTGGTAAATGGGTGCTTTTTTTCCATTCTTTCAAAGAATGGAAAGAAATATATTATTATTGTTATTATTATTATTATTGTTGTTGTTATTATTATTATTACTAATATTAATACATATAAAAAATTTTATTATTAGTTTTTTTACCATTATATACAATCGTGTTTTGTTACTTCGCCTTTTTTCTATCAAATTATACAAAGTATGATTCATTTTATTCGCAAATAAGTAACCAAACATCACAATGAAATGGATTAATCCATTTCATTCCATTGTCCATTCCATTACCTTGTCCTTTTCATTTCCTCATATCAAACAGACCCTAAGAGATTAGAGGACAACACACTTCATCATTATATTTACTTAATATTTTATATGATTTAATGTTTATTATTTCATATACATACTTATATTCTTGTTTACAAATGTCGATGACATTTAGAAATATCTTCGTTTCATCTTTGTATGACTGATTAAATTTCCTCTTTTAAGTTTTTGTGTTTTCACTTTTGCCCTCTTAGGTTTTAAATTTTCTTTTCTTTTATGTTTTTAATTACTTTATCCTTTGTATTATTCTTTTTTTTTTTCCATAATTTTAAATCTCAAAATTAATATTACTACATCTAATCACTTTCCGACTTGTTTAATTTTATCTACTTGTCAATATAAATTCGCTGTGTGTAACTTATTCATCCCCGTTTAATACGTTTCGTTTAATTGTACCATATATTTATATATTTCTTTTATGTGTTTTAACACGTTACGTGTTGGTATAATTTCGATGGGGGTGAATGATCCGTCATAACTTAATATATTTCATTTGCGTATCTTTTCTGTGCTTAAGCATGTTTATGTCATCGTGCCAACACGCGTAACTAATGCAAACGTGCCCTTAAATACGTAAATTGTAACAACTCGAAAATTCGTTGTTATCTTTCCATTTGTCTTTCCGATGTATCTATCTTTTGTAATCCCGAGATTCGTTTTATAATAAAGTTTATGTTATTTTGGTGTTGTACGTTATTATCGCATCTAATCGCTTATTAAGTCGCATCGCTAATTTCATCGCATCGCAAATCACAGTTAATTATGTGGTTTTATGTTATTTATGTCTTATGTATGTTTGTGGTTATGATTACAATCGCTATCGCATCGCTCTCGCATATTCAAATCGCTAAATCACACTATTATATCAATTATAACGTTTAATATAACTAACTAATACGAACTGAATCGCCAAACGAACACTTAACGCGAAAAACGACGAAAACCCAACAAATTGGGTCAAGTTTGCTCGAACTTGGTAACCCCAAGTTTGGCCGAACTTGGCTGATAAACTCAGAATCTTTCAATTTCCTCAAGTTCGCTCGAACTTGCCTTTCAAGGGTTGACTCATTTCCTCCAAATATCCCTCAAGTCCGCTTGAACTTGCATGATTTCATGCAAGTTCGGCCGAACTTGACTCCACCAGCTCACCTTTTTGCCTTCACCTATAATACTCAGCCCCATTCTCTCAATTGAACCTGCTGCAATTTCGCTCTGAGCTCCCGAAACCCTCTGTTTCTAAGTAAGAATCAACCCGATTTCAACTACAATGATGTTCAACAACGTTTTACAATGATTTTGCACAAGGCGTTGCCTTCGTTTTCATCAAATCTCTTCTGTTTACGAAAATCTTCATCTTTTTCCATCAAAACTTCTGTTTTCACTCAGATCTATACCAGATCTGAGCAAAACCTTTTAAAACCTTGATTTTTAAACCATTTTCGGACGTATGTTTCGTTCACTTTTGAGTAGAACGAGGCGTTGTCGAAGCTAGATCTCAGATCCGGAAGGACAAGGGCGAAATCGTCACTTTACACAAGCTGGACTAACCCGTACGAACCATCAAGTTCGTCCGGATTAGCCCAAGTTTCTGTAGAATGGCTAAGTTCGCTCCAATAGACCTCTCCAGCCTTACTCAGTGGCTTAAGGTTGGAGGGATGAGCACTCGATTTCCACAGCAAACGACGCGAAAACACAAGATTCTGGACTCGAAAACCTCAAGTTCGCTCAAGAATCACCATCACCCAGGTCAAGTTCGACCGAACTTGTACCCAAATGGGTCAAGTTTGACCGAACTTGAGTCCTTTCAACTAAATTTCCTTGCAAGTTCGCCCGAACTTGCCCTGTTTCCTAAGAAACTATGCAAGTTCTCCCGAACTTGTCATTTCAGTAAGATTTCCTTACAAGTTCGCCCGAACTTGGCTCAAATCTCACCATATTCTTACAACTTCGCTCGAACTTGTATGTTTACATACAAGTTCGCCCGAACTTGCCTACTGCCCAACCCAAACTTAACCGTTTCAGCTTTTCGCAGACTGATGCACTTCCATTCACGTATGCAGGCTGATCCGGCGCTCCTCTTCACCTCTCGGCAGTCGTCTACTCTCTCCTAAACGCACCCACAGTGAGTATACTTGACCCGTTTTCACTTTAACGCACTTTTTGGGTGTTACATATGTTCCAAAATCAAAATCACTTCACAAATCAAACTGTTTATCACGCGCGAATAATCTGATTATATATGCTCAATACGTGATACTAGAAGCATGTGACTAGGACTTATTTTCGTTAACTTTCCTTCCTTAGCTAGTATGGTACTATAGTGTGGCTAACACCCGACGGGGTCTAGTTAGGATGGACGCGCAAGCCTTCTCACGGTAGTTAGCATGAGAAATAAGCCTATGTTAATATGTGTGAAATGTTTCGGTGTATCATGATATGTAGTTAGACTATTTCGCGAACGTTTTCTCCATTATGCTAGTACTACTTAAACCTGTATGCTCACCTTTACTTAATTGTATTGACTTGTATTTTAACGTATGTAACAGGTTGAGGATCTTTTGCTTGGATGCCTTGGATGTTGCGTGCTTAGATTAGTTTGTTTTGTTTAGGTTGTTTAGAACGGTTTGTAAATCTAGGGGAGATCGAATTGGATTTGTGTTTAAGAGATTTTGTTGAATTGTGTGGTTGTTTTAAAGGTTGTATGAGTTTGATAGTATGGGATATTGAATGTTGATTATTATCTTTGAAATGAATGTTATAGGATCTCTTGATCGATCTGATTCGCCTAGTGCCACTACCCCGATGATTCCGCCATCGGTTGGGGTGTGACAGATTGGTATCAGAGCAGCCCATAACCTTAGGATAGTAGGTAGAATTGCCATGATTCGACTTAGTAGCATGTTTAAGTACCCGATTGACCTATATTTGACTTAAATGTTAAACTACTTGCCATAAATGCTTAAATGTGCCTTTCCTAAGGCTAACACAATATACATGCTTGAAAACGCTCGTATCACACAAAACGAGTGATCAAGTCGAGATTAGGTGTGAAAACCAAGAACTCTTGATGAGATAATTCACTCCGCGCAATCTCTATCGCACGAGATACCTTCGTTGAGTTAGGAGTGATATCCAAATCTCGACGAAAATCTCCATTTCTATCTAGTGGAACGCCCGATGTGATCGGTGCGCGTAGCCACAACTAGGAACGACGTTGCTAAGTTAGGGGTGAAACCCGCATCTTAGTAATGAATTCCGCCTTTCGATTTTCAATCTCACCAAAGTCTCGTTTATTCCGATGGTTTGAAACACGTAGTAACCGGAAGGATAATGCTGTTAGCCGCTTGCGGTGAGAGCATCTATCTATTAGGCCAAAACGTGGGTCCAAGTTCAAAGGGTAGTCGAACCACTTTGGGTAGTCAACGTCTCAAAACCCCGGACACTCCCAATTGATTTAAGCCTATATCGTCGATTTACGCATCACCGAGTTTATTATTATTTATTTGTTTAAAATTTTGAGAATTTTCGCTTCGATTTCTCGCTTTATTTATTTCTCGTATTGTCGATTTCTCGTTTTCTCGCTTTACGCTCCATAAAACACATGCACAACTCGCACAGCTCTCGTAATCTAAAACGCTAATTGATACACCAACCAAACTAAATCGCTTATCTCTCCTATCTCGCTTATCTCGCTTATATATCGCTTATATCTCGCTATTATATCGCATCTCGAACGCGCTACACTTTACTTATAAAAGGTGAATACGTGCAAAGTATATGCTTACGTGAAATACGTGCTTATGTGCTTACGTGCTTATGTGCTTACGTGCCTACGTGTTTATGTGATTTTGTGCCTTGTATGAATAATAATAATAATAAATACTTAAACATAACTCTATTATAATTGAATCTCATCTAATCTAAGTCCTTCGTGTAGATGTCTTCACTAGGATCGCATACCAGGATGAATCTCCAGCGCAGCAACGCTGACAAGCGTATCGCTACAATGGTAGCCATGGAAATGGCTAAGGTCATCCCGCAGATCGTCTTAGAAATTCATGCTGTGAGCAATAACCCATCAGTTGACTCGAAAGCTGAAAACCCCAAGCCCGATTCAGTTTAAAAAATTTTAAGGCTTGTGCACCTCTCGCCTTCACGGGCAATGATGGACCGACTTCTATGTTCCATTGGTTTGACGCCATTGAGGTCACCTTTAGGCAAATTGGATGCCCCGATGACCTTCGCACGGTGAACGTTACCGGAGTCTTCCAGTCCCGTGCTCTCGACTGGTGGACCGCCGAAAGGACTAGGCGCGGCAACGATGAAGCCTATAGTCTATCTTGGGAGGAACTCAAGGAAGTAATGATGAAGGAGTTATGTCCTCTGCACGAGATATAAAAGCTCGAGAACGAGTTTTGGGGTATAAAGCAAGATGGTCACGACAATGCTGGATTCACCGCTCGATTCAAGATCTTGAGCATCATCTGTCCCAGCCAAGTTGATACAACCGAGAAAGCTATCAACAAGTATATCTGTGGTTTACCCGAATGTGTTGCAAATTTTGTGAAAGTTGCTCGTACTACAACCATCGAGGAAACCTACATGCTCGCTGCTGAGATCAATGATCAGCGAGTTCAAGATGGTTATTTCAAGAACCATGCAAAAGTTTCCAATCAAGCTGTTACCGAACCAACTGCTGCTATCGAATCACCCAGCGAATCGAAGGGAAAGCGTCAGGGATGCAAAAGAGGAAACCCTAGCAAGAACTACGCCGCCGCTACACCGCTCAGATCTCAGCCTTATCAGGCTCCCGCTCAGGACGCACCCCTAACTAAACGTGCGTACACCGGTCCTCACCCACTGTGCCCTAATGCACATATCATCATGTGGTGGGTGGAAACTGCCGCTTTTGCACAAACTGCAATATCTACGGCCACTTTACTGTCAGTTGCCGTACCGGCCCTCGTCAGCCAGCTCCTCAAGCTCCAGCACTGCCAGCTCCTCAGCGTACTCCCCAGAACAACCAGCAGCAACAAGCAGCAGCTCCAAAGGCACGTGTGTGTTACGTGTATGGTGATCCGAACCACTTTGCAAATGTCTACCCAAACCGTACCGTGAAGCAAGAGCGCGGTAACAGCAGACCCAGCAGCAACCACCACCGCAGCCTCAGCAGCAACAACAAGCTGCGCGTGGAAGGGCTTTCAACCTGAATCACCGCCAGGCCCAGAATGACAATAATGTTATCAATGGTACGTTCCTCGTTAATGGTATTTATGCTTCATGTTTATTTGATACCGGTGCCGATAATTGTTTTGTATCGTTAGAATTCGAAAAGGTTTTAAAATGTAAACGCGCTAAACTCCCAAAGACTTTCGATGTCGAAGTCCACCGGAAGAACTGCTACCGTTAACTCTGTTTTACGTGCTATGTAATGAGGTAGCTTCGATATCATAGTAGGTATGTACTTTCTTTGTGAAAACCATGCTGAAGTTGTATGCTTCGATAAGATGATTAGCTTCCCTCTCCCGAATGGTGATCAACTTCATGTCTACGGTGAAACTCCCTCAAAGAAGTTGATGCTTTTGTCATGTACTCGAGCACACAAATTCTTGCAAAAGCGATGTGTTGCCTTCCTCGCCCACATTGTGAACCCGGAGAAAGAAAAGAAGACTTATAAAGATGTTCCCGTTGTTTGTGAATTTCCTAAAGTCTTTCCCGACGATTTACCCGGTTTACCCCCTACTCGAGATGTTGAATTCCGTATCGATTTAGTTCCCGGTGCTATTTCTGTTGCCAAAGCTCCTTATCGTCTCGCACCATCCGAAATGCGCGAGCTATCAAGCCAACTTCAAGAGCTTCTTGATAAAGGTTTCATACGCCCAAGCACTTCGCCTAGGGGGCACCCGTTCTTTTTGTGAAAAAGAAAGATGGGACGTTCCGAATGTGCATCGATTATCGTGAACTTAACAAACTCACGATAAAGAACCGCTACCCTCTTCCTCGTATCAACGACTTATTTGATCAGCTTCAAGGTGCTACTTGTTTTTCTAAGATCGATCTTCGTTCCGGCTATCATCAATTGCGCGTATTGGAAGAAGACATTCTGAAAACCGCCTTTCGTACTCGTTATGGCCATTTTGAATTCGTGGTCATGCCTTTTGGTCATACCAATGCACCCGCGGTATTCATGGATTTGATGAACCGTGTGTGTAAAGCCTTCTTAGATTGTTTCGTCATTGTTTTAATCGATGATATTCTTATCTATTCGAAGTCGAGAGACGAACACGCGCGTCATCTCTGTTTAGTCCTTGAACTCCTCCAAGGAACTCGCCTTTATGCTAAGTTCTCTAAGTGTGAATTCTGGCTCGAAGAAGTCCAATTTCTCGGCCACATCGTTAATAGTCAAGGAATTCACGTCGACCCTGTAAAGATCGAAGCCGTCAAGAGTTGGATTACACCGAAGAATGCCTCCGAAATCCGTTCATTTCTTGGATTGGCAGGTTACTACCGTCGATTCATCGCCGACTTCTCGAAATCGCCGTTCCGCTTACCGCTTTAACTCATAAAGATAAACCTTTTGTTTGGGATTCCAAGCAAGAGGAAGCTTTTCAAACTCTCAAGCGTATGCTATGCAACGCTCCTGTACTCGCTTTACCCGACGGAAACGACGATTTCGTTGTTTACTGCGATGCCTCGAATCTTGGCCTTGGTTGTATTCTCATGCAACGAGACAAGGTTATCGTGTATGCGTCTAGACAACTCAAAATCCACGAGAAGAACTACACAACCCACGATCTCGAACTCGGTGCAGTTGTTTTTGCGTTGAAGATATGGCAACACTACCTTTACGGTACTAAGTGTACGGTCTTCACCGACCATAAGAGCTTACATCATATCTTCAATCAAAAGGAACTAAATATGCGCCAACGCAGATGGGTTGAACTCAACGATTACGATTATGAGATACGCTACCATCCGGGCAAAGCAAATGTCGTAACCGATGCTCTAAGTCGACGAAGCTATGTATATAGTGTTCGTGACTCTCAAGCTTTGAATGATCTCGAAATCATGATTCGCTCCACTCAATTCGCTTGTTTAAACGAGAATACTCTGGAGGAAGAAATGAAATGTGGTGCCGAAACTCAGCTCGTTGTCAAACCTAACGGTATCTATTACTACCTCGATCGCATTTGGATTCCCAGCCGTGATAATCTTCGTGAATTGCTAATGACCGAAGCCCATAAATCTCGATATTCCATTCACCCCGGTGCCGACAAGATGTACCAGGATCTTCGTCCTAAGTACTGGTGGCCGGGCATGAAAAAGGATATCACCATGTACGTCTCAAAGTGCTTAACTTGTTCGAAAGTTAAAGCCGAACATCAAAGGCCCTCTGGTTTACTTGAACAACCCGAAATCCCGATATGGAAGTGGGAGAGTATAGCTATGGACTTTATTACGAAACTTCCCCGCACTTCATCTGGTCACGATAGCATTTGGGTTATCGTTGATCGTCTTACTAAATCTACGCACTTTATTGCTATACGAGAAGAATTTAAGGTCGAACGGTTAGCCCGAATCTATACCGACGAAGTCATTTGTCGACACGGGACGCCTCGTGACATCATTTCAGACCGCGGCAGTCGCTTTACTTCGTGTCTCTGGGAGACTTTCCAATCCGCTCTCGGTACTACTCTCAATCTCAGTACCGCTTGCCTTAAACCGACGGTCAGACTGAGCGCACGATTCGCACCCTCGAAGACATGCTTCGTGCGTGCATCATAGATTTCGGTGGTAACTGGGATACACATTTACCTCAAATTGCATTCTCGTACAATAGTAGTTATCATACCAGCATTCAAATGGCTCCTTTTGAGGCACTGTATGGAAGGAAATGTCGATCGCCTATTGCATGGCATGAGATCGGAGAAGCATAAATCACTGGTCCCGAGCTAATTCAAGAAATGACGGACAAGATCCTCCAGATCAGAGACAATCTCTTGAAAGCTTGGAGTCGTCAAAAGAGTTATGCCGATAAACGCCCCAAGCCCCTACAGTTCGAAGTGGGAGATCACGTTCTCCTAAAGGTTGCACCTTGGAAGGGAGTGGTCCGCTTCGGCAAGAAAGGAAAGCTAGCGCCTCGATACGTTGGTCCCTTTAAGATTCTGGAAAGGATCTGCAAAGTAGCCTATCGTCTCGAATTACCGGAGGAACTCAATAATGTACATCCGACTTTCCACGTGTCTAACCTCAAGAAATGCCTCGCGAAGAAAATCTGCATGTCCCTCTCAGAGATCTGCAAATCAACGAGACTCTCCATTTCGTGGAAAAGCCTGTGGAAATCATGGACTGGGAGACCAAAAAACTCCGACGCTCTCGCATCCCTATCGTGAAGGTCCGATGGGAGGGTAAACGCGGCACCGAGCTTACTTGGGAATTGGAAAGTGATATGAAGGCCAAGTACCCGCATCTATTTGTTACAGCTACTACTTAAATTTCGGGAATAAATTTCCTAAAGTAAGGGATACTGTAACAACTCGAAAATTCGTTGTTATCTTTTCATTTGTCTTTCCGATGTATCTATCTTTTGTAAGCCCGAGATTCATTTTATAATAAAGTTTATGTTAATTAATTTTGGTGTTGTACGTTATTATCGCATCTAATCGCTTATTAAGTCGCATCGCTAATCTCATCGCATCGCAAATCGCAGTTAATTATGTGGTTTTATATTATTTATGTCTTATGTATGTTTGTGTTTATGATTACAATCGCTATCACATCGCTCTCGCATATTCAAATTGCTAAATCGCACTATTATATCAATTATAACGTTTAATATAACTAACTAATACGAACCGAATCGCTAAACGAACACTTAACGCGAAAAACGACGAAAACCCAACAAATTGGGTCAACTTCGCTCGAACTTGGTAACCCCAAGTTCGGCCGAACTTGGCTGATAAACTCAGAATCTTTCAATTTCCTTAAGTTCGCTCGAACTTGCCCTTCAAGGGTCAAGTTCGGCCGAACTTGACTCATTTCCTCCAAATATCCCTCAAGTCCGCTCGAACTTGCATGATTTCATGCAAGTTCGGCCGAACTTGACTCCACCAGCTCACCTTTTTGCCTTCGCCTATAAATACTCAGCCCCATTCTATCATTTGAACCTGCTGTAACTTCGCTCTGAGCTCCTGAAACCCGAAACCCTCTGTTTTCTAAGTAAGAATCAACCCGATTTCAACTACAATGATGTTCAACAACGTTTTACAACGATTTTGCACAAGGCGTTGCCTTCGTTTTCATCAAATCTCTTCTGTTTATAAAAATCTTCATCTTTTTCCATCAAAACTTCTGTTTTCACTCAGATCTATACTAGATCTAAGCAAAACCTTTTAAAACCTTGATTTTTACACCATTTTCGGACTAATGACGTATGTTTCATTCACTTTTGAGTGGAAAGAGGCGTTGTCGAAGCTAGATCTCAGATCCGGAAGCACAAGGAAGAAATCGTCACTTTACACAAGCTGGACTAACCCGTACGAACCATTAAGTTCGCCTGGATTAGCCCGAGTTTCTGTAGAATGGCTAAGTTCACTCCAAAAGACCTCTCCAGCCTAAGTTTTACTCAGTGGCTTAAGGTTGGAGGGATGGACACTCGATTTCCTCAGCAAACAACGCGAAAACACAAGGTCTGGACTCGAAAACCTCAAGTTCGCTCAAGAATCACAATCACCCAGGTCAAGTTCGACCGAACTTGTACCCAAATGGGTCAAGTTCGACCGAACTTGAGTCCTTTCCACCAAATTTCCTTGCAAGTTCGCCCGAACTTGCCTTGTTTCCTAAGAAACTATGCAAGTTCGCCCGGACTTGTCATTTTAGTAAGATTTCTTTACAAGTTCGCCCGAACTTGACAAGATTCCTAAGAATCTTACCAGGTTCGACCGAACTTGGCTCAAATCTCACCATATTCTTACAACTTCATTCAAACTTGTATGTTTACATACAAGTTCCCCCGAACTTGCCTACTGCCCAACCCAAACTTAACCGTTTCAGCTTTTCGGAGACTGATGCACTTCCGTTCGCGTATGCAGGCTGATCTGGCACTCCTCTTCACCTCTCGGCCGTTGTCTACTCTCTCCTAAACGCACCCACAATGAGTATACTTGACCCGTTTTCGCTTTAACGCACTTTTCGGGTGTTACATACGTTCCTATATCAAAATCACTTCACAAATCAAACTGTTTATCACACGCAAATAATCTATTTATATATGCTCAATACGTGATACTAGAAGCATGTGAGTAGGACTTATTTTCGTTAACTTGCCTTCCTTAGCTAGTATGGTACTATAGTGTGGCTAACACCCAACGGGGTCTAGTTAGGATGGACGCGCAAGCCGTCTCACGGTAGTTAGCATGAGAAATAAACCTATGTTAATCTGTGTGAAATGTTTCGGTGTATCATGATATGTAGTTAGACTATTTCGCGAACGTTTTCTCGATTATGCTAGTACTACTTAAACCTGTATGCTCACCTTTACTTAATTGTATTGAATTGTATTTTAATGCATGTAACAGGTTGAGGATCTTTTGCTTGGATGCCTTGGATGTTGCATGCTTAGATTAGTTTGTTTTGTTTAGTTTGTTTAGAACGGTTTGTAATAAAATCTTGGGGAGATCGAATTGGATTTATGTTTAAGAGATTTTGTTAAATTGTGATGGTTGTTTTAAAGGTTGTATGAGTTTGATAGTATGGAATATTGAATGTTGATTATTATCTTTGAAATGCCTGTTATGGGATCTCTTGATTGATCTGATTCGCCTAGTGCCACTACCCCGATGATTCCGCCATCGGTTGGGGTGTGACATAAATGTCAAATCGGGTCAAATATAATATGTTCTCATCCAACGGTATAAATTCGTGTTACTCTATGTTTCGAACCGCCAAAACGTGTTATGGGTAAAATTTTAACCCTTTATTATGTTTTTTATGTTTCCTATATATGAATCGGAATCGTTATATTCTTTTGTCTTTTATATTACTACGTAGCTGTCAATTTATATGAACTAATATTATCATCAGGAAAATAGTCATTTAATAATTTATTGTATTAATTGGCGATAAAATCTTTGCCAGTTTGTCCAGACCATCCTTTCATAAACAATGTTGTCATGGATCTCTTTTATAATCGGTTATTGTGGAAAGTGTTCTAGCTTGATGATTTTCTTTCGTCTGAAATTTGAATTTCTGAGATGAGAGGCATCTTATCTTTTTTATATTACAAGGTTTCAAAAGTCAAATGTTTGACTTTTCTTTTGGGATATCCACATTTTTGTTGACATTTTTGTCATTCTTTTCCTTATTCAAAACGTACAAAGGCGGATTCAAATAGTGAAAGAAGCTGGGAAAACTAAAATTAGCGTTCGGATCATTTCTTATTACAATTTGACGCAAGTTTGTCAGGTAAATGACTAAATGTTTCATTTTATGTGACATATCCTTTCGACTTTTTTTGGGCAACCAAGTGATTGAAGGTTTGTTTTTCTTTTGTACCTTCCAAACTTGAACAACTTTACATTTATGGGGTGTAATTTACATTGATTTTATTGGATTATAGGTGATTTTTAGCTCTTGCATAATAATAGGCATGTCCTTAAGATGCTCCATTCCGTGTTACGTAAAACTTTCATACACCGGTTCAATGGGACCCGAAGGTACTTCTTCATCCTTCATTTTTTTTTCTGTTGTTTAATGCTTCTAAAATTTTTGAATAATAATAAAAATAACAATTCGAAGATAAAAAAGAAATTAATGATTTTTTATATAAAAATGATAAATTTTGTGATTTAATAACATTTGACGTCAGGCTAATATATTTAAAATAGTTGACCTATAAACTTGTAGATTGATCATGGTGTCTTCTTCATCGCCCCAAAACTCATCCACTCAACCTAGATCCTCATTGTCGCCTCCATACTTCCTATTTGTAAATGATGTTACCATATGTGATGCGCGATTAAAGGAAGCTACATTTTTTTTCAACATTATGCTAGGCGAACGACAACAATCCCATAATGCTAATAGACAGTTATGATGGTTTCACTTATAACCTTAGCCAGGTTTCCCCTTCTTTACATACTTACGTGGAAAGTTAGCATATTTACGTGGAAAATTAGCATATACAAGTACTAGAAACATGAATTAAGAGGGGTTTTTTTCCTTTTTTTTAATTTCATAACCTGTTTACATGTGACCCAGTTATAGGGGTACTTATATAGCTAGGTCAGTTTTTGTATGAGATTGTTTGTATCATGATTATGGAATGTAACTACATCTTGTGTTCAAAATATCTGTTTTTTTCGTTGCAACTATATGAATGTGTCATGTTTGTATACATTTCATGTAGCATTAGGTATATTTCCATTGCATATTTTTACGTAGTCATTGCGCATCTGCAACGCACGGTGGGTAAACTACTAGTTGAGTCTAAAAACAAAAACATGTGTCAAAGCAATCCATAAAAAGGCAAGCAATGGACGTTATCTAATTACGCCACACGACAACCGACCAATGCCATAATTAAACACAAAAAATATATAATCCCATCCCCAATCAATTCCCCCAATATCATTATTCTTTCTTGCCCTTCTTATTCTTCTTCCCCCACTCATAATGTAACGCCTTGCTTTTTATACTTTCCATATTTAGAAAGCTAGTCTTGTACTTCTATTTTCGGAAACCGTTGTATCTCGTATTCGCATTTTCGTTGTAATCTTTGTAATTGAGACTTGAATCATAATGGAAATATACTTTTTATCTCTATACTTGTCATACATACTCATACATACATATACATGATGCTCATACTCGAAAACGTGACATACTTGTAAATACGCGACGTTTATACTTCACACATACAATACACATGATGTTTATACTCGATCTCGTTCAACTTATACATACATATACAATATAACATGTGCTATATGCTTAGAATACTTATTATATTCATAAAATTCCAAAATATAACACTTAAACCCGTCACAATTCAACAAAAGAACAAATTTCAAAATTGTGTCCCGGCCTAGGTCCTTGCGGACCGCAAGGGGATACCCTTACGGTCCGTAAGACCCTCGGGGTGGGTCAAAATTGTTTTCGCTCGCATTTTAGCACGAATCCCACCATAAACCTCTAACCCAATCACCTTTATACCTCATTAAAACTCACTCAACACCCTCCTAACTCTTCCCTATAAATACCAACCCTATCCACACCATTTTCACTTTCCAAACTCCATCTAATCTCACTCAATCACTCTCAAATCTCTTGCAAAACACAAATTCGGACAGATTCATACCTTCATACTAAAGTGAGCATAACTTGCTCAAAACTCAACGAAATCACTTTATTCTTCTTTCTAAATGCTTAGATAATCCTTAGGTTTGAATCTACGGGTTCTCCGTGGACAATCCAGACCTGGAAATGCACCTAAAGGACTCCAAAACTTTTTGTTTTTTCCAACACTTTAAAACTTGTTTAATCTCATCTTTTCTTCATTCATCCTAGTGTTCTTGAGCTTCTAATCCACTTACTGATTAAGGAGAATAACCTAGGTTGTTATACATGTAAATAGGAGTGTTTAAACACTCCAAACTTTCTGTTTTCATAGAGCTTTAAGCTCACAAGTGATGCAAGTCTTGAACTTGTTCATGTGTGTCTACCTTGGTTAGCTTGGGCTATCCTAACTCTAAGACCACACATCACTTGATGATTTCTCATCATTATCCCAAGCTAGTTTGCTAGTTGAAAAGTAACACAACCCCGTCTAGCCTTCGACGCGTGTAAACGCATGCTCACCGGGTTAATAATTACTTGGCTACTTGGTATAGTGACACCATTTACATTCTTGATGTTAACATCGTTCTTGACCCTCCTTGTTGTCTATGACAACTTGGGTAGTGGTGAACTCATACGATGTTCCTAAATGGATGGTTCTACCTCCTACCTCCTCCATGACTTATATAATATTATTGTTAGTTAGTTTAATATTATGTACATATATATATAACTATGGACTATGATATAATCCTAAAAACCGAACCGTTGATAATGACTATATAATCACCTATCAAGTTAATAAGTTTATCACTAAAGTGTGTAGTTCCCCGTTACGATTCTAATAGGTCCCGAACCTATGAAATCACATCAAACCCGTATGGGTTATCATAGTGTCAAAAACGAGTGCTATACCTTAGTGACTATTTTCATATCCTAATACTTTGTTATTCTCTATTCCGTAATTATGCTTGATAATCCGAATTGTACTCCACAATTTTACTTATGAAATGAAATCCGGTTTAATTAAATATTGTCGCAATTAGCATTATGAGCAATGAGCAATCTCTTTCGTCCCCCCTCGATGTTTCCGCCATTGGTTGGGGTGTGACAGATTGGTATCAGAGGCATAACTATAGGGAATTAGGTAGAATTGCCATGTTCGACCTAGTCTATAGTTTAAGTGTCCATTTTTGACCATTCTCATGCTATGCTTACAACTTTATTCTTCCTTTCTTTTGGTTTTAAAACTTACATAACGTCTTCCCTAAGACGCTTACACAATACACTTGAAGACTTGAAGATACTCATGATGCAAACGTGGCGATTTGCACCAAGATAGGTCCAATGACTTACAATTTTTGGTGAAATCCCTCATTCCGCGTATTCGATTTTCACGGAGTTACGCCATTAAGTTAGGAGTGATATCCACACCTTGATGGAAAACTTCCATTTCACACTCTAGTGGATCTTACAAACGAGTCGGAATATGCTCCTCGTTTAGTAAGAAACAAACCACACTTAGGGTACGAAATCATCAAGTTAGGGGTGAAACCCGCACCTTGTAGATTAAGTGCCATTCCTCGGTTTTCAATCTCGCCAAAGTCTTGAATTTTCGATCGACTAGGGACATGTAGTAACTGGAAGGGTAAAATGCCGTTAATCGCTTCTCGACGAGAGTGTTTTACCTATTAGGCCAAAGCATTTTCCCTAACTCAAAAGATCTTACGAATCACTTTGGAATAGTCGACGTTTCTCTACCCGAAACAATCCCATGTTTTATTGAGCCAATCTTTTATGTTATCTCAATTTTTATGTGATTTTATACTTGTTACCTTATTCATTTCGAATTGTTACACAATTCGTACGTCTCTCGCAATAAAAAACAATAATAATCCTCATGAATAAACTAAATTTATACTCTTTATACGCATTCATACATGATTATACTTGTTGAATACTCGTTAAATACTCACTAGATACATGCAAAATACGTGAATTATCCACTTATACATGCAAAACTTATTTTCTTACATTGTGATCAAGTCTCATCCTTTTCCTTTCTATTTCAACCCTAGATGTCTTCTCCAAGTTCTTCCAAGAAATCCAAGGGTTCCAAGAAGGGTTCAAACAACAAAGGGGACTCTATCTCCAAGCAGGAATTGGTAGGGTTAGTCGTGGAACAAATGGCCGAGCAAATGGCTAAAATTATCCTAAACATCGTGAGCCAAATCCAAACCATCCATGAAACCCCTAAATCCTCTGTTGACTCAAAGGTGGACCCTCTCAAAGCAACGTTCTAGTTCAAACAGTTCATGGCTTGTAAGCCCATGGAATTCACTGGTAATGATGGCGCTACTGCCATGATGAACTTGTTCGACGCAATCGAACTCACCTTTTTGCAAAGCAGATGCCCTGATGAGCTCTGAACCTTAAATGCCACAGGGGTCTTTCGTGAGAGAGCCCACGAGTGGTGGACCATTGAGATAAACAAACATGGCAATGAAGCAGCCCACGCGTTACCTTGGGAAGAGCTAAGGCAGCTCATGAAGGACCAATTCTGTCCCGCTCACGAGACCCAGAAACTTGAAAACGAATTCTGGAATCTTACCCAACAGGGGAGCGACGCTGAAGGATTGATCGCGCGCTTCAAACAGTTGAGTATCCTTTGCCCTGGGCAAGTGGATACCATTCCCAAGGTAATCGCCAAACTCATTCGTTGCCTCTCACCTGTATTAATAAACCATCGCCGCTGCTAGCCCCAAAACCCTCAAAGATACTTATAGCATCACAATTGAAATGAAGCACAATTGCATTCGTCATGGGGCCTATGAAAAGGTCTCCACAAAGCATGTACACCAAGCCATCGCTGATACCACTACCACTGCTGAATCACCTCCCTCCCAAGCCAGGAAACAAAACAACAGGAATAAGAAGTGGAAGGCTTACGTTCAGAACAATGTTGTTGTTACTCCCGCTTGCCCCTATACCACTAAACGCCGTCTCCTCTACCCAAAACACCAAGCCACCCAAGCAAAACTACACCGGTACTTAGCCTAAATGTGAACGGTGCACCTACCACCATCTCCCATCCACCCCGTGTCGAAAGTGCGCCAACTGTAACAGGATGGGGCATTTCGCCAGTCATTGTCGCCAACCCAAAAACAACCAACCCCAAGCCGTCATGCCTAACCCTAACCCTAACCAGCCTCAACCCCCGCGTCAGAATGATCCTGTGCGAGCGTGTTACAAATGTGGCGATTTCAATCATCTCGCCAATGTTTGTCCTCTACTCAACCAACAGCCTCAACTCCAACAGCAACAATAGCCTCAGCCTACTAAAGGACGAGCTTTCATGCTCACCTCTGCTCAGGCTCAAAGCTCCAATGACGTCATCACTGGTACGTTCCTTGTCAACCATATTTATGCTTCATGTCTATTTGACACTGGTGCCGATAAAAGTTTTGTGTCTGTCGAATTTGAACCTTTACTTAAGTGCGGACGCTCCAAATTGCCTAAACCTTTCACTGTCGAAGTCGCTAACGGGAAATCCATCATCGTTGATTTCATCCTTTCTAATTGCTCCTTGAATCTTAATGACCATACGTTTTCGATTGACCTCATTCCCATGCAATTGGGAAGCTTTGATATCTTAGTAGGCATGGATTGGCTTAGGCGAGTTCATGCTAAAGTTGTTTGTTCTGAAAAGTTCATTCGCCTTCCTCTTCTTAACAACGATGCGTTGCACGTCTATGACGAGAAACCTTCTAAAGGTCTCAAGCTCATGTCATGTATTCAAGCGAACAAGTACTTACGTAAGGAGTACTTTGCCTTTCTCGCCCATGTTGTGGAAAAGAAAGACAAAGGCCCGAGCATAAGTGATGTCCATATCGTTTGTCAATTTCCTGATGTCTTCCATGAGGATCTTCCTGGTCCTCCGCCTCATCGATCCGTTGACTTTCGTATTGACCTCATCCCTGGCGCAACTCCTGTTGCGAAGGCTCCCTATCGTTTAGCACCCTCGGAAATGCAAGAGCTATCGAGCCAACTTCAAGAGCTTCTTGATAAAGGCTTTTTACGACCTAGTACTTCTCCGTGGGGTGCTCCCGTTTTGTTCGTCAAGAAGAAAGATGGATCCTTTCGGATGTGTATTGACTATCGTGAACTCAATAAACTTACAGTAAAAAACCGATATCCTCTCCCCCGTATTAACGACCTCTTTGATCAACTTCAAGGTGCGACGTGTTTCTCCAAGATCGATCTCCATTCTGGCTATCATCAACTTCGATTTTTCGAGGGAGATGTGCCTAAAACTGCTTTCCGCACACGTTATGGACACTCGAGTTCATGGTCATGCCTTTTGGTTTGACTAATGCGCCTGCATGTTCATGAATCTCATGAACCGCGTGTGTAAACCTTACCTCGATCAATTCGTAATCATATTCATCGACGATATTCTCATCTACTCCAAGACAAAAGAAGAACATGGGTGACATTTGCAACTTATCCTTCAGCTTTTGCGAACCGAACGTCTTTATACCAAATTTCCAAGTGTGAATTTTGGCAAAAAGAGGTTCAATTCCTTGGTCACACCATCAATGAACTCGGTATTCACTTTGACCCCGCAAAGATAGAAGCTGTGAAGAATTGGATTGCACCTTAATCGTCTTCTGAAATTCGTTCGTTCCTTGGCCTAGCTGGTTATTATAGTCGCTTCATCTCGAACTTTTCTAAGATTGCCGTTCCTTTAACGTCTTTGACCCAAAAAGATAAACCTTTTGTTTGGGGTCTCGAACAAGAGGAGTCTTTTTAAACCCTCAAGGATATGCTTTGCAATGCTCCTATCCTTACACTCCCCGATGGAAACGATGATTCGTCGTGTATTGTGATGCTTCAAACTAAGGTCTTGGTTGCGTTCTTATGCAACGAGACAAGGTTATCGCTTACGCGTTGAGACAACTCAAAATTCATGAGAAAAACTATACTACGCACGCCCTTGAACTTGGTGCAGTTGTTTTTGCATTAAAGATTTGGCGACACTACCTTTATGGTACAAAGTGTACGGTCTTCACCGACCATAAGAGCCTTCAACATATCTTTGATCAAAAGGAACTCAACATGCGTCAACGTTGTTGGGTAGAATTGTTAAACGACTACGACTATGATATTCGCTACCACCCTGGTAAGGCGAATGTCGTTGCCGATGCACTCAGTCGTAAGACTCATGTCAAGAGTGTTCATTGCTACCAAATCCTGGGAAAACTTAACGAGTTAATTCGCCAAGCACAATTTTCCGTCATCAACGAGGGTAACCTCGATAACGAGTTGAATTGTGGAGTCGAAAACCCACTCGAAGCTAAGCCCGATGGTATCCTTTACTACCATGATCGCATTTGGAATCCCAATCGTCTCAACCTTCGAAACACCTTGATGGACGAAGCCCACAAATCCTGATACCCCATTCATCATGGCGCTGACAAGATGTATCATGATCTTCGAGCATCTAATTGGTGGCCCAGGATGAAGAAAGATATCGCCCTTTACGTCTCAAAGTGTCTTACATGTTCCAAAGTCAAGGCCGAACATCAACGTCCCTCTGGTTTGCTCAAACAACCAGAAGTCCCTGTCTGGAAATGGGAAAGCATTGCCATGGATTTTATCGCCAAGTTGCCTCGTACTTCGTCTGGTCATGACAGCATCTGAGTTATCATTGACCGATTGACCAAATCCGCTCATTTCCTCGCCATTCGTTAAGATTACAAAGTCGAGAAATTGGCTCGTATCTACACAGATGAAGTCATCAGTTGTCATGGTACTCTTCTTGATATTATCTATGATCGTGACGCTCGTTTCACATCTCGCCTTTGGCAAACATTCCAATCCGCCCTTGGCACTCATCTTAACCTTATCACCGCTTTTCATCCTCAGTCTGATGGTCAAACCGAGCGTACAATCCAAACTTTGGAAGATATACTTCGTTCTTGCGCAATCGATTTTGGCGGCAATTGGGATTCGCACTTACCTTTGGTAGAATTCTCGTACAATAATAGTTATCACGCCAGTATTCAAATGGCTCCATTTGAAGCATTGTATGGTCATAAGTGCCATTCGCCTGTTTGTTGGCACGAGATTGGAGATGTTCAGATCACTGGTCCCGAATTAATACAAGAGACGACGGACAAAATTCTACAAATCCGTGATAACCTCCTTAAGGCTCGAAGTCATCAAAAGAGATACGCAGACAAGAGACACAAACCTTTGGAATTTAATATTGGTGATCATGTACTTCTCAAGGTATCCCCTTGGAAGGGTGTTGTTCGTTTTGGTAAGAAAGGCAAACTCGCTCCTCGCTACGTAGGGCCTTTCAAGAATCTCGAAAGGATTGGCAAGGTAGCATATCGACTGGACCTACCTCAGGCGCTCAACAATGTTCATCCGGTATTTTATGTTTCAAATCTCAAGAAACGTCTAGCCGAAGAAGGACTTCAAGTTCCATTCGAAGATCTTCAAATCAACAAGACATTGCATTTCGTGGAGAAACCGGTCGAAATCAAGGACCGAGGAATCAAGCAACTAAGGCGCAGTCGAATCCCGATCGTCAAGGTTCGATGGGAAGGAAAACATGGCGCTGAATTTACTTGGGAACTCGAAAGTGATATGAAGACTAAGTATCCACACCTCTTTGTTGCATCTTCCTAAATTTTGGGATGAAATTTCCTAAAGGAGAGGAGACTAACGCCTCGCTTTTCATACTTTCCATATTTAGCAAGCTAGTCTTGTATTTCTATTTTCGGAAACCGTTGTTTCTCGTATTCGCATTTTCGTTGTAATCTTTGTAATCGAGACTTGAATCATAATGGAAATATACTTTTTATCTCTATACTTGTCATACATACTCATACATACATACACATGATGCTCATACTCGAAAACGTGACATACTTGTAAATACGCGATGTTTACACTTCACACCTACAATACACATGATGTTTATACTCGATCTCGTTCAACTTATACATACATATACATTATAACATGTGCCATATGCTTAGAATACTTATTATATTCATAAAATGCCAAAATATAACACTTAAACCAGTCACAATTCAACAAAACAACAAATTTCAAAATTGTGTCCCTGCCCAGGTCCTTTCGGACCGCAAGGGGATACCCTTACGGTCCGTAAGACCCACTGGGTGGGTCGGAATTGTTTTGGCTCGCGTTTTAGCACGAATCCGACCATAAACCTCTAACCCAATCACCTTTATGCCTCATTAAAACTCACCCAACACCCTCCTAACTCTTCCCTATAAATACCAACCCTATTCCACACCATTTTCACTTTCCAAACTCCATCTAATCTCACTCAATCACTCTCAAATCTCTTGCAAAACACAAATTCGGACAGATTCATACCTTCATACTAAATTGAGCATAACTTGCTCAAAACTCAACGAAATCACTTGATTCTTCTTTCTAAATACTTAGATAATTCTTAGGTTTGAATCTACGGGTTCCCCATGGACAATCCAGACCTGGAAATGCACCTCAAGGACTCCAAAACTTTTTGTTTTGTTCAAACACTTTAAAACTTGTTTAATCTCATCTTTTCTTCATTCATCCTAGTGTTCTTGAGCTTCTAATCCACTTAGTGATTAAGGAGACTAACCTAGGTTGTTATACATGTAAATAGGAGTGTTTAAATACTCCAAACGTTCTGTTTTCGTAGAGCTTTAAGCTCACAAGTGATGCAAGTCTTGAACTTGTTCATGTGTGTCTACCTTGGTTATCTTGGGCTATCCTAACTCTAAGAGCACACATCACTTGATGAATTCTCATCATTATCCCAAGCTAGTTTGCTAGTTGAAAAGTAACACAACCCCGTCTAGCCTTCGACGTGTGTCAACGCATGCTCACCGGGTTAGGAATTACTTGGCTACTTGGTATAGTGACACCATTTACATTCTTGATGTTAACATCATTCTTGACCCTCCTTGTTGTCTATGACAACTTGGGTAGTGGTGAACTCATACGAGGTTCCTAAATGGATGGTTCTACCTCCTACCTCCTCCATGACTTATATAATATTATTGTTAGTTAGTTTAATGTTATGTACATATATATATAACTATGGAATATAATATAATCCTAAAAACCGAACCCTTGATAATGACTACATAATCACCTATCAAGTTAATAAGTTTTATAACTAAAGTGTGTAGTTCCCCGTTACGATTCTAATAGGTCCCGAACCTATGAAATCACATCAAACCCGTATGGGTTATCATAGTGTCAAAAACGAGTGTTATACCTTAGTGACTATTTTTATATCCTAATACTTTGTTATTCTCTATTCCGTAATTATGCTCGATAATCCGAGTCTTCTGTTAAAACTCATTACTCATACCTTTGTTCTTCTTGTAGAAGGACAAGGTGCCAAACCCTAATCTACAAACAAGCTCGCGGATTCTCTAAGGGAACACTTTAAGAAAAACCGTGAGTACACTCGACCCATTTACCGCTTGCTCACTTTTTGGGTTGTAACATGTTTACCTATCAAAATACACAAATCACAACTTATGCTTTACATGCTCAATCCGTTAATACATGAATACTTGTTATGCTTTGATACATGCTAGAATTATACATGCTTGATCATTAACTTAGCTAGCCCACCTTGACATATATAGCGCTATAGGAGTAGCACACCACCCGTTGGGGTTATGTTAGGATTCTCATACTCATTTTAGTCTCGTTGCTTTTGCAACGAGGGAAGCTCGTTTATACTCGTGGAAACTCGGGGTTTGATCTAGTGTTGCATGATTAGCATTTACCTTACATAACGATTAACATGTAGATTCGAGTTATATCTTTATACCTATGCTATGTATCACCAAACTTGTGTACTCGCCTTTGCTTTTGCATTGAACTTTATTTTAAAACATGTTACTGGTTGATGAGGATGATGTTATGAAATTGGAGTAGCGTTGATGACTAGATACACACATAGATGTTAGGTTTATTAATGTCGTATCAAATTTTGCCTAGATTATTGTTATATTTGAAATTTCCATGTTTTGTACTCAACAATTTTACTTATGAAATGAAATCCTGTTTAATTAAATATTGTCGCAATTAGCATTATGAGCAATGAGCAATCCCTTTCGTCCCGCCTTGATGTTTCCGCCATCGGTTGGGGTGTGACACATAGATACATGCAATCTAACACAAACAAACCGTAATTGC
Organism: Scalesia atractyloides; assembly: GCA_947069175.1. NCBI lineage: Eukaryota > Viridiplantae > Streptophyta > Magnoliopsida > Asterales > Asteraceae > Scalesia > Scalesia atractyloides. The sequence continues at coordinate 31,503,188 of CAMTDV010000030.1, forward strand.
TCTTCGATGGCCATCGAGTCACCAACAATGACTCGGCAATGCTCTCATTGCAGCAACAACGACCACAACTCTCGCACATGCCCCACACATGCCGTAGGTGGAGTGAAGCTGTTCGGCGTCCGACTCACCGACAGTTCGATCATGAAGAAGAGTGCCAACATGGGGAACCTGTTGGCGTTGTATCAGTCTTCGGTTTCAGCTAATCCTGGCTCCCCTATGACTTCTAACCATGTCAAGGATTACGTTTTCGAAGATCCTTGACGTGTGCGTATATATACATGTTTTTACAATTAATTTTACACACGAACTCGGTTTTAATATTTATAAAAATGATTTATACCTTAACACTAAAACACACACAAAGGGACAAGTGTACCCTATCATATATGTAGTAAAGTATAGGTAAGAACCAGATGTCGATCCATGGATGCGGGCGGGCACATATGTACTAAACTGTTATCATTGGTTTACCGGTAAAAAGATATGTGAATAAGTTTTTAACTAAAATTATCTAAAAATATATTCTAAAACATAAAAGACTCCAAATACAAAAATATATTTTTTTGTCTTGTTTTATAAACAACCTAAGTATGTTAACTAAGTCGGATATGTCACTAAGGCACTTGATCAATTTACCAATATTGTAGACAATCAGTATCCCTTTCGGGAATCCTAACATGATAATTCTTGGAAAGTTAACGCGATAAACGCACTTTAACTACCTAAAATCATTCATTAGCAAGCTATTGATAAATTTTCATCCGAACCTTTTAAAAGTAAGTTAGTCATCCGTTAAGAGTTTTCTAACCTCACTTATCAAGGAAAGCAATACCGAATCACAATATAACCACAGAGACAAGCATAAAGTAGATCATATCACAAACTATTCCATTTTTCAAATCTTGAACACAAATATACTAAGTTAGCCATTTCAACCAAAATTACTAAAGAAAGATTATGACCCGTGTCAAGAACTCGCAATAACACCATCTAACCCTTTAAAGCCCTTACGTGTAAGAAAGCATTCTTGATCAAAATCATATTTATATTTTATTAAACTAATACCCATTTCTAGTTTCATGGTGTAAACACATTAACAAGTTAATAATTTACTAACAAATGATTAATCAAGGGGTTTTTCAATGTATCCTAACTAACCATTCATTAATCATCCAAGATAAATAACCACAATCAAGAATCAAACAACAATGAAACAAGTTTGCCATATGATCATGAAGATTCAAACATGAAAAAGTTGCCAAACATTCATACAAACAAGATTAAAAACTCGAGATTGTTCATGAAACAAGTATCTTAATGTCATTACAATAATACATAAACATCAGCTCAATGCTTGAAAATGTGCTCAAAATGTATGTTAAGAACAAGAAATCAAACCATAAACAAGCAAGGATTTGATAGATTGGATGATAGATAAGCTTCTTTGAAACTCCAAGGCTTGAAATCGACCAAGAACATCAGCTTTCGGAGCCCAGATATCGCCCAAAAGTCGGGAAAACAGTCCAATAATTCAATCAGTAGCGTCTTGTAACGCCCCGCGTTTCTATACTTTCTATATTTGGAAACCTTGTATCATACTTCTATTTTTTAGTAGGCGTTGTATCTTGTATTCGTCTTTCGTTGTAAACGTTGTAAACCGAGACTTGGATCGTAATGAGAAACACGTATTTTATCCATATTATGTTAATCATAGTCATGCTACACTTATACTTGTTCATACTTTAAACATGTAAAAGTATTCGTGGTACTCTCAATCGTAAACATGTGATAACTTGCAAACATGGTATGTATGCATAATCGAGACTTAAACGTGAAACTCGTAATTGTTAAACTAAATTCGTTACGAAAATATAATTACCTATTCACTTATTAAGTAAATTAATTAAATTAATTAATTAAATTAGTTGATAAATTTAATTAATTTCTTTTTACAAAAAAACTATAAATTTTGGAAAGTTTCTTGAAATTTTACACTTTTGCATGACCATGCACTTGACATTGCATGACCATGTAAGCTGAGATCTACATGACCATGCGCTTGACATTGCATGACCATGTATCTGAATCCGCATGACCATGAAAGCTGTGCTCCGCATGACCATGCATCTGAATCTGCATGACCATGCAGGCCTGTTGACAGCTACAGGATTTAATGCTTTTTAACCACTTCTCACCCTCCAATCACCTCCAAACTCCATTAAATCACCTCTCAACCACCACCCAACTCCTCCCCTATATAAACCAAGTCCCTCCACACCTAAAACACTTTCTAAACTCCATCTAATCCCTCCTAACCACTCCAAAAACTCTTGCAACATCAGAATTCGGGCAGATTGTATAACTCTTACAAAAGTGAGCATATCTTGCTTATTTCTTAACCAAATCATCTCATTCTTCTTCCTACTTGCTTGGATAAACTTTGGGTTGAATTCTTAGGGTTCTCCATGGAGAATCCAGACCTGGAATACCCCAAAATGTCCAAGAACTTTCTGTTATGATTTAACTTTTCAAAAAACTTGTTTAATCTCATACTTTTCTCATTCATCGTACTTTTCTCATATATGATATGGGGACTAACCTAGGTTGTTAAACATGTAAATAGGAGTGTTTAAACACTCTAAACTTTCTGTTTTTGAAGAGCATTGAGCTCACAAGTGATGCGAGTTCTTAGCTTGTTCATGTGTGTCCACCAAGGAAGCTTGGGCTATCCTAACTTGAGACCACACATCACTTGATGATTTTCATCAAGATCCCAAGCTAGTTTACTAGACCTAAAAGTGTCACAACCCCGCAAAGCCGTTGACAAGTGTCCTCGTGTGCTCGCCGGGTTGTTTTATACTTGGCTACTTGGTATCTAGGTGTCGCCTTTACATTCATATTATTTACTTTCTTGTATGTTATTATCTTGTTCTAAGACCCTCCTTGTTATCTTTGGTGACTCGTGAAGTGGTGAACAATCATATGAGGTCCAAAGTGGATGGTTAATCCTCCCACCTCCTACTTGACTTACATGATACTAAGAGGTTCCAAAGTGGATGGTTCATCCTCCCACCTCCTACATGATTATATAACTATATGGAACTATATTATAATCCTAAAACCGAAACCTTGATAATGACCTTATAATCAACTATCAAGTTATTAAGTTTAACACTAAAGTATGTAATTCCTTGTCACGATTCTAATAGGTCCCGAACCTATGAAATCACATCTAACTCGTAAGAGTTACTATAGTGTCAAGAACGAGTGTTACATCTTAGTGAATACTTTCGTATCATAATACTTTATCACACTTATTTTTAATCATGCTCGAATACTTCCGTCGAAACTCTATACTCATCGCCTCGTTTCCTCTTGTAAGATAATTCGGCGTTATCCTTGAACCAACGTCTTCACGGATTGTCAAGTGTAGAAAACACTTAGCAAAACCGTGAGTACACTCGACCCACTTTTGTTTATAACACTTTGGGTGTAACATGTTTTACATATACAAAAATCATGAACACTTAAACTTTATGAAACGCACAAACAATCTTATTCACATGAATACTTGAATCTCATACTTGATGCTTGTCTTGGATATTCGTTATGCTATGCTTTAGTCATTAACTATTTTTAGCATTCGTTTGACATGCTTAGCGCTATAGGAATTCACGCATCCATCTCCATCGTGTTATTCGTGAGGTCATGTTAAAACATCGTGATTGCGTTTAGGGTTTGATTATTAGTATTGCATACCTTGATATTGCTCTTGTATAGACTTGGTTGCCATGAGGATTGTTTAAACTTATTCGTATATGTATGCTATGCCTAAACTTTTGTACTCGCCTTTGCTTTCGCATTGACATTATTTTAAAACATGTTACAGGTTGAAGGAGATGATGCTATGAAAACAATATAGCAAGGACTAGATACACACAAATTAGACGTTAGGTTTAATGTTGATGTATCACTTTTGTTATGACTTTGCAAATGTTATGTTGTTTCTTTGTTTTGTTACATTGATGTATTTGACAACTTTTAAGAAATGAAATATGGTTTAATTAATTATTGTCACTTATTAATGTTGTGAGCAGTGAGCAATCTCGTTTTCGTCTCATCCCGATGTTTCCGCCATCGGTTGGGGTGTGACAGATTGGTATCAGAGTCATAACTATAGGGAATTGGGTAGAATTTCCATGTTCAACCTAGTCTATAGTTCTAAGTACACATTTTGACCATTCTTTTTTATGCTTAAAACTTTATGCTTCCTACTTTGCTTCTCTCTTTTCTTTTGTCTTAATACATATACATGTCTTTCCTAAGACACTTTTACATAATACACGTTTGGACGCTTGAATACACTCGTAACACAAACTAGACGATTTGCACCAAAATAGGTCCAATGACTTACAATTTTTGGTGAAATCTCTCATTTCGCGTATTCGATTTTTCACGAAGTTATACCATCGAGTTAGGAGTGATATCCACATCTTGATGGAAACTTCCATTTCATACTCTAGTGGATCTTACAAACGAGTCGGAATATGCGCCTCGTTTAGTAAGAAACAACCACACTTAGGGTACGAAATCGTCAAGTTAGGGGTGAAACCCGCACCTTGTTGATTAAGTCCCATCCTCGATTTTCAATCTCGCTAAAGTCTCGAATTTTCTAATCAATTAGAGACGTGTAGTAATTGGAAGGGTAAAATACCGTTAGTCGCTTCTCGATGAGAGTATTTTACCTATTGGCCAAAGCATGTTTTCTCTAATTTGAAAGGGTCTTCGATTCACTTTGGAATTGTCGACGATTCTCTACCCGAATCATTCCCATGTTTTATGAGCCTATTCTTTTATGTGTCTCAATTTTATGTGTTTTAATACTTGTTACCTCGTTCATTTCAAAACCGTTACACACTCGCACGTTTATCGCAATAAAAAACAAAACTAATCATCATGAACAAACTAAATTTATACTCTTCATTCATATTCATACGTGGTTATACATGTTATACTTGTTGAATCCATGACTTGTACGTGAAACTTATGTGAACTTTATTCATACTCATGCATCCAAAACCTATTTTCTTTCATTACGATTAAGTCTCATGCTTTTGTCTTGTTTACAACCTCTAGATGCCTCCTTACCATACCTCATTGAACCGCCCCAAGAAGTTCAAGAAGACGGATTCCAAGAAGGAATCCAACAACAAGGACTCGATATCGAAAAAAGAACTGATTGGGCTCGTTTCGGAGCAAATGGCCGGGCAAATGGCTAAGATCATACCCGACATTGTTAGCCAAATCCACACCATACACGCTGAAGCCACACCTAAATCATCCGCTGATTCCAAAGCCGATACCCCCAAACCATCTTACCAATTCAAGCATTTCATGGCTTGTAAACCAGTGGAATTCACTGGCATGGACGGTGTTACCGCCATGATCAATTAGTTTGATTCAATGGAGCTTATCTTCCTTCAGGGCGGCTGCCCTGAGGAACTCCGAACCCTTAATGCCACTGGTGTCTTTCGCAAGAGAGCCCTCGAGTGGTGGACCACCGAACGAAACACGCGTGGCAACGAAGCAGCCCACGCGATGCCTTGGGAAGAGCTTAAGGAGCTCATGTAGGAGCAATTATGTCCTCCCCACGAGACCCAGAAACTTGAAAATGAGTTCTGGAATCTCACACAACAGGGGAGCGATGCTGAAGGATTGATCACGCACTTCAAACAGTTAAGTCCATTTGCCCTGGGCAAGTCGATACTGTTCCTAAGTCAATCGCCAAGCTCATCGTTGCCTCTTACCGATGATCATGAACCATGTAGCCGCAGCCAACCCGAAAACCATCGAGGAAGCCTATGCCATAACCATCCAGCTCAACCATAACTGCATCCTTCAGGGGCCTACGAAAAGGTCCCTACGAAGCGTGCGCACCAAGCCGTTGCCAACACCACCGAATCACCTACCCCTCCAGCCAAAAAGCCCCACAACAAGAACAAGAAGCGGAAGGCTTCTTCTCAAAACAACGCGGTCGTCACTCCGCCTAACCCTACACCCTTAAATGCCATCGCCACTACCCAAAACAGCAACCAACCCGCACGTGGTTACACTGGCCCTCATCCTCAGTGTACTACTTGCAACTACTACCATCCTGTCGGTACCCCATGTCAAAAATGTGCCAACTGTAATAGGTTGGGACACCTCTCCAACTTTTGTCGCCTACCCCAGAGCCAGCAAACCCCAGCCCTGTTACCCAATCATAACCCTAACCCGAACCCAAACCGCCAAGCTCAAGTGACTCCTGCTCGAACTTGTTACAATTGTGGCAATCCTAACCATTTCGCCAACGTTTGCCCGAAACGCACCAACAACCAGCAACAGCAGAAGACTGAGCCTGCAAAAGGACGAGCTTTCATTCTCACCTCAGCTCAAGCCCAAAGCTCGAATGACGTCATCACTGGTACGTTCCTTGTGAACCATATCTATGCTACTTGTCTGTTTGATACTGGCGCAGATAGAAGTTTTGTGTCTGTTGAATTGGAACCCTTGCTTAAGTGCGAACGAACTAAAATGCTTAATCCTTTTGCTGTCAAAGTCGCTAATGGCAAAACCATCTCCATTGACTCCGTTCTTTCTGGTTGCTCTCTAATCTTAAACGATCATAAGTTTTCCATCGACCTCATACCTATGCAAATGGGTAGTTTTGACATCATAGTAGGTATGGATTGGCTTAAGCGAGTATGTGCCGAATTTGTTTGTTCCGATGAGTTCATTCGTCTTCCCCTACCTCAAGGTGATTCTCTACACGTCTATGGCGAGAAGCCTTCTAAAGGCCTTAAGCTAATGTCGTGTATCCGAGCTCGCAAATACTTACGCAAGGAATACTTCGCCTTTTTGACATCATAGTAGGCATGGATTGGCTTAAGCGAGTATGTGCCGAATTTGTTTGTTCCGATGAGTTCATTCGTCTTCCCCTACCTCAAGGTGATTCTCTACACGTCTATGGCGAGAAGCCTTCTAAAGGCCTTAAGCTAATGTCGTGTATCCGAGCTCGCAAATACTTACGCAAGGAATACTTCGCCTTTTTGGCCCACGTTGTGGAAAAGAAAGACAAAGGTCCAAGCCTAAGTGACGTTCCTGTCGTTTGTGAATTTTCTTCTGTTTTTCCCGAGGATCTTCCTGGTCCTCCGCCTCCTCGAGCTGTTGATTTTTGTATTGACCTCATTCCCAGCGCAACTCCTGTTGTGAAGGCTCCATATCGTTTAGCACCTTCGGAGATGCAAGAGTTATCGAGCCAACTTCAAGAACTTCTTGATAAAGGCTTTATACGCCCTAGCACTTCTCCTTGGGGCGCTCCCATACTCTTCGTTAAGAAGAAAGATGGATTCGTGAGCTCAACAAGCTCACAGTCAAGAACCACTATCCTCTTCCTCGCATTGACAATCTCTTCGATCAATTGCAAAGCGCAACTTGCTTTTCAAAGACTGATCTCCGTTCTGGTTATCATCAACTTCGGGTTCTCGAAGAAGATGTACCTAAAACCGCTTTCCGCACATGATATGGACACTATGAGTTCGTGGTCATGCCTTTTGGTTTGACTAACGCACCCGCGTATTCATGGACCTTATGAACCGCGTGTGTAAGCCGTTTCTGGATCGTTTTGTCATTGTATTTATTGATGATATTCTCATCTATTCCAAAACGAAATAAGAGCATGGACGACATTTGCGTCTCATTCTTCAGCTTTTGCAAACCGAACGTCTTTACGCCAAATTCTCCAAGTGTGAATTTTGGCTAAAAGAGGTTCAATTCTTGGGTCACACCGTCAACGAACTCGGTATTCATGTCGACCCAGCAAAGATAGAAGCTGTTAAGAATTGGATTGCGCCTAAGTCGCCTTCTGAAATTCGTTCGTTCCTTGGCTTAGCTGGATATTATCGCCGTTTCATCTCGAACTTTTCAAAGATTGCCGTTCCTTTGACTTCGTTGACTCAAAAAGATAAACCTTTTGTTTGGGGTCCCGAACAAGAGGAGTCTTTCCAAACGCTCAAGGACACGCTTTGTAATGCTCCTATCCTTACTCTTCCCGATGGAAACGACGACTTTGTCATGTATTGCGATGCCTCTAACCAGGTCTTGGTTGCGTTCTCATGCAATGAGACAAAGTAATCGTATACGCGTAAAGGCAACTCAAAATTCATGAGAAAAACTATACTACGCACGACCTTGAACTTGGTGCGGTTGTTTTTGCGTTAAAGATTTGGCGACACTACCTTTATGGTACCAAGTGTATGGTCTTCACCGACCACAAGAGCCTACAACATATCTTTGACCAAAAAGAACTCAATGTGCGTCAACGCTGCTGGGTAGAATTGTTAAACGACTACGACTGTGATATTCACTACCACCCTGGCAAAGCGAATGTCGTGGTCGATGCACTCAGTCATAAGACTCATGTTAAGAGTGTTCGTTGCTACCAAATCGTGGGGAAACTCAACGAGTTGATTCGACAAGCACAATTAACCGTCATTAACGAGGGTAACCTCGATAGCGAATTGAATTGTGGAGTCGAAAACCCACTCAAAGCTAAGCCTGATGGTATTCTTTACTACCATAGTCGCATTTGGATTCCTGATCGTCTCACTCTTCGGACTACTTTGATGGACGAAGCTCACAAATCCCGATACTCCGTTCATCTTGGAGCTGATAAGATGTACCATGATTTGCGCGCATCCTATTGGTGGCCTGGAATGAAACGTGATATCGCTCTTTACGTCTCTAAATGCCTTACGTGTTCCAAAGCCAAGGCAGAACATCAACGTCCCTTCGGTTTGCTCGAACAACCAGAAATTCCTGTCTGGAAATGGGAGAGCATAGCCATGGATTTCATTACGAAATTGCCTCGTACTTCGTCTGGTCACGACAACATTTGGGTTATCATCAATCGTTTGACCAAATCCGTACACTTCCTTGCCATTCGTGAAGATTACAAAGTCGAGAAATTGGCTCGTATCTACGCGAATGAAATCATTAGTCGTCACGGAACTCCACTTGATATTATTTCTGATCGCGATGCTCGTTTCACCTCTCGCCTTTGGCAAACCTTCCAATCCGCCCTTGGCACTCGTTTGAATCTTAGCATCGCTTTTCATCCTCAATCTGACGGTCAGACCAAGCGTACTATCCAAACTCTAGAGGATATGCTTCGATCATGCGTAATCGATTTTAGCGGCAACTGGGATTCACACTTACCCTTGGTTGAATTCTCATACAACAACAGCTATCATGCAAGTATTCAAATGGCTCCATTTGAAGCATTGTATGGTCGCAAGTGTCGTTCGCCTATTTGTTGGCACGAGATCAGAGACGTACAACTCACCGGTTCCCGACTTATACAAGAGACGACAGAAAAGATTCTACAAATACATGATAATCTCCTTAAATGTCGAAGCCGACAAAAGAGCTATGCTGATAGAAGACGCAAACCTTTGGAATTCAACATAGGAGATCATGTACTTCTCAAGGTTTCACCTTGGAAAGGTGTTGTTCGTTTTGGTAAGAAGGGCAAGCTCGCTCCTCGCTACGTGGGTCCTTTCAAGATTCTCAAAAGGATAGGCAAGGTAGCGTATCGACTGGATCTGCCTCAAACGCTCAGCAATGTTCATCCTGTGTTTCATGTTTCGAATTTGAAGAAGTGTCTAGCCGAAGAAGGACTTCAAGTTCCACTCGAAGATCTTCAGATCAACGATACTTTGCACTTTGTGGAGAAACTGTCAAAATCATGGACCGAGGAACCAAGCAACTAAGGCGCAGTCATATTCCTATCGTAAAGGTTCGATGGGAAGGTAAACGTGGTGCCGAATTTACTTGGGAAATTTAGAGTGATATGAAGACTAAGTATCCGCATCTCTTCGCTACGTCTTCCTACATATCGGGATGAAATTTCCTAAAGGAGGGGAGACTGTAACGCCCCGTGTTTCTATACTTTCTATATTTGGAAACCTTGTATCGTACTTCTATTTTTAGTAAGTGTTGTATCTTGTATTCGTCTTTCATTGTAAACATTGTAAACCGAGACTTGGATCGTAATGAGAAACACGTATTTTATCCATATTATGTTAATCATAGTCATGTTACACTTATACTTGTTCATACTTTAAACATGTAAACGTATTCGTGGTACTCTCAATCGTAAACATGTGATAACTTGCAAACATGGTATGTATGCGTAATCGAGACTTACACGTGAAACTCGTAATCGTTAAACTAAATTCGTTACGAAAATATAATTACCTATTCACTTATTAAGTTAATTAATTATATTAATTAATTAAATTAATTAATTAAATTAGTTGATAAAATTAATTAATTTCTTTTACAAAAATTAAAAACTATAAATTTTGGAAAGTTTCTTGAAATTTTGCACTTTTGCATGACCATGCACTTGACATTGCATGACCATGTAATCTGAGATCTACATGACCATGCGCTTGACATTGCATGACCATGCAAGCCGCGCTTCGCATGACCATGCATCTGAATCCGCATGACCATGAAAGCTGTGCTCCGCATGACCATGCATCTGAATCTGCATGACCATGCAAGTCTGTTGACAGCTACGGGATTTAATGCTTTTTAACCACTTCTCACCCTTCAATCACCTCCAAACTCCATTAAATCACCTCTCAACCACCACCCAACTCCTCCCCTATATAAACCAAGTCCCTCCACACCTAAAACACTTTCTAAACTCCATCTAATCCCTCTCTAATCACTCCAAAAACCCTTGCAACATCAGAATTCGGGCAGATTGTATACCTCTTACAAAAGTGAGCATATCTTGCTCATTTCTTAACCAAATCATCTCATTCTTCTTCCTACTTGCTTGGATAAACTTTGGGTTGAATTCTTAGGGTTCTCCATGGAGAATCCAGACCTGGAATACCCCAAAATGTCCAAGAACTTTCTGTTATGATTTAACTTTTCAAAAAACTTGTTTAATCTCATACTTTTCTCATTCATCGTACTTTTCTCATATATGATATGGGGACTAACCTAGGTTTTTAAACATGTAAATAGGAGTGTTTAAACACTCTAAACTTTCTGTTTTTGAAGAGCATTGAGCTCACAAGTGATGCGAGTTCTTAGCTTGTTCATGTGTGTCCACCAAGGAAGCTTGGGCTATCCTAACTTGAGACCACACATCACTTGATGATTTTCATCAAGATCCCAAGCTAGTTTACTAGACCTAAAAGTGTCACAACCCCGCAAAGCCGTTGACAAGTGTCCTCGTGTGCTCGCCGGGTTGTTTTATACTTGGCTACTTGGTATCTAGGTGTCGCCTTTACATTCATATTATTTACTTTCTTGTATGTTATTATCTTGTTCTAAGACCCTCCTTGTTATCTTTGGTGACTCGTGAAGTGGTGAACAATCATATGAGGTCCAAAGTGGATGGTTAATCCTCCCACCTCCTACTTGACTTACATGATACTAAGAGGTTCCAAAGTGGATGGTTCATCCTCCCACCTCCTACATGATTATATAACTATATGGAACTATATTATAATCCTAAATCCGAAACCTTGATAATGACCTTATAATCAACTATCAAGTTATTAAGTTTAACACTAAAGTATGTAATTCCTTGTCACGATTCTAATAGGTCCCGAACCTATGAAATCACATCTAACTCGTAAGAGTTACTATAGTGTCAAGAACGAGTGTTACATCTTAGTGAATACTTTCGTATCATAATACTTTATCACACTTATTTTTAATCATGCTCGAATACTTCCGTCGAAACTCTATACTCATACGCCTCGTTTCCTCTTGTAAGATAATTCGGCGTTATCCTTGAACCAACGTCTTCACGGATTGTCAAGTGTAGAAAACACTTAGCAAAACCGTGAGTACACTCGACCCACTTTTGTTTATAACACTTTGGGTGTAACATGTTTTACATATACAAAAATCATGAACACTTAAACTTTATGAAACGCACAAACAATCTTATTCACATGAATACTTGAATCTCATACTTGATGCTTGTCTTGGATATTCGTTATGCTATGCTTTAGTTATTAACTATTTTTAGCATTCGTTTGACATGCTTAGCGCTATAGGAATTCACGCATCCATCTCCATCGTGTTATTCGTGAGGTCATGTTAAAACATCGTGATTGCGTTAAGGGTTTGATTATTAGTATTGCATTCCTTGATATTGCTCTTGTATAGATTTGGTTGCCATGAGGATTGTTTAAACTTATTCGTATATGTATGCTATGCCTAAACTTGTGTACTCGCCTTTGCTTTCGCATTGACATTATTTTAAAACTTGTTACAGGTTGAAGGAGATGATGCTATGAAAACAATATAGCAAGGACTAGATACACACTGTTTGTTTTGTTACATTGATGTATTTGACAACTTTTATGAAATGAAATATGGTTTAATTAATTATTGTCACTTATTAATGTTGTGAGCAATGAGCAATCTTGTTTTCGTCTCATCCCGATGTTTCCGCCATCGGTTGGGGTGTGACACGTCTGTTTTGTTTTATGGAGATTTTCAATCTGGCACGGTCGTGTGCCTAAAGGGCATGACCGTGCAAAACAAGTGTCATCGTGACGTCAGCAACGGGGTATGGGCCAGACAAGTTGACGAATGGGCGGAAAACTTTCAGATGTGCACGGTCGTGCAAGTGATGTGCACGGTCGTGGGTGGGCATGAGACCAGTCTGCTTCTTTGAGGTTCAGTTAGTGCATAGGGGTGCACTTAGACCGCACGGTCGTGCCTGCCGAGAAATCAGTTGCATTGCCAGTGTTCCCGGGTCGTGAGTCGTGCATGATCATGCAGATGGGGTGCACAACCGTGCATGATCTGTAACTTCAACAGAATCAGCAGAATTCATCTGAAATGCCTGTAAATTCCTCTTTTTCTCCAACTGTGTCTTTGGCACGCCGTTTAAGACCTGAAAATACAAAAGTACCCGATTAAGTACCTAAACAATGAAGTTTTAGTCAAAAACGTGTAAAACGCGGGTAAAATAGGGGACTTAAATCTGTATAATTTAACGTATATCAATCCTGTTATGCTTCTTGCTCCGATAAACGTCGTCTTGATTGGAAGAAAGGTTATTGATTGGATGATGATTATTACTGTTATTTGAAATGATGATAATTCGGATACTGATTATTTAGGCGTGTCTAGTAATTAATTAAATTAGATAAATGTGGTTGGTTGATAACTTTGCCAACCAGGGAAAGTGTAATTTGTTCCCAACCACCGGAAATACATGCTTTTAGAACGTGTGTGAACTCACCTTTGCTTAGCTCGGCAGATTACGTTACTTAAGTTAAGTTGGTCAACCACGTCCTATTATGGTTACCAATATTAATTAGGTTTGTATGCAAGTAATCCACGTATTTCTACACGTATCTAACAGGTAGCATTCAAGTTAAAAACATTATGCATCACATAAACAGGCATGTGGGCCATACACGAGTTCATAACAAAAGCCCAATCCAATGAACCGCACTAAACGGCCCAATGTATAAAAGTGTGCGGCCTAGCACAGTGTTCGGCCCGATATACTTGAGTGTGCGGACCACTATCAGGTGTGCGGCACACATGAGATCGGCCCCACATATTTTGAGTGTGCGGCCACCTGGTAGTGTGCGGCTAAGCCTTATTCGTTTGTACAATATGCAGTTCTGTCGTGTACCATTTAGTAGTGTGCGACCATGCACCGTTCAATTGTACATTATGCTTTAGTAGTTGTACATATAATGTGTGTGCGGTGTCAACTGATCCAAACGACATTCATTCAAGCTCATACGATCAAAACAAAACAAAACACAGACTTTTACATAAATTCCTGTGAATCCTAATCATCAGCTAGTCATTTTGAATATGAACAATCATTATCAGTTTATGAACATCACATCATACCATGACATCAAAATACTAACACTATTAGATTTCGAATTTTCATATATTACCAAATAACTAAAAAGGGAAATAGATCTAGAGTTCTATAATACCGATAATTATCCAAAAATATCCCTTTTGCACACAACATCATGTATTTCTATAAAATCTATTTGTAATCAAAACAATATTGGTTCTTGATTTTTAGCATAACCTTAGATCTTTGTCTAGTTATTAATCATGTTATCATCAAGCATGAAAATCAGATCTAAGAACATCACATCAATCATCAACACACTACATCAAGAAATCCTAATTAAGTAAGTCATTATTTACAACAAATGCCAAGTGTGTTCTTAATCAATAATCGATCATTACCATCAATCATGCCAACCAAGTAGTTCATCATTCAATCATAAACATCATTATGTATAGAAACCAAGTAGTAGTAATACACTAACCGGATGATGTAGAGTAAAAGAATGTGTAGGAAAATAGAGGAATGAAGCTCCCAAAATGATGAGTTCCATCTGTCTTCAAAATGATGATGTCGCCGTCAGATTCCAAAGAAAAGGAGGAGAATGTTATAGGGTTTCCAAAAAGAGGAGAAAATGTTTGTAAAAAGCTACCGTCACAAAGATTTGGAGAAAACATTCTCTAGGGTTGACAGCTAGGGGTATAAATACCCAATAAAGATAGCGCACACATATGTGCGCTCAGTGTGCGGGTTTTATTTAATGGGTGTGTGTGGTCCACTACAGTTCAAATAGACAAGGGTGTGCGGGGTGTAAAGAATGGTGTGCGGGCTTGGTCATTGTGTGACCAGGTAGATTTAGGACTAAAAAATTTCATGTCAAAAAGAGAACGTAAGTGTGCGACCACTTTTCCACACATTACGTTTGCATACAATTATAGTTTAGAGTGTACAACTAGATTTTTATAATCATTATATTAATAAAATATTAAATCAAACCAATCCAATAAAATCACACATTTAAATAAGGACCAATCGATAATAACAATTCATGTTTATGTATTTCACATAATAAAAACGTAGGGTTGAACGTGAAGGGAAAGTTAGGGTTGTCACATTATCCCTAAGTTGAAAGAAATTTCGTCCTGAAATTTAGCGCGTAGTCACTGAATCAGCAAGTGTAGTTAAGTGTTTTCGCGGGGTGTCACACATGGGTTTTGCGGATGTGATTCTGGGAGTTAAAATCACACGAACCCAAAGTGGACTTGTTTTAAGTCAATCCCACTATATGGACAAAATTCTTGAGAAGTTTAATGAAAATGACTCTAATGTAGCTAGCTCCACTAGAAACTAGTCAACATCTAGCCAAGAATAAAGGTGAACCTGTAAACCAGTTGGAATGCTTAAGAATTATTGGTAGCTTGATGTATCTTATGAGTTGTACTAGACCAGACTTAGCATATGCTGTGAGCAAGCTAAGTGGATACACAAGCAACCTAAGTTCAATGCACCTGCTGCATGCAACTTCAAACAGTTTAACTCGGCTAAACCACTCAAGTTTAGTGGTTCTGAATGAGCAACTGGGCTCCTACAGTGGTTTGAGAGTCTTGAGAGTACCTTTCGTCATGTTCAGTGTCCTGATAATCGTAAGGTCGAGTTTGCTTCGAGCGTGTTCCAAAAGAGGGCGCTCACGTGGTGGAACGGAGTGGTGAGAAATAGGGGTGCAGATGTTGCTATGGGTCAGACTTGGGAGGAACTTAGAGCTCTAATGATGAAAGATTTCTGCCCTCGTCATGAAAAGAGGGCGCTTGAGAATGAGTTCCATGACCTAAAGCAAGACAGCGGTGAGCACCGTGCGTATACCAATCGGTATGAGGAGTTGAGCCTATTATGTCCTGAGATGGTGACGCCTTTGGATAAGGCCATTGAAAAGTACATAGATGGTCTGCCAGATCCTGTCCAGGACATCGTCACTGAAAGTAAACCTACATCTGTCCGTCAAGACATTGAGCTAGCAGCAACCCTTACGGAATCACAAGTCAAAAAGGGTAAACTTCATCGAAAGGGTGATAAGAAACCATCTGTTAAGTCTAAGAATCAGAAAGGTAACAAAGCTGAAACCTCCAAGAAGTCGAGGAAGCGTAAGGCTTCCAATAACTTCGCTCTCACTACACAACCTAACCAAACTGCTCCTAATCAGCCTGCTCAGCCACCGGCCAAGAAATAATATGTTGGCAATGCACCTTTGTGCAACAAGTGTAACAGTCACCATCAACCAGATTTACAGTGCCGCATTTGCACCAACTGTGGGAAATCTGGTCATCTTGCCAACACTTTTCGTTTCGCTCCTACCCAGAATCCAGTAGCCCAAAACCCTACTCAGCAGCCTGCACGACCTCACTATCCACCTGGGTCTTGATACAATTGTGAGGATCTCACCCTCTACAGAAATAACTGCTCGAAGTTGGCAAATGCAAACCTGGCTCGTGGACGAGCATTTAACATCAATGCTAATGAGGCTCGGGCTGACAATGAAGTGGTCAACGGTACGTTCTTTGTTAACAACCATCCTACTTCAATTCTTTTCGATTCGGGTGCTGATAAGAGTTTTGTATCTCTAGCTTTTGAACCTTTGCTTTCAATGCCTAGAACAAAACTAGGAAAGCCCTTGACAGTTGAAATAGCTAGTGGTGAACCCCTTGTTCTTGATTCTGTCATCCGTGATTGCCAATTGAACCTTAACAACCACCTTTTTGCCATTGACCTCAAGCCAATGCAACCTGGGAGCTTTGATGTCATAGTAGGGATGGACTGGTTATCTAAACATCATGCTGAGGTGGTTTGCTTTGATAAGATTGTCCGTATACCTCTCCCGTCTGGTGAAATCCTAGAGGTTCGAGGAGAAAAACCCGTCAGTAGCCTTAAACTCATGACATGCACCGAAGCCCATAAATACCTACGAAAGAATTATGTTGCTTTCTTGGTGCATATCGTAGAGGAGAAAGGCAAGGGCAAATCTATTAAAGATATTCCCGTTGTTCGAGATTATCCCGAGGTATTCCCTGAAGATCTACCTGGTTTACCCCCAGTACGACAAGTTGAGTTTTGTATAGATATTGTACCTGGTGCTAACCCTATAGCCAAATCCCCATACCGTCTTGCACCGTCTGAGATGCAAGAGTTATCTAAACAGCTTCAGGAATTATCTGACAAAGGATTCATTCGTCCTAGCTTTTCACCTTGGGGCGCTCCAGTCCTATTTGTGAAAAAGAAGGATGGGTCCATCCGTATGTGTATCGATTACCGTGAGCTCAACAAACTCAAAATCAAAAATCGATATCCCCTACCTCGTATTGATGATCTCTTTGACCAGCTACAAGGTGCTATTTGCTTCTCAAAGATTGATCTACGTTCTGGGTATCATCAGCTTCGTGTTCTCGAAGAAGATATTCCCAAAACTGCTTTCCGCACTCGATACGGACATTACGAGTTCACTGTTATGCCTTTTGGACTGACAAATGCTCCTGCTGTTTTTATGGACTTGATGAATAGGGTTTGTAAGCCTTATTTGGACAAGTTCATCATTGTTTTCATTGATGACATTTTGATTTACTCAAAGTCTCGAGCCGATCACGAGCAACATCTTCGTTTAACGATGGAACTCCTAAAGAAAGAACAACTCTATACCAAGTTCTCCAAGTGTGTATTTTGGCTTAAGGAAGTTCAATTCTTGGGACGTATTGTCAACGAACAAGATATTCATGTAGATCCCGCCAAAATCACTGAGATTAAGGAATGGGATACACCTACTACTCCTACCGAAGTTCGTTCATTTCTTGGTCTCGCGGGTTATTACCGTCGATTTATCGCAAATTTCTCAAAGATTGCGGTTTCCCCTCACTGCTTTGACTCAAAAGATAACCCTTTTGAGTGGGGACCTAAAAAAGAAGAAGCTTTTCAAACCTTGAAACAGAAGCTCTGTAATGCTCCTATTTTATCCTTACCTGAATGTAACGACGACTTTGCCGTATATTGTGATGCATCGAACTTAGGCCTTGGTTGCGTTCTCATGCAAAGGAACAAAGTTATAGCCTATGCATCAAGACAATTGAAGATTCACGAAAAGAACTACACCACCCATGATCTTGAGTTGGGTGCTGTTGTTTTCGCACTGAAAATTTGGAGACATTATCTATACGGTACAAAATATGTGGTTTTCACCGACCACAAAAGTCTCCAGCACATTTCAATCAGAAAGAACTAAACATGAGACAGCGACGATGGGTTGAACTTCTGAACGACTATGACTGTGAGATTCGCTACCATCCTGGTAAGGCGAATGTCGTAGCCGATGCTCTTAGTCGTAAAGAACGAGTCAAGCTAGATTGTGTTCAAGTTCGATCTGATATTCAAAACCGTATCTCCCAAGCTCAACGAACTTGTGTTACACGGGGTATGATGGGTGATCAATTGCCACATCATCTTGAGCTTCAACTTGAAACGAAAGACAATGGGTTGTTATATTATCTGAGTCGTTTATGGATTCCAAGTCAAGACAATCTGCGCACCTTGATAATAGATGAAGCTCATAAGTCTCGTTATTCAATTCATCCAGGTGCAGACAAAATGTATAAGGATCTTCATACCTAGTATTGGTGGCCGGGTATGAAGAAAGACATTCCCTTGTACGTATCTAAATGTCTTACGTGTCTTAAAGTTAAGGCAGAGCATCAATGTCCATCTGGTTTGCTTGAACAACCAGAAATTCCGGTTTGGAAATGGGAAAGCATTGCGATGGATCTCATTACCAAATTACCGCGTACATCTAGAGGTCATGATGCCATTTGGGTGATAGTTGATCGTCTAACTAAGTCAGCACACTTTATAGCAATCCATGATGATTTCCCTGCGGACAAACTTGCTAAGATCTATGTGGATGAAATTGTATCTCGTCATGGTGTCCCTTTGGACATCATATCTGATCGTGATGCTCGATTCTCATCTCATTTTTGGAGGACCATGCAATCTGCCATGGGAACCAAACTTAATCTGAGCACTGCCTATCATCCTCAAACGGATGGACAGTCCGAAAGAACGGTCCAGACACTGGAGGATATGCTTAGAGCTTGTGTGATTGACTTTGGTGGTAGTTGGGATTCGCATCTACCTTTGATCGAATTCTCCTACAACAACAGTTATCATACCAGCATTAACATGGCTCCTTTCGAAGCTCTTTATGGTCGAAAATGTCGTTCACCTATCTGTTGGAGTGAAATCGGTGAATCTCAATTCACTGGACCTGAACTCATCCAAGACACAACAGACAAAGTCAAAACAATTCGCGATAATCTCTTGAGAGCTAGAAGCCGTCAAAAGAGTTACGCGGACAAACGACGCAAGCCCTTGGAATTCCAAGTCGGTGATCACATCCTACTCAAGGTATCCCCTTGGAAAGCCGTGGTTAGATTTGGAAAGAAAGGAAAACTTGCACCTAGATATGTTGGACCATTCAAGATCATTGAGGAAATCGGAAAGGTGGCCTACAAACTTGAGCTACCTCCTAAACTTGGAAATGTTCATCCAACTTTCCACATGTCCAATCTTAAAAAGTGTTTGGCTGATGAAAACCTCCACATCCCTCTTGATGAAATTCGTGTTGATAATATGTTACACTTTGTCGAGAAACCTGTGGAAAATTTGGATCGTGAAGTCAAAAAGCTTAAGCGCAGACGTATACCGATTGTTAAAGTTCACTGGGAGTCCAAACATGGCCCTGAGTTTACTTGGGAACGAGAGGACCAAATGAAGGCGAAATATCCACGTCTATTCTCACAAGTT
Organism: Scalesia atractyloides; assembly: GCA_947069175.1. Lineage (NCBI taxonomy): Eukaryota > Viridiplantae > Streptophyta > Magnoliopsida > Asterales > Asteraceae > Scalesia > Scalesia atractyloides. The sequence continues at coordinate 31,522,935 of CAMTDV010000030.1, forward strand.
TCCTCTAATTAAATTTTGGGACGAAATTTCCAAAAGTAGGGGAAACTGTGACATCTGTGTATTTTAATCATCGTACTATCCCGAATGATTTTGTAATTTTATAATATTGAGTTTTATTCCAAGATTTATTTTAATACTTGTGACATTTCGTATTTTCAATCCTTGTTCAAATTCGACCTTTCAAATCACTTCTGGAAGTGAAATCGCAAACCGTTACGTAAACGCAATCAGTTTAATGCGACGTACACTCTGGAACAATGGCATAAGCTAAACATACCCTAAATACCCTTTACATAAATTAGAAATAAGTTTTGAGGACTTCGGTATGGCAAAAACATGCTTATGCAACTTCAGGGGCTATTTTGCAAATTCTGCCAAAACTATGCCGTTACGCGTATTTCCTAATCCGGAACATGTACGCACATCCAAAAATTTTGTAATCATTAAAATATAGTATTTTAATGATTGGAATGCCAAAATATCATTCGTTACGCGTTTACGGTCATTTGCGCGTTTGCTACGATTTTCGTCGTAATTAACCGAAAACTGCACCCGTACGACCAAATGACCGGCACCCGGGACATTTTTGGACACATTTCAAGTTTCCTAAGCTTTATCGTCTTTATAAAGCTTAAAAAAGAGGTTAACGGGTGTTAAAAGTGCCAAAACGTGACGAAACGTGTTCAGGGGCATGTTCTGTCAACTTTTGAAAGTTGCTGTCAGCTAAGGGGCTTACGGACCGTAAGTCCATACCCCTTATTGTCCATAAGGACCCCCAGCTTAGCATTTTCATGGAAGCTTCTCTTTTAACCTCTTGGACACTAAGCAAACGAAATTGCCACACTCCTTCTGGTTGCAACACCTCATTATACACTTATAATGATCCTAAACCAAGTGCCTAACACTTGGAATGATCTTGTGCATCATCCATAGTATAAATAGACCCTCATTTTCACTTCACAACTTGATCATTTCCATCTTCTTCCTCCCATACTCTTGGAGCTTGCTTCCATCCTTTTTGGAGGCCTCCTACTGAGTTCTTTGAGATCTTGGGTGTTCCTAAACCCAAGTAAGATCTCATCCTTAGTCTTTTTATTTCTTTTAGCTATTTCAAGTTAAAAGTCAAACATCTATTTGACTTTCGGCTTTGACCATTAATTGGTCAAGTCAAGTCCAATTGGACTTTGCAACGTGATCGTAATCACGATGGTTATGATCCATCGTGATCATACCTACTGATTACCACGTTTCCTAGTCTAGGTGACGAGTCAAAGTTTCGGTCAATAATGCGCAAAATGCGCATATTACGAAGGAACTATTTTCAGGTTTCAAAACACTTTGTTTTGATACCAAATCAGTTTTATTAACATAGTTAGACATGTTAAACATGTCTAACTCGTCACTTTTAGTTTTGTGCTTGTTTAGGGTCGTAAGTCGAGCGGTCTTGACCACCGCTTTGACTTTCGAATCCGGCCCGTTTGGTCGATCTTAGGATCCGACCAAACTCATACTTGTGACCATAGTTGTATAGGGAATAACCATCAGGGGTTATACCTTATGGTCACGTCATTTGGTTAGTATTATGATAGGTCGTTATTATGCCCTTTATAAATGACCAAAATGCCCTGTTTGCACATAAATTCATTTTAAGCATATGTGACCGAAGTTTTAACATATAAACTAATATTACAACATCATTAAACATGTTTGGGCATTTAAAACTTATCATAGGACATATCTAACCATCCGATCACGCGTTTACGCAAATGACATGTTAAAGTAGAGTAAACTACCTTAACGGGTCATTACGGGTCAAAAGCACTTAGGATCACTTCCAAATCAGAATGTTAAGTTTATTAAATCATACCATATGAGTTCCAACACTCATTTGATTTATAAGACATCATTCTATCCAATCCGCCGATTAAAGTCCCGAGTTATTAGCATAGTTATCCGATCTTAGGAACCATTTGATTCCTCGGACTCTTGCGTTTTATTATTCTTCTTGAACAAGGATACTTTTGCAACCCCAAGTGAGTACATAGACCCCTCTCTTTTATGTTTTTCAAATATTTTGGGGTGAAACACATGTGCCTACTCGATACTTTCATGTTTTCACGCTTTCATGACATATACTTGCTATGTTCATCTAGTACATATATAGTACATGATTTCAATTATATTTTTTTTGCTATGTATGTTGACTGAGCATGCTAGCACATTGATTTCGAAGACATCTTTTGCGGCATATGTTTACTTAGCATATAAGCACATTGATTTACATTACATTTTGCTACGTATGTTGACTGAGCATGCTAGCACATCGATTTTATGGACATTTCTACTTCGTATGTTGACTTAGAATACTTAGTACATGGTTTAAAAACATTTTTCATGACATTGCTTACATTGACTAAGACATTTGGTTTGTTTAACGGGACATAATACATTCATTAACATTGATCACGTCCTCCGGTAGTATGTAATGGTACCATAGGACTTGACAAATCCCGTTCCCCGCTTCCCAGGTTTGTTTGGAAGTAGGGAATGACAGAATCCGAATACATTTTTGATAAACCTTTTACTTGATAAGGGTTTATCCGACAATCTCAAGGCTTGAATGTATGCGATAAACATAACTACATAAATGTTCATATCAAATAAAGCATTGGTTTTGCAAAACATGACTTTTGATTTAAACATGGTTTATTCAAGACATTGTTTTTGTACACGACATTTGGTTATACAAGACATTTGATTATACATGACATTTGACATTTGTTAGACAAGACATTTTTTGTGGTTATTTGATAAGTGATTTAAATAACGAGATGTGTGTAATATGATAAAAGCATGGTGGATACACCGCTGGTACTTCCTCTATATAAATGCTTTCATGATATTACATATCGTAGCGTTATTTAAACCACTTCGACAAAGACAAAGACAAAGACATGACACATTTGGTACAAATAACATATATTTTTCACAAGACATTGTTTTACAAATGGCATATTTTATACAATTCATTTTCATCCGGTTAATTATTTAACCATACATCCTTTTTTATATCATTTGATTTTCATATTGATTTTCATATGATTTTATAAAAGAAAACATTTTATAAGGTTCATGACTACTTTTCGTTAAACTATTAATTTAACTACAAGTCATGAATCCTCATCAACAAAATCTATGTATCTCACAGGCATTTTTATGCTGACGTACCTATTTTCACATGTGTTTCAGGAGCTAATGCTTAAGGTTGATTCATGCGACACTTAGGACGGACTTGGGCTTAGTGACTTAAAAATCTACAAGACAATTAGACTTTTGTTTATTTTATTTTATTCCAAGACATTGTAATCAAATTTCATCCAATAATACAAAACTTAATTTGCCATGGTTGTTGAAACAATACTTCTGTTACGACACTCCCCGACGTTTCCGTCAAGGTTTGTTGTTTTACGTGGTCGGGGTGTGACATAAAGATTGGTATCAGAGCCAATGGTTATAGGGAAATTAGGTTATTAGTAATGCTTTGACCTAGACTATAACCTTTCTAGGACCCTAACACAAGTTATCTTGTGTTTATATTTTAAAACAATACCATCACCTATCCTTAGGTGAATACGAAAAACAAAACAAAATGGAAGGCGTAAAGTAAAAAATGAATCATCAATCTCTTTTAGCCTTCAAAGTTTTCAAAATCTCGTCAAAGTTTGGGTTTTTATAATGGGAACACATGCAATCTGGAAGGGTGGGTGCCTGTACCCTGAGTTTTCTGTCTAAGGCTAGAGTGTTCGTACAAATCCACTTAATCGGACCAGTCACTCTTACCTGGGAACTCCTGGGGTGAGTGTCCACCTATAGGCTAAAGCATGTCTTTGCGATACATTTTAAAAACCCATTTACTTTGATTAGTCACTATGTGTCGTTTGTTTGTTGCGAGTAAACAAACAAATGACCACCATCCTTTCATTTCGTCGATTTTTATGACACCTCATGTTGATTACCCGAACATTCACCTCACTCATTTTCTCTCATGCTTTCCTCTTTTAGAATGCCTCCTCGACGAAACGTACCGCCACCTAACACCAAACTGGCGACTATCATAGCACAACAGATAGCTGCTATGCTACCATATCTGATTACTCAAATCAACCAAGCCAACAATAACAATGCACCTGCTGCGTGCAACTTCAAGCAGTTTAACTCGGCTAAACCACTCAAGTTTAGTGGTTCTGAAGGAGCAACTGGGCTCCTACAGTGGTTTGAGAGTCTTGAGAGTACCTTTCGTCATGTTCAGTGTCCTGATAATCGTAAGGTCGAGTTTTCTTCGAGCGTGTTCCAAAAGAGGGCGCTCACGTGGTGGAACGGAGTGGTGAGAAATAGGGGTGCAAATGTTGCTATGGGTCAGACTTGGGAGGAATTTAGAGCTCTAATGATGAAAGAGTTCTGCCCTCGTCATGAAAAGAGGGTGCTTGAGAATGAGTTCCATGACCTAAAGCAAGACAGAGGTGAGCACCGTACGTATACCAATCGGTATGAGGAGTTGAGCCTATTATGTCTTGAGATGGTGACGCCTTTGGAGAGGCGATTGAAAACTACATATATGGTCTGCCAGATCCTGTCCAGGACATCGTCACTGGCACTAACCCTACATCTGTCCGTCAAGCCATTGAGCTAGCAGCAACCCTTACGGAATCACAAGTCAAAAAGGGTAAACTTCATCGAAAGGGTGATAAGAAACCATCTATTAAGTCTAAGAAGCAAAAGGGTAACAAAGATGAAACCTCCAAGAAGTCGAGGAAGCGTAAGGCTTCCAATAACTTCGCTCTCACTACACAACCTAACGAAACTGCTCCCAATCAGCCTGCTTAGCCACCGGCCAAGAAACAATATGTTGGTAATGCACCTTTGTGCAACAAGTGTAACAGTCACCATCAACCAGATTTACAGTGCCGCATTTGCACTAACTCTGGGAAATCTGGTCATCTTGCCAACACTTGTCGTTTCGCTCCTACCCAGAATCCAGTAGCCCAAAACCCTACTCAGCAGCCTGCACGACCTCACTATCCACCTGGGTCTTGCTACACTTGTGGGGATCTCACCCACTATAGAAATAACTGCTCAAAGTTGGCAAATGCAAACCCGGCTCGTGGACGAGCATTTAACATCAATGCTAACAAGGCTCGGGCTGACAATGAAGTGGTCAATGGTACGTCATTTGTTAACAACCATCCTGCTTCAATTCTTTTCTATTCGGGTGCCGATAAGAGTTTTGTATCTCTAGCTTTTAAACCTTTGCTTTCAATGCCTAGAACAAAACTAGGAAAGCCCTTGACAGTTGAAATAGCTAGTGGTGAACCCCTTGTTCTTGATTCCGTCATCCGTGATTGCCAATTGAACCTTAACAACCACCTTTTTGCCATTGACCTCACGCCAATGCAACTTGGGAGCTTTGATGTCATAGTAGGGATGGACTGGTTATCTAAACATCATGCTGAGGTGGTTTGCTTTGATAAGATTGTTCGTATACCTCTCCCGTCTGGTGAAATCCTAGAGGTTCGAGAGAGAAAACTCGTCAGTAGCCTTAAACTCATGCATGCACCGAAGCCCATAAATACCTACGAAAAAATTATGTTGCTTTCTTGGTGCATATCGTAGAGGAGAAAGGCAAGGGAAAATCTATTAAAGATATTCCCGTTGTTCGAGATTATCCCGAGGTATTCCCTGAAGATCTACCTGGTTTACCCCTAGCACGACAAGTTGAGTTTTGTATAGATCTTGTACCTGGTGCTAACCCTATAGCCAAATCCCCATACCGTCTTGCACCGTCTGAGATGCAAGAGTTATCTAAACAGTTTTAGGAATTATCTGACAAAGGATTCATTCATCCGAGCTTTTCAACTTGGGCGCTCCAGTCCTATTTGTGAAAAAGAAGGATGGGTCCTTCCGTATGTGTATCGATTACCGTGAGATCAATTAAAATCGATATCCCCTACCTCGTATTGATGATCTCTTTGACCAGCTACAAGGTGCTATTTGCTTCTCAAAGATTGATCTACGTTCTGGGTATCATCAGCTTCGTGTTCTCGAAGAAGATATTCCCAAAACTGCTTTCCGCACTCGATACGGACATTACGAGTTCACTGTTATGCCTTTTGGTCTGACAAATGCTCCTGCTGTTTTTATGGACTTGATGAATAGGGTTTGTAAGCCTTATTTGGACAAGTTCATCATTGTTTCATTGATGACATTTTGATTTACTCAAAGTATCGAGCCGATCACAAGCAACATCTTCGTTTAACGATGGAACTCCTAAAGAAAGAACAACTCTATGCCAAGTTCTCCAAGTGCGTATTTTGGCTTAAGGAAGTTCAATTCTTGGGACGTATTGTCAACGAACAAGGTATTCATGTAGATCCCGCCAAAATCACTGAGATTAAGGAATGGGATACACCTACTACTCCTACCGAAGTTCGTTCATTTCTTGGTCTCGCGGGTTATTACTGTCGATTTATCGCAAATTTCTCAAAGATTGCGGTTTCCCTCACTGCTTTGACTCAAAAGAATAAACCTTTTGAGTGGGGACCTAAAAAAGAAGAAGCTTTTCAAACCTTGAAACAGAAGCTCTGTAATGCTCCTATTTTATCCTTACCTGAATGTAACGACGACTTTGTCGTATATTGTGATGCATCGAACTTAGGCCTTGGTTGCGTTCTCATGCAAAGGAACAAAGTAGCCTATGCATCAAGACAATTGAAGATTCACGAAAAGAACTACACCACCCATGATCTTGAGTTGGGTGCTGTTGTTTTCGCACTGAAAATTTGGAGACATCATCTATACGGTACAAAATGTGTGGTTTTCACCGACCACAAAAGCCTCCAGCACATTTTCGATCAGAAAGAACTAAACATGAGACAGCGACGATGGGTTGAACTTCTGAACGACTATGACTTTGAGATTCGCTACCATCCTGGTAAGGCGAATGTCGTAGCCGATGCTCTTAGTCATAAAGAACGAGTCAAGCTAGATTGTGTTCAAGTTCGATCTGATATTCAAAACCGTATCTCCCAAGCTCAACGAACTTGTGTTACACGGGGTATGATGGGTGATCAATTGCCACATCATCTTGAGCTTCAACTTGAAATGAAAGACAGTGGGTTGTTATATTATCTGAGTCGTTTATGGATTCCAAGTCAAGACAATCTCCGCACCTTGATAATAGATGAAGCTCATAAGTCTCGTTATTCAATTCATCTAGGTGCAGACAAAATGTATAAGGATCTTCGTACCCAGTATTCGTGGCCATGTATGAAGAAAGACATTGCCGTGTACGTATCTAAATGTCTTACTTGTCTTAAAGTTAAGGCAGAGCATCAATGTCCATCTGGTTTGCTTGAACAACCAGAAATTCTGATTTGGAAATGGGAAAGCATTGCGATGGATCTCATTACCAAATTACCGCGTACATCTAGAGGTCATGATGTCATTTGGGTAATCGTTGATCGTCTAACCAAGTCAGCACACTTTATAGCAATCCGTGATGATTTCCATGTGGACAAACTTGCTAAGATCTATGTGGATGAAATTGTATCTCGTCATGGTGTCCCTTTGGACATCATATCTGATCGTGATGCTCGATTCTCATCTCATTTTGGAGGACCATGCAATCTTCCATGGGAACCAAACTTAATATAAGCACTGCCTATCATCCTTAAACGGATGGACAGTCTGAAAGAACGATCCAGACACTGGAGGATATGCTTAGAGCTTGTGTGATTGACTTTGGTGGTAGTTGGGATTCGCATCTACCTTTGATCGAATTCTCCTACAACAACAATTATCATACCAGCATTAACATGGCTCCTTTCGAAGCTCTTTATGGTCGAAAATGTCGTTCACCTGTCTGTTGGAGTGAAATAAGTGAATCTCAATTCACTGGACCTGAACTCATCCAAGACACAACAGACAAAGTTAAAACAATTCGTGATAATCTCTTGAGAGCTAGAAGCCGTCAAAAGAGTTACGCGGACAAATGACGCAAGCCCTTGGAATTCCAAGTCGGTGATCACATCCTACTCAAGGTATCCCCTTGGAAAGGCGTGGTTAGATTTGGAAAGAAAGGAAAACTTGCACCTAGATATGTTGGACCATTCAAGATCATTGAGGAAATCGGAAAGGTGGCCTACAAACTTGAGCTACCTCCTAAACTTGGAAATGTTCATCCAACTTTCCACGTGTCCAATCCCTCTTGATGAAATTCGTGTTGATAACACGTTACACTTTGTTGAGAAACCTGTGGAAAAATTTGATCGTGAAGTCAAAAAGCTTAAGCGCAGACGTATACCGATTGTTAAAGTTCGCTGGGAGTCCAAACGTGGCCCTGAGTTTACTTGGGAACGAGAGGACCAAATGAATGCGAAATACCCACATCTATTCTCACAAGTTTCCTCTAATTAAATTTCGGGACGAAATTTCCAAAAGTAGGGGAGACTGTGACATCTGTGTATTTTAATCACCGTACTATCCCGAACGATTTTGTAATTTTATAATATTGAGTTTTATTCCAAGATTTATTTTAATACTTATGACATTTCGTATTTTCAATCCTTGTTCAAATTCGACCTTTCAAATCACTTCTGGAAGTGAAATCGTAAACCGTTACACAAACGTAATCAATTTAATGCGACCTACACTCTGGAACAATGACATAAGCTAAACATACCCTAAATTACCTTTACATAACTTAGAAATAAGTTTTGAGGTCTTCGGTATGGCAAAAACATGCTTATGCAACTTCAGGGGCTATTTTGCAAATTCTGCCAAAACTATGCCGTTACGCGTATTTCCTAATCTGGAACATGTACGCACATCCAAAAATTTTTGTAATCATTAAAATATAGTATTTTAATGATTGGAATGCAAAAATATCATTCGTTACGCGTTTACGTTCATTTGCGCGTTTGCTACGATTTTCGTCATAATTAACCGAAAACCGCAAACGTACAACCGAACGACCGACACCCGGGACATTTTTGGACACATTTCAAGTTTCCTAAGCTTTATCGTCTTTATAAAGCTTAAAATGAGGTTAACGGGCGTTAAAAGTGCCAAAACACGACGAAACGTATTCAAGGGCCTGTTCTGCCAACTTTTGAACGTTGCTGTCAGCTAAGGGGCTTACGGACCGTAAGCCCATACCCCTTACGGTCCGTAAGGACCCCCCAGCTCAGCAATTTCATGGCAGCTTCTTGTTTAACCTCTTGGACACTAAGCAAACGAAATTGCCACACTCCTTATGGTTGCAACACCTCATTATACACTTATAATGATCCTAGACCAAGTGCCTAACACTTGGAATGATCTTGTGCATCATCCACAAGTATAAATAGACCCTCATTTTCACTTCACAACTTGCTCATTTCCATTTTCTTCCTCCCATACTCTTGGAGCTTGCTTCCATCCTTTTTGGAGGCCTCCTACTGAGTTCTTTGAGATCTTGGGTGTTCCTAAACAGAAGTAAGATCTCATCCTTAGTCTTTTTATTTCTTTTAGCTATTTCAAGATAAAAGTCAAAAATTTGTTTGACTTTCGGCTTTGAACATTAATTGGTCAAGTCAAGGTCCAATTGAACTTGGCAACGTGATCGTAATCACAATGGTTATAATCCATCGCGATCATACCTACTGATTACCACGTTTCCTAGTCAAGGTGATGAGTCAAAGTTTTGGTCAATAATGCGTAAAATGCGCATATTATGACGGAACTATTTTCAGGTGTCAAAACACTTTGTTTTGATACCAAATCAGTTTTATAAATATAGTTAGACATGTTAAACATGTCTAACTCGTCACTTTTAGTTTAGTGCTTTTTTAGGGTCGTAAGTCGAGCGGTCTTGACCACCGCTTTGACTTTCGAATCCGACCCGTTTGGTCGATCTTAGGATCCGACCAAAATCATACTTGTGACCATAGTTGTATAGGGAATAACCCTCTGAGGTTATACCTTATGGTCATGTCATTTGGTTAGTATTATGATAGGTCGTTATTATGCCCTTTATAAATGACCAAAATGCCCTTTTTGCACATAAATTCATTTTAAGCATATGTGGCCGAAGTTTTGACATATAAACTAATATTACAACATCATTAAACATGTTTGGGCATTTAAGACTTATCATAGGACATATCTAACCATCCGATCACGCGTTTACGCAAATGACACGTTAAAGTAGCATAAACTACCTTAACGGGTCATTACGGGTCAAAAGTACTTAGGATCACTTCCAAATCAGAATGTTGAGTTTATTAAATCATACCATATGAGTTCCAACCAACACTCATTTGATTTATAATACATCATTCTATCCAATCCGCTGATTAAAGTCCCGACTTATTAACATAGTTATCCGATCTTAAGAACCATTTGATTCCTCCGACTCTTGCGTTTTATTATTCTTCTTGAACAAGGATACTTTTGCAACCCCAAGTGAGTACATAGACCCCTCTCTTTTATGTTTTTCAAATATTATGGGGTGAAGCACATGTGCCTACTCCATACTTTCATGTTTTCACGCTTTCATTACATATACTTGCTATGTTCATCTAGTACATATATAGTACATGATTTCAATTATGTTTTTTTGCCATGTATGTTGACTGAGCATGCTAGCACATTGATTTCAAAGACATCTTTTGCGGCATATGTTGACTTAGCATATGAGCACATTGATTTACATTACATTTTGCTATGTATGTTGACTGAGCATGCTAGCACATCGATTTTATGGACATTTCTACTTCGTATGTTGACTTAGCATACTTAGTACATAGTTTAAAAACATTTTTCATGACATTGCTTACATTGACTAAGACATTTGGTTTGTGTAACGGGACATAATACATTCATTAACATTGATCACGTCGTCCGGTAGTATGTAATGGTACCATAGGACTTGACAAATCCCGTTCCCCGCTTCCTAGGTTTGTTTGGAAGTAGGGAATGACAGAATCCGAATACATTTTTGATAAAACTTTGACTTGATAAGGGTTTATCTGACAGTCTCAAGGCTTGAACGTATGCGATAAACATAACTACATAAATGTTCATATCAAATAAAGCATTGGTTTTGTAAAACATGACTTTTGATTTAAACTTTGGTTTATTCAAGACATTTTTTTTGTACACGACATTTGTTATACAAGACATTTGATTATACATGACATTTGTTAGACAAGACATTTTTGGTGGTTATTTGATAAGTGATTTAAATAACGAGATGTGTGTAATATGATAAAAGCATGGGCTGGTACTTCCTATATATAAATGCTTTCATAATGTTACATATCGTAGCGTTATTTAAACCACTTCAACAAAGACAAAGACATGACACATTTGGTACAAATAACATATATTTTTCACAACACATTGTTTTACAAATGGCATATTTTGTACAATTCATTTTCATCCGGTTAATTATTTAACCATACATCCTTTTTTATATCATTTGATTTTCATATTGATTTTCATATGATTTTATAAAAGAAAACATTTTATAAGGTTCATGACTACTTTTCGTTAAACTATTAATTTAACTACAAGTCATGAATCCTCATCAACAAAACCCATGTACCTCACAAGCATTTTTATGCTAACGTACCTATTTTCACATGTGTTTTAGGAGCTAATGCTTAAGGTTGATTCATGCGTCACTTAGGACGGACTTGGGCTTTAGTGACTTAAAAATCTACAAGACAATTAGACTTTTGTTTATTTTCTTTTATTCCAAGACATTGTAATCAAATTTCATCCAATAATACAAAACTTTAATTGCCATGGTTGTTGAAACAATACTTCTGTTACGACACTCCCCGACGTTTCCGCCGCGGTTTGTTGTTTTACGCGGTCGGGGCGTGACATTTGTCGTCGTTTTTGTTTCTGTTAAATGAAACCTGAATATGAGGCACTGTAGTATGTATATCAGTATAATTAAAACCAGAACTTAAACGGGTTAGTCACGTAGCCCAGTTGGCCGAGCAACGTGCACACGAACGTAAGGTCGCGGGTTTGAATCTGGGTCATAGCGTATTTAGGCCAGTTTTGGCTGGAGTTGGGCCGATTGTGCCGTTTCTTTTTGGGCCAGAAACACAAATTTTATTTTTATTATTAAACATTTAGATTAATTGTTATTATTTAAGTTATTATCATTTTATTATTATTAACAATATATTATTATTATTGTTATTATTATTATTATTATTATTATTATTATTATTATTATTATCTTTTAGTCACAATTTATGTTAATGGTTAACAAGTTTATTATTATTTCAGTTTTAATCAAAACAACTCGCCAACTTAGTTAGCAAATAATTAGAACGTTTCCCTATATTTTAACTCAATTTTTTATAGACAATGCATATCAAGATAACACAATTCAAATCAGTAAATAATAACGAGTTCGCTAATTACATCTAGGTTAATCGCTCTCGTTCGATTCTTGATCTTACACTCATGCGTTATTTCAAGGAATAATCAATTACGCAACTAAAGGTGAGTATACTTGATCCCATTTTGTTTTAACACTTTTGGATGCAACATGTATTCGTTATCAAGCACACAACACTTGAAACTTATTATTCACAATCTACCCACTTTTAAACATGGAACGATGTGATGCTTGTTAAACTTTATGCTATGTAAACTTTTCGTGTTTATGTGCTCATTAACTTTGCTAGCCTACCTTAACAATTATAGCGCTATAGGATTAACGCACCGCCCTTGAGACTTGGGGTATTGTTAAGTAAAACACTTTAACCTCCCGTTAGACTTTGGGAAAGGCACTTTGTGTTGGAAACTTGGGTTTGAACACATAGTTTACACCGTTTCAGCATACTTGTTAACTTGCATATTGTTATTCATGTTGGGTATGATTATTAAACATTTTATTCTAATTATACTATGTATCAAACCTGTATGCTCGCCAACTTTTGTTGATGTTATTTTAATACATGTTGCAGGTTGATAGTCAAGATGGTGAATCAAGATAGGATGGACTAAAAACACATCTAGATAATAAACTATGTTTGAAATTTAATTTATGCTTTGTTTGAGACAATGTATTCGAATTTAGTATTTATTGAAATTTGAATTAATTATATTATCACATTTAGTGTTATAATGCTTTGAGATGTTCGTCTCATCCTGATGTTTCCGCCATCGGTTGGGGTGTGACAACCGTGGTATCTTTTTCATATTTAATTTTAATCAAAATGGATTGAAAAAAATATAATTAACTAGATCCCTAATTAAAGAACAATGCAGATACAAAAGTTAATAAAAACCAATATTGAACCCAATGAGATCAAGGTTACAATCAAGCAAAAATGAATTTATTCAGATTTGATGTCGGTATCTCAAATCTGTGATAACAAGTACACGATGTTGTTCACTGATAAAGCTTGCTTCATATTGCGTCCGGGATTTGTTGTTTCCGAGGATTGGATCGTAATGAGGGCTCCACGGGTGAATAACACATATGTCATGGATATGCGCCCGTTGGTTAACTTATCTGCTCCAGTGACATGTTTGCTCTCGAAGGTGCCTGAAGATCACTCTTACCTTTGGCATAGAAGAATGGGCCGTGTTCATCTGCGAAAAATGAACCACTTAGTGAAAAACAACTTAGTGTTGGGGGTTCCATTACGAAGTTTTAACATGCACAACAAATGTGAATCGTGTGAAAAAGGAAAAATCAAACGAAAGCCTCACAAACCAAAAACTGTTAACTCGATCCAAAAACCACTTGAATTGCTTCGCATGGATCTTTTCGGGCGGATCCATGTTGCTAGCATTGGTGGAATGTCTTTTTGCCTCGTTATCACTGACGATTTCTCAAGATACTCGTGGGTATTTTTCTTAAAAACAAAGGACCAAACTTTTGGGATTTTAAGAGATTTATTTAAACAACTTGAGAAAAATTATTCACTTCCTATTAAGAAAATCCGAAGTGACAGTGGCACTGAATTTAAAAATCAAAATATGGACGAGTTATGTCGGGAATTGGGAATAGTTCATTAGTTCAACGCTCCTTATGTTCCTCAACAGAATGGAGTTGCAGAACGGAAGAAACTTACCCTGATTTAGGCAGCCTGAACTATGCTTTCTGAATCTTAGTTACCAATTTCTTCTGGGCCAAGGCGGTAAATACTCCATGCTATGTGCTTAACCATTTGCTTATTGTCAAAAGAGAAGATAAAACTTGCTATGAATTACTTGAAAACAAGAAACCGAATTTATCCGGTTTTCAACCTTTTGAGATCAAGTGTGTTATAAAACTCACCAAGGATACTCCTAAGATGGGTGATGTACTGTAAAATACATCACTTATTCGTGTGTAGTTTGTACAATCTTTATTACTTTTAGTTTCGTTTTCTGTAGAATAGCTAGTCTTTTGATCCAATTGCGTTTTGCAGGTCGTATGAACTTAGAGTAGCTGAAAAGCGTGATAATTGAGTGGAAATACGAATTGGTAAATTCCTAGAACGAATTGGAGAGCTTGGGAGCTGAAATGAATTAAAATTCTGGACAAATTGCCTTCTGGCAGGCCGCGACTAGCTGTGTATAAGCTTCTCGCCACCCGCGAGAAGCCTATATTGTGATGACGTCACTTACACGGTCGCGGGGCGCGACTGGATGGCCAGAACCCTCTCGCGGCTAGCGAGGGGTGTTTATCTGCAGATGGGTTCGAAATTAGCTTAGATTTGGGGGTATAAAATCAATTTGATCATAATGAAACCCTAATTACGAATTGGGAGAGAACTTGGGTGAACTTGGAGCATTCTTGGAGTGATTTGTAGCAGTTGAAGCATTCGAGTGAAGATAATCGATTGTAGTAACTTTGGGTTATTTTGTTTGCGATGTTTTCCATGACTTTGATTGGCTAATTTTTATAGACTACCTAGATTGGATGAAAGATTGTGTTAAAGTTTTGATTTTTATGTGATTTATGGATGCTATGGATTGTTATGAGTTTGTAAGCGACTTGGTCTTTTGTTTAGATGCGTATGCATGCTTGATAGTATTTGTTGGTTAATTATCGCTTTGCTTGGTTCTTGGTGACGGTCTTTATCACATAATAGAGTCTTGCTAGATTTAAGGTTTTGGTGAGTGTCTATGTCACATAATAAATCTTTAATCTTTGGGGTTAAATTACATAATAAACCTTAGAAGTGATATTCGATTAACTCATAAAGTCAAGTTTTCTGCTAATTGTCAATAGCTGTGAGGTGCGACATTATTACTAGGTCTAAGTCATTAAACCGTAAGGTAGGATATTCCCTAGGGAGTAACCCATTGGCTATTGTCTGGTAAGTTTATCCAAAAGTCCAGGTCTACCTTTGATTCAGATCCTGTGAGGGAGTGAGTTTTGCAAGGTACTTCCATAAACCAATTAGAGGTCCTGTGAGGGAGTCTAATAACCGGTATTCTTAACAACCTTTAGGGTGTCACTATATGCTCTTGAGAAGGGTCGGGGGTCCGTTAGATATTCCGAAAAGTGAGAATTTTATGTGCCCGGTTCCATAATTGACAAATTCTAATTAAAAATCATTACTTGAAACAATCAGGATTCCAGTCTAGGTAGTGCTTTCTCACCATCAGAGGTTAAGTCCAAAGCAATTCGTTTAGTTCACTTAGTTAATTTTAATTAGTTTTCTTTTAATTGTTTTCTTAGGAATTCGTTAGAACCCCCCCCCCCCATCAAACAACATCATTTTAGTTCGTGTCTGTCAGTGTCTAAATAAAGTAGTTAATTCAATCAATAGAGTCTCGTGGGTTCGATATCCGGACTTACTTTAGCTATACTAGAGTCAATCGGTACACTTGCCGGTTAGTAGTTTAGTTCGTTTTAGTGAGTCTAGAGTATTACTTTGAGTCTAGATTTAGGTTAATTTTAGTTGTTTTTATTAAACTACTTTTAGCACATCCAGTTTTTGGGACCGTTTCCGGGGACTCTTGGCGATTGCGTTAATTACTTTGTTTTGACTTTCGTGATATCATACGTGCTTTTTGTCGTGTTTGAGTCGTATGAGTCTAATATAATTTCGTTTTCCTTTTGGTTGTGTTGAGTCGTTTATATAGTCTTCTTACTTGTTTGTTTTTGGTTTTTTAGTGGATGCCCCATACACGCTCGCAAGGTCCTCCGCCGAAGCCACCTACGGACAAGCCTTCCTTCTCGTCCTCTTCATTCAAGGTTAGTACCCCATTAACATAATCTTCAACCCATTCTGACTCTACACCCCAATCTAAACTACCGAACTTTGACTTCACTACGAAGTCATCCCCACAAAACTCCCCACCACCCTCCCGTCCCCAAAGTCCACCACCCGTTGTCCAAACGGCCAACCGAACCGTTTACCAACAAGCAAACACCGGCTTCACCGGTGCTCGCTCACCCATCCGCCTACTCGAATCACCAACGAAAAGTCTTGGCAAATCCCATCATATATCATGACCGCTATTACCAACTCTTGTCAATTTCACGGTCTGATGATGAGGACGCGCCGGCTCACATCAACCGCATCACTCGTCTCTGCGGCACTTTCTCCATTGAAGGTGTCAGCGCTGATGCGCGTTATTTACAGGTCTTCCCATTCTCACTTGCGGGCCGTGCAGCCGTCTGGTTTGATTCACAGCCATCAGGTTCTTCACTACTTGGGCCGGGTTACGAGATGCCTTCTTAACTAAATATTACCCACCCGCCAAGGCATCCCGTATACGCGATCAGATTCATTCGTTCCGAATGGACCCTGATGAGTCATACCACCTGGCCTGGGAAAGGTTCCAAACCCTACTTGCTCGCCGTTCACAGCATGGCTTGTCTGATTGGGTGCTTGTAGAAAAGTTCTACAACGGTCTCACCCCAGAGATCCGGGACCGGTTTGACACTTCAGCTGGAGGACAGCTCACGGGAAAGAAATCGACAGCTGAGTGTAATGATCTGTTTGAGAGTTTTGCCCATTCCGAAATAGACTATAGAACCACCGACAGGAGTTCCTTTCCGGTTACTAGCACCTCTTCGACTGCTCGAGGGGTGAACCAAGTTGGCTTGGACTCAACGGTGGCTGCTGCGCTATATCGAATGGAGAAAACCTTCACTAAGGAGCTTTATGAGATTAAGAAAAAGGTCGATAGGTGTGAGCTTTGTCGAGGGGGTCATGATACAGTAGATTGTCCCACCATTACGTTATAGCATGTAGAGTTCATAGCCGGTCAGAATAGGGGCCAGTTTAACAATAATTCAAATTATAACCCTAACTGGCGAAACAACAATAATAATAACTTCCGCTCTTCTGGTAATCCTCCAGGTTTCTCATCTAGTCAGTATCAAAACAGGGGACAGGGTTTGTTCACTAGTTTAGGTTCAAATTAACAGGGGCAGTTTAGTCATTCAGGGTCAAATCAGGAAGGTCAGGGTAGGGAAAAGGCCTCAGATATGAGTAGGATCGAGGAGATGTTTGCTTAGATCATGGTTAAGGAGCAAGCCACTCAGAAAGCCTTAAATGATCTAAATGGTTTCGTGAAAAGTCAAGAAAACTTAAATAAAAATCAAGAACTTCACAATAAAAACCAACAGGTGGCTCTTTTAGATCTTCAAAGACAATTAGGTGGTATTTCCAAACAGTTGCAAGAATACCCTTCCGGTCAGTTCTCAGGTAACACTTACTAGAATCTGGCCAATCATTCGGCCAAGGCCATCACTACTAGGAGTGGTAGGAATCTAGGAGAGGTAGTTAGGGAGAGTGTAGAAGTGGAGAGTGAGGATGAGGTAGACGAGGAGTTAGAGATGGAAGCTCCCGGTAAGGTGCACGATAGGCTAGTCCCAGCAAGTACCGCACAAACCAAGCCTCAAGTAGAAAAGAGAGTAGAAAAACAACCAGTAGGAGTCAAGCCATCCCCTTTGGTTGATCATTCGCGTGTTCCATATCCCGCTCGTCTCAAGCATCAGAAATATGCTAGGGAATACGAGCACTTCTTAGAGATGTTTAAGCAATTAAAGATAAATCTTCCATTCATCGAGGCCTTGCAATCCATGCCTAAATATGCGAAATTCCTTAAAGATCTTCTCAAGCGGAAAGATAGGCTAGGTGAGTTGTCGAACATTCCATTGACCGGCGGTTGTTCGGTGGTGGTTTTGTACAAGCTACCGGAGAAACTAATCGATCCGGGCACCTTCACCATTCCATGCTTTTTCGGGGGCGCCGTTGCTCCCGCTCATGCCCTAGCCGATTTAGGAGCTAGCATCAACTTGATGCCATTCTCACTTTACGAGCGTTTAGGTCTAGGAGAGCTTACACCCACACGTATGTCGTTGTCATTGGCCGATCGTTCGGTCAACTATCCTAGGGGTATCATCGAGAATCTCTTAGTCAAGGTCGATAAGTTCGTATTTCTGGTTGATTTTGTTGTCCTCGACATGGAAGCCAATGGAAAAGTTCCAATCATTCTAGGTCGTCCTTTCCTTCGAACCGCCAAGGCAATCATTGATGTCTGTGACGGTAAGATCTCACTTCGTGCGGGTGATGAGATTGTCACATTCGAGATAGATAGAGCCATGCAACACCCTAGTGGTAGTGACGATCATAGCGGTCCGTGTCATTTCGTCTACTTTTTAGATTCCTTCATGTCATGTGTTGATCAGTGTGTCAGTTACATTAGTGGGAGTGATCTCGTAGGTGGAGATGAGATTGAGTTTGAAAGTGAGGATGAGGAAGTTGGGAATGATCCGGAGTGGATTCCGGAAACTTTAGAGTTGTGTGAGGTGAGGGAAGAGGTAGAGAGTAAACCTTTGGAGTTGGCACCTTTAGAGCTTAAAGTTCTTCCATCCCATCTAGAGTATGCCTTCTTAGGAGAGGAGTCTAGTTTGCCCGTCATCATCTCTTCTAAGTTGACGGAGGAGGAGAAGGGTAGGCTAGTTGAGGTGCTTCGGGAGCACAAAGATGCCATAGCTTGGAGATTGTCCGATATCAAGGGGATTAGCCCCACGTTTTGCACACACCGGATTCTCATGGAAGACGAATTCAAACCGGTAGTGCAACCTTAAAGGCGTCTAAATCCTAACATGAAGGAAGTGGTTAGGAAGGAGGTGATTAAGTTGATGGAGGCCGGGCTAATATATCTAATATCCAATTCCTCGTGGGTTAGTCCCACTCAAGTCGTCCCTAAGAAGGGTGGGATGACTGTTGTCATGAACGAGAAAAACGAGCTTATTCCTTCCCGTACGGTCACCGGTTGGTGTCTGTGTATTGACTACCGCAAGCTCAATGACGCCACCCGGAAGGACCACTTTCCTCTACCGTTCATCGATCAAATGCTCGAGCGTCTCGCGGATCGTCAATTCTACTGTTTTCTAGATGGTTTTTTCGGTTACTTCCAAATCCCAATCGCCCCGGAGGACCAAGAGAAAACCACTTTTACACGTCCTTATGGCACATATGCGTACCGGCGCATGCCCTTCGGATTATGTAATGCACCGGCTATGTTTCAGCGGTGCATGGTTGCGATCTTTCAAGACATGGTTGAGAATACTATGAGGTCTTTATGGATGATTCAGTCTATGGTGATTCCTTTGCCCATTGCCTAGGTAATTTAGAGCGGATGATGAAAAGGTGCATAGAGACGAAGTTGATGTTGAATTGGGAGAAGTGTCACTTTATGGTGACGGAAGGGATTGTGTTGGGACACAAAATCTCGAGGGTAGGGATAGAGGTCGATAGGGCCAAGATAGATACCATTAGCCGGTCACCCCCACCCACAAATGTTAAATCGATTAGGAGTTTTCTTGGTCATGGGGGTTTCTATAGGCGTTTCATTAAGGATTTCTCTAAGATCAAGTGCCCCATGACCCGTCTTTTGGAGAAAGATGTTCCTTTCGTCTTCGACGAGGAGTGTCTTAAAGCTTTTACCTTTTTGAAGGAGAAGCTTGTTAGTGCCCCCATTCTTATCTCGCCCGACTGGAGCTTACCGTTCGAGTTCATGTGCGATGCGAGTGACTATGCCGTAGTGCGGTTTAGGACAAAGAAGGGGTAAGCACTTTCATCCAATTTACTACGCGAGCAAAACGTTAAATGATGCTCAATAGAATTACACCACCACGGAGAAAGAACTCTTAGCCGTAGTATTCGCTTTCGATAAATTCCGATCTTATCTCGTGCTTCCAAAACCGTCGTCTTCACCGAACATTCTGCCTTGCGTTTTCTCTTCCAAAAGAAAGACGCTAAACCCTGACTTATCCGGTGGATTCTATTGCCTTCTGAGTTTGACATTGAGATTAGGAACAAAAAGGGAGCCGAGAATTTAGCCGCGGATCACTTGTCGCGGTTAGAGGATCCGAATAGAGAGGAAATTCGTGAGGAGGCGATAGGAGATAGATTCCCTCATGAGACCATAGATTTTGTAGAGGCGGAGAGAGAGGGGTTGCCTTGGTTTAGTGACTTAGCGAATTATTTGGCAAATGGTTATGTCGCGGGGGATGTGAATGCCCAACAGAAGAAGAAGTTGTTTAGGGACGCAAGGAAGTACATATGGGATGATCCATTTCTTTTTATGATAGGAGGTGATCGAGTCCTTAGGAGATATCTCGGGAGAGAGGAGGGTAGAGAGATTCTTAGGCATGTTCATGAAGGATTAACCGGTGGTCATCATGGTGCGCACGCTACTACACAAAAGGTTTTTGATTGCGGGTTCTATTGGCCCTCGGTAGTAGATGACGCGATAGAGTTTGTTAGGAATTGCGATGCTTGCCAACGTACCGGCAATATTTCATCCAGGAATGAAATGCCCCAACATCCAATCCAAGTCCTAGAGATATTTGACTTTTGGGGCATTGACTTCATGGGACCGTTTCCCCCCTCTAGTGGGAATCGGTACATCCTCGTGGCAATCGATTACGTCTCAAAGTGGGTTGAAGCTCAAGCTTTGCCTACGAACGACGCCCGAGTGGTGGTGAAATTTCTTAAGAAGTTGCTCACTAGATTCGGTACACCTAGAGCTCTCATTAGCGACCGCGGATCACATTTTTGTAATGCCGTGATGGAAAAGGCATTGGAGAGATATGGAGTTACCCACCGTTTTGCAACCGCATATCATCCGCAAACGAGTGGGCAAGTTGAGAATGCGAATAGGGGAGTGAAGAGAATTTTAGAAAAGACAGTAGGGAAGTCTAGAAAGGATTGGTCCGATATGCTTGATGACGCTTTGTGGGCATTTCGTACCGCCAACAAGACACCTTTAGGGACCACTCCGTTTATGATCGTATATGGCAAAGCATGCCATCTTCCCGTCGAGTTGGAGCATAGGGCACTGTGGGCCCTTAAAACCGTGAACCTAGATTTGACCGAAGCAGCTAGGCGTAGATATTTTCAAATCCATGAGTTAGAAGTGCTTCGAGATGCGGCTTATGAACGATCATGGAGTATTAAGGAAAATCTAAAGCTTTGCATTATTGCAGGTTGAAAGAGTTGAAGGAATTTTCGGTTGGCGATAAGGTGCTCCTTTTAATTCGAGGTTGAAATTGTTTCCCGAGAAGTTGAAGTCGAAATGGACGGAACCATATATAGTTAGAGAAGTTTTCCCACATGGAGCGGTCGAGTTGCTAAACGAAGTCGATGGATGTATTTGGAAGGTGAATGGCCATAGGTTGAAGCACTATTTAGGTGGCCCGATCGATAACACCGAGAAGGAGGTAACTCCTCTCGAAGACATGCCTAACACCACCATTTAGTGTCTTGAGCATCGGCTCAAGTGTAAAGTTTGTACCAATTGTATTCTCGTCTAGTTTGTTTATTTTTCGTGCTAACGGTTTTCTTTGGTAGTTTGTGGGTCTTTGTTTGTGTTTTTGAGTTGTTTTGCAGGAATTCTATACAAGGATATGCAGTGATTGAGAAGAAAAACGAGTTCCAGGTAAGTTCCAGAGTTAGAAAAATTTTGGGTTGTGTTTTGGGAGATTTGGTTAAGTTGTGAAAATTTTTCTAAGGCATGAACTGGTGGAAATTTCGAAACTTTCTGTGAAATTTGCCTTCTGGCGGGGCGCGAGTACAAGCACCTACTCCAGTCGCGGCCCACGAGCAACTAAGAGAGGCTGACGAGATTTTGGCGGTCGCGGGGCGCGATTTCCTGAACTTATCCGCTCGCGGCCCGCGAGTCACTTTATCTGCAGCCGGACCCCATTTGTAACCCTAATAACCCCTTCTTGCCTCACTTTTTCTTCTCCAAACCGCCGAACACCACCATAACTCGCCATACACCTCCGAATTTCAGCCATTTTCACTCAAATCAACCATCCCCATCCACCCATAACCGCTATTCCACTTGTTTCCACCATCAATCTTCAACTATTCACCATCTATTTGGGATTTTCACGAGGGTTTCAAGCCTCAACCGTATTCATCTTACTTTTTCTTCTCTAATCCGATTCCAAGGTATGTTTTCTTGTAATTTTTGTATCATGAGTCCGTTATTTCAGTTTTTGTTTAGTATGAAGTTAGATCTAGAGTTGGGTTTTAGTTTAATCTTGTGTTTGGCCATGATTAGTGTTGGGAGGTAGTTGTGGCTGGTTTGGGTTGATTGGTTTATGTTTTGTGACTGCCGTAGGTTTGAGGTGTAGTAACATTGAGTGTGGGGATTCGGGTTGGTCATTTTTGAGCTAAACTTGCGTTTATAACTTAACTTTTGGCCCGTTCACAGATTATGACGTTAAAGCTTTTAACTTTAGCACTCAATGTTAGTTTGTTTTGGCACTTGAGTTTTAATTGAGGACAACTAAAGTGCCGGAAGGGGGTAGTGTACATTGAGTCGTGTATTTTGAGTCTAGAGGTCTTAGTGTTAATTGGTCATGGGTTTACTTATATGCACGTACAAGTACAAAACACTTCGCCCGTACTCAATCTCCATTCGGGCGAGGTTGTTTACAACTTATGCCTTTGTAAACGGTAACCCGGTCTTTCATTATTTGTTTGGTGTCTGTATCAACCGCGAAAGAAATGCTATACGGTTGATATATGTTTATTAAAAAAATTAAAAATTTAAAAATCCCAAAAATAGTTTGTGACTTCTAATGATCTGCTTTGCTTTGTTTGTTAAATATAATTGTTTTGGAGAGGGGCAGGAAAAAGGTCCCCACGGCTCGCCCTCAAGGTGTTCCGGAGGAGCCGGTACCACAAGAAGAGTATATCCACTATAGGGAAGTGGATTATAGGGGCCCGGGAGTCCCTCATGGTCAAAGTACAAGGCTTGTGGATAGCCTGTTGTTGCAATTCGAGTTGAACTCAGGGGAATGTGATAGGTTAGGTTCTTTGATTTCAGTTGACCTGTTGAAGTTTAGAAGGATAGATTGGGGTTTGTTGGATCGTTTGGGGGCAAGGGCCCGAGTCGAGCATTTGTTGGGGCCGAGGTTCAGGAGAGTTTTGGATTGTGATGCTCGGCAATACCAGGAGATTACCCTTGAGTTTCATTCGACATTCGATTACAAACAAGGGAATTTCTTTGAGAAAGATGCGGTGTTTTTTGCTTTAGGTCGATAATCTTACGAGATGACCATCCCCCAATTTGCTGAGGCATTGCAGTTTTACATGGAAGAAGAAGTACAGTCACATGATTTTATCACAAGTCCTCAAGGGGTTTTTAAGAATAATCATGATTACAGTGTTAAGTCGACTGAGTTGGCCAGGTTTTGGAGAACTATCTCGAGGGTTGCTTATTAGAACAACATGGTAGCGAGTGATATTACTGACCCGGTTCTTTGTTTTATCCACAAGATTCTGGTAGCTACACTGGTTGGGAGAGGTCAAGGTGATAACAAGGTGAATCAGGTTAGTTTGTTTTGCTTGATGTGTATGGTGGAGCAGAGGCCCGCAAATTTGGCTACTATCTTTGCATGGTCGATGAGGAGACCATGGAGGGGTGGTTCAGGGGCTAGGATATATTGTGGTCCTTACATTACAAGGTTGGTGGAGAGTTTAGGTGTGTTTGGGAGGTACCCGGCTGATAAGATGAGAGAGGGGCCGACACCGGGGTTTATGAGGGTTAAGGATCTTCAGGCTGCGGCCATTTTGACTTATTCTGACCCGCCAGAGTGGGACTATGTGAGTCATGGACCACAGGTACCACCACCCCCAGGGTCCGCTGCAACTGAAACACTTCAACGAGCTGTTCCGTCACGTTATTAGCAAAGGACCCGACAGCAGATACCGGCGCCTCAGTACCCTATTAGACCACCACGTCCGGATCCACTCACTTTGGATTCTTTGTATGACCGGATGCAGACCGGTTTTGGCGATTTGCAGGGTTATGTGGACGATCAGTTTGGGGGTGTTAGGCAGGTGATGATAGAGAGTCATAGGATGCATGAGCAGGGTCAGCAAAGGTTAGAGGATGGTATGAGATACATGATGGAGGGTATGCATCTCGCGGTTCCCCGTTCTTCAGGCAGCCACAGGCAGGACCGAGTGATCTGGCAGGGGTTGACCCGTATCATTCTTACCAGTAGGGATCGGAGGAGTCAGATGATGACGAGTGATTGGAAGCAGCAGCAGTGGTGTTTTATCTAGTATCTTTTATTTTTCTTTTATGTTGTTTTTAATCTAACTCAGTCTGTATCCCTAATTTTGAATACTTTGGTACTTGGTTGGGATGGTTTGGGGTAGGATGTTTGGTTTATTGATGGTTTGGATGTTGAAAACACTGTTACTTTTATTATGCTATGTTAGTAGGTTTATTGCTGATAGGTATGGTGTTTATTTTTGCCGCTTCCGTTCGTGTGTCCGAGAGTTAGGAATTGTTTGATGAGCGTGTTCGGATTGGAGGGCGTTTGTGGAATTGACTGGCACATTGACAGTCTCGCATTTATTTCACTTGTATATTTTGTATATATATTTATTTCTTTATTTAGTATTTTAATTTCTAGGTAGTTGGTAGAGTCGTATCTCGTCTTTGCATCAGGGACAATGCAATCTTTAAGTGTGGGGATGGGATGCATGGTGTAAATAGGAGTCGTAGTCCTGGAGTCTGTTTAAAAAAATAGAAAAATTGAGAAAATGTCTTTTGAAATAAGAAGTTTGCAAAAATATAACGGAAAATGATAGAAAAGATGGGTTTCTACTCGGGTTCAAATAATAATAATATGAGTTAAAAATAGTCGAGCTTGTGTCTAGTTTGGGATAGGTGAATAGGCCCGGGTTTGGTTCTAGGTTCCTTTGATATTAATATACCTAATTGCCGGTTTGCTAGTGGGTGCTCATCTAGGAAAAATGTGAAGTTGAAACCGCCAATAATAGTATAAGGAATGCCGTTATTAGTTAAAATCGTCAGAAAATCTTAAAAAATAGAAAGAAAAAAAATTTGAGCTAGAAACTAAGAAAAGTAGCGCAGGCCTACGTAATCTTTGTTGGGGATGGTGACTCTGACTTAGAATGCCTCTGGGATGTGTGAAATCAAAGTGCATAGGAAAGAGATCATTTTTTTACCGAAGCCTATTGTAATCCGAGTTGGGATAGCGACTCTACAGCCGGAATGCCTCTTGGTTAGGTAAAGCATTGTCTAAGCTCAATAATGAAAAAAAAGTAAAAAAAAGTAATGAAGAGAAGAAGAAAAAATTTTGGTTTTAAATTCTTTTGATTTTGATATAAAACGGTTAGTAATTGGTCCAGTGATCGTTCCTTTCGTTCTATACGCTTGAGGCAGGATTAGAGGGACTGTGGCTTTTAGTGTGAGGCCCTAGGTAAACTGGTTGCACTTGAACTAAATCTGTATGATAAGGGCTTGGAACCGGGTTACGGGTTTAAGAGGACAAACATATTTGCAATCGCGGCTAATACAAGTTTTGATTTTAATAAATATGAATAACTTTTGTGTCGAGTAGTTGCTTGTCTCTGATTCCGTTTGCATAGATTCTTTTTCGAGGACGAAAAAAGAGTAAGTGTGGGGATATTTGATGTATTGTAAAATACATCATTTATTCGTGTATAGTTTGTACAATATTTATTACTTTTAGTTTCGTTTTCTGTAGAATAGCTAGTCTCTTGATCCAATTGCGTTTTGCAGGTCGTATGAGCTTAGAGTAGCTGAAAAGCGTGATAATTGAGTGGAAATACGAATTGGTAAAGTCTTGGAACGAATTGGAGAGCTTGGGAGCTGAAATGAATTAAAATTCTAGACAAATTGCCTTCTGGCAGGTCGCACTAGCTGTGTATAAGCTTCTCGCCACCCGCGAGAAGCCTATATTGTGATGACGTCATTTAAACGGTCGCGGGGCGCGACTGGATGGCCAGAACCCTCTCGCGGCTAGCGAGAGGGTGTTATCTGCAGATGGGTTCGAAATTAGCTTAGATTTGGGGGTATAAAATCAATTTGATCATAATGAAACCCTAATTACGAATTGGGAGAGAACTTGGGCGAACTTGGAGCATTCTTGGAGTGATTTGTAGCAGTTGAAGCATTCGAGTGAAGATAATCGATTGTAGTAACTTTGGGTCGTCATTCTGTCGTCCGGTGTTCTCGTTTGTGTTATCTGAACTTATTATGTTTGCATACTTGAACTTATTTTGTTTGCGATGTTTTCCATGACTTTGATTGGCTAATTTTTATAGACTACCTAGATTGGATGAATGATTGTGTTAAAGTTTTGATTTTCATGTGATGTATGGATGCTATGGATTGCTTATGAGTTTGTAAGCGACTTGGTATTTTGTTTAGATGTGTATGCATGCTTGATAGTATTTGTTGGTTAATTATCGCTTCGCTTGGTTCTTGGTGACGGTCTTTATCACATAATAGAGTCTTGCTAGATTTAAGGTTTTGGTGAGTGTCTATGTCACATAATAAATCTTTAATCTTTGGGGTTAAATTACGTAATAAACCTTAGAAGTGATATTTGATTAACTCAAAAAGTCAAGTGTTTCTGCTAATTGTCAATAGCTATGAGGTGCGACATTATTACTAGGTCTAAGTCATTAAACCGTAAGGTAGGATATACCCTAGGGAGTAACCCATTGGCTATTGTCTAGTAAGTTTATCCAAAAGTCCAGGTCTACCTTTGATTCAGATCCCGTGAGGGAGTGAGTCTTGCAAGGTACTTCCATAAACCCATTAGACGTCCTGTGAGGGAGTCTAATAACTGGTATTCTTAACAACCTTTAGGGTGTCACTGTGTGCTCTTGAGAAGGGTCAGGGGTCCGTTAGATATTCCGAAAGGTGAGAATTTTATGTGCCCGGTTCCATAGTTGACAACTTCTAATAAAAAATCATTACTTGAAACAATAGAGATTCCAGTCTAGGTAGTGTTTTCTCACCATCAGAGGTTAAGTCCAAAGCAATTCGTTTAGTTCACTTAGTTAATTTTAATTAGTTTTCTTTTAACTGTTTCTTAGGAATTCGTTAGAACCCCCCCCCCCCCCCTCAAACAACATCATTTTAGCTCGTGTCTGTCAGTGTCTAAATAAAGTAATTAATTCAATCAGTAGAGTCTCGTGGGTTCGATATCCGGACTTACTTTAGCTATACTAGAGTCGATCGGTACACTTGTCGGTTAGTAGTTTAGTTCGTTTTAGTGAGTCTAGAGTATTACTTTGAGTCCAGATTTAGGTTAATTTTAGTTGTTTTTATTAAACTACTTTTAGCACATCAAGTTTTTGGCACCGTTGTAGGGGATTGTGTCGCGAGTTCGAGAAAGTGATGAAGTCAAAATTTGAAATGAGTGCGATGGGAGAGTTTTCATTCTTCCTTGGTCTTCAGGTAAGTCAAGAGAAAGAAGGGATGTACGTGCATCAAACAAAGTATGTCTACGAGATTCTCAAGAGATTTGGGTTGGAAGACAGTGTACCATATGACAGGCCATTGCCGACGAATCACAAGCTGACGACCGATAAAGAGAAAGATCCTGAAGTGGATCCAACTCTATATCGAGCTATGATAGGTTCACTTATGTATCTTACAGCTTCGCGTCCCTATATTATGTTTTTTGTTTGTTTGTGTGCTAGGTACCGGTCAACTCCGAAGGAGTCTCATATGAAGGTTGTCAAACACATCTTCAGGTACCTGAAAGGGAAGCTTAAGCTTGGATTGTGTTATCCAGCTGAAGGAGGTCTGGATTTGATAGCGTATGCTGATGTAGATTTCGGAGGGTGCCCAGTGTATAGAAAGTCAACCTCTGGCAGCGCACAACTGCTTGGAAACCGTCTCGTGTCTTGGCAATGCAGCAAGCAAATTGGTGTGTCTTTATCCACGTGCGAGGTCTAGTACATAGCAACTTCGAGCTGTTGTGCTCAGGTCTTGTGGATATAGGGACAAATGAGAGACTACGGTTTGATTTTACTCAAACTCCAATTCTTGTCGATAATAACTCTACCATTTCCATTACAAATAATCCGGTTAACCGCTCACGCACTAAGCACATAGATGTTAGGCATCATTTCATTCACGATTGTGATGAGAACGGTCTAATCGAAGTGGTTAGGGTAGACACCTTAGATAATCTTGCCGACCTGTTTACTAAGACATTTGCCTGGGCTAGATTTGAGGATCTGGTCCGAATGATCGGCACGATCAACCTCGAGTAAATTGCTTTTAGAAACTCGCATAGAAACTTTATTTTATGTTTTAATGTACAATTCTTATTGCATTGCAAAATTCAAAAACTCAAAAATATTTTACTTACTTGTAGGATATTTTTTAAGAAAAATACAAAAACATCTGAAAAATGTAAAAATGAAGTCGTGATGAGAAAAAGGGGAAATGATAGTACATCAGATTGTTGTATCTGATGCAGGATTTGTAGCAATACATAAATTTATTCGTTAACTGTAACAACTTCATTATACGTTGCTTCGGTAGGTTTTACGCGTTAATAAGAACCTGTTTTTGGTATATAAACATAATGAACTCTGTAACTTGTGTGGTACATCTCTCGGATATATGGTCTTGGTACCGTAATTTCGTTTGATAGGTTACCAAACTTATGAGATACTAGGTCTTTATATTTGTTAAATCTCTGGGTATTATACTTGGTCTTCTGATTTTTGCGTAAGCAATGGCCTAGACCTCGTATAATGCTTTGCTAAGAGCTTCATTTGTGCGCAAACCCCCTTCTTGGTGGATTTCTTTTCTACCACAACAATCATCATCTGTTTAAAATTGTCATTAACGGATGCACAAATTGCATTTCTATGTTAACACATGGTACATAGTATAAACTGCAAAAATATTGCAGAAAAAGATACCAAATGTTGGTACACCACTTTTAAGTCGAGCCTTCATCTCTCTGTTTGTCTGGTGGCACCAACCTGAGCTCTCAAGGCATCGCATTTAGCCGGATACAGAGATTTTTCAGATATACTCACCTGTAAGATGCAATGTTTATGAGTCTTGATACGGGAGTATATTATGAGGTGGGTAAACATAGTTACTATCAGTTATTAACACACTTAATCGCATATCTCGAAAACAGTGTTTGAAAGCGTGCTAAAGCTTAAGTGGACACAATGTCGTTTCACGTCATGAACTGTTAATATCATTCTAAGTGCTTAAAGTGAAATCTATGTTCTTGTGTTTGATATTGACAGAAAAACTGATATGATCTTTGCTCCGACTTCACAAAAAGATAGATAGTGTAAATACGTTCTTAGTGTTAGTTCCTTAATTTTAGTCAAAACTGAAAAACAACAAAAACATTTTACGCTCTTGTTTCTATGTGCGAGTTCATCATTTTAAAGATACTCTAAGGGGTTGTGAACATTCTTTAATAAGATGCTAAACATCAGGTTAGGTAATCTTAAAATAAGTCTTTTTCTATAAAAATCGGTCGTGCGAGATCAATCTAAGTGTGTGGGTAATTCTGTCATTTTAATGTGTTTATTAAAATTCTGTTCCAGGATAAGTTGTGCAATCCTTTCTAAATGTTTGGTAAGTTAAGAAATGTTTTGAGTTTTGGTCTTATGCCAAGGTAACTATATTTAATCTGGGTTTGGGTTCCGGTTTGGGTTTTAAGTATGGGAGTTTAAAATATTTAGATCCTTATCCGGGGTTACACCCTTTCCCTGAGTCTTCGGGTTTATGTTTGCCGATTTAGAAAACTATTTCTCCAGAAAACGTGGTTCTGAGTTTATCACATCTTGCATCCGAGTTACCTTATAACTTCATAAGAACAGTATCTCCGCGTTTGTGCTAAATTGAACTAGTTCCGGGTTAACCTAGGGTTTGTCCGGTGTTGAGGTACTTATATAGTGTCAACAGTTCCATCTCCTTCATTTCACACATTTTCCCTTTCAACTTGATTTTAAAAACACACTTTAAAAAAACCTTGTTCTCTACAAATTGGATCTATTGTGCTTTCTTGAAGTTGCTTGTGATTTCATCTTAGCAGTACAAGATCACATGTATGTTTTTCTTGAATCATTTATCATCTAGAATTCTTGGGTTAATTAGATAATGCCTCCGGATTTTCTTTAATTTTTTTAACTATATTCCGCGTTTTATAAAGTAAACCGTTTTAACTCCGGAATATTCTGTATGTCCAGAGTTCTACTAAAACTGGTAATCTATGTTTTACTCCGGAATAATTTGTTGTCCGGACTTATCTGTTAATATGTTCTCTCCGGACTCTCAATTGCCTTAGTGGTGGGTTGTTTTGGTAGAAAATTTTCACAGTAATAGTAGCAGTCGTCTTTGTGACTATTGCATACTGTCTAATGTTTAAATTGTCTGATGCACTTGTCTTATTGTGTTTATCATGTTTCTAGAGATGGCTGAACAATAAGCTGAACAACAAGGAGTGCAACCTGCTGCTGTAGTTGCTCTGCATGTTCCAGTAAGAGAATTTGTGCCTAAACACAATCAAATAACATTAGTTGACGAAACGGTTCGTGGTGCCGAGGATTATGCGCAGATTATGCAATTCCTACGACGCTCGTGAATTGTTTATGTTATAACTGAAAATGTGCATCAAGTGAGATCTTATATTCAATACTTTTGGCGTTCGGGTTGTTCAATGAACAATATAATTGAAGCAACTATAAACAACATCCCAATTGTGATCACTAAAGATGTTATATGAGCAACATTACATTTTGGGGATCTGGATTTTGGAGAAACGTGCTATTCTAAGCCTATTCGTGAAAGGGCAGCTAGAGCTTTCAGTTATGTCGGTCACTTTCCTTCGAAATAGTTACACAAAGGTATACTTATTGATCAATGGGGATACTTTTATCATGTGTTGATGCAGTGTTTGGCTCCTTGAAAGTCTGGTATGGATGGCATGGGACACAACATTTTATCTGCTATTATATTCCAACTTTTAATCAGCTATACAACTTTTCTCTTATGATTCTTCGGGCGTTTCAAACTCATCTCGCATTGCGACCCAATGACAAACGTTTGTTGATTATATATCCATGGTTTCTTATGCTGATTTTTTGTCACTTGATCCCAAATCTTCCACATGGTACTTATTTGCAAGCGTATGCTCAGAAACCAATGCATAAGCGTATCTTCAAAGATTGTAAAGCTACAAATGACACGAAACATGCAAATGTTCTTTCCATTCCTCATACTTTGCTGGCGCAGTTGTTCAAGAAAATAACTATAATCTTGATACCGATTAAACTTGCACTGGAATTAGAAATGGCATTGAAGAATTATTTGGAGCCTATGGGATGCTGATGGTGCTACTCCGAAAGTGCAGAATCCGGTGGTTGTTCAACCACAGGTTGATCTTCAACAACCACCGCCAAATGAACCTGTAGCTGAACCTATTAATGTTCAAGAGCCAGTTGTGGAAGAACAGATAGCAGATTTTCCGATTGTTGAGAATGTTGGTATTAGTGAACCGCTGGTTGATGCTCCGATTGATATTGAACAAATTGATATTGTCCGAGTTGAGCAACCCGCTGTCAGTGAAGTGTTATTGTAGAGACTGATCCTGTTATTTTAGAGCTTGATGCGGCTCTCGAAGTGGATCATCGTCTAGAGTTTTGGATAAAGGAAAAAGGATCATTGACGATTCAGATGATGGAATGTTGTCAGGAAATGAATATTTTAAGTTGGTGCGCAAATATTTGCAAAACAGGATCTCGCCAGATGATAAAGAGAAGCTTGATCTGTTCCGAGCTAAAGTAGCCTCTTTCAGTCCCTCTTCTGAATGGTGTGTTCGTTTAGCAAGATGGAACAATAAGTTAGATGATCTTACTTCTATCACTTTTGACTCTTTCTCGGACGACGATAGCAATGATGACCGTCGTCCCCCTGATATTGGAGCGATTTGTATCTCGAAACCAATAAGGACTTACAAATGAAGAAGAGCTTCCGTGAGTTCGGGTCTTCAAGTTTCAAGTACTGAAGCTGCTACAGTTGAAGTTTCTTTGGGTGCTTTTATTACTTCCGTTTCCAGTGGCCTTACTATCTTGGGAAGATCAGTTTCCCTTCCATTGATGACTGCTCCGTTTCCAGTTGTTTCCTTTATGGAGTCTATCCGTGTTACCACATTTGTGGCTACATCTACTCCACCGTTGTCGTCTTCTATTCCCACTACACCTCTGTTTGGATCACTTACTTCTTCGATGGGTTCAGGTAATTTGTTTGCCACTTCGGAAAGTGTTGTTGTGCCTCCTTTACCTTCTGTCTTTTTAGGTATGCCGCCGGGTGCTACTCAAAGTTTTGTACGGCCGAGTTCTCCAGCTGTTCAAAGTACTTCTGGACCTAAAATGATTAGGCCGACATCCACAAAGACCGGGGATCCTAAGGCTCGAGGTGTTCGCCCAAAGGTTGCCTTCGGTCCTCGTCCCCTGATACAGAAGAAGCAAAGTGTCCCTCGACCGCCTGCTCCTCGACCTTCTAGTCCTAGACCGTCTGCACCGTCTTCTGTTCCGAAACCGTGAGGCACAACAAGTAGTAGTGATATGCAAAACTTTCTTGAGTTTGTTCGAACTCAGTTTATGGATGTTGCCAAAGTGATGAAAGAACATCTAGCACAGATCAAAAAGCAGTTAGAAATTGATTATCGAAATAAGAAATATGTCATGAAGGATTAACAAATCACTCACGTGTTCAAACAGTTTAAGAATCAGGCTATACAGTTGGGTATTCTTATTAATCGGGATCAAACTACTACTGCCGACATCAGACTCTTGTTACAGCGACCGAGCAGATTCATCGTATTATTATTGATCCTGTAGAGCTCTTCCTTCTCAGGGGGAGAGTTCGGCCCTGCAAGTTCAAGCTACGTACAAAATTGATGAACTAAAGGAAATCCGAGAGGATTTGGACAAAGACAAGGATCCTAATGCCGTTAAGTAAGGGGAGCAGCCAAGGAGCTTACAAGCTTCTAAAACTGAAACCAGTGCTCAGGCTGAGGGGGAGTCTGGAAGTGGGGTTGGAGCGGGTAAAGGCAAGAGTCAGGTTGATGCTGAATCTGGCTCATTCTTTGATTCTGATGATAGTGATACTGCTGGTGAACATTTTCTGAACAATGATGAGCTGGATAAAGACGATGTTGTTGAGGGGATTGTAGAAGAGTGGAAATCAGATGATGAGATTGTTAACACATGTTGAAACAGGAAAGGGCAAAAATATTAGATATACACTGGAGACTATTCCAGGTGTAAAATCTGTCGAGGTGAATATTGATAGCCTCAGAAACTATGCTTTCGGAGATGCTCTTCCTGGGGAAATTCCGAATCCTAAGAGGGTTCCTGAAGAGGTTCGTCTGGAGCCTCGTAGGTGGCTCAAGCCTCTTCCTCCCGATCAAACTCAAAGGAAGAAATATGTTAATATTAGAGGGGAGTACACATGTAAAATCAGGAGTTGGGATTTTGATGAGCAGCATAATCTGATTATGATCAAGCGTACGGATGGAGTTCATTACTTTAGGCCGAGGGTTAAGTACCTACAGACCCTTCCTGCTCGCGATCTTCATCATATAGCTCAGTTGAACCTAAACAACAGTACCAATGTTGGTAGCATCTGAGGCTTAATCCCTCAGTTGGAAGCCGAAAGCCGTAATAGTAAATGGAAAAAGTTCAAGCCTACTGTTGGTCGAGCTGTCAAGTCCATAAACAAGTTCACCGGTAAAGAATTTTTGAAGATGGTTTACAGGCTGGCTAGATGTCTGCCAAAGATTCCTATGCATAAGTTTGATCTCGATAAAATTCAGGGAATTGGTTACCGGTATGTGGATGGTAAGACTGGTGAAGTGGTTATGACAGAAAAGAAGGTGTCCGAAGAGATAGTCCGGATTCTTGATCCGGTGTGGTTGGTTAACTTGAGAATGGAAGATCTAAAGAAACTTAGACGTTTGCCATTGCACTACCTTGAAGAAGATCGACCTTTGGCCCATCAATACATCAAGGTTGTGCAATTATGTGTGAAGAACCAAGTATGTGCAGGCAGTGAGTACTCGAAGCTTAGATGAAGATTACAAGTTCAACATTGAAGATCCCGCCTAGGGGGAGTCTGTAAATGCACTTGGGTGATAAGTGCTGGTCTTCCATAGAGTAGGGGTCTTTACTGTAACTTGTAATAGTTTGAATATTAAATCCGAACTTGTATATATCTGGATTAGGGTTTACCCTAAGTCCGGATTCATGTCTTCTGGTTGTGTATTCCGGACATGTCGAGTCACTTGTCCGAGTTTATACTAGGATAGTTTAGTCCGGATTTGAGACTCTTGTGTCTCAGTCCGAAATTGCTTTGTATTGGGCTTTAGGCCTTTTGTATCCGGACATATGTGTCTGAATGTGTCTTGTATATAAACCCTTAATGGAATATGACAAGACATTAGTTTCTTGTGTGGAAAGTTTGTGTGCCAAGAAAACCCTAATCATTAGTGTGTGTTTTGTCTGGTGGCTACACTGTGTGTGACGTCATTCATCATCTTCATCTGAGAATACTCTGTGTATTCTCAGATCATTCTCATTTTTCTTGTTCTTGATCAAATCTCTACAGTGTTAATAATTAGGTGGATTCCGCACACCTTGTGATTGTGTTTTTGAGTGAGACCCTTAGGTTAAGGTGACCTTTCAAGTATTAAACTTTATATTCAACAATCGGTAATATGGAATGACATATTCACCTTTATACAACGGAACACTTATCAATCATGTCTATGTAAAATATTTGTGATTGATTTTGACATTCTGCCAAAATATCATTATAAAAAAAGAAGGATGATTGTAAGTATTACAGAGACCGGATAATATTTTACAACTTAAAACACCTAATTGCAGAAAGATTCAAAATCTAAATGCTGAATAAAAATTTACATAAATCACCTTTCACAACCGACCAATTGCAAAAAGATTCAAAATCTAGAGCCTGGATAATTTACATAAATCACCTTTCATAACCGATCGGAGATTACAAGAACAGTGGGACCATTTCATATAAAAACTCACGTTGCTACATAACTCTAGACATGAGCTGTTAGGACGAAACATGTAAAAAAAACGTTTCAGATTAATTTTGTTGTGTCGGTCACGGTGTAGTATTATATAATATCAGTAACATATGGTCACAACACAAAAATTCAAGATGATAATCCTGTGAAGTGAACTACAAACAATTGCCAAATGGCCATTGGGAGATTCTTTCGAGAAGTAGCACCACCAGAGCAAAGATCTTATGACGACGGTTTTGTCTTCCCCGAGGTGTTGTCCCCAACCACATATCACCGAGGCTATCCAATCATAGAAGCAATGGCTAGAGTCTATTCCCCAAAAAAGTGGTGTTATTCTCTTCCAAGGCTTCCCTGTTGCATCTCCTTCAGACTTCAACGACGTTGTTGGCTTCCCTGAACTTCTCTACGTGGGTGGTCGGGCCCTCGGATCAAAGTGGTTGACCAGGTTTACACTACTAATGAGTGATGATATTGATGATCATGCTACACATGTTGAGCTTGGAAATGGCAATCCAGTGCCTGATCATGTTGTCAAAGACTGCGTTAAAATAATGGAAGATGAAAGTGTTTCCATACCTTGGAAGAAAGGTGATGTTATGCATATTAATAATTTGATAGTCCTTCATGGCCGACAACCGCTACCAAAGCCTCCTCATCGGATACTGGCGTCTCTTGCAAAAAGTAGTGTTTCTTCTTCCTGAACCATCATTGATCATGTTACCCCGCTGTGTGGTTGCTTCATTTTGTTATAATATATTGACAGCGCTAGTTAGAGCAGTGGAAATGCTCACTGTGGAAGGGAAGAGAAGTAGAGGCAGGCCGAAAATGACTTGGGATGAGCGGATTAGACAAGATTTGCTGGTGTTGCACCTCTTCGAGGATGTGGTCCATGATAGGAGTTTGTGGAGGCGTATGATTAAGGTTCAGGATTTGTAGGGGTGGGTAAAAGAGGTGTCTTAGGTTTGTTGTAGGGACTTGATGCTCTTATAGGGCGGACGTTGCATGTCATTGTATTCTTGTATTTATGCCTATATGCGGTCCCATGAGGTCATGCATTTTTCTATGTTCTTTCATCACTCTTGCTTGCGTTTGTGTTCTTGCTAGTTTTACAGTTTTCATACTTCATTATTTATTTGTTCGTTTGTTTGTCTTGGGTGTTGTTGGAGTCGAGGGTCTCTCTGGAAACGGCCTCTCTATCATACAGATAGAGGTATGGTTTGCCTACTTCGTACCCTCCCCAGACCATGTCAATAGCTTTGCTATTTGTGGGATTTAGTGGCTACAACTGATTGATTGATAGATATGAAATTATGTCTTATGTTATAAGGTGTTTCATTGATGGAGTCTACTACTGTACTTGTCGTTGGTACATTACAAAGTACTAATACTATAAACCATAAACCAAATGCATGATAGCCTGCTTCATGTTTCATCCATATATTACAAGGAAACCATGTTACAAATAAACAAATAAATGTGTAGGTATAAAATGACACTATAACGAACCATCTATGCAACTATTTACACACACTGTAAAGGCGAAAACTAACTTATCAATTCAAGAATGGATGAAACTATCATCGGCCTTGAACTAGGCCACTAAACACTTGGCTGTTTCCGGCTAGCGTAGCTTCCCACTCAACAGATGATAAAAGAATATGAGAAAGTGAAATAACAATTTGCTTCATGTCTGGTCTCAGGATCGGGTCGTCCTCGACACATTGTTTTGCCAGCGTGGCCATCTGCAGATGCAAATAATAATAAATAAATGGGTGTGTATTCAGAACTCATTTGAACTAGAGATGGAATCATCTGGTACCTAGAAAACGCAGTCATGAGGGAACAAATCCAACAGATTAGGATCAACATGGTCTTTTAAGCCTGACATACTCATAGAGTCAGGTGAGTGCTTAAGTGCTGCCAGCATCTGCAGTTAATTTTAGAGTTAGAACCTTGAAAATTTAACAAATACACAACCTTTGAATTGACTTACGATTGATGCCAATGACCGTCTCTCAGAGTTTTTCTTCACAAGAGCATCAGTTCGTGTAATAGCCTCTTTTCCTGATATTAACTCGAAAAGAACAACACCAAATGCATATACATCACTTTTGTTGTAGCTAAACCATCCCTGAGGTATCTGTGATGACATGGTAAATTGTATGATGTCAATTATATAAATCATGTAAACATGTTTTTTTTTCTAAAATAAAGTAGCAAAGATATAAATACAAGAATGATCGCAGAGGGCAATCAATGTTTGGTAACTTTTTATACTTTCATAAAAGGTTACTTACTAATATCACCAATTAGTAAAGAATTAATGAAGTAAAATAGAAATTAAGCAGGCAAAGACAAACATATCATGTGCAAAATTGGTAATTAGGTAACATGTTGATATTTTTGGAAAAAAATTAAAAGGTAGTTGCTATTTTTGGCAATTTTGGTGGTTGTTTGCTAGAATTAAATATATAAACTTACTCTGGAGCTAAATAACCAAAAGTTCCAACTACTCTTGTAGTTGAAGCTTCTCCATCATTAGGCATTCCAACAAGCTTTGCCAACCCAAAATCTGAAATCTGTTTGATGAAAAGTTGTTCAAATGACAGATAATAACATTCATTCTTGTGCAGCAAGTAAGATACCTTGGCTTTGAAGGCACCGTCAAGTAAAATGTTGCTTGTTTTAATATCTCTATGGACATAATGAGGCTTAGTGTGCTCGTGTATGTATTCCAGGCCCCTTGCCGTGTCTAATGCAATTTGAACCCTCATTATCCAAGATAATGTAGGATGACCTACATGATATAATGCATTTTTATAATTCCTTTCATATCTTAAAGTCTTTCAAGATAATGTCGAAATTTCGAGATTACCCTTGTTTTGAGGATCATGTAAATGACTTCCAAGTGAACCCTTTTGAGCATACTCATAAATGAGGAAAAGCTCATCATCACTAGTGGCATAACCAATAAGTTCTACCTTGACAATAAGAAAACCAAACAGAGTCAATACGTAAGAAAATAAATTAAAAAAAAAATTGGTAGCGAGCTATGCATGTGGATAGCAATATAAACATCAAGATTCAAAATTCTTACCAAATTTGTATGATGAACCTTGCACAAAAGTTTCATTTCTGCTATGAACTCTTTAGTTTTCGTAGCAGTCATCTTTTTGACAGCAACTTCCTGAAAATATATCAGTAAGATTGAGAGGGAGAAAATCGCTTCAGTTATATGGAAAAGGTCGAGGACTTGAGGTAGCATTTTTATGTAGTTCACCTACAAATGGGTCGATTTAGGTAATGTAACGGGTGGAAAGTTATATGGAAAAGGTCAAGGACTTGAGGTAGCATTTTTATGTAGTTCACCTACAAATGGGTCGATGTAGGTAATGTAACGGGTGGAAAGTTGCTATTCAAATGCATACAACCTCCTAAATCACTTTAATTAGAAAAAAGCCAGATTCTTGCTGTCAAAATCCGCGTTCTAAATCATATATAGCGCACAGTGACTGGTAACATTGAACATAAAGTCTCTAATTAAAATGTTGTTACCCGTTACCCAACCCGGCCATTTTGCCACCACTAGAAAAGGGGGGAAATTAATAGCAAACCTGCTCGCGAATTACACCATAATACACAGAACCATATGTCCCATGACCTAAGAGATTGGACTTGGAGAAACCATCCGTACATGAGAAAATTTCTTCATACAAATACACAACAGGTTTCTCAATGTCAAACACATCCGTCCCAATAACTGCAATAACACCAAATCACTCCAAAAATTATACATAAAAGCATAAATAACCATAACCACAAGTCGCAAGTCCAAACCTTTCGGAATGTTGGTATGCCGGTCACTAGACTCCTCAATGGTCTGCTCCCAATCATTAGATTTGCAGCAGAGCCTCCCCGAACCACACCAGAAGCTTGAAGTCC
The DNA here is from genome assembly GCA_947069175.1 of Scalesia atractyloides. NCBI lineage: Eukaryota > Viridiplantae > Streptophyta > Magnoliopsida > Asterales > Asteraceae > Scalesia > Scalesia atractyloides. The sequence goes on from CAMTDV010000030.1 coordinate 31,562,326, forward strand.
TTAATATATGAAACTTATGAGAAACTTGTTCATTTTCCGGATCCTTCAAATGACTCCTATTGTCATCCCGAGATGATCTTACACACACAAAAAGTGCCACAACTGCTATAATCAAAGCTAAACCAACACCTAAACCCCCTATAATCCACCAATGCTTTGAATCACTCTTATGATCCCTTCCCTCTACAACAACAAAACATTCGTTACTGAAAGACCATAACTCCATAAGCAAGAATTAAACAGAATAACAGATAGTTTACCTACAACAATTGCATCAGAATATGGTGATGGAGCAGGTGCAGGTGCAGGTGTGGAGTTATTCTCTATAGGATATGGCTCACCGGGAACTACAGGATTAAACAAAATTATATTGAAATTAATTATAATATGCTGGAAACCAATGAAGTCAAATTCATCTATAAAGAAGTTAATGAAAGCAACAAAAAGGCATGGTAGGTTTAATTAAATTAGTAAATTAACAAAATCGCCGGTTAATCTCCAGATACAATGGTTATTGCCGGTGTGCAAAAGCAACAAAGTGAAAACTAACCAGAATTCAAAGGTATGTAATAAAGAGCACCAACAGTAATGTTATCAGGATCACCAATTCCATCAACACTCTCAATACTATCCATACTAACACCAAACCTACTAGCTAACAGCTCAACACTATCACCATCCTTCACCACATAACTCATCAGATAATTCCACAATCCACTCGAACAACCACACAACAATCGCAACGACACCACCGCACCGGCAACCGCCGGCCCGAGAAATTCGACACGTACGCCAGTCCTCCGTACGCATCCACCACCAGATCGTACACAGATCCACCACTTTTCCTAAAACTGTATGTGGTATTCGTTAGGTAGTAATGAACTACCGGTGAGTTTGTACAAGAACAGTTTTTTCCGAACGAAGATGCCGTTACCGTCAACTGTGACGTCGTTAGGTAAGACGTCGAACATGCTCATGATGACGTCTAGGGTTTGGTTTGGGGAAGGAGTGAAGGCTAAGAAGGATGTGCATAAACGAGATGCTTCTGTGCAGTTTAATGGCGTTAGTGTGGCGATTGACGGCGTTTGTAAGTGAAGAAACAGGAGTAGAAAGAAATTCAATGTTTGAATTGAAGAATTCATTGATATGAATTTAGGGTTTGATGACAGGGAGAATAACAACAAGGCTGTTTTTGTTTTAGAGGAGGAGGTGAAGACTATAAACTCGTGATATGGACTCCTCAGTAGAAAGTGGAAATATGACCGTACATGTTGCATGTAGTTTAGTTTTTGTCTTTCGAACTTAATAAATTAAAATATAAATTTATAACACCATGTGTAGTGGTCGTTTGTCGTCTCGAGGAGGGCGGTGTTAAACGGGGCCAAAGGGAGTGGCGCTATGGCATTAACGAGTGATGAGAGAGAGAAACATGTTAATTTTTTTAGGTAAATGTCCAGTGTCACATCACCAATATCTTTTAGTTAAACCTGTGCACATTTTTAAAGGTGTACTTAATTAAAGTTTTACTTGCTTACGCGGTAATTTACTAAAGTAAGAGGTGGCTAAACGTATCCCTGGTATACTAAACGTACTTGATGTGAGAAAGAGAGAGAGAGAGAAAAAAAGGGAGACTATTTTTTTTGTAATGATATAGGGCTCAATACATGTATGAGAGGGGTGGGTACATTTAGCATATACTCATTTACGGTTACAATTCATATATAAAATAAGAATTGTAACGAGATGGGTACGGGTTTGTTTGTATGGCGGGTTATTAATCATGTGTAACGAAGTACATTCTCAATAGTTTATAATATGTCATTACATGTTTATACGAGTGGTAAATATTTTTATTTTCTTAGTTGTAAGAATTTTTGTTACACACAACTAACATAATCTTATATTTGTTTATTTTAAAGAATTGGTGAAACTGCTACAAATGATGGTTTTTAGCACACGGAGAGTAAACCGATGATTATTATAACTATAGAATTGTATTCATATAACTCAATTCGGGTATTTTTATAATGTTGTGAATATGAATAGAAAGATAAAAAAATCGAAATAATGGATAATGATTATACACATGGAGGGTAATGGCCCACCAAGAGGGAACATGAATGCAAAAATCCATGTGTATCGATTCAAATAATACAAAGGAAGGTCGCCACAATGTTTGCCCGTATTCTTCTAATAATTATATGTTTAGATACTCTATAAATGGCCAACTTTCAACCTAATTCCAATTTTATAAATTCACTTTATACGATAATTGATGTAACAAATACACCATTATTCTACAAGTTTTTAATTTTCTTTTTATATCTAATGAGAGCATTCAAATCCAACTCCCTATAAATATACATACATTCCACTAAAAAACAACTTCTATATCAATATATTTTCACTAAAAACAAATACTTTTTCTCTTTCCTTTTCAATTAAATAATATTTTTATATCTTTATCATTACATTTTCTCTCTCCTTCACTCACAACCACTTTCAATATATATTAAAAAACTATAGGGGGTGAACAGTGTCTCTCCAAATATACAGATGAACAGTAATATTTTCTCTCTCCTCCTCTTACAACCACTTTTTTTACTTTTTATAATATAAAGACTCTCTCTCACATATACGATGTGAATGCTCTGATATTTTAAATGGTTACAAATTCCAACCAAGAAGTTGCAATCACTTTGGCCGTATTTTCACAAAACTACAAAAGCTATGAATGTGATATTATTCGATTATGATTTACTATTATTTATTGGCTGTAAAGTCTAAATCGCACCAAATCACTATAATCTCATCTAACTGAACAAGAACTAGGGGAGAACATGGACGGTTTGCTTATAGGTTAAAATCGAATCTATAAATGATATTTCAGTTTTTAGATTTTCATAATCAATCAATTTTAATTTTTAACAATTTGATTATTGAAAAAGAAAGCATTGGTTAACCACCAGTTTTGGAATTGGATGTATATGTATTCAAGATAATTCCCATCAATAAATCTGATTATGTCTTTATGCCTTGCGTCAAATATAATATCAGTAATGCTTTCTATTTATAAAGGTGGACAAATGATAATTATGATATGTATTATTATGAAATTTTATAATAAAACTTTTCCGACATCAATCACATTTTTTATAAAACAGGGGCAGTTTTATTATTGGCTTATTTCGATTAACTATGTTATTTATACACGGATAATCATCACCGAACAAAAAATGGTTATCAACAAATCACAATCAGATCATTTAGGTGTTGTTTGTTTTTTCAGAGGTAAAATGTCTGCAGTCTGCGGACCACATCTACAGACATCTGTAACAGAAGAAATGGACAAAACCTCTGTAGTCTGCAAGAATAAAATTGTTTGTTTTTTAACTTCTGCAAATTGCTGAAATAACACCAAACAACATAATATGCATCATAAACTGAAAATTAACATTAATTCAAAAAAACAACATTATAAATTATGAAAACTAACATCAAAATTCAGAAAAACAACATTATAAATATGAAAATTAACATCAAAATTAAGAAAACTAACATCAAAACCTGAAAATTAACATCAAACAAACAAAAACTTAACATCAAACAATCTGAAAATTAACATCATAATATCAAACAATCACAAAATTAACACCAAAATTAAAAAAAAAACTAACAAGAAAATCAGAAAGCATCCCTAATTAGGGTGGTCGGCTGTTGAAGGAGGGAGAGGCAGAGCTGAGATGATGGAGGGAGTCGCTGGTTGATTTTGAAGCTTGGAGAGGGGTGGTTGGCTGAAGCTCGGAGAGGCGGAGGCTTACTGGAGAAAGGTGGTCGGCTGTTGAAGGAGGGGGAGGCGGAGCTGAGATGATGGAGAGGGTGGTGCGACAACGGTAGTGGGGGGAAAGGAAGGCGGTGCGACGGTGGCGGTAGAGGAAGAGGAGGGTGGTGCGACGGCGGGGGAAGAAGACGGAGTCGGCTACTATGGGGGAAGAAGACGGCGACGACGGCTGCTGTGGGGGAAGAAGACGGCGGTGGTAGGATGAGGAGAGTGGTGGAGGAGAGGTGCTAGGGTTTTGTTATGTCTGTGTGTTTTGTGATAAGAGGTTTGAAGTGTTTAGAAGTGGGAGGTCCACATCTGTTTGGGGAAGAGGAGCACAAACTTTTTTAAACGAAATCTCTTTTGAAAAACAAACAATCTGCAAAACAAAAGTTTATGCGTGATCTGTGCCGCACTGACAAAAGAAGCCAGGAAGCTCTTGTCGGAAAAAATAAACAGCACCTTATTGTTTATGAACTTTAATTACTTTTAATAGACCTTAAACAACTTTATATATATATATATATATATATATATATATATATATATATTATATTTTTATATTTGTAAAACTTTGATCATAACCTACCTTTTATAAAAATAACCTACCTTTTATAAAAACAAAATGTGAGCATGACCTTTCAATGTGTCATAGGTGTATTTAATGGGTAGTATGTGGTGTTGCCTGCTTTTGAGCGGTTTTGTTGTTCTGTACTAAAAAGAGACGAAAAAGAAACGTCAAGTTAGAAGGGTGAGGAAGGAACAAAACGCAAGCAACGAACAAAACCACAATTTGTGTGGGATCATGTCTTGTATGACTTGCAACAAATCTGAGTAACGAGTGTTTGGTAATGGTAAGAAAATTTTAAATTAACAAATTTAGATCTATTTATACTATATTACAATGCACTAGGTTAGACCCCCCGTGTATTACAGGGTTGAATAAATGTAATTTTATATACTAAATAATAAAACAATATATCTTTAAAAGTTTTGTTTATCACATAGGTTGAATAAATGTAGTTTTACATATTAAATAAAAAAAACCTTTAAGAACCTCACGGGTTGCATAAATGTAATTTTATATACAAAAAAAAATATATGTTTGAAAACCCCTTGTATTACACGGATGGAATAAATGTAATTTTATACTAATAATCTAAGAAATTATATCTTTAAAAACTCTGTGTATTATGTAAGTTGAATAAATGTAAATTTATATACTAAATAACGGATTAGAATCAAATACAAAGGATAACATAAAGAAGAAGCTTAAGAAGGATTCTAGTCCATTGATTATAAATTTGAAGGGTTGAGATTAATTTAAGGGAAAAGAAAATAATGGAAGTGCATAAAGGAAATCTCATATTTATTGACTTCTCTTTCTACATGCAAGACACATGTGAATTCCCCCATCAATTTAAAACGTTCATAATTTTTTCATACAACATTTGTTTATTTAAAAAATTTTAATAGCGAGCACTTTTTTTATCGCTAATATGAGTATGATATTGTTATATAAAAATAAAATAAAAAGTTTCATTTTTATTGGGTTTTCTTTATATTGTGTTAAAGGTTCTAGTCATTTTGTCTTACAACTGGGTTTTGGTTCTTACTTTTTTACTAAGATTTCTATACATTGTATTATTATCAAAACTTATAACACAGTGTTAATTTGGGTTATGTTCATTGCTTTTTTATCAGAACTTATAACACAATGTATGACACAATGAAGATAGTGTTATATTTAGGTTTTCTATACATTGTGTTATAGGTTCTAGTCATTGTGTTTCTTATGTTATCAATTGTGTTTTAATCTATTTTCCATTGTGTTTTTGTTTTGTTGCCCATTGTGTTTCAATCCGTTGTTCGCTGTGTTTTAGTCTGTTGTGCATTGTGTTTTAGTCTTCTGTCCATTGTGTCTTTTATCTACTATCATCAATTGTGTTTTTAGTTCGATACTCATTGTGTTTAGTCTACTGTCCATTGTGTCTTTTATCAGTTGTCAATTGTGTTTTTAATTTGATACTCATTGTGTTTTACATTATATCAATTGTGTAATATGCAACTGGGTTTTCTCATTGTGTTTTATTTTATGTCCATTGTGTAATACACAACTGAGTTTTCGATTTTTTTAAAGTATAATAATAGGGTACTCATATTAAAGATAAAAAAACGCTCGATTTTATGGTATAATTTTTTTTAAAATAAATGACTCATAAAAAGTTACGGACGTTTCAAAAATTAGGGGGAGATAGCATGTGACTTGCATATGCATAATCTGTTTGTTCTCTTTGACAAAGTTACCCTTCCACTTGAATCTTTTTTGGACACTTGTCACTCTATAGTGACTTCTTACACTTCTTATTTTTAAGTCCTTTATATTATAACTCAACCCACTAAATAATAAAATATGTTATATTTTTAAAAAACCCGTTTATTACACAGTTTGAATAAATGTAATTATACATAATAAATAACAAAAAGGTTAAAAGTTAGGTTTGATGAATTTTAATAATCCCAACTATTTCTGTTGGTCGGCAACGGTCCCAACTTCAAAAATTCCCATTAACGGTCCCATCTTTTCACATATTGGCTTTCAATAGACCCCGACTAACGGGGGTTAGTCTCCGGTCGCCGGAAAACTCCTTTTGTCACACCCCGACCCGCAGCGGAATAAGAGTCGGGGCATAATTGGGTTATCACCAAAGCTCATGATGTTTACTAAAATGTTTCATATTTATTAAATTCAAATTTACATCTTAAATATCCAAATCAAAATTCATACAATTACAAGGAAATGAAACTATGTAAATAATCCAAAGCTTAAACTGATTTATTCTTCTAGGCCTTCCTATGTGTTTCTTGCCTCAGCTGGATCACCTGTATCATGTGTAAAACGGGGGATATTTTGGGTCAACAAAAGTTGGCGAGTGAACCTTGATAAAACATTGTTATTAATTTCTTGTTTTGTTTAATATGGAAAAAATTTGTGCAATAATCACATGTGAGCAAACATATATAAATAAACAAACACAAACCACTTTGAATGAGTATATGATATGAATGATGATGAATGTGAGATCAAGGCTCAATCAAACGGAGCCGATCTTATGAGGCACCTGATGCTCAACCCGTCTCCCACGGGGAACTGATGGGCCTAATGAAATGCATGCACTGAAAATGATAAATCCAAACTACATATAATCCACACAACAATTGATACACATTTGATACACATTTGATCACGGATATGATGGATGCACAAGTGTTTAAATATAATAAAGAATTAAACGACACATGATACACCCCAAAACATGATTAAAACGGGAAATTGGTAGAGATTCACTCACATTGGGTGCGTTCTTTGAGGACGTTGGATGCGCACGAATTTTAGGATTTGATCGACGAGGGAAAAACTAACCTAAAATAATAACGAAATGATTCGGTAAATAAATGGATTTTATTTGAGATTAATACTTTTAATTCATAATCTTAATAGGATTTTTAGATTTATTTTTGTGAGTTTAAGGAAATTTTCTAACTTTAAAAATCTTATTTTTAAGTATTTTTAAATAATTTTCTAATTAAATAAATAAATAAAAAGAAATTAAAAAATTGACTTTTTTGACCGTTGACTGTTGACCGGTCGGACTGTGTTCTTATATGCGCTGAGTGAGGTTCGAACTCGGGACCTCTCGTATGCGTGCACGCAGCTCTACCAACTGAGCTACGTGTCTAACCCGAAATATTATCTGTTTTAATTATATTTATATACTAATTAATTTTAAACTTATTTGGTCTTTTATTAAAAACGATTTATATGGCCGAACCGGTTGCAGGGACCCGGACTCGAACTCGGGTCCTTCGGTTCGAGTGCGCACAGCCCAACCAGTTGGGCTGTGTGTCTAATCTGTTTAACTTATGGATTATATTACTCTTATTAACATTCGGTGACCTGATCTGATTAAGTTTTAAAAATGTTGGTTTTCTTCTGAAAGTCGGTACGTGTGCGATTCGAACTCGGGACGTGTGTATTGTTTGTGCACACAGTCCACCGCTGGACTGTGTGTCTAACTCGTTTGAATATCTGATTTTAATTATACTTATACTTATTTGCGACTTCATCTTCTTCGTTTAAGAACACAGAACAGTGAATTCCGACTGTTCTTGTTTAATCGTTTACGACCTAAACTTGATTGAAATGGACAGAGAAATTAAATGATATGGTATACCAGAACAGCGGGTTTGCTTCGGTTTTCCGGCAAGTGTCGTCGGCTCTGATTTGCGATGTCCGGCTGTATGAACTGTTTAACAGTTTTGATTATTGATTTGAACGATTAAACATCAATTAAGTGATAACAGAGAAGTTTAGACAGTTATACCGACTGATGAATGAATACGGTTTTCTGACGATCGATTCCGGCGAAGTTCCGACGAAATTGAAATTCTCCGGCGACGAGCTAAAGCTTCGAAAAAGTGAGCGGTTCTGAGCGAAAGGATTTCCGGAAGATTGAGTGGGTATTTATAGGGAAGAACTGAATGAATTGGGTCCGATTTTGGGTCTTGATTCGCGGTCAAAGGTTTTTCGGCGGTTATGACCGAAATTGACGGTTAAACATCGGTTATAATTGATGCCGTAGTCGGTTATCGCGTTTTAGTCAAAAGGAAAGGCCACATTTGCGGAGTTTTGGTCTTACTCCGGCGATTCCGCGTTCTGAGCGCGCGGATGTCTGGTTTTGATTTTCAGTTTCATTATATGTGTTATTTGTTTTAGTGTTTATCACAATGACAGTGTGTGGCGGAGCGGTGTGTTGTGTGTTTTGGTTTGTGGGTGACCCGGGTTCGAAACCCGGCGTCTACATTTATTTTTTTATTCATTGTTTATTAGTAATTATAAATTATGGTTTTTAAATTCTAATATATTTATTAATTATGTATCTTTTAAAATTAATATCAAACATAAATACGCAACGAAATTTATAACTGGATATTTGATTGATAAACGAAGCGGGTTTGGAAACCCGTTTTTCGACGAATGTTACACCTTTAAGGCCGGAAAACTCAACCTTTTCGTCTCAAACCTCTTTGTAACCTTATTACGCACCTTTAGGAACCTTTTCTAGTAAAAAGCCCCAATTATTAAGGTCACTGTAAAAACTTTTTTTTTTGTCGCAAAATTTCTTTTTAACAAGAAACTCAATTTTTTAGCCGGAAACTCAATGTTTTCATCCCAAACCTGTTTATAACCATCGATCAGACCTTTAGGAACCTTTTTTCCGACCAAAAACGTTTTTCGACGACCGGAGACTAATAGTGTTAGGGTTTTGTTAGTCAGGGTCCATTGAATGCGAATATGTGAAAAGATAGTGTGAGGATCTACTCATCCAATAAGCTCAGGTCTTAATTTGTTTACCTAGTTCGTTATGTGTCGGAATTCATGTTAAACGAGTGATAAGTTCAAGATTTACTGTTTAATCTCTATATTTCATTAATCAGATCAACTTGTAATGTGGAGTGGTTGTTCCCGACTTCTCGTTTTGAATTTTAGACTTATGATACTTTATCTGTAACTTTTTTAATGTAATATCGTCTTTTATGGTTGCCTTAAAATTTATGGAGTAAACTTCCGTTTTGTTCCTGTGGTTTGGTCGTTTTAATGTTCTCGCCCCAATCCTTTAAAATTTTGCTCCAATAGTTTACTATGTTTTTTTTCTTTTTGCTCCCCGCCTCTATCTTCATCCAGAATGTTTTTTTTAACTAAAAGGGCATTTCAGTAATTTTATAAATACAAGTATTCATTTATTAAAATCATTTTTGTATTTACACACATACATATAACCAATTACCGCCAATGACCTCTAGCTCAAGTGGTAGAAGAGCTTGAATTATTCTATGAAGACTCAAGTTCAATTCCTACTTGGTGCAAAAAATGAGTGAGGCACTGGTGGACGATGATAGGAGACCCAGGGCAACCTGGGTTCGATCCTTGAGCCAAACGGGTTTTACCGGTAATTTCACTGTCATGCTTACGGGCGGCTGGGTTACCGGGTTTTCCCCGGAAGTGGTGGTGGACGACTCGGGTTACTCTAGGAGTACTCCGTTTGTCCAGTGAGTGCCCCAAAAGTACTCGGGATTAATTTGTTGGCCGTTAAAAAAAACATATAACCAATTACCATCTCTCTCTCTATTCCCTCTCTATACCCTTTCTCTCTACCTGCTTCCACCAGATATGCGATGAACAAGATATAGTCTAAACTTTTAACAAATCTTTAACGTGTATACATTAACAATCTCTACATTTCACTCATGTATTCCATTCTGACTGAGTTGAAATTTAAAGAAAAAAAGTCTGTTCATCTCCGGTTTCAGTGATGCGTTATGCACGTTACCAGATTTTATGCAAGTTGTATTTTCAGGATTTTATCTCATTGACTCCAAGACTGCTCATTGTTTTATCAAACATCATTCAAGATTTCAGTTTGTCTTCTTTCTTTCTTATATTAATAATCTAAATGATTCTACATAGATATGCATAAATCCAATAAAATTTCAACAGCGTGAGATAATAGAACAATTGAGATCATCTATAACTCACGACCACACACTTCAGCTTCTACTTTTAAATCTTTCAAAGTTTCAATAGCTAATTACTAAAAAACATTTGTAGATGAACATTATGGCCTTAATTTCTGTTAGACATTAATTTCAAGTGTTTACTGTTTTGTTAGCAGTTGCAAAAGATCAAAACTAAGGAAACAGATGTGGAGATAGCTGGTGGCGGTGGTCGGCAGGTGGTAGTTGCAGATGGGGATGGATTTGGGGGTTATGGTTTCAGACAAAGATGTAATGGTGAGGGTCGTTGACGGTGATCGGTGGTCGATGCGGGGTGGAGTGGCAGTGGTGGTGGTGCTTATTGGCGATGTTGAGTTGGTGGGGATGGTGGTTGGTGGTTGTGGCTGGTGATTAAGAAGAGAGAAAAAAGAGATGAGACAATGTATGTATGTATATGATGTGTTATATATTGTATGCATATATTATAAATTAAAAGATCTTTATAGGTAAATTACCAAACTATTCTTACTTTCATGTGACAAGTTACCAAAATACCTTTCGTTTTAACAGACATTTCTAATGGAGTTAGAGGTGGGGAGCAAAATGGAAAAAACATAGTAAACTATTGGAGCAAAATGGCTATTTTTAAAGGATTGGGGCAAAAACGTTAAAACGATCAAATCACTGGGAGCAAACGAAAGTTTACTCAAATTTATGTTTCATTTTGATAGTTTTTACACGTTTTAAAAGAATCTGAATCAAATCGAATTCGATTCGAAATTTTAATCGAATACGAATTGGGTTTTCTATTCGAATTCGAATCGAATTGGGTAGGTTTTAATCGAATTCGAATTCAATGAAAAATAAAAATTATTCAAAAATTCGATATTCGATTCAAATAATTCAAAATTTTGATATTCGAGAATATTCGATTCGATAAACACTCCTAGTCTATTTAGACCAATTTGCTGGAAGAAGAGGGAGCTGAGATGATGTGTATATGAGAGGCTAACCTAAATAAATAGACCCCTATAAGGCTATAATAATATAATAAAATAATGATAATATTATCATAGGCTACAAACGTGAATATTGTTTTGTGCCTTTTGGTGTTTGGTTTCTTTGCTTGTTAAAACAACCATCATATATATTGGTTGCGTGTCTAAACACATTACGCTCTCTCTGTGTTTTGAGTGAAAAAAGAACCCATCTTTCCTTATTCTTGCTTTATTTCTTCTACCCACTATGTGTGTCTCATCTTCAAGATTTCATACACAGCAACACCCACAACTACACAGTAAATAATTGGTTACCTCTATTTTTGTTATATTAATTTCATAACAGTTGGATTTTGTCCAAGAATGTTAGCTGGTGAAAAAAGATTATATTTTTATTGTTGATTTGATCTGAATTTTGAGTTCTTGAGAGAAAAAAATTAATAAATAAAAATGGAAGGTAGGTATTCAAGAAAAGATGAAGATGTGCTGGAATTAAGGCTTGGTCCACCAGCTGATTGGTCTCCTTAAAAAACACCTCAAAAAAGTTATAATACCCTTAATTTTCTTCGTCCGTGTATGTTTCATGGGCTTAATTTTGGTGATATGTACAAACTTGTAGACGTGCACCTGCTGTTGTGGGATGGCCGCCAGTAAGATCATTTGCAAGTGGCAGTTCAAAACCAGCAGCTGACAAAATGGTGGAAAGTTGCCAAAAAGGTTTGTTTGTGTCCGGTGTGGCGATTGGTCAAAAAGTCGATCTTAACACCTATGACAGCTATGAAAAACTTTCTGTTGCAGTTGATCAACTCTTTAGAGGCCTTGTTGCAGCAGGTTGTTGTTATAACTAAGTCTTTAAATAAATAAATGTTGGTTTTAGTTATGAAACTGATCAAAAGAAAGGGCGGGCTTGTTAATACAGCGCAAACGGGAGGTGATGGGGATGCAAATGGCAAAGCAGTCAGTGGTTTGTTAAATGGAAATGGTGAATACAGTTTAGTGTATGAGGATAATGAAGGAGACAAGATGCTTGTTGGGGATGTCCCATGGGAGTAAGCATCTTATCTTATCACTTTGGTTTTTTTTGCACTAAATGCTTCTAGTATTTTAGACGTTTCTAAACATGAATAGTAGGAACTTTATTGTCTTGTTTTCCACACCCACAAAACTCCAACTTTTTTGGTTTTATTTGCACTTAGATTCCGCCATGTTTCACTAGCGCACATGTAAATTACTTTTTGAGTCTCTGCGTTTTATTGGTTTTAAATACTTTAGTTCAAAATCAAAAAGTTTAAAGTTGTCCCTAACCGCTCATTTTATAATGTTTTAAGTTCATGTGTTTTATTTGTTTTTACCACTTGAGTCCAAAATCAAAGTACAAGTGTTTTGTTTTAACCACTTGAGTCCAAAATCAAAGTACAAGTGTTAAAACAAATTGGAGTCAAGACGTTATAAAATGAGCAGTTAGGGACTCAGGGCGTTAAACTTTTTAATTTTGGATTCAAGTGGTTAAAACCACTAAAACATAGGGACTCAAAAAGTAATTAAGCTTATTTATATGTATAATCATAACATAATTGGTGACTCTGATAAAAAATGATGGTTGTAATCCGAATCTTTTGTTTCATTGTTGGTCAATTTTCTAACGCAATGAAGGTTCTTGTGCATATAATATAAAGATGGTTGTAGGCAAATTTGCTTCCTTTTAAACCAAGAGTTGTGGCTCAGAATAATGACAACTGCCTAACAACTAATGCAAGTGTTTCCATAGCAATATTATTGTTTGTTTCCTTCTTTTTTATTTTCTTTTTTGACACTATTTGCAGCATGTTTGTTTCTTCGGTTAAGAGGCTGCGGGTGATAAAGAGTTCTGAAATTTCTAACATATGCTGCGGTGAGTTTAACTTAAAGAAAACGACCACCAGTTTTGCAATTTTCATCACTGACTGAATGGCTTGTTCTGTTGCAGTGGGGAGTAGGCATGGTGGTGATAGTGGTTTAATGCTATGAAGTTGGTAGTATTGTGTTTTGTTTATGGCATCTATTGAAGAATCAACCTGTAAAAATTGTACGTTTTTCTTTAGATTTGTGGTGGGTTTAGTGTGGTGGGGATATGGGTTTAGATGCTACTAGTATTGTTACGTTTTTTTCTTGTACCATTTTTAATCCCAGATATGAACTGTGAACCTTTTTCTGGTGACAAAAACCTAAACGAGTCAAGCTACTATATATCAGCTGGTAAAGCATGAATGGGCAGGCTGAAGCCTAAACAAACCAATCACCTACATAACCTTAGTCGAGTAAAATAACCTACAAGAGGACGGACGGGGAGATTAATTAATATTAATGTTGTTATATCCAAGTTACAAAAAGATACCAAATTCACCTAAACAATCACCAATTGCAACACACATACTTAAATAAAAACTCTACATAAGAGATAAGACTACCAACCGTCGCCTTGCTGAAGCTATATCCACCAAGAAGCCTAATACAGAATCTGCAAAGGGTGCGGATGGCATTGTAGCTTCCCCAATGTGTCCCGTTCAATCTGTACAAAGAAAAGCATATATGAGAACAGAAATCAAAAGTCAAAGTCAATATCCACACATTACCATCAAAGTCAACTGCCTTAAACGAGATTCAACGCAACCTTTCTTTCCAAGAACGCAAATCATCAGTATAAATCGACATACAATTAGCTGATTCTTTAGTTTTCAAACAACGCGGGCCACTAGGCTTTGTTTCTTCCAATCTTCCTAAAACACAACGGTTAAGTCAACACTCACATGTCAATAGACCGCACCTGGCATATTCTATTCCCAAATAGGAATTGTTCTATCATGACACACAATGTGCTAATGCATTCATGCACGGGTATGCAGGCATTACTATTGGCTTTTTGGCCCAAAACGTTAAGCAACGACAATATATAAAATAGAGATAATATAAAACGGTCAAGATGTTACCTCAACATGTTTAAGAATCTAATCAGCAACCATTAAGACTCCTAACGGTTGGCTCATCAACATCATGCAATATAGAAGCATCGGAAATGTTGAGATTCTGTTGCAACAATAGTGTTTAGTTAAACCAATGACAAAAATCAAGAAAAAACTTGCATCTCAAAAGAGAAATGCTGTAATAAAGAAGATGAATCGCTAAATAGAGAGGCTTCTTCCACTTAGAACCATCTCTGTATGTGTACAAAAGAGAACACAAAAAGTGACCAACATAAAGTGGTAAACTAAAGTGATGAGTAAATTATAAAGTGGTAAACCAAAAAATAGGATGTCACTTTAATTTTTAAACTTAATAATCATAGTAACAAACCTTTAAACAAATACACAAGTATGTTAAAAGGAGCAGATGTCTCTGTTTGTTTAAAAACCCTAGATTTGGATTAGATTTAAAAAAAAACATTAAAAACAAGCTAAAGAACTATTGAACCCATGACCTCTTGTCGGTAAAGAGAAGGGTTTACCACTAGACCAGCTTTCCTTTTCATTTTATGGTGTCCACTTAATTATATTTACCGGGTCCTTATAAAATTTAATATATCGGATCTACGAATTTTCTAGAAAACATTGGGGTCCGAGGACCCTGACCCGCTCTATGTGGGTCCGCCCCTGGTAACAACCGATAAAAAAGCAAAAGAAAAAAGAAAAATAATTTAATCCCCTGTTTAATTCGATCAATAACCTACTTCCTCTTGACAGCTTCTTGTTCACTTTCATACAATCCAGCATAAACCAAGAACTTCAAAAACCCATAAAAATCTTTAATTCGGTAATTAAATTAGAAGAAAAAAATAATATTAATTGAAACAAAAAATACCCAATTTAATTAATAAACAAAACAAAACCCACCTTATTTAATTTCTTGGTTCTTACTAAATCGGCCTCATATGGTCCCTCTAGTAGAATAATTATGATGTAATTGTAAGTAACTTTTAATGATATCTTTTAGTAATGTATTAATGATGACTTGGTAGAGTAATTATTATATATTTGTATATGTAATTTTGAATTGTATGTTATTTGATGAACCTGTAGAGTAATTATGTTTGTTATGTTATTTTGATAAACTACTAGAGTAATTATGATATACTTTGTAGAGTAATTTTGAAATTTATGTTGTTTAGTAATTTTGTTAATTACTCTACTAATAGAATAATTACGAAAACGTCACCGTCCTATTTTACCTTTCCATGTCATTCGTATGTTTTGTAGGATAACTGTATTTGTATGTGATCTTTACTCTTATTATTACACCCGTTAAGATGTACATGAATGAAATTACAACCCTTTGAGTAAATTATCATTTTTGTCTCGGAGGTTTGGCCAAAAATGTCACTTTAGTCCAAATAATTTTTTTCTCCTCTAGATCCCTGACTTTTCCCATTGTTTTTGCCATTTTGGTCCATTTCACTAACTCTGTAAAAAATATCAACGTTAACCCATGGGCATTTTTTTCAGTTCATTAAATAGTTTGGTATTTATCCTTTTCATCCAAAAACCTTTTTACCCCATTTATACAATATATATATATATATATATAATAATAATATAATAAGCATATCCCAAGAATTACTTAAGATAATTTGCCATTCCCTTAAAACACCTTTAATACATAATGTACATCCCACTAAAGCACAACATAGCTGTAGTTTCCAGTTATACCCTCACTCCCACTAGACCCAAAAAACACTAATACCACATTAGGGTTTCTGCATACGCTCTCATTCACATCCGCCCCATTGTTCTCTCTCCGACGATTTCACTTATCTCTCCGACGATTTCACCTATCTCTCCGGCGATTTCTCTTCTTTTTAACCCTATCGGCATTTTGTTTTTCTTATTTGACATGGACCTGTGAAATTTTAGGGTTTCTTTCTCCAGCTATTCCGACATCAGATCTACTGGGTTCAACTTCTCGGTATGTTGTTTTTAACCATATTGACATTTTTGTTTGTTATTTGACATGAATCTGTGAAATAGTTTCAGATTTGTGTTGTGTTCTTCAAATATAGTGCTCGTGCACCTGTGAAATAGTTTCAAATATGTGTTGTGTTCTTCAACGATATGTATTTGATATGGATTTGTGAAATAAATTAAGATCTGTTACTTTTTTCTAGCAGATCTGTTATAATACTTTCTGATCTGTACAGTTTTAGTTAAATGTTATTACGATTAAAAATATGAAAGTCATAAATCTGGGTTTGGTTCGAGAAGTGAGGATAAATGAAGGATTTAACTTTTTTTAAAAATGAAAAATGAATTTGTGACAAGTGATTGAATTAGGGTTTTAAATGTCTCTGGTTAATAATCTACTTTATTTTTCTGTTATATATTATTCTAGGTATCATGCAATTCATAAGGCCGTGTAAAATGGCCACTGATATCCCAGTACAAGGCTTCTATCCGTTCACAATATGCACGGGTCGAGATGATAGACGCTTTGTTTAAATCTGTATCTGCAGATTTAGATGATGGGATGATCAGCTTTGACTTAATTTTACACACACACACACACACACATATACACGCTACAATTATATAAGCATTTCAATAACTTTTGAATTGGTTTTAGGGAACTGTTAATGGATTTCTATCAAAGCACTCCGAAGTTGAAAGCCGGAGCATATCATTATTTTCAGGTATGACATTTTGACATATATACCACTACATTTATATACCGTTGATTAATGAATTATGATCTTATTGTAGGGATGGAGCCAGTGAGTCACAGTTTGAGCAGGTGCTGAACATAGAGCTTGAGCAAATAGTGAAGGTTTGAACTTTGAACACTTAATTTCTATATTTTATCCGTTAACTTTGTAATTAAATTAAAATCAGTGGAAAATTCAAATAATGTGTAATTCAGGCTTGCAAGTTTTTGGATGATTAATGGAATCATGAGTTTTTGGAATGGTGGCACAGAAAACTCATCACACCAGGTTTTTCCAACCCAGATCTGATGCTAACGTTCCTGCAGGTTACGTACATGATTATTGAAAACGTTATGATGAGGAAGAACAAAAACTCATTTTTTTTTGTTTTTGTTAATTGTTTCAGGAACAATTATTGACACTAAAGTTTGTCATCCTAAGAACAATGATTTTTACCTTTGTACTCAAAACGGACCAATTGTGAGTGTAATTTGAACAATTTTATATATATGTGTATATATATATCTACATAATCGTGTTTGTCGCTGAAAAGTACATTGGTATTTAGGGAACTACACGGCCTACTCATTATCATGTTCTTCTGGATCAAATTGGTTTCTCAAATTGGTTTCTCTGCTGATGATTTGCAAGAGCTAGTTCACTCATTGCCCTATGTGTAAGTCGAATAAAGAATATTAACTGTGAAAATTAGTTAATTAGTGACAGATTCGGACGGTTATGGATCATGCAGGTACCAAAGAAGCACGACTGCCATATCAGTAGGTATATTATAAATAAGCTGTACTCTTTTTTCGTATGGTTTAGTTAAAATTTAAAAACAACCTAATAAGATTTTATTTGTTGTTTTAAATGTGCAGTTGCTCCGGTCTATTATGCCCACTTGGTCGCATCCCAGATGTCCACGTTCGTGAAGTTTGATGAAATGTCGGATACAACATCCAGCCACAGTGGTGGTGGCGGTGGCAGTAGCAGCGGTTTCACATAGCTTCCTAAGTTACATGAGCATGTATGCAGTTCGATGTTCTTCTGTTGAACACCCAAGTAATTAACCAAAATTCGTCAAAACTGGGTACCGGTGCCGGTATTTGAAGATAAACTTTGGTATTTTACCGGCACGGTACCGAAGCGGTACCCATACCGAAAGTACCGTTATAAAAAATGCCAAAAAGTGGGTACCATACCGACCAATGGAAAATTTTTTACCGAAGAGGTATTGAATGTAGCACCTGATGCTCCATTTCTTTTTTTAAAAAATAATCTATTTTTTCATTTTTAAAAAATAACAACATATCTATCATTTTGTTTTAATTCTTTTTCTATGTTTATTGTAGGATCGTCGAAGTTGAATGTAGCACCAGATGCTCCATTTCGGTCCCTACCCTTGTTAAACCTGAAGTTGTTGCAGAAGCAAGGATACAATATTATATAAATAATCTTCGGTTTTGTATATCTGCAGCTGCCTTTTTCAAGCATTGGTCCTTTCACTTTACATTTATGTTTTTTGAACTACATCTATATGTAGTTTAATTACTTTACTTTAAAAAATCTCGCAGGTGACCACCCTTGCAGAAGAAAGGTTGTATGCGCTTGCTAGAGATGGGTTTGTTTCGGACCTAATACCTTGCTTTTTGATGTATGTTGTCATACCAGAACTTTTGCAATGGTTTGATTTTAGCTGTATTTTTTTCTTAAAACGGTCGGAATTGGCCAAAATAAGTGAATACAACTGGGTTGCATAGTTAATAATTCAACAGCTTGGTAACTATTCAACTGACCCAGCAATTTGAATCATGCACATGTAAGATTATAACTTTTTTAGGCTGTTGATGCATAATGTCTATTGTCTAGGTCTTGGATCGAGTCTGTATGTTTAGAGCTTGAATATGTTAGAACTTGAAGTTATATTTATGATGTAAACAGCCAAATTCGGCCGAAGTTGTTATCGGCTGATCAAGTTCGACTGAACTTGATCTAGCCAGGACACACTTCGAGCGAACTTCTGTGTCTATATATAGGATGTCATGGTTCATTCATTGTAAGAACTTTGCGACATTGACGGCGAAGCTCCGTCTGTTTGGAAACTTAATGTATATGATTTGGACATGAATAAACAGACATTTAAACAATAAACTTGTGTATTTGATTAACATGTCATATAATTTCTGCTTATATTGAACATTAGATACAAATTAGGTTCCTTGACATTGGAGGATCGATCCTATCAAGTGGTATCAAAGCCATGTATACCTAATTTGCTGAGATCTACACAAAATCATTCTATTTCTACTTATTTCTACCATTTTCGTAACTTTTTCACAAAATTGATGAATTCATGGACAAAATTGGCTAAAATTTGAACATGTCTTAGATAATCACCTAAATACAAACCCTTGAAAGTTTCAGAATCAAAATGAGTCGAATTCATGTCAAAATTGTCAAAAAACCATGTTTTCAAACCAAAATTCGCTCGAACTGACCATACAAGTTCGCTCGAACTTGATTAAAAATAATCAATTTTGTTGATTTTTATCAACTTCGCCTGAACTTGTTCATTTTTGTTGAAATTTTCATCAAGTTCGCCCGAACTTGGAGAAAACTTGGAAAATTTTCAAACCTCATCACAAGTTCGCCTGAACTTGATTAAAAACTGAAAATTCTTGAAAATTTCATACAAGTTCGCCCGAACTTGTTGAAATTGAATCTGAAATTTGTTTTCTACACAAGTTCGATGGAACTTGTCAGTTTGCTAATCAGTTTTCGAGTGTTTTTGAACGTGTTTTCAGTTAAATCGTCTGATTGTCGAGATGGAGGATTACGCTTTTGCTTCAACATCTAATGCAAATGCAAATGCTAATGCGGTAAACCAGATGAATCTGGACAACGAGACGAGAACTACTACAAAACCGCCAAAGTTAATGAGCATGGATGAGTTCGAAGGATGGAAGGAAAAGTTTGAAAACTGGATTCAAGCCAACCAATTTCACAGTTGGGTTGCAGTTGAAACTGGATACACATGGCCAAAAGATGAACGTGGTCAAGATCTTGCTTTGATTAAGTTCACACCAGAACATAAAGATGCGTACGTGACTGAAAAGAAAATGATCAATTTGATAAAACAATCTGTAAAGGAAGACATCTTGATCTTGCTACCTGAATACGAGACGTCACAGATGCTGTGGGAAGCTCTTTGTGCAAAATATCTGGGAAGTGACAAAATGATTAAGAGCAAGAAGGCTTTAATCAAGAAATAATTCGACATCTTCACGATGATTAAATGCGAAACCATGAAACAAATGATTGATAGATATTGTCATTTGATGGTTCAGATGCGAAGACACGGTATTAAAAAAACTGATGAAGAGCAGATTGATAAATTGGCTGATGCACTTCATGAGGGGGAGTGGTCAACTTATTTGATGGTATTGAAGAATAGTCTGGGTTGGATGCATCTCAAGTTATCATCTTTCATTGACAAATTAGAAGGACATGAAATGGAGTTGATGAAAATGGCAAAATCAAAGAATGCAAATGTAGTGCAAGAAGTTGGTGTGTACTACAAAGGAGGTGTGCAAGATATTCAAAGTCCGAAAATTCAAACGATGTTTAGTACGAATATGAATTCTTCAAATCATTCGTCACAAAGTCAATCAAACACTCAATCATACCCAAGTTATGATCAGAGTCCTCCGAACACGGGATATTCAAGTGCTGGTTCAAATTCTCCATTCCAGAATCAACCGAATCAGACAAATCAGACAAATCATTCTAGTTCTGATCCGAAAGTTTTCCAGTGCAACATTGCTGTTAATCTGAAGAATGTTTTCCCTGAACAAGTGGCTAAACAACATATAGCATTTCTTGCAACCGTACTCGAATCATACGAAAGTTTAGTTGCGGGGAAGATTGGAAATCCAGAAATGACGGCTGAGGATTACGATCAAGTTGATGAAGAGGAATTGGAACTGATGGATATCAAGTGGAGCTTAGCATCGATCATAAGAAGAGTCACGAAGTTTGTAGCGCTCACTGGAAGAGACATTGGTAATTCGAGCAACAAGCTTGGATTTGACAAGTCGAAGGTAACATGCTTCAAGTGCAGACAAAAGGGACATTTCAAACGCGAATGCACGAACCAAGACGCAAGCGGCAACCAAAGTCCTCTCGGCAACAACAATGACTATTACAAGAAAGCGTTGCAATATAAGCCATATCCGAAGAGAACTCAAGTTGAAGTTCAAGATAATTCCTCAAAGCCAACTGAACAAGCTTTAGTAGTGTCTAATGAAGAAGAAGGCTTTGATTGGAATAAGTATATTGGAAAGAAGACTAGATTTGCTTTGATGGCAGAGATCGTGGATGAATCGGAATCGATGGCTAATGATGCCGCTTTGGAGAATGCGATCTTGGAAGAATATCTGCAAAGAACAGAGGAAGAGGAAATGATCTATCACCAGACATAGATGAAGAACATTATATCTCCTAACTTTAATGCTAGTTTTGCAGGTTGCTTTGGAAATACATCGCAAGAGAAAGTGGCTGAAGAAAAGAAACTAGAGGTCGAGGAGGTCATTGACGTGACAAAGGAGATGAATGCAGAGAATCTCACGAAGATTGCTGACAAAGCCATGATGACAAATCTGAAATAGGCGGGTTCTGAGGTAAAGGTGATTGAAAAGGAAGTTGTGGAGGTTGAAAAACCTTGCACAAAGTGC
Source organism: Scalesia atractyloides (assembly GCA_947069175.1). Lineage (NCBI taxonomy): Eukaryota > Viridiplantae > Streptophyta > Magnoliopsida > Asterales > Asteraceae > Scalesia > Scalesia atractyloides. The sequence goes on from CAMTDV010000030.1 coordinate 31,584,100, forward strand.
ACAAATCCTTGTGAGCAATGTGTTGAGAAATCTCAAATCATAAGTGAATTGACCGAGCATAACGAAAATTTTAGATATGATTATCACACGATGAAATAAGCTTATGATAAGATGAAAGGCACTTATTGCAATGTTGAAAAAGCTAATCTAGAACAAGGTGCCAATATAAAAATGTTAAACGCAACGGTAATTGAAAAACAAAAAAACAATTAATATGTATATAAACACCATTGCTGAAACAAGGCAAGAGCTTCAAGATATGAAAATTGAAACTGAACGAGTGAGACAACTCTTGCTCAGTTACGATCACATTCTTCCTATGATTAAGTCGGAGGAAAATGTTGAGAAACCAAAAGGAATGAATCGTAAAGAGTACGACAATGTTCCACCTCCACTACTCGCAAGCTATTGTCACAAGAAAGTGGATGGGATTGAAAAGGCAACTAACATAACACTTTTATCAGAAACAAATGATAAGTTGCCTGAGAACATTGATGTAGTCTATACGACATCAAACAATGACAGTGAAGCGGTTGTGAAAAATGTGGTTGAAAATGTTTTGGGAAATGATTCTGATGATGGCAGCTTTGAAAGCGCCAACTCGAGTTTGAACAGTTCTGAATCACAATCTGAAAATGACGATACATCATCGGAAAATAGCCTAAGTGATGATCCTAACATTGTGATGTACAAAGTTAAGGACTCTGATAGACTATATTTCGACGATAGTTTTCAGATTCGAAACGTGAAAGAAGATCAAATCGATAAATTGTTCAAACTTGTGGAAGTATCATCAGATGACCTTGAGAGAAATGAGAAAAGTTTTACTCAAAACCCAAGAAAGTTTATAATAACTACCGAAGGAATGGTGCTGATTTTCCTGAAAACAGGAGAGCGGGTTTGGGTTTGGAGGTAGAAGATGAACCGAAAAAGAAACAAAAGTCACCATTTCATGAATACAAGAATAAAAATATGAAATTCGTGTTTGGGACTAACACGGTTCAAGAAGAGAATTTGTTTGGAAAGCAATCAAATGATTAGTTTAAGAAAGAAATGGAACTTCGGATAAGGCTAAATCCACAAGTGGAGTAAAACCCACGAATGGACATTCTGATACTCGGACTTGCTTCAAATGCAATGAAGTTGGTCACATTGCTCGTAAGTGTCCGAAATCAAAGTCTGTGCATCACTGAAGAAAGACAGTTTCAGATGATGAGAAACTTAAGCACCCAGAGATTGTAAAACCAATCACAATCTTAAAACGAAACAATGAATCTAACATCGAAGTGAAACCTAAAACTGAATCTAAGTTTGAGGAATCAACTTTTGAAAAGGGGAAACTTCTAAATCGAATGAAAACAAAGATTCAAAATTCTACATTAAGAAAGCTCGAATGAAATCACAATCATGGGTTGCAAAGAAAACAACAACATCATCTGAAAGTGCAAAATCTGCATCAGTCAAGAATGAAACTGTCAAAAACACAAAGACTGATAAGAAAGTTCCAAATGCTGATTTGAAAACTCTAACTTATGATATCCCGATTCCACCCAAGACCGGAAAGGCTTGGGTTTCCCTCTTTAAATAGTTTCTTAACACGTGCAGGGGCTCCAAAGATCCATCTTGTCGAAGTGGATTATGGATAGAGGAGCTTCACGTCACATGACCGGGATGCGTTCCTTACTCTTTGATATCAAAGCAATCAATGGAGGGTACGTGGGATTCACAGGTAATCAAGGAGGGAGAATCGTTGCAGAAGGGAAATTATCTAACAGTGTGGTTTCGTTTGATAAGGTCAACTATATCGCCGAATTGGAGAACAATGTTCTCAGTATTTCTCAGATCAGTGATAAGCATTTTACCACCCATTTCAACGACAAGGAGTGCATGATCATTAAACCGGGCTTTAAGATTCCAGAAGAGTGGATTCTCATGCATGCTCCTCGCCAGAATGATCTTTATGTGCTAGATATGAGCATTGCTACTACTACTTCAAAGTCGGCTCAATGTTTCGTGACAAAGGCTACATAGAAGGAGTTAATTCTTTGGTATAGAAAGATGGGTCATATACACCTCAGAAAGATGAATCACTTGGTTCACAATGGTTGAAGGAGTAAATCTTAGAAGCTTTCACATGACTGATAGTTGTCTGGAATGCAAGAAAGGAAAGCAAATTAAAAAGTCTCATCCAAGAACGATTCTTAACTCCATCAAGCTGCCACTCGAAAGACTACATATGGATCTCTTCGGTCCAGTGAATGTTCGAAGTATATCTGGAGATCTTTATTGTTTTGTCGTCACCGATGATTATTCAAGGTTTTCATGGGTCTTCTTCCAAGAGAACAAAGATGAAACGTTCGATAATCTCATGATTCTCTTCAGGAAGCTTGAAAATCTGTACTATCTCCTTATTAGACGAATCCGAAGTGATAACGGTACAGAATTCAAGAATGCCCGAATGAAAGAGTTTTGTAACGAGAAAGGTATCTTACACGAGTTCAGTGCTCTGTACACCCCGCAACAAAATGGAGTAGCTGAGAGGAAGAACAGAACGTTAATAGAAATAGCGAGAACAATGCTTGCTGATTCAAAACTTCCTGTTAGCTTCTTTAGTGAAGCAGTCGCAACAGCATGCTATACATTGAACAGGGTCTTGACGGTCAAACCTACCAAAAAGACTTGCTTCGAAATGCTTAACCGTAGGAAACCCAATCTGAAGTACTTAGAACCATTTGGTGCACCTTGTACTGTTATTGATGCAGACGGAAAGTTTGGTGCCAAATCAATAGATGGTTTCTTTGTCAGCTACGCAACTCCACTCAAGAGAGTTTATCTTCCAAGTTTGAGAAGAGTGGTAGAAGCACAGCACGTCGATTGTTTTCGATATACAACTCCTATTTAAAGAGCAAGCGATGCTTGGTTGTTCAATTATAGTGAAATGTGGAAATCATTTGACTTGCCAGAAGAGCCTTCTGAAGAAGACATTGCAGTGTTATATTATCTACATCAGTCGGCTAATCAAGAACAGATTATTAGACCAATAGTGGTTAATCAACCAACTGTTGGATCATCATCTTCTTTTGGTGCAGGTCCGAGTACTAGTGGTGTTCAAGAAACTAATGCAGAACAAGAGACACCGGCTACAGAACCAGTGGATGCTACTGTGGAACCCAATCTTTCTCAAGCACATAGTTCCAACTCTGACGAGGCTCCGACATTTGATGATGATGGAGAATCTTCTTCTGACGAAGAATCTGAGCAGATCACAAGTATGTTACACCAATCTGCTGGCCCGAGTACTCAAAATGAAACGTCTTCTAGTGCTCCTACAGTTGAAGTGGTGGTTGATCAGAATATTACTAATCAAAAGAATACTGTTGATGTTCCAAGTGAGGTGATGCCACGGACCTATTCTTACCGCCCATCGAATTCTATAATTGGTGAATTGCAAACTAGCGTGAGAACAAGGAGCCAGATTAACAAAGCTTTGAGTTGTTTCTATACTCGAGTAGCTCCGCTTCAAGAGTTTTTCTATTATTCATGCTTCATACCCAGTTGAGCTGAAGAATGTTTCTGAAGCTTTAGGGGATGAAAATTGGGTGCAAGCGATTCAAGAAGAATTGCAACAGTTTGAAAAGCTAGGAGTATGGAAGCTTGTTGACCTACCGGAGAATCAAAAGGCGATAGATACTAAATGGGTCTTCAAGTGCAAGCGCGATGATCGTGGAGTGATAGTGCGCAATAAAGCTCAGCTCATTGTCAAAGGATTCCATCAACAAGAAGGAATTGATTATACAGAAGTATATGCACCAGTTGCAAGATTGGAGTCCATTCGCATTTTCCTTGCATTCGCTACTTAGAAAGGATTTAAAGTGTACCAGTTAGATGTGAAATCAGCTTTTCTATACGATAAGCTACGAGAGCAAGTGTACGTCGGCTAACCACCGGGTTTTATCGATCCGCTGAACAAGAAGAAAGCTTATCTCCTGGATAAAGCACTATACGGTGTGCATCAGGCCCTGAGAGCCTGGTTGGAGACATTATCTCAATATCTTGTCGGAAACGACTTTATTAGAGGAACAGTGGGTAGTACGCTCTTTACCATAGAAGTTGGAAATCATCTGATTATTGTACAAATATATGTGGATGACATCATCCTCGGTTCGACAAATGACGATCTTTGCAAAGAGTTTGAGAAAATCATGAAGAAGAAATTCGAGATGCCTTCTATGGGCGAAATGAAATTCTTCCTCGGATTGCAAGTTGATCAATTGTCAGACGGTATTTTCATTCATCAAACTAAGTATGTTCATGACATCTTAAAGAAGTTTGAAATGGAAAGCTCGAAGCTGTTATCTACTCCTCTTGCACTCAATCACGGAATTTGCATCGTTGAAACAGGAACCAAAGTTGATGATACTCTTACAGGTCGATGATAGGATCACTCATGTATCTGACGGCATCTCGCCCAGATATCATGTATCCTGCCTGCGCTACGCCAGATATTAGTCCAGTCCAAGAATCTCTCACATGCAGATTGTGAAGCGAATTTTCAGATACTTGAAGGGATGTCCAAGCACCGGCTTGTGGTACCCGAAGAATGATAACTTTGATATGACAGGATATGCTGATTCTGATTTTGGTGTAGATAAATTGAATTCAAAATCTACTACAGCGGATTGCTAGTTCTTCAGAACACGCCTGGCAATGTAAGAAACAGACTACGGTCGCTCTCTCTACTTGTGAAGCTGAGTATATCTTGGCCTCCAGCTGTTGTTCACAGATTATGTGGATCCAACAGCAGATGAGAGACTATGGTCTGCAATTTCTTGACACTCCGCTGTATGTTGATAATAAGGCAGCTATCGACATAACGAAAATCCAGTTCCTCACTCACGAACAAAACATATCGAGATTCGATACCACTTCATTCGTGATTGCTACGAAAAGAAGTTGGTACGAATTGAGAAAATCCACACTGATGAACAAAAAGCTGATTTTATACCAAACCTTTTACTCTCTCACGGTTTAAATACTTAATGAGGCTTAACAGTATGAAAAATCTTTTGACAGGTGCGGATGCAGAGGTTGAATAGGGACCGGACGACGAGTTCTCGTGATCCTCATTGGTTTGTTACCTTTTAGGATTAGAATTTCTTAAAAATCTAAAATACAAAAAAATGTTTTTGATTGTAGGTCCGTTGTACGGATCGTTCGGGCACAAATCTGACAAACCTAAAGTAAATATGCGGAATCCGTTTGCTTAGGCGACATTGGATACACTCATTTGTTTCTATTTAATCACCGTTTCATTCATATTCAACGTTACAGATCCTGGAAACACTTTGACATAGCTTCGCCTCTGTCGTGACAAAATCTCTGAATGTTACAAATGAATGACAACACACATATTTATACTTGAACAAGTTCGCTCCAAATGTGGTTACGTCAAGTTCGGCTGAACTTGTCATAGCCATGAAAAGTTCGAGCGAACTTGTCCTTCCCACTACAAGTTCGAGCGAACTTGACTCATAACATACTTAATTTTGACATTTCGCTCCTAAATACCGACTCGATATTATACGATGACTTAGGTAATAGACATATGTATCAACAGACTCCCCCTTGGATGTTGCCGTAGTCATCATTCTTCAATTAAATTCCTGAGTCTTTAATGTTCTCTTGATCTTTATATCTTAAATAATTTTAACATCCATGCTCCCCCTTGCTTTGAGCTTTCTGGTATCTTTGATCAACATGTTTATCTAGCTCCCCCTCAAATGATGCTCTGAATCTCTAAGATTTGACTATTAAGAACAATCACACGTATCCACATACAAACAGTTTCTTAACAGTCTCGTCGGTCCGGCTCACATTCAACATTATTAGGTTACCATGGAAGATTTTGAAAGAAAATCTTTTTGGATTTTTAATATTGAATGCAGAAATGTAAACAAACTAAAATGTAATATTTACAGTTTATATTTTTGTGAGAAAACGTGCTAGAGGATCATATCAGTTTTTGAGACATACCACCAGTACGGTTGACCTTTTAATGACTTTAAGTTTTAAACTTGTTTACCTAGATTGTCGATATGTTTATCCACCTAAACTTTGACACATTTATTAATTATTCCAAGATATGTTAGGGTAAGAATTATGAAACTTGACTTATCTGTGGTTCCTACTTCTTGAATATACTTCCGTATCAAAATTCCCTAGATTTCATCTTACAGGTGAATATAGCGTAATTGATATCTGTATCAGGGTAATGTGATGCCTTGAGAGATCAGGTTAGTACTACCGTACAGACAAAGAGATGAATGCTCGACTTTAAGGTGTGTTCCACTTAAGGAATATTTTTAGCATTGCAAATGATTATATCTTTCGATACTTTTCAAGTTTTGCATGCAGTTTGGGGTTTATAGCGAAAGTATTATAGAAGTTCTAGGCTATTGCTTCCTCAAAATCAGAAGAACTTGTATAATACCCCAGATATCAACTATCTATAAAGACCTCGTATCTCAGAATCAGGCAATCTTTCAAACGAAATTTTGGAGTACTAAGTCCATATATCCAAGATATGTTAAACCACAAGTTTAAGCAGTTGTAAAATTTAGTTTATATCCCTGAAACAATTTACTAAACGTGTAAAGCCTATCGACACATCCACAGTAAGACTTGTTTATAACTTTTTAAACTTTACAAATATTTAGCGTACTGTGATAGTCCACTGATGTACTATCATTTCCTTTTTGCGCACAAGTAATCTCATTTTCCATTTTTCAATGTTTTTTATATTTTAAGATTTTCTATTGTTTTTGGCTTTTTTAATCATTTTATCTATCTAAAATGACTTCGAAACGATGTTTTCAATTTTACAAGAATTTTTTACAATTTTTAAAATTTTTTCTCCTCCTAAAATTGAAAACATCTTATTAAAATCGAAAATAAGAATATTCCATTTTAACCATTTAACGACTTTTTACGAATGTGAACGCGAGACTACCATTTTGTTTGTGTGGAATATCACTCCTGTCTCTTGTCTCTCTGCATGAACAACCATTGCTTCTCAAATGACGTTTGTCTTGAAGCTTGGTTATCCTGCATATTCAAACAAACTTCAATCAGTTTTGAATAGGAACCCAATCCATTCTGGATTTAGGTTTACCAAAATCATTAACATCTGAAGTAAACAAACATTCACACTCTTTTTGATATTCAAACAGTTTGATAGAAACTTTATTTGAAAATTTTACTTTCTTTGATTTTTAACTGTTTGAATTATCAATTTTTTCTCCACTGCTCTCTCTTTTGTCCTCAGATTTGTATCTGATGAATTCGTTTTACTTGACTGTGAGTAAAATGATTTAGAACTTTTATCTGATATTTTAGACGTATCCGAGGACAAAATCTTTTCCAAATACTCTCTAACTTTCTTTTTCTTTTTCCTCAATTTGTCTTTTTGCCCTTGTGATAACTTAACTTTTTGTTCTTTGGGCTTCTCTACAGTTTTCCCATTTTTCTTCTCTGTTTTCTTCTCCTCTGGTCTTTTCTCCCCCTGAGATTTAACCGATCTTCTTTTTAGATTAGTCGGACAATCCTTGGAAATATGACCTTTGATTTGACATTTATACCATCTTCTCGTATCAATTCTCTTTTCAAGCAGTTAACAGCAATGTGTCCACCAAATCCACAGTTGTAACACACTCTGTTATCGTCCCAATCTCTCCATTCAGACCAAACACCCAAATCAGCACATTGATTTGACATGTAGTAGTCATCTTTCCTGCTTCTTCTATAAAATTGATTTGACTTTGAAGCACTATGATCCGACCTGCACCACTTATTCTCAAAATTTTGTGAGTTTTTATAATGATTGGATGACCGTACCGATGAGCTTTATTTTTGTTTTGAAAATTTTTAGAATTTTGTTTTTCATGTTGTTTTTGTTCTCCATTCCGCTTAGAAGGTTTTTGCGATGAGCATTCACCTTTTTTAGCAGATTGTAGAACAGTTTTCTTGAAATTTTTTTTTAGTTTCAAAAATATTTCTTTTTTATCATTTTCATCATCGGTATTATCATCACAATCCTTAATTATGACATTGTCACTTATTGGAATTTCCTTTTTATTCTTATTGAACGGTTTAGGACATATATGATCTAACATTACAGATGAAGTCACAAAATCTTTCAATTGTTTTTCTAAATCATCAATTTTATTTTTTGCAATCTCAACATCTTGTTAAAGTTTTCTAATTTTTTTCAAGATGCGAGTTTATTATATTTTGTTTTTCAATAACATTTTTATTCAATACAGATTTATCATTTTCTAAAATTTTTATATTATTTTGAAAGTATTTCATATTTTGTAATTTTTTATTTTCTAAAATTTTTATTTGATTTTCAAATTCTTTTCATTTTCTTTTAACTTTTTATTTTCTAATGACAAACATCCCAAATCTTTCAAAAGTTTGACATTAATAGATTTGATTTTTTGACAATTTAAGCACACAGATTCAGTACACTTTGTGCAAGGTTTTTTGACATCCACAATTTGTACCTTTACCACTTCTTTATCAACAATTTTTACCTCTGACTTTACCTTCTTGCTTTTAATCATCTCGGCATGCTCCAGATATTTAGCACGCAGAGCATTCCATAGCTTTTGTGCCGTATCACATTCTGGTAGCAGATTCAAGATATTTCCTTTCACCGACTGCTGTATCAGATTAATCATTTTCTTTTCAGCAAAATAATAATCTTATTGTGCAGTAGAATATTTGCACTTCTCCAGAATTTGCTGATTTTCATCTCTAGGAATGACATAACCTGTCTCAATCACGACCCAACTACGGAAATGCGTAGCTTTGACCCAACTTTCAAATTTTCCTTTCCAAACATCATATTCATCTATATTCATCAACATAGGAGGCTTCATGGACTCCATTTCGTTTTCCAAACTAATCTGTCGTTCAAAACACTTGAAAAATGATTAGCAAACAGACAATTTTAGCAAAAACTAACGTTTTAATCGACAATCGCTACGTTAAAAACGTTTAAAATTTGTCGGAAAAATGTTTTTACCAGATTAAAGCTTTAAACTCGTCTCGTCAATACGAATCTAGCGATATATAATGTCCGAGACGTTTTTCGGTTTTCATGCCTTTTTTTTGAAACCTTAGAAAAGTTTGGTCGAACTTGTCTTAGCGTGTGAAACTCAGCTATTTAACAAGTTCGGGCGAACTTGTATAAGTTTCAAGAGAAATAAGCAAGTTCGGGCGAACTTGTATAAGCTTGAAGAGAAACAAGCAAGTTCGGGCGAACTTGTACTAGATTTTCAACAAATTTTAATCAAGTTCGGGCGAACTTGATAAAACCTGATTGAAAAGTAAGCAAGTTCGAGCGAACTTAACCTAAAACCTTGAAAAATCAATCAAGTTCGGGCGAACTTGATGAAAAATGTTAATTTTTCAGTCAAGTTCGAGCGAACTTGATGTTAAGTTCGAGCGAACATGAGTTATTCGACATGGTTTTTTGCAATTTTTTACATGAATTCGTTTGTTTTAAGCTTTGATCTTTTCAAGGGTTTATCTATTATGGATTTTACGTATTATACTTGAAAATCAGTCCATTTTGTCCGTGAATTGTCCAAGAAAAGTTAAAAATAGAAGAAATGAGCAGAAGATGAGATGATTTCAGTCCAATGTCTCCAAATTAGGCCAATCCTGCTCTGATACCACTTGTAGGTCCGTTGTACGGATCGTTCGGGCACTAATCTGACAAACCTAAAGTAAACATGCGGAATCCGTTTGCTTAGGCGACATTGGATAGACTCATTTGTTTCTATTTAATCACCGTTTCATTCATATTCAACGTTACAGATCCTGAAAACACTTTGACAGAGCTTCGCCTCTGTCGTGACAAAATCTCTGAATGTTACAAATGAAATGACAACACACATATTTATACTTGAACAAGTTCGCTCCAAATGTGGTTACGTCAAGTTCGGCCGAACTTGTCATAGCCATGACAAGTTCGAGCGAACTTGTCCTTCCCACTACAAGTTCGAGCGAACTTGACGCATAACATACTTAATTTTGACATTTCGCTCCTAAATACCGACTCGATATTATACGATGACTTAGGCAACAGACATATGTATCAACATTGATTTAGGGGGAGAAATGATACGAGAAAATACAAAAACATATGAAAAACTAAAAAGTATAAAAACATGAAAAAGAAAAAAAGAATTTTGTGTCAAAAAGGAAATGATAGTACATCAGTGGACTATCACGGTATGCTAAAGAATTGTAAAGTTTTAAAAGTGATAAACAAGTCTTACTTTGGATGTGTCGATAGGCTTTACACGTTCAGTTGATTGTTTCCGGGATATAAACTAGATTTTACAACTGCTTAAACTTGTGGATTAACATCTCTCGGATATATGGACTTAGTACTCCGAAATTTCGTTTAAGAGATTGCCTGATTATGAGATACGAGGTTTTTATAGATGATTGATATCTTGGGTATTATACAAGTTCTTCTGATTTTGCAGAAGCAATAGCCTAGAACTTCTATAATGCTTTTGCTAAAAACCCTAAAACCGCATGCAAAATTGAAAGAATCGAAAGACCTAATCAATTGCAGTGCTTAAAAGATTCCTAAATTGGAACATACCTTAAAATTGAGCCTTCATCTCTCTGTCGATACGGTGGTATTAACCTGAGCTCTCAAGGCTTCGCATTAACCCAGATACATATATCAATTACGCTATACTCACCTGTAAGATGAAATCTAGGAAATCTTGATGCCGGAGTATATTCTGAGATGGGAATCATAGTTAAGTCAAGTTTCATAATTCTATCTAAGATATCTTGGAACAATTGAGAAATGTGTCGAAGTTAAGTGGACAAACATATCGACAATCTTGGTAAACGAGTTTAGAACTTAAAGTAAAAAAAATGTCAACGGTACTGGTGATACGTCTCAATCAACTGATATGATCCTTAGACACGAATTCACAAAAAGACGTCTGTAAATATGTTTGTACATAGCTTATTTGATTTCAGATTTAAACCCAAAAAGATTTTCAGTGTGTTTTAGCATAAACTTTCGAAAATTCAGAAAGATTTTATTTCTACATTGTTTTCAACAAGCCAATGATGGAAAGCGGATCTTCGAAGTTCGGAATGGTGCTAAGTTGTTGGAATCTTGACAACAACGGGTTGGGAGCTAATCTGTTAAATCAAAATGCACGAAAAACGATGAAAAGTTCATTAATTTGAAACTTAAATTTGAAGAAAACATCTGTTTGTTCATAGCGGGTAATCCGAGGTCATTAACTTGGACTCGGCAGACAAATCGGTTAACCAGGTCATTAAATTGAACTTGGTCAACTGAGTGGATTTTCATAACTGGTAAAACATGTGAAAGTTCAGGGTTAAAATTGAATAGTTTGAAAAATTTGAAAATGGGAATAACCAAGTTCGGCCGAAGTTATCAATAGAAAAATTGTTTAAAGATGGCTGAACTTCGGGTGAAGTTATCATTTGGTTATTGTTGATTCAGGTTCGCTCGAACTTGACTCAGCATAAAAGGCCAAGTTCGCTCATAATTCATTTCATCAGAAACAAACTTCGAGCAAACTTAATAGGAGATTTGAGAGAAAAGTGAAATTATAGATTTTAAGTCGTTTGTTAGTGCATAATGTCTATGTCTTAGTCTTGGATCGAGTCCGTATAGTTTTGGGCTAGATTACATCAAATTATAGGGTGGTTAATTATGTATTTTAGGGACAAGTTCGCTTGGATCATGAATGTAAGATCAAGTTCGGCCGAACTTGATCAAGTCAAGTTCGCCCGAACTTGATTCTCTACTAGTGAACTTGCATTCCTATAAATAGGTGCCTTGGTGATTTCATTTGTAACTTCTGTGATTTTGGCACACTGACGGCGAAACTCTACCGGATCAGGATCTGAATGTAATTGAACATATTGATCAATAAAGCAACGTTTAAATAGTAAATCTTGTCTATTTGGTAATCATGTCATATTGTTTCCGCCAATTATGGACATTAGATACAATCTAGGTTCCCGTGCTTACGTGGAGACGATATAACAAGTGGTATCAGAGCCACGGTACTTAGATTGGTGAATCATAGCAAGATCTACTTTAATTCTACCTCTTTCTATCATTTTGTTAACTTTTTCAAGAGAAAACCATGAATTCACGGATAAAAGTTGCTAATTTTTAAGTATGTCATGTAAAATACACTTGTGACAAATCCCTGAGAGTTTGGACATCAAATTCAAACGAATTGGTATCAAAAAGTTGAAAAAACCATGTTTGGAAAATTCATTTTGGTCGAATTTAGGATCAAGTTCGCTCGAACTTGATTAAAATTTCATCAATTTTAATCAAGTCCACCCGAACTTGATAGATTTTCAAGATTTTAACCACAAGTTCGCTCGAACTCATCTAGAAATCCTTCAGTTTTATCAAGTTCGCCCGAACTTGTATAAAATTTGTTGAAATTTTAGTATAAGTTCGCCCGAACTTAGTCAAATTTCTTGAAAATCATTCATAAGTTTGCCCGAACTTAGTCAGGGAGAAAATTTTCAAAATCAAACCACAAGTTCGCCCGAACTTGTGTTAATCAATCTGATTTCTCACCAACTGCAAGTTCGCTCGAACTTGTCAGGTTACTAATAATTTTTCGAAGTTTGTGAACCTGTGTTTTTCAGAAAAATTTGTCATTTTTCAAGATGGAAGATTTACACAGTGCTTTCATGACTGCAGCAACGTCATACACTCAGATGGTGAACCAAGTTAACATCGATAACGAAATGGACATATCCGTGAAACCTCCAAAGCTCATGAATATGGACAAATATGAGGGATGGAAAGAAAAATTTTCAAACTGGGTTCAAGCAACGTATTTCTACAATTGGGTCGCTGTTCAGACTGGTTACACCTGGCCTGTTGATGAAAACAACAACGATATTGATATTAGCAAGTGCTCTACTTTGCAGAAAGATGCTTATGTTGCCGAGAAACGAATGATAAGCCTAATTCAACAATCAGTGAAAGAAGATATTCTCGTGCTGCTACCATAAGCCAAAAATCCACAAGAGTTATGGACATTCTTGCAAAAGAAGTATCAGGGAAGCGCTGAAATGGTTAAAAGCAAGAAAGCGCTGATCATGAAAAAATTCGATATTTTCACGATGTTAAAAGGTGAAACGATGAAACAGATGATCGAGAGATTTTGTCATATGAAAATGATCATGAAGAGACACCAGCTTGAGAAGAGAGAAGAAGAATACATCGATAAGTTGGCTGACGCGTTGCCTGAGGGAAAATGGACGACATGTCTTATGGTCCTTAAAGAAAGTCATAGCTGGCAGTTCTTTAAACTGTCCACGTTTATCTACAAACTGGAGGGGCATGAGATGGAGCTGTTGAAGATAGCAAAAACGAAGAATGCCAATGTGACTCAGGATGTAGGATTGTACTACAAGTCTGGAACTCAAGATAATATTACTGGCCCAAAGATCCAAACCGCTTTCAGCGCGAATCTGAGTTCTTCGAACCATTCGCCGCAAAGTCAAAGCCAATCATATCCAAAATATGATCAAAGTCCGCAAAGTTCTTCATTTTCAAGTACTGGATCAAATTCTTCATATCAGAGTCAAGCAAATCATAATCAATAAACGAATTCTGATCCGAATGTGTACAAATGCAACATTGTTGTCAATTTAAACAATGTTGTTTCTGAGCAAGTTGCCAAACAACACATGTCACTTCTCGCCACAGTATTGGAATCGTATGAAAGTTTGGTGGCAGGGAAAATTGGCAATCCTGAAATGACCGCCGAAGACTACGATCAAGTAGACGAAGAAGAGTTGAACTAATGGACATTAAGTGGTCCTTAGCATCGATCATTCGGAGGGTTACTGGCAGAGATATTGGGAACTCAAGCAACAAGTTGGGATTCGACAAAATGAAGGTCACTTGCTTCAGATGCCGACAGAAAGGGCACTTCAAGAGAGAATGCAAGAATGCTGAAGCAACAAGCAATCAAAGTCTATTTGGAGGTGGCAACGAGTACTACAAGAAGTCTCTACAGTACAAGCCTTTCCCAAAGAAGACACAAATCGGGATCTAAGAGAAACCAAACAACAACACTGGGAAGGCAATGGTCGCTTCAAATGAAGATGACGGGTTTGACTGGAACTCATACATTGCCAAGAAGACCGGTGTTGCTCTAATGGCTGAGATTGTAGAAGACACATCTGCTCAGGATGCAGCCTTGGAGAGTGCATTACTAGAGGAATACATGCAACAAGCTGAAATGGAGGAAATTTATCAGCATACAAAGATGCAGGGTATCCTTTCCCCTAACATTTCCACTAGTTTTGCAGGTTGTTTCGGTGAATCAATGTCTTCAGAAAACATTGCTGAGGAGAAGCCCAAGATTGAAGAAGTTATCAATGTGAACAAAGAAGTGAACAAAGAAAACCTTACCGAGATCGCCAACAAGGCTATGATGGTGAATCTAACAAAGGTAGGTTCAGAAGAAAAGGTAAAGGTTGTAGAAAAGGAGGTAGTAAAAGTCGTTGAGGTTGTAAAACCTTGTACGAAGTGTGCTGAACCGTGTGTTCAACGTGCTGAAGAGTCTCAGATCATAGCCGAACTCAATGTGCATAATAATAATTTCAAATACGATTATCGCACAATGAAGGAGGCATATGACAAAATGAAAACAGGTTGGATAGAAATAACATTGAACAAGATGATTCTATCAGAATATTAAAAGCTACTTTAATGGAAAAACAAAAAGCTATTAACGTTTACATAAACACAATTGCTGTAGTAAAACAAGAACTTCAAGACATGAAAATCGAAACCGAAAGGGTTCAACAGCTTCTAAAGAGCTATACCACGAATGCCTATGTCATTGATCGCATTCTTCCGACAATTCAATCGGAAGAAAATGTTCAGAAAGCCAAAGTAAGAAACGTGGAGACTATACCAATGTTCCACCACCCCTATGCGAAAAGTATTGTCGCAAAAGGCTGAGGGGATGGAAAAGGCGCTCAACATTGAACTTTCAACTGAAAAGAAAAATGAGCTGTCTGAGAACATTGATATAACCTACACGAGTGATGATGGCGAAGCGGTGGTTAAGTAAGTTGTTGATATTGTCTTGAGTGAATCTGATGAAGGCAGCTTGGATAGCGCCACTTCGAGTTCGAACAATTCTGATTCACAATCCGAAGATGATGATAAATCATCAGATGATAGTCTAAGTGATGATCCTAACGTTGTCATGTACAAAGTTAAGGATTTAGATAGACTATACTTCGATGATAGTTTTCCGATTCGGATGTGAAAGAAGATCAGCTTGACAAAATTTTCAAACTCCTGGAAGTTTCATCAGATGATTTGGAAATTAATGAAAAGAAGTTTTATTCTAAACCTAAAAGAAACAACTACCGAAGGAATGGTGGTGATTTTCCTGAGCACAGGAGAGCTGGGTTGGGTTTAGATGTTGAAGAAGAACCGGTTAAGAAAAAGTCACCATTTCACGAATACAAAGATAAAAACATGAAATTTGTTTATGGGACAAGCACGGTTCAAGAGGAAAGTTTGATTGGGAAGCAATCAAATGATGAGTTTAAGAAAGCAAGAACTTCGAGATAAGGCAAAATCCACAAGTGGTGTAAAACCCACTAGTGGACATTCACATGATGATCGGACTTGCCTCAAGTGCAATGAAGTTGGTCATATTGCACGCAAGTGTCCGAAATCTAAGCCGGCCTATCTTTGAAGGAAAGAAAGTTCAGATGTTGTAAAACCTAAGCAATCAGAGTTTGTAAAACCTGTCAAGATTTTGAAAAGAAATGAATCTCCAAGTAAAGCTCTTCGCATCGCAATGCCTATTGTGTCTGCTTGACCTTTCATAAGCGGAGACAGAATAAAGCGCCCATACAAAAGACGCTTGCTGTCTGCTGCTGATTCAACACACTTCCACTGTAGTGTCCGAGTAGATACTGTCATTTTCTCTCGAACCATAATAACCTGATGTTAAACCTAAGACCGAAAAGAAATTTGAAAACTCAACCTTCAAAAAAGGTGAAACTTCCAGGGCAAACGAAAAAAGGTTTTACATCAAAAAGGCAAACATAAAATCACAAGCCTGGATTGCTAAGAAAAAGTCATCAACATCTTAAGTTATCAAGTCTGAGCATGTTAAGACTGATAACAAGAAAGACTCAAAATCTGAGACCAAAACTGAAAATGTCAAATCTAAAATTGGTATCAAATCTTCAAAAGGTAAAAAGAAAGTTAACTTTGAAAAAGTAACTGACAGGAGGCTCAGATGGAGATTATGAGGATGATTACCAAGCTTTTTATCCCAAACCCAAGACCAAGAAGGCTTGGGTCGCGCTTTTTAACTAAGTTTTAACATGTGCAGGGGCTCAGAGATCCGTTCTTTCAAAGTGGATTCTGGATAGTGGAGCGTCCAGACATATGACAGGGATGAAAGCTCTTTTGTTTGACATAAAAGCTATTAACGGCGGATATGTTGGATTTGCTGGTAATTAAGGTGGAAGGATTGTCGCCGAAGGAAAACTCTCCAATGGCGTAGTATCGTTTGATCGAGTAAACTACATTGCTGAGCTAGAGAACAATCTTCTGAGCATCTCGCAGATATGTGATAAACAGTTCGCGGTGCATTTCAATGACAAAGAGTGCATGATATTAAAGTCGGGTTTCAAGATTCCGGATGATTGGATTCTGATGCGAGCCGCGCGTGAAAACGATTTATATGTCTTAGATATGGGCGTCGCTACCACATCATCGAAATCGGCCCAATGTTTTGTGACGAAGGCTACCGAGAAAGATTCTATTCTTTGGCATAGAAAAATGGGGCACGTTCATTTATGAAAAATGAATTTTCTGGTTCATAACGATCTGGTAGAAAGTGTGAATCTAAGAAGCTTCCACATGACTGATCACTGCCTAGAATGTAAAAAAGGGAAGCAGACCAAAAAGTCACATCCTAAGAAGATTCTGAATTCAATTAAGCTGCCGCTTGAACGTCTTCATATGGATCTTTTTGGTCCGGTGAATGTCCAAAGTATTTCAGGAGACCTATACTGCTTAGTCATCACAGATGATTATTCGCTTTATTCATGGGCTTTCTTTCAAGAATCAAAGGATGAAACGTTCGATAATCTGGTGATTCTTTTCAAGAAGCTCGAAAATTTATATCATCTGCCTGTCAGACGTATTCATAGTGACAACGGCACATAATTCAAGAATAATAAGATGAAAGAATTTTGCAACTCCAAGGGAATCCTGCACGAATTCAGTGCACCATATACTCCACAACAAAACGGCGTAGCTGAGAGGAAGAATAGAACTTTGATCGAAACAGCAATAACCGTGCTTGCAGACTCAAAACTTCCTGTTAGCTTCTGGAGTGAGGCGGTTGCAGCGGCTTGCTACACACTAAACAGGGTCTTAACTGTCAAACCGACTAAAAAGACATGTTTTGAAATGATCAACCGAAGGAAACCAAATTTGAAGTATCTAGAGCCATTTGGTGCGCCATGTACTGTAATTGACCAAGATGGTAAATTCGGGGCCAAATCGTTTAAAGGTTTCTTTGTCAGGTATGCTAGTCCGCTGAGAAGAGTATATGTTCCCTCGTTGAGAAAGGTAATTGAAGCACAACACATCGATTGTTTCCGGTATACAACTCCGATTCAGAGGAAAGGTGACGCGTGGTTGTTCAACTATCAAGATCTATGGAAGTCATTCGAATTGCCCGAAGAACCATCTGACGAAGATCTCGCAGCACTCTATTATCTTCAACAGTTGGCGAATCAGGAACAAATCATTAGACCAATTGTGGTTAATCAACCACGTTGGATACTTCGTCTTCCGGAGCAGGTCCGAGTAATAGCGGTGTTCAAGTTGAAAACGTTTCTGAAGCAGAAGTAACACCTGCTATAACTCCATCGAATGATTCTTCTGAACCAGAAAATGCAACAACAGTGCCAAATATGTCTCAGAATCAGAATTCTGACTCAGATGAAGCACCGACATTTGATGCTAATGGAGAATCCTCGTCGGATGAAGAAGTTGAGCAGATATCCAACATGTTGAATCAATCTGCTAGCCCGAGCAATCAGAACGAAGCTTCATCTAGTGCTCCTAGTGTTAAATTGAACGTTGATCTGAATATCTCGAATCAGCAAAGCTCAGTTGATGTTCCTAGCGAAGAAATGCCGCGATCTTATTCTTATCATCTTTCAACGAATATTATCGGTGAATTACAAATTGGTGTGCGTACAAGAAGCCAAATCAATAAAGCACTAAGTTGTTTCTACACCCGAGTTGCTCCTACTCAAGACTACTGCTACTTCTCATGTTTCATTTCTCAAATAGAGCCAAAAACTGTAAATGAAGCTCTGGGTGACGAGAACTGGGTGATAGCAATGTAAGAGGAACTGTTACAGTTCGAGAAATTGGGAGTTTGGAGGCTTGTAGACTTACCACCAAAGCAGAAAGCTATAGATACGAAGTGGGTCTTCAAGTGTAAAAGAGATGATCGGGGGGTAATTGTCAGAAACAAAGCTCGGTTGGTTGTCAAAGGTTTCCATCAGCAAGAGGGTATTGACTACACAGAAGTATACGCACCGGTCGCACGATTAGAGTCTATCCGCATTTTCCTCACATTCGCAGCTTGGAAAGGTTTTAAGGTGTACCAGTTGGATGTAAAATCCGCATTTCTCTACGGTAAGCTACGTGAACAAGTGTACGTCAGCCAACCACCGGGGTTCGTCGATCCATTGAACAAGAACAAAGCTTATTTCCTAGACAAAGCCTTATACGGTTATACCAAGCCCCGAGAGCTTGGTACGAGACGTTATCACAACATCTCTTTGGAAACGGCTTTATAAGAGGCACAATGGATAGTACATTATTTACCAGAGAAGTCGGAAATCATCTAATCATTGTACAAATCAATGTGGATGATATCATCTTTGGTTCAACGAATGATAGTCTTTGCAAAGAGTTCGAAAAGATCATGAAGAAGAAATTCGAGATGTCCTCCATGGGTGAAATGAAATTCTTCCTCGGATTACAGGTGGATCAGTTACCAGACGGCATATTCATTCATCAAACAAAGTATGTTCACGATATTCTCAAGAAGTTTGAAACGGATAGCTCGAAGCTGCTTTCGACTCCGCTGGCGCTGAATCATGGGATTTGCATTGACGAGACTGGAACCAAAGTGGATGATACGCTCTATCGGTCGATGATAGGATCTCTCATGTATCTGAAGGCTTCTCGCCAGATATTATGTATCCTACCTGCCTATGCGCGAGATATCAGTATAGTCCTCGAGTGTTACACGTGCAGATAGTCAAAAGAATATTCCGTTACTTGAAGGGATGTCCAAGCACCGGCTTGTGGTATCCAAAGAACGACAGTTTTGATCTAACAGGATACGCTGACTCCGACTTCGGAGTGGATAAGCTGAACTCTAAATCTACAACGGCTGGTTGCCAGTTCTTCGGAACTCGTTTGGTAACGTGGCAATGCAAGAAACAAACCACGGTCTCTATTTCAACGTGTGAGGCCGAATATATTTCTGCTTCCAGCTGTTGTTCTCAAATCCTTTGGATTCAACAACAGATGAGGGACTTTGGATTGCAATTTCTTGATACACCTTTATACGTAGATAACAAGGCAATTATCGACATAACCAAAAATCCTGTTCATCACTCTCGTACTAACCACATTGAAATTCGTTGTCACTTCATTCGTGACTGCTACGAAAAGAAGTTGGTGCGAATTGAAAAAATCCACACCGATGAACAAAAGGCTGATTTTTATACCAAAGCATTTCCTTTAACAAGATTTAAATATCTAATGAGGCTTAACAGTATTAAAAGTTTGCTTACAGGTGCGGAAGTAGAGGTTGAATACGGATCGGACGACGAGTTCACGTGATCCACATGGTTTGTCATATCTTTTAGCTTAGTATTTCTTAAAAACTAAAATATAAAAATATGTTTTTGATTTTAGGGGGAGAAATATTTGAGAAAAATACAAAAACATATGAAAAATTTCAAAAAGTACAAAAACATATGAAAAAATTTCTAAAAAGTACAAAAACATTGAAAAAGACAAAAAGAATTAAGTGCCACAAAAGGAAATGATATTACATCAGTGGACTATCACAGTATGCTAAAGAAATGTAAAGTTTAAAAAGTAAGTCTTACTAAGGATGTGTCGATAGGCTTTACACGTTCAGTAAATTGTTTCCGGGATATAAACTAAATTTTACAACTGCTTAAACTTGTGGATTAACATCTCTCGGATATATGGACTTAGTACTCTGAAATTTCGTTTGAGAGATTGCCTGATTCTGAGATACGAGGTCTTTATAGATAATTGATATCTTGGGTATTATACAAGTTCTTCTGATTTTGCGGAAGCAATAACCTAGAACTTCTATAATGCTTTATGGTATAAACCCTAAACTGCATGCAAATCTTGAAAATAATCGAAAGATCTAATCATTTGCAGTGCTGAAAAGATTCCTTAAATGGAACACACCTTAAGTGAGCCTTCATCTCTTTGTCGATACAGTGGTATTAACCTGAGCTCTCAAGGCTTCACATTAACCCAGATACAGATATCAATTACGCTATACTCACCTGTAAGATGAAATCTAGGGAATCTTGATACGGGAGTATATTCAAGAGGTGGGAACCATAGTTAAGTCAAGTTTCATAATTCATATCTAACATATCTTGGAACAATTGAGAAATGTGTCTAAGTTTAACTGGACAAACATATCGACAATCTAGGTAAACGAGTTTAAAAGTTAAACTCATCTAAAGGTCAACGGTACTGGTGATATGTCTCAATCAACTGATATGATCCTTAGACACGAATTCACAAAAATATGTCTGTAAATATGTATGTACATAGTTTTACTTTGTTATGTACATAGTTTATCTGCTTTACAGATTAAAACCAAAAAGATTTTTAGTGTGTTTTAGCATAAACTTACAAAAATACAAAAAGATTTTGTTTCTACATTGTTTTCAGCAAACCAATGTTGGAGAACGGATCTTCGAAGTCTGGTAAGGTGCTAAACTGGTGGGAATCCAACTGACAACGAGCTGGGAGCTAATCTGTACAAACTGATGAACCAAAACGATGAAAAGTTCATTAATTTGAAACTTAATTTTGAAAAAAAATCAACAGTTTGTTCATAACGGGTTGAACCGAGGTCATTTACTTAGACTCGGCAGACAAATCGGTTAACCAAGGTCATTAGCTTGGACTTGGTCAACTGAGTGGAGTGTTAAAACTGGTAAAATCTAGAAAGTCAGGGTCTAATTTGAAAATTTTGAAAAATTAAAAGTTTGAAATCAATCAAGTTCGCCCGGACTTGCAAGCAAGTCCGACCGAACTTGTTCAAAGCCTTGAAGTTGAATATCTATCTTCAAGTTCGCCCAGACTTATCTAATCTTTACTGATTGGATAAATAAGTTCGCCCGAACTTGGTATACTATAAATAGTAAACAAGTTCAGCCGAACTTCATTGTCTGTTATCATATTTGAGAGCGAACTTGAGTGCGATTATTGGAGATTTCAAAATTGGCAACAATACGACGAAGTGCTGCCCAAATTAAGAGTGTCTAGTGGTGATTTGTGCATCACTAAACATGGCTATGGTAGGTGATTGGATATTGAACCATGAACTGATAAGTTTTGAATGAACTGGATCTGAATAGATCTATTGGATATGTTCTGAGCCTTTAACAATAAAATTAATCCGTAAAACATGTTTAAATAACATAAATGACCATGTTCTTGACATCAATTTGATTGTATAATGATGTTGCAGAAGTTTTGGGACGATGCAAGTTCGCCCGAACTTGTCTAAGTTCGGCCGAACTTGTCCTCAAGAGCTTTTAAATGGATAATCAATTAGTTCGTCCGAACTTATCTGTGAAAATTTCAAAATGTTTGTTAATACAAGTTCGCCCGGACTTGTATAAGTGTTTTGATTAATCTGAAACAAGTTCGCCCGAACTTGTAGAAAAAGTTTTTTAAAAAAATGATAAGTTCGCCCGGACTTGTAATCTGTTAATGTTGTTAATATGACAAGTTCGCCCGAACTTAGTGTGATAAAAATGTAAAAATGCCAATCAAGTTCGCCCGAACTTGATGAAAAATTGCAAAATTGAAAAATTGTCGTCTAATTTCGTCTCGATTTATGTGTTTGCAGAATATTGAGCTCTCATTCAATAAGTTTCACAATACTTGCATCACGCTGGATAAAGAGATCTGTCCATCTCTCGAAGCATTCGATGATATTCTTGCATTTATGGTACGGATTCCTATTCACAACGCGATAACAGAGAAAATAGTGGTGTAAAGATTGCACGTCAACAAATTCTAGATGTCCGCAGCAATGAACGAGGATGATTCTGCTATAAAGTCTGTTGTTCGAGAGAGAATGAAGATAAAGAGATCACTATCACTAAAGCGGATATACACAAAGTTCTGGAATTCAACGACGCAACTAGTGGTCCTATGATGCTAGATGAACGAATGGTACGAGGTTGCTTTTGCCGTATGGGGTACAAAGGACACGTCAACGAATCTACATTGAAGAAAGGCTCCGTTCCTAATCCGTACAAGTTTTTAATGCACGCGATTATACACACTTTCAGCCACCGAAAGGCCGGATTGGATGACGTACAAGATTATATGGCTTGCATGGCAACAACACTTATTCTCAACAAAAGATTCAACTATTCAAAGCTGGTATTTACGCATATGAAGAACAATATGGGGTCGAAAAGGCTTGTTATGTACCTGAGGTTTGTTCAGATGTTGATAGAAGATCAATTCAAAAAGATTGCTAAAGACCAGAACGATATTGTCTATCTTAGTCATCTTGATGATACGACAGTGAAGAAATTGATTACCTTTCAGAAACAATCATCAGCTCTTGTTGCTAAACTGTTATTTGGTGCTATAGCGTCTGAGAATTACATTGCACCACCTAAATATAAGTGGAGGAAGGACGACAGTAGTGATGAGAAGGAACGTAATGCTGAACTTGAATGGATGTCTACATTTAAAGAGAAGCGAAGTGACTGGTTCCTCAAGAAAGTTGTCATGCAAGAAAAAAAGAAAGGCTCGCGAAAGCCGAAGAAAGTTGAAACGATGTTAATGGACGAAGATGAGACTGTCAATGTTCAATCAGAAGCTGGCCCTAGTACTGAAAATGTTGTGGTTAAAGAAAGTCAGGAAACTGTAAAAACAATGCAGGAAGACGATGTGATTTCTGCAACATCAGAGAACGATGATGATAGTGATGATTCCTTGGAAATTGAAACAAACATAGCGATTGCTGAATCAGTTGCAGATAAACTCAAAGAAGGTGATGCTGACTACGTGCCTGAGCAAGAAAAAGAGTCTGATGAAGAAAGGCCAAAGAAAAGAGCAAAGCGTGTGAAGTATGCAGTAACTTCAACGACAAAGACAACAGTCACTTCGAAAACAAAGGGTAAAAAGGGTCAGAAAGTGAAAAGTCGTCGTTATGTTGGAAAGCCAAAGAGCACAGAAGCTACACAAGAACCTTCTGGTGCATAGGAGAAAGGAGTCACACAAGAACCTCCTACACAAGAACCTCCTGTTATTATCACAGCTGAAGCAGAACGTCCAGGAGTTACACAAGAACCTCCTACACAAGAACCTCCTGTTATTATCACAACTGAAGCAGAACGTCCAGGAGTTACACAAGAACCTCTTAAGACTGTATTGTTAGAGATTCCAGTTATTCAATCTCCAGTTCCTCCAACTTCTCAACCTAAAGGATCAACTCTGAAAAAGTCTACACCAAAGGGAACGCCGAAATCGACGCCAAAAACTACTCCGAAATCAAAGATTTTTGGTGATATTCCGAATGTGCCCATAGATATTCAAGATCTAAATGACTTCTTCCCAGAAACAGATGTTGATGTTCTCGACAAAACGTGTAAAGATTTTGGAAGATAAAGTGGCTAAGAATGAAATTGAGAAAGTCGAGCTCGAAAAGCTAGTGAAACAGGGAGAGGTTGAGAAAGAGATTATGTCTGACAAAGTCAAATTTCTAGAAGGCGATCGAGGATACTTAAAAGCCCTAATTGAAAGCTTGCAAGACGCCAATGATAGATTAATGAAAGAGATTGCAGAGTTACGATCAGAACGTGAAATGAATGATCGACGATTTAACAGGTTGCAGAAAGTGCTGACAAACAGTCTGGGTATAGATTTTGATGCTGAATACGCCAGAATGGATCTGCAAGAAGCAAAAGAAAAAGTAGATAAAGAGTTGGCAGAACAGGGTAAGGGTAAAAATGTAATTGAAAGTATGCCCGAGATCACTGAACCTGTGAAAGAGTTAGAGTCTGCAAAAGCTTCGGAGTCTACCATTATTCCAGAAACAGAAACAAAAACAAAAACAAAGGACGATGATGAAGCTGAAGATAAAAACGATGATGATGTTAATGCTGATGATACTAAAGACAACTCAGATAATGATGATGGTAATGATGGTAATGATCAGGGTGGAGTCGGTTTGAAAGTAGTCGATGCAACAATGAATGATGAGTTTGATTTTACCTCACTGATGGATGATGAATCGAACAGAATAGATGATAAAACTCAGGGGGAGCAGACAGGGGGCAAGTTGATGAAATTGATATGTCTGATGCTATTACTTCTGCACAGCTTGTTGCTGCGGTCCCGTTAAAGCCTCTGATCCTGATGCTTGAACACAACTTCGAAGAAGGTGAATTCGTGCACAACTTTTCTAAGGAAGATTTGGCAAAGCTGATAGATGTTGATGCAGAATCATTCGACTTTGATTTCAAAGAACAAGTGCTGAATGTGAATACGTTTGAGGCAAACAAATATCAGTATATACGTAGATATGAGGCAGATGAATACAACAAAGTGATAGTGGAAGATTGGTCCTCTGATACGAAAAGGATGAAGCTGAGAAGTATGTCGGTCCTAATATAAATAGTTTTCCTACTTTCGAGGAGATGTACGAGTAGCTGAATGAGGATATGTTGATAGAAAAGATAGAGGAGTCGATACGTGATGGAAAAATCCCTAAACCGATGACAAAGGAGGAGATCGCACAAGCTAAAAAGTCCTGGTTCAAAGAAATGCCACGTGAAAGAAAGTTTCGACGTCCACTAGCATTTTTCACTAGAGATAAAGATGTGTCATTAGGTGATATATTGAGTTGGGGTGGTTCAAAGAGTTGAATGTTTACGCCATCAAAAGGGAATTTGGAGTTCAGTACTTCAGATATCTGGCATATTTCAAGACACTTCCTTACTGGGATGTTGAGGAGCTAGTTCAAACAAGGAATGTCACGTACCACATGAAGTTTATTGATCAGTTACTATGGAAAATGATCAAGTTTGAAGTGAAGGGTTTTAGATACTGGATGCCATTTATCCCAAAGCGTCGCATCAAAACCAATAAGAAGACTAGGGAGAAAGACATTACGTTGATCATGAAACGTCCATGAGCGATGAGAAACATGCCTTTGATGCCGATCGAACAGAACTTTTATCCTTTGTTTAAGTGGTGGTAGATTGATCCAACTACTTGTGAAGCTGTGATCGTGTTACGAGTTGAAGATCATCTGGATATTACGAAAGAAAGGGTTGAAATGTTTGGGGAGGATTGAGAGGGCTGTGGAGAACAATTAGAATACTAGATCCGATGTGGCTAGTGAATTGCTCAAAAGAAGATATCAAGTTTTTATTCTTCAGCAAGATTGTTTTTGAGGATCGTGAAAAAGAGCAGGCGATGCAATATCAGAGGTTTGTCAATATATGTTATGCACACGAGGTGAACTCTGGTAGGATGTGGGAATCAACGTGGAGAGAACTTGAACGCACAGAGTTTTTGAAGGAAGAAGCGGGGATTGAAAGAATATGGGTAGGGAAGCAAGGCTTAGAAGGTTTTAGTTCATGACTAAAGTGGCACCTACAGATCAGTTGCTGATTCAAGAGCAAGAACGTCGCAAAAAGCCGATCAAAAACTTCTTTGGGCATGTAAGGTAGAGATAGAGCTTCAAAGACTGATCAAGACGAAGACGATATCCAAGGGGGAGTCTGTTAGTACATAATGTCTATGTCTTAGTCTTGGATCGAGTCTGTATAGTTTTGGGCTAGATTACGTTAAATTATAGGGTTAATTATGTATTTTAGGGACAAGTTCGCTTGGATCATGAATGTAAGATCAAGTTCGGCCGAACTTGATCAAGTCAAGTTCGCCCGAACTTGATTCTCTACTAGCGAACTTGCATTCCTATAAATAGGTAGCTTAGTGATTTCATTTGTAACTTCAGTGATTTTGGCATATTGACGGCGAAGCTCTGCCGGATCAGGATCTGAATGTAATTGAACATATTGATCAATAAAACAACGTTTAAATAGTAAATCTTGTCTATTTGGTAATCATGTCATATTGTTTCCGCCAATTATGGACATAGGTACAATCTAGGTTCCCGTGCTTACGTGGAGACGATCTAACATCGTTATACTGTCTGATTCGACTCTAATTTTAAGTGATTTGCACACTTATTATCATGACAGAGGTATAAATTGCACGAATCATCGATGAATTTATCTGGTTTGAGTGACTTTGGACTGAAAATGTAAAATATGTTATATCTAGGACCTTTATAGACAAATTGAACAATGAAAATGCTTAATAAACATGATAACATCATAATCGAACAATAAAATTGGTCATTTGAACATGTTTGGATGTTGCAGGGTGTTTGAAGATGATGACAAGTTCGCCCGAAACTTGTTGAGTTGTTTTGTTAACAACTTCGAGCGAAGTTGTCATGATTTCTAATAAAACTAAATTTGCAACAAGTTCGCCCGAACTTGTTGTGAATATATCAAAACTTGTAATTAAAACAAGTTCGCCCGAACTTGTGAAAAATGTCAAAGCTGGTTTTGGTTACATGTTCGGCCGAAGTTGTTGTTTTGTTTGTATTATTATGAGTTTGATCTTCAAGTTTGCCCGAACTTGATGATTAATTGTTGAAAATTGTCACTTTTGCTAATTTGATTGATTTCTCTGTCCGCAGAATATCAAGCTGTCGCTCAACAAGTTTCAAAATACTTGTATATCGCTTGATGAGAAGATCCATCCTACGCTGACGGCATTTGCAAAGATCTTGGAATTTTTGTGCAGAATCCCTATCACAAAGGCGATCACGGATAAGCACGTGGTATATAGATCGCACGTTTATTTTTTCTGGAACGCAACATCTTACGATGAGGTGAATAAAGTCATAAAGTCTGCAGTTCGTATTGGGAATGAAGATAAGGAATTTCTGATTACAGAAGCTGACATTCGAAGGGTATTAGCGTTCAAAGACAATGAAAGTGACCCTATTAGTTTTGAAGAGAGGATGGTTAAAGGTTGCTTTTTCAGAATGGGCTACAAAGGTCACGCAAATGAGCCAACAATGAAGAAAGGCAGTCTTCCACTACCTTACAAGTTACTAATTCATGTTGTTATTCACGCGTTCAGCCACAGGAAAGCAGGGCTCGATGACATTCAAGACTACATGGACTGCATGGTTACCGCTTTGATTCTTAACAAGAAATACAACTTCTCAAGAGTGATCTTTAATTTCATGGCGAAGAATATGGCAAAGGAAAGATTGGTGATGTATCCGAGGTTCGTTCAGATGCTTATCGATGAGAAGTTTAAGGATATTGTGAAAGATCCGAATGATATTCTATACTTGAGCCATATGGATGAAATGACGCTGAAGAAGCTAAAGATCTATCAGAAACAAGACTCTGCTCCTATTGCAAAACAAGTTTTTGGAGCAATATCTGATGAACACTATGTCGCCACCAGAGAAGAAATGGAGGAAAGAAGGCAGTGGTGATGAAAACGAAGAAACTGCTTTGTTAACGAATTTTAAAGAGAAAAGAGGTGACTGGTACATCAAGCGAGTGGTCGTAGTTGAAAAGCAAAAGCGCAAATGGCGTCGAAGAAAGCTGATACTATGTTAATAGATGAACCTGAGATTGAAGAGAATGTTCAGAATGTAGAGGGTTCTAGCGCTGCGGCAAACATTGAAAGTTAAGAAAAGGACGATGAAGTTATTTCTGCAACATCTGACAAAGATGATGACTCGTCTGAGGATTCTGCTGATGCAAGATTAAAAGAAGCAGAAAAACAAAAAGAAGAAGAAAGATTGAAAAAATTGGGCTAAGATCTATACGAACCATCTGCTGAAGAAGCTTCTAATACAGAACGTCCAAAGAAAAAGTCAAAGCGCACAAAGTCCAAAGCTGGAGACTCTAAGAAAGCTACAGTTTCTCCGAGCACTCGTGGCAAGATAAAAGCTCATAGTCGCAGATATCTCAGTCAAACAAAGAAAGGAGCTACACAAGAACCTCCTGTTTCTGATCTGCAAGAAATTCCAATCATCGAAGCTGAAGTGCCAACAACTACTATTACACAAGTTCCACCAACAGCTGTCACACAAGAACCACCATCTGTTACTGTTGAAGTTCCTGTTCAGAGAACGCCTATTTCTACGCCGAAGCTTGCAACAAAGGTTACTCCTCAGAAATCATGACAATCAACTCCTCAAAATGCAAGGGCAAAAGCTAATGAATTCAAAGATGCTTTCGGTGAAATTCCAGGTAACATTACACATCCTGTCACAGCCGAAGATTTTTCAAACTGGTTTCAAGATACGCCGATCGATGTATTAGAGAAAAGAATTAAAGATTTGGAAGATAAAGTGAAACATAATGAAGCTGAAAAGGTAGAACTGGAAAAGAAAGTGAAACAGAGCGATGTTGTGAAAGAGATATTGCAAGATAAAGTCAAGTTTCTGGAAGATGATCGAGGTTACATGAAAGCTATGGTTGAAGCTTGGGAGCTACTAATGCAAAGCTAGAAAAAGAGATAGCAGAATTGAGATCTGAACGAGATATGAATGATAGAGGGTTTGCTAGATTGCAGAAAGTACTTACTAACAGCTTGGGAATCAAATTTAAAGCAGAGGATGATAGACTTGATGTTCAGGAAGCAAAAGATAAAGCTGAAAAAGAGTTGATAGAACAAGGCAAAGGTAAATGGGTGATTGATGGTGTCCCTAAACCAATAGAGGAGCTAGTGATAGAAAAAGTTGTTGAATCAGAGAAAGCTCCTGAATCAGAGGTTATTACTGAAGATGTTCCTGAACAGAATGTTGATTCAGTGAAAGCATCCGAGTTAGAAAAAGATGACGATGAGGAAGATAAAGATGAAACCGGCGACGACCCTGCTGGTGATGATACTAAAGATGATTCAGATCACGACGGTGATGATAATGATGATCAGGGGGTGTTGGGTTAAAAGTTGATTCTACGAAAGTACATTCTGAATTTGATTTCAAATCCCTAATCAACGATGATGCTAACATGGAGGATGATTAAAGTAAGGGGGAGTCTATAGAGCAAACAGGGCAACAAGATGTTGATGTTTCTGAAGCTATCATTGCTA
This sequence comes from Scalesia atractyloides, assembly GCA_947069175.1. Taxonomy (NCBI): domain Eukaryota; kingdom Viridiplantae; phylum Streptophyta; class Magnoliopsida; order Asterales; family Asteraceae; genus Scalesia; species Scalesia atractyloides. The sequence continues at coordinate 31,613,756 of CAMTDV010000030.1, forward strand.
TGCCTGTTGCTACTGTGCACGAAAAGCCGTTGATGATAAGGTTGGATCAAAATATTGAGGAAGGGGAGTTCGTACATGATTATACAAAGGAAGAATTGGCAAGAATGTTCGAGGTTGATACTGATTCATTTGAGTTTGATTTCGAAGAAGAATTGGTGAACATAAAGACATTTGAACCAAAGGAGTATGTGTATAAACGTGTGGCTGAAGCTGATGATTATGATCGAGTAATGTCACACCCCGACATCCACGTGTCTACCGGTGGGCCCAGTGGGGGGTATCGTGACGTACAGTTGATATCATCATAAATAAATAAGCATAACACAACGGAAGTCTGGAGTAAATAAACTATTACAACCGATAATGTCTAGTGTCCAAAATAAATATATACACACATGGTTATAACTAGATCCACAGGCGGATCGAAATACATACAAAAAGATAACAAACTATAAACATGCAATTTCCTAAGGTCGCAACTCCTTGGTTATTCGCCCCGCAGCTCCCGGCCTATTCCGTACTTGCAACCTGTAACTTAAACTTTTGAAAATACACCAGTTTACACTGGTAAATACGCTCAACCGACTCATTTTGAAAACGTTTTCGAAAATGGTTTTTGGCGCACGTAGTGTATTTCTTAAATAACTTGGGATAGTACAAAAGACCTTGTATATAGATTTACATGCTGGCTTTTACATATGAGGCCTGGTACGAAAACTGAGACATGATCGACTGACACAAAACTCTGAACTTTCACACAGAAAGCAGGATAGCAATTACCCAGTGTATGCCTAAACGCCATGCTATATTGTCGTGGCCACTACCAATTTAGTGAGCCAAGGATATCCCGGACACGGTCAAGCCCACCCTCAATGTTTTAGTTTCAGTCAAAACATATCAAAACCGGGTTATGTAAGATTTCAGTTAATTATCACAACTTGATAAAACATTATCCCATACCCGACCAAGCGGTAGTAGTCTACCGTATCCCAAGCCCGTATAGGGAAAATAAGTTAAGAGTATTTACCTGAATTGAAGTTCGCAAGTAATCCAAATTCAGCCGTATTCCAAAGCAAGTACATGAGCAATCTACCGGAAGGCATTCAGTCTGGAGTGATGGTAATTAATAACCAATATTAGAATGCTAACGGGTCCTTAGTTAGGTCCTAGACTTGGACCGGTTAGTCTAACGCTAAATTGTGATACGATACGATACACTAGATTAAGCGGTGACCGGAATAGAATGTTGATTGGACCTGACAAGTACATAGACTTATAATATGGGAAAACCAATAACATTCTGGATTTTGATAAGGAATGGACAAAGTTAAATCTATTTTGGTTAAAATAAGTAAACTAGCTACGTATGCTTAACTGAATGCGAATAAGCGAAACCGGGTAATTGTAAGAGTCGTATATATAAGTTCCATAATGAAATATGTTTAAAATATGTTATAAAATCAGTAGCTTTGCAAACGATAGGCCCGAAGTGTGTTTAAATCCGTTTTATGCCTTATAAGGGTATTTTGGTCATTATTGTGGTTATAAAAGATGTAAATTAAGAATCTGATGTTATGACCTTAAATATCCTGTAAAAACATATGTTTTATCATGTTATAATAGTAGGATATCAAATATATGTGTGTTTGATGATTTTGAAACATATTATGTCCCGTAAGGGCATTTTAGTAATTTCACACATAGCTCTGAGGCCGAATTTGGGATTCTGAGTTCGAGACTTGTACTTACTTTTGTTATATTAAAAATAAATTTATAAATCAGTAGGTAACAATTCTCGGCTCATGGTTATGGTTTTAAACCATACTTATGCGCCGAAAGGCATAAAAGTCGCTAAAGTGCCGTTAATTCGATTTTTAATATAAACTGAAGTTAGGACCTGTTTTAAATGGCCAAAATATGTCATTTAACTTATAACATCAGTAAGTCAAGTTTTGATTATAAAAAGTTTGATTCTTGCTATTTTTCCGTAAAAATAGTAGTTTAGTCGTTTAGCGGTGATTAGCGATTCTTAAGTATGCATTCAGGTCATAAACCGAACAAGCATCCCAAATGGTCCTACTTATCATAACATATCAGTAAGTATACCATCCATATGCTTATATGCGCTAGGAAACTCATTTTGCGCAAAAAGGACCTATTTGCAAAATTTTAAGGATTTTTACGGAACTTATGTAAGAACTCGGATTTATTAGGAATCGAGTCACGAAACTTTAGGACAATGTTTTAAACGTAAACATGATCATAAAATGACCAAAACTTAGCAGCAAGAATGGCTTGAAATGGGTCAGAAAGTCAACAGAAAGTCAACTTGTTGAGACTTTCGGTTACAAACCGAGCCTATACCAAAAATTGACGAACCGAACCTGTTGACATATGTTCAAATACTTATTTTAAGGTTATTAATGCTTTAAAACGTATTTTATAACATCCGGATCGTTAGTTGTGAATTTTACAAAACTGCTCAGTTTGACTTTTATTGACTTTTCGGTTGACTCGTCAATTGGCCATGAATCCGTGAAAATCTGACAATGCCCTCTTGAGGGTTTATACCTCTATAATTATGAGCACGTAGGAACTTTCGTTACGCACAATGGTGGAGTATACACGGATATATAGCAAAGTCAAGGCGTAATTACGACGAGACTTGTTCTAGGCTAAGAACTATGAAGAATCAACTTAGCACGAGATGAACACTTACATATGGTCCAAATGATGCTAAGAACATAGTAGTATGCTCCAAATTCGTCTGGAACTCCTCCAAGGGTGTTGACAAGCTTCCAAGTATGATGAACTTGTTGCAACAAAAGGGTGCACTCACATATGAGTCATTTATGGAGTGTAGAGGAGATGCCAGGTGTTGAGGAGGGTCTCCAGGAGTCTACAAGTGTCCTAGAAGTGTCAAATGGTAGCAAGAATGCGAGCAAGGTGGCAAAAATTCGAAAAGTAGTGTCCAAATTGCAAGCTGGCACCAAACAGCAAACATTCTATCGCTGGCACCCTCTCGCGGGGCGCGAGAGGTTTAGGCCTGGCCGGTCGTGGCCCGCGACCGAGTCTTGGGTTAGCCATCCCAGTTTAAAACTTGGAAGATTCAGTCCCCGCACTTATTTAGCTCATAGAACTCTTATTTCTTGCACTTTTGGCCCCTCCACTTAATTCTAAAACATAACGAGGATAGGATAAGTATTCGACAAACTTTGGTCCCTCCCATTTTGGCACACGGCACACGTGGATTACCGGGGACACGTGGTTGGAAAAAAATATTGGTCGTTAAAACACGTAGTGTTACATCCTCACCCCCTTAAAATAAAGGGGTAACTTTGTAGAATAGTAACCAAGTTTTAAAAGTGTTCCGATTAGGTCACTCAAGTTTCAAAAGTGTTCCAATCAGGTCACTCAACATTCATTTTTCATTAAAATTAAGGGTTTTTTCATCCATTTTATAGGTAACCGTGGTGGTGGATTTTTGTTTCTTTTTTCTCTTTTATTTGATGCTAACGTCGAGTGATGACGTGGACTGTAACTTGTTTTTTTATTTTTAATGTAATTAAAGTGTTTTTATTTTTAATAAATATAATTTCAAATATTAAAATAATCCAACCACGGCATCTTATGCTCCATTTTTTTCTTAACACATGGAAAAAAGGACTTGGCTCGATTTGAATGTTAAGTTATCTAATTGGGATAGAAATGATACGAATGACCTAATTAGAACACTTTTAAAACTTGGTTACTATTCTGTGACATATACCCTAAAATAAATCTCAACCGAGATTTCAATCAAACAATTGTGGGTACTTCTGTCGCATGACAGACTCAACTTCCCAAGTTTATTCGGGACCTCGACGAGCGTCCCATTTAACCTTTACAATAGGCACATACTTCCTATGAAGCTTCTTGACCTGACGATCCTTGATCGCCACTGGCTGCTCAATAAAACGTAGGTTCTTATCAATCTGAACCTCGTTGTATGGCATAGCCAACGACTCATCTGCTAAACACTTCTTCAAGTTGGAGATGTGGAATACATCATGGATTCCACTAAACTTCTCGGGCAATTTAAGCTTGTACGCAACAACTCCAATTCGTTCGATAATCTCGAATGGTCCAACATACCTTGGACTTAGCTTGCCTTTCTTTCCGAAGCGCATAACGCCTTTCCAAGGCGACACTTTAAGCAAGACCTTGTCCCCAACCTGGAACTCGAGAGGTATATGCCTTCAGTCAGCATAAGTTTTCTGCCTGTCTTTATCAGCTTTAAGACGGTCATGGATCTGCAAAATCTTGTCCAATCATTTCCAGGACTATCTCCGGTCCTGTCAGTTGGGCTTCCCCAACTTCTACCTAACAAACGGGCGTCTACACTTTCTCCCATAGAGTGCTTCAAACGGGGCAGCTTGAATACTTGCATGATAGCTGTTGTTGTAGGAGAACTCAACAAGTGGCAAGTGGCTATCCCAACGTCCACCTAGATCAATCACACAGGTGCGGAGCATATCTTCCAAAGTCTGTATAGTGCTGCTCACTTTGCCCATCCGTTTAAGGATGATAAGCTGTGCTAAAATTTAATCGAGTGCCCAAAGCTTGCTGAAAACTTTTCCAGAAGTGTGAGGTATATCTTGTGTCTCTATCCGACATAATGGACACTGGCACGCCGTGCAAAGAAACAATCTCGTCCACATATAACTTTGCTAGCTTATCTGAGCTATAAGTCTCATTAATGGGTAAGAAGTGTGCCGACTTAGTCAGCCTGTCTACAATCACCCATATCGCATCATTCCCTCACTTTGTCTTTGGTAACTTGGTAATAAAATCCATGGTTACACATTCCCACTTCCACATTGGAATTTCTAACGGCTGTAGTAATCCTGACGGTTTCTGATGCTCTGCTTTCACTTGCGAACATGTCAGGCACTTAGCTACATAAACAGCTATAGACTTCTTCAATCCGGACCACCAATAGTCAGGTCTCAAATCTTTATACATTTTGTCACCACCTGGGTGAATTGAATATCGGGAGCTATGTCCCTCCTAGAGAATCAAGTCCCTTAGTCCTCCAAAGACTGGAATCCAAATTCGTCCACAAAACCTTAGGGTTCATCATTTCCCGGGATAAGTTGTTCTACCAACTTCCCCAGTTCTTCCTTAGGTAGATTCTCTTCTAACAAAGCTTGCTTCTGAGCTTCCAAAATCTTATCTTTCAGATTATTCTTAACCTGAATGCTCTTGGCGTTAATCCTTATGGGCTTAACCCTTTCCTTGCGGCTCAAGGCATCGGCAACCACATTTGCCTTGCCTGGATTATAACGGATCTCGCAATCATAGTCATTCAGTGTCTCCATCCGCCGACGTTGTCGCATATTCAGATCTTTTTGGTTAAACAAGTGTTGGAGGCTCTTATGATCAGTGTATATAATACACCTTGTTCCGTACAAGTAATGTCTCTATAGTTTAAGCGCAAACACCACAACACCCAATCTAAGTCATGAGTGGTGTAGTTTCTTTCATGTATCTTCACTTGCCTTGAAGCGTAGGCAATTACCTTTCCTCTTTGCATGAGTACACACCCCATGCCGGTGTGTGAAGCTTCACAATATACCACAAAATCTTCAATTCCTTCTGGTAGAGTCAACACGGGAGCATTACTTAATTTCTGCTTCAATACATCAAAGGCTTCCTGCTGTTTCGGACCCCAAACAAATTTAGCATCTTTACGGGTCAGGGTCGTCAATGGAGTAGCTATCCTTGAAAAGTTTTCTATAAATCTTCTATTATAACCGGCCAAACCCAGAAAACTTCGGATTTCGGATGGTGTCTTGGGGGCTTGCCAGTTCATTACTGTCTCGACTTTGGCAGGGTCAACTTGTATCCCACGTTCACTAACCACGTGGCCTAAGAATTGAACTTCATGCAACCAGAACTCGCATTTCGAAAATTTCGCATACAGTTTCTCCTATCTCAGCAACTCTAGAATACACTTCAAGTGTTTCTCGTGGTCCTCCTGATTACGAGAGTATATAAGTATGTCATCTATGAATACGATGACAAACTTATCCAGATAAGGCTTGCAGACTCTATTCATCAAGCCTATAAAAGCTGCAGGTGCATTAGTGAGCCCAAAAGGCATCACTAAGAACTCATAATGACCATATCTTGTTCTAAACGCCATCTTTGGAACGTCTTCAGTACGAACTTTGAGTTGATGATAATCTGACCTCAAATCAATCTTCGAGAAGTAGCTTGCTCCCTGAAACTGGTCAAATAAATCATCGATCCTGGGCAATGGATAGCGATTCTTAATTGTTAACTTATTCAGCTCGCGGTAGTCAATGCACATTCGCATTGAACCATCTTTCTTTTTTCACAAACAGTATTGGGGCTCCCCAAGGCGAAGACCTTGGCTGAATAAATCCTTTTTCCAATAATTCCTCAAGTTGTGTCTTCAACTCTTTCATTTCTGTAGGTGCAAGTCTGTACGGGGCTCTAGCAACGGGGGCTGCACCAGGTATGATATCAATTTTAAATTCTACTTGCCTAACTGGAGGTAGACCAGACAAGTCTTCAGGAAACACGTCAGCAAATTCTGAGATAACGGGTAGGTCTTCGATCTTTGGCTTAGCTTCATCAATGGTTACTTGTGCCATGTAAATGACACAATTCTTCTTCAGGCATTTCGAAGTTTTAAGTAACACATCCTTTTCGGACAAACCATAACGTACATCACCTTGGATAGGTAGCAATTCACCGGTCGAAGTTTTGATTTCGATGAGCTTCTTCTTACAGGCTATATGGGCATGGTTACTAGACAACCAGTCCATACCAAGAACTACATCGAAACCTGCTAACTTCATTGGCAATAGCGAAACAGGAATAGAGTGATCCTTAATGGAACTAAAACATCCATCAAGAATCATGGAAGCGGTTTCTATTGTTCCATCAGCAAGTTCTACATCGTATGTTATGTCTAGAGTTCTCATGGGCAAGTTTAATAAGGCATTAAACTTATGATCTACAAATGATTATCAGCCCCTGAATCGAAAAGAACTCTAGCGTAGACATCATTAATAAAGAACGTACCTGTTATCACATTGTCATTGTTCGCAGCCTCCTTGGCTTTCATCTGGAAAGCACGAGCTTTTCGTTTCTTCGCCCCATCGTCCTTAGCAGTGTCATCCTTATTGTACTTAGGACTGTTGGGTTTGATATGTCCTTTCTCGCCACAATTATAACAGGTGGCCTCCTTCAAATCCTTACATTCCAGGGCCTTGTGCCCATGCCTCTTACAGATCCCACAAGGCTTTGTCTGAAACTCATCCCGTCACGCACCAAAGTGTCGCTTGTTGCACTTTCTGCATTTAGGCCTATTATCAGACCCTTGGTGGTTCTTGTTTGACCCGAACTTCCTGTTTTTGTTGAAGCGGCGAAACCTGTCATCATCTCTCTTCCTTTCTCGCCACCTTCAGACCTAAGAGACCTTTGTCTCTTCAAATCCTGAGTTAAGACCATGGAAATGTCTACCACAGACCTAAATGTCACAGGCCTAGATGCCCTGACATCACCCTTAATCTTCGGCTCTAATCCGCCAATAAAACGTGAGATGCGTTTGGATTCAGGAGTGATCAAATATGGCACCAATCTTGACATAGAGTTAAACTCCGATACATACTTCCCACAGTTGAGGTTCTTCATGGTTAGCCCGATAAATTCTGTTTCAATCCTTTCCATCTCATGAGGTGGACAATAGGCATCCTTTACCAACTTACCAAACTTTTCCCAGCTCAAATTATAAAGATGGACCTTCCTAGAAGATTGAATCATCGATTTCCACCAAGTGAGGGCATCGCCCTTGAACGATTGCGCTACATACTGCACTACGTCTTTCTCAGCGCACCCACTGATTTCCACAATAGTTTCGATCTCGTCTAACCATCGGAGCGTTTCCACAGCTCCTTTTTCACCAGTGAAATCACGTGGTTTACAAGACATGAAGTATTTATAGGAGCAACCTTCCTTATCAAATTGGGTCTTTCTGCGGTACTCCTTTTTTTTCCTTTCAATATTTGACGAATGCTCAGAGTCGTCTTTCTTGTGAGAGGGATATTCAGATTTCTTTTGTGATGAGTGCTTAGAATGGTATGAAGATGTATGCCGGGATGTGTGCTTAGAAGTATGCTTGGTATGTGAAGCCCTGGATTCACCGTTTTTCTCGTCACGATCTTTAATTGCTTTTTCTACTTCGGTGGCAACTAATGCCTGCAATCCACCTTTAGTAATTACAATCTGTTCGTTGGCACCTCCATCCCCTTGGTGGCTATCCGCTTCATCCGAATTAGCCATCCTTGTACTTTGGCGCTGAAGCAATCACGTAGAATTTAATTAGCTACACTTGTTTGATTGATTGATAATGGCACAAACGACCTTAATAAGGGGGGCGTTAGAACATGGCACAATAAGCATGTCACAAGGACAATTTAAAGCAACACTAAGGGCTTGAATTATAAAATCAAGATCACAAATGGATCACAAAGCTTCGAGGTTCGAACGTAGTTTTGCTATCTCGAGACAGAGAGTCGTAGACTGCAACTGTCATTGTCACTAACGGACAAATCATAACCCGAGTGCATTACATCACTAATGGTTGTATTAATATGCCTGTAGGCACTACACCACTAATGGGTGTTTAATTAAAGTAATCATCGCACTGATGATTTCTGATCAAGATCAAATAGATTATATAGGCTTGGACGTAGTCCTTTGCCTTGACGGCTTGTGTGGTTCCTCAGGTCACACTGCCAGGAGATTAATACCTTGAATATATTAACCTTTTAGAATAGCAATTCCTTGAAATGGTTTAAGTAGCTAGTGCAGATCAGGCGGACTTGTGAAGTTTAGAACGTAGTTCACCACTTCTGGATAGAAGGGACTCCTTATAGGATTTATCAACCTTAACTATCAGGGTAGAACACCATATAATTAACTACCGTTTTGCCAATATATGTGACCTAGTCACTTGGCACGTGCAAACCATCAAGGAGATTTCTTGGAAATGTTTCGCAGATCACAAATTTTGAATTAATATCGAGACGTTGGCTTGAACAACGGATATAATAATAGTATATACAATCATTAATCCAAAAGGAATTTTATTAATATTAAAATTCAAATTACAACTGCCCTAAACGGGTCTTTTACAAAGAAATAAGATAGATTGTCCTCGCAGGGACTAAAATAAGAAACATACCCTCACAAGGGTGTTAAAATTAAATACTTGTCCATGCAAGGACTTAATTTAAATTAGACATAATAAATAAAGATAGTAAGGAACTCAGTCCTTTTTCCCCGTTAGCTTTTCATCAGCCTTTTTAATAGTTTTTGGTTCTTCTTAACGTCCTTGGCTGATTTCTCTTATAGCTCTTTTACTCGTTCTAATGCTTCGTTCAGAACGTTCATAGTTGGTGGTGGCTTCTGTGGTTGCGGTTGAGTTTGGGGTTGAGGTGGTTTAATCGGATGTTGGTACTCATAGTAGGGATATCCGCCTGGTTGGTAGGGATATGGGTAATGTGCATTCATGGCCATTTGTAGGTAAGTGTCAGGATGAGATATGTGATGGCTATGGCTATGCTCTGGCCAGGTAGAAGGATTTAAAGGATTATATTCTGGCAATTGTTGGTAGGTAGGTATGGGGTTATCAAAACCCGGTGGCGGAGGTGGTTGAAAAGGTTCGCCAAATGGTAGAGGTGGTTGAGGCTCAGGCTCAACAGTAGAAGGTTGTTGCTCATTGAAAGGCGAGGCATAAGAAGGTCCACCTATTTGTGGATCTTCTGGGATAGTGGGGTAGGATGAAGGCTGGGGAGATAGTGACCCAACTCTGGGCCCCATTCGCACGGACATACATGCGTTCCTCTTCCTAGGTGGACGTGGTGGTAGTTGTGGTTGTTCCATCCGTTGTTCTTCAGGTGGAGGAGTATGGTGTATAGGTGTATGGTAGGATGGGGTGTGGTGGGATGGTGTGCTATGGTTAGATGGGGTGTCATAGAATATGTATTGTGAAAATTTTTCCTGAAATTCATCAGGATAGTGCTGTGGTGTTCTAACGTATGAATTGGATCCGCTGGATAAGTAAATGGGATGACCTATTGATCCCGTTGCCGGCAGTTCTGGGTTGGAGTCTTCTTCCTTAGGCTCCGGGGAATCTTCTGGTGGGGTTACAGAAGGTGAATGAAATTGGATATCAAGGTTATAATTTCCATGGGAAGAATGGGAGCGTGAATGGTGAGATTGGGTAGGTTGTGGTGGCAACGAATCTGGAGGTGGAGAATACTCATGGGATATAGAGTGACGATGAGGGTACGGTTCCCATGGTGATGAGGAGTCTCCCGACCCCTCGTAAGGGTTGTAGTTATGTGGGTTCGAAGGTCCTTGACCCGCAGCTCCACCTCTCATGAGGCCTTTTCCCTTCGCTCCTTTAGAAAATTTTGGAGGCATCTTCGACAATTCCTGTCACAAAACAATTTAAAAACCAAGGCAAGTAAAATAACAAAATAAGGAAACGAGTAATCCTAGGTCAAAGCCTAGACTCGAGAGTCTAAGGAATGTGTTTTCTTATATCGCTTGAGATCAAACACTAATGGCAAGTGTCGAATTCCCTCAAACGTTGGCTCTGATACCAACCTGTCACTACCCGACATCAACGTGTCTACCGGTGGGCCCGGTGGGGAGTATCGTGACGTACAGTTGATATCATCATAACCAAATAAGTATAACACAGCGGAAGTCTGGAGTAAATAAACTATTACAACCGATAATGTCTAGTGTCCAAAATAAATATATACAGACATGGTTGTAACTAGATCCACAGGCGGATCGAAATACATACAAAAAGATAACAGACTATAAACAGGCAATTTTCTAAGGTCGCAACTCCTTGGTTATTCGCCCCGTAGCTCCCGGCCTATTCCGTACTTGCAACCTGTAACTTAAGCTTTTGAAAATACGTTAGTTTACACTGGTAAATACGCTCAACCGACCCATTTTGAAAACGTTTTCGAAAATGGTTTTGGCGCACGTAGTGCATTTCTTAAATAACTTGGGATAGTACAAAAGACCTTGTATACAGATTTACACGCTGACTTTTACATATGAGGCCCGGTACGAAAACCGAGACATGATCGACTGACACACCACTCTGAACTTTCACACAGAAAGCAGGATAGCAATTACCCAGTGTATGCCTACACGCCATGCGATATTGTCATGGCCACTACCAATTTAGTGAGCCAAGGATATCTCGGACACGGTCAAGCCCACCCTCAATGTTTTAGTTTCAGTCAAAACAGATCAAAACCGGGTTATGTAAGATTTCAGCTATTTATCACAACTGGATAAAACATTATCCCATACCCGACCAAGCAGTAGTAGTCTACTGTATCCCAAGCCCGTATAGGGAAAATAAGTTAAGAGTATTTACATGAATTGAAGTTCGCAAGTAATCCAAATTCAGCCGTATTCCAAAGCAAGTACAAGAGCAATCTACCGGGAGGCGTTCAGTCTTGAGTGATGGTAATTAATAACCAATATTAGAATGCTAACGGGTCCTTAGTTAAGTCCTAGACTTGGACCGGTTTGTCTTACGCTAAACTGTGATACGATACGATACGCTAGATTAAGCGGTGACCGGAATAGAATGTTGATTGGACCCGACAGGTACATAGACTTGTATAATATGGGAAAACCAATAACATTCTGGATTTTGATAAGGAATGGACAAAGTTAAACCCGTTTTGGTTAAAATACGTAAATTAGCTACGTATGCTTAACTGAATGCGTATAAGCGAAACCGGGTAACCGTAAGAGTCGTATATATAAGTTCCATAATGAAATATGTTTAAAATATGTCATAAAATCAGTAGCTTGGCAAAAGATAGGCCCGAAGTGTGTTTAAATCCGTTTTATGCCTTATAAGGGAATTTTGGTCATTCTTGTGTTTATAAAGGATGTAAATTAAGAATCTGATGTTATGACCTTAAATATTCTGTAAAAACATATGTTTTTATCATGTTATAACAGTAGGATATCAAATATATGCGTGTTTGATAATTTTGAAACATATTATGTCCCGTAAGGGCATTTTAGTAATTTCACACATAGCTTTGAGGCCGAATTTGGGATTCTGAGTTCGGAACTTGTACTTACTATTGTTATATTAAAAATAAATTTATAAATCAGTAGGTAACGAGTCTCAGCTCATGGTTATGGTTTTAAACCATACTTATGCACCGAAAGGCATAAAAGTCGCTAAATTGCTGTTAAATCGATTTTTAATATAAACTGAAGTTAGGACCTTTTTTAAATGGCCAAAATATGTTATTTAACTTATAACATCAGTAAGTCAAGGTTTTGATTATAAAAAGTTTGATTCTTGCTTTTTTTCTGTAAAAACGGTAGTTTAGTCGTTAGGGGCGATTAGCGATTCTTAAGTATGCATTCAGGTCATAAACCGAACAAGCATCCCTAATGGTCCTACTTATCATAACATATCAGTAAGTATACCATCCATATGCTTATGTGCGCTAGGAAACTCATTTTGCGCAAAAAGGACCTATTTGCAAAATTTTAAGGATTTTTACGGAACTTATGTAAGAACTTGGATTTATTAGGAATCGAGTCACGAAACTTTAGGACAATATTTTAAATGTAAACATGATCATAAAATGACCAAAACTTAGCAGCAAGAATGGCTTGAAATGGGTCAGAACTGAAAGTCAACAGAAAGTCAACTGTTTGAGACTTTCGGTTACAAACCAAGCCTATACCAAAAATTGACGAACCGAACCTGTTGACATATGTTCAAATACTTAATTTAAGGTTATTAGTGCTTTAAAACATATTTTATAACATCCGGATCGTTAGTTATGAATTTTACAAAAAATGCTCAGTTTGACTTTTCGGTTGACTCGTCAATTGGCCATGAATCCTTGAAATCTGAAAATGCCCTCTTGAGGGTTTATTACCTCCATCATTATGAGCACGTAGGAACTTTCGTTACGCACAATGGTGGAGTATACACGGATTTATAGCAAAGTCAAGGCGTAATTACGGCGAGACTTTGTTTCTAGGCTAAGAACTATGAAGAATCGACTTAGCACGAGATTGAACACTTACATATTGTCCAAATGATGCTAAGAACAGAGTAGTATGCTCCAAATTCGTCTGGAACTCCTCCAAGGTGTGTTGACAAGCATGCAAGTATGATGAACTTGTTGCAACACAAGGGTGCACTCACATATGAGTCATTTATGGAGTGTAGAGGAGACGCCAGGTATTGAGGAGGGTCTCCAAGAGTCTTCAAGTGTCCTATAAGTGTCAAATGGTGGCAAGAATGCGAGCAAGGTGGCAAAAATTCGAAGAGTAGTGTCTAAATTGCAAGCTGGCACCAAACAACAAACATTCTGTTGCTGGCACCCTCTCGCGGGGCGCGAGAGGTTTAGGCCTGGCCGGTCGCAGCCCGCGACCGAGTCTTGGGTCAGCCATCCAAGTTTAAAACTTGGCATATTCAGTCCCTCACTTATTTAGCTCCTAGAACTCTTATTTCTTGCACTTTTGGCCCCTCCACTTCATTCTAAAACATAACAAGGATAGGATAAGCGATTCGACAAACTTTGGTCCCTCCCATTTTGGCACATGGCACACATGGATTACCGGGACACGTGGTTGGAAAAAAATATTGGACGTAAAAACACGTAGTGTTATAAGTAATATTTGAAGATTCCGATGATGATGAAACGGAAAAGTACTCTAATCTAAACACTGACAAATTCCCAACGATCGAAGAGCTGATGAGTCAGATAGATGTGGATTTGTTGAAACAAAAGATCGATGAAGTTGGGAAGGAAGGCAACATTCCGAAACGTTATTCTAAAGAGCAGATTGTCGAGGCTAAGAGATCGTGGTTTAAAGAGATGCCGAAGGAAAGAAAGTTCAAAAGGCCACTAGCGTTCTTTACACGTGACAAAGATGTTTCTCTGGGTGACATTCTGAGTTGGGGATGGATTCGAGAACTTGACATTCATGGTATTAAAAGAGAGTTTGGGGTTCAATATTCCAGACATCTTGCAGATATAAAAACATTACCGTTTTGGGATGTTGTAGAGTTGGTGCAAACACGTGTCACACCCTCAATTTCCACTTGCGGAGTTTTACCGCGAGGCGTGTGAACAAACCAGAATCTGAAACACTAGTACGTTGAACGACTCTACATGATTTGATTATACGTTTTCCAAAATCATTTGTTGTCGATTTTATATTACCAATATTTAGCATGAGTATCAGTTTTTAAAGTTTGAGCGGAAGCATAAATAAGTAATGATGCGGGCGCCAACACAAACGCCAAAACAACTTGAAAAATCCCAAAACAATACTAATAAATAAGACTCTATAATGATGTCTTGTTCAATGCATGTGCGTGCACCTAGAGCTCCTAGCGTCCTGAGAAACATGTAAAGAAACAAGTGTCAACATTAAAGATGAGTGAGTTCACAGGTTTTCATAAAATCGTTTGTTCAGTTATAGTTTGTTACTCCGTTATCCCCAACCCGGGATAACTAATCAGTTCCACTATTCCAATCCTGGAATAATAAGTTGTTGCTTCCAATATTTCAAAACCGGAATATTAAGTTGTTGTTTCCATTATCCCCAACCCGGGATAATAAGTTGATGTTTCCGATATTCCAAACCCGGAATATTAAGTTGTCCCGTAATTAAGTTCAATATTAATGTATATAGGTAGCTAGCCTAAAGTCATGTCACTAAGTGTTCGTGATCGAAGCTGACAGTTGTGCCTCCGTTTTGCCAGGCCTATCACATGACCATGGCGATGTTAGGCCAATCATACACCCGTTGACCATACCCGGTCAGCTAGCGCGACTAGCTCGGATGGGGCTCGTCAGACCCAGTAGTACTACTTATAATTCCGCCGCTATTTAACCCAAATACTAACGATCCGAGGAGATTGTCGAGGACTTAAGTGATAAAGCTGCATAGTGACCATAACATTACATTAACATTAACTTAGTTACCGTATAGTTATGTGACGTTAGATTCGTATAACGTAAAGAGTTTGAGTTTGAGAGTGTATACATGTTTCTCCCCCTGTTGTTTAAAAACCGTATAAAGTTAGGGGCCGTGAACTCACCTTTATTTGCTCGGTTAGTGTAGCAAAGATGTTATAAGAGATGGGACCGCTAGTTGCGTCCTAACAAACCAATTAATTCCACGTCAGTGTGTAATCACACCAATACAAATTCCACACGCAATTTACTCACAAAGTGATACACACAAACAACATATCTAACACTCAAACATGCATGCAAGTATTCTCATGTGATCATAGTAATCAAACAACTTATCATGAACATATTCCAAATCCATGCAACACTTTAATGCATAAAATCACAAGTTAACAACTTTCTGCTTAACACTCAATTATTCAGCTGTTTTCTAGGATTTTTATAAAATAGTTCTAACATTCCAAAAATTCCCATATTTTTGCAGTAGGTGACATTTATACCATAGAAATTTATATAATTTTTCCAAGTCCTAAATCTTTACCAATTAACCATAAATATTAATTCACTAAGCTGCAGTCAGATTTACCGCTTTCTGACTGCAGTCCACGGAAGAATTTATTTAAAAATCACTGATCGTCCGATTAACAAAATTCCAGTTGGAGTTGCCCGGAAATTTCTATACCTAGTTGCTGTACAAAAATCATGACTCAACTCTCTACTGATTTTAAAATCTAGCTTGATAAACAACCAACAAAATTCCAGAATTTTAACAGCTTTACCTACTGAACTTGTTTAGCCCTCTAAAAATATCAAACGATTTCAGAAAATTATGAATCCAGCGCCATTAGATTCCTTATTCAAATCTCTACGTTCTAGACATCAGAAAATCCGTTTTTCGACAACTAACGACCAAGTTACAGCCAGATGAAGTCGGCTGTAACTATTATTCAGCAGACTGTTTCAGCATTATTGTTACAATTATTTCGCACAATTCGATCATACGGTTAACCTAGGTGATTATAAGCCGATTTCTACTCATAGATTAAGACTAATAACCTATCCATGCAAACCCTAGTTCTTACTTCTAGTTATTACAAACAAAACACAGCCTATATGTATTCAACTTTAAAACTCATTCCAATCTCAATCTAACATTACCAATCTGAAACTATATCATCATGCAACCTAAGAGCAGCAACTATCAAGACACATAATTTCGAAACAATTAACCATTCGAGCATGCATGTATCCGAAACATTTATACCAATTCTTTCAAGCATGCATATATATATACATATATCCGAACAATACAATCATCTATCATATTCTATTATGCAAATCCGAACACAACACACTCAAGACACGTATAACCGAACATGATCTAGCAACAAAAGATAAATCCTAACCTTAAGTGACAAGGTAAGCGGCCGTAACTTGGATGTGAATGGATTTGGCTTGAAAGTGATCCGCGACCGAGAAAGGCTGGTTGATAGAGTTGGCTGTTTGATCGACTAGAGGTGAGCAAAGACTAATCTCGCGACCGAGATGATGATGGCTTCGGCTGATGCTTGCTGCGACGGAAAGAAAAGAAAAGGAAAGCTGTTCGCGATTTATGGAGCAAGAGAAGGCGATTAGAGTTTGTGTTTTAGAAGGAAGCATGCATAAGTTTCGTAGATATAGGCGCAAGAGATAAGGATTTCGATTTGGGATAGTATTGTGGCCGAGGAAGTTGGGTGAGTTAGTTTGGTTTGGATGTGATCTCGCGGCCAACTCTAACAACAAACAAGCCACAAACCGCTACACCACCTTAAACGTTTGGTTTGGTCTTGACCGAATAGCTTTAATTTAAGGTTTTGGTTTGATCTTTTGGCCGAACATGTTTGGGCTGTTTTGGTTTGGTTTTGAACAAAATATATTTGCGGTCTTGGGCTTAATATCGCGGCCAAGGATTAGAGTGGTTTGGTTTGGGTTTTGATCTTGGCCGAGGACTTGACTTGAGCTAGAGTTTAAAAAACATGTTACTCCTAGAGTCGCAATGAACCAAGGTTTGGAACGTGTCGCGGTTCGGTTAAGTTCGTGCACATATCAAATCTAAATATTCAATCACTAAAACAATCACACAACATGTATTCATTTAATTCGTACACGTTCGTACACATAGCACGTAATTAGATTGACACGTATTACGTTTAAGTTATCCGAAAAACCCGGGATATCACATTATCCCCATGTTGAAAGAATTTTCGTCCCGAAAATTGAGTAAACGCGGTTTAGCATGTAACGTACATGTTTAGAGTGCCACGCACAAAGAGTTAGTTCGTTTATAATGGTACGCAACGTTACAAGAAATTCCCAAGTGTCATACACAAAGATTTCCAAGTGTCATGTACAAGAATTTAGTCAACAATAGTACACGAAAGTATGAGAAAATTTCCAGGTTGTCACATCATCCCCATGTTGAAAGAATTTTCGTCCCGAAAATTTAGGTACTGTCATCGTTAGTTTGCTGCTCAGTTGCGAAGAGATGTGGGTATTTGCTTTTCATTTGGTCCTCCCTTTCCCACGTGAACTCCGGTCCACGCTTAGAGTCCCAACGAACTTTAACGATTGGAATCTTGCTGTGCCTTCGAGTCTTGATCTCACGATCCATGATCTCAATCGGCTTTTCTACGAAGTGTAGTTGTTCATCCACTTGGATCTCATCCAATGGAATAACTAAAGTTTCATCTGATAGACACTTCTTCAGATTTGACACGTGAAATACGTTGTGAACTCCACTGAGTTCGGCAGGAAGGTCTAATTGGTATGCTACGGGTCCGATTCGTTTCAAGATTTCAAACGGGCGTACGTACCGTGGGTTAAGTTTGCCCCGTTTTCCAAAACGGATTACACCCTTCCAGGGTGACACCTTTAGTAGGACGCGATCGCCTACTTGGAATTCGAGCGGTTTGCGTCGTTGATCAGCGTAGCTTTTCTGTCGATCTCGTGCCGCCGCCATGCGGTTTCTGATTTGTACAATCTTTTCAGTAGCCTCAAGTATTAACTCAGGGCCTGTGAGTTGACTGTCACCGACTTCTGCCCAGCAGACCGGTGATCTACATTTACGACCGTATAATGCCTCAAATGGTGCTGCCGAAATACTCGTGTGTAGCTGTTGTTATATGAGAATTCTACTAGAGGCAGGTGAATTTCCCAATTATTTCCGAAGTCCACTACGCATGCCCTAAGCATGTCTTCCAAGGTCTGTATGGTCCTTTCGCTTTGACCATCAGTCTGAGGGTGATAAGCTGTGCTCATATCCAAGCGTGTTCCCAACGCTTTCTGGAGTGACTGCCAGAAGTTTGACGTGAAGCGAGCATCTCTATCTGATATGATGGACGTTGGCACTCCGTGCCGAGAAACTACTTCCTTAATGTAGATGCGAGTCAACTTCTCCATCTTATCCGTTTCTTTGATAGCTAGGAAGTGTGCGGACTTAGTTAAACGATCCACAATCACCCAGATGGTGTCGCAACCACCCAAGGTTCGCGGGAGTTTAGTGATGAAATCCATTGAGATCTGATCCCACTTCCACACTGGGATCTCAGGTTGTTGGAGTAGCCCCGATGGCTTTTGATACTCCACCTTGACTTTTGCACAAGTCAAACATCTACTCACGTAGGTGGCTATATCGGCTTTCATGTTAGGCCACCAATACGCAGCTTTAAGGTCTTGATACATCTTATCCGAACCCGGATGGACAGAGTATCGAGATTTGTGAGCTTCATCCATGACTAGCTCTCTAAGGTTTCCGTAGATTGGTACCCATATGCGATTCATGAAATACCAGGCTCCATTGGGCTTTACTTCCCAATCGCGTTCCATTTTCCCACTGATTCGGCTTTGATGTTTTCCTCCTTAACTGCTTCTAACTGGGCGTCGCGTATTTGATCGGGTAGCCCCGAATGAATAGTGAGTTGTAGTGCTCGCACGCGACGAGGTTTCAAGTGTTCCTTCCTGCTGAGGGCATCAGCTACCACGTTAGCTTTACCCGGGTGATACCGAATGGCACACTCATAATCGTTCAAGAGTTCGACCCAGCGACGCTGTCGCATGTTCAACTCCTTCTGATCAAAGATGTGCTGGAGGCTTTTGTGGTCAGTGAAGATTGTGCACTTCGTTCCATAAAGGTAGTGTCTCCAAATCTTAAGTGCAAACACTACTGCTCCCAATTCTAGGTCATGCGTCGTGTAGTTCTTCTCGTGAACCTTCAGCTGTCGTGACGCATACGCGATGACCTTATCGCGTTGCATGAGTACGCATCCCAATCCCTGAATGGAAGCATCACAATACACTACGAAGTCATCTGTCCCTTCCGGCAAGGACAGAATGGGTGCACTGCAAAGTTTCTGCTTCAGCAATTGAAATGCTGCTTCTTGTTTTTCACCCCAAGCATACTTGATGCCTT
This sequence comes from Scalesia atractyloides, assembly GCA_947069175.1. NCBI lineage: Eukaryota > Viridiplantae > Streptophyta > Magnoliopsida > Asterales > Asteraceae > Scalesia > Scalesia atractyloides. Next base: position 31,633,286 of record CAMTDV010000030.1, read on the forward strand.
TATGGGTGAGGGTAGTGAGCGGTTGTGCAATCTTTGAAAACCCCTCGATGAAGCGTCTGTAGTAACCAGCCAATCCCAAAAATTGGCGGATTTCCGTCGGAGTCTTAGGTGCTTCCCAACTTTTGATGGCTTCAATCTTGGCAGGGTCTACGTGGATACCCTTTTCATTCACGACGTGCCCGAGAAACTGAACTTCCCGGATCCAGAAATCACACTTCGAAAGCTTGGCATATAGCTTTTCCTGTTGAAGTAATCCTAGCAGTAATCGTAGATGCTCGGCATGCTCTTCTTCACTTTTGGAGTAGATGAGTATGTCATCGATGAACACAATGACAAATTTGTCGAGGTATGGTTTACACACGCGGTTCATGAGGTCCATGAACACCGCAGGTGCGTTAGTGAGACCGAATGGCATGACCAAGAACTCGTAATGGCCATACCGAGTGCGAAATGCTGTCTTAGCGATATCCTCCTCTCTGACGCGTAGCTGATGATAACCAGACCGTAAATCAATCTTAGAGTAGTAACTTGACCCTTGCAGTTGGTCGAATAGATCGTCGATGCGAGGTAACGGGTATCGGTTCTTGACTGTAACCTTGTTGAGTTCCCTATAGTCGATGCACATGCGGAAAGTCCCGTCCTTTTTCTTGACAAACAGGACTGGCTCCCCATGGCGAAACGCTTGGTCGGATAAATCCTTTTTCTAGCAGCTCTTGAAGTTGAGTAGACAGCTCCTGCAGCTCGGCTGGAGCTAGGCGGTATGGAGCTTTGGCGATGGGAGTTGCATTGCTTGCCAATTCGATTTCAAACTCCAATTGTCGATGTGGTGGAAGACCAGGTAGTTCTTCTGGGAATACATCGGAAAATCACGGACGACAGGGATGTCTTCTATACGTTTCTCGTCCTTAGGCTGTTCGGTAATTAGTGCGAGTAAAGCGAAAGAATTCTTTCTCCGAAGATACTTCTGAGCTTGCATAAATGAGATAATGTTGGTGACGGCGCTTGCCTTGTCGCCTTGTACCATCAGGATTTCGTCGTTCGAGAGTGGAATACGGATAGACTTTTCGAAGCAGAGAACTTCAGCCCGGACGTCGGATAGCCAGTCCATTCCGACTACCACGTCAAAACTACCCAGGGTAGTTGTCATCAGATCGATGGTAAAAGTGTGGCCCGCGAGTTTGAGTTGACAGCCGGATACGATTTGGGTCACATTTACAGATTTACCATTGGCTAATTCTATCACATAAGGGGTCTCTAATGGTTTAAGCGTGAGATTTAGGTTCTTCCTAAAAGACTCAGATATAAAGCTCCTATCCGCACCCGTATCAAAAAGCACAGAAGCAAAATGTTCATTAAGGGGAAACTTACCGGTGACCACGTTCGTGTCGTTTCTGGCCTCTCCGCGGCCCAATGTAAATGCACGACCTTTGGCACCTCCTGTGCCACCGTTCCCATTGTTGTTGTTGTTATTATTGTTGTGGTTGTTGTGGTTGTGGTTGTTTCCACCATTATTGTTGTTGCTGCGCAACTGTGGGCAGTCTTTTCTGAAGTGAGCGGTGCTACCACACTGATAGCATCCCCGGTTTATACCTTGCTGCTGACCCTGAGGCCGATTCTGATTTTGTCGGGACACGATTTGCCCACGACAATCCTTTGCCGCATGTCCCATCTTGCCACATCTTTGGCAGCGATTTCCTGCACAAGGGCCGTCATGGTGAAGATTACAGCGGTTGCACTGCGGCTTTCGACCTACATAGCCGCCTGCATTCTGGTTGTTGTTGTTGTTGTAGTTGTTGTTGGAATGATTTTGATGACCCCGGTGGCTGTGGTAATGATTGAACCGTTTCTGGTTCCCTTGCTGCGGATGAGATGACGAAGACTGTCGAATGGTGGAGTCTTCAAACTTTCTTTTGTTATCTGAGGCAACTTCAGTGGTACCCCGTGCTGGCAGTTTCTTCTGTTTCACCGCTTTATCGGTGAGTTTGTGAGCCAATCGGATAGCTTGATGTTCTGTTACAGGGTTACTAGACATCACCATACCCTGAATTTCCGGAACCAAACCCCCGAGATAGAACTCGAGTCTTTTCTCCACCGTGTTGGCCAATTCGGGACACAGAAATACCAAATCATGATGTTTTGCGGTGTAAGCTTCAATTTCCGATCCCACCATCTTGTGGTTCCACAAAGCTTGCTCTAACTGTTGCACTCTGTCTCGTGGACAGTACTCCTCTTTAATCAGGGCCTTGAACTCAGTCCATGCCATTGCATTTGCAGCTAACAGTCCATGTGTTTGGACTTGGGCATTCCACCATGTCAGTGCCCCATCTTCCAGTGTTGAGGCGGCGTATTTGACCTTGTTGGCCTCTAAGCAGTTGCACATTTCAAAAACGGATTCCGACTTTTCGATCCAGCGGACAAGTCCAATGGGTCCTTCCGCCCCCGAGAACTTGCTTGGCTTTGCGTCAAGGAACATCTTATAGGGATTAAAGCCCCTCCTGCTGACAGAGAACAGGAAGTCAGCAAGAAATTTTACTAACCTCACTATTAGATTTTCACGCGAAAATTTAATAATGGTTACCTGCCGGCTGGTTCTGAACACCCGCTAATGCTGCGTTCACATGCTCCTGAATCATGGCAGCTAGCTCTTCGGGCGTCAAGTTAAGGTTTCCACGTCTTCCAGTCGCCATTTAGATCTTCGAAACACAACACAAACACACTCCGATAAGTCTATATATCCAATAGAGTTATCCTACTTCGTACTTTAATAATTATTAAGTTATGTCAACTCAATATGTTAAATAGTCAAAAGAAATACTTGATTAACTGAAATCTCAACGTCTTACAAAAGTGCAAATCAAACATACGAATTCACTATAAAGTCTCAAGTTTAAATACAAGTGGAAAATAATAAACTGAAGGGAAACAAATAATATAAACGAGACGTGTCAGTCGTCTACGTCTCCATCCCCCAAGTCACTGTCGTTGCCGTCATCCTGTGCGGCATTTCCAGCTTCCTCAGCTGGGTCCTCCTCCTGATCCTCTTCAGGATCCTCCTCTGGATCCTCTTCTGGATCCTCCTCTTCCGGCACTGGAGGGGCAGGTGCTGGTTCAAGTGCTTGATTTTGCAGTTCCTGAATGTTCCAACTATTTTCCAGGACTCTGTCCTCAAGCCAGTCAGCTCTTATCTGCTCCGCACGCAGATCTCTGGCTATGGTGTTACGAGCTATCTTACTCGTACGATGCTCTTCCTCGAGCGAATCGGTCTTTCCCGTAAGGTGTCGGATCATCCATCCTTGTGCTAAGATGGTTTCCTGCATTCTTTCTAACTGTTTTTGTTGTGTATGCACTAGGATTCTAAGCATGTCAACTCCTATTTCTACAGGATTAACCGGTTCAACCGGTACAGCCATAGTTGGGCGTAACGACGACTCCTCCCCTGAGCGAGCCTTTTCTTCGCCGCTGAGCGTGTCTCCACGCCATAAGGTGGTATGGGTTCCACTATTGGTGCCTTTCCTGGTGCTCTTGGTGGCGTAAGTCTGTCGGACGATGATGACGATGAGGATGATGACATTGCCTGTTAGGTCGTGTAGTTAGTTATGAGTTGGTTTCATTTCTTATTATAAAGGCATAATCTACTAAAAACAGTTTTGGTACATTGCATAATAATTCGGTGCCAAACTAAGTCTAGTGTCGTGATATCAGCTATAGTTTAGGTCTACTCTAATGCAAACCTGGTTCTCTATAGCTAGTAGCTCTGATACCAATCTGTCACACCCTCAATTTCCACTTGCGGAGTTTTACCGCGAGGCGTGTGAACAAACCAGAATCTGAAACACTAGTACGTTGAACAACTCTACATGATTTGATTATACGTTTTCCAAAATCATTTGTTGTCGATTTTATATTACCAATATTTAGCATGAGTATCAGTTTTTAAAGTTTGAGCGGAAGCATAAATAAGTAATGATGCGGGCGCCAACACAAACGCCAAAACAACTTGAAAAATCCCAAAACAATACTAATAAATAAGACTCTATAATGATGTCTTGTTCAATGCATGTGCGTGCACCTAGAGCTCCTAGCGTCCTGAGAAACATGTAAAGAAACAAGTGTCAACATTAAAGATGAGTGAATTCACAGGTTTTCATAAAATCGTTTGTTCAGTTATAGTTTGTTACTCCGTTATCCCCAACCCGGGATAACTAATCAGTTCCACTATTCCAATCCCGGAATAATAAGTTGTTGCTTCCAATATTCCCAAACCGGAATATTAAGTTGTTGTTTCCATTATCCCCAACCCGGGATAATAAGTTGATGTTTCCAATATTCCAAACCCGGAATATTAAGTTGTCCCGTAATTAAGTTCAATATTAATGTATATAGGTAGCTAGCCTAAAGTCATGTCACTAAGTGTTCGTGATCGAAGCTGACAGTTGTGCCTCCGTTTTGCCAGGCCTATCACATGACCATGGCGATGTTAGGCCAATCATACACCCGTTGACCATACCCGGTCAGCTAGCGCGACTAGCTCGGATGGGGCTCGTCAGACCCAGTAGTACTACTTATAATTCCGCCGCTATTTAACCCAAATACTAACGATCCGAGGAGATTGTCGAGGACTTAAGTGATAAAGCTGCATAGTGACCATAACATTACATTAACATTAACTTAGTTACCGTATAGTTATGTGACGTTAGATTCGTATAACGTAAAGAGTTTGAGTTTGAGAGTGTATACATGTTTCTCCCCCTGTTGTTTAAAAACCGTATAAAGTTAGGGGCCGTGAACTCACCTTTATTTGCTCGGTTAGTGTAGCAAAGATGTTATAAGAGATGGGACCGCTAGTTGCGTCCTAACAAACCAATTAATTCCACGTCAGTGTGTAATCACACCAATACAAATTCCACACGCAATTTACTCACAAAGTGATACACACAAACAACATATCTAACACTCAAACATGCATGCAAGTATTCTCATGTGATCATAGTAATCAAACAACTTATCATGAACATATTCCAAATCCATGCAACACTTTAATGCATAAAATCACAAGTTAACAACTTTCTGCTTAACACTCAATTATTCAGCTGTTTTCTAGGATTTTTATAAAATAGTTCTAACATTCCAAAAATTCCCATATTTTTGCAGTAGGTGACATTTATACCATAGAAATTTATATAATTTTTCCAAGTCCTAAATCTTTACCAATTAACCATAAATATTAATTCACTAAGCTGCAGTCAGATTTACCGATTTCTGACTGCAGTCCACGGAAGAATTTATTTAAAAATCACTGATCGTCCGATTAACAAAATTCCAGTTGGAGTTGCCCGGAAATTTCTATACCTAGTTTCTGTACAAAAATCATGACTCAACTCTCTACTGATTTTAAAATCTAGCTTGATAAACAACCAACAAAATTCCAGAATTTTAACAGCTTTACCTACTGAACGTGTTTAGCCCTTTAAAACATCAAACGATTTCAGAAAATTATGAATCCAGCGCCATTAGATTCCTTATTCAAATCTCTACGTTCTAGACATCAGAAAATCCGTTTTTCGACAACTAACGACCAAGTTACAGCCAGATGAAGTCGGCTGTAACTATTATTCAGCAGACTGTTTCAGCATTATTGTTACAATTATTTCGCACAATTCGATCATACGGTTAACCTAGGTGATTATAAGCCGATTTCTACTCATAGATTAAGACTAATAACCTATCCATGCAAACCCTAGTTCTTACTTCTAGTTATTACAAACAAAACACAGCCTATATGTATTCAACTTTAAAACTCATTCCAACTCTCAATCTAACATTACCAATCTGAAACTATATCATCATGCAACCTAAGAGCAGCAACTATCAAGACACATAATTTCGAAACAATTAACCATTCGAGCATGCATGTATCCGAAACATTTATACCAATTCTTTCAAGCATGCATATATATATATATATACATATATCCGAACAATACAATCATCTATCATATTCTATTATGCAAATCCGAACACAACACACTCAAGACACGTATAACCGAACATGATCTAGCAACAAAAGATAAATCCTAACCTTAAGTGACAAGGTAAGCGGCCGTAACTTGGATGTGAATGGATTTGGCTTGAAAGTGATCCGCGACCGAGAAAGGCTGGTTGATAGAGTAGGCTGTTTGATCGACTAGAGGTGAGCAAAGACTAATCTCGCGACCGAGATGATGATGGCTTCGGCTGATGCTTGCTGCGACCGAAAGAAAAGAAAAGGAAAGCTGTTCGCGATTTATGGAGCAAGAGAAGGCGATTAGAGTTTGTGTTTTAGAAGGAAGCATGCATAAGTTTCGTAGATATAGGCGCAAGAGATAAGGATTTCGATTTGGGAAGTATTGTGGCCGAGGAAGTTGGGTGAGTTAGTTTGGTTTGGATGTGATCTCGCGGCCAACTCGAACAACAAACGAGCCACAAACCGCTACACCACCTTAAACGTTTGGTTTGGTCTTGACCGAATAGCTTTAATTTAAGGTTTTGGTTTGATCTTTTGGCCGAACATGTTTGGGCTGTTTTGGTTTGGTTTTGAACAAAATATATTTGCGGTCTTGGGCTTAATATCGCGGCCAAGGATTAGAGTGGTTTGGTTTGGGTTTTGATCTTGGCCGAGGACTTGACTTGAGCTAGAGTTTAAAAAACTTGTTACTCCTAGAGTCGCAATGAACCAAGGTTTGGAACGTGTCGCGGTTCGGTTAAGTTCGTGCACATATCAAATCTAAAAATTGAATCACTAAAACAATCACACAACACGTATTCATTTAATTCGTACACGTTCGTACACATAGCACGTAATTAGATTGACACGTATTACGTTTAAGTTATCCGAAAAACCCGGGATATCACAACACGTAATATAAGTCTGCAGATGAAATTCAATGAACATAGACTCTGGAGGGTGATAAAGTTTGAAGCATCGAGAGGTTTCGAGTTGTGGAAGCCGTTTATCCCTAAACGTAGAATAAAGATTAACAAGAAAATGGGAGAGAAGGATATTACGCTAGTGATGAAGCGTCCCACGAGCAATGAAAAATATGCCACTAAAGCCCATCGAACAAGATTTTCATCCTTACTTTCTGTGGTGGCAAACAGATCCAGATACATGTGAAGCAGTGATTGTGTTGCGTGCTGACGAGACATGGGATATAACGAAAGAAAAGGATCCAGAACCAATTGAACGAAGAAGGATTTGGGGGCTGTGGAGAACAATTCGTATACTAGAGCTGATGTGGCTAGTTTGCTCGAAGGAAGATGTAAAGTGCTTGTTCTTCAACAAGATATGTTTTGACAAGCGTGAAGAAGTCCAAGCAAAGCAATACCAAAGTGTGATTAACGTTTGCTATGCACATGGTATTAATTCAGGTCATATGTGGGAATCCAGATGGAGAGAGTTGGAAAGAGAAGAGTTCTTAAAGGAAGAAAAGCGTTTAGCAAAGATACACGAAAGGGGTAGGGAGGCAAGGATTAGAAGATTTCAATTTAGGAAGTGGGCACCTCCAACTGTGTAACACCCCGACTGCGTAAAAACAACAAACCGCGGCGGAAACATCGGGGAGTCACGTTAACAGATTGTTACAACAACACATGGTAATTAAAGTTATGTTTTATTGGATATTGAAATTACATAGTTACATTGTCTTGAAGTTTAAAATAACTAATTAAACTATTGTCTTTCATATTTAAGGCACTAAGTCCGCGTCCAATCCTACGTGAGCATGCATCGACATCAAACTTGGTTTCCTGAAACATATGTGAAAACGAGTCAACAAAAATATGCCGGCGAGTACATAGGTTTTGTGAGTGTGTCAAATTCATGGCTTTGAATATGTATTGCAATACCTCGTCAGACTACTAGAGTCGTTAATTTAAAAACCTTGTTATCAAAAGTATTTGGTATTGCAATGATAACTAACCAACAAAACAAGTAATTATAGTTTATAAAAGACTTGTAGCCATGAATCTTGACCAAAACATTCGTTTTGTAAATTCGAGTAGTAAATCTCTTTGAAGAAACTTTGTATGGTTTATATCTTTAATTGATAATCGTTGGGTGTCATTGTTTGAAAACCTTTGTTCCAAGTGATGCAAATAACAGCACGAATGTAATATGATAAAGGCACTTATATATAGGAAGTACCAACGGCGTATCCACCATGCTTTTATCACATTACACACGTTTCGTTTTCTAAATCACTTACCATAAACCAATCATTCATTGTCCGTGTCATAAACTAATCATCCATTGTTCATGTCATAAACCAATTGTTCATCGTCCATGTAAACAAATCGTCCTTGTTTTAATTGTGAAAACTTTTGGTCGTTTTGATGAATACATTCAAACCTGTGTTGACTCATCTATACCACCAAAGGGTATCTTTAAATTGCAATAACAAACCACCAAAGGGTTTGTTAAAGTATACAGTTTCAGTCGTTCACCAAACTTCCCCACAAACACCGGGAACCTTGGTAACGGGATTGTCAGTCCCATGGTACCATACTTACTACTGGTCGGCTTGGCCAAAGCTAATGAATGTTATTCGTGTCATGTATATAACGCACCAACAAGTTCGTTCACATTATTGAAATCGTCGTGTTTATATAAACCATAGTATTTGTAATTTGAAAACTTAAAAACAATTTAGCACATATGAATCACCCCAAAATATTTGAAAATCATAAGAGAGGGGAGCTATGTACTCACTTGGGATTGCAAAGTAACCTTGAATAAAAGATCAAACAAGCTCAAAAGTCCGAGAAATCAAACGTGTCCTAAAATTGGATAACTATGTAAATGTCGGGACTTTAATCGGCGGATCGAATAGAATGAGGTCTTGTAAACCAAATGAGTGTTGGAACTCATATGAAATGGTTCAACAAAGTTAAAATTCTGATTTGAAAAGATTCCTAAGTGCTTTTGACCCATTATGACTCATTAAGGTAGTTTTATGCTACTTTAACGGATCATTTACGTAAAAACGTGTTGATTACTTAGAAAAACTCAGATGGGAGGCCTCCTAATAAGGTAGCAACTCCACTTAGAGTTTAGGGAGAAGAAAGATGGAAATGAGCAAGGAATTTGTTTGAAGATCAAGGGTATTTATAGTTGTTGGACAGCTTTAGGATCATGCCAAGTGTTAGGAGATGTTGTAGGATCATTACAAGTGTTTAGTGAGGTGTTGCAACCAGGAGAAGTGTGGCAAAAAAAAGTTATAGGTGTCAAGTCAAATGAACAAGAAGCTACCAGGTAGCTGCTGCCACAAGGCATCCCCTGCGCGTCGCGGGAGATCTTGGGGGTCTCTCGCGTGGCGCCTGGGATTCCTAAGTTTCAGAATTGGCAGAACAGGCCCCTGCAGCCTAAAACTTGTTTTTCGACGCGTTTTGGCACTTTTAACACTCGTTAACCCTATTTTTAAGCTTTATAAGGAAGATAAAGCATAGGGAACTTGAAAAATGCTCGGAAACATTTTGGATGTCGGTTCGGTTCATTTGGTCGTACGGTTGCGGTTTTTGGTTAATTACGACGGAAATCGTAACGAACGCGCAAATGACCGTAAACGCGTAACGAATGATATTTTTGCATTCCAATCATTAAAATACTAGATTTTAATGATTACAAAAATTTATGGATGTGCGTACATGTTCCAGATAACTATATACGCAAATCGGCATAGTTTCTCAGAATTTACAAAATAGCCCCTGAAGTTGCATAAGCATGTTTTTGCAATACCGAAGCCTTCAAAAACTTATTTCTAAGTTATGTAAAGGGTATTTAGGGTATGTCTAGCTTATGTCAGTGTTCTGGAGTGTACGTCATGTTAAACTGATTACGTTTGCGTAATAGTTTGCGATTTCACTTCCAGAAGTCGTTTAAGAGTTCGGAATCGTGCAAGAATCGAATACGTGCAATTGCCATGATAAAAATACAAATCTCAAAAATAAAACACAAAAATTTCATTGATTGATAATTCATCCGGAATTGATACACGATTGGATCACCACAAATGTTACAGTCTCCCCTACTTTAGGAAATTTCGTCCCGAAATTTAATTCAAGGAAACTTGTGAAAACAGATGTGGGTATTTTGCTTTCATTTGATCCTCTCGTTCCCAAGTAAATTCTGGGCCACGTTTGGATTTCCAGCAAACTTTGACTATCGGAATTCGTCTTCGCTTGAGTTTCTTGACTTCACGGTCCAAAATCTCCATAGGTTTCTCGACAAAGTGCATAGTGTCATCAACGTGAATTTAGTCGAGAGGGACTTGAAGATTTGTGTCGGCTAAACACTTCTTTAGATTGGACACATGGAATGTTGGGTGAATGTTCCCAAGTTTAGGAGGTAGCTCAAGTCGGTAGGCCACCTTTCCGATTCTTTCAACGATCTTGAATGGTCCAACGTATCGAGGTGCAAGTTTTCCTTTCTTTCCAAATCTGGCCACTCCTTTCCAAGGGGATACCTTGAGAAGGACGTGATCACCAACTTGGAATTCTAAGTGCTTGCATCGTTTGTCCGCATAACTCTTTTGACGGCTTCTAGCTGTCAGAAGGTTATCGCGTATTTTCTTGACTTTGTCTGTTGTGTCATGAATAAGTTCAGGTCCAGTAAACCGAGACTCTACAACTTCATTCCAACAGACAGGTGAACGACATTTTCGACCGTATAAAGCTTCAAAAGGTGCCATGTTGATGCTGGCGTGATAACTATTGTTGTAGGAGATTCGATCAATGGTAGATGCGAATCCCAACTACCACCAAAGTCGATCACACACGCTCTAAGCATGTCCTCCAATGTTTGAGTAGTTCTCTCGGTTTGTCCATCCGTTTGAGGATGATAAGCAGTGCTCAAATTGAGTTTGGTTCCCATCGCAGATTGCATGGTCTTCCAAAAATGAGATGAGAACCGAGCATCTCTGTGAGATATGATGTCCAAAGGAACACCATGACGAGATACAATCTCATCGACATATATTTTGGCGAGTTTGTCAGCAGAGTAATCCTCACGAATTGCCAAAAAGTGTGCTGACTTTGTTAGACGATCAATGACTACCCAAATGGCATCATGACCTCTAGATGTGCTCGGTAGTTTTGTGATGAGATCCATCGTAATGTTCTCCCACTTCTATACCGGAATTTCTTGTTGTTCGAGCAAACCAGATGAGCGTTGATGTTCAGCCTTAACTTTAAGACAAGTTAGGCATTTTGCTACATACAAGGCAATATCTTTCTTCATACCCGGCCACCAATACTGGGTACGAAGATCCTTGTACATTTTGTCTGCACCAGGATGGATTGAATAACGAGACTTATGAGCTTCATCCATCAATAGGGTGCGGAGGTTGTCTTGACTTGGAAACCACAAATAGTTTAAATAATAGAGTAATCCATTGTCTTTCGTTTCGAGATGAAGCTCAAGTTGATGCGATAATTCACTACCCATCATACCTTGTGTAACACAAGTACGTTGAGCTTGGAAAATACGTGTCTGGATATCAGATTGAATTCGAAAACAATGAAGCTTGACACGTTCCTTACGACTAAGAGCATCAGCCATGACATTCGCCTTACCTGGATGGTAGCGAATTTCGCAATCGTAGTCATTTAAAAGTTCAACCCATCATCGTTGTCTCATGTTTAGTTCTTTCTGATTGAAAATGTGCTGGAGACTTTTGTGGTCGATAAAAACTACACACTTCTTACCATAAAGGTAGTGTCTCCAAATTTTGAGGGCAAAAAGTACAACACCTAACTCAAGATCATGAGTCGTGTAGTTCTTCTCGTGGACTTTCAATTATCTTGACGCATAGGCTATGACTTTATCTCGTTGCATAAGAACACAACCAAGGCCTAGGTTTGATGCGTCACAATAGACAATGAAATCCTCATTGCCATCGGGTAAAGATAGAGTAGGAGCATCGCAGAGCTTTTGTTTCAGAGTTTGGAAAGCTTCTTCTTGATCGGGTCCCCATCCTCATTGCCATCGGGTAAAGATAGAGTAGGAGCATCGCAGAGCTTTTGTTTCAGAGTTTGGAAAGCTTCTTCTTGATTGGGTCCCCACTCAAAAGGCTTATTCTTTTGAGTCAAAGCGGTGAGGGGAACTGCGATTTTTGAGAAGTTCGTGATGAATCGATGATAATATCCGGCAAGACCAAGAAAAGAGCGAACTTCTGAGGGAGTAGTGGGTGTGTTCCAATCCTTAATCGCAGTGATTTTGGAAGGATCCACATGTATACCTTGCTCGTTGACTATGTGTCCCAAGAATTGAACTTCTTTTAGCCAAAACTCGCACTTGGAGAATTTGGCATAAAGTTGTTCTTTCTTTAGTAGTTCCATAGTTAATCGAAGGTGTTGTTCATGTTCGGCTTGAGACTTGGAATAAATAAGAATGTCGTCGATGAAAACAATGATGAACTTGTCCAAATAAGGTTTACAAACCCGATTCATCAAGTCCATGAAAACAGCTGGAGCATTTGTCAAACCGAAAGGCATGACGGTAAACTCGTAATGACCATATCGAGTGCGAAAGGCAGTCTTGGGAATATCTTCTTTGAGTACACGAAGTTGATGATACCCAGAACGCAGATCAACCTTTGAAAAGTAACTAGCACCTTGTAGCTGATCAAAGAGATCATCAATGCGAGGTAGGGGATATCGATTTTTGATCGTGAGTTTGTTGAGCTCACGATAATCAATACACATACGGAAAGATCCGTCCTTCTTTTTCACAAATAGGACAGGAGCGCCCCAAGGTGAATAGCTCGGACGAATGAATCCTTTATCAGATAGCTCTTGAAGCTGTTTCGATAATTCTTGCATCTCAGACGGTGCAAGACGGTAAGGATATTTAGCAATTGGGTTGGCACCAGGTACTAGATCAATGCGGAACTCAACTTGACGTACAGGAGGTAAACCGGGTAATTCCACAGGAAACATTGCAGGATAATCTCGAACAACGGGGATATCCTGAATAGTTTTGCCTTGCCTTTCTCTATACGTGCCAGGAAGGCAACAGAGTTCTTTCGTAGGTATTTTTGGGCTTGGTTACAAGTCATGAGTTTAAGGTTACTAGCGGGTTTCTCTCCACGAATTTCTAAGACTTCACCAGAGGGAAGAGGTATTCGAACTATCTTTTCAAAACAAATAACTTTGGCATGTTGCTTGGTTAACCAGTCCATTCCTATGATGATGACGAAACTCCCAAGTTGCATTGGCGTGAGGTTAATGGGAAAATGGTGGTTATCGAGGTTCAATTGGAAATCACGAATGACCTAATCAAGTTTAAGAGGTTCGCCACTAGCTATCTCGACAGTCAAGGGCTTTCCTAGTTTAGTTCTTGGCATTGAAAGTAATGGTTCAAAGGCTAAGGATATGAAACTCCTATCGGCACCCGAATCAAAAGAATAGAGGCAGGATGATTGTTGACAAGGAACGTACCGTTAACGACTTCGTTATCAGCACGGGCCTCGTTGGCGTTAATGTTGAATGCTCGTCCACGAGCTTGATTGGCATTGGCTAACTTCAGGCAGTTGTTCTTGTAATGGCCCATCTCGCCGTAGTTAAAACATGACCCGGGTGGAAAGTGAGGTCGAACAGGATTTGCTTGGGGTTGGACAGGATTCTGTGTAGCTTGGTTTGGGACAGATCGACAAACGTTGGCCAAGTGACCAAATCTTCCACAAGTAGTACATTGACGACACGGTTGATGAACTTGGTGGTGACCGTTGCACCGATTGCACAATGGTGCAGTACCAGCATATGGCTTCCTCACATGAGGTTGAGCTGGTTGGTTTTAGTGAGCTTGATTGGGTTGAGCGGCTGGAGCGGGTTGTGTAGTAACAGCAAAGTTCTGAGAAGCCTTACGCTTCTTTGAACGTTTGGAAGGCTCAACTTTGTTTCCCTTTTGATTCTCTTGAGTGGTTTTGGTGGATGTTTTCTTATCGCCTTTGCGATGAAGGTTACCCTTTTTGACCTGAGACTCGGTCAAAGTTGCAGCTAGCTCAATGGCTTGTCGGACAATGGTTGGGTAACTTCCGATAATAGTGTCCTGAATAGGATCAGGCAAACCATCGATATACTTCTCGATTGCCTTATCCAAAGGCGTCACCATTGAAGGACAGAGTAAACTCAACTCCTCGTACCGGTCAGTATAAGCACGATGCTCACCACTATCCTGTTTGAGATCATGGAATTTGTTTTCAAGCGCCCTCTGCTCATGACGAGGACAGAATTCCTTCATCATTAGAGCCCTAAGCTCTTCCCAAGTTTTTGCTAAGGTTACATTAGCACCTATGTCTCTCATAATACCATTCCACCATGTAAGAGATCTCTTTTTGAATACGCTCGACGCAAACTCAACTTTTCACTCGTTTCGGCATTGCACATGACGAAAAGTACTTTCGAGGCTCTCAAACCATTGCAAAAGCCCAGTAGCTCCCTCAGACCCAGAAAACGAGAGTGGTTTAGCCGAACAAAATTGTTTATAGTTGCACAAAACTTGTGCATTGTTATTGTTATTGTTGTTCGCTTGATTGAGTTGGGTCACAAGATTTGGGAGTACAACAACAATTTGCTGAGCGATAATAGCTGCCATGTTGGCATTTTGAGTTGTGTCACCGTCTATGTACTTTTCAATCGCCTTATCCAAAGGCGTCACCATCTCAGGACATAATAGGCTTAACTCCTCATACCGATTGGTATACGCACGGTGCTCACCACTGTCTTGCTGGGAACTCTTGGGGTGACTGTCCACCTATAGGCTAAAGCATGTCTTTGCGATACATTTTAAAAACCCATTTACTTTGATTAGTCACTGTGTGTCATTTGCATGAAAGCATTTATATATAGGAAGTACCAGCGGCGTATCCACCATGCTTTTATCATATTACACACATCTCGTTATTTAAATCACTTATCAAATAACCACCAAAAATGTCTTGTCTAACAAATGTCAAATGTCATGTATAATTAAATGTCTTGTATAACCAAATGTCGTGTACAAAAACAATGTCTTGAATAAACCAAAGTTTAAATCAAAAGTCATGTTTTGCAAAACCAATGCTTTATTTGATATGAACATTTATGTAGTTATGTTTATCGTATTCATTCAAGCCCTGAGACTGTCGGATAAACCCTTATCAAGTCAAAGGTTTATAAAAAATGTATTTGGATTCTGTCATTTCCTACTTCCAAACAAACCTAGGAAGCGGGGAACGGGATTTGTCAAGTCCTATGGTACCATTACATACTACCGGACGGCATGATCAATGTTAGTGAATTTATTATGTCCCGTTAAACAAACCAAATGTCTTAGTCAATGTAAGCAATGTCATGAAAAATGTTTTTAAACCATGTACTAAGTATGCTAAGTCAACATACGAAGTTGAAATGTCCATAAAATCGATGTGCTAGCATGCTCAGTCAACATACATAGCAAAAATGTAATGTCAATCAATGTGCTCATATGCTAAGTCAACATATTCCGCAAAATGTGTCTTTAAAATCAATGTGCTAGCATGCTCAGTCAACATACATAGCAAAACATAATTGAAATCATGTACTATATATGTACTAGATGAACATAGCAAGTATATGTCATGAAAGCGTAAAAATATGAAAGTATCGAGTAGGCATATGTGTCACCCCAAAATATTTAAAAAATATAAAAAGAAGGGTCTATGTACTCACTTGGGGTTGCAAAAGTATCCTTGTTCAAGAAGAATAATAAAACGCAAGAGTCCGAGGAATCAAATGGTTCCTAAGATCGGATAACTATGTTAATAAGTCGGGACTTTAATCGGCGGTTTGGATAGATTGATGTCTTATAAATCAAATGAGTGTTGGAACTCATATGGTATGATTTAATAAACTCAACATTCTGATTTGGAAGTGATCCTAAGTGCTTTTGACCGGTAATGACCCGTTAAGGTAGTTTACGCTACTTTAACGTGTCATTTGTGTAAACTCGTGATCGGATGGTTAAATATGTCCTATGATAAGTCTTAAATGTCCAGACATGTTTAATAATGTTGTAATATTAGTTTGTATGTCAAAACTTTAGCCACATATGCTTAAAATGAATTTATGTGCAAAAAGGGCATTTTGGTCATTTATAAAGGGCATAATAACGACCTATCATAATACTAACCAAACGACATGACCATAAGGTATAACCTCAGAGGGTTATTCCCTATATAATTATGGTCACAAATATGTGTTTGGTCGGATCCTAAGATCGATCAAACGGGTCGGATTCGAAAGTCAAAGCGGTGGTCAAGACCGCTCGACTTACAATCCTAAACAAGCACTAAACTAAAAGTGACGAGTTAGACATGTTTAACATGTCTAACTATGTTTATAAAACTGATTTGGTATCAAAACAAAGTGTTTTGACACCTGAAAATAGTTCCGTCGTAATATGCGCATTTTGCGCATTATTGACTCGTCACCTTGACTAGGAAACGTGGTAATCAGTAGTTATGATCGCTATGGATCATAACCATCGTGATTACGATCACGTTGCAAAGTCCAATTGGACCTTGACTTGACCAATTAATGGTTAAAGCCGAAAGTCAAACAAATGTTTGACTTTTAGCTTGAAATAGCTAAAAGAAATAACAAGACTAAGGATGAGATCTTACTTGCGGTTAGGAACACCCAAGATCTCAAAGAACTCAGTAGGAGGCCTCCAAAAAGGATGGAAGCAAGCTCCAAGAGTATGGGAGGAAGAAGATGGAAATGAGCAAGTTGTGAAGTGAAAATGAGGGTCTATTTATACATGTGGATGATGCACAAGATCATTCCAAGTGTTAGGCACTTGGTCTAGGATCATTACAAGTGTATAATGAGGTGTTGCAACTAGGAGTGTGGCAATTTCGTTTACTTAGTGTCCAAGAGGTTAAATAAGAAGCTGCCATGAAATTGCTGAGATGGGGGGTCCTTACGGACCGTAAGGGGTATGGGCTTACTGTCCGTAAGCCCCTTAGCTGACAGCAACTTTCAAAAGTTGGCAGAACAGGCCTCTGAACATGTTTCGTCGCGTTTTGGCATTTTTAACACCCGTTAACCTCATTTTTAAGCTTTATAAAGAAGATAAAGCATACGAAACTTGAAATGTGTCCAAAAATGTCCTGGGTGTCGGTTCGTTCGGTAGTACGGTTGCGGTTTTCGGTTAATTACGACGAAAATCGTAGCAAACGCGCAAATGACCGTAAACGCGTACGAATGATATTTTTGCATTCCAATCATTAAAAATACTATATTTTAATGATTACAAAAATTTTTGGATGTGCGTACATGTTCTAGATTAGGAAATACGCGCAATGGCGTAGTTTCGCAGATTTGTAAAATAGCCCCTGAAGTTGCATAAGCATATTTTTGCCATACCGAGGCCCTCAAAACTTATTTTTAGTTATGTAAAGGGTATTTATGGTATTTTTAGCTTATGCCATTGTTCCAGAGTGTACGTCGCATTAAACTGATTACGTTTGTCTAACAGTTTGCGATTTCACTTCCAGAAGTAATTTGAAAGGTCGAATTTGAACAAGGATTGAAAACACGAAATGTCATAAGTATTAAAATAAATCTTGGAATAAAACTTAATATTATAAAATTACAAAATCGTTCAGGATAGTACGATGATTAAAATACACAGATGTCACAGATGAACATCATCCCGATGGTTGAGAAGTTTCGAGTTTTCTATCAACTGCATTGCTCGCTGGGATTCTATTCATTTCAGCAACGAATCCAAGCCAAACGCTTGCTACTTGTGCCTCCAAAGTCGTATCATGAATGGAAGCAAAAATTCTTTTATGTGAAGGCCGACGGCGATGACGTTCCGGGCCAGAGAAGAGATAGAACTGGAAACTTTGGCTATTCCAAGCAACGATGGTGGTACCAGAACATCAAAGATGTGCCCAACATTATTTTACTCGAGAGGGCTTTAATTGCTGTTGGTAGGAGCATCTTGTGGAAGAAGGAACGCTAAGAGAAGCCAGTTTATACTGAGGATGGAGTTGGTATGTTCTTTTTATATAATTTGTTATGATCATCTGTTATTAATGTATATTGATGATGCCCCTTTCTGGGTGTTGCGATACAGTTGCGCCGTTGTACTTGGTTTCTTTTAAGAGAGAGAATGGGAAAATGGCAGCTGTGCCTCTTGAACAGAATGAGGAGCCAGGGTTCGATCAAATCTTGGGTAATTTTAAACTCCCCAAGAAAGAAGATCTCAACGTGCAGCCCTCCTCGACTACTGGTATGTAGTATGTTGTAGAGCCTGAGTTAGTATTGCAATATTACTATTAGATATTAGTTCTAGTAATATTGCAATATAACCTATGGCGCAACACTTTGTTTATGTTATTTATCACGTAGGTGATTCGCTAAACTTGGGTGTAGGCCCTGACTCCAAAAAGAAGAAGAAACCAACTGCTGCTGCGCTTCCCCCCAAGTCGGATGTACCAAAAACAAAGACTTCCGCTACTGTGAATCCTGAGGGCAAGAAAGGTACGCGTCTCGTATCGGATTCTTGGTGTGAATATGTGGTGGTGTCAGACTCACTAGAGGGTCTCGCGACTGTAGGTTTGAGGAAGCCAAAGGAGGAGCCAATAGATACATCATCTATTCCTGCTTCCAACCCGGACGATCCCTTAGAAATACCTTCAAGTCCCGAAATGGTGTTGAAGCGCACCTCAAAGAAAAGAAAAGATCCTGAGACTGCACTACCTTCACCGCCGAAAAAAGCTGCGTCGCCGCGCATTAGCAAGAACAGCAATCTGGATGCTCTAGCAAAGAAATTTTCTCCTAGTAAGTTTACTTTTCGAACATGCTGTTTGTAAATAGCTTCGCATTGTCTTATGCTTGGAGTTCTGTTTTGATTATTGCTTTTGTTTCTTGTAGAGAAAACAGTGAAAGTCGTGCAGACCACCACAACCTCTACGCCATCCGTGCGCGACCCCGAAGGTGCAGGAGGAGATGAGGTGACTCCCGACGCAACTTCTTCTGGCGCGGAACTGATTATTCTTAACGCGTCGGAGAAAATTGCTCCAGAAGAAGAGCAACAAAAAACTTCTGTTAAAAATCCTGCGGGCGAGTAGGTAAAAGATACTGCCCCCTTTCCACGGAGACTGAAACTGCTACACAAGAGATGACTGCCTCCCCCACCATGCCGAAAAAGTTGCTTCAACAATTAAGGGAGTGGGTCCCTCTACAGCTGGCCAAGGGTTTTCCTCATTTTTTGACTATCCTGAAGAGGAGTCGCCTATTCGTCCCGAGGAGACTCTTGGGGATTGTTACCACCGAACTTACTCTGCTAAGAGGGCCTCCGCCGTACATGAGCCGGTGTGGATGTTGAAACAGAGTGACACCTTTACCGATCTGCAAGCTTGCAGGGAATGGTATAAGGGAATTTATCCACCGGCGGAGGTGAAGCGCCAAGAAGAACAATCCCATGACCAAATTTATCAAGCTTATCTACTGGAGACGGCGCAGGCCTCATCTGTTACGCACCGGATTGTGCGCGAGTGGCATAGTATGAATAAGGAATGGGATGAGTTTGAATCCAAACGATTCAAGGTTGGGACAGAGAGTGAGAAATTGGGAAGGATGAGGGTGGAGCTTGAGGCAGAGAGGAGTAAATTTGAAGATGAGAAGAAGACCAAAGAATGGTCTGCGCTTGCATGGAAACGGAAGTATGAGACCGTTGCTGCGCAACACGTTGAAGATCGCAAGCGCTTTGTAGAGGCTTGTGGTCGTGATAATAATGAAAAAATTTCTCCGCGCAATGAAATCGAGAAACTTAAAAAAGAGAAGGCTGATGTAGTTATCTCAGCAGAGGAGGCTCGTTCACATAGAGAGAGGAGCGAGCAGAATGAGGTAGCGACCAAAATGACTCTCCTCCTTAAGAATAAAGAGATTGATGAGCTAACCTCTATGTTATTTGATCAGGAGCGACTGCAGGCGGAGGTTGATTCTTTGAAAAAGGATATCAAACTTCATCGAACCGAGAAGGCCGAGTTGACCCGCTGTTTAACTGAAGACGAGCAAAAAATTAATAGTACGGAGGTTGCTCGTGCCACAACAGAGAGCTTAGCAGAGTTGCTGATGAATCAACTCACTTGGCTGCGCGAGTATGGGATTGTGGAGGTATTATCCCTATCTTGCAGTATATTTGTCTTGTTTAATTATCATATCTTATACTGATGCGTTTGTATACAGATTGCACATGCCATCTTAAACTCTACGGAGTTAGATGAAAAAGTTGCAGAATTGATGGTAGTAGCACGCAGCTATGGTCATGCTGAGGGCTACAAAGAGTGCACGCTACATGTGGCGCATGCTTTGCAGACCAAATGGGATACAAGCCGAGCTGCCACTCATGGAATTAATACTGCTGCCATCTATACTGCTGCGAAAGAAAAATATGACCACTTGCAAATCCCGATCATGGATTTAGTAGATGCTGCGCTGCAACAAGATGACTTTGTAGATAGACTGAAAGAGATCTTTACAGTGGTGGAGAAGCAAACGAGCACAAAAGATGCTGGAAAAGGAAACTAGGTTGCTAGAATTTTGATGTTGTATATATTTTTTGATGTATCGTTGCGCGGTTGCGCAAGTACTTTTAATATGAATATAATATATTTAGTTTACAATGTTTGCATGTGATCAATCACTTGTTAGGATAGACAAATGAACAATAGTCAATCTCATGTGTGAGCGTAAGCATTGTTTTATCTTGTGGCCCATGAGCATGTGTTTTTGTTTATCCAAAGGAATTGCATGCATTTGTAATAAATATATAAAAGAATGTAAGTAGCGACAGAAAGTATTTTATTTCATCGATAAAGCATAAAGCTACAACTGTCACTAAGATTACAAGCATGAATTAATATAAGCAGGCTCATGGAAAGCGCAAGGCTAATGAGCTCTGATATTACATGTAACAACGACGTAGTTGTTGCGCGTTCCAAGTTCTAGGAACTGCCGTTCCATCTGGACGTTTTAGCGTGTACGCGCCTTTTCCAAGAACCGCATGAATGACGTATGGCCCTTCCCATTTAGGCGCAAGTTTTCCTTGTGTTTCGGTGTTAGACGCCTCGTTATCGCGCAAGACAAAGTCTCCAGGAAGAAACGTGCAGATGCGCACCCTGGAGTTGTAATATTTCTCTAATTTTGACTTGTATTTAGCTTCATTTATTGCAGCATTCTCTTTGCGCTCTTCCAAAAGATCTAAATCCAGTTTGCGCTCTTGTGCATTAGCATGCTTTTCCATGGCTAGCATGCGAGGAGATGGCAGTCCCATTTCCGTTGGGATTACTGCCTCGGTGCTATACACTAGGCTGAACGGAGTTTCGACAGTACTTGTTTTCAGTGTGGTGCGATGAGCCCACAGAATACTTGGCAACTCATCCACCCTACCTCTGCGCACAGTGCCAAGTCTTGCCTTAATGCCATTGACAATCTGTTTGTTGATACTTTCTACTTGACCGTTGGCCTGTGGATGCACAGCCGAAGAAAAAACGTGCTCGATGTTCATTTCTCGCATCCATTGCTGGAAATCTTCGGAAGCAAAATTGGTACCATTATCCATGATGATGCGCATCCAAAACGGCAGATGACATGTTCCCAGATAAATTTCCCAGTGACCATTGCTGTGGTTGAAGCTAAAGGTTTAGCTTCCACCCATTTAGTGCAATAGTCGACAGCTACTATTATGAATTTCACTACGCCTGGAGCATCTGGAAAAGGACCCACCAAATCTATGTCCCATTGTTGAAATGGCCATACCGTTGTAACTGGATCCAACGGATTTTTGGGGCGCAAGGTTTTTGGCACATGTCTTTGGCAAGACATGCATTTGCGCCGTGTGTCGACGACGTCTACGTACATTCCGGGCCAGTAATACCCTGCGCCCATTACTTTAGCTACCACCATGCGGTCCCGCATGTATGCCACACAATCCTTCATGGATTTCTCTGAGTAAGTACTGCGCATCATGTTTATCAACACATCTCAACAAAGGACCCATGTATGATTTGCGATATAAAATATCGTCCGCCATTTCGTAACTTAAAGCTTTGCATCGTATTTTTCGCGCCTGTGCCTTGTTGTCAGGAAGTTGGCCATGTTGCAAAAACATGATAATCAGAGACATCCAAGATGGACTCCCCACTTCAACCATGCTAACTTGCTTTAGCGGGACAAATGGGTTTTTTAAAACTTCGATCCTGACCTCTTTTGCTAGATGTTGAAAACTTGTGGCTGCTAGTTTACTCAATGCGTCAGCGTGCTTGTTGTCACTTATGTTGACATGTACGACTTTAAACTGTCGGAATTGACTGATTAAAGATTTGGCTTATTCCAGGTATAACGCCATAATATCGCCTCGCAAATCATATGTGCCATTGATTTGTTCTGCTACTAGTCAAGAATCAACATGCGCTGTTAAATTTGCCGCGCCCGTTTTTATAGCAAGGCGCAAATCTGCCAAAAAAAGCCTCATACTCAGCCTCATTGTTTGTGCTCTTGAAATCCAGGCGTATAGCATAAATGAACTCTTGGTTATCTGGATTGACTAGTCGGAGGCCTGCGCCAGCTCCATCACTATTAGATGCGCCATCCGTATGTAATAGCCACTCTCTATTATCCGTAACTGGAACCGGATTTTGAATTTCTTCGCATTCTTGTGCTTTATCCGCCGGAACTCCTGCTATAAAATCGGCAAGGATTTGCCCTTTAATTGCTGGCCTTGGCATGTAGACAATATTTTGACTGCCTAGTTCGATAGCCCATTTGGCTAATCGTCCTAAGACGTCTGGTTTAGAAAGAATTTGACCAAGATGATAATTTGTCAAGACATTGATGACGTGCCCTGAAAAATACCTACGAAGCCTACGCGAAGCATGGACTAGTGCGAGTACCAGTTTTTCCATCATTGAATATCGAGATTCTGGGTCATTCAGCATTTTCCTAATGTAATAAATGGGCATTTGAACCCCCTCTCTTTCAACAAGCAAGTCTGCTCCTACTGCCAATTCGGACGCAGCAAGATATAGAATCAGAGGTTCTTTGTTGCGCGGAGCTGTCAAAGTTGGTAACTAAATCAAGCAATCCTTCATGTCTTGGAAAGCTTTCTCTGCCTCTGGCGTCCAATGAAATTTATCTTTCTTTACACAGTTACGTAAGGTACGGATGAAAGGATAAGATTTTGCCGCGTGATTCGCAAGGAACCGATTGAGAGCAGCTAATCGCCCCGCCAACCTCTGCATCTCCTTTACACTTGCTGGAGATGTCATACTATTAATTGCTTCAACTTTTTCTGGTTTAACTTTGAACGTGTTCTTTGTGACGATGAATCCGAGGAACTTGCCCTCTTCCATGCCAAAAGAACACTTGCTTGGGTTTAATTTCAAATTAATACTCCGTAAGGAATCTAAAGTTTTCTGAATATTTTCTAACATCGTTTCTTTTGTATGGCTCATGATGAACAGGTCATCAATATATACTTCAACAGTTTTCCCGATGTCATATCCAAAAACTGAATCCATAAGTCATTGATAAGTGGCTCCCGCATTACGGAGTCCAAAAGGCATTTTTGTATAATAGAAAATACCTTTCTCCGTGCGGAAAGCCGTCTTGTCTTCATCCTCTTGTTTCATCAGCACTTGATGGTACCCCTTATAATAATCGAGAAAACATTTTCAACGAAAAGATGCTAAAGAATCGACTTTCTTGTTAATCTCCGGAAGAGAATACCAATCTCTGGGACATGCCTTGTTTAAATCTTTAAAATCAACACACATGCGCCATCCGCCGTTATGTTTTTGACCATAACGGGGTTCGCCACCCAAGTTTGGTATTTGACTTCACGTAAAATGCCAGCTTTTAGCAATTCAACGACTTATTCGTTCATAGCTTCTATTTTTTCAGTGCCTAAGCTGCGCTTTTTCTGGAATACTTGTTCTGCTGATGGGAATACATTCAAATAGTGTTCTGCTACGTCGCGCGGAACCCCTACCATGTCTGCGGGTGTCCAGGCGAAGATATCCATATTGCAAAACAACAATTATTTGAGCTTTGCGCGAATTGTCATGGACATCGCGGGGCCTAGGATGATTGGTTGTTCCGGATATTTGTTATTTAAAACCCATTTCTCTGGTCCGTTTGGCGATATAGGTTTAACAGCTTTAATAACTGGTTCTTCAATAGACATAATCTCTTTTCGCGCAAACATGATAGCTCCACCTATTGGTGTTGGGAAACAACAAGCAACGTGTGGCGTAGAAGTGATCATGCTGAAGTCTCGTTGCGCCCGATGCCCTAATAACACGTCATGCTGAGAAGTTGCCGGCATCACCATAAAGTTTACTTGAATGGTTCGCGAGTGTTTGCCATCCAAAAGAGTTATAGGAAAAACTATCTGTCCGAGGGGAAAGACAGCCTCATTGCAGAATCCAGTTAACGGGAAGTCAACTGGTTCAAGTGTGCCCTATCCTCCGGATCTAACTGCTTGAAACATTGCTCATATATGATGTCCATGGAACTCCCCGGATCTATGAACATATAATCAGTTTGGTAGTGACCAAAAATACCTGTGATTACAACTGGTCTTTCTTCCTGAGGCCTGCCAGGAACAACAAGAAAAATAACTTGCTGCTCGCCCCATTTCTCACTTCGAAACCGTTGTAAGCTGCGCTCACGTGACGAGCCTCCTTGGATCATGGCAACTTGTTTCATTTTCTTGTTACTCGGCCCCTCATCCCCACGCATGAGTTGCCTGACCTCTTTTCAAACAGATTGCACCTAGTGTGTTAACTTACCACTTTTCAAAGCCTTCTCAATTCCTGTCCGCAGGCTAATGCAATTGTCAGTTGTGTGCCCTGTGTCTTTGTGAAAATCACAGAAAAGGTTTGGGTCTTGATCCTTCTTGTTCTTCATGGGATGAAATTGTTTAAATTGGTAATTCTCTGTGCTCAAGACTTCCGCGGGAGATTTCGTTAGAGGAGTCCACTCTCGGTCACGATTCTCTTGTTTAATTGCTTTTTGGGTGGTAATCTTATTAATCGTTGTGCGAGCATCTACTGGCGAGTATGGAGAATACGAGCTTTGATTGGAGTCTTTCAATCCCTTTTTAAACTTCCGGCCACCCCTCCTCAGATCCTAAGGACGATTCTGAGGTAGTGGTGGTCTGTTAGAATTAAGATTCCGCTCCGTCTGCGCATAAACCTTGGCTGCTGCCATTAGCTTATCTCAGCTCTTCGGAAGGCCAGTTGTCCTAGAAAGTACTTTTATCATTTCATCACATCTTACCACATATTTGAACTGTGCGCGGATAAGATCTTCATGAACATCACCGATTTCTAATACCTCCTTATTGTAACGAGTGATAAAATCCTCTAGGCTTTCGTCATCCTTCCGCCAGATGTTTATCACATCCGAGGAATCTCTGACATATCGCCTTTGCTAACTAAAGTGTGTGAGGAATTTTTCCTTGAGATCATTCCAGGAGGAAAGTTTACCTGTGGGCAAATTATCAAACCAAAGGCGCGCGGCGCCAGTAAGAGTCTGTACGAACAGATGACACAACATTGGTAATGTCCATCCACCAATCAACCCTGTGCCGGTGAAGAGGCGCATGTGATCATCAGGATCTGTCAACCCATTGAACTTCCCTACATTGGAAGGCAACTTTGCTCGTTGAAACGGAGCCAATGCTATTTCTCTTATAAACTTTGACTGCTCAACTGCTTCCGCAGGTCGATACACCAAATTGTAATCATGCTCCGCCTCAGGATTGTAAGTTGCACTTATTTTGGGTTTATAAGTAACATGATCTGCAGACAAACGATTAAAAACACTTGCACTATCTCCTTCTTTATAAGTCTTATCATACTCATCGTATTGGGTGTCCCGCTTCTGTGACGATCGCGGGGCCCAAACGTGAGTGAATAGATGGGCGACGTTGAACGTTTTCTTCTTGCTTTCTATTACCAGAATGAACAGAATCATTCCTGGTTTTAGAGTACATTTTAGTTCCATACACATGCGAAGGCGCACGGGCCTGGTTCTGTATACCGTAACTCAACGTTCGAGGTGCCGGCGAAGCACGGACCTGAGGAGCATTAACCGGAGCTTGAAAAGCTGGAGTTCCAGTTTGAGCACACAATTGAGCATACATGGCGTTCAAAGCAGTTTGAGATTTAATCAACCACGATAATGGAGTTTCTCCAGGTGGTAAAATTGACGCGACATCAAAATGAGGAGCCACCGGTGTTACTGGAATGCTCGCATGATCTGGATCATACGGAACATCAGCTTCACCTGACGAATCTTCAACAATTTGTTCGTTGACCTGAGGAGTGCCGAAGACGCGACGAATCTCCGATCGAGGACCTAGAAATGAGGATCCATTAGCCATGATGCTGCAGATCTAGGTGAAACGAAATGAAAAATGAGAGGAGAATTGAAAATCAGTGGGTGCTAATGAAGAAACGTAAACCTAACAGACCAGAATCTGTTTAGATCTAGGGTCTGGTTCCTTTCATAAAATGGTTAATCCTTTGTTTAGTTTCTGGAATATAATTGCGATTTCTTTCGACGATACCTACAAAACAGAAGCGCCTTTAGACTCGTCACGGGGAGAAGAGGGTTCTCTCCGTGACCATGAAGTTTGAGGCGGTTCTAGACGGAAGTTAGTGGATAAACGTAAACCGATTCGGTAGAATGTTATTAAGAAAGGAGTAGAAGTAGAATGCAGCGGAAGTGTTCATTCATACCGAAAGAGTATACATCTTTATAAGTCCAGCTGCCGGAGTTCCTGGAGAGAATCCGGCAGCACCTCCCCGTAGGGATGCCAAAAACTTGAATAACAAATGAACACACACCACCTATTTATAGGGTAAGAAGTTCGCTGGGAAGCATCTAAGTTCGGGCGAACTTGACCTAGTCAAGTTCGGCCGAACTTGACATCAACATTACCATTATTAGCGAACTTGACCTTCACAGGTCAAGTTCGAGCAAACTTGGCCTCCACAGGTCAAGTTCGAGCGAACTTGACCTCCACAGGTCAAGTTCGAGCGAACTTGTTACATTTTACACTGAAAACTCTGTATTTCATCGTGTGTTCAATTCTAAGCTAAACAATACTCAACACACGCTCTATCTAGCCTATTCGACAAGTGACGAACACAAAGTGCACCAACAGATTCCCCCTTGTTCGTTACTGTCGAATCTTGGTCTTCAAACGTGAGCCGTGTTTGAATATTCTGCAACTTCAATCAAGGTATCTGTCGTTGTCGTCGAAACGCGTCAACAAATTCCCCCTTAATTGATGATCCGGGTTTGCATTATCAACATCTAATTCCCCTGAAATCTCCAGTTTAGATATTTGTTGCACAGTTTCCAACCTTCTCTGATTTGCCTGACCGATAGATTATCTTGAATAGACACTAATTTGAAGCTCATCAATGTAGTTTCTCCATTTCAACTTTAACCACATCCGCGTTCAGTTTAGCGCATATCTCCCATGCTCGATCTTCCGATCTTCAAGACTCAACCGACAATTGATAGAAACTTCGAATTACCACACTGGTAAACTTCAAATCAATGTTTACCCACAAAAATCTGAGATCCCGATTTCCGTATTCACTCCAGATCAGCAAATCGGTAATCTTTTTCAATCAGCAAGTCTTCATCGGAAACATATAATCTGGTAATGCATCGAATCTGAGAAACATACGTCCGTGACCAAAATCACATTCTTCCTCTTCAGTCATAATGCCAGATATATAGCTATCTCCGGTAGACCAGCGCCACTTAATCACCAAACATCATCATCCAAATGGCGGATAGTCCAAAGAGAAGAATGATTCATCTGCTTGAAGACTAAAAATAATGGCCACCAAAGGCTATCATCAGTTAGCGTATCTGGGATAACTTCAGATCTCCTTGGTAATTTTGAAACCATCCGTCTTCGGAGCTAGTCATTAATCCTAAGATCATCCATGAACGTTTTGAACGTCCTCAGTCCTTCACCGGTACTAACGACTGCTAATCTAGCTAACTGTTCCTTAACCGGAGATCAGGACTCTAACCCTTAAGCATCAATCTGTATCATGATCTGATAAATCGGAACTTCTGATCACAAAATCTCAATGAATCTCAATTCTATGCATTTCCCGAAAATCTGCAATCGGTAACCACCCGGATACTGTTGAAGTAGTCACAAATTTCAAAAATGCCGGAATCTTCAAATATTGGAAAAGTCTTGAAAAACCATGTTAAGTTCGGGCGAACTTGACCTCGACAGGTCAAGTTCGGGCGAACTTGGTCTCCCAAATCAGCCATTTTTCACATTTTTCGATCCAAAATCCTTATTTCTTCGAATTTTGAGATGATTTCACCATAGATCTGGTCGAAATTGGTTTTCTAACAATCATATCCGTTCAATTTTGGATTTTGTCCGTGGATTGTAGGTTTATTTCATGATTTACGTCTAAAACCCCTCCTAATGTCCATAAATGTCCAAATTCATGAGCGTAGGTGATAACCGTAGCTCTGATACCAATTGAAGGTCCGTGATCAGGCGGTTCTAGACGGAAGTTAGTAGAAAACGTAAACCGATTCGGTAGAATGTTATTAAGAAAAGAGTAGAAGTAGAATGCAGCGGAAGTCTTCATTCATACCGAAAGAGTATACATCTTTATAAGTCCAGCTGACGGAGTTCCTGGAGAGAATCCGGCAGCACCTCCCCGTAGGGATGCCAAAAACTTGAATGACAAATGAACACACACCACCTATTTATAGGGTAAGAAGTTCGCTGGTAAGCATCTAAGTTCGGACGAACTTGACCTAGCTTTGTATCTAAGGCTCGTTTAGGCTCGCGAGCCTAAACAAGCTTTGTATCTAGGGCTCGATAAGGCTCGGCTCGTTCGAGCTTTTAACCGAGCCGATCACGAGTAGCTCTCGAGTCTCTGGGCTTGTTTACACCCCTACAGGCAGTGAAGTAGCTGTAGGTAGATCCATTTTATCTTGATTGAGAAGATATACATTTTAAGCAACTTGAGACCTTTGTCATTTCGTGTCGTGTAGGGTGAGTATCCGTTGTGGGGTTGTAATCTCAAAAAAATGGATGTACAGTTTATCATGGTTATTAGCGCAGATTCAACCAGGTCATTGTTCACGTATTGGGCGGGGTTTGTTGGGTTTCCTTATACATGGCATTAGTGCTTGGTGCGTATTTGTGCTGCAAGGGAGTGGCGCAAATAATTTAGTGTGTTTGGGGGTGGTACAACAAATTATATAATTCTGATTGTATAATATCTATCTTATACTTCATGTCCAAACACCTATGAAAATACCATGCACTATATATAAATTTTGGATTAGAGGGGATGTATGGAGAGATAAACAAACCTATATTTATGCTTTAGTAGATATATGTTTACGTTAATTTGACAACAGTAAGCAATGATAAACTTATGTTTATGCATAAATTCGTAATTGTGACCTGTCCTACATATGTACAGTTTTCCTTTTGCACTGTTTTAAAAAAGTTATTATTGGTCAATAACCATTTATTATTATTATATACAGATATCTGGAGGACGTAAGCCCGTCACAGGCTTACAACTATGCTTAGAAGGTTCAAAGCATAACTGCTTTGACCATTCACATTCAACACTTGCAATCTCTCTAAAATCCTCCGCCCGTGCTGGGACACACATGTAGCCATTGGCGCACCCAAGTGGCCAGGACCCAAGGAGCAAGACAGCTGGTTGTTTGAGCCAGTCAAATGGAAAAACTTCTTATGTTAGTAGCGCACCAATCAAGAGCCCTGAAGCCTTTATCGGTGACTTATGTGGCATGTATATAGTCACCAGGGCCGAGATTGGAGTATGGGATTTCGGTCAAAAAACATTTTTTTGCACCTGCATATTATGATAATGTTCAGAAATATCTTTTTGTGTTGATATCACAGCAAATCAAAATGAGATCTATGATTCTAATAGTTTGACTTGGGATGTATGTTTTGTCCCACTATCTGGTCAACAACCACACAGAATGGGATGTATTATTTGTAAAAGAAAAAAGGGTCCCATATCATAAATATTTATTTACAGTGGCAATGAATTTGTGAGAAAAGAATACATGGCATTACCACAAACATGGATATCTAAGTTGATCCAATTACTACAATAGTTATTTCCTGTATATGCATACTAAGTTAGAAACAGGTGCATTACACATTGAATAAAGAAAATAGGTTATGTGAAACAATATTTTAAAATAGAAAATATAATATAAAGGGTTGAAACAAGATAAGCGGGATATCAATATTTACTCACAAAATTCTAACACACGAGATTAGGTGTAAATGATTATAATATAAAAATGTATACAGTACACATACGTTCTTGATATGTTAAGAACTTTAATTCAACAAATGGTTATCACCTTATGTGTATCCAATAAATGTTTGAATGTTCTATTTATGTCATTACTGAACTAAAAACAAACCCAACTTCTAGATGATATATTTGCCTTCTTCTTTGGCCTATTTGGTCTTGCGAGGCAAGTACCATAATGTGTGTATTGAACATTTAAAGTTATTTTTAAATACATAAAGTTTGGGCTATGGCCCAGTGGTAACACCTATGGTGTTTGGGGGAAATAGCCAGGTTCGATCTGGTAGATGGGGGTAAATATAAAGGAGATAAAAAACATTAGCCGTTCAATAAAAAGAAGTTGGAAAAAGAAGTTAGCATCTGATGCCATTTATTTATACATGGATTATTGTTTTAAGTCATAATCATTTAGGTAGGGGAGCGCAGCTGCAGCGAGGTTGATGCGTCCAACAAATCAAATTGGCAATTAAGGTTACAAATCAAATTGTCATTTAGCATGGATTTGTTATAGGCTTATGCAAACCAGGTGTTCGATTAAATGTTTACTGACGTTTGATTGTGTAGGTATTTATCAATATTTCTTTTGGACTTCAATTTAAAGATTTGGCCAAGAGCATAATTGAATGGCAACAACGTAATTTTGATGGTAGGGGCTTGCTGTTTGTTAGCAATTTTAAACATGAATTGCTTTTGTAACTATATGAGATTCAATCTGTTCAATAAACTAAACTCCAGAATTAATAGACCAATTCAAATCATCTGTTTCCACCTTTCAGTATCTATTCTATTGTTTCCTTGGAGATGTTTAATCTTTGAGATAATTATTTAGCCGCACAACAAAGTTTATATGTAGCAGCCCAATAAGAAATTTAGTAACCGACATACCCGATAAACTGACATGTTTAAACCATAAACTGGACCAATGGAGTTTGACTACCCAAACAATGATATCCGGCGGTATTCGCTTTGAGCTGCTTAATTTTTTGAACCCCAGATTAACACGACCCGATGCACCCATAACCTGCCGCATCGCGCGGGTATATGACAAGTATATATATATATATGTATGTATAATGTATAAAGTAGGGATCCTAAGAGAAGTCCATCCGATTTGAGAAACTTGAGAATCATTCTGGAGCACACATTTTCCTAAGCTTTTCGCAATATACACATATGTATAGTTTAAATTGACTATATACATATATGTATATTGTCAAATCTTGAATTATACACATATGTATATAGTCAATTTTAAAACTATAATATGTGTATATTACGAAAAGCTTGGGAAATTGGTGTGGTCAAGAATGCTTCTCAAATTTCTCAATTAGCCTAGTTCTTCTCACACGATCTTAACTCTCTCTCTCTCTCTCTCTATATATATATATATATGTATGTATAAAGTAGGGATCCTAAGAGAAGTCCATCCGATTTGAGAAACTTGAGAATCATTCTGGAGCACACATTTTCCTAAGCTTTTTGCAATATACACATATGTATAGTTTAAATTGACTATATACATATATGTATATTGTCAAATCTTGAATTATACACATATGTATATAGTCAATTTTAAAACTATAATATGTGTATATTACGAAAAGCTTGGGAAATTGGTGTGGTCAAGAATGCTTCTCAAATTTCTCAATTAGCCTAGTTCTTCTCACACGATCTTAACTCTCTCTCTCTCTCTATATATATATATATTGAACGGCAAATGTTACCACCTCTAATTTACACCAAATATTCTAAAATATTATCCTTGCTCAAATTTGAACCTAAGACTTCCCCTTTAAGAGGCAAATGCCTCTACTAAGTGAGCTACACCACAATAGCTTATATATGTATAGGGTAGGGTTCATGCGAGAACCACCTTTATTGCGAGAACCGCGAGAACCAATGTGAACACAAAAAAATACCTAAAAAATATAAAAAATACAAATTTTATTTATTTTTTTTTAAAATCGCTATATTTGGTTACAAAAAAAATTCGAGTAACAATTATCGATGCACATGTGCACATGAGTTATTTCTTGTGCATATGAATATGATGTGGCAACATCTGGTACGTCGGTGTATAACACGAGATCAGGCGTCACGATTAGAAGATTTAGATCATTATCACTTTCCGCGTGGCAATTCCTTAGCCGTCTGATCAATGCATGATCCGTGTGCATGGATGGGAATATAACTGTTTAACGGAAAGAAAAGATTCCGTTAAATTCTCCATCAAAGCTAATGGAGCCCAAAACCTTCGGCTATAAATAGAAGACTTGAGGTACAAGTTAATCATCTACACTCACTCTACTTTACTTACACTTCCTCTTTTCCAAATCATTGTACTTATTCTCACGCCGCGGGGTGGTCACGGAGAGAACCTCCATTCTCCCCATGGCAAGGCTAACGATGTTGTCTGTTTTGTAGTGATCATCAGCGAAGTTCATTCAATCTCAATCAAAGCTAGGGATTAACCATTTTATGCGAAAACCATGTCCTCAGATCTAGATTGATTCCGGTCGTTTAGATCTGGTGTTTCTTCAACTACCATATGTAATACATTACTTTTTACATTACCAATATTATTAATGCACATGTGCATCATTATGTATAACCATGATATAACGTGTTTTGGTACAAAAAGTTTGTGATTTTGAATGATGAAGTAGGCCAATATACATGTTTTTTGGTTAGTTTTATCTAGTGGTTGATGGTTTGGTTCTATTTATCACTTTATGATGTAATATGTTATTTGGATGGTATAAAGGGTGTTGATGTACATGTAACAAAGTGAAATATTGGTAATGGTATTGTATTATGGATGGTAGGAGGTAATGGTATTTTATTATGGATGGTAGGAGGTAATGGTAGTGTATTATGGAAGGTAAGATAGATGAAGGGAAAGCGTGTTCAACATACTGTACTAAAACACATTATATCATGTTCATTCATATAGACGCATATGTGCATTTCTAGTATTGTTAATATAAAACGTAGTGCATTATGGATGGTAGTGTAAATGAAAGAGCAATTATTTAATTTTGGTAATGTATTACGGAATTTGTCAAAGAAATGACACATATGCACATGTAAATGGATAATTGTTACTCGAAATTTATTATTATTATTTTTTGGTTTTTTTAGTGACGAAATATAGCAATTCTTTTTTAAAAAAATATTTAAAAACAAAATTGCGTGTTATTTTGATTTTTTAGGTATTTTTGGTTGTGTTCAAACCGGTTCTCGCAATAAAAGGTTGTTCCTGGCTGATCCATATATATATATATATATATATATATATATATATATATATATATATATATGTAGGTTATCACCCGGGATTGCTTCCCGGAATCGAGAACGTTACTTTTATTATAAATTATATATGATTAATACATAATTAAAATCAAACAAAAAGTATGAGAGATTAAATGTCTTGGCTATAGAAGAGTTATAAACTTTTCATAAACTTAATCACAGGCTCTGAAAGTGTAGTAAAAGTTATAAACTTATTGATTGCTTGTCATTCGAGTTTATAAATTAGGTTATCACCCGGGAGCTTCCCGATCTCGAGCAAGTTATTTATATTCTAAAAATACGAGGTCATTGGATTTCCATAGTATAGGTTTAACATATAAAACAAAAAAAATATGGTGTCGCATTACACCCCGACACTCACAGTGTGGCTCCACCCTTGAACACAACCTACCTAAAGCTACCCAGTTATAACTTCAAACGGTTTTCCAATTCTTCAAAAATAGTTGCCTGAAAAACAATGATCCAAAATTTCAAAGAACACACTAAAAGATCGATTACTTTAGCTACCAATTTCACTGAACTTTACATCATCCTATAGGTCGTAAATGGGGAGAATCAGGAAGTTCAAATAGTTAAACGATTCGAATCGATGGGTTAGGCTAGTAAACACCATAATGTGTTTATATTAGGGGATACAACATATAAATCACCAGATCAAAAAGAGTCGGCAAAACGAACAAATTCAAAATAGGCCAAAAACATCCTGTCAAAACACATTAACTCTTATATACATAGTACAATATTCACAAATGATTTGATCGACCCACCAGCATTATTTTCGTGCACTTTTAAAGTTTTATAATAATTGTTAGGGCATAGATTTTCATAACTATGGATCCTGTATCCTGAAGCGTTTCCTGGATCACTTGTCCTTAGCGGATGGTGCAGGGACTCGGAGGATCAAGGATCCTTAACATTACTTATGATTTCTAACAATTATCCACGTTTTTAATGCTTATAAGCAGGTAATGGACGACGTGGACTTAGTCTTTTCTAGAATCTCGTCGAATATGCTTCATAGAGCACGTGCTTGATGAAGAATATCCGTTATGGAGAACATGGGGGGACTTGCACCTTTTTCGGATAGTTAGTTACTTGATATTTTCTATCTTTAAAGGGGAAAACGAGCTCACTTTAGGCAGCAATCGAATACAATACAAAAACACATAACACTCTCATACTCTCAAAAACCACACCCTATATTCCATTGTATTGAGCTCGTTGTCTTCCAAAGTTGTACAAGGATCATTGTTATTTTTTTATATATTCGGTGATCAGTAGTTTCCATCACCCGAGGTTTTTTATGCCAGAGATCTCACAAAGATCAAGGGCTTTTTCCTCGTATAAATCCTTGTGTTCATCGTTGTTTACGTTTCTAATTTGTTCATACAATTACTTGTCACACAAGCACTCAACCTCACAAAATCAGATTTGGTTACATTATCCTCATTGTGATTTTTGACCAAAACAGTTTGGCGCCCACCGTGGGGCAATCGGTGCTTCAATTCTAAAAACTCATTCATTTCATTCATTTCTATTCATTTCCATCAATCACATGGCTTCTCAAGGAAAATCCAGTTCAAGTGCCATACTGGCGGTTACCACATCTCAGCCTAGTGCATCATTGCCACCCATTCCTCCTGCATACCAGAAGAGTGCTGAGAAACTCCAGAAGAAAACTACACCTGTTTATACAGGATCGAAAACCTTTGTTGTTTCCTCATCTACTCCCACTAACAGTGACCTTTCTACTTTGATTTTGCAGATGAAAGGATACATGGAACAACAGGACCAAACCAACCAGAGGATCCTCAGGGAGATTGATGAAATGAAGAAGCAGAAGAGATCAGTGGAGGATAACTCTCCACTAATGCCCAAGTCATTGGATTTTGCTTCTCCAGCATCGACGATCCAGTATTCTCAAAGATCCGGTGTCCAAATGCAAGGGTCCTCCAACTATCATCAAGGATCCTTGGCGATGACACAGGCTCAAGGATCCTACTTCCAGCCTCAAGGATCACCTATCTTTCAGCGAGGATCACTAGGAATTACGGATCCTCAAGGATTCTTCTATGAACCTGCAGGATTGCAAGGGATGTACCAGCCCAGAGGATTTTATGCACCACATCAAGGATCCTCATCTCGAGTTCAAGGATCCAACTCGTTCCAGGATCAAGGATCCTTAGGGAGCCAACCGTCCAGGAACTCTGAAGTTCATATAGGAGACTTCATTCCTATACAGACTATTGCTTCATCTGGCCCAACCGTGGCACCTGAAGTGTCCACTTTTGGATACACTTCTACGATACTGGTTCCAACCCAATCAGGAGGTGACAATTTCAATACATCTTTTGGTACTAATTATGGTTCCATGCAGGACACAGGTATCAATCAGGCTATGGCACGGGAGCTCCAGAAGCTAAGGATATGATATCCAGCGTCCCAAGAGGGTTAAGCCCATTCCCGAGATCCCGGATGGAAGTCACATGGTGTCTCCTTTTGCACCTCCTATATGCAACGCTGAGATACCAAACGCTTTCAAACCCCCATCATGAAGCTATACGATGGTACAACTGATCCGGATGAGCATGTGGCCCAGTACAGAGAAAGGATGGAGACCAACCCTATCCCTGAAAGGTTAAAGGAAGCCTGTTTGTGTAAGGGCTTCGGATCCACAATCACTGGATCAGCACTCAAATGGCTGCTAAGTCTTCCTACATATTCTATAACTTCATTTTCACACTTAGTTAACTTATTCAATAATCAATTTTCTTGTAGTAGATCTTTTGAAAGGTTAACTAGTGACTTATATAGGATTACCCAGGGATGTGATGAAACACTAAGAGATTATATCACTAGATTTAGTAGAGAATCCTTAGAAATTCCTAGTTTAGATATTTCCACTGCTGTGGAAGCCTTTAAAATGGGTTTACTAAAAGATTCTCCATTCTATGATGATCTTGTTGTGACACCTTGCAGGAATTTAGACGAAGTAAGGAACAAGGCCCTAAGGTTCATCCGTTTAGAGGATGACAAAAGGATCCATGATAGGTTGTTAGGATCCTTAAAACAGGAGAATCAAGGATCCTTTCACAAGAATAATTGATCCAAGCAATACTCCAAGCATAACAATCAAAATGTTCATTCGGTTGAACAAGAGGAAGCTCGGTGAACATTATCCAACTTGATGTCCTCAAAAGAATGTATATTCCTAAATCCGAAATCGTTCCAAGATCATCAGTCCTTGTGGGATTCAGTGGAGAAACAAAGATACGATGGGGGACCTCAAACTTGCAATCTACATTGAGGGAGTAAACTCTAGTAAAAATTTTTGTGTTATTGAATGTTTATCCTGTTGCAATGTTATTCTTGGCAGGCCTTGGATACACGATATGAAGGCAGTTCCCTCGACATATCACCAATGTGTTAAGCTACCAACACCTTAGGGAATGGTCAAGATAGAAAGTGATAAGCAGGAGGCGAAGAACTGTTACACCTCTTCTATGAAACCAGCTTCGAAAACCGAGGAAGCATAGCAATTAAAGTATCCTCCAAGGGATGTCATGGAGGCAAGGGAGCAGGACGTCAAGGATATTCCGTTGGACCCTGAGGATCCTGAATCCAAAAATTTTATAAGATCCGAGATCCTGGATAGCATAGAGCAGGATCTAGTATCCATCCTAAAGAGAAGAAAGTCTACCTTTGCTTGGAAGCATGAAGCTGCACTCAAAGCTCTCAAGGATTATCTATCCTATGCACCAGCTTTGATAAAACTGGAAGATGGAGAACCTTTATTATTATACTTAGTTGTTTCAAGTAACGCTGTAAGTGCGGCCCTAGTCAAGGATCATGAAGGCCACCAACATCCGGTATACTATGTAGGTAAAAGTCTATTTGACGCTGAGGCCAGGTATTCTCATTTAGAGAAACTAATTTTTGCTTTAATTATGGCTTCTATTAAACTTAGACATTACTTCGAAACTCACACTATTGTTGTTAAAACTAACTTTCCCATTAAGAAGGTTCTCAGGAAGCCCGAGATGTCGGGAAGGATGGCAAAATGGGTTGTCAAGTTTAGTGCTTATGACATTAAGTATGAACCCAGGATTGCCATCAAGTCCCAAGCTTTAGTTGACTTTGTGGCTGATTTCAGTAGTGATCTACAAAGAGAAGCTGAATTGGAAGTGCAACAACTTGAGGAGACCATGGATCCTTGGACACTCTTCACAGATGGAGCTTCAAATGTTAAAGGAACTGGACTAGGTTTACTACCAAAATTGCCACAGGGGGGAAATTATACCCCAATCCATTGCATCTGATTCCAAACTACCAATAATGGATCAGGTATCTTCAAGTGTATTTAGCTAAGCAAAGGATCAGGTATCTTCAAGTGTATGTAGATTCATTATTAATTACTAATTATTATAATGGTTCACATACTGTCAAAGGAGAAAAAATCAAATATTTAGAGATAGTCAGGAAACTGGTAGATTCTTTTGGGCTTGTCCCTAGTTTATTTGGGCTTGTCCCCAGTCTATTTGGGCTTGTCCCTAGTGTATTGGGCTTATCCCCAGTCTGTTGCTTTTTTCAGTTTGACACAGGTACCTAAATAAGAGAATGCAGAAGCAGACGCTTTAGCTAACCTTGGATCATCCCTAAAGATGCTAGAGGATGTCAAGATACCTATCATCCATGTTTTGTCTCCTGCAATTGACGAAAATGAAGCAACGAAGATTGTGGAGGACACTACAATTTTACCTATTAATGATGTGCCAAATTCAGGATCATGCATCCTTGTAATTTTATATCCTTAAAGGGGAAATTCCCACAGGGGAAAAACCTGAAGCCTTCAAGATTAAGGTTTCCCAATTCACCATATTAAATAACATGTTATATAAGATATCTCTTGCATGTCCATATCTATGATGCATTGAGGATCCTCAGATCCAAAAAGTCTTGAAGGATTTCCATGAAGGAGACTCTGGAAATCACACTAGGGGCAAAGCACTATTTTCAAGGATCCTCAGAACAGGATATTACTGGCCTACAATGAAGAAGAATTCTGTGGAATACGCAAGGAAATGTGATGCTTACCAAAGACATAGTAACATTCTTCTCAACCAGCGAAACCTTTGCATCCTATATCCTCCTCTTGGCCATTCATGAGATGGGGAATGAATATAGTAGGCAAGCTTCCCAAGGCACTAGGAGGAAAGGTGTTCATGCTAGCCATGACATACTATTTCTCTAAATGAATAGAAGCAGAGCTTTTACTCAAGT
The DNA here is from genome assembly GCA_947069175.1 of Scalesia atractyloides. Taxonomy (NCBI): domain Eukaryota; kingdom Viridiplantae; phylum Streptophyta; class Magnoliopsida; order Asterales; family Asteraceae; genus Scalesia; species Scalesia atractyloides. Next base: position 31,672,327 of record CAMTDV010000030.1, read on the forward strand.
CTGAGAAAAGGAAGTTATATCCTTCACTAAGCGAAACATTATTACTAGATTTGGAATTCCTTCTGAAATTATTTGTGATAATGGATCCCAATTTATTGGGAGTAGAACTGCTAACTTTTGTAACAGATGGCCAGTTATCAACAAAGAGTGGCTGGAGCATATAACAAGAACGTTAGGATCAGAAGATTTCAAGTTGGTAATGTTGTGCTAAGGAAAGCATTCCAGAATACCACGAATCCTGCTGATGGCAAGTTGGCACCAAAGTAGGAAGGTCGCTATCTCATTGAAGCTGAAGCTGGAAATGGGGCATATCGTTTGCTGACCATGGATGGTGATCTCCTACCAAGAGCGTGGAATGTTGTTCATTTAAAGAAGTACTTTATGTAACAAGGATCAAGGATCCTTAGAGATTCTGATATCTAGTCTGGATCAAAGAATCCTGAAAAGATATATGATCCTTCCTTCGGTAACATTTTGCTAATTCTTTCATATCATACTTATTATTCATCATGAGAAAAGGGTGTTAGATTTTTAACATCCAATTTTATCAAGTTTTAAGTTTTGCAGAATTTTCACAAAGATTCAAGTGGTTGGCCAACCCTCCAAAGTTTTTGGGTTTATCCCCAGTTTTTGGGCTTGTCCCCAGCTTAAGGTATCCAATACCTTCTACGGTTTGAGGTTTTCACCTTTCAAACGAGTTGGGTTTTGACACCTCGCTAGTAGCGCACGCTATCCAAGTATAGTTCAAGGCAATGGGACCAGTACCCGCTTTAGGGGCTGACAATTTCATTGTTGTTGGCTATATGTAGGATCTCAAGTATAATGGAGACGTACCATACATCCGTTCCTAAGGTTTCTAACGTTTTCACGTTATCTAAGGTTTTGGCATTTTCATGTCACCTACGATGGGCTAGTCGCCAGTTTGGGCCATACGCCAGTATCCTAAGGTTTCTAATGTTTTCACGTTAGCTTAAGCTTTGGGCTTGTCCCCAGTTTGTTGGGCTTGTCTCTAGTTTATTGGGCTTGTCCCCAGTTATCATTGGCTTATTCCCAGTTTGTTGGGCTTGTCCCCAGTTTATTTGGGCTTATCCCCAGTTGTTTGGGCTAGTCCCCAGTTTGTTTGTATTAGTCCCAAGTTGATTTCAACAGGTTCTGGAGCCTCGAAGATTCACAAGTTGATTCAAAAAGATCCTAGATCCTTAAAGTTTATATAACGGTGACTTGTTTGTTTGTACAAAGGTAGTTCCTAAGGATACAAAATCCTAACTTGGATTTTCTGGTATGCTTTATTCTCATACCTGTTTATCTTATTGACTTCACCCCGAACCTTGCAATTAAGGGTATATGACTTATTTACTTGTATCTAATCAGATTTTATCTATGATTATTATATACAAGAATTGGCAAATGTTTAACAACATGAATTTTTCTAAATTCTTATACGGTTAAACTTACGATTTTCACAAATAATCTATTTGAATGTGGAAACACAAGCATATCGTGTAAACTTTACCAAACAAATGAACAACACCATGTATAGTCAAAAGATTATATTTTAAACCCCATAAGGTTACTAATATGCTCAACCCGAGCTTCGCCAGCATTACGTGGCCCATCCACTCGGGTTGATACGGGGTGTTACTAATTGTTTTAAGTGCAGGAAGGTTAAGAGCGAAGGGTCTAAAAGGCTTCAATCTCCATAAACCAAAGGATTGTCTGATCTTTAAAGAAAATGGAGTTATCTCTAACCCTATATTTCGCAATGATGATTATAGTAGGTCTTATCAGTGACGTCAAGCAGTGTAATGGCTAATTACATGCAGCAACCGCCAGTCCGCATCTAACGGAAATATGACAGACTTGATTCACATCTTATCTGCCATATTTGGGGGCAATTGTTAGGGCATAGATTTTCATAACTATGGATCCTGTATCCTGAAGCGTTGCCTGGATCACTTATCCTTAGCGGATGGTGCAGGGACTCGGAGGATCAAGGATCCTTAACATTACTTATGATTTCTAACAATTATCCACGTTTTAATGCTTATAAGAAGGTAATGGACGACGTGGACTTAGTCTTTGCTAGAATCTCGTCGAATATGCTTCATAGAGCACGTGCGTGATGAAGAATAGCCGTTATGGAGAACATAGGGGGACTTGCACCTTTTTCGGATAGTTAGTTACTTGATATTTTCTATCTTTAAGGGGGAAAATGTGCTTATTTTAGGCAGCAATCGAATACAACACAAAAACACATAACACTCTCATACTCTCAAAAACCACACCCTAGATTCCATTGTGTTGAGCTCGTTGTCTTCCGAAGTTGTACAAGGACATTGCTATTTTTTTATATATTCGGTGATCGGTAGTTTCCATCACCCAAGGTTTTTTATGCCGGAGATCTCACAAAGATCAAGGGCTTTTTCCTCGTATAAATCCCTGTCTTCATCGTTGTTTATGTTTCTAATTTGTTCATACAATTACTTGTCACACAAGCACTCAACCTCACAAAATCAGATTTGGTTACATTATCCTCATTGTGATTTTTGACCAAAACAATAATGAATTAGTACTAAAATGAAATTAATTGTTTTAAATAATGTTATTCAACATTTAGACATTTTATATTTGAATAGATTTTTGACTCATTTAGCTTCTTTGATCCCTAAAGCAAGCCCCTTGACCCTTCGCTCAACCAGCCCATCTACTACTATTAAATTACATACAACGAAAACCCCTTTATAGTAAGGCCGGGTGGAAATATAAATTTGTTTTGTTTTTTTTACATCATATAACTTATTCACTTCTAGCAGTATTTATAAAATACCTTTGCTGGTACACCAATGAAATAAGTAGCTCCTTCAACGACACTTGCAGTCAAGATTGAGTTTGAAAGAAAAAGGTTAAAAATAAGAGATAAGGTGTGTCAATATATAAACCATACAAATTTAGCATAATAAAAAGAGATAAGCATAAAGCATAGAAGCACATGTAAATTGTAAGTGAATGATCAAAGGTCACCTAAATCCCATTTTGACTATATATTTTAGTAAATAGTAATAACAACGACCCTTCCAAGATAACCAAGGCATGAAACATAAGCAACAATAACTACACATAGCATTAATGTCACAAAATTAATACATAAACAATTTGGTTTAACAACTTTAGTTGTATTCATCACTAACTCGATAGGAAAATACAATGTCGTTAAAGTCATCTAACACAACAACGGCATATGCCTTTGTAGGACCGATCCTTGATGCTAAGGAACCTAAATTTGATATCTAACGTTCATAATAGCGATTATATTACGACGTGTTTACCAAAGACAAGAATTAATCAGTTAATAGTTAATTTTATTGATGTAACAGTCATGAATCCAGATTTACAGAGCTTCGCCTCCAAAATGCCAAAGTTACAAATGAGTAAGGCATGCTAGCTATTTATAGAGTTGCAAGTTTGCCTAAGGATAGCTAAGTTCACCCGAACTTGCCTTAGCAAGTTCGGCCAAACTTGACCTTACATGGATCTCATGGCCGAACTTGACTCCAAACTACATAAATACAACTTTCAGCTACCCTATTCAACTCTATTCTATATAGACTCGATATAAGACTAAGACATAGACATTATGCACCAACAGACTCCCCCTTGGATATCGTCTTCAGTCTTGTATCAGTCTTTAAAACTCTGTCTTTGAATAAACATTAATGCACACGACCGAAGAAGTTCTTGAATGGCTTCTTTCGTCGTTCTTGCTTAGGATCCGGCGTCTGATCTGTAGGAGGCACTTTGTTCATGTACTGAAATCTTCTAATACTTGCCTTTCTAGTTTTCTCATGAATAACCTCGAGACGCTTTTCTTCTTTTAGAAATTCAACTCTTTCTAGATCCCTCCACTTTGTCTGCCACATCTTCCCTGAATTTACTTCTCTTGCATAGCAAACATTCACAACTTTCTGATACTGCATAGCTTGTACCTTCTCACGTTCTTCAAACACAATCTTACTATAGAACAAGCATTTAATATCTTCTCTCGAACAGTTCACCAACCACATTGGATCTAGAATCCTGATTTTCTCCATAATCCCCTCATGCCTTGAAATCCCCATATCTCAACTCTTTCCTTTGAAATATCCAAATGTTCTTCGAATCGTAGCACAATAACAGCTTCACAAGTAGTTGAATCTATCTGCCACCACTTGAACAATGGATAGAAGTTTTGCTCAATCGGCATCAACGACATGTTTCTCATGGCTCTAGGTCGCTTCATTATCAAAGTTATGTCTTTTTCCCCTGTCTTTTTGTTTGTTTTGATTCGGCGACCGGGAATGAATGGCTTCCAATAGTTAAATCCTTTTACCGCTTCATACTTGATCATCTTCCATAACTGATCAATGTACTTCATCTGATATGTAACATTCACAGTCCGAACTAGCTCCTCAACATCCCAATATGGTAAAGTCTTGAAATCAGCAAGATACTTGAAGTATTGCACTCCAAATTCCCTTTTGATTGCATATACGTTCAGCTCTTTGAACCAACCCCAACTCAAAATATCCCCCAATGACACGTCTTTGTCTCTGGTAAAGAATGCTAGAGGACGTCGAAACTTACGTTCGTGCGGCATTTCTTTAAACCAAGACTTCTTTTCTTGAGCTATCTCTTCTTTCGTCATCGACTTTGGTACTTTACCTTCTCGAACTGATTCCTCAATCTTTTCTTTCAACATGTCTTCGTCTAGTTGCTTGTACATCTCCTCAAATGTAGGAAAACTATCTGTGTTAGGACCAACGTACTTCGCAGTTTGATCTGTTTCATCATCAGAAGACCAATCTTCAACAATCACTCTGTTGTATTCATCAGCTTCAAATCTTCTAACATACTGATAATCATTCTGTAACATCCGTCAAAAACCGGATTTACCAAACCCGCTCCGTTTATTAACCGAACAATCAGTTAAAAATTTGTTGCGTATTTAATGCCCAAATTATTTTTAAACGATACATAATTAATAAGTATATTGGAATATATAATTTATATTTGAAAAAGTATTAAAAATAATGAAATAAAAAATAAATCAATGCTGCCGGGTTTCGAACCCGGGTCAGCCAGCGAATTCAGCAAAGCCTTACACTCATCCATCTAACCACTGCGCCACTTGGGTTTCTTGTTCATTATTAGAAACAATTAATACATAACCTAAATCTCAAATTCAAAACCGACGCGCCCAATCGCAGTCGTCGGAAATCCCAACGATTTCGCCGAGTTCGGACGGTTTCTCAAATTCAAAACCGACGCGCCCAACCACTGCGCCACTCGTGTTTCTTGTTCATTATCAGGCGGTTATGAGAAGTTCCATGTAGGATTTAGTATTGTCTTGGTTGAAATTTGTGTTACATTCACTGATTTAACATTCATATCATCTCGCCATTTAAAGAAATTGGATTGTGTTCCATTTCTACATAGACTAACCTCTCCATCATAACAAACGAGAGAGGTACTGTCATCATTCAAACATGTATACTATCAGAATTAAGACTCAAATATTGGTTGTTGTGTTTATTTATGTTCTAGAGTTACATCATAGAACCAATCATAACTTACTGATAAAACCAATGAAAATTGAAAGAATATGGTGGATACGCCGCTGGTACTTCCTATATATACGTATTCTTGTCAAAGGATCAGAGGCATTGTCAGGCGGTTATGAGAAGTTCTATGTAGGATTTAGTAATTTCTTGGTACATTGGTTGTGGCGTTTATTTATGTTTAGAGTCACATCATAGAACCAATCATAACTTACTGATAAAACCAATGAAAATTTGACAAGAATATGGTGGATACGCCGCTGGTACTTCCTATATATAAGTATTCTTGTCAAAGGATCAGAGGCATTGTTAGACGCTTATGAGAAGTTCCATGTAGGTCGTAGTATTAGAAATTTTGTTTTAGGATATAACCCTATCCTTCCAAACATATCAAAACTCTTGCGCAAGAAATCATACTTAGTGAATCAACTCTGCTTATCAATATTTTTACCGTAGGCAACAAAAAGCGATTCCTGTAACAGGGTACTTAACCCTTACAAGGGACGTTACCGCCTCAAACAAAATTTAAACTCTTACTCTTTTTCAAAGTATGTAACTGTCAAACTAAACACCATCCTTTTTAGACAAATATGTCACTACTTAAATTTCGGGACGAAATTTCTAAAAAGCAGGGGATACTGTAACATCCGTCAAAAACCGGATTTACCAAACCCGCTCCGTTTATTAACCGAACAATCAGTTAAAAATTTCGTTGCGTATTTAATGCCCAAATTATTTTTAAACGATACATAATTAATAAGTATATTGGAATATATAATTTATATTTGAAAAAGTATTAAAAATAATGAAATAAAAATAAATCAATGCTGTCGGGTTTCAAACCCGGGTCAGCCAGCGAATTCAGCAAAGCCTTAACACTCATCCATCCAACCACTACGCCACTTGTGTTTCTTGTTCATTATTAGAAACAATTAATACATAACCGAAATCTCAAATTAAAAACCTACGCGCCCAATCGCAGTCGTAGGAAATCCTGACGATTTCGCCGAGATTGGACGGTTTCTTCTGTTTTAACCGAAGCCTTAACTATTACATCGGTTATAAGCGACGTCAGAACCCGCGACGCAAGTCATAACCGCCGGAAAACTTATTGACCGACGAATCAAGACGGAAAATGGACTAAATTCGTCGATGTCCTGCCCTATAAATACACCCTCTAACCTCTGTTAACTTTTTCGCTCACAATCACACTCTTTCCCGACGTAATTACACTCGCCGGAAAACTTCTGCAACTGGCCGGAAAACCGAGCCTTTCACCTCTGTGCCTTACTCTAAAAATTGAACACCCAGAGCTCATACCGAAGCCACCCACACTCATCTCAAGCTCCCTGAAGACCCTCTGCCGCAAGACACACGTCGCCGGAATAACCTGCTGACATCGGAGCTTCGTCGGCGAAACAGAGGAGCCACTGTTCGGTATATCTTACACTTAATCTCTCATTCTTTTATTAATCTCACCTGTAATTAAGCGCAACACACTAAAAGAACATGATTAAATCGTCGAACCAGTCGAACATTAGTTCTGGTTAAGTCCAACGAAGAAGACGAAGTTTCAGTATTGTATATGTTTAATTAAAATCAAGATATATCTCGGGTTAGACACACAGTCCAGCGGTGGACTGTGTGCAAATAAAACACGCTTACGTCCCGAGTTCGATTCTTGTCCCACGCACACTCGCCTTAATAAAAAATGTTCCTTTTTTTTAACTGAACCGGATCCACTGCTTATAGATGTTAAGTTTAATAAAAACCGGAATAATAACCAAGATAGACACACAGTCCAGTGGTGGACTGTGTGAACGTTTAAATCACATGTCACGAGTTCGAGTCCAGACTACCGCACCGGTCCGGACAATTATCAAACTTTTTATATAAGGCAGAAATGAAATAATTTAGTTTGTATATAAGTATAATAAAAATCAGAGTATTTACCAAGTTAGACACACAGTCCAGCGGTGGACTGTGTGTTAACCTAAACCACAGGTCCCGGGTTCGAGACCTGTGGAGAGCACCGAGCGAGTAATTAAAATCGTTTTTGAAATAAATGATTTTCGGATTAATTCAATTAGTAAATAAATATAATTAAAAACAGAAATATTTCGGGTTAGACACGTAGCTCAGTTGGTAGAGCTGCGTGCACGCGAACGGGAGGTCTCGGGTTCGAGCCTCACCCGGCGCACACAATAACACAATAAAATCGGTCAACAGGTCAACAGTCAAAAATCAACAATTTTTTTATTTCTTTTATTTAATTATTTACATTAAAAATACTTAAAAATAACATTTTTAAGGTTAGAAAATAGCCTTAAACTCACAAAAATATATCCAACAATTCTACTAAAATTGATTAATAAAACCGCTTACTTACCGAACCATTATGCCATTATCTAGGTTAGTTTCACTCGTGGTTAAAACCAACTTCGTGCGCATTCAACATCATCAACCGAACGCACCCAATGTGAGTGAATCTTACAACTCCCCTTTTTAATTACACGTTTTGGGGTGTGTCATGTGTCACTAAAATTAACTCGTTTATTTAAACTTGTGCCATACCATATTGTGATCTAAACTTAGATTGTATATATTGTTTGTTGTTATGTGTTTCATATTGTCAAGATATATGCAAATCATTCGTTAGGCCCATCAGTTCCTCGTGGGAGACGAGTTGAGCAACGCGTGCCTCAAAACGATCCATTATTGTTCGTGTGTGCATTATTTAATATTAAATGATTGGTGAATAAGTTTACATCTATTTTTACTCATGTGTGGTTGTGCACTTTATTTTATAATCAATTCAATAAACTTGTTCAAATGTTTTTCATAGGATTCACTCGCCAACTTTTTGTTGATCCAAAAACCATTTTTACACATGATACAGGTGAACAGGATGAAGCAAGGAAAACATAGGAAATGCCTTAGAAGAAAACAATGAAGTCTAGAATGATGTTTAGGACATGATGTAATTATGATTGTATATTTCCCATTAAATTGTATTAATGAATATGAAACGTTATAATAAATGTCATGAGCTTTGATGATAACCCAATCATGCCCCGATCACCTTTTCCACTGCGGGTCGGGGTGTGACAGATTGGTATCAGAGCCATGACTATAGGGATATAGGATAGGTTATTAGACCCTTAGAGCCTATACTATAGTTGCCTAAATTTTAATTGTTTAGGTGGTTACATACAAACTTATGATGTTTATTTGTTTCATATTTGTTTATACTTACAGTCAAACATACATACTTACATACACATTCATCATACATATTTCAATGTTCATATATTCAAATCATCTTGATACTTTTGTTATTCAAAGATTTTGTCGCAATTTTCAAATCTCATCAAAGTAAGTTCTGCGACGGGCATGTAGTAACTGGAAGGGTACAAGTACCGGTAGTCGGAACGTCCTGTCTAGGTTGGCATTCGTATAAATCCAATATAACGGACCAGTTTGCCTACCTGGGGACTAACGATGAGAGTACGAAGGACCTATTAGGCCAAAGCATGCCACACCAAACGTCGTTCGAACTAACCCCACTTTGAGGTGTCACCGTGTCCATACCTGGATACATTCCGAATATCATACGTTACATATTTCTCGATTTTCTCCGGGTTTTAGTGTACGTAACCAGGCTAACACATGTGAACCATATGAAAAACCTGGTATTCATGGGGGCCCACATGATTACGAAGGTGAAGTATGGTGGCATGCAAGGCCCAATTACGAGCAAAGCCCAAGACATCCTATGGATGTAGTAGATTTATTTTTCTATATTTATTTTATGAATGTTCATTCATAAATACGACCCATGATCCCAAAAACATCCAACTCATACTCATGATATGTATTCCTTGTAGATGTCTTCTAGCCTCGCCTGTAGGAAGATGAGAGCAGGAAAAGCCCGCGAGCGCATGGCAGCCCTAATCGCTCAACAAATGGCTGCCGTAATACCCAACATTGTAATTCAAGTCCAACAAGCCCTTACCGCTAATCCCGTCAACCAAGAAGATCAAAATGTTATCAACCCTCCCCCAAATACCACTAAATGCACCTACAAGCACTTCAAATCCTGCGACCCTCCAAAATACGAAGGGACTGAAGGTGTCACCACTCTCCTCCATTGGTTTGAAGAAATGGAGAACACTTTTCTAAATTGCGATTGCCCCGATGATCGCAAAGTGCGATATGCTACTGGTCGTTTATATGGAATAGCACTTACTTGGTGGAATACAGAGAAGGCCAAACGAGGTGTTGAAGACGCTATGACTTTGACTTGGGAAGAGTTGAAGGAAATCATGACAAGACGGTTTTGCCCAAGGAGCGAAATCAAGAAATTAGAAGATGAGTTCTATTCGTTGAAGCAAAAGGAAGGCGACCACACCACATACAACAAAAGATTCCTCGAGTTAAATCAAATGGTTCCCAACTTGTTCACTCCTCTTTACCGTTTGATCGAGCACTACATTCGAGGTCTTCCGTCAAAAATCCAAGACTCTGTAATAAGTACCACGCCTGTAACCTTGGAAGCCGCAATGGAGTTAGCTACAGAGCTCACCGAGAACTGCATCCAGAACAAAGACTTCAAGGAGGAGAAGAAGAAGGATAAAGCATCGACTGAAACTTCAAACTCCACCCGAACCGAATCCCCTTCTCAACCCACTTTTAAGAGAAAACGAGATGGGCAACTTTTCGCTGTCACACAACGTAATCAACCAATTTCACAAGCCATACCCATCCAAGCTATCCCAATCACTCAAGTAGCACCCAACTCAACTTACCCAAATAAGAAACCATACCTTGGACCTCACCCTCGATGTAACACCTGTTTTTATCACCATCCCCCTACCTTACCTTGTCGACTATGTGCGAATTGTGGATGCTATGGTCATTTGAGCAAGGTTTGCTGCACCCCTCAAAACCAAATCTCACCCCCTCCTCAAAACATGATCCAAACCTATCAACAACCTCAATACCCCATGTTACCTTATGTTCGAGCTTGTTTCAATTGTGGCGACCCTACCCACTATAGAAACACATGCCCTCGATTGGTTAACATCATAAACGCCCAAGCTCAAGCAAACCCAGTTAACCAAGTAAATCAAGAAAACCCAATCACTAGGCCACCAGCAAGAGAAGAGTTTTCAACATCAACGCCAACCCTGTTGAAGATAATGACGGCCCAAACGAAACCACCCAACTAGTCCCCTTCACCGAAAATCAAGATTCAACTCCAATCGTTTAGTTTTATGTTTTTCTTTATGTTATCTCAAGCTTTGGTTGATTGTGTTTGTTTATGTTTTAGAATCACATAGAACCAATCATAACTTAAGGATAAAGCCAATGAAAATTTGACAAGAATATGGTGGATACGCCGCTGGTACTTCCTATATATAAGTATTCTTGCCAAAGGATCAGAGACATTATCTGGCGGTTATGAGAAGTTCCATGTGGAATTTAGCATTGTCTTGATTGAAGTTTGTTTTGTACTTACTGATTTAGCATTTATGGCATCTTATCATTTAAAGAAATTGGATTGTATTCCATTTCTACATAGACTAACCTCTCCATCACAACAAACGAGAGAGGTATTGTCATCATTCCAACATGTATACTATCAGAATTTAGACTCAAGTTTTGGTTGTTGTGTTTGTTTTAGAGTCACATAGAACTAATCATAACTTGCGGATAAAGTCAATGAAAATTTGGCAAGAATATGGTGGATACGCCGCTGGTACTTCCTATATATAAGTATTCTTGTCAAAGGATCGGAGGCATTATCAGGCGGTTATGAGAGGTTCCATGTAGGATTTAGTATGTTTTGGTCGAAGTTTGTTCATCATACATTTCAGCGTATTTCAATTTCATCATTTAAAGAAGTTGAGCTATGTCTCACTTCCACAAGGACTAACCTCTCCATCACAACAAACGAGAGAGGTATTGTCATCATTCAAACATGGATACTATCAGAATTAAGACTCAAGTTGTGGTTGTTGTGTTTGTTGTAGAGTCACATAGAACTAATCATAACTTGTGGATAAAGTCAATGAAAATTTGACAAGAATATGGTGGATACGCCGCTGGTACTTCCTATATATAAGTATTCTTGCCAAAGGATCAGAGGCAATATCAGGCGGTTATGAGAAGTTCCATGTAGGATTTAATATTGTTTTGGTTGAAGTTTGTATTATACTCACTGATTTAGCATTCGTATCATCTCATTATTTAAAGAAATTGATTTGTGTTCCATTTTCTACATAGACTAACCTCTCCATCATAACAAACGAGAGAGGTACTGTCATCATTCAAACATGTATACTATCAGAATTTAGACTCAAGCTTTGGTTGTTGTGTTTGTTTATGTTTTAGAGTCACATAGGACTAATCATAATTTACTGATAAAACCAATGAAAACTTGACGAGAATATGGTGGATACGCCGCTGGTACTTCCTATATATAAGTATTCTTGCCAAAGGATCAGAGGCATTATCAGGCGGTTATGAGAAGTTCCATGTAGGATTTAGTATTGTCTTGGTTGAAATTTGTGTTACATTCACTGATTTAACATTCATATCATCTCGCCATTTAAAGAAATTGGATTGTGTTCTATTTCTACATAAACTAACCTCTCCATCATAACAAACGAGAGAGGAACTGTCACCATTCAAACATGTATGCTATCAGAACTTGGACTCAAATATTGGTTGTTGTGTTTATTTATGTTCTAGAGTTACATCATAGAACCAATCATAACTTACTGATAAAACCAATGAAAATTTGACAAGAATATGGTGGATACGCCGCTGGTACTTCCTATATATAAGTATTCTTGTCAAAGGATCAGAGGCATTGTCAGGCGGTTATGAGAAGTTCTATGTAGGATTTAGTAATTTCTTGGTACATTGGTTGTGGCGTTTATTTATGTTTAGAGTCACATCATAGAACCAATCATAACTTACTGATAAAACAAATGAAAATTTGACAAGAATATGGTGGATACGCCGCTGGTACTTCCTATATATAAGTATTCTTGTCAAAGGATCAGAGGCATTGTTAGACGCTTATGAGAAGTTCCATGTAGGTCGTAGTATTAGAAATTTTGTTTTAGGATATAACCCTATCCTTCCAAACATATCAAAACTCTTGCGCAAGAAATCATACTTAGTGAATCAACTCTGCTTATCAATATTTTTACCGTAGGCAACAAAAAGCGATTCCTGTAACAGGGTACTTAACCCTTACAAGGGACGTTACCGCCTCAAACAAAATTTAAACTCTTACTCTTTTTCTAAGTATGTAACTGTCAAACTAAACACCATCCTTTTTAGACAAATATGTCACTACTTAAATTTCGGGACGAAATTTCTAAAAAGCAGGGGATACTATAACATCCGTCAAAAACCGGATTTACCAAACCCGCTCCGTTTATTAACCGAACAATCAGTTAAAAATTTCGTTGCGTATTTAATGCCCAAATTATTTTTAAACGATACATAATTAATAAGTATATTGGAATATATAATTTATATTTGAAAAAGTATTAAAAATATTGAAATAAAAATAAATCAATGCTGCTGGGTTTCGAACCCGGGTCAGCCAGCGAATTCAGCAAAGCCTTAACACTCATCCATCCAACCACTGCGCCACTTGTGTTTCTTGTTCATTATTAGAAACAATTAATACATAACCTAAATCTCAAATTCAAAACCGACGCGCCCAATCGCAGTCGTCGGAAATCCCGACGATTTCGCCGAGATTGGACGGTTTCTTCTGTTTTAACCGAAGCCTTAACTATTACATCGGTTATAACCGACGTCTGAACCCGCGACGCAAGTCATAACCGCCGGAAAACTTATTGACCGACGAATCAAGACGGAAAACGGACTAAATTCGTCGATGTCCTGCCCTATAAATACATCCTCTAACCTCTGTTAGCTTTTTCGCTCACAATCACACTCTTTCCCGACGTAATTACACTCGCCGGAAAACTTCTGCAACTGGCCGGAAAACCGAGTCTTTCACCTCTGTGCCTTACTCTAAAAATTGAACACCCAGAGCTCAAACCGAAGCCACCCACACTCATCTCAAGCTCCCTGAAGACCCTCTGCCGCAAGACACACATCGCCGGAATAACCTGCTGACATCGGAGCTTCGCCGGCGAAACAGAGGAGCCACTGTTCGGTATATCTTACACTTAATCTCTCATTCTTTTATTAATCTCACCTGTAATTAAGCGCAACACACTAAAAGAACATGATTAAATCGTCGAACCAGTCGGACATTAGTTCTGGTTAAGTCCAACGAAGAAGACGAAGTTTCAGTATTGTATATGTTTAATTAAAATCAAGATATATCTCGGGTTAGACACACAGTCCAGCGGTGGACTATGTGCAAATAAAACACGCTTACGTCCCGAGTTCGATTCTTGTCCCACGCACACTCGCCTTAATAAAAAATGTTCCTTTTTTTTAACTGAACCGGATCCACTGCTTATAGATGTTAAGTTTAATAAAAACCGGAATAATAACCAAGATAGACACACAGTCCAGTGGTGGACTGTGTGAACGTTTAAATCACATGTCACGAGTTCGAGTCCAGACTACCGCACCGGTCCGGACGATTATCAAACTTTTTATATAAGGCAGAAATGAAATAATTTAGTTTGTATATAAGTATAATAAAAATCAGAGTATTTACCAAGTTAGACACACAGTCCAGCGGTGGACTGTGTGTTAACCTAAACCACAGGTCCCGGGTTCGAGACCTGTGGAGAGCACCGAGCGAGTAATTAAAATCGTTTTTGAAATAAATGATTTTCGGATTAATTCAATTAGTAAATAAATATAATTAAAAACAGAAATATTTCGGGTTAGACACGTAGCTCAGTTGGTAGAGCTGCGTGCACGCGAACGGGAGGTCTCGGGTTTGAGCCTCACCAGGCACACACAATTAAACAATAAAATCGGTCAACAGGTCAACGGTCAACAGGTCAACAGTCAAAAATCAACAATTTTTTTATTTCTTTTATTTAATTATTTACATTAAAAATACTTAAAAATAACATTTTTAAGGTTAGAAAATAGCCTTAAACTCACAAAAATATATCCAACAATTCTACTAAAATTGATTAATAAAACCGCTTACTTACCGAACCATTATGCCATTATCTAGGTTAGTTTCACTCGTGGTTAAAACCAACTTCGTGCGCATTCAACATCATCAACCGAACGCACCCAATGTGAGTGAATCTTACAACTCCCCTTTTAATTGCACGTTTTGGGGTGTGTCATGTGTCACTAAAATTAACTCGTTTATTTAAACTTGTGCCATACCATATTGTGATCTAAACTTAGATTGTATATATTGTTTGTAGTTATGTATTTCATATTGTCAAGATATATGCAAATCATTCGTTAGGCCCATCAGTTCCTCGTGGGAGACGAGTTGAGCAACGCGTGCCTCAAAACGATCCATTATTGTTCGTGTGTGCATTATTTAATATTAAATGATTGGTGAATAAGTTTACATCTATTTTTACTCATGTGTGGTTGTGCACTTTATTTTATAATCAATTCAATAAACTTGTTCAAATGTTTTTCATAGGATTCACTCGCCAACTTTTTGTTGATCCAAAAACCATTTTTACACATGATACAGGTGAACAGGATGAAGCAAGGAAAACATAGGAAATGCCTTAGAAGAAAACAATGAAGTCTAGAATGATGTTTAGGACATGATGTAATTATGATTGTATATTTCCCATTAAATTGTATTAATGAATATGAAACGTTAAAATAAATGTCATGAGCTTTGATGATAACCCAATCATGCCCCGATCACCTTTTCCGCTGCGGGTCGGGGTGTGACACATTCGACTCAAAAGTGTTAACATGCAACACATCTTCTTCAAAATCAAACTCTAGATCTTCAGCATCAACTTCAATTAAGTTGGCCAGATCTTCCTTAGTATAGTTATGCACGTACTCGCCTTCCTCTACATTATGTTCAAGCATCAATAGCATAGGCTTTGTTGCAGCAACAGGCTTTGCAAATATATCAATATTCGCCATATCAACCTCATCTGATGGCCCTGTCTGCCCTGACTCCCCCTGAATCTGATCATCCATCTTATTCGATTCATCTTCCATTAAAGAAGAAAAATCAACGTCATCAGAAACTTTTCCTTCACTGATTCTAATACCAACTCCTCCCTAATCGCCATCATCATCATCATCATCATCAGCAACATTCAAATCTTCACATCAGAATCATTTTTCTGTTCATCATCCTCTTTATCCTCTTTCTCTGCTTCTTCATCGTCCTTATCTTCAGTAGCAACGATAGGATCTGAAGGCTTGACAGATTCGTCAACCTTTGGAATACCGGACTCAGAAGCTATCACAACATCATCAACAGACTTCTCTGCAACTTCAGATGATTTAGGGGCTTCACCCTCAATACCTTTACCTTTTCCACTTGCAGATAACTCTTTTTCAGATCTTTCCTTAGCTTCCTGACGATCCAGACGATCATATTCAGAGATAAAATCAATCCCAAGTGTATTTGATAACACTTTCTGCATTCTTGTAAATCTACGATCTTTAGGGCTTGGATTGACTTAAGATCAGCAATCTCTGTCTGCAGCTTCTCATTTGCATCTTCCAGACTCTCAATTAGAGCTTTGAAGAATTCGCGTTCATTCTCTAACACTTTCACTTTATCATCCAACATTTCTTTCTCAACAGTGCTTTGATTCATCTTATTGATCAACTCATCTTTCTCTTCTTCATTCTTGGCCACTTTTTCTTCCAAGATCTTTACACGCTTTTCAAGAAGATCAACATTCGTCTCTGGAAAGAAATCATTCAGATCTTGAAGACTAATTGGATCATTATGCATATCACCGAACAGATTTACCCTTAGAGTAGACTTTGGAGTAGCAGTCTATGGTGTAGTCTTCCTTGGAGTAGAACTTTCAAAATGTGTGCGTCGTTGGAGCAACAGGATTTTGAACAATAGGCACTTCCAATAAACCAGACACAGGAGGTTCTTGTGTGGCTCCTTGCCTTTCAGCTTCAGATGAGATAATCGCAGGAGGTTCTTGTGTGACTCCTGGACGTTCAGCTTCACTTGTAACCACTACAGGAGGTTCTTGTGTAGGAGGTTCTTGTGTAACTCCTCTATCCTGTGTGCCAGAAGGTTCTTGTGTAACTTCTGCGCTCTTCAGCTTTCCCTTATATCGTTTACTAACTGCCTTTCTTCGTTTTCTTTCTACCCTTTGTCTGAGGACACCCTGTAGTTTTTGTCGATGAAATAGTAGCAGACTTCACACGTTTAGCTTTTTTCTTTGGTCTTTCCTCATCAGAATCTTTTCCAAGACTTGGATCGAAATCAGCATCAAATTCTTTTTCCTTTTCTGCTCTAATTTCAGCTTCTGACTTTTCTGGTTCTTTTACTGGAGTTTCATCAGAATCTTCATCATTTTCTGATGTAGCAGAGATAACATCATCCTCTTGAGTCGTTTTTACTGTTTCCTGACTCTCAACAACCACTGCGCTTGAACCAGCTTCAACTTGAACATTTTCTGGCTCATCTTCATCAACAAGCATTGTATCAACTTTCTTTGCTGCTCGTTTCTTCTTAGGCTTATCAACTTCAGCCTTTAAGAACCATTCACTCCGAGACTTAGGCTTGAAATCTTTGAACCATTCTTTCTCTGCGTTCAACTCTTTTCATCATCGCTTCCATCTTTTCTCCATTTATTGTTAGGCGGCGCAATATAATTTGAATCTTTGATAGCTCCAAATATCGGTTTAGCAACCGGTGCTGATGCTTGCTTTTGAAACTTTAACAACTTCTTCACCGTTGTATCGTCGAGGTGACTTATATATAGCACATCATTTGGATCTCGTGAAATATTTGTGTACTTTTCATCGATTAGCATCTGAACTAACCTCGGATATAAGCACAATCTCGAATCATCCATGTTTTTCGACATAAGAGTGAAAACCAGCTTAGAATAGTTAAACGGCTTCTTCAAGATCAATGTCGTTGCCATACAGGCCATGTAATCTTGCACATCGTCAAGGCCGGCTTTGCGGTGACTGAAAGTATGTATGATTGCATGCATCAAGAGCTTGTAGGGGTTAGGCACTTCCCCTTTCTTTAGTGTCGGCTTGTTCACGCTCTCCTTGTAACCCATTCGATAAAAACACCCTCTGATCCTCTTCTCATCAAGGAATATCGGATCGTCTTTATCATCGTTAAACAGTAGGATCCGTCGAATATCATCTTCTGTAACAGTGATTGGTTTGACTTCATTCCCGACTTGCACTAATGATGTAATGGTCTTTTTATCATCGCTGAGCTCTGCATTCATCCAGAAATGGTATACATGAGATCTGTACGACACTGCGCGCTCCGTGATCGCTCTGTGAATAGGACATTTCTTAAGAAACTTCAAAATACTGACGTAATCTTTCAGAGATGGACATATCGTTTTGTCAAGCGTGATGCAAGCATTATGGAACTTTGAGAAATCCATAGAAATTACCCTTGCTAGTTCTTGAGCCTGACAAACGATGCAAAACAATTAGCACGCTTTACGAGAAAAAATTACAAAATTTTCTAACACTTTCATCAAGTTCGGGCGAACTTGATGTGTGTGTGACAAAACTGTTCTGATCAAGTTCACCCGAACATGCCTTTCACATCATGTTCATCCTTCAAGTATAAGTTCGGGCGAACTTATATCATATTTTCTTCACTCAGAATTCCTAAGTTCGGTCGAACTTGTAATCTCAAACGTTTTCAGAATCAACACATAAGTTCGGTCGAACTTAAGTTTAACAAATTTTTATTCATGGTTTATTTAATCAAGTCCGGTCGAACTTGATAACAAGTTCGGCCGAACTTGTCATCTCCTTCACACCAAACCTGTTCAACATTATCATGAACATTAAAACCAAATCCAAGTTAAATCCATGGTTGATTTTAAACGATTAATTCATTTTTAAGTCCAATTTAACCACCAGATTCCTACATCTATGAGTTTTGTTAAGTTTCGGTTCAAAGAGTCTCGATTCATGTCCAAATAATGGTTCAACGATCAAATCTATACCTCAGCCATTAAAGTTGATGTGCTAATCACCAAAATCAATTGGAATTCGGGCAGAATACGGCGTGATTATGTCAATTTCACTCAAACGCTCTCACATGATAAGTTCGCTCAACGACTTGTTTTTGCAGAAATGAGTTCGGCCGAACTTGCTTAGGTATTTATACCTTGGCAAGTCTGGGCAAGTCCGGGCGAACTTGCTTAGGTATTTATACCTTGGCAAGTCCGGGCGTACTTGCAAGCCCAGAACAAAAGGCCCATTCAAGTCCGGACGAACTTATGATTAAACACACAGCTATCATTGCAAGTTCGGTCGAACTTGCTTTAATGTTAAACTTGATTTAGTTTAGCAAGTTCCGCCGAACTTGCCAAACTAAAAAAAACAGACTTTTTTTCAAATTTTATAATTTAACCCCTGAACTTTTCAACTTTTACCAGTTATTAAATCCACTCAGTTGGCCAAGTCCAAGTTAATGACCTTAGTTAACCGATTTGTCTGTCGAGTCCAAGTTAATGACCCCGGTTTGACCCGTACGAACAAACTGTTGATATTTTCAAAATCAAAGTTTTAAGTTAATGAACTTTTTCCTCGTTTCGGCTTTTCAGATTTTACAGATTAGCTCCCAGCCCGTTGTCAATGAGATTCCCACCAGTTCTAGCATCTGACCAGACTTCGAAGACCCGTTTTCCAACATTGGTTTGCTGAAAACAATGTAGAAACAAAATCCTTTTGTATTTTTGTAAGTTTATGCTAAAGCTGATAAACTATTTACAGGACAATGTAAACTATGTACAAACATATTTACAGACATATTTTTGTGAATTCGTGTCTAAAGAAACATATCAGTTGTATGAGACATATTACCAGTACCGTTGACCTTTAGATGACTTTTAAGTTTTAAACTCGTTTACCTAGATTGTCGATATGTTTGTCCACTTAAACTTTACCACATTTCTCAACTGTTTCAAGATATGTTAAGGTAAGATTTATGAAACTTGACTTATCTGTGGTTCCCACTTCTTGAATATACTCCAGTATCAAGATTCTCTAGATTTTATCTTACAGGTGAATATAGCATAATTGATATCTGTATCTAGGTAATGCGAGACCTTGAGAGCTCAGGTTAGTACTACCGTACAGACAAAGAGATGAAGGCTCGTCTTTAAGGTGTGTTCCACTTAAGGAATCTTTTTAGCACCGCAAATGATTAGATCTTTCGATACTTTTCAAGATTGCATGCAGTTTAGGGTTTTATAGCGAAAGTATTATAGAAGTTCTAGCCTATTGCTTTCACAAAATCAGAAAAACTTGTTTAATACCCCAGATATCAACTATCTATAAAGACCTCGTATCTCAGAATCAGGCAATCTCTCAAACGAAATTTCGGAGTACTAAGTCCATATATCCAAGATATGTTAATCCACAAGATTAAGCAGTTGTAAAATTTAGTTTATATCTTGAAAACAGTTTACTGAACGTGTTAAGCCTATCGACACATCCAGAGTAAGACTTGTTTATCACTTTTAAACTTTCCATTTCTTTAGCATACTGTGATAGTCCACTGATGTACTATCATTTCCTTTTGTGACACTGAATTCTTTTTATCTTTTTCAATGTTTTTGTACTTTTCGCATTTTTCAAATTTTTTCAAATTTTTAAATTTTCAAATGTTTTTGTATTTTCTATAACATTTCTCCCCCTAAAATCAAAAACATCTTTTTTTATTTTAGTTTTCAATAAAATTCTAAACTAGAAAGATATAGACAAACCAATGTGGATCACGTGAACTCGTCGTCCGATCCGTATTCAACCTCAGCGTCCGCACCTGTCAGCAAATTTTTCATGCCATTAATTCTTAACAAGTATTTAAACCGTGATAAAAAAATGGTTTGGTATAAAAATCAACCTTTTGTTCGTCGGTGTGGATTTTTCTATTCGCACCAACTTCTTTTCGTAGCAGTCATGAATGAAGTGATAATGAATTTCAATGTGTTTTTGTGCGTGAGTGATAAACCGGATTTTTAGTTATATCAATGGGTGCCTTATTATCAACATACAGCAAAGTGTCGAGAAATTGCAGACCATTGTCTCTCATCTGCTGTTGTATCCACAGAATCTGTGAACAACAGCTGGAGGCCGAGATATACTCAGCTTTATAGTTAGAGAGAGCGACCGTAGTCTGTTTCTTACACTGCCAGGTTACCATTCTTGTTCCGAAGAACTGGCATCCTGCTGTACTCGATTTTGAATTCAACTTATCTACACCAAAATCAGAATCAGCGTATCCTGCAAGATCGAGATTATCATTCTTCGGGTACCACAAGCCGGTGCTTGGGCATCCCTTCAGGTATCTGAAGATTCGTTTAACGATCTGCATGTGTGAAATTCTCGGGCTTAACTAATATCTGGCGCATAGGCAGGTAGGATACATGACATCTGGGCGCGATGCCGTCAGATATATCAACGATCCTATCATTGATCTGTAGAGCGTCTCATCAACTTTGGTTCCAGTTTCGTCAATGCAAATCCCGTGATTAAGAGCAAGAGGAGTAGATAACGGCTTCGAGCTTTCCATATCAAACTTCTTCAAGATATCGTGCACATACTTGGTCTGATGAATGAAAATACCATCTGGAAGTTGATCTACTTGCAATCCGAGGAAAAATTTCATTTCGCCCATCGAAGACATTTCCAATTTCTTCTTCATAATGCCCTCAAACTCCTTACAAAGACTATCATTCGTTGATCCAAAGATGATGTCGTCCACATAGATTTGAACGATAATTAGATGATTACCAACTTCTCTGGTGAAGAGAGTACTATCCACAGTTCCTCTGACAAAGCTGTTTCCCACGAGATGTTGTGATAACGTCTCGTACCAAGCTCTCGGGGCTTGGTGTAAACTGTAAAGTGCTTTATCAAGAAGATATGCTTTTCTTTTGTTGAGCGGATCGACATACCCTGGTGGTTGTCCGACGTACACCTTCTCGCGTAATTTTCAGTACAGAAAAGCTGATTTGACATCCAACTGATAGACTTTAAATCCCTTCCATGCTGCGAAAGCAAGAAATATCCGATAGATTCTAAGCGAGCTACTGGTGCGTAGACTTCCGTGTAGTCTATCCCTTCCTGCTGGTGAAATACCTTGACAACAAGCCGAGCTTTGTTTTGTACTATAACCCCTCGATCGTCTCGCTTGCATTTAAAGACCCATTTCGTATCAATCGCTTTCTGATTTTCAGGTAGGTCTACAAGCTTCCACACTCCTAACTTCTCAAATTGTAACAGTTGCTCTTGCATTGCTTGTACCCAGTTTTCATCGCCTAAAGCTTCAGAAACATTTTTTGGCTCCATCTGGGATATGAAACATGAATAGTAGCAATACTCTTGTATTGGAGCAACACGATTGTAGAAACAGCTCAAAGCTTTGTTTATTTGACTCCGTGTTCTCACACCTGCTTGTAATTCGCCTATTATAGAATTTGACGGATGATAAGAATATGATCTTGGCATCACTTCGCCTGGAACAACCACAGTATTCTCTTGATTTGTGATATGTTGATCTACCACTACTTCAACTTCAGGAGCACTACTCGGGCTTGCAGATTCATTCAATAAACTTGTAATCTGCTCGGCTTCTTCATCTGAAGAAGGTTCTCCATCGGCATCGAATGTTGGAGCCTCGTCCGAGTCTAAACTCTGTGCTTCAGAAAGAATAGGATTCACTGTAGTATTGACTGATTCTGTAGTCGGTGTCACTTGATTTGTTTGAATCCCTTGACCACCACTATTACTTGAACTAGCATCAGAAGAAGATGATCCCAACGTGGGTTGATTAACCACAATCGGTCTGATGATTTGCTCTAGATTTGCTGATTGATGAAGATAATATAACGCTGCAATTTATTCATCGGATGGTTCTTCAGGCAAATCAAATGATTTCCATAAGTCTTGATAGTTGAATAACCATGCATCACCTTTTCTCTGAATAGGATCCATATAGTTAAAACAATCAACATGCTGCGCTTCAATAACTCTTCTCAATGAAGGAACATAAACTCTTCGCAATGGACTTGCATATCCGACAAAGAAACCTTCGAGTGATTTAGCTCCAAATTTGCCATCTTGATCGATTACAGACATGGCGCTCCAAATGGTTTTAAGAACTTCAAATGCGGTTTCCTTCGGTTGATCATCTCAAACAGGTCTTCTTCGTTGGTTTTACTGTTAAGACTCTGTTTAACAAGCCGTTGCAACTTCTTCACTCCAGAAGCTGACTGGAAGTTTTGAGTCTGCAAGCATGGTTCTTGCAGTTTCGATAAGCGTCATATTCTTCCGTTCAGCTACACCGTTTTGCTGCGGAGTGTAGGGTGCACTAAACTCGTGCAAAATCCCATTAGCATTACAGAATTCCTTCATTTTGGTGTTTTTGAACTCAGTACCGTTGTCACTTCTAATGCCTCTCACCGGAAGATGGTACAGATTCTCAAGTTTCTTGAAAAGAATCACCAAATTTTCAAATGTCTCATCTTTTGATTCTTGGAAGAATACCCACGAGTATCGGGAATAATCGTCTATGACTACCAAGCAGTAGAGATCTCCAGAGATGCTTCAGACATTCACTGGACCAAAAAGATCCATATGAAGTCTTTCGAGAGGCAACTTTATCGAATTGAGAATCTTTCTTGGATGAGATTTCTTGATCTGCTTTCCCTTTTTACACTCGAGACAATTATCTGACATATGAAAACTTTTCAGATTCACACCTTCCACCAAATCATTATGCACCAAATGATTCATCTTTCTAAGGTGAATGTGGCCCATCTTTCTATGCCATAAGATTGACTCCTTCTTAGTAGCTTTCGAGACAAAACATTGTGCAGTTTTTGAAGTAGTAGCATTTCCCATGTCAAGAACAAACAAATCATTCTCTCTTTGTGCACGCATGAGTATCCACTCGTCTGGTATTTTGAAACCCGGTTTGATTATCATGCATTCTTTATCGTTGAAGTGAACAGTAAACTTTTTATCACAAATTTGAGAAATACTCAGAAGGTTGTTCTCAAGCTCCGCAATGTAGTTCACTTGATCAAATGA
Organism: Scalesia atractyloides; assembly: GCA_947069175.1. NCBI lineage: Eukaryota > Viridiplantae > Streptophyta > Magnoliopsida > Asterales > Asteraceae > Scalesia > Scalesia atractyloides. Next base: position 31,696,164 of record CAMTDV010000030.1, read on the forward strand.
AACAACTCCGTTTGAGAGCTTTCCCTCGGCGACAATCCTTCCACCTTGGTTTCCAGCAAATCCAACATATCCGCCATTAATAGCTTTTATTTCGAACAAGAGTGCTTTCATTCCTGTGATATGTCTGGAAGCTCCACTATCCAGAATCCACTTGGAAAGTACAGATCTTTGGAGCCCCTGCACATTTCAACAATTAGTTAAACAGCGCGACCCAAGCCTTCTTGGTCTTGGGTTGAATTGGATAACCATCATCGTAATCAAATTCACATTCGTCAGCATAATCGAATTCATATTCATCTTTTGGATATTCTACGATGTCTATGTTTGAAAATTTCACTTTCTTGTTATCTTTCAAACTGTTACCACTTGTAGTTTTGACAGTTTCAGACTTGATTTCAGATTTTGATTCTTTCATGCTATCACTAGTTTTAACAAGCTCAGACTTAGTGATCTCAGATGTTGTAGACTTTTTCTTAGCAACACAGGCTTGCGATTTGATATTAGCCTTTTTGATATAAAACTTTGTTTCATTTGTTTTTGAAGATTCACCCTTTTTGAAAGTTGAATTTACAAACTTCTTTTCAGATTTGAGTTTATCTTCTAGTTTTGGTTCATTTCTTTTCAAAATCTTTACAGGTTTTACAAACTCTGGTTACTTTGGTTTCACAGCATCTGAACTTTCTTTTCTTCGAAGATAGGCTGGTTTTGACATCGGACACTTGCGTGTAATATGACCAACTTCGTTGCACTTGAAGCAAGTTCGATTATCATGTGAATGGCCACTGGTGGATTTTACACCACTTGTGGCTTTCGCCTTATCTCGAATTTCTTTCTGTTTCTTAAACTCGTCATTTGATTGATTCCCAATCAAACTCTCCTCGTGAACCGTGCTTGTCCATAAACAAATTTCATGTTTTTATCTTTGTATTCATGAAATGGTGACATTTGCTTTTTTGGTTCATCAGATTCCTCTAATCCCAACCCAGCTCTCCGGTTTTCCAGATGATCACCACCATTTCTTCGGTAGTTATTGTAATTTCTTTTGGGTTTTGAATAGAATTTCTTTTCATTTTTCTCCAGGTCATCTGATGTGACTTTTACCAGTTTAAATAGTTTATCCAATTGATCTTCTTTGCCGTTCCGAATCGAAAAACTGTCATCAAAGTATAATCTATCAGATTCCTTAACCTTGTACATTACAACGTTAGGATCATCACATAGATCCTCCTCCGGTGATGTATCGTCATCTTCAGAATTTGTGTCAGAACTGTTCAAACTCGAGGTGGCGCTATCAAAGCTGCATCATCAGAATCATTCCGAACATTTTCAACCACCTTTTTCACTACCGCATTGTCATCATCTGTTTTAGTATAGACTACATCAGTGTTCTCTGGCAACTCGGTTTTCTTTTCAGATAACAACTTAATGTTGAGTATCTTATCCATCCCATCAACGGTTTTGCCACAATACTTCTCGCATAGGGGTGGAGGAACATTGCTATATTCTTTACCAATTTTCTTTTTAGGTTTTTCCTCCGATGGAATTGTCGGAAGAATGTGATCAATGACATGCGCGTTACAAGTGTAACTTCTTAAAAATTGTTGAACACGTTCTGTTTCAATTTTCATGTCCTGGAGTTGTTGTTTGGTCTCGGCAATGGTGTTTATATAGATGTTTATTGATTTTTGTTTATCCATTACTGTACCTTTTAGCATTCTCACAGTATCATGTTGTTCGATACTATTTCTATCGAGCCTGCCATAATCATCTTTTATTTTGTTATACGCTTCCTTCATTGTACGATAATCGTATTTGAAATGTTCGTTATGTACATTGAGTTCAGCGATGATTTGTGATTTTTTGGCACACTCAGCACATGGCTCAGTACATTTTGTACAAGGTTTCTCAACCTCTACAATTTATACTTTGACAACCTCATTTACCTCTGGACCTACCTTGGTTAAATTTGCCATCAAAGCTTTATCGGCAATTTTCTTGAGGTTTTCAGCATTCATTACTTGAGTAACATCAATGACTTCTTCAGCAATAGATTTCTCCTCGGCAACTTGCTCCTTAGAACTTCCGTCAAAGTGACCTGCAAAACTATCACATGAGTTAGGAGATAAAATGCCTTGATTCTGCATGTGAATATACTCATCTTCCTCCTGTTGTTGTTGCAGATACTGTTCCAGCAAAATATTCTCTATCGCAGCTGCTTCTTGGGCAGATGTATCTTCAACAATCTCAGCCATTAATGCAACTCCGGTCTTCTTACCGATATAAAAATTCCAATCGAAACCATCATCTTCGTTTGATGCAACCATGGCTTTCTCAGTGTTGCTGCTGTTTGGCTTTTCTTGAATCTCAACTTGTGTCTTCTTTGGGAAAGGCTTGTATTGAAGAGATTTCTTGTAATACTCATTGCCTCCACAAAATGGACTTTGATTGCCCGTGGCTTTAGGATTTTTGCATTCTCTCTTAAAATGCCCTTTCTGTCGGCATCTGAAACAAGTGACCTTCGTTTTGTCGAACCCTAGCTTGTTGTTTGAATTTCCGATATCTCGGCCAGTGAGTTCAACAAACTTTCTCACTCTTCGAATGATAGAAGCTAGTGACCACTTGATATCCATAAGCTCAAGCTCTTCTTCGTCCACCTGATCATAGTCTTCAACAGTCATTTTGGGATTACCGATCTTTCCAGCTACAAGACTTTCATACGATTCTAGAACCGTGGCGAGAAGTGACATATGTTGTTTTGCAACTTGCTCAGAAACAACATTGTTTAGATTTACAGCAATGTTACACTTATACACATTTGAATCAGAATTTGTTTGTTGGTTCTGATTTGCTTGACTCTGAGGAGATGAATTTGAACCAGTGCTTGAGAACGAAGAACTTTGTGGACTTTGATCATATTGAGGATATGATTAGTTCTGATTCTGCGGAGAAGAATTCAAGTTTGCACTGAATGCTCCCTGAATCTTTGGACTTGAAATGTTGTCATGCATTCCGGTTTTATAATACAGACCAACATCTTGAACAACATTCGCATTTTTAGATTTTGCAATCTTTAGAAGTTCCATTTCATGGCCTTGGAGTTTGTCGATGAATGTAGACAACTTGAAGAATTCCAATTAGCACTTTCTTTCAGAACCATCAGGTAAGTAGTCCACTCTCCGTCAGGTAATGCGTCTGCAAGCTTATTGATATACTCTTGTTCCGTCTTCTAGAGACCGTGTCTTCGCATTTGGACTTTTAGATGACAAAAACACTCAATCATCTATTTCATAGTCTCTCGCTTCAACATGTTAAAGATATCGAACTCTTTCATAATGAGAGCTTTCTTGCTCTTGATCATCTCCGCGCTTCCTTGATACTTCTTTTGAAGCGATAGCCAGAGTTCTCTTGCAGTCGTGTATTCTGGTAGCAAGACGAGAATATCTTCTTTAATGGATTGTTGAATGAGACTGATCATCTTTTTCTCAGCAATGTATTCATCTTTCTGAATTGTGGAGTACTTGTACTTTTCCAGAACTTGCTGATTTTCGTCCAACGGAACTGTATAACCTCGCTCGATCGACACCCAGCCTAGGAAGTGCATGACTTGAACCCAATATGTAAACTTCTCCTTCCATCCTTCATACTCGTCCATGCTCATTAGCTTTGGCGGTTTAACAGTCGTGCCTATCTCGTTGTCAAGATTGACTTGTTGGATCACGTTGGCATTTGACGAACCCACTCCGGACATATAAGCTCTTTGAATATCATCCATCGCGAATAAAGAGACTCGTACGCTGAAAACACTTGAAAACTTTTGAAAATGTTAGATTTACTACAAGTTCGGTCGAACTTGTAGTGAAATGAAGAATTCAAATTTTTCTATCACAAGTTCGGTCGAACTTGTGAATTTCTTTGAAAAATTCCTCTTGAACTTCGGTCGAACTTGCCATTGTATTGGAAAATAACATTGAGTTAACCTCGAGCGAACTTATCAAATGAATTTGATGAAAAATTAGCAAGTTCGAGCGAACTTAGCTAAAAATCCTTGAATTGTATCAAGTTCGGTCGAACTTGATAGAATATCAATGAAAATTCAGTAACTTCGAGCGAACTTCACAAAAATCTATCAAAAACACCTCAAGTTCGAGCGAACTTGATAAAAACTCACTGAAAAAGTGACTTTTTAATACAAGTTCGGCCGAACTTGGCTAACAAGTTCGATCGAAAGGGTTTTGGAAAACATGGTTTTTGCTCAATTTTGTCAACAATTCGGTTGAATTTGGTCTCCAATCTTTCAAGGGTTTATCTTTGTTGTATTTTACATGATATATTCAAAATTGAAAAGATTTTGACTGTGAATTCTTCATTTTTATGAAAAAGTTAAGAAAAATAGAAGAATGGAGATGAAATAGAAGTGTTCTTGTCTTGATTACTATCAAATCAGACTGTTCTAGCTCTGATACCACTTGTAGGACCTATCCTCGATGCTAAGGAACCTAAATTTGATATCTAACGTTCATAATAGCGGACGTGTTTACCAAAGACAAGAACTAATCAGTTAATAGTCAATTTTATTGATGTAACAGTCAAGAATACAGATTGACAGAGGTTCGCCTCCAAAATGCAAAAGTTACAAATGAATGAGGCATGCTAGCTATCTATAGAGTTGCAAGTTCGCCTGAGGATTGCTAAGTTCGCCCGAACTTGACCGTACATGGGTCTCATGGGCGAACTTGACTCCAAACTACATATATACAACTTTCAGCTAGCCTTTTCAACTCTATTCTGTACAGACTCGATATAAGACTAGGACATAGACATTATGCACCAACATCATTCATAAGTTTCAGCACCTGCTCATCATTACGCTTCTCAAATCCTTGAACCTCGGAAAATCTAGTGCAAAAGAAAATAGGAAAAAAAGTTGTAGGGCCGATCCTTGATGCTTAGGAACCTAAATTTGATATCTAACGTCCATAATAGCGGAAATATTACGTCGTGTTTACCAATAGACAAGATTTAATCAGTTAATCATCAGTTTTATAGATCAAACGTTCTGGTTACAAACTGACAGAGCTTCGCCTCTGAAATGCCAAAGTTACAAATGAAGTAGGCTAGCTAGGTATTTATACTATTGCAAGTTCGCCCCTAAGAGACTCAAGTTTGCCCGAACTTTCTACTGCAAGTTCGGCCGAACATGTATACATGTGACACATTATGGGCGAACTTGGCTAAACTATACATAAATACTTCATATACCTAGCCTATTCAGCTCTATACAATACAGACTCGATATAAGACTAATACATAGACATTATGCACCAACAGACTCCCCCTTGGATATCATCTTCGTCTTGTATCATTCTTCAAAACTCTGTCTTTATATAAACGTTAACGTACACGACCGAAGAAGTTCTTGAACGGCTTCCTTCGTCGTTCTTGCTTTGGATTCGGCGTTTGATCAATTGGCGGTGGTCTTTTAAAGTTAGACATTCTTAGAGAACTTTGCCTTACCGCTTTTTCCATTCTTTCTTTAATTGCCTCATTTCTGTTTTCCTCTTTTAAAAACTTAACTCTCTCCAGATCCCTCCACTTTGTTTGCCACATCTTTCCAGAATTGACTTTGCGCGCATAACAAACATTCACAACCTTTTGAAACTGCATAACTTGTACCTTTTCACGTTCTCCAAAAACAATCTTGTTGTAAAACAAGGTTTTGATATCTTCTCTCGAGCAGTTCACAAGCCACATAGGATCTAGAATCCTTACCGTCCTCCATAAACCCCTCATGCCCTGATAACCCATCACTTCAACCCGTTCCTTGGTAATATCCAGATGTTCTTCAAACTTTACCACAACCACAGCTTCACACGTTGTTGGATCAATCTGCCACCACTTGAACAAAGGATAGAAGTCTTGTTCAATCGACATTATCGGCATATTTCTCATGGCTCTTGGACGTTTCATTATTAACGTTATGTCCTTTTCTCCAGTTACCTTGTTTATCTTCACTCTACGACCAGGAATAAAAGGCTTCCAATAGTTCCAACCTTTAACCGCTTCATACTTAATCATTTTCCACAATAATTGATCAATTGGCTTCATGTAATATGTAACATTCACCGTCTGTACCAACTCTTCTACATCCCAATACGGTAATGTTTTGAAATCAGCAAGGTATTTGAAGTATTGCACTCCAAACTCCTCTTGATTGCATATACGTTAAGCTCTTTAAACCAACCCCAGCTTAAAATATCTCGCAAAGAAACGTCTTTGTCTCTGGTAAAGAATGCAAGAGGACGTCGAGACTTGCGTTCGCGTGGCATCTCTTTAAACCAAGACTTTCTCGCTTGAGCTATCTCTTCTTTGGTCATGGGCTTAGGTACTTTACCCTCTCGAACTGATTCAGCAATCCTTTCCTTCAACATATCTTCATCAAGTTGTTTGTACATCTCTTCAAAAGTAGGAAAACTATCTGAATTAGAACCGATGTACTTTGCTTTCTGAACTGATTCGTCATCTGAAGACCAATCTTCCACAATTACTCGATTGTATTCATCAGCTTTGAATCGTCTTTGATATTGATAATCATTTGGCTCGAAAGGATTTACAGCCATCACATCCTCCTCAAAATCAAACTCTAACGATTCAGCTTCAACTTCGATCAATCTAGCTAAATCCTCCTTCGTGTAGTTATGTACATATTCACCTTCCTCCACGTTGTGTTCTAACATTAACATTAAAGCCTTCGCGGGAATAGCAGCAACTGGCTTTGCAAAACGATCAATATTTGCCATATCTATATCATCATCAGCTGGCCCTTTCTGCCCCGACTCCCCCGACTTTTATCTTCCATTCTATTCGATTCATCATCCATTAGGGCAGTAAAATCGAAATTATCAGAAAATTTGACTTCAGAAACTTTAATACCAACATTACCCTGATCATCGTCATCATCATCACCAACATTCCAATCCTCGTAACTTCCTTCCTCTTCATCCTCTTTATCATCTTTCTCGGTTTCTTCATCGTCTTTTTCTTCAGAAGCAGTGATAGGATCAGAAGGCTTGACAGATTTGTCAACCTAGGAATATCAGACTCAGAAGCTATGACAATATTTTCTTCAATAGGTTTCTCTGGAACATCAGAAGACTTAGGAGCTTCACCTTCAACCCCTTTCCCTTTGCCACTCTCAGCTAATTCTTTTTCAGCTCGTTCCTTAGATTCCTGTAGATCTAGACGATCATATTCAGCGATGAAGTCGATACCCAGTTCATTAGATAACACTTTCTACATCCTGGAGAATCTTCTATCATTTAGAGCTTGGACAGACTTTAACTCTGAAATTTCTGTCTGCATTTTCTCATTAGCATCTTGTAGACTTTTGATCAACGCTTTAAGATACTCTCTTTTATTTTCTAACACCTTCACCTTGTCATCCAACATTTCTTTTTCGACAGCGCTTTGATTCATCTTGTTAATAAGCTCTGCTTTTTCAACTTCATTATGCGCTACTTTTTCTTCTAACGCCTTCACGCGCTACTCCAGAAGTTCAACATTTGTTTCTGGGAAGAAATCGTTTAGATCCTACAGACTTATTGGATCATTGTGCATATCACTAAACACATTAGGCCCTCTTGGAGTCTTCGGTGTTGACTTTGGTGTTGTAGAGTTTGGTGTTGACTTCCTTGGCGTAGAACTTTCAGGAACAGATGTCGTTGGAGCAACAGGAGATTCAGTGATAGGAACTTCAACAAAGCTAGACACAGGAGGTTCTTGTGTAACTCCTCGCCTTTCAGCTTCAGCATGAATAATAACAGGAGGTTCTTGTGGAGGAGGTTTTTGTGTGACTCCTTTCTCCTAAGCACCAGGACGTTCTTGTGGGGCTTCTGTGCTTTTCATCGATCTTTTGCGCCTCTTACTTACAGCTTTTTGCTCTTTCTTAGATTTTCTCTTTCCTTTGGTCTGAGGAGACCCTGTAGTCTTTGTTGATGAAACAGTCGCAGACTTAACACGTTTAGATTTCCTAGGCCTATCCTCATCGGACTCTTTTTCTGCATTAGGATCAAAATTAGCATCCAGTTCTCTTTCTTACTCTGCTCTAATCTCTACCTCAGTCTTTTCTGGCTCTTTAGAAGGAATTTCTTTATCAGAATCATCTTCATTTTCAGAAGTAGCAGATATAACATCATCTTGAGTCGTTTTCACATTCTCTTGACTCTCAATAACACCTGCAGCACTTGATCCAGTAACTGCTTCAACATTTTCAGGTTCATCCTCGTCAACGAGCATCGTTTCAACTTTCTTAGCTACTCGTTTCTTCTTAAGTTTATTAGTTTCTACCTTCAAGAACCATTCACTAATTGCCTTAGGTTTGAATTCCTTAAACCACTCCTTCTCAGTGTTAAGCTCTTTCTCATCGTCACTGCCATCTTTTCTCCATTTGTTGTTTGGCGGCGCAATATAATTAGAATCTTTAATCGCTCCGAATACAGGCTTTGCAACAGGAGCTGAAGCTTGCTTCTGAAATTTGATTAGCTTCTTTACTGTGGTCTCATCAAGATGAACTAAGTATAAAACATCGTTCGGATACCGTGCTATATTGGTGTACTTCTCGTCAATCAACATTTGAACAAATCTTAGATATAAGCATAGTCTTGAATCTTCCATGTTTTTCGACATATGAGTGAAAACTAACTTTGAGAAGTTAAACGGCTTCTTCAGAATAAGTGTCGTTGCCATGCAAGCTAAGTAATCTTGAACATCATCTAAACTAGCCTTGCGATGACTGAATATATGAATTATGGCATGCATCTGAAGCTTGTAGGGGTTCGGCACTTCCCCTTTCTTCAGCGTCGGCTTGTTCACGCTTACTTTATAACCCATCCTGAAGAAACAACCACGCACCATTCTCTCATCAAGATAAATGGGATCGTCTTTATCATCTTTGAACTGCAGAATCCGTCGAATATCATCTTCGGTAACTGTAATCGGTTTAATCTCATTGCCGACTTGCACAGATGAAGTGATCGTCTTCTCATCTTCGCTTAAACTTGCGTTCATCCAGAATGGAAAATATGAGATCTATATGACACTGTGCGCTCTGTAATCGCTCGATGTATAGGACTATCTTCTAAGAACTTCAATATAATGTCGTATTCCTTCAAAGCTGGACAGATCGTGTTGTGCGTCTTAGAAAATTCCACTTAAATTATACGCTCTGGAACTTGTACCTGAAAAACGACGCAAAACAATTAGCACGCTTATCGAGAAAAAAAATTCTAACACTTTTATCAAGTTCTGGCGAACTTGATTAGGTGTTACAACATTCTGATTTATTCAAGTTCGCCCGAACATGCACATAACATGTTCAAACTTCAGGAGTAAGTTCGGGCAACCTTATACTTTAAACAATTAAGATTTCTTTACCATAAGTTCGGTCGAACATGCATTTAATTCTTTCACACACAAATTATCAAGTTCGGTCGAACATACATTTTTGACAGTTTTAAATGATGTTTGATGCAAGTCCGGCCACCGGTCGAACTTGACAACAAGTTCGGCCGAACTTGTCATCTTCTTCAACCAAATCTGTTCAGTCATGCAATCAACTGTTTTATTCCAATCAAAAACATTTATACGGTCGATTTTATGTGTAGATGTTGATTTTAAGTTCAATTTTTACCAACAACACCTAGATCTAACAGATGTTAAAGTTCCAGATCTGAGTTCATCTTATCCGATTCAATTCACGGATCAATCAATGAGATTATACCTCAGCCATTGTTATTAGTGTGCCAATCACTAAAAACAATCAAATTTAGGCAGCGTAACGGCTCTAAAGTGTCAAAATCACAAGATCGCTCTTAATCGCCTAAGTTCGCTCGGGAGAGATTGTTTGCTGATAAATGAGTTCGGCCGAACTTGATTGGTATTTATACCAAGTCAAGTTCGGGCGAACTTGTTAAGCCCAACTAATCAAGCCCATTGAAGTTCGGGCGAACTTAGCCTTTATTAAATAACAAACAGCCATCTGCAAGTTCGGTCGACTTGCTGTTTGTTAAACTTGATTTGTTTAGCAAGTCCGGCCGAACTTGCCATACACAAATTCAAACTTTTTCAATTTTTACAGTTTAACCCCTGAACTTTTCAACTTTTTACCAGTTATGAAAATCCACTCAGTTGACCAAGTCCAAGCTAATGACCTTTGTTAACCGATTTGTCTGCCGAGTCCAAGTTAATGACCCCGGTTTGACCCGTTACGAACAAACTGTTGATATTTTCAAAATCAAAGTTTCAAATTAATGAAATTTTTATCTTTTTGGCTTTTTAGTTTTAACAAATTAGCTCCCAGCCCATTGTCAAAGAGATTCCCACCAGTTCTAGCATCTTACCAGACTTCGAAGATCCGTTCTCCAACATTGGTTTGCTGAAAACAATGTAGAATTAAAATCTTTTTGTATTTTTTTGCAAGTTTATGCTAAAACACACCGAAAATCTTTTTGATTTTAATCTGTAAAGCTGAAATACTATGTACAGAACAATGTAAACTATGTACAAACATATTTTACAGACATATTTTTGTAAATTTCTGTCTAATGATTATATCAGTTAATTGAGACATATCACCAGTACTATTGACCTTTAACATACTTCAAATTTTAAACTCGTTTAACTAGATTGTCGATATGTTTGTCCACTTAAGCGTTACCACATTTCTCAACTGTTTCAAGATATGTTAAGGTATGATTTATGAAACTTGACTTAACTGCGGTTCCCACTTCTTGAATACACTCCCGTATCCAGATTCCCTAGATTTCATCTTACAGGTGAATATAGCGTAATTGATATCTGTATCTAGGTTGTGCGAGACCTTGAGAGCTCAGGTTAGTACTTCCGTACAGACAAAGAGATGAAGGCTCGTCTTTAAGGTGTGTTCCACTTAAGGAGTCTTTTTAGCACTGCAAATGATTAGATCTTTCGATTCTTTTCAATGTTGCATGCAGTTTGGGGATTTTTGACGAAAATATTATAGAAGTTCTAGGCCATTGCTTCCGCAAAATCAGAAGGACTTGTATAATACCCCATATATCAACTATCTATAAAGACCTCGTATCTCAGAATCAGGCAATCTTTCAAACGAAATTCCGGAGTACTAAGTCCATATATCCAAGATATGTTAATCCACAAGTTTAAGCAGTTGCTAAATTTAGTTTATATCTCAAAAACAGTTTACTGAACATGTTAAGCCTATCGACATATCCACAGTAAGACTTGTTTATCACTTATTAAACTTTACAATTCTTTAGCATACTGTGATAGCCCACTGATGTACTATCATTTCCTTTTATGACACTGAACTTTTTTTGTCTTTTCCAATGTTTTTGTACATTTTTGAATTTTTCGTATGTTTTTGGATTTTAAAATATTTTGAATGTTTTTGATTTTCTCTAACATTTCTTCCACTAAAATCAAAAACAACTTTTTGGATTTTAATTTTTTAACTAAATTCTAAACTAGAAAGATATTTAAATACCAATGTGGATCACGCGAACTCGTCGTACGATCCGTATTCAACCTCAGCGTCCGCACCTGTCAGCAAATTTTTCATACCGTTAATTCTCAGCAAGTATTTAAACCGTGGCAAAGAAAATGGTTTGGTATAAAAATCAGCCTTTTGTTCATCGGTGTGGATTTTTCTATTCGCACCAATTTCTTTTCGTAGCAATCACGAATGAAATGATAACGAATTTCAATGTGTTTTGTGCATGAGTGATGAACCGGATTTTTAGTTATATCAATTGCTGCCTTGTTATCAACAAACAGCGGAGTGTCTAGATATTGCAGACCATAGTGTCTCATCTGCTGTTGAATCCACAGAATTTGTGAACAGTTGGAGGCCGAGATATACTCAGCTTCACAGGTAGAGAGAGCGACCGTAGTCTGTTTCTTACACTGCCAGGTTACCATTCTTGTTCCGAAGAACTGGCATCCCGTTGTAGTTGATTTTGAGTTCAACTTATCTACACCAAAATCAGAATCAACATAGTCTGTGAGGTCGAAATTGTCGTTCTTCGGGTACCACAAGCCGGTGCTTGGGCATCCTTTCAGGTATATGAAGATTCGCTTCACGATCTGCATGTGTAAGATCCTAGGGCTTGACTGATATCTTGCGCATAGGCAGGTTGGATACATAATATATGGGCGTGATGCCGTCAGATACATCAGCGATCCAATCATCGATCTGTAAAACGTCTCGTCAACTTTGGTTCCAGTTTCGTCAACACAAATGCCGTAATTTAGAGCAAGAGGCGTAGATAGAGGCTTCAAGCTTTCCATTCCAAACTTCTTCAAGATGTCGTGAACATACTTAGTCTGATGAATGAAAATACCATCCGGAAGCAGATCTACTTGCAAACCAAGAAAGAACTTCATTTCGCCAATCGAGGACATTTCGAATTTCTTTTTCATGATTCCTTCAAACTCCTTGCAGAGACTATCGTTTGTAGATCCAAAGATGATGTCGTCAACGTAGATTTGAACTAAAATCAGATGGCCATCAACTTCTCTGGTGAAAAGAGTACTATCCATAGTTCCTCTGATAAAGCCGTTTCCGACGAGATGTTACGATAACGTCTCGTACCAAGCCCTCGGGGCTTGTGTAGACCATAAAGAGCTTTATCCAGTAGGTACGCTTTCTTCTTGTTGAGTGGGTCGACAAACCCCGGTGGTTGCCCAACGTACACCTTCTCGCGTAATTTTCCATACAGAAAAGATGATTTGACATCCAATTGATAGACTTTAAATCCTTTCCATGATGCGAAAGCTAGAAAGATTCGAATAGATTCCAAGCGAGCTACTGGTGCGTAGACTTCCGTGTAGTCTATCCCTTCCTGCTGGTGAAATCCCTTGACAACAAGCCTAGCTTTGTTACGAACAATAACCCCTTTATCATCACGTTTACACTTAAAGACCCATTTTGTATCAATTGCTTTCTGATTTTCTGGTAGATCTTCAAGCTTCCACACTCCCAACTTCTCAAACTGCAATAATTCTTCTTGCATTGCTTGTACCCAGTTTTCATCGGCTAAAGCTTCATTTACTGTCTTTGGCTCAATCTGAGAGATGAAACATTAATAGAAGCAATAGTTCTGGGTTGAAGCAACGCGAGTGTAAAAACAACTGAGTGCTTTGTTGATTTGCCCACGAGTTCTAACACCAGTTTGAAGTTCTCCGATTATATTTGTTGACGGATGATAGGAATATGATCGCGACAATTCTTCACTTGGAACATCTACTGAGTTTTGTTGGTTCGTGATGTTAAGATCAACAACCAATTCAATATTTGGAGAGCTTGATGAAGCTTCATTTCTGTTGTTCGGGACTACAGATTGATTAAGAAGACTTGTTATCTGCTCCACTTCTTCATCTGAAGGAGATGATTCCGCATCAGCATCAAATGTTGGTGCTTCATTTGAGTCAGAATTTTGATTCTGAGGCATACTGTGCTCCATTGTTGTATTCACTGGTTCAGTAGAGGTATTTGTTGGAGGAGTAGCAGGTGTTGTTAATGTTTCAGAAACATTTTCAGTCGGAATACCACTATTGCTTGAACTTGCGCCAGAAGAAGATGGATCCAACGTGGGTTGATTAACCACAATTGGTCGAACAATTTGTTCTTGATTCGCTAACTGGTGAAGGTAGTATAACGCTGCAACTTCTTCGTCAGTCGGTTCTTCGGGCAAGTCAAATGACTTCCAAAGGTCTTGATAGTTAAACAGCCACGCGTCACCTTTCCTTTAAATATGATACATGTAGTTGAAACAATCCACGTGTTGTGCTTCAATAACCTTTCTCAATGAAGGAACATATACTCTTCTCAACGGACTCGCATATCTGACAAAGAAACCTTCAAGAGATTTAGCTCCGAATTTGCCATCTTGGTCTATTACGGTACATAGTGCACCGAATGGTTCTAAGAACTTCAAATTTGGCTTCCGTCGGTTTATCATCTCAAAACATGTTTATTTGCTGGTTTGGAAGTGAGAACCATGTTCAGCGTGTAGCAAGCCGCAGCAACCGCTTCACTCCAGAAGCTGATTGGAAGTTTAGAATCTGCAAGCATGGTTCTCGCAGTTTCAATCAAAGTTCTGTTTTTTCCGTTCAGCTACTCCGTTTTGCTGTGGAGTATAGGGAGCACTAAACTCGTGTAGAATCCCTTTTGCATTGCAGAATTCCTTCATTTTGTTATTCTTAAACTCTGTGTCGTTATCACTTCTAATGCGTCTGACCGGCATATGATAAAGGTTCTCGAGTTTCTTGAATAGAATAACCAAGTTCTCGAACGTTTCGTCTTTTGATTCTTGAAAGAATACCCACGAATATCTCGAATGGTCATCTGTCACGACCAAGCAATATAAGTCTACTGAGATGCTTCGAACATTTACAGGACCAAATAAATCCATGTGGAGACGTTCTAATGGCAACTTGAATGAGTTTAGAATTTTCTTCGGATGATATTTCTTGATCTGCTTTCCCTTTTGCATTCTAAGCAATGATCAGACATTTAAAAACTCCGAAGATTTACGCCTTCTACAAGATCATTATGAACTAAGAAATTCATTTTTCGCAAATGAATATGCCCCATCTTACGATGCCAAAGAATAGAATCCTTTTCAGTAGCCTTTGACACAAAACATTGTGCTAATTTTGATGAAGTGGTAGCAACACCCATATCAAGAACATATAGATCATTCTCTCGAGGTGCTCGCATCAGAATCCACTCATCTGGTATTTCTAATCCCAGCTTCAAGATGATACACTCTTTTTCGTTGAAATGGACTATGAACTTCTTGTCACAAATCTGCGATATACTCAGAAGATTGTTCTCAAGTTCTGCAATATAGTTTACACGATCGAATGAAACGACGCCATTGGAGAGTTTTCGCTCGGCGACTATCCTTCCACCCTGGTTTCTAGCAAATCCAAAATATCACAATTGATAGCTTTAATGTCGAATAGCAACGCCTTCATTCCCATCATATGTCTGGACGCTCCACTATCCAAAATCCACTTAGAAAGTACGGATCTCTGGAGCCCCTGCACATTTTAACAATCTATTTAAAAAGCGACCCAAGCCTTTTTGGATTTGGTTGAATTGGATAACCACATCAAAATCAAATTCACATTCATCAGCATAATCGAATCCACCCTCATCTACAAAATAAACTTCCCATTCTTCATCTGAATTTTCTATGATGTTTATGTTTGAAAACTTTACCGTCTTTTTATCTTTTGAATTGTTACCACTTGTATTTTTGACAGTTTCAGATGTGGTTTCAATTATGATTTCAGATTTTGATTCTTTCTTTCTATCACTAGTCTTAACAAGCTCAGACTTAGTGTCCTCAGATGTTGCTGACCGTTTCTTTGCAATCCAGGCTTGAGATTTTATGTTAGCCTTCTTGATGTAAAAATTGTTTTCATTAGCCTTTGAAGTTTCACCTTTTTCGAAAATTGAATTTTCAAACTTAGGTTTGATTTCAGCTTTTGATTCATTTCTTTTCAAAATCTTTACAGGTTTTACAAACACTGGTTGCTTTGGTTTCACAACATTTGAACTTTCTTTTCTTCGAAGATAAGCCGGCTTTGATTTCGGACAGTAACGTGTAATATGACCAATTTCGTTGCACTTAAAATAAGTCCGATGTAGATGTCCTTTAGTGGGTTTTACACCACTTGTTTTGGCACCACTTGCAATTTTGGCTTTATCTCGAAGTTCTTTTTGTTTCTTGAACTCATCGTTTGATTGTTTCCCGATCAAACTTTCCTTATGAACCGTGTTCGTCCCATATACAAAATTCATATTTTTATTCTTGTATTCATGAAATGGTGACGGTTTCCTTTGAGGTTCATTTGATTCCTCTAATCCCAACCCAGCTCTCCGGTTTTCCGGATGATCACCACCATTCTTTCGATAGTTGTTTCTTATAGATTTGGAATAGAATTTCTTTTCAATTATCTCCAGATCATCTAATGTGACTTCCACGAGTTTAAAGAATTTGTCTAATAATTCTTCCTTCAAATTTTGAATCGGAAAACTGTCATCAAAGTATAATCTATCAGATTCCTTAATCTTGTACATGACAATATTAGGATCATCACTTAGATCATTCTTCGATGATGTATCGTCATCTTCGGACTGTGAATCTGAATTCTTTGAGCTCGAGTTGGCGCTTTTAAAGCTGCCTTCATCAGAATCGTTCAAAACATTTTCAACAACCTTTTTAACCACAACATTGTCATTATCTGTTTTAGTATAGATTACATCAATGTTCTCTGGCAACTCAGTTTTCTTTTCAGATAACAACTCAATGTTGAGTGCCTTATCCATCCCATCAGCGGATTTGCGACAATACTTCTCGCAAAAGGGTGGAGGAACATTACTGTATTCTTTACCAATTTTCTTTTTAGGTTTATCTTCCGATGGAATTGTCGGAAGGATGTGATCAATGACATATGCATTACATGTATAACTTCTCAAAAGTTATTGAACACGTTCTGTTTCAATTGTCATGTCCTTGAGTTGTTGGTTAGTTTCAGCAATGGTGTTAATATAGATATTAATCTCTTTTTGCTTATCCATTACTGTTCCTTTTAACATTCTTATGGTATCATGTTGTTCGATGTTATTTCTATCAAGCCTACCTAATCATTTTTCATTTTATCATACGCTTCCTTCATTGTGCGGTAATCGTATTTCAAAAGTTCATTATGCACATTGTTTTCAGCGACGATTTTTGATTTTTCGGCACACTCAGAACATGGTTCGGTACATTTTGTACAAGGTTTTTCAAACTCTACAATTTGTATTTTGACAACTTCTTTTACCTCTGGACATACCTTAGTTAGATTTGCCATTAAAGCTTTATCTACCATGTCCTTGAGGTTTTCGGCATTCACTTCTTGTGTAACATTGATGATCTCTTCATCAATTGTTTTCTCCTCAACCACTTGTTCTTTAGAGCTTCCATCAAAATGACCTGCAAAACTTTCACACGAGTTAGGAGATAAAATTCCTTGTTTCTGCATGTGGATATACTCCTCTTCTTCTTGTTGTTGATGCAAGTATTGCTCCAGCAGAATCTGTTCTACAGTCACTGCTTCTGCTGCTGCCGCTGCTTCCTCTGCAGAAGTATCTTCAACTATCTCAGCCATCAACGCAACTCCGGTCTTCTTACCAATGTAAGAATTCCAGTCGAAACCATCATCTTCTTTTGATGCTACCATAGCTTTCTCATTGCTGCTGCTATTTGGTTTCTCTTGGAGTTCAACCTGAGTCTTCTTTGGAAATGGCTTGTATTGAAGTGACTTCTTGTAATACTCGTTGCCTCCTCCGAAAGGATTCTGATTTCCCGTTGCTTCAGATTCTTGCACTCTCTCTTGAAATGTCCCTTTTGGCGACATCTGAAGCACGTCACTTTTGATTTGTCGAAGCCCAACTTGTTGCTTGAATTTCCGATATCTCGGCCAGTAAGAGCAACAAACTTTGTGACTCTTAGGATAATAGATGCTAAACACCACTTGATATCCATCAACTCGAGTTCTTCTTAATCCACTTTGTCATAATCTTCTGCCGTCATTTCAGGATTTCCAATTTTACCGGCGAACAGTAGCGAGAAGAGACATATATTGTTTAGCAACTTGTTCCGAAACAACATTGTTCAAATTCACTGCGATGTTGCACTTGTATACATTCGCATCAGAATTTGTTTGTTGATTCTGATTTGCTTGACTTTGATAAGATGAATTTGAACCAGTGCTTGAGTACGAACTCTGTGGATTCTGATCATAATGAGGTTGTGATTGACTCTGGTTCTGTGGAGAAGCATTCATGTTTGCATTAAACGCTGTCCCAATTTTCGGACTCGAAATGTTGTCTTGCATTCCACTTTTGTAGTACAGTCCAACATCTTGAACAACATTAGCATTCTTTGACTTTGCAATCTTCAGAAGCTCCATTTTATGGCCTTCGAGTTTGTCGATAAACGTTGACAACTTGAAGAATTCCCACTTATCACTATTCTTCAGAACCATCAAATAAGTAGCCCATTCACCATCTGGTAGTGCGTCAGCAAGCTTGTCAATGTATTTTTGTTCAGTCTTCTCGAGACCGTGTATTCGCATTTGAACTTTAAGATGACAGAAGCGCTCGATCATTTGCTTCATGGTCTCATTCTTTAGCATGGTGAAGATATCGAACTCTTTCAGAATAAGTGCCTTTTTACTTTTGATCATTTCGGCACTTCCTTGATACTTCTTCTGTAATGACAACCAAAGATCTCTTGCAGTAGTATACTCTAGCAGCAAAATCAGGATATCTTCTTTGACAGACTGTTGGATAAGACTGATCATCTTTTTCTCGGCAATGTATTCGTCTCTTTGTACTGTCGAATAGTTGTACTTTTCAAGGACTTGCTAATATTCATCTACCGGAACAGTGTAGCCTCTTTCAATCGACACCCAGCCAGCGAAGTGCATGGCTTGAACCCAATAGGTAAATTTCTCCTTCCATGCTTCATATTCGTCCATGCTCATTAGCTTGGGCGGTTTAACAGTCGTTCCCATCTCGTTATCAAGATTGACTTGATGAATCACATTGGCATTCGACGAACTAGCTCCGGACGTAAAACCTCTTTGCATATCATCCATTGTGAATAACGAGACGTGTACAACGAAAATATTCAAAAACTTTTGAAAATGTTAGAAATACTACAAGTTCGGTCGAACTTGTATTTTGGAATGAAGAACTCTTGATTTTATCACAAGTTCGGTCGAACTTGTAAATTCAATTTTGAAACAGATTCTTTTAACTTCGGTCGAACTTGCAAAATGGAATTTGATAACACTTTTGTAAGTTCGGGCGAACTTATCTATGAAATTCCTTGATATTCCTCAAGTTCGGTCGAACTTGATAGAAAATCAGTGAATAACTAGTAACTTCGAGCGAATTTATAGAAAGAATTATCTAAAATTAGCAAGTTCGGGCGAACTTAGTTAAATCTCTTGACTTTTTATCAAGTTCGGTTGAACTTGATAGAAAACCAAAGAAAATTTAACAACCTCGAGCGAACTTAACTAAAATTTCTTTAAAAATTACACAAGTTCGAGCAAACTTGCTAAAACTTCACTTGAAAAGTGACTTTTTAGACCAAGTTCGGCCGAACTTGGCTAACAAGTTCGAAGTTGGGGGTTTTCCAAAACATGGTTTTTTAAAAATTTTGACATGAATTGGGTTGAATTTGGTCTCCAATCTTTCAAGGGTTTATCTTTGTTGTATTTTACATGATATACTCAAATTTGAAAAGATTTTGACCGTGAATTCTTCATTTTATGTTCAAAAGTAAAAAAAAATAGAAGAATGGAGATGAAATAGAAGTGATATTGTCTTGATACTATCAAATCAGGCTGTTCTAGCTCTGATACCACTTGTAGGACCGATCCTCGATGCTTAGGAACCTAAATTTGATATCTAACGTCCATAATAGCGGAAATATTATGTTGTGTTTACCAATAGACAAGATTTAATCAGTTAATCGTCAGTTTTTAGATCAAACGTTCTGGTTACAAACTGACAGAGCTTCGCCTCTGAAATGCCAAAGTTACAAATGAAGTAGGCTAGCTAGGTATTAATACTATTGCAAGTTCGCCCCTAAGAGACTCAAGTTCGCCCGAACTTGCTACTGCAAGTTCGGCCGAACATGTATACACGTGACACACAATGGGCGGACTTGGCTAAACTATACATAAATACTTCATATACCTAGCCTATTCAGCTCTATACAATACAGACTCGATATAAGACTAAGACATAGACATTATGCACCAACAAAAGTGTTCAATAACCAATTTTCATGCTTAAGTTTTGGTAGACGGGGCCATTTTAACGTGTGTATATGATGAAAACATGTCAATTGAGCTTGTAGTTGATTGATAACATGTTAAATAAAACTACTATTTAATACACAATCATTCAAATTGATATATAACTTTTCTGCATACTATGGTTATACCTGTAGAAATGAGAGCCATCTATTCTTATCACAATACAAGTAATGGTATCATGTTGTTCCAGAGCGAAACAACTTCACATACTCGTATTTATATTTTTCACATTCTGCTCAAAATAGCCTAGCTCCTTGAAAAGATAGGAATAACCATTCTAGAAACTTTTACAGGTTATATTTTATGAATATACAATAATAACCGTCTTCCTCGATATTTTCACAGGGATAGCTAAATTCAGTTGCTAAAGAGCAAGGTAAAGATCAAGAAAGCAAAGTGAGAATGTGTGGATTGTTTGAAGGTTTGAGTGAGAATGTGTGGATTGTCTGAAGGTTTGAGTGAACAGATTGAATGGAGGTGGTTTTAGTTGTGGGAACATTGTGGTTAACCAAAGCAAGAAAGTACATATCCTCTCATTAGCCAAAATGACTAAAACACGCTTGTATTTAGGGTTAAAATGTGGTATTCGCCGAGGGTTTCTAGATGAGGTTTGCCAACTATCTTAAATGACACATAGATGCGGTATTCACCTGTGTTTCAAACACTCATTTAGGTACTCATTGTCCTCAGTGAGGTTTTCCCACAATCAAGAACGGATAAGATTAGCAAAAAAAACATTACATCAGTATTGTTCCTTATCTTTGAATCAGACATATCACGTTACTAAATATCTTTATGCAATCCAACAAAAGTACATTATCACATAAAGTAGTTATTTTAAACCACCAAAAAGCAAGCCAATAAGATTTTGTGACATTTTGGTAATGGTTGGACATCAAATTTTCAGACTTTCGCTATTATGAAAATTGGGTGTCTTAACACAAAATGCAATTATGGTAATGGTCGGACATGGTACCTTGATGACAGTTGGATGGCCAGGCCGGTTAACATCACAAAAATCAACAAAATCCGGATAACGATCACTTGTTAACAACCTCTAATCTCCATATTCGTTCTGTAATTATAAATAGAAAGAAAACAATCCATATTCACATACTTTAAGATTGTTCACAGACCGCCACCATTGGAGAAATTCCTCAGCGAAGCAGGGTTACCAGATCAACCATTAACAAAATAGTTTGTTAATTATGAATAAACCCACCAAAAGCATGAGCATGTTAGGTTCACATGTGACCTAGTTATAGTCTAATTTTTATTAAATATATAAACTATAAGTTACATAGTTACCAAAAAACAATAACTTTATATTAAAAAAAGCTCTTACAAGACCGACAATAGCAAGTTCGTCAATCATCATTAATAAAGGCCTTACATGACCAACATAGATATGGATAATTTAACTACTAACCAATTTGAAAATAAGTCAAGTTTTTAAAGAATGTAGCAATTTCAAACCTACTAGCCCATTTGAAAAAAGAAAACTCAAAGTTCACTTGACCCGTTTGAGATAAAGCACAACCCAAAGTTTATTTGACTCGTCTTAGATAAAACACAACCTAAAATTTTGACATGCTTTTTTTCTTTACCAAAACCAAAAAAGTGAATAAGTTTATTTGTGACAAAAAAAAAGATACTTGACCGGTTCAAATAGAAATTTATATCAAACAAATCCAATTAACAAAAGAACTAATCACAATTAGACACATGATTTTTCTTGTTTTTTGAGAACATGAATAGCCTCGAATGCATTTATTAATCTGATCATTATGATGCATTCATGATTCATTTGCTGGTCATGACTTGCACCAAATCTCATAGATAATAAGCAGCTAGCACGACAAATGTAACATCAGAACTTCCAGTTTTGTAAATTTATACACACATAAACATGAGAGCCAAGCCAGGAGCATATGATATGACCATTTCCCTTGTTTATAATCAACCTTTAGAAAATGAAAACTTAAAATAGATTTATTTATCTATAGTTGTCTAGCTTAGAAAGAATGTAGCAATCCTCACATTAATAATTACAGACGGTAATAATTCTATACACAATTAGACTAAAATTAATCATGTTATCAATAAAAAGAAGTATTTGTATTTCTGGACCAAAATAGAATGAAAATAAACTGTTGGCATTTCATCGAACACCATATAGACATGCCCAAACCAACCAGAACACACGCAACATTCAATTCATTAAGAAAAACCTTCAATACATGAAATAAAACGTTGAATCAGAACATGAAAAGTGCTATACCTTAAGCTTTGATCCATCTGATTACCTAGAGAACATAATCCCCACCACTCCACAATCAAACCAATAGGTTCAGTATAAACCATAATAAAATATATAAACAATAATAACTTATATAAACCAAAATTGGAGAATAATATCATAAGAAAATAGAGAGATTACTACCTTAATCAGTTAAAATCTAAAACCTTATTGATAAAAGTAACTTGTGTACCTACTTGTAGAAGTCATGTGAGAGGCCGGAGAGTATTCCACCACCGTCGCCAATGTTCGTCTGACATGCGCAAACAATCAACATCTCAATCGCCTCAGGTTTTGTACCCAGATTTATATAAAAAAACATACGTATATTAGATTATAGGTAAAAAAACTTACCGAAAGGTTTCCAATCGTTGCTTTAGAGATCTAGGGTTCCATTGGAGTGAAAAGGAAGCGATTAAATGTAAAGCTTAAGCGATCACGCGACTGGATCAGAGAAATTGAGGAGCAGTCGATGAACATCACATGTTGGACGACCTGAAACTTGGCACCGTCGATTGTGAGAGAAGATGGATATTTGGTTAGCGTTTATGAAGAGAGTGTAGAAAAATGATGTAGTGTTTCTAAGCAATTGAATAGTAAGAACGGGTAACAACAACTAATGGAGCACCGCATGTTGACCCGAATAACAACACAAAAAAATGAGCGGGAAAAAGAAGAATGAGGAGCTCTAATAACATGCCACGTCAGCCCAAATTTTTTCATTTATTATAGATAATAGATAATAGATAGGGCTCGGTTCAAATGAGAAACACCATAAGTTGTGAGAACTTTTTCTTCTCGCGTGAGTTGGGTTAAATTTTTTTTGCGCAAACGGAGATGAAAATATTATAAACAAATCTATAAAAAAGTAAAAAAAAATTGTGTAGTCGGTAGTTTTGATTGATACAAGTTTTTTATGCACGGTGTGAATTTTGTACGAAGATAAATATTTTTTACGCCTTGTGGGTATGCGGCATTTTTTTAATTTTTTTTATTTGCTGAAACAAATGATTTTTTATGACTTTTGAGAAAAAAAATAGAAATAACCTTTTGGATGACCTAGTTCTAACGGTTCTCACGACTCAATGTGGTTCTCATTTTAACCCATTCATATATATATATATATATATATATATATATATATATATATATATATATAGGGTTATGATCATGTGAGAAGCACTAGGCTAATTGAGAAACTTGAGAAGCATTCTGAACCACACATTTCCCTAAGCTTTTCGTAATATACACATATGTATAGTTTCAAATTGACTATATACATATATCTATACAATATACATATATGTATATAGTCAATTTGAAACTATACATATGTGTATATTACCAAAAGCTTAGGGAAATATGTGGTCCATAATGCTTCTCAAGTTTCTCAAATAGGGTGGACTTCTCTTAGGATCCATACCTATATATATATATATATATATATATATATATATATATATGGAGAGAATCATGAGAAAACTAGAAAACTACCTAAAAAAGCATAAAATACATACAATTTTTTTTTTTACAATTTTTATCAAAAATCTTTGCATTTTATGTATAAAAATTTTTTTTTTCAGAAAAAAACTTATACTGCACATGTGCACTATATGTGTACTACACATGTGCATTATATGTATATGTTGCACATGTGCATTATATGCTTTTTTTATTTTGTTTTTTAAAATAGTTTTTTTATATAATATATATAGCGATTTTTTATAAAAAAAATCAAAAGAAAAAATTTTGATATGTTTTTTTGGCTTTTTTTAGTTAGTTTTTTGGTTTTCTCATTAACTTGTTTTCTCATGATCCATCCGCTATATATATATATATATGGGAAGGTTCTATGCATAACACTAAATATTGCGAGAACACGAAGAACAAAATGAATCACCCATTTTTCAATCCTAAAAACCTAGAAAGTAAAGGAAAATGTTAGAAATGGAAGATTTGTTGTTTTTACACTAGAATTTAAAACAAAATATGAAAAAAATCATTTTATATAACCTACACGTATGTGCATTCTTTGTAGGTTAAATTACCTACATGTATGTAGGCTAAGTATAAGTAAAAAAAATATAAGGTTTTCCATGCATATATAGTATACATACGAATGTAGGAAACATAAACTTTAAAACATATGAACTTTAAATCATAAAATATAGTGATTTAGAGTTGTTCTTTTTGTTCTCGCAATAATTAGTGTTCTGGCATTATCCTCATCACATATATATATATATATATATATATAGGATCAAGATCAAGGGAAAACCCCTCCAAGTTGTGAGAACTTAGAGAACTCAACCTTCCCGTGCGAGTTTTGCCCCCATTTTTTTCACACCCCTAGATTAAAATGTTAGAAAACACTACCGTAAAAAATTCGAAATAGTGTTTTTCGGCCCCTTACAATAGGTGTAAAATGGTGATGACATACGCATAACATCATTTTTTTGGCCCATTCACTAACTCTTCAAAGTCGAATTCAAATGAATCAGCATCAACCTCTAACATTTTAGCCAATTCTTCATTTGTATAGTTGTGCACAAATTCACCTTCTTCAATGTTACGTTCCAGCATCAACATCATTGGTTTGTAGCTATCAGGAACAGCCGTAACATGATTAGCTGAGAAGATCCCTGACGCTTCAGTTGTAGTTGGCCCTGTCTGCTCCCCCTGAGTTTGTACATCCTCAGCATTCACTTAACATAGATTCGTAATTGAACTCATCATGTAACTTTGCAGTTTCAACAGTGAGACCAACCCCTCCCTGACCATCATTATCATCGTCGTTACCATGATTAGAATCATCTTTATCATCATCGTTAGTTGGATCATCGTCAAGATTTTCATCTTCTTGATCTTTATCTTCCACTATTTCTGCTTCTTGTTCAACAATAGCTTTCACAGTTTCGTCAGTCTTTTCTTTCTCTTGTTCTACAATAGGGATTTCTTCAACAATAGGCTCCTCAGTAGTCTTTGATCCTTTAACAAATATAGGTTCAGAAGTACCTTCAATCACAACTTTACCCTTTCCCTGCGTAGCCAATTCTTTCTCAGCTCGTTCCTTTTCATCTTGCACTTTAATACGTTTGTAGTCAGCAATAAAGTCTTTTCCCAAGCAGTTTGTTAGAACACGTTGTAGCATATTGAATCTTTTATTATTCTGAATCTTCTCTGCTTCAAGTTCAGCAATCACCTTTCGCAATCTATCATTATCAGAACCAAGACTTTCAACAACAGCCTTCATATAATCACGATTATTCTCTAGAAATTTAACCCTGTTTTCCATGATCTCCTTTTTCGGCTTCATTATGTCTGATTTTATCTTCAAGAGCTTTGATTCTTTTCTCTAACTCTTCCGTCTTTGATTCATTAAACATATCTGCCAGAGACTCTGTAGTAATTCCTGTACCAAAACCTCGTGGCGGAAGAGGAATATCTCCAAAAGCATCATTAAATTCTCGTTCTCATTCTTGATCCAAAGTTTGACTCTGAGGTGTTCTCTGTTTCTGAGCTACCTTTGGTGTTGTCTGCTTCGGAGTTGATTGTGATTGTGGAGGAATCGCTTATGTAGAAGCTGTTAGTGTTTAAACATTAACAGATGAAGTTTGTTGCTCTCGTATAGGAGTCGCCCTTGTGGTGGAGTTGCTTGTGATGATGTATCTTTCTTCTTTCTTTGACTAAGATATCTTCTTTTCGGCAGTTTTCTCCCTTTTAATGCTGGAGATCCTGTAGTCTTTTTCCCTTCACCAGCCTTTGATTTCACACGCTTAGATGTTTTCTTAGGCCTTTCTTCCTCTGATTCATGCTCAGAAGGCTCGTAAAGATCATCACCTTGTTTCTTTAGCCTTTCTTGCTCTAACTCCTCCCTGATCTGACGTTCTCTCGCATCAGTAGAATCTTTAGAATCTTCTTTATCTGATGTAGCAGAAATCATATCATCATGATCACCTTCAGCCGTTTCTATCACAACATTCTATTCTTCAATGTTTACTGCTGCACTTGAACCAGCAATATTCTCAACATTCTCAGGCTCACTATCTGGTTCATCTCTTAGCATCGTTTCAACTTTCTTTGATGCTCTTTTCCATTTCTTCTTCTCTGGTTCAGATTTGATATACCACAGACATCTCTTTTCTTTAAATCCCTCTAAACATTTGATCTCATCACTTTCTTCATCACTTCCATCTTTTCTCCACTTTCCATCAGGTGGTGCAACATAATCACTTTTTACAATAGCTCCAAACATAGGCTTTGGAGTTGGTACACTATCTTGTCTAAGATAAAGATACAGTTTCCTCAAAGTTTTGTCATCCATGTGATGTAGATATAATACATCGCTATCTTTCTTCACGAGATTATCAAACTTATCATCAAGCAACATTTGAACAAATCTTGGATATAACAAAAAACTTTTCATCTCTAGCATTCTTTTCCATGTATGAAAAGATGAGGTGTGAGTAGTTGAATAACTTGTTCAATATCAACGTTGTAGCCATGCACATCATATAATCTTGCATATCATCAAAACCTCCTTTGCGATGGCTCGTTGCGTGTATCAACGCATGTAAGAAAAACTTGTACAGACGACCAAGATCACCTTTCTTGAATGTTGTGGCTTTGACATATCCACGGTATCCATTCTGTAAAAACATCCTTTGACCATGCGTTCCGGAAAACCAATAGGATCTGAATCATTGTCGTTAAATTCCAAAACTCTACGAACATCTTCCTTAGTAATCTTGATTTCATGACCTTCATTGTTAATTCTCACGGCAGATGTAATCGTCTTGTCAGCTTCATCATAAGATGCAGACTTCCAGAAGAAAGTAACGTGCGAGCGATATGCCATATGATGTTGCGTTATAGCTTTAGTAACCGAAAAACGTCCCATAAACTCTAGAACATCCTGAAAAGGTGCCAATCTTGGAAATGCTTCTTTGTCTAACACACAACATGTGTTATGAAATTTCGAATATCCCAACTGGATCAACAAACGACAAAATCAAACACTTAGAAAATTTTACCAAAATTTAACAATTTAGGGTAATTCGCACGAAGAGTGTCCAAAAACAGCTTTAACATACACACTCAACTACTTCGCACGAACTGAACCATTAACAAAACTTTTTAACATTTTAATCATACTTCGTACGAATCAAGCCAACCACAATTTTTATTTCAACCTGTGACTTACTTCGTACGAACTGGACTTAAAAGTAATTTGAACATTTTGACTACCTAGTTCGTACGAACTAGGTCATCTTCTCCAACATAACTGCAACTTCAAAACATGTTCAAATCTTGAAATTAATAGTTCATTTAGATGTTGTATGTGCCGATTAAAGGTATTACATGTTTAATTTCCATTTTTAACCGTTAAAACCTATCAAATCTAAGCTTTTTAAGTCCGGCAGGTCCGAAACATCAAAATCAACGGTTCAAACAAGGATTCTTTACATGAGCCATAGAAATAGGTGTGCAAATCACCTAGACCAAATCAAATTTGGGCACAATAACGACTCAAATCTTGCAAAAACTCTAATTCGCACTAAGTGAACAGAGAGAAATCACAACTAATTATGACAACTTCGTCCGAAGTAGGTATATATATACCTTCCAAGATTTGTAATTCGTACGAAGTAAGCATCTATTTATACTCCATTTTTTATCATGTACTTCGCACGAATTAAGTCTTAAGCTTAAATCACTACTTCGTACGAAGTGTAACTTTTTATTTCCAAACTTGTTCAAATTTTCAATTTTAAACCCTCTTGTTTTATCAGTTTGTCAGTTATAGAAATCCACTCAGTTGACCAAGTCCAAGTTAATGACCCTGGTTAACCAATTTATCTGCCAAGTCCAACTTAATGACCTTGGTTTGACGCTTTATGAACAAACTGAAGTTCTCGGCAGTTTTAAAGTTTCAAATTAATGAACTTTTAAATCATTCAAAGTTTTTTCGTCAATTTTTATTAGCTCCCAGCCCAGTGCATCAAGATTTTTATCAACATACTCCTTTTTTGGACTTTGAAGATCTGCTTTCCATCATTGGTAGTCGAAACTAAGATAGAAACAAAATCTTTTTGAATTTTCTAAAGTTTATGCTAAAACACACCGAAAATCTTTTTGAGATATTATGAAAATGAAATGTAAACCACTATGTACAAACATATTTACAGACATTTTTTGTGAGTTCGTGTTTGAGGATCATATCAGTTTTTGAGACACATCACCAGTACCATTGACCTTTATAAGACTTTAAGTTTCAAAAAAAAAAAAAACAATTTCACCTTAGATTATCAGTATGTTTGTCCATTTAAACTGCAACACATTTCTCAATTGTTCCGAGATATGTTAAATAGAATTAATAACTTGACCTAACTGTGTTTCCCATCTTAGAATATACTCCCGTATCAAGATTCCCTAGATTTCATCTTACAGGTGAGTAGAGCTTAACTGATATCTGTATCTGGGTTGTGCGAGACCTTGAGAGCTCAGGTTAGTACCACCGTACCGACAAAGAGATGAAGGCTCGACTTTAAAGGTTGTGTTCCAATATGGAATCTTTTTGCACTACAATTGATTAGATCTTTCGATACTTTAAATATAAGTTTAGGTTTTTTAACCAAAAGTATTATAGAAGTTCTAGGCCATGCTTACGCAAAATCAAAAGAATTTGTATAATACCCCAGATATCAATTATCTATAAAGACCTAGTATCTCAGAATCTGGTAATCTCTTAAACGTAATTTCAGAGTACCAAGTCCGTATATCCGAGAGATGTTGACCCATAAGTTAAGAAGTTGTAAATTTAGATTTATATCCCAAAAACAATCTACTGAACATGCAAAGCCTACTGGCACATCCACAGTGAGATTTGTTTTCTCAACTTTTAAAACACTTCAAATCTTTAACATACTGTGATAGTCCACTGATGTACTATCATTTCCTCGTTTTACACAAAACTCTTTTTGTCTTTTTTTATGTTTTTGTACCTTTTGAATTTGATATGTTTTTGCATTTTCTCCAAATTTCTCCCCCTAAAATCAAAAACATATTTTTTTGATTTTTGGTTTTTTAAGACATAAATTAAATCTAACAAAAAATAAAGTGACTTACCAATGAGGATTACGAGAACTCATCGTCTGACCCATATTCAACATCCTCCCCATCTGACGAAAGATTTTTCATACCGTTTAATCTCATAAGATATTTAAATCTTGTTCGTGTAAAAGCTTTGGTATAAAAATCTTCCTTCTGTACATCAGTGTGGATTTTTCAATTCGAATCAAATTTTTCTCGTGACAATCACGGATAAAGTGATATCGATTTTCAATATGTTTCGTTTTAGAATGTTGAACATGATTTTTTGTTATGTCGATTGCTGCCTTGTTATCAACATACAGCGGTGTGTCAAGAAATCGCAAACCAAAGTCTCTCATTTGTAGTTGTATCCACAAGATTTGGGAACAACAACTGGAAGCTGAAATATACTCAGCCTCACAAGTCAAGAGAGCGACTGTGGTCTGTTTCTTACACTACCAGGTTACGATATGAGTTCCAAAAGGTTGGCAACCGGCTGTAGTAGATTTAGCGTTAAGTTTATCACATCCGAAATCAGAATCTGCATATCCAGCGAGATCAAAACCATCATTCTTAGGATACCACAAGCCGGTGCTTGGGCAACCCTTCAGGTATCAGAAAATTCTCTTTACGACCATCAGGTGTGATACTCTTGGGCAGGACTGACATCGAGCGCATAGGCAAGTAGGATACATAATGTCTGGCCTCGTGTTGATGCATATGTCTGTTGCCTACGTCATCGTATAATGTCGAGTCAGTATTTAAAAGCGAAATGTCGAAGTTTATGCTTGTAAAGGGTCAGGTTTGCTTGGAATGTTGTGTGGATAGTCAAGTTCGGCCGAACTTGACTAAGCAAGTTCGCCCGAACTTGCATCTCACCAGCGAACTTGCCCTCCTATAAATAGGAGTCTTGACATTTCATTTGTAACTTTCAGAGATTTTGTCACGACAGAGGCGAAGCTCTGTCCAAGTGTTTCCAGGATCTGTAACGTCTATTAATCAATGAAACAGTGATTAATCAGTGAATAACTTGTCTCCAATGTCGCCTATGCTAACGGATTGTTTACCTTAGGTTTGCCAAATTAGGACCAGAAAGATCCGTACAACAGACCCTCAATTGGTATCAGAGCAGGATTGGGCTAATTTGAAGACACTGGACATAGAACATCTCATCTTCTACTGTATTATTTTATTTTTAACTTTTCTTGGACAAATCACGGACAAAATGGACTGATTTTCAAGTATAATACATAAAATCCATAACAGATAAACCCTTGAAAAGATTAGACTTTAAAACAAACGAATTCATGCCAAAAACTTGAAAAAACCATGTTTGAAATCACAACTTCGCTCGAACTTAACATCAAGTTCGCTCGAACTTGACTGAAAAACTCAAATTTTTCATCAAGTTCGCCCGAACTTGACTGATTTTCAAGGTTTTACTCAAGTTCGCTCGAACTTGACTGGTTTTTCATCATTTGTAGTCAAGTTCGCCCGAACTTGATAAAAATTTGTTGAAAGTCTATACAAGTGCGCCCGAACTTGCTATCTCTTGAAAATTCACATAAGTTCGCTCGAACTTGCTATTTTTCATAACATCTCAACACAAGTTCGCTCGATCTTGTTAAGTCTGTGACAAGTTCGCCCGAACTTGTCCAAGGTTTCTAAAAAAAACGTCTCGGACATCATATATTGTGAGACGAGTTTAAAGCTCTAATCTGGTAAAAACAGTTTTCCGAAAAATTTTAAACGTTTTTAGCAAACCGATACGTTAATATTGTCGGTTAAAAAGTCGAATTTTTACTAAAATTGTCTGTTTGCTAATCATTTTTCAAGAGTTTTGAACAACATATTAGTTTGGAAAACGGAATGGGGTCTGTGAAGCCGCCAAAGTTGATGAGTATGAATGAGTATGAAGTTTCGAAAGGAAAATTTGAGAGCTGGGTCCAAGCTATGCATTTCCGCAGTTGGGTCGCGATTGAGACAGGTTATGTCGTTCCTAGAGATGAGAATCAGAAAATTCTGGAAAAGTGCAAATATTCTACTCAACAGAAAGATGATTATTTTGCTGAAAAGAAAATGATTAATCTTATCCAGCAATCGGTTAAGGAAGACATCCTGATACTTTTACCAGAATACAAGACTGCGAAAGAATTATGGGCATCTCTGAAAATTAGTTTCAAGAGAGTGTAGTGGTTAAGAACTGTGAAGCTCTAGTTTCAAGTATATCCACAAATGAGTCTTCCAGTTCTAATCCAATCTACCCGGTCTATGATGCAGACAATTATCAGGCAGATAATGCAAAACTCTTGAGTAAGATTGAGAGTTTGACATTAGAAAATACAAAGTTAAAAGAAAATGAAAAGAATTTTGAAACCAAAATAAAAATTTTAGAAAATGACAAATTACAAATGGTAATAGATTTTCAAAATGAAATGAAAATGTTTAAAAATGAAAAAATTGTTTTTGAAAAATTAAATATAGAAAATCAAAAGCAATAAATTCTCATACTGAGAAAATTGTTGTTAATTCAGAAAAATTATTGAAAGGTTTTGTGACCTCCTCATTAAAGTTAGATCATATATGTCCAAAACCGATCAATAATAATAAAAAGGAAATTCCAATAAGTAACATTGTTACAAATTATGTCGATATCATATTAAAGATTGTGATGGTGAAAGACCTAAAAATGATAAACATGAGATATTTTTAAAACTAAAAGAGAAATTTCAAGAAACTGTTCTGCAATCTTCTGAAAAAGGTGAATGCTCAACGCAAAAACCTTCTAAGCAGAATGAAGAACAAAAACAAAGTTCTAAAAATTCTAAGACTTTTAAAAATAAAAGTTCATCACTACAATCATCCAATCATTATAAAAAATCAAACAAATTTGAAAAACAAAACTCACAAAAATTTGAGAATAAGTGGTGTAGGTCAGACTGCAGTGCTTCAATGTCAAATCAAAGGTACAGAAGAAGCAGGAAAAATGGCTACTATACGTCAAATCAGTGTTATGATTTGAGTGTATGGTTTGATAGAAAAGATCGATATGATAACATGGTGTGTCATAAATTTGGTTAACTGGACACATTGCTAGTAAATATTTACAAATTAAACCTAATCCTGCTCATATTGATAACAAAAAATCTGGAATACCAACTCAGGTTTTGAAACAATGTACAGAAACTACAAACAAGGAAAAACTAGTTATTACTAAGTTTTCAAATTTTGAAACTGGTGAATCCTCAAATAGTAGTGAACAAAAAGTTTCTACATTGTATTTCAAGAAAGCTTTAATGAAAAATAAACATGGTTGGTGAAAGGAAAAGAATTTACACAATCAATGAAAATTGAAAGTTTGGAGGACTTTCCAAAACTTGAGAAAGTCCAAATAAACTTGATTGTGTAAAGAAAATCAAAATTAAGGTTGAAGAAACAATGCCTAAGACTTCAAAGGCTTGGGTGTCTCTATTCAACTAATTGTTTGAATTTTTGTGCAGGAGCTTCCGAGGAGAAAGTAAATTACTAAGAATGGAGTTTCGTGGCACACAGTAAAGATGGGCCGGGTTATCAAGTTTGATATAAAGGCCATTTTTTCAAAAGATTTCAAATTCAAATAACGTTTACTTGAAAAAATTTTCAAATTTTTTGAAGAAAAATTTGAAAAATTTCACAGAATCCTCACTGTTAAATAGACAAAACTCAGGAGTATAAATTGTTATAAACACAAAGGTGTCAAGGTTTTTGTCATCATGAGGGGGAGATGATTAAAAGAAAATTTGTGAAGCAGTAATGGATGGAGAATTGAAGTGATTCTCATCGGTTGGTCAATGTTTTTCTATAAATCAAAAATTCAAAAATAAGGTTTTGAATTTTATGGGGAGAAAATTTTTTCAAAAAATCCAAAAACATATTAAATACGAAAAGTACAAAAACATTGAAAAAGGCAAAAAGAGTTTTGTGGATAAAAAGGAAATGATAGTACACTAGTGGAATATCACAGTATGCTAAAGAATTGTAAAGTTTAAAAAGTTATAAGCAAGTCTTACTAAGGATGTGTCGATAGGCTTTACACGTTCAGTAAATGGTTTCTGAGATATAAACTAAATTTTACAACTGCTTAATCTCGAGGATTAACATCTCTCGGATATATGGACTTAGTACTCCAAAATTTCGTTTGAGAGATTGCCTGATTCTGAGATACGAGGTCTTTATAGATGGTTGATATCCGGGGTATTATACAAGTTCTTCTGATTTTGCGTAAGCAATGGCCTAGAACTTCTATAATGCTTTTGCAAAAATCCTCTAAAACTGCATTCAATTGAAAATATCGAAAGATACTACAATTACAGTACAAAAAGATTCCATTTTGGAACACTACCTTATAAGTCGAGCCTTCATCTGTTTGTCAATACGATGGTATTAACCTGAGCTCTCAAGGTCTCGCATAACCCAGTTACAGATATCAATTACGCTATACTCACCTGTAAGATGAAATCTAGGGAATCTTGATGCGGGAGTATATTCTGAGATGGGAACATAGTTAAGTCAAGTTTATTAATTCTACATAACGTATCTTGGAACAATTGAGAAATGTGTTGAAGTTTAAGAGGATAAACATATCGACAATCCAGGTAAATTTGTTTAAAACTTAGTGTCATGAAAAGATCAATGGTACTAGTGATATGTCTCAAAAACTGATATGATCCTTTAACACAAACTCAACAAAATTATATTTGTAAATATGTTTGTACATAGTTAGAGTATGATATGCATTACATAAAAACAAAAGATTATATTATTTTTTAGTTTTGACCACTGATGATGAAATGCTGATTTTCAAAATCTAAAACTGCTGATCATAAGTTTAAAAATCTCAAACTGATTTGAAAAGTTTAAAAGATCATTAAGTTGAAACTTACATTTGAATAATATGTCAGTTTAGTATCAAAACGTTTAATCAAGATCAGCAAATTGAACTTGATACATGAATCAAATATTCAAGGTCATTAATTTGGACTTGATTAACTGAGAGGGTTTAAAAACTGATAAAAGATTAAAATTTGAAATGATAATGTTTTGAGATTTCAAAGTTTGAATCTGAAAAGTTTATTTGAATGTTTGAAGAAATTTGAAACAGGAAGTAGATTTTAAGGGGGAGCTGGATAAAAATGTTGATGGAAGATCCCAGAAAGCTTAAAACAAGGGGGAGCATGGAGATTAAAGTTTTATCAAGACAATCTCGAGAAGAAAAGAGAAAAGGATTGTAGATGCCATGAAGATCAAGGAAATTAAAGTTATTCAAGAAATAAAGATCAAGAGAACATAAAAGACTCAGGAACTTAATTGAAGAATGATGACTAGGCAACATCCAAGGGGGAGTCTGTTGATGCATATATCAGTTGCCTACGTCATCGTATAATGTCGAGTCAGTATTTGGAAGCGAAATGTCAAAGTTTATGCTTGTAAAGGGTCAAGTTCGCTTGGAATGTTGTGTGGATAGTCAAGTTCGGCCGAACTTGACTAAGCAAGTTCGCACGAACTCGCATCTCACCAGTGAACTTGCACTCCTATAAATAGGAGTCTTGACATTTCATTTGCAACTTTCAGAGATTTTGTCACGACAGAGGCAAAGCTCTGTCCAAGTGTTTACAGGATCTGTAACGTCTATAATCAATGAAACAATGATTAATCAGTGAATAACTTGTCTCCAATGTCGCCTATGCTAATGGATTCCACACGTTTACCTTAGGTTTGCCAAATTAGGACCAGAAAGATCCGTACAACGGACCCTCACCTCGAAGCTGTCATGTACATTAGTGATCCTATCATCGACTGATATAGCGTTTCAACCACTTTGGTTCTGTGTTCATCCGGGCAGAGACCATGATTGATTGCCAATGGTGTAGATATCGGTTTAGAACTCGTCATTTCAAACTTCTGCAAAATATCATGCACGTATTTAGTTTGATGAATAAAAATACCACGGGTAATTGATCAACCTGTAATCCAAGAAAAAATATCATCTCTCCCATCAAACTCATTTCAAACTTCTTCTTCATGATATCTTCGAACTCTTTGCACAAATCATCATTAGTAGAACCAAAGATTATGTTGTCCACATAAATCTGTACAATCAGTAAATGTCCACCAACTTCTCTGATGAAGAGTGTGCTATCCACAGTACCTCTGATAAAGCTGTTGCTTAACAGGTGTTGAGACAACGTCTCGTACCAGGCTCTCGAGGTCTGATGCAACCCGTAAAGTGCTTTATCCAGCATATATACCTTGTTTTTGTTCTGCGGATCGACAAACCCTGGTGGTTGTCCAACAAACACAGGTTCCTTCACTTTTCCTTAGAGGAATTCTGATTTGACATCTAGCTGATATACCTTGTAGCCCTTCCACGACGCAAACGCTAAGAAAATTCGAATTGCTTCCAGTCTCGCAGCCGGAGCATACACTTCTGTATAATCAATTCCTTCTTGTTGATGAAAACCTTTGACAACGAACCGAGCTTTGTTGGGTACAATTATGCCTCGATCATCATGCTTGCACTTAAATACCCATTTAGTATCAATTGCCTTTTGATTTGCTGGACGATCCACAAGCTTCCAAACGCCTAACTTCTTGAATTGTAACAGTTCCTCCTGCATAGCGTTGACCCAGCTTTCATAAGCAATTGATTCCTTCCAATGTTTGGTTCAACCTACGAGATAAAACAGCCAAACGAACTACATTCCTGAACATGAGCTACTTTAGTATAGAAACAACTAAGAGCTTCGTTAATTTTATTTCGCGTTTTTACTCCTGCACGCAGTTCACCAATGATGTTATCTGAAGGATGGTATGATAGAGTTCGAGGAATCACTTCGTCAGAAGCAGCTACTTTGTTCTCCAGATTAGTAATATTCTATTCAGCCACAGAATCAGCAACAGTACACTTGTTGAAGCTTTATTTCTTGAACTAGGACCAGCAGATTG
This sequence comes from Scalesia atractyloides, assembly GCA_947069175.1. Classification (NCBI taxonomy): domain Eukaryota; kingdom Viridiplantae; phylum Streptophyta; class Magnoliopsida; order Asterales; family Asteraceae; genus Scalesia; species Scalesia atractyloides. The sequence continues at coordinate 31,732,483 of CAMTDV010000030.1, forward strand.
ATTTAATGAACTTGTGATCTGCTCAGATTCATCATCAGAACTTGAATCACCATCTTGATCATACGTTGGTGCAGAATCTGAATCAGGCTCATTTGTTAAAGAAAGAATGGGATCTGTTGAACTTGAATTTATTGCAGCAACTGGTTCAACTGTAGCATTTGTTTGACCATTTTCAGCACTTGAAGTACCAACAGGTGGTTGTGTTACCACATTGGTCTTGAGACATGTTCTTGATTTGCTGCTTGTTGCATTTGATATAACACTTCACGTTCCTCTTCATTTGGTTCTTCAGGCAATTCAAAAGAATCCCACAAATTGTCGTAGTTAAACATCCAAGAATCTCCAGGTTTTTGTGTTGGCAATGTGTATCTTCGACAATCAACATGCTGTGCAAGAACCACTTGATTCAAACTTGGCAAATATACCCTTAGTAGTGGACTTGCATATCCAACAAAGAAACCTTCAAGCAACTTTGCTCCAAATTTGCCATCAGGATCGATTACCGTACAAGGAGATTCGAAAGGTTCAAGAAACTCTAAGTTAGGTTTTCTTTGATTGAGAAGTTCGAAGCATGTCTTCTTAAATGGTTTAATAGTAAGCACCTGGTTTAAAGTATAACATGCCGAAGCAACATCCTCACTCCAGAAATTTACCGGCAATTTAGAATCAGCCAGCATCGTTCTTGCTGTTTCAATAAGTGTGCAGTTCTTACGTTCAGCTAATCCATTTTGTGGAGGAGTATAAGGGGCGCTGAATTCGTGAAGAATGCCTTTATCGTTGCAAAATTCGAGCATTCTGTTATTCTTGAATTTTGTTCTATTATCGCTTCTGATTCTTCGAATGGGTATATGATATAAATTCTCAAGATTTCGAAAGAGAATCATCAGATTTTGAAATGTTTCATCTTTGCTCTCTTGAAAGAATACCCATGAAAACCTTGAATAATCATCCGTAAGCACCAAGCAGTATAGATCTCCAGAAATGCTTTTCACATTGACTGGACCGAAGAGATCCATGTGTAATCGTTCTAAAGGTAGCTTGATTGAATTCAACAACTTTTTTGGATGAGATTTCTTGTGTTGTTTCCTTTTCTTGCAACTAACATAATCATCATTCAGATGTAAACTTTTCAGATTTACCCCATCAACTAAGTTGTTGTGAACCAGAAAATTCATCTTTCTCAAATGTATGTGACCCATCTTTCTGTGCCATAATATTGATTCCTTTTTTGTAGCTTTGGTGACAAAACATTGTGCAGACTTTGATATTGTTGTGGAAATTCCCATATCAAGCACGTACAGATCGTTTTCTTTTGGAGCTCTCATGAAAATCCACTCTTCTGGAATCTTAAATCCTGGTTTCAAGATCATGCATTCTTTGTCATTGAAATGTGTGGTGAACTTCTTATCACATATCTGGGAGATACTCAGCAAGTTGTTTTCTAACTCTGCAATGTAGTTTACTCAATCAAAAGATACTACACCATTCGACAACTTTCCTTTACCGATAATCCGACCGCCTTGATTTACCGCAAAGCCCACATATCCACCTCTGATAGATTTGACATCATAAAGCAAAGCTAGAATTCCGGTGATGTGTCTGGAAGTTCCACTAGCCATAATCCATTTGGAAAGAATCGACCGTGGAAGTCCCTGCACACACAATCAAAGAATTAAGTTAAAGAGAGAACCCTAAGCCTTTTTGGTCTTGGGGATTGGATAAACATCTTCGTAATCACACTCAAACGCATATTCATTCTCATCATCAAAATACTCATCAGATTTTGCCAAGTTGACTTTCTTTTTCATCTTGGAGTTTAGGAAAATATTTTGCATTGTCAACTTTTACTGGTTTTTCATCTTTCTCAAGATTTACACTCTCACTAGTGCTTGCATGTTCAACCTTTTCCTTACCTTTGATTGATTCAGCTTGTTTGGAATTCACAGAAGATGATTTTGCCCTTACTACCCATCTTTGTTGATTCAAGTTTGCTTTTTTTAGTATGATATTTTTATTCTCTCTTTTCAACTTTAACTGACGATTCACCAGTATCATTTTTAGATACAAAATCATTTACTGGTTTCTCAGTTTCAGTTACCCTTTTCAAAATTTTTGTTGGTGTAAAATTTGGTGATTTCTTATTAATATCTTTTGTGAACTTCCTTTCTCCATAAGCAGATCTTGGATTCTTTTGCGAACAACGTCGTGCAATATGCCCAACTTCGTTGCATTTGAAACATATTCTACTATCAGATCTAGCAGATGAAACATATTCTACTTTCTTTATCCTTTTTAAACCATCATTTGATTGTTTACCAATGATTTCTTTCTCAACAACCGTGTTACTTCCAAAAACAAATTCCATTTTCTTATTGTTATAATTCTGATTTGGAAGCTTTTTGTTCTTCTTTTTCATTTCAAAACCCAACCCTTCTCTTCTTGTCTCAGGAAAATCCCCACCTTTCCTTCGATAATTGTTGAAAATCTTTTTGGATTTTGAGTAAAACTTTGTCAAATTTTTACCAAGATTTTCTGTTTTTACTTCTACCAATTTGAAAAGTTTATCAATGCGATCTTCTTTCACATTCTGAATCGGAAAAGTCTCATCAAAGTATACTTTATCAGAATCTTTAACTTTGTATAAAACAACGTTAGGATCATAACTTAAAATTTCTTCTGAAGAAACTTTATCATCATTTTCAGATTGTGAATCAGATTCTGAACTATATAAGCTTGATTCAGCACTTTCAAAATTTGAATCATCAGAATCGTTTTCCAAAACCTTTTCAACCACATCTTTTACAATTTCATTTTCAGTGTCGTTTTCCATTTTAGTGTAGATTATATCAATGTTCTCAGACAGCTCATTTTTAGTTTCAGCTTAAGTTTCAAATTGAGCGCCTCCTCCATTCCTTCAGGTTTCTTTTTCACATAACTTTATGTCAAAGGTGGAGGAACATGTCTATAATCCACACTTTTTCTCAATTTCACCATCCTCTCCCATCTTTACATTAGGAAGAATCTGGTCGATGACATATGAACTTTTTGAGTAACTGACTAAGAGTTTATTTACTCTTTCAGTTTCGAGGTTTTCAGTTTCAAGTTCCATTTTAAGCTCAATAATCTTATTTATATGAATGTTAATAGCCGTTTTTTTTCCATCAATGTGGCTTTTAACATATCCATCATTTTACTTTGTTCAAGATTTGCTTTCTCGACCATTTTATATGTTTTTCTCATTTTATCATATGATTCCTTCGTTGTTCGATAATCATATCTGAAATTTTCATTATGTTTGTTTAAATATTTGATTATCTCATCTTTTTCAAAACATTTTTACATGGTTTAATGCATTTTGCGCACGGTTTCTCAACCTCAACAATTTTCACTTTAACCACTTCCTTTTCTGAATCAGGCTCTACCTCTTTCAAATTTGCCATCATTGCTTTGTTGGCAATTTTGGTCAAATTCTCAGCTGTCATCTCCTTTCCAACATCAATCACTTCTTCAGTCTCCGGCTTTACCATCTCCACCATCTGTTCATGACAACCTGTACCAAAGAATCCTCCATAAGAAGGCATCAAATTAGGTGGAATAATATTCTTAAATGCATTGTGTAAGATATTCTCTTCCTTGGTGCATTGAAGATATTCTCCCAATAATGCATCTTCCAAAGATTCTTTTTCATCGAAAACAACGCTTGAATCTTCCATTTCAGGTTCTGGTTCTGGCTCTTTGATTATTTCAGCCAGTAAAGCTAAGCTTTAATTCTTGGAAAGATATTTGTTCCAGTTAAAGCCCTCATCTTCTTGTGCTACTACCAAAGCCTTTTCTCTCGATGGTGACGGTCCATCTTCAAGTTGAACGACTTTTGTTTGCGGAGAAGGTCGATGGTAAATAGCTCACTGATAGTAATCATTGCTGTTCCCAAAAGGATTTTGATTACTGCTTACCTCACGATTTGGACATTCACGCTTAAAATGACCATTTTCTTTGCATTTAAAGCAAGTGACCATTGACTTATCGAATTCCAATTTACGCTTTCCATCTCCAATATCTCTTCCAGTTAGTTCCATGAATCTGGTTGCTCTTTTAATGATAGAAGCCATACACCATCTTATGTCCATCAAATCCACTTCTTCTTGGTCTATTTGATCATAATCTTCTGCGCTCATTTCTTGATTTCCAATTCTGCCAGCTACCAAACTTTCATAGGACTCTAAGACAGTTGCAAGTAGTGCCATGTGTTGCTTTGCTGTTTGCTCATTGAAATTTTGAGTATTTTTTAGATTAATGGCAATGTTGCATTGAATGACATTCGGACTTGAACTTGCATTGCTGGATTGGTTTGATTGGTTACAAAATGGATTTGTATCTTGTGATGTCTGAGGTGTATGATACATGCTTGAAAACCGGTGTTTGTTTAGGTTTAAGTTTATGTTTTTACGTGACTTTTAATTCCGGTCAGCCTACTTTTAATAAGGTTTGTGTTTTATAGGTCTTATGGAGTTTAAGGAACTAATTGGAAGCCAAACGGAGCACCAGGACGTGAACTGGATCAACCGGAAGAAAGAAATGAGAAAAACAGAAAACGAGTTTTAGAGAGGCCGTCGCCGACGCCACTATGGCCCGTCGGCGACGCCATGTGCCTTCTCTCGTCGCTCAAAATGCTCGTAGGCAGTAGGATAAGGCATCGGAGAAAAAGTCAATATGCACAATCCGTCGCCGACAGGGCATCAAGCCGTTGGCGACGGCTCTCCGTTGCTTGCTTTGCGAATTTTGAGTTTGTTTCTTTTGTGGACGAGTTATAATGAGTTTTGACCCATTCAAGAATTACTACGAGTTAGGGGAGTTCAAATCTTGTTTTGGGAGCCACAACCTACAACCATCATCACTTTCCATCAATCCAATCCATTCGATTTCACCTTTCGATCCAAACCCTAATCTCATCACCATCACCATCATTCCTCAACCATCAATCCAATCATCACCATTATTCACCACAAACCCTAATCATCCTCCATCTCCATTTCCAAGTTCCAAGATGTCAAGATTCGAGTTTTCATCATCCGTTGATGGTGTCATGTTCACCATGAGTGGCTAATTCTCGGAGGTTTCACCCCGGTGTAGATTCTTGTAAGGTTTAGGGTTTGTTTATGAATTCTAGTTGTTTTGTGACAAATTGGTTTGTGTTTTGAATTGATTGATAATTGTCTTACATTGGAACTATATTTGTGAATTGTCGAGTGATAGTAAAATTTGACTTTGCAAAATATGTTTGTGTATTTATCTTTATCATTCGAAAGGATTTACTTGTCCAAAGTAACGAAGTGCATTGTGGTCCATTGTCTATAATGTTGATAGCAATTTGCACCTAAGCTTTGTGATATCAAAACCATTAACGACAATTCAATTGAATCAATCTAAAATCGTTAGAAACCCTAGGCTTTGCAAGTATCGAACCAGGTGTGAACCTTGTTTTCTCACCATTGTTTTACAATCATATTTACTTTCATTGCAATCAGTCTCAGTTTTTGTTAGTTAATTAATCAAACCAAAATTGTCGGATTATTCCAACACCCTTTTCAAACAAACAAAATTAATCATTTCTTTAGCAAGCTTCATAAAAGTGACACACTTGTTTAAATCAATTACATCCGATTGCTAACCACAGACTCTTCATGGTTCGACCCCTTACTACCACTAACACATTGTTAAGGGTAATTAGGGACTATAAATATTATCTTTAACCGGAGCGCGACACTCCAATCAAATTTTGGCGCCGTTGCCGGGGAGTTCGTCCGCTTTGCGTTTGGATTTATTGATTTTTGTGATTAACCGTTTAATTGCTTGTTTTCTTGCTATCATATCTGCTTTTGTGTTACGCGGGTGTGTTACTTGTGCCGGTTACAGGTAGTACATGCATACACGAAACTTTGGGAGAACTTCACCGTTAGTATTTGAGCCGGAGATTGAGCGGGTCATTAGAAGAAACCTAGCCAACCGATTAGAGGCAACCATTGTCTCTAATCCACCAAAACCCAACACACCAAGTACCTCATCTATTGGAACCATTCCAATGGATAACCAAAACACCAATCAACATCAACACCAATACCCCAACTACCTACCTCAAAACCCAAACAACCAAACGGGAGGTGGTAACAACTCTAGACCACCTACACCACCGTTTCAAAATCGCGGTCCTAACCAAAACCTCAACCAACATGCACGCACACCTCTACCTCAAAACCAAAACCGACAAAACCCTTTACCACCAAACATCAACAACCGTAATGCAAATGCCAACCATGGTGTTAATGTGAATTGCGGAAATCCCGCAAATGAAGATCAATTTCTTAATCTTGATGAGTTGAGGTACAATATCCCCGATGATGATCCATTTAGTGTACCCGGTTATCAATCGCCGGAACAGGTGAGTGTTCACACGGAACACTCTTATGATGGGGGATGTTATAATGATCGGGTTGAAGATGATGGATGGGAGAATGATAACGAAGGGTTCATGTATGACGCTCGTAATGTTGGTTATGATGATGGAGGGTACCAAAATGCAAATTTTGTGGGGGAATTATGATGGATACGGTTACGACTACGGTAGAAATGATGGTTATGGGAACAACCGTCAACCATGTAATAACAATAGGAACCGAGACGATGGTAACAACAATTACAACAATCAAAATGCCAATCGTAATCGGATTCCACAATACGTGGGTGGCGGGAATCAAGGGGGTAATCGAGACGGTGATAGAAGAGGGGATCGAAGAATGGGGGATCAAGAGGTGAATGGTCCACCAAGGGATAACAGGCACAATCGTAACAACCAACGTCAACCACCGCAAGGAGTTGACGGTCGGTTTCGACCGATGATATCGGAAAAGGATTCTCCGACTATACCACCACCAAGAGGAAGAGCGGCTTTTGATTACAAACCGAACTACATCAACATGCTTCTACATTTTAATGGACGATCGAATGACGAGCCTTACACATATTTGGCGGAATTTTCAGCTATATGTAGTACCATTTGAGGTGGTCATTTTCTCAAGATGAGATTCGGTTGCGATTATTTCAATTTTCTTTGAAGGATAAGGCCAAACAATGGTTTTTGACACTACCTACGACTAGTATTCACAACTGGGTTAAGATGCAACAAGCATTCTTGGATGAATACTATTCGATGGCTAAAACTAATGATGCTCGGGATGAAATACGGTCTTTTAAGAAGTTGTCGAGTGAGCCATCACACGAGGTGTTTATGAGGTATAAAGAGTTGATTAGGAAATGCCCACACCATCAAATTGAGAAGTGGGAGTTCGTGAAGTGTTTTGTAAAGGGTCTAGATGGTGAGACATGGAACCATCTTGAGTCGACTAGCAATGCAACGATGCTAAGAAATCACGAGGACGATGATTGGGAATTCCTTGAGAGAATGGCGAAGAGATCAAAAGCCAAAGAGTTGGCTGACCGAGCTAAGAAGCACTGTATCTCCCGGTCACTACCCGACCTTGATTCTAGTTCAAGGGATCATGTTTCTACATTAGAAAGGGAGTTGGCCCGTATGAAGAAAAGGGAAGTTAATGCGGTACAGTTCGCAGGTTGCGATGGGTGTGGGGGGCTTGACCATAGAACCATTGAATGTCAAATGGGAAAAGCCGAAGATACCGAGGAAGTAAATCAAGTGTTTGGTGATCGCAAGAATAATGTCATGAACTCAAACACTTATTATCCCGGTTTGAGAAATCACCCTAATTTCCGTTATGGGAACGTCGAGAATCAAATGAACCCGAATTTTCATGCGGGTAACCAAGGCGGATCTTCCTACCAAAACCGTCAAGGGGGTAATCAAGGAGGTTATCAACGTAATTACAACCAAGGGTACCAAGGACGTGACAATAATAATTATCAAGGTGGGTACCAATGGAATTACAACAACCAAGGCGGTGGTGGAAGCGGCACGGGTAATCAAAGTGGGGATGGTAGTGATTTGAATGCGTAGATGGACGCGATGCTCTCCATGATGCAAGAATCGAAAAAAGAGAACGAAATTCGAGACATATCACACAAGGCATTGGCAAAACAAGTGGGCCAACTAGCGGAGGAAATGGCCCAAATGCGGGGAAGCGGAGGAAGGCTTCCAAGCGACACCACGGTAAATCCAAAACATCAAGGCTCTTCCGGAAAGAACACACGTGAGGTACCAATCAATAAATTTTCTTTACGTAGTGGTCGAGTCATTGATAATGGTGTTGAATCACCACCACCCCAGTTTGTTGAAGGGGTAGTGGAAGATGCTAGTGATGAGGAGAGTTCCGACAGTCAAACGGGTCAAAAGAAAATTGTTTCTGAAAATACTAAAACCAACCCCGTCATGACCATCCCCGTCCCTCAAGCTAAGGAAAATGGTGTGGAGTTATCCTGAAGCTTTGTTAGGACCATCCAAGAAAGTGGTATCAAAACGTGGCCCACAACAAGAAGAAATGTGGGAAATTTTTAAACAAGTGAAATCAATTTACCACTCTTGGATGCAATAAAACAAGTACCCTCATATGCTAAGTATTTGAAGGAGTTGTGCACACATAAACGAACTAACAAGTTTCCAAAGAAACTTGATTTAACTGAAAATGTTAGTTCGATTCTTTCGGGTGCACTTCCACCAAAACTACTAGATCCGGGAGCACCCATGATTTCTATTCAAGTGGGTGAATTCAAAATGACACGGGCACTTTTGGATGTTGGGACAAGTGTGAGTATCTTTCTGGGTAGTTTGTATGACCAATACGAGTTTGGTCCACTTCAGTCGTCTAATACTACCGTGGTGTTGGCGGACTTGACTCCTAAACTACCCGTGCGGGATAGTCACCGATGTGATTGTAAAGGTCGATGACTTTTACTATCCGATGGATTTCCTTGTACTTGATTATGTCTCTTTGGACTGAACCAAGCAACCAACGGTTATTCTCGGTCGACCATTTTTGGCGACATCAAATGGCCAAATTAATTGTAAAACGGGTACGGTCGACATGACTTTTGGTAACCGTCGGTTGCGGTTGAATGTTTTTTCGGGATTAACAAATCCTCTAGTTGGTGACGAATGCTACATGGCGGACGTCATTGACGAGTGTATACCTCTATGCGACATTGGTGTCGAGGAGGAAAACACAATAGAGGACTGTTTTATGTTCGACAGGTTACAGTTGGAGACAAATCAGAGCATGGATGAGAAAGCGAGAAAGGTTGAGGTGTTGGCGGCTAAAGAAGGAAGACCCACTTGGACACATCAAGTGGAAAGTCTTCCGGAGAAGATCGATACAAAGCTAAAGCCGTAATTGATAGAACCTCCGAATGTGGAGCTTAAGGTGTTGCCCAAGCATTTGAAATATGCTTATGTGGGTGAGGGCAACACGCTTCCGGTGATCATTGCGGCCAATCTAACCGGAGAGCAAGAGGAAAAGCTCATGGAGGTCTTGGTCACCAATAGAGCCGCTATTGGTTGGACCATTGCTGATCTGAAGGGAATTAGTCCCTCAGTGGTGATGCATAAAGTCATCACCGAAGATGGTATCACTCCTTCTCGTGACACACAAAGGAGATTGAATCCCAACATGGGAGACGTGGTCAAGAAGGAGGTGTTGAAGTGGCTAGATGCAGGTATTATTTACCCCATTTCTGATAGCAAGTGGGTGAGCCCAACGCAGACAGTCCCAAAAAGGCAGGCATTCAAGTCATCACAAATGACGCAAGTGAAGAGGTTGCCACCCGGCCGGTAACCAGATGGCGAATTTGTATTGATTATAAGAAGTTGAATTCCGCAACTTCTAAAGACCATTTCCCTTTGCCTTTTATTGACCAAATTGTTGAGAAGTTAGCGGGGCAAAAGTTTTATTATTTTTTAGATGGGTATTCGGGTTACAATCAAATAGCTATACATCCCGAGGATCAAGCTAAGACCGCGTTTACTTGCCCGTATGGTACCTTCGCATTAGGCGAATGCAATTCAGGCTATGTAACGCCCCCGCCACTTTTCAAAGGTGCATGATGTGGGGGAGTCATTGGAGATCTTCATGGATGACTTTTCAATTTTTGGGTCATCATTTGATACATGTCTAGACCAACTTGAAAAGGTGTTGAAAAGATGCGTAGAGAAAAATTTAGTTTTAAGTTGGGAAAAGAGCCATTTCATGCTTCAGGAGGGGATTGTGTTGGGACACGTAGTGTTGAGTCGTGGGATAGAGGTTGACCGTGCAAAGGTGCAAGTCATATCCACCTTACCGTATCCCACGAGTGTTAAAGGGGTTAGATCATTCTTAGGTCACGCAGGGTTTTATAGAAGGTTTATTAAGGGGTTTAGTGACATCACAAAGCCTTTATGTAAATTGTTGCTTAAGGACCAACCATTTGATTTTAATAAAGAGTGTCAAAACGCTTTAACATTTTGAAATAGAAATTAGTGGAGGCCCCAATATTTCAATCGCCGAATTGGTCTTTACCATTCGAAATCATGTGCGATGCGGTTGGGGCCGTATTGGGTCAAAGGATAGAAAAGAAACCCGTTGCTATTTACTACGCAAGTAATACTCTTTTGGATGCGCAATTGAATTACACGACTACTAAAAAAGAGCTACTTGCGGTGGTATTTGCATTGGAAAAATTCCGGGCTTACATGTGGGGTAACAAGGTTGTTATATATTCTGATCATACTTCTGTCAGGTACCTCATGGAGTAAAAAGATGCAAAGCCGAGATTGATCAGTTTGGTTCTCTTACTACAAGAGTTTGACTTGGAGATACGTGACAAGAAGGGTAGCGAGAATGTGGTAGCGGACCACTTGTCCCGGTTGATAGTGGAAGAGGGTTCCTCACATGTAGAGATCGATGATACCTTCCCAGATGAGCATATTTTGAAAGTAACTGTTTTACCTTGGTATGCTAACATTGTGAATTACTTGGTTACAGGTGACTTTCCGGCTCATTGGGATCGGAGGAGAGGATTGCACTTCATGTCACAAATCAAATATTATACGTTGGAGGAACCGGACTTGTTCAAAATATGTCCGGATCAAGTTGTTCGGAGATGTATTCCAGATGATGAGATCCCGAGTGTTTTGACGCACTTGCATTCATTTGCTTGTAGGGGCCATTTCAGTGGTCACAAAACGGGGCACAAAGTGCTCAATAGCGGTCTTTATTGGCCGGCTATTTTTAAGGATGCATTTAACTTTGCTAAAAATTGTGTCGAGTGTCAAAAGATAGGGAGTATAACTAAAAGGGATGATATACCCATGCAACCGATCCTAATCGTCGACATCTTCGATGTATGGGGAATCGATTTCATGGGCCCATTCCCAAACTCACATGGCAATCTATACATTTTGGTGGCGGTCGATTATGTTTCTAAATGGGTCGAAGCGATTGCCACCAAAACAAATGATCATACAGTTGTTTGTAACTTTGTACAAAACAACATCATTTCAAGATTTGGTATTCCTCGGGTTATCATTAGTGATGGAGGATCTCATTTTAAGAATTTTAACTTCGGAAAGTTACTAAAACGGTATGGGGTGGATCATCGGATTGCTACTCTTTATCATCCGTAAACAAGCGGTCAAGTAGAAGTGTCCAATGGTAAATCAAAGAGATTTTGCAAAAGTCTGTTCGGCCGGACCGTAAGGATTGGTTGACAAAATTGAACGATGCTTTATGGGCCTATCGAACGGCGCATAAAACACCTATTGGCACCACACCTTACCGTTTGGTTTACGGTAAAAAATGTCACTTGCCGGTTGAACTTGTACAACATGCTTTTCGGGCAATTAAAGAGGTTAATCTTAAGTATGATGATGCAGGTAAGGAACGCAAGTTGAAGCTATGCGAACTGGAAGAGCTTCGGGAGGAAGCGTATGAATGTGCCTCGAAGTACAAGGATGGAATGAAGCGAGCACATGACACAAAGTTGAAGCCAAAGGAGTTTGTGGTAGGGCAAAAGGTTTGGCTCTACAAATCACAGCTTAAATTCTTTCCAGGTAAGCTCAAGAGTAAATGGATGGGCCCATTGATCACACGGGTCGGAAAGTTGGGTGATGTCACCATTGAGGACCCGAAGGATGGGTCGAAACAAACGGTTAACGGTCATCGTCTTAAGCCATTTCTTGATGGTAATGATGACAAAGGCGAGAAGAACACGGAAGTGGTAAGCTTCTTGGTAGGCGTACCAAATTACGAGGTTAATTGATAACCGGTAACACGTTTGTAGAGTTATGTATTAATTTTAATTGTTTGGGTTGAATTATCTTAGAATAGTTTATGCTTATTGTTTTGCTCTAATAACTCTTTGAGATGTGTGAAGTTCCGGAAGCTATGAACGAGTCTTGAAGGCATGAGGTATGTTTTAAACTTGTTTATGTGTATTAGGGACAACACACGACTATTTGGGGGGTGGTAGGATCGCTAAACGATAGGTCGGTAATGAGTATTAAAACTGAAACGTCACACAAAAAGATTTTTAATAATTTTTAAGAATTTTTTTAGCATAGGTTCCCTTTATAAAAAGTTCATGTTTTTTCCCGTATTTTCATTAAAAAAAAATTATAAATTCCCGTCACCAACGGATTGCGTATATGTGCGTCGGATAAAATTGTTCGTAGACAGGGGGTTAGTCCGTCGAGCAAAAAGTCAGAAAACAAGGGGCGTCGGCGACGGGGCATCAGTCCATCGCAGATGGGGCTCCTAAACTCATCCGACGCAGGTTTGGTTTTAACGGGTTGGGTCGATCTAGAACCCATTTGTGACCAGTTTTCACTCCCCCAAACATGTTTTAAGCCATACATTTGACTTGGTAGACCCCATATCTGATTCATAACCTAAATTCCCACAAAATATCTGCATCCATCACCACCACAACTCCTTTCAACTTCATCTTCTTCATCCTTCAACTAAGAACCCTAATCTTCAAGTTCTCATAACTCCTTCAAATCTCCACCAAATCTAGCAATTCTTGAGCCTATCTTGCTTAATTTTACGAGAGGAGCAAAACCTCCATCATTATTCCCATTAATTCGTGCTAGTTTACGAGATTTCTGGATTTGAAATTTCGGGTGTTTAGGAAAAGTGTTCATCAAGCTTCAAGCTTTTCATCTTTTTCTAATTCTTCTTGTTTAATAACATCAAATGTATGGTTCTACTTAAATTTCAGCATTATTATCTTATGTTTAGTCGATTTCTTCCGAAAATTTGAACATCTTGTTTAGAGTAGGTTGTTTATTGCTAGTTATGAAGTTATTTCTCGAATTTGAGAATGAACATTTGATTTGAGTGGGTTTGGAGCATGCAGCAACTATAGTGTGTGATTACACTTGTTGTTTTGCATGATTGAACATAGAAATGATGTTGAACTTTGTTGAACTTGTGAAAAATTAAGAGACACGATGTTGAACTTTGTTGAACTTGTGAAAAATTAAGAGTGAAACATGAAAGAATTAGTACTAGGTGATAAAGTTTGCAACTTTTTAAGTTTAAACAAGCTAACTTACATCTAAAATCAAATTTTTAGTTCAACATTGAATGTTATGTCCAAAGTATGAAGATTGTTGAAGTAGGATATGCTAATTGTTTTTCCTTATTGTGATGTAGCCATGTTTGGAAGGAAGAGGAGTAAGACTTCTGGTGAAGGCTCATCTTCGGGAGCCGATCCTGGCTCGGGCTATATTCAGCGAAAGTGGAAACAGTTGAGTGCAGTTGAAGAACATGATGCATGATTGTATCGACAAGATTGGGCTTGGGAAGAATTCAAGAATAGTCGTACCGCATCTGTGTGGAACGATGAAAAGAAGAAACCACTTTCAAGATTCAATAACAAAAAGTTGGAAGCTAAGATGTGGAAATGGAAGATGGTCTCAGGGAATGTTACAGCATCGGTGCCGGAAAGAATTGTTCCAGAAAGGTCAGTAAATGTGGAGGAGTTTAGAGCGATTGGGATAGTCCAAAAGTTTGAAAGGCTTGGATGGGAACGTGTGTTGGATTGGTGTGAGGACATCACACCTCGGGTCTATTTGGCAGCAGTATGTGAATGGTTGTCAACACTGAGGTTCGTTAACCGGGATGGGCCCGCTCACACATGGCAATTAGTTGGTGATATTGGTAAAAACCAGATGATCATGTCGTTTGAGTGTATGAACGTGATAGCTCGATTCGATTCATTGGGAGCTGAATAATATGCTTACTACACGATTGACCAGTTTCTGGATAACAAGATGAACGGTGCTGATCCGCCGGATATGTTGGCGGCTGTGTTGGTGAAATCAAGAGGATTGGGGGAGTCAAGGAATGATTTGCCTTTGGAAGGGAAGATTCTCCAAGGCATCTCATTAGAGAATATAATGGTGCGGTTCGGAGACCGCGGGAAGGTGAAGGCTCTTGATTGTCAGGTGTTACATGCACTGTTATACGGTTCGCCAAAACTGTCGTGGCGACAAATAGTCATGATGAATATGTGGGATACAAGAGAGGCATGCAACAGAAAAATGATCCCATACGTGAGGATAATTAGTGCAATGATTTTGCAACAAAACGCATTGCCTGTAGAGTCGTTATGGGTTGCTAAGCCAATTGACCAGATCTCTTTTGCATCCATGAAACGCCGTTGGAAGTTTCATGTTTCAGTTTTTGGGAACCAGTATACAGTTAAGGATGAGCATGGCAACAGTTTTCAGTTTGTGAATCAAGATGAGGCTCAAGGAGCCCAAGAGGATCTACAAATGGGTGATGGAGAGGAAGAGGAAGCGCAAGGAGTTGACAGGAGACCCCGTCGAAGATATGCAAGAGCCCATCGTGAAGTTTCAAATGAGGTGGCTCAGGTTGTGGTTTCACAAAGAAAACCAGATTATTGCAATTACCATCGAGGGGCTCAGAGTATATATGATAATGTATCCGCGGGCATTGGGGAGAACCGTGGGTACCACGAGCAAAGGCACCCGTGGGAGCAAAGCTTCCAAGCACAGTACCAGACTCATTGGGATGAGGAAGCTGCCCACCAGGCCAGGGTTGAGAAATATTGGGAAGATCAACAGTTGTTCCAAGCCCAACAGTTGTCTCGGTTGGAGATGATGGAACAACAGAGGATTCAAGAAAATGCCCGTAGAAGAGAACGGGAGGATGAACAGGATCCCCTCCGTAGGGAGCGAGAGTCTTTGGAGGATCGCCGTTAGATGGCCACGGGTACGGATCAACAATTAGTGATCCTTAATAACAAGGCTCTTCATGATCGGCATCAGCGGGATTGGTTGGCCGGCTTGCCGTAAAGCGAGCACTCGCCATGGACTAATTTTGAAAATCTACCCGTACCACGAGGTCCCTCCGACCCAACTCCCCATTAGCCCGAGGCCCCGGGCTCTAGTTTCCTCCCACCCCAGCTACCGACACCACCTGAAGGGGAACCAGGTCCCCTTCACAATTGGAGGGAGGTGATGTCATCCCTCACCGGGTTCCCATATAACCCGTACCCACCTAGAGATCCAAACGAGCGATACCAGCGATAGGTGAGGTATGTTTTGTGTTGTTGTTGTTGTATATTTGTTTCTTTTCTATTTAGTAGTAGTAGGTTATTGCTTTCCTAGATAAATGAACTTTGTGGGTGTGTTCCCTATAGAACCCTCACGAGACCTACTCGTCCTCCTGAGCTATCGGGAGGTTTAAAAGGGCTTGTTGCATGAGCTAAATGCAACCGTGATTCCTACGAAAGTGAGTTAGGATTGTTGTTGTTGTACATTATTTTTCACGTAAATCGAAAGTAAATTAACGTATGGCTTGGTAACATTCTCATAAAATTGGTCGAACTAGGTTACTAACAAATATTAATGGTTGTGAGAAGCTTGCTTCTACACTAGGATTAAGATTTGCAGGTACACCATGTTCGTGAGACGACCAAGTTTATTGAAGAATGAAAAGCACACGAGGAATCAGCTGAAAACCAGGTGCATACGTTTTTTTTTACTTTTGATTTTTAGTTAGCGAATAAGTGGATTGTAAAGTGTATATTATTTTTTTCCGGGGTGAAATTTTGGGGAAGTTAGCTGTGTCACATCCCTTGTGCGATTTAAATAGCCTATTCTTGCACATGAGGACAATGTTTACCTCAAGTGTGGGGATGGGGGGAGAAATTTTTTTTGATGTTGACCCGTTCATTTAAACACTACACATTGAGGACAATGTTGACCTCAAGTGTGGAGATGGGGGAAAATTTCAAAAAAATTTCAAAAATGTCTTTGTTTGAGGCGATCTAAGAAGCACAAGTAACTAAGTTAACGATGGATGGCACAACCCATGTGGTCTTTTGTCATGGTTGAGTTCAAGTTAATAGCATGAAGGGTATTTAATGGTTGGTTATTTGGGAATAATTCACTTGGAACTTGTAATTTGTGCATATCATACTTCATACCCTTTATATGTGAGGTTTTGAGCCACTTATATACATTACGCGTATATATGTTTCTTTGTTGAGTGGACCATTAGTCATGTATTGTAGAACTTGCATATTTTGATATGTTCGAGGCCATATGTGACATTTGTGCCTTTACAACCATCATACAACTCCGAACAATTTTGAATCCAATGAAATCTTGCATTTCATTCCCGGAAATTTGTATAATTACATCTGGCATTCACACATGTAGGTTCATGTACAATTTCGACACCTCAAAGCTTTTCTGGAAGTTATACGTAAACTATTACGCAGACGTAATCAGCTTAACATGACGTACACTCTAGAACAATGACCTAAGCTAAACATACCTTAAATATCCTTTACATAACTTAGAAATAAGTTTTGAAGGGTTCGGTATGGTAAAACATGTTTATTCGTGCTCAGGGACTATTGGCGTCAAACTGCGAAAGTCTGCTAATTCGCGTATTTCTTAATACGCTACACGTACGCACATCCAAATATTTTTGTAATCATTAAAATCTTGTATTTTAATGATTGGAATGCAAAAGTATCATTCGTTACGCAATTACGGGCGTTTCGCCTTAATTAAAACGCCCGTCGTAATTAAGCGAAACGCGTAACCGTACAACCGAACGAACCGATACCCGGGACATTTTTGGTCACATTTCAAGTTTCCTAAGCTTTACTGTCCTTATAAAGCTTAAAAATCAGGTTAACGGGTGTTAGAAACGCCAAAACGCTATGAAACAAGTACATGGGCCTGTTCTGCCATTTTTGAAAGTTTGGCTGCCCAGCCCCCACCGTAAGCTACGCCCCCACCGTAGCTTATGGTGGTACCTGGGGACAGCAAGCTGTTTTTCATGGCAGCCAGCTGTTTCCCTTGCTTGGAGCCCAAGAACTCGCGATTTTTCCACCAATTCACCTGCATTAAACATGTGTAAGGACACTAAGCATGTCATAACACCTCATGGGACACTTGGCTTGATTTGGTGAGTCCTTGATCACTATAAATAGCAAGCCATTTCAACCATTTCAACTTGCTCATTCCCTTTTTATTTCTCCCACTCTCTTGGAGCTTTCTTCCATCTTTTGGAGGCCTCCTACTGAGTAGTCTTGGCTTCCTAGGATACAAGTAAGTGTTCTTCCTTAGCCTCTTTCATTTATTTTAGCTTCTTATGAGTTAAAAGTCATATAGTTGACTTTCTGTTTGACTTTCAGTTCTGACCATAATTGGTCAAAGCAAAGTTCAATTGAACTATGCAACGTGATCGTAATCACGAAGGTTATAATCCCTTGCAATTATACCCTACTGATTATCACGTTTACTAGTCGAAGTGACAAGTCAAAGTTTCGGTCAAAATGAGCATTATGTGCATTTTGTGACGAAACTATTTTCGGGTATCAAAACACCAAGTTTTAATACCAAAACGTTTTTATAACTTAGTTAGACATGTTTTGACATGTCTAACTCGTCACTTTTAGTTTAGTGCTTATTTAGGGTCGTAAGTCGAGCGGTCTTCACCACCGCTTTGACTTTCAAGTCCGACCCGTTTGGTCAATCTTAGGATCCGACCAAACACATATATGTGACCATAGTTGTATAGGGAATAACCCTCTGAGGTTATACCTTATGGTCACGTCGTTTGGTTAGTGTTATGTTAAGTCGTCTATTATGCCCTATAAATGACCAAAATGCCCTTTTTGCGCATAAATCAACTTTAAGCATATCTGAACAATGTTTTGAAATATAAATTGATGTTGCAACTATAATAAAATTATTTTGTCATATTAGACTTATCATAACACATATCTAACCATCCGAACACATATTTACGCAAATGAAACGTTAAAGTAGCATAAACTACCTTAACGAGTCATAACGGTCAAAAGCACTTAGGAATCCTTTCAAATCAGAATGTAGACTTTGTTAAACCATTTCATATGAGTCCCAACACTCATTTGGTTTACAAGACCTCATTCTATTCCGATCCACCAATTAATGTCCCGATATTTACATAGTTATCCGATTTTAGGACACGCTTAAATTCTCGGACTTTTGATTTGTTTGGTCGTTGATAAAAAAGTACACTCTTGCAACCCCAAGTGAGTACATAGTCCCCTCTTTTACGTTTTGCAAATATTTTGGGGTGATTCATATGTGCTTATTCGCTATTTTCACGATTTCCAAACTATATAAATTTTGCATACATAACACTTATCCTTTAACGAATTGAAACCTACACATATGGCTTAAATAATGATTTTCAAAGTTTGTGAGAGTATTGTTGGTTTGTATTTCTTTTATACATTCATTAACAATGATCAAGCCGATTGGTAGTATGATATAGCGCTATAGGACTTGACACCCCATTCCCTGGGTTAGGGAATGTCAGAAACCAAGTTTAAACAAAATAGATTTTGCCTTCGTGGTAAATCTATAGTCACCAAAGTATAGGTTGACATACTCAGGTTTGAATTTATTGCCAAATGACCACAATGTGTGTTTTACAAAGGTTTTCCAATCAAGCCACAATAACTTATCTTTTGTTGATTTCCGAAACCAAAGTATAGTTTGATATACTACCAAATCACAATTTTCGTATATTTCGATATACTAAACCAAAGCATAATTTGATATAATACCAATGTGATATTGATTTCCAAAGTATAGTTTGATATACTAAACCAAAGCATAATTTGATATGCTACCAATGTGATATTGATTTCCAAAGTATAGTTTGATATACTAAACCAAAGCATAGTTTGATATGTTACTAAAGTATAGTTTGATATACTACACAACCTTTTAAACCAAAGTATATTTTGATATACTACCGAATCTTTATTTATAAACAAAAGCATAGTTAGATATACTACCAATGCGATATTGTTTACCAAAGCATATTTTGATATACTATTAATTCTTTTATTCAAAACCAATGTATATATATTTTGATATACTATCAAGTCTCTTATTGAATCAAAAGTATATATTTTGATATACTACCTATATTGTTATTTTAAAACCAAAAGTATGTTTCGTACATATATTACAAATATTTTTTTTATCAAAAAGCAAAGTATTTTAGACTAAACTTTTTGCAAGGATCATGGCTACTTTTGAAAACATATGTTCTTTCTTAAAACATCCAAAGCCATGAATCATCATCACAAAACCTATGTTACTCACAAGCATTTTTATGCTGACGTACATATTTTCACATATGTTTCAGGTTTATTTACATGATGATTGCCGCTGCATACTAGACATAGGATGGACGCGGGCCTTAGCGACTTTAAAATTTGAAAGACAATTTAGTTGTATTTCATTTCTGATATTCCAAGACAATGTAAATTTGATAAATCAATAAAGCAAAACTTTAAATACCTTGTGTGGTGAAATAATTTGTAACGTGACTCCCCAAGTGTTTCCGCCGCGTGTTGCTTTACGCGATTTGGGGTGTTATAGATTGGTATCAGAGCACTGGTTGTAGGGAATTAGGTTATTAGTAATGCTTTAACCTAGTCTATAACCTTTCAAGGATCCCAAAGCGAGTTACTTGCGTTTAGATTCTTAATACACTACCATCACCTATCCTTAGGTGATTACCAAAAACAAAGCATAATACATCTTTTGAAAGTCAATTTTTTCCCAAAACTTCACAAGAATATCTATCCTTAGATGATTTGTTTTTATGCTTTAAGCCTTCAAAGTTTTCAAAATCTCGTCAAAGTTTGGGCTTTAATAATGTGAACACATGCAATTCAGAAGGGTGGATGCATGTACCCTGAGTTTTCTAACTAAGGCTAGAGTGTTAGTACAAATCCGCATTATCGGACCAGTCACTCTTATCGGGAACTCATTGGGTGAGTATTCACTTATAGGCTAAAGCATGTCTTCGCGATACATTATAAGGACCCATTTACTTTGATTTGTCACTGTGTCGTTTGTTTGTTTTAAGTAACAAACAAATGATCACAATCCTTATACTTCGTTGATATTTTTAAATTCATTTTGGCTATCCAATATCAATCTCACTCGATATCTCTCATGATTCCCTTTCTCTTTTAGAATGTCTCCTTGCCGCAACGCTACTCAAGACGCCGAAATGGCGACTTTAATCGCTCAGCAAATGGCTGCTGTACTCCCAAACCTTGTGACACAAATCAATCAAGCTTATCAAAACAATAACAACAACAATGCACCTACTCCGTGCAACTTTAAATAATTCAACTCGGCCAAACCACTCAACTTTACTGGGTCCGAGGGAGCTACTGGGCTCCTACAATGGTTTGAGAGTTTCGAAAGCACTTTCCGCCATGTTCAGTGTCCAAACGAGCGAAAAGTAGAGTTCGTTTCAAGTGCTTTTCAAAAGAGAGCACTTACGTGGTGGAACGGGATCATGAGGGATAGAGGTGCTGATGTAGCACTAGCTCAGACATGGGAAGAACTTCGAGCTCTTATGATGAAAGAGTTCTGCCCACGTCACGAGCAAAGGGCACTTGAGAATGAGTTCCACGATCTTAAGCAAGATAGTGGTGAACATCGAGCCTACACTAATCGTTATGAGGAACTAAGCCTGTTATGTCCTACCATGGTTACGCCTTTGTATAAGGCAATTGAAAAGTACATTGATTGCCTCCCTGACCCAATTCAGGACATAGTCACTGGTAGCAATCCTGTTATAGTTAGACAGGCCATTGAACTATCTGCTACCCTGACTGAATCTCAAGTCAAGAAGGGTAAACTTTTCCACAAAAGCGATAAGAAACCATCAGACAATTCTACCCAAGAAAAACCAAAGGAAAACAAGACTGAATCCTCTAAGAAATCAAAGAAGCACAAGGCTTCACAAAACTTTGTTGTAGTTGCTCAGAACAACCAAGTTGCCCCAACCCAACCAGCACAACCTCGTGCTAGGAAAGCATATGCCGGTACTGCACCTATGTGCAACAAATGCAATCATCATCATTTAAACCAAACATCATGTCTTAAATGTACCCACTGGGGATGATTGGGACATCTGGTCAATACATGTCGTCTTGCTACCAACACCCAAAATCAAGCAAATGCAAACCCTGCTGTTGCTCAAGCACCATATCCACCTGGATCGTGTTACAACTGGGGTGATCTTACTCACTATCGAAACAATTGCCTGAAGCTTGTTAATGCAAATCCACCCCGTGGAAGAGCATTGAACATAAATGCTAACAAGACTCATACTAATGATGATGCAGCTATGAACATTTAAACTTTTACATTTTCACTTTGTGATATCCAAAAATCTTGAAACATTTCGGTTGGTTTATAAATAATATTGTTATTTCAATTTTATTTACAAAACCAGTATGATTACGTGTATGTGTAACATACCTCTACAACACCGACACCAAGGATATGATTCCTTGTAAATCAAACTACTCTTGTAGTTTCTTCTATTTTGGGATCACTCGCGATCTCCACAAAAATCCTATGTACTCGTTTCTTCTAAAGAACAAAGTATAAGGTACAAGTCATAACTCTTAACAAATACTCGAAGTACCACTTTAAATCCTTGCTTGGATACCTACGGGTACTTTTCATAAGTCCTTAATTGGTCTTATGCAATACGTCGATGTGCCTATGACTACTTCCGTATTTTCATGACATTACATATACTTTGATTTCGTAGTACATCTAGTACATGGTTTTCAAAACAATTTCGCCACACAATTCCTAAATCCTTATAGGATCTTCTATATTCATCGTTAGATCCTTGTGGATGTTCAAGTGCAAATGGAAGTCCTTGATTGGATTCTTTGTTTACTTTTAATACGTATGTACAAGTTGATGATTTTGTGATTCAAAATGTTCATTTTCCAAATCCTTAAAGAATCTTCCATATTTTCATATGCTAGGTTCTTAGAAGGATATCCAAAGTATTATCTTAAATCCTTAAGGGCTTTTCTATGCAAATAGTTAGACCCTTGGATTCCAAAGTACTATTTTCTATTTAAAGAGATCATGTGATGACCTAGTTAAAGAGACTCTTTGGTGGTCTATTTAAAGAGATTATTCGTTGATCTAGTTAAATAGACCCTTTTAAGATCTAGACAAGTCATTACATCTTTATTTGTTTGATTTTTCCCCTACACATCACAAAATGAACTGTGCGGACTATGCAAGGAATTATGTAATTATGGATGCATACATAATTATAAAATTCAGTGTATAGAAAACACAACAAGTTTTGTCATGTGTAAGAACCTATAGTAATAAAAATAACGAAACGGGAACAAATCGGAATGTGCTCTCGAGACTCTCAAACCATTGGAGAAGTCCCGTAGCTCCCTCAGACCCCGTGAACTGAAGTGGTTTAGCCAAACAGAATTGTTTATAGTTGCATGGTGCATTGTTATTGTTAGTGTTGTTTGCTTGATTTATCTTAGTAATAAGGTTTGGGAGTACAGCAGTGATTTGCTGAGCGACTGAGGCTGCTATTGCAGCATCTTGAGTTTGATCGCGTCTAGGAGGCATTCTAGAAAAGAAACATGAAGGAAGATATATGAGATTGACATTCGGAAAATTAAAACATGCATCAAAAATATCGACGAAACATAAGGAGAGTGGTCACTTGTTTGTTTCTCAAAACATACAACTGATGCACGTTGACTAATCAAAGTAAATGGGTCTTATAATGCATCGCGAAGACATGCTTTAGCCTATAAGTGGACACTCACCCCAAGAGTTCCCAGTTACGAGTGACTGGTCCGATTAAGTGGATTTGTACGAACACTCTAGCCTAGACAGAAAACTCAGGGTACAGGCAACCACCCTTCCAGATTGCACGTGTTCACATTATTAGAACCCAAACTTTGACGAGATTTTGAAAACTATTAAGGCTTACGCCAAAAACAAATCATCAAAGGATAGATGATTGATTTTCGATAACGGATTTAAAATTTTGTGGAATTATTTTGGTAATCACCTAAGGATAGGTGATTGTATTGTATTTTAAATCTAAACGCAATTAAACTCGCGTTAGGGTCCTAGGAAGGTTATAGTCTAGGTCAAAGCATTACTAATAACCTAATTCCCTATAACCAGTGCTCTGATACCAACGTGTAACACCCCAAATCGCGTAAAACAACATGTAGCGGAAACACTTGGGGAGTCACGTTAACAGATTGTTTCAACAACACATGGTATGTGAAGTTTCGTTTTATTGATATATTAAACATAGGTTATATCGTCATAGTTGTCTGAGAACTTTAAACGCATAAACAAACAAACATGCATAATTAAAATATTGTCTTTCTTATTTTATAGGCACTAAGGTCCAATTCCGATCCTACGTGAGCACGCATCAATTATCGTCAAGCATTGTTCCCTGAATCATATGTGAAAACGAGTCAGCAAAAATATGCCGGCGAGTACATAGGTTTTGTGAGTAAGCCAGATTTATGGCATGTAACATATTGCATTACCTTGCACGACTACTAGAGTCGAGTAGTGAAAACCTTGTTTTAAAAAGTGTCTGGTCTTGCAATATAATTAAGCAACTAAAACACGTTGGTTAAAGTTTATAAAACCTCATTGCCATAAATCTTGACTAAAACATTTGTTTTCGTAAACCAAGTAGTAAATCGTCCTTGAAGAAAACTCGTATGGTTTATATCATTATGTAAACATTGTTGCGTGATATCATTTGAAAATATTCATTCAAGTGATCTAAATAACGCCACAGAATGAAATATTATAAAAGCACTTATATATAAGAAGTACCAGTGGCGTATCCACCATGCTTTTATCACATTAAACCGTCTCGTTATCTAATCACTTACCATAAACCAATCATCCATTTCGTCCGTGTTATCAATCGTTCGTGTTATAAATAAATCGTCATTTGTTTTTGTTATAAACCAATCGTCATTCGTCCGTGTTATAAAACCATTCGTCAGTCGTCCTTGTTTTAACTGTGAAAACTTTTGGTCGTTTCCTGAATACATTCAAACCTGTGTGACTCGTCTATACCACCAAAGGGTATCTTTAAAAACTAAAAAAACCACCAAAGGGGAACTATGTACTCACATGATATTGGTAGTGTGTCTTGTTCAAAGATCAAATCAAAACTCAAGTGTCCGAGAAATCACGCGTGTCCTAAAAATGGGAAACAATGTAAATATCGAAACTTGAAATCAGAGGATTTGGATAAAATGATACCTTATAAACCAAATGTAAAGGGTATTTAAGGTATGTTAAGCTTGTGTTCTTGATCTGGAGCGTACGTCGCTGCGAGAATCGGCAGACTTTCGCAGTTTGTCGTAAATAGTCCCTGGGATCGAATAAGCTTGCTTTTGACATACCAAACCCTTTAAAACTTATTTCTAATTTATGTAAAGGATATTTGGGATGTGTTTAGCTTATGTCACTATTCTGGGACATATGTTGTGTTAAATTGGTTTCGTTTGCGTATCGGTTCACGGTTTCGTTTATAGAAGCGATTCAAGAGTTCGGAATTTTGCAAGAATCGAATGTGTGTAAATAACATAATAAATAGACAAAATTCACAAATAAAACATAAATTTCATTGATTGATAATCTTGTTCTTCATTGTTACATGTTCGGATCGTCACATATATCACAGTCTCCCCTACTTCAGGAAATTTCGTCCCGAAATTTAATTAGAGGAAACTCGTGAAAACAAGTGTGGATACTTTGCTTTAATCTGATCCTCTCGTTCCCAAGTAAATTCTGGGCCACTTATGGATTCCCAGCTAACTTTCACTATCGGGATTCGTCTTCGTTTCAGTTTCTTGACTTCAGTGTCTATAATCTCCACCGGTTTCTCAACAAAATGCATAGTATCATCAACGTGAATCTCGTCGAGTGGAATATGGAGATTTTTATCGGCTAAACACTTTTTAAGATTGGACACGTGGAAAGTTGGGTGACTATTCCCGAGTTTAGGAGGTAGCTCGAGTCGGTAGGCCACCTTTCCGATTCTTTCAACGATCTTGAATGGTCCAACATATCGTGGTGCAAGCTTTCCTTTCTTTCCAAATCTCACCACTCCTTTCCAAGGAGATACCTTGAGTAGGACGTAGTCACCGACTTGAAATTTCAAGGGCTTGTGTCGCTTGTCTGCATAACTCTTAAACCGTCTCGTTATCTAATCACTTACCATAAACCAATCATCCATTTCGTCCGTGTTATCAATCGTTCGTGTTATAAATAAATCGTCATTCGTTTTTGTTATAAACCAATCGTCATTTGTCCGTGTTATAAAACCATTCGTCTATCGTCCGTGTTATAAAACCATTCGTCAGTCATCCTTGTTTTAACTGTGAAAACTTTTGGTGGTTTCGTGAATACATTCAAACCTGTGTGACTCGTCTATACCACCAAAGGGTATCTTTAAAAACTAAAAAAACCACCAAAGGGGAACTATGTACTCACATGATATTGGTAGTGTGTCTTGTTCAAAGATCAAATCAAAACTCAAGTTTTCGAGAAATCACGCGTGTCCTAAAAATGGATAACAATGTAAATATCGAAACTTGAAATCAGAGGATTTGGATAAAATGATACCTTATAAACCAAATGAGTATTGGAACTCATATGAAATGGTTTAATAAGTAAACATTCTGTGTTGGAATAATTTTTAAGTGCTTTTGACCCGTTACGACTCGTTAAGGTAGTTTAAGCCACTTTAACGCGTCATTTGCGTAACTACGCATTCAGATGGTTAGATATGTGTTATGACAAGTCTTTAATGGTTAAACAAGTTTGAAAATGTTATTTGATCAGAATACATATCAATTTTTATGTTACATAAGCTTTTATTTGATTTATTAGCGAAAAGGGCATTTTTGTCATTATTGAAGATTTTAACAACTAGTTAACATAACACTATCCAAACAACATGACCATAAGGTAAAACCTCAGAGTGTTATTCTCTTTATAATTATGGTCACAAATATGTATTTGGTTGGGTCCAAAGATCCACCAAACGGGTCAGATTTGAAAATCAAAGCGGTGGTCAAACCGTTCAACTTTCGACTCTAAACAAGCACAATAATGAGAGTGATGATTTAGACACGTTGACGTGTCTAATTAAGTATATCAAAGTACTTTGGCATAAAAACAACCTGTTTTGACACCCGAAAATAGATCCGTTGCAAAATGCGCAAAAATCGCATTTTGAACGAAACTTTGACTTGTCAAAATGACTAGAAAATGTGGGAATCAGTAGGCATGATTTTTAGAGATCATAACCACCTTGATTACCATCATATTGCAAGTTTCAAATGAGCTTTATCTTGATCAATTCATGATTAAAACTAAAAGTCAAACAGAAAGTCAAACTGTTGAGTTTTAGCTTAATTAAACTAAGAAACTTGAATCAAAACATGAATGAATTACTTACAAACACTAGGGATGATCAAGGAATCACAGAGGAATCTCCCAAGTGGTTGCAAATTCGGATTATAGCATATGTGAGCTTGAATGAAGGTTGCAAAAGTTCAAAAATGAGGAGAATCATGGAATTTATACTTGAATTGGATTAATTTGATCATGACAAGTGTTTGGAGATGCTCTAGGATGTTAACAAGTGATGTGTTAGAAGTAGGTTAAGTGTGGCAAAATTGGAGCTAGGTGTCAAAAATTGCGAATTGGTGGCAAGGGAATGAGCTGAGAAGTTGCCAGCAACTTTCTGTCAAAACAGGGGCCTCACTGTATGCGACGGTACCCTCCTAGGGCGTCGCCCTACCCCACGACCCCCCTGACTGAAGTTTTGAAAATTGCAAACCGGTCCCTACACTTGTTTTCGTCGCGTTTCGGCATTTCTAACACTCGTTAACCCCATTTTTAAGCTCCATAAGGACGTTAAAGTATAGGAAACTTGAAATATGTCCAAAAATGTTCCGGAGGTCAGTTCGTTTGGTCGTACGGTTGCGTTTTTTGGTTAATTACGACGAAAATAGCAACGAACGCGTGTATGACCGTAAACGCGTAAGGAATGGATTTTTCGCATTCCAATCACTAAAATATAATATATTGATGATTAGAAAAATATTTCGCTGTCCGTACATGTTTCGGATAGCGAAAAGCGCGAAAAGGCATAGTTCCATAATTTTTACAAAATAGTCCCTGAAGTTACAAAAGTGTGCTTTTGCCATACCGAAGCCCTCAAAACTTATTTCTAAGATATGTAAAGGGTATTTAAGGTATGTTAAGCTTGTGTTCTTGATCTGGAGCATACGTCACTGCGAGAATCGGCAGACTTTCGCAGTTTGTCGTAAATAGTCCCTGGGATCGAATAAGCTTGTTTTTGACATACCAAACCCTTTAAAACTTATTTCGAATTTATGCAAAGGATATTTGGGATGTGTTTAGCTTATGTCACTATTCTGGGACATATGTTGTGTTAAATTGGTTTCGTTTGCGTATCGGTTCACAGTTTCGTTTATAGAAGCGATTCAAGAGTTCGGAATTGTGCAAGAATCGAATGTGTGCAAATAACATAATAAATAGACAAAATTCACAAATAAAACATAAATTTCATTGATTGATAATCTTGTTCTTCATTGTTACATGTTCGGATCGTCACATATATCACAGTCTCCCCTACTTCAGGAAATTTCGTCCCGAAATTTAATTAGAGGAAACTCGTGAAAACAAGTATGGATACTTTGCTTTCATCTGATCCTCTCGTTCCCAAGTAAATTCTGGGCCACGTTTGGATTCCCAGCTAACTTTTACTATCGGGATTCGTCTTCGTTTCAGTTTCTTGACTTCACGGTCCATAATCTCCACCGGTTTCTCAACAAAATGCATAGTATCATCAACGTGAATCTCGTCGAGTGGAATATGGAGATTTTTATCGGCTAAACACTTTTTAAGATTGGACACGTTGAAAGTTGGGTGACTATTCCCGAGTTTAGGAGGTAGCTCGAGTCGGTAGGCCACCTTTCTGATTCTTTCAACGATCTTGAATGGTCCAACATATCGTGGTGCAAGCTTTCCTTTCTTTCCAAATCTCACCACTCCTTTCCAAGGAGATACCTTGAGTAGGACGTAGTCACCGACTTGAAATTACAAGGGCTTATATTGCATGTCTGCATAACTCTTTTGACGGCTTCTAGCTGTCAGAAGGTTATCGCGTATTTTCTTGATTTTCTCGGTTGTGTTTTGGATGAGTTTAGGTCCAGTGAGCTGTGTCTCACCAATATCATTCTAGCAGACAGGTGAACAACATTTTCGACCGTATAAAGCTTCGAAAGGCACCATGTTGATACTGGCATGATAAATATTGTTATAGGAGAATTCGACCAACTGTAGATACGAATCCCAATTACCACCAAAATCGATCACGCAAGCTCAGAGCATATCCTCCAGAGTTTGAATTGATCTCTCAGATTGTCCATCCATTTGAGGATGATAAGCAGTGCTCAGATTTAGTTTGGTTCCCATTGCAGATTGCAAAGTCTTCCAAAAGCGAGATGAAAATCGAGCATCTCTATCAGATATGATGTTCAAAGGAACACCATGACGAGATATAATCTCATCGACAGAGATCTTAGCGAGTTTATCAGCAGAGTAATCCTCACGAATTGCTATAAAGTGTGCTGACTTTCTTAGACGATCAATGATCACCCAAATTGCATCATGACCTCTAGATGTGCGCGGTAGTTTTGTGATGAGATCCATCGCAATGTTCTCCAACTTCCATACCGGTATTTCTGGTTGTTTAAGCAAACCAGACGGACATTGATGTTAAGCCTTGACTTTGAGACAAGTAAGGCAATGTCATTCTTCATACACGGCCACCAATACTGGGTGCGAAGATCCTTGTACATTTTTGTAGCACCAAGATTAATTGAGTAATGAGACTTATGAGCTTCATCCATCAATAGAGTACAGAGATTGTGTTGATTCAGAACCCACAAATGGTTCATGTAACAAAGTAATCCATAGTCTTTCGTTTCGAGTTGAAGTTCGAGTTGATGAGGTAGTTCGCCTTTCAACAAACCTTGGGTTACACAAGTGCGTTGGGCTTCAAGAATACGTGTTTGGATATCAGTTCGAACTCGAACACAATGAAGCTTAACACGTTCTTTTTGACTAAGCGCTTCAGCCACGACATTCGCCTTACCAGGATGATAGCGAATTTCGCAGTCATAATCGTTTAAAAGCTCGACCCAACGTCGTTGTCTCATGTTCATCTCCTTTTGCTTGAATATGTGTTGGAGACTTTTGTGGTCCGTGAAAACCACACATTTCATGCCATAAAGATAGTGTCTCCAAATTTTGAGAGCAAAAACAATAGCACCCAACTCAAGACATGAGTGGTATAGTTCTTTTCGTGGACTTTTAATTGTCTCGGCGCGTAGGCTATGACTTTATCTCCTTGCATGAGCACGCAAGCAAGGCCTAAATTCGACGCGTTACAATAAACCACAAAATCATCGTTGCCATCGGGTAAAGAAAAAATAGGAGCATCACAGAGTTTTAGTTTCAGGGTTTGGAAAGCTTCCTCTTATTTGGGTCCCCACTCGAAAGACTTATTCTTCTGAGTCAAAGCAGTGAGAGGAACCGCGATCTTCGAGAATTTCGTGATAAATCGTCGATAGTAACCAGCAAGACCAAGGAATGAGCAAACTTCTTTGGGAGTAGTGGGTGTTTTGCAATCCTTAATCGCAATGATTTTGGAAGGATCCACGTGAATACCTTGCTCATTGACATTGTATCCCAAAAACTGAACTTCTTTCAGCCAGAATTCACACTTGGAGAATTTGGCATACAGTTGTTCTTTATTTAGAAGTTCCATTGTCAGACGAAGATGTTCTTCGTGCTTAGCTCGGGATCTAGAATAAATGAGAATGTCGTCGATGAAAACAATGATGAACTTATCTAAATAAGGTTTACAAACCCTATTCATCAAGTCCATGAATACCGCTGGAGCATTGGTCAAACCGAAAAGCATAACAGTAAACTCGTAGTGACCGTATCGTGTGCGAAAAGCAGTCTTAGGAATATCTTCTTCGTGAACACGAAGCTGAGATACCCAGAACGCAGATCAATCTTTGAAAAACAGGTAGCACCCTGTAGCTGATCAAACAGATCATCCATGCGAAGGAGGGGATATCGATTCTTGATCGTGAGTTTGTTGAGCTCACGGTAATCGATACATATCCGGAAGGATCCATCCTTCTTTTTCACGAATAAGACAGGAGCACCCCACGGAGAATAACTCGGACGAACAAAACCTTTGTCAGATAACTCTTGAAGTTGCTTCGATAACTCTTGCATCTCAGAAGGTGCAAGACGGTAAGGAGATTTGGCTATCGGGTTAGCACCAGATACTAGATCAATACGAAATTCCACTTGTCGTGCCGGGGGTAAACCAGGTAGATCTTCAGGAAATACCTCAGAAAAATCTTGAAGAATGGGAATGTCTTGAATACTCTTGCTCTTGCCTTTCTCCTCGACAATATGTGCCAAAAAGGCGACATAATTCTTTCGTAAGTACTTTTGGGCTTGTACCCAAGCCATAAGTTTTAGGCTACTAGTGGGTCTCTCTCCATGGATTTCCAAGGTTTCGCCAGACGAAAGCGGTATACGAACAATATTGTCAAAATAAATAACTTCGGCATGACATTTGGTTAACCAATCTAATCCTACGATAATATCGAAGCTTCCCAGTTGCATCGGTATGAGATCAATAGAAACAAATGGTTGTTGAGGTTCAATCGACAATCACGAATGACAGAATCTAGAACAAGAGGTTCACCATTGGCTATCTCGACTGACAAGGGCTTTCCTAGTTTAGTTCTAGGCATCGAAAGCAAAGGCTCAAAAGTTAATGACACAAAGCTCCTATCGGCACCCGAATCAAAAGGAATAGAAGCAGGATGATTGTTGACAAGGAACGTACTGTTAACAACTAGACTTGGAGAGTTGTTCCTGTAGTGACCCATTTCACCACAATTATAACATGCACCAGGCGGGAATGGAGGTCTAGCAGCATTTCCTTGAGGATGTACTGGGTTCTGTGCAGCTTGATTCGAAGCAGTTCGACAAATATTGGCCGTATGGCCAAGTTTCCCACAAGATGTACACTGTCTACAAGCTAGATGAGCTTGATGATGACCATTGCACCGATTACACAACGGTGCAGTACTGGCATATGGTTTCCTTGCAGGAGGCTGGGCTGGTTGGTTTTGAGGAGCAGTTGGAGCAGGTTGAGAAGTCACAACAAAGTCCTGAGAAGCCTTACGCTTCCTCGATCGCTTGGAAGGTTCGGCTTTGTTTCCCTTTTCTTACTCTTGGGTAGCTTGGTCAGATCGCTTCTTTTCGCCCTTGCGATGAAGTTTACCCTTTCTGACTTGAGAATCAGTCAGAGTAGCAGCTAACTCAATGGCTTGACGAACAGATGTAGGGTGGCTCCCAGTAACAACGTCCTGAACAGGGTCAGGCAAACCATCAATATACTTCTCAATTGCCTTATCCAAAGGCGTCACCATCGCTGGACATAACAAACTCAGCTCCTCATATCGATCCGTGTAAGCACGATTCTCGCCACTGTCTTGTTTTAAATCGTGGAATTCATTCTCGAGTGCCCTTTGTTCGTGACGGGGATAGAAGCCCTTCATCATTAGAGCCCTAAGGTCTCCCCAAGTTTGAGCTAATGCCACTTCAGCATCCCTATCTCTCATAATTCTATTCCACCACTTCAAATCCCTTTTCTTGAACACACTAGATGCAAACTCGACCTTTCGCACATCTGGACATTGAACAAATAGGAATGTGCTCTCGAGACACTCAAACCATTGGAGAAGTCCCGTAGCTCCCTCAGACCCCGTGAACTGAAGTGGTTTAGCCGAACATAATTCTTTATAGTTGCACGGAGCATTGTTATTGTTAGTGTTGTTTGCTTGATTTATCTGAGTAATAAGGTTCGGGAGTACAACAGCGATTTGCTAAGCGACTAAGGCTGCTATTGCAGCATCTTAAGTTTGATCGCGTCTAGGAGGCATTCTAGAAAAGAAACATGAAGGAAGATATATGAGATTGACATTCGGAAAATTAAAACAGGCATAAAAAATATCGACGAAACATAAGGAGAGTGGTCACTTGTTTGTTTCTCAAAACATACAAATAACGCACGTTGACTAATCAAAGTAAATAGGTCTTATAATGCATCGCGAAGACATGCTTTAGCCTATAAGTGGACACTCACCCCAAGAGTTCCCAGGTAAGAGTGACTGGCCCGATTAGGTGGATTTGTACGAACACTCTAGCCTAGACAGAAAACTCAGGGTACATGCACCCACCCTTCCAGATTCCACGTGTTCACATTATTAGAACCCAAACTTTGACGAGATTTTGAAAACTTTTTAAGGTTTACGCCAAAAACAAATCATCTAAGGAGAGATGATTGATTTTCGATAACGGATTTGAAATTGTGTGGAATTGTTTTGGTAATCACCTAAGGATAGGTTATTGTATTGTATTTTAAATCTAAACGCAAGTAAACTCGCGTTAGGGTCCTAGGAAGGTTATAGTCTAGGTCAAAACATTACTAATAACCTAATTCCCCATAACCAGTGATCTGATACCAACCTGTAACACCCCAAATCGCGTAAAACAACCCGCAGCGGAAACACTTGGGGAGTCACGTTCACATATTGTTTCAACAACACATGGTATTTGAAGTTTCGTTTTATTGATATATTAAACATAGGTTATATCGTCATAGTTGTCTGAGAACTTTAAAACGCATAAACAAACAATCATGCATAATTAAAATATTGTCTTTCTTATTTTATAGGCACTAAGGTCCACTTCCAACCCTACGTGAGCACGCATCAATTATCGTCAAGCACTGTTCCCTGAAACATATGTGAAAACGAGTCAGCAAAAATATGCTGGCGAGTACATAGGTTTTGTGAGTAAGTCAGATTTATGGCATGTAACATATTGCATTACCTTGCACGACTACTAGAGTCGAGTAGTGGAAACCTTGTTTTAAAAAGTGTCTGGTCTTGCAATATAATTAACCAACTAAAACACGTTGGTTAAAGTTTATAAAACCTCGTTGCCATAAATCTTGACTAAAAAAATTGTTTTTGTAAACCAAGTAGTAAATCATCCTTGAAGAAAACTCGTATGGTTTATATCATTATGTAAACATTGTTGCGTGATATCATTTGAAAATATTCGTCCAAGTGATCTAAATAACGCCACATAATGAAATATGATAAAAGCACTTACATATAAGAAGTACCAGCGGCGTATCCACCATGCTTTTATCACATTAAACCGTCTCGTTATCTAATCACTTACCATAAACCAATCGTCCATTTCGTCCGTGTTATCAATCGTTCGTGTTATAAATAAATCGTCATTCGTTTTTGTTATAAACCAATCGTCATTCGTCCGTGTTATAAAACCATTCGTCTATCTTCCGTGTTATTAAACCATTTGTCAATCGTCCTTGTTTTAACTGTGAAAACTTTTGGTTGTTTCGTGAATACATTTTGTGACTCGTCTATACCACCAAAGGGTATCTTTAAATCGACTAAAAAACCACCAAAGGGTTTTTTAAAATAACAGATTCTGCCGTTACCCCAAACTATCCACCAAATTCCAGTGAATAGCCCGATAACGGGATTTATCAGATCCTATGGTACCATAACATACTACTGGTCGGCTTGGCCATTGTTAATGAATGTCATTTTTGTTATGAAAATAACGCCCCAACAAGTTCGTTCACATTATTGAAATCGTATTGTTTATATAAACCATAGTATTTGCATTTGGAAACTTGAAAACCTTTAGCACATATAAGTCACCCCAAAACAATTATAAAACATAAAATAGGGGAACTATGTACTCACATGATATTGGTAGTGTGTCTTGTTCAAAGATTAAATCAAAACTCAAGTTTCCGAGAAATCACGCTTGTGCTAAAAATGGATAACAATGTAAATATTGAAACTTGAAATCGGAGGATTTGGATAAAATGATAACTTATAAACCAAATGAGTATTGGAACTCATATGAAATGGTTTAATAAGTTAACATTCTGAGTTGGAATAATTTTTAAGTGCTTTTGACCCGTTACGATCCGTTAAGGTAGTTTAAGCCACTTTAACGCGTCATTTGCGGAACTACGCATTCGGATGGTTAGATATTTGTTATGACAAGTCTTTAATGGTTAAACATGTTTGAAAATGTTATTTGATCAGAATACATATCAATTTTTATGTTACATAAGCTTTTATTTGATTTATTAGCGAAAAGGGCATTTTGGTCATTATTGAAGATTTTAACAACTTGTGACAACTGTGAAAAATCCCAGTAAAGTTTGATTGGTACAAGTCCGTGGTAACCGGACCTGATATGTGTATCATGATATTGTTATGATTATGTGCGATACCCATGGCGAAACAGGTACACCTTAATTGGTCCTAACCGTTAAGCATGATTAAAACAATAAATGCACTTAAATCTGTGAAATTTCAAGACTTGTGTGTTCTACGAAACAATATATGTTATATCTCGAGGAATCCGAGAGCACCTCATGCTTGACATGACACTACTAAGGACCAATGATGCGAGGTTGGCGTCCTTAGCCTTGAACAACGTATTAAACGGAGACTTGACATTTAACAGCGCATTAAACCTTTGACGTTGATTATTAGGTCATCGGTAGCCTTATTTGAGATTCCGAGTTCCTGGAACAACTTCGTTTTGTGCCATAGATTGTGACATAAGGTTTGAAAATAATCAAAGCCCAGGCACGCAAAACGAATACAAGACTTTTATGATTAAAACGTAACTGGGTTCGGATTTCGAGATGGTTATGCACAATTTTTTAAACCGAGTCTTTTGAGACTAAGAACGCGCAAAACGGAGTCCGTTTCGCAAATCGAGAACGCGTGTGGGACCCGAAAACGAACCAAAACGCAACACCGAAGATAAACATCATCTTTTAACACGTTTCACGAAGCACGACTAAACTACTAGTGGGGTAGGGGTACCCCCTTATTTTATTATTATTTTTTTCTTTAAATTCTTTCATTTCTTTTAATTTCACTAAATGTCACCATCAAAATTCTGCTTCTTTCACTCAATCTCAGCAGATCCCAACCCTACATACCTTCAAATCAAAGGTATTAACTTTGATTCTTCTAGTTTTGTTCACAAATTTTTGATAAAACATGAATTATAACCGAAAAAACCATTTTAATCCATGAATTTTGAAGGTTTAAACAAGTTTAGGGGGTGAATAAGAACACCATGGGAGTTCCCTGGTGTTATATGGCAGCCATGGTTACAAATCTTTGGTTTTTGATACCCTAATCAACACCTATTCGACAAAAAAGCACATAACTATTCGATTAACCGAAAAACAATGAAAAAAAGCTTGATTGACATGGGTTATCCCATTGTTGGATTGTTCTTGGTATATAGGTACTGAATATAGCTCTCACACACTTCTGGGCTCAAGAAAAACGCTCGAAATCGAAGGAATCGCTAGGTATATCACCCGAAACTCGAATCTAGGGTAGGCATCATATTGTTTGAACCATAACCTTGTCCGTGGGTATTTAATTTAGCTGAAATTTTGTGCAGTGATGAAGGGTATTGTCAGGAAGGTCCACGTAAAATTTTAGAATTTTTTTAATTTTCTACAATGTTTCGTGAATTTTTAACTGTTTAGCGAAAGAATTTAGGAAAAATTATCATACGAATTCAATAAATCATCACATTTTACAGAGATACTAAGGAACATATGGAGAACGTTCTGGGAAAATTTTCGGAGTCCATTGGTTGAGTTTTGATTTGTGTTAAAAATCCGCGTTTTTGCGAGTTTTTGGTAGCCGGGAACGCACCGAAACGAAATCAGAAAAATCTTATAATTTTGTGAGGAGTTTCTGGACATGTAAAGAGTGTTCTGGAATGTTTTTGGAATTTTTTAACTACAGATGGAATTTAATTTAAATTATGTGGTTAAAAACAGTTTTATAAATAATTTATTTAAATAAGTAAATTAACAAAATAAATTCCCAGAACTTTTTCCGATAATCTAAAGATTTTTACTGATTTATATAAAAATTTACAGATTTTTATATGAAATATAGGTTAAATGAGAATTTATGGAGTTAAAAATAGATTATTTTAAAGCAATTTCGGCAGTTTACCGTATAACGCACCTGCCGGAACTGGGAAGTGACCCAACCCGATAAATACTATAATTGGAACACTGCGAGTATTCTGGGAGATACCCGGGCAAATTGGGCACTATGAGGGTGTCCTAAGACAGTTCGGGAGAATTCCCGACGGTGAAAATGGAAACTCAAATTTGGGCAACCTAGACTCCCCAAACACTCAAACGCCCTTGATGGAAAGTTAATCATTCTTAAATAACCACATGTTGGTACTATTGGTATTCCTGTACCATTATCCAAACACGCTAAACTACTGACTTTGGCTGGCACGCGAACCGGTGCCTGTAAGCCAAACTGAAAACTGATACTACCCTGACGTCCATCACCATACCAGTGTCCTATAGACTCAATCCGGAGTGAAAACTCCTGACAAGATCCAAGTTATAACCATTACCAACTTAGATACTGATTTGAGTCCATGCTTGCATATGTGTCATTAAAGTTGATCAAGCTGCATGATCACTCTTGTGTTGAGACCACTGTTTGCACAGTGAGTTTCACTACCCCGCTTTTAACTGTTTTATTGTTTTACTTGAGGTGGAATGCATGTTACAAACTGTGTTGATTACATAAACTTATGAAGGGAATTTCACTTCCCTAACACATGAACTTGTTACAAACTATGATTATTGCCCCAAATTGGGAGTGAGTTTTCACTTCCCCGCTTTTAAATTGTTTTACTCTTTTCTGGGGACTTGCATGTTAAAAACTGTGTTGAATACACCAAATTTGGGAGTGAGGTTTACTCTCCCACTTGTAAACTGTTTCACTGTTTTCTGGAATGACGTGCATGTTGCGAAACTGTGTTACTTGCACCAAATCGTGATGATGTGAATTATCTAACACACGAACAACATCCCTTCTACAAGTGATTAACCTCAACTAAAGATGCTTAGTGAACACTGTAAAGTATCCTATTTGCAAGTACCAGAATGGCCTTGTGGGGTAAGTGGGTTATTATGGTCCGGAACGTAATAACATAATTGCTCATACGAGCAGTGTTGGGAAAGTTGCGGTAATAAACACCCTTAAATACATGGGATGATACTTACGTGTACCAAGGTGATAGTGTGTGAATGTGTGGGGGTAATTTGATACATGAGTTGGGATTGGTGAATAATACGTTACTACATATGCCTTCGGGATAGGCAGAAAACTGGTCTTATAGTCCATTCCACATTCCTACTGACCACATATTTAATATCCACTAGAGTTTGATTCCTATCTGTTACTTATACTTTATAATGTGAGAACTTAAGCCTTTATTACGATACGTTTTCACCAACTCTATCCTTATAATTATTATAACAACGATTGCATACCAGAATGGTACTTCAAAATGTACATAGATATACAAAGAACGTGCAGGTCGTTCTGATAGACTGGAAGGACGTGTACGGATCCTCACTTCACTTCTCATTACTTCACATTCGATTGTTATACAATCACAGTGTTAAACATCTTACGAAACTTTTTCGTCCTCGAATTCGCGATTCATTTGATGGTCCGTGGGATTCGTCTTCCGCTTATATCTTTGGCACTAGCTGTCACGTCGTGTGAGACTATAATACTTAGTGGTATTCCTTAGCACGTGTTTCGATATATGTTATAGCTGAACATGACGATCTTGGGTTATGGAGATGGCATGGGGTGCACGAATAAGTTACCCTTCCCGTTGTCATTCGATGCAATGGGGTATAGAGTTTGTGATGATACAGATTCCTTTGAAATGCTTTGCGATGTGGAACATCATTTCGTGTGACCGTTGGTTCCATTGTGTTCTTTACGGTTAACGATTGTTTTGAATTTCAGTTAGTTATTTGTAAAAAGTAATATGAGGCCCGTATATCGTAGTGAACGGAACATTGATCATGTATATGGGTGTGGTGGATACGCTGCGGTACTTCCTATATATAAACACCCGGCTACATTATCAAGGTACCGTTACTCAGGGCAGACTGGCTTCATGTCGCGATTTGTACGGTTATGTTTTGGGCAATGCGGATGCGATAGATGACGCCATAGTTGTCGTAAGCACGATATCTATATACGGTTGTAGTAATTTTAAATGAAAAATAGTTGGGAGGTTGACACATAATGACCTTTGGCTTAATCCGGAAAAGGTCCTTTTTTTGAAATTATAGTACGACCTTCTAGGGTACTACACCTTGGTAGTACTCCGTACTGAACTATTTGGATATAGCCGGTGATAGCTTACCCACATCGATGACCCAATGATCGATTCGCGATAGGTAACAATGTTCTGTCTTTGGTCAGACAATTCAGCGTAAGTTATTTCTTTTGGCGGGATTTGCTGGAACGTATATTCATATCTTCAAAATCATTACGTTACTGCGAACAAACTATACTCATGTCGCCGACCGTCGTCTAGGAAACTATGCGGTTGAAGTATATATTTCCTTTACTAACCGTCGTCCGTTAGTGATACAACCTCTAAGTCTTAGTAAGAACACGTAATTATCATCGGTATTGATAACCCAAGAGGAGTTGGGGGTAACACATAAATGGAGAAACTCATCCGTTGTAATCAAAGATCGGCAAGAGGTTGAGTGGATGCGGATGTGATTGTAATAAGACTCGTGGAGGCGAAAACATTTTGTCCATAGTCCTTGTAACCGTTAATACTTCGTATTAACCAGACACTTATAGGTATACGTGTATTTATAAATACAACATTATCCGCAGTTCAACCCAAGGGTCAATTTGGTAAATCTCGGGTAGGGGTGACGTAACCCCTATACGAAGTAAGAAAACTATAATCGGAAAGTAATCCGATTCATTGTTTCAAATCACTTCAACTTTCCCTACTAACACTATTCGAAAGTGTTGAGGTCCGATACATATAAATTACTAAAGTGATACACCCTATTTTTATCAATGTTCAACTATGTTGCGGTATGTTAGCTTCCATGAAACTACGATAGGTGTCTCGGTGATAGAACCAAGTGACTTACAACCTTGAATCCTATTGATTTAGTTCGAACTACTACAAGGTAAATCCCCAGTAACTCGAAGAAGTAGTGAATGAAAGGTACGAAGGACCGTAACGAAGCTACCTCTTAAGGAATACTTAATAAACAAATGACACAAAGCGAATTTTCCATCGAACGATTATTTTATTTATATATATGTATGTATCAAATTCGAAGGACGGTATTTAAAAGAATCGTATAAAATTTTTATATACCAAACGATCCCTTGTTTTCAGCCTTGCATAACATAGAGAAAATATGTTCTAATGAAAGACGAGATCGCCTTCGAGTAGTATTCAAGTACTGTAATACGATGTTTAACCTGTGACAACTCTTAGTTACATCTTCAACTCTAGACTACACGGGGTCCTGACTTAAATTCTTTTGAAAACCCTGAGATACTAGGGCTTGAATCTATATCACCCGTAGGAGGGCGGTGCATCCATGCTAGAAATCGCATATGGGGATACATGGTTCTTTGATTTCTTTCGGTTAAGGCTTTTCATGACACGATAACTACTACGGCCGTGCGAGTGGTCCTGGGTAGAGACTAACTCAGATACTTGTATGCTTGTAAGAGATATTGACTCCCCGACGCAACGATAATAATACCTAGAGAACACCATACGTCTCTTCCTCCTCCTTGAAGCATTTGAGGAGTCCAAATATTTATACCCGATGTTATTCACAATTCCTAAGGGATGTCTAAAATTTCTTTTGGACCTTTGTAAAGGTGTTATTTGGTAGGGTCTCCTACATGTGTAGGAGGATGATACAGGAGATACACTGACTTTCATCCGTCGATTGGACACAAAGTGAACGATACCTTACTCTGGTGAGTAACCTAAAGTTATTCGGTAGACGGTGTTGCTAGTCCTCATTTGTATACGAGGACTAAATTATCTAGATCAGGGAAATATTGTTGAAACACCTCTCGTCTTTGTTTAACTAGTTGGTACCTTTAATTGATTTCCAGTTTGATCAATTTAAATGAGTATTTGTGAGATACGATGTTACTGAGAAACTCGATTCTTTGCTAATTTCGAGTGACGAAAATTCTTGTGTTACTTAAGGAAACAAGAACGGGAGAAATCTCAAGTATAATACTGTATACATACATACATACCGGGGTATTCGTACCGCGAGTGAAATCATGATAGGGGGGATGATTGTCTGAAGCTGTTGCGCTATCATTTGCGCGATTTCCTCCTCGGTCACTTGTGGTGAGCGTTCCGGGGCCATTCTATTATAAACAATACTTATATACATGTATCAATGTCACATATTCAATCATCCCATACCACACACTTCCGTCGCCCGCATGAGCCCACAACATGTATAACCAACATCATTATCATGTATGTAATAATATCCGACATTATGCAACTATTAAAATTGCGCTTAGACTTAACCCAAAGAGGGCTAGTGCTTAAGTGTGTGGTCAGATCATGTCACCAGGGTCACGTATATACGCCATACTACGAAAAGCACGAACTACCCTGCAAAAAGGAACACGGTCAAAACTAAACTCTCTTTGAAATGGAAGTAGTCATGAGTCGTCTGAATATCGTAATTGGTGCCTTTTGTGTGCCGTACCCACCTGGGGAAAGCTAACCCGTAAATCTAGTAGTCCCGATCATTCCAGATGAAGGGACTAGCAAATCTTCCAAACACGTCCCTCGGATATCATGTCCATCCAGAGGGAAATTCCGTTAGTAAGCACGTTATATACACTTAAAAGAGGAATAAGACTTTGACGTGACAACTAATTCTCTTCAAATTTGGAGAGTTATGTGTTACACGCTACAAATTGTAAATACCTTGATATGCGATATTAAGTCAAACTAATTGACCAAAGTGTACTTGGTGGGATGCACCGACTGGATGTGA
Source organism: Scalesia atractyloides (assembly GCA_947069175.1). Lineage (NCBI taxonomy): Eukaryota > Viridiplantae > Streptophyta > Magnoliopsida > Asterales > Asteraceae > Scalesia > Scalesia atractyloides. The sequence goes on from CAMTDV010000030.1 coordinate 31,774,050, forward strand.
AATGGCATTCATAGCCTTTATTCGTATCCTAGCTGTCAGAATGCTAGGCTTACCTCGATTGATTATGGTTTTCATTCAGCCTTCTTGAAGCTGTTTTTGGTAATTTCAAGAGGTTGTCGAGCGATAGTGGATCTATGTTATTACATTTCCCAGCAGCACGTATTCCTTCCGTGCCCTATCGGGAAACAGAACAGACTAATCCTACGACAAAGGGTCGAGAAACTCAACGACCCTAGTCTCGACCAACCCGGGTGGCCGGATCTTCATTCCTTGTTTACATTATTATAAATATGAGACTAGCGGGAAAAATCAGATTCAGTGATCAACTGTCCCGATCGGACTAGGGTGACTATGGATTCGGCTTTAGCCCATGGGTTCATAAAACCACACGAATTTCTCAATCTAAACAAAGATGGTTTGGCATGAACGAACTCGACGAAACCCTTATGTTTAATCGGTGACTCAAATGGTGGAGGTGCCAAGATGGGAAAGCATTATATCTTTCCATACTCATGTACAGTCAGATCATACCAAGTCCGAATTTGACTAGAATAACCACGACACCGAGACGGTCAAGTGGTGACCAACTATCTGGTGACTAGTGTAAACAAGATTCGCCTATGCATTAAGTAATCTTTCGAGAACACGATTACTTGTCGTTGTTTCCATGAACGATATCCTTATGAAATGTTAGTAGAACGTGGCTATGTTCCAACCTTGCTGGGGGTACTTCGGCGATGGGGAACCTTGATTCGATGACTCGTTACATAGTCCTCTTTTACCAAATTACTCGTACGTCTACGATCAATGCCGACCCTACGTGTAGGGGCATCATGGTGATACTTGTGGTCGCTGGACACTCGTCACACCTCAAATATGTCTACGTGATAGTAGCGTTCTAGAGGTGGTGTTACTTGAATTAAAACTGCATTGGGTACACACTCTACCATTCCCGGTACATGGGAATTTTCATATGATTATCTCCCGGAAAATCACATCGATGTCATCAAAGTTATTAAGTTGTTTCCTTTTGGAAAAGAGACAGATAGTTGTACAACAACTGGAGCCCAGCTCCCGAAACTTAGCACAAACTGGAATTATTACTGTAGAAATTCCATATCCTTATGACGTGATTAGACTATGGGTGAGTAGTTCAGGCACCCTCTTGATGTGAGGGTGCAGATTCGTTATTACTCGTGTACATGCTCGCCTTATGGCAGCCTTAGGCTCTTAAAAGCCTTTCTCTTTCTTATTCTCTACCATAGCAGTGACTTTCGTGTTCGGTTAGTATTAGCCGAAGATATGCACGTACACGACAATGAGGGAAGATTGTCACGCACTACTCGGTGAGACCAAATTTATTCTTTTAACACAAACATGCGGAGCATGATGCTCACCATTGCGACGTTCGCAGCGAACCCTGGGAGGGTATCCATACTCCTCCTCTATAGGGGGTGTTCAATAACTATTAAACGAAATCCTGAAAGAAACTTATGGTGTCTGAATGGTGAAAATAATGATGAGAAGAAAACATCATAATTGCAGTTATCTGCAAGCTGTATACACGACTCTTGTTCTACTATGAGTCCACAACACTATCACTTTCAAATTGGAAGTGATGACAAACGCTACTATTAACAATAGGTAGGAATTGTGGATGGACAAATTACACAGCTACTATGTAGCATAATTATCATCCTTGCACGATGATGATACTAAATGAAAAGGGAAAACATACTTGTCTGTCAGATGACTGACACGAATATAAATACAGAGCTTTCCAACGAATTACTAAATGAAATTTCAAGGACGAAATTCTTTTAACCGGGGGAGACTGTGACAACTGTGAAAAATCCCGGTAAGTTTGATTGGTACAAATACGTTGTAACCGGACGTGATATGTGTATCATGATATTGTTATGATTATGTGCGATACCTATGGCGAAACAGGTACACCTTAATTGGTCCAAACCGTTAAGCATGATTAAAACAATAATTGCGCGTAAATCTTGTGAAATTTCAAGACTTGTGTGTTATGCGAAACAATATATGTTATATCTCGAGGAATCCGAGAGCACCTCATGGTTGACATGACACTACTAAGGACCAACGATGCGAGGTTGGCGTCCTTAGCCTTGAACAACGTGTTAAACGGAGACTTGACGTTTAACAGCGCATTAGACCTTTGACGTTGATTATTAGGTCATCGGTAGCATTATTTGAGATTCCGAGTTCCAGGAACAACTTCGTTTTGTGCCATAGACTGTGACATAAGGTTTGAAAATAATCAAAGGCCGGGCACGCAAAACGAAGCAGCTCCTGGTTGGGGAAACGCCTTCGTTCCGGCCATAACATAAGGCAACCAAACATGCAAGGAACGGTCAATCAAGCTTAAAAACACTTAAACTACCCTAATACGAGATTTTAATGGTTAAAACATAACTGGGTTCGGATTTCGAGACGGTTATGCACGATTTTTAAAGCCGAGTCTTTTGACACTAAGAACGCGCAACACGGAGTCCGTTTCGCAAATAGAGGACGCGTGTGGGACCCAAATACGAACCTAAACATAACACCGAAGATAAACATTATCTTTTAACACGTTTCACGAAGCACGACTAAGCTACTAGTGGGGTAGGGGTACCCCCCCTTATTTTATTATTATTTTTTTCTTTAAATTCTTTCATTTCTTTTAATTTCACTAAATTTCACCATCAAAATTATGCTTCTGTCACTCAATCTCAGCAGATCCCAACCCTACATACCTTCAAATCAAAGGTATTAACTATGATTCTTCTAGTTTTGTTCACAAATTCTTGATTAAACATGAATTATAACCAAAAACCATTTTTAATCCATGAATTTTGAAGGTTTAAACAAGTTTAGGGGCTGAATAAGAACACCATGGGAGTTCCCTGGTGTTATATGGCAGCCATGGTTACAAATCTTTAATTTTTGATACCCTAATCAACAACTATTCGACAAAAATGACATAACTATTCGATTAACCGAAAAACAATGAATCAAAGCTTGATTGACATAGGTTATCGCATGGTTGGATTGTTCTTGATATATAGGTACTGAATATGGCCCTCACACACTTCTGGGCTCAAGAAAAACGCTCGAAATCGAAGGAATCGCTAGGTATATCATCCGAAACTCGAAATTAGAGTAGGCAGAATATTGTTTGGACTATAACCTTGTGCGTGGGTATTTGATTGAGCTGAAATTTTGTGCGATGATGAAGGGTATTGTCAGGAAGGTCCACTTAAAATTTTAGATTTGTTGGAATTTTCTACGATTTTTCGTGAATTTTTAACTGTTTTGCCGAAAGAATTTCAGAAAAATTATCATACGAATTCAATAAATCACCAAATTTAACAGAGACACTAAGGAACATATGGTGAATGTTCTGGAAAAATTCGGAGTCCATTTGTTGAGTTTTGATTTGGGTTAAAAATCCGCGTTTTTGCGAGTTTTTGGTAGCCGGGAACGCACCGAAACGAAATCGGAAAAATCTTATAATTTTGTGAGGAGTTCCTGGACATGTAAAGCGCATTCTGGAATGTTTTTGGAATTTTTGAACTAATGATGGTATTTAATTTAAATTATGTGGATAAAATAGTTTTATAAATAATTTATTTAAATAAGTAAATTAACAAAAAAATTCCCAGAAATGTTTCCCATAATCTACAGATTTTTACTGATTTATATAAAAATTTACAGATTTTTATATGAATATAGATTAAATGGGAATTTATGGAGTTAAAAATGGATTATTTTAAAGCAATTTCGGCCGTTTACCGTATAACGAACCTGCCGGAACTGAGAACTGACCCAACCCGATAAATACTATATTTGGAACACTGGGAGTATTTCAGGAGATACCCGGGCAAATTGGGCACTATGGGGGTGTCCTAAGACAGTTCGGGAGAATTCCCGACGGTGAAAATGGAAACTCAAATTTGGGCAACCTAGACTCCTCAAACACTCAAACTCCCTTGATGGTAATTTAATCATTCTTAAATAACATGTTTTGGTACTATTGGTATTCCCGTACCATTATCCAAACCGTTAAACTACTGACTTTGGCTGGCCCGCGAACCGGTGCCCGGAAGCCAAACTAAAAACTAATACTACCCTGACGTCCATCACCATACCAGTGTCCTATAGACTCAATCCGGAGTGAAAACTCCTGACAAGATCCAAGTTATAACCATTACCAACTTAGATACTGATTTGAGTCCATGCTTGCATATGTGTCATTAAAGTTGATCCAGCTGCTTGATCACTCTTGTGTTGAGACCACTGTTTGCACGGTGAGTTTCACTACCTCGCTTTTAACTGTTTTACTATTTTACTTGGGGTGGAATGCATGTTACAAACTATGTTGATTACACAAACTTATGAAGGGAATTTCACTTCTCTAACACATGAACTTGTTACAAACTGTGATTATTGCCCCAACTTGGGAGTGAGTTTTCACTTCCCCACTTTTAAATTGTTCTACTGTTTTCTGGGGCCTTGCATGTTAAAAACTATGTTGAATACACCAATTTGGGAGTGAGTTTTACTCTCCCACTTGTAAACTGTTTCACTGTTTTTTGGATTGACGTGCATGTTGCGAAACTGTGTTAATTGCACCAACTTGTGATGATGTGAATTATCTAACACACGAACTACCTCCCCTCTACAAGTGATTAGTGTAAGCCATGGGCAGTGGATAGTACTATTGATCTGACAAACCCAGTTGCTCCAGGCAGTGTCTAGGTGACACTGTGTGTCGGTGACTAGGCAACTGCACGCGTCCTGAATTCGGTTATGTTGTTAGGCATAACTGCAGGGGAACATTGAACTTTACATGACTCAGTTTCCGGGATGACGTGCCTGTCTTGACATGGCCTGGTGGGAAGTGTCTATGGTGACACGACCCGGCGCGATGATGTGTCTGTCTGACACGGAGTGACTATGACAGGTCAAGGTTTCACTTGTGTCCTCGTGTTATTCCATCTGCGACTATAACTATGACCGTCATTGTGATTATGACCAGTTCAATTAAACTTGTTAACACATATGGTTATACAACAATTAAACCAGTGGAACTCACGCAGCGTTTAGCTGATCCTTTTTAAAACTAACATGCATTTCAGGTAACTTGAGACTGGTGTGATCCGTGTATGTTGTTCAAGACATGTTTGTAGGCGAACCCTGATATAGACGCATGTGGCTTAGAAGACTTTTGTGGTTCATGGGAACACGCAGTTGTAACATACATGTAGTATGTAATAAACATTTCGGGAGTAATACAATGTAGTGTCTTTATAAATAATGTGCTTGTACCAGAGGTGTCTTTTGCATCCTGTATTTTTTTTTCTCTTGCTGCAAGTCGGGGTGTGACAGAAGATGGTATCAGAGCCATTGGTTATAGAGAATTAGGTGCCTTTAAGGAAACCTAGACTATAACTACAGGCTCGAACTTTAGTGGACATCATTGGAAAAATTAACCTCAACTAAAGATCCTTAGTGAACACTGTAAGTATCCTATTTGCAAGTACCAGAATGGCCTTGTGGGGCAAGTGGGTTATTATGGTCTGGAACGTAATAACATAATTGCTTATACGAGGCAGTTTTGGGAAAACCGCGGTAATAAACACCCTTAAATACGTGGAATGATACATACGTGTACCATGGTGATAGTTTGTGAATGTGTGGGCGTAATTTGATACATGAGTTGGGATTGGTGAATAATGCGTTACTACATATGCCTTCGGGATAGGCAGAAAACTGGTGTTAGAGTCCATTCCACATTCCTACTGACCACATATTTAATATCCACTAGAGTTGGATTCATATATGTTATTTATACTTTATAATATGATAACTTAAGCCTTTATTACGATATGTTTTCACCAACTCTATCCTTATAATTATTATAACAACGATTGCATACCAGAATGGTACTTCAAAATGTACATAGATAGACAAACAACGTGCAGGTCATTCTAATAGACTGGGAGGACGTGTACGGATCCTCGCTTTACTTCTCGTTGCTTCACATTTGATTGTTATACAATCGCAGAGTCAAACATCTTACAAAACTTTTTCGTCCTTGAATCCGTGATTCATTTGATGGTACGCGGGATTCGTCTTCCGCTTATAACTTTGGCACTAGCTGTCACGTCGTGTGAGACTATAATACTTAGTGGTATTCCTTAGCATGTGTTTCGATATATGTTATAGCTGAACATGACGATCTCTGGGTTATGGAGATGGCATGGGGTGCGCGAATAAGTTACCCTTCCCGTTGTCATTCGATGCAATGGGGTATAGAGTTTGTGATGATACAGATTCCTTTGAAACGCTTTGCGATGTGGAACATCATTTCGTGTGACCGTTGGTTCCATTGTGTTCTTTACGGTTAACGATTGTTTTGAATTTTAGTTAGTTATTTGTAAAAAGTAATATGAGGCCCGTATATCGTAGTGAACGGAACATTGATCATGTATATGGTGTGGTGGATACGCAGCAGTACTTCCTATATATAAACACCCGGCTACATTATCAATGTACCGTTACTCAGGGCAGACGGGCTTCATGTTGTGATTTGTACGGTTATGTTTTGGGCAATGCGGTATTGAGACTTCGACTCTGTTCGATGCGATAGATGACACCATAGTTGTCGTAACCACGATATCTATATACGGTTGTAGTAATTTTAAATGAAAAATAGTTGGGAGGTTGACACATAATGACCTTTGGCTTAATCCTGAAAAGGTCCTTTTTTTTAAATTATAGTACGACCTTCTAGGGTGCTACACCTCGGTAGTACTCCGTACTGAACTATTTGGGTATAGCCGGTGATAGCTTATGTAGGTCTATTGTACGGATTGTTCGGGCACTAATATGACAAACCTAAGGTAAACGTACGGAATCCGTTTGCTTAGGCGACATTGGATACACTCATTTGTTTCTGTTTAATCACCGTTTCATTAATATTCAATGTTACAGATCCTATAAACACTTGGACAGAGCTTCGCCTCTGTCATGACAAAATATCTAAAAGTTACAAATGAAATGACCTATTTATAGGATGTCAAGTTCGGGCGAACTTGCTTAGTCAAGTTCGGCCGAACTTGACTACAAAACATACATTTCAAGCGAACTTGGCCTAAAATATACATAAACTTCGTCATTTCGCTCCTAAATACAGACTAGATATTATACGATGACGTAGGCAACAGACATATGCATCAACAGCTTACCCACGTCGATGACCCAATGATCGATTCGCGATAGGTAACAATGTTATGTCTTTGGTCAGACAATTCAGCGTAAGTTACCCACACTATCCAAACAACATGACCATAAGGTACAACCTCAGATGGTTATTCCCTTTATAATTATGGTTACAAATATGTATTTGGTTGGGTCCAAAGATCCACCAAACGGGTCAGATTCGAAAGTCAAAGCGGTGGTCAAACCGTTCAACTTTCAACTCTAACCAAGCACAATAATGAGAGTGACGATTTAGACATGTTTTGACATGTCTAATTAAGTTTATGAAAGTACTTTGGCATCAAAACAACCTGTTTTGACACCCGAAAATAGATCCGTTGCAAAATGCATAAAAATCACATTTTGACCGAAAGTTTGACTTGTCAAAATGACTAGAAAATGTGGGAATCAGGCATGATTTTTAGGGATCATAACCACCTTGATTACCATCATATTGCAAGTTTCAATTGAGCTTTATCTTGATCAATTCATGATCAAAACTAAAAGTCAAACAGAAAGTCAAACTGTTGAGTTTTAGCTTAATTAAACTAAGAAACTTGAATCAAAACATGAATGAATTACTTACAAACACTAGGGATGATCAAGGAATCATAGAGGAGTCTCCCAAGTGGTTGCAAATTCGGATTGTAGCAGATGTGAGCTTGAATGAAGGTTGTAAAAGTTTAAAAATGAGGAAAATCATAGAATTTATACTTGACTTGGATTAATTTGATCATGACAAGTGTTTGGAGATGCTCTAGGATGTTAACAAGTGTTGTAGATGTGTTAGAAGCAGGTTAAGTGTGGCAAAATTCGAGCTAAGTGTCAAAAATTGTGAATTGGTGACAAGGGAATGAGCTGGGAAGCCGCCAGCAACTTTCTGTCAAAACAGGGGCCTCGCCGTACGCGATGGTACCCCTTAGGGCGTCGCGCTACGCCAGGGCCCCCCTGACTGAAGTTTTGAAAAATTGCAAACAGGTCCTTACACTTGTTTTCGTCGCGTTTCGGCATTTCTAACACCCGTTAACCCCATTTTTAAGCTCCATAAGGACGTTAAAGTATAGGAAACTTGAAATATGTCCAAAAATGTTCCGGAGGTCGGTTCGTTTGGTCATACGGTTGTGGTTTTTGGTTAATTACGACGAAAATCGTAACGAACTCGTGTATGACCGTAAATGCGTAACGAATGGATTTTTCGCATTCCAATCACTAAAATATAATATATTAATGATTAGAAAAATTTTTGAATGTGCGTACATGTTTCGGATAGCGAAAAGCGCGAAAAGGCATAGTTTCGCAATTTTTGCAAAATAGTCCCTGAAGTTACAAAAGAGTGCTTTTGCCATACCAAAGCCCTCAAAACTTATTTCTAAGATATGTAAAGGGTATTTAAGGTATGTTAAGCTTGTGTTCTTGTTCTGGAGCGTACGTCGCTGCGAGAATCGGCAGTCTTTCGTAGTTTGTCGTAAATAGTCCCTGTGATCGAATAAGCTTGTTTTTGACATACCAAACCCTTTAAAACTTATTTCTAAGTTATGCAAAGGATATCTGGGATATGTTTAGCTTATGTCACTATTCCGGGACACATGTTGCGTTAAATTGGTTCCGTTTGCGTATCGGTTCACAGTTTCGTTTATAGAAGCGAGTCAAGAGTTTAGAATTGTGCAAGAATCGAATGTGTGCAAATAACATAATAAATAGAGAAAATTCTCAAATAAAACATAAATTTCATTTATTGATAATCTCGTTCTTCATTGTTACATGTTCAGATCATCACAGATATCACACGAAAGTCTTCCGATTCACGTATTTCTTAATACGCTACACGTACGCACATCCAAAAAGTTTTGTAATAATTAAAATCTTGTATTTTAATGATTGGAATGCAAAATTATCATTCGTTATGCAAATACGGTCATTTCGCATTAATTAAAACGCTCGTCGTAATTAAGCAAAACGCGTAACCGTACAACCGAATGGACCGACACCCGAGACATATTTGGACACATTTCAAGTTTCCAAATCTTTATCGTCCTTATAAAGCTTAAAAATCAGGTTAACGGGTGTTAGAAATGCCAAAACGGGATGAAACAAGTACAGGGGCCTGTTCTGCCATTTTTGAAAGTTTGGCTGCCCAGCCCCCATCGAAAGCTACGCCCCCACCGTAGCTTACGGTGGTACCTGGGGACATCAAGCTGTTTTTCATGGAAACCAGCTGTTTCCCTTGCTTGGAGCCCAAGAACTCGCGATTTTTCCACCAATTCACCTGCATTGAACATGTGTAAGGACGCTAACAATGTCATAACACCTTGTGGGACACTTGGCTTGATTGGGTGAGTCCTTGATCACCACAAATAGCAAGCCATTTCACCCATTTCAACTTGCTCATTCCCTCTTTCTTTCTCCCACTCTCTTGGAGCTTGCTTCCATCTTTTGGAGGCCTCTTATTGAGTATTCTTGGCTTCCTAGGACACAAGCAAATGTTCTTCCTTAGCCTCTTTCATTTATTTTAGCTTCTTATGAGCTAAAAGTCAAACCGTTGACTTTCTGTTTGACTTTCAGTTATGACCATAATTATTCAAAGCAAAGTTCAATTGAACTATGCAACGTGATCGTAATCATGAAGGTTATACTCCCTTGCAATTATACCTACTGATTACCACGTTTACTAGTCGAAGTGAGGAGTCAAAGCTTCGGTTAAAATGCGCATTATGTGTATTTTGCGACAAAACTATTTTCAGGTATCAAAACACCAAGTTTTGATACCAAAACATTTTTATAACTTAGTTAGACATGTTTTGACATGTCTAACTCATCACTTTTTAGTTTAGTGCTTATTTAGGGTCGTAAGTCGAGCGCTCTTGACCACCGCTTTGACTTTTGAGTCCGACCCGTTTGGTCGATCTTAGGATCTGACCAAACACATATATGTGACCATAGTTGTATAGGGAATAACCCTCTGAGGTTATACCTTATGGCCACGTCGTTTGGTTAATGTTATGTTAAGTCGTCTATTATGCCCTATAAATGACCAAAATGCCTTTTTGCGCATAAATCAACTTTAAGCATATGTGACCAATGTTTTGACATATAAACTGATGTTGCAACTATAATAAACTTATTTTGGCATATTAGACATATCATAACACATATCTAACCATCCGAACACATATTTACGCAAATGAAACGTTAACGTAGTATAAACTACCTTAACGAGTCATAACGGGTCAAAAGCAGTTAGGAATCCTTTCAAATCAGAATGTAGACTTTGTTAAACCATTTCATATGAGTCCCAACACTCATTTGGTTTACAAGACATCATTCTATTCCGATACGCCGATTAAAGTCCCGATATTTACATAGTTATTCGATTTTAAGACACGCTTAAATTATCGGACTTTTGATTTGTTTGGTTGTTGATAACAAAGTACACTCTTGCAACCCCAAGTGAGTACATAGTCCCCTCTTTTACGTTTTGCAAATATTTTTGGGTGATTCATATGTGCTTATTCGCTATTTTCACGATTTCCAAACTATATAAATTTTGCATACATAACACTTATCCTTTAACGAATTGAAACCTATACATATGGCTTAAATAATGATTTTCAAAGTTTGTGAGACTATTGTTGGTTCGTATTTCTTTTATACATTCATCAACAATGATCAAGCCGATTGGTAGTACGATATAGTGCTATAGGACTTGACACCCCATTCCCTGGGTTAGGGAATGTCAGAAACCAAGTTTAAACCAAATAGATTTTGCCTTCCTGGTAAATATATAGTCACCAAAGTATAGTTTGATATACTCAGGTTTGAATGTATTGCCAAACGACCACAATGAAGGTTTTCCAATTAAGCTACAATAACTTATCTTTTGTTGATTTCCAAAACCAACGTATAGTTTGATATACTACCAAATCACGATTTTCGTATATTTCAATATACTAAACCAAAGCATAATTTGATATGCTACCAATGTGATATTGATTTCCAAAGTATAGTTTGATATACTAAACCAAAGCATAATTTGATATGCTACCAGTGTGATATTGATTTCCAAAGTATAGTTTGATATACTAAACCAAAGCATAGTTTGATATGTTACTAAAGTATAGTTTGATATACTACACAACCTTTTAAACCAAAGTATATTTTGATATACTACCGAATCTTTATTTATAAACAAAAGCATAGTTTGATATACTACCAATGCGATATTGTTTACCAAAGCATATTTTGATATATTATTAGTTCTTTTATTCAAAACCAATGTATATATATTTTGATATACTACCTATATTGTTATTTAAAAACCAAAAGTATGTTTCGTACATATATTACAAACATTTTTTTATCAAAAAGCAAAGTATTTTACTTTTTGCAAGGATTCATGGCTACTTTTGAAAACATATGTTCTTTCTTAAAACATCCAAAGCCATGAATCATCATCACAAAACCTATGTTACTCACAGACATTTTTATGCTGACGTACGTATTTTCACATATGTTTCAGGTTATTTACATGATGATTGTCGCTGCATACTAGACATAGGATGGACGCGGGCCTTAGCGACTTTAAAATTTGAAAGACAATTTAGTTGTATTTCATTTCTGATATTCCAAGACAATGTAAATTTGATAAATCAATAAAGCAAAACTTTAAATACCATGTGTGGCAAAACAATTTGTAACGTGACTCCCCAAGTGTTTCCGCCGCGTGTTGCTTTAGGCGATTTGGGGTCTTACACCATAGACCAAATACAAGCACGAGAATGATTAAGGCATTAAGTAAACCTTTTTCTTTTACACCATTTGCTTACCCTTACCCGAAATTATCCCCTTAGTCACCAACTTTGAGCCTAAACCTTTCGTTTGATCACCCCAAATTAGCCTTTATCCATTAAACCTTTTTAACCTGTGTGATGAAAATTTGATCATAGGATTAGTTGTTTGTAAAGTATTACGAAAAAAAAGGTGGAAAATTCAGAAAATTTTATGAAAAATATGAGAAAATCTTTGAGAAAAGTGCAAAAATATGAGTATTAGTTGTTGAATAAAAGGCGAAGATCGTTGCCTCGTAGTTGATAATTTGTAGTTAGTTTTGTTTAGTTAGTTATTTTGTAATAAAAATCGAATTTCATCACCTTAGCCACTTTAGAATATCCTATTCCATACCTTAGCCTAGCCCCGTTACAACCCTATAAAGACCTTTTGACTTGTGCTTAGTATTCGTGTTCAGTGGTGGAGAATGATTGAGTTGCAAGCTTATGCGGGTACGTGTTCTATACGGTTTTGAGTGATCGCCTTCAAAAGTGCTAATACATCATATAATTAGCCAATTTGTAACCGAGTGGAGTGAACATTGTGAGGGATACGCATATCTTGTGAGTTTTAAGGGCGGGTGAATCTTGAATAACCACTTTCATGTGATTAGTCCATTAATTGTTAAGTAACTTGAAATTGCAAAATATCTTGAACCGGGTATGACTTGAGACCTTAAATTATGTCTCGAGAATGGGAAGTGTGTTTCTTGTTCGAGCCATGTGAAAGTGAAACACATATTTGCTTCAGGGCAAGCAAAAGACAGTATGGGGATGTGATACGTGGTCGAAAAGCGGTGTTTGTTTAGGTTTAAGTTTATGTTTTTACCTGACTTTTTTTATTCTGGATAGCCTACTTTTAATAAGGTTTGTGTTTTACAGGTCTTATGGAGTTTCAGGAACTAATTGGAAGCCAAACGGAGCACCGGGACGTGAACTGGATCAACCGTAACAAAGAAATGAGAAAAACAGAAAACTAGTTTTAGAGAGGCCGTCGCCGACGCCACTATGGCCCATCGACGATGCCCTATGCCTTCTCTCGTCGCTCAAAATGCTCGTAGGCAGTAGGATAAGGCGTCAGAGAAAAGTCGATATGCACAATCCGTCGCTGACGGGGCATCAAGCCGTCGGCGACGGCTCTCCGCTGCCTGCTTTGCGAATTTTGAGTTTGTTTCTTTTGTGGACGAGTTATAATGAGTTTTCGACCCATTCAAGAATTACTATGAGTTTGGGGAGTTCAAATCTTGTTCTGGGAGCCATAACCTACAACCATCATCACTTTCCATCAATCCAATCCATTCGATTTCACCTTTTGATCCAAACCCTAATCTCATCACCATCACCATCATTCCTCAACCATCAATCCAATCATCACCATCATTCACCACAAACCCTAATCATCATCCATCTCCATTTCCAAGTTCCAAGATGTCAAGATTCGAGTTTTCATCATCCGTTGATCGTGTCATGTTCACCATGAGCGGCTAATTCTGGAAGGTTTCACCCCGGTGTAGATTCTTGTAAGGTTTAGGGTTTGTTTATGAATTCTAGTTGATTTTGTGACAAATTGGTTTGTGTTTTGAATTGATTGATAATTGTCTTACATATTGTCGAGTGATAGTAAAATTTGACTTTGCAAAATAAGTTTGTGTATTATGCTTTATTATTCAAAAGGATTTACTTGTCCAAAGTAACGAAGTGCATTATGGTCCATTGTCTATAACGTTGATAGCAATTTGCACCTAAGCTTTGTGATATCAAAACCGTTAACGACGAATTCAATTGAATCAATCTAAAATCGATAGAAACCCTAGGCTTTGCAAGTATCGAACCGGGTGTGAACCTTGTTTTCTCACCATTGTTTTACAATCATATTTACTTTCATTGCAACAGGTCTCAGTTTTTGTTAGTCAATTAATCAAACCAAAATTGTCGGTTTATTCCGACACCCTTTTCAAACAAACAAAATTAATCATTTCTTTAGCAAGCTTCATAAAAGTGACACGTTTGTTCAAATCAATTACATCTGATCGCTAACCAGAGACTCTTCATGGTTCGACCCCTTACTACCACTAACACATTGTTAAGGGTAATCAGGGACTATAAATATTATCTTTGACTGGAGCGCGACACTCCGATCAGTGTATTCGGATTATAACTTGGAAATGATTGAAAACACGATGAGCTAGAATTTGAACTTCCATAATTATTTGCACTAAAAGTGGTTTGTATATTAGGGCTCTGAGTTTCAGTAGACCCTGATTTGTAGTACAAACCAACATCTTATACCACCTGTGCACTTTTAGATCTCGCAATCTTCTGAAGTCCCATCTCATGACCTTCGAGTTTTTCAATGAATGTTGGTAAATTATACCCATTATACTCGATCCCGTTCTTTAACACCATCAGATATGTTGACCATTCCCTTCTGGCAAAGTGTCAGCCAGCTTGTCAACCAGTTCTTCATCGGTTTTGAGAATTCCATGCCTCTTCATCTGATGTACCAAGTAACAATAACGCTCGATCAATTGTTTCATTGATTCTCCTTTCATGAGACTAAATATGTCAAACTCCTTTCTCAGTAGCGCTTTATTACTTTTCCTCATCTTCGTGCTTCCATGATATTTCATACGTAAAGCTTTCCACAATGTTTGTGAATGATTAACATGTTGCAACAGCATCAGGATGTCTACTTTGACCGATTGTAACAGAAGACTCATCATTTTCTTTTCATTAACAAAATCTTCTTTTTTCCTCCGGAGTAAAGTTCTTTGGGATTTTCTACAAGTTATTTTCATCTCTTGGCAACTTGTATTTGGTTCCGATCGCCAACCAGCAGTTGAAGTGATTTGCCTGAACCCAGTTCTCGATTATTTCTCTCCAACTTTAGTAGTCTTCAAGATTCATCAGTTTCGGGGGTTTCACAGCCGTTCCCATCTCATTTTCGAGGTTCATTTAAGCAACTGCGTTTGTTGTTTTCGCAGCATTGGTTGCAAATGCGTTATAAAACTCAGAATCCATTTTGATACGCTGAAAATACCTGAATCAAATTTAAACTTGAAAACAATCAATGAAAGAGACTAATTTGTACGAATTAGATATGTTCTATGTGATATCCCGGGTTTTTCGGATAAATTATACGTGACACTTGTCGAATAATATGCGTGATAAGTATTAAACGTGAATGAATACGTGATGAGTGTTTGTGTGATTGTTTAGTTATTAAGTAATTATTGTAGATACGTACACGAACCGAACCGCGACACGAACCAAAGAGATTCATGGTGACTCTAGGAGTTCACAAAGTTTAAACCTTGAACCTAAGTCTTCGGCTAGAAGAAAACAAGGATCAAACCTAGACCTAGAGTTCCAACTACTCGGCCGAGAACAACCTAAACGGAAAACCGTTGCATGCCAAACCTAGAACCACTCGGCCAAAACCCCAAACCAAACAAACTCACCCTAACCTTTGGCCGCGAGATCAAGGCGAAACCCAAACCGAGAACAAGTCCAAACAAGTTTCGGCCAAGGTCAAACCCAAACCGAAACCACTCAAGTCCCTTGCGGCCGTGTACTAAACCAAACCGCAACCCTATCTCTTTTGCGCTTATATATATCATCTCTTGCATGCCTTCATTCACATATACAAAAACCCTAGAAGGAAAACTGCCGTCGGCAGCTTGTTCACAGCTCTTGCGACCGCAAACAGCCTTCATCAGATCAGCCTTGTTCAGTCCATTCAACCGCAAACAGCCTTCGATCTGAATCAGCCTTGTTCACCTTCTCGGTCGCTAACAGCCGGTTGTTTTCAGTCCCTTTCAGCCCCGGTCGCAACAGCCCTAGCCATCTCAGTCCTCGGCAGCGAGTTTTTGTTGATCATCAGTTTCCTTAACATACTCACGGTTCGTTTACCCTACCGATAAAAGATTTGAATTGGTCATATTATGTTCGGAATACATGTGTTTTGATTGTATTGTTTTCAGATCATGTGGGTGTTAAGTAATCGGCTGTTTTGATTGTTGTTCATGTGCATGATTGTTTCGTATATATATACACATACTTGAATGAATTGATTAGTTGCTTCGGATATACACGTGCTTGAATGAAGTGATTAGCTTGTTTCGGATTATAGGTGTTTAATGTAATCGGCTGAATTGGTTATAAACATAATGATATTCGGAAATCATAAGTTAGCAAGTGTGTTTTGGTTGTAATAACTAGAAGTAAGAACTAGGGTTTGCATGGATAGGTTATTAGTGTTAATCTAGGACTAGAAATCAGAGCTAGATCGCTTAGGGTAATCGCATGAACGGGAGTACACGGGTTCATAATCATAACATGCTGAAACAGGATGCTGATGTGAAAGATACAGCCGACTTCATCAGGCTGTAACTTGGTCGTTAGTTGTCGAAAAACGGATGTTCTGATGTCTAGAACGTAGAGATTTGAATAAGGAATCTAATGGCGCTGGATTCATAATTTTCTGAAATCGTTTGATATTTTTAAAGGGCTAAACAAGTTCAGTAGGTAAAGCTGTTAAAATTCTGGAATTTTGTTGGTTGTTTATCAAGCTAGATTTTAAAATCAGTAGAGAGTTGAGTCATGATTTTTGTACAGCAACTAGGTATAGAAATTTCCGGGCAATTCCAACTGGAATTTTGTTAATCGGACGATCAGTGATTTTTAAATAAATTCTTCCGTGGACTGCAGTCAGAAAGCAGTAAATCTGACTGCAGCTTAGTGAATTAATATTGATGGTTAATTGGTAAAGATTTAGGACTTGGAAAAATTATATAAATTTCTATGGTATAAATTTCACCTACTGTAAAAATATGGGAATTTTTAGAATGCTGGAACTATTTTATAAAAAATCCTAGAAAACAGCTGAATAATTGAGTGTTAAGCAGAAAGTTGTTAACTTGTGATTTTATGCATTAAAGTGTTGCATGGATTTGGAATGTGTTCATGATAAGTTGTTTGATTACTATGATTATATGAGAATACTTGCATGCATGTTTGAGTGTTAGATATGTTGTTTGTGTGTATCACTTTGTGAGTAAATTGCGTGTGGAATTTGTATTGGTGTGATTACACACTGACGTGGAATTAATTGGTTTGTTAGGACGCAACTAGCGGTCCCATTTCTTATAACATCTTTGCCACACTAACCGAGCAAATAAAGGTGAGTTCACGGCCCCTAACTTTATCCGGTTTTTAAACAACAGGGGGAGAAACATGTATACACTCTCAAACTCAAACTCTTTACGTTATACGAATTTAACGTCACTTAACTATACGGTAACTAAGTTAATGTTAATGTAATGTTATGGTCACTATGCAGCTTTATCACTTAAGTCCTCGACAATCTCCTCGGATCGTTAGTATTTGGGTTAAAAAGCGGGGGAATTATAAGTAGTACTACTGGGTCTGACGAGCCCCATCCGAGCTAGTCGCGCTAGCCGACCGGGTATGGTCAACGGATGTATGATTGGCCTAACACCGCCATGGTCATGTGATAGGCCTGGCAAAACGGAGGCACACAGTCAGCTTCGATCGCGAACACTTAGTGACATGACTTTAGGCTAGCTACCTATATACATTAATATTGAACTTAATTACGAAACAACTTAATATTCCGGGTTTGGAATATTGGAACATCAACTTATTATCCCGGGTTGGGGATAATGGAAACAATAACTTAATATTCCGGTTTGGGAATATTGGAAACAACAACTTATTATTCCGGGTTGGAATAATGGAACCGATATGTTATCCCGGGTTGGGGATAACGGAGTAACAAACTAAAACCGAACCACGAATTTATGAAAACCTGTGAACTCACTCATCTTTAATGTTGACACTTGTTTCTTTACATGTTTCTCAGGACGCTAGGAGCTCTAGGTGCACGCACATGCATTGAACAAGACATCTTTATCGCGTCTCATTTATTAATATTGTTTTGGGATTTTTCATTTGTTTTGGCGTTTGTGTTGGCGCCCGCATCATTACTTAATTATGCTTCCGCTCAAATTTAAAACTGATACTCATGCTAAATATTGGTAATCTAAAATTTACAACAAATGATTTTGGAAAACGTATAATCAATCATATAGAGTCGTTCGATGTACTAGTGTCTTAGATTCTGGATTGTTCACACGTCTCGCGGTAAAACTCCGTAAGTGGAAATTGAGGGTGTGACAGATTGGTATCAGAGCCACTAGCTATAGAGAACCAGGTTTGCATTAGAAGTAGACCTAAACTATAGCTGATATCACGACACTATACTTAGTTTGGCACCGAATTATTATATCTTGTTATGCAATATGCTACAAACGTGTTTGGTAGGTTATGCCTTCATAATAAGAAAAGAAAACAACTGATAACTAACTACACGACCTAACAGGCAATGTCATCATCCTCATCGTCATCATCGTCCGACAGACTTACGCCACCAAGGGCACCAGGAAAGGCACCAATGGTGGAACTCATACCACCTTATGGCGTGGAGACACGCTCAGCGGCGAGGAAAAGGCTCGCTCTGGGGGAGGAGTCATTGTTACGCCCAACTATTGCTGTACCGGTTGAACCGGTTAATCCTGTAGAAATAGGAGTTGACATGATTAGAATCCTAGTGCATACACAACAAAAACAGTTAGAAAGAATGCAGGAAACCATCTTAGCACAAGGATGGATGATCCGACACCTTACAGGAAAGACCGACTCGCTCGAGGAAGAACATCGTACGAGTAAGATAGCTCGTAACACCATAGCCAGAGATCTGCGTGCTGAGCAGATAAGAGCTGACTGGCTTGAGGACAGAGTCCTGGAAAATAGTTGGAACATTCAGGAATTGCAAAATCAAGCACTTGAACCAGCACCTGCCCCTCCAGTGCCGGAAGAGGATCCAGAGGAGGATCCTGAAGAGGATCCGGAGGAGGACCCAGCTGAGGAAGCTGGAGATGCCGCACAGGATGACGGCAATGACAGTGACTTGGGGAATGGAGATGTAGACGACTGACACGTCTCGTTTATATTATTTGTTTTCCTTCAGTTTATTATTTTCCCACTTGTATTTAAACTTGAGACTTTATAGTAAATTCGTATGTTTGATTTGCACTTTTGTAAGACGTTGAGATTTCAGTTAATCAAGTATTTCTTTTGACTATTTAACATATTTAGTTGACATAACTAAATAATTATTAAAGTACGAAGTAGAATAACTATATTGGACATATAGACTTATCGGGGTGTGTTTGTGTTGTGTTTCGAAGATCTAAATGGCGACTGGAAGACGTGGAAACCTTAACTTGACGCCCGAAGAGCTAGCTGCCATGATCCAGGAGCATGTGAACGCAGCATTAGCGGGTGTGCAGAACCAGCCGGCAGGTAACCATTATTAAGTTTTCGCGTGAAAATCTAATAGTGAGGCTAGAACAATTCCTTGCTGACTTCCTGTTCTCTGTCAGCAGGAGGGGGCTTTAATCCCTATAAGATGTTCCTTGACGCAAAACCTAGCAAATTCTCGGGGGCGGAAGGACCCATTGGACTGGTCCACTGGATCGAAAAGTCGGAATCCGTTTTTGAAATGTGCAACTGCTTAGAGGCCAACAAGGTCAAATACGCCGCCTCAACACTGGAAGATGGGGCACTGACATGGTGGAATGCCCAAGTCCAAACACGTGGACTGTTAGCTGCAAATGCTATGGCATGGACTGAGTTCAAGGCCCTGATTAAAGAGGAGTACTGTCCACGAGACAGAGTGCAACAGTTAGAGCAAGCTCTATGGAACCACAAGATGGTGGGATCGGAAATTGAGGCTTACACCGCAAAACACCATGACTTGGTATTTCTGTGTCCTGAATTGGCCAACACGGTGGAGAAAAGACTCGAGTTCTATCTCGGGGGTGTGGTTCCGGAAATTCAGGGCATGGTAATGGCTAGTAACCCTGTAACAGAACATCAAGCAATCCGATTGGCTCACAAACTCACCGATAAAGCGGTGGAACAGAAGAAACTGCCAGCACGGGGTACCACTGAAGTTGCCTCAGATAACAAAAGAAAGTTTGAAGACTCCACCATTCGACAGTCTTCGTCACCTCATCCACAGCAAGGGAACCAGAAACGGTTCAATCATTACCACAGCCACCGGGGTCATCAAAATCGTTCCAACAACAACAGCAACTACAACAACAACTACAACAACAACAACAACCAGAATGCAGGCGGTTACGTAGGTCGAAAGCCGCAGTGCAACCGCTGTAATCTCCATCATAACGGCCCTTGTGCCGGAAATCGCTGCCAAAGATGTGGCAAGATGGGACATGCGGCAAAGGATTGTCGTGGGGAAATCATGTCCCGACAAAATCAGAATCAGCCTCAGGGTCAGCAGCAGGGTATAAACCGGGGTTGCTATCAGTGTGGCAGCACTACTCATTTCAGAAAAGACTGCCCACAGTTGCGCAACAACAACAATAATGGTGGAAACAACCACAACAACCACAACAATAATAACAACAACAACAATGGGAACGGTGGCACAGGAGGTGCCAAAGGTCGTGCATTTACATTGGGCCGCGGAGAGGCCAGAAACGACACGAACGTGGTCACCGGTAAGTTTCCCCTTAATGAACATTTTGCTTCTGTGCTTTTTGATACGGGTGCGGATAGGAGCTTTATATCTGAGTCTTTTAGGAAGAACCTAAATCTCACGCTTAAACCATTAGAGACCCCTTTTGTGATAGAATTAGCCAATGGTAAATCTGTAAATGTGACCCAAATTGTATCCGGCTGTCAACTCAAACTCGCGGGCCACACTTTTACCATCGATCTGATGACAACTACCCTGGGTAGTTTTGACGTGGTAGTCGGAATGGACTGGCTATCCGACGTCCGGGCTGAAGTTCTCTGCTTCGAAAAGTCTATCCGTATTCCACTCACGAACGACGAAATCCTGACGGTACAAGGCGACAAGGCAAGCGCCGTCACCAACATTATCTCATTTATGCAAGCTCAGAAGTATCTTCGGAGAAGAATTCTTTCGCTTTACTCGCACTAATTACCGAAAAGCCTAAGGACGAGAAACGTATAGAAGACATCCCTGTCGTCCATGATTTTTCCGATGTATTCCCAGAAGAACTACCTGGTCTTCCACCACATCGACAATTGGAGTTTGAAATCGAATTGGCAAGCAATGCAACTCCCATCGCCAAAGTTCCATACCGCCTAGCTCCAGCCGAGCTGCAGGAGCTGTCTACTCAACTTCAAGAGCTGCTAGAAAAAGGATTTATCCGACCAAGCGTTTCGCCATGGGGAGCTCCAGTCCTGTTTGTCAAGAAAAAGGACGGGACTTTCCGCATGTGCATCGACTATAGGGAACTCAACAAGGTTACAGTCAAGAACCGATACCCGTTACCTCGCATCGACGATCTATTCGACCAACTGCAAGGGTCAAGTTACTACTCTAAGATTGATTTACGGTCCGGTTATCATCAGCTACGCATCAGGGAGGAGGATATCGCTAAGACAGCATTTCGCACTCGGTATGGCCATTACGAATTCTTGGTCATGCCATTCGGTCTCACTAACGCACATGCGGTGTTCATGGACCTCATGAACCGCGTGTGTAAACCATACCTCGACAAATTTGTCATTGTGTTCATCGATGACATACTCATCTACTCCAAAAGTAAAGAAGAGCATGCTGAGCACCTACGATTACTGCTAGGATTACTTCAACAGGAAAAGTTATACGCCAAGCTCTCAAAGTGTGATTTCTGGATCCGGGAAGTTCAGTTTCTCGGGCACGTCGTGAATGAAAAGGGTATCCATGTAGACCCTGCCAAGATTGAAGCCATCAAAAACTGGGAAGCACCTAAGACACCGACGGAAATCCGCCAATTCTTAGGATTGGCTGGTTACTACAGACGCTTCATCGAGGGGTTTTCAAAGATTGCACAACCGCTCACTACCCTCACCCAGAAAGGTATCAAGTATACTTGGGGTGACAAGCAAGAAGCAGCATTTCAACTGCTGAAGCAGAAACTTTGCAGTGCACCCATTCTGTCCTTGCCGGAAGGGACAGATGACTTTGTAGTGTATTGTGATGCTTCCATTCAAGGATTGGGATGCGTACTCATGCAACGCGATAAGGTCATCGCGTATGCGTCACGACAGCTGAAAGTTCACGAGAAGAACTACACGACGCATGACCTAGAATTGGGAGCAGTAGTGTTTGCAATTAAGATTTGGAGACACTACCTTTATGGAACGAAGTGCACAATCTTCACTGACCACAAAAGCCTCCAGCACATCTTTGATCAGAAGGAGTTGAACATGCGACAGCGTCGCTGGGTCGAACTCTTCAACGATTATGAGTGTGCCATTCGGTATCACCCGGGTAAAGCTAACGTGGTAGCTGATGCCCTCAGCAGGAAGGAACACTTGAAACCTCGTCGTGTACGAGCATTACAACTCACTATTCATTCGGGGCTACCCGATCAAATACGCGACGCCCAGTTAGAAGCAGTTAAGGAGGAAAACATCAAAGCCGAATCAGTGGGAAAAATGGAACGCGATTGGGAAGTAAAACCCAATGGAGCCCGGTATTTCATGAATCGCATATGGGTACCTCTCTACGGGAACCTCAGAGAGCTAGTCATGGATGAAGCTCACAAATCTCGATACTCTATCCATCCGGGTTCGGATAAGATGTATCAAGACCTTAAAGTTGCGTATTGGTGGCCCAACATGAAAGCCGATATAGCCACCTACGTGAGTAAATGTTTGACTTGTGCAAAAGTCAAGGTGGAGTATCAAAAGCCATCGGGGCTACTCCAACAACCTGAGATCCCAGTGTGGAAGTGGGATTAGATCTCAATGGATTTCATCACTAAACTCCCGCGAACCTTGGGAGGTTGCGACACCATCTGGGTGATTGTGGATCGTTTAACTAAGTCCGCACACTTCCTAGCTATTAAAGAAACAGATAAGATGGAGAAGTTGACTCGCATTTACATCAAGGAAGTAGTTTCTCGGAACGGAGTGCCAACGTCCATCATCTCAGATAGAGATGCTCGCTTCACGTCAAACTTCTGGCAGTCACTCCAGAAAGCGTTGGGAACACGCTTGGATATGAGCACAGCTTATCACCCTCAGACTGATGGTCAAAGCGAAAGGACCATACAAACCTTGGAAGACATGCTTAGGGCATGCGTAGTGGACTTTGGAAATAATTGGGAAATTCACCTGCCTCTAGTGGAATTCTCATATAACAACAGCTATCACACGAGTATTTCGGCAGCACCGTTTGAGGCATTATACGGTCGTAAATGTAGATCACCGGTCTGCTGGGCAGAAGTCGGCGACAGCCAACTCACAGGCCCTGAGTTAATACTTGAGGCCACTGAAAAGATTGTGCAAATCAGAAACCGCATGGCGGCGGCACGAGATCGACAGAAAAGCTACGCTGATCAACGACGCAAACCGCTCGAATTCCAAGTAGGCGATCGCGTCCTACTAAAGGTGTCACCCTGGAAGGGTGTAATCCGTTTTGGAAAACGGGGCTAACTTAACCCACGGTACGTAGGCCCGTTTGAAATCTTGAAACGAATTGGACCCGTAGCATACCAATTAGACCTTCCTGCCGAACTCAGTGGAGTTCACAACGTATTTCACGTGTCAAATCTGAAGAAGTGTCTATCAGATGAAACTCTAGTTATTCCATTGGAGGAGATCCAAGTGGATGAACAACTACACTTCGTGGAAAAGCCTATTGAGATCATGGATCGTGAGATCAAGACTCGAAGGCACAGCAAGATTCCAATCGTTAAAGTTCGTTGGGACTCTAAGCGTGGACCGGAGTTCACGTGGGAAAGAGAGGACCAAATGAAAAGCAAATACCCACATCTCTTCGCAACTGAGCAGCAAACTAACGATACCAGTAACTAAATTTTCGGGACGAAAATTCTTTCAACAAGGGGATGATGTGACAACCTGGAAATTTCTCATACTTTCGTGTACTATTGTTGACTAAATTCTTGTGCATGGCACTTGGAAATCTTTGTGTATGACACTCGGGGAACTTCTTGTAACGTTGCGTACCATCATTAACGAACTAACTCTTTGTGCGTGGCACTCTAAACATGTACGTTACATGCTAAACCGCGTTTACTCAATTTTCGGGACGAAAATTCTTTCAACATGGGGATAATGTGATATCCCGGGTTTTTCGGATAAATTATACGTGACACTTGTCGAATAATATGCGTGAGAAGTATTAAACGTGAATGAATACGTGATGAGTGTTTGTGTGATTGTTTAGTTATTAAGTAATTATTGTAGATACGTACACGAACCGAACCGCGACACGAACCAAAGAGATTCATGGTGACTCTAGGAGTTCACAAAGTTTAAACCTTGAACCTAAGTCTTCGGCTAGAAGAAAACAAGGATCAAACCTAGACCTAGAGTTCCAACTACTCGGCCGAGAACAACCTAAACGGAAAACCGTTGCATGCCAAACCTAGAACCACTCGGCCAAAACCCCAAACCAAACCAACTCACCCTAACCTTTGGCCGCGAGATCAAGCCCAAACCCAAACCGAGAACAAGTCCAAACAAGTTTCGGCCAAGGTCAAACCCAAACCGAAACCACTCAAGTCCCTTGCGGCCGTGTACTAAACCAAACCGCAACCCTATCTCTTTTGCGCTTAATATATCATCTCTTGCATGCCTTCATTCACATATACAGAAACCCTAGAAGGAAAACTGCCGTCGGCAGCTTGTTCACAGCTCTTGCGACCGCAAACAGCCTTCATCAGATCAGCCTTGTTCAGTCCATTCAACCGCAAACAGCCTTCGATCTGAATCAGCCTTGTTCACCTTCTCGGTCGCTAACAGCCGGTTGTTTTCAGTCCCTTTCAGCCCCGGTCGCAACAGCCCTAGCCATCTCAGTCCTCGGCAGCGAGTTTTTGTTGATCATCAGTTTCCTTAACATACTCACGGTTCGTTTACCCTACCGATAAAAGATTTGAATTGGTCATATTATGTTCGGAATACATGTGTTTTGATTGTATTGTTTTCAGATCATGTGGGTGTTAAGTAATCGGCTGTTTTGATTGTTGTTCATGTGCATGATTGTTTCGTATATATATACACATACTTGAATGAATTGATTAGTTGCTTCGGATATACACGTGCTTGAATGAAGTGATTAGCTTGTTTCGGATTATAGGTGTTTAATGTAATCGGCTGAATTGGTTATAAACATAATGATATTCGGAAATCATAAGTTAGCAAGTGTGTTTTGGTTGTAATAACTAGAAGTAAGAACTAGGGTTTGCATGGATAGGTTATTAGTGTTAATCTTGGACTAGAAATCAGAGCTAGATCGCTTAGGGTAATCGCATGAACGGGAGTACACGGGTTCATAATCATAACATGCTGAAACAGGATGCTGATGTGAAAGATACAGCCGACTTCATCAGTCTGTAACTTGGTCGTTAGTTGTCGAAAAACGGATGTTCTGATGTCTAGAACGTAGAGATTTGAATAAGGAATCTAATGGCGCTGGATTCATAATTTTCTGAAATCGTTTGATATTTTTAAAGGGCTAAACAAGTTCAGTAGGTAAAGCTGTTAAAATTCTGGAATTTTGTTGGTTGTTTATCAAGCTAGATTTTAAAATCAGTAGAGAGTTGAGTCATGATTTTTGTACAGCAACTAGGTATAGAAATTTCCGGGCAATTCCAACTGGAATTTTGTTAATCGTACGATCAGTGATTTTTAAATAAATTCTTCCGTGGACTGCAGTCAGAAAGCAGTAAATCTGACTGCAGCTTAGTGAATTAATATTGATGGTTAATTGGTAAAGATTTAGGACTTGGAAAAATTATATAAATTTCTATGGTATAAATGTCACCTACTGTAAAAATATGGGAATTTTTAGAATGCTGGAACTATTTTATAAAAAATCCTAGAAAACAACTGAATAATTGAGTGTTAAGCAGAAAGTTGTTAACTTGTGATTTTATGCATTAAAGTGTTGCATGGATTTGGAATGTGTTCATGATAAGTTGTTTGATTACTATGATTATATGAGAATACTTGCATGCATGTTTGAGTGTTAGATATGTTGTTTGTGTGTATCACTTTGTGAGTAAATTGCGTGTGGAATTTGTATTGGTGTGATTACACACTGACGTGGAATTAATTGGTTTATTAGGACGCAACTAGCGGTCCCATTTCTTATAACATCTTTGCCACACTAACCGAGCAAATAAAGGTGAGTTCACGGCCCCTAACTTTATCCGGTTTTTAAACAACAGGGGGAGAAACATGTATACACTCTCAAACTCAAACTCTTTACGTTAGACGAATTTAACGTCACTTAACTATACGGTAACTAAGTTAATGTTAATGTAATGTTATGGTCACTATGCAGCTTTATCACTTAAGTCCTCGACAATCTCCTCGGATCGTTAGTATTTGGGTTAAATAGCGGGGGAATTATAAGTAGTACTACTGGGTCTGACGAGCCCCATCCGAGCTAGTCGCGCTAGCCGACCGGGTATGGTCAACGGATGTATGATTGGCCTAACACTGCCATGGTCATGTGATAGGCCTGGCAAAACGGAGGCACACAGTCCGCTTCGATCGCGAACACTTAGTGACATGACTTTAGGCTAGCTACCTATATACATTAATATTGAACTTAATTACGGAACAACTTAATATTCTGGGTTTGGAATATTGGAACATCAACTTATTATCCCGGGTTGGGGATAATGGAAACAATAACTTAATATTCCGGTTTGGGAATATTGGAAACAACAACTTATTATTCCGGGTTGGAATAATGGAACCGATATGTTATCCCGGGTTGGGGATAACGGAGTAACAAACTAAAACCGAACCACGAATTTATGAAAACCTGTGAACTCACTCATCTTTAATGTTGACACTTGTTTCTTTACATGTTTCTCAGGACGCTAGGAGCTCTAGGTGCACGCACATGCATTGAACAAGACATCTTTATCGCGTCTCATTTATTAATATTGTTTTGGGATTTTTCATTTGTTTTGGCGTTTGTGTTGGCGCCCGCATCATTACTTAATTATGCTTCCGCTCAAATCTAAAACTGATACTCATGCTAAATATTGGTAATCTAAAATTTACAACAAATGATTTTGGAAAACGTATAATCAATCATATAGAGTCGTTCGACGTACTAGTGTCTTAGATTCTGGATTGTTCACACGTCTCGCGGTAAAACTCCGTAAGTGGAAATTGAGGGTGTGACATTCTAGTCCGTACGATGTCACACCCCGACTCGCAGCGGAAGACAAATGAAGGGGGCGGCAGACACGTGGTGATTCTCCATAGTTTAAAAACATGATATCATAAATAGAGAGAACCTCGGGTACAACATACTATCAGTATCATATTACACACCATAAGTTTAAGTACAGTACTATGAACTATCACAGCTCTTATTCTGCTACCATTCACTACTAAAGCCATCCACACACACGTTCCTTACTCCAGTTTGGTTTTACCTGAAATGCATGTTAGTTTTAAAAGGGTCAGCTAAACGCTGCGTGAGTTCCACTGGTTTAATTGCTGTGTAACAATATGTGTTAACAAGTTTAATTGCACTGGTCATAATCACAATGACGGTCACAGTCATAGTCGCAGATGGAATTACACGAGTATACAAGTGAAACCTTGACTGTTTTTTCCCCGGGCCGTGTCATCCCAGACACTCTCGGCCACAGGACCGTGTCACAAAGACACTCCCGGCCATCAACTGCGTCATGTGCAGTTCAACGCCCCTTAGCAGTTATGCCTAACAACACAACCAAATTAGGACACGTGCAGACCTGGTTGCCGACTTTCCTGTCAGGCGCGACCTGGGTTTGTCTGACCAATAGTACTATTCACTGCCCACGGCTTACGTTAATCACTTGTAGAGGGGAGGTAGTTCGTGTATTAGATCATTCACATCATAAGTTGGTGCAATTAACACAGTTTCGTAACATGGCAATCATCTCAGAAACAATATCACAATTTAAAAGTGGGAGAGTAAGACTCACTTCCAAATTGGTGCAATGATCACAGTTTGTAACAAGTTCATGTGTTAGGGAAGTGAAATTCCCTTCATAAGTTTGTGCAATCAACACAGTTTGTAACATGCATTCCACCCCAAGTAAAACAATAAAACAGTTAAAAGCGGGGTAGCGAAACTCACAGTGCAAATAGGGGTCTTAACACAAAAGTCATCGAATAGTTGGATCAACTTTAATGACACACATGCAAGCATGGACTCAAATCAGTATCTAAGTTGGTAATGGTCATAACTTGGATCTGGTCAGGAGTTTTTACTCCGGATTGAGTCTATAGGACACTGGTATGGTGATGGACATCAGGGTAGTATTAGTTTCAGTTTGGCTTCCGGGCACCGATTCACGAGCCAGCCAAAGTCGGTAGTTTAACATGTTCGGATAATGGTATGGGGATACCAGTAGGGAGTTTGAGTATTTGAGGGGTCTAAGTTGCCCAAATTTGAGTTTCCATTTTCACCGTCGGGAATTCTCCCGAACTGCCTTAGGACACACCTAGGGTGCCCAATTTGCCCGGGAATCTCCCGAAATACTCCCGGTGTTCCAATTATAGTATTTGTCAGGTTGGGTCAGTTCTCAGTTCCGGCAGGTTCGTTATACGGTAAACTGCCGAAATTGATTTAAAACAATCTATTTTAATTCCATAAATTCCCATTTAATCTATATTCTATATACAAATTTGTAAATTTTATATAAATCAGTAAAAATCTGTAGATTATGGGAAAAAGTTTTGGGAATTTATTTTGTTAATTTACTTATTTAAATTTTTTTTATAAAAACTATTTTTAACCACATAATTCCAATTAAATACCATCAGTAGTTAAAAAATTACAAAAAATTCCAAAACACCTTATATATGTCCAATAACTTCTCAGAAAATTTTGAGATTTTTCCGATTTGGTTTCGGTGCGTTCCCGGCTACCCAAAATTCGCAAAAACGTGGATTTTTACCCCAATCAAAAACTCAACCAATGGACTCCGAATTTTCCCAGATCATTCCATATGTTTCTTAGTATCTCTGAAAAATTTAGTGATTTATTGAATCCGTTTGATATTTTTCCGAAATTCTTTCGGTAAAACATTTAAAAAATTTACCAAAAATCATAGAAAATTCTAAAAATTTTAAAATTGTACGTGGACCTTCCTGACAATACCCTACATCACCACACCAATTTCAGCTCAATCCAAGTTACACGGACAAAGTTATAGGCAAAACAATTTTCTGCCTATCCTAGATTCGGTTTTCGGATCATATACCTAGCGATTCTTCCGATTCCAAGCGTTTATCTTGATCCCAGAAGTGTGTAGAGGCTATATTCAGTACCTACATACCAAGTACAACCCAAATATGCTAGAACTTAGATCAATCAAACTTTAATTCATTGTTTTTCAGTTAATCGAATAGTTAAGCGATTTTTGTCGAATAAGAGTTGATTAGGGTATCAAACCCCACTGATTAGTAACCATGGCTTCCATATAACACCAGGAGTTTCATGTGGTTTTCATATTCAGCCCTAAAACTTCTTTAAAACTTCAAAATTCATGGATTAAAAAGTGTTTTACGGCTAGAAATCCCGTTTAATCGAAGAAACGGACTTAGAATTATAAGTATCAAGGCTAATACCTTTGGATTAAGACTTGTTCTTGATGAATTCAGCTGAGAATAAGAGTGTGAGAGCATATTTTGGAGAGTTTTTGAAGAGTTTTTGGATTAAAAATAAAAAGAAAAAGAAAAAAAAGTATTTATTTAACCATGGGGGGGTGGGGGATGGCGGCATAGAGGTGGGCCACCTCGTGCTTTGTTTTCCGTGCTTAAAGATGATGTTTATCTTCCGGATAAGTATAAGTTCGTTTCGGGTCCGACGCACGTTCTCGATTTGCGTAACGGACTCCGTTTTGCGCGTACTTAGTGTTAAAAGACTCGGTTTTAAAATTATGCATAACCATCTTAAAATCCGAACCCAGTTACGTTTTAATCATAAAAGTCTCGTTTGACGTTTGTTTAAGTGTTTTTAAGCTTGATCGATCGTTCCTTGCACATTCGGTTGCCTTATGTTATGCCCGGAACGAATGTGTTTCCCCAACCGAGGGCTGCTTCGTGTTGCGTGCCCGAGCTTTGATTATATTCAAACCTTATGTCACAGTATATGGCACATAACTAAGTTATTCCTGGAACTCGGAATCTTAAATAAGGCTACCGATAATCTAATAATCAACGTCAAAGGTTTAATGCGCTGTTAACGTCAAGTCTCCGTTTAACACGTTTTTCAAGGCTAAGGACACCAACCTCGCATCGTTGGTCCTTAGTAGTGTCATGTAAACCATGACGTGCTCTCAGATTCCTCCAAGATATAACATATATCGTTTCACACAACACACAAGTCATGAAATTTCACAAGGTTTACGCACAATTATAATTTTAGTCATGCTTTAAGTTTAGGACCAATTAAGGTGTACCTGGTTTCTTCATGGGTATCACAGTCTCCCCTGGTTAAGAAATTTCGTCCTCGAAATTTAATTTGTCACGCTGGGGAAGAGGTGAGGGTACGGAATTCATCCTTCCGTTCCCAGGTATATTCATGTCCTTGTTTAGAGTTCCACCGGACTTTAACCAGTGAAATTTTGTTATTTCTTAATTGTTTGACCCTACCATCAACTATTTCCACCGGCTCTACCACAAAGTGGAGTCTATCGTCAACGTGTATGTCCTCCAATGGCATCTGAGTGGCCTCGTCCGAAAGGCACTTCTTTAAGTTTGAAATGTGGAAGACATTATGAATGGCATTAAGCTCGGTTGGTAGCTTCAATCGATATGCTACGGGACCTACTTTTTCTAGGATCTCGTAGGGTCCAATGTATCACAGGGCTAACTTTCCGGTCTTTCCAAATCGGATAACGCCTTTCCAAGGCGATACCTTTAACAACACTCGTTCACCAACTTTGAACGATAATGGTTTTCTGCGTACATCAGCCCAGCTCTTCTGTCGGCTCTGAGCGGTTTGTAAACCTTTTTGAATTTGATGCACCTTATCAGTCATTTCCTGAACTAGTT
This sequence comes from Scalesia atractyloides, assembly GCA_947069175.1. NCBI lineage: Eukaryota > Viridiplantae > Streptophyta > Magnoliopsida > Asterales > Asteraceae > Scalesia > Scalesia atractyloides. The sequence continues at coordinate 31,805,318 of CAMTDV010000030.1, forward strand.
CAGATCCCGTTAGTTGAGTGTCACCCACTTCGGCCCAACAAAGTGGTGTTCGGCACTTTCGACCGTAAAGGGCCTCATACGGGGCTGCTTGAATGCTACTGTGGTAACTATTGTTATAAGAGAATTCCACTAATGGGAGATGCTTGTCCCAACTTCCTTCGAAGTCCAGGGACCAAGCACGAAGCAAGTCCTCTAGTGTCTGAATCGTGCGTTCCGATTGGCCATCAGTTTGGGGATGATAAGCAGTGTTTAAATCAATTCGCGTCCCCAAAGACTCTTGTAGTTTTTGCCAGTATCGCGAAGTAAAGTGGCTGTCTCGGTCGGAAATAATAGCAATCGGGATACCATGTCTAGCTACTATCTCATTAGTATAAATTTCGCCCAACTGGTTGGTCCTATTGGTAGTGCGGATCGGAATAAAATGTGCGGATTTGGTCAATCGATCTACGATTACCCAGATCGCATCATGACCACGAGGCGTTTTCGGAAGATTGGTCATGAAATCCATCGTGATTTGTTCCTACTTCCATTGAGGTATTTCGGGTTGTTGCAACATCCCCGAGGGTTTCTGATACTCGGCCTTGACTCGCGCACAAGTCAAGCATTGGCTCACGTATTCGGCCACATCCTTTTTCATTCCCGGCCACCAATAAAACTCTTTCAGGTCATGGTACATCTTATCCGTATCAGGATGAATCGAATATTTCGATTTATGAGCCTCGTCCATTATTAATCGTCTTAGCTCTGAACTTGCAGGAATCCACACTCGATTCTTAAAGTACAACACTTCGTCCGTTTTCCTCACAAAACTTTTCTCGTTCCCGTGCAATCCTTCACTGGCTAACTGGGTTTCCTTCAGGGCTTGCATCTGCGCGTTTCGAATTTGATCTATCAGACTTGTCTGCACGATCATTCCCAAGGCTCTCACTCGAAAGGGCTTAATTCGATCCTTCCTACTTAGCGCATCTGCTACCACATTAGCTTTCCCCAGGTGGTACTTTATCTCACAATCATAATCATTTAACAATTCCACCAATCTGCGCTGCCTCATGTTCAAGTCTTTTTGGTCGAAGATATGTTGGAGGCTTTCGTGATCCGTATATATAGTACACTTGGTACCATATAAATAATGTCTCCAAATCTTTAACGCGAATATAACTGCTCCTAGTTCCAGGTCATGGGTCATGTGGTTCTTCTCGTGCACCTTCAGTTGTCTATAAGCGTACTTGATAACTTTATTCCTTTGCATAAGGACACATCCAAGTCCTTGTCGCGATGCGTCACAATATACGACAAAGTCGTCATTGCCTTCGGGTAACGTCAAGATTGGGGCCTCACATAACTTTTTCTTTAACCGTTGGAACGCTGTTTCTTGATCTTCACCCCATTCGTACTTCCTATACTTCTGCGTCAATGCGGTTAACGATTGCGCAATACTCAAGAAGTTTTCGATAAAGCGACGATAATACCCTGCCAATCCCAAGAATTGGCGTATTTCTTTTGGAGATTTCGGTGCTGGCCAGTTCTTGATTGCTTCTATCTTGCTTGGATCTACATGAATTCCATACTGATCCACCACATGCCCTAGAAATTGTACGGCTTGTAACCAAAAGTCGCACGCAAATGATGCTCATGCTCGTCCTTACTCTTGGAGTAGATCAAAATATCGTCAATGAAGACGATGACAAATTATTGATGCATATGTCTGTTGCCTACGTCATCATATAATATCAAGTCAGTATTTAGGAGCGAAATGTCGAATTTTATGTAAATAGGTTAACAAGTTCGTGTAGGACCGATCCTCGATGCTTAGGAACCTAAATTTGATATCTAACGTCCATAATAGCGGAAATATTACGTCGTGTTACCAATAGACAAGATTTAATCAGTTAAACGTTAGTTTTATAGATCAAACATTTTGGTTACAAACTGATAGAGCTTCGCCTCTGAAATGCCAAAGTTACAAATGAAGTTGGCTAGCTAGGTATTTATACTAATGCAAGTTCGCTCCTGGGGAATACAAGTTCGCCCGGACTTGCATAGGCAAGTTCGGCCGAACATGCATACACATGTTCTTCATGAGCGAGCTTGGCTACAACATAAATAAATACTTATTCAGCTCTATACAATACAGACTCGATATAAGACTAAGACATAGACATTATGCACCAACAGACTCCCCCTTGGATATCATCTTCGTCTTTTATTAGTCTTCAAAACTCTGTCTTCATTTGAACTTTAACGCACCCGACCGAAGAAGTTCCTGAATGGCTTCTTTCGTCGTTCTTGCTTTGGATCAGGCATTTGATCAGATGGCGGTGGTCTTTAAAAGTTAGCCATTCTTAGCGAACTTTGCCTTACCGCTTTTTCCATTTTTTCTTTAATCGCCTCATTTCTTGTTTCTTCTTTTAGAAACTCTACTCTTTCCAGATCCCTCCACTTCGTCTGCCACATCTTTCCAGAATTGACTTCGCATGCATAGCAAACATTAACAACTTTCTGGTACTGCATCACCTGTACCTTTTCTCTTTCTTCAAAAACAATCTTGCTGTAGAAAAGGCATTTTATATCTTCTCTCGAGCAGTTAACCAGCCACATAGGATCTAGAATCCTTATCGTCCTCCACAAACCTCTCATACCCTGATGACCCATCACTTCAACTCGTTCCTTAGCAATATCCAGATGATTTTCAAATTTTAACACAATCACCGCTTCGCAAGTAGCTGGATCTATCTGCCACCACTTGAATAAAGGATATAAGTTCTGTTCGATCGGCATAAGTGGCATATTCCTCATGGCTCTAGGACGTTTAATAATTAATGTTATGTCCTTTTTTCCCTGTAACTTTATTGATCTTTACTCTTCGTCTTGGAATAAACAGTTTCCAGTGATTCCAACCTTTAACAGCTTCGTACTTAATCATCTTCCACAACAACTGATCTACTGTTTTCATATGATAAGTAACATTCACTGTTTGTACTAACTATTCCATATCCCAGTATGACGATGTCTTGAAATCAGCAAGATATATGAAGTATTGCACTCCAAATTCTCTTTTGATTGCATATACGTTGAGCTCTTTAAACCAACCCCAACTCAGTATATCTCCCAAAGAAACATCTTTATTTCTGGTGAAGAATGCTAGTGGACGTCGAAACTTACGTTCACGTGGCATCTCCTTGAACCAGGACTTTTTCGCTTCAGCTATCTCTTCTTTGGTCATCGGTTTAGGAATCTTTCCTTCTCGCAACGTTTCAGCAATCTTTTCTTTCAACATATCTTCATTAAGTTGTTTATACATCTCTTCAAATGTAGGAAAACTTTCTGAATTTCACCAACATATTTAGCTTTCTGATCTGATTCATCATCTGAGGACCAATCTTCAACTATCACACGGTTGTACTCATCAGCTTCAAACCTTCTCTCATACTGATACTCTTTCGGTTCAAATGTGTTAACATTCATAATTTCCTCAAAATCAAACTCTAAGTTCTCAGCTTCAACTTCAACTAGTTTCGCCAGATCTTCTTTTGAGTAATTATGTACAAACTCTCCTTCTTCCACATTATGTTCCAACATTAGCATCAAAGGCTTCGTGGGTACTGCAGTCACAGGCTTTGCAGAACGATCAATATCTAACAAATCAATATCTTTATCAGTTGGCCCTTTCTGCCCTGACTCCCCTGGCTTTTATCTTCCATCCTATTCGACTCATCGTTCATAAGATCAGAAAAATCAAACTCATCATATACTTTAGCTTCATTGATCTTTAAACCTGTACCTCCCTGATCAAAATCATCACCACCTTGATCAAAATCATCGTCATCATCCCCAACATTCCAATCCTCATATCCTTCTTCCTCATCGTCTTCATTCTTATCTTCCTTTTCGGCTTCATCATTGTCTTTTTCTTTAGTAACAATAATAGGATCTGAAGGCTTGACAGATTCGTCAACCTATTGGATATCAGACTCAGAAGCTTTCGAAATATCTTCAATTGGTTTTTTCAGGAACATCAGAAGATTTCTCAGCAGAAGATTTAGGGGCTTCACCCTCAACCTGCTTCCCTTTACCACTTTTAGCTAACTCTTTCTCAGCACATTCTTTTTCTTCTTGATGATCCAGACGATTGTATTCAGCAATGAAATCAATATTCAGATTGTTTGCTAACACTTTCTGCAATCTGTTGAATCTTCGATCGTTCAATGCTTGAATAGTCTTTAGATCAGCTATTTCAGTTTGCAACTTCTCATTTGCATCTTGCAAACTCTCAAATAGTGCTTTGAAATACTCACGTTCATTTTCTAACACCTTCACTTTGTCGTCTAACATTTCTTTCTCAACAGCACTTCGATTTATCTTCTGAATAAGCTCATCTTTCTCGACTTCATTTTGTGCCACTTTTTCCTCTAACACCTTTACACGTTTCTCTAGCATCTCAACATTAGATTCTGGGAAAAATGCATCCAAGTCTTCGAGACTGATTGGACCATGTGGCATATCACCAAACAGATTTCCCCTTGGTGTCTTTGGCGTTGAATCTTTAGGTGTTGCAGTTTTCGGTGTTGACTTCTTAGGCGTAGAACTTTCAGGAACAGAAGCCTTTGGAGCAGTAGGAGATTCAGTAATAGGAACTTCAACAAATCCAGACACAGGAGGTTCTTGTGTAACTCCTGGCCTTTCAGCTTCAGCATGAACAATAACAGGAGGTTCTTGTGGAGGAGGTTCTTGTGTGGCTCCTTTCTCCTGAGCACCAGAAGGTTCTTGTGTGGCTTCTGTGCTTTTCACCTTAATCTTGTATCTCTTGCTCACAGCTTTCTGAGCTTTCTTTGCTTTTATTTTCCCTTTGGTATGAGGTGACCCTGTAGTCTTCTTAGATATTTCGATAGCTGGAGACTTTGTACGTTTAGACTTTTTCTTTGGTCTCTCCTCGTTAGATTCCTTTTCAGTATTAGGATCAAAATCCGCATCCAATTTTCTTTCCTTTTCTGCTCTAATCTCTGCCTCAGTCTTTTCTGGCTCTTTGGCAGGATCTTCTTCATCAGATTCTTCATTTTCAGAAATAGCAGAAATCACATCATCCTGAGTCGTTTTCACAGTTTATTGACTCTCAATAACCACTTTAGCGCTCGATCCAGCAACTGCTTCAACATTTTCAGGTTCATCCTCGTCGACAAGCATAGTTTAGACTTTCTTCGCAGCACGTTTCTTTTTGGGCTTATCAGCTTCTGCCTTTAAAAACCGTTCGCTCCTAGCCTTTTGTTTGAATTCCTTAAACCATTATTGCTCAGCTTTAAGCTCTTTCTCGTCATCACTACCATCCTTTCTCCATTTGTTATCAGGTGGTAAGACATAATCTGAATCTTTTATAGCTCCAAACACTGGTTTCGCGAAGCTTGCTTTTGGAACTTGATAAGCTTCTTCACAGTCATTTCGTCAAGATGAACTAGATAAAGCACATCATTTGGATCTCGTGCAATGTTGGGATACTTCTCGTCAGTCACCATCTAAACAAATCTCGGATATAGGCATAGCCTTGAATTTTCCATGTTCTTCGACATGTGAGTAAAAACCATCTTAGAAACATTAAACGGCTTCTTCAAAATAAGCGTTGTTGCCATGCTAGCCAAATAGTCTTGAATATCATCTAAACCGGCTTTGCGATGGCTGAATGTGTGAATTAGAGCATGAATTAAAAGCTTGTAGGGATTTGGCACTTCCCCTTTCTTCAGTGTCGGTTTATTCACACTCCCTTTATACCCCATACGGAAGAAACACCCACGTACCATCTTCTCGTCTAAATGAATCGGATCATCTTCATTATCTTTGAACTGCAGAATTCGTCGAATATCATCTTCGGTAACTGAAATCGGTTTAACTTCACTGCCGACTTGCACAGATGAAGTGATCGTCTTTTCATCCTCGCTTAAACTTGTGTTCATCCAGAAGTAAACGAAATGTGATCGATATGATACGGTGTGTTCTGTAATAGCTCGTCGAATATGACTTTCCTCGAGAAACTTTAGTATACTGTCGTACTCTTTCAGTGACGGACATATAGACTTGTCAAGCGTAATGCATGTATTGTGAGTTTTATAAAACTCAACAGAGATTACACGTGCTGGTACCTGTGCATGAAAAATGACGCAAAACAATTAGCACGCATTTCGAGAACAAATCACAAAAATTTTCTAACATTTATATCAAGTTCGGGCGAACTTGATATATATGTTATAACAATCAGTTTTAACTAAGTTCGCCCGAACATGTTCAGTATATAAGTTTGGGCGAACTTATACATATAACAACACATCAGCCTTTCAAACCTAAGTTCGGTCGAACTTGTTTGCACCAGTTTGATAAGATCTTTTGATGTATGTTCGGTCGAACATCCATATACAAATTATCAAGTTCGGTCAAACTTGACAACAAGTTCGGCCGAACTTGTCGTCTTCTCCAAACTTACATATCTGTTCAAACGTTCAAATGACCATTTCTGTTCAATCAAAAGTGTTTATACGGTCAATTTTTTGTATAGATTAAAGATCTATGTTCAATTTTAACCAACACCTCCTAGATCTATCAGATTTTAAGTTTTTTATCAAGTTTCGTTCATTTAAAGGTTCAAACTCAATCCAATGGTCAATTCTCACCTCAGCCATGATAATTGGTGTGCTAATCACCAAAATCGACTCAAATTGGACAGTGTAATGGTGTGAAAATGCCAAAATCGCTCAAAATCTTTCAAAGTTCAAGTTCGCTCAGTGAATGTGTTAGCTGATAAGTGAGTTCGGCCGAACTTGATTGGTATTTATACCAAGTCAAGTTCGGGCGAACTTGCTAAGCCTAATAATGAAAGCCCAGTTAAGTTCGGGCGAACTTAACAGTAAAACAATATAACCATCTGCAAGTTCGGTCGAACTTTCTGTTTGTTAAACTTGATTTGTTAAGCAAGTTCGGCTGATTGCCAAACCACAAATTTTTGAAATTTTTCAATTTTTTTAATTTTAACCCCTGAACTTTCCAACTTTTTATCAGTTATGAAAATCCACTCAGTTGACCAAGTCCAAGCTAATGATCTTGGTTAACCGATTTGTTTGCCGAGTCCAAGTTAATGACCCTGGTTTGACCCATTACGAACAAACTGTTGATATTTTCAAAATCAAAGTTTCAAATTAATGAACTTTTCATCGTTTTGACTTTTCAGATTAACAGATTAGCTCCCAGTCCGTTGTCAAAGTGATTCCCTCCAGTTCTAGCGTCTTACCAGACTTCGAAGGTCCGTTCTCCAACATTGGTTTGTTTAAAACAATGTAGAAGTAAAATCTTTTTGTATTTTTGTAAATTTATGCTAAAACTCACTGAAAATCTTTTTGATTTTAATATGTAAAGCTGAAATACAATGTAAACTATGTACAAATCTATTTACATACATATTTTTGTGAATTCATGTCTAAGGATCATATCAGTTGATTGAGACATGTCACCAGTACCGTTGACCTTTAACAGACTTTAAGTTTTAAACTCGTTTGCCTAGATTGTCGATATGTTTGTCCACTTAAGCTTTACCACATTTTTCAACTGTTTCAAGATATGTTTAGGTAGAATTCATGAAACTTGACTTATCTGTGGTTCCCACTTCTTGAATATACTCCCGTATCCAGATTCCCTAGATTTCATCTTACTTGTGAATATAGCGTAATTGATATCTGTATCTGGGTTGTACGAGACCTTGAGAGCTCAGGTTAGTACTACCGTACAGACAAAGAGATGAAGGCTCGTCTTTAAGGTGTGTTCCACTTAAGGAATCTTTTTAGCATTGCAAATGATTAAATCTTTTGATTCTTTTCAAAATTGCATGCTGTTTGGAGGTTTATAGCGAAAGTATTATAGAAGTTCTAGGCCATTGCTTCCGCAAAATCAAAAGAACTTGTATAATACCCCAGATATCAACTATCTATAAAGACCTCGTATCTCAGAATCAGGCAATCATTCAAACGAAATTTCGGAGTACTAAGTCCATATATCCAAGATGTGTTAATCCACAAAATTAAGTAGTTGTAAAATTTAGTTTATATCTCGAAAACAATTTACTGAACGTGTTAAGCCTATCGACACATCAACTGTAAGACTCGTTTAACACTTTTAAAAACTTTACATTTCTTTAGCATACTGTGATAGTCCACTGATGTACTCTCATTTCCTTTTATAACACTGAACTCTTTTTGTCTTTTTCAATGTTTTTGTACATTTTGAATTTCTATCTGTTTTGGATTTTAAAATTTTTGAATGTTTTTGTATTTTCTCTAACATTTCTCCCCCTAAAATCAAAAACATCTTTTTTTGGATTTTATTTTTTAACAAAATTCTAAAATAAAAAAATATTTACAAACCAATGTGGATCACGCGAACTCGTCGTCTGATCTGTATTCAACCTCAGGTCCGCACCTGTCAGCAAATTTTTCATACCGTTAATTCTCAACAAGTATTTAATCCGTGACAAAGAAAATGGTTTGGTATAAAAATCAGCCTTTTGTTCGTCGGTGTGGATTTTTTCTGTTCGCACCAATTTCTTATCGTAGCAATCACGAATGAAATGATAACGAATTTCAATGTGTTTTGTGCGTGAGTGATGAACCGAATTTTTAGTTATATCGATGGCTGCCTTGTTATCAACATACAACGGAGTGTCTAGAAATTGCAGACCATAGTCTCTCATCTGCTGTTGAATCCACAGAATCTGTGAACAACTGCTGGAGGCCGAGATATACTCAGCTTCACAGGTAGAGAGAGCGACCATAGTCTGTTTCTTACACTGCCAGGTTACCATTCTTGTTCCGAAGAACTGGCATCCCGCTGTAGTTGATTTTGAGTTCAACTTATCTACACCAAAATCGGAATCAGCATATCTTGTGAGGTCGAAATTGTCATTCTTCGGGTACCACAAGCCGGTGCTTGGGCGTCCTTTCAGATATTTGAAGATACGCTTCACGATCTGCATGTGTAAGATCCTCGGGCTTGACTGATATCTAGCGCATAGGCAGGTTGGACATAATATCTGAGCGCGATGCCGTCAGATACATCAGCGATCCAATCATCAATCTGTATAACATCTCGTCAACTTTGGCTCCAGTCTCGTCAACACAAATGCCATGATTTAGAGCAAGAGGCATAGATAAAGGTTCAAGTTTTCCATTCCAAACTTCTTCAAGATGTCGTGAACATACTTAGTATGATGAATGAAAATACCATCCGGAAGCAGATCTACTTGGAAACCAAGAAAGAACTTCATTTCGCCCATCGATGACATTTCGAATTCCTTTTTCATGATTCCCTCAAACTCCTTGCAGAGACTATCGTTTGTTGATCCAAAGATGATGTCGTCAACGTAGATTTGAACTATAATCAGATGGCCATCAACTTCTCTGGTGAAAAGAGTACTATCCACAGTTCCTCTGATAAAGCCGTTTCTGACGAGATGTTGCGATAACGTCTCGTACCAAGCTCTCGGGGCTTTGTGTAGTCCATAAAGAGCTTTATCTAGTAGGTACACTTTCTTCTTGTTAAGTGGATTGACAAACCCTGGTGGTTGTCCAACGTACACCTTTTCGCATAATTTGCGGTACAGAAAAACCGATTTGACATCCAATTGATAGACCTTAAATCCTTTCCATGATGCGGAAAGCTAGAAAAATTCGAATAGATTCCAATCGAGCCACTGGTGCATAGACTTTCGTGTAGTCTATCATTCCTGCTGGTGAAATCCCTTGACAACAAGCCTAGCTTTGTTACGAACAATAACTCCTCTATCATCACGTTTACACTTAAAGACCCATTTTGTATCAATTGCTTTCTGATTTTTTGGTAGGTCTTCAAGCTTCCACACACCCAACTTCTCAAACTGCAATAATTCTTCTTGCATTGCTTGTACCCAGTTTTCATCGGCTAAAGCTTCATTAACTGTCTTAGGCTCAATCTGAGAGATGAAACATGAATAGAAACAATAGCTCTGAGTTGTAGCAACGCGTGTGTAGAAACAACTGAGTGCTTTATTAATTTGCCCTCGAGTTCTAACACCAGTTTGAAGTTCTCGATAATATTTGTTGACGGATGATAAGAATATGATCGTGGCAATTCTTCACTTGGAACATCTACTGAGTTTTGCTGATTCGTGATGTTGATATCAACAATCAATTCAATGTTTGGAGAGCTTGATGAAGCTTCATTTCTGTTGTTTGGGACTGCAGATTGATTAAGAAGACTGGTTATCTGCTCCACTTCTTCATCTGAAGAAGATGATTCCCCATCAGCATCAAATGTTGGTGCTTCATCTAAATCAGAATTTTGATTCTGAGGCATACTGGGCTCCGTTGTTGTATTCACTGGTTCAGTAGAGGCATTCGTTGGAAGAGTAGCAGGTGTTGATAATGTTTCAGAAACATTTTCAGCCGGAACACCACTATTGCTTGAACTTGCACCAGAAGAAGATGGCTCCAACGTGGGTTGATTAACCACAATTGGTCGAACAATTTGTTCTTGATTTGCTGACTGGTGAAGGTAATATAACGCTGCAACTTCTTCGTCAGTTGGTTCTTTGGGCAAGTCAAATGACTTCCAAAGGTCTTGATAGTTAAACAGCCACGCGTCACCTTTCCTTTGAATAGGATCCGTGTAATTGAAACAATCCACGTGCTGTGCTTCAATAACCTTTCTCAATGAAGGAACATATACTCTTGTCAACGGACTCGCATATCCGACAAAGAAACCTTCAAGAGATTTAGCTCTGAATTTGCCATCTTGGTCTATTGCGGTACATGGTGCACCGAATGGTTCTAAGAACTTCAAATTTGGCTTCCGTCGGTTTATAATCTCAAAACATGTTTTCTTTGTTGGTTTGACAGTGAGAACCCTGTTTAGCGTGTAGCAAGTCGCAGCAACCGCTTCACTCCAGAAGCTGATAGGAAGTTTAGAATCTGCAAGCATGGTTCTTGCAGTTTCAATCAAAGTTCTGTTTTTCCATTCAGCTACTCCGTTTTGCTGTGGAGTATAAGGAGCACTAAACTCGTGCAGAATCCCTTTTGCGTTGCAGAATTCCTTCTGTTATTCTTAAACTCTGTGCCGTTGTCACTTCTAATGCGTCTGACCGGCAGATGATAAAGATTCTCGAGTTTCTTGAATAGAATAACCAAGTTCTCAAACGTTTCGTCTTTTGATTCTTAAAAGAATACCCACGAATATCTCGAATAGTCATCTGTCACGACCAAGCAATATAAGTCTCCTGAGATGCTTCGAACATTAACAGGACCAAATAAATCCATGTGGAGACGTTCTAATGGCAACTTGATTGAGTTTAGAATTTTCTTTGGATGAGATTTCTTGATCTGCTTTCCCTTCTTGCATTCCAAGCAATGATCAGACATCTGAAAACTTTGAAGATTTACGCCTTCTACAAGATCATTATAAACCAAGAAATTCATTTTTCGCAAATGAATATGCCCCATCTTACGATGCCAAAGAATATAATCTTTTTCAGTAGCCTTTGATACAAAACATTGTGCTGATTTTGATGAAGTGGTAGTAACACCCATATCAAGAACATATAAATCATTCTCTCGCGGTGCTCACATCAGAATCCACTCATCTGGTATTTTTAATCCCGACTTCAAAATAATACACTCTTTGTCGTTGAAATGAACTGTAAATTTCTTGTCACAAGTCTGCGATATACTTAGAAGATTGTTCTCAAGTTCTGCAATATAGTTCACGCGATCAAATGAAACTACCCCATTGGAGAGTTTTCCCTCGGCGACTATCCTTCCACCTTGATTTCCTGCAAATCCAACATATCCACCATTGATAGCTTTAATGTCGAATAGTAACGCCTTCATTCCCGTCATATGCCTGGATGCTCCACTATCCAAAATCCACTTTGAAAGTACGGATCTCTGGACTCCCTAACAATCTATTTAAAAAGCGAGACCCAAGCCTTTTTGGTCTTGGGTTGAATTGGATAAGCATCATCAAAATCAAATTCAAATTCATCAGCATAAACGAATTCTTCATCTGAATTTTCTATGATGTTTATGTTTGAAAACTTTACCGACTTTTTATCTTTTGAATTGTTACCACTTGTATTTTTTGACAGTTTCTAATGTGGTTTCAATTATGATTTCAGATTTTGATTCTTTCTTGCTATCACTAGTCTTAACAGGCTCAGACTTAGTGATTTCAGGTTTAGATTCTTTCGTGTTATCAGTCTTTACCAACTCAGACTTAATAACACTAGATGTTGTTGACCTTTCCTTGGCAATCCAGGCTTGAGATTTGATATTAGCCTTCTTGATAAAAATTTGTTTTCGTTTGCCCTAGAAGTTTCTCCTTTTTCAAAAGTAGAATTTTCAAACTTCTTTTCTATTTTAGGTTTAACTTCTGGCAAAGATTCATTCCTTTTCAAAATTTTGATTGGTTTTTCAAACACTGGATACCTTGGTTTTACAACATTTGATTCTCTTCTTCGAGGATAAGCCGGTTTTGATTTGAGACATTGTCGTGCAATATGACCCATTTCATTGCACTTGAAACATGTCCTATTATCAAGTGGATGTCCTTTAGTGGGTGATTTATCCCACTTGATGTTTTGGCACCACTTGTAACCTTGGCTTTATCTCAAATTTCTTTCTCCTTATTAAACTCATCATTTGATTGTTTACCAATTAAACTCTCTTCATGAACCATGTTTGTCCCATATACAAAATTCATGTTTTTGTTTTTATATTCATAAAATGGTGACACTTTCTTTACTGGTTCATCTGATTCTTCTAGACCCAACCCTGCTCTCCTGTTTTCCGGATGATCACCACCATTCCTTCGGTAGTTGTTTCTTTTAGGTTTAGAATAGAATTTTCGTTTGTTAATTTCCAATTCCTCTGATGTGACTTCCACGAGTTTAAAGAATTTATCAAGCAATTCTTCCTTCACATTCTGAATCGGGAAGCTATCATCAAAGTATAGTCTATCTGAATCCTTAATTGTGTACATTACAATTTTAGGATCGTCACTTAGACCATCCTCTGAAGTCTTATCGTCATTTTCAGACTGTGAATCGGAATTCTTTGAACTCGAGTCGACGCTTTTGAAGCTACCGTCATTAGAATCACTTAGAACATTTTCAACCACTTTGTTAACCATAGCATTGTTATCATCATCAGATTTAGGATAGATGATACCAATATTCTCTGGCAACTCATCTTTTTTCTCAGAAAGTAACTCAACATTGAGTGCCTTATCCATCCCGTCTGCGGTTTTGCGGCAGTACTTTTTGCAAATGGGTGGAGGAACATTGCTATATTCTTTGCCAGTTTTCTTTTTAGGTTTTTCTTTCGATGAAATTGTCGGAAGAATGTGATCAATAACATATGCATTTGTGGTATAACTTCTCAACAACTGTTGAACTCTTTCAGTTTCGATTGTCATGTCTTGAAGTTTTTGTTTGGTTTCAGCAATGGTGTTGATGTAAATGTTAATTGCCCTTTGTTTATCCATTACTGTTCCACTCAACATCCTTATATTATCATGTTGTTCGAGGTTATTTCTGTCGCGTCTGCCATAATCATTTTTCATTTAGTCATACGCTTCTTTCATTGTGCGATAAACGTATTTCAACAATTCATTATACACATTGTTTTCAGCGACGATCTTTGATTTTTCGGCACATTCGACACAAGGTTCAGTACATTTTGTACAAGGTTTCTCAACCTCAACAACTTGTACTTTGACAACCTCTTGCTCGACAATTTTTACCTCTGGACCTACCTTGGTTAGATTCGCCATTAAAGCTTTATCTGCCATGTCCTTGAGATCTTCGACTTTCATTTCTTGAGTGACATCAATGATCACTTCATCAATCTTTTTTCTCCTCAGCCACTTGTTCTTTCGAGCTTCCATCAAAACGACCTGCAAAACTGTCACAAGAATTAGAGGATAAAATTCCTTGTCTCTGCATATGGATATATTCCTCTTCTTCCTGCTGTTGATGCAAGTATTGTTCCAGAATAGCTTGTTCGAAAGCTGCTGCTTCTGTTGCTGCCGCTGCTTCAGCTATCGCTGCTGCTTCCTCTGCAGAATTATCTTCAACTATCTCCGCCATCAAAGAAACTCTGGTCTTTTTCCCAATATAAGAATTCCAATCAAAACCATCATCTTCACTGGATGCCACCATAGCTTTCTCAGTGGTGCTATTGTCATATTTTTCTTGGATTTCAATCTGAGTTTTCTTTGGAAATGGTTTATATTGAAGTGCCTTTTTGTAATATTCATTTCCTTCTCAAAAAGGACTTTGATTTCCAGTTGCTTCAGTGTTCTTACACTCTCTTTTAAAATGCCCCTTTTGACGACATCTAAAGCACGTGACTTTGGTTTTGTCAAAACCTAATTTATTGCTGGAATTTCCTATCACGGCCTGTGATTGCAACGAACTTTGTCACCCTCCTGATGATCGAAGCTAAGGACCATTTGATGTCCATTAGTTCGAGTTCTTCCTCGTCTACCTGGTCATAATCTTCTGCGGTCATCGTGGGGTTTCCGATCTTACCGACAACAAGACATTGATTCTAAAACGGTAGCGAGTAGTGACATATGTTGTTTTGCAACTTGTTCTGAAATAACATTGTTCAAATTCACTGCGATGTTGCATTTATATACATTCGGATCAGAACTTTGTTGTTGATTCTGATTCGATTGGCTTTGATAAGTTGAATTTGAACCAGTGCTTGAATAAGAACTTTGAGGACTCTGATCATACTAAGGCTATGATTGATTCTGATTTTGTGGAGAAGCATTCATGTTTGCACTAAAATCCGTCTGAATTTTAGGACTCGAAACACTATCTACCATTCCAGCTTTGTAATACAAACCGACGTCTTGAACAACATTAGCATCTTTTGACTTGGCCATCTTCAGAAGTTCCATTTTGTGGCCTTCGAGTTTATCGATAAACGTCGACAACTTGAAAAATTCCCACTTATCACTGTTCTTCAGAACCATCAAATACGTAGTCCATTCACCCTCTGGTAGTGCATCAGCAAGTTTGTCTATGTATTCTTGTTCTGTCTTTTCGAGACCGTGTCTTCGCATTTGCACTTTAAGATGACAGAAACGCTCGATCATTTGCTTTATGGTCTCATTCTTTAGCATAGTGAAGATATCGAACTCTTTCAGGATAAGTGACTTCTTGCTTTTGATCATTTCGGCGCTGCCTAGATACTTCTTCTGTAATGACAACCAAAGTTCTCCTGCAGTAGTAACTCTGGTAGCAAAATCAGGATATCTTCTTTGACAGAGTGTTGGATGAGACTGATCATCTTTTTCTCAGCAATGTATTCGTCTCTCTGTACTGTAGAATAGTTGTACTTTTCAAGGACTTGTTGATGTTCATCTACCGGAACAGTATAGCCTCTTCAATTGAACCCAACCAGCAAAGTGCATGGCTTGAACCCAATAGGTAAACTTCTCTTTCCATGCTTTGTACTCGTCCATGCTCATCAGCTTGGGTGGTTTGACTGTCGTTCCGATTTCATTATCAAGATTGATTTGATTGATCACATTGGCATTTGACGAACAAGCTCCGGACATAAAAGCTCTTAGTTGATCCTCCATTGTGAATAACGAAACGTGTACGCTGAAAATTTTTCAAAAACTTTGAAAACAATTAGACCTACTACAAGTTCGGTCGAACTTGTAGCAATCAAATGAAGAATTCTTAGTTTTTTCTAACAAATTTGGTCGAACTTGCTAGATTTGTTTTGAAAACCTTTGCTTAAAGTTCGGTCGAACTTGAAACTCAAATCCAACAGAACTTCGGGCGAACTTATCTTCAAGAATTTGATAAAAATCTAGTAAGTTCGGGAGTACTTACTTAAATTTTTTTGAAATTTACACAAGTTCGGTCGAACATGATGTAAAATCAATGAAAACTTGTGTAACTTCGAGCGAACTTAGCTGAAATTTCTTCAAAAACTACTCAAGTTCGGGCGAACTTGCTAAAAAATCACTTGAAAAGTGATGTTTTAGTATAAGTTCGGCCGAACATGGCCAAAAAGTTCGATCCAGGAGATTTTAAAAAATGTGGGTGTTTCAAAATTTCGACATGAATTCGGTTGAATTTGGTCTCCAATTTTTCAAGGGTTTATCTTTGTTGTATTTTACATGATATATTCACAATTCAAAAGATTTTGATCGTGAATGGAGTAGAAATAGAAGTGTTCTTGTCTTGATACTATCAAATCAGGCTGTTCTAGCTCTGATACCACTTGTAGGACCGATCCTCGATGCTTAGGAACCTAAATTTGATATTTAATGTCCATAATAGCGGAAATATTACGTCGTGTTACTAATAGACAAGATTTAATCAGTTAAACGTCAGTTTTATAGATCAAACGTTCTGGTTACAAACTGACAGAGCTTCACCTCTGAAATGCCAAAGATACAAATGAAGTAGGCTAGCTAGGTATTTATACTAATGCAAGTTCGCTCCTGAGGAATACAAGTTCGCCCGAACTTGCATACGCAAGTTCGGCCGAACATGCATACACATGTTCTTCATGAGCGAACTTGGCTACAACATACATAAATACTTATTCAGCTCTATACAATACAGACTCGATATAAGACTAAGACATAGACATTATGCACCAACAGTTCGCTTGAGTTTGTGATGGTTTAGACAAGTTCGGCCGAACTTGTCTATGCAAGTTCGCCCGAACTTGCTCTCCCACCAGCGAACTTGTTTACCTATAAATAGGTAGCTTGTGATTTCATTTGTAAGATTCAAAGATTGTGTCACGATAGAGGCGAAGCTCTGTCCAAGTGTTTCCAGGATCTGTAATGTTGAATATTAATGAAACGGTGATTAAATATAAACAAATGAGTGTATCCAATGTCGCCTAAGCAGACGGATTTCGCACGTTTACCTTAAGTTTGTCAGATTAGTGCCCGAACGATCCGTACAACGGACCTACAAGTGGTATCAGAGCAGGATTGGCCTAATTTGAAGACTTTGGACATAGAACATCTCATCTTCTACCCATTTCTTCAATTTTTAACTTTTCTTGGACAATTCACGGACAAAATGGACTGATTTTCAAGTATAATACGTAAAATCCATAATAGATAAACCCTTGAAAAGATCAAAGCTTAAAACAAACAAATTCATGTCAAAAATTGCAAAAAACCATGTCGAATAACTCATGTTCGCTCGAACTTGACTGAAAAATTCACATTTTTCATCAAGTTCGCCCGAACTTGATTCATTTTTCAAGATTTTTGGGTAAGTTCGCTCGAACTTGCTTATTTTTCAAACAAATTTCATCAAGTTCGCCCGAACTTGATTAAATATTGTTGAAAAATATTACAAGTTCGCCGAACTTGTAAAATCTCTTGAATATCTTACAAGTTCACCCCGAACTTGTAAGTTCTTTTGAAAAGTCTCACAAGTTTGCTCGAACTTGTCAAGCAATATATAAGTTCGCCCGAACTTGTTAAATCTGATTGTTTGTTAGCACAAGTTCGACCGAACTTGTCTCACAAGCTATTACAAGTTCGCCCGAACTTGTCTAAGGTTTCTAAAAAAAATGTCTCGGACATTATATATCGTTAGATTCGTATTGACGAGACGAGTTTAAAACTCTAATCTGGTAAAAAAAGTTTTTCGAAAAATTTTAAACGTTTTTAGCAAACCGATACATTGACATTGTCGGTTAAAAAAGTCAAATTTTATTAAAATTGTCTGTTTGCTAATCATTTTTCAAGCGTTTTGAACGACAGATAAATTTGGAAAATGAAATGGGGTTCGAGAAGCCGCCAAAGCTGATGAGCATGGACGAGTATGAAGTTTGGAAAAGGAAAATTTGAGAGTTGGGTCCAAGCTACGCATTTTAGCAGTTGGGTGGCGATCGAAACAAGATATGTAGTTTCAAGAGATGAGAATCAGAATATTCTAGAGAAGTGCAAGTATTCTACGCAACAGAAAGAGGCGTGTTTTGCTGATAAGAAAATGATTAATCTGATTCAACAATCTGTTAATGAACATATCTTGATACTACTGCCTGAGTACAAGACTGCAAAAGAACTCTAGATATCTCTGAAAAATAAATATCAGGTGAAGAGAGAAGAGAGTGTAGTAGTTAAGAACCGTGAAGCTCTAGTTTCAAGTATATCCACAAATGAGTCTTCAAGTTCTAAACCAATCTGCCCGGTCTATGATGTAGACAATTATCAGGCAGATAATGCCAAACTCTTGAAGATTTGAAGAGTTTGACATTAAAAAATAAAACGTTAAAAGAAAATGAAAAGAATTTTGAAAACAAAATAAAAATTTTAGAAAATAAAAAATTACAAATGTTAGTAGATTTTCAAAATGAAATAAAAATGTTTAAAAATGATAAAACTGTTTTTGAAAAATTAAATATAGAAAATCAAAAAGCAATAAATTCTCATATTGAGAAAATAGCTCAACTTGAAAAAGAAGTTGAGACTGTTAAAAATAAAGCTGTTAATTCAGAAAAATTATTGAAAGGTTTTGTGACCTCCTTATTAAAGTTAGATCATATATGTCCAAACCGATCAATAATAATAAAAAGAAAATTCCAATAAGTGACAATGTCACAAATTATGACGATGCCATAATTGAGGATTGTGATGATAATACCGATGATGAAAATGATAAAAATGATAAAAAGGAAATATTTTTGAAACTAAAATAAAAATTTCAAGAAACTGTTCTACAATCTGATGAAAAAGGTGAATGCTCAACGCAAAAAGCTTCTAAGCAGAATGGAGAACAAAGACAACATGAAAAACAAAATTCTATAAATTTTCAAAACAAAAATAAAAGCTCATCGGTACGGTCATCCAATCATTATAAAAACTCACAAAAATTTGAGAATAAGTGGTGCAGGTCGGACCACAGTGCTTCAAAGTCAAACAAATTTTACAGAAGAAGCAGGAAAGATGACTACTACATTTCAAATCAATGTGCTGATTTGGGTGTTTGGTCTGAATGGAGAGATTGGTACGATAACAGAGTGTGTTACAAGTGTGGATTTGGTGGACATTTTGCTGTTAAATGCCTGAAAAAGAGATTTGACACGAAAAGATGCTATAAATGTCAAATCAGAGGTCATATTTCCAGGGATTGTCCGACTAATCTGAAAAGAAGATCGGTTAAATCTCAGGGGGAGAAAAGACTAGAGGAGAAGAAAACAGAGAAGAAAAATGAGAAAACTGTAGAGAAGCCCAAAGAACAAAAAGTCAAGTTATCACAAGGGAAAAAAGACAGATTGAGAAAAAGAGGAAAAAAGTTAGAGAGTATTTGGAAAAGATTTTGTCCTCGGACACGTCTAAAAAATCAGATAAAAGTTCTAATGAATCATTTTACTCACAGTCAAGTAAAATGAATTCATCAGATACAAATCTGAGGATAAAAGAGAGAGTAGTGGAGAAAAATTTGATAATTCAAACAGTTAAAAAATCAAAGAAAGTAAAATTTTCAAATAAAGTTTCTATCAAACTGTTTGAATATCAAAAAGAGTGTGAATGTTTGTTTACTTCAGATGTTAATGATTTTGGTAAACCTAAATCCAGAATGGATTGGGTTCCAATTCAAAACTGATTAAAGTTTGTTTGAATGTGCAGGATAACCAAGTTTCAAGCCAAATGTCATTTCAGAAGCAGTGGTTGTTCATGCATAACCAAGTTCCACACAAACAAAATGGTAGTCTCGCGTTCACATTCGTAAAAAGTCGTTAAATGGTTAAAATGGAAGATTCTTATTTTCGATTTTAATAAGATGTTTTCAGTTTTAGGGGTTGAAAATTTTTTTAAAAATTGTAAAAAAAATTCCTGTAAAATTGAAAAACATCATTTTAAAATGTTTCCAAAAACAATAGAAAATCTCAATAATGTCAAAAACATTGAAAAATGAGATTACTTGTGCGCAAAAAGGAAATGATAGTACATCAGTGGACTATCATAGTCCGCTAAATATTTGCAAAGTTTAAAAAGTTATAAAAAGTCTTACTATGGATGTGTTGATAGGCTTTACACGTTCAGTAAATTGTTTCAGGGATGCAAACTAAATTTTACAACTGCTTAAACTTGTGGATTAACATATCTTGGATATATGGACTTAGTACTCCGAAATTTCGTTTGAGAGATTGCCTGATTCTGAGATACGAGGTCTTTATAGATAGTTGATATCTGGGGTATTATACAAGTTCTTCTGATTTTGCGGAAGCAATAGCCTAGAACTTCTAAAATACTTTTGCTATAAACCCCCAAACTGCATGCAAACTTGAAAAGTATCAAAAGATCTAATCAATTGCAGTGATTAAAAGATTCCTTAATTGGAATACACCTCAAAGTCGAGCCTTCATCTCTTTGTATGTACGGTAGTACTAACCTGAGCTCTCAAGGTCTTGCACAACCCAGATACAGATATCAATTACGCTATATTCACCTGTAAGATGATATCTAGGGAATCTTGATACGGGAGTATATTCAAGAAGTGGGAACCACAGTTAAGTCAAATTTTATAATTCTAACTAACATATCTTGGAACAGTTGAGAAACGTGTTAAAGTTTAGGTGGACAAACATATCGACAATCTAGGTAAACAAGTTTAAAACTTAAAGTCATTAAAAGATCAGCGGTACTGGTGATATGTCTAAAAAACTGATATGATCCTCTAGCACGTTTTCTCATAAAAATACAAACTGTAAATATTACATTTTAGTATGTTTACATTTCTGCATTCAATATTAAAAATCCAAAAAGATTTTCTCTCATATCTTCCATGGAAACCTAATAATGTTGAATGTGAGCCGGACCAACGAGACTGATAAGAAACTATTTGTCTGTGGATACGTGTGATTGTTCTTAATCGTCAAATCTTAAAGATTTGAAACATCATTTGAGGGGGAGCTAGATAAACATGTTGATTGAAGATAACAGAAAGCTTAAAGTAAGGGGAGCATGGATGTTAAAGTTATTCAAGATATAAAGATCAAGAGAACATTAAAGACTCGGGAACTTAATTGAAGAATGATGACTACGGCAACATCCAAGGGGGAGTCTGTTGATGCATATGTCTGTTGCCTACGTCATCGTATAATATCGAGTCAGTATTTAGGAGTGAAATGTCAAAGTTTATGTAAATAGGTTAACAAGTTCGCTTGAGTTTGTGATGGTTTAGACAAGTTCGGCCAAACTTATCTATGCAAGTTCGCCCGAACTTTCTCTCCCACCAGCGAACTTGTTTACCTATAATAGGTAGCTTGTGATTTCATTTGTAAGATTCAGAGATTTTGTCACGACAGAGGTGAAGCTCTGTCCAAGTGTTTCCAGGATCTGTAACGTTGAATATTAATGAAACGGTGATTAAATAGAAACAAATGAGTGTATCCAATGTCGCCTAAGCAAACGGATTCCGCACGTTTACCTTAGGTTTGTCAGATTAGTGCCCAAACGATCCGTACAATGGACCTACACAAATTTTTCAAGGTATGGCTTACATACCCTGTTAGGTCCACGAACACCGCGGGTGCGTTGGTTAACCCAAAGGGCATAACTAGGAATTCGTAGTGGCCATAACGAGTTCGAAATGCTGTCTTAGGAATATCGTCCTCTTGGACCTTCACTTGATGGTAACCTGACCGAAGATCTATCTTAGACAAGTATCGGGCTCCTTGCAGCTGATCAAAGAGATCATCGATTCTTGAAAGAGGGTACCGATTCTTGATAGTGACTTTATTCAGTTCCTTGTAGTCTATGCACATTCGGAAGCTACCGTCCTTCTTCTTTACAAACAAAACTGGGGCTCCCTAGGGGGAATAACTAGGACGGATAAAACCACGATCAAGTAACTCCTGTAACTGCGTCGATAGCTCTTGCATCTCAGAGAGTGCAAGACGATATAGGGCCTTGGCAACAGGTGCCGTTCCCGGTATTAAGTCGATGCGAAACTCGACTTGCCGATTGGGCTGCAATCCGGGCAATTCCTCCGGGAAGACATCAGGGTATTCACATACTACTGGAATGTCTTCAATACGTTTCTCGGCTGGCTCCTCCGATGTGATGCTAGCTAAGAACACGTCACATCCCTGTCTTATACACTTCAACACCTTAAGGTGAGATATAATGTGCAACGCTGCGCCTAACTTCTCTCCTTGTACCATAATTGCATCTGTGGGGGATAAAGGATCTTCACCACCTTTTGCTCACATAACACCTCCGCACGATGGTTGGACAACCAGTCCATTCCTACGACAATATCAAAACTACCCAACTCTACTGGTAAAAGGTCAATAGTAAACTAGTACCCGTTAAGGGTTATAGGGCAATTAACAATAAGTTGGTGACTGATAATTGGTTTCCCGCTGGCAAATTCAACAGTGTAAGGTTGTTTCAGGTCAACAGCATGCATATTCAAGAGTGGCAAAAATGCAATCGACACATAACTTCTATCGGCTCCCGTATCAAATAACACTAAAGCAAATTGATTGGAAACGAGGAACGTACCTGAAACCACGTTGGGATCCTGGCGTGCGTCATCAGGTCCCAGACAAAGGCACGGCCTCGACCTGCATTCGAGGTAGATGCTTGGTTCTGGGTGTTCCTTCCTACTATCTGCTGGGCTAACTTTGGACAACTATTAGGAAAATGCTACGTGCTACCACATCCAAAGCATGTACGGGGGTAGGTAACCTGTGGGGCTGGTTGCTGAGGTTGCTGCTGAAGAGGTTGAGGCCTGGGAGGTTGAAAACGGGTTGGTTTGGGATTGGGTTCCATGGGCACATTATAGTTTTGGGCATAATGTCCACTTCTATGACACCTCGAGCATATCATTACTCGACACCCACCAAAGTAGTGTAAGTACACTTGTTGCACTTTGGAGCCTTTCCCTTGTAGCTATCAGAGTTACCCGTGGGGGTAGTCATGGCGTAGTTCTGGCTAGTATTTCTCCCCCTCTTCGGTGCTGATGCCCTTACGCGACTACTTTCCGGGGCCTCGCGCTTGTTCCCAGCCGGCTCTCCCGGCATCGTCAGAATCTTACGCCTAACCATGTCATATGTAACGGTACCTGTCCTGGCTACCACCTCGTGCATGGTTCGGTATTCCACCGAGTTAATGATACTCCTCACTTCTGGGGCCAGTCCCCAGATATACCTTTCAATCCTCTTGGACTCTGGTTGGACCATGTCTGGCAAAATACGCGCCAGTTCATTGAAACGGTTGGTATAACTTGCATGATCAGCACCTTGCATCTGCAGGTTCCAGAACTCGTGCTCAAGCTTCTGAATTTCATGAGTTGGGCAAAACCTTTCCCTCATCAGTATCTTGAGATCATCCCATGTCATCGCATTAATCACGTCATGTCCGCGAGTTGAACAATCGTGTTCCACCAGTTTAACACATGGTCAATAAAGGTACAGGTGGTATACTTAACTACGCAATTAGCAGGACAATTACTTATGTTAAGTACCGATTCCGACTTCTCGACCCATTTCACGAACCCATTGGGTCCCTCAGTCCCATTGAATTCCATCGGTTTACATTCCATGAAATGCTTATACGTGCAAACCGGCCTACCGTTATTCTGATTATCGTTCTGCCCTACTGGTCCGGGTTGCAAATTTAGTTGCGAGTTAGCATTAATACCGGCGCTAACCTACGCCAAAATTGTGGGAATAACAGCTTGGAGTTGTTGCGCTATCATTTGCGTAATATCTGCCTCAGTCATCTGTGGTGCGCATTTCGGGGCCATTCTATTATAAACAATAGATGTCTAGGTATCAATGTCACGCATCCAGTTAACACATATCACATATTTGGTTAAAACATAACACACACTTCATCACACATATGAATCCACGGGCACACATAGTCAAAAGCATCGTCATATATATATGTAATGTCATCATCATACAAGCGTCAAAATTTGCACACACTTCATCACACATAAGGGCCAGTGCTGTCAAAATGTGTCACCACAGTGATGTACAGACTCGATGCAACAAAAGTACTAACCAGGAAAACGTGAAAATACTATGACTGCATCACCACCTCGACATGGGTATAACCCAGTGCTTGGTAGGATGTACAAAAGATACATCATCTCTAACTATACTGAAAGAAAACCATACTAAGAACGCCACATGTGACATCCCGGTTTTTCAGATATCTTAAACGCACTACTTCACGGTTATTTGTTCCTACGTTAATTTGGTTCGGAGACTTAAATTGCACGCTCGAAATAATTACGATAATTTCGTGTACTTGTCAAATAAATTATGTGCTACGTATTAAACGTTTATAAGTTGGTGCGTTATTATGTGATATCCGATTTCGTGTTTTATTTTAGTTATAAAGTATAGATGTAGTAAATAAATAAATGAATCGAATCGAGCCGCGACACGAGCCAACCTCATTTCCTTACGACTCAAGTAGTTCATCTAAACTTGAGGACCAAGTGTTAGACCCAAACCAACCCACCCAAACCCTTTCGGCCGCGAGCACACACCCAAACCGTAAACCCTTCCCTTCCCTTCATCCCTTGCGCTATATATACATACATATGCATGAGCTTGCTTCACAAAAACAAAACACAAAACCCTAGTGAAGAAAACAGCCGACGGCAGCCCTCATTCATCCTTTCGATCGCAAACAGCCTTGATACACCCCTCTCGGTCGCAACAAGTCTTCCTCACTCTTTGCTCTCGGTCGCGATCTTCTTCATCATATCCGAATCGGCTCTTGTCCAAGTCTCGGCTCATTGATCTTGTTATTAAAGGTTAGGATTATCATTGTTTGCAAGATCATATTTGGATTTATATGTTTGAATGTAGTGTTATGTTAGCCGATTTATTTATGATGTTTGCAAGTTTGATGTTTTTTCGAAATCTGGAAACATAGGCTGTGTTTTGTTGATAAAAACTATAGGTTATGATTAGGGTTTGCATGGGTATGATATATATGATGATATATGATTTGTAATTCTGTTCTTGATCGCCTATGTTCAATGTATCGAGGGTTTAAGCGAGTTAGATTGTGATAAAGTGCTGAATCAGAATGCTGAATGGTGGTTACAGCCAACTTCAACTGGCTGTAACTTGGTTATTATTTATCGAAAAACGGATTTTCTGAAGTCTAAAACGTATAGTTTTGAAAAACGATTCTAACGGCGCTGGATTCATATTTTTCTGAAGTCGTTTGATATTTTTAAGCAGCCAATTAAGTTCAGTAACTAAAGCTGTGAAAATCCTGAACATTTGTTAGTTGTTTATCAAGTCGGATCTAATAATCTGTAGGGAGTCGAATCATGAAATTTGTACAGCAACTAGATATGGAAATTTCCGGGAAACTCCCACTGGAATTTTGTTAATTGGACGAACGGTGATTTTTAAATAAATTCTTCCGTGGACTGCAGTCAGAAAGCGACGAATCTGACTGCAGCCTGGAATATTAATATTTACGAATAATTGGTAAAGTGTTAGGACTTGAAAAATTTATATAAAATTCTACAGTATAGTTGTCACCTTCTGTAAAATAATTAGAATTTGAAACTTGATAACTTGCGAATGTGTGCACCAAAGTGTTGTATGGATTGGATTGTGTTCATGATAAATTGTTTTGATCACTATGTGCATATGAGGATACTTGCACGCATGTTTGAGTGTTAGGAATTATGATTGTGTGTACCGTTTTGTGCGTTAATAATGTGTAGGATTTGTATTGGTGTGTTCACACACTAACTTGAAATCAATTGAATTGTTAGGACGCAATTAGCGGTCCCATCATTTGCAACTTCTGTCTTACACTAACCGAGCAACTAAAGGTGAGTTCACGGCCCCTAATTTTATCCGGTTTTAAACAACAGGGGGAGAAACATGTATACGCTCTACAACTCTATCTCTTTACGTTATACGAAATTAACGTCACATAACTATTCGGTAACTAAGTTAATGTTAATGTACGTTATGGTCACTAAGCAGCTATATCACACAAGTCCTCGACAATCTCTCGGATCGTTAGTATTGGGTTTAAATAGCGGGGAAATTATAAGTAGTACT
This sequence comes from Scalesia atractyloides, assembly GCA_947069175.1. NCBI lineage: Eukaryota > Viridiplantae > Streptophyta > Magnoliopsida > Asterales > Asteraceae > Scalesia > Scalesia atractyloides. The sequence goes on from CAMTDV010000030.1 coordinate 31,831,441, forward strand.
ACTGGGCCCGACAAGCCCTATCCGAGCTAGTCGCGCTAACCGACCGGGTATGGTCAACGGGTGAATAATTTGACCTAACTTCGCCATGGTCAGTGATAGGCCTGGCAACACGGAGGCACAACAGTCAGCTTCGATCGCGAACACTTACGTGACATAACTTTAGGCTAGCTACCTATATATATTAACATTGAACTTAATTACGAATCAACAATATTATCCCGGGTTAGGGATAATGGAACCAACAACGTTATTATTCCAGGTTAGGAATAATGGGACATCATTATTATTCCGGGTAAGGAATAATGGAACTAGCAGTATTATTCCGGATTGGGAATAATGGAACTAAACCGTTATCCCGGGTTAGGAATAACAGGGGAAACAAACTTATAACCGAACAAACGAATTTATGAAAACCTGTGAACTCACTCTTCTTTAATGTTGACACTTGTTTCTTTACATGTTTCTCAGGACGCTAGGAGCTCTAGGTGCACTCACTTGCATTGACCAAGACACCTTTTATCGAGTCTCGTTTACAAACATTGTTTTGGGTTTTTCATTTGTTTTGGTGTTTGTGTTGGCGCCCGTTCATCTACTTTATTTTCATGCTTCCGCTCAACCATAAAAACTAATGCTTCCGCTAAACATTGGAAACTAACTAAGACAATATAAAAACTTCAATGAATGGTTAAACAAATGATTTTGGAAAACGTATTATCAAATCATATAGAGTCGTTCGACGTACTAGTGTCTCAGATTCTGGTTTGTTCACACGCCTCGCGGTAAAACTCCGCAAGTGGAAATTGAGGGTGTGACACCACATCCACCATGCCAATCCTCCAAAACCTAAGACTAAACCTACAATAGCACCGATGCATCCATATACCAATGCACGGAAGTGATCCTGCTCATGATGGACATACCCCATATCCTGCTGTAAAGCGGTGATCGCCTGTTGTAAGACGATCAAGTAGTCTCCCATCAACTCCTCTGCTGCTCATCCTCACCCCGTGCCATCCGTAGTAATGAAATCTGCTCGAACAGAAATCCCATCAAGCTGCTCTTGGTGATGGGAGCAGGCACCTCCTGAGGAGGAACCGGTATACCCCAGACGGGTGAGGAAGGCTCCCTAAACGGCTGGGAAGGGCCACCTCGCTCGTTTGTGTGAAACGGGGAAGGGTCCTCCCGAGGTGGGGTCAGAAAACGAGCCGTAAAATGCTGCTGGGTCCCTATAGGTACGGGTGTCGGACGAAAAGAGGACCTGGGTGGTGTGAAAACGGGTACAGGCGTAAGTACCCTCCGACGAGCCGTCTGTCGGAGGCTAAAGGTGGGTATCTCAAGAGGGCTAGATGAGGAGGGTGAATAAGTACTGTTGGTGCATAATGTCTATGTCTTAGTCTTATATCGAGTATGTATAGTATAGAGTTGAATAGGCTAGCAAAACATTGTATTTATGTAATGTTGATACAAGTTCGCCCATAAGTTGACATGTTAAGTCAAGTTCGGGCGAACTTACATCATCCTCTGGCGAACTTGATCATCTATAAATAGCTAGCTAGCCTCTCTCATTTGTAACTTTGGCATTTTGGAGGCGAAGCTCTGTCAATCTGGATTCTTGACGTTTAATCAATAAAATTGACGTTTAACTGATTAATTCTTGTCTATTGGTAAATTTGTCATAATATTTCCGCTATTATGGACAATAGATATCAAATTTAGGTTCCTAAGCATCGAGGATTGGTCCTACAAGTGGTATCAGAGCTAGAACAGCCTGATTTGATTGATATCAAGACAAGAACACTTCTATTTCATCTTCATTCTTCTATTTTTCATTACTTTTTCATAAAAAATGAAGAATTCATGGTCAAAATATTTTCAATTTTGAATATATCATGTAAAACACAACAAAGATAAACCCTTGAAAGATTGGAGACCAAATTCAACCGAATTGATGTCAAAATTTTGAAAAAACCATGTTTTGCAAAACCCTAAACATCGAACTTGTTAGCCAAGTTCGACCGAACTTGTGCTAAAAAGTTACTTTTCAAGTGAGTTTTTGCTATGTTCGCTCGAACTTGAGGAGTTTTTGTTGGAAAATTTGCTAAGTTCGCTCGAACTTACTAATATTTCATTGATTTTTTGTCAAGCTCGACCGAACTTGATAAAATTCAAGAAAATTTTAGTCAAGTTCGCCCGTACTTGTGAAAATATTATAAAATTCACTTGACAAGTTCGATCGAGGTTGCATAAGAAAATTTTCATATCAAGAGTCACAAGTTCGACCGAACTTGTGATAAATTCTGAGAATTCTTCATTTCCACTACAAGTTCGACCGAATATGTAGTAAAACTAATTGTTTTCAAAGTTTTCAAGTGTTTTCAGCGTACGACTCTTGTTATTCGCGATGGATGATATTCAAAGAGCTTACATGTCCAGAGTGGGTTCGTCAAATGCCAACGTGATCTAACAAGTCAATCTTGACAACGAGATGGGCACGCCTGTTAAACCGCCAAAGCTAATGAGCATGGATGAGTATGAAGGATGGAAGGAGAAGTTTACATATTGGGTTCAAGCAATGCACTTCCTAGGCTGGGTGTCGATCAAGAGAGGTTATACAGTTCCGTTGGACGAACATCAGCAAGTTCTGGAGAAATACAAGTACTCCACGACACAGAAAGAAGAATACATTGATGAGAAAAAGATGATCAGTCTTATCCAACAATCCGTTAAAGAAGATATTCTCGTCTTGCTACCAGAATACACAACTGCAAGAGAACTCTGGCTCTTGCTTCAAAAGAAGTATCAAGGAAGCACAAAGATGATCAAGAGTAAGAAAGCGCTCATCATGAAAGAGTTCGATATCTTCAACATGCTGAAGGGTGTGACCATGAAGCAGATGATTGAACGCTTATGTCCTCTTAAAGTCCAAATGCGAAGACACGGTCTTGAGAAGACGGAACAAGAGTACATCGACAAGCTTGCAGACGCTCTACCAGATGGAGAGTGGACTACTTATCTTATGGTTCTGAAGGAAAGTGAAAAATGGGAATTCTTCAAGCTGTCAACATTTATTGATAAACTCGAAGGCCATGAAATGGAACTTCTGAAGATAGCGAAGTCAAAGAATGCTAACATTGTTCAAGATGTTGGTCTGTATTATAAAACCGGGATGCAAGACAACATTTCAAGCCAAAAGATTCAGGGAGCATTCAGTGCAAACATGAATTCTTCTCCACAGAACCAGAATCAATCATATCCTCAAAGTCCACAAAATTCTTCATTCTCAAGCACTGGTTCAAATTCATCTCATCAGAGTCAAGCAAATCAGAACCAACAAACAAATTCTGATTCGAATGTGTACAAGTGTAACATTTCTGTGAATCTAAACAATATTGTTTCTGAGCAAGTTGCAAAACAACATACGTCACTTCTCGCCACTGTTCTAGAATCGTACGAAAGTCTTGTAGTTGGAAAGATCAGCAATCCCGAAATGACCGCCGAAGACTACGATCAGGTGGACGAAGAAGAGCTTGAGCTAATGGATATCAAGTGGTCACTAGCTTCTATCATTCGAAGAGTGACAAAGTTTGTTGCACTCACTGGACGAGATATCAGAAATTCAAGCAACAAGCTAGGGTTCGACAAATCGAAGGTCACGTGTTTTAGATGCCAATAGAAAGGGCATTTCAAGAGAGAATGCAAAAATCCTAAAGCCACAGGCAATCAAAGTCCATTTGGTGGAGGCAACGAGTATTAAGGGAAATCTCTTCAATACAAGCCTTTCCCAAAGAAGACACAAGTGAAATTCAGGAAAAGCCAAACAGCAGCAACACTGAGAAAGCCATGGTTACATCAAACGAAGATGATGGTTTCGATTGGAACTCTTATATCGGTAAGAAGACCGGAGTTGCATTGATGGCTGAAATTGTTGAAGATACATCTACCGAAGAAACAGCTGCAATAGAGAATATTTTGCTGAAACAGTATCTGCAACAACAACAGGAAGAAGAGGAGTATATTCACATGCAGAATCAGGACATTTTATCTCCTAACTCATGTGATAGTTTTGCAGGTCACTTTGACGGAAGTTCTCAGGAGCAAGTTGCCGAGGAGAAATCTATTTCTGACGAAGTCATTGATGTTACTCAAGAAATGAATGCTGAAAATCTCAAGGACATTGCCGGTAAAGCTTTGATGGCAAACCTAACAAAGGTAGGTTCAGAGGTAAAGGAAGTTGTCAAAGTACAAATTGTAGAGGTTGAGAAACCTTGTACAAAATGTACTGAGCCATGTGCTGAGTGTGCCAAAAAATCACAAATCATCGCTGAACTCAATGTACAAAACGAACATTTCAAATACGATTATCGTACAATGAAGGAAGCGTATGACAAAATGAAAGATGATTATGGCAGGCTCGATAGAAATAATATCAAACAACATGACACTGTGAGAATGCTAAAAGGTACATTATTGGATAAACAAAAAGCAATAAACATCTATATAAACACCATTGCTGAGACCAAACAACAACTCCAGGACATGAAAATTGAAACCGAACGTGTTCAACAACTTTTAAGAAGTTACACTTATAACGCGTATGTCATTGATCACATTCTTCCGACAATTCCATCGGAGGAAAAACCTAAAAAGAAAATTGGTAAAGAATATAGCAATGTTCCTCCACCCTTATGCGAGAGTATTGTCGTAAAACCGTGGATGGGATGGATAAGACACTCAACATTGAGTTGTTATCTGAAAAGAAAACCGAGTTGCCAGAGAACACTGATGTAGTCTGTACTAAAATAGATGATGACAATGCGGTAGTGAAAAAAGTGGTTGAAAATGTTCGGAATGATTCTGATGATGGCAGCTTTGATAGAGCCACCTCGAGTTTGAACAGTTCTAACACAAATTCCAAAGATGACGATACATTACCGGAGGATGATCTATGTGATGATCCTAACGTTGTAATGTACAAGGTTAAGGAATCTGATAGATTATACTTTGATGACAGTTTTTTGATTCGGAACATCAAAGAAGATCAATTGGATAACTGTTTAAACTGGTTGAAGTCACATCAGATGACCTGGAGAAAAATGGAAAGAAATTCTATTCAAAACCCAAAAGAAATTACAATAACTACCGAAGGAATGGTGGTGATCATCCGGAAAACCGGAGAGCTGGGTTGGGATTAGAGGAATCTGATGAACCAAAAAAGAAAATGTTACCATTTCATGAATACAAAGATAAAAAGCTTAGGAACCTAAATTTGATATCTATTGTCCATAATAGCGAAAATATTATGACAAGTTTAGCAATAGACAAAAATTAATCAGTTTAACATCAATTTTATTGATTAAACGTCAAGAATCCAGATTGATAGAGCTTCGCCTCCAAAATGCCAAAGTTACAAATGAGAGAGGCTAGCTAGCTATTTATAGATGATCAAGTTTGCCAGAGGATGATGTAAATCAAATGACGAGTTTAAGAAACAGAAAGAACTTCGAGATAAGGCGAAAGCCACAAGTGGTGTAAAATCCACTAGTGGACATTCACATGATATCGAACTTGCTTCAAGTGCAACGAAGTTGGTCATATTGCACGCAAGTGTCCGATGTCAAAACCAGCCTATCTTCAAAGAAAAGGATCTTCAGATGTTGTGAAACCAAAGCAACCAGAGTTTGTATAACCTGTAAAGATTTTGAAAAGAAATGAACCAAAACCAGAAGATAAACTCAAATCTGAAAAGTAGTTTGTAAATTCAACTTTCAAAAAAGGTGAATCTTTAAAAACAAATGAAACAAAGTTTTACATCAAAAAGGCTAACATAAAATCACAAGCCTGGGTTGCTAAGAAAAGGTCAACAACATCTGAGATCACTAAGTCTGAGCCTGTTAAGAATAGTGATAGCATGAAAGAATCAAAATCTGAAATCAAGTCTGAAACTGTAAAAATTACAAGTGGTAACAGTTTGAAAGATAACAAGAAAGTGAAGTTTTCAAACATAATTTGAATTTGATTATGCTGACGAATGTGAATTTGATTACGATGATGGTTATCCAATTCAACCCAAGACCAAGAAGGCTTGGGTCGCGCTGTTTAACTAATTGTTGAAATGTGCAGGGGCTCCAGAGATCCGTACTTTCCAAGTGGATTCTGGATAGTGGAGCTTCCAGACATATGACGGGAATATAAGCGCTCTTGTTTGACATAAAAGCTATCAATGGTGGATATGTTGGATTTGCTGGAAACCAAGGTGGAAGGATTGTTGCCAAGGGAAAGCTCTCAAACGGAGTTGTTTCTTTTGATCAAGTGAACTACATTGCGGAGCTTGAGAATAACCTTCTGAGTATTTCTCAAATTTGTGATAAGAAATTTACCGTCCACTTCAATGATAAAGAATGCATGATAATCAAACCGGGTTTCAAAATACTAGACGAGTGGATACTCATGCGTGCACCAAGAGAGAATGATTTGTATGTTCTTGATATGGGAAATGCTACTACTTCTTCAAAAACGGCACAATGTTTTATCTCGAAAGCTACTGAGAAGGAGTCAATCTTATGACATAGAAAGATAGGCCAAATTCACCTGAGAAAGATGAATCATTTGGTGCATAACGGTTTGGAAGAAGGTGTGAATCTGAAAAGTTTTCATATGTTAGCTAATTGCCTCGAGTGTAAAAAGGGAAAGCAAATCAAGAAATCTCATCCAAGAAAGATTCTCAATTCGATAAATTTGCCTCTCGAAAGACTTCACATGGATCTTTTTGGTCCAGTGAATGTCCGAATCATCTCTAGAGATCTCTACTGCTTAGTAGTTACAGACGATTATTCCCGATACTCGTGGGTATTCTTCCAAGAATCAAAAGATGAGACGTATGAAATTTTGGTAATCCTTTTCAAGAAACTTGAGAACTTGTACCATCTTCTGGTGAGATGCATTAGAAGTGACAACGGTACTGAGTTCAAAAACACCAAAATGAAGGAATTCTGCAATGCTAAAGGGATTTTGCACGAGTTTAGTGCACCCTACACTCCTCAACAAAACGGTGTCGCTGAACGAAAGAATAGGACTTTATTCTAAACTGCAAGAACCATGCTTGCAGACTCAAAGCTTCCAGTCAGCTTCTGGAGTGAAGCAGTTGCAACGGCTTGTTACACACTCAACGGAGTCTTAACAGTAAAACCAACGAAGAAGATCTGTTTTGAGATGATCAACCGACGGAAACCGAATTTGAAGTTCTTAGAACCATTTGGAGCGCCATGTACTGTAATCGATCAAGATGGCAAATTTGGAGCTAAATCACTTGAAGGTTTCTTTGTCGGATATGCAAGTCCATTGCGAAGAGTTTACATTCCTTCATTGAGAAGAGTCATTGAAGCGCAGCATGTTGATTGTTTTAACTATACGGATCCTATTCAGAGAAAAGGTGATGCATGGTTATTCAACTATCAAGACTTGTGGAAATAATTTGATTTGCCTGAAGAACCATCCAATGAAGAAATCGCAGCGTTATATTATCTTCATCAATCAGCAAATCAAGAGCAAATTGTCAGACCGATTGTGGTTAATCAACCCATGTTGGGATCATCTTCTTCTGATGCTAGTTCAAGTAATAGCGGTGGTCAAGAATTTCAAACAAATCAAGTGACACCGACTACAGAACCGGTCAATACTACAGTAAATCCTAATCGTTTTGAAGCACAGAGTTTAGACTCGGATGAGGCTCCAACATTCGATCCCGATGGAGAATCTTCTTCAGATGAAGAAGCAGAGAGATTACAAGTCTATTGAATGAATCTGCAAGCCCGAGTAGTGCTCCTGAAGTTGAAGTAGTGGTAGATTAACATATCACAAATCAAGAGAATACTGTGGTTCCAGGCGAAATGATGCCAAGATCATATTCTTATCATCCGTCAAATTATATAATAGGCGAATTACAAGCTGGTGTGAGAACACGGAGTCAAATAAACAAAGCTTTGAGCTATTTCTACACTCGTGTTGCTCCAATACAAGCGTATTGCTACTATTTATGTTTCATATCCCAGATGGAGCCAAAAAGTGTTTCTGAAGCTTTAGGTGATGAAAACTAGGTACAAGCAATGCAAGAGGAACTGTTGCAGTTTGAGAAGTTAGGAGCGTGGAAGCTTGTAGACCTACCTGAAAATCAGAAAGCGATTGATACGAAATGGGTCTTTAAATGCAAGCGAGACGATCGAGGGGTTATAGTTTGAAACAAAGCTTGGCTTGTTGTCAAGGGATTTCACCAGCAGGAAGGGATAGACTACACAGAAGTCTACACACCAGTAGCTCGCTTAGAATCTGTTCGAATATTCCTTGCTTTCGCAGCATGGAAGGGATTTAAATTCTATCAGTTGGATGTCAAATCAGCTTTTCTGTATGGAAAATTACGCGAGAAGGTGTACGTCGGACAACCACCAGGGTTTGTCGATCCACTCAACAAAAGGAAAGCATATCTTCTTGATAAAGCTCTTTACGGTTTACACCAAGCCCCGAGAGCTTGGTACGAGACGTTATTGCAACATCTCATGGGAAACAGCTTTGTCAGAGGAACTATGGATAGTACTCTCTTCACCAGAGAAGTTGGTAATCATCTAATTATCGTTCAAATCTATGTGGACGACATCATCTTTGGATCAACGAATGATAGTCTTTGCAAGGAGTTTGAGGGCAACGAATGAATGTCTTCGATGGGCGAAATGCAATTCTTCCTCGGATTACAAGTAGATCAACTTCCAGATGGTATTTTCATTCATCAGACCAAGTATGTGCATGACATCTTGAAGAAGTTTGATATGGAAAGCTCGAAGCCGTTATCTACTCCTCTTGCTCTTAATCACGGGATTTGCATTGACGAAACTAGAACCAAAGTTGATGAGACGCTCTACAGATCAATGATAGGATCGTTGATGTATCTGACGGCATCGCGCCCAGATATCATGTATCCTACCTGCCTATGCGCTAGATATCAGTCAAGTCCGAGAATTTCATACATGCAGATCGTGAAGTGAATCTTCAGATACTTGAAGGGATGCCCAAGCACCGGCTTGTGGTACCCGAAGAATGATAATTTCGATCTTGTAGGATACGCTGATTCTGATTTTGGTGTAGATAAGTTGAATTCAAAATCAAATACAACTGGATGCCAGTTCTTCGGAACAAGAATGGTAACCTGGCAGTGTAAGAAACAGACTACGGTCGCTCTCTCTACCTGTGAAGCTGAGTATATCTCGGCCTCCAGCTGTTGTTCACAGATTCTGTGGATACAACAGCAGATGAGAGACTATGGTCTTTAATTTCTCGACACTCCGATGTATGTTGATAATAAGGCAGCCATTGATATAACTAAAAATCCAGTTCATCACTCTCGCACAAAACACATTGAAATTCGTTATCACTTCATTCGTGATTGCTACGAAAAGAAGTTGGTACGAATAGAAAAAATTCACACCGACGAACAAAAGGCTGATTTTTATGCCAAACCATTTTCTTTATCACGGTTTAAATACTTGTTAGGAATTAATGGTATGAAAAATTTGCTGACAGGTGCGGACGGTGAGGTTGAATACGGATCGGATGACGAATTCGCGTGATCCACATTGGTATGTCTATATCTTTCTAGTTTAGAATTTTATTAAAAACTAAAATACAAAAATATGTTTTTGATTTTAGGGGGAGAAATGTTAGAGAAAATACAAAAACATTTGAAAATTTTAAAATTCAAAAACATTTGAAAAATGCAAAAAGTACAAAAACATTGAAAAAGACAAAAAGAATTCAATGTCAGAAAAAGGAAATGATAGTACATCAGTGGACTATCCCAGTATGCTAAAGAAATGTAAAGTTTAAAAGTAATAAACAAGTCTTACTGTGGATGTGTCGATAGGCTTAACACGTTCAGTAAACTGTTTTCGAGATATAAACTAAATTTTACAACTGCTTAATCTTGTGGACTAACACATCTTGGATATATGGACTTAGTACTCCGAAATTTTGTTTGAGAGGTTGCCTGATTCTGAGATACGAGGTCTTTATAGATAGTTGATATCTGGGGTATTATACAAGTTCTTCTGTTTTGTGGAAGCAATAGCCTAGAACTTCTATAATACTTTCGCAATAAACCCTTAAGCTGCATGCAATCTTGAAAAGTATCAAAAGATCTAATCATTTGTAGTCCTGAAAAGATTCCTTAAATGGAACACACCTTAAAGTCGAGCTTTCATCTCTTTGTCTGTACGGTAGTACTAACCTGAGCTCTCAAGGTCTTGCAAAACGCAGATACAGATATCAATTATGCTATATTCACCTATAAGATGAAATCTAGGGACTTGATGCGGGAGTATATTCAAGAAGTGGGAACCGCAGATAAGTCAAGTTTCATAAATCTTACCTTAACATATCTTGAAACAGTTGAGAAACGTGGTAAAGTTTAAGTGGACAAACATATCGACAATCTAGGTAAACAAGTTTAAAACTTAAAGTCATCTAATGGTCAACGGTACTGGTGATATGTCTCAAATAACTGATATGATCCTTAGACACGAATTCACAAAAATATGTCTGTAAATATGTCTGTACATAATCTACTTTGTCCTGTACATAGTTTATCAGCTTTACAGATCAAAACCAAAAAAGATTTTCAGGGTGTTTTAGCATAAACTTACAAAAATACAAAAAGATTTGTTTCTACATTTTTTTCAGTAAACCAATGTTGGAGAACGGGTCTTTGAAGTCTGGTAAGATGCTAGAACTGGTGGGAATCTCTTTGACAACGGGCTGGGAGCTAATCTGTAAAATCTAAAAAATCAAAAAGATAAAAAGTTCATTAATTTGAAACTTTGATTTTGTAAATATCAACAGTTTGTTCGTAACGTGTCAAACTGGGGTCATTAACTTGCACTCGGCAGACAAATCGGTTAACCAAGGTCATTAGCTTGGACTTGGTCAACAGAGTAGATTTTTTATAACTGGTAAAAGTTGGAAAGTTCAGGGTCTAAATTGAAAAAAATTGAAAAATTGGGTTTTGGGTTTGGCAAGTTCGGCCGAACTTGCTAAACTATATAAAGTTTATCATTAAAGTAAGTTCGCTCGAACTTGCAAGATGGCTGGTTGTTATTCGCTAAGTTCGACCGGACTTCAAGTGGGCTCACATCTTGGGCTTTGCAAGTTCGCCTGAACTTGTCTAGATATAAATACCTAAGCAAGTTCGGCCGAACTCATTTCTGCAAAAAAACCGTCTCTGAGCGAACTTATTAGCAACAAAAGCGATCGAGTGATTTTGGCATAATAGAACCGTTACTCTACCCAAATTTCATTTGATTTTGGTGATTTACACACTAATATCAATGGCCGAGGTATAAATTTGACATTTGAACCATAAACTAGATCGTAAATGAAATTTCAGATCTAAGATGGTAAAATCTGATAGATCAAGGAGGTTTTGAACGAAATTGAACTTAAACAGATGATATTCAATGTAAATCGACCGTATAAATGAGTTTAATTTGATTGATATGGCTGTTAATATGATGAACAGGTTTTGGTTTGAAGAAGATGACAAGTTCTCCGAACTTGTTATCAAGTTCGACCGGACTTGTTAATAAAATCTGAATAATATTGAACGAAGTTGCATGTTCGACCGAACTTCTAGAAAATCTGAAATGTAAACGTTTTTGGAAGTTCGCTCGAACTTGGGTTATTAAAATCTAAAAATTATATGATGTAAGTTCGCCCGAACTTATGGTATAATTGTGAACATGTATATTGTGCATGTTCGGAGAGAACTTGTGAAAAATCAGAATTTTTATAACACTTATCAAGTTCGCCTGAACTTAATGAAAGTGTTTGAAAAATTTTGTAACTTTTTCTCGTATTGCGTGCTAATTGTTTTGCGTCGTTTTTCAGGCTTAAGAACAAGCAAGGGTGATTTCTATTGATTTCTCGAAATTCCATAACACTTGCATTACGCTCGACAAAACCATATGTCCATCGCTGAAGGATTACGATGGTATCTTGAAGTTTTTAAAGTAAAGTCCTATTCATCGAGCAATCACGGAGCGAACAGTGTCGTATAGATCACACACGTACCATTTCTGGACGAATGCGAGTCTAAGTGAAGATAAGAAGAATATTATTTCATCCGTGCAAGTTGGAAATGAAGTCAAACCAATTTCTGTCACAGAAGATGATATTCGCAGAGTTCTACAATTCAATGATGACGAAGACGATCCGATATTTCTTGATGAGAAGATGGTTAGAGGCTGTTTCTTTCGAATGGGTTACAAGGGAAGCGTGAACAAGCCGACACTGAAGAAAGGGGAAGTGCCAAACCCCTACAAGCTCTTAATGCATGCAATTATTCATACTTTCAGTCACCGCAAGGAAGGTCTAGACGATGTACAAGACTATTTGGCTTGCATGGCAACAACATTGATCTTAAAGAAGCCGTTTAATTATTCTAAGCTGGTTTTCACGCATATGTCAAAGAATATGGATGATTCAAGGCTATGTCTATATCCGAGGTTCGTGCAAATGCTGATAGATGAGAAATTCACAAACATACACCTTGATGATACAACGGTGAAGAAGCTTTTAAAGTTTCAAAAGCAAGCATCAGCACCAGTTGCAAAGCCAGTTTTCGGGGCTATCAAAGATCCAAATTATATTGCGCCGCCGGACAATAAATGGAGGAAAGACGGAAGCAATGATGAAAAAGAGCTAAACGCTGAAAAAGAATGGTTCAAAGATTTCAAACCTAAAGCTCGAAGCGACTGGTTCTTAAAGGCAGAAGTTCATAAGCCTAAGAAAAAGCGAGTTGCAAAGAAAGTTGATACAATGCTTGTTGATGAAGATGAGCCAGAAAATGTTCAAACTGAGGCTGGATCAAGTGCAGCAATAGTTGTTGAAAGTCAAGAGGTTGAAAAGTCAACACAAGAGGATGTTATTTCAGCTACTTCAGAGAACGATGATGATTCTGAAGAAACTCTAGTGAAAGAGCCAGAAAAATCAGAGGCTGAAATTAGAGCAGAAAAGGATAAAGAAATGGATGCTGATTTTGATCCAAATCTCGAGAAAGAGTCTGACAAAGAAAGGCCAAAGAAAAAGGCTAAACGTGTGAAGTCTTCTACTATGTCATCGACAAAGACCACATGCTCTCCACAGACTAAGGGCAAGAAGAAAAAGAAAGCCTAGAAACCGGCTAGTAAAAGATATAAGAGTAAGCTGAAAAGCGCAGAAGTTACACAAGAACCTCCGCACAGGAGAGAGGAGTTACACAAGAACCTCCTACACAAGAACCTCCTGTAGTTGTTACAAGTGAAGCTGAAAGGCAAGGAGCCACACAAGAACCTCCTGTGTCTGGTTTATTGGAAGTGCCTATTGTTCAATCTCCTGTTGCTCCAACAACTTCACATTTTGAAAGATGTACACCAAAGAAGACTACACCACAAACTGCTACTCCAAAGTCTACTCCAAAGGCAAATCTATTTGGTGATATACATGATGATCCAATTAGTCTTCAAGATCTAAATGATTTCTTTCCAGAGACGAATGTTGATCTTCTTGAAAAGCGTGTAAAGATCTTGGAAGAAAAAGTGGCCAAGAATGAAGAAGACAAAGTTGAGTTTATCAATAAGATGAATCAAAGTGCTGTTTAGAAAGAAATGTTGGGTGATAAAGTGAAAGTGTTAGAGAATGAACGCGAATTCTTCAAGGCGTTAATCGAAAGTTTACAAGACGCCAATGCAAAGCGGCAGACAGAGATTGCTGATCTTAAGTCAATCCAAGCCCTAAATGATTGTAGGTTCACAAGAATGCAGAAAGTGTTATCTAATACACTTGGGATTGATTTCATCTCTAGATACGATCGACTGAATCATCAGGAAGCTAAAGAAGGATCTGAAAAAGAGTTAGCTGCAAGTGGCAAAGGTAAAAGTGTTGAGGGTGAAGCCCCTACTTCTTCTGAAGCTGCAGAGAAGTCTGTTGATGATGTCGTTATAGCTTCTGAGTCTGATGTTCCAAAGGTTGACGAACCTATCAAGCCTTCTGATCCTATTATAGCTTCTGAAAATAAGAACGATGAAGAAGCTGAAGATGAGGATAAAGAAGATGATGAAAAGAAAGATGATTCTGAGTATGAGGATTGGAATGTTGCTGATGATGACGATGATGATGATGATCAGGGTGGTGTTGGTCTGAAAATTACTAAAGCTAAAGTCTCAGATGAATTTGATTTCTCTTCGTTGATGGATGATGAATCAAACAGGATGAATGATAAGATTCAGGGGGAGTCAGGGCAGACATAACCATCTGATGAGATTGATATGTTGAATGTTGAAAGATTTGTGAAGCCTGTTGCTGCAGTACCCACAAAGCCTTTGATGCTAATGCTTGAACATAATGTAGAGGAAGGTGAGTTTGTGCATAATTATTCTAAGGAAGATCTGGCGAAGTTAATTGAAGTTGATGCTGAAGATCTAGAGTTTGATTTTGAAGAAGATGTGTTGAATGTTAACACGTTTGAGCCTAATGATTATCAGTATGTTAGAAGATTTGAAGCTGATGAATACAACAGAGTAATTTTTGAAGATTGGTCTTCTGATGATGAAACAGATCAAGCTGCGAAGTACGTTGGTCCTAACACAGATAGTTTTCCTACATTTGAGGAGATGTACAAGCAACTAGACGAAGACTTGTTGAAAGAAAAGATTGAGGAATCAGTTCGAGAATGTAAAGTACCAAAGCCGATGACAAAAGAAGAGATAGCTCAAGCAAAGAAGTCTTGGTTTAAAGAGATGTCGCACGAATGTAAGTTTCGACGTCCTCTAGCATTCTTTATCAGAGACAAAGACGTGTCATTGGGAGATATTCTGAGTTGGGGTTGGTTTAAAGAGCTGAACGTATATGCAATCAAAAGGGAATTTGGAGTGCAATACTTCATATATCTTGCTGATTTCAAGACTTTACCATATTGGGATGTTGAGGAGCTGGTTCAGACCGTTAATGTTACATACCACATGAAAGTGATTGATCAGTTACTGTGGAAGTTGATAAAGTATGAAGCCGTCAAAGGATTCAGATATTGGAAGCCATTTATTCCAGGTCGTCTAATCAAAACAAACAAGAAGACAGGGGAGAAAGACATAACGTTGATAATGAAGCGACCTAGAGCCATGAGAAACATGCCGTTGATGCCGATTGAGCAGAACTTGTATCCATTATTCAAGTGGTGGCAGATAGATCCAACTACTTGTGAAGCTGTTATTGTGTTACGATTTGAAGAACACATGGATATTTCGAAGGAAAGAGTTGAGGTATTGGGATTTCAAGGCATGAGAGGATTATGGAGAATGATCAGGATTCTAGATCCAATGTGGCTTGTTAATTGTTCCAGAGAAGATACCAAAACCTTGTTCTATAGTAAGATTGTATTTGAAGAACGTGAGAAGGTAAAAGCTATGCAGTATCAAAGAGTTGTGAATGTTTGCTATGCGCATGAAGTAAATTCAGGAAAGATGTGGCAGACAAGCAGGAGAGATCTGGAACGGGTTGAGTTTTTAAAAGAGGAGAAGCGTCTTGAATCTATTCATAAGAAAGGTAGAAAGGCAAGTGTTAGAAGATTTAAGTTTATGAACAAAGTGCCTCCTACAGATCAGATGTCGGATCCTAAAGAAGAACGACGAAAGAAGCCGTACAAGAAATTTTTCGGTCGTGTGTGTCAATGTTTATTTGAAGATAGAGTTTTGAAGACTGATACAAGACGAAGACGATATCCAAGGGGAGTCTGTTGGTGCATAATGTCTATGTCTTAGTCTTATATCGAGTCTGTATAGTATAGAGTTGAATAGGCTAGCAAAACATTGTATTTATGTAATGCTGATACAAGTTCGCCCATGAGTTGACATGTTAAGTCAAGTTCGGCCGAACTTGCTAAGGCAAGTTCGAGCGAACTTGCATCATCCTCGGGGGAACTTAATCATCTATAAATAGCTAGCTAGCCTCTCTCATTTGTAACTTTGGCATTTTGGAGGCGAAGCTCTGTCAATCTGGATTCTTGACGTTTAATCAATAAATTGATGTTTAACTGATTAATTCTTGTCTATTGGTAAACTTGTCATAATATTTCCCCTATTATGGACAATAGATATCAAATTTAGGTTCCTAAGCATCAAGGATCGGTCCACAAGTACTCGGAGTGGAAGGAGTGTAAGGATCAGGTGGTGTCTCGGGTGACGGTAAGCGGGGTGCTACCGGCTCCCACTCCCAATGCCCCGTGGCGGGAGTAGGGCTCCTAGGAATACGTCCTACGGGTATGGCAACATCCGGGGTACGACTATGCTCCGAGGAGCTAGTCAGGTGTTGTGATGGCGAACGGTAGGCGCTCGAGGCCTCCCCCTGGCGCCTAGTACGAGGTCTGGGTGGGTACGGACCACAACAATAACAAGAAGGATCTAGCGAGTAGCTCGATGTCAAAAGGGGTGTCAGTGGATCCTCCTCAGGATTAGTCTCCATATGCGAAGTCGACTGGTGACTCGAACGATGCGACATGCTACCTGAAAAAAAAAAAGAAAACCACACACAACGCTGATTTGACTGAGCAAAATATTGAACTCAACAATCCACAAATATACCCAGAAGCACGTATTGCAAGCAGTTCCGATTTTTACAATTTATATAAAAAAATTACTTGCGGTTGGTGACGTTAGTAGACGGATGTCCGTCCTATCTCAATGACGTTCCTAGAACCCCCAAGTATGAGCAGATAAATTATGGTGTTCCGGACCACAATAATTTATTTGCCCCAGCAGGGTTTCCTTGTAATAGCCATACTACTCAGTTTTTAAAGGTTCTCAGCATGTTGAGACTAACTTAGGATTATAGTCAAGGTTCTTTAGAGGTACCTAGTTCGCTATAACCGAAGGCTCTGATACCATCCTCTGTCACACCCCAACTCGCAGCGGAAGACAAATGCAGGGTGCGGCAGACACGTGGTAATTCTCCATAGTTTAAAACATGATATCATAAACAGAGAGAACCTCGGGTACAACATACTATCAGTATCATATTACACACCATAAGTTTAAGTACAGTACTACGAGCTATCACAGCTCTTATTCTGCTACCGTTCACTACTAAAGCCATCCACATGCACGTTCCTTACTCCTCTTTAGTTTTACCTGAAATGCATGTTAGTATTAAAAGGGTCAGCTAAACGCTGCGTGAGTTCCACTGGTTTAATTGTTGTGTAACAATATGTGTTAACAAGTTTAATTGCACTGGTCGTAATCACAATGACGGTCACAGTCATAGTCGCAGATTGAATTACATGAGTATACAAGTGAAACCTTGACTGTTTTTCCCCGGGCCGTGTCATCCCAGACACTCCCGTCCACCGGACCATGTCACAAAGACACTCCCGGCCCATCAACTGCGTCATGTGCAGTTCAACGCCCCTTATCAGTTATGCCTAACAACACAACCAAATTAGGACATGTGCATACCTAGTTGCCGACTTTCCTGTCGGGCGCGGCCTGGGTTTGTCAGACAATAGTACTATTCACTGCCCATGGCTTACGTTAATCACTTGTAGAGGGGAGGTAGTTTGTGTGTTAGATTCACATCATAAATTGGTGTAATTAACACAGTTTCGTAACATGCCAATCATCTCAGAAACAATATCACAATTTAAAAGTGGGAGAGTAAGACTCACTCCCAAATTGGTGCAATGATCACAGTTTGTAACAAGTTCATGTGTTAGGGAAGTGAAATTCCCTTCATAAGTTTGTGCAATCAACACAGTTTTTAACATGCATTCCACCCCAAGTAAAACAATAAACAGTTAAAAGCGGGGTAGTGAAACTCACAGTGTCAATAGGGGTCTTAACACAAAAGTCGTCGAATAGCTGGCTCAACTTTAATGACACACATGCAAGCATGGACTCAAATCAGTATCTAAGTTAGTAATGGTCATAATTTGGATCTTGTCAGGAGTTCTTACTCCGGATTGAGTCTATAGGACACTGGTATGGTGATGGACATCAGGGTAGTATTAGTTTTCAGTTTGGCTTCCGGGCACCGATTCGCGTGCCAACCAAAATCGGTAGTTTAACGTGTTCGGATAATGGTACGAGGTTACTAGTAGTGCCAACACGTGGTTATTCAAAAATGATTAACTTTCCGTTAAGGGAGTTTGGGTGTTTGGAGGGTCTAAGTTGCCCAAATTTGAGTTTTCATTTTCACCATCGGAAATTCTCCCGAACTGCCTTAGGACACACCCAGGGTGCCCAATTTGCCCAGGAATCTCCCGGAATACTCCCGGTGTTCCAATTATAGTATTTGTCAGGTTGGGTCAGTTCCCAGTTCCGGCAGGTTCGTTATACGGTAAACTGCCGAAATTGCTTTAAAATAATTTATTTTAATTCCATAAATTCCCATTTAATCTATATTTTATATAAAAATCTGTAAATTTTTACATAAATCAGTAAAAATCTGTAGATTGTGGGAAATATTTTTTGGGAATTTATTTTGTTAATTTACTTATTTGAACAAATTATTTATAAAACTATTTTTAACCACATAATTCCAATTAAATAACATCAGTAGTTAAAAAATTACAAATCCAGAACACCTTATATATGTCCAGGAACTTCTCAGAAAATTTTGAGATTTTTCGATTTCGTTTCGGTGCGTTCCCGGCTACCGAAAACTCGCAAAAACGCGGATTTTTAACCCAAATAAAAACTCAACCAATGGACTCAAAATTTTACCAGATCATTCGCCATATGTTCGTTAGTGTCTCTGCAAAATTTAGTGATTTATTGAATCCGTTTGATATTTTTTCCGAAATTCTTTCTTTAAAACAGTTAAAAAAATTCACCAAAATTCGTAGAAAATTCCAAAATTTCTAAAATTTTACATGGACCTTCCTGACAATACATTACATCACCACACCAAATTTCAGATCAATCAAGTTACACGGACCAAGTTATAGGCAAAACAATTTTCTGCCTAAACTAGATTCGGTTTTCGGATCATATACCTAGCGATTCTTCCAATTCCAAGCGTTTATCTTGATCCCAGAAGTGTGTAGAGGCTATATTCAGTACCTACACACCAAGTACAACCCAAATATGCTAGAACTTAGGTCAATCAAGCTTTAATTCAGTGTTTTTCGGTTAATCGAATAGTTAAGCGGTTTTTGTCGAATAAGAGTTGATTAGGGTGTCAAACCCCACTGATTAGTAACCATGGCTGCCATATAACACCAGGGGTTTCATGTGGTGTTCATATTCAGCCCTAAAACTTGTTTAAAACTTCAAAATTCATGGATTAAAAAGCGTTTTTCAGCTAGAAATCGCGTTTAATCGAAGAAACGAACTTAGAATTATAAGTATCAAGGCTAATACCTTTGGATTAAGACTTGTTCTTGATGAATTCAGCTGAGAAGAAGAGTGTGAGAGCAGATTCTGGAGAGTTTTTGAAGAGTTTTTGGATTAAAAATAAAAAGAAAAAGAAAAAAAGTAAGTATTTAACCATGGGGGGGGGGATGGCGGCATAGAGGTGGGCCACCTCATGCTTTGTTTTCGTGCTTAAAGATGATGTTTATCTTCCGGATAAGTATAAGTTCGTTCCGGGTCCGGCGCGCGTTCTCGATTTGCGTAAAGGACTCCGTTTTGCGCGTACTTAGTGTCAAAAGACTCGGTTTTAAAAATTATGCATAACCGTCTTAAAATCCGAACCCAGTTACGTTTTAGTCATAAAAGTCTCGTTTGACATTTGTTTAAGTGTTTTTAAGCTTGATCGATCGTTCCTTGCACATTCGGTTGCCTTATGTTATGCCCAGAACGAATGCGTTTCCCCAACCGGGAGCTGCTTCGTTTTGTGTGCCCGGGCTTTGATTATATTCAAACCTT
This sequence comes from Scalesia atractyloides, assembly GCA_947069175.1. Classification (NCBI taxonomy): domain Eukaryota; kingdom Viridiplantae; phylum Streptophyta; class Magnoliopsida; order Asterales; family Asteraceae; genus Scalesia; species Scalesia atractyloides. The sequence goes on from CAMTDV010000030.1 coordinate 31,851,372, forward strand.
ATGTCACAGTCTATGGCACATAACTAAGTTATTCCTGGAACTCAGAATCTTAAACAAGGCTACCGATAATCTAATAATCAACGTCAAAGGTTTAATGCGCTGTTAAACGTCAAGTCTCTGTTTAACACATTGTTCAAGGCTAAGGACACCAACCTCGCATCGTTGGTCCTTACTAGTGTCATGTAAACCATGACGTGCTCTCAGATTCCTCCGAGATATAACATATCTCGTTTCGCACAACACACAAGTCATGAAATTTCACAAGGTTTACGCACAATTATAGTTTTAGTCATGCTTTAAGTTTAGGACCAATTAAGGTGTACCTGGTTTCGTCATTGGTATCACATACGAACTAGGGTAACACCTTTTGAAAATTATCAATCATGTAATTCGTGCGAAGTAGAACAATTTATTTTGAAAACTTTTTTACTGTAATTCGTACGAATTATATGATTCCAAATCGCACAGAATGGTTTTCCAAAATGTGATTTTTTGCTATTTTCGACATGAATTCGTTTAATTTTAGGTCTGAAACTTAAGGGTTTATCATTAGGTGATTTTACATGTCATACTGAAAATTCTGTCCATTTTAACCGTGAAATCTTTAAAAACTGAAAAATAATAAGAAATGAGTAGAAATAGAAGTAGATCTTGTGTATATGTCCACAAATCAGGCCTCCATAGCTTTGATACTGCTTGTAGGACCGTTTAATCCTTTAGCAAAGGTGCCTAAGATGTTTCTAATCCAAGTAAGTGGAAATTACGAGTATTAGTGACATATACACAAGTTTATCTGTTTAAACGTCAGTTTATTAATGTCCAAAGGTATACATCAAGAATCCAAACTGACAGATTCACCGTCTCTAATGCAAAAGTTATACAAATGAAAGAACCTAGACACCTATTTATAGGGCAGCTAGTTCGCACCAAACAACCATGTACCTAGTTCTTACGAAGTACTACTTCGTGCGAACTAGGACATTTACATTACACACTTCGTGCGAACTACTCCTAATTAATACACAATTAACTTTAAACTTTAACTTTACATACTCAAAACACTTAGACTAGATCCAAGACATAGACAGTATACATCATGCACTAGCAGAAAACAAGTCTATCCTTGGTTTAGATCTCGACAGAGAGTGAGCCTTGTAGGATACTTTTATAAACCCATTAGGTGTCTTGACAGAGAGTCTAATAACCGGTAATCTCCACAACCTCGAGGGTGCTATAGTGTGCTCTTGAGATGGGTTAGGGGTCCTATTAGATATCCCGAGAGGTGAGAATATTAAGATCCCGGTTCCACATTAATCAATATCCAGATAAAGTCATCACTAAAATCAATCTGGATTCTAGTCTAGGTAGTGTTTCCACCGTCTGAGTAAAGTCCAGGTTAATCCGTAGTCTTTAGTTTAATTAGTGAATTTAGTTTAATTTAATTGCTTTCTTAGGATTTTTAGAACCCCCCCTCCCCATCAAACAATTAAACAATTAGTATGTCCGTGTCAGTCGTAGTCTAGATAGAGTCTTTAGCGAAATTAGTAGAGTCTCGTGGGTTCGATATCCGAACTTACTTTAGCTATACTAAAGTCGATCGTTACACTTGTCGGTTAGTAGTTTAGTGTGTTTTAGTGAGTCTAGAGTATTACTTAGAGTCTAGAATTAGGCTAATATAGTTCTTTTTATTAAACTAGTTTTTAGCACATCAAGTTTTTGGACCCGTTGCCGAGGGACTCTTGGCGATTGCGTTAATTACTTTGTTTTGACTTGCTTGATATCATACGTGCTATTTGTCGTGTTTAAGTCGTAGGAGTCTAAAATAGTGTCAATTTCTTTTTTTTCGAGTCCATTTTAGAGTCGTCTTACTTGTTTGTTTTTTGTTTTTCAGTGGATGCCCCATACGCGTTCGCATGGACCTCCGCCGAAGCCGCCTACGGAGAATCTTTCCTTCTCGTCTTCTTCGTTCAAGGTAAGTACTTCTACACCTTCATCTTTCACCCATTCTGACTCTACACTACCATCTAAACCATCGAACATTGACTTTACACCGAAGTCACCACCTTATAATTCCCCACCACCCTCCCGTACCCAAAGTCCACTACCCGTTGTCCAAATGGCCAACCGCACCGTTTACCAACAAGCCACCACCGGTTTCACCAGTGCAAACTCCCCCATCACCTTACCCGACATCACTAATGACAAATCTTGGCAAATCCCATCCTACATCATGACCGCCATTACCAACTCTTGTCAGTTTTACGGTCGTGAGGATGAGGATGCACCGGCTCATATCAACCGTATCACCCGTTTGTGTGGCACTTTCTCCATTGAAGGTGTTAACCTTGATGCTCGGTATCTCTAAGTATTTCCATTCTCGCTTGCTGGTCGCGCAGCCGTCTGGTTCGATTCGCAGCCAGCAGGTAGTTTTACCACATGGGCAGGTTCATGGGATGCTTTCTTAGCTAAATACTTTCCACCCACGAAGGCATCTCGTCTACGCGATCAGATCCATTCGTTACGGATGGAATCTGATGAGCCGTACCACCTGGCCTGGGAGAGATTTCAAACCCTACTCTCTCGGTGTTCACAGCATGGTTTGTTAGATTGGGCACTTGTAGAAAATTTCTACAATGGTCTCACCGCAGAGATCAGAGCCCGGTTTGACACTTCAGCTGGTGGGCAACTCATGGGTAAGAAATCAGTAGCCGAGTGCAATGATCTTTTCGAGAGCTTCGCACATTCTGACATGGACTATATCGCTGCCAGCAGGACTTCAATTTCTGTGACTAGTACCTCTTAGATTTCTCGAGGGGTATCCCAAGTTGGCTTGGATTCATCGGTAGCTGCTGCTTTAGACATGATTCAGAAAACCTTTAAGGAGTTAGATGAGATTAATAAAAAAGTAGATCGTTGTGAGGTTTGTAGGGGAGGCCATGATACCATAGATTGTCCCACCATCACTTTAGAGCAGATAGAGTACATAGTCGGTCAGTCTAGGGGTCCGTTTAATAATAATAATTCTAATTACAACTCCAACTGGCATAATAATAATAACAATTTTCACTCTTCCGGTAATCCCCCTGGTTTTCCAACTGGTCAATACCAAAGCAAGGGGCAGGGTTTGTTTACGAGTTCGGGTTCAGGGCAGCAGGGTCAGTTTGGTAGTTCAGGTTCAGGAGAGCAGTTCGCTAGTGGGGGGTTGAATCAAGAGGGTCGGGTTAGTGATAAAGGTTCAGAGGGTAGTCTAGGAAGGATTGAGGAGCTTCTTGCTCAGTTAGTAACCAGAGATCAGGTCACTCAAAAAGCTTTAACTGAGTTTACTAATTTTGCTAAAAATCAAGATCAAATTAACAAGAGTCAAGAGCTTCATAATAAAAACCAACAATACGTGATCTTTGATCTTCAGAGAACATTAGGTGGTTTAACTAAACAGTTACAAGAGAACCCTCCTGATCTGTTTTCGGGTAATACGTTCCTAAACCCAGCTAACCATTCAGCTAAGGCTATTACTACCCATAGTGGGAAGAGTTTGGGTGAGGTAGTGAGAGAGAGAGTAGAGATAGAGGATGAGGAAGAGGTTGATGAGGAGATCGAGATGGAAGCTCCCGGTAAGCTGCACTCTAGGCTAGACCCAGTAAGTACCGCACAAACCGAGGAGCCTCAGTTAGAAAAGAGGGTAGAGAAGCAACCAGTAGGGGTAAAGCCATCACCTTTAGTTGATCATTCACGTGTCCCATACCCCGCCCGGCTTAAGCATTAGAAATACGCTAAGGAATACGGGCAATTCCAAGAGATGTTTAAGCAGTTGAAAATTAATCTTCCGTTAATCGAGGCACTTCAGTCCATGCCCAAATATGCCAAATTTCTTAAGGACCTACTCAAGCGTAAGGATAGGATAGGTGAGCTTTCTAATATTCCGTTGACCAGAGGTTGTTCCGCGGTGGTTTTGAACAAGTTACCGGAGAAACTAACCGACATGGGCAAATTCACTATTCCATGCATATTCGGAGGTGTCGTTGCTCCCGCTCTTGCATTAGCCGATTTAGGTGCTAGCATCAATTTGATACCATTCTCCCTATACGAGAGGTTAGGTCTAGGAGAGCTTACACCCACGCGCCTGTCATTGTCATTGGCCACCGTTCAGTCAAATATCCTAGGGGTGTCATAGAAAATCTATTAGTCAAGGTCGATAAGTTCGTATTCCCCGTTGACTTTGTTGTCCTCGACATGGAGGCCGATGAGAAACTTCCAATCATTCTAGGTCGTCTATTCCTTCGAACCGCCAAGGCAATCATTGATGTCTTTGACGGTAAGATTTCACTTCGTGCTGGTGACGAGATTGTCACGTTTGAGATAGAATGCAACATCCTAGTGGTAGTGATGATCATAGCGGTCCGTGTCATTCCGTTTATTTCCTAGATTCCTTCATTTTGTGCATTGATAAATGTCTTAGTTACATTAGTGGAGCCGGTCTAGTTAGTGAGGACGTGAGTGAGGTAGTGAGTGAGATTGAGGGAGTCAACGAGGACCCGGATTGGATTCCAGAAACGTTAGAGTTATGTGAGGTTAAGGAAGAGAGCGAGAGCAAGCCCATAGATACATCGTCTTTATAGCTCAAAGTCCTTCCTTCCCACATAGAGAGTACGCCTTTTTAGGAGAGGTGCCTAGTTTGCCCGTCATCATATCATCTAAGTTGACAGAGGAGGAGAAAAGTAGGTTGATTGTGGTGCTACGAGAGCGCAAGGAGGCCATAGCGTGGAAGTTGTCCGACATCAAGGGGATTAGCCCCACTTTTTGCACACACCCGATTCTCATGGAGGACGAATTTAAACCGGTAGTGCGACCTCAAAGGCTTCTAAATCGTAACATGAAGGAAGTGGTTAGGAAAGAGGTAATTAAGTTGATGGAGGCTGGGTTAATTTATCCCATCTCTGATTCCGCATGGGTCAGTCCTACCCAAGTCGTCCCTAAGAAGGAAGGGATGACTGTTGTCATGAACGCGAAAAACGAGCTTATTCATTCTCGTACGGTCACCGGTTGGCGTGTGTGCATCGGTTACCGCAAGCTTAATGACGCCACCCGGAAGGACCATTTTCTATTACCATTCATCGATCAGATGCTCGAGCGTCTCGCGGGCCAACAGTTCTATTGTTTCCTTGACGGTTTTTTCGGCTATTTCCAAATTCCAATCGCGCCGGAGGACCAAGAGAAAACGACATTCACATGTCCATACCGCACATATGCGTACCGACGCATGCCTTTTGGATTATGTAATGCGCCGGCTACTTTTTAGCGGTGCATGGTTGCTATCTTTGAAGACATGGTTGAGAGCTCTATGGAAGTCTTTATGGATGACTTCTCGGTTTACGGTGATTCTTTCAACCAATGTCTAGGTAATTTAGAAAGGATGATGAAGAGGTGCGTGGAGACGAAGTTGATGTTGAATTGGGAGAAGTGTCACTTTATGCTGACGGAGGGAATTGTGTTAGGACACAAGATTTCGGGAGTAGGGATAGAGGTAGATAGGGCCAAGATAGATACCATTAGCCGATTTCCCCCACCTACTAGTGTTAAGTCGATCTGGAGTTTTCTTGGTCATGTGGGCTTCTATAGGCGTTTCATTAAGGATTTTTCTAAATCACTCGCCCCATGACTCGTCTTTTGGAGAAAGATGTTCAATTCGTCTTTGATGATGAGTGTCTAAAAGCCTTCAAATTTTTGAAGGAGAAGCTTGTTAGTGCCCCTATTCTTATCTCGCCCGATTGGAGCTTGCCGTTTGAGCTTATTTGTGATGCGAGTGACTATACCGTAGGAGCGGTATTAGGAAAAAGAAAGGACAAGCACTTCCATCCGTTTACTACGCGAACAAAACGCTTAATGATGCTCAAGAGAACTACACCACCACGGAGAAAGAACTCTTAGCCGTAGTATTCGCATTCGATAAGTTCCGCTCATACCTCTTGCTTTCCAAAACCATCGTTTTCACCGATCATTCCGCATTGTGTTTTCTCTTTCAAAAGAAAGATGCCAAACCCCGACTCATTCGATGGATTCTTTATCTTTTCGAGTTCGACATTGAGATTAGAGACAAGGAGGGAGCCGAAAATGTAGCCGCCGATCACCTTTCGCGTTTAGAGGATCCGAGTAGGGAAGAGGTTCATGAGGAGGCGATAGGAGATAGATTCCCTCATGAGTCTATAGATTTTGATGAAGCGGAGAAAGAGGGGTTGCCTTGGTTTAGCGACTTAGCGAATTATCTTGCTAATGGGTATGTGATAAAGGATATGAATACCCAACAAAAGCGAAAGTTGTATAAGGATGTGAGAAAGTATATTTGGATGATCCATTCCTTTTTAGGATAGGAGGAGATCGTATTCTTAGGAGATGTGTAGCGAGGGAAGAAGGTATAGAGATTCTAACGCATGTCCACGAGAGGTTGACAGGTGGTCATCATGGTGCACACACTACCGCGCAAAAAGTTTTTGATTGCGGTTTCTATTGGCCCACGGTAGTTGAGGATGCCGTAGAATTTGTTAAGAAGTGTGGTGCATGCCAACGTACCGGCAATATCTCACCCAAGACTGAGATGCCCCAAAATCCTATTCAAGTTCTCGAAATTTTCGATGTGTGGGGCATTGATTTCATGGGACCTTTTCCCGTCTCTAGCGGAAAAAGTACATCCTTGTGGCGATCGAATATGTTTCTAAGTGGGTAGAAGCTCAAGCTTTGCCTACAAACGATGCCCGAGTGGTGGTGAGATTCTTAAAGAAGTTGTTCAACGCGTTCGGCATTCCCAAAGCTATTATTAGTGATCGAGGAACGCATTTTTGCAATGTCGTGATGGAAAAGGCATTAGAGCGTTATGGAGTTACTCACCATTTGTCTACCGCGTACCATCCACAAACAAACGGTCAAGTGGAGAATGCGAACAGGGGGTGAAAAGAATCTTGGAGAAAATGGTAGGAAAGTCTAGGAAAGATTGGTCGGAAAAGCTTGATGATGCATTGTGGGCATTTCGTACCGCCTAAAAAACACCTTTAGGGACCACGTCATTTATGATTATCTATGGCAAAGCATGCCATCTCCCTGTAGAGTTAGAGCACCGAGCGCTTTGGGCTCTTAAGATCGTTAATTTGGATATGACCGAAGCGGCTAGGAAGAGGTATTTCCAAATCCAAGAGTTAGAAGCGCTTAGAGATGCGACATATGAGCGATCATGGAGTATGAAAGAAAAGTCAAAAGCTTTGCATGATCGGAGGTTGAAGGAGTTGAAGGAATTCCAAAACAGTGATAAGGTACTTCTTTACAATTCAATGTTTAAGTTGTTTCCCGGAAAGTTGAAATCAAAGTGGACGGGACCGTATGTTGTGAAAGAGGTGTTCCTGCATGGTGTGGTTGAGTTATACGACGAAGCTACTAGAGGGTCGTGGTAGGTAAATGGCCATAGATTGAAGCATTATTTAGGTGGCCCGATTGATAAAACCGAGAAGGAGGAAACTCATCTCGAAGACATGCCAAACACCACCACTTAGTGTCTTGAGCGAAAGCTCAAGTGTAAAGTTTGTACCGGTTGTAATTTCGTTTATTTTTCGATTATTTTTTCGTAGCTAACGGTTGTTTTTGGTAGATTTTCGGTCTTTGTTTTGTGTTTTTGAGTCATTTGCAGGGATTCATAGCCGAGGATGTGCGAGATTTGAAGAGAAAACGGGGTTCCAGGTAAGTTCCAGGTAAGTTCCAGTGTTAGAAAAATTTTGGGAATTGATTTTTGGGAGTTTGGTTAAACACAAATTTTTTTCTAAGGCATGGAACTTGAAAATTTTTGAAACTTTCTGTTACGGCGAGAGCCTTTGGCTCCCCTTTTCGTGGCTCGCGAGAAGGAAACAAGAGGTGACATCACAAATGCGGTCGTGGGGCGCTACTACAATTCTTGAAGGACTCGCGGCCCGCGAGTCCCCTTCTCTACAGCCCCAGACATAAAAAATCCCAAATTCCTCATTTTTTGCCCTACTTCTTCTCTTCTACAACCGCCGACACCACCTCCATACCCCCATTTATCGCCGGAAATCACCATCTTTACGCCAAATCTACCACCCCCATTCACTTACACACATTACCCCATCAATTTTCACCACCAAGCTTCATCATTTCACCATAGAATAGGATTTTCATGGGGGTTTCAAGTTACAACCGGATTTATCTTAGTTTCTCTTGTATAACTCAAATCCAAGGTCTGTTTTCTTGTAATCATTGTTTCATGAGTCGTTTATTTCAGTTTTTACTTAGTTTAGTGTTAGATTTTGTGTCGGGACTTGTTCTAGTCTTGTGTTTGGGCATGTTTAGTGGAAGTATGAGGTTGCGGATGGTTCGGTTTGGGTAGTTTAGCGTAATGCAGGTTGTAGAAGGGTTGGTTTGTTTTGAAATCCTTGTGTTTTGCGACTGCCATAGGTACGGGTTTAGTAACATTGAGTGTGGGGATTCGGGTTGGTAATTATAGTGATAAAAATGCGATTTTTAACATGTTTTGACCCGTTTTCACTTGATATACTATAAATTTTTCAACTCTAATACGTCTTGGCACTCAATGTTGGTTTGACTTGGCACTTGAGAGGTTTAATTGAGGACAATTAAAGTGCCGGAAGGGGGTAGTGTACCTTAAGTCGTGTATTTGAGTCGGTTAGTCTTAGTTCTAGTTTGGTCATGGGTTTACTTATATGCACATACAGGTACAAAACACTTCGCACGTACTCAATCTCCATTCGGGCGAGGTTGTTTATAACTTATTCTTTTGTAAACGGTAACCGTTTTTTTATTTCACTTTATTTTTCGGTTTCAACCGCGAACGAAATGCTATATGGTTGTTTCCACTTTTCTTAAAAAATTTCAAAAATCCAAAAAAATAAAACATTTAAAAATTCCAAAAATAGTTTGTGACTACTAATGATCTGCTTTGCTTTGTCTTGTCAAATTCGAATTGTTTTGCAGATGTTAGGTGAAGGTTCTTCGAGCAAGAGAGGTAGAAAGAGAGGGCCAACAGCTCGTCCTCAAGGAGTCCCAGTTGAGCCAGTGCAACAGGAGGAACCGGAGTATATCAGGGTAGTAGATTATACAGGACCGGGCATCCCACATGGGCAAAGCAAGAGGATTAGGGATAGCCCATTGTTGCAGTTTGAGCTTAATTCGGGTGAATACTAGAGGTTAGGTACTTTGATTTCGGTAGAGCTGTTACCGTATAGGAGGATTGATTGGGATCTGATGGATCGCCTGGGGGCGAGGGCGAGAGTTGAACAGTTGTTAGGTCTGAAGTTTAGGAGGGTGTTGGATTGTGACGTGAGACAGTATAAGGAAATCACCTTGGAGTTTCACTCCACGTTTGAGTATAAGCATGGAAATTTTAGTGAGAGGGATGTTATCTTCTTTTCTTTGGGTAGGCAATCATATAATATGATCGTTCCGGAATTTGCAGTGGCCACCCAGTTTTATACACCGATGAGGTGCGGTCCACCGAGTTTTGACAAGTTTACAAAGGGTGTTTAAGAATGATCACCGCATAGTGTGTAGGTAGGAGAGTTAGTTAGGTTTTGGGGAACGATCTCGCGGGTTCCTTATTCAAAAAATATGGTGGCGAGTGACATTACTGATCCGGTTCTTTGATTTATTCATAAGATTTTGGCAGCCACCTTTGTTGGTAGGGGCCAGGGTGACAATAAAGTGAACCAGGTGAGTTTGTTTTATTTGATGTGCATGGTTGAGAGGAGACTCACCAATTTAGCGACGGTGTTTGCTTTGTCGATGAGGAGACCTTGGAGAGGTGGTGCAGGTGCTAGGATTTATTGTGGCCCGTATGTTACGTGGTTAGCTGAGAGTTTAGGAGTGTTCACTAGGTACTCGGCTTAGAGGATGAGAGAGGGGTCGGCGCCCTGTTTGATGAGGGTTGCGGATCTTCAGTCTGCGGGTATTTTGACATATACTGACCCGCCAGCATGGGTTCTTGTTCGCCAGGGCCACAGGTTCAGCCCCCGCCAGGTTTGGATGCTGCTGCAGCTATGCAGTCTGCCATACACCACGTTATCAGAGGTAGAGGACCCGCCAGGAGATACCCGCCTGGCAGTACCCACTGAGACAGCCTAGACCGGATCCGCTCACATTGGATTTGTTGTATGATAGGATGGAGACTAATTATATGGGATTTGTGTGGGTATGTTGGTTAGCAGTTTAGTGGGCTTAGGCAGGGTCTGCTAAGGATAAAGGATGGTATGAGATATATGATGGCGGGTTTGCGTTTGGGTGTTCCTCCTTTTTTTAGACAGCAGCAGGCGGGGCCCAGTGGCATACAGGGGGTGGAGGCTTATCATGTCTACCAGCAGGAAGCGGAGGAGTCGGAAGATAATGAGTGATGGAGACAGTAGCAGCATGTGCTTATGGAGTATTTTTTTATTTTTATTTTTATTTTTATGTTGTTTTTATCTGATTTGGTATGTACTCTTAATATTGTTAAACACTTAGATATGTGGTTGGTTCGGTTGGGTATTTGAGTTGGTTTGTAGGGTTAGTGTTGGTTGAATATTTGGAACAATATGATCTATCGTATGGTACGTTTTTGCTTTTATGATTATTTTGATAGGTTTGGTGTTTATTTGTGCCGCTTCCGTTTGCGTGTCCAGGGAATAGGAGTTGTTAGCTGAGCGTAGTCGGATTGGAGAGCATATGTGGAATAGACTGGCACTTTCACAGTCTCGCATATATTCAGCTAAGTCGTTTCACTTGTATATTCGTATTTAATTTAGTTTTGTCTTTTGAGTTTTCTGTTAGGTAGTCTGAGTCGTGTCTCTTTCGTGCATTAGGGACAATGCAATCTTTAAGTGCGGGGATGGGATACATAGTTATATTGTTAGTTTGAGTCATATAAATTTGAAAAATACAAAAATATAAAAAATCCAAAAAAATTGAAAAATTCGAAAAATGTCTTTTGAATAAAGGAGTTTGAAAAATAAAAACGGAAAATGATAGAAAAGATGGGTTTTTGTTCGGGTTCAAATAATAATAATATGAGAATAATATAGTCGAGCTTGTGTCTAGTTTGGGATATGCGGGTAGGCTCGACTTGGTTCAAGGTTCATTTGATCTTAATATACCTTAATTGTCGGTTTATTAGTGGGTACTCATGAGGAAAAATGGGAAACTAAAACCGCCAAAAAATAGTATAAAGGATGCCGTTATAAGTTAAAACTTCTAGAATTTTTAATCATCGAAAAAATAGAATAAGTGAGCTTAATTAAAAAAAGTAAGCCAGGACAATGTAATCTTCGTTGGATATAGTGAATCTGACTTAGATTGCCTCTAGGATGGTTGAAAAGAGAAGGAAAATCGCAAAAATTACCGACGCCTAAGTTGTCGCTCTCGGGGATGGTGACTCTGATTGAGACAGCCTCTTGGTTAAGTAAAACAAAGTTGAAAAAAAAGAAGAGAAAAGTTGATTTTAAATTCTTTGAGTTTTGGTATAAAACGGTTGGGAATTGGGTCAAATGCTCATTCCTTTTGTGTCACACCCCGACTCGCAGCGGAAGACAGTTGCAGGGTGCGGCAGACACATGGTAATTCCCCATAATTTAAAACATGATATCACATAGAAAGGGAGCTCCGGTTACAACATACTATTAGTATCATATTACAACCACAGTTCAAGTACGACACTACAAGCTACTACAGCTCTTATTCTGGTACAGTTTATTATCCAAGCCATCCTCACGCACATTCCTTATCCCGGCGTTGCGTTCCTGAAATGCATGCTGGTTTTGAAAAGGGTCAGCTAAACGCTGCGTGAGTTCCACTAGTTTTGTTGTTATGGAACAATATGTTTTAACAAGTTTAATTGCACTGGTCATAGGTCACCGATTGCCCGATGGAATTTCACGCGAGTACAAGTGAAACCTGACTATTTACCCTGGGTCGTGTCACCCAGACACTCCCGGTCCACCAACTGCGTCACATGCAGTTCAACGCCCCCGGGTAGTTATGCCTAACACATACCCAAAGGTTGGACGAGTGCAGTTGCTTGTGGCCGGGCATCGCACCCTCCAGCCTCAACTGGGTTTGTCGGACCAATAGTACTATCCACTACCCACGGCTCATATTAATCACTTGTAATGAGGTTATTCGTGAGTTAGGTAATCACATCGTCCCAAGTTGGTGCAATTAATACAGTTTTATAACACGCAAATCACTTTAGAAAACAGTAATACAGTTTAGAAGTAGTGGAGTGAAGCTCACTCCCAAGTTGGTGTAATCAACACAATTTGTAACATGCAAGTCCCAGAAAACAGTAAAACAATTCAAAAGTGGGGAAGTGAAACTCATAGTGTACGTAGTAGTCTTAACACACAAGTGATTGAGCGACTGGATCAGCTTAAATAACACATATGCAAGTATGGACTTGAATCAGTATCTAGGTTGATAATGGTTATAACTTGAATCTGGTCAGGAGTTTTTACTCCAGATTGAGTCTATAGGATACTGGTATGGTGCTGGAGGTCAGGGTAATATTAGTTTCCAGTTTGTCTTCCGGGCACCATTTCGCGTGCCAGCCAAAGTCAGTAGTTTAACGTGTTCGGATAATGGTACGGGAATACCAAGAGTGCCAACACGTTGTTATTTAAGAATGATTCACTTTTCATTAAGGGATTTTAAATGTATGGGGAGTCTAGGTTGCTCAAAATTGAATTTCCATTTTCACCGTCGGGAATTCTCCCGAATTGTATTAGGACACACCCCTAGTGTCCAATCTGCTCGGGAATCTCCCAGAATGCTCCCAGTGTTCCAAATACAGTATTTGTCGGGTTGGGTCAGTTCCCAGTTCCAGCAGGTTCGTTACACGGTAAACTGCCTAAATTGATTTAAAATAACCCATTTTAATGCCATAAATTCCCATTTAATATAAATGTTGAATAAAAATCTGTAAATTTTCATATAAGTCAGTAAAAATCAGTAGATTATGGGAAACATTTCTGGGAATTTATTTTGATAATTTACTCATTTAAATAAATTATTTTAAACCCATTTTTAACCACATAATTAACATTAAACACTATCATTAGTCCAAAATATCCCAAACAATTTCTGGACACCTATACATGTCCGGGAACATCTCATTAAAATTTGAGATTTTTCCGATATTTTTTCGGTGCGTTTCCGGCTACCGAAACTCCCAAAAATACGGATTTTTAACCCAAACCAAAACTCAATCACTGGACACTGAAACTTCCCAGAACTTTCACTATATGTTCCTTAGTGTTCATAAAAAGTTTTCTGATTTATTGACCCTGTCTGGTATTTTATCTGGATTTATTTTGATAAAAAAGTTAAAAATTAACCAAATATCATAGAAAATTCCAAAAATTATAAACTTTTAGGTGGAAACTCCTGGTAACATTCTTCACTACCATACCAAATTTCAGCTGCATCCAAGTTACACAGACCAAGTTATATGCAAAATAAATTATGCCTATCTTAGATTCGGTTCTCGGAGGTTATACCTAGAGAAAGCTTCGTTTTCGAGTATTCCTTGTGAGTCCAGAAGTGGGTGGTTACTATATTCAGTACCTACACATCAAGTACAATCCAATTATGCTAGAACTTAGTTCAATCAAGCTTTATTTCATTGTTTTTTGGTTACTCGAATAGTTAAGCGATTTTTGTCAAATAAGTATTGATTAGGGTATCAAACCCCAAAGATTTGTGATCATTGATGCCATATAACACCAGGTAAACACCAGAGTGTTCATATTCAGCCCATAAACATGTTTAAACCTTCAAAATTCTTTGATGAAAATGAGTTTTCTGCTAGAAATCGCGTTTAATCAAGAAAACATGATCAAAACCATAAAACCCCAAGGTTTATACCTTTGATTTGAAGTTGTGAAGATGATAATCAGCTGGAGAAGATGATGAAATGGCAGATTTTTAGAGATTCTTGCGATTTTATTGAAATAAAATAGAAATAAAATGAAAAATAAAAAATAATATATATATATATGAGGGGTGGTCCCAAGGGGACACCTCGTGCTTAGAGATGCGTGCTAAAAGATGATTTTTATCTTCCGTTTGCGTTTAGGTTCGTTTTCGGGTCCCGGACGCGTTCTCGATTTGCGCAACAGGCTGCGTTTTTCGGGTTCTTACAGTCAAAAGACTCGGTTTTAAAAATTGGGCATAACCGTCTCGAAATCCAAGCATGGTTACGTTTTAATCATAAAAGTCTCGTATGACGTTCATTTAAGTGTTTTTAAGCTTGATCGATCGTTCCTTGCACATTTGGTTGCCTTATGTTATGCCCGGAACGAAGGCGTTTCCCCAACCAGGAGCGCTTCGTTTTGCGTGCCCGGGCTTTGATTATTTTCAAACCTTATGTCACAGTCTATGGCACAAACTAAGTTGTTCCTAGAACTTCAAATCTTAAATGATGCTACCGATAACCTAATAATCAACATCAAAGGTTTAATGCTGTCACACCCTCAATTTCCACTTGTGGAGTTTTACCGCGAGGCGTGTGATCAAACCAGAATCTCAGACACTAGTAATATCGAACGACTCTATATGATTTATTTAAACGTTTTCCAAAAACATTTGTTTAACCATTCATATTCATTTTCCAAAATATCTTAGTTTCAATGTTTAGCGGAAGCATTAGTTTCAAAGTTTAGCGGAAGCATTAGTTTCAAAGTTTAGCGGAAGCATTAGAGTAAAGTAAAGTAACGGGCGCCAACATAAACGCCAAAACCAAAAATCCCAAACATTATTCGTAAATAAGACTCGATAAAAATGTCTTGATCAAATGCAAGTGAGTGCACCTAGCGCTCCTAGCATCCTGAGAAACATGTAAAGAAACAAGTGTCAACATTTAAGAAGAGTGAGTTCACAGGTTTTTATAAGTTCACAAGTTCGGTTTTAAAAGTTTGTTTTCCCCGTTATCCCTAACCTGGGATAACGATATAGTTCCATTATGCCTAACCCGGAATAATAATGTTGGTTCGTAATTAAGTTCAATGTTAACATGTAGGTAGCGAGCCTAAAGTTACGTCACATAAGAGTTCGCGATCGAAGCTGACTGTTGTTGCCTCAGTGTTGCCAGGTCTATCACTGACCATGGCGAAAGTTAGGCCAAATTAATCACCCGTTGACCATACCCGGTCGGCTAGCGCGACTAGCTCGGGTGGGGCTTGTCGGGCCCAGTAGTACTACTTATAATCTCCCCGCTATCTAACCCAATACTAACGATCCGAGAGTTGGTTGAGGACTTCCGTGATAAAGCTACTTAGTGACCATAACATACATTAATATTAACTTAGTTACCGAATAGTTAACAAACGTTAATTTCGCATAACGTAAAAGATAGAGTTATAGAGTGTATACATGTTTCTCCCCCTGTTGTTTAAAACTGGATAAAATAGGGGCCGTGAACTCACTTTAAATTGCTCGGTTAGAATAACACAAAAGAAGTAAATGATGGAACCGCTAATCGCGTCCTAACATGACAATCGATTTAAAGTCAGTGTGTGAACACACTGACACAAAATCCTAAGCATTACTAACACACAGTACGGCACACGCAACAACCAATTCGAAACCAAAATCATGCATGAAAAATATCACCATACAAAATAATGATCAAACCAACTTGTCATAAACACAGGTTAACCTCATACAACACTTAGGTACACACAAACGCAAGTTATCATGTTTCAGCTTGTACGCTCATAACTGGGCTGTTTTCGAGGATTTTTATAAAATAGTTCCAATGTTCCAAAAATTCCAATTTTTTTACAGGAGGTGTCAACTAAACTTTAGAATTTTATGTAAACTTTTCAAGTCCTAACGCTTTACCAATTATTTATAAACATTTATATACTAGGCTGCAGTCAGATTCGTCGCTTTCTGACTGCAGTCCACGGGAAAAATTATTTATGAGATCCGACTCGATAAACAACCTGCAAATTCCAGTGGGAGATTTCCGGAAATTCTCGTCTCCAGTTACTTTACACATTTCGTTACCTAACCCCCTATAGACTATGAGATCCGACTCGATAAACAACCTGCAAATTCTGCAGAATTTACGCAGCTTCAGCTACTGCACTAAATGACCACTTAAAAATAGCAAACGACCTCAGAAAAATACGAATCCGGCGCCATTAGAAGCGCTTTTCAAAAATACACGTTTTAGGCTTCAGAAAATCAACTTTTCGATTGATAATGATCAGGTTACAGCCAATTGAAGTTGGCTGTAAATGTCATTCAGCAAACTGTTTTCGACTTTTATCGCATTAGAACATGCTTAAACGATCATGACGCTTAGTAATAATGATTCACAACAGGTTTATTTGTCAAATATCATCATGTATATCAATATTCATGCAAACCCTAATTATATAACATGATCTTTATCGCTAAAACGCAGCCTATGATTTTAGAATTCAACATAACATCACAATCGCAAAGATTCGCACAATCATCCGAACTAATCATAAATCACAACACTTTTCATACTAATAATCCTACCATTACACATAATCATGATCAAGATTACACAAACCCTAATGTGAATCGCAAAACAATTAAACCCTAACCTTGAAACGATGATGATTAACGAACCGGGACAGGATTGGAATCAATCCGGAAGATGTGGGGTTTTGCGATCGTGAGAGGGGGAGGGGGGGCTGCCGTCGCCTTCCTCTAGGTGCTAGGGTTTTGTTGTTTTTTTTTTACAAACAATCCATGCATACATACATATAAATATAACAAGGGAAAAGAAGGGGAGGGGGCGCGACCGCGATGGTGGGGGCGGTTTGGGTTAAGTGGCTTGGGCTTCTAATTTAGGTTATTTCCTTGGGCCGCAAGGAGGTGAGGTCGACACGTTTCGCGGCTCGGTTCGGTTCGGCTATTTATTTATTATTTATTTTTTTTATAACTAATAATCGCGAAATCAAGGCGTGAAACAATAATCTACAAAATCTACAAACGTCTAATAACACATAGCATGAATTCACCCAATAGATTCACAAAGTTAGCGTAGTTATTGCGAGCGTGTAATTTAATTCTCCGAATTAAATAAGCGTAGGAATGAATAACCGTAAAGTAGCGCGTTTAAGATACCTGAAAAGCCGGGATGTCACAAATGCGCTGTTAAATGTCAAGTCTCCGTTTAACACGTTGTTCAAGGCTAAGGATGCCAACCTCGCATCGTTGGTCCTTAGTAGTGTCATGTCAACCATGATGTGCTCTCGATTCCTCCGATATATAACGTATATCATTTCGCACAACACACACCTCATGCAAATTCGCAAGGTTTACGTGCAATTATTGTTTAAATCATACTTAAAGTTTAGGACCAATTAAAGGGTCCCTGGTTTTGTCATGGATATCACATTTTATCCTATAAGCTAGAGGCGGGATTAGATGTATTGTGGCTTCTAGCGTGAGACCCTAGGTAGATTGACTGCATATGAACTAAATTGCATGATAAGGGCTTGGAACCGGGTTGGGTTTAAGAGGACAAATATACTTGCAATCGTGGCTAACACAGGTTTGATTTTTAATAAATAATCTATATATTTTTGAACCGAATATTTATCTGTCTTTGGTTCCATTTGGATAGATTCTTTTTCGAGGACGAAAAAAGAGTAAGTCTAGGGATATTTGATGTATTGCAAAATACATTAGTTTATCATGTTCAGTTTGTATAGTTTTCATTAGTTTTAGTTTTGTTTTTAGTAGAATAGATAGTCTTTTGATCCAATTGCATTTTGCAGGTCTCGTGGGCTATAACAGCTGAAAAGTGATGAAAACAAGTTAGAATACGAAAAAGTCAAGTCCTGGAACGGATTGGAAGGCTCGGGAGCTGAAACGGGTCGAAAATGCTTGAAATTAGTGCTTATGGCGGGCCGGGACTAGTTTTGTTGATGCCTCTTGGCGCCCGGCGAGAGGCCATAATTAGGCTGACGTCATTTATACGGTCGCGCGCCGCGACTATATACCCTAAACCCTCTCGCGCCGCGCAAGAGGGTGTTTTCGTCAGACTTCTTCGAGCTGGCAATTGGGTTTTGGCTGAAATCATATATCAACATACGTAATCATTCCCTAAACCCTAAGCTACGAACTAGCAGAGATCTGGGCGATTTTGGAGCATCGAATCGGATATTTTCAAGCACTCAGAGCTGCCAGTTTAAGGGTTGAAGTCGAGGAAGCATTCGGTTCACGTTCGTGTCATTCGGGTGTCTCCATTTCGTCTTTCTTCTCTTTACCATGTTTCTAGTTCTTGAATATACTTTGTTTGCGTTAAATTTCATGACTTTGATTGGCTAGATACTTTGAACTACCTAGATTAGATGAATGATTGATAAAGTTTTGATATTTATTATGGATTTATGATTTTTGTGGATTGTTTATAAATTGTAAATGTCTTGTTCGATTAATTAGATGTGTTGGCGTACTTGATAGTGTTTGATTATTATTTATTGCTTTACATGAATCTTGGTGATGGTCTATATCACATAATGAAGAGTCATGTTAGGTTCTAGGTTTTGGTGACTGTCTATATCACGTAATAAATCTAGCATCTTTAGGGTTGAATACGTAATAGACCTTAAAAGTAATAATTGGTAATCTTGCAAAATCAAGTGTTCTATTAATCGTCAATAGCTGAAAGTTGCGAGGTTATTGCTTGGTCTAAGTCATTTAGCCGCAAGGTAGGAGCTGTCTTAGGAAGTAAACCCGTTGGCTATTGTCTAGCAAGTCTAGTTGAGAAAACAAGTCTATCCTTGGTTTAGATCTCGACAGGGAGTGAGCCTTGTAGGATACTTTTATTAACCCATTAGGTGTCTTGATAGAGAGTCTAATAACCGGTAATCTCAACAACCTCGAGGGTGCTATAGAGTGCTCTTGAGAAGGGTTAGGGGTCCTATTAGATATCCCGAGAGGTGAGAATTTTAAGATCCCGAATCTAAAATCAATTAGGATTCTAGTCTAGGTAGTGTTTCCAACGTCTGAGTAAAGTCCAGGTTAATCCGTAGTCTTTAGTATAATTAGTTAATTTAGTTTAATTTAATTGCTTTCTTAGGATTTTTAGAAACCCCCCCCCCCCCATCAAACAATTAGTATGTCTCTGTCAGACGTAGTCTAGATAGAGTTTTTAACGTAATTAGTAGAGTCTCGTGGGTTCGATATCCAGACTTACTTTAGCTATACTAGAGTTGATCGGTAAACTTGATGGTTAGTAGTTTAGTGTGTCTTAGTGAGTCTAGAGTATTACTTAGAGTCTAGAATTAGGTTAATTTTGTTCTTTATTAAACTACTTTTTAGCACATCAAAAGTCAAAGTTCGGTGGTTTAGATTGGAGAGTAGAGTCAGAACGGGCGGAAGATGAGGAAGAAGTTTTACTAACCTTTGGAGTGGAAGAGGAGAAGGAAAGATTGTCCAATGGCGGCTTCGGCGGCAGTCCTTGCGAACGCGTATGGGGCATCCATCGCAAAACCGACAAAGAACAAGTAAGAAGACTCAAACAAACGACTCAATAAAAATATAAAAGACACTAAGAATGTTTAGACTCCTACGACTCAAACAAACAATTAGCACGTATGATATCAAGTAAATCTAGACAAAGTAGTTAACGCAATTGCCAAAGAGTCCCCGGCAACGACGCCAAAAACTTGATGTGATAAATGTAGTTTAATAAAACGACCTAAATTAACCTAATTTAGACACTAAGTAATATCCTAGACTCTCTAAACTCGAATAAACTACTAACCGGAAAGCAAACCCATCGACTCTAGCAAAGCTAAGTAATTCTGAAATCAAACCCACAGGACTCTATTTAACTACGTGAACTAGACTCTCTAGACTCAGACTGACACGAATCTAACTGTTTTTATATTTGGGGGGGTTCTAAATATCCTAGAATTGTGTTTAATTATAACTAATTAACTAGATTAATTAAGACATGAATTGTGACTTGGGTTTATTCAAATGATGGTGAAGAACTACCTAGACGGGAATCCTGGATTATACTAGTTATATTTTATTGGGATGCAACTTACTATGGAACCGGGATCTTAGAATGCTAAACCTATCGAGACACCGAACAGGACCCCCGACCCTTCTCAGGAAGAGACTTATGGAACTCTAAAGGCTGTTGAGAACATCGGCTAGTCTAGACTCCCTCTCGGATTATCTAAGTGGTTTATGTAAGTACCCTAATTCGATCTACTCCCTCTCGGGCTATAAACCTAGGGTAAACTTGGGTTCTTGATTCGACTTGATAGATAACGTTTGACAAGGAAACTAGTTCAGACTCCCCTCGAAGACACTACCTAGCAATTTACCAACTTAGACCTACCAATAACCTCGCACCTGTCAGCTAGATTAGTAGAACACCTAGACCTACTCAATTATCAAATAATGCTTCTAAGGTATATCGACGGATTAACCAAACAGATCACAAAACAATATTATAATCTAGCATGAACCTATTATGCGAAAGACATTCACCAAAGATCAAACGAAGCAATAAAAGACAATTGAACAATTCTAAGCATGCATATACAACGGACCAATAATCAAGTCGACTACTTTAACATAAATAATCCATAAAATAACAAGCATCCATCATAAAAATAAAAAATTTAACATCCGATCATCCTAGTCTAGGCAATACAAGAGTTTTAGCCAGACATATTATTCATCGAACAAAAAACAAAAGAATTTTCAAGGAAACAAAACACGATCAATAATCGAAAGTGAAGAACAAGTAAACCCAGAGGATTAATTCACGAGCCAATCAATCCGAGCACTTACACCCTTCAACCAATACTTCTTCAACCATGAAAACGCTCGAAATCCTACAGAAAATTCGCCCAAGACTTTGCTAATTCATAACTAGGGTTCGATTTGTTGATAAAGATGTTTATATAGGTTTCTATGCAAGTATCCAGCTCCAACCCCGAAACTCTCTGTGAAAATAGCCCATTCGCATCACGCGAAGCGGATCTTCCTTCATCGTCACTTAGCACGGCGCTATTGTTGGTCCCAGATTAACAATGAGATTCCTTATCTTTGGTTATGGCAAGTGATTTCAACAAAGATTGAAAATATTGTGCGAAACTAGAAATCAAACTTTCAAAGACACAAGATACAGAATTTTCTCGTTATATCACTTTGAAAAACAAATAGGTTTACAAAGAGATTATTGGCTATTGAAAAACAAATACATGAGAGAATACTGTGGTGAAAGGGTGTAAGAGAGTTGTGTAGTGTATTTAATGCTAAGTTTGTACTCTCTTTATCTTTCCTGTGATTGGCTCTCCTATTTATAGAAAACCTGAATGAATAAGCAATTAGTTTATTTTTCTACATGCACCTGCTAAGAAAAGCTTCCCTTGGGTATGTTCAATGAATTTGCATGGGCCAACTTGTTACGTTCGGAAATGGCAGAGACAAGCAGATGAGCAAGTTGACAGGATCAGAAACTGAAACTTGTCAACTGACCAGAATTTATGGTATCTTAGGTATCAGAAATTCTGATATTAGTTCTTTTTACCAGAAACTGATGGTTTCTACCAGAAACCATATCAGGTTTACCAGAAATGATATTTCTGATTATCTTCTGATAATTCTGATGTGTTTCTGATTATTTGAAGAATGTTTCTTCTCTGTTCTTTTCTTCCTTCCATTGCTGATTTCTTCATTCTTCATGCATGATCTGTTATGATCATATTTTTCTTCAATACTTACATTTAAAGTATCCTAACAATTTCCCCCTAAGTATTGTAAGAAAAATAACAGAGAAAACAAGAATAAGATAAAACTACCAACTGTCAGAATTACTTAAAATTACAGACATATTGTTTTTGTTTTCAAGAATTGTTCCATACACAAAGAAATCACATGGTGATCTTCAGGTTGCTCTTGTAGATATCTCCTTTCTTGAGCTTCTTTTTGTATTCAATCACCTTGTTGCAAACTCTGATCATTTCCTTGTACCAGCCTCTTGTTGTCACCCATTCATTGATCATGTCATCAATCTTCTTCCTGAGTGCCTCCTTGTCTTGTCCCTTGATCTTCAATTGTGCTTGCTTCTTGTTCATGCACTCTTGGATATATCTGAGAGTCTGGTTCGAGTACTTGTAAATTTCATTAACTCTAAAAAGAGCTTTCTTCTTATCTTTGTCCCGGAATGCTACGGCAAGTGTTGGTCTTTCAAGGATTACCCTGTTCTTGCTTCTTTTTCAACATTTGATGGTATTGAAGTATCAGGTGGAGGGACATGTACCTTCTTGTTGACAAGGTGGTCAAAAGTGATGCAAAGATCAAAGTCAGCTAGTGTTGCCCTTGCATACATTTTTGTGGCTGTCTGGGTGACACTTTCGAGACCTCTTCTAATTTCTTGAGTGTTGTTATCTCTTTGGTCCAGCTCCTGCTTGATCTTGATGAGATCTAGAGGATGAATGCCTCCTAACTCACTGTCCAGGACTCTTTCTATACTACCATCTACTCTTTCAACTTCGTACCTGTTTTGTATATGGTAGCCAATGAGTCCATCACTGGTTTTGCTGGGGTGATACAGTTGAGTTTTCTGATTGGATTGGTCATTGGTAAATGAAAAGCTTTTCCCTCTTTTTCTATCAAACTTTTTAGATCCCTGCTGATTGAGCTAAGTGGTCTTTCCAGCTCATCTTAGGAGTCATCCCAGTAGTAACTCTGTAGGTAGCTTTCTGGAAACATCATGGTGTTAGGATCTATTTCAAGTATGTATCCTTCAATTACCTTTCCATCT
Source organism: Scalesia atractyloides (assembly GCA_947069175.1). NCBI lineage: Eukaryota > Viridiplantae > Streptophyta > Magnoliopsida > Asterales > Asteraceae > Scalesia > Scalesia atractyloides. Next base: position 31,874,188 of record CAMTDV010000030.1, read on the forward strand.
GGTCCAACTCTTGAACTTTTTCTTGCTTTCTTGGAAGAGGTAGCTGAGGCTTCCCATTTTCTTTTTACTTGAGCATTTAAGTTCCTGCTGAAAAGTGATTCTCCTGATGATGTAGGCTTTTGCTGTGAGCTTGATGTTCCAGTTGCTTTCTGGGTTTGAGGTGGTGGGATAGTAACCTTGTGAGCATGTCTCTTTTAGGGACAGATGGTGGTGGTCCCATGATAGTAAGTCTAGGCTTTACTTCGTGTATGATGATTGGTGCAGTTTCTTGTGGTTCCTTTTGATTGATGGATGGTTCTTGAGGTGCTTCCTTCTGTGGTTGGAGTTTCTGTTGTTGCAGACTGTGGTTTCTGTTTCTTGAAGTTTGAAATATCACTGACTTGCTGTTGCAGCTGTTTCAAGGCTGATTCAACTATTTTTGCATTTTATATTTTCTTCTTCATGCACTAGTGAGAGCTCTTTGCTTGCTTGTTCCTTGAATTGTTTCCATTCTTCTCCGAGTTTCCCAGTTGTATCAGCCAGGCTACAAAGGTTGCCTTCATTGTTTGAATTTCTTCCATTATTGAACCAAAAGAAGACTCCTTGTGTTCAATAGTCTTCTTAATTTCTTCAATGAAATTGGTGACTTTAGCTTCAAACTTATTGTTATTCTGTTTTTGTAGTTGTTCTAGAATTTGTGAGTTGCTTTCTAATTGTCTTTTGATACAGGTGATTTCTTCAGTGATGAGCTTGATTGTAGACTTTTATTCAGAAAGTTCTTTCAATATCTGGTCCAACTTTTCTTCTGCTATTGACTTGGTGCAGATCTGGACCACATTCTCAAGTGTTTGGAGATCTATATCTTCCTGTGAGATTTGTTTTTGTTGTGTGAGTGGTGGAACAACAGATGTTCCTCTAACAAACCAGCAGAGGAAAAACCTGCTGCTGTTGTTAAGGGTTCAAAATGAGCACTGAGCTCAGTTTGAGTCTCCTTACCAGATCTTTGAAACACATTCAATCCTGGATTTTCCTCATTTCCTCGAACCAATACATTCAATGATTCTCCATGAGTTGTTGAGAAATGCATCTTTCTCATTTCCAGGTTTCTTTGATCACCTAAGTGACCTCCACCTGTTGCTGATGCATACTCCTCCTCATTTTCTGATTCAGAGTATGGATCTTCAGTTTGATTTCTTCTGGCTCTTAATCTGTAAGTGCCTCCAATAGAACCACTAGAAGTTCTATCACTATCACTTCTAGCAGTATAGACAGGATGAGAAATTCGTTCACCTGATTGATGCAGAGATATTTCTGGAGGATTTCTGGTTGACTGTTCATCTGTTTCTTCCTTTTCTGGTTCTTCATTTGCAGCAGATCCTTCATCTTCTCCAACTGGTGAGCTGCTATCATATGCTTCTGGTTGAGTTGACATTTCATGTCTGAGAAACTCGTACTTCACCCTGTATTCAGTCTTTTCTGGTATCATGTTTGTGATAGCTACTGGTAACATGGGAAAGTCTTTGATTGAATCCCATGCCCCCTTCCATATGTTCTCTGAGATGGGCATCTCCATATTTGCTTCTTCAAATCTCTGAGCTATCAGAATGGACCAGAATCTTGGAAATGGAAGATAGGTCAGTAATCTTTTGTTGTGAGTGATTACTGATCTTCTTATCAGATGAAAGATCTCCGTAGCATAGTCTATTTGTGTTCCGGTGATTACCCCATACATGATTGTCATTGTACTCTGGCTTATCTGATCGGTTCCCCCTATTTTTTATGTCAAGCATTTTGTTAGAACTTCCATCAATACTTGCCACAAGGCAGGCAAATATTTTCTTCTAAATTTGGTAATTGTTGTGCACTTCCTCTTGTAGTTTGACAAGGTGATCATTTTCTCTAACAGTTCTTCTTTTGGTGGTATTGGTGCAAACTCTGCATATACTGGAAGTTCTAAACATTCCCTTACTTTTCTTGGATTAACAGTTATTGACATATTTCCCCAAACATGTGCTTCTATTTCTGTATCCCCTGAATCATCTAGGGTGTAGATTACCTGTTGGATGATTTCTTCTGGTACTTCACGAGTTTTTATCAGGGCTTGAGAGATTGGACACTTCGTCAGAAACTCTATCAACACTTGAGTTTTGGTATCATAGTCCTCAATGTTCGGATGCATCTGCAAATTGTTCTCCTTTTTGGGCACATGGTATTGAGGATCAATGAATGGTACGGCGTGTTCTACTGGTTGAAGGTTTAAATTGACAATGTTTTGAGCGGCCATTGGGTTTGATTTTGAGAGTTATGAGAAATTTCTAGGGTTTGAATGGAGAAGATGAGTGTCTTGAATGATTTGTTAAAGGTGATGGTGGTACTGATTTGTAGCTGGTTTAATTGCGGTTTTAATGTTGTGGACAACGTGGGTATGTTTATGAGCAATTAAGATAAATAACCGTTAGGATAATCTTCTAATATTTTTTGTCCTTATCAGGTTCTACTAAAACCATTACAGGAATTTGATGGGTTTTGATTGGTTACCACAAACGGTCGAGTACCCTGCTTTCTCCATGTGGGCCCTGAAAATTCAAAAAGGTCCAATAGAATGTCTCTTTTATTCCTTGTACCCTTATTCTCTCTTTTTCAGATTTTTGTTTTTATTTTGAATGATCGGAATTTCTGGTTCCTCCTGTTGATCAGAATTTCTGGTTTCTATTAGAATTTTGGAGTTGCCAGAATTTTGCCATACATGTCTTCTTTTTGCCAGAAAATAATCAGAAATACACCCCTTTTTTTGAGAGAGAGAGATCAGAAAAATTTCACTTGTCCTTCATTAAAAAGATTTTCATTGATGAAGGCAAAGAAAGGAAAAAAAATTTGTTCCTTAAAATAAAAGTTTGACAAAGTTTTGAAAAGAATTTCAAAGGATGAAAAATTTGCATGTCCTTTGTGAAACTTCCTCTGTTGTAGATTTTTTGAATCATCCAAAAATGACAAGGTTTTGTGAAATTTTGAGAAATTGTGAATAACTTGTCAAAAATTTAAATGTCCTTTGTGAAACTTCCTCTGTTGTAGCTTTTATGAGCCATCCTTTTGTGGAGTTCATTCTTTGATTTATGTTGATCAAAAACAAAAATTCTTGAGTTATTTACCAAATTTTAACAACATTGTTCCGGAAGGGTCATTAGATTTTACCAAGGGTTGTCGAATATTCTTCATAATGGATCAGAAGTTTACCAAAAACTGCTAATTTTAGCGAGAAATCTACCAGATTCATCAGAAGTCTACTAGATTTGAACATGGTGTGGTCCAGTTTTTAACTAAGTTTGTTTTCTGAGTGGAATATATTACATCTTTCCCCCTTTTGATCAACAGAAATTTTTATTTTAATTTTTGTTTATTTATTTCTTTCATCTCCCTCTTTCTATGTATCCTCCTTCCTTGTTTTCAACATTTGTTATACCAAAAAACATGATATTATATATATATATATATATATATATATGTACATGCAAAAAAATAACACTTCTCAGGTATTTTATAATTTATAGCATACTTAATATATGTCCATAGAGGGGTTTCAGTGCCGGTGTGAAATCTTGTAGGGAAGAGGCTTTGTTCCGCAGGTTTTCCTAAAAAATCATTTCAGCCCTTGGGTACCAGACCGGTATGCCTTCAAACCCTATCTGCCCATTTATGACTTTTTTCAAGAATCTTGGGTAGATCAGGAAGGGTTTGTTTGTGTGCATGTTGTATTCAAAATCTCTCATTAGATAACGAGAGTAGTTGTAAGGGAGTTCATGCACAATAGCAGCAACTACTTCCATGATTTTGTAAGAAAACTCATGAAAGTTTGCATGCTTGATAGAAAAGCATACACAAACATGGTTCACCAAAAACTCAAAAGGTTTGGTGAAGCCTGTCTTGCAAACACCCTTGGAACGATTGCCTATGAAGTATCCCATTCTTCTTAGCGTGGCATCTAGCACCTCGCTATCATACACCTCTCTCTCCGATCATCGTCTATCTGCAGCGTCTATCTGCAGCGCCTGCCGGATAGTCTCTTCACTTAGGATGATGGTGTATTTGTTCATGACCATGCTGCGTATAGCCGGCCGCCCAGTTGGGGTAAGGAAGGTTTCAGCGTTGGTCCAGAATTGTTGCAGGATTTCCGGGTGGATATGGATGAAGGCGGTGAGAGCAAATTTGAGTGGGGTGTAGAACAGGTGGAGGTTCATGATGAACCTGCAGTCCTCCCATGCTTCCCCTTGAAGCTGGCCCCTCAGACGGAGGTTATGGATTGGGCAGTAGGGGAGTGGAAGGTATTTGCGATCAATGGTGGCCATTTGAAGATTGTGAGAAGTTTGTTCTAGGGTTTCTGATCAAATGTGAGTTTTGAAAGTGATGTTTCAGTGATCAAGTGGTAGTTATTTATAACCAAGTTATAGTTTTACCATAAATGGTTTCACCTACCCGAAGATACTCCCCTTTTGTATCCTTTATTAACCCAAGATTTTGTCAGGTTTTTAGGGCAATGTGAGATGCAGTTTTCTTTTTCTTTAAATTTTGGGCGGTTATTTCTCGGAGAGATTATCATTAAATGCCAGGTGTCATCAATTCTCCTTATTGGTGAGGCGGAGTAAGCATTTGAGATTTGAAAAATGGGCATTAGCTATTAATTATTTACCCAAGAATTTGGCCAAGTGACGCATACACCCTACCCTTAAAGAGATAAACCTAAAATAATAAAAAGAACTGATATTTATATACATATATACGTTTCTTTGAGCTTCTGAAAAAAAATAACTTTCAGTGGAAAACATATTTCGAAGATGATTTGAAACAATCAGTAATGCAAAAATTATTAGAATTTCTGGTGTTCTAATCAGAAATCAATTTTCTGGTTATTTTACCTGATTTTCTGATGACTTCTCAGATTAACCAGAATTTCTAGTTATTTTTGAAAAAGTTATCAGAAATTGTGATCTTTTGCCAGAATTTCTGATTCTGATGCATTATCAGAATTTTCACATTATTTCTGATTATTGTCTGGTGACAAAGTGTTTTGTGTGTGATCTTCTTCAGTTATGTTGACCATACCAAGTTTACTGACCAAAAAGTTGTGTCTTTTTTCATCAAGAGGTTTTGTGAAAATGTCAGCAATTTGGTTTTCTGTTGGAACAAAGTACATTTCTATGGTTCCTTTTTCAACATGATCTTTTATAAAGTGGTACCTGACATCAATGTGTTTGGTTCTTGAGTGATGCACTGGATTTTCTGTGATGGCAATTGCACTCATGGAATCACATAGAATTGGTGTTTTGGACAGGTATACTCCATAATCTCTAAGTTGAGTTTGCATCCAGATTACTTGTGAGCAGCAACTTACAGCAGCTACATATTCTGATTCTGCAGTGGATGTGGAAACACAATTTTGCTTTTTGCTTGCCTAACAAACCTCCAAGCAGTTGGCATGCACCAGGATGTGCTTTTTCTGTCTATTTTACACCCTGCATGATCTGCATCTGTATATGCTATTAGTTTAAGATTTGTATCTTTTGGGTAAATTAACCTAAATTTGTTGTGCCTTTGAGATATTTAAAAACCCTTTTTGCAGCTTTCAAGTGAGACTCCTTAGGATTACACTGATATCTGGCCAGAAAACATGTTGCAAACATAATATCTGGTCTGCTTGTTGTTAAATATAATAGTGATCCTATCATTCCTCTGTAGGTGTTAACATCAACACATTCTCCATCTGGATCTGAGTCCAGTTTATTGCTTGTTGCCATTGGTGTTTTTGATGATGAGCAATTTTCTAATGAATATTTCTTTAAAATTGTTTTGACATATTTAGACTGACTTAGAAATATTCCATCTGTTCTTTGTTTGACTTGAAGGCCTAGGAAAAATGTTAATTCTCCCATCATGCTCATTTCAAAATGATTGATCATTAACTTTTCAAACTTTTTACAAAACTTTTCATTTGTTGATCCGAAGGTAATATCATCTACATAAATTTGGACCAAAAGTGTGTGACCTTTGTGTGTTTTTATAAACAGAGTTGTATCAATTGTACCTTTTGTGAAGCCAGAATTGATCAGAATTTTAGAGAGTGTGTCATACTAGGCTCTTGGTGCTTGTTTCAAACCATATAGTGCTTTCTTTAGTTTGTAAACATGTTTTGGAAAGGTAGGATCAATAAAACTTTATGGTTGATGTATATACACTTCTTCAGCTATTTCAGCATTCAAGAATGCAGACTTGACATCCATTTGATATATCTTGAAATCTTTTGATGCTGCATAAGCCAGGAATATTCTTACAGCTTCAAGTCTGGCTACTGGTGCAAAGGTTTCATCATAGTCTATTACTTCTTGTTGACAGTACCCCTTTACTACCAATCTTGCTTTGTTTCTGGTTATGACTCCTTGTTCATCTGATTTCTTTCTGAACACCCATTTTGTACCAATAATTGCGTTATCATTTGGTCTTTGTACTAGGTTACATACCTTACTTTTCTCGAATTGGTTAAGCTTTTCTTGCATTGCAATGACCCAATCTGGATCATTTAGAGCTTCTTTGACAGTTTTTGGCTCTATTATGCTTAGAACACCAGCATATAGACATTCATGTGTAGTAGCAGATCTCGTTTTTACTCCCTCTTTTGGATCTCCAATAATGTCTGATTGAGAATGACCCTTAATCCATCTTTGATTATAAGACATGTTTAAGTTTTCTGATGGTTCTGGGGTTTCCCCCTGATTTTCTGATTGTTGCATGAAATCAAAGTTCTGATTTTCTGAATTTTTTTCTAGTATTTCATTAGAATTCTGGTTCATTGTATTGTTTTCTGGTGAACTTATTTCAGGCTCAGGGTTGATTTTAAAATTTGAACATGCATTTTCTTGGTTTTCATAACATTCTAAAAATTCTTCTGTTAATTTACTTAACATTTGATTCAAGTTTTATGATGGATTTTCACTGTGTGCTTCCTTGTGTGTTTCATAAAACACTTCACATTCTGATGTGTCATCAAATGATACATACAGACTTTCTCTTATTGTTCTTGTGCTAATTATGAACACTCTAAATGCTTTTGATGTTAATGAATATCCAAGAAAAAATCATTTTTATGCTTTTCTGTCAAACTTTTCAAGACTTTCAAAATCATTAAACACAAAGCATCTGCACCCAAATATTTGTAAAAATTTTACACTTGGAATTCTACCATTTATAATTTGATAGGGTGTTCTGATGTCTTTTGTTGATGATTGTTCTGTTTTGTGTAAAGCATGCATTGGCAATTGCTTCAGCCCAAAAGTAAATAGGCAATTTGGCATAAGCAAGCATTGTTCTTGCTGCTTCAACCAATGTCCTATTTCTTCTTTCTACAACTCCATTTTGTTGTGGTGACCTTGGAGCAGAAAAGTCATGAGATATTCCTTTTGAAATGAGGAATGTCTCAAGTTTTGAATTTTTGAATTATGTTCCATTGTCACTTCTGACCCTTCTTACTGGTAAGTTCAGCAAGTTTTCAATTTTTCTGATGAAATTTATAAGTAATTCTGGTATTTCACTTTTCTTAGTCAAGAATTCTACCCAAGTGTATCTTGAATAGTCATCTACTATTACCAAAATATACTTCTTTCATGAAAACTTGTTGTACTTATGGTCCACACAGATCCATATGTAAGAGTTCTAAGTTTTGTTTTATTGAAGATTCAGACACAGTTTTATGTATTTACCCATTTCACAAGCTTCACATAATTTATCCTTTTTGGAGGATATGTAAGGTAACCCTTTTACCAGACTTTTGCTTGCTAATTTGTTTAGATTCTTAAAGTTTATGTGAGCTAATCTTTTGTGCCATATCCAACTACTACTACTGCTTTCTTTTGAAAATAAACATATTTGAGGATGCTTAATTTCTTCATTAAAATTAAAGTAGTAAATCGATTTTCTTATTCTTTTTCCTCTCAAATAAATTTTGTTGTCATCTAAACCAATTAGTAAGCATTTTCTGCTAACAATGTTACCTGAAATCCCTTGTCACGGAACTGTCCACAACTTAGTAAGTTGTATTTCAGTCCTTCCACATAGGCTACCTTTTCTATGGTCCATGTACCATATTTGATGCATCCATAGCCCAAAGTTCTTCCTTTTACTCCATTACCAAAATTAACTAATTTACCAGGCTTAGAAACATAGTTACTAAGCAAGCTCCTGTTCCCAGTCATGTGCTTGGAGATTCCAGAATCGCAGTACCAGATCTGCTGCACATGATGGTCCTGAAGTGGTAAGGTTAGAAGGATTTTGGTACCCAGACTTGCTTGGGTACATTTTCTGATGGAATTATGTTTAGCTTTAATCATTCTGGTTCAGTTTTCTCATTAGAAACTTTGTAAAGTTTTGAGCTTTAAGTTATGTTTTCATTTTTCAGCTGCATATGTTTTTTGACAATTTTGATTATATCTTGGCACATGCAGGTGTTGTTTAGCTCAGAAGTGTTTGATGAAGATTTGTTATTTGTTTCAAACAAATTTTGTTTTGAACTATATGAACCATCACTTGAGATTTCTGATTTGTTGGATTCACTTTCTGACTCACTGAAATTTTCTTCTGTTGATTTTACAAAAATAGTTGGATTATTTAAGTTTGTTCTGTTATATCGTAGTCCTTCTCCTCTTTTCTTTGTTGGACTCAATGTAGTCTATGAAATTTTTTGCTTCTTGAAATCCTTTCACATGTATTTCCTTTTCATGAATCCTTTTATAAAGTTCTTTTCTTTCCTTTTTATAAAAATCAATTTTTGCTTGTTTATTTAAACTTTCTTTTATCAAAAGTTGATTTTCAAGTGTTGAACCTTTTAATTTTTGTTGTAAATTTTCAGAAATCTTTTGATCCAAATTCTGTTTTTCTTGGAGATTAGCAAAGTTTTGAATCAAATGTTTCAATTCTAGTTCAAGATCGGAGTTGTTACTTACAGAATTTTCAGCAGCATCTGTTTCATTGTCAGACGATTTTGCCATAAGACAGAAATTTGCCATTTCTTCCTCTTCATCATCTGATGAGTCTTCTATCAGCCACGCATCTGTTCCAGCCATCAATCCTCTAGCCTGTTGTTGTTTCTTAGCTTCCTCTAACTTCTTTTCATAGTAAGCAACATCTTTAAGCCTTTTGTTTTTGCATTCTGAGGCATAATGTCCTTTTTGCTTGCATTTGTAGCAAACAACCTCTGCTTTTCCTTTGTCTTTACTTCTCATCTCTATCTTTGTTTTATCACTCTTCTGGTATTTATTGCTTCCACCTCTCATCCTCTGCTCAAAAGTTTTAGTGAGCAATGCAATTGCTTCAGCAAAAGCTGTGAAGTCTGATGTTGAATCAGCATTTTCTGTGCATTGAATATATGAGGTTTGTGGATCAGTGTTTGGGAATTTTGGAGAGTTGGAAATAAGTGCTATTGGTCCTCCCCTTTGATTTATATTTTCATAGATTTCTTCCTCTCTGGGTACTAAGATGCTATACAAATCATGAAGATTCATATTTCCTAACTCAAGTATGGAGGCAAGAGTCATGGTTAGACTTCTCCATTCTCTTGGTAGAGAGTCCATAAATTTGACATTTCTCTCATCATTTGATTTTTCTATACCAAATTTCTTTAATTCATTTAAGATTTTTGCAAAACGCATATATGTTTCATATAAGCTTTCATTTGGTAGACTTTTAAAACATTCATATGAGGAAACACAGTTGGTTCTTTTGTTTCTTTTCATTCTTTCTCCTCCTTCACATAAATTTTCCAACTGCTCCCATATTTCCTTAGCTGACGCACAAGCATCAACTTGAGAAAATATGTCATTTGGAAGTGCCATAATCAAGAGTGATTTGGCCCTTTCATCAGCATCCACCAGTGCTTTATCTTGTCCATCCTATTGTTTTTCAGACTTTGGGACATAAGATGCAGGCACTGCTGGTGTGTCTTCAGTTGCTGGAATTTCTGGTATATCAACTTTGGGTACATGGGGACCTCTCACAATGGAATAAAACAGAGCTCGATCATGTCCATTTAGGAAATTGATCATCCTGATCTTCTATTGGGGGTATTCTTCCCTTACCAAAGTTGGTGGTTTTGACATTGACCCAATATTGAAAGCGTTATTCCATGTTTGAAAGTTTACCATAACTGTAGAAAATAAAAGTGAGCAATTGATCTTTTGAAAATATTTTATTCAATCTGCTCTGATACCAATTGTTGGTCCCAGATTAACAATGAGATTCCTTATCTTTGGTTATGGCAAGTGATTTCAACAAAGATTGAAAATATTGTGTGGAACTAGAAATCAAACTTTCAAAGACACAAGGTACATAATTTTCTCGTTTATATCACTTTGAAAAACAAATAGGTTTACAAAGAGATTATTGGCTGTTGAAAAACAAATACATGAGAGAATACTGTGGTGAAAGGGTGTAAGAGAGTTGTGTAGTGTATTTAATGCTAAGTTTGTACTCTCTTTATCTTTCCTGTGATTGGCTCTCCTATTTATAGAAAGCCTGAATGAATAAACAATTAGTTTATTCTTCTACTTGCACCTGCTAAGAAAAGCTTCCCTTGGGTATGTTCAATGAATTTGCATAGGCCAACTTGTTACGTTCGGAAATGGCAGAGACAAGCAAATGAGCAAGTTGACAGGATCAGAAACTGAAACTTGTCAACTGACCAGACTTTCTGGTATCTTGGGTATCAGAAATTCTGATATTTGTTCTTTTTACCAGAAACTGCTAGTTTCTACCAGAAACTATATCAGGTTTACCAGAAATGATATTTCTGATTGTCTTCTGATAATTCTAATGTGTTTCTGATTATTTGAAGAATGTTTCTTCTCTTTTCTTTTCTTCCTTCCATTGTTGATTTCTTCATTCTTCATGCATGATCTGTTATGATCATATTTTCTTCAATACTTACATTTAAAATATCCTAACAGCTATGATTGATCTTTATTATTAGTTTAATGCCTTGGCGTCACGCAAAGGTCTTCAACGCTATGGTGGCGTGACACGACGAGGTGTTTTTCCAGCTATTTTTCGTTGTTTCAGTTTCTGTTCAGCTGCATCTCACCTGGTTCTTGGTAATTCTTCTTGTTAGCATATTTTTCAACACTTTCCGCACCCGAGACCTGCAATTAACACAACTATCAGTAGTAACTGATTCTAACCTAAAAAACGACACAACTGAATAAAAATATACACAAACGGTACACGATAGATAGATGTATTTTGCAATACATCAAGTTCCTTATATGATTTTTTAGACGAGTATATAGGAGTGGTCATACATAGCGATGGATGGGTGTAATATGTCCTATAGAGGGGGATTACGAGTAGGAGTTAAGAGTCTTTGAGTCTTAGAACTTAGGGTCAGTTTGGGGTGATAAGCCTTATGGCAATGTGATAAGTTGTGGGATATTATACGTAGGTGTCGTGAGTCTTGAATGGTGGGCCGTTTGGTGTAGTACGAAATGGTTTGGGTGTTACGCATTTTGAAGATAATGTTGGTATTTTATATATACCATGTTTTGACAATAAACAAATGTGTTTTGATGTGTCTTTTACGTTTAAACTAAACTGTCAGAATTCACTTAACATAGCTGACTTTGCATGTATGTTAGTTTGTTCGCAGGTATGTAGTTTGGGTCGGTGGCACTCTTGGAAAAAGGATGGGATAACTCATGATTTTGAAGGCAGGCATTTATGAGATTTCTATTTAATAATAGTTTTAGTTTTCAAAGCAACCAGTGTTGTTTTTTTATTATAATTTCCACCACAACTTTCCAAAAACATTACATATTTTTAAAATGTAATCTTCGATGTGACTCGAATGTAGGGTGCTCGGTTTTGGGGCCTTACACCATACTTGTACCATAATTGAAATACAGTATTAAATTTTAACAAAACGGAGTACTGAATACCATACCAAATATTATGGTATGGTACGGGTATCTGTACTGGTATTTTGGTATAGTACATGCTTTGGTAGCACTTTGTTTTTTATCTTTAGAGCATGTGTACGGCTACTGAATAGGTAAAATCAGTATCAGTACCAATACAGTACGATACCAAATAAGGTAAAATCGGTAACTAGTAATACAATACGAGTACCAAATAGGTAAAACTGATACGAGTACCATAATACAAAAATAAAGAATGATATCAAATTCATTTGTAATCAAATTCGATACCTAGTACCAATTTTTACCCGTACCCGCATCGATACCGAAGGTACCAAATGTCGAAATCTAAAAAACTGAGTACCATTACATGTACCGAATAGCCAAAATCAGTACGGGTACAAGTACTGGTATAGATACAATATCACAATATGGGTATGATGTTAACTATGGCCCTAAATGACCCAAGAAGAAGAGCCAAAATTGAGTGTCTTGAGATAGGTTTGCCATGCTAGTAACAGTATGAATATTCTATTCTATAATCTAAATAATAATAATAATAATAATAATAATAATAATAATAATAATTATAATAATAATAATAATAATAATAATAATAATAATAATGTAATACTAGGTTATATACCCGTGAGCTTCAAGGGTTATGGGATGTGTTAAAAAAACAGAAATTGAATTAGTTAGGGCATTTACTACACAATAAAATATTTTATTTAACAGTGTTGACATAAACCATTTAATGAAAGACACGTTCAAGTGCTAATGTAAATAAAATTACACCGAATTGAATTATCTTATTAAAATAAATAACTTAATGTGAACATCTATGCTTACAAAAGGGTTCAAGTATTGTGCACGTCAAATCAGGTTGGGGTGGCATCCCGTATGGCATCTTGAATGCATCCGACATTTCATTTTCTAGAGCAATGACCACACTTGATGGGGTCACAAGTTAATACCTGTAAATCATACAAACAAATTATGTCCATACTTGATTTCATAGTCATTAAAATAAATGTTACAATTTACATAATATAGCATCAGAAACTATATTATAATTTTATGATTAACATCTTAATTAAAATCATAAAAAAGTAATACATAATACATGTGTTATCTATAAAAGAGTTATACAGATTTAGTAATACTTACACATGGGTAAATACTTCCTTGAGTCTATTGAAAAAATAAAACCAATCATACTAAATAGCTAAAATGGTCTGAGCTATAGAACAAAACATTTAGGAAGAACATAATTAAAACAATAAGTAAAAACAAACTATAGCGAAATGTAGTTAGAAGTATATTATCATATTCATATAAATGGTTGAAAGTGCTTTCCCAGTCCCGGTCATCAATTTCAATCTAAATCACTTCTAAGCCTTTGGCAGCCACCATTTCTTTGAAGCGCTCCTCCATGCACTTCTTGTAATGCCCTCTGGTCATCTGCTCCACTCTGTCGATAAGCTCAATGGGTATCTCATGATTCACAATCTAATTCAAACTTCACCTTGTTAGTATGCATACACAAAAATAATTAATTAAGTTTAAGTGAAGTCAATATATACCTCAAAGAATCCCCTGTTTCAATGATGCAAACTTAACAAATGGTTATTTTGAATAATAACTGTATCAGATTCAAACAGGGTTCAAGAAAGCAAAAGTTGGCTTCTTCCAACCAAAATGAGAATACCCAGCTTGAGTATTCAGATTCAAGTAGCTTCCTAGAACCCTCCCTGTGTAGCGGGTTTTCCATAGTCAATAATATATCCACCTTGAGAAGCCTGAAAATTAATTAGTTGTGTTTTATCTCATAATCTCAATCGAGTAAAGTGTCAAATTAAAAAGTTTAGCTAAGCGGAGAACAAAAGATAAACGGGTTGAAGGTTGCCGAAAGTCCATATTCAATGGACACACACTCCTAAATCTTTCTATACAAAGATTATAATTGTAATGGTATTGTTTTGGTAATCATAATAATGCATTAGTTATTTATATCAAAGACAGAAAAAAGGTTAGTGAGCTAACCCAACCCGGCCAGTTCTTAGCCATACCAAAACATAACCCATTTCCACCGAAACCAGTATTCACCCGTTTCCCAGTTCAATTTTCAACATCAATCTTGCAAAAAAAACAAATAATTAATTATTAATCAATATTACTTGGTGGCAGCCTTAACCTGCTCATAAATAGCCAGCTTTTCATTTAACATGGTCAAGTCCACAACTGGGACCTAAATGGTTGGTACACCGAAGGCCATTCCAATCAATTTGCCATTGAGGGCTCGCAAACTTTGCCAACAGCTTACAAAGACCAGGAGTAAATTATCAGTTATGTATAATAAACTAGGTTTCCTAATACTGACTGTTGCTAGAATGGGTCCAATGGTCTATGTAATACAAAACTAATGCACTAGTTATTTGATTAAATCTATTTCAACATGACTCGTCTAATCTCATACAAAATGTAGAACTCTTAAATTAATATTATTATTGTGATAATATTTTATTTAATTGTTATAATAGTACACTCTTCCAATTTCCTAGTGATTTTTGGCTGACTAACAGCATAAAACATTAAAAACCCCCCCGAACACAGCTTCTAGGACCAATCCCTATGAGTACATAACTCCTCGTCACTACTAAATTACACCAAATAATCACATCGCTTGAGTTTTAAACCAAGACCTCTCACTAAAAGGCAAGGGCCACAAGAGCATCTACCAAGTGAGCTAATCATTAATAGATTTCAAAATTGACAATGCGCTTTTAGGTAAACCAAAACGACTAAGAGTTAACATGACCCCATCCCCCCCCCCCCCCCCCAAAAAAAAGGCAGTTTGTCCTTAATCCCGTAATCCAACCTGTGCATTTTGCCACTTATAGCTGGTGACAACAATTTATGTGATTAAGATACTAAAGAGAATAAACTAAGAAATGCAATTGCGGTGTGCAAGCATGAAATTTCTTTTCTTTTATATCATCTCATAAGAGTATGAATAATTACTAAGAGTATGAACAATTACTGGATATAAACATATTTTTTACATACTTGCCAATTACTAAGAGTATGAACAATTAGTGGATATAAACATATTTTTTACATACTTGCCAATAACTATAAGAATATGACATACGACAGAAGGCTTTAGAAAATGAACAAAATATAAATGATCTCCTTTTTGTACACAATAACCAAAATTATTAATTTATCTTACACTACTATTAAAGAACTTAGCATACGATCATATATTTTAGAATTTACGCCACACAAAAAAGGAGGTGTTTGAATAAGAAATATACACCTTGAACAAAACCTAATAGGCACAATAATCGATAAATTGCACAACTTATCACACATGTATTAACATACATATATAGGTATAAGTGTACCAAGTTTTCAATTAAAACAATGGAAAACACCTAACCATGCACCCGTCAGTTTAATAATAATACCCAAATAATGAATCTAATCTAAATAAACTTCAATGGGAACTAAACTCACATGAAATCGAGTGCCGAATGGGCTGAACTGAGGGGAACTTGCATACCTTTTGTTTTGATACCTTTGGCTCCCTAGCACCAGAAATAGGAGTGTTGTGATTTCATTTAAAACATTCAGAGATTTTGTAACATGGACGGCGGAACTCTGTCCAAGTGTTTCCAGGAGCTGTAACGTTTAATAATCAATGAAACAGTGATTAAACAGTAACAAACAAGTCTACAATGTCGCCTATGCAAACGGATTTCGCACATGTACCTTAGGTTTGTCAAATTAGGACCTGAACGATCCGTATAACGGACCTACAAGTGGTATCAGAGCAGGATAGGCCTGATTTGAATACATTGGACTTAGAACATCACATCATCTACTCCTTTCTTTCTATTTTGACTTTTCTTGGACATTACACGGATAAAATGGACTGATTTTCAAGTATAATACGTAAAATCCATCATACTAAAACCCTTGAAAAGATCAGAGCTAAAAAAGATCAAAATCATGTCGAAATTTACAAAAAATCAAGTTTTGGAAACTCATTCTGACCGAACTTACTGAACAAGTTCGCTCGAACTTGTCCAAAAGTGTACAAGTTCGCTCGAACTTGTCCAAAAGAATACAAGGTCGCTCGAAGTTGTACAAAAGTGTACAAGTTCGCCTGAACTTGTCCAAAAATGAACGACTTCGCGCGAAGTTGTCCATTACATGTTCGGACGAAGTTCTAAAAAAAGGCATGAAAATTCAGAAAAATGTCTCGGGCATTGTATATCGTTAGATTCGTATCGACGAGACAATTTTAAAACTATAATCGGGTAAAAACAGTTTTCAGAAAAAATTTTAAACATTTTTAGCGAACCGATACGTTAATATTGTCGATTAAAAAAGTCAAATTTTGCGTAAAGTCTTTGAAAAGCAAATTTTTGTCGGAAATGAAAGATATTGATTTTAAAAAATGAATGATTGGGAAGAGTTGTCTTCAGGTTTGTATCTTCATGATATTTGGTATAAAAGATTTCAAATGTTTAAATGCAAAAAGGATGAATCTGTAATTGAGCTAGTAAAACGTTTTAATGTCATGATGAAATATTTAAATCGAGGTAATCACTGGTGTAAAATCAGTATTGAAGATCAGTTTATGAAATTGGAAGAGACCATCAGAATGGGATGATTTTTTGACAGAATTAAAAAAGGAACCTAGTTTGACATCAATCATCTTTATGAATTTATGCACAAAATTTGCGATCACATTCCTGTAATTGAAAACCTGAAAGTTTTAAAACTAAAGATGGAAAGTGAGTCTGAAATTACATCTGAAAATTAAAATGCTTGTCAAAGTTTTAATAATCCTGAAGTTTATCATTCTTTTGCAGGTCTAGTTAGTGATCAAGGAAACAATATGGAAGCACAAAGTTTAAATGATCGGATTAAGAGAGAAAGAAGTATAATGGCGAAGAACTGTGAAGAACAAGTTTCAAGTACATCTACAAATGAGTCTTCAAGTTCTAAACCAATTTGCCCAGTCTATGATGAAAATTTGAATGATTATCTAGCAGTTAATGCCAAACTCTTGACCAATCTGGAGAGTTTGACATTAGAAAATAAAATGTTAAAAGAAAAGGAAAAGAATTTTGAAATTAAAATAATTTTTTTAGAAAATGAAAAATCTGTTTTTGAAAAAATTAATATTGAAAATCAAAAATCAATAAATTCTCATCTTGAGAAAATAACTCAACTTGAAAATGAAGTTGAGAATGCTAAAAATAAAGTTGTTGATTTACAAAAGAAGTTGAAAGGTTTTGTGACCTCTTCATTAATGTTAGATCATATATGTCCAAAATCGATCAATGAGAATAAAAAAGAAATTCCAATAAGTGACAATGTCACAAATTATGACAATGTCATAATTGAGGATTGTGATGATGATATGGACGATGAAAGTGATAAAAATGAAATATTTTTAAAACTAAAAGAGAAATTTCAAGAAACTGTTCTACAATCTATTGAAAAGGTGAATGCTCAACGCAAAAACCTTCTAAGCAGAATGGAGATTGAAAACAAAAGGAAAAATGAAGTTTTAGAAATTCTAAAAAGTTTCAAAAGAAAAATAAAAGTTCATGGGTACGATCATCCAATTATTATAAAAATTCACAAAAATTTGAAAATCAAAACTTACAAAAATTTGAAAATAAGTGGTACAGGTCGGACCATAGTGCTTCAAAGTTTTATCAAGACAAGCTCAAGAAAAGATAATAGATTGACGAAGATATGAAGATCATTGATGCTAAGTTATTCAAGAAATAAAGATCAAGAGAATTTTAAAGACTCTGGAACTTAATTGAAGACTGACGACTACGGCTACATCCAATGGGGAGTCTATTGATGAATATGTATGTTGCCTACGTCATTGTATAACGTCGAGTCTGTGTTTAGGAGCGAAACGTTAAGTTTATGTATGATGTGAGACAAGTTCGCCCGAACTTGTAAAGTACATGGACAACTTCGCCCGAAGTTTTCCTGTGAAGGACAAGTTTGCCCGAACTGGGCCATGACACATTTCAAGCGAACTTGTTCTCCTATAAATAGGAGTGTTGTGATTTCATTTAAAACATTCAAAGATTTTATAACCTGGACGGCGAAGCTCTGTCTAAGTGTTTCCAGGAGCTGTAACGTTTAACAATCAATGAAACAGTGATTAAACAGTAACAAACAAGTCTACAATGTCGCCTATGCAAACGGATTCCGCACGTTTACCTTAGGTTTGCCAAATTAGGACCTGAACGATTTGTATAACGGCCCTACATAGTGAATTTGAATTTTGAATGAGATAAAGTTGTTTTTGGAAAACTGAAACGGCAGAGATGTGGTTTAAACCAGATAAGCTGGTTTGGGGAGGGTTGATGTCTTTACAATATGTTTAATAAAACATAAAAAATGAAAAAACTATCAAAATTACACCTAGGATTGTATAATGTGGGGGGATTGAGATTATGACACATAGGATTAGATAAGTTTCCTTTATGATATAGGAAGATATAACAAACCACATCATACGTTCAGTGTTATCTATAAATTATAATAAATCAAAACAATCTTATGGCACATGGCATAAACTTAAGTCTATTATTGTCCTTTGCCAATCCCTTACCACACATTTTTTTGGTTTAGAGGGGAAAATTATTTTGTTTTAATTTCATTCTTCATTTTAATGACTTTCCTTATTTTTCATATATTTCTTTTGTTAACTAAAATACAGTGTTATTTAATTTTAGTATGATATGAATTATAAATGACAAATTATAGTTTTAAATGATTTAAATTGATTATATATTTTAGAAAGATTTTTTAAATTTAAATTTGATTTGATTTTTTTTTATCTAATTCATATTTCAAGTATCGTAATAGAATGACTATTTAATCTTTTGACCAAATAAATGATTTTTTGTTAAGTGTGTGTATATATATAGAGTAAATTACAAAACTCGTCATTTATGTTGACACCATATTGCAAACTATGTCATTTATCTTCAATATATACAAGAAACGTACTCAATGTTTGTAAATCCTTGCATTTTACGTCCTTTAGTCCTAAAACAGTTAATTTTCATGGTTAAATTTGACTAAGTTAACCCTACATAAGGGTATTTTGGTCATTTTATCCTAAATGCTAAAATAAATAATCATAAAAAACAATAAATAAATCAATTTTAAAATTATATATGTGTATATACTTATAATATATATAAAGACACCACATAATATATATAAAGACACCACATACATAACCCCCACCACCACCATCACCGATCTGCCACCACCACCATCACCGATCTGTCTCCTCTCTATTCTCTCTTCACACACACTTTCTCCCTATAGAACCACCATGTGCCACCACCACTTCACCTGCCAACACCACTACCACTTCACCTGCCACCACCACCACCATCGATATGTCTCCTCTCTCTTCTCTCTTTTTCAAAATCGAAAAAAAAATTCACCAAGGCAACTGAACTGCTTAACCTCTCAATGGCTCCATTACTATTACTCTGATCTTGAAATCAAAATCAAAATCGAACGGCCACCACTTTCTTCCTCAAATCAATGATCCCCATCTTTCTTCCTCAAAACAAGGAACCTCAAATTTATTTAACCTGGTCACTGAAGGAGGGCGATGATGCTAGCCAGACTCTTGTTATCATCGTCATCTAACCCAGATCAGGTTACTACAGTAATTTGCAGTAATTTTCTAAAAATCATACAAAAATGAAGATGATAAAGGTTACTACAGTAATTTGCAGATCTGAAAATTGAAACCCAGATCAGGATCTACAAACTCAGCAAAAAGAATTATGAAACACAAACTGGAATTCAAACCCAGATCATAAAAAGCCCTAAACACACAAATTTTGAAAAAAAAAAAAGGTAACAAAAATTTCATAATGCTAGAAGGGTTAAGCAAGAAACATGTCTCTTTACATCAAAAAAGATTGATGAAGACAGTAATACAATAATCTAAAAGTCAAAGCACTGAAGAAGAATCAGGTGGTATCCAACCACCGCTGCACCGGTCTAACCGGTCAACTCTTCAGGAGTGGGGGACGATCTACTTAGAGCTGTGCTAAGGAAACAACAGGAACAACTGGAGAGAATGCAAGAGACTATCGAAGCACAGGGATGGCTGATACGTCAGCTGACTGGTAAA
This sequence comes from Scalesia atractyloides, assembly GCA_947069175.1. Taxonomy (NCBI): domain Eukaryota; kingdom Viridiplantae; phylum Streptophyta; class Magnoliopsida; order Asterales; family Asteraceae; genus Scalesia; species Scalesia atractyloides. The sequence continues at coordinate 31,894,327 of CAMTDV010000030.1, forward strand.
ACTGAAGAGCTCGAGGAAGAGCAAGATGAGAAAAAGAGAGTTTGAAGCATTTTAGCTAAGGACCTTCGTGCTGAGCAGCTGAGGGCTGACTGGCTTGAAGACAGAGTTCTTGAGTCCAGTTAGAGGATTCACGAACTGGAGCAGAACCAAGCACCACCTATCCCAGTACCCGCACCAGCACCGGCCCTCCAGCGCCGGTAGAAGACGAAGAGGAGGATCCAGAGGAAGACCCGGAGGAGGATCCGGAGGAAGAAGAGCCGGAACAGGACCCGGCTGTTGAAACTGAAAACGCTGAAGAGGAAGACGGCAGTGATAGCGACTTGGGAGATGGAGACATAGATGACTAACTCGTCTCGCCAATCTCCGTTTTGTTTCCTTTAGTTTGTTTGTTTCCACTTATGTTTGAACTTAGAAATTTTATAATTAAACTGATATGTTTGGTTGGCGTTTTGTGAGACATTACAATTTATTTAATCGAATGTTCCTTTTGATTGTTTAATTTGTTGGGTTGACATAAATTGTGTGATCATTTAAGTGTGGAATATGATAACTATATTGGATATATACTTATCGGTGTGTGTTTGTGTTGTCTTGCGAAGATCTGAAATGGCAACCGGTCGCTGCGCAAATCTCAACATGTCAGCTGAAGAATTGGCCGCTTTAATCCAACAACACGTGAATGCTGCTCTGGCAGGTGTTCCTAACCCACCAGCAGGTAACCATTATTAAATTTTCATGGGAAAATCTAATAGTTTGGCTAGTAGACTTTCTCGCTGACTACCTACCCTCTATCCTCAGGAGGGGGTCTTAACCCCTACAAGATGTTCCTGGATGCGAAACCGAGCAAGTTCACGGGAGTTGAAGGACCCATAGGACTGGTCCGTTGGGTCGAGAAGTCTGAATCGGTTTTCGAAATGTGCAATTGCCTCGAAGCTAATAAGGTCAAGTATGCTGCCTCGACGTTGGAAGATGGGGCATTAACCTGGTGGAACGCACAAGTCCAAACGCGTGGACTTACTGCGGCGAACGCAATGACCTGGACCGAGTTCAAAGCTCTAATCAAGGAGGAATACTGTCCGCGGGACAGAGTTCAGCAATTGGAACAAGCGTTATGGAACCACAAGATGGTCGGGTCAGAAATTGAAGCGTACACGGCAAGACATCATGATCTAGTGTTCCTTTGTCCCGATTTGGCTAACACCGTCGTTAAACGACTTGAGTTTTATCTTGGGGGTCTAGTCCCTGAGATCCAGGGCATGGTAATGTCTAGCAACCCTACGACGGAGCAACAAGCGATTAGGCTGGCACATAAACTCACCGATAAGGCGGTGGAGCAAAGGAAGTTGCCACCTAGGGGTGCGACTGAAATTGTCCCTGACAACAAAAGGAAATTTGAAGACTCACCTGCTCGGCAGTCTTCATCAGCCCAGCCACAACAAGGAAACCAGAAGCAGTCCAACAACTTCAACAACAATCAGGGTCACAACAATCAGTCTGCCAACAACACCCAGAACTCGAGCGGCTATGCGGGTCGAAAGCCGCAATGTAATCGTTGTAACCTCCATCATCACGGCCCTTGTGCCGGAAATCGCTGCCAACGATGTGGCAAAGCAGGACATGCGGCAAAAGATTGTCTCGGGAGATTATGTCACGACAGAATCAGAACCAGCACCAGGGTAAAAACCGGGGATGCTATCAGTGCGGTACCACTGCCCATTTCAAGCGAGACTGCCCGCAAATTCGCAACAACAATGGTGGGAATAACAACAACAACAACAATAACAACAATGGCAACAATGGACATGGTGGCACAAGAGGTGCCAAGGGACATGCATTCACACTAGGCCATGGGGAGGCCCGAAACGACTCGAATATGGTCACCGGTAAGTTTCCACTTAACGATCATTTTGCTACTGTACTTTTTGATACGGGTGCGGATAAGAGTTTTATATCTGAGTCTTTTAGGAAGAACCTAAATCTCACACCTAAACCCCTAGAGACCCCTTACGTCATAGAACTAGCCGATGGTAAATCTGTAGATGTGACTCATCTAGTGACCGGCTGTCAACTTAAACTCGCGGGTCACACCTTTACCATTGATCTGATGACAACTACTCTGGGTAGTTCTGATGTGGTAGCCGGAATGGACTGGCTATCCGACATCCGAGCTGAAGTTCTCTGTTTCGAGAAAGCTTCCGCTCTCTAACGACGAAGTCTTGATGGTGCAAGACGAGAAGGCAGGCATCGTCACGAACATCATCTCTTACATGCAAGCTCAGAAGTATCTTCGGAAGAAGAACTCTTTTGCTTTGCTCGCACTAGTCACCAAACAGTCTAAGGACGAGAAGCGGATTGAAGATATCCCCATCGTCCGTGACTTTCCCGATGTGTTTCCAGAGGAGTTACCCGGTCTTCCACCACATCGACAAGTAGAGTTTGAAATCGAATTGGCGAGCCATACGACTCCTATCGCCAAGGCCCCGTACCGCTTAGCTCCAACGGAGCTGCAAGAGCTGTCTACCCAACTTCAAGAATTGTTGGAAAAAGAATTTATCCGACCTAGTACTTCGCCATGGGGAGCTCCGGTCCTTTTTGTCAAGAAGATGGACGGGACCTTCCGCATGTGAATCGACTACAGGGAACTCAATAAGGTTACCGTCAAGAACCGGTAGCCATTACCTCGCATCGACGCTCTTTTCGACCAGCTTCAAGGGTCAAGCTACTACTCCAAGATTGATCTACGATCCGGTTATCACCAGCTACGCGTTAGGGAGGAGGATATCTCCAAGACGGCTTTCGCACTTGGTATGGCCATTACGAGTTCTTGGTCATGCCCTTCGGTCTCACCAATGCACCCGCGGTGTTCATGGACCTCATGAACCGCGTGTGTAAGCCGTATCTCGACAAGTTTGTCATCGTGTTCTTCGATGATATCCTCATCTACTCTAAGGGTGAAGAAGAACATGCTGAGCATCTGCGGTTATTGCTGGAACTACTTCAACAGGAGAAACTATATGCCACATTTTCGAAGTGTGATTTCTGGATTCGGGAAGTTCAGTTCCTCGGGCATATCGTGAATGAAAAGGATATACACGTTGATCCCGCCAAGATCGATGCTATCAACAACTGGGAAGCATCCAGGACACCGACCCGCCAATTTTGGGTTTGGCTGGTTACTACAGACGTTTCATCGAGGGATTTTCCAAGATCGCACAACCGCTTACCACTCTCACTCAGAAGGGCACCAAGTATGCTTGGGGTGACAAACAGGAAGCAGCATTTCAATTACTGAAGCAGAAGCTTTGCAGTGCGCCCATTTTGTCCTTGCCAGAGGGGACAGATGATTTTGTGGTATATTGTGACGCTTCCATTCAGGGATTGGGATGTGTGCTCATGCAACGTGATAAGGTCATCGCGTATGCATCCCGACAGTTGAAGGTCCACGAGAAGAACTACACGACACATGACTTGGAATTGGGAGCAGTTGTGTTTGCACTTAAGATTTGGAGACACTACCTATATGGAACAAAGTGCACAATCTACACGGATCACAAGAGCCTCCAGCATATTTTTTACCAGAAGGAGTTGAACATGCGACAACGTCACTGGGTCAGCTCCTGAACGATTATGAATGTGCCATTCAATATCACCCGGGTAAAGCTAACGTGGTAGCTGATGCCCTCAGTCGGAAGGAGCACTTGAAACCTCGTCGGGTACGAGCACTACAGTTCATAATTCATTCTGGGTTACCCGAACGGATACACGACGCACAGCTAGAAGTAGTTAAGGAAGAGAACATCAAGGCCGAATCTGTGGGAAAGATGGAATGCGATTGGGAAGTGAAACCCAATGGTACCTGGTATTTCATGAATCGTATAAGGGTACCTCTCTACGGAAACCTCAGGAAGCTAGTTATGGACGAAGCTCACAAATCCTGATACTTTGTCCATCCTGGTTCAGATAAGATGTATCAAGACCTTAAAGCCGCGTACTGGTGGTCCAACATAAAAGCGGATATAGCCACCTACGTGAGCAAGTGTTTGACTTGTGCGAAAGTCAAGGTGGAATACCAGAAGCCATCAGGGCTACTTCAACAACCTGAGATCCCAGTGTGGAAATGGGATCAGATCTTGATGGACTTTATCACTAAACTCCCGTGAAATCCGGGTGGTTGTGATACCATCTGGGTGATTGTGGATCGTCTAACTAAGTCTGCACACTTCCTAGCGACCAAAGAAACAGATAAGATGGGTAAGTTGACTCGCATCTACATTAAGGAAGTAGTTTCTCGGCACGGGGTGCCAACGTCCATCACTTCAGACAGAGATGCTCGTTTCACGTCCAACTTTTGGCGGTCACTTCAGAAAGTGTTGGGTACACGCTTAGATATGAGCACATCTTACCACCCTCAGACGGATGGTCAGAGTGAAAGGACCATTCAGACCTTGGAGGACATGCTTAGGGCATGCATGGTAGACTTCGGGAATGGTTGGGAAATCCATCTGCCTTTAGTGGAATTCTCGTATAACAACAGTTACCATACGAGTATTCAGGAAGCACCGTTTGAAGCATTGTACGGTTGCAAATGTAGATCACCGGTCTGTTGGGCAGAAGTCGGTGACAGTTAACTCACAGGTCCTGAGTTGATACTTGAGGCTACTGAAAAGATTGTGCAAAACAGAAACCGCATGGCAGCGGCACGGGATCGACAGAAAAGTTACGCTGATCAACGACGCAAACCGCTCGAATTTCAAGTAGGTGACCGCGTCCTACTAAAAGTGTCACCCTGGAAGGGTGTAATTCGTTTTGGGAAACGAGGCAAACTAAATCCACGGTACGTAGGCCCATTTGTGATTTCGAAGCGTATCGGGCCCGTAGCTTATCAGTTAAACCTTCCTGCCGAACTCAGTGGAGTTCACAACGTTTTTCACGTGTCCAATCTGAAGAAGTGTCTATCAGATGAGACCCTAGTCATTCCATTGGATGAGATTCAAGTGGATGAGCAACTGCATTTTGTAGAACAACCTATCGAGATCATGGACCGTGAGATCAAGACTCGAAGGCACAGCAAGATACCGATCGTCAAGGTTCGTTGGAACTCTAAGCGTGGACCGGAGTTCACATGGGAAAGAGAGGACCAAATGAAAAGCAAATATCCACACCTTTTTGCAGCTGAGCAGCAATCTGACGTTACCGCCAACTGAATTTCGGGACGAAATTCTTTCAACATGGAGACGATATGACAACCTGGGATTTACTTGTACCATTCTAACAAACTGAATCTTTGTGCGTTGCATTCTAAACCGCGTTTACTCAATTTTCGGGACGAAGATTCTTTCAACATGGGGATAATGTGACATCCCGGCTTTTCAGGTATCTTAAACGCGCTACTTTATTGTTATTATTCCTACGCTGATTTAATTCGGAGAATTAAATTACGCGCTCGCAATAACTGTGTTAACTTTAGTATTTAGGGAATACACAATGTTTGGAAATTCTAACGGGTTGTATCTGAATTTCGTGCTACATGTTATTAGACGTTTATGAATAATTGTCGAGTCGTATTATGTGTAGTTATTTATCAGATTATAATGATCGGTTAGTAAATTATATTTATAAGCCGAACCGAACCAAGCCATGAAACGTTTCGACTTCGCGACCAAGCAAACCCAACCCGCCACCCACACCCCCTTGCGAACACAACCCAACCCGCCACCCCACCCTTGCGGCCCAAGGGCAAGCCCAAACCCGCCCCTTGCCCCTTATGTATACCTATGTATGCATGGGGGTGTTCAAAAAAAATACTCAAAACCCTAATCCCCTAGAAGTGTGCGACGGCAGCCCCCCCCCCCCCTCTCGGTCGCGCAAACCCTACAACTCTCGGATCGATCCCAAGCTTGTCCTGGTTCGCAAGTTGTCTTCGTTTAAGGTTAGGGTTTTTTTTATTTTGTTACGATTCATGTGATGATCTTCCGTAGAATTAATTATGATTATGTGCTCGTATGATTGTTGTTATGAAAAGTGTTGTGGTGTATGATTAGCTCGGATGAATATGCGAATCTTTGCGGTTGTGATGATATGTTTGAGTATTAAAATCGTAGGCTGCGTTTTATCTATAAAGATCATGATATATACATAGGGTTTGCATGAATATTGATATATTAGATGATATTTGACAAGTTAACCTACTGGTAATCAATACAACTAAGCGTCATGGCCGTTTACATATGTTCTAATGCGATAAAGTCGAAAACAGTAACCTGATTGACATTTACAGCGAACTTCAGTTGGCTGTAACCTGATCATTATTTATCGAAAAGTGGGTTTTCTGAAGCCTAAAACGTGTATTTTTGAAAAACGCTTCAAATGGCGCCAGATTCATATTTTTCTGAGGTCGTTTTCTATTTTTAAATGGTCATTTAGTGCAGCAGCTGAAGCTGCGTAAATTCTGCAGAATTTGTAGGTGGTTTTTCGAGTCGGATCTCATAGTCTGTATGGGGTTAGATCACAAAATCTGTACAGTAACTGGAGACAAGAGTTTTCGAAAATTTCCCACTAGAATTTCGTTAATCGGATGAACGATGATTTTTTAAATGATTTTTCTCGTGGACTGCAGTCAGAAAGCGACGAATCTGACTGCAGCCTAGTATATAAATGTTTATAAATAATTGGTAGAGATTTAGGATTTGAAAATTTTACACACAATTCTACAGTCTAATTGACACCTCCTGTAAAACAATTGGAATTTTTGGAATGTTGGAACTATTTTATAAAATTCTCGAAAACAGCCTAGTTATGAGCGTACAAGCTGAAACATGATAACTTGCGTTTGTGTGTACCTAAGTGTTGTATGAGTTATCCTGTGTTTATGACAAGTTGGTTTGATCGTTATTTTGTATGGTGATACTTTGCATGCATGATTATGGTTTCGTATTGGTTATTACGTATGCCGTACTGTGTGTTAGTTATGCGTAGGGTTTTGTGTCAGTGTGTTCACACACTAACTTTGAATCGGTTGACATGTTAGGACGCGATTAGCGGTTCCATCATTTGCTTCTTTTGTGTTTATCTAACCGAGTAATTTAAGGTGAGTTCACGGCCCCTATTTTATCCGGTTTTGAACAACAGGGGGAGAAACATGTATGCGCTCTACAACTCAATCTTTTACGTTATGCGAAATTAACACCGTTAACTATTCGGTAACTGAGTTAATGTTAATGTATGTTATGGTCACTAAGTAGCTTTATCACGGAAGTCCCCAACCAACTCTCAGATCGTTAGTATTGGGTTAGATAGCGGGGAAATTATAGTAGTACTATTGGGCCCGACAAGCCCCACCCGAGCGAGTCGCGCTAGCCGACCGGGAATGGTCAACGGGTCATTAATTTGGCCTAACTTTCACCATGGTCAGTGATAGACCTGGCAACACAGAGGCAACAACAGTCAGCTTCGATCGCGAACTCTTACGTGACGTAACTTTAGGCTCGCTACCTACATGTTAACATTGAACTTATTTAGGAACCAACCTTATTATTCCAGGTTAAGAATAATGGAACTATGTCGTTATCCCGGGTTAGGGATAACGGGGGAAAACAATCTTTTAAACCGAACTTGTGAACTTATAAAAACATGTGAACTCACTCTTCTTTAATGTTGACACTTGTTTCTTTGCATGTCTCTCAGGACGCTAGGAGCGCTAGGTGCACTCACTTGCATTTGATCAAGGCATTTTTTATCGAGTCTTTATTAACGATTATTTTTGGGATTTTGGTTTTGGCGTTTATGTTGGCGCCCGTTAATTTATTCTAATGCTTCCGCTAAACTTTGAAACCTTGGAATTTTGAAAATGACTATGCATGTTTACAATAAATGTTTTTGGAAAACGTTTAAATAAATCATATAGAGTCGATCGACATTGCTAGTGTCTGAGATTCTGGTTTGATCACACGCCTCGTGGTAATACTCCGCAAGTGGAAATTGAGGGTGTGACAATCTAAAAGTCAAAGCACTGAAGAACAATCAGGTGGTATCCAGAAGATCTATTATCTATGCATACACAAATATTCCCAGTAGAATCAGCCGGCGAACTTGTCGGGAACAGCTTGCAGCCGAAGTCGTCACCGCTAGGGTTTGTGGTGGAACCCTAGTCATGCTTCCGTGATCATCTCTTATACATTAACATGAGGTTGGCTGGGTTGGATCTATGGTGGGAGATTTAGGGTTGATGTGTTAAGAGGAATGAAAGAAGATGACGATGCTGAGAATAGAGAGAGAGAGAGAGAGAAATCTGGTAAGGAGAGGGAGAGCTAAAAGTAGGTTGGATTAGGATTTTTAACTTATTAATAATTTGACTAAATAGGTAAAATGACTAAAATACCCTCATGTGGGGTCTATTTGGTCAAACTTAACTATGAAAATTAACAGAGTTAGGGCTAAAGGACATAATACGCAATGGTTTACAAACATCGAGTACGTTTCTTGTATATATTGAAGACAAATGACATAGTTTGCAATATGATGTCAACATAGAGGACGAGTTTTGTAATTTACTCATACATGTATTTGGAAAATACCATTTTACGGTTTCAATCTATATTACGTATTTCTCGAGTTTTTTATTATCTCATTATAATCAAAATATGTGGCAAAAATAATGATCAAAAATACTTTACGATATACTAGAATAAATACCACTTTGTCATTGCATTGTATTTACAACTCTCACTTCTTCCTCCCTCAACATAATCATCGTTCACACACACGAACGTATGTGTACACGTACTAAGTCTACACTTTTAGTAATAATACATTACTTGATTCTGATTGAGTATTATATTGTTCTTTTTGTTTTTCGTATTATAATATACTACTAACTTTTTCTTTTTCACATGTTATGTAGAATGGAACAAATAGCCATCACCTTACTGAACAATTTGAATCTCAAGCAAGATGACTACACCATCAAAATCTGCATTGTTAGACTATGGACCCAACCTGCATTCAACAAATCCTTAAAGGTGTATTGTTATGATATGATTTTCATGGACCAACACGTAAGTATACATGTATTTATTTTTATTGATACTTCATACAGTAACGGAATATGAACATCTGTATGTAAATTAAAGTATGTAATGTTTTTTTTATTACAGGGGACCAAGATGCAGGCCTTTGTGTTAGCCACAACAGCAACGGAATATGAACATCTGTTGAACGAGAAGCAGTGTCTGGTAATTCAAGTTAGCTCAGAATCGACAGAAAATCAAGTATGTTCAGAGTCTAATGAATATTAATCTAAACGACGACGCAATAGTTTCTATCTGCGATGAAGCTGTTGGTTCTGAGTGGGGCTTCGATTTTTCTCCTTCTGATTCTGTTGAAGAGGATCAGAACAAGGATAAGTCTTTTAAAAGTCCTATTGGTGTTTGATATCTGTATTTTGAAGACAATTTTACTTTCTAATTTATATAATGTTCATTTTTTCTAATTAAATATTGTTTTATTTGTAGATGTTATTGGTTTTGCGGTGAAGAGTTTTCCTTTTGAGCTAAAAGAGGATAATAAAGACGAGAAAGAAGAAAAGAAACTCACATTCATACTCCAGGATTTACAGCGTTAGCTATATATTGCTTCCTATAAAAAATGATGTTTGTTCATACATGTCTTTCTGCTAGACTGTATACTACAACTTTACAATTAACATACAATTAAGCAATTAGGTTTGACCAAAATTTATACTGGCATTTCTATGATTGGTTGTTCATTTGTGGCTAACCAATCGTACTGTTTTTTTAATAAATATGATGCTCCTTAAGAGTTTGATATTTTGCTTATTTGACTACCTTTTTAGTCTAGGTTTGATAAATAAGTTGATTATTATCCATATGGCTTCACAAGATATAAAGGAAACATCATTTATGTAAAATTAATTGCACAAACAATTTTTTTCGAAATCGTTTATGAAGTAAGTATGACGGTTAACATGTAATTGCTTATATGTAATGTCTTTTGGCAAACGTGACAGACTTGAACATAAGGTATGCCAAGCATAGCCTACATTGCAGCTCATATACGCTACATCCTTTCTATCATCCGTTGACCAACTGTTGTGTTTATGTTCGATACCGAATGTTGGCGTATAGTGTGCCAGACCAAGAAAAATTGAGTCTTGCCGAGTTTTTAATACCAAGTACTTTTGCATTGGTTCATTTCTGTAATATATTTATGTTAAAAAAGTATTCTTTTGGTGAAAGCAAGGAAAACATAATTAAAGGTAACTTGAAGATTGATCTTTTTGTAAAAGAGTAAACCTCATGTAATCAAGAATACAAAAATGCTTATAACTAAGGTGGTTAGGTCAGTTTTTACAAGTTATTAGTTATTCATTGAAACTATTTTTGAATTATGAAATCAAAGTTATTGTGTGTTAAATCTTCAGAATCAAATTGTGTTTATAGTTGTGCTACCTAGGTTTAATTTGATACCTTATGATGAAAAGATTCCTTTGGCATTTCAAATAAGGCAATTTCCATTAGCTATATGTTTCACGATGACAATCAACAAAAGCCAAGGATAATCATTATCTAGGGTTGGTTTTTACTTGAGACAGCCCGTTTTCACTCATGGCCATTGTATGTCGCTTTATCAAGAGTAAAAACCAGAGATAAAGTCAAATCTTTCAATTCAGCGTAGTTTAATATTTACGTTAGTAATTGAAATTTTGTTTCATTAAAAAAATATTAAATAGTATATTTTATTGTAAGGTCACCCGTATAACACACGGGAACTTAAACTAGTCTATATATAAGCGACAATAATTTTAACATCGTTTAGCGTATAAAAATACGGAAAATTGCAAAGGAGTTGGAAAAAAATTGGATAATATAAGCAAGCTATTAAAAAAAGTAATGGGAAGAGAACGATAACTGGTAAAAAATATACATGCATGTAAAAATCATGATAAATAGTGAAAAATACTGAGGTAAACAACTACATAACTATCATCGTATCACAATTATCATAATATAAATTAGTAACACAAACTTGCTTTATCTTCTTGTGCACTATGTATTGGGAGTCTTTCAAAAAAATATTTGACTTTTACATTTTCAACACAAAAGCTTTTATCTTTTAAATTTAACCACTTTAATAATATAAATTAGCAACACAAACTTGCTTTATCTTCTTGTACACTATGTATTGGGAGTCTTTCAAAAAATATTTGACTTTTACATTTTCAACACAAAGGTTTTTATCTTTTAAATTTAACCACTTTAATTTTATTGACTTTTACATTTTCAACACAAAAGTTTTTATCTTTTAAATTTAACCACTTTAAATTTTTTTTACTTTTTTTAACGGTGTATGGTTAAAATGTCGCTAATCAGGTTAGTAGTTAGTATGTTAGTATCACCAAGTCAGTACTAAATCGTCCATTGCCTGGATTTGAACCCAAGACCTCTAAGAGAAGCAAAGCTTCCCTCCAAGTTCGAGATGGTGTATGTTTCAAAGTAATTTTTTTGGAAAACGAATCAGGTCAAATATAATATGTTTTTGTGCTTATTTTATGAATGTTTCGTAAATTTGTTTCGAACCGAGTGCAGACATATTGTGGTTTCCTTTTTCCCTTTTTTTTCAAAAGCTCTAATTAATTTGATGATACGTGTACGGTATAAATTTGAATTACTTTATGTTTTGATCCAATTGCAATGATTATATAGGTTACACTAAGTTCAATCGCATACGTCGAAACGTGCGTTTTCATATGGTTACCGCATCACATAACGTTTGTACTAATCCATTCGATGTTTTAGTGTTCCCCGCGCCGTAACGCACGCGGGTGTTTTTGCTAGTTAAAACAAAGATGTAACTCAGTCTATGCAGCCCCTTCAACAAATCCACCATTTTTTCACGTGCATTTCTTCCAAAAAAACATGGTAGTATTTTACGTACAAATTATAAATAACGTTTCACTCTATTAGTAGTATTATCAGTACAACAATACAAATAAAAGAAGGTATCATCACTCAGTAAAATGGTTTGTTCCAAATGACATCCAACACAATCCAAGTCCAAATTCCATACATGAATAAAAAGGATTCAAACGACATATCGGTAAGTGACATAACGACCTGCTGTCTCACTAGGTCTAATAATCTTGACGACCTGTCCACGTTTTAGCCCGTAATATCTAGCAACCGGGTCACTCACTTGAATACGAGGTAGCTGCAACAAGATATTATAGACACAATCACGACACATGTTTAAGAAATCAAGACCATGAACAGAAATGAAACATAAACGAACCTGTGTTTCTTTTACTGTGTATCTCTCGAGTAATGTTTTCTTCTCTTCGTTTGTTAGAACCTGATGTTCGGGTACCAGAACATGGTTTTTTACGTTCACCAACAGCTCTGCTTCCTGCCGTTATCACATCATCAATAGATCAATTGTGTTAGCCAATTCAGGTTTTCATTTTATTCATAAGTGTGGTTAAAACATGAACATTATATGTAGAAAAAAAACTTTGAAGGAAACACGTCGAATAAAATTAAATGGATGGATGGGTCAAAAGTCATCTAAAAATACAAGAAGTTTAAAGGAAACACATCGTATGTATTAAATGGTAGGGTACTCTTAATTACTTATTGTACTTAGAAAAGGTAAGATTATTATAGTTTACTTACCAAAAAAAGACAATAAATGTTGAGAAACTTAAAGATGAATCATTTTGACCATTCATCCAACCCCGCCTGTAACTTGCATTAATCAAACTACTACTTTCTAATATGTTTCTTTTTGTGCCCCTCTACGTTAGTTGGAAGAGAAAGTGGTGAAAATAGTGAATTACACACCCACATCATACATCACTATGTTAAGAAAAAAAAAATCAGAAATAAAGGTTACCTGGAAAACTTCCAAATGAAATTTGGTTGATATCTCACTAATGCAAGTTCTGGCAAAAGGAGTCAGATTTTGCTGCACAACCAAGATTCCTCGAGTGACATTCTCTGACTTCATACGGTTTATATAGTTCTTTATTGTCTTCACTCCAACTTTTGCTTCGTCAGGGAAGAAGACATAGATCTGATCTCCATTGTAAAAAAACAGAAATACGAAGTCAAATTAGGAAGGAAAATCATAATCTTTAAATAACTGAAGCATTCTTGTAAGCGATTTCCACATTAATGCTTGCATCAACTGATGAACACGTGAACCTTTCAAACAACACAACAAAATACAGGACAGTTTTATTCGAGCCACGCATGACAAGCATTTAATATATTTGAAGCCTCTAAAGTAAGCAATCGCGATAGTCACAAAAGGTAAGACACCTTTAACATAAGCAAAAGACGTGCATAAACAAAGGGTAAAATACTAACCTTTTTCTCTAAATACATTTATTTGCTTCATTACTTACCATAGAACTCACTATTTTTCCAATTCGAGTAACTTTTGCGGACTTTTGTTGAATATCTCCGTCATTACAAACATAACCAATCACAACCCACACCTACTAATTAGGGTGCAGAGTATGCTTCCAGATTCTTAAACCTTTTAATCGACCCAAGTTAAACAGGATAGCGTTCCCATACCACCATGATCCTTTCCGTTTTTCATCTTTGCTTCAGCCCCGCAACTCTCCAAATCTTGGAGTACTTTCCGAGGGCCATGTTCCCACATGTACCCTTATGGCAAAACGAGTGCTGCAAATGCACCTAGACACACTCTTTTCTAACCTATTAGCACTCCTCCACCAATAAAAACCCTAGACCACTCTAAAAAAGATTCATATACAATATAGTTATCCATAGCGCTCGTAGCACCCGCTATAGTGAATAGCATATCGTATAGGTGAAGGGTCGCTACAGACCCTGTAGCGATACATAGCGGTTTTCTAAGTCTGTTCACTTTTTTTTCAGATGAATAATGATAGCGCATTTTAGTGTACTTTTAGCACTTTATTACACAATTTGGTGTGTTAAATATAACTTTTTTTCTACCTGGCATCTGGTCCGGCATTCGCTATGATATACAATAAATAAACCCTAAAACAATGTGCCTAACTAACAATAATCAGAAATATCAAAAGATATCAGAAAAGAAACAAGAACCTTACCTGTTCAGAGCTATCATTCTTCATAGATTTACTAATAACCAGATCCTCACGCTTCATATGCTCCCCATACTTGGAAACAAACTGCCTTCTATCCATCTCCAGCTCGAAATCTCCAACCAAATAATTCCTGTCCTTCAACATCTCCATAACCGTTTTGCGTATTCTGAACAGCCTCTTGATTTCTTCTTCCGACAACGAAGTCGACATCGTTCGTCTCTTCTCCTTTTACCTAGTCAAAACCGGAAATTAAAGGTATGTGCATGAATTTAGTTGATTTGGGGAAGAGGACTTACTGGAAGTGAATTAGGGTTTATTAGCGGCGTAGAGAGAAATCGGCGACAGGGGGGAAGATGGTTGTGTGAAATTGGGTTTAAATGTTGAATCCTTCGTCAAATTGGGTAAATATCGGTTGAGAAACCTTGGATGATACTTTGCACCCTTAAGATTTATTACTTTTGCAAGAAACACCTTCATAAAACTTTATTTAATTTCAAGAGTTAAGTGTCATTTTAGTCCAGTGGTTTGGGTCATTTTGTCAATTTAGTCCAAATGTTTCATTTTTCGCTTGTGGTTCCAAAAAGGCATCGTTGTCATTTTAGTCCACTGGGTTAACTTCATCCTTTGGACTAAACTGCCAAAATGGCCCAAACCATATAGACTAAAATGACATTTAACTCTAATTTCAACTTGAAAATATTAAAAACAAGTAACTACACATGTGCATGTTGCTGCACGGGTACATTTTAGACGTCGAACGAATTAATCCAAACGTTATGTGATGTGTTAACCAATATGAAGACGCTCATTTTGATGTATCTAATTTAATTATATAACATTGTAGTTGGATCAAAATGTAAGGTAATCGAATTTATATCATACAATCATAACGTATTTACATGTGACTCAACTCATACATAGGAAACGTACAAAAAAAGCATAAAAAGGGTTGAAATTTTACCCCAAGCGCGTTGCGGTAGGTTCAAAACGTAGAGTAACTCGAATTTATAATGTCGAATGAGAACGTATTATATTTGACCCCATTCGATTCGAAACTAAATTTACGGTGAAATGTAGACCAACTGGAAAAGTACATAAACACGCTCGAAAACGTTTTATATTTGACCTGACTTGTTTTCAAAAAGAGTTTACGTTGAAACATAGACCAAAATTTGAGGGAGTTGTAAAATGGAGCAATAGTGTAGGGGTTAAACCTACAATTTTCAAAAGTTGATGGGTGGTAAAATTTACAATTTTCAAAAGTTGAGGGATTGCAAAATGGAGTAATAGTGTAGAGGTTAAAACTGCATTGTTCAAAAGTTAAGGAATGTATGCTCGGTGGAAAAAAGAAAGGACCATTTGTGTAAAAGCCGGAAAAAAGAGATCATTTATGTAAAGTTTAGGATGTAAACTAAGTGACAATAAAAATCACTATTCATCAAACCACACTTTTTAATATATATAGTAAAATTACCCGCACGTTACGAAGGAAATTCAAGCGACGTCGATGCGATGCCAGCACTCAGTATAACTATTAAATGAGAAAACCCAAAAGGTACAATCAAAAGAAGACTTTACTAAAATGTAGAAGCTGTCTAATAAGTTTATTAAAGTTTAAGGTGTAAAAATGTAAATTAGTAAAATAAATAAGAAAGAAACAAATTAAGTAAAGTGAAAGGGGTGTATAAGTCAATATTAAAAGTTGAGGGGAGAAAGGGGTGTGACACTATTCATCAAGCCACGCCTTTAATATATATATATATGCGTGTATACCTATGTGGGGGTCGCTAAAATGAAAACCACCCCGAGTTGCGAGAACCGTGAGAATTTTTTGATCCGGGGCGAGTTTGGCCAAATTTTTTTTTCATAAACGTAGATAAATATATTATAAACACATCTGTAAAAAAATTGTCGTGTATGTAGTTTTGACCAACACAAGTTTTTTTTACGTGGTGGTGAAAACTACATACACGACAATTTTTTTAGAAATTTACTTTTTACAGATGTGTTTATAATATATTCATCTACGTTTATGAAAAAAAAATTTGGTCCAACTCGCCCCGTATGGTATAGTTCTCACGGTTCTCGCAACTCGGGGTGGTTTTCATTTTAGCGGTCCCCTATGTGTGTGTATATATATATATGATCAAGATCAAGGGAAAACCCTTCCGAGTTGTGAGAACTTAAAGAACTCGACTTTCCCGTGCGATTTTTGCCCCCGATTTTTTTCCCACCCTTAGATTAAAATGTTAGAAAACACTGTCAATTTTTTTTAAATTAGAAGTGGTGTTTTCGGCCTTTACAGTAGGTGTAAAATGGTGATGACATAAGCATGACATCACTTTTACAGCATTTACGGCTGCCGTAAATGAAGAAAAAACTATAGGTTTTTAGAAAAGTTGATTTTTTTAGGATTTTTGGTAAAAACAATTTTGAAAAACTTTCGTAAGGTCAAGTTCTCTAAGTTATCACAACTCATATAGGTTTTCATTTTACCCTAACCCTAACCTTATATATATATATATATATATATATATATATATACTGGGTTGTCACCCGGGATTGCTTTCCGGGCTCGAGAAAGTTACTTAGATTAAAAACGGTTTAGATTCATGCATAATTAAAATAATGCAAAAAATATGGGATATTAAATGTCTTGGCTATAGAAGAGTTGTAAGCTTTTCATGATGCACACATGTCGGGAATTTGGTAACTATTACAAAACATTACAACAACTACATGTATAATTACAAATGATTTGTAGTTGATATTCAACATCGTATGTCTATCGTTTGCCTTCTTGACAACAACTCTTTTAACTCACCTGAAAAAAGAAGTAAAACAAAACCTATTTGAGCAAATGTAAAAACAGGAAAATCATGGCGCCCAGACTTGTTAAATTAGGTGAACAGATGCCAACTTCTTAAAGGGTTTCTTAATGCAGGTTAGAACTGAATTTTCAAATGTTGGGTTGGTCATGGCGATTTTAAGCCATTATGGATACCGGTCATGTTTTTATCTACGATAGATTAGACAAAATATATAACTAAAAATGATAAATCATGTCTCCATTTCTCCAAATTCTCCAAAGTATACTTTTAGCAAAAATGTATTATAGGAGTTCATAGTTATATTCAAATGAGCAACTTCACAAATAATATATAGATCTAACACACCAAATTCCATCTCTTTGATTCATAATATTTATTATCAACAAGTTCAAACAATCAAAAGATCACACATATTGCCCACTCTCTCACATTCTGTCAATCCCTCTTTCCATCCTCAAGACCTCAAAGGTAAAATCATCTTTAACAGTGGTGCAGTTGAGTGACTCGAAGAGACGGTGTTAATTATTCCATCCATTGAACTCGTTGCAAACTAATTACACAACAGATAAAAATAAAACTAAGAAATTAAGGGAAAATAACGAAAATATCCATTTAACTGAGAATAATAACAAAATAAACTTGACTTTCTAAAATCACAGAGAACCGGTTGACCATAAATGTTAAGACGATTATATTAACATCACGTAAAACTTACAACCAAGCATCTTAAATCCGAATCTATCGAATGACTCTTCGACCACATTAGCGGCTTGAGGGGCATATTAGGGCTGACAATTCTGACACGAACACGATAACACGACACGAACCTACACGAAGTTATCATGTTTCGTGTATGACCTTAACAGGTTTCGTGTCTAAAACAGGTCGACACAATAAGACTTTAACAGGTTTCGTGTCTAAACAGGTAAAACCCCGTTAACCTGTTAACACCTGTTATGTACATGCTAATAAATAAAAATTAAAAAAAAGACCATATGCGGGTGTGGACATGGGGTCATCTGTCGTAGGGCCTAGGTTGAATTATACACAAAAACACGCAGTTCTTTTTCCACAGTCCAAAAAAAATACTATATGCGGGTGTGGACATGGGTCATCTGTCATGGGGCCTAGGTTGAATTATGCACAAAAACACACGGTTCTTTTTCCACAGTCCAAACCCTAATTTTTAAATCTCTATCACAAACACCACCATTCCCAATTCGGTTCACAACTTCCCCAATTTGGCCGTGTTCGTGTCTTAAAGAGGTCGTGTACGTGTCTTAACATGTCGTGTTTGTGTCTTAAACGGGTCGTATGATACGTTGGTAATTTTTTCGTGTCTTAACAGGTCGTTTCGTGTAACCTATTTGTTAACAGGTTCGTGTTTGTTTTTCAAAGATCTTACACGATAAGATTTCGTGTCGTGTTCATGTTTATGTGTTTCGGGTTTGTGTCTTATCGTGTTTGTGTCTTAACAGATCGGGTTGACCCGTTCTGCCAGCCCTAGGGTATATGGCAATGATGTCTGTGTAACCCTTTGTTCTAGCCATGAAGGCTAGCCAATCCCAGCATTACTACTCAAGTTTATTTTGAGATAACCATCATATCTATTGACACTAAAACGATCAGTTAGCTACTATAACAAATTAATATAGCATCAAAGAATCATTCTTGTAGGTTTAAATAATCTTAAATATACTATATTTGACATACTTAAGTGAACATGAGCATGCTTAATCTGATATAGTTCACAACATGACTCCACTAAACACTAATAACTACACATGTTTATCTTAAAAAAAAAGTTAAAATGCAGAATGACGAACCTTTCTAGATGTTATTGTAACACCCCAATCGCGTAATACAACAAGACGTGGCGGATATATCAGGGAGTCACGTTACAAATTGCCCAGCCACAACTGGTACTAAATTGTTTCATTATTATTACATTATTTTACAATACAAGGAATACATGTAATTGTCTTTTGTTTAAAAAAGTCTAAAGCCCGGATGCATTCCTATGTGTAGCATGCTCGAACAGACGTTAACCTGAAACATATGTGAAAAAGAGACGTCAACAAACAATGATGGCGACAACATAGTTTTGTTGGCCAAATAAATGGCAAAAGGTTTATTATTTCAATACTTTGACAACTACGAGAGTTGTCAATTGTAAATCGACTCATTTTAGCTAAAGAATGGCGAAAAGGGTTAGCATTGCAATACATTAACTTGGTTATGAAACTTGTGACAAAAGAGTTTTGTATATGGCATTATGATCATTACTAAGTAATTTTCATCCCTTTGAAAATTGAACTTTGTTCTTTGTAAACATATTGAAATCGTCCATAAACTCGTGAGTATGTTATTAGAAATCCAATCAAGGATTAACAATAACCATACCGAAATCGGTCATAACTCGCGTGAGTATTATTAGAAATCAATAATGATTTATAATAATACTAAATATCCTTCTAAGAATCTATCATACAAAATAAGAAAAAATTCTTCGAGGATTTGGATGTCGAACCTTTGAATCATTTGCACACAAAATCCTAAAGTGACTCGAATAACGCTACAAGGTTAATGCAAATCAGAACACTTATATATAGGAAGTACCAGCGGCGTATCCACCATGTCCTTATAGTATTACACTTGTTTCGTTATCCTAATCACAACTAACCACATAAAACACATAATCGTCAACTTGTCACTTGTCTCGTCAAAACGCATTAAAGTACACAGAATCCAATCAAGGACTACCAATTAGTACTTTAAACATTCCACAAATATCTAACTATAAAGATAGGTAGATGTAATGGGAATTAAGTCTTGTCACATTGTCTTGTCAACTTGTCTTGTCAAATACGCATTAAAGTACACAGAATCCAATCAAGGACTACTAATTAGTACTTTAAACGTTCCACAAATATCTAACTATAAAGATAGGTAGATGTAATGGGAATTAAGTCTTGTCACATTGTCTTGTCAACTTGCCTTGTCAAATACGCATTAAAGTACACATGATCCAATCAAGGACTACCAATTAGTACTTTAAACTTTCCACAAATATCTAACTATGAAGATAGGTAGATGTAATGAGAATTAAGTCTTGTCACATTGTCTTGTCAGCTTGTCTTGTCAAATACGCATTAAAGTACACAGAATCCAATCAAAGACTACCAATTAGTACTTTAAACATTTCACAAATATCTAACTATGAAGATAGGTAGATGTAATGGGAATTAAGTCTTGTCACATTGTCTTGTCAACTTATATCACAAAATCATAATCCTAATGGTGATTCGGATAAGGCTACGAAGGGTAATACAATAAGCACACTTATATATTGGAAGTACCAACGGCATATCCACCATGTTCTTATGGTATTACACTAGTTTCGTTATCTAAATCACCAACAAATCTACACATAAACCATAAAATCGTTCCTCATAAAGTACTTCTTAGAAATCTTACTATAAAGATAGGAAGATTTAAGTGTGTACTTCAAACATCCTTTGAGAATCTAAGTATGAAGATAGAAAGATCCTACAAGGATGTAGGCCCTGAAAGACCTCTTTAACTGTCGCGTTATCAATTGTCGTGTTGCATAATCGGAATTAATACATAAAAGCACTTAGTAAACACATACATGCAATACTTTTGAGAAAATTTGATTACACATATGAATCACCCCAAAACATTTGGAAACGTAAAAGAAGTGGAGAAATGTACTCGTCTGGGATTGCGTATAAATCTTGTTCAAACGATATAACAAAGCTCAAAGGATCAAGAGTTCAAGTGTTGAAGTGGTTCCTAGTTTATCGGATAAATACATGTTAGTGTGTCGAAACATGAAAATGAGAAATCGGATAGAATGAAGGATATAAACCAAACAAGAGTTGGATCTTGTATAATATGGTTCATATTACCTATCATTCTGATTTGGAAGCATTTCAAAAAGTTTTGACGATGCGGCTCGCTAAAGTGGTTTACGCCACTTTAACGGGTCATAATCGTAACTATGGGTTCGGATGGGTAAGTATGTTTTATGACAAGTCTAATATTTCAAAATTAGTTTATTTAAGTTGTATAATCAGTTTAGATGTTAAAATAATATTCTTAAATGTTTAAAACTAATTTATGTGCAAAAGGGCATTTTTGGCATTATAAAGAATTACATAAGATATAACCTCAGAGGGTTATCCCCTATAATATTAGGGTCATAATAATGGTCTTGGTCGAATCCTAAAGTTGACCAAATGGGTCAGATTTGAAAGTCAAAGCGGTGGTCAAGACCATTCAATATACGACTCTAAACAAGCACCAAACCAAAAGTGACGAATTAAACATGTTTTGACATGTCTAAATAAGTTTATAAGGGTGTTTTGGTATTGAAACAAACTGTTTTGATACCTGGAAATGGTTCCGTTGCAAAATGCGTAAAAATCGCATTTTGACCGAAACTTTGACTTGTCAAAATGACTAGAAAAGATAGAAATCAGTAGGTATGATCACTAAGGACATTACCATCATGATCACCATCATGTTGCAGGTTTCAATTGGACTTTATTTTGATCATAACATGATCATAACTGAAAGTCAAACAGAAGTCAAACTGTTTGATTTTTAGACCAATTAAACCAAGAGAATTGAACAAGACATGAAAGAAAGCACTTACAAACACAAAGGATAGCCAACAATCTCAGGGAATGATCACCAAAAGTGTTGCAACTTCATATTGTAGCAGAATTGAGTTGAATAAAAGTTTAAATGCAAGAATACCCTTGTTATTTATAGATTTTTTGAAGTCATAGGAGCTTAACAAGTGTCCATGAATCATCACCAAGTTGGATTAGTGTCAATACACGTGTTAGAAGCAGGTTATAGGGTTATAGGGTGGCAAGTTCGTTTGAGGAGTCACAATAGAACTTAACCAGCTGCTGCCACCTTTCTGGTGAGCTGGGGGTCCCTTACAGATCGTATGGACTTTGGTCTTATGGTCCGTAAGATCCTATATGGCAAAAACTTTTGCAAATTGGCAGAACAGGCCCCTGATCACGTTTCGTCACGTTTTGGCACTTCTAACACCCGTTAACCAGATTTTTAAGCTTCCTAAGGACGTTAAAGTATAGGGAACTTGAAATGTGTCCAAAAATGTTCCAGAGGTCAGTCCGTTTGGTCGTACGGTCACGGTTTTCGGTTAATTACAATGAAAATCGTAACGAACGTGTGTGTGACCGTAAATGCGTAACGGATGATATTTTTGCATACCAATCACTAAAATATAATATTTTAATGATTACAAAAATTTTTGGATGTCCGTACATGTTCCGGATAGCGAAATACGCGAAAAAGCATAGTTTCGCAGAATTTGCAAAATAGCCCATGAAGTTACAAAAGTATGTTTTTGCCATACCTAAGCCCTCGAAACTTATTTCTAAGTTATGTAAAGAGTATTTAAGGTATGTTAAGCTTATGACCTTGTTCCGGAGTGTGCGTTGCTACGAGAATCGGCAGACTTTCGTAGTTTGACTTAAATAGTCCCTGTGATTGAACAGGCTTGATTTTGACATCCCAAACCCTTCAAAACTTATTTCTAAGTTATGTAAAGGATATTTAGGGTATGTTTAGCTTATGTCTTCGTCCCGGTGCATACGTTATGTTAAACGGGTTACGTTTAAGCATTGGCTATCGGAATGATTTCAAAGAACAAGTTTTTTTTTGAAAGCCCGAAATTTTGCACAAGTGTCACAGTTATGAGGTCCATTGATTCAGCATGTGAGATCTTGCTAAACCAAATCTTGCCCACCCAAAACAAACATTGACATGCTCACTCTGGGCAGAAGATTATGATATTTAGATTAGAGTAGTTTGTATATATGAATATCCAACAATTAGAATACTAACAAGATACAATAGTAGATATCTTGATTTACATATCTTTAAGTTCAACACTTTGCAGAGTAGACCCGCATAGTGAGGGAAAATTGAAATTCAGGTCAAATTGACATAAATGTTATAACAAAGAAAACATGCTATCAGAGGTGGTAAGATCGGCGGGTAGGTGCATTGAGTAACCCGTAAAAAGTAAACTTGAAATAAGTCATTTCTAGTAGGGTCTAAATGGGCAACTGCCGCTGTTCATGAGCCGAGCCGAGCCGAGCTAAGGCAAGCTCGGGCTCGGCTCGACTATAAATCGAGCTAGCTCGGCTCGGCTCGGATTCGAAACCGAGCTGAAAATCAAAGCTCGGGCTCGGCTTGGTTTTAAACCGAGCTGGCTCGGCTCAGCTTGGTTTGGCTCGATTTTAAAAATAAAAATTAGTACATAACTTTAAAAATTAAGTAGTCTAAAGTATTATTCAATACTTAAAAAGAACATATTGAAAATAAGTTCAACGTCATACATTCCAAGCCAAAATCAAGTTAAACAACACAAAATAGGTTTTAAACTTCGACGAAATACAATATTAGTTCATTAGCATGGTTATCAACCTTCAAATAAGGCATAGATATCAAATTACAAACCTAAATACATGTAAATAATAATTAGTTTTTTGTCATATATTATAATGTATATAAAAATAAAATATATTATAAGAAAAATATCCGAGCTAAACCGAGCCAAGCTAACAAGCGAGCCAAACCGAGCCGAGCCGAGCTAGACTCACTTTCTAACCGAGCCTAGCCGGCTCAGCTCACTTTCAAACCGAGCTATATAAAGCGAGCTTTTTCCGAGCTAAATCCGAGCGAGCTCCGAGCCACGAGCTTTCTGAGCAGCCCTAGCAACTGGACTAGGTTGAGTTGACCCGCAACACGTTCTTATAAAATATTCATTTTTTTATAAATAAATATGTGTTAGCTTGATAAAACCAACAAATTACAATGATTATCTAAGTGTATGTATACAAAATAGGAGATTCTAACCATTAAAAACAAACTTTGGGTATCTTTAGGTGGTATTCTTATTAGTAGCCTTACTAATAAGAATCAAGTTGTCGAAAGTCAACAGGTTTTTCATATACAGGCCATGGCTCATGGGCCATGCCATTGTGTTCTTGTGTTTTACAGTAGAGATGGGCATAATCAGGTTTTATTATTACCCGAAACCGGTTCCAATCCGGACCCGGTTCTGTTTGGATGTCATTGGAACCGGGTATGGCGTGGAACCGGGTCCAGTTCCTACCTGGGTTCACACCCAAGAATATGGAACCGTGTAGAACCGGATACGGGTATTATGGAACCGGGTATGGTGTGGAACCGGGTATGGTGCGGAACCGGTTTCTGACAGTATTGGGAACCGAACATGTGATTTGTCATTTAAAATCTGCAGGAACCGGTTCCTGACAGTCAAACCTGCCATTTTACTATTCAGAACCGGTTCCACATAAATGTTACCGTTGGAAACCGGTTCCTTATTAAAAAAATCGGTTTTTATTGTATATAAACCCCTTCCTACTTACCATTTCTAAACTTAACACTCACCATCATCAACTTACAAAATCAATCAACTTCTAAGTTCTTGCAATACCTATGGCATGCAACGATGAAGTCGTTACGGTCTTAGAGACGAAAAGAAACCCTGCTATATGGAAAAATTTTGATCTCTGTTTAATGTCCGACAGCCACGAGATGGCTAGATGCAAAAAGATTGTGAAAAATTTATGAAGGCCGCCGCCAACTCAACCCTTAAGAAACACAATAAGCGGCATTGCCCATTGACGAAGGCAAAGAAAAATGAGACGGGAGAAGGTTCCGGCACTGGTTCTTCAAATGTTTGATGTAACCCGTTTGGTTTGGTGTTTTTAATAAAGTTTGTGTAATGTTTCTTTCTATTGTTTGTGATGTTTGATTTTTATTATTAGTTACATTGATAAATAAAAATAGTAACAATAATCGGTTAAAATAAAAAAAATCGGTTACAATATATATAAAAAAAATTAACCGGTTACAAAAAAAAAAAAAAATTACTCAGAACCGCTCCAGTAAGATTTTATTTCTTTGATCGTTTATTAGCGGCAGGTGCAACACTTTCTGATGGTTTCTCTTAGGTGCGGGTACCTCGGTACAATCGTCGTCCGAATCGTTAGTCTCCACTTCTTCGTCCTCCTCTTCGTCAACAATTTTATGCTCTAACTCAACTTCATCTTCTAGACTAGTTTTATGTTGAAGACGATCAACGGCATCCAAATGGTCCTTTAAGCATATTGCCATCTCTAGCGATTCCGGAGTTAGTCTTTTCTTTTAATTGACAAAACCCTGCCACTAAGAGAAAACACACTTTCCGAAGCTACCGTGAAAGCTTGGACCGTTAGTATATCACGAGCCATGGTGGCTAGAATCTGGTATTTGGATTCTTTCGATTTCCACCATGTAAAAACATCAAATTTCCTATACTCCTCGGTGGTCATAGTAAGCGAATACTGATTTTTTTTTATATCTCCCAAGTTCACTTGTTGGTTCACTACCCCTTTGTTGTCTAGCCGTCTCGTCTCTAACAACATTCAACATGGTTATAAGTGGATCCACACTTGTTTCATTGTTAGAGGCCGTGGACCGAGACTCAAACAAATTTGTATGATTTTTTTCACCATATTTTTTTAAATAATGATCATAAAGTTTGGCCATACACTCATTGAATATTTTTTTTGTTTTTGCTTTTAAAGTTGGATCCTCCTCATGCATATCCAACTTGTCATAAATTTCATCAATTAAAGCTTCAACACCCGGTACGTTTAAAGCTGGATTTAAAGCGGCGACACATAGAAAAACGGGTGGTAATTCTAAAAAATATTTTTAAAATTTTTGAATCATCACTAGAATTTTCAAACTTTTTAAAATTAGTTGTTATAAAATACAATTGGTTCACAACTCTAGAACTAGTAGGATAATAAACACCGGAAATCAAAGTCGTTGTAGTTTTAAAAACTTGTAAAAAAGTACTTAGGTTATGAATATTTTCCCAAGCCGTGTCGGGAAAGGGGACGACTAGGTACTCATCACTTAAAGTTGTATGAAAAGATTTTAAAGTGCCCATTTGCTTTATAGCAATTTCAAACATATGACAAGTTGAATTCCAACGAGTCGGTATATCCCAATTCGGTCCAATATTTTTTTGGTTGACATCTTTACAAAGTTTTTTATATTCTTGATATCTTTCTTTTCCACTTTTGAAAACATCTTGGAGCATAGCTCTAAATGCTATAATAAAATCCGATACAAATTGACCTTTTAAACCGGTTTGCACTACTAAGTTAATAATATGTGCAACACATCGTGTGTGGAAAAAAACACCATCAACTATTGGTTTGTACTTCAACTTTAATTTTTCAATCGCCGTAGTGTTGTTTGAAGCGTTATCAAAGGATATTGAAAAAATTTTATCTTCTAAACCATATTTAATTATTGTGCCATTTATGATTTTATAAATATTTTCTCCCGTATGAGGAGAAGGAAACTCGTCAAACGCAATCGTACGCTTCATCATTTGCCATGTATCGGGATCAACCCAATGAGCGGTGACACATATGTACGATTCCGGTAAACCATGTGGAGCCAACCACACATCACTAGTTAGGTTTACACTAGTTTTTAAATTCTTAAAAAAAATAATTAAATCTTTTTTTGCATTTTCCCATAAACTTAAACAATGACGTTTTAAAGTGGGACGACTTAGATGGTTATAGCGAGGTTGTAGCGTCTCCCGAATAAGCTTAGTAAGATCGGGGTCGTCGAAGTGTCCAAACGGCAACGCTTTTTGTATCACCAACTTCGTCATCCGATCGCGAGCTAATTTTTTGTTCATAACGAAAAATGGTACCATCTTTGGACAGTTGACCGGATGTCATTTCCTTTAAAGCTTTGCAATACTTATTAATATGTTTCGTTAACGTTGAGTTTGATTCCTTGGCTAATAACGATCCACAATGTTTACATTGAGCTTTTTGCGAGCCGTCACTAATCTCAACTAACTCCCAATTGCTCCAAACTTCCTTATTGCGATTATGAGACAATGTTCCAACCACATATGGAACCGATTGATCTTGAGGAACATTGTTAACGGATTGGGAATTTGCGTTTTTGGAACTCTTTGAGGCCATTTGTTGATTAGTACGTGAAAAAGAACAAGAAAGAAATGTAACAAGAAGAATAGATATGAGAAATTGTGTGCTAAACAATAGATGTCTAAACACTATATATAGAATCGGTTCCAACGGTCAGATTTGTCATTAAATGTTTCTGGGAACCGGTTCCAACGGTAACATTATAACGGCTATAATCGGTTCCTACTGGAACTGCATTACCGGGTACTGGTGGAACCGGGTACTAGTGAAACCGGGTACGGGTAGTAACCGGGTACGGGTAGGAACCGGGTACGACCTGATTCAAATGGTAAAATTGCGGAACCGGGTTGGAACCAACGGGTATTTTGAACCCGGAACCGGTTCTACTTAATGTCGGGTAGGAACTGGGACCGGGTCCAGTTCGGTTCTACCGGTTCGGGTTCGGAACCGGTTTTATGCCCATCTCTAGTTTACACCACTGATTAGTACATGGCCATGAGGACCCAGTCAACATACAATATTTGGAAAATAAGGCCATTATAATTTATACAAAAGTGGAGTGAATTTAAAAATTAAGTTAATGGGAAGCTATAAACTCGAATATTTATACAAAGAAAATTGTTAAGAGTTATATTTATATTAGTTGCCTTGTATTATAAGTGAAACCGAAAGTACCCATATCGTCTTTGAAAAAACGAATAACCAATATCGGCTCATACAGTTTTGATGATTTGGCATCATAATTCATTGAGAAAAGCTCATCCTTATCTCTGACTACTCTAGGTTAAGCCCTTAAGCTTTTAAGTCTGGCTGTTAGTCTGTCACAATCCACAATCCCAAAGTAATTTTATTAGATGTTTATCATTTAAACTAATTTATGTTTTGCAATTTAATTGTTATTTTTTACATATTGACATGCATCATCTCTATAGAAAGGATCTTTAAATTTTGGGCTGATACCATAATAGTTCATAATATTCAAAGATAATTTAGAGGTGCACAAAGAGAAACAGATATTAAACCTTACAGAAGAAACCCAAAACCAAGTATTAAAAAGTTATGTTATTCCCTACATGAATCTACCCATCGGGTATTAATAGGGCTCCATACCTTATGATTGAAACTGGTTCCAATTTAGCAATTTCAACCTGTTATATCCAACCCGGTGAAAACATGAAAAACGCAAACCCAGGACCGAAAAACCCAACCACTTCTGCTGGTCAAAACCCGAAAAAACCAAGAACACGAACCAAAAAACCCGATCACTTCTGCTCCATACCCGTAACCGGTTTGAACCCAGAATCGGGTATGGCCCAATACGCGATTTGTGCACCTCTATCTATATTAAGCAAGAATGGAATGTAGGATCCAACATGGGCCGCGTTTTGTGCGGAGTAGGTTAGGTTAGGGTGTACATTAGCAAAAGGTGATGTTAATCTTATCTTACTCTTGTTCTACAATTCTAGTTACTTTAGAAATTCAAAGTCCGTTGTTGAAAGCCATGCTTAAATTTCTATATCTATGTTAATAAACGTATTTAATTATTAACTAAGCATTTTAATAAAATAAAAGAGAACACATAGATTCAATACTGTAGGCAGTGCATTTATACCTTCGTGTGTGTCCTGTTCACATACACAAATCCTCTCGTACCCGACTTGCAATGCGATCCGATTACAACGTAATATTGTTCCAATATGGCAGTCTCAGTACCCTAACTTTGCACACCTTTCCGATTACAACAAATAAATAAATCAATTATAATGTAACCTAATTAGGTTTGTGAATGAACTTAGAAAATTAGCATCAGATTAAGTGTCTTCTTACTTGTTAACTTCTTCTGAGATGTCAAAACGATCATATGGTAAGTTTGCTAATGCATGTTCCAATTTCCATGTAACTGACTGGAGTTGAAATGAGATTTTCTTTGCTGCTACATTCTTTAGACAAGATCAACCAACTAAAAATCTTAAAATTCAAAAGTTCTACGGAAAATTTAGAAACAAAATAGTAGAGACAATTCCTAATGTTTGAAGCAGTTTTAGCAGAGTTCTATAAATGATTCATTATTTATGATACGCTAATAATCAACCAGGGGAAAATCTATATTAAGATTGCAGCCTAACAAACTTCACATACCTACATCACAAATATCACATCAACAAACAAAAATTAACATAAATAAAGAACTAATGAATTACTGAATACCGAGTTAATATCAAAGCCACTTCCATCACCGCACTAAATCGCAGACAACGACTTTCCAACATCACCACACGTAGTGGTGATTGGCCATGCTCAACCTTCCACTCCTCTCATATCTTTGATCACATCCGATGATCAATGAAATCCCTGTGGAGCGGTCCAAGTATACCCTCACAGCTTCGGCCAGAACCCTAGAAACCAATTCCGGTCAATAGTTGCGCGTATACCACGCTTGTGTATAAGATAATCAATCATCTACACATTCATCTTATATGTTTTAATAATCAAATATTTACAAACCTTAATCCCCACCAAAAGTTTTAGAAAGAAAAGAGGAAATATTTATGAATGCAAAAAAGGTCGATAAAAATCCGGCAAAATCCCATCCAAGTAAAGTCCCAGATACAGATTGCACAAAACAAACCCAATTAATTTCATCCAAGATTATTTCAATTCAATACATGCATCAACCATTGCCAAGTGTTCGGAGTCTTCAACAAAACATTGCATCCAATTAGAATCGCAAAATAACAATCAATGAATCTCAAAAGAAACCTGGATGAGACGAATACAAACCTAGAGGAGAAGACTCGACGGTTTTCGGGATTCAAGATCTGAAGAGTTACAAAATCAACAAAGCGATGATGTTGAGAGATCATAACGTCTGATGAAACATACCAAAAAAGAACCTGTATTTGGAGCTTGTATTTGGAGCCGACGACGAATGTATGACAAATGGTGAAGAAGGAGACAAAGATCAGTAATGCCAATTAAGTTTGTGAAATAAAATTCTCCAGATCTTCAGTTGAGAGATCGTAACGTCTGAGGAGGAAGAAAGAACGGAAATTTAGGGTTTAGTCAATTTTGGTATTCAAGGATGAAAGAACAAAACGACTTATATGTGGCTTATATCTGGATCCGAATAATGTGACCGGGTCGAATAACTGAAATCGAGGCTTCATTGTAAAAAAATGCGACCCATACTTTTCCCGCCAAAACCACCCCTGAGAAGCCCTAATCTACTGCCACATCAGCCAAATCTTCTCATTTATTATATATATATATATATATATATATATATATATATATATATATATATATAACAATAGGTTATGTGAAATTTTGTTAAATTTCTTTTAACTGTTTTAATTTCCTCTAATACTCGAAGTTGTACTACCAGACCATCTTCATTTTTGCTAACATGTTGATCTAGGCACGCTCTGCAAGGTCTAGTCATACAAAGGCTGCTCGAACAGGCGTCACGACAATTGGTCACATCCTGGACATTTCACATTTAAACATGAGTTATAGCAGTTGAGTATGTCCTACAAATATTCAATTATAAGGCTTGACAGATGACTATGTATCATTAATGTAGGGTAACAAGTCATGACCATC
Source organism: Scalesia atractyloides (assembly GCA_947069175.1). Taxonomy (NCBI): domain Eukaryota; kingdom Viridiplantae; phylum Streptophyta; class Magnoliopsida; order Asterales; family Asteraceae; genus Scalesia; species Scalesia atractyloides. The sequence continues at coordinate 31,924,941 of CAMTDV010000030.1, forward strand.
GGTTACGTCCCAAGAACATTTGGCTGAATCAATCCATGGTGATTGGTTAGGTCTTACAAATATCCGGTCACGATCCATAGTAATTGGTTATGTCCTACAAACAATTAGCTATGAGCAATCACACTTAGGGGGCTTCTACTAACATTCCACCACAAGCTATGATAAATGAGGCATGTTACATAAGTGTTTGGCGATGGTTCATGACATTCAAATACATCCACAAATATTAAACTATAAAGCTAAGGTAAGGATACGAAAACCAACATGATCACGAATGCCCGTAACTATTGTAACGTTCCGTAAATTTCATTCTTTTTCATTTTTATTGTAATTCGTATTTTCAATTTCAATCCTTGTAATTCGAGACTTGATCATAATAGAAATAAAATTTTGTACTATTTTTGTTTAATCATACTTACATAATGCGTAAACTATCACGACTACGCGTTTTCTACCAAACCGAGCCATGCAACGAGATTTAAATTCTTTGAAATGTTTTTCATACATATTATTATCATACACATACTTAAATTCACCTGAAAACATCCAAAACATACTTAACTATGGTTTTATTGCATAAAATAACACACAAAACAACCCAAGGGACTAAAATGATTTTTTTTTTTGGAATTTCTTTGATGTCTCCTAGATCTCGACAACGACCTTCGTTGCCTCTGTTGCCGTCTCTACGGAGGTGAAAACGAGCATCTCTCTCACTACCTACCATCGAATCTGTGCTCTTGATACCACTTGATCACGACTGCCCGAAACTTGGTCGCTAAACTTAGCAGCTGAGATAAAATAGAAGAAACCCTCCAAAAGAAATCTTTAGCTGTAAAATAATAACCAAACTTCCAGAACCCGATTACAAGGTTTTTAAACAAAAAACAAAAGACAAAAGCCCAACTCAAAGTCCAACATTCTTGGAAACAAAACACATACTGAAACAGAAATTAAAATTAACTTAACCAGGTTCAACGTGGGCCGGGTTTCAATCATGCTCGCTATGCTCTTCGAACGGGTCAGGCTCCGGGTCTAACTCGCTATCACAACATCCATATAATGAAAGAAAAGTCTAGACACAGTTTATATAAGTGAAAACGTATATTACAAAAAACAAAAGGATCAGAGAGCAAGTCTGATCAACTGAAACGCGATCCAAAATATGGCCATTCACCGATTCAAACGGTATCCATAACGAAACAACACGAGTTCATCTCCAAAAATATGATCCTTCGAGGATTTTAACTGTGATGAAAGTACACTAACACATATCAAAGCGATAGACATATAAAACCTCAACTTTAGTTGATATATAAAAGAGACTAAAGAGTGCCACAATGGTTCCCAACTATAAGCCCAACACATAAATCAAAGAGTGTAGTTTTTATTGCTGAAATGAATCAGTTGAGATATGTGAAGACACAAAGTTTGACAAGCATCATTCGATATGTGTGTGTTCACTAATATTATTTTTACCATGGTAAAGAAAGAGCATATCGAACCTAGACTACGAGGCGATGTCGGAAAAAAAAAGTGTACTTGGAGCATTTGTAGTGTACGGTTATAATAAGTTATACAAATTTGCATAGTCATATGACACATTAGCAACACCTACAAACTTTTCTACAAATTAACTTTCTCAATCAATCATTACATCCCACAAACTTTCTTTCATTGTACACATTATCACAATCTTTTACATTTAGTTTTCTCAACCAATATATTTTTTTATTATAAACAATTTGGTTATAAATAACATATACATAAATATAATATAACTAATTTTAAAATACTATGTAATCCAGGAGGAATTTTAATATTTGACATTTCCAACAAATTAACTAGACCTGGCAATCTTAACCCAAATGTGTAATTTTGAGTTGATTTGGGGTCTAAGTATAAAGTAGTGGGAAATATTATTTCCACACCCCAAAGCGTCGCACTTTGGGCAAAGCATGACGTTTAAGGTAGATTCCAGACAAAAGTTGATTTGATTTAATGATTTGATTGAAAGCCTGCGTTGTACTCTGTACGAGGTTGCCGGAGTCACGCGAAACCCTAAGCGCCGCGCTATGGCCAAAGCGCGACGCTTCGACCCCTCTTTTTGGCACAATAAGTAGCAGACGATGCATGGTTGTGTTCATCACATTTCAAAACTTCGACTCCTCTTTTTGGCGCAATAAGTAGCAGACGATGCATGGTTGTGTTCATCACATTTCAAAACTCGTAAATCGGTTATCAAATTAGAACCGGGCTCTGTTTTTCCAGTGGCATTCCTTCAAATTACGATGTCGTGGTTTAGCAACTACCTGTTTGGTCAATACTCCGACGAGTCTGTGGTTCCAGATTCTTACGAGGGGACAGTTATTTCCGACTCGTACGAGAAAACTGTCCCGTTCAACATGAGGGAGGAGGAGGTTGTCTCTGGCATTCGTTATCATGACAGTACGGTGCAGCTGGACTTGAATGTCCCTGTCGAAGACTCGTACTGGGTGCAGCTGGACTTGAATGTCCCTGTGGAAGACTTGTACACTCCTCGATTTGAAAATCTATATGGTCAGCCAAACTATCAGGACCACGGTTACGGTGGTGAGCAGAGTTATGTACAACAAGACGGTTACGACGGTGAGCAGAGCTTTGTCAAGCAAGACTCTCCTGACCAGGGAGATGGTGGTGAACAGAACATTGCAACGCAAGACTATACGGACCAGGGACACAGTGATGAGCAGGAAGATCCGTTAGTCGACGAGAATGGCTGTTACCCAGTTATATTTTCTTTTGATACGACAGTTAAGTTTTCGTCACGTGACGAGTTGGTAGATTGGGTACAAAATACGGGAAAGGCCAATGGCTACATTATTGTGATTAGAAGGTCGAATAAAAGAGGAAGTAATTTCAAGGTTTGGTTTCAATGCAGTCTTGGTGGGGATTATAAGAGTGTAGCTACATGAGGAAAACGGGTAGCAAGAAAATAGGTTGCCCGTTTGAGCGGATAGGGTTTACTGAATCCAAGGGAAGTGTTTGGAAGATAGAGGTGACGAACCCGAAGCAATACCACACTCCTATCAAAAACTTAGAGGGTCACGCGTATGCGAGAAGGCTTTCTTCTGAGGATACAAGACTGATCGAGCTGCTGGCAGAGCAAGAAATTCCAAACCGTAGCATCTGGCGAACGTTGATGAAAAAGAACCCGGCTAAAAAGATTGTTCCGAAAGATGTACACAACGCTGTTCAGAAGATCAATGCTGGGAAGATGGTCGGTGAATCTCCAATGCAAACACTCGAAAACCTTTTTGTTGAAAAAGATTTCACCTATTACATGCGCGTAGACGAGATCACCAACGTTGTTGAGGATATCTTCTTTGTCCATAAACATTCATTCACTATGTGGTGTGCATTCCCGCATGTGTTAATGATTGATGCCACATACAAAACAAACTTGTACAATCTTCCGTTTGTGCAGATCGTAGGTATGACGTCGACAAACAAGTCATTTGCGGTTGCTCATGCCTTAATTTCTGCAGAGAAGACAGAAAACTGCATGTGGGTGTTGGAGAGGGTTAAGCCTATGTTGGTGGATGAACGTGTCATGGAGCCGCGTGTCATCATTACAGACAGGGACCTGGGCTGATGAACGCGTGTGAACAGGTTTTCCCAAAAGCGAACAAGTATCTTTGTCGGTTCCATATTCATCAGAATATCAACAAGAACAGCAAAGAGAAATTTACCGAGAAAGAGTGGAAAGAATTTCTCCGTTCGTTTTCGACGTTGTGTGAGTCATCCACAGAGGAAATATATCGGTATAATTTGGCGAACATCAAAGCACAGCTGAAACAGACTAGTCGGGGACGTGAGTATCTATTACATAATTATTCATATACCTTTTTACATACATACATGCATACATACCTGACAAGTTTTGGTTATATTTTTAGAGGTTTTTAAGTATACGAAGAAATCTTGGTTGGACCCGTACCGTGAAAAGTTTGTAGCTGCATGGACCTACTGAATGCTTAACTTTCACCAAACTACAACCAACAGAGTTGAGGGCATGCATGCGTTACTATAAAGTCACCTTCCAAGTCATCGCAACACGCTGGTTAAGCTTGTGGGGTTTGTTGATCATATGGTTGAGAAACAATACACGGAGATTAAAAAAGGTTTTGAAACAAGTCTTCGGAAAGTAATGAACCACCACAAGGCTCACCCCATGCTTGCATACTTCGAAAGGTTTTGATATACGCTATTGAGCTTATCTCTTTCGAGTTGCGACGTAAGGAAGACAGGTTGAGAGCCTATGGTGCAACTTATTGTTGCCAGCTTTTCACCAGTTGTGGTTTGCCCTGTGCTTGTTGTCTGGAAAAGTTAGAAAAAAACGGTATGTTTACCTGTTAACTCCTGGCTTTTATGACTTCACGAACTAATTACTACATTTTGATTTTTATACTACAGGTCAGCAAATCAAAATAAGTTCCATAGACGTGTTCTGGAAGAAGCTTGACCTCAAGCCGGCAAGGATTAAGGTTGAAGATGTCGATGTAGACGCGGAATGGGCGAAACTAAAACAACAAATCGATCCAACACCTCCTCAAGTAAAAAAGAGCTACTTTGAAAAGTTTAAACAAATCCTCAATCCAAGAAGCTATACAAAAAAGCCTCCTGTTTTTCAAATGAACACCCGTGGTCGTCAAACAAAGAAGACGCAAGAACAAAGGACGGCAGAACCTGGCAGGAAAAGCTCTTATATACCGTCTACACAAAGTGAGTTCGATTTCTCGGCCGACCCGCCTCGTAACAGCTCGTACGCAGAATCTCAAGGCTCGCACAGACAAACAAAACAACAACCCTTTAACGTTCACCCCGATTTCCCAATGATAACGTTGGGCCCTAAGACGGATGTGGCTATCGGGAACTATGGATGGCAAATCCCAAAAGTGTTTCACCCATACATCTCAAAAATAAAGGACGTGAAACCAGATGGTCACTGTGGGTTTCAATCGGTAGCTGTGGGGTTAGGACTGAAGGAGTTGCGCATGAACGAGGGTGTTTGGAGGCACGTTTTTGATCCGATAAACGTTGGACATTACGATGCGTTGTTTAACAGGATAGAACTTCCTGGTGTGGGTAGAGCCGATCGTGAAAATTGGATGGTGATGCCTGATACGAGATTTCTTATTGCTCAGAGATATGGTGTGATTGTTCACACGATCGACAATCGCGGCAGCGACACAATTTTCCTTTTGCTGGGTGGTCCGGATGAAGCTGAGAGACCTCATCAGGTGGTTGCTGTTGTGTTTGTCGACGATGGACACTTCATACACGTACAACTTGAAGAATCCTATCCAATGCCTCCCCCGAACTTGCTTTGGACTTCGAATAGAACAGAGAGTGCAGCGGGCTGGTGTGACTTATACCTGGATCAAATCAACGCATATCGAAGAATAATGTACACACACAAACCTTAATGTTTTCCCATATGTCCAAGATGTAGGTTAAGTGTGTTTATTGATTTGTTTTTATCCAAAAGTGTGTTTTTGATTGGTACTGCTCAGAATATGCGCTTTTATCGTGTGTCACGTCAACCCGAACATAATCGTCATGTTTTGTACGACGAAAATACGCAATAATATGAACAACATAAACATATTACGCCATAATAATTAATCTACGCACTAATACGACACTCACAGAAAATGGAATAAAAAATACGCGATATAACCGAATGTCTCCGACACGAACCGTACGGCCAACTTACGTGACAAAACCGAATAATACAGATAGTAAACGTTATAATACAACTAACGACAAAATACGATAAGCACTGATCCGGTATGGCGCGCATACATGCAATACCGCACGTCGGACTACAAGTGAAATCAAAAGATAATCACACGAAATCGTGAATACAACACCCGAGATGACTGAACTTATCCGGAATTTGACGTATAGACCATAAACTCCCCAAAAAGACATGAAATGACAAAGTACGTCACGTTACGACATATACAGGTGCGTTTTTGAATTAAAATCAAAATAATTTTTTTTAAAAAGCCAAAGCGCCCCGCTTTGACCTAAATGGGGCGTTCTACTTTAAAAATTTTCAAATTTAACCCAAAACGCCACGTTTAGGCCAAAACACAGCAGTTCACCCCCAAACTCACAAACATTCAAAAAACACACACACAAGGTGCGATTTACACATAGTGGACTCGTTTGATCTCGTTTGAAGGCCATTTCCGACGATTCCACTCTCGTTAGGTAAGATACTTAGTACCCTATTTCATACGTCTCCTTCGCGACATATCGTACGGTGTTTTAATTAAACATGTTCGTGTAATTCATTAAAAATTAAATCGGATAACATTTATAAAAACAACTTTATATTATATACGTTTGTAAGAAATTAAACGATTGATTGCGCTTATTTCATACATCTCATTCGCAACATATCGTACGGTTTTTTAATTAAATATGTTCGGGTAATTTATTAAAATTAAATGGGATAAAATTTATAAAAACAACTATAAATAATATACGTTTGTAAGAAATAAAACAACTTTGTAATATAATTTTTTTGTAAACATAAAACAAAAATCTACAACTTTTCAAAAAAAAAAAAAAAAAAAAAAAAACAAAACACAACCAAATACAACAAAAACAATCAACCAACAACCCATTTTTCACCAAAACCTAACCTTTTCCACCAAATTAAGTCTGGCAGCCCAAAGCGCCCTGCTTTGATTATAGCGGGGCATTTCACACTAAAGTCAACAGACAAGGACTGACAAGCTCAGTCCTTGTCTGTTGACTTTATGTTGAAACACCCCGCTTTGCCTATAGCAGGGCGCTTTGGAGTGTGTAAATAGACTTGGTGCGTGTGTGAATAGCCTGGGCCTTTCAAAATGGGCAATTTTAAATATAGCAAAAAAAAAATAGCATGTCAGGATATGCTTTGAATTAAAAAGAAAAGGAATGGGGACTCTAAAAGCTTATTGCTGACTGGTCTTTGGTTCATCCCTTTCAAAATGTTCGAGAATGGAGAGGACTCATTTTTTCCTTACATCTCCATCCCTACTGTATTTCAATCAACAAAGCTCTATTCTAATATCACAAATTCCGCTTTCTGGAGTTCATATACGATCTAACTTGATTTCAATTCGTAAGTTAATATTTTCGAGCTTTTAGAATGACTCAATTTCAATTGTCTGTTAGTGTTTCTTAGTTGTGTGCTTATTTGCCCTCAATTTGACCATGAAAGCTTTGAGGAACTCTAATTTGAGAAATTCAAACTGAATGATTAGATTATAATGATAAGATTCAAATATGGCCATCCATTTTGATGATAAATAAGTGTTGGTGCATATATCTGTTGCCTACATCATTATGTATTGAGTTTGAGTGAATAGGGCTTAATCTGTTAGAAACTATGCGTATTTATGTGAGAGGGAGGTCAAGTTCGCTGGTCATGGTGTTGTTGAAGTCAAGTTCGCCCGAACATGCTCCCTCACCAACGAACCTCCACCACTATAAATAGGTGCCTTGGGATTTCATTTGTAACATGGAGAGATTTTGGCACAGAGACGGCGAAGCTCTGTCGGATCCGGTTCTTGAATGTATTGAACTGTAGATCAATGAAAACAACATTAAAATGAGTAATTCTTGTTATTTGGTTAACTTGTCATTAGTTTCCGCCTAATTGGACAATAGATAACAAATTTAGGTTCCCGTGCTAATCGTGGACGTTCCTACAAGTGGTATCAGAGCCTGGATACCTAAATTTGCTGGAATCAAGACAAGAATCTCTCTATTTCATCTCCATTCTATCATTTTTCTTAACATTTTCACGTACTTGATGATTTCATGGACAAAATCAGCTAAAAATTGAATATGTTATGTAAAATACAGTTGTGATAAACCCTTGAGAGTTTGGACATCAAATTCAACCGAATTGATATCAAAAAGTTGGAAAAACCATGTTTTGGAAACAAGCTTCAGCCGAACTTAACCTCAAGTTCAACCGAGCTTGATTAAAATTTTAAAGATTTTAGTCAAGTTCGACCGAACTTGATAGATTTTTCAAGGGATTTTAGTGATCTTCGCTCGAACTTGTAACATTTCCAATACTTTTGATCAAGTTCGACCGAACTTGATCAAATTTCATTTGATATCTCACTCACAAGTTCGCCCGAACTTGAGAAACCTTTGAAATAATACCTAAGTTCGACCGAACTTACCAGTTTCTTCTAAAGAATCCTCAAGTCCGCTCGAAGGTTGAATTTTCTCAAAAATCCACATCAAGTTCGACCGAACTTGAGTGTGTTTGATAAAACTTTGGAATTATTTCATCTAAGTTCGACCGAACTTGTGAAAGCTGAAATCAAACAGTTGTTTTCACACAAGTTCGACCGAACTTGTCTGTTTCTAATCAAATTTTGAGTGTTTTTGATCGTATTATCAGATAAGTCTTCGGATTGTCAAAATGGAAGATTTCCACAACGTGTTCGTCTCTCAAATGGCTTCTTCATCAAATGCTAATGTTCTTGCGGCAAACCAGATGAATATCGACAACGAAATGGGTACTACGTTGAAACTGCCAAAGCTAATGAGCATGGATGAATTTGAAGAAAGAAAAGTTTGTGAATTGGATACAAGCGAATCAATTCAACAGCTGGGTTGCAGTTGAGGATGGTTACAAATGGCCAAAGGATGAACGTGATCAAGATCTTCCGCTGAACAAGTTTTCAAATACTGACAAAGATAATTATGTTGCTGAGAAGAAAATGGTCAGCTTGATACAACAATCAGTGAAGGAAGATATCTTGATATTATTACCAGAATATGATATTTCACAAGAATTATGGAATTCTCTTTGTGAAAAATTCAAAGGAAGTGATGAAATGATCAAAAGCAAAAAAGCTTTAATCAAAAAGGAATTTGAGGTCTTAACGATGATAAAAGGTGAAACAGTGAAGCAGATGATCGATAGATACTGTCACTTCATGGTCCAGATGCGAAGATATGATATCAAACGATCTAATGAAGAGCAAATCGAGAAGTTAGCCGATGCACTTCCAGAAGGAGAATGGACAACATATCTGACGATTCTGAAGAATAGTCCATCTTGGAGACATTTCAAGTTGTCATCCTTCATAGACAAATTGGAGGGACATGAAATGGAATTGATGAAGATTGCAAAATCAAAGAATGCTAATGTTGTTCAAGATGTTGGTGTCTATTACAAAGGAGGTATTCTAGATACTCCGATTCAAAGCCCGAAAATTCAAACAGCATTTAGTGCAAATACAAATTTTTCTCCAAGTTAAAGTTCTCCATATGTTGGATATACAAGTGCAAGTTCAAGCTCATCATTCCATAATCAGACAAACCAAATCGGTTCTGATCCAAATGTTTTCCAATGCAACATAGCAGTTGATTTGAAAAATGTATTTCCAAAAAAAAGGTGGCTAAACAGCACATAGCACTTCTTGCTACCGTTCTCGAATCATATGAAAGTCTTGTTGCTGGAAAGGTTGGTAATCCAGAAATGATCACTGAAGATTATGATCAGGTGGACGAAGAATAATTGGAGCTAATGGATATCAAATGTAGCCTTGCATCCATTATCAGAAGAGTTTCTAAATTTGTGGCGCTCACTGGAAGGGATATTGGTAATTCAACTAACAAGCTTGGTTTTGACAAGTCTAAAGTCACATGCTTCAGGTGTCGACAAAAAGGACACTTCAAACGAGAATGCAGCAATCAAGAAGCAAGTGGAAATCAAAATCCTTTCGGCAGCAACAATGAGTACTATAAGAAAGCTCTTCAATACAAACCATATCCAAAGAGAACGCAAGTCGAAGTAGAAGATAAACCTGCAAAGAAAGCCGAACAAGCTCTTGTTGCCAATCATGAAGAAGATGGTTTTGACTGGAACAGATACATCGGAAAGAAAACTGGTGTTGCTATGATAGCAGAGTTAGTGGATGAATCTGATACATCATATGTCGATGCTGCTTTGGAAAATGCCATTCTGGAAGGTTATAGGCAGAGAGCTGAGGAAGAAGAATTAGCTTACCTTGAGATGCAAAAGCAAGAAGCTTTGAAATCAGAGGCAGAAAAGGTAAAATCTGAGGTAAAAATGTTTGAAAAGGAAGTTGTGAAAAATGTGAAGGTTGAAAAACCTTGCTCAAAGTGCGCAAGTCCTTGGGAACCATGTCTTGATAAAGTCAAAGTCATAAGAGAATTGACTGTACACAACGAAACTTTCGTTATGATTACAGAACCATAAAAGAAGCTTATGATAAAATATCAAGCAAATATAAATATGTTGATAATGCTAATCGTGAGCTAAATGCTAATTTCAAAATGTTAAATGCATCGGTAATTGAAAAACAAAAGGCAATTAACATGTACATTAACACCATTGCTGAGACAAAGCGTGAACTTCACGACATAAAGATAGAAACGGAACGGGTAAGACAACATCTAAAGAGCTACACCACAAACACATATGTCATTGATCACATTTTACCTACGATTAAATCGGAGGAAAATGGTGATAAATCAAATCGTAAAGAATATGGAAGTGTTCCTCCACCACTTCTTGCAAGTTATTCCTGCAAGAAAGATGATGAGATTGAAAAGGCATTTAATTTACTCATTTTGTCTGAAAAGAACAATAAAATTGCATGAGAACATTGACATAGACTTTACAAAATCAAATGATGATAATGAAGCGGTGGTAAAAAATGTGGTTAAAAAGGTGTTGGGAAATGATTCTGATGACGACAGCTCTGAAAGTGCCAAATCAAGTTAGAAAAACTCGGAATCACAATCTGAAGATGACGATACATCATCAGAACATGATCTAAGTGATGATCCTAATGTTGTCATGTAAAAGATTAAGGAATCTGATAGATTGTGTTTCGATGATAGTTTTCTGATTCGGAATGTGAAAGAGGATCAACTTGATAAAGTTTTCAAACTTGTAGAAGTTTCATCAGATGATCTTGAGAAAAACGAGAAAAGATTTTATTCAAAACCCAAAAGGAATGATAACAATTACCGAAAGTTTGGTAGTGATTTTCCTGAGAACAGGAGAGCAGGATTAGGTTTGGAGGAAAGTGAAGAAGAACCGAGAAAGAACCAGAAGTCGCCATTTTATGAATACAAAGGTAAACACATGAAGTTTGTGTATGGACAAATACGGTTCAGGAAGAAGGTATGATTGGTAAGAAATCGAACAATGAATTCAAAAAGGAGAAAGACTTCGGGACAAGGCTAAAACCAAGTCCACAAGTGGTTTTGAAACCCACTAGTGGAAATGGTTCTGATAATTGAACTTGCTTTAAATGCAATGTTGTTGGTCACATTGCTCGCAAGTGTCTGAATCTAAAGCCTGTATTTCCATGAAGAAAAAATGTTTCAAAAGATGAAAAGCTAAAACAACCAGAGATTGTAAAATCTGTCACAGAAACAAGTACAAACTATGAATCTAAACAAGAAGTGAAACCTAAAACTGTGTCAAAGTTTGAAAACTCAACATTTGAAAAAGGTGAAACTTCAAAATTTAATGAAAACAAAGATTCTAGGTTCTATATCAAGAAAGCGAGAAGCAAGCTACAATCATGGGTTGCTAAGAAAAGGCTTTTATCATCAGAAAAACCAAAGCATGTTGCTGACAAAACTGAAAATGTCAAATTAACCGAGTCAGTAATCAAAACAACGAATGAAGAAAGGTAAAAACATTTTCAGAATCGACATTGGATGAAATGTTTGATGATGATTTTGATTATGATGAAGAGTTAGAATATGGTTATGATGCTTATCATGTCAAACCCAAAACCAAAAAGGTTTGGGCTTCCTTATTCAAATAGTTGTTTTGTGTACAGGAGTTCCACAAGATCCGCGTATCAAAGTCAAATCTGGATAGCGGAGCTCCATGAGTTTTTAACTTATCTAGAAAGTCATAATCTTTGTTGTTTTTGAAATTACAAGTGGTTGAAAAAGAAAAATTGAAAAGAATGTTTTAAAAAATTTGTGAAAATCCACACCGTTAAACAGAACACTGATTGTTATATTGAAAAATCACTTAAAATTGATTTCCTACAAGTGGTTCTTACAAGTGGTTTCTACAAGTTGAGGTTAACAAAGTTTAATGGATTGTTCTGTTGTCAGGTGATGATGCAGAAGTTATAAAAGGATCGGACAACGAGTTCTCGTGATCCACATTGGTTGTTACGTTTTTAAGAAAAATTTCTTTAAATCTAAAATTCAAAAATATGTTTTTGATTTTAGGGGGAACAAGAAAATTTGAAAAAAATAAAAAACATATAAAATTGTTGAAAAATCAAAAACATATGAAAAACAAGTTGAAAAATTCAAAAACATTGAAAAATTCAAAAAGTACAAAAACATTGAAAAAGACAAAAAGAATTTGGTTGTCATAAAGAAAATGATAGTACATCAGTGGACTATCACAGTATGCTAAAGAATTGTAAAGTTTAAAAGTGATAAACGAGTCTTATGTGGATGTGTCGATAGGCTTAACACGTTCAGTAGATTGTTTTCTAGATATAAACTAAATTTTACAACTGCTTAAACGTGTGGTTTAACACATCTTGGATATATGGACTTAGTACTTCGAAATTTCGATTGAAGGGTTGCCTGATCCTGAGATACGAGGTCTTTATGGATAGTTGATATCTGGGGTATTATTCAAGTTCTTCTGATTTTGCGGAAGCAATAGCCTAGAACTTCTATAATGCTTTTGCTAAAAACCCCAAATTAGCATGCAAAATTTGGAAAGAATCGAAAGATCTAATCTTTTGCAATACTTAAAAGATTCCTTAAGTGGAACACACCTTAAAGACGAGCCTTCATCTCTTTGTCTATACGGTAGTACTAACCTGAGCTCTCAAGGCCTCGCATTTACTCAGATACATATATCAATTACGCTATATTCACCTATAAGATGAAATCTAGGGAATCTGGATTCGGGAGTATAGTCAAGAAGTGGGAACCATAGTTAAGTCAAGTTTCTTAAAATCATATCTTAACATATCTTGGAACAATTGAGAAACGTGGTAAAGTTTAAGTGGACAAACATATCGACAATCTACGTAAACGAGTTTAAAACTTAAAGTCTTTCAAAAGGTCAATGGTACTGGTGATATGTCTCAAACAACTGATACGATCCTTAGACACGAATTCACAAAAATATGTCTGTAAATATATTTGTACATAGTTTACTTTACTTGTTAAAAATTATGTAAATACTTTACTTGCTTTTCAAGATAAAAATCAAAAAGATTTTCAGTGTGTTTTAGTATAAACTTTCTAAAAATCAAAAATATTTTGTTTCTACGTTAGTTTCAATGAGCCAATGATGGAAAACGTATCTTCGAAGTCTGGTAAGAAAATCTGATGAATGTTTAAAAGTTCATTAATTTGAAACTTTAAAATCAGATTGTTCATAACGGTTTTTCAAACTGAGGTCATTAATTTGGACTTGGTTGATAAATTTGGTTAATCAAGGTCATTAACTTGGACTTGATCAACAAAGTGGATTTTTACAAATCAAATAATAAAAATGTGAAAGTTGAAGGATTTAAATGTAAAATGTATTCAAGGTCATTAACTTGGGTCTTTCAAAATGGGCAATTTATATAGCAATAAAAAGAGCATGTCAGGATATTCTTTGAATTAAAAAGAAAAGGAATGGGGACTCTAAAAGCGTATTGCTGACTGGTCTTTGGTTCATCCCTTACAAAATGTTCGAGAATGGAGAGGACTCATTTTCTCCTTACATCTCCATCCCCACTGTATTCAATCAAAAAAGCTCTCTTTTAACATCACAAATTCCGGTTTCTGGAGTTCATATACGATCCAACTTGATTTCAATTCGTAAGTTAGTATTTCGAACTTTTAGAATGACTCAATTTCAATTGTCTGTTAGTGTTTCTTAGTTGTGTGCTTATTTGCCCTCTATTTGATCATGAAAGCTTTGAGGAACCCCAATTTTAGAAATTCAAACTGAATGATTAGATTATAAACGATACGATTCATATATGGCCGTCCATTTTGATGATAAATAAGCGTGAATCAAACTTAGAGAAAGTTCAAGTTTTGTTTAAGCAGAAAAAATGACTCAATTTGATCTTTGAATGTTAACCGACTTACTTTTTTTAGTTAACGAGTTGACGCTAACCCGCGCGTTTCGGCTAGATGTTGATCAAGATTATAGTATTAGATACAGTTTAAAAAACATGCTCGGTTTACTTTATGATATGATATGATATGATATGCATACATGCTTGGCTAATGCTTTAATGTAGAATATGTGAACATGTGTTGGCTAAATCTTAATCAAAACCATACATAATCTATAAAATTGTTTTGTGGATATGCTATATCGTAGTGTACCAAGTTAAAATTGATCATGTTTGGTTCTCTTAACATCCAAGACAACAAACTTGAAGTACACAGTAGATCATACAACATCAACAGTAAGCAAACAATTTTAGTCTCAAGAGTTAATTTTATTTACAAATGCAATTCTAGATCAGGTTATTCGGGTGCACCGGAATTCCAGAAAAGTAACCCATTAACCATCTTAATCTACTGTCTTCGAATTCGGGTTATTCATTTAAACAGGCTAGGTCTTAAATGTTTAAGTGGATGATTTACTATTCCTTTTGAACATCGATTTAAACCGGAAAACATGGGATGTTCAAGTTGCGTTGTTTAAATAATGTTACCACAAAAACAATTTGTATATGCAAATTCAAAAGCGGAAATTGAATACAAAAACATTCTGTTGAAGCACAATTTTCACCGTCAAAATATTAGTTACCACAATTCAAAAACATGCGAACATACAAAAACCAAGTTACTTGGTACTGTATATGAAAGTTTGTTCGCTATAAATGTCGATTAAAATCACATAGGAATTAAAACCTAAAATGGATTTTTGATAAACACTAAGTACATGCCAACATACAGTATCCTGGTACCATTATAAAAATTTTAAAACCCAGTTGTTTCATACCACATATGCAAATTGCATTCAAATAAACCATCGTATAAGCAAATTGATTAGTTGCATGTACGTTGAAGAGAATAAAGACTGATCGAGCAACTGGCAGAGCAAGAAATTCCAAACCGTAGCATCTGGCGAACGTTGATGAAAAAGAACCCGGCTAAAAAGATTGTTCTGAAAGATGTACACAATGCTGTTCAGAAGATCAATGCCGGGAAGAGGGTAATGCAAAAACTCGAAAACCTTCTTGTTGAAAAAGATTTCATCTATTACATGCGTGTAGACAAGATCACCAACGCTGTTGAGGATATCTTCTTTGTCCATAAACATTCATTCACTATGTGGTGTGCATTCCCGCATGTGTTAGTGATTGATGCCACATACAAAACAAACTTGTACAATCTTCCGTTTGTGCAGATCGTAGGTATGACGTCGACAAACCAGTCATTTGCGGTCGCTCATGCCTTAATTTATGTAGAGAAGACAAAAAACTACATGTGGGTGTTGGAGAGGGTCAAGTCTAAGTTGGTGGATGAACGTTTCATGGAGCCGCGTGTCATCATTACAGACAGGGACCTGGCGCTGATGAACGCGTGTGAACAGGTTTTTCCAAAAGCGAACAAGTATCTTTGTCGGTTCCATATCATCAGAATATCAACAAGAACAACAAAGAGAAATTTACCGAGAAGGAGTGGAAAGAATTTCTCCATTCGTTTTCGACGTTGTGTGAGTCTTCCACAGAGGAAATATATCGGTATAATTTGACGAACATCGAAGCACAACTGAAAGAGGTTGGTCGGGGACGTGAGTATCTATTACATAATTATTCACATACCTTTTTACATACATACATGCATACATACCTGACAAGTTTTGGTTATATTTTTAGAGGTTTTTGAGTATATGAAGAAATCCTGGTTGGACCCGTACCGTGAAAAGTTTGTAGCTGCATGGACCTACAGAACGCTTAACTTTCACCAAACTACAACAAACAGAGTTGAGGGCATGCATGCGTTACTAAAAAGTCACCTTCCAAGTCGTCGCAACACGCTGGTTAAGCTTGTGGGGTGTTTGTTGATCATATGGTTGAGAAACAATACATGGAGATTAAAAAAGGTTTTGAAACAAGTCTTCGGAAAGTAATGAACCACCACAAGGCTCACCCCATGCTTGCATACTTCGAAAGGTTTCGATATACGCTATTGAGCTTATCTCTTTCAGGCTGCGGCGTAAGGAAGATGGGTTGAGAGCCTATGGTGCAACTTGTGGTTGCCAGCTTTTCACCAGTTGTGGTTTGCCCTGTGCTTGTCGTCTGGAAAAGTTAGAAAAAACGGTATGTTTACGTGTTAACTCCTGGCTTTTATGACTTCACGAACTAATTTACTACATTTTGATTTTTATACTACAGGTCAGCAAATCAAAATAAATTCCATAGACGTATTCTAGAAGAAGCTTGACCTCAAGCCGGCAAGGATTAAGGTTGAAGATGTCGATGTAGACGCGGAATGGGCGAAACTAAAACAACAAATCGATCTAACACCTCCTTAAGTCAAAAAGAGCTACTTTGAAAAGTTTAAACAAATCCTCAATCCAGGAAGCAATACAAAAAAGCCTCATGTTGTTCAAATGAACACCCGTGGTCGTCAAACAAAGAAGACGCAAGAACAAAGGACGGTAGAACCTAGCAGGAAAAGCTCTTATATATCGTCTACACAAAGTGAGTTCGATTTCTCGGCCGATCCGCCTCGTAACAGCTTGTACGCAAAATCTCAAGACTCGCACAGACAAACAAAACAACAACCCTTTAATGTTCACCCCGATTTCCCAATGATAACGTTGGGCCCTAAGACGGATGTAACTATCGGGAACTATGGATGGCAAATCCCCAAAGTGTTTCACCCATACATCTCGAAAATAAAGCACGTGAAACCAGATGGTCACTGTGGGTTTCGATCGGTAGCTGTGGGGTTAGGACTGAAACATATAAAGTATTTGTCTATCCGGCAACAACTTTTAAAGGAGTTGCTTATGAACGAGGATGTTTGGAGGCACGTTTTCGATTCGAAATACGTTGGACATTACGACGCGTTGTTTAATAGGATAGAATTTCATGGTGTGGGTAGAGGCGATCGCGAAAATTAGATGGTGATGCCTGATACGGGATTTCTTATTGCTCAGAGATATGGTGTGATTATTCACACGATCGACAATCGTGGAAGTGACACAATTTTCCCCTTGCTTGGTTGTCCGGACGAAGCTGAGAGACCTCATCAGGTGGTTGCTGTTGTGTTTGTCGACGATGGACTCTTCATACACGTACAGCTTGAAGAATCCTATCCAATGCCTCCCCCGAACTTGCTTTGGACTTCGAATAGAACAGAGAGTGCAGCAGGCTGGTGTGTCTTATACCAGGATCAAATCAACGCATATCGAAGAATAATGTACACGCAGACCTTAATGTTTTCCCATATGTCCAAGATGTAGGTTAAGTGTGTTTATTGATTTGTTATTATCCAAAAGTGTGTTTTTGATTGTTATTGCTCAGAATATGCGCTTTTATCGTGTGTCACGTCAACCCGTACGTAATCGTGACGCTTCTTACGACCAAAATACACAATAATAGAATTTCATGGTGTGGGTAGAGCCGATCGCGAAAATTAGATGGTGATGCCTGATACGGGATTTCTTATTGCTCAGAGATATGGTGTGATTATTCACACGATCGACAATCGCGGCAGTGACACAATTTTCCCCTTGCTTGGTGGTCCGAACGAAGCTGAGAGACCTCATCAGGTGGTTGTTGTTGTCGACGATGGACACTTCATACACGTACAGCTTGAAGAATCCTATCCAATGCCTCCCCCGAACTTGCTTTGGACTTCGAATAGAACAGAGAGTGCAGCGGGCTGGTGTGTCTTATACCTGGATCAAATCAACGCATATCGAAGAATAATGTACACGTAGACCTTAATGTTTTCCCATATGTCCAAGATGTAGGTTAAGTGTGTTTATTGATTTGTTATTATCCAAAAGTGTGTTTTTGATTGTTATTGCTTAGAATATGCGCTTTTATCGTGTGTCACGTCAACCCGAACGTACTCGTGACGTTTCTTACGACCAAAATACACAATAATACGAACAACATAAACATATTACGCCATAATAATTAATCTACGGACTAATACGACACTCACAGACAATGGAATTAATAATACGCGATATAACCGAATGTCTCTGACACGAACCGTACAGCCAACTTACGCGACAAAACCGAATAATACAGATAGTAAACGTTATAATACAACTTTTAACGACAAAATACGATAAGCACTGATCCGGTATGGCGCACATACATGCAATACCGCATGTCAGACTACAAGTGAAATCAAAAGATAATCACACGAAATCGTGAATACAACACCCGAGATGACCGAACTTATCCTGAATTTGACGTATAGACCATAAACTCCCCAAAAAGACATGAAATGACAAAGTACGTCACGTTACGACATGTATAGGTGCGTTTTTGAATTAAAATCATAATAAAAAAAGCCAGAGCGCCCGCTTTGACCTAAGGGGGGCGTTCTACTTTAAAATGTTCAATTTTAACCCAAAATGCATTTTTAACCAAAACGCATGCGTTTTGGGTTAAAATGAAAATGTTTATAGCAACACGCCACGTTTAGGCCAAAGCGGGGCGTTTTGGACCCACGTTTTAACCCAGAACGCAACAGTTCACCCCAAAACTCACAAACATTCAAAAAACACACACACAGGTTGCGATTTACACACAGTGGACTCGTTTGAAGGCCATTTCCGATGATTCCACTCTCATTAGGTAAGATACTTAGTTCCCTATTTCATACGTCTCATTCGCGACATATCGTACGGTGATTTAATTAAACATGTTCGTGTAATTCATTAAAAATTAAATCGGATAACATTTATAAAACAACTTTAAATTATATACATTTGTAAGAAATGAAACGATTGATTGCGCTTATTGCATACGTCTCATTCGCGACATATCGTACGGTTTTTTAACTAAATATGTTCGGGTAATTTATTAAAATTAAATGGGATAACATTTATAAAAACAACTATAAATAATATACGTTTGTAAGAAATAAAACAACTTTGTAATATAAATGTTTTGTAAACATAAAACAAAAATCTACAACTTTTCAAAAAAAAAAAACACACAACCAAATACAACAAAAACAATCAACCAACAACCCATTTTTTCACCAAAACTTAACCTTTTCTACCAAATTAAGTCTGGCAGCCCAAAGCGCCCCGCTTTGATTATAGCGGGGCATTTCACACTAAAGTCAACAGACAAGGACTGACAGGCTCAGTCCTTGTTTGTTGACTTTACGTTGAAACGCCCCGCTTTGCCCATAGCGGGGCGCTTTGGAATGTGTAAATAGACTTGGTGCATGTGTGAATAACTTGGGCCTTTCAAAATGGTCAATTTTAAATATAGCAAAAAAAAGAGCATATCAGGATATTCTTTGAATTAAAAAGAACAGGAATGGGGACTCTAAAAGCTTATTGCTGATTGGTCTTTGGTTCATCCCTTTCAAAATGTTCGAGAATGGAGAGGACTCATTTTCTCCTTACATCTCCATCCCCACTGTATTCAATCAAAAAAGCTCTCTTTTAACATCACAAATTCTGGTTTCTGGAGTTCATATACGATCCAACTTGATTTCAATTCGTAAGTTAGTATTTTCGAACTTTTAGAATGACTCAATTTCAATTGTCAGTTAGTGTTTCTTAGTTGTGTGCTTATTTGCCCTCAATTTGATCATGAAAGCTTTGAGGAACCCCAATTTTAGAAATTCAAACTGAATGATTAGATTATAAACGATATGATTCACATATGGCCGTCCATTTTGATGATAAATAAGCGTGAATCAAACTTAGAGAAAGTTCAAGTTTTGCTTAAGCAGAAAAAATGACTCAATTTGATCTTCGAATGTTAACCGACTTACTTTTTTTAGTTAACGAGTTGACGCCAACCCGCGCGTTGCGGCTAGATGTTGATCAAGATTATAGTATTAGATACAGTTTAAAAAACATGCTCGGTTTACTTTATGATATGATATGCATACATGTTTGGCTAATGCTTTAATGTGGAATATGTGAACATGTGTTGGCTAAATCTTAATCAAAACCATACATAATCTATAAAATTGTTTTGTGGATATGCTATATCGTAGTGTACCAAGTTAAAATTGATCATGTTTGGTTCTCTTAACATCCAAGACAACAAACTTGAAGTACACAGCAGATCATACAACATCAACAGTAAGCAAACAATTTTAGTCTCAAAGAGTTAATTTTATTTACAAATGCAATTCTAGATCAGGTTATTCGGGTGCACCGGAATTCCAGAAAAGTAACCCATTAACCATATTAATCTACTGTCTTCGAATTCGGGTTATACATTTAAACAGGCTGGGTCTTAAATGTTTAAGTGGATGATTTACTATTCCTTTTGAACATCGATTTAAACCGGAAAACATGGGATGTTCAAGTTGCGTTGTTTAAATAATGTTACCACAAAAACAATTTGTATATGCAAATTCAAAAACGGAAATTGAACACAAAAACATTCTGTTGAAGCACAATTTTCACAGTCAAAATATTAGTTACCACAATTCAAAAACATGCGAACATACAAAAACCAAGTTACTTGGTACTGCATATGAAAGTTTGTTCGCTATAAATGTCGATTAAAATCACATAGGAATTAAAACCTAAAATAGGTTTTTGATAAACACAAAGTACATGCCAACATACAGTATCCTGGCACCACTTATAAAAATTTTAAAACCCAGTTGTTTCATACCAAATATGCAAATTGCATTCAAATAAACCATCGTATAAGCAAATTGATTAGTCGCATGTACGTTGAAGAGAATAAAAAAAAGTTTTAGAAAAGATCTTTGAACACTAACAAAAACAGAGAAACTATAACCTGTATCGATCTTGTCCGTTCAATGGGTATTCCGGGGAGGCCGAAAACGGTGGTGCGTTGTAGATGCGGTAGACAAAGAGAAAGACGAAGAGAAGGACGATTGATTGGGGTAAATGTAGTCGCTACGTCCACAAAAAGGAAACGGTAGTGTGGTGGTGGAGAGTAACGATAATCAAACGGTTGGAATGGTGTTGAAACGGGGGCTTGGGGGGGGGGGGGGGGGTAAATTATTAAAAAATTAGAGTCCCTTCGGGGTTGGCTCTTGCTGATTTAATATAACTTTCTTGTGGTTGTTAAAAAAAAATTAAAAAAATAGAATCATTAAAATAGGAAACATCATATCAATACAAAAGGAGGTGCATCGATCTATATCTTCAAATTTTCACTGTCAAAACATTGGTTTTCCCTGTTGACTATCACATTCAAAACTAAAAAGTGGAAGGAATTATTGGTTGTGAATGTGGAAATGGTTAGTCTGTGTCTAGTGGGGCGCCATCTTTCATTATAAAGCCCTCATAGCGCCCCATGGAGCCCCGCACACTACGACGAAGGGCTTTATTGCTTAAAAATGGAATGGAGCGCTATGTATATAGTGGCGCCATGTTGGTTGCAATCTTTCTCTCCACTCACACACACATATATACATGCATATATATATATGTATAATTTAAGGGTTATTAATTAATTGGTAATGTTGAGGTAGGGGCTTTATAACTACGGACTCTATTGATATAACGCCTCATAAAGCCCCTGTGTGACGTGGCATGACACGTGTCGCATAACGTCCACAAAGAGGCTTTATGACTACGGATGACCTTATGCATATTGGTTAATGGTTATAGACTAAGTATATAAATAATATATCTTGATTAAATCGTGTAGTAATTCTGGTAAAAGAGAGATTTTAGAAAGTATTAGAAAGGATAGGTGCGTCGGTTCCGAGAAGCATTGTGACTTTCTATTGTGTACTAAAGTTTATTACCATTCCCGAAATACTATAATAAGTTAAACGATGTGTCCTTTTATAAAGCCAAAAAACCAATTTCCATAGCATAGTGAAGTATACACTTGTTTTAAATTAGGAAGGGTTGTGACTTTTTGGAGGGTGTAATCTAAATCATTGTGTTTTATATATATAATAATAAAATGAAAGAGTGAGTAAAATGAAGAAACGGGCGTGACTATTAAAAAAATGAGACACAACCCAAGTTGCTAATTGTATATATAAGGGTATAATTTTCGGTAACTATCTACCGGTCATTATCTAGGAGAATTCATACCAATGCTATTAATCTGTTGACTATATTGTTGATCAGTTCTGTTCATATATGAATGGAAAACAAATAAAATAATACCTGTGACGGCAGATAGGCCAGTCAGTGATGAAGGCATGGTGTTTGACATCTTTGTCAGTGTGATCTGGTTCCTCCTTAGGGTATAAAGTGATGATGGTAGTACCGAATTCTATGGCATAATTCGTATGGAGAGAGAGGGATAAATTATGTGATGTTGTTGTGAGTAATAGGTTGTGTAACTGTCTAACCCTTTACCTCTCTAGTTACCTCCTTAATATACAACCAAGAGGAAACCCTAATTAGTTAATAAGGGTAATATGGTCCATCAACAATTACCAACTAATATATAATGGGATTAATATATATTTTGATCCAATATAATATAAATGATTATAATGGCTACTACATTAAATATTAAACAATTAATATATTTAATCTTACATTTCCCCACTTAGCCGAGTAATCATTTATCATGAATGTTAGATAAGGCTGATCAGGAGTTAACACTCATTTTAGCTTTAAACCAAGAACCGTAGCATAGAAATGCAGCCGTTGAATCATTATTCGACTCAGGACCCCCATTAGTCATACTACAGCCTCAATTTAAAACCTAAAAGTTATGATCAAAATACGCAAGTAAGCTCTTTAGCATTTGATTTGTATTTATATTTGTCTATATGTCATTATACCGGCAGAACATATGTTAGAGACATACAAAATCAAACTAAGGAAATTTCATTAATTAAAACATAAGTAAGTACAATATGCTATTTGTCACACCCGACCCGCAGCGGAATAAGAGTCGGGGCATAATTGGGTTATCACCAAAGCTCATGATATTTACTAATATGTTTCATATATATTAAAGTCAAAATTTCATTCTCAATAATCCAAACATGTCCATACAAATACAAAGAAAAATAATCAACTAAACAATTCCAAGCTCTAAATCATTTTATTCTTCTAGGCCAATCCTATGTGTTTCTTGCTGCAGCTGGTTCACCTGTATCATGTGTAAAAATGGGAGTTTTTGGGTCAACATAAGTTGGCGAGTGAACCTTGTTAGATAAACATTTATTATTGATTTTCTTGTTATTTTATCAAAGAAAAATTGTGCATAATCATAAGTGAGCAAATGTAAATAGTCAATCAGTGACAATGACAACCACAACTATAACATACAATAACATAAATAGGGAACAAACGGCATATGATGTATGTACTGAAAATGATAAATGTCTGTGCGATCAAGGCTCAATCAAACGGAGCCGATCGTATTGCATGTACTGAAAATGATAAATGTCTGTGCGATCAAGGCTCAATCAAACGGAGCCGATCGTATGTTGGCACGCCAGGTTCACGCTCATAATGTAATGGGAAACATGCTCAACGCTCATAATGTAATTGGGAGCGGCGGCCTATGAAATTGCATGTAGTGAAATAAATAAATTAAATCTGAACAATAACCACACAACAGTTGAAACAAGCTGAATACACATTTGTTCATGATATGATGCATGCACAATGATTTAAATATAATAAATGGTAAGACACATGATACACCCAAAAAACGTGATTAAAACGGAGAATTTGTAAAGATTAACTCACATTGGGTGCGTTTGGTTGGAGATGATGAGATGCGCACGAGTTGGAAGGATTGAACAACGAGTATTAACTAACCTAAATAATAACGGAAAATATAGAAAATGAGTGGATTTTATTGATAATTTTAATAGGATTTTTAGATATATTTTTGGTGAGTTTAAGGCTATTTCCTAACTTTAAAAACATTATTTTTAAGTATTTTTAATTGATTTTTAAATTAAATTAAATAAATAAAAATATAAAAATATGTTGACTTTTGCATTGACCGTTGACCGTTTGACTTGTTGACCGGTTTTATTGTGTAATTGTATGCGCCGGGTGAGGCTCGAACCCGAGACCTCCCGTTCGCGTGCACGCAGCTCTACCAACTGAGCTACGTGTCTAACCTGAAATAATTCTGTTTTATAATAACTCGGTTTATTCAAAATTCTTTTATTTTCAAAAATATTTTAAATCATCGAACCGGTGTCACGAACAGGTCTCGAACCCGGGACCTGTGCTTTATCGTTACACACAGTCCACCGCTGGACTGTGCGTCTAACTTGTTTAATATACAGATTTTTATTATACTTAACATCTAACGTAAGTTAATCCGGTTCAGTTAGAAAAATAAAACATCCTTATTACAGAGAGGGTGTGTGTATCAGGGATCGAACTCGCGGCATGTGCGTATTGTTTGCACACAGTCCACCGCTGGACTGTGTGTCTAACCCGTTTAAAATACCTATTTTAATTATCCTTATAATGTTAACACAGTTCATCTTCTTCGCTAATTTTTACAGACGGCAATTTACCCAACTGTTTCTTGTTTAACAACATTCATAAGACTAAAATGAAATGACAGAGACGGTGTTGGAAGCAAACATACCGGAGGAATGATTTGTCTCAGAATTCCGGCAAGGCGTCGGCTCTGTTTTTATGAACTTCAACTGAGCGACCAATTTAATAGTTTTGATTAGCTAATTGTGGAATTGAAGTGTTAAACAAGAGTTAACAGAAGGTTTGAATGTCCATACCGTTTTACAGCGGAAGATAAGAACTTTCAGAGATTTTCCGGCGAGTAGGAATTATCCAATAACGACGTCTGAATTCGATTCCGATTGAAAGGTTTGGGTTAGCAATAGCTTAACAATTGATTGACCACAAAAGAATTGAAAGACTTACTGTTTTGATGGAGAATACGGTTTTCCGGCGAAAGTCCGGCGAGTCCAATTAGATTCTCCGGCGAACTGAAAATTGTGCGGAAATGTAATTGAGAGCTTTCCGAGTGTGTTTGAGTCGTGAGAGAGAACAAAGATTGAAGTAATTCTGGAATTGAAAGTTTTCGGTCATAAAAACCGATTCACTTCTAGAATTCAAGTTCATTCAAAGCAACTTGATTGAAAACGTCGGTGTAGCGGTTATAATCGGTAAACCGCGTATTATCAAACGTTTTTGGACGTTTGGTGACCGATTTCGGTTACAGTTGGCGTAACCGGATTTATTTGTGATAGATAATAAAATTTAATTGTTTCCTAATGTTTACAGAAAACAACAAGTGGCGGAGTGGTGATATGTGTGTGTGATAAAGCTTTGAGTTTCAAAACCCGGCTGACCCGGGTTCGAGTCCCGGCAGCCTCATTTTATTTTTAATTATTTTATTTTTACTTTTTATCAATTATAACTTTTATAGTTTAGTTTGTTTATTAATTATGCATCATTAAAAATTAAAATAGCCATAAATACGTAACGTGACATTTATAACTTGATATTCGATTACCAAACGGAGCGGGTTTGGAAACCCGTTTTTGACAAATGTTACACTATTAAATAAGGTCTTTAGTAAATTCCATATTCGAAACATGTTCTTTGAAAACTTTAGGTGGGAAACCTTTAGTCATCGGATATGCAAGCATATCTTTAATACTAATATACTCAATACAAAGATTATTTTCCTCAACTCGCTCA
Source organism: Scalesia atractyloides (assembly GCA_947069175.1). Lineage (NCBI taxonomy): Eukaryota > Viridiplantae > Streptophyta > Magnoliopsida > Asterales > Asteraceae > Scalesia > Scalesia atractyloides. The sequence goes on from CAMTDV010000030.1 coordinate 31,950,817, forward strand.
CGTACGAACAAGTATTTTGTATCGAGATATAAACAAGCTCCAGTCGAACTGTTACTGTTCGAGAAACTAACGGCAGCTGAGTTATCACAATAAAGCTTCAATGGTCTAGAAATGGAATTAACGATTTTGAGTCCAGTGATCAGATTCCTAAGCAACATTCCCTTGACAGTTTGCAGTATAAACATCAATGTATTTTGCCATCACTGTGGAAGTTGTAGTTAACTGTTGTTTATGACTCTTCCATGAGATAGGTCCGCCTGCTAACATAAAGATATAGCCCGAAGTGGATTTCTTGTCATCTTTGCATTTGGCAAAGTCAGAATCAGAATAGCCTACACTTCTAAATGATCGTCCCTTGCAGATATCTAAGTACTTTCTTAGTTGCTTTCCAGTGATCTAGGACAGGATTAGTCTGATAACGGCCTAGCATTCCAGCAATATAAACGATATTTAGGCGAGTACAGACTTGAGCATACATTAGGCTCCCGACTACTGACGCGTAAGGTATCTGGCTCATTTGCTCCTTTTCAACCTCTGTTTTCGGACATTGGAATGAACCGAAAACATCTCCCTTAACTACTGGAGCGACTAAGGATTTGCACTGTTGCATGTTGTAACGTGTAAGGAACCGATCTATGTAAGCCTTTTGAGACAGTCCTAAGATGCCTTTGTGTCTATCTCGGTGAATTTCGATGCCAATGACGTAAGAAGCATATCCGAGATCCTTCATGTCGAAGTTATGCGAGAGTAACCGCTTCGACTCATGCAACATGTCTTAACTATTACTTGCCAATCGAATATCATCTACGTAAAGGACAAGTATAGTAAAGTTGCTGCCACTCATCTTGAGGTAGGTGCATTGATCTACTTGATTCTTTGCAAAACTTTGTTTCTTCATGACTTCATCAAACTTAAGGTACCATTGACGTGATGCTTGTTTTAACCCGTAAATGGATTTCTTCAACTTACAGACTATATGTTCCTGACCTTCAGGTTTAAAGCCTTCAGGTTGTTTCATGTAAACATCTTCGTCTAAGTCTCCGTTAAGGAAAGCGGTTTTGACGTCCATCTGATGTAGCTCTAAATCAAAATGAGCTACTAGGGCCATGACGATCCTTAATGAATCTTTACGAGAGAGAGAGAGGTGAAAACGTCTCTTGATAATCAATTCCCTCTTTCTAAGTGTAGCCCTTTGCAACCAATCTTGCTTTGTAACGTTCAATGTTCCCATTCGGATCTAGTTTTGGTTTGAATACCCATTTACATCCTACGGGTTTGATACCGTTAGGTAATTCTACCAAATCCCAAACGTCATTTTTCTTTATGGATTCAAGCTCATCAATCATAGCTTTATTCCATTTAGAAGACTAATCACTGTTAATGGCTTCATTATAAGAGATAGGATCATTGAGCTTTCCAGCATCCATTTCAGTCAGGTAGGTAACATAATCATCCCAATTAGTAGGCCTTCTGGTCCTAGATAACCTCCTGAGTTGATTATCGGGTTCGGCGTTCTCTTGGTTTTGAGCGTTTGATGTGCCTTCGTTATGAGGTATAATGGGTTCTGATTGTGGAGATAAATTAGGAGTTGGTGCAGTAAATTCAGGTGCAGTAGTAGTTGCATTGGGTACAAGAGGAGTAAACGGAGTAATGGTAAGCGACGAGTCTCTCCCCTTCGCGTCTTGTACTTCTTGCAATTCTTCGTAAGGATTAGTACTGCTCCCACTGACCTTGAAATCCTCCAGGAACGCAGCACGCTTGGTTTCAACAATACGGGTGACATGGGAAGGACAGTAGAAACGATAACCCTTAGAGTGATCAGGATACCCGATAAAGAAGCAGGTAACTGTTTTAGGGTCAAGTTTCCTTAGGAAAGGATTGTAAAGTTTCGCTTTAGCAATGCAGCCCCATACTTTCATATATTTAAGACTCGGTTTCCTTCCTGTCCAAAGTTCATAAGGAGTTTTGGGGACAGAATTAGAAGGAACTCTCTTGACTATATGAACAGCTGCTTTTAACGCTTCAACCCAGAGAAATAATGGTAAATTAGTGTTGGCCAACATACTGCGCACCATGTTCATAAGGGTACGGTTTCTTCGTTCAGCGACACCATTCTGCTGAGGTGTACCAGGCATGGTGTATTGGTTTACAATCCCCTGGTCCATACAAAACTCATAAAATGGACCAGGAGCTTGACCCACATCAGTATGTCTACCATAATATTCACCGCCTCTATCTGATCTCACAACTTTAATTTGACGATCTAGTTGCTTTTCAACTTCAGCTTTATAATCTTTAAAAGTTGTTAGAGATTCAGATATTTCCTTAATGAGATACAAGTACATGTAAAGAGAGTAATCATCAATGAAAGTGATAAACGAAGTATGTCCAGTTATGCCAGCGATTTGGTAAGGACCACTAATGTCAGTATGAATGAGTTCTAATAAATTAGAACTTCTAGTGGCACCTTTCTTATTCGCTAATGTCATTTTACCTTTAAGACATTTGACACGTGTTCCAAAATCAGTAAAATCGAGAGGAGGTAAGACTTCATCCATTACGAGTCGATTTAATCGTTCTCTTGAGATGTGGCCTAAACATTGATGCCACAACATGGATGAAGTCTCTAAGTCTCGATTTTGTTTCATCTTTGTGAGTGATTCATTATGTTTTATAACAACAAAGATTTGGAAAAATCATCATCTAGTTCAGGGCCGTCTCCGAGAATGATAAAAAACTTTTGGGCCCCATGTGAGACAAAAAATTTGGGCCCCCTTTCTATAATATAAACTCATCAATCATATATAAAAAACAACAATACGACGATAATTTTTGTAAAATAAACAAAATAAAAGTAGTGTAGCAAAATGATCAAAATTACTTACTTATGCGAATCATGAGGCTTTTTAGCATTTTTGAAAGTAGAGTTCTCGAACAAGTATTTATAATCCATGCCGATTCTTCTCTATATTTCAAAGTAGCATAATTATCCTTATTCATAGAGTGAATGCTAGCATCGATTAAAAACAATAAAGCCTAGTTTTACGTTACAAATAAATTAATACACCTAACATTAGTTTCAACACTCTCCGGACAAGCAAAAATAACTAACACTTGAATCCTTTGATCAAAAAGAACTTTTATATGTGTAAACATATCCAAACTAGTTTGGCAACACGAAACTTTTCATACAAATAAAATATACCGAGCAAGATATTGAGTTCTTCTAAATTTATATTGTATATGGTTAAATGAGAAATAAAAAAACTTGCAAATATAAACAAGAAAACATGTAAAGTTTATTATGTAAATTGTGAAATGAAAAGAAAAAAAAAATCAAAAGAGCTTACAAATTAATTGAGGCCCAAATTTAAATGTGAAAAACTAAAAATGCCCAAACTTAAATGTGAAAAACTAAAACTTAAAAACAAGACTTTGCAATTGGTGTTGACAATAGGGGCCTTTTCGCTTGTTTTATAATCAGCCCTTGAGGCCAGAGAAATACATAAGTTACATAACATAAAAGAAAAATAAGAACAGAAAATTGATAGGCGTGTGATTCGAACCCGGCATAACATATTCACAAGGTAGCTGCCGCAACCATTGAACCACATAGTGAATTTGTATATGCTTTTCTACACTAATTGTATATATATTCATATATTTTAAATACTTTTGGGCCTCAAGATATTTTGGGCCCTGTGCGGTGGCACCTCCCGCACAGGCCCAAAGCCCCCTAGTTTTGCCATTTTTAGTCCCTCTAGTTTCAATTTTATGAAAAGTTACTAGTTCATGCTTCTTTATTGTTTTAAAACAATTAACTAACTAGGTTAATCATTCCTAGTTAGTTAGTGGGTTCAGGGAAGTCATAACCCGTTTTATTTTTAAGTCCCATTATAAACTTTATTTTCTCAAAGCGTTTATTCTTCTTTTTGATTAATATAGGATTATTTATTTGAATCCTAATAGTTACCAGGTTAGTTTTTACCACTGACGATATATTACCCGTTCATTATTATTAACGTGGTTTGATTACTCGAAACCTTTATCACGCAGTTCATTGGGTTAAACTTAATGAACCTTATTTCGGTGATTTACTTGAGCATTGCTCGCATTTACTAATCTTACGAAGAAAGTATGATAATGTCTTTTTGGTTTCTAAGCGTATGCGCCTTTCACGTGTAAGGCCTCATGGGCCGTTACCTTTAGCTCGTATCCTTTATCTTTAGTGATTACTTATCTTGATGGTTAGACTTATTAGTCACCGGTTACCTTATATTCCATCACTCGGGTATATCCACTTTGCCTTCTCGAGGCTTACAAACTTTTATTATCCCCATTTCATAGTTCACGCTATAACGTGGTTATATTCCATATTACTTTTCTTGACCGTGATCGTATCACGTCATGTTTAAGTTTATATAAACCTTTCATTATCGAGAATCTTCTTTTCGAATGTATCGTCTTGCACCCATTCTTTTAGTGTTTTCCGTTTTCCAATTCCTCTCATAATATATATATTTGTTAAAACGTTATTTCTCACTAAAACTGAATTTTAGTTTGACATTTTCTCTTTAACTCATGTCAATCTCTCATATCAAGGAATTTACGTCCAAGGATTTTGTGACATTTGTGGTGAATCGATCGTGTGAACGATTCCGAACGAATTATCAATCAATGAAATTCTTGTGTTTTATTTAGAAGATTTGTATTTTTATCATGACGCTTGCACGTATTCAATTCTTGCACGATTCCGAACTCTTAAACAACTTCTGGAAGTGAAATCGCAAACTGTTAACGCGACGTACACTCTGGAACGATGAAATAAGCTAAACATACCCTAAATACCCTTTACATAACTTAGAAATACGTTTCGAGGGCTTCGGTATGGCAAAATCATGCTTTTGCAACTTCAGGGGCTATTTTGCAAATTCTGCGAAACTATGCTGATTCGCGTATATCGTTATCCGGAACATGCACGCACATCCAAAAAATTTTGTAATCATTAAAATCTAGTAGTTTAATGATTGGAATGTAAAAATATCATTCGTTACGCGTTTACGGTCATTTGCGTGATCGTTAAGATTCCCGTCTAATTAACCGAAAACCACAATCGTACGACCGAACGAACCGACAACCAGGACATTTTTGAACATATTTCAAGTTCCCTATGTTTATTCATCCTTATGGAGCTTAAAAATGGGGTTAACGGGTGTTAAAAGTGCCAAAACGCGATGAAAACAAGTTCAGGGGCCATTTCTGCCAATTTTTGAAACTTCTGCCCCTGCAAGGGTCTTACGGACCGTAAGGGAAAACCCCATACAGTTTGTAAGGGGTCCCCAGCTCAGAAGCTTCTTAAAATCAAGCTGGCAGCTTCTTGTTAACTTCCTTGGCCACCAAGTCGTGATCTATGCCACATTTAACCTGCATTAGACACCTGGAGGGACACTAATCCATGCCTTAACACCTGGATCAACACTTGGCATGATTTGGGAGCTCCAAGATTAGTATTAATAGGCTTGATCTTCACCATTTCTCTTTGCTCATTTCCATCTTCTTCCTCCCATACTCTTGGAGCTTGCTTCCATCCTTTTGGAGGCCTCCTACTGAGTTCTTTGAGATCTTGGGTGTTCCTAAACACAAGTAAGATCTCATCCTTAGTCTTTTTCATTCCTTTTAGCAATTTCAAGCTAAAAGTCAAACAGTGTTTGACTTTCGGCTTTGACCATTAATTGGTCAAAACAAAGTTCAATTGAACTTTGCAACGTGATCGTAATCACGATGGTTATGGTCCTTAGCGATCATGCCTACTGATTACCACGTTTACTAGTTCTAGTGGCGAGTCAAAGTTTCGGTCAATAATGTGCAAAATGTGCATTATACGATGGAACTATTTTCGGGTATCAAAACACCTTGTTTTGATACCAAATCAGTTTTATAAACTTAATTAGACATGTTTGACATGTCTAACTTGTCACTTTTAGTTTAGTGCTTGTTTATGGTCGTAAGTCGAGCGGTTTGACCACCACTTTGACTTTCGAATCCGACCCATTTGGTCGATCTTAGGATCCGACCAAACACATATATGTGACCATAGTTGTATAGGGAATAACCCTCTGAGGTTATACCTTATGGTCGCGTCGTTTGGTTAGTATGATGTTAAGTCACTAGTTATGCCTTTATAAATGACCAAAACGCCCTTTTCGCGCATAAAACAATTTTAAGCCTATGTAACCAATGTTTTGTCATACACACTGATGTTATAACATTACTAAACTTATTTTGGCATATAAGACTTATCATAACACATATCTAACCATCCGAACACGCATTTACGTAAATGATCCGTTAAAGTAGCATAAACTACCTTAACGAGTCATAACGGGTCAAAAGCACTTAGGAATCTTTCCAAATCAGAATTTTAACTTTGTTAAACCATTTCGTATGAGTTCCAACACTCATTGGTTTACAAGACCTCATTCTATCTGATCCGCCGATTAAAGTCCCGACATTTACATAGTTATCCGATTTTAGGACACGCTTGATTTCTCGGACGTTTGAGCTTGTTTAATCTTTGATTCAAGGTTATTTTGCAACCCCAAGTGAGTACATAGACCCCTCTTTTTATGTTTTGCAAATATTTTGGGGTGATTCATATGTGCTAAATTGTTCTCAAGTTTTCAAATTACAAAATGTATGGTTTATATAAACAAGACAATTTCAATAATGTGAACGAACTTGTTGGTGCGTTATACAAATGACACGAATACCATTCATTAGCTTTGGCCAAGCCGACCAGTAGTAAGTTATGGTACCATAGGACTGACAATCCCGTTACCAAGTTTTCCGGTGTTTGTGGGGAAGTTTGGGGAACGACCGAAACTGTTTACTTTAACAAACCCTTTGGTGGTTTGTTATTTCAATTTAAAGATACCCTTTGGTGGTATAGACGAGTCAACACAGGTTTGAATGTATTCACCAAAACGACCAAAAGTTTTCACAATTAAAACAAGGATGATTTGTTTACACGGACGATGAACAATTGGTTTATGACACGAACAATGGACGAATGGTTTATGACACGAAAATGGACGATTGGTTTACGGTAAGTGATTTAGATAACGGTACGTGTGTATTGTGATAAAGGCATGGTGGATACGCCTCTGGTACTTCCTATATATAAGTGCTTTTATCGTATCACATTCGTGGCGCTATTTGCATCACTTAAAACAAAGGTTTTCGAACAATGACACGCAACGACTTTCAATTTAAGATATAAACCATACAAAGTTTCTTAAAGACGATTTACTACTCGGATTTACAAAACAAATGTTTTGGTCAAGATTCATGGCTACAAGTCTTTTATAAACTATAACTAACTTGTTTTAGTTGGTTAGTTATCATTGCAATACCATTTAATAACACGGTTTCAATTAAGGACTCTAGTAGTCTGACGAGGTTTTGCAAATACAAATTCATGGCCATGAATTTGACACACTCACAAAACCTATGTACTCGCCGGCATATTTTTGCTGACTCGTTTTCACATATGTTTCAAGGAACAATGCTTGATGTTGATGCATGCTCACTTAGGATCGGACGTGGACTTAGTGCCTTAAAATATGAAAGACAATAGTTTATTTAGTTTGTTTTAATTTCCAAGACAATGTAACTATGAAACTTCAATATTTAATAAAACATAACTTTAATTACCACGTGTTGTTGAAACAATCTGTTAACGTGACTCCCCGACGTTTCCGCCGCGGTTTGTTGTTTTTACGCGGTCGGGGTGTTACAGGTTGATTCCTTTCCGTTGTCATTTCGGTAATGTATTCGCCCTTTTTTTGAAATAACACAATTTAAATAATTGTGAATTCTTTTCGTCGTTTCTGCCCGTTTAGATGTTTTAGTGAAATCCTTCACTTTTGTCAACCAGACTTTTCATGATCTTTTCATTTTAACCCATTCAGTTAACTTAGCGAATCCCATCGCTTTTTATACTAACTTCACCTTCTGTTATTATTTTACGCGGGGAGTTACAACCAGTTTCCTCGCTTTACATTATTGACCCGTAGGTTCCTTCACTTAGCCTCGCAGGCTTTTTCCTTAGATTTCCACCTTTTTAAGGTTAGACCCCAATAGTTCATTTCTTTCTATTTGTGACCTAAGGGTCTTTTTGGTCCTGTTAGACCTTAACACTACTTATAATCCCGTAGGTTATGATGATCCCGTAGGTCGTCTTTTATTCAAGTCTTTATTCAACTGTGTGTGTGTATATATATATATATATATATATGGCGTCAAGGTACCCTTTTATGTTTAGAATCATTTATTTTCGCTTTTGTATTTCATTTGACCTTGACCGTAGTCTAAGGCTACATTTGTTTTCTTTCGAATTATCCTTCCGACTCTGTGACTTTTTCCGTCACTTACACGTCGGTTTGTTTTTCGCTTACCGTTACCCGATTCATATTTATATTTCTCTACAGCCCGTTACCCAGGTTCTTTTATCTTAATGTTTTCAGCACCCTTGTTTCACTAGTTTGCGTTTTCCTTTTTGTATTCTTTCATGACCCATTACATAGCTTTATTAACATTTGCGCTCCCATTTATTCGGCTTGCGTTTACTTACTTTTTCAGGCATTATTCTTTATTTATCTCGTTTGACTTATTCGTGTGAAAGTTCATCACTCATGAATGTCAAACTTCATTTTGTATTCAACGCGTTCATCATATGGTTATCAAAATTTTTTGTTTTGCGAAATTTTGTCATCTTTTAGTCATAACTCACCATCCGTGTCTTTTGACTTTCAAATCCGCGTTCCCGTCTCTTGGTTTACGCATATTTTCAAAATCCTACCCACCTATCGGGTATTTTTACCGAAGTCATCATCGAAGCAACCATTCTGGTTTGCATTTAAACTTCGTTTTAATTTATTTGGTCATCTAGAGAAATTCATCGCTTTTATTCAATCAAGTCCTTTGTTCTTTATTTAATCCATTTGACTTATCCATGTGAATTTCATCACTTATGACAGTTAAACTTTTATCCCTATGCCTTAACATTCTTATTAGTCAGCCTGTATTCTCATTTACCTTGATTCTTGTCCCTTTGCTCAGGCTAGTTGTTCTAATGGAGTACACTTCCATTACTCGACTTGCATTTTACATTTATTATCAAATATCTTACTTATTTGAGTTATTTGGGTACCTTTTTAGTTCATCCCATTCACCCCTTCCTTACTACATTGGACGTAAATGTGTCCATCATAAGAAGTTCATGGTATCATGTGTTCACTACTTACTTGGCCAGAGTAAGCGATCAACACATGACACACATGACCTTTTTATAATTTTCACATTACACCCCATGTAAGTAACGGCTCTAATCTTTTTATATCACTAATTTAAATTGGAAAAACTTTATTCATTTGCTATTAACCAATTATTAGTTCTACCCGTTTCATTCTTGAACATATAAAATGTTTTTCCTTTTTACCGAACTTTTATATCATCATATTCGTTAATGTGATTGCTATTTTTCTCAATAGTATTATATTGAGAATTGTTTACTTGGATATTTACTCCCGTTCAGGTTTCCACATAAACTATTTATATTATTGTCTTGTAATTCACAATCGTGAATAACGCATGTTTCTATTTGATTTCTCTTAGAAACATCATCCTGAATAGATATCCTATTCAGGTTTTCCAAGTTTTATCTTACATATGCAACATTCATTCTCTATGTATTTGTTGCATGTTACTATTTCTGCGATTAAATTTAAAGCGTGCACCTGGTATTGCTTGCCCTAACGGGCTTTCCATGCCATTAACCTTGTTCTCAATCATTACGCAGTTTAGGTCCTTAGTGAGCATGTCATACTTTGGACCGTTTCTTCGTCAAATCCGCAATTTGTTAATCTCCCACTATCTTTGGATGCGGGTATCCTTCAACTAAAACATTTATAAAAAAATAGTAATTTCGACTTTAATAAACGCCCGTATTATAATACAAGGCTTTTCCACTATACGTGTTAACACACGTAATTTTGTTGACTATATCAATCCTTTATCGATTTAATTAGGGTAACGTGTATTACACGATAACCTCATGTGTTGTTTACAACACTTTAACATGTTAAACCATTAAAATACATATAACTTACCGGATTATGCGATCAAGTCTCGAACCGAACACTTTACTCTTTAACCTTGAGCTCTGATTACCAACTTGAAACACCCTTACTATTATTTAACAAGTTTCGTATAATTTACGACCATAAACATGTAATTAAGATTACAGTTACATTGAAAAAACACGGGTTAATTAAAACATTTTTGGATTTGAAACAATACAACATAATATGTATGAATTTTGTCATTTAAAATGACGACGAAACGATGTTCGGAAGCTTGAATCTTGATTGTGTTCGGTTCTTTCTTGAGCTTGATCGTCATCCTGTACTTCTAGGCAAACCTACATTTCATAAATCATGAAATGAGTTAGTCATACTAAGTTATAACGTGTCTAATCAAGTCCGTATGCCTTAACGAACAAGAAAACCGATTTTTTTCCAGTTATTAAGCATGTCGTGGGCCGCGACGGGTTCGTCTAATTCTCTCGCGGTTGCCAGAGCCCGTGGCGGGGCACGACCGGGAGCCCCTTTACCTCTCGCGGGTCGCGAGAGTCCATTTTCGACAGAAGGTTATTTATTTTGGAGCTGCAGATTCCCAGCTCTATAACTCAATCCTATTAGACACAAAAACGTGCATATCTTTCAAACTACATATTCGTTTTACACGATTCTTGTTTCTAGCGTCCGTAATACAATTACAGATACGTTTATCACCACGATTCACAATTAACTCTGATTTAAGAGCTATTGACTAATTAATCCCTTATGTGATTATTCAACCCGTTTCATTCCAACCTCACGCTACATGTTTATACCAATAGTCACTACATGTTTTACCTAATCCCGGGCTCGTCAAACCTAGCGTTTTCGCTCCCATCACAGAGTTTACGTAGGCGTTTGCATCCACCGATTCAGTTGTATCTATTTAAGCATTTAACCCACAATTTACTTTTTAGTCTATTTTGACCCGTTTAGGGGACTTTTGAGCATTTAAACATTAAACTCGCTTTTTTCACTTTGCACCTTTTATTCCCATACTAAACAACTAATTTTATTCCACCGCAACAATTTTTGTGTGGATTTAACATAAGGACCCATAATCCCAATTTCTACCCTTCGGTTAGACATTTTACGCATAAGACCCGTTTTAGACATTCGACCCATGAATGTCATTACCTATAATTTTTATACGTACCAAAGGACTTCATAATCATAATACAAGTTCCTAAACAACCTCTAAGGGTCGTTTGCTCGATTTATCATCAAGGGCTTTTTGGTCAATTTTATGTCCTTCATTTTACGGCGAAGGACCATCACTATCTATTTGACCAAAATTGCACTTTTAACTATAAATTCATTTAGGCGTACCTGGCTAAGGTCAACGTATAGACCCGATTTATACCTTCCTTACATTTGCCGCTACTTTATAGCGACACACTATCCATATCTGGTTCACTCCTATGAATATACGACTTGATAACCAACATTAGTCAATATTGTCAAATTGTGTTATCACCACCATTTGACCCGTTTGGCCTATATGACCAAACATTGGCATTTATAACAAAGCATGGTTTTAAACTACCCATTCACACGTCCGACCCATTCTGGAATTTACTACTAATATTCCTTTTTCTTACATTTTTAACCCATTTTGGCTTACGCCGTGGGTATCAATTTAATCTCAACTTACATTTAACCATCATGCGACTAAATTACCCTTTTTATCCCTTTTTCCCATTACTAGTTACGCTACTAGGTAATTTTAAGAAAATTTATAAATTCTTAGTCAATTCATGACTAAACTACCATTTTGCCTCTTTTTGACCATTAACCTTGGTTTTGATCGTTTTTATTCATTCCGACTCATTCCGGTTCATGTCGGAACCCATTTTTTCGAATCATAAGCCATTGTATTTATCTCCTATAAAACAACTACATATACTACAAATCGGTGTAAGCTTTACTTACCTTGCATCCGGTTATGCTCTTTTCCGCGTACTCGATCCGTTTGACCCGCTTCTTTCCCAATCCTCCACCTAGTTCGTTAAGCGTCAAACTATCGTCATCATTTACAAGGTGGTTAAATTAGTCATTAACAATCACAACAATTCCACCTTACGTATTTTTTATGTTAAAACCACTATTCGACTTTGTCATTGGTTAGTTTAACTTTCCATAAGTTAACTAATTTTGATCACATGATATACACAATTAAGTCAAAATCAACATCATGTTTAGAACCCTTATCGCTTCATATTTCGCATAACATGCCATGTTATTCAAATACGCGTTTTACTCGAAATTTCAGCACTTTAGCTTTCATTTAGGCATTTTAACAAACACCTTGTTGGTGCATCTGTATGTTGCCTACGTCATTATGTATCGAGTCTAAGTGAATAAGGCTTAATCTGTTAGAAACGAGGCGTATTTATGTGTGATGTAGGCCAAGTTCGCTAGAGATGAGTGTGATGATGTCAAGTTTGCCCGAACTTGACTAAGTCAAGTTCGCCCGAACTTACCCTCTTACCAGCGAACTTGTGCAACTATAAATAGGTGCCTTGGTTATTTCATTTGTAACGTGGAGAGATTTTGGCACAGAGACGGCGAAGCTCTGTCGGATCCGGTTCTCAAATGTATTGAACTTTATATCAATGAAAACAATATTTAAATGAGTAATTCTTGTTATTTGGTTAACTTGTCATTAGTTTTCGCCTAATTGGACAATAAATAACAAATTTAGGTTCCTGTGCTAATCGTAGACGTTCCTACAAGTGGTATCAGAGCCTGGATACCTAAATTGCTGGAATCAAGACAAGAATTTCTCTATTTCATCTCCATTCTATCATTTTTCTTAACATTTTCATATTTTTGAAGAATTCATGGATAGAATTGGCTAATATTTGAACATGTCATGTAAAATACACTTGTGATAAACCCCTGAGAGTTTGGACATCAAATTTAATCGAATTGATATCAAAAAGTTGGAAAAACCATGTTTTGGAAACAAGTTTCAGCCGAACTTAACATCAAGTTCGACCGAACTTGAGTAAAATCTCATTGATTTTAATCAAGTTCGACCGAACTTGATAGATTTTTCAAGGGTTTTTGATAAGTTCGCTCGAAGTTGAAGGAAATTCCAATATTTTTGATCAAGTTCGACCGAACTTGATCAAATTTCATTGAATTTTTGCCACAAGTTCGCCCGAACTTGAGAACCTTCTTGATAGATCACATAAGTTCGACCGAACTTACTGTTTTCTTGAATCTTTCTCAACAAGTCCGCTCGAAGTAAATTTTTTCTCAAAATACACATCAAGTTCGACCGAACTTGAGTAATTGTGATAAAATTTGGAATTCATCATATAAGTTCGACTGAACTTGTGAAAATATGAAATCAACAGCTGATTTTCACACAAGTTCGACCGAACTTGTCTGTTTCTAATCAAGTTTCGAGTGATTTTGGTCGTATTCTCAGATAAGTCTTCAGATTGACAAACTGGAAGATTTCCACAACGTGTTCGTTTCACAGCTGGCTTTCTCATCAAGTGCTAATACTCTTGCGGCGAATCAGATGAATATCGACAACGAAATGGGTACTATGTCGAAACCACCAAAGCTAATGAGTATGGACGAGTTTGAAGGATGGAAAGAAAAGTTTGTGAATTGGATATAAGCAAATCAATTCAACAGTTGGGTTGCAGTTGAGGATGGGTACAAATGGCCAAAGGATGAGCGTGATCAAGATCTTCCGCTAAACAATCAGCAACTGACAAAGAAAATTATGTCGCTAAGAAGAAGATGATTAGCTTGATACAACAATCCGTTAAGGAAGATATCTTGATTCTTTTGCCAGAATATGAAACATCACAAGAATTATGGCACGCTCTTTGCGACAAATTCAAAGGAAGTGATGAAATGATCAAAACCAAAAAGGCTTTAATCAAGAAAGAGTTCGAGATCTTCACGATGATTAAGGGTGAAACAATGAAATAGATGATTGATAGATACTGTTACCTCATGGTCCAGATGCGAAGACATGACATCAAAAGATCTAATGAAGAGCAAATCGAGAGGTTGGCCGATGCACTTCCAGAAGGAGAATGGACAACATATCTGATGATTTTGAAGAATAGTCCATCATGGAGACATTTCAAATTGTCATCTTTCATCGACAAATTAGAAGGTCATGAAATGGGATTGATAAAAATTGCAAAGTCAAAGAATGCTAATGTTATTCAAGATGTCGGTGTTTATTACAAAGGAGGTGTTCAAGATACTCCGATTCAAAGTCCGAAAATTCAAACAACATTTAGTGCAATACAAATTCTTTTTCAAATCAAATTTCTCCATATGCTGGATATACTAGTGCTAGCTCAAGTTCGTCATTCCAAAATCAGACAAGCCAAACCAGTTCTGATTCAAATGTTTTCCAGTACAACATAGCAGTCGATTTGAAGAATGTATTTCCTGAAAAACTGGCCAAACAGCACATAGCAGTTCTTGCTACGCTCTTGAGTCGTATGAAAGTCTTGTTGCTGGAAAGATCGGTAATCCGGAAATGACTGCCGAGGATTATGATCAGGTGGATGAAGAAGAGTTGGAACTGATGGATATCAAATGGAGTCTTGCATCCATCATCAGAAGAGTTTCTAAGTTTGTGGCACTCACTGGAAGGGATATTGGTAATTCAAGCAACAAGCTTGGATTTGACAAGACTAAAGTCACATGCTTCAGATGTCGACAGAAAGGGCAATTCAAACGAGAATGCAACAATCAATAAGCAAGTGGAAATCAAAATCCTTTCTGCAGCAACAATGAGTACTACAAGAAAGCTCTTCAATATAAGTCATATCCAAAGAGAACACAAGTTGAAGTTGAAGATAAATCTGCAAAGAAAACCGAACAAGCTCTTGTTGTCACTCATGAAGAAGATGGTTTTGATTGGAACAAATACATCGGAAAGAAAACAGGTGTTGCCATGATAGCAGAGTTAGTGGATGAACCTGATATATCGTATATTGATGTTGTTCTAGAGAACGCTATTCTGGAAGGTTATAGACAAAGAGCCGAGGAAGAAGAGTTAGCTTACCTTGAGATGCAAAAACAAGAAGCATTGAAATCTGAGGCAGAAAAGGTAAAAGCTGAGGTAAAAATGTCTGAAAAGGAAGTTAGAGAGTTGTGGAGGTTGAAAAACCTTGCACAAAGTGCGCAAATCCTTGTGAACCATGTCTTGATAAAGTCAAAGTCATAAGAGTATTGACTGTACACAACGAAACTTTCGTTATGATTACAGAACCATAAAAGAAGCTTATGACAAAATATCAAGCAAATATAAATATGTTGATAATGCTAATCGTGAGCTAAATGCTAATTTCAAAATGTTAAATGCAACGGTAATTGAAAAACAAAAAACAATTAACATGTACATTAATACTATTGCTGAAACAAAGCGTGAGCTTCATGATATAAAAATAGAAACAGAACGGGTAAGACAATTGCTGAAAAGTTACACCACAAATGCCTATGTCATTGATCACATTTTACCTACGATTAAGTCGGAGGAAAATGGTGATAAATCAAAGCGTAAAGAATACGGAAGTGTTCCTCCATCATTTCTTGCAAGTTACTCATGCAAGAAAGATGATGAGATTGAAAAGGCATTTAATCTTTTACTCTTATCAGAAATGAAAGATAAATTGCCTTACTCTTATCAGAAATGAAAGATAAATTGCCTAAGAACATTGACATAGACTTTACGAAATCAAATGATGACAATGAAGCATTGGTAAAAAATGTGGTTAAAAATGTTGGGAAATGATTCTGATGAAGGCAGCTCTGAAAGCGCCAAATCAAGTTCGAAAAACTCAGAATCACAATCTAAAGATGATGATACATCATCAGAACATGATCTAAGTGATGATCCTAATGTTGTCATGTACAAGATTAAGGAATCTGATAGATTATACTTTGATGATAGTTTTCCGATTCGGAACGTGAAAGAGGATCAACTTGATAAATTTTTCAAACTTGTAGAATTTTCATCAGATGATCTTGAGAAAAACGAGAAAAGATTGTACTCAAAACCCAAAAGGAATGCTAACAATTATCGAAAGTTTGGTGGTGATTTTCCTGAGAACAGGAGAGCAGGATTGGGTTTGGAGGAAAATGAAGATGAGCCGAGAAGGAACCAAAAGTCGCCATTCCATGAGTACAAAGGTAAACACATGAAGTTTGTGTATGGGACGAATACGGTTCAGGAAGAAGGTATGATTGGTAAGATCTCAAATGATGATTTCTAAAAGGAGGAAGAACTTTGGGACAAGGCTAAGATCAAGTCCACAAGTGGAGTGAAATCCACTAGCGGAAATGTTTCTGATAATCGGACTTGCTTTAAATGCAATACTGTTGGTCACATTGCTTGCAAGTGTCTGAATTCAAAGCCTGTGTTTCCACGAAGAAAAACTGGGTCAAAAGATGAAAAGCAAAAACAACCAGAGATTGTGAAATCTAACACAAAGTCAAATAGAATCTATGAATCTAAATGCGAAGTGAAACCTAAAATGAGTGCAAAATTTGAAAACTCAACATTTGAAAAAGGTGAAACTTCAAGATTTAATGAAAACAAAGATTCTAGATTCTATATAAAGAAAGCTAGAAACAAGCTACAATCTTGGGTTGCTAAGAAAAAGCTTTCATTATCTGAAAAACCAAAGTTTGTTGCTAACAAAACTGAAAATGTCAAAACAAACGAGTCAGTAATTAAACAGATAAAGAAAGAAAAGGTCGAAAAAGTTTCAAAATTGTCATTGGAACATATGCTTGATGATGATTTTGATTATTATGATAGTTTGGAAAGTGATTATGAAGATTGTTATTCTTTCCAACCCAAGACCAAAAAGGCTTGGGTTTCATTTTCAAATAGTTGTTTCATGTGCGGGAGTCCCAAGATCCACTATATCAAAGTTGATACAGGATAACTTATCTAGAAAGTCATAATCTTTGTTGTTTTTGAAATTACAAGTGGTTGAAAAAGAAAAATTGAAAAGATTGTTTAAAAATTTGACAAAATCCACTCCGTTAAACAGAACACTGATTGTTATATTGAAAAATCATTTAAAAATTTATTTCATACAAGTGGTTCTTACAGGTGATTTCTACAAGTTGATGTTATCAAAGTTTAATGGTTTGTTTTGCTGACAGGTGATGAAGCAAAAAATGAAAACAAAAGGATCGGACGACGAGGTCTTGTGATTCACATTGGTTAGTTACATTTTTAGAAGAATTTCATAAAACCTAAAATCCAAATTTTTTTTTTTTATTTTAGGGGAGTAAGAAAAATTTAATTTTAGAAAAATCAAAAACATATGAAAAAGTTGAAAATTCAAAAACATCGAAAAGACAAAAAGAATTTGTTTGTCAAAAATGAAATAATAGTACATCAGTGGACTATCACGGTATGCTAAAGAATTGTAAAGTTTAAAAGTGATAAACAAGTCTTACTGTAGATGTGTCGATAGGCTTAACACGTTCAGTAAATTGTTTTCGAGATATAAACTAAATTTAGCAACTGCTTAAACTTGTGGATTAACACATCTTGGATATATGGACTTAGTACTCCGAAATTTCGATTGAAGGGTTGCCTGATTCTGAGATACGAGTTCATTATAGATAGTTGATATCTGGGGTATTATACAAGTTCTTCTGATTTTGCGGAAGCAATAGCCTAGAAGTTCTATAATGCTTTTTCTATAAACCCCTAAATTGCATGCAAAACTTGAAAAGTATCGAAAGATCTAATCATTTGCAGTGCTTAAAAGATTCCTTAAATGGAACACACCTTTAAGTCGAGCCTTCATCTCTTTGTCTGTACGGTAGTACTAACCTTTGCTCTCAAGGTCTCGCATAACCCAGATACAGATATCAATTACGCTATATTCACCTGTAAGATGAAATCTAGGGAATCTTGATACGGGAGTATATTCAAGAAGTGGGAACCATAGATAAGTCAAGTTTCATAATTCATTCCTTAACATATCTTGGAACAGTTGAGAAACGTTGTAAAGTTTAAGTGGACAAACATATCGACATTCTAAGTAAACGAGTTTAAAACTTAAAGTCTCAAAAGGTCAACGGTACTAGTGATATGTCTCAAACAACTGATATGATCCTTAGACAGGAATTGGCAAAAATATGTCTGTAAATATGTTTGTACATAGTTTATTTTTTTAATTGCTTTACAGATTAAAATCAAAAAGATTTTCAGTGTATTTTAGCATAAACTTTCTAAAATCAAAAAGAATTTGTTGCTTCATTAGTTTCTACAAGCCAATGATGGAGAACGGTTCTTTAAAGTCTGGTAAGGTTTTATAATGGTGAAAATCTTGGTGACATTTGTAAAAACCAAAAATGATTTGGACTTGGTAAATGAAATCGGTTAACCAAGGTCATCAATTTGGACTTGGTCAACCAAGTGGATTTCATATTTGAAATTTTTTAAGAGAACAAAAGTCTTAAATGTTAAATGTATTTGAGATCATTAAGTTGAACTTGAATCATCCAAAGTTTGTGAGAAGATTAAAGTTTGAAAGGTGATGATACAAAATTTCAAAGTATTGAATCTGAAATGTTTATTTGAATGTCAGAATTTATATAGACAGGTAGTAAAGATTGATGGGGAGTGATAAAGCAAAGATTGAAGATACCGGAAAGCTTAAAGCAAAGGGGAGAGCTTAAAGCTAGGGGGAGCAATTGGTTAAAGTTTTATCAAGACAAAGCTCAAGAAAAAAGAAGAGGATATAAAGATCAAGATGTTAAAGTTTATTCAAGAACTAAAGATCGGAAGACTCAGAAGATTTTAAAAGTCAATAACTGTGGCAACATCCAAGGGGGAGTCTGTTGGTGCATATGTCTGTTGCCTACGTCATTATGTATCGAGTCTGAGTGAATAAGGCTTAATCTGTTAGAAACGAGGCGTATTTATGTGTGATGTAGGACAAGTTCGCTCGAGATGAGTGTGATGATGTCAAGTTCGGCCGAACTTGACTAAGTCAAGTTCGCCCGAACTTACCCTCTTACCAGCGAACTTGTGCAACTATAAATAGGTGCCTTGGTTATTTCATTTGTAACGTGGAGAGATTTTGGCACAGAGACGGCGAAGCTCTGTCGGATCCGGTTCTTGAATGTATTGAACTTTAGATCAATGAAAACCACATTTAAATGAGTAATTCTTGTTATTTGGTTAACTTGGCATTAGTTTCCACCTAATTGGACAATAGATAACAAATTTAGGTTCCCGTGCTAATCGTGGACGTTCCTACACACCTAATGAGCATAATTTTTACGTATTTACAAACTAGTTCTTAACTAGTTATTTTTGCCAAGATTAACATCATTTTCAAATCCATTATATCTAGCATGCATAACAACACCTAGATTCACTTCATGGAAATCAAACAACACTAATTTCATGACCAAAATTCTAGTGTTCTTCATCTTATCATAAAACTCACTTAGCACCTACATGATTAGTTAACCGAAACACTAATTCATGGCACTAAATCAACATGTTTACATCTAGGGCTTGTGCCTAGACTTGTACTTATATCAATTTCAATATAACATTCATTATTCATGCCAGAATTTCGTTCATGAATGTTAATCAGAAATTCAAAATGTCACCAAATAACAAAATTCAACATACCTTGTGGTCTCCTAGCTTAGGTGATCGCGGATTAATAAAAGCCCCAATTTCCCGGCTTGATTTATCTTTGATTTTGTTCAATTTCATGTTATTAGGGTTCTTGAAGAGAACTCCCTTTTCACTTCCTGTAACATCGACCAAACACACCTTTTTGTGTGTGTTATGGTTTTTGTTTTTCTTTTAATTAAAACTTCATTCACTTTTGCCATTTTTAGTCCCTCTAGTTTCAATTTTATAAAAAGGTTACTAGTTCATGCTTCTTTATTGTTTTAAAACAATTAACTAACTAGGTTAATCATTCCAAGTTAGTTAGTGGGTTCAAGGAAGTCATAACCCGTTTTATTTTTAAGTCCCGTTAACTCGGGCATCTTATAAGCTTTGATTTCTCAAAGCGTTTATTTTTCTTTTTGATTAATATAGGATTATTTATTTAAATCCTAATATTTACCGGGTTAGTTTTTACCACTGACGGTATATTACCTGTAACAACCCGTATTTTCAGTTGTTCCTGTTTTTCGTGTATTTATTTTAATTTTCCAGATTTGTACTCCGAGATTCGTTAATAGAAATTTTCGCATTAAATTAAATATGTTTATCCATTACATCGCATTATTACATCCCAACTAAACGCTATTTTAACGCTTATTTAATGCAACGCTTCGTATATCTCATCGCTATCCCATCGCAATCGCAACACAATTACTTAATTTGGCATATTGGAATTATGTGGTAATATTAGTTTACGTTTTTATGTGTTATACGTGTTTATGTGTTATATGTGGATTGGAATTATCGTGGTTTAATCGCTCGCAAACTCACGCAACTCGCTCCATGTGACAACCTGGAAATTTCTCATACTTTCGCGTACCATTGTTAACTAAATCCTTGTGCATGGCACTTGGGAATCTTTGTGCATGGCACTTGGGAACTTCTTGTAACTTCGCGTACCATCATTAACGAACTAACTCTTTGTGCGTGGCACTCTAAACATGTACGCTGCATGCTAAACCGCGTTTACTCAATTTTCGGGACGAAAATTCTTTCAACATGGGGATAATGTGACATCCCGGTTTTTCGGATAACTTAAACGCAATACTTGTCGAATAAATTATATGCTACGTATTAAACGTGTACGAGTTAGTGAATACGTGATGTGCGATTATGTGATTGTTTTAGTTATAAAATAGTTATGGTAAGTATGTACACGAACCGAACCGAACCGCGACACAAACCAACCAACCCAAGCCTTAAACCCAAACTATGTCGCGAGCAAACAACCCAAACCGACCCACCCAAGCCCTCGGCTGCGAGATCAAACCCAAACCGCAACCCATCCCTTTCACCTTGTTGCGCCTATATATACTAACACATGCATGATCCTTCACAAACACAAAACCCTAATAGCAAAACAGCCGTCGACAGCCTTACTCTTGTCCCTCTGATCGCGAGCAGCCTCCCCTTTCAGTCCCTCGACCGCAAGCAGCTTGTTACAACTCCATCATCATCTCTCGGTCGCGACAGCAGGTTGTTCATCTCATTCGGTCGTGATCTTGCTTGAACAGCCGAATCCATTCTTGTCCAAGTCTCGGCTTATTTACCTAGTCATTAAAGGTTAGGGTTTATCTTTTGTTACAAGATCATATTCGGATATATGTGTTTGAATGTAATGATTATGTTGTTAGTCGGCTGATTGATCATTGTTTGTATGTATGATTGTTTTCGGAACTTATAGTTTGCAAGTATGTTTTGTTTATAAAAACTAGAGGTATGGATTAGGGTTTGCATGGATGTAATATATGTATTGATCTATTATTAGAAAAAGCGGTTCTTGATCGCCTAGGTTAATAATATTGACGGTTTATGCGAATTAATGGTAACAATATACCGAAACAGGTTGCTGAGTGATAGTTACAGCCGACTTCAACTGGCTGTAACTCGGTCATTAGTTGTCGAAAAACGGATTTTCTGAAGTCTAAAACGTAGATATTTGAATAACGAATCTAATGGCGCTGGATTCATATTTTTCTGAAGTCGTTTGATATTTTTAAGTGGCCAAATAAGTTCAGTAACTAAAGCTGTGAAAATCCTGAAATTTTGTTAGTTGTTTATCGAGTTGGATTTTAAAATCAGTAGGGATTCGAATCATGAAATTTGTACAGCAACTAGGTATGGAAATTTCCGGGCAACTCCAACTGGAATTTTGTTAATTGGACGATCAGTGATTTTTAAATAAATTCTTCCGTGGACTGCAGTCAGAAAGCGACGAATCTGACTGCAGCTTAGTATATTAATATTTATGGTTAATTGGTAAAGAATTAGGACTTGAAAAATTTATATAAATTTCTACAATATAGTTGTCACCTGCTGTAAAATAATTGGAATTTTTAGAACGTTGGAACTATTTTATAAAAATCCTAGAAAATAGCTGAATTATGAGTATGTAAGCTGAAATTTGATAACTTGTGATTGTGTGCACCAAATTGTTGCATGGATTGGATTATGTTCATGATAAGTTGTTTTGATTACTATGTTCACATGAGGATACTTGCATGCATGTTTGAGTGTTAGGTATTTTGTTGTGTGTATCACTTGTGCGTAAATTTCGTGTAGAATTTGTATTGGTGTGTTCACACACTGACTTGAAATCAACTGGTTTGTTAGGACGCAATTAGCGGTCCCATCCCTTACAACTTCTTTGCTACACTAACCGAGCAACTAAAGGTGAGTTCACGGCCCCTAATTTTATCCGGTTTTAAACAACAGGGGGAGAAACATGTATACACTCTTCAACTCAATCTCTTTACGTTATATGAAAGTAACGTCGCATAACTATTCGGTAACTAAGTTAATGTTAATGTAACGTTATGGTCACTAAGCAGCTATATCACTTAAGTCCTCGTCAATCTCTCGGATCGTTAGTATTGGGTTTTAATAGCGGGGGAATTATAAGTAGTACTACTGGGCCCGACAAGCCCCATCCGAGCTAGTCGCGCTAGCCGACCGGGTATGGTCAACGGGTGAATAATTTGGCCTAACTTCGTCATGGTCAGTGATAGGCCTGGCAGCACGGAGGCACAACAGTCAGCTTCGATCGCGAACACTTACGTGACATAACTTTAGGCTAGCTACCTATATATGTTAACATTGAACTTATAATGGAACAAACAACAATATTATTCCGGGTTAGGAATAATGGAACAAACAACAATATTATTCCGGGTTAGGAATAATGGAACAAACAACAATATTATTCCGGGTTAGGAATAATGGAACAAACAACAATATTATTCCGGGTTTGGAATAATGGAACCAACAACATTATTATTCCGGGTTGGGAATAATGGAACTAGTCGTTATCCCGGGTTAGGGATAACGGGGGAAACAAACTCATAACCGAACAAACGAATTTATGAAAACCTGTGAACTCACTCATCTTTAATGTTGACACTTGTTTCTTTACATGTTTCTCAGGACGCTAGGAGCTCTAGGTGCACTCACATGCATTGAACAAGACATCTTTTATCGAGTCTCATTTACAAACGTTGTTTTGGGTTTTTCATTTGTTTTGGCGTTTGTGTTGGCGCCCGTTTCTCTACTTATTTTATGCTTCCGCTCAACCACTTAAACTAATGCTTCCGCTAACTAACTAAGACAATCTAAAATCTATGATGATTGGTTAATCAAATGATTTTTGGAAAACGTATTATCAAATCATATAGAGTCGTTCGACGTACTAGTGTTTCAGATTCTGGTTTGTTCACACGCCTCGCGGTAAAACTCCGCAAGTGGAAATTGAGGGTGTGACAGATTGGTATCAGAGCCACTGGCTATAGAGAACCATGTTTGCATTAGAAGTAGACCTAAACTATAGCTGAATACACGACACTAGACGTAGTTTGGCACCGAACTGTTATATCTTGTTATGTACCACAACTGTGTTATGTAGATTATGACTTCATAATAAGAAATGAAAACAACTCGTAACTAACTACACGACCTAACAGGCAATGTCATCATCATCATCGTCATCATCATCCGACAAACTTACGCCACCAAGAGCGCCAGGAAAGGCACCTATGGTGGAACCCTTACCATCTTATGGCGTGGAAACACGCTCAGCTGCGAGGAAAAGGCTCGCTCTGGGGGAGGAGTCGTCATCACGCCCAATCATCGCTGTGCCGGTCAAACCAGTTAACCCTGTAGAAGTAGGAAATGACCTACTTAGAAACATGATACAGAAACAACAAGAACAATTGGAAAGAATGCAGGAAACCATCCTAGCACAAGGATGGATGATCCGACAACTGACAGGTAAAACCGACTCGCTCGAGGAAGAGCAACATACGGGTAAGATAGCTCGTAACACCTTAGCCAGAGATCTGCGTGCTGAGCAGATAAGAGCCGACTGGCTCGAAGACAGAGTCTTGGAAAATAGTTGGAACATTCAGGAGCTAGAGCAAAATCAAGCACCTGCACCAGCACCGGCCCCTCCAGTGCCGGTAGAGGAGGATCCGGAAGAGGATCTAGAGGAGGACCCTGAAGAGGATCCAGAGGAGGACCCAGAGGAGGATCCAGAGGAGGATCCGGAGTAGGATCCAGCTGTAGAAGCTGGAAATGCCGCGCAGGATGATGGCAACGATAGTGATCTGGGGGATGGAGACGTAGACGACTGACACGTCTCGCTTATTTTATTTACTTTCCTTCAGTCTATTTATTTTCCCACTTGTGTTTAAACTTGAGACTTTATAGTAAATTCATATGTTTGGTTAGCACTTTGTAAGATGTTGAAATTTCATTTAATCAAGTATTTCTTTTGACTATTTAGTATATTTGAGTTGACATAACTTGATAATTATTAAAGTACGAAGTAGGATAACTATATTGGATATATAGACTTATCGGGGTGTGTTTATGTTGTTTTTCGAAGATCTAAATGGCAACTGGACGACGTGGAAACCTTAATATGACGCCCGAAGAACTAGCTGCTATGATTCAAGAGCACGTGAACGCAGCTCTAGCGGGTGTTCAGAACCAACCGGCAGGTAACCATTATTAAATTTTCATGTGAAAATCTAATAGTTGGGCTAGTAGAATTCCTCGCTGACTACCTATCCTCTGTCAGCAGGAGGGGGTTTTAACCCCTACAAGATGTTCCTCGACGCGAAACCAAGCAAATTCTCGGGGGCAGAAGGACCCATTGGACTGGTCCGCTGGATCGAAAAATCAGAATCAGTATTTGAAATGTGCAACTGTCTAGAGGCCAACAAGGTCAAGTACGCAGCCTCAACACTGGAAGATGGGGCACTAACTTGGTGGAATGCACAAGTCCAAACGCGTGGACCTATTGCTGCAAATGCTATGGCCTGGGCCAAGTTCAAGGCCCTAATCAAAGAGGAGTACTGTCCACGAGACAGAGTGCAACAGTTGGAGCAAGCCTTATGGAACCACAAGATGGTGGGATCTGACATCGAAGTTTACACAGCAAAACATCATGACTTGGTATTTCTATGTCCCGATCTGGCCAACACTGTGGAGAAAAGACTCGAGTTCTATCTTGGGGGTCTGGTTCCGGAGATTCAGGGTATGGTAATGGCTAGTAACCCTGCAACTGAACATCAAGCAATCCGCTTGGCGCACAAACTCACCGATAAGGCGGTGGAACAAAAGAAGTTGCCAGCACGGGGTACAACTGAAGTTGCCCCTGATAACAAAAGAAAGTTTGAAGACTCGTCTGCTCGACAGTCTTCGTCATCCCAGCCGCAACAGGGGAACCAGAAACGGTTCAATCATTACAACAGCCACCGGGGTCACCAAAATCAGCCCGCCAACAACAACAACAACAACCAGAACGCAAGCGGCTATGCAGGTCGAAAGCCGCAGTGCAACCGCTGTAATCTTCATCATAACGGCCCTTGTGCCGGAAATCGCTGCCAACGATGTGGCAAGATGGGACATGCGGCAAAGGATTGTCGTGGGGAAATCATGTCCCGACAGAACCAAAATCAACCCCAAGGCCCACAACAGGGTGTTAACCGGGGATGCTATCAGTGTGGTAGCACTGACCACTTCAAAAGAGACTGCCCACAGCTGCGTAACAACAACAACAATGGTGGGAACAACCACAACCACAATAACCACAACAACAACAATAATAACAACAATAATGGGAATGGTGGCACAGGAGGTGCCAAAGGTCGCGCATTTACATTGGGCCGCGGAGAGGCCAGAAAAGACTCGAACGTGGTCACCGGTAAGTTTCCCCTTAATGAACATTTTGCTACTGTGCTTTTTGATACGGGTGCGGATAGGAGCTTTATATCTGAGTCTTTTAGGAAGAACCTAAATCTCACGCCTAAACCATTAGAGACCCCTTATGTTATAGAATTAGCCGATGGTAATTCTGTAGATGTGACCCATATAGTATCCGACTGTCAACTCAAACTCGCGGGTCACACTTTTACCATTGATCTGATGACAACTACCCTGGGTAGTTTTGACGTGGTAGTCGGAATGGACTGGCTATCCGACGTCCGGGCTGAAGTTCTCTGCTTCGAAAAATCTATCCGTATTCCGCTCTCTAGCGACGAAATCTTGACGGTGCAAGGCGAGAAGGCAAGCGCCGTCACCAACATCATCTCTTACATGCAAGCGCAGAAGTATCTTCGGAGAAAGAACTCCTTCGCTTTACTCGCACTGGTTACCGAACAGCCTAAGGACGAGAAACGTATAGAAGACATCCTTGTCGTCCGTGATTTTTCCGATGTATTCCCAGAGGAACTACCTGGTCTTCCACCCCATCGACAATTGGAGTTTGAAATTGAATTGGCGAACCATGCAACTCCTATCGCCAAGGCTCCATACCGCCTAGCTCCAGCCGAGCTGCAGGAGCTGTCTACCCAACTTCAGGAACTGTTAGAAAAGGGATTTATCCGACCAAGCGCTTCGCCATGGGGAGCTCCAGTCCTTTTTGTCAAGAAGAAGGACGGGACCTTCCGCATGTGCATCGACTACAGGGAACTCAACAAGGTTACTGTCAAGAACCGATACCCGTTACCTCGCATCGACGATCTCTTCGACCAACTCCAAGGGTCAAGCTACTACTCCAAGATTGATCTACGGTCCGGTTACCACCAGCTACGCGTCAGGAAGGAGGATATCGCTAAGACGGCATTTCGTACTCGATATGGCCATTATGAGTTCTTGGTCATGCCCTTCGGTCTCACCAACGCACCCGCGGTGTTCATGGACCTCATGAACCGTGTGTGCAAACCATACCTCGACAAGTTTGTCATAGTGTTCATCGATGACATACTCATCTATTCTAAAAGTGAAGAAGAACATGCTGAACATCTACGATTACTGCTAGGATTACTTCAACAGGAGAAGCTATATGCCAAGCTTTCAAAGTGTGACTTCTGGATTCGGGAAGTTCAGTTTCTTGGGCATATCGTAAATGAAAAGGGTATCCACATAGACCCTGCCAAGATTGAAGCCATCAAAAACTGGGAAGCACCTAGGACACCGACGGAGATCCGCCAATTTTTGGGTTTGGCTGGTTACTACAGACGTTTCATCGAGGGATTTTCAAAGATCGCACAACCGCTTACTACCCTCACCCAGAAAGGCATCAAGTATGCTTGGGGTGACAAGCAAGAAGCAGCATTTCAATTGCTAAAGCAGAAACTTTGCAGTGCACCCATTCTGTCCTTGCCGGAAGGGACAGATGACTTTGTAGTATATTGTGATGCTTCCATCCAGGGGTTGGGATGCGTACTCATGCAACGCGATAAGGTCATCGCGTATGCGTCGCGACAACTGAAGGTTCACGAGAAAAACTACACGACGCATGACCTGGAATTGGGAGCAGTAGTGTTTGCACTTAAGATTTGGAGACACTACCTTTATGGGACGAAGTGCACAATCTTTAGAGACCACAAGAGCCTACAACACATCTTTGATCAGAAGGAGTTGAACATGCGACAGCGTCGCTGGGTCGAACTCTTGAACGATTATGAGTTTGCCATTCGGTATCACCCGGGTAAAGCTAACGTGGTAGCTGATGCCCCCAGTAGGAAGGAACACTTGAAACCTCGCCGTGTACGAGCATTACAACTCACTATTCATTCGGGGCTACCCGAACAAATTCGCGACGCCCAGTTAGAAGCAGTTAAGGAGGAAAACATCAAGGCCGAATCGGTGGGAAAAATGGAACGCGATTGGGAAGTAAAACCTAATGGAGCCCGGTATTTCATGAATCGCATATGGGTACCTCTCTACGGAAACCTCAGAGAGCTAGTCATGGACGAAGCTCACAAATCCCGATACTCTGTCCATCCGGGTTCGGATAAGATGTATCAAGACCTTAAAGCTGCGTATTGGTGGCCCAACATGAAAGCTGATATAGCCATCTACGTGAGTAAGTGTTTGACTTGTGCAAAAGTCAAAGTAGAGTATCAAAAGCCATCGGGGCTACTTCAACAACCTGAAATGGGATCAGATTTCGATGGACTTCATCACTAAACTCTCGCGAACTTTGGGTGGTTGCGATGCCATCTGGGTAATTGTGGATCGTTTAACTAAGTCCGCACACTTCCTAGCTATTAAAGAAACAGATAAGATGGAGAAGTTGACTCGCATCTACATTAAGGAAGTAGTTTCTCGGCACGGAGTGCCAACATCCATCATCTCAGACAGAGATGCTCGCTTCACGTCCAACTTTTGGCAGTCACTTCAGAAAGCGTTGGGAACACGCTTATATATGAGCACAGCCTATCACCCTCAGACTGATGGTCAAAGCGAAAGGACCATACAGACCCTGGAAGACATGCTTAGGGCATGCGTAGTAGACTTCGGAAATAGTTGGGAAATTCACCTGCCTTTAGTGGAATTCTCATATAACAACAGTTATCATACGAGTATTTCGGCAGCACCGTTTGAGGCATTATACGGTCGTAAATGTAGATCACCGGTCTGTTGGGCAGAAGTCGGTGACAGTCAACTCACAGGCCCTGAGTTAATACTTGAGGCTACTGAAAAGATTGTACAAATCAGAAACCGCATGGCGGCGGCACGAGATCGACAGAAAAGCTACGCTGATCAACGACGCAAACCGTTCGAATTTCAAGTAGGCGACCGCGTCCTACTAAAGGTGTCACCCTGGAAGGGTGTAATCCGCTTTGGAAAACGGGGCAAACTAAACCCAAGGTACGTAGGTCCGTTTGTGATCTTGAAACGTATCGGACCTGTAGCTTATCAATTAGACCTTCCTGCCGAACTCAGTGGAGTTCACAACGTATTTCACATGTCAAATCTGAAGAAGTGTCTATCAGATGAAACTCTAGTCATTCCATTGGATGAGATCCAAGTGGATGAACAACTGCACTTTGTGGAACAGCCTATCGAGATCATGGATCGTGAGATCAAGACTCGAAGGCACAGCAAGATTCCGATCGTTAAGGTTCGTTGGGACTCTAAGCGTGGACCGGAGTTCACGTGGGAAAGAGAGGACCAAATGAAAAGCAAATACCCACACCTCTTCGCAACTGAGCAGCAAACTAACGATACCAGTAACTAAATTTTCGGGACGAAAATTCTTTCAACATGGGGATGATGTGACAACCTGGAAATTTCTCATACTTTCGCGTACCATTGTTAACTAAATCCTTGTGCATGGCACTTGAGAATCTTTGTGCATGGCACTTGGGAACTTCTTGTAACTTCGCGTACCATCATTAACGAACTAACTCTTTGTGCGTGGCACTCTAAACATGTACGCTGCATGCTAAACCGCGTTTACTCAATTTTCGGGACGAAAATTCTTTCAACATGGGGATAATGTGACATCCCGGTTTTTCGGATAACTTAAACGCAATACTTGTCGAATAAATTATATGCTACGTATTAAACGTGTACGAGTTAGTGAATACGTGATGTGCGATTATGTGATTGTTTTAGTTATAAAATAGTTATGGTAAGTATGTACACGAACCGAACCGAACCGCGACACAAACCAACCAACCCAAGCCATAAACCCAAACTATGTCGCGAGCAAACAACCCAAACCGACCCACCCAAGCCCTCGGCTGCGAGATCAAACCCAAACCGCAACCCATCCCTTTCACCTTGTTGCGCCTATATATACTAACACATGCATGATCCTTCACAAACACAAAACCCTAATAGCAAAACAGCCGTCGACAGCCTTACTCTTGTCCCTCTGATCGCGAGCAGCCTCCCCTTTCAGTCCCTCGACCGCAAGCAGCTTGTTACAACTCCATCATCATCTCTCGGTCGCGACAGCAGGTTGTTCATCTCATTCGGTCGTGATCTTGCTTGAACAGCCGAATCCATTCTTGTCCAAGTCTCGGCTTATTTACCTAGTCATTAAAGGTTAGGGTTTATCTTTTGTTACAAGATCATATTCTGATATATGTGTTCGAATGTAATGATTATGTTGTTAGTCGGCTGATTGATCATTGTTTGTATGTATGATTGTTTTCAGAACTTATAGTTTGCAAGTATGTTTTGTTTATAAAAACTAGAGGTATGGATTAGGGTTTGCATGGATGTAATATATGTATTGATCTATGATTAGAAAAATCGGTTCTTGATCGCCTAGGTTAATTATATTGATGGTTTATGCGAATTAATGGTAACAATATGCTGAAACAGGTTGCTGAGTGATAGTTACACCGACTTCAACTGGCTGTAACTCGGTCATTAGTTGTCGAAAAACGGATTTTATGAAGTCTAAAACGTAGAGATTTGAATAACGAATCTAATGGCGCTGGATTCATATTTTTCTGAAGTCGTTTGATATTTTTAAGTGGCCAAATAAGTTCAGTAACTAAAGCTGTGAAAATCCTGAAATTTTGTTAGTTGTTTATCGAGTTGGATTTTAAAATCAGTAGGGAGTCGAATCATGAAATTTGTACAGCAACTAGGTATGGAAATTTCCGGGCAACTCCAACTGGAATTTTGTTAATTGGACGATCAGTGATTTTTAAATAAATTCTTCCGTGGACTGCAGTCAGAAAGCGACGAATCTGACTGCAGCTTAGTATATTAATATTTATGGTTAATTGGTAAAGAATTAGGACTTGAAAAATTTATATAAATTTCTACAATATAGTTGTCACCTGCTGTAAAATAATTGGAATTTTTAGAACGTTGGAACTATTTTATAAAAATCCTAGAAAATAGCTGAATTATGAGTATGTAAGCTGAAATTTGATAACTTGTGATTGTGTGCACCAAATTGTTGCATGGATTGGATTATGTTCATGATAAGTTGTTTTGATTACTATGTTCACATGAGGATACTTGCATGCATGTTTGAGTGTTAGGTATTTTGTTGTGTGTATCACTTTGTGCGTAAATTTCATGTAGAATTTGTATTGGTGTGTTCACACACTGACTTGAAATCAACTGGTTTGTTAGGACGCAATTAGCGGTCCCATCCCTTACAACTTCTTTGCTACACTAACCGAGCAACTAAAGGTGAGTTCACGGCCCCTAATTTTATCCGGTTTTAAACAACAGGGGGAGAAACATGTATACACTCTTCAACTCAATCTCTTTACGTTATATGAAAGTAACGTCGCATAACTATTCGGTAACTAAGTTAATGTTAATGTAACGTTATGGTCACTAAGCAGCTATATCACTTAAGTCCTCGTCAATCTCTCGGATCGTTAGTATTGGGTTTTAATAGCGGGGGAATTATAAGTAGTACTACTGGGCCCGACAAGCCCCATCCGAGCTAGTCGCGCTAGCCGACCGGGTATGGTCAACGGGTGAATAATTTGGCCTAACTTCGCCATGGTCAGTGATAGGCCTGGCAACACGGAGGCACAACAGTCAGCTTCGATCGCGAACACTTACGTGACATAACTTTAGGCTAGCTACCTATATATGTTAACATTGAACTTATAATGGAACAAACAACAATATTATTCCGGGTTAGGAATAATGGAACAAACAACAATATTATTCCGGGTTAGGAATAATGGAACAAACAACAATATTATTCCGGGTTTGGAATAATGGAACCAACAACATTATTATTCCGGGTTGGGAATAATGGAACTAGTCGTTATCCCGGGTTAGGGATAACGGGGGAAACAAACTCATAACCGAACAAACGAATTTATGAAAACCTGTGAACTCACTCATCTTTAATGTTGACACTTGTTTCTTTACATGTTTCTCAGGACGCTAGGAGCTCTAGGTGCACTCACATGCATTGAACAAGACATCTTTTATCGAGTCTCATTTACAAACGTTGTTTTGGGTTTTTCATTTGTTTTGGCGTTTGTGTTGGCGCCCGTTTCTCTACTTATTTTATGCTTCCGCTCAACCACTTAAACTAATGCTTCCGCTAAACTTTGGTAACTAACTAAGACAATCTAAAATCTACGATGATTGGTTAATCAAATGATTTTTGGAAAATGTATTATCAAATCATATAGAGTCGTTCGACGTACTAGTGTTTTAGATTCTGGTTTGTTCACATGCCTCGCGGTAAAACTCCGCAAGTGGAAATTGAGGGTGTGACACTCCACGCGTTGACCCGCTATTACAACGCTAAAAACATCGCTAAACCGCTTAACATTGCCTTATAACTCGATTACATCACTGAACAATCGATAAACCAACAAAAAAAAAAGAAAACCCAACAATTTGGGTCAAGTTCGCTCGAACTTGGTAACCCAAGTTCGGCTGAACTTGGCTGTCTAGCTCAGATGCTCCAGTTTAACCTCAAGTTCGCTTGAACTTGCTCTTCAAGGGTCAAGTTCGGCCGAACTTAACTCATTCTCTTCAAATATCTCACAAGTTCGCGCGAACTTGCATGAAATTCATGCAAGTTCGGCCGAACTTGACTCCACCAGCTCACCTTTTTGCCTTCCCCTATAAATACTCAGCCCATTTCTCTCATTTGAACTTGCTGCAACTTCGCCCAGAGCTCCCAAAACCTAAAACCTCTGTTTTTCTAAGTAAGAATCAACCCGATTTCTACCACAATGATGTTCAACAACGTTCTACAACGTTTTACAACGATTTTGCACAAGGCATTGCCTCCGTTTTATTAAATCTCTTCTGTTTACGAAAATCTTCATCTTTTTCCATCAAAACATCTGTTTTCACTCAGATCTATACTAGATCTGAGCAAAACCTTTTAAAAACCTTGATTTTTACACCATTTTCGGACTAATGACGAATGTTTCGTTCACTTTTGAGTGGAACGAGGCGTTGTCGAAGCTAGATCTCAGATCCGGAAACACAAGGACGAAATCGTCACTTTACACAAGCTGGACTAACCCGTACGAACCTCCAAGTTCGTCCGGGTAAGCCCGAGTTTCTGTAAAATGGCTAAGTTCACTCTAAAAAGACCTCTCCAGCCTAAGTTTTACTTAGTGGCTTAAGGTTGGAGGGATGAGCACTCGATTTCCTCAGCAAACGACGCAAAAACGCAAGATTTTGAACCCAAAAACATCAAGTTTGCTCAAGAATCACCAGCACCCAGGTCAAGTTCGACCAAACTTGAGCCCATTTGGGTCAAGTTCGACCGAACTTGGGTCATTTTCACCAATTTCCACACAAGTTCACCCGAACTTGTCTTTCCAGTAAGATTATCTCACCAGTTCGCCCGAACTTGACAAGTTTCCTAAGAAACTTACCAAGTTCGACCGAACTTGTCTCAAATCTCACCAAATCCTTGCAAGTTCGCTCGAACTTGTATGTTTACATACAAGTTCAGCCGAACTTGTCTACTGCTCAACT
Organism: Scalesia atractyloides; assembly: GCA_947069175.1. Classification (NCBI taxonomy): domain Eukaryota; kingdom Viridiplantae; phylum Streptophyta; class Magnoliopsida; order Asterales; family Asteraceae; genus Scalesia; species Scalesia atractyloides. Next base: position 31,984,441 of record CAMTDV010000030.1, read on the forward strand.
CAAACTTAACCGTTTCAGCAAATCAGAAGACTGATGCACTTCTGTTCGTTTACAGGCTGATCCGACGCACTTCCCGACTCTCCTCAGATCTCTAATCTTGCCTAAACGCACCCACAATGAGTATACTTGACCCATTTTCGCTTTAATGCACTTTTTGGGTGTTACATACGTTCCTCTATCAAAATCACTTCACAAATCAAACTGTTTATCACACGCGAATAATCTGATTGTGTACGCTCAATACGTGACGCTAGAAACGTGTGACTAGGACTTATTTTCGTTAACTTGCCTCCTTAGCTAGTATTGTACTATAGTGTGGCTTACACTCGACGGGGTCTAGTTAGGATGGACGCGCAAGCCTTCTCACGGTAGTTAGCATGAGAAATGAGCCTATGTTGTGTGATGTGTTTTGGTGTATCATGATATGTAATTAGATTAGTTCGCGAACGCTTTCTCTATTATGCTAGTAGTACTCAACCTGTATGCTCACCTTTACTTAATTGTATTAACTTGTATTTTAACGTATGTAACAGGTTGATGATTTAGCTTATCGGATGCTTTGGATAGCCGAGTTTAGTTTAGTTTGCTTTTGTTTAGAATGGTTTGTAATAAAATCTATGGGATATCAAACCTGATTAGTTTTGTGGGAAAACAAGTTTCTGTAATGATATTTTGAAATATTGTGTTTAATGGTATGGGACGTTGAATGTTAAATGATGTTGATAGATAATTGTTATGGAATTCTCATGAGACAATCTGGTCGCCTAGTGCCACTACCCCGATGTTTCCGCCATCGGTTGGGGTGTGACATTACCCGTTCATTATTATTAACGTGGTTTGATTACCGAAACCTATTTTCGGGGTGTTACAGGGGAGGGGCTTCGCGTGTGGCACGACAGCAACCCCCTAAAGCTTGGTCAGCCTTGTCAGAAGTGTAGGGTTGCCACCTATCACGAAACGGTGACACCTGGTGTCGACCTCCCCCACGGTTCGCGACAGAGACTGGGGTCTATGGCGCGTGGCGCCTGGGCTACCCAGGTGGGATTTCCTCGTTTTGCATGCCGTGTCTCGATTTGTGTGTCTGGTTCTTTGTTTTGACTCGGTTTGAGGTGTTTTTGGAGATTAGTTACATCCTCCCCACCTTGATTTAAATCTCGTCTTCGAGATTTATTGGAATAGGTGTGGATACTTCCTTTGCATTTCTGACTCTAACTCCCATGTGTATTCTGATCCTCTCTTTGAATTCCATTTTACTTTAACCAGAACTAATCTCTTGCATTTGAGATTCTTGATCTTTTTTATCTTCAATCTGAATGGGTTTCTCTACAAACTTAAGTTTCTCATTTACCTCTATATCTTGAAGAGGTATCACCAATGATTCGTCCGCTAAGCATTTCTTGAGGTTACATACATGAAATACATCATGTATTCCTGCCATTTCCCCTGGCAATTGTAGCTGATAAGCTACTGGACCTATTCTTTTGATAATATTGAAAGGTCCAACATACCTTGGGCTTATTTTTCCTTTTTTACCAAATCTTACAACTCCTTTCCATGGTGAGACTTTTAGTACCACTTTATCTCCAACTTGAAATTCCAAAGGTTTGCGTCTGTTATCTGCATAACTCTTTTGATGATTTCGGGCCGCTTTCAGCCTTTCCTGATTTGAATGATTTTGTCAGTTGTTTCTTGCACAATTTCAGGACCTGATAGTTTCTTTTCTCCAATCTCTGCCCAACATACTGGGGTTCGATATTTCCGTCCGTAGAGTGCTTCAAAGGTGCAGCATTGATGCTGGAATGATAACTGTTGTCGTAGGAAAACTCTATCAAAGGTAAATGTTCATCCCAATTTCCTCTAGAATCAATTACATAAGCTCTAAGCATATCTTCCATTGTTTGGATCGTCCTTTCACTTTGACCGTCTGTTTGATGGTGATATGCTATACTTAGATTTAGTCTAGTTCCCATTACTTTTTGGAAACTTGTCCAAAAATGAGAAGTAAACCGGCTGTCTCTGTCGACACAATAGATAAAGGAATTCCATGCAATGAAACTATTTCATTTACATATAACTTTGCTAACTGTTCCATACTGAAGTTTCCTTCATTGGTAAGAAATGAGCAGATTTGGTTAATCTGTCTAGAATCACCCAGATTGTATCATTACCTTTTCGTGTCTTGAGGGTAGTTTGATAACAAAATCCATCGTTATTAATTCCTATTTCCAAATTGGCATTTCCAATTGTTGCAATAATCCTGAAAGTTTCTGATGTTCCCGTTTTAACCTGTGAACAGGTTAGACATTTGGCGACGTAATTTGCTACATCCTTTTTCATTCCTATCCACCAGAAATTCATTTGTAAGTCTTTATACATCTTACCACTTCCAGGATGCATTGTATACTTAGTCTTATGGGCTTCCTCTAAAATTCGATTTCGTAGGTCTCCTTGGATAGGAATCCAGATCCGTTTCTTATGGAATCTCCAAATTCCATATGTTCCTTTCTCTAATTCCTTAATCCTTCCTTTTAATCCTCCGGCATCGTCCTTGATTGCGATTTCCTGCACCTGCTTAATTTGCTCATTTAAATCTATCTGCAGGTTTAGTCTAAGAGAGCGTACTCTTTTCGGCTTCTCATGGAACATTTGACTTAAAGCATCAGCTACTACGTTAGCCTTTCCTGCATGATACTGCATATCATAATCATAATCAGTAAGGATTTCCATCCATCATCTCTATCCTTTTGTCCAAAGACATATCTTAAACTCTTATGATCTGTGAATACCAGAAACTTACTACCGTAAAGATAGTGTCTCCAAATCTTAAGGGCAAAAATTATTGCTCCTAACTCTAGATCATGGGTTGTATAATTCTCTTCAAGCTTCTTAAGTTGTCTAGAGGCATAAGAAATTACTTTTTGACGTTGCATCAGCACACATCCATATCCTAACTTAGACGCATCGCAATAAACTACGAAGTCTTAGGTTCCTTCTAGCAAAGCGAGCATTGGTGCGTTGGTTAACTTTTGCTTCAAAATCCTGAATGCTTCTTCTTGCTTTGGTCCCCATTCAAACTTAACTGATTTGCAAGTTAGCTTGGTTAACGGGATGGCTATTCTACAAAAACCTTGAATAAAACGTCTATAATATCCTGCCAATCCAAGAAAACTTCTTATTTCCGTTGGTGATTCTGGGACCTTTCATTTGGTAATTGCTTCGATCTTTGTGGGATCCACATGAATTCCTTTGTGGTTTACCAGATGTCCAAGGAATTGTACTTCTTGTAACCAGAATTCACATTTTGAGAATTTCGCATAGAGCTTTTCCTTTCTCAGCAATGTCAGGAGTATATGCAAATGCTTTGCATGATCTTCCTTATTCTTAAAGTAAATTAGAATATCATCTATAAAGACAACTATGAATTTATCCAAGTATGGTTTACATATCCTGTTCATCATGTCCATAAATGCAGCTGGGGCATTGGTTAAACCAAATGGCATGACTGTAAATTCATAATGACCTTACCTCATTTTGAAAGCAATTTTAGGAATGTCCTCTTCCTGTACTTTCAACTGATGATATCCTGAGCGTAAGTCGATCTTAGAAAAGAATCGGGCTCCTTGGAGTTGATCGAACAAATCATCAATTCTCGGTAACGAGTACCGATTTTTGATTGTCACTTTATTTAATTCTCGGTAGTCAATGCACATAAGCATTAATCCATCTTTCTTCTTGACGAATAACACTGGTGCTCCCCTTGGTGATGAGCTAGGTTGTATGAAATATCACTCACTCATTCGATAGCACTTTTATTCATTTGATTCTCGTTATTATCATTATTCTGGATTTCCTGATTTACTTCGTCTGACATCTGAATTGTAAACATTTATCAGGTATTAATATCACAGAATAAATTGATTGATAATCACACCAACACAGTGAATCAAAATCGTCGAGCATTGCGACTTTTACTCTTTTCATATATATATATATGCATCTAGTACAAACATAACTGGAATTTAAACATTACTAACCTATGCATCATATATTTATATAGGTGATATTACTTTATGTCTGATTTAGGTTTTTTTAAGTAACAAAATACACACGTATATATATATATATATATATTAGGCTACTGCTTTCTTAAAATTGCATCTCTCGCTCGTCATATTTCAGACGAGCTTCTCTCCGATTTGGCGGATCCGGTTTCCTTCCTCAACCAACTCCTCACCATACTGGCAGAGTTCCTCCACATGGTCCCTGGGTAGTAGTGGGGCTGGTACTGGTTCAGGATAAGGTGGAACTGGTTCTTCATAGGGAATTGGGTTTTCTAGCAGGTTCTGAATTGCCCAGTTGTTAGCCCACCATTGATCTAAAGGGTTTGGTGCTAGAATTCTAGGTATCTCATTGGGATCAAAGGCTGGGATTGGAAATTGGTTTTCCTAGTTTTGTTCTAGGTTCATGGGTTGGTTAGGAAACAAGGGAAGTAGCGGTGGTTCTGGATTTGCTACTTGGTTGAAATTAGGTTCCCCTCCTACATTTCCAAACATGTGAAAATTTGCTAATTGTCTATCCAACTCTACCTCCATAAAGGTCTAACTTCTGGGTTTTGGGTGTTTCTCTGAGTTCTAACTGCTATGGCTTGTTGTTGTGCTTGTCTCATTCTTTTCCTTCTCTCTCCTCTAGCTCTACTAAACCAACCTCTCTATTTAGGGGGAAAAGGTTCTGCGGATTTGGCTTTGAAAACAAAGATATCTTCGGAATCGGCGGTGTAGTCGGTGATTGGCTGGGATGTTCCTTCATCCATGAGAGAATGAGGTAGGTGACGATAAGCGTCAGAAGTACCCTGATCACTCATACTGTAAACTAAAAGAAGTTATTAAAATAACACAAAATAACAATATATATTTACACAGGGTAACATAGAAGTCATGAGTATTTCCTAACACAATTGGTTAAAATTTAGGTATTTCAAAAGAACACCTAAATGGCTTAAACCAGTGGCTCTGATACCACCTTCTGTCGCAACCCCCGACCCCACCTCGGGAGCGGGAGCCGTGAACCAGTTAAGTGGTACCGGTGTTTATTAAATTGGCAGCGAAAATATCATTAGGATTGTAGTTAGGAAATGAATTTCAGGGTTTCAAAACACCAACTTTTATAAATAAACAAATGGGATAAAACCCAATTTTCCATTACAATACATTTGTAGGGACGAACCCTAATTTATGGAAAACATAAACTCCTTTTTTTAGGTAACTCTTATAGCCACTTTTCTAAGCATTCAGTGTTCTCCAGCTGGCTTCTAATAGCTTCACATTAAGTTACCTGAAACGCATTTTAAGACATTTTATACTTTACAGTTATTGAGAGCATCCGCATTTACAGTGTTTACATCTACACAATTACTCATTCAGTACTGTCATCCTGACTTGTGGGTCATATTACGTTGGGCCTTGTCACCCAACAGTAACGGTACAATCCTGTGATTATGGACTAGTAATGTATAAAAAACCCCAACATACCGGCTGTAATGGTAGAATACATATACTCAATTACTGTTAAGCATAATTAAAACATTTGAGGTTTTGGTAACACATTTTGACTCACAAAAAGATGTACAAAAAGAGAATGTACTCACCTTGAAAACTTAGGTATTCCTACGGAGTTCCTGGTGACAGTTCTTGATTACTTCCTGGAATTTCTATTTAAAACATACAATGCACATGTGTTTGTAAATTAACCCAAATCACTTTACCCATACAATGCGAGACAGAACCCCAACAAACTTAGTCAGGCAGAGCCTCGACATGCGTTGGTGCGTCCTAAATCAATCGGGTAGGATGCCCATACAACGCGAGATAGAACCCCAACGAACTTAGTCAGGCAGAGCCTCGACATGCTCGGTGGGTCCTAAATCAATCGGGTAGGGTAACGAATTAGTGATCGGGGGTTAAGATACTTACAGCGGCCAGCGCTTTGCAGGTTTAGGGGTTTAGGGGGTGTTGTTTATGAGAACGAAGGTACGAGTGTATACGATCGAATTGTGCGTTCGAAAGTGAGCAGATTTCTCAGTCCCAGGTCGGGATTATATAGGCCAGTTTGGTATCTCCCGCGCGTCGCGTGGGATTCCGGTCCCCTCTCGCGTGGCACCTAAGACACCTAGCTAGGCTAGGTTAGCCTGGTAATGAGTATAGGCTTGCCACTTGTTGCAAACAGAGACAGATGTCACCTGGCCTCCCCCGCATGTCGCGAGAGACACCATGGTCTCTGGCGCGTGGCGCCTGGGATGCCCAGGTGGACCCGCCTCGTTTTACATGCCATGTCTCGTTTTGTGGTCCGGTTTGGGGTGTTTTGGAGAGTTGTTACATCTTCCCACCTTGTTTTAAATCTCGTCCTTGAGATTCACTGGAATTGGTGTGGATACTTTATTTGTGTTTCTGACTCTAGCTCCCATGTATATTCTAGTCCTCTCTTTGAATCCCATTTTACTTTCACCAAAATCAATCTCTTGTGCTTGAGGTTCTTGATCTTTCTATCTTCAATCTGAATAGGTTTTCCTACAAACTTAAGTTTCTCATTTACCCCTACATCTTGAAGAGGTATTACTACTGATTCATCTGCCAAACATTACTTTAGATTACATACATGAAATACATCATGTATCCCCGCCATTTCTTCTGGCAATTGTAGCTGGCAAGCTACTGGCCCTATTTGTTTGATAATCTTGAAAGGTCCAACATACCTTGGGATTAGTTTTCCTTTCTTACCGAATCTTACAACTCCTTTCCATGGTGAGATTTTTAATAGCACTTTCTCTCCAACTTGAAATTCCAAAGGTTTGCGTCTGTTATTTGCATAACTCTTTTGACGATCTCGGGTCGTTTTCAGTCTTACCTTGACTTGAGTGATTTTGTCAGTTTTTTCTTGCACAATTTCAGGACCTGATAGTTTCTTTTCTCCAATCTCTGCCCAACATACTGGTGTTCGACATTTCCGTCTGTGGAGTGCTTCAAAGGGTGCAGCATTGATGCTGGAATGATAACTGTTGTTGTAGGAAAACTCTATCAAAGGTAGATGTTCATCCCAATTTCCTCCAAAATCAATTACACAGGCTCTAAGCATATCTTCCATTGTTTGGATCGTCCTTTCACTTTGACCGTCTGTTTGAGGATGATATGTTGTACTTAGATTTAATATAGTTCCCGTTGCTTTTTGGAAACTTGTCCAGAAATGAGAAGTAAAACGGCTGTCCCTATCAGACATAATAGACAAAGGAATTCCATGTAATGAAACTATTTCATTTACATATAACTTGGCTAATTGTTCAATACCGAAAGTTTCCTTCATTGGTAATGAAGAAACCCTAGATCGACCAGACCGCAATCTAAGTAGATTTATGGAATGGGCTCTTCATAAAAGGGGTGAATCCTTCGTTTGGTTTCACGATGATGGGTATAACAGTACTCCAACTGATCCTGCAAAACAGAACACCGTTAGCTGGCCACGGGGAGAAAGGGGGGTTCTCTCTGTGACCACCCTCCGGCGTGAGAATAAGTACAGGTAGTCGGAAGTAAAGTATAATAAGAGAGAGAGAGTAGTTGAGAGTAAATACCTTCTACTTGTAGTCCAAATCATTTATTAATAGCCGGGGTTTGGGTGCGAAAATGAGAGATGTTAATCTTAACGGAATCTTTCGCCACTCCGTTAAGTTGTGGTTATCCGTTAGTGTACACGGATCGTGAGCTCATCACCGGTTAGGGAGGTGCCACGTGTCGTCATGAGATCACTATATTTTATTGATGTGAGCATGCTATCACCGTGATCTCTTGATCGTCCCAGATGCTGCCATGTGGCAATTAGTTACAACCGAAAAGATGCTTGCACAATTGGGTGTTAGTGGCTTCTAGAAGATATCACAGCTGTAATCTACATGTTGCTTGCCACGTGTTCAGTCTGTTACAACAGAAAAGATTCCCTTTGCTTCTGCACCAACTCGAGGATTTTTGCTAAGGGAGAATTTCTCAGGATTAACTGCTTCCTTGTGCGAGAGGCGCAAGTTAGTTAACTGATCTTTCCTCTTCCTGCTGCTTGGCGCAGCGTTTTTAATGAGTACTTGCTTTGATATAAATATCGGTGCAAGGTTTGTAAATAAAGTGTTATCCAAGGAGTTTGATCAAGGTTAACTTTCAACCTTACGCGAGCCCGCGCAAGGTGGTTAAGTGATCCTTTCCTTCTTTGGATACTTGGCGCAGGGTTTCAGTGACTTTCCTTGATATAGAAGCCTGCACAAGGTCTTCTTAGAAGTTAATAGTGGGTAAGGTTCCCTTGGTTGGCGCAAGGTTTTTGGGACCATACCCTTTCAAGCCCCCCAGTCCAGTGTTGCTCCTATCTGGAAGTAAAGAGTAGGTGGAGCACTGGACTTAAAAAATATGTTGCGTTGTATGGGTGTTGGTCTTTTGTTGCTTTATGTTTTTTTGGTGACGTGTCACAAGTGATCTTTTGGAAGATATTTGAATATATTTGGACACGTGTTACTCATCCAAATGATGTAGTTGGTGAACACGCACGTTCTTGAGACGTGGTGGTACTGTTGACAGGCTTTCAACATTACGTGTATTACTGCATTTAATGACAATTCGGTGACACTCGCGCGCGTGGGGCGATTACTGTTCCCCACTCGCCCTTGCAGTTACCTGGGGAAGTGTGATGGTCGCAAAAGTCGCTGCAGTCGTGTCTGGCATTAATTGCGATTGGTATATAAAGGTAAATGGCTTCCCATTTCTTCTTCACCAGGCGATATTCTAGAGAGCGGATCACTTGTGTTCATATATTCCAAAGACTGTATAAATTCTGATCATCTTCTTCTGAAATCCCTTTTTCAAGAGTTCTTTTCTGCAAGGTTTCTATGGCGACCGGATCTAGCACTGGTAGAGTTGATGCTCCGGTGACGTCGGCACTGCCTCCATTGAAGTGGGAGAAGGCATACTTTGATGCTCTTGTTAGCAATTTTCTTTTTTCCAAGACCTGGGGGCGCTTTTTTTCCCTAGTGAGGGTTCAACGGCGGCGGATGCTCTGGCCGGTTACATCACTCTTTTTTACAATTATTTTGCCGAGGGCAATTTTAGGCTGCTGGTAACACACTTTATGTTGGAGATCTTGGATTTTTATAAGTTTCATATTTCCCAACTGAATCCGATGGGCATGGTGAGGATCCGGCACTTCGAGTTTGTTTGCCGGTCGATGCAGATGATACCGACTGTGGAGAAATTCCGTGTATTTTACCAACTTCACTGTTCTTTGGGTTTCTATTCTTTTCAACAACATTTACAAGCCAAACAGTTGTTGGTGACGCCGCCCAAATCATATCATGACTGGAAACAGAAGTTCTTCTGTATTAAGGCGGCGGTGATCCCACTTGCGATGACGTTCCGGGCTGCCGAGGATATAGAGTTGGAAACTTTAGCTATTCCGACCGACGAAGTGTGGTATCAAAATATAAAGGATATCCTGAATATTATATTGCCGGAGAGGCCACTGATCGCTGCAGGGATGAGTTTCTTATGGAAGAAGGAAAGAAAAGAAAAACCAGTCTATACCAAGGATGGAGTTGGTAAGCAACTTTCTCAATTTTTGCATTGTTTTTCGTATTTATTTCATGTTGAAGAAATTTAGTTGGTATGCTTTGTTTGACAGTTGCGTCGTTACACCAAGTGGCGTATAAGAGAGATAATGGGAAAATGGCTGCTGTGCCACTTGAGGAGAATGAAGAAACTTGGTGTACTCAGATCTTGGGAAATTTTGAACTCCCTAAGAAAGAAGATCTCGACGCGCCGCCCACTTCTACTACTGGTAAGTTTTTTTGTGTGAAGCCTGAGTTATTGCAATATTACTTGCAGATACCAACTCTAAGTAATATTGCAATATTACTTATGGTGCAACATTTTCTTCATTTATTGGTCATGTAGGTGATTTGCTAAACTTGGGCGTAGGCCCAGACTCGAAGAAGAAGAAAAACCCAACAGCTGCTGCTGCTACTACTGCGCCAACCTCCACCAAGCCAGACTAGAAAAGTAAACCTTCTGTGGCTACAAAGACTGAAGGCAAGAAAGGTACGCGTCTCGTATCTGATTCTTGGTGTGATTACGTGGTGGTGTCAGACTCACTTGAGGGTCTTGCGCCTGTAGGTTTGAGGAAACCAAAACCAGAACCCATCGACACCTCCTCTCTTCCTGCTTCGAACCCAGATGATCCTTTGGAGATCCCTTCAAGTCCTGAAGAGGCGTTGAAGCACACTTCCAAGAAGAGAAAAGAGTCTGAGACTTTACCACCGTCTCCACCGAAAAAGGTTGTGCGGCCGCGCATAGGAAAGAAATGCAATCTAGAAGCCTTTGCAAAGAAATTTTCTCCTGGTATGCCTTCCTCATTGCATACTTTTGTAGTAATAGTCACGCGATATCTTGCTTCGACACTTATGTCTGTTTTTAACACACGCTTTTACTTGTGCAGAGAAACCTGTAAAGGCTGCATCGGTATCATCCTCTTCTATACCGTCGCCGCGCAGGCCTGAGAGCACTAAAGGTGAAGATGTGGACCTGAGAGCCCTATTTTTGATGCAGACCCCATTATTCCAGAAGGGTCTGAGAAAGTGGCTCCAGAAGAAGAGCCTAAACAAATTGATGCTGAGAATCCTGCTGGCGAGCAGGTTAAAAATACTGCCTCAGATGTTGCGAAGAATCCTGCTGGCGAGTAGGTTAAAGATACTGCCACAGGTGCTGCTGCAGGAGGGTCTGGCTTTGCGGGGCAACATAACCCAGCCACGCCCGTTCCTGAGCCTTCAACGTTTATTTCTAAGGGTGTTGGCTATTTTATGACAATTTTTGATGATCAGAGGATGAGTCACCGATTCGCCCCGAGGAAATGCCGAGGATTACTATTATCGTTCTTATTATGAGAAGCGGGCCTCTGAGATCCATCAGCCTGTGTGGAAGGTTAAACAGGGTGATGTTTTTACAAATTGGCACTCCTGCAGGGAGTGGTATAAGAGCATCTTCCCTCCAGTGGAGGTGAAGCGCCAAGAAGAGAAAAACCATGATGTCACTTATCAAACATTTTTACAAGAGTCTGCTCTTGCCTCTTCCACGATGAACAAAATTGTGCGCGAGTGGCGCAACATGAACAAGGAGTGGGATGAGGTTGGGATTGACAAGGCGAAGGCCAAATTTGAAAAAGAGAAGACGTTAAATATGATCGTGGATTTTGAGGCTGAGAAAGCCAAGTTTGAGGAGGAAAGGAAGACCGAGGAGTGGTCTGCGCTGTCTTGGAAGCGCAAATGTGAGGCCGCTGCTGTGCAATATGCTGACGAGCGCAAGCGCTTTGTGGAGGCCTGCGATCAAGATAACAAAGAAAAGATCTCTCTACGCAACGAAATTGAGAAACTCAAGAAAGAGAAGGTTGATGCAGTTGCGGCAGCAGAAGAGGTTCGTTCTCATAGGGAAAGGAGTGAGCAGAATGAGGTAGCAACCAAAATGACTCTCCTCCTTAAGAATAAAGAGATTGATGATCTAACCTCTATGTTATTTGACCAGGGGCGGCTGCAAGATGAGGTTGATACTTTGAAAAAGGATATCAACCTTCATCGTACTGAGAAGGCCGAGTTAACCCGCCGTTTAACCGAAGGCGAACAAAAGATTAACGACATGGAGGTCGCTCGCGCTACAGCAGAAAGCCTGATGGAATCCCTCATGAACCAGCTTACTTAGTTGCGAGAGTATGGGATTTTGGAGGTATTGTCCCTTTCCTGTAATATAAACATCTTCATTGACTTAATATATCTTATACTGATGTGCTTGTTTACAGATTGCAAACTCTACTTTGAACTCGACGGAGTTAGATGAGAGAGTGGCGGAACTCATGGTGGTGGCGCGGAATGATGGCCATGCTGAGGGCTATAAGGAATGCACACTTCATGTGGCCCATGCACTGAAAACCCAATGGGACACAAGCCGCGCTGCTACACATGGAACCGACACTGTTGCTCTCTATACCGCCGCCAAAGAGAGTTATGATCATTTACATATTCTTGTCATGGATCTTGTTGATGCTGCGCTGCAGCATGATGATTTCGTGGATAGACTGAAGGAAATCTTCTCTGAGGCGGAAAAAACAAGAAGATGCGAGGATGCGCGAAAAAAGAGTTAGATTGTGTCTATTTCCGTAGCTGTTTATATATTTGTTTTTTATGTATCGTTGCGTTTGATGCGCAAGTACTTCTAATGTGAATATAATATATTTAGTTTACAATTTTTGCATGTGACCAATTACTTGTTTAGGATAGACAAATGAACAATAACCTCATTTGTAATAAATATATAAAAGAAAGTGAGTAGCGACAGAAAGTATGTTATTTTATTGATAATGCGTAAAGCTTACAATCTGCCACTAAGATTACAAATGAAAACTAATGTAAGCAGGCTCATGTAAAGCGCATGGCTTGATGAGCTCTGAGATTACATGTAACACCTGTGCAACTGCTGAGCGTTCCAGGTCCGTGGGACGCTGGAGCCGTCCAAGAGCTTTAATGTGTAAGCTCCTTTGCCCAAGACTTCATGAATTACATAGGGTCCTTCCCATTTGGGTGCCAGTTTTCCTGGCTTTTCAACGTTCGATGCTTCGTTGTCACGAAGTACAAAATCTCCGGGTAAGAAAGTGCATACGCGTACCCGTTTGTTGTAATATTTTTCCATTTGAGATTTATACTTAGCTTCGCGTATCGCTGCATTCTCGCGCCTCTCTTCAACCAAATCAAGATCAAGTCGGCGCTGCTCTTCGTTGTTCTACTTTTCAAGATCAAGCATTCTGGGTGATGGGAGACCAATTTCCGCTGGTATCACAGCTTCTGTGCCATAAACAAGACTAAAAGGTGTTTCGCCAGTGCTTGTTTTTGGCATCGTCCGGTGCGCCCATAATATACCTGGTAATTCATCTACCCAGCCATGCCGTGCTGTACCGAGACGTGCCTTTATGCCCTCCAATAGTTGCTTGTTTATGCTTTCTACCTGACCGTTCCCCTGTGGGTGAGCAACGGAGGCAAAAACATGTTTGATTTTCATTTCCTGCATCCAGGCTTGCAGTTCTGTAGCTGTGAGATTTGGGCCATTATCGGTGATGATTCGTAGCGGTAAGCCAAAACGGCAGATAATGTTTTTCCCATATAAATTTACGAACTACCATTGCTGTAGTGGATGCCAATGGCTTCGCCTCTACCCATTTGGTGAAGTAATCGACAACAACAATAACGAACTTGGCTGCGGTTGGCGCATTAGGAAAGGGTCCGATGAGATCAATCCCCCACTGTTGGAAAGGCCAAGCGGTGGTTATCGGAACCGAAGGATTCTTTGGGCGCATTGTCTTCGGCGCATGCCTCTGACAGGACATACACTTGCGCAGAATCTCAACTGCATCAACATACATTCCTGGCCAGTAATAGCCTGTACTCATGATCTTGGCCACCACCATGCGCGGTCCAGAATGGATACCGCATAATCCCTCGTGGATTTCTTGTACTAAATATTGTGCATCATGTTTGCTTACACAACGAAGTAAAGGTCTAGAATATGACTTTCCATATAAGATACCATCAGCCATTTCGTAATTGATTGCCTTGCATTGTATTTTTCTTGCTTGGGCTTTGTCTGCTGGAAGCGATCCATGCAGTAGGTACTTAATTATCGGAGACATCCAAGATGGATCTCTGATTTCAACCATGCTTACTTGTTTGAGTGGCACCGATGGGTTGCTTAAAACTTCAATGCGAACCTCTCTTGCCAAATGTTGAAAACTCGTCGCAGCTAACTTGCTCAAAGCATCAGCATGTTTATTTTCACTCCGATTTACATGAACGACTTTGAATTGATTAAACTGAGTGATGAGTGTTTTCGCTTGTTCAAGATAGAGGGCCATGATGTCGCCCTTTGCATCATAAGAACCGATAATCTGTTCAACAACAAGTTTAGGGTCAACATGAGCTCTTAGGTGAGATGCACCCATCTTAATAGCCAGGCGCAGCCCTGCTAAGAAAGCTTCATATTCTACTTCATTGTTGGTACTCTTAAACTCAAGCCGAATTGCATAAGTGAATTCTGCACCGTCTGGACTTAACAAACGTAATCCTGCTCCTGCCCCATCGTTGTTTGATGCGCCGTCAGTATATAAGATCCATTCTCTGTCGTCGATAATGGGAACTGGATTTTGAATTGCTTCGCATTCTTCAACCTTATCTGCTAGAATTTCAGCAATAAAGTCGGCTAACACTTGACCCTTGATAGCTGGTCTTGGTTTGTAACATATGTTGTATGCTCCCAATTCAATTGCCCACATCGAGAGGCGTCCTGAGACATCTGGTTTAGATAAAACATGACCAATATGATAATTAGTCAGTACCGTAATGACGTGCCCTGGAAAATACCGTCTCAGCCTGCGCGAAGCATGAACAAGAGCTAACACTAATTTTTCCATTATAGAGTATCGAGTTTCTGGATCATTTAGCATTTTACTGATGTAATATATTGGAGATTGAACACCCTCACGATCCACCATTAATACTGCTCCAACTGCCATTGGAGATGCTGAAAGATAAAGAATCATCGGTTCTTTACTGCGCGGCGCAGTAAGTGTGGGTAATTGAATAAGACAATCCTTCATTTCTTGAAACGCTTTCTCCGCTTCGGGAGTCCATGAAAACGTTTTTCTTTTGACACAATTGCGCAAGGTTCGGATAAATGGGTATGATTTCGCAGCATAATAAGCCAAAAAACAATTAAGCGCAGCTAATCTCCCAGCCAATCGTTGCATTTCTTTGATGGTGGTGGGAGACGACATCTTTTGGATTGCCTCCACCTTTTCAGGATTGACCTTGAATCCTTCCTTCGTAACCACAAAACATAGGAATTTTCCTTCTTCCATGCCAAAAGAGCATTTCCCTGGGTTTAACTTCAAATTGACCTTGCGCAAGGAATCAAAGGTTCCCAAGATATTTTCTAGCATTATTTCTTCTGAATTGCTCATGATGACCAACTCGTCGATGTAAACTTCTACTGTCCTGCCAATGCCATCGCCGAACACAGTGTCCATTAATCTTTGGTAAGTAGCTCTCGCATTGCGGAGACCAAAGGGCATTTTTGTGTAGCAAAAAATTCCTTTTTCCATGCGAAAAGTTGTTTTGTCTTCGTCCTCTTTTTACATCAGCACTTGATGATATCCTTTGTAACAATCTAGGAAACATTTCCAACGGAAAGAAGCTAACGAATCGACTTTCTTTTCTATCTCGGGAAGAGAGTAGCAGTCTTTGGGACACGCTTTGTTTAAATCTTTAAAATTAACGCACATGCGCCAGCCGCCATTATGCTTTTTCACCATTACTGGGTTTGCGACCCAGGTTTGATATTTGACTTCGTGCAGGATCCCAGCTTTCAATAATTCTGCAACTTGCTCATTCATTGCTTCGGTCTTTTCGGATCCTAGGTTGCGCTTTTTTCTGAACCACCGGCTGCGCCGTCGGGAAGACGTTTAAACAATGCTCAGCTATCTTGCGCGGAACCGCTACCATATCTACAGGAGTCCACGCGAAGATATCCATATTTCGAAACAACAAGGTCTTAAGTTTTGCGCGACTCGCCATAGAAATTGCAGGACCAAGGATAATTGGTTGCTCAGGATACTTATTGTTCAGTACCCATTTTTCAGGTTCATTTGGTGATGTTGATTTAGCTGCCTTAACAACTGGTTCTTTAATAGACATAATCTCTTTCCACGCGAAGATGATAGCTACTCCAGTTGGCGTTGGGATACCACATGCAGCATGAGGCGCAGATGTGATCATGCTGAAATCTCGTTGCGCTCGTCTCCCCAATAACACGTCATGACGGGATGTTGCTGGCATTACCATGAAGTTCACTTGAATGGTGCGCGAGTGTTTTTCGTCTGAAAGAATCACGGGAAAAACGATTTGTCCAAGAGGGAAGACAACCTCATTGCAGAATCCAGTTAACGGGAAGTCAACTGGTTCTAGGTGTGCCTTGTCTTCCAGATCTAACTGTTTGAAGCACTGTTCATATATGATATCCATAGAACTTCCCGGATCTATGAGCATATATTCGGTTCGGTAATGGCCAAAGATGCCTGAAATTACCACTGGTCTTTCTTCCTGAGGCCCACCTGGAACCACAGGAAATATCACTTGTTGCTCTCGCCATTTTTCTCCTCGGAACCTTTGAAAGCTGCGCTTGCGCGACGAGCTCCCTTGGATCATGGCAACTTGTTTCATCTTTTTATTGCTTGGCCCCTCATCACCGCGCGTGAGTTGCCTGACCTCTTTTCAAACTGATTGCACCAAGTGTGTCAGCTTACCACTTTTCAATTTCTGTGCGTAGGCTAATGCAATTATCGGTTGTATGCCTTGTGTCTTTGTGGAAATCACAGAAGAGGTTTGGGTCTTGACCTTTTTAGTTCTTCATGGGCTGGGGTTGTTTGAATTGATAATTCTCAGTGCTCAAGACTTCTGCGGGAGATTTAATGAGAGGAGTCCACTGTCGCTCTCTATTTTAGTTCTTAATAGCTTTTTGAGTTGTGATTTTGTTAATCGTTGAGTGGGCGTCCATTGGAGAGTATGGTGAGTAAGAACTCTGGTTTGAGTCCTTCCAACTCTTTTTAAACTTCCGACCTCCTTTGCTCAAATCTACAGGACGATGTTGAGATAGAGGAGGTCTGTTTGAATTAAGGTTGCGCTCGGTCTGCGCATAGACTTTGGCTGCTGCCATGAGCTTATCCCAACTTTTCGGTAAACCAGTAGTACTAGAAAGTACCTTAATCATTTCCTCACATCTTACCGCATACTTGAACTGTGTGCGGATAAGATCTTCATGCACGTCACCGATTTCTAAAACCTCCTTGTTGTATCGCATAATAAAATCTTCCAAACTCTCGTTGTCTCTTCGCCAGATGTTCATCACATCCGATGAATCTCTAACATAACGACGCTGCTGACTGAAATGAGTAAGGAATTTTTCCTTAAGATCATTCCATGAAGAGAGTTTACCTGTCGGCAAGTTATCGAACCACAGCCGCGCAGCCCCAGTTAACGTTTGCACAAACAGATGACACCACATAGGTAGAGTCCATCCTCCAATAAGTCTTGCACCGGTGAATAGGCGCATGTGATCGTCTGGATCTAACAATCCGTTTAACTTTCCAACATTTGATGGTAATTTTGCTCGCTCTAGCGGGGCTAGAGCGATTTCCTTCACAAACTTTGATTGTTCTGCAGCTTCAGCAAGTCGGTAGATCAAGTTATAATCATTTTCCACCTCAGGATTGTACACTGCTCGGATCCTAGGCTTATAACTAGCATGGTCTGCAGAATAAACGATTGAAGACACTAGCACTATCTCCTTCTTCATAAGTCTTATCATACTCATCGTGTTGGGTGTCCCGCTTCTGCGACGATCGCGAGCCCAAACGAGAGTGAACTGAAGGTCATCGCTGGACATTCTCTTCCTGATGTCTGTTACCAGAATCAGTTATGGTTTTAGAGTACATCTCAGTTTCATGCACAGATACATGCAAAGGTGCACGATCTTGGTTCTGAGTTCCGTAGCTCAATGCTCGGGGCGCGGGCGAAGCACGGGCCTGCGATGCATGAACCGGAGCTTGAAAAGCTGGAGTTCCGGTTTGAGCACGTAACTGAGCATACATGGCGTTTAGAGCAGTTTGAGACTTAATAAACCATGATAATGGAGTCTCTCCAGGTGTGAGGATTGATGCAACGTCAACATGAGGAGCCACGGTGTTACTGGAATGCTCGCATGATCAGGATCATATGGCATATCAGCTTCACTGGACGAATCCTCAGCGATTTGCCGTTGACCTGAGGAGCTCCGCCGACGCGACGGATCTCCGATCAAGGACCTGGAAATGACGGTCCATCAGCCATGAAGCTGTAGACCTGGGTGAAACAAAACGAAAGGTGAGAAAACAAAAGAAAGTCGGTGGGCGCCAATGAACCTAGATCGACCAGACCGGAATCTAAGTAGATCTATGGAATCGGCTCTGCATAAAAGGGGTTAATCCTTCGTTTGGTTTCACGATGATGGGTATAACAGTACTCCAACTGATCCTACAAAACAGAACATCGTTAGCTCGCCACGGGGAGAAGGGGGGTTCTCTTCGTGACCACCCTCCGGCGTGAGAATAAGTACAGGTAGTCGGAAGTAAAGTATAGTAAGAGAGAGAGTAGTTGAGAGTGAATACCTTCTACTTGTAGTCCAAGTCACTTATTTACAGCCGGGGTTTGGGCGCCAAAATGAGAGATGTTAATCTTAACGAATCTTTCGCCACTCCGTTAAGTTGTGGTTATCCGTTAGTGCACACGGATCTTGAGCTCATCAACGGTTAGGGAGGTGCCACATGTCGTCATGAGATCACTATATTTTATTGATGTGAGCATGCTATCACCGTGATCTCTTGATCGTCCCAGATGCTGCCATGTGGCAATTAGTTACAACAGAAAAGATGCTTGCACCATTGGGTGTTAGTGGCTTCTAGAAGATATCACAGCTGTAATCTACATGTTGCTTGCCACGTGTTCAGTCTGTTACAACAGAAAAGATTCCCTTTGCTTCTGCACCAACTCGAGGATTTTTGCTAAGGGAGAATTTCTCAGGATTAACTGCTTCCTTGCGCGAGAGGCGCAAGTTAGTTAACTGATCTTTCCTCTTCCTGCTGCTTGGCGCAGCGTTTTTGATGAGTACTTGCTTTGATATAAATATCGGTGCAAGGTTTGTAAATAAAGTGTTATCCAAGGAGTTTGATCAAGGTTAACTTTCAACCTTACGCGAGCCCGCGCAAGGTGGTCAAGTGATCCTTTCCTTCTTTGGATACTTGGCGCAGGGTTTCAGTGACTTTCCTTGATATAGAAGCCTGCGCAAGGTCTTCTTAGGAGTTAATAGTGGGTATGGTTCCCTTGATTGGCGCAAGGTTTTTGGGACCATACCCCTTCAGGTAAGAAATGAGCAGATTTGGTTAATCTGTCTACAATCACCCTGTCACACCCAGACCCGCAGCAGAAATGGTAGTCGGGGCATGATTGGGTTTTCATCAAAGCTCATGACATTTATTATAAAGTTTCATATTTATTATTTCTTTCTAAAGGAGAATCATTACAATCAATAATACAAGTACAACATGTTCTATACATCTTTCAAGACTCACTATTTTTCTTCTAAGGCAATTTCCTATGTGTCCTTTGCTTCAACCTGTCCACCTGTATCATGTGTAAAAATAAGGTTTTTGGGTCAACAAAAAGTTGGCGAGTAAATCCTATGAAAACATTTAAACGTGTTTGTTGTATCGATTATAAAATAAAGTGCATAACCACATATGAGTAAACGTAGATGTATATTTAATCACAAAACACATAATATTAATTATTGCACACACATACACCAAATGATTGATTTTGAGGCACGCGATGTTCAACTCGTCTCCCACGAGGAACTGATGGGCCTAATGAATGATTTGCACGTAACTTGACAATATGTAAACACACATCACAACAAACAATATTTACATTATAAGTTTAGATCATATAATGGTTATGGCACGAGTTTGAATAAGCGAATTAATTTAAGCGACACATGATACAACCCAAAACATGAATAAAAAGGGGAATTTGTAAGAATTCACTCACATTGGGTGCGTTCTTTTGAGGATGTTGGATGTGCACGAGTTTTGGGATTTAATCGACGAGGAAAACTAACCTAAAATAATAACGAAATGGTTCGGTAAATAAATGGATTTTATTTGAGACTAATACTTTTAATTAACAAACTTAATAGGATTTTTAGATTTATTTTTGTGAGTTTAAGGCCATTTCCTAACTTTAAAAATATTATTTTTAAGTATTTTTAATTGATTTTTAAATTAAATAAATAAATAAAAAGAAAATAAAATTTTTGACTTTTTGACCGTTGACCGTTGACCGGACCGTTGACCGGTCGGACTGTGGAAATGTTGTGCGCTGAGTGAGGTTCGAACCCGGGACCTCTCGTACGCGTGCACGCAGCTCTACCAACTGAGGTACGTGTCTAACCCGAAATATTCTATGTTTTAATTATATATATATATATTACTTAAATGTTAATTTATTTGGTTTGTATTAAAAAGGGTTTATATGTCGAACCGGTTGCAGGGACCCGGAGTCGAACTCGGGTCCTTCGTTTTGTAAGCGCACAGCCCAACCAGTTGGGTTGTGTGTCTAATCTGTTTAACTTATGGTTTATATTATTCTTATAAACTTACTGTGACTTGATCTGATTCAGTTTTAAAAATTTTGGTTTTAATTCGGAAAGTCGGTGCGTTGTAAGGTTCGAACTCGAGACGTGCGCTGGGTGATTGCACACAGTCCACCGCTGGACTGTGTGTCTAACTCGGTTTAATATCCTGTTTTAATTAAACTTATACACAATGTTCGACTTCGTCTTCTTCATTCATGAAGACACAGACAAAGATGTTCGACTTTTCTTATTTAAATCGTTCATCGAACGTATAATTGATTGAAATGTAATGGATAAAGAGAGTTACGGATTCGAATGTACCGAACAGGATGTTTTTCTCAGAACTCCGGCAAGGGTCGTCGGCTCTGATTTGTGAATTCCGTCTGAGCGGATCAATTAACAGTTTTGATCAATGAGTTGTGAAATTAAGTGACTAAACAAGAGGTATCAGGGGGTTTAGATGATTGTACCGATTTACAGTGTGATTTCAGAATTTCCAGAGATTTTCCGGCGAGTGCAGAATTTCCGGCAACGTCGTCTGGAACCGATTCTGGTTGAAGGATTGAAGTTAGTATATGTCTAACATGGATTGAAAACGAAAGAGTCGAGAAATTTACCGATTTAGTGTAAGTCTCGGTTTTCCGGTGAAAGTCCGGCGAGTGCAGAATTTCTCCGGCGAGTGCTAAGACTTCGATAAATTGTGCGATTTTGAGCGAAAAGGTTACCAGAGACTTGGGTGTGTATTTATAGGGAAGAAAAGAATGAATCGAATCCGAATTTGATCTTGATTCGTGGTCAAAACTTTTCCGGCGGTTATGACTGGGATTGCGGGATTAGACATCGGTTATAACCGATGTCGAAGTTAATACACGCGTTCAGTCAAAGGAAACGGTCGAAGTCTCACGAAATCATCGATAATTCCGGCGACTGCGGATTGGGCGCGCTGATTACTGAATTTGATTTCGAGTTTTATTATAAATATTATTTGTTTTAATAGTTATCACAAACGAGTCAAGTGGTGGAGTGGTGAGATGTTTGTTTGTTTGATCCGGCTGACCCGGGTTCGAAACCCGGCAGCTTGATTTTATTTTTTTAGCACTTGTTTTTACCATTTAATGATTATAGTTTTTAAATTCTAAAATGTTTATTAATTATGTATTGTTTAAAATTAAAATGAACCATTTATACGCAACAAAAATTATAACTGACTATTCGATTAATAAACGAAGCGGGTTTTGGAAACCCGTTTTTCAACGGATGTTACAGTATCCCCTACTTTTAGAAATTTTGTCCCGAAATTTAAGTAGTGGTATGTTTGACTCGAAAGGAGGGTGGTTTTGACAATGACATACTCCGAAGGGGGTAAGAGTTTAAATTTCATTTGAGGCGGTAACGTTCCTAGTAGGGGTTGAATACCCTGCTACAGGAATCGCTTTTTGATGCCTAAGATAAGGAATATTGATAATCAGAGTTGATTTACTAGGTATGATCTCATGCACAAGATTTTTGAGAGAATCGATACGTTTGGAAAGATAAGGTTATACCCTAAAACAAAACTTCTACCACTAAAACCTACATGTAACTTCTCATAACCCCCTGACAATGCCTCTGATCCTTTGGCAAGAATACTTATATATAGGAAGTACGAGCGGCGTATCCACCATATTCTTGTCAAATTTTCATTGGCTTTATCAGTAAATTATGATTAGTTCTATGTGACTCTAAAACATAAACAAACACAACAACCAAAACTTGAGTCTCAAATCTGAAAGTATACATGATTGAATGATGACAGTACCTCTCTCGTTTGTTATGATGAAGGGGTTAGTCTAGGTAAAAGTGAGACACAACCAACTTCTTTGAATGATGAGATTGAGATACGTCGAGATGTATGATGATATGAATGTTAAATCAATGAGTATAAAACAAAACTTGAAATAGTAATTCGCATTAAGATTCTTGGATACATAAATTTAAAATTTTAAATTGAGATACGTAAAGATTGAGATAACATAGAGAAAACATAAAAACTAGACGGTTGGAGTTGAGTCCTGATTTTTGGTGAGGGAAGACTAGTTGGGTGGTTCGTTTGGGCCGTTATTATCTTCAACAGGATTGGCGTTGATGTTGTAAGCTCTTCCTCTTGCTGGCGGTGGAACTGGGTTTGCTTGATTTACTTGGTTAACTGGGTTTGCTTGAGCTTGGGTGTTTATGATGTTAACCAATCGAGGGCACGTGTTTCTAAAATGGGTAGGGTCGCCGCAATTAAAACAAGCTCGAACATATGGAAACATGGGGTATTGGGGTTGTTGATATGTTTGGATCATGTTTTGAGTAGGGGGTGAGGTTTGGTTTTGAGAGGCGCGACAAGCCTTGCTCAAATGACCATAGCGTCCACAATTCGCACATAGTCGACAAGGTAAGGTAGATGGATGGTGATAAAAACAGGTGTTGCATTGAGGGTGAGGTCCAATGTAAGGTTTCTTATTTGGGTAAGTTGAGTTGGGTGCTACTTGAGTGATTGGGATAGCTTGGAGGGGTATGGCTTGTGAAGCTGGTTGATTGTGTTGAGTGACAGCGAAAATTTGCCCATCTCGTTTTCTCTTAGAAGTGGGTTGAGAAGGGGATTCGGTTTGGGTGGAGTTTGAGGTTTCAGTTGACGCTTTATCCTTCTTCTTCTCCTCCTTGAAGTCCTTATTTCGTATGCGGTTTTCGGTTAGCTCTGTAGCTAACTCCATTGCTGCTTCCAAAGTTGCAGGTGTGGTACTTATTACAGGGTCTTGAATTTTTGAAGGAAGACCTCGAATGTAGTGCTCGATTAAACGGTAGAGAGGAGTGAACAAGTTGGGGACCATCTGATTCAACTCAAGGAATCTCTTGTTGTATGTGGTGTGGTCACCTTCCTTTTGTTTCAAAGAATAGAACTCATCCTCTAGTTTCTTGATTTCGCTTCTTGGACAGAAACGTCTTGTCATGATTTCCTTCAACTCTTCCCAAGTCAAAGTCATAGCATTCTCAGTACCTCGCTTGGCCTTCTCTGTATTCCACCATGTAAGTGCTACTCCAAACAAATGACCGGTAGCATATCGCACCTTGCGATCAGCAGGACAGTCGCAATTGAGAAAGGTGTTTTCCATCTCCTCAAACCAATGGAGGAGAGCGGTGACACCTTCAGTCCCTTCGTATTTTGGAGGATCGCAGGATTTGAAATGTTTGTAGCTGCATTTAGTGGCTTTTGGGGAAGGATTGACAATGTTTTGATCTTCATGGTGGATTGGGTTGACGGGATTAGCGGTAAGGGCCTGTTGTACTTGAATTACGATGTTGGGTATTACTGCAGCCATTTGTTGAGCGATTTGGGCAGCCATGCGCTCGCGGGATTTTCCTGATTTCATTTTTCTACGAGAGAGGCTAGAAGACATCTACAAGAAATACGTATCAAGAGTATGAGTTGGACGTTTTAGGGATCATGTGTCGTATTTAGGAATGAATATTAATAAAATAAATGAAGAATAATAAATTTACTACATCCATAGGATGTCTTGGGCTTTGCTCGTAATTGGGCCTTGCATGCCGCCATACTTCACCTTCGTAATCATGTGGGCCCCCATGATTACCGGGTCTTTCATATGGTTCGCATGTGTTAGCCTGGTAACGTACACTAAAACCCGGAGAAAATCGAGAAATATGTATGTAACGTGTGAAGTTCGGAGTGCATCCAGGTGTGGACACGGTGACACCTCAAAGTGGGGGTAGTTCGAACGACTTTTGGTGTGGCATGCTTTGGCCTAATAGGTCGTTCGTACTCTCGTCGTTAGTCCCCAGGTAGGCAAACTGGTCCGTTATATTGGATTTATACGAATGCCAACCTAGACAGGACGTTCCGAATACCGGTGCTTGTACCCTTACAGTTACTACATGCCCGTCGTAGAACTCACTTTGATGAGATTGAAAAACGAAAAATGCGACAAAATCTTGAATAAAGTAATATGAGGATGATTTGAATATGTGGACATTGAAATATGCGTGATGAATGTATATACAAGCTTGTTATGTTTGACAATAAGTATAACTCATTAAGTATTACACAAAATGATAGTGAAAGTGTTTGCATGCATTTGTGTCTGTAATAAATACGAAACAAATAAACATCATGAGTTTGCATGTAACCACATAAGCAATTTAAAATCTAATCAACTATAGTATAGGCTCTAAGAGTCTAATAACCTATCCTATATCCCTATAGTCAAAAGCTCTGATACCAATCTGTCACACCCAGACCCACAGCGGAAATGGTAGTCAGGGCATGATTGGGTTTTCATCAAAGCTCATGACATTTATTATAAAGTTTCATATTTATTATTTCTTTTTAAAGGAGAATCATTACAATCAATAATACTAGTACAACATGTTCTATACATCTTTCAAGACTCATTATTTTTCTTCTAAGGCAATTTCCTATGTGTCCCTTGCTTCAACCTGTCCACCTGTATCATGTGTAAAAATAGGGTTTTTGGGTCAACAAAAAGTTGGCGAGTGAATCCTATGAAAACATTTAAACGTGTTTGTTGTATCGATTATAAAATAAAGTGCATAACCACATATGAGTAAACGTAGATGTAAATTTAATCACAAAACACATAATATTAATTATTGCACACACATACACCAAATGATTGATTTTGAGGCACGCGATGTTCAACTCGTCTCCCACGAGGAACTGATGGGCCTAATGAATGATTTTGAGGCACGCGATGTTCAACTCGTCTCCCACGAGGAACTGATGGGCCTAATGAATGATTTGCACGTAACTTGACAATATGTAAACACACATCACAACAAACAATATTTACATTATAAGTTTAGATCATATAATGGTAATGGCACGAGTTTGAATAAGCGAATTAATTTAAGCGACACATGATACACCCCAAAACATGAATAAAAAGGGGAATTTGTAAGAATTCACTCACATTGGGTGCGTTCTTTTGAGGATGTTGGATGCGCACGAGTTTTGGGATTTGATCGACGAGGAAAACTAACCTAAAATAATAACGAAATGGTTTGGTAAATAAATGGATTTTATTTGAGACTAATACTTTTCATTAACAAACTTAATAGTTAGATTTATATTTGTGAGTTTAAGGCCATTTCCAAACTTTAAAAATATTATTTTTAAGTATTTTTAATTGATTTTTAAATTAAATAAATAAATAAAAAGAAAATAAAAATTTTGACTTTTTGACCGTTGACCGGACCGTTGACCAGTCGGACTGTGGAAATGTTGTGCGCTGAGTGAAGTTCGAACCCGGGACCTCTCGTACGCGTGCAGGCAGCTCTACCAACTGAGCTACGTGTCTAACCCGAAATATTCTATGTTTTAATTATATATATATATATTACTTAAATGTTAATTTATTTGGTTTATATTAAAAAGGGTTTATATGTCGAACCGGTTGCAGGGACCCGGAGTCGAACTCGGGTCATTCGGTTTGTAAGCGCACAGCCCTACCAGTTGGGCTGTGTGTCTATTCTGTTTAACTTATGGTTTATATTATTCTTATAAACTTACTGTGACTTGATCTGATTCAGTTTTAAAAATTTTGGTTTTAATTCGGAAAGTCGGTGCGTTGTAAGGTTCGAACTCGTGACGTGCGCTGTGTGATTGCACACAGTCCACCGCTGGACTGTGTGTCTAACCCGGTTTAATATCCTGTTTTAATTAAACTTATACACAATGTTCGACTTCGTCTTCTTCATTCATGAAGAAACAGACAAAGATGTTCGGCTGTTCTTGTTTAAATCGTTCGTCGAACATATAATTGATTGAAATGTAATGGATAAAGAGAGTTACAGATTCGAATGTACCAAACAAGATGTTTTTCTCAGAACTCCGGCAAGGGTCGTCGGCTCTGATTTGTGAATTCCGTCTGAGCGGATCAATCAACAGTTTTGATCAATGAGTTGTGAAATTAAGTGACTAAACAAGAGGTATCAGGGGGTTTAGATGATTGTACCGATTTACAGTGTGATTTCAGAATTTCCAGAGATTTTCCGGCGAGTGCAGAATTTCCGGCAACGTCGTCTGGAACCGATTCTGGTTGAAGGATTGATGTTAGTATATGTCTAACAATGGATTGAAAACGAAAGAGTCGAGAAATTTACCGATTTAGTGTAAGTCTCGGTTTTCCGGTGAAAGTCCGGCGAGTGCAGAATTTCTCCGGCGAGTGCTAAGACTTCGATAAATTGTGCGATTTTGAGCGAAAAGGTTACCAGAGACTTGGGTGTGTATTTATAGGGAAGAAACAGAATGAATCGAGTCCGAATTTGATCTTGATTCGTGGTCAAAACTTTTCCGGCGGTTATGACTGGGATTGCGTGATTAGACATCGGTTATAACCGATGTCGAAGTTAATACACACGTTCAGTCAAAGGAAACGGTCGAAGTCTCGCGAAATCATCGATAATTCCGGCGACTGCGGATTGGGCGCGCTGATTACTGAATTTTATTTCGAGTTTTATTATAAATATTATTTGTTTTAATAGTTATCACAAACGAGTCAAGTGACGGAGTGGTGAGATGTTTGTTTGTTTGATCCGGCTGACCCGGGTTCGAAACCCGGCAGCTTGATTTTATTTTTTTAGCACTTTTTTTTACCATTTAATGATTATAGTTTTTAAATTCTAAAATGTTTATTAGTTATGTATTGTTTAAAATTAAAATGAACCATTTATACGCAACAAAAATTATAACTGACTATTCGATTAATAAACGAAGCGGGTTTTGGAAACCCTTTTTCGACGGATGTTACACACCCAGTTGTATCATTACCTTTTCGTGTCCTGGGTAGTTTAGTAACAAAGTCCATTGTTATCAATTCCCATTTCCAAATCGGCATTTTCAATTGTTGCAACAGTCCTGAATGTTTCTGATGTTCGTATCTGTGACTATACTCATTCAGTATTTGTCACTCGACCGGATCTATGACCATGGCGAGGGCTAGGTTGTATGAAACCTTTCTCTAGTAATTCGTCCAGTTGTTTGTTCAATTCTTACATCTCCGTCGGTGCTAGGCGATAGGGTGCTTTAGCAATCGGTGCCGTTCCTGGTATTAGGCGAATTCTAAATTCAACCTCTCAATCTGGCGGTAATCCAGGCAATTCTTCCGGGAAAACATCGGGGAATCTAGATATTATGGGAATATCTTTTAATTCTTTTCCTTTAGGGTTAATAATTATCGAAATCATATATACCAGTTCTCCCTTCCGTGTATAACTTGCAGCTTTCATTACAGAGATGAACTTTGTTGGCTTTGTCGACGTGTCTCCTCTAATTGTGATCTTTTTGCCAGTTGGTGCAATTACTTCTACATACTTTTGAACACATAATATCCGTTCCTGATTGGTTACCAACCAATCCATTCCTAGCACGATATCGAATCCGGCTAGATCCATTGGAAAAAGGTTAGCAGTAAAATTATGACTTAAAATTTCTATCTTTGCTCCTTGCAGGATTTCGTTTATTTTGATAGAAGTTCCATTTGTCGTTTCCACCAGGCAGTCTTGGTGTAGTTTAGTTAATGGTTGATTAAGAAAGTTGCAGAAAGATGTATTTATGAAACTTTTGTTTGCACCAGAGTCAAATAATAGTTTAGCATAAACGTCATTAACTAAAAATGTATCGGCAATCACATCCGGAATCATCTTGGCTTCTTCGACGGTCAGCACGAATGCTCTTGCATTTCTCTTGGGTCCTTCTATTGTCTTTGCTTTGTTGTTTGCTACTAGAGCTAGTTTTTGACAGTTCAGTTTAATATGACCAGCTTCTCCATAGTTATAGCATATTCTACTAAGGTTAACTTTCTTTCAGCAGTCTTCCTCCTTATGCCCTGATATTTTGTAGAAGTTGCAGGATATAGAACATTTTCCTGAATGCTTTCTTTTGCAGTACTTACATGGCGGTGAAGAAGAACTTGTCTCTTTCCTGCGATAGGAATTACTATAACGTATTTCCTGGGTGATCTTTTGAGCTAGGTTCCTTTTCTGGTTTTCTTCTTGCGTACGTACCAATTCATATGTCAAGGTGTTTGCTAGTTCTACTGCTTCTTCTATGGTTTGTGGTCTAGCTGCCTTGACTACATGTCTGATTTCACTGATTAATCCCCAGATGTAACGGGAGATTAATACTGGTTCTGGTGATGCCAGGGTTGGTACAATCCTTGCATATTAAAAGAATGTGATAGTATATTATCTACAATCTACCTCGATCATTCTATGATTTAGGAATTTATTCGCAATCTATTCCTTTTCATTAGGAGGACATAATTTCTATTCGACTATTTCCTTAAAGTTGTTCCACTCCATACTGTAAACCCTGTCACTTCCTTTGGACTGAAGAATGGTATTCCACCACTCTAAGGCTGCATCTTTAAAAAGATTAGAAGCATACATGACTTTATCTTCATTTGCACGTTACTTATCTTTAAGACTGCTTCTGTCTTTTCTATCCAGCGTAAGGCTGAAATAGCTCCCTCATTGCCTGAGAATTCTATCAGTTTGCATGACAAGAGTTCTTTATAAGAACAACCATATGAGATGGTTCTTCTTCTTTTTGGAATTAGAGCTTGAATTAACAATTCGTGATTTCCATTCACGCTGCGATTTGATTCAGGGGGTACACGTTTATTCTCGTTTCTGGAATCATCATTTTCTGCCTTTTTAATAGTATCGATAATATAGGGCATAGCATCTATGATTCCTTGGGCTACTATGTGTTCGATAGCACTTTTATTCATTTGATTCTCGTTATTATCGTTATTCTGGATTTCCTGATTTACTTTGTCTGACATCTAAATTGTAAACATTTATCAGATATTAATATCACTGAATCAATTAAATAATAATCACTCAAACACAGTGAACCAAAATCGTCGAGCATTGCGACTTTTACTCTTTCCATATATATATGCATATATTACAAACATATCTAGGATTCAAACATTATAACTATGCATCGATATATATATATATATAGGTGATATATATATTACTTTATATCTATTTTAGTTGATATATATATATGTTTTTTTCCAAAGTAAAAACACAAACACACACACACACACACACACACATATATATTAGGTGACTGCTTTCTCAAAACTGCATCTCCCACTCGTCATTTTTCCAGACGAGCTTCTCCCTGACTTGGCGAATTCGGTTTCCTTCCTCAACCAACTCTTCACCATACTGGCGGAGTACCTCCACATGACTCATAAGTAGCATTAGGGCTGGCACTGGTTCAAGGTAAGGTGGGACTAGTTCTTCGTAGGGAAATTGGTTTTCTATTAGGTTCTGAATTTCCCAATTGTTAGCCCACCACTGATCTAAAGGGTTTGGTGCTGGAATCCTAGGTATCTCATTGGGATCAAAGGCTAGGATTGGAAATTGGTTTCCCTGATTCTGTTCTAGATTTATGGGTTGGTCAGGAAATAAAGGAAGTAACGGTGGTTCTGGATTTGCTACTTGGTTGAAATTAGGTTCTCCTCCTATATTTCCAAACATATGAAAATTAGCAAATTGTCTATCCAACTTTTCTTCCCATAAAGGTCTAGCTTCTGGGTATTTGTCACTCAACCAGATCTGTGACCATGGCGACGAGCTAGGTTGTATGAAACCTTTCTCTAGTAATTCGTCCAGTTGTTTCTTCAATTCTTGCATCTCCGTCGGTGCTAGGCGATAGGGTGCTTTGGCAATCGGTTCCGTTCCTGGCACTAGGTGAATTCTAAATTCAACCTCTCGATCTGGCGGTAATCCAGGCAATTCTTCCGGGAAAATATCAGGGAATCTAGATATTACGGGAATATCTTTTAAATCTTTTCCTTTAGGGTTAATGATTATGGAGATCATATATACCATTTCTCCCTTTCGTGTATAATTTGCAGCTTTCATTACAGAGATGAACTTTGTTGGCTTTGTCGATGTGTCTCCTTTAATTGTGATCCTTTTACCAGTTGGTGCAATTAATTCTACAGACTTTTGATCACATTATATACGTGCCTGATTGGTTACCAACCAATCCATTCCTAGCATGATATCGAATCTGGCTAGATCCATTGGAAAAAGGTTAGCAGTAAAATTATGACTTAAAATTTCTGTCTTTGCTTCTTGCAGGATTTCGCTTATTTTGATAGAGGATCCATTTGCCGTTTCCACCAGACAGTCTTGGTGAAGTTTAGTTAACGGTTGATTAAGAAAATTGCAGAAGGAAGTATTTATGAAACTTTGGTTTGCACCAGAGTCAAATAATACTTTTGCATAAACACCATTAACTAAAAACGTATCAGCAATCACATCCGGAATCATCTTTGCTTCTTCAGCGGTCAGCACGAATGCTACTGCATTTCTATTGGGTCCTTCCGTCGCCTTGGCTTTGTTGTTTGCTGCTGGAGCTAGTTTCGGACAGTTGGTTTTAATATGACCAGCTTCTCCGCAATTGTAGCACAACCGATTGCTAACTTTCTTTCTACAGTCTTCTTCCTTATGCCCTAGGATTTGCAGAAATTGCAGTATGTAGAACATTTCCCTGAATGTTTCTTTTTGCAGTACTTACAAGGGGGTGAAGAAGAACTTGCCCCTTTTCCGCGATAGGAATTACCATGGCGTAGTTCCTGGGTGATCTTTTGAGTTGGTTCCTTTTCTGGTTTTCTTCTTGCGTACGTACCAATTCATCTGTCAAGGTGTTTGCTAGTTCTACTGCTTCTTCTATGGTTTGAGGTCTAGCTGTCTTGACTACATGTCTGATTTCACTGATTAATACCCAGATGTAACGGGAGATTAATACTGGTTCTGGTGAGGCTAGGGTTGGTACAATCCTTGCATATTCAAAGAATGTGGTAGTATAATATCTGCAATCTACCAAGATTATTCTATGATTTAGAAATTATTAGTAATCTGCTGCTTTTCTTAGGAGGACGGAATTTTCTTTCCACAATTTCCTTAAAGTTGTTCCATTCCATAGTGTAAACCTTGTCACTTCCTCTGGACTGAAGAATGGTATTCCACCACTCTAAAGCTGCATCTTTAAAAATATTAGAAGCATACATGACTTTATATTGATTTGCACATTTACTTATCTTTAGGACTGCTTTTGTCTTTGCTATCCAGCGCAAGGCTGAAATATCTCCTTCACTGCCGGAGAATTCTATCGGTTTGCATGATAATAATTCATTATAAGAACAACCATAGGAGATGGTTCTTCTTCTTTTTGGAATTGGAGCTTGGATTATCAACTCGTGATTTCCATTCACGCTGTGATTTGATTTAGGGGGTACACATTTATTCCCGTTTATGGAATCATTATTTCCTTCCTTTTTAATAGTATCGATAATATAGGGCATAACATCTATGATTCCTTGGGCCACTAAGTGTTCGATAACACTTTTATTCATTTGATTCTCATTATTATCGTTATTCTGGATTTCCTGATTTACTTCGTCTGACATCTGATAAATTGAATGATAGTCACACCAACACAGTGAATCAAAATCGTCGAGCATTACGACTTTTACTCTTTTCATATATATGCATCTAGTACAAACATAACTGGAATTCAAACATTACTAACCTATGCATCGATATATTTATATAGGTGATATTACTTTATGTCTGATTTAGGTTTTTTTTAAGTAACAAAATACACACGTATATATATATATATATATATTAGGCTACAGCTTTCTTAAAATTGCATCTCTCGCTCGTCATATTTCAGACGAGCTTCTCTCTGATTTGGCGGATCCAGTTTCCTTCCTCAACCAACTCCTCACCATACTGGCGGGGTTCCTCCACATGGTCCCTGGGTAGTAGTGGGGCTGGTACTGGTTCAGGATAAGGTGGAACTGGTTCTTCATAGGGAATTGGGGTTTCTAGCAGGTTCTGAATTCCCTAGTTGTTAGCCCACCATTGATCTAAAGGGTTTGGTGCTGGAATTTTAGGTATCTCACTGGGATCAAAAGCTGGGATTGGAAATTGGTTTTCCTAGTTTTGTTCTAGGTTCATGGTTGGTTAGGAAACAAGGGAAGTAGCGGTGGTTCTGGATTTGCTACTTGGTTGAAATTAGGTTCCCCTCCTACATTTCCAAACATGTGAAAATTTACTAATTGTCTACCGAACTCTTCCTCCCATAAAGGTCTAACTTCTGGGTTTTTTGGTGTTTCTCTCAGTTCTAACTACTATGGCTTGTTGTTGTGCTTGTCTGATTCGTTTCCTTCTCTCTCCTCTAGCTCTACTAAACCAACCTCTCTTTTTAGGGGGAAAAGGTTCTGCGGATTTGGCTTTGAAAACAAAGATATATTCGGAATCGGCGGTGTAGTCGGTGATTGGCTGGGATGTTCCTACATCCATGAGAGAATGAGGTAGGTGACGATAAGCGTCAGAAGTACCCTGATCACTCATACTGTAAACTAAAAGAAGTTATTAAAATAACACAAAATTACAATATATATTTACACAGAGAAACATAGAAGTCGTGGGTATTTCCTAACACAATTGGTTAAAATTTAGGTAATTCGAAAGAACACCTAAATGGCTTAAACCAGTGGCTCTGATACCACCTTCTGTCGCAATCCCCGAGCCCACCCCGAGAGCGGGAGCTGCAAACCAGTCAAGTGGCACCGGTGTTTATTAAATTGGTAGCGGAAATATCATCAGGATCGTAGTTAGGAAATGAATTTCAGAGTTTCAAAGCACCAACTTTTATAAATAAACTAATGGGATAAAACCCAAGTATCCATTAAAATACATTGGTAGGGACAAACCCTAATTTATGGAAAACATAAACTCCTTTTTATTTAGGTAACTCTTATAGCCACTTTTCTAAGCCTTCAGTGCTCTCCAACTGGGTTCTAATAGCTTCACATTAAGTTACCTGAAACGCGTTTTAAAACATTTTATCAGCAAGAAATAATAGCGAGTGCATCCCAGTTTAATCAAAACAAGTTTTTATACTTTATAGTTATTGAGAGCATCCGCATTTACAATGTTTATATCTACACAATTACTCATTCAGTACTGTCACTCCTGACTTGTGGGTCATATTACTTTGGGCCCTGTCACCCAACAGTAACGGTTCCTGTCACAATCCTGTGACTATGGACTAGTAATGTATACAAAACCCCAACATACCGGCAGTAATTGTAGAATACATATACTCAATTACTGTTAAGTATAATTAAAACATCTGAGGTTTTGGTAACACATTTTGACTCACAGAAAGATGTACAAAAATAGAATGTACTCGCCTTGAAAATTTAGGTATTCCTACGGAGTTCCTGATGACAGTTATTGATTACTTCCTGGAATTTCTATTTAAAACATCCAATGCACATGTGTTAGTAAATTAACCCAAGTCACTTTAGCCATACAACGCGAGACAGAACCCCAACGAACTTAGTCAGGCAGAGCCTCGACATGCGTCGTTGGGTCCTAAATCAATCGGGTAGGATGCCCATACAATGCGAGACAGAACCGCAATGAACTTAGTTAGGCAAAGCCTCGACATGCATCAGTGGGTCCTAAATCAATCGGGTAGGGTAACGAATTAGTGATCTGGGGTCAAGATACTTACAGCGGCCAGCGCTTCGCAGGTTTAGGGGTTTAGGGGGTGTTGTTTAAGATAACGGGGGTACGAGAGTATACGATCGAATTGTGCGTTCGAAAGTGAGCAGATTTCTTAGTCCCAGGCCGGGCCTTTTATAGGCCTGTTTGGCAGCTCCCGCGCGTCGCGAGGGATTCCTGGTCCCCTCTCGCGTGGCGACTGAGACACCTAGTTAGGCTAGGTTAGCCTGGTAACGAGTATAGGCTTGCCACTTGTCGCAAACGGAGAAAGATGTCACCTAGCCTCCCGCGTGCGTCGCGAGAGACACCCTGGTCTCTGGCGCGTGGCGCCTGGGATGCCCAGGTGGACACGCCTCGTTTTGTGTGACATGTCTCATTTTGCAGTCCGGTTTAGGGTGTTTTGGATAGTTGTTACAGAACCCCAACGAACTTAGTCGGACAGAGCCTTGACATGCGTTGGTGGGTCCTAAATCAATCGGGTAGGGTAACGAATTAGTAATCGGAGGTTAAAATACTTACAGCGGCAGCGTTTCGCAGGTTTAGGGGGTGTGTGTGAGAGAACAGAGATTCGAGAGAGTATACGATCAATTCAAAGGATCGAAAGTGAGTGACGAATTCAATCCCAGGCCTGGTCTTATATACCCAAAATTGGCTTCTCTCGCGCGTCGCGTCAGGATCAAGGGGGCTCGCGCGTGGCATGACAGCAACCCCCTAAAGCTAGGTCAGCCTTGTCACAAGTGTAGGATTGCCATCTGTCACGAAACGGCGACACCTGGTGTCGACCTCCCCGTGGGTCGTGACAGAGACTAGGGTCTCTGGCGCGCGGCGCCTGGGTTACCCAGGTGGGATTTCCTCATTTTGCGTGCCGTGTCTCGATTTGCATGCACAATTAAGTTCAACAAACTTATTTATGCATTTCATCAATTACTCGGTAGGCGTTATTTCTAGGCCACCTTTTTAACTACATTCCTCAACCAAGTTCGTGTAGTTATCAACATCAAGATAATATAGTTTTAAATCATTGTATACTAATCTATCTTCATTATACAAGAACTTCGGATTGTTTCATCACCATGAAACAACCCATTGCATCATATGTATGAAATTTATCAAATTATCAAACTTAGCCAAAGGCTTTCAAACATTTATATACACATTTCATCACCATGAAACAACCCATTGCATCATATGTATGAAATTTACCCAATCATCAAACTTAGCCAAAGGCTTTTAAACATTTATATACACATGATGATTTCAAGCATATATAACATAAATATAACATCAATTTCATTATATCATACAAAAAGCCATTTCATGGTAAGTATGAACATGTACTCAAACTCATAAGTTGTTCAAGTATTTTTTCTATTACTATCATGTATGATGATTCTAAACATATGTATACCATCAACTTCATCATATTATCAAAACCCACTTCATAATCTACTTGTTAATCACTTACAAGTAATCGTACATCAAATATTGCATAATTTATTTATGTCTAACAAAATCAAGCATACACATACACTTAATTTCATCTTTAGATCATA
This sequence comes from Scalesia atractyloides, assembly GCA_947069175.1. NCBI lineage: Eukaryota > Viridiplantae > Streptophyta > Magnoliopsida > Asterales > Asteraceae > Scalesia > Scalesia atractyloides. Next base: position 32,019,941 of record CAMTDV010000030.1, read on the forward strand.
ATCCAACAACCTAATTGCAAGTATTCTACTTGTCTCAAATCATGACCTTCACCAATCTAGGTTTTAAACATACCTTATGATCCCCTCGTCTAGGTGAACGATAATTCATGTTCATGCATGAATTTGGGGTCCAATTCCTCCTTCAATTTTAATGGTCTTTGAAGAACAAGGGTTTGCCTTGTTTTGTTTCCTGAGGTTCAACCTACACACACACACACACACACTATGTGTGTTGTATGTTATTATTATTTTTTAATAAAACCCAGGTTTCCTTTTGACAACTTTGGTCCCTTAAGTTTAGTTTTGATTATGATAGGCTACAACTCATTGTTTTATTACTTATTTACATGTTACCAACTAGTTTAATTTGTTCCTAGTTATTTGGTTACAGGTTAACTTTTACCACTAACAGTACTTTACCCATCTTTTAATATTAACGTGGTTTGATTACCAAACCCGTTTTTGGGGTGTTACATATTCTAAGGGTTCTAAGGTGCTTAACATAAAGATCCAAGGTGTTACAAGACATAGGAGGTTATCAAGAAGGCTTTTTATACATGATTTGTGTCACACCCGCAAGATCAGAGTCATGGTGATCTAACTAGTATCTTCATTGCATAGCGGAAGTATAAAATGCTAAGACTTCTAGAAAGGTGAATGCCCGCTAAGTACTCGAATCCCAATGGGTTCTCCTTTTCCAACCGTGCCATAGTTTGAATGTGAAACCTAAGAAAGAAGATACTAAAAATCAACATAGAGTTGGCGAATTCATATTTTGTTTGAAAAGATTTGAAATAAGTCTTTTTTTTTGGTAACCGGTTTAAATAACGTTGAGAAAACGTAATAAAACCATTTTCCTCGGCATGTCATGTAAAAACTTTGTACTTGTAAAATTGGTTTAACAGTCAATATCTGCGTAAGACAAAGACCATATGCCCGAATGAGCCTATAACAAACCTCGAGCTAGAGAGTGTCGTTGCAAACCGTTTACTCAAGACGGTAGACTAGCAGGCGGTTACAGTTCTGATATGCAACGAGGACTTCACTTTACAGTTTTAAGAACCCTATGACCCTTACGGTTGAGTAGAGGACAATCGAGTCCTTGTGTTCGTATGTTGGATAAACTAGTCCGTGATGATCATAAGCAGGACAAACCAGTCCCCTTATTTGTATGCAGGACAAAACCAGTCCCGTTGTTCGTATGCAGGACAACCTAGTCCCGTTTTCGTAAGCAAGACAACCCCGCCCCGTTGTTCATATGCAGGACAATCCATTCCGTTGTTGTAATTAGGACCATCCCGTCACTAGTCATGAAACTCATGCATGTTTCAAAAATACGCGTATGTTTTGTAATACCGGTATATATAGCACAAACCTTTCATAAACCATTTGAGTTAGTTGGAATTCGTTTGTAACATGGTTTAGAAATATGTAGTTTTCGTTCATCAAAATATTGTAAGCATTTGCAAAACTTGCATGTCTTTTCACCATTGAAAACATTTATAAAATTGTAGAACCGTAAAAAGTGGGGGCTATGAACTCACCTCGATATCCAGTGCAAAGCTAGTATAATATAATCCATAATGTTGTTTCCAAAATGTAACTCACTATCTATAACACTCCTATCAAGGAATAAACTTATAAGTTTCTATTAAAATGTAGCTAAACTAATTGTCACCGAGCTCTACTGAATCGCTACCTGAAAGGTTCGACCAGAAGGTGTTGTTAACTTGATGGAAACGATAATGTTATACTTGTTTAATCCTATATATTATCGGTGATAAATACTAAGTCTTGGGAACACTTAGTTCCAAGAAGTTTAGAATATATACATATATATATATATATATAGATAGATAAGATATAAATATATTTATAAAATTGTGTTAGTCATTCCGAATGGTCGTGCGTGTTTGTAACCAAATGTTTATACGAAAATAATACATGTCATAAACTTGTATAAAGCATTTGTATGGTTTCCAAGTAGTCATCATGTACGTAGATAAGCATTTGTAAACGTAACTATATCTATATATACATATACATATACATATACATATTTGTATGTATACATAAGCGTTGCGTAGTCGCGATCGTAGTCTCATGTTCTCGTAGATAATTTTCAAAACAATTATATAGTTGTCAGTTTGTTATAATCGACTCTCGTTTGTTTGTTAATAAGATGACTTGGATGCTAATATATATGGAGATCGTAAGGTAACACGTCGGATTCTGTTTAGACGTTTGAAATAAATATAAATAATTATATTTATTTTCGAGCCGTAAACGTTGGAAACAAATAATACTAATTATATTGATTTCACATAATTACCGAATAATAGACGTTTAAAATAAATATAAATATTATAGTTATTCTATTTAAGCTTTCCGAGTTTCGTTACCTTGTAAACCGCGTTCCTCGAAACTTTATAAATTCGTTTTGTGAGTCGTGTAAGCATTACGTAATCGCGATCGTAGTCTCGTGTTCTCGTAGATAATTTTCGAAACAATTATATAGTTGTCAGTTTGTGATAATCGACTCTCGTTTGTTTGTTAATAACATGACTCGGATGCTAATATATATGGAGATCGTAAGGTAACACGTCGGATTCTGTTTAGACGTTTGAAATAAATATAAATAATTATATTTATTTTCGAGCCGTAAACGTTGGAAACAAATAATACTAATTATATTGATTTCACATAATTACCGAATAATAGACGTTTAAAATAAATAAAAATATTATAGTTATTCTATTTAAGCTTTCCGAGTTTCGTTACCTTGTAAACCACGTTCCTCGAAACTTTATAAATTCGTTTTGTGAGTCGTGTAAGCGTTACGTAGTCGCGATCGTAGTCTCATGTTCTCGTAGATAATTTCCGAAGTTGTCAGTTTGTTATAATCGACTCTCGTTTGTTTGTTAATAAGATGACTCGGATGCTAATATATATGGAGATCGTAAGGTAACACGTCGGATTCTGTTTAGACGTTTGAAATAAATATAAATAATTATATTTATTTTCGAGCCGTAAACGTTGGAAACAAATAATACTAATTATATTGATTTCACATAATTACCGAATAATAGACGTTTAAAATAAAGATAAATATCATAGTTATTCTATTTAAGCTTTCCGAGTTTCGTTACCTTGTAAACCGCGTTCCTCGAAACTTTATAAATTCGTTTTGTGAGTCGTGTAAACCGTCCAAAATAAATATACATTTTCGTTGGTGTTAAGACTATAAACCCTATATATACATTCAGTTCAAATGAAAACCAACACGAGTTGCGAGAACCGTGAGAACTAGGCCATCTAAAAGGTTTTTCCAATTTTTTTTTCAAAAGCCATAAAAACAATCACTTGTTTCAGCAAAAAAAAATTGAAAAAAAATGTTGCATACCTACATTCACATGAGGCGTAAAAAAACTTATTTATCTTCATCCAAAATTTACGTCTGCCGTAAAAAAAAACTTGCATCAGTCAAAACAAAACTACCGACTCAACAATTTTTTTTTAGTTTTTTTACAGATATGTTTATAACTTTTTCATCTACGTTTGTGCAACAAATTTTTGGCCCAACTCGCACCGGATCAAAACATTCTTGCGGTTCTCGCAACTTAAGGTGGTTCTCATTTTACCCTTTCCATATATATATATATATATATATATATATATATATATATATATATATATATATATATATCTCTTAACGAAAGTCGGGCAGAGTTTCCTCTGCTTTCGTAACAAAACCCGACAATAAAGTTGTTGATAAATGTTCAAAACGCAACAATTCAATGTAATCAGCATATACATAATTCTATCGTAACTTTAAAACGTCTAATATTTGTCGCGCTCAAGTCTAATATATATGTATTATATATGTATACATATATATATATATGTATATATATGTATATATATAATTACTTTGTAATTTGTCACGCTCAAGTCTAATATATATGTATATGTATATATATATGTATATGTATATATATATATAATTACTTTGTAACATTGTGTCGGTTCGGTTTTTAATTAGTATACGCAATTTATCTATACATATAAATGTATGCAAGTTATATAAACACGATCACATATAAGGCTGAAAATTTTATCTTCTAAATGAGTTCGTTAGTTGGTTCAGGTTAGAGCTCGACGTTGCGTTAGGACAAAAATTTAAATAACTATTTAGTAAATTTGCGTCATTAATATTTTACCAAGGTTAGTATTGACCGGTTGACCCGAACCAAATATGACCCGTTGACCAGGTTTGACCACATTGATCGCCATATGACCGCGTTGTCTGTGTTTGACCATAGTTGACCACATTGACCCGAACCAAAGCAAGAACCGAACAACTTGGTTTCTTTGTAACCCGAAACTGACCCAAGAATGATGTTTGACCGGCTTGTACCGGGTTTGACCCCGAACAAAACTCGGTGTTGCATGATTTTGACCCGAACCCGCACCCGAAACAAATTTGACCAAGTTGCCAAACCGAACCAAAACTCGAGCCAAACATAACTACCACCAACTGCCGCGGCTTGTGATTAATCAACAAATAAGATCAAACAATTTTGTATTGTATATGTAAAGATAAAAAATCACAAGCAAGAAATAATCATCAACATCTATTTTCAATTATGATCAAATGATTACACAAAGTTTTACTGTAGATTGACTCTACATACTCTCTCTTAGACTAATCACTAACAATCTTGTTCGTATAAAAGAAAAGGTGATGTATAGTGATAACTAGATCTCTAACAAGTGATATATATTTATACTATGTACGAAAGCTATGTTTGTGATTGGCTGACATCACCCTGATATTGACATCTAACATTCCTAATAGGAAAGATTCCACAGATGTGCAAACATCAGTGGGAATCAAACAACTAATCTAACTATGCTAAAAACTGTTAAAAGCTAATACTGTTACATTGGAAAAAAATGTTAAGCTATCCTCTGTTGCTTTGGTCCGAACATCTGTTTGGCCAGACAGATGTTTGGTCTACATCACCGAACATTTGCTGCAACAGACTTTAGGACTTGAACATACCTTGTTTCTTCATGAACAGCGGTTCCAAGGCTTCCAACATATATTAGCTGGTCTTCAACAGATGCTCTAATTTAGGGCTTCAAGATTCACTATCTTTGGGAGGAATCTGGTTTAAACTTCTATTTATTTCTTGATCACCTGATCATTTTTTGGCTTTTAAATATCATCTGTTCTTTTGTAGGTCCAACAGTCTCCCCATAGAACAGATGATTCCAAAACAGATGTTTATTAGATCCATTTTTATTGCTCTTCAACTTATCTCTGATTTGGGCTTTAAATTACTTCTCAAATCTTTTAGAGAGAGAGAAAGTTATCTGCATCCATTTGAAGTGGAAGACCAAACAGGTGTTGTGGATCTTCAATTTTTGGCTCATCACACTATTCATTGAAGTCTTTTTCACTTCTCTATTAGCCCTGACTTTTGTCAATTCATGGCTTGTTCTATTTGAAGACCATTTTATAATTTTTGAGCTTGATGGATTTACTAGGGTCGATTTTTTTGGAAGAGGTGAGCGAAATTGTTTTCCCAAGACTTGCCCAAGCAGCTCTTTTGATTTGGCATCTGGATGCCCATACATGAGTTCATTTTTAATCCCTTCTTTCCTTATCTCATCTTCATACTTTTGTAGATCTTCTGCAGACATCTCCTTCTGCCTTTTGAGGTAGCTTCTAATAGATGAGGAAACATTCCTTGTAGATGGAAGTTCTGAAGGGTTAACCAAAGAGCTGATAGGTATATTCAAGTCTTCATAGTTAGGCCTTTTGGTGACTAAGGGATCTTTAGCTCTTAATTCTTCTAATTTCTTGTAGCTTTCTTTGATTGTTGGTTCATCCCACCTGGCCATTGATTGCATTGATCCAAATTTTGGAGCCAACATCTCCCCCTTCATTCTTCTTAACTCAACAACTTCTCAATCCTTGTAATTTCTTCTAGAAGGGATTCTGTAGTCCAACAAGAGAAAAGAGCCCTTGTGGCTATGTAAGGATTGTTATTCATTATGAATTCCAAGCAATCTTCCCTTAAAGCTTTTCTAAGCTCAGGGTGGTTTTGCTGGTCCTTGTGAAGCCTTTTGACTAACATCTTTAGCAAAATCTTCTAATCTATTCACTTTTGTGAATTCTGCAGATAAAATTTGTTGTGCCTCCTTATCACTTTTTCCTTTGCTTTTAACAGCAACTATTCTCTCAGCCTGTTTAATCTTTAAATCCAGGTATTCTTGTACGTTTGTAGGCTTTGAATATCTTTTGAGGGATGGAAAGGTAAGTTGGCCGATCTCAGTTGTAGAGTAGAAAGATTGTATTTCTTTTGATACATTTTCTAACTCTAGTGGTTCAAGTATGGTGATAGGTGGTTTTGTCGACGGAAATACAATGGTGAGTTCTGTGGTTTCCGTCGTAGATGGTTGAGATGTAATGGATAGGGTTGTAGTGGTTGAAGTTTTGATAGATGATGTGTAACACCCCAATTGCATATAACAACCCGTGGCGGAAACATTGGGGAGTCACGTTACAGATTGTTCCCAACACATGGTATTAAAGTTTCATTAAATTAAACAATATACTACATTGTTTTCGAACACTGATAGAATCGCTCCTCCACTGCTTAGGAACCTAATTTGTATCTAAAGTCCATCGTAAGAGGAAATTACGTGACTCGTTAATCGAATACACAAGATTTACTGTTTAAATTGTCTGTTTATTAATGTCCAAAAGTATTACATCAAGAATCCAAACAGACAGAGCTTCACCGTCGTCAACGCAAAGTTCTTACAATGAAAGACCCAAAGACAATTATATATAGGGCAACAAGTTCGCTCGAGCTGTAGATTGACTAGGACAAGTTCGGGCGAACTTGTCCTATCTTCACACAAGTTCGGCCGAACTTGTGTCAACACATCATAAATATTACATATTCTAACAATTACAAGCCCTAATCACACAAACTTGATCCAAGACCTAGACAATGGACATCATGTATCAACAAACTTCCCCTTGGATATTGTTGCAGTCTTGATCAGTTTTCAATCTTCAACCTCTTTCAAAGAAGTTCTTATACGGCTTTAGTCTTCTTTCTTGCTTAGGAATAGGCGTTTGGTCAGTAGGAGGTGCCCACATCATGAACTGAAATAAGAATTCTTCTCTTTCTAACTCTCTCCATCTTGATTCCCACATATGACCTGAATTAATACCATGTGCATAGCAAACATTGATAACACCTTGGTATTGTTTTGCTTGGACTTCTTCACATTTATCAAAACAGATCTTGTTGAAGAACAAAATTTCACATCTTCTTTCGAACAATTGACTAGCCACATCGGGTCTAGAATGCAAATAGTTCGCCACAATCCCCAAATTCTTCGTTTCTCTATGCATTCAGGATCTTTTTCTTTAGTGATATCCCAATTTTCATCAGCACGTAATACAATCACTGCTTCACTAGTTTCAGGATCCGTTTGCCACCACAAGAAGTAAGGATGAAAATTTTGTTCGATAGGTTTCAGTGGCATGTTCTTCATTACTCTTGGTCGTTTCATCACCAACGTAACATCTTTAACCCCCGTTTTCTTATCTATCTTGATTCGACGTTTCGGAATAAACGGTTTCCATAATTCAAAACCCCTTGATGCTTCAAACTTAATAACCCTCCATAATTGTTGTTCGTTGAACTTCATTTGAAGACTGATGTTTCTCGTTTGCACCAACTCTTCCACATCCCAAAATGGTAATGTCTTTATGTTTGTAAGATGTCTGAAGTATTGCACACTGAACTCTCTTTTAATGGCATAAACATCAAGTTCTCTTATCCATCCCCAACTCAGAATGTCACCAAGAGATTTATCTTTGTCACGAGTTAAGAACGCCAGTGGTCAATCTAACTCATAATTTCTTCAATCGTAGGAAAACTGTCAGTATTATCATCAGTATACTTTTCAGCTTCGTCATCAGAAGAATCTTCAAAAATAACACGATCATAGTCATCTGCTTCTGATATACGCTTGTAAACATACTTTTTCGATTCAAACGTATTTATATTCACCAACTCTTCTTCAAAATCAAACTCGAACGAATCAGCATCAACTTCAAACATCTTGGCCGATTCTTCCTTTGTGTAGTTGTGAACAAATTCCCCTTCTTCAATACTCGGGTACAACATAATCATCAAGGGTTTTTCATGAACAGCAGCAACATGCATAGCAACTATTGCGTCAGAAACATCAACATCTTGAGGCCCTGTTTGCTCTGTGTGCTCCCCTTACTTTGATCATCCTCCATATTCACATCATCGTTTATCAACGATTCAATATCAAAATAAGAATGAACCTTTGCAGAATCAATCTTTAGACCAACTCCCCGTGATCATCATTATCATCATCATCGTGATCTGAATCATCTTTCGTATCATCACCTGCAGGGTCGTCGTCTTTAATATCATCTTCCTCTTCGTCGTCTTTCTCTAACTCAGACGCTTTGATCGATTCATCATTCTTTTCAGGACCATCTTCAGGAACGATCTCTGATTCAGGAGTTTTTTCAGCTTCAACACTCCTTTCTACCACAGGTTCCTCTGTTGGTTTAGGAACACCTTCAACAATTCCTTTGCCCTTTCCCTATTCTGCCAATTCTTTTTCAAAATTTTCACTTTTAACCCTGAACTTTCACATGTTTACCAGTTATGAAAATCCACTCAGTTGACCAAGTCCAAGTTAATGACCTTGGTTAACCGATTGTCTGCCGAGTCCAAGTTAATGACCCCAGTTTGACCCGTTATGAACAAATTGATAGTTTTCTTCAAATTTAAAGTTTCAAATTAATGAACTTTCATCGTTTTTCGTGTATTTTGATTTTAAAAATTAGCTCCCAACCCGTTGTCTTCAAGATTTCTAACAACTGGCACCTTTCCAAACTCCGAAGATCCGCTTTCCATCCTTGGCTGTTGAAAAGAATGTAGAAACAAAATCTTTTTGAATTTTCCAAAGTTTATGCTAAAACACACTGAAAATCTTTTCGGGTTTAAATCTGAAATCATATAAACTATGTACAAATATATTTACAGACATATTTTTGTGAGTTCGTGTCTAACGATCATATCAGTTAATTGAGACGTATCACCAGTACTGTTGACATTTTAATTGACTTTAAGCTTTAAACTTATTTACCTAGATTGACGATATGTTTTCCACTTAAACTTCGACACATTTCTCAATTGTTCCAAGATATCTTAATTAGAATTATGAAACTTGACTCAACCATGGTTCCCATATCAGAATATACTCCCGTATCAAGATTCCCTAGATTTCATCTTACAGGTGAGTATATCGTAACTGATATCTGTATCTGGCTTAAGCGAAGCCTTGAGAGCTCAAGTTAATACCACCGTATCGACAAAGAGATGAAGGCTTGACTTTAAGGTGTGTTCCAAATATGGAATCTTTTAAGCACTGCAATTATTAGATCTTTTGATTTTTCTCAATTTTGTTGCAGTTTAGGAGTTTTTAGCAAAAGCATTATAGAAGTTCTAGGCCATTGCTTACGCAAAATCAGAAGAAGTTGTATAATACTCCAGATATCAATCATCTATAAAGACCTCGTATCTTAGAATCCGGCAATCTCTCAAACGAAATTTCAGAGTACTAAGTCCATATATCTGAGAGATGTTAATCCACAAGTTTAGCAGTTGTAAATTTAGTTTATATCCCGGAAACAATCTACTGAACGTGTAAAGCCTAACGATACATCCACAGTAAAACTTGTTTATACTTTTTAAACTTTACAAATCCTTAGCATACTATGATAGTCCACTGATGTACTATCATTTCCTTTTTGACACAAAATTCTTTTTGTCTTTTTCATGTTTTTGTACTTTTTGGTATTTCATATGTTTTTTGTATTTTCTCGTTTCTTTTCTCCCCCTAAAATCAAAAACATATTTTTGTAATTTAGTGTTGAAGAAATTCGAATCCTAAAAGATAACAAACCAATGAGGATCACGAGAACTCGTTGTCCGATCCATATTCAACCTCAGCCTTTTGTTCATCGGTGTGGATTTTCTCAATTCATCCCGGTCTTTTTTCGTAACAATCACGAATAAAGTGGTAACGAATCTCGATATGTTTAGTTCGAGAGTGATGAACGTGATTTTTTGTTATGTCGATTGCTGCCTTGTTATCAACATACATCGGAGTGTCAAGAAATTGCAGACCATAGTCTCTCATCTGTGAACAACAGCTGGAGGCCGAGATATACTCAGCTTCACAGGTAGAGAGAGCGACCATAGTCTGTTTCTTACACTGCCAGGTTACCAAGCGTGTACCAAAGAACTGGCAACCCGCTGTAGTTGATTTTGCATTTAGTTTATCTACACCAAAATCAGAATCAACGTATCCCGTCAAATCGAAGTTGTCATTCTTCGGGTACCACAAGCCGGTGCTTGGACATCCCTTCAAGTATCTGAAAATGCGCTTCACGATCTGCATATGAGAAATTCTGGGACTTGATTGATATCTGGCGCAGAGGCAGGTAAGATACATTATATCCGGGTGAGATGCCGTCAGATACATAAGTGATCCTATCATCGACTTGTAAAGAGTATCATCAACTTTGGTTCTGGTTTCATCAATGCAAATTCCGTGATTGAATGCAAGAGGAGTAGATAACGGCTTCGTGCTTTCCATCTCAAAATTCTTCAGAATGTCATGAACATACTTGGTTTGATGAATGAAAATACCGTCTGTCAACTGATCAACTTGCAATCTGAAGAAGAATTTCATTTCGCCCATAGAAGACATCTCGAATTTCTTCTTCATGATCGTTTCAAACTCTTTGCAAAGATCGTCATTCGTTGAACCAGATGACTTCCAACTTCTCTGGTAAATAGCGTACTATCCATTGTTCTTCTGATAAAGCCGTTGCCAACAAGATGTTGAGATAACGTCTCGTACCAGGCTCTCGGGGCCTGATGTAAACCGTACAGTGCTTTATCCAGAAGATATGCTTTCTTTTTGTTCAGCGGATCGACAAACCCCAGTGGTTGGCTGACGTACACTTGCTCTTGTAGCTTACCGTACAGAAAAGCGGATTTCACATCTAATTGAAAAACTTTAAAACCTTTCCAAGCAGCAAATGCAAGGAAAATTCGTATTGACTCCAATCGTGCAACTGGTGCATATACCTCTATATAATCAATTCCTTCTTGTTGATGAAAACCATTGACAACGAGCCAAGCTTTGTTGCGCACTATTACCCCACGATCATCACGCTTACACTTGAAGACCCATTTAGTATCTATCGCCTTTTGATTTTCCGAAAGGTCAACAAGTTTCCATACTCCCAGCTTCTCGAATTGTAATAATTCTTCTTGCATTGCAAGCACCTAATTCTCATCTCCTAAAGCTTCAGAAACATTCTTCAGCTCAATCTGGGATATGAAGCATGAATAATAGCAATACTCTTGAGTAGGAGCTACTCGAGTATAGAAACAACTCAAAGCTTTGTTGATATGGCTTCTCGTTCTTACGCCAACTTGTAATTCACCAATTATGGAATTAGATGGATGGTATGAATAAGATCTCGGTATCACCTCACTTGGAACATCAACCGTACTTTCCTGATTAGTAACATTCTGATCTACCACCGAATCAACTGCAGGAGCACTAGAAGACGCTTCATTTCGAGTACTCGGGCCAGCAGATTGATTTAACATACTTGTTATCTACTCAGATTCTTTGTCAGAAGAAGATTCTCCATCATCATCAAATGTTGGAGCCTCATCCGAATCGGAATCATGTGCTTGAGAAAGACTGGGTTCCACTGTACCATTTCCTGGTTCTGTAGCCGGTGTCACTTGTTCAACAGTAACTTGTTCAACTGGAACACCGCTATTGCTTGGACCTTCACCAGAAGACGATGATCCAACAGTTTGTTGATTAACCACTATTGGTCGGATAATTTGTTCCTGATGAGCCGACTGCTGTAGATAATAAAGAATAGCAATATCTTCTTCAGAAGGCTCTTCTGGTAAGTCAAATGATTTCCACAATTCACCATAGTTGAACAACCAAGCATCGCCTGCTCTTTGTATTGGAGTTGTATACCGAAAACAATCGACGTGTTGTGCTTCTACCACTCTTCTCAAACTCGGTAGATAGACTTTCTTGAGTGGACTCGCATAGCTGACAAAGAAACCATCTATTGTTGTTGCACCAAACTTTCCATCTAAACCAATGACTATGCACGGTGCACCAAACGGTTCTAGATACTTCAGATTCGGTTTCCTTCTGTTTAGCAATTCGAAGCAAGTTTTCTTGGTTGGTTTAACCATCAAGACTCTGTTCAACGTATAGCATACTGCTGCGACTGCTTCACTCCAGAAACTGACAGGAAGTTTAGAATCTGCAAGCATAGTTCTTGCTGTTTCTATTAACGTTCTGTTTTTCCTCTCAGCCACCTATATTCTGTTGCGGAGTGTATGGAGCACTAAATTCATGTAAGATGCCTTTGTCGTTACAAAATTCTTACATTCGAGGGTTCTTAAATTCTGTACCGTTGTCACTTCGAATTCTTCTAATAGGAAGATGATACAAATTCTCAATTTTCTTGAAAAGAATCATAAGATTTTCGAACGTTTCATCTTTGCTTTCTTGGAAGAAGACCCATGAAAACCTTGAATAATCATCTGTGACGACAAGACAATAAAGATCTCCAGATATACTCTTCACATTCACTGGACCAAAGAGATCCATATACAGTCTTTCGAGCAGCAGCTTGATGGAGTTAAGAATCTTTCTTGGATGTGACTTTTTGGTCTGCTTTCCTTTCTTGCATTCCAGACAATTTTTAGTCATATGGAAGCTTTTAAGATTCACTCCTTCATCTTTCTGAGGTGTATATGACCCATCTTTCTGTACCAAAGTATCAATTCCTTCTCTGTGGCTTTTGTTACGGAACATTGAGCCGACTTCGAAGTAGTTGTAGCAATGCTCATATCTAGCACATAATGATCATTCTTGCGAAGAGCTCGCATAAGAATCCACTCTTCTGGAATCTTAAAGCCTGGTTTAATGATCATGCAGTCTTTGTCATTGAAATGGGTGGTAAACTGCTTATCAAAAATCTGAGAAATACTGAGAAGATTGTTATCCAGCTCAATGATATAGTTGACCTTATCAAAGGACACCACACCATTAGATAACTTTCCTTCTGCAACGATTCTACCTCCTTGATTACCCGCGAATCTCACGTACCCTCCATTGATTGCTTTAATATCGAAGAGTAAGGCACACATCCCAGTCATGTGACGTGAAGCTCCGCTACCCATAATCCACTTTGACAAGATGGATCTCTGGAGCCCCTCCACATGTAAAAAACTAATTTAAAGAGGGAAACCCAAGCCTTTTTAGTCTTGGGTGGATTCGGATAAACATCTTCGTAATCACTTTCATACTCATCTTCGTAATAAAAATCGTCATCAAACATCTCGTCCGATGTCGACTTTGATAACTTTCCAATTTTATCTTCCTTTTTACGTTTTGGAAGATCCTTTTTTAATTTTGGAAAATCATTTTTTACAGTGACTGAATCAGTTGATTTGACATTTTCAATTTTGACTGTTACAGACTTTGTACTTTCAGATGATGATGAGGTTTTCTTTGCAACCCAAGCTTGAGATTTCATTCGAGCTTTCTTGATGGTAAAGTTTGAATCTTTGTTCTCGTTTGATTTAGAAGTTTCACCCTTTTTCAAAAGTTGATTTTTCAATTTTAGATTCATCCTTAGGTTTCACTTCGATGTTAGATTCATTATTTCGTTTTAAGATTGTTATTGGCTTTATAATCTATGGGCGCTTAAGCTTCTCATCATCTGAAGTTGTCTTACTTCGGTGATACATAGGCTTTGATACACTTGCGAGCAATGTGGCCAACTTCATTGCATTTGAAGCAAGTCCGAGTATCAGCAGAATGTCCACTCGTGGGTTTTACTTCACTTGTGGATTTAGCCTTATCACGAAGTTCTTTTTCCTTCTTAAACTCATCATTCGATTGCTTTCCAATCGAATTCTCTTCCTGAACCGTGTTTGTCCCAAACACGAATTTCATGTTTTTATTTTTATATTCGTGAAATGGTGACTTTTGTTTCTTTTTCGGTTCATGTTCTACATCTAAACCCAAACCCACTCTCCTATCAGGAAAATCACCACCATTCCTTCGGTAGTTGTTATAACTTTTCTTGGGTTTTGAATAAAACTTTTCCTCATTTCTTTCCAAATCATCTGATGATACTTCAACAAGTTTGAACAATTTATCGATTTGATCTTCTTTCACATTTCGAATCGGAAAGCTATCGTCAAAATTTAGTTTATCAGAATCCTTAACTTTGTACATCACAATGTTAGGATCATCACTTAGACTATTTTCTGATGATGTATCGTCATTTTCGGATTGTGATTCCGAACTGTCTAAACTTGAGTTAGCGCTTTCAAAGCTGCCATCATCAGATCATTTCCCAAAACATTTTCAACCATATTTTTCACAACTGCTTCACTGTCATCATTAGATTTTGTGTAGGTTACATCAATGTTCTCAGGCAACTCGTTTTTCTTTTCTGATAAAAGTGTTACATTAAGTGCCTTTTCTATCTCTTCCACTTTCTTGCGGCAGTAACTTGCGCACAATGGAGGTGGAACATTGCTATAATCTCCACGCTTCTTACCTTTTGGTTTCACATCATTTTCTTCCGATGGAATTGTTAGAAGAATATGATCGATGACATAAGCATTTGTGGTGAGCAAGAGTTGTCTTACTCTTTCAGTTTCAATTTTCATTTCTTGAAACTTACGTTTTATTTCAGCAATGGTGTTAATGTACATATTAATTGCTTCTTGTTTTTCAATTACCGTTGCTTTTAACATTCTTATTGTGGCACCTTGTTCTAAGTTAGTTTTTTCAACATTGGTATAAGTGCCTTTCATCTTATCATAAGCTTCCTTCATTGTGCGATAATCGTATCGAAAGTTTTCATTATGCACAATCAATTCGCTTATGATCAAGGATTTCTCAGCACATTGTTCACATGGTTTTGTGTACTTTGTGCAAGGCTTTTCAACCTCCACAACTTTCACGACTTCTTTCTCAATAACCTTTACCTTTGAACCCACCTATTTCAGATTTGACATCATGGCTTTGTCAGCAATCTTTGTGAGGTTCTCTACATTCATCCCCTTTGTCACATCAATGACCTCCTCGACCTCTGGTTTCTTTCCTTCAACCACTTGCTCTTGCGATGTATTTCCAAAGCAACCTACAAAAATAGAATTAAAGTTAGGAGGGATAATGTTCTTCATCTTTGTCTCGTGATAGATCATTTCCTCTTCCTCTGTTCTTTGCAGATATTCTTCTAGAGTCGCATTCTCAAGAGCTGCATCATCAACCATTGATTCTGATTCATCCATGATCTCTACCATCAAAGCAACACCAGTCTTTTTGCCAATATAATTATTCCAGTCAAACCCTTCGTCTTCATGAGACACAACTAGAGCTTTTTCAGTTGGCTTTGAGGAATTATCTTGAACTTCAACTTGAGTTCTCTTTGGATATGGCTCTTACTGCAATGCTTTCTTGTAATAGTCATTGTTGTTACCAAAAGGACTTTGATTCCCACTTGCTTCTTGATTTGTGCACTCGCATTTGAAATGCCCCTTTTGTCTACATTTGAAGCACGTTACTTTCGACTTATCGAATTCAAGCTTATTGCTCGAATTTCCAATGTATCTTCTAGTGAGCGCGACAAACTTTGTAACTCTTCTGATAATTGATGCTAAGCTCCATTTGATATCCATCAATTCCAATTCCTCTTCATCAACCTGATCACAATCCTCTGCCGTCATTTCTGGATTTCTAATCTTCCCCGCAACTAAGCTTCCGTATGATTCGAGTACGGTTGCAAGAAGCGTTATATGTTGTTTGGCCACTTGTTCATGGAAAACGTTCTTTAGATTGACTGCAATGTTACACTGAAATACGTTTGGATCAGAACTAGAATGATTTGTCTGATTTGACTGATTAGTTTGGTTCTGAAACTGTGAATTTGAACCAGCACTCGAATATCCTGTGTTCGGAGGACTCTGATCATAACATGGATATGATTGAGTGTTCGGTTGACTTTGGAACGAATGATTCGAAGAATTCATATTCGCACTAAACGCCGTTTGAATTTTCGGACTCGAAGTTTCCTAAACACCTCCTTTGTAGTATACCCCTATATCTTGCACAACATTTGCATTCTTTGATTTGGCTATTTTTAGCAACTCCATTTCATATCCTTCTAACTTGTCAATGAAAGATGATAGCTTGAAATGCATCCAACTCGGACTATTCTTCAATACCATCAAGTAGGTCGTCCACTCCCCCTCAGGAAGTGCATCTGCCAATTTATCAATCGTCTCTTCATCAGTTTTATGAATATCATGTCTTCGCATCTGAACCATCAAATGACAATATCTATCGATCATCCGCTTCATGGTTTCGCCTTTGATCATCGTGAAAATGTCAAACTCTTTCTTGATTAAAGCCTTCTTGCTTTTAATCATCTCGGCACTTCCCAGATATTTTGCACATAGTGCATTCCACAACATCTGTGACGTCGTGCATTCAGGTAGCAAGATCAATATGTCTTCTTCACTGATTGTTGTATCAGACTGATCATTTTCTTATCTGCCACATATACATCTTTATGTTCTGGCGTAAACTTTACTAATGCAAGATCTTGATCACGCTCATCCTTTGGCCATGTATATCTTGTTTGAATAGCAACCCAACTGTAGAAATGATTCGCTTGAACCCAGTTCACGAACTTTTCTTTCCAACCTTCAAACTCATCAATGTTCATCAACTTTGGCGATTTAACCGAAGTTCCCATCTCATTATCCAGATTCATCTGATTTACCGTGTTTGCTTTATGTTCGCATTTGATGTTGAAGCCACCGTTCCCGTAGCAAAAGCATTTTGAAAATCATCCATCTCGAAAATCAGACGATTATGACTGAAACACGTTCAATACACTTGAAAATTGATTAGGAAACTGACAAGTTCGGACGAACTTGTGTAGAAAACAATATTCAAATTCAATTTCAACAAGTTCGGGCGAACTTGTATGAAAATTTCAGAAATTTCACTTGATGAACAAGTTCGGACGAACTTGTGATGAGATTTTGAAAAATTTTCAACTTTTATCAAGTTCGGGGGAACTTATAAGAAAATTTCAACAAGATTTTGACAAGTTCGGGCGAACTTGATCAAAAATCTGTGAAAGTTCCCCAACTTCACGCGAAGTTGTTTAAAATCAACAAAAATTGATGATTTTAAGTCATGTTCGGGCGAACTTGATGTATAAGTTCGAGCGAAGTTATGTGATCAAACATGGTTTTTTGACATTTTTGACATGAAATCGACTGAATTTGATTCTGAAACTTTCAAGGGTTTGTTATTAGGTGATTATGTATGACATATTCAATTTACAGCCATTTTTAACCATAGATTCATCAATTTTGTGAAAAAGTACAGAAAAATGAAAGAAATGGGTAGAAATAGAGAGTGTCTTGTGTAGATCTCAGCAAATTAGGTATCCATGGCTCTGATACCACTTGATAGGATCGCTCCTCCACTGCTTAGGAACCTACTTTGTACTAAAGTCCATCGTAAGGTGACTTGTTAATCGAATACACAAGATTTAATATTTAAATTGTATGTTTATTAATGTCCAAAAGTATTACATCAAGAATCCAAACAGACAGAGCTTCGCCGTCGTCAATGCAAAGTTCTTACAATGAAAGACCCAAAGACAACAATATATAGGGCAACAAGTTCGCTCGAACTGTGGATTGACTAGGACAAGTTTAGGCGAACTTGTCCTGTCTTCACACAAGTTCGGCCGAACTTGTGTCAACACATAATAAATATTACAAATTCTAACAATTACAAGCCCTAATCACACAGACTCGATCCAAGACCTAGACAATAGACATCATGTATCAACAAATTTAACATGCAAAATCCATTAAACCGAACCGTAAACGTGACAACGAATCGTAAATAATCAATGTTTATTACATTCTAATCGACAACCGGACATAGTTTCGACATCTACGTTACAAAATTACTCGATCTAGCTCAGAACCTTATGAGCGTTCTTGAGGAGCTCTTGAGCGAAGTTGTTGATGTCTGTTTTGTTCTGAGTGTTCTGCTTGATACATATAGAAGAACATGCATGAACTTCGGGCGATGTTATACCATCTTCACTTTGACCGAACTTGATTGCCTTACTTGTACATGCATGTTTTCCTTACATATGTTGACTTCTCCATATTGAAGATTGATAATCTCATGTTGATGTATTTATGATGCAGTCTTTGTGATGACATCATTCCCGATCATGCCCGCTCTCTACGCGTTGTGCCGTACCGAAACCTATCCTGATCTAAACAACTCTAAAACAACCTAGCGAAACCTCTGTCCGGTATATTACAGTCTCCAGACACTAGACATTACATGTACAGTTAGATTTCTATCTATGGCCACACGGACAGTGCATTAACAAACACAAAGGATTACAAGTAATTGTTTTCAATTTAAGCAAAACTAAGGCCCGAGTCCATTCCTATGTATAGTATACTTGAATATCATGCATTTGTACCTAAAACATATGTGAAAATAACCCATCAAACGATATGACCATAAGGTATAACCTCAGAAGGTTATTCCCTATATTACTATGGTAATATTGTTAGGCTTGATTGGGTCATAACATTTTCCAAATGAGTCAGATTCGAAAGTCAAAGCAGAAGTCAAATTATTTGACTTTCGACTAGGAATTGAGCACTAAACTAGAAATGATGAGTTAGACATGATAAACAAGTCTTATGATGTCATATAAACTGATTTGTGTCAAAACTTTTGCTTTTAATTCTTAAAAACTTATTTGTCATAAAATGTAATTTATACGTTTTTTACTTTTATTTAAAACATGCTTGACTCGTCATTTCGCCTACTAAACGTGATGATCAGAGGGTGTAATCGCAATGGATCAACACCTTCATTATGTTTTTATCCCTTCTAATATCTTATTTAGGTTATATGATGGGTATTTAGGATATGTGTAACTTATATTTTTTGTCTCGGTAAGTACGTTACATTAAAATCATTATGTTCAAATATCGGTTTACGAAATTTTTAAAAAAGAAATACGAAATTATTTTTAAACGCTCAAAATTTTTGCAAGGGTTACTTGATGCATCAGGAGTTTCTTCATCATCATCTTGGATAATAAATTTTGTTCTCCATGTTTTTCGTGGTTGTGGAAGTCTTGTTGTTGGTTTTCTTTTGTGGATGAGAAGTCCGTTAGGAGACTTATGTGTTGGTGGCAGCGGTAGTGTGGTTGTAACATCTGTTGTCACTTTTATAGTGCGAATAGATGTTTGGTTATGTAAGCAGTAGTTTGGGCAACAGGTGTTTGGATCAGAGTGACAGTGGTTTGGATAATAGTTGATGCAGTGCTTTCTGGAACCTCTGTTGAAGATCCTTGATTATCTTGGATTTTCTTACTTTTAATAATCTCTTGCACTGTTATCTGCATATTTGCTTCCATTGTGTCTTTACTCTTTTCTTTTTCAACTGCCTTTGCAATTTCTCCTTGCCTAGCCTTTTTAGCAGCAATGTTAGGCCTTTTTCCAGCTTTCTTGAAAAGAGGTGGAGCTTTCTCATGCAATCTTCCTCCCCCTTTTTGGCATCATCTTGATATCTTGCAAGAATAAGAGTTGTACCAGTGTTTTCAATGATGAAGTCTTTGATTGTCTTAACCCCTGCTTGAGTCTCTTTGTCTTTAGCATCCAGCATTGTTCGTACTCACTCCATTTGCATGTTTTGTTTTCTTTTGCAGCTTGCTTCTAAAGGTGAAGGCACATTTGTACATGCACCCAAATTTCTTTTGCAACATTTGCATTTGATGGTGGAGGTCTTGAGTTTTGTACCAAAGTCTTCATCATGTCGTTGATTTTATCAACTATGGGTTCCGACTTTGTTACTCTCTCCGTCAATTCTAGATAGTTTAACCCATCACCTAACTTAATAGGATCATCTAAATTCCCACCAGAGGTGGTTGTACCTGGTTTTGAACTAGGTGCCTCCTTTCCTTGGTAATGTGAACTTCTAACTGATACAAATATTACATTTGTAGTCTCATCAGTTGTTGCCTTCAAGGAGGTCTTAGTTATGTAACTACGAGTAGCAACCCCACTTGAAAAACCTGCAGTTTCTTTTAAGACACAAAAGGTGTTGCCTCCTCTACTTGTGGGATAACAATGATTTCTGAACTTTCCCTAATCACTTATTGAGGTATACTCTTTGTGATTTGTTGTTGAGAGGAACTAGGTATGTGCAAGTCACTGTTATCAATTGCATCAAGCAATTTTTGGAATGATGATGGGATTGTTTTTGTGGGTGGTGGAGTGAAAAGAGAAGTAGCCCTAGGAGAGGGGCTTGAGAGAGATATTAAAGTGAATCTTCTCCTTTTTGATTTTGTTCCCTTATGCTTACAACTTTCTCCTTTTGTGAGGATGAGTGAGGAGTTTAGATAGGTAGAGATGATTGCATCTGTTGTGAGGAAGTAACAACAGATGTTTGCTGCCTTTGTGCTACAATAGGTATCTCTGGCATCTCATCCCCTAGAGATACCTTCTATCTGGTTATTCTTTTGAATTTGTAAATGGAAATGGAAGTGGTTTTGTGGAAATTTCTGGTGTGAGTTCCATAGTACTGGGTTGTGCACTATGATCACCAGTAGTAGTGGGCTTAGCAACAAATGTTTTAACATCTTTCGCTTGATTTTGTAAAACAATTTCTTCACCCACATTTTCTTAACCCTTAGTCATTATGCGAGTGAATGTTTCATTTGAAAGACTATTTATTCCAAGGGCTACACCTTGTTCAAAACTTTCTTATTTAAAAAACTTTTTAGGTAAAGCTTAACAATCTTGGATATATTAGAAAATGATTGCCAGTACCCTTTTTGATTGCTTTTATGTGTTCCACTAATCCATAAACAGTGTTTAGGATAGCTTATAATCTGTACTAGTCAGAATAGCGTATCTCAGATACTGAGTTTTTAAGGAAATTTCATTAAAAGTTATGATCTTAGCAGACATAAAAACCAAGAAGGTATGGAAAAACAATTTCATTGCTGGTGAGAATTTTCGTTTGAAAAGTGTGGCTCCCACCAGTTGAGGTTCATATCCCCTTTCTATGAACTCATGTTGTAAGTCATTTTTAGGGATAGTTTCCATACCTGCCATATCTTTTAGATTGAACATTGTGGAGATGGATTGTGGAGTTATCTCAACCTGTTCCTTATTTATGGTGGATGTGATGATGTAGGGCTTTTTGTTTTGAAGCAGAAAATTTGTATTTTCCCAAAATTCCCTAAGAGTAGATAGATGAATTAAGGTGTTTAGGGTGAGGAAGTTATGATATTTGGAAGATGTGATGATGTCTATGATGGAGTGAAAACAATGTTCTTGTGGTGTTTGACAAAAATAGTTGTGAGATAATTTAAGGTCAAGAGCCATGGTGAAATTAGGTCAAATCTTTTTAGAATCTTTTGGTTTGATAATCTTTTAATTGTAAACGATGATTTTGAATGCAATTTCAGAGCTTTTTTTCTTCTAAAATGCTTTGATTTTGATAAGTTTAGATGATGGATGTAAACTCTGTTTGTCAAGGGACTATATATGGTTTGGGAACAGGGATGCTAGCATGGCCAGCGGTTACTTTTTGAGTTACGTGGCCAACTACTATTTGACATGGTAAAGTATTGTTCAGAAAGTGGGTCCTTTGAGGAAACCTTTTGAAGAAGAAAGATAAGGTCTATTTTTAAAAAGTCTATTTGAAACCTCTATTGTGTCGCAACAGACGTTTGGATGACCAAATCAGTGGTTGGAACATCTGTTTGACTTTTGGTTAATAGATGGATGGAAACCCATGTTTGAAACCTCTGTTAGGTTACAATAGAGTTTTGAATGAAAACATTGGTAGGTTTTTTAGAAACAGTGGGTCTGTTCAACTTTTGTAGTCAAACAATGGATAGTGAATCTGTGGTTCTTTGTTACAAACTGTGGTTAACAAAGGTTAAACAGAGTTTTGAACCACTGAGATAGATGTTTCACTCCTTTGAATATAGTTTTGTTTTTGGTGATTTTTCCCAATCTTGTTTTTCTTGTTTTATTTTAAAAACTGCAAAATTTCTTGATTTAAAAATGTGACATTTGTGTCTTTCAATCATCATACAATTCCGCACAATTTTGTATTTAATTAACCATTGTGTTTTATTCCGGAATTTTATAAATACATATGACATTTCACGTTTTCAATCTTTATTCAATTTCAAACTCTGAAACCTTTTCTAGAAGTAAAATCGTAATCTGTTACGCAAACGTAATCTGTTTAACACGACATACACTTCGGGACAAGGACATAAGCTAAACATACCCTAAATACCCTTTACATAACTTAGAAAATTTTTTTGAAGGATTCGGTATGGCAAAAACATGCTTATTCGAGCGCGAGGACTATTTCTTACAAACTGCGAAAGTCTGTTTCTCCGTATTCAATGTACGAACCTTGTGTAGACATCCAAAACTTCTTTTATTCAATAAAATCTTGTATTTTATTGGCAAAAATTCAAAATTTCAATCGTTGCACCATTTTGGTCTTTTTCGTGTTCGTTAAAGCGTTCGTCGTAAATAAGCGAAAATTGCAACCGTACAACCGAACGAACCGACGTCACGACATTTTTGGGCATAATTCAAGTGACATATGCGTTAACATCCTCAGAGCTTAAAAATTAGGTTAACGGGTGTTAAAAGTGGCAAAATGCGACGAAACAAGTCTAGGGGCCAAATTTGCCATTTTTCAAACTTTCCGCCCCTGCCAGGTTGCTTGTTCTCCAAGGGGTGCCTAGTAATAGATTTTTGCTTGTTCTCCAAGTTCTGCCAAGTTGTTTCATTTCTTGCCACCTAGCACGAATTTTGCCACCTTCCTCCTACTTCTAACACCTCACTAAACACTTCTTATGATCCTAGAACACTTCCTAACACTTGGCATGATCCTATGATCAAGCTTCAAGTATAAATAGCCTCCATATTCAACCTCATTCTTTGCTCATTTCATTTCTTTCTCTCTATACACTCATTCCTGGAGTTTGCTTCTTTTTAGAGGCCTCCTACTGAGTTCTAAGACTTCCTAGAACACAAGTAAGTGTTCTTCCTTAGTCTGTTTCATTATTTTGGCTAATTATGAGCCAAAAGTCAAACAGTTTGACTTTCGGTTCTGACCATATTTGGTCAAGTCAAAGTTCAATTAAACTTTGCAATGTGATCGTAATCACGAAAGGCAATTTCACCTTCTAATTACCACGTTTACTAGTCGAAGTGACGAGTCAAAGTTTCAATCAAAGATGCGCATAATGTGCAGTTTACGACGAAACCATTTTTGGGTATCAAAACACCAAGTTTTGGTACAAAATCAGTTTTAAAAACTTAGTTAGACATGTCTAACTCGTCACTTCTAGTTTAGTTCTTATTTAGGGTCGTAAGTCGAGCGGTCTTGACCACCGCTTTGACTTTTGAATCCGACCTGTTTGGTCGATCTTAGGATCCGACCAATCACATGTATGTGACTATAGTTGCATAGGAAATAACCTACTGAGGTTATACCTTATGGTCACGTCGTTTGGTTAGTGTTATGATAAGTCGTTCTTATGTTCTTAAAAATGACCAAAATGCCCTTTTGCGCATAAATTCATTTTAAGCATATGTAATCAAATTTTTGACATATAAACTGATGTTATAACAGTTTGAAATATTTTTTGGGCATTTAAGACTTATCATAGGACATGTTTAACCATCTGAACATACGTTTACGTGAATGACACGTTAAAGTAGCGAAAACTACCTTAACGAGTCATAACGGGTCAAAAGCACTTAGGATCACTTTCAAATCAGAATGTCAAGTTTATTAAATCATGCCATATGAGTTCTAACACTCATTTGATTTATAAAACTTCATTCTATCCGATCCGCCGATTAAAGTCCCGACTTATTAACGTAATTGTCCGATATTATGAGCCACTTGAATCCTTGATCCTCCAAGCTTTGTTTGATCTTTTATACAAGACTATACTCAAACCCATGTGAGTACATAATCCCCTCTTTTACGTTTTTCAAATATTTTGAGGTGATTCATATGTGCCTATCACTACCTTCTTGTTTTCATGACACTATACATATTTTGCTTATCTAGTACATATAGTACATGATTTCAAAAACATTTTTGATTGGTATGTTGACTTAGCATGCCTAGCACATTGATTTCAAATACACTTTTGCTTTGTATGTTGACCTAGCATACCTAGTACATGGTTTTCAAAGACATTTTGCTTCGTATGTTGACCTAGCATACTTAGTACATGGTTTTCAAAGACATTTTGCTTCGTATGTTGACCTAGCATACCTAGTACATGATTTTCAAAGACAATTTGCTTCATATGTTGAACTAGCATACCTAGTACATGGTTTCAAAACATTTTCACGACATGTTTACATTTTTCTAGACATTTTGGTGCGTTTAACTCGACAATACATTCATTAACATTGATCACGCCGACCGGTAGTATCTAATGGTACCATAGGATTGACAATCCTGTTCCCGCTTACTAGGTTTGTTTGGAAGTGACCTTAGGAAATGACAGAATCCGATGAATACTGATAAAGCTTTGACCTGATAAGGATTTATCCGACAGTCAACAAGGCTTGAATGTATTCGCCAACAATCCATATTATATGTTTACACAATGAAAGCAATGATTTTATAAAACATAACCTTTGATTAAACAAAACCTTTGTTCATTCAAAAACATTGTTTTATACACGACATTTTGGTTATACAAGACATTGGTTTACACATGACATTTGGTTTATACAAGACATTAGTTTAAACAAGACATTTCATTTGTTGGTCTAAGATAAGTGATTTAAATAACGAGACGTGTGTAATGTAATAAAAGCATGGTGGATACGCCGCTTGTACTTTCTATATATAAGTGCTTTTATCATATTACATATCGTAGCGTTATCTAAACCACTTCAAACAAAATACAGTATGTTGATTCATATGTTTGTTGCCTACGTCGTCGTATAAGATCAAGTCTGTGAGATTAGGGCTTGAATATGTTAGAATTGAAATATTTATGTTGTAAGCACAAGTTCAGGCGAAGTGTAACAATGGATAGATCAAGTTCGGGCGAACTTGATCAATCCTTGCACAAGTTCGGCCCATGACATTTTTATACAAGACATTACATATTTTGATTATTAAGTTAACCTTGCATCATTTCTTTTAAACATTTGATTTTCATATGATTTCATAAAAAATATTTTATACTGGTTCATGGCTACTTTGTATCAGTTAAATATTTCTTTTAACATATAAAGCCATGAATCATCATCACAAGACCTATGTTACTCACACGCATTTTTATGCTGACCTATTTATTTTTACATATATTTCAAGAGCGAATGTTTAATTTAAGCATGCTACACTTAGGGCGGACTTTGGGCTTTAGTGACTTAAAATCATGAAAGACAATTTAATTTATGTTGTGTTTTTCGTTTAATCTAAGAGAATGTAAAAAAATTATTTCAATAATACAAAACATTAAGTATCATGGTTGTGAAACAATTATTCTGTTACGTGACTCCCCGACATTTCCCCCGCGGTTTGTTGTTTTAAGTGGTCGAGGTGTGACAAAAAGATTTGTAAGAACTTTTCGATACGTTTTAAAAAACATTATTCTTTCTTTTATTAAGGTAAGATTTGTGCTAGAGTAACCTCTGTTTGCTTTTTCAAATTGCCAACAGACGTTCCCTACAAACAGGTTGGTCATTCTTACTTTGCAGATGGGTCAATTTTTGCAGATGATCCAAAGCATTTCCTACTTTGTATTTGGTGTTTTCTCCCAATGCATCAGCACTTTAGGAATGGTCATTCTTAACAAGTAGCTTTTGAACCATCTCAAATAGTTGCTTTTTAACCTCTGCAAGTGCTTTTACACTTGGGTCAACTATAGTTTGACCATTTCCAATAAGTTGATCATATCTATGAGGATGTCTATTAATTCTTGTCTTTTGGGGCATATGTACAGATTCATCATACCTATAAGGTACTTTGGTACATGTTGGTTGCTCATAGCCTCTTGGAAATGTGTTGTGTGGTGCTGGAAGCTTTATGTGATTGGTGTGTGACTAGACTCAACTCTTTTGGGAAGTGGTTGTGAATCCTGTTAATATGACTATCATCCCTTTTGAAACCCATTTTTTCCTTTTTATCTATGTTTATTGATATCATAGGGTTTTAGTGTAACACCCCAATCGTGTAACACAACAACACACGGCGGAAATATCGGGGAGTCACGTTACAAATTGATCACCACAACTGGTACTAAATTGTTTCAATATTGTTAACATTTTTTTTCAATACAAAGAATACATGAAATTATTTTTGTTTAAAGAAGTCTAAGGTCCGGATGCGTTCCTATGTGTAGCATGCTTGAATAATCGAAACCTGAAACATATGTGAAAAAGGACTTTAACAAAGAATGTTGGCGAGTACATAGGTTTTGTTGGCCAAATTAATGGCAAAAGGTTTAGTATTACAATACTTTGACAACTACGAGAGTCGTCAATTGAAAAATGGACTCTTTGAAGCCAATGAATGGCAAAAAGGTTTAGCATTGCAATACTTTATATTGATTGTGAAACTTGTGACAAAAGCGTTTTGCATATGGCAATATGATTATTACTAGGTAATTTTTATGCCATTGAAAGTTGTACTTTGGTCTTTGTTACAACATTGAAATCGGTCATAAACTTGTGTGAGTATTATTAGAAATCAAATCAATGATTTATAATAAAACTTTAGATATCCTTCTAAGAATCTAACATACAAAAATATGGAAGATTCTACAAGGATTTGGATACTGAACATTTGAATCAACTGAACACAAAATCCTAAAGTGATTTGGATAACGCTACAAGAGTAATACAATAAGAACACTTATATATAGGAAGTACCAGCAGCGTATCCACCATGTTCTTATGGTATTACACTCGTTTCGTTATCTAAATCACTACTAATCACATAATCACATAATCATCAACTTGGTTTATGAATAAGAGAATCGGTAGTATATCAAAATATACTTTGGTAGCATATCAAACTATGCTTTGGTTTAGTATATCAAACTATAATTTTGTACCATATCAAACTATGCTTTGGTTTAGTATATCAAACTATACTTTGGTAGCATATCAAACTATTCTTTGGTTTAGTATATCAAACTATACTTTGGTAACTATGCTTTGGTTTAGTATATCAAAATATACTTTTGTAGAATATCAAACTATGCTTTGGTTTATTATATCAAATTATACTTTGGTTTATGGTGACATTGAATCATAACATACTAACTCCTAATGGTGATTCGGATAACGCCATGAAGGGTAATACAATAAGCACACTTATATATAGGAAGTACCAGCGGCGTATCCACCATGTCCTTATTGTATTACTCTAGTTTCATTATCTAAATCACCAACAATCTCTACACATAAACAATAACCATCAGTGTGTAAAGCACTTCTTAGAAATCTCACAATGAGGATAGAAAGATTTAAGACTGTACTTCAAATATCCTAGAAGAATCTAACTATGAAGACAGAAAGATCCTATAAGGATTTGGTTCGTGTTCTCAATCGTCGTGTTTTGCATAATAGGAATAATACACAAAAAGAACTTAGTAAACACATATATGCCATACATTTGAAAAAACTTGGTTACACATATAAATCACCCCAAAACATTTGAAAAATAAAAGATGGGACCTATGTACTCACTTGGGATATATAGGTCTTGTTCAAATGATTAAACAAAGCTCAAAGGATCAACAATTCAAGTGTTGAAGTGGTTCCTAGTGTATTGGATAACTACATGTTAGTGTGTCGAAACTTGAAAACGGGAGATCGGGTAGAATGAAGTCTTATAAACCAAACGAGTGTTGGAACTCATATGATATCGTTTACAAACTTAACATTCTGATTTGGAAAGGATCCTAAGTGCTTTTGACCCGTTATGAGTCGTTCAGATAGTTTACGCTACTTTAACGTGTAACACCCCGACCTCGTAAAAACAACAAATTGAAGGTCCGGATCGGTTCATCGAAGAACACAAACCCCGCGTTTAATCCGGTTTAACATGCGGAATCCGTTAAACTGAACCGTAATCTTGACAGCGAATCATAAATAATCAACGTTTATTACGTTCTAATCGACAACCGGGCAAAGTTTCAATGTCTACGTTACAAAATCGACTCGATCTAGATCGGAACCGAAGAGATGTTCTTGAGGAGCTCTCTGTGCAAAGTTGTTGTCTGTCTTCTCGTTGTGTGAAGTGCTTGGTATTTATAGATGAAGATTGCATGCACTTCGTCCGAAGTTGTATGTTGAAGTCCAACTCGTGCGATCTTGTTTAACTGTTCTCACTTTATATGTATGAATTCTTCATACAAATATAAATTGTTGTGATGTCACTTATATGATGTAAGATGATGCAGTATTGTGCTGTCATCACATAAATGTGATTACATCATTCTCGATCATGTCCGCTCTCTTCGTGTCATACCAAATCCTAACCTGGTCTTACCAATCCTAACACAACCTAGCGAAACCTCTGTCCGGTATGATACAGACTCAAGACACTAGACATTACACGTACAGATTTCTATCTATGGCCACACGAATAGTGTACTAACAGTCTCCCCCTTGGACATAGCTAGAAATATGTAAATTTTAGTCTTGAACTGCCTTGGATAACATCTTCAAGTAAAACCTAGTCTCCTCCTTTAATGATGCTCCGAATGTCTAAGATTTGACGTTTAAGAACAAACCCTCGTATCCACACACAAACAGTTTCTTAACAGTCTCGTTGGTCTGGCTCACATTCAACATTATCAGGTTAACATGGAACATTTTGAAAGAAAATCTTTTTGGATTTTTAATATAGAATGCAGAAATATAAACAAACTGAAATATAATATTTACAGTTTATATTTTTGTGAGAAAACGTGCTAGAGGATCATATCAGTTTTACTGACACATATCAGTTGCACCGTTGATCTAAATGAAATAGTTAGTTTAAACAATTCACGTGGATTGTCGGTATTATTGTCCACTTAAACTTAATCTAGATATTTTCGTAATGCTTACCTATACGTTAAGGTACATTAATTTGCACTAAGTTCTTATGAACCCCACGATCTCAGCATATCCCCTCATCATGTAATACACTGACTCAAGTAATGATTTTAAACTTTCATCAACTGTGATATGTGTGAAAATAATGAAGAATGCTTAAACATTAACAATCAGGTCGATCTTTCGATACGCAGAGAAAGTCCAATGTTTAAACAAAATAAGAAATAAAAATCAAGTTGAAATTGTTTAGATCTTAACCACCAGATCGATATTCTCATATACGCAGAGGTGATCCAAGATTTAAACGAAACACCAAGTAAAATAAAGCAGAAACATTCAGGTACTAACATCCAGTTTGATACTTTCGTATAGGCAGAGAATGTCCAATGTTTAAACAAAATAAAGAAATACAACAAGTTGAAATCTATTGAAAATGAAAACACAATCACGGTGACTTTTTAGTAAGTTGTGAAAGTTCACAAACTGACCGGTTTTTATGCTTTTCAGCATTCAGCGACTACTGAGTAGGTACACGGTCACTAAGGACAAAACTAAGTATTATGCTTTCAATCACGTTTCCCACTAGAACTAGGCTTTTCAATTTAGGTTTGTATCGTTTCGCAAAACTACTAGTCTAGCTGAGCCTACCAACATATCTTTAGTGAGATTGTTTAACCATTTTAAACAATACATATCTTAAACATGCACTGATAGTCCACTGATGTACTATCATTTCCTCTTTTTGCACAAGTAATCTCATTTTTCATTTTTCAATGTTTTTGAAATTTTGAGATTTCTATTGTTTTTGGCTATTTGAAAATTTTTATTTATCTAAAATGATTTTGAAAATGATGTTTTTCAGTTTTACAGTAATTTAAAATTTTTCTCCCCTAAAATTAAAAACATCTTTTCGAAATCGAAAATAAGAATCTTCCATTTTAACCTTTTAACTACATTTTACGAATGTGAACGCGAGACTGCCATTTTGTTTGTGTGGAATATCAATCTTGTGTCTCTGCATGAACAACCACTTCTTATGAAATGACATTTGGCTTGAAGCTTGGTTATCCTACACATTCAAACAAATTTCAATTAGTTAAGAATTGGAACCCAATCCTTTCTGGATTTAGGTTTACCAAATTCATTAACATCTGAAGTAAACAACCCTTCACATTTTGCTAATTGATTTTATCTTTTCCACTATACCTCACATACAAACCTGCAACTCCATCAACACTTTATGCTTTCATTTTTTTATTAAAATATTATGAATTTTTTGATATGAATAAAATGATATGAATGATACGCTAAAACATCCAAAACAATTCTGATCGCACCAAATATTACCAAAAATTGTTCTAAAACTTTGAAATTTAGTTCGAACCAAACCTAATCAGTCTGATACCAACGACACACCGAAACAGATCGAATCAGTCTGAAATTCAACCGAGAAACAATTAATTTCACTAAAATACACAGAAACTCTTCGAAAAACACCGAAACTTGATTGAAACAACCGAAAATTGATCGAAATGAA
Organism: Scalesia atractyloides; assembly: GCA_947069175.1. NCBI lineage: Eukaryota > Viridiplantae > Streptophyta > Magnoliopsida > Asterales > Asteraceae > Scalesia > Scalesia atractyloides. The sequence continues at coordinate 32,050,889 of CAMTDV010000030.1, forward strand.
CAGAATTCAAATCGAAATGTTTCGAATCTGATCAAAACTTGTTTAAAACACATCAACAAACACTCAAAACACATCTAAAATGTATGAAATTAACTGGAATTCAACGGAAATATCCGAATTGTGGACCGAAAATCAACTAATTTCACCGAAACTCATCCGATTTCGATCAACGATTACACGCAGAGCTTCTGTAGCTCTGATACCAACTGAAGGTCCGGATCATTTCACCGAAGAACACAAACTCCGCGTTTAATCCGGTTTAACGTGCGGAATCCGTTAAACCGAACCGTAATCGTGACAACGAACCGTAAATAATCAACGTTTATTAGGTTCTAATCGACAACCGGACAGAGTTTCGATGTCTGTGTTACAAAATTGACTCGATCTAGATCAGAACCTAAGAGATGTTCTTGAGGAGCTCTCTGTGCGAAGTTGTTGTCTGTCATCTCGTTGTGTGAAGTGCTTGGTATTTATAGATGAAGATTGCATGCACTTCGTCCGAAGTTGTATGTTGAAGTCCAACTCGTGCGATCTTGTTTAACTGTTCTCACTTCATACGTATGAATTCTTCATACAAATATAAATTGTTGTGATGTCACTTGTATGATGTAAGATGATGTAGTATTGTGATGTCATCACATAAATGTGATGACATCATTCTCGATCATGTCCGCTCTCTTCGTGTCATACCAAATCCTAACCTGGTCTTACCAATCCTAAACACAACCTAGTGAAACCTCTGTCTGGTATGATACAGACTCAAAACACTAGACATTACACGTACAATTAGATTTCTATCTATTGCCACACGAATAGTGCACCAACACAAACCACGGCGGAAACGTCGGGGAGTCACGTTAACAGATTGTTTCAACAACACGTGGTAATTAAAGTTATGTTTTATTGAATATTGAAATTACATAGTTACATTGTCTTGGAATTAAAATAAACTAAACAAACAATTGTCTTTCATATTTTAAGGCACTAAAGTCCGTGTCCGATCCTACATGAGCATGAATCGACATCAGACTTGGTTTCCTGAAACAAATGTGAAAACGAGTCAGCAAAAACATGCTGGCGAGTACATAGGTTTGGTGAGTGTGTCAAATTCATGGCCTTGTATATGTATTAAAATACCTCGTCAGACTACTAGAGTCGTTAATTGAAAACCTTGTTATCAAAAAGTATTTGGTATTGCAATGATAACTATCCAACTAAAACAACTTAGTTATTGTTTATAAAAGACTTGTAGCCATGAATCTTGACCAAAACATTTATTTTGTAAATCCGAGTAGTAAATCGTCTTGAAAGAAACCTTGTATGGTTTATATCTTTAATTGAAAATCGTTGCGTGTCATTGTTTGAAAACCTTTGTTTCAAGTGATTTGAATAACACCACGTATCATGATAAAAACACTTATATATAGGAAGTACCAACGACATATCCACCATGCTTTTATCACATTACACACGTCTCGTTATCTAAATCACTTATCAAAAACTAATTGTTCATTGTTCGTGTCATAAACCAATCGCCCATTGTTCGTGTCATAAACCAATTGTTCATCGTCCTTGTTATAAACCAATCGTCCATTGTTTGTGTCATAAACCAATTATTCATCGTCCGTGTTATAAACAAATCGTCTTTGTTTTAATTGTGAAAACTTTTGGTTGTTTTGGTGAATACATTCAAACCTGTGTTGACTCGTCTATACCTCCAAAGGGTATCTTTAAATTGCAATAACAAACCACCAAAGGGTTTGTTAAAGTAACAGTTTCGGTTGTTCCCCAAACTTCCCCACAAACACCGGGAACCTTGGTAACGGGATTGTCACTCCTATGGTACCATAACTTACTACTGGTCGGCTTGGCCAAAGCTAATGAATATTATTCATGTCATGTATATAACGCACCAACAAGTTTGTTCACATTATTGAAACCGCCGTGTTTAATATAAACCATAGCATTTGTAATTCAAAAACTTGAAAACAATTTGCACATACGTGTCACCCCAAAACATTTGCAAAAAATAAAAGAGGGGAACTATGTATTCTCTTAGGATTGCAAAGTAACCTTGAATCAAAGATCAAACAAGCTCAAAAGTTCGAGAAATCAAGTGTGTCCTAAAATCGGATAATTGTGTAAATATCGAGACTTTAATCGGCGGATCGGATAGAATGAGGTCTTGTAAACCAAATGAGTGTTGCAACTCATATGAAATGGTTTAACAAAGTCTACATTCTGATTTGAAATGGAACCTAAGTGCTGTTGACCCGTTATGACTCGTTAAGTTAGTTTAAGCCACTTTAACGTGCCATTTGCGTAAGTATGTGTTCGGATGGTTAGATATGTGTTATGATAAGTCTAATATGCCCAAATATGTTTGATTAAGTTGTAACATCAGTTTACATGTCAAATCATTGGTCACATATGCTTAGAGTTGATTTATGCGCAAAAAGAGCATTTTGGTTATTTAAGGGCATAACTAGCGACTTAACATAACATTAACCAAACGGCGTGACCATAAGGTATAACCTCATAGGGTTATTCCCTATACAATTGTGGTCACAAATATGTGTTTGGTCGGATCCTAAGATCGACCAAACGGGTCGGATTCGAAAGTCAAAGCGGTGGCCAAGACCACTCGACTTACGACCCTAATTAAGCACTAAAACTAAAAGTGACGAGTTAGACATGTCAAAACATGTCTAACTAAGTTATGAAAAGTTTTTGGTATCAAAACTTAGTGTTTTGGTACCCGAAAATAGTTCCGTCGCAAAATGCACCTAAATGCGCATTTTGACCGAAACTTTGACTCGTCACTTCGACTAGTAAACGTGGTAATCAGTAGGCATGATCGCTAAGGATCATAACCATCGTGATTACGATCACGTTGCAAAGTTCAATTGAACTTTGAGTTGACCAATTAATGGTCAAAGCGAAAAGTCAAACACTGTTTGACTTTTAGCTTGATATAGCTAAAATAAATAAATAAGACTAGGATGGAACACTTACTTGTGATCCAAGGATGACGGAAGGACAAGAAAACTCAGATGGGAGGCCTCCAACAATGTGGTAGTCTCCACTTAGAGTTATAGAGAGAAAAAGAATGAATGAGCAAAGAATGTGGTTGCATACCATACCTATTTATGTCACACCCTCAAAAATCCACTTGCGAGGTTTTACCACGAGGCGCGTGACGAACCAGGATCATAGTCATTAGTCATATTGAACGACCACTATATGAGTTTAAAAATTTTCCTGTTTGCTCATTCATGAGAAAATACTGCTTATACAATTGAGTTACGGAAGCGTAATCAATTACAGAACAAAAATAACAATGTAATTTTAAAGTTGTGTCTAAATATTTGAAGAAATCAATGCGACACCATAATGCATCCTAGTCCTGACGTGTGCTACCTTAGAAACCTGAGAAAACATGTAAAATCAAGTGTCAACAATAATGATGAGTGAGTTCACAAGTTTAAACATAAGTGTTTCCTTACTGGTTCAACCCGGAACCAGTGTCTGATAAGTTACCCTGATCCAACCCAAATCAGATTAATATTATGTAGTTTAGCAGTTCATGTTATATGTTTAGGTAGCTAGCCTAGGTCATGTCAACAAAGTGTTCGATCCGAAGCTGACGTTGCTGCCCCTGTTGTGCCATGCCTATCACCAACCATGACTAAAAAGTTAGGCAAATTCTACACTCGTGACCATCAACGTTCGGTCTAATTGGCGCGACCAGTTTGAGTGGGGCTTGTCGGGCCCAGTAGTACTACTAAAAATTCCATCGCTATAACCCAATACTAACGGCATCGTAAGTGTTAAGGGGACTGACATGTGATATATGCTCTATTGTGACCATAACCGTATAACATAACTCTAAATAGAAAGGCGTTACTGTATCGTGATGTATGCCACCCATACATCACTGTAACGTGTACATGTTTTAAATAGAAAGACGTTACTGTACCGTAATATAATCAACCCATATATCACTGTAACGTGTACATGTTTTCTCCCCCTGTGTTTAGTAAACGTTTAAAGAAATAGGGGCCGTGAACTCACCTTAAGTTGCTCGGTTAGATAAATGCAAAAGAAGTAAAGGATGGAACCGCTAATCACGTCCTATCATGTCAACCGGTTCAAGGTTAGTGTGTGAACGCACACTAACCTAAAACCCTGCGCGTAACTATACGAAATAACAAGTTCAATACCATAATCATGCATGCAAGGTGTCACTATACGAAATAACGACCAACAACTTGTCACAAACACAGGATAGCACATACATAACTTAGATACACACAAATGTAAGTTGTCATGTTTCAGCTTGTACATTCATAACTGGGCTGTTTTCGCGATTTTTTATAAAATAGTTTCCACATTCCAAAAATTCCAATCTTTTTACAGAAGACGTCAATTAGACTGTAGAATTTTGTATAAACCTTTCAAGTCTTGTTTCCTTACCAATTATTTATAAGAATTTATTTACTAGGCTGCAGTCAGATTCGTCACTTTCTGACTGCAGTCCACGAGAAAAATCATTTATATATACGCGTTTGTCCGATTGACAAAATTCTAGTTGGAGATTTCTATGAAAACCTAGGAGTATCTACTGTATAAATATCGGGAATTAATTCTTTTCGGTTTACAGGTTATGACAGAAAATATTACGTGAATTTTCTGCAGAAAAAACGCAGCTTTAGCTGCTGCACGAAATCACTAATTTAAAATAGCAAACGACTTCAGAAAAATGTGATTCCGGTGCCATTAGAAGTGTTTTTCGAAAAAGTATGTTTTAGGCTTCAGAAAATCTATTTTTCGAGTTATAACGGTTCGTTTACAGCCAACTGAAGTTGGCTGTCTTCGCGTATCAGCTTCCTGTTTAACCCTAAAACTCCACCCGAAACCCTCCTAACGATCACCACGACTTATTATAACGATTTGCAGCAGGTAATATCAAAACCCTAAACATATATATCATGATTTTATAGAGAAAAACGCAGCCTATGATTCTAATACCCAACCATATCATCACAAACCCTAAGAACCGCATATTCACCCTAAAAAAATCATACATAACAACACTTTTCATAGTATTATCATACATAACATGATCATGATCGATATCACACAAAATCAATACGTGAAATCATAACATGATTAAAACCCTAACCTAGAAACAATGATAACTAGCGAACGATGAGGAGAACTTGTGATCGAACAAGGGGGGATGCTTGCGTCGTGAAAGGGGGGTTGGCTGCCGTCGTCGCCTCCAAGAGGTTAGGGAATTAGGGTTTTGATTTTTGTGACAAGGGTTTTATTTATAACCCTTACTCCCTTGTTCCCCAAGTAACTTGTTCTCCAAGTAGCTTGCTTCCCAAGAAACTAAGGGGGCCGACTAGGTGCTAGGCCGAAACAAGGGATATGGGTTGGGGTGTCGAGTTGGGTTTACTTGGGTCACAAGGTTGAAACGGTTCACAAGCTCGGCTCGGATTTTTAATTAGAACTTATTAACTGTTAAGTATAGCTCGTTAAATAGTTACACACATAACAACTCGACAATTATTCGTGACACGAAATCTATATCACGTAACACGTAATTCAAATACGACCCGTTAGAATTCTCAAACCTCGTGTATTCCCGAAATACTAAAGTTAGTGTAATTATAGCGTGCGCATAATTAGTTCTACAAATTAAATTAGCGTAGAAACAAATGACGATAAGGTAGCGCGTTTAAAATACCTGCAAAAACTGGGATGTCACATTATCCCCATGCTGAAAGAATTTTCGTCCCGAAAATTGAGTAAACGCGGTTAGGCATGCAAACGCACGAAAGTTCAGTTTGTTAGAATGGTTAAGAAAATCCCAGGCTGTCACATCATCCCCATGTTGAGATAATTTTCATCCCGAAAATTGAATAAGCACGAGTTTGAAAAGTGTTAAAGTGAGGGGATATTTTCGAGTTGCCACATTCTTTCCAAGTTAAAAAGAATTTCGCCGTGAAATTCAGTTTGCGCTACTTGGATTTTGTGATTCGGTAGTAAAAAGGTGAGGATATTTGTCTCTCATTTGATGCTCTCTTTCCCAAGTGTATTCCGGTCCACGCATAAAGTTCCAACGAACCTTGACAATTGGTATTTTACTATGTCTTCGTGTTTTTACCTCACGGTCCATAATTTCGATTGGTTCTTCAATGAACCGCAGTTGTTCGTCCACATGGATCTCATCCAATGGAACAGCTAATGTTTCATCTGATAGACACCTCTTCAGATTTAAGTCATGAAAAAAAAAACGTTGTGAACTCCACTGAGTTCATCAGGAAGGTTCAACTCATAAGCTACCTGACCGATTTTCTCAGTGATTTCGAAAGGTCTGACATACCGCGGATTAAGCTTGCCCCGTTTGTTAAAGCGAACCACACATTTCCAAGGTGAGACTTTAAGTAGCACTCGATCCCTAACCTGGAGCTCGAGAGGTTTCCTACGCTTATTAGTATAGCATTTCTGACGGTCACGAGCTGTCGCCATTCGTTGTCGGATTTGGGCAATCTTTTCTGTTGTGTCGATAATGAGTTTCTGGGCTAGTGATTTGGCTGTCGCCAACTTCTGTCTAGCATAGAGGTGATCGGTATTTTCGGTCGTACAAAGCCTCGAACGGAGCAGCCTTGATGTTGGCGTGGTAACTATTATTGTATAAAAACTTCACTAAAGGTATACGCCTTTCCCCGTCGTTACCAAAGTTGATAACACATGCTCAAAGCATGTCTTCTAAAGTCTGGATGGTGCATTCAGTCTGCCCATCCGTTTTAGGGTGATAAGCTGTACTCATGTCTAGGCGTGAGCCAAAGGATTTTGTGCATCGCCTGCCACAAATCAGATCCAAAGCGCGGGTCACGATTCGAGACAATAGGAGTTGGCACTCCGTGCCTAGCGACTATTTCCTTCAAATTGATGTCTGCGAGTGTAGGAGACTTGGCAGTTTCCTTGATTGCCAGAAAGTGTGCAGACTTTGTCAGTCGATCAACAATTACCCAGATGATGTCGTTTCCTCGCTGGGATCTGGGTAAGCCAGTGACAAAATCCCTTGAAATTTGCTTCCATTTCCATGTTGGGATCTCTGGTTGTTGAAGTAGTCCTGACGGCTTTTGGTATTCAACGTTAACCCTAGCACAGGTCAAGTATTTACTAACATAAGTCGCTATGTTAGCTTTCATGTGGAGCCACAGTACAAAGCCTTGAGATCCTGATACATCTTGTCAGAACCAGGATGCACTGAGTAACGAGACTTGCGTGCTTCGTCAATCACAAGCTCTCGTAAGTTTCCATAGAATGGGGCCCATACACGTTCCATTAAATAATAAATGTCGTCTTCCTTGCGTTCAAGTTTCTACTCAATGCCCAGCAGGGATTTTGCTTTGAGGTTCGCGAATCTAAGCGTCACGAATCAAGGTAGGAAGACTGGAGTGAATAGAAAGCTATAACGCACGTACATGCTTAGGTTTGGTATCCTTATGACTGAGGGCATCTGCCAACATGTTGGCCTTGCCTGGATGATACTAGATCACGCACTCATAGTGGTTGAGGAGTTCGACCTATCGACGCTGTCGCGTGTTCAACTCCTTCTGATGGAAAATATGCTGGAGACTCTTGTGATCGGTGTAGACGGTGCACTTGGTACCATATATGCAATGTCTCTCTATCTTGAGTGCAAAAGCTACTACTCACCAACCCCCAAACCGTGGGTAGTGTAGTTCTTTTTCGTGAACTTTGAGTTGGCGCGATTGCGTAAGCGATGACTTTCTCATGTTGCACCAACACGTATCTTAGTCCTTGGATAGACGCGTCACAGTAAACAACGAAATCGTTTGCGCCTTCTGGTAGCGAAATAATGGGTGTACTACAGAGTTTCACTTTCAACTGTTGAAACGCGGATTACTGAGTAGTCTTTCGAGTTAAAGTTGCGAGGGTTTGTGCCTATGATCAAGAAAAGCGGGCTTCGCAATGTTAAAAGTCCTTCGTTAGAAGCTAAACATAAGGTTGTTTGTGTGGTAGGGGCTCCATGGTAAGGTGTAGGTATCGTTTGGATTCCTACTAGTTCTTGGAGTAGATTCGGATGTCGTCAAAGAAAACAAGTGGCATATTCGTCATGGTAGGCTAAATTCGAATGTCGTGACTGGGAACCTGCCTCGTTCGTAACGAGTTCTAAGGATAGTTCTCGTGGTACCTCCATATCTGTGATATTCATGGCCCATGCTCCTCGAGTAACGTTTGTAGAGAGTAACCCATCCAAGCGAGAGTTCGCGAAGAATGTGGTTAGGATAAGGATCATAGAATCCGAGAAGTATATCCCGAATGGATGTGGAAACATGCAAAAAGAGTAGTCACAATCGATTTGTAAGCGTGTAAGGATCTGTAACAGGGGTTTACTTGATGTCAAGGGTATAACTGGTCGTATACAAGTTGCATAAAATAAATTGAAGAACGCCATTTGTCAAAAAAGGGTGTCACGTGGATATATCAATCATAACAAGAATTTACCATCCAAGAATGGTCGCCGCATCAGTTCGTAGTGTTAAGATTCACTGAAACCTCCGTCTAAGTTGTCGGGCTCGTCCACACGCGAAGGAGGAATAATTCACCTTGATCCATGAACTTAGATGAGTGTACGATTTATCATGCCAGTAAGCAACCGAATTTGGAGGAGTTTCCTTAGGTCGTGTGAATGAATCTAAAATATGCCTGTGGAGTCAAGAGGTTTCAAAGAAAGGACGTGAAAACATGTTTAAGGGGCTATGATCGTATCAACAACTCGTCACCATCCTCAAGGTTTCAAGAAGTGATCACCAAGGATCAAAAGACGAGTTCACCGAGTTCTTTAAAAAAAATTGAACACAGATTTGATGGGAGATTATGCGTAAAGTTTCGAAGATGTAGTGCGACCACGACAATGGAGTGAGAGATTTGTCTACGTCGTCAACAGTAACTAACTGTCGCATTAAACAGTAAGCATCGATCAAAGCAATGGCTAGGAGATAGACTAGCTCAGAAGGGAAAACTGTTATGGAATAACTATCCTAGCAATAGGAGGAGTAAGATTATTTTTTATGTCATCGTGTTTATCTGGGTGTTGAATAACTTACATCTTGTCTTCTGATGTCCATAAGATGATTGGACCATTTTGTGGAAATCCGTTTGTAGGGTTGGATATGTTGCAATGTTCATCAGGTTAGACTTAAGATTAACAATAGGACCTAGTATAAGGGGTCAAAGGAGATTTTATAGCTAAGGCAAGGGATAAGGTGTGAGTGTACTAGAGATTCTTCATAATTCGTTTATATGCTGATGTTGATGGGTTTACCCGTACGATTTCAAATAGGGTTTCAATCAAGATAACAGGTTCTGATGAGAATCTTAGTTTCACTAAGACTCGTACATGAGAAAAAAAAACAAATAAATAAATAAATAATAACAATGGATTCCATTGACGATAGCTCAATGTGTCTACAAGATCTTAAATCTAATTGTTGCGTCCATCAACTGCTGGACAAGTTTAACGACACCAGTTAGTCGTTGAATGAGTTACGAGATATTCTATTGACAGTGGAAGTTTTAAATATGAGATTCACAGGTTAGGAAAATTTATCCACACACAGGGTTTCACAAGTACTTACATGCATCGCAAATTACTACTACGTGTGCACCCGTAATGATAATTTGGTTTGCATGTTCACCCTAGTTCCATCTATCTTATGTCAAAATGTCCCTCAGATTTAATTTTTCAAGTACAAAGTGTTGTCAAAATGATAGGGTTATCAAAAGCTTAGTCAATAATCCAAATGTTGATAAACTCATTGTATATCAGAAAGAGTAATTGGGATCAATTGATCTGAGGATCTACTCAAGTTGAAACACAGCATGAGAATCCAATCCAGCGGATCGTAGAGGTAAGAGTGCGCATGGAACAAACATGCACATGATATGTGACTTTGAGAGATGAAACTGGTTCATTAACGTAGGTTACCAGAAAAAGCAAAGCAACTGTTCCACCATCCGAGTCAGGTTAGAGTTCAGGTGTGCAATAGGCAAAGTGTTCTTAGCTTCGTGGTCAACCATTGTCTCGAAGAATATCACCCAAAGATGTAGAACATGGCTCGGGAAAAATGATGACATCTCGATGTTAATGGTTTATGCAATAACGTGTGTAACGAACTGCCCTAACGCGAGGTGCCTCATGAGAGGCCCACGTGCTCAGGTTGAAAGAAAATGTAACTAGTGGGGCCGGGGTAATGTCGTTGGTAGGTAGAGAAAGGACTCGTTTTCGATAAACTCAACTCCCAAGAGATATGCATCAATGTTGTATGTCGTCCAAATCATGGACCTGAGAAAGCTCACCATACCCGATAGTACCATTGGTAGGCTCAAGCTTGTCTTTTTGCTCATCTGTGTGGTGTAGGAAGAAGTACAGGTGATTGTGATGGGAAACGCTCCTCTAGAGGCTCCGTCACCCTCAGATAGGAGTAGATTCACGTTGTTGGCGATTCCACGGACATCACCAATAGGGATGAATATACAAAGTGTTTGGTGTGTTCCTCGTCAGTAAGGGGTTTAGTGGATGCTGTAGACATCCCTGCAATTTCAATGTAAGTTTTGATGCCATGTCTGTAGGCATATCATGTATGAGTGTTCTTGTATGTCAGGTATGAGTGTTTGTGTTGGTTTGTGACTAATGCATTATCTAAGGCTATAGACTAAGTCTACACTCTAATGCAAACCTAGTTCACTATAACCATTGGCTCTGATACCAATCTGTCACACCCTCAAAAATCCACTTGCGGGGTTTTACCGCGAGGCGCGTGACGAACCAGGATCACAGTCATTAGTCATATTGAACGACCACTATATGAGTTTAAAAATTTTCCTGTTTGCTCATTCATGAGAAAATAATGCTTATACAATTGAGTTGCGGAAGCGTAATCAATTACCGAACAAAAATAACAACGTAATTTTAAAGTTGTGTCTAAATATTTGATGAAATCAATGTGACACCATAATGCATCCTAGTCCTGACGTGTGCTACCTTAGAAACCTGAGAAAACATGTAAAATCAAGTGTGAACAATAATGATGAGTGAGTTCACAGGTTTTAGTTCACAAGTTTAAACATAAGTGTTTCCCCACTGGTTCAACCCTGAACTAGTGTCTCATAAGTTACCCTGATCCAACCCGAATCAGATTAATATTATGTAGTTTAGCAGTTCATGTTATATGTTTAGATAGCTAGCCTAGGTCATGTCAACAAAGTGTTCGATCCGAAGCTGACGTTGTTGCCCCTGTTGTGCCAGGCCTATCACCAACCATGACTAAAAACTTAGGCAAATTCTACACTCGTGACCATCAACGTTCGGTCTAAGTGGCACTACCAGTTTGAGTGGGGCTTGTCGGTCCCAGTAGTACTACTAAAAATTCCCTCGCTATAACCCAATACTAACGGCATCGTACGTGTTAAGGGGACTGACATGTGATATATGCTCTATTGTGACCATAACTGTATAACATAACTCTAAATAGAAAGTCATTACTGTACCGTGATGTATGCCACCCATACATCACTGTAACATGCACATGTTTTAAATAGAAAGACGTTACTGTACCGTAATATAATCAACCCATATATCACTGTAACGTGTACATGTTTTCTCCCTCTGTGTTTAGTAAACGTTTAAAGAAATAGGGGCCGTGAACTCACCTAAAGTTGCTCGGTTGGATAAATGCAAAAGAATTAAAGGATGGAACGGCTAATCACGTCCTATCATGTCAACCGGTTCAAGGTTAGTGTGTGAACGCACACTGACACAAAACCCTACGCGTAACAAGCACACCTTACGAAACACGTAATGACAAGTTCAATACCATAATCATGCATGCAAGGTGCCTATATGAAATAACGACCAACAACTTGTCACAAACACAGGATAGCACATACATCACTTAGATACACACAAATGTAAGTTGTCATGTTTCAGCTTGTACATTCATAACTGGGCTGTTTTCAGGATATTTTATAAAATAGTTTCCACGTTCCAAAATTTCCAATCTTTTTACAGAAGATGTCAATTAGACTGTAGAATTTTGTATAAACCTTTCAAGTCTTGGTTCCTTACCAATTATTTATAAGAATTTATTTACTAGGCTGCAGTCAGATTCGTCACTTTCTGACTGCAGTCCACGAGAAATCATTTAAAAATACTCGTTTGTCTGATTGACAAAATTCCAGTTGGAGATTTCTATGAAAACCTAGGAGTATCTACTGTATAAATTTCGTGACTTAATTCTTTTCGGTTTACAGGTTATGACAGAAAATATTACGTGAATTTTCTGTAGAAAAAACGCAGCTTCAGCTGCTGCACGAAATCACTAATTTAAAATAGCAAACGACTTCAGAAAAATGTGATTCCAGTGCCATTAGAAGTGTTTTTCGAAAAAGTATGTTTTAGGCTTCAGAAAATCTATTTTTCGAGTTATAACGGTTCGTTTACAGCCAACTGAAGTTGGTTGTCTTCGCGCATCAGCTTCCTGTTTAACCCTAAAACTCCACCCGAAACCCTCCTAACGATCACCACGACTTAGTATAACGATTTGCAGCAGGTTATACTTTAATTATCATGCATCTATAATCATAATATCAAAACCCTAAACATATATCATGATTTTATAGAGAAAAACGCAGCCTATGATTCTAATACGCAACCATATCATCACAAACCCTAAGAACCGCATATTCACCCTAAAAAAATCATACATAACAACACTTTTCATAATATTATCATACATAACATGATCATGATCGATATCACACAAAATCAATACGTGAAATCATAACACGATTAAAACCCTAACCTTGAAACAATAATAACTAGCGAAAGATCAGGAGAACTTGTGATCGAACCAGGGGGGGTGCTTGCGTCGTGAAAGGGGGGTTGGCTGCCGTCGTCGCTTCCAAGAGGTTAGGGAATTAGGGTTTTGATTTTTGTGACAAGGGTTTTATTTATAACCCTTACTCCCTTGTTCCCCAAGTAACTTGTTCTCCAAGTAGCTTGCTTCCCAAGAAACTAAGGGGGGCGACTAGGTGCTAGGCCTAAACAAGGGATATGGGTTGGGGTGTCGGGTTGGGTTTACTTGGGTCACAAGGTTGAAACGGTTCACAAGCTCGGCTCGGATTTTTAATTAGAACTTATTAACCGTTAAGTATAACTCGTTAAATAGTTACACACTTAACGACTTCACAATTATTCGTGACACGAAATCTATAACCCGTAACACGTAATTCAAATACGACCCGTTATAATTCTCAAACCTCGTATATTCCCGAAATACTAAAGTTAGTGTAATTATAGCGTGCGCGTAATTAGTTCTACAAATTAAATTAGCCTAGAAACAAATGACGATAAGGTAGCACGTTTAAAATACCTGCAAAAACTGGGATGTCACAATTTATACTTGTGGCGCTTGCACAAGATCATTCCCAGTGTTAAGGGAGGTTGTAGGATCATTACAAGTGCCTCCTAACGTAAGCAGTAGGGAAGCTCATAGTTTCGAATTAGCTATTTAAACATGAGTATACCATGATTCTACTATTCTGGCACCTGGATGCGGACCGTTTGGTCTTGTGGATGCGGTCCGCATCCACCCTTGCTGACACTAAGTTTAAAAAATTGGCAGAACAGGCCCCTTCACTCGTTTCATCACGTTTTGGCACTTCTAACACCCGTTAACCTCATTTTCAAGCTCTATGAGAACGTTAAAGCATAGGGAACTTGAAATAAGTCCAAAAATGTCCCGAGTGTCGGTTTGTTCGGTTGTACGGTTACGGTTTTTGGTTAATTACGACGAAAATCGTAACGAATGCGCAAATGACCGTAAATGCCCAACAAATGATATTTTTGCATCCCAGTCAATAAAATAAAAGATATTAATGTTTACAAAAATTTTTGGATGTACGCACGTGTTTCGTATTAAGAAATACGCGAAACGGCGTACTTTCACAGAATTTGCAAAATAGCCCCTGAAGTTGCATAAGCATGTTTTTGCCATACCGAAGCCCTCAAAACTTATTTCTAAGTTATGTGAAGGGTATTTAGGGTATGTTAGCTTATTTCATTGTTCAAGAATGTACGTCACGTTAAACTGATTATGTTTGCTTAATAGTCTGCGATTTCACTTCTAGAAGTTGTTCGAGAGTTTGTTATCGTATAATAATTGAATTTGTCCAAATGTCTTGACAAATACATGAATCTCGGAAATAAAACACAAAATTTTCATTGATGGATAACTCGTTTGGAATCATTACATGATTGAATCACCACAAATGTTACAGTCTCCCCTACTTTAGGAAATTTCGTCCCGAAATTTAATTAGAGGAAACTTGTAAAAATAGATGTGGGTACTTTGCTTTCATTTGATACTCTCTTTCCCAAGTAAATTCTGGGCTACGTTTGGATTCCCAACAAACTTTGACTATCGGTATTCATCTACTTTTAAGTTTCTTGACTTCACGATCCAAAATCTCCACATGTTTCTCGACAAAATGCATAGTGTCAGCAACGTGAATTTCCCCGAGGGGGATGTGAAGATTTGCGTCGGCTAAACATTTCTTTAGATTGGACATGTGGAATGTTGGGTGAATGTTCCCAAGTTCAGGAGGTAGCTCAAGTCGGTAGGCCACCTTTCCGATTCTCTCAACAATCTTGAATGGTCCAACGTATCGTGGTTCAAGTTTTCCTTTCTTTCCAAATCTGACCACTCCTTTTCAAGGGGACACCTTGAGTAGGACGTGATCACCAACCTGGAATTCCAAGGGCTTGCGTCGCTTGTCCGCATAACTCTTTTGACGGCTTCTAGCTGTTAGAAGGTTATCGCGTATTTTCTTGACTTTGATGTGAATAAATTCAGGTCCAGTAAACTGAGACTCTCCAACTTCATTCCAACAGGCAGGTGAACGATATTTTCGACCGTATAGAGCTTCAAAAGGTGCCATGTCGATGCTGGCGTGATAACTATTGTTGTAGGAAAATTCGATCAACGGTAGATGCAAATCCCAACTACCACCAAAGTCAATCACACAAGCTCTAAGCATATCCTCCAGTGTCTAAATTGTTCTTTCAGTTTGTCCATCCGTTTGAGGATGATAAGCAGTGCTCAGATTGAGTTTGGTTCCCATAGCAGATTGCATGGTCTTCCAAAAGTGAGATGAGAACCGAGCATCTCTGTCAGATATTCTGTCCAAAGGAACACCATGACGAGATACAATCTCATCAACATAGATTTTGGCAAGTTTTTCAGCAGAGAAATCCTCACGGATTGCTATAAAGTGTGATGACTGTAACCCTTGTGCCAAAATTTCAGGCTTTCAAAAACTTTTTTCTTTGAAGGCTTTCCGATAACTGATACTTAAACGTAACCCGTTTAATGTAATATACTGGGATGAGGACATAAGCTAAACATACCCTAAATATCCTTTATATAACTTAGAAATAAGTTTTGAAAGGTTTGGAATGTAAAAAACAAGCCTATTCGATCACAGGGACTAATTATGACAAACTATGAAAGTCTGGCGATTCTTGTAGCGACGTACACTCTGGAATAATGACATGATTTTAATATACCCTAAGTACCCTTTTACATAACTTAGATATAAGTTTTGAGGGCTTCGGAATGGCAAAAACACTATATTTTAACTCCAGGGGCTATTTTGCAAATTCAGCGAAACAATGCCAATTCGCGTATTTCGCTATCCGGAACATGTACGGACATCCAAATATTTTTTCCATCATAAAAATCTTGTATTTTAATGATTGTAATGCAAAAATATCATTCGTCACGCATTTACGGTCATTTGCGCGTCCGTTATGACTTTCATCGTAATTAACCGAAACCGTAACCGTAACCGTACGACCAAACGAACCGACACCCGGGACATTTTTGAACATATTTCAAGGTCCCTATGTTTGCTCATCTATATAGAGCTTAAAAATAACGGGTGTTAAAAGTGCCAAAACGCGACGAAAACAAATTCAGGGGCCATTTCTGCCAATTTTTGAAACTTCTCCCCCTGCAAGGGCCTTACGGACCGTAAGGCCTAACCCCATATGGTCCGTAAAGTGTCCCCAGCTCAGAAGCTTCTTAAAATCAAGATGGCAGCTTCTTGTTAACTTCCTTGGCCCCCAAGTCGCGATCTATGCCACCTTTAACCTTCATTAGACACCTGGAGGGACACTAATCCATGCCTTAACACCTGGATCAACACTTGGCATGATTTGGGAGCTCCAAGATTAGTATAAACAGGCTTGATCTTCACCATTTCTCATTGCCATTCCATTCTTCTTCCTCCCATACTCTTGGAGTTTGCTTCCATCCTTTTGGAGGCCTCCTACTGATTCTCTGAGATCTTTGGTGTTCCTAAACACAAGTAAGATCTCATCCTTAGTTTTATTCATTGGTTTTAGCTATTTCAAGCTAAAAGTCAAACATTGTTTGACTTTCAGCTTTGACCATTAATTGGTCAAAGCAAAGTTCAATTGAACTTTGTAACGTGATCGTAATCACGATGGTTATGATCCGTAGCGATCATGCCAACTGATTTCCACGTTTACTAGTTGTAGTGACGAGTCAAAGTTTCGGTCAATAACGCGCAAAATGCGCATTATACGACGGAACTATTTTCGGGTATCAAAACCCTTTGTTTTGATACCAAATCAGTTTTATAAACTTAGTAGGACATGTTTAACATGTCTAAATCGTCACTTTTAGTTTAGTACTTGTTTTGGGTCGTAAGTCGAGCGGTCTTGACTACCGCTTGAACTTTCGAATCCGACCCGTTTGGTCACCTTTAGGATCCGACCAAGCCCATTATTGTGACCATAGTATTATAGGGAATAACCCTCTGAGGTTAAACCTTAAGGTCATACTGTTTGGTTAGTCAAATGACAAGTCGAATATGTATTCCTTATAATGCTGAAAATACCCTTTTTGCACTTAAATTAGTTTTGAACATATAAGAGCATTGTTTTGACATATAAACTGGTTATACAACTTATATAAACTAATATTGGCATATTAGACTTGTCATAGGACATATTTAACCACCCGAATCCATAGTTACGTTTATGACCCGTTAAAGTGGCGTAAACCACTTTAGCGAGCTGTAGCGAGTCAAAACACTTTGAAATGCTTCCAATTCAGAATGTTTGATATTATACACCATAATATACAAGATCCAACTCTTTTTTGGTTTATATACCTCATTCTATCCAATCTCTCGTGATCAAATTCAACACACTAACATGTAGTTATCTGAAACACTAGGAACCACTTCGACACTTGAACTCTTGATCCTTTGAGCTTTGTTATATCATTTGAACAAGATCTATATGCAATCCTAGGCGAGTACCTAGCTCCCCTCTTTTATGTTTTTCAAATGTTTTTGGGTTGATTCATATGTGTAATCAATTTTTCACAATGTATGGCAATTATGTGTTTACTAAGTGCATTTTTATGTAATATTCCTTTTATGCAAATACATGACAATTGGGGACACGAAACAAATCCTTACAGTATCTTTCTATCTTTATATATTGATTCTTGTAGGATACTTTAAGTACAGTCTTAAATCTTCCTATCTTCATAGTGAGATTTCTAAGAAGTGCTTTGCAAGACAATGGTTATGGTTTATGTGTAGAATTGTTGGTGAATTAGATAACCAAACTAGAGTAAAATAATATGGACATGGTGGATACGCCGCTGGTACTTCCTATATATAAGTGTGCTTATTGTATTACCCTACGTAGCCTTATCCGAATCACCATTAGGATTTAGGATTTTATGATACAATGAGACAAGACAAGTGACTAAACTAAATCCTTAAAGTATCTATCTATCTTCATAGTTAGATTCTCGTAGGATGTTTAATGTACAATTGGTAGTCCTTTATTGGATTATGTGTACATTAATGCGTATATGACAAGACAATGTGACAAGACATGTGACTAAACCAAAATCCCTAATGCATCTATCTATCTTTATAGTTAGATACTCGTGGGATATTTAATGTACTAATTGGTAGTCCTTCATTGGATTCTGTGTACATTAATGCGTAAGTGACAAGGCAATGTGTCAAGTTGACAATGATTATGTGGTTATTGTGATTAGTTATGATTTAACGAAACGAGTGTAATACCATCAGAACATGGTGGATACGCCGATGGTACTTCCTATATATAAGTGTTCTTGTTGTATTACTCTTGTAGTGTTATCCGAATCACATTAGGATTTTGTGTTCGATTATTTCAAAGTACAATATCCAAATCCTTGTAGAACTCTTACATATTTTTATATGTTAGATTCTTAGAAGGATAACCTAAGTATTATTTTAAATCATTGATTTGATTTCTAATAATACTCACGCGAGCTATGACAAATTTCAATATTTGATATTATTAATCCTTGATTGGATTTCTAATAACATACTCACAAGTTTGATGACTAAATTCAAGGCGATACAATGAACAAAGTAAAATTTTCAATGGCATAAAAAATTACTTTGTTTTAACCATGTTGTCATACTCAAAACTATTTTGTCACAAGTTTCATAACCAAGTTAATGTATTGCAATACTAAATCTTTTTGCCATTCCTTGGCTTTAAAAGAGTCCATTTTTAATAGACAACTGTCATAGTTGTCTAAGTATTGCAACACAAAACTTTTGCCATTAATTTGGCTAACAAAACTATGTACTCGCCAACATTGTTTGTTGGCGTCTCTTTTTCACATATGTTTCAGGTTGTCGATTATTCAAGTATGCTTCACATAGGAATGCATTCGGGCTTTAGACTTCTTTAAACAAAAGACAATTTGTCGAATTCATTGTATTGTAAAACAATGTTAATAATACTGAAACAATTTAGTATCAGTTGTGGCTGAGCAATTTGTAACATGACTCCTCGATATTTCCGCCGTGTGTTGTTGTATTACGCGATCAGAGTGTTACATATTGGTATCAGAGCACTGGTTATAGGGAATTAGGTTATTAGAATGCCTTTAATATAGTTTATAACCTTCCTAGGGACCCGAACATGAGTAGACTTAGGATCTCCATCCTAATCCTCATCCTTACTCGTGCCACAATTATTCTATGAGTTACAAATCATCTATCCTTAGATGATTTATCTTAAATCCATAGGCTTATTGCCTCAAAGTATTCCTCAAAATATTTCTTTCTCAAAAACATTTTCATTGGAATACTTCTCAAAATGTTTTCACAAATGCTCTCAACAAAATATTTCTCAACCTATTTATCTCAAACAATTATCAAAAAGATTTCTCAAGATGTTATTCTCTTAAACATTTTCCTCGAAATCTTGGGTTTTAATAATGTGAACTCATGCAATCTGGAAGGGTGAATGCATGTACCCCTAGTTTTATGTCTAAGGCTAGAGTGTTCGTAAAAATCCGTATTATCGGACCCGTCACTCTTACCTGGGAACTCTAGGGTGAGTGTTCACTTATAGGCTAAAGCATGTCTTCTCGAAAAAATTATGAAAACCCATCTACCTTGATCAGTCGAACGAATTCCAAAACACTACTACCTTTGTGACATTACTCAAACATGTTACCTTCGGTAATATGCTACAATATTCAACCCATCCGAAACAAATTTCACTTTTATCTCACGACACTTTATAGTTCTACTTCATTTTCAAATACTATTTTTCGCTTTTTCAAATTTTCAAAATTTTATTTAATTGGATGAGAGTTTTCAAATTTTATATACGAAGTTTCTTTATTTTAAAAATTCGACTAAAAATATTTTTATCTTAAAATTTAATTTTCAAAGGTAAATTTTTTTTAACACAAACCATTAACTTGGTTTGTATTTTCTCATCCAAAAGTATAATAAAAGTTTATTTTCAAATAATTTCGAAACAAAATTCACAACACTATTTTTCTAAATACAAGAACACGATTTTTGAATGAGAACCAAGTTGAGATTTTCAAATGACTATGGTGTTTAGATTTATAACAATTTTACTAAATCTAACTTATTTTATAGTTACTTCTTCGAGATGCCTCCTCATCGTGACGCGCAGGAACACTGAAATGGCGGCAATGATAGCTCAGCAAATAGCTGCTGTACTCCCAAACCTTGTGGCCCAACTCAATCAAATCTACTAAAATAACAACAACAACAATGTTCCTACGCCATGTAACTACAAACAATTCAACTCAGGTAAACCACTCGAGTTTAGTGGGTCTGAAGGAGCAACTAGGCTCCTACAATGGTTTGAGAGTATATAAAGCACATTCCGCCATGTTCAGTGTCCTAGTGAGCGCAAGGTAGAGTTCGCCTCGAGTGTTTTCCAAAAGAGAGCACTCACTTGGTAGAGCGGAGTCATGAGAGACAGAGGTGCAGAAGTAGCTATGGCACAAACGTGGGAAGAATTCAGGAATCTTATGATGAAAGAGTTCTATCCATGACACGAAATAAGGCTACTTGAAACCGAATTCTATCACCTTAAACAAAATAGTGGGGAAAACCGTGCCTACACTGACCGGTTTGAACAATTAAGCCTACTCTGCCCCACTATGGTACACCTTTGGATCGGGCCATTGAGAAATACATTGATGGCTTACCTGATCCAATTCAAGATATTGTCACTGGCAGCAAACCTACAATGCTTAGGGAGGCTAAGGAATTAGCTGCTACCCTAACTGACTCCCAAGTTAGAAAAGGGAAACTTTTTCGAAAGGGAGACAAGAAACGAACTACACAAGAAACAAAGGGTGAACCTTTCTAAAAATTCTAAGAAGCGTAAGACTTCAAATAATTATACGATTGCCGTACCAATTCCACTAAACTCAGTACCCTTTAGGGGATTCTATCATGGAAAGCAACATGGGTGCAATCGTTGCAACTATCACCACCCAACAAATTCTCCATGCCGCCAGTGTACAATATGTGGTCTTTTAGGACATCTAGCTGCGCCCTGTCGTATCCAAAACCAAGCAGCCCCTACTCAAACTCGTCCTCGCTACCCAGCTGGAGCATGTTTCAGTTGTGGTGATCCAAATCATTTCAAGCGAAACTTCCCTAGACTTGCTAATGCTGACTTAGCTCATGGACGAGTATTCAATGTTAATGAGGTTCAAGTTGATGATCAAGCACTCATGATCATTTGAACCTTTACGTTTTCTTTTTGTCATCCAAAAACTATGAACATATTTCAATAATATTTGAAATGACAATATAAATTTCAAGAAGTTTTTCTTCATTCTTGTTATTCTTATTCCATTTACAAATTCAAATGTGATTACACTATGTGTAATCTAGAACTACATACCAACTTCGAGGATTCTGTTCTTTATTGTTAGGAACTATATCTCGCAAGAATAGCGTATTATGATTTGCACATTAGTGCATTCATACAATCGCTGCAACACAAACACTACAAATACTATGTGCCTATTACTACTTCTTTTGTTTTTTCATGTCATTTACATACATGGTTTGTTAAACTATTATGTATAATACATGATTACAAATACACTATTGCTTGGTATGTTGACTTAGCATACCTAGCACATCATTTCAAAACATTTTCACGACATACTTACATTGTTGTGATAGTCCATGCTTAGTATATGATGCATGCTATCTGTATGACTAGTGTGAAACATATATTAATATTGCACTAGGATAAAATACCTTGCTACTTATTTTGTTGGATGCAAAACAAGTAGTGTTAACATTTCTAGTATGAAACACGGTCGAGTCAATAGATGTTGTGTTATGATGATGTTTATTTGATTTTAGATGACACTTCGACCTATTTATCTGTTTCCCTTTACTTAACAAGGGGAGCTATGTGGACCATGTGACGAAACGCGTAATTATGGGTGCACACTTAATTACGGGATCGGCACATGAGAATCATAGTAAGCTTTGTTAAGATGGTGGCATAAAATCTAGAGTGATTAGGTAACGGGAAGGGTATGACGCAATAAGACCACGGTGGATACGCCGCTGGTACTTCCTATATATAAGTGTTCTTATTGTGTTATTCTTCGGAACGTTACTAGAGTCACTTGAGGGTTATATGTTATCTTGGACCATTATCTGATTGTGTGATTATTTGTTATCTGTTTATTGAATGCAATGGAAGAAACAGTACATTCATTAACTCTATTCGAGCCGACCAGGAGTATATTATGGTGTTAAGGTGACGACCTTGATGCCATAGGTATGTTGACCCGTCTCCTATGCATGAGATGCTCATGGTACATGGGATGTACCTCATGGGACGTTAGAAACCGTGTACGTATGGCTAGGCTTGAATGTACACCCCTTTGTTTGCTATGGATTTACACAAAGTGCCGAAAGTATAACATAGTGCCGTACAAAACAAGTTTTATACACTTGATGACATTTTAAAGATTCATAAATTCTAAAGGTTGAATACCTTATGATGCTTTGAATATCCTTGTTTACGCTTTGAATCCCCCAAACATTCCCAACACCAAATGATACTCCGCATCTTTGAAATCTCGAGCCTTGTTATCTTTCAATTATTCCAAACACACTCTACGGTCTCCTTCAAATAAATTTCGGGACGAAATTGCTTAAAGTAGGGAAGACTGTAACCCTTGTGCCAAAATTTCGGGCTTTCAGAAACTTTTTTCTTTGAAGGCTTTCCGATAACTGATACTTAAACGTAACCCGTTTAACGTAACGTACGCACCAGGATGAGGACATAAGCTAAACATACCCTAAATATCCTTTATATAACTTAGAAATAAGTTTTGAAAGGTTTGGAATGTCAAAAACAAGCCTATTCGATCACAGGGACTAATTATGACAAACTACGAAAGTGCTGATGCATATGTTTGTTGCCTACGTCATCGTATAATATCGAGTCTGTATTTAGGAGTGAAATGACGAAGTTTATGTATGTTTTAGGCCAAGTTCGCTTGAAATGTATGTTTTGCAGTCAAGTTCGGCCGAACTTGACTAAGTAAGTTCGCCCGAACCTGCATACCACAAGCGAACTTGACATCCTATAAATAGGAGTCTTGTCATTTCATTTGTAATATTAAGAGATTTTGTCACGACAGAGGCGAAGCTCTGTCCAAGTGTTTCCAGGATCTGTAACATTGAATATTAATGAAACGGTGATTAAATAAAAACAAATGAGTGTATCCAATGTCGCCTAAGCAAACGGATTCCGCACGTTTACCTTAGGTTTGTCAGATTAGTGCCCGAAAGATCCGTACAACGGACCTACAAGTGGTATCAGAGCAGGATTGGCTTAATTTGAAGACATTGGACATAGAACATCTCATCTTCTACTCATTTCTTCTATTTTTTTAACTTTTGTTGAATAATTCACGGACAAAATGGACTGATTTTCAAGTATAATACGTAAAATCCATAATAGATAAACCCTTGAAAAGATCAGAGCTTAAAACAAACGAATTCATGTCAAAAATTGCAAAAAACCATGTCGAATAACTCATGTTCGCTCGAACTTGACATCAAGTTCGCTCGAACTTGACATCAAGTTCGCTCGAAATTGACTGAAAAATTCATAAATTTTCATCAAGTTCGCCCGAACTTGATTGATTTTTCAAGATTTTTGATAAGTTCGCTCGAACTTGCATACTTTTCATTAAGATTTCATCAAGTTCACCCGAACTTGATTAAATTTTGTTGAAAATCTATTACAAGTTCGCCCGAACTTGTAAAATCTCTTGAATATCTTACAAGTTCGCCCGAACTTGTAAGTTCTTTTGAAAAGTCTCACAAGTTCCCTCGAACTTGTCAAGCAATATACAAATTCGCCCGAACTTGTTAAATCTGATTGTTTGTTAGCACAAGTTCGCCCGAACTTGTCTAAGTGTTTCTAAAAATAAAAAAAACGTCTCAGACATTATATATCGTTAGATTCGTATTGAAGAGACGAGTTTAAAGCTCTAATATGGTAAAAACAGTTTTCCAAAAAAATTTAAACGTTTTTAGCAAACCGATACGTTAATATTGTCGGTTAAAAAGTCATTTTTTTACTAAAATTGTCTATTTGTTAATCATTTGTCAAGTGTTTTGAACGACAGATTAGTTTGGAAAACGAAATGGGGTCTGTGATGCAGCCAATGTTGATGAGATTAGAAGAGTATGAAGCCTGGAAACAAAAGTTTACAAAATGGTCCAAGCTATGCATTTCCGCAGTTGGGTTACGATTGAGACAGGTTATGTCGTTCCTAGAGATGAGAATCAGAAAATTCTGGAGAAGTGCAAATATTCTACTCAACAGAAAGATGATTATTTTTCTGAGAAGAAAATGATTAATTTTATCCAGCAATCGGTTAAGGAAGACATCCTGATACTTTTACCAGAATACAAGACTGCGAAAAAATTATGGACATCTCTGAAGAATAAGTTTCAAGAGAGCGTAGTGGTTAAGAACTATGAAGCTCTGGTTTCAAGTATATCCACAAATGAGTCTTCAAGTTCTAAACCAGTCTGCCCGGTCTATGATGTAGACAATTATCAGGCAGATAATGCAAAACTCTTGAGTAAGATTGAGAGTTTGACATTAGAAAATAAAATGTTAAAAGAAAATGAAAAGAATTTTGAAAACACAACAAAAATTTTAGAAAATGAAAAATTAAAAATGGTAATAGATTTTCAAAATGAAATAAAAATGTTTAAAAATGAAAATATTGTTTTTGATAAATTAAATATAGAAAATCAAAAAGCAATAAATTCTCATATTGAGAAAATTGCTCAACTTGAATTAGAAGTTGAGACTGTTAAAAATAAAGCTGTTAATTCAGAAAAATTATTGAAAGGTTTTGTGACTTCCTTTTTAAAGTTAGACCATATATGTCCAAAACCAATCAATAATAATAAAAAGGAAAATCCAATAAGTGACAATGTCACAAATTATAACGATGTCATAATTGGGGATTGTGATGATAATACTTATGATGAAAATGATAAAAATGATAAAAAAGAAATATTTTTAAAACTAAAAGAAAAATTTCAAGAAACTGTTCTACAATCTGCTGAAAAAGGTGAATGCTCATCGCAAAAACCTTCTAAGCAGAATGGAGAACAAAAACAACATGAAAAACAAAATTCTAAAAATTTTCAAAACAAAAATAAAAGCTCATCGGTATGGTCATCCAATCATTATAAAAACTCACAAAAATTTGAGAATAAGTGGTGCAGGTCGGACCACAGTGCTTCAAAGTCAAATCAATTTTACAGAAGAAGCAGGAAAGATGACTACTACCTATCAAATCAATGTGCTGATTTGGGTGTTTGATCTGAATAGAGAGATTGGTACGATAACAGAGTGTGTTACAACTGTGGATTTGGTGGACACATTGCTGTTAACTGCCTGAAAAAGAGATTTGATACGAGAAGATGCTATAAATGTCAAATCAAAGGTCATATTTCCAGGGATTGTCCGACTAATCTGAAAAGAAGATCGGTTAAATCTCAGGGGGAGAAAAGACCAGAGGGGAAGAAAACAGAGAAGAAAACTGTAGAGAAGCCCAAAGAACAAAAAGTCAAGTTATCACAAGGACAAAAAGACAAATTGAGAAAAAAGAGAAAAAAAGTTAGAGAGTATTTGGAAAAGATTTTATCCTCAGATGCGTCTAAAAAATCAGATAAAAGTTCTAATGAATCTTTTTACTCACAGTCAAGTAAAATGAATTCATCAGATACAAATCTGAGGACAAAAGAGAGAGTTGTGAAGAAAAATTTGATAATTCAAACAGTAAAAAAATCAAAGAAAGTAAAATTTTCAAATAAAGTTTCTATCAAACTGTTTGAATATCAAATAGAGTGTGAATATTTGTTTACTTCAGATGTTAATGATTTTGGTAAACCTAAATCCAGAATGGAATGGGTTCCAATTCATACTGATTAAAGTTTGTTTGAATGTGCATGATAACCAAGCGTCAAGCCAAAGGTCATTTCAGAAGCAGTGGTTGTTCAAACAGAGAGACAAGAGACAGGAGTGATATTGCACACAAAAAATGGTAGTCTCGCGTTCACATTCGTAAAAAGTCGTTAAATGGTTAAAATTGAAGATTTTATTTTCGATTTTAATAAGATGTTTTCAATTTTAGGAGGAGAAAAAATTTTAAAAATTGTAAAAAATTCTTGTAAAATTGAAAAACATCGTTTCGAAATCATTTTAGATAGATAAAATGATTGAAAAAGCCAAAAACAATAGAAAATCTTAAAATATCAAAAACATTGAAAAATGAAAAATGAGATTACTTGTGCGAATAAAGGAAATGATAGTACATCAGTGGACTATCACAGTATGCTAAAGAAATGTAAAGTTTAGAAGTGATAAATAAGTCTTACTGTGGATGTATCGATAGGCTTTACACGTTCAGTAAATTGTTTTCGAGATATAAACTAAATTTTACAACTGCTTAATCTTGTGGATTAACATATCTTGGATATATGGACTTAGTACTCCGAAATTTCGTTTGAGAGATTGCCTGATTCTGAGATACGAGGTCTTTATAGATAGTTGATATCTCGGGTATTATACAAGTTCTTCTGATTTTGCGGAAGCAATAGCTTAGAACTTCTATAATACTTTGCTATAAACCCCAAACTGCATGCAAACTTGAAAAGTATCAAAAGATCTAATTAATTGCAGTGCTTAAAAGATTCCTTAATTGGAACACACCTCAAAGTCGAGCCTTCATCTCTTTGTCTTTACGGTAGTACTAACCTGAGCTCTCAAGGTCTAGCACAACCCAGATACAGATATCAATTACGCTATATTCAGCTGTAAGATGAAATCTAGGGAATCTTGATACGGGAGTATATTCAAGAAGTGGGAACCGCAATTAAGTCAAGTTTCATAATTCTAACTAACATATCTTGGAACAATTGAGAAATGTCTTAAAGTTTAAGTGGACAAACATATCCAAGGGGGAGTCTGTTGATGCATATGTATGTTGCCTACGTCATCGTATAATATCGAGTATGTATTTAAGAACGAAATGACCAAGTTTATGTATGTTTTAGGCCAAGTTCGCTTGAAATGTATGTTTTGTAGTCAAGTTCGGCCGAACTTGACCAAGTAAGTTCGCCCGAACTTGACTAATCAAGTTCGCCCGAACTTGCATCCCACAAGCGAACTTGACATCCTATAAATAGGAGTCATTTCATTTGTAATATTCAGAGATTTTGTCACGACAGAGGCGAAGCTCTGTCCAAGTGTTTCCAGCATCTGTAACATTGAATATTAATGAAATGGTGATTAAATAGAAACAAATGAGTGTATCCAATGTCGCCTAAGCAAACGGATTCCGCACGTTTACGTTCGGTTTGTCAGATTAGTGCCCGAAAGATCCGTACAACGAACCTACATAAATCTGTCGATTCTTGTAGCGACGCACACTCCGGAACAATGACATGAGCTTAACATACCCTAAGTACCCTTTTACATAACTTAGATATAAGTTTTGAGGGCTTCGGAATGGCAAAAACACTATATTTTAACTCCAGGGGCTATTTTGCAAATTCTGCGAAACAATGCCAATTCGCGTATTTCGCTATCCGGAACATGTACGGACATCCAAATATTTTTTCAATCATAAAAATCTTGTATTTTAATGATTGTAATGCAAAAATATCATTCGTCACGCATTTACGGTCATTTGCGCGTCCGTTACGACTTTCATCGTAATTAACCGAAAACTGCAACCGTACGACCAAACTAACCGACACCCGGGATATTTTTGAACATATTTCAAGTTCCCTATGTTTAATCATCTATATGTAGCTTAAAAATGGGTTTAACGGGTGTTAAAAGTGCCAAAACGCGACGAAAAAAAGTTCAGGGGCCATTTCTGCCAATTTTTGAAACTTCTGCCCCTGCAAGGGCCTTACGGACCGTAAGGCCTAACCCCTTATGATCCGTAAGGGGTGCCCAGCTCAGAAGTTTCTTAAAATCAAGCTGGAAGCTTCTTGTTAACTTCCTTGGCCACCAAGTCGCGATCTATGCCACCTTTAACCTTCATTAGACACCTGGAGGGACACTAATCCATGCCTTAACACCTGGATCAACACTTGGCATGATTTGGGAGCTCCAAGATTAGTATAAATAGGCTTGATCTTCACCATTTCTCATTGCTCATTCCATTCTTCTTCCTCCCATACTCTTTGAGTTTGCTTCCATCCTTTTGGAGGCCTCCTACTGAGTTCTATGAGATATTTGGTGTTCCTAAACACAAGTAAGATCTCATCCTTAGTCTCATTCATTGCTTTTAGCTATTTCAAGCTAATATTCAAACATTGTTTGGCTTTCGGCTTTGACCATTAATTGGTCAAAGCAAAGTTCAATTGAACTTTGCAACGTGATCGTAATCACGATGATTATGATCCATAGCGATCATGCCAACTGATTTCCACGTTTACTAGTTGTAGTGACGAGTCAAAGTTTCGGTCAATAATGCGCAAAATGTGCATTATACGACGAAACTATTTTCGGGTATCAAAACCCTTTGTTTTGATACCAAATCAGTTTTATGAACTTAGTAGGACATGTTTAACATGTCTAAATCGTCACTTTTAGTTTAGTACTTGTTTAGGGTCGTAAGTCGAGCGGTCTTGACTACCGGTTGAACTTTCGAATCTGACCCGTTTGGTCACCTTTAGGATCCGACCAAGCCCATTATTATGACCATAGTATTATAGGGAATAACCCTCTGAGGTTATACCTTAAGGTCATACCGTTTGGTTAGTCAAATGACAAGTCGAATATGCATTCCTTATAATGCCGAAAATACCCTTTTTGCACTAAAATTAGTTTTGAACATATAAGAGCATTGTTTTGACATATAAACTGATTATACAACTTATATAAACTAATTTTGGCATATTATACTTGTCATAGGACATATTTACCCACCCGAACCCATAATTACGTTTATGACCCGTTAAAGTGGCGTAAACCACTTTAGCGAGCCGTAGCGAGTCAAAACACCTTGAAATGCTTCCAATTCAGAATTTTTGATATTATACACCATAATATGCAAGATCCAACTCTTTTTTGGTTTATATACCTCATTCTATCCAATCTCTCGTGATCAAATTCAACATACTAACATGTAGTTATCCGATACACTAGGAACCACTTCGACACTTGAACTCTTGATCCTTTGAGCTTTGTTATATCATTTGAACAAGATCTATACACAATCCCAGGCGAGTACTTAGCTCCCCTCTTTTACGTTTTTCAAATGTTTTTGGGGTGATTCATATGTGTAATAAATTTTTCACAATATATGGCAATTATGTGTTTACTAAGTGTATTTTTGTGTAATATTCCTTTTATGCAAAGACATGACAATTGGGGACACGAAACAAATCCTTATAGTATCTTTCTATCTTTATAGATTGATTCTTGTAGGATACTTTAAGTACAATCTTAAATCTTCCTATCTTCATAGTGAGATTTCTAAGAAGTGCTTTGCAAGACAATGGTTATGGTTTATGTGTAGAATTGTTGGTGATTTAGATAACAAAACTAGAGTAAAATAATAAGGACATGGTGGATACACCGCTGGTACTTCCTATATATAAGTGTGCTTATTGTATTACCCTACGTAGCCTTATCCGAATCACCAATAGGATTTAGGATTTTATGATACAATGAGACAAGACAAGTGACTAAACTAAATCCTTAAAGTATCTATATATCTTCATAGTTAGATTCTCGTAGGATGTTTAAAGTACTAATTGGTAGTCCTTTATTGGATTATGTGTACATTAATGCGTATATGACAAGACATGTGACTAAACCAAAATCCCTAATGCATCTATCTATCTTTATAGTTAGATACTCGTGGGATGTTTAATGTACTAATTGATAGTCCTTCATTGGATTCTGTGTACATTAATGCGTAAGTGACAAGACAATGTGTCAAGTTGACTATGATTATGTGGTTATTGTGATTAGTTGTGATTTAGATAACGAAACGAGTGTAATACCATCAGAACATGTGGATTCGCTGATGGTACTTCCTATATATAAGTGTTCTTGTTGTATTACTCTTGTAGTGTTAACCGAATCACATTAGGATTTTGTGTTTGATTATTTCAAAGTATAATATCCAAATACTTGTAGAACTCTTACATATTTTTATATGTTAGATTCTTATAAGGATAACCTAAGTATTATTTTAAATCATTGATTTGATTTCTAATAATACTCACGCGAGCTATGACAAATTTCAATATTTGATATTATTAATCCTTGATTGGATTTCTAATAACATACTCACAAGTTTGATGATTAAATTCAAGGCGATTACAATGAACAAAGTAAAATTTTCAATGGAATAAAAATTACTTAGTTTTAACCATGTTGCCATACTCAAAACTATTTTGTCACAAGTTTCATAACCAAGTTAATGATTGCAATACTAAATCTTTTTGCCATTCCTTGGCTTTAAAAGAGTCCATTTTTAATAGACAACTGTCGTAGTTGTCTAAGTATTGCAACACAAAACTTTTGCCATTAATTTGGCTAACAAAACTATGTACTCGCCAACATTGTTTGTTGACGTCTCTTTTTCACATATGTTTCAGGTTGTCGATCATTCAAGTATGCTTCACATAGGAATGCATTCGGGCTTTAGACTTCTTTAAACAAAAGACAATTTGTTGAATTCATTGTATTGTAAAACAATGTTAATAATAGTGAAACAATTTAGTATCAGTTGTGGCTCAGCAATGTGTAACGTGACTCCTCGATATTTCTGTCGCGTGTTGTTGTATTCGCGATCGGGGTGTTACACTAACTTTGTTAGACGATCGATGATCACCCAGATAGCATCATGACCTCTAGATGTGCGCCGTAGTTTTGTGATGAGATCCATCGCAATGTTCTCCCACTTCCATACCGGTATTTCTGGTTGTTCGAGCAAACTAGATGGGCGTTGATGTTCAGCCTTGAATTTAAGACAAGTTAGGCATTTCAACACATACAAGGCAATATACATTTTCATACCCGGCCACCAATACTGAGTACGGAGATCCTTGTACATTTTGTCTGCACCAGGTGGATTGAATAACACGACTTATGAGCTTCGTCCATCAACAAGGTGCGGAGATTGTATTGACTTGGAACCCACAAACGGTTCTAATAATAGAGTAACCCATTGTCTTTTGTTTCGAGTTGCAGTTCAAGATTTTGAGGCAGCTCATTTTTCAACAATCCTTGATTCGCACATGTACGTTGTGCTTGTAGGATACGTGTCTGGATATCAGATTGAATTCGAACACAATGAAGTTTGACACGTTCCTTATGACTAAGCGCATCGGCCACAACATTCGCTTTACCACGATGGTAGCGAATTTCATAGTCGTAGTCGTTCAAGAGTTCGACCCAACGTCGTTGTCTCATGTTTAACTACTTTTGATTGAATATATGTTGGAGACTTGTGTGGTCGGTGAAAACCACACATTTCGTACCTAAAGATAATGTCTCCAAATTTTAAGAGCAAAAACTACAACACCTAACTCAAGATCATGAGTTGTGTAGTTCTTCTCGTGTGTTTTCAATTGTCTTGATAGGCTATGACTTTATCTCGTTTCATGAGAATACAACCAAGCCCTAAATTTGAAGCGTCACAATAGATTACAAAATCATCATTGCCATCGGGTAAAGATAAGATAGGAGCATTGCAGAGCTTTTGTTTAACTGTTTGAAAGGCTTCCTCTTGTTTGGGACCCCACTAAAAAGCTTATTCTTTTGAGTCAATGCAGTGAGGGGAATCGCGATCTTTGAGAAGTTCGCAATGAATCGACGGTAATACCCAGCAAGACAGAGAAACGAGCGAACTTCTGTGGGAGTAGTAGGTGTGTTCCAATCCTTAATCACAGTGATTTTGGAAGGATCCACATGTATACCTTGCTCGTTGACTATGTGACCCAAGAATTGAACTTTTTTCAACCAAAACTCGCATTTGGAGAATTTAGTATATAATTGTTCTTTCTTCAAAAGTTCCATTGTTAATCAGAGATGTTGTTCGTGCTCGGCTCGAGAATTGGAATAAATAAGAATGTCGTCGATGAAAACAATGATGAACTTGTCCAAATAAGGTTTACAAACCCGATTCATCAAGTCCATAAAGACGGCTGGGGCATTTGTCAAACCGAAAGGCATGGCAGTAAACTCGTAGTGACCATATCATGTGCGGAAAGCAGTTTTGGGAATATCTTCCTCAAGTACACGAAGCTGATGATACCCAGAACGCAAATCGATATTTGAAAAACATGTAGCACCTTGTAGTTGATCAAAAAGGTCATCAATTCGAGGTAGGGGATATGGATTTTTGATCGTGAGTTTGTTGAGCTCACAATAATCGGTACACATACAGAAGGTCCATACTTCTTTTTTCACAAATAGGACAGGAGCGCCCCACGGTGAATAACTCGGACGAATGAGTCCTTTGTCAGATAGTTCTTGAAGCTGTTTTGATAACTCTTGCATCTCAGACGGTGCAAGATGGTAAGGAGATTTAGTAATTGGGTTGGCACTAGGTACAAGATCAATACGGAATTCAACTTGTCGTACAAGAGGTAAACTAGGTAGTTCTTCAGGAAAGACCTCGGGATAATCCCGAACAACGGAGATATCCTAAACAGTTTTGCTTTTGCTTTTCTCCTCTACGATATGTACCAAGAAGGCCACATAATTCTTTCACAAGTATCTTTGAGCTTCAGTACAAGTCATGAGTTTAATATTACTAGCTGGTTTCTCTCCACGAACTTCTAAGACTTCACCAGAGAGAAAAGGTATTTGAACTATCTTGTCAAAACAAATTACTTCAGCATGGAGTTTAGTTAATCAATCCATTCCTATAATGATGCCGAAACTCCCGAGTTGTATTGGCGTGAGGTGGCAAAAAGATGGTTCTTGAGGTTCAATTGGCAACTACGAATGATAGAACCAAGTTTAAGGGGTTCGCCACTAGCTATTTCGACTAACAAGGGCTTTCCTAGTTTAGTTCTTGGCGTGGAAAGCAATGGTTCAAATGCTAAGGACACAAAACTTCTATCGGCACCCGAATTGAAAAGAACAGAAGCAGGATGATTGTTGACAAGGAACGTACCATTAACAACTTCATTATCAGCACGAGCCTCGTCGCCATTGATATTGAATGCTCGTCCACGAGCTTGATTGACATTGACTAGTTCGGGCAATTGTTGTTGTAGTGACCCATTTCACCACAGTTGTAACAAGAACCAGGTGGGAAGTGAGGTCGAGCAGTGTTGGATTAGGGTTGAACAGGGTTCTGAACAGCTGGATTTGGAACAGGACGTCAAATGTTGGCTAAGTGACCAAATCTTCCACAAGTAGTACATTGACGACATGGTTGATGAACTTGATGGTGACCGTTGCACCGATTGCACAATGGTGCAGTACCAGCATATGGCTTCCTCATAGGAGGTTGAGCTGCTTGGTTAGGAGCAGTTGGAGCGGGTTGTGCAGTAACAGCGAAGTTTTGAGAAGCCTAACGCTTCCTTGACTTCTTGGATGGTTCCGTTTTGTTTTCCTTCGGTTTCTCTTGGGTTGCCTTAGCAGAGGATTTCTTATCGCCCTTGCGATGAAGGTTACCTTTCCTGACTTGTGAATCAGTTAGATTTGCAACTAACTCAATAGCTTGTCGAACGGTAGTAGGGTTGCTACCAGTGACGATATCTTGCACAGGATCCGGTAAACCATCGATGTATTTCTCGATCGCCTTATTCAAAGGCGTTACCATCGAAGGACAAAGTAAACTCAACTCCTTGTATTGATCGGTAGAAGCACGACTCTCGCCACTATCTTGCTTGAGATCATGGAATTCATTTCGAGTGCCCGTTGTTCATGACGCGGGTAGAATTCCTTCATCATAAGAGCCCTAAGCTCTTCCCAAGTTTGAGCTAAGGCCACATCACCCCCTCTGTCTCTCATTATACTATTCCACCAAGTAAGAGCCCTCTTCTTGAATACGCTCGACACGAACTCAACCTTTCGTTCATTTGGACATTGAACAAATCAGAACGTGCTTTCAATACTTTCAAACTATTGTAGAAGCCCAGTGGCTCCCTCAGACCCAGAAAAAGAGAGTGGTTTAGCCGAACAAAATTGTTTACAGTTGCACTAAGCTGGTGCATTGTTATTGTTATTGTTATTGTTCGCTTGATTTAGTTGGGTCACTAGATTCGGTAGTATAGCAACACTTTGCTGAGCGATAATGGCTGCCATTTCGGCATCCAGAGTTGCATTACGTCGAGGAGGCATTCCAGAAGAAAACATGAAGGAAGATATGTGAGATTGACATTTAAATAAATCAAGAGAGGTATTGAAAATATCGATGAAATAAGGATGGTGGTCATTCGTTCATCTCCCATGACAAACAAACGACACACGGTAACAAATAAAAGTAAATGGGTCTTTATAATGTATCGCGAGAGATGCTTTAGCCTATAAGTGGAAACTCACCCCAAGAGTTCCAGGTAAGAGTGACTACTGATTAAGTGGATTTGTAGGAGTACAGCCACCCACCATTCCAGATTGCATGTGTTCACATTAATAAAACCCAAACTTTGATGAGATTTTGAAAACTTTGAAGGCACAACACCAAAAATGATTCATCTAAGGATAGATGTTTTTCTTTGTAAAAAGTTTTCGGAAAGAGTTTGTGACTTTTTGTAATGTTTTTTGGTAATCACCTAAGGATAGGTGACGGAAGTGTATTAAAATCTAAACGCAAGTATATTCGCGTTGGGGTCCTAGGAAGGTTATAGTCTAGGTCAAAGCATTACTAATAACCTAATTCCCTATAACCAGTGCTCTGATACAAATCTGTAACACCCCGACCGCGTAAAAACAACAAACCGCGGCGGAAACGTCGGGGAGTCACGTTAACAGATTGTTTCACAACACGTGGTAATTAAAGTTAGATTTTATTGAATATTGAAATTACATAGTTACATTGTCTTGGAATTAAAACAAACTAAACAAACAATTGTCTTTCATATTTTAAGGCACGAAAGTCCGCGTCCGATCCTACATGAGCATGCATCGACATCAAACTTGGTTTCCTGAAACATATGTGAAAACGAGTCAGCAAAAACATGTCGGCTAGTACATAGGTTTTGTGAGTGTGTCAAATTCATGGCCTTGTATATGTATTACAATACCTCGTCAGACTACTAGAGTCGTTAATTGAAAACCTTGTTATCAAAAAGTATTAGGTATTGTAATGATAACTAACCAACTAAAACAAGTTAGTTATTGTTTATAAAAGACTTGTAGCCATGAATCTTGACCAAAACATTTATTTTGTAAATCCGAGTAGTAAATCGTCTTGAAAGAAACCTTGTATGGTGTTGGGATTGAACCCTATGATAGGAACATATCATACAAAGCCAAATAACGCTATCCGAGCTTTGGGTAAACTATCAGAGGTTACAACCTCTGTTGTACATACACTGCTTTCCCTAAAGACTGCTCTCCTATCATCTGACTTCACTAAGTTGCAAAGGTCTACCAGAGTTACAAGGATCAGAGAATAGAGATCAGAGCTTAGTCATTAGATAGATAATCAATGTAACAGTGCTAAGCAATGATAGTTAGTATTAGCAGTGTTTGTAGTTAGTTACATATAGTTTCCTGTCACTATCAACCCTGACGTCATCAAAGATGCTCAGTGGTTAGATAGTTTAGTATAAATAGGTAACTTGTGTAACAGTTTAACTTGTCTATCAAAAGATCAACTTTCGCATATTATCTTCTCTGCATTTTCTTACTACCAAAGTTCAATTGCAAAGGCTGAGGGGGAGTTTGTGAATCACATGCGAGTTTACCAACTTGAAAGCATGATGATGATGAAAACAACGACCATTGCTTGTAGTAAAAGTTTTCCATTTATTTCCGCTGCAAATCTCTTTTAAAACTCAGCCATTTTCCATTTTTGAAACAAAAACTACAAGTAATTCAAACTCAGATCCTAACAATTGGTATCAGAGCTTGATTCATCAAATTCGATCTAACAATTGATTTGATTCGAACAGATCAGCTCTCTGCTATTCAGTTTGGTTGTTTTTTGCTTGATAAACAGAGTTTTATTGCGTTCAAAGTTTTTAAAACAGAAATCTATGAAAATTCAGCTGAAAATGTCTCAAAACACACAGGATGTCAACTCTAGATCCTTATTCAAACCGCCGATGCTCAAAAGAAATGAATATTTCATTTGGCAACGACGAATGGGTCATATCCTTGCTCAGCAAAACACCAGTTGCTGGAGATCTGTTGCTTATGGACCTCACGTTTCGATGGTTCCAAGCACAGAGGATCCAACTAAACAAGTGCCAAAAAATCTTGAAAACTTTTCGGAGCAGGATTTCCAGAAAATTGAATTGGATGCAAAGGCATTTAGCATAGTTGCTTCGGCCTTACTCAATGAGATTTATGCTGGTCTACTCCATTGCAATAGTGCAAAGGAGTTATGGGATGCACTGAAAGAGCAATTCGGTGGGACTGAGGAAGTGATTGAAAGTAACAGAGAAGTTCTAAATCAGCAGTATGAAACGTTTTGTCACTTGAAAGGAGAGTCTCTAACACAACAGTTCGAACGTTATAGCTGTCTCATCAGTGAACTTAGACTGGTTAACGTGGTTTTTCCTAATTCGACTGTCAATAGTCGTTTCCTTAGATCATTACCAGATAAGTGGGAGACTGTAGCTTATGTAACACGAAAGTCTATTGGGTTTAAAGAAATGTCGTTGACACAACTTCATGGGATACTCCTCACTTATGAGAGAGAGTTAAACCAGAAAAAGAAGTTGCAAGATTCTGGCAAAATGACTGATGATTACTCATTGGGTAATACAGCTCTTTTGGCCAAGAAGAGGGATCTGGCAGCAGTAAAGACCAAAGTTATGATCACTATATAGATATTACTTCTGGTGGGAACTTTGGATCTGAAACATATGCACCCAACTATGCTTTCACTGCTAGTGGGGAAAGCCAAACCTCTGATAATCTATCCTTTGAGCTGAATGACTTGCAACATTTTGAACCTTCTGATTTTGAAGAAATGGATATTTTGCACCAACTGGCCCTATTGAGTGTTAGGGCTAGTAAATTCTATAAGAGAACTGGTAGGAAATTCCCAGGATTGCATGAGGGATTGAAGGTTGGGCTGGATAAATCAAAAGTCAAGTGTTATAAGTGTAATAGGTTAGGACACTTTGCCAGAGAATGCAGGTCTCAAAATTCTGGACCAATAGTGACTCATCCTGGCCCTAGACCTCAGCACACACAAAACACTGCTCATTATTCCCAATATACCCCTGCTCAACATGTTCAAAACACTGCCCACTTTGCACATCCTGCTACTACTGTTCCAGTGCATTATGTTCAATCCACTGCTCCACAAATTCAATATGTTCAAGCACCATCACATCCTCAAGTGCATGTACAACAAGTACCCATTGTCACACAACCTGCTCAAACCACTGCTAGTCCAGCGGAGGTTGGTCAACAGAGCTTTTCACAAAAAGTTATGTTGACTGGAGTAGCTTGCCTGAGCATTTAACTGATGAGAACTTTGTTTTAACGACCAAAAATGATGTTGAACAAGAATTTTGTTTAATGGTCTTAGAGACAATTGCTGAAGGTGTTGAATCTGTGGAGATAGTGTCAAAAACTGATGAAGTTCAAGTTTGTGATGAAACAGTGGTTTCAAGTGAAGAAAAGGAAAATGCTGCTGATAAGGAAAAAAACTCTCCTGCTGACCCATGGAATGTTGATGTGTGTGAAGATGAGTGTGATTGTGCTCTCATGGCTGCTACAAAGGTATCACCTCAGATCCTTAAAGATCTATGTTCTGACAAATGCATCATTGCTTTTGCAAACATTAAGCAGGTGAATGAAAACCTGAGGAACAAAATTTTAGAAGATGAACTTAATTTTGAAAAACTGATTAAAGAGTTAAAATCAAAGTTAAGTGAAAAAGATCCTGAAATGAGTAGCCTGAGACATGAATCAAGCATAACCAAGGACCAACTCCAAACTATGGTAGAAAAATACCAAGTGTGTATAAAGGAGTTAGAAGAAACCCAAATCACTTGTGAAAAATGGGTTGAGTCCTGTAAAGGTTATGAGATTATGCTTGATGCTCAGATCAAGAGCAACATTAAGTTTGGTGTAGGTTTTAGAACCTATGACCAAAATGAGAAAAATGTTGCTGAAATTGATTCTGAGTTGGTTGAAATAGTCTCAACAAATTTGGCTGGTGAAGAAATAAAAATCACAGATAAAGCTAGAAACAAAATTGTTTTGAAAAAATCAGAGGTTTCAACAAAAGATGAAGAAATTGAAAAATATCAGTTTAAACCAACCTGGTCAGATGAATGTGATATTTTAGAAAACTTTAAGCCAATGGACTTTATAACATCTGATGGTATTAAAGCCCCAAAAGCACTGGTGACCCCTATCAAAGATGTACCAGCAGAGGTTACAACCACTGCTAATAAAAAGTCTGATAGGAAAAGAAGAGTAAAGATTAAAAACTTGTTTTGTGAATTTTGTGAAAAAAGAAATCATGTGGCTGTAGATTGTTTTCTTTTAAAAGCCTATGACATTAACAAAACTTGTGTTATAAAAAATTCTTCAAGATGCAACATCTGTAAAAGAGATCAAGGCAAAAGCACTAGAAAGAGAAGGTTCAAGTTCTACTGGAAATAAATTCTAGCAGAGTTTTGAACCAACTGAAACATCTGTT
Source organism: Scalesia atractyloides (assembly GCA_947069175.1). NCBI lineage: Eukaryota > Viridiplantae > Streptophyta > Magnoliopsida > Asterales > Asteraceae > Scalesia > Scalesia atractyloides. The sequence goes on from CAMTDV010000030.1 coordinate 32,089,774, forward strand.
ACAAAATCTTTAACAAAACCTCTGTTCCAAGAGAGGTGCAAGTGACAGATGCCCCACCATCAAATTTATTTCCAAGAGGGTATGGCCAACCAGCCTATAAAAGGGTTCCTCTTACATATGAAGGATACAAAAAGCCTTCAAAGCAAAGAGTGAATAAGCATCCTTATGGATACAATCATCTAATAGGAAATGGTCAAGAGCAGATGTTACAAAAAAATATCCAAACCACTGACCATTGTCCTAGACTTGAGGTTGGACCATCTGTGACCCCATCCAAAGCCATTTTGGCTTTGGAGACCTATCTTAACTGATCGATTTACTTGATGTGCTGGGACCCTCTACTTGCCTTAATAGCTTATAGTATGTAGATAGTGGAGGTTCCAGGCACATGACAGGATGTAGAGCCCTTCTCAAGGACTTCATGGCTCATGGGGGTGATATATCTTTTGGTAATAACTCAAAGGGAAAGGTTTTAGGGTCTGGGTCGGTTCTGGCTGGTAAACTCAAGTTTGAAAATGTGAATTTAATTGACAATCTGAAATTTAACTTGCTGAGTGTCTCACAAATGAGTGACAGAGGGCATGGATCCTTCTTCACTACGAAAACTTGTCAAATTATGGGACCAGAGGTTGTTAAAAGGGTTGATCAAATCATTGCTGAGAGCAAAGCACAACTCACTGCACACATAAGTGGGAATGTGTATGTGGTAGATGTGCTAAAAGATAATCCTATGTCTGGAACATGCTTATTCTCAGTTGCTTCTAGCAAAGAGACTGAGTTATAGCATTGAAGACTTGGACACACAGATCTTAAAACTATCACCACACTCTCAAAACAAAGTCTTGTAAGAGGTTTACCTCACAAGCAATTTTCCTGTGATGACCATTGTGTTTCCTGCTTAAAAGGAAAACAACATAAAAGTTCCTTCAAATCAATTGAAGAGTCCAAAACAAGCCAGTGTTTACAATTGCTTCACATGGACTTGTTTGGCCCACTGCAAATCATGAGCTTAAAACACAAAAGGTATTGCCTAGTGATAGTTGATGATTTCTCTAGGTTTACATGGACCTTCTTTCTCCACTCTAAGGATGAAACTACAGTCATTTTGCAAAACTTTGTTAACCAAGTAGAAAAGCAATTTGATCTTCCAGTAAAAATCTTTAGGAGTGACAATGGAACAGAGTTTAAAAATAGGGAGTTGGATGCTTTTTGTGAGTCAAAAGGAATTGTTAGACAATATAGCATTCCAAGAACTCCAGAGCAAAATGGGGTGGTTGAAAGGAAAAATAGAACTTTAATTGAATCAGCAAGAACTATGCTTGCAGAATCTGGTTTACCCTTGTCTTTCTGGGCAGAGGCTGTAAACACTACTTGCAGAATCTGGTTTACCCTTGTCTTTCAACAAAGCATTGTATGGCTTGAAGCATGCACCAAGAGCCTGGTATGAAACTTTATCCACTTTTCTCTTATCCATAGGGTTCACTAGAGGTAAAATAGATAAAATCGTATTCTTAAAATGGAAAGGAAAAGATTTGATGGTTGTCCAAATTTATGTGGATGACATCATTTTTGGATCCACAAGCACTGCTATGTGTGAAGAGTTTCGAAAACTCATGGCAGCAGAATTTGAGATGAGTGCAATGGGTGAGCTCCAATGTTTTCTTGGTCTCCAAGTTAAACAATTGCAAAATGGTACATTTATCCATCAAAACAAGTATGTGAAAGAACTGTTTAAAAAGTTTGATATGGATGATTGAAAACCATGTAGGACACCCATGGCAACCACCAAGCTAGCCACCATTGATGGTAAAGATGACCTTGTTGATCAAACTCTTTATAGAAGCATGATTGGGTCTTTATTGTACTTAACTGCATCAAGGCCAGACATCATGTTTGCAACATGTGTTTGTGCCAGATCACAGGCATTACCTAGAAAGTCTGATCTTATTGCTGTAAAAAGGATATTCAGATACATAAAAGGTGCTCCCACACTTGGTATCTGGTATCCAGCTAATGGGAATACTGAGCTTTCAGGTTTTTCAGATAGTGTCTTTACTGGGTGCAAAACTACAAGGAAGTCTACATCAGGAGGATGTCAATTCCTAGGTGATTGTCTAGTGTCTTGGCAAAGCAAAAAGCAGGTTGCAGTTTCAACATCCACTGCTGAGGCAGAGTATATTGCTGCTGCTAGCTGCACTGCTCAACTTTTGTGGCTTCAAAACCAGTTGCTGGATTTTGGTGTAACTGCACTAAAAACTCCACTTAGATTGGACAGTCAAGCTGCTGAAAACATCATTAAAAATCCAGTTTCTCATTCAACTACAAAGCATATTGACATCAGACATCACTTTGTGAGAGATTGCTATGAAAAAAGTTTGATTTCTTTGCATCATGTCCATACTTCAGATCAGTTAGCAGATGTTTTAACCAAGGCATTGGATACATCTACCTTTGAAAACTTGATCTCAAGAAATGGAATGCTAAACATGGATTAAAAACAAGTTTTCTTGTAAATCCATGCGTACATAGCATCAAAATGTGTTCAGAAAATCAAAAACTCATCCTTAAAAATAGTTAAAGTTTAAATTTTTCAATAAATCTTTAAAAGTCTGCTCATAACATCTGTTTGCTCAAAACCTCTGATAGGCTTCAAAATCTTTCCCACTGTTAAAGTGTATCCTCTGACTTCCATTTTTACCACTTTTTCAAAACACTAATAGCTATCCACTGATAGTGTTAAAAATCAGTACTTTTCTCATCAGATGTTACACGTGGCCAGATGTTAGCCATCAGATCTTGCATCAGATGGCACGTCATGTTCACTTTTTCAAAACCCTGTTTTATCACTCACCAGTGTTTACCCTAAATTTTGTCTATTTAAAAAATCTCAAAACAGTTTTTCTCTCTAACACAATGGCTCCCAAATCAAAATCTTCAAAGAAATCCACACAAGCACTTCCACCCTACACTCTCATAATCAATACCCCACATAATTACGCTGCCATACTTGAAGCAAACAACGCAAATACTCGCTATCATCCAATGATTCGAATTTTTCAAAAGTCGAAATTCAAGCACATGTTAGAAGTCAAAGCCCCAATTTACATTGATTCTCTTCGTGACTTCTGGAATAATGCTAAGGTTCACTCAACTGCTGCTGGTGTTCCTTATACAATAATCTCAAGAGTAGGAGGAGTGTTGAGGCAAATTATCCCCCAATCGATCTCTCAAGTTTTCAAGTTAAATGGCATAGAACATCCTGTGTCATTTCCCCAAAATGAGATGCAAGCAGAGTTTCTGGAAAGAGGTTATGTAGGCCAGATGAAAGGTATGACCATCTTTAAACCTAACTTTCCTGCTGAGATGAGATTTTTCTTTCACACAATTCTAACTTGCCTCTCAGCAAAAACCACTACTTTCAATGAAATTCCATTGAACAGCAATATTTGGGGTATGCAATTTTAACTAACACAGATTTTAACTACTCCCAGATACTGTTCAATGATCTTGTGAATAATTTTCAAAATATTGCAAAAAGAAAAGCTTTTTTGATTCATCCATGTTTTCTGAGTGTTTACTTACAAGATCAAATCAAAGGTCCTGAAAATAAAATAGGCGTTGTGACTAAACCAGGCTGCCTCACTCATGAAACCTTCACTGGAATAACAACCCAAGATAAAGTTGCGAAAACACAAGTAGAGGAGGCTGAGCACGTTTTACCTAAACAAAATGTTCAAACTCAACCTCTTGCTACTGAGCCCACTGCTCTTGGTGATCAGGGCACCACAACCGCTGCTCTGAAGCCTACACCAAAAATCCTCAAAAAGAAAACCAAAACACTTACCAAAAAGCCCACCAAACCAAAAAATGGTCCTCTGGAAGATGAGATCCCAGAGGTTAACCCAGTGACAGCACCAAAGTCACAAACCACTACTGCTACTTCTTCACAGCAGATGGTTCAAAGATCTCCAACCGGCTTTGAAACTCCTCCTTCTTCCTCACAAAAGGAAAAGGTTGTAGACACAGGGACACCAAATTATGAAGCTCCAGATCCACTTGGTTCTATTTTCCACCGCCCCTCTCCCAGGGCACTGTCACTTTCTACACAGCCACCTTCACCAATGACCACACTTCCACCTAATATTTTACCATTGCTGAATGCAATTGAATTGGACCAGGCACAAACCAGCACTTCTCAACAACCTATTACTGAGAATATACTTCATCAAGAGGCTGGTTCTGACTCTTTATTCGTTGGTAGCCCATCAGCACATGAAGAGGCTACATCCCTTGGGTTACATGTAACCCTTGGTGATAGTTCAACTCAAGCAGCCACTACAATTGCTGAACTCCCAAGTTCTCGGTTGGACAGTGGTTTCATTTCTAAGACTTGGTTGAAGGCAACCACTGTTGAGGCAACAACTGTTACCTCTGTTGTGGGAAGTCCCCAGTTCCAAGACAAAGGGGCATCTATGGTTGAAGCTTGTACTAAAACCACTGCTAATGATACCATAGATACAACTACCATTTCAGGTAGGAGTTCAGATGATCCTATTAAATTAGGTGATGAGCTAAAATACCAGGATTTGATCTGAGAGAGTGACAAGGATAGAAAATTCTGTTGATGAAATCAAAAGTTTACTGAAGCAGATGATAGCTACAAAAAGTCAACCCTCTGTTCTATCCACTGCTGATCTCAAAGAAGCTCTTAACCCTCTGTTTCAACATCAACAACATTATTTGGATCTACAACACAAGCACCAGATGCATGATGTTAGAAACATGGTTGAATCAAGGTATCAAGACACTGCAGTAGACATTAAAGCCATCAAAGCTCATCTACTCACAACCACTGGCCATGCACCTCCAACGGTTATCTTTGTTACAATAGATGAAGCTAAAAAGGGGGAGAAACCTTTGGGAAACAAAAAGCTAAAAATAGATGATCATAAGGCCCGACCTACTTTAAATATTCCAAGGCCTGATGGTTCAAAGAAGATAGATTTAACTGATGAAACTGTGGCCAAGGCTAGGGCTAGTCACAAGAAGACAATGATCAAAAAGAGTAGAGCGTTGGTTGAGAAAAAGATTGAACAGCAAAAAAGAAAAAGGAGAGACTGGTATTTCATCAAAGAGGATACTTGCTAGAAAAGCCAAGCAACCAACATCCACACCTCCTAAAACTAAGCCTGCAACCAATCAAACCATTAAAACCTCTGCCTCTCAAAAACCTATCACATCTTCAAAACCACAACCCACATCCACACAAGCAGATGTTACAGCACCTGTTGTGTCAACATCTGTTGATACAGCAGAGGTTGCAACGTATGTAATTCTATCCACTGCCATGATCACATTTCCCACATCAACTCATCCATTATCCACACCACCTAAGATCCCACTACCACCATCACCCACTTTAAGGTTCAAAAGGAGAAAAATCACAAAAGTGATCAATGATGATGAGATTCATGCACCTCTTCCACTATCATCTCAACCAATGACCTCCACATAAGTGCTTACAACATCTTCAACTCTTGAAGTTACTCCTGCTGCAAAGTTGTATCGTCTTGATTTACCAGTAGTCAGGGAAGAGATCCTAAGTTTCTTTTCAGAGGATGACCCTGGCAAAAAAACAATCCTATCCCTTGATGGCTATCCAAGACCTGCAAATCTTGATGATTACCTGGAATTGACACGGAAGCAAGCAGAGGATATTGCCAAAAGAGAATCAGCTGGTAAAGATGATAGAGAAATACAGATTGCCATGTCCTTTCAACTAAGTAAAGCCAACATTTTACAAAACTTTGTCAAGAATCTGAGCAACCAGATTTCAGAAAGGGAAGATAAGTTTGTCAAAAGTGAACTCATTGAGTTTATCATGGAGAACAAGAAGTATATGGCAACAAGGGCACATTTCAGGGATTGGAGCTTAGATGAGCTGAGAGAAGAAATCAACAGAATGCAAGAAATGTTAAAAGATCCTCTTAAAAAGCCAACTGCTCCCAACTGGGATTTACACAAGAAAGATATGCCTGAAAGAGACTTAAAGTTGAAGAGAATGAAGAATGAACTAATTCAGAATCATTATGGTTCAAAGAACCAAGTGATGAGATAGGGTGAGGTCAGGGTGATAGACACTTACAAAAAGTTGGAAGAAAGGAGGAAAAAGAATCCATCCATGCCTCCTAAACCTGATTATTCAAAAGAAGATGCTATTCTCAAAGCCCAACGCTCTAAAAAGTCCAGCACAACATCTGCCCATTCCACACTTGCCCTGTTAGACAGAAAAAGGCAAGGGGAGATGTCTGAAAAGACTGACAAAGAGTTTGAGGATACATTCATCAAAGAAGGTATACAGAACTTGATTGATTATCCAACTAATGATTCAAGTGCCAAGCTGGCTAAAGATTTATCACAAATAGCTCCTTCTCAATCCTCAGCAATAAAAGCTCCTTCAAGAAAACCTTCAGACCCAAAATTTCTAAAATGGAAGGTCGACAAAGACACCCATGAATTGACACTGCTCAAGTCTGATGGTAATGCCACTAAACTATCTATGGAAGCTGCTTATGGGCTTACAGTAGAAGACTTCCAAGAATTATTATGTTTAGAGCTGGAGAGGATGCTGATAACATAGAATCTCTTAACTTGAACTTCAATTCAAAGGTCAAATAAGATAATTCTTCCTGAGGAATAAAGACCAAGAATAAAGTGTTTTTGGCATCATCTGTTTTAGGGGGAGATTGTTGGGATTGAACCCTATGATAAAAATAGATGATACAAAGCCAAATAACACTATCCGAGCTTTGATTAAACTATCAGAGGTTACAACCTCTGTTGTACATACATTGCTTTCCCTAAAGACTACTCTCCTATCATCTGACTTCACTAAGTTGCAAAGGTCTGCCAAAGTTACAAGGATCAGAGGATAGAGATCAGAGCTTAGTCATTAGATAAATAATCAATGTAACAGTGCTAAGCACTGATAGTTAGTATGAGCAGTGTTTGTAGTTAGTTACATATAGTTTCCTGTCACTATCAACCCTGACGTCATCAAAGATGCTCAGTGGTTAGATAGTTTAGTATAAATAGGTAACTTGTGTAATAGTTTAACTTGTCTATCAAAAGATCAACTTTCGCATATCATCTTCTCTGCATTTTCTTACTACCAAACTTCAATTGCAAAGGCTGAGGGGAGTTTGTGAATCACATGCGAGTTTACCAACTTGAAAGCATGTTGATGATGAAAACAAACAACCATTGCTTGTAGTAAAAGTTTTCCATTTATTTCCGATGCAAATTTCTTTTAAAACTCAATCATTTTCCATTTTTGAAACAAAAACTACAAGTAATTCAAACTCAGATCCTAACATATGGTTTATATCTTTAATTGAAAATCGTTGCGTGTCATTGTTTGAAAACCTTTGTTTCAAGTGATTTGAATAACACCAAGTATGTAACATGATAAAAACACCTATATATAGGAAGTACCAGCGGCCTATCCACCATGCTTTTATCACATTACACTCCAGTTATCTAAATCACTTATCAAAAACCAATTGTTCATTGTTCGTATCATAAACAAATCGTCCATTGTTTGTGTCATAAACCAATTGTTCATCGTCCTTGTTATAAACCAATCGTCCATTGTTTGTGTCATAAACCAATTGTTCATCGTCCGTGTTATAAACAAATCGTCATTGTTTTAATTATGAAAACTTTTGGTTGTTTTGGTGAATACATTCAAACCTGTGTTGACTCGTCTATACCTCCAAAGGGTATTTATAAATTGCAATAACAAACCACCAAAGGGTTTGTTAAAGTAACATTTTCGGTCGTTCCCCAAACTTCCCCACAAACACCGGGAACCTTGGTAACGGGATTGTCAGTCCTATGGTACCATAACTTACTATTGGTCAGTTTGGCCAAAGCTAATGAATATCATTCATGTCATGTATATAACGCACCAACAAGTTTGTTCACATTATTGAAATCATCGTGTTTAATATAAACCATAGCATTTGTAATTTGAAAACTTGAAAACAATTTGCACATATGTGTCACCCCAAAACATTTTCAAAACATAAAAGAGGGGAACTATGTACTCACTTGGGATTTCAAAGTAACCTTGAATCAAAGATCAAACAAGCTCAAAAGTTTGAGAAATCAAGCGTGTCCTAAAATCGGATAATTGTATAAATATCGGGACTTTAATCAGAGGATCGGATAGAATGAGGTCTTGTAAACCAAATGAGTGTTGGAACTCATATGAAATGGTTTAACAAAGTCTACATTCTGGTTTGAAATGGAACCTAAGTTCTTTTGACCCGTTATGACTCGTTAAGGTAGTTTAAGCCACTTTAAGGTGCCATTTGCGTAAATATGTGTTCGGATGGTTAGATATGTGTTATGATAAGTCTAATATGCCATAATATGTTTGATTAAGTTGTAACATCAGTTTATATGTCAAAACATTGGTCACATATGCTTAGAGTTGATTTAAGCGCAAAAAGGGCATTTTGGTCATTTATAAGGGCATAACTAATGTATAACCTCAGAAGGTTATTCCCTATACAACTATGGTCACAAATATGTGTTTGGTCAGATCCTAAGATCGACCAAACGGGTCGGATTCGAAAGTCAAAGTGGTGGTCAAGACCGCTCGACTTACGACCCTAATTAAGCACTAAAACTAAAAGTGACGAATTAGACATGTCAAAACATGTCTAACTAAGTTATGAAAATATTTTGGTATCAAAAAATTAGTGTTTTGGTACCCGAAAACTGTTCCGTCGTAAAATGCACCTAAATGCGCATTTTGGCCGAAACTTTGACTCGTCACTTCGACTAGTAAATGTGGTAATCAATAGGCATGATCGCTAAGGATCATAACCATCGTGATTATGATCGCGTTGCAAAGTTCAATTGAACTTTGAGTTGACCAATGAATTGTCAAAGCCGAAAGTCAAACATTGTTTGAATTTTAATTTGAAATAGATAAAATAAACAAACAAGATTAGGATGGAACACTTACTTGTGATCCAAGGATGAAGGAAGGACCAGAAAACTCAGATGGGAGACCTCCAACAATGTGGTAGTCTCCACTTAAAGTTATGGAGAGAAAAAGAAGGAATGAGCAAAGAATGTGGTTGCATACCACACCTATTTATACTTGTGGAGCTTGCACAAGATCATCCCAGGTGTAAAGGGAGGTTGTAGGATCATTACAAGTGCCTCCTAACGTGTTACAAGTAGTAGGGAAGCTCATAATTTCGAATTTGTGGTTTAAACATGAGTCTTCCATGATTCTGCTGCTCTGGCACCTGGATGCGGACCGTATGGTCTTGTGGATGCGGTCTGCATCCACCCTTGCTAGCACAAAGTTTCAAAAATTGGCAGAACAGGCCCCTACACTCGTTTCATCGCGTTTTGGCACTTCTAACATCTGATAACCTCATTTTCAAGCTATATAGGACGTTAAAGCATATGGAACTTGAAATAAGTCCAAAAATGTCCTGGGTGTCGGTTTGTTCGGTTGCGGTTTTCGGATAATTACGACGAAAATCGTAACGAACGCGAAAATGACCGTAAATGCGCAACGGATGATATTTTTGCATTCCAATCATTAAAATACAAGATTTTAATGTTTAAAATTTTTTTATATGTACATACATGTTCCGTATTAAGTAATACACGAAACGGCGTACTTTCGCAGAATTGCAAAATAGCCCCTGAAGTTGCATAAGCATGTTTTTGCCATACTGAAGCCCTCAAAACTTATTTCTAAGTTATGTAAAGGGTATTTAGGGTATGTTTAGATTATTTCATTGTTCTGGAGTGTACGTCGCGTTCAACTGATTACGTTTGCGATTTCACTTCCAGAAGTTGTTCGAGAGTTTGTTATCGAATAATAATTGAATTTGTGCAAATGTCATGGCAAATAAATGAATCTCGGAAATAAAACACAAAATTTTCATTGGTTGATAATTCCTTTTGAATCGTTACATGATTGAATCACCACAAATGTTACATAATATGTCATTTGCGTAAAAGCGTGTTCGGATGGTTAAACATGTCCTATGATAAGTCTTATGTGACAACCGGTACTTTTCGGCTTTTAAATACGTGATTAAAAAACGTTTAAGGAGATAACAAATAGTGTTTAAGATACGTATTAACTTAATTAGGCATTTGAAATGCCTGGGAAACGCCAATCTAACTTTACAGTGCGTGTAGGTGATTTTCTGGAAAACTGCTGAACGACAAGCGACAACGAACTAACACCGGACAAAATACTGACAAGGCCGACAAACATGAATTTTATACGTATAATTTATGCATATAAACTTAGTTTTGCGATTACGGTGTTTCAAATGGCACAAAACGCTTATGTGTTTTCGAATGAACGCACCGGCAACGAAACAAAAGCATTGGATACATGTATCGCCTTCAAAACTGAAATATTACGACAAATTTAGCTTCGTAACTTATTTTGCTATTCGTAGGTGAAATCAAATCGAAAACGGACAAGAAACGGCCACCGTGTCATTTCCCGCGATTTTAACGCAACCGACGAACAAACACGTCAGATGACGACTACCGATGCTAGTTTACATAATTTTAACCCTAAAACTCAATTATACGACATTATACGACGTTCCGGTGCAAAAACAGGCTTCAAAAACGCGATCGGGCCGCTCAAAAACGCTAGAAACAGGCTCATGGGCCTTGGGCCCAACACACCAAATCCATAACTATAAATAAAGGACCACACACTAAGACACCATTTCTACACACACTCTTTCTCTCTCTTCCTCCCTTCTCTCTCACTCACTCTCTCTCTAAGATTTCCGGTGGCCGGACTCCGACCGGTCTCCGGCGGAGTTCCGACGAGGCGCAACGGCCGGCCACCATCCGCGATGGTCCGGCGACGGTGGTTCCAACGGCAGTGCCGCCGCAAGCGGCGGCGGCATAGGTTTTCCAATGACCGCTTTCGAACCAAAAACTCTACCCCCACTAAAGTAAACATCCCTCTACGTGATGGTGAGGTCCGTTTCTTGAGATTCGGAGCTGTTCGAGCCCAAACGTGACTCCGGTGAAGCTCCGGCTGATTTTTTGGCGAACGTATTTTTAACTTTAACCTTCGGGGATGCTTAGATTGTGACCTTAGGAGTGTTTCTGCTTGTTTTCATGAACTTTGGGGCCCCGACGATCCTCCGGTAAACGTCTCTAACTCCTTTCTTCATCTCCTTCTTTTAGATCTTCTAGATCCTTGGTTCTCCGGCTTGTTGCTTGACGTTGCAGGTGGGACGTAGCCGCATGAAGGTGGCTTTGGGTGGTGTTGTAGTGGTTCCGTGGTGTAAAACGGCAGGCAGACGAGTTTTGGCTGCAACCGGTGGTGCTAGTGCCGACCGACAGTGGCGGTGGTGAAGCAGTGGCGGCGGGTCTTGGTTCGGGTTGGGTTGGGTCGATGAAAGTGAACGCCGGTTCAAGTTTGTTTCGGGCCAGATTCGGTGAAAGCAGTGGTGGCAAGTGGTGGTGTGTTACGGGCCAGATTTTGTTCAAGTTTGTTTTTCGGGTTCGAGTCAAACTCAGTCTACGCAAGTCGAACCGAGTCAGATTCGGTTCAGGTCAAACCCGGTCAACACCGAGTCAACCATGGTCAAACCTGGTCAACGAAGTCATATTTGGGTACGGGTCAAGCTCGGTCTACACGAATCTTGGTAAAATAATTAACATAAATTTTATATATATATTAATTTATCTTTCGTCTTAATGCGGAACCGAGCTCTTAACCGACCCGTTGAATGAAAACGACAATTTTATACGAAATCACTAACTAATTGGACTTGTACAATACATATAGATTTGTATATACTAGTTTAAAAAAATCAAACCGACAAGTGATTTTATATGTTGAATTTATGAGATGAAAATATGGTGCTTCAAGTACATTCGAAAGATATATATAGGTTGTTATTGGATTATTGTTGAATTTTGAATATATATATCGACACATGGAGTTGTCGGGTTATCCCCAAAACAGAGGAAACTCTGGCCGTTTTTCATAAAAACCTCGGTAATACGAGACATGATTTATTATAGAAACAACACTATCGGACTTCCAAGTATTTCATAAAAATAAATATAAGAATGTACTCATTTCGAATGTCAAGATTTCCATACACTTTTATAAAATAAATACAGTGTTTACATTATTTCAAACGTCGACTTTTAACACTTTAATGGAACAAACATAGTTATTATATTTATTTCAAACGTCAGAAAACTCGGAAATCCTTTATAGCATAAATATAATGGTTTATATTTCAAACCTGGCATGTGATGTTTCATAGTCATTCCAAACGTTGAATTATTTTATAAAATAAGTGTAATGTTTTATACTTCGAAAACTCGTATACTTTATAAAATAAATATTATTTTTTTATATTTATTTCAAACATCTAAACCAAGCACGACACACTATTGTACGATACTAACGCATTATAAACCAAGTCGATTTGATAACAACGAGTGAATATATGTATATATAGTTATATCTTACGGAAATTACGATGAAACATTACCGTATCATACATATATTAATACTTCAGTTACGTAACGTTTTGCATATATGTATATATATACTTATGTCTACGAAGGCTACGACGAGTCATACCGTTATTCATCTACGTATTTCTAATGACGGACAACTAACACGACTTCATACGTATAGTTATATTGAATATATAAATATATATATATCCTAAATCTTTTTGGAAACTAAGTGTTTCCAAGACTTTAGTTCTATCCCGATTAGAAATGGGATCAAATAACCATAAATCGGTTATTCTAAGTCAAGATAACAACACCCTTTTAGGATCGTTTGTTAACGACTCGGTAGAGCTCGGACACGTAGTTTAACTACGTTGTCTTATTAGAATCTTATAAGCTTGATTCCTTGATAGGAATGCTATAGTTGCACGCTAGCGAATTCACATCTCGGAATGACATTACGGAATCACATTTAGCTAGGTTGGCACAAGGATAACAAGGTGAGTTCATAACCCCCACTTTTTATAGTTTTACCTTTCTAAAAATGTTTTCGGGGGTGGAAAGACATGCAAGTTTTGCAAAACTACGCAAAAGTTCAATGAACAAAAAGATTCATATTTCTAAACCATGATATGAAAGGATTTCAATTAACTCAAATGGTTTATTAAAGGTTTATACTCAATATACCGGTTTTACAAAACATACGCGCATTTTCAGAACGTGTATGAGTTTCATGGCTAATGATCGGGATGTCCTAGCTACATATAGACACAGGGACTGGATTGTCCTATAATCAAATAAGGGGACTGGCTGGTCCTGCTTATAGACTCAAGTGGGCTAGGCACAATGGCAAAGACTCGTGGGCTAGGCCCAATAACAAAGACTCGATTGGATTAGACCTATCTATACTCGTGCGAGGCACGAAGACTCAAGGAATGGATTGTCCACTACTCAACACTAAGGGCCGTAGGGTCGCTTAAAACTATACAGTGAAGTCCTAGCTACACATTGGAACTATAACTGCCTGCTAGTCTACCGTCCTGAGTAAACGGTTTGGCGAGGCACTTACTAGCTTGGGGTGGGTTATAGGCTCATGCGGGCATGTTGTCTTTGTCATACGCGGACATCGATGGTTATTCAAATATTACAAAAACATGGTTTTCAATTGACATGCCAAGAAAAATGGTTTTATTACGTTTTCTCAAAAATATTTAAAACAGTTACGAAAAAGATTTATTTTAATTCTTTTCGAACAAACTATAAACTTGCCAACATCATGTTGATTTTTCGCATGTTATTTCTCAGGTTTTCTAAAGTCAAACCATGGCACGGTTGGAATAGGTGAACCCATTTGGAACCCAAGTACTTAGCAGGCATTCAACTTTCTAAAAGTCTTAGCTAATATTTACTTCCGCTGTGCATTGAAGATACCAGTCAGTTCACGCCCGGCTCTGATGTAATCGAGTTATTGGGGTGTGACAGATTGGTATCAGAGCTATAGGTTTTAGGGAATTAGATTTCTGTGGAGATACCTAGGCTTTAACCTCACTTTCCTCCGGGGACTTAGATTATTAAGACTTTGAATACATACATAACGCCTAGCACTCTTGAAATGTGTTCCAACCGTGGCCGAAACAATGAGTAAACACTTTGGTTTCAATCATACACTAGTGTTGTGTTTAATACAGGGTACACAAACCGTTTACATACAACAAGCAAAACGTACGAAATATGAGACAAGGTCTGTGGAAAACATGAATGAACAATTACAACAGCGATACAAACCAGTTCAGCAGAACGACTGTCGGTCAAAATACAACTACTGGCATGTAGCCCTGCAAGCGACGTGAAAAACGCCAAGGTACGTCCAAACAAGGACTCCACAAACTAATGGAAACCATGATTATAGGCATCACAACAAAAAATACGAGTCCTCACATCTCCTCACTCTCTTAATGGCGACTACACCAAGATTGACATCTTGTGGTGATGTCACATAACGCCAGGTCATCGCAGGAAATTCGAGGTAAGTCTTAGATTCTTCTACTGGAAATTTTGACTTTTGCATATAGTGAATAGATTCTTGTACCTCTACTCTTTCTGATGGTCATCTCATCATGAGAATTTCATTCACGATTAATGAACACCCAGTTACAGTTTCTTGACAAATTCATACGTTACGCATGCATTGTTTGTTTGGCATGTGGTTAGCTTAATTCGTGGAAACTTTCACGGACTCTACATCGAATGGGTGGTTCTATCAATATTTCAATTGTTGTTTTTGCTATACTGATCATTGCATTGAAAACCTTGATGGACCTACATTATTGCAAGAGTTGACTCATTGATGTCGAGTCAACTAAATTCTTGAAGCACTTTTCTTGACAAAATCACATACATGGTTTTTGTATGGCCATGTTAAAACTTCCTTGGTAATATAAATATCGTTGTTGGTCGATATCTAAATCAAGTTTAGTTGGCTACACTTGCTCAATATACACATTCAATTCAAGGATTCCATATGATGGATTGAGGCCATCATATTCAAAGTAATATCAACAAGCATTCATTTATTTTGAACCATAGTAGACTTGTTTGATCCTAACTCCACTAAATCGTTTGTTGTTTACGACACCTTGTGGTGGCGTTTTCATTAATTTGAAGCTTGTGCTGATTTCGTCTACACTTCACATACGGATTTAATTATTTGTTATTTATTTATTATTAAATCCACTTTGTTGATTCGTTATCTTGAAACATTCTTAATACAATTGTGTATTAAGAAAATGGTACACAATTTCATGGCTTATTTCGATGTACCTCTAACAATTATTTCAACGCTACTTGCAAACTCGATGACATTCATTTGTTATTTATTTTTGGTCATCAACCCGAATTTCTATGCAATTCATTTGGAATAAATTTTTGAATTTACTTCATCAAATCTTCTATCCTATTGCAAACACGGTGAACTTATTCACCGCTATTGTTGATCATTTCGATCACTAAGACGACTTGTGGCGTCGGTATAAATTTTTAGCTTGGGCTAATCATGATCAATCATTTCATGTGAAACTACGCGAGCTTTTCGTTTAACTTATCATTCAGATAGTCTTAATGCAACTATGTATTAAGACAATGATACACCAGGATTGGTTGTATTTCGGTGTATCCTTGCAAATTCGGTAATGTCAACACAAATGTCATTTCATTTAATGGTTCGATAGTCGACAAATCATTTTCATGGTCCTGTTCTATTTGAGCTTGTTGATTCTGAGTTTCAATAACTAACGCAAGTACTATTGATAGTACAATTATTGTTTCTAGAATTCAATTGCATATTGTGAACGTCCAGTTGAAATCTGATTGGTTGATTTCCTCTTTTGTTGGAATCCAGTAAACTTAGTTACAATGGTGACTGTATCATAACATCTCGTTCACTTGGCATCAATTCAGAAAGCAAATAGAGGTGAATCGTTGGGTTCTTATTGTTATAGTAAGTCGTTATATTCATATAACTCAAGCAAGTCTTGATTCATTCTTGTAGTCAACTACCTCGGTATTATTCATACCTAACTATGCATGACAGAACTCTAAGAAGATAACAAAGTCTAAAATTTGGGGACGGAATTTCTTTAACCGGGGGGGGGGGGGAGAAATGTAACAACCGGTACTTTTTGGCTTTTAGTTACGTGATTAACAAACGTTTAAGGCGATAATAAATAGTGTTTAAGACACTTATTAACTTACTTAGGCATTTGAAATGCCTAGGAACGCCTATCTAACTTACAGTACGCGCATGGTGATTTTCGGGAAAACTATTGAACGACAAGCGGCAACGAACTAACACCGGACAAAATACCGACAAGGCCGACAAACATGAATTTTATACGTATAATTTATGCATATGAACTTGGTTTTGCGAATTTACGGTGTTTCAAATGGCACAAAACGCTTACGTGTAATAAAAACGCGACAACATGAACGCACCGGCAACGAAACGAAAGCATTGGATACATGTATCGCCTTCAAAACTGAAATATTATGACAAATTTAGCTTTGTAATTTAATTTTACTATTCGTAGGAGAAATCGAATCGAAAAACGACAACCATGTCGTTTTCCGCGATTTTAACGCAACCGACGAACAAACACGTCAAATGACGACTCGCTAGTTTACATAATTTTGACCCTAAAACTCAATTATACGATATTATACGACGTTCGGATGCAAAAACAGGCTTCGAAAACGCGATCGGGCCGCTCAAAAACGCTAGAAACGGGCTCGTGGGCCTTAAGCCCAATAGCAAAACCCTAACTATAAATAAAGGACACACACACTAAAACACCATTTCTACACACACCCTTTCTCTCTCTTTCTCCCTTCTCACTCACTCTCTCTCTAAGATTTCCGGTGGCCTGACTCCAGCCGGTCTCCAGTGGAGTTCTGGCAAGGCGCAACGGCCGGCCACCATCCGCGGTGGTCCGGCGACGGTGGTTCCGACGGCGGCGCCGCCGCAAGCGGCGGCGGCGGAGGTTTTCTGGTGACCGCTTTCGAACCAAAAACTCTACCCCCACTAAATTGAACATCATCTACGTGATGGTGAGGTCCGTTTCTTGAGATTCTGAGCTGTTCGAGCCCAAACATGACTCCGATGAAGCTCCGGCCAATTTTTCGGCCAACGTATTTTTAGCTTTAACCTTTGGGGATGCTTAGATCGAGACCTTAGGAGTGTTTCTGCTCGTTTTCATGAACTTTGGGGCTCCGACGATCCTCCGGTAAGCGTCTCTAACTCTTTTCTTCATCTCCTTCTTTTAGATCTTCCTAGATCCTTGGTTCTCCGGCTCGTTGCTTGACGTTGTAGGTGGGACATTGCTGCATGAAGGTGGCTTTGGGTGGTGTTGTAGTGGTTCCGTGGTGTTAAACGGTGAGCAGACGAGTTTTGGCTGCAACCGGCGGCGCTGGTGCCGGCCGACAGCGGCGGTGGTGAAGCAGTGGCAGTGGGTCTTGGTTCGGGTTGGGTTGGGTCGGTGAAAGTGAACGCCGGTGGTAGCAGGCTCGGCGGTGGCGGCAAGTGGTGGTGTGTTTTGGGCCAGATTTGGTTCAAGTTTGTATTTCGGGTTCGAGTCGAACTCAGTCTATGCAAGTCGAACCGAGTCAGATTTCGGTTCGGGTCAAACCCGGTCAACAGCGGGTCAACCATGGTCAAACTTGTCAAACCTGGTCAACGAAGTCAGATTTGGGTACGGGTTAAACCGGTCTACACGAATCTTGGTAAAATAATTAATGTAAATTTTATTAATATATTAATTTATCTTTCGTCTTAATGCGGAACAGATCTCTTAACCGACCCGTTTAATGAAAACGACAATTTCATACGAAATCACTAACTAATTTGACTTGTACAATGCATATAGATTTGTATATACTAGTTAAAAAAATCAAACAGACAAGTGATTTTATATCTTGAATTTACGAGATGAAAATATGGTGCTTCAAGTACATTCGATACATAGGTTGTTATTGGATTATTGTTGAATTTTTAATATACATCAACACACGTAGTTGTCGGGTTATCCCAAAAACAGAGGAAACTCTGCCGTTTTTTATAAAACATCGGTAATACGAGACATGATTTATTATAAAACAACACTATCAGATTCCAAGTATTTCATAAAAATAAATATAAGAATGTACTCATTTCGAATGTCAATATATCCATACACTTTTATAAAATAAATATAGTGTTTTACATTTCTTTCAAACGTCGACTTTAAACACTTTTATGGATCAAAAATAGTTATTATATTTATTTCAAACGTCAAGAAACTTGGAAATCCTTTATAGCATAAATATAATGGTTTATATTTCAAACCTGGCGTGTGATGTTTCATAGTCATTCCAAACATTGAATTATTTTATAAAATAAGTATAATTTTTTATACGTCGACGACTCGTATACTTTGTAAAATAAATATAATTATTTTATATTTATTTCAAACGTCTAAACCAAGCACGACATACAATTGTACGATTCTATTAACCAAGTCGATTTGATAACAACGAGTGAATATATGTATATATAGTTATATCTTACGGAAATTACGACGAAACATTACCGTATCATACATATATTAATATTTCGGTTACGTAATGTTTTGCATATATGTATATATATATATATATACTTACGTCTACGAAGGCTACAACGAGTCGTACCGTTATTCATCTACTTATTTCTAATGACGGACAACTAACACGACTTCATAAGTATATTTATATTGAATATATAAATATATATATCCTAAATCTTTTTGGAAACTAAGTGTTTCCAAGATTTTAGTTCTATCCCGATTACAAATGGGATCAAATAACCATAGATCGATTATTCTAAGTCAAGATAACAACAACCTTTTAGGATCGTTTGTTAACGACTCGGTAGAGCTCGGACACGTAGTTTAACTACCTTGTCTTATTAGAATCTTATAAGCTTGATTCCTTGATAGGAATGCTATAGTTGCACGCTAGCGAGTTCACGTCTCGGAATGACATTACGGAATCACATTTGGCTAGCTTGGCACAAGGATAACAAGGTGAGTTCATAACCCCCACTTTTTACAGTTTTACATTTTTATAAATGTTTTCGGGTGTGGAAAGACATTCAAGTTTTGCAAAAGTATACAAAAGTTCAATGAACAAAAAGATTCATATTTCAAAACCATGATACGAAAGGTTTTCAATTAACTCAAATGGTTTATGAAAGGTTTATACTCAACATACCGGTTTTATAAAACACACGCATATTTTCAGAACGTGCATGAGTTTCATGGCTAGTGATGGGGATGTCCTAGCTACACACAGACACAGGGACTGGATTGTCCTACATACAAATAAGGGGACTGGTTGGTCCTGCTTGTAACATCCGTCGAAAAACGGGTTTTCCAAACCCGCTTCGTTTATTAATCGAATAATCAGTTTCAAATTTTCGTTGCTCATTTAATGCTTATTTTAATTTTAAACAATACATAACTAATAAACATTTTAGAAAATGGAAATTAAAATTGTTAAAAAATAAAAATAAAGTAACTAAAAATAAAAATGGGCTGCCGGGTTTCGAACCCGGGTCAGCCGGAAGACTTAAGCACCAAACATTTAACCACTCCGCCACTTGTTGTCTTTGTGTAATCTAGGAAACAAATAATACTTAACTCTACCTGTGAAATCATCTGTTTGCGCCAAACTGAAACCGTTCATCGGCTTTCAACGTTCCAGACGATTGAGTGATCGCTATTACTGGTTATAACCGATAAAATCATTACGACCGACGTTCTTAATCAATTCAGCCTTTATTGAACTTGAATTCATATGATTTTCGGGTTTAATAACCGAAATCATTTACCTCCAAAGTTACACCGGCAATATCATCACCTCGCGACTCAAAAACACTCACAGAACCTCCAATTTCACTTTCGCTCTACTTTCTGTTCGTCGCAAACGCTTTCTGAAATCGCCGAACTTTCGCCGGAAAACTGTGTCTTTCATCAAAACGGTAAATTTCTCAATTCTTTCATCTTCTATCTGTTGTTAGACTGTTACTAACTCAGAACCTTCAACCAGAATCAGTCCCAGACGACGATATCGGATAATCAGCACTCGCCGGAAGATTTCTGAAAATTCCTAAATCACGCTGTGAATCGGTATAATCATTTAAACCTTCTGATAATCGTTGTTTAGTAACTCAATTTTGCAACTAATCGATCAAAATGGTTAATCGATTCAATCAGACGGAGTTCATAAAACAGAGCCAACGACTTTGCCGGAGTTCTGAGAAAAATCATTTTTCCGGTACGTTAATTCCCAATACCTTCCCTATCCATTTCATTTTAATCAATTATATGTCCGTCAATCGAATTAAACAAGAACAGTAGAATGAATCGTTGTCTGTGTTGTTTTAACGAAGAAGATGAAGCTTAGACTGTGTATATATTTAATATAAATCGGGTTATATCTCGGATTAGACACACAGTCCAGCGGTGGACTGTGTGCATTTGAAACATAGAGATACCGAGTTCGAGTCCGTCTTTGTTCCGATTCGTCACAATATTCAGACTTTTTATAAAACCCAACGGAAACTTCCAGTTAGTATATAAGTGAAATAAAAAAAAGTATTTTAACAAGGTTAGACACACAGTCCAGCGGTGGACTGTGTGCAACGTTAAACAACAGGTCCCGGGTTCGAGACCTGTTATAACACACCGGTTCGATATAATTAAAATCCTTTTTAAAATAAATGAATTTTGAATAAAATAAATAGTATATAAATATAATTAAAAACAGAAATATTTCGGGTTAGACACGTAGCTCAGTTGGTAGAGCTGCGTACACGCGTACGGGAGGTCACAAGTTCGAACCTCACTCAGTGCAAATAAACACAAGACCGAACCGGTCAACAGTCAACAGTCATGGTCAATGGTCAACGGTCAACCCAAAAAGTCAACATTTTTTATATTTTTATTTATTTATTTAATTTAAAAATCAATTAAAAATACTTAAAAATAATGTTTTTACAGTTAGAAAATAACCTTAAACTCACAAAAATAAATCTAAAAACCCAATTAAAATTGTTAATAAAATCCACTTATTTACCGTACCTTTTCGTTATTATTTAGGTTAGTTATTCCTCGTCGATCAACCCTCTAAACTCGTGCGTATTCAACATCATCAAGCGAACGCACCCAATGTGAGTAAATCTCTACAAATTCCCCGTTTTAATCACGTTTTTGGGGTGTATCATGTGTCATATAATTTATTACATTTAAACACTTGTGCATCCATCATATCAATGATCAAATGTGTATTCAATATGTATCAATTGTTTGCGTGGTTAATGTTTAGATTAAATTTCTCATTTTCAGTACATACATTATCATAGGCCGTCGTTCCCCATTACCTATTAGCGTGAACCATTCCCCATTACCTATGAGCGTGAACGAGGCGTTGCCAACATACGATCGGCTCCATTTGATTGAGCCTTGATCGCACATACATTATCATAGGCCGTCCGTTCCCCATTACCTATGAGCGTGAACGTGACGTTGCCAACATATACATTATCATTCATGTTATATATTCATGCAAGGTGGTTTGTTATTGTATGTTATTGTATGATTATTTACGTTTGCTCACATATGATTATTGCACAATTTTTCCATATTAAATATAACAAGAAATCAATAATAAATGTTTTCTAACAAGGTTCACTCGCCAACTTTTGTTGACCCAAAAACCCCCGTTTTTACACATGATACAGGTGATCCAGTTGCAGCAAGAAACATATAGGATGGCTTAGAAGAATAAATCGGTTTAGACTTTGGATTGTTTATTTAGTTACTTTTTCTTTGTAATTGTATGAACTTGTTTGGAATATTGAAGTTGAAATTTTGAATTTAATAAATATGAAACATAACAGTAAACATCATGAGCTTTGGTGATAACCCAATTATGCCCCGACTCTTATTCCGCTGCGGGTCGGGGTGTGACAGATTAGTATCAGAGCCATGACTATAGGGATATAGGATAGGTTATTAGACCCTTAGAGCCTATACTATAGTTGAATAGAATTTTTAAATTGTTTGTGTGTTACATGCAAAATTCATGATGTTATATGCTTTATGTTTATTGTTACATTAAATGTTATGCAAGCATGATCATAAGTACATATTATTATACAATGCCTATCATGAATCATATCCTCATAACATATCATATCCATGAGAGCACACACCACACAATTTCCATGACTTTTACAACGATTTTTGTATTTTCAAATCACATCAAAGTGAGTTCTCATGACGGGCATGTAGTAACTGGAAGGGTACAAGTACCGGTAGTCGGAACGTCCTGTCTAGGCTTGGCATTCGTATAAATCCAAAATAAAGGACCAGTTTGCCTACCTGGGGACTAACGATGAGAGTACGAAGGACCTATTAGGCCAAAGCATGCTATACCAAACGTCGTGTGAGCTAACCCCACTTTGAGTTGTCATTGTGTCTACACCTGGACACCCTCCGACCATACATCTCGCAAACATATTTCATGGTTTTCATTCAGGTGATGTGAGTGTTAAACCGCCAATACCAATGTGAATCCTACCAAGCCAATAGTCATGGGGGCCCACATGACTATACAGGTGATGGTATGGGGGACATTGGAGGCCCAAACATGAGCAAACCCAAGACATCCTATGGATGTAGTTGCATTATTGATGTTTATGTTATTTTTATTTTTTTTTACGACACATGACACCTAAAAAGACTCCTTAAACTCACAATCTTCTTATGTATGTTCCTGTAGATGTCGGCTAGGCAGCAACGTGGGGGTAGAAGGTCAGGAAGGTCAAACGAACGCTTGGCCACCCAAATCGCAAAACAAATGGCCGCGGTGCTTCCTGACATCGTAGTTCAAGTCCAACAAGCTCTCGCCGCAAATCCCACCAATCCTCCCCATCAAGAAGACCAAAACGTCGACAACCCTCCCTCCAAAAAGTGTTCATACAAACACTTCAAGTCTTGCGATCCCCCGAAATTTGAAGGGACCGAAGGTGTCACTGCTCTCCTCCACTGGTTTGAGGAAATGGAAAACAGCTTCCTCAATTGCGATTGTCCCGAGGATCGCAAGGTACGTTACGCAACCGGGAGGCTATTTGGAGTAGCTCTTGCCTGGTGGAATACAGAAAAAGGTAAGAGAGGAATCGAGGATGCAATGGCCTTAACGTGGGAGGAGTTAAGAGAAATCATGACGAGACGCTTCTGTCCAAGAAGCGAGATCAGAAAGTTAGAGGATGAATTTAATTCGTTGAAGCAAAAGGAGGGAGATCATACTTCCTACAACAAACGGTTTTTAGAGTTGAACCAAATGGTCCCCAACTTGTTCACCCCAGTATACCGCTTAGTCGAACACTATATTCGAGGCCTCCCCTCGAAAATTCAAGACTCAGTTCTAAGCACTTCGCCTGCAACACTTGAAGCTGCTATGGAACTGGCTACCGAGCTTACCGAGAATCGTATTCGTAACGGCAAATTTAAGGACGAGAAAAAGAAAGCCCCCATGGAGGGCCAAACTTCAAACCATTCCACCTCCTCCTCAAAGTTTGCTAATAAGAGGAAACGAAACACCAGAAACTTTGCTGTCACACAAACAAATTTCCCTATCCCTGCTGCACCCATCACTCAAGTTGCCCCCTCACCTGCACCATATAAAAAGCCATACTTCGGCCCATACCCAAAATGCAACCGTTGCCAATACAATCACTTTCCTGATCATCCCTGCCAACATTGCACCGACTGTGGCCGCGCAGGTCACACCATTCAAATCTGTCGCGTACTTCAGCGAACGAACCGCCATCAGCCCTCAACCCAAACCCACCATCAGATAGTGGGTCAAGCCCAACAACCTTTACTTCTACCACCTGCCCAACATGTAGCCCAATCCTACTACCAACCCAACTATCCCATGGTGCAACCTATGCGAGCTTATTACAACTGTGGAGACCCGAACCATTTCAGGAACACCTGTCCACGCTTGGTGAACATTATCCATGCCCAAGCTCAAGCTAATCCAGTAAACCAGGCTAACCAAGCTCCTCCACCTGCAAGAGGAAGAGCTTTCAACATCAACGCTAATCAAGCTAGGGCGGACAACAATGTGGTGAACGGTACGTTTCTCATCAATGGTAGTTATGCATCCATGTTATTTGATACTGGCGCAGATAAGAGTTTTGTGTCCTTAGAATTTGAACCCATCCTCAACCAAACTAGAGATAAACTCATGGAATCCATAACGGTAGAAGTTGCTGACGGAAAACCGGTCTCATTAAACTCTATTATACGCAATTGTACTCTCACTCTAAACGATCACGATTTTCCAGTTGACCTCATTCCTATGAAGTTGGGAAGTTTCGACATTATAATCGGTATGGACTGGCTCAGCCAACATCATACTGAAGTTGTATGCCGCGAAAAGTTTATACGCATTCCTCTTACAAACGGTCAGACTCTAGGAATCTTTGGAGAAACCCCTTCGAAAGGACTCAAATTAATGTCTTGTCTTCAAGCCCGAAAATATCTCCGCAAGAATTATGTCGCATTCCTAACTCATGTCGTCAAAAAGGGAATCAAGGAGAAGAAACTCGAAGACATCCCAGTAGTAAAAGATTTTCCGCAAGTTTTTCCTGACGACATTTCAGGACTTCCTCCCGTGAGAGAAGTCGAATTCCGCATTGATCTTATACCTGGAGCTACACCAGTTGCAAAATCTCCTTATAGGTTAGCCCCATCCGAAATGCAAGAGCTAGCCAGTCAATTGCAAGAGTTGACTGACAAAGGATTCATACGTCCTAGCTCATCGCCTTGGGGTGCACCTGTCCTTTTTATGAAGAAGAAAGATGGAACGTTTCGCATGTGTATCGACTACAGAGAACTAAACAAGTTAACGGTTAAGAACCGCTACCCATTACCTCGCATCGATGATCTTCTTGACCAACTTCAAGGCGCCAGCTGTTTTTCAAAAATCGACCTTCGTTCTGGTTAACATCAACTCAGAGTACATGAAGAAGACGTCCCAAAGAATGCCTTCCGAACTCGTTATGGTCATTATGAATTCATGGTCATGCCATTTGGTCTAACCAACGCTCCAGCTGTCTTCATGGATCTAATGAACAGGGTCTGCAAACCCTATCTCGATCGTTTTGTTATAGTCTTCATCGACGACATTCTCATTTACTCAAAGTCTAAGTCTGATCATGAACGACACCTTCGACTCATCCTTACACTCTTAGGGAATGAAAAGCTCTACGCCAAATTCTCCAAATGCGAATTCTGGTTAAAAGAGGTACAATTCCTTGGACATGTCGTCAATGACAAGGGAATACATGTCGACCCCTCAAAGATCAAAGCAGTACAAGAATGGCAAGCGCCACGTACACCAACCGAAGTAAGGTCATTCCTTGGTTTGGCTGGTTATTATCGCCGTTTCATTGCAAATTTCTCCCGCATCGCTGTACCACTCACGGCTTTAACACATAAAGGAAAACCCTTCATATGGGGACCCAAACAAGAAGAAGCCTTCCAAACCCTTAAACAAAAACTCTGTGACGCACCTATCCTCACACTTCCTGAAGGTTGTGATGACTTCGTGGTTTATTGCGACGCGTCAGGGCAAGGACTAGGCTGTGTTCTAATTCAAAGAGGAAAGGTGATAGCTTATGCTTCTAGACTCAAAACTCATGAGAAGAACTACACCACCCATGACCTAGAACTTGGAGCCGTTGTCTTCGCTCTTAAGATATGGAGACATTACCTCTACGGTACCAAGTGTGAAATATACACTGACCACAAGAGCCTCCAACATATCTTCAACCAAAAGGAGTTAAACATGAGGCAACGGAGATGGGTCGAACTTCTTAATGACTACGACTGTGAAATTCGGTATCATCCTGGCAAGGCAAATGTGGTGGCCGATGCACTCAGTCGAAAGGGTTATGCGAACTCCATTCGTCTTCTATGTTCGCAAATCATAACAGACATCAAAGATCAAATCCGAGAAGCCCAACATGTTTCAGTAACGGAAAACGACGTACGCAAGGAGCTGTCTTGTGGAGTTGAACTTAAAATCGAAACTAAATCCGACGGTATTCTGTACTATCTAGATCGCATATGGATTCCCGATCACAATAACCTTCGTGATTTCCTTATGAATGAGGCGCACAAAACACGATACTCTATACACCCAGGAGCCGACAAGATGTATCAAGACCTTCGATACACCTACTGGTGGCATGGAATGAAAAAGGATATTGCTGTTTTTGTTTCCAAGTGCCTTACATGTTCCAAAGTAAAAGTTGAACATCAAAGACCCTCAGGACTTCTGGTCCAACCTGAAATACCTGTATGGAAGTGGGAAAACATAACCATGGACTTCTACCGGGTTACCTCACACCTCCAGTGGGTATGACACTATATGGGTAATCATTGATCGTCTTACAAAATCAGCTCACTTCATTCCGATTCGCGAGGACTTCAAGAATGAGAAGTTAGCTCGTATCTACATCAGCGAGATCGTAAGCCGTCATGGTGTACCGTTAAGCATTATTTCATATCGTGATGGTCGTTTTACTTCACGAACATGGCAAGCCGTACAAGCCGCTTTGGGTACACGATTAGACCTCAGTACCGCTTATCATCCTCAAACTGATGGACAATCTGAACGCACCATCCAAACTCTTGAAGATATGCTTCGAGCATTTGTCATAGACTTCAAGGGAAATTGGGACGCTCATCTACCATTAGTTGAATTTTCGTACAACAACAGCTATCATTCAAGTATCGGCATGGCACCTTTCGAAGCTTTATATGGTCGTAAGTGCCGATCTCCAGTATGTTGGCACGAAATTGGAGAAGCTCAAATCACCGGTCCAGAACTAATTCAAGAAACAACAGACAAGATCCATCAAATTCGAAACAATCTTCTGGCGGCACAAAGTCGTCAAAAGAGTTATGCATACAAACGACGAAAGCCTTTGGAGTTTAACATTGGTGATCATGTACTTTTAAAAGTATCACCGTGGAAGGGAGTAGTTCGTTTTGGCCAGAAGGGCAAGATAGCACCACGCTACGTAGGACCTTTCAAGATACTCGAAAGAGTAGGACCTGTAGCATACAAGCTTGATCTACCAGAAGAACTCAACAGAATTCACCCCACATTCCATGTATCAAACTTAAAGAAGTGTCTCGCCGATGAAAACCTCCATATTCCCCTAGAAGATATTCAGATCGATGAATCTATGCACTTCATTGAAAGACCATTAGAGATCATGGACTTCGGAGAAAAACGTTTAAGACGGAGTCGTATTCCAATTGTTAGGGTACGCTGGGAGTCGAAACGGGGACCTGAGTTTACTTGGGAACATGAAGACTCAATGCGCGAAAAATACCCGCATCTTTTTCCTGTTACCACTACTACTTAAATTTCGGGACGAAATTTCTAAAAGTAGGGGATACTGTAACATCCGTCGAAAAACGGGTTTTCCAAACCCGCTTCGTTTATTAATCGAATAATCAGTTTCAATTTTTCGTTGCTCATTTAATGCTTATTTTAATTTTAAACAATACATAACTAATAAACATTTTAGAAAATGGAAACTAAAATTGTTAAAAAATAAAAATAAAGTAACTAAAAATAAAAATGGGCTGCCGGGTTTCGAACCCGGGTCAGCCGGAAGACTTAATCACCAAACATTTAACCACTCCGCCACTTGCTGTTTTTGTGTAATCTAGGAAACAAATAATACTTAACTCTACTTGTGAAATCATCTGTTTGCGCCAAAACTGAAACCGTTCATCGGCTTTCAACGTTCCAGACGATTGAGTGATCGCTATTACTGGTTATAACCGATGAAATCATTACGACCGACGTTCTTAATCAATTCAGCCTTTATTGAACTTGAATTCATATGATTTTCGGGTTTAATAGCCGAAATCATTTACCTCCAAAGTTACACCGGCAATATCATCACCTCGCGACTCAAAAACACTCACAGAACCTCCAATTTCACTTTCGCTCTACTTTCTGTTCGTCGCAAACGCTTTCTGAAATCGCCGAACTTTCGCCGGAAAACCGTGTCTTTCATCAAAACGGTAAATTTCTCAATTCTTTCATCTTCTATCTGTTGTTAGACTGTTACTAACTCAGAACCTTCAACCAGAATCAGTCCCAGACGACGATATCGGATAATCAGCACTCGCCGGAAGATTTCTGAAAATTCCTAAATCACGCTGTGAATCGGTATAATCATTTAAATCTTCTGATAATCATTGTTTAGTAACTCAACTTCGCAACTAATCGATCAAAACGGTTAATTGATTCAATCAGACGGAGTTCATAAAACAGAGCCGACGACTTTGCCGGAGTTCTGAGAAAAATCATTTTTCCGGTACGTTCGTTCCCAAAACCTTCCCTATCCATTTCATTTTAATCAATTATATGTCCGTTAATCGAATTAAACAAGAACAGTAGAATGAATCGTTGTCTGTGTTGTTTTAACGAAGAAGATGAAGCTTAGACTGTGTATATATTTAATATAAATCGGGTTATATCTCGGGTTAGACACACAGTCCAGCGGTGGACTGTGTGCATTTGAAACATAGAGATACCGAGTTCGAGTCCGTCTTTGTTCCGATTCGTCACAATATTCAGACTTTTTATAAAACCCAACGGAAACTTCCAGTTAGTATATAAGTGAAATAAAAACAAGTATTTTAACAAGGTTAGACACACAGTCCAGCGGTGGACTGTGTGCAACGTTAAACAACAGGTCCCGGGTTCGAGACCTGTTATACACATCGGTTCGATATAATTAAAATCCTTTTTAAAATAAATGAATTTTGAATAAAATAAATAGTATATAAATATAATTAAAAACAGAAATATTTCGGGTTAGACACGTAGCTCAGTTGGTAGAGCTGCGTACACGCGTACGGGAGGTCACAAGTTCGAACCTCACTCAGTGCAAATAAACACAAGACCGAACCGGTCAACAGTCAACAGTCATGGTCAATGGTCAACGGTCAACCCAAAAAGTCAACATTTTTTTATATTTTTATTTATTTATTTAATTTAAAAATCAATTAAAAATACTTAAAAATAATGTTTTTAAAGTTAGAAAATAACCTTAAACTCACAAAAATAAATCTAAAAACCCAATTAAAATTGTTAATAAAATCCACTTATTTACCGTACCTTTTCATTATTATTTATGTTAGTTATTCCTCGTCGATCAACCCTCTAAACTCGTGCGTATTCAACATCATCAAGCGAACGCACCCAATGTGAGTGAATCTCTACAAATTCCCCGTTTTAATCACGTTTTTTGGGTGTATCATGTGTCATATTATTTATTACATTTAAACACTTGTGCATCCATCATATCAATGATCAAATGTGTATTCAATATGTATCAACTGTTTGCGTGGTTAATGTTTAGATTAAATTTATCATTTTCAGTACATACATTATCATAGGCCGCCGTTCCCCATTACCTATGAGCGTGAACCGTTCCCCATTACCTATGAGCGTGAACGAGGCATTGCCAACATACGATCGGCTCCGTTTGATTGAGCCTTGATCGCACATACATTATCATAGGCTGTCCGTTCCCCATTACCTATGAGCGTGAACGTGATGTTGCCAACATATACATTATCATTCATGTTATATATTCATGCAAGGTGGTTTGTTATTGTATGTTATTGTATGATTATTTACGTTTGCTCACATATGATTATTGCACAATTTTTCCATATTAAATACAACAAGAAATCAATAATAAATGTTTTCTAACAAGGTTCACTCGCCAACTTTTGTTGACCCAAAAACCCCCATTTTTACACATGATACAGGTGATCCAGTTGCAACAAGAAACATATAGGATGGCTTAGAAGAATAAATCGGTTTAGACTTTGAATTGTTTATTTAGTTACTTTTTCTTTGTAATTGTATGAACTTGTTTGGAATATTGAAGTTGAAATTTTGAATTTAATAAATATGAAACATAATAGTAAACATCATGAGCTTTGGTGATAACCCAATTATGCCCCGACTCTTATTCCGCTGCGGGTCGGGGTGTGATACTGCTTACAGACTCAAGTGGGCTAGGCCCAATGGCAAAGACTCGTGGGTGTCACACCCCGACCCGTAGCGGAAAAAGGTGATCGGGGCATAATTGGGTTATCATCAAAGCTCATGACATTTATTATGACATTTCATATTCATTAATACAATTTAATGGGAAATATACAATCATAATTACGTCATGTCCTAAACATCATTCTAGACTTCATTGTTTCTTCTAAGGCATTTCCTATGTTTTCCTTGCTTCATCCTGTTCACCTGTATCATGTGTAAAAATGGTTTTTGGATCAACAAAAAGTTGGCGAGTGAATCCTATGAAAAAACATTTGAACAAGTTTATTGAATTGATTATAAAATAAAGTGCACAACCACACATGAGTAAAAATAGATGTAAACTTATTCACCAATCATTTAATATTAAATAATGCACACAAGAACAATAATGGATTGTTTTGAGGCACGCGTTGCTCAACTCGTCTCCCACGAGGAACTGATGGGCCTAATGAATGAATTGCATATAACTTGACAATATGAAATACATAACTACAAACAATATATACAATCTAAGTTTAGATCACAATATGGTATGGCACAAGTTTAAATAAACGAGTTAATTTTAGTGACACATGACACACCCCAAAACGTGTAATTAAAAAGGGGAGTTGTAAGATTCACTCACATGGGTGCGTTCGGTTGATGATGTTGAATGCGCACGAAGTTGGTTTTAACCACGAGTGAAACTAACCTAGATAATGGCATAATGGTTCGGTAAGTAAACGGATTTTATTAATCAATTTTAGTAGGATTGTTGGATGTATTTTTGTGAGTTTAAGGCTATTTTCTAACCTTAAAAATGTTATTTTTAAGTATTTTTAATGTAAATAAATAAATAAAAGTAATAAAAAAATATTGATTTTTGACTGTTGACCTGTTGACTTGTTGACCGTTGACCGATTTTATTGTGTAATTGTGTGCGCCGGGTGAGGCTCGAACTCGAGACCTCCCGTTCGCGTGCACGCAGCTCTACCAACTGAGCTACGTGTCTAACCCGAAATATTTCTGTTTTTAATTATATTTATACCTTAATTGAATTAATCCGAAAATCATTTATTTCAAAAACTATTTAAATGACTCGCTCGGTGTTCTCCACAGGTCTCGAACCCGGGACCTGTGGGTTAGGTTAACACACAGTCCACCGCTGGACTGTGTGTCTAACTTGGTAAATACTCTGATTTTTATTATACTTATATACAAACTACATTATTTCATTTCTGCCTTATATAAAAAGTTTGATAATTGTCCGGACCGGTGCGGTAGTCTGGACTCGAACTCATGACATGTGATTTAAACGTTCACACAGTCCACCACTGGACTCTATGTCTATCTTGGTTATATCCGGTTTTTATTAAACTTAACATCTATTGTAGTGAATCCGGTTCGGTTAAAAAAAAGAACATTTTTATTAAGGCGAGTGTGCGTGGGACAAGAATCGAACTCGGGACGTAAGCGTGTTTTATTTGCACACAGTCCACCGCTGGACTGTGTGTCTAACCCGAGATATATCTTGATTTTAATTAAACATATACAATACTGAAACTTCGTCTTCTTCGTTGGACTTGACCAGAACTAATGTCCGACTGGTTCGACAATTTAATCATGTTCTTTTAGTGTGTTGCGCTTAATTACAGGTGAGATTATAAAAGAATGAGAGATTAAGTGTAAGATATACCGAACAGTGGCTCCTCTGTTTCGCCGGCGAAGCTCCGATGTCAGCAGGTTATTCCGGCGACGTGTGTCTTGCGGCAGAGGGTCTTCAGGGAGTTTGAGATGAGTGTGGGTGGCTTCGGTATGAGCTCTGGGTGTTCAGTAAGGCTCAGAGGTGAAAGGCTCGGTTTTCCGGCGAGTTGCAGAAATTCTCCGGCGAGTGAATTTACGTCGGGAAAGAGTGTGATTGTGAGCGAAAAAGCTAACAGAGGTTAGAGGGGGTGTTTATAGGGCAGGACATCGACGAATTTAGTCCATTTTCCGTCTTGATTCGTCGGTGAATAAGTTTTCCGGCGGTTATGACTTGCGTCGCGGGTTCAGACGTCGGTTTATAACCGATGTAATAGTTAAGGCTTCGGTTAAAACAGAAGAAACCGTCCAATCTCGGCGAAATCGTCGGGATTTCCAACGACTGCGATTGGGCGAGTCGGTTTTGAATTTGAGATTTAGGTTATGTATTAATTGTTTCTAACAATGAACAAGAAACACAAGTGGCGGTAACATCCCTTGTAAGGGTTAAGTACCCTGTTACAGGAATCGCTTTTTGTTGCCTACGGTAAAAATATTGATAAGCAGAGTTGATTCACTAAATATGATATCATATGTAAGAGTTTTGATATGTTTGGGAAGATATGGTTATATCCTAAAGCAAAACTTCTAATACTACAACCTACATGGAACTTCTCATAACCGTCTAACAATGCCTCTGATCCTTTGACAAGAATACTTATATATAGGAAGTACCAGCGGCGTATCCACCATATTCTTGTCAAATTTTCATTGGTTTTATCAGTAAGTTATGATTGGTTCTATGATGTGACTCTAGAACATAAATAAACGCCACAACCAATGTACCAAGAAATTACTAAATCCTACATAGAACTTCTCATAACCGCCTGACAATGCCTCTGATCCTTTGACAAGAATACTTATATATAGGAAGTACCAGCAGCATATCCACCATATTCTTGTCAAATTTTCATTGGCTTTATCCTTAAGTTATGATTGGTTCTATGTGATTCTAAAACATAAACAAACACAATCAACCAAAGCTTGAGATAACATAAAGAAAAACATAAAACTAAACGATTGGAGTTGAATCTTGATTTTCGGTGAAGGGGACTAGTTGGGTGGTTTTGGGCCGTCATTATCTTCGACAGGATTGGCGTTGATGTTGAAAACTCTTCCTCTTGCTGGTGGCCTAGTGATTGGGTTTTCTTGATTTACTTGGTTAACTGGGTTTGATTGAGCTTGAGCGTTTATGATGTTAACCAATCGAGGGCACGTGTTTCTAAAGTGGGTAGGGTCGCCACAATTGAAACAAGCTCGAACATATGGGAACATGGGGTATTGGGGTTGTTGATAGGTTTGGATCATGTTTTGAGTAGGGGGAGAGATTTGGTTTTGAGGGGTGTGGCAAACCTTGCTCAAATGACCATAGCGTCCACAATTTGCACATAGTCGACAAGGTAAGGGGATGGTGATAAAAACAGGTGTTACATCGAGGGTGAGGTCCAAGGTATGGTTTCTTATTTGGGTAAGTTGAGTTGGGTGCTACTTGAGTGATTGGGATAGCTTGGATGGGTATGGCTTGTGAAATTGGTTGATTACGTTGTGTGACAGCGAAAAGTTGCCCATCTCGTTTTCTCTTAAAAGTGGGTTGAGAAGGGAATTCGGTTTGAGTGGAGTTTAAAGTTTCAGTCGATGCCTTATCCTTCTTCTTCTCCTCCTTGAAGTCTTTGTTCCGGATTCGGTTTCCGGTGAGCTCTGTAGCTAACTCCATTGCTGCTTCCAAAGTTGCAGGCGTGGTACTTATTACAGAGTCTTGAATTTTTTATGGAAGACCTCGAATGTAGTGCTCGATCAAACGGTAGAGGGGAGTGAACAAGTTGGGAACCATTTGATTTAACTCGAGGAATCTTTTGTTGTATGTGGTGTGGTCGCCTTCCTTTTGCTTCAATGAATAGAACTCATCTTCTAATTTCTTGATTTCGCTCCTTGGACAAAACCGTCTTGTCATGATTTCCTTCAACTCTTCCCAAGTCAAAGTCATAGCATCGTCAACGCCTCGTTTGGCCTTCTCTGTATTCCACCAAGTAAGTGCTATTCCATATAAACGACCGGTAGCATATCGCACTTTGCGATCATCGGGGCAATCGCAATTTAGAAAAGTGTTCTCCATTTCTTCAAACCAATGGAGGAGAGCGGTGACACCTTCAGTCCCTTCGTATTTTGGAGGGTCGCAGGATTTGAAATGCTTGTAGGTGCATTTAGTGGTATTTAGGGGAGGGTTGATAACGTTTTGATCTTCTTGGTTGACAGGATTAGCGGTAAGTGCTTGTTGGACTTGGATTACAATGTTGGGTATTACGGCAGCCATTTGTTGAGCGATTAGGGCAGCCATGCGCTCGCGGGCTTTTCCTGCTCTCATCTTCTTACGGGCGAGGCTAGAAGACATCTACAAGGAATACATATCAAGAGTATGAGTTGGATGTTTTTGGGATCATGGGTCGTACTTAGGAATGAACATTCATAAAATAAATATAGAAAAATAAATCTACTACATCCATAGGATGTCTTGGGCTTTGCTCGTCATTGGGCCTTGCATGCCGCCATACTTCACCTTCGTAATCATGTGGGCCCCCATGAATACCGGGTTTTTCATATGGTTCGCATGTGTTAGCCTGGTTACGTACACTAAAACCCGGAGAAAATCGAGAAATATGTAACGTATGATAATGTATCCAGGTATGGACACGGTGACACCTCAAAGTGGGGTTAGTTCGAACGACGTTTGGTGTGGCATGCTTTGGCCTAATAGGTCCTTCGTACTCTCATCGTTAGTCCCCAGGTAGGCAAACTGGTCCATTATATTGGATTTATACGAATGCCAACCTAGACAGGACGTTCCGACTACCGGTACTTGTACCCTTCCAGTTACTACATGCCCGTCGCAGAACTTACTTTGATGAGATTTGAAAATTGCGACAAAATCTTTGAATAACAAAAGTATGAAGATGATTTGAATATATGAAAATTGAAATATGTATGATGAATGTGTATGTAAGTATGTATGTTTGACTGTAAGTATAAACAAATATGAAACAAATAAACATCATAAGTTTGTATGTAACCACCTAAACAATTAAAATTTTGGCAACTATAGTATAGGCTCTAAGGGTCTAATAACCTATCCTATATCCCTATAGTCATGGCTCTGATACCAATCTGTCACACCCCGACCCGCAGCGGAAAAAGGTGATCGGGACATAATTGGGTTATCATCAAAGCTCATGACATTTATTATGACGTTTCATATTCATTAATACAATTTAATGGGAAATATACAATCATAATTACATCATGTCCTAAACATCATTCTAGACTTCATTGTTTTCTTCTAAGGCATTTCCTATGTTTTCCTTGCTTCATCCTGTTCACCTGTATCATGTGTAAAAATGGTTTTTGGATCAACAAAAAGTTGGCGAGTGAATCCTATGAAAAAAACATTTGAACAAGTTTATTGAATTGATTGTAAAATAAAGTGCACAACCACACGTAAGTAAAAATAGATGTAAACTTATTCACCAATCATTTAATATTAAATAATGCGCACACGAACAATAATGGATTTGTTTTGAGGCACGCGTTGCTCAACTCGTCTCCCACGAGGAACTGATGGGCCTAATGAATGAATTGCATATAACTTGACAATATGAAATACATAACTACAAACAATATATACAATCTAAGTTTAGATCACAATATGGTATGGCACGAGTTTAAATAAACGAGTTAATTTTAGTGACACATGACACACCCCAAAACGTGTAATTAAAAAGGGGAGTTGTAAGATTCACTCACATTGGGTGCGTTCGGTTGATGATGTTGAATGCGCACGAAGTTGGTTTTAACCACGAGTGAAACTAACCTAGATAATGGCATAATGGTTCGGTAAGTAAACGGATTTTATTAATCAATTTTAGTAGGATTGTTGGATGTATTTTTGTGAGTTTAAGGCTATTTTCTAACCTTAAAAATGTTATTTTTAAGTATTTTTAATGTAAATAAATAAATAAAAGTAATAAAAAATATTGATTTTTGACTGTTGAAATGTTGACTTGTTGACCGTTGACCGATTTTATTGTGTAATTGTGTGCGCCGGGTGAGGCTCGAACTCGAGACCTCCCGTTCGCGTGTACGCAGCTCTATTAACTGAGCTACGTGTCTAACCCGAAATATTTCTGTTTTTAATTATATTTATACCTTAATTGAATTAATCCGAAAATCATTTATTTAAAAAACCATTTAAATGACTCGCTCGGTGTTCTCCACAGGTCTCGAACCTGGGACCTGTGGGTTAGGTTAACACACAGTCCACCGCTGGACTGTGTGTCTAACTTGGTAAATACTCTGATTTTTATTATACTTATATACAAACTACATTATTTCATTTCTGCCTTATATAAAAAGTTTGATAATTGTCCGGACCGGTGCGGTAGTCTGGACTCGAACTCGTGACATGTGATTTAAACGTTCACACAGTCCACCACTGGACTGTGTGTCTATCTTGGTTATTATTCCGGTTTTTATTAAACTTAACATCTATTGCAGTGAATCCGGTTCGGTTAAAGAAAAGAACATTTTTATTAAGGCGAGTGTGCGTGGGACAAGAATCGAACTCGGGACGTAAGCGTGTTTTATTTGCACACAGTCAACCGCTGGACTGTGTGTCTAACCCGAGATATATCTTGATTTTAATTAAACATATACAATACTGAAACTTAGTCTTCTTCGTTGGACTTAACCAGAACTAATGTCCGACTGGTTCGACGATTTAATCATGTTCTTTTAGTGTGTTGCGCTTAATTACAGGTGAGATTAATAAAAGAATGAGAGATTAAGTGTAAGATATACCGAACATTGGCTCCTCTGTTTCGCCGGTGAAGCTCCGATGTCAGCAGGTTATTCTGGCGACGTGTGTCTTGCGGCAGAGGGTCTTCAGGGAGTTTGAGATGAGTGTAGGTGGCTTCGGTATGAGCTCTGGGTGTTCAGTAAGGCTCAGAGGTGAAAGGCTCGGTTTTCCGGCGAGTTGCAGAAATTCTCCGGCGAGTGAATTTACGTCGGGAAAGAGTGTGATTGTGAGCGAAAAAGCTAACAGAGGTTAGAGGGGGTATTTATAGGGCAGGACATCGACGAATTTAGTCCGTTTTCCGTCTTGATTCGTCGGTCAATAAGTTTTCCGGCGGTTATGACTTGCGTCGCGGGTTCAGACGTCGGTTATAACCGATGTAATAGTTAAGGCTTCGGTTAAAACAGAAGAAACCGTCCAATCTCGGCGAAATCGTCGGGATTTCCGACGACTACGATTGGGCGCGTCGGTTTTGAATTTGAGATTTAGGTTATGTATTAATTGTTTCTAATAATGAACAAGAAACACAAGTGGCGCAGTGGTTGGATGGATGAGTGTTAAGGCTTTGCTGAATTCGCTGGCTGACCCGGGTTCGAAACCCGGCAGCATTGATTTATTTTTATTTCATTATTTTTAATACTTTTTCAAATATAAATTATATATTCCAATATACTTATTAATTATGTATCGTTTAAAAATAATTTGGGCATTAAATACGCAACGAAATTTTTAACTGATTGTTCGGTTAATAAACGGAGCGGGTTTGGTAAATCTGGTTTTTTTTACGGATGTTACAGTGGGCTAGGCCCAATGACAAAGACTCGAGTTGGTTAGACCCACCTATACTCGTGCGAGGCACGAAGACTCAAGGACTAGATTGTCCACTACTCAACGCTAAGGGCTGTAGGGTCGCTTAGAACTGTACAGTGAAGTCCTCGCTACACATTGGAACTATAACCGCCTGCTAGTCTTCCGTCCTGAGTAAACGGTTTGGCGAGGCACTTACTAGCTTTGGGTGGGTTATAGGCTCATGCGGGCATGTTGTCTTTGTCGTACGCGGACATCGATAGTTATTCAAATGTTACAAAAAAAAGGTTTTCAATTGACATGCCAAGAAAAATGGTTTTATTACTTTTCTCAACAATATTTAAATCGATAATTAAAAAGATTTATTTTAAATCTTTTCAAACAAACTATGAACTCGCCAACATTATGTTGATTTTTCGCATGTTCTTTCTCAGGTTTTCAAAAGTCAAACCACTGCACGGCTAGAATAGGTGAACCCATTTGGAACCCGAGTACTTAGCAGGCGTTCAACTTTCTAAATGTCTTATCTAATAGTTTACGCTACTTTAATGGGTCATTTGCGTAAAAGCGTGTTCGGATGGTTAAACATGTCCTATGATAAGTCTTAAATGCCCAAACATGTTTGAAAATGTTATTACATCCGTTTATATGTTAAAAAGTTGATTACATATGCTTAAATGGATTTAAGCGTAAAAATGGTATTTTGGTCATTTTTAGGCATATAGGAACGACTTATCATATAACTAACCAAACGAAGTGACTATAAGGTATAACCTCAGGAGGTTATTCCCTATATAACTATGGTCACATATATGAGTTTGGTTGGATCCTAAGATCGACCAAACGGGTCAGATTTGAAAGTCAAACCGGTGGTCAAGACCGCTCGACTTACTACCCAAATAAAGAACTAAACTAGAAGTGACGAGTTAGACATTTCAAAACATGTCTAACTAAGTTGCAAAACTGATTTGGTATCAAAACTTAGTGTTTTGATTCCGAAAATAGTTCCGTCGTAAAATGCACATAATGCGCATCTTTGACTGAAACTTTGACTCGTCACTTCGACTAGTAAACGTGGTAATCGGTAGGTATAATCGCAAGGGATTATAACCTTCGTGATTAGGATCACGTTGCAAAGTTCGATTGAACTTTGATTTGACCAATCGTGGTCAAAACCGAAAGTCAAACAGTAAGTTAAACTGTTTAACTTTAAGCTTAAAATAGCTAAAATAAATAAAATAGACTAGGATGAGAAATTACTTGTGTTTAGGAACACTTAAGATCTCAGGTAGGAGGTCTACAAAGAATGGAAACAAGCTCCA
This sequence comes from Scalesia atractyloides, assembly GCA_947069175.1. Lineage (NCBI taxonomy): Eukaryota > Viridiplantae > Streptophyta > Magnoliopsida > Asterales > Asteraceae > Scalesia > Scalesia atractyloides. The sequence goes on from CAMTDV010000030.1 coordinate 32,128,822, forward strand.
AGAGAGTGGGAGAAAAAAAGTGAGAATTAAGCAAGGAATGATGAATGAGGTGCTTGCTATTTATACTAGTTCTTGTGTTGTAAGATCATGACAAGTGTTTTGAATGTTTAGCATGGATTAACAAGATTGCAACAAGCGTTAAAATCTGATTAAATGGCTTGGAGAACACACAACTTGGTCCCCAAGAATAATAAAATGTAACACCCCGAAAACATCGCAGCGGAAATACAAACGTAATGGTGACGGAAGTTGGTGCCCATAAATATCTTGGTGGACGATGCATCGTTAATTTTTGGACATATTACTTAATTAAAACATTGTTTAAAAGTTAAACATAAGCCACAACCACACCGCAGTTAAGTTGTTTTGATCCATTATGGATCTCATTACAGACATTGTCCCAGGTTAGTTTTAAAAGTTGTCCAAAACATTATTAAAGAAAAACATGCATCAAGACCACAAGACACGCCATAATTCCCGAAGCCATACTCAAGTACCTGAAGAACACGTTAAAATCAAGTGTCAACACAAAGGAGGGTGAGCTCACATATTCAAATTTAAAATAATTGGATCCAAGGAAAAACTTTCTAATTATGTGTTTATTATAAAACATCCAAATAATATTTTCGAAAGTTTATTTATTTCCTTAATAAAACGCCAAAGGTCAGTCATCGCAAGCTTTCCTTCTTTATAAGGATCTTAAGATATTTCGACATTTTTCCCAAGGTTTTCACATATTAAATTTTTTAGCATCCATTTGTTCAGATTCGTAAGTTTGCAAGACATTACGAGCTATATATTAACATCAAGGGTATAATCAACGCTAGACAATAACAGAATATAAATTCGTCGCTTGACATGACACGGAGCTACCGGTCGCGATGGGGTTGTCAACCCGATAGATCTATGAACAATTCCACGCAATCCATATTAATGATTAAATGGCTAAGTTCGCGCAAAGTGCCCGCAATGGGTCACCCAAGGTGCCAACCTTATGAACAATATATATATCCTACTAAAATGATTAAATTTAATATTACACGTTGTAAGAATCCCCGACGTCCCCACCGAAACGTAAGCCTAATCCTGATACTCACTCTCTTGAGACCAGGCCAATTCGTTACAACTTTAGATTTAAACATTTTAAATGCACACGGTCGTTCTATCCCGTAACGCCGTAAAATCCCCGTTTCATCCCCGAAACACATAGATCATTATTCCTAAATCCGTTTCATCCCGAAACATATTTATATCTAAAACCATGTTTTTCTCCAAAAATAAATCACATAATTTCCAAATCATATTTTCCACGAAAATATATTTATAGTTTAATCAAAGGCATATTTTATACGAAAACGTATACTTATCCTTTTAAGGCGTGTTCTTCCCCCAAAACATATACTAAAATAGTAAAAAGAGGGGGTTTAGTGACACTCACCTTTGGGTGGGTATATTAAATAGCGAAATCCCCAAAATTGAATTCTACTCGTTCTAACATACGTAGGCACGATTTAATAATCACACATCACAAATTTCTAAGTTTCTCAAATCTTGGAATTTTTACATAACTTTGAGATTTTCTCGAAAATTTATTATTTTTTATTATGTTGGCATATTAATATATACGAGTTCATATATATATATTTTAAGATTTTGCGACTTGAAAGATTTTATTGGTGACCTTAATATTTTATCCGTTACACTCCCGTTTACAAATACTATATATCTACGATTTGCGCGTCGTAATATAGATACATAAACGTGCACATATTCACAATATCATAACACGCGAAAACTCATTAACTTATTCACTTTATCATTTTTAAAGCATGTATACATGAAATAACTCACTAATTTAACCTATGTATCAATTTTCATGCTCGACAAATAACTTACACATTTTAACGTGATTTCACCGATTCTACCATTTTAAACATACAAGCGTACCTGCATAGTCTTAATTCCCGCTATCATGTCAACACTTAACATATTATCATATTCACATATTTAAATCGCATGACACATTAAACACATAAGGTTCATCCATTAACAACCCATTCTAGTGTATGTTGAAAATGCGTATTTTAGTGATTCGGTAATGTTTTCGGGCGTCGGAAGTCACGTATGACCAACCAAACACCAAATAATCTTAATATAAGTTAATATACTTATATTTATATCAAAAATATCAGTTTATTTACTGATATAAAACATTTTCATAAAAACCCTCTTAAAAAGCGATTTTTACCGTTTTTACCGCATAGTTTTGCGTCAAACGTTACCATAACCATCCGAACTCGAAACGACTTCATATTTTAACACAATACATGTTATATACTGAATAAAATGATGGTTATAATCAGATTAGTGCAGTTTTTGTGTAAGGCACATAAATCATGCGATTTCATGTATTTTACAACACTTTTAAGCACATGGTACAAGCTCCTAATACATCCATAACATTATGTCAAAGTTCCCTACCATTTTACACTTCAAAACTAGTAAAATTTATGTCAAAGTTCCATACCATTTTACACTTCAAATAACATTAATTTTATGCATCAAAACTTGTTTTTATCAAAACACACTTTGATCATCATTTCGTGTACATACACCTACATGCATGTCCATGTACAAGCTCCTAATGCATCCATAACATATTTTCACCAACATGCATGTACTCATATGCATCAATATTCATTTATTTCATGTTCATTCATCCAAGAACATCATCATCCTCCTATGATTACCATCATCTAATCATCCAACATAAATGCAAGTATCATCTCTTTCACATTTATGAACTAACAACAAAATTTTGTATGCATGCATATACATATATATATACATGGCACACATACATACATACACAAGATTCCAAAGTTCAACTTTTCATGTTCATGCCTTTCACATACTCATGTCAAACATTAACAACTTTTAGAACATTCTAAACATCACATGCATTCACTTTTAGTATCTTATCCATCAAGAATCAGTCTACATCAAAAACTCAAACTCTTAACATACACACACACACTCACGGCCACATATACACACACACTTACATCCATTTTTATTTTGTTCAAAAGTCCATTTAGTATATTTTTTAAGTTAGTGTTTAAACTCCAAGAACAAGAGAACCTTCATCATCATCAACATCATTAAGATTCATGAACAAGATTTTTAAAGTGAATCTTATACCTTCAAGATTTTTGTTGGGTTTTTGATTAAGAGGATGATAGGAAGCTTCTTCTAGCTTGATTCTTCTTGAAAACACTTCCAAACCTTCAAATGGACTTGAAAACTCCTTGGAAAACCCTTGAACTCTCAAGAACAAGATTGAAATTTTGAAATGTATGTGTGTATGTGTGTGTTCGGCCGAGAGAGAGAGAGGAGGGAGTGAGGAATGGTTTTAATTTGTATTGGGTGTTTAATAGTTTGTGTAAGTAAGATAAATCATTAGTACAAGTCCCAATGCCCAACACTTGTCCATTTTGAACCAATTTCAAAGAGGTGGGCAGCCCACATTGGCGCCACCTATGTCCACTCTCTCACATCTTTCATATACATACACATATATATGCTATTTACTGGTATTTAACTGGATACCGGGTGTTTTATCTAGCGTTTTAACTGCGTTTTAACGTGTTTTAAATTATTTTCAGCGCTCTATAAAAATAAACACACCAAAATATTACTAATCAATATTTTATATGCCTGGTCCGGCTACGTTGTCGGTATTTGGCAGTATGCGCGCTGTGCTGCGCAGTATGCGCTTAAATTCGCAGAATACGGATTTTAAGCGTTTTAATTTATTTTTATCATTCTATAAAAATAAACTTGTCAAAATATTACTATAATAATTATTGGTTGCATTGAACTGGCTGTGTTGACAGCATTTTGTAAGAAACGTGCACTACGCGCTTAAACTCGAAAAATAGAGTTTCTTACCGTTTTAAATAATTTTTTTCCTCATGATTATGACTAAATATATTATTTATATTTTTGGGATTTTAACATTATTCGGCGGTCACCGACATTCGTTTCGCATTTTAACCGTTACGCGATAAGCGTTTATTTTAATATTGCCAACGTAATTTTTATCAAACTTTGTATTTACCAACACATCAAGTACCATATATAAACATCATAAATAATCAAATACCGCCTTTTATTCATTCATGACAAGTGTTATATTTGTACGGGACAGCCTAAATAGCCGGGTGTCACATAAAATAACAAAGAAAACGAGTTGCTGCAGCCGAAACAACTTTCAAGAAGGGGCGTCACGCCATGCGACGGGTATCCCCCCACGGCGTCGTCGTACGCCACCCCTCCGCCAGAAGTTTCAAAATGGCAAAACAGGTCGTTGCACATGATTTTGTTGATTTTTGACATTTTTAACACCCGTTAACCCAATATTTAGGCTTTATAAGGATGTTAAAGCATAAGTGACTTGAATTATGCCAAAAATATCATGGATGTCGGTTCGTTCGGTTGTACGATAGCGTTTTTTGCTTAATTACGACGAACGCTATAACGAACACGAAAATGACCGAAATTGCGCAACGATTGATATTTTTGCATCCTCGTCAATAAAATACAAGATTTTATTGAGTGCAAAAATATTTGGATTCGTATACAGGGTTCGCATTCAGAAATAGGAGAATCAGAGGACTTTCGTAGTTTGTTGGAAGTAGTCCTTGAACCTGAATAAACGTGTTTTCGTCATTCCTAACCCTTCGAAACTTATTTCTAGCTTATGTAAAGGGTATTTAGGGTATATGTAGCTTATGTCCTCGTCTCGGTGTGTACGTTATGTTAAACGGATTAAATTTAAGTAGCGATTATCGATTGCTTTCAAAGGAAAAGTTTTTGAAAGCCCGAAATTTTGCACAAGGGTTACATTTAGGAATGAGCATTGTTGGGTCACATAATCGATTTTTCCATAAATGGTGCACCCATATATTGACTCACATATGTTGTTTCCTCTGTTAATATCATATGCTCTTAACTTAAAGGAATAATGAATTTTAATAATCCTAATTATTTCGTTGGCCAACAATGGTCCCAACTTCAAAAATAACCAGTGGTGGTCCCACCTTTTCATATATTGTAAACCAATTGACCTTTACTAAACCGGAAAGGATAAGAGGACAAAAAGAAATTAAGGTTCTGTTAGTAAAGGTCCATTAGTTTAAAATATGTGAAAAGGTGAGACCACCACCGGTTATTTTTTTAGTTGGGACCGTTTCCGGCCAATGACTAATAGTTTGGATTATTAAAATCCATTATTCCTAACTTAAAACAGTCTTTGTCACATGATTTTTCTTTCCACAAAACTCACACAGTAGTTATGTGGTCTTATCTTTCTTGTTACCCTTATCTTTTTTTTCCAGCATCAGATGTTTTAACATCTAATTGATAATTGGTAATAGGAATGATTTTTATCTTGGGTGACTTGTGACCATCTGGGTTGGTGAAATCAACTACTTTGAAGTTTTCAAGAATATATGTGGGTTTAAATTAATATTTTTGTTTTTCAACATGAATGGAACTTTGCGGTTTTTCAAGAGTAATCATTTTACCACTAAGTTTAGTGATCTTGATTTCTTCACTAGTGATCTTGATTTCTTCACTTGTTAAGTTGGTTGGAATGACCTCATCCATTTCTGAGTCAATGGAAGTGTTGGAAAGTTGTTCTTGATCATGTTTCATGAACCCAACACCACACTTCACATTGTTTTAATTTGTTTTTCTAAAGCATCTCATAACCATTGCAAGATTCAACCCATTTTTCACATGTAATCTGAGTGGATTCCAACTCCTTTTTGCAATTTTGATATTTTTCTATCATTGTTTGGAGTTGGTCTTTTGTTATATTTGCTTCATGCTTAAGAGTGCTTATTTCTAGGTTTTTTCAGCAATTATTGTTTTAAAATCTCTTTTCAATTATCAAAGAACTATTTCACTGATTTGAACATTTTCTACTAAGTTTTCATTTACCACTTTAACTTTTTGAGAGTTTGAGAAGAAACCTTAGAGGCAGCCATTTGAACTTGATCAGTACTGATGCATTCGGTAGAACTTTTGGGATAGTTTTCTTCAATCCTTACTGCATGCTCTTAGTTAAAACAATTGTTTGACCTGAGCTATCAGCAGATTCCTCAACTAGACTTTCACTAACAGTTGTTTGAACTTGATCTTCTTCACCTGAGATATGTTTAATAGCCATAAATAGAAATTTGCATGTTCACCACAATCAGTTGCCGTTAATGCAAAGTTTTCATCTGTTAAGTTTTCTGGTAAGCTGCTCCAATCAACATAGCCTTGTGTAAAGAAGCTTTGTTGATTAGCCTCTGCATGTGCAGGAGTAGGATCAGCTTGTGATGCTTGAACATGTGTAACAGGCACTTGACATACTGAACTTGAGGAACAGGAGCAGCTTCTTGTTCCTTCACTTTGTTGCTAGTATCCTTTCCACTGATGAATGCTTCAAACCGTTTATAAAACTTCTGATCTTCATCACCTCTGGGACACCCATTATATTCATGTTTTCTTTCATAAATCACTCCATGTGTATTCATGCTCAACTTTTTCATCATCCCTTTGTTGGATATCCATGATTTCACTAGTGTTCTTGGTAACTTTCTTCTGCAAGTTAAAATTCCTGAGAACTTGTCACAAAGTTCTTCGTAACTATCGATGTTCCCAAAAGGAAGCCCATCGAACCACAACCTAGCGTCAGTGTCTACACAAACATGTGACACGACATTGGCATGGACCATCCTCCAACTTTATCTGCACCCCTATCTTTAGGGTCTTTTGTTCTGTTATAACCTATCCATGTTAGTGGGAGGTTTCAATTTGGGTCGGAGAGGTGCTTCCGTGATGCGTCTTGTAAATTTTGAGACCTCAGCTAAGTCCTTGGGTCGGTAGGGTTTTGTAAGTGCATCATCTTCGTGCTGCCTTTCTCAACCTCCTTCAATGGCTTGTCTTTTTCTTAGGTCTGTGGTTAGTTGGTCTATAATGGCCATGAACAAGGCCAATAGATCTCTCGTGTTATCTTTTTTGGTTCCTTCTTCGGTTTGGGAGGATGAACCACCTCCCTGAGGATGTGTATCATAGGTTAATTTGGCTTGTATATCTCGCAACTCTTACTTGTGTGTAGACACAAACTCAAGGGTAATCCCTAGTTCTTTGGCGTAAAAATCACAGCTCTTTAGTATTCACTGAGTTTATCGTTAAACTCTTCGATCATTACAGGCTTCTTGTGGACGTCATTCTCTTCAGTTGTAGTTAAAGGGTGGTCTTTTGAGGATTGGGGTGGAGTATCTTGACTTTTCTCGGAACAATGACCTTTTAAGGAAAGTGGGGTGGTTTGGGTAGGTCAGCCATTGTGTTTTTGTTTTCCAATGAAGGTTCACACGTAAAATGTTTTGTTCTTAAGATAGAAACTCTCTATAAGATTGAAAGTCCCACGGATGGCACCAATGTTGAATCTAAGTTCAACAGCCTGATGTATCCGTTATTGGATTTCACTCTAATGTGTCTCTGACGACCGGAACAACCTGCAAAAGAGAACATCGTTAGCCACGTCAAGGAGAGCCAGGGGGAGTCCGTGACCAAGCTCCAACATCAGGATAAGCAACCCTTTCAAGGATAGAAGGACTGATAAAATCCTACTAATGAGTTGGTCGGAATCTCTTTTGTGTACTAAATGCAAGAGGATTTACTCATGGAATTCTCAAGTATGTGTTTGTTATCAGGGAGTTCAAGATACCTTATTTTGATAGTCTCCCTTGCTTATATGGGCTTGACCCATCACCAGAGGAAAACCCTTTTTGGAAGAGAACCAAAGGAAGGTTCCTTCGGATAATGGTTTTGCTCGGGTAATAGCATTTCTGTCCTCTGATAGGGTTTATGTCCTCTACGTTGGAACAATACTCTCCAAGCGGCATTTGAGTATGAAACTCTTCTTAATTGACGAAGTTAAGCCATGGGGCTTTGACTATCTTGTTTTAAGATTAAAAAGACTAAATGGGTTTAGGCCTAGTCATCACTCTTGAGGGGACATGCCCAAACACGGAGACCATAAGGGGATGCTCGTCATCAATCGGTGGTCGGGAAGGTATATTCCTAGGCTATCCTAGCCTTGTAGGCTATGTTTTGTTTAGTCTAAATAGTGTGTTTCACTATTGGAATCCTTCGTGGGGTTATAGAATGGTGATATTAATAACACGACGATGTTTATGAGTAGTATTGTGATTAATCTTGATTGCTAGGGTTTTCGAATTGCAAAGTGTACCACGATTGATTATTAAGCATATATCATAAATCATTGTGACCAAAGGTGAGTTCGCTTTGAATATGTATTATACCAGTAAATGTTAGTTGCAAATCGTTAAGGTGTCGTTGTTTCAAGGTAGATATACCTATATTGAGTATCATAACTAAATGGGTTGAAATCCTGCTCACGTGGAGTGCCGAAAGGCTGCAAAGTGGTGTATATATGAGAATTTGATTTAGGGTGCCTTTTATGAACTAATAATACACTATAACTTATCTAAAACGATTTGACGAGTCGTAATGTTATGAACTCACTAGCCTTTATGCTAACATATGTTTTTAAAGATATACTTTCAGGGAATGATAAATGAGGTCTATAGTTGTCACACTGATGGTGACTGGGATGCTTGGTTAAGAGATGTGATAGTGAAGCCCAAGTCTATGGATCCCCAATTTATAATGTCTTCGTTAGAATTTGATAAAATCTAGTATGTATAGATTACACTTGGTCTTTGACCTTGGTGGTATTGAACCTTTAAACAATAATAATGACAAGTTTTAAATTTAGTGTGGATTTGGTTGAACCAACCGGTCACATATCAACCCGCTGTGATAGGTGTGACAGTATGTGATTATTTAAATAGAAGGAAATGATTCCAAAGTTTTTATATAATCAACACTAAGAATCACAATCACTTCATATACTAATGCATGCTAGAATTCGAAAATGATCCTTCTTTTTAAAATAGATGCTCCCTTTACTTGTCCATAATCAAAGGCCAAAAAATGTTTAATTATTAAAACATGTATATGTCCATCTTTGAAAGGGGTATGTATGAACTTGGAATAATTCAACATACAAAACTCAAGTACGAGGAATGCACAGAGCAAGAACCTAGAGTATGTATGTTTGTAGATAATACATGATATCTTCTTTTTTGTCTATTTCATACCAAGTTCAACACACACACACACACTAAGTGTTAGGGATCAAGAATAAAAGGTGTAGTGTATAGCTAAAGATATGTTTCTTTTGTTTTAATTTAAGATTATCGAGCTCAATGGTAGAAAACTACAAGGCATGTTTTGTGTGCAAGTTTATATCTTATCTCAGATATTGTATTCAGCTTTGATATTCCTGTTCTCTAAAAAGAAGTTGAAGTCTCATAGTCAGTATTTAGAAATCAAGATCTAAAAACTTATGTCGGTAAAAAATAATCATCCTCTTATTCCGACAATAAAAAGTAATGGTCGGTGTGTTCCCAAAATATCAATCGAATTGAAAATGTATTATTATTATTAGATTTTTTTTGTATGCATTTTTTTTTTGCATGCTACAAAGAAGTATAGAATTTTAGTTCTTCAACTAAAGAGAATTTTAAATTGTAAATTTTTGTGTGTTCATCTGCTTGATTCACGGAAGATTGCTAGTTTGGCTGTTAAGCTCTATTTGGTCTCATTTTGAACCCTATCTGTAATATATTAGTTAGAAAAAAAAAAACCATAATAAGAAAAGAAAGAAAAATGCATATAACAAAAAAAAATGTTGAGACGGCTAGAGGGCATGTGAAGGGAGAGAGCGGACAAAGAGGAAGGCTTTCGTTTCTTGACTTATATATGAAAATAAATATAATGTATCAGACTATCTCATCAATTTTATTTTAATGATTGGAGTATTTATTTAAACAATATAAGATTTTAATTCCAAAGAAACAAACTTAGTCTAATATTACCATCAAATTCCAAAGAATAAAACAAAACATGGCAGACGAAACGTGCTGCTTCCCCAACCCTCTCTCATACATGAAACACCAAAAATAAAGTAAAAAAAATAGTAAACAAGGATCAAGAAGAATGTGAAAACACAAAAATACTAATTAAATATCAATAAAAGAGATTAAAAAGAGAATAAAACAGGGAGCGGTATACGTAAAAGACAAGCAGCCTCCGACAAAGATTTTAGCAGTACGGACCAGACATACCATATTCCTTAGCCACCCCACCCCCCTCTCTCTATAGAATAATCATCTTGCTCACCCTCTTGATTCAAGGATTTATTTGTTCGCTAGCTCAATTATAAAACTTTTGATCAATATAATAATGCTAACAAGGGAATGTATCCCATTAAATATTACGCTAGAGAATATTTAGATGCTATACAATCTAACAACTTGTTTTTGTATACGATTTAATTATACTTTAAGAGATCTCTACATAAAGCTATTCAGTTAACCATTGCTCGACCTTACTCACAATTCACTTCTACTTAGCATGGTAAAACTTCTTCCTGATTCAACTCGAGCTAGTTGGCTCGTATAAACTTTTTAATCAAGTTCGAGTTGAAGATAGTTAGTTAGCTTATCTCTCCGACGTAATATATGTACTTGTTTTGTAATTGGTACCTCACAGTGTGATTAGCTGCCTCAATCAAATACGAGCTTAGCTTAAAACTCGAATAAAAAACCATGCAATTGGGCTTGTATCATCATTAGTCCAAACACAAAGTAAATTTTCATATATAGATATATATATATACATATATATATATATATATATATATAGGGGATAGATCATGAGAAAACTAGCTTAAACGAGAAAACCAAAAAACTAACTAAAAAAACCAAAAAAACATATCAAAAATTTTTTTTGATTTTTTTTTTATAAAAATTCGCTATATATATTGTTGATGCACTATTGTGTTCGTCACTTTTCGAATAGGCTAGATTGAGCGTGTGTTGAATATTGTATATGTTAGAATCGAACACACGACCAAAATACAGAGTGTATAGTGTAAAAGGGAACAAGTGCGCCCGAACTTGACCTGTGGAGGTCAAGTTCGCTCGAACTTGATATGTTGATGTCAAGTTCGGCCGAACTTGCATATGCAAGTTCGCCCGAACTCATCTTCACTATCAGCGAACTTGTCTCCCTATATATAGGTGTGTTGTTCATTTGTCATTTAAGTTTTTGGCATCCCTACGGGGATGTGCTGCCGGATTCTCTCCAGGAACTCCGGCAGTTGGACTTATAAAGATGTATACTCTTTCGGTATGAATGAGACTCCCGCTGCATTTTGTTTCTACTCCTTTCTGTAATAACATTCGACCAAATCGGCTTACGTTCATCCACTAACTTCCGTCTAGAACCGTCTGATCACGGACCTTCATATATTATATAAAAAAACTTTTTTTTAAAAAAAAAAAATATAATGCACATATGCAACATATACATATAATGCACATGTGTAGTACACATATAGTGCACATGTGCAGTACAAGTTTTTTTTGAAATTTTTTTATATAAAAATGCAGCAATTTTTTTTATAAAAAAATTCTAAAAAAAATTTGTATGTTTTTTATGCTTTTTTTTGGCTTTTTTAGTTAGTTTTCTAGTTTTCTCATGATCCTCTCCCTGTGTGTATATATATATATATATGTATATATATTGTATATGTATATATATATGTATATGTAGGACAAGGATCCATTTGGAACCACACTTTAGTGCGAGAAACGCGAGAAACAATGTGAACACAACAAAAAATACCTAAAAACATCTAAAGAACATACAATTTTTTTAACATTTTTTTATTTTGCTAATTTTTTAAGATTTTTTTTGTTTTTTTTTGGGGGGGAGAGGGGGTTAGTTTTTAGCATTTAGCTTTGGGGGGGGGGGGGGGTTAGGTTTTTTGGCGAGGGGGTGTGGGAGGTTAGTTTTTTTTAGGTTTTTTACGTTTTGGGTGGTGATGCAGTGAGTTACTTTTGTGTTCACATTGGTTCTCGCGGTTCTTACAATAAAAGTGGTTCTCACATGAACCTTACCATATATATATATATATATATATGATAAGTTTAGATAGAAAACCCTAAAAATTTGAGAAAACCCAACCTCCCGACATTTTTTTTTTAAAATAACACATGTAATATACATGTTTTTAAGAGTTTTGGGTTAAAAAACAAAAAAATGATGAAGGATTATTTTTTAAAAAAAATAAACAAATTTCAGCAACTTTTGTGACTAATATGTGTTAGACAAAAAATGCTGAAACTTGTTTATTTTTTTAAAAAATATTCCTTCGGCGATTTTTTGTTTTTTAGCACAAAACTCTTAAAAACATATATATTGTGTTATTTTTTTCAAAAAAATATGTCAGGAGATTGGGTTTTCAAGGGTTTTATCAAATTTTTAGGGTTTTCAATATAACCCTACCATATATATATATATATATATATAGGGTTACGATCATGTGAGAAACATTAGGCTAATTGAGAAACTTAAGAAGCATTCTGGACCACACATTTTCCTAAAGCCTTTTGTGATATACACATATGTATAGAATTAAACTGACTATATATATATGTGTATAATTCAATATACATATATGTATATAGTCAGTTTCAAACTATAAGTATGTTTATATTACGAAAAGCTTAGAGAAATGTGTGGTACAAAATGCTTCTTAAGTTTCTCAAATATGGTGGACTTCTCTTAGGATCCCTATCCTATATATATATATATATATATATAGGGGATGGGTAAAATAAGAACCACATTGAGTTGTGAGAACCGTAGAAACCAATATAAGTCATTGATCAAAGGTGTTTTAATGGATGAGATTAAAAGACAATAAAATAGTTGTAATCTTTGTGCTTTAATTAATGAGATTTTGTTTTTAGTGGGATAAGGGTAAATTTGTATTTTAATAAGCTCTTTAATGATTGATAATTAAAGTTGTAATCATTGTGCTTTAATTAAAGTTTGTGATTTAATTAATTTTATTTTTGAATCATACAGTAAGAAAATTATTTTACGTAGGAGTTCAAACTTTTTGTGCGCCGTTTTAAACGTTTTACGCGCGGGTTCAAATTTTTTTACACCCGATTTTAAACTTTTTTACGCGCCGGTTTTAAACTTTTTTTACGCACGGGTTTAAACTTTTTTTACGTGCCTGTTTTAAACTTTTTTATGCGCCTGTTTTAAACTTTTTTTACGCGCGGTTTTAAACTTTTTTACGCGCCGGTTTAAAACTTTTTTTATGCGCCGGTTTAGGACTTTTTTTACCAGCGGTTTTAAACTTCTTTAACGTACCGGTTTAAAATTCTCTTTGCGCGCCGGTTTTAAACTTTTTTACGCGCGATTTTAAACTTTTTTTACTTATGGGTTCAAACTTTTTTACGCGCCATTTTAGAAACTTTTTTTACACGCGGTTTTAAACTTTTTTTACGCACGGTTCTAAACATTTTTTACGCGTCGGTTTTAAACTTTTTTTACGCGCCGGTTTTCAACTTTTTTACGCGCGGTTTAAAACTTTTTTTACGCGATTGTTTAAAACTTTTTTACGCGCCGGTTTTAAACTTTTTTACGCGCCGGTTTTAAACTTTTTTACCCGCGAGTTTAAACTTTTTTTACGTGTGGTTTTAAACTTTAAAACAATTTTTTTTTTAAAAAAAAAAACAATTTTTTTTTAAAAAAAAAAAAACAATTTTTTTTTTAAAAAAAAAAAACAATTTTTTACGGGTTTAAACTTTTTTACAAAAAATATTTTACGCCAAACAAAAATATTTTATTGTTACAAAAAACTTTTTTACAATTTTTTTTCAAAAACTTTTTTACAGTTTTTTTTTTACGCCAAACATATTTTTACAAAATTTGAGGATCTTACCAAACGAACTCACCCAAAAATCACGTCTCAATAGATGTCTCATGTTGAATTTTAAATATAAGAAAGAGAAATAATGTGATATGTTGGGTTTTAAATAGAAGAGAGAGAAATATGTGACATGTTGACTTTTAATTAGAAGAGAGAGAAAATATGTGACATGGGAATGAAAAGACTAAAATACCCTTTTTGAATTAATTTGGTTATGGGTGAGTTGTAAATATGCTATTGGAAGATAGGGCTTCTCATGGTTCTCGCAACTGGGATTGGTTCTCTCTTGAACCGAATCCTATATATATATATATATATATATATATATAGGGTAGGGTTCTAGAGTGAACAACCTCCCAAGAGTGAACTGTGTGAACTGATTTGGACCCTTGATTTACACAATCTTGGATTTTAATTCAATGGCATGATAATTATAGGGTTAATTTTATATGTTTAATTAAAGTGAAAATGTATTACTGTACATATACATCATAAAAAAGGGTATTAATATTATCGAATAAATCATAATCCCTTAATATACTCATTTTCCACTTTGTTTCAAAATCATTCTGTTTCTCTTTCAATGTTCATCAACGTCAAAAAGAAGAAGGCAGAAGGGCGAAGAAGGAGAGTAGCTGCGGGTGAGGAAGATTAAACACTGTCGTCGACGATTAAATATACAACGTTATCCAGCACCAAGGTACACTAATATCATCTTTGAATGTGGGTTAAGATTTAAGTTGTCTACGATTATTAAACATTGCCGGCGATGATTAAAATCGCCAGAATATCCGGTTTTTTTCTGATCTACTGGTGTATAAGGCTTTTGACTTAAGTTGTGTAGAAATTAATGTTTGAAAAAACTTGTTTGGATCATTTTGATGTTGAATGGGTTAGGGGGTTAGGGTTTAGTTTCTTGTTTCAGGCGGGTGTACACATGTGTATTCCAATGATTGTTATTGTTTCAGGGGAAATTTTTATGAGGATTGTACATTGGGTTGTATACATATGTACATGTATTTTATTATTATTACACTGGGTTATGAAGATTTATTAATACACTGTGTACACGGCGATGTACACATGTGTATATTGTTATAAAGATTTATTAATTCACTGGGTTGAACATATATGCACATGGTATTTTTTTTTATTTGTTTGTAACCTGGGTTGTACACTATGTACACATGTGTATAAGCAGTCGATACACCGGTGTACAAAAGATTGTACACTATATACACATGTGTATAAGCAGTCGAGACACAGGTGTACAAAAGATTGTACAGGTGTAAAGTCGTTGATGTACACTTGTCTCATCTTTAAAGGATATATCAGTTTTGGTTTGGTTTTTTGTCCATTTGTAGGAACAAACGGCCGCGTGGCTACTAGAAGTGAAACAGGTATTCAGTTTGCACATTTTCTTGATAAGAGTTTGAAGTATTTACATATCAGCACATACTATGTAACATCCGTAAAAAACCGGGTTAACCAAACCCGCTTCATTTATTAACCGAACATTCAGTTAAAAATTTCGTTGCATATTTAATGCTCAAACTAATTTTAAACGATACATAATTAATAAGTATATTAGAATATAAAATTTATATTTGAAAATTTATTAAATTTAATGAAATAAAAATTAAATGCTGTGGCCGGGATTCCAACCCGGGTCAGCCGGATTAAGCTTAGCGACTTAACACACACACATTCCACCACTCCGCCACTTGATGTTTTTGTAAGTTTTAGGGAACAATTAAAACTTATGAACAACCATGAATCAACCTGTTGCGCCAAACTGAAACCGTAATCGGCTTCCAACCGTCCAAAACGTTTGAGTGATCGCGGATTCTAGATTATAACCGATGCACCGACGATCCTAATCAATTCAGTCTTGAATTAACTTGAATTCTGGTGATGTTCGGTTTTTATAACCGAAGATATTCAATCCCTGAATTACTCCAACAATTGCTTCCTCTCTCGACTCAAAAATCATCCGCATAACCTTCAATTTCACTTTCGCTCTATTTTCAGTTCGTCGGAAAAGCTTTTTGAACTCACCGGACTTTCGCCGGAAAACCGTGCCTTCCATTAAAACAGTAAGTTTCTCAATTCTTCTATCTTCTATCAGTTGTTAAGCTTTTGCTAACTCAAACCCTTCAATCAGAATCAGTTCCAGGCGACGATATCGGATAATCATCACTAGCCGGAAAATTTCTGAGAATTTCTAGAACTCGCTGTGAAACGGTATAAACCTTTAAACATTCTGATAACTCTTGTTCGGTACTTCAATTCCTCATCTAGCTAATCAAAATTGTTAATTGGTCCGCTCAGGCAAAGTCTATAAAAACAGAGCCGACGACTTCGCCGGAACTCTGAGAAAGATCATTTCTCCAGTATGTTTAATTCCAAAATCTTCCCTGCCATTTCATTTTAATCATTTGAATGTTTGTCAATCGAATTGGACATGAAACAGTTGAATTATCATCATCTGTGTTCTTGAGCGAAGAAGACGAAGTTTGTTTATGTTATAAGATTAATTAAAATCAGTATTATGAACGGGTTAGACACACAGTCCAGCGGTGGACTGTGTGCAAACAAATACATACACGTCCCGAGTTCGATCCTTGACACACGCACATTCTCGGTAATAAAAATAATCTTTTTAACCGAACCAGGATAACTCACAGAATCATGTTAAGTATAATAAAAACCAGATTATTAACCAGGTTAGACACACAGTCCAGCGGTGGACTGTGTGCAACAATAACTCATACGTCCCGGGTTGGAGACTGATTGACGGCACCGGTTCAAAGCAATTAAAATCCTTTTTAAAAAAAATAAATGATTTTCGGATTAAGTTAAATAGTATATAAATATAATTAAAAACAGAAATATTTCGGGTTAGACACGTAGCTCAGTTGGTAGAGCTGCGTGCACGCGTACGGGAGGTCACGGGTTCGAGTCTCACCCAGCGCACACATACAAACGACCGAACCGGTCAACGTTCAATAGTAATAGTCAACAGTCATGGTCAACGGTCAAAAAGTCAACATTTTTTTTATTATTTTTATTTATTTATTTTATGTAAAAATCAATTAAAAATACTTAAAAATAACGTTTTTAAAATTAGAAAATAGCCTTAAACTCACAAAAATATATCCAATAATCATACTCAAATTGATTAATAAAATCAGCTTATTTACAGTACCTTTTCGTTATTAATTAGGTTAGTTATTTCTCGTTGATCAATCCTCTAAACTCGTGCGCATTCAACATCATTCACCGAACGCACCCAAGGTGAGTGAATCTCTACAAATTCCCCGTTTTAATCACGTTTTTGGGGTGTATCATGTGTCTTATTATTTATTATATTTAAACTATTGTGCATCCATCATATCGATGAACAAATGTGTATTCAAAATGTATCAACTGTTGTGTGGTTATTGTTTAGATTAAATTTATCATTTTCAGTACATACATTTTCATAGGCCGCCGCTCCCCATTACATTATGAGCGTTGAGCTGTTCCCCATTACATTATGAGCGTGAACCAGGCATTGCCAACATACGATCGGCTCCGTTTGATTGAGCCTTGATCGCACATACATTATCATAGGCCGCCGCTCCCCATTACATTATGAGCGTTGAGCTGTTCCCCATTACATTATGAGCGTGAACCAGGCGTTGCTAACATACGATCGGCTCCGTTTGATTGAGCCTTGATCGCACAGACATTTATCATAGGCCGTCCGTTTCCCCATTACATTATGAGCGTGAACGTGACGTTGCCAACATATACAGTTTCATTCATGTTATATATTCATGCAAGTTGGGTTGTTATGGTATGTTATGGTATGTTATTGTATGTTATTCTTTGTTGTTGTTGGATATTGTATGCTATTGGTTTGTTATTGTATGCTATTTGTTTGTTATTGTATGTTTATTTATGTTTGTTCATATATGAATATTGCACAATTTTTCCATATTAAACACAATAAGAAATAAATAATAAATATTTTCTAACAAGGTTCACTCGCCAACTTTTGTTGATCCAAAAACCATTTTTACACATGATACAGGTGAACAGGATGAAGCAAGGAAAACATAGGAAATTGCCTTAGAAGAAAAATAATGAAGTTTAGAAGGATGAATAGAACATGTTGTATTTGTTTGATTTGATTGTAGGATTCCTTGTAAATTGTAATAATAAATATGAAACATTTTAATAAATGTCATGAGCTTTGATGAAAACCCAATCATGCCCCGATCACCTTTTCTGCTGCGGGTCGGGGTGTGACAGATTGGTATCAGAGCTTTTGACTATAGGGACATAGGATAGGTTATTAGACCCTTAGAGCCTATACTATAGTTGATTAGATTTTAATTGTTTATGTGGTTACATGCAAACTCATGATGTTTATTTCTTTCATATTTATTACATACACAAATGCATGCGAACACTTCCAATATTACATTTTGTGATACATAGTGAATTATACTTACAGTCAAACATATATACTTACATACATATTCATCATACATATTTCAATGTTCACATATTCAATTCATCTTCATACTTCCGTTATTCAAGATTTTGTCGCATTTTTCATTTTTCAAATCTCATCAAAGTGAGTTCTGCGACGGGCATGTAGTAACTGTAAGGGTACAAGTATCGGTAGTCGGAACGTCCTGTCTAGGTTGGCATTCGTATAAATCCAATATAACGGACCAGTTTGGCTACCTGGGGACTAACGATGAGAGTACGAAGGACCTATTAGGCCAAAGCATGCCACACCAAACGTCGTTCGAACTAACCCCACTTTGAGGTGTCACCGTGTCCACACCTGGATACATTCCGAATATCATACGTTACATACTTATTTCTCGATTTTCTCCGGGTTTTAGTGTACGTAACCAGGCTAACACATGCGAACCATATGAAAAACCTGGTAATCATGGGGCCCCACGTGATTACGAAGGTGAAGTATGGCGGCATGCAAGGTCCAATTACGAGCAAAGCCCAAGATATCCTATGGATGTAGTAGATTTATTATGCTATGTTTATTTTGTGAATGTTCATTCCTAAATACGACACATGATCCCAAAAACATCCAACTCATACTCTTGATATGTATTCCTTGTAGATGTCTTCTAATTCCGCTCGTAGGAAGATGAGAGCAGGAAAAGCTCGCGAGCGTATGGCTGCCCAAATCGCTCAACAAATGGCTGCCGTAATACCCAACATTGTAGTTCAAGTTCAACAAGCCCTTACCGCTAATCCCATCAACCAAGAAGATCAAAATGTCATCAACCCTCCCCCAAATACCACTAAATGCACCTTCAAGCATTTCAAATCCTGCGACCCTCCAAAATACGAAGGGACTGAAGGTGTCACCGCTCTCCTCCATTGGTTTGAGGAAATGGAAAACACTTTTCTAAATTGCGATTGCCCCGATGATCGCAAAGTGCGATATGCTATCGGTCGTTTACTTGGAATAGCACTTACATGGTGGAACACAGAGAAGGCCAAAGGAGGTGTTGAAGATGCTATGACTTTGAATTGGGAAGAGTTGAAGGAAATCATGACAAGACGGTTTTGTCCAAGGAGCGAAATCAAGAAATTAGAAGATGAGTTCTATTCATTGAAGCAAAAGGAAGGCGACCACACCACGTACAACAAGAGATTTCTCGAGTTAAATCAAATGGTCCCCAACTTGTTCACTCCTCTTTACCGTTTGATCGAGCACTACATTCGAGGTCTTCCTTCAAAAATTCAAGACTCTGTAATAAGTACCACACCTGCAACTTTGGAAGCAGCTATGGAGTTAGCTACAGAACTCACTGAGAACCGCATACGGAATAAAGACTTCAAGGAGGAGAAGAAGAAGGATAAAGCATCAACTGAAACCTCGAACTCCACCCAAACCGAATCCCTTTCTCAACCCATTTCTAAGAGAAAACGAGATGGGCAACTTTTCGCTGTCACCCAACACAATCAACCAACGTCACAAGCCATACCCCTCCAAGCTATCCCAATCACTCAAGTAGCACCCAACTCAACTTACCCAAATAAGAAACCTTACTTTGGACCTCACCCTCAATGCAATACCTGTTCTTATCACCATCCATTTACCTTACCTTGTCGATTATGTGCGAATTGTGGACGCTATGGTCATTCGAGCAAGGTTTGCCGCACCTCTCAAAACCAAACCTTACCCCCTACTCAAAACATGATCCAAACATATCAACAACCTCAATACCCCATGCTCCCATATGTTCGAGCTTGTTTCAATTGTGGCGACCCTACCCACTTTAGAAACACGTGCCCTCGATTGATTAACATCATAAACGCCCAAGCTCAAGCAAACCCAGTTAACCAAGCAAATCAAGAAAACCTAACTGCTAGGCCACCAGCAAGAGGAAGGGTTTACAACATCAACGCCAATCCTGATGAAGATAATGACGGCCCAAACGAACCACCCAACTAGTTTCTTCACCAAAAATCAAGAATTCAACTCCAACCGCTTAGTGTTTATGTTTTATTTATGTTTATCTCAATCTTCACGTATCTCATTTGTAAATTGAAAATTGAATCCAAGAATCTTAATGCGAATTACTATCTCAATTTTGTTTTATACTCATTGTTTTAACATTCATATCATCAGACATCTCGACGTACCTCGATCTCATCAGTTAAAGAAGTTGGGTTGTGTCTCACTTTTATATAGACTAACCCCTTCATCATAACAAACGAGAGAGGTACCGTCATCATTCAGTCCCCTTTCAGAATTGAGACTCAAGCTTTGGTTGTTGTGTTTACTTATGTTTTAGAGTCACATAGAACTAATCATAATTTACTGACAAAACCAATGAAAATTTGACAAGAATATGGTGGATACGCCGCTGGTACTTCCTATATATAAGTATTTTTGCCAAAGGATCAGAGTCATTGTCAGGCAGTTATGAAAAGTTCCATATAGGATTTAGTAATGTCTTGGTTGAAGTTTGTTTTATACTCACTGATTTAGCATTCATATCATTTCAATCTCACTGTTTAAAGAAGTTGGGCTGTGTCTCACTTCTACATAGACTAACTTCTCCATCATAACAAACAGGAGAGGTACTGTCTTTATTCAAGCATGTATACTATCAGAATTAAGACTCAAGCTTTGGTTGTCGTGTTTGTTTATGTTCTAGAGTCACATCACAGAACTAATCATAACTTACTGATAAAACCAATGAAAATTTGACAAGAATATGGTGGATACACCGCTGGTACTTCCTATATGTAAGTATTCTTGCCAAAGGATCAGAGGCATTGTCAGGCGGTTATGAGAGGTTCCATGTAGGTTTTAGTAGTAAAAGTTTGTTTTAGGATATAACCTTATCTTTCCAAACGTATCAAAACTCTTATACATAAATTTCATACTTAGTCAATCAACTCTGTGTATCCATGTTCCGTATTCATACACTTTAGGCAACAAAAAGCGATTCCTGTAGCAGGGTATTCAACCCCTACAAGGAACGTTACCGCCTTAAACAAAATTTAAACTCTTACTCCCTTCTAAGTATGTGATTGTCAAATTTAAAACACCATCCTTTTGAGTCAAACATGCCACTACTTAAATTTCGGGACGAAATTTCTAAAAGTAGGGGATACTGTAACATCCGTAAAAAACCGGGTTAACCAAACCTGCTTCGTTTATTAACCGAACATTCAGCTAAAAATTTCGTTGCATATTTAATGCTCAAACTAATTTTAAACGATACATAATTAATAAGTGTATAAGAATATAAAATTTATAAAATTTAATGAAATAAAAATTAAATGCTGTGGCCGGGATTCGAACCCGGGTCAGCCGGATTAAGCTTAGCGACTTAAAACACACATTCCACCACTCCGCCACTTGATGTTTTTGTAAGTTTTAGGGAACAATTAAAACTTATGAACAACCATGAATCAACCTGTTGCGCCAAACTGAAACCGTAATCGGCTTCCAACCGTTATCGGCTTCCAACCGTCCAAAACGTTTGAGTGATCGCGGATTCTAGATTATATCCGATGCACCGACGATCCTAATCAATTCAGTCTTGAATTAACTTGAATTCTGGTGATGTTCGGTTTTTATAACCGAAGATATTCAATCCCTGAATTACTCCAACAATTGCTTCCTCTCTCGACTCAAAATCATCCGCATAACCTTCAATTTCACTTTCGCTCTATTTTCAGTTCGTCGGAAAAGCTTTTTGAACTCGCCGGACTTTCGCCGGAAAACCGTGCCTTCCATTAAAACAGTAAGTTTCTCAATTCTTCTATCTTCTATCAGTTGTTAAGCTTTTGCTAACTCAAACCCTTCAATAAGAATCAGTTCCAGGCGACGATATCGGATAATCATCACTCGCCGGAAAATTTCTGAGAATTTCTAGAACTCGCTGTGAAACGGTATAAACCTTTAAACATTCTGATAACTCTTGTTCGGTACTTCAATTCCTCATCTAGCTAATCAAAATTGTTAATTGGTCCGCTCAGGCAAAGTCCAAAAAAACAGAGCCGACGACTTCGCCGGAACTCTGAGAAAGATCATTTCTCCGGTATGTTTACTTCCAAAATCTTCCCTGCCATTTCATTTTAATCATTTGAATGTTTGTCAATCGAATTGGACATGAAACAGTTGAATTATCATCATCAGTGTTCTTGAGCGAAGAAGACGAAGTTTGTTTATGTTATAAGATTAATTAAAATCAGTATTATGAACGGGTTAGACACACAGTCCAGCGGTGGACTGTGTGCAAACAAATACATACACGTCCTGATTTCGATCCTTGACACACGCACATTCTCGGTAATAAAAATGATCTTTTTAACCGAACCGGGATAACTCACAGAATCATGTTAAGTATAATAAAAACCGGATTATTAACCAGGTTAGACACACAGTCCAGCGGTGGACTGTGTGCAACACTAACTCATACGTCCCGGGTTCGAGACTGATTGACGGCACCGGTTCAAAGCAATTAAAATCCTTTTTAAAAAAAATAAATGATTTTCGGATTAAGTTAAATAGTATATAAATTTAATTAAAAAACAGAAATATTTCGGGTTAGACACGTAGCTCAGTTGGTAGAGCTGCGTGCACGCGTACGGGAAGTCACGGGTTCGAGTCTCACCCAGCGCACACATACAAACGACCGAACGGTCAACAGTAATGGTCAACAGTCATGGTCAACGGTCAAAAAGTCAACATTTTTTTTTTATTTATTTATTTTATTTAAAAATCAATTAAAAATACTTAAAAATAACGTTTTTAAAATTAGAAAATAGCCTTAAACTCACAAAAATATATCCAATAATCCTACTAAAATTGATTAATAAAATCCGCTTATTTACTGTACCTTTTCGTTATTAATTAGGTTAGTTATTCCTCGTCGATCAATCCTCTAAACTCGTGCGCATTCAACATCATTCACCGAACGCACCCAAGGTGAGTGAATCTCTACAAATTCCCGGTTTTAATCACGTTTTTGGGGTGTATCATGTGTCTTATTATTTATTATATTTAAACTATTGTGCATCCATCATATCCATGAACAAATGTGTATTCAACATGTATCAACTGTTTGTGTGGTTATTGTTTAGATTAAATTTATCATTTTCAGTACATACATTTTCATAGGCCGCCGCTCCCCATTACATTATGAGCGTGAACCAGGCGTTGCCAACATACGATCGGCTCCGTTTGATTGAGCCTTGATCGCACATACATTATCATAGGCCGCCGCTCCCCATTACATTATGAGCGTTGAGCTGTTCCCCATTACATTATGAGCGTGAACCAGGCGTTGCCAACATACGATCGGCTCCGTTTGATTGAGCCTTGATCGCACAGACATTTATCATAGGCCGTCCGTTTCCCCATTACATTATGAGCGTGAACGTGACGTTGCCAACATATACAGTTTCATTCATGTTATATATTCATGCAAGTTGGGTTGTTATGGTATGTTATGGTATGTTATTGTATGTTATTCTTTGTTGTTGTTGGATATTGTATGCTATTGGTTTGTTATTGTATGCTATTTGTTTGTTATTGTATGTTTATTTATGTTTGTTCATATATGAATATTGCACAATTTTTCCATATTAAACACAATAAGAAATAAATAATAAATATTTTCTAACAAGGTTCACTCGCCAACTTTTGTTGATCCAAAAACCATTTTTACACATGATACAGGTGAACAGGATGAAGCAAGGAAAACATAGGAAATTGCCTTAGAAGAAAAATAATGAAGTTTAGAAGGATGAATATAACATGTTGTATTTGTTTGATTTGATTGTAGGATTCCTTGTAAATTGTAATAATAAATATAAAACATTTTAATAAATGTCATGAGCTTTAATGAAAACCCAATCATGCCCCGATCACCTTTTCCGCTGCGGGTCGGGGTGTGACATGCTAGTCTAAAAATATGTTTCCATTTTCATTTTCCAGGTGAACCTTGAAAGTTTGCCAGGGAAGAGAAGCAGATGTTCAAACAGTATATTTTACTTTTACTAAAAACCTTTTTATATTTTATTTTTTAATTTGAGACTAGTAAATGCAGCAAACACTTTATTCTCTAACCTCAGTATCTCTACCGGTTTATAGAGGATCATAACATAGCTACGTTTCCTTCTAAAAAGTAGGTAAAAGAATCACAAAAAAAACCCATCTTTCAATCCTTTTTGTGATCATAAGTAAAAGTTGTGTTGGGCGGTTGTAAAGTTTACATCTTATGGCTGCAGATATTATAATCTTGATGCTTATCACCAAAGGCAAAATCGTGGCTTAGATTTTGTTGTCATTTGAAAAATATTGGTTATGTTCTGTTTTCAGACTAGAGTTGCAGAGGGAACGCGAGAAACAGAAGGATGCAAAGGTAGAAGCGTTGAAACGCTCCATGCAAAGTGGAATGGCAAATAATACACTTTTATATGATTTGACTTACTAAAATTTGTAAAATTGGAACTTATTATAGGGTGTTTTTTGTTTATTATGCTCTGTTTGAGGCGGGTGTACACATGTGTATTCTGATTTTGCTATGTTTTAATGCGATGTTATGCTGTTTGGTTTGGTGTATTATAGTTAAGTACGCAGATGTACTTTAGAGATTCTTGAATGGGTCAATTGTAAAACGTTGGTCTGTATAGGTTATAATTATTCAGTTTAAATGTTCCAACTTGGAAAAAACATAGATGTTTTGTTATTAATTGAGGTAATAAAAGTATTGATGGATTTACACAATTAGATGACTTATAGTACAAAAAGTGTATATATGCATATACACAGATGTATTACTAAATATACATATGTGTATTGATGTAGGTACATGTGTTTCTAAAACTTAATGCGATGAATACCAAATTCAGTATTATTCATGTCGCCGTAACATATATACTAGGACAATTAAAAAAAGAAGAAAATAAAGTCACATAAAATGGAAAAAAACATCATCCAACAAACATTCGCTCATAGAAATGGGAAAAAATGAACTAAAACATGGTTCATGTATCAGTTTTTAAAACGGAATTTATATATCGCTACGGTTGTCTTCACTCTCTTCTAATTGTCCATCAGTACCGGTGTCCGTTCCGTCGTCGTACTCGTAACACTCGTCGTCTTCTTCATCATCGTCTTCTTCTGTCGACTACTCTGCACAAGTTTATTAAAAAGGTACGTTAAACATAAATGTTGTATACATACACACTAGGGGAATGAACTAAAGAACATGAACTGTGCTGAAATGTTGTATACATACACTCTTTTAAAAATAAAAGTCAAATTCAACTTCCACCGGCTGAGGTGGTGCTTGTGGTGGCTACATTGGTTGATAACCATGGTGATATCGCCGGAATAACGACAAAGTTAACTCCGACAAGCAACACATATGTATGGTTCTTTATATACTAAGTACACATGTGTACTGGTCTGTATGTAGTTAGTACACATGTGTGCAGGAAGAAACACGTATCCTTCCGTCATGCCTACGTCACTCTTTTAATGAATCTATATTTCGCTCACATTGTCTTCGCTTTCTAATTCTTCAGTTCCGGACTCCAATTCTAATCGGTAAATATTTATAGACAAACAATACCTTCCAGCACCCACGAAGCAAATATCATTATAGCTTGGATCAGGACCTTTAATCTGATAGAGACCAACGACTTCTTTCATGACCTGCTCGAAAGATAAAATTTTATCAAATACTTTCCTTTCAATAAATTATAACTATTTAGTACATAAAATTACAAACGTCGATGAGTAAGATCAAAATCTTACAACATCCTTAAACGCCACAAAGGCAGCTTCAGGCAGGTAAGCATAAGTCGTACCGCTGTATAGAACCGTCCCATGCTTTCCGTCGAAAACACTTGAGCTTAACGACAACTGTTTCCCCGCAACATGTATTTCCTTCAACTCAAATATTGTAATATGGGTTATTGCCATCCCAAGACTAGAGTAAATGTGTGAGATGTACAAAATGTATTTTGTTAGAAAAAAGTATTAAAGTATTCTATCTATAAGTGTACAACTTGATTCTAGATAGATTGTGATTCATTTAGCACACAATCAACAAGAAAAGTCATACAAGTAATCAAGGCATTTCATCAAACATTTGATGTGCATACAAAGATGAACCAAAAAATATCACCCTGATGTCGTAAGAAAAGCATGATTAACTTCAATTCCTACAAAAATCAATCTTACTACTTGATTAGAGACTTCAATTCTTGCAAAAGATGAACCATCCCTAACTCATTCTTACAACAAATTAAGCACTGTAATTCAACCAACCAATTTCTAAAACACCGAATACATCAATGGATAATAGATACAAACCTGGGTTTTCCGATTAATGTTCGCCGGAATCTTATGCCGTCTCCGATTAATGTTCGCCGGATACAACTACAATAACCAATCAACTACCGGCGTCGATACAGTTGAGATCGATCTTCAGACAAAAAAATGATGTGATGTACGATGAAATTGGAACGTGTTTTTCTGGGTTAATGGAACTGATGAACAACAACTGTGAATAGAAGGTAAATCGCAGGAGAATATGGTGATTAGTTAAAGAGACAAAGATGAAAATCTTATAAGAATATAAAACATGTAAAGATTTGGGATTGAAAATCTTACGTGAAACTTAAATTATTTATTCATTTAATAATTTAAATTTAATAATAGTTTATATGTACAATTACAATCCTACCCCTAATCATCTTAAACTAAATCAATGGCCAAGATTAGTTCACATAGTTCACTTTAAAGAAGTTGTTCACTCTTGAACCTAATCCTATATATATATATATACTATATATAAAAACATATCCCAAGGACTTCTTAAAGTAATTTGTCATTCCCTTAAAACACTCTTTATGTATAATGTACAAGTCTTTAAAGCACCAGAAATAAAAATTGATATCACTTTCCACTTATACCCATTCTACTAAATAAACACGGGATACCTAATGGATTATGGTTTCACATTCATTTCAAAACATTTCAAAATCGCCACTTCCCTGCTCCTTTCTCTCTCTCGCGATTCCAGATCTGGATCTAGGGTTTGTCTCCAAGGCGAGTATCTGCACGTTTCGTCTCGATCAAACCTAAAATTCCAAATCCAACTATGAAACCCTAAATCTTCACTACAATCTCACTACTAATGGCGAGATACGACAGAGCTATCACTACAGTCTCACTACTAATGGTTACTAGAGAGTGTAGAATATGTCAGGAAGACGATGGTGAACACGAGATGGAATCTGCCTATTGTTATAATGGCACTCTCAAGGTCTTGACTTCATTTCCCCCTTTCCCCTACCTTTGTTGCTTAATTACTGTTTCTATTGTTTGAACTTTTGATTTTATTGTGATTACGAGTGGATATAGTTTCAATTTTAAGTTCTCTGAGTCAACGAGTGGATATAGTTTCAATCTTAGATGTTATTACCAGTGAATCCATCGATGGCGGTAAATTCAGTAATGTGGAAGGAGATGCGTAATCTTTATCGGTTGTTGCCATTATAGGGCTTTCATTTTTGCTTGTGAAGGTAGATTGTTAAATCCTCGAATTGTTGTTTTCTTGCTTCGATTTTGGTAGTAGTGGTAGGATTAGGGTTTATATTTTGTATTATCTTACTAATACTTGTAATATAGGTTGTAGAGGTATGTGCCGTTTCCGACCAGATATGCGATGATGTCTGGTGTATGTCTATGTTTCCGTCTAGCTTAGGTAAGATTTAACTGTTTTATGTAACTCCAATGAGATTATATGTGCAAACCATTTATTTGTCTCTACATGTATGATTTTTGGAGACTTTGGAAGCACATGTGGTCATTCATCTTGTATCTAGAATGATGTTGAGTCTCAAAGCTTGGAAAGCACAAGGAACATGGATGATATGAATAAAAAGATAAAACCTGGGCAGTCGACTGAAACCGTAAATACTTTTGGTGTTGGCTGACTATGTTAAACAGTGTAGATGCAGCAAGGTTTGTCAACCATTAATTTTCATAAATAGATTTACAGGTGCTAAAATGGATAGGTAAGGAGTCTCGAGTAACATGTAAAAACTAGTAAAATTTTCGGATGAGTTGAAAGGGGCTAGGTCGACATGTCAAATATGGTTTATGTTATTTATAATAATATTTTTTTTGGATAAAGCGGTTTGGAGATTTTATGCTTTAAAGAGACACTTTAGCGACTCGCTTTGTTTTAAGCTAAAAATTGATTTAGCTTGTTTGTTGTTTGACCCGTTAAAGCTAAAACATGACCCAAAACATTCTATCATCAATTCATTGAACTTGCTATCTAATAAGTTTGGTTAACTTGTTGATGGTGCTAATATATTTTTATTTATTTTTTTTGAATTTTTTTAGTGAAATTTTGATGGGAAATCGGGGACAGAAACGAGCGGATGCAATCGACGAATTTCCAGCGGATAAAAGAACTTGTAGTTCATTGGAGTTCAAAGGAAGTTCATCAGTATCACTGATGGAAAAGACCGCAAGTACCTCCACAAAGCAGACCCATGATCACGAAATGGAAACATCTTCATCTGCATCTGGTCGGGCTCGGCCCGTACAGACGAGGGTCGTCGATTTGAACATCAAGACCACTTTATCTCATTCTATTGATACTGCATCTGGGGCTAATGTTGCCATATTTGGTGAGTCACATGGGGACCTCAATTCAGTTTTTATTATATCTATCTTATATATAATATGCATGTCTCTACATGTATGATTTTTGGAGACTTTGGAAGCTCATGTGGTCATTCATCTTGTATCTACAATGATGTTGGGTCTTGGAAGACGCAAGGAACATGGATGATATGACTGATAAGATGAAACCTGGGCAGTCGACTGAAATCGTAAAATGCTTTTGGTGCTGGCTGACTATATCAAACAGTGTAGATGCAGCAAGGTTTGTCAACCATTAATTTTCATAAATAGATTTACAAATGCTAAAATGGATAGGTAAGGAGTCTCATAACATGTAAAAAAAGAGTAAAATTTTGGGACGAGTTGATAGTGGCAAGGTCCATAGGTCAAATATGGTTTATGTTATTTATAATAATCTTTTTTTGGATAAAGCGGTTTGGATGTTTTATGCTTTAAAGAGACACTTTAGCGACTCGCTTTGTTTTAAGCTAAATATTGATTTAACATGTTTGTTGTTTGACCCGTTAAAGATAAAACATGACCCAAAACATTCTATCATCAATTCATTGAACTTGCCATCTAATAAATTTGGTTTACTTGTTGATGGTGCTAATATATTTTATTTATTTTTTTTAAAATTTTTAGTGAAATTTCGATGGGAAATCGGGGACAGAAACGAGCAAATGCAATCGACGAATTTCCAGCGGATAAAAGACCTTGTAGTTCATTGGAGTTCAAAGCAAGTTCATGACTATCACTGATGGAAATGACCGCAACTACCTCCACAAAGCAGACCCATGATCACGAAATGGAAACATCTTCATCTGCATCCGGGTCGGGCTTGGCCCGTACAGACGAAGGTCATCGATTTGAACAGCAAGACCACTTTATCTCATTCTGTTGATACTGCATCTGGTGCTAATGCTGCCACATTTGGTGAGTCACATGGGAACTTCAATTCAGAGGGTTATTCCCTATATAACTATGGTCACAAATATGTGTTTGTTCGGATCCTAAGATCGACCAAACGGGTCAGACTCCAAAGTTAAAGCGGTGGTCAAGACCGCTCGACTTACGACCCTAATAAAGAACTAAACTAAAAGTGACGAGTTAGACATGTCCACACATGTCTAACTAAGTTATAAAAATGTTTTGATATCAAAACAAAGTGTTTTGATACCAGAAAATAGTTCCGTCGTATAATGCGCACTTTGCGCATTATTGACCCAAACTTTGACGCGTCACTACAACTAGTAAACGTGGTAATCAGTAGGCATGATTGCTATGGATCATAACTATTGTGATTACGATCACATTGTAAAGTTCAGTTGAACTTTTTCTTGACCAATTACTGGTCAAAGTTGAAAGTCAAACACTGTTTGACTTTTATCTTGAAATAGCTAAAATAAATGAAACAAGACAAGTAGAGAGCACTTATTTGTGTTGATGAACACTTGAAGAGCTCCAAGAAGAAGAATGCTCAGATGGGAGGCCTCCACAAAGGTGGTAGCACTCCAACTTAGAGCAAGAGGAGAAGAATGAGAAATGAGAAAAGAACAAGGTGAACTTTGATGGGTATTTATAGTGTTCTTGGATCAACAAGATCATCAAAAGTGTCTAATGTGTTGGCATGATCTTAGGAGAGCCTAAACAAGTGTCAAATGCAGGTGAAATTGTGGCAAAACGAAATCCTTGTAGATCAAGCAAAGGAACAAGGAGCTGCCACCTTTCTGCTATGTTGGGCACCCCTTACAGACCTAATTTTTAAGCTCCATAAGGACGATAAAGCATAGGGAACTTGAGATATGTTCGGAAATGTCACGGATGTCAGTTCGTTTGGTCGTACGGTTGCGGTTTTCGGTTAATTACGACGAAAATCATAACGAATGCGTGAATGACCGTAAATGCGTAATGAATGATATTTTTGCATTCCAATCATTAAAATACAAGATTTTAATGATTACAAAAATTTTTGGATGTGCGTACATGTTCTGGATTAAGAAATAAGCGAAACGACATAGTTTCGCATAATTTATAAAATAGCCCCTGAAGTTGCAAAAGCATGATTTTGCCATACTGAAGCCCTCAAAACTTATTTACAAGTTATTTAAGGGTATTTGGGGTATGCTAAGCTTGTTACCTTGTTCCGGAATGTGCATCGCTACGAGAATCGACATACTTTCGTAGTTTGTCGTAAATGGTCCTTGTGATCGAATAAGCTTGTTTTTGACATACCAAACCCTTCAAAACTTATTTCTAAGGTATGTAAATTATTTTTAGG
This sequence comes from Scalesia atractyloides, assembly GCA_947069175.1. Taxonomy (NCBI): domain Eukaryota; kingdom Viridiplantae; phylum Streptophyta; class Magnoliopsida; order Asterales; family Asteraceae; genus Scalesia; species Scalesia atractyloides. The sequence goes on from CAMTDV010000030.1 coordinate 32,160,250, forward strand.
GTATGTTTAGCTTATGTCACTATTCCGGCATATACGTTGTGCTTAACTGATTATGTTTTGTGATTTCACTTCCAGAAAACGTTTGGAAGGTCAAAATTGAACAAATATTGAAAATGCACAAATGTCATTAATAAATATACAAATTTGTAAACTAAACAAAGTTTTATTGATAATAAAATTGTTTGGAATAGTTACAACATTTGAAATACACGGATGTCACAGTCTCCCCTACTTTAGGAAATTTCGTCCTAAAATTTAATTAGAGGAAACTTGTGAGAAAATATGTGGATACTTCGCCTTTATTTGATCCTCTCGTTACCAAGTAAATTATGGGCCACGTTTGGATTCCTAGTGAACTTTAACAATCGGAATTTGTCTGCGCTAGAGCTTTTCGATTTCACGGTCCAATATTTCCACCGGTTTCTCGACACAATGCATTGTGTTGTTAACATGAATTCATCAAGAGGGATGTGGAGGTTTTCATCAGCCAAACACTTTTTTTAGATTGGACACGTGAAAAGTTGGATGAACATTACCAAGTTCAAGAGGCTGTTGGGATTGACCCCTACAAAAGAACATATGATAAAATGCCAAAACAGGTATGTACTAAATCATCCAGAACAAACAGTGTTTTGACTCACAACTTCCTTCAATGAAAAGATATCTAACATCTGATGGCTCTAACATCTGCTCAGTGCTAAGCTCTGTTGGTTTGTAAAGATTGTTGAAGTCAAAAGATATCTAACATCTGCTAGCTCTAACATCTGCTCAGACCAAACCTCTGTTGAAGTCAAAAGTCTGCTGGAAGTCAAAGGTCTGATCACCCTTTGAAGAACATCTGATAAAGCTTCATCAGTGGTTAGCATTATAATTGGCTAGCTATCAGTGTTTTGTAAATGTATCAGGAGATAGCATTAGCAGTGGTTAGAGGTTGTTAGGTTTGTTAGATGTCATTGTCTTGGTGACATCAGCAAAGATGCCACAGAGGTTAGGGTTAGTACTATAAATAGACAGTGCATGTACTGTTCTATTTAGCTCACACACACACACACACTTATCTAGTATTATCTAACCTGTGTGAGCTCGGGCTGAGGGGGAGTTAGTGATTTATGCATGTAATTGTTTGTAATCTTTCCAATCTTTTCAGCAATGAAAACATTGTATGATGAAAGCTAATCTCTCCTAGATTGTGTTACAAAGTTTTAAATCGCAGTCCGCTGCAAGGTATTATGTGTTTTATCTTATTTTATGATCAATTTGTTTAAAACAACACAATCAGGTCAACCTCAGATGCTAACAATTGGTATCAGAGCTTGGTCAGTCGAATTCGATCTAACAATCAATTTGACATAAAAAGATCAGCTCAATTTCAGTGATACTGTGTTGTTCGTATTTGTTGGAAAACAGAGTAAGAGCCAAATCACGTTATATACGATTTCAGTGTCTGTGTTGGAATTTGTGATGATTCCATGATTGACGGTTGCTAAGGATTCATCTAATGTCTTTAAAAGACCGAGTGAACCTTAACCTTAGGAACAAGATCTATATGAGGAACAAAAGTTATGAGGAAAATTTTAAGAAGGGTAAATTCCTATAAAGGTTATGGGTTGATATTTAGAAAACCAGATCCGAAGTAATGTGAATTTTAGCATAAGAAGTTTGCAAAAATGTCTAAGTTTCTCAAAATATTACTATAAATGATTCTGGATTGATTATTCTTTCCTTAAAAGCCTTCTAGTGAATGCTACGACATCTGCCTATGGAAAGGTTAAAAAGGGAATAGAAGAAAAATCACAAAACTCTAAAAGTGTGTTTATATCAAAACTTTTAATGACAAAAGAAAAGAATATAAACATAAAACACCTGAGAATTCACAGGCTAGTACTACAAAAGGAAAACCTAAAATTGAATCTTCGTCTCTGTTCAAACATCTGTTACTAAACAAGCTGAGTGCAACCACTATTTACAGGTAGATTCAGGTAACTGATGTATCTCAAGTTAAAAATTGTTTTAAAGAGGAAGTAGGACATCTATCAGGTCTAATTGATTCAGTTATCAAGAAATTTTTACTAAATTTTTAATAGTAAAGATTTCATTTATATATCAGGACATGTGTTACTCCTTTTTCGGTATTTTTGTTTTCTGGAAAGTAATACATGTTGAGCTTTCACTTGTTTTAAATGGTTAAAGCTCAAAACCTACCAGGAAGTAAAACCTTTCTATTTTTAGAGAGAAGGGAGTTACTTTTTCTTGATAATGGATCAAAAGAAATCTGTATGATTGTCAGGGTCAATTCATAAAATGAGTTAAGATAATCTCAAACTTACTGTCAAAAGTGTTTTAACACCATGGCTATTGTGTGGAAGAGATTTTGAATGAAAATTTCAAAAAAATTTATCATTAAAAATCCTAGTAAGGCTATGAGAAATGTTTTCTCAAGCCTAATCTTGCAGGTACTCACAATCTTCATCAAAATCTTATTCACCAAAAGGAACAGAAGAAGTTTTCAACACAGTCTATCATTCCATGATCAGGTACAGTGTAAATCAGATATCACCTAGTGAGGGATTACTATGAAAAATGTTTGATTTCTTTACAACATGCCCATATCAAGGATCATCTGGCAAATGTGTTGACAAAAGCACTTGATGCTCACACTTTTGACAGTTTGATTTCCAGGCTTGGAGTGTTAAACATGGATCAAAAACAGATTTCCCTATGATCCATGTGTAAATAGCCTCAAAAATGTTTTTAGAAAATCAAAACAAAACCTTAAAAATAGTTAAAATTGAAATTTTCTCAATAAATCTCTAAAGTCTGATGAAAACGCTGTTTGTACTTTCAAAACTCTGATGGGCAATTCTATCCACTGAAAAAGTGACTCCTCTGTCTTCATTAACATGGTTTCAAAACCACTGACAGAGGTAAAACTTACACAATTCACAAACTCTGATGACACACATCAGTGGTTTTACAAAAACAACTGTCATCCATTCATAGTCAGAGGATACACGTGGAAAGGAAATTGTCATCAGATCTTTCCACGTGTCAAAAGTTAATCGTCCGATGTATGAAACCACTGATAAAACCCTGATAAAACCCCCAAACAAGGTTTTTATCATCAAAATGTAAAATTTCTCATAAACGATCAAATTTCTCAAATCCGATCATGGCTCTCATCGTAAAAAATCCACACAATTATCTCTGTGCCTTCGAAAAGACGGAGAAAAACACAGATTTTCACCATATCATCGATATCCTGTCTTCATCAAAGTATAAAATTTTGCTCTCTTGTAATGCTCCAATCTATCAAGACACCCTACGAGATTTCTAGGCTAATGCAGAACTTGAAATTCAAAATAAAAAGCCTTGGGCAATCTCATCTAAAGTAGGAGATATCATGGTTCCAATAACCCCACAAACCATCTCAGAACTTTTTCAGATGGACGATCTTGCCGGTAAAATCTCTTTCCCTAAGGATGAGTATCAAGTTGATTTGGTAAATAGAGGGTATACAGGAAAACTAACAAAAGCTACTATGAAAAAGGGAAATTTTCCTCCTCCTATGAAATTCCTGTTTCACACTTTACTCACCTGTGTTTCAAATAAAACAACTGGTTTTGACAAAATACCATTGAAAATTCAATACTTGGGGTATGCTATTATGTCTAAAAATGAATACAATTACTCCCAAGCATTGTTTAATGATTTGGTAACAAATCTGGAAAATATGAAAAACAAAAAGGCACATGCTTTCTTATTATTTCCAAGATTTTTAAGTTATTATTTACAACAGAAAATTCCTAAAGAGAGTGTACATGTTCTTAAGTAGGGCATACCGTTTCAAATAAACAGCTTAAAGTCTGAAACATTTACTCGCCTTATGGCCAAAGAGTCAAAAGTTTCTAAAACACAAGCAGGAGAGTCTGAGCAAAATTTGGATGAGTCCACATCTACTCCTCAGACCTCAGCTGCTGAGCCCACTGCTCTTGGTGACCACAATAGCTTAACCACTACTGTGCAACTCACACCAAAAATCACCAAAAGAACTAAAAAGAAATCCATCAAGCCCACCAAACCTGCCAAAAGGGGTCTTCTAGAAGATGAGATCCCAGAAGTTAACCCTGTGACAACACAAATGTTACAAGAAACCACTATTGCTACTTCTCACAACAGTTGAAAAGATCTCCACCCAAAACCACAACTCCTCATGATTCCTCACAAAAGGAACATGTTGTAAGCACAGGGACACCATGAATTGAAACATTACCCTCATTTGAGAGTATGTTTAACTGTCCTTCTCCCAGGGAAAATTCTCCTTCTACATCAGTCCCCACATCCCAAATTACATCAACCCTGCTGTCTCTGTTTGAGGTCATTAAAAGTCAGACACAAAACAGCCTCTCTCACCAACACATTACTGAGAATACAACTTCCACAATGGTTGTATCTGATAAAATTTTATTGACTAACCCACAAACAGTTCAGGAGGTTACACCACTTGAATTTCATGAAATTCGTGTTGGTAGTTCAAGTGGAGCAGCTACTACAGATGTTGAATCCACTGATTTACATCTGGACAGTAATTTCATAAATAAGTCTCCCTTGAAGGCAATTTCTACTGAGGCTACCATGGCAACCACTGTTGGTATTAAAACCACTGTTGAGTTTGTTAAGGAAACCTCTGTTATAGAAAGAACTCCTTAGCACCAAGAAAAAGGGGCATCTGTGTTTGAAACAGGAGTTGAAACCTCTGTTCATGATAACATAGATATAACTACCACTTCTGGTAGGAGTTCAGATGATCCTATTAAGTTAGGTGATGATCTAAAATCTAAAGATATGACGGAGAGAGTTACAAAAATTGAGACATCAGTGGCAGATATCGAAAATATGCTGCAATAGATATTAAAATCTTCAAAGTCTCAATCCTCTGCTCTTCAAACCACTGATATAATCAAACAGGTATATCCTTTGTTTTAACAACAACGCCAACATGCTGACCACCAACATGAAATACGTGTAAAAATGTTCAAAAATGAGGTTGAGATAAGATATAAGAACACTCAGGCATAGCTTAAGGTTATCAAAGAAGCTCTCACAACATTTCATGGCACTACCCCTGCACCTATCTTCGAAAGAGTTGATGATGCTAAAAGGGGGAGAAAAATGAATCTATGAAAAAGCCAGAGCCTGCATAAGAGTCCTCAGTAACTTCTACTAAAACATCTGTCAAAGAAAAGAAAAAGGGAGGTGATGAAATCCTGGAAATTCAAGCAGATGATGAAGTTGCAACAATGAGGATGATTCAATCTCAAAATGAGACAAAGGAGAGGGTTTTGAAAAGGGGGCAAAAGAAGTTGAAGAACACTGCAACAGATGTTGATGTTACAAAAGGCACAACAGATGTTATGACAACAGTGGCTTCCACAAACACTTCTAAATTTCTATCAGAATCAATATTCATCCCTATAACCCAAACTCCTACAAAAACTCCTTCACCAAAACTAGTGTATACAAGAAAAAGAAAGGTCACAGTGAATGATGATGATATACATGCACATAATACTTTATCATCTTCACCATTTATCCAAACAAATCTAGAACCCTTCATCACTCAACCATCACCAACATCAATGATACTCACTCAATCACCTACTGGTCACAATCCTTCTAGAAACATACCCCTAGAAAACACATACCCTCTGGAACTGGCTGCAGTTCAAAACGAAATATTACAATTTTATACAGAGGCTGATCCATCCAAAAGAACCTTTCCATTTCTTCATGGCTACAAAATTCCAAAAAGCATTGATGAGTATCTAAATTTGAAAGCCAGACAAGCCAAAAAGATAGCAAAAGAAGAGGGAAAAGGGAAGGGTAATGCATACTTGTCAAAACTTGAGCAGCATGAGCTAAGAGAAGTCAGGAAATTGGAGGACTATGCAAGAGACTTAAACAAGAAGATGTCTAATGCTGATCCTCAAAAGAAGCTAAGGGAAGATCTCATAGCGCTTAACATGAGAGACAAACCATATCAAGCCTATGAGCATCAGTTCAAAGACTGGCCTATCACAACTCTCAAACAAGAAGCAAGTAGATGTGAAAAGATGAAAAAAGATCCTCAAATAAGGAAGAGTGCACCAGACTGGAACAAGTTTAAAAATTACATTACAGATCGTGACTTAGAAGCATTCATCCAAGCCTTGAATCAAAGAAAAAGGCAGTTACAAATGGATGATGAAGAAAAACAGAGAGAAGCTCACATTAGTAAACAGGCCAACAAAAATCAATCTCTGCATGAATTGGAAAATGGTTCATCAAAGCCTCAAGATCAATATGCTGAAACTGTAAAAGGGCTATCAAACAGTTTACCTCTCTCAAACTCATCAAAAATAAAACTTTTCCCAAGAAACCCATTGAATTCAAAAATACTAATATGGATGTCTGATAAACAGACCCATTACTCACTTTGCTCAAGTCCAATGGGAAAGTTGAATATATAACAAGGAAGGATGCACTAAGCCTGGGTGTAGCTGACCTTCAAGATCTTCTGGAACTTCAACTGTGCAGGGATGAAGAAGATTAAAATTCCCAGAATTTTGAACTACTGTTCAAAAGAAAAATAAGGGAAATACTGATGAGGGAATAAAGATCATGAATAAGGAAGAGTTTTGGCATCATCTGTTCTAGGGGGAGATTGTTGGGATTGACCTCTATAAAAGAACAGATGATAAAATGCCAAAACAGGTCTGTACTAAATGATCCAGAACAAACAGTGTTTTGACTCACAACTTCCTTCAATGGCAAGATATCTAACATCTGATGGCTCTAACATCTGCTCAGTGCTAAGCTCTGTTGGTTTGTAAAGACTGTTGAAGACCAAACCTATATCGAAGTCAAAAGTCAGCTGGAAGTCAAAGGTTTGATCACCCTTTGAAGAACATCTGATAAAGCTTCATCAGTGGTTAAGCTCATCAGTGGTTAGCATTATAATTGGCTAGCTATCAGTATTTTGTAAATGTATCAGGGGATAGCATTAGCAGTGGTTAGAGGTTGTTAGGTTTGTTAGATGTCATTGTCTTGGTGACGTCAGCAAAGATGCCACAGAGGTTAGGATTAGTACTATAAATAGACAGTTGATGTACTGTTCTATTTAGCTCACACACACACACACACTTATCTTGTACTATCTAACCTTTGTGAGCTCGGGCTGAGGGGGAGTTAGTGATCTATGCATGTAATTGTTTGTAATCTTTTCAATCTTTTCAGCAATGAAAACATTGTATGATGAAAGCTAATCTCTCCTTGATTATGTTACAAAGTTTTAAATCACATTCCGCCGCAAGGTATTATGTGTTTTATCTTATTTTATGATCAATTTGTTTAAAACAACACAATCAGGTCAAATTCAGATCCTAACAGAGGCAGCTCAAGTTTGTAGGCAACTTTTCCAATTCTCTCAATGATATTGAATGGTCCAACGTATCATGGCGCAAGTTTTCCTTTATTCCCGAATCTAATCACGCCTTTCCAAGGGGATAACTTAAGGAGTACGTGATCACCGACTTGGAATTCCAAGGGCTTGCATCGTTTGTCCGCATAACTCTTTTGACGGCTTCTAGCTGTCAAAAGGTTTTCGCGAATTTTCTTGACTTTGTCCGTTGTATCATGAATGAGTTTAGGTCCGGTGAATTGAGATTCACCGATCTCATTCCAACAGACATGTGAATGACATTTTCGACCATAAAGAGCTTCGAAAGGTGCCAAGTAAATGCTGGAGTGATAACTGTTGTTGTAAGAGAATTTGATCAATGGTAGATGCGAATATCAACTACCACCAATGTCGATCACACAGGCTCTAAGCATATCCTCCAGTGTTTGGATTGTCCTTTCAGATTGTCCATCTGTTTGAGGATGGTAAGCAGTGCTCAAGTTAAGCTTGGTTCCCATGGCAGATTGCATGGTTCTCCAAAAATGAGATGAGAATCGAGCATCACGATCAGATATGATATCCAAAGGAACACCATGACAAGATACTATATCATCCACATAGATCTTAGCAAGTTTGTCAACAGAGAAATCTTCACGAATGGCTATAAAATGTGCTGACATTGTTAGACGATCAACGACTACCCAAATGGCATCGTGACCTCTAGAAGTGCACGACAATTTGGTAATGAGATCCATAGCAATGTTTTCCCATTTCCAAACCAGAATCTCTGGTTGTTCAAGCAAACCAGAAGGGCATTGATGTTCCGCCTTAACTTTGAGACAAGTAAGGCATTTGGAGACGTACAAAGCTATGTCTTTCTTCATACCCGACCACCAGTACTGGGTACGAAGATCCTTATACATTTTGTCTACACCTGGATGAATTGAATAACGAGACTTATATGCTTCATCCATTATCAAAGTGCGGAGACCGTCTAGACTTGGAACCCACAAACGGTTCAGATAATAAAATAACCCATTGTCTTTTGTTTCCAGTTGTAGCTCGAGATCAAGTGGTAATTCATTACCCATTTTGTCTTGTGCAACACATGTATGTTAAGCTTCAAGAATACGTGTCTGGATATTAGATCGAACTTGAACGCAATGCAGCTCGATGCGTTCCTTACGACTTAACGCATCGGCTACGACATTCGCCTTACCAGGATGGTAGAGAATTTCGCAGTCATAGTCGCTCAGAAGTTCAACCCATCGTCGTTGCCTCATGTTTAATTCTTTATGATTGAAGATATGTTGGAGACTTTTGTGGTCCGTGAAAACCACGCATTTTGTACCATATAGATAATGTCTCCAGATTTTGAGAGCGAAAACAACGGCACCCAACTCAAGATCATGAGTTGTGTAGTTCTTCTCGTGTACTTTCAATTGTCTCGATGCATAGGCTATAACTTTGTCTCTTTGCATGAGAACACAGCCAAGACCTAAGTTTGACGCATCACAATATACAAATAAATCATCGTTGCCTTCAGGTAGTGATAGAATAGGAGCATTACAAAGTTTCGGTTTCAAGGCCTGAAATGCTTCTTCTTGTTTGGGTCCCCACTCAAAGGTTTATTCTTTTGAGTTAGAGCAGTAAGAGGAACCGCAATCTTGGAGAAGTTTGCAATGAAACGACGGTAATAACCTGCAAGACCCAAAAATGAATGAACTTCGGTTGGAGTAGTAGGCGTATCCCATTCCTTAATCGCACTGATTTTGGCGGGATCTACATGTATACCTTGTTTGTTGAAAATATGTCCCAAAAATTGAACTTCCTTTAGCCAAAATTCACATATGGAGAATTTGGCATATAGTTGTTCTTTCTTTAGGAGTTCCGGTGTTAAACGAAGATGTTGCTCATGATCGGATTGAGACTTGGAATAAATCTAAATTTCATCAATGAAAACAATGATGAACTTGTCCAAATAATGCTTACAAACCCTATTCATGAAGTCCATGAAAACAGTTGGAGCATTTGTTAGACCAAAAGGCATAACCGTGAATTCATAATGACCGTAACGTGTGCAAAAAGCTGTCTTGGGAATATCTTCCTCGAATACACGAAGCTGATGATACCCAGAACGTAGGTCAATCTTTGAAAAGCAAGTAGCACCCTATAGTTGATCAAAGAGATCGTCAATGCGAGGTATGGAATATTGATTTTTGATTGTGAGTTTATCGATACACATACGAAAAGATCCATCCTTCTTTTTCACAAATAACACAGGGGCACCCCAAGGTGAAAAACTTGGACGAATAAATCCTTTGTCAGAAAGTTCCTGAAGTTGCTTTGACAACTCTTGCACCTCAGATGGTGCAAGACGGTATGGAGATTTAGCAATAGGGTTGGCACCAGGTACAAGATCAATGTGGAACTCAACTTGTCGTGCTGGGGGTAAACTAGGTAGCTCTTCAGAAAATACCTCAGGATAATCCCGAACAACGGGAATGTCCTGAATTGTTTTTCTTTGCATTTCTCCTCTACAATACGTGCCAAGAAGGCCACATAATTCTTTCGTAGGTATTTTTTGGCTTGAGTACAAGTCATGAGTTTGAGGCTACTAACGGGTTTTTCTCCACGAACCTCCAAAATTTCACCAGACGAAAGGGGTATACGAACAATCTTATCAAAACAGACCACCTCAGCATGATATTTGGTTAACCAGTCCATTCCCACTATAGTATCAAAGCTCCCGAGTTGCATGGGTGTGAGGTCAATAGGAAAAAGATGGTTGTTGAGGTTCAGTTGACAACTAGTAATGACAGAATCAAGTTGGGTTCGCCACAAGCTATCTCGACTGTTAAGGGCTTTCCTAGTTTGGTTCTCAGTTTTGAAAGTAAAGGTTCAAGAGTTAAGGATACAAAAATCCTATAGGCCTCCGAATCAAAAAGTATAGAAGCAGGATGGTTGTTAACGAAGAACGTATCGTACACTACCTCGTTGTCTGCCCGTGCCTCGTTTGCATTAATGTTGAAAGCGCGTCCACGAGCCTGGTTCTCATTTGCCAACCTCGGGCAATTGTTTTGGTAGTGGGTGAGATCCCCACAGTTGTAGCAAGAACCGGGTGGAAAGTGAGGTCGTGCAGGATTGGCTGGCTGCTGAACGGGATTTTGTACAGCTTGATTCTGAGCAGGAGGGCAATGACAAGTGTTGGCAAGATGGCCATAACGTCCACAATTAGTACAGATATCACACGGTAATTGAGGATGGTGATGACTGTTACACAGTGGTGCAGTGCCGACGTACTGTTTCCTGGCGGGAGGCTGAGTAGGCTGATTGGGAGCGGCTTGATTTGGTTGTGTAGTGACAGCAAAGTTCTTAGAAGCCTTACGTTTCCTCGACTTCTTTGAACCTTCAGCTTTCTTACCATTTTTGCTTCTTAGACTTGTTAGACGGTTTCTTGTCACCCTTACGATGGAGTTTACCCTTTTTTATCTGCGATTCGGTCAGTGTTGCAGATAGCTCGATGGCTTGCCTAACCGAAGTAGGGTTGCTACCGGTGACAATATCCTGAACCAGGTCAGGGAGACCATCTATGTACTTCTCGATCGCCTTATCCAAAGGCGTTACCATCTCAGGACACAACAAGCTCAATTCCTCATACCTGTCAGTATACGCCCGGTTTTCACCGGTTTTCACCACTATCTTGCTTCAGGTCATGGAACTCATTTTCAAGTGCCCTCTTTTTGTGATGAGGGCAGAACTATTTCATCATCAGAGCCCTGAGTTCCTCCCAAGTTTGACCCATAGCAACATCAGCACCCCTATCTCTCATTACTCTGTTCCACCACGTGAGCGCTCTCTTTTGAAACACACTAGAAGCAAACTCAACTTTCCGCTCATTTGGACATTGAACATGGCGAAATGTATTCTCAAGACTCTCGAACCACTGTAGGAGCCCAGTTACTCCCTCAGAACCACTAAACTTGAGCGGTTAAGCCGAACTAAACTGTTTAAAGTTACACGCAGCTGGTGCATTATTGTTATTGTTGGCTTTGTTTATCTGAGTTATGAGATTTGGTAGCACAGCAGCAAACTGCTGAGCGATTAGAGCTGCCATATCGGCGTCCGTATTTGCGTTTCGTCGAGGAGGCATTCTAAAAGAGAGAAAACATGAGAGAAAACAAGGGAGATGAATGTTGAATTAATCAAAATGAGATGAATAAATATTGACAAATGTAAGGATGGTGGTCATTCGTTCGTTTACTCAAAACAAATAAACAACACACAATGACTAATCAAAGTAAGTGGGTCTTTATAATGTATCGCGAAGACATGCTTTAGCCTATAAGTGGACACTCACCCCAAGAGTTCCTAGGTAAGAGTGACTGGTCCGATTAAGTGGATTTGTACGAACACTCTAGCCTTAGACAGAAAACTCAGGGTACATGCACCCACCATTCCAGATTTCACGTGTTCACATTAATAAGATCCAAACCTTGACGAGATTTTGAAAACTTTCGAAGGCATTAAGCCAAAAACAAATCATCCATGAACAGACTATTGATTTCAAAATCATTTTGAATATTGTGTTTTTGTTTTGGTATTCACCTAAGAATAGGTGATGGTATTGTTTTAAGATCTAGACACAAGATAACTTGTGTTAGGGTCCTAGAAAGGTTATAGTTTAGGTCAAAGCATTACTAATAACCTAATTCTCTATAACCAATGGCTCTAATACCAATCTTTCTGTCACACCCCGACTGCGTAAAACAACAAACCGCGGCGGAAATGTCGGGGAGTGTCGTAACAGAACTATTGTTTCAACAACCATGGCATAATAAGTTAAGTTTTATTTAATAGAATTGTTTACATCGTCTAGAATTTAAACGGAAAATACAACAAAAGTTAAATTATTCTTCTTGATTTTATAGTCACTAAGGCCCAAGTCCGCCCTAAGTGTAGCAAGCTCGACAATCAAACATTCGCTCCTGAAACATATGCAAAAGTAAATACATCAGAATAAAAATGCCTGTGAGTAACATAGGTTTTATTATTTAAGATTCATGGCACAAAATGTTTAAAGAATTCTTTTATGAAATCATAAGAAAATCAAATGATATAAAAGAAATAATGCATGGTTAAATCATTAACCAAAATATATGTCATGTCTCGTGGAAAAATGTCTTGTTATATATATAAATATGTCTTGTCTTGTACTTTTTTCGAAATGATTTAGATAATGCCATGATATGCAATATGATAAAAGTACTTATATATAGGAAGTACCAGCGACGTATCCACCATGCTTTTATCATATTACACCCGTCCCGTTATTTAAATGACTTACCGTAAATCAACCATCAAAAGTCTTGTTTAAACTTAAGAAATGTCTAGTATAAACCAATGTCATGTAAATAAATGTCATGTATAAACAAAGTCTTGTGTAAACCAAAAGTCAAATGTAAACCAATGTCTTGAATAGACGAAATGTCTTGTATAAAACAATGTCTTTGAATAATTGATCGGAGTGTCGCGCTCCGGTCAAAGATAATATTTATAACCCGATTTACCCTTAACTATGAGCTAGTGGTAGTACGGGGTCGAACCATGGAGAGTCTGTGGTTTTCGGTCGGATATGATTGATTTATATAGATGTGTCACTTTTATGAAGCTTGCTACGAAAACGATTGATTTGTTTATTTGAGAAAGGTGTTGGAATGAACCAACAAGTTTTTTGATTAATTAACTAATAAAAACTGAGAATGATTGCAACGAAAGTAATTATGGTCGTAAAACGATGATGAGAAAACAAGGTTCACACCCGGTTCAACAATTGCAAAGCCTAGGGTTACTAAGTGTTTTAATTTGGTTTAATCAAATTAGTTCGATTTAGAATCACAAGGCTTAGGTGCCAATTTCTATCAACGTCATAGACAACGGACCACAATGCACTTCGTTACCTTGGACAATTAAAACCTATCAAAAGATAAAGCATAAATCCGCATCTTCATTTCACAAAGACAAATTTCATAACTCATTCATCAACTCGCAAATACAATACAAACATATGACAATTATCTAATGATCAAATGCAATTCAATTAGTCACAAACTGTAACATTTGCATAAATCGGGTCTCCAAAACCCGCTCCGTTTTGTAATCCTGTACCAAGTTATGAAATTTCATTAATTATTCATGATTATTTTGGGTTTAAAACATTACACAATTAATAAATAAACTAAACCATAAAAATTATATTTGATAAAAAGTTAAAATGAAATAAATAAAAACATTTGTAGCTGACCGGACTCGAACCCGGGTCAACTGCCTCCAACAACTTAACATCCACTTCCCAAACCACTCCGCCACGACATGTTTTCTGTAACAATTGGCAACTAAATGGATCTTATACGCGAACTTAAATTAACCATTGGTGCCATCTGAATAACGGAAACCGGCAAACTGAACGCTAAATCTTTTCGACTTCTTTTGGCTAGCTCATAACTGATGAATATCGGTTTCTAATTAAGTCTTAATTGAATGAACTTAAAGACTTCATCACTTTCGGTATTTGAAACCGAAAATGTACCAAACTCTGATTTAATCCAAGTCCTGATCATTTGCGCGAATCATAACTATCACAATAACACTCAATTTCATTTTCGTCAAGATTCTGAACCGTAAGACCCTCGGAATTCGATCGCCGGAAATTTTCTGCAACTCACCGGAAAACCGGGACTTGCATTCTCACGGTAATTTCTTCGACTCTTTTTGTTTAAAACATGTGATTAGTCAATCTCTAACACAATTCCATCATCAGAATCAATCTTAGCCAACATTTAGCGGAAATCCCACCTTCGCCGGAAAGTTTCTGAAATTGCCGGAATTTCACTGTGAAAGGGTAAGACATCCTACACTTCATTTAAACCTTGTTTAGATGATTTAATTCTATAAATAATCGACCCACACTGTTAATTGTTTCAACAGTCGGAGCTCAATTTCTGTACCGACAAAACTTTCGCCGGATTTCTGTGTTTATCTCCAATCGGTAAATCCTGTTCTTTAAACTCTTTCCATTCCTTACTATTGAATTACTGTTAGTGTTTAAGATCTTTGAAAGTCGCAAAATCAATCTTAACCAGTTGAAATACGCTGACAGTTTAATCCGACGAAGAAGATGAACCTATTTCAGAATATAAGAGTAATTAAAATTCGGTTTATAAACGGGTTAGACACACAGTCCAGCGGTGGACTGTGTGCACATTTTATAATCACGTCGCGAGTTCGATCCTTACTACACACACTCTGCGTAATAACTTTCCTTTTTATTCATGAACTAACCGGGTTAGAGCGAGTAGTTGTTAAGTATAATATAAATCAAGAATATAACCGGGTTAGACACACAGTCCAGCGGTGGACTGTGTGCAAAGTAAACTACACGTCGCGCGATCGAGTTCCGTCACAAGCACCGGTTCAATGAGATTAAAACGTTTTGCAAAATAAAGGAATTTTCGGTAAATTCGAATAAGTGTATAAATATAATTAAAACTGGATTTCTAACGGGTTAGTCACGTAGCTCAGTTGGTAGAGCTACGTGCGCGTGAACGGAAGGTCACCGGTTCGAATCCCGCTTGGCGCAAGTATTTACCGCTAACCGAACCGGTCAACGGTCAACGGTCAACGGTCAAACAGTAAAAAATAATATTTTTTTTAAAATATTTATTTGTTTAATTTAAATTAAAAATCAATTAAAAATACTTAAAAATAACATTTTTAAAGATAAAAAAAATAGCCATAAACTCACAAAAATATATTTAAAAATCCCGTTAAAATCCTTAATAAAATCCATTTAATATATTTTTATCCATTATTGTTTAGGTTAGTGTTTCCTCGTTGACTCGCTTCGTCTAAATCGTGCGCATCTCACCATCTCAAATTCAATGCACCCAATGTGAGTGAACCCTTCAAATTCCCCGTTTTAATCATGTTTTTGGGGTGTATCATGTGTCTTGTTCATTTACATATTTATAACTAAGTTATTGTGCATATATCATATCATGACATGTGTGTTAGTTGTTGCTGTTAAGTAGTTATTATTGTTTGCAAATTATTATTTCAGTACATGCAATTGCCGAGGCCGTAGCTCCCTATCCATCGAGGTTGAGTTTGATCCCCATTTTATTATGCGGTTGATCAGGGCGTGCCCGCACGATCGGCTCCGTTTGATTGAGCCTTGATCGGTCATTTCATTTTACATTTCAATACATGCAATACACTCGGCTCCGTTTGATTGAGCCTTGAGTGCACAGTTCAATTTATATTTCCAGTTCATGCAATACGTTCGGCTCCGTTTGATTGAGCCTTGAGCGCACAGTTCAATTTACGTTTCCAGTTCATGCAATTCGATCGGCTCCATTTGATTGAGCCTTGATCGCACAGTTCATTTATGTTGATTATTATATGATGTTGGTATGTTCACGTATGCTATCGATTGTTAATGTATGTTATAATTGTAACTGATGTTGCCATTGCTTGATTTCATACATATGCTCTTTTATGATTATGCACAATATTTTATTGATAAACTAACCAGAAAATCATTATCAAATGTTTATCTATAAGGTTCACTCGCCAACTTATGTTAACCCAAAAACCTCCCATTTTTACACATGATACAGGTGAACCAGCAGCAGCTAGGAACACATAGGACCTGGATTAGAAGAAATAAAACGATTTAGTATTTGGATTATCATGTTTGGTTATTTTCCTTTGTAATGAATGAACATGTTTGGATGTTTGAGAAATGTAACTTTGACTTCATTTAATTATGAAACATAATAGTAAATGTCATGTGCTTTGGTGATAACCCAATTATGCCCCGACTCTTAATTCCGCTGCGGGTCGGGGTGTGACAGATTGGTATCAGAGCCATGACTATAGGGGTATAGGATAGGTTATTAGACCCTTAGAGCCTATACTATAGTCGATTAGAAACTTATGAGAATTTTGTGTGTTATATGCCAAATTTCATGATGTTTATATGTTTATGTTAAATGTTACATTTGATATTGTTCAAGCATGTTCATAAGTATGTATTATCAAATAATGCCTATCATGAAATCGTATGATCATAATATATCACATCCATGCAAGCACACACCACATCATGATTGATTTTACAATGATTTTCGTGTTTTCAAATCTCATCAAAGTGAGTTCTCATGACGGGCATGTAGTAACTGGAAGGGTACTAGTACCGGTAGTCGGAACGTCCAGTCTAGGCTGGCATTCGTATAAATCCAAAATAAAGGACCAGTTTGCCTACCTGGGGACTAACGATGAGAGTACGAAATACCTATTAGGCCAAAGCATGCTATACCAAACGTCGTGAGAGCTAATCCCACTTTGAGTTGTCATTGTGTCTACACCTGGACACGTTCCGACCAAACATCTCATGAACATATTTTGTGGTTAGCATTCGGGGGATGCGAGTGTTAAATTGCCAATACTAATGTGAATCCTACCAAGCCAATAGCCATGGGGGCCCACATGACTATATAGGTGAAGGTATGGGGGACATTTGAGGCCCAACATGAGCGAACCCAAGACATCCTTTGGATGTAGTTGCATTATTGATATTTATGTTATTTTCATTTTCTTAAAGACACATGACACCTAAAAGAGATACCATAAACTCACAATCTTCTCATTTTATGATCCTGTAGATGTCGTCTAGACCGCATCGAAGGAGTAGGAACTCGGAAAAGTCTCGGGAACGTTTGGCCACTCATATCGCAAATCAAATGGCCACGATATTACCTGACATCGTAGTACAAGTACAACAAGCCCTTGCTGCAAATCCTACTAACCCTCCTCAACAACAGGACCAGATCATCAACAACCCTCCTACCATCAAATGCTCCTACAAACATTTTAAGTCCTGCGATCCCCCAAAATTCGAAGGGACTGAAGGAGTCACTGCTCTCCTACATTGGTTCGAGGAGATGGAAAACGTTTTCTTAAACTACGATTGTCCTGAGGATCGCAAAGTTCGTTATGCCACCGGGAGACTACTTGGTGTAGCTCTCACTTGGTGGAATATCGAGAAAGGAAAGAGGGGAACGGAAGATGCGATGGCCTTAACTTGGGAGGAGTTAAGGGAAATCATGACTAGGCGATTCTGTCCTAGGAGTGAAATTAAGAAATTGGAAGATGAATTTCATGCCTTGAAGCAAAAAGATGGTGATCACTCTACTTACAACAAAAGGTTTTTGGAGTTGAACCAAATGGTTCCAAACTTATTCACTCCAATCTACCGTCTGATAGAACATTACATTCGAGGACTTCCCTCGAAAATCCAAGATTCGGTCCTCAGCGTTTCACCAGTAACACTAGAAGCTGCCATGGAGTTGGCGACAGAACTGACCGAAAACCGAATTCGCAATGGGAAGTTCAAGGAGGAAAAGAAGAAAACCCCTGCTGAGGGACAAACCTCAAACCACCACACTCCTTCCCCTAAATTTGCTAACAAGAGGAAGCGTAACACCAGGAACTTTGCAGTCACCCAAACCAACACCCCTGTTCCTGCTGCACCCATCACTCAAGCCACTCCTCCACCCGCGCCATACAAAAGACCATACACAGGGCCACTACCAAAATGTAACCGTTGTCAGTATCACCACTCCCCTGCCTATCCTTGCCAATACTGTACCAGCTGCGGTCGCGCTGGACACACTGTTCAAAACTGCCGCACGCTTCAACGAACAAACTGCCACCAACCTATAACACAAACCCACCAACAATTAATGGGTCAAGCCCAACAACAACAACCATTTCCACCCACTCAACATTTAGCCCAAACATACTATCAACCCAACTACCCTATGGGCTAACCTATGCGGGCTTGTTTCAATTGCGGTGATCCAAGTCATTTCAGGAACACATGTCCAAGGCTGGTCAATATTATTCATGCTCAGGCCCAAGCCAACCCTGTGAACCAAGCAAACCAAGCTCCTCCACCTGCTAGAGGAAGGGCTTTCAATATTAACGCAAACCAGGCCAGAGCTGACGGCAATGTGGTCAACGGTACGTTTCTTATAAATGGTAGATATGCCTCTATGTTATTTGATACTGGTGCGGATAGAAGTTTCGTGTCATTAGAGTTTGAACCTATCTTAAGTAAAAATCGAGATAAGCTCGCGGAATCCATAACAGTGGAAGTTGCAGATGGAAAACCAGTTTCGTTAGACTCTATTTACGCAACTGTACACTCACCCTAAACGACCACGATTTCTCAGTCGATCTTATTCCTATGAAGCTGGGAAGTTTCGACATCATAATCGGAATGGATTGGCTCAGTCAGCATAATGCGGAAGTTGTATGTCGTGAGAAATTTATTCGTATTCCCCTTTCAAACGGTCAGACTCTTCGAATTATTGGAGAAACCTCGGCGAAAGGGCTTAACTTAATGTCTTGTCTTCAAGCTCAAAAATATCGTCGCAAGAATTATGTCGCGTTTTTAGCCCATATCATCAAGAAGGGGACCTCAGAAAAGAAACTTGAAGATATCCCTGTCGTAAAAGATTTCCCACAAGTTTTTCCTGACGACATTTCAGGACTTCCTCCAATCAGAGATGTCGAATTCCGTATCGATCTTATACCTGGTGCTACACCAGTGGCAAAATCTCCATATAGGCTAGCCCCCTCTGAAATGCAAGAGCTAGCCAGTCAATTGCAAGAGTTGACTGACAAGGGATTTATACGCCCCAGCTCATCGCCTTGGGGTGCACCTGTACTTTTTGTAAAGAAGAAGGATGGATCTTTTCGCATGTGCATCGACTACAGAGAGCTCAACAAGTTAACTATCAAAAATCGATATCCTTTACCTCGTATAGATGACCTTCTTGACCAACTACAAGGTGCCAGTTGTTTTTCGAAAATCGACCTTCAATCCGGCTATCATCAGCTCAGAGTGCATGAAGAAGACGTCCCTAAAACTGCTTTTCGAACTCGATATGGTCACTATGAATTCATGGTTATGCCATTTGGATTAACCAACGCACCAGCTGTTTTCATGGACCTAATGAATAGAGTCTGCAAACCTTACCTTGATCGATTTGTTATTGTTTTCATCGACGATATTCTTATCTATTCAAAATCTAAAGCTGATCATGAACGTCATCTGCGACTTGTTCTTGCACTTCTAGAAAAGGAAAAGCTTTATGCCAAGTTCTCAAAATGTGAATTCTGGTTAAAAGAGGTGGAATTTCTTGGGCATGTAGTCAATGACAAAGGAATACATGTGGACCCATCAAAGATCAAAGCAGTTCAAGAATAGCAAGCTCCACGTACGCCAACTGAAGTAAGGTCTTTTCTTGGACTTGCTGGCTATTATCGTCGGTTCATTTCAAACTTCTCTCGCATTGCGGTGCCACTCACGGCTTTAACCCATAAAGGGAAACCATTTGTATGGGGGCCCAAGCAAGAAGAAGCTTTTCAAACACTCAAGCGAAAACTTTGTGATGCACCAATCCTCACTCTTCCTGAAGGTTGTGATGATTTTGTAGTCTATTGCGACGCGTCAGGGCAAGGATTAGGTTGCGTTCTCATGCAAAGAGGAAAAGTCATAGCTTATGCCTCAAGGCAACTCAAGACTCACGAAAAGAATTATACCACTCATGACCTTGAACTTGGAGCCGTTGTATTTGCTCTTAAGATATGGAGACATTATCTTTATGGTACGAAGTGTGAAATATACACTGACCACAAGAGTCTTCAACATATCTTTAATCAGAAAGAGTTAAATATGAGGCAACGAAGATGGGTCGAACTCCTAAATGATTACGACTGTGAAATCAGATACCACCCTGGTAAAGCAAATGTGGTGGCTGATGCACTTAGTCGAAAGGGTTATGCGAACTCCATTCATCTTCTATGTTCGCAAATTATAACAAATATTAAGGATCAAATTCGAGAAGCTCAACACGTTTCAATAACAGAGGAAGATGTACAAAAAGAGATGTCCTGTGGAGCCGAGCTAAAGCTTGAAACTAAATCTGATGGTATTTTGTATTACCTAGATCTTATATGGATTCCAAATCACATCCATCTTCGTGAAACACTCATGCATGAAGCCCATAAGACGCGATATTCTATACACCCAGGAGCCGATAAGATGTATCAAGACCTACGGTACACCTATTGGTGGCCTGGAATGAAGAAAGACATTGCCGTTTTTGTTTCCAAGTGTCTCACTTGTTCTAAAGTAAAGGCTGAACACCAAAGACCCTCAGGACTTCTAGTCCAACCAGAAATACCTGTTTGGAAGTGGGAAAATATAACCATGGATTTCATTACCGGGTTACCTCGCACTTCTAGTGGGTATGACACTATATGGGTGATTATAGACCGACTTACAAAATCAGCTCACTTTATTCCTATTCGGGAAGATTTCAAGAACGAAAAGCTTGCTCGTATTTATATCAACGAAATCGTCAGCCGACATGGAGTTCCATTAAGTATTATTTCTGATCGTGATGGCCGTTTCACCTCACGAACATGGCAAGCAGTACAATCCGCTATGGGCACTCGTCTAGATCTCAGTACCGCCTATCATCCTCAAACTGATGGACAGTCTGAGCGCACCATTCAAACCCTTGAGGACATGCTTAGAGCATGTGTCATAGACTTCAAGGGAAATTGGGACGCCCACCTACCGTTAGTCGAATTTTCGTACAACAACAGCTATCATTCTAGCATCGGCATGGCACCTTTTGAAGCTTTATATGGTCGAAAGTGTCGATCTCCTGTTTGTTGGCACGAAATTGGGGAAGCACAAATCACTGGTCCAGAACTGATCCAAGAAACCACAGATAATATTCATCAAATCCGAAACAATCTTCTAGCGGCTCAAAGCCGTCAAAAGAGTTACGCAGATAAGCGACGGAAGCCCTTGGAGTTTAGCGTTGGTGATCATGTGCTTTTAAAAGTATCACCGTGGAAGGGAGTAGTTCGTTTTGGTCAAAAGGGAAAGCTAGCACCACGTTACGTAGGAACTTTCAAAATACTCGAAAGAATAGGTCCTGTAGCATACAAGCTTGACCTACCGGAAGAACTCGACAGGATTCATCCCACATTCCACGTGTCGAACTTGAAGAAGTGCCTCGCTGATGAGAATCTTCATATTCCACTAGAAGATATTCAGATCGATGAATCCATGCATTTTATTGAAAGACCAGTGGAGATTATGGACTATGGAGAAAAGCGTCTACGACGAAGCCGCATTCCTATTGTTAGGGTACGCTGGGAGTCGAAACGGGGACCTGAGTTTACTTGGGAACGCGAAGACTCAATGCGTGAAAAATACCCTCATCTTTTCCCTACTACTTCAACTGTTTAAATTTCGGGACGAAATTTCTAAAAGTAGGGGATACTGTAACATTTGCATAAATCGGGTCTCCAAAACCCGCTCCGTTTTGTAATCCTGTACCAAGTTATGAAATTTCATTAATTATTCATGATTATTTTGGGTTTAAACATTACACAATTAATAAATAAACTAAACCATAAAAATTATATTTGATAAAAAGTTAAAATGAAATAAATAAAAACATTTGTAGCTGACCGGACTCGAACCCGGGTCAACTGCCTCCAACAACTTAACATCCACTTCCCAAACCACTCCGCCACGACATGTTTTCTGTAACAATTGGCAACTAAATGGATCTTATACGCGAACTTAAATTAACCATTGGTGCCATCTGAATAACGGAAACCGGCAAACTGAACGCTAAATCTTTTCGACTTCTTTTGGCTAGCTCATAACCGATGAATATCGGTTTCTAATTAAGTCTTAATTGAATGAACTTAAAGACTTCATCACTTTCGGTATTTGAAACCGAAAATGTACCAAACTCTGATTTAATCCAAGTCCTGATCATTTGCGCGAATCATAACTATCACAATAACACTCAATTTCATTTTCGTCAAGATTCTGAACCGTAAGACCCTCGGAATTCGATCGCCGGAAATTTTCTGCAACTCACCGGAAAACCGGGACTTGCATTCTCACGGTAATTTCTTCGACTCTTTTTGTTTAAAACATGTGATTAGTCAATCTCTAACACAATTCCATCATCAGAATCAATCTTAGCCAACATTTAGCGGAAATCCCACCTTCGCCGAAAGTTTCTGAAATTGCCGGAATTTCACTGTGAAAGGGTAAGACATCCTACACTTCATTTAAACCTTGTTTAGATGATTTAATTCTATAAATAATCGACCCACACTGTTAATTGTTTCAACAGTCGGAGCTCAATTTCTGTACCGACAAAACTTTCGCCGGATTTCTGTGTTTATCTCCAATCGGTAAATCCTGTTCTTTAAACTCTTTCCATTCCTTACTATTGAATTACTGTTAGTGTTTAAGATCTTTGAAAGTCGCAAAATCAATCTTAACCAGTTGAAATACGCTGACAGTTTAATCCGACGAAGAAGATGAACCTATTTCAGAATATAAGAGTAATTAAAATTCGGTTTATAAACGGGTTAGACACACAGTCCAGCGGTGGACTGTGTGCACATTTTATAATCACGTCGCGAGTTCGATCCTTACTACACACACTCTGCGTAATAACTTTCCTTTTTATTCATGAACTAACCGGGTTAGAGCGAGTAGTTGTTAAGTATAATATAAATCAAGAATATAACCGGGTTAGACACACAGTCCAGCGGTGGACTGTGTGCAAAGTAAACTACACGTCGCGCGATCGAGTTCCGTCACAAGCACCGGTTCAATGAGATTAAAACGTTTTGCAAAATAAAGGAATTTTCGGTAAATTCGAATAAGTGTATAAATATAATTAAAACTGGATTTCTAACGGGTTAGTCACGTAGCTCAGTTGGTAGAGCTACGTGCGCGTGAACGGAAGGTCACCGGTTCGAATCCCGCTTGGCGCAAGTATTTACCGCTGACCGAACCGGTCAACGGTCAACGGTCAACGGTCAAACAGTAAAAAATAATATTTTTTTTAAAATATTTATTTGTTTAATTTAAATTAAAAATCAATTAAAAATACTTCAAAATAACATTTTTAAAGATAAAAAATAGCCATAAACTCACAAAAATATATTTAAAAATCCCGTTAAAATCCTTAATAAAATCCATTTAATATAGTTTTATCCATTATTGTTTAGGTTAGTGTTTCCTCGTTGACTCTCTTCGTCTAAATCGTGCGCATCTCACCATCTCAAATTCAACGCACCCAATGTGAGTGAACCCTTCAAATTCCCCGTTTTAATCACGTTTTTGGGGTGTATCATGTGTCTTGTTCATTTACATATTTATAACTAAGTTATTGTGCATATATCATATCATGACATGTGTGTTAGTTGTTGCTGTTAAGTAGTTATTATTGTTTGCAAATTATTATTTCAGTACATGCAATTGCCGAGGCCGTAGCTCCCCATCCATCGAGGTTGAGTTTGATCCCCATTTTATTATGCGGTTGATCAGGGCGTGCCCGCACGATCGGCTCCGTTTGATTGAGCCTTGATCGGTCATTTCATTTTACATTTCAATACATGCAATACGCTCGGCTCCGTTTGATTTAGCCTTGAGTGCACAGTTCAATTTACATTTCCAGTTCATGCAATACGTTCGGCTCCGTTTGATTGAGCCTTGAGCGCACAGTTCAATTTACGTTTCCAGTTCATGCAATTCGATCGGCTCCGTTTGATTGAGCCTTGATCGCACAGTTCATTTATGTTGATTATTATATGATGTTGGTATGTTCACGTATGCTATCGATTGTTAATGTATGTTATAATTGTAACTGATGTTGCCATTGCTTGATTTCATACATATGCTCTTTTATGATTATGCACAATATTTTATTGATAAACTAACTAGAAAATCATTATCAAATGTTTATCTATAAGGTTCACTCGCCAACTTATGTTGACCCAAAAACCTCCCATTTTTACACATGATACAGGTGAACCAGCAGCAGCTAGGAACACATAGGACCTGGATTAGAAGAAATAAAACGATTTAGTATTTGGATTATCATGTTTGGTTATTTTCCTTTGTAATGAATGAACATGTTTGGATGTTTGAGAAATGTAACTTTGACTTCATTTAATTATGAAACATAATAGTAAATGTCATGTGCTTTGGTGATAACCCAATTATGCCCCGACTCTTAATTCCGCTGCGGGTCGGGGTGTGACACAAACCATATGTTTAACAAAAAGTAAACCTTAGAACCTTACAAAAGTCTACGCCGGGGTGAAACCTCTGAGAATTAGCCGCTCATGGTTAACGCAACTTGATCAATGACGGATGATTGAGCCTTGAACTTGTACATCTTGCTACTTGGAGATGGAGATGAGGTATGATTAAGGTTTAGATGAATGGTGGTGATGATGAGGATGATGTTTGTTGATTGATGATGAAGGTGATGATCTAGGGCAAGAATCGGATCGGATGAATTGGATGATTGGAAGGTGATTTGAAATGGAATGGTTGAAGGTTATGGCTCCAAGAACAATGTTGTAACTCCCAAAACTCGTAATACCCAAGAATAGGTTAAAAATTATGTTTTAACTCGTCCCCCAACTCAACAAGCACAAAATACGCGATGCAGCAAACGGCAGGCCATCGCCGACGACCAGGAGTGGCGTCGGCGACGGAACGTGTAAACTTGGGTTTCCTGGGACGTCTAATCCTACTGTCTACGAGCATTCTGGGCGACGAGAGAAGGCACGGGGCGACGCCGATGGCCCATAGTAGCGTTGGCGATGGCACCCCTAAATCCACTTTTCTGATTTCTTCAATTCTTGCTTTCGGTTGCTCCAGTTCGCGCCCTGGTGCTCCGTTTGGCTTTCAATTAGCTCCTTAAACTCCATAAGACATGTAAAACACAAACCTTATTAAAAGTAGGCTATCCATAATTAAAAGTCACGTAAAAACATAAACTTAAACATAAACAAACACTGGTTTCCGACCACGTATCACATCCCCACACTTGTCTTTTGCTTGCCCTCAAGCAAATCTGTTTTTTATTTTCACGTGGTCGAACAAGAATTACACTTCCCATTCTTGAGACTTAAGTTAAGGTCTAATATGATACCCAGTTCTAGCTTTCACAATTTTCAAAATATTCTAGCGGTAAAGGACTAATCACATAAAAATGGTTACCCAAGATTAACCCACCCTTGAAACCCACAAGTCATGCATACCCCTCACAATGTTCTCTCCCCATTGGCTAATTTAATGGTGGATTAGCATTTTTAAAGTGATCACTCAAAACCGAATAGAACAAGTACCCACATAGGCTTGCAACTCAATCATTCTCCGCCACCGAACACAAATACTAAGCACAAGTCAAAAGGTCTTTAAAAGGGTTATAATGGGGCTATGTGGCATCTGTGCTTTCTAATATTTGTATTGTATTTGATATATTATATCAATAAAATTTTGTGTTACATTTTATGAGCTATGTATATTTACTTTTGACATTTGTGTATTTTTAATCGTTGTTCAAATCCGATCCTTTAAACATTTTCTGGATGTGAAATCGCAAACCGTTACATAAATTTAATCAGTTTAATGGAATGTACGCTCCAAGACAAGGGAATAAGTTGAACATACCTTAAATATCCTTTTTATAATTTAGAAATAAGTTTTGAAGGGTTTGGTATGGTGAAAACATGTTTATTCAGCTCTAGGGGCTATTTTGCAAATTCTGCGAAACTATGCCTTTCGTGTATTTCACTATCCGGAACATGTACGGACATCCAAAAATTTTTTTAATCATTAAAATATCATATTATAGTGAATGGAATGCAAAAATTCCATTCGTTACGTAATTACGGTTATTAGCGCATTCATTTCGATTTTTGTCGTAATTAACCGAAAACCGCAACTGTACGACCTAACGAGCCGACATCCGAAACATTTATGAGCATTTTTAAAGTTCCCTATGCTCTTTCATCCTTATGAAGTTTGAAAATGAGTTTAACGGGTGTTAGAAGTGCCTAAACGCGAGAAATCAAGCTCAGGGGCCTGTTCTGCCATTTTGAGAAACTTGGTCCCTGCAGGGGTGCTTACGGACCGTAAGCATGGACCCCATACGGTCCTTAAGCCAAGCCCAGATAGAAGAAACTATCCAGCCAGCTTCCAACTGTTTGTAACTTGTTTTGTTTGATTGTTTTTATGTTTTGGGGACCAAGTTAAGTGTTCAACAAGTCCTCAAATCAGTCCCTAACACTTCTGTGGTGGATATCATTCCTTGGAGAACACATAATCCACATGTAATAATCCTACAATCCAAGAACTCCTATAAATAGCAAGATCCATTCCATTCATCCATTGCTCATTTCTTTTCTTTCTCATCATACCCTCTAAGAGGAGTTGCTACCACTTCTTAGAGGCCTCCCACCTGAGTTCATCTTCTTCCTAGAACACAAGTAAGTGTTCTTCCTTGGCTTGTTTAGCTATTTCAAGCTAAAATTCAAACAATGTTTGACTTCGGCTTTAACCATGAATTGGTCAAGACAAAGTTGATTTGAACTTTGCAACGTGATCATAATCACGATGGTTATAGTCCATGTGACGATACCTACTGATTACCACGTTAACTAGTTGTAGTGACGAGTCAAAGTTTCGGTCAATAATCCGATATGTTGGTGCAGAATGTCTATGTCTTAGTCTTATATCGAGTCTGTATTGTATAGAGCTGGATAGGCTAGGTTAAGAAGTATTTGTGAAAAGTTGTAGCCAAGTTCGCTCATGAGTTGACATGTTTAAGCATGTTCGGCCGAACTTGCATAGGCAAGTTCGGGCGAACTTACACATGTGGAGCGAACTTGTAATCCTATAAATACCTAGCTTGTGTGTCTCATTTATAACTTTGGCATTGTAGAGGCGAAACTCTGTCAGTCTGTAATCTGAACGTTTAATCAATGAAACTGATGATTAACTGATTAAATCTTGTCTATTGGTAACACGACGTAATATATCCGCTATTATGGACGTTAGATTTCAAATTTAGGTTCCTAAGCATCAAGGATCGGTCCTACAAGTGGTATCAGAGATAGAACATCCTGATTTGATAGTATCAAGACAAGATCACTTCTATTTCTACTCCATTCATCTTTTTCTTTAACTTTTGATCACAAAATGAAGAATTCATGGTCAAAATCTTTTGAATTTTTAATATATCATGTAAAATACAACAAAGATAAACCCTTGAAAGATTGGAGACCAAATTCAATCCAATTCATGTCGAAATTTTGAAAAAACCATGTTTTTGAAAACTTTCTGGAACGAACTTGTTGGCCATGTTCGGCCGAACTTGCACTAAAACATCACTTTTCAAGTGATTTTTTAGTAAGTTCGCCCGAACTTAGGTGATTTTTGAGGAAATTTAAGTAAAGTTCGCCCGAAGACACTAAATTTTCATTAATTTTACATCAAGTTCGATCGAACTTGTGTAAATCAAGAAGATTTTAAGTAAGTTCGCCCGAACTTGCTTGTATTTCATCAAAGTCCTTTTGAACAAGTTCGCTCGAAGATCTGTTTAATTGGGTTATAAGTTCGACCGAAGGTAATTGCAAAGTAAATCTAACAAGTTCGACCGAACTTGTTAGAAAATTCAAGAATTCTTCATTTGTCACTACAAGTTCGACCGAACTTGTAGTAGGACTAACTGTTTTCAAAGTTTTTGAAAAAATTTCAGCGTATACGTTTCGTGATTCACAATGGAAGATCAACTAAGAGCTTATATGTCCGGAGCTAGTTCGTCAAATGCCAATGTGATTAATCAAGTCAATCTTGATAAAGAAATGGGAACGACTGTCAAACCGCCCAAGCTGATGAGCATGGACGAATACGAAGCATGGAAAGAGAAATTTACCTACTGGGTTCAAGCCATGCACTTTGCTGGCTGGGTGTCAATTGAAAGAGGCTATACTATTCCTGTAGATGAACATCAACAAGTTCTTGAGAAGTACAACTACTCGACAGCTCAGAGAGACGAATACATTGCAGAGAAAAAGATGATCAGTCTCATCTAACAGTCAGTCAAATAAGATATTCTGATCTTGCTACCAGAGTATACTACAGCAAGAGAGCTTTGGTTGTCCTTACAGAAGAAATACCAAGGCAGTGCCGAAATGATCAAAAGCAAGAAGGCTCTCATTCTGAAAGAGTTTGATATTTTCAGCATGCTAAAGAATGAGACCATTAAGCAAATGATTGAGCGTTTCTGTCTCTCAAAGTGCAAATGCGAAGACACGGTCTTGAGAAGACGGAACAAGAATACATCGACAAACTTGCTGACGCACTACCAGAGGGTGAATGGACTACGTATTTGATGGTTCTGAAGAATAGTGATAAGTGGGATTTCTTCAAGTTGTCAACGTTTATCGATAAAATCGAAGGTCATGAAATGGAGCTTTTGAAGATAGCGAAATCAAAGAACGCTAATGTAGTTCAAGATATCGGTTTGTACTACAAAACCGGAATGCAAGATAACATTTCGAGTCAAAAAATTGGAACTGCTTTTAGTGCAAATATGAATGCTTCTCCACAGAACCAGAATCATTCACAGCCTCAGTATGATCAAAGTCCACAAAATTCTTACTCGAGCGCTGGTTCAAATTCAACATTCCAAAGTCAAGCAAATCAGAACCAACAGCAAAGTTCTGATCCGAATGTTTACAAGTGCAACATCGTAGTGAACTTGAACAATGTTGTTTCAGAAGAAGTTGCAAAACAACATATGTCACTACTCGATACCGTCTTAGAATCTTATGAATGTCTTGTTGCTGGCAAGATCGGGAATCCTGAGATGACTGCAGAAGATTATGACCAGGTAGACGAGGAAGAGCTCGAACTAATGGACATCAAATGGTCCTTAGCTTCGACTATCAGGAGAGTGAGAAAGTTCATTGCACTCACGGGCCGTGACATAGGAAACTCCAGTAACAAATTGGGTTTTGACAAATCCAAAGTCACGTGTTTTAGATGTCGACAGAAGGGAATACAAAAACATTTGAAAATTTTTAAATCCAAAAACATATAAAAATTCAAAATGTTCAAAAACATTGAAAAAGATAAAAAGAATTCAGTGTCATAAAAGGAAATGATAGTACATCAGTGGATTATCACAGTATGCTAAAGAAATGTAAAGTTTTAAATGTAATAAACGAGTCTTACTACGGATGTGTCGATAGGCTTAACACGTTCAGTAAACTGTTTTTTGAGATATAAACTAAATTTTACAACTGCTTAATCTCGTGGATTAACACATCTTGGATATATGGACTTAGTACTCCGAAATTTCGTTTGAAAGATTGACTGATTCTGAGATACGAGGTCTTTATAGATAGTTGATATCTTGGGTATTATACAAGTTCTTCTGATTTTGCGGAAGCAATGGCCTAGAACTTCTATAATACTTTCGCTTTGAACCCCCAAATTGCATGCAATATTGAAAAATATCGAAAGATATAATCATATGCAATGCTGAAAAGATTCCTTAAGTGGAACACACCTTAAAGACGAGTCTTCATCTCTTTGTCTGTACGGTAGTACTAACCTGAGCTCTCAAGGTCTCGCATAACCCAGATACAGATATCAATTACGCTATATTCACCTGTAAGATGAAATCTAGGGAATCTGGATACGGGAGTATATTCAAGAAGTGGGAACCAAAGATAAGTCAAGTTTCATGAATTCTATCTTAACATATCTTGAAACAGTTGAGAAATGTGGTAAAGTTTAGGTGGACAAAATATCGACAATCTAGGTAAACGAGTTTAAAACTTAAAGTCATATAAAGGTCAATGGTACTGGTGATATATCTCAATCAATTGATATGATCCTTAGACACGAATTCACAAAAATATGTCTGTAAATATGTTTGTACATAGCTTACATTGCTTATTTCATTATATTTCAGCTTTTCAGATTAAAATCAAAAAGATTTTCAGTGTGTTTTAGCATAAATTTACAAAAATACATAAAGATTTTGTTTCTACATTGTTTTCAGTAAACCAATGTTGGAGAAAGGATCTTCGAAGTCTGGAAAGATGCTAGAACTGGTGGGAATCTCTTTGACAATGGGCTGGGAGCTAATATATTAAAATCTGAAAAGATAAAACGATGAAAAAGTTTATTAATTTGAAACTTTGATTTTGAAAATATCAATAGTTTGTTCGTAACGGTCAAACCGGGGTCATTAACTTGGACTCGACAGACAAATCGGTTAACCAAGGTCATTAGCTTGGACTTGGTCAACTGAGTGGATTTTCATAACTGGTAAAAAGTTGGAAAGTTCAGGGTTAAAAATGAAAAATTTTAAAAAAGTTTGAAATTTTTGAGGTTTGGCAAGTTCGGCCGAACTTGCTAAACAATTCGAGTTTAATAATCAGCAAGTTCGACCGAACTTGCAGATGATTATTGTTTGTTTTTACGATAAGTTCGCCCGAACTTCTCTGGGCCTCAGGATGGGCTTAACAAGTTCGCCCGAACTTGACATGGTATAAATACCATTCAAGTTCGGCCGAACTCATTTACTTGTTATCAGTAGTTTGGAGCGAACTTGAGCTTGTTGAGAGAATTTGTGAGAATTTGCCAATTTTAAGCGGTTATACTGTCCATTTGAAGATAGTTTTTGGTGATTAGCACACCAACTACTATGGCAGAGGTAATTAATTGAAACTAAATCATGATTGAACTGTTAACAAACAAAACCAAATCAAAAAAATTAAAAAATCTGATAGTTTTAGGTGTTATTGGACAAAATTGAACATAGATCTTTGATCTACACTTAAAAACGACCGAGAAACTGTTTTTGATTGAAATGAAATCCATGTTTGCATGCTGAAACTTGGTTGGTCTGATTGAAGAAGACGACAAGTTCGGCCGAACTTGTTGTCAAGTTCGACCGGACTTGTCCAAAATACAACTGAATGAATCAGGAACATGTTCGACCGAACTTGAGTGTTGAAATATTTTTGATCATACATGTTCGACCAAACTTATGTTAACAAAAATGATTTGTTTGTATTGTAAGTTCGACCGAACTTGGTCTTTAACATGAAACATGTGTCTCACACATGTTCGGCCGAACTTAGAAAAAATTGATTAATAAAAGCTGTAAGTTCGCCCGAACTTGCATTAAGAAACATGTGTCTTACATGTTCAGGCGAACTTGTTAAAATCAGTGTGTTTAACACTAATCAAGTTCGCCGTAACTTGATTAAAGTGTTAGGAAAAAAATGTTAGAAAATTTTTTGTGATTTTTCCTCGAAAAGCGTGCTAATTGTTTTATGCCGTTTTTCATGCACAGGTTCCAGCGCGTGTTATCTCAGTTGAGTTTTCCAAAACTCACAACACATATATTACACTTGACAAGTCTATTTGTCCGTCGCTGAAGGAATATGACAGCATTTTGAAGTTTCTTGAAGATAGTCATATTCGCCGTGCAATTACTGAGCGCACTGTTTCTTATCGATCTCATGTTATTCACTTATGGATGAACGCAAATCTAAGTGCTGATGGGAAGACAATCTCTTCTATAGTACAGGTTGGTGATGAGATAAAGCCGATTACAGTTAATGAAGGTGATATTCGAAGAATCTTAGAGCTTAAAGATAAAGAAGATGATCCGATTCATCTAGATGAGAAGATGGTTCCGGATGTTTCTTCCGCATGGGATATAAAGGGAGTGTGAATAAACCAACACTGAAGAAAGGGGAAGTGCCAAACCCCTATAAACTTTTGATACATGCTCTAATTCATACGTTCAGCCATCGCAAAGCCGGTTTAGATGATGTTCAAGATTATTTGGCTTGCATGGCAACGACGCTTATTTTGAAGAAGCCGTTCAATGTTTCTAAGATGGTATTTGTTCACATGTCAAAGAATATGGAGGATTGAAGAATGTGTTTATATCCAAGATTTATTCAGATGCTGATCGATGAGAAGTATCCCAACATTGCTCGAGATCCAAATGACGTTCTTTATTTGGTTCATCTTGACAAAACTACAGTGAAGAAGCTTATCAAGTTTCAGAAACAAGCTTCAGCTCCTATCGCCAAACCAGTATTTGCAGCAATTAAAGATTCAGATTAAGTATCACCACCTGTAAATAAATGGAGAAAGGAAGGTAGCGATGACGAAAATGAGCTTAAAGCTGAACGAGAGTGGTTTAAAGAGTTTAAACCGAAGGCACGAAGTGAATGGTTTTTGAAAGATGAAGCTGATAAACCAAAGAAAAAGCGAGCATCAAAGAAAGTTGAGACATTGCTTGTCGATGAAGAGGAAACAGAGAATGTTGAGGCAGTGGTTGGATCTAGCGCTGTAGTAGTTAATGAGACTCAAGAAACAATGAAGTCGACTCAAGAAGAAGTAATATCTGCTACGTTTGAAAATGAAGAATCTGATAAAGAGCCTGAAAAGACAGAGGCCGAAATAAGAGCAGAAAAGGAAAAGAGACTTGATGCAGATTTTGATCCGAATGCAGAAATAGAATCTGATGAGGAACAAAGTCTCCTGCAATCGAAATCTCTAAGAAAACTATAGGGTCACCTCACACGAAAGGGAAACGAAAGGCCAAGAAAGCTCAGAAAGCCGTGAGCAAAAGATACAAAGCACAGAAGCCACACAAGAACCTTCTGGTGCTCAGGAGAAAGGAGCAACACAAGAACCTCCTATTATCATTCATGCTGAAGCAGAAAGGCAAGGAGTTACACAAGAACCTCATGTGTCTGAATTTGTTGAAGTTCCGATCGTTGAATCACCGAGTGCTCAAAAGACTTCTATTCCTGAAAGCTCTACGCCAAAAAAGTCTACACCGAAAACTGCAACACCAAAAGACTCAACATCAAAGACGCCGAGGGGAAGTATGTTTGGTGATATGCCACATGGTCTTATAAGTCTTGAAGACTTAGATGAATTTTTCCCTGAAACGAATGCTGAGATGTTAGAGAAGCGTGTGAAGGTTTTGGAAGATAAAGTTGCGAAGATTGAGTTAGAAAAGGCTGAGCTCGAAAAGAAGGTGAATAAAAGCGAAGTCGAAAAGGAAATTCTTGATGATAGAGTGAAGGTGCTTGAAAATGAATGAGAATATTACAAGGCGTTGATAGAGAGTTTGCAGGAAGCCAATCAAAAATTACAAACAGAGATTGCAGAGTTAAAGAAAATTCAAGCTTTAAATGATCGAAGATTCATCAGATTACAAAAGGTGTTATCCAATAATCTGCATATTGATTTTATCGCCGAATACGATCGTCTGGATCATCAAGAAGCCAAGGAGCGTGCTGAAAAAGAATTGGCTGAGGGTGGTAAAGGGAAGCAGGTAGAGGGAGAAGCCCCTAAATCTACTACAGAGAAATCTTCTGATGTCCCCGAGAAATCTACAAAAGATGTTTCAAAAGCTTCTGAGTTTGATATACAAAAGGTTGACGAATCTGTCAAACCTTCTGATCCTATTGTCGTTACTAAAGAAAAAGACGATGATGAAGCCCAGAAAGAAGATAAGGATGAAGAAGAGGAAGGATATGCAGATTGGAATGTAGGGGATGATGATGACGATTTTGATCAGGGTGATGATGATTTTGATTAGGGTGGTACTGGCTTAAAGATCAATGAAGCTAAAGTCTCTGATGAATTTGATTTTTCTGATCTGATGGACAATAAATATAATCGAATGGAAGATAAAAGCCAGGGGGAGTCAGGGCAAAAAGGGCCTTCAGATGATATTGAATTATTAGATGTTGATCGGTTTTGTGAAGCCTATGACTGTAGTACCTACGAAACCTTTGATATTGATGTTGGAACACAATGTTGAAGAAGGTGAGTTTGTACATAATTATTCGAAAGAAGATCTGGCGAAGCTAGTTGAAGCTGAAGTTGAAATTTTGGAGTTTGATTTTGAGGAGATAACGAATGTTGATACATTTGAGCCAAAAGAGTATCAGTATGAAAGAAGATTTGAAGCTGATGAATACAACCGAGTGATTGTTGAAGACTGGTCCTCAGATGACGAAACAAAAAAGAAAGATAAGTATGTTGGTCAAGATTTAGAAAGTTTTCCTACATTCGAAGAAATGTATAAACAACTGAATGAAGACATGTTAAAAGATAGGATTGCTGAAGAGCTACGTGAAGGACAAATTCCTAGGCCAATGATCAAAGAGGAGATAGCTGAAGCTAGAAAGACCTGGTTCAAGGAGATGCCTCGTGATGCAAGTTTCGACGTCCACTAGCATTCTTCACCAGAGATAAAAATGTTTCTTTGGGAGATATTTTGAGTTGGGGATGGTTTGTGATATCCTGGGTTTTTCGGATAACTTACACGTGACACATGTCGAATAATGTATATGCTAAGTATTAAACGTGCACGAGTTAAATGAATACGTGTTGTGTGTTGTGTGATTGTTTTAGTTATAAAGAAGTGTGGTAGATATGTACACGAACTGAACCGAACCACGACATGAACCAACCTTGATTCATTGTAACTCTAGGAATTAATCAAGTTAGGACTCAAACATGTCTTGGCCGCGAGATCAAAACCTAAAAACTAATTCGGCCAAGATCAAACCCAAACCCGATACAAACCAAAAACTATTCGGCCGATCAAACCAAACCAACCCGTGTGCAACCCAAACCGATATCAAGCCTAAGCTTTAAACTCCAACCACTCGGCTACAAGATCAAACCAACCCAAGTTCTGGCCGCGAGATCAAGCCCAAACCCAAACCAAAGCAATCCAAGTATCATCGGCCACAATGCTTATCCGAACCGTAAACCTTATCAGTTTGCGCCTATATATATCATCCATTGCATGCCTTCATTCACATACACAAAAACCCTAAACAAAAACTGCCGTCGGCAGCCTTGTGATCGCGGACAGCTTACTCCATTGTTCGTTCCTTCCTCTCGGTCGCAGCAGCAGCAGTCATCGCCATCATCATCATCTCCTGGTCGCATGCAGCCAATTGTTCACCTCTATCCGATCAACATAACAGCCACTACTTTTCTCAGCCGCGAATAAACCCTTTCTCTCGGTCACGGATACTTCTCGTCCAAGACCCGGCTTGTTTACCTAGTTAACCAAGGTTAGGGTTATCTCTGATTACAAGATCATGCTCGGATATATGTATGCTTGAATGATTAGTTGTCTCGGATATATGTATGCTTGAATGATTAGTTGTTTCGGATATATGTGTCTTGATTGTTGCTGTTCTCAGATTGCATGATGGTATAGTTTCGGATTGTTAATACTAGATTGAAAGTTGGAATGAGTTTGAAAGCTGAATACATATAGGCTGTGTTTTGTTTGTAATAACTAGAAGTAAGAACTAGGGTGTTGCATGGATAGGTTATTAGTATTAATCTATGACTAGAAATCAGTTCTAGATCGCCTAGGTTAATCGCATGAACGGGTTATACGAGTTCAGGATAAACATATGCAGAAAACAGTCTGCTGAGTAATAGTTACAGCCGACTTCATCTGGCTGTAACTTGGTCGTTAGTTGTCGAAAAACGGACTTTCTGATGTCTAGAACGTAGAGATTTGAATAAGGAATCTAATGGCGCTGGATTCATAATTTTCTGAAGTCGTTTGATATTTTTAAAGGGCCAAATAAGTTCAGTAACTAAAACTGTGAAAATCCTGAAATATTGTTAGTTGTTTATTAAGTTGGATTTTAAAATCAGTAGGGAGTTGAGTCATGATTTTCGTACAGCAACTAGGTATGGAAATTTCCGGGCAACTCCAACTGGAATTTTGTTAATTGGACGATCAATGATTTTTAAATAAATTCTTCCGTGGACGGCAGTCAGAAAGTGATAAATCTGACTGCAGCCTAGTATATTAATATTTATGGTTAATTGGTAAAGATGTAGGACTTGGAAAAATTATATAAATTTCTATTGTATAAATGTCACCTACTGTAAAAATATGGGAATTTTTGGAATGTTAGAACTATTTTATAAAAATCCTAGAAAACAGCTGAATTATGAGTGCTAAACTGGAATTTAAGAACTTGTGATTGTGTGCACCAAATTGTGGCATGAATTGACTTATGGTTATGATAAATTGTTTGATTACTATGATCACATGAGAATACTTGCATGCATGTTTGAGTGTTAGATATGTTGTTTGTGTGTATCACTTTGTGAGTAAATTGCGTGTGGAATTTGTATTGGTGTGTTCACACACTGACGTGGAATTAATTGGTTTGTTAGGACGCAACTAACGGTCCCATCTCTTATAACATCTTTGCTACACTAACCGAGCAAATAAAGGTGAGTTCACGGCCCCTAACTTTACCCGGTTTTTAAACAACAGGGGGAGAAACATGTATACACTCTCAAACTCAATCTCTTTACGTTATACGAATTTAACGTCACATAACTATACGGTAACTAAGTTAATGTTAATGTAATGTTATGGTCACTAAGCAGCTTTATCACTTAAGTCCTCGACAATCTCCTCGGATCGTTAGTATTTGGGTTAAACAGCGGGGGAATTTTAAGTAGTACTACTGGGTCTGACGAGCCCCATCCGAGCTAGTCGCGCTAGCCGACCTGGTATGGTCAACGGGTGAATAATTGGCCTAACATCGCCATGGTCATGTGATAGGCCTGGCAAAACGGAGGCACAACTGTCAGCTTCGATCGCGAACTCTTACGTGACATGACTTTAGGCTAGCTACCTATATATATTAACATTGAACTTAATTACGAATCAACTTAATATTCCTGGTATGGAATATTGGAAACAACAACTTAATATTCCTGGTATGGAATATTGGAAACAACAACTTAATATTCCTGGTACGGAATATTGGAAACAACTTAATATTCCTGGTTTGGAATATTGGAAGCAACAACTTATTATTCCGGGTTGGAATAATGGAACCAATACGTTATCCCGGGTTAGGGATAACGGAGAAAACAAACTATAACCGAACAAACGAATTTATGAAAACCTGTGAACTCACTCATCTTTAATGTTGACACTTGTTTCTTTACATGTTTCTCAGGACGCTAGGAGCTCTAGGTGCACGCACATGCATTGAACAAGACATCTTTATCGAGTCTTATTTATTAATATTGTTTTGGGATTTTTCATTTGTTTTGGCATTTGTGTTGGCGCCCGCATCACTACTTATTTATGCTTCCGCTCAAACTTTAAAAACTGATGCTTCTGCTAAATATTGGTAACATAAAATCTACAACAAGTGATTTTGGAAAACGTATTATTAAATCATATAGAGTCGTTCGACGTACTAGTGTTTCAGATTCTGGTTTGTTCACACGCCTCGCGGTAAAACTCCGCAAGTGGAAATTAAGGGTGTGACAGATTGGTATCAGAGCCACTAGATATAGAGAACCAGGTTTGCATTAGAAGTAGACCTAAACTATAGCTGATATCACGACACTAGACTTAGTTTGGCACCGAATTATTATATCTTGTTATGCAATATGCCACAACCGTGTTTGGTAGATTATACCTTCATAATAAGAAATGAAAACAACTCGTAACTAACTACACGACCTAACAGGCAATGTCATCATCCTCATCGTCATCATCGTCCGGCAGACTTACGCCACCAAGGGCACCAGGAAAGGCACCAATGGTGGAACCCATACCACCTTATGGCGTGGAGACACGGTCAGCGGCGAGGAAGAGGCTCGCTCTGGGGGAGGAGTCATCGCTACGCCCAACTATTGCTGTACCGGTTGAACCGGTTAATCCTGTAGAAATAGGAATTGACATGCTTAGAATCCTGGTACATACACAACAAAAACAGTTAGAAAGAATGCAGGAAACCATCCTAGCACAAGGATGGATGATTCGACACCTTACAGGTAAGACCGACTCGCTCGAGGAAGAGCATCGTACGAGCAAGATAGCTCGTAACACCATAGCCAGAGATCTGCGTGCTAAGCAGATAAGAGCCGACTGGCTTGAGGACAGAGTCCTGGAAAATAGTTGGATCATTCAGGAGCTACAAAACCAAGCACTTGCACCAGCACCGGCCCCTCCAGAGCCGGTAGAGGAGGATCCAGAAGAGGATCCAGAGGAGGACCCTGAGGAGGATCCGGAGGAGGACCCAGCTGAAGAAGCTGGAAATGCCGCACAGGATGACGGCAACGACAGTGACTTGGGGAATGGAGACGTAGACGACTGACACGTCTCGTTTATATTATTTGTTTTCCTTCAGTTTATTTATTTTCCCACTTGTGTTTAAACTTGAGACATTATAGTGAATTCGTATGTTTGAATTGCACTTTTGTAAGACGTTGAAATTTCAGTTAATCAAGTATTTCTTTTGACTATTTAACATATTGCGTTGACATAACTTACTAATTAT
Organism: Scalesia atractyloides; assembly: GCA_947069175.1. NCBI lineage: Eukaryota > Viridiplantae > Streptophyta > Magnoliopsida > Asterales > Asteraceae > Scalesia > Scalesia atractyloides. Next base: position 32,199,083 of record CAMTDV010000030.1, read on the forward strand.
TAAAGTACGAAGTAGGATAACTATATTGGATATATAGACTTATCGGGGTGTGTTTGTGTTGTGTTTCGAAGATCTAAATGGCGACTGGAAGACGTGGAAACCTTAACTTGACGCCCGAAGAGCTAGCTGCCATGATTCAGGGGCATGTGAACGCAGCTTTAGCGGGTGTTCAGAACCAGCCGGCAGGTAACCATTATTAAATTTTCGCGTGAAAATCTAATAGTGAGGCTAGTAAAATTCCTTGCTGACTTCCTGTTCTCTGTCAGCAGGAGGGGGCTTTAACCCTACAAGATGTTCCTGGACGCAAAGCCAAGCAAATTCTCGGGGGCGGAAGGACCCATTGGATTGGTCCGCTGGATCGAAAAATCAGAATCCGTTTTTGAAATGTGCAACTGCCTAGAGGCAAACAAGGTCAAATACGCAGCCTCAACACTGGAAGATGGGGCACTGACATGGTGGAATGCCCAAGTCCAAACACGTGGACTTATAGCTGCGAATGCAATGGCATGGGCTGAGTTCAAGGCCCTGATTAAAGAGGAGTACTGTCCACGAGACAGAGTGCAACAGTTAGAGCAAGCTTTATGGAACCACAAGATGGTGGGATCGGAAATTGAAGCTTACACCGCAAAACATCATGACCTAGCATTTCTGTGTCCCGAATTGGCCAACACGGTGGAGAAAAGACTCGAGTTCTATCTCGGGGGTCTGGTTCCGGAAATTCAGGGTATGGTAATGGCTAGTAACCCTGTAACTGAGCACCAAGCAATCCGATTGGCTCACAAACTCACCGATAAGGCGGTGGAACAGAAGAAGCTGCCAGCACGGGGTACAACTGAAGTTGCCCCGGACAACAAAAAAAAATTTGAAGACTCCACTGTTCGACAGTCTTCGTCATCTCATCCGCAGCAAGGGAACCAGAAACGGTTCAATCACTACAACAGCCACCGGGGTCATCAAAATCAGCCCGCCAACACCTACAACAACAACAACAACAAGAATTCAGGCGGCTATGTAGGTCGAAAGCCGCAGTGCAACCGCTGTAATCTCCACCATAACGGCCCTTGTGCCGGAAATCGCTGCCAAAGATGTGGCAAAGTGGGTCATGCGGCAAAGGATTGTCGTGGGGAAATCATGACCCGACAAAATCAAAATCATCCCCAGGGTCAGCAGCAGGGTATAAACCGGGGATGCTATCAGTGTGGTAGCACTGCTCATTTCAGAAGAGACTGCCCACAGTTGCGCAACAACAACAATAATGGTGGAAACAACCACAACCACAACAACCACAACAATAATAACAACAACAACAATGGGAACGGTGGCACAGGAGGTGCCAAAGGTCGTGCATTTACATTGGGCCGCGGAGAGGCCAGAAACGACACGAACGTGGTCACCGGTAAGTTTCCCCTTAATGAACATTTTGCTTCTGTGCTTTTTGATACGGGTGCGGATAGGAGCTTTATATCTGAGTCTTTTAGGAAGAACCTAAATCTCACGCTTAAACCATTCGAGACCCCTTATGTTATAGAATTAGCCGATGGTAAATCTGTAGATGTGACCCAAATCGTATCCGACTGTCAACTCAAACTCGCGGGCCACACTTTTACCATTGATCTGATGACAACTACTCTAGGTAGTTTTGACGTGGTAGTCGGAATGGACTGGCTATCCGACGTCCGGGCTGAAGTTCTCTGCTTCGAAAAATCTATCCGTATTCCGCTCTCTAACGACGAAATCTTGACGGTACAAGGCGATAAGGCAAGCGCCGTCACCAACATCATCTCTTTCATGGAAGCGCAGAAGTATCTTCGGAGAAAGAACTCCTTCGCTTTACTCGCACTAATTACCGAACAGCCTAAGGACGAGAAACGTATAGAAGACATCCCTGTCGTCCGTGATTTTTCTGATGTATTCCCAGAAGAACTACCTGGTCTTCCACCACATCGACAATTGGAGTTTGAAATCGAATTAGCAAGCAATGCAACTCCTATCGCCAAGGCTCCATACCGCCTAGCTCCAGCCGAGCTGCAGGAGCTGTCTACCCAACTTCAGGAGTTATTAGAAAAAGGATTTATCCGACCAAGCGTTTCGCCATGGGGAGCTCCAGTCCTGTTTGTCAAGAAAAAGGACAGAACTTTCCGCATGTGCATCGACTATAGGGAACTCAACAAGGTTACAGTCAAGAACCGATACCTGTTACCTCGCATCGACGATCTCTTCGACCAACTTCAAGGGTCAAGCTACTACTCCAAGATTGATCTACGGTCTGGTTACCACCAGCTACGCGTCAGGGAGGAGGATATCGCTAAGACGGCATTTCGCACTCGGTATGGCCATTATGAGTTCTTAGTCATGCCCTTCGGTCTCACCAACGCACCCGCGGTATTCATGGACCTCATGAACCGCGTGTGTAAACCATACCTCGACAAGTTTGTCATTGTGTTCATCGATGACATACTCATCTATTCCAAAAGTGAAGAAGAACATGCTGAACATCTAAGGTTACTACTAGGATTACTCCAACAGGAAAAGCTATATGCCAAGCTTTCGAAATGTGATTTCTGGATTCGGGAAGTTCAGTTTCTCGGGCATATCGTGAATGAAAGGGGTATCCACGTAGACCCTGCCAAAATTGAAGCCATCAAAAACTGGGAAGCACCTAAGACACCGACGGAGATCCGCCAATTTTTGGGATTGGCTGGTTACTACAGACGCTTCATCGAGGGGTTTTCAAAGATCGCACAACCGCTTACTACCCTCACCCAGAAAGGCATCAAGTATGCTTGGGGTGACAAGCAAGAAGCAGCATTTCAATTGCTGAAGCAGAAACTTTGCAGTGCACCCATTATGTCCTTGCCGGAAGGGACAAATGACTTTGTAGTATATTGTGATGCTTCCATTCAGGGATTGGGATGCGTACTCATGCAACGCGATAAGGTCATCGCGTATGCGTCGAGACAGCTGAAGGTTCACGAGAAAAACTATACGACGCATGACCTGGAATTGGGAGCAGTAGTGTTTGCCCTTAAGATTTGGAGACACTACCTCTATGGAACAAAGTGCACAATCTTTACTGACCACAAAAGCCTCCAACACATCTTTGATCAGAAGGAGTTAAACATGCGACAGCGTCGCTGGGTCTAACTCTTGAACGATTATGAGTGTGCCATTCGGTATCACCCGGGTAAAGCTAACGTGGTAGCTGATGCCCTCAGTAGGAAGGAACACTTGAAACCTCGTCGCGTACGAGCACTACAACTCACTATCCATTCGGGGCTACCCGATCAAATACGCGACGCCCAGTTAGAAGCAGTTAAGGGGGAAAACATCAAAGCCGAATCAGTGGGAAAAATGGAACGCGATTGGAAGTAAAGCTTAATGGAGCCCGGTATTTCATGAATCGCATATGGGTACCTCTCTACGGAAACCTCAGAGAGCTAGTCATGGACGAAGCTCACAAATCTCGATACTCTGTCCATCCGGGTTCGGATAAGATGTATCAAGACCTTAAAGCTGCGTATTGGTGGCCCAACATGAAAGCCGATATAGCCACCTACGTGAGTAAATGTTTGACTTGTGCAAAAGTCAAGGTGGAGTACCAAAAGCCATCGGGGCTACTCCAACAACCTGAGATCCCAGTGTGGAAATGGGATCAGATCTCAATGGATTTCATCACTAAACTCCCGCGAACCTTGGGTGGTTGCGATACTATCTGGGTGATTGTGGATCGTTTAACAAAGTCCGCACACTTCCTAGCTATTAAAGAAACAGATAAGATGGAGAAGTTGACTCGCATCTACATTAAGGAAGTAGTTTCTCGGCACAGTGTGCCAACGTCCATCATCTCAGACAGAGATGCTCGCTTCACATCAAACTTCTGGCGGTCACTCCAGAAAGCGTTGGGAACCCGCCTGGATATGAGCACAGCCTATCACCCTCAGACTGATGGTCAAAGTGAAAGGACCATACAAACCTTGGAAGACATGCTTAGAGCATGCGTAGTAGACTTCGGAAATAGTTGGGAAATCCACCTGCCTCTAGTAGAATTCTCATATAACAACAGCTATCATACGAGTATTTCGGCAGCACCGTTTGAGGCATTATACGGTCGCAGATGTAGATCCCCGGTCTGCTGGGCAGAAGTCGGTGACAGTCAACTCACAGGCCCTGAGTTAATACTTGAGGCTACTGAAAAGATTGTACAAATCAGAAACCGCATGGCGGCGGCACGAGATCGACAGAAAAGCTACGCTGATCAACGACGCAAACCGCTCGAATTTCAAGTAGGCGACCGCGTCCTACTAAAGGTGTCACCCTGGAAGGGTGTAATCCGCTTTGGAAAACGGGGCAAACTTAACCCACGGTACGTAGGCCCGTTTGTAATCTTGAAACGTATCGGACCCATAGCTTACCAATTAGACCTTCCTGCCGAACTCAGTGGAGTTCACAACGTATTTCACGTTTCAAATCTGAAGAAGTGCCTATCAGATGAAACTTTAGTTATTCCATTGGATGAGATCCAAGTGGATGAATAACTACACTTCGTGGAAAAGCCTATTGAGATCATGGATCGTGAGATCAAGACTCGAAGGCACAGCAAGATTCCAATCGTTAAAGTTCGTTGGGACTCTAAGCGTGGACCGGAGTTCACGTGGGAAAGAGAGGACCAAATGAAAAGCAAATACCCACACCTCTTCGCAACTGAGCAGCAAACTAACGATACCAATAACTAAATTTTCGGGACGAAAATTCTTTCAACATGGGGATGATGTGACAACCTGGAAACTTCTTATACTTTCGTGTACTATTGTTGACTAAATTCTTGTGCGTGGCACTTGGAAATCTTTGTGTATGACACTTGGGAACTTCTTGTAACGTTGCGTACCATCATTAACGAATTAACTCTTTGTGCGTGGCACTCTAAACATGTACGTTACATGCTAAACCGCGTTTACTCAATTTTCGGGACGAAAATTCTTTCAACATGGGGATAATGTGATATCCCGGGTTTTTCGGATAACTTACACGTGACACATGTCGAATAATGTATATGCTAAGTATTAAACGTGCACGAGTTAAATGAATACGTGTTGTGTGTTGTGTGATTGTTTTAGTTATAAAGAAGTGTGGTAGATATGTACACGAACTGAACCGAACCACGACATGAACCAACCTTGATTCATTGTAACTCTAGGAATTAATCAAGTTAGGACTCAAACATGTCTTGGCCGCGAGATCAAAACCTAAAACTAATTCGGCCAAGATCAAACCCAAACCCGTAACAAACCTAAAACTATTCGGCCGATCAAACCAAACCAACCCGTGTGCAACCCAAACCGATATCAAGCCTAAGCTTTAAACTCCAACCACTCGGCTACAAGATCAAACCAACCCAAGTTCTGGCCGCGAGATCAAGCCCAAACCCAAACCAAAGCAATCCAAGTATCATCGGCCACAATGCTTATCCGAACCGTAAACCTTATCAGTTTGCACCTATATATATCATCCATTGCATGCCTTCATTCACATACACAAAAACCCTAAACAAAAACTGCCGTCGGCAGCCTTGTGATCGCGGACAGCTTACTCCATTGTTCGTTCCTTCCTCTCGGTCGCAGCAGCAGTAGTCATCGCCATCATCATCATCTCCTGGTCGCATGCAGCCAATTGTTCACCTCTATCCGATCAACATAACAGCCACTACTTTTCTCAGCCGCGAATAAACCCTTTCTCTCGGTCACGGATACTTCTCGTCCAAGACCCGGCTTGTTTACCTAGTTAACCAAGGTTAGGGTTATCTCTGATTACAAGATCATGCTCGGATATATGTATGCTTGAATGATTAGTTGTCTCGGATATATTTATGCTTGAATGATTAGTTGTTTCGGATATATGTGTCTTGATTGTTGCTGTTCTCAGATTGCATGATGGTATAGTTTCGGATTGTTAATACTAGATTGAAAGTTGGAATGAGTTTGAAAGCTGAATACATATAGGCTGTGTTTTGTTTGTAATAACTAGAAGTAAGAACTAGGGTGTTGCATGGATAGGTTATTAGTATTAATCTATGACTAGAAATCAGTTCTAGATCGCCTAGGTTAATCGCATGAACGGGTTATACGAGTTCAGGATAAACATATGCAGAAAACAGTCTGCTGAGTAATAGTTACAGCCGACTTCATCTGGCTGTAACTTGGTCGTTAGTTGTCGAAAAACGGATTTTCTGATGTCTAGAACGTAGAGATTTGAATAAGGAATCTAATGGCGCTGGATTCATAATTTTCTGAAGTCGTTTGATATTTTTAAAGGTCCAAATAAGTTCAGTAACTAAAACTGTGAAAATCCTGAAATATTGTTAGTTGTTTATTAAGTTGGATTTTAAAATCAGTAGGGAGTTGAGTCATGATTTTTGTACAGCAACTAGGTATGGAAATTTCCGGGCAACTCCAACTGGAATTTTGTTAATTGGACGATCAATGATTTTTAAATAAATTCTTCCGTGGACTGCAGTCAGAAAGTGATAAATCTGACTGCAGCCTAGTATATTAATATTTATGGTTAATTGGTAAAGATGTAGGACTTGGAAAAATTATATAAATTTCTATGGTATAAATGTCACCTACTGTAAAAATATGGGAATTTTTGGAATGTTAGAACTATTTTATAAAAATCCTAGAAAACAGCTGAATTATGAGTGCTAAACTGGAATTTAAGAACTTGTGATTGTGTGCACCAAATTGTGGCATGAATTGACTTATGGTTATGATAAATTGTTTGATTACTATGATCACATGAGAATAATTGCATGCATGTTTGAGTGTTAGATATGTTGTTTGTGTGTATCACTTTGTGAGTAAATTGCGTGTGGAATTTGTATTGGTGTGTTCACACACTGACGTGGAATTAATTGGTTTGTTAGGACGCAACTAGCGGTCCCATCTCTTATAACATCTTTGCTACACTAACCGAGCAAATAAAGGTGAGTTCACGGCCCCTAACTTTACCCGGTTTTTAAACAACAGGGGGAGAAACATGTATACACTCTCAAACTCAATCTCTTTACGTTATACGAATTTAACGTCACATAACTATACGGTAACTAAGTTAATGTTAATGTAATGTTTATGGTCACTAAGCAGCTTTATCACTTAAGTCCTCGACAATCTCCTCGGATCGTTAGTATTTGGGTTAAACAGCGGGGGAATTATAAGTAGTACTACTGGGTCTGACGAGCCCCATCCGAGCTAGTCGCGCTAGCCGACCTGGTATGGTCAACGGGTGAATAATTGGCCTAACATCGCCATGGTCATGTGATAGGCCTGGCAAAACGGAGGCACAACTGTCAGCTTCGATCGCGAACTCTTACGTGACATGACTTTAGGCTAGCTACCTATATATATTAACATTGAACTTAATTACGAATCAACTTAATATTCCTGGTATGGAATATTGGAAACAACAACTTAATATTCCTGGTACGGAATATTGGAAACAACTTAATATTCCTGGTTTGGAATATTGGAAGCAACAACTTATTATTCCGGGTTGGAATAATGGAACCAATACGTTATCCCGGGTTAGGGATAACGGGAGAAAACAAACTATAACCGAACAAACGAATTTATGAAAACCTGTGAACTCACTCATCTTTAATGTTGACACTTGTTTCTTTACATGTTTCTCAGGACGCTAGGAGCTCTAGGTGCACGCACATGCATTGAACAAGACATCTTTATCGAGTCTTATTTATTAATATTGTTTTGGGATTTTTCATTTGTTTTGGCGTTTGTGTTGGCGCCCGCATCACTACTTATTTATGCTTCCGCTCAAACTTTAAAAACTGATGCTTCTGCTAAATATTGGTAACATAAAATCTACAACAAGTGATTTTGGAAAACGTATTATTAAATCATATAGAGTCGTTCGACGTACTAGTGTTTCAGATTCTGGTTTGTTCACACGCCTCGCGGTAAAACTCCGCAAGTGGAAATTGAGGGTGTGACATGGTTTAAGGAGCTCAACATTTATGCAATCAAAAGAGAGTTTGGAGTGCAATACTTCAGATATCTTGCTGATTTAAAGACTTTGCCGTATTAGGATATGGAAGAGCTAGTGCAAACAGTGAAGTCTAGCTTGTGTGTCTCATTTGTAACTTTGGCATTGTAGAGGCAAAGCTCTGTCAGTCTATAATCTGAACGTTTAATCAATGAAACTGACGATTAACTGATTAAATCTTGTCTAGTGGTAACACGATGTAATATTTCCGCTATTATGGACGTTAGATATCAAATTTAGGTTCCTAAGCATCAAGGATCGGTCCTACACGATAAATACGCATTATCCGATGGAACTATTTCCGGGTATCAAAACACTTTGTTTTCATATCAAAACATTTTTAAAACTTAGGTTAGACATGTTTTAGCATGTCTACCTCGTCACTTCTAGTTTAGTGCTTATTTAGGGTCGTAAGTCAAGCGGTCTTGACAACTGCTTAGATTTTCAAACCCGACCCATTTGGCCGATCATTAGGATCCGACCAAACATATTTTGTGGCCATAGTTGTATAGGGAATAACCTCCAGGGGTTATACCTTATGGTTACTTCGTTTAAGTAGTTGTATGATAGGTAATTTATATGCCTTAGGAAAATGACCAAAATGCTCTTTTTGCGCATAAATTCAATCTAAGCATATGTAACCTAAATTTTGACACCTAAACTGATTGTGCAACATTATTAAACATGTTTAGGCATATAAGACTTATCATAGGACTAGTTAGCCCATCCGAACGCACTTTTGCACAAACAACACGTTAAAGTAGCTTAAACTACCTTAACGAGTCGTAACGGGTCATAAGCACTCATGATTGCTTTCAAATCAGAATGTAGGCTTAGTTAAACCATATCATATGAGTTCCAACACTCATATGGTTTATAAGAACTCATTTTATCTGATCTCCCGATTTAGGTTCCGATATATTAACATAGTGATTCCATAGTAGGTGCCACTTGAGTCCATGACTTTCCGAGCATTGTTAGATCACTAGATAAATGATACTTGCAATCTCAAGTGAGTACATAGTTCCCCTATTTTATGCTTTCAAATGCTTTGGGGTGAAACATATTGTGCCTATGATTACTTTCGTGTTTTCATGACATATTACATGCTTTGATTACTAGTACATATACTACATGACTTTTATTGCATTTGATTTGCATAATTAACACATTGGTTTTTCAAAGACATTTTTTCTATGTATGTTGACCTAGCATACTAGTACATGGTTTTCAAAGACATTTTCAAGGCATTTTCAAGACATGCTTATGTTTGTTATTTGACAATTTGGTGCGTTGAACTTGACAATGATACATTCATTAACATTGATCACGTCGACTGGTAGTATGTAATGGTACCATAGGATTGACAATCCCGTTCCCGCTTCCTAGGTTTGTTTGGAAATGACCTTAGGGAATGATAGAATCCGATGAACATTGATAAACCCTTGACCGGATAGGGGTTTATCCGACAGTCAACAAGGCATGAATGTATTCGCCAACAACCCATAATATATGTCTTAACAATAAAGGCAAATGGTTTATAAAACTCGACATTGTTCACTCAACATTTGGTTTACTTGACATTGTTTACTCGGCATTAGTTTACTTGACATTGTTCACTCGACATTTGGTTTACTTGACATTGTTTACTCGACATTGTTTTACTCAACATTGTTTACATGCCATTCATTTACTCGATATTTAGTTACTTGACATTGGTTTACATGACATTTATTTACTCGACATTTGATGATTGGTTTATGGTGAGTGATTTAAATAACGTGACGTATGTAATGTGATAAAAGCATGGTGGATACGCCGATGGTATTTCCTATATATAAGTGCTTTTACTATCTTACATATCGTGGCGTTATCTAGATCATTTTAAACAAAATACAAGACATGACATTTCACCCAAGGCAAAATTTACTTTTGGTTATCTATTTTTAACCATATATTATTTCTTTTATATCATATTGATTTTTCATATGGTTTTTATAAAAGAAACTTTTTATGGTTCATGGCGACTTTTGTATTACTTTAAACTTTTCTTAAATTAATCAAATCCATGAAGCATCAACACAAAACCTATGTACTCGCCGACATTTTTTTTGCTGACTTTATTTTCACATATGTTTCAGGTGCAATTGTTTGATGTCAAGCTAGCTACACTTAGGGCAGACTGGGCCTTAGTGACTATAAAATCAGAATAATAGCTTAACTTTTGTTGTATTTTCGTTTTTATTCAAGACAATGTAAACAATATTAACTAATGAAACTCAACTTATGTGCCATGGTTATTGAAACAATAATTTTGTAACGACACTCCCCGACGTTTCCGCCACGGTTTGTTGTTTTACTGGTCGGGGTGTGACAGAAAAGATTGGTATTAGAGCCAATGGTTATAGGGAATTAGGTTATTAGTAATGCTTTGACCTAGTCTATAACCTTTCTAGGACCCCAGCGCGAGTTTACTTGCGTTTAGAATTTAAAACACTACCATCACCTATCCTTAGGTAATTACCAAAAACAAATCCACAAATTTTAATTCGGTTTTGAAAATAATCATCTATCCTTAGATGATTTATTTTGGCTTAATGCCTTTCAATGTTTTCAAAATCTCATCAAAGTTTAGGTCTTATTAATGTGAACACGTGCAATCTGGAAGGGTGGGTGCCTGTACCCTGAGTTTTCTGTCTAAGGCTAGAGTGTACGTACAAATCCGCATTATTGGACCAGTCATTCTTACCTGGGAACTCTTGGGGTGAGTGACCACTTATAGGCTAAAGCATGTCTTCGCGATACATTATGAAGACCCATTTACTTTGATTAGTCACTGTGTGTCGTTTGTTTGTTTTGAATGTATGAACGAATGACCACCATCCTTAAAGTTGTAGATATTTTATCATCTCGTTTTGATTATCCGACATTCATCTCACTCGCTTCCTTTCATGTTTACTCTCTTTTAGAATGCCTCCTCGACGAGACCCAAATGCAAATCCGGACGCCGCCATGGCAGCGATGATAGCTCAGCAGATTGCTGATGTACTACCGAATCTTGTAACTCAGATGAACCAAGCCAATAATAACAATAATGCACCTGCTTCGTGCAGCTTTAAACAGTTTAACTCGGCTAAACCGCTCAAGTTTAGTGGTTCTGAGGGAGCAACTGTGCTCCTACAGTGGTTTGAGAGTCTCGAGAACACTTTTCGTCATGTGCAATGTCCGAATGAGCGTAAGGTCGAGTTTGCTTCAAGCGTGTTTGAAAAGAGAGTGTTAACATGGTGGAACAGAGTGATGAGAGACAGGGGTGCTGACATTGCTATGTGTCAAACTTGGGAGAAACTCAGGGCCTAATGATGAAAGAGTTTTGCACCCGACATGAAAATATGGCACTTGAAAATGAGTTCCATGACCTGAAGCAAGACAATGGTGAGCACCGTGCGTATACTGATAGGTATGAGGAGTTGATCTTGTTGTGCCCTGAGATGGTGACGCCTTTGGATAAGGCAATCGAGAAATACATAGATGGTCTTCCTGACCCGGTTCAGGATATTGTCACCGGCAGCAACCCCACTACTGTCAGGCAAGCCATTGAGCTATCTGCGACACTGACTGAATCACAGATCAAAAAGGGTAAGCTCCACCGGAAGGGTGACAAGAGATCGTCTGACAAGTCTGAGAAACCAAAGGGTAAGAAAGCTGAGTCTTCAAAGAAGTCGAGGAAGCACAAGGCTTCTAAGAATTTTGCTGTCACTACTCAACCTAACCAAGCCACTCCAAACCTGCATGTTCAGCCTCCGGTGAAGAAACAATATATCGGCACTGTACCTTTGTGCAACAGGTGCAACAGTCATCACCAGCCTCATCTTCCATGTCGTATTTGTAAAAACTGTGGAAGATCTGGTCATTTGGCAAATGTTTGTCGCTCGCCTCCTAACCCGAACAATGTGGCTCAAAACCATGTTCAGCAGCCAGCCAATCCTGTATGACCACATTACCCACTAGGATCTTGCTAAATTGTGGGGATCTCACCCACTGCCCGAGATTGGCAAATGCGAACCAGGCTCGTGGACGAGCTTTCAAAATTAATGCGAACGAGGCACTGGCAGATAACGAGGTGGTAAATGGTACGTTCTTTGTTAACAACCAACTTGCTTCTTTTCTTTTTGATTCGGGTGCTGATAGAAGTTTCGTATCCCTAGCTTTCGAACCTTTGCTTTCCATGCCTAGAACTAAGCTAGGAAAGCCCTTGACAGTAGAAATAGCCAGTGGTGAACCTCTTGTACTTGATTCTGGCATCCGTGATTGCAAATTGAACGTTAAAACCATCTTTTTCCTATTAACCTCACGCCTATGCAACTTGGGAGCTTTGACATTATAGTGGGAATGGATTGGTTAACCAAACATCATGCCGAGGTAATTTATTTCAATAAGATTGTTCGTGTACCTCTTCCGTCTGTTCAAATTCTGGAAGTTGTGGAGAAAAAACCGCTAGTAGCATTAAACTCATGTCCTGTGCCCAAGCCCACAAATGCCTACGAAAGAATTATGTTGCATTCCTGGCACATATCGTAGAGGAGAAAGGCAAGGGCAAGACTATTCAAGATATCCCTGTTGTTCGGGATTATCCCGAGGTGTTTCCTGAGCTACATGGTTTACCTCCTGCTCGTCAAGTTGAGTTCCGTATAGATCTTGTACCTGGTGCCAACCCTATAGCTAAATCCCCATACCATCTTGCACCGTCTGAGATGCAAGAATTATCGAAACAGCTTCAGGAACTTTCTGACAAAGGATTTATCCGTCCGAGTGTTTCACCTTAGGGTGCTCCAGTTTTATTTGTGAAAAAGAAAGACGGATCTTTTCGCATGTGTATCGATTACCATGAGCTTAACAAACTCACAATCCAAAATCGATGTCCCCTACCTCGCATTGATGATCTTTTGACCAACTACATGGTGCTACTTGCTTTTCGAATATTGACTTATGTTCTGGGTATCATCAGCTTCGTGTACTAAGGAAGATATTCCAAAGACAGCTTTCTGCACTCGTTACGGTCATTATGAGTTCACTGTTATGCCCTTTGGCTTAACCAATGCTCCTGCCGTCTTCATGGACTTGATGAATAGGGTTTGTAAGCCTTATTTAGACAAGTTCATCATTGTTCTCATTGATGACATCTTGATTTATTCCAAGACACGAGCCGATCATGAACAACATCTTCGTTTAACAATGGAACTCCTAAAGAAAGAACAACTTTACGCCAAATTCTCCAAGTGTGAATTTTGGCTTAAGGAAGTTCAGTTTTTGGGACATATTTTCAACAAACAAGGTATTCATGTGGATCCCGCAAAGATCAGTGCAATCAGGGACTGGAATAGACCTTCTACTCCTACTAAAGTTCGTTCATTCTTGGATCTCGCGGGTTATTACCGCCATTTCATTGCTAACTTCTCCAAGATTGCGGTTCCCCTCACTGCGTTAACTCAAAAGAATAAACCTTTTGAGTGGGTACCAAAATAGGAAGAAGCTTTCCAGACATTGAAACAGAAGCTTTGTGATGCTCCTATTCTATCTTTACTCGAGGGTAACAACGACTTCGTTGTATATTGTGATGCGTCTAACTTAGGTCTCGGTTGTGTCCTCATGCAAAGAGACAAAGTTATAGCCTATGCATAAAGACAGTTGAAGGTTCACGAAAAGAACTACACCACTCATGATCTTAGTTAGGTGCTGTTTGTGTTTGCCCTTAAGATTTGGAGACATTACCTATACGGTACGAAATGTGTGGTTTTCACGGACCACAAAAGTCTTCAACACATCTTCAATCAGAAAGAACTTAATATGAGACAATGACGTTGGGTTGAGCTTCTGAACGACTATGACTGCGAAATTCGTTACCATCCTGGTAAGGCGAAAGTCGTAGCTGATGCTCTTAGTCGTAAAGAACGTGTCAAGCTTCATTGTATTCAAGTTCAATCTGATATCCAGACACGCATTCTTAAAGCTCAACGTACTTGTGTTACGCAAGGCATGATGGGTAATGATGTCACACCCTCAATTTCCACTTGCGGAGTATTACCGCGAGGCGTGTGATCAAACCAGAATCTCAGACACTAGCAATGTTGAACAACTCTATATGATTTATTTCAACGTTTTCCAAAAACATTTATTGTAAACATGCATAGTCATTTTCAAAATTCCAAGGTTTCAAAGTGTAGCGGAAGCATTAAAATAAAGTAACGGGCGCCAACATAAACGCCAAAACCAAAATCCCAAAAATTATTAGTAAATAAAGACTCGATAAAAATGTCTTGATCAAATGCAAGTGAGTGCACCTAGCGCTCCTAGCATCCTGAGAAACATACAAAGAAACAAGTGTCAACATTAAAGAAGAGTGAGTTCACAGGTTTTTATAAGTTCACAAGTTCGGTTTAAAAGATTGTTTTCCCCCGTTATCCCTAACCCGGGATAACGACATAGTTCCATTATTCCTAACCTGGAATAATAAGGTTGGTTCGTAAATAAGTTCAATGTTAACATGTAGGTAGCGAGCCTAAAGTTACGTCACATAAGAGTTCGCGATCAAAGCTGATTGTTGTTGCCTCTGTGTTGCCAGGTCTATCACTGACCATGGCGAAAGTTAGGCCAAATTAATCACCCATTGACCATTCCCGGTCGGCTAGCGCGACTAGCTCGGGTGGGGCTTGTCGGGCCCAGTAGTACTACTATAATTTCCCCGCTATCTAACCCAATACTAACTATCCGAGAGTTGGTTGAGGACTTCCGTGATAAAGCTACTTAGTGACCATAACATACACTAACATTAACTTAGTTACCGAGTAGTTAACGGCGTTAATTTCGCATAACGTAAAAAGATTGAGTTGTAGAGCGTATACATGTTTCTCCCCCTGTTGTTCAAAACCGGATAAAATAGGGGCCGTGAACTCACCTTCATTTGCTCGGTTAGATAAACGCAAAAGAAGCAAATGATGGAACCGCTAATCGCGTCCTAACATGTCAACCGATTCAAAGTTAGTGTGTGAACACACTGACACAAAACCCTACGCATAACTAACACACAGTATGGCACACGTAATAACCAATTCGAAACCATAATCATGCATGCAAAGTATCACCATACAAAATAACGATCAAACCAACTTGTCATAAACACAGGATAACTCAGACAACACTTAGATACACACAAACGCAAGTTATCATGTTTCAGCTTGTACGCTCATAACTGGGCTGTTTTCGAGAATTTTTATAAAATAGTTCCTACGTTCCAAAAATTCCAATTGTCGTACAGGAGGTGTCAGTTAGACTATAGAATGTTGTGTGAAATTTTCAAATCCTAAATCTTTACCAATTATTTATAAACATTTATATACTAGGCTGCAGTCAGATTCGTCGCTTTCTGACTGCAGTCCACGAGAAAAATTATTTAAAAATCATCGTTCATCCGATTACCAAAATTCCAGTGGGATATTTTTGGAAATTCCCATATCCAGTTACTGTACATATTTCGAGACCTAACCCCATACAGACTATGAGATCCGACTCGATAAACAACCTGCAAATGCTGCAGAATTTACGCAGCTTCAGCTGCTGCACTAAATGACCATTTAAAAATAGCAAACAACCTCAAAAAAATATGAATCCGGCGCCATTTGAAGCGTTTTTGAAAAATACACGTTTAGGCTTCAGAAAATACACTTTTTGATAAATAATGATCAGGTTACAGCCAACTAAAGTTGGCTGTAAAGGTCAATCAGCTTACTTTTTTTTCGACTTTATCGCATTAGAACATGTGTAAACGGCCATGACGCTTAGTTGTATTGATTAACAGCAGGTTAACTTGTCAAATATCATCTAGTATATCAATATTCATGCAAACCCTAAGTATATATCATGATCTTTATCGATAAAACGCAACCTACGCTTTTAATATTCAAACATATCATCACAACCGCAAAGATTCGCATATTCATCCGAACTAATCATACTCCACAATGCTTTTTCATAATAATATCATACAAGCACATAATCATGATCAAGATTACACAAAACCTGTGTGAATCGGAATACAATTAAACCCTAACCTTGAAACGATGACAATTAGCGAACCGGGACAAGCTTGGAATCGATCCGAGGGGTGTAGAACTTGCGCGACCGAGAGGGGGGGGGGCTGCCGTCGACTTCACTAGAGTGTTAGGGTTTCCCTTTTTTTTTAAAGGTTTCCCACAACATGCATGTGTACGTAATTAAAAGGGGTCGCATAAGGGGGGGAGTTTGGGTTAGTTCCTTGGGCCGCAAGGAGTGTGGGTCGTACGGGGGTGTGGGCGGCGGGTTGGGTTTGCTTGGTCGCGAAGTCGAAACATTTCATAGGCTCGGTTCAGTTCGGCTTATAAATAGAATTTACTAAAATATTATTCGCGACACGGAGTTTATAAAATATTAAATCACGTATTTGGAGTGGGACGCAATAGATTCACAAACGCTTAATAACACATAGCACGTAATCCAGATACAACCCGTTAAAACTCCCAAACATCGTGTATTCCCTAATTACTAAAGTTAGCGTAGTTATTGCGAGCGCGTAATCAATTCTCCGAATTAATCAGCGTAGGAATGAATAACAATAAAGTAGTGCGTTTAAGATACCTGAAAAGCCGGGATGTCACATTATCCCCATGTTGAAAGAATTTTCGTCCCGAAAATTGAGTAAACGCGGTTTAGAATGCAACGCACAAAGATTCAGTTTGTTAGAATGGTACAAGTAAATCCCAGGCTGTCATATCATCCCCATGTTGAAAGAATTTCGTCCCGAAATTCAGTTGGCGGTAACGTCAGATTGCTGCTCAGCTGCAAAAAGGTGTGGATATTTGCTTTTCATTTGGTCCTCTCTTTCCCACGTGAACTCCGGTGCACGCTTAGAGTTCCAACGAACCTTGACGATCGGTATCTTGTTGTACCTTCGAGTCTTGATCTCACGGTCCATGATCTCGATAGGTTGTTCCACAAAATGCAGTTGCTCATCTACTTGAATCTCATCCAATGGAATGACTAGGGTCTCATCTGATAGACACTTCTTCAGATTGGACACGTGAAAAACGTTGTGAACGCCACTGAGTTCGGCAGGAAGGTCTAACTGATAAGCTACGGGCCCGATATGCTTCGAAATCACAAATGGGCCTACGTACCTGGATTTAGTTTGCCTCGTTTCCCAAAACGAATTACACTCTTCTAGGGTGACACTTTCAGTAGCACGCGGTCACCTACTTGAAATTCGAGTGGTTTGCGTCGTTGATCAGCGTAACTTTTCTGTCGATCTCGTGCCGCTGCCATGCGGTTTCTGATTTGCACAATCTTTTCAGTAGCCTCAAGTATCAACTCAGGACCTGTGAGTTGACTGTCACCGACTTCTGCCCAACAGATTGGTGATCTACATTTGCGACCGTACAATGCTTCAAACGGTGCTGCCTGAATACTCGTATGGTAACTGTTGTTATACGAGAATTCCACTAAAGGCAGATGCATTTCCCAACTGTTCCTGAAGTCTACCACGCATGCCCTAAGCATGTCCTCCAAGGTCTGAATGGTCCTTTCACTTTGACCATCCATCTGAGGGTGAGAAGCTGTGCTCATATCTAAGCGTGTACCAACGCTTTCTGAAGTGACCGCCAAAAGTTGGACGTGAAACGAGCATATCTGTCTGAAATGATGGACGTTGGCACCCCGTGCCGAGAAACTACTTCCTTTATGTAGATGCGAGTCAAATTATCCATCTTATCTGTTTCTTTGGTCGCTAGCAGTGTGCAGACTTAGTTAAATGATCCACGATCACCCAGATGGTATCGCAACCACCCGGAGTTCACGGGAGTTTAGTGATAAAGTCCATCGAGATCTGATCCCATTTCCACACTGGGATCTCAGGTTCTTGAAGTAGCCATAATGGCTTCTAGTATTCCACCTTGACTTTCGCACAAGTCAAACACTTGCTCACGTAGGTGGCAATATCCGCTTTCATATTGGGCCACCAGTACGCGGCTTTAAGGTCTTGATACATCTTATCCGAACCAGGATGGACAGAGTATCGGGATTTGTGAGCTTCGTCCATAACTAGCTTTCTGAGGCTTCCGTAGAGAGGTACCCATATACGATTCATGAAATACCGGGTACCATTGGGTTTCACTTCCCAATCGCATTCCATCTTTCCCACAAATTCGGCCTTGATGTTCTCTTCCTTAACTGCTTCTAGCTGCGCGTGGCGTATCTGTTCGGGTAACCCAGAATAAATTGTGAACTGTAGCGCTCGTACCCGACGAGGTTTCAAGTGCTCCTTCCGACTGAGGGCATCAGCCACCACGTTAGCTTTACCCGGGTGATATTGAATGGCAAATTCATAGTCGTTCAGGAGTTCGACCCAGCGACGCTGTCGCATGTTCAACTCCTTCTGGTCAAAAATATGCTGGAGGCTCTTGTGATCCATGTAGATTGTGCACTTTGTTCCATATAGATAGTGTCTCCAAATCTTAAGTGCAAACACAACTGCTCCCAATTCCAAGTCATGTGTCGTGTAGTTCTTCTTGTGAACCTTCAACTATCGGGATGCATACACGATGACCTTATCACGTTGCATGAGCACACATCCCAATCCCTGAA
The DNA here is from genome assembly GCA_947069175.1 of Scalesia atractyloides. Taxonomy (NCBI): domain Eukaryota; kingdom Viridiplantae; phylum Streptophyta; class Magnoliopsida; order Asterales; family Asteraceae; genus Scalesia; species Scalesia atractyloides. Next base: position 32,217,806 of record CAMTDV010000030.1, read on the forward strand.
TGGAAGCGTCACAATATACCACAAAATCATCTGTCCCCTCTGGCAAGGACAAAATGGGTGCACTGCTAAGCTTCTGCTTCAGTAATTGAAATGCTGCTTCCTGTTTGTCACCCCAAGCATACTTGGTGCCCTTCTGAGTGAGAGTCCATCGAGATCTGATCCCATTTCCACACTGGGATCTCAGGTTCTTGAAGTAGCCATAATGGCTTCTAGTATTCCACCTTGACTTTCGCACAAGTCAAACACTTGCTCACGTAGGTGGCAATATCCGCTTTCATATTGGGCCACCAGTACGCGGCTTTAAGGTCTTGATACATCTTATCCGAACCAGGATGGACAGAGTATCGGGATTTGTGAGCTTCGTCCATAACTAGCTCTCTGAGGCTTCCGTAGAGAGGTACCCATATACGATTCATGAAATACCGGGTACCATTGGGTTTCACTTCCCAATCGCATTCCATCTTTCCCACAAATTCGGCCTTGATGTTCTCTTCCTTAACTGCTTCTAGCTGCGCGTGGCGTATCTGTTCGGGTAACCCAGAATAAATTGTGAACTGTAGCGCTCGTACCCGACGAGGTTTCAAGTGCTCCTTCCGACTGAGGGCATCAGCCACCACGTTAGCTTTACCCGGGTGATATTGAATGGCAAATTCATAGTCGTTCAGGAGTTCGACCCAGCGACGCTGTCGCATGTTCAACTCCTTCTGGTCAAAAATATGCTGGAGGCTCTTGTGATCCATGTAGATTGTGCACTTTGTTCCATATAGATAGTGTCTCCAAATCTTAAGTGCAAACACAACTGCTCCCAATTCCAAGTCATGTGTCGTGTAGTTCTTCTTGTGAACCTTCAACTATCGGGATGCATACACGATGACCTTATCACGTTGCATGAGCACACATCCCAATCCCTGAATGGAAGCGTCACAATATACCACAAAATCATCTGTCCCCTCTGGCAAGGACAAAATGGGTGCACTGCTAAGCTTCTGCTTCAGTAATTGAAATGCTGCTTCCTGTTTGTCACCCCAAGCATACTTGGTGCCCTTCTGAGTGAGAGTCCATCGAGATCTGATCCCATTTCCACACTGGGATCTCAGGTTCTTGAAGTAGCCATAATGGCTTCTAGTATTCCACCTTGACTTTCGCACAAGTCAAACACTTGCTCACGTAGGTGGCAATATCCGCTTTCATATTGGGCCACCAGTACGCGGCTTTAAGGTCTTGATACATCTTATCCGAACCAGGATGGACAGAGTATCGGGATTTGTGAGCTTCGTCCATAACTAGCTCTCTGAGGCTTCCGTAGAGAGGTACCCATATACGATTCATGAAATACCGGGTACCATTGGGTTTCACTTCCCAATCGCATTCCATCTTTCCCACAAATTCGGCCTTGATGTTCTCTTCCTTAACTGCTTCTAGCTGCGCGTGGCGTATCTGTTCGGGTAACCCAGAATAAATTGTGAACTGTAGCGCTCGTACCCGACGAGGTTTCAAGTGCTCCTTCCGACTGAGGGCATCAGCCACCACGTTAGCTTTACCCGGGTGATATTGAATGGCAAATTCATAGTCGTTCAGGAGTTCGACCCAGCGACGCTGTCGCATGTTCAACTCCTTCTGGTCAAAAATATGCTGGAGGCTCTTGTGATCCATGTAGATTGTGCACTTTGTTCCATATAGATAGTGTCTCCAAATCTTAAGTGCAAACACAACTGCTCCCAATTCCAAGTCATGTGTCGTGTAGTTCTTCTTGTGAACCTTCAACTATCGGGATGCATACACGATGACCTTATCACGTTGCATGAGCACACATCCCAATCCCTGAATGGAAGCGTCACATATAACCACAAAATCATCTGTCCCCTCTGGCAAGGACAAAATGGGTGCACTGCTAAGCTTCTGCTTCAGTAATTGAAATGCTGCTTCCTGTTTGTCACCCCAAGCATACTTGGTGCCCTTCTGAGTGAGAGTCCATCGAGATCTGATCCCATTTCCACACTGGGATCTCAGGTTCTTGAAGTAGCCATAATGGCTTCTAGTATTCCACCTTGACTTTCGCACAAGTCAAACACTTGCTCACGTAGGTGGCAATATCCGCTTTCATATTGGGCCACCAGTACGCGGCTTTAAGGTCTTGATACATCTTATCCGAACCAGGATGGACAGAGTATCGGGATTTGTGAGCTTCGTCCATAACTAGCTTTCTGAGGCTTCCGTAGAGAGGTACCCATATACGATTCATGAAATACCGGGTACCATTGGGTTTCACTTCCCAATCGCATTCCATCTTTCCCACAAATTCGGCCTTGATGTTCTCTTCCTTAACTGCTTCTAGCTGCGCGTGGCGTATCTGTTCGGGTAACCCAGAATAAATTGTGAACTGTAGCGCTCGTACCCGACGAGGTTTCAAGTGCTCCTTCCGACTGAGGGCATCAGCCACCACGTTAGCTTTACCCGGGTGATATTGAATGGCAAATTCATAGTCGTTCAGGAGTTCGACCCAGCGACGTTGTCGCATGTTCAACTCCTTCTGGTCAAAAATATGCTGGAGGCTCTTGTGATCCATGTAGATTGTGCACTTTGTTCCATATAGATAGTGTCTCCAAATCTTAAGTGCAAACACAACTGCTCCCAATTCCAAGTCATGTGTCGTGTAGTTCTTCTTGTGAACCTTCAACTATCGGGATGCATACACGATGACCTTATCACGTTGCATGAGCACACATCCCAATCCCTGAATGGAAGCGTCACAATATACCACAAAATCATCTGTCCCCTCTGGCAAGGACAAAATGGGTGCACTGCTAAGCTTCTGCTTCAGTAATTGAAATGCTGCTTCCTGTTTGTCACCCCAAGCATACTTGGTGCCCTTCTGAGTGAGAGTCCATCGAGATCTGATCCCATTTCCACACTGGGATCTCAGGTTCTTGAAGTAGCCATAATGGCTTCTAGTATTCCACCTTGACTTTCGCACAAGTCAAACACTTGCTCACGTAGGTGGCAATATCCGCTTTCATATTGGGCCACCAGTACGCGGCTTTAAGGTCTTGATACATCTTATCCGAACCAGGATGGACAGAGTATCGGGATTTGTGAGCTTCGTCCATAACTAGCTTTCTGAGGCTTCCGTAGAGAGGTACCCATATACGATTCATGAAATACCGGGTACCATTGGGTTTCACTTCCCAATCGCATTCCATCTTTCCCACAAATTCGGCCTTGATGTTCTCTTCCTTAACTGCTTCTAGCTGCGCGTGGCGTATCTGTTCGGGTAACCCAGAATAAATTGTGAACTGTAGCGCTCGTACCCGACGAGGTTTCAAGTGCTCCTTCCGACTGAGGGCATCAGCAACCACGTTAGCTTTACCCGGGTGATATTGAATGGCAAATTCATAGTCGTTCAGGAGTTCGACCCAGCGACGCTGTCGCATGTTCAACTCCTTCTGGTCAAAAATATGCTGGAGGCTCTTGTGATCCATGTAGATTGTGCACTTTGTTCCATATAGATAGTGTCTCCAAATCTTAAGTGCAAACACAACTGCTCCCAATTCCAAGTCATGTGTCGTGTAGTTCTTCTTGTGAACCTTCAACTATCGGGATGCATACACGATGACCTTATCACGTTGCATGAGCACACATCCCAATCCCTGAATGGAAGCGTCACAATATACCACAAAATCATCTGTCCCCTCTGGCAAGGACAAAATGGGTGCACTGCTAAGCTTCTGCTTCAGTAATTGAAATGCTGCTTCCTGTTTGTCACCCCAAGCATACTTGGTGCCCTTCTGAGTGAGAGTGGTAAGCGGTTGTGCGATCTTGGAAAATCCCTCGATGAAACGTCTGTAGTAACCAGCCAAACCCAAAAATTGGCGGATCTCTGTCGGTGTCCTGGGTGCTTCCCAGTTCTTAATAGCATCGATCTTGGCGGGATCAACGTGTATACCCTTTTCATTCATGATATGCCCAAGGAACTGAACTTCCCAAATCCAGAAATCACACTTCGAAAACATGGCATATAGTTTCTCCTGTGGAAGTAGTTCCAACAATAGCCGCAGATGCTCAACATGTTCTTCTTCACCCTTAGAGTAGATGAGTATATCATCGATGAACACGATGACAAACTTGTCGAGATACGGCTTACACACGCAGTTCATGAGGTCCATGAACACCGCGGGTGCATTGGTGAGACCGAAGGGCATGACCAAGAACTCGTAATGGCCATACCGAGTGCGAAATGCCGTCTTAGAGATATCCTCCTCCCTGACGCGTAGCTGATGATAACCGGACCGCAGATCAATCTTGGAGTAGTAGCTTGACCCCTGAAGCTGGTCGAAAAGATCGTCGATGCGAGGTAATGGGTATCGGTTCTTGACGGTAACCTTATTGAGTTCCCTGTAATCGATGCACATGCGGAAGGTCCCGTCCTTCTTTTTGACAAAAAGGACCGGAGCTCCCCATGGCGAAGTACTGGGTCAGATAAATCCTTTTTCCAACAATTCCTGAAGTTGGGTAGACAGCTCTGCTGGAGCTAAGCGGTACGGGGCCTTGGCGATAGGAGTCGCATGGCTCGCCAATTCGATTTCAAACTCTACTTGTCGATGTGGTGGAAGACCGGGTAACTCCTCTAGAAACACATCGGGAAAGTCACGGACGATGGGGATATCTTCAATCCGCTTCTCGTCCTTAGACTGCTCGGTGACAAGTGCGAGCAAAGCAAAAGAGTTCTTCTTCTGAAGATACTTCTGAGCTTGCATGTAAGAGATGATGTTCGTGACGACGCCTGCCTTCTCGCCTTGCACCATCAAGACTTCGTCGTTAGAGAGCAGAGTACGAATAGCTTTCTCGAAACAGAGAACTTCAGCTCGGACGTCGGATAGCCAGTCCATTCCGACTACCACGTCAAAACTACCCAGAGTAGTTGTCATCAGATCAATGGTAAAGGTGTGACCCGCGAGTTTAAGTTGACAACCGGTCACTAGATGAGTCACATCTACAGATTTACCATCGGCTAGTTCTATGATGTAAGGGGTCTCTAGGGGTTTAGGTGTGAGATTTAGGTTCTTCCTAAAAGACTCAGATATAAAACTCTTATCCGCACCAGTATTAAAAAGTACAGTAGCAAAATGATCGTTAAGTGGAAACTTACCGGTGACCACATTCGAGTCGTTTCGGGCCTCTCCACGGCCTAGCTTGAATGCACGTCCTTTGGCACCTCCTGTGCCACCATTTCCATTGTTGCCATTGTTGTTATTGTTGTTGTTGTTGTTGTTGTTACTCCCACCATTGTTGTTGTTGCGAAGTTGCGGCCAGTCTCGCTTGAAATGGGCAGTGCTACCGCACTGATAGCATCCCCGGTTATTACCCTGCTGCTGACCCTGGTGCTGGTTCTGATTCTGTCGTGACATAATCTCCCCGCGACAATCCTTTGCCGCGTGTCCTGCTTTGCCACATCGTTGGAAGCAATTTCCAGCACAAGGGCCGTGATGATGGAGGTTACAACGATTACATTGCGGATTTCGACCCGCATAGCCGCTCGAGTTCTGGGTGTTGTTGGCACACTGATTGTTGTGACCCTGTGTAACATCCGTCAAAAACGGATTTACCAAACCCGCTCCGTTTATCAACCGAACAGTCAGTTAAAATTTTCGTTGCGAATTAAATGCCCAAAATAATTTTAAACGATACATAATCAATTATTATACGGGAATATATAATTAGTTTTCGAAAAACTGTTAAAAATCGCAAAATAAAAAAACTTTGTTCCTGCCGGGTTTCGAACCCGGGTCAGTACCGATCCAGCAACAACTTAACACACAACACACAAACCACTGCGCCACTGATGTCTTTTGTTAACCAATAAGATCATTTAATTGATATCATGACTTTACAAATTCAAAACCGGCACCCAAAAGTTCAGTCGTCGGAAATCCCGGTAATCTCGCGAAACTTAACGTTTCTTTCAGTTATAACGTAAATCATAAACGCCATATCGGTTATAACCGATGTTTGAGTCCGCGACCAAAGTCATAACCGCCGGAGAAATTCAAACCAATGAATCCAGTTGGAAATCGGGCCAAGTACATCTCGGTTTCTCCCTATAAAAACCACCTCGAACCTCTACAAACACTTTCGCTCAAAACCACACCCTTTCTCGGCGAAAACTCTCTTGCCGGAATTTTTCTGTTTGTCGCTGGAAAACCGGGTTCTCCATTTCCGAGCCTTATTGAACCCCCTAAGCTTATACCGAAGTCACCCATACCTTTTTCAAACTTTCCGGAGACTCGCTGCTGCAAGACACCCGACGCCGGAGCCTATTGCTGTCGCCGGAGTTCTGCCGGAAAACAGAGGAAAGCTAGTCGGTATACCTCACGCTTAATTTCTTCATTCTTTTTATTTAATCTCACTTGTAATTAACCCTCTGTTACTAAAGATCATGTTTTAATCATCGAACCAGTCGATTTCCGATTCTGGTTAAAACCAGCGGAGAAGACGAAGTAACTGTAACATATAAGTATAATTAAAATCAAGGTATAACTCGGGTTAGACACACAGTCCAGCGGTGGACTGTGTGCACAATAAACACTAACGTCTCGAGTTCGAATCCTGTTCCACACACGCGGCCTTAATAAAAATGATTTTTTTGATTAACCGAACCGGAGTCATACTGATATATGTTACGTCTATTAATAACCGGAAAGATAACCAAGTTAGACACACAGTCCAGTGGTGGACTGTGTGTATGTTTATATCACAGGTCACGAGTTCGAGTCCGGGCTACTGCACCGACTCGGACAATTATCTATTTTTTTAAAATAAGACAGAAAAGGAAATAACTAATTTGTGTTTAAGTATAATAGAAATCAGTAAAGTTAACAAGCTGGACACACAGTCCAGCGGTGGACTGTGTGTTAGTATAAGCCACAGGTCCCGGGTTCGAGACCTATGGAGCGCACCGTCTGATTCAATTAAAGTGTTTTTAAAATAAAAGGATTTTCTGTTTAACTTAATTAATGTATAAATATAATTAAAATCGGATATATGACGGGTTAGACACGTAGCTCAGTTGGTAGAGCTGCGTGCACGCGTACGGGAGGTCTCGGGTTCGAGCCTCACCCAGCGCACTTATATTTCGCATTCGAACCGGTCAACGGTCAGTCAACGGTCAAAGTCAAAGTCAACGGTCAGAAAAAGTCAAATTTTTTTATTATTTTTATTTAATTATTTTAATTAAAAATCAATTAAAAATACTTAAAAATAACATTTTTAAGGTTAGAAAATAGCCTTAAACTCACAAAAATACACCCAACAACCTACTAAAATAGATTAATAAAATCCGTTTACTTAACAAACCATAATGCGATTTATCTAGGTTAATCTCACTCGTGGTTAAAACCACTTCGCGTGCATTCAACATCATCAACCGAACGCACCCACTGTGAGTGAATCTTACAACTCCCCCTTTTAAATTACACGTTTTGGGGTGTGTCATGTGTTATAAAAATAATTAACTTGTTTATTTAAACTTGTGCCATACCACATCACGATCTAAATTTAGATTGTTTATATTGTTGTGATTACTTATTTCCTTTTGTCAAATTATATGAAACTCATTCATTAAGCCCATCAGTTCCTCGTGGGAGACGAGTTGAACAACGCGTGCCTCAAATCAAATTCATTATTGTTCATGTGTGTATCATTGAGTTTATATTGTTTGTAGTTGTGTCATTCATATTATCATGTTTATGCAATTCATTCATTAGGCCCCTCAGTTCCTCGTGAGAGACGAGTTGAGCATCGCGTGCCTCTAAATGTTCCATTATTGTTCATGTGTGTTTTATTTAATATCTTATGATTGTTGAATAAGTTTACATCTATTTTTACTCATGTTTGGTTGTGCACATATTTCATAATCAATTCAAATAAACTTGTTCAAATGTTTTCCATAGGATTCACTCGCCAACTTTATGTTGATCCAAAACCTTTTTACACATGATACAGGTGAATAGGTCGAAGCAAAGAAAACCTAGGAAATGCCTTAGAAGAGAACAAAGAAGCTTAGATTGATAGTTAGAATATGTTGTAACATTTATTGTAAATTTCCATTAAATTGTATTTAATGAATATGAAACGCATAATAAATGTCATGAGCTTTGATGATAACCCAATCATGCCCCGATCACCTTTTCCGCTGCGGGTCGGGGTGTGACAGATTGGTATCAGAGCCATGACTATAGGGATATAGGATAGGTTATTAGACCCTTAGAGCCTATACTATAGTCTGCCTAAACTTTAATTGATTAGGTGGTTACATACAAACTTGTGATATTTATTTGTTTCATATTTGTTTACATTTACAGTCAAACATACATGCTTATATACATATTCATTATACATATATCGATGTTCATGTATTCAATTTATTTTCATACTCTCATTATCCAAAGATTTTGTTAGAATTTTCAAATCTCATCAAAGTAAGTTCTGCGACGGGCATGTAGTAACTGGAAGGGTACAAGTACCGGTAGTCGGAACGTCCTGTCTAGGTTGGCATTCGTATAAATCCAATATAACGGACCAGTTTGCCTACCTGGGGACCAACGATGAGAGTACGAAGGACCTATTAGGCCAAAGCATGCCACACCAAACGTCGTTCGAACTAACCTACTTTGAGGTGTCACCGTGTCTACACCTGGACACATTCCGAATATCACACGTTGTATACATATTTCCCGATTTTCTCCGGGTCTTGTGTACGCAACCTGGCAAACCCGTGCGAACCATATGAAAAACCGGTATTCATGGGGGCCCACATGATTACACAGGTAAAGTATGGCGGCATGTAGGGCCTAATGGCGAGCAAAACCCAAGACATCCTATGGATGTAGTAGATTTATTTTCATATAATTATTTTATGAATGTTCATTCCTAATGCGACCCATGAACCCAAAAACATCCAACTCATACTCTTGTCATGTATCCCTTGTAGATGTCTTCTAACCTCGCCCGTAGGAAGACGAGAGCAAGAAAAGCTCGCGAACGCATGGCTGCCTTAATCGCTCAACAAATGGCTGCCGTAATACCCAACATTGTAATCCAAGTTCAGCAAGCACTCACCGATAATCCTGTCAATCAAGCAAACCAAAACATTATCAACTCTCCCTCAAATATCGCTAAATGCACCTACAAGCATTTCAAATCATGCGACCCTCCAAAATACAAAGGAACTGAAGGCGTCACCGCTCTCCTCCATTGGTTTGAAGAAATGGAGAACACTTTTCTAAATTGCGATTGCCCTGACGATCGCAAAGTGCGTTATGCTACCGGTCGATTATATGGGATAGCACTCACTTGGTGGAATACAGAGAAGGCCAAACGAGGTGTTGAAGATGCTATGACCTTAACTTGGAACGAATTGAAGGAAATCATGACCAGACGATTTTGCCCAAGGAGTGAAATCAAGAAATTAGAAGATGAATTTATTCGTTGAAGCAAATGGAAGGAGACCACACCACCTACAATAAAAGATTCCTCGAGTTACATCAAATGGTTCCCAACATGTTCACTCCCCTCTACCGTTTGATCGAGCACTACATTCGTGGTCTTCCGTCAAAGATTCAAGACCCTGTAATAAGTACCAAGCCTGCAACTTGGAAGCAGCAATGGAGCTAGCAACAGAGCTCACCGAGAACCGAATCCGGAACAAAGACTTCAAGGAGGAGAAGAAGAAGGATAAAGAATCGACTGAAACCTCCGACTCCACCCAAACCGAATCCCCTTCTCAACCCAATCCTAAGAGAAGAAGAGACGGGCAACTTTTCGCTGCTACCCAACGTAATCAACCAGTTTTACACGCCATACCCATCCAAGCTATCCCAATCACCCAAGTGGCACCCAACTCAACTTACCCAAATAAGAAGCCATATCTTGGACCTCACCCTCGATGCAACAACTGTTTTTATCACCATCCCCATACCTTACCTTGTCGTCTATGTACAACTTGTGGACGCTATGGTCATTTGAGCAAGGTTTGTCGCACCTTTCAAAACCAAACATTTTCCCCTACTCAAACCATAAACCAAACCTATCAACAACCCCAATACCCCATGTTCCCATATGCTCGAGCTTGTTTCAATTGTGGCGACCCTACCCACTTTAGAAACACATGCCCTCAATTGGTTAACGTTATCAACACTCAAGCCCAATCAAACCCAGTTAACCAAGTAAATCAAGGAAACCCAACCACTAGGCCGCCAGTAAGAGGAAGAGTCTTCAACATCAACGCCAATCCTGTCGAAGATAATGACGGCCCAAGCGAAGATACTCAACTAGTCCTCTTCGCCGAAGATCCAGATTCAACTCCTATCGTTTAGTTTTATGTTTTTCTTTATCACATCAAACCAATCATAACTTAAGGATAAAGCCAATGAAACTTTGACAAGAGTACGGTGGATACGCCGCTGGTACTTCCTATATATAAGTATTCTTGTCAAAGGATCAGAAGCATTATCTGGCGGTTATGAGAGGTTCCATGTGTAGACTGTTAGAGTAATTATTGTTTATTGTTTTCAGTATATGCATTTGCCGAGGCCGCAGCTCCCCATCCATGAGGTTGAGCTTGTTCCCCATTTTATTATGCGGTTGAACTGTGGCGTGCCCGCACGATCGGCTCCGTTTGATTGAGCCTTGATCGGTCATTTCATTTTACATTTCAATACATGCAATACGATCGGCTCCATTTGATTGAGCCTTGATCGCACAGTTCAATTTACATTTCCAAGTTCATGCAATACGTTCGGCTCCGTTTGATTGAGCCTTGAGCGCACAGACATTTTCATTATCAGTATCTTGTGGTTGTGGTGTTTGTAGTAGAGTCGCATAGAACTAACCATAACTTGCGGATAAAGTCAATGTGAATTTGACAAGGATATGGTGGATACACCGCTGGTACTTCCTATATATAAGTATTCTTGTCAAATGATCGGAGGCATTATCAGGCGGTTATGAGAGGTTCCATGCATAGGCTGTTTGTGTGATTGTTGTTTAGATTAAGTTGTTCATTTTCAGTACATGCAATACGTTCTGCTCCGTTTGATTGAGCCTTGAGCGCACATACAATTTCATTTTCAGTACATGCAATACGTTCGGCTCCGTTTGATTGAGCCTTGAGCGCACAGACAATTTCATTATCAGTATCTTGTGGTTGTTGTGTTTGTTGTAGAGTCGCATAGAACTAATCATAACTTGCGGATAAAGTCAATGTGAATTTGACAAGGATATGGTGGATACGCCGCTGGTACTTCCTATATATAAGTATTCTTGTCAAATGATCGGAGGCATTATCAGGCGGTTATGAGAGGTTCCATGCATAGGCTGTTTGTGTGATTAAGTTATTCATTTTCAGTACATGCAATACGCTCGGCTCCGTTTGATTGAGCCTTGAGCACACAGACAATTTCATTTTCAGTACATGCAATACGATCGGCTCCGTTTGATTGAGCCTTGATCGCACAGTTATATTTCATTTCAGTATTTTATGTTTGTTGTATTGGTTGTAGAGTTATAGGACTAATCATAATTCACTGATAAAACCAATGAAAATTTGACAAGAATATGGTGGATACGCCGCTGGTACTTCCTATATATAAGTATTCTTGTCAAAGGATCAGAGGCATTGTCAGACGGTTATGAGAAGTTCTATGTAGGATTTATTAGTTTCTTGGTAACTAATCATAACTTGTGGATAAAACCAATGAAAATTTGGCAAGAATATGGTGGATACGCCGCTGGTACTTCCTATATATAAGTATTCTTGCCAAAGGATCAGAGGCATTATCAAGCGGTTATGAGAAGTTCCATGTAGGATATAGTATTGCCTTGGTTGAAATAATGTTACATTTATATCATCTTGCTATTTAGAGAAATTGGAATTGTGTTCCATTTCTACATAAACTAACCTCTCCATCATAACAAACGAGAGAGGAACTTCCACCATTCAAACATATATGTTATCAGAATGTGGATTCAAATATTTGTTGTTGTGTTTATTTATGTTCCGTGTAGGTTGTAGTGTTAGAAGTTTTGCCTTAGGATATAACCAAACCTTTCCAAACATATCCAACCTCTTATGCATGATATCATAGTTAGCGAATCAAATCTGACTATCAATACTTTTACAGTAGGCAACAAAAAGCGATTCCTATAATAGGGTACTTAACCCTTACAAGGAACGTTACCGCCTCAAACAAAAACTTAAACCCTTACTTCTTTTCTAAAGCATGTAACTGTCAACACCATCATTGTTTTAGTCAAATATATCTCTATTTAAATTTCGGGATGAAATTTCTAAAAAGCGGGGGATACTGTAACATCCGTCAAAAACGGATTTACCAAACCCGCTCCGTTTATCAACCGAACAGTCAGTTAAAATTTTCGTTGCGAATTAAATGCCTAAAATAATTTTAAACGATACATAATCAATTATTATACGGGAATATATAATTAGTTTTTGAAAAACTGTTAAAAATCACAAAATAAAAAAACTTTGTTCCTGCCGGGTTTCGAACCCAGGTCAGTACCGATCCAGCAACAACTTAACACACAACACGCAAACCACTGCGCCACTGATGTCTTTTGTTAACCAATAAGATCATTTAATTGATATCATGACTTTACAAATTCAAAACCGGCGCCCAAAAGTTCAGTCGTCGGAAATCCCGGTAATCTCGCGAAACTTAACGTTTCTTTCAGTTATAACGTAAATCATAAACGCCATATCGGTTATAACCGATGTTTGAGTCCGCGACCAAAGTCATAACCGCCGGAGAAATTCAAACCAATGAATCCAGTTGGAAATCGGGCCAAGTACATCTCGGTTTCTACCTATAAAAACCACCTCGAACCTCTGCAAACACTTTCGCTCAAAACCACACCCTTTCTCGGCGAAAACTCTCTCGCCGGAATTTTTCTGTTTGTCGCTGGAAAACCGGGTTCTCCATTTCCGAGCCTTATTGAACCCCCTAAGCTTATACCGAAGTCACCCATACCTTTTTCAAACTTTCCGGAGACTCGCTGCTGCAAGACACCCGACGCCGGAGCCTATTGCTGTCGCCGGAGTTCTGCCGGAAAATAGAGGAAAGCTAGTCGGTATACCTCACGCTTAATTTCTTCATTCTTTTTATTTAATCTCACTTGTAATTAACCCTCTGTTACTAAAGATCATGTTTTAATCATCGAACCAGTCGATTTCCGATTCTAGTTAAAACCAGCGGAGAAGACGAAGTAACTGTAACATATAAGTATAATTAAAATCAAGTTATAACTCGGGTTAGACACACAGTCCAGCGGTGGACTGTGTGCACAATAAACACTAACGTCTCGAGTTCGAATCCTGTTCCACACACGCGGCCTTAATAAAAATGATTTTTTTGATTAACCGAACCGGAGTCATACTGATATATGTTACGTATATTAATAACCGGAAAGATAACCAAGTTAGACACACAGTCCAGTGGTGGACTGTGTGTATGTTTATATCACAGGTCACGAGTTCGAGTCCGGGCTACTGCACCGACTCGGACAATTATCTATTTTTTTAAAATAAGACAGAAAAGGAAATAACTAATTTGTGTTTAAGTATAATAAAAATCAGTAAAGTTAACAAGCTGGACACACAGTCCAGCGGTGGACTGTGTGTTAGTATAAGCCACAGGTCCCGGGTTCGAGACCTATGGAGCGCACCGTCTGATTCAATTAAAGTGTTTTTAAAATAAAAGGATTTTCTGTTTAACTTAATTAATGTATAAATATAATTAAAATCGGATATATGACGGGTTAGACACGTAGCTCAGTTGGTAGAGCTGCGTGCACGCGTACGGGAGGTCTCGGGTTCGAGCCTCACCCAGCGCACTTATATTTCGCATTCGAACCGGTCAACGGTCAGTCAACGGTCAAAGTCAAAGTCAACGGTCAGAAAAAGTCAAATTTTTTTATTATTTTTATTTAATTATTTTAATTAAAAATCAATTAAAAATACTTAAAAATAACATTTTTAAGGTTAGAAAATAGCCTTAAACTCACAAAAATACACCCAACAATCATACTAAAATAGATTAATAAAATCCGTTTACTTACCAAACCATAATGCGATTTATCTTGGTTAATCTCACTCGTGGTTAAAACCACTTCGCGTGCATTCAACATCATCAACCGAACGCACCCACTGTGAGTGAATCTTACAACTCCCCCTTTTAAATTACACGTTTTGGGGTGTGTCATGTGTTATAAAAATAATTAACTTGTTTATTTAAACTTGTGCCATACTACATCATGATCTAAATTTAGATTGTTTATATTGTTGTGATTACTTATTTCCTTTTGTCAAATTATATGAAACTCATTCATTAAGCCCATCAGTTCCTCGTGGGAGACGAGTTGAACAACGCGTGCCTCAAATCAAATTCATTATTGTTCATGTGTGTATCATTAAGTTTATATTGTTTGTAGTTGTGTCATTCATATTATCATGTTTATGCAATTCATTCATTAGGCCCCTCAGTTCCTCGTGAGAGACGAGTTGAGCGTCGCGTGCCTCTAAATGTTCCATTATTGTTCATGTGTGTTTTATTTAATATCTTATGATTGTTGAATAAGTTTACATCTATTTTTACTCATGTTTGGTTGTGCACATATTTCATAATCAATTCAAATAAACTTGTTCAAATGTTTTCCATAGGATTCACTCGCCAACTTTATGTTGATCCAAAACCTTTTTACACATGATACAGGTGAACAGGTCGAAGCAAAGAAAACCTAGGAAATGCCTTAGAAGAGAACAAAGAAGCTTAGATTGATAGTTAGAATATGTTGTAACATTTATTGTAAATTTCCATTAAATTGTATTTAATGAATATGAAACGCATAATAAATGTCATGAGCTTTGATGATAACCCAATCATGCCCCGATCACCTTTTCTGCTGCGGGTCGGGTGTGACACCCTGATTGTTGTTGAAGTTGTTGGACCGCTTCTGGTTTCCTTGTTGTGGCTAGGCTGATGAAGACTGCCGAGCAGGTGAGTCTTCAAATTTCCTTTTGTTGTTAGGGACAATTTCAGTTGCACCCCTAGGTGGCAACTTCCTTTGCTCCATCGCCTTATCAGTGAGTTTATGTGCCAGCCTAATCGCTTGTTGCTCCGTCGTAGGGTTGCTAGACATTACCATGCCCTGGATCTCAGGGACCAGACCCCCAATATAAAACTTAAGTCGTTTAACGACGGTGTTAGCCAAATCGTGACAAAGGAACACCAGATCATGATGTCCTGCCGTGTACGCTTCAATTTCTGACCCGACCATCTTGTGGTTCCATAACGCTTATTCTATTGCTGAACTCTGTCCCGCGGACAGTATTCCTCCTTGATTAGAGCTTTGAACTCGGTCCAGGCCATTGCGTTCGCCGCAGCAAGTCCACGCGTTTGGACTTGTGCGTTCCACCAGGTTAATGCCCCATCTTCCAACGTCGAGGCAACATACTTGACCTTATTAGCTTCGAGGCAATTGCACATTTCAAAAACCGTTCGACCCAACGGACCAGTCCTATGGGTCTTTCAACTCCCGTGAACTTGCTCGGTTTCGCATCCAGGAACATCTTATAGGGGTTAAGACCCCCTCCTGAGGATAGAGGATAGGTAGTCAGCGAGAAAGTCTACTAGCCAAACTATTAGATTTTCCCATGAAAATTTAATAATGGTTACCCGCTGGTGGGTTAGGAACACCTCCTAGAGCAGCATTCACGTGTTGTTGGATTAAAGCGGCCAATTCTTCAGTTGACATGTTGAGATTTCCGTGGCGACCGGTTGCATTTTCAGATCTTCGCAAGACAACACAAACACACACCGATAAGTATATATCCAATATTTATCATAGTCCACACTTAAATGATCACACAATTTATGTCAACCCAACAAATTAAATTATCAAAAGGAACATTCGATTAAATAAATTGTAATGTCTCATAAAATACCAACCAAACATATCAGTTTAATTATAAAATTTCCAAGTTCAAACATAAGTGGAAACAAACAAACTAAAGGAAACAAAACGGAGATTGGCGAGACGAGTTAGTCATCTATGTCTCCATCTCCCAAGTCACTATCACTGCCGTCTTCCTCTTCAGCGTTTGCAGCTTCAACAGCCGGGTCCTGTTCCGGCTCTTCTTCCTCCGGATCCTCCTCCGGGTCTTCCTCTGGATCCTCCTCTTCGTCCTCTACCGGCGCTGGAGGGGCTGGTGCTGGTGCGGGTACTGGGATAGGTGGTGCTTGGTTCTGCTCCAGTTCGTGAATCCTCCAACTGGACTCAAGAACTCTGTCTTCGAGCCAGTCAACCCTCAGCTGCTCAGTATGAAGGTCCTTAGCTAAAATGCTTGAACTCTCCTATTCTCATCTTGCTCTTCCTCGAGATCTTCAGTTTTACCAGTCAGCTGACGTATCAGCCATCCCTGTGCTTCGATAGTCTCCTGCATTCTCTCCAGCTGTTCCTGTTCTTTCCTTAACACATCTCTAAGTAGATCGTCCCCCACTCCTGAAGAGTTGACCGGTTTGACCGGTATAGCGGTGGTCGGACGAGAGGATGACTCCCCTCCTAGAGCGAGTCTTTTCCTGGCAGCTGAGCGTGTCTCCACGCCACGAGGTGGTGAGGGTTCGACCATGGGTGCCTTTCCTAGCGCCCTTGATTGTCGAGATCTGTCGGATGATGATGATGACATAGCCTGCTGGGTTGGTGTAGTTAGTTACGAGATGCGTATATCACAATATACATATATATATCCGATGGAACAATTGTAGTATAACACATAACAAGATATCACAGTTCGGTGCCAACTAAGTCTAGTGTCGTGTAACAGCTATAGTTTAGGTCTACTTTAAATGCAAACCTGGTTGTCTATAGCTAGAGGCTCTGATACCAATCTGTCACACCCTCAATTTCCACTTGCGGAGTATTACCGCGAGGCGTGTGATCAAACCAGAATCTCAGACACTAGCAATGTCGAACGACTCTATATAATTTATTTAAACGTTTTCCAAAAACATTTATTGTAAACATGCATAGTCATTTTCAAAATTCCAAGGTTTTTCAAAGTTTAGCGGAAGCATTAAAATAAAGTAACGGGCGCCAACATAAACGCCAAAACCAAAATCCCAAAAATTATTCGTAAATAAAGACTCGATAAAAATGTCTTGATCAAATGCCAGTGAGTGCACCTAGCGCTCCTAGCGTCCTGAGAAACATGCAAAGAAACAAGTGTCAGCATTAAAGAAGAGTGAGTTCACAGGTTTTTATAAGTTCACAAGTTCGGTTTAAAAGATTGTTTTCCCCCGTTATCCCTAACCCGGGATAACGACATAGTTCCATTATTCCTAACCTGGAATAATAAGGTTGGTTCGTAAATAAGTTCAATGTTAACATGTAGGTAGCGAGCCTAAAGTTACGTCACATAAGAGTTCGCGATCGAAGCTGACTGTTGTTGCCTCTGTGTTGCCAGGTCTATCACTGACCATGGTGAAAGTTAGGCCAAATTAATCACCCGTTGACCATTCCCGGTCGGCTAGCGCGACTAGCTCGGGTGGGGCTTGTCGGGCCCAGTAGTACTACTATAATTTCCCCGCTATCTAACCCAATACTAACGATCCGAGAGTTGGTTGAGGACTTCCGTGATAAAGCTACTTAGTGACCTTAACATACAGTAACATTAACTTAGTTACCGAGTAGTTAACGGCGTTAATTTCGCATAACGTAAAAAGATTGAGTTGTAGAGCGTGTACATGTTTCTCCCCCTGTTGTTCAAAACCGGATAAAATAGGGCCGTGAACTCACCTTAATTTACTCGGTTAGATAAACGCAAAAGAAGCAAATGATGGAACCGTTAATCGCGTCCTAACATGTTAACCGATTCAAAGTTAGTGTGTGAACACACTGACAGAAAACCCTACGCATAACTAACACACAGTACGACACACGTAATAACCAATTCGAAACCATAATCATGCATGCAAAGAATCACCATACAAAATAACGATCAAACCAACTTGTCATAAACACAGGATAACTCATACAACACTTAGATACACACAAACGCAAGTTATCATGTTTCAGCTTGTACGCTCATAACTGGGCTGTTTTCGAGGATTTTTATAAATTAGTTCCGATGTTCCAAAAATTCCAATCTTTTTTACAGGAGTTGTCAATTAGACTATAGAATTTTGTGTGAAAATTTCAAATCCTAAATATTTACCAATTATTTATAAACATTTATATACTAGGCTGCAGTCAGATTCGTCGCTTTCTGACTGCAGTCCACCAGAAAAATTATTTAAAAATCATCGTTCATCCGATTAACAAAATTCCAGTTGGAGATTTTCGGAAATTCGCGTCTGCAGTTACTGTACAGATTTCGTGACCTAACCCCATACAGACTATGAGATCCGACTCGATAAACAACCTGCAAATTCTGCAGAATTTACGCAGCTTCAGCTGCTGCACTAAATGACCATTTAAAAATAGCAAACGACCTCAGAAAAATATGATCCGACGCCATTTGAAGAGTTTTTCAAAAATACACATTTTAGGCTTCAGAAAATCCACTTTTCGATAAATTTACAGCCAACTGAAGTTGGCTGTAAATGTCAATCAGCTTACTTTTTTTCGACTTTATCGCATTAGAACATGTGTAAACGGCCATGACGCTTAGTTGTATTGATTAACAGCAGGTTAACTTGTCAAATATCATCTAATATATCAATATTCATGCAAACCCTAAGTATATATCATGATCTTTATCGATAAAACGCAGCCTACGCTTTTAATATTCAAACATATCATCACAACCGCAAAGATTCGCATATTCATCCGAACTAATCATACACCACAACGCTTTTTCATAATAATATCATACAAGAACATAATCATGATCAAGATTACACAAAACCTAGTGTGAATCGCAATACAATTAAACCCTAACCTTGAAACGATGACAATTAGCGAACCGGGACAAGCTTGGAATCAATCCGAGGGGTGTAGAACTTGCGCGACTGACAGAGGGGGGGGGGCTACCGTCGACTTCACTAGAGTGTTAGGGTTTCTCTTTTTTTTTGAAGGTTTCCCACAACATGCATGTGTAGGTAATTAAAAGGGGTCGCATAAGGGGGGGGGTTTGGGTTAGTTCCTTGGGCCGCAAGGAGTGTGGGCCGCAAGGAGTGTGGGTCACACGGGGGTGTGGGTGGCGGGTTGGGTTTGCTTGGTCGCGAAGTCGAAACGTTTCACAGGATCGGTTCGGTTCGGCTTATAAATAGAATTTACTAAAATATTATTCGCGACACGGAGTTTATAAAATATTAAATCACGTATTTGGAGTGGGACGCAATAGATTCACAAACGTCTAATAACACATAGCACGTAATTGAGATACAACCCGTTAAAACTCCCAAACATCGTGTATTCCCTAATTACTAAAGTTAGCGTAGTTATTGCGAGCGCGTAATCAATTCTCTGAATTAATCAGCGTAGGAATGAATAACAATAAAGTAGTGCGTTTAAGATACCTGAAAAGCCAGGATGTCACAAATGAAATACCACAACATCTTGAGCTTCAACTCGAAGTGAAAGACAATGGGTTGCTTTGTTATCTAAACCGTTTGTGGGTTCCAAGTCAAGGCAATCTCCACACGTTAATAATTGATGAAGCACATAAATCTTGTTATTCGATCCATCCTGGTGCAGATAAGATGTATAAGGATCTTCGTACTCAGTATTCGTGACCGGGTATAAAGAAAGACATTGCCTTATATGTATCTAAATGCCTTACTTGTCTTAAGGTAAAGGCCGGACATCAGTGTCCTTCTGGTTTACTTGAACAACCAGAGATTCCGGTTTGGAAATCGGAAAGCATTGCCATGGATCTCATTACCAAATTACCACGTACACCTAGAGGACATGATGCCATTTGGGTAGTCATTGATCGAGTAACAAAGTCAGCACACTTTATAGCCATTCGTGAGGATTTTTCTGCTGACAAACTCGCCAAAATCTATGTGGATGAAATAGTATCTCGTCATGGTGCTCCTTTGGACATCATATCTGATCACGATGCTCGATTCTCATCTCATTTTTGGAGAACCATGCAATCTGCCATGGGAACCAAGCTTAATTTGAGCACTGCTTATCATCCTCAAACAGATGGAAAATCTGAAAGGACGATCCAGACATTGGAGGATATGCTAAGAGCCTCTGTGATTGACTTTGGTGGTAGTTGGGATTTGCATTTACCATTAATCGAGTTTTCCTACAACAACAGTTATCACTCCAGCATTGGTATGGCACCTTTTGAAGCTCTTTATGATCAAAAAGGTCGTTCACATGTCTGTTGGAATGAGATTGGTGAATCTCGATTCACTGGACCTGAACTTATTCACGACACGACGGACAAAGTCAAGTTAATTCGCGAAAACCTTCTGACAGCTAGAAGCCGTCAAAAGAGTTACGCGGATAAACGACGCAAGCCCTTGGAATTCCAAGTCGGTGATCACGTCCTACTCAAGGTATCCCATTGGAAAGGAGTGATTAGATTTGGTAAGAAAGGAAAACTTGCGCCACGTTATGTTGGACCGTTTAGGATCGTTGAGAGAATCGGAGAAGTGGCCTACAAACTTGAGCTACCTCCACAACTTGGAAACGTTCATCCAACATTCCACGTATCCAATTTAAAAAAAGTGTTTGACTGATGAAAACCTCCACATCCCTCTTGATAAAATTCGTGTTGATGACACGATGCATTTTGTTGAGAAACCCGTGGAAATATTGGAACGTGAAGTTAAGAAGTTAAAGTGCAGACGTATACCGATTGTTAAAGTTCGCTGGGAATCCAAACATGGCCCGGAGTAGGGGAGACTGTGACATCTGTGCTTTCTAATCTTTTTATTGTATCTGAAAATATTATATCAATAAAATTTTGTGTTACATTTTATGAGTTATGTATATTTACTTATGACATTTGTGTATTTTTAATCTTTGTTCAAATCCGATCCTTTAAACATTTTCTTGATGTGAAATCGCAAACCGTTACGTAAATTTAATCAGTTTAACGCAACGTATAATCCATGACAAGGGAATAAGTTGAACATACCTTAAATATCCTTTATATAACTTAGAAATAAGTTTTGAAGGGTTCGGTATGGCGAAAACATGTTTATTCAGCTCTAGGGGCTATTTTGCAAATTCTGTGAAACTACGCCTTTTCGCGTATTTCACTATCTGTAACATTTACGGACATCCAAAAATTTTTGTAATCATTAAAATATCATATTTTAGTGACTGGAATGCAAAAATGCCATTCGTTACGTAATTACGGTTATTAGCGCATTCATTTCGATTTTCGTCGTCATTAACGGAAAACCGCAACCGTACGACCTAATGAGCCGACATCTGAAACATTTCTGAGCATTTTTCAAGTTCCCTATGCTCTCTCATCCTTATGAAGTTTGAAAATGACGTTAACGGGTGTTAGAAGTGCCTAAACGCGACAAATCAAGTTCAGGGGCCTGTTCTACCATTTTGAGAAACTTGGTCCCTGCAGGGGTGCTTACGGACCGTAAGCATGGACCCCATTTGGTTCGTAAGCCAAGCCCAGATAGCAGAAACTTTCCAGCCAGCTTCCAGCTATTTGCAACTTGTTTTGTTTAATTGTTTTTATGTTTCAGGGACCAAGTTAAGTGTTCAACAAGTCCTCAAATTAGTCCCTAACACTTGTGTGGTGGAGATCATTCCTTGGAGAACACATAATCCACATGTAATAATCCTACAATCCAATAACTCCTATATATAGCAAGCTCCATTCCATTCATCCATTGCTCATTTCTTTTCTTTCTCATCATACACTCTAACAGGAGTTGCTACCACTTGTTGGAGGCCTCCCACCTGAGTTCATCTTCTTCCTAGAACACAAGTAAGTGTTCTTCCTAGGCTTGTTTAGCTATTTTAAGCTAAAAGTCAAACAATGTTTGACTTTCAGCTTTGACCATGAATTGGTCAAGACAAAGTTAATTTGAACTTTGCAACGTGATTGTAATCACGATGGTTATAGTCCATGCGACGATACCTACTGATTACCACAATAACTAGTTATAGTGACGAGTCAAAGTTTCGGTCAATAATGTGATAAATGCGCATTATCCGATGGAACTATTTCCGGTTATCAAAACACTTTGTTTTGATATCAAAACATTTTTAAAACTTAGGTTAGACATGTTTTAGCATGTCTAACTCGTCACTTCTAGTTTAGTGCTTATTTAGGGTCGTAAGTCAAGCGGTCTTGACAACCCCTTAGATTTTCGAACCCGACCCGTTTGGCAGATCATTAGGATCCGACCAAACATATTTTGTGGCCATAGTTGTATAGGGAATAACCTCTAGGGGTTATACTTTATGGTTACTTCGTTTAAGTAGTTGTATGATAGGTAAATTATATGCCTTAGGAAAATGACCAAAATGCTCTTTTTGCGCATAAATTCAATCTAAGCATATGTAACCTAAATTTTGACACCTAAACTGATTGTGCAACATTATTAAACATGTTTAGGCATATAAGACTTATCATAGGACTAGTTAGACCATCCGAACGCGCTTTTGCGCAAACAACACGTTAAAGTAGCTTAAACTACCTTAACGAGTCGTAAAGGGTCATAAGCACTTAGGATTGCTTTTAAATCAGAATGTAGGCTTAGTTAAACCATATCATATGAGTTCCAACACTCATTTGGTTTACAAGACCTCATTTTGTCTGATCTCCCGATTTAGGTTCCGATTATTAACATAGTGATTCCATACTAGGTGCCACTTGATTCCTTGACTTTCCGAGCATTGTTCGATCACTAGATCAAGGATACTTGCAATCTCAAGTGAGTACATAGTTCTCCTATTTTACGCTTTCAAATGTTTTGGGGTGAAACATATTGTGCCTATGATTACTTTCGTGTTTTCATGACATATTACATGCTTTGATTACTAGTACATATACTACATGACTTTTATTGCATTTGATTTGCATGTTGATTTGCATAATTAACACATTGGTTTTTCAAAGACATTTTTGCTATGTATGTTGACCTAGCATACTAGTACATGGTTTTCAAAGACATTTTCAAAGATATTTTCAAGACATTTTCAAGACATGCTTATGTTTGTTATTTGACATTTTGGTGCGTTGAACTCGACAATGATACATTCATTAACATTGATCACGCCGACCGGTATTATGTAATGGTACCATAGGATTGACAATCCCATTCCCGCTTCCTAAGTTTGTTTGGAAGTGACCTTAGGGAATGAAAGAATCCAATGAACATTGATAAACCCTTAACCGGATAAGGGTTTATCCGACAGTCAACAAGGCTTGAATGTATTCGCCAACAACCCATAATATATGTCTTAATAATAAAGGTAAATGGTTTATAAAACTCGACATTGTTCACTCGACATTTGGTTTACTTGACGTTGTTTACTCGACATTAGTTTACTTGACATTGTTCACTCGACATTTGGTTTACTTGACATTGTTTACTCGACATTGGTTTACTCAACATTGTTTACATGACATTCATTTACTCGATATTTAGTTACTCGACATTGGTTTACATGACATTTATTTACTCGACATTTGATGATTGGTTTATGGTGAGTGATTTAAATAACGTGACGTATGTAATGTGATAAAAGCATGGTGGATACGCCAATGGTACTTCCTATATATAAGTGCTTTTATTATCTTACATATCGTGGCGTTATCTAAATCATTTTAAACAAAATACAAGACATGACATTTCACACAAGACAAAATTTACTTTTGGTTATCTATTTTTAACCGTATATTATTTCTTTTATATTATATTGATTTTTCATATGGTTTTTATAAAAGAAACTTTTATGGTTCATGGCGACTTTTGTATTACTTTAAACTTTTCTTAAATTAATCAAAGCCATGAAGCATCAACACAAAACCTATGTACTCGCCAGCATTTTTTTTGCTGACTTTATTTTCACATATGTTTCAGATGCAATTGTTTGATGTCAAGCTAGCTACACTTAAGGCAGACTGGGCCTTAGTGACTATAAAGTCATAATAATAGCTTAACTTTTGTTGTATTTTCGTTTTTATCCAAGACAATGTAAAGAATATTAATTAATGAAACTCAACTTATGTGCCATGGTTATTGAAACAATAATTCTGTTACGACACTCCCCGACATTTCCGCCACGATTTGTTGTTTTACGTGGTCCGGGTGTGACAAGCTAGGCTAAGGGTATGGAATAGGATATTTGAAAGGGGCTAAGATGATGAAAATTCGACTATTATTACAAACAACTACCCTAAACCGACTAAACAGAAGTCGACAAACTAATAGGCAAAAGCATTTGCCTTTTATTCAACAACTACCACACATCTTTTTGTATTTTTCACAACAACTTTTCGCATATTTTTCATAACATTTTCTGAATTTTTTATTTTTTTCAACAATGCAACTTTACAAACAACTAATCCTAAGATCGAATTTCCATCACACTGGTTAAAAGAGGTTTAATGGTTAAGGGCTAATTGGGGTAATCAAACGAAAGGCTTAGGCTCAAAGTTGGCGACTAGGGGATAGATTTCGGGTAAGGGTAAGCAAATGGTGTAAAAGAAAAAGGTTTACCTAATGCCTTAATCATTCTCGTGCTTGTACTCGTTCTATGGCCTCAAACGTATCAAAAGATGCAAGTTCTACAATACATGACAAATGGTCCACTCAAACAAAGAAATATATAATGTATAAAGGTGGCTCAAATATCTCACGTATATAAAGGGTATAATATGTGGTATGCATAAATTATAAGTTTCTTAGGCGAATTATTCTCAAATAACTACCCGCTAAATATCCATCATGCTATTAACTTGAACTTGACTATGACAAAAGACCAAATGGGTTGTGCCATCCCTCGTTAACTTAGTTACTTATGCTTCTTAGATCGCCTCAAACAAAGACATTTTTGAAAAATTTTTGAAATTTCCCCCCATCCCCACACTTGAGGTCAACATTGTCCTCAATGTGTAGTGTTTAAATGAACGGGTCAAAATCGAAAAAACTTTTTCTCCCCCCATCCCCATACTTGAGGTCAATATTGTCCTCAATTGTAAGAATGGAGCTTTTAAATCGCACAAGGGATGTGACACGGTTAACTTCCCCAAATCTTCACCCCGGAAAATAACATACAATTTTCAATCCACTTATTCGCTAACTAAAAATCGAAAGTAAAAAGAAATGTATGCACCTGGTTTTCAGCTGATTCCTCGTGTGCTCTTCGTTCTTCCATAAACTTGGTCGTCTCACAAACATGGTGTACCTACAAATCTCAATTCTTGTGTAGAAGCATGCTTCTCACAACCATCAATATTTGTTAGTAACCTAGTTCGACCAATTTTATGAGAATATTACCAAGCCATACGTTAATTTACTTTTGATTTATGTGGAAAATAATGTACAACAACAACAATCCTAATTCACTTTTGTAGGAATCACGGTTGCATTTAGCTTATGCAACAAGCCCTTTTAAACCTCCCGACAGCTCGAGAGGACGAGTAGGTCTCGTGAGGGTTATATAGGGAACACACCCACAAAGTTCATTTAACTAGGAAAGCGGTAAAAACTAGCTACAACTAACAAAAGACTATTTAAACAAAAGAAAAAATGTACAACAACAACAGAAAACATACCTCGCCTATCTCTGATAGCGCTCGTTTGGGTCGATCGGGGTATGGGTTGTAGGAGTAACCAGTGAGAGCTGACATCACCTCCTTCCAACTGTCAAGGTGTCTAGGTTCCCCTTCGGTGGTGTCGGTAATTGAGGTTGAAGGAAACTCAAGCCCGGTGCTTCGGGCCAATGGGGTGATGGGTCGGAAGGACCACGGGGTACCGGGAGGTCCTCGTATTTTTCCCAAGGTGTATGCTCTCGATATGGCAAGCCAGCCAGGTGGACCCGCAAGTGCCTTTCTTGATCATGGAGAGCCTTCATATTATTGACCGTCATTTGTTGATCCTTAGCTATTGCCATCTAGCGACAGTCTTCTTGAGTATTTCATTCCATTTGGAGGCGATATTGCTCCTCCTCCCACTCGTGCCTTCGAGCGTTCTCCTGTACCCTTTGTTGTTCCATCATCTCCAACTGAGATAACTGTTGGGCTTGGAATAACTGTTGGTCCTCCCAATACTTCTCAACCTTGGCCTGGTGGGCAGCTTCCCCATCCTATTGAGTATGGTACGGCGCTTGGAAGCTTTGCTCCCACTGGTGCCTTTGCTCGTGGTACCCGCGGTTCTCCCCAATGCCCGCGGATACATTATCATAGATACTCTGGGCTCCTCGATTATAATTGCAATGATCCAATTTTCTTCTGAGACTACAACCTAAGCCACCTCATTTGAAACTTCCCGGTGGGCTCTTGCATATCTTCGACGTGGTCTCCTTTCACCACCTTGCTCTTCCTCTTCCTCTTTATCTTCAATTTCTACGTCCCCTTGGGCTCCTTGAGCCTCATCTCGATCCACAAATTGCAAACTGTTGCCATGCTCATCCTTAACTGTATACAGGTTACCAAAAACTAAAACATGAAATTTCCAGTGGCGCTTCATTGATGCAAAAGAGATCTGATCAATTGGCTTGGCAACCCATAGTGACTCAGCAGGCAATGCGTTTTGCTGCAGAATCATAGCACTGATTAATCTCATATATGGGATCATTTTTCTATTGCATGCCTCTATTATGTCCGACATGTTTATCATCACTATTTGCTGCCACGAAGTTTCGGTGAACCGTATAACAACGCATGTAACACCCGACAGTCGGGTGCCTTCACTTTCCCGCGGTCTCCAAACCGTACCATTATATTCTCCAATGAAATGCCTTGGAGAATCTTCCCTTCCAATGACAAATCATTCCTTGACTCCTCCATTCCACCTCATAACACTAACACAGCCGCCAACATACCCGGCAGATCAGTACCGTTCATCTTGTTATCCAAAAACTGATTGACATTGTAATAATCATATGCTTCAATCCCCAATGAATCAAACCGGGCTATCGCGTTCATATGGTCAAATGACATGATCATTTGATTTTTACCAATATCACCAACTAGTTGCCATGTGTGAGCGGGCCCATCCCGGTTAACGAATCTCAACATTGACAACCATTCACATACTGCCGCCAAATAGACCCGAGGTGTGATGTCCTCACACCAATCTAACACACTCTCCCAGCCAAGCCTCTCAAATTTTTGGACAATCCGAATTGCCCTAAGCTCCTCCACATTGACTGATCTTTCCGGAACAGTTCTTTCCGGCACCAAAGTTGTAACATTACCAGAGACCATCTTCCATCTCCACATCTTCGCCTCCAACTTTTTGTTATTAAATCTTGAAAGAGGTTTCTTCTTTTCATTGTTCCACGCAGATGCGGTACGACTGTTCTTGAATTCTTCCCAAGGCCAATCCTGCCGATACAATCTTGCATCATTCTCTTCAATAGCACTCAACTGTTCCCACTTTCGCTGAATGTAGCCCGAGCTGGCTCCCGAAGATGAGTCTTCACCAGAAGTCTTGCTTCTCTTCCTTCCAAACATGGCTACAATCACAACAAAGGAAAGCAACTAGTATACCCTACTTCAACAATTTTCATACTTTGAACATAACATTCAATGTTGAACCAGAATCAAATTTTAGATGTAAATTAGCTTGTTTAAACTTAAAAAGTCGCAAACTTTATCATCTAGCACTAATTCTTTCATGTTTACTCTTAGATTCTTAAAATTTTAACAAGGTTCAACATCGTGTCTATGTCCAATTATGCAAACAACAAATGTAATCACATCAATATAGTTGTTGAATATTCAAAACCCACCCAAATCACATATTCATCCTCAAAATCAAGCCATAGCATCATAAATCGCAATAAACAACCTACTCTAAACAAGAAGTTTAAAAAAATTTCGGAAGAAATTGACTAACCATATGATAATCGTGCTCAAGTTTAAGTAAAAACATACCTTTGAAGTTGTTTAAGCAAGAGAAACTAGAAAAGGATGAAAAACTTGAAGCTTGATGAACACTCTTCAAAAACCCGAATTTAAAAACTCAGATATCTTGCAAACGAGCAAGAATCGATGAGAGATATGATGGGGGTTTTGTTACTCTCGAAAAAACACTCAAGATAGGCTCAAGAATCAGTGGATTTGGTGGAGATTTGAAGGAGTTATGGAAGATTGAAGGTTTAGGGTTCTTGGTTGAAGATGAAGAAGATGGAGATGATTGGATGAGAGTTATGCAGAAGTTTTGTGGTGTAATAAGTTTGTGGATCAGTTATGGGGTCTACCGGGTCAATTATGTGGTTAAAATAAGGTTCCGGTGGCTAAAACCGAATTTTTATTCGAAAACTTGCGTTAAAAAGGAATCAGCGTCGGCTGACAAACCAGGACCCGTCGCCGACAGGTCATTGGTCCGTCGCCGACGCACCCCCAAAACTCACCTTTTCCTCTGACGCGTTAACATCCTGTCTACGGAGGAATTGTGCCGACGACACATATGCACGTTCCATCGGCGACGGCTTGAAGCCCCGTCGCCGATGCCACCTCTAAACCCCCTTTTTTTAAAGAATGGGCAAAAACGCCAACTTTTTATAAAGGGGACCTATGCTAGAGAAATTCCTAAAAATTATTAAAAATATTTTTGGGTGACATTTTCGGTTTTAACACTCACTAACTACTATCGTTAAACGATCCTACCACCCCCCGAATAGCCGTGTATTGTCCCTAATACACATAAACAAGTCTAAAAGCATACCTCATATCTTCAAAAACTCGTTCGTGACTTCTGGAACTTCACACAACAAAAAGGGTTAGGGAAAACAAAACTCTAGGTATACACATACTAAATAAAACAAAACGCTCAAATCATAATAATTTACAAAACTCTACAAAATGTTTGTTACCATTCGTTAATAACCTCATAAGTCAGTATACTTGCAACAAAGCTTACCAACTCCGTGATTCCATCATCATTCTCATCACTTCCATCAAGAAACGGTTTTAGACGGTGGCCATTAACCGTTTGCTTCGACCCATCCTCCGGGTCCTCGATGGTAACATCATCCAACTTTCCGACCCGCGTGATCACATATGGGCCCATCCACTTACTCTTGAGCTTACCGGGAAAGAATTTAAGCCGTGATTTGTAGAGCCAAACCTTTTGCCCTGCCACAAACTCTTTTGTCTTCAACTTGGCATCATGTGCCCGCTTCATTCCATCCTTGTATTTCGAAGCACATTCATACGCCTCCTCCTGAAGCTCTTCTAACTCGCATAACTTCAACTTGTGTTCCCTACCTGCATCATCATACTTTAAATTAACCTCTTTAATTGCCCAAAAAGCACGATGCACAAGCTCAACCAGCACGTGACAATTTTTGCCGTAAACCAAGCGGTAAGGTGTGGTGCCAATAGGTGTTTTATGTGCCATTCGATAGGCCCATAAAGCATCATTCAACTTTGTTGACAAATCCTTACAGTCCGGTCGAACCGTCTTTTGCAAAATCTCTTTGATTTGCCTATTTGACACCTCCACTTAACCACTCGTTTGCGGGTGGTATGGAGTTGCAATCCAATGGTCAACCCCATACCGTTTTAGTAACTTTCCGAAGTTAAAATTCTTAAAGTGAGATCCCCAATCACTAATGATTACTCGGGGAATTCCAAATCTCGAAATGATGTTGTTTTGCACAAAGTTACAAACAATGGTATGGTCGTTGGTCTTGGTGGCAATCCCTTCAACCCTTTTAGAAACATAATCGACCGCAACCAAAATGTATAAGTTGCCATGCGAATTTGGGAACAGGCCCATAAAATCAATCCCACACACGTCAAAAATATCGACAATGAGAATTGGTTGCATGGCATCTCATCCCTTTTCGATATACTCCCTATCTTTTGACACTTGACGCAGTTTTTAGCAAAGTTGAATGTGTCCTTAAAAATAGTCAGCCAATATAGACCGTTAATTGAGCACTTTGTGCCCCATTTTGTGACCACTAAAATGGCCCCCACAAGCAAATGAATTCAAGTGCGTCAAAACACTCGGGATCTCATCGTCTGGGATACATCTCCGCACAACTTGATCCGGACATATTTTGAACAAGTCCGGTTCCTCCAACGTATAGTATTTGATTTACGACATGAAGTGCAATCTCCTCCTATGATCCCAATGAGCTAGCAAGTCACCTGTAACCAAGTAATTCACAATGTTGACATACCAAGATAAAACAGATACTTTTAAAATATGCTCATCTGAAAATGTGTCATCAATCTCTACATGTGAAGAACCCTCTTCCACCATCAATCGGGACAAGTGGTCCGCCACCACATTTTCGCTACCCTTCTTATCCCATATCTCCAAGTCAAATTCTTATAGTAAGAGAACCCAACGGATCAATCTCGGCTTCTCGTCTTTTTTCTCCATGAGATACCTGACAGCAGTATGATCAGAATATATAACAACCTTGTTACCCCATATATAAGCCCGAAATTTTTCCAATGCAAATACCACCGCAAGTAACTCTTATTCGGTCGTCGTGTATTTTAATTGGGCATCCGAAAGAGTCTTACTTGCGTAGTAAATAGCCACAAGTTTCTTTTCTAGTCTTTGACCCAACACGGCCCCAACCGCATAATCACTTGCATCGCACATAATTTCGAATGGTAAGACCAATTCAGCCATTGCAATATTGGGGCCTCCACTAACTTATCTTTTAAAACATTAAAAACGTTTTGACACTCTTTGTTAAAATCATACGGTTGGTCTTTAAGCAATAATTTACACAAAGGTTTTGTTATGTCACTAAACCCCTTAATAAATCGTCTATAAAACCCGCATGACCTAAGAATGACCTAACCCCTTTAACACTCGTGGGATAAGGTAAAGTAGAGATGACCTGCACCTTTGCACGGTCAACCTCTATCCCATGACTCGACACTACATGCCACAACACAATCACTTCCTGAACCATGAAATGGCTCTTTTCCCAACTTAAAACTAGATTTTTCTCTACACATCTTTTCAAAACCTTTTCAAGTTGGTCCAGGCATGTATCAAATGACGATCAAAAAATTGAGAAGTCATCCATTAAAATCTCTAATGACTCTCCCACCATATCCGAAAATATACTCATAATGCACCTTTGAAAGGTGGCAGGGGCGTTACATAGCCCGAACGACATTCGCCTAAATGCGAAAGTACCATACGGGCAAGTAAACGTGGTCTTAGCTTGATCATCGAGATGAATAGCTATTTGATTGTAACCCGAATACCCATCCAAGAAACAATAAAACTTCTCAACAATGTGGTCAATAAAAGGTAAAGGGAAATGGTCTTTAGAAGTTGCAGAATTTAACTTCCTATAATCAATACAAATTCGCCACCCGATTACCGGCCGGCTAGCAACCTCTTCACCTGTGTCATTTGTGACGACTTGAATGCCCGTCTTTTTTGGGACCGTCTGTGTTGGGCTTACCCATTAGCTATCAGAGATGGGGTAAATAATACCCGCATCTAGCCAATTAAACACCTTCTTTTTTACCACATCTCGCATGTTAGGATTTAGTCTCCTTTGTGCGTCACGAGAAGGAGTGATACCATCTTCGGTGATGATTTTATGCATCACCACTGAGGGACTGATTCCCTTCGGATCAACAATGGTCCACCCAATAGCGGCTCTATTGGTGACCAAAACTCCCACGAGCTTCTCCTCTTGCTCCTCGGTCAAGTTTGATTTAATGATAACCGGAAGTGTGTTGCCCTCACCCACATAAGCATATTTCAAATGCTTGGGCAACATCTTAAGTTCTACAATCGGAGGCTCTTCCAATGATGGCTTCAACTTGGTATCAATATTTTCCGGAAGACTTTCCAATTTATGTGTCCAAGTAGGTCTTCCTTCTTTAGCCGCCATCACTTCAACCTTTCTCGCCTCCTCATCTATGCTTCGATTCATCTCCAACTGTAACCTGTCGAACATAAAACACTCCTCTATTGTGTTTTCCTCTTCGACACCAATGTCGCATAGAGGTATACACTCGTCAATGGCGTCCGCCATGTAGCATTCGTCACCAACTAGAGGATTCGTTAGTCCCGAAAAAACGTTCAACCGCAACCGACGGTTACCAAAAGTCATGTCGACCGTACCCATTTTACAATTGATTTGGGCATTTGATGTTTCCAAAAATGCTCGACCGAGAATAACCGTTGGTTGTTTAGTTCGGTCCAACGAAACGTAATCAAGTACAAAGAAGTCCACCGGATAGTAAAAGCCATCGACCTTTACAATCACATCGGTGACTATCCCACGGGGTAGTTTAGGAGTTAAGTCCGCCAACACCAAAGTGGTATTAGACGGCTGAAGTGGACCAAACTCGTACTCGCCCCGGAAAGATACTCACACTCGCCCCAAGATCCAGAAGTGCGCGTGTCATTTTGAATTCACCCACTTGAATGGAAATAATGGGCGCCCCTGGATCTTGTAGTTTTGGTGGGAATGCACCCGAAAGAATCGAACTAACGTTATCAGTCAAGTCAAGTTTCTTTGGAAACTTGTTAGTTCGTTTCTATATGCACAAGTCCTTCAAGGACTTAGCATATGAGGGTACTTGTTTTATTGCATCCAAGAGTGGTAAATTGATTTTCACTTGTTTAAACATCTCCTACATCTCCTCTTATTGTGGGCCACGTTTTGATACCAATTTCTTGGATGGTCCCAATAAAGCTTCGGGATAAGGGGCGGTATTAACCTCCACACCCTTTTCCTTAGCTTTTGGGATGGAGACGGTCACAACGGGGGTGGTTTTAGTATTTTCAAAAACAGTTTTCTTTTGACCCGTTTGACCGTCGACACTCTCCTCGTCACTAGCATCTTCCACCACCCCTTCAACAAACTGAGGTGGTGGTGACTCAACACCATTATCTATGACTCGACCACTACGTAAAGAAATTTTATTAATTGGTACCTCACGTGTGATCTTCGAGTTGGACCCTTGATGCTTAGGGTTCATGGTAGTGTCGCTTGGAAGTCTTCCTCCACTTCAACGCATTTGGGACATCTCCTCCGCAAGTTGCCTCACTTGTTTCTCCAATGCCTTATGGGAGTTGTCACGTACCTCATACTCTTTCAGCATCTCCGCCTTAATCTCTAGATTTGATGTGGTGATGGCGTTCATGATGGCATCCAACTTTGAATTCAATGAATCATCACCGCCCGAATGAGAGTTTGAATTACCGCCTCCACTACTACCTTGGTTGTAATCCCTTTGATAATTTCCTTCTCGGTTTTGATATCCTTGATTACCCCCTTGGTTGTAATTTCTTTGGTAAACCCCTTGGTTACCACCTTGACGGTTTTGATACGACGACCCACCTTGGCCTTCACCTTGACTTCCCGATTGGAAATTCAGGTTCATTTGATTCGATGCATTACCATACTGGAAATTCGGATGGTTTCTCAAACCCGGGTGATAAGTGTTGGAGTTCATATCATATTGTTTCCGGTCTTTGTACACTTGGTTAACCTCTACGGTAGATTGGGCCATATTCACTTGGCATTCCTCGGTTCTATGACCAATGTCACCGCAATCTTCACACACCGCGAATTACATCGCAATGACATCTTTCTTTTCCATGCAGGCTAACTCCCGCTCTAAAGTAGCAATACGATCCTTGGAATTCGAGTCAAGGTCGGGAAGCGACCGGGAGATAGGGTGTTTCTTAGCTCGATCGGCCGACTCTTTAGCCTTTGATCTCTTGGCCATCCTCTCAAGGAATTCCCAATCATAATCTTCATGATTACTCAACAACGTCCCATTACTAGTCGACTCTAAATGGTTCCATGTTTCCCCATCTAAACCTCTCACAAAGCATTTCACCAATTCCCACTTTTCAATTTGATGCTTCGTGCAACGGCTCTTTGTATCGCATAAATGCTTCGTGCAACGGCTCACTCGATAATTGTTTAAATGCTCGAATTTCATTCCGTGCATCGTTGGTTTTAGCCATAGAGTAATTATCGTCGAGGAAGGCTTGTTGCATCTCAACCCAAGTGTGAATACTATTAGTGGGTAGTGTCAGAAACCACTGCTTAGCTTTATCCTTCAACGAGAACTGAAATAAGCGCAAACGAACCTCATCTTTAGTAAAGTGGCCACCCCCAATGGTACTACATATGGCCGAAAACTCGTGAAGATGTGTGTAAGGCTCATTATTTGATCGTCCGTTGAAATGAGGGAGAATGTTGAGGTAGTTCGGTTTACAATCGAATGTGACCCTTCCGCGTGGTGGTGGTACGATCGGAGAATCATTCTCTGATATCATCGGTCGAAACCAACCGTCAACACCTTGTGGTGGACGTTGGTTGTTGCGGTTGTTATTTCTCGGTGGACCATTCACCTCTTGGTTAACCGGTGGCCCATGATTTTCTCGTCGGTTTTGTGGTTGATTAGCCATACCCACAAACTCGGGAATCTGCATGTTGTTATTGTTTCGATTGTTGTTCGGATTCCTTCGGTTGTTGTTCCGGGGTTGGCGATTGTTTTTGTAACCGACATCTTGGTTGTACCCACCATCGTATTCATTCCTATAACCGTACCCGCCGTCCCACTCGTCATTCCCGTTGTTGATGTTGGCATTTTGATATCCCTCTTCACGGTCGAAACCCCTACCGTTGTAGAAGTTCACATCATTTTCATTCCCCCCGAAACCATCTTCCCCTCATCTTCCGACTGCCATGTGTTAACACTAAACCGATCCGGTGACCGGTAACTTGGAACACTAAATCTAGCATCGTCCAGAATGTTGTTCCTTAACTCATCGTAATTCGGTTGATCCGCATTGTTTGGGTCTACTCGCTCGAACTCTGGTTGGTAAAAGTTTGGTCTAGGACCCAAGTTTTGGTTGCGGTAACGGTTGTTAAGGTTGGGTGGAGGATTTGGTTCTGAGGTTGATTTTGTCAAAGTGGGTTGGCCGGTGGGCGGTTGTTGTTACCCCTCGAAAGATTGTTACGGTTTTGAGTGTTTGGGTTTTATTGATCCATTGGAACTGTTCCATTGGATGGTGTGGAAGGTGAGTTTTGGGTGTTTTGCTTAGGGGCAAGTGTTGCCTCTAACCGGTTGGCTAGGTTTCTTCTAACGACCCGCTCAATTTTCGGCTCGAATACTAATGGTGAAGTTCTCCCGGAATTTGGTGTATGCATCCACTACCTGTAACCTGGACAAGTAACACACCCGCGTAACACAAACGCAGATACGATAATAAGAAAACAAGCAATTAAACAATTAATCACAAAAATCAATAAATCCAAACGCAAAGCGCACGAACTCAGCAATTAAACAGTTAATCAAAAAAATAATAAATCCAAACGCAAAGCACACGAACTCCCTGGCAACGGTGTGAAAATTTGATCGGAGTGTCGCGCTCCGGTCAAAGATAATATTTATAACCCGATTTACCTTTAACTATGAGCTAGTGGTAGTACACGGTCAAACAGAGTCTGTGGTTTTCTGTCGGATATGATGATTTATATAGATGTGTCACTTTTATGAAGCTTGCTACGAAAACGATTGATTTGTTTATTTGAGAAAGGTGTTGGAATGAACCAACAAGTTTGTTTGATGATGAGAAAACATGGTTCACACCCGGTTCAACAAAAGTAATTATGGTTGTAAAACGATGATGAGAAAACATGGTTCACACCCGGTTCAACAATTGCAAAGCCTAGGGTTACTAAGTGTTTTAATTTGGTTTAATCAAATTAGTTCATTAACGGTTTAGAATCACAAGGCTTAGGTGCCAGTTGCTATCAACGTCATAGACAACGGACCACAACGCACTTCGTTACCTTGGACAAATAAAATCTATCAAAAGATAAAGCATAAATACGCATATTCATTTTACAAAGACAAATTTCATAACTCATTCGTCAATTCGCAAATACAATACAAAGGTAAGACAATTATCTAATGATCAAATGCAATTCAATTAGTCACAAACCAAATGTTTAACATGTAGGAACGTCCACGATTAGCACGGGAACCTAAATTTGTTATCTATTGTCCGATTAGGCGAAAACTAATGACAAGTTAACCAAATAACAAGAATTAATCATTTAAAGGTAGTTTTCATTGATCTAAAGTTCAATACATTCGAGAACCTGATCCGACAGAGCTTCGCCGTCTCTGTGCCAAAATCTCCAACCCTTTCAAATGAAATCCCAAGGCACCTATATATAGTAGAGCAAGTTCGCTGGAAATGGACAAGGCATGGGGTAAGTTCGCCCGAACTTGACTTCCCACATGCATTCCATGGGCGAACTTGGCCTATACATTTCATAAATACGCCTTGTTTCTAACAGATTAAATCCTATTCACTCAGACTCGATACATAATGACGTAGGCAACAGACATATGCACCAACAGACTCCCCCTTGGATGTTGCCGCAGTCATTTTGATATATATAATCTTCTGAGTCTTTCGATCTTTAGTTCTTGTATAAAACTTTAACATCTTGATCTTTATATTCTCTTCCTTTTTCTTGAGCTTGGTCTTGATAAAATTTTAATCAACATGCTCCCTCTAGCTTTAAGCTTTAGTCTTCAGACTCCCCTTTGCTTTGGTCTTTAGACTTCAAACTCCCCTAGCTTTGAGCTTTCTGAAATCTTTGGACAGTGTTTTATCCAGCTCCCCCTCAAACTTTACTACCTGTCTAAATAAATTCTAACATTCAAATAAACATATCAGATTCACTGTTTTGAAATTTTGTACCATCAACATTTCGAACTTTAATCTTCACTTCAATCTTTTTCAAAAACATTAATTGTTTCAAATTCAACTTAATGACCTTGAATACTTTTACATTTAAAACCTTCAACTTTCACATTTTTATCATTTGTGAAAATCCACTTAGTTGATCAAGTCAAAGTTAATGACCTTGATTAACCAAATATATCAACCAAGTCCAAATTAATGACCTCAGTTTGAAAAACCGCTATGAACAATCTGATTTTAAAGTTTCAGTTAAATGAACTTTTCAAAATTCATTAGATTTTCTTACCAGACTTCGAAGATCCGTTCTCCAACATTGGCTCGTTGAAACTAATGTAGAAACAAAATCTTTTTGTATTTTAGAAAGTTTATGCTAAAACACACTGGAAATCTTTTTAATTTTTATCTTGAAAAGCAAGTAAAATATTTATAGAACTTTTAACAAGTAAAGTAAACTATGTACAAACATATTTACAGACATATTTTTGTGAATTCATGTCTAAGGATCATATCAGTTTGTTTGAGACATATCACCAGTACCATGGACCTTTTTGAGACTAAACTCGTTTACCTAGATTGTCGATATGTTTGTCCACTTAAAATTTATCACGTTTCTCAACTGTTCCAAGATATGTTAAGGTAAGAATTATGAAAACTTGACTTAACTGTGTTTCCCACTTCTTGAATATACTCCCGAATCCAGATTCCCTAGATTTCATCTTACAGGTGAATATAGCGTAATTTATATCTGTATTTGGGTTGTGCGAGGCCTTGAGAGCTCAGGTTAGTACTATTGTATAGACAAAGAGATGAATGCTCGTCTTTAAGGTGTGTTCCACTTAAGGAATCTTTTAAGCATTGCAAATGATTAGATCTTTTGATTCTTTTCAAATTTTGCATGCTAATTTGGGGTTTTTAGCAAAAGCATTATAGAAGTTCTAGGCTATTGCTTCCGCAAAATTAGAAGAACTTGTATAATACCCCAGATATCAACTATCTATAAAGACCTCATATCTCAGAATCAGGCAACCCTTTAATCGAAATTTCAGAGTACTAAGTCCATATATCCAAGATGTGTTAATCCACAAGTTTAAGCAGCTGTAAAATTTGTTTTTATCCCGGAAAACAATTTACTAAACATTTTAAGTCTATAGACACATCCACAGTAAGACTTGTTTATCACTTCTAAACTTTACAATTCTTTAGCATACTGTGATAGTCCACTGATGTACTATCATTTCCTTTTTGACAACCAAATTCTTTTTGTCTTTTCAATGTTTTTGAATTTTCAATTTTTTCATATGTTTTTTATTTTTCTAAAAATTTTCAATTTTTTCATATGTTTTTTATTTTTCTAAAAATTTTCAAATTTTCTTACTCCCCCTAAAATTAAAAACGTATTTTTGGATTTTAGGATTTAAGAAATAACATTCTAAAAAGATAAAAAAACGAATGAGGATCACAAGAACTCGTCGTCCGATCCTTTTGATTTCATTTTCTGCATCATCACCTGTTAGCAGAACAAACCATTAAACTTTGATAACATCAACTCGTAGAAACCACTTTGTAAGAATCACTTGTAGAAAATCAAATTTTAAATGATTTTTCAATATAATCATCAGTGTTCTATTTAACGGTGTGGATTTTCTCAAAAAATTTAATTTTTTTCTTTTTCAACCACTTGTGATTTCAAAAACGTCAAAGATTATGACTTTCTAGATAAGTTAAATACTCATGGAGCTCCGCTATCCAGATTTTACTTTAACAAAGTAGATCTTGGAACTCCTGCACACAAAGCAACTGTTTGAATAAGGAAACCCAAACCTTTTTGGTTGTGGGTTTGACATGATAAGCATCGTAACCATATTCTAACTCTTCATCGTATTCAAAATCATCATTGAACATTTCGTCCAATGTCAATACTGAAAATGTTTTGACCTTTTCTTTCTTTGTCTGTTTGATTACTGACTCAGTTGATTTAACATTTTCAGTTTTTTCAGCCACCGAATTTGGTTTTTCTGATGATGAAAGCCTTTTCTTAGCAATCCATGATTGTAGTTTGCTTCTTGCTTTCTTGATATAGAACCTAGAATCTTTGATTTCATTAAACCTTGAAGTTTCACCTTTTTCAAATGTTGAGTTTTCAAACTTCAAACTCGTTTTAGGTTTCACTTCATTTTTAGATTCATAGTTCCTATTTGTTTCTGTGACATGTTTCACAATCTCTGGTTGTTTTTGCTTTTCATCTTTTGACTCAGTTTTTCTTCATGGAAACACGGGCTTTAGATTCAGACACTTGCGAGCAATGTGACCAACATTATTGCATTTAAATCAAGTTTGATTATCAGAACCATTTCCACTAGTGGGTTTTACTCCACTTGTGGACATGGTCTTAGCCTTGTCCTAAAGTTCTTTTTCTTTCTTAAATTCATTATTCGATTACTTACCGATCATGCTTTCCTCTTGAACTGTACTCATTCCGTACACAAACTTTATATTCTTACCTTTGTATTCCTGGAACCCTGGTTTCTCCTTCTTCTTCGGTTCTTCTTCTTCAACCTTCAAACCTAATCTTGCTCTCATGTGCTCAGGAAAACCACCACTAACCTTTCGATAATTGTTAGCATTCCTTTTAGGTTTCGAGTAAATTTTTTCTCATTTTTGTCAAGATCATCTGATGAAACTTCTACAAGTTTAAACAATTTATCAATTTGATCTTCTTTTACATTCCGAATCGGAAAGCTATCATCAAAGTATAACCTATCAGAATCCTTAACCTTGTACATGACAATGTTAGGATCATCACTTAGATCATGTTCTGAAGCTGTATCGTCATTTTCGGACTGTGTATCAGAACTGTTTGAACCTGAGTTGGCGGTTTGAGAGCTGCCGTTATTAGAATAATTTCCCAACACATTTTTAACCACATCTTTTACTACCGCTTCATTGTCATAATTTATATTGTAAAGTCTACGGCAATGTTATCAGGCAATTTATTTTTCTTATCAGACAAAATAAGTAGATTAAATGCCTTTTCAACTTCATCATCTTTCTTGCATGAATAACTTGCAAGAAACGGTGGAGGAACACATCCGTACTCTTTACGCTTTGATTTCTCCCCATTTTCCTCCGATTTAATCGTAGGTAAAATGTGATCAATGACATATGCGTTTGTGGTGTAGCTCTTTAGAAGCTGTCTTACCCATTCTGTTTCAATTTTCATATTGTGAAACTCACGCTCTGTTTCAGCAATTGTATTAATGTACATGTTAATTACCTTTTGTTTCTCAATTACTGTAGCATTTAACCTTTTTACATTAGCGTTAAGCTCACTATTA
Organism: Scalesia atractyloides; assembly: GCA_947069175.1. Lineage (NCBI taxonomy): Eukaryota > Viridiplantae > Streptophyta > Magnoliopsida > Asterales > Asteraceae > Scalesia > Scalesia atractyloides. Next base: position 32,258,064 of record CAMTDV010000030.1, read on the forward strand.
GCATGTTCAACATATTTATATTTGCTTGATATTTTGTCATAAGCTTCTTTTATGGTTCTATAATCATAACGAAAGTTTTCGTTGTGTACAGTCAATTCTCTTATGACTTTGACTTTATCAAGACATGGTTCATAAGGACTTGCGCACTTTGTGCAAGGTTTTTCAACCTCCACAACTTTCACAACTTCCTTTTCAGACACACTTACCTTAGCCTTTACCTTTTCTGTGTCTGCTTTCAAAGCTTCTTGTTTCTGCATCTCAAGATAAGCTAACTCTTCTTCCTCAGCTCTCTATCTATATCCTTCCAGAATGGCATTTTCCAAAGCAGCATCGACATACGATGTATCAGGTTCATTCACTACCTCTGCCATCATAGCAACACCAGTTTTCCTTCCGATGTATCTGTTCCAGTCAAAACCATCTTCTTCATGAGTAACAACAGGAGCTTGTTCGGTTGCCTTTGCAGCTTTATCTTCTACTTCGACTTGTGTTCTTTTCGGATATGGCTTGTATTGAAGATCTTTCTTGTAGTACTCATTGTTGCTGCCGAAAGGATTTTGGTTTCCACTTGCTTCTTGATTGTTGCATTCACGTTTGAAGTGTCCCTTTTGTCGACACCTGAAGCATGTGACTTTAGTCTTGTCAAATCCAAGCTTGTTGCTTGACTTACCAATATCCCTTCCAGTGAGCGCCACAAATTTGGAAACTCTTCTGTTGATAGATGCCAGACTCCATTTAATATCCATCAGCTCCAATTCTTCTTCGTCCACCTGATCGTAATCTTTTGCGGTCATCTCTGGATTACTGATCTTTCCAGCAATGAGACTTTCATATGATTCGAGGACAGTAGCAAGAAGTGCTATGTGCTGTTTGGCCACTTTCTCAGGAAATACATTCTTGAAATCAACTGCTATATTGCACTGGAAAACATTTGAATCAGAATTAGTTTGACTTATCTGATTTTGGAATGATGAGCTTGAACTAGCACTTGTGTAACCAGCATATGAAAAACTTTGATTTGGAGAAGAATTTTTATTTGCACTAAATGCTGTTTGAATTTTCAGGCTTTGAATCGGAGTATCTGGAATACCTCCTTTATAATAGACACCGACATCTTGAACAACATTAGCATTCTTTGATTTTGCAATCTTCATTAACTCCATTTCATGACCTTCCAATTTGTCGATGAAGGATGACAACTTGAAATGTCTCCAAGATGGACTATTCTTTAGGATCATCAGATATGTTGTCCATTCTCCTTCTGGAAGTGCATCAGCCAGCTTTTCAATTTGCTCTTCATTAGATCTTTTGATATCATGTCTCCGCATTTGAACCATGAGGTGGCAATATCTATCAATCATCTGCTTCATTGTTTCACCCTTAATCATCGTGAAGATCTCAAATTCTTTCTTGATTAAAGCCTTTTTGCTTTTGATAATTTCATCACTTCCTTTGAATTTCTCACAAAGAGAATTCCATAATTCTTGCGAAGTGTCATATTCTGGCAATAATATCAAGATATCTTCCTTCACTGATTGTTGTATCAAGCTGATCATTTTCTTCTCCGCAACATAGTTATCTTTGTTGGTATTTGAAAACTTGTTCAGCGGAAGATCTTGATCACGCTCATCCTTTGGCCATTTGTAACCATCCTCAACTGCAACCCAGCTATTGAATTGATTCACTTATATCCAATTCACAAACTTTTCTTTCATTCTTCAAATTAATCCATGCTTATTAGCTTTGGCGGTTTTGACGTAGTACCCATTTCGTTGTCGATGTTCATCTGATTTACCGCAAGAACATTAGCATTCTGTGAGGAAGCCATTTGAGAAACGAACACGTTGTGGAAATCTTCCATTTTGATAACCTGAAGACTTACCTGAAAATACAATAAAAAAACACTCGAAAACTGATTAGTAATAGACAATCGGTACGTTAAAAACGTTTAAAATTTTTCCAAAAACAATTTTTACCCGATTATATCTTTAAAATCGTCTCGTCGATACGATTCTAACGATATATAATGTTCGTAACGATATACAATTTTTTATTTTTATTTTTTTAAGAACCTTAGACAAGTTCGGGCGAACTTGTCACAGACTTATCAAGTTCGATCGAACTTGATGTGGAATTTGATAAAAATCACACTTTAGAGCGGACTTGTGAAAATTTTCAAGAAACAGGTAAGTTCGGTCGAACTTAGGTGAAATTTCAACAATATTATCAAGTTCGGGCGAACTTGTGAGAGAGAATCAAGAATTTACTCAAGTTCGGTCGAACTTGTGTAAAAATGTTGAAATATCTCTCAAGTTGGAGCAAACTTATGTAAAACTCTTGAGAATTCTATCAAGTTTGGTCGAACTTGATTAAAATCAAAGGAATTTAATCAAGTTCAGTCGAACTTGATGTTAAGTTTGGCTGAAACTTGTTTCCAAAACATGGTTTTTGCAACTTTTTGATATTAAAATGTTTGAATTTGATGTCCAAACTCTCAGGTTTGTTATTAGTGTGTTTTACATGACATATTCAAAAATCAATCATTTTTTACCATGAAATCATCAAATATGTGAAAATGTTAAGAAAAAAGATAGAATGGAGATGAAATAGAGAAATTCTTGTCTTGATTCCAGCAAATTTAGGTATCCAGGCTCTGATACCACTTGTAGGAACGTCAACGATTAGCACGGGAACCTAAATTTGTTATCTATTGTCCGATTAGGCGGAAACTAATGACAAGTTAACCAAATAACAAGAATTACTCATTTAAAGGTTGTTTTCATTGATCTAAAGTTCAATACATTCGAGAACTGGATCCGACAGAGCTTCGCCTTCTCTATGCCAAAATCTCCAACTCTTTCAAATGAAATCCCAAGGCACCTTTATATAGTAGAGCAAGTTCGCTGGAAATGGACAAGGCATGGGGTAAGTTCGCCCGAACTTGACTTCCCACATGCATTCCATGGGTGAATTTGGCTTATACATTTCATAAATACGCCTTGTTTCTAACAGATTAAATCATATTCACTCAGACTCGATACATAATGACGTAGGCAACAAACTGCACCAACATAACAAAAAGTAAACCCTAGAACCTTACAAACGTCTACGCCGAGGTGAAACCTCCGAGAAATAGCCGATCATGGTGAATGGAACTTGATCAATGATGGATGATTGAGCCTTGAACTTGTACATCTTGCTACTTGGAGATGGAGATGAGGTATGATTAGGGTTTAGATGAATGGTGGTGATGATAAGGATGATGTTTGATGATTGATGATGAAGGTGATGATCTAGGGCAAGAATCAAATCGGATGAATTGGATGATTGGAAGGTGATTTGAAATGGAATGGTTGAAGGTTATGGCTCCAAGAACAATGTTGTAACTCCCAAAACTCGTAATACCCAAAAATAGGTTAAAAATTATGTTTTTAACTCGTCCCCCAACTCAACAAGCACAAAATACGCGATGCAGCAAACGGCAGGCCGTCGCCTACGACCAGGAGTGGCGTCGGTGATGGAACGTGTAAACTTGGGTTTCCTGCAACGTCTAATCCTACTGTCTACGAGAATTCCGGGCGACGAGAGACGGCATGGGGCTTCGCCGACGGCCCATAGTGGCGTCGGCGACGGCACCCCCAAATCCACTTTTCTGATTTCTTCAATTCTTGGTTCCGGTTGCTCCAGTTCGCGTCCTGGTGCTCCGTTTGGCTTCCAATTAGCTCCTTAAACTCCATAAGACCTATAAAACACAAACCTTATTAAAAGTAGGCTATCCGGAATTAAAAGTCACATAAAAATATAAACTTAAACATAAACAAACATCGGTTTTCGACCATGTATCAATAATCAAACGTTTTGTTTTATAAGTCATAGCTTTTATTGTTAAAAACATATATTTAGATTGTTGGCAAACACATTCAAAACTTGTAACAGTCAAATAGACCCTTATAAAGTCAAAGGTCTATCCATTTCATCGAATTCTGTCATTCCCTAAAGTCGCTTCCAATATGTCATGAACAATGTAAGCAAAAAAAATTGTCTTTGAAAACCATGTACTAGTATGCTCAGTCAACATACTTAGCAAGAATACAATGTAAATTAATGTGCTCATATGCTATGTCAACATATGCCGCAAAAGTATCTTTGAAATCAATGTGCTAGCATGCTCAATCAACATACATAGCAAAATGCAATGTAAATCAATGTGCTCATATGCTAAGTAAACATATGCCGCAAAAGTATCTTTGAATCAATGTGCTAGCATGCTCAGTCAACATACATAACAAAACATAATTGAAATCATGTACTATATGTGTACTAGATAAACAAAGCAAAAATATGTCATGAAAGCATGAAATTAGTCATAGGCACAATATGTTTCACCCCAAAACATTTATAAATCATAAAAGAGGGGACTATGTACTCACTTGGGATTGCAAGAAAGTCCCTGTTTAAGAAGATAAACCAAAGCTCAAGAGTCTGAGAATTTAAGTATGTCCTAATATCGGATAACTATGTTAATGTTGGGACATTCATCGGAGGATCAGATAGAATGACGTCTTGTAAACCAATGAGTGTTGGAACTCATATGAAATGGGTTAACAAAGTTAACATTCTAATTTGGAAAGGTTCCTAAGTGCTTTTGACCCATAATGACTCGTTAAGGTAGTTTACGCTACTTTAACGGGTCATTTGCGTAGATGCGGGTTCGGGTGGTAAGATATGCCCTATGATAAGTCATATATGACAAAACAAGTTTAATATAGTTGCAACATCAGTCTATATGGCAAAACATTGATTACATAAGCTTAAGATCGATTTATACGCAAAAAGGGCATTTTGGTCATTTATAAAGGCATAATAGGCGACTTAACATAACACTAACCAAACGACGTGACCATAAGGGGTAACCTCAGAGGGTTATTCCCTATATAACTATGGTCACAAATATGTGTTTTGTCGGATCCTAAGATCAACCAAACGGGTCGGACTCGAAAGTAAAAGGGTGGTCAACACCGCTCGACTTACGACCCTAATAAAGCACTAAACTAAAAGTGACGAGTTAGACATGTGAAAACATGTCTAACTAAGTTATAAAAATGTTTTGATATCAGAACATAGTGTTTTGATACCCAAAAATAGTTCCGTCGTATAATGCGCACTTTGTGCATTATTGACCGAAACTTTGACTCGTCACTACAGCTAGTAAACATGGTAATCAGTAGGCATGATTGCTATGGATCATAACCATCGTGATTACGATCACGTTGCAAAATTCAATTGAACTTTGTCTTGACCAATTAATGGTCAAAGCTGAAAGTCAAACACTGTTTGACTTTTAGCTAGAAATAGCTAAAATAAATGAAACAAGATAAGGAGAGAGCACTTACTTGTGTTGATGAACACTTGAAGAGCTCCAAGAAGAAGAATGCTCATATGGGAGGCCTCCACAAAGGTGGTAGCACTCCAACTTAGAGCAAGAGGAGAAGAATAAGAAATGAGCAAAGAACAATGTGAACTTTGATGGGTATTTATAGTGTTCTTGGATCAACAAGATCATCACAAGTGTCTAATGTGTTGGCATGATCTTAGGAGAGCCTAAACAAGTGTCAAATGCAGGTGAAATGGTGGCAAAATGAAATCCTTGGAGATCAAGCAAAGGAACAAGGAGCTGCCAGCTTGCTGATGTGCTAGGAACCCCTTATGGACCGTATGGGGTTGCCCTTGCAATCCGTAAGGCCCCTAGCTGGCAGCAAGTTTCCAAAATTGGTAGAACAGGCCCCTGCACTCGTTTCGTCACGTTTTGGCACTTCTAACACCCGTTAACCTGATTTTTAAGCTCCATAAGGATGATAAAGCATAGAGAACTTGAAATATGTCTGGAAATGTCACGGATGTTGGGTCGTTTGGTCGTACGGTTGCGGTGTTCGGTTAATTACGACGAAAATAATAACGAATGCGTGAATGACCGTAAATGTGTAATGAATGATATTTCTGAATTCCAATCATTAAAATACAAGATTTTAATGATCACAAAAATTTTTGGATGTGTGTACATGTTCCGGATTAAGAAATATGCGAAACGGCATAGTTTCATAGAATTTGCAAAATAGCCTCTGAAGTTGCAAAAGCATGATTTTGCAATACCGAAGCCCTAAAAATTTATTTCTAAGTTATGTAAAGGGTATTTAGGGTATGCTAAGCTTGTGACCTTGTTCTGGAGTGTGCACCGCTACGAGAATCGGCAGACTTTCGTAGTTTGTCGTTGTCACACCCCGACCCGCAGCGGAAAAGGTGATCGGGGCATGATTGGGTTTTCATCAAAGCTCATGACATTTATTATAACGTTTCATATTTATTATCACAATTTTAAAGAAGATCATACAATCATATCAAACAAATACAACATGTTCTATTCATCCTTCTAAACTTCATTATTTTTCTTCTAAGGCAATTTCCTATGTTTTCCTTGCTTCATCCTGTTCACCTGTATCATATGTAAAAATGGTTTTTGGATCAACAAAAAGTTGGCTAGTGAACCTTGTTAGAAAACATTTATTATTTATTTCTTGTTGTATTTAATATGGAAAAATTGTGCAATTTTCATATATGAACAAACGTAAATAAACATACAATAACATCAAATAACATACAATAACAAACCAATAGCATACGATATCAGACAACAACAAACAATAACATACATTAACAAAACAATAGCATACAATAACATATCAACTTGCATGAATATATAACATGAATGAAACTGTGCGATCAAGGCTCAATCAAACGGAGCCGATCGTATTGCATGTACTGAAAATGATAAATGTCTGTGCGATCAAGGCTCAATCAAACGGAGCCGATCGTATGTTGGCAACGCCAGGTTCACACTCATAATGTAATGGGGAACTGCTCAACGCTCATAATGTAATGGGGAGCGGCGGCCTATGAAATTGCATGTACTGAAAATAATAAATTAAATCTAAACAATAACCACACAAACAGTTTATACAAGCTGAATACACATTTATTCATGATATGATGTATGCACAATGATTTAAATATAATAAATAGTAAGACAAATGATACACCCCAAAAACGTGATTTAAACGGGGAATTTGTAGAGATTCACTCACAGTGGGTGCGTTCGGTTGATGATGTTGAATGCGCACGAGTTTAGAGGATTGATCGACGAGGAAAAACTAACCTAATTAATAACAAAAAGTAAGGTAAATAAATGGATTTTATTAACAACTTAAATAGGATTTTTGGATATATTTTTGTGAGTTTTAGGCTATTTTCTAACTTTAAGAATGTTATTTTTAAGTATTTTTAATTGATTTTTAAATAAAATAAATAAATAAAAATAATAAAAAAATGTTGACTTTTTGACCGTTGACTTGTTGACCGTTGACTTGTTGACCGGTTCGGTCGGTTATATGTGTGCGCTGGGTAAGACTCGAACCCGTGACCTCTCGTACGCGTGCACGCAGTTCTACCAACTGAGCTACGTGTCTAACCCGAAATATTTCTGTTTTTAATTATATTTATATACTAATTCAATTAATCCGAAAATCACTTATTTTAAAAACGATTTAATGTATCGACTCGGTGCTCGCCACAGGTCTCGAACCCGGGACCTGTGGGTTAGTTTGGCACACAGTCCACCGCTGGACTGTGTGTCTAACTTGGTAAATATTCTGGTTTTTATTATACTTAACAGTTAATTGCGAGTGGATCCGGTTCAGTTAAAAAAATGGTATTTTTATTTCAAGAGAGTGAGGTTGGGACAGGAATCGAACTCGCGACGTATGCGTGTTTATTTGCACACAGTCCACTGCTGGACTGTGTGTCTAACCCGTTTATAAAACCGATTTTAATTTATCTTATCTCATACACACTTCGTCTTCTTCGTTCAAAACACAGACAACTGATAACCAACAGTTATTATTAAATTAATCTAACGAATTTATAAACAATTGCAATGTTTTGAACAAAAAAGGGTTTGGGGAAAGGTTGTACCGAACTGATCGTCTTTCTTCAGAAATCCGGCAACGATTCCTCGGCTCTGTTTTGGTGATCTTCGGCTGTTAGGATCAATTAACAGTTTGGAGGGATTAGATGTTAAATGGAACTAATGAGTAATGATTATCAGTATGTTTGAATGATCATACCGGTTAACAGCGAGTTTCCGAAAAATCCAGAAGTTTTCCGGTGAAAACAGAAAGTCCGACAATGTCGTGTGGGGTTGATTCTGAGTGATGGAGTGATGTTAGAATTTGTCTAATAATGGAATGAAACAGAAAAGTTGAGGTATTTACCGCGTAGATGAAAGTCCCGGTTTTCCGGCGACTTTGCAGAGAATTCCGGCGAGTGAAATTTCTTGCGACAGAGATTCTTCAGAGGTTTAAGGTGAGTGGGAGTGATGTCAGTATGAGTTCCATGATCTTATTTTTTGGTAAGAAGAAAAGATGGATTGAACTCGGTTTTCCGGCGAAAATTTCCGTTTAATTTACAGAGAATTCCGGCGACTTGCGGCGAAATTTTCTGAGCAAAAATGGAGAGTGTAGTTGGATAGATTCGTGAGTTTAACTGATGAACAAAGATAAATCCCGAATTTGAATTTTATTTTCGGTTTCAATGGGAATTATGGTAATGAATGAAATTGATGGTTTTATTTCGGTTATAACCGATATGGCTGTTAATGTAAGCGTTATGACCAAAAGAAACGGCAACATTTGACGAATTTGTCGGGATTTCCGGCGACAGCGGTTTTGGGCGCGCTGTGTAACTGGGTTTTGATTTCCAGATTTAATTTATGTATTAATTGTTTCAATATGTTAACAAACAACACAAGTGGCAGAGTGGTTGGATGGATGTGAGTTAAGTCTTTGAATGGTTCTCGGCTGACCCGGGTTTGAAACCCGGCTTCAGCGTTTTATTTTTAGTTCGCTATTTTTAACACATTTTTAAATATAAATTTTATATTCTAATATACTTATTAATTATGTATCGTTTAAAATTAATTTGAGCATTAAATACGCAACGAAATTTTTAACTGGTTGTTCGGTTAATAAACAAAGCGGGTTTGGTAAATCCGGTTTTTGGCGGATGTTACAGTCGTAAATAGTCCCTGTGACCGAATAAGCTTGTTTTTGACACACCAAACCCTTCAAACTTATTTCTAAGTTATGTAAAGGATATTTAGGGCATGTTTAGCTTATGTCACTATTCCGGAATATACATTGCGCTTAACTGATTACGTTTTGTGATTTCACTTCCAGAAAACGTTTGGAAGGTCAACATTGAATAAATATAGAAAATGCACAAATATCATAAATAAATTTAAATATTTGTAAACAACACAAAGTTTTATTGATAATAAGATTGTTTGGAATAGTTACAACACTTGAAATACACGGATGTCACAGTCTCCCCTACTTTAGGAAATTTCGTCCCGATATTTAATTAGAGGAAACTTGTGAGAAAAGATGTGGATACTTCGCCTTTATTTGATCCTCTCATTCCCAAGTAAATTCTGGGCCACGTTTGGATTCCCAACGAACTTTAACAATCGATATCGTCTGTGCTTGAATTTTTTGACTTCACGGTCCAATATATCCACCGGTTTCTTGACAAAATGCATTGTGTTATCAAGACGAATTTCATCAAGAGGGATGTGGAGGTTTTCATCAGCCAAACACTTTTTTTAGATTGGGCACGTGAAAAGTTGGATGAACATTACCAAGTTCAAGAGACAGCTAAAGTTTGTAGGCAACTTTTCCAATTCTCTCAATGATCTTGAATGGTCCAACGTATCGTAGCGCAAGTTTTCCTTTTTTCCCGAATCTAATCATGCTTTTCCAAGGGGATACCTTAAGGAGTACGTGATCACCGACTTGGAATTACAAGGGCTTGCGTCGTTTGTCCGCATAACTCTTTTAACGGCTTCTAGCTGTCAAAAGGTTTTCACGAATTTCTTGACTTTGTCCGTTGTATCATGAATGAGTTCAGGTCCGGTGAAAGATTCACCGATCTCATCCAACAGATAGGTGAACGACATTTTCGACCATAAAGAGCTTCGAAAGGTGCCATGTCAATGCTGGAGTGATAACTGTTGTTGTAAGAAAATTCGATCAATGGTAGATGCGAATCCCAACTACCACCAAAGTTAATCACACAGGCTCTAAGCATATCCTCTAGTGTTTGGATTGTCCTTTTAGATTGTCCATCCGTTTGAGGATGATAAGCAGTGCTCAAGTTAAGCTTGGATCCCATGGCAGATTGCATGGTTCTCCAAAAATGAGATGAGAATCTAGCATCATGATCAGTATGATATCCAAAGGAATACCATGACGAGATACTATTTCATCCACATAGATCTTAGCAAGTTTTCAGAAGATAAATATTCATGAATGGCTATAAAATGTGCTGACTTTGTTAGATGATCAACGACTACCCAAATGGCATTGTGACCTCTAGAAGTGCGCGGAAATTTGGTACCATGTTTTCCCATTTCTAAACCGAAATATCTGGTTGTTCAAGCAAACCAGAAGGGCATTGATGTCCCGCCTTAACTTTGAGACAAATAAGGCATTTGGAGATGTACGAAGCTATGTCTTTCTTCATATCCGGCTACCAGTACTGGGTACGAAGATCCTTGTACATTTTCTCTGCACCTGGATGAATTGGGTAACGAGACTTATGTGCTTCATCCATTATCAAGGTGCGGAGACTGTCTAGACTTGGAACCCACAAAACGGTTCAGATAATAAGATAACCCATTGTCTTTTGTTTCCAGTTGAAGCTTGAGATGATGTGGTAGTTCATTACCCATTTTGTCTTGTGCAACACAAGTATGTTGAGCTTCAAGAATACGTGTCTGGATATCAGATCGAACTTGAACGCAATGCAGCTTGACACGTTCCTTACGACTTAACGCATTGGCTACGACATTCGCCTTACCAGGATGGTAGCGAATTTCGCAGTCGTAGTCGTTCAGAAGTTCAACCCATTGTCGTTGCCTCATCTTTAATTCTTTCTGATTGAAAATATGTTGGAGACTTTTTTGGTCCATGAAAACCACGCATTTTGTACCATATAGATAATCTCACCAGATTTTGAGAGCGAAAACAACGGCACCCAACTCAAGATCTTGAGTTGTGTAGTTCTTCTCGTGTACTTTCAATTGTCTCGATGCATAGGCATAACTTTGTCTCTTTGCATGAGGACACAGCCAAGACCTAAGTTTGACGCATCACAATATACAACAAAGTCATCATTGCCTTCACGTAGTGATAGAATAGGAGCATTACAAAGTTTCTGTTTCAAGGTCTGAAATGCTTCTTCTTGTTTGAATCCCCACTCAAAAGGTTTTTTCTTTTGAGTTAGAGCAGTAAGAGGAACCGCAGTCTTGGAGAAGTTTGCAATGAAATAGCGGTAATAACCTACAAGACCAAAAATGAACGAACTTCGGTTGGAGTAGTAGGCGTATCCCATTCCTTAATCGCTCTGATTTTGGCGGGATTTACATGTATACCTTGTTTGTTGACAATATGTCCCAAAAATTGAACTTCCTTTAGCCAAAATTCACACTTGGAGAATTTGGCATATAGTTGTTCTTTCTTTAGGAGTTCCAGTGTTAAACGAAGATGTTGCTCATGATCGGATCGAGACTTGGAATAAATCAAAATGTCATCAACGAAAACAACGATGAACTTGTCCACATAAGGTTTACAAACCATATTCATCAAGTCCATGAAAACAGAAGGAGCATTTGTTAGACCAAAAGGCATAACTGTGAATTCATAATGACCATCACGTGTGCGAAAAGCTGTCTTGGGAATATCTTCCTCGAATACACGAAGCTGATGATACCCAGAACGTAGGTCAATCTTTGAAAAGCAAGTGGCACCCTGTAGTTGATCAAAGAGATCGTCAATGTGAGTTAGGGAATATCAATTTTTGATTGTGAGTTTGTTGAGCTCACGGTAATCGATACACATATGGAAAGATCCATTCTTCTTTTTCACAAATAACACAGGAGCACCCCAAGGTGAAAAACTTGGATGAATAAATCCTTTGTCAGAAAGTTCCTGAAGTTGCTTTGATAACTCTTGCATCTCAGATGGTGCAAGACGGTATGGAGATTTAGCAAGGGCTGGCACCAGGCACAAGATCAATGTGGAACTCAACTTGTCGTGTTAGGGGTAAACCAGGTAGCTCTTCAGGAAATACCTCAGGATAATCCCGAACAATGGGAATGTCCTGAATTGTTTTGCCTTTGCCTTTCTCCTCTACAATACGTGCTAAGAAGGCCACATAATTATTTCATAGGTATTTTTGGGCTTGAATACAAGTCATGAGTTTGAGGCTACTAACGGGTTTTTCTCCACGAACCTCCAAAATATCACCAGACGAAAGGGGTATACGAACAATCTTATCAAAACAGACCACCTCAGCATGATATATGGTTAACCAGTCCATTCCCGCTATAATATCAAAGCTCCTTAGTTGCATGGGTGTGAGGTCAATAGGAAAAAGATGGTTGTTGAGGTTCAATTGACAACTAGGAATGACAGAATCAAGTTTAAGAGGTTCGCCACTAGCTATCTCGACTGTCAAGGGCTTTCCTAGTTTGGTTCTCAGTTTTGAAAGTAAAGGTTCAAGAGTTAAGGATACAAAACTCCTATCGACCCCCAAATCAAAAAGTATAGAAGCAGGATGGTTCGTTCCGTTCACCACCTCGTTGTCTGCCCGTGCTTCGTTTGCATTAATGTTGAAAGCCCGTCCATGAGCCTGGTTCTCATTTGCCAACCTTGGGCAATTGTTTTGGTAGTGGGTGAGATCCCCACAGTTGTAGCAAGAACCGGGTGGAAAGTGAGGTCGTGCAGGATTGGCTGGCTGCTGAACGGGATTTTGTACAACTTGATTCTGAGCAAGAGGGCAACGATAAGTGTTGGCCAGATTGCCAGATCATCCACAAATAGTACAAATACGACACGGTAATTGAGGCTGGAGATGACCATTGCACCTGTTACACAGTGGTGCAGTGCTGACGTACTGTTTCTTGGCGGGAGGCTGAGTAGGCTGATTGGGAGCGGCTTGATTTTGTTATGTAGTGACAACAAAGTTCTTAGAAGCCTTACGTGTCCTAGACTTCTTTGAACCTTCAGCCTTCTTACCCTTTTGCTTCTCAGACTTGTTAGACGGTTTCTTGTCACCCTTACGATGGAGTTTACCCTTTTTTATCTGTGATTCGGTCAGTGTTGGAGATAGGTCAAGGGTTACCTAACCGAAGTAGGGTTGCTACTGGTGAAAATATCCTGAACCGGGTCAGGGGACCATCTATGTGCTTCCCGATCGCCTTATCCAAAGGCGTTACCATCTCAAGACACAACAAGCTCAATTCCTCATACCTGTCAGTATACGCATGGTGTTCACCACTATCTTGCTTCAGGTCATGGAACTCATTTTCAAGTGCCCTCTTTTCGTGACGAGGGCAGAACTCTTTCATCATCAGAGCCCTGAGTTCCTCCCAAGTTTGACCCATAGCAACATCAGCACCCCTATCTCTCATTACTCTGTTCCACCATGTGAGCGCTCTCTTTTGAAACACACTAGAAGCAAACTCAACATTCCGCTCATTTGGACTTTGAACATGGCGAAATGCATTCTCAAGACTCTCGAACCACTGTAGGAGCCCATTTTCTCCCTCAGAACCACTAAACTTGAGCGGTTTAGCCGAATTAAACTGTTTAAACTTGCACATAGCTGGTGCATTGTTGTTATTGTTGGCTTGGTTTATCTGAGTTATGAGATTTGGTAGCACAGCAGCAAACTGCTGAGCGATTAGAGCTGCCATATCGGCGTCCGTATTTGCGTTTCGTCGAGGAGGCATTCTAAAAGAGAGAAAACATGAGGGAAAACGAGTGAGATGAATGTTGAATTAATCAAAATGAGATGAATAAATATCGACAAATGTAAGGATGGTGGTCATTCGTTCGTTTACTCAAAACAAACAAACAACACATAGTGACTAATCAAAGTAAATGGGACTTTATAATGTATCGCGAAGACATGCTTTAGCCTATAAGTGGATACTAACCCCAAGAGTTCCCAGGTAAGAGTGACTGGTCCAATTAAGTGGATTTGTACGAACACTCTAGCCTTAGACAGAAATCAGGGTACAGGCACCCACCCTTCCAGATTGCACGTGTTCACATTAATAAGATCCAAACCTTGACATGATTTTGAAAACTTTCGAAGGCATTAAGCCAAAAACAAATCATCCATGAATAGACGATTGATTTCAAAATCATTTTGAATATTGTGTTTTTGTTTTGGTATTCATCTAAGAATACGCGATGGTATTTTTTTAAGATCTAAACAAGATAACTTGTGTTAGGGTCCTAGAAAGGTTATAGTCTAGGTCAAAGCATTACTAATAACCTAATTCCCTATAACCAATGGCTCTGATACCAATCTATTTGTCGCACCCCAACCGCGTAAAACAACAAACCGTGGCGGAAACGACTAGGAGTGTCGTAACAGAACTATTGTTTCAACCAGCGGCGTATCCACCATGCTTTTATCATATTACACCTGTCCCGTTATTTAAATCACTTACCATAAATCAACCATAAAAAGCCTTGTTTAAACCGAGGAAATGTCTAGTATAAACCAATGTCATGTAAACAAATGTCATGTATAAACAAAGTCTTGTGTAAAACAAAATGTCAAATGTAAACCAATGTCTTGAATATTCGAAATGTCTTGTATAAAACAATGTATTTGAATAATCAAACGTTTTATTTTGTAAGTCATTGCTTTTATTGTTAAAAACATATATTTAGATTGTTGGCAAACACATTCAAACCTTGTGACAGTCAAATAGACCCTTATAAAGTCAAAGGTCTATCCATTTCATCGGATAATATCATTCCCTAAAGTCGCTTCCAAACAAACTCGGGAAGTGGGAACCGGATTGTCAATCCTATGGTACCATTACATACTACCAGCGCCGTGATCAATGTTAATGAATGTATTAAGTCAATCTCCACCGCACCAATATGTCATGAACAATGTAAGCAAAAAAAATGTCTTTGAAAACCATGTACTAGTATGCTCAGTCAACATACATAGCAAGAATGCAATGTAAATCAATATTCTCATATGCTAAGTAAACATATGCCGCAAAAGTATCTTTGAAATCAATGTGCTAGCATGCATAGTCAACATACATAGCAAAATGCAATGTAAATTAACGTGCTCATATGCTAAGTCAACAAATGCCGCAAAAGTTTCTTTGAAATCAATGTGCTAGCATGCTCAGTCAACATACATAGCAAAACATAACTGAAATCATGTACTATATGTGTACTAGATAAACAAAGCAAGTATATGTCATGAAAGAATGAAAGTAGTCATAGGCATAATATGTGTCACCCCAAAACATTTATAAATCATAAAAGAGGGGACTATGTACTCACTTGGGATTGCAAGAAAGTCCCAATTTAAGAAGATAAACCAAAGCTCAAGAGTTCAAGAATTTAAGTATGTCCTAATATCGGATAACTATGTTAATGTCGGGACATTAATCGGAGGATCAGAGAGAATGAGGTCTTGTAAACCAATGAGTGTGGGAACTCATAGGAAATGGTTTAACAAAGTTAACATTTTGATTTGGAAAGGTTCCTAAGTACATTTGACCCATCATGACTCCTTAAGGTAGTTTACGCTACTTTAACGGGTCATTTGCGTAGATGCGGGTTCGGATAGTTAGATATGCCCTATGATAAGTCTTATATGCCAAAACAAGTTATATATAGTTGCAACATCATTCTATATGGCAATACATTGATTACATAAGCTTAAGATCGATTTATAAGCAAAAGGGCATTTTGGTCATTTATAAAGATATAATAGACGTCTTAACATAACACTAACCAAACGGGTTATTCCCTATATAACTATGGTCACAAATATGTGTTGGGTCAGACTTGAAAGTCAAATCGGTGGTCAAGACCGCTCGACTTACGACCCTAATAAAGCACTAAACTAAAAATGACGAGTTAAACATGTCAAAAATGTCTAACTAAGTTATAAAAATGTTTTGATATCAAAACAAAGTGTTTTGATACCCGAAAATAGTTCCGTCGTATAATGCGCACTTTGCGCATTATTGACCGAAACTTTGACTCGTCACTACAACTAGTAAATGTGGTAATCAGTAGGCATGATTGTTATGGATCATAACCATCGTGATTACGATCACGTTGCAAGGTTCACTCGAACTTTGTCTTGACCAATTAATTGTCAAAGCTGAAAGTCAAACACTGTTTGACTTTTATCTTGAAATAGCTAAAATAAATGAAACAAGATAAGGAGAGAGCACTTACTTGTGTTGATGAACACTTGAAGAGCTCCAAGAAGAAGAATGCTCAGATGGGAGGCCTCCACAAAGGTGGTAGCACTCCAACTTAGAGCAAGAGGAGAAGAATGAGAAATGAGTAAAGAACAAGGTGAACTTTGATGGGTATTTATATTGTTCCATTGATCAACAAAATCATCACAAGTGTCTAATGTGTTGGCATGATACTAAAAGAGCCTAACCAAGTGTCAAATGCAGGTGAAATGGTGGCAAAACGAAATCCTTGGAGATCAAGCAAAGGAACAAGGAGCTGCCAGCTTGCTGATGTGCTAGGAACCCCTTATGGACCGTATGGGGTTGCCCTTGCGGTCCGTAAGGCCCCTAGCTGACAGTAAGTTTCCCAAATTGGCAGAACAGGCCCCTGCACTCGTTTCGTCGCGTTTTGGCACTTCTAACACCCGTTAACCTTATTTTTAAACTCCATAAGGACGATAAAGAATAGGGAACTTGAAATATGTCTGGAAATGTCATGGATGTCGGTTCATTTGGTCGTACGGTTGTGGTTTTCGGTTAATTACGAGGAAAATCATAACGAATGCGTGAATGACCGTAAATGCGTAATGAATGATATTTTTGCATTCCAATCATTAAAATACAAGATTTTAATGAATACAAAAATTTTTGGATGTGCGTACATGTTCCGCATTAAGAAATACGCGAAACGACATAGTTACGCAGAATTTGCAAAATAGACCCTGAAGTTGCAAAAGCATGATTTTGCCATACCGAAGCCCTCAAAACTTATTTCTAAGTTATGTAAAGGGTATTTAGGGTATGCTATGCTTGTGACCCTATTTCAGAGTGTGCGTCGCTACGAGATTCGACAGACTTTCGTAGTTTGTCGTAAATAGTCCCTGTGATCGAATAAGCTTGGTTTGAATACCAAACCCTTCAAAACTTATTTCTAAGTTATGTAAAGGATATTTAGGGTATGTTTAGGTTATGTCACTATTCCGAAATATACGTTGTGCTTAACTGGTTATGTTTTGCGATTTCACTTCTAGAAAACGTTTGGAAGGTCAAAATTGAACAAATATAGAAAATGCACAAATGTCATAAATATACAAATTTGTAAACAACACAAAGTTTTATTGATAATAAAATTTTTTGGAATAGTTACAACACTTGAAATACACGGATGTCACATTCCGGGCTAAATTAGAAGATCTTAAGGAACAACTCTTCAAGAAACATATCCTCGGGGAAGTTAAGGCATACATTTATGTTATCGAATTTCAAAAGCGTGGTTTGCTGCTCGCACATTTTCTCCTTCTCATGTACCCACAACACAAAATCAATAACGCGGACCATTATGATAAGGTTGTGTGTGCTGAAATTCCTAACAAGCTAAGACATCCCAAATTGCATGAGATTGTTGTCAAGCACATGACTCAAGGTCCTTGCGGCAATTTATGATTAAGCAGTCCTTGTATGCAGGGTGATCCTAAACTTTGTCGTTTTCGCTATCCTAGACAATTTAATGAACATACAACACAAGGAGAAGATGCATATCCGTTGTATCGAATGAGAGACACCGGAATAATAGTGGACGTACAAGGAACAAGACTTGATAATAGATGGCTGGTCGCATATAACCCAAGGCTTTTGATGATGTTTAACTGCCACATCAATGTTGAAGTTTGCTCAAGTATAAAATCTGTGAAGTATCTTTTCAAATATGTTTATAAAGGACACGACAAACAGGTTATTCAAGTTGATCAAAGTGAGAAAGGGGATGTTATTAATGAGATAAAGAGATTTCAAGATGCACGCTACATATCGCCCCCAGAGGCTATGTGGCACATTTTTTCCTTCTCTCTTTCTCAAATCTTTCCTTCTGTTCTAGCCTGACAACTTCATCTTGCAAATAATCAGGTTGTTAGATATAGAGATGATGACAATATGTCTAATATTGTTGATTGGGAAAGGGATAAGAGTACCATGCTAACAGCATTTTTTGAAAAAAATAGAACCGATGCAACAACAGGGTATATTTGTATAAAGATTTTCCAAAACACTTCACGTGGAATGGAAGCACACGCCGTTGGAACCATCTTTTCGGTAAAAAACAAAGAGGTCGTATCGTTTCTACTAATCTGGCCGAAGGAGAAAGGTACTACTTACGCCTACTTTTATCAAATGTCAGAGGGCCTACTTCTTTTGTACATCTTTGCATAGTTAATGGTCAAAGGTGTGAGACATTTCGAAAAGCAGCTCTTAAGTTAGGCTTGGTAGAAGACGCTGAATATCTATCACAATGTCTCAAACA
Source organism: Scalesia atractyloides (assembly GCA_947069175.1). Classification (NCBI taxonomy): domain Eukaryota; kingdom Viridiplantae; phylum Streptophyta; class Magnoliopsida; order Asterales; family Asteraceae; genus Scalesia; species Scalesia atractyloides. The sequence continues at coordinate 32,276,768 of CAMTDV010000030.1, forward strand.
ACCATCTATGTTTCAGTTTCCCAATGCTCTTAAAAGGTTATTTGCAACCATAATGATTTTGCCAACCTGGAGATATTCGAAAGTTATGTAATGACCACTTTGATTCATTGTCTGAAGATCATCGGTTACACTGTCAAAGTATCGAACGAGTTCAAAATATGGTTCTTACCGAAATCAGTCTCTTTCTACAATCCATGGGTAAAAATAGCAATAGATTTGACCTTCCTAAGATAACAGATGATGTTAACTTACAGGATGTAGGTTATCATGAGTTACAAGAGGAGTATGGGATTGTTTTGGAACCTGAACACTTGAGTGCCAAAGATTCACTTAATCCGGACCAAAAAAACGTGTTTGATGAGATCATGCGTTTTGATAATGATCTTCCACGCGTCTTCTTCATTGATGGTCCAGGTAGAACTGGAAAAACATTTTTATACAATGCCTTCCTTGCTGAAATTCGGTCACGTGGTCTTATTGCTCTCGTAACAGCTTCATCAAGTCCTGCGGCTAATAATATGCCAGGAGGTAGAACGGCTCACTCGAGATTCAAGATTCCTATTAATCTTGAATGTAATTCAATGTGCAATATCAAAAAACAAAGTGGGACCGCTAAACTAATTCGGTCTACCAATATAATTATATGGGATGAAGCGTCGATGGCTAAACAACAGGCGATAAAGGCAGTTAATCGTACATTGCAGGACATTATCGATGTTAGTCTCCCATTTGGTAGGAAGATAATGGTTATGGGAGGTGACTTCAGACAAGTTTTTCCGTTTATTAACGTGGCACTCGAGCACAAATTGTAGACTCCAGCCTACGAATGTCACCTCTTTGGTCTTTGACTAAACAGATGCGGTTGACCATAAATATGAGAGCGCTAAAAGATCCATGGTTTTATGAATTTCTTTTAAGAGTCGATGATGGAATTAAAGAACCAATTTAAGGAAACTATATCTACATACCCGATGGCATGACAATTCAGTGCAACAATAGAGAAAACTCTATAAAAGAATTGATCAATGCCATCTTTCCATCAATTGAAGATAATGTAGATTCTTCAGATTATATAATCTCTAGAGCAATATTTTCCACTAAAAATGAGAGTGTTGACAAGATTAATAATCAAATAATTGACTTTTTCAAGGGGAGGAAAAAGTGTATTACAGTTTTGACGAAGCTGAAGACGATTAGCACAACTTTGATAGGATCGCTCCTCCACTGCTTAAGAACCTAATTTGTAACTAAAGTCATCGTAAGTGGAAATTGCGTGAATTGTTAATAGAATACACAAGATTTACTGTTTCAAGTGTATGTTTATTAGTCCATAATCATATTACATCGAGAATCCAAACAGACATAGCTTCGTCGTCGAGAATGCAAAGTTACAAATGTGAAAGACCCAAGACGCATATATATAGACTTACAAGTTCGCTCGAAGTGTGCATGGCCAGGACAAGTTCGGGCGAACTTGTCCTGCCTACAAGAACTTCGGCCGAACTTGAGCTATAACATCATAAATACTCAAAATTCTAACATTTACTAGCCCTAATCACACAGACTCGATCCAAGACCTAGACAATAGACATCATGTATCAACAGACTCCCCCTTGGAGATTATCGCAGTCTTGATAAGAAATTCTTGTACGGCTTTCGTCTTCTTTCTTGCTTAGTAATAGGCGTTTGGTCAGTAGGAGGTGCCCACTTCATGAACTGAAATCTTCTGAGCCTTGACTCTCTACCCCTTTCATGTGTCTTCTCGAGACGCTTTTCCTCTTTCAAAAACTCTTCTCTTTCTAACTCTCTCCATCTTGATTTCCACATATGACCGGAGTTAATACCGTGTGCGTAACATACATTGATCAAACAGTAGTATTGTTTAGCTTAAACGTCTTCACGTTTATCGAAACAAATCTTGTTGAAGAACAAACACTTCACATCTTCTCTTGAACAGTTGACTAGACACATCGGGTCTAGTATATGTATAGTTCTCCATAACACCCAAATCCTTCTTCGTTCGATGCATTCAGGATCTTTTTCTTTAGTGATATCCCACGTTTCGTCAGCTCATAACACTATCACTGCTTCACTTGTTTCTGGATCCGTTTGCCACTAAAGAAAGTAAGGATGAAAGTCTTGTTCAATTGGTTTTAGCGGCATGTTCTTCATAGCCCTTGGCCTTTTCATCACTAGCATAACATCTTTTTCACCCGTCCTCTTGTCGATCTTGATTCTACATTTCGGAATAAACGGTTTCCATAATTCAAAACCTCTAGAAGCTTCAAACTTGATAACCCTCCATAGCCGTTGTTCATTAAATTTCATTTGAAGATTAATGTTTCTCGTTTGCACCAACTCTTCAACATCCCAAAATGGTAACGTCTCTATATCAGTAAGATGTCTGACGTATTGCACCCTAAACTCCTTCTTGATAGCGTAAACGTCAAGTTCTCTAATCCATCCCCAGCTCAGAATATCACCAAGAGATTTGTCTTTATCGCGAGTAAAGAATGCTAATGGTCGTTTGAACTTTCTTTCTTTAGGCATCTCTTTAAACCACGACTTCTTCGCTTCAGCAATCTGTTCTTTAGTATAGCGTTTACGGATATTTGCATCTTTCAACACTTCTTCAATCTTTTGTTTTAACAGCTCCACATCAATCTGATTCATAATCTCTTTGATTGTTGGAAAGCTGTCAGTATTACCACCAGAATACTTTTCAACTTCATCTTTAGAAGAATCTTCAAAATAACACGATCATAATCGTCAGCTTCTGATACACGCTTGCACCCATAATCCTTCGGTTCAAAAGTACTCATGTTCATTAATTCTTCTTCAAAATCAAACTCGAAAGAATCAGCATCAACTTCGAACATTTTGGCCAACTCTTCTTTCGTATAGTCGTGAACGAATTCCCCCTCTTCAATACTAGGATCCAACATAATCATCAGAGGTTTATCATGAACAGCAGCAACCGGCATAGCAACTATTGCATCAGAAACATCATCATCTTTAAGCCCTGTTTGCTCTGTGTGCTCCCCTTACTCTGATCATCCTCCATGTTCACATCATCGTTTATCAAGTATTCAAAATCAAAATCAGTATGAACCTTAGTAGAATCAACCTTTAGACCAACACCACCCTAATCATCATCACCACCATCGTCATGATTTGAATCATCTTTCGTATCATCACCTTCAGGGTCGTCGTGTTGATTATCTTCTTCATCATCATCGTCTTTCTCTGTTGTTTCTTTTTCTAACTCAAAAGATTTGACAGATTCGTCAATCTTTTCAGCTTCCTTAGATTCAACGACAGATACATCTTTAGGAGCAATCTCATATTCTGGAGCTTTTGTCGTTTTAATAGTTTTTTCAATCACAGGCTCCTCTGTTGATTTAGGGACACCAGCAACAATCCCTTTACCCTCTCCCTGTTCTGCTAAATCTTTTTCAGCTTTCTCTTTGGCTTCTTGAATATCGAGCCTTTCATATTCTTCTTTGAAATCAATACCCAAGCTGTTAGTTAAAACTTTCTGTAGCCTGGCAAACCTTCTATCATTCTGATCTCTTTCAGATCTAAGTTCAACGATCTCTTTCTCCAATTTTTCATTTGCAGCGCTCAGACTATCAACCATAGCTTTCATATACCCTCTGTCATCTTCAAGAAATTTGATCTTTTCTTGCAGAATTTCTTTTTCAACCATACTCTGCTTTACTTTACTCTCCAGAGCTTCTTTCTCGACTTCATTTTGTTTAAGTTTGTCTTCCAAAGCTTTGATCCTTTTCTCTAATACATCAATTGGCGTATCTTCAAACCAATTTTCAAGATCTTCAGCTGTGACAAGATGAGTAACATTATCTGGAATATCACCGAAAGTATCTTTGAATTCTTTAGCTCTGACGCTTTGTGGAGTAGACTGCTTTGATCTTGGAGTCACTTTAGGAGTACCCTTTGTAGCAGATTTTGGCGTTGTTTGAGGTGTAACAGATGGTGGTTCTTGAGTTGCAGTCTATGGCTCTTGGGTTTCAATAATTGGAATATCTTGCAAATCAGAAACAGGAGGTTCTTGTGTAACTCCTTTCCTCTTTTTTCTAGCTCAAATATATGCGACTGAGGCTTTTTCTTTTTACCTTTCGTACTCAGAGAACCAGTTGTTTTCTTTGAATCGCCGGCCTTTGATTTCATACGCTTTAATTTCTTTTAGGCCTTTCTTCATCAGACCCTTCTTCAGCAGACGATTCATACAAATCTTCACCGCGCTTTTTCAAACGTTCTTCTTCTTTTTCTTTCTCTGCTTCTCTCTGTCGAATATCAGCAGAATCTTCAGAAGATTCATCATCTTTGTCAGAAGTAGCAGATATAACATCATCACGTTCACCACCTGCTGTACTAGTCTCAACTTCTTGGCTTTCAACATTCATCGCTGCACTCGATCCTTCACCATTCTGAGGATTCTCATCAGGCTCGTTTATTAGCATTGTTTCAACTTTCTTTGACACCCTTTTCATTTTGGCTTCTCAATCACAATATCTTTCTTTATATACCAATCTCCTCTTTTCTCCTTGGATGTTTTTAACAACTCAACCTTGTCTTTATCGTCTCCACTACCATCCTTCCTCCATTTATCATCTGGTGGTGACACATAATCAGCTTTGAATATAGCACCAAATACAGGTTTCGTAATTGGAGCATAATCTTGTCTTTGAAACGTTTAAACTTTTTCAGAGTTGTCTGGTCCATGTGACTCAGATAAAGAACATCATTCAGATCTTTTGTGATGTCTTTGAATTTTTCGTCTATCAGCATCTGAACAAACCTTTCATGATCCTTTCTTCGAAGCTAATCAGATCATCAGTATTATTGTAAAATTCTTGAACCCTTCGAATATCAGCTTCAGTAACTTTAATCTATTTATCTTTGTTTCCAACCCGAACGGCAAAAGTAATAACATTTGTTTCTTCATTGAAGGTTGCTGAATTCCAGAAAAAGTATACGTGCGATCGATAAACAACATGCTTGTCTGTAATAGCCTTTGTGATCGGAATCCTTCCCATAAATTCAAGAATCTCTATGAAAGCAGCCAGCGAAGGATATATCTTCTCATCTAGAGATATGCATGTGTTGTGGAACTTCGAAAACGAAAGCTGAATATTCTGCGGACAAGAAAATCAAGCACTTAGACAATTTTCACAATTTTAAACATGATACATCAAGTTCGGGCGAGCTTGACGTACCAATCATTGCAATTTATAAACAACTTTGGGCGAACTTGTGATGAATATAAGCTTTTGAAACATTTACAACAAGTTTGGGCGAACTTGTTATCTTTTCAGATTTTATTTGGAAGTTGAACAACTTCGCCCAAAGTTGGTGTAATACACCTTCAACAAGTTCGGGCGAACTTGTTGTCTTCCCCAACATACCTGCAACAACAAAAAACATGTCCAATGTTCGAATTTTTGGTTTGTTTATGTTGTTTACATGTTTATTAACATTTTTCACCAATCAATTTGTTCAAAACATCCTAGATCTACTCGATTTTAACATATTCGGTCCAAACAGTTTAAACTTGTCAACTTTATGGATGATTCATTGAATTTATACCTTGACCATGTTCATAAGTGTGCAAATCACTTATAACAGGTACTCAATTTGGGCAGTATAACGACACAAATTTTGCAAATTCACAAATCTCTCAAAAACGCTCAAGTTCGCTCGAAGTTTTAGGATCAGATGAAATGAACTTTTTAGCGAAGTTGACTATATATACTATAGGCAACTTCGGGCGAACTTGATCCTCAAACATCAATCATTATCATACAACTTCGCCCGAAGTTATGTTATTGAGAAAACATTTTCAACTAACAACTTCGGCAGAACTTGATCAGAATCCATTTTGAATTTTTTTCAATTTTCTCAACTTTTTACACTTTAGACCCTGAACTTTCATATGTTTACCAGTTATGAAAATCCATTCAGTTGACCAAGTCCAAGTTAATGTCCTTGGTTAACCGATTTGTCTGCCGAGTCCAAGTTAATGACCTTGGTTTGATCCGTTATGAACAAACTGATGTTTTCTTCAAATTAAAGTTTAATGAACTTTTCATCGTTTTTCATGTATCTTGATTTTACAGATTAGCTCCCAACCCGTTGTCATCAAGATTCTCAACAACTTGAACCATTCCGAACTCTGAAGATCCGCTTTCCATCATTGGCTATTGAAAACAATGTAGAAACAAAATCTTTTTGAATTTTCGAAAGTTTATGCTAAAACACACTGAAAATCTTTTTGGGTTTAAATCTGAAATTAAATAAACTATGTACAAACATATTTACAGACATATGTTTGTGAATTCGTGTCTAAGGATCATATCAGTTGATTGAGACATATCACCAGTACCATTGATCTTTTAATGACTTTAAGCTTTTAAACTCGTTTACCTAGATTGTAGATATGTTTGTCCATTTAAACTTTGACACTTTCTCAATTGTTCCAAGATATCTTAGTTAGAATTATGAAACTTGACTCAACTATGGTTCTCATCTCAGAATATACTCCCGTATCAAGATTCCGTAGATTCCATCTTACAGGTGAGTATAGCGTAATTGATATCTGTATCTGGGTTATGCGAAGCCTTGAGAGCTCAGGTTAATACCACCGTATCGACAAAGAGATGAAGGCTCGACTTTAAGGTGTGTTCAAAAAATGGAATCTTTTATTCACTGCAATTGATTAGATCTTTCGATTCTTTCAATTTTGCTGCAGTTTAGGGGTTTTTTAGCAAAAGCATTATAGAAGTTCTAGGCCATCGCTTACGCAAAATCAGAACTTGTATAATACCCCAGATATCAATCATCTATAACGACCTCGTATCTCAGAATCAGGCAATCTCTCAAACGAAATTTCGGAGTACTAAGTCCATATATCCGAGAGATGTTAATCCACAAGTTTAAGCAGTTGAAAAATTTAGTTTATATCCCGAAAACAATCTACTGAACGTGTAAAGCCTATCGACACATCCACAGTAAGACTTGTTTAAACTTTTTAAACTTTTCAAATCCTTAGCATACTGTGATAGTCCACTGATGTACTATCATTTCCTTTTTGACACAAAATTCTTTTTGTCTTTTTTCATGTTTTTGTACTTTTTTTATTTTTCATATGTTTTTGTATTTTCTCATTACATTTGTCCCCCTAAAATCAAAAAAATATTTTTGTATTTTAGTTTTAAGAAATTCTAATCCTAAAAGATAACAAACCAATGAGGATCACGAGATTTCGTCGTCCGATCCATATTCAACCTCTGCTTCCGCACTTGTCAACAAATTTTTAATACCGTTAAGCCTCATTAGATATTTAAATCTTGGTAGAGTGAAAGCTTTAGTATAAAAATCAGCTTTTTGTTCACCGGTATGGATTTTCTCAATTTGTACCAATCTTTTTTCGTAGCAATCACGAATAAAGTGGTAGCGAATCTCGATATGTTTAGTTCGAGAGTGATGAACAGGATTTTTTGTCATGTCGATTGCTGCCTTGTTATCAACATACAGCTGAGTGTCAAGAAATTGTAGACCATAGTCTCTCATCTGCTGTTGGATCTATACTTAGCTTCCCAGGTAGAGAGAGCAACAGTAGTCTGTTTCTTACATTGCCATGTTACCAAGCGTGTTTCGAAGAACTGGCAGCCCGCTGTAATTGATTTCGCATTTAGTTTATCTACACCAAAATCAGAATCAACATATCCTATCAGATCGAAGTTGTCATTCTACGGGTACCACAAGTCGGTGCTTGGACATCCCTTCAAGTATCTGAAAATGTGATTCACGATCCGCATATGAGAAATTCTGAGACTTGATTGATATCTGGCGCAGAGGCAGGTAGGATACGTTATATCCGGGCGAGATGTCGTCAGATACGTGAGTGATCCTATCATCGACCTGTAAAGAGTATCATCAACTTTGGTTCCGATTTCATCAATGCAAATTCCATGATTGAGTGCCCGAGGAGTAGATAACGGCTTCGTGCTTTCCATCTCAAACTTTTTCAGAATGTCATGAACATACTTGGTTTGATGAATGAAAATGCCGTCTAGCAACTGATCAACTTGCAATCGGAGGAAGAATTTCATTTCGCCCATAGAAGACATCTCGAATTTCTTCTTCATGATAGTTTCAAACTCTTTGCAAAGATCGTCATTAGTCGAACCAAAGATGATGTCATCCACATAAATTTGTATGGTGATCAGATGACTTCTAACTTATCTGGTAAATAGCATACAATCCACTGTTCCTCTAATAAAGCCGTTGCCAACAAGATGTTGAGATAACGTCTCGTACCGGGCTCTTGGGGCCTGATGCAAACCATATAGGGCTTTATCCAGAAGATATGCTTTCTTTTTGTTCAGCGGATCGACAAACCCCGGTGGTCGGCCGATGTACACTTGCTCTCGTAGCTTACCATACAGAAAAGCGGATTTCACATCTAATTGCTAAACTTTAAAACTTAAAACCTTTCCAAGCAGCAAATGCAAGGAAAATTCGTATTTACTCTAATCGTGCAACTGGTGCATATACCTCTGTATAATCAATTCCTTCTTGTTGATGAAAATCTTTGACAAGTCGAGCTTTGTTTCGCACTATTACCCACGATCATCACGCGTACACTTGAAGACCCATTTAGTATCTATCGCCTTTTGATTTTCTAGAAGGTCAACAAGTTTCCATACTCCCAGCTTTTCGAATTGTAATAATTCGTCTTGCATCGCAAGCACCCAACTCTCATCTCCTAAAGCTTCAGAAACGTTCTTCGGTTCTCTGAGATATGAAGCACTGATAAGTACAGTAATCTTGAACTGGAGCTATCTTAGTGTAGAAACAACTCAAAGCTTTGTTGATCTGGCTTCTCGTTCTTACGCCAACTTGTAATTCACCAATTATAGAATTAGATGGGTGGTATGAATAAGATCTCGGTATCACCTCACTTGGAACATCAACCGTACTCTCCTGATTAGTAACATTCAGATCGACCACCAAATGAACTGCAGGAGCACTAGAAGACGCTTCATTTCTTGTACTCATGCCAGCAGATTTATTTAACATGTTTGATATCTACTCAGATTCTTTGTCAGAATAAGATTCTCCATCATCATCAAATGTCGGATGTCACACCCTCAATTTCCACTTGCGGAGTATTACCGCGAGGCGTGTGATCAAACCAGAATCTCAGACACTAGCAATGTCGAACGACTCTATATGATTTATTTAAACGTTTTCCAAAAACATTTATTGTAAACATGCGTAGTCATTTTCAAAGTTCCAAAGTTTCAAAGTTTAGCGGAAGCATTAGAATAAAGTAACGGGCGCCAACATAAACGCCAAAACCAAAATCCCAAAAATAACCGTTAATAAAGACTCGATTAAAATGTCTTGATCAAATGCAAAGTGGGTGCACCTAGCGCTCCTAGCGTCCTGAGAAACATGCAAAGAAACAAGTGTCAACATTAAAGAAGAGTGAGTTCACAGGTTTTATAAGTTCACATGTTCGGTTTAAAAGATTGGTTTTCCCCCCGTTATCCCTAACCCGGAATAACGACATAGTTCCATTATTCCTAACCTGGAATAATAATGTTGGTTCGTAAATAAGTTCAAAGTTAACATGCAGGTAGCGAGCCTAAAGTTACGTCACGTAAGAGTTTGCGATCGACGCTGACTGTTGTTGCCTCTGTGTTACCAGGTCTATCACTGACCATGGCGAAAGTTAGGCCAAATTAATCACCCGTTGACCATTCCCGGTCGGCTAGCGCGACTAGCTTGGGTGGGGCTTGTCGGGCCCAGTAGTACTACTATAATTTCCCCGCTATCTAACCCAATACTAACGATCCGAGAGTTGGTTGAGGACTTCTGTGATAAAGCTACTTAGTGACCATAACATACATTAACATTAACTTAGTTACCGAATAGTTAACGATGTTAATTTCGCATAACGTAAAAGATAGAGTTGTATAGCGTATACATGTTTCTCCCCCTGTTGTTCAAAAACCGGATAAAGAAGGGGCCGTGAACTCACTTTAAATTGCTCGGTTAGATAAACGCAAAAGTAGTAAAGGATGGAACCGCTAATCGCGTCCTAACATGTCAACCAATTCAAAGTTAGTGTGTGAACACACTGACACAAAACCCTACGCATAACTAACACACAGTACATCACACTTAATAACCAATTCGAAACCATTATCATGCATGCAAAGTATCACCATACAAAATAACGACCAAATCAACTTGTCACAAACACAGGATTACTCATACAACACTTAGACATACACAACGTAAGTTATCATGTTTCAGCTTGTACACTCATAACTGGACTGTTTTCGAGAATTCTTAGAAAATAGTTCCAACGTTCCAAAAATTTCAATTGTTTTACAGGAGGTGTCAATCAGACTGTAGAATTTTGTACAAAATTTTCAAGTCTTAACTGATTACGAATTATCTATAAGAATTTATTTATTGGGCTGCACTCAGATTCATCACTTTCTGACTGCAGTCCACGGGAAAAATCATTTAAAAATACTCGTTTGTCGGATCCACGAAATTCCAGTTGGAAATTTTTCTGAACATCAAGGAGTATCTACTGCATAAATTTCGTGACTTAACTCTTTTTGGTTTACAGGTTATGACAGAAAATATTTCGTGAATTTTCTACACAAAAAATGCAGCTTCAGCTGCTGCACTAAATCAGTAATTTAAAATAGTAAACGACTTCAGAAAAATGTGATTCAGAAATCATTAGAAGCGTTTTTCGAAAATGTATGTTTTAGGCTTCAGAAATCAATTTTTCGATTTATAACGGTTCGTTTACTTATCATGCATCTATATTCATAATATCAAAAACCTAAGCATATATCATGATCTTTATAAAGAAAACACAGCCTACGATTTTAATACTCAAACATATCATCACAACCGCAAGGATTCGCATATTCATCCGAACTAATCATACACCACAACACTTATTCATAACAATATCATACAAGCACATAATCATGATGAAGACTACACAAAACCAAATGTGAATCATAATACAATTAAACCCTAACCTTGAACCGATGACAATTAGCGAACCAGGACAAGCTTGGAATCGATCCGACGGTTGTGGGGCTGTTTGCGCGACCGAGAGGGGGTGGGGCTGCTGCCGTCGCACACCACAAGGGGAGAAGGTTTTAGGGTTTGCTATTTTTTTTGAAAACCCCATGCATACATACGTATACATACATAAGAGGCCATGGGGCGGTTTGGGCCATTCCTTGGGCCGCAAAGGGGGTGTGGGTGGCGGGTTGGGTTTGCTTGGTCGCGAAGTCGAAATGTTTCACAGGCTCGGTTCGGTTCGGCTTATAAATAGAATTTACTAACCGATAATTATAACCTGATAAATAACTACACACAATACGACTCGACAATTATTCGCGACACGGAGTTTATAAAATATTAAATCACGTATTTGGAGTGAGACGCAATAGATTCACAAACGTCTAATAACACATAGCACGTAATTTAGATACAACCCGTTAAAACTCCCAAACATCGTGTATTCCCTAATTACTAAAGTTAGCGTAGTTATTGCGAGCGTGTAATCAATTCTCCAAATTAATCAGCGTAGGAATGAATAACAATAAAGTAGTGCGTTTAAGATACCTGAAAAGCCGGGATGTCACATTATCCCCATGTTGAAAGAATTTTCGTCCCGAAAATTGAGTAAACGCGGTTTAGAATGCAACGCACAAAGATTCAGTTTGTTAGAATGGTACAAGTAAATCCCAGGCTGTCATATCATCCCCATGTTGAAAGGATTTCGTCCCGAAATTCAGTTGGTGGTAACGTCAGATTGCTGCTCAGCTGCAAAAAGGTGTGGATATTTGCTTTTCATTTGGTCCTCACTTTCCCACGTGAACTCCGGTCCACGCTTAGAGTTCCAACGAACCTTGACGATCGGTATCTTGTTGTGCCTTCGAGTCTTGATCTCACGGTCCATGATCTCGATAGGTTGTTCCGCAAAATGCAGTTGCTCATCTACTTGAATCTCATCCAATGGAATGACTACGGTCTCATCTGATAGACACTTCTTCAGATTGGACACATGAAAAACGTTGTGAACTCCACTGAGTTCGGCAGGAAGGTCTAACTTATAAGCTACGGGCCCGATACGCTTCGAAATCACAAATGGGCCTACGTACCGTGGATTTTGTTTGCCTCGTTTCCCAAAACGAATTACACTCTTCCAGGGTGACACTTTCACTAGGACACGGTCACCTACTTGAAATTCGAGTGGTTTGCGTCGTTGATCAGCGTAACTTTTCTGTCGATCTCGTGCCGCTGCCATGCGGTTTCTGATTTGCACAATCTTTTCAGTAGCCTCAAGTATCAACTCAGGACCTGTGAGTTGACTGTCACCGACTTCTGCCCAACAGATTGGTGATCTACATTTGCGACCGTACAATGCTTCAAACAGTGCTGCCTGAATACTCGTATGGTAACTGTTGTTATACGAGAATTCCACTAAAGGCAGATGGATTTCCCAACTGTTCCCGAAGTCTACCACGCATGCCCTAAGCATGTCCTCCAAGATCTGAATGGTCCTTTCACTTTGACCATCCGTCTGAGGGTGATAAGTTGTGCTCATATCTAAGCGTGTACCCAACGCTTTCTGAAGTGACCGCCAAAAGTTGGGCGTGAAACGAGCATCTCTGTCTGAAATGATGGACGTTGGCACCCCGTGCAGAGAAACTACTTCCTTTATGTAGATGTGAGTCAACTTATCCATCTTATCTGTTTCTTTGGTCGCTAGGAAGTGTGCAGACTTAGTTAGACGATCCACGATCACCCAGATGGTATCGCAACCACCTGGAGTTCACGGGAGTTTAGTGATAAAGTCCATCGAGATCTGATCCCATTTCCACAATGGGATCTCAGGTTATTGAAGTAGCCTTGATGGCTTCTAGTATTCCACCTTGAGTTTCACACAAGTCAAACACTTGCTCACGTAGGTGGCTATATCCGCTTTCATGTTGGGCCACCAGTACGCGGCTTTAAGGTCTTGATACATCTTATCCGAACCAGGATGGACAGAGTATCGGGATTTATGAGCTTCGTCCATAACTAGCTTTCTGAGGTTTCCGTAGTGAGGTACCCATATACGGTTCATGAAATACCGGGTACCATTGGGTTTCACTTCCCAATCGCGTTCCATCTTTCCCACAGATTCGGCCTTGATGTTCTCTTCCTTAACTGCTTCTAGCTGCGCGTCGCGTATCTGTTCGGGTAACCTAGAATGAATTGTGAACTGTAGTGCTCGTACCCAACGAGGTTTCAAGTGCTCCTTCCGACTGAGGGCATCAGCTACCATGTTAGTTTTACCCAGGTGATACTGAATGGCACATTCATAATCTTCAGGAGTTCGACCCAGCGACGTTGTCGCATGTTTAACTCCTTCTGATCAAAAATATGTCGGAGGCTCTTGTGATCCGTGTAGATTGTCCACTTGGTTCCATATAGGTAGTGGGTCTCCAAATCTTAAGTGCAAACACAACTGCTCCCAATTCCAAGTCATGTGTCGTGTAGTTCTTCTCGTGAACCTTCAACTGTCGGGAAGCATACACCATGACCTTATCACGTTGCATGAGCACCATCCCAATCCCTGAATGGAAGCGTCACAATATACCACAAAATCATTTGTCCCCTCTGGCAAGGACAAAATGGGCGCACTGCAAAGCTTCAGCTTCAGTAATTGAAATGATGCTTCCTGTTTATCACCCCAGGCATACTTGGTGCCCTTCTGAGTAAGAGTGGTAAGCGGTTGTGCGATCTTGGAAAATCCTTCGATGAAACATCTGTAGTAACCAGCCAAAGCCCAAAATTGGCGGATCTTTGTTGCTGTCCTGGGTGCTTCCCAGTTCTTGAAAGCATCGATCTTGGCGGGATCAACGTGTATACCCTTTTCATTCACGATATGCCCGAGGAACTGAACTTCCCGAATCCAGAAATCACACTTCGAAAATTTGGCATATAGTTTCTCCTGTTGAAGTAGTTCCCGCAATAACCGCAGATGATCAGCATGTTCTTCTTCACCCTTAGAGTATATGAGTATATCATCGATGAACATGATTACAAACTTGTCGAGATACGACTTACACACGCGGTTCATGAGGTCCATGAACACCGCGGGTGCATTGGTGAGACCGAAGGGCATGACCAAGAACTCGTAATGGCCATACCTAGTGCGAAATGCCGTCTTGGAGATATCCTCCTCCCTGACGCGTAGCTGGTGTTAACCGGACCGTAGATCAATCTTGGAGTAGTAGCTTGACCCTTGAAGCTGGTCGAAAAGATCGTCGATGCGAGGTAAGGGGTACCGGTTCTTGACGGTAACCTTATTGAGTCCCCTGTAGTCGATGCACATGCGGAAGGTCCCGTCCTTCTTCTTGACAAAAAGGACCGGAGCTCCCCATGGCGAAGTACTGGGTCGGATAAATCCTTTTTCCAACAATTCCTGAAGTTGGGTAGACAGCTCTTGCAGCTCTGTTGGAGCTAAGCGGTACGGGGCCTTGGCGATAGGAGTCGTATGGCTCGCCAATTCGATTTCAAACTCTACTTGTCGATGTGGTGGAAGACCGGGTAACTCCTCTGGAAACACATCTGGAAAGTTACGGACGATGGGGATATCTTCAATCCGCTTCTCGTCCTTAGGCTGCTCGGTGACCAATGCAAGCAAAGCAAAGGAGTTCTTCTTCCGAAGATACTTCTGAGCTTGCATGTAAGAGATGATGTTCGTGACGACGCCTGCCTTCTCGCCTTGTACCATCAAGACTTCATCGTTAGAGAGCGGAATACGGATAGCTTTCTCGAAACAGAGAACTTCAGCTCGGACGTCGGATAGCCAGTCCATTCTGACTACCACGTCAAAACTACCCAGAGTAGTTGTCATCAGATCAATGGTAAAGGTGCGACCGACGAGTTTAAGTTGACAGTCGGTCACTAGATGAGTCACATCTACAGATTTACCATCGGCTAGTTCTATGACGTAAGGGGTCTTTAGGGGTTTAGGTGTGAGATTTAGGTTCTTCCTAAAAGACTCAGATATAAAACTCTTATCCGAACCCGTATCAAAAAGTACAGTAGCAAAATGATAGTTAAGTGGAAACTTACCGGTGACCACATTCGAGTCGTTTCTGGCCTCCCCACGGCCTAGCGTGAATGCACGTCCTTTGGCACCTCCTGTGCCACCATTTCCATTGCTGCCATTGTTGTTATTGTTGTTGTTGTTATTATTCCCACCATTGTTGTTGTTGCGAAGTTGCGGGCAGTCTCGCTTGAAATGGGCAGTGCTACCGCACTGGTAGCATCCCCGGTTATTACCCTGCTGCTGACCCTGGTGCTGGTTCTGATTCTTTCGTGACATAATCTCCCCGCGACAATCCCTTGCCGCGTGTCCTGCTTTGCCACATCATTGGCAGCGATTTCCGGCGCAAGGGCCGTGATGATGGAGGTTACAACAATTACATTGCGGCTTCCGACCCGCATAGCCGCTCGAGTTCTGGGTGTTGTTGGCAGACTGATTGTTGTGACCCCGATTGTTGTTGAAGTTGTTGGACCATTTCTGGTTTCCTTGTTGTGGCTGGGCTGATGAAGACTGCCGAGCAGGTGAGTCTTCAAATTTCCTTTTGTTGTTAGAGACAATTTCAGTTGCACCCCTAGGTGGCAACTTCCTTTGCTCCACCGCCTTATCGGTGAGTTTATGTGCCAGCCTAATCGCTTATTGTTCCGTCGTAGGGTTGCTAGACATTACCATGCCCTGGATCTTAGGGACCAGACCCCCAAGATAAAACTCAAGTCGTTTAGCAACGGTGTTAGCCAAATTGGGATAAAGGAACACCAGATCATGATGTCTTGCCGTGTACGCTTCAATTTCTGACCCGACCATCTTGTGGTTCCATAACGCTTGTTCCAATTGCTGAACTCTGTCCCCCGGACAGTATTCCTCCTTGATTAGAGCTTTGAACTCGGTCCAGGCCATTGCGTTCGCCGCAGCAAGCCCACGCGTTTGGACTTGTGCGTTCCACCAGGTTAATGCCCCATCTTCCAATGTCGAGGCAGCATACTTGACCTTATTAGCTTCGAGGCAATTGCACATTGCGAAAACCGATTCAGACTTTTCGACCCAACAGACCAATCCTATGGGTCCTTCATCTCCCATGAACCTGCTCGGTTTCGCATCCAAGAACATCTTGTAGGGGTTAAGACCCCCTCCTGAGGATAGAGGATAGGTAGTCAGCGCGAAAGTCTACTAGCCGAACTATTAGATTTTCCCATGAAAATTTAATAATGGTTACATGCTGGTGCGTTAGGAGCACCTGCCAGAGCAGCATTCACGTGTTGTTGGATTAAAGCGGCCAATTCTTCAGCTGACTATTGAGATTTCCGCAATGACCGGTTGCCATTCAGATCTTGCAAGACAACACAACACATACAATAAGTATATATCCAATATAGTTATCATATTCCAACTTCAATGATCACACAATTTATGTCACCCAACAAATTAAACAATCAAAGAACATTCGATAAATAAATGTAATGTCTCACAAAATACCAACCAAACATATCAATTAATTATAAAATTTCCAAGTTCAAACATAAGTGGAAACAACAACAAGAACAAAACGGAGATTGGCAAGGCGAGTTAGTCATCTATGTCTCCATCCCCAAAGTCACTATCACTGCCGTCTTCCTCTCAGTGTTTTCAGCTTCAAAAGCTGGTCCTGTTCCGGCTCTTCTTCCCTCGGATCCTCCTCCGGGACTTCCTCTTGATCCTCCTCTTCGTCTTCCTACCGGCGCTGAGGGGCCGGTTCGGTGCTGGTGCGTACTGGGAATAGGTGGTGCTTGGTTCTGCTCCAGTTCGTGAATCCTCCAACTGGACTCAAGAACTCTGTCTTCGAGCCAGTCAGCCCTCAGCTGCTCAGCACGAAGGTCCTTAGCTAAAATGCTTCGAACTCTCTTATTCTCATCTTGCTCTTCATCGAGCTCTTCAGTTTTACCAGTCAGCTGACGTATCAGCCATCCCTGTGCTTTGATAGTCTCTTGAATTCTCTCCAGCTGTTCCTGTTGTTTCCTTAGCACAACTCTAAGTAGATCGTCCCCAACTCCTGAATTGTTGACCGGTTTGACCGATACAGCAGTGGTTGGAAGGGAGGATGACTCCCCTCCTAGAGCAAGTCTTTTCCTGGCAGCTGAGCGTGTCTCCACGCCACGAGGTGATGAGGGTTCGACCATGGGTGCCTTCCCCTGCGCCCTTGATTGTCGAGAACTGTCGGATGATGATGATGACATAGCCTGCCGGGTTGGTGAAGTTAGTTACGAGCTGCGTATATCACAATATATATACATATATATATATACATATATATATATATTACATAGAACAATTGTAGTATAGCACATAACAAGATATCAGAGTTCGGTGCCAACTAAGTCTAGTGTCGTGTAACAGCTATAGTTTAGGTCTACTTTAAATGCAAATCTGGTTCTCTATAGCTAGTGGCTCTGATACCAATCTGTCACACCCTCAATATCCACTTGCGGAGTATTACCGCGAGGCGTGTGATCAAACCAGAATCTCAGACACTAGCAATGTCGAACGACTCTATATGATTTATTTAAACGTTTTCCAAAAAACATTTATTGTAAACATGCATAGTCATTTTCAAAGTTTCAAAGTATAGCGGAAGCATTAGAATAAAGTAACGGGCGCCAAGATAAACGCCAAAACCAAAATCCCAAAAATAACCGTTAATAAAGACTCGATAAAAATGTCTTGATCAAATGCAAAGTGGGTGCACCTAGCGCTCCTAGCGTCCTGAGAAACATGCAAAGAAACAAGTGTCAACATTAAAGAAGAGTGAGTTCATAGGTTTTATAAGTTCACATGTTCGGTTTAAAAGATTGGTTTTCCCCCCGTTATCCCTAACCCGGAATAACGACATAGTTCCATTATTCCTAACCTGGAATAATAATGTTGGTTCGTAAATAAGTTCAAAGTTAACATGCAGGTAGCGAGCCTAAAGTTACGTCACGTAAGAGTTTGCGATCGACGCTGACTGTTGTTGCCTCTGTGTTACCAGGTCTATCACTGACCATGGCGAAAGTTAGGCCAAATTAATCACCCGTTGACCATTCCCGGTCGGCTAGCGCGACTAGCTTGGGTGGGGCTTGTCGGGCCCAGTAGTACTACTATAATTTCCCCGCTATCTAACCCAATACTAACGATCCGAGAGTTGGTTGAGGACTTCTGTGATAAAGCTACTTAGTGACCATAACATACATTAACATTAACTTAGTTACCAAATAGTTAACGACGTTAATTTCGCATAACGTAAAAGATAGAGTTGTAGAGAGTATACATGTTTCTCCCCCTGTTGTTCAAAAACCGGATAAAGTAGGGGCCGTGAACTCACTTTAAATTGCTCGGTTAGATAAACGCAAAAGAAGTAAAGGATGGAACCGCTAATCGCGTCCTAACATGTCAACCAATTCAAAGTTAGTGTGTGAACACACTGACACAAAACCCTACGCATAACTAACACACAGTACAACACACTTAATAACCAATTCGAAACCATTATCATGCATGCAAAGTATCACCATACAAAATAACGACCAAATCAACTTGTCACAAACACAGGATTACTCATACAACACTTAGACATACACAACGTAAGTTATCATGTTTCAGCTTGTACACTCATAACTGGACTGTTTTCGAGAATTCTTAGAAAATAGTTCCAACGTTCCAAAAATTTCAATTGTTTTACAGGAGGTGTCAATCAGACTGTAGAATTTTGTACAAAATTTTCAAGTCTTAACTGATTACGAATTATCTATAAGAATTTATTTATTGGGCTGCACTCAGATTCATCACTTTCTGACTGCAGTCCACGGGAAAAATCATTTAAAAATACTCGTTTGTCGGATCGACGAAATTCCAGTTGGAAATTTTTCTGGACATCAAGGAGTATCTACTGCATAAATTTCGTGACTTAACTCTTTTTGGTTTACAGGTTATGACAGAAAATATTTCGTGAATTTTCTACACAAAAAATGTAGCTTCAGCTGCTGCACTAAATCGGTAATTTAAAATAGTAAACGACTTCAGAAAAATGTGATTCAGAAATCATTAGAAGCGTTTTTCGAAAATGTATGTTTTAGGCTTCAGAAATCAATTTTTCGATTTATAACGGTTCATTTACTTATCATGCATCTATATTCATAATATCAAAAACCTAAGCATATATCATGATCTTTATAAAGAAAACACAGCCTACGATTTTAATACTCAAACATATCATCACAACCGCAAGGATTCGCATATTCATCCGAACTAATCATACACCACAACACTTATTCATAACAATATCATACAAGCACATAATCATGATGAAGACTACACAAAACCAAATGTGAATCATAATACAATTAAACCCTAACCTTGAACCGATGACAATTAGCGAACCAGGACAAGCTTGGAATCGATCCGACGGTTGTGGGGCTGTTTGCGCGACCGAGAGGGGGTGGGGCTGCTGCCGTCGCACACCACAAGGGGAGAAGGTTTTAGGGTTTGCTATTTTTTTTGAAAACCCCATGCATACATACGTATACATACATAAGAGGCCATGGGGGTTTAAACCTACTTAGTGACCATAACATACATTAACATTACCTTAGTTACCGAATAGTTAACGACGTTAATTTCGCATAACGTAAAAGACAGAGTTGTAGTGCGTATACATGTTTCTCCCCCAGTTTTTCAAAAACCGGATAAAATAGGGGCCATGAACTCACCTTAAATTGCTCGGTTAGATAAACGCAAAAGAAGTAAAGGATGGAACCGCTAATCGCGTCCTAACATGTCAACCGATTCAAAGTTAGTGTGTGAACACACTGACACAAAACCCTACGCATAACTAACACACAGTACGACACACGTAATAACCAATTCGAAACCATAATCATGCATGCAAAGTATCACCATACAAAATAACGACCAAATCAACTTGTGACAAACACAAGATAACTCATACAACACTTAGACACACACAACGTAAGTTATCATGTTTCAGCTTGTACACTCATAACTGGGCTGTTTTCGAGAATTCTTATAAAATAGTTCCAACGTTCCAAAATATTTTTACAGGAGGTGTCAATTAGACTGTAGAATTTTGTACAAAATTTTCAAGTCCTAATTGATTACCAATTATCTATAAGAATTTATTTATTGGACTGCAGTCAGATTCGTCACTTTCTGACTGCAGTCCATGGGAAAAATCATTTAAAAATACTCGTTTGTCCGATCGACGAAATTCCAGTTGTAAATTTTTCTGGATGTCTAGGAGTATCTACTGCATAAATTTCGTGACTTAATCTTTTCGTTTTACAGGTTATGACAGACAACATTTCATGAATTTTCTGCAGAAAAAATGCAGCTTCGCTGCTGCACTAAATCAGTAATTTAAAATAGTAAACGACTTCAGAAAAATGTGATTCCAGTGCCATTAGAAGCGCCTTTCGAAAACGTATGTTTTAGGCTTCAGAAAATTAATTTTTTGATTTATAACGGTTCGTTTACAGTCAACTTCAGTTGGCTGTCTTTGAGCATCAGCTTACTGTTTTACTCTAGAACTCCACCCGAAACCCTCCTAATGATCAGCACGACCCATAATAACGATTTGCAGCATGTTATACTTTAATTATCATGCATTATATTCGTAATATCAAAAACCTAAGCATATATCATGATCTTTATAAAGAAAACGCAGCCTACGATTTTAATACTCAAACATATCATCACAACCGCAAGGATTCGCATATTCATCCGAACTAATCATACACCACAACACTTTTTCATAACACTATCATACAAGCACATAATCATGATCAAGACTACACAAAACCTAATGTGAGTCGTAATACAATTAAACCCTAACCTTGAAATGATGACAATTAGCGAACCGGGACAAGCTTGGAATCGATCCGAGGGGTGTGGGGCTGTTTGCGAGACCGAGAGAGGGTGGAGGGCTACTGCCGTCGCACACCACAAGGGGAGAAGGTTTTAGGGTTTGCTATTTTTTCTTTTGAAAACCCCATGCATACATACGTATACGTATAAGAAGCCATGGGGGCGGTTTGGGCCATTCCTTGGGCCGCAAGGAGTGTGGGCCGTAAAGGGGGTGTGGGTGGCGGGTTGGGTTTGCTTGGTCGTGAAGTCGAAACGTTTCACAGGCTCGGTTCGGTTCGGCTTATAAATAGAATTTACTAACCGATAATTATAACCTAATAAATAACTACACACAATACGACTCAACATTATTCGCGACGCGAAGTTTATAAAATATTAAATCACGTATTTGGAGTGTGACACAATAGATTCACAAACGTCTAATAACACGTAGCACGTAATTCAGATACGACCCGTTAAAACTCCTAAACATCGTGTATTCCCTAAATACTAAAGTTAGCGTAGTTATTGCGAGCGCGTAATTAATTCTCAGAATTAAATTAACGTAGGAATGAATAACAATAAAGTAGCGCGTTTAAAGTACCTGAAAAACCAGGATGTCACAGTCGGAGCCTCATCAATTCGGAATGATGTGCTTGAGAAAGACTTGGTTCTACTGTAGCATTTCCTGGTTCTATAGCCGGTGTCACTTATTCTACACTAACTTGTTCAACTGGAACACCGCTATTCCTAGGACCTTCACCAGAGGAAGATGATCCAACAGTTGGTTGATTAACCACTATTGGTCTGATAATCTGCTCCTGATTAGCTGATTGTTGTAGATAATAAAGGATAGCAATATCTTGTTCAGAAGGCTCTTATGGCAAGTCAAATGATTTCCACAATTCACCATAGTTGAACAACCAAGCATCGCCTGCTCTTTGAATTGGAGTTGTATATCGAAACAAATCAACGTGTTGTGCTTCTACCCCTCTTTTCAAACTTGGTAGATAGACTCTCTTGAGCGGACTTGCATAGCCGACAAAGAAACCATCTATTTTTTTGGCACCAAAATTTCCATCTGAATCAATGACTGTGCACGGTGCACCAAACGGTTCTAGATACTTCAGATTAGGTTTCCTTCGGTTTAGCAATTCGAAGAAACTTTTCTTCGTTGGTTTAACCGTCAAGACTCTGTTCAACGTATAGCATGCCGCTGTGACTGCTTGCCAAGCCCCGATTTGCAACGGAAGAAAAAAATACGGGATGCAACAGACACCTCTGGTACAAGCACATTGTTTATAAAGACACTACATTTTATTACTTACAACATGTTGATTACATACTACATGTATGTTACAACTGCGTGTTCTCATCAACCACATAAGTCTTCTAAGCTGCATGCGTCTATATCAGGTTCGCCTATAAACAAGTCTTGAACAACATACACGGATCACACCAGTCTCAAGTTACCTGAAATGCATGTTAGTTTTAAAAAGGGCCAGCTAAACCCTGCTGGTGAGTTCCACTGGTTTAGTTGTTGTGTAACAATATGTGTTAAGTTAAATTGCACTGGTCATAGTCATAGATGGAATTACACGAGAACACAAGTGAAACCTTTACCATCATAACCACTCCATGTCACACAGACACATCATCGCACCGGGTCGTGTCACCACAGACACTTCCCACCAACTGCATCACATGCAGTTCAATGTTCCCCTACAGTTATGCCTAACCACATAACCAGGTTAGGACGCGTGAAGTGCCTGGTTGCCTACACACTGTGTCACACCGACACAGCCTGGCTGCACTTGGCTTGTCAGACCAATAGTACTATCTACTGTCCACGGCTTACGCTAATCACTTGTAGAGGGGAGGGTGTTTGTGTGTTAGATAATTCACATCATCACAAGTTGGTGCAGTTAACACAGTTTGTAACATGCAAGTCACCCCAGAAAACAGTAAAATAATTCAAAAGTGGGGAAGTGAAAACTCACAGGATAGTAGCACCACAGGTAGCAATAGGAGTATATGTAAGCTTGTTCGGCTTTAACGGCAATCATGCAAGTAATTATTAATATCAGTCGCTAGGTCGGTAATGCCTATAACTTGGGTCCGATTGAATATTTTCAGTCCATGTTGTACATATAGTATCCTGGTGTGGTGATGGATGTTAGGGTATGATTAGTTTCACGTTTGGCTCCCGTGCACCAGTTTGCGTGCCAGCCAAAGTCGGTTGTTTGACACGTTCGGTTAATGGTACGGGAATACCACTAGTCCCAATGTGTTGTGATTTAAGAAAGATTAACTTTTCATTAAGGGAGTCTGGGTGTTTGGGGAGTCTAGGTTGCCCAAATTTGAGTTTCCATTCCCGCCGTCGGGGATCCTCCCCCGAACGGTGGTGGAACACTCTCAGAGTGTCCTGCTTACCCTAGACCTCCCAGAATACTCCTGGTGTTCCAACTATAGTCAAGTTAAGTTTTGGTTCGTTCCCAGTTTTGGCAGATTCGTTGTCCGGTAAAGTGCCGAATTTAGTTAAAATAAGTGTTTTAAAAGCCGAAAAACCCATTTAATCTACATATTTCATAAAATTATGGAAATTTTTGTGAAAGTCAGTAAAAATATATAGATTCAAGGAAAAATATTTTAGGAATTTATAAAGCTATTTTAACTTCTCAAATAAATCATTTATAAAACAGTATTCCACCGAATAATTCACTTTGCTTATCATACGATATCCAAAATTCCCAAAATATTCTAGGAACTCCCTGTAAAAATCTGGGATTTTTCCGATTTTGTTTTAGTGGGTTTCCGTCTACCGAAAACTCATATAAACGTGAATTTTTAACCCAAATCAAAACTCAACCAATGGACTCCCAAACTTCTCAAAACTTTTCCTATATGTTTCTTAGTTTTCATGTAAATTTTGGTGATTTATTGACTCTGTTTGGTATTTTTTCGGGATTTGTTTGGATAAAACAGTCAAAAATCACCAAAAATTATAGAAAATTCCAAAAATTCTAAACTTTTACTGGACATTCATGTAAATACCTTACATCACCACACCAAATTTCAGCTCAATCCAATACCCACGGACCAAGTTATGGTCCAAACAATATTCTGCCTATTCTAGATTTGAGTTCCGGGTGATATACCTAGCGAGTCCATCGATTTCGGGCGTTTTTCTTGAGCCCAGAAGTGTGTGTGCGCCATATTCAGTATCTATATACCAAGAACAATCCAAATATGCTAGAACTCAGATCAATCAAGCCTTATTTCATTGTTTTTCGGTTTAGAACTATGTTACGCGTTTTTTTTCGAATAGGTATCGATTAGGGTATCAAAACCTGAAGTTTCATGTTCTTGGCTATCATATAACGCCAGGGAATTCACAAGGTGTTGTTACTCAACTAAGAACTTGTTTAACCCTTCCAAATTTATGGATTAGAAATGGGTTTTTCGGTTATAAATCTCGTTTGTTGTGCTTCGTCTTTTCATGTTAAAAGATGATGTTTATCTTTGGTGGCGAACCTATGTTCGTTTTCATGTCTCAGACGCGTCTCTGATTTGCGAAATGGGCTTCGTTTTTCGCGTTCTTAGTGTCAAAATGCTCGGTTTTAAAAACCGAGCATAACCGTCTCGAAATCCGAACACGGTTACGTTTTAATCATAATGGCTATTATGGTAGTTTAAATGTTTTTAGGCTTGATTGACCGTTCCTTGCATATTTAGTTGTCTTTCATTGGTTTCAAAACAAAGGTGTTTCCCTCACCGGGAAATTCCTCGTTTTGCGTGCCCATTCTCCGAATGTCTACAATTCGTAGGTCATAGTCTATGGCTCGTAACTAAGATGTTTCGTGAACTCAGAATCTTAAATAGCCCTACCGATGGCCTAATAATCATCATCAAACGTTTAATGCGATGTTAAACGTCAAGTCCCCGTTTAACACGTTGTTAAACGCTAAGGACACCAACCTCACCTCGTTGGTCCTTAATAGTGTCATGTTAACCATGACGTGCTCTCGGATTCCTCCGAGGTATAATAGATATCGTTTAGCATAGCACACAAGTCATGCATGTTTACGAATACGTATTCCCAGAGTCGTCCATTCATTCACGCCTTTGTCTTGCCATGTAGGTGACGCATAGCGTCAACGTAATGTTTTTGGTAATTAAACTATGCATATACTCCCATTATAGTCGGTGTCACATGTTCCAGAATTCGTATCATTACACATAATCACAACAAATATCATGATATACATGTCACGTCCAGTTACCACGGACTTGTACCAATCAAAGTTTACCGGGATTTTTCACAATTGTCACAGTCTCCCCCGGTTAACAGAATTTCATCCTCGAAATTCCATTTAGTAATTCGTTGGAAAGCTCAGTCAGTCATCCGACATACAAGTATCTTTTCGCGTTTTGTTTAGTATCATCGTCGTACAGGGATGATAATTGTGCTGCCTAGTAGCTGTGTAATTTGTCCATCCACAATTCCTAGGTATTGTTAGAGTAACGTTTGTCATTACTTCCAATCTGAAAGTGAGAGTGTTGTTGGACTCACAGTAGAATAGGAGTCTCGTACTCAGCTTATAGCTAACTGCAATTATTGCATTTTCTTTGCATTCATTTTCTTTGCTTTCATTTTCTTTATCATTCAAACACCATAGGTTTCATTTACGATTTCATTTAATAGTTATTGAACACCTCCTATAAAGGAGGAGTATGGGTACTCTCCCAGGGTTCGTTGCGAACGTCGCAATGGTGAGCATCATGTTTCGCATGTTTGTGTTAAGGGAATAAATTTGGTCTCACCGAGTGGTGCGCGACAATCTTCCCTTGTTTTCGTGTACATGAATATCTTCGGCTAATACTAACCGACCACGAGAGTCACTGCTCTATGGTAGAGAATAAGAAAGAGAAAGGCTTTTAAGAGCCTAAGGCTGCCATAAGGCGAGCATGTACACGAGTAATAGTGAATCTGCACACTTACCTCAGTGGTGTGCTTGCACTACTCACCAGTAGTCGGATTACGTCATAAGGATATGAAATTTCTATAATAATACTTCAAGTTTGCGTTAAGTTTCGGGAGCTTGGCTCCAGCTGTTGTAAACTGTTTATATCTTCTCCAGATGGAAATAACTTAGCAGCTTCGATAACATCGATGTAATTCTCCGGGAGATAATCGTATTCCCATATACCGGGAATGGTATAGTGTGTACCCAATGCGGTTTTAATCAAGTAACACCACCTCTAGAACGCTACTATCACGTAGACATATTTGAGGTTTGACGAGTGTCTAGCAACCACAAGTATCACCATGATGCCCCTACACATGGGACCAGATTTAATCGTAGATGTACAAGTAAATTTTGTAAAAGATGACTAAGTAACGAGTCATCAAGTCAAGATTCCCCATCAACGGAGTACCCCTCGCAGGGTAGGAACATAGCCATGCTCGACTTAACGTTTCATAAGGATATCGTTAATGGAAACAACAGGAAGTAATCATTTCCCATCATGTTCTCGAAAGATTACCTAATGAATAGGCGAATCTTGCTCATACTAGTCCTAAGATGGTTGATCACCACTTGAACGTCTCGTGGTTTTTCGAGTTAAATTCGGACTTGGTATGATCTGAACTATATATGAGTACATAAAGATATAATGCTTTCCCATCTTGGCACCTCCTCCATTTGAATCACCGATTAAACGTAAGGGTTTCATCGAGTTCGTTCATGCCAAACCATCTTGGTTTAGATTGAGAAATTCGTGTGGTTTTATGAACCCATGGGCTAATGCCCGAATCCATAGTCACCCTAGTCCAATAAGGACAGTTGACCACTGAATCAGATTTTTCCCGTTAGTCTCATATTTGTAATGATGTAAACAAGAAATGAAGACCCGGCCCCCGAGTTGGTCGAGACTAGGGTCGTTGAGTTTCTCGACCCTTTGTCGTAGGATTAGTCAGTTCTGTTTCCTAATAGGGCACAGAAGGAATACGTGCTGCTGGGAAATGTAGTAACATAGATCCACAATCACTCGACAACCTCCTGAAATAACAAAGTAACTTTAAGAAAGGCTGAATGAAAGTTGTAATCAATCGAGGTAAGTCTAGCACTCTGATGGCTAGGATACAAATAAAGGTTATGAATGTCATTTCACAGCCATTTGGTGCATCCAACCAAGCACCGATTTACACTTTGGTCATTTAGTTTGACTTGGCATCGCACATCAAGGTATCTACAATTCGTAGAGTATGTTAAGTAATTCTCCAAGTTGGAAGAGAATTAGTTGTAACATCGAAGTCTTATTCCTATTGTAGGTATATAATACGTGCTTATCAAAGGAAGTCCCCTCTGGATGGGCATGATATCCGAGGGTCGTATTCGGAAGAATCACTAGTCCCTTCATCTGGAATGATTAGGACTACTAGATTTCTGGTATAGCTTTCCCCAGGTGGGTTCAGCGCACAAAAGACACCAATTACGATATTCGAACGACTTGTGACTACTCCTATTTTAAAGAGAGTTTGGTTTTGATCGTGTTCCTTCATGCAGGGTAGTTCATGCTTTTCATAGTATGGCGTATATACGTCACTCCGGTGACATGTTCTGACCGCACATTTAAGCACTGGCCCTTTTGGGTTAAGTCTAAGTGCAATTTTAACAGTTGTATGATGACATATATTATTATATACATGATAATGATGCTGGTTATAAAGGTTGAGGACTCATGCGTGCGACGAAGTTGTGTGATATAGGATGATTGAAAATGTGACATTGATACATGTATATAAGTATTGCTTATAATAGAATGGCCCCGAAATGCTCACCACAAATGACCGAGGCGGAAATCGCGTAAATGATAGCGCACAGCTTCCGACAATCATCCCCATGATCGTGAATTTCACTCGTCGTACGAATACCCAGGTATATATGTATATGTACAGTATTATACTTAAGATTTCTCCGTTCTTATTTCTATAGGTAACACAAGAGTTTTCGTCACTCGAAAATAACGAAGAATTGGGTTTCTTAGCAGCATCGTATTTTACGAATACTTATTTAAATCAATCAAAACTAAGAATCAATTGAAGGTACCAACCATTCGAAGGAAGACGAGGGGTGGTTCAACAATACTCCCCCGATCTAAAGAATTTACTCCTCATATACTCAGGAGGACAAGCAACACCGTTTAACGTATAACTCTTGGTTACTCACAACCGTAGGGTATCATTCACTTTGTGTCCAATCGACGGATGAAAGTCAGTGTATCTCATGCATCATTATCCTACTCATGTAGGTGACCACTACCAAATAACACCTTTACAATGGCCCGAAGGGAATTTCGATCATCCCCTATGAATCGTGAATTCATTATGTATAAAATTTGGACTCCTCAGGTTTTCAAGGAAGAGGAGGGGACGTATGGTGTTCTCCAGGTATTATTATCGTAGCGTCGGGGAGTCAATATGTCTTATAGGCATACAAGTATCTGAGTTAGTCCCTACTCATGACCACTCGCACGGTCGTAGTAGGTATCATGATGTGAAAAGCCTTAATCAAAAGGAATCAAAGAACCATGTATCCCCTTATGCGATTTCTAGTATGAATGCACCGCCCTCATACGGGTGATATTGATTCAAGACTTAGTATCTCAGGGTTACCGAAAGAATTCAGGTCAGGACTCCGTGTAGTCTAGAGTTTGAAGATGTAAATAAGAGTTGTCACATAGGTTAATCATCGTATTACGGTACTCGAATACTACTCGAAGGCGATCTCATCTTTCATTAGAATATATTTTCACTAAGTTAGGCGAGGCTGAAAACAAAGGATCGTTTAATATATAAAAATATTATATGATTCTATTAAATATTGTCCTTTGAATAAAATAATCGTCTGACGAAAAATTCGCTTTGTGTCATTTTGTTTATTAAATATGCATTAAGAGGTAGCTATATTACGGGTCCTTCATATCGCTCATTCATTATTACTTCGAGTTACTAGGGATTTACCTTGTATTAATATGAACTACATCGATAGAATTCAAGGTTGTATGCCACTTGGGTCTATTACCGATATACCTACCGTAACTCCATAGGAAGCTAACGTATCGCAGCATGACTGAGCATTAATTAAAAGGATAGGGTGTATCAACTAGTAATTAAATGTACCGGACCTCAACACTATCCAACAGTGTTAGTGAGGAGAATTGAATTGATTTTAAACGATGAATTAGATTACTTGATGATTATAGTTTTCGTACTTCGTACTGGGTTACGTCACCCCCAATCAAGGTCTACCAAATTGACATTTAGATGGGCCCGCGGAGAATGTTGTACATTTATAAATAAATGTATACATAGGAGTGTCATGTTAATACAAAGTATTAACGGTTACGAGGAATATGGACAAGAATGTTTCACCTCCACGAGTCTTATTACAATCCGATTCGCATCCATACAACTCAGTGCTGAACTTTGATTACACAGGATAAATTTCTTCATTTATGTGTTACCCCTAAATCCCCTTGGCTTATCAACACCAATGCTAATTGCGCGTCCTTACTAAGAATTAGAGATTTTATCATTAGCGAACAATAGCTAGTAAAGGAAATATACGCTTCAACCGAATAGCTTCCTAGACGACGTGACATAAGTATAATTGGTTCGTCGTAACGTAGTGATTTCGAATATATGAATGTACGTACTAGCAAATCCCCCCAAACGAAATAAATTACGCTGAATTGTCTTACCAAAGGCAGAAGGATTGATACCTATTATGAATCAATCATTGGGTAAATCGATGTGGGTAAGCTATTACCGGCCATACCCGCATAGTTCAGTACAGACTACTACCAGGGTGTAGTACCCCTAGAAAGTCGTACTATAGTTTCGAAAAAAGGACCTTTACCGGATTAACCCAAAGGTCGTTATATGTCAACCCCCAAACTATTTTTCATTTAAAATCACCACAAACGTATATGGATATCGTGGTTACGACAACTATGGCATTATCTATCGCATCAACCAAGGTCGAAGTCTCAACACCGCGTTGCCCAAAACATAATCGAACGAATCGCAACATGAAGCCCGTCTTCCCTGAGTAACGGTACCTTGATCATGTAGCCGGGTGTTTATATTATAGGAAGTACCACAGCGTATCCACCACATCCATATACCTGATCAATGTTCCGTTCACCAAGATATTCTGCCTAATATTGCTTTTCGTGACTAGCCAACTGAAATCCGAAACAGTCAATAATCGTAATAGAACACAATGTAACCTATGGTCACACGAAACGATGTTCCACAACGTAAGGCAAAGCATTTCAATGGAATCGGTACCATCACAAACTTTTTATCCCATGGAATCAAATGACAACGGGAAGGGTAACTTATTCACACATTCCATGCCATCTCCATAACCCGGAGATCATCAAACTCACACATAACATATATCAGGACATGTGTTAAGGAGTACCATGAAATATCATAATATCACCTGACGTGAAGGCTAAAACCAATATCATATGCAGAAAAGGCATCCTACGAATAATCAAATGAATCGTTGATGTTAGATCGCTCCATTACTAGCATAGGAACCTAAATTGGTATCGTATATGCGGAATTTCTATGACATATTAATCGAATATGCAAGATTTACTGTTTAATCATTGTTTATTAATCATAAATGTTGTGTACATGTTAAATCCTGATCGACAGAGCTTCGCCGTACAAGTTACAAAGTTGCAGAAGTTACAAATGAAAATATCAAGGCACCTATTTATAGAGTAACAAGTTCGCTGGGAAGAAGACGAGTTCGGGCGAACTTGTCTTGATCAAGTTCGGCCGAACTTGATCTTACATTTTGAATCCGGGCGAACTTGTTAACTATTTACATAAATAACCCTATATTTTGACATAATCTAGCCCAAAACAAACAGACTCGATCCAAGACTAAGACATAGACAGTATGAACTAACAGACTCCCCCTTGGATATCGTCTTCATCTTGATCAGTCTTCACAGCTCTATCTATGCCTTACACGTCCAAAGAAGTTCTTGATTGGCTTCTTTCTTCTTTCTTGCGATGGAACCGGCGTTTGATCTGTAGGTGGCACTTTTGTCATAAACTGGAAATGTCTTAATCTTGCCTCCTTTGTTCTTTCTATAAACTTTTCCTGACGCCTTTCTTCCTTCAGAAATTCTTCGCGTTATCTCTCTCCAACTCGATTCCCACATTCTTCCATAATTAACTTCGTGCGCATAGTAGACATTCACAACCCTCTGATATTGCATAGCTTGTTCTTTCTCGCACTCTTCGTAACAAATCTTGCTGAAGAATAAACATTTGATATCCTCCTTTGAGTAGTTCACTAGCCACATCGGTTCTAGTATACGTATCGTTCTCCACAGCCCTCTCAAACCTTCTGTTCCAAACATTTCAACCCTTTCCTGAGTGATATCCAAATTATCTTCAAACTTTAGAACAATCACTGCTTCACAAGTCGTTGGATCAACCAGGCACCACCTAAATAATGGATAGAAATTCTGTTCAATCGGCATTAGGGGCATATTCCTCATTGCTCGTGGACGTTTCATTATCAACGTTATATCCTTTATACCAGTCTTCTTATCTGTTTTGATTCGGCGTTTAGGGATGAATGGCTTCCAGTACCTGAAACCTTTTGTCGCTTCAAACTTGATCATCTTCCATAGCAACTGATCAAGAAACTTCATATGATATGTAACGTTACGTTTCTGCACCAACTCCTCAACATCCCAGTATGGAAGTGTCTTGAAATCTTCCAAGTATTTGAAGTATTGAACTCCAAACTCACGTTTAATGGCATAAACATTCAATTCTTTAAACCATCCCCAGCTTAATATATCCCCCAATTAAACATCTTTATCTCTTGTAAAGAATGCTAGTGGTCTTCGAAACTTTCTTTCTCTCGGCATTTCTTTAAACCAGGATTTCTTTGCTTGCTCAATTCCCTCTTTCGTCATCGGTTTAGGGATTTTGCATTCACGTACAGACTCTTCAATCTTTTCTTTCAACATATCTTCGTTTAACTGCTCGTACATTTCCTCAAAGGTTGGAAAACTATCAGTGTTCTGACCAACATACTTCTCAGCTTCATCTTTCTCATCATCTGATGACCAATCTTCAATGATTACTTTGTTATAATCATCAGCTTCATACCTTCGTTTGTAACAATATTCGTTCGGCTCAAACGTATTAACATTCAACACTTGCTCTTTGAAATCAAAATCGAATGTTTCAGCATCAACTTCAAGTAGCTTTGCCAAATCTTCCTTTGAATAGTTATGCACAAACTCACCTTCCTCGACATTATGTTCTAACATGAGAATCATCTGCTTCAGAGGCATAGCAGCAATAGGCATAGCCGTATTAGCATCAGTCATTTCAACATCTTTCTGCCCTGTCTCCCCTGTCTGCTCCCCCTGAGTTTGATCTTCCATTCTATTAGATTCATCATTCAGCAATGAAGAAAAATCAAACTCCTCAGTCACTTTAGCATCAACAACTTTTAGACCAACTCCTCCTTGATCATCATCATTATTACCATCATCGTTGTCGAAGTCGTCTTTTGTGTCATCAATTCATCATCATCTTTATCTTCAGCTTCTTCATCGTCTTTCTTTTCAGTTTCTGTTTCTCGAACAACACTAGACTCCAAAGCTTTTGCAGACTCTATCACAGATTCAGTAACCTCAGGCATACTCTCTATAACATTCTTGACTTTTCCTTGTTTAGCCATCTCTTTTTCTGCTTTTTCTTTTGCTTCCTACAAATCTATACGACATATTCAGCAGCAAAATCAATACCAAGACTGTTCGTCAAAACTTTCTGCAGTCTGGAGAATCTTCGATCATTCAAATCTTTTTCCGATCGTAATTCTGCTATCTCTTTAATTAATCATTCATTTGTATCCTGTAAGCTTTCAATCAGGGCCTTCAAATACCCTATATCGCCTTCCATGAATTTGACTTTATCACTTAGAATCTCTTTTTCAACCTCGCCTTGTTTTACCAGACTTTCCAAAGTAGCTTTTTCTACTTCATTCTTTGCGACTTTGTCTTCCAGAACGTTCACACACTTTTCAAGTTCATCAATGTCTGTATCTGGGAAGAAATCATTTTACTCTTGAATATCAACCGGCTCATTCGGAATATTTCCAAACAACTTTGTCTTTGGAGTAGTTTTCGGCGTAGACTTTGGAGTATTCTTTGGTGTAGATGCTTTAGGAGTTGAGCTTTCAGGTTGAGCAGTTGTTGGAGGATCTTGAGATTGTATCACTTGAATTTCGAGTAATTCAGACTCAAGAGGTTCTTATGTAACTCCTATCTGTAATATAGTCTCTTGAACAACAGATGTTTGCATTGTTTCGGTCACAGGAGGTTCTTGTGTAAATCCTGTCGTTGTGCAGCAGAAGGTTCCTGTGTGACTTGTGTGCTTTTCTTTTGACCCACATATCGTCTGCTTTTCGGCTTTTGCACTTTCTTTCCTTTAGTCATTGGAGAACCAGTAGTCTTCGTCGTCGTATGTAGGAACGTCCACGATTAGCACGGGAACCTAAATTTGTTATCTATTTCTGATTAGGCGGAAACTAATGACAAGTTAATCAAATAACAAGAATTACTCATTTAAATGTTGTTTTCATTTATCTAAAGTTCAATACATTCGAGAACCGGATCTAACAGAGCTTCGCCGTCTCTATGGCAAAATCTCCAACCCTTACAAATGAAATCCAAGGCACCTATATATAGCAGAGCAAGTTCGCTGAAAATGGACAAGGCATGGGGTAAGTTCGCCCGATCTTGAGGTAAGTTCGCCCGAACTTGACCTAGTCAAGTTCGGCCGAACTTGACTTCCCACATGCATTCCATGGGCGAACTTGGCCTATACATTTCATAAATACGCCTTGTTTCTAACAGATTAAGCCCTATTCACTCAGACTCGATACATAATGACGTAGGCAACAAACATATGCACCAACAGACTCCCCCTTGGATGTTGCCGCAGTCAGTTTGACTTTTTTTTTAAAATCTTCTGAGTCTTTCGAACTTTAGTTCTTGTATAAACTTTAACAGCTTGATCTTTATATCCTCTTCTTCTTTCTTGAGCTTTGTCTTGATAAAACTCTAATCTTCATGCTCCCCCTAGCTTTAAGCTTTAGTCTTTAGACTCCCCTTTGCTTTGATCTTTAGACTTCAAACTCCCCCTAGCTTTGTTCTTTCTAAAATCTTTGACAGTGTTTTATCCAGCTCCCCCTCAAATTTTACTACCTGTCTAAATAAATTCTAACATTCAAATAAACATTTCAGATTCATTGTTTTGAAATTTTGTACCATCAACATTTCAAACTATAATCTTCACTTCAATCCTTTCAAAAACGTTAATTGTTTCAAGTTCAACTTAATGACCTTGAAAACATTTTACGATTAAGACCTTCAATATTCACATTTTTATCATCTGATTTGTAAAAATCCACTTAGTTAATCAAGTCCAAGTTAATGACCTTGATTAACCAAATATGTCAAATGAGTCCAAATTAATGACCTCGATTTGAAAAACCATTATTAACAATTTGATTTTAAAGTTTCAAATTAAAGAACTTTTAAACATTCATCAGATTTTCTTACCAGACTTCGAAGATCCGTTCTCCAACATTGGCTCATTTAATGAAGAAACAAAATCTTTTTTGTTTTTTAGAAAGTTTATTCTAAAACACACTGAAAATCTTTTTGGTTTTATTTGAAAAGCAAGTAAAGTATTTACAGAAACTTTTAACAAGTAAAGTAAACTATGTACAAACATATTTACAGACATATATTTTTTGTGAATTTTTATCTAAGGATCATATCAGTTATTTGAGACATATCACCAGTACCGTTG
Source organism: Scalesia atractyloides (assembly GCA_947069175.1). Classification (NCBI taxonomy): domain Eukaryota; kingdom Viridiplantae; phylum Streptophyta; class Magnoliopsida; order Asterales; family Asteraceae; genus Scalesia; species Scalesia atractyloides. Next base: position 32,311,750 of record CAMTDV010000030.1, read on the forward strand.
ACCTTTTGAAGACTTCTAAGTTTTAAACTCGTTTACCTAGATTGTCGATATGTTTGTCCACTTAAACTTTATCACGTTTCTCAACTGTTCCAAGATATGTTAAGGTAAGAATTATGAAAACTTGACTTAACTGTGTTTCCCACTTCTTGAATATACTCCCGAATCCAGATTCCCTAGATTTCATCTTACAAGTGAATATAGCGTAATTGATATCTGTATCTGGGTTGTGCGAGACCTTGAGAGCTCAGGTTAGTACTATCGTACAGACAAAGAGATGAAGGCTCGTCTTTAAGGTGTGTTCCACTTAAGGAATCTTTTAAGCATTGCAAATGATTAGATCTTTCGATTCTTTTCAAATTATGCATGCTAATTTGGGGTTTTTAGCAAAAGCATTATAGAAGTTCTAGGCTATTGCTTCCGCAAAATCAGAAGAACTTGTATAATACCCCAGATATCAACTATCTATAAAGACCTCGTATCTCAGAATTAGTCAACCCCTCAATCGAAATTTCGGAGTACTAAGTCCATATAACCAAGATATGTTAATCCACAAGATTAAGCAGTTGCGAAATTTAGTTTATATCTTTTGATATCATGTCTCCGCATTTGGACCATGAGGTGACAGTATCTATCAATCATCTGCTTCATTGTTTCACCTTTAATCATCGTGAAGATCTCGAATTCTTTCTTGATTAAAGCCTTTTTTGTTTTTGATCATTTCATCACTTCCTTTGAATTTCTCACAAAGAGAATTCCATAATTCTTGCGAAGTGTCATATTCTGGCAATAATATCAAGATATCTTCCTTCACTAATTGTTGTATCAAGCTGATCATTTTCTTCTCTGCAACATAATTATCTTTGTCGGCATTTGAAAACTTGTTCAGCGTAAGATCTTGATCACGCGCATCCTTTGGCCATTTGTAGCCATCCTCAGCTGCAACCCAGCTGTTGAATTGATTCGCTTGTATCCAATTCACAAACTTTTCTTTCCATCCTTCAAATTCATCCATGCTCATTAGCTTTGGCGGTTTCGACATAGTAAACTCGAAAATCGATTAGAAATAGACAAGTTCGGTCGAACTTGTGTGAAAACAATTTTTTATTTCAAGTATTCACAAGTTCGGTCGAACTTGTGAATAAAGTTTCAAATTTTATTACTTACAATCAAGTTCGGTCGAACTTGAGGTAAGTTTTTGAGAAAAATCAGATTTCAAGAGGACTTGTGTATTTTTAGAAGAAACTGTTAAGTTCGGTCGAACTTGAGTGAATTTTCACTAAAATTATATCAAGTTCGGTCGAACTTGATGGAATTTCAAGCAAAGATCAACAAGTTCGAGCGGACTTAAGCTCAAAACCTTGACAAATTACTCAAGTTCAGTCGAACTTGATGAAAACTTAAAGATTTTCAATCAAGTTCGGTCGAACTCAGTGTTAAGTTCGGCTGAACCTAGTTTCCAAAACATGGTTTTTGCAACTTTTTGATATCAAAATGATTGAATTTGATGTCCAAACTCTCAGGGGTTATCTATGATGTATTTTACATGACATATTCAAAAATCATCCATTTTTGACCATGAAATCATCAAGTATTTGAAAATGTTAAGAAAAAATGATAGAATGGAGATGAAATAGAGAAATTCTTGTCTTGATTCCAGCAAATTTAGGTATCCAGGCTCTGATACCACTTGTAGGAATGTCCACGATTAGCATGGGAACCCAAATTTGTTATCTATTGTCCGGTTAGGCGGAAAGTAATGACAAGTTAATCAAATAACAAGAATTACTCATTTAGATGTTGTTTTCATTGATCTAAAGTTCAATACATTCGAGAACCAGATCCGATAGAGCTTCACCGTCTCTGTGCCAAAATCTCCAACCCTTACAAATGAAATCCCAAGGCACCTATATATAGTAGAGCAAGTTCGCTGAAAATGGACAAGGCATGGGGTAAGTTCGCCCGAACTTGAGGTAAGTTCGCCCGAACTTGACCTAGTCAAGTTCGGCCGAACTTGACTTCCCACATGCATTCCATGGGCGAACTTGGCCTATACATTTCATAAATACGCCTTGTTTCTAACAGATTAAGCCCTATTCACTCAGACTCGATACATAATGACGTAGGCAACAGACATATGCACCAACATCGTAGTTTTTGCAGAAGACTTGACTCTTTTCGCTTTCTTTTTCGGTCTCTCCTCATCAGAATCTTTTTCACCTTCTGGTTCATAATCTGCGTCAGTCTCTTTACTTTCTCAGCAGCTGTTTCGGCGATTGATTTCTTTGTTGCTTTCTCTAATGAATCATCACTATCTTCATCATTATCAGATGTAGCCGAAATAACCTCATCTTCCTGAGTAGTTTTCTCTGCTTCTTGACTTTCAATAACAACCGCTGCACTTGAACCAGCTTCATGTTGAACATTATCAGGCTCATTTTCGTCAACTAACACCGTATCAACTTTCTTAGGCTTACGCGAAGCTTTCTTTTTCTCTTGAACTACAACCTTCTTCAGAAACCAATCACTGCATTTCTCTTTGAATGTAGATAGCCATTCTAGCTCAGCGTTCCTTTCATTTTCATCACCACTCTAATCTTTCCTCCACTTATATTCTGATGGCGCAATGTAGTTTTCAGAATCGATAGCACCGAATAAAGGTTTTGCAATTGGTGCTACTGACTGCTTCTGGAATGTGATAAGCTTCTTGACAGTAGTATCATCCAGATGACTTAGATACCAAATATCATTTGGATCTTTTGCAATCTTCTTGAATTTGTCATGTATCAACATCTGTACAAACCTCGGATACATCACGAGCCTGTTGGATCCCATGTTGTTCTTAATGTGTGTGAAAATGAGCTTCGAATAGTTGAACCTCTTGTTCAGAATAAGCGTCGTGGCCGTACATGCCATATAATCATGCACATCATCTAAGCCTGCCTTTCGATGACTAAATGCGTGAATAATAGCGTGCATTAAAAACTTGTAGGGATTAGGACTGATCCTTTCTTCAACGTAGATTCATTAGCGTACCCCTTGTATCCCATTCGGCAAAAACATCCTCTAACCATTCTCTCATAAAGCATCATCGAATCATCTTTGTTGTCGTTGAAGTTCAGAACCTTTCGAATATATGCTTCAGTAACAATAATCTCCTTATCTTCTTCTCCAATGTGAACCACTGATTTGATCGCTGTATCATCCTCATTCATCAATGCAGAGTTCCAAAATCTGTAAACGTGCGATCTATAGACCATCGTCTTTTTCGTAATAGCTTTATGAATTGGAATCCGCTCCATAAATGCGAGAATATCATCAAATGCTCCAAGTGATGGACATATAGCCTTGTCTAGCGTGATGCACGTGTTATGGAATTTATTAAACGAGAGCTGAATATTCTGCAAACACATAAATCGAGACAAAATTAGCAAAATTTAACAATTTTCATAAACACTATATCAAGTTCGGCGAACTTGATTGTCCAAATTGACATTTCAAAGCATTAAGTTCAGTCGGACTTGTTTACAATATATAAACATTACATATCATCAAGTCCGGGCGAACTTGCCTTAAGAAATTGATCATTTTCTTAAACAAGTTCGGGCGAACTTGTAGACTTTTTATTTAATCCATTCTCAGACAAGTTCGGGCGAACTTGTTAGGAAAACATTTGAACAGACTTCAGGATAAGTTCGGGCGAACTTATAACTTTTAAAGCATTTCAACTCCTGAGGACAAGTTCGGGCGAACTTGGTTCAAAAAACCATTTGACAAGTTCGGGCGAACTTGTCATCTTATTCATCAAAACCTGCATTTACATGTTTTCAATCATTTTGTTTCAAATTGATGGTTTGTTTATGATCGATTATTGTTTTTAAGCATGATTTACAGTTTAATTTGTTTATTTAACATCTCATTCATGTTCAAAAGTCTAAACCAAATCTACATATGTTAAATCACATCAAATCTCGGTCCAAATTCGAATCACTCACCAAAATCATGATGATTAGTGTGTAACTAACCACTAATCACTCTCAATTTCGGAAGCAATTCGACGTATAAATGCCAATTTCAGTTTTCTCAAAAATCGCCTCAAGTTCGCTCTTTCGTATAGATAACCAGTAATGAAGTTTGGTCGAACTTGGTTGGTATATATAGTAAAAAAGTTCGGGCGAACTTGCAACATCAATCAGTTAAGATTAGTGATAAGTCCGGGCGAACTTGCTATCTGATAAAGTTCATCAACCATAAAGTTCGATCGAACTTGACTACAAGTCCGGGCGAACTTGATCAATTCAAAATCAATATTTTTCAAAATTTTCAATTTATACCCTGGACTTTTCAAATTTTACCAGTTTTAACAATCCACTCATTTGACCAAGTCCAAGCTAATGACCTTGGTTAACCGATTTGTCTGCCAAGTTCAAGTTAGTGACCTCGGTTTGACCCGTTATGAACAAATTGTTGGTTTTTCTCAAAATCAAGTTTCAAATTAATGAACTTTTAATCGTTTTGGCTTATCAAATTTTACAGATTAGCTCCCAGCCCGTTGTCAATTATATTTCCACCATTTTAGCACCTTACCAGACTTGGAAGATCCGTTCTCCAACATTGTCTTGCTGAAAACAATGTAGAAACAAAATATTTTTGTGTTTTTGTAAGTTTATGTTAAAAGACACTGAAAATCTTTTTTGTTTTAATCTGTAAAGTAGATAAACTATGTACAGAACAAAGTAAACTATGTAGAAACATATTTACAGACATATTTTTGCGAATTCGTGTCTAAGGATCATATCAGTTGTTTGAGGCATATCACCAGTAACGTTGACCTTTTGATGACTTTAAGTTTTAAACTCGTTTACCTAGATTGTCGATATGTTTGTCCACTTAAACTTCGACACATTTCTCAATTGTTCCAAGATATGTTAGGTATGAATTATGAAACTTGACTTAACTATGGTTCCCATCTCAGAATATACTCCTGTATCAAGATTCCCTAGATTTTATCTTACAGGTGAATATAGCATAATTGATATCTATATCTGGGTTAATGTGAAGCCTTGAGAGCTCAGATTAATACCACCGTATCGACAAAGAGATGAAGGCTCGACTTAAAGGTGTGTTCCATTTAAGGAATCTTTTCAGCACTGCAAATGATTAGATCTTTCGATTGTTTCAACTTTGCATGTTATTTAGGGGATTATAGCAAAAGCATTATAGAAGTTCTAGGCTATTGCTTCCGCAAAATCAGAAGAACTTGTATAATACCCCAGATATCAACTATGTATAAAGACCTCGTATCTCAGAATCAGGCAATCTCTCAAACGAAATTTCGGAGTACTAAGTCCATATATCCGAGAGATGTTAATCCACAAGATTAAGCAGTTGTAAAATTTAGTTTATATATCAGAAACAATTTACTAAACGTGTAAAGCCTATCGACACATCCACAGTAAGACTTTGTTGATCACTTTTAAACTTTACAATTCTTTAGCATACTGTGATAGTCCACTGATGTACTATCATTTCCTTTGTGACACCAAATTCCTTTTTGTCTTTTTCAATATTTTTGTACTTTTTGAAAATTTTCTTATGTTTTTGTATTTTCTCAAATATTTCTCCCCCCTAAAATCAAAAACATATTTTTGTATTTTAGTTTTTAAGAAATACTAATCTAAAAAATATACAAACCAATGTGGATCACGTGAACTCGTCTTCAGATCCATATTCAACCTCTGCTTCCGCACCTGTCAGCAAATTTTTAATACTGTTAAGCCTCATTAGATATTTAAATCTTGTTAAAGGAAAAGCTTTGGTATAAAAATCAGCTTTTTGTTCATCGGTGTGGATTTTTTCTATTCACGCCAACTTCTTTTCGTAGCAGTCATGAATGAAGTGATAATGAATTTCTATGTGTTTAGTTCGAGAGTGATGAACAGGATTTTTGGTGATGTCGATTGTCGCCTTATTATCAACATATAAAGGCGTATCAAGAAATTGCAATCCAAAGTCCTTCATCTGTTGTTGAATCCATAGGATTTTTTTAGAACAACAGCTGGAAGCAGAAATGTATTCTGCCTCACAGGTAGAAAGATAAACCATGCTTTGTTTCTTGCATTGCCACATTACTAATCGAGTTCCGAAGAACTAGCAACCAGCCGTCGTAGAATTAGAATTCAGCTTGTCCACCCCTAAGTCAGAATCAACGTATCCCGTCAGATCAAAGTTATCGTTCTTTGGATACCACAAGCCGGTGCTTGGACATCCCTTCAAGTAACGAAATATTCTTTTAACTATCTGCATGTGTGACACTCGGGGACTGGACTGATATCTCGCACAAAGGCAGGTAGGATACATAATATCTAGGCGAGATGCCGTCAGATACATAAGAGATCCTATCATCGACCGATAGAGCGTATCATCCACTTTGGTTCCTGTTTCGTCAATGCAAATCCCGTGATTTAGCACTAGAGAAGTCGAAAGCGGCTTCGAGCTATCCATTTCAAACTTCTTCAGAATATGGTGAACATATTTGGTTTGATGAATGCATATGCCGTCTAGTAACTGATCAACTTGTAATCCGAGGAAGATTTTCATTTCGCCCATAGAAGACATCTTGAATTTCTTCTTCATGATCTTTACGAACTCTTTGCAAAGACTATCATCTGTTGGACCAAAGATGATATCGTCCACATATTTTTGTACAATGATTAGATGGCTTCTGACTTCTTTGGTAAACAATGTACCGTCCACTGTGCCTCTAGTAAAGCCATTTCCAACGAGATGTTGAGATAACGTCTCGTACCAAGCTCTAGGAGATTGGTGTAAACCGTATAAGGCTTTGTCTAGGAGATAAGCTTTGTTCTTGTTCAGCGGATCGACGAACCACGGTGGTTAGCCGATGTACACTTGTTCGCGTAGCTTACCATAGAGAAATGCGGATTTCACATCTAACTAGTACACCTTAAAACCTTTCCAAGATGTGAATGCAAGGAAAATGCAGAGTGACTCTAAACGTGCAACCGGTGCATAAACTTCCGTATAATCAATTCCTTCTTGCTGGTGGAAACCTTTGACAACCAACCGAGCTTTGTTTCTAACAATCACAACCCGATCATCCCTTTTGCACTTGAAGACCCATTTCGTATCTATCGCTTTCTGCGTCGGTGGTAAGTCTACAAGCCTCCAGACTCCTAGTTTCTCGAACTGTAACAACTCTTCCTGCATCGCTATCACCCAGTTCTCATCACCCAGAGCTTCATTCATAGTCTTCGGCTCTATTTGTGATATGAAACATGAATAATAACAATAGTCTTGAGAAGGAGCCACTCGTGTATAGAAACAACTTAATGCTTTGTTGATTTGACTTCTTGTTTGCACACCAGTCTGTAACTCTCCAATAATGTTTGTTGAAGGATGATATGAATAAGATCGTGGCATCTCCTCGCTAGGAACATCAACCGTGCTATTCTGATTTGTAACATTCAGATCAATGATCAATTCAACTTCAGGAGCACTAGATGTAGCTTCATTTTGATTGCTCGGGCCAACAGATTGATTCAACATGTTGGATATCTGCTCGGATTCTTCATCGGAAGAGGATTCTCCATCATCATCGAAAGTCGGAGCTTCATCAGAGTCGGAATTCTGATTCTGAGAAGTATTGGGCTCTGTAGTTGTATTTTCTTGTTCAGTGGAAACATTTGCTGGCGTTGTAGTAAGTTCCGCTTCAGAAACTTGTTCAACCGAAACACCACTATTACTTGGAGCTGCACCAGAAGTCGAGGTACCAACAGTGGGTTGATTAACCACAATTGGTCTAATAATCTGTTCTTGGTTTTCCGATTGTTGTAGATAATAAAGAGCGGCAAGTTCTTCATCAGACGGTTCTTCTGGCAAGTCCAACGACTTCCACAAATCTTGGTAATTGAACAACCACGCGTCGCCTTTCCTCTGAATAGGAGTTGTGTACCGAAAGCAATCAACGTGTTGTGCTTTGATGACCCTTCTCAAAGCAGGAACATAAACTCTCCTTAGCGGACTAGCATACCCGACAAAGAAACCTTCAAGTGATTTGGCACCAAATTTACCATCTTGATCAATCACTGTGCATGGTGCACCAAATGGCTCTAGATATTTCAAATTTGGTTTCCTTCGGTTGATCATTTCAAAACATGTCTTTTTAGTCTGTTTGACAGTTAAGACCCTGTTTAAAGTGTAGCATGCCGCTGCAACCACCTCACTCCAGAAGCTAACAGGAAGTTTTGAATCTGCAAGCATTGTTCTTGCTGTTTCGAGCAATGTTCTATTCTTCCTCTCAGCTACGCCATTTTGTTGTGGAGTATAAGGTGCAATGAATTCGTGCAGAATTCCTTTGGCGTTGCAAAACTCTTTCATCTTGTTGTTCTTGAACTCCGTTCCGTTGTCACTGAGAATACGTCTGACAGGCTGATGATATAGATTTTCGAGCTTCTTGAAGAGAATCACCAGATTATCGAACGTTTCATCCTTAGACTCTTGAAAGAAAACCCATGAATATCGAGAATAATCATCTGTGATGACTAAACAGTATAGCTCTCCTGAAATACTTCGGACGTTCACCAGACCGAAAAGATCCACATGAAGACGTTCAAGCGGAAACTTTATAGAATTCAGAATCTTCTTAGGATGTAATTTCTTCTTCTGCTTCCCTTTCTTACATTCAAGACAATGATCAGTCATGTGGAAGCTTCGAAGATCATAACTTCGACCAAATCGTTATGAACTAGAAAATTCATTTTTCTCAGATGAATGTGCCCCATTTTTCTGTGCCATAGAATAGAATCTTTCTCAGTGGCTTTTGTTACAAAACATGGAGCCGATTTCGATGATGTTGTAGCGTTGCCCATATCTAACACATAGAGATCGTTTTCGCACGGAGCAGGCATCAGAATCAAATCATCAGGAATCTTGAATCCCGGTTTTAGAATGATGCACTCTCTATCATTGAAATGAACCGTAAACTGTTTATCACAAATCGACGAGATGCTTAGAACATTGTTCTCTAGCTCAGCAATGTAATTCACACGATCAAACGATACTATGCCATTGGAAAGTTTTCCTTCAGTGACTATCCTTCCTCCTTGATTACCGGCAAAGCCAACATAACCTCCTGGACATATTAAAATTCAGTTAAAAAGCGCGGCCCAAGCCTTCTTGGTCTTGGGTTTGGGATAAAAAGCTTCGTAATCATCCTCAAAGTCACTATCTGAGAATCCACTGTCACTAGTATTTTCAAACTTAACTTTCTTTTTATCTTTTGAAGGTTTGACAGTTCCAGTTTTAATCTCAGATTTAGACTCTTTGTTGTTACCAGTCTTAACTAGCTCAGACTTGATAACTTCAGATGTTGATGATTTCTTTTTAGCAATCCAGGATTGTGATTTTATGTTTGCCTTTTTTATGTAAAACCTTGATTAATTTATCTTGGAAGTTTCACCTTACTCGAAAGTTGAGTTTTCAAATTTGGTTTTAGGTTTAACTTCAAGTTTAGAATCATTTCTTTTCAGAATTGTGATAGGTTTTACAAACTCTGGTTGCTTAGGTTTTTCAACATCTGAACTTCTTTTTTTTCGAGGATAGACCGGCTTAGATTTCGGACACTTGCGTGCAATGTGACCAACTTCATTGCATTTGAAACAAATCCGATCATCATGAGAATGTCCACTAGTGGGTTTTACACTACTTGTGGCTTTAGCCTTATCTCAAAGTTTGTTTGACTTTTTAAACTCATCGTTTGATTGCTTCCCAATCAAACTTTCCTCTTGAACCGTGCTCATCCCATACACAAATTTCATGTTTTTATCTTTATATTCGTGAAATTGTGACTTTTTCTTGCTCGGTTCTTCTTCCACATCCAAACCCAAACCCGCTCTCCTATGTCCCGGAAAGTCACCACCATTCCTTTGGTAGTTGTTTCTTTTAGGTTTAGAGTAAAATTTCTTTTCATTTATTTCCAAATCTTCTGATGATACTTCTACGAGTTTGAAGAATTTATAAAGCTGATCTTTCTTCACATTCCAAATCGGAAAGCTATCGTCGAAGTATAGTCTACAAGAATCCTTAACTTTGTACATGACAACGTTAGGATCATCACTTAGGCTATCTTCCGATGATGTATCGTCATCTTCAGATTATGAAACAGAATTGTTCGAAATCGAGTTGGCACTTTCAAAGCTGCCATCATCAGAATCATTCAAAACATTTTCAACAACATTCTTAACCACTGCTTCGCCATCATCACTTGTGTAGGTTATATCAATGTTCTCAGGCAACTCGTTTTTCTTTTCAGTTAAAAGTTCAATGTTGAGTGCCTTATCCATCCCCTCAGCCTTTTTGCGACAATACTTTTCGCATAGGGGTGGTGGGACACTGCTATAGTCTCCACGTTTTTTACCATTGGCTTTCTAAACATCTTCTTCTGACTGAAAAGTTGGAAGAATGTGATCAATGACGTAGGCATTTGTGGTATAGCTTTTTAAAAGTTGTCGAACCCTTTCGGTTTTGATTTTCATGTCTTGAAGCTCTTGTTTTACTCTCGCAATATTGTTTATGTAAACATTAATAGCTTTTTGTTTTTCCATTAAAGTAGCTTTTAACATTCTGATAGTATCATCTTGTTCAATGTTATTATTATCCAACCTGATGTAATCATCTTTCATTTTGTCATAGGCCTCCTTCATTGTGCGATAATCGTATTTTAAATTATTATTATGCGCATTGATTTCGGTTATGATCTGAGACTTTTCAGCACATTGAATACATGGTTCAACACATTTCATACATGGTTTCTCAGCCTTGACGACTTGTACTTCAACCACTTCCTTTTCTACAACCTTTACCTCTAGACCTACCTTCGTCAGATTAGCCATCATAGCCTTGTTCGCGATCTCTGTGAGGTTATCTTCATTCATTTCTTTGATTACATTGATAACTTCATCAACCACAGGTTTTTCCTCAGCAACATGCTCTGAAGATGTTGTATCGCCAAAACAACCTACAAAACTAGTAGACATGTTAGGGGAAAGGATACCCTGCATCTTTGTGTGCTGATAAACCTCAGCTTGTTGCATGTACTCTTCTAGTAATGCACTTTCCATGGCTGCATCCTCATTAGATGTGTCTTCCACGATCTCGGCCATAAGAGCAACACCGGTCTTTTTGGCAATATATGAGTTCCAGTTAAAACCATCATCGTCATTTGAAGCGACCATTGCCTTTTCTGTGTTATTGGTTGGTTTCTCTTGAATTTCGACTTGAATCTTTTTTGGGAATGGCTTGTACTATAGCGACTTCTTGTAGTATTCATTGTCACCTCCAAATGGACTTTGGTTACCAGTTGCCTCTGGATTCTTGCATTCTCTCTTGAAATGCCCTTTCTGTCGGCATCTAAAGCAAGTAACCTTTGTTTTGTCGAAGCCTAATTTGTTGCTTGAATTCCCGATATCTCTGCCGGTTAGAGCAACAAAATTTGTAACCCTCCTTGTGATCGATGCTAAGGACCATTTGATGTCCATCTGCTCAAGCCCTTCTTCATCTACTTGATCATAATCTTCAGCGGTCATTTCTGGATTACCAATCTTCCCGGCCACCAAGCTTTCATATGATTCTAACACTGTAGCTAGAAGTGCCATGTGTTGTTTGGCAACTTGTTCAGAAACGACATTGTTTAGATTAACACAATGTTGCATTTGTACACATTTGAATCAGAATTTGATTGACTATTCTGATTTGCTTGATTCAGATATGAAGAATTTGAACCCGTTCTTGAATACGAAGAATTCTGAGGAATTTGATCATATTTCGGATATAATTGAGTTTGACTCTGTGGCGAATGATTCGAGGAATTCAGATTCACACTAAAAGCGGTTTGGATCCTCGGGCTAGTAATATTCTCTTGAGCTCCGGTTTTGTAGTAAAGCCCTACATCTTGAGCAACGTTAGAATTCTTTGATTTTGCTATCTTTAACAACTCCATCTCGTACCCCTGCAGTTTATCAATGAATGTGGACAATTTGAAGAACTCCTAACTCGCACTTTCTTTGAGCACCATGAGATAAGTCGTCCACTCACCCTAAGGTAAAGCGTCAGCTAGCTTATTAATGTATTCTTCTTCTGTTTTCTCAAGCCCGTGTCTCCTCATGATCACTTTCAGATGATTAATGACTGTCGTTAGTGTCATGCAAACCAAAATAAACTATGTAGATAGAGTAAGTCAGATATCGAACCAGAGAGAGTTTAGCCACTTATCTCGCTCGAGAAGTCAACAAAAGTCTTGATTGAAGAGTTCATGATCTCAATCTTTAGATGTGCTGATGATAATGATGATCAAGAAGTGAAAAACCCTTGATCTTGATGCTCTTGGATGGTGAAATTCGTCTCTAGAGGTGTTGGATATCTTATGAGACTTTACCAAACCCTAATATACCTCTTTTGACCCAGAATTCGCGTTTTTCCAGATTCACAACCGTCACCGACGGTTAGGGGACCGTCAGTAATGGATTCACAACCGTTAGTGACAGTGGAGACTTGTTGTTTGCCTTGATTTACCCAACCGTCTGTGACGGTCAGGGGACCGTCACCGACGGTCCCTTGTTTCTATTGATTCTGAGCTAAAACCCCCTCACCGTCGGTGAAGGTGGAACGACCGTCACCGACGGTCGCGTTTCTTTTCCTCTTTTCTTCTTTAATCCAACTTTCCATTAATGAAAATAAGGCCCTTGAACTTTTAATTCTTCAATTCCTCAAATAACAAAACACAAACCACTATAAGTTAAGGACCCGAATGGCCCCTAAACTTCATCCATTCACGCATCTTGCACTCCTATAGCTTGTAACCAACCGAAAAGCTTCCAAATCACACTTCAAGCTATACATATCCTCGGTACGCATTCTACTTCCACTTTAACTCCCGTAACTTCCAAGTTACATGTTTTGCCTGCAAAACAACTAAATCTCATAGTTAACACATTCTAGGCAAGTAAACACATACAACACACGTAAAATTGCTCATTTAAACACTTTAGTACTCGGCTTTCACCCTCTACATCACATTCCCACACTTACCTTTGATTGTCCTCAAGCAAACCAACTAGAACTAATCACCCAGAATCAACACCTCTAAACCTTTAACCAATTCAACTTGTTCAGTTCCCAAGTCATACTCGTTCCATAGACTAACATAATAATGATTTACAGCCTGACACGCAATTCATGCAATTTAACAACATAAGACTTGTCTATCTAAAACTAACATGTTTAAAATTCCAACACATGCTACACACCTCTCACAATATTCTCTGCACTCGGTTTAATATCTGAACTAGCATGTAATGTGCTAGTATAAAACACTCAATTAAGCACATGCAAAATCCTGCAATCATAAGCGTGTATGACAATCACACCTCCACTGAATCATCTAACACAGCACATATCAAAAGGACTTTTCCAGTTTTGGGCGGGTAGGAAATTTTTTTTGGTTTTTCTTTTCTAATTGGCTCACAAACAATAACCAGACCATGACAACTTATTCAAACTCACACTTGGGATGGTTTCTACCCAATCAGCAAATAACAACCAAACTTCTTTTTGCTTTATTTTCTTTTTCTATATATTTTTCAGTTTTTCTTTTTTTCTCTCTCTTTTTTTCAATATCATCACGGTCGGTCTTCACAAAAAAGCGGGTGAACAAACGAAAGGTAATTAAGTTCAACAGGGCTACTAAAGGAATTTAGTGGACACACAATAACAAACACAAACACGAAAGAATAGTAGATATCCTAATGCCTTTATCACATATGTGCACATGTCAAACCCACAATCTCAGCACGCATCAAATCACACAAGTTCTAACACAAGATAACACATAGCCTGCACTAAACAAATGAATTCATCATAAAATGTATCCTATCCATCTACAGGCTCAAGATCTCACAAAGAAAAGGTCAAACGGGTTAACGACATGTAGCATATGCGATTAGAAACATGTTACCCCTATATAGACATCTCTTTTCAACTCTTTTCTATAAAAACACTTGTCAAGCCTACTCTCATGAAACTTAAAGGAACAACCATGATAAGGGAACTAATCTAGTCTATTACCGGTAAGAAATCCATTAGTGACTGAAACTTAGGTTTTCGTATCCAATTAGCAAGCTTAAGGCGATGAAAAATTTTCAAAATTTTCAATTTTTCAGTTTTCATCGTTTTCCAATCACTAATTCATCTCTTCAAACTTTTATCTGCAAATCCCTTCCCGGGCTTCCCATCCCCACACTGGGGATACATTGTCCCCAATGTATGGTGCTTTTAAAATAATTGCCCGAAAATCCAACCAAACATCCTAACTGAGCGGCTACTCCTAACAAATAAATAACACTCATGCCCAAAACACAACATAATAAGTTTAAACACCACCGAAAACGAAAACACACCAAAAAGAAAGCAATAAATTGTTCAACACATGGATAAAGCACATGGACCTGAATGAGTCAGAGAGTGCTCACTGATACGATGGACCCGGTGGTCCACCATAGTACTCTCCCAAATGCTCGTAAAAGGAGCTCATGTCAAAAATATCCGCCAAGCCTCCTGCTTGCGGGTTCTACTGCTGTGAAGAGGATGAGGACGGAGCTCCTTGCTGCTGCTGCTGTGATGGGTACTCATAGGGCGGCGGCTGATATGGGTAATAACTCTGAAAATGCAGTTCTGAATACTCTCTGGACAACCACATGGAACCATGAACCTGAGGCATCGGGTGGCGAGGTGTACCAGGCTCATATGGGGGCAACTGACTATAATCCATAAAGGTGGATTCTCGGTATATGGAACTCCGTTATAATAGTCATGATAGTGTCGGAGTTGGTTCTCATCGTATGCCCTCATGTTCAACTCCATTTCACCACTAATATGGCACACCCGATCGGATCGCCGCATGAACCCCATTAAGTCTTCGTGCTGCCTTTCCCGCGTAACATCCAATCGCGAACCCTGATCATATAATGACTGCTGCCATGTCTCCCAACCATCATACTCTGGCGGTTGACTGCTCTGCACCCTTGCCTGCATGTCATCATCAAACACACCCCATGAATAATCTGACTGCCTCGGCTCATCGTGTTGCCTGCTCGACCCTATACCTACATCTACTCCCGCTTCTCTTTTTCTTTTCAACAACTCCTCATCACTTGGGTCCCGTCCATCTCTCCTTCACTTGGTTTCTCCTTCCCCCACTGCAAGATTTTCACCTTGGCACCATCTGCAAACTTCACCTTGTGCCACAATTTGTTTTCTTGTATGTGGTCCGATCCACTTTCGAAGCATCCTCGATAGAAAATGTGATATGAGGCTTATTATATGCAGCTTCAGATGCTGGCACCACCCCTTGTTTCATAAGAAAAGCACTAATCAATCTTGCATGTGGGATTAACTTCTTCTTCTTCACGTTTGTGCTTGCTAGATGTGCATCATGACCAATTGCCGGAAGGACAAATGAATCTGCCCGGTCATGATAGCATAAAGAACCACCATCTCTGGCTTACGCACCGCACCCCGATCTCCCAACCTTGGGGTGATGTTTGTAACACACAACATAAGGAGAAGCCTCACCAATGGCTTAAGGTTGTCCTTTTTCATCTCCAACCCCTTCTCCGTCAAGAATAATTCCTCGAACATCACCGTCTCTGCCACAATATTCTTCTAATCGTTGTAGTAGTCATTCTCGTTAATATATGTGTAGAAGCTGTCAGATTTGGAATCGAACTTGCACAACTGATTTAGCGATGAATAGACATAGTCGCCGGCTTCCCATTGACTTTACCTGTTAACTAGACCATTTTCGGTGGGTTGGCCTTGTCATCCTTTGTGAGAGTGCTAATCTAGGCCATCACACTCTTTACATACACATCCCCATTTCTCGCTCCACAGAAATCTACCACATTTCCCCAGCCAAACCCCACAAACTTCTGATAAAATCCCAATGCCTTGAAATCACTACTTTTGATCAACTTTTCTAAGCCCAAATTGTCCCGAATGGACCTTGCATCCCCCATCTTTCCATAAAATAGCTCAGCCTGATAGGCCGCTTATTGTTTGTTAAGCGGACCTTCTCTCCATGTTGGACAATATGGAACATCTCCAAGTCCCCTAGTGGGCTCAACGGCCTCTTCCATAACTACCTCGGGTATTTCCACCCCGCTACCTCTTCGCGCTCTCTTCGGATCAGTTGATGAAGCTTCAGCTGCAGGCTCTTTGCTGGGTCTCGATCTCACCATCTGCATTCACAAATATACACAACAACCCCAAATCAATTCAAATCAATCTCTATTTCAACTAGAACAAGTGTGTAATCCATGAAACCTCCCCACACTTGTTCTATGCCATGGCTATACTTGATTATGAGCTAAATCCTTACCAACCCTACTAAATCTTTTGATTCATCTATGAAGATCATAAGGTGGTTCATTAACTAATATCAATATGAATTCAATTACACCCCATTGGTCATGACATATATCCATCCCACAAGCCAACTCCTTATGCCCCCAATTCAATTCATAAGACAAAATAACAAGAACAATTCCATACTCTAAATAGGTTTAATTAGTCCTCAAATTACTAAGAAAACATGAACAAAGCATAAACTTGCCATAACTACCTTGACTTCATCAAATTGAAGCAAAAGAGTAGTAAAATCATACCTTTGTCGCTTAATTAGGGTTAGATATGCAAGAGGAGCTTAATATTGAAGTTTGAACAAAAACCCCCAAATCCAAAATCTAGGGTTTTTCGGTTGCGGACTGAATCGAACGAATCTGGGTGTTTTTGGTGAAAACTATCAGTGGGGTTTTGTTCCTCCGAAAAATTAGTCAAGATGGACTCTTGAATCACTTGATTTGGTTGAGAAACAAGGTTTTTGCAAAGTTTGGTGGCTATGGAAGTTTTGGGGAATTGTTAGAGTAGATGGAGAAAATGATAGAGATAGAGATAGGGTAAATGTTTTTGTGGTTAGAAATCTGCCTTAAAGTGGTTGAATATGGGTCATATGGGTTCAAATTCAGGTTTAGAATATAATTTCATGCTAAATATAACCCAACCCAAACCAAACCCGGCGCCCCTTTCCGAACCGTCACCGACGGTGCCTGGCCGTCAGTGATGATCAGGTGTTTCTGTTTGTTTTGGTTCAAGCAAGTCCCAACCGTCAGTGACGGTTGGGCCACCGTCACCGACGATCGCCTTTTCTAAAAAAAATTTGAATGAGAGTTTTAATTGTTTAAGAGTACAAAACGCATGAAGATCTAATTAACGTTATGAACCACTTCTTTTGTTATTACTCGCCCACTCCACCCCCTTAAAAAAACGTGTCGACCGCGACACATAGACTCACAACATACATGGGCATCTTCCACGTCCCCACACTTGCTCAGAGCTGCGGGTGTACTCACAACAACACTCTTCAATCCATAAAGAAAATAGACACAAAACTATGAGAAATAAATATTTACCACATCCGAGTTACCTCCCGGTAGCGCTAAGTTTTAGTCTTTAGCCGGACTTCTCGTGACTCTCAATCAGTCGTATACTCATGTGAGCTTGTAAGAAAGCTCACCTCCTCTGGTAGAGGATTCAAATTGTCCCCGGCCATCAAGATATGGCTTCAACCGGTGACCATTCACCACCGGTCTTCGCTGGTCCCTTGGGTCCTCAATCTCCACATCCCCAAACTGACCCACTCTCGTGATAAAAAAACGGACCAGTCCATTTGCTCCTTAATTTACCTAGAAACAATTTAAGACGTGAGTTATACAACCAAACTCGCTGAGCTATCGATAACACCGAACGCCTCAGTTTTGCGTCATACACCGCTTTCATCTTTTCTTTATATGCGACAGCGGTATCATACGCCTCGTGACGTAATTCATCAAGCTCACTTAACTTCAACAATCGATGAGCACCTGCATCGGAGTAAACAGTATTGACTTGTTTAAACCGCCCATAGGGCCTGATGCGCGATTTCCATGGGTAAATGATAACCCTTTCCATGCACCAATCTATAGCGTGTAGTGCCGATAGGAGTTTTATAGGCAGTGTGATATGCCCATAAGGCGTCATCCAACTTGGACGACCAATCCGGTCAGTTCGCACCGTCTTTTACAAAATTTCTTTAAATTGCCTATTCGACACTTCAACCTGTCCACTCGTCTGTGGATGATACGGTGTAGCAATTCGATGGTCTACGCCGTACCGTTTAAGCAGTTTGCCAAAATTAAAGTTTTTAAAGTGGGATCCCCCATCACTGATGATCACTCGGGGAATCCCAAATCTGGCAAAAATGTTTGATTGGACATACCTTCACACAACAGCATGGTCATCCGTCTTAGTGGCGATTGTCTTAATCCATTTCGAGACATAATTAACTGCCACTAACATGTAAAGATTACCATTCGAATTGGGGAACGGACCCATGAAATCGATCCCCCATACATCAAAAATATCAACAACCAAAATTGGTTGCAATGGTGTTTCATCTCTTTTAGATATCCCACCCATCTTTTGACAGTTAGTGTAGTGTTTAGCAAATCAAAAGCATCTTTAAATAGAATGGGCCAATAAAGGCCACACTCAAGAACCTTATAACCTATGTTCTGACCGCTAAAATGTCCACCACATGTAGATGAGTGAGCATGCTGAAGTACTTCCTTAAATTCCGTATCGGGAACACATCATCGGATTATCTGATCAACACCAATGCGAAACAAATCTGGCTCATCCCAAATATAGTTCTTTCCCTGCGTGTGCAAATGCTGCTTCCTACACTTGTTCCATGCATCTGGTACGGTACCTGTACAGAGATAATTGGCAAAATTAGCATACCATGGTCCAGAACTTACCGACATAATAAACTCATCGGGGAATTGCTCATTGATTTCCGGTGTGACATCCTCCACTTTAGCCGGAAGCCGTGACAGATGGTCGGCCACCATGTTTTCACACCCCTTTTTATCTCTGATTTCCAAATCAAACTCCTGCAGTAGTAGGATCCACCAAATCAGCCTCGGTTTGGCATCCTTCTTTTCCATCAAATACCTCACTGCACTATGATCAGAGTAAACAATCACTTTACTTCCCCAAATATAAGCCTGGAATTTGTCTAACGCATAGACAACCGCAAGCAACTCTTTCTCCGTTGTGGTGTAATTCAATTGTGCGTCTGAGAGAGTTTTGCTTGCATAGTAGATAACTACCGGTTTCTTATCCACTCTATGACCTAGCACAGCCCCGATAGCAAAATCACTTGCATCACACATGATTTCAAAAGGTTTGGTCCAGTCTGGTGATTGGAAGATCGGGGCTTGTACCAGTTGTTCCTTCAACACATTATAAACCTGTAAGCATTTCTCATCAAATTCAAAAGGAACATCTTTTAGCAGTAAGTTACACAAAGGTTTTGTTATGACACTAAAACCCTTAATAAACCTCCGGTAAAACCCGACGTGTCCTAAGAAGGAACGAACGCCTTTCACATTCGTAGGGGGAGGTAATGTAGAAATCACTTTGATTTTAGCCCTATCGACCTCAATCCCCTTGCTAGACACAACATGCCCTAAAACTATGCCCTCCTGAACCATGAAATGGCTCTTTTCCAAACTAAGCACTAGATTTGTTTGGACACATTGTTCTAATACCCTAGATAATTCATTCAAGCACGTATCAAATGATGACCCAAAGACTGAAAAGTCATTCATAAAAATTTCCAGGGCATCCCCGACCATATCTGAAAATATGCTCATCATGCACCGTTGGAAGTTGGCCGGGGCATTGCACAGCCCGAATGGCATTCGCCTGAATGCGAATGTGCCATATGGGCATGTGAATATTGTCCTTTCTTGGTCATCGGGGTGGATAGCAATCTGATTATACCCTGAATAACCATCACGAAAGAAGTAAAACTTCTGACCTGATAGTTTCTCGACAATTTGATCTATGAAAGGCAAAGGAAAGTGATCCTTTGAGGTGGCGGCATTCAATTTTCTGTAATCAATACAAACCCGCCACCCGGTTACCGGCCGAGTGGCTATCTGCTCAACGTTCTCGTCTTTGACTATCTGAATTCCTGCTTTCTTTGGAACCGTCTGGGTTGGACTGACCCATGGACTATCTGAAATGGGATAGATGATTCCATTGTCCAACCACTTGAGCACCTCTTTCTTCACAACTTCTCACATATTTGGATTTAGCCGCCTTTGTGTGTCGCGTGAAGGCTTTGCATCTGTATCAGTTATAATTTTATGCATACAAATAGATGGGCTAATACCTTTTAAATCCGCGAGAGTCCACCCGATCACTGCACGATAGGTATTCAGCACCTTCAGTAGTGCTTCCTCCTGTTCCTTCTCCAAATTTGCCGCAATAATTACCGGAAGAGTCTGATCCTCCCCCAAGAATGCATACTTCAAATGCACCAGCAGCTCCTTCAACTCGACCTGAGGTGGGTCGATCAATGACGGTTTCACGCCTGACAATATGTCATCTAGGAGGCTCTCCACATGATGAGTCCATGGAGGCCTTCTTTCCTGCACCGCCTGTGCTTCCAACTTCTGAACCTCTACCTCCAAGTCACACATGTAATTTTCCTCTATCCTGTCATAAAGCAAACAAAATTCCGGTGCGTCCTCATCCATATGAGGATAACATCCATCTATAATATCTGCCATGAAACATTCATCACTAGCAAACATGTCAGAAACGTTAGAAAACACATTCAATCGGACCTTTATATTACCAAAAGTCATATCGACCGTGCCCATACGGCAGTCGATCTGTGCATGTGCAGTGGCTAAGAAAGGTCGGCCCAAAATCACGTTCGGTTGACTAGCTTGATCAGAAGAAACATAATCGAGCACTAAGATATCCACTGGAAAATAGAATTCTTCCACCTTAACGATAACATCGCGAACTATTCCTCGGGGAAGCTTTGGGGTCAAGTCTACCAAGACCACGGTGGTGTCGGCACGACGTAGTGGACCAAAATCGTATTGGTCATACAAACTCCCTGGGAGAATGCTCACGCTAGCCCCGAGATCCAATAACGCCCTACTCATTTTCAAATCACCTACTTGAATTGAAATCAAAGGTGTTCCCGGATCTCTTAGCTTCGGTGGAAGGATTCCATTCAAAACGGCACTAACCCTATCGGTCAAATCAATTTTCTTAGGAACATTGTGCTGCCGTTTCTGAGTGCACAAGTCCTTGAGGTATTTAGCGTAAGCCGGGACCTGCTTAATAGCATCAGTTAAGGGTAGATTGATTTTTACTTGCTTAAACACCTCCCAGATTTCCTCCGGTTGAGGTCCCTTTATTGATTATCTTTGTGTTACCCAGATCTTTCAAGGCTTCAGGAAAGGGAGGTGGAATTGGTTCCCCTTCCTTAGCCTTGGTTCGCTCGATTGTTGTAGCACGGGTATTGTTATCAATTTGTATCTCGTCACTACTCTCACCATCCTCACCCAAATCCTCCACCACACCCTCAACAAATTGTGGTGAAATATCAACTCTATTGTATTTTTTACCACTATGAAGAGCACTTACCTGGTTGACGGAATTACCCTTCTTCTGATGAGCAGGATTTGTAGTGGTGTAACTTGGTAATCTTCCGTTTGTTTGCTTCATATCTCTCATCTCCGTAATGAGTTGACCCATCTGTGTAGTCAATGTTTGGATGGCCTTATCTCTCATCTCATCCATCTGAGTTCTCTTCTGTAGATCTTATTGAATTGTTTTCAGCACTTCCATCACATCATTGCCTCCTGAACCATCTGTATTACCACTAGATCTATTTTGTGCGTTGTTATAATTTCCTTGAAAATTGTTTTGGAAACGATTCTGGTTGAAATTTCTCTGAGCACTCGACTGATTATTTCCTTGAAATCCTGGGTTAAGCTGATTATTTGCATTCCCATAGCTCAAGTTTGGATGATTTCGAAGGCCCGGATGCTATGTGTTCGATTGCAAGGTAAAATTTCTACCTCCACCTCCACCTTGAACAAAGTGGACATCATCACTTCCACCCAGAACCACTATACACTGATCAACTATATGCCCAAAATCTCCAAAATGCCCGCATAAAGGATATTGTCCACTAGCCGTATCAGGTGTGTCTTCGACTGTTCTCACCACAGAATGTCATGAGCTCCTCAAAGATTGTGCTTTCCGTTTCGAGTTTCTGGCAATTCGTTCAAGAATTTGCCAATCTACCACTTCATCATTGGTGCCAAAAGTTCCATTTGACGTAGAACTAATCTCTCTCGCATCCTCTTCGGTTAATCCCTCATGGAACGCATTAAGAAGCTCCCACAGTAGAATCCCATGATGTGGGCAGTTCTTAAGCATCATCTTGAACCGATTTAGTGACTCATGAAAAAGCTCACCTTGCTGTTGACGAAAACCACGAATGTCTTTCCTTGCATTGTTTGTACGCAAGGCAGTATAGAATTCATCCAAGAATGACTGCTGCATCTCGGGCCATGTAAAGATTGATGCTGAAGGGAGAGAGTGAAATCATTTTTGTGCCTTGTCTTCAAGCGTGAAATGGAAGAGTACCAATTTCACGTCATCAGATGTAAATCCTTGGCTTGCTATTGTGTTACAACAAGCATCATAAGCTGCTAAGTGGAAATAGGGCTCCTCGTGTGCATGGCCATGATACTTGGGTAAACTGGCAATCGATTGTTCCCGTACCTCAAATGATCTCCCTCCTCTTAATTGTGGGACCACTACGGGTGAAGGATTGTTTGCTATTGCTGGCTTGAAGTGACTCTCCACTCCTCTTAATGGTCCTCTATTATATCCCATAGGAATACCTTCTGGTAGATGGACTTGGTGAGCTAAATTCCGAGGGAGAGGTCTTGCCTAACCTGGCATCTGAGGTACTGGAGCTGGTAGTGGAATGTCCAGCCTATAGAGATGCTGATTTAATAGATCTAGCTGCTGAACTGGTTGCTGTTGTTGTGGAATTTGTTGATACTGAGGCAATTGCTGATTCAGCTGGTGTGTTGCCTGAAATGACTGCTGCTGCCCCACCGGTTCATATATCCCTCTACCATTTGATCGTATCTCTGCACTATTCCCAACTTGAACTCCTAACCCCATCATTTGTCTGTCAATCTGATTTCCACCATATCTTTCATATCTGACATATTCATCCTCATGACCATTCATACCTTCTTGTGGATTCAAAACTGTAGGTCCTGCCGAATAATCTTGTGGCATTTGTGAAGGTTGGAAGTATGTATATTGCGCTGGTTGAAGATGGTTGGTGGTGGAATTAGATGGTCCGGTTTGGTGTGGTAAAGCTGTAGTACCACTAGTTACAACTCGAACGTATGGCGACGAGTGTTGGAGGGTTGATGTTTGTCCTTGATATTGACTGGGGTAGGGTGGAAGATCACTTAGATTTAGGAATGGTGATGGTGGTATGGGTGGTGGCATTTGGGTAACAGCAGGTTGCGTGGTTTCCGTGGGTACTGATTGTGGTTCAGGTGGTAATGTGGTATTTGGAGCTGGCTGTGTTGGTGTTGGTGAAAATTGGGTTTGGTGAGAAGGAGTGACTGGTTGTGTCTCGAAACTACTTGAATGCTCCATTGCTTTAGAGGTGGTTGCTGGTGATTGTAAAAATCTGTTTTCCCGATGTACAACTCGAGTTTGTCGAACTATTCTCTGGATTTCTGGATCAAAGACTAGCGGTGATGAGTTCCCGAAGTTCCGATATGATGCATGCACGACTGTGATCACCAACACACACACAAACAAAAGCAACCTCACGTATTCCGAATGAAATACAAATAAAAGAAATATTTTTTGGATTTTCAAATTTTTTATCTAACTAAACTCAACAATTAAACACCTGGCGCACGCCTCCCCGGCAACGGAGCCATTTTGATGATTGTCGTTAGTGTCATGCAAAAACCAAAATAAACTATGTAGATAGAGTACGTCGGATATCGAACCAAGGAAAGATTGTGGAAAATGTAATAATGTTGAGTATTATCTAACAACTATGAAAACTTAACTTGTGTTTGATTGATTTGAGAATTAACTAAATTATGAGCTAAGAAAGTGAGTTTTTTATCAATAAGAGGAAGAATGGTTCCTTCGGTATTCAGGTTTTGCAGTTAAATTCCATTACGTGTTAACTTAACATTCACATAGACATGAATGTAACAAACCCTAACTCATCAACTGTGATAATTGCAGACTAAGTACTCCGGTCAATACATAACGGAAGGTTATCAAACAACTATCAGTTACAATTACCAACCCTAATCCCACGTCAAATAAATCACACTTACTAGAACTCTCGGGAACTGAATGATTAAGAATTAAAGTTAAGTAAAAACCAGTTGTTTACAATCGATGAATCAAGTTACCGGCAAAAAGCATCGAATGCTTAGATTGCCGGATTCAAATGAGTTATAAACACATAATTGAATAAACATACAAAAACCCTCCAACCAGAGGAAACCAAAGAGAGTTTAGCCACTCATCTTGCTCGAGAAGTCAACAAAAGTCTTGATTGAAGAGTTCATGATCTCGATCTTTAGATGTGCGGATGATAATGATGATGAAGAAGTGAAAAAGCCTTGATCTTGATGCTCTTGGATGGTGAAATTCGTCTCTAGAGGTATTGGATATCGTATGAGACTTTACCAAACCCTAATATACCTCTTTTGACACAGAATTCATGTTTTTCCGGATTCACAACCGTCACCGACAGTCCTCCACCGTCAGTGATGGTGGTGACTTGCTGTTTTCCTTGATTTACCTAACCGTCAGTGACGGTTAGGGGACCGTCACCGACGGTCCCTTGTTTCTGTTGATTCGTAGCTAAAACTCCCTCACTGTCGGTGACGGTGGAAGGACCGTCGCCGACGGTCGCGTTTCTTTTCCTCTATTCTTCTTTAATCCAACTTTCCGTTAATGACAATAAGGTTGTTGATCTTTTAATTCTTCAATTCCTCAAATAACAAAACACAAACCACTATAAGTTAAGGACCCGAATGGCCCCTAAACTTCATCCATTCACGCATCTTGCACTCCTATAGCTTGTAACCAACCGAAAAGCTTCCAAATCACACTTCAAGCTATACATATCCTCGGTACGTATTCTACTTCCAGTTTAACTCCCGTAACTTCGCCAAGTTACATGTTTTACCTGCAAAACAACTAGATCTCGTAGTTAACACATTCTAGGCAAGTAAACACATACAACACACGTAAAATTCCTCATTTAAACACTTTAGTACTCGGCTTTCACCCTCTACATTAGATGACAAAACCTTTCGATAATCTGTTTCATCGTTTCCCCTTTAATCATCGTAAATATATCAAATTCTTTCATGATCAGTGCTTTCTTGCTTTTGACCATTTATGCACTTCCCTGGTATTTGTTCTTCAAGGATTTCCATAGCTCTTGTGCAGTCTTGTATTCCGGTAGAAGTACCAAAATATCTTCTTTCCCCGACTGTTTGATCAAGCTTATCATTTTCTTCTCCGCGACGTAAGCATCTTTCTGTAAAGTAGAGGACTTACTGATGTCTATAACATTATCATTCTCATCTCTGGGCCATGTATAACCAGTCTCTATTACCACCCAGCTGTGGAAATATGTAACTTGGACCCAATTCATAAACTTCTCTTTCCATCCCTCATATTCGTCTATACACATGAGTTTTGGAGGCTTTACAGACGTGCCCATTTCGTTGTTGATGTTCACTTGATTCACCATTTGAGCGTTTGAAGGTGAAGCAGTCATGAATGCACTGTGAAGATCTTCCATCTTGAAGATTGACGAATTTTACTGAAAAACACACGTTCACAAACATCAAAAAAGCTATCAGTACACTGACAAGTTCGGGTGAACTTGCAGTTTGAGAAAAATCAGATTTGATTTTTATACAAGTTCGGGCGAACTGGTGTTTAAATTTTGAAAATTTCTCCCTGATTAAGTTCGGGCGAACATATGTTGATTTTCAAGAAGATTATCAAGTTCGGGCGAACTTGTAAGAGAAATTCAGCAAATTTATATCAAGTTCGGGCGAACTTGATTAAATTTGGTTGAGAAGTGAACAAGTTCGAGCGGACTTATCAAAAACTCTTGAAATATTAATCAAGTTTGGGCGAACTTGATTAAAATCAAAGAATTTTAATCAAGTCCGGGCGAACTTGATCCCATGTTTGACCAAAACAAGTTTGCAAATCATGGTTTTTTGAACTTTTTGATATTAATTCGTTTGAATTTGATGTTCAAACTCTCAGGGGTTTATCACAAGTGTATTTTACATGACATACTCAAAAATTAGCAACTTTTATTCGTGAATTCATTGTTTTTCTTGAAAAATGAAGAAAAAATGGTAGAAAGAGGTAGAATAAGAGTAGATCTTGCAAAGATTTCACCAATTCAGGTATCCAGGCTCTGATACCACTTGTTAGATCGCTCCATTACTAGCATAGGAACCTAAATTGGTATCTAACGTTCGTATATGCCGAATTTATGTGACGTATTAATCGAATATGCAAGATTTACTGTTTAATCATTGTTTATTGATCATAAATGTTCAGTACATGTCAAATCCTGATCGGGCAGAGCTTCGACGTATAGATAGCTCCATTACTAGCATAGGAACCTAAATTGGTATCTAACGTTCGTATATGCGGAATTTATATGACGTATTAATCGAATATGCAAGATTTACTGTTTAATCATTGTTTATTGATCATAAATGTTCAGTACATGTCAAATCCTGATCGGGCAGAGCTTCGCTGTACAAGTGACAAAGTTGCAAAAGTTACAAATGAAAACATCAAGGCACCTTTTTATAGAGTAACAAGTTCGTTGGGAAGAAGACAAGTTCGGGCGAACTTGTCTTGATCAAGTTCGGCCGAACTTGATCTTACATTTTGAATATGGGCGAACTTGTTAACTATTTACATAAATAACCCTATATTTTGACATAATCTAGCCCGAAACAAACAAACTCGATCCAAGACGAAGACATAGACATTATGTACTAACAGTTGATTCAAGGATGAGAAAGTTTCGTAAGATGTTTGAACTCGGTGATTGTATAACAATCAAATGTGAAGCAACCAGAAATGGAATAAGGATCCGTACGCATCCTCCCAGTCTATCAGAGCGACCCGCGCGTTCTTTGGGTATCTATGTTCTTATTGAAGCCTCAGTCTGGTACCTAATCATCGTTATAGTAGCTATGAGAATAGAGTTGGTGAGATCGTATCGCACTAAAGGCTTGGGTTCTCACATCATAAAGTATAAGTAACAACTGTGGGAGTGATATGAATCCAACTCTAGTGTATATTAAACATGTGGTCAGTAGGAGGGTGGAATGGACTGTAATACCGATTTTCTGCCTATCCCGAAGGCATATGTAGTAGCGTATTATCCACCAATCCCAATTCATGTATCAATTTACGCACAAACATTCACACACTATCACCTTGGTACACATATGTATCACTCCACGTATTTAAGTGTGTTTATTACCGCGACTTTCCCGGCACTGTCTCGTATGAGCAAGTCTGTTATTACGTTCCGGACCATAATAACCCACTTGCCCCACAAGGCCATCCTGGTACTCGCCAATATGATACTTTACAGTGTTCACTAAGTGCTTTCAGTTGAGGTTAATTTTTCCAATGATGTCCACTAAAGTCCGAGCCTGTAGTTATAGTCTAGGTTTCCTTAAAGGCACCTAATTCTCTATAATCAATGGCTCTGATACCATCTTCTGTCACACCCCGACTTGCAGCGGAAGAAAAAAAATACGGGATACAACAGACACCTCTGGTACAAGCACATTGTTTATAAAGACACTACATTTTATTACTTACAACACGTTGATTACATACTACATGTATGTTACAACTGCGTGTTCCCATGAACCACATAAGTCATCTAAGCTGCATGCGTCTATATCAGGGTTCGCCTATAAACAGGTCTTGAACAACATACACGGATCACACCAGTCTCAAGTAACCTGAAATGCATGTTAGTTTTAAAAGGGTCAGCTAAACCCTTCTGGTGAGTTCCACTGGTTTAGTTGTTGTGTAACAATATGTGTAAAAAGTTTAATTGCGCTAGTCATAGTCACAGATGGAATTATACGAGAACACAAGTGAAACCTTGACCGTCATAACTGCTCCGTGTCACACAGACACATCATCGCACTGGGTTGTGTCACCACAGACACTTCCCACCAATTGAATCACATGCAGTTCAATGTTCCCCTACAGTTATGCCTAACCACATAACCAGGTTAGGACGTGTGTAGTGCCTGGTTAACTACACACTGTGTCACACCGACACAGCCTGGCGGCACTGGTCTTCTCAGACCAATAGTACTATCTACTGTCCACGACTTACGCTAATCACTTGTAGAGGGGAGAGTGTTCGTGTGTTAGATAATTCACATCATCAAAAGTTGGTGCAATTAACACAGTTTGTAACATGCAAGTCACCCCAGAAAACAGTAAAACAATACAAAAGTGGGGAAGTGAAAACTCACAGGATAGTAGCATCACAGGTAGAAATAGGAGTATATGTAAGCATGTTCGGCTTTAACAGCAATCACGCAAATAATTACTAATATCAATCGCTAGGTCGGTAATGCCTATAACTTGGGTCCGAGTGACTATTTTCAGTCCATGTTGTACATATAGTATCCTGGTGTGGTGATGGATGTTAGGGTATGATTAGTTTCACGTTTGGCTCCCAGGCATCGGTTCGCTTGCCAGCCAAAGTCGGTTGTTTGACACGTTCGGATAATGGTACGGGAATAGGACTAGTGCCAATGTGTTGTGATTTAAGAAAGATTAACTTTTCATTAAGGGAGTCTGGGTGTTTGGGGAGTCTAGGTTGCCCAAATTTGAGTTTCCATTCTCACCGTCGGGGATCCTCCAGAATGGTGGTGGAACACTCTTAGAGTGTCCCGCTTACCCTGAAACCTCCCAGAATACTCCTGATGTTCCAATTATAGTCAAGTTAGGTTTTGGTTCGTTCCTGGTTTCGGCAGGTTCGTTGTCCGGTAAACTGTCGAATTTAGTTAAAATAAGCGTTTTAAAAGCCGAAAAATCCCATTTAATCTACATATTTCATAATATTTTGTAAATTTTTGTGAAATTCAGTAAAAATATATAGATTCAAGGAAAAATGATTTAGGAATTTATAAAGCTATTTTAACTTCTCAAATAAATTATTTATAAAATAGTATTCCATCGAATAATTCACTTTGCTTATCATCCAATGTCCAAAAATTCCCAAAATATTCCAGGAACTCCCTTACATGTCCAGGAACTCCCTGTAAAAATTTGGGATTTTTCTGATTTCATTTCGGTGCGTTTCCGGCTACATAAAACACATAACAATGCGGATTTTTGAACCAAATCAAAACTCAACCAATGGACTCTCAAACTTCCCAGAACTTTTCTTATATGTTTCTTAGTGTTCATGTAAATTTTCGTGATTTATTGACTCTTTTGGTTTTTTTTCTGGATTTTTTTTATAAAACAGTCAAAATTTCACAAAAAAATCGTAGAAAACTCCAAATATTTTAAAATTTTACTGGACCTTTCTGTCAATACCCTACATCACCACACCAAATTTCAACTCAATCCAATACCCACGGACCAAGTTATGGTCCAAACAATATTCTGCCTATTCTAGATTAGAGTTTCGGGTGATATACGTAGCGATTCCTTCGATTCCGGGCGTTTTTCATGAGCCCAGAAGTGTGTGTGAGAAATATTCAGTACCTACATACCAAGAAAAATCCAAATATGCTAGAACTTAGATCAATCAAGCCTAATTTCATTGTTTTTCGGTTTAGAACTTTGTTACGCGTTTTTTGTCGAATAGGTGTCGATTAGGGTATCAAACCTGAAGTTTCATGTTCTTGGCTATCATATAACACTAGGGAATTCAGAAGGTGTTCTTATTCAGTCAAGAACTTTTTTAACCTTTCCAAATTTATGGATTAGAAATGGGTTATTCGGTTATGTTTAATCAAGAAATAATAATCAAAACCACTTGGAACTTGTGAAATCACCTTGATTTAGTGAAGATTCAATGATGATCAGCTGATATTTCTAGGTGTTTATGACAGAATTTGAAGGAGAAGATGAAGAAATTTTGAAGAAATAATGAAAAAAAAAGAAATTATATATATATAATAAGGGGGCGGCATAGGTGGGGTGCCCCTACCCCACCCGTGCTTTGTCGTGCTTCGTCTTTTCGTGTTAAAAGATGATATTTTCCTTTGGTGGCACATTCAGGTTCGTTTTCGGGTCTCAGACATGTCTCCGATTTGCGAAACAGGCTCTGTTTTTCACGTTCTTAGTGTCAAAATACTCGGTTTTAAAAACCAAGCATAACCGTCTCGAAACCCGAACACGGTTACGTTTTAATCATAATGGCCTCGTATTATGGTAGTTTAAATGTTTTTAGGCTTGATTTACCATTCCTTGCATATTTCATTGTTTTCAAAACAAAGGCGTTTCCCTCACCGGGAAATTCCTCGTTTTGCGTGCCCATTCTCCGAATGTCTACAATTCTTAGGTCATAGTCTATGGCTCGTAACTAAGATGTTTCATAAACTCAGAATCTTAAATAGCCCTACTGTTGGCCTAATAGTCATCGTCAAATGTTTAATGCGCTGTTAAACGTCAAGTCCCCGTTTAACACGTTGTTAAAGGCTAAGGACACCAACCTCACCTCGTTGTTCCTTAATAGTGTCATGTTAACCATGACGTGCTCTCGGATTCCTCCGAGGCATAACAGATATCGTTTAGCATAGCACACAAGTCATGCATGTTTACTAATACGTATTTCCAGAGTTGTCAATTCATTCACGCCTTTGTCTTGCCATGTAGGTGACGCATAGCGTCAATGTAATGGTTTTGGTAATTACTGTGCATATACTCCCATTATAGTCGGTGTCACATGTTCCAGAATTCGTATCATTACACATAATCACAACAAAAATCATGATATACATGTCACGTCCGGTTACCACGGACTTGTACCAATCAAAGTTTACCGGGATTTTTCACAATTATCACACTGCTTCACTCCAGAAACTGACATGAAGTTTAGAATCTGCAAGCATAGTTCTTGTTGTTTCTATTAACGTTCGGTTTTTCCTCTCAGCCACTTCATTCTGTTACGGAGTGTATGAGCACTGAATTCATGTAAGATGCCTTTATTGTTGCAAAATTCTTTCATTCGAGCATTCTTGAATTCTGTACCGTCGTAACTTCGAATTCTTCTAATAGGGAGATGGTACAAATTCTCAATCTTCCTGAAAAGAATCATAAGATTTTTGAACGTTTCGTCTTTGCTCTCTTGGAAGAAGACCCATGAAAACTTTGAATAATCATCTGTGACGACAAGACAATAAAGACCTCCAGATATACTCTTCACATTCACTGGACTGAAGAGATCCATATGCAGTCTTTCGAGCGGCAGCTTGATGGAGTTAAGAATCTTTCTTGGATACGACTTTTTGGTCTGCTTTCCTTTCTTACATTCCAAACAATTTTCAGTCATGTGAAAGCTTTTAAGATTCACTCCTTCCACTAGATTGTTATGAACCAGATGATTCATCTTTCTGAGATGTATATGACCCATCTTTCTGTGCCAGAGAATTGATTCCTTCTCTGTGGCCTTGGTTACGAAACATTGAGCCGACTTCGAAGTAGTTGTAGCAATGCTCATATCCAGCACATAAAGATCATTCTCGCGAGGAGCGCGCATAAGAATCCACTCTTCTTGAATCTTAAAGCCCAGTTTAATGAGCATGCACTCTTTGTCATTGAAGTGGGTGGTAGACTGCTTATCACAAATCTGAGAAATACTAAGAAGATTGTTTTCCAGCTCAGCGATATAGTTGACCTTATCAAACGACACCACACCATTAGATAACTTTCCTTCTGCAAGAATTCTACCTCTTTGATTACCCGCGAATCCCACGTACCCTCCATTGATTGCTTTAATATCGAAGAGTAAGGCACGCATCCCAGTCATGTGACGTGAAGCTCCGCTATCCATAATCCACTTTGACAAATCTTGGGAGCCCCTGCACATGCAAAAGAAACTATTTAAATAGGGAAACCCAAGCCTTTCTGGTCTTGGGTGGATCCGGATAAACATCTTTGTAATCACATTCACAATCATATTCGTAATCAAAGTCGCCATCAAACATCTCGTCCAATGTCGACTTTGAAAACTTTTCAATTTTATCTTCCTTTTTTATATTTTGGAAGATCCTTTTTCAATTTTGGAAAATCACTTTTGAGAATCCCCTTATCAGTCATTGTTTCTTTGGATTCTTTAACATTAACTGGAACAATTGGTTTGACATTTTTAATTTTGACTGATACAAACTTTGCACTTTCAGATGATGATGAGGTTTTCTTTGCAACCCAAGCTTGAGATTTCATTCGAGCTTTCTTGATGTAAAATTTTGAATCTTTGTTCTCATTTGATTTAGAAGTTTCACCCTTTACAAAAGTTGATTTTTCAATTTTAGATTCAATTTAGGTTTCACTTTGATGTTAGATTCATTATTTCATTTTAAGATTGTTATTGGCTTTACAATCTCTGGGTGCTTAAGTTTCTCATCATCTGAAGTTGTCTTTCTTCGTTGATACATAGGCTTTGATTTCGGACACTTCCGAACAATGTGACCAACTTCATTGCATTTGAAGCAAGTCCGAGAATCAACAGAATGTCCACTCATGGGTTTTACTCCACTTGTGGATTTAGCCTTATCATGAAGTTCTTTTTCCTTCTTAAACGCATCATTCGATTGCTTTCCAATCGAAAGCTCTTCCTGAACCATGTTTGTCCCAAACACGAATTTCATGTTTTTATTCTTATATTCGTGAAATGGTGACTTTTGTTTCTTTTTCGGTTCATCTTCTACCTCTAAACCCAAACCCGCTCTCCTATTCTCAGGAAAATCACCACCATTCCTTCGGTAGTTGTTATAACTTTTCTAGGGTTTTGAATAAAACTTTTTCTCATTTCTATCCAAATCATCTGGTGACACTTCAACAAGTTTGAACAATTTATCGAATTGATCTTCTTTCACATTTCGAATCAGAAAGCTATCGTCAAAATATAGTCTATCAGAATCCTTAACTTTGTACATCACAACATTAGGATCATCACTTAGACTATTTTCTGATGATGTATCGTCATTTTCGGATTGTGATTCCGAACTATTCAAACTTGAATTGGCGCTCTCAAAGCTGCCATCATCAAACTCACTCTCCAACACTTTCTCAACCACATTATTAACAATTGCTTCATTGTCATCATTGGATTTTGTGTAAGTTATATCAATGTTCTCAGGCAACTCGTTTTTCTTTTCTGATAAAAGTGTTACATTAAGTGCCTTTTCTATCCCTTCCACTTTCTTGCGGCAGTAACTTGTGCATATTGGAGGTGGAACATTGCTATAATCTCCACGCTTCTTACCTTTTGGTTTCACATTATTTTCTTCCGACGGAATTGTTGGAAGAATATGACGATGACATAAGCATTTGTGGTATAGCTAAGCAAGAGTTGTCTTACTCTTTCAGTTTCAATTTTCATTTCTTGAAGCTCATGTTTTGTTTCAGCAATGATGTTAATGTACATATTAATTGCTTCTTGTTTTTCAGTTACCGTTGCTTTTAACATTCTTATTGTGGCACCTTGTTCTAAGTTAGCTTGTTCAACATTGCAATAAGTGCCTTTCATCTTATCATAATATTCCTTCATTGTGCGATAATCATATCTAAAATTTTCATTATGCACAACCAATTCGCTTATGATTAGAGATTTCTTAGTACATTGTTCACAAGCTTTCGTGCACTTTGTGCAAGGTTTTTCAACCTCCACAACTTGCACTTTTACAACTTCTTTCTCAAACACCTTTACCTCTTGACCTACCTCTTTCAGATTGGCCATCATTGCTTTGTAAGCAATCTTTGTGAGGTTTTCTTCATTCATCTCCTTTGTCACATCAATGATCTCCTCGATCTCTGATATCTTTTCTTCAAACACCTGCTCCTGAGTTACAGCATCAAAGCAACCTGCAAAACTAGATTGAAGGTTAGGAGGAATAATGTTCTTCATCCTTGTCTCATGATAGATCATCTCCTCTTCTTCTGTTCTTTGCAAATACTCTTCTAAGATTGTATTCTCAAGAGCTGCATCATCAACTGTTGTCTCTGGCTCTTCCACAATCTCGGTTATCAATGAAACACCAGTTTTCTTGGAAATATATTTATTCCAATCAAACCCTTCATACTCATGTGCAGCAACTAAAGCCTTTTCATTTGTCTTTGACGAATCGTCTTAAACTTCAACTTAAGTTCTCTTTGGATATGGCTTGTACTGCAACGCTTTCTTGTAATAGTCATAGTTGTTGCCAAATGGACTTTGATTGACGCTTGCTTCTTGATTTGTGCACTCGAGTTTGAAATGCCCCTTTTGTCTACATTTGAAGCACGTCACCTTTGATTTGTTAAATCCAAGCTTATTGCACGAATTTCCAATGTCTCTTCTAGTAAGCGCGACAAACTTTGTGACTCTTCTGATAATCGATGCTAAGCTCCATTTTATATCCATCAGTTCTAACACCTCTTCATCAACCTGATCGTAATCCTCAGCAGTCATCTCTAGAATCCCGATATTTCCCGCAACTAAACTTTCATATGATTCAAGCACAGTTGCAAGAAGTGCTATATGTTGTTTGGCCACTTGTTCAGGGAAAACGTTCTTCAGATTGACCGCAATGTTGCACTAGAATACGTTTGGATCAGAACTAGAATGCTTTGTCTGATTTGTCTGATTTTGGAACACAGAATTTGAGCTAGTACTCGAATATGATGCGTTCGGAGGACTCTGATCATAACTCGGGTATGATTGAGTGTTCGGTTGACTTTGGAACAAATGATTCGAAGAATTCATATTCGCACTAAACACCTCCTCGGTAGTACAGACTCACGTCTTGCACAACATTTGCATTCTTCGATTTTGCCATTTTTAGCATCTCCATTTCATGTCCCTCCAACTTGTCAATGAAATCTGATAGCTTGTAATGCCTCCAACTCTGGCGATTATTCAATACCATTAAGTAGGTCGTCCACTCCCCCTCAGGAAGTGCATCAGCCAGTTTATCAATCGTCTCTTCATCAGTTTTATGAATAGTGTCTTCGCATCTGAACCATCAAATGACTATATCTATCGATCATCTGCTTCATGGTTTCGCCTTTGATCATCGTGAAAATATCAAATTTCTTCTTGATTAAAGCTTTCTTGCTTTTAATCATTTCAGCACTTCCCAGATATTTTGCTCATAATGCATTCCACAACATATGTGACGTCTTGCATTCAGGTAGCAAGATCAAGATGTCTTCTTTCACTGATAGCTGTATTAGACTTATCATCTTCTTCTCTGCCACATATGCATCTTTAAGTTATGGCGTAAACTTAACCAATGAAAGATCTTGATCACGTTCATCCTTTGACCACGTATATCCGGTTTGAACGGCAACCCAACTGTAAAAGTGATTCGCTTGAACCGAGTTCACAAATTTCTCTTTCCATCCTTCAAACTCATCCACGCTCATCAACTTGGGCGGCTTCACAGAAGTTCCCATTTCGTTGTCCATATTCATTTGATTTACTGCATTTGCGTTTGAAGTCGAGGCCTGAGCTTTCCCGTAGCAAAAGCATTATGAAAAACATCCATCTCGAAATCAGACGATTATGACTGAAACACGTTCAAAACACTTGAAGATTGATTAGCAAACTGACAAGTTCGGGCAAACTTGTGCAGAAAAAAACAATTTCAGATTCAGTTTTGACAAGTTCGGGCGAACTTGTGATGAATTTCAGGAAAACTTTCAACCTTTACCAAGTTCGGGCGAACTTGTGATAATTTTTAACAAAATTTTGACAAGTTCGGGCGAACTTGATCAAAATCCTTTGAAAAACTCAACAACTTCGCGCGAAGTTGTTCAAAATTAGCAAAAACTTGTGAATTTAGATCAACTTCGGGCGAACTTGATGCATAAGTTCTGCTGGAATGAGTTTATGAAACATGGTTTTTTGACATTTTTGACATGAAATCGATTGAATTTGGTTTTAAAAAGTTTCAAGGGTTTGTTATTAGGTGATTTATGTGACATATTCAAAATTTAGCCATTTTTAACCGTAGATTCATCAATTTTGTGAAAAAGTATAGAAAAATAAAAGAAATGGGTAGAAATAGAGAGTGTCTTGTGTAGATCTCAGCAAATTAGGTATCCATGACTTTGATACCACTTGATATGATCGCTCCTCCACTGCTTAGGAACCTAATTTGTATTTAAAGTCATCGTAAGCGGAAATTACGTGAATTGTTAATCGAATACACAAGATTTACTGTTTAAAGTGTGTTTATTAGTCCAAAATCATATTACATCAAGAATCCAAACAGACAGAGCTTTGTAGTCTAGAATGCAAAGTTACAAATATGAAAGACCCAAGACGCATATATATAGACTTACAAGTTCGCTCGAAGTGTGCATGGCCTGCCTACAAGAACTTCGGCCGAACTTGAGCTATAACATCATAAATACTCAAAATTCTAACATTTACCAGCCCTAATCACACAGACTCGATCCAAGACCTAGACAATAGACATCATGTATCAACAAACTTCTATCTGATCGAGTTCATAAACTCGCTAAATGTTAGTGGTTTGCCGCCTCATAAGCTTCGTTTAAAAATTGGATGCCCAATAATATTTTTACGGAATATCGATCCATCACATGGCATGTGTAATGGCACGCGATTGATATGTAAAGGTTTCATGCGAAATGTAATTGATGCAGAAATTGCAGTCGGTCAACATGCCGGTAAACGAGTATTTTTGCCAAGAATCTCTCTAACCCTTTCTGAAGATGACATGTTCCCATTCAAGCTGAAAAGAAAACAATTTCCAATTCGACTAAGCTTTTCCATGACGATTAATAAAGCTCAAGGTCAAACAATTCCGCACGTTGGTATTTATTTACCGGATTCTGTATTTTCACATGGACAGCTTTATGTGGCGTTATAAAGAGGGATTTCAAGACAAAATACGAAGGTGTTGGTACATCTCGCCAAAGATTTTAAACAACGCGGAGTTTACACACCAAATGTTGTCCACCAGGAAGTGTTGCGTGATTAA
The DNA here is from genome assembly GCA_947069175.1 of Scalesia atractyloides. NCBI lineage: Eukaryota > Viridiplantae > Streptophyta > Magnoliopsida > Asterales > Asteraceae > Scalesia > Scalesia atractyloides. The sequence goes on from CAMTDV010000030.1 coordinate 32,349,066, forward strand.
TGAACCGCATTCGTATCATAACGAATGTAAGTTAGTAGATTATGAGCCTTAATTGCTTCCAGAAATTACTTTTTTAAAACACCTGTAAGCGTCTAACATTTTTTTATGTGTCGAAATCTGGTACAGTAGAGGAGAAGATACAAGAAAGTCATGAGCGAACGGATGTATTGGAAAAACAAGAAGAGATACAAGAGACTCCCCATATTTTTTTTGGTGTTTTGTCCAGCTACTTGCTTGTATTGTACTTTTTTTGTTTTTAATTACATCTACTTCCTTATTTTGTACTCTTCTTGTAGATAGATCACATGAAACAAGTAAAAAAATTAACAAAAGTATATCAACAAAGAATTGATAAAATAAACAGAAAAACCAGTGCCAACATATTATGAATAAGAAAACTAACTTAAGTACTATAGAATATATCACGAGACGACTGATAAACTAACGGTAAACGAGTATCCTATTGTAAATCATCACTCCTGCCGCATATCGTGGGTAAATGACTAGTATATAAATATATATATATATATATATATAGGAGTCGGTTCAATTAAGAACCACCATTAGTTGTGAGAACCATGAGAACTTTTACCTCCCGCGTGAGTTGGGCCATATTTTTTTCAAAACAAACATCAAAATATTATAAACATATCTGAAAAAAAACAAAAGTAATTGTCGAGTCGTTAGTTAATATTTTTAAGGCGAAGTAAATATTTTTACATCACAATACAACTTTTTTACTCATGATGTAAATTTTTGCAAGCGACTTTTTTTTATTTTTATTTTTTTTTGTAACAAGTGGTTTTTTTAAATATTTTTGAGAAATTTCTTTTTTGAAAAATCCTTTTGGAAGATGTAGTTCTCATAATTCTCACAACTAAGATGGTTCTCATTTTCCCTTTACCTATATATAACCTAACAGAATATGGTCATTATCAAGTCTAATAAAACGTTTTAAAAGGTCTAGTTCTCAAGCTTATGATAACTAAAGGTGGTTCTCATTTTACTCTCTCTCTATCTCTCTTTCTCTCTTTATATATATATATATATATATATATATATATATATGATAGGGATCCGTTAGGAACCACCCTTTATTGTGAGAACCGCGAGAACTAGTGTGAACACAAACAGTAATACCTTAAATAATCTAAAAAACACCCAAAATTTTTTATTTTTTTAATATTTTTTTTGAAAAATTCGTTATATTTCATCAACAATAAAAAAAATTCAAAAAAAAATATTTTTGAGTAACAATTATCCATGCACATATGCATTTTTATCATTTTTTGACAAATTCCGTAATACATTACAAACATTGGACAATTGTACTTTCATTTACACTACCACGTGTAATACACTACTTTTTACGTTACCAATATTAGAAATGCACATGTGCATCTATATGTATCAACATGAAATAAGGTGTTTTGGTACACTACTTTGAATACGCTTTCTCTTTCATCTATCATTCCATCTATAATACACTACCATGCACATGTGCATATGTATCATTTCTTTGACAAATTCCGTAATACGTTACAACTATTAGACAATTGTACTTTCGTTTACACTACCATGTGTAATACACTACTTTTTACGTTACGAACATTAGAAATGCACATGTGCATCTATATGTATCAACATGAAATAAAGTGTTTTGGTATACTACTTTGAATACACTTTCTCTTTCATCTATCATGTCATCCATAATACACTTCCATTACCTCCTACCATCCATAATACAATACCATTACCTCCTACCATCTATAATACAATACCAATACCAATATTTTCACTTTATTACATGTATATCAACACCATTTATACCATCCAATCAACATATTACATCATAAAGTGATAACTATAATCAAACCATCAACCACTAGGTATAACTAACCAAAAAAACATGTATATGAGCCTATTTATCATTCAAAATCATAAACTTTTTTTACCAAAACACGTTATATAATGGTTATACATAATGATGCACATGTGCATTTTGAATATTGGTAATATAAAAAGTAGTGTATTACGGATGGTATTGTAAATTAAAGTACAATTGTCTACTACTGATAATGTATTATCGAATTTGTCGAAGTTATGATACGTATGCACATGTGTATGGATAATTGTTACTCGAAAAAAAGGTTTTTTATTTTTAATTTTTTTAAACGAAATATAGCGATTTTTTTTAAAACATAAAAAATTGAGTGTTTTTTTTGATTTTTTTAGATTTTATTTTGCAATAAAGGTGGTTCTCGCGGTTCTCGCAATAAAGGTGGTTCTCGCAAGAACCTTACCATATATAATATATATATATATATATATATATATGTGATAAGGATCCGTTAGGTACCACGAGAACCAGTGTGAACACAACCATAAATACCTAAAAATAAAAAAACACACAATTTTTTTTATTTTTGTTTTATTTTTTATTAAAAGTCATTAAATTTCGTTACTAAAAAATAGTTTGAACAACTATTTTGCTGCACATGTGCAACTAAAATATTTTTTGAACAACTGTATTGCTGCACATGTGCATGCGTATGTATGCACATGTGCAACAATACTGTTGTTCAAATTTTTTTAATGACGAAATTTAGTGATTTTTAATAAAAAAAACTTTTTTTAACATTTAGTTGTTCAAACTGTTGTTCATTTTATATTGCCGATTTACCCTTCTAATTAACAGAATTACATATAAATTGACTGAGTTACCCTTCTTGTTGACGTAAAAAAGATGAAGTTAACCCAGTGGACTAAAATGGCAAAGGTGAAACCTTTTTGGACCCACAGGCGAAAAATGATACATTTGGATGAAACTGAAAATCAGTCCATTTTGTCCGTGAATTGTCCAATAAAAGTTAAAAATAGAAGAAATGAGTAGAAGATAAGATGTTCTATGTCCAATGTCTTCAAATTAGGCCAATCCTGCTCTGATACCAATTGAGGGTCCGTTGTACGGATCTTTCGGGTCATAATTTGGCAAACCTAAGGTAAACGTGCGGAATCCGTTTGCATAGGCGACATTGGATACAAGTTCTTTACTGATTAATCACTGTTTCATTAATATTCAAACGTTACAGATCCTGGAAACACTTGGACAGAGCTTCGCCTCTGTCGTGACAAAATCTCTAAATCTTACAAATGAAATGTCAAGACTCTATTTATAGGATTGCAAGTTCGCTTGGGGAGTGTAAGTTCGGGCGAACTTGCTTAGTCAAATTCGGCCGAACTTGACTACAACATATACATTTCAAGCGAACTTGACCCTTATACATAAACTTCGACATTTCGCTCCTAAATACTGACTCAATATTATACGATGACGTAGGCAACAGACATATGCATCAACAGACTCCCCATTGGATGTTGTCGTAGTCATCTTTCTACAAACAAATTCCAGAGTCTTTAATGTTCTCTTGATCTTCATAGCATCTAAAATCCTTTTCTCTTTTCTTGAGCTTGTCTTGATAAAACTTTAAGCACCATGCTCCCCCTTGCTTTGAGCTTTCTGGTATCTTCAATCAACGTTTTTATCCAGCTCCTCCTTAAAATATACTTCCTGTTTCAAATTTCCTCAAACATTCAAATAAACATTTCAGATTCAAACTTTGAAATTTCTAACCATCAACATTTCAAATTTTAATCTTCTATCAGTTTTTAAACCCTCTCAGTTATTCAAGTCCAAATTAATGACCTTGAATATCTGATTTATATCAAGTTCAACTTAATGATCTTGATCAAACGTTTTGACACAAAACTGACACATTTATTCAAATGTAAGTTTCAACTTAATGAACTTTTAAACTTTTCAGGTCAATTTGAAATTTTCAAACTTTTGATCAGCAGCTTTAGATTTTGAAAATCAGCTTTTCATCATCAGCGGTTGAAACGAAAAGATAATATAATCTTTTTGTTTTTATGTAATGAATACCAAACTCTAACTATGTACAAACATATCAGTTTTTGAGACATCTCACTAGTACCTTTGACCTTTTCATGACACTAAGTTTTAAACAAATTTACCTAGATTGTCGATATGTTTGTCCTCTTAAACTTCAACACATTTCTCAATTGTTCCAAGATACGTTATGTAGAATTAAGAAACTTGACTTAACTATGGTTCCCATCTCAGAATATACTCCTGCATCAAGATTCCCTAGATTTCATCTTACAGGTGAATATAGCATAATTGATATCTGTATCTGTATCTGGGTTAATGCGAGACCTTGAGAGCTCAGGTTAATACTACCGTATCGACAAAGAGATGAAGGCTCGACTTATAAGGCAATGTTCCAAAATGGAATCTTTTTGTACTGCAATTGTAGAGTCTTTCGATATTTTCAATTGAATGCAGTTTTAGGGGATTTTTGCAAAAGCATTATAGAAGTTCTAGGCCATTGCTTACGCAAAATCAGAAGAACTTGTATAATACCCCAGATATCAATCATCTATAAAGACCTCGTATCTCAGAATCAGGCAATCTCTCAAACGAAATTTCGGAGTACTAAGTCCATATATCCGAGAGATGTTAATCCACAAAATTTAGCAGTTGTAAAATTTAGTTTATATCTCAGAAACAATTTACTGAACGTGTAAAGCCTATCGACACATCCTTAGTAACACGTGCTTATCACTTTTTAAACTTTACAATTCTTTAAGATACTGTGATAGTCCACGGATGTACTATCATTTCTTTTTTATCCACAAAACACTTTTTGCCTTTTTTCAATGTTTTTGTAATTTTCGTATTTAATATGTTTTTGGATTTTTTGAAAATTTTTTCTCCCCTAAAATTCAAAAACATATTTTTGGAATTTTTGATTTATGGAAAAACATTGACCAACCGATGAGAATCACTTCAATTCTCCATCCATTATTGTTTCACAAATTTTCTTTTAAGTCCTCTCCCCCTCATGATGATAAAAATCTTGACACCTTTGTATTTATAACAATTTATACTCCTGGGTTTTGTCTATTTAACAGTGAGGGTTCTGTGAAATTTTTCAAATTTTTCTTCAAAAAAATTTTCAAGTAAACATTATTTGAATTTCAAATCTTTTGAAAAATGACCTTTATATAAAACTTGATAATCCAGCCCGTCTTTATTGTGTGCCACGGAACTCCATTCTTAGTAATTTACTTTTTCCTCGGAAGCTCCTGCACAAAAATTCAAACAATTAGTTGAATAGAGACACCCAAGCCTTTGCAGTCTTAGGCGTTGTTTCTTCAACCTTAATTTTGATTTTCTTTACACAATCAGGTTTATTTTGGACTTTCTCAAGTTTCGGAAGGTCCTCTAACCTTTCAATTTTCACTGATTGTATAACTTCTTTTTCTTTTACCAACCATGATTAATTTTTCGTTAAAGCTTTCTTGAAATACAATGTAGAAACTTTTTGTTCATAACTATTCGAGGATTCACCAGTTATAAAATTTGAAAACTTAGTAATAACTGGTTTCACATTGTTTGTAGTTTCTGTACATTGTTTCAAAACTTGAGTTGGTACTCCAGAAATTTTGTTATCAATATGAGCAGGTTTAGGATTAATTTGAAAACATTTTCTAGCAATGTGTCCAGTTACTCCACATTTATGGCACTTCCTGTTCTCATATCGATCTTTTCTATCAAACCATACACCCAAATCATAACATTGATTTGACGTGTGATAGCCCTCTTTCCTTCTTCTCCTGTAACTTTAATTTGACGTTGAAGCACTGTGGTCCGACCTGCACCACTTATTTACAAATTTTTGTGAATTTCTATAATGACTGGATGATCGTACCTATGAGCTTTTATTCTTCTTTTGAAAATTTTCATAATTTTTAAAACTTTGTTTTTCTTTTTGTTTTCGGTCTTCATTCTGCTTAGAAGGTTTTTTGCATTGAGCATTCACCTTTTTCAGTAGATTGTAGAACAGTTTATTGAAAATTTTCTTTTAGTTTTAAAAATATTTCATTTTTCTCTTTTTTATCACTTTCATCATCGGTATCATCATCACAATTCTCAATTATGACATTCTCATAATTTGTGATCTTGTCACATATTGAAATTTCATTATTATTATTATTGATCGGTTTTGAACATATATGATCTAACTTTAATGAGGAGGTCACAAAACCTTTCAATAATTTTTCTGAATTAACAGTTTTATTTTTAACAGTCTCAACTTCTTTTTCAAGTTGAGCAATTTTCTCAATATGAGAATTTATTGCTATTTGATTTTCTATATTTAAATTTTCAAAAACAATTTTATCATTTTTAAACATTTTTATTTCATTTTGAAAATCTACTACCATCTTTAATTTTTCATTTTCTAAAATTTTTATTTTGTTTTCAAAATTCTTTTCATTTTCTTTTAATTTTTTATTTTCTACCGTCAAACTCTCAATCTTACTCAAGAGTTTTGCATTATCTGCCTGATAATTGTCTACATCATAGACCGGGCAGACTGGTTTAGAACTTGAAGACTCATTTATGGATATACTTGAAACTAGAGCTTCATAGTTCTTAATCACTACACTCTCTTGAAACTTATTCTTCAGAGATGTCCATAATTCTTTCGCAGTCTTGTATTCTGGTAAAAGTATCAGGATGTCTTCCTTAACCGATTGCTGGATAAGATTAATCATTTTCTTTTCAGCAAAATAATCATCTTTCTGTTGAGTAGAATATTCTCATCTCTAGGAACGACATAACCTGTCTCAATCGCAACCCAACTGCGGAAATGCATAGCTTGGACCCAGCTCTCAAATTTTCCTTTCCAAACTTCATACTCATCAAAACTTATCAACATTGGGGGCTTCACGGACCCCATTTCGTTTTCCAAACTAATATGTCGTTCAAAACACTTGAAAAAATGATTAGTAAACAGACAATTTTAGTAAAAATTTGACTTTTTAATCGACAATATTAACGTATCGGTTTGCTAAAAACGTTTAAAATTTTTCGGGAAACTGTTTTTACCAGATTAGAGCTTTAAACTCGTCTCTTCGATACAAATCTAACGACATATAATGTCCGAGACGTTTTTCTGGATTTTTATGCCTTTTTTTGTTTTTTTTTTAGAATCCTTGGACAAGTTCGGGAGAACTTGTCACAGACTTAACAAGTTCGAGCGAACTTATGTGAATTTTCAAGAGATAGCAAGTTCGGTCGAACTTGTATAGACTTTCAACAAAAAATTTTTATAAAGTTCGGGCGAACTTGACTAAAAATGATGAAAAAAACAGTCAAGTTCGAGCGAACTTGAGTAAAAACCTTAATCAGTCAAGTTCGGGCGAACTTGATGAAAAATTTGAGTTTTTTAGAAGTTAGAGCGAACTTGATGTTAAGTTCGAGCAAAGTTGTGATTTCAAACATGGTTTTTTTAAATTTTTCGGCATGAATTCGTTTGTTTTAAGCTCTGATCTTTTCAAGGGTTTTACTATTATGGATTTTACGTATTATACTTGAAAATCAGTCCATTTTGTCCGTGAATTGTCCAATAAAAGTTAAAAATAGAAGAAATGAGTAGAAGATAAGATGTTCTATGTCCAATGTCTTCAAATTAGGCCAATCCTGCTCTGATACCAATTGAGGGTCCGTTGTACGGATCTTTCGGGTCATAATTTGGCAAACCTAAGGTAAACGTGCGGAATCCGTTTGCATAGGCGACATTGGATACAAGTTCTTTACTGATTAATCACTGTTTCATTAATATTCAAACGTTATAGATCCTTGAAACACTTGGACAGAGCTTCGCCTCTGTCGTGACAAAATCTCTAATCTTACAAATGAAATGTCAAGACTCCTATTTATAGGAGTGCAAGTTCGCTTGGGAGTGCAAGTTCGGGCGAACTTCCTTAGTCAAGTTCGGCCGAACTTGACTACAACATATACATTTCAAGCGAACTTGACCCTTTACATACATAAACTTCGACATTTCGCTCCTAAATACTGACTCGATATTATACGATGACGTAGGCAACAGACATATGCATCAACAGTCTTGCCATATATATATATATATATAGGGGATGGATCATGAGAAAACTAGTTTAAATGAGAAAACCAAAAAACTAACTAAAAAAGCCAAAAAAACATATCAAATTTTTTTATTTTTTATTAAAATTCGCTATATATATTATATAAAAAAACTTTTTAAAAAAAAATAAAAAAAAGCATATAATGCACATGTACAACATAAACATATAATGCATTTGTGTAGTACACATATAGTGCACATGTGCAGTACAAGTTTTTTTTTTGAAAAAAAAGCTTTTTTTATACATAAAATGCAGCGATTTTTATAAAAAAATTGTAAAAAAAATTATATGTTTTTTATGCTTTTTTTTGGCTTTTTTAGTTAGTTTTCTAGTTTTCTCATGATCCTCTCCCTATATATATATATATAATATATATATATATATATATATATGTTTATATATTACATGACTAACCGAAGTTTTAGCCAAATTAGTTTTGGCTATTAACTGAAAGTTAAGTGAACCAAACAAAAAAACGGTCAATCTATGTGAATAAACCGAACCGAGTAACCAAAAAACCGATTGTTTTATAAAATAGACGAACTGATAACTTTGGTTTTGACTTCGTTTGAGGATAATAACTGAAACGACCAAACTATGTATACCTTGACAATGTCTGTTTTCACAACCCATCACGCAAACACTCTTATCGTATATTACTACTTATTTCTGAAATAAACATTATTTACCGTTATATATATATATATATATATATATATATATCAAAGTTCATTAGCTCATAGACTATCTTAATATGAAAAATATGTATAAAAAACACAAAAATTCTTAATTGTGAGCTAGTTCTCTATTGCCCTCATCACACATATATTGTATTCTGTAATATTATTACTTAAATTTGTCATTCGCCTCATTAAAATATGTCACCATATTACTCATATTCAGTAATTGATTTGGTTTCGGTTGAGGATATATTAATTGAAACGATTGAATCATGCACACTCTAACACTGTCTATGATTCTCGTACCCACGCGGACACCCTTATAGTATACTCTACTTATTTTCGAAATAACATTGTTTACCTTTATATATATATATGTATATTAATATATATATATATATATATATGTATATATAAAATATATATATATATTAAATTTAATTAGCTCATAGACCATCTAAATATGGAAATAGAAAAAAAAACACAAAAAAGAACCTTAGTTGTGAGCTAGTTATCTAATGGCACCATCACATACATATTGTGGTATGTAATATTATTGCTTATACCATGCGTAATGGGCGTGAATGAGATAGATAACGCCCACCAAACCATCTTCGTGGGCGTTATAGCGGCATGAAGGGGGAGGAGCGTTTCCAGTATAACGTCCAATAAGAAGAAAAATGAAAAGTAATGGTTCATAGAGCATTAAAGAGCGTTAACATTAAACGTTTTTTGAAAATACGTTATAATGCTGAAATGAAAGAAAATACCATTTAGAATCCATTAACCATTACGGATGGCTTTAAAATTGTCTTCACGTCATTAAATAAGTTACGAGATTACCCATTTTTAGTAATTGATTTGAGATTGATTAATAAATGAGTGAATGTTTATTGATTTTAGAATTTTCTTTTATACCTTTATTAGTTTTATTTTTTATTTTTTTTTTGTAAAACTGCTCAAATTGGATTTTTGTAAATGTGAATCCATCTAAATCCTCAAGGAAGAAATCAAATTGGATTTTTGTAAATGTAAATCCATTTAAATCCCCAAGGAAGACAAAAGACAAATATTTTTGGTAACTGAAACATTCTCTGGCAACCTGAATCTGTGCCTTAGGAATATTTTTGATTGAGTTTTGTGTTCATTTTCTGTACTTCACTACTTTGATAATTTAATTTTTCTACTACGGCTATGAGATAAAACTAATCTATCCACACATGCCCACGAGAATGTAATCAGCCTAACGGTTAGAAGAAACAACAAGAAGATAGGTTATACACTCACCAAACACACGCATATCGACATACTTTTCATGAACCACATGAGTGTTCATTAGTTAATTAAATATATATAAAACTACCAGAAATATTATATCAAATATAAAATTTTTTTCGTTCAAGTTAACATCTTTGTACGTATATATAGGGGATGGTTTAAATGAAAACACCTATTTTGTGTGAGAACCATGAGAACAAATCTCAACCATCCATATATCCTCTCTTCTGTTTTTAATTAAAAGGTTAAATGGGTAATTTTACCAATCCCCTTTTCCATTATCAGGGTAAAGCACGCTCAGAACCTTTCCATCAAAATCACGCTTGAAGATCAACAATGGCATTTGAATTTTCATCTTTCGAATTCAGATATTAGGTCATTTCGTGTTCAATGATTCAATTACAGGTATTTTCATTTAGTTTTTGATTCAACATTAACCTAATCATACCTAGTTTTCATCCAATTTGCATTCAGGTTTTCGAATTACCTCCATTACTCACCGATCTTCATTCGATTTTGTTCATAATATGCTTGTTTATGTTTTTTTTATAATTTCTTTGTTTATGATACGATTTCAGTTTTGGTTTTGGTTTGTCTTAATTATTTTTTAATTGGTGAGTTGCATTCTTATTATTCGTACGCATGATTTCCTAGTTTTGTTTTGCCCTAAATCATATGTGGGGAATCGTGAGTTGAATTGTAAAAATCATATGAGTAAATTGGGAGTTTTGATAATCTGTAAAAAGGGATTGTTGCTTCAAGAATAATAATCAAAAATTTAATTTGTCACTATTGATTGTACAAAGTTTTTTGGTTTTTTAAGCATCAATTTTCAAATAATTTATTATCTATAGCCTTATAAGTGTGTTCAATTGATCCACTGTCTTGTATTGAGCCAATATATATGTTTGATTTTTGCCCTATCAGTGCTAGAGAAGATTTTGATTTAGTTTTTTTTTCTTTTATTCACAAAAATTTAATTGTTAAATCACTTTCACATGTTTGTTGTGTCTAAAACGACTGTATGTTAATTGAGCTATAGTTTAGCTTTCACTTATGATCAGGCCCCCTTTAAGTATGATTTGAGCATTGAACAAGCTAATCTTGAGTAGCTCCCAAGCGGCTAGTTTTGTTCACACTCTTAGTTGTATTATTATATGGGCTTATTGATTTCACTCTTCTGGTTGCTAATATTTCCATATTAATTTACTATATGCACATTACATTTTTTAATCTTGTTTGCAATAGTATGTTCGTCTCACTGAATGGTACTAGATATTGGATACCTCATGTTATCACGTATCATAAACCTATCGTTGGTATGGTATTTGCTAAATTGGATTTTCATGTTTATAAATTAGATACCTATTGTTGTCTCAAAGTATAAACCTTTCTAAATTTCTCTAGTGTCTCTTTTTGTAGCAACAGTTAAAGGGCAAGAAAAAGAAAGGGAAGTGCAAGTTATGTGGCATACTTGGCTACCTTGATTCTTGGAATTTTCCAAAAAGAAAATCCAACTGATGAAGTAGTCATTGTGATGAAGAGAGTTATTCCAACGATTATAGTCATAGCGAATGAAGTCTTATTTTTACTGCTGCAATTTTAGTTTGAACATGGCATCCATCTAGTATGAGTTTTAAATATTCAACATTTTATTGGGTGAATTTAATATTTTGTTTTGATGGTTAATTTTACATTTTTATATATTATTATGCTAATGTTTCATTATTATTCTATATAGGTTTGTTTTATTTTCTGTGATCATATTCCATATGTATAAGTGTTTGTTTTACAGATGTGTATGTGTTTTACGTTTGCGTAAATATCATATATTCTTATGTAATATGTCTTACACATGTTTAGACTATTCACTATCACACAAGTGTGTCTATTTTACATATGTGCAGCTAAATTACACATGTGTAACTATTCACTGCCCTGTTCTTTGTTTGTTTGACACATGTGTAATTGAATTAGACATGTGTAAACTGTGTATTGTCATACCCTTGTTCGAATTAAACCAAGATATGATTATCTAAAAGCCAAAAGCACTATTGACTAACAAGTAGGATTATAGTATTATTTAAAAATTAAAAGCACTAAGACATTGATTACAAATCATAATCATTGATGCATGGTAACAATGATAACATAAAAATGAAATTTGTTGTTCTTAGTAACATCTAGCTTTTCTTTTCGTTTTGTGCTATCTCAAACTTCAATGCTTTCTTTATCACATTTTCTCGGTGAAGGTTTGCTTCTGTTAGTACAATCTTCGCAACATACTTCCTTTTCAGCATATTTAATTGAACTCCTTCCATTGCCTCCTATTTTCTCGCGCCCATTGACTTCTAGTATAATGCAAATATGTGTTTCTGTATCAACAGAAAACATTGGTAAGTTCATCATTTATATGTTTGTAAACAAAACTAGCTTTTTTTTGTCATTGCACATATATAAAACTTCATAGCTATATTTATTTATAATAATTTTATGATTTATATATATGTAAACTTTGATACCTATGGTGATATTTGTAAATTATTTTGATTTACATATGTATAAAAGCATATGCAGATATGTTATAAATGTATTTTTTATTACATACCAACACATTGACCATTTCATATCTTTTAGGGGCAAACATCAATACAAACTCTGAAATCCGGGCACTAGTACTATAATATCCAATAATATGTTTTTAAGTTGGATTTGAATTGGTCTCTTATTAATTTTTTTAATGGATTGTAGCATAGAGTTTATCATATGTATTTTCCCAAAAGGAAGCTTGATATAGGGATGAGCATTTGGTACCAAGTATCAGTATTGAACCGGTGCTGAACCGTACCATGTATACCTGGTACCGGTTCCCATTTTCTTTGTTTTTCAGTACTAGTACAGTAGCGGTATTTACGGATAAAACACCAGTAAATACCGGTACTGTAGTGGTACCGAACCGGTGTATACGATACCAGTACCCATTCCTCCTGTTTTTCGTTACCAATACCGGTTCGGTACCGAACGGGTACCGTGCTCATCCCTAGTTTGATAGCCTTTTGAAGTGCTCCCGGTCCAAGTGACACAAGTACTAAACCATTAAGTCATTTGTTTTTACTAATATTCTAAACAAACAAACCTTCTGACTTACACGCGTGTAAACTGCTCACTTACACATGTGTAAACCTTTATATCTATGCTTATATAATTTAACTAATATGGTTTACACATGTGTACCGTTCATATCTATGCGTATTTTAAATTCTAGGATTTACACATGTGTAAAGTTTCATATCTATGGTTAATTTTTTTTAACTTTTATTCTTTACACATGTGTAAACCTTCATATTAATGCTTATATTTGTATAACTAATATGGTTTACATATGTGTAAATCATTATATCTATACTTATTTTATTTTAAATCTGAGTTGAATTATCTTGCAGTAGATCTAGCAAGACTTGTTTACAATTTAGGTATACTCTTCCACAACAGTTACCAAAGTCGAGTACGTTATTTTAACCAACCATTATTACATAGGTTCGAACTAAACGAGAAATTTAAAATTTCAAGTTACCCAAAGTCTCTCTAAACCTAAAATTATTTTTTGCAGAAAAGATGATGCTATAATGTTAACTCATAGCAAAGTACATAAGAATATAAATCCACTGAATGATTATAATACAAGTATACTAAGTAATTAATTATTATAAAATATAATACTTACATAAGGATGAAGCAATTTGATTGGTATTGGAACTCTCATTTAGCAGAGTTTTAGTCATGAATTGAGAAAACCCCTTCGCCGTCATTTCCCCCCAATTATCACTCTGTTCCAATCTCATTACCAAACTACCTTTTCTGATTACCGAAATCATACAAATTAACATATAATCATTGTGGATTTTGGTTAATTAAGGCACGATTTGATATGTAGATTGATTTCGTGAGGAAAAGAATGGATTAGGGTTTAGGAAGTCTGAGATCTAATTTTGTGAGAAGAAGGTGAATTTGAGTGTGAACGTTAATTGAGTGTATTTTTACAATAATGTCCTTTTCAATCCTATATTGTGGTTCCCTTCTCATTTAAATATTCATTTAATCTTAGCCTTTAATTTATGATGATCTATAGATGAAAATTGTTTCTAGTGTTCTCACAAAAATCTTTGTTCCCAAGAAACCCTCCCCTATATAGATTGATAAGTCTACAACCATGGCTTAGGGTTAATATTACTAAATTTTGTCTTATAAAATTTATAAAAGTTTGTTACGGAGGGATCAACATTTGTAAAAAAGCTAGGTTTCAGAATTAAGTGAAAAATATGGGATAATTTGCATGCTTGGTTATTATTTTTAATTATTGCTAGGTTTATCACCGTCGCCGCGTTGTGGCAAACTTCTTTTGTTATTTAGCCTGTGTTTACATGTGTTTTGAATTAAGTACAAGCGAGTTGCACCCGGAACTGCTGATATGAATAAAAAGAAAATGTAGACAAAAACGCTAAAAAATAACCGAAAAAATCAATCAAAAAGTTGTATGGTAATTATGTTGTTCGTATGAAACCCGTGGTCAGTGAAGAGCAAATAGTACTGGAGACAGGTACCAAATTTTCCGAACCGAAAGATCCTAAGTACCAGTTCGGTACCGACTTTTTGTGTTCCCGGTAGCGGTGCGCTACCGACTTTTTGTGTTCCCGGTAGCGGTACCGTAACCGGTATTTTCGGTACCGAGCTCATCCCTACCCCTGAGATAAACAAAAAAAAAAGAAATCATTAAAAGGCGAAGGAAATCAACAAAAAAAGTTGTATGATACCGTTGTTATTCGTATGGTACCTGTGATCAGGGATGACCAAATGGTACCGGGTAGCAGTACCGAATTTCCCGAATTAAAAGATTTTCAAACTCAATTCGGTACTGGTTTTTGTCGTTTTCTGTACCAGGTTGGTGCTGATTTTAACCTTCATGTACCGATAATGATTCGGAACGTATCAGTATTTTCGATACCAGTACCAGTTGACACCAAAGTTATCCAACTTTAAAAGTAAAGAAAATTATTGTTATTATAATATTAAAAAAGATAAATATATTAAAAAAGTATATATATTATTATAATATATAGAGTAATTACGATTTTGGCCCCTGTGGTTGTCTCACTTTAACCCTATTAGCCCATAAAATAATCTTTTAACATCTGAGCCCCAACGTCTTCTTTTCTAACTCTTTTGGCCTCCATCACTAACCTCATCTATTTACTTGGTTAAAAACTATTCATGAGGGGAATTTTTTTTAATTTTACCAACCCACTTGTTAACCATTAAATAAGATTCAATTAATTTGTGGGACCCACCCACCCTTTCATCTTCAACCACATATTTTCTTCCCAGCATCGCCGATAATAACGAGTTCGCCCGGAAAAGTTAATCGGCAATTTGAACTTAAATATCTTTAATCATCATCAGCACAATTTTTCACACCCAAATTCATATAAAATATGAAGTATAAAATAAGAAAAAAGGAAATGAATATATATAATTTTTCAATCATTATCAGCACACACAGTGCGTAATGAATATATGTATATAACAAAGAAATCAAACAAGAGCAGTTCAAGGCTAATATTGATAGAAATCAATTGGGGATGAGAAGGGAATTAAAGAACAGGGGTTGGGAAATAGAAATTCATAATGACATCATATATTTTTCTTAACTAACTCACATACCAATTCTTCACATATGCTGCATGATTATTCTTTGGAACCAACTGATGAGGTAGCCCAAGAACATTCGCTGGAACTTTTGATGTATACCCCAAGAACACATAGGTCTCCACCGAAAACCCAGATACCGGCAAGCTCACTTCTCCGGTGACTTAGGCGTCGCCGGCCTGAAAGAGGTGGGATTGGGGCGGTGATGACCGAGTGGTGATGATGGTTTGATTATGGTTGGCGAATTTGTTTTTTTTCCGATGACTTATGTAGCGTCACCTGAGAGAAGGTGGGGAAATTTACACATATACCCATCATGTGAGTTGCACATGACTGCTTTTTAACCAAGTTAATGGATGAGGTTAGTGATAGGGGCCAAAAGAGTTAGAAAAGAAGACGTTGGGGGCTCAGATGTTAAAAGATTCTTTTATGGGCTAATAGGGTTAAAATGAGACAACCACAGAGGCCAAAATCGTAATTTACTCTAATATATAAAAAACACTATTCATTAGATTGTGTTTTTAATATATAGTTAAGTTGATATCAAACTTATCCAACTTTAAAAGTAAAGAAAATTATTGTTATTATAATTATAATCTTAAAAAAGAAAAAAATATAAAAATGTATATATAAAAAACACAACTATTGGCAGGAACATTGTTTTTTACTCTATTATTTTAACATCATTACATTATCAAAATACCACCAAATTCTCACCATAACCGCCCAAATTTATCTTTCCACTCTTATGGAATTTTGGGAAAATGCAAATTTTCTACTTCAATACAAAAAGCCTTACGTCATCACATCCACCATAAATAAGGAACATGTTGAAATAACTTCACAATTCATTTCCACAATGTTCCATCTATAGGATATGGCAGGTATGGACACTATCTCTAAAAATGACTTAAAACATTAGTTCCTAGAATAGGGATATGAAGCTAAAATGGTGGGAGCCACACTAAACCAAAATTTCAACCAAAATGAAATTCTTTTTCCATACACTCTTGGTGTGCATGTCTGCTAATACTACAACTTCTAATAAAATTTCCTGAAAACTCAGTATCTGGGATACACGATTATGAAAAATACAGATTATAAGCTATCCCAAACATTGTTTATGGATTTGGTGGCAAACATAAAAGAAATCAAGAGCGGTACTGGCAATCCTTTTCTATTATATCTAAGATTGTTAAGCTTTTACCTTAAAAGTGTTTAAAAACAAGAAAGTTTTGCACGGGGTGAAGCCCATGAAATTAACAGTCTTTCAAATGAAACATTTACCCACATGATGACAAAAGGTCAAGAAAATATGGGTGAAGAAAATGTTTTACAAAACCAAGCAACAAATGTTACAACATCTGTTGTTGAGCCCATTGCTCCTGGTGACCACAGTGCACAAACCAACTTTGTGGAACACATACCAGAAATTTCCTCAAACATCTGTAGCACAAATGCAACAAACAATTTTGTTACTTCCTCACAACATATGCAATCATCTCTACATATCCAAACTCCTCACTCATCCACATAAAAAGAGAGTGTTGTAAGCATAAGCGAACCAAATCAAGTGGGAGAAGCTTCACTTGAATACCTCTTCTCAAGCCCCTCTCCTAGGGCTGCTTCTCTTTTCACTCCATCACCGATAAAACAATCCCATCATCATTCCAAAAATTGTTTGATGCAATTGATAACACTGACTTGCATATACCTAGTTCCTTTCAACAATAAGTCTAAGAGAGTATACTTCAACAAGTGACTAGGGCAAGTTCAGAAATCATTGTTATCCCACAAGCAGAGGAGGAAACACATCTTGTGTCTCAGGAGACACCTGTAGGTTTTTCAAGTGACCAGCTGCTATAATTATCGAGACAAAAGTCTCACAATTGGACAGTAGTTACATAACTAAGACCGCTTTGAAGGCAATAACTGATGAGACTACAAATCTAATCGATGTATCAGTTGGAAGTCCCTGGTACCAAGAAAAAGGGGCACTTGGTTTAAAACTAAGTTTAACCATCTTTGGTGGGAACTCGGATTATCCTATTTATTTAGGTTATGGGTTAAATTATCCAGAATTGACGGAGCGAGTAACCAAGTTGGAATCTACAGTTGATGAAATCAAAGAGATGATGGATATTTTGGTACAAAACTCAAGACCTCCACCATGATATATAGATATTGCAAAAGAAATTTAGGTGCATGCACAGATGTACCTTCACCTTCAAAAGCAAGCTGCATAACAAAACTTGCAAATGGATTTACTACGGAAAATGGTGGATGCTAAGTTCAAAGAGACTTAAATAGAGGTTAAGGCCATCAAATAATTTATCCTTGAAAACACTAGTACAACTCTAATTCTTCCCAAATATCAAGATGATGCCAAAAAGGGGGAGGAAGATTGCATGAGCAAGCTTCCACCTCTTGTCAAGAAAGCTCTAGAAAAAGGCTTGACGTTGTTGCTGCCGAAAGGGCTAGGCAAGAAGAAATTGAAAAGAAAATTGAAAATGAGAAGATGAGAGACACCAAAGAAGCAAATATGCTGATAACAGTGCAAGAGATTATTGAAAGGAAGAAAATCCACGATAACCAAGGATCTTCAACAAAGGTGTAACGCCTCAAAATTTGAATTTTTAATTTCGCTAGTATGTTTCCATGTGTTGTAGTATGAAATATAATAACTAATCTATAACCCCCAAATCCCTATTTTTGGCCATTATGTGTATTTAAATAGTTTAGCATGATGTTGGGTAACTATGAACACTTAACCTAGTTAAATGTAATGTCAACTTCATAATAGAAAGTATGTAGTAGTGGTAAACAAATTAACTAATAAAACTATAGGGGTTGAAATGCACACCTAGAAAGATTAAATTATAAAAGAAAGAAAAACAAACAAAAAGAATGTGTAAGTGTGTGTGTAACGAGTTCAGAGAGAGAGAAAGAGAAGGCATGCTCTCTAGAAAGTTAAATGACAAAATTCAGCAAATTGGGAAGGAAATTGATGATTTTGTTCATGGATGGGTCTTGATTCATGACCATCTAAGCCTACTAAACACTAGGTAAGTTACAATTAGTCTTTTGGTAAAGTTCTAGCATGATGAGAAAGTTGAAAGCATCAAATTGACATGAGTTTTGATAAGTATGACATGAATTAAGGTAGGAATTTCGTTTAGAATCACTATATAGATGGAAGTACATGTAGAAAATTGTATTTGTGGTTGTTATATGTGAAAACCCTTATGTAGGGTGAAGTGGGTTTTCAAAATAAGGATGAACCCATGATTGTTTCTAGTTAATTTAATGTATGATGATGTATGTTGTATGTGAATGATTCTTGTTAGTTAGATTGTGTATGGTATGGAAGTAAACGGATTCTTGTTGTTATTGATGAATGAAAGGAAGAGGTAGGAGATGAGCATGAAATACTTGTAAATTGTGCCTTATTTGTGGTATGCACACCAAGTGTTTGATGAAATGCCTAAGTGACGATTGTAGATGAGATTGTATGCAAGAACTTAGTAAATAGGTATAGAATGTAATAATAATGAATTTGTTAATAAACTTACATGAGGAAGGTGTGTTTGATTGAATCCATATAGAGATTTTGTTTCATTACATAATTGGGTAGAAGTGTGCATTAGTGGCTTGCACTATATACTTGAATGATGTATGCGTACTATATGTTTGTTTGATTGCTTTATTGTAGTTAGGAAGTAAAGTGTGCACTAGTTCAATAAAATGTGTGTTGTTTCAGTAAAGTGTGTACTAGTTCACTAAGTGCACTTGTTGAGTAAAGTGTGCACCAGTTTAGTAAGCGCACTAGTTCGGTAAGTGCAATGGTTTAGGAAAGTGTGCACTATTTCAGTAAAGCGCACTACTTCAGTAAAGAGTGCACTAGTTTAGTAAGTGCATTGGTTCAATAAACTGTGAAGTAGTTCAGTAAAGTGTGCACTAGTTCAGTAAGTGCACCGGTTCAGGAAAGTGTGCGCTACTTCAATAAAGTGTGCACTAGTTCGGTAATTGCACTACTTGGTAAGTGAAGTAGTTCAGCATAGTGTGCACTAGTTCAGTATGTGCACTAGTTTAGTAAACTCTGCGCTGGTTCTATAAAGTGTGCACTACTTCAGTAAAGTGTGTACTAGTTCAGTAAGTGCACTTGTTGAGTAAAGTGTGCACCAGTTTAGTAAGCGCACTAGTTCGGTAAGTGCAATGGTTTAGAAAATGTGTGCACTATTTCAGTGGAGCGCACTACTTCAGTAAACACTAGTTTAGTAAATAAACTAGTTCAATAAAGTGTGCACTAGTTTAGTAAAGTGTGCACTACTTCAGTAGAATGTGCACTAGTTCAGTAGAGTGCACTACTTCAGTAAAGTTTGCACTAATTCAGTAAGTGCATCAGTCCAGGAAAGTGTGTACTACTTCAATTAAGTGTGCACTAGTTTGGTAATTACACTAGCTCGGTAAGTGCACTAGTTTAATAAAGTGTGCACTAGTTCAGTAAAGTTTTACTAGTTCAGTAAAGTGTGCACTAGTTAAGTAAAGTGCAAACTTCAGTATAATGCACATATTGACGAGGTGCACACTTTAGTAAAGTGCACTCTTTGGTATAGTGTTGGTAGTAAGAAACCACAAACAAGCATGACTAAGAATGAAGACGTACATAGGTTTGTATGTGCGAGATTATATGTTTGAATGTTGTGGCTAGGTTTGTATCTTGAATGTGTTAGATTGAAAGATGTAAAATTTGGATAGAACACTATGTATGCACATATTGGAATTTAATATATATGAATGAATGCGACTTGTAAATTTGTGTATTTGGCTTATAATACGTATGAGTATTAACGGTATTAATCATGTTACTTTTGAGAATTGAATGAAGGTACAAGGAAGGTTCGTTGTCGGGGTGCAAGGATTGAACTAAGAACAATAATCGATTGGATTATCACACGTTGGAAGAATGCGTCATCTCATTTAAATTATATATGTTTTAGATTATGTACATTGTCATCGGTTAGTAATGATATGGATGTGTACAGTGACTGTAGATTACATGGATCATCATCATCTTCATCATGAGGTGTATGCGGTTGAAGATTGAGCCCAAATGTGGATTGTACGGGGTATGGTCGCTTAGTTGTATATGTATGTAACACTTGGTGTATTTAATAAGAAGTAAGGATGTAATTCATGTAAAGTTATCATATTAAATGGTTTTCAAACATCTTAGAACGTGTATAAATAAAGAAATTATATGGTTCATATTTCCACTGCGTCTTTTCGATTAAAACATGTTGAGTCTTACAAGAGGTTCCACAAAGCACTGCATCAACTACCATCCAAACCACTTTCACTTCTATCCAAACACCTGTTATCCAAACCATTGCTTCCATAACCCAAACAATTGTTGGTACTACAAAAGTGACAACGAATGCTACAACAACACTACCACCACCAACACATAAGTCCACCTAAAGGACTTCTCATCCACAAAAGCTAACATCAACAAAACTTCCATAACCACCAACCAAAACACTAATACTTCAAACCAGAACCAGGAGAATTAAATAAATTGTCCAAGATGATGATGTGGAAACTCTAGATGCATCACCTGTCAAAACTATCACCACTACAACTTTAACCATTACGTCTCAACCATCTACAACAACCACTACACCTTTAACCATTACATCTCTAACAACAAAACCACCTATCACCATTCCTGACCCATTAGAGTTAGAAAATGTATCAAAATAAATACAATCTTTCTACTCTATGACTGACATCAACCAACTTACCTCTCCTTGCCTCGAAAGATATTCAAAGCCTACAAATGTACAAGAGTATCTGGACCTAAAGATCATACTGGCTGAAAGAATAACTGTTGTTAAAAACAAGGGCAAAAGTGATAAGGAGGCACAACAAATTCTATCTACAAAATTCAAATAAGTGAAAAAACTAGAAGATTTTGCCAAAGATGCCAGCCAAAAAGGCTTTACAAGGGCCAGTAAACAACCTTGAGCTCTGAAAATCTTTAAGGGAAGATTACTTGTAATTTATAGTGAAGAAAAAGCCTTACACACCCACAAGGACTCAATTCTGTGGTTGGACTATAGAAGCCCTTCTAGAAGAAATTGCAAGGATTGAAAAGTTAAAGCTCAATATAGATATCAAGCCCACTCCTCCCAATTGGAAAACAGGTAAAAACCTTGTTGGTCAAAACGCTGTTGAGCTAAGAAGAATGAAGGAGGAGATGGGGGCAGCAAAATTTTGGTCAATGCAATCAATGGCCAGGTGGGATGAGCCAACATTCAAAGAGAGCTATAAGACACTTGAAGAATTAAGAGCTAAAAATCCCTTAGTCCCCAAAAGACCAAACTATGAAGACTTAACGTAACTATAAGCTCTTTAGTTAATCCTTCAGAACTTCCATTTGCAAAGAATGCCCCCCCCCCCCCCCCAGCTATTAGAAGTTATCTTAAAAGACAAAGGAGATGTCTGCAAAAGATCTACATAAATATGAAGATGAGATAAGGAAGGAAGGGATTAAAAATGAACTTATGTATGGGCATCCAGATGCCAAACTAGAAGAGCTGCTTGGGCATGTCTTGGAAAACAATTTCCCTCACCTCTTCCAATAAAATCGGTCCCAGTAAATCCATCAGCCTCAAATTTCTAAATTGGTCTTCAAACAAAATAAGCCATGAATTAACAATAGTCGGGGCTAATGGAGAAATGAAAAGGACTTTAATGAATAGTGTGATGAGCTTCAAAATTGAAGATCTACAAGTCTACTGGGTATTCCACTTGAAAGGGATGCAAATGACTCTCTCTCTCTCTCTCTCTAAAAGATTTGAGAAGCAATTTAAAGCCTAAATCAGAGAGAAATTGAATAGGTATAAAATTTGATCTGGTAAACATCTGTTTTAGCATCATCTATTGTAGGTGGAGATTTTTGGACCTACAAAAGAACAGATGATATTCATGATCAAGAAATAAATAGAAATTTGAACCAAATTCCTTTCAAAGACAGTGAATCTTGAACACATATATCAGAGCATCTATTGAAGACCAGCAAACATCTATTTGAAGCCTTGGAACCGTTGTTCATGAAGAAACAAGATATGTTCAAGTCGTAAAGTCTGCTGAAGCAAAGGTCTGATGAAGAAGACCAAACATCTGTCTGGCCAAACAGATGTTTGGAATAGGCGACAGAAGATAGCTTAAGAGTTGTTTCCCAATGTAATTGTAATAGGTTTTAACAGTATTTAGCATAGTTAGATCAGTTGTTTGATTCCCACAGATGTTGCAATTTGTAATAGTTTGCAACATCTATGGAATCTTTTCTGTTAGAAATGTTACATGTCACTATCAGGGTTATGTTAACAAATCACAAACAGAGCTTTCATACTTAGTATAAATAGATCTCACCTGTTAGAGATCTAGTTATCACTACATATCACCTTTCCTTTTATACGAATAGAATTGTTAGTGATCAGGCTGAGGGGGAGTCTGTAGAGTTAATATTCTGTATAACTTTTTGTAATCATTTGATTCTATTTGAAAACAGATGCTGATGATGATTCCTCGCTTGTGATTATTTATCTTTACTTATACAATATAAAATTGTTTGCACTTATTTGTCATTTAATCACAAGCCTTGTATACTCAGACCTAACACCTTTAGGAGATTCCCGCTTAGCCTTTGAAAGAGCTAAAAATGGGCCATGAGATACGGCCTTAGGTTAGGTGACACTAGTGTAGACCCCGCATCGGAAACCACAGTACTCTCAGGCGCTTCACTAGTCTTAGTGCTTTGACCAACTACGCTAGCACTCGTTCTCCCATTGGTCCCATCCGTTTTACACTCTTCATCTGCTGCATGCTTCCCCGTCAATCATATTCCCTTACTAGACTGGCCAAAATACCTACGGGTTAATGGAACCGTACATTGTTCCACCACTTTAGCAACAAGAAAGCAGAACTGGCACATTTTTTTTATCCAACTCGTCAAATTCACCATCGACGAGTGGGCGATCAAACGGTTCTAGGAATTCAAATTCCTCAGGATCCAACATATCAAAATGCGACCACTCTCCTAAAATACATGATCACCCTATCAATAAAAGTACAAACTTAATAAACATTTGAAAGGGAATGGCATTTACCTCCGTTGGAACGAGGAAAGTCAATAGCCGTTCATTATCATTATTCCCCCATTTTGGAAATCAAACTACCACTGTCACCATCGTTCTCGATTTAAGATCCAAATAAGTTTTGTGTTTTATTAAAATCTATTATAAAAGGATTTTAAAAGACCAAAATACCCTCACATGTGGAGAGACTTAACCAAGAAATTAAATGAAGCTTGTATAAAAGGTTGATTCTAACAATAAAAGTTACAGTGAAAGGTTGATTCTAGCGTTATTTAAACTAAAATGTATAATATGCAAATTTGAGTATATCTAAATATTGATTTTGTAAATTTATGCAAATTCTACGTAATTATGCAACCAAAAGGGATCTATATCAACTAATTATATATATACTTAAAAGGTTATGGTGGTGGGCCAATCTGACATGGCCAAGTATCGTCTTATGGCTGGCTACAATAATTTAATTCGTTTAACCGATAACTATGTTAATTTACGTGTTTAGTCCTTCTACTTTAGCTTTCCTAGTATACATATTTAGTACCTCAACTAAATAAAATTTACTCCCCATTAGTTAACTTTGTATTTCGCCTTTTAGAGTTTTTTTCCTCCCTAACGTAATGAACCAAAGCCAATCTAACTGAACAATACTGTTTTCGCTATCAGTTTTATCATAACCGATATTTTTTTTCTTTTAGTATTTCATTTGTTAGTGTTTTTTTATAGATACCGGACAATTCAATGCTCTTTTTCCAATGATTTTATGTTAGTACTATATTGATAATCAAAAGCGCATGTTAAAATTACTACTTAAACATAAAAACATCATAAAATTATGTTGATTTCAACTCAACGTCAACTCATGCATGATTGCACATGCGTCCAATGAATGATAACATCTTAATTACTTACTTTTCTTATACGTAAAACTAGAAATATAAGATATTTTTGAGTTACTTAAAAAGAAAAGTAACTTGTACGTATTCTATACGTAAAACTAAATATAAGATATTTTTGAGTTACTTAAAAAGAAAAGTAACTCGTACGTATTATATTATATATACACTTAAAAGGCTTGTTGGTGCCCAATCCGACATAGCTAAGTATCATCTTATGATTTGCCATAAAAAATTTATGTTTTTAACCTTTAACTTTGATTATTTACGTGTTTAACCCCTCGACTTTAGCTTTCCTGATCTACATATTTAGTCTCTCAACTTAATAAATTTTATTCACCATTAGTTAACTTTGTTTATATAAATGTTTAGTCCATCTACTTTAACTTTGTTGATATACATGTTTAGTCACTCCACTTTTACTTTTATTCGATTAAGTATTTCTCCTTTTAGAGTTTTTTTTCCTCCCTAACGTGATGAATCAAAGCCAATCCAACTGAACAATATTGTTTCAACTATCGGTATTGTCGGAACCGATATTTTTTTCTTTTGGTATTTCTTATCAACTATCGGTATTATCGGAACCGATATTTTTTTCTTTTGGTATTTCTTATGTTATGTGGACATTTCGATGCTCTTTTCCAATGATTTTATGTTATCTCTGGTTGCTATACCGAGTGTCGGTATTATACTGATAATGAAACTCCCGCCGCAACGCGTGGGTAAAATTACTAGTTATACATATTAATAAAAACCCGTGATCAACAGTAGTTTAAGATTTTTTTAATATAATACCCTTTCAAGTTTCTATTATCTAATTATTTTATTACTTTATTGTTTCCTTATTTTATTATTTTAAGTTTTCTCATATAACATTTAAGATAATGTCTTAGTAACATCAATGCACGGTCAATAGGGATGAGCTCGATACCGACCGTTACCGGTATCAAAAGTACATATATCGGAAATCTTCAAAAGTGGGTACCGGTACCGAATATACCCGGTACGGTATGGTTCGGTACTGGTACAGTACCGGTATTTGAGGGTAAAGATTGGTAAATACCGGTACCGAACTAGTACCGAAAATGTCAAAAGTCGGCACCTAATCGGTATCGAAAATGTACCCGGTTCGGTAAATTCGGTACCGATTCCGGTCATGATTTGCTCATCCCTACCTGTCAATCTCGACCGACATCGATACCGGTATATTCGTATTTATGGTTTTTGACCAATGCAAAAAACTTATCGATATTATTTTGGTCATATCATTACTTTATTTTTTTGGGTTTTATCCTTGGCTTGATATACCGAGTAGCGATACCATACTGATGACGTAATGAATCAAACCGGTACCGAATGATTACCCGTCACAACGTGCGGCGGAATCTAACTAGTTAAAGTAATATATAACTTTGCTAGGTTACATAACTATTTATTGAATTTTTTTTATACTAGAAAAATGAAACTATGAAAATATAATATTGTGTAAAAGTTTTATATTACTAAACTCTTTTTATTAATATAAAATATTAAAAAATGAAATTACAATTGTAATTTAAATATTTTTAAATTAAATACTCTTCATATAAGATGTTTGTTGTTTTTTTTATTATGTAATTTTATTATCTTTGTCAACGACCAATTGCCAATGAGCTATAGCTTAATTGGCATTGGAGGGGAATGAAGATTTGAGATTGAGGAAATAGGTGTGAAGTTCAAATCCGATCTCACTCGGGTTTTACTGAAGTGCGCCTTCGGGTTTACTTTTTTTAATTATTTTATAGAATAAGGATAATTATATATATATATAATTATATATAATTATATATATATAATTATATATAATTATATGTATATATAGGACAAGGATCCGTTAGGAACCACCCTTTATTGCGAGAACCGCGAGAACCAGTGTGAACACAAACAATAATACCTAAAAAAATTCAAAAAAATACCAATTTTTTTTTTTTTTTAATTTTTTTTGAAAAAGTTGTTATATTTACTCAACAATAAAAAAAATTCAAAAAAATAAAATAAAATAAAATTTGAGTATCAACTATCCATGCACATGTGCATTTTCGTCATTTCTTTGACAAATTCCATAATACATTACAAACATTAGACAATTGTACTTTTATTTACACTACCATGTGTAACATACTACTTTTTACGTTACCAATATTAGCAATGCACATGTGTATCTATATATATCAACATGAAATAAGATATTTTGGTACACTAATTTGAATACATTTTCTCTTTCATCTATCATACCATCCATAATACACTACCATGCACATGTGCATTTTCATCATTTCTTTGACAAATTCCGTAATACAAACATTAGACAATTGTACTTTCATTTACACTACCATGTGTAATACACTACTTTTTATGTTACCAATATAAGAAATGTACATATGCATCTATATGTATCAACATGAAATAAGGTGTTTTGGTACACTACTTTAAATACACTTTCTCTTTCATCTATCATACCATCCATAATACACTTCCATTACCTCCTACCATCAATAATACAATACCATTACCTCCTACCATTTATAATACAATACCAATACCAATATTTTCACTTTATTACATGTACATCAACACCGTTTATATCATCCAATCAACATATTATATCATAAAGTGACAACTATAATGAACCCATCAACTACTAGATATAACTAACCAAAAAACATATATATGAGCTTACTTCATCATTCAAAATCACAAACTTTTTGTACAAAAACACGGTATATAATTATTATACATAATAATGCACATGTGCATTTAATGTAAAATTGAGTGTGTTATTGATGGTATTGTAAATTAAAGTGCAATTGTCTACTAGTAATAACGTATTACTGAATTTGTCGAAGTTATGATACATATGCACATGTGCATGGATAACTGTTACTCGAAAAAAGTTTTTTAATGGTAACGAAATATAACGATTTTTATTAAAAATATTAAAAAAATAAAAACAATTTTTTGAGTGCTTTTTTGATTTTTTTAGATTTTTTTTGAAATAAAGGTGGTTCTCGCGGTTCTCACAATAAAGGTGGTTCTCGCATGAACCTTACCCTATATATATATATATATATATATATATAACTTTATTTCTATAATAATATATAGCTTTTTATTATTTTTTATTTAATATGTTATAGTAGTTTGGTATGATATTTACTTTTAATAACATATTTTAATTTTTTCCCTTTTTTAAAACCATATATTGATTTATCTGTTAATTTGATACTTCTTTAATAATTTATGTAAATAACTTTTTTCCTAAAAAGTTAAGTACGTAGTTGTGCTTGATATTTTCCATGACACTCCGTTATAAGTTTTGTTAAAAACGAAGTTGTACTCAAAATAAAGTATTTATTTGGTATCATAAAATGGTACACGGTACGGTGATAAATTAAACCGTTCTCATGGTTTAACTTTCTAAACAACATTCTTTATTTTTAAATCACGTTTATTTTACATTTTCATTTGCTCGGTTTCACCGCAACGCGTAACGTAAAAAAACTAGTGATATTAAAATACCACGGGAGTTCAGCACGGGGACCTGTTGGGACCACTTATTTCACTTTTGTTTTGCACCCCCTTGTGCGCCAGATTAGAGAAAAATGCAAACTTCTTCTTAATGCTTGGTATTTTGACAATGGGATTGTCATTAGAGATTCAGAAGAGGTGGCTAGAGTCTTGGACATCATTAAGGTGACGGGTCCAACATAGGGTGTTGAACCAAATATTAAGAAAATTGAGCTATTTTGGCCTTCTTGTGATGGTTGCAAGTTTCGTAAGGGGTTATTTCCTACAGACATCAGCAGGATGCCATTAGTTGGGGGTGAAGCTTCTTGAGGGGAGGGGGCGTTAGTAGAGACGCACGCTTTATTAGTGGGGTGGCAAAGAAAAGAACTGATAATACGGTAGATTTGATGCGTCTTCTATCCAAACTATATGACCCTCAAAGTGAACTCTCTTGCTTCGATCCTGTATGGGTATTGCCAAACTTTTCTTTGGCTTGAGGACATGCCAACCTGTACACATGGAAGATGTAACATTGTTCTTTAACAAAAGGTTTGCGTGAGGCGATTGAGAAATTGGTGGTTTGTGGAGGTCCTTTCTTTGGAGACTTCTAGTGATGACTTACTTCCTTACCTATTAGGTTTGGAGTTTTGGGGTTGTATTCGGCTGTAGGGGCTTCATCCTATGCTTTTGTGCCTCGAGGGCCCAGTCTTGGGTGCTACAAGACCACATCTTAAGAGACATTGGCATATGTAGTATGGATTCTGATTATGTTTGTGATTTGGCTTGTCTTTTTGATACGATTCCAAGCTTCAACATTAGCGGTTTCACTAAGCCCCCCTAAACCCAAATTGAATTGAAGAGTGCTCTTCTTAGTTATGTTGTCCACGACATTGAAGTACATTTTGACTTGAACTATAGACAAAAAGCCGTTTTTAGTGTCAACGAGCACCACATGCACAAGATTTTCTTCTTGCTGTACCTATAGATGGGTTAGGCCAGCATATGTCTCCGGTGGAGTATCGTACTTTCCTTAAGTATCGCCTTATGATTCCTTATTTCTAGTTGATGAGATATACCATGTTTGTCACAAGGCGTGTTTGGATTCTTTTCGGGAGCATGCAGTTTATTGTAGAGATTCCCTGGGGTTCAAGTACTGACATAATTTGGTTAAGGAGGTCCTTTTTGACATATTCAGGCGCGCTGGTATTTCTCCTAAGAAAGAGGCGCCCGTTAATTTCTTAACTGGCCCATTGGAAGGGAGATCTACCTTTGAACAAGCTAACATTTTAGTCTTTGGATAAGCAGGAGGAATATTGGTAATTAGCATAAACCCTAAGAGGGGTAACATCCATCCTAGTCGTCAACACCCATGCACATTCCATCTTTTCATTGTGAGTGACAGGTTAGAGAGAATTTATCTTCACACTTTATTTGCTCTCGAAATCGAATGAGGAAGTCTAGAGATTGTGTATCTAAAATCCACAAGAATCATATACGATGTTGAAAACAGAAAAGTGAAGCTTCGAGCTCATTTTAAGCTCGGTTCATGTAACTTATTTCTAAAGGTAAACAAATCGCTATAAAGCTTGTGGTAACGCAAATGATTATGCATGGAAACATGCTAGACATGTCTTTCAAAACACATTTGGGTGCATAAACATGATGTTGTATATCAGGTATATCCGGTCCGCAACCGGTATGCAAGCTGGTAACCCACGACCACCACCACCAAGTAGATATTTTCAAATTTGTCATGTTATTTTGTTGAAGTTTGTTTCTAGGCTTTCTTTACTTATACTATTAGATTCTTAGGTAGTAAACACTATACATTAATCTTTACATTTTCTTGTAGTATATACCGTGGGGTAATAACAAGTTCTATATGTATTGATTTCAATTCAATTTGGAATGAAGGTAGTGAGTTTTTATGTTGAAAAAAATATGTGTTGATTTAACTCACGGATTGTGAGTTAAACTGATTCTCATTGCTAGTTCTAGTGTGGGCATCTTGGACGATGTTTTTTGGACCCTAAATTTGAGTTAAGTGGTGAATCTGTATCTTAATTCCTATCTAGATTCCCCAGTGTTTAGTTCGAGTGGTGATTTATGTATCTCGATCTACCCTGTCTATATGTGTATTTGATTTTTCAAAGATTTCTACCCGTTCCATATCCGATTCCTATCATTTGATGTCGGAGCTGGAGCGATCCATTTCGATTTCCTACTCCTATATTCATATATCATGCAATTTCAACAATGGTTTGTGAGGAGAGGACCATGAAACAACAAATTGGGAGAGTTGCAAGACAAAATGAAGATTATGCGAAACGAAATTATGGAGATGCAAATCTGGAATTGCAAGTTCAAATGAAGGTTCTAAGATGTATGTTTTTTTGGTAATGAACATGTTAAGTTCAGAACAGTGAAGTCGGGAAGAAAGCTTCTCCAATCTAA
Source organism: Scalesia atractyloides (assembly GCA_947069175.1). Lineage (NCBI taxonomy): Eukaryota > Viridiplantae > Streptophyta > Magnoliopsida > Asterales > Asteraceae > Scalesia > Scalesia atractyloides. The sequence continues at coordinate 32,379,819 of CAMTDV010000030.1, forward strand.
ATTATCGAGTTTATATAACGGCTATGAAGCAAATCAAGACACAATTTTGTGTTCCGCCAGGTTAACAAGAAGCACATATCTTTTCTTTTCTAGGGGCAACGAACAGGTGTTTGACCTACAACAGAACAGATGACATTCAAAAGCCAAAACATGACATTTTGATCAAGAAATGAACAGTAGATAAAGCATTCTCCTCACAAAGAGACTGAATCTTGAACACTAATCAGAACATCTGTTGCAGACATGCTAACATCTATTCAAGCCTTGGAAACCACTGTTGAAGAAGAGCCAAGCACTGATCAAGGCCAAAGTCCTGTTGAAGCAAAGATCTGTTCACGAAGACCAAGCATCTGTTCATGCCAACAAATGTTTATAATAAAGCAACAACAGTTTGAAGATCAGTGGTTTCATCAGTGTAACAGTATTTTGCTTATAACAGAGTTTTAGTATAGTAAATCAGATGTTAGATTCCCGTAAATTTTTGTTAACATCTGTAGGTTCTTTTTATGTCGGAAATGTTAGATGTCATTATAAGGGTGACGTCAGCCTATCACAAACATCCCTTTCATATTTTTATAAATAGATCTCACCAGCTGGAGATCTATTCATCACTTTTATTCCTTTTGTATGAACAGTAAAGTAAGTGATGAATCAGGCTGAGGGGGAGATTGTATAATCATCATATTGTAATTGTAATTTTTTATTTTCAATGAAAAATAGTTGTTGATTTATATTCATGCTTGTGTGTTTGCATTATTTGTTTTTCAATTTATAAGTTGTCTATTCCTAATTTGCTTGAAAACCACAAGTATCATATTCAGATCCTACAATTGGTATCAAAGCTAGGTCACATTAAACTTGATTTCACAATCAATTTAATATTCAAAGATCAACTTTACAGAGATCCAATCTGTTCATTGTATCTGAACTCAGAGTCAAAAGTATAACTAATAAAAGTTACGTACTTTGTTTTCACAAAAGATCAAAAGTACTAGCACATAACAATCATGATTCCCATATTTCCGGTTACAACAGTAAACCACTGATGTTTTTTTGATCAGAATATTATATCTGGCAACATCGGATGGTACACATACTTGCTCAACAAAACATAGGATGTCGGAAGTCTTTTATATTCGGACCTCATATTCCAATGATACCTAGTGCCGGAAATCAAAATATTCAGGAGCCAAAGAAACTAGAAAATTACTCTAAGCTAGATTTTCAAAAGTTCGAGATAGATGCCAAAGCACTTAATTTTGTTGCAAGGGCTTTACCAGATGAGATCTATGATAGGCTGTTACATTGTACTAGTGCAAAAGAGATATGGGATGAGTTAAAAACAACCAAGATACTCTCAACAAACAAGATCCTGAGAGTGCATCTAACACAGTACAAACAACAGTTTGTGAAAATGTTGATGCAAAAGTTGTAAAAAACAATGATCCTTGGAACTCAACTGAATATGAGAGTGATTATGAAAGTGCATTAATGGCTACCAAAATTGGAGTCTCAACATGCCTAGATAGCCTATGGTATATGGTTAGTGGAGGATCAAGACACATGATTAGATGCAAAGCTCTTCTAATAAACTTCCTTACCAGGAGGTGATGTATCTTTTGGAAATATATTATAGGTAAAGTGTTGAGGTCAGGAACTGTCCAATCTGGTAGGCTAAAATTTGAAGATGTTAATCTTATTGATAATTTTAATTCAATCTACCCAGTGTTTCACAAATGAGTGATAAAGGCTATGGGATCTTTTACTGAGAAAACCTGTAAAATTGTTGGACCCGATGTTGTTAAAAAGATTGACAAGATCATAGCTGAAAGTACTACACAACTTGTTGCTCACAGAAGTGGCAATGTTTATGTAGTGGACATGTTAAAAGATAACCCCAAGTCTGATGTATGCCTACTTTCTGTTGCTTCAACAAAAGAAACAGAATTATGGCATAGAAGGTCAGGTCATGTTTACTTACAAACAGTTAACTCTCTAACAAAACAGAATCTTGTCAAAGCTCTACCAACCAAAGAATTCAAGTGTGATGAACATTGTGTTTCTTGCATAAAAGTCAAACAACACAAAGCATCATACATACCCATTGAAGAATCCAAAACAACCTAATGCCAACAAATGTAGTATATGGACTGGTTTGGCCCTGTAAAAATCATGAGCTTAAGGAAACTGAGATACTTTTTAGTAATAGTTGTTGGATTTTCTAGATTTACATGGACTAATTTTTACATTCCAAAGACGAGACTGGATGTATCCTAAATGAATTTGTCATTAAAGTTAAAGAACATTATCTTCTATTTGTGAAGATTTTCAGGAGTGACAATGGGAAAGAATTCATAAACCAAGAGCTTGATGAATTCTGTGCATCAAAAGGAACAATGAGACAATTTAGTATTCCTAGAACACCAGAACAAAATAGGGTTGTTGAAAGAAAAAACAAAACCCTGATTGTGGTTGCAAAAAGTATGCTTGCAGATTTTAGACTCCCATTGTCCTTTTGGGCACAGGCTATGAATATTGCATATTATGTTCAAAATAAAGTCATAATTAACCCTAGGCATCAAAAGATTGTCTATGAATTTTTTTCAATAAAAAACCACTAGTCTCATTTTATTTTAAATCTTTGGTTGTCCATGTTTTGTTTTGAATCTTAAAGATACAATTTCAAAATTTGCAGCCAAAGTTGATTGTGGTTATTTCTTGGGATATTCTTCTACAGCCAACGCTTATACAGTGTTTAACACAAGGACCATGACTATAGAAGAAACTTTAAGGGTAAAGTTCAATGAACTTGCTTCCTTAAAAATCCCTTTATATCAAATTTGAAGAAGTTACTGCCATGGTTGATGTTGATACAAGTAAACCAAACGCAACACAACAAGATTACATATTTGACCTTGAGATGCCATCTCAATACAAGGTTTTTTCCATAACAAATGAAACCATTGTTGACCAAAGTCAACCTCAAACCACTAATCATACATGTGGTCAAACCACTTATGTATCTTCCATAACAAATTCACCACTTAGGCCAATTCCACCACCCCTTTACAAACCATTGTTGACCATAATACAAAGGCCACAGGAGGTTTCACCATATAATTCCCAACTATGCCTCTAACCACAAAATTCCATCATTCCATACACGGGGAAGTCCACATCTGGAGGTTGCCAATTCCTTGGGAATGCCCTGGTCTCATGGCAAAGCAATACGCAAACACAAGTCTCTAATTCTACAAAAGAAGCAGAGTGCATAGTTGCTTCACACTACACAACACACCTTCTGTGGCTTCAAGAACATTCACTTGATTTTGGTATAACTACTCTAAAGACACCACTAAGTTGGACAGTCAATGTCACACCTCGACCACGTAAAACAACAAACCGTGGCGGAAACGTCGGGGAGTGTCGTAATAGAATTATTGTTTCAATAACCATGGCACATAAGCTGAGTTTCATTAGTTAATATTGTTTACATTGTCTTGGATAAAAACGGAAATACAACAAAAGTTAAGCTATTATTCTGATTTTATAGTCACTAAGGCCCAGTCCGCCCTAAGTGTAGCTAGCTTGACATCAAACAATTGCACCTGAAACATATGTGAAAATAAGTCAGCAAAAATATGCTGGCGAGTACATAGGTTCTGTGTTGATGCTTCATGGCTTTGATTATTTTAAGAAAAGTTTAAAGTAATACAAAAATCGCCATGAACAATAAAAATTTTCTTTTATAAAAACCATATGAAAAATCAATATGATATAAAAGAAATAATATATGGTTAAATAGATAACCAAAAGTAAATTTTGTCTTGTGTGAAATGTCATGTCTTGTATTTTGTTTAAAATGATTTAGATAACGCCACGATATGTAAGATAATAAAAGCACTTATATATAGGAAGTACCATCGGCGTATCCATCATACTTTTATCATATTACATACGTCACGTTATTTAAATCACTCACCATAAACCAATCATCAAATGTCGAGTAAATAAATGTCATGTAAACCAATGTCGAGTAACTAAATATCGAGTAAATGAATGTCATGTAAACAATGTCGAGTAAACCAATGTCAAGTAAACAATGTCAAGTAAACCAAATGTCGAGTGAACAATGTCAAGTAAACTAATGTCGAGTAAACAATGTCAAGTAAACCAAATGTCGACTGAACAATGTCGAGTTTTATAAACCATTTGCCTTTATTGTTATGACATATATTATGGGTTGTTGGCGAATACATTCAAGCCTTGTTGACTGTCGGATAAACCCCTATCCGGTCAAGGGTTTATCAATGTTCATTGGATTCTGTCATTCCCTAAGGTCACTTCCAAACAAACCTAGGAAGCGGGAATGGGATTGTCTATCCTATTGTACCATTACATACTACCGGTCGGCGTGATCAATGTTAATGAATGTATCATTGTCGAGTTCAACGCACCAAAATGTCAAATAACAAATATAAGCATGTCTTGAAAATGTCTTGAAAATGTCTTTGAAAATGTCTTTGAAAACCATGTACTAGTATGCTAGGTTAACATATATAGAAAAAATGTCTTTGAAAAACCAATGTGTTAGTTATGCAAATCAACATGTAAATCAAATGCAATAAAAGTCATGTAGTATATGTACTAGTAATCAAAGCATGTAATATGTCATGAAAATACGAAAGTAATCATAGGCACAATATGTTTCACCTCAAAACATTTGAAAGCATAAAATAGGGGAACTATGTACTAACTTGAGATTGCAAGTATCCTTGATCTAGTGATCTAACAATGCTCGGAAAGTCAAGGAATCAAGTGGCACCTAGTATGGAATCACTATGTTAATAAATTGGAACCTAAATCGGGAGATCGGATAAAATGAGGTCTTGTAAACCAATTGAGTGTTGGAACTCATATGATATGGTTTAACTAAGCCTACATTCTGATTTGAAAGCAATCCTAAGTGCTTATGACCCGTTACGACTCGTTAAGGTAGTTTAAGCTACTTTAACGTGTTGTTTGCGCAAAAGCGCGTTCGGATGGTCTAACTAGTCCTATGATAAGTCTTATATGCCTAAACATGTTTAATAATGTTGCACAATCAGTTTAAGTGTCAAAATTTAGGTTACATATGCTTAGATTGAATTTATACGCAAAAAGGGCATTTTGGTCATTTTCCTAAGGCATATAAACTACCTATCATACAACTAGTTAAACGAAGTAACCATAAGGTATAACCCCTGGAGGTTATTCCCTATACAAATATGGCCACAAAATACTTTTGGTTGGATCCTAATGATCGGCCAAATGGGTCGGGTTCGAAAGTCTAAGCGGTTGTCAAGACCGCTTGACTTACGACCCTAAATAAGCACTAAACTAGAAGTGACGAGTTAGACATGCTAAAACATGTCTAACCTAAGTTTTTAAAAATGTTTTGATATCAAAACAAAGTGTTTTGATACCCGGAAATAGTTCCGTCGGATAATGCGCATTTATCGCATTATTGACCGAAACTTTGACTTGTCACTACAACTAGTTAACGTGGTAATCAGTAGGTATCGTCGCAAGGACTATAACCATCGTGATTACGATCATGTTGCAAAGTTCAAATGAACTTTGTATTGACCAATACATGGTCAAAGCCGAAAGTCAAACATTGTTTGACTTTTAGCTTGAATTAGCTAAGACAACTAAACAAGATCAAGATAGAACACTTACTTGTGTTCTAGGATCCAAGAATGCTCAGTTGAAGCCTCCACAATAATGGTAGCCTCCAATTTAGAGCAAAGATGAAGATGGAAATAAAATGAGAAAAATGGAATGAAGATGATCATGGGTATTTATAGGAATTCTTGAACCATTGGATAATGCCAAGTGTTTTGTGTGGTGAGCAAGGAACAATCTACACCATACACTTGTTAGGCTAGAATTAAAGCCTTGGTGATCACACAACTTGGCCTCCAAGAATAAAAACAAGGGGCTTCCAAATTCTGGTTCTGGGCATGCCTTACGGACCGTATGGTCCATGGCTTACGGTCCGTATGCCTTGTGCAAGGGCTGAAGTTTGCAAAGTTGCAGTTTTGGTACCTGCACCTTTAAACTTGTTTTTCGACGTGTTTAACCTCCGTTAACCAAATTTACAAGATTCATAAGGATGTTAAAGCATAGAGAACATGAAATATCTTCAAAATGTCCCGGGTGTCAGTTCGTTCGGTCTTACGGTTGCAGTTTTCGGTTAATTACGACGAAAGTTGCAACGAACGCGAAAACGATTCAAATTGCGAAACGAAAGATATTTTTGCCTTCCAATCACTAAAATATGATATTTTAATGATTAGAAAATTTTTTGGATGTCCGTACATGTTTCGGATAACGAACTACGCGAATTGGCATAGTTTCACAGATTTTGCAAAATAGCCCCTATAGCGGAATAAACATGTTTTTAGCTTACCGAACCTTTCAAAACTTACTTCTAAGTTATATAAAGGATATTTAAGGTATTTTCAACTTATTCCCTCATCCCGGAGCATACGTTGTGTTAAACTGATTACATTTACGTAACGGTTTGTGATTTCACTTCCAGAAAATGTTTAAAGGATCAGATTTGTACAAGGATTAAAAATACACAAATGTCATAAGTAAATATACATAACTCATAAAATGTAACACAAAATTTTGTTGATATGATATTTTCGGGTACAATACAAAGGTTAGAAAGCACAGATGTCACAGTCTCCCCTACTTCAGGAAATTTCGTCCCGAAATTTAGCTTGAGGAAACTGGTAAGAAAAGATGCGGATATTTCGCCTTCATTTGGTCCTCTCATTCCCAAGTAAACTCTGGGCCACGTTTGGATTCCCAGCGAACTTTAACAATCGGTATACGTCTGCGCTTTAACTTCTTGACTTCACGTTCCAATATTTCCACGGGTTTCTCAACAAAATGCATCGTGTCATCAACACGAATTTCATCAAGAGGGATCTGGAGGTTTTCATCAGTCAAACACTTTTTTAAATTGGATACGTGGAATGTTGGATGAACGTTTCCAAGTTGTGGAGATAGCTCAAGTTTGTAGGCCACTTTTCCGATTCTCTTAATGATCTTAAACGGTCCAACATAACGTGGCGCAAGTTTTCCTTTCTTCCCAAATCTAATCACTCCCTTCCAAGGGGATACCTTGAGTAGGACGTGATCACCGACTTGGAATTCCAAGGGCTTGCGTAGTTTATTCGCATAACTCTTTTGACGGCTTCTAGCTGTCAGAAGGTTTTCGCGAATTAACTAGACTTTGTCCGTCGTGTCATGAATATGCTTAGGTCTAGTGAATCAAGATTCACCAATCTCATTCCAACAGATAGGTGAACGACATTTTCGACCATAAAGAGCTTCAAAAGGTGCCATATCAATGCTGGAGTGATAATTGTTGTTGTAGGAGAACTCGATTAATGGTAAATGCGAATCCCAACTACCACCAAAGTCAATCACACAGGCTCTTAGCATATCCTCCAATGTCTGGATCGTCCTTTCAGATTGTCCATCCGTTTGAGGATGATAAACAATGCTCAAATTAAGCTTGGTTCCCATGGCAGATTGCATGGTTCTCCAAAAGTGAGATGAGAATCGAGCATCACGATCAGATATGATGTCCAAAGGAACACCATGACGAGATACTATTTCATCCACATAGATTTTGGCGAGTTTGTCAGCAGAAAAATCCTCACGAACGGCTATAAAGTATGCTAACTTTGTTAGTCGATCAACGACTACCCAAATGGCATCATGTCCTCTAGGTGTACGCGGCAATTTAGTAATGAGATCCATGGCAATGCTTTCCCATTTCCAAACCGGAATCTCTGGTTGTTCAAGTAAACCAGAAGGACACTGATGTTCGGCCTTTACATTAAAAAAAGTAAGGCATTTAGATACATATAAGGCAATGTCTTTCTTTATACCCGGCCACCAATACTGAGTACGAAGATCCTTATACATCTTATCTTCACCAGGATGGATCAAATAACGAGATTTGTGTGCTTCATCCATCATTAAGGTGCAAAGATTGCCTTGACTTGGAACCCATAAATGGTTCAGATAATAAAGCAACCCATTGTCTTTCGCTTCGAGTTGAAGCTCAAGATGTTGTGGTATTTCATTACCCATCATGCCTTGCCTAACACAGGTACGTTGAGCTTTAAGAATGCGTGTCTGGATATCAGATTGAACTTGAATACAATGAAGCTTGACACGTTCTTTACAACTAAGAGCATCAGCTACGACATTCTCCTTACCAGGATGGTAACGAATTTCGCAGTCATAGTCGTTTAGAAGCTCGACCCAACGTCGTTGTCTCATATTAAGTTCTTTCTGATTAAAGATGTGTTGAAGACTTTTGTGGTCCGTGAAAACCACACATTTCGTACCGTATAGGTAATGTCTCCAAATCTAAAGAGCAAACACAACAACACCTAACTCAAGATCATGAGTGGTGTAGTTCTTTTCGTGAACCTTTAATTGTCTTGATGCACAGGCTATAACTTTACCTCTTCGCATGAGGACACAACCGAGACCTAAGTTAGACGCATCATAATATACAACGAAGTCGTCGTTACCCTCAGGTAAAGATAGAATAGGAGCATCACAAAGCTTCTGTTTCAATGTCTGGAAAGCTTCTTCCTGTTTGGGTCCCCACTCAAAAGGTTTATTCTTTTGAGTTAATGCAGTGAGGGGAACCGCAATCTTGGAGAAGTTAGCAATGAAACGGCGGTAATAACCCGCGATACCCAAGAATGAACGAACTTCAGTAGGAGTAGAAGATCTATTCCAACCCCTGATTGCACTGATCTTTGCTGGATCCACATGAATACCTTGTTCATTGACAATATGTCCCAAAAACTGAACTTCCTTAAGCCAAAATTCACACTTGGAGAATTTGGCGTAAAGTTGTTCTTTCTTTAGGAGTTCCATTGTTAAACGAAGATGTTGTTCATGATCGGCTCGTGTCTTGGAATAAATCAAGATGTCACCAATGAAAACAATGATGAACTTGTCTAATTAAGTCTTACAAACCCTATTCATCAACTCCATGAAGACGGCAGGAGCATTGGTTAAGCAAAAGGGCATAACAGTGAACTCATAATGACCGTAACGAGTGCAGAAAGTTGTCTTGGGAATATCTTCCTCGAGTACACGAAGCTAATGATACCCAGAACGTAAGTCAATCTTCGAAAAGCAAGTAGCACCATGTAGTTGGTCAAAAAGATCATCAATGCGAGGTAGGGGATATCGATTTTTGATCGTGAGTTTGTTAAGCTCATGGTAATCGATACACATGCGAAAAGATCTGTCTTTCTTTTTCACAAATAAAACTGGAGCACCCCAAGGTGAAAAACTCGGACGGATAAACCTTTGTCAGAAAGTTCCTGAAGCTGTTTCGATAACTCTTGCATCTCAGACGGTGCAAGACGGTATGGGGATTTGGCTATAGGGTTGGCACCAGGTAAAAGATCTATACGGAACTCAACTTGATGAGCAGGAGGTAAACCAGGTAGCTCCTCAGGAAACACCTCAGGATAATCCCGAACCACATGGATATCTTGAATAGTCTTGCCTTTGCCTTTCTCCTCTATGATATGTGCCAGGAATGCAACATAATTCTTTCGTAGGTATTTGTGGGCTTGGGAAAAAGACATGAGTTTAATGCTACTAGCGGGTTTTTCTCCACGAACTTCCATAATTTCACCAGACAGAAGAGGTACACGAACAATCTTATTGAAACAAACTACCTCGGCATGATGTTTAGTTAACCAATCCATTCCCACTATAATGTCAATGCTCCCAAGTTGCATAGGCGTGAGGTTAATAGGAAAAAGATGGTTATTAAGGTTCAATTGGCAATCACGGATGATAGAATCAAGTAGAAGAGGTTCAGCACTGGCTATTTCTACTGTCAAGGGCTTTCCTAGCTTAGTTCTAGGCATGGAAAGCAAAGGTTCGAAAGCTAGGGATACGAAACTTCTATCAGCACCCTAGTCAAAAAGAACAGAAGCAGGTTGGTTGTTAACAAAGAACGTACCATTTACCACCTCGTTATTTGCCCTTGCCTCGTTTGCATTAATTTTGAAAGCTCATCCACGAGCCTGGTTCGCATTTGCCAATCTCGGGCAATTGTTACGGTAGTGGGTGAGATCCCCCACAGTTGTAGCAAGATCCTGGTGGGTAATGTGGTCATGCGGGATTGGCTGGCTGCTGAACATGGTTTTGAGCCACATTGTTCGGGTTAGGAGGCGAGCGACAAACATTTGCCAAATGACAAGATCTACTACAGTTTGTACAAATACGACATGGAAGATGAGGCTGGTGATGACAGTTGCACCTATTGCACAAAGGTGCAGTGCCGGTATATTATTTCTTCCCCGAAGGCTGAACAGGCAGGTTTGGAGTGGCTGTTAGGTTGAGTAGTGACAACAAAATTCTTAGAAGCCTTGCGCTTCCTCGACTTCTTTGAAGACTCAGCTTTCTTACCCTTTGGTTTCTCAGACTTGTCAGACGATCTCTTGTCACCCTTCCGGTGGAGCTTACCCTTTCTGATCTGCCATTCAGTCCGTGTTGCAGATAGCTCAATAGCTTGCCTGACAGTAGTGGGGTTGCTGCCGGTGACAATATCCTGTACCGGGTCAGGAAGACCATCTATGTATTTCTCGATTTCCTTATCCAAAGGCGTCACCATCTCAGGGCATAACAAGCTCAACTCCTCATACTTGTCAGTATACGCACGGTGCTCACCACTGTCTTGCTTCAGGTCATGGAACTCATTTTCAAGTGCCCTCTTTTCATGTTGGGGGCAAAACTCTTTCATCATTAAGGCCCTGAGTTCCTCCCAAGTATAACCCATAGCAATGTCAGCACCCCTGTCTCTCATCACTCCGTTCCACCATGTTAACGCTCTCTTTTCAAACACGCTTGAAGCAAACTCGACCTTGCGCTCATTCGGACATTGCACATGACGAAAAGTGTTCTCGAGACTCTCAAACCACTGTAGGAGCACAGTTGCTCCCTCAAACCACTAAACTTGAGCGGTTTAGCCAAGCTAAATTGTTTAAAGCCACACGAAGCAGGTTCATTATTGTTATTGTTGGCTTGGTTCATCTGAGTTACAAGATTCGGTAGTACAGGAGCAATCTGCTGAGCTATCATAGCTGCCATGGCGGCGTCCAGATTTGCATTTGGGTCTCATCGAGGAGGCATTCTAAAAGAGAGTAAACATGAAAGGAAGCGAGTGAGATGAATGTTGGATAATCAAAAGGAGATGATAACGACAAATGTAAGGATGGTGGTCATTCGTTCGTTCCTTCAAAACAAACAAACGACACACAGTGATTTATCAAAGTAAACGGGTCTTTATAATGTATCACGAAGACATGTTTTAGCCTATAAGTGGACACTCACCCCAAGAGTTCCCAGGGAAGAGTGACTGGTCCGATAATGCGGATTTGTACGAACTCTAGCCTTAGACAGAAAACTCAGGGTACAGGCATCCACCCTTCCAGATTGCACGTGTTCACATTAATAAGACCCAAACTTTGACGAGATTTTTAAAACTTTGAAAGGCATTAAGCCAAAACAAATCATCTAAGGATAGATAATTATTTTCAAAACCGAATTGAAATTTGGGGATTTGTTTTTGGTAATCACCTAAGGAAAGGTGATGGTAGTGTTTTAAATTCTAAACGCAAGTACACTCGCGCTGGGGTCCTAGAAAGGTTATAGACTAGGTCAAAGCATTACTAATAACCTAATTCCCTATAACCATTGGCTCTGATATCAATCTTTTTCTGTCACACCCCGACCACGTAAAACAACAAACCGTGGCGGAAACGTCGGGGAGTGTCGTAACAGAATTATTGTTTCAATAACCATGGCACATAAGTTGAGTTTCATTAATTAATATTGTTTACATTGTCTTGGATAAAAATGGAGATACAACAAAAGTTAAGCTATTATTCTGATTTTATAGTCACTAAGGCCAGTCCGCCCTAAGTGTAGCTAGCTTGACATCAAACAATTGCACCTCAAACATATGTGAAAATAAGTCAGCAAAAAAAATGCCGGCAAATACATAGGTTATGTGTTGATGCTTCATGGCTTTGATTATTTTAAGAAAAGTTTAAAGTAATACAAAAGTCGCCATGAACCATAAAAACCATATGAAAAATCAATATGATATAAAAGAAATAATATATGGTTAAATAGATAACCAAAAGTAAATTTTGTCTTGTGTGAAATGTCATGTCTTGTATTTTGTTTAAAATGATCTAGATAATGCCACGATATGTAAGATAATAAAAGCACTTATATATAGGAAGTACCATCGGCGTATCCACGATGCTTTTATCACCTTACATACGTCACGTTAGTTAAATCACTCACCATAAACCAATCATCAAATGTCGAGTAAATAAATGTCATGTAAACCAATGTCGAGTAACTAAATATTGAGTAAATGAATGTCATGTAAACACTGTCGAGTAAACCAATGTCAAGTAAACCAGAGTGAACAATGTCAAGTAAACTAATGTCGAGTAAACAATGTCAAGTAAACCAAATGTCGACTGAACAATGTCGAGTTTTATAAACCATTTGCCTTTATTGTTAAGACATATATTATGGGTTGTTGGCGAATACATTCAAGCCTTGTTTACTGTCGGATAAACCCCTATCCGGTCAAGGGTTTATCAATGTTCATCGGATTCTGTCATTCCCTAAGGTTACTTCCAAACAAACCTAGGAAGCGGGAACGGGATTACCAATCCTATGGTACCATTACATACTACCGGTCGGCGTGATCAATGTTAATGAATGTATCATTGTCGAGTTTAACGCACCATAATGTCAAATAACAAATATAAGCATGTCTTGAAAATGTCTTGAAAATATCTTTGAAAATGTCTTTGAAAACCATGTACTAGTATGCTAGGTCAACATACATAGCAAAAATGTCTTTGAAAAACCAATGTGTTAATTATGCAAATCAACATGTAATCAAATGCAATAAAAGTCATGTAGTATATGTACTAGTAATCAAAGCGTGTAATATGTCATGAAAACACGAAAGTAATCATAGGCACAATATGTTTCACCCCAAAACATTTGAAAGCGTAAAATAGGGGAACTATGTACTCACTTGAGATTGCAAGTATCCTTGAATCTAACAAAGCTCGAAAAGTCAAGGAATCAAGTGGCACCTAGTATGGAATCACTATGTTAATAAATCGGAACCTAAATCTGGAGATCGGATAAAATGAGGTCTTGTAAACCAAATGAGTGTTGGAACTCATGTGATATGGTTTAACTAAGCCTACATTCTGATTTGAAAGCAATCCTAAGTGCTTATGACCCGTTACGACTCGCTAAGGTAGTTTAAGCTACTTTAACGTGTTGTTTGCGCAAAAGCGCGTTTGGATGGTCTAACTAGTCCTATGATAAGTCTTATATGCCTAAACATGTTTAATAATGTTGCACAATCATTTTAAGTGTCAAAATTTAGGTTACATATGCTTAGATTGAATTTATGCGCAAAAAGGGCATTTTGGTCATTTTCCTAAGGCATATAAACTACCTATCATACAACTAGTTAAACGAAGTAACCATAAGGTATAACCCCTGGAGGTTATTCCCTATACAACTATGGCCACAAAATACTTTGGTCGGATCCTAATGATCGGCCAAATGGGTCGGGTTCGAAAGTCTAAGCGGTTGTCAAGTCCGCTTGACTTACGACCCTAAATAAGCACTAAACTAGAAGTGACGAGTTAGACATGCTAAAACATGTCCAACCTAAGTTTTTAAAAATGTTTTGATATCAAAATAAAGTGTTTTGATACCCGAAAATAGTTTCGTCGGATAATGCGCATTTATCGCATTAATGACCGAAACTTTGACTTGTCACTACAACTAGTTAACGTGGTAATCAGTTGGTTAAGGGGTATGGTCCCAAAAACCTTGCACCAATCAAGGAAACCATACCCATTAATAACTTCAAAGAAAACTGCGCGCAGACTTCTTTGCTAAAATAAGATTTATTAGAACTATGCGCCAAATATCCAAGAGATGAAAGGATCATATAACTACCTTGTGCGGGCTCACGCAAGGTTCAAAGTTAAAAGCCTAAACATTCTCTTGGGATAAATGCTTCATTTAACTACCTTGCGCGGGCTCGCGCAAGGTTCGAGGTTAATCTTGAACACTCTCGTTTGATAATGCTTCATTTAACTACCTTGCGCGGTCTCGCGCAAGGTTCAAAGTTAACCTTGAACATTCTCGTTTGATAATGCTTCATTTAACTACCTTGCGCGAGCTCACGCAAGGTTCAAAGTTAACCTTGAACATTCTGGTTTGATAATGATTCATGCACAAACCTTGCGCAGATATTTATATCAAAGCAAGTATCCACCAAATGTTGCGTAAGCAGCAAGGAGAAGAAGGAAGATCAGATTAACTAACTTGCGCTTCTCGCGCAAGGAAACAATAAATCCTGAGAAACTTTCCCTTAGCAAAATCCTTGACTTAGTGCAGAAGCAAAGGGAATCTTTTTTGTTGTAACAGAATGTACACGTGGCGAATAAAGATGGGTAACAGCTGTGAAACCTTCTAGAAGCCATTAACACCCAATCGTGCAAGCATCTCTTCGGTTATAACCAATTGCCACATGGCAGCATCTGAACGACTGTGGAAGATCACGGTGATGGCATGCTCACATTTATAAGATGTAGTGATCTCATGTTGACAGGTGGCACCTCCCTAACCGCTGATGAGCTCACGATCCGTGTGCACTAACGGATTGCCAACAAACGTTAACGGAATAGCAAAAGATTCCGTTAAAGTTAACAATCTCTCTTTTTGGCGCCAAAAACCGGCTATAAATAAGTAACTTGGAGTTCAAGGAAAGGTATTCACTCTCAACTACTCTCTCACTTTCAATACTTACTTCCGACTACCTGTACTTATTCTCACGCTGGAGGGTGGTCACGAAGAGAACCCCCTTCTCCCCGTGGCGAGCTAACGGTGTTCTGTTTTGCAGGATCAGCCGGAATACTGTTCTATTCCATCCATCATGAAACCAAACGGAGGGTTACCCTTTTATGCAGAGCCCATTCCATAGATCTACTTAGATTTCGGTCTAGTTGATCTAGAGTTTCTTCATTGGCCCCCATCGATTTCGATTCTTTCTCACCTTTTGTTTCATTTCACTTAGATCTGCAACATCATGGCTGACGGATCATCTTTTCAAGGTCCTCGATCTGGGACTCGACGCGTTGTTGTTGGACCTCAGGTCGATGGACAAATAGTTGAAGATTCTTCCGGCGAAGCTAATGCTCAGTATGATCCTAATCATGCGAGTATTCCTGTAACGCTGGCGGCTCCTCAGGTCGATGTTACGTCGATTTTACCACCTGGAGAGACTCCATTATCGTGGTTAATCAAGTCTCAAGCGACTCTAAATGCTATGTATGCTCAGTTATGTGCCTAAACCGGAACTCCAGCTTTTCAAGCTCCGGTTAACGCTCCTCAGGTCTGTGCTTCGCCGGCACCTCGAGTTTTTAGTTATAATACTCAAAGTTATGCCCGTTCCCCTTCGCGCATGCCTGAAGGTGGAATAGAAATATATTCTAAAACCAGGAATGATCCTGTTCATTCTGGTAATACAAGGCAAGAAGACAATGTTCAACGTCGCGCATCTGTCCACTCTTGTTTGGGCCCGCGGTCTTCGTAGAAACGGGACACCCAACACGATGAGCTCAATAGAACCTATGACGAAGGGGATAGTGCAAGTATTTTCAATCGCATATCTGCAGATCATGCCAGTTACAGGCCAAAAGTACGTGCAGTATACAATCCAGAAGCTGAGCATGATTACAATTTGGTGTATCGCCCAACCGAAGCAGCTGAGCAATCAAAGTTTACCAGAGAGATAGCACTGGCTCCGTTGGAGAAAGCGAAATTACCATCCAACGTTGGAAAGTTTAACGGTTTGACCAATCCTGATGATCACATGCGCCTCTTTACCGGTGCAGGGTTACTTGGGTGCTGGACATTGCCAATGTGGTGTCACTTATTTGTACAAACCCTTACTGGCGTTGCGCGCCTTTGGTTTGATAATTTACCGGCAGGTAAACTTTCCTCTTGGAATGACTTAAAAGAAAATTTTCTTACACACTTTAGTCAGCAACGACGATACGTGCGCGACTCCTCAGATGTAATGAACATCTGGAATGACTTAAAAGAAAAATCTCTTACACACTTTATTCAGCAACGACGATACATGCGCGACTCCTCAGATGTAATGAACATCTGGCGGAGGGACGATGAAAGCCTCGAAGATTTTATAACACGTTACAATAAAAGGTGTTGGAGATTGGAGATGTCCATGAAGACCTTATACGCGCGTAGTTCAAGTATGCGGTAAGGTGCGACGAAATGATTAAAGTGTTGTCCGGTACCACTGGCCTTCCAAAAAAACTAGGATAAACGGCAGCCAAAGTTTACGCCCAGACTGAGCGCAACTTAAGTTCTAACAGGCCACCTCTACCTCAGAACCGTCCGCAAGACCTGAGTAGAGGTAGTCGCAAGTATAAGAGAAATTGGAAAGAGTCAAGTCAGAATTCGTATTCTCCGTATTCACCAATTGATGTGAGAGTAACAATCAACAAGATAACAACTCAAAAAGCAATTAAACAAGAGAATAGGGAACGTCAGTGGACTCCCTTTGGCGGCTGAGGTTCTCAGCACTGAGAATTATCAGTTTAAATAGCCGCAACCAATGAAAAACAAAAAAGGGCAAGACCCAAATTTGTTCTGTGACTATCATAGAGACACATGCCACACAACAGATAACTGCATTAGTCTGCGCACGAAGATTAAGAAAGCATTAAAGAGTGGGAAACTTACACATCTTGTCCAGAATGTGCGCAAAGAGATCAAACAGATTACGGGCGAGAACGAAGGGCCTAGCAACAAGAAAATGAAACAGCACGTTTGCATGATTCAAGGTGGATCATCGCGCAAGCGTAGCCTTCAATATTTTCAAACAACACTTGGCGCGAACAGCAAGTCATTTTTCCTATCGTTCCAGGAAGTCCTCAAGAAGACCGGCCAGTAGTTATCATCGGTATTTTTGGGCACTACCAAACAGACTATGTTTATAGATTCGGGTAGTTCCATGGATATCATGTATGAGCAGTGCTTCAAGCAACTAGATCATGAGGATAAGGCACGCTTGGAACCAGTTGATTTTGCATTAACTGGGTTCTGCAATGAGGCTGTCCTTCCTCTAGGACAAATCCTTTTTCTTGTTACTTTATCTGATGGGAGGTGTTCTCGAACGAGTAACGTCAACTTCATGGTGATGCCGGCAAATTCCCGTCATGATGTACTGTTGGGGCGCCGCGCGCAACGTGATTTTAGTATGATTACATCCGCTCCGCATGCTGCTTGTGGTTTTCCGACACCAAATGGTATAGCTATACTTTATGCGCGGAAAGAAATCATGTCAATTGAAGAACCAGTTATGAAGGCTGGCAAGACATTGCCAAGCAACGAACCAGAAAAGTGGGTACTCAACAATAAGTACCCTGAGCAGACAATCTTATTAGGGCCTGCAGTCAGTATTGAAATTCGCGCAAAGCTTAAACTACTGTTGTTTCACAAAGGCATTTTCTCCTGGACACCTGCTGACATGGTTGGTGTCCCGCGCGACATTGCGGAACATTGCCTGAATGTATTTCCATCAGTAGAACCAGTTGTGCAGAAAAAATGCAGCCTCGGGTCAGAAAAGACAGAGGCAATGAACAAACAAGTCACCGAGTTATTAAATGCTGGTATTCTGCGCGAAGTCAAATACCAGACCTGGGTGGCAAACCCAGTCATGGTAAAGAAACATATTGGCGGATGGCGGATGTGCGTAGATTTTAAAGATCTAAACAAGGCGTGTCTGAAATATTGTTATTCTCTTCCTGAGATTGACAAAAAGGTTGACTCATTAGCTTCCTTTCGTTGGAAATGTTTTCTAGATTGTTATAAAGGTTATCATCAAGTCTTGATGAAAAAAGAGGATGAAGATAAAACCGCTTTTCGCACGGAGAAGGGCATTTTTTGTTATAAAAAAATGCCTTTTGGTCTCCGCAATGCGGGAGCTACTTATCAAAGATTGATGGATACAGTGTCTCGAGATGACATCGAGAAAACTGTGGAAGTCTACATTGATGATTTTGTCATTATGAATTCAGAAGACACTATGCTAGACAACATCCAACGAACTTTTGATTCTTTGCGCGAGGTAAATCTAAAGTTAAATCCCAGCAAATGCTCCTTTGGCATGGAGGATGGCAAATTTTTGGGTTTCATCGTCACCAAAGACGGTTTCAAAGTTAATCCCGGGAAGGTCGAGACAATACAAAAAATGTCTTCTCCTACTACCATCAAAGAGATGCAACGTTTGGCTGGAAGGTTAGCTGCGCTAAATCGCTTCCTCGCCAATCACGCTGCAAAGTCTTACCCATTTATTCGAACCTTGCGCAATTGTACGAAGAGCAAAGAGTTCGCATGGACTCCTGAAGCTGATCAAGCTTTCCAGCAGATGAAAGATTGTTTAGTTCAACTTCCCACACTTATCGCTCCTCGTGAAAAAGAACCCATGGTCTTATATCTCGCTGCATCTGAGGTAGCAGTAGGTGCCATCTTGTTGGTAGAACACGCAGGGGTCCGGTCTCCAATTTATTATATCAGCAAGATGTTGAACAATCTAGAGACAAGGTATTCAATCATGGAGAAATTAGTTTTAGCATTGGTCCATGCTTCGCGCAGGCTACGAAGATACTTCTCTAGACATGTTATTACAGTTTTAACAAATTTTCACATTGGCTAAGTCCTGGCCAAACCAGATGTTTCTGGACGACTTGCGAAATGGGCAATAGAATTGGGAGGTTATAACATCTGTTATAAACCTAGACCAGCTATCAAAGGCCAAGTTTTGGCAGATTTCATCGCTGAAATTCCCGTCGATAAACTTGAAGAATGCCAAGCAATCCAAAACCCAGTCTTAGTCATCGACAATAGAGCCTGGACATTGTTTACAGATGGCGCATCAAACAGTGATGGGGCTGGAGCAGGTCTTCGATTGATGAGTCCAGAGGGAGCAGAATTCACATATGCAATTCGGTTGGATTTTAAAAGCACCAACAACGAGGCCGAATATGAAGCCTTCCTAGCAGGCTTACGCCTCGCTATCAAAATGGGTGCAACAAATTTAGAAGCCCATGTTGATTTATTACTAGTTGCTGAGCAAGTAGTTGGAACGTACGATGCAAAGGGAGATATCATGGCTCTATACTTGGCGCAAGCCAAGGCTCTTGTAGCACATTTCCAACAATTTAAAATCACACACGTCAAGTGAAGCGAAAACAAACATGCTGACGCTCTAAGCAAACTCGCTGTAACTAGTTTCAAGCGTTTGGCAAAGGAGGTTCGCATTGAGGTTTTAAGTAATCCATATCTCAGACAAGTGACAATGGTTGAAGTAGGAGATCCATCATGGATGTCTCCAATAATGATGTATTTGTTACATGGTTCTTTACCAGAAGATAAAGCGCAAGCACGTAAGTTACGATGCAAAGCCCTCAATTATGAAATGATTGACGGTATTCTGTACCGACGCTCTTACATGGGTCCTTCGCTCCGCTGTGTGTTGACAAACATGACGCGCAATATCTAATCAGGGAGGTCCATGAGGGGCTATGTGGCATACATTCTGGGCCGCGCATGGTCATAGCCAAAGTGAAAAGCGTAGGGTATTATTGGCCCGGAATGTACGTTGACGCGGTAGAGATCTTGCGCAAATGCATGTCCTGCCAAAGGCATGCCCCTAAAACGTTGCGCCCAAAGAATCCTTTGGTACCCGTCACAACAGCTTGGCCATTTCAACAACGGGCCATTGATTTAGTGGGACCATTTCCGAATGTGCCCGGCGCAGTAAAGTTTATCATTGTTGCGGTCGATTACTTCACCAAATGGGTTGAAGCCAAACCTTTAGCTTCTACTACAGCGATGGAATTCGCAAATTAATCTGGGAATATATTATTTGCCGTTTTGGTTTGCCCATGCGCATTATTACAAACAAAGGTCCAAATTTAACGGCTCAAGAGTTGCAAACATGGATGACCGAAATGGGAATCCAGCATGTTTTCGCTTCCGTTGTGCACCCACAAGCAAATGGTCAAGTTGAAAGCATAAACAAACAGTTGGTCGACGGTATCAAGGCCCGCCTTGGCACAGCACGGCGGGGGTGGGTTGATGAATTGCCTAGCATCTTGTGGGCACACCGAACTATGCCCAAGACTAGTACTAGAGAAACTCCTTTTAGCCTTGTGTACGGCACGGAAGCTGTGATTCCTGCCGAAATTGGGTTACCATCTCCAAGAATGCTAGCTTTGGAAAAACAAGATAACGAAGAACAAAGGCGCATCGACCTAGACTTATTGGAAGAACGACGAGAAAATGCAGCTATTCGCGAAGCTAAATACAAGTCCTAGCTTGAAAAGTATTACAACAAAAGGGTGCGCATCTATTCCTTTTTCCCTGGTGACTTTGTTCTTCGCGATAATGAAGCATCGAATGCCGAAAAACAGGGGAAGTTAGCCCTGCGATGGGAAGGTCCGTACGTGATAAATGAAGTATTGCGAAAAGGCGCATACATTCTGAAGCGTATGGACGGATCCAACCTTCCTCGAACCTAGAACGCCCAACAACTACGCCGATGTTATATGTAATCTCAGTCCTCTAAGCAACTTCTGACCGTTGCGTAGTGAGACTGCTTACTTTATTTGGTTATGTAATCTTAGTGGCAGCCATAGCTTTGCGCTTTATCAGTATGAATAAAATACTTTGCCACTACTTACAGTCTTGTAAATGTTCATTTACAAATGCATGCAATTCCTTTGGATAAACAAAAACACAAACTTATGAGCCACAAGCTAACTTAACACTTACGCTCACACATGAGAAAAGAAATTGTTCATTTGTCTATCCTACACAAGTAATTGGTCCCATGCAAACATTGTAAAGCTGAAATATATTATATTCACATCCACAATACTTGCGCAGCAACACAACGTTACAAGTTATCATTAAGTAAAAAATTACAAATTTCCTATTCAATGGATTTGGTTCCCGCCTGCTTCTCTGTTGAAGAAAAGATCTCCTTTAGCTTATCAACAAAGTCATCTTGCTGCAGCGCGGCGTCCACAAGGTCCATAATCGGAATTTGCAATTGATCATATTTTTCTTTGGCAGCAGAATAAATGGCGGCAGTATTTAGCCCATGCGTGGCAGCACGGCTGGTATCCCATTCGATCTTCAGCGCATGGGCCACGTGCAAAGTGCATTCTCTATAGCCTTCGGCATGCCCGTCATTGCGCGCCGCCATCATTAATTCTGCCACTCTCTCATCCAACTCTGTAGAGTTAAGGATGGCATTTGCGATCTGTACACAAATACAATTAGTATATGTTGCGACAATCAAACCAGACATGTAAAGAAAAGGGAATATTACCTCCACAATCCCATACTCCCGCAACCAGGTAAGCTAGTTCATGAGGGATTCGGCCAAGCTTTCTTCGGTAGCGCGAACGACCTCTGTGTCATTAAGTTTTTGTTCGCCTTCAATTAAATGGCGGATCAACTCGGCTTTCTCTGTTCGGTGAAGGTTGATATCTTTCTTCAAACTATCAACCTCAGCTTGCAGCTGCGCCTGGTCAAAGAGCATATCAGTTAGATCATCAATTTCTTTATTCTTAAGAAGGAGAGTCGTTTTGGTTGATACCTCATTCTGCTCGCTCCATTCTCTGTGTGAGCGCGCCTCTTCTGCTGCTGCAACTGCATCAGCTTTCTCTTTTTTGAGTTTCTCAATTTCGTTGCGCAGAGAAATTTTTTCTTTGTTGTCACGCTCGCAAGCCTCCATAAAGCGCTTGTGCTCGTCCGCATATTGCGCAGCAGAGGTCTCACACTTGCGCTTCCAAGACAGCGCAGCCCATTCTTCAGTCTTCTTCTCTTCCTCAAACTGGGCCTTTTCCGCCTCAAAATCAAAAAGCATCTTCAACGTCTTCTCTTTCTCAAGCTTGGCCTTCGCCTTCTCAAGCTCAACCTCGTCCCACTCCTTGTTCATACTGCGCCGTTCGCGCACAATTCTATTTATTATGGACGAGGCAAGGGCAGACTCTTGCAGATATGACTCGTAAGTAGGCTCATGGTCTTTTTCTTCCTGGCACTTCACCTCAGCCGGTGGGAAGATGCCCTTATACCACTCCCTGCCGGAGTGCCAATCGGTGAAAACATCGCCCTGCTTAACTTTCCACACGGGCTGATGAATCGCAGAGGCCCGCCTCTCAGAAAAAGAGCGATAATAATAGTCCCCAGGCGTCTCCTCTGGGCGAATAGGCGACTCCTCCTCCGAATCCTCAACAAACACAAAGCCTTCGCTTTGTGTTGAAGGTCCGGCTCCCTTGGATATCAACTTTGACGGTTCCCCAACATCTGCAGCCGTATCTTTAACCTGCTCGCCAGCAGGATTCTCAGCATCAAAATTTTTGGGCTCTTCTTCTGGAGACACTTTCTCAATATTTTCCGGGACGATGGGGTCGAAATCAAGAACAGGAGTTTCTTGCCCCGCATCTCCCTCTTCAACATTTTCAGGCCTGCTCGGCGATGGTATAGCAGATGAGGTGGCCGCCGCAGCCTTCACCATTTTCTCTGCAAAGCATATCAACAAATACCAAGTATGAGATTCTGCGCAACTTTTTGACAGAAACGCGCAACAAACTAAACGTACCAGCTGAAAATTTCTTTGCAAGGGCATCCAGATTTGCCTTCTTGCCAATGCATGGGCGCACAACTTTTGTTAGCGCAGGGGTTTTGGTTTCCGCCTCCTTCCTCTTCTTGGAAGTGCGCTTCAACGCCTCTTCCGGGCTAGAAGGTACTTCCAAGGGATCATCTGGGTTCACAGCTGGAAGAGAGGAGGTGTCAACGGGTTCGGGCCTCAGTTTCTTCAAAGCTACAGGCACAAGACCCTCCAGTGAGTCCGACACCACCACATAATCGCACCAAGAGTCAGATACGAGACGCGTACCTTTCTTGCCCTCAGCCTTCGCAGCAGCTGATGGCTTGGTTTTTTGCTCTAGGTTGGAAGGGGGAGGCGCAGCAGCTGCAGCAGCAATTGGTTTCTTCTTCTTCTTCGAATCAGGGCCTACGCCCAAGTTTAGCAAATCACCTACATAATCAATCATATTGAGCAAAAGGTTGCGCCATTAGTTATATTGCAATATTACTTAGAAAAAATGTTCAAGAGTAATATTGCAATATCAACTTAGGCTTTGTAAGAGCTTAGTTACCAGATTTCGAAGATGGTTGCGCCTCCAGATCCTCCTTCTTGGGCAACTCAAAGTTCCCCAAGATTTGTGAGAACCAAGTTTGCTCACCATCAGCAAGAGGCACGACGGCCATTTTCCCTCTCTCTCTCTTGAAAGAGACCAAGTAGAGAGGCGCAGCTACATAACAAACATTTTTGCATCAGTACATATCTATTGAAAGATATTGCTAGGAAGTTAAAGGGTTACATACCAGTTCCATCTTCGGTATACACCGGTTTTTCCCGGCGTTCCTTCTTCCAGAAAATACTCATCCCGGCAACGATGAGGGCCGTCTTCGGCAAAATAATATTGGGCACATCCTTAATATCTTGATACCATACCTCATCGGCAGGTATGGGAAGGGTCTCCAGCTCGATCTCATCACCAGCCCGGAATGTCATCTTCATCGGGATCACCGCTGTCTTGATGAAAAAGAACTTCTGCTTCCAGTCGTGGTAGGACTTTGGCGGCACCAGCAACAATCGTTTGGCTTGCACACGCTGTTGGAATGAATAAAAACCCAATGAGCAGTGCAGCTGGTAGAAAACTCTAAACTTCTCGACCGACGGCACAATCTGCATCTATCGGCAAACGAACTCAAAATGTCAGATCCTCACCATTCCCATCGGGCTCAACTGAGAAATGTGAATCTTGTAAAAACCAAGAACTTCCAGCAAGAAGTGGGTCACTGGCAGCCGGAAGTTCCCTTCGGCAAAATAATCGTACAATAATGTAATGTAGCCGGCCGGCGCATCAGCCGCCGTGGCATTCGCCACCGGAAAGAACGCTTCCAGGACGGAGCAAAAAGAAAATTGGTTGCAAGATTATCGAAATCTTTCTTCGACCACTTTAACGGTGGCAAACTGACATAGAGTAGAAACGATAAGTAAGATCAATCACGTTGATTCTATGAATACCCGTGATGAACTTGTCCCAACCCCAAAATTCAACCCAAAGGGCACGGAATTTGAAGTGAAAACTGTTTTTTTCCAAAACTGCAATCTGATCATTATCACCTCATAACCAACATATTAATAGAGTTATAAATTCAAAATGGGCCCCAAAATACACTCGGGCCAAAAACTAAAACAAAACAAAAGTTGGCAAAAAGCCCAAAAAAACATAAAAATGAAAAATACTCATTGAAATAAGCCTTTTTTGGGCCCGAACGTCCACCCAAACTACCAAAGGCATTTGCAACAAAATGGGGTTTTTCCTCTCGATCGTTTTGACTGGTCGCACGCCCAAAACGGACCCCCGTAGCCCAAGTTAGAGCCATTTTCGTGAAGCCCCATTTGTCACGCGATCTTGGGCCTCCAAATATAACATGGCCCGCTCCTCCACACTTGGGCTCATATCATTCCCCCCTGGATTGACAAAATTCGACCTCGAGTTACCAACAGGTTCATCATCAGAAGAATCCCCATAATAAGGCAACAAGTGCCTCACATTGAACACATCAAAACAACGAATGTGACTAGGCAACTTTAGACGATACGCATTCGAGTTGATCTTCTCCACAATTTCAACTGGTCCAATATTCTTAGCTGATAACTTGTTGTATTCTCCAACGGAAAAAAGATCTTTAGTCAAAACAGCCCAACAAAATCACCTTCCACGAAGTCAAGATGCCTACATCTCTGATCAGCAGCTTGTTTATACTTCGAATTAGCTTGGGTCAAATTATCATAAACAACCTTATGAACCTCATGTAATCCTTCCACAAAATCTTGAACCCTCTTTGAGACAGGCCCAGAAATAGAAAGTGACATCAAATCAAGTGGTCCCCAGGGCTGACATGAATAAACCACCTGAAACAGGCTAAATCCGGTGCTCCAATTGACAGCATGATTATGGGCAAACTCAGCTTGGCATAACTTTTGATCCCATGCCTTCACATGATCACGAACCAAACACCTCAGCAAATTACCAAGTGACCGATTAACAACTTCAGTTTGGCCATCAGTTTGGGGGTGATAAGCACTGCTGAAGTTGAGTTGAGTGCCCACAATTTTCCACAAACTACGCCAAAAATGGCTCAGAAATCGAGTATCCCGATCAGACACGATAGAAGAGGGTAGCCCATGCAAATGGTACACATCCCGAAAGAAGAGATGGGCCACATTAACAGCATCAGTCGTCTTCTTGCAAGGAATAAAATGGACCATCTTGGAAAACCGATCCACCACCACAAAGATAGAATCATTACCCCTCTGAGTACAGGGTAACCCCAACACGAAATCCATACTAATATCAACCCATGGTTGTGAGGGGACAGGCAAGGGCATATAAAGACCTGCATTATTAGCTGTGCCCTTTGAAACCTAACAAACACGTCACCTTTTCACATAACGGTCCACCTCTTTCCTCATAGTAGGTCAAAAATAAGAACCTGTAACCAGTTGTAAAGTACGATCACGACCAACATACCCTTCACCATGTAACTCCCTAATAACCTACAAGCGAAGACTAGAATTAAGGATACATAGTTGATTCCCCTTGAACAGAAAACCTTCATGTAACATAAAGTCTGACTTTTTCCCAGCACCCACATCCTGCAAAATAACTGAGAAAAATGGGTCAGTGGCCAACTACTCACGAATGACCTCTAGACCCGGCACAGCAACCTTCATAGATACAAGCAGATTACTCCTCCTGCTTAGGGCATCAGCAACCCTATTTGAAACACCAGTCTTGTGCTTGACCACAAAAGTAAACTTCTCAAGAAAGGTCAACCATCGCCCATGCTTATGAGATACCTTGTCTTGAGTACGAATATGCCTTAAGGAATCATGATCAGTGAATAAAACAAACTCTTTATGAAACAAATAATGACGCCAGTGCTTTATAGCTTGGACCACTGCATAAAACTCTAGATCATAAGTGCTATACCTCAACTTTGGCCTGGATAACTTCTCACTAAAATAAGCAACAGGTCTACCACTCTGACTGAGAACCCCGCCAATTCCAACATTTGAAGCATCAGTATGAAGTTCAAAAACTTGAGAAAAATCAGGCAATACCAGAATCGGTGTTGAAATGAGCTTGTCTTTCACAAGTTGAAAGCCAACTCTGCCTCTTTTGTCTATACAAACGTCTTCCCCTTTATACAATCTGTCACCGGGGCCATAATAGAGCTGAAATGAGGATGAATCGCCTATAGAATGAAGCAAGCCCATGGAAACTACGAACTTCAGTAATGGTAGTAGGAGTTGGCCAATTTCTAACAGCCTCTACCTTGGATTCATCAACCTGTATCTCATCACCAGAAACAACATACCCCAAGAACAAAACCTTAGGGGTCATGAACACACACTTCTTGATGCTGCATAGAAACTGTCTCTACGAAGCAAAGTCAAAACCTGCCTCACATGCACCACATGGTCACTGAAAGAAGCACTATAAATAAGAATGTCATCAAAATACACAACCACAAATTTCCCAATGAAGGGCCTAAGCAACTGATTCATCACACGCATAAAAGTACTAGGTGCGTTGACAAACCAAATGGCATCACCAACCACTCATACAACCCTTCACGAGTCTTGAAGGCAGTCTTCCACTCGTCACCCGGCCTAAGACGAATCTGGTAATACCCACTCTTCAAATCTAACTTTGTAAAAATAGTAGCACCACTAATCTGATCAAGCAAATCATCAACTCGAGGAATAGGAAACCTGTACCTCACAGTAATCTTGTTGATTGCTCAGTTGTCAACACACATACGCCAGGTGCCATTTTTATTTGGAGTCAACAAAGCAGGAACAGCACAAGGGCTCATACTTACGCGAACATGACCCTTAGAAATCAACTATTCAAGCTGCCTCCGCAACTCCTCATGCTCACTAGGGCTCATTCTGTAATGTGTTCTGTTGGGCAACTGTGACCCAGGCTCCAAGTTAATGTAATGTTGGATGTCACGCAACGGTGGCAATCCATCAGGCAACTCATCAGGGAAAACATTAGAAAACTCCTCAAGCAAAGGAAACGTAGCATCAGGAATTTCAAATTCCTCAGGCACCGGCTTCCCCATCAACACAAAAACACTATCCCCCTCCTCCAGTTCATCTTGAAACTGGCTAATAGTCAACATAGTGCCTGAATGTTTTGTGGTTAACTGTTTAGGCTTGGTAGGAACAACAGTGATCTTCACACCGCCAAACAGAAAACTATACGTATTAGATCACCCATTATGCTCTATGTTTAGCTCGTATTCCCAAGGCCTACCCAACAACAAGTGACACGCATCCATAGGGACCACATCACACACAACATCATCTTTGTATGTGGACCCAATAGAAATGGAAACAAGGCCTCGCTTAGACAACGAGACCTCTCCCCCCTTCTTGAGCCACTGAAGCTTGTAAGGCTTCGGGTGACTCTTTGTCTTCAGAGACAACTTCTGTACCGCCTCTTCAGATATCAAATTATCACAACTTCCAGAATCAATAACGAACGTGCATACCTTCCCCAAAATGGTACATGTTGAATGGAAGATATTATGCTTGAGCCAATCATCCCCATCTGCCTTTGGTGTATAACAAGAACGTCTGACCACTAGGTTTATCCCAACATCACCGGACACAAACTCTTCCTCGTGTTCAGTTTCTTCATCATACACCGGGGTATTCTCGTATTCTTCATGTTGTTCTCCCCAGACTCGGCAAACAGGTGTCATTTACCAGCCTTTTTACACTCAACTTGTCGATGGCCCGTTTCACCACAACTGAAACATCTCGGACCACTACTACTAGCCCCTTTAGAGGCTGGCCCGGTATTGTTACCCCTGGTCTCTGTTGGCTAGGCCCCCCGCGAGGTGCCCACCACCCGACTATACATTTCGCCCACTAGGGGCGTTAGAATACGAACCACTTGACCGTCGGTTTTGCTTCTCAAAGGCCAATGCCCGTTGGTGTGCCTCTGCAATGGTCAATGGATCAAAAAGATTCACTGACTCCATGATTTGCACCCTCAAACCCCCAATATACCGAGAAACAAGTTGCTCCTCCGCCTCTTGAATATTGTTCCTAGCGATTAACTGGTAAAACTCGGTTGTATAATCATCAACCGACTTAGCCCCCTGCTTTAAGTTCTGCAGACGCTGGTACATCAACCGTTGAAAGTTATGTGGCAGGAAGTTGGACCGCAAGCACTTTCTCATCATGGTCCATGTCACGATTCTCGACTTCCCGAGCCTTTCTCGTGTAAGCTTCAATTGCTGCCACCAGGCAGAAGCCCTACCACGTAATTTGGTAGCAATCAAAGCCACCCGCTTATTCTCAGGAACCTCCTTGTACTCAAACACTTCCTCGACAGTGGATAACCAATCGATGAACCCCTCTGGGTTCAAACTAGCCCCATCGAATTCCGGAATATCAACCCTTATCCCAGAATCCCAACGTCGATTGCCCTCTCCTCGGCCTCCCCTCGGCCGATCCTCCTGATTGCCACCGGAATCCGAACCATCGCTAAACGGATTACTAAAATCCGAACCATACCCATCATTGGGTTGCCGCCTCCTACGATTCATCAAGCCTTCCATCCGGTTAGTCAACTGATCGACCACCTGGTCCAATCGTTGATCCATTCGGGCCATGAGCCGCTGCTCCAACTCCCGTTCATAAACTTCATCGAGTCTGTTTCTTCTCGGAGGCATTTTGAGCCAGGAATTTGGTTCTGATACCAACTGATGTAGAGTAGAAATGATAAGTAAGATCAATCACGTTGATTCTATGAATACCCGTGATGAACTTGTCCTAACCCCAAAATTCAACCCAAAGGGCACGAAATTTGAAGTGAAAAACTGTTTTTTCCAAAACTGAAATCTGATCATTATCACCTCATAACCAACATATTAATAGAGTTACAAAATTCGAAACGGGCCCCAAAATACATTCTGGCCAAAAACTAAAACAAAACAAAAGTTGGCAAAAAGCCCAAAAAAACATAAAAATGAAAAATACTCATAGAAATAAGCCTTTTTAGGGCCCGAACGTTACAGCAAAATGGGGTTTTTCCTCACGATCGCTTTGGCTGGTCGCACGCCCAAACGTACCACCGTAGCCCAAGTTAGAGCCATTTTAGTGAAGCCCCATTTGTCACGCGATCTTGGGCCTCCAAATATAACATGGCCCGCTCCTCCACACTTGGGCCGGCATCACAAATTTGACGATGAGATCTCAGCAGAACTTGCACCGGTGGCCATAACTCGAACTTTGAAGAAAACTTAGAAAACTTCGTAGGTCGCCGGAACTTTTGAACACAAATTTCTCTCAAAGTTGTAATTGGGTGAAGAAGCAAATGGATCGTTGATCCCTTTATATACTAACCGCAATTAATGCACGATTTCACTGCAGCGACTTTTACGACCATCACGTATCCCCAAGTAACCGTAGGGGCGAGTGGGGAACAGTAACCGCCCCACGGGAGCGAGTGTCGCCGAAAAGCATTAAATACGGTAAGACATGTACTGTTGACAGCCTGTCAACAATACCACCACGTCTCAAGAACGTGCGTCGTCACCAACTACACCATCCAGATAAGTGACACGTGTCTAAGTATATTTGAAATTCAAATACTTTTTTCAAAATTCACTTAGACACGTCACCAAGATGCATAAAGCAACAAAAAGCTAGTTCTTACCTAGCGCAACACATTTATCTTAAGTCCAGTGCTCCCCCTACTCTCTATTCTTACATAGGAGCAACACTGGACTGGGGGGACTTGAAGGGGTATGGTCCCAAAAACCTTGCGCCAATCAAGGAAACCATGCCCATTAATAACTTCTAAGAAAACTGCACGCAGACTTCTTTGCCAAAATAAGATTTATTAGAACTATGTGCCAAATATCCAAGAAAGGAAAGGATCATATAACTACCATGCGTGGGCTCGCGCAAGGTTCAAAGTTAAAAGCCTAAACATTCTCTTGGGATAAATGCTTCATTTAACTACCTTGCACGGTGTCGCGCAAGGTTCAAAGTTAACCTTGAACATTCTCGTTTGATAATGCTTCATTTAACTACCTTGCGCGGGCTCGCGCAAGGTTCAAAGTTAACCTTGAACATTCTCGTTTGATAATGCTTCATGCACAAACCTTGCGCAAATATTTATATCAAAGCAAGTATCCACCAAATGTTGCACTAAGCAGCAAGGAGAAGAAGGAAGATCAGATTAACTAACTTGCGCTTCTCGCGCAAGGAAACAGTAAATCCTGAGAAACTTTCCCTTAGCAAAATCCTTGACTTAGTGCAGAAGCAAAGGGAATCTTTTATGTTGTAACCGAATGTACACGTGGTGAATAATAGATGGGTAACAACTGTGAAAGCTTCTAGAAGCCATTAACACCCAATCGTGCAAGCATCTCTTCGGTTATAACCAATTGCCAAATGGCAGCATCTGGACGGCTGAGGAAGATCACGGTGATGGCATGCTCATATTTATAAGATGTAGTGATCTCATGTTGACACGTGGCACCTCCTTAACCGCTGATGAGCTCACGATCCGTGTGCACTAACAGATTGCGAACAAACGTTAACAGAATAGCAAAAGATTCCGTTAAAGTTAACAATCTCTCTTTTTGGCACCAAACACCGGCTATAAATAAGTAACATGGAGTTCAAGGAAAGGTATTCACTCTCAACTACTCTCTCACTTACAATACTTACTTTCGACTACCTATACTAATTCTCACGCCGGAGGGTGGTCACGGAGAGAACTCCCTTCTCCTCGTGGCAAGCTAACGGTGTTCTGTTTTACAGGATCAGCCGGAATACTGTTCTATTCACCACCCATCATGAAACCAAACAGAGGGTTAACCCTTTTATGCAGAGCCCATTCCATAGATCTACTTAGATTCCGGTCTAGTTGATCTAGGGTTTCTTCATTTGGTATCGTCGCAAGGACTATAACCATCGTGATTACAATCACGTTGCAAAGTTCAAATGAACTTTGTCTTGACATAGTCAAAGCCGAAAGTCAAACATTGTTTGAGTTTTAGCTTGAATTAGCTAAAACAACTAAACAAGATCAAGATAGAACACTTACTTGTGTTCTAGGATCCAAGAATGCTCAGTAGGAAGCCTCCATGATAATGGTAGCCTCCAATTGATGAAGATGGAAAGAAAATGAGCAAATTGGAATGAAGATGATCATGGGTATTTATAGGAATTCTTGAACTATTGGATCATGCCAAGTGTTTTGTGTGGTGAGCAAGCAACAATCTACACCATACACTTGTTAGGCTAGGGATTAAAGCCTTGGTGATCACACAACTTGGCCTCCAAGAATAAAAACAAGGGGTTGCCAACTTCTGGTTCTAGGCATGCCTTACGGACCGTATGTTCCATGGCTTACGGTCCGTAAGCCTTGTGCAGGGGCTGAAGTTTGCAAAAGTTGCAGTTTTGGTCCTTGCAGCCTTTAAACTTGTTTTTCGACGTGTTTAACCCCCGTTAACCAACTTTCCAAGATTCATAAGGATGTTAAAGCATAGGGAACATGAAATATGTTCAAAAATGTCCAGGGTGTCAGTTCGTTCGGTCGTACGGTTGCGGTTTTCGTTTAATTACGACGAAAGTTGTAACGAACGCGAAAACGATTCAAATTGCAAAACGAAAGATATTTTTGCATTCCAATCACTAAAATATGACATTTTAATGATTACAAAATTTTTTTGGATGTCCCTCCATGTTCCGGGTAGCGAAATACGCGAATTAGTATAGTTTCGCAGAATTTGCAAAATAGCCCCTAGAGCTGAATAAACATGTTTTTTGCATACCGAACCCTTCAAAAATTATTTCTAAGTTATATAAAGGATATTTAAGGTATGTTCAATTTCTTCCCTTTTCCCGGAGCGTACGTTGCGTTAAACTGATTAAATTTACGTTGTGATTTCACATCCAGAAAATGTTGAAGTATCAGATTTGAACAAGGATTAAAAATACACAAATGTCGTAAGTAAATATACATAACTCATAAAATGTAACACAAAATTTTGTTGATATGATATTGTCGGGTACAATACAAAGGTTGGAAAGCACAGATGTCACAGTCTCCCCTACTTCAGGAAATTTCGTCCCGAAATTTAGCTTGAGGAAACTGGTGAGAAAAGATGTGGATATTTCGCCTTCGTTTGGTCCTCTCATTCCCAAGTAAACTCTGAGCCACGTTTGGATTCCTAGCAAACTTTAACAATCGGTATACGTCTACGCTTTAACTTCTTGACTTCACGTTCCAATATTTCCACGGGTTTCTCAACAAAATGCATCGTGTCATCAACACGAAATTCATCAAGAGGGATGTGGAGGTTTTCATCACTCTAACACTTTTTTAAATTGGATACGTGGAATGTTGGATGAACATTTCCAAGTTGTGGAGGTAGCTCAAGTTTGTAGGCCACTTTTCCGATTCTCTGTTTATTCATGTCCAAAGCATATACATTCAGTTTCCAAACATACACAGCTTTTCTGTCAATGTCGCAAAGTTCTTACAATGAGAGACCCTTGACTATCTATATATAGACACCTAAGTTCACTCGAAGTGTGTCCAGGCTAGATCAAGTTCGGCCGAACTTGATCAGCCGATACTAACTTCGGCCGAACTTGGTTTACGTCATAAATATAACTTCAAGTTCTAACATATTCAAGCTCTAATCATACAGACTCGATCCAAGACCTAGACAATAGACATCATGTATCAACAAACTGCCCCTTGGATATTGCAGCAGTGTCTTGATCAGTCTTCAATCTTTAACATCTTCCAAAGAAATTCTTGTATGGCTTTTTTTGATGTTCTTGCTTAGGAATCGGCGTCTGGTCAGTAGGAGGTACCCACTTCATAAACTGGAATCTTCTAGTCCTTGCCTCCCTACCCCTTTCGTGTATATTTGCTAAACGCTTTTCCTCTTTCAAGAATTCTTCTCTCTCCAACTCTCTTCTTCTGGATTCCCACATATGACCTGAATTAATACCATGTGCATAGCAAACATTAATGACCCCTTGGTATTTCTTCGCTTGGACTTCTTCACGCTTGTCGAAGCATGTTTTGTTGAAGAACAAGCATTTCACATCTTCCTTTGAACATTTAACTAGCCACATCGGGTTTAGTATTCGTATCGTTCTCCACAGCCCCCAAATTCTTCTTCGATCAATAGGTTCTAGATCCTTTTCCTTCTTTATATCCCAATTCTCAATAGCATGCAACACAATCACTGCTTCGCTCGTTTTTGGATTCATTTGCCACCACAAGAAGTAAGGATGAAAATCCTGTTCGATGGGCTTTAGTGGCATATTCTTCATAGCTCGAGGACGCTTCATCACCAGTATAACATCCTTCTCTCCCGTCTTCTTGTTAATCTCTACTCTACATTTAGGTATGAATGGTTTCCACAACTTAAATCTCCTTGACACTTCAAACTTTATAACCTTCCACAGTCGTTGTTCACTGAACTTCATCTGAAAGCTTATATTCTTCGTTTGTACTAACTTTTCAACGTCCCAATACGGCAACGTCTTAATGTCTATCAGATGTCTAAAGTACTGAACGCCATATTCTCTCTTGATAGCGTATACGTCAAGATCTCGAATCCAACCCCAACTTAGAATATCTCCCAGGGACACATCTTTGTCACGTGTGAAAAACGCTAGTGGTCTTTTGAACTTTCTTTCCTTAGGCATTTCCTTGAACCACGATTTCTTTGCCTCAGCTATCTTCTCTTTTGTGTAACGTTTCGGAATATTTCCTTCCTTCACCACTTCATCTATCTTTTGTTTCAACAAACCCACATCCATCTGACTCATCAACTCTTCAATCGTTGGAAACTTGTCAGTGTTGAGATTAGAATACTTTTCAGCTTCGTCATCGTCAGAATCTTCATATATGACACGATCATAATCATCAGCATCAGCCACACGCTTATATACATACTCTTTCGGTTCAAATGTCTTCATGTTCACTAATTCTTCTTTGAAATCGAACTCGAACGAATCGGCATCAACATCAAACATTCTTGCCAATTCTTCATTGGTGTAGCTATGAACAAACTCCCCTTCCTCTATATTCGGATCTAACATAATCATCAGAGGCTTTTCATGCACAACAGCAACAGGCATAGCAACAATCGCTTCAGAACTATCCACATCTTGAGGCCCTGTCTACCCAATATGCTCCCCCTTACTTTGTTCATCCCCCATTTTGCATCATCGTTGATCAAACTTTAAAAATAAACTCTGAGTGTACTTTCGCAGAATCAACTTTTAGACCAACACCCCCTGATCATCATTGTCATCACCATCATGATCTGAATCACCTTTAGTATCATCACCTGCAGGGTCGTCGTCATCATCTTCCTCTTCGTCATCCTTTTCTAACTCAGACGCTTTCACTGATTCAATATTCTGTTCAGGAACATCTTCAGTAACAACCTCTGTTTCAACAACTTTTTCTATCACAAGCTCCTATGTTGTTTTAGGGACACCTTCAATAATTCCTTTACCTTTACCTTGCTCTGCCAATTCTTTATCTGCTTTGTCTTTGGCCTCTTGAACATCAAGTCTATCATACTCTACTTTAATGTCAATACCAAGTCTATTAGTTAGAACTTTCTGCAGCCTTGCAAACCTTTTGTCATTCATATCATGTTCAGCTTTTAAATCAGCTATCTCTTTCTCTAACTTTGCATTTGCAACACCTAAGCTTTCGACCATAGCTTTCATGTAGCCTCGATCATCTTCAAGAAATTTCACTTTGTCTTGTAGAATCTCCTTTTCAACTTCACTCTGCTTTATTTTCTTTTCAAGAGCTGCTTTATTAACTTCGTTCTGTTTGACTTTATCTTCCAGATCTTTGAGTCTTTTCTCTAGCTTATTAACTGGAATGTCTTCAAACCAATTGGTTAGATCTTCAGCTGTGACATTCTGAGTAATGTTATCTGGAATATCACCGAAAGCATCTTTGAACTCATTTGCTCTTGCACTTTGTGGTGTTGATTGCCTTGATTTCTGAGGAGTAGCTTTTGCTGCAGACTTTGGCGTAGAAATAGGCGTACTTTGAAAAGGAACTTCGATAGTTACAGATTGTGGTTCTTGTGTGACAGTAGTTGGTGGAACTTGTGTAACTGTAGTTGGAGGAACCACAGCTTCAACAATTGGAATCTCTTGCAGGTTAGAAACAAGATGTTCTTGTGTAACTCCTTTTCTCTGCTTTTGACTTGCATACCTTCGACTCGGAGTTTTCTTCCTTGCACGAGTATTCGGAGAACCCGTTGCTTTCTTTGAGTCTCCAGCTTTTGACTTTGAGCACTTTGATTTTTTCTTAGGACGTTCTGAATCAGAAGCCTCTTAAGCAGACGGTTCGTATAAATCTTCACCAATCTTTTTCAAACGCTCCTCTTCTTTTTCTTTCTCTACCACTTTCAATCTAGCATCAGCAGAATCTTCAGACGATTCTTCATCCTTATCAGAAGTAGCATAAATAACATCGTCTCTATCTTGGCTTTCAACATTTGCCGCAACGCTAGAACCTTCAACATTTTGAATATTCTCTTTAATCTCAGGTTCATCTATCAACATAATATCAGCTTTCTTTGATGCCCTTTTGCGCTTTTGCTTTTCAACTACAACCACTGGCTTGATGTACCAGTCCCCTCTTTTCTCTTTGAAGTTCGTTAACAAAGCAGCTTCTTCGTTTTCATCACCACTGCCTTCTTTTCTCCATTTGTTCTCTAGTGGCGTGACGTAGTCTGATTTCAAGATTGCACTAAATACAGGCTTTAGAATAGGTGATGAGTCTTGCTTCTGGTATATCTTTAACTTCTTCAATGTCGTTTCATCCATATGGCTTAGATACAAAATATCATTCGGATCCTTAACTATATTCTGAAACTTTTCATCGATCAGCATTTGGATAAACCTCGGATACATCACCAGCCTATCCTTTCCCACATTCTTCGTCATGAAATTGAATATA
Source organism: Scalesia atractyloides (assembly GCA_947069175.1). Lineage (NCBI taxonomy): Eukaryota > Viridiplantae > Streptophyta > Magnoliopsida > Asterales > Asteraceae > Scalesia > Scalesia atractyloides. Next base: position 32,416,232 of record CAMTDV010000030.1, read on the forward strand.
ACTCTTGAAAAGTTGTATTTCTTGTTCAGAACCAATGCAGTAAACATACATGCCATGTAATTTTGTATGTCGTCAAGCCCTGCTTTCCTATGACTGAAAGCGTGAATGATGGCTTGAATTAGAAGCTTGTAAGGCAAAGGAACACTGCCTTTCTTCATTGTTGGCTCGTTCGCCGGACCTTTGTAGTCCATACAGAAGAAACAACCTTTTACCATCCATTCTTCGAAACTTATTAGATCATTTACGTCGTCCTTGAATTCTAAAACCCTTTGAATATCAGCTTCAGTGATCAAGAATTCCTTATCTTCATTACCAACTCTAACAGCAGACTTTATGACTTTATTCGCCTCATCATACGACGCTGAGTTCCAGAAGAAATAGACATGCGATCTATATACGACGTGCTTATCCGTGATCGCCTTTGTAATCGGAATACGCCCTAAAAATTCCAAGATTTCTGAGAATGCCGTCAGCATTGGATAAATCTTCTCATCAAGCGATATACAAGTATTATGAAACTTGTTAAACGACAGCTTGATATTCTACGGACAGAGAAAACAAACACTTAGCAAAAATGACAATTTCCAAACAACTTCTATCAAGTTCGGGCGAACTTGGTGATTTATCACATAACAGCACAAACGAACAACAACTTCGGCCGAACATGTGACCAAAACAAAATTTTGGCATTTCTCATATAAATTCAGGCGAACTTGTATTTATTCCATGTTTTTTACTTTTGATAAAACAAGTTCGGGCGAACTTGAATTGTTAACATATTTTTGCAGATTGTAAGCAAGTTTGGGCGAACTTGTTACTTTTTCAAGATTTATACAAGCTTTGACAACTTCGCCCGAAGTTGATGGAAATCATCAACAACAAGTTCGGGCGAACTTGTCGTCTTCTACAAAATTTCTGCAACATATCAAGCATGCTCATATGGTTGATTTTATGGTTTGTTAAGCATGTTACTTGATTATTAACATATTTCACCAATCAATTTGTTTAGAAACACCATAGATCTATTCAATTTTAACATGTCGGTCCAACATTGTTCGTTCAAGTTCAATCCATGGTTGATTTGTATGATGTTTACCTCGGCCATGATAATAAGTGTGCCTATCACTTAAAATTAGGTTTAATTTGGGCAGAGTAACGACTAATTTCTTGCAATTTCATACAATCTCTCAATTCGCCTAAGTTCGCTCGAAGATTGGTATGACAGATTATGAAGTTATGAGCGAACTTAACCTTATATAGCGAGTCAAGATCGGGCGAACTTGACTACTTTCCAATCAAATACTAACCAGAACTTCGCCCAAAGTTATACAATGAATCAGTTAAAATTCAGCAACTTCGGCCGAACTTGGTTAATGCCCAATTTTCAAACTTTTCAAAATTTTCAATTTTAACCCTGAACTTTCACATGTTTTACCCGTTTTGAAAATCCACTCAGTTGACCAAGTCCAAGTTAATGACCTCGGTTTACCGATTTGTCTGCCGAGTCCAAGTTAATGACCTCGGTTTGACCCGTTATGAACAAACTGATGTTTTATTCAAAATTAAGATTTCAAATTAATGATCTTTTCATCGTTTTTCATGCATTGTGATTTTACAGATTAGCACCCGTTGTCGTCAAGATTCCAAACAACTTAGCACCATTCCGAACTTCGAAGATCCGCTTTCCATCATTGGCTGTTGAAAACAATGAAGAAATAAAATCTTTTTGAATTTTCGAAAGCTTATGCTAAAACACACTGAAAATCTTTTTGGGTTTAAATCTGAAATCAAATAAGCTATGTACAAACATATTTACAGACATATTTTTGTGAATTCGTGTCTAAGGATCATATCAGTTGATTGAGACGTATCACTAGTACCGTTGACCTTTTAATGACTTTAAGTTTTAAACTCGTTTACCTAGATTGTCGATATGTTTGTCCACTTAAACCTTGACACATTTCTTAATTGTTCCAAGATATCTTAGATAGAATTGTGAAACTTGACTCAACTATGGTTCCCATCTCAGAATATATCCCCGTATCAAGATTCCCTAGATTTCATCTTACAGGTGAATATAGCGTAATTGACATCTGTAACTGGGTTGTGCGAGGCCTTGAGAGCTCAAATACCACCGGATAGTCAAAGAGATGAAGGCTCAACTTTAAGGTGTGTTCCAATTAAGGTATCTTTTAAGCACTGCAATTGATTAGATCTTTCGATTCTTTCAATTTTGTTGTAGTTTAGGTGTTTTTAGTAAAAGCATTATAGAAGTTCTAGGCTATTGCTTCCGCAAAATCAGAAGAACTTGTATAATACCCCAGATATCAATCATCTATAAGGACCTCGTATCTCAGAATCAGGCAATCTCTGAAATGAAATTTTGGAGTGCTAAGTCCATATATCCGAGAGATGTTAATCCACAAGTTTAAGCAGTTGTAAAATTTAGTTTATATTCTGGAAACAATTTACTGAACGTGTAAAGCCTATCGACGCATTCACAGTAAGACTTGTTTATCACTTTTTAAACTTTACAATTCCTTAGCATACTGTGATAATCCACTGATGTACTATCATTTTCTTTTTGACACAAAAATTCTTTTTGTCTTTTTCATGTTTTTGTACTTTTGGTTTTTCATATGTTTTTGTATTTTCTCGTCTCATTTCTCCCCCTAAAATCAAAAACATATTTTTGTATTTTAGTTTTTAAGAAATTATAATCCTAGAAGGTAACAAACCAATGAGGATCACGAGAACTCGTCGTCCAATCCATATTCAACCTCTGCAACCGCACCTGTCAACTAATTTTTCATACCATTAAGTCTTATTAAGTAATTAAACCGTGAGATAGTAAAAGGTTTGGTATAAAAATCAGCTTTTTATTCATCGGTGTGGATTTTCTCAATTCGTACCAATCTTTTTTCGTAGCAGTCACGAATAAAGTGGTATCGAATCTCGATGTGTTTAGTTCGAGAGTGATGAACAAGATTTTTTGTTATGTCGATTGCCGCCTTGTTATCAACATACAACAGAGTGTCAAGAAATTGCAATCCATAGTCTCTCATCTGCTGTTGGATCCACAAAATCTGTGAACAACAGCTGGAAGCTGAGATGTACTCAGCCTCACAAGTAGAGAGAGCGACTGTGGTTTGCTTCTTGCACTACCAGGTTACAAGGCGTGTTCCGAAGAACTGGCAGCCCGCGGTAGTTGATTTTGAATTCAACTTATCTACACCAAAATCAGAATCTGCATATCCCGTCAGATCGAAATTGTCATTCTTTGGGTAGCACAAGCCGGTGCTTGGACATCCCTTCAAGTATCGGAAAATGCGCTTCTCGATCTGCATATGAGAATTCTAGGACTAGACTGATATTTGGCGCAAAGGCAGGTAGGATACATTATATCCGGGCGAGATGCCATTAGATACATGAGAGATCCTATCATTGACATGTAAAGAGTATTATTAACTTTGGTCCTGGTTTCATCTATGCAAAATCTGTGATTGACTGCAAGAGGAGTAGATAATGGCTTCGTGCTTTCCATCTCAAACTTCTTCAGAATGTCATGGACATACTTGGTTTGATGAATGAAAATACCGTCTAGCAACTGATCAACTTGCAATCTGAGAAGAACTTCATTTCGCCCATAGAAGACATCTCGAATTTCTTCCTCAAGATTTTCTCAAACTCTTTGCAAAGATCGTCGTTTGTTGAACCAAATATGATGTCGTCCACATATATTTGTACGATAATCGGATGATTTCCATCTTCTCTGATAAATAGCATACTCTCCACTATTCCTCTGATAAAGCCGTTGCCAACAAGATGTTGAGATAACGTCTCATACAGGCTCTCGGGGCCTGATGCAAACCATATAGTGCTTTATCCAGAAGATAGGCTTTCTTTTTGTTCAGCGAATCGACAAACCCCGGTGGTTGGCCGAGGTACACTTGCTCGTGTAGCTTACCGTATAGAAAAAGTGTATTTCACATCTAATTGATACACTTTAAATCCTTTCCAAGTAGCAAATGCAAGGAAAATTTGTATTAACTCTAATCGTGCAACTGGTGCATACACTTCTGTATTATCAATTCCTTCTTGTTGACGGAATCGTTTGACAATGAGCCGAGCTTTGTTGCACACTATAACTCCACGATCATCGCGTTTGCACTTGAAGACCCATTTGGTATCTATCGCCTTTTTATTTTCCGGAAGGTCAACAAGCTTCCATACCCCTAGCTTTTCGAATTGTAGCAATTCTTCTTGCATCGCCTGCACCCAATTCTCATCAACCAAAGCTTCAGTAACATTCTTTGGTTCAATCTGGGATATGAAGCAAGAATAATAGCAATACTCTTGAATCGGAGTTACTCGAGTATAGAAACAACTCAAAGCTTTGTTAATCTGGATCCTTGTTCTTACACCAACTTGCAATTCACCAATTATGGAATTCGATGGGTGCTATGAATAAGATCTCGGCATCACCTCACTTGGAACATCAACAGTACTCTCCTGATTAGTAATATTCTGATTTACCACTTCTTCAACAACAGGAGCACCAGAAGACACTTCATTTTGATTACTGGGGCCAGCAGACTGATTCAACATACTTGTTATCTGCTCAGATTCTTTGTTAGAAGAAGATTCTCCATCATCCTCAAATGTTGGAGCCTCGTCAGAGTCTGAATCATGTGCTTGAGAAACATTGGGTGTCTCTGTAGCATTAACTGGTTCTGTAGCCGGTGTCTCTTGTTCTACATGAGTTTCTTGAACACCGCTAGTACTTGGACCTACACCAGAAGAAGATGACCCAACAGTTGGTTGATTAACCACTATTGGTCTGATAATCTGCTCTTGATTAGCCGACTGATGAAGATAATATAACACAACAATGTCTTCTTCAGAAGGCTCTTCTGGCAAGTCGAATGATTTCCACAATTCACTATAATTGAATAACCAAGCATCACCTGCTCTCTGAATTGGAGTTGTATATCGAAAACAATCGACGTGCTGCTTCTACCACTATTCTCAAACTCGGTAGATAAACTCTCTTGAGCAGACTTGCGTAGCCGACAAAGAAACCGTCAATTGTTTTTCCACCAAACTTTCCATCTGAATCTATGACTGTGCACGGTGCACCGAATGGTTCTAGATACTTTAGATTCGGTTTCCTTGGGTTTAGCAATTCAAAGCAAGACTTCTTGGTAGGTTTGACCATCAAGACCCTGTTCAATGTATAGCATGCTACTGTGACTGCTTCACTCCAGAAACTGACAGGAAGTTTTGAATCAGTAAGCATAGTTCTTGCTGTTTCTATCAACGTTCTATTTTTCCTCTCAGCCACTCCATTTTGTTGCGGAGTGTATGGAGCACTGAATTCGTGTAAGATGCCTTTGTCGTTGCAAAACTCTTTCATTCGAGCATTCTTGAATTCTGTACCGTTATCACTTTGGATTCTTCTAATAGGGAGATGGTACAAATTTTCAAGTTTCCTCAATAGGATCATTCGATTATCAAACGTCTCGTCTTTGCTCTCTAGAAACATGACCCATGAAAACCTTGAATAATCATTGGTGTCGACAAGACAATAAAGATCTCCAGATATACTACGAACATTCACTGGACCGAAGAGATCCATATGCAGTCTTTCTTAGGATGTAGCAATACTGATATCTAGCACATAAAGATCATTCTCATGAGGAGCTCGCATGAGAATCCACTCTTCTGGAATTTTAAAGCCCGGTTTAATGATCATGCACTCCTTGTTGTTGAAATGGGTAGTAAACTGCTTATCACAGATCTGAGAAATACTAAGAAGATTGTTCTCCAGCTCGGCGATATAGTTGACCTTATCAAATGAAACCATACCATTCGATAGCTTTCCTTCTACAACGATTCTACCTCCTTGATTACCCGTGAATCCTACGTACCCTACATTGATTGCATTAATATCGAAGAGTAAGGCACGCATCCAAGTCATGTGACGTGAAGCTCCGCTATCGATAATCCACTTCGACAAGATGGATCTTTGGATCTTTGGGTTGAATTGGATAACCATCATCGTAATCAAATTCGCACTCATCATCGTAATCAAAACCATCATCAAACATTTCGTCTGACGTTAACTTTGAAAACTTTCCAATTTTATCTTCCTTTTTGCATTTGGGAAGATCCTTTTTCAATTTTGGAAAATCATTTTTGACAATGAGTGACTCATTTGATTTGACAATCTCAGTTTTGACCGCTACAGACTTTGCACTTTCAGATGATGATGATGTTTTCTTAGCGACCCAAGCTTGAGATTTTACTCGTGCTTTCTTGATGTAGAATTTTGAATCTTTGTTCTCATTTGATTTAGAAGTTTCACATTTTTCAAAAGTTGATTTTTCAATTTTAGGTTCAACTTTAGGTTTTACTTCAATGTTAGATTCATGATTTCGTTTTAAGATTGCTATTGGCTTCACAATCTCTGGGCGCTTAAGCTTCTCATCATCTGAAGATGTCTTACTTCGTTGATACATAGGCTTTGATTTCGGACACTTGCGAGCAATTTGACCAACTTCATTGCATTTGAAGCAAGTCCGAGTATCAGTAGAATGTCCATTCGTGGATTTTACTCCACTTGTTGATTTTGCCTTATCACGAAGTTCCTTTTCTTTCTTAAACTTATTATTTGATTGCTTTCCAATCAAATTCTCTTCCTGAACCGTGTTTGTCCCATAAACAAAATTCATGTTTTTATTCTTATATTCATGAAATGGTGACTTTTGTTTCTTTTTCGGTTCATCTTCTACCTCCAAACCCAATCCCGCTCATGTTCTCAGGAAAGTCACCACCATTCCTTCGGTAGTTGTTATACACTTTCTTGGATTTTGAGTAAAATTTCTTTTCATTCTTCTCTAGATCATGTGATGATACTTCAACAAGTTTGAAAAGTTTATCGATCTGATCTTCTTTCACATTCCGAATCGGGAAACTATCGTCAAAATATAGTCTATCAGAGTCCTTAACTTTGTACATTACAACGTCAGGATCATCACTTAGTCTATTTTCCGATGATGTATTGTCATTTTCAGAATGTGATTCAGAACTGTTCAAACTCGAGTTGGCGCTCTTAAAGCTTCCGTCATCAGAATCATTTCCTTAAACATTTTCAACCACATTTTTCACAACCGCTTCACTGTCATCATTTGATGTCGTATAGACTACATCAATTTTCTCAGGCAACTTATCATTTGTTTCGGATAAAAGTGTTATATTAGTTGCCTTTTCAATTCCATCCACTTTCTTGTGACAATAACTTGCAAGTAGTGGAGGTGGAACATTGCTGTACTCTTTACGCTTCATACCTTTTGGTTTTTCAACATTTTCCTCCGACTTAATCGTATGAAGAATGTGATCGATGACATAAGCGTTAGTTGTATAACTGAGAAAAAGTTGTCTAACCCGTTCATTTTCGATTTTCATATCTTGAAGCTCTTGCCTTGTTTCAGCAATGGTGTTTATATACGTGTTAATTGCTTCTTGTTTTTCCATTACTGTTGCTTTTAACATTCTTATATTTGCACCTTCTTCTAGATTAGCTTTTTCAACATTGCAATAAGTGTCTTTCATCTTATCATAAGCTTCTTTCATCCTGCGATAATCATATCTAAAATTTTCGTTATGCACGGTCAATTCACTTATGATTTGAGATTTTTCAACACATTGCTCACAAGGCTTTGTGTACTTTGTACAAGGTTTTTCAACCTCCACAACTTTCACAACTTCCTTCTCAATCACCTTTACCTCTGAACCCACCTGTTTCAGATTCGCCATCATGGCTTTGTCAGCAATCTCCGTGAGATTCTCTGCATTCATCTCCTTCGTCACGTCAATGACCTCCTCGACCTCTGGTTTCTTTTCTTCAGCCACTTGCTCCTGTGATGTATTTCCAAAGCAACCTGCAAAACTAGAATCAAAGTTAGGAGAGGTAATGTTCTTCATCTTTGTCTGGTGATAGTACATTTCTTCTTCCTCTGTTCTCTGCAGATATTCTTCTCGAATCGCATTCTCATAAGCTGCATCCACTGATTCTGATTCTTCCACTATCTCTGCCATCAAAGCAACACCAGTCTTCTTGCCAATATACTTATTCCAATCAAACCCTTCGTCTTCGTGAGACACAACTGGAGCTTGTTCGGTTGGCTTTGAGGAATTATCTTGAACCTTAATTTGAGTTCTCTTTGGATATGGCTTGTGTTGCAACGCTTTCTTGTAATAGTCATTGTTGTTGCCGAAAGGACTTAGGTTGCCTCTTGCCTCTTGATTCGTGCATTCACGTTTGAAATGCCCCTTCTGTCTGCACTTGAAACATGTTACTTTTGACTTATCGAATCCAAGTTTATTGCTCGAATTTCCAATGTCTCTTCCAGTAAGCGCAACAAATTTCGTGACTCTTCTAATAATCGAGGCCAGACTCCATTTGATATCCATTAGCTCCAATTCTTCTTCATCCACTTGATCATAATCTTCAGCAGTCATTTCTGGATTTCCGATCTTCCCTGCGACTAAGTTTTCGTATGATTCAAGTACTGTTGCAAGAAGCGCTATATGTTGTTTTGCCACTTGCTCAGGGAAAACATTCTTCAAATTAACCGCAATGTTGCATTGGAACACATTTGGATCAAAATTGGAATGATTTGTCTGACTCGACTGATTTGGTTGACTCTGAAACTGTGAGTTTAAACCAGTACTTGAATATCCAGCGTTTGGTGGACTCTGATCATAGCTCGTGTATGATTGAGTATTCTGTTGATTTTGGTACGAATGATTCGAGAAATTCAAATTCACACTACGCGTTGTTTGAATCTTCGGACTTGAAATATCTTAAGCACCACTTTTGTAATACAAACTAACATCTTGAACAACATTAGCATTTTTTGATTTAGCCATTTTCATCAATTCCATTTCATGCCCTTCCAATTTATCAATAAAAGATGATAACTTGAAATGTTGCCAGCTTGGACTATTCTTCAACACCTTAGGAAGTGCATCTGCCAACTTATCTATCTTCTCTTCATCAGTTTTATGAATACTGTGCCTTCGCATCTGCACCATCATATGACAGTATCTGTCAATCATTTGCTTCATGCTTTCACCTTTAATCATTGTGAAGATGTCGAAATCTTTCTTGATTAGTGCCTTTTTGCTCTTAATCATCTCGTCACTTCCCAAATATTTAGCACAAAGGGCATTCCACAGCAATTGTGACCTTTCACATTCGGGTAGCAAGACCATCATGTCTTCTTTTACCGATTGTTGAATCAAACTGATCATTTTCTTTTCTGCCACATAAGCATCTTTGTGTTCAGGAGTAAACTTGACTAAAGCCAGATCTTGACCACGTTCATCTTTTGGCCATTTGTATCCAATTTCAACTGCAACCCCAACTGTGAAATTGGTTGGCTTGAACCTAGTTTACAAACTTTTCCTTCCATTCCTCAAACTCGTCCATACTCATCAGCTTTGGCGGTTTAACCGAAGTTCCCATATCGTTATCCAGATTCATCTGGTTTACCGCATTTGCATTAGAGTTCGTGTTTGATGTAGAAGCCACTGTTGACGCAAAAGGGTTATAATCATCCATCTTGACAAACTGATGATTTAACTGAAAACACGTTCAAAAACACTCGAAAACTGATTAGCAAACTAAAAAGTTCGGTCGAACTTATGAGGAAAACAAAGTTCAGATTCAATTTCAACAAGTTCGGGCGAACTTGTATGAAATTTTCAAGAATTTTCAGTTTTTAATAAAGTTCAGGCGAACTTGTGATGAAGTTTGAAAATTTTCCAAGTTTTCTCCAAGTTCGGACGAACTTAATGAAAATTTCAACAAAAATGAACAAGTTCGGTCGAACTTGGTCAAATTTTACTAGAAAAATCAATCCAGTTCGGGCGAAGTTGATAAAAATCAACAAAATTGATGATTTTTAATCAAGTTCGAGCGAACTTGTATGGTAAGTTCGAGCGAAGTTTGGTATTGAAACATGGTTTTTTGACAATTTCGACATGAATTCGATTGAATTTGATTCTGAAACTTTCAGGGGTTTGTATTTAGGTGATCAACTAATACATGTTCAATTTTTAGCCCTTTTTATCCATGAATTCATCAATTTTGTGAAAAGTTAAGAAAAATGGTAGAAATGAGTAGGATTAGAGAGTGTCTTTTGTAGATCTCAGCAAATTAGGTATCCATGGCTCTGATACCATTTGATAAGACAGATCCTCCACTGTCAAGGAACCTAATTTATATCTAATGTCCAATATAAGCGGAAATTATATGACATGGTAATAAAGTACACAAGCTTACTGTTTTAAATGTCTGTTTATTCATGTGCAAATCATATACATTCAGTTTCCAAACAGACAGAGCTTCGCCGTCAATGTCGCAAAGTTCTTACAATGAGAGACCCTTGACTATCTATATATAGACACCTAAGTTCGCTCGAAGTGTGTCCAGGCTAGATCAAGTTCGGCCGAATTTGATCAGCCGACACTAACTTCGGCCGAACTTGGTTTACATCACAAATATAACTTCAAGTTCTAACACATTCAAGCTCTAATCATACAGACTTGATCCAAGACCTAGACAATAGACATCATGTATCAAAAAAATTTATCAAGAACCTAGTGTCACATTCAAAAAGCAAGCACATTGACATCCGTCGTTACTTTGTAAGAGAGTGTTAAGAAAACGGTTTGGTCTCTATTCATCATGTTCTCACTGAAGATCATTAGCAGATGTGTTCACAAAAGCTTTGGACACAACTACTTCTAACAATTTGATCTCCGAAATTGGGATGTTAAACAAGGACTAAAAGAAAATTTATACTCACTCTTAATAAAGCATTAATATGTGTCTTTAAAATAAATGTTTTTAAATCATTAAATGATTGTTCAAAAATCAACAAAAACAAAATCTGCTTAAAGGAGTAAAACATCTGTTTCAATGGGTCAAAACTTTGTTTAACCTTTGTTAACCACTATTTGCAATACGAACTACTAATTCATTATCTATTGTTTGACTAAAATGGTTAAACATAACCATTGCTTTTGAAAAAAAACAACCACTGTTCTCTCCAAACATATGTTTAAACCAAACAGTAGTATCAAACCTATGTTTCCATCCATCTATTGACCATAGTCAAATATATGTACTAACCACTATTTAGTTGACCTAAACATATGTTGATAACAAAAAACGTTTTCAAAACAGACCTTTGTCAAAATAGATCTTAAATTACTTCATCAAAGGGTTTCCTTAATGGGACCCAGTTCATGTTAAAACAAAGCTTTGGCTTTTACAAATAAAGGTATGCCACATCACATAAAAAGTAATCGTTGGCCACGTCATCACCACTGTTACAAAACCCATAAAAACCCTATCTGAACAAAGCTTACATTTACCATTGTAGATATCTCAAAATCAAAGCATTTCAAAAAGAATTTTAAAAAAGATTCCGTTTTTCACAATGACTCTCAACTTAAAACCACCACACAACTACCTTCCATATCTTGTGAAAACAAACGCAAAATAGAATACACCTAGACATTCTTCATGAATTTTGGGCAAATTCAAAATTCTTTCTTCACGACAAAAAGCCCTTCATCATCACCAGAGTTAATCTCCACAGCCTTCGCCTTAAATGACGAGACAGGTACAGAGATATTGTCTAAAACTGAGTTCTAAACTGAATTAGAGACGGTGTATGATGCTCAGATGGTGGGTTGACAAATTTAAGCAGAATTTTCCACCTGCAATGAAATTTAACTTAGATATCTACTCATATGTCTATCATTGAAAACCACATCATACAATGAAATTCCATTAAAAACACAATACTTGGGATATTCTATTTAACGAATATAAATTACAATTTATCTAAAACTCTATTTCTAGACATGGTTGCAAATGTTAATGCCAAGAAAGGAGTTAAGGCTAAAGCTTTTCTTTTGTACCCTAGAATTTTAAGTTACATTTTACAAAGGGACTTGGCACAAAGCATTTTTGCATAAGGTGCAGCCTACGAATTAAAAGAATTTCAAATGATGCATTCACCCGCATGATGACCAAAAGTCAATAAAGTGCGGATAAAGAAAATGTTTTAGAAAGTCAAGCAACAGATGTTATAACATCGGTTGCTGAGACCACTGCTCCTAGTGACCACAGTGCATAACCAGAATTGTGGAACACACACCAACTATCTCCACAAAGACCACTTCCATCCAAAAGCCTAAATCCAAAAGTAAAACCTGTTAGGACAGTATGTCTATGTCTTAATCTTGTATCGAGTATGTTTAGATTGGATTAGATTATGATAGAAACGAGGTGTATTTATGTAAATAGGTATCAAGTTCGCCCGGAAGTAGTAATGTGAACAAGTTCGGCAGAACTTGTTCAAGCAAGTTCGCCCGAACTAGTTGTCCTCCCAAGCGAACTTGATGCACTATAAATAGGTGTCTCTTGGATCTCATTTTTAACGTTGGAAAACTTGATGCGAAGCTCTGTTGGATCCGGAACTTGAATGTATTTTACTTTAAGATCAATAAAAAGACAATTTAACGAGTAATTCTTGCATATTTTATTTAGATGTCATTTAGTTTCCGCCTAATTGGACATTAGATATCAAATTAGGTTCCTATGTTATCAAGGGGCGATCTAACAAGTGGTATCAGAGCCACGGATACCTGATTTGGTGAAATCATCACAAGAACTACTCTATTTCTACTCATTTCTACCATTTTTCTTAACTTTTTCATGAAAAAAATGAATCTATGGATAAAATTTGCTTAATTTTGAGTATGTCACGTAAAATCCGCTAAAGATATACCCCTGAAAGTTTCAGGGCCTAATTCAAACGAATTGATGTCGAAAAGTTGAAAAAATCATGTTTTGCAATATCATTTTGATCGAACTTGATATCAAGAACTTGACATCAAGTTCGCTCGAACTTGACTGAAAAATTCACGATTTTTCATCAAGTCCGCCCAAACTTGATTGATTTTTCAAGAATTTTGGATAAGTCCGCTCGAACTTGTTTAATATTCATTCAAATTTCATCAAGTTTGCCCGAACTTGATTAAATCTTGTTGAAAATCTAGTACAAGTCCGCCCGAACTTGTTAAATCTCTTGAAATTCCATACAAGTTCGCTCGAACTTCTTCAGGGGGAAAATTTTTCAAACTTCAACACAAGTTCGCCAGAACTTGTTTGAATCACAATCTAATTTGATCCATTGCACAAGTTTGCCCGAACTTGTCAGTGTACTAATCAATTTTCAAGTTTGTGAACGTGTTTTTAGCGATACTCGTCAGTTTTCCGCAACGGAAGATATCCACAATGCGTATATGACAACTGGGGCTTCAACATCGAATGCCAACAAGGTGAATCAAGTTAATATTGATAACGGGATGGGTACGTCAGTGAAGCCACCGAAACTTATGTGCATGGATGAATACGAGGGGTGGAAGGAGAAGTTTACGAACTGGGTTCAGGCTACGTTCTTTCACAGTTGGGTTGCTGTCGAAACATGTTATACGTAGACAAGAGATGAACATGATAATGTTATCGAGATGAGCAAATTTTCTACTTCACAGTTGAAAAGAAAATGACCAGTCTAATTCAGCAGTCAGTAAAGGAAGATATCTTGGTGCTATTGCCATAGTACAAAACTACACAAGAGTTATGGAAGTCTCTAAAGACCAAATATCAGGGGAGTGCAGAGATGGTAAAAAGTAAAAAGGCTCTAATCATGAAAGAATTCGACATCTTCACAATGCTCAAAGGCGATTCGATGAAACAGATGATAGAACGATTCTGTCATTTGAATGTGATAATGAGAAGGCATGGTCTTGAGAAGACAGAAGAAGAATATATTGAGAAACTAGCTGATGCTTTGCAAGAAGGTGAATGGACAACTTATCTCATGGTGCTAAAAGAAAGTCCAAGCTGGGAATTCTTCAAGTTATCCACATTTATCGATAAGTTGGAGGGGCACGAGATGGAACTGTTGAAGATTGCAAAGTCAAAGAATCCGAACATTGCTCAAGATGTTGGACTGTATTACAAGACTGGAGCTCAAGAGAATATCTCAAGTCCGAAGATCCAAACTGCTTTCAGCACGAATATGAATTCCTCGAATCATTCGCCACAGAGCCAAACTCAATCATATCCTAACTATGATCAGAGTCCTCAGAATGTATCATATTCAAGCACGGGTTCTAATCAGAATAATCAATCAAATTCTGATCCAAATGTGTTTAGATGCAGCATTGCAGTCAACCTAAACAACGTCGTTTCTGAACAAGTGGCTAAACAACATATGGCACTACTTGCCACAGTGCTGGAATCTTATGAGAGTTTAGTGGCCGGGAAGATTAGTAATCTAGAAATGACTGCAGAGGATTACGATCAAGTGGATGAGGAAGAGCTTGAGTTGATGGACATCAAATGGTCCTTAGCTTCGATTATACGGAGAGTTACCAAATTTCGTTGCTCTAACTGGAAGAGATATCGGAAAATCGAGCAACAAATTGGGTTTCCACAAGACGAAAGTTACCTGCTTCAGATGCCGACAAAAAGGGCATTTCAAACGAGAGTGCGAGAATCCAGAAGCAAGTGGCAACCAAAGTCCTTTCGGAGGCAGCAGTGATTACTACAAGAAGTCGTTGCAATATAAGCCCATTTCCGAAGAAGACTCAAATCAAAGTTCAAGAAAAACCATCCAACAACACAGAAAAAGCTATGGTTGCTGCTAATGAAGATGATGGTTTTGATTGGAACTCATTTATTGCTAAGAAGACTGGGGTTGCTCTAATGGCCGAAATCATGGAAGATACATCTACTGAGGATGCAGCTATGGAGAATGCAATGCTAAAAGAATACTTGCAACAAGCAGAAGAAGAGGAGATCTATCATCACACGAGGATGTAGAATGTTCTTTCTCCTAACATTACTTCTAGTTTTGCAGGTTGGTTTGGTGACGCAGTACCTTCTGAGCATGTTGTTGAAGAAACAAGACCAGAAGTTGAAGAAGTCATCAACGTTACCAAGCAATGATGGCAAATTTGATAAAGGTAGGTCCGAAGGTAAAAGTTGTAGAAAAAGAAGTTATAAAAGTGCAAATCGTTGAGGTTGAAAAACCTTGCACGAAGTGTACTGAGCCTTGTGTGCAACGCGTTGAAAAATCTCAAATCATAAGTGAACTCAATGTGCATAACAACAATTTTAAATATGATTATCGCACAATGAAGGAAGCTTATGATAAAATGAAAGACGATTACGGCAGGCTTGATAAAAACAACATTGAACAACATGACACAGTAAGAATGTTAAAAGCAACGGTAATGGAAAAACAAAAAGCCATTAATATCTAGATAAATACCATTGCTGAAATTAAACAAGAGCTTCAAGATATGAAAATTGAAACCGAAATGGTAAGACAGCTTTTGAAAATCTATACCACAAATACTTACGTCATCGATCATATTCTTCCAACAATTCATTCAGAAGAAAATGTTCAGAAATCAAAAGGTAAGAAACGTGGGGATTAGAGCAATGTTCCACCACCCTTGTGCGAAAAGTATTGTCGCAAGAAAGCTGAAGGGATGGAAAAGGTGCTTAATATTGAACTTTTGACCGAAAAGAAAAATGAGCTGCCTGAGAACATTGACTTAATCTACACAAAAGATGATAGTGAAGTTGTGGTAAAAAAATGTTATTGAAAATGTTTTGAATGAATCTGATGATGACAGCTTTGAGAGCGCTAATTAGAGTTCGAACAATTCTGAATCTCAATCCGAAGATGACGATACATCATCGGAAGATAGCCTAAGTAATGATCCTAACGTTATCATGTACAAAGTTAAGGAATCTGATAGACTATATTTCGATGATAGCTTTCCGATTCAGAATGTTAAAGAATATCAACTTGATAAATTGTTCAAATTTGTCGAAGTATCATCAGAAGGTTTGGAGAGATATGAGAAAAAGTTTTATTCAAAACCTAAAAGAGGATATAACAACTACCGAAGAAATGGTGGTGACTTTCCTGAAACAGGAGAGCGGGTTTGGGTTTGGAGGAAGAAGAACCGAAAAAGAAACAGCCACCATTTCGCGAATATAAAAATAAGAACATGGCATTCGTGTATGGGACTAGTACGGTTCAAGAAGAGAATTTGATTGGGAAGAAATCAACTGATGAATTTAAAAAGGAAAAGGAACTTCGGGATAAGGCTAAATCGACAAGTGGAGTAAAACCCACTAGTGGACATTCTCATGATACTCGGACTTGCTTCAGATGCAATGAAGTTGGTCACATTGCTCGCAAGTGTCCGAAATCAAAGCCTGTGTATCACCGAAGAAAGACAGATTCAGATGTTGAGAAATTTAAGCAACCAGAGATTGTAAAACCAATCATAATCTTAAAACGAACCAATGAATCTAACATTGAAGTTAAACCTAAAACTGAATCAAAGTTTGAAAATTCAACTTTTAAGAAAGGTGAAACTTCCAAATCGAATGAAAACAAAGATTCAAAGTTTACATTAAGAAAGCAAGAGTTAAATCACAATCCTGGGTTGCAAAGAAGAAAACAACATCATCTGAAGTTGCCAAGTCTAAGTCTGTCAAGATTGGTAATGACAAAGAATCGGAATCAAAGGATAAAACTGAAGCTGATAAAGTTTTTCCAAATCTTTCAATAGATAAGAAGAAAGTTAAGTTTGAAAACGTAAATATCGATGAAGTCTCAGATGATGACTTTGAATATCGGAGGGCTTATGAAGATGTTTATGAAGTTTATTATCCCAAACCCAAGACCAAAAAGGCTTGGGTTGCACTTTTTTCACTGAGTTATTAACTTATGCAGGGGCTCCAAAGATCCATATTATCGAAGTGGATTCTAGATAGCGGAGCTTCGAGGCACCTGACCGGGATGAAAGCACTACTTTTTGATCTTAAAGCGATTAATGGAGGGTATATAGACTCGTTGGAAATCAAGGAGGCTGGATTGTAGCTGAAGGAAAACTTTCGAATGGTGTGGTAGCTTTTGATCGTGTTAACTATATCGCCGAGCTAGAAAACAATCTTCTCAGTATCTCACGGATTTGCGATAAGCAGTTTACAGTTCATTTCAATGATAAGGAGTGCATTATTCTTAAGTCGGGCTTCAAGATTCCTGATGATTGGATTCTCATGCGCACTCCACGCGAAAACGATCTCTATGTTCTAGACATGAGTGTTGCTACAACATCGTCAAAGTCGGCTCAATGTTTTGTCACAAAAGCCACAGAGAAGGATTTGATTCTATGGCACATAAAGATGGGGCATACACATCTGAGGAAAATGAATTTTTTGGTTCACAATGACTTGGTCGAAGGAGTAAATTATCGAAGCTTCCATATGACGGATCATTGTCTTGAATGTAAGAAAGGGAAGCAGATTAAGGAGTCACATCCTAAGAAGATTCTAAACTACATAAAGTTGCCACTTGAACGTCTACATATGGATCTTTTTGGTCCGGTAAATGTTCGAAGTATATCAGGAGATCTGTATTGTTTGGTCGTCACATAAGATTATTCTCAATATTCATGGGTTTTCTTTCAAGAGTCTAAAGATGAAACGTTCAAAAATCTTGTGATTCTCTTCAAGAAGCTTGAAAATCTATATCATCTCCCTGTTAGACGGATTCGAAGTGATAATGGCACGGAGTTAAAAAACAACAAGATGAAGAGTTTTGCAACGCCAAAGGAACTTTCACGAATTCAGTGCACCTTACACTCCACAAAAAAATGGCATAGCTGAGAGGAAGAACAGAACTTTGATCGAAACAGCAAGAACCATGCTTGCAGACTCAAAACTTCCTGTTAGCTTCTGGAGTGAGGCAGTTGCAACGACATGCTACACTTTAAACAGGCTCTTAACTGTCAAACCGACTAAAAGGCTTGTTTCGAGATGATTAACTGAAGGAAACCAAATCTATCTAGAACTGTTTGGTGCACCTTGCACAGTGATTGATTCAGATGGTAAATTTGGTGCTAAAACACTTGAAAGTTTCTTTGTTGGTTACGCTAGTCCGCTAAGGAGAGTTTACATTCCTGCTTTGAGAAGAGTGGTCAAAGAAAAACACGTTGATTGCTTTCTGTACACAACTCCTATTCAGAGAAAAGGCAATGCATGGTTGTTCAATCACCAAGATTTGTGGAAGTCATTCGACTTGCCAGAAGAACCGTCTGATGAAGAACTTGCAGCTCTTTATTATCTACAACAGTCGGCTAATCAAGAACATATTCTAAGGCTAATTGTGGTTAATCAACCCACTATTGGTACTTCGTCTTCTGATGCAGGTCCGAGTAATAGTGGTGTTCCAATTGAACAAGTTTCTGAAGCAGTAGCAGCACCTACTACAACTCCAGCAAATGTTTCCACTGAACCAGGAAATACTACCACAGAGCCCATTCTTTCTCAGAATCAGAATTCCGATTCTGATGAAGCTCTGACTTTTGATGATGATGGAGAATCTTCCTCTGATGAAGAATCCAAGCAGATATCCAATATGTTAAACCAATCTACTGGCCCAAGCAATCAAAATTAAGCTACATCTAGTACTCCTGAAGTTGATTTGATAGTTGATCTGAATATTTCGAATCAAAACAGTACAGTTGATGTTCCTAGTGAACGGATTCCGCAATCTTATTCATATCACCCGTCAAACAACATAATTGGAGAGTTACATACTTGTGTGAGAACGAGAAGCTAGATCAACAAAGCTTTAAGTTGTTTCTATACTCGAGTGGCTCCGACTCAAGATTATTGCTATTATTCATGTTTCATATCTCAAATCGAGTCGAAGATTGTGAATGAAGCTTTGGGTGATGAGAACTGGGTAATTGCGATGCAGGAAGAGTTATTACAGTTTGAGAAACTGGGAGTTTGGAGACTTGTCGACTTACCACCAAAGCAAAAAGCGATAGATACGAAGTGGGTCTTCAAGTGCAAGAGTGATGATCGAGGTGTGATCGTTAGAAACAAAGCTCGGTTGGTTGTCAAAGGTTTCCATCAGCAAGAAGGAATTGACTATACAGAAGTCTATGCACTTGTTGCACGTTTAGAGTCAATCCGCATTTTCCTTGCATTCACTGCTTGGAAAGGTTTTAAAGTGTACCAGTTAGATGTGAAATCCGCATTTCTCTATAGTAAGTTACACGAGCAAGTGTACGTCAGCCAACCACCGGGGTTCGTCGATCCACTGAACAAAAACAGAGCTTATCTCCTAGACAAAGCCTTATACTGATTACACCAAGCCCGAGAGCTTGGTACGAGACATTATCTCAACATCTCGTTGGAAATGGATTTACTAGAGGTACAGTGGGTAGTACATTGTTTACTAAAGAAGTCGGAAGCCATCTAATCGTCGTACAAATCTATGTGGATGATATCATCTTTGGTTCAACAGATGATAGTCTTTGCAAAGAATTCGAGAAGATAATGAAGAAGAAGTTCGAAATGTCTTCTATGGGTGAAATAAAATTCTTCCTCGGGTTACAAGTTGATCAGTTACCAGACAGCATATTCATTCATCAAACAAAATATCTTCATGATATTCTGAAAAAGTTTGAAATGAATAGCTCGAAGCCGTTTTCGACTCCTCTGGCGTTGAATCACGGAATTTGCATCGACGAAACAGGAACCAAAGTGGATGATACGCTCTATAGGTCGATGATAGGATCTCTCATGTATCTGACGGCATCTCGCCCAGATATCATGTATCCTACATGTCTTTGCGCAAGATATCCGTCCAGTCCCAGAGTATCTCACATGCAGATAGTGAAAAGAATATTCCGTTACCTAAAGGGATGTCCAAGCACCGGCTTGTGGTATCCAAAGAACGATAACTTTGATCTGACGGGATATGCTGATTCTGACTTTGGGGTGGACAAGCTGAATTCAAAGTCTACGATGGCTGGTTGCCAGTTCTTCGGAACTCGATTAGTAACGTGGCAATGCAAGAAACAAACCACGGTCTCTCTGTCTACCTGTGAGGCTGAATACATTTCTGCTTCCAGTTGTCGTTCACAAATCCTATGGATTCAACAACAGATGAGGGACTTTGGATTGCAATTTCTTGATACGCCTTTATATGTAGATAATAAGGCAGCTATCGACATTACTAAAAATCCAATTCATCACTCTCGAACCAAACACATAGAAATTCGTTATCACTTCATTCGTGACTACTATGAAAAAAAGTTGGTACGAATAAAAAAAATCCACACCGATGAACAAAAAGCTGATTTTATACCAAAGCTTTTCCTTTAACAAGATTTAAATATCTAATGAGGCTTAACGGTATTAAAAATTTGTTGACCGATGCGGAGGAAGAGGTTGAATATGGATCGGACGACGAGTTCACGTGATCCACATTGGTTTGTTTATCTTTTAGATTAGTATTTCTTAAAAACTAAAATACAAAAATATGTTTTTGATTTTAGGGGGAGAAATGTTTGAGAAAAATACAAAAACATATGAAAAATCAAAAAGTACAAAAACATGAAAAAGATAAAAAGATTTTTTGTCACAAAAGGAAATGATCGTATATCAGTGGACTATCATAGTACGCTAAAGAATTGTAAAGTTTAAAAAGTGATAAACAAGTTTTACTATGGATGTGTCTATAGGCTTTACACGTTCAGTAAATTGTTTCCGGGATATAAACTAAATTTTACAAATGCTTAAACTTATGGATTAACATCTCTCGGATATATGGACTTAGTACTCCGATATTTCGTTTAAGAGATTGCCTGATTCTGAGATACGAGGTCTTTATAGATGATTAATATCTAGGGTATTATACAAGTTCTTCTGATTTTGCGGAAGCAATAGCCTAGAACTTCTATAATGCTTTTGCTAAAAACCCCAAAACTGCATGCAAACTTGAAAAGAATCAAAATATCTAATCATTTGCAGTGCTTAAAAGATTCCTTAATTGGAACACACCTTATAGTCGAACCTTCATCTCTTTATCGATACGGTGGTATTAACCTAAGCTCTTAAGGCCTCGCATTAACCCAAATACAGATATCAATTATGCTATATTCACCTGTTAGATGAAATCTAGGGAATCTTGATACGGGAGTATATTCTGAGATGGGAGCCATAGTTGAGTCAAGTTTCATAATTCTATCTAAAATATCTTGGATGAATTGAGAAATGTGTCGAAGTTTAAGAGGACAAACATATCGATAATCTAGGTAAACTTACAGTCATCAAAAGGTCAACAGTACTGGTGATACGTCTCAATCAACTGATATGATCCTTAGACATGAATTCACAAAAATTTGTCTGTAAAAATGTTTGTACATAGTTTACTTACTTTACTTGTTTTACAGATTAAAACCAAAAACATTTTGAGTGTGTTTTAGCATAAACTTGCAAAAAAATAAAAAGATTTTGTTTCTACATTAGTTTCAACAAGCCAATGTTGGAGAACGGATCTTCGAAGTCTGGTAAGGTGCTAAATTGATGGAAATCTTATTGACAACGGGCTGGGAGCTACTCAGTTAAAATCTGATAAGCGAAAATGTTTAAAAGTTCATTAATTTGAAACTTGAATTTAAGAAAAACCAACCGTTTGTTCATAACGGGTCGAACCGAGGTCATTAACTTGGACTCGGCAGACAAATCGGTAAACCAAGGTCATTAACTTGGACTTGGTCAACTGAGTGGATTGTTAAAACTGGTAAAAATTGAAAAGTTCAAGGTTAAAATTGAAAAATTTGAAAAAGTTGATTTTGGGTTTTATCAAGTTCGCCCAAACTTGTTCAGGGCAAAAGGTTTTGATTTGTTATCAAGTTCATCCGGACATGTTCTGTTTTTCAATGATCAGAAGGCAAGTTCGCCCGGACTTGTTTGTACTTTATAGATATATTAACAAGTTCGCCCGGACTTACTGATCTTTACTGATTGGTGATGACAAGTTCGCCCGGACTTGTTAACTATATATTAGATAAGTTCGCCCGAACTTCATTCACTTGTTACTTGAACTAGGGAACGAACATAAGCGAACTTGAGCGAAAATTTAAATTGCACACTTTGATTCGAATTGCTGCCGAAATTTCTTGTGATTTGTGGTGATTTGCACACTACTAATCATGGCAATGGTGAGTAATTTGAATTCGGACCATGAATTGGTCAACTTTGAACGTACTAGATCTGAAGTTGATATTTGGACTTAGTTTAAGATGTTTTAGGACAAATTGAACAGTTAAATTTGTTAAACAGTCATAAACGAACCTTAACGTGTCTTTAATATGAGTCAGAACGCTTTGAACATGTTATTATAGTTTTTGATTGAAAGAGATGACAAGTTCGCCCGAACTTGTCAATTGGTTCTTTGAACCAAGTTCGGCCGAACTTGTCCTCAAAAGTAAAAAAGTTGTAAGTCATACAAGTTCGCCCGAACTTGTTTGATGTTTTCAAAATTTATAAAGTTTTAACAAGTTCGCCCGAACTTGTTTGACAATCAATGAAATATGTTCAACATAAGTTCACCCGGACTTGATGTAATTTTGATGTTTAAATGTCTATCAAGTTCGCCCGAACTTGATGTCATGAGTTGTGAAAATTGTTAAATATTGCTAATTTTGTCTCGATTTTCATGTTTGCAGAATATCCAGCTTTAGTTCAATAAATTTCACAACACGTGCATCACGCTCGACGAAACAATCTGTCCATATCTAGAAGCATATGACAGTATTCTAGATTTTATGACGTGTATTCCAATAAACAAGGCGATTACAGAGAAAACGGTGGTTTATCAATCTCACGTGTATAGATTCTGGAATGGAGCGTCACTAAATGAAGATAACACAGTGTTCAAGTCTATTGTTCGCATCGGGGATGAAGATAAAGAATTTACAGTAACTGAAGCAGATATCCGCAAAGTGTTAAACTTCAACGACAGTGCTGAAAATCCAATGATGCTCGATGAGAGGATGGTTCGTGGAAGTTTTCGTCGAATGGGCTACAAAGGTCACGTGCATGAATCAACACTGAAGAAAAGGGGATTTCCGAATCCCTACAAATTCTTGATGCACGCGATTATACATGCATTCAGCCATCGTAAAGCAGGTTTAGACGACGTCCAAGATTATATGGCGTGTATGGCTACATCGCTAGTTCTGAATAAGAAGTTCAATTTCTCGAAGCTGGTGTTTACTCATATGAAGAACAACATGGGAATGAACAGGCTTATTATATATCCAAGATTCATGCAAATGCTTATCGACGACAAATTCAAGAAGATTGCAAAGGATCCAAACGACATTCTGTATTTTAGTCACTTGGATGATACTACAGTCAAGAAGCTTATAACGTTTCAAAAGCAAGCTTCAGCTCCTGTGGCAAAACCACTATTTGGTGCTATTGTTCCTACTGATTATGTCGCACCGCCTGAGTATAAGTGGAGAAAAGCAGGGAGTGGTGACGAAAAAGAGATTAAAGATGAAGAAGAATGGATGTCAACCTTCAAAGAAAAGCGCAGCGATTGGTTTTTGAAGAAAGTCGTTGAGGAAAAGAAGAAAACATCCAGAAAGTCAAAGAAAGTCGAAACAATGCTGATTGATGAAGATGAACCTAAGAATGTTCAAACAGAAGCTGGTTCGAGTGCTACGGTTAATGTTGAGAGTCAAGAGACTGAAAAGAGACTCAAGATGTTGATGTGATTTCTGCGACGTCTGAAAAGGAGGAAGATAGTGACGATTCACTTAAAAGAGTAACAAAGAAAGCTATCGCAGAAAAAGAGTCAGAAAAGATAAAATAAGGTGATGCTGACTATGAACTGGGTTCTGAGAAAGGTTCTGACGAGGAGAGACCAAAGAAAAAAGCTAAGTGTGTTAAGTCTTATGCTAAAGATTCTACATTGAACACTACAGGTTCTCCGAGCACCAAAGGAAGAAAACCTGCACAGAAACCAAAAAAGTCATCGTTATGTTGGTCAGAAGAAGAAAAGCACAAAAGTTACACAAGAACCTTCTAGTGCAAAAGAAACAGGAGCTACACAAGAACCTCCTGCGGCTGAAACAGTTCAAATTTCTGTTGTTCAAGAGACTACTGAACAACCAGGAGTTACACAAGAACCTCATGCGTCTGTTTTGATTGATAAACCAATTATAGAGTCTCAAGATCCTCCAACGATGTCACAGCTTGAAAGTTCAATTCTAAAAGAGATTCCTGTGCATACACCAAAAAGTACTCCAAAGTCAACACCAAAGACTACTCCGAGGTCAAAGCTTTTTGGAAATATCTCTGATGAACCTGTTAACATTGAAGATCTCAATGATTTCTTTCCAGACACAAATGTTGAAGAACTTGAAAAAAGATTTGAAGTTCTGGAAGAAAAGGTATCGAAGAACGAAGCTGAAAAAGCTGCTTTGGAATAAAAGATGAATCAAAGCGAAGTCGAGAAGGAAATTCTGAATGATAAATTGAAATTTTTAGAAGGTGATCGTGGATACTTAAAGGCACTAATTGAAAGTATGCAGGATGCCAACGAAATATTGCAAAAAGAAATTGCAGAATTACGATCAGAACGGGATTTGAATGATAGAAGGTTTCATCGACTGCAGAAAGTGTTATCGAACAGTCTGGGGATTAACTTCAAAGAAGAATATGAATGTTCGGATGTACAAGAGGCAAAGAGAAAGCGGAGATAGAACTTGAAGCACAGGGAAAGGGTAATCATGTGATTGAAGGTATGCCCAAGACAACAGAGCCTATGAGTGAATCTGTTGATGCTGCTAAAGCTTCTGAGTCTGAAATCATTCCTGAAAAGGAAACAGAACAAAAGGACGATGAAGAAGCTGAGGACGATAATAATGATGATGAGCCTGTTGATGATCCGAAGGATGATTCTGACAACGGTGATGATAATGATGATGGTCAAGGTAGAGTTGGATTAAAGATTGTTGATGCTAAAGTGTCCAATGAGTTTGATTTTTCCTCGCTACTAAATGATGATGTTAATATGATGGAAGATCAAAGTAAGGGGGAGCAGTCAGGGCAAGCGGGGCAAACTGATGAAGATATGACAGAAGAGATCGTTGTAATGCGTGTTGCTGTGATGCCTACAAAGCCATTGGTACTAATATTAGAGCACAACGTTGAAGAAGGAGAGCTTGTACACAATTTTTCGAAGGAAGATCTTGCAAAGCTGCTAAACATTGATGCTGAAACGTTTGATTTTTATTTCGAAGAGCAAGTGGTGAATATTGATACGTTTGAGCCAAATAAATACTTCTACAAACGAAGATCTGATACTGATTATTATAATAAAGTTATTATTGAAGATTGGTCAGATGATGAAACGGATGAAGCAGAGGAGTTGTTGGTTTGAATACAGACAATTTTCCTACGTTTGAAGAAATGTACGAACAACTGAATGAAGATTTGTTAAAGGAAAAGATAACAGAGTCTGTGCGTGAAGGAAAGGTTCCGAAGCCAATGACGAAAGCCGAGATTGCTGAAGCAAAGAAATCCTGGTTTAAAGAGATGCCTAGAGAAAGAAAGTTTCGAAGACCTTTAGCATTCTTTACCAGAGATGCACACAAGTCATTAGGTGATATCCTAAGCTGGGGTTGGTTGAAAGAGCTGAACGTCTACCGCTTAAAACGTGAATTTGGGGTGCAATACTTCCGATACTTGGCAGACTTCAGTACGTTACCTTATTGGGATGTAGAGGAATTGGTACAAACGAGGAATGTGAGTTATCAGATGAAGTTTATTGATCATTATTATGGAAAATGATAAAGTTTGAAGCAATGCAAGGATTCAAATACTGGAAGTCGTTTATACCAAAGCGTCAAATCAAAATGAACAAGCAAACGAGAGAAAAGACAAAAGGTTGATTATGACGCGTCCACGTGCGATGAAGAACATGCCCCTAATGCTAATAGAACAAGATTTCTATCCATTGTTTAAATGGTGGCAGGTTGATCCAACAACGTGTGAAGCAGTTAGTGTTGAAGTTTGAAGAACACTTGGATATTATGAAAGAAAGATCAGCTGAAGTGTTTCAGAAAGAAGGTTTGTTGGGGTTATGGAGAACATTACGCATACTAGACCCGATGTGGCTAGTAAAGTGTTCAAAGGAGGATATTCGATGTCTATTTTTCAATAAGATTTGTTATGAAAAGCGAGAAGAGGTACAGGCGAAACAGTATCACGGGATCGTAAATATTTGCTATGATCATGGCGTAAATTCTGGTAGAATGTGGGAATCTAGTTGGAGAGAATTAGAACGCGAAGAGTTTCTAAAGGAAGAAAGGCGTATTGAACGTATTCAAGAAAGGGGTAGGGAGGCGAGACTCGGACGTTTTCAGTTCATGACTAAAGTGCCACCTACTGACCAAACGCCGCATTCCTGCGCAAGAAAGAAGCAAGAAACCATACAATAATTTCTTTGGGCGTTGCAGATAAAGGATTGGAAGATAGGGTTTTGAAGACTGATAAAGACGAAGACGATATCCAGGGGGAGTCTGTTAGTACAATATGTCTATGTCTTAGTCTTGTATCGAGTCTGTTTAGATTGGATTAGATTATGATAGAAACGAGGTGTATTTATGTAAATAGGTATCAAGTTCGCCCGGAAGTAGTAATGTGAACAAGTTTGGCCGAACTTGTTCAAGCAAGTTCGCCCGAACTTGTTGTCCTCCCAAGCAAACTTGATGCACTATAAATAGGTGTCTCTTGGATCTCATTTGTAACTTTGGCAAACTTGAGGCGAATCTCTGTCGGATCTGAAACTTGAAAGTATTTGACTTTAAGATCAATAAACAGACAATTTAACGAGTAATTCTTGCATATTTTATTAACATGTCATTTAGTTTCCGCCTAATTGGACATTAGATATCAAATTAGGTTCATGTGCTATCAAGGAGCGATCTAACAAAACCACAAAAGGGTCACTTTGTAGGTTGAGATGCCAGAGAAACCTGCTGTAACACAAATGCTACAAACATTTGTTGTTATTTCGTCACAACAGATGCAGACATTTCTACCCAGCCAAACTCATCACTTATCCTTACAAAAGGATGGTATTGTAAGCGCAAGGGATCCAAATCAGTAGGGAGATGATTCACTTGAACATCTCTTCTCAAGCCCTTCTCCCAGGGCTGCTTCTCTTCTCACTCAACCACCCATAAAACTTGTCCTGTGTACTATCCAACCATTGTTTGATGTAATAGACCAAAGTGATTTGGAGAGACCCAGTTCCTCCCATTTGCCTATCACTGGGAGCACATCACAACAAGTGACTAGGCCAAGTCATGTCTTTGCTAACCCACAAACTTAGTAGGTTAAGCCCATGTGTCACAAGTGACACTTGGTGGTTTTTCAAGTGAGGTAGCTACTACAACTGTTGAGAAAACAGTCTCATAGTTGGACAATAGTTACATAACTAAGACCTCTTTCAAAGCAAGAACTGTTGAATCAACAATAGTTCATTAAATAACATTTCAAAGTTAATAATACAAAGAACAAGTGGCACTTGGTTCAAAACCATGTACAACCACCTCTGGTGGGAATTCAGTTGATCCTAATTATTCAGGTGGTAAATTAAAATATAAAGTTTTGATGAAAGAGTAACCAAATTGGAGTCATCTATTGGTCAAATCAAAGACATGGAGCCAATCTAGTTCAAAAATCTAAGCCCCTACCAACTAATGCAGAACTTGTAAAAACTGACATGTTGACTTTTATTGACCATAACTTTGACGCGTCAATTTACCAAGCAAACGTGGTAATTAGGAGGTACCCTTCTAAGGGATTAACACCTACCTAATTACAATCACGTAGCCATGTTCGCATCGAACATTGGCTGGACCATAATGGTCTTAGCCGAAGGTCAAAAGCGTTTTTACGTAAACGCTTTGACATTGGCTTAAAGCCTAACAAAAACAACTAAAGCATGATGGAACACTTACAAGTGATCCAAGGGAAGCTTAGAAACTCAGGGGAATGCTCCAAAGTAAGCAGGAGCTTTCCAAGTGAGTAACAGGGAGAAAGATGAAGATGAGCAAGGAAATGAGGCTTAAGGGGTGCCCTTTTATAGTTGAGGAGAGATCATGAGGCGAATACAAGTGTCCAGGAGTGTCATGAGGGGTCTCTAGGTGTTTTTGGACGTGTCTAGAGCTGCACTCATGGTGGCATTTGCGTTCAAGGTGGCAGGGCAGCAAGCTGCCAAGAAATCTGCCACTGGAAGTGGCTTATGGACCGTATGGCTTTCAGATTACGGTCCGTAAGCATGTTTAGGCGCCCCTTGTTTCGAAATGGTTACGGACCGTAACCATATGTGTTTGCGGTCCATAACCGCCTCTCTGATGCAATTTCTCCTTTAATCCTATGTCCGTAAGCACTAGGGCTTACGGTCCGTAAGGCCTCTTCAGAACATAAAATTTCACAGTTTTGGCACTAATGGCCCCTTGACTTATTCAAACATCGTTCAGAGGTTATAAAATAACATAATAACGTGATTGGTCCCTCTTGTTAACAAGTGGCATACGAGGATCAGCAGAACACGTGTCGGGATTTTATAGGGCGTGAAAACACGAGGTGTTACATCCTCACCACCTTAAAAGAAATCTCGACCTCGAGGTTTTATTCATACAAATGGGAGTACTTCTGTCGCATAGTGGACTCGACCTCCCAAGTGTATTCGGGACCACGACGGGCATCCCATTTAACTTTTACAATCGACACGTGCTTTCTATGAAGCTTCTTAACCTGTCGATCTTCAATCGCTACGGGTTTCTCAACGAACCGCAGGTTTTCATCTATTTGTACGTCTTCTTGTGGCATAGCCAACGATTCATCGACCAAGCATTTCTTCAAGTTCGAGATGTGGAATACATCATGGATTCCACTGCGCTTCTCAGATAACTTAAGCTTATAAGGTATGGATCTGACATGTTCGATATTCTCGAACGATCCTATATATCACGGGCTCAACTTGCCCTTCTTGCCAAATCGCATAATGCCTTCCCTAGGTGATACTTTTAATAACACTTTGTCCCCTATCTGGAACTGAAGAGGTTTGCGCCTCTTATCTGCATAGTATAGTACGTTCTCTCTGTCCGTCCGTCTGTGGATGATATGTTGTACTAAAATTCAATCGCGTGCCTAAGGCTTGTTGGAAGCTTTTCCAGAAATATGAGGTGTATCTTGTATCTCTATTCGATACAATGGATACCGGCATGCCGTGTAAAGATACAATATCATCCACGTAAATTTTGGCCAATTTGTCGGAGCTAAAAGTCTCTCTGATTGCCAAGAAATGAGCCGACTTAGTCAGCCTAACCAAGATAACCCAGATCATGTCATTACCGCGATTAGTCCTTGGTAACTTGGTGATAAAGTTCATAGTTACACATTCCCATTTCCAGGTGGGAATTTCTAGTTGTTGCAGAAGTCTTGATGGTTTCTGATGTTCAGCTTTAACTTGCGAACACGTCAAACACTTAGCTATGCGGGTGGCAATGGATTTCTTCAAACCCATCCACCAATAATTAGCTTTCAAATATTTGTACATCTTTTCACTTCCCGGGTGTACAGAATACTTAGAGTTATGCGCCTCATAGAGGATTAAATCCCTAAGTTCTCCAAAGGTCGAAACCCAGATTCGTCCATTAAGTTTGAGGATTCCGTCACTTCCAGGTGTTAACTGTTCAACAGTTTTACCCAACTCTTCGCTTGGAAGGTTTGCCTCTAACAAGTCTTGCTTTTGCGCATCCAATATCTTTGCGTTTAAGCTACTCTTGAGCTCAATGCTCTTAGCATTAACCCGGATGGGTTTAATACTTTCCTTGCGACTTTGCGCATCAGCAACCACATTTGCCTTGCCGAGGTGGTAGCGGCTCTACAATCGTAGTCATTAAGTGGTTTCCATCCACCGGCGTTATCGCAAATTCAAATCCATTTGATTGAATAAGTGCTAGAGACTTTTATGATCCGTGTATATAACACACTTTGTTCCATACAAATAATGTCTCCATAATTTAAACACAAATACAACGGCACCCAACTCTAAATCCTGGGTGGTGTAATTCCTTTCATGCACTTTTAATTGTCGTGATGCATAAGCAATCGCCTTACCTCTTTTCATAAGCACACACCCCATGCTCGTGTGCGATGCATCACAGTAGACAATGAGGTCTTCATTGCCTTCTGGTAGTGTTAGTACTGGAGCATTGCTCAATTTTTGTTTCAAGGTCTCGAAGGCTTCCTGTTGTTTAGGACCCTAATTAAACTTAACATATTTTCGGGTCACTGTAGTCAAAGGAGTGGCTATCCTTGAAAAGTTTCTATGAATCTTCTATAGTAGCCAGCTAATCCCAAAAATATATGGATTTCCGATGGCGTCTTAGGTGCTTTCCAGTTCATAATAGCCTCGATCTTGGCGGGATCTACTTGGATTCTACGTTCACTAACGATATGTCCCAAAAACTGAACTTCGTGGAGCAAAAATTCACATTTAGAAAAATTAGCGTAGATGCACATACCGATTCTTGATTTGTATCTTATTCAGCTCACGGTAATCAATGCACATACGCATTGAACCGAGCCTTATTCTTCACAAATAATATCAGAGCTCCCCAAGGTGATGAGCTAAGTTGTATGAAACCTTTTTCCAGTAGTTCATCAAGTTGTGTTCTTAATTCGTTCATTTCTGTAGGTGCTAGCCGGTATGGAGCTCTTGCAACTAGTGCAGCACCGGGTAGAATATCAATCCTAAATTCCACTTGTCTGTCTGGGGGTAAACCAGGTAACTCTTCAGGGAAAACATCTGAGAACTCAGAGATAATAGGCAAGTCTTCAATCTTCGATTTTGGCTCATCAATAGTAACCTGTGCCATATAGATGGCACATCCTCTTTTCATGCATCGGGCTGCCTTAAGAAATGATGCTTTATCAGGTAACGCATAATGTAGGTCTCCTTGGATGGTGAGTACGTCACCAGTTGGGGATTTGATTTCGATGAGTTTCTTGTCGCAAGCTATGTGGGCTTGGTTACGAGACAACCAATCCATGCCCGGAACTACATCGAACCCCGCCAATTTCATTGGTAGGAGAGAGATAGGAATGGAATG
The DNA here is from genome assembly GCA_947069175.1 of Scalesia atractyloides. Lineage (NCBI taxonomy): Eukaryota > Viridiplantae > Streptophyta > Magnoliopsida > Asterales > Asteraceae > Scalesia > Scalesia atractyloides. Next base: position 32,447,414 of record CAMTDV010000030.1, read on the forward strand.
ATTCTTGATGGATATGGAACATCCATCTAGAATCGTTGAAGCAGTTTCGATAGTTCCGTCAGCCAGTTCTACATCGTAGGTTATGTCTAGAGTTCTTATGGGAAAGTCCAACAACTTAATAAACTTACGGTCCACAAAACGTACCTGTTATAACATTATCATCATTGATCGCTTCCCTAGCGTTCATATGAAAGGCGCGTGCATTCCCTTTCTTTGTTCCTCTTGCTTTGCAACGTTGTCTTTGTTGTACTTAGGGCAATTTGGCCTGATGTGCCCTTTCTCGCCACAATTGAAACAAGTGGCGTCTTTTGGATCCTTACAATCCAGGGCCTTGTGCCCCATTTTGTTACAAATACTGCAAGGCTTGGCTTGCGACTCAGCTCGACACTGACCTCCGTGTCATCGATTGCAGTTCTTGCACAACGGTCGGTTATCAAACTTACTGTGGTTCCGGTTGAACTAGATTTCCCTTTTTGTTCAACTGGGAGTTATGATCCTCCCTCTTCCTTTTTCCATCACATTCGGATTTGATGGACCTATGCCTTTTTAGGTCCTGAGTCAATGACAAAGATAGGTCTACAGCAGACCTATAAGTTTCCGGCCTTGAAGCCCTAACATTTCCTTTAATCCTCCGGCTCTAAACCTCTGATGAAATGCGCAATGCGTTTAGGCTCAGGTGTCATCAAATAAGGCACAAGCCTTGACAGAGAATTGTAGTCTGACACGTACTTCTGACAGTCCAGGTTCTTCATAGAAAGAGCTAAAAAGTCTAACTCGATCTTCTCCACCTCGTGAGGTGGGCAGCAGGTATCCTTAACCAAATCAACAAACTTAAACCAACTAAGATTATGCAGAATCACCTTACCTGTAGATTGCACCATGGCTTTCCACCAAATTAGGGCATCGCCCTTAAACGACTGTGCAGCAAACTTTACTATATCCTTATCAACACAACCACTGATTTCAATGACTGTTTCCATCTCATCCAACCACCTAAGAGCTTCCACCGCTCCTTTCTCCCCGTTGAAATCCTGGGGCTTACAAGATGCGAAATATTTGTAGAAGCAACCGTCCTTGTTATGTGTCTTGTGCTAGTGTTTTTGCCTCACGCTCCTCACATTTGAGGAGTGTATTGAGTTCTCCTTTTTATCCGAAGGATGAGGCTTTGAGAGTGGTTTAGTATGTTTAGAGGTGTGTTTGGATGTATGTTTAGAGTGAGAAGCACTCGACTCTAGTTGCTTCTCAGTATATTCCTTTACTGCCTTGCCAACTTCCGTGGCAATCAAAGCTTGTTGATCATCCTTACTTATGACAATATCATTGTTTACATTGTCGTCATTGCGTCGGCTACTGGCCCCATTAGAGTGAGCCATTTTATCTAGTTGGTGCTGAAGATATCAGTATACGTTATAATTACTCATGCACCTTTGACGACTTGTGTCCAAAATGATATGGTATTATAAACCATATAAAAATGTTTAAAGTTTCGGACATGTAAATCCTTCGCCTTATAGGGCTAGTGGTCACAGTACCACTATTTCCAGGCGTACATAAAAATATTACGGCACAAAAGGCCTAGTACAGGGGGTAATTAAATATGGCACCACATGCCTGTCACAAATGACAAAATAAAAGTAGCACTAATGGCTTGTCGCAATGACTTGAGATATATGAGCCTTGATCTCCAAAGATCATATGGCTTCGAGGTTTGAACGAAATCTATTACCTCTGGACAGGGAGTCATAGACTGACTCTGTCATTGTCACTAATGGACATAAATCATAGCTCGTAGGCATTACATCACTAACGGATGTTACATTATGATCATCGCATTGATGATACTAGCCATAATCAAACTTGATTATATAGGCTATAAGGTTTGGACATAGTCCATTATCTAGACAGCTAGTGTGGTTCCTCAAGCCACACTGCCAGGAGTGTTAACATTACATGAGTGTTAACTTTAGAATAATTGTCTTAAAATGGTTTAAATGAGCTAGTCATGGTTGCATAGACTAGGAGACTTAGAACGTAGTTCACCACCTCTGGATAGAAGGGATCATCAACCTTAACTATCATGGTAGAAAGCTTTACTACTTAACTACCTTTTCGCCAATTAATGTGACCTTATCACTTGGCGGGTGTAAACCATCAAGAGGATCTCTGGGAATTATTATAGTTGATCAAAATTTTGAGTTAAAATCGAGATGAACGCTTGAACAACGGATGAAGAGGAATACATACATAAATAAATCTTGTAAGACCCTTACTTAAATTATACAACTTTCACATAGTTTTCGACTAAAAATGTGTATTTACAATTACACATACTTTGCAAAATGCGGATTTGTTAAAACATTTTACGAAGTAAGACACTTCAACATATCATAAAATATATTCGTCGTTTAAAACATGACGAAGAAACCAAAAGCGGAAGTTTGAATCTTGATCGTGTTCGGTTCTTCATCAAGCTTAATCGTCATCCGATAATTCTAGGTGACCTAAATTTCATAAAACATGAAATGTTTTAGTTACATGACGTTTATAACATGTCTATATAAGCCCGTAAGTCAAGACGAACAACAAACAACATTTGTTAATTTTTTTAGGTCTGTCGCCGCACACGAGGGTAATCACCCTTGGCCGTCGTGCGATGCCAAGCTCCAATATTCCCAGAAAGTTTTTGAAATGGAGCTGCATATTCCAGCAACACATGACACACATGACCTTTTTATAATCTTCGCATCACGCCCCATGTAAGTAACTCCTCTAATAATTTCCATATTCATGGTTTCAATCGGTAAGAGTTTATTTAATTGTTATTTAACAATTATTAGTTTTACACGTTTTATTCTGGCACATCTATAATGTCTTACTTTTATCAAACTGTTATACCATCACCTTCGTTAATGTAATCACTACTTTTCTCAATAGTATTATATTGAGAATTATTTACTTGGATGATTACTTATGTCCAAGTTTCGACATAAACTAATCCTGTTATTGCTTTGTTATTCACAATCATGAATAACACGTGTTTCTACACATTTCTCTTGGAAATATCATCCTGGATAGGTATTCTATTAAGGTTTTTCCAAGTTTTTATCTTACATATGCAACAGTCAGTCTCTACGTACTTGTTGCATATTACTATTTGTGCAATAAATTTAAAACGTACAACTGGTAAATGCTTGCCCTAACGGGCTTTCCTTGCTATTAACCTAATTCACGATCGTTACGCGATTTAGGTCCTTGGTGAGCATGCTCTACTTTGTCATAATTCGGACCTTTCCCCCGTCATATCTTTTACTTGTTTTTTTCGCCATCTTCAGATGCGAGTGTCCTTCAACTAAAACATTTACAAAGATTAGTAATGTCAACATCAATAAACGCCCATATCATAATATAAAGCTTTCCTTTATACGTGTCAACGCACATAATTTCGTTAACTATATCTTTCCCTTAATTGAGGTGACGTGTATTACACGATAACCCTTTGTGTTGTTCACAACACTTTAATCATGCTAAACCGTTAATATAAATATACCTAACGGATTTGCGATCAAGTCTCGAACCGAACACTTTACTCTTTAACCTAGAGCTCTGATTACCAACTTGTAAGACCCTTACTTAAATTATTCGATTTTCACATAGTTTTCGACCAAAAATGTGTATTTACAATTACACATACTTTGCAAAATGCGGATTTGTTAAAACATTTTACGAACCAAGACACTTCAACATATCATAAAATTTATTTGTCGTTTAGAACATGACAACGAAACGAAAAGCGGAAGCTTGAATCTTGATCGTGTTCGGTTCTTCATCGAGCTTGATCGTCATCCGATAATTCTAGGCAACCTACATTTCATAAAACATGAAATGTTTTAGTTACATGACGTTTATAACATGTCTATATAAGCCCGTAAGTCAAGACGAACAACAAACATCATTTATTAACTTTTTTTTAGGTATGTCGCCGCACGCGACGGTAATCACCCTTGGCATCGCGCGACGCCAAGGTCCAATTTCGCCAGAAAGTTTTTGAAATGGAGCTGTATATTCCTAGCAAACCCATTTTTAACTTAAACGGTCATAACTCGCTTATTTCTTATATGTTTTACGATCCGTTTCTTACTACGTAATCGTAATTTAGTTCTCCATCACATGGAGTTAAAATCCGACATCCGGATTAACAAAATTTGAGATTTTTAAGCCTTCGGCTTAATATATATTTACTAAATTTTGACCCGTTCATGTATTTATCAAACAAACATGTTTGTTTGATCCCAATTTCTCATGAACCTCATAATTTCAAAGTTATCTATCATACTAGGTTCAATTCACGAGTTTATATACATTCTTAAACCCGTTTTTACTTATATGCTTATTTTGACCCGTTAAGGGAATTTGAGCACTTTTCCGCATAATTCACTTTCATTCGCTTCTAGCATTATATCACCACATTTCTTATCAAATAATCTTCCACCACAACTATAATTGTGGTGGATTTTTAATGTGGTAACTATTTGTTTCGAGTATTATCCCTCGGATTACTATTTTACGACAAAAAGCATTTTGAGGCATTTGACTCACAAGAATCATACCTTTCGCTTTTATACTTATCCTAAGTATTTACTTGATGAAATGACTTATTTCTAAACAACCTATAAGGATCGTTTGCTTGATTTTTTGATCAAGGGCATTTTGGTCCATTTAAGCCTTTCATTTACGATGAATGATTTCGAAAGGCATATTGACCCAAAATCTTACATATTAAACTATAATCTTGTTTGAATAATCATTCTGTTTTCAAAACACAATGACGATAATGTAAATCATTCGGTTTACCTAAAAGATAACCAAATGTCCATTTTTTTGACCTTATTTAACTCTCATTGAACCTTAACTTCTAAATGAGTAAATAATTGTTACACATACCTGGCTCAGATCAATATATTGACCCGTTAATACCTTGCATTAGTAGCCGCCACTTACTAGCGAAGCGGGAATCCATTAGAAGTTTAATCATGTAAACTTACAGCTCGACAGATAATCATTAGTCGATATTGTCAAAGGGTGATACACTCACCTTTTGACCCGTTTAGTCTAAGTGACCGTTTATCTTTACGAGATGACATTTATTACCATCTCATGTATATGACTTGCTCCGGTTTACACCGTACGGTCATTTTACTTATATAAACTATTTATTAACTCTTTTGCCTCATTATGGCTTACATCGTAAAGTGTCATTTCAAAACTAACGGTTATTGCCAACGTGTGACCAATTTACTGCTTTTCCTTTATCATTCGTTTTAATTTACCATATAAGGTAACCATTAAAAGTTCATTTTCTATTCGTCATAGCATTTCCGAATTACCGATTTTACTCCCCCTTTTTTATACCATCGATATGGTTTCGTGTCATTTCGCTTATCTCGTTCCGTATGACTACACGTCGGAACATTATACTTCAATTGCTTATTTATCTTATTCTTAATAGTATAATAATAGAATATTTTACAAATTAAGAATAATGTAAGTTATACTTACCTTGCATCCAAATTATGCTTTTCCTTCACACTTGATTCGTTTGACCCGTTTTCTTCCCAAGCCTCCACCTAGCTTGTCAACTGTCAAACTATCATCATAATTCGTAAGATGGTTAGATTGGTCATTATCAATCACGACTATTCCATCTTACGGGTTTTATGTCGAATTTATCATTTGATCTTTTCATTGGTCAGTTTGACTTTTTAAAAGTCAATTGCCCATTAGCACATGAAATGCACAATCCAATTCAACAACTAGTTTAGGCATTCCATTAATTACCCGGTAGGCGTTATTTTTAGGCCACCATTTTAACTAAAATTCTAACCAAGTTAATTACATTTCCAACACTTTAACTAGTTCAAGTGATTATCTAAGCTAATTTATTCATTCATTTCACATGAACTAAGGGTTTTCATCTATAAGTGTAACCCATTCATCATATCATTGGACATTCATCAAAACACCTAATATAATCAAGTTCTACCTATCAACTAGTAGATACCATGATTTCAAACATCCATATACATGAACATAATTACCAATTTCATCATAACATACAAAACCCATTCCAAGTTATGTATGAGCATTCACTCGAACCTATAAATTGTTCAAGTATCTCACTTCAACTATCAATTATGATGATTTTAAGAACATGCATATCATCATCTTCAATATATAGTCAAAACCCACTTCCTAGTTTACTTGTTAATCACTTACAAGTAACCTTTCATTAAGTACTTCATAATTTCATCAAAACTAACGAAATTAAGCATACATAAACATTCAATGTACTTTGGATCATAATCCGACAATGTATTTGCAAGTAACCCACTTGTCTCAAATTTCAACTTTAACCAATCTAGGTTTTGTGACATACCTTATGATCCCCTTGACTTGGTGATCGTTTATATTCGTTCGTGCTTCAATTCGGGTCTTGAATTGACCTTCAATTATGGGTTTTGAACTTGAACAATGGTTTCACCCCCCTTGTTCCTTCTCCAGGCCGTACGCACACACACGCACACTTAATGTGTGTGTTGTGTCTAATATCTTGTTTTTTATTAAAAACTAATTTACCCACTTGGCCATATTAGTCCCTCATGTTTCATTTTGATCAAAAGAAGTTATAACTCATAGTTTATCTATTAATTACACATTATTAACTAGGTTAATTATTCCTAGTTAACTTAGTGGGTTCAGGGAGTTGTAGCCCGTTTTATTTTAAGTCCCATTAACTCGGGACTCTTATAAACTTTGTCTTCTCAAAGCGTTTATTCTTCTTTTTAATTAACATTAGAATTATTTATTTAAATCCTAATATTTACCGGGCTATTTTTTTACCACTAACGGTATTTCACCCGTTCATTATTATTAACGTGGTTTGACTATCAAACCCTTTTTACGGGTGTTACAAGTCTACCCCCTTAAAGAGGTTTGGTTTCGTCCCTGAAACCTTCTTTACGTAGTTCTTTGGTTTAGACCATGCAAACTTAGTTTCGTATACAAGACATTCATTCTTTTGGTCAAAAGTTATCATTTGCATTGACGTGTGCGCCTTTCATGTGTAAGTCCTCATGGACCATAACTTTTATCTTGTATTTCTTATCTCTGTCACCTATTTGACCGAGTTGTCACTTGACCACTCGATCGTATGAGTCCGTCAACATGTTTTCTCCATGCTAATCCTATATTGACAGGCGCTTTGTATAAGTCATAACCCTATTTTGACTTTGAATGGTTTTCACCTGCTAGACTGATTAGTCACTGTCACTTTATACCCCGTCATTCGGGTATACTACATTGCCATCACCGGCCTTTTGTGTGTTTATGATATCCCATCCCGTAACTCACGTTATAACGTGGTTATATTCTATATTACTTTTCTAGACCATGATCGCATCGCATCACGTCATGTTTGAGTTTATATAAACTTTTCATATTAAAAATCTTCCTTTCGAATTTATCGCCTCACACCCATTGGTTTCAAGACCTGTTTCTTTTAATGTTAATCGTTTCCCAAACCATCTAATACTATTTAAGCTTGTTGAAATGTTGGTATTAACTAAAAACTAAATTTTAGTTTAACGTTTTCTCTTTAACTTACGTCAATTACTCATATCAAGAAATTGACAATCAAGAATTTCATTCTTTTCTGTTATTATATTACGCGGGGAAGCGTAACCAGTTCCCATGATTTACCCCAGTGACCCATAGGTTCTTTCACTTAGCCTCGTAGGCTAGTTCCTTAGGTTTTCACCTTTTTAAGGTGAGACCCCTATAGTTCGTTTCTTTATATTTGTGACTCAAGGGTCATTTTGGTCTCGTAGACCTTTACATTGTTTATAACCCGAAGGTTATGGTGATCCCGTAGATCATCTTTTACTCGTGTCATCCGCTCTTGGAATATATATTCTTGGTGTCAAGGCACCCTTTTTAAGTTTAAAAATCATTTATTTTCATTTTTGCATTCAAATGGCTTTGACCGTAGTCTAAGGCTACATTTGTTTTCTTTTGGACTATTTTTCTGACTCTATGACTTCTTACGTCATTCATGCATTGGTTTGTTCTCTTCTTACCATTATCTGGTTTACTCCTCTATTTCCTTTCAACCGTTACCCGGATTCTTTATCTTAATGTTTTTAACACCCCTATTTCATTGGGTTGCGTTTTCCTTTCTATATTCTTTTACGACCTATCACACAGGTTTATTAATATTTCGCTCTTCCACTATTCGTTTTGTGCTTTCTTGCACTGTCAAGTATTTATACTTTATTTGGCAAGTTTGACATATTTGTGTGAACCCATCACTTAAAATAGTAAAACTTTATTCTTTATTTAACTCGTTCAACCTCGAAATAGTTGAACATCCCTATCAAAATTCTGTTTGCGAAATTTTGTTGTTATTTTAGTCATAACTCATAATCCGAGTCTTTTGACTTTCTAATCCGCGTTCCCATCTCTTGGTTATGCATATACTCAAAATCCTACCCATCTATCGGGTATTTTGATCGAAGTCATCATCAAAGCAGCCATTCTGGTATGCATATAGACTTCGTTTTAACTTATTTGGTCATCTTAGCGAAATCACATGCTTTTATTCGACCAAGTCCTTTATTCTTTATTTAATCCGTTTGACTTGTCCGTGTGAATTTCATCACTTATGGCAGTCAAACTTTATCCCCTATGCCTTAGCATTCTCATTAGTCGGTTTGTATTTCATTTACTTTGATTCTTGTCCCTTCCCTGGGGCTCGTTATTCTAATGTAATACGCTTCGTTACCCGGCTTGCGTTTACATTTATTATCAAACATTTTACTTATTTGATCTGTTTTGGGTACCTTTTTAATTTGTCCTATTCACCCCATCCTTACCACATCGGACGTAAATGTGTCCATCACAAGAAGTTCATGGTATCATCTGTTCACTACTTACTTGGCCAGAGTAAGCGATCAACACATGACACACATGACCTTTTTATAATCTTCGCATCACGCCCCATGTAAGTAACTCCTCTAATAATTTCCATATTCATGGTTTCAATCGGTAAGAGTTTATTTAATTGTTATTTAACAATTATTAGCTTTACCCGTTTTATTCTGGCACATCTATAATGCCTTCCTTTTATCAAACTGTTATACCATCACCTTCGTTAATGTAATCGCTACTTTTCTCAATAATATGATATTGAGAATTATTTACTTGGATGATTACTTATGTCCAAGTTTCCACATAAACTAATCCTGTTATTGCTTTGTTATTCACAATCGTGAATAACACGTGTTTCTACACATTTCTCTTGGAAATATCATCCTGGATAGGTATTCTATTCAAGTTTTTCCAAGTTTTTATCTTACATATGCAACAGTCAGTCTCTACGTACTTGTTGCATATTACTATTTGTGCAATAAATTTAAAACGTGCACCTGGTAAATGCTTGCCCTAACGGGATTTCCTTGCTATTAACCTAATTCACGATCGTTACGCGATTTAGGTCCTTGGTGAGCATGCTCTACTTTGTCACAATTCGGACCTTTCCCCCGTCATATCTGTTACTTGTTTTTTTTGCCATCTTCAGATGCGAGTGTCCTTCAACTAAAACATTTACAAAGGTTAGTAATTTCAACATCAATAAACGCCCATATCATAATACAAAGCTTTCCTTTATACGTGTCAACGCACATAATTTCGTTAACTATATCTTTCCCTTAATTGAGGTGACGTGTATTACACGATAACCCTTTGTGTTGTTCACAACACTTTAATCATGCTAAACCGTTAATATAAATATACCTACCGGATTTGAGATCAAGTCTCGAACCGAACACTTTACTCTTTAACCTTGAGCTCTGATTACCAACTTGTAAGACCCTTACTTAAATTTCGATTTTCACATAGTTTTCGACTAAAAATGTGTATTTACAATTACACATACTTTGCAAAATGCGGATTTGTTAAAACATTTTACGAACTAAGGCACTTCAACATATCATAAAATATATTTGTCGTTTAGAACATGACGACGAAACGAAAAGCGGAAGCTTGAATCTTGATCGTGCTCGGTTCTTCATCGAGCTTGATCGTCATCCGATAATTCTAGGCAACCTACATTTCATAAAACATGAAATGTTTTAGTTACATGACGTTTATAACATGTCTATATAAGCCCGTAAGTCAAGACGAACAACAACCATCATTTATTAACTTTTTTTTAGGTCTGTCGCCGCACGCGACGGTAATCAGCCTTGGCCGTCGCGTGACGCCAAGGTCCAATTTCAGTAGAAAGTTTTTTGAAATGGAGCTGTATATTCCCAGCAAACCCATTTTTAACTTAAACGGTCATAACATGCTCATTTCTTATCTGTTTTACGATCCTTTCTTCCTACGTAACCGTAATTTAGTTCTCCATCACATGGAGTAAAAATCCGACATCCGGATTAACAAAATTTGAGATTTTTAAGCCTTCGGCTTAGTATATATTTACGAAATTTTGATCCCAATTTCTCATGAACCTCATAATTTTAATGTTATCGATCATACTAGGTTCAATTCACAAGTTTATATACATTCTTAAACCCGTTTTTACTTAGATGCTTATTTTGACCCGTTAAGGGTATTTGAGCACTTTTCCGCATAATTCACTTTCATTCGCTTCTAGCATTATATCATCACATTTCTTATCAAATAATCTTCCACCACAACTATAATTGTTGTGGATTTTTAATGTGGTAACTATTTGTTTCGAGTTTTACCCCACGGATTACTATTTTACGACAAGACGCATTTTAAGGCATTGACTCACAAGAATCATACCTTTCGCTTTTATACTTACCCTAAGTATTTACTTGATCAAATGACTTATTTCTAAACCACCCATAAGGGTCGTTTACTTGATTTGTCGATCAAGGGCATTTTGGTCCATTTAAGCCTTTCATTTACGATGAATGATTTTGAAAGGCATATTGACCCAAAATCTTACATATTAAACTATCATCTTGTTTGAAAAGTCATTATGTTTTCTAAGCACAATGACTATAATGTAAATCATTCGGTTTACCTAAAAGATAACCAAATGCCCATTTTTTTACCTTATTTAACTCTCATTGAACCTTAAGTTCTAAATGAGTAATTAACGTATTACACATACCTGGCTCGGATCAATATATTGACCCGTTAATACCTTGCTTTAGTAGCCGCCACTTACTATCGAAGCGGAAATCCTTTAGAAGTTTATTCCTGTAAACTTACAGCTCCACAAATAATCATTAGTCTATATTTTCAAAGGGTGATATCCTCACCTTTTGACCCGTTTAGTCTAAGTGACCGTTTATCTTTGAGAGATGGCATTTATTACCATCTCATGTATTTGACTCACTCCGGTTTACACCGTACGGTCATTTTACTTATATAAACTATTTCTTAACTCTTTTGCCTCATTATGGCTTACGCCGGAAAGTGTCTTTTCAAAACTAACGGTTATTGTCAACGTGTGACCAATTACTGTTTTGCCCTTATCATTCGTTTTGGTTTACCATATAAGGTAACCATTAAAATTTCATTTTCTATTCGTCATAGCATGTCTGAATTATCGACTTACTCCCCCTTTTCTTTTTACCATCGATATGGTTTCGTGTCATTTCGCTTATCTCGTTCCGTACGACTACACGTCGGAACATTATACTTCAATTGCTTATTTACCTTATTCTTAATTAGTATGATAAGAGAATATTTTACGAATTAATAATAGTGTAAGCTATACTTACCTTGCATCCAAATTACGCTTTTCCTTCACACTTGATTCGTTTGACCCATTTTCTTCCCAAGCCTCCACCTAGCTTGTCAAGTGTCAAACTATCATCATAATTCGTAAGATGGTTAGATAGGTCATTATCAGTCACGACTATTCCACCTTACCGGTTTTATGTCGAATTTATCATTCGATCTTTTTATTGGTCAGTTTGACTTTTTAAAAGTCAACTGCCCATTAGCACATGAAATGCACAATCAAGTTCAACAACTAGTTTAGGCATTCCATTAATTACCCGATAGGCGTTATTTTTAGGCCACCGTCAAGTTCATTACATTTCCAACACTTTAACTAGTTCAAGTGATTATCTAAGCTAATTTATTCATTCATTTCACATGAACTAAGGGTTTTCATCTATAAGTGTAACCCATTTCATCATATCATTGGACATTCATCAGAACACCTAATATAATCAAGTTCTACCTATCAACTAGTAGATATCATGATTTCAAACATCCATATACATGAACATAATTACCAATTTCATTATAACATACAAAACCCATTCCAAGTCATGTATGAGCATTCACTCGAATCTATAAATTGTTCAAGTATCTCGCTTCAACTATCAATTATGATGATTTTAAGAACATGCATATCATCATCTTCACTATATAGTCAAAACCCACTTCCTAGTTTACTTGTTAATCACTTACAAGTAACTTTTCATCAAGTACTTCATAATTTCATCAAAACTAACGAAATTAAGCATACATAAACATTCAATTTACTTTGGATCATAATCTGACAATCTATTTGGAAGTAACCCACTTGTCTCAAATTTCAACTTTAACCAATCTAGGTTTTGTGACATACCTTATGATCCCCTTGACTTGGTGATCGTTTATATGCGTTCGTGCTTCAATTCGGGTCTTGAATTGACCTTCAATTTGGGGTTTTGAACTTGAACAAGGGTTTCACCCCCTTGTTCCTTCTCCTGGTTGTACGCACACACACACACACACTTAATGTGTGTGTTGTGTCTAATATCTTGTTTTTATTAAAAACTAATTTACCCACTTGGCCATATTAGTCCCTCGTGTTTCATTTTGATCAAAAGAAGTTATAACTCACAGTTTATCACTTAATTACACATTATTAACTAGGTTAATTATTCATAGTTAACTTAGTGGGTTCAGGGAGTTGTAGCCCGTTTTATTTTAAGTCTCGTTAACTCGGGACTCTTAGAAACTTTGTCCTCTCAAAGCGTTTGTTCTTCTTTTTAATTAACATTAGGAATATTTATTTAAATCCTAATATTTATCAGGTTAATTTTTTTACCACTAACGGTATTTCACCCATTCATTATTATTAACGTGGTTTGACTATCAAACCCTTTTTCGGGGTGTTACAAATCCCCAAAAGTTCCATTTAACTAATGAGTTACAATTACATTGGTGCCTAAAAATAGGACTTTTAAATATGAAAATTGTCCTCGCATGGACTAATACCTAAAGATAAAGTCCACACAGGGTCTAAATAAAATTAAAAGCAATGTCCACATAGGGACTTTGGAAATAAATACATAAAGATTAAATACAAGGATTTATCAATCCTTTTTCCCTTGACTATCTTCACAAATCTCTTCAGAAGTTTGCTCGCTTTCTTCTCAGATTTTGCAGTTTTTTACTGAAGTTCTTTCATCCTTTCCAGGGTCTCATTCATAGCCTCCAATGAGGGTGGTGGTGGTGGTTGTGGCTGAGGTTGCAGTTGTGGTGCAACCGGGCATTGGTATCTATAAGGTGGAGGTGCAACCGAAGAATGATATCCATAAAAGGGATATCCACCAGCTGAATATGGTATAGTTGAACATGGTGGGAAAGGGGAAGGGTAAAGATTATTATGTGCAGCTGCCTCTAAGTAAGGGTCCTGTGAAGGTGCCTGGTGAAGATAGTTAGGCAAACTAGAAGTGGCAAAAGGATGATATCCAGACGGATCTGGATATGAAGGGATTAGGTTTTCAAAACCTGGTGGTGGCTGTTCCACATTTGGTGGTTGTGCCACCGGTGATGGTAGCGGGTTAACCACTGGTTGTGGTGCTAGAACCACCATAGGTGATGTGTTGGAGGGTCCACCCATTTGGGGATCCTCGGGAATTGTTGGGTAAGGGCTAGCAAAGGGTGGAAGTGACCCTGCCCTTGGTCCTAGGCGCACCGACATGCGTGCCCCACGTCTTCATGGAGATTGTGGTTCAGGCGGTGGTAGTGGTTGCTCCACCGGTTCCATTTGTACTTCCTCATGTGGAGGTTTTTCCTGTTGAGGAGCATGGTATGATGGTGTGTTGTGATAACAAGGGGTGTTGTAGAAGACGTTTGCTCCCACCTTTGTTGGAAATCATCGGAACCTTGGTATGGGGTCCCTGCATAAGAGTTTGAACCGCTTGACAGTTCAATTGGGTGACCGGGAGATCCGGTCGGAGGCATCTCGGGATCTGAATCCTCGTCCATATGGTACGGGGAATCAACAGGAGGGGTAATTGAGGGTGAATGCAAATAGATGTTCGGGTTAAACTCTCCATGATAAGATTGCGAGTGAGAGCGATGGGATTGATGGGTTTGGTGAATACGGTGAGAATTGTGCGAATGGTGTAATGTTGGGAATGAGATTGAGGTGGTGAGTACTCGTGGGATATAGAATGGCGATAAGGTTCCCACGATGACGAAGAATCACCTGACCCTTCGTACAGGTTATAGTTATGAATGTTGGATGATCCGATCATTGAAGGTCCGCCCCTCATGGGACCTTTTCCCTTTCCTCCTCTACCTCTTACTCTTGGCGGCATGTTCCTGCTTTAAAAACAAGTTAAAAAAATAATAACGGACAATAAAAATAATGAAAACAATGCAACGAATAATCCTAGGTCAAAGCCTAGACTCGGAAGTCTAAGGAATGTGTTATTGTGTCATTTGAGATCAAACACTAAAGGTAAGTGTTGAATTCCCTCAAACGTTGGCTCTGATACCAACCTGTCACACCCCGGTTTCCACGTGTATCCCGGTGGGCCTGGTGGGGAGTACTGTGACGTAAGTTGATAACATCATAACCAAACAACACAGAGCAACACAGCGGAAGTCTTGGATTTAAAATATTATTACAACCCGATAATGTTCAAAGTTCAAAATAATAATTACATCCACAAGCGGATCAAAAATATGTACAAAAATGATAACAGACTTTAAAGGACAACTAAGGTCGCAAATCCTCTACGTTGTCGCCTACACACCTTCCAGCCTATTACGTGTTGTACCTGTAACTTAATCTTTTGAACATACGTCAGTTTTCACTAGTAAATACAATCAACCGACACTTTTGAAAATCTTTTTAAAAATTTTTTATGTGCGCTAGGCACATTTTTATAAATAACTTGGGATAGTACAAATGACCTTGTATACAGTTTTACAAGCCTGTCAATACATATGGGGCTAAGTACAGAAACCGAGACATGATCAACTGACACACCACTTCTGAACTTTCACACAGAAAGCAGATAATAATAATAATTGGCACTGATGGGTGTATGCCTATACCCCGTGCATAGGTCGTGGCCATTAGCACTTTAATGAGCCTAAGGATATCCCAGACACGGTCAAGCCCACCCTCAATGTTTAAGTTATCAGGCAATACAGATTAAAAAGGAGTTATGAGACTTAGTTAAAATCACAACTGGACAAAACATGATCCCATACCCGACCAAGCGATAATAATTTACCGTATCCCAAGCCCGTATAAGGGAAAATAGGTTAAAAGTATTTACCTGAGCTAAATCTTCAAAAAGTAATAACTCGACCGCAAATCAAGAGATAAGTACAAGTACAATCTACCGTAAGACATCTAGTCTAGAATGATGGTATTATTAACCAACTAGAATCCTAACGGGTCCTTAGTTAAGTCATAGACTTGAACCGGTTAGTCTTACGTTTAATAAAGACGGTACGATATGCTAGATTAAGCGGTGACCGGAAAAGAATGTTATTTGGACCCGACAAGTACTAAGACTTGTATAATATGGGTAAGCCTTTAACATTCTGTATTTAGAATTAAAAATGATAAGGTTAAACCCGTTTCGGTTAAAATACGTAAACTAGTCAAGTAGGCTTAACCGTACGCATATAAACGAAACCGGGTAACCGGATGAGTCATATACAAGTTCCATATGACAATACATTTTAAACATGTTATAATATCAGTAAGATATCAACATGTATGCCGTCACGGTTTTAAAATTAAGTTACGCCTTAAAAGGGCATTTTGGTCATTTTACACTTTATAAAAGAGGTTTACGAGTAAAATGATGTCAAGTTCATAAACATTCTGTAAAAATATGTATCTTATGATGTTATATCAGTAAGATATCAAATATATGTGTGGTTGATAGTTTTAAACAAAACTATGCCCCGTAAGGGCATTTTGGTCACTTCACACATAGTTTTGATAACATATTTGGGATTCTGAGTTTATAACTTTTATCTACTGTATAAATATTCAAAATAAGTTTTAAAATCAGTAGGTAACAAGTCTTGGTCCTTAAATATGGTTTTAAACCATACTATGCGCCGAAAAGGCGTAAAAGTCGCTAAATGCCGATTAATTAGATATTTAATGAGAACTGAAGTTATGATCAGTTTTATATAACCAAATAAGTCATTTAACATATTATATCAGTAGGTAAAAGGTTTGGTTATGAAAAGATTGGTTAAAACCATTTTATGCGGAAAATGATAATTTAGTCATTTATCGGCATTATACGAATCTTAAGCATTAACTCAGTTCATAATCTGAATTAACATCCCAATAGGTCCTACATATGATATTGCATCAGTAGGTAAATGGTTTTGGTGAAGAAATTATGTTTAAACCTTCTAAAATGCCGAAAAGGCATTTTAGTCAATTAAAAGCATTATTAACGACACTTAATCAAAACGCAGCTTATAACCAGAATGTTGACATCAAAATAATTTATTTAAGTTAATAAATCAGTATATAAATCATTTGTAAGTTTGTTGGTGTTTAAAACTTTAGTTTATGCAAAAAGGGCATTTTAGTCAAGATATGGCATATAATTGGATACTTGCATAAAACGTAGAATACTAAGCGACCATGTAGTATAACTCCAGAGGGTTATACTAACATATAACATGGTCATAACACAACTTAAGATCGGTCTCTAAAGTTGCTAATTCGGGTCAGAACTGAAAGTCAAAGCAGGAGTCAATCCTTGCGACTTTCGGTTGCGAACCGACCTTAAACCTGGAATTGACGGGCTGAACATGTTCATGCATGTTCTTGTGATTATTACCAAGTTATTAAGGTAATAAAGCACATTTTATAACACCTATATTGGTCTATATGAATTATTTTCAAAAACTGACCCGTTGACTTTTATTGACCATAACTTTGACCCGCCAATTGACCAAGCAAACGTGGTAATTAGGAGGTGCCCTTTTAAGGGATTAACACCTACCTAATTACAATCACGTAGCCATGTTCTCATCGAACAATGGCTGGACCATAATGGTCTTAGCCGAAGGTCAAAGCGTTTTTACGTAAACGCTTTGAATTTGGCTTAAAGCCTAACAAAAACAACTAAAGCATGATGGAACACTTACAAGTGATCCAAGGGAAGCTTAAAAACTCAGGGGAATGCTCCAAAGTAAGCAGGAGCTTTCCAAGTGAGTTAGAGAGGAGAAAGATGAAAATGAGCAAGGAAATGAGGCTTAAGGGGTGCCCTTTATAGTTGAGGAGAGATCATGAGGCCAAGACAAGTGTCCAGGAGTGTCATAAGGGGTCACCAGGTGTTTTTGGACGTGTCAAGAGCAGCACTCATGGTGGCGTTCGCGTGCAAGGTGGCATGGCTGTAAGCTTCCAAGAAATCTGCCTCTGGCAGTGGCTTACGGACCGTATGGCTCTCAGCTTACGGTCCGTAAGCATGTTTAGGCGCCCCTGGTTTTGAAATGGTTACGGACCGTAACCATATGTGGTTGCGGTCTGTAACCGCCTCTCTGATGCAATTTCTCCTTTAATCTTACGTCCGTAAGCACTAGGGCTTACGGTCCGTAAGGCCTCTTCGGAACATAAAATTTTACATTTTGGCACTAATGACCCCTTGAGTTATTCAAACATCGTTCAGAGGTTATAAAATAACATAACGACGTGATTGGTCCCTCTCGTTAACAAGTGGCATACGAGGATCAGCAGAACACGTGTCGGGATTTTATAGGGCGTGAAAACATGAGGTGTTACATTATATAAATGTGTTAAGACATGTGTAACTTGGATTTTGTCCGGAAATGTCGTGGATATCGGTTTGTTCGTTCGTTTGTATGGTTACGCGTTTCGCAAAATTACGTAAAACGCTTTAACGAACACGAAAATGTTCGAAATTGCGCAACGATTGATATTTTTGTATTCTCATCAATAAAATACAAGATTTTATTGAATACAAAAATATTTGGATTTGTATATGTGGTTCTTATCTTGAATACAGATCAACAGACTTTCGTAGTTTGTCGAAAATAGTCCCTGAACTTGTATAAATGCGTTTTTGTCATTCCTAACCCTTCAAGACTTATTTCTAAGTTACGTAAAGGGTATTTAGGGTATATATAGCTTATGTCCTTGTTCCTAAGTGTACGTCGCGTTAAACCGGATTACGTTTAAGTATCAGTTAACGAATTACTTCCAAAAGAAAAAGTTTTTGAAAGTTCGGAATTTTGCACAAGGGTTACATTCTACATCGTTGGATTTTTTGAGATCCAGGACTTTTCGAGAAGACTTAGACTTTGAACTTTTCGGACTCTTAATTGACGTAATCTGATTTAATCAATATCTGGTAAATTCATTCATTAATCATGAATCCTGGAGATTTGACCATTGCTACACTCGTTGCTACTGCTGCCGGCTCTCTTCAACAAGAGTTGGATTCCATCATCGGAAGCTCCACTCGGATACCTCGTCTACTTGTACCTGAAGATTACTTAGAATGGTGATTTAGGTTTGAGTTGTATGTTAAGTCTAAGGGGTCAAATGTTTGGAGATGTATTCTTAGAGGACCCCGTGTGATGAAGAAACCAATTGAGGATTACACAGATGCTGATTTTGACATAGTTGAAGAAGATGACAAAGCGTTGTCATTCCTGACAATGACTTTGGGACCTGATATCTCTGTTGGATTCAGAGAGGTGAAGTCTGTAAAACAACTGTGGGCAGCTCTGAAAGAAGTTTTCGAAAGAAACAAAGATATATGCAGCAAAGCAGAAGAAATGTATTCAAGCAAGATTTTAGCTCATTCAACTATATATATGGTGAGACCACTGTTAATTAGGTAAGAGTATGGTAACTCTCGTGATTCAGATGAAGGCTGCAAATATAGGCATGTCCAATGCTAAAATCAATCAATAGCTTCTCAATGCTTGGCCCAAGAGCTGGGATTCCAACGTTGATATGATAAAGAAGACCAAGGATCTTAGTAGAATAGTTTTGACACAAATGATATCTATCATAAAGTCTTGTGAGATGGATGATCAACAGAGAGAGAACAATCACAAAAACAATCTATTAGCAATGGGATATCATGATCAAATTCGGAACTTTTGTCCCAAAACAACTTTCAAATGTTCAGAAGTTCATCCAATGATACCTCATACTATGTTCCCTCACCTTCTGCTACTCCACAAGACACGATATTTAGTCCAATCTCTGCTCAGGCATCCTTTCATACTGCTCGAAACAGTATTGTGATCCACAGTCCCATTGTTGCTCAATCTGCTACTCTAACTCACTCAACGAACCCTGCTACTCCTACTGCTCAGACTTCTCAAAATGCCAGGCTCTTCAAAATCTGCATTGATAACTAAACAAAATGAAGAAAAACTTATAATTGTTGCTCGTATGATTAATTGTTTGAATGCATTTATAGTAGGTGATCTTTTTCCTCCTGGAGTGACTTCTTTTGACCTAAATCAAAAATACCTAGAAGATGTTGATGAAGTTGATGAAATGGACATTTCCTGGCAGATGGCTATGTCTGCTTTCAGAGCCAACAATTTTGTGTAGAAAACAGGTCGAGATAATTGGACTAAGGGACGAATGGGAGGATTGAAATCAAGGCTCAGGTGTTTCAAATGTCATGAGCGACGCCATTTTGCTAGAGATTGCCAGAAGCTTGATCTTGTGCAAAACACTGAAAGGGAAATTGTGCCAGTCACCCCACATCCGGTATCTTCATCCTCTACAAAGACGGGTGCAGCCAATCAAAGCAAAGCCATGATAGTGCAATAACAGATTACTTTCAGCTGGACTGACCAGATCAATGCATTGAATCTCACGGATCCTACAACTACCAATCAACAAGCTTTAATGGTGCAAATATCAGACTCTCAACCTTCCACTAATGAGGTAAATTTTCATTTATGTACTGATATTGTCACACGCCAACTTGCAGCGGAAGGAAAAAAATACGGGATGCAACAGACACCTCTGGTACAAGCACATTGTTTATAAAGATGCTACATTTTATTACTTACAAAACATTGGTTACATACTACATGTATGTTACAACTACGTGTTCCCATGAACCACATAAGTCTTCTAAGCTGCATATGTCTATATAAGGATTCGTCTATTAACACGTCTTGAACAACATACATAGATCACACAGTCTCAAGTTACCTGAAATGCATGTTAGTTTTAAAAAGGGTCAGCTAAACGCTGCTTGAGTTCCACTGGTTTAATCGTTGTGTAACAATATGTGTTAACAAGTTTAATTGCACTGGTCACAGTCACAGTGACGGTCACAGCCACAGTTTTAGTCACAGATGGAATTACACGAGGACACAAGTGAAACCTTGACCTGTCATAGTCACTCCGTGTCAGACAGACACATCATCGCACCGGGTCGTGTCAAGACAGGCACATCATCCCGACAACTGAGTCATGTAAAGTCCAATTTTCCCCTGTAGTTATGCCTAACAACATAACCAAATTTAGGACGCGTGCAGTTGCTTAGCCACCGACACACAGTGTCACCTAGACACTGCCTGGAGCAACTGGGTTTGTTAGACCAATAGTACTATCCACTGCCCACGGCTTACGCTAATCACTTGTAGAGGGGAGGTGGTTCGTGTGTTAGATAATTCACATCTCACAAGTTGGTGCAATTAACACAGTTTCATAACATGCAAGTCATTCCAGAAAACAGTGAAACAATTGAAAGTGGTGGAGTGAAAACTCACTCCCAAATTGGTGTATTCAACACAGTTTTTAACATGCAAGTTCCTAGAAAACAGTAAAACCATTCAAAAGTGGGGAAGTGAAACTCACTCCCAACTTGGTGTAATCAACGCAGTTTTTAACATGCAAGTCCCCAGAAAATGGTAAAACAGTTTAAAAGTGGGGAAGTGAAATTCACAGTACGTGTAGTGATCTCAACGCAAGAGTGATCAAGCAACTGGATCAACTTAAATAACCCACATGAAAGTATGGACTCAAATTAGTATCTAAGTTGGTAATGGTTATAACTTGGATCTGGTTAGGAGTTTTTACTCTGGATTGAGTCTATAGGACACTGGTACGGTGATGGACGTAAGGGTAGTATTCGTTTTCAATTTGGCTTCCGGGCACTGGTTCGCGTGCCAGCCAAAGTCAATAGTTTAACGTGTTCGGATAATGGTACAGGAATACCAATAATGCCAACACGTGGTTATTTAAGACGGATTAACTTTTCATCAAGGGAGTTTGAGTATTTGGGGAGTCTAGGTTACCCAAATTTGAGTTTCCATTTTCACCGTCAGGAATTCTTCCGAATTGTATTAGGACACACCCATAGTGCCCAATTTACCCGGAATACTCCCGGTGTTCCAATTATAGCATTTTTCGGGTTGGGTCAATTCCCAGTTCCGGCAGGTTCGTTATATGGTAAACCGCCGAAATTGATTTAAAATAACTCATTTTTAATTCCATAAATTCCCATTTAATCTACATTTTATATAAAAATCTGTAAATTTTTATATAACTCAGTAAAAATCTGTAGATTTTGAGATAAATTTTTGGGAATTCATTTTGGCATTTTAGCTATTTAAATAAATTATTTATAAAATAATATTTAATCAAATAATTAGCATTAATTAGCCTTAATGGTTCAAAAATTCTAAAAAAAAATTCCATAACACCTTCTACATGTCCAGGAACTCCTCAGAAAATTTTGAGATTTTTCCGATTTCGTTTCGGTGCGTTCCCTACTACCGAAAACTCGCAAAAACGCGGATTTTTAACCCAAATCAAACCTCAACCACTGGACTCCATATTTTCCCAGAACATTCCCCACATGTTCTTTAGTGTCTCTGTAAAATTTGGTGATTTATTGAATTCGTTTGATAATTTTTCCGAAATTCTTTCGGTAAAACAGTTAAAAATTCACCAAAAAATATAGAAAATTCCAAAAATTCTAAAATTTTACGTAGACCTTCCTGACAATACCTTACATCGCCACACCAAATTTCAGCTCAATCCAATACACACGAACCATCTTATAAGCAAAACAATTTTCTGCCTAGCCTAGATTCGGTTCTCGGACGTCATACCTAGCGATTCTTCTGATTCCAAGTGTTTATCTTGATCCCAGAATTGTATGAAGGCTATATTCAGTACCTACACACCAAGTACAGCCCAAATATTCTAGAACTTAGATCAATCAAGCTTTAATTCATTGTTTTTCGGTTAATCGAATAGTTAAGCGATTTTTGTCGAATAAGAGTTGATTAGGGTATCAAACCCAAAAGATTTGTGATCATGGCTGCCATATAACACCAGGTAAATACCAGGATGTTCTTATTCAGCCCATAACCATGTCTAAACCTTTAAAATCATGGGTTAAAAAGGGTTTTTTCGGTTATAAGTCATGTTTAATCAAGAAATCATGATGAAAACTATAAGAAACAAGGGTTATACCTTTGATTCAAGGTTGTTTAAGGTTGGATCTGCCGGGATTTTAATGGGAATGTGCAGAATTTGGGGTAAAATTAAAGGAAAACAAGGAAAAATGAAAATTAAAACAATATAAAAAGGAAACAAACATTAAAATAAGGGAGGGGGTGCCCCTACCCCACCCTCCCTTTGTCGTGCTTCGTTTTACGTGTTAAAAGATGATGCACATCTTTGGTTTAGCGTTTAAGTTCGTTTTCGGGGTCCCGGACGCGTTTTCGATTTGCGCAACGGGCTCCGTTTTTCGCGTTCTTACTATCAAAAGACTCGGTTTTAAAAATTGGGCATAACCGTCTCGAAACCCGAGCATGGTTACCTTTTAATCATAAAAGTCTCGTATGACGTTCGTTTAAGTGTTTAAGCTTGATCGATCGTTCCTTGCGCATTTGGTTGCCTTATGTTATGCCCGGAACGAAGGCGTCTCCTCAATCGGGAGCTGCTTCGTTTTGCGTGCCCGGGCTTTGATTATTTTCAAACCTTATGTCACAGTCTATGGCACAAAACTAAGTTATTTCTGGAACTCGAAATCTTAAATGATTTCACCGATAACCTAATAATCAACATTAAAGGTTTAATAGTGTCACGTCAACCATGACGTGCTCTTGGATTCTTCTGAGGCATTACAGATATCGCTTAGCATATCACACAAGTCATGTGTGTTTACTAATACTTATTCCTAGAGTCATCAATTCATTCACGACTTTGTCTTGTCATGTAGGTGACGCATAATGTCACGGTAATGTTTTTATTAATTACTATGCATATACTCCCATTATAGTCGGTGTATCATTTTCCAGAATTCGTATCATCACACATAATCAGTCAAAATATACATACCACGTCCGGTTACCAGGATTTTTCACAATTGTCACAGATATTTGCAAGGATAAAGTTGCACAATACAGGTATCATAACTCTTATTGCTTGAAGAATTCTCTAGGCTTAGAAGAGAAAAACTTACAAACAAAATAATAAAAATGCTTTATGATAAAATAGAAGCCCTGAAGAAAGATATACTTCAGTTAAAACAAGTTCTTAGTGAAGGGGTATGGTCCCAAAAACCTTGCGCCAACCAAGGAAACCATACCCACTATTAAACTGCTAGGAGACCTTACGCAGACTTCTCTGCCAAAGAAAGACTTACTAAAAATCTGTGCCAAGTATCCAAAAAAGGAAAGGATCACTTAACTGCCTTGCGTGGGCCCGCGCAAGGTTCAAAGTTAACCTTGATCAATTTACTTGGAAACGCTTCATGTGCAAACCTTGTGCAGATGTTTATGTCAAAGCAAGTACTCATCAAACGTTGCGCTAAGCAGCAGGGAGAGGAAAGAAGATCAGTTAACCAACCTGCGTCTTTCGCGCAAACAGTTAATCTTGAGAAACTTTCCCTTAGCAAAAACCCTTTAGTTGGTACAGAGGCAAAGGGAATCTTTTCTGTTGTAACAGAATGTACACGTGGCGAGCAACAGATGGGTAACAGCTGTGAAACATTCTAGAAGCCACTAATACCTAATCGTGCAAGCATCTTTTCGGTTATAACCGATTGCCACGTGGCGTCATCTTGGCAACTGAGAAAGATCACGGTGATGGCATGCTCACATTTATAAAATGTAGTGATCTCAATATGACACGTGTCATCTCCCTAACCGTTGATGAGCTCACGATCCGTGTGTACTAACGGATTACCACAAACTTAACGGAATAGCGAAAGATTCCGTTAAGGTTAACATCTCTCATTTTGGCGCCCAAACTCTGGCTATAAATAAGTAACTTCGACTTCAAGTAGAAGGTATTCACTCTTAACTACTCTTTCTCTTACTTCATTTTTACTTCCGACTACCTGTACTTATTGTCATGCCGGAGGGTGGTCACGGAGAGAACCCCCCTTCTCCCTGTGTACTGACGGTGTTCTGTTTTGCAGGATCAGTCGGAGTATAGCTACAATCGTCTTCATCGTGAAACCAAACGAAGATTAACCCCTTTATGAAAGAAACCAAACTCTACACCTATTCAGATTCTGATCTGTTGGGTCTACATTTCTTCATTAGCGCCCACCGACTTTCTTTTATTCTCCTCATCTTTCGTTTCGTTCCACCTAGATCTACAGCTTCATGGCTGATAGATCACCATTTCCAGGTCCTCGATCGGAGATCCGTCGCGTCGGCGGAACTCCTCAGGTCGACGGACAAATCATTGAAGATTCATCCGGTGAAGCTGATATTCCGTATGACCCTGTTCATTCGAGTATTCCAGTAACGCCGGCGGCTCCACATGTTGACGTTGCATCAATACTCCCGCTTGGAGAAACTCCATTATCATGGTTGATTAAGTCTCAAACTGCTCTGAATACCATGTATGCTCAGTTATGTGCTCAAACCGGAACTCCAGCTTTTCAAGCTCTGGTCGGTGCACCTCAGGCCCGTGCTTCGCCGGTACCTTGAGCGTTGAGTTACGGAACTCAGAATCAGGCTCGTGCACCTCCGCATGTATTTGTGGATGGAACTGAGATGTACTCTAAAACCAGAATTGATTCTGTTCTTTCTGGTAACAGAAATCAAGAAGAAAACGTCCAACGACGACAATCAGTTCACTCACGTTTGGGCCCGCGATTGTCACAAAAGCGGGACACCCAACACGATGAGTATGATAAGACTTACGAAGAAGGAGATAATGCAAGCATTTTCAATCGTCTATCCACAGATCATGCCAGTTATAAGCCTAGGATCCGAGCAGTGTATAACCCCGAGGCGGAACATGATTACAACTTGATATACCGACCTACTAAAGCTGCAGAACAATCAAAATTTGTGAAGGAAATCGCTCTAGCTCCGCTAGAACGAGCAAAATTGTCATCAAACGTTGGTAAGTTCAATGGATTGTCAGATCCAGATGATCACATGCGCCTGTTTACTGGCGCAGGACTTATTGGAGGATGGACTCTGCCTATGTGGTGTCATCTGTTTGTTCGAATGTTAACTGGAGTTGCGGGATTCTGGTTTGACAATTTACCAACAGGTAAACTCTCCTCATGGAATGATCTTAAGGAAAATTTCTTTACTCATTTCAGTCAGCAGCGTTGTTATGTTAGAGATTCGTCAGATGTGATGAACATTTGGCGAAGAGACAATGAGGGTTTTGAAGACTTCATTACGCGTTATAACAAGGAAGTCTTAGAAATCGGTGGCGTACATGAAGATCTCATCCATGCACAGTTCAAGTATGCGGTAAGATGTTGCGAAATGATTAAAGTGCTTTCTGGTACTACCGGTTTGCCAAAAAGTTGGTATAAGCTCATGGCAGCAGCCAAGGTCTATGCGCAAACCGAGCGTAACCTAAATTCAAACAAACCTCTTCTACCTCAGCATCATCCCGAGGATCTGAGTAAAGGAGGTCGGAAGTATAAGAAGGGTTGGAAAGACTCGAACCAAAATCCGTATTCGCCATACTCTCCAATAGACGCTCGCGCGACAAATAATAAGATTACAACCCAGAAGGCCATCAAAAACGAGAATCGAGAGCGACAGTGGACCCCTCTCACCAAATCTCCCGCGGAGGTCTTGAGCACAAAGAATTATCAATTCAAACAACTGCAACCTATGAAGAATAAAAAAGGTCAAGACCCTAACCTCTTCTGTGATTTCCACAAAGACACAGGGCATACAACCGACAATTGTATTAGCCTGCGCACAGAAATTGAAAAGGCTTTAAAAAGTGGCAAGTTGACACACTTAGTACAATCAGTTTGAAAAGAGGTCAGGCAACTCACGCGCGGTGATGAGGGGCCAAGCAACAAAAAGATGAAACAAGTTGCCATGACTCAAGAGAGCTCGTCGTGCAAGCGCAACTTTCAAAGGTTCCGAGGAGAGAAATGGCGAGAGCAGCAAGTGATATTTCCTGTTGTCCCTGGCGGACCTCAGGAAGAAAGACATGTTGTAATCACAGGTATTTTCGGCCATTACCAGACTGACTACATGTTCATCGATCCGGGTAGTTCTATGGACATCATATATGAGCAATGTTTCAAGCAATTAGATCCAGAAGATAAGGCACGCCTAGAACCGGTTGACTTCCCGTTGACCGGATGTTGCAATGAGGCTGTCTTTCCTCTTGGGAAAATAGTTTTTCCCGTGACTCTCTCAGATGGTGCACACTCACGAACCATTCAAGAAAACTTTATGGTCATGCCAGCAACTTCTCGTCACGATGTATTATTAGGACGACGAGCGCAACGAGATTTTAGCATGATAACATCTACGCCACACGCCGCTTGTGGATTCCCAACGCCAACTGGCGTAGCTATTTTATTCGCTCGAAAAGAGATCATGTCTATCGACGAGCCAGTGGTTAAGGCTGCCAAACCGTCGTCACCAAATGAACCAGAGAAATGGGTTTTAAACAATAAATATCCAGAACAACCAATTGTTCTTGGACCTGCAGTTTCCATGACAATTCGCGCAAAACTCAAAACCTTGTTGTTTCGAAATATGGATATCTTCGCATGGACTCCTGCAGATATGGTAGGGGTTCCGCGCAAGATAGCTGAGCATTGCTTAAACGTTTTCCCGTCGGCCCAGCCGGTGGTTCAGAAAAACTGCAGCCTTGGTTCAGAAAAGACAGAAGCAATGAATGAGCAAGTCGCAGAATGGAGGCTGGCGCATGTGTGTAAATTTCGAAGATTTGAAAAAGCTTGTCCCAAGTATTGTTATTCTCTTCCAGAGATTGACAAAAAAGTCGATTCATTAGCATCTTTCCGTTGGAAATGTTTCCTAGATTGTTATAAAGGGTATCATCAAGTGATGATGAAAGAAGAGGACAAAGATAAGACAGCTTTCCGCATGGAGAAAGGTACTTTTGTTACACAAAAATGCCCTTTGGCCTCCGCAATGCGGGAGCTACTTATCAAAGATTAATGGATACCGTCTTTGGTGATGACATCGGCAAGACAGTAGAAGTTTACATCGATGACCTGGTCTTCATGCGTAATTCAGAGGATATGATGCTAGAGAATATCCTGAAAACCTTCGATTCCTTGCGCAAGGTCAATTTAAAGTTAAACCCGGGAAAGTGCTCTTTTGGCATGGAAGCGGAAAAGTTCCTTGGTTTTGTGGTTAC
Source organism: Scalesia atractyloides (assembly GCA_947069175.1). NCBI lineage: Eukaryota > Viridiplantae > Streptophyta > Magnoliopsida > Asterales > Asteraceae > Scalesia > Scalesia atractyloides. Next base: position 32,475,363 of record CAMTDV010000030.1, read on the forward strand.
TAAAGAAGGATTCAAGGTTAATCCAGAAATGGTGGAGGCCATCCAAAGAATGTCGTCTCCACCACCATCAAAGAAATGCAACGATTAGCTGGAAGATTAGTTGAGCTTAACCGTTTTTTGGCTAATCATGCTGCCAAATCATTTTCATTCATTTGAACCTTGCGCAACTGTGTCAAAAGTAAAACGTTTCTATGGACTCCTGAAGCGGAGAAAGCTTTTCAAGAAATGAAGGATTGTCTTATTCAGTTGCCCACACTTACTGCCCCACGCAGCAAAGAGTCGATGATTTATCTTTCAGCATCTCCAATGGCAGTCGGAGCAGTATTAATGGTGGATTGGGAAGGTGTTCAATCTCCAATATATTACATCAGCAAAATGCTGAATGACCAGCGACACGTTATTCTATAATGGAGAAATTAGTGTTAGCTCTTGTTCACGCTTCGTGCAGATTGAGACGATATTTTTCAGGACATGTCATTACGGTCCTGACTAATTATCATATTGGTCAAGTTTTATCTAAACCAGATGTCTCGGGATGCCTCGTAAAGTGGGCAATTGAATTGGGAGCATACAACATTTGTTACAAGCCACGACCAGCCATCAAGGGTCAAGTGTTAGCTGATTTCGTTGCTGAAATTCCAGCAGATAAAATTGAAGAATGCGAAGCGATTCAAAATCCAGTGCCCATAGTTGATGACAGAGCATGGATCTTATATACTGACGGCGCATCAAACAACGACGGGGCAGGAGCTGGGTTATGCTTGATAAGTCCAGACGGCGAAGAGTTTACTTATGCAATTCGGCTCGAGTTTAAGAGTACTAATAATGAAGCAGAATATGAAGCTTTTTTGGCAGGCCTACACGTGGTTATTAAGATGGGCGCATCGAACTTAACTGCTCACATCGACTCCAAGCTGGTTGCCGAGCAAATTATTGGTTCTTACGATGCAAAGGATGACGTTATGGCCCTCTATCTAGAACAAGCGAAAGCTCTCATCACCCAGTTTAAGCAGTTCAAAGTGGTTAACATAAACCGGAGCAAAAATAAACATGCTGATGCCTTGAGCAAATTAGCTGCGACAAGTTTTCAACATTTGGCAAGAGAGTTCGCATCAAAGTATTAAGCAACCCATCTGTCCCACTCAAACAGGTAAGTATGGTTGAGATCGGAGATCCATCTTGGATGTCTCCAATTATCATGTACCTGCTACATGGGACACTCCCAGCAGATAAAGCTCAAGCAAGAAAGATACGATGCAAGGCCATCAATTATGAGATGGCAGATGGTATCTTGTATCGAAAGTCCTATTCAGGACCCTTACTTCGTTGTGTGAACAAGCATGATGCGCAATATTTAGTTCGTGAGATCCATGAGGGATTGTGTGGTATCCATTCTAGACCGCGCATGGTGGTTGCCAAGATCATGAGCACAGGTTATTACTGGCCTGGAATGTATGTTGATGCAGTAGAGATTCTGCGCAAGTGTATGTCTTGTCAGAGACATGCTCCGAGGATGTTGCGCCCAAAGAATCCTCTTGTTCCGATAACCACTGCTTGGCCTTTCCAACAGTGGGGGATTGATCTTATTGGACCTTTTCCTGATGCGTCGGGCGCAGTCAAATATGTTATTGTCAAGTGGATTATTTTACCAAATGGGTGGAAGCTAAGCCGTTAGCATCCACCACAGCGATGGTAGTTCGTAAATTCATATGGGAACACATTATCTGCCGTTTAGGCCTACCATTACGAATCATCACCGATAATGGTCCCAATCTCACAGCGGCGGAACTACAAGCCTGGATGCAAGAAATGAGAATCGAGCATGTTTTTGCCTCTGTTTCCCACCCACAGGCAAACGGTCAGGTAGAAAGCATAAACAAGCAACTAGTGGAAGGCATAAAGGCACGCCTAGGAACGGCACGACACGGCTAGGTTGATGAATTGCCAAGTATACTATGGGCGCACCGGACTATGCCAAAAACAAGCACTGGCGAAACACTATTTACTCTTGTTTATGGCACAGAAGCTGTAATACCTGCGGAAATCGGTCTTCCATCACCCAGAATGATAGCTCTTGAAAAGCAGAATAATGAAGAGCAGTGCCGACTTGATCTTGACTTAGTTGAGGAGAGGTGCGAGAATGCAGCGATACGTGAAGCAAAATACAAGTCTCAAATGGAAAAATATTACAACAAATGGGTACGCGTATGCACCTTCCTACCCGGTGATTTAGTACTTCGCGACAATGAAGCATCAAACGTTGAAAAGCCAGGAAAACTGGCACCAAAATGGGACGGACCCTATGTGATTCATGAGGTCCTTGGCAAAGGAGCATACACATTAAAGCGCTTGACGGTTCCAGTGTCCCGCGGACCTGGAACGCCCAACAGTTGCGTAGATGTTACATGCAATCTCAGAGCTCATTAGCCTTGTGCTTTACATGAGCCTGCTTACATCACTTGTCACTTGTAATCTTAGTGGCAGATTGTAAGCTTTACGCATTTTCAATAAAATAACATACTTTCTGTCGCTACTTACATTCTTTTATATATTTATTACAAATGCATGCAATTCCTTTGGATAAACAAAAACACACTCATGAGCCACAAGACAACGCAATGCTTATGCTCACACATGAGGTCACTTATTATCCATTTGTCTATCCTAAACAAGTAATTGGTCACATGCAGAAATTGTAAACTAAATATTTTATATTCACATCAAAAAGGTACTTGCGCGTCAGCACAACAATACATCCGAGGAAAATACAAACACTTAGAAAATTAAAACAATCTAACTCTCTTTTCTGCACCCTTCGCACCTCCTTTTTTCTCTGCCTCCGAGAAGATCTCCTTTAGTCTATCAACAAAATCATCATGCTGCAGAGCAGCATCAACAAGGTCCATAACAGGGATGTGCAAATGATCGTAGCTCTCTTTGGCAGAAGTATAAATAGCAGCAGTACCGGTTCCATGAGTAGCAGCACGGCTTGTATCCCATTGGGTTTTCAGAGCATGGGCCACATGAGGTGTGCATTCCTTGTAGCCCTCAGCATGGCCCTCGTTCCGCGCTGCCACCATTAGCTCCGCTACTCTCTCATCTAACTCCGTAGAGTTCAAGATGGAGTTTGCAATCTGTAAACAAGCGCATCAGTATAAGATATAATAATTCAGCAACGATGTATATATTGCAAAAAAGGGATAATACCTCCACAATCCCATACTCCCGCAACCAGGTAAGCTGGTTCATCAAGGACTCCGCCAGGCTTTCTGTTGTAGTGCGAGCGACCTCCGTATCATTAATTTTCTGTTTGCATTCAGTCAAACGGCGGGTCAACTCGGCTTTCTCAGTTCGATGAAGGTTAATATCCCTATTCAAGGAATCGACCTCATCCTGCAGTTGGGCCTGATCAAATAACATAGAAGCTAGATCATCAATCTCTTTATTCTTAAGGAGGAGAATCATTTTGGTTGCTACCTCATTCTGCTCACTCCTCTCTCTATAAGAACGAGCCTTTGCCGCCGCGGCAACATCATCATCTTTCTCTTTCTTGAGCTTCTCGATCTCGTTGCGCAGAGAAATTTTTTCATTATTATCCCGATCACAAGCCTCCACAAAGTGCTTGGAATCGTCTGCGTGTTGCGCGGCAGCGGCATCATACTTGCGCTTCCATGAAAGCGCAGACCACTCCTCGGTCTTCTTTTCTACTTAAAACTTGGCCTTCGCAGCCTCAAAGTCAAAAACCATCTTTAATGTATTCTCCCTTTCAACCCTTGCCTTCGCCTTACCCATTTCCACGTCATCACGCTCCTTGTTCATGTTGCGCCATTCACGCACAATCCTATTTATTGTGGAGGAGGCAAGGGCGGACTCTTCTAAATATGACTCTTAAGTAGCCTCATGGTCTTTCTCTTCTTGGCGCTTTACCTCCGCCGGAGGGAAGATACCCTTACACCACTCCCTGCAGGAGCGCCAATCTGTGAAGACATAACCCTGCTTAACCTTCCACACAGGTTGGTGGATTTCAGATGCCCGCTTATCTGAATAAGATCGATAATAAAAATCCCTAGGCGTTTCCTTAGGGCGAATCGGCGATTCCTCATCAGAGTCTTCAAAAGACATAAAACCTTCATTTTGTGTTGAAGGGCCAACACCCTTGGAAATAAACGTGGAGGGTTCAGAAATAGGTGTGGATGGTTTCTCTTGCCCACAGCTACTGACCCTTTCCCAGCTACATCTGAAGCAGTATCTTTAACCTGCTCGCCAGCAGGATTCTTGGTGACATTAGAGACAGTATCTTTAACCTGCTCGTCAGCAGGATTCTCAGCAGCAACTGGTTTCGGCTCTTCTTCTGGAGCCACCTTTTCAGGAATAATGGGATCCACATCAAAAAAAGGTGCGCTTTGGTCCACATCTTCAGCATTATCAGGCTTGCGCGGAGAGGGTATAGCTGAAGATGTGACCGGCGTAACCTTCACAATTTTCTCTGCAAAACCAGACAAGTATTAAAACACAAGGCATCGCGCAGGCTACTTCACAAAGTGTGCAAAGTAGAAAACATACCAGGAGAAAATTTCTTCGCAAAGGTGTCTAGATTGCCTTTCTTACCAATGCGCGGTCGCGTAACCTTTTTAGGCGGAGACTGTTGGGATTGAAACCTATGATAGGAACAGATGATACAAAGTCAAAATAACACTATCCGAGCTTTGGTTAAACTATCAAAGGTTACAACCTTTGTTGTACATACACTGTTTTCCCTAAAGACTGCGCACCTATCATCTGACTTCACAAAGTTGCAAAGGTCTGCCAGAGTTACAAGGATCAGAGGATAGAGATCAGAGCTTAGTCATTAGATAGATAATCAATGTAACAGTGCTAAGCATTGATAGTTAGTATTAGTAGTGTTTGTAGTTAGTTACATATAGTTTCCTGTCACTATCAACCCTGACGTCATCAAAGATGCTCAGTGCTTAGATAGTTTAGTATAAATAGGTAACTTGTGTAATAGTTTATCTCATCTATCAAAAGATCAACTTTCGCATATCATCTTCTCTGCATTTTCTTACTACCAAACTTCAATTGCAAAGGTTGGGGGGAGTTTGTGAATCACATGCGAGTTTACCAACTTGAAAGCATGATGATGATGAAAACAAACAACCATTGCTTGTAGTAAAAGTTCCATTTATTTCCGCTGCAAATCTCTTTTAAAACTCAATCATTTCCATTTTTTAAACAAAAACTACAAGTAATTCAAACTCAGATCCTAACAATTGGTATCAGAGCTTGATTCATCAAATTCGATATAACAATCGATTTGATTCGAACAGATCAGCTCTCTGCTATTTAGTTTGTTTGTTTTTGCTTGATAAAAAGAGTTTTATTACGTTCAAAGTTTTTAAAACAGAAATCTATGTAAAATCAACTGAAAATGTCTCAAAACAAACAGGATGCCAAAATTCTGGATCCTTATTCAAACCACCGATGCTCAAAAGAAATGAATATTTCATTTGGCAACGATGAATGGGTCATATCCTTGCTCAGCAAAACACCGGTTGCTCAAGATCTGTTGCTTATGGACCTCACGTTCCGATGGTTCCAAGCACAGAGGATCCAACTAAACAAGTGCCAAAAAATCCTGAAAACTTTTCAGAGCAGGATTTCCAGAAAATTGAATTGGATGCTAAGGCATTTAGCATAGTTGCTTCGGCCTTACCCAATGAGATTTATGCTGGTCTACTCCATTGCAATAGTGCAAAGGAGTTATGGGATGAACTGAAAGAGCAATTCGGTGGGACTGAGGAAGTGATTGAAAGTAACAGAGAAGTTCTAAATTAGCAGTATGAAACGTTTTGTCACTTGAAAGGAGAGTCTCTAACACAACAGTTCGAACGTTACAGCTGTCTCATCAGTGAACTTAGACTGGTTAACGTGGTTTTTCCTAATTTGACTGTCAATAGTCATTTCCTTAAATCGTTACCAGATAAGTGGGAGACTGTAGCTTATGTTACACGAAAGTCTGTTGGGTTTAAAGAAATGTCGTTGACACAACTTCATGGGATACTCCTCACTTACGAGAGAGAGTTAAACCAGAAAAAGAAGTTGCAAGATTCTGGCAAAATGACTGATGATTACTCATTGGGTAATACAGCTCTTTTTGGCCAAGAAGAGGGATCTGGCAGCAGTAAGGACCAAAGTTATGATCACTATATAGATATTACTTCTGGTCGGAACTTTGGATCTGAAATATATGAACCCAACTATGCTTTCACTGCTAGTGGGGAAAGCCAAACCTCTGATAATCTATCCTTTGAGCTGAATGACTTGCAACATTTTGAACCTTCTGATCTTGAAGAAATGGATATTTGGCACCAACTGGCCCTATTGAGTGTGAGGGCTAGTAAATTCTATAAGAGAACTGGTAGGAAATTTCCAGGATTGCATGGGGGATTGAAGGTTGGGCTGGATAAATCAAAAGTCAAGTGTTATAAGTGTAATAGGTTAGGACACTTTGCCAGAGAATGCAGGTCACAAAATTCTGGACCAATAGTGACTCATCCTGGCCGTAGACCTCAGCACACACAAAACACTGCTCAATATTCCCAATATACCCCTGCTCAACAAGTTCAAAACACTGCCCACTTTGCACATCCTGCTACTACTGTTCCAGTGCATTATGTTCAATCCACTACTCCACAAATTCAATATGTTCAGGCACCATCACACCCTCAAGTGCATGTACAACAAGTACCCATTGTCACACAACCTGCTCAAACCACTGCTAGTCCAGCAGAGGTTGGTCAACAGAGTTTTTTCACACAAAGTTATATTGACTGGGGTAGCTTGCCTGAGGATTTGACTGATGAGAACTTTGCTTTAATGGCAAAAAATGATGTTGAACAAGAATTTGTTTAATGGCCTTAAAGACAATTGCTGAAGGTGTTGAATCTGTGGAGATAGTGTCAAAAACTTATGAAGTTCAAGTTTGTGATGAAACAGTGGTTTCAAGTGACGAAAAGGAAAATGTTGCTTATAAGGAAAAGAACTCTCATGCTGACCCATGGAATGTTGATGTGTGTGAAGATGAGTGTGATTGTGCTCTCATGGCTGCTAAAAAGGTATCACCTCAGATCCTTAAAGATCTATGTTCTGACAAATGCATCGTTGCTTTTGCAAACATTAAGCAGGTGAATGAAAACCTGAGGAACAAAATTTTAGAAATTGAAAAACTGAATAAAGAGTTAAAATCAAAGTTAAGTGAAAAAGATTCTGAAATGAGTAGCCTGAGACATGAATCAAGCATAACCAAGGACCAACTCCAAACTATGGTAGAAAAATACCAAGTGTGTAAAAAGGAGTTAGAAGAAACCCAAATCACTTGTGAAAAATGGGTTGAGTCCTGTAAAGGCTATGAGATTATGCTTGATAGTCAGATCAATAGCAACATTAAGTTTGGTGTAGGTTTTAGAACCTATGATCAAAATGAGAAAAATGTTGCTGAAATTGATTCTGAGTTGGTTGAAATAGTCCCAACAAATTTGGCTGGTGAAGAAATAAAAATCACAGATAAAGCTGGAAACAAAATTGTTTTGGAAAAATCAAAGGTTTCAACAAAAGATAAAGAAATTGAAAAATATCAGTTTAAACCAACCTGGTCAGATGAATGTGATATTTTTGAAAACTTTAAGCCAATGGACTTTACAACCTCTAATGGTGTTAAAGCCCCAAAAGCACTAATGATTCCCTATCAAAGATGTACCAGTAGAGGTTACAACCACTGCTGATAAAAAGTCTGATAGGAAAAGAAGAGTAAAGATTAAAAACTTGTTTTGTGAATTTTGTGAAAAACGAAATCGTGTGGCTGCAGATTGTTTTCTTTTAAAAGCCTATGACATTAACAAAACTTGTATTATCAAAAACTCTTCAAGATGCACCATCTGCAACAAAACAAATAACTTAACTCAAGAGCGTGCCTATCTCAAAAACTATGAGCAAAATGTAAAAGAGATTAAGGCAAAAGCACTAGAAAGAGAAGGTTCAAGTTCTGCTGGAAATAAATCTAAGCAGAGTTTTGAACCAATTGAAACATCTATTATAAAAGCTTTAAACAAAACCTCTACTCCTAGAGAGGTGCAAGTGACATATGCCCCACCATCAAATTTATTTCCAAGAGAGTATGGCCAACCAGCCTATAAAAGGTTTCCTCTTACTTATGAAGGATACAAAAAGCCTTCAAAGCGAAGAGTGAATAAGCATCCCTATGGATACAATCATCTGATAGGAAATGGTTAAGAGCAGATGCTACAAGAAAATATCCAAACCGCTGACCATTGTTCTAGACTTGAGGCTGGACCATCTGTGACCCCATCCAAAGCCATTTTGGCTTTGGAGACCTATCTTAACTGTATTTACTTGATGTGTAGGGACCCTCTACTTGCCTTGATAGCTTATGGTATGTAGATAGTGGAGGTTCCAGGCACATGATAGGATGTAGAGCCCTTCTCAAGGACTTCATGGCTCATGGGGGGTGATATATCTTTTGGTAATAACTCAAAGGGAAAGGTTTTAGGGTCTGGGTCGGTTCTGGCTGGTAAACTCAAGTTTGAAAATGTGAATTTAATTGACAATCTGAAATTTAACCTACTGAGTGTCTCACAAATGAGTGATAGAGGGTATGGATCCTTCTTTACAAAGAAAACTTGTCAAATTGTGGGACCAGATGTTGTTAAAAGGATTGATCAAATCATTGCTGAGAGCAAAGCACAACTCACTGCACACAGAAATGGGAATGTGTATGTGGTAGATATGCTAAAAGATAATCCTATGTCTGGAACATGCTTATTCTCAGTTGCTTCTAGCAAAGAGACTGAGTTATGGCATCGAAGACTTGGACACACAAATCTTAAAACTATCACCACACTCTCAAAACAAAGTCTTGTAAGAGGTTTGCCTCACAAGCAATTTTCCTATGATGAACATTGTGTTTCCTTCTTAAAAGGAAAACAACATAAAAGTTCTTTCAAATCAATTGAAGAGTCCAAAACAAGCCAGTGTTTACAATTGCTTCACATGGACTTGTTTGCCCCAGTGCAAATCATGAGCTTAAAACACTTAAGGTATTGCCTAGTGATAGTTGATGATTTCTCTAGGTTTACATGGACCTTCTTTCTCCACTTTAAGGATGAAACTGCAATCATTTTGCAAAACTTTGTTAAACAAGTAGAAAAGCAATTTGATCTTCCAGTAAAAATATTTAGGAGTGACAATAGAACAGAGTTTAAAAGTAGGGAGTTGGATGCTTTTTGTGAGTCAAAAGGAATTGTTAGACAATATAGCATTCCAAGAACTCAAGAGCAAAATGGGGTGGTTGAAAGGAAAATTAGAACTTTAATTGAATCAGCAAGAACTATGCTTGCAGACTCTAGTTTACCCTTGTCTTTCTGGGCAGAGGCTGTAAACACTGCTTGCTATGTCCAAAACAGAGTTTTGATTAACCCCAGGCATCATAAGACTGCCTATGAGATTTTGTATAAAATCAAACCTCTGATTTCCTATTTTAAAGTTTTTGGTTGTCCATGTTTCATTTTGAACTTAAAAGATTCTACATCTAAGTTTGCAGCCAAAATTGATTGTGGTTATTTTCTGGGATACTCAACCACTGCTAAAGCCTACAGAGTTTTTAACTCTAGGACCAAGTGTGTTGAAGAAACTTTGTATGTGAAGTTCAATATATTTTCATCACTGAAAATCCCAGCAAATCCTGCAGAGCTTTTTGATTTAGATAAATTCACATTTGCTGATGTTTCTATCAAGCTAGACAATGCAGGTACACCACAATCATCTAGAGAAGATCAAGATAAAGAATATGACTATGTGCTTCCACAAACAAAAGTCAATTCTTCCAACAGAGGATCAGGTGCCACAAGCTCTTGTGTAAACTCTGCCACTTTTGGGTCAACAGTGTTTGATCCTCAAACCTCTGCCAATTCACAAAATCAAACATCTGTTGATAAAAGTCCTACATTTGGGCACAAAAATCATCAGAATGTTACCTCTATACCCCCAATACCACCACCTCCATTTACATCAGCGGCTGATACTTCAAATTCACCAGCGGAGGTTAGCTCAGATGATACACATTTGTAGCCATCACCTCAAAATGCTATTGCTCCATACCAAGGTGATTTGATTTATCTCAAAATCCATCCAGTAGATCAAGTTATTGGCAACATCAAATCTGGGGGGCTCACACGGAGCCAATCCCAAATATTTATCTTTTTTATGGTTTTTTATCACTCACACAGCCAGTCAAGTACCAAGAGGCACTGAAAGACAACAGATGGGTAGAAGCCATGCAAGAAGAACTCCTTCAGGTCAAGAGACAACAAGTTTGGGAGCTTGTGCCACTACCAAAAGATGTAAGTCTAATTGGCACAAAGTGAGTCTTCAAAAACAAAACTGATGAAAAGGGTATTGTTGTCAAAAACAAAGCAAGGCTCATGGTTCAAGGCTACAGACAGGAAGAAGGTATAGACTATGATGAGACTTTTGCTCCTGTAGCAAGGTTGGAAGCTATTCGCCTGTTCTTAGCTTTTGCTGCTAACCACAACATAAAGGTGTATCAAATGGATATAAAGAGTGCATTTTTTGTATGGAAAAATCAAAGAAGAGGTGTATGTCTGTCAACCTCCAGGTTTTGAAGATGCATTCCATCCTTATCATGTCTAAAAGCTCAACAAAACATTGTATGGCTTGAAGCAAGCACCAAGAGCCTAGTATGAAACTTTATCCACTTTTCTCTTATCCATAGGGTTTACTAGAGGTAAAATAGATAAAACCTTATTCTTAAAATGGAAAGGAAAAGATTTGATGCTTGTCCAAATTTATGTGGATGACATCATTTTTGGATCCACAAGTACTGCTATGTGTGAAGAGTTTCAAAAACTAATGGCAGCAGAGTTTGAGATGAGTGCAATGGGTGAGCTCCAATGTTTTCTTGGTCTCCAAGTTAAACAATTGCAAAATGGTACATTTATCCATCAAAACAAGTATGTGAAAGAACTGCTTAAAAAGTTTGATATGGATGATTGTAAACCATGTAGCACACCCATGGCAACCACCAAGCTAGTCACCATTGATGGTAAAGATGACCTTGTTGATCAAATTCTTTATAGAAGCATGATTGGGTCTTTATTGTACCTAACTACATCAAGGCCAGACATCATGTTTGCAACATGTGTTTATGCCAGATCACAGGCATTACCTAAAAAGTCTGATCTTATTGCTGTAAAAAGGATATTCAGATACATAAAAGGTGCTCCCACACTTGGTATCTAGTATCCAGCTAATGGGAATATTGAGCTTTCAGGTTTTTCAGATAGTGACTTTGCTAGGTGCAAAACTACAAGGAAGTCCACATCAGGAGGATGTCAATTCCTAAGTGACTGTCTATTGTCTTGGCAAAGAAAAAAGCAGGTTGCAGTTTCAACATCCACTGCTGAGGCAGAGTATATTGTTGCTGCTAGCTGCACTACTCAACTCTTGTGGCTTCAAAACCAGTTGCTGGATTTTGGTGTAACTGCACTAAAGACTCCACTCAGATTAGACAGTCAAGCTGCTGAAAACATCATTAAAAATCCAGTTTCTCATTCAACTACAAAGCACATTGACATCAGACATCACTTTGTGAGAGATTGCTATGAAAAAGGTTTGATTTCTTTGCATCATGTCCATACTTCAGATCAGTTGGCAGATGTTTTAACCAAGGCATTGGATACATCTACCTTTGAAAACTTGATCTCAAGAATTGGAATGCTAAACATGGATTAAAAACAAGTTTTCCTGTAAATCCATGCGTACATAGCATCAAAATGTTTTCAGAAAATCAAAAACACATCCTTAAAAATAGATAAAGTTGAAATTTTTCAATAAATCTATAAAAGTCTGCTCATAACATCTATTTGCTCAAAACCTCTAATAGGCTTCAAAATCTTATCCACTGTTAAAATGTATCATCTAACTTCCATTTTTACCACTTTTTCAAAACACTGATAGCTATCCACTGATAGTGTTAAAAAATCACTACTTTTTTCATCAGAGGTTACACGTGGCCAAACGTTAGCCATCAGATCTTGCATGAGATGCCACGTTATGTTCACTTTTTCAAAACCCTATAAAAACCCTGTTTTATCCCTCACCAGTGTTTACCCTAAACTGTGTCGATTTCAAAAATCTCAAAACAGTTTTTCTCTCTAACACAATGGCTCCCAAATCAAAATCTTCGAAGAAATCCACACAAGCACTTCCACCCTACACTCTCATAATCAAAACCCCACATAATTACACCGCCATACTTGAAGCAAACGACGCAAATACTCGCTATCATCCAATGATTCGAATTTTGCAAAAGTCAAAATTCAAGCACATGTTAGAAGTCAAAGCCCCAATTTACATTGATTCTCTTCGTGACTTCTGGAATAATGCTAAGGTTCACTCAACTACTGCTGGTGTTCCTTATAAAATAATCTCAAGAGTAGGGGGAGTGTTGATGCAAATTAGCCCCCAATCGATCTCTCAAGTTTTCAAGTTAAATGACATAGAACACCATGTGTCATTTCCCCAAAATGAGATCCAAGCAGAGTTTCTGGAAAGAGGTTATGTAGGCCAGATGAAAGGTATGACCATCTTTAAACCTAACTTTCCTGCTGAGATGAGATTTTTCTTTCACACAATTATAACTTGTCTCTCAGCAAAAACCACTGCTTTCAATGACATTCCATTGAACATGCAATATCTGGGGTATGCAATTTTAACTGACACGGATTTTAACTACTCCCAGATACTGTTCAATGATCTTGTGAATAATTTTCAAAATATTGCAAAAAGAAAAGCTTTTTTGATTCATCCACGTTTTCTGAGTGTTTACTTACAAGATCAAATCAAAGGTCCTAAAAGTAAAAAGGCGTTGTGACTAAACCAGGCTGCCTCACTCATGAAACCTTCACCAGAATAACAAACCAAGATAAAGTTGCGAAAACACAAGTAGAGGAGGCTGCGCAAGTTTTACCTGAACAAAATGTTCAAACTCAACCTCTTGCTACTAAGCCCACTGCTCTTGGTGATCAGGGCACCACAACCGTTGCTCTGAAGCCCACACCAAAAATCCTCAAAAAGAAAACCAAAACACTTACCAAAAAGCCCACCAAACCAAAAAAGAGTTTTCTGGAAGATGAGATCCCAGAGGTTAACCTAGTGACAGCACCAAAGTCACAACCACTGCTGCTACTTCTTCACAGCGGATGGTTCAAAGATCTCCAACCGGCTTTGAAACTCCTCCTTCTTCCTCACAAAAGGAAAAGGTTGTAGACACAGGGACACCAAATTATGAAGCTCTAGATCCACTTGGTTCTATCTTCCACAGCTCCTCTCCTAGGGTACTGTCACTTTCTACACAGCCACCTTCACCAATGACTACACTTCCACCTACTATTTACCATTGCTGAATGCAATTGAATTAGACAAGGCACAAACCAGCACTTCTCAACAACCTATTACTGAGAATATACTTCATCAAGAGGCTGGGTCTTACTCTTTATTCATTGCTAGCCCATCAGCACATGAAGAGGCTAAATCCCTTGGGTTACATGTAACCCTTGGTGATAGTTCAACTCAAGCAGTCACAACAATTGCTGAACTCCCAAGTTCTCGGTTGGACAGTGGTTTCATTACTAAGACTTGGTTGAGGGCAACCACTGTTGAGGCAACAACTGTTACCTCTGTTATGGGAAGTCCCCAATTCCAAGACAAAGGGGTATCAATGGGTGAAGCTGGTACTAAAATCACTGCTAATGATACCATAGATACAATTACCTCTTCAGGTAGGAGTTCAGATGATCCTATTAAATTAGGTGATGAGCTAAAATACCAAGATTTGACAGAGAGAGTGACAAGGATAGAAAATTCTGTTGATGAAATAAAAAGTTTACTGAAGCAGATGATAGCTATAAAAAGTCAACCCTTTGTTCTATCCACTGCTGATCTCAAAGAAGCTCTTAACCCTCTGTTTCAACATCAACAACATTATTTGGATCTACAACACAAGCACCAGATGAATGATGTTAGAAACATGGTTGAATCAAGGTATCAAGACACTGCAGCAGATATTAAAGCCATCAACGCTCATCTACTCACAACCACTGGCCATGCACCTCTAACGGTTATCTTTGTTACAACAGATGAAGCCAAAAGGGGGGAGAAACCTTTGGGAAACAAAAAGCTGAAAATAGATGATTATAAGGCCAGACCTACATTAAATATTCCAAGGCCTGATGGTTCAAAGAAGATAGATTTAACTGATGAAACTGTAGCCAAGGCAAGGGCTAGTCACAAGAAGACAGTGATCAAGGAGAGCAGAGTGTTGGTTGAGAAAAAGATTGAACAGCAAAAGAAAAAAGGAGAGGTTGGTACTTCATCAAAGAGGATACCTGCAAGAAAAGCCAGGCAACCAACATCCACACCTCCTAAATAAGCCTGCAACCAATCAAACCATTAAAACCTCTGCCTCTCAAAAACCTATCACATCTTCAAAACCACAACCCACATCCACACAAGCAGATGTTACAGCACCTGTTGTGTCAACATCTGTTGATACAGCAGAGGTTGCAGCAGATGCAACTCTATCCACTTCCATGATCACATTTCCCACATCAACTCATCCATTATCCACATCACCTAAGATCCCACTACCACCATCACCCACTTTAAGGTTCAAAAGGAGAAAAATCACAAAAGTGATCAATGATGATGAGATTCATGCACCTCTTCCACTATCATCAAAACCAGTGACCTCCACATCAGTGCCTACAACATCTTCAACTCTTGAAGTTACTCCTGCAGCAAAGCTGTATCCTTTTGATTTACCAGCAGTCAGGAAAGAGATCCTAAGTTTCTTTTCAGAGGATAACCCTGACAAAAGAACAATCCTATCCCTTGATGGCTATCCAAGACCTTCAAATGTTGATGATTACCTGGAATTGAAACTGAAGCAAGCAGAGGATATTGCCAAAATCGAATAAGCTGGTAAAGATGATAGAGAAATACAGATTGCCATGTCCTTTCAACTAAGTAAAGCCAGCATTTTACAAGACTTTGTCAAGAACCTGAGCAACCAGTTGTCAAAAAGGGAAGATAAGCTACTCAAAAGTGAACTCATTGAGTATATCATGGAAAAGAAGATGTATAAGGCAACAAGGGCACAGTTCAGGGATTGGAGCATAGATGAGCTAAGAGAAGAAATCAACAGAATGCAAGAAATGTTGAAAGACCCTCTCAAAAATCCTCCCAATTGGGATTTACACAAGAAAGATATGCCTGAAAGAGACTTAAAGTTGAAGAGAATGAAGAATGAACTAATTCAGAATCATTATGGTTCAAAGAACCAAGTGATGAGATGGGGTGAGGTCAGGGTGATAGACACTTACAAAAAGTTGGAAGAAAGTAGGAAAAAGGATCCATCCATGCCTCCTAAACCTGATTATTCAAAAGAAGATGCTATTCTCAAAGCCCAACTCTCCAAAAAGTCCAGCACAAAATTCTGTCCATTCAACACTTGCCCTGTTACACAGAAAAAGGCAAGGGGAGATGTCTGAAAAGACTGACAAAGAGTTTGAGGATATATTCATCAAAGAAGGTAGACAGAACATGATTGATTATCCAACTGATGATTCAAGTGCCAAGCTGGCTAAAGATTTATCACAAATAGCTCCTTCTTAATCCTCAGCAATAAAAGCTCCTAAACATGATTGATTATCCAACTGATGATTCAAGTGCCAAGCTGGCTAAAGATTTATCACAAAAAGTTGGAAGAAAGTAGGAAAAAGGATCCATCCATGCCTCCTAAACCTGATTATTCAAAAGAAGATGCTATTCTCAAAGCCCAACTCTCCAAAAAGTCCAGCACAAAATTCTGTCCATTCCACACTTGCCCTGTTACACAGAAAAAAGCAAGGGGAGATGTCTGAAAAGACTGACAAAGAGTTTGAGGATATATTCATCAAAGAAGGTAGACAGAACATGATTGATTATCCAACTGATGATTCAAGTGCCAAGCTGGCTAAAGATTTATCACAAATAGCTCCTTCTTAATCCTCAGCAATAAAAGCTCCTTCAAGAAAACCTGCAGACCCAAAAATTCTAAAATGGAAGGTCGACAAAGACACCCATGAATTGACTCTGCTCAAGTCTGATGGTAATGCCACTAAACTATCTATGGAAGCTGCTTATGGGCTTATAGTAGAAGACTTCCAAGAACTATTATGTTTAGAGCTGGAGAAGGATGCTGATGACATAGAATCTCTTAACTTTGAACTTCAATTCAAAGGTCAAATAAGAGAATTCTTCCAAAGGAATAAAGACCAAGAATAAAGTGTTTTTGGCATCATCTGTTCCAGGGGGGAGATTGTTGGGATTGAACCCTAGGATAGGAACAGATGATACAAAGTCAAAATAACACTATCCGAGCTTTGGTTAAACTATCAGAGGTTACAACCTCTGTTGTACATACACTGTTTTCCCTAAAGACTGCTCACCTATCATCTGACTTCACAAAGTTGCAAAGGTCTGCCAGAGTTACAAGGATCAGAGGATAGAGATCAGAGCTTAGTCATTAGATAGATAATCAATGTAACAGTGCTAAGCACTAATAGTTAGTATTAGCAGTGTTTGTAGTTAGTTACATATAGTTTCCTGTCACTATCAACCCTGACGCCATCAAAGATGCTCAGTGGTTAGATAGTTTAGTATAAATAGGTAACTTGTGTAACAGTCTATCTCATCTATCAAAAGATCAACTTTCGCAAATCATTTTCTCTGCATTTTCTTACTACCAAACTTCAATTGCAAAGGCTGAGGGGGAGTTTGTGAATCACATGCGAGTTTACCAACTTGAAAGCATGATGATGATGAAAACAAACGACCATTGCTTGTAGTAAAAGTTTTCCATTTATTTTCGCTGCAAATCTCTTTTAAAACTCAATCATTTTCCATTTTTGAAACAAAAAACTACAAGTAATTCAAACTCAGATCCTAACAGAGACGGTGGTGCAGTCTCAGCCTCTTTCCTTCTCTTGGAGGTACGCTTCAACGCCTCTTCAGGGCTTGAAGGAATCTCCAAAGGGTCATCCGGATTCGAGGCAGGGATAGAGGATGTATCAATAGGTTCTGGCTTTGGTTTCTTCAAACCGACAGGCGCAAGACCTTCTATTGAGTCTGACACCACCACGTAATCACACCAAGAATCAGATACGAGATTCGTACCTTTCTTGCCCTCAACCTTTGTAGCCACAGATGGCTTAGCCTTTTGCTCTGTTTTGGAAGAAGTAGGCGCAGCAGCAGTGGCAGCAGTTGGCTTCTTCTTTTTCTTTGATTCAGGGCCTACGCCCAAGTTTAGCAAATCACCTACACGATCAATAACAAAGAAAAGAAGCATAGTGCCATAAGTTACATTGCAATATTACTTAAGATTTGGTATCTACAAGTAATATTGCAATAACTAACTCAGGCTTTGCAATATATGACTTACCAGTAGTAACGGTGGGCTGCGCGTTCAGATCTTCCTTCTTAGGGATTTCAAAATTTCCCAAGATCTGATCAAACCAAGTCTTTTCATTCTCTTCAAGAGGCACAACATCCATCTTCCCATTATCTCTCTTATAAGCCACCAAGTGCAACAGCGCAACTATTTCGCAGAGCACAACAATAAAACTGCAATAAATATACAATATTTACAACAAACAATTCTAGAAAAGCATGAAGATACTTACCAGCTCCATCTTTGGTGTAAACCAGCTTTTCTCGACGTTCCTTTTTCCACAAAATGCTCATCCCTGCAGCAATTAGCGCCTCTCCGGCAACATAATGTTGGGCACATCTTTTTTGTTTTGGTACCACGTCTCGTTGGTTGGAATGGCCAACGTCTCCAATTCTATATCCTCTCCGGCTCTAAATGTCATCGTCATCGGGATAACCGCCGCTTTCACGAAGAAAAACTTTTGTTTCCAGTCATGGTAAGATTTGGGTGGCACTACCAATAAACATTTGGCTTGCACACGCTGTTGGTAGGAATAGAAGCCTAAAGAGCAATGAAGCTGATAAAATACACGAAACTTCTCCACCGTCGGTATAATTTGCATTGACCGGCAAACAAACTCGAAGTGCTGGATCCTCACCATTCCCATCGGGTTCAGTTGGGAAATATGAAACTTGTAGAAGTCAAGGATCTCCAACATGAAGTGGGTCACTGGAAGTCTAAAATTGCCCTTGGCAAAGTAGTCGTAGAATAACGTAATATAACCAGTCAGAGCGTCCGCCGCCGTGGCACCCTCACTAGGGAAAAAAGCTCC
Source organism: Scalesia atractyloides (assembly GCA_947069175.1). Taxonomy (NCBI): domain Eukaryota; kingdom Viridiplantae; phylum Streptophyta; class Magnoliopsida; order Asterales; family Asteraceae; genus Scalesia; species Scalesia atractyloides. The sequence goes on from CAMTDV010000030.1 coordinate 32,493,758, forward strand.
CCAGGATTTGGCAAAAAGAAAGTTGTCAACCAAGGCATCGAAGTATGCTTTACCCCACTTTAACGGTGGAAATGTAGACATCGCCGGTGCCTCGACCTCCCAGAACTTGATCCGGTCTCCATTAAAACTTGTAGAAAGAAATCTTGAAGGAAGATGAAAGGAATTTCTGCAGTCACCGGAAAATATGGATATAAGTTTGTTTCTCTCTCTAAGATATCATCTGGTGAAGGGACAAACGGAAAGCCGTTTTTTCTTATATATACCAATCGCAATAAATTCCTGATATGACTGCAGCGACTTTTATGACCATCACACATCCCCAGGTAACTGCAAGGGCGAGTGGGAAAGAGTAACCACCCCACGTGCGCGAGTGTTGCCGAATTATCATTAAATGCAGTAAGACACGTACTGTTGACAGCCTGTCAACAGGACCATCATGTCTCAAGAACGTGTGTGTTCACCAACTACGTTATCTGGATGAGCGACACGTGTCCAATTATGTTTGAAATTCAAATATTTTCCAAAGTCCACTTGCGACACGTCATCAAGAAGTAGAAAACTACAAAAAGACCAACACCCATACAGCGCAGCATTTTATCTCAAGTCCAGTGTTCCACATACTCTCTACTTTTACATAGGAGCAACACTGGACTAGGGGGAATTGAAAGGGTATGGTCCCAAAAACCTTGCGCCAACCAAGGAAACCATACCCACTATTAAACTGCTAAGGAGACCTTGCGCAGACTTTTCTGCCAAAGAAAGGCTTACTAAAACTCTGCGCCAAGTATCCAAAAACGGAAAGGATCACTTAACTGCCTTGCGCGGGCTCACGCAAGGTTCAAAGTTAACCTTGATCAATTTCCTTGGATAACGCTTCATGTGCAAACCTTGCGCAGATGTTTATGTCAAAGCAAGTACTCATCAAACGTTGCGCTAAGCAGCAGGGAGAGGAAACAAGATCAGTTAACCAACTTGCGTCTTTCGCGCAAACAGTTAATCCTGAGAAACGTTCCCTTAGCAAAAACCCTTTAGTTGGTACAGAGGCAAAGGGAATCTTTTCTGTTGTAACAGAATGTACACATGGCGAGCAACAGATGGGTAACAGCTGTGAAACCTTCTAGAAGCCACTAATACCCAATTGTGCAAGCATCTTTTCGGTTATAACCGATTGCCACGTGGCGGCATCTGGGCAACTGAGAAAGATCACGGTGATGGCATGCTCACATTTATAAAATGTAGTGATCTCAAGATGACACGTGTCATCTCCCTAACCGTTGATGAGCTCACGATCCATGTGCACTACCGGATTGTCACAAACTTAACGGAATAGCAAAAGATTCTGTTAAGGTTAACATCTCTCATTTTGGCACCCAAACTCTGGCTATAAATAAGTAACTTGGACTTCAAGTAGAAGGTATTCACTCTCAACTACTCTTTCTCTTACTTCATTTTTACTTCCGACTACCTGTACTTATTCTCACACCGGAGGGTGGTCACGGAGAGAACCCCCTTCTCCCCGTGGCGACCTGACGGTGTTCTGTTTTGCAGGATCAGTCGGAGTATAGCTACAATCGTCTTCATCGCGAAACCAAATGAAAGATTAACCCCTTTATGAAAGAAACCAAACCCTAGACCTACCCAGATTCTAATCTGTTGGATCTATGTTTCTTCACTTAGTGTTTCAGAATGTTTGAGAAAAGATGCAAAAAACATTCTTAACTCTCAAAGTACGGAACTAGATGCTTTTAAAGAAAGATTTTGGAAAAATGAAATAAATACTAAAAGTTATGAAACTTCAAGAAAATTTGTTAAAAATACTTGTGATGTGCAACTGGTAAACAAAGAGAATAAGAGAATGGGTTTGAGATTCACTAAGGTTCCCTACCATATAACCACAATCATCAAGAATGCCTTGGACTGACAAGGAACTTGAAAATGAAAATTATACGGTGTACGGAAAACCTGCTCAGGAACAACCATCGAACGCGGCACCGCTTTCACCCATTCAGTCGACGCCAATAAGAATATCTACACCAAAGTCAACTGAACTGACCCCTTTAAAATCAATTTTTGTGAAACATGCTGCAGAAACCCTTGTCAAGGAGGTGTCGGCTAAATCATCAAATGATAAATTGAATTGTGAAAATGACACTAACTCCTCTAGTTCATATGCAGATACCATGATTATTGAGGAATGGACTGATGTGGATGATCAACCGTTGTTTGATGCTTCTTTGAATTCTAATGCTTCTTTAATTTTTTCGCAAGACAATTAATCTTTGTTAATAAAAACTATGCAATGTGCACTTGATTTCGCTAAGAAAAATGCTTATGTGTGGTGATTTTGAACCTATGATTCTGCTTCTGTCATGAAATGTGATTTGAATAAGGATTCGGGTGCATCATCAATTACATCAGATTCCTCCACTTCTGTTGAAATTGACACTGTGAAAAATGAATCTACTAACAAGCCAGTTAAATCAAATCTGAGTCTTTTGTTTGCAATAACATAAACATGATAGAAAAGAGGTGAAATCAAAAGTTGAACATGTGAATACTCACTCATGTGCTGATGTTGATAAGAAAGTTAAATCCAAGCAGAAAAATAAACATCAAGCATAGAGACGACAATCAGGGCATCCAAAAATCTTACAAGCTAAGCTAGATTTTTTTAAGAAACGACAAACATGTTTTAACTGTGGCACTCTGGGTCACATAGCTCGAAATTGTTTTCAGCATTCTTGCCAACCAAATCAAACAAGATTTGTATCATATCAGTAGAATATCCCCTATCAAAACTTTCAAACAAGATATTCAAAGCATAAACCATCTGATAGAGATTGGAATCAAGCAAACGTTCAACAAAGAAATGATTTTCACAAACAAAAGTTGTTTTTGAAACATCAATATAACACTAACTTCTCAAGAGAGAGTGAAAACGTTTTTAACAAAATTAAAAGTGAATTTTGGAAACCAAAAACATTTGCTATCCAGTCATGCAAATCTTCACAGTTATCGACATGCACTAAACATTTACATTCTGATACTAAATTATCAAGTGTAAATAAAATAGTTACTTCGGTTGCACCCGGATCATCTGCGGCTTGGGTACCAAAATCTAACTAATCCCGTTGTTTGTGCAGGAACGGCTATGGAGGACTGTCATCAAACTTTCGTATGTTGATAGTGGTCTTTCTAGGCACATGACAGGAGACATTTCTTAACTCCATGATGTGAAAATTTTTGATGGGGGATATGTCTTCTTTGTGGGAGGTGAAGCATAAAAAAAATACTTTGAAGGGTACTGTCAAGAATGGAGTTTTGGGTTTTGAGTTTTAAGATATTAATTATCTTATAGGAGACATAATTTGTTAAGTGTATCCAAAATGTGCGACAAAGGGATGACGGTTCATTTCACAAAGAAAGGTTGCTTTGTGTTGAAGCCATGGATCGTAATTCCTAATGAATGGTTCTAGTGAAAGCAGGGATCATAATTCCTAATGAATGGTTCCTAGTGAAAGCTGAAAGAAGAGGAAACACATATGTTATTGATATGAACAAGAGTCCAACTAAAAAAATCACATGTCTATTCTATGAAATTTTGAAACATGATGCAATGTTGTGGCACTGTCGTCTTGGTTATGTCAGTATGAAAACCTGAATCGGCTTTCTAAAGGAGGTCTAGTAAGAGATTTGCTAGCTAGAGATTTTAAGTTGGTAGAATATTTTGTTTCTTGTGCCCTTGGTAAACTGAATTGAAAGCCACCTAAGCCTAAACTTGTTTATTCCACCAGCGTTGTACTGAATCTGCTTCACATGGACCTCTTCGATCCTTTAAATGTGATGAGCATTGGAAGGAAGGCATACTGTTTCATTATTAAGATGATTTCTCTTGATTTACTTGGGTGTTCTTTTTAGCACATAAAGACAAGACAATCGAGTTGATTAAGAAATTTGTCATCCTAGTCGAAAATCAAAGTGAGAAGAAGGTGAAAGTCATTCGATGCGATAATGGAACGTAATTCAAAAATGAAAATTTAGATTTGTTCTATTCAGAAAAGGGAATGGATCGTCAGTACAGTGCTGCTCAAACTCCTCAACAGAATGGAGTTGCTGAAAGAAGAAATCGAACTCTCATTGAACAATGTTGGTGGATTCAAAACTACATGTGTTGTTTTAGGCAGAGGCTGTGAATACAACCTGTTACATTCAAAATCATGTCTTAATCAACAAACTTCATATGAAAACTCCATATGGAATAATTGATGGACGAAAACCTTCTGTTAAACATTTCGGAACTTTTGGTTGTCCATGTGTACTTTTACATGTGGATGCCAAAGGAAATTTGTTACCAGGGGGAGAGAGGATCAGTGCTACTTTGTTGGTTATGCCAAGAACACCTCATACATGGTATACAACAAAGTTACCAAACTGATTTCCAAATCTTGTAACGTTGATTGTCTTGAAGAAAATGACACAGATGCTCGTGTTGGTCCTGGTTGGCTATTTGACTATACTTCCTTATTCAAATCATTTGATGTTTTTCTTGATGTTTCTGCAGATACATGTACTACATCTTTGGGCATATCCATTACAATTCCAACTACCGAAGAGGAAGAAATTTCAATTATATACATCCACCTGGAATGTACACCAAGACTAATTTGAACTCTTCGCAAGTTTCGAAGCTGGTTTCTAAACATGTTTCTCAATCAAAATCATCCCTTTTGGAAACAGGAATTGAAAATTCCTCACTATTTCAAGAGTCAATACCTATGGATTGTGTTGTTGACACACCGATGACAAACAGTACTACTACAGCTGATGAGGGGGAGCAAGTTGTACCATATGCGGGAACCCTTTCAAATCTTCCGCCTGTTATGACAACACCTGATATGATGATTCCTCACAGTGTCCAACGAAATCATCCGATTGATACGTAATCAATATGTGTCTTTGTTCATGATTTATTTTCAAATTGAACCTAAAAGTACTAATGTTGCTTTTCAAGAACCAAGATGCGTGGATGCTTTGCATGAGGAGCTAAATCAGTTTGAGAAGCTAGGTGTATGGAAGCTGGTGTCGTTGCCTAAAGGCCAATGAACTCTCAGAACTCGTTGAGTATATCGAAATAAACAAGATGATACGGGAGTTATTGTTCGAAATAAAGCTCAACTGGTGGTTCAAGAGTTCAGACAAATTGAAGGGTTTGATTATCAAGAAGTGTATGCTCCTGTTGCACGTCTTGAAGCTATTCACATTTTTTGGGCATATGCATCCTACATGGGTTTCGTTGTCTATCAAATGGATGTTAAAACTGCATTCTTAAATGCGAAAATAAAAGAGGAGATCTATGTCAAACAACCCCTAGGTTTCACAGATCATGAGAAAGAGGGATATGCTTATAAGTTGGACAAGGCGTTGTATGGGTTGCACCAGGCTCCACATGCCTGGTATGCAACCCTTAAAGAGCATTTATTAGCTCACGGTTACATTCGGGGTACCACTGATCAGACGTTGTTTATTAAAAGAGTCGCACAAGATTTCATCCTTGTGCGAATCTATGTTGATGACATTATCTTTGGTTCGACAAATGAGTTCATGTGTAAGGAATTTGAGATAATGAAAAAGAAGTTTGAGATGAGCTAGTTGGGAGAGATGACAATGTTTCTGGGTTTGCAAGTTCGTTAAAGCTCAAAAGGAATTTGATCCAATGGATTGGTGTTCTTTCTAAATTCAAGCTTTCGGATTCAAAGCCAATGGATTCACCCATAGTAGAGAAACCATTGTTAAATGAAGACGCTGAAGGAGTACCTATTAATAAAAAATGTACTTATCTACGATTGGTTCATTGATGTACTTGACAAAAAGCAGACCTGACACCATGTTTGTTGTCTGTCAATGTGCTCGTTATCAGGCTTATCCTAAGCCTCACATCTTACTCTTGTTAATGAATCTTTAGATACCTTAAAGGAGCTCCATGTCTAGGGTTCTTGTATCCAAGAAATTCAAACTTTGATCTGTTTGCTTTTTCTAACAACAATTTTGGAGGAACTGACAGGGATATGATATGAAATCAACATCAGCTGGATGCCAATTCTTGGGTGACAGACTTATATATTGGCAATGCAAGAAGCAGCAGACTGTTTCGCATTCAACTACAGAGGCAGAATATGTTTTAGCATCTGCTTGCTATTCCCAGGTTGTTTGGATGCAACATAGCTTCAGGATTACGGTTTGACTTATCTTAACACTGCTATGTATTGCGATAATGATGTCGCTATCCAAATTGTGAAAAACCCTTTTTTTCACTCCAAAACCAAGCATATTGACATTGTTATGATAGAGGTCTTATTAAACTTGAACAGATCCATACTGATGCTTATACAACGAATCTTTTTACAAAACCTGTCAGCAACTCTAGATCCAAGGTGCTTATGGACCTTCTGAAAATGATACAATTCAACAATTAAAAAAATAATTAAATAAAATTTTTAGTTACCAATAATATATATATGTATATGTGCGTGCGTGTGTGTGTTTCATGAATCTTTGGGGATTAAGTATTCTACTTTTGCACAATTTTAGGGAATAAACTTTTAAATCAACATGGGAAATGAAATAATTGTTTATGTTTAAGGGCTAGATTAAAAGACGAGGCTCTAATGTGATATGTCAGTAAGCTTGATGCTCATAATTATAAAAGTTACTTAGTGATTAATATAAGCAAAACGAACTTTGTATCATGAGGGTAACATGTCATGACTTATGATTTTATGGTCTTAAATCTTGTGTTGATAGATAGCCAACGTCTGAAATTTTGGGTCTTTATATTGTTGAGTTATCCGAGAATATCATGGCTTTCCTTCTGTTGCATCCAGACTATATGCAGTCCTAGGCACAATCAAGATAACTTAAAACAACCAAAGTGGCCAAAAACCTTAAAGGAAGATAAACTCAAAATGAGGGAATTCCATTGAGGTAAACAGCTAAATTCGTACCTAATGATATTTACGTAATCCTCGTCGAACATAAGATTAGTCTCTTTGTTGTACGAAAGTACTGACCTGTTCACCAATAGTCTGACGTTGTAAATCAAATGGATGAACTCATTATACTCACCTGCTACGATAAATTATTGTGCTTGCCTTGATCGTGAGGGTATGTCATGGAATGGACAAACATACCCGTAATCATATGGACCAGTCTGGTTAAGCTGGTAATGAAAAAATGTTCCTTGGTCTTTTCCTAAGGATGACTTGATCCCTTAACAATTTGTGTTTTCTGCTTTTATCCTTTCCTTTATTATTTTCAAATAAATGTTTGTTGGATCGTAAAGTGTTCGGGAGGTATTTTTGTCAAGAGATAAATTGAAAAGGACCTAGTTTGAAATATTGGGCCCACCGTAAACTTGGTGGGCCACGAGATTGTTGGATTTTAAATAAACATATATTGTATCCATCATGAAATCCATAAGAGAGTTCGAGAATTTAGGTCCAATATTGTTGCATCCATTTCGAAATCTATTAAGAGAATATGGGCGCAAGATTGATGAAAGATGTCCAGCCCACATTCACTATAAAAGGAAAAATCCTTTTTCGAGATTTCATTATCGAAATATGTGTATTGCTCACAATCATTTTTCAAATATCCTTACCTACCTTGAATCAAGGTTAATCAAAGTGTAAAACTAATCATGACTGTTTTAAGGTGATTGTGAAACACTAACTATGTGTCGAGTTTTGATTGCAGGTTTTAAAAGATTTGATTGTTAAGTTAGGGTTTAAATTAGGGAGTTGAATGGTGGTGACGACAATGGAAAACGGTGAAAGATGGTGGTTGATGGTGGTCGAAATGTTAGAATGGTGGTGATGACGGTGGAAGATTGTGGTTGATGGTGGTCAGAATGTTAGAATGGTGGTGATGACAGTGGAAGATGGTGGTGGAAGGCAGTGTTGTGTTTTCGAGAAAGATGGGATTTATCAAGATTTAGAAATCCCTAAATTTTAGGGATTCGAGATATTATGAACTTCTCGAAATCAGCTTAATCCTCATCAAACTAATATGGACTTCTCGAAAACATTTTGGACCTTAGGATGAGGTCAATTGGATTGTCAAATAATCTAATGAACTGTCAAATGGCATCTCGAAGTTTTAAACCTCTTGAAAATCTGTTTGAACTGTTGGACTGAAAATGTTCTCGAAAAACCCTTAGTAACCTCGAAAATTCAAGGGTTCTCGAAAACATCGGCAGGGGTTCTCGAAACTCGTGAAGATTGACCAAAGTCATGGTCAATCTGTTGACTTTTGTTGACTTAGTTAAGGTGTTGACTGGTCAAAATTCATTAGTGTATGTGGTCTTACTTAGTTTGTTTGGTGCAGATTATGGACGAACAACCTAACTTAGAGGTAATGCATGGACATAACCAGGCAGGCTACTTGTCTGATCCGCCTGAGAAGTTCTGTGTTGAATTAAGTTGACGATTTTCGGGTTGAATACATGCAAGATAGCGCATGCTTTACGAGAGAACCCATAGATGGATGCTGATATGATTGAAGCTTTTTGGAAGACATCATCAGTTAATCGAAAGGGAGCAATTGGTGCGGGCACAATTGAAGCAATAATACAAACGAAGAAGATTATCATTTCAGAAGCCTTTTTTCGAGAAGTTTTGTTGTTTGGAGATAAATCAAATGATCCAACTTCGTTCCCAAAGGATGTTATTTTGGGAATTTTGTCGAAGTTGAGTTATGAAGGAACATTTCCCCCTTTCTTAAAAAAGATTCTCCATCCATACTAGAGATTATTAATGCATAGGTTTCTATTGTGCATCTTTGAGAACAAGGGTGGATTAGATTAGTTGAATCAAGCGCAGACTTGTGCATTCGTGTCTTAGATTGAAGATTAGGATTTTAACTACTCAGTTATTATTGTTGATAACTTGAAGAAGAACTTGGATGATTCCTGTAAGAAGGACATGTTTCTTCTATATCCTCGGTTCAGTTAGATGATTTTAGATGCTCAATACCCTAAGCTGGTTAAGGGTATGAACTTTCTCGATTTAAAACCGGTGGGTCCAGGATCTTTTACTACGGTTAAACAAGTTCGACAGACAGCGAAGAAGAAATTCTTGGGGTTATATCCTTTGCGAAAGTATGGTAAGCTCCATACTCTAGAAGAAGAATTGAATGAACCTGAACCAAAGGTAAATGACGTAGTTGCAGAAGAACATGATGTTCAATTTGTTGGAGAGAACATAACTAGTGAAAATGTAGACGTTGAGGACTTAGTGTCAGAAGATGAGGAAGTTGTACATAAATATGAAATGGAACAACAAGTGTCTGAAAATCAAGAACCTGGAAGCTAGTTACCTGGAATTACTGCTGAAAGACTTGCTGAAGTTCTAAAGACGCTGCAAGGTAGTCTTGGGAATCCTCTTGTGCTACCCTCAGCTTCCGCCTGATATTGGTCTTATTGTTGTAAAAAGTAAAAGTAATGATCCAAGACTAGGTGTGTTAGTTGAATCACGCCCTGCCGTTACTCAAGAGAATCCTGTTGTTTGTGATGCCCAAGTCGAAGAAGTGCACCCAGTTGTCTTAGAAGATCCTATTCATAGTTCTGAAGTGGGAAGCTCAAGTGGTGTTTGTTTAGAAGTGCATGAAAGCTCTGGAATGGGTGTAGATAATAGTGATGTGTTTGGAAGAGTGTAGGTCCCTTAATCCTATGGATCTTGATAGAATTGTCTATCTAATATGGAGTCCGGAATCCTCTAGATCATATTGTTAAAGAAACGAGTAGAAGCAGAAATTACCACAAACTAATCTTTATTGATTATCTACTAAACAGATTACAATCAACCAAGGTCACAAACAAACACACAAATTTTTCTAAGCCAGTCTCTCTCACGAATTTTCCCTCTAAACTCTATGTAAAACCGTTTCTCTAGTGATTATGGTGATTGACCTAAACCCTAATGCAAAGCCTTAGTCAAAGTGTCTTAACCTGCGAGCCAAATTTTTGAAACCAGTTATAGATGGCTGAGTTGGCCACCTTTGCACGGTTATGACGAAACTTTGGAATTCTGATCTCAACTCGTGTATGATTATTCGTTTTATTCATGAATCACCAATCCTCCTTGCACAACGTTTTCATTTTGTGAAAATATTGTGGTATTGTCATATCCGAAGGTCATTTTCGAGAAGCTAGAGTTTCGTGTCATTTCTCTTTGAGAACAAAGACGTTAGCGTATCTCATGCTTGCTTTGCGGTTTCAAGATCACGAATGTGATCTAGTAGTTCTTCTTCAACCATGGTTTTGAATAGAAACATGGCTCGTCCTAACTTGATCCTCTACTTGTTTATAGCCCTCTTTGTGTCGATTCTCGGCTATGCAACATCTACTCCATTCATAACCTCCTAAAAACCTTGGCTTTGGAGGTACGTAGTTCGTGTTATTTAACTTCTTGATGTTGCTAATCAGTTGCATCTCCACCATCCTGCTCAGTTTTCTATCTGTGATCGGATCTTCACAAGTTCAATCTGTGAAATAGGTGGGTTAGGAGATAACGAGCAACTAAGCCTAAGATCATTTAGGTTTTGATGCCACTTGTTGAATCAATCACAAGTGGATATCACACGAAAGACAAACGACTTGAACAACTTGTTTGGCTCTTTTCTATTAATCAAAGAAGAATTACAATAAATGAGAAACAATTAACCCTAGCACCTTTTTATTGGTGAACTAGTTGGAGAACAAGTAACATTTAAATTAGGAAACTTAATCCTAAAAAACTTTTAAAAGTAAATAGAGACCCCATAAATTAAACTAATTTCAATTTTAGTCCTTAGACTTTAGATCTTCTCCAGACAACCCTTTTTAAGATCAACCGTACCACCTTTTGGTGTTCTAACTTTTATCAACTTTACCATGTATAGTAAACCGTTTGCCATGGCTCGAGCCTTACCGCCTACCTCCGGCCCCTTCTACGTGAGATGGTCAAGGATTGTTAGTTTCATGTTTCAGTGGATTGCATCATGACAAGCAATGGAGCCATTTTACATTTTTTGTTTTTATCTTGTGTTGTTCGACCAATATGAGGAAATTGATTTGCATAATGTTTTACTACTGTCATGATGTTTTACGGTACCAGAATGAAAATTAGGTTTGGTAATCAAGTCATTCTTAAGAAACGAGTAATTCCAACTGAATATAAAGATGCTTCAATTACCTCACGTATATATACGTGAAACAAATATAATGAGAATGGCAAAGATAAGTTATGGTCAGATTTAATGTTGCCCTCATGAAAGCTCAACCATAACCATCATGGTTCAATTTGAATTAATTAAGTGTAGCAACCACATTTTTAGAAGTTATATATATGTGTATATATATATAGGGTAAGGTTCATGCGAGAACTACCTTTATTGCGAGAACCGCGAGAACCAATATAAACACAAAAGTAAACCCAGAACCAATGTGAACACAATGTGAACCAATTTTTTTTTTTTTAAAATCGCTGGTTTTCGGCAGAAAAAAAAAACAAAATTATTTTTTTTGTGACTAAAACCAGCGATTTTTTATAAAAAATATAAAAAAAGTTTGTATGTGTTTTAGATTTTTTAGGTATTTTTGGTTGTGTTCACATTGGTTCTCGCGATTCTCGCAATAAAGAGTGGTTTCTAACGGATCCTTCTCATATATATGTATAGGGATGGGTTAAAATGAAAACCACCTTGTATTGTGAGAACCGTAGGAACCAATACTAACCATTGATCAAAGATATTTGATAAATGAGACTAAAAAGACGATAAAGCAATTTACTGGTTGTGTTTTAGTTAATGGCATTTTGTTTTTAGTGAGAAAATAAAAGAAATTTAAACATGTAATATTGATTTTATTTCAATTCTCAGATAATTTTTTATATTAACTCTCAATTAATTTTTTTAAACATTAATTATTAATTTTGTTTTAACTCTCAAATAATTTTTTTACGATCCGGTTTTTAAAACTTTTTTAACGCCTCAGTTTTAACATGGTGATGATATACATGTAATAAAGTGAAAATATCGGTATTGGTATTGTATTATAGATAGTAGAAGGTAATGGTATTGTATTATGGATGGTAGAAGGTAATGAAAGTGTATTATGGATGGTATGATAGATAAAAGAAAAAAGTGTATTCAAAGTAGTGTACCAAAACACCTTAATTCATGTTTATACATATAGATGCACATGTGCATTTATAATATTGGCAACGTAAAAAGTAGTGTATTACAAATGGTAGTGTAAATGAAAGTACAGTTGTCTAATATTTGTAACGTATCACGGAATTTGTCGAAGAAATGATTCATATGCACATGTGCATGGTAGTGTATTATGGATGAAATGATGGATGAAAGAGAAAGTGTATTCAAAGTAGTGAACAAAACACCTTATTTCAGGTTGATACATAGAGATGCACATGTGCATTTCTAATTTTGAGAATGTAAACATTAGTGTATTACATGTGTTAGTGTAAATGAAAGTACAATTGTCCAATGTTTATAATGTATTATGGAATTTGTTAAAGAAATGATAACTGTTACTCAAAAATTTTTTTGTTTTTGAAAAAAATTATTTTTTTTGTTGACAAAATATAGCGAGTTTTTCAAAAAAAAAATATTTAAAAAATCAAAAAAAAAATTGGTATTTTTTAGATTTTTTTAGGTATTACTGTATGTGTTCACACTGGTTTCCGCGATTCTCACAATAAAGGGTGGTTCCTAACGGATATATATATATATATATATATATATATATATATATATATATATATATACACACACATATTTATATATTAGTTTAATCCTTCCATGTGAGATTGTTATTTCCATTCCATTTCTACAAATATAAAAGATATCATGTTCTTGTTGATGTGTTTTTGAGTTTTTGAACTGATATCCTGGAAACAAACCCAAGATGATGTGAACCAAAAAATGTTAACATGAAACTTCTATTATTCATTGTTGAAAAGGATTCAGGTTTTTCCGTAAACATATCAATTTCGTACCTTAACGGATTGAAAGTGAGGAAGATAAGGTGTAGTGATGACAACACAGGCACTACGAGATTTTTTAGTGCATGCAACGTATTCATATATCCACAAATAAAATGTTTGATGTCTTCTTTCCCTAAGTATATGCAACCCGTTTCTTAAAAGTTCTCATTTTTCTTTAAATGTAACTTTTAATAGCTGCCTACCGTGACAACTGTTTGTTGTCAAAATAGTTCATTCTCCTAAGAGATAATTATGATATAAAGTAATTTTTTATGAACTAATAAGATAAATATTATAGTACACTTAGGGGTCACATAGATTTCAGAGGAATTAGAAATGTAATTGAAAATTTTTTTATAAAAAATCATGTTTGTTTAGTTTTTAATAAAAATGAAATTATAAAACATTCCACCAAATTCCATCCTTCCTATTTGAGAATGAATTCTAAACTTTTCAATGGAATGTTTTCTTATAACCAAAACGCCCTTATATTTCCATTCTTCACTGCTCCAAATAAAAGAGATGAGGGCAAAATAATCTTTTTAGTTTTTAACCATTATAATTCCCTTTTCCAATTTATAAATCAAACACGATACAAAATTTTATTAGAATTAATTATAATTCTATTAAATTTCAATTCCCTTTATGAATTACAATTCTTTAAATATATTATGCAAATCAAAGAGGCCCTTACTATCACAAAAATGTCTACTAGATAAATTAATTATGCATAATTTTAGAAAAATAATATAAATAGGTAATTTCATTTATATTAACATATAATGCATAAGATTTAAAAAAACAGTTAGCTAATGTAGTTTAGTAATAAATCATGTGAAACATAACATAGTGTTTTTCAGTTAACATTTATATTAGTCTAGAATTTAAAGATTGGATATTTTATATAAGAAAGGGAGAACATCATATCATTTGTTTTCTGTAAGTTTCTAAATATTTTATTGATATGGAATTGGCACCTCCTTTTCTATGCTGCCCTGCTTTGATGATAAAGCAAAAGCAAAGAGAAAAGTAAAAACATTTGAAACAAAAAAAAATGAACAGAGAAAGCTAATAAAGAAAGGAGAGAAAGTAGAGAACACAAAGACAAAATAGGTTCTCAATACTCCATCATTCAAAAACACACTCCTCTCTCTTTCTCTCTCTTTATCTCTCTCTCTTATCAAGACTTCCAAGGCTCTCAAAGTTTCTACAAAGACAAGGGTGTTAGCTTGGGGGAGATTCAAGAAAAAAAAATACATATAGAGAGAGGGTATTAAAAGTAAGAAGGGAAAGCTAGTCTTTTGTATGTTTGTTACGTTTGTGAGACGAAATGAATAGAGGAAATTTGTTGCAAAGTTCCCCGGTGCAACAAATGCTAGCCGGCGGCCCAAACAGCTGGTGGAACATGATGCCTACTACCAGACCTTCTCAACCACCACCTCCTCACCAACCACCGGTCTTTGCCCCTTCGGCACAACCCCACTACTTTCCTCACCAATATGCCCCACCACCCCCACCACCACCACTTTCTTCTCCATATCCATGGCATGATAATCAAGACTATCCAGATTCCCTAAGCCAGTTACTTATGTAAACAATCTCCTTTTCTTATGTTTTAGGTTAATTATTGTTATTAGTATGATTTCATATATCAAGTCTTTATGTTTCTTCATGTTAAGCATAAGAGATAGATCAAACACACATGCACAGAATGACTAATACTTCCATCTTTGTTTAAACTTGAATAGGAGTGGATTAGCCGGTGAAGATGGCAAGCCAGCTTTGAGTCAGATGCAACAAGTAAAGAAACTGGAGAATTGGGAACAACTGCTACTACATGATCATCACAACTCTTCTATAGTGAAGCAAGAAAATTCATTAAATTATGGATCATCTTATGGCCATGGAAACCTTGAGTTTCATGGCGTTAAGCAAAACAATTGGTCGAATCCAATGATCACGGTTTCATCTCCTAGTTCTTGCATCTCTAGCTTGAGCAATAACATGCTTGATTTCTCTACCACCATTAGTAACAAGACATATGGAAGACACCCTCCACTGGATCGCTCATCCGAGGTAACTTCTTTTTCTTTTTATCAAGTTTTAGATTAAAATATTCTCCGGCGAATATACTACAAAAGAAACGAGTATCACCTCAGTAATCCGTCGGTGATGGTGGTTAGAGTAATACTTTTTATGGGTGTTCACATGTCTCTTTTATTGTCCGTGTACATACAAGACTAATTAATCAGTTTCTCCAGAAAAATATTCATAGAAACATCACTTGGAAGTACATGAACTTGTGTAATTTGGTCTATTACTTAATTTATCATTGTTTTTTTCGTGTTTCAATTTTTGAAGTGCAATAGCACTGCTACAGGTGGGGCATCCAAGAAGGCTAAAGTTCAACCTTCTTCAAATCAATCTACCTTCAAGGTAATTCGCTTCGTTCGGATCGATCTTTCTCTATCTTTATTAGTTTTGGAAACACACAAACACAGGGAAGAAACCCCAAATACAGGCATACGTACTTTTTGGAAGATAACTGTTGTCCTTCTTGATTGTCCATTTCTTCATGCCATGATGATTCTAAGTTCATCTATTCTTATATCCACACATAGAGAAGATAAATAGAATTAAAAATATATATAAAATAATATGTGTATATTAATCATTGCAAAAATACAATTTACCATTTTGATTCTTCTTCTTGTTTGTGATGTTAAAAACAGGTGAGAAAAGAAAAACTAGGGGACCGAATAACAGCACTTCACCAGCTTGTTTCTCCGTTTGGAAAGGTATGGTAATTAAGAATGAGTAAACATGATGATTAACACAATTCATACTGGTTATTAATAAAGCATCTCACTTGAAGATTTATGTCATACATCAAGAAAAAGTTGAAACAAGAAGATGATATGACAAAATTCTTTTTGGTTTTTGCTAAGAAATAATTGATGGTCATGTCAACTGAAAATAAGATAATAATGTATCAAAATAACTTCAAATACTTTCAATTGAAAGCATTTTATTACAAGATATAAAAAAAATGTTGAATCCGATCCTATCTTATTTTTTGTTCCTTTTTTCTATGCATGGTCTACTTTTCATGGCTAAAATAAAACTAAACCACAATAGTAAGATTTTTTTATAATATTAATAGGTTAAACAAAGTAGAGATGTTATCCTAAGTATTAATTAAACACTGTCAATCCTATTTGTAAATCTATGTTTGGAAATGTAAATAAGCTTTTGTTAAACTGCAAAAGTAAAACGTGTGAGAATTAAGACAATTTTGATAACATAAAAGTCTACTGAAGATTAAAAAAAGGATAGAATTTGGACAAAAAATTCACCGCCAGTGTCACTGTAATCAAATAATTAACATCTAGTTTAATATGTAAACCATGTAACCTAAAATCAAAATCACAATTGCTTTTGATTTATTTACATCTTGTTTCAAATATTTTACATTTATATTTCATGAATGGGGAAAAAGTTATAGAAAAAGTTAATAAAGTTTTAGCTATAAGGAGTTTTAAAGTTCTATCAAGAGTGGACAACAATTATTTTTTCAAGCTTTTTTTCAGCACATCACAAAAAAAGTAAAGAAAATAAGATATATTATTTTTTTGAAACTCTATCTCCATAAAAATAATCACATACAGGAGCTAGTAAATCATGTTTTTTTTTCTTTCACTAAACGTCACCCATTCCTTATTTTTACTTGCCGTACCCCATCAAGTTATGAATTCGCTGATTCAATGTTTTTGAGAGGATCGATACGATGAAAATATATGAAAGGATACGTTTAACCAAGCCTAAATTTTTTTAAAACTATTTTGATTTTAGCTTTTATAAAACTTTATTTTGTGCAATTTTGTGTTTATGGTTAGAGCATTTACATTATACTCTAGTGATTCTAACTACAAATCCCATCTCTGATGTTTAATAGGAATCTAAGATGGATGGATAAACGAACACTCGTAGTTTTAATCAGGGGCGGATTTAGGTTAAGACACTGGTTCCCAGAAACCCATTCGATTTGTAATTTTTAGTGAAAAGCTATATAGAAAATTTTGTAGGAACCCATAATAAATTTTGGGTGAACTCATAGAAAGAAGTTGTCCAGTGCTTCACTGGTTAACCGTGCTATTTTCAAACTTGACTTCATGTCCCCCATCAGCTTCTTTTTAATTTTAAACTAATATTAGAGTTAAACAAAAGCGTGAACTATTAGAGTAACATGGCTGAGCTTAATTTAGTTGATTACTATTTTGTTTGTTGTAGGGTCATGGCTGAGCTTTTTTGTTATATACTTGAAAATTCATTTTGGTTTTCTTGGTAGCTATTAGATATAAATTAACTGAATTTCAATTAATCAATTTTAACCAATTAAGAGAAAAGCTCTTAACTAATAAGCAATGGAAATGGTTCAGTTAGATGCTTTTGTTATTGGAACCACCAAACCGGCTCGAATAAATGCTCATTTGGTCAAGTTTTATGCCTTTGTCGTTGTAATTCGAACTGAAATGAGCATGTATAGATGTTCCGGTTCTAACTCTAATTCGTTCTGTAAAAGTTTATGAAAAATCAATTTGTTTTTTAGAGAGGAAGATAGATAGTGGGATAGGAATGCCCTTTAAAGCATTATAGGAAAACGGTGACTTTAGTGATAAAGTCCAACCCGACCCAAAAAACTAACGTTGAGTTGACCAAAATTCGGACACCTTAAAAAGTGAACCTAGTTAAAAAAATCCTAGATCCGTCATTGGTTTTAATTACCATGATTATTTATAATATTTTTAAAGATATTTAAGTGGATTTCCATTTCAATTTTATTAAATTGGTGCAGACTGACACAGCTTCGGTGCTTTTAGAAGCTATTGGTTACATAAGATTCCTTCAGAGTCAAATTGAGGTGATGCTACATCCCTTTCTTCTCTTCTTCTTCTCCTTTTATTTATCTTTCACAAACTACCATGAGGGACAGTCATGCCACAAACAAACACATACACAGCAGCTAAAAGCTTCACTTGATATTCCTTCAACAGTATATATTAATTTTTATAATCCTAATTAAATGTTCTGCGCCTCTTTACCATATTAAAACATATCTTTATGCTATTTATTTTGTATCCAAATTCTATAAATGATTCCCTCTATCCAAAGAATATAAATTGCTTTTTATTTTTTTCTCAAGGGTAGTCAAATAAATAAGCTATTAACTTTATAGTGAGTAGCTAATATTTAATTTGGACCATTTTATTCTTATTTTCTGTATTGAATATTCTAATGTAAATACATAGAACACACTATAACTTACACTATATGTAAAATCTGAAGAAAGAGATATTACATATGATGGTGTTGTTCATCTTACAATATTTTGTTCAAAATTTCCGAGTTTCTTTAATACGATATGGCTTACATTAAACTTCCAGAAAGTTATTGGTAGTTTCTACTGGTTATACAAAAGCCGACTACAAAATTGATCTAAACATATATTTGTGTTAAAAGGAAAAAAAATATCCAAATTTTGGACTTAATTCATACGTTGACTTCAAATGTTTTAGGCCCTCAGCTTACCTTACATTGGCAGTGGATCAATAAACATGAGAAACCAACAACATTCTGTAAGTATATATACTCTACACACTCTTAAGCACACAGAAATTTATGTATGTGAATCCTTCTTTAAGATAGATACTACTGCAAACATGGGCCGAGATGGACTACATGAAATAAAAATATACTAAAAATTAATGCCTAACAAAAAATTTTAATAGTTTTGCATTTGACTTGCGACCAAATCTAAACAGTCGTGAAATTGTTGCAACCATTAAAATTCGGTCGCAAACTTTGCATGTATATTCATTTTCTGCTAGTGGCTGTGGGGTGTGTGTGATGTGGAAATATTATGTATATTGTATGATAATTTTATAAATATATACGGATAATCTTAACTCCAGAACTAGTGGATGCATATGTTCATCTTCCCTAATGAGCATCAAACACAGACATAATTGACACCTTTTCAGTGTTAACACATGATCATGTGCGGAAGTTGCAAAGGGTCTGTGATATTTATGAATCAATGTTTAGTCATTTTAATAATCTTTTTATATTTAGGTTCAACAAGGAGAGAGAAACTGTTTATTTCCTGAAGATCCTGGTCAGGTATATTTCTACCTTTATACCCTCTGAACAATTAACTTTTTCAATCAACATTTATTTCACCAAAAAGCTGACACATATTATTGTAATCAAGTTGTTAATTATGCCAATTTGTACTTAAACAGCTTCTGAATGATAGCTGCATGAAGATGAAAGGATCTGCCCTTGAGCAGGTATTTATTGATTTTGCTTATTTAGCTTTTTCTATAAGTCCTTTCTTAGTGGGGCTTGGCGCCACATACACACAAAACGTTCCATAGCGCCCAGGCACCCCCCCCCCCCCCGCACTATGGGTGGATTTTTTTCTGGCCGTTATGCTCATCACGGCGCTACACTAAGGTGTCTCTCTCTCTCTCTCTCTCTCTCACACACACACACACATATATATATATATAAAATTGAAGGAGTTAAACACTACACACTCAAGTTATATAACCGCCCTTTCTTACGCATTTGTCACATTTCGTATAACCCTACATCACAAGAGGTTACGGGGGGTTACCAATACGCATGACCCGTCCATACCCTGTCACCAAGCAGGAAAAGGTAAATCATCTTATCACTGCACCACCTTGTTGAAGGGTTATTTATCGTTATAATCTAGCTTCATAGCCAGATTAATACATGATCTTTTAGAATTATTAATTTGTAAAATGATGATAAAAATAAAGATACTTTATATGTATGAATTTTGATTTACAATATTAAAGTTGGTTCTGAAAAGATTTAAAATTTAACTCAATGTAGGATCCTCATGAAGAACCAAAGAAGGATTTGAGAAGTAGAGGACTGTGTCTAGTTCCTGTTTCATGCACGATGCAAGTTGGGAGTGACAACGGAGCGGATTATTGGGCTCCAGCTCCAAACAGAGGGTTTCGATGAACGGATCAAAGGTGTAGGCATTCTAGCAATGGGGCTACAGTTATGTTTTCGCACGTGTTGAACAAGTTCCTGTCAAGAAATGAGATAACATCATGAGCAGTCACTCTGCTTAAAAATATTTCCAAGGCTGATTGCTCATGATGCTATGCATGTTCTTGGTGGGATACATATGCATGATCTACTGACCAAAAAACAAAACTTATCGTTGGGACTTTGGTCAAAAGTCTCTACAACTATCTACTTATTTTTTATGCATTTTTTTATCTTTTTCTATCCATATTATTGGATCATCGTTGGCTAGTTCGTATCATGTAGAATTTCTTATTAAGTGGCATTCTAGTATGGTTAAACACGCAAACAGTTACTTACTGTTGTTTACCTATATATGATAGTATCATGTGAAACTTTAAAGACACCAACTCTTTCGCAATAAATTGCAAACTATTAAACACAAATTCAGATTGTATCTCTACATATAGTGTAAATCATGTTTTCCTTAACGCTTATATCAAAAGATCATTTTTTTTCTCCTTGCACGGCGACAATTCAAAAATTACTATCAAAGGTATGAGTTGATGGACTCTCTTAACCCTCCAGCGGTCCAGTCATTATATCACACTAGTAGTATGACAGAAAAAAAAAAAAAGAGAAACGAGAGAGCAAAATTATCCATAATTAAAAAAAATGTGATGCATACAAGCATATAATAGTAGACATCAACATTGTCGAATCCCCTAACTCCGGTTCGAGATGGAAGAGACCAGTCAACGTTCAAAAAGGATCCTCTTTAGAGTCTGCAAAATAAGAAACAGTTAGCCTCGTCACGGAGGGCTCCGGAGGGCGATCCGTGACCAAGCTTCGACGTGAGTATAAGTAAACTTGTCGGAGATGAAGAGTGATTCCGGCGTGATGGAGCTGTCAGAATGTGTGGTGTGAATCCAAAGATTCGAGTATTCAATGTAGGAGAGAATGTTCAAAGTAAATGTTGTTTATTTGTGTGTGTGTATGGTCAGGGTACTCAATGCATACCTTGCTAGATAATGAGGAGGTCTTATATAAAGAAAACCACTTATCAACCGGGTGGAACCTTTGAGGCGATCTAACAGTTCTTTGCCGGGCAAAGAGGATCTCAGCAGCGTTTGTACACGTGTCTCATCACTACGGAGAGATGACCCTCGTCATTAATACTTCTCCGGCGTTCCCACTCTCTCTCCTGTTGGAGGCATTAATTGACCTTGCAAGGGTGAAGACAGGTTGGACGTATCTGTTCCCGCTCTTTTAACCACGTGAGTTGTTTGGAGAATGGTAACCAGGCCTGCTAAGGAGCCCACATACGAAAGCCCATGACCCAATGTTGTTATCAAGTTCGCGAAACCCTTTATGCACTTTCCAACTCCAACTTCGAACACACACATCAGTTTCCTATAATAGTCTTCATAGGAAACCTCTATGAAACATTCTTTCATCCGTTATTCTGAAACTCCAAAGTTCACACCCTTTTCAAATTCATAAGCTCTAAAGGCAAAACATCAACTTTCATTTGGTTTGCTTGAACAACCAGAAGTGCCAGTGTATTAGTGAGAGAACATTGCTATAGATCTCACCACCAAACTACCAAGCACTCCCAGAGGTCATGATGCCATTTGGGAAATCATTGACCGTCTGACTAAGTCAGCACACATTTGTCGATTCATGAGGATTTCCTCTACTAGCAAACTTGCTAAGATTTATGTCAATGAGATTTCATCACATCCTGGCGTTCTTTTGAACATCATAACAGATCATGACATTCATTTCTCATCTCATTTTTGGAAAACCCATGAAATTTTCCTGGGAAACCAAACTAAATCTAAGCACTTCTTATAATCCTCAAACAGATAGATAAACCAAAAGTACAATCCAAACACTTGAAAACATACTTAAAACTTGTGTGATTGACTTGGGTGGTTGTTGTAATTCGCATATGTTGTTGATCGAATAGTATAATCGGAAATGTCGTGCACCTGTCTGTTGGAATGAAGTTTAAATCATCGGATCTGAACTTATTCCTGGAAACAACAGACGAATACGATTGACAAAGTTTGCTGGAAATCCTAATGTAGCCCAGAGTTTACTTGGGAACGAGAGGATCTAATGAAAGCGAAATATCCACAACCTTCCTCACAAGTTTCCTCTAGTTAAATTTTGGGAAGAAACTTCCTAAAATAGGGGAGACTATGACATCTGTACATTTTCAATCCTCATACAATTCCGAACTTTCAAAAACTTTTTGTTTCGGAAGAAATTCGTTAACTAATACTCAAACATAACCAGTTTAACATGACGTACACACCAGGACGAGGAAATAAGCTACACATACCCTAAATACCCTTTACATAACTTAGATATAAGTATTGAAGGGATAGGTATGACAAAAACACGCTTATACAAGCCCATGGGCTATTTTCGACAAACTACGAAATTCTGCCAATTCTCATATTTTTGAATACGGACCATATGTACCAATCCAAATATTTTTGTATTCAATAAAATCTTGTATTTTATTGATAAGAATGCATAAATGTCAATTGTTGCGCAATTTCGAGTGTTCGATAAAGCATTGAACGTTATTTGCAAAACGCGTAACCATACAACCGAACGAACCGACATCCACGACATTTCCGGGCAAAATCCAAGTTACATATTCCTTTACACCTTTATATAGCCTAAAAATTGGGTTAAAAGGGGTTAAAAGTGACAAAACGCGACAATACAATCCAGGGGCTAAATCTGCCAAAAGTTGAAACTTCTGCCCCTGCCAGGGTGTAACGCCTCGCTTTTTCGCATCCTTATTTTAGAAAATAAATATTTGTATCATAATTCGAGGCGTTAAAACATAATAAATATATATGTATATTATTAATCGTTATTCGTGTAACGCCTCGTATATTCGTACTTCTATTTTAAAAATGTTCGTATTCGTATTCTAATTTTAGAAACCTTACATTCGTATTTTAATTTCAGTCTCACAATTCGAGGCGTTAATCATAATAAAATTCATATTTTATACATATTTTTTATTCACACAACCGATCATTTATATACGTATTTATACGCAAGCCGACACAATTATACGTATAAATACTTATACGCACATCCTCAATACTTGAATTATACTTTTATACTTATTATATACTCAATTACATAATATATACTCAAGAAATATACCAATCATCTTTTCCACCTCATCAATCCTCTTCCACCTTCTTTATTCAATCATAGTTCACCCTTTTCCACCTCCTTTCTTCACCAATCATCTTTTCAATCATCTTCCACCTTTTTTAACCAATCATATTTCACCTTTTTCCACCTCCTTTCTCCACCAATCATCTTTTCAATCCTGTTCCACATTTTTTAACAAATCATATTTCATTTTTTCCACATTCTCTACCTATAAATACCAACCTCCTTCTACCATTTTCTTCACACCATTCTCCTCTCCATCTCTCTAATTCTCTCAATTTCTCTAATCAAGAATTCTAAGAATTCTAAAAGGACACTATGTGTTCCAACCATTCTTCTCTCAACATCTCTACTTCTCTCAAATCCTCCAAGCAAGGAAGAGAACTCTAAGAGTTTTAAAAGAAAACACTAAGTGTTTTAAGGGAAGCTTTGAAACTCCAACCTCCAGCTCTTCACGGAATCACCAAAGGAAACTTTGCAAAACTATGAGCATACTCGACCCTTTTTACGCTTTAACGCATTTTTGGGTGCAACATGTATACAAAATCCACTTTACGTAATCGATTATAATTAAATACTCAAACCACCGAATACGTTCATTGTTATGCTTAGGTTGTTTATGCTTGTTAGTTTCAACTTGTAATCTCATGATATTGTTATGCTTAGATTGTTATGCATGCTAGTTAAGGATTGTAATTATATACTATTTGCTATGCGTAAGTTGTTTATGTATGCTCGTTCATCTTGAATATAATATGCCATGTTGATTTGAGACAAACTTTTATACATAAACTTATATTCAAACTTGTATGCTCGCCAGCGCTTTTGTACTGATCCATGCTTTTATTACATGTTGCAGGATTGTGACCGATGAATCTAGTAGGATTGCCTAGAAACGCATTTAAATTTTAATGTTCGTTGTATTGTAATTTATTTTCAATCCTGTTGTATCTCGATTTCAGTTCTTGTACAAAAATCATTTTAATGAAATGAAATTATTTATTTGAATACTTATTATATATTCTTCATTTTAAACTTGTGGTGTTCCTAGTCAAGCAACGTAAAAAGAAATTATTAAATACTTGTCACAATTAGTGTTATGAAGTCTCTTGCAACATCTTTTTCGTCTCATCTCAATGTTTCCGCCATCGGTTGGGGTGTGACACAGGGCCTTACGAACCGTAAAGTAAAACCCCATATGGTCCGTAAGGGGTGCCCAACACAGCGGAAGTATGGCAGCTTCTTGTTTGAAGCCTTGGTCCTCAAGAATTCAAAATTTCCAGTTTCTTGCCACCAATTGACAAGTGTTAACACCTCCCTTCTGATCATGACACATGTTGGACACTTGGATTGATCTTATACACTCAAGAACACTAGAAATAGCAAGCTAATTCTTCACTTCCAACTTTCTCATTCACAAATTCTTTCTCCCATCTCATTGGAGCTTGTTTCCAGTCATTTGGAAGCCTCCTATTCTGAGTTCTGAAAGTGTTCATCAACACAAGTAAGAGCACTCCGTAGTTCTTTTATTATTTTGGCAACTTGAGTCAAAAGTCAAACAGTTTGACTTTCGGTTCTGACCATTTTTGGTTAAGTAAAAGTTCAATTGAACTTTACAACACGAAGGTTAATCACGAAGGTTATAATCCCTTGCGATTGCACCTTCTGATTTCACGTTTACTAGTTGAAGTGACGAGTCAAAGTTTCGGTCAAAGATGCACATAATGTGCATTTTACGACGAAACTATTTTCGGGTATCAAAAGTTTTGATACCAAATCAGTTTTATAACATAGTTAGACATGTTTCAACATGTCTAACTCGTCACTTGTCACACCCCGACCCACAGCGGAATAAGAGTCGGGGCATAATTGGGTTATCACCAAAGCTCATGACATTTACTAATATGTTTCATATTTAATAAAGTCAAAGTTACATTTCCAAATATCCAAACATGTTCATACAATACAAAGGAAATAAGCCAAACATAACAATCCCAACTCTAAATCATTTTATTCTTCTAGTCCAGTCCTATGTGTTCCTAGCTGCTGCTGGCTCACCTGTATCATGTGTAAAAATGGGGGGTTTGGGGTCAACATAAGTTGGCGAGTGAACCTTATCAGATAAACATTTATTAATGAATTACTTGTTAGTTTATCAATGAAAAATTGTGCATAATCATAGATGAGCAAATGTAAATAATCAAGCAGTGGCAAATAGCAGTCACAACTATAACATACAATAACATATGACAGCATACATGAACATACCAACATCATACGATAAATAACATAAATGAAACTGTGCGATCAAGGCTCAATCAAACGGAGCCGATCGTATTGCATGTACTGAAAATGAAAATGTCTGTGCGATCAAGGCTCAATCAAACGGAGCCGATCTTATGTGGGCACGCCAGGTTCAACCTCATAATGAAATGGGGAACATGCTCAACGCTCATAATGTAATGGGGAGCGGCGGCCTATGAAATTGCATGTACTGAAAATAATAAATTGCATCCAACAATAACTACACAACAGCAACAAACTGAATACACATGTTCATGATATGATTTATGCACAATGGTTTAAGTATAATATATATAACAAGACACATGATACACCCCAAAACGTGATTAAACGGGGAATTTGTAAAGATTTACTCACATTGGGTGCGTTGGATTGGAGATGGTGAGATGCGCACGAATTAGATGAGCGGAACAACGAGAAATACTAACCTAAATAATAACGGAAAAATATATTAAATGAGTGGATTTTATTAAGGATTTTAATGAAATTAGATATATTTTTGTGAGTTTAAGGCTATTTTCTATCTTTAAAAATGTTATTTTTAAGTATTTTTAATTGATTTTTAAATTAAATTAAATAAATAAAAATATAAAAAAATTTGTTTATTTTGCGTTGACCGTTGACCGTTGACCTGTTGACTTGTTGACCGGTTCGGTCAGTGACATAGTTTGCGCCGGGTGAGGCTCGAACCCGAGACCTCCCGTACGCGTGCACGCAGCTCTACCAACTGAGCTACGTGTCTAACCCGAAATAATCTTGTTTTTAATTATATTTATATACTTATTCAGTTTAACCGAAATTCTTTTAATTGCAAAAACATTTTAATTCAACAAACCGGTGCCAGTGACGGGTTTCGAACTCGCGACGTGTGACTTAATGTTGTACACAGTCCACCGCTGGACTGTGTATCTAACCTGGTTATTATCTCGGTTTTTATTATACTTAACAACTAACTGAGTTAACCCGGTTTAGTTTTTAAACAAAAAGGCATTTTATTACATAAGGAGTGCGTGTAGCAGGGATCGAACTCGGGACATGCGTATATGTTTTGCACACAGTCCACCGCTGGACTGTGTGTCTAACCCGTTCATTTTACTGGTTTTAAATAAACTTATAACTTAATTAATATCGTCTTCTTCATTCAATATTTCCGTCGACTGAATCACTGATTCATTTCTTGTTTTTACGATTATCAAACATTCTTAAGGTTAAAATAAAATGACAGAAACGGTGTTGGAAGTAACATACCGTAGGAATGAGATATCACAGAATTTCCGGCAATTGCGTCGGCTCTGTTTTTATTTTCTTCAACTGAACAAGACATTTAACTGTTTTGATTAGTTAATCGTGGAATTGAAAGTGATAAACAAACGTTAACAGCGGGATTGAAGGTCCTTACCGATTCAATTGAGAGGTTTAAGTTAGAAATAGTCTAACAATTGTTGAACTACAATGATATTGAAAGATTTACCGTTTGAGGATGAATACGGTTTTCCGGCGACTTTTGCAGAAAATTCCGGCGAGTTAATTTAGACGTCCTGACGGTCTGAAAATGTGACGAGAGTGAAATGGAGTATTGGTATGACGTTTCTGAGTCGCGAGAGAGGTCTAGAGTTGAAGTAATTGAGACCTTGATTCTTTTCGGTTATAAAAACCGATAGTAATGAAAATTTATGTTTAATCACCTCTGAATTGATTAAAGACATCGGTTCATCGGTTATAAACGTGAATGCGCGAGTAATCAAACGATCTGACGATTGAATTGCCGATTTCCGTTTCTCAGTTGGCGCAACCGGTTTAACCGAGTTTGTGTATAAATCTCATTTGTTTCCTAGAGATAACAGAAAACACAAAGTGGCGGAGTGGTGATGCAAGTGTGTGTTAAGTCGTTGGATCCAGTTCTGGCTGACCCGGGTTCGAGTCCCGGCAGCAACATATTTTTTTTATTTATTTTGTTTTAACATTTTACCAAATATAATCTTTATAGTTTAGTTTATTTATTAATTATGTATCATTTTAAATCAAAATAATCATAAATATTCAACGTGACTTTTATAACTTGATATTCGATTACAAAACGGAGCGGGTTTTGTAAACACGATTTTTACAAATGTTACAGTATCCCCTACTTTTAGGAATTCCGTCCCGAAATTTAAGTAGTTGAAGTAGTAGGAAAAAGATGCGGGTATTTTTCACGCATTGAGTCTTCACGTTCCCAAGTAAACTCAGGTCCCCGTTTCGACTCCCAGCGTACCCTAACAATTGGAATGCGACTTCGTCGTAGACGTTTCTCTCCGAAGTCCATGATCTCTACAGGTCTTTCAATAAAATGCATAGATTCATCAATCTGAATATCTTCTAGAGGAATGTGGAGGTTTTCATCAGCGAGGCACTTCTTCAAGTTCGACACGTGGAATGTGGGATGAATCCTGTTGAGTTCTTCTGGTGGATCAAGCTTGTATGCTACAGGACCTACTCTTTTGAGTATCTTGAAAGATCCTACGTAACGTGGTGCTAGCTTGCCCTTTTGACCAAAACGAACTACTCCCTTCCACGGTGATACTTTTAAAAGTACATGATCACCAATGTTAAACTCTAAGGGCTTCCGTCGTTTATCTGCATAACTCTT
The DNA here is from genome assembly GCA_947069175.1 of Scalesia atractyloides. Classification (NCBI taxonomy): domain Eukaryota; kingdom Viridiplantae; phylum Streptophyta; class Magnoliopsida; order Asterales; family Asteraceae; genus Scalesia; species Scalesia atractyloides. Next base: position 32,522,012 of record CAMTDV010000030.1, read on the forward strand.
TTGACGACTTTGAGCCGCTAGAAGATTGTTTCGAATTTGATGGATCTTGTCTGTGGTTTCTTGGATAAATTCTGGACCAGTAATTTGAGCTTCCCCAATTTCGTGCCAACATACAGGAGAACGGCACTTACGACCATATAAAGCTTCAAAAGGTGCCATGCCGATGCTCGAATGATAGCTGTTGTTGTACGAAAATTCAACTAATGGTAGGTGGGCGTCCCAATTTCCCTTGAAGTCTATGACATATGCTCGAAGCATATCTTCAAGAGTTTGAATGGTGCGCTCAGACTGTCCATCAGTTTGAGGATATAGGCGGTACTGAGATCTAATTGTGTGCCCATAGCGGATTGTACTGCTTGCCATGTTCGTGAAGTGAAACGACCATCACGATCAGAAATAATGCTTAACGGTACCCCATGTCGGCTTACGATTTCGTTGATATAAATACGAGCAAGCTTTTCGTTCTTGAAATCTTCGCGGATAGGAATAAAGTGAGCTGATTTTGTAAGTCGGTCTATAATTACCCATATAGTGTCATACCCACCAGAAGTGCGAGGTAACCCGGTAATGAAATCCATGGTTATATTTTCCCACTTCCACACAGGTATTTCCGGTTGGACCAGAAGTCCTGAGGGTCTTTGGTGTTTAGCCTTCACCTTGGAACATGTAAGGCACTTGGAAACAAAAACGGCAATATCCTTCTTCATTCCAGGCCACCAATAGGTGTATCGTAGGTCTTGATACATCTTATCGGCTCCTGGATGTATAGAATATCGCGTTTTGTGAGCTTCATTCATTAGAATTTCACGAAGATTGTTGTGGTTAGGAATCCAGATACGATCTAGGTAATACAGAATACTGTCAGATTTAGTTTCAATTTTTAGCTCAGCTCCACAGGACATCTCCTTTCGTACATCTTCTTCTGTTATTAAAACGTGTTGGGCTTCTCGAATTTGATCTTTAATGTCGGTTATAATTTGCGAACATAGAAGATGAATGGAGTTCGCATAACCCTTTCGACTAAGTGCATCAGCCACCACATTTGCTTTACCAGGGTGATATCTAATTTCACATTCGTAATCGTTTAGAAGTTCGACCCATCTTCGTTGCCTCATGTTTAACTCTTTTTGATTGAAGATATGTTGAAGACTCTTGTGGTCAGTGTATATTTCACACTTAGTACCATAGAGATAATGTCTCCATATCTTAAGAGCGAACACAACGGCTCCAAGTTCTAGGTCATGAGTGGTGTAGTTCTTTTCATGTGCCTTGAGTTGTCTCGAAGCATAAGCTATGACTTTTCCTCTTTGCATTAGAACGCAGCCTAATCCTTGCCCTGACGCGTCGCAATAGACTACAAAATCATCACAACCTTCAGGAAGAGTGAGGATTGGTGCATCACAAAGTTTTTGTTTAAGAGTTTGAAAGGCTTCTTCCTGCTTGGGTCCCCATATGAAAGGTTTTCCCTTATGAGTTAAAGCCGTGAGTGGTACAGCAATGCGAGAGAAGTTTGAAATGAACCGACGATAATAGCCAGCTAGACCAAGGAAAGATCTTACTTCAGTTTGTGTACGTGGAGCTTGCCATTCTTGAACCGCTTTGATCTTTGAAGGGTCGACATGTATTCCCTTGTCATTGACTACATGCCCGAGGAATTGCACCTCTTTTAACCAGAATTCACATTTGGAGAATTTTGCATAAAGCTTTTCCTTTTCTAGAAGTGCAAGGATGAGTCGAAGATGACGCTCATGATCAGATTTAGATTTTGAATAAATAAGAATATCGTCATGAATACTATAACAAATCGATCAAGATAAGGTTTGCAGACTTTGTTCATTAGGTCCATGAAGACAGCTGGTGCGTTGGTTAAACCAAATGGCATAACCATGAATTCATAGTGGCCATAACGAGTTCGAAAAGCAGTCTTAGGGACGTCTTCCTCATGCACTCTAAGTTGATGATAGCCAGATCGAAGGTCGATTTTTGAAAAGCAGCTGGCACCTTGAAGTTGGTCAAGAAGATCATCTATGCGAGGTAAAGGGTAGCGATTCTTGATTGTTAATTTGTTGAGCTCTCTGTAGTCGATGCACATACGAAATGATCTATTTTTCTTCTTTACAAAAAGAATAGGTGCACCCCAAGGCGACGAGCTAGGACGTATGAATCCCTTGTCAGTCAACTCTTGTAATTGACTGGCTAGCTCTTGCATTTCAGAGGGGGCTAACCTATAAGGAGACTTTGCAACTGGTGTAGCACCAGGTATAAGATCAATACGGAATTCGACGTCTCTAACTGGAGGAAGTCCTGAAATGTCGTCAGGAAAAACTTGTGGGGAGTCTTTTACTACAGGAATGTCTTCAAGTTTCTTCTCCATGGTTCCCTTTTTGATGATATGAGCTAAACACGCGACATAATTCTTGCGAAGATATTTTTGAGCTTGAAGACAAGACATTAAGCTGAGCCCTTTCGACGAGGTTTCTCCAATGATTCGAAGAGTCTGACCGTTTGAAAGAGGAATACGAATAAATTTTTCACAACATACAACTTCTGCCTGATGTTGACTGAGCCAATCCATACCGATTATGATATCAAAACTTCCCAGCTTCATAGGAATAAGGTCGACTGAGAAATCGTGGTCGTTTAAGGTGAGTGTACAGTTGCGTATAATAGAGTTTAATGAAACTGGTTTCCCGTCAGAAACTTCTACCATTATGGATTCCGTGAGCTTATCCCGATTTTTGCTTAAGATAGGTTCAAATTCTAAAGACACAAAACTTCTATCCGCACCAGTATCAAATAACATAGATGCATATCTACCATTTATAAGGAACGTACCGTTAACCACATTGCCGTCAGCTCTGGCCTGGTTAGCGTTGATATTGAAAGCTCTCCCTCTTGCAGGTGGAGGAGCTTGGTTTGCTTGATTCACCGGGTTGGCTTGGGCCTGAGCATGAATAATATTGACCAACCTTGGACAAGTGTTTCTGAAATGGCTCGGGTCACCGCAATTGTAGCAAGCCCGCATTGTTTGACCCATAGGATAATTGGGCTGGTAATATGTTTGGGTTAAATGTTGGGTGGGTGGTAATAGTAGGGGTTGTTGGGCTTGGCCCATTATTTTTGGTGGGTTTGGGTTAAAGGTTGGTGGCGGTTCGTTCGTTGAGGCATGCGGCAGGTTTGAATAGTATGACCTGCGCGACCGCAGCCGGTGCAATATTGGCAAGGATGATCAGGGGAATGGTGATATTGGCAACGGTTATATTTTGGTAACGGGCCAGTGTAAGGTCTTCTGTATGGTACGGGTGAAGGAGTGACTTTAGTAATGGGTGCAGCAGGAATAGGGGAGTTGGTTTGAGTAACTGCAAAATTTCTGGTGTTGCGCTTCCTCTTGTTAGCAAACTTAGAGGAAGAGATGGGATGGTTTGAAGTTTGACCCTCAACAGGGGCTTTCTTTTTCTCTTCTTTGAACTTCCCGTTACGAATTCGGTTCTCGGTCAGTTCAGTTTCTAGCTCCATAGCAGCTTCAAGTGTTACTGGTGAAACGCTGAGAACTGAATCTTGGATTTTCGAGGGAAGTCCTCGAATATAATGCTCAATCAGACGATAAGTTGGGGTGAATAAATTTGGAACCATTTGGTTCAACTCCAAGAACCTCTTGTTATAAGTGATATGGTCTCCCTCCTTCTGCTTTAGAGCATGAAATTCATCCTCCAACTTTTTAATTTCACTCCTAGGACAGAAACGCCTAGTCATGAATTCCCTTAACTCCTCCCAAGTTAAGGCCATTGCATCTTCAGTTCCCCTCTTCCCTTTCTCAGTATTCCACCAAGTGAGAGCTACCCCAAATAGTCTCCCGGTGGCGTATCGAACCTTGCGATCCTCAGGACAATCGCAGTTTAGAAAAGTCTTTTCCATCTCCTCGAACCAATGTAGGAGAGCAGTGACACCCTCGGTCCCTTCAAATTTAGGAGGATCACAAGACTTGAAATGTTTGTATGAACACTTGCTGGTAGGAGGGTTGTCGATGTTCTGGTCATGTTGTTGGGGAGGGTTAGTAGGATTTGTAGCGAGGGCTTGTTGTACTTGGACCACAATGTCAGGCAGTATCGTGGCCATTTGTTTCGCGATCTGAGTGGCCAAACATTCCTGAGACCTTCCTGATCTTTTACCCCTTCGTTGCTGTCTAGACGACATCTACAGGATCATACAATGAGAAGATTGTGAGTTTATGGTGTCTTTTTAGGTGTCATGTGTCTTTAAGAAAATGAAAATAAAATAAATATCAATAATGCAACTACATCCATAGGATGTCTTGGGTTCGCTCATGTTAGGCCTCAAATGTCCCCCATACCTTCACCTACATAGTCATGTGGGCCCCCATGGCTATTGGCTTGGTAGGATTCATATTAGTATTGGCAATTTAACACTCGCATCACCCGAATGCAAACCACAAAATATGTTCATGAGATGTTTGGTCGGAACGTGTCCAGGTGTAGACACACTGACAACTCAAAGTGGGGTTAGCTCACACGACGTTTGGTATAACATGCTTTGGCCTAATAGGTACTTCGTACTCTCATCGTTAGTCCCCAGGTAGGCAAACTGGTCCTTTATTTTGGATTTATACGAATGCCAGCCTAGACAGGACGTTCCGACTACCGGTACTGGTACCCTTCCAGTTACTACATACCCGTCATGAGAACTCACTTTGATGAGATTTGAAAACACGAAAATCATTGTAAAAGCAATCATGATGTGGTGTGTGCTTTCATGGATGTGGTATGTTATGAGTATACGATTCATGATAGGCATTATATGATAATACATACTTATGAACATGCTTGCACAATATTAAATGTAACATTTAACATAAAACATATAAATATCATGAAATTTGGCATGTAACACACAAAAATCTTATAAGTTTCTAACCGACTATAGTATAGGCTCTAAGGGTCTAATAACCTATCCTATATCCCTATAGTCATGGCTCTGATACCAATCTATCACACCCCGACCCGCAGCAGAATAAGAGTCGGGGCATAATTGGGTTATCACCAAAGCTCATGACATTTACTAATATGTTTTATTTAATAAAGTCAAAGTTACATTTCCAAATATCCAAACATGTTCATACAATACAAAGGAAATAAGCCAAACATAACAATCCCAACTCTAAATCATTTTATTCTTCTAGTCCAGTCCTATGTGTTCCTAGCTGCTACTGGCTCACCTGTATCATGTGTAAAAATGGGGGTTTTTGGGTCAACATAAGTTGGCGAATGAACCTTATTAGATAAACATTTATTAATGAATTACTTGTTAGTTTATCAATGAAAAATTGTGCATAATCATAATGAGCAAATGTAAATAATCAAGCAGTGGCAAATAGCAGTCACAACTATAACATACAATAACATATGACAGCATACATGAACATACCAACATCATACGATAAATAACATAAATGAAACTGTGCGATCAAGGCTCAATCAAACGGAGCCGATCGTATTGCATGTACTGAAAATGAAAATGTCTGTGCGATCAAGGCTCAATCAAACGGAACCGATCTTATGTGGGCACGCCAGGTTCAACCTCATAATGAAATGGGGAACATGCTCAACGCTCATAATGTAATGGGGAGCGGCGGCCTATGAAATTGCATGTACTGAAAATAATAAATTGCATCCAACAATAACTACACAACAGCAACAAACTGAATACACATGTTCATGATATGATGTATGCACAATGGTTTAAGTATAATATATATAACAAGACACATGATACACCCCAAACGTGATTAAACGGGGAATTTGTAAAGATTCACTCACATTGGGTGCGTTGGATTGGAGATGGTGAGATGCGCACGAATTAGATGAGCGGAACAACGAGAAATACTAACCTAAATAATAACGGAAAAATATATTAAATGAGTGGATTTTATTAAGGATTTTAATGAAATTTTTTAGATATATTTTTGTGAATTTAAGACTATTTTCTATCTTTAAAATGTTATTTTTAAGTATTTTTAATTGATTTTTAAATTAAATTAAATAAATAAAAATATAAAAAAATTTGTTTATTTTGCGTTGACCGTTGACCTGTTGACTTGTTGACCGGTTCGGTCAGTGACATAGTTTGCGCCGGGTGAGGCTCGAACCCGAGATCTCCCGTACGCGTGCACGCAGCTCTACCAACTGAGCTACGTGTCTAACCCGAAATAATCTTGTTTTTAATTATATTTATATACTTATTCAGTTTAACCGAAATTCTTTTAATTGCAAAAACATTTTAATTCAACAAAACGGTGCCAGTGACGGGTTTTGAACTCGCGACGTGTGACTTAATGTTGCACACAGTCCACCGCTGGACTGTGTGTCTAACCTGGTTATTATCTCGGTTTTTATTATACTTAACAACTAACTGAGTTAACCCGGTTTAGTTTTGAAACAAAAAGGCATTTTATTACATAAGGAGTGCGTGTAGCAGGGATCGAACTCGGGACATGCGTATATGTTTTGCACACAGTCCACCGCTGGACTGTGTGTCTAACTCGTTCATTTTACTGGTTTTAAATAAACTTATAACTTAATTAATATCGTCTTCTTCATTCAATATTTCCGTCGACTGAATCACTGATTCATTTCTTGTTTTTACGATTATCAAACATTCTTAAGGTTAAAATAAAATGACAGAAACGGTGTTGGAAGTAACATACCGTAGGAATGAGATATCACAGAATTTCCGGCAATTGCGTCGGCTCTGTTTTTATGCTCTTCAACTGAACAAGACAATTAACTGTTTTGATTAGTTAATCGTGGAATTGAAAGTGATAAACAAACGTTAACAGCGGGATTGAAGGTCCTTACCGTTTCACAGACGGAAATAAAGACTTTCAGGGAAGTTTCGGTGAACTGGAATTAGTTGAATACAGCGCCTGAATTCGATTTCAATTGAGAGGTTTAAGTTAGAAATAGTCTAACAATTGTTGAACTACAATGATATTGAAAGTTTTACCGTTTGAGGATGAATACGGTTTTCCGGCGACTTTTGCAGAAAATTCCGGCGAGTTAATTTAGACGTTCTGACGGTCTGAAAATGTGACGAGAGTGAAATGGAGTATTGGTATGACGTTTCTGAGTCGCGAGAGAGGTCTAGAGTTGAAGTAATTGAGACCTTGATTCTTTTCGGTTATAAAAACCGATAGTAATGAAAATTTATGTTCAATCACCTCTGAATTGATTAAAGACATCGGTTCATCGGTTATAAACGTGAATGCACGAGTAATCAAACGATCTGACGATTGAATTGCCGATTTCCGTTTCTCAGTTGGCGCAACCGGTTTAACCGAGTTTGTGTATAAATCTCATTTGTTTCCTAGAGATAACAGAAAACACAAAGTGGCGGAGTGGTGATGCAAGTGTGTGTTAAGTCGTTGGATCCGGTTCTGGCTGACCCGGGTTCGAGTCCCGGCAGCAACATATTTTTTTTATTTATTTTGTTTTAACATTTTATCAAATATAATCTTTATAGTTTAGTTTATTTATTAATTATGTATCATTTTAAATCAAAATAATCATAAATATTCAACGTGACTTTTATAACTTGATATTCGATTACAAAACGGAGCGGGTTTTGAAAACCCGATTTTTACAAATGTTACATCACTTCTAGTTTAGTGCTTGCTTTAATTTGAGTCGTAAGTCGAGCGGTTTGGCCACCGCTTTGACTTTCGAATCTGACTCGTTTGGTCAATCTTAGGATTCGACCAAGTGCATTTTTCTGACCGTAGTTGTATAGGGAATAACCCTCTGAGGTTATACCTTGTGGTCATAAGATTTGGTTAGTTTTATGATGAGTTGCTTATATGTTCTTTTAAATTGACCAAAATACCCTTTTGTGCATAAATTGATTTTAAGCATATGTAACTAAAGTTTTAACGTCTAAACTGATGTTATAAGATAATCCAACTGGTTTTCGCATATAAGACTCATCATTGGACATATTTGACCATCCGATCATTTAATTATGCTTATAACCCGTTAACGTAGTATAAACTACCGTAACGAGTCATAACGGGTCAAAAACACTTAGGATCCTTTCCATATCAGAATGTTAAGCTTATTAAACCATATCATATGAGTTCCAACACACGTTTGGTTTCTAAGACTTCATTCTATCCGATCTCCCGTTTAAAGTCTTGATACACTACCATATTTATCCGACACATTAGGACACGTCTGAGCTTTGTTATTCCGTTGATCAAGGACACATACGCAATCCCAAGTGAGTACATAGTTCCCCTCTTTAACGTTTTCAAATGTTTTGGGGTGATTCATATGTGCCTAATTATTATTTTCAAGATTTCAAAACTATATATATGTGTGGTTTATATACATAGTATACCATCGTCAAAATTTGAAACGTGAGTACATAGTTCCACTCTTTTACGTTTTGCAAAAGTTTTGGGGTGACTATATGTGCTAAATCATTTTCAAGTTTTCAAAAACAAAGTCTATGGTTTATATAGAACAACACGATTTCAATAATGTGAACAACTTGGTGCCTTATCCATGACACGAATGACATTCATTAACATTGATCACGCCTACCGGTAGTATGTTATGATACCATAGGACTGACAATCCCGTTATCGGACTATCCTCTGGATTTGGTGTATGTTTGGGTAATGACAGAAACTGTTTCTGATTAACAAATCATTTTTGATTTGTTAGTCTAGTTAAAGAGACCCTTTGGTGGTCTATTAAAGATACCCTTTGGTGGTATAGTCAACACAGGTTTGAATGTGTTCATTAAAGAACAACAACAATTTTCACTATTAAAACACGGACGATTGGTTTATAACACGGACGATTGGTTTATCATACGGACGATTGGTTTATAACACGAACGAATGGTTTATAACACGGATGATCGATTTATTGCACGAATTGTGACAACCCGTGATTTTGAGATAAAAGTCGCTTGCCTCGTATTTATGTAAATGAAATCATATATTTATTTTGTATGATAAATTATATATATAAACGTGTATTCGAACCTAATTCATTGTGTTGAACCGAACCGAACCGTTTGAACCAAAACACCTGTCTTGCGTGTCGATCCAACCCACTAGCGTAGCTCGAAACTTATGAGTCTTGAACTGCTCATTATAACTTTATTATTGTTTGATTTATTATATTTTGATTATTAGTTGTTTACTAAAAAGTATATATAATAAATAAAACCCTAACGTACCCTAACTACCTGCAATCACCCCTCTCTTTCCATTTGCTACTGCTGAGGACGTGAGACAGGCACCGGAACTCCAAGACTCGACTCTAGGTTACTGTATTCGATCTACTCTTTCGCTAGGTAACTAGTTGATTTACTTTTGTTATAATATAAGTGGTTACACACGAAATCGTTGATTAAAGTTAGATGATCAAGGCTGAATCCTCTATGTTTATTTAATGATTTTTTATATATGTGGAGTTATTATTGATTAGGTTGTTAGAAACTCGTACGTGGTGGGTTATGTGATCTCCGGAACTTGGTATGGAACAGTAAAGTTTTAATTCGTAATGAGAATGAGTGTCATGGCTGTGTTTTTCTGTCGTGATGATTACACTTGTCGTTTAGATGGTTACATGTAGCATATAGTTTGTAGAAATCGCATGTTTGATGTTTATGGTAGTTCACGGGTTCGGGTATGTCTCGCGGGTGTTGATGGGCTAAATCTAGTGGTAGTGATAAGTTAAATGATCTATCTTGTGATACAAAACTGCTGTGAATAAACAATATGGGTCGTTGGGTGCGTTAGTTGTTCGGTTGGGAAGATCGCGTAACGAAAACAGGTTATGTCCGACAGTTACATCCGACTTTAATCGGCTGTAACGGGGTCAAAATTTAATAAAAACTGATGTTTCTTGAGTCTAAGGTGACCTTCCAGCAAATACGTTTCAAACCTAATTGGAATCGCATTTTTCGACGTCGTTTGATATTTTAAATGATTTAGGCTGTGTTTTTCGTCAGAATTTGCAGCCCATTACGAGAGTCATAACCCAATGTAGGAATGGAGTTATGATCTAAAATTTTTATTGTAAGTACTTCTAGATGATTCCAAAAATCTCCAACTGAAATTACATCAATCGGATAACCGAGTATGTTTAAATGAATTTTTCCATGAGCTGCAGTCAGAAAGTGACGAATCTGATTGCTGCTTAGTAAAAGATTTTTTATAATTTTTTTGTAAAGTGTTACACTATAAAATTTTAACACAAGTCCATACCCTCTGATTGACATGCCCTGTAAATTTATGGGAATTTATCTATACATGAAATATTCCGGATAACACTCCGAAAACTGTTCGAAAATGAACTACATTGCTGAATTTTAATTGAAGAGTATTTTAAATCTTTTATGACACTTGTGTTGTCGCTAAGTGATGTCGTGATAGATGCATGCATGATAATTAATATTGTATGATAAAATGTGCTACGAGCTAGATACGTGTAGGATTTGTGTTTCCGCATGAGTACACACACTAACTCTTAAACGGTAATCATGTTAGGACGTGATTGATCGGTTCCACCTCGCGTATTTCTTTCCATTCTTTAATCCGAGCATTCAATGTGAATTCATTGCTCTTTTACAAGCATGCGTTCCGAGGGAACAAACAAACTAATATTCCTTGGAGGAATACATTTACGAAACAAATATTCCTTGGAGGAATACTTTTGGCAACCGTTATAGTTTAAATTCGATGTTGGATAATCTACTCACCTCTATCACTTAATGTAACATCCGTCAAAAAAACGGATTTACCAAACCCGCTCCGTTTATTAACCGAACAATCAGTTAAAAATTTCTTTGCGTATTTAATGCCCAAAATAATTTTAAACGATACATAATTAATAAGTATATTGGAATATATATTTTATATTTGAAAAAGTATTGAAAATAAGAAAATAAAAATAAAAGGCTGCTGCCGGGTTTCGAACCCGGGTCAGCCAGCGATTCAGCAAAGACTTAACTTCCAACCAACCAACCACTGCGCCACTTGTGTTTCTTGTTAATTAATGGAAACAATTAATACATATTATAAGTCTCGAAATCAAAACCGACGCGCCCAATCGCAGTTGTCGGAAATCCCGACGATTTCGCCGAGATTGGACGGTTTCTTCAGTTTTAACCGAAGCTTTAACTACTACATCGGTTATAACCGACGTCTGAACCCGCGACGTAAGTCATAACCGCCGGAAAACTTATTGACCGACGAATCAAGACGGAAATCGGACCAAATTCGTCGATGTCCTACCCTATAAATACCCTCTCTAACCTCTGTTAGCTTTTTCGCTCACAATCACACTTTTTCCCGACAAAAATTCACTCGCCGGAGAATTTCTGCAACTCGCCGGAAAACCGAGTCTTTCACCTCTGAGCCATACTGAACCCCCAGAGGTCATACCGAAGGCACCTACACTCATCTCAAGCTCCATGAAGACCCTCTGCTGCAAGACACACGTCGCTGGAATCATCTGCTGTCACCGGAGTTTCGCCGGCGAAACAGAGGAGCCACTGTTCGGTATATCTAACACTTAATCTCTCATTCTTTTTATTTATCTCACACGTAATTAATCACAAGACACTAAAGAACTTGATTAAATCTTCGAACCAGTCGGACTTCCGTTTCTGGTTAAGTTTAACGAAGAAGACGGAGTTATCAGTTGTGTATAATTTAATTTAAATCAAGATATATCTCGGGTTAGACACACAGTCCAGCGGTGGACTGTGTGCACATAAACACGCATACGTTCCGAGTTCGACTCTTGTCCCACGCACACTCGCCTTAATAAAAATGTTCTTTTTTTAACCGAACCGGATTCACTGCAATAGATGTTAAGTTTAATAAAAACCGGAATAATAACCAAGATAGACACACAGTCCAGTGGTGGACTGTGTGAACGTTTAATCACACGTCACAAGTTCGAGTCCGGACTACCGCACCGGTTCGGGCAATTATCAAACTTTTTATATAAAACAGAAATGAAATTATTTAGTTTGTATATAAGTATAATAAAAATCAGAGTATTTACCAAGTTAGACACACAGTCCAGCGGTGGACTGTGTGTTAACCTAAACCACAGGTCCCGGGTTCGAGACCTGTGGAGAAAACCGGTTCGATGCATTAAAATCGTTTTTAAAAATAAATGATTTTCGGTTTAATTCAATTAGTATATAAATATAATTAAAAACAGAAATATTTCAGGTTAGACACGTAGCTCAGTTGGTAGAGCTGCGTGCACGCGAACGGGAGGTCTCGGGTTCGAGCCTCACCCGGCGCACACAATTACACAGTCTGACCGGTCAACAAGTCAACGGTCGCAAAAAGTCAACATTTTTTATTATTTTTATTTATTTATTTTATTAAAAAATCAATTAAAAATAATTAAACATAACGTTTTTAAGGTTAGAAAATAGCCTTAAACTCACAAAAATATATCCAATCATCCTACTAAAATTGATTAATAAAATCCGATTATTTACCAAACCATTATGTTATTATCTAGGTTAGTTTCACTCGTGGTTAAATCCAACTTCGTGCGTATTCAAAATCATCAACCGAACGCACCCAATGTGAGTGAATCTTACAACTCCCCTTTTTAATTACACGTTTTGGGGTGTGTCATGTGTCACCAAAATTAACTCGTTTATTTAAACTTGTGCCATACCATATTGTGATCTAAACTTAGATTGTATATATTGTTTGTAGTTATGTATTTCATATTGTCAAGTTATATGCAATTCATTCATTATGCCCATCAGTTCCTCGTGGGAGACGAGTTGAGCAACGCGTGCCTTAAAACAAATCCATTATTGTTCGTGTGTGTATTTTTAGTTTATATTGTTTGTAGTTATGTATTTCATATTGTCAAGTATATGCAAATCATTCATTAGGCCCATCAGTTCCTCGTGGGAGACGAGTTGAGCAACGCGTGCCTCAAAACGATCCATTAATGTTCATGTGTGCATTATTTAATATTAAATGATTGGTGGATAAGTTTACATCTATTTTTACTCATGTGTGGTTGTGCACTTTATTTTATAATCAATTAAATAAACTTGTTCAAATGTTTTTCATAGGATTCACTCGCCAACTTTTTGTTGATCCAAAAACCATTTTTACACATGATACAGGTGAACATGATGAAGCAAGGAAAACATAGGAAATGCCTTAGAAGAAAACAATGAAGCCTATCATCATACATATTTCAATGTTCATTCAAATCATCTTCATACTTTTGTTATTCAAAGATTTTGTCACAATTTTCAAATCTCATCAAAGTAAGTTCTGCGACGGGCATGTAGTAACTGGAAGGGTACAAGTACCGGTAGTCGGAACGTCCTGTCTAGGTTGGCATTCGTATAAATCCAATATAACGGACCAGTTTGCCTACCTGGGGACTAACGATGAGAGTACGAAGGACCTATTAGGCCAAAGCATGCCACACCAAACGTCGTTCAAACTAACCCCACTTTGAGGTGTCACCGTGTCTATACCTAGACACATTCCGAATATCATACGTTATATACATATTTCTCGATTTTCTCCGGGTTTTAGTGTTCGTAACCAGGCTAACACATGCGAACCATATGAAAAACCCGGTATTCATGGGGGCCCACATGATTTCGAAGGTGAAGTATGGCGGCATGCAAGGCCTAATGACGAGCAAAGCCCAAGACATCCTATGGATGTAGTAGATTTATTTTTCTATATTTATTTTATGAATGTTCATTCCTAAATACGACCCATGATCCCAAAAACATCCAACTCATACTCATGATACGTATTCCTTGTAGATGTCTTCTAGCCTCGCCCGTAGGAAGATGAGAGCAGGAAAAGCCCGCGAGCGCATGGCTGCCCTAATCGCTCAACAAATGGCTGTCGTAATACCCAACATTGTAATCCAAGTCCAACAAGCACTTATCGCTAATCCCGTCAACCAAGAAGATCAAAACGTTATCAACCCTCCCCCAAATACCACTAAATGCACCTACAAGCATTTCAAATCATGCGACCCTCCAAAATACGAAGGGACTGAAGGTGTCACCGCTCTCCTCCATTGGTTTGAAGAAATGGAGAACACTTTTCTAAATTGTGATTGCCCCGATGATCGCAAAGTGCGATATGCTACTGGTCGTTTATATGGAATAGCACTTACTTGGTGGAACACAGAGAAGGCCAAACGAGGCGCGATGCTATGACTTTGACTTGGGAAGAGTTGAAGGAAATCATGACAAGACGGTTTTGCCCAAGGAGCGAAATCAAGAAATTAGAAGATGAGTTCTATTCGTTGAAGCAAAAGGAAGGCGACCACACCACTTACAACAAAAGATTTCTCGAGTTAAATCAAATGGTTCCCAACTTGTTCACTCCCCTCTACCGTTTGATCGAGCACTACATTCGAGGTCTTCCGTCAAAAATTCAAGACTCTGTAATAAGTACCAGGCCTGCAACTTTGGAAGCAGCAATGGAGTTAGCTACAGAGCTCACCGAAAACCGAATCCGGAACAAAGAATTCAAGGAGGAGAAGAAGAAGGATAAAGCATCAACTGAAACTTCAAACTCCACCCAAACCGAATCCCCTTCTCAACCCATTTCTAAGAGAAAAAGAGACGGGCAACTTTTCGCTACTATCCAACATAATCCACCAATTTCACACGCCATACCCATCTAAGCTATCCCAATCACTCAAGTAGCACCCAACTCAACTTACCCAAATAAGAAACCATACCTTGGACCTCACCCTCGATGTAACACCTGTTTTTGTCACCATCCCCTTACCTTACCTTGTCGACTATGTGCAAATTGTGGACGCTATGGTCATTTGAGCAAGGTTTGCCGCACCCCTCAAAACCAAACCACACCCCCTACTCAAAATATGATCCAAACCTATCAACAACCTCAATACCCCATGTTACCTTATGTTCGAGCTTGTTTCAATTGTGGCGACCCTACCCACTATAGAAACACGTGCCCTCGATTGGTTAACATCATAAACGCTCAAGCTCAATCAAACCCAGTTAACCAAGTAAATCAAGAAAACCCAATCACTAGGCCACCAGCAAGAGGAAGAGTTTTCAACATCAACGCCAATCCTGTCGAAGATAATGACGGCCCAAACGAAACCACCCAACTAGTCCTCTTCACCGAAAATCAAGATTCAACTCCAATCGTTTAGTTTTATGTTTTTCTTTATGTTTTAGAATCACATAGAACCAATCATAAATTAAGGATAAAGCCAATGAGAATTTGACAAGAATATGGTGGATACGCCGCTGGTACTTCCTATATATAAGTATTCTTGTCAAAGGATCGGAGGCATTATCAGGCGGTTATGAGAGGTTCCATGTATAAACTGTTTGTGTGATTATTATTTAGATTAAATTTATTATTTTCAGTACATGCAATACGATCGGCTCCGTTTGATTGAGCCTTGATCGCACAGGCATTTTTCATTTTCAGTACATGCAATACGATCGGCTCCGTTTGATTGAGCCTTGATCGCACAGACATTTTTCATTTTCAGTACATGCAATACGATCTTTTGGTTGTTGTGTTTGTTGTAGAGTCACATAGAACTAATCATAACTTGTGGATAAAGTCAATGAAAATTTGACAAGAATATGGTGGATACGCCGCTGGTACTTCCTATATATAAGTATTCTTGTCAAAGGATCGGAGGCATTATCAGGCGGTTATGAGAGGTTCCATGTATAAACTGTTTGTGTGATTATTGTTTAGATTAAATTTATTATTTTCAGTACATGCAATACGATCGGCTCCGTTTGATTGAGCCTTGATCGCACAGACATTTTTCATTTTCAGTACATGCAATACGATCGGCTCCGTTTGATTGAGCCTTGATCGCACAGACATTTTTCATATTCAGTACATGCAATACGATCTTTTGGTTGTTGTGTTGTTGTAGAGTCACATAGAACTAATCATAACTTGTGGATAAAGTCAATGAAAATTTGACAAGAATATGGTGGATACGCCGCTGGTACTTCCTATATATAAGTATTCTTGTCAAAGGAGCGGAGGCATTATCAGGCGGTTATGAAAGGTTCTATGTAGGATTTAGTATCGTCTTGGTTGAAATTTGTGTTACATTCATATCATCTCGCCATTTAAAGAAATTTGATTGTGTTCTATTTCTACATAAACTAACCTCTCCATCATAACAAACGAGAGAGGAACTGTCACCATTCAAACATGTATTCTATCAGAATTTGGACTCAGATATTGGTTGTTGTGTTTATTTATGTTCTAGAGTTACATCATAGAACCAATCATAACTTACTGATAAAACCAATGAAAATTTGACAAGAATATGGTGGATACGCCGCTGGTACTTCCTATATATAAGTATTCTTGTCAAAGGATCAGAGGCATTGTCAGGCGGTTATGAGAAGTTCTATGTAGGATTTAGTAATTTCTTGGTACATTGGTTGTGGCGTTTTTTTATGTTCTAGAGTCATCATAGAACCAATCATAACTTACTGATAAAACCAATGAAAATTTGACAAGAATATGGTGGATACGCCACTGGTACTTCCTATATATAAGTATTCTTGTCAAAGGATCAGAGGCATTGTTAGACGGTTGTGAGAAGTTCCATGTAGGTTGTAGTATTAGAAATTTTGTTTTAGGATATAACCCTATCCTTCCAAACATATCAAAACTCTTACGCATGATATCATACTTAGTGAATCAACTCTGCTTATCAATATTTTTACCGGAGGCAACAAAAAGCGATTCCTGTAACAGGGTACTTAACCCTTACAAGGGACGTTACCGCCTCAAACAAAAACTTAAACTCTTACTCTTTTTCTAAGTATGTAACTGTCAAACTAGACACCATCATTTTTAGACAAATATATCACTACTTAAATTTCGGGACGAAATTTCTAAAAAGCAGGGGATACTGTAACATCCGTCAAAAAAACAGATTTACCAAACCCGCTCCGTTTATTAACCGAACAATCAGTTAAAAATTTCGTTGCGTATTTAATGCCCAAAATAATTTTAAACGATACATAATTAATAAGTATATTGGAATATGTAATTTATATTTGAAAAAGTATTGAAAATAAGAAAATAAAAATAAAAGGCTGCTGCCGGGTTTCGAACCCGGGTCAGCCAGCGATTCAGCAAAGACTTAACTTCCAACCAACCAACCACAGCGCCACTTGTGTTTCTTGTTAATTAATGGAAACAATTAATACATATTATAAGTCTCGAAATCAAAACCGACGCGCCCAATCGCAGTCGTCGAAAATCCCGACGATTTCGCCGAGATTGGACGGTTTCTTCAGTTTTAACCGAAGCTTTAACTACTACGTCGGTTATAACCGACGTCTGAACCCGCGACGCAAGTCATAACCGCCGGAAAACTTGTTGACCGACGAATCAAGACGGAAATCGGACCAAATTCGTCGATGTCCTACCCTATAAATACCCCCTCTAACCTCTGTTAGCTTTTTCGCTCACAAGCACACTCTTTCCCGACAAAAATTCACTCGCCGGAGAATTTTTGCAACTCGCCGGAAAACCGAGTCTTTCACCTCTACGCCTTACTGAACCCCCAGAGCTCATACCGAAGCCACCTACACTCATCTCAAGCTCCCTGAAGACCTTCTGCTGCAAGACACACGTCGCCGGAATCATCTGCTGTCACCGGAGTTTCACCGGCGAAACAGAGGAGCCACTGTTCGGTATATCTAACACTTAATCTCTCATTCTTTTTATTTATCTCACACGTAATTAATCACAAGACATTAAAGAACTTGATTAAATCTTCGAACCAGTCGGACTTCCGTTTCTGGTTAAGTTTAACGAAGAAGACGGAGTTATCAGTTGTGTATAAGTTTAATTTAAATCAAGATATATCTCGGGTTAGACACACAGTCCAGCGGTGGACTGTGTGCACATAAACACGCATACGTTCCGAGTTCGACTCTTGTCCCACGCACACTCGCCTTAATAAAAATGTTCTTTTTTTAACCGAACCGGATTCACTGCAATAGATGTTAAGTTTAATAAAAACCGGAATAATAACCAAGATAGACACACAGTCCAGTGGTGGACTGTGTGAACGTTTAATCACACGTCACGAGTTTGAGTCCGGACTACCGCACCGGTTCGGGCAATTATCAAACTTTTTATATAAAACAGAAATGAAATTATTTAGTTTGTATATAAGTATAATAAAAATCAGAGTATTTACCAAGTTAGACACACAGTCCAGCGGTGGACTGTGTGTTAACCTAAACCATAGGTCCTGGGTTCGATGCATTAAAATCGTTTTTAAAAATAAATGATTTTCGGTTTAATTCAATTAGTATATAAATATAATTAAAAACAGAAATATTTCAGGTTAGACACGTAGCTCAGTTGGTAGAGCTGCGTGCACGCGAACGGGAGGTCTCGGGTTCGAGCCTCACCCGGCGCACACAATTACACAGTCTGACCGGTCAACAAGTCAACGGTCGCAAAAAGTCAACATTTTTTATTATTTTTATTTATTTATTTTATTAAAAAATCAATTAAAAATAATTAAACATAACGTTTTTAAGGTTAGAAAATAGCCTTAAACTCACAAAAATATATCCAATCATCCTACTAAAATTGATTAATAAAATCCGATTATTTACCAAACCATTATGTTATTATCTAGGTTAGTTTCACTCGTGGTTAAATCCAACTTCGTGCGTATTCAAAATCATCAACCGAACGCACCCAATGTGAGTGAATCTTACAACTCCCCTTTTTAATTACACGTTTTGGGGTGTGTCATGTGTCACCAAAATTAACTCGTTTATTTAAACTTGTGCCATACCATATTGTGATCTAAACTTAGATTGTATATATTGTTTGTAGTTATGTATTTCATATTGTCAAGTTATATGCAATTCATTCATTATGCCCATCAGTTCCTCGTGGGAGACGAGTTGAGCAACGCGTGCCTTAAAACAAATCCATTATTGTTCGTGTGTGTATTTTTAGTTTATATTGTTTGTAGTTATGTATTTCATATTGTCAAGTATATGCAAATCATTCATTAGGCCCACCAGTTCCTCGTGGGAGACGAGTTGCGCAACGCGTGCCTCAAAACGATCCATTAATGTTCATGTGTGCATTATTTAATATTAAATGATTGGTGGATAAGTTTACATCTATTTTTACTCATGTGTGGTTGTGCACTTTATTTTATAATCAATTAAATAAACTTGTTCAAATGTTTTTCATAGGATTCACTCGCCAACTTTTTGTTGATCCAAAAACCATTTTTACACATGATACAGGTGAACAGGATGAAGCAAGGAAAACATAGGAAATGCCTTAGAAGAAAACAATGAAGCCTATCATCATACATATTTCAATGTTCATTCAAATCATCTTCATACTTTTGTTATTCAAAGATTTTGTCACAATTTTCAAATCTCATCAAAGTAAGTTCTGCGACGGGCATGTAGTAACTGGAAGGGTACAAGTACCGGTAGTCGGAACGTCCTGTCTAGGTTGGCATTCGTATAAATCCAATATAACGGACCAGTTTGCCTACCTGGGGACTAACGATGAGAGTACGAAGGACCTATTAGGCCAAAGCATGCCACACCAAACGTCGTTCAAACTAACCCCACTTTGAGGTGTCACCGTGTCTATACCTAGACACATTCCGAATATCATACGTTATATACATATTTCTCGATTTTCTCCGGGTTTTAGTGTTCGTAACCAGGCTAACACATGCGAACCATATGAAAAACCCGGTATTCATGGGGGCCCACATGATTTCGAAGGTGAAGTATGGCGGCATGCAAGGCCTAATGACGAGCAAAGCCCAAGACATCCTATGGATGTAGTAGATTTATTTTTCTATATTTATTTTATGAATGTTCATTCCTAAATACGACCCATGATCCCAAAAACATCCAACTCATACTCATGATACGTATTCCTTGTAGATGTCTTCTAGCCTCGCCCGTAGGAAGATGAGAGCAGGAAAAGCCCGCGAGCGCATGGCTGCCCTAATCGCTCAACAAATGGCTGTCGTAATACCCAACATTGTAATCCAAGTCCAACAAGCACTTATCGCTAATCCCGTCAACCAAGAAGATCAAAACGTTATCAACCCTCCCCCAAATACCACTAAATGCACCTACAAGCATTTCAAATCATGCGACCCTCCAAAATACGAAGGGACTGAAGGTGTCACCGCTCTCCTCCATTGGTTTGAAGAAATGGAGAACACTTTTCTAAATTGTGATTGCCCCGATGATCGCAAAGTGCGATATGCTACTGGTCGTTTATATGGAATAGCACTTACTTGGTGGAACACAGAGAAGGCCAAACGAGGCGCGATGCTATGACTTTGACTTGGGAAGAGTTGAAGGAAATCATGACAAGACGGTTTTGCCCAAGGAGCGAAATCAAGAAATTAGAAGATGAGTTCTATTCGTTGAAGCAAAAGGAAGGCGACCACACCACTTACAACAAAAGATTTCTCGAGTTAAATCAAATGGTTCCCAACTTGTTCACTCCCCTCTACCGTTTGATCGAGCACTACATTCGAGGTCTTCCGTCAAAAATTCAAGACTCTGTAATAAGTACCAGGCCTGCAACTTTGGAAGCAGCAATGGAGTTAGCTACAGAGCTCACCGAAAACCGAATCCGGAACAAAGAATTCAAGGAGGAGAAGAAGAAGGATAAAGCATCAACTGAAACTTCAAACTCCACCCAAACCGAATCCCCTTCTCAACCCATTTCTAAGAGAAAAAGAGACGGGCAACTTTTCGCTACTATCCAACATAATCCACCAATTTCACACGCCATACCCATCTAAGCTATCCCAATCACTCAAGTAGCACCCAACTCAACTTACCCAAATAAGAAACCATACCTTGGACCTCACCCTCGATGTAACACCTGTTTTTGTCACCATCCCCTTACCTTACCTTGTCGACTATGTGCAAATTGTGGACGCTATGGTCATTTGAGCAAGGTTTGCCGCACCCCTCAAAACCAAACCACACCCCCTACTCAAAATATGATCCAAACCTATCAACAACCTCAATACCCCATGTTACCTTATGTTCGAGCTTGTTTCAATTGTGGCGACCCTACCCACTATAGAAACACGTGCCCTCGATTGGTTAACATCATAAACGCTCAAGCTCAATCAAACCCAGTTAACCAAGTAAATCAAGAAAACCCAATCACTAGGCCACCAGCAAGAGGAAGAGTTTTCAACATCAACGCCAATCCTGTCGAAGATAATGACGGCCCAAACGAAACCACCCAACTAGTCCTCTTCACCGAAAATCAAGATTCAACTCCAATCGTTTAGTTTTATGTTTTTCTTTATGTTTTAGAATCACATAGAACCAATCATAAATTAAGGATAAAGCCAATGAGAATTTGACAAGAATATGGTGGATACGCCGCTGGTACTTCCTATATATAAGTATTCTTGTCAAAGGATCGGAGGCATTATCAGGCGGTTATGAGAGGTTCCATGTATAAACTGTTTGTGTGATTATTATTTAGATTAAATTTATTATTTTCAGTACATGCAATACGATCGGCTCCGTTTGATTGAGCCTTGATCGCACAGGCATTTTTCATTTTCAGTACATGCAATACGATCGGCTCCGTTTGATTGAGCCTTGATCGCACAGACATTTTTCATTTTCAGTACATGCAATACGATCTTTTGGTTGTTGTGTTTGTTGTAGAGTCACATAGAACTAATCATAACTTGTGGATAAAGTCAATGAAAATTTGACAAGAATATGGTGGATACGCCGCTGGTACTTCCTATATATAAGTATTCTTGTCAAAGGATCGGAGGCATTATCAGGCGGTTATGAGAGGTTCCATGTATAAACTGTTTGTGTGATTATTGTTTAGATTAAATTTATTATTTTCAGTACATGCAATACGATCGGCTCCGTTTGATTGAGCCTTGATCGCACAGACATTTTTCATTTTCAGTACATGCAATACGATCGGCTCCGTTTGATTGAGCCTTGATCGCACAGACATTTTTCATATTCAGTACATGCAATACGATCTTTTGGTTGTTGTGTTGTTGTAGAGTCACATAGAACTAATCATAACTTGTGGATAAAGTCAATGAAAATTTGACAAGAATATGGTGGATACGCCGCTGGTACTTCCTATATATAAGTATTCTTGTCAAAGGAGCGGAGGCATTATCAGGCGGTTATGAAAGGTTCTATGTAGGATTTAGTATCGTCTTGGTTGAAATTTGTGTTACATTCATATCATCTCGCCATTTAAAGAAATTTGATTGTGTTCTATTTCTACATAAACTAACCTCTCCATCATAACAAACGAGAGAGGAACTGTCACCATTCAAACATGTATTCTATCAGAATTTGGACTCAGATATTGGTTGTTGTGTTTATTTATGTTCTAGAGTTACATCATAGAACCAATCATAACTTACTGATAAAACCAATGAAAATTTGACAAGAATATGGTGGATACGCCGCTGGTACTTCCTATATATAAGTATTCTTGTCAAAGGATCAGAGGCATTGTCAGGCGGTTATGAGAAGTTCTATGTAGGATTTAGTAATTTCTTGGTACATTGGTTGTGGCGTTTTTTTTATGTTCTAGAGTCATCATAGAACCAATCATAACTTACTGATAAAACCAATGAAAATTTGACAAGAATATGGTGGATACGCCACTGGTACTTCCTATATATAAGTATTCTTGTCAAAGGATCAGAGGCATTGTTAGACGGTTGTGAGAAGTTCCATGTAGGTTGTAGTATTAGAAATTTTGTTTTAGGATATAACCCTATCCTTCCAAACATATCAAAACTCTTACGCATGATATCATACTTAGTGAATCAACTCTGCTTATCAATATTTTTACCGGAGGCAACAAAAAGCGATTCCTGTAACAGGGTACTTAACCCTTACAAGGGACGTTACCGCCTCAAACAAAAACTTAAACTCTTACTCTTTTTCTAAGTATGTAACTGTCAAACTAGACACCATCATTTTTAGACAAATATATCACTACTTAAATTTCGGGACGAAATTTCTAAAAAGCAGGGGATACTGTAACATCCGTCAAAAAAACAGATTTACCAAACCCGCTCCGTTTATTAACCGAACAATCAGTTAAAAATTTCGTTGCGTATTTAATGCCCAAAATAATTTTAAACGATACATAATTAATAAGTATATTGGAATATGTAATTTATATTTGAAAAAGTATTGAAAATAAGAAAATAAAAATAAAAGGCTGCTGCCGGGTTTCGAACCCGGGTCAGCCAGCGATTCAGCAAAGACTTAACTTCCAACCAACCAACCACAGCGCCACTTGTGTTTCTTGTTAATTAATGGAAACAATTAATACATATTATAAGTCTCGAAATCAAAACCGACGCGCCCAATCGCAGTCGTCGAAAATCCCGACGATTTCGCCGAGATTGGACGGTTTCTTCAGTTTTAACCGAAGCTTTAACTACTACGTCGGTTATAACCGACGTCTGAACCCGCGACGCAAGTCATAACCGCCGGAAAACTTGTTGACCGACGAATCAAGACGGAAATCGGACCAAATTCGTCGATGTCCTACCCTATAAATACCCCCTCTAACCTCTGTTAGCTTTTTCGCTCACAAGCACACTCTTTCCCGACAAAAATTCACTCGCCGGAGAATTTTTGCAACTCGCCGGAAAACCGAGTCTTTCACCTCTACGCCTTACTGAACCCCCAGAGCTCATACCGAAGCCACCTACACTCATCTCAAGCTCCCTGAAGACCTTCTGCTGCAAGACACACGTCGCCGGAATCATCTGCTGTCACCGGAGTTTCACCGGCGAAACAGAGGAGCCACTGTTCGGTATATCTAACACTTAATCTCTCATTCTTTTTATTTATCTCACACGTAATTAATCACAAGACATTAAAGAACTTGATTAAATCTTCGAACCAGTCGGACTTCCGTTTCTGGTTAAGTTTAACGAAGAAGACGGAGTTATCAGTTGTGTATAAGTTTAATTTAAATCAAGATATATCTCGGGTTAGACACACAGTCCAGCGGTGGACTGTGTGCACATAAACACGCATACGTTCCGAGTTCGACTCTTGTCCCACGCACACTCGCCTTAATAAAAATGTTCTTTTTTTAACCGAACCGGATTCACTGCAATAGATGTTAAGTTTAATAAAAACCGGAATAATAACCAAGATAGACACACAGTCCAGTGGTGGACTGTGTGAACGTTTAATCACACGTCACGAGTTTGAGTCCGGACTACCGCACCGGTTCGGGCAATTATCAAACTTTTTATATAAAACAGAAATGAAATTATTTAGTTTGTATATAAGTATAATAAAAATCAGAGTATTTACCAAGTTAGACACACAGTCCAGCGGTGGACTGTGTGTTAACCTAAACCATAGGTCCTGGGTTCGAGACCTGTGGAGAACACCGGTTCGATGCATTAAAATCGTTTTTAAAAATAAATGATTTTCGGTTTAATTCAATTAGTATATAAATATAATTAAAAACAGAAATATTTCAGGTTAGACACGTAGCTCAGTTGGTAGAGCTGCGTGCACGCGAACGGGAGGTCTCGGGTTCGAGCCTCACCCGGCGCACACAATTACACAGTCTGACCGGTCAACAAGTCAACGGTCGCAAAAAGTCAACATTTTTATTATTTTTATTTATTTATTTTATTAAAAAATCAATTAAAAATAATTAAACATAACGTTTTTAAGGTTAGAAAATAGCCTTAAACTCACAAAAATATATCCAATCATCCTACTAAAATTGATTAATAAAATCCGATTATTTACCAAACCATTATGTTATTATCTAGGTTAGTTTCACTCGTGGTTAAATCCAACTTCGTGCGTATTCAAAATCATCAACCGAACGCACCCAATGTGAGTGAATCTTACAACTCCCCTTTTTAATTACACGTTTTGGGGTGTGTCATGTGTCACCAAAATTAACTCGTTTATTTAAACTTGTGCCATACCATATTGTGATCTAAACTTAGATTGTATATATTGTTTGTAGTTATGTATTTCATATTGTCAAGTTATATGCAATTCATTCATTATGCCCATCAGTTCCTCGTGGGAGACAAGTTGAGCAACGCGTGCCTTAAAACAAATCCATTATTGTTCGTGTGTGTATTATTTAGTTTATATTGTTTGTAGTTATGTATTTCATATTGTCAAGTATATGCAAATCATTCATTAGGCCCACCAGTTCCTCGTGGGAGACGAGTTGAGCAACGCGTGCCTCAAAACGATCCATTAATGTTCATGTGTGCATTATTTAATATTAAATGATTGGTGGATAAGTTTACATCTATTTTTACTCATGTGTGGTTGTGCACTTTATTTTATAATCAATTAAATAAACTTGTTCAAATGTTTTTCATAGGATTCACTCGCCAACTTTTTGTTGATCCAAAAACCATTTTTACACATGATACAGGTGAACAGGATGAAGCAAGGAAAACATAGGAAATGCCTTAGAAGAAAACAATGAAGCCTAGATTGATGTATAGGACATGATGTAATTATGATTGTATATTTCCCATTAAAATGCATTAATGAATATGAAACGTTATAATAAATGTGATGAGCTTTGATGATAACCCCATCATGCCCCGATCACCTTTTCCGCTGCGGGTCGGGGTGTGACACTTAAGTCCCATCTTATTACCGAACTAGTTGCTTGGAGGGCAACGGGGTATTAGTTGATAGCGCTATTAGGCTTGACAAGCTCACACCGTACCTGGATTGGACGGGCGGAACTAATGACGTTAACCACATGATCTCAATGTTGATAGGCATTGGGGAAGGGCAAACAAACTGACGTCACTGCGGTATCGAGCTATTATCAATATGTCTTTAAACTAAACACCTACTTGTTTTATGCTAAACAAAACTGTGAACTCGTCGGCTTAATCGCTGATACACTTTTTTTTCTGCATGTTTGTAGGTCGTTAGATATATCTTGTATGGGAACTTGCAGTCTGAGGAGCTAAGGGTGTCATGGGGCGTGTTACTTGATTGCAAACAATAAAACCTTACGCTTTAAAATATTTTTATTTCAATTATTTGCGATACTTACATTTGCTTCCGCTGAACACATATGTTGATTGAATCGTTTAATTTGAGTTACACTATTCATGTTGGACATGGCGTTGGCCTTTTTTTATATTATTTACTACTAGCTCAACTTGATTAGTGGGCTAGATCCTGGTACGTCACACGCCTCGCGGTAAAACCCCGCAGGTGGATTTTTGAGGGTGTGACAGATTGGTATCCGAGCCACTGGTTATAGTGAACTAGGTTTTAAAAAGTTTTGTAAAACCAGACTATAACCGAGTAAATTCCGAAACGACCATGACACAACGCTCCAGATTGCAAGGTTCGTCTTTTATTATCGTATACTAACACATACATATGCATTGCATTACATGTAGCCGCACACACAACCTTATAGTATGATTACATGTGTTACCTATTTATGCTACGACGAATCATTAGCATGTCATCATATCTATACCTCTAGTGATCTTTATCGTTTGACAACACTTTCTTTTGACATCGAATCTGAGGATTTCTTGATACAAGTTAGTGGGAACTGGGGTAAACATGCAAATCGAATTATCATTACGAGTGCAGACGTAATAATAATTGGGGTTACATGTGAGTCCCAGTGAGACCAAACGTGTGTAAAGGGATTTTGACCCATTATCCCGACATAAGTGGGGATTCAGATATCTAGAGGAGCCATAGCGATGATGGACCCCTACCTAATCTTGAAGTATACTCTATTCACTCTTCTTGTTTACTTGTACTGAACATGAAAATAATATGCGATACCTTTTTTTTACATATCGGCTCCAAACCTCTCTTGAAACCAAACACATTGAGGAATTGGTTGACGGTCAGCCGAGTGAAACATCTCATATTTTTATGCTGGGTGCAAACTCGATCTTTAGGTCAGGTGTTTGACATTGACCTACTCCCTGTTACTCTTAGTAGTTTTGATCGAGTCATCTTAACGCATTCCTTTTACTCTTCCGTGACTGCTTAGCAAAATTTCGGGACGAAATTCTCTTTCAACTTGTGGATGATGTGGTACCCGAGGAAAATTCCTAGTCATCTTAACTCGTCTTTCACTCTCCTGTCTACTTATTAAATTTCGGGACGAAATTTCTTTTAACTTGGGGATGATGTGACAACCCGTGATTTTGAGATAAAAGCCGCTTGCCTCGTATTTATATAAATGAAATCATATATTTATTTTGTATGATAAATTATCTATACTATATATAATAAGCATATCCGAAGGGTAACTTTGGTCATTTGCCACTTTTTCAACATGTACAACATCTGAAACATCTTGTACAAAGCTCTAAAGCACAAATGCATTTCAATAACTTTTAAACACCCTGTGGAATCTTTAGGCGGGATTTCAAATTTCATACTCTCCTGCAGATTTCCAGATCTGAACAAAACCACCTCTTCTCCCCATTTTTAGATCCTGACCAAAGCCACCTTCCCTCCCCTCTACTCCATTTTGTCCGTTGTCCTTGATGTTGCTCCATCGATCATATCCAACAATCTTCCGTCCGGCGTTTCGGTTCCAGTGAAACCAGAAATGGTGCTAGGGTTCTGGCGGGTTAAGATTGGTTCAAGTGGCAGCGATGGTAACGGGTTTTAGGTCACAATTGTGACGGCCCATAGCCACACCAATCATGTGGTAAGAATTAACAACCCGACCTAGGGTTCAGACCAGTGACGGGGCCGACCAAAATAGGGTTTCCACTACGGATCTACTTTTGCATGTATGTTCTTCAGACAATCAAGGTGTGATTCTTTCAATTTGAGTTCATATTTCTGGTGGTTTTGTATCTTGGGGTGTGATTTAGGAGAGGTAGATTCATAATTTTAGGGCTTTGAGGTTGCTGATGACTGATGAGGTGATGGTAGCAGTTGACGGCATCGGAGATGAACTCTGGACTCGAGACAGAGATGAACTCTGAACGCAAGACCATAGGGGTTGCATATGGTGAGAGGTCCGATTAGGAGAACCTGACGGTAATTTGAAATTGTCGGGATGTGTTCAGAATAGATAAATTGGCGGAACTAATGACGTTAACCACATGATCTCAATGTTGATAGGCATTGGGGAAGGGCAAACAAACTGACGTCACTGCGGTATCGAGCTATTATCAATATGTCTTTAAACTAAACACCTACTTGTTTTATGCTAAACAAAACTGTGAACTCGTCGGCTTAATCGCTGATACACTTTTTTTTCTGCATGTTTGTAGGTCGTTAGATATATCTTGTATGGGAACTTGCAGTCTGAGGAGCTAAGGGTGTCATGGGGCGTGTTACTTGATTGCAAACAATAAAACCTTACGCTTTAAAATATTTTTATTTCAATTATTTGCGATACTTACATTTGCTTCCGCTGAACACATATGTTGATTGAATCGTTTAATTTGAGTTACACTATTCATGTTGGACATGGCGTTGGCCTTTTTTTATATTATTTACTACTAGCTCAACTTGATTAGTGGGCTAGATCCTGGTACGTCACACGCCTCGCGGTAAAACCCCGCAGGTGGATTTTTGAGGGTGTGACAGATTGGTATCCGAGCCACTGGTTATAGTGAACTAGGTTTTAAAAAGTTTTGTAAAACCAGACTATAACCGAATAAATTCCGAAACGACCATGACACAACGCTCCAGATTGCAAGGTTCGTCTTTTATTATCGTATACTAACACATACATATGCATTGCATTACATGTAGCCGCACACACAACCTTATAGTATGATTACATGTGTTACCTATTTATGCTACGACGAATCATTAGCATGTCATCATATCTATACCTCTAGTGATCTTTATCGTTTGACAACACTTTCTTTTGACATCGAATCTGAGGATTTCTTGATACAAGTTAGTGGGAACTGGGGTAAACATGCAAATCGAATTATCATTACGAGTGCAGACGTAATAATAATTGGGGTTACATGTGAGTCCCAGTGAGACCAAACGTGTGTAAAGGGATTTTGACCCATTATCCCGACATAAGTGGGGATTCAGATATCTAGAGGAGCCATAGCGATGATGGACCCCTACCTAATCTTGAAGTATACTCTATTCACTCTTCTTGTTTACTTGTACTGAACATGAAAATAATATGCGATACCTTTTTTTTACATATCGGCTCCAAACCTCTCTTGAAACCAAACACATTGAGGAATTGGTTGACGGTCAGCCGAGTGAAACATCTCATATTTTTATGCTGGGTGCAAACTCGATCTTTAGGTCAGGTGTTTGACATTGACCTACTCCCTGTTACTCTTAGTAGTTTTGATCGAGTCATCTTAACGCATTCCTTTTACTCTTCCGTGACTGCTTAGCAAAATTTCGGGACGAAATTCTCTTTCAACTTGTGGATGATGTGGTACCCGAGGAAAATTCCTAGTCATCTTAACTCGTCTTTCACTCTCCTGTCTACTTATTAAATTTCGGGACGAAATTTCTTTTAACTTGGGGATGATGTGACAACCCGTGATTTTGAGATAAAAGCCGCTTGCCTCGTATTTATATAAATGAAATCATATATTTATTTTGTATGATAAATTATCTATACTATATATAATAAGCATATCCGAAGGGTAACTTTGGTCATTTGCCACTTTTTCAACATGTACAACATCTGAAACATCTTGTACAAAGCTCTAAAGCACAAATGCATTTCAATAACTTTTAAACACCCTGTGGAATCTTTAGGCGGGATTTCAAATTTCATACTCTCCTGCAGATTTCCAGATCTGAACAAAACCACCTCTTCTCCCCATTTTTAGATCCTGACCAAAGCCACCTTCCCTCCCCTCTACTCCATTTTGTCCGTTGTCCTTGATGTTGCTCCATCGATCATATCCAACAATCTTCCGTCCGGCGTTTCGGTTCCAGTGAAACCAGAAATGGTGCTAGGGTTCTGGCGGGTTAAGATTGGTTCAAGTGGCAGCGATGGTAACGGGTTTTAGGTCACAATTGTGACGGCCCATAGCCACACCAATCATGTGGTAAGAATTAGCAACCCGACCTAGGGTTCAGACCAGTGACGGGGCCGACCAAAATAGGGTTTCCACTACGGATCTACTTTTGCATGTATGTTCTTCAGACAATCAAGGTGTGATTCTTTCAATTTGAGTTCATATTTCTGGTGGTTTTGTATCTTGGGGTGTGATTTAGGAGAGGTAGATTCATAATTTTAGGGCTTTGAGGTTGCTGATGACTGATGAGGTGATGGTAGCAGTTGACGGCATCGGAGATGAACTCTGGACTCGAGACAGAGATGAACTCTGAACGCAAGACCATAGGGGTTGCATATGGTGAGAGGTCCGATTAGGAGAACCTGACGGTAATTTGAAATTGTCGGGATGTGTTCAGAATAGATAAATTGGTCAAACTTGCCATCTGGATTAATCTTAATAACCATTATGAGGTTCTTATGCCTGTTTATTCAAGAATCTAATGTTATAATGCTCTCTTGTTCAAATTTCAAATTGTGTAGTTGGTCACTGAGATTTGAAGATGTTTCATTTTGTGGCGAAATTAAGAATATTGTTGGTTTTGGGTTGATACTTGATACTTGTTTCTTTGTGGCCAGTTACAAATCTTTTATGCATTTTATTTTTGTTGTTTTTTTTCTGTAGTGCCAGCATCAAATGGTGGAGGATGAAAAACCACAATCCACCATGGGCTCGGGAAGTGCAAGCCCTTCATTATGTTCATTTGTTTCACTTCATGGGCCCGATTTACATATCATAAAAAAGCTTGATTAAATTTATAAACTGTAATGACATGTGTCAAATAGCGATGCACCAAGAATGCTATGGGGCAAGAAATGTTCAAGATATTACGTCATGGGTTTGCCGATCCTGAGACACCGGATATTGAGCGTGAATACTGCCTCGGCCCTGTAAAAGGCGATAACTTTACACATGCACTGAAATTTATTCATTTAGTTTGACTGTTTGAGTATTAAAATCTGATTATCGTTTTTTTTTATTTAGGAGGTGCTCAGAAGCCTACTGATGTGGAGCCCCTAGGGGTTCACGTAACATGTGCTTGGTTTAAACCTGAAGTTTGCTTTGCGAGTGATGAGAAAATGGAGCCTGCACTCAGGATTTTAAGTATCCCCTCAAACTCATTTGTAAAGGTACATTGTTTTTGATGTTATGTACAGAGCAAAAAAGAATAATTACCCCCCTCCCCCCACCCACCACCATGCACGCACGCACAACTACAATAAAGTTGTGGCATTTTACTAGACATATATGATTGAGAAACTGTTTATTAGTTATGTGTAACAATGAGTGTTGACCGAAAAAGGGATAATCGTGGATTATATACATTTGACTTGACATGTGTGTGTGTACCATGCCAGTTTCAATTTTCCTTTGTTTTCAATTTATTATATTAACTACCCATTAATTAGTATTGCCATTTTGATACAATGATAATGGCTAGATGAATAATTTCAACTTTAAAATGAGTCTTCAAAGGAAATGTTGCATGTGGATTACTACTGGCAAATTATCTTATATCTTGTTTAAGCGTATTAGTGTATTACATATATTTGAAAAATAGTCAGATATCCTATATAGTTGACTCAAAGTTGTATTTTGGTTCAGATATGCGTTGTTTGTAACATGGATCTTGTACACAATGCTCAAAGTGTTCCACGTATTATCATGCAACGTGTGCATCAAGGGCTGGCTACCGAATGGAGGTCAGGCTCCTTTTTTCGCTATTTAACAGTTCATAGACATGATTACTAATTTTAAATTTTATTAAAAATAAGATCAACCTTTTCTTACCTGAAAGTTGAAAAAATGCAATTATTTTTTTCGCAGTTACATTCCCTGCAAAAGAATGGGAAAAGCAGATCACACGGATGGTGTCTTATTGCGCTTATCACAGGTTCTTATTTTACAAAAAAAATCAAATATTTTTTTTTGCTTCATTTACTAAAATGATTCGAAAATCGATTTCAAGGCTCCGAATCCAGATACAGTCCTAATAATACAAACACCTGGAGGGGTGATTTCCGCTAAAAGCCTGATATAAACACTAATAAAAATGGTTCAAGATTGGTTTCATCACGAAGATCGCAACTTCTTGAAGCTCCGGTCCCTGAAACTTTGACCGAGGCTGAACCATTTTCTGCAGCAAGGTGCAGGGAGCAGCAGAGATCACACAAGGTAGTTAATTATCAATACTTCTATACTATATATAATATGCATATTGGAAGGGCAAGATTGGTCATTTGCCACTTTTTCAACAATACTATATATAATAGCAGCTGAGAATGGGATTTTGTTGCTAAATAATTACAATTGTTAATGGACAATATGTTCTCTCACTGAAAAAACTTAGTACGATTTTATTGTTGCAGTCGCAAGTTAATAGTGTGAGGTTACCTCATCATATTGCGGTTAAGAGGTTTTATGTGGTACCGCGCTTGTTGAATTCTCATCTGAGGAGGAAGCCACACACATTTTGACACAAAGCTTGGTTTTTAAAGGTCCTGATCTGCAATTAAAAATCGAAGTAAGCAATTTTGTTAGCAATTTTGAACTTAACTGTTGGGAACTTGGGATTTATTGGCAACATCGGCAAGTTTTGATGTCCAGGTGGTTCCCTGGATGCACTTGTGCCTGGACAGAGGTGAGCACCTAATTGTGCTTTTTCATGATCCTTGCCGCGCTTCTTGCACCTTTGACTACATATCTAGCAGGATAATTGGTATGACTAAATTATCTATTAGCCTAAATAATATGATGTACTGGATCACTTGTTGGATATCATTTATTTGATCTATTGGTTCTCATGTAATTACATGGATTTCTTAGTCAGTTGAATTAAGGGTTATTGATGTAATTGGTTGTCTCTTGTCTTGTGAATGCTTTCAAGGTGGTGATTGTTAATGAATTTGTCATATTTCAGGGGAAGCTGAAAAAGTACTGGAATATGCTTTCTTGTGTATGCTTTCTAGATGTACTTTGTATTTCATGGCAAGATGAGTGGGTCAAGATGGTTGGGCAGATCAAAACAAGTTATGGCTCAAAAATGGGTCAGGTAAGGTTGAACCATTAACACCTTTTATCCATTATTTATACATAATCATTGGGTTAATTATGTTTGAATGTTTGACAAATTATAGATAATAGATTCTTTTCAAGATTTTTAAAAAGAATCTTTGAAAATGCTCACAAACTCAAGAAAACAATGCATGCTATTCGAAGTTGCTATAATTATTGCTTGAGCGCTCGAATTGTTACATCGTCGTTTTATGATTTAAATAACTATACTAATGGGTTGGTTTGGACAATTAATTGTATCAAGTTTGTTACTGGTAATTGTTTTTTTTATTTGTATCAAGTTTGTATCAAGCCCTGAGGACTGAAGGCGGATCTGCAGTTCTGCACATGACGGCTTGTTACTGTAATGGTTATGAACAACTGGTGTCTTGTTTGAATGGTAAGTGGTTGTATGCATATTTCGTGTAATATCATAGAAAATTGATGGGAAGGTTTGACTATAGAAGTTTGACCATTTAGATTCTACTGCTTCACATAACCGTTTTATGCATGGGTCAAACCTTTTATCTATTAGATTATTTCTAGAATGTTATATTTTTTTGAAATTAATTGTAGAATAATTTAATAAATTAAATCAGGTAATATGTGATGGAAAGAATGACTAACGTTTGGTTCGGTTTTAAATTTGAATGGTTGGGTTTCGGTTTTGGATAACCTTAAACCGTTACTAACGGTTCGGCTCACGGTTTGACATAAAAACCGCCCAAACCAGACCACGAACACCCCTAGCCAACACTAATAACTTATAAACTGTAAAGTAGCACATGTTACCCTTTTTGATAACTTTGCATCAAACTACGCAGATTTTGCATGCAGTGGAAAATTTGGGGCGCCAGTAGCGGTTCTAAAAAATAAGTTTCGCTTTATTTTTCAGGAGTGAGGTTATATTATGTATTTAGACATGAAGCCTATTGTTGTGATTGGTTGGGGTTCTCATGTCTTTGATTTGCTACTTTGATCTGACCTATCCAAAACAAGATTGTTGATTTCTTCTATTCAGGTCCTTCACAAGCTCAAATATTAGTTTTGCAAGTGAATTTTTTTCACCTTTGAACTTGAGCTTTATATATTTGCCAGGTCCACATATTTTCTCAACTTTAAAATGCAAGTGAAACATTCAGAAATGAGAACATACATTAAGATGCTTTAGCCTGAGTCTCGGATAACAAAATTTAGCTCCTGAAGTTTATTAACTTCTCGTGTGTATGCACGGCTAATAAGTCTTTGACTTCAAAAAGAAAAACAAACGTTGGGCATCTACACCATTGTGTTGCAGAATCCCGAACCAATTGAACAAAAGCAGCATGCTACAAACAAATGGTTTGTTGTTTCATCGGTGTCGCCACGAAAACTACATCCAAAGGATTTCGAATAAATGTTCCTCCTTGCTTATGCGACCAAGGTTGGTAGCCGATCCAAGACCCTCCACCAAGAAAACAAGTATTGCGTTGTTAATTACCGCCGCTGCATCGCGCGGGTCCCGGCTAGTATATATAAACGTGTATTCGAACCTAATTCATTGTGTTGAACCGACCCGAACCGTTTGAACCAAAACACCTGTCTTGCGTGTCGATCCAACCTACTAGCGTAGCTCGGAACTTATGAGTCTTGAACCATAACATGCTCATTATATCTTTATTATTATTTGATTTATTATATTTTGATTATTAGTTGTTTACTAAAAAAGTATATATAATAAATAAATATAGAAACTAAAGTGGCTACAACAATTAATACTGCCACTCTTTTTTTTCCATCCTCGTTTGTGTGTGGCCCAAGAAACAGCACACATAATACTTATTATTGGCCCACTTTGCAATCATCTCAAACCGCCCTCACACTCTCGAGATATTATGTACGTAATGCATGTATTTTTTTTCGTATCTATCCTAAACAAAACCCTAACCTACCCTAACAACCTGCGATCGTCCCTCTCTTTCCCTTTGCTACTGCTGAGGACGTGAGACAGGCACCGGAACTCCAAGACTCGACTCTAGGCTAATGTATTCGATCTACTCTTTCGCTAGGTAACTAGTTGATTTACTTTTGTTATAATATAAGTGGTTACACACAAAATCGATGATTAAAGTCTGATGATCAAGGCTGAATCCTCTATGTTTATTTAATGATTTTTTATATATGTGGAGTTATTATTGATTAGGTTGTTAGAAAGTCGTACGTGGTGGGCTATGTGATCTCGGGAACTTGGTATGGAACAATAAAGTTTTGATTCGTAATATGAGAATGAGTGTCATGGCTGTGTTTTTCTGTCGTGATGATTACACTTGTCGTTTAGATGGTTACATGTAGCATAGAGTTAGTAGAAATCACATGTTTGATGTTTATGGTAGTTCACGGGTTCGGGTATGTCTCGCTGGTGTTGTTGATGGGCTAAATCTAGTGGTTAGTGATAAGTTGGTTGTTAAATGATCTGTCTTGTGATACACAACTGCTGTGAATAAACAATATGGGTCGTTGGGTGCGTTAGTTGTTCGGTTGGGAAGATCGGGTAACGAAAACAAGTTATGTCCGACAGTTACAGCCGACTTTAATCGGCTGTAACCGGGTAAAAATTTAATAAAAACTGATGTTTCTTGAGTCTAAGGTGACCTCCCAGGAAATACGTTTCAAACCTAACTGGAATCGCATTTTTTCGACGTCGTTTGATATTTTAAATGATTTATTTCGTATTAAAGGTCCAGGCTGTGTTTTTCGTCAGAATTTGCAGCCCATTACGAGAGTCATAACCCAATGTAGGAATGGAGTTATAATCTGAAATTTTTACTGTAAGTACTTCCAGATTACTCCAAAAATCTCCAACTGAAATCACGTCAATCGGATAACCGATGATTTTTAAATGAATTTTTCCGTGAGCTGCAGTCAGAAAGTGACGAATCTGATTGCTGCTTAGTAAAATATTTTTTATAAATTTTTTGTAAAGAGTTAGACTATAAAATTTTAACACAAGTCCATACCCTCTTATTAACATGCCCTGTAAATTTTTGGGAATTTATCTGTACACGAACTATTCCGGATAACACTCCGAAAACTGTTCGTAAATGCACTACATTGCTGAATTTTAAATGAAGAGTATTTTAAATCTTTTGTGACACTTGTGTTGTCGCTAAGTGATGTCGTGATAGATGCATGCATGATAATTAGCATTGTATGATGAAATGTGCTACGTGCTAGATACGTGTAGGATTTGTGTTTCCGCATGAGTACACACACTAACTCTTAAACGGTAATCATGTTAGGACGTGATTGACCGGTTCCACGTCGCGTATTTCTTTCCATTCTTTAATCCGAGCATTCAAAGGTGAGTTCACTGCTCTTTTACAAGCATGCGTTCCGAAGGAACAAACAAACTATTATTCTTTGGAGGAATACATTTACGAAACAACTATTACTTGGAGGAATACTTTTGGCAAACGTTTATAGTTTAAATTCGATGTTGGATAATCTACTCAACTCTATCACTTAAGTCCCATCTTATTACCGAACTAGTTGCTTGGAGGGCAACGGGGTATTAGTTGATAGCGCTATTAGGCTTGACAACCTCACACCGTACCTGGATTGGACGGGCGTGAACTAATGACCTTAACCACATGATCTCAATGTTGATAGGCATTGGGGAAGGGCAAACAAACTGACGTCACTGTGGTATCGAGTTATTATCAACATGTCTTTAAACTAAACACCTACTTGTTTTATGTTAAACAAAACTGTGAACTCGTCGGCTTAATCGCTGATACACTTTTTTTTCCTGCATGCTTGTAGGTCGCTAGATATATCTTGCATGGGAACTTGCTGTCTGAGGAGCTAAGGGTGTCATGGGTCGTGTTACTTGATTGCAAACAATAAAACCTTACGCTTTAAAACATTTTTATTTCAATTATTTGAGATACTTACATTTGCTTCCGCTGAACACATATGTTGATTGAATCGTTTAATTTGAGTTACACTATTCAAGTTGGACATGGCGTTGGCCTTTTTTTTATATTATTTACTACTAGCTCAACATGATTAGTGGGCTAGATCCTGGTACGTCACACGCCTCGCGGTAAACCCCCGCATGTGGATTTTTGAGGGTGTGACACCAATAATTTGAACGATTGGTTATAACAAGGACAAAGGGTTTTGAACGATGTCCCGCAACGATTTTCACTTAAAGATATAAACCATATAATGTTTTCTTTAAATCGATTTATTACTCGGTTTTACAAAAGAAATGTTTTTGGTCAAGATTCATGGCTACAAGGTTTTCTTGTACTTATATCAACTTGTTATGTTGGTTAAATATATTGCAATATCAAACACTTTTTGATTTCAAGGTTCATACTCATCGACTCTCGAAGTCAGACGAGGTGTTGCAATTTGACACACAAAACCTATGTACTCGCCAGCTTTTTATTCTGACTGTCTTTTCACATATGTTTCAGGAGCCATTGTTTGATGATTTGGTTGCATACTTCACATAGGATGGAGCGGGCCTTAGTGACTTTTAAAACTTGAAAGACAAATTTGATTGTATTTAGTTTCCATTATCCTAAGGCAATGTAATCTATTAATGCAATAAAACATAACTTTAAACAAAACTTTAAATTCCATGTGTTGTGAGACAATTCTTGTAACATGACTCCCGGATGTCTCCGCCGTGGTTTGTTGTTTTGCGCGAACGGCATGTTACAACACTGATACAAAATAACAGTTAAGATGAATCTACAACTTTATCAAACAACTAGTGGTTCTAAATAACCCTACAAGTGCATCATAATTACTCTACTACTTCATCACCAATACACTAATACAAAATAACAGTCAAGATTACTCTACAACTTCATCATACAATTAGTCATTCAAAATAACCCTACAAGTGCATACTACATTTGTTCCCAATACACTGATATAAAACAACGGTCAAACTACTCTACAACTTCGTCAAACAACTAGTCATTCAAATAACCCTACATGTAACACCCCGACTGCGTAAAACAACAAACAGCCGAGGAAACGTCGGGGAGTCATGTAACAGAACTATTGTTTCACAACACATAGTACGTAAACTTTTGTATTATTGAATTTAATTTTTTACATTGTCTTAGAAATAAAACAACAAAGTACAATAATTGTCTTGCAAATTTTAAAGTCACTAAGGCCCAAGTGCGCCCTATGTGAAGCATGCTCAAAGTCAAACATTAGCTCCTAAAACATATGTGAAAATAAAACGTCAGCATAAAAATGCCTGTGAGTAACATAAGTTTTGTGATGATTCATGGATTTGATTGTTAAAAGAAATGTTTGACTATCTCAAAAGTAGCCATGAACCATTATAAAAGTGTTTCTTTTATGAAATTATATGAAAGTCAAATGATTTAAAAGAAATGATGCATGGTTATCTTAATCACCAAAATATGTCATGCCTTGTATATAAAAATATGTCATGTCTTGTATTTTGTTTGAAGTGGTTTGGATAACGCTACGATATGTAATATAATAAAAGCACTTATATATAGGAAGTACCAAGGCGTATCCACCATGCTTTTATCATATTACACACGTCTCGTTATTTAAAACAATTACCATAAACCAAAAAAATAAATGTCTTGTTTAAACCAATGTCATGTGTAAACCAATGCCATGTATAAACCAAATGTCTTGTATAAACAAATTTCTATGTATAAAACAATGAACTAATGTCTTGTATAACAAAAAATGTCTTGTATAAAACAATGTTTTTGAATGAACAAAGGTCTTGTTTAATCAAAGGTTTTGTTTTATAAAATTATTGCTTTTATTGTGTAGACATATAGTTATGGATTGTTGGCGAATACATTCAATCCTTATTGATTGTCGGATAAACCCTTATAAAGACAAAGGTTTATCAAATGTTCATCGGATTCTATCATTTCCTAAGGTCACTTCCAAACAAACCTAGGAAGCGGGAACGAGATTGTCAATCCTATGGTACCATTGTTGAGTTCAACGCACTAAAATGTCTAAAACAATGTAAGCATGTTGTGAAAATGTTTTGAAACCATGTACTAGGTATGCTAGGTCAACTTACGAAGCTAAATGACTTTGAAAACCATGTACTAGGTATGCTAGGTCAACATACGAAGCAAAAATGTCCTTGAAATCATGTACTATATATACTAGATGAACAAAACATGTATAACGTCAGGAAAACAAGAAAATAGTGACAGGTACATATGAATCACCCCAAAACATTTGAAAACGTAAAAGGGTATTTGGTCAATTTTAAAGTGACGAGTTAGACGTTTTAAAACATGTTTGATTATGTTATACATCAGTTTAGATGTAAAAGCTTTGGTTACATATGCTTAAAGACAATTTATGCGCAAAAAGGGTATCTTGTTCAGTTTTAAAGATCAAAAAATCAACTCATCATATAACTAACCAAACTACAAGACCATAAGGTATAACCTCAGAGGGTTATTCCCTATACAGCTATGGTACTAAAAATGCCCTTGGTCGACTTCTAAGATTGACCAAACGGGTCGGATTCGAAAGTCATAGCGGTGGTCAAACCGCTCGACTTGAGACTCAAAATAAAGCACTAAACTTGAAGTGACGAGTTAGACATCTTAAATCATGTCTAACTAAGTTATAAAAATGATTTGGTATCAAAACTTAGAGTTTTGATACCCGAAAATAGTTTCGTCGTAAAATGCACATTATGCGCATTTTTGACCAAAACTTTGAGTCGTCACTTCGCCTAGGAAACATGGTAATCAGAAGGTGCAATCGCAAGGGATTATAACCTTCAATATTTCGATCACGTTGCAAAGTTCAATTGAACTTTTACTTGACCAAATATGGTCAGAACCGAAAGTCAAACTGTTTGACTTTTAGCTCAAATTAGTTAAAATAAATGGAATGGACTAGAATAGAGCTCTTACTTGTGTTGAAGATGTTAGACCCTTAATTCCGTGATCGAAATTATAAGAATATTTCAAAATAAAAGAATTTATATCCTATACACGTCCAAACTATATTACGAGTTTCATTAGAATTCGTAAACTTTAAAACTTTTCAACATATTATCGTTGTTTAGTTTCGTAACAACTAAACAACTTGCGGAAGCTTGAATTTTAATCGTGTTCGATTCTTCTTTGAGCTTGATCATCAACCGGCACTCAAATCACCACCTACATTTCATTTATTATAGAACACGTTAGTATACGGGGTTATAACTAATCTAGACAAGCCCGAAAGCTTAAAGCAATGAAAACAATAAATAATATTTTTTTGAAACACGCCATAAGCTACGGTCGGGTCACCGCAGCTTATGGTGGCCTTCAACCTTTTTCTTTTTGGCAGAAAACGCCAACCGTAACCTACGGTTGGCGACCGTAGGTTACCCGTAGGTTACGGTTTGATGCTGCAAATTTTCTTTTTGTCGTTTTTGTTACAAAAACTTCCGTAACTCATTCAATATTCATCCGTTTCGCCCCAAACTTGTTTCTAATTGTCCGTAAAATGTTTGCCCATATTATTAACCCAAAATCCTTAACCCGGATTTATAACTTTTACGTTTCGCACTACCGAAACCCGGTTGTGCGCATGTCCTTTGTTTGACCCGTTATGAAATTTAAGCGCTTAAGCTTAAAGCGTTCACATTATTTTTGTACCATGGTATTTCTCATTCGAAATATCATTTATCTACTATCCCAACTTGTTTGTGATGGGTTGTTATAGTTAAACCATTATACTTCAATTTTGCGTACCTAGCGCGGGTCAAAGCAATGATCCGTTTTCGACACCTTACAATTTCTTTTCACTAGTCATGGCAATACTTACATGTATAATAAGCTTACCTGTAAGCATAACACTTAACAATAACAAGCGTTAAATATTACGCTCAAATGGTGATGTCATCGCCATTTGACCCGTATGACCCGTTTGGTCTCTTAACCATTTTTTGTTTGTTTATTCTTTAAACAACTACGCGAGTTCTTCTTTTGTTTAATTCACTAATGTATGTTTTACTTGTTATTTTTCTCACTTAACCCGCATTGGTTCGCATCAACAAGCATTTATATAAGAGACTCATTCTTATTCGTTTGCCCCGTTTCGGTTCGCGCCAACACGTTTCATACCAAAACTAATTTTTACTTGTTCGACCCGTTTGGTTCGCGTCGACAAGTATTTGTAACAAAACATTTATTTTTATTTGTTTGACCCGTTTTGTGGCCTACATCAATTGGTCACGACAAAACACCTTGTTGTTTTACAACATTTATTTTTATTTGTTCGACCCGTTTTGACCCATTTCGTGGTTTATACCATTTGGATACTAACAATTTCCATTTCTCACGATTAATCCAATAAATAGAATTCCATCATTGTGTTATTATCCTAAGAGTGTAAGTATAACTTACCCTGCATCCGGTTGCTTCATGTTTGAACTTGTATCATTTCACCCGTTCCTCTCCAAGCTCCCATCTAGCTTGTCAGAAGTCAAACTTCGCAAAACACCACAAGATTTGTTAGTTTAGCCATTATATAAATGACTACAACATCTCATGGTTTCACACATACCAATTCATCAGAGCATATATATATATATATATATATATATATATATATATATATATATATTCAACAACTAGTTTTGTACCGTAAATCGATCAATTCACTAACCGTTTGACCTGTTAGCGAAGTTTCTTATACAAACTAGTTAGTAAGTGATTTTAAACCCTATAAGCATGTTGCATAAGGTGCAATTTATTCCAAACAATCATTACTTCATGCCTAAGGCAAGCATACACAATCTTATGCCTTTTCTTAATTAATAATAACATTATTAATGTGCAGCGATTTTCTATTTAGCTTTTGTAATTGACCATTTTGATCCATTTAACATCCAAACTAGTTCAACTTGTTCAAAGATGGATCGTAGACGGCTCAACTAGCTTTCTAACCCAAAAAGAA
The DNA here is from genome assembly GCA_947069175.1 of Scalesia atractyloides. Lineage (NCBI taxonomy): Eukaryota > Viridiplantae > Streptophyta > Magnoliopsida > Asterales > Asteraceae > Scalesia > Scalesia atractyloides. Next base: position 32,564,260 of record CAMTDV010000030.1, read on the forward strand.
TCACCTTAAATGGAGGTGTCTGTGATTTTATATGATTTTTACAAAATTAGGACATCAACATATTTTTGCCCAATCAGCATGCTGTCCAAACGAATTTACTAACTTTATATGTTGTTTTGACCCAATAAACTACATAATCAGCTCATCATGTCCAAATATGAAGTGTCGTATGCTCAACAACCTTTTTAACGCTATAAGGCTCGTCGTCTAACTCCTAATGAGTGGGATGCGGACTTTGGAAAAATGACTTTTTAAAGCTTTCATGTTGGCATTTTATCCAACACTTGGTGGGCAATGTTCTTAAGCCAATGAATTAGCAAATTTTATCATACAATACTCACCATGTTTCTTTCATTCAACAAGTTCACATACTTCTCAACATCAAGTTAGCATAAACCTTAAATTATCATGACTAATTTATCAACTTATCACATAAGAATTTGGGGATTTCATCACAATGTAAAAACCCATCTCATCAGATCAGTAGGTATTCATCCGAACACTTAATTCGGACAAGTTATTCATACAAACTAATAGACAAAATGATTGTAATACTATTATAACATCATTTTTATCATATCATCAGAACCCACTTGATGACTCTATGAACACATACTTGAATCTCTTAATTGTTGATGTATTTCACACACACTAGCTTAAATGATGATCATAAACATAAATTCATCATCAATTTCATCATACTATCAAAAAATAAAATCAAGATCACTACCAAACAACAAGTTTCAACATACCTTATGATCCCTTGGTCGGGTGATCAGTAATTCGCGTTCATGCACGAGATTTGGTACTAATTCGCCCTTCAATTTGGTGGAATTTGATGGATTAGGGTTCTTCCCCTTTTTTTTTCTCCAGATCTCGCACACACACACGTACTATGTGTTGTGTTTTTAATTCTTTTGTTTTAATTAAACTAGTTTCTTCATTGACACACTTTAGTCCCTCATGTTTGTTTCTTTTTTTATAAAAAGGCACCACTAATCCATTTTCTCTTTTAACTATCAATATGTAGTTAACTAGGTTAACTGTTCCTAGCCATTACATTCTATAGCCTCTTAAAAGAATATATATAAATACATACAATAAGTGTATATATTTAAATTTATTATTTTTGGGGTGTTACAAAAGAACACTTAAGAGCTCAGTAGGAGGCTTTGAAAGGCTGCAAACAAGCTCCAAGAGAGGGAGAAATAATTTTTGAAAGGTGCAAGTGAAAGTGGATGAACTTGTTGCTATTTATAGTTGTTTGGAGGCCACAAGATGATCACAAGTGTCCCATGAGGTTGCAATGATCAAGGGAGGTCCTAATACTTGTCAAATGAAGGAACAAAGTTGGAAATTTCGAGTTCTTGGGCTCCAAGGCGATCAAAACAGCTGCTGCCCACAATCCGGTCGCTGGGCACCCCTTACGGACCGTAAGCCTGGCTTGGGGGCCAAGTTTTGCTTTATGGCAGATTTGGCCCTAGACTTGTATTTTTGCGTTTTGTTACTTTTAACCTAATATTTAGGTTATATAAAGGTGTTAAGGCATATGCAACTTGGATTATATCCGGAAATGTCGTGGATGTCGGTTCGTTCGGTTTTACGGTTACCCGTTTCGCAAATAACGTACAAGACTTTATCGAACACGAAAATGACCGAAATTGTGCAACGATTGAAATTTTGCATTCTTAACAATAAAATTCAAGAATTTTATTGAATAAAAATGTCTGGGGTTGTATAATGATTGACGGTTAATACATTCTCGTAAATAAAATACAAGATTTTATTGAATACGAAAATGTTCAAATTGTAAAATGATTGAAAATGTGCAAATGTCATAGTCTCCCATACTTTAGGAATTTCGTCCCGAAATTTAATTAGAGGAAACTTGTGAAAATAGATGTGGGTATTTTGCTTTCATCTGATCCTCTCATTCCCAAGTAAATGTTGGGCCATGTTTGGATTCTCAGCGAATTTTATCAATCGGTATACTTCTACGCTTAAGTTTCTTGACTTCATGGTTCAATATCTCCACAAGTTTCTCAACAAAGTGCATAGTGTCATCTATGTGAATTTCGTCAAGAGGAATGTGAAGATTTTCATCAGCTAAACACTTTTCAAATTGGACACGTGGAAAGTTAGGTGAACATTTCCAAGTTGAGGAGGTAGCTCAAGTTTGTAGGCCACCTTTCCGATCCTCTCAACGATCTTAAATGGTCCAACATATCGAGGTGCAAGTTTTCCTTTCTTCCAAAATTTAATCACACCTTTCCAAGGGGACCTTGAGAAGGACGTGATCACCGACTTGCAATTCCAAGGGCTTGCGTATAACTTGTTGGTGCATAATGTCTATGTCTTAGTCTTATATCGAGTCTGTATAGTATAGAGCTGAATAGGCTAGGTATATGAAGTATTTATGATTGTAATAGCCAAGTTCGCCCATGAAGTATCATGTAAGACATGTTCGGCCGAACTTGCAGTAGCAAGTTCGGGCGAACTTGTGTCTCTATAAATACCTAGGTAGCCTCATTCATTTGTAACTTTGGCATTTCAGAGGCGAAGCTCTGTCAGTTTGTAACCAGAACATTTGATCAATAAAACTGACGATTAACTTGTCTATTGGTAAACACGACGTAATATTTCCGCTATTATGGACGTTAGATATCAAATTTTGGTTCCTAAGCATCGAGGATCAGTCCTACAAGTAGTATCAGAGCTAGAACAGCCTGATTTGATAGTATCAAGACAAGATCACTTCTATTTCATCTCCATTCTTCTATTTTTCTTAACTTTTGAACATAAAATGAAGAATTCACGGTCAAAATCTTTCAAATTTGAGTATATCATGTAAAATACAACAAAGATAAACCCTTGAAAGATTGGAGACCAAATTCAACCGAATTCATGTCAAAATTTTGAAAAAACCATTTTTTGGAAAACTATAATGATCGAACTTGTTGGTTATGTTCGACCAAACTTGGTCTAAAACATCACTTTTCAAGTGAAATTTTAGCAAGTTCGCTCGAACTTGAAGTATTTTTGAGGAAATTCTTGCCAAGTTCTCTCGAAGTTATCAATTTTCCACTGATTTTATAGCAAGTTCGACCGAACTAGTGTAATATCAAGGAATTATTGAGTAAGTTCGCCCGAACTTGCTTGTGTTTCATCAAAACTTTGATAGCAAGTTCGCTCGAAGATCTGATTGGTTTGTGTCATAAGTTCAACCAAAGATAAGTAAAGTTTTTCAAAACAAATAACACAAGTTCGACCGAACTTGTGATAAACTCAATAATTCTTCATTGTTACTACAAGTTCGACCGAACTTGTAGTAGTGCTAATTGTTTTCAAAGTTTTTGAATATTTTCAGTGTACACGTCTAGTTATTCACAATGGACGATATGCAAAGAGCTTTTATGTCCGGAGCTAGTTCGTCGAATGCCAACGTGATTCATCAAGTCAATCTTGATAACGAGATGGGGACGACTGTTAAACCACCCAAGCTGATGAGCATGGACGAATATGAAGCATGGAAGGAAAAGTTTACCTACTGGGTGCAAGCCATGCACTTCGTTGGCTGGGTGTCAACTGAAAGAGGTTACACTGTTCCGGTAGATGAACATCAACAAGTCCTTGAAAAGTACAATTACTCGACTGTACAGAGAGACGAATACATTGCTGAGAAAAAGATGATCAGTCTCATCCAACAATCTGTCAAAGAAGATATTCTGATTTTGCTACGAGAGTATACTACTTAGAGATCTTTGGTTGTCATTACAGAAGAAGTATCAAGGCAGTGCTGAAATGATCAAAAGTAAAAAGGCGCTTATTCTGAAAGAGTTCGATATCTTCACCATGTTAAAGAATGAGACTATGAAGCAAATGATCGAGCGCTTCTGTCATCTTAAAGTTCAAATGAAAAGACACGGTCTCGAGAAGACAGAACAAGAATACATCGACAAGCTTGCTGACGCACTACCAGATGGTGAATGGGCTACTTATTTGATGGTTCTGAAGAATAGTGATAAGTGGGAATTCTTCAAGTTGTCAACGTTTATCGACAAACTCGAAGGCCACGAAATGGAGCTTTTAAAGATTGCAAAGTCAAAGAATGCTAATGTAGTTCAAGACGTTGGGTTGTACTATGAAAGTGGAATGTAAGACAACATTTCAAGTGAAAATTGGGACAGCGTTTAGTGCAAACATGAATGCTTCTCCACAGAACCAGAGTCAATGACAACCTCATTATGATCAGAGTCCACAGAGTTCGTACTCAAGCACTGGTTCAAATTCATCTTATCAAACTCAAGCAAATCAGAATCAACAACAAAATTCTGATCCGAATGTATACAAATGCAACATTGCAGTGAATCTGAACAATTTTGTTTTGGAACAAGTTGCTAAACAACATATGTCTCTTCTCGCCACTGTACTGGAGTCATACGAAAGTCTTGTAGCCGATAAAATTGGAAATCCTGAAATGACGGCAGAAGATTATAACTCGAGTTGATGGATATCAAGTGGTGTTTAGCATCTATTATCCGAAGAGTCACAAAGTTTGTTGCTCTTACTAGCCGAGATATCGAAAATTCAAGCAACAAGTTGGGCTTTGACAAATCAAAAGTGACGTGCTTCAGATGTCGCCAAAAGGGACATTTCAAGAGAGAGTGCAAGAATCCTGAAGCAACGGGAAATCAGAGTCCTTTCGGAGGAGGCAACGAGTATTATAAGAAGTCACTTCAATACAAGCCATTTCCAAAGAAGACTCAGGTTGAAATCCAAGAGAAACCAAATAGCAGCAGCAATGAGAAAGCTATGGTAGCATCAAACGAAGATGAGGTTTCGACTGGAATTCCTACATTGGTAAGAAGACCGGAGTTACGTTGATGGTTGAGATAGTTGAAGATACTTCTACAGAGGAAGCAGCGGCAGCGGCAGAAGCAGCGGCTGTAGAACAGATTCTGCTGGAGCAATACTTGCATCAACAACGAGAAAAAGAGGAGTATATGCATATGCAGAAACAAGGAATTTTATCTCCTAACTCGTGTGATAGTTTTGCGGGTCATTTTGATGCTCTAAAGAACAAGTGGTTGAGGAGAAAACAATTGATGAAGAGATCATCAATGTTACACAAGAAGTGAATGCCGAAAACCTCAAGGACATGATAGATAAAGCTTTAATGGCAAATTTAACCAAGGTAGGTCCAGAGGTAAAAGAAGTTGTCAAAATACAAATTGTAGAGGTTGAAAAACCTTGTACAAAATGTACTGAACCATGTTCTGAGTGTGCCAAAAAATAAAAAATCATCGCTGAAAACAATGTGCATAATGAACTTTTGAAATACGATTATCGCACAATGAAGGAAGTGTATGATAAAATGAAAAATGATTATGGTAGGCTTTATAGAAATAACATCAAACAACATGATACCATAAGAATGTTAAAAGGAACAGTAATGGATAAGCAGAAAGCGATTAATATCTATATTAACACCATTGCTGAAACTAAGCAACAACTCTAGGACATGACAATTGAAACAGAACGTGTTCAACAACTTTTTAGGAGTTACACATGTAATGCATATGTCATTGATCACATCCTTCCGACAATTCCATCGGAAGAGAAACCTAAAAAGAAAATTGGTAAAGAATACAGTAATGTTCCTCCACCCCTTTGCGAGAAGTGTTGTCGCAAATCCGCTGATGGGATGGATAAGGCACTCAACATTGAGTTGTTATCTGAAAAGAAAACTGAGTTGCCAGAGAACATTGATGTAATCTATGCTAAAACAGATAATGACAATGCTGTGGTTAAAAAGGTTGTTGAAATGTTTTGAACGATTCTGATAAAGGCAGCTTTAAAAGCGCCGACTCGAGCTCAAAGAATTCAGATTCACAGTCCGAAGATGACAATAAATCATCGGAGAATGATCTATGTGATGATGCTAATGTTGTCATGTACAAGATTAAGGAATCTGATAGATTATACTTTGATGACAGTTTTCCGATTCAGAATGTGAAAGAAGAATTATTAGACAAATTCTTTAAACTCGTGGAAGTCACATCAGATGATTTGGAGATCAATGAAAAGAAATTCTATTCCAAACCTAAAAGAAACAACTATCGAAAGAATGGTGGTGATCATCCGGAAAACCAGAGAGCTGGGTTGGGTTTAGAAGAATCAGATAAACCTAAAAGGAAACCGTCACCATTTTATGAATACAAGAATAAAAACATGAATTTTGTATATGGGACGAACACGGTTCATGAGGAAAGTTTGATCGGGAAACAATCAAACGATGAGTTTAAGAAACAAAAAGAACTTCGAGATAAAGCCAAAATTGCAAGTGGTGCCAAAACAAGTGGTGTAAAACCCACTAAAGGACATCCACATGATTCTCGGACTTGTTTCAAGTGCAACGAAATTGGTCATACTGCATGTTACTGTCCGAAATCAAAGCCGACTTATCTTCGAAGAAAAGAAAGTTCAAATGTTGTGAAACCGAAGCAACCAGTGTTTGTAAAACCTGTAAAGATTTTGAAAAGAAATGAATCAAAAGCTGAAGTCAAACCTAAGTTTGAAAATTCAATTTTCAAAAAAGGTGAAACTTTAAAGGCTAATGAAAACAATTTTTACATCAAGAAGGCTAACACAAAATCTCAAATCTGGATTGCAAAGAAACAGTCAGCAACATCTGAGAACACTAAGTCTGAGCTTGTTAAGACTAGTGATAGCAAGAAAGAATCAAAATCTGAAATCATAATTGAAACCACATCTGAAACTGTCAAAAATACAAGTGGTAACAATTTAAAAGATAAAAAGACGGTAAACTTTTCAAACATAAACATCATAGAAAATTCAAATGAAGAATGGGAAGTTTATTCTGTAGATGAGTGTGGATTCGATTATGCTGATAAATGTGAATTTGATTTTAATGATGGTTATCCAATTCAACCCAAGACCAAAGGCTTGGGTCTCGCTTTTTAAATAGATTGTTAAAATGTGCAGGGGCTCCGGAGATCCGTTCTTTCTAAGTGGATTTTGGATAGTGGAGCATCCAGGCATATGACGGGAATGAAAGCGTTGCTATTCGACATTAAAGATATTAATGGTGGATATGTTGGATTTGCGGGTAACCAGGGTGGAAGGATAGTCGCCGAAGGAAAATTCTCCAATGGCGTCGTTTCATTCGATCGTGTGAAGTATATTGCAGAAGTTGAGAACAATCTTCTGAGTATATCGCAGATTTGGACAAGAAGTTCACGGTCCTTTTCAATGACAAAGAGTGTATTATCTTGAAGCCGGGATTCAAAATACCAGATGAGTGGATTCTGATGCGAGCACCTCGGGAGAATGATTTATATGTTCTTGATATGGGTGTCGCTACCACTTCATCAAAATCAGCACAATGTTTTGTGTCAAAGGCTACTGAAAAGGATTCTATTCTTTGGCATCGAAAGATGGGGCATATTCATTTGCGAAAAATGAATTTCTTGGTTCATAATGATCTTGTAGAAGGCGTAAATCTTTGGAGTTTTCAGATGTCTGATCATTGCTTAGAATACAAAAAGGGAAAGCAGATAAAGAAATCTCATCCGAAGAAAATTCTGAACTCAATCAAGTTTCCATTAGAACGTCTCCACATGGACTTATTTGGTCCTGTAAATGTTCGAAGCATCTCAGGAGACTTATACTGCTTGGTCGTGACAGATGACTATTCGAGATATTCGTGGGTATTCTTTCAAGAATCAAAAGACGAAACATTCGAGAACTTAGTTATTCTATTCAAGAAACTTGAGAACCTTTATCATCTGCCAGTCAGACGCATTAGAAGTGACAACGGCACAGAGTTTAAGAATAACAAAATGAAGGAATTCTACAACGCAAAAGGGATTCTACACGAGTTTAGTGCTCCCTATACTCCACAGCAAAACGGAGTAGCTGAATGGAAAAACATAACTTTGATTGAAACTGCGAGAACCATGCTTGCAGATTCTAAACTTCCAATCAGGTTCTGGAGTGAAGCGGTTGCTGCGGCTTGCTACATGCTAAATAGGGTTCTCACTGTCAAACCAACAAAGAAAACATGTTTTGAGATGATAAACCAACGGAAGCTAAATTTGAAGTTCTTAGAGCCATTCGGTGCACCATGTACCGTAATAGACCAAGATGGAAAATTCGGAGCTAAATCTCTTGAGGGTTTCTTTGTCGGATATGCGAGTCTGTTGAGAAGAGTATATGTTCCTTCGTCGAGAAAGGTTATTGAAGCACAACACGTGGATTGTTTCAATTATACAGATCCTATTCAAAGGAAAGGTGACGCGTGGCTGTTTAACTATCAAGACCTTTGGAAGTTATTTGACTTGCCCGAAAAACTGTCTGACGAAGAAGTTGCAGCGTTATACTACCTTCACCAGTCAGCGAATCAAGAACAAATTGTTCGACCAATTGTGGTTAATCAACCCATGTTGGATCCATCTTCTTCTGGCGCAAGTTCAAGCAATAGTGGTGTTCCGGCTGAAAATGTTTCTGAAACATTAACAATACCTGCTACTCCTCCAAGAAATGCCTCTACTGAACCAGTGAATACAACAACGGAGCCCAGTATGCCTCAGAATCAGAATTCTGACTCAGATGAAGCACCAACATTTGATGCTGATGGGGAATCATCTTCTTCAGATGAAGCACCAACATTTGATGCTAATGGGGAATCATCTTCTTCAGATGAAGAAGTGGAGTAGATAACAAGTCTTCTTAATCAATCTGCAGTCCTGAACAACAGAAATGAAGCTTCATCAAGCTCTCCAAACGTTGAATTGGTCGTTGATCTCAACATCACAAATCAGCAAACTAAGTAGATGTTCCAAGTGAAGAATTGCCGCGATCATATTCCTATCATCCGTCAACAAATATTATCGGAGAACTTCAAACTGGTATTAGAACTCGAGGGAAAATTAACAAAGCACTCAATTGTTTCTACACTCGCGTTGCTCTAACCTAGAACTATTGCTTCTATTCATGTTTCATCTCTCAGATTAAGCCAAAGACAGTTAATGAAGCTTTAGCCGATGAAAACTGGGTACAAGAAATGCAAGAAGAACTATTGCAGTTTGAGAAGTTGGGAGTGTGGAAGCTTGAAGACCTACCAGAAAATCAGAAAGCAATTGATAGAAAATGTGTCTTTAAGTGTAAACGTGATGATAGAGGGGTTATTGTTCATAACAAAGCTAGGCTTGTTGTCAAGGGATTTCACCAGCTGGAAGGGATACACTACACGGAAGTCTACGCACCAGTAGCTCGCTTGGAATTTATTCGAATCTTTCTAGCTTTCGCATCATGGAAAGGATTTAAGGTCAATCAATTGGATGTCAAATCGGCTTTTCTGTATGGAAAATTACGCGGGAAGGTGTACGTTGGACAACCACCAGGGTTTGTCGATCCACTCAACAAGAAGAAAGCGTACCTACTGGATAAAGCTCTTTATGGTCTACACCAAGCCCCGAGAGCTTGGTACGAGACGTTATCGCAACATCTCGTCGGAAACGGCTTTATGAGAGGAACTCTGGATAGTACTCTTTTCACCAGAGAAGTTGATGGCCATCTGATTATAGTTTAAATCTACTTCGACATCATCTTTGGATCTACAAACGATAGTCTCTGCAAGGAGTTTGAGGGAATCGTGAAAAAGAAATTCGAAATGTCCTCGATGGGCGAAATGAAGTTCTTTCTTGGTTTGCAAGTAGATCAGCTTCTGGATGGTATTTTCATTCATCAGACTAAGTATCTTCACGACATCTTGAAGAAGTTTGGTATGGAAAGCTTGAAGCCTCTATCTACGCCTCTTGCTCTAAATCACGGCATTTGCGTTGACGAGACTGGAGCCAAAGTTGATGAGACGTTATACAGATCGATGATTGGATCGCTAATGTATATGATGGCATCACGCCCAGATATTATGTATCCAACCTGCCTCTATGCCAGATATCAGTCAAGCCCGAGGATCTTACACATGCAGATCGTGAAGCGAATCTTCAGATACCTGAAAGGATGCCCAAGCACCGGCTTGTGGTACCCGAAGAACGACAATTTCAACCTCACAGGCTATGCTGATTCTGATTTTGGTGTAGATAAGTTGAACTCAAAATCAACTACAACGGGATACCAGTTCTTCGGAACAAGAATGGTAACCTGGCAGTGTAAGAAACAGACTACGGTCGCTCTCTCTACCTGTGAAGCTGAGTATATCTCGGCCTCCAGCTGTTGTTCACGGATTCTGTGGATTCAATAGCAGATGAGAGACTATGGTCTGCAATTTCTTGACACTCCGCTGTTTGTTGATAACAAGGCAGCCATAGATATAACTAAAAATCCGGTTCATCACTCACGCACAAAACACATTGAAATTCGTTATCATTTCATTCGTGATTGCTACGAAAAGAAATTGGTGCGAATAGAAAAAATCCACACTGACGAACAAAAGGCTGATTTTATACCAAACTATTTTCTTTGTCACGGTTTAAATACTTGCTGAGAATTAACGGTATGAAAAATTTGCTGACAGGTGCGGACGCTGAGGTTGAATACAGATCGGACGACGAGTTCGCGTGATCCACATTGGTTTGTAAATATCTTTCTAGTTTAGAATTTTGTCATAAACTAAATCCAAAAAGATGTTTTTGATTAGGGGGAGAAATGTTAGAGAAAATACAAAAACATTCGAAAAATTTTAAAATCCAAAAACATATGAAAAATTCAAAATGTACAAAAACATTGAAAAAGACAAAAAGAGTTCAGTGTCATAAAAGGAAATGATAGTACATCAGTGGACTATCACAGTATGCTAAAGAATTGTTAAGTTTAAAAAGTGATAAATGAGTCTTACTATGGATATGTCGATAGGCTTAACACGTTCAGTAAACTGTTTTCGAGATATAAACTAAATTTAGCAACTGCTTAAACTTGTGGATTAACATATCTTGGATATATGGACTTAGTACTCCGAAATTTCGTTTGAAAGGATTGCCTGATTCTGAGATACGAGGTCTTTATAGATTGTTGATATATGGGGTATTATACAAGTTCTTCTGATTTCGCGGAAGCAATTGCCTAGAACTTCTATAATACTTCCGCCAAAAATCCCCAAACTGCATGCAATATTGAAAAGTATCAAAAGATATAATCATTTGCAGTGCTGAAAAGATTCCTTAAGTGGAACACGCCTTAAAAGACGACCCTTCATCTCGTTGTCTATACGGTAGTACTAACCTGAGCTCTCAAGGTCTCGCATAACCCAGATAGAAATATCAATTACGCTATATTCACCTGTAAGATGAAATCTAGGGAATCTGGATACGGGAGTATATTCAAGAAGTGGGAACCACAGATAAGTCAAGTTTCATAAATCTTACCTTAATATATCTTGAAACAGTTGAGAAATGTGGTAAAGTTTAAGTGGACAAACATATCGACAATCTAGGTAAACGAGTTTAAAGCTTAAAGTCATTAAAAGGTCAACGGTACTGGTGATATGTCTCAAACAACTGATATGATCCTTAGACACGAATTCACAAAAATATGTCTTTAAATATGTTTGTACATAGTTTACATTGTTCTGTATATAGTATTTCAGCTTTACAGATTAAAATCAAAAAAGATTTTTGGTTTGTTTTAGCATAAACTTGCAAAAAATGTAAAAAGATTTTAATTCTACATTGTTTTCAGCAAACCAATGTTGGAGAACGGATCTTCGAAGTCTGGTAAGATGCTAGAACTGGTGGGAATCTCTTTGACAACGGGCTGGGAGCTAATCTGTAAAATATGAAAAGTCAAAACGATAAAAAGTTCATTAATTTGAAACTTTGATTTTGAAAATATCAACAGTTTGTTCGTAACGGGTCAAACCGGGGTCATTAACTTGGACTCGGCAGACAAATCGGTTAACCAAGGTCATTAACTTGGACTTGGTCAACTGAGTGGATTTTCATAACTGGTAAAAAGTTGGAAGTTCAGGGGTTAAAATGAAAAAATGAAAATATGAAAAGGTTTGGTTTTAGGGTTTGGCAAGTTCGGCCGAACTTGCTAAACAAATCATGTTTAACAAACAAGCAAGTTCGACCGAACTTGCAGATGGCTTTTTTTTCATATGTTCGCCCGAGCTTGTCTGGGCTTTGTTAATGGGCTTGTAAGTTTGTCCGAACTTACCTAGGTATAAATGTTTGAGTAAGTTCGGCCGAACTCATTCAACTGCTTTCAAAACCCTGAGCGAACTTAAGCATATTTGAGAGATCTTGTGATTTTGACACTTTTGAGTCGTTATACTGCCAAATTTTCGATTGTTCTTGGTGATGTACACACCAACCACAATGGCTGAGGTAGTTATTTGGATATTGAACCGTAAATTGAACCTTTAATGAACAAACAAGATCTAAAACCTCAAATCTGATAGTTCTAGGTGTTTATGATCAAAATTGAACTTAAAATCAGAATCAACACTTAAAATCGACCGTGTAATCATGTATGATTGAACTGAAATGGATAAATGACATGTTAACAGGTTTGGTTGGAGAAGATGACAAGTTCGGCCGAACTTGTTGTCAAGTTCGACCGGACTTGCATCAAAGATCATTAAAATCTACTAAAAATGTATGTTCGACCGAACTTGACAATTTGTGTTTCAAACTTAGTTTTCACTCACATGTCGAAAAACATGGAAGATTCAAGATTCTGCTTATATCTGAGATTTGTTCAAATGTTGATTGACGAGAAGTGTTCTAATATTGCACGAGATCCGAACTCATTCAATTGCTTTCAAAACCTCTGAGCGAACTTAAGCATATTTGAGAGATCTTGTGATTTTGACACTTTTGAGTCATTATACTGCCAAATTTTCGATTGTTCTTGGTGATTTACACACCAACCACAATGGCTGAGGTAGTTATTTGGATATTGAACCGTAAATTGAACCTTTAATGAACAAACAAGATCTAAAACCTCAAATCTGATAGTTCTAGGTGTTTGTGATCAAAATTGAACTTAAAATCAGAATCAACACTTAAAATCGACCGTGTAATCATGTATGATTGAACTGAAATGGATAAATGACATGTTAACAGGTTTGGTTGGAGAAGATGACAAGTTCGGCCAAACTTGTTGTCAAGTTCGACCGGACTTGCATCAAAGATCATTTAAATCTACTAAAAATGTATGTTCGACCGAACTTGACAATTTGTGTTTGAAAGAATTAAATACATGTTCGATCGAACTTATGTTAATGAAATCTGAACTATTAAATGTGTAAGTTCGCTCGAACTTATCTTTCTTTATTGAACATGTGTTTAGAACATGTTTCAGGCGAACTTGAAGAAATCAGAAAATTGTAACACATATATCAAGTTCGCCCGAACTTGATAAAGTGTTAGAAAATTTTGTGATTTTTCTCGATAAACGTGCTAATTGTTTTGCGTCATTTTTCAGGCACAGGTTCCAGCACGTGTAATTTCAGTAGAGTTCGCGAAGACTCACAACACGTGCATCACGCTCGACAAAACAATCTGTCCGCCACTTAAGAATGCGACAGTATATTGAAGTTTCTGGAAGAAAGCCCTATTCGCCAGAGTGCTTACAGAGCGCACAGTGTCGTATCGATCACACATTGTTCATTTTTGGATGAATGCAAGTTTGAGTGCTGATGAGAAGACAATTACTTCTACCGTGCAAGTTGGTAATAAAGTTAAGCCGATTACTGTAACGGAAGATGATATTCGTAGAGTATTAAAGTTCAACGATAAAGAAGATGATCCTATTTATCTTGATGAGAGGATGATGCGTGGTTGTTTCTTCAGGATGGGTTACAAAGGAAGCGTGAACAAGCCGACGCTGAAGAAAGGGGAAGTGCCAAACCCCTACAAGCTCTTGATGCATGCCATAATTCATACATTCAGCCATCGCAAGGCCAGTTTAGATGATGTTCAAGATTACTTAGCTTGCATGGCAACGTCGCTTATTCTGAAGAAGCCGTTTAACTTCTCAAAGTTAGTTTTCACTCACATGTCAAAAAACATGAAAGATTCAAGATTGTGCTTATCCGAGATTTGTTCAAATGTTGATTGACGAGAAGTATTCTAATATTGCACGAGATCCAAACGATGTTTTATACTTAGTTGATCTTGATGAGACCACAGTAAAGAAGCTAATCAAATTTCAGAAGCAAGCTTCAGCTCCTGTTGCAAAGCCTGTTTTCGGAGCAATCAAAGATTCTAAATATATTGCGCCACCAATCAACAAATGGAGAAAAGATGGCAGTGACGATGAGAAAGAGCTTAACGCTGAGAAGGAGTGGTTTAAGGAATTCAAACCTAAGGTAAGGAGTGAATGGTTCTTGAAGGCAGAAACTGATAAGCCTAAAAAGAAGCGTGATGCTAGGAAAGTTGAAACTATGCTTGTTGACGAAGATGAACCTGAAAATGTTGAAGTAGTTGCTGGATCAAGTGCTGCAGGTATTATTGAAAGCCAAGAAACAGTGAAATCAACTAAAGATGATGTTATATCGGCTACTTCTGAAAAAGAAGATGATTCTGATAAAGAAATTCCGGTGAAAGAACCAGAAAAGACTGAGGCATAGCTTAGAGCCGAGAAAGAAAGAGAATTGGATGCTGATTTTGATCCTAACGCAGAAAAAGAATCTGATGAGGAAAGGCCTAAGAAAAAAGGAAAAACGATCTAAGTCTGCAGCTGTTATTATTACAAAGACTACTGGCTCTCCTCAAACAAAAGGCAAAAGGAAAAAGAAAGCTCAAAAAGCAGTTAGCAAAAGATACAAAGGAGCTTTAAAGAGCGCAAAAGTTACACAAGAACCTTCTGGCGCACAGGAGAAAGGAGTTACACAAGAACCTCCTACACAAGAACCTCCTACACAAGAACCTCCTGTTGTTGATATAAGTGAAGCTGAACGTCCAGGATTCACACAAGAACCTCCTGTGATTGTTGCATCGGAAGTAGAAAGGCCAGGAGCTACACAAGAACCTCCTGTGTCTACTTTTATGGAAGTACCGATTATTCAACCGCCTGTTGCTCCAACGACTTCTGTTCCTGAAAGTTCTACGCCAAGGAAGTCAAAACCAAAATCTGCAACACCAAAGTCAACACCGAAGACTCCAGGAGGGCCTAATGTGTTTGGTGATATGCACAATGATCCAATAAGTCTGCAGGATCTAAATGATTTCTTCCCAGAAACAAATGTTGAACTTCTGGAAAAGCGCGTAAAGGCGTTAGAAGAAAAAGAAGCGCATAATGAAGTTGAAAAAGCAGAGCTTATTAACAAGATGAATCAAAGCGTGTCGAAAAAGAAATGTTGGATGACAAAGTGAAGGTGTTAGAGAATGAGCGAGAGTACTTTAAAGCGTTGATCGAAAGTTTGCAGGATGCAAATGAAAGAATGCAAACTGAGATAGCTGATCTGAAGTCTATTCAAGCCCTAAATGATCAAAGATTCTCCAGGATGCAGAAAGTGTTATCTAATGCACTGGGTATTGACTTCATCGCTGAATATGATCGTCTAGATCAACAGGAAGCTAAGGAACAAGCTGAAAAAGAATTGGTTGAGAGTGGCAAAGGTAAAGGAGTTGAAGGTGAAGCTCCTAAGTCTTCTGATGTTCCAGAGAAACCTGTTGAAGAAAATGTTGTCATAGCTTTTGAGTCTGATATTCCTAAGGTTAACGAATCTGTCAAACCTTCTGATCCTATCATTGCTTCTGAAGAAAAGGACGATGAAGAAGCTGAGAAAGATGACAAAGAGGATGAAGAGGAATGAAGTTATGAGGATTGGAATGTTGGTGACGATGATGATGACGATGATCAGGGTAATGTTGGTATTAGAGTTTCTGAGGCCAAAATCTCTGATGATTTTGATTTTACTGCCCTAATGGACGATGAATCGAATAGAATGAAAGATAAAAGTCAGGGGGAGTTAGGGCAGAAGGACCAACTGATGATGATATAGATATGACAAATGTTGATCGTTTTGCAAAGCCAGTTGCTGCTATTCCCGCGAAGCCTTTAATGTTAATGTTAGAACACAACATGGAGGAAGGTGAATATGTACATAACTACACGAAGGAGGATTTAGCTAGATTGATCGAAGTTGAAGCTGAATCGTTAGAGTTTGATTTTGAGGTGGATGTGATGACTGTAAATCCTTTCGAGCCAAATGATTATCAATATCAAAGACGATTCGAAGCTGATGAATACAATCGAGTAATTGTGGAAGATTGGTCTTCAGATGACGAATCAGATCAGAGAGCGAAGTACGTCAGTTCTAACTCAGATAGTTTTCCTACTTTTGAAGAGATGTACAAGCAGCTTGATGAAGATATGTTGAAGGAAAGGAGTGCTGAATCAGTTCGAGAGGGTAAAGTACCTAAGCCCATGACCAAAGAAGAGATAGCTCAAGGAAGAAGGTCTTGGTTTAAAGAGATGCCACGCGAACGCAAGTTTTGACGTCCTCTTGCATTCTTTACCATAGACAAAGACATTTCTTTGGGAGATATTTTGAGCTGGGGATGGTTTTAAAGAGCTTAATGTATATGCAATCAAGAGGGAGTTTGGAGTGCAATACTTCAAATACCTTGCTGATTTCAAGACATTACCGTATTGGGATGTAGAAGAGTTGGTAGAGACGGTGAATTTTACATATCACATGAAGCCGATTGATCAATTATTGTGGAAAATTATTAAGTATGAAGCGGTTAAAGGTTGGAATTATTGGAAGCCTTTTATTCCTGGTCGCAGAGTTAAGATAAACAAGGTAACTGGAGAAAAGGACATATCGTTAATAATGAAACGTCCAAGAGCTATGAGAAATATGCCGCTAATGCTGATTGAACAAGACTTCTATCCTTTGTTCAAGTGGTGGCAGATTGATCCAGCTACGTGTGAAGCTGTTATTGTGCTAAAGTTTGAAGAACATCTGGATATTACCAAGGAACGGGTTGAAGTGATGGGTTATCAGGGCATGAGGGGTTTATAGAGGACGATAAGGATTCTAGATCCTATGTGGCTTATGAACTGCTCGAGAGAAGATATCAAAACCTTGTTCTACAACAAGATTGTTTTGAAGAACGTGAAAAGGTACAAGCTATGCAGTTTCAGAAAGTTGTGAACGTTTGCTATGCGCGTGAAGTAAATTCTGGAAAGATGTGGCAAACGAAGTGGAGGGATCTGGAGAGAGTTGAGTTTTTAAAGGAGGAAAAAAGAAATGAGGCGATTAAAGAATGAACGGAAAAAGCGGTAAGGCAAAGTTCTCTAAGAATGGCTAACTTTAAAAGACCACCGCCAACTGATCAAACGCCTGATCTAAAGCAAGAACGACGAAGGAAGCCGTTCAAGAACTTCTTCGGTCGTGTACCTTAATGTTTATATGAAGATAGAGTTTTGAAGACTGATAAAAGACGAAGACGATATCCAAGGGGGAGTCTGTTGGTGCATAATGTCTATGTCTTAGTCTTATATCGAGTCTGTATAGTATAAAGCTGAATAGGCTAGGTATATGAAGTATTTATGATTGTAATAGCCAAGTTCGCCCATGAAGTATCATGTAAGACATGTTCGGCCGAAATTGTGTCCCCTAGGGCGAACTTGTGTCTCTATAAATACCTAGCTAGCCTCATTCATTTGTAACTTTGGCATTTCAGAGCCGAAGCTCTGTCAGTTTGTAACCAGAATGTTTGATCAATAAAACTGATGGTTAACTGATTAAATCTTGTCTATTGGTAAACACGACGTAATATTTCCGCTATTATGGACGTTAGATATCAAATTTAGGTTCCTAAGCATCGAGGATCGGTCCTACATAACTCTTTTGACGGCTTCTAGCTGTCAATAGTTTATCGCGAATTTTCTTAACTTTGTCTGTTGTGTCTTGAATGAGTTCAGGTCCGGTCAACTGAGCTTCACCAACTTTATTCCAACAGACAGGTGAACGACATTTTCGACCATAAAGAGCTTTGAAAGGAGCCATGTTAATGCTGGAGTGATAACTGTTATTGTAGGAGAATTCGATCAAAGGTAGATGTGAATCCCAACCACCACGAAAGTCGATCACGCAGGCTCTAAGCATATCCTTCAGTGTTTGAATTTTCCTTTCAGATTGTCCATCCGTTTGAGGATGTAAGTAGTGCTCAGATTGGGTTTGTTCCCATGGCAGATTGCATGGTCTCCAAAAGTGAAATGAGAAAAGAGCATCACGATCTGATATGATGTTCAAAGGAACACCATGACAAGATACAATCTCATCAACATAGATCTTAGCAAGTTTGTAGCAGAGAAATCCTCACGAATTGGAAAAAAGTGTGCTGACTTTGTTAGACGATCAATGACTACCCAAATGGCATCATGACCTCTAGGAGTGCGCGGTAATTTGGTAATGAGATCCATTTCAATGTGTTTTACATTTGATCTTTACTCGTTTCAAATTTGATTACACGAATCACATCTCCCGCAATCTAAAACACTTAACAACAATCGAGAACAAACTGAATGTATACTCTTTCATGTCTCATTATTTATGTCAACATGACTATATCATTCATTATGTGAAACTATTTGAAATCACACGTGCCTACATGCAATATTTGAATCACTACATACTTATGTGAAATATGCAAACATATGTTATACACACCATTATGTCACAAATTGAATAAATTTTAATAAAACTCATTTGATCAAAGTCTCATCACCCTCTTATGTCATATTATAGATGTCTTCTAGCCGTCACTCCAACTCACGAAGAGGTTCCAACCAAAGAACTAACAAGATAATGTTACCCTAAATGGCTAACCAAATGACCAGGTGTCGTACCTATAGCCATTTAGTCCGAACCCGACACCATACTATCAACTACCACCCAACCAACCTACTACTACCATTCCAATGTTAACCCAATGCATGCACATGCTCTAGACTTAGTAACTCAACCCATAAATGCCAACACAAATGAAGTTGATTATCTATAAGTTCAGTAGTCGTGAAATTTTTCCAAAGCCTAATATATTCTATAAACGACAAGCACAACCTTTCTTACCTTGTGTAAAATACCCCTAAGGTAACATGCTAACGCTTAGTTTTTGGTCTAAACGTGTGGGCAGAAATTCATGAAATCGGACAGCCTACAACTCCTATCAGTCCAAAATTTCAAAAAAAGTGACACTTTTATGAAACCTAACCCTTCAATTTTCAATTTCTATCTCAAGCAAACTCAATCTTATCACCCTCAATGGCAACAAGTTTGATTCTCCAACTTCACCCTAATTTATTCCAAACTTTTTATGATCACGACATTCGATGCATTCAAACATTACACATTAGTCTTACATATGATGATTATTACACATACTTGAACTTATACGTTCGTCATTGCATGTTAGTTTTACACATGTTTATCATTATTCATACTTAAACTCATACATTTGACAATAATGATAGTCCTACATATACTTATAATTACTCATACTCGAACTTATGCATTTGATGTTACATTACTAGTTTTGATAAATGTTGTTGTTACGCATACTTGAAAACAATCACATATACACACGCTTGGTACTTCCATGCATTCATACACAAATCCACGAAAATCACACTATGGGTCTTACCCAAAATAATCCCATATCCATATTTTTATATTCTCATGCTTTGCATTCAAATACCTTCATGGCCAAAACTTTTTAATACTATGCATTTTATTCACGAATTTTAGAAGCATGTCATCACAACTATCAAATGTGTACTCTT
Organism: Scalesia atractyloides; assembly: GCA_947069175.1. Lineage (NCBI taxonomy): Eukaryota > Viridiplantae > Streptophyta > Magnoliopsida > Asterales > Asteraceae > Scalesia > Scalesia atractyloides. Next base: position 32,584,045 of record CAMTDV010000030.1, read on the forward strand.
TACGGTATTACTTTATCTTTTTACCATTTGACCCATACACCACTAGTACTACCTATGCGGATCATGCAATGACCGAAATAAATACGGGTGTACACGTAGTTATAACGCTAGGTGTCACACCCTCAATTTCCACTTACGGAGTTTTACCGCGAGACGTGTGAACAAACCAGAATCTAAGACACTAGTACGTCGAACGACTCTATATGATTTGATAATACGTTTTCCAAAATCATTTGTTGTAGATTTTAGATTACCAATATTTAGCATGAGTATCAGTTTAAAATTTGAGCGGAAGCATAATTAAGTAATGATGCGGGCGCCAACACAAACGCCAAAACAAATGAAAAATCCCAAAACAATATAATTAAATGAGACTCGATAAGGATGTCTTGTTCAATGCATGTGCGTGCACCTAGAGCTCCTAGCGTCCTGAGAAACATGTAAAGAAACAAGTGTCAACATTAAAGATGAGTGAGTTCACAGGTTTTCATAAAATCGTTTGTTCGGTTATAGTTTGTTACTCCGTTATCCCCAACCCGGGATAACTAATCAGTTTCATTATTCCAATCCCGGAATAATAAGTTGTTGCTTCCAATATTCCCAAACCGGAATATTAAGTTATTGTTTCCATTATCCCCAACCCGGGATAATAAGTTGATGTTCCAATATTCCAAACCCGGAATATTAAGTTGTTCCGTAATTAAGTTCAATATTAATGTATATAGGTAGCTAGCCTAAAGTCATGTCACTAAGTGTTCGCGATCGAAGCTGACAGTTGTGCCTCCGTTTTGCCAGGTCTATCACATGACCATGGCGACGTTAGGCCAATCATACACCCGTTGACCATACCCGGTCGGCTAGCGCGACTAGCTCGGATGGGGCTCGTCAGACCCAGTAGTACTACTTATAATTCCCCCGCTACTTAACCCAAATACTAACGATCCGAGGAGATTGTCGAGGACTTAAGTGATAAAGCTGCATAGTGACCATAACATTACATTAACATTAACTTAGTTACCGTATCGTTATGTGACGTTACATTCGTATAACGTAAAGAGTTTGAGTTTGAGAGTGTATACATGTTTCTCCCCCTGTTGTTTAAAAACCGTATAAAGTTAGGGGCCGTGAACTCACCTTTATTAGCTCGGTTAGTGTGGCAAAGATGTTCTAAGAGATGGGACCGCTAGTTGCGTCCTAACAAACCAATTAATTCCACGTCAGTGTGTAATCACACCAATACAAATTCCACACGAAATTTTCTCACAAAGTGATACACACAAACAACATATCTAACACTCAAACATGCATGCAAGTATTCTCATATAATCATAGTGATCAAACAACTTATCATGAACACATTCCAAATCCATGCAACACTTTAATGCATAAAATCACAAGTTAACAACTTTCTGCTTAACACTCAATTATTCAGCTGTTTTCTAGGATTTTTTTAAAATAGTTCCAGCATTCTAAAAATTCCCATATTTTTACAGTAGGTGACATTTATACCATAGAAATTTATATAATTTTTCCAAGTCCTAAATCTTTACCAATTAGCCATAGATATTAATTCACTAAGCTGCAGTCAGATTTACCGCTTTCTGACTGCAGTCCACGGAAGAATTTATTTAAAAATCACTGATCGTCCGATTAACAAAATTCCAGTTGGAGTTGCCCGGAAATTTCTATACCTAGTTGATGTACAAAAATCATGACTCAACTCCCTACTGATTTTAAAATCTAGTTTGATAATCAACCAACAAAATTCCAGAATTTTAACAGCTTTACCTACTGAACTTGCTTAGCCCTTTAAAAATATCAAACGATTTCAGAAAATTATGAATCCAGCGCCATTGGATTCCTTATTCAAATCTCTACGTTCTAGACATCAGAAAATCCGTTTTTCGACAACTAACGACCAAGTTACAGCCAGATGAAATCGGCTGCAACTTTCATTCAGCTTCCTGTTTCAGCATGTTATTATTATAAGCTCGTGTAATCCCGTTCATGCGATTAATCTAAGCGATCTAGCTCTGATTTCTAGTCCTAGATTAATACTAATAACCTATCCATGCAACCCTACTCAATAACTTCTAGTTATTATAACAAAACACACTTGCAACCTCATAAGATCCGCAAACAAGTATACATGCATATCAACAATGTTTAATTCAGCCGATTACATCTAATACATCTAATATCCGAAAACAATCATGCGTATATATATACAGTCAGTTCAGCAGGTTATTTGTAAGCACATATAGTCCGAAAACAAACTGATCAATTCGTTCAAGCAGATATATATATATACATCCGAAACAACAACAAAATGAACACACATAATTCAGAACTTTCAAGCCCCTACATACTTGCAGACAACCTACATATGCATATGCTCGTATTAAACTTACTGCCAGTTAATTTCCCATGCATCCATTCACACCCATAATACACCCATATCACTACATATTTATCGAATCAACAAGTAATGCTATCACAGAAGAACCTCACAGCCATATATACGAACAATTTAAATCAAGAATTTTGGAAAACAAGACTGTGGTTAACGTGTTACCGAGAGCTAGAGAGGGTATGAGCCGATTAAACTTGAACTAAAGTCGTGGAAGAGTCCTCTTGGAGATCTTGCTTGCGTCGGCAGGAAGAGAGGAGGGAAGAAGAGGGCAGGCGATATGGAGTGTAGGGCTGTTTGCGATCGGAGATAGAGCCACCGACGGCTGTGTTTTCTTTAGGGTTTTGTGTTCATGTGGATGAGTGCATGGGTTTTTATTATAGGCGCAAGATGCTAAGGTCACGGTTCGGATAAGCATTATGGCCGAGGGACTAGGGTGGGTTAGTTTGGGTTGATCATGTGGCCGATTAGTTTGAGTTGGATTGGGTTTGGTTTTAAACAAAATAAGTTTGCGGTCTTGGGTTTGATATCGACCGAGAATGATTTGAGTTGTTCACAAAGAGTTTGCAGCTTGATCTTGTAGCCGAGATAGGTTTGGGTTTAAGGTTTGATCTCGGTTTGTGTTTGCGATTTCGGTTCCGTTCGTATACATATTTATTATACATACATATATAACTAAAAATCCACACAACACACAACACGTATTTAATTCATGCATACTTAGTATATATATTATTCGACAAATATCACGTGTAAGTTATCCGAAAAACCCGGGATATCACATTATCCCCATGTTGAAAGAATTTTCGTCCCGAAAATTGAGTAAACGCGGTTTAGCATGTAACGTACATGTTTAGAGTGCTACGCACAAAGAGTTAGTTCGTTTATAATGGTACGCAACGTTACAAGCAATTCCCAAGTGTCATACACAAAGATTTCTAAGTGTCATGCACAAGAATTTAGTCAATAATAGTACACGAAAGTATGAGAAATTTCCAGGTTGTCACATCATCCCCTTGTTGAAAGAATTTTCGTCCCGAAAATTTAGCTACTGGTATCGTTAGTTTGCTGCTCAGTTGCAAAGAGGTGTGGGTATTTGTTTTTCATTTGGTCCTCTCTTTCCCACGTGAACTCCGGTCCACGCTTAGAGTCCCAACGAACTTTAACGATTGGAATCTTGCTGTGCCTTCGAGTCTTGATCTCCCGATCCATGATCTCAATAGGCTTTTCCACGAAGTGTAGTTGTTCATCCACTTGGATCTCATCCAATGGAATAACTAAAGTTTCATCTGATAGACACTTCTTCAGATTTGACACGTGAAATACGTTGTGAACTCCACTGAGTTCGGCAGGGAGGTCTAATTGGTATGCTACGGGTCCAATTCGTTTCAAGATTTCAAACGGGCCTACGTACCGTGGGTTAAGTTTGCCCCGTTTTCCAAAGCGGATTACACCCTTCCAGGGTGACACCTTTAGTAGGACGCGATCGCCTACTTGGAATTCGAGCGGTTTGCGTCGTTGATCAGCGTAGCTTTTCTGTCGATCTCGTGCCGCCGCCATGCGGTTTCTGATTTGTACAATCTTTTCAGTAGCCTCAAGTATTAACTCAGGGCCTGTGAGTTGACTGTCACCGACTTCTGCCCAGCAGACCGGTGATCTACATTTACGACCGTATAATGCCTCAAATGGTGCTGCCGAAATACTCGTGTGATAGCTGTTGTTATATGAGAATTCTACTAGAGGCAGGTGAATTTCCCAATTATTTCCGAAGTCCACTACGCATGCCCTAAGCATGTCTTCCAAGGTTTGTATGGTCCTTTCGCTTTGACCATCAGTCTGAGGGTGATAAGCTGTGCTCATATCCAAGCGTGTTCCCAACGCTTTCTGGAGTGACTGCCAGAAGTTTGACGTGAAGCGAGCATCTCTATCTGAGATGATGGACGTTGGCACTCCGTGCCGAGAAACTACTTCCTTAATGTAGATGCGAGTCAACTTCTCCATCTTATCCGTTTCTTTGATAGCTAGGAAGTGTGCGGACTTAGTTAAACGATCCACAATCACCCAGATGGTATCGCAACCACCCAAGGTTCGCGGGAGTTTAGTGATGAAATCCATTGAGATCTGATCCCACTTCCACACTGGGATCTCTGGTTGTTGGAGTAGCCCCGATGGCTTTTGATACTCCACCTTGACTTTTGCACAAGTCAAACATTTACTCACGTAGGTGGCTATATCGGCTTTCATGTTAGGCCACCAATACGCAACTTTAAGGTCCTGATACATCTTATCCGAACCCGGATGGATAGAGTATCGAGATTTGTGAGCTTCATCCATGACTAGCTCTCTGAGGTTTCCGTAGAGAGGTACCCATATGCGATTCATGAAATACCGGGCTCCATTGGGCTTTACCTCCCAATCGCGTTCCATTTTTCCCACTGATTCGGCTTTGATGTTTTCCTCCTTAACTGCTTCTAACTGGGCGTCGCGTATTCGTTCGGGTAGCCCTGAATGAATAGTGAGTTGTAGTGCTCGTACGCGACGAGGTTTCAAGTGTTCCTTCCTGCTGAGGGCATCAGCTACCACGTTAGCTTTACCCGGGTGATACCGAATGGCACACTCATAATCGTTCAAGAGTTCGACCCAGCGACGCTGTCGCATGTTCAACTCCTTCTGATCAAAGATGTGCTGGAGGCTTTTGTGGTCAGTGAAGATTGTGCACTTCGTTCCATAAAGGTAGTGTCTCCAGATCTTAAGTGCAAACACTACTGCTCCCAATTCTAGGTCATGCGTCGTGTAGTTCTTCTCGTGAACTTTCAGCTGTCGCGACGCATACGCGATGACCTTATCGCGTTGCATGAGTACGCATCCCAATCCCTGAATGGAAGCATCACAATACACTACAAAGTCATCTGTCCCTTCCGGCAAGGACAGAATGGGTGCACTGCAAAGTTTCTGCTTCAGCAGTTGAAATACTGCTTCTTGTTTGTCACCCCAATTATACTTGATGCCTTTCTGGGTGAGGGTAGTGAGCGGTTGTGCAATCTTTGAAAACCCCTCGATGAAGCGTCTATAGTAACCAGCCAATCCTAAGAATTGGCGGATTTTCGTCGGTGTCTTAGGTGCTTCCCAGTTTTTGATGGCTTCAATCTTGGCAGGGTCTACGTGGATACCCTTTTCATTCACGACGTGCCCGAGAAACTGAACTTCTCGGATCCAGAAATCACACTTCGAAAGCTTGGCGTATAGCTTTTCCTGTTGAAGTAATCCTAGCAGTAATCGTAGATGCTCAGCATGTTCTTCTTTACTTTTGGAGTAGATGAGTATGTCATCGATGAATACAATGACAAATTTGTCGAGGTATGGTTTACACACGCGGTTCATGAGGTCCATGAACACCGCAGGTGCGTTGGTGAGACCGAATGGCATGACCAAGAACTCGTAATGGCCATACCGAGTGCGAAATGCCGTCTTGGCGATATCCTCCTCCCTGACGCGTAGCTGATGATAACCAGACCGTAAATCAATCTTAGAGTAGTAACTTGACCCTTGCAGTTGGTCGAATAGATCGTCGATGCGAGGTAACGGGTATCGGTTCTTGACTGTAACCTTGTTGAGTTCCCTATAGTCGATGCACATGCGGAATGTCCCGTCCTTCTTCTTGACAAACAGGACTGGAGCTCCCCATGGCGAAACACTTGGTCGGATAAATCCTTTCTCTAAAAGTTCCTGAAGTTGGGTAGACAGCTCCTGCAGCTCGGCTGGAGCTAAGCGGTATGGAGCCTTGGCGATAGGAGTTGCATTGCTTGCCAATTCGATTTCAAACTCCAATTGTCGATGTGGTGGAAGGCCAGGTAGTTCTTCTGGGAATACATCGGAAAAATCACGGACGACAGGGATGTCTTCTATATGTTTCTCGTCCTTAGGCTGTTCGGTAATTAGTGCGAGTAAAGCGAAGGAATTCTTTCTCCGAAGATACTTCTGAGCTTGCATAAAGGAGATAATGTTGGTGACGGCGCTTGCCTTGTCGCCTTGTACCGTCAGGATTTCGTCGTTCGAGAGTGGAATACGGATAGACTTTTCGAAGCAGAGAACTTCAGCCCGGACGTCGGATAGCCAGTCCATTCCGACTACCATGTCAAAACTACCCAGGGTAGTTGTCATCAGATCGATGGTAAAAGTGTGGCCCGCGAGTTTGAGTTGACAGTCGGATACGATTTGGGTCACATTTACAGATTTACCATTGGCTAATTCTATCACATAAGGGGTCTCTAATGGTTTAAGCATGAGATTTAGGTTCTTCCTAAAAGACTCAGATATAAAGCTCCTATCCGCACCCGTATCAAAAAGCACAGAAGCAAAATGTTCATTAAGGGGAAACTTACCGGTGACTACGTTCGTGTCGTTTCTGGCCTCTCCGCGGCCCAATGTAAATGCACGACCTTTGGCACCTCCTGTGCCACCGTTCCCATTGTTGTTGTTGTTATTATTGTTGTGGTTGTTGTGGTGGTGGTTGTTGTTGGAACGATTTTGATGACCCCGGTGGTTGTGGTAGTGATTGAACCGTTTCTGATTCCCTTGTTGCGGATGTGATGACGAAGACTGTCGAACAGTGGAGTCTTCAAATTTTCTTTTGTTATCTGGGGCGACTTCGGTGGTACCCCGTGCTGGCAGTTTCTTCTGTTCCACCGCTTTATCGGTGAGTTTGTGAGCCAATCGGATAGCTTGATGTTCTGTTACAGGGTTACTAGACATCACCATACCCTGAATTTCCGGAACCAGACCCCCGAGATAGAACTCGAGTCTTTTCTCCACCGTGTTTGCCAAATCAGGACACAGAAATACCAAGTCATGGTGTTTTGCAGTGTAAGCTTCAATTTCCGATCCCACCATCTTGTGGTTCCACAAAGCTTGCTCTAACTGTTGCACTCTGTCTCGTGGACAGTACTCCTCTTTAATCAGGGCCTTGAACTCAGTCCATGCCATTGCATTTGCAGCTAACAGTCCACGTGTTTGGACTTGGGCATTCCACCATGTAAGTGCCCCCTCTTCCAGTGTTGAGGCGGCGTATTTGACCTTGTTGGCCTCTAAGCAGTTGCACATTTCAAAAACAGATTCCGACTTTTCGATCCAGCGGACCAATCCAATGGGTCCTTCCGCCCCCGAGAACTTGCTTGGCTTTGCGTCAAGGAACATCTTGTAGGGGTTAAAGCCCCCTCCTGCTGACAGAGAACAGGAAGTCAGCAAGGAATTTTACTAGCCTCACTATTAGATTTTCACGCGAAAATTTAATAATGGTTACCTGCCGGCTGGTTCTGAACACCCGCTAATGCTGCATTCACATGCTCCTGAATCATGGCAGCTAGCTCTTCGGGCGTCAAGTTAAGGTTTCCACGTCTTCCAGTCGCCATTTAGATCTTCGAAACACAACACAAACACACCTGATAAGTCTATATATCCAATATAGTTATCCTACTTCGTACTTTAATAATTATTAAGTTATGTCAACTCAATATGTCAAATAGTCAAAGAAATACTTGATTAACTGAAATCTCAACGTCTTACAAAAGTGCAAATCAAACATACGAATTCATCGTAAAGTCTCAAGTTTAAATACAAGTGGAAAATAATAAACTGAAGGAAAACAAATAATATAAATGGGACGTGTCAGTCGTCTACGTCTCCATTCCCCAAGTCACTGTCGTTGCCGTCATCCTGTGCGGCATTTCCAGCTTCCTCAGCTGGGTCCTCCTCCGGATCCTCTTCAGGATCCTCCTCTGGATCCTCTTCTGGATCCTCCTCTGGATCCTCTTCTGGATCCTCCTCTACCGGCACTGGAGGGGCAGGTGCTGGTTCAAGTGCTTGGTTTTGCAGTTCCTGAATGTTCCAACTGTTTTCCAGGACTCTGTCCTCAAGCCAGTCAGCTCTTATCTGCTCCGCACGCAGATCTCTAGCTATGGTGTTACGAGCTATCTTGCTCGTACGATGCTCTTCCTCGAGCGAGTCGGTCTTTCCTGTAAGGTGTCGGATCATCCATCCTTGTGCTAAGATGGTTTCCTGCATTCTTTCTAACTGTTTTTGTTGTGTATGTACCAGGATTCTAAGCATGTCAAGTCCTATTTCTACAGGATTAACCGGTTCAACCGGTACAGCAATAGTTGGGCGCAACGACGACTCCTCCCCCAGAGCGAGCCTTTTCCTCGCTGCTGAGCGTGTCTCCACGCCATAAGGTGGTATGGGTTCCACCATTGGTGCCTTTCCTGGTGCCCTTGGTGGCGTAAGTCTGTCGGACGATGATGACGATGAGGATGATGACATTGCCTGTTAGGTCGTGTAGTTAGTTACGAGTTGTTTTCATTTCTTATTATGAAGGTATAACCTACCAAACACGTTTGTAGCATATTGCATAACAAGATATAATAATTCAGTGCCAAACTAAGTCTAGTGTCGTGATATCAGCTATAGTTTAGGTCTACTTCTAATGCAAACCTGGTTCTCTATAGCTAGTGGCTCTGATACCAATCTGTCACACCCTCAATTTCCACTTACGGAGTTTTACCGCGAGACGTGTGAACAAACCAGAATCTAAGACACTAGTACGTCGAACGACTCTATATGATTTGATAATACGTTTTCCAAAATCATTTGTTGTAGATTTTAGATTACCAATATTTAGCATGAGTATCAGTTTAAAATTTGAGCGGAAGCATAATTAAGTAATGATGCGGGCGCCAACAAACGCCAAAACAAATGAAAAATCCCAAAACAATATAATTAAATGAGACTCGATAAGGATGTCTTGTTCAATGCATGTGCGTGCACCTAGAGCTCCGGAATAATAAGTTGTTGCTTCCAATATTCCCAAACCGGAATATTAAGTTGTTGTTTCCATTATCCCCAACCCGGGATAATAAGTTGATGTTCCAATATTCCAAACCCGGAATATTAAGTTGTTCCGTAATTAAGTTCAATATTAATGTATATAGGTAGCTAGCCTAAAGTCATGTCACTAAGTGTTCGCGATCGAAGCTGACAGTTGTGCCTCCGTTTTTCCAGGTCTATCACATGACCATGGCGATGTTAGGCCAATCATACACCCGTTGACCATACCCGGTCGGCTAGCGCGACTAGCTCGGATGGGGCTCGTCAGACCCAGTAGTAGTACTTATAATTCCCCCGCTACTTAACCCAAATACTAACGATCCGAGGAGATTGTCGAGGACTTAAGTGATAAAGCTGCATAGTGACCATAACATTACATTAACATTAACTTAGTTACCGTATCGTTATGTGACGTTACATTCGTATAACGTAAAGAGTTTGAGTTTGAGAGTGTATACATGTTTCTCCCCCTGTTGTTTAAAAACCGTATAAAGTTAGGGGCCGTGAACTCACCTTTATTAGCTCGGTTAGTGTGGCAAAGATGTTCTAAGAGATGGACCGCTAGTTGCGTCCTAACAAACCAATTAATTCCACGTCAGTGTGTAATCACACCAATACAAATTCCACACGAAATTTTCTCCACAAAGTGATACACACAAACAACATATCTAACACTCAAACATGCATGCAAGTATTCTAATATAATCATAGTGATCAAACAACTTATCATGAACACATTCCAAATCCATGCAACACTTTAATGCATAAAATCACAAGTTAACAACTTTCTGCTTAACACTCAATTATTCAGCTGTTTTCTAGGATTTTTTTAAAATAGTTCCAGCATTCTAAAAATTCCCATATTTTTACAGTAGGTGACATTTATACCATAGAAATTTATATAATTTTTCCAAGTCCTAAATCTTTACCAATTAGCCATAGATATTAATTCACTAAGCTGCAGTCAGATTTACCGCTTTCTGACTGCAGTCCACGGAAGAATTTATTTAAAAATCACTGATCGTCCGATTAACAAAATTCCAGTTGGAGTTGCCCGGAAATTTCTATACCTAGTTGCTGTACAAAAATCATGACTCAACTCCCTACTGATTTTAAAATCTAGTTTGATAATCAACCAACAAAATTCCAGAATTTTAACAGCTTTACCTACTGAACTTGCTTAGCCCTTTAAAAATATCAAACGATTTCAGAAAATTATGAATCCGGCGCCATTGGATTCCTTATTCAAATCTCTACGTTCTAGACATCAGAAAATCTGTTTTTCGACAACTAACGACCAAGTTACAGCCAGAAGAAATCGGCTGCAACTTTCATTCAGCTTCCTGTTTCAGCATGTTATTATTATAAGCTCGTGTAATCCCGTTCATGCGATTAATCTAAGCGATCTAGCTCTGATTTCTAGTCCTAGATTAATACTAATAACCTATCCATGCAACCCTACTCAATAACTTCTAGTTATTATAACAAAACACACTTGCAACCTCATAAGATCCGCAAACAAGTATACATGCATATCAACAATGTTTAATTCAGCCGATTACATCTAATACATCTAATATCCGAAAACAATCATGCGTATATATATACAGTCAGTTCAGCAGGTTATTTGTAAGCACATATAGTCCGAAAACAAACTGATCAATTCGTTCAAGCAGATATATATATATACATCCGAAACAACAACAAAATCAACACACATAATTCAGAACTTTCAAGCCCCTACATACTTGCAGACAACCTACATATGCATATGCTCGTATTAAACTTACTGCCAGTTAATTTCCCATGCATCCATTCACACCCATAATACACCCATATCACTACATATTTATCGAATCAACAAGTAATGCTATCACAGAAGAACCTCACAGCCATATATACGAACAATTTAAATCAAGAATTTTGGAAAACAAGACTGTGGTTAACGTGTTACCGAGAGCTAGAGAGGGTATGAGCCGATTAAACTTGAACTAAAGTCGTGGAAGAGTCCTCTTGGAGATCTTGCTTGCATCGGCAGGAAGAGAGGAGGGAAGAAGAGGGCAGGCGATATGGAGTGTAGGGCTGTTTGCGATCGGAGATAGAGCCACCGACGGCTGTGTTTTCTTTAGGGTTTTGTGTTCATGTGGATGAGTGCATGGGTTTTTATTTATAGGCGCAAGATGCTAAGGTCACGGTTCGGATAAGCATTATGGCCGAGGGACTAGGGTGGGTTAGTTTGGGTTGATCATGTGGCCGATTAGTTTGAGTTGGATTGGGTTTGGTTTTAAACAAAATAAGTTTGCGGTCTTGGGTTTGATATCGACCGAGAATGATTTGAGTTGTTCACAAAGAGTTTGCAGCTTGATCTTGTAGCCGAGATAGGTTTGGGTTTAAGGTTTGATCTCGGTTTGTGTTTGCGATTTCGGTTCCGTTCGTATACATATTTATTATACATACATATATAACTAAAAATCCACACAACACACAACACGTATTTAATTCATGCATACTTAGTATATATATTATTCGACAAATATCACGTGTAAGTTATCCGAAAAACCCGGGATATCACACTAGGCGCATGAAAATCATAGCGAAGTTCTAGTGTGTCGTGACGCGGTAACATGACATCGAGTTATGAAATAGATGTGACATGGTTAGAACATGCTATATGCACTGTTGGTACTTCCAATGTATAAGGGTTCCTACCATGCTAACAAAAGTAACGTAAAACATTCCATGTGAAGTTCGATGTTATTTGGACCCTGCTTTTACTAAAAATTATTATAATTTGAACAAAAGTTCTTACTTCACGATCCTATCCCTTTTGTTTTACGTCACAAATATTCTCGGTGAGTGGAGGGTTTATGATTTTTTTGATATATGTTTAAGCATTTTATTCGTTTAGCAAGCTTTAAATTTATAAAACATGATATAACACTATCACTCTCTACAACACGCTAGGGCAAGTGCACCCCCGTTGGCGTAGTATAGTGATGGTAAGATACCGAGGTTGGCCAAGGACACAAGAGCTTTTAATACCGGAGTATCGCCAACGTCTAATCTAACCAAATTTTGAGAAAGTATTTTTAATAAACCAAATAAAGAAAAAAAACTGAAGTAATGAAAGAAACAAATAGACAATATAGAATCACTTGGTTCCGACTTATCTTTTACGTATCCTTTGATGATTTCCATACTTTGTGTTTTTATGAGCTTATCTTAGTTATAGTGGCATGTCCCTCTTTTAGAGGCAACGCTACCCTCGGCCATATTGGTCTGAGTCAGCGGGGAAAATGGTTGTCAAACAAGATTTCCAAGGCCGAGTACTCCCTGAGTAGTCGCTACAAGTTAGGCTGCCAAGGCGACTTTCTTCAACTCCACCTAATTACTTGGAATCGATCAAACGCGGTCAACCTCGGCCAAAATCGGATATAGTAGGTCAACTCGGGCCAAGTTTGACTTAAAAAATAATAAAACATAATTTCTATGCCTATCATATTAAAGAATAAATATCATTTTCACGTATTTTGTAATAAATATTAGTAAATTTGTGTTATTTGACATATATATAATTTCCGAGAACTAATTTATTTATAATTAACATGTCCGAGTACTCCCCGAGTACTCTCGGCCTATGCTGAGTACTCTCAACTCCCCGATCGACTGAGTAGGGAGCGCCTAACGACTTTTGCAACCATGGCAGTGATATAGTCCCGCAAAGCCGGAATATTGAAAGATAATTAAATAAGTTATTAATGCAAAATGTGGCATGTCTCTCTTTTGGAGGCAACGCTACCCTCGGCCATATTGGTCTGAGTCAACGGGGATACATTCCCGCAATGCCGGTTTAAAGTTTTAATAGTAGTTTATTTATAAGGGATTCAAGCCATTCTCGCTTCCCCTGATTTGATCCTATATGGCTCAAAGGAAGTCCTAATAAACTTGAATCAAGTCCTCGTCCGATCTATACACTGAACGAGGAAAGAAGTTCACCCAAACCACCCTTTAACCTCCTTCCAGGCAGTTTAACAAGCTTTATATAGACTGTAAAGACACGAACGAGTGAATCAACAAACATGAAGAGATGATAGAATGAAATTCACTTTCAATATAAAAAGCTAGTTATTAAAGTCGTTAATACAAACCCAATTAAAAAATTAACCAAAGATTGGAAATCAAAAGTAATAAATAAAAGGTTTTTTCTTCACCAAGTGATGTAAGAAATTAGCCAAGCATGGCCATAGTTTGACAAAGGGTCTTAGATCGATCTTGGATCCCGAGACTATTACACACTCTAAACTCTAATCATTGTGGTGGATGATGGTGTTGGAGTGGTGAAAAGAGGCTGCTAAAGATGGCAAAAGTAGGAGATGAGGGTCCGTTATACGGATTGTTCGGGTGCTAATTTAGCAAACCTAAGGTAAACGTGCGGAATCTGTTTGCATAGGCGACATTGGATACTAGTTCTTTAATGTTTAATCACTGTTTCATTGATTAGTAAACGTTACAGATCCTAGAAACACTTGGACAAAGCTTCGCGTATATCGTGACATAATCTCTGATTCTTACAAATGAGAAATCAAGACTCCTATTTATAGGAGAACAAGTTCGATCCAAATGTGTTATGATCAAGTTCGGGCGAACTTGTCCTTCACAGGACAAGTTCGGGCGAACTTGTTTCCCAACATACATAAACTTAACATTTCGCTCTTAAACACAGACTCGACGTAATACGATGACGTAGGTAACAGACATATGTATCAACAGGCTCCCCCTTGGATGTTGCCGTAGTCATCATTCTTCAATTAAGTTCATGAGTCTTTAATGTTCTCTTGATCTTTATTTCTTGAATAACTTTAACTTCCTTGATCTTCATAGCATCTACAATCCTTTCTCTTTTCTTCTCAAGCTTGTCTTGATAAAACTTTAATCACCATGCTCCCCCTTGCTTTGAGCTTTCTGGTATCTTCAGTCAACATGTTTTATCCAGCTCCCCCTTAAAATCAACTTCCTGTTTCAAAGTTTCTCAAGCATTCAAATAAACATTTCAGATTCAAACTTTGAAATTTCTAAACACCAACATTTCAAATTTTAATCTCCTCTTCAGTTTTTAAACCCTCTCAGTTATTCAAGTCCAAATTAATGACCTTGAACATCTGATTCATGTATCAAGTTCAACTTAATGATCTTGATTAACGTTTTGACACTAAACTGACACATTTATTCAAAAGTGAGTTTCAACTTAATGAACTTATAAACTTTTCAGATCAATTTTCAAAGGTTTTTAGATTTTGTTCAGCAACTCTAGACTTTGAAAATCAGCTTTTCATCATCAGTGGTCGAAACTAAAAGATAATATAATCTTTTTGTTTTTATGTAATGAATACCAAACTCTAACTTTGTACAAACATATTTACAAACATGTTTTTGTTGAGTTTGTGTTTAAAGGATCATATCAGTTGATTGAGACATATCACCAGTACTGTTGCCCTTTAGATGACTTTAAGCTTTAAACTCGTTTACCTAGATTGTCGATACGTTTGTCCACTTAAACTTCGACACATTTCTCAATTGTTCCAAGATATCTTAGGTATGAATTATGAAACTTGACATAATTATGGTTCCCATCTCAGAATATACTCCCGTATCAAGATTCCCTAGATTTCATCTTACATGTGAGTATAGCATAATTGATATCTGTATCTGGGTTGTGTGAGACCTTGAGAGCTCAGGTTAGTACCACCGTACCGACAATGAGATGAAGGCTCGACTTAAAGTAGTGTTCCAATTTTGGAATCTTTTGAACTGCAATTGTAGTATCTTTTGATATTTTCAATTGAATGCAGTTTTGGGGGATTTTTGAAAAAGCATTATAGAAGTTCTAGGCCATTGCTTACGCAAAATCAGAAGAACTTGTATAATACCCCAGATATCAATCATCTATAAAGACGTCGTATATCAGAATCAGGCAATCTCTCAAACGAAATTTCAGAGTACTAAGTCCATATATCCGAGAGATGTTAATCCACAAGTTTAAGCAGTTGTAAAATTTAGTCTATATCCTGGAAACAATTTACTGAACATGCAAAGCCTATCGACACATCCACAGTAAGACTCGTTTATCACTTTTAAACTTTACAATTCTTTAGCATACTGTGATAGTCCACTGATGTACTATCATTTCCTTTTATCCACAAAACTCTTTTTGCCTTTTTCAATGTTTTGTACTTTTCATATTTAATATGTTTTTGGATTTTCTGAAAATTTTTTCTCCCCCTAAAATTCAAAAACATATTTTTGATTTAAAAAACATTGACCAACCAATGAGAATTACTTCAATTCTCCATCCATTACTGCTTCACAATTTTACTTTTAAAGCACTCCCCCCCATGATGACAAAAACTATAACACTTTTGTGTTCATAAAACATTTATATCCATGAATTTTGTCTTTTCAACAGTGAGGGTACTGTGAAATTTTTCAAATTTTCTTCAAAAAATTGTAAAATTTTTAAGTAAACGTTATTAAAAGATGTTTTCGAAAAATTTTCTTCAAAAATTTTTCAAAAATTGTAAAGTAAACGTTATTTGAAATGTAATAAGGCCTTTGTATAGAACTTGATAACCCGACCCGTCTTCATTGTATGCCACGGAACTCCATTCTCAGTAATTTACTTTTATCTCAGAAGATCCTGCAAAAGATTCAAACAATTAGTTGAATAATGACACCCAAGCCTTTTCAGTCTTAGCGTTGTTTCTTCAACCTTAATTTTGATTTTCTTTTCACAATTATGTTTTTTGGACTTTCTCGAGTTTTGGAAAGTTCTCTAAACTTTCAATTTTCACTTATTGTGTAAACACTTTTTCTTTCACCAACCATGTTTGATTTTTCATTAAAGCCTTCTTGAAATACAATGTAGAAACTCTTTGTTCATTACCATTCGAGGATTCACCAGTTTCAAAATTAGAAAACTTAGTAATAACTGGTTTCACCTTGTTTGTAGTTTCTGTACATTGTTTCAAAACCTGAGTTGGTACTTTCAAATCTTCAAAATTTTCTTATCAATATGAACATGTTTAGGATTAATTTGAAAACATTTTCTAGCAATGTGTCCAGTTACTCCACATTTATGACACTTCCTGTTCTCATACTGATCCTTTTTAGCAAACCATACACTCAAATCATAACATTGATTTGATGTGTGGTAACCATCTTTCCTGTTTCTTCTAAAAGCATGATTTGACTTTGAAGCAACGTGGTTCGACCTGCACCATTTATTTTCAGATTTTTATGAGTTTTTATAATGATTGGATGATCGTACCGATGAGCTTTTATGTTTCTTTTGAAAATTTTTAGAACTTTGTTTTTCCTTTTGTTTTCGTTCTCCATTCTGCTTAGAAGGTTTTTGCGTTGAGCATTCACCTTTTTCAGTAGATTGTAGAACAGTTTCTTGATATTTTTCTTTTAGTTTCAAAAATATTTCATTTTTATTCTTTTTATCAGTTTTATCATCAGTATCATCATCACAATCCTCAATTATGACATCGTCATAATTTGTGAATTCATCACTTATTGGAATTTTCTTTTTATTTTCGTTGATCGGTTTTGGATATATATATTCTAACATAAATGACGAGGTCACAAAACCTTTCAACTTCTTTTCTAAATCAACAATTTTATTTTTAGCATTCTCAACATCTTGTTCAAGTTTTCTGATTTTTTCAAGATACGAGTTTATTATAATTTGTTTTTCAAAAACATTTTTATTTAAAACAGATTATAATTTTCTAAACTTTTTATTCTATTTTCAAAAATCTTTTGATTTTCTTTTAACTTTTTATTTTCTAATGTCAAACTCTCCAGATTGTTCAAGAGTTTGGCATTATCTGCCAGATAATCATTTAGATCTACATCAAAGACTGGGCAGATTGGTTTAGAACTTGAAGACTCATTTGTAGATGTACTTGAAACTTTTTCTTCACAGTTCTTCGCCATTATACTTCTTCTCTCTTCAACTGATCATTTGGACTTTGTGTTTCCAAATCATTTCCTTGATCACTAACACGATCAGACTTCTTCTTGATTAGCACCTTCTTGTTCTTAATCATCTCAGTACTTTCCAAATATTTAGCGCCCAGAGATTTCCACAAATCATGTGCAGTTTTGTACTCTAGTAACCAAACCAAGATATCTTCTTTTATCGATTGTTGTAACAAGGTTAGCATCTTCTTCTCATGGGCATATGCATCATTCAGTTTAGGTGTAAACTTTGATACTGAAAGCTCAGCTCCACATTCATCGACTGGCCATTTAAATCCAGTTTGAACAGCAACCCAACCATAGAAATGATTTCCTCGTACCCAGTTCTCGAATTTTTCTTTCCAGCTTTCATACTCGTTCATACCCATCAACTTTGTCGGCTTCACGGACTCCATTTCATTTTCCAATTTTATCTGTCATTCAAAAACACTTGAAAAATGATTAGCAAACAGACAATTTTAGTAAAATTTAACTTCTTAATCGTAAATATTAACGTATTGGTTAGCTAAAAACGTTTAAATTTTCTCGGAAAACTATTTTTACCAGATTAGAGCTTTAAAATCGTCTCGTCAATACGAACTCAACAATGTATAATGTTCGAGACGTTTTTTTTAACCTTGGACAAGTTTGGGCGAACTTGTCACAGCTTGTGAAAATCAGCTACTTAACAAGTTCGGGCGAACTTGTATGGAATTTCAAGAGATTTAACAAGTTCGGGCGAACTTGTAATAAACTTTCAACAAAGTTTGATCAAGTTCGGGCGAACTTGATGAAACTTGAAGAAATGTTAAGCAAGTTCGAGCGGACTTGTGTAAGTTCACTGAAAAATCAATCAAGTTCGGGCGAACTTGATGAAAAATCAAAAAGTGAATTTTTCAGTTAAGTTCAAGTGAACTTGATGATAAGTTCGAGCGAACATGTGTTTTCAACATGGTTTTTTTCAAATTTTCGACATGTATTCGTTTGTTTTAAGCTCTGATCTTTTCAAGGGTTTTACTATTATGGATTTTATGTATTATACTTGAATATCAGTCCATTTTGTCCGTGTAATGTCCAAGAAAAGTTAAAAATGAAAGAAATGAGTAGAAGATGTAAAGCTCTATATCCAATGTCTTCAAATTAGGCCAATCCTGCTCTGATACCAATTGAGGGTCCATTGTAAGGATCGTTCTGGTGCTAATTTGGCAAACCTATGGCAAACGTGTGGAATTCGTTTGCATAGGCGACATTGGATACTAGTTATTCACTGTTTCATTGATTAGTAATCGTAACAGATCCTGGAAACACTTGGACAGAGCTTCGCCTCTATCGTGACAAAATCTCTGATTCTTACAAATGAGAAATCAAGACTCCTATTTATAGGAGAACATGTTCGCTCCAAATGTGGTATGATCAAGTTCGGGCGAACTTGTCCTTCACAGGACAAGTTCGGGTGAACTTGTTCATATACATTACAAGTTCGGGCGAACTTGTTTCCCAACATACATAAACTTAACATTTAGCTCTTAAACATAGACTCGACGTAATACGATGACGTAGGCAACAAAAATATGCATCAACAAGAGAAGTGGTTGGCCAAGGGATGGATTGCAATTAAACGAAGCACCCCTATTTATAGTTGGAAACAGACGGTTTACACGGCCTCGTGCCCTCTTCTTCTCTGCCTTCATTTAATGAGTTGTGTCAGTCCGTATACTTACACGATCCCGTGGCCCTTGTACTTGCTGTACTATCCAAGATTTGTTTATCTGGGAGTTGACCACGATCCGTGTCCATGGGACACGGCCCCGTGTCTCTTGCCTGCTTCTGTTTGTCTTTTTCTTTCTGGATTCTTGAGTGGGGCACGACCCCATGCCTTGGCGGCACAGCCCCATGCTTATCTTTTAATTTGTTGTTTTTGGTCTTGGGGTGAAGCTCGAAGGGTCGATATGTATGTATCAACCTCCCTTATTTTGTATTTATGCTGCTTTTTCGGTAATTTGTTCCTTTTGTACATTTAAGCTCTTTTAATCCTGAAAATCAAAAGTATACAAAGACACACACTTTTTCCAACATTAGTACTACAAAGGGTTGATTTTATACTTTATTTGATATAATTTATATGTTGTAGTTGGTGCATATCAGTAACATGAAATTTTCCTTTTGTCATTTGACCTCCAATACTATGTTCAATCGTAACCAAGCATTGAGGTTTTACTCAATACTCAAACCTTGCTCAACCTTAGAAGTACGTTTTATACATATTACCATTTTAATAATAGGTTTTCCAATAACAAAACCTCACCCTCGATTCAATTAGCCGTTTGTGGCTACAATCACCTTCAACATTCTTCAACAATTTATTTTTCCTTTTTGGTCTAACACCCTCATTATTTTTTGCCTCATGCGTTTGGTAAATCATTGTTGACTGGAAACCTTTTGACAAACCGTATCTACACACCCACTTAAACCGCAATATTTTGTTACCGATGAGAATCGATTAACTATTTGCGACCATTTATTTAATTATACACATAGCTACCCAATCAACAACTTTCAAAACGTGTAGTCAGTTATCTTTATGGTAGAATTTGTTTCCAACTATTTGATCAAAATTTCATTTAAACCTTATCTAATGAACTTTCAGCCTAATTATCTATTTTGTTTAAGTACTCATTCTCGCGCTCTCAACTTAGTTCAGAGATCTTAAAATTTCTATTTCCCTTGTTTTTTTTTTCACACTTACACTCCAACTAATCAACCTATTTACCCGATAAAAATCTCTCCATATAATTATAATTTTTTTTACCATCTCATTTTAAACCGATAACATTTTATTTCATACAATTATAAATGGTTACCAATTTTTTTTAACTAATAAAACCTTCTCTTACAATTGTAATTTTTACCAACTCATCCTAAACTGATAGAACTCTTCGCAATTTTAAAATATATGATTTTATACGGTTAAGTCACTTAGTCTTTCAAATAATGCACACTAAATTATTTCTTAAGTCGGGTTACCAAAGCACTTCTTTTTGGTCACCTATTTAGCAAGTTGCCTAAATTTGATTACAATACCATTGCCTATACAAACACATATACAACCTTTTTCCACCTACTTATGGATAACATCTCAATCCATTTTAGACAAACAAATTGCTTTTACAACCTCACCTATCATTCCCCTCAAATTGTTTAATTGTATCAATTTACTTAACTAACCAAATAATCCCATTATTTCACGCCCCTATAAATCATCAGTTTAGCAAAAGCATTTGTTAGCCTGATTTGCATGTTTTATTTAACTTGTTTCCAATCAGTACGCTTACACGTGCATTATCTCATAGTAACTAAACAACAATCTTCTTCATATTTAAACATTTTAACTAGTTATTACTCATATCCAACCACTAAATTACCACCTCTTATTTCCTTCAGAAAAGTCAACCCATAAAAATTTTTGGGACAAAATTTCCTAAAGTAAGGAGACTGTAACATTCCGCAATTATTGTAATATTCGTTTCCGTGTTTTTCATATTCAACCATTGTAATCCGAGACTTATGATCATAATCAAATTCATTTTATCTTTTTCTCTCCCAATAGTTGTTTAATCAAATATAGGTATTGACGTGATGGAGCGTGAGTATAATTTTAAGGTATATTTTAGGCATTTTTCACTCATTTATACAAGCTTTATATTTATAAAACACGATATAACACTATCTCTCTGACGGGTGTTCCGTAGGACAACCCTTATGTGGTTTAATTGATATAAAAATCATACATTCAATAGGGTTATTATCTAGAATTAGATAACTACGGTGTGCTCGTTATTTCAGGTACAAACAAGCATAAAAGAGTGGAAATGAAGTACTTAAAGGAACGTTCGAAAAAGGGCGGAAAAGGGACTTTGTGGATAGTGGAATGAAGAAAAACTAAGAGGGCTAAGCTGGGCTCTACCGTAGCTTACGGTACCCAGAATCCATTTTTGTGCACCGTAAGACAGTCAGTTTGCATCATAACACTTCAAAAGCCAATGTAAGCTACGATGGCCACCATAGCTTACGGTGGACCCAGACGCAAAATGTATAACTCCCATTTAGGAGTTGGTGGTTGGGACTTTTCATCTATCTTAGCATTGTTTTCTATAACATCCCGAGCGCGTAAAAACAACAAACAACGGCGGAAACGTCGAGGAGTCATGTTAATAGATTGTTTCAACAACACGTGGTAATTAAAGTTATGTTTTATTGAATATTGAAATTACATAGTAACATTGTCTTGGAAATTAAAACAAACTAAATAAACTATTGTCTTTCATATTTTAAGACACTAAGTCCGCGTCCAATCCTACATGAGCATGCATCGATATCAAACTTGGTTTCCTGAAACATATATGAAAATGAGTCAGCAAAAATATGCCGGCGAGTACATAGGTTTTGTGAGTGTGTAAAATTCATGACCTTGTATATATATTACAATACCTCGCCGACTACTAGAGTCGTTAATTGAAAACCTTGTTATAAAAAGTATTTGGTATTGCAATGATAGCTAACCAACTAAAATAAGTTAGTTATAGTTTATAAAAGACTTGTAGCCATGAATCTTGACCAAAACATTTATTTTGTAAAACCGAGTAATAAATCGATTTAAAGAAAACATTATATGGTTTATATCTTTAAATTGTAAATCCAAGTACTAAATTGTCTTGAAAGAAACCTTGTATGGTTTATATCTTAAATTGAAAATCGTTGCGTGTCATCGTTTGGAAACCTTTGTTTCAAGTGATTTGAATAACGCCACGTATGTAACATGATAAAAACACTTTTATATAGGAAGTACCAGCAGTGTATCCACCATGCGTTTATCATATTACACACGTCCCGTTATCTAAATCACTTACCAAAAACCAATTGTTCATTGTTCATGTCATAAACCTATCGTCCATTGTTCGTGTTATAAACCAATTGTTCATCGTCCGTGTAAACAAATCGTCTTTGTGTTAATTGTGAAAACTTTTGGTTGTTTTGGTAATACATGCAAACATGTGTTGACTCGTCTATACCACCAAAAGGTATCTTTAAATTGCAATAACAAACCACCAAAAGGTTTGTTAAAGTAAACAGTTTCGGTCGTTCCCCAAACTTCCCCACAAACACCGGGAACCTTGGTAACGGGATTGTCAGTCCTATGGTACCATAACTTACTACTGGTTGGCTTGGCCAAAGCTACTGAATGTCATTCGTGTCATGTATATAACGCACCAACAAGTTCGTTCACATTATTGAAATCGTCGTGTTTATATAAACCATAGCTTTTGTTTTGTAAACTTGAAAATGGTTTAGCACATATGAATCACCCCAAAAATTTAGAAATCATAAAAGAGGGACCTATGTACTCACTTGGGGTTGCAAAAATAACCTTGAATCAAAGATTAAAAAAGCTCAAATGTCTGAGAAATCAAGCTTGTCCTAAAATCGGATAACTATGTAAATATCGGGACTTTAATCAGCGGATCAGATAGAATGAGGTCTTGTAAACCAAATGAGTGTTAGAACTCATATGAAATGGTTTAACAAAGTTAACATTCTGATTTGGAAAGATTCCTAAGTGCTTTTGACCCGTTTTGACTCGTTAAGGTAGTTTAGGCCACTTTAACGGATCATTTACGTAGAAACGTGTTCGGATGGTTAGATATGTGTTATGATAAGTCTAATACGCCAAAATAAGTTTAATATAGTTGCAACATCAGTTTATATGTAAAAATATTGGTCACATATGCTTAAAGTTGATTTATGCGCAAAAAGGGCATTTTCGTCATTTATAAAGGCATAACTAGCGACTTAACATAATACTAACCAAACGGCGTGACCATAAGGTATAACCTCAGAGGGTTATT
Source organism: Scalesia atractyloides (assembly GCA_947069175.1). Classification (NCBI taxonomy): domain Eukaryota; kingdom Viridiplantae; phylum Streptophyta; class Magnoliopsida; order Asterales; family Asteraceae; genus Scalesia; species Scalesia atractyloides. The sequence goes on from CAMTDV010000030.1 coordinate 32,607,259, forward strand.
CCCTATACAACTATGGTCACAATTATATGTTTGGTCGGATCCTAAGATTGACCAAACGGGTCGGATTCAAAAGTCAAAGCGGAGGTCAAGACCGCTTGACTTACGACCCTAAATAAGCACTAAACTAAAAGTGACAAGTTAAACATGTTAAAACATGTTTAACTAAGTTAGAAAACTGATTTGATATCAAAACAAAGTGTTTTGATACCTAAAAATGTTGTCGTAAAATGCACATAATGCGCACTTTTGACCGAAACTTTGACTCGTCACTTTGACTGGTAACGTGGTAAATTAGTAGGCATGATCGCTAAGGATCATATCCATCGTGATTATCACGTTGCAAAGTTCAATTGAACTTTGTCTTGACCAATTAATGGTTAAAACTGAAAGTCAAACACTGTTTGACTTTTAGCTTGAAATAGCTAAAAGCAATGAAAACGACTAAGGATGAGATCTTACTTGTGTTTAGGAACACCCAAGATCTTAGAGAACTCAGTAGGAGGCTTCCTTTTGATCAGGAAACAAACTCCAAGAGTGTGGGAGGTGAAAAGAGAGAAATGAGCAAGTGTGAAGGTTGAATGATGGACCTATTTATAGTTGAGGATGATCAAGGAGATCATTACATGTTTTAGGGCTTGTTCTAGGATCATTCCAGGTGTTTAGGTGTCAAGACCAGGAGAAGTGTGGCAATTTCAAAAGATTAGTGTCCAAGGAAGTAAACAAGAAGCTGCCAAGTTTCTGCTGAGCTGGGGGTCCTTATGGACCGTAAGGGCTTTGGGCTTACGGTCAGTAAGCCCCTTAGCTGACAGCAACTTTTGAAAGTTGGCAGAACAGGCCCCTGCACTTGTTTGGTCGCGATTTGGCACTTCTAACACCCGTTAAACACATTTTTAAGCTCTATAAGGACACTAAAGCTTAGGGAACTTGAAATATGTCCACAATTTGTCCCGGGTGTCGGTTCATTGGTCGTACGGTTGCGGTTTTTGGTTAATTACGAAGAAAATCGTAACGAACGCGCAAATGACCGTAAACACGTAACGAATAATATTTTTGCATTCCAATCATTAAAATACTAGATTTTGATGATTACAAAAGTTTTTGGATGTGCGTACACATTCCGGGTGACGATATACGCGAATCGGCATAGTTTCACAGAATTTGCAAAATAGCCCCTGAGCTTGAATAAACTTGTTTTTGCCATACCGAAGCCCTCAAAACTTATTTCTAAGTTATGTAAAGGGTATTTGGGGTATGTTTAGCTTATGAAATTGTTCCGGAGGGTACGTCGTTTTAAACTGGTTACGTTAGCGTAATAGTTTGCGACTTCACTTCCAGAAGTTGTTTAAGAGTTCGGAATCGTGTAAGGATCGAATACTTGCAATTGTCATGATAAAAATAAAAATATCGTAAATAAAACACAAAAATTTCATTGATTGATAATCTGTTCGGAATTTTTACACGATCGGATTACCACAAATGTCACATTTTCAATTGGTGACTGGTTGTGGGCGAATTTTGGGTGACAAGAACACTATTTTGGGTTGTTTAATCATTCGGTTTCCGTATTTGATTCATATGAACATTTAGATTGATGTGATGATGAACAGAACTATGTGTGGCTAAGTTTCATATGTTTTCCCTCGAATTCTAAGGATTTAACTTGAATGTTTTGTGATTGTTTATGTCATTTCTGAGATAGTAGTTTAATCTTTATGATTGTATTGCTATGGTGTTTATGTGTTTGATTTGTAGTTGTTGATGTTGTTGAATTTCGTTTTCAGAACCATTAGTTCTTGGTTCCATAAGCTATCGAGAATTATTGGAAGGATTCGGGGTTGGCTATATTAACTGGTCATCGGGTGACTACCTTGCGTTTTGTAATCCAGGTACTTAGTTCCCTTTTATCACAATCAAACGTATAATCACGAATTATGTCTATGTAGTTCATCTCAGATTAAACTTTCACATTAGCATTCATAGAAACCTGAAACCGAGGGAGAACATTTCCTCTCATTTCTGAATAAAAAACTTTGATAAGCACTTTTAGTTAATTTTAGTTAATCAAACCATTCAATCAAATCATTGAAATTATTGTTCTGTGTGTAGTCTAAAGTTAGTTAATTCGTAAAGCTACTTAGTGAACACATTTTCCAAAAACTCCTTGTGTTCGATACCCACTTACCACCGTCTAACTAGTGTAATTGGTTTATTTTTGAGTAAGTCTTCAACCTCACGTCAGATTTTGGTGCCGTTTTCGAGGAGTAATGTGCAACGTGTGTTAAATTTGTAGTATTTGTTTGTTATTTTCGGGTTTACGCTGGTTGTGTTAGTGTGCAGGTACTTACAGGTGTATGCATACTAAAGGCTCTCACAAGTCATCACCACTAGCATTTGATCTGGAGATCGAACGAACTTTGAGAAGAAACGGAGTCCTACTTAGGGAGAATAAAATCATTGGTTCTCCCACTACACCGAAAAACACCATGGATCCACCAACTCCTACTATGGGTCAAACAATGCCAACCACTCCTCCTCCAATGTCTACAACCATTTCTACACCCTCAAGTGAGATAAAGTCAACAAATACCACAATTCCTATGAGCACCCAACATATCTTTAGCTACCAACCTTTATTCACCGTTCCACCTCTTAGCCAAGGGTGTAATACCAACAACATTCCTATACACAACCCATGGGGGCGCGACATGATGGTTATGGTGATGGGTTTGAAGATGAATTTTTTTGCAGGTATGATGAGGAAGGGTATAACATGGGGGGTGATGGAACTCAAATGGGAACTCAAGGTGGAGTAGTGTATGCACCAAGGCAACAACTGGAACCCGTTCAAGAATTTGTTAGGCAACCACAACAACAAATTCCTCAACAAGGGCCGCAATTTCAAAGGCAAATTCCACAACAAATGCCTCCACCACCACCTCAACAATTTGCACCTCAAAGGCAAATGCCAAGACAAATTGGGCAACCAAGAGTGCCTTTGGGTGTTCCTAGAAGGCATAATAGAGAAATGGTACGGGGGGGGGGGGTTGAAGCTTATTTTTGACCGGTTATCACCCACAATCCTTCTCCGGTAGTGATTCCTCAAAATCAACAAGGAAGAACTTTTGAGGTTAGAACTAATTTGCTCCAAAGTCTACCAAAATATAAGGGGTTAGCAACGGAAGAACCTTATTTTCATTTGGAGGCTTATGTCTCCATTTGCAATACTGTTGGATGCCAAGGTTTTTCATCGGACGATGTTAAATTGGTGTTGTTCCAATTTTTTTTGGAAGATAAGGCGAAGAGGTGGTTCTATACATTTCCATCCGCTTTCATTTATACTTGGGCCAATATGCAACAAAGATTTTTAGAGGAGTTTTTCACGGCTCAAAAGACAAATGATGCGAGACGGAGTTTGAGAAGCTTTCAACAACAACCGGGTGAAATGTTTCACGAGGCATTCGAAAGGTATAACATGATGATCAAAAATTGTCCTCATCATGGTATTGCTCTTTGGGAATTATTGAATGCTTTCCATGAGGGGTTGAATGAAGAGGATTCTTGTGATTTAATGTCGATCACTAATGGTACATTCGGTATAAATTAAGAGCAAGATGATTGGGCTTACTTGGATCAAATGTCGGTTACTTCTAAAAGGAAAGCACAAGCATCACGGAAAGCAAGGCATGTTATCACAAGATCACAAGTACATGTCGTGGATGTTGTTGGAGTGCAAACTACTAATCAAGTGTACGATGTGTGCACTAGTTCCAATGAGAGGGCATGCAACGAATAATTGTTTAGTGAACCAAGAGCAATATGAGGAAGTGAATGCAATTCAAGGTCAAGGGGGAGGTGGTAGAAATTATAACATGAATTCGTATACGTACCACCCCGGGTTGAGAAATCACCCGAATTTTCAATTTGGAAACCCGGCTAGTCAAGCCAATCCGAATTTCCAAGGAACTCAAGGGAATTATGTTCCTCGCCAACAATATAATAACCAAGGTAAATTTCGGGGCGGTAACAACCAAGGTTTTCAAGGGAAATTTCAACAATCGGGTGGTGGTCAAAGTGGTTCTTGAGGTTAAGCTACTTCAAGTGGAAATGAAGTTATTGATATGCTCAAGATGATGCAACAAGATATGCAAAGAAGAAATCAACTTGATGAAGTTCGAATGCAAGATGGAGTTCGCGACAAAGCTTTCTAATCGTTGACTACTCAAATGGGTCAACTTGCAACCGAAGTGGCAGATTTCAAGAAGGACAAGGGCCAATCGCCAAGCGACACCAAGGTAAATCCTTCCAATAACTCTTCTCATAATATTCCAATTAATCATGTTGTTTTTAGAAGTGGGAAAGAGTATAAAACTAACCCACCATCGGGTTTGGTTGATGGAGTGCTTGAGGATATTACTGGGGTGGAAAGTGATGAGGAAGATGCCTCACCCACATTTGTTTCTAAAGAACCTATTTTTGAAAAAATAAATGAAAAACCGAGTTTAAGTGTAATTTTCAATGAAAAAGACAAAGGAGTGGGATCAAGCCAAATCCCATTTCCTTCGGCTTTAATTGACCCTGGAAGGAAAAATATTATTTCAAAAAGGGGTCCTCAAAAAGAGGAAATGTGGGAGGTATTCAAGCAAGTGAAAGTAAATCTTCCTCTACTTGAGGCAATAAAGCAAGTACCTGCGTATGCAAAATTTTAAATAGAATTGTGTACCCAAAAGAGGCAACAAAAAGTGCCTAATCGGGTCCATTTAACTGAGCGGATGAGTGCAGTTTTAAAAGGGGATCTTCCTCCTGAGCTTCAAGATCCGGGAACACCTTTAATAAATATTCAAGTTGGTGACTTTCAAATGTCAAGGGCGTTACTAGATCTTGGAGCCGGGGTAAGTATTTTACCAGGGGGCTTATATGACCAATACGACTTTGGTCCATTGAAAAGGGTTGAGACAATGGTTGTTTTAGCCGATTTGTCTCATAAGCTTCCCCGAGGGATTGTGCGGGATGTGATAGTAAAAGTGGACGAATTTTACTATCCTAATGACTTTTTGGTTTTGGACTACTCATCAGTTGACCTAATTCAACAACAAAATGTCATATTGGTCAACCATTTTTGAATACTGCTCATGCTGTTATTGACTATCGATATGGTACGGTTGATATGTCATTTGGAAACCAAAAAATGAGATTAAATGTTTTTACTAACGTTTCTAACTCTTTGGGTGGTGATGAGTGTTCTATGGCAGATTTAGTTGACAGGTGCGACCCACATAATTATGAAGAAGATTGGAAACTTGTATTTGTGATTTTTCTGAACAGGTACATGTGTGTGCATTGAGGATGGAAGAGAAAAAGCAAGAGGCTTTGGCGAAGGGCAACCACCATGGACCCATCAAATTGAAATCCTAACGGTGGAAATCAATTCAGAGACGAAGCCTTCATTGGAGTGTCCGCCAAAAATGGAATTGAAGGACTTGTCGAGCCACTTGAAATATGCATTTTTAGGGGACAATGAGACATTGTCGGTCATCACTGTCTCTAATTTGGTTGTGGCTCAAGAGCAAGGTTTGTTGAAGGTTTTGAAGGCAAACGAGTCGGCTATAGGATGGACGATTGCCGACTTGAAAAGAATTAGTCCATCCATAGTCATGCACAAGATTATTACCACCGAGGATGCAAAGCCAACTCGAGAGACGCAACAAAGGTTGAATCCCAATTTGAGGGAAGTGGTGAAGAAAGAGGCTATTAAATGGTTAGATCCAGGGATTATCTATCCTATCTCGGATAGTTCCTGGGTAAGACCTACATAGGTAGTACATAAAAAGTCGGCATTCAGGTAGTAAAAGACAAAAATGGTGAACAAATCACCACCCGACCGGTCACCGGGTGGCGAGTGTGCTTCAATTACCGAGAATTGAATGCCGCTACCTCTAAAGACCATTTTCCATTTCCATTCATTGACCAAATTATTAAAAAACTTTCGGGCCAAAAATATTACTTTTTTTGGATGGTTATTCGGGATATAATCAAATTGCAATTCAACCGGATGACCAACACAAGACCACCTTCACTTGCCCTTATGGCACTTTTGCATTTCGGTGAATGCCATTTGGATTGTGTAATTCCCCAACCACTTTTCAACGTTGTATGATGAATATTTTTTTCGTACATGGTCGGGGATTCACTTGCGGTATTTATGGATGACTTTTCTATTTTCAGCCCAACTTTTGAATCTTGTCTCGATGAATTAGAAAAATGTTTAAAAAGATGTGTCGAGACAAATTTGGTGTTAAGTTGGGAGAAAAGTCATTTTATGGTACAAGAAGGGATTGGGTTGGGTCACGTCATCTCGGACAGGGAAATGGAGGTGGATAAGGCAAAAATAAGGTAATTTCATCTTTGTATCCACCAAAAAATGTTAAAGGGGTAAGATCATTTTTGGGGCATGCGGGTTTTTACCGAATATTTATTAAGGGTTTAGTGTAATTACTAAACCCTTATGTAATTTACTGTTAAAAGATGTTCCTTTTGATTTTACTAACGAGTGTTTGCAAGCTTTTAACATTTTCAAGGAACAATTGGTGAAGGCTCCTATATTGCGAACGCGGGATTGGACGAAGCCGGTCGAGATTATGTGCGATGTTAGTGATAGCACTATTGGAGTGGTATTGGGTCAACGGGTTGTCAAGAAACTGGTGGTGATTTATTATGCAAGTAAGACAATTTCCGAAGCCAACTTAATTACACCACCACATAAAAGGAGTGGTTAGCGGTGGTGTATGCTTTGGATAAGTTTCGGTCTTACATTTGGGGAGTAAGGTGATAGTGTATCATAGTGTGGTTCGCTATTTGATGGAAAGAAGGACGCTTAACCGTGTTTGACCCGTTAGGTTTTACTATTACAAGAATTTGATTTGGAAATCCGGGACAAAAAATGTTGTGAAAATGTAGTGGCGGATCACTTGTCTCAGATTCCTTTGGGAGGCATTGATTATACGACAGAGATAAACGAGAGATTCCCGGATGAGCAATTGTTGGCCGTATCCACCGCATTGTGGTACTCTCATTATGTTGATTATTTAGCCACGGGTGCCATCCCAAATCATTGGACTAAGAAAAGAAGACAACAATTTATGGTCCAAGTGAAGCAATACATTTGAGATGAACCGGATCTCTTTAAGATTGGAGCGGACCAAGTCATTAGAAGGTGTATCCCGACACCGAGGTGTTGGAGGTTTTAACACATGCTCATGCATCCGCTTATAGGGGTCACTTTAGTGGCCAAAATACGGGATATCGGGTCTTCCAATGTGGGTTTTATTGGCCCACAAATTTCAAAGATGCTTGTGATTATGCCCCCATTGCTTGAATTGCTAAAAAGTGAGTAATATCTCAAAAAGGGACGAAATGCTTTTGCAACCCGTTTTGGTAGTGGAGATATTTGATGTATGGGGCATTGACTTTATGGGTCCTTTTCTGGGCTCGAATGGATATTTGTACATCTTGGTAGCGGTGGATTATGTTTTGAAGTGGGTTGAAGCCATAGCTACAAAGACCAATGACCATTCGGTGGTGCGCAAATTCGTTCAATCTAACATATTTGCCCGTTTTTGTATTCCGCGTGTCATAATTAGTGATGGTGGTTCATATTTTAAAATTTTCAATTTCAGGAACTTATTAAAACAATACAATGTGAATCACCAAATTGCCACCTGTAACACCCCGACCACATAAAAACAACCAACAGTGGCGAAAACGTCGGGGAGTCACGTAACAGATTGTTTCAACAACTCATGGTACTTGAAGTTTTGTATTATTGAATTATTAACATGTTTACATTGTCTTGAGAATAATAGAAACAAAACATATTTATATTGTCTTTCTTGGTTTTATGTCACTAAGGCCGTCCAAATCCTATGTAAAGAAAGCTTAGGTACATCATACGTTAGCTCCTGAAACATATGTGAAAAGATAGTCAGCATAAAAAGCCGGCGGGTACATAGGTTTTTGTGAGTGTGTCAAATTCATGGCTTGAATAAGTATTGCAATACCTCGTCAGACTACTAGAGTCGTTAAGTGAAAACCTTGTATCAAAAGTGTTTGATATTGCAATAGCAATTAACCAACTAAAACAAGTCGGTTAGAGTTTGTGAAAATCTTGTAGCCATGAATCTTGACCAAAACATTTCTTTTGTAAACCCGAGTAGTAATCCATTTAAAAGAAAAATTCGTATGGTTTATATCTTTAAGTAAAAATTGTTGCGTGTCATCGTTTGAAAATATTTGTCCAAGTGATTCAGATAACGCCACGACATGTAATACGATAAAAGTACTTATATATAGGAAGTACCAACGGCGTATCCACAATACTTTTATCATAATACACACGCCTTGTTATCTAAATCACTAACCCTAAACCAATCGTCGAATCGTCCGTGTTATAAACCATTCGTCCGTGTTATAAACCATTGTTCGTGTTATAAACCATTTGTCTGTGTTATAAACCATTCATCCATGTTATAAACCAATCGTCCGTCTTATAAACCAATCGTCCGTATCATAAATAAATCGTCCGTGTTTTAATTGTGAAAACTTTTGGTCGTTTTGGTGAATACATTCAAACCTGTGTTGACTCGTCTACACCACCAAAGGGTCTCTTTAAATCGACTAACAAACCACCAAAGGGTTTGTTAAAAATACAGTTTATGTCATTCCCTAAACTACCCACCAAATTCCAGTGAATAGCCTAGTAAAGAGATTGTCAGTCCTATGGTACCATAACATACTACTGGTCGGGTCACCCAAAGATAATGAATGCCATTCATGTTATGGATAACACACCAACAAGGTGTTCACATTATTGAAATCGTATTGTTTTATATATAAACCATAGACTTTGTTTTGAAAACAAGAAAACGATTTAGCACATATGAATCACCCGAAAACATTTGAAAACGTAAAAGAGGGGAACTATGTACTCACGTGGGATTGCTAGTGTGTCCTTTATTTCAATGATCAAATCAAGCTCGAGAGTTCAAGGATTCAAGCGTGTCCTAAAATCGGTTAACTATGTTAATGTCGGAACTTTAATAGGCGGATCGGATAGAATGAGGTCTTGTAAACCAAATGAGTGTTGGAACTCATATGAAATGGTTTAACAAACTCAACATTCTGATTTGTAATGAATTCTAAGTGCCTTTCACCCGTTATAACTCATTAAGGTAGTTTACGCTACTTTAACGGGTCATTTTCGTAAATATGTGTTATGATAAGTCTTATATGCCAAAACATGTTTAATAATGTTGTAACATCAGTTTATATGTCAAAACATTGGTCACATATGCTTAAAATTAAGTTATGTGCAAAAAGGGCGTTTTGGTCATTATAAAGGGCATAACAAGCGACTTATCCTAACACTAACCAAACGACGTTACCATAAGGTATAACCTCAGAGGGTTATTCCCTATACAACTATGGTCACAAATATATGTTTGGTCGGATCCTAAGATCGACCAAACGGGTCGGATTCGAAAGTCAAAACGGTGGTCAAGACCGCTTGACTTACGACTGCAAATAAGACTAAACTAAGTGACGAGTTAGACATGTCAAGACATGTCTAACTAAGTTGCAAACTAATTTGGAATCAAAACTTAGTGTTTTGATACTCCGAAGTAGTTCCATCGTAAAATGCACATAATTCGCATTTTTTACCGAAACTTTGACTCGTCACTTCGACTAGTAAACGTGGTAATCAGTAGGTATAATCGCAAAGGATTATAACCTTTGTGATTACGATCATATTTCAAAGTTCAATTGAACTTTGACTTGACCAAAAATGGTCAGGACCGAAAGTTAAACAGAAAGTCAACTGTTTGACTTTTAGCTCATAACAAGCTAAAATAATGAAAAAAACTAGGAGTGAGCACTTACTTGTGTTGAGGAACACTTAAGAGCTCTGTAGGAGGCTTCCAAAGAATGGATGCAAGCTCCAAGAGAGTGGGAGAAAGAATTTGTTAATGAGCAAGGAAAAAATTGCCAAACTTGGTGGCTATTTATAGTGTTCTTGAAGCCACGAGATCATCACACATGTCCCATGTGTTGGCATAATCCTAGGGTGGTCATAACACATGTCTCTTGCAGGAACAAAGCTGGAAACTTCGAGTTCTTGAAGGCAAAGCAATGAAACAAGAACCTGCCAGCAAACTAGCTAAGCTGGGGGGTTCTTACGGACCTTATGGAGGTTATGCTTACGGTCCATAAGCATAGGACTTGGCAGCAAGTTTTAAAAAGTGGCAGTTTAGGCCCTTGAATTGTTTTGTCGTGTTTTGTCGCTTTTAACACCCGTTAACCTAATATTCAGGCGTTATAAGGATGTTTAAGCATATGGAACTTGAAATATGTCGAAAAATGTCATGGATGTTGGTTCGTTCAGTTGTACGGTTGCGTTTTCGCTTAATTATGACGAACGCTTTAACGAACACGAAAACGACCGAAATTGTGCAACGATTGATATTTTTGCATTCTTATCAATAAAATACATGATTTTATTGATTAAAATTTTTTGGATGTCTAAATATGGTTCGTATTCAAAGTTACAAGAATCGGCAGACTTTCGCAGTTTGTCACAAATAGTCCCTGAGCTTGAATAAACTTGTTTTTGCCATACCGAACCATTCAAAACTTATTTCTAAGTTATGTAAAGGGTATTTAGGGCATGTGTAGCTTGTTTCATTGTTCGAGAGTGTACATCGCATTAAACTGATTACGTTTGTGTAACAGATTGCGATTTCACTTCCAGAATTGATTTGCGAGTTTGAAATCATGCAAGAATTGAATATGTGCAATTGTCATGATAATTATACAAATCTTGGAAATAAAAAAAGATATTTCATTGATTGATAAATGGTTCGGAAATCGTTACATGATCGAATCACCACAAATGTCACAGTCTCCCCTACTTTAGGAAATTTCGTCCCGAAATTTAATTAGAGGAAACTTGTGGAAACTGATGTGGGCATTTCGCTTTCATTTGATCCTCTCGTTCCCAAGTAAATTCTAGGCCACGTTTGGATTCCAGCGAACTTTAACTATTGGTATTCGTCTACGCTTGAGTTTCTTGACTTCACGGTCCAATATCTCCACAGGTTTCTCAACAAAGTGCATAGTGTCATCAACATGAATTTCGTCGAGGGGATGTGAAGATTTGTGTCGGCTAAACACTCTTTTAGATTGGAAACATGGAATGTTGGGTGAACGTTCCCAAGTTCAGGAGATAGCTCAAGTCCGATTCTCTCAACGATCTTGAATGGTCCAACATATCGTGGTGCAAGTTTTCCTTTCTTTCCAAATCTAACCACACCTTTCCAAGGGGATACCTTGAGTAGGATGTGATCACCAACTTGGAATTCCAAGGGCTTGCGTCGCTTGTCCGCATAACTCTTTTGACGGCTTCTAGCTGTCAAAAGGTTATCGCGTATTTTCTTGACTTTGTCTGTTGTGTCATGAATGAGTTTAGGTCTAGTGAACTGAGACTCTCCAACTTCATTCCAAAAGACAAGTGAACGACATTTTCGACCGTATAGAGCCTCGAAAGGCGCCATGTTGATGCTGGCATGATAACTATTGTTGTAGGAGAATTCGATCAACGGTAGAAGCGAATCCCAACTACCACCAAAGTCGATCACACATGCTCTAAGCGTATCCTCCAGTGTTTGAATCGTCCTTTCAGATTATCCATCCGTTTTAGGATGATAAGCAGTGCTCAGATTAAGTTTGGTTCCCATGGAAGATTGCATGGTCTTCCAAATGTGAGATGAGAATCGAGCATCTTGGTCGGATATGATATCCAAAGGAACACCATGACGAGATACAATCTCATCAACATAGATCTTAGCAAGTTTGTCAGTGGAGAAATCCTCACGAATCGGGAAAAAGTGTGCTGACTTTGTTAGACGATTGATGACTATCCAAATGGCATCATGACTTCTAGAAATGCGCGGTAGTTTAGTAATGAGATCCATCGCAATGTTCTCCCATTTCCATACCGGTATTTCTGGTTGTTCAAGTAAACCAGATGGGCTTTGATGTTCAGCCTTGACCTTAAGCTAAGTTAGGCATTTAGATACATACAAGGCAATGTCTTTCTTTATACCCGACCACCAATACTTGGTACGAAGATCCTTGTACATTTTCTCTTTACCAGGATGGATTGAATAACGAGACTTATGAGCTTCGTCCATCAATAAGGTGCGGAGATTGTCTTGACTTGGAACCCATAAACGGTTCATGTAATAGAGTAATCCATTGTCTTTCGTTTCGAGTTGAAGTTCGAGATTTTGTGGCAACTCATTTTTCAACAAGTTTTGGGTTACACATGTACGTTGTACTTGAAGGATACGTGTCTGAATATCATATTGAATTTGAATACAAGGAAGCGTGAAATATTCCTTACGATTAAGCTCATCAGCCACGACATTCGCCTTACAAGGATGATAGCGAATCTCGCAGTCATAGTCGTTTAAGAGTTCGACCCAACGTCAGTATCTCATGTTTTGCTCCTTTTGATTGAATATGTGTTGGAGACTTTTGTGGTCGGTGAAAATAACACGTTTCGTACCATAAAGGTAATGTCTCCATATTTTGAGAGAAAATACTACAGCACCTAACTCAAGATCATGAATTGTGTAGTTCTTCTCGTGGATTTTCAATTGTCTTGATGTGTAGGCTATGACTTTATCTCGTTGTATAAGAACACAACCAAGGCCTAGATTCGATGCGTCACAATAGACAACAAAATCATCGTTACTATCGGGAAAAGATAGAATAGGAGCATCGCAGAGCTTTTGGTTCAGTGTTTGAAAAGCTTCCTCTTGTTTGGGTCCCCACTCAAAAGGCTTATTCTTCTTAGTCAAAGCGTGAGGGGAACCGCGATCTTTGAGAAGTTCGCGATAAAACGGCGGTAATACCCTGCAAGACCAAGAAATGAGCAAACTTCTGTGGGAGTAGTGGGTGTATTCCAATCCTTAATCGCAGTGATTTTGGAAGGATCCACATGTATACCTTGCTCATTGACTATGTGACCCAAGAAGTGAACTTCTTTTAGCCAAAACTCACACTTGGAAAATTTGGCATAGAGTTGTTCTTTCTTTAGAAGTTCCATCGTTAGACGGAGATGTTGCTCGTGATCGGCTCGAGACTTTTAATAGATCAAAATGTCATCAATGAAAACAATGATGAACTTATCTAAATAAGGTTTACAAACCCTATTCATCAAGTCCATGAAGATGGAAGGAGCATTTGTTAAATCGAAGGGCATAACAGTGAACTCATAATGGCCATATCAAGTGCGGAAAGAAGTCTTGGGAATATCTTCCTCGAGTACACGAAGCTGATGATTTCCAGAACGCAGATCGATCTTTGAAAAACCGGTAACACCTTGCAACTGATCAAAGAGATCATCAATGTGAGGTAGGGGATATCGATTTTTAATTGTGAGTTTGTTGAGCTCACGGTAATCGAGACACATGCGGAAAGATCCATCCTTCTTTTTCACGAATAGGACAAGAGCGCCCCAAGGTGAAAGGCTCAGACGAATGAATCCTTTGTCTGATAACTCTTGAAGTTGTTTCGATAATTCTTGCATCTCAGACGGTGCAAGACGGTAAGGGGATTTGGCTATTGGGTTGGCACAAGGTACAAGGTCTATATGAAACTCAACTTGACGTGCTGGGGGTACCAGGTAGTTCTTCAGGAAACACTTCAGGATAATCCCAAACAATGGGGATGTCCTTAATAGTTTTTCCTTTGCCTTTCTCCTCTACGGTATGAGCCAAGAAGGCTACATAATTTTTTCATAGGTATTTTTGGGCTTGGATACAAGTCATGAGTTTTAGGCTACTAGAGGGTTTCTCTCTATGAATTTCTAGGATTTCGCCAGATGGAAGAGGTATTCGAGCTATCTTGTCAAAACAGATAACTTCGGCATGATGTTTGCTTAACCAATCCATTCCTATGATGATGTCAAAACTCCCAAGTTGCATTGGCGTGAGGTCAATGGGAAAAAGATGGTTATTGAGGTTCAATTGGCAATCACGAATGACAAAGTCAAGTTTAAGGGGTTCGCCACTGGCTATTTCGACTGTCAAGGGCTTTCCTAGTTTAGTTCTCGGCATTGAAAGCGAAGGTTCGAAAAATAGGGATACAAAGCTTCTATTGGCACCCGAATCGAAAAGAACTAAAGCAGGATAATTTTTAACAAGGAACGTATCGTTAACTACATCGTTATCAGCACGAGCCTCGTTGGCATTGATGTTGAATGCGCGTCAATGGGCTGGATTTGCATTTGCGTTCATGAGTTTTGGACAGTTGTTTCTATAGGGACCCATCTCGCCACATTTATAGCAAGAACCAAATGGGAATGGAGGTTTAATAGGGTTGGCTTGTGGTTGAACACGGTTCTGTGCAGCTTGGTTTTGGGTTTGAACGACAAATGTTGGCTACGTGATCGAGTTTTCCACAAGAAGTGCATTGACGAAATTGTAGATGAGCTTGGTGGTGACCATTCCACTGGTTACAAAATGGTGCAGTTCCAGCATATGGTTTCCTTGCAGGAGGCTGAGCTGGCTGATTCTAGGTGTTCGTGTTAGGTTGTGCAACAACAAAAAAGTTTTGAGAACCCTTACGCTTCCTCGATCACTTGGGAGGTTCAAATTTGTTCCCCTTTGTTTCTCTTGAGTGGTTTTAGCTTCAAGTTTCTTATCGCCCTTGGGATAAAGTTTACCTTTTTTGACCTGAGACTTGGTCAGGGTAGCAGCTAGTTCGATAGCCTGTCGCATAGTGGTAGGGTTGCTACCAGTAACAATATCTTGAACGGGGTCAGGCAGGCCATCGATGTACTTCTCAATTGCCTTATCCAAAGGCATGACCATGGTGAGACATAGCAAACTCAATTCTTCGTAACTATCAGTGTAGGCACGATGCTCTCCACTATCTTTGTTAAGATCATGGAATTCATTTTCCAGTGCCCGTTGTTCATGACGTGGGCAAAATTCCCTCATCATTAGAGCTCGAAGCTCTTCTCAGGTTTGTGCCAATGCCACATCGCCACCCTTATCTCTCATCACACCATTCCACCATGTAAGTGCTCTTTTCTGGAATACACTCGATGCAAACTCAACTTTTCGCTCGTTTAGGCATTGAACATATGGAAATGTGCTTTCAAGACACTCAAACTATTGAAGGAGCCCAGTTGTCCCTCAGACCCAGTGAACTTGAGTGGTTTAGCCAAACATAATTTTTTATAGTTACACAGAGCAGGTGCATTGTTGTTGTTATTGTTATTGTTGTTTCCTTGGTTTAGTTGGGTCACGAGGTTTGGAAGTATCGCAGCCATTTGCTGAGTGATCAGTGCTGCCATTTCGGCATCTTGAGTTGCATTACGTCGAGGAGGCATTCTAAAAGAGATGAAACTTGAGAGAAAATGTGTGAGATTGACATTGGATAAACTGAAGAGTTATTAAAAATATCGACGAATCATAAGGATTGCGGTCATCCGTTTGTTTCTCAAAACAAACAAACGACACACACAGTGACTAATCAAAGTAAATGGGTCTTTATAATGTATCGCGAAGACATGCTTTAGCCTCTAAGTGGACACTCACCCCAAGAGTCCCTAGGTAAGAATGACTGGTCCGATTAAGTGGATTTGTACGAACACTCTAGCCTTAGACAGAAAACTCGGGGTACATGCATCCACCCTTCCCGATTGCATGTGTTCACATTATTAAACCCAAACTTTGATGAGATTTTGGAAAACTTTTGAAGGCATGAAACCAAAAATGACTTATCTAAGGATATGTTTTCTTGTAAAAAGTTTTTGGAAAGAGTTTGTGACTTTCATATTGTTTTTGGTAATCACCTAAGGATAGGTGATGGTATTGTATTAAAATCTAAACTCAAGTTGACTCGCGTTAGGGTCCTATGAAGGTTATAGTCTAGGTCAAAGCATTACTAATAACATAATTCCCTATAACCATATGCTCTGATACCAATCTGTAACACCCCGACCGCGTAAAAACAATAAACCACGGCGGAACGTCGGGGAGTCACGTAACAAATTGTTTCAACAACACATGGTACTTGAAGTTTTGTATTATTAAATTATTAACATGTTTACATTGTCTTGAGAATAATAGAAACAAAACATATTTAAATTGTCTTTCTTGGTTTTATGTCACTAAGTCCCGCATCCAAATCCTATATGAAGCAAGCTTAGGTACATCATATGTTAGTTCCTGAAACATATGTGAAAAGATAGTCAACATAAAAAGCCGGCGGGTACATAGGTTTTTGTGAGTGTGTCAAATTCATGGCTTGAATAAGTATTGCAATACCTCGTCAGACTACTAGAGTCGTTAAGTGAAAACCTTCTATCAAAAGTGTTTGATATTGCAATAATAATTAACCAACCAAAATAAGTCGGTTAGAGTTTGTGAAAATCTTGTAGCCATGAATCTTGACCAAAATATTTCTTTTGTAAAACCGAGTAGTAAATCGATTTAAAAGAAAACTTCCTATGGTTTATATCTTTAAGTAAAAATCATTGCGTGTCATCGTTTGAAAAAAATTGTCCAAGTGATTCAGATAATACCAAGACATGTAATACGATATTACGCATGCCTTGTTATCTCAGTCAGTTACCATAAACCAATCGTCCGTGTTATAAACCATTCGTCCGTGTTATAAATCAATCGTCCGTGTTATAAATCAATCGTCCGTATCATAAATAAATTGACGTTGCTTTAATTGTGAAAAATTTTGGTCGTTTTGGTGAATACATTCAAACCTGTGTTGAGTCGTCTAGACCACCAAAGGGTCTCTTTAAATCGACAACAAACCACCAAAGTGTTTGTTAAAAATACAGTTTCTGTCATCCCTAAACTACCCACAAAATTCCATGGAATAGCCTAGTAACGGGATTGTAACATACTACTGGTCGGCTCGGCCAAAGCTAATGAATGTCATTCTTGTTATGGATAACGCACTAACAAGTTGTTCACATTATTGAAATCGTATTGTTTTATATATAAACCATAGACTTTGTTTTGAAAACTAGAAAACGATTTAGCACATATGGATCACCCCAAAATATTTGAAAACGCAAAAAACAAAGAACTATGTACTCATGTGGGATTGCTAGTGTGTCCTTTGTTTCAATGATCAAATCAAGCTCGAGAGTTCAAGGATTCAAGCGTGTCCTAAAATCGGATAACTATGTTAATGTCAGGATATTAATCGGCTGATCGGATAGAATGATATCTTGTAAACCAAATGAGTGTTGGAACTCAAATGAAATGGTTTAACAAACTCAACATTCTGGTAGTTTACGCTACTTTAACGGGTCATTTGCGTAAATATATGTTCGAATGGTTAGATATGTGTTATGATAAGTCTTATATGCTAAAACATGTTTAATAATGTTGTAACATCAGTTTATATGTCAAAACATTGGTCACATATGCTTAAATTAATTTATGCGCAAAAAGGGCGTTTTGGTCATTATAAAGGGCATAACAAGCGACTTATCATAACACTAACCAAACGAAGTGACCATAAGGTATAACCTCAGAGGGTTATTCCCCATACAACTATGGTCACAAATATTTGTTTGGTTGGATCCTAAGATCGACAAAACGGGTCGGATTCGAAAGTCAAAACGATGGTCAAGACCGCTCGACTTACGACCCTAAATAAGCACTAAACTAAGTGACGAGTTAGACATGTCAATACATGTCTAACTAAGTTTCAAACTAATTTGGAATCAAAACTTAGTGTTTTGATATTCCGAAATAGTTCCGTCGTAAAATGCACATAATGCGCATTTTTGACCGAAACTTTGACTCTTCACTTCGACTAGTAAACGTGGTAATCAGTAGGTATAATAGCAAGGGATTATAACCTTCGTGATTATGATCACGTTGCAAAGTTCAATTGAACGTTGACTTGACCAAAAATGGTCAGAACCGAAAGTCAAACAGAAAGTCAACTGTTTGACTTTTAGCTCATAACAAGCTAAAATAATGAAAAAGACTAGCAGTGAGCACTTACTTGCGTTGAAGAACACTTAAAAGATCAGTAGGAGGCTTCCAAAGAATGGATGCAGCTCCTAGAGAGTGGGAGAAAGAATTAGTGAATGAGCAAGGGAAAATTGCCAAACTTGGTGGCTATTTATAGTGTTCTTGAAGCCACAAGATCATCACACATGTCCCATGTGTTGGCATAATCCTAGGGTGGTCATAACACATGTCTCTTGCAGGAACAAAGTTGGAAAATTCGAGTTCTTGGAGGCCAAGCAATGAAACAAGAAGCAACCAGCAAAACAGCTGAGCTGGGGGGTCCTTACGGACCGTATTGAGGTTATGCTTATGGTCCGTAAGCATAGGATCTGGCAACAAGTTTTGAAAAATGGTAGTTTAGGCCCCTGAACGTGTTTTATCTCTTTTAACACCCGTTAACCCAATTTTCAGGCTTTATAAGGATGTTAAAGCATAGGGAACTTGAAATATGTCCAAAAATGTCATGGATGTCGGTTCGTTCAGTTGTACGGTTGCATTTTTCGTTTAATTACGACGAACGCTTTAATGAACATGAAAACGACCGAAATTGTGCAACGATTGATATTTTTGTATTCTTATCACTAAAATACCAGATTTTATTGATGTCTAAATATGGTTCGTATTAAAAAATACGAGAATCAGCAGACTTTTGTAGTTTGTCTCAAATCGTCCCTAAGCTTGAATAAACTTGTTTTTGCCATACCGAATCCTTCAAAACTTATTTCTAAGTTATGTAAAGGATATATAGGGCATGTTTAGATTGTGTCTTTGTTCTGGAGTGTATGTCGCATGAAACTGAGTATGTTTGTGTAACAGTTTGCAATTTCACTTCAAGAAGTGATTTGAGAGTTTAAATCGTGCAAGAATTGAATATGTGTAATTGTCATGATAATTATACAAATCTTGGAAATAAAACACAATATTTCATAGATTGATAAATTGTTCGGAAATCGTTACATGATCGAATCACCACAAATGTCACACCACCTCGTATCACCCGCAAACGGGTGGGCAAATCGAGGTGTCCAACCGACAAATTAAAGAAATCTTAATGAAGACGGTGCGGGTTGATAGGAAGGATTGGTCGGGGAAGTTGAATTTCGCTTTGTGGGCGTATCGGACCGCCTACAAAACTCCTATTGGTACAACACCGTATCAGTTAGTATATGGGAAAGGGTGTCATTTACCAATGGAGTTAGCGCATCGGGCACAATGGGCACTTGCAGAAAAGAACTTTTGAAGTGGGTCAAAAGGTGTGGTTGTACTACTCATGGTTGAATTTGTTTTCCGGGTAAACTCAAAAGTAAGTGTATGGGGCCCTAGTCATTACAAGAGTGGGTCGGTTTTGTGACATTTGTGTTGATTCAATCATCGTACAACTCTGAACAAATTCATAATCAATGAAACCTTGTGTTTTATCTCCAAGATTTGTATAATTACTTGTGACATTTGTGCATTTTCAAACCTTGTTCCTATTCGATCTTTCAAACCTTTTCTAGAAGTGAAATCGTAAACCGTTACGCAAACGTAATCAGTTTAATGTGGCATACACTCCGGAACAAGGACATAAGCTACACATACCCTAAATGCCCTTTACATAACTTAGATATAAGTTTCGAAGGGTTCGTATGAAAAAACATGTTTATTCGTGCTCAGGGACTATTCGCGTCAAACTGCGAAAGTCTGCCGATTCGCGTATTTCATAATACAGAACACGTGTGTACATCCAAAATTTTTGTAATCATTAAAATCTTGTATTTTAGTGATGAGAATTGTAACACCCCAATCGCGTAATACAACAGGCGGCAGAAATATCGGGGAGTCATGTTACAAATTGCCCACAACTACTGGTACTAAATTGTTTTATTATTGTTAACATTGTTTTAGAATACAAAGAGTACATGAAGATGTCGTTTGATTAAAGAAGTCTAAAGCCCGGATCCATTTCTATGTGCAGCATGCTTGAATAATCGAAACCTGAAGCATATGTGAAAAAGAAAGATATCAACAAACAATGTTGGCGAGTACATAGTTTTGTTGGCCAAATTAATGACAAAAGTTTAGTGTTGCAATACTTCGACAACTACAAGAGTCGTCTATTTAAAATGGACTCTTTGAAGCCAAGGAATGGCAAAAAGATTTAGTATTGCAATACATTAACTTGATTATGAAATTTGTGACAAAATAGTTTTGTATATGGCATCATGATTAACACTAAGTAATTTTTATGCCATTGAAAATTGTACATTGTTCATTGTAATCGCCTTGAATTCGATCATAAAACTTGTGAGTATGTTATTAGAAATCCAATCAAGGATTAATAACAACAATATTGAAAATTTGTTATAACTCGCGTGAGTATTATTATAAAACAAATCAATGATTTAAAATAATAATGTGGTTATCCTTGTAAGAATCTAACATATAAAAATATGAAAGAGTTCTACAAGGATTTGGATATTGTACTTTGAAACAATTAAACACAAATTCCTAATGTGATTCGGATAACGCTACAAGAGTAATACAATAAGAACACTTATGTATAGGAAGTACCAGCGGCGTATCCACCATGTTCTTATGGTATTACACTCGTTTCGTTATCTAAATCACAACTAATCACAATAACCACATAATCAACGTCTCGTCACATCATCTTGGTCATATACGCATTAAAGTACACAAAGAATCCAATCAAGGACATCAATTTAGTACTTCAAACATCCTACAAGAATCTAACTATGAAGATAGATAGATACTTTATGGATTTAGTTTGGTCACTTGTCTTGTCACATTGCCTTGTCTCATACGCATTAAAGTACACAAGAATCCAAATAATGGACTACCATTTAGTACTTTAAACATCCTACAAGAATCTAACTATGAAGATAAATAGATAGTTTACGGATTTAGTTTATTCACTTGTCTTGTCACATTGCCTTGTCTCATACGCATTAAAGTACACAAGAATCCAAATAATGGACTACCATTTAGTACTTTAAACATCCTACAAGAATCTACTATAAAGATAGGTAGATGCTTTAAGGATTCGGTTTAGTCACATCGTCTTGTCGCAATCATCTTGTCTCATTGAATCACAAAATCCTAAACCCTAATGGTGATTCGGACAAGGCTACGAAGGGTAATACAATAAGCACACTTATATATAGGATGTACTAGCGGCGTATCCACCATGTCCTTATTGTATTACTCTAGTTTCGTTATCTAAATCACCAACAATCTCTACACATAAACAATATCCATCGTCTTGTAAAGCACTTCTTAGAAATCCCACTATGAAGATAGGGAGATTTAAGACTGTACTTTAGTTATCCTACAAGAATCTAACTATAAAGATAGAAAGATTCTACAAGGTTTGTCTCGTCAATCGTCGTGTTTGCATAATAGGAGTTATACACAAAAAGTACTTAGTAAACACATACATACCATACATTTGAGAAAAATTCGATTACACATATGAATCACCCCAAAAACATTTGAAAAAGTAAAAGAGGGGAGCTATGTACTCACATGGGATTGCGTATAAGTCTTGTTCAAATGATATAACAAAGCTCAAAGGATCAAGTGTTCAAATGTTGAAGTGGTTCCTAGTGTATCGGATACTATGTGTTAGTGTCGAAACTTGAAAACAAGAGATCGGATAGAATGAAGTCTTATAAACCAAATGAGTGTTGGAACTCATATGAAATGGTTTAATAAAGTTATCATTCTGATTTGGAAAGGTTCCTAAGTGCTTTTGACATGTTATGACTTGTTAAGGTAGTTTACGCTACTTTAACGGGCCATTTACGTAAAAACGGATTCGGATAGTCAAACTAGTCTTATGATAAGTCCTATATGCCAAAATAAGTTTAATAAAGTTGAAATATTAGTTTATATGTGAAAAAGTTGGTTACATATGCTTAAGATGGAATTATGCGCAAAAAGGGCATTTTGGTCATTATTAAGGGCATAATATGCGACTTCTCATATCACTAACCAAACGACGTGACCATAAGGTATAACCTTAGAGGATTATTCCTTGTATAACTATGGTCACTAATATGTGTTTGGTCGGATCTTGAGATCGACCCAACGGGTCGGATTCGAAAGTCAAAGCGGTGGTCAAGATCGCTCGACTTACGACCCTAAATAAGCACTAAACTAAAAGTGACAAGTTAGACATGTCAAAACATGTCTAACTAAGTTATAAAAATGTTTTGGTATCAAAACTTGGTGTTTTGATACCCGAAAATAGTTTCGTCGTAAAATGCACATAATGCGCATTTTTGACCGAAACTTTGACTCGTCACTTTGACTAGTAAATGTGGTAATCAGTAGGTATGATCACTATGAATCATAACCATCGTGATTACGATCACGTTGCAAAGTTCAATTGAACTTTGATTTGACCAATTATGGTCAGAACTGAAAGTCAAACAGAAAGTCAAACTTTTTGACTTGTAGCTCAAAGCTAAAAGAAATGAACAAGGGTAGTTAGAACACTTACTTGTGCTCAAGGCAGCCAAGGATGCTCAGAAGGGAGGCCTCCACAAGGTGGTAGCACTCCAACTTAGAGCAAAGGGATGGAGAAAAGAATTGAGCAAAGAACAAGTGAAACTTTGATGGCTATTTATAGTTGAAGATTGATCATAGGATCATGCCAAGTGTTAGCACATGTTCTAGGATGATTACAAGTGCCTAATGATGTGTTAGAAGCAGTGGGAGTGTGGCATATATCGAGCTAGGTGTCAAAAGGTGGCATAACATGGCAGAACTTGGAGGCCAAGAATAATTCTTTTACTGGACACCCCTTACGGACCGTATGTGGTTTTGCCTTTTGGTCCGTAAGGCCTTGCAGGGACTGAAGTTTCCAAAAATGGCAGTTTTGGCCCCTAGACTTGTTTCGTCGCGTTTTTTTTTCGTCGTTTCTAACACCCGTCAACCTAATTTCTAAGCTTTATAAGGTTGAATAAGCATAGGGAACTTGAAATATGTCTAAAAATATTTCGGATGTCGGTTCGTTCGATTGTATGGTTACGTGTTTCGCTTAATTACGACGAATGCCTTAATTAATGCGAAAACGACTGTAATTGCGTAACAAATGATATTTTTGCATTCCAAAGGCAAAAATTTTTGGATGTACGTACGTGTTCCGTATTAAGAAATACGCGAATCAGCGTACTTTCGCAGATTTTGCAAATTAGTCCCTGGAGTTACAATAGCGTGTTTTTGCCATACCGAAGCCCTCAAAACTTATTTCTAACTTATGTAAAGGGTATTTAAGGTATGTTAAGCTTATGTCCTCATCCCGGTGTGCACGTTACGTTAAACGGGTTGCATTTAAGTATCAGTTATCGGTTTGCCTTCAAAGAAAAAGTTTTTGAAAGCCCGAAATTTTGGCACAAGGATTACAAGAATGCAAAAATATCATCCGTTACGCAATTATGGTCGTTTTCGCGTTAGTTAAAAGCGTTAGCCGTAATTAAGCAAAAAATACGATTGTACAGTCGAACGAACCGATAACCATGACATTTCCAGGCATATTTCAAGTCCCCTATGCTTTAACATCCTTATAAAGCCTGAATTTTGGGTTAACAGGGGTTAAACGCGTCAAAAACACATTAAACATGCTGCAGGGACCATTTTTGCAATTTTCTGAAACTGAGCCTCTGGCGGGGCACGAGATACAAAGCCCATGTCTCTCACGGGGTGCGAGAGACTATCAGACAACAGAAACTTAGCTGTCAAAACACAGCTGCATCCCTTGGCCTCCAAGTCGGGATTTTTCCACCATTTCACCTCCTTTGACATGTGTAAGGACACCTAGCATGTGTTAACACCTGGAGGGACACTTGGCTTGATCTTGTGAGCTCATTCACACTATAAATAGCAAAGAACTTTATCCATTCTTCCTTTCTCATTTCCATTTTCTTTCTCCCACTCTCTTGGAGCTTGCTTCTAGCTTTTGGAGGCCTCATACTAAGTATTCTTGCCTTCCTAGAACACAAGTAAGTGTTATTTCCTAGTCTTGCTTATTATTTTAGCATATTTTGAGCTAAAAGTCAAACAGTTGACTTTCTGTTTGACTTTCGGTTCTGACCATTATTGGTCAAGTCATAGTTCAATTGAACTTTGTAACGTGATCGTGATCACGAAGGTTATAATCCCTAGTGATTGCACCTTCTGATTACCACGTTTACTAGTCGAAGTGACGAGTCAAAAGTTTCGGTCAAATATGCGCATTATGTGCATTTTACGATGAAACTATTTTCAGGTATCAAAACACTAAGTTTTGATACCAAATCAGTTTTCCAACTTAGTTAGACATGTTTTGACATATTTGTGACCATAGTTGTATAGGGAATAACCTACTGAGGTTATACCTTATGGCCACGTGGTTTGGTTAGTGTTACGATAAGTCGCCTTTATGTTCTTTAAAAATGACCAAAACGCCCTTTTTGCGCATAAATCAATTTTAAACATATGTAACCAAAGTTTTGACATATAAGCTGATGTTACAACATTATCAAACATGTTTTGACAATTAAGACTTATCATAATACATACTTAACCATCCGAACACATATTTACGCAAATGACCCGTTAAAGTAGCGTAAACTACCTTAACAAGTCATATCGGGTAAAAAGCACTCAGGATCACTTCCGAATCAGAATGTTAAGTTTATTAAACCATGTCCTATGAGTTACAACACTCATTTGGTTTATAAGACTTCATTCTATCTGAATCCTCCGATTAAAGTCATGACATTAACATAGTTATCCGATATTAGGACACACTTGATTCCTCGGACTTTTGAGCTTTGTCTATCCTCTTGAACAAGAACACTCTTGCAATCCCAAGTGAGTAGA
The DNA here is from genome assembly GCA_947069175.1 of Scalesia atractyloides. Classification (NCBI taxonomy): domain Eukaryota; kingdom Viridiplantae; phylum Streptophyta; class Magnoliopsida; order Asterales; family Asteraceae; genus Scalesia; species Scalesia atractyloides. Next base: position 32,632,245 of record CAMTDV010000030.1, read on the forward strand.
TAGTCCCCTCTTTTACGTTTTTCAAATGTTTTGGGGTGATTCATATGTATCTATCACTACTTTCGGTTTTGATGACATTATACATGTTTTGATTATCAAGTACATATAGTACATGGTTTCAAAGACATTTTACATGGTATATTGACTCAGTATACCTACACATGGTTTAAAAGACATTTTACATGGTATATTGACTTAGTATACCTACACATGGTTTCAAAGACATTTTACATGGTATATTGACTTAGTATAACTACACATGGTTTCAAAAACATTTTACATGGTATATTGACTTAGTATACCTATAGATGGTTTCAAAGACATTTTGCTTCATATGTTGACTTAGCATACCTAGTACACGATTTCAAAGTCATTTTGCTTCGTATGTTGACTTAGCATACCTAGTACACGATTTCAAGACACTTTGCTTCGTATGTTGACTTAGCCTACCTAGTACACAATTTCAAAGATATTTTTCTTGGTATATTGACTTAGTATGCCAAGTACATGGTTTCAAAACATTTTCTTAACATTCTTACATTGTTCAAGATATATTGGTGCGTTGAATATACAATGATACATTCATCAATATTGATCACACCGATCGGTAGTATGTAATGGTACCATAGGATTGACAATCCCGTTCCCGCTTCCTAGGTTTGTTTGGAAGTGACTTTAGGGAATGACAGAATCCGATGAACATTGATAGACCTTTGTCTTTATAAGGGTCTATCCTATAGTCAACAAGGCTTGAATGTATTCGCCAACAATCCTAATATATGTTTTTTCAATAAAAGCGATGGTTTATAAAACATAACTTTTGTTTTAAACAAAACTTTTGTTTATTCAAAGACATTTTTTATACAAGACATTTTAGTTACACAAAGACATTTGGTTTTCACAAGACATTGTTTATACACGACATTTGCTTACACATGACATTATTTACACTTAGCATTTGTTATACAAGACATTGGTTTTAGTAAGCGACTTAGATAACGAGGCGTGTGTAATATGGTAAAAGTATGGTGGATACGCTGCTGGTACTTCCTATATATAAGTGCTTTTATTATATTACATATCGCAGTATTATCTAAATCACTTCGAACAAAGACAAGACATGACACATTTTACACAAAACACGACATCTTTTGCACAAGACATATCATATTTTATACAAGTTGTTCTCATTTGGTTATTTACTTAACCATGCATCATTTCTTTCAAATGATTTGATTTTCATATGATTTTATAAAAAGAAAACAACTTTGTAAGGGTTCGTGGCTACTTTTTAGTTAAAAATTTCTTTTAACACTCAAAGCCATGAATCTTCAACACAAAACCTATATTACTCATAGGCATTTTTATGCTGCCGTATTTATTTTCACATATGTTTTAGGACCGAATGTTTGATATTGAGCATGCTACACTTAGGGCACACTTGGGCCTTAGTGACTTAAAATCTTGAAGAACAGTTTAATTTATGTTATGTTTTTCGTTTAATCTAAGATAATGTAAACAATTTAATTCAATAATACAAAACCTTAAATACCATGGTTGTGAAACAATAATTCTGTTACGTGACTCCCCGACGTTCCGTCGCGGTTTGTTGTTTTACGCAGTCGGGGTGTGATAGGTTTGGTGATGTGAAAATTGAAGATGTTTAAGACCAAACCAAACAAGTTGTGAACGGACATCGGCTTAAACCGTATTTGGAGAGCAAGGATATCAACACGCTTAATGTTGACGAGTTGAGCTACTTGTTATGCTCACCGGATGAGGAAACACATTAAGAGGCGTAGGTTTATTTAGTGTAGATTAGTTTAGTTCTCGTTTTATGTTGTTACCATTCTCGTCATGAGGTGTGTTTAAACCAAGTGTGGGGAAATTCTCGCGAATTTTCTTTGATATAGTGTTGGGGACAACACGGGTCTTTCATGGGGGGGGGGTAGTGTCACACCCCAACCGATGGGGGAATCATCGGGGCGCGGCACTAAGCAGTTCAGATTGCTCGAGAGAATCCATAATGACTATTATAAACGACCATATTTAAAACGTCAATTTCCCATACAATCATTCCATAATCATTACAAATCCATCATTCTCAAACAATTCAATATTCGTCAACTAGATTATTACAAGTTTCTAAAGCATATCCTAAGTCCGTTTGCAACAGTAGAAATCATCAACCTGCAACATACGTTAAAATAATTGTCAATACAAAAATGTATTGGCGAGCATACAGGTTTTGATATAATAGCATAGTAGATAAAAGCATCGCGAAATACCACATATACAATAATGAGATACAACATAACATATAAATCGAGGGACACATACTCCAGCTAAATTCCGAGATTACTGCGATGCGCGATTGAGATGTGCGTAACTAGACCCTGTCGGGTGTGAGTCGAACTATGATATCATACTAGTTAAGTTGGAATCAACGAGTAAAGGTAGAGGGTGCTTATATGTATCTAGCATCACATATAAACATGTATAACAGATATTCGCGTGTGATAATCAGTGTAGTTTTGCGTTGTGTATTTTGATATGAACGTATGTTACACCCAAAAGTGCGTTTAAAACGAAAAAGGTTTCAAGTATACTCATAGTGGGTGTGTAACAGCGAACACCGAGAGTTGATGAGAGGAGAGAAAGAGTGTCAGTTTAGCCTGCGCGTAGAGACGGAGGTGCATCAGTCTTCCAGAGTGTTTGAAACAGTTGGAAACGGAGAGTCGTGCGGGAACAGACTATTTCGCACGAAAATGGAATTTTCGTGCAAAAATTTTCGTGCGGACTTGCCTGTTTTGTGTCTAAAATCGAGGGTTCGTCCCTCCAACCTTAGGCTACTGATCAACCTAGCATCAGAGAGGTCTTTTGAGCGAGTGAGTCTCTTGTATGAACTCGGACTGGACCGTGTGAACCAAGTATGGTTCACGCGAGCCAGTCCAGATTGCACAAGTGACTGTTTTTGCGTCTTGGTGCGTTCGGAACTAAGAATTCGTCTGAAACAGATGTATTTTCGAATCTATTTTTGAGTCTATTTCGTGACGGTTTCGACAGCGCCTCGTTCCATTACTTAGTGAACGAAATATTAGTCGGTTTGATCCGTTTTCGTGTGAAAATCAATTTGATAAAACAGTTTTGTTAGGATAAACACTTTGTGAGTTTGAAATAACAAGGTTTCGGGTGTGAGAAGCCAAGGCTAACTCAAACATGCTCGGTTAAGTGCTAAATCCTTAAGAAAAAGATGAAGGTTTTCGTAAAACAGAGAGTTTTAGATGAAATCGGAGATAATCTCATGCAAAATCGTTGTAAAAACTGTTGTGATTCGTGTGAAAAACATAGTTTTCTTACTTGGAACAGAGAGAATTCAAGCTGGAGAGCGTTTGGGAGGAATGGCAGCAAGTTGGAGTGAAATGGTGAAGGGTTGTATTTATAGGCGGAGAGGAGTGGAGGTAGTTTGGTGATATTTTCGTGCGAGAATCCATATTTTCGTGCGAAAAATGCCATTTCGCACGAAATATGTCATTTTCGCATGAAAAATGTCATTTCGGGCAAAAAAATGCAACATTTTCGCACGAAAATACAATTTTCGTACGAATATTGGAATTTTCGTACGAAAATATTTTTTTATTCTAATGATTAAAACACGCACTTTTACAAAAGGAACCTATGCTAGAAAAGTTCCTAAAAATTATTAAAAATCCTTTTGTAATGCTTTCGTTCGTATTAGTTAATTGTATTAAGCATTGCGTATAAAATGCGATAAAGCGAGTTGTTTGAGCGAGAGCGTTGCGAGTATTAAGCGTTTAATAGGCGTCTCAGTTTCCAAGTCCTGAGAGAGTCGCGTTGTCTAAGCGAGCAGATAGACTTGGAAATATCACGCAAAGTTTATAGTATTTAGCGAGTGCGTTATAAGTGTTGTGAGGTGTGATGTATATGCAAAAATAAGCGATGTAGTGCGAAAATAGGCGATGTAGCGTAGTAAGGATATAGTTTACATTATGAACTGAATCTCTGGTGCTAGGCGTAACGAGGGTAACGAGCTGCGAAAATGCGGGTTGTTATAGTTTCCCCTGCTTTAGGAAATTTTATCCCGAAATTTATTCGAAAGGGAGACCTTGAGAATTCACATGAATAGATAGCGATAGGAGCGATAAGACGTTAGGGTAAGTTGAGGATGAATGAGCGATCGATATAGGATTGACGAGTGAAGGCGTCTCGGTGGTGTAGGGAATTGATTAGTAAAAACGACTTAGTTGACTCGTGGTTAACAACTCACGAGTTGGCGATCCAAAAATGTTTTTAAGTTTTTGAAAAGTTTTGTTAACTTATTATAGAAAGGCTTTTAAGGAAACTCGATTTATGAAAATTTTCTCACAACGTGACGTTAGGCTGAGTTGATTTCACATTGTAAGAAGGATTTTTACTTATCTAAAGATTTTAATAAAAATCAAAATATTTGAAAAAAATTTCCATTGATTTCCAAAACATAACGGTAAAATTTTTTTAACGGTATCAAAAGTTTAATTAGCGTCGAACCCCACATGGCATCCTTCCACGAAATTTTGTTAATATGGCTAAAACACTTATATATAGGAAGTACCAGCGGCGTATCCACCATGTTTTAGCCATATCGCCTCCGTCTCGTGGAGCGATGTCAGGTGTGTTGACATGATATGGATAGATTTCGATATCCTTGGTCCAAGCGGTGAAGAATAGGACCAAGTAACCACAAAGCTTAGATAGCGTCGGACCCCACATGGCATCTTTTCACGGAAGTTTGTTAGTATGGCTAAAACACTTATATATATGAAGTACCAGCGGCGTATCCACCATGTTTTAGCCATATCGCCTCTGTTCCGTGGAATGATGTCATGTGTGCCAACATAACTGTAACATCCGTCAAAAACCGGATTAACCAAACCCGCTTCGTTAATTAATCGAACAACCAGTTAAAATTTTCGTTGCATATTTAATGCTCAAATTAATTTTTAACGATACATAATTAATAAGTATATTAGAATATAAAATTTATACTTGAAAATGTATTAAAAATAGTGAAATAAAATAAGACAAGGCTGCCGGGATTCGAACCCGGGTCAGCCGGGTCAACCGGGTCAGCAAAGCTTTAACTCCCACACGCTCAACCACTCCGCCACTTGTGTTGTTTGTTTACATATTGAAACAATTAATACATAACATAAATCTGGAAATCAAACCCAGTTACTCAGCGCGCCCAAATCCGCTGACGCCGGAAAGTCCGACGATTTCGTCAATCATCGTCGGTTACCTTTGACTTAACGTAAGTATTAACAACGACATCGGTTATAACCGATGTCCAGTCCGCGACATTAGTCATAACCGTCGGAAAATTTTGACCAACGAATCAAGACGGTAATCAGACCAAATTCGTCGATATTCTTCCCTATAAATACACCCTCTAACCTCTGATAACCTTTTCGCTCACAATCACACCCATTCTCGACGTAATTTCACTCGCCGGAAACTTTCTACAACTCGTCGGAAAACCGAACCCCTTCACCTCTGTGCCTTACTCTAAAAACAGAACACCTAGAGCTCATACCGAAGTCACCCACACTCACCTCAAACTTCTTGAAGAACCTCTGCCGCAAGATACACGTCGCCAGAATAACCTGCTGTCATCGGAAACTCGCCGGCGAAACAGGGGATCTCTGTCGGTATATCTTATACCTAATCTCTCTCATTTTTTTTATTAATCTCATATGTAGTTAATCACAACTTACTAAAGAAATTGATTAATTTGTCGAAACAGTCGGACATTGGTTCTGGGTTAAGTCTAACGAAGAAGATGAAGTTTTCGGTTATATATATATTTAATTTAAATCAAGTTATATCTCGGGTTAGACAAACAGTCCAGCGGTGGACTGTATGCAAATAAACACGCATACGTCCCGAGTTCGATCCTTGACACACGCACACTCGCCTTAATAAAAATATTCCTTTTTTTAAACTGAACTGGATCCACTCGCAAATAGATGTTAAATTTAATGAAAACCGGAATAATAACCAAGATAGACACACAGTCCAGTGGTGGACTGTGTGCGAGTTTAAATCATACGTCGCGGGTTCGAGTCCAGGCTACCGCACCGGTTCTGGCAATTATCAAACTTTTTATATAAGGACAAAAATGAAGTTATCTAGTTTGTATATAAGTATAATAAAAACCAGATTATTTACCAAGTTAGACACACAGTCCAGCGGTGGACTGTGTGCCAAACTAAACCACAGGTCCCGGGTTCGAGACCTGTGGCGAGCACCGAGTCGATACATTAAATCCTTTTTAAAATAAATGATTTTCGGATTAATTTAATTAGTATATAAATATAATTAAAAACAGAAATATTTCAGGTTAGACACGTAGCTCAGTTGGTAGAGCTGCGTGCACGTGTACGGGAGGTCACGGGTTCGAGTCTCACCCAACGCACACATATAACCGACCGAACCGGTCAACGGTCAACGGTCAACAAGTCAACGGTCAATGGTCAAAAATCAACATTTTTTTTTATTATTTTTATTTATTTATTTAAATTAAAAATACTTAAAAATAACATTTTTAAGGTTAGAAAATAGCCTTAAACTCACAAAAATATATCCAATAATCCTACTAAAATTGATTAATAAAATCCGCTTATTTACCGAACCATTATGTTATTATCTAGGTTAGTTCCACTCGTGGTTAGATCCAAACTCGTGCGCATTCAACATCATCAACCGAACGCACCCACTGTGAGTGAATCTTACAACTTCCCTTTTTAATTACACGTTTTGGGGTGTATCATGTGTCACTTAAACTAATTCGTTTATTCAAACTCGTGCAATACCATATTATGATTTAAACTTAGAATGTAAATATTGTTTGTAGTTATGTATTACATATTGTCTAGTTGTATGCAAATCATTCATTAGGCCCATCAGTTCGTAGAATAACGCGTGCCTCAAAACTCGTTCATTAGGCCCATCAGTTCCTCGTGGGAGACGGGTTGAGCAACGCGTGCCTCAAAACAATCTATTGTTGTATGTGTGTGCATTATTTAATAATTAAGTGTTTTGAGAATAAGTTTACATCTATATTTACTCATATGTGGTTATGCACTTTATTTTATAATCAATTCAATAAACTTGTTCAAATGTTTTTCATAGGATTCACTCGCCAACTTTTTGTTGATCCAAAAACCATTTTTACACATGATACAGGTGAACAGGATGAAGCAAGGAAAACATAGGAAATGCCTTAGAAGAAAATAATGAAGTCTAGAATGATGTGTAGAACATGATGTAATTATGATTGTATGTTTCCCTTTAAATTGTAATAATAAATATGAAACGTTATAATAAATGTCATGAGCTTTGATGATAACCCAATCATGCCCCGATCACCTTTTCCGCTGCGGGTCGGGGTGTGACAGATTGGTATCAGAGCCATGACTATAGGGATATAGGATAGGTTATTAGACCCTTAGAGCCTATACTATAGTTGATTAGATTTTAATTGTTTATGTTGTTATATGCAAACTCATGATGTTTATTTCTTTCATATTTATTACATACACAAATGCATGCAAACATTTCCAATATTACATTTTGTGATACATAGTGAATTATACTTACAGTCAAACATACATACTTACATACATATTCATCATACATGTTACAATATTCACATATTCAATTCATCTTCATACTTCCGTTATTCAAGATTTTGTCGCATTTTTCATTTTTCAAATCTCATCAAAGTGAGTTCTGCGACGGGCATGTAGTAACTGTAAGGGTACAAGTACCGGTAGTCGGAACGTCCTGTCTAGGTTGGCATTCGTATAAATCCATAACGGACCAGTTTGCCTACCTGGGGACTAACGATGAGAGTACGAAGGACCTATTAGGCCAAAGCATGCCACACCAAACGTCGTTCGAACTAACCCCACTTTGAGGTGTCACCGTGTCCACACCTGGATACATTCCGAATATCATACGTTACATACATATTTCTCGATTTTCTCCGGGTTTTAGTGTACGTAACCAGGCTAACACATGCGAACCATATGAAAAACCCGGTAATCATGGGGGCCCACATGATTACGAAGGTGAAGTATGGCGGCATGCAATGCCCAATTACGAGCAAAGCCCAAGACATCCTATGGATGTAGTATATTTATTATGTTATATTTATTTTATGAATGTTCAATCCGAAATACGACCCATGATCCCAAAAACATCCAACTCATACTCTTGATATGTATTCCTTGTAGATGTCTTCTAGCCTCGCTCGTAGGAAGATGAGAGCATGAAAAGCCCGTGAGCGCATGGCTGCCCTAATCGCTCAACAAATGGCTGTCGTAATACCCAACATTGTTGTTCAAGTCCAACAAGCCCTTACCGCTAATCCCGTAAATCAAGAAGATCAAAACATTGTCAATCCTCCCCCAATTACCACCAAATGCACCTACAAGCATTTCAAATCCTGCGACCCTCTAAAATACGAAGGGACTGAAGGTGTCACCGCTCTCCTCCATTGGTTTGAAGAAATGGAGAACACTTTTCTAAATTGCGATTGCCCCGATGATCGCAAAGTGCGATATGCTACTGGTCATTTATTTGGAATAGCACTTACTTGGTGGAATACAAAGAAGGCCAAACGAGGTGTTGAAGATGCTATGACTTTAACTTGGGAAGAGTTGAAGGAAATCATGACAAGAGGGTTTTGCCCAAGGAGCGAAATCAAGAAATTAGAAGATGAGTTCTATTCGTTGAAGCAAAAGGAAGGCGACCACACCACATACAACAAAAGATTCCTCGAGTTAAATCAAATGGTTCCCAACTTGTTCACTCCTCTCTACCGTTTGATCGAGCACTACATTCGAGGTCTTCCTTCAAAAATTCAAGACTCTGTAATAAGTACCACACCTGCAACTTTGGAAGCAGCAATGGAGTTAGCTAAAGAGCTCACCGAGAAACGCATCCGGAATAAAGACTTCAAGGAAGAGAAGAAGAAGGATAAAGCATCAACTGAAAGTTCAAACTCCACCCAAACCGAATCCCCTTCTCAACCCATTTTTAAGAGAAAACGAGATGGGCAACTTTTCGCTGTCACCCAACGTAATCAACCAATTTCACAAGCCGTACCCATCCAAGCTTTCCCAATCACTCAAGTAACACCTAACTCAACTTACCCAAATAAGAAACCATACCTTGGACCTCACCCTCGATGTAACACCTGTTTTTATCACCATCCATCTACCTTACCTTGTCGACTATGTGCGAATTGTGGACGCTATGGTCATTTGAGCAAGGCTTGCCGCACCTCTCAAAACCAAATCTCTCCCCCTACTCAAAACATGATCCAAACATATCAACAACCCCAATACCCCATGTTACCTTATGTTCGAGCTTGTTTTAATTGTGGCGACCCTACCCACTTTAGAAACACGTGCCCTCGATTGGTTAACATCATAAACGCTCAAGCTCAATCAAACCCAGTTAACCAAGCAAATCAAAGAAACCTAACCACTAGGCCACCAGCAAGAGGAAGAGTTTTCAACATCAACGCCAATCCTGTTGAAGATAATGACGGCCCAAACGAAACCACCCAACTAGTCCCCTTCACCAAAAATCAAGATTCAACTCCAACCGCTTAGTTTTTATGTTTTTCTTTATGTTATCTCAATTTTCCCGTATCCCAGTTATAAATTGGAAATTTATCCAAGAATCTTAATGCAAATTACTATTTCAGTTTTGTTTTTATACTCATTGATTTAACATTCATATCATCATACCTCACGACATATCACAGTGTCATCATTTAAAGAAGTTGAGCTGTGCCTCACTTCTACATGAACTAACCTCTCCATCATAACAAACGAGAGAGGTACTGTCACCATTCAAACATGTATGCTATCAGAATTAAGACTCAAGCTATGGTTGATTGTGTTTATTTATGTATTAGAGTCACATAGAACTAATCATAACTTGCGGATAAAGCCAATGAAAATTTGACAAGAATATGGTGGATACGCCGCTGGTACTTCCTATATATAAGTATTCTTGCCAAAGGATCAAAGGCATTGTCAGGCGGTTATGAGAAGTTCCATGTAGGATTTAGTAATGTCTTGGTCGAAGTTTGTTTTATACTCACTGATTTAGTATTTACATCATCATACATCTCAACGTATTTCAATTTCATCATTTAAAGAAGTTGAGCTATGTCTCACTTCCACAAGGACTAACCTCTCCATCATAACAAACAATAGAGGTACTGTCATCATTCAAACATGTATACTATCAGAATTAAGACTCAAGCTTTGGTTATTGTGTTTGTTTATGTTTTAGAGTCACATAGGACTAATCATAACTTACTGATAAAACCAATGAAAATTTGATGAGAATATGGTGGATACGCCGCTGGTACTTCCTATATATAAGTATTCTTGTCAAAGGATCAGAGGCATTATCAGGCGGTTATGAGAAGTTCCATGTAGGATTTAGTATTGTCTTGGTTGAAATTTGTGTTACATTCACTTATTTAACATTCATATCATATCATCATTTAAAGAAATTGGATTGTGTTCCATTTCTACATAGACTAACCTCTCCATCATAACAAACGAGAGAGGTACTGTCATCATTCAAACATGTATACTATCAGAATTAAGACTCAAGCTTTGGTTGTTGTGTTTGTTTATGTTTTAGAGTCACATAGGACTAATCATAACTTACTGATAAAACCAATGAAAATTTGACGAGAATATGGTGGATACGCCGCTGGTACTTCCTATATATAAGTATTCTTGTCAAAGGATCAGAGGCATTATCAGGCGGTTATGAGAAGTTCCATGTAGGATTTAGTATTGTCTTGGTTGAAGTTTGTGTTATACTCACTGATTTAGCATTCATATCATCTCATCATTTAAAGAAATTTGATTGTGTTCTATTTCTACATAAACTAACCTCTCCATCATAACAAACGAGAGAGGAACTGTCACCATTCAAACATGTATGCTATCAGAATTGGGACTCAAATATTGGTTGTTGTGTTTATTTATGTTCTAGAGTCACATCATAGAACCAATCATAACTTACTGATAAAACCAATGAAAATTTGACAAGAATATGGTGGATACGCCGCTGGTACTTCCTATATATAAGTATTCTTGCCAAAGGATCAGAGGCATTGTCAGGCGGTTATGAGAAGTTCCATGTAGGTTGTAGTATTAGAAGTTTTGTTTTAGGATATAACCTTATCTTTCCAAACATATCAAAACTCTTGCGCATGAAATCATATTTATCAATATTCATATACTTAGGCATCAAAAAGCGATTCCTGTAGCAGGGTACTCAACCCTTACAAGGAACGTTACCGCCTCAAACAAAAAAAATTTACTCCTTTCTAAGTATGTAACTGTCAAATTAAAACACCATCCTTTTGAGTCAAACATGCCACTACTTAAATTTCGGGACGAAATTTCTAAAAGTAGGGGATACTGTAACATCCGTCAAAAACCGGATTAACCAAACCCGCTTCGTTTATTAACCGAACAACCAGTTAAAAATTTCGTTGCATATTTAATGCTCAAATTAATTTTTAACGATACATAATTAATAAGTATATTAGAATATAAAATTAATACTTGAAAATGTATTAAAAATAGTGAAATAAAAATAAAACAAGGCTGCCGGGATTCGAACCCGGGTCAGCCGGGTCAACCGGGTCAGCAAAGCTTTAACTCCCACACGCTCAACCACTCCGCCACTTGTGTTGTTTGTTTACATATTGAAACAATTAATACATAACATAAATCTGGAAATCAAACCCAGTTACTCAGTGCGCCCAAATCCGCTGACGCCGGAAAATCCGACGATTTCGTCAATCATCGTCGGTTACCTTTGACTTAACGTAAGTAATAACAACGACATCGGTTATAACCGATGTCCAGTCCGCGACATTAGTCGTAACCGCCGGAAAATTTTGACCAACGAATCAAGACGGTAATCAGACCAAATTCGTCGATGTTCTTCCCTATAAATACACCCTCTAACCTCTGATAACCTTTTCGCTCACAATCACACCCATTCTCGACGTAATTTCACTCGCCGGAAACTTTCTGCAACTCGCCGGAAAACCGAACCCCTTCACCTCTGTGCCTTACTCTAAAAACAGAACACCAAGAGCTCATACCGAAGTCCCCCACACTCACCTCAAACTTCTTGAAGAACCTCTGCCGCAAGATACACGTCGCCGGAATAACCTGCTGTCATCGGAAACTCGCCGACGAAACAGGGGATCTCTGTCGGTATATCTTATACCTAATCTCTCTAATTTTTTATTAATCTCATTTGTAGTTAATCACAACTTACTAAAGAAATTGATTTAATTTGTCGAAACAGTCGGACATTGGTTCGGGTTTAAGTTTAACGAAGAAGATGAAGTTTTCGGTTATATATATAATTTAATTTAAATCAAGTTATATCTCGGGTTAGACACACAATCCAGCGGTGGACTGTGTGCAAATAAACACGCATACGTCCCGGAGTTCGATCCTTGACACACGCACACTCGCCTTAATAAAAATGTTCCTTTTTTTAAACTGAACCGGATCCACTCGCAAATAGATGTTAAGTTTAATGAAAACCGGAATAATAACCAAGATAGACACACAGTCCAGTGGTGGACTGTGTGCGAGTTTAAATCATACGTCGCGGGTTCGAGTCCAGGCTACCGCACCGGTTCTGGCAAGTATCAAACTTTTTATATAAGGACAGAAATGAATTTATCTTGTTTGTATATAAGTATAATAAAACCAGATTATTTACCAAGTTAGACACACAGTCCAGCGGTGGACTGTGTGCCAAACTAAACCACAGGTCCCGGGTTCGAGACTGTGGCGAGCATCGAGTCGATACATTAAATCCTTTTTAAAATAAATGGTTTTCGGATTAATTTAATTAGTATATAAATATAATTAAAAACAGAAATATTTCGGGTTAGACACGTAGCTCAGTTGGTAGAGTCTCACCCAGCGCACACATATAACCGACTGAACCGGTCAACGGTCAACGGTCAACAAGTCAACGGTCAATGGTCAAAAATCAACATTTTTTTTATTATTTTTATTTATATATTTAAATTAAAAATCAATTAAAAATACTTAAAAATAACATTTTTAAGGTTAGAAAATAGCCTTAAACTCACAAAAATATATCCAATAATCCTACTAAAATTGATTAATAAAATCCGCTTATTTACCGAACCATTATGTTATTATCTAGGTTAGTTTCACTCGTGGTTAAATCCAAACTCGTGCGCATTCAACATCATCAACCGAACGCACCCACTGTGAGTAAATCTTACAACTCCCCTTTTTAATTACACGTTTTGGTGTGTATCATGTGTCACTTAAACTAATTCGTTTATTCAAACTCGTGCCATACCATATTATGATTTAAACTTAGAATGTAAATATTGTTTGTAGTTATGTATTACATATTGTCTAGTTGTATGCAAATCATTCATTAGGCCCATCAGTTCGTAGAACAACGCGTGCCTCAAAACTCATTCATTAGGCCCATCAGTTCCTCGTGGGAGACGAGTTGAGCAACGCGTGCCTCAAAACAATCTATTGTTGTATGTGTGTGCGTTATTTAATAATTAAATGTTTTGAGAATAAGTTTACATCTATATTTACTCATATGTGGTTATGCACTTTATTTTATAATCAATTCAATAAACTTGTTCAAAGTTTTTCATAGGATTCACTCGCCAACTTTTTGTTGATCCAAAAACCATTTTTACACATGACACAGGTGAACAGGGTGAACCAAGGAAAACATAGGAAATGCCTTAGAAGAAAATAATGAAGTTTAGAATGATGTGTAGAACATGATGTAATTATGATTGTATGTTTCCCTTTAAATTGTAATAATAAATATGAAACGTTATAATAAATGTCATGAGCTTTGATGATAACCCAATCATGCCCCGATCACCTTTTCCGTTGCGGGTCGGGGTGTGACAATGACATGGATGGACTTTGATCCAAGCGGTGAATGGTTGGACCAAGTTTGAATAAGGAGCCAAGTAGCTTGCACGGAGAAGTTGATTACATACTTGGTTAGCGATAAAAGCGCGCGGGGAAAGGTTTGGCGATTGGAATAGTGAAGCATTAAGAATGAGAGATACGATAGGCGTTAGAGCGTCACGAGGTAAAGACAATAAGCAAAGAGATAGCATTCGGGTGTCGGGAGGAGAATGCGTTAAGCAAAGCGATAGCGATAAGCGAAACGATAGCGATAAGCGAAGCGATAGCGTCTAAGCGCCGAGAGGGGAAAGCGACAAGCGATACGATAGTGATAAGCGATGTGATATAGGTTTCATTGAAAGCGGGTTCGCGTCGATGTAGACTTATGAAAAGTCTAGCGGTGGCGCGATTCGAGAGGTGATGAGATGTTACGCCTTTGCGAAGGAGTTTGCATGTGAAAATAATCATCATAATATTGAAGATCTAATAACGTTCAACTACACATGGCACGTCTCCACAGGAGTATGTTAGTATGGCAAAGCACTTATATATAGGAAGTACCATCGGCGTATCCACCATGCTTTAACCACACCACCTCCGTGCCGTGAATAGGTGTCACGCTTTGTCGACATGGTTAAGACGCTTATATATAGGAAGTACCAGCGGCGTATCCACCACGCTTAACCATGCTTTTAACGTTATGGAACCATTAGAACGCACTACGATCCCGCCGCATCGATGTAGACTTACGAAAAGTCTAGCGGTGGCGCGATTCGAGAGGTGATGAGATGTTACGCCTTTGCGAAGGAGTTTGCATGTGAAAATAATCATCATAATATTAAAGATCTAATAACGTTCAACTACACATGGCACGTCTCCACGGGAGTATGTTAGTATGGCAAAGCACTTATATATAGGAAGTACCATCGGCGTATCCACCATGCTTTAACCACACCACCTCCGTGCCGTGAATAGGTGTCACGCTTTGTCGACATGGTTAAGACGCTTATATATAGGAAGTACCAGCGGCGTATCCACCACGCTTAACCATGCTTTTAACGTTATGGAACCATTAGAACGCACTACGATCCCGCCGCGTCGATGTAGACTTACGAAAAGTCTAGCGGTGGCGCGATTCGAGAGGTGATGAGATGTTACGACTTTGCGAAGGAGTTTGCATGTGAAAATAATCATCATAATATTAAAGATCTAATAACGTTCAACTACACATGGCACGTCTCCACGGGAGTATGTTAGTATGGCAAAGCACTTATATATAGGAAGTACCATCGGCGTATCCACCATGCTTTAACCACACCACCTCCGTGCCGTGAATAGGTGTCACGCTTTGTCGACATGGTTAAGACGCTTATATATAGGAAGTACCAGCGGCGTATCCACCACGCTTAACCATGCTTTTAACGTTATGGAACCATTAGAACGCAGTACGATCCCCATGCAGATACCAGGTTAATCCCGTGTGCACCTGCGATTAATTAGCGTTTGCATGATTATCGTAACTTATTCTAAAGACACATTATGGGGATAGTAACATATTATATTGTGACAAACTATATAGCATTAATAAATAGATTTCGTGTGTGAGCCTAGACTAAGTGCGATGACTCGAGGGGGAGAGAGCGAGAAAGGTCGTCGTACGTTGAAACGACATCGGATAATAGAACTATTATAAAGCACAAGTACTAAAGTCTAAAATCATATCGTTAACGACGTCGTCCTGCGCCTGGTCGGTGTCGGTGTCGTCGTCCTCTACTGCGGGGGTTGTGGCTTGAGTTGGCGGTGCTGGAAGAGCTAGCGTATCTGGTTGTCGTGGTCCAGTGCGGCAGTTGCTGGTGAGATGACCGAAACAGTCGCAATTGATGCAATAGCGGCAGCTGGCTCTGACCCGGTGGTGATACGTGCACTTCGAGCACTGGGGATGAGGTCCAGTGTAGGCACGCCTTGGTAGAGGTGCAACTGTCTAAAGAGGTTCCGGGTTGATCGGCTCAGTTGCGGTGCAGTTGAAACTCGAGCTCTTTCTCTTGCGGCTAGGCACGACGGCAGCTTACGGTGATGCGTCATCGTCGTCGTCGTCGGATAGTTCAACAGTCACTTGGTTCAGCTTCCTGGTGGAATCCTTGGAGAAGAATCCCGCCAAGACTCGTTTGTGATTGATTTCCGCGGCCAACTGATAGGTTTCTTCGATGGTAGCCGGTCTTGCAGCTTCGACAAAATCACCCACGCACTCTGGCAAGCACGTATGTACTTTTTGATTGCCTTTTTAGGAGAGTCGACTTGACCAGGGCAAATAATGCTGAGTTGTTTGAACCTTGCTGTGAGACTAGCGTTGTCACCTTCGACTTGCTTGATTTTCCAAAACTCGTTCTCTAGCTTTTGGACTTCGTGGGGAGGGAAATATTCTCTCTTCATAAGCTCTTTCAGTTCTTCCCATGATAACGCGTAAGCTGCATCGTTCCCACGTTTGATGCGCTCGACTGTCCACCAGTCGAGTGCTCTTGATTGAAATTCTCCTGTAGCACACGTGGTATAAAGATGCTCAGGGCACCCACTCTGACGGAGGGTAACCTCGATTGCATCAAACCACTGAAGCATTTGAATACACTTCCTTCACCTGTGAAGACCATTGGGTCACAGGCCTTGAAATGTTTGTAGGAGAAAGTAGACTTTGGTGCATCGGACTTAGAGTCTTCCGATGTCTGAGAATTGCTGAGGGCTTGCACTTGGGTGATTATTTGAGGAATGACCTTGGCCATTTCCTTGACCACGAGTGATGCGATCCTCTTATCGGCGTTTCTTCGGGCTTGGCGTCGCGAGTTGGAAGCGTTCGAAGACATCTAGACAAAGAGATTTGGAATGAGATTCGATCATAATGATTTTGAAATTGCGATGCGATTTAGCTCGTTAAAAACTTGTTATAGTCGATATAGTAATACGTATTCACATAGGAGCCACATATCTCCTAAATTTTCATGTATCCACATAAGCACATGTAACCACATACTATATATGTATATATTTAGATACGTATATACTTGCAGGTTTAGCGCGAGGATGCGGTTAAGAGAGTTGTTATGATTTAGTTTTGTTGCGAGTATTAGCTTTTGTTTTGGATTGTGATAGCTGTGCGAGTTGTGCGTATGTTTATGGAGTGAAAAGCGATAAATCGAGAAATCGATAAAGCGTAAAAACTTCAATTCGAAAACATAAAAGCATAATAAAATTCGGTGATGCGTAAAATCGGCGATTGCAGGCTTAAAATTAATAGAATATCCTGGGTTTTAAGACAACGACTACCCAAAGTGATTCGATCATTCCGTTGAGTTTGGGCACACGCTTTGGCCTAATAGGTAAATGCTCTCACCACCTCGCGGCTAACGGCATTACCCTTCCGGTTACTATGTGTCCCAAATCCGCGAAATAGTCGAGACTTTGGTGAGATTGAAGATCGTTGAGTGGGACGAGTTATCAAGGTTCGGGTTTCACCCCTAACTTAATAACTTCGAATCCCTGATCGTGGTTTCCCTCCCGGACCCATCAGGAGGTTTCCACCGGATAGAATGGGAAATTTCCATTAAGATGTCGATGTCACTCCTAACTTAACAGAGAATTTCGTGCTAATCGGAATACGTGGAGTGAGTGATTTGCCAAGAGTTCGCGGTTTTCACACCTAATCTCTCCAAATCGACTCGTTTGTGGTGTACGAGTATCTTTGTAGCTTCGTGTGTTGTGTTCAAGTCTTAGGAAAGACTTTCTATAGTATTTTATGTTCAACAATACGGGGGAAAAGTTTTAATCGGATAAGAAAGTAAGAAGCACATAGTTTCCTACTATAGACTAAGCAATCTACCTAATTCCCTATAGTTATGGCTCTGATACCAATCTGTTACACCCCAACCGATGGCGGAATCATTGGGGCACAGCACAAAGCGGTTCAGATCGCTCGAGAGAATCCATAACGACTATTATAAACGACCATATTTAAAACGTCAATTCCCCATACAATCATTCCATAATCATTACAAATCTATCATTCTCAAACAATTCAATATTCGTCAACTAGATTATTACAAGTTTCTAAAGCATATCCTAAGTCCGTTTGCAACAGTAGAGAATCATCAACATGCAACATACGTTAAAATAATTGTCAATACAAAAATGTATTGGCGAGCATACAGGTTTTGATATAATAGCATAGTAGATAAAAGCATCGCGAAATACCACATATACAATAATGAGATACAACATAACATATAAATCGGGGGACACATACTCTAGCTAAATTCCGAGATGCCTGCGATGCGCGATTGAGATGTGCGTAACTAGACCCCGTCGGGTGTGAGTCGAACTATGATATCATACTAGTTAAGTTGGAATCAACGAGTAAAGGTCGAGGGTGCTTATATGTATCTAGCATCACGTATAAACATGTATAACAGATATTCATGTGTGATAATCAGTATAGTTTTGCGTTGTGTATTTTGATATGAACGTATGTTACACCCAAAAGTGCGTTTAAAACGAAAAAGGTTTCAAGTATACTCATAGTGGGTGTGTAACAGCGAACACCGAGAGTTGATGAGAGGAGAGAAAGAGTGTCAGTTTAGCCTGCGCGTAAAGACGTAGGTGCATCAGTCTTCCAGAGTGTTTGAAACAGTTGGAAACGGAGAGTCGTGCGGGAACAGACTATTTCGCACGAAAATGGAATTTTCGTGCGAAAATTTTCATGCGGAAATGCCAAGGCTAACTCAAACATGCTCGGTTAGTTAAAAATCCTAAAAAATTATTAAAAATCCTTTTGTAATGCTTCCGTTCATATTAGTTAATTGTATTAAGCATTGCGTATAAAATGCGATAAAGCGAGTTGGTTGAGCGAGAGCGTTGCGAGTATTAAGCGTTTAATAGGCGTCTCAGTTCTCAAGTCCTGAGAGAGTCGCGTTGTCTAAGCGAGCAGATAGACTTGGAAATATCACGCAAAGTTTATAATATTTAGCGAGTGCGTTATAAGCATTGTGAGGTGCGATGTATGTGCAAAATAAGCGATGTAGCGCAAAAATATGCGTAGTAAGCGATATAGTTTACATTATGATCCGAATCTATGGTGCTAGGCGTAACGAGGGTAACGAGCTGCGAAAATACGGGTTGTTACAGGTAGGGTAATTTTTGCATTTTAAAAAAATCATTTAAAAACCCTAAATATTACAAAATTTAAAAAAAAAATTGCAAATGAGAAATGCCCAGTGGCCACCGTTAGTTACAGTGCCAACCGTAGCTTACGGTGGGTCTTGGTTAAAATAAAGTATTTACGGTCAAAACGTATTATCTTACGATGAATAGTTTGTGTCCATTGCCACCGTAAGCTACGGTGGCTACCGTAGCTTACGGTAGCCGCTGGCGAGGTGGGGTCCGGGTTCGCATAAAATACAAAAACGAAAGACATCATCATAATCTCCACCTCTCCTACGGGTTTTACTTATTTTTACCAGACATCTTCTTCTCTTCTTCATTCATCTCCCAACTCAAGAACCCTAACTCCATATACTCCATACCTTGCCATTTTCCCAATACCCAACCATATCAAGTGATTTTCGGGTCTATCTTGATTACATTTCACAAGGATTCCAAATTTGTGCTTGCATTCTGAAGAATCTTGTGTTTCGGCTGTCAATTTTGGACATTAAGGTCCGAAAATGTCACACCCCGACTTGCAGCAGAAGAAAAAATACGGGATGCAACAGACACCTCTGGTACAAGCACATTGTTTATGAAGACACTACATTTTATTACTTACAAAATGTTGATTACATACTTCATGTATGTTACAACTGCGTGTTCCCATGAACCACATAAGTCTTCTAAGCTACATGCGTCTATATCAGGATTCGCCTATAAACATGTCTTGAACAACATACACGGATCACACCAGTCTCAAGTTATTTGAAATGCATGTTAGTTTTAAAAAGGGTCAGCTACGCTGCTGGTGAGTTCCACTGGTTTTGTTGTTGTGGAACAATATGTTTTAACAAGTTTAATTGCACTGGTCATAGGTCATAGATCACAGATGGAATTACACGAGTATCCACCCATGAAACCTTGACTGTTATAACTGTTCTATGTCACGTTCGACACCTCAGCACACTAGGCCGTGTCACGTTCGACGCCTCAGCCCATTCACTGCGTCACGTGCAGTCCAACGCCCCAGATGTAGTTATGCCTAACAACATAACCAAGTTTAGGACGCGTGCAGTTGCCTATTGTCGGGTTACAGTCCGGTCGTAGCAACTGGGTTTGTCAGACCAATAGTACTATCCACTGCCCACGGCTTACGTTAATCACGTGCACTAGTTGGGGATTATTCGTGTGTTAGGTAATTCACATCATAAATGGGTGCAATTAACACAGTTGGTAACATGCAAGTCACCCCAGAAAACAGTAAAACTGTTTAAAAGTGGGGGAGTGAAAACTCACCCACAAGTTGGTGTAATTAACACAGTTTGTAACATGCAAGTCCCCAGAAAACAGTAAAACAATTCAAAGTGGGGAAGTGAAAACTCACAGGATAGTAGCATCACATATAGCAATAGGAGTATATGTAAGCTTGTTCGGCTATAACAGCAATCATGCAAATAATTACTAATATTAGTCGCTAGGTCGGTAACGCCTATAACTTGGGTCCAAGTGGGTATTTTCAGTTCATATCATACATATAGTATCCTGGTGTGGTGATGGATGTTAGGGTAGGATTAGTTTCACGTTTGGCTTCCGGGCACCGGTTCGCGTGCCAGCCAAAGTCGGTTGTTTTATGTGTTCGGATAACGGCACTAAGATTTGGACAGTACCAATACATTGTCATTTAGAAAAGATTCAGTGTTCATTAAGGAAATCCGGACGTTTGGAGGCTCTAGGTCCCCCGAATTTGAGTTTCCGTTTTCGCCGTCGGGGATCTTCCCGAACGGTGGTGGAACACACCCAGAGTGTC
The DNA here is from genome assembly GCA_947069175.1 of Scalesia atractyloides. Lineage (NCBI taxonomy): Eukaryota > Viridiplantae > Streptophyta > Magnoliopsida > Asterales > Asteraceae > Scalesia > Scalesia atractyloides. The sequence continues at coordinate 32,653,302 of CAMTDV010000030.1, forward strand.
CCGCTTACCCTGGAACCTCCCAAAATACTCCCGGTGTTCCAATTATAGTCAAAATAGGTTTTGGTCTGTTCCCAGTTTCGGCAGGTTCGTTGTCCGGTAAACTCCTGAATTTAGTTAAAATAAGCGTTTTAAAAGTCGAAAAATCCCATTTAATCCACATAGCTCATAAAATCCTGGAAATTTTTAAAACACAGTAAAAAAATATATATTCAAGGAAAATTATTTTGGGAATTTATAAAGCTATTTTAACTTCTCAAATAAGTCATTTGTAAAACAGTATTTACCCGAATAATTCACTTTGTTTACCATCCAATGTCTAAAAATTCCCAAACTATTCCAGGAACTTCGTTACATGCCGAAAAACTCCCTGTAAAATTTGGGATTTTTCTGATTTCGTTTCAGTGCGTTTCCGGCTACCGAAAACTCATAAAAACGCGGATTTTTATCCCGAATCAAAACTCAACCAATGGACTCTGAAACTTCCCAGAACTCTTCTTATATGTTTCTTAGTGTTCATTTAAAGTTTGGTGATTTATTGACTCCATTTGGTATTTTTTCCGAATTTCGTTTGGTAAAACAATCAAAAATTCACCGAACATCGTAGAAAATTCCAAAAATTCTAAAATTTTACTTGGACCTTCCTGTCAATACCCTACATCACCACACCTAATTTCACCTCAATCCCATACCCACGCAACAAGTTATGGTCCAAACAATATTCTGCCTATTCTAGATTCGAGTTTCGGGTGAATACCTAGCGATTCCTTCGATTCCAAGTGTTTTACTTGAGTCCAGAAGTGGTTATGAACCATATTTAGTACCTATATACCAAGAACAATCCAACCATACCATAACCCATGTCAATCAAGCCTTGTTTCATAGTTTTTCGGTTTAGAACTTTATTACTAGTTTTTGGTCGACTAAGGGTCGATTAGTGTATCAAAACCTGAAGTTTCATGCTCTTGGCTACCATATAACACCAGGGGATTCACAAGGTGTTCTTATTCAATCAAGAAACTTGTTTTAAACCTTTCAAAATCATGGTTTAAAACGGGTTTTTCGGTTATAAATCATGTTTAATAAAGAAAACTCATCAAAACCACTTAGAACTTGTAAGATTACCTTGGATTAGTTTAGTTTTAGGGTGATAATCAGCTGATCTTGCAAGTGTATGGCAGATTTTTTGAGTAAACTTAGAATAAAATGAAGAATAAATGAGAAATATATATATATATATATATATATATATATATATATATATATATATATATATATATATATATATATATATATGGGGGCGGCATAGGTGGGGTGCCCCTACCCCACCCACGCTTTGTCGTGCTTCGTCTTTTCGTGTTAAAAGATGATGTTTATCTTCGGTGGCGCGTTCAGGTTCGTTTTCGGGTCTCAGACGCGTACCCGATTTGCGAAACGGACTCCGTTTTTCGCGTTCTTAGTGTCAAAAGACTCGGTTTTAAAATCAAGCATAACCGTTTCGAAACCCGAGCCCGGTTATGTTTCAATCATAAAAGCCTCGTATTGGGTTAGTTTAAGTGTTTTTAGGCTTGATTGACCGTTCCTTGCATGCTTGTTTGTCTTTCATTGCTCCTAACGCAAAGGCGTTTCCCTAACCGGGACTGCCTCGTTTTGCGTGCTCGAGCTCCGATTTGTTTCTAATCTTATGTCATAGTCTATGGCACATAACCAAGATGTTTCGTGAACTCAGAATCATAAAGGGCCCTACCGATGGCCTAATAATCGTGGTCGAATGGTTCATGCGCTGTTAAATGTTAAGTTCCCGTTTAACACGTTGTTAAAGGCTAAGGACACCAACCTTGTATCGTTGGCCCTTAAGAGTGTCATGTTAACCAATACGTATTCCTAGAGTCGTCAATCCACTCACGACTTTGTCTTGCCATGTAGGTGACGCATAGCGTCAATGTAATGTTTTGGGTAATTACTGTACATATACTCCCATTATAGTCGGTGTCACATGTTCCAGAATTCGTATCATTACACATAATCACAACAAATATCATGATATACATGTCACGTCCGGTTACCATGGACTTGTACCAATCAAAGTTTACCAGGATTTTTCACAATTGTCACAGTCTCCCCCGGTTAAAAGAATTCCGTCCTTGAAATTCCGTTTAGTAATTCGTTGGAAAGCTCAGTCTTTACAGTTGAGTCAGTCATTCGACCGACAAGTATGTTTTCGCTTTTCGTTTAGTATCATCATTGTACGGGATGATAATTGTGCTACATAGTAGTTGTGTAATTTGTCCATCCACAATTCCTACATATTGTTAAGAGTAGCATTTGTCATTACTTCCAATCTGAAAGTGAGAATATTGTTGGACTCACAGTAAAACAGGAGTCACGTATTCAGCTTATAGCTGATTGCAATTATTATGTTTTTTTGCATTCATTATCTTCACCATTCATACACCATAAGTTTCATTTACGATTTCGTTTAATAGTTCCTGAGCACCCCCTTATAGAGGAGAGGTGTGGATATCTTCCCAGGGTTTGTTACGAACACCGCAATAGTGAGCACCATGCTCTGCATGTTTGTATAAAGAAAATAAATTTGGTTTCACCGAGTTCTGAGTGACAGTCTTCACTTGTTGTTGTGTGCTTGGTTATCTTTGGTTACTACAAAACCGACCACGAGAGTCCCTACTCTATGGTAGAGAATAAAAAAGAGAAAGGCTTTTGAGAGCCTAAGGTTGCCATAAGGCGAGCATGTACACGAGTTCCAACGAATCTGTACTCTTATATCAATGGTGTGCCCGAACTACTCACCAGTATTCGGATTACGTTGTAAAGATATAAAATTTCTACAATAATAATTCCAATTTCTGTTAAGTTTCGGGAGCTTAGCTCCAGTTGTGGTACAACTGTTTATTAACTTTGATAACATCAATGTGATTCCCCATGAGATAATTGTATACATATTCCCATATACCGAGAGTGATAGAGTGTCTAGCCAATGCGGATTTAATTCAAACAACACCATGTCTAGAATGCTACCATAATACGTAGAAATATTTAAGGCGTGAGGAGTGTCTAACGATCACAAGTATCACCATGATGCCTCTAATTATAGAATCAAAATTAACTGTAGACGTGCAGGTAATTCTGCAAAAGATGACTAAGTAACGAGTCCTCGAATCAAGATTCCCCATCCACGGAGTATCCCCCGCAGGGTTGGAACATGGCCACGCTTTACTAATGTTTCATAAGGATAACATTAATGGAAACAACGAGAAGTAATCATTTCCCATTCTAGTGAACTTTTGTGAACAGTTGGTATTTAGTCTGATAAAATGTTGTATCGTTTAAATCTCCAACGTTTGTACCTTATAGATTATGGTAATGAAATAAATGTTTTTGTTTAAGGGGGTACCAATTGTGTACTTTTCATCCTTATCTGGGTGAGGTGGCATAGTTCACAAGATGGTTTATCACCACTTGACTGTCTCGGTCTCGTGGTTTTTCGAGTCCCACTCGGACTTGGTATGATCTGCACTGAATATGAGTATTGAAAGATAGGATGCTTATTATCTTGACACCTTTGCCATCCAAAATCACCAATTAAAAGTAAGGGTTCTGTCGAGTTCGCTCACACAAAACCATCTCGGTCTAGATTGGGACAAATAGTGTGGTTTTATGAAACCATGGGCACTCAACCCTTTGTCTTAGGATTAGTCAGTTCTGCTTCCTAATAGGGCAGGGAAGGAATACATGCTGCCGGAAAATGTAGTAACATGGATCCACAATTGCTCGACCACCTCTTTGAAATAACAGAAGTAGCTTTAAGAAAGGCTGAATGAAAACCATAATCAATCGAGGTAAGCCTAGCACTCTGACGGCTAGGATACGAATAGAGGTTATTAATGCCATTTCGCAGGCAGTCGGGTATCTACAATTTGAATAGAGGTTATTATAAGCCTAGCACCGATTTACACTTTGGTTGCTTGGTTTAACTTGGTATTGCGCATCAAGGTATCTACAATTCATATCGTATGCTAACCAACTCTCCAAGTTTGAAGAGATTAGTTGTAGCGTTGAAGTTTTATTCTTATTTTAGGCATATAATATGTGCTTATCAAAGGAATTCCCCCTCGGGATGGACATGATATCCGAGGGACGTATTCGGAAGATTCACTAGTCCCTTCATCTGGAATGATTGGGACTACTAGATTTCTGGCTTAGCTTTCCCCAGGTGGGTTCAGCGCACCAAAGACACTAACTACGATATTCGGACGACTCATGACTACTCCTATTTCAAAGAGAGTTTGGTTTTGACCGTGTTCCTTCATGCAGGGTAGTTCGTGCTTTACATAGTATGGCGTATATGCGTCACTCTGGTGACATGTTCTGACCGCACATTTAAGCACTGTCCCTTTTTGGGTTAAGTCTAAGTGCAATTTTAACAGTTGTATGATGACGGATATTATTATATACATGATAATGATGTTGGTTATACCGGTTGTGGACTCATGCGTGCGACGAAATTGTGTGATATGAGATGATTGAATATGTGACATTGATACATGTATATAAGTATTGTTTATAATAGAATGGCCCTGAAACGCTCACCACAAATGACCGAGGCGGAAATCGTGCAAATGATAGTGCAACAGCTTCCGACAATCATCCCCCGATCGTGAAGTTTACCCGTGGTACGAATACCCAGGTATATATGTATATATACAGTATTATACTTCAAATTTCTCTCGTTCTTGTTTCTTTAAGTAACACAAGAATTTTCGTCACTCAAAAATAACGAAGAATCGGGTTTCTAGGTAGCATCGTATTTTACGAATACTTATTTAAATCGATCAAACTGAAAATCAATTGAAGGTACCAACCATTCGAAGGAAGACGAGGGGTGGTTCAACCATACTCCCCTGATCCAAAGAAATTATTTCTCGTATACTCACAAGGACAAGCAACACCTTTAACGCATACTCTTGGTTACAAGAGTAGGGTATTGTTTACTTTGTATCCAAACAACAGATGAAAGTCAGGGTCTCTCATGCTCCATTCTCCTACACATATAGGAGACCGTTACCACGTAATACCTTTACAATGGCCCAAGGGGAATTTCAATCGTCCCCTATGTATCGTGAATAACATCATGTATAAATATTTGGACTCCTCGAAAGTTTCAAGGAGGAGGATGAGACATATTGTGTTTTCCGGGTATTATTATTATCGTAGAGTTGGGGAGTCAACATATTTTATAAACATATAAGTATCTGAGTTGGTCCCTACTCAGGACCAATCGCACGGTCGTCGTAGGTATCGTGACGCGAAAAGCCTTAATCAAAAGGAATCAAAGACCCATGTATCCCCTTACGCAACAGCCCTCATATGGGTAATATTGATTCAGGACCGTGTATATAGAGTTGACACATAGGTTAGTCATCAGATTACTATACTCGAATACTACTCAATTGTGACCTCGTCTTTTACTGGAACATTTTTACTAAGTTATGCGAGGCTTAAAACAAAGGATCGTTTAATATATAAAAATTTTATATGATTCTTTTAAATACCATCCTTTAAACAAAATCATCGTCCGACGAAAACTTCGCTTTGTGTCATTTTGGTTATTAAATATGCATTAAGCGGTAGCTTCGTTACGGGTCCTTCGTATCGCTCATTCATTATTACTTCGAATTACCGGGGATTTACCTTGAATTAATTTGAACTAAATCGATAGGATTCAAGGTCGTATTCCACTTGGTTCTATTACTGAAATACCTACCGTAATTCCATAGGAAGCTAACGTACCGCAGCATAGCTGAACATTGATTAAAAGGATAGGGAGTATCAAATTAGTAATTACATGTACCAAACCTTAACGCTTTCCAACAGTGTTAGTAAGGAGAAATGAATTTATTTGAAGAAATGAATCGGATTACTTTATGATTATAGTTTTCTTACTTAGCACTGAGGTTACATTACCCTTAACCAAGATTTACTAAATTGACCCGTGGATTGGATCGTGGATAATGTTATATATTTATAAATAACGTATGCATATGAGTGTCTGGTTAATACAGAGTATTAACGGTTACGAGGAATATGGACAATATGTTTTCGCCTCCATGAGTCTTATTATAATCAGATCCACATCCACACAATTCCTTGCCGAACCTGGATTGCATCGGATAAGTTTCTCCATTTATGTATTACCCCTAAATCCCCTTGGGTTATTAATACCGATGCTAATTACATGTCCTTATTAAGAATTAGGGATTGGATCACTAGCGAATAACAGCTAGTAAGGGAAATATACGCTTCAATCAAATAGCTTCATTGACGATGGTCGGTGACATAAGTATAGTTGTTTGGTGTAACGTAATGATTTCGAATATATGACTGTACGTTCTAGCAAATTCCGCCAAAAGAAATAAATGACGCTGAATTGTTTTACCAAAAATAAAAACATTGCTACTTATCATGAATCAATCACTGGGTAAATTGATATGGGTAAGCTATCATCGGCTATACCCAAATTTTTCGGCACAGAGTACTACCAGGGTGTAGTACCCCTAGAAAGTCGTATTACGAATTCGAAAAACAAAGACCTTCCCTAGGATTAACCCAAAGGTCGTTATATGGCGACCCAAACTACCTTTTATTTAAAATCACCTGTCATACCCTGACCCGCAGCGGAAATGGTAGTCAGGGCATGATTGGGTTTTCATCAAAGCTCATGACATTTTCTATAAAGTTTCATATTTATTACTTTTTAAAGAAGAAAATTACAATAAACATATAAGTACAACAAGTTCAAATACATTTTTCATGACTTCATTATTTTTCTTCTAAGGCAATTTCCTATGTGTTCCTTGCTTCAACCTGTCCACCTGTATCATGTGTAAAAATAGGGTTTTGGGTCAACAAAAGTTGGCGAGTGAATCTTATGAAAACATTTAAACGAATTTGTTATATTGGTTATAAAAAGGTGCATAACCACATATGAGTAAACGTAAATGTAAATTTAATCACAATACACATAATATCAATTAATGCACAAGCACACACCAAATGATGAACAATGAGATCAAGGCTCAATCAAACGGAGCCGATATAATGAGGCACGCGATGTTCAACTCGTCTCCAACGAGGAACTGATGGGCCTAATGAATGATTTGCACGCAACTTGACAAAATGTAAACACACATCACAACAAACAACATTTACATCCCATGTTTAGATCATATAATGGTAATAGCACAAGTTTGAATGAACGAAATAAATAAAGCGACACATGATACACCCCAAAACATGAATAAAAAGGGGAATTTGTAAGAATTCACTCACAGTGGGTGCGTTCCTTGATAATGATGAATGCGCACGAATTTATGATTCAACCGACGAGGGAAAACTAAACTAAATAATAACGTAATAATTCGATAAATAAATATATTTCATTTGAAATTAATATTCTTAATTAGTGCTCTTAATGAGATTTTTAGATTTATTTTTTGTAAATTTAATGCAAATTTTTAGGCTTTAAAACCTTATTTTGAGGTATTTTTAACTAATTTTCAAAGAAAATAAAAGGATTTTTAATTGAAAAAATTACCCTTTTTCCAAGGGTTGACTGGTCAACGGCCGGTTCAACCGGTTTAATTATAGGCAGCGTGTGAGGTTCGAACTCGTGACCTCCCGTATGCGTGCACGCAGCTCTACCAACTGAGCTACGTGTCTAACCCGAAATAAACTCTATTTTAATTATATATATACTAACTAGCGTTAACTTTATTTTGTTTTTTATTAAAAAGGATTTAATATGGCCGAAACCGGTTACAGAAACAGGAATCGAACTCGGGACCTACGGTTCGTGTGCACACAGCCCGGCCAGTTGGGCTGTGTGTCTAACCCGTATAAACACTGAATTATATTAATTTTATATACATGTTATGAGTTGATCTGAATAAGTTTAAAATGTGTTGGTTTTATTTCAGAAAATCGGAAACATGTGCGACTCGAACCCGGGACGTGTGCTTTGTAATTGCACACAGTCCACCGCTGGACTGTGTGTCTAACCCGGTTAAATACCTGTTTTTATTTATATTTAAACACTATCTCGACTTCATCTTTTTCACCATTTAAGACCCAGAATCATAATTTCGACTGAGACATGCCTAATCAGTTTTGGTGAATCGTTTTAGTTTTAAAACATGCTAGATAATGAATTACAGAGGTTTAAAGGATTATACCGACTAGAAGGATGCTCTCAGTTTTCCGGCGAGTAGCTGCGGATTCCGGCGACTTGCAGGGATAGCTTCAGAGTGTTTTAGCGAGAGTTTAAGAGAGAGTTTGAGAGATTGAACGAGTTCGTTTGGGGTGAAATGATTGGTATTTATAGAGTAAACAGACAACACAGATTTCGGTTTCAAAAGTTTCGGCCGCACTTGATTTCCGAAAATTGATTTTTTTATAACTGATCGATCGTTATGGACTCCACGATTGAGTCTGATTACTTGATTGACAAACGGTTTTAGCCTTTTGATCGCAAAGAAAAGAAACGGATACTTGATTATTTCCTGATTGCAAGCTCGACTGTTACAAGGCGGTTTGTTCAAAAATTCGATTTCGAGACCTTGTATTAATATTGTTTAGTTTAGAAGTTTAACAGATAAATGTGTGTGGCGGAGTGGTGTGAAGTGTGTGTTGATCCATTGGGGACCCGGGTTCGAAATCCGGCTACCCCTCTATTATTATTATTTTTCTTTTAACCTTTTTATTTTATTAGAATTTCCTTTATTCCTTTATTCCTTTATTTATTTAATATATTTATATTTTATTTATTAACCAAAAAGAAAAAATTAACTAACCACTTTTACAAAATAAGTAAAGACATAACGTAACATTTAATAAACGGAGCGGGTTTTGGAACCCGTTTTACGACGAATGTCACAGTATCCCCTACTTTTAGAAATTTCATCCCGAAATTTACGTAGTAGTGGTATATTTGACCCGAAGGGAGGGTGTTTTAATTTGACAATTACATAATTAGAAGAGGGTGAGAGTTTTAAATTTTTATTTGAGTCGGTAACGTTCCTAGTAAGGGTTGAATTCCCTGCTACAGGAATTGCTTTTTGATGCCTAATGTATAAAAATGCGGAACATGAGTTGATTGACTAGGTATGATTTCATGCATAAGAGTTTTGAGGGAATTGATACGTTTGAAAAGATAAGGTTATATCATAAAACAAGGCTTCAACTATGACGATATTAAAACCTACACGGAACTTCTCATAACCGCCTGACAATGCTTTTGACCCTTTGACAAGAATACTTATATATAGGAAGTACTAGCGGCGTATCCACCATATTCTTGTCAAATTTTCATTGGCTTTGTCAATAAGTTATAATTAGTTCCATGTGACTCTAAAATCTACAAAACAACCACAACAGCCAAAACTTGAGTCTCGAATCTGAAAGGATACATGACTGAATGATGACAGTACCTCTCTTGTTTGTTATGATAAAGGGGCCAGTCTATAAAAAGTGAGACATAACCCAACTTCTTTAAATGACGAGATCGAGATACGTCGAGATGTATGATGATATGAATGTTAAATCAATGAGTATAAAACAAAACTGTAATATCATTTCGCATTAGAATTCTTGGATACATAAATTCCCAATTTATAACTGGGATACGCAAAGATGGAGATAACATAAAGAAAACATTAAAACTAGACGATTTGAGTTGAGTCTTGATTCTTGGTGAGGGAAGGCTAGTTGGGTTGTTCGTTTGGGCCGTTATTATCTTCAACAGGATTGGCGTTGATGTTGTAAGCTCTTCCTCTTGCTGGTGGTAGTGTTGGGTTTGCTTGATTTGCTTGGTTAACTGGGTTTGCTTGAGCTTGGGCGTTTATGATGTTAACCAATCGAGGGCACGTGTTTCTAAAATGGGTAGGGTCGCCACAATTAAAACAAGCTCGAACATATGGAACTATGGGGTATTGAGGTTGTTGATATGATTGGATCATGTTTTGGGTAGGGGGTGAAGCTTGGTTTTGAGGGGTACGACAAGCTTTACTCAAATGACCATAACGCCCACAATTAGCACACAATCGACAAGGTACGGTAGATGGATGGTGATAAAAACAGGTGTTGCATTGAGGGTGTGGTCCAATGTAAGGTTTCTTATTTGGGTAAGTAGAGTTGGGTGCTACTTGAGTGATTGGGATGGCTTGGAGGGGTACGGCTTGTGGAGCTGGTTGATTGCCTTGGGTGACAGCGAAATTTTGCCCATCTCGTTTTCTCTTAGAAGTGGGTTGAGAAGAGGATTCGGTCTGGGTCGAGTTTGAGGTTTCGGTTGATGCTTTATCCTTCTTCTTCTCTTCTTTGAAGTCTTTATTCCGTATGTGGTTTTCGGTGAGCTCTGTAGCTAACTCCATTGCTGCTTCCAAAGTTGCAGGTATGGTACTTATTACAGGGTCTTGAATTTTTGAAGGGAGACCTCGAATGTAGTGCTCGATCAAACGGTAGAGGGGAGTGAACAAGTTGGGGACCATCTGATTCAACTCAAGGAATCTCTTGTTGTATGTGGTGTGGTCACCCTCCTTTTGTTTCAAAGAATAGAACTCATCTTCTAATTTCTTGATTTCGCTTCTTGGACAGAAACGTCTTGTCATGATTTCCCTCAACTCTTCCCAAGTCAAAGTCATAGCATCCTCAGCACCTCTCTTGGCCTTCTCTGTATTCCACCATGTAAGTGCTACTCCGAACAAACGACCGGTAGCATATCGCACCTTGCGATCATCGGGGCAGTCGCAATTGAGAAAAGTGTTTTCCATCTCCTCAAACCAATGGAGGAGAGCGGTGACACCTTCAGTCCCTTCGTATTTTGGAGGATCGCAGGATTTAAAATGCTTGAAGGTGCATTTAGTGGTATTTGGGGGAGGGTTGACAATGTTTTGATCTTCTTGGTTGATTGGAGTGACTGGATTAGCGGTAAGGGCTGTTGAACTTGAACTATGATGTTGGGTATTACGGCGGCCATTTGTTGAGCAATTTGGGCAGCCATGCGCTCGTGGGATTTTCCTGATCTCATACTTCTACGAGAGAGACTAGAAGACATCTACAGCGAATATGTATCGAGAGTATGAGTTTGACGTTTTAGGTGTCATGTGTCGTATTTAGAAATGAACATTCACAAAACAATTGAAGAAAAATTAATTTGCTACATCCATAGGATGTCTTGGATTTTGCTCATGTTTGGGCTCCCATATGTCCCCTTACTTGGCCTTGGTAGTCATGTGGGCCCCCATGACTACTGGGCTCTGGTAGGGTTCATATTGGTGTTGACCTGTTAACACTTGCGCCACCCGAATGAAAATCCTAAAACATGACAGCAAAGGATAAGGTCGGAGGGTGTCCTGGTATGGACACAATGACAACTCAAAGCAGGGTTAGTTTGAATGACGTTTGGTGTGGCATGCTTTGGCCTAATAGGTCCTTCGTACTCTCATCGTTAGTCCCCAGGTAGGCAACTGGTCCGTTATATTGGATTTATACGAATGCCAACCTGGACACGACGTTTCGACTACCGGTACTTGTACCCTTCCAGTTACTACATGCCCGTCGTAGAACTCACTTTGATGAGATTGAAAAACGAAAAATGCCACAAAATCTTGAATAAAGGAAATATGAAGATGATTTGAATATGTGAACATTGAAATATGCGTGATGAATGTATATGTAAGCATGTTACGTTTGACAACAAGTATAACTCATTAAGTATCACACAAAATGATAGTGGAAGTGTTTGCATGCATTTGTGTGTGTAATAAATACGAAACAAATAAACATCATGAGTTTGCATGTAACCATATAAACAATTAAAATCTAATCAACTATAGTATAGGCTCTAAGGGTCTAATAACCTATCATATATCCCTATAGTCAAAAGCTCTGATACCAATCTGTCTCACCCTGGCCCGCAGCGGAAATAGTAGTCGGGGCATGATTGGGTTTTCATCAAAGCTCATGACATTTTCTATAAAGTTTGATATTTATTATTTCTTTTTAAAGAAGAAAATTACAATAAACATATAAGTACAACATGTTCAAATACATTTTTCATGACTTCATTATTTTTCTTCTAAGGCAATTTCCTATGTGTTCCTTGCTTCAACCTGTCCACCTGTATCATGTGTAAAAATAGGGTTTTGGGTCAACAAAAGTTGGCGAGTAAATCTTATGAAAACATTTAAACGAATTTGTTATATTGGTTATAAAAAGGTGCATAACCACATATGAGTAAACGTAAATGTAAATTTAATCACAATACACATAATATCAATTAATGCACAAGCACACACCAAATGATGAACAATGAGATCAAGGCTCAATCAAACGGAGCCGATCTAATGAGGCACGCGATGTTCAACTCGTCTCCAACGAGGAACTAATGGGCCTAATGAATGATTTGCACGCAACTTGACAAAATGTAAACACACATCACAACAAACAACATTTACATCCCATGTTTAGATCATATAATGTTAATAGCACAAGTTTGAATGAACGAAATAAATAAAGCGACACATGATACACCCCAAAACATGAATAAAAAGGGGAATTTGTAAGAATTCACTCACAGTGGGTGCGTTCCTTGATAATGATGAATGCGCACGAATTTATGATTCAACCGACGAGGGAAAACTAAACTAAATAATAACGTAATAATTCGATAAATAAATAAATTTCATTTGAGATTAATATTCTTAATTAGTGTTCTTAATGAGATTTTTAGATTTATTTTTTGTAAATTTAATGCAATTTTTTAGGCTTTAAAACCTTATTTTTAGGTATTTTTAACTAATTTTCAGAGAAAATAAAAGGATTTTTAATTAAAAAAAATTACCCTTTTTCCTAGGGTTGACTGGTCAACGGCCAGTTCAACCGGTTTAATTGTAGGCAGCGTGTGAGGTTCGAACTCGTGACCTCCCGTATGCGTGCACGCAACTCTACCAACTGAGCTACGTGTCTAACCCGAAATAAACTCTATTTTTATTATATATATATACTAACTAGCGTTTACTTTATTTTGTTTTTATTAAAAAGGATTTAATATGGCCGAAACCGGTTACAGAAATAGGAATCGAACTCGGGACCTACGGTTCGTGTGCACACAGCCCGACCAGTTGGGTTGTGTGTCTAACCCGCATAAACACTGAATTATATTAATTTTATATACATGTTATGAGTTGATCTGAATAAGTTTAAAATGTGTTGGTTTTATTTCAGAAAATCGGAAACATGTGCGACTCGAACCCGGGACGTGTGCTTTGTAATTACACACAGTCCACCGCTGGGCTGTGTGTCTAACCCGGTTAAATACCCGTTTTTATTTATATTTAAACACTATCTCGACTTCATCTTTTCACCATTTAAGACCCAGGATCATAATTTCGACTGAGACATGCTTAATCAGTTTTGGTGAATCGTTTTAGTTTTAAAACATGCTAGATAATGAATTACAGAGGTTTAAAGGATTATACCGACTAGAAGGATGCTCTCGGTTTTCCGGCGAGTAGCTGCGGATTCCGGCGACTTGCAGGGACAACTTCAGAGTGTTTTAGCGAGAGTTTAAGAGAGAGTTTGAGAGATTGAACGAGTTCGTTTGGGGTGAAATGATTGGTATTTATAGAGTAAACAGACAACACAGATTTCGGTTTCAAAAGTTTCGGCCGAACTTGATTTCCGGAAATTGATTTTTTTATAACTGATCGATCCTTATGGACTCCATGATTGAGTCTGATTACTTGATTGACAAACAGTTTTAGCCTTTTGATCGCAAAGAAAAGAAACGGATGCTTGATTATTTCCTGATTGCAAGCTCGACTGTTACAAGGCGGTTTGTTCAAAAATTCGATTTCGAGACCTTGTATTAATATTGTTTAGTTTAGAACTTTAACAGATAAATGTGTGTGGCAGAGTGGTGTGAAGTGTGTGTTGATCCATTGGGGACCCGGGTTCGAAACCCGGCTACCCCTCTATTATTATTATTTTTCTTTTAACCTTTTTATTTTATTAGAATTTCCTTTATTCCTTTATTTATTTAATATATTTATATTTTATTTATTAACCAAAAAGAAAAAAATTAACTAATCACTTTTACAAAATAAGTAAAGACATAACGTAACATTTAATAAACGGAGCGGGTTTTGGAACCCGTTTTACGACAAATGTCACATCACCGCACACGTGTATAAGTATCGTAGTTACGACAATTGTGGCCGTATTTATCGCATCAAATAGGGTCGAAGACTCAACACTGCGTTGCCCCAAAACATAACTGAACGAATCGCAACATGAAGTCCGTCTACCTTGAGTAACGGTACCTTGATCATGTAGCCAGGTGTTTATATATAGAAAGTACCGCAGCGTATCCACCACACCCATATACCTGATCAATGTTCCGTTCACCCAGATATTCGGCCTAATTTTGCTTTTCGCGACTAGCCAACTAAAATCCGAAACAATCAGTAATCGGAAAAGAACACAATGTAACCGAAGGTCACACGAAACGAGGTTCCACAACACAAAGTGTTTCAAAGGAATCTGTATCATCACAAATTAATACCCCATGGAATCAAATGACAACGAGAAGGCAATTTATTCACGCATTCGATGCCATCTCCATAACCCGGGGATCATCAAACTCACACATAATATATATCGGGATATGGGTTAAGGAGTACCATTAAAAATGTGAAGGCTAAAACCAATATCGTAAGCAGAAGAGGCATCCTATGGACAATCAAATGAATCGTTGATTCAAAAATGAGAAAGTTTTGTAAAATGTTTGAACTCTGCGATTGTATAACAATCGAATGTGAAGCAACGAGAAGTGGAATAAGGATCCGTACACATCCTCCCAGTCTATTAGAACGACCTGCGCGTTCTTTGGGTATCTATGTTCTTTGAGGGTCCGTTGTACGGATCGTTCGGGTCCTAATTTGGCAAACCTAAGGTAAACGTGCGGAATCCGTTTGCATAGATGACATTGGATACAAGTTCTTTAATGTTTAATCACTGTTTCATTGATTAGTAGACGTTACAGATCCTGGAAACACTTGGACAGAGCTTCGCCTCTGTCGTGACAAAATCTTCGAGTCTTACAAATGAGAACACAAAGACTCCTATATATAGTAGTACAAGTTCGCCTGAAATGAGCCATGGTCAAGTTCGGGCGCACTTGTCCTTCACAGGACAAGTTCGGGCGAACTTGATCATGAGCTCTACAAGTTCGGGCGAACTTGTGTCATATCACTCATAAACATAATGTTTCGCTCCGAAACACAGACTTGATATTATACGATGACGTAGGCAACAGACATATGCATCAACAGACTCCCCCTTGGATGTTGCCCTAGTCATCATTCTTCAATAACAACAAATAGCATACAATAACAAACCAATAGCATACAATAACATATCAACTTTCATGAATATATAACATGAATGAAACTATATATGTTGGCAACGTCACGTTCACGCTCATAATGTATGGGGAACGGACGGCCTATGATAAATGTATGTACTGAAAATGATAAATGTCTGTGCGATCAAGGCTCAATCAAACTGAGCCGATCGTATGTTGGCAACGCCAGGTTCACGCTCATAATGTAATGGGGAACTGCTCAACGCTCATAATGTAATGGGGAGCGGCGGCCTATGATATTGCATGTACTGAAAATAATAAATTAAATCTAAACAATAACCACACAAACAGTTGATACAAGTTGAATACACATTTGTTCATGATATGATGTATGCACAATGATTTAAATAATAAATGGTAAGACACATGATACACCCCAAAAACGTGATTAAAAACGGGGAATTTGTAGAGATTCACTCACATTGGGTGCGTTCGGTTGATGATGTTGAATGCGCACGAGTTTAGAGAATTGATCGACGAGGAAAAACTAACCTAATTAATAACGAAAAAGTAATGTAAATAAATGGATTTTATTAACAATTTTAATAGTATTTGGATATATTTTTGTGAGTTTAAGGCTATTTTCTAACTTTAAAAATATTATTTTTAAGTATATTTAATTGATTTTTAATTTAAATAAATAAATAAAAATAATAAAAAAATGTTGACTTTTGACCGTTGACCATAAGCGTTGACTGTTTGACCATAAGCGTTGACTGTTTGACCGGTTTTATTGTGTGTATGTATGCACCGGGCAGGACTCGAACCCGAGACCTCCCGTACGCGTGCACGCAGCTCTACCAACTGAGCTACGTGTCTAACCCGAAATATTTCTGTTTTTAATTATATTTATACACTAATTAAGTTAATCCGAAAATCATTTATTTTAAAAAGGTTTTAATGTATCGACTCGGTGCTCTCCACAGGTCTCGAACCCGGGACCTGTGGTTTAGTTTGGCACACAGTCCACCGCTGGACTGTGTGTCTAACTTGGTAAATATTCTTGTTTTTAATATACTTAACATCTTACTGTTGTGGATCCGGTTCAGTTTTAAAAAAAAAAGACTTTTTATTACAGCGAATGTGTGTGTCAAGGATCGAACTCGGGACGTATGCATATTTTTTGCACACAATCCACCGCTGGACTGTGTGTCTAACCCGTTCATAATATTGATTTTAATTAATCTTATATCTTACACGGCTTCGTCTTCTTCGTTCAAAACACAGACAACGGTTAACTAACTGTTATTTGTTAAATTAATTTAACGAACATTATGAGCAATCGTAATGTAATGAACAGAAAAAGGTTTGGGATTGATTGTACCGAACGGATCGTCTTTCTTCAGAAGTCCGGCAAAGATCGTCGGCTCTGTTTTTGGGAACTCCTTCTGTTCGGATTCAATAATCCGTTTGGGTGAATTAGATGTGAAATTGAACTACTAAGTAACGATTATCAATAGGCTACATGATCATACAGGTTAACAGCGAGATTCTGAAACTTTCAGAAGTTTTCCGGCGAAAACAGAAAATCCGGCTATGTCGTCTGGGGTTGATTCTGGGTGATGGAGTGATGTTAGAATTTGTCTAATAATGGAATGAAACAGAAAAGTTGAGGTATTTACCATGTAGATAAGAGTCTCGGTTTTCCGGCGACTTGCAGAGAATTCCGGCGAGTGAAATTTCTTGTGACAGAGATTCTTCAGAGGTTTAAGGTGAGTGAGGGTGATGTCAGTATGAGCTCTAAGATCTTATTTTAGAGTAAGAAGAAAAGATGGGATAAATTCGGTTTTCCGGCGATAATTTCTGGTAAATTTGCAGAGAATTCCGGCGACCGCGGCGAGGTTTTTCTGAGCGAAATGAAGAGTGTAAGTTGGATAGATTCGTGAGCTCAACTGATGAACAAGGTATGACCTCGGATTTGAATTGTATTTTCGGTTTCGAATAGTAATTTTCGGTCATAAATGAAATTGATTAAGTTTTTCGGTTATAACCGATATGGCTGTAAATGCGTCCGTTATGACAAAAGAAAAACGTCAATAATTGACGAATTCGTCGGGATTTCCGGCGAGAGCGTATTTTGGCGCGCTGTGTAACTGGGTTCGATTACCAGATTTATTTTATGTATTAATTGTTTCAATATGTTAACAAACAACACAGGTGGCGGAGTGGTTGGGCGAGTGAGAGTTAAAACTTTGCCGACCGGTTGACCCGGATGACCCGGGTTCGAATCCCGGCAGCCTTGTTTTATTTTTAAATCAGTATTTTTAATACCTTTTCAAATATAACTTTTATATTCTAATATACTTATTAATTATGTATCGTTTAAAATTAATTTGAGCATTAAATACGCAACAAAATTTTTAACTGGTTGTTCGGTTAATAAACGAAGCGGGTTTGGTAAATCCGGTTTTTTACGGATGTTACAGTATCCCCTACTTTTTAGAAATTTCGTCCCGAAATTTAAGTAGTGGCATGTTTGACTCAAAAGGATGGTGTTTTAATTTGACAGTTACATACTTAGAAAGGAGTAAGAGTTTAAATTTTGTTTGAGGCGGTAACGTTCCTTGTAAGGGTTGAGTACCCTGCTACAGGAATCGCTTTTTGATGCCTAAGATAATGAATATTGATACACAGAGTTGATTGACTAAATATGATTTCATGCGCAAGAGTTTTGATATGTTTGGAAAGATAAGGTTATATCCTAAAACAAAACTTCTACTACTACAACCTACATGGAACTTCTCATAACCGCCTAACAATGCCTCTGATTCTTTGACAAGAATACTTATATATAGGAAGTACCAGCGGCGTATCCACCATATTCTTGTCAAATTTTCATTAGTTTTATCAGTAAGTTACGATTGGTTCTATGATGTGATTCTAGAACATAAATAAACACAACAACCAATGTCTGAGTCCTAATTCTGATAGCATACATGTTTGAATGGTGACAGTTCCTCTCTCGTTTGTTATGATGAAGAGGTTAGTTTATGTAGAGATAGAACACAATCCAATTTCTTTGAATGATGCGATGATATGAATGCTAAATCAGTGAGTATAACACAAACTTCAACCAAGACAATACTAAATCCTACATGGAACTTCTCATAACCGCCTGATAATGCCTCTGATCCTTTGACAAGAATACTTATATATAGGAAGTACCAGCAGCGTATCCACCATATTCTCGTCAAATTTTCATTGGTTTTATCAGTAAGTTATGATTAGTCCTATGTGACTCTAAAACATAAACAAACACAACAACCAAAGCTTGAGTCTTAATTCTGATAGTATACATGTTTGAATGATGACAGTACCTCTCTCGTTTGTTACGATGGAGAGGTTAGTCTATGTAGAAATGGAACACAATCCTATTTCTTTAAATGATGAGATGATATGAATGTTAAATCAGTGAATGTAACACAAATTTCAACCAAGATATTACTAAATCCTATATGGAACTTCTCATAACCGCCTGATAATGCCTCTGATCCTTTGGCAAGAATACTTATATATAGGAAGTACCAGCGGCGTATCCACCATATTCTTGTCAAATTTTCATTGGCTTTATCCGTAAGTTATGATTAGTCCTATGTGACTCTAAAACAAAACAAACACACAACCAAAGCTTGAGTCTTAATTCTGATAGTATACATGTTTGAATGATGAGAGTACCTCTCTCGTTTGTTATGATGGAGAGGTTAGTCTATGTAGAAGTGAGACACAGCTCAACTTCTTTAAATGTTGAGATTGCAATACGTTGAGATGTATGATGATATGAATGTTAAATCAATGAGTATAAACCAAAACTGAAAGAGTAATTCGCATTAAGATTCTTGGATAAATTTCCAATTTATAATTGAGATACGTGAAAGTTGAGATAACATAAAGAAAAAAAACATAAAAACTAAACAGTTGGAGTTGAATCTTGATTTTTGGTGAAGGGGACTAGTTGGGTGGTTTCGTTTGGGCCGTCATTATCTTCAATAAGATTGGAGTTGATGTTGAAAACTCTTCCTCTTGCTGGTGGCCTAGTGGTTGGGTTTTCTTGATTTGCTTGGTTAACTGGGTTTGATTGAGCTTGAGCGTTTATGATGTTAACCAATCGAGGGCACGTGTTTCTAAAGTGGGTAGGGTCGCCACAATTAAAACAAGCTCGAACATAAGGTAACATGGGGTATTGGGGTTGTTGATAGGTTTGAATCATGTTTTGAGTAGGGGGAGAGATTTGGTTTTGAGAGGTGCGGCAAGCCTTGCTCAAATGACCATAGCGTCCACAATTCGCACATAGTCGACAAGGTAAGGTAGATGGATGGTGATAAAAACAGGTGTTACATCGAGGGTGAGGTCCAAGGTATGGTTTCTTATTTGGGTAAGTTGAGTTGGGTGCTACTTGAGTGATTGGGATAGCTTGGAGGGGTATGGCTTGTGAAATTGGTTGGTTGCGTTGGGTGACAGCGAAAAGTTGCCCATCTCGTTTTCTCTTAGAAATGGATCGTGAAGGGGATTCGGTTTGGGTGGAGTTCGAGGTTTCAGTCGATGCTTTATCCTTCTTCTCCTTCTTGAAGTCTTTGTTCCGGATGCGGTTCTCGGTGAGCTCTGTGGCTAACTCCATTGCTGCTTCCAAAGTTGCAGGCGTGGTACTTATTACAAAGTCTTGGATTTTTGAAGGAAGGCCTCGAATGTAGTGCTCGATCAAACGGTAGAGGGGAGTGAACAAGTTGGGAACCATTTGATTTAACTCGAGGAATCTCTTGTTGTATGTGGTGTGGTCGCCTTCCTTTTGTTTCAACGAATAGAACTCATCCTCTAATTTCTTGATTTCGCTCCTTGGGCAAAACCGTCTTGTCATGATTTCCTTCAACTCTTCCCAAGTCAAAGTCATAGCATCTTCAACACCTCGTTTGGCCTTCTCTGTATTCCACCAAGTAAGTGCTATTCCAAGTAAACGACCAGTAGCATATCGCACTTTGCGATCATCGGGGCAATCGCAATTTAGAAATGTGTTTTCCATTTCCTCAAACCAATGGAGGAGAGCGGTGACACCTTCCTTTCCTTCGTATTTTGGAGGATCACAGGATTTGAAATGCTTGTAGTTGCATTTAGTGGTTTTGGGGAGGATTGACAATGTTTTGATTTTCTTGATTGACGGGATTAGCGGTAAGGGCTTGTTGAACTTGAACTACAATGTTGGGTATTACGGCAGCCATTTGTTGAGCGATTTGGGCAG
Source organism: Scalesia atractyloides (assembly GCA_947069175.1). Taxonomy (NCBI): domain Eukaryota; kingdom Viridiplantae; phylum Streptophyta; class Magnoliopsida; order Asterales; family Asteraceae; genus Scalesia; species Scalesia atractyloides. The sequence goes on from CAMTDV010000030.1 coordinate 32,674,028, forward strand.
CCATGCGCTCGCGAGCTTTCCCTGCTCTCATCTTCCTACGAGCGGAATTAGAAGACATCTACATGGAATACATATGAAGAGTATGAGTTAGATGTTTTTGGGATCATGTGTCGTATTTAGGAATGAACATTCATAAAATAAACATAGCATAATAAATCTACTACATCCATAGGATGTCTTGGGCTTTGCTCGTAATTGGGCCTTGCATGCCGCCATACTTCACCTTCGTAATCACGTGGACCCCCATGATTACCGGGTTTTTCATATGGTTCGCATGTGTTTGCCCGGTTACGTACACTAAAACCCGGAGAAAATCGAGAAATATGTATGTAACGTATGATATTCGGAATGTATCCAGGTGTGGACACGGTGAACACTCAAAGTGGGGTTAGTTCGAACGACGTTTGGTGTGGCATGCTTTGGCCTAATAGGTCCTTCGTACTCTCATCGTTAGTCCCCAGGTAGGCAAACTGGTCCGTTATATTGGATTTATACGAATGCCAACCTAGACAGGACGTTCCGACTACCGGTACTTGTACCCTTACAGTTACTACATGCCCGTCGCAGAACTCACTTTGATGAGATTTGAAAAATGAAAAAATGCAACAAAATCTTGAATAACGGAAGTATGAAGATGATTTGAATATGTGAGCATTGAAATATGTATGATGAATGTGTATGTAATCATGTATGTTTGACTGTAAGTATAATTCACTATGTATCACAAAATGTAGTATCGGAAGTATTTGCATGCATTTGTGTATGAATAAATATGAAAGAAATAAACATCATGAGTTTGCATATAACCACATAAACAATTAAAATCTAATCAGCTATAGTATAGGCTCTAAGGGTCTAATAACCTATCCTATATCCCTATAGTCATGGCTCTGATACCAATCTGTCACACCCCGACCCGCAGCGGAAAAGGTGATCGGGGCATGATTGGGTTTTCATCAAAGCTCATGACATTTATTATGACGTTTCATATTTATTATCACAATTTTAAAGAAGATCACACAATCATATCATACAAGATCAACATGTCCTATACATTTTTTCTAGGCTTCATTATTTTTCTTCTAAGGCACTTTCCTATGTTTTCCATGCTTCATCCTGTTCACCTGTATCATATGTAAAAATGGTTTTTGGATCAACAAAAAGTTGGCGAGTGAACCTTGTTAGAAAACATTTATTATTTATTTCTTGTTGTATTTAATATGGAAAAATTATGCAATATTCATATATGAACAAACGTAAATAAACATACAATAACAACAAATAGCATACAATAACAAACCAATAGCATACAATAACATATCAACTTGCATGAATATATAACATGAATGAAACTGTATATATTGGCAACGTCACGTTCACGCTCATAATGTAATGGGGAACGGACGGCCTATGATAAATGTATGTACAGAAAATGATAAATGTCTGTGCGATCAAGGCTCAATCAAACGGAGCCGATCGTATGTTGGCAACGCCAGGTTCACGCTCATAATGTAATGGGGAACTGCTCAACGCTCATAATGTAATGGGGAGCGGCGGCCTATGATATTGCATGTACTGAAAATAATAAATTAAATCTAAACAATAACCACACAAACAGTTGATACAAGCTGAATACACATTTGTTCATGATATGATGTATGCACAATGATTTAAATATAATAAATGTAAGACATACACCCCAAAAACATGGTTAAAAACGGGGAATTTGTAAAGATTCCCTCACATTGGGTGCGTTCGGTTGATGATGTTGAATGCGCACGAGTTTAGAGAATTGATCGACGAGAAAAACTAACCTAATTAATAACGAAAAAGTAATGTAAATAAATGGATTTTATTAACAATTTTAATAGTATTTTTGGATATATTTTTGTGAGTTTAAGGCTATTTTCTAACTTTAAAAATGTTATTTTTAAGTATTTCTAATTGATTTTTAATTTAAATAAATAAATAAAAATAATAAAAAAATGTTGACTTTTGACCGTTGACCATAAGCGTTGACTGTTTGACCGGTTTTATTGTGTGTATGTATGCACCGGGCAGGACTCGAACCCGAGACCTCCCGTACGCGTGCACGCAGCTCTACCAACTGAGCTACGTGTCTAACCCGAAATATTTCTGTTTTTAATTATATTTATACACTAATTAAGTTAATCCGAAAATCATTTATTTTAAAAAGGTTTTAATGTATCGACTCGGTGCTCTCCACAGGTCTCGAACCCGGGACCTGTGGTTTAGTTTGGCACACAGTCCACCGCTGGACTGTGTGTCTAACTTGGTAAATATTCTAGTTTTTAATATACTTAACATCTTACTGTTGTGGATCCGGTTCAGTTTAAAAAAAAAAAGACTTTTTATTACAGCGAATGTGTGTGTCAAGGATCGAACTCGGGACGTATGCATATTGTTTGCACACAGTCCACCGCTGGACTGTGTGTCTAACCCGTTCATAATATTGATTTTAATTAATCTTATATCTTACACGGCTTCGTCTTCTTCGTTCAAAACACAGACAACGGTTAACTAACTGTTATTTGTTAAATTAATTTAACGAACATTATGAGCAATCGTAATGTAATGAACAGAAAAAGGTTTGGGGATTGATTGTACCGAACGGATCGTCTTTCTTCAGAAGTCCGGCAAAGATCGTCGGCTCTGTTTTTGGGAACTCCTTCTGTTCGGATTCAATAATCAGTTTGGGTGAATTAGATGTGAAATTGAACTACTAAGTAACGATTATCAGTAGGCTACATGATCATACCGGTTAACAGCGAGATTCTGAAACTTTCAGAAGTTTTCCGGCGAAAACAGAAAATCCGGCAATGTCGTCTGGGGTTGATTCTGGGTGATGGAGTGATGTTAGAATTTGTCTAATAATGGAATGAAACAGAAAAGTTGAGGTATTTACCATGTAGATAAGAGTCTCGGTTTTCCGGCGACTTGCAGAGAATTCCGGCGAGTGAATTTCTTACGACAGAGATTCTTCAGAGGTTTAAGGTGAGTGGGGGTGATGTCAGTATGAGCTCTAAGATCTTATTTTAGAGTAAGAAGAAAAGATGGGATAAATTCGGTTTTCCGGCGATAATTTCTGGTAAATTTGCAGAGAATTCTGGCGACCGTGGCGAGGTTTTTCAGAGCGAAATGAAGAGTGTAAGTTGGATAGATTCGTGAGCTCAACTGATGAACAAGGTATAACCCCAGATTTGAATTGTATTTTCGGTTTCGAATAGAAATTTTCGGTCATAAATGAAATTGATTAAGTTTTTCGGTTATAACCGATATGGCTGTAAATGCGTCCGTTATGACAAAAGAAAAACGTCAATAATTGACGAATTCGTCGGGATTTCCAGTGAGAGCGGATTTGGGCGCGCTTTGTAACTGGGTTCGATTACCAGATTTATTTTATGTATTAATTGTTTCAATATGTTAACAAACAACACAGGTGGCGGAGTGGCTGGGCGAGTGAGAGTTAAAACTTTGCCAACCCGGCTGACCCGGGTTCGAATCCCAGCAGCCTTGTTTTATTTTTAAATCACTATTTTTAATACTTTTTCAAATATAAATTTTATATTCTAATATACTTATTAATTATGTATCGTTTAAAATTAATTTGAGTATTAAATACGCAACGAAATTTTTAACTGGTTGTTCGGTTAATAAACGAAGCGGGTTTGGTAAATCCGATTTTTTACGGATGTTACATAGGGCAGGGAAGGAATCGTGCTGCCAGGAAATGTAGTAACATGGATCCACAATCGCTCGGCCACCTTTTGAAATAACAGAAGCAGCTTTAAGAAAGGCTTTATGAAAACGATAATCAATCGGGGTAAGCCTAGCACTTGGCCGGCTAGGATACGAATAGGGGTTGTTAATGCCAATTCGCAGCTAGTCGGTGCACCCAACCCAACACCGATTTGCATTTTGGTCGTTTGGTTTAACTTGGTATCATACATTGAGGTATCTATAATTCGTATCACATGTTACATAACTTTTAAATTTTGAGGAGAATTAGTTGTAGCGTCGAAGTTTTATTCTTATTTTAGGGAATACGTGCTTATCAAAGGAAATCCCCCTTTTGGATGGACATGATATCCGAGGGACGTATTCGGAAGATTCACTAGTCACTTCATCTGGAAAGATTGGGACTACTAGATTTCTGGTTTAGCTTTCCCCAGGTGGGTTCCGCGCACAAAAGACACCAAATACGATATTCGGATGACTCGTGACTACTCCTATTTCAAAGAGAGTTTGGTTTTGACCGTGTTCCTTCATGCAAGGTAGTTCGTGCTTTTCATAGTATGGCATATATACGTCACTCCAGTGACATGTTCTGACCGCACATTTAAGCACTGGCCCTTTTTGGGTTAAGTCTAAGTGCAATTTTAACAGTTGTATGATGATGGATATTATTATATAGATGATAATGATGTTGGTTATACAGGTTGTGGACTCATGTGTGCGATGAAATCGTAGAGATGGGCAGTCAATACGTTCTATAGACATATAAGTATCTGAGTTGGTCCCTACTCAGGACCAATCGCACGGTCGTCGTAGGTATCATGACGCGAAAAGCCTTAACCGCAAGGAATCAAAAACCCTTGTATCCCCTTACGCGAATGCACCGCCCTCATACGGGTGATATTGATTCAAGATCGTGTATATGGAGTTGTCACATAGGTTAGTCATCAGATTAACATACTCGAATACTACTCAAATGCGATCTCATTTTCACTGGAGCATTTTTACTAAGTTATGCGAGATCGAAAACAAGGGACCGTGTGATATATAAAAATTTATATGATTTTTTTAAATACCGTCCTTTAAACAAAATCATTGTCTGACGAAAACTTCGATTTGTGTCATTTTGGTTGTTAAATATGCATTAAGAGGTAGCTTTGTTACGGGTGCTTCGTGCTGTTCATTCACTACTTCTTCGAGTTACTGGGGATTTACCTTGTATTAGTTTGAACTAAATTGATAGGATTCACCGTTGTATGCCACTTAGTTCCATCATCAAAATACCTGTCGTAATTCCATAGGAAGCTAATGTACCGTAGCCTGGCTGAACATTTGTTAAAAGGATAGGGTGTATCAAACTAGTAATTACATGTACCGGACCTCAACACTATCCAACAGTGTTAGTGAGGAGAATTGAATTGATTTTTAAGCAATGAATCGGATTACTTAATGATTATTGTTTTTGTACTTCGTACTGGGTTACGTCACCCCCAACCGAGGTCTACCAGATTGACATTTAGATGGGCCCACATAGGAGTGTCCTGTTAATACGAAGTATTAACAATTACAAGGAATATGAACAAGAATGTTTCCGTCTCCACGATTCTTATTACAATCTGATCCGTATCCACACAACTCCTTGCTGAACTTTGATTACACCAGATAAGTTTCTTCATTTATGTGTTACCCCTAAATTTCCTTGGGTTATCAATACCGATGCTAATTACGTGTCCTTACTAAGAATTAGAGATTGTATCACTAGCAAACAACAGCTAGTAAAAGGAATATATGCTTCAACCGAATAGCTTCATAGACGACGGTCGGCGACGTAAGTACAGTTTGTTTGTCGTAACGTAATGATTTCGAATATATGACTGTACGTTCTAGCAAATCCCGCCAAAAGAAATAAATGACGCTGAATTGTCTTACCAAAAATAAAAACATTGTTACCTTTCATGAAACAAACATAGTATAAATCAAAGTGGGTAAGTTATCACCGTCTATACCTAAAGTGTTAGGTACAGGGTACTACCAGGGTGTAGTACCCCTGGAAAATCATACTACATATTCTAAAAAGGACCTTCCCAGGATTAACCCAAAGGTCGACAGATGTCGACCCAACTACCTTTCATTTAGAATTACCGCAAACGTGTATAGATATCGTAGTTAAGAACAATTGTGGCATCATTTATCGCATCAAACAGGGTCGAAGTCTCAACATTGTATTGCCCAAAAACATAACCAAACGGATCGCAACATGAAGCCCGTCTGCCCTGAGTAACGGTACCTGGATAATATAGCCGGGTGTTTATATATAGGAAGTACCGCAGCGTATCCACCACACCCATATACATGATCAATGTTCCGTTCACCAAGATATTCTTGCCTAATATTCCTTTTTGCAACTAGCCAACTAAAATTCGAAATAATCAATAATCGTAAAAGAACACAATGTAACCGATGGTCACACGAAACGAGGTTTCACCACACAAAGCGTTTCAAAGGAATCTGTATCATCACAAAATTTATACCCAATGGAATCGAATGACAACGGGAAGGGTAACTTATTCACACATTCCATGCCATCTCCATAGCCCAGAGATCGTCGAACTCACACATAACATATATCAGGACATGTGCGAAGGAGTACCACTAAACATCATAGTATCACACGACGTGAAGGCTAAAGCCAATATTGTAAGCAGAAGAGAAATCCAATGGACAATCAAATGAATCGTGGGTTCAAGGACAAAAAAGTTTCGTACGATGTTTGAACTCTGCGATTGTATAGCAATCGAATGTGAAGCAACGAGATCCGTACACGTCCTCCCAGTCTATCAGAACGACCTGCACGTTCTTTGTGTATCTCTGTTCTTTTTGAAGTACCATTCTGGTATGCAATCGTTATTATAATAATTATAAGGATAGAGTTCGTGAGATCGTATCGTAATAAAGGCTTAAGTTCTCACATTATAAAGTATAAGTAACAACTGTGTGAGTAATAGGAATCCAACTCTAGTGGATATTAAATATGTGGTCAGTAGGAATGTGGAATGGACTGTAATACTAGTTTTCTGCCTATCCCGAAGGTATATGTAGTAACGCATTATTCACCAATCTCAATTCATGTATCAATTCACGCACAAACATTCACACACTATCACCTTGGTACACGTATGTATCATTCCACGTATTTAAGGGTGTTTATTACCGTGGATTTCCCAACACTGCCTCGTATGAGCAAGTCTGTTATTACGTTCCAGACCATAATTACCCACTTGCCCCACAAGGCCATCCTGGTACTAGAATATAGGATACTTTACAGTGTTCACTAAGCATTTTTAGTTGAGGTTAATTTTTCCAATGATGTCCACTAAAGTCCGAGCCTGTAGTTATAGTCTAGGTTTCCTTAAAGGCACCTAGTTCTCTATAACCAATGGCTATGATACCATCTTCTGTCACACCGACTTGCAGCGGAAGAAAAAAAATACGGGATGCAATAGACACCTCTGGTACAAGCACATTGTTTATAAAGACACTACATTTTATTACTTACAAAATATTGATTACATACTACATATATGTTACAACTGTGTGTTCCCATGAACCACATAAGTCTTTTAAGCCACATGCGTCTATATCAGCATTCATCTATAACATGTCTTGAACAACATACATGGATCACACCAGTCTCAAGGTACCTGAAATGCATGTTAGTTTTAAAAAGGGTCAGCTAAACGCTGCTGGTGAGTTCCACTGGTTTAGTTGTTGTGTAACAATATGTGTTAACAAGTTTAATTGCATAGGTCAAAGTCACTGATGGAGTTACACTTGTACACAAGTGAAACCTTGACTGTTTTGCCTCGGGTCGTGTCATCCCAGACACTCCCAACCACCGGACTGTGTCACGCAGACACTCCCAGCCCACCGACTGCATCACGTGCAGTTCAACGCACCAGTGTAGTTATGCCTAACAACATAACCAGGTTAGGACGCGTGCAGTGCCTAGTTGCCGACACACTGTCAGATGTGGCACTGGGTTGGTCAGACTAATAGTACTATCCACTGTCCAAGGCTTACGCTAATAACTTGTAGTGGGGAGGTAGTTCGTGTGTTAGATAATTCACATCATCACAAGTTGGTGCAATTAACATAGTTTGTAAATGCAAGTCACTCCAAAAACAGTATAACACAGTTTAAAAGTGGTGGGGTGAAACTCACTCCCAACTTGGTGTAATCAACACAGCTTTTAACATCAAGTCCCCAGAAAACAGTAAAACAATTTAAAAGCGGGGAAGTGAAAACTCACAGGATAGTAGTATCACAGGTAGCAATAGGAGTATATGTAAGCTGATTCGGCTTTAACGGCAATCATGCAAGTAATTACTAATATCAGTCGCTAGGTCGGTAACGCCTATAACTCGGGTCCAAGTGGGTATTTTCAGTCCATGTTTTACATATAGTATCCTGGTGCGGTGATGGATGTTAGGGTAGGATTAGTTTCACATTTGGCTCCCAGACACCGTTCACGTGCCAGCCAAAGTCGGGTTGTTTGACACATTTGGATAATGGTATGGGAATACCAATAATGCCAACGTGTTGTGATTTAAGAAAGATTAACTTTTCATTAAGGGAGTTTGGGTGTTTGGGGACTTTAGGTTGCCCAAATTTGAGTTTCCATTCTCGCCGTCGGGGTGGAACACACCAGAGTGTTCCGCTTACCCTGGAACCTCCCAAAATATTCCCGATGTTCCAATTATAGTCAAAATAGGTTTTGATCCGTTCCCAGTTTCGGCAGGTTCGTTGTCCGGTAAACTGTCGAATTTAGTTAAAATAAGCGTTTTAAAAGTCGAAAAATCCAATTTAATCTACATAGTTCATAAAATCCTGAAAATTTTTGTAAAACTCAGTAAAAATATATAGATTTCAATAAAATTATTTTGGGAATTTATAAAGCTATTTTAACTTCTAAAATAAATCATATGTTAAACAGTATTTACCCGAATAATTCACTTTGTTTATCATCCGATTTCCAAAAATTATCAAAATATTCCTCGAACTTCCTTACGCATCCAGGAACTCCCTGTATAAATTTGGGATAATTCCGATTTCATTTCAGTGCGTTTCCGGCTACCGAAAACTCATACAAACGTGGATTTTTAATCCATATAAAAACCCAATCAATAGACTCCGAAACTTCCCAGAAACCTTCCCATATGTTCCTTAGTGTTTATGTAAATTTTGGTGATTTATTGACTTCATTTGGTATTTTTCCGAATTTCGTTTGGTAAAATAGTCAAAAATTCACCAAAAATGGTAGAAAATTCCAAAATTCTAAACCTTTACGTAGACATTCCTGTCAATACTCTAAATCACCACACCAAATTTCACCTCAATCCCATACCCACGCACCAAGTTATGGTCCAAACATTATTCTGCCTATTCTAGATTCGAGTTTCGGGTGATATACCTAGCGATTCCTTCGATTCCAAGTGTTTTTCTTGAGTCCAGAAGTGGTTATGAGCCATATCCAGTACCTATATACGAAGCACAATCCAAACATGCCATAACCCATGTCAATCAAGCTTTGTTTCATTGTTTTTCAGTTAATTGATTGGTTATGTGATTTTGGTCGATTAGGGTATCAAAACCCGAGGTTTTGTGGTCTTGGCTACCACATAACACCAGTTGTTCTTATTCAGCCAAGAAACTTGGTTAAACCTTCTAAAATCATGGATTTAAATGAGTTTTTCGGTTAGAAATCATGTTTAACCAAGAAAACCTTATCCAAATCACTTAGAACTTGTGAAGTTACCTTGATTTAGTGGAGTCCTTGATGAACATCACCTGAAGAAGAAGGGTTTATGGCAGATTTGAAGAAGAAGCTTGTGAATTTTTTGTGTAAAAATGAGAAATAAAAAGAAAAAAAATAAACTTAATGTATAAAGGGGGGGCGGCATAGGTGGGGTGCCCCTACCCCACCCGTGCTTTGTCGTGCTTCGTCTTTTCATGTTAAAAGATGATGTTTATCTTCGGTGGCGCGTTTAGGTTCGTTTTCGGGTCTTAGACGCGTACCCGATTTGCGAAACAGACTCCGTTTTTCGCGTTCTTAGTGTCAAAAGACTCGATTTTAAAAATCGAGAATAACCGTCTCGAAACCCGGGCACAGTTACATTTTAATCATAAAAGCCTCGTTTTAGGTTAGTTTAAGTGTTTTTAGTCTTGATTGACCATTCCTTGCATGTTTGGTTTGTCTTTTATTGCTCCTAACGCAAAGGAGTTTCCCTAATCGGGACCGCCTCGTTTTGCGTGCCCAAGCTCTGAATCTTAGGTCATAGTCTATGGCTCGTGACTAAGATGTTTCGTGTACTCGGAATCTTAAAGGGCCCTAACGTTGGCCTAATAATCATGGTCGACTGTTTAATGCGCTGTTAAACGTCATGTTCCCATTTAACATATTTTCAAAGACTAAGGACACCAACCTCACATCGTTGGCCATTAATAGTGTCATGTGAACCATGACGTGTTCCCAGAGTCGTCAATCCGTTCACGGGTTTGTCTTTCCATGTAAGTGACGCATAGCGTCAATGTAATGTTTTTGGTAATTACTTGGCATATACTCCTATTATAGTTGGTGTATCATTTTCCAGAATTCGTATCATCACACATAATCACTGTACACCCCGACCCGCAGCGGAAAAGGTGATCGGGGCATGATTGGGTTATCATCAAAGCTCATGACATTTATTATAATGTTTCATATTTATTATTTCAATTTAATAGAAATCATACAATCATATCAAACAAATACAACAAGTTCAATTCATCCTTCTAAACTTCATTATTTTTCTTCTAAGGCAATTTCCTATGTTTTCCTTGCTTCATCCTGTTCACCTGTATCATATGTAAAAATGGTTTTTGGATCAACAAAAAGTTGGCGAGTGAACCTTGTTAGAAAACAGTTATTATTTATTTCTGGTTGTATTTAATATGGAAAAATCGTGCAATATTCATATATGAACAAATGTAAATAAACATACAATAACATCAATTGGCATACAACAACAAACCATTAGCATACGATACTAAACCATAACAAACAATAACATACGTTAACAAACCAACAGCATACAATAACAACAATTAATAACATACATTAACAAATCAACAGCATACAATAACATATCAACAGGCATAAATAAATAACATAAATAAACTGTGCGATCAAGGCTCAATCAAACGGAGCCGATCGTATTGCATGTACTGAAAATGTAAAATGTCTGTGCGATCAAGGCTCAATCAAACGGAGCCGATCGTATTGCATGTACTGAAAATGAAAAATGTCTGTGCGATCAAGGCTCAATCAAACGGAGCTGATCATATGTTCGCACGCCAGGTTCACGCACATAATGTAATGGGGAACATGCTCAACGCTCATAATGTAATGGGGAGCGGCGGCCTATGAAATTGCATGTACTTGAAAATAATAAATTTAATCTAAACAATAATCACACAAACAGTTTATACAAACTGAATATACATTTATTCATGATATGATGTATGCACAATGATTTAAATATAGTAAATAGTAAGACACATGATATACCCCAAAAACGTGATTTAAGCGGGGAATTTGTAGAGATTCACTCACAGTGGGTGCGTAGGTGAATGATGATGAGTGCGCATGAGTTTAGAGGATTGATCGTCGAGGAAATAATTAACATAATTAATAAAGGAAGTAAGGTAAATAAATGGATTTTATTAACAATTTTAATAGGATTTTTGGATATATTTTTGTGAGTTTTAGGCTATTTTCTAGCTTTAAAAATGTTATTTTTAAGTATTTTTAATTGGTTTTTAAATAAAATAAATAAATAAAAATAATAAAAAAATGTTGACTTTTTGACCATTGACTTGACCGTTGACCGTTGACCGGTTTTATTGTGTAAGTGTATGCGCCGGGTGAGGCTCGAACCCGAGGCCTCCCGTACGCGTGCACGCAGCTCTACCAACTGAGCTACGTGTCTAACCCGAAATATTTCTGTTTTTAATTATATTTATATACTAACTAAATTAATCCGAAAATCATTTATTTTTAAAAAGATTTCACTGTGACGACTCGGTGCACTCCACAGGTCTCGAACCCGGGACCTGTGGTTTAGTTTGGCACACAGTCCACCGCTGGACTGTGTGTCTATCTTGGTAAATATCCTAGTTTTTATTATACTTAACATATAGCGGAGTTAACCCGGTTCAGTTTTAAACAAAAAGGCATTTTATTACTGCAAAGGTGTGTATCAAGGATCGAACTCGGGACGTGTATGTTTTTTTATTTGCACACAGTCCACCGCTGGACTGTGTGTCTAACCCGTTTATAATTCCGATTTTAATTAATCTTATGTCATATCTGAACTCGTCTTCTTCGTTCAAAACACAGACATCAGTCAAAGCAACTGATACTTGATTAATTCGGTTAATGAACAAGATGAACAATTGGAAAGTATTGAATCGAAGAGTTTGGGGAAAGAAAATACCGAACAGATCGTCTTCTTCAGAAAATCCGGCGAAGCTCGTCGGCTCTATTCTGGTGACTTTCGACTGTTAGAGTTAATTAGCAGTTTGGAGGGATTAGATGTGAAATTGAACTAATGAGTAATGATTATCAGTAGATTACATGATCATACCGGTTATCAGCGTGATTCTGAAACTTTCAGAAATTTTCCGGCGAAAACAGAAAAATCCGGCAATGTCGTCTGGGGTTGATTCTGAGCGATGAAATGGTGTTAGAATTCGTCTTATAATGGAATGAAACAGAAATATCGAGATAATTACCGTGTAGATGAAAGTCCCGGTTTTCCGGCGACTTGCAGAGAATTCCGGCGAGAGCAATTTCTTGCGACAGTGGTTCTTCAGAGGTTTAAGGTGAGTGGGATTGATGTCAGTACGAGTCCTATGATCTTATTTTTGGGTAAAAAGAAAAGATGGGTTGATTTCGGTTTTCCGGCGAAACTTTCCGGTCAATTCACAGAGGCGACTTCCGGCGAAGCTTTCTGAGCGAAATGTTGAGTGTGTTTGATAGAATTCGCGGGCCTAACTGATGAACAAGGTACAAATCCCGGAATTTAATGGTATTTTCGGTTTCAATAAAAATTTAAGGCAAATGAATGGAATTGATGGTTTTATTTCGGTTATAACCGATATGACAGTAAGTGCGTCCGTTATGACAAAAGAAAAACGTCAAATTGACGAATTCGTCGGAATTTCCGACGAAAGCGGATTTAGGCGCGTTGTGCACTGGGTTTTGATTTCCAGATTGATTTATGTATTAATTGATTCAAATATATTAACAAACATCACAAGTGGCGGAGCGGTTAGAAGTGTGTGTGTTAAATCGTTGCTTGTATCTGGTTGACCCGGGTTCGAAACCCGGCTTCTGCCATTTATTTTTAACTCACTATTTTTAATACATTTTCAAAAATAAATTTTATATTCTAATATACCTATTAGTTATGTGTCGTTTAAAATTAATTTGGGCATTAAATACGCAACGAAATTTTTATCTGATTGTTCGGTTGATAAACGGAGCGGGTTTGGTAAATCCGGTTTTTGGCGGATGTTACAGTATCCCCTACTTTTAGAAATTCCGTCCCGAAATTTAAGTAGTGGCATTTTTGTTTAAAAAGGATGGTGTTTTAATTTGACAATTACATACTTAGAAGAGGGTAAGAGTTTAATTATTGTTTGAGGCGGTAACGTTCCTTGTAAGGGTTGAATACCCTGCTACAGGAATCGCCTTTTGTAGCCTAAAGTGTATGAATACGGAACATGGATACACAGAGTTGATCGACTAAGTATGATGTTATGCATATGAGTTTGGGTACGTTTGAAAGATTAGATTATATCCTAAAATAAACTTCTAATACTAAAACCTACATGGAACTTCTCATAACCGCCTGACAATGCCTCTGATCCTCTGGCAAGAATACTTATATATAGGAAGTACCAGCGGCGTATCCACCATATTCTTGTCAAATTTCCATTGGTTTTATCAGTTAGTTATGATTGGTTCTATGATGTGACTCTAGAACACAAATAAACATAACAACCAATATCTGAGTCCTAATTCGGATAGCATACATGTTGGATTGATGACACAATCCAATTCCTTTAAAGGATGAGATGATATGAATGCTAAATCAGTGAGTATAACACAAACTTCAATCAAGACAATACCAAATCCTACTTGGAATTTCTCATAACCGCCTGATAATGCCTCTGATCCTTTGACAAGAATACTTATATATAGGAAATACCAGCGGCGTATCCACCATATTCTTTTCAAATTTTCATTGGTTTTATCAGTAAGTTATGATTAGTCCTATGCGACTCTAAAACATAAACAAATACAACAACCAGAGCTTGAGTCCTTGAATGATGACAATACCTCTCTCGTTTGTTATGATGGAGAGGTTAGTCTATGTAGAAAATGGAACACAATCCAATTTCTTTAAATGGCGAGTTGATATGAATGTTGAACCAGTGAGTGTAAAATAAATTTCAATCATAACATTACGAAATCCTACATGGAACTTCTCATAACCGCCTGATAATGCCTCTGATCCTTTGACAAGAATACTTATATATAGGAAGTACCAGCGGCGTATCCACCACATTCTTGTCAAACTTTCATTGGCTTTATCCGTAAGTTATGATTAGTTCTATGTGACTCTACAACGTAAATAACACAACAAACAATGCCTGAGTCATAATTCTAATTGTATACATGTTTGAATGATGACCGTCCCTCTCTCGTTTGTTGTGATGGAGAGGTTAGTCTATGCAGAAGTGAGACACAGCCCAACTTCTTTAAATAATGAGATTGAAATACGTTGAGATGTATGATGGTATGAATGTTGAATCAATGAGTATAAAACATAACTGAAATAATAATTCGCATTAAGATCCTAGGATAAACTTCCAATTTAAAATTGAGACACGTGAGGATTGAGATAACATAAAGAAAGCATAAAACTAAGCAGTGGGAGTTGAATCTTGATTGTTGGTGAAGGGGACTAGTTGAGTGTTTTCGTTTGGGCCGTCATTATCTTCAACCGGATTGGCGTTGATGTTGAAAACTCTTCCTCTTGTTGGTGGCCTAGTGATTGGGTTTTCTTGATTTGCTTGGTTAACTGGGTTTGCTTGAGCTTGGGCGTTTATGATGTTAACCAATTGAGGGCACGTGTTTCTAAAGTGGGTTGGGTCGCCACAATTGAAACAAGCTCGAACATATGGGAACATGGGGTATTGGGGTTGTTGATATGTTTGAATCATGTTTTGAGTAGGGGGTGAGGTTTGGTTTTGAGAGGTGCGGCAAACCTTGCTCAAATGACCATAGCGTCCACAACTCGCACATAGTCGACAAAGCACGGTAGATGGATGGTGATAAAAACAGGTGTTACATCGAGGGTGAGGTCCAAGGTAAGGTTTCTTATTTGGGTAGGTTGAGTTGGGTGACACTTGAGCGATTGGGATAGCTTGGAGGGGTACGGCTTGTAAGACTGGTTGGTTGCATTGGGTGACAGCGAAAAGTTGTTCGTCTCGTTTTCTTTTAGAAATGGGTTGAGAAGGGGATTCGGTTTGGGTGTAGTTGGAGGTTTCAGTCGATGCTTTATCCTTCTTTTTCTCCTCCTTGAAGTCTTTGTTCCGCATTCGGTTCTCGGTGAGCTCTGTAGCTAACTCCATTGCTGCTTCCAAGGTTGCAGGTGTGGTACTTATTACAGAGTCTTGAATCTTTGAAGGAAGACCTTTAATGTAGTGCTCGATCAAACGGTAGTGGGGAGTGAACAAGTTGGGAACCATTTGATTTAATTTGAGGAATCTCTTGTTGTAGGTAGTGTGGTCACCTTCCTTTTGTTTCAACGAATAGAACTCATCCTCTAATTTCTTGATTTCGCTCCTTGGGCAAAACCGTCTTGTCATGATTTCGTTCAACTCTTCCCAAGTCATAGTCATAGCATCTTCAACACCTCGTTTAGCCTTCTCTGTATTCCACCAAGTAAGTGCTATTCCAAATAAACGACCAGTAGAATATCGCACTTTGCGATCATCGGGGCAATCGCAAGTTAGAAAAATGTTTTCCATTTCTTCAAACCAATAGAGAAGAGCGGTGACACCTTCAGTCCCTTCGTATTTTGTAGGGTCGCAGGATTTGAAATGCTTATAGGTGCATTTAGTAGTATTTGGGGAAGGGTTGACAATATTTTGAACTTCTTGATTGACGGGATTAGCGGTAAGGGCTTGTTGGACTTGAATTACAATGTTGGGTATTACGGCAGCCATTTGTTGAGCGATTAGGGTAGCCATGCGCTCGCGGGCTTTTCTTGCTCTCATCTTCCTACGAGTGAGACTAGAAGGCATCTACAAGGAATACATATCAAGAGTATGAGTTGGATGCTTTTGGGATCATGTGTCGTATTAGGAATGAACATTTATAAAATAAACATAGCAAAATAAACCTACTACATCCATAGGATGTCTTGGGCTTTGCTCGTAATTGGACCTTGCGTGCCGCCATACTTTACCTTCGTAATCACGTGGGCCCCCATGATTACCGGGTTTTTCATATGGTTCGCATATGTTAGCCTGATTACGTACACTAAAACCCGGAGAAAATCGAGAAATATGTAACGTATAATATTCGGAATGTGTCCAGGTGTGGACACGGTGACACCTCAAAGTGGGGTTAGTTCGAACGACGTTTGGTGTGGCATGCTTTGGCCTAATAGGTCCTTGGTACTCTCATCGTTAGTCCCCAGGTAGGCAAACTGGTCCGTTATATTGGATTTATACGAATGCCAACCTAGACAGGACGTTCCGACTACCGGTACTTGTACCCTTACAGTTACTACATGCCCGTCGCAGAACTCACTTTGATGAGATTTGAAAAGTGAAAAATGCGAAAAAATCTTGAATAACGGAAGTATGAATATGATTTGAATATGTGAATATTGTAATATGTATGATGAATATGTATGTAAGTATGTATGTCTGACTGTAAGTATAATTCACTAGATATCACAAAATGTAATATTGGAAATATTTGCATGCATTTGTGTATGTAATAAATATGAAACAAATAAATATCATAAGTTTGCATATAACCACATAAACAATTAAAATCTAATCAACTATAGTATAGGCTCTAAGGGTCTAATAACCTATCCTATATCCCTATAGTTAAAAGCTCTGATACCAATCTATCACACCCCGACCCGCAGCGGAAAAGGTGATCGGGGCATGATTGGGTTATCATCAAAGCTCATGACATTTATTATAATGTTTCATATTTTGTTATTTCAATTTAATAGAAGTCATACAATCATATCAAACAAATACAACATGTTCAATTCATCCTTCTAAACTTCATTATTTTTCTTCTAAGACAATTTCCTATGTTTTCCTTGCTTCATCCTGTTCACCTGTATCATATGTAAAAATGGTTTTTGGATCAACAAAAAGTTGGCGAGTGAACCTTGTTAGAAAACAGTTATTATTTATTTCTGGTTGTATTTAATATGGAAAAATCGTGCAATATTCATATATGAACAAATGTAAATAAACATACAATAACATCAATTGGCATACAACAACAAACCATTAGCATACGATATTAAACCATAACAAACAATAACATACGTTAACAAACCAACAGCATACAATAAAAACAACTAATAACATACATTAACAAATCAACAGCATACAATAACATATCAACAGGCATAAATAAATAACATAAATAAACTGTGCGATCAAGGCTCAATCAAACGGAGCCGATCGTATTGCATGTACTGAAAATGTAAAATGTCTGTGCGATCAAGGCTCAATCAAACGGAGCCGACCGTATTGCATGTACTGAAAATGAAAAATGTCTGTGCGATCAAGGCTCAATCAAACGGAGCCGATCGTATGTTGGCACGCCAGGTTCACACTCATAATGTAATGGGGAACATGCTCAACACTCATAATGTAATGGGGAGCGGCGGCCTATGAAATTGCATGTACTTGAAAATAATAAATTTAATCTAAACAATAATCACACAAACAGTTTATATAAACTGAATACACATTTATTCATGATATGATGTATGCACAATGATTTAAATATAGTAAATAGTAAGACACATGATACACCCCAAAAACGTGATTTAAGCGGGGAATTTGTAGAGATTCACTCACAGTGGGTGCGTTCGGTGAATGATGATGAGTGCGCACGAGTTTAGAGGATTGATCGTCGAGGAAATAATTAACCTAATTAATAAAGGAAGTAAGGTAAATAAATGGATTTTATTAACAATTTTAATAGGATTTTTGGATATATTTTTGTGAGTTTTAGGCTATTTTCTAGCTTTAAAAATGTTATTTTTATGTATTTTTAATTGGTTTTTAAATAAAATAAATAAATAAAAATAATAAAAAAATGTTGACTTTTTGACCGTTGACCGGTTTTATTGTGTAAGTGTATGCGCCGGGTGAGGCTCGAACCCGAGGCCTCCCGTACGCGTGCACGCAGCTCTACCAACTGAGCTACGTGTCTAACCCGAAATATTTCTGTTTTTAATTATATTTATATACTAACTAAATTAATCCGAAAATCATTTATTTTTAAAAAGATTTCACTGTGACGACTCGGTGCACTCCACAGGTCTCGAACCCAGGACCTGTGGTTTAGTTTGGCACACAGTCCACCACTGGACTGTGTGTCTATCTTGGTAAATATCGTAGTTTTTATTATACTTAATGTCACACCCCGACCCGCAGCGGATAAGGTGATCGGGGCATGATTGGGTTATCATCAAAGCTCATGACATTTATTAAACGTTTCATATTCATTAATACAATTTAAATGGAAATTTACAATGATTGCTACAACATGATCTAACTACAATTTAAACTTCTTTGTTCTCTTCTATGGCATATCCTATGTTTTCCTTGCTTCAACCTGTTCACCTGTATCATGTGTAAAAAGGTTTTTGGATCAACATAATGTTGGCGAGTGAATCCTATGGAAAACATTTGAACAATTTATTTAAATTGATTATGAAATATGTGCACAACCAAACATGAGTAAAATTAGATGTAACTTGATCAACAATCATAAGATGTTAAATGAAACACTCATGAATAATAATGGAAACAATTAAAGGCACGCGATGCTCAACTCGTCTCTCACGAGGAACTGAGGGGCCTGATGAATGAATTGCATAAACATGATAATATGAATAACACAACTACAAACAATATAAGCTCAATGAAAACACACATGAACAATAATGAATTTGAATTGAAGCACGCGATGTTCTACTCGTTTCCCACGAGGAACTGATGGGCTTAATGTATGAGTTTCATGCAATTTGACCAACGGAATATAAATAAATCACCACAATAAATCAATCTAAGTTCAAGTCATGATGTGGTATGGCACAAGTTTAAATAAATAAATTAATTAATTCATAACACATGACACACCCCAAAACGTGTAATTTAAAAGGGGGAATTGTAAGATTCACTCACAGTGGGTGCGTTCGGTTGATGACGTTGAATGCACGCGAAGTGGTTTTAACCACGAGTGAGATTTAACCTAGATAAATCGCATTATGGTTTGGTAAGTAAACGGATTTTATTAAACTATTTTAGTAGGATTGTTGGGTGTATTTTTGTGAGTTTGAGGCTATTTTCTAATCTTAAAAAAATGTTATTTTTAAGTATTTATAATTGATTTTTAATTAAAATAATTAAATAAAAATAATAAAAAATATTTTATTTTTTCTGCTATAGTGACATTGACCTGTTGACTTTGACTGGTCGTTGACCGGTTTTGAGGCATATTGTTGTGCGCTCGGTGAGGCTCGAACCCGAGACCTCCCGTACGCGTGCACGCAGCTCTACCAACTGAGCTACGTGTCTAACCCGTTATAAATCCGATTTTAATTTCATATATACATTAATTAGAATTAACAGAAAATCATTTTATTTTAAAAACAGTTTAAGCGGACCGGTTTTGCACTCCACAGGTCTCGAACTCGGGACCTGTGGTTTAATCTAACACACAGTCCACCGCTGGACTGTGTGTTCAACATGTTATAACATTCGATTTTTATTATACTTAAATACTAATTATTTATTTCCTTTTCTGCCTTAATTAAAAAGAGAAGATAATTGTCCGAGTCGGTGCTGAAGACCGGACTCGAACTCGTGACCAGCGATATAATCAAACACACAGTCCACCGCTGGACTGTGTGTCTAACTTGGTTATTATTCCGGTTAACAATATATTTAACATATATCTGTGGCGATCCGGTTCAGTTAAACAAAAACTTGATTTTTATTAAGGCAGCGTGTACGAGCCGGGATTCGAACTTGAGACGTTAGCGTTTTATGTGCACACAGTCCACCGCTGGACTGTGTGTCTAACCCGATTAATTTCTTGATTTATATTATACTTATATGTTAACGAACGTGCGTCGTCTTCTTCGTCAATGTTGAACCAGAAATCGGGTCTGACTGGTTCGAGTTTTTATTCAAGTTTCATTAATGTTTTAGGTTAATTACTGGTAAGATAGAAGTAAAAAGAAAGGAAAATAAGCGTGAGGTATACCGACTCGCTTTCCTCTGTTTTCCGGCAGAACTCCGGCGACAGAAAACAACTCCGGCGTCTGGTGTCTTGCAGCAGCAAGTCTCCGAAAAACTTGGAAAGAGTATGGGTATCTCCGGTATAAGCTTCAGAGGTTCAGAAAAGCTCGGCAATGGGGAAACCGGTTTTCCGGCGACGAACAGGTTTATTCCGGCGAGTGGAATTACGCCGAGAAAAGGTGTGATTTTTGAGCGAAAGTGTTTGTCGTCGGTTGTGGGTCAATTTATAGGACAAATCGTCAATGCACTTGGTCTGAATTCCGACTGTGTTCGATATTTAAATTTTCCGGCGGTTATGAATTTGGTCGCGGACTTTAAACATCGGTTATAACCGATATGTAGTTAATGGTTTACGTTATAACGTAAATCGTAGTTAAGACTCGCTAATTTACCGGGATTCCGACGACTGAATCGTTTGGGCGCCGGTTTTGAATTTGTAACGTTATTATATCAATTAAATGATTGAAATATATAACAAACAGAACAAGCGGCGCAGTGGTTTGTGTGTGAGGTGATAAGTCACTGAGTGACTCGGTACAGACCCGGGTTCGAAACCCGGCAAAAAAATTCCATTTTTATTTTGCGATTTTTGACAGTTTTTCAAAAACTAAATATATATTCCCGTATAATAATTGATTACGGATCGTTTAAAAATATTTTGGGCATTTAATTCGAAACGAAAATTTTGACTGACTGTTCGGTTGATAAACGGAGCGGGTTTGGTAAATCCGTTTTTGACGGATGTTACACTTAACATATAGCGGAGTTAACCCGGTTCAGTTTTAGACAAAAAGGCATTTTATTACTGCAAAGGTGTGTATCAAGGATCGAACTCGGGACGTGTATGTTTTTTTATTTGCACACAGTCCACCGCTGGACTGTGTGTCTAACCCGTTTATAATTCCGATTTTAATTAATCTTATGTCATATCTGAACTCGTCTTCATCGTTCAAAACACAGACATCAGTCAAAGCAACTGATACTTGATTAATTTGGTTAATGAACAAGATGAACAATTGGAAAGTATTGAATCGAAGAGTTTGGGGAAAGAAAATACCGAACAGATCGTCTTCTTCAGAAAATCCGGCGAAGCTCGTCGGCTCTGTTCTGGTGACTTTCGACAGTTAGAGTTAATTAGCAGTTTGGAGGGATTAGATGTGAAATTGAACTAATGAGTAATGATTAGTAGATTACATGATCATACCGGTTATCAGCGTGATTCTGAAACTTTCAGAAATTTTTCGGGGAAAAACAGAAAAATCCGGCAATGTCGTCTGGGGTTGATTCTGAGCGATGAAATTGTGTTAGAATTTGTCTTATAATGGAATGAAACAGAAATAGCGAGATAATTACCGTGTAGATGAAAGTCCCGGTTTTCCGGCGACTTGCAGAGAATTCCGGCGAGTGCAATTTCTTGCGCTAGTGGTTCTTCAGAGGTTTAAGGTGAGTGGGATTGATGTCGGTACGAGTCCTATGATCTTATTTTTGGGTAAAAAGAAAAGATGGGTTGATTTCGGTTTTCCGGCGAAACTTTCCGGTCAATTCACAGAGAATTCCGGCGACTTCCGGCGAAGCTTTCTGAGCGAAATCTTGAGTGTGTTTGATAGAATTCGCGAGCCTAACTGATGAACAAGGTACAAATCCCGGAATTTAATGGTATTTTCGGTTTCAATAAAAATTTAAGGCAAATGAATGGAATTGATGGTTTTGTTTCGGTTATAACCGATATGATAGTAAGTGCGTCCGTTATGACAAAAGAAAAACGTCAATAATTGACGAATTCGTCGGAATTTCCGGCGAATGCGGATTTAGGCGCGCTGTGCACTGGGTTTTGATTTCCATATTGATTTATGTATTAATTGATTCATTATATTAACAAACATCACAAGTGGCGGAGCGGTTGGAAGTGTGTGTGTTAAATCGTTGCTTATATCTGGTTGACCCGGGTTCGAAACCCGGCTTCTGCCATTTATTTTTAACTCACTATTTTTAATACATTTTCAAAAATAAATTTTATATTCTAATATACCTATTAGTTATGTATCGTTTAAAATTAATTTGGGCATTAAATACGCAACGAAAGTTTTATCTGATTGTTCGGTTGATAAACGGAGCGGGTTTGGTAAATCCGGTTTTTGGCGGATGTTACAATCACAACAATATCACAATATACATATCACTTCCGGTTACCACGGACTTGTACCAATCAAAGTTTACCTGGATTTTTCACAATTGTCACACCAAACCCCACTCTAAATCTGAAAGGACTCACTACTCCTCAAATAAGAGTGAGCAAAGTGTTACGAGTGTTGTCAAGCTGAGCATCGCGGGTGCACATATAAATATTTCGTCTCACGTAAACCCTGTGACTTTACGGGTGTAAAAGGAGCCATTGATGCTTTAAAATGGCTAGATGAAATGGAAACTGTCATTGACATAAGCGGCTATGCTAGTAAAGACACTATCAAGTATGTGTCCCGGTCCTTCAAAGAAGATGCTTTAACCTGGGGGAAAGCATTGATCCAATCCACGGGCAAGGTTGCACTGTACAACCTAAGCTGGCCCAAATTCGTGGAACTAATCCGCGAGACTTACTGCCCGCCTCACGAGGTGGAGAAAGTAGAATCTGACTTTCTCAAGTTAACATGAAGAATCTCGACTATCGAGCTTATGTATCTGATTACAACTCTCTCTCAAGACTCGTACCTTATGTGATTACCCCCGAATCTAAGCGCATTGCAATTCATTGGAGGACTTGCTCCAGAAATTAAAGGGATGGTTAAATCCTCCAAACCTACTACATTTAGATCTGTTGTGGGTCTAGCTTTGTCTCTCACTGAAGATGAGAAATGGGTGAGAGCTACCAAGAATGATGGTGATAGCAAGCGTAAACGTGATGACACTCATGTGAGGGATTTCAAGAAGAGTAAGACTGGTCTGAACTATCAGTCTAGGCCAACTGAGGCGAAACCCGAGTGTAAAACCTGTGGGAAAAGGCATTTTAGGAAATATCTGTTTAATCAACCAAAAGGTTGTGGCATCTGTAAGCAAATGGACCACAAATCCCATGAGTGTAAAGAACTGAAAAATGCCACTTGTTATGGATGTGGCGATAAAGGGCATATCAAGACCCGCTGTCCAAAGTGGGCAGCCAACGCCAAGAGCACGACCACTGAAGCCAAGAAAGGCAATGCTAGAGTCTTTCAGCTAACTGCAAAGGAAGCAGTTGTAACAACTCCAAATTTCGTTATCTTTTTCTTTTATTATCGTTGCATCTATCCTTTGTAAATCTCGAGATTCGGTTTATAAGAAAGTTATGTTAAATTAAATATGTTTTATTCCAATTATATCGCATCTAATCGCTTATTAAACGCATCGCTAATCTAATCGCAATCACAAAGTAACTATGTTACTTTAATAGCCAAGTGTGTTATTTGAACACTTGTGCTATCGAATCGCTTATCTCGCCGCATCGCAAATCGCAGTTAATTATGTGTAATTATGTTTTATGTGTGTTACGTTTGTTTATGTTATGATTATAATCGCTATCGCTTCGCTCTCGCACACTCGAATCGCTAAATCACACTAATATATGAATTATAACACTTAACGCATCGCTTAATCGCTTAATGTTACTTTATAACTCGATCACATCGCTGAACAATCGATAAACGAACAAAAAACAAAGAAAACCCAACAGTTTGGGTCAAGTTCGCTCGAACTTGGTGATACCAAGTTCGGCCGAACTTGACTGGCCAACTCAAACCTCCATTTTCCTCAAGTCCGCTCGAACTTGCTTGGATTCTTCACAGAACCAGCAAGTTCGGCCGAACTTGACTTGATTGCCCAGGATATCTAGCAAGTTCGCCCGAACTTGCATGAAATCATGCAAGTTCGACCGAACTTGACTCCCACTAGCTCACTTTTGGCCTTCACCTATAAATACTCAGCTCCATTCTCTCATTTGAACTTGCTGCAAGTTCGCCCAGAGCTCTCAAACCCGAAACCCTTTGTTTTCTAAGTAAGAATCAACCCGATTTCAACTACAATGATGTTCATCAACGTTTTACAACAGTTTACACGATTTTGCACAAGGCTTTGCCTTCGTTTTCATCAAATCTCTTCTGTTTACAAAAATATTCATCTTTTTCCACAAAAACTTCTATTTTCACTCAAATCTATACTAGATCTGAGCAAAACCTTTTAAATCCTTGATTTTTACACCACTTTCGGACTAAATACGTATGTTTCGTTCACTTTTGAGTGGAATGAGGCGTTGTCGAAGCTAGATCTCAGATCCGGAAGCACAAGGATGGAATCGTCACTTTACACAAGCTGCACTAACCCGTACGAACCGTCAAGTTCGCCCGGATTAGCCCGAGCTTCTGTAAGATGGCTAAGTTCGCTCCAAAAGACCTCTCCAGCCTAAGTTTTACTCAGTGGCTTAAGGTTGGAGGGATGGGCACTCGATTTCCTTAGCAAACGACGCGAAAACGCAAGATTTTGGACGCGAAAACATCAAGTTCGCTCGAGATTTAACTGTTTTTATGTAGCTCAGGAGTCAAGTTCGCTCGGACTTGCCCCATTTGGGTCAAGTTCGGCCGAACTTGAGCCATACCTTCACCAGAATTCAATAAGTTCGGTCGAACTTGTCAAGTTTCTTAGGAAACTTCATAAGTTCGCTCGAACTTGTCTCTCACAGTTATCAAGACCACAAGTTCACCAAGTTCGACCGAACTTGTCTCAAAATCTCATCTGATTTCACAAGTTCACCCGAACTTGTATGGAAACATACAAGTTCACCCGAACTTGTATGGAAACATACAAGTTTTCCCGAACTTGCCTCCTGCCCACTCCAAACTTAATTGTTTCAGCAATTCGGAGGACTGATGCACTTCTGTTCGCTTACAGGCTTATCCGGCGCTCTCCCCAACTCATCTCAGATCCCCCATCTCACCTAAAACGCACCCACTATGGGTATACTTGACCCATTTTCGCTTTAATGCACTTGTTGGGTGTTACATATGTTCCTCTATCAAAATCACCTCACAAATCAAACTGTTTATCACACGCGAATAATATGATTATATATGCTCAATACGTGATACTTGAAACATGTGACTAGGACTTATTTTCGTTAACTTGCCTCCTTAGCTAGTATGGTAATATAGTGTGGCTAACACCCGACGGGGTCTAGTTAGGATGGACGCGCTAGCCTTCTCACGGAAGTTAGCATGAGAAATATGTCTAGTTTTGTGTGATGTGTTTTGGTGTACATGATATGTAATTAGACTATTTCGAGAACGGTTTCTCTATTATGCTAGTATTATTTAAACCTGTATGCTCACCTTTACTAAATTGTATTGACTTGTATTTTAATATATGTAACAGGTTGAGGATTTTAGCTTGGATACTTTGGACGTAGCTTTGCTTAGCATAGGTTATTGTTTTAAAAACGTTTATAATAAATCTAGAGATTTTTAAACCAGAAATTGTGTTATGAGAAAACGTTGTTTCGTAATAGTTATTTGAAATATTATATTTAATAGTATGGGATGTTAGACGTTATGTAATATTGTTAAATAATGGTTATGGAACTTCTTGTGATACAATCTGGTTATCTTAGTGCCGCGCCCGATGATTCCGCCATCGGTTGGGGAGTGACAGCAGTGAATGATGCACAAGTCATTACGGGTACGTTTCTCGTAAAAGATATCTTTGCTAGAGTCTTATTATTGCTCCGGAGCTGATAAGAGCTTCATTGACCATAAGATTAGCAAACTTCTAAACCTACCCTTAAGAACGTTAGATATTACTTATGAGGTTGAATGGCCGACGGTAGCATCAAAGTAGCTTCCACGATTCTTGACGGATGCGTTATATCCATTAAGGATCAATTTATCCCTGTAAATCTCCTACATATGAATCTTGCGGGATTCGATATACTTTTAGGCATGAATTGGTTAGCCCATAACCAAGCCCGCACTACCTGCGATAAGAAACTTATCGAAACTAAATCCCCATCCGGTGACATGCTCACTATATGTGGAGATCAACATTATGGATTGCCTGAGCGAGTGTCTCTACTTAAGACATCCCAGTGTTTGAAAAGAGGATGTGTCATCTACATGGCACAGGTGACCATTGACGAACCAAAACTGGAGATTGAAGACATTCCAATCATCTCGGAGTACCCCTGATGTTTTTCCTGAAGATCTACCTGGTTTGCCTCCGGATAGGCAAGTCGAGTTTAGAATCAACATTCTGCATGGATCACCTCCTATAGCCAGAGCACCGTATCGTTTGGCACCCACCAAGATGAAAGAACTGAAGTCTCAACTTGAAGAACTCTTAGAGAAAGGTTTTATACAGCCAAGTTCCTCGCCATGGGGAGCTCCCATTCTCTTTATTAAAAAGAAAGACGGCTCGATGCGAATGTGCATCGATTACCGCAAACTAAACAAAATCACGGTCAAGAATCGATATCCTTTACCAAGGATCGATGATCTATTTGATCAGTTACAAGGAGCCAGTTACTTCTCAAAAGTTGACTTGAGATCTGGTTATCATCAATTGAAAGTCCGAAGTGAAGATGTTCTAAGACTGCATTCCAAACTAGATACAATCACTACTAGTTTCTCGTGATGCCTTTTGGGCTCATAAATGCACCTGCAGCATTCATGGATCTCATGAATAGAGTCTGCAAGCCGTACTTGGATAAATTTGTCATTGTCTTTATAGACGACATACTTATCTACTCACGCAGCAAGGATGATCATGAGAAACATCTTCGATGTATACTCGGTTTGCTACGACAGGAAAAGCTCTATGCTAAATTCTCCAAATGTGAGTTTTGGCTCCGCGAGGTCCAATAGGACACATGATTAGTGAGTGAGGTATCCAAGTTGATCCTGCCAAGATTGAAGCCAAATTAAATCGGGAAGCACCCAAAACCCCTTCTGAAATCCGTAGTTTCTTGGGATTGGCAGGCTACTATAGAAGATTTATTGGAAACTTCTCTCGAATTGCCACCCCTTTGACCATGTTAACCCGCAAGAATGTAACATTCGAATGGGGTCCTAAACAGAAAGAATCCTCTAAGATTCTAAAACAGAAATTGAGTAATGATCTTGTCCTAACCATACCTGAGGGGATTGAAGACTTTGTAGTGTACTGTGATGCTTCGCACACAGGAATGAGTTGTGTGCTTATGCAAAAAGGCAAAGTGATCACCTATGCATCACGATAACTTAAGGTACATGAAAAGAATTACACCACCCATGATTTAGAACTAGGTGCAGTTGTATTTGCCTTAAAACTGTGGAGACATTACTTGTATGGCACAAAGTGTATTGTATACACAGACCATAAAAGTTTCCAACATCTTTTTAATCAAAAAGATCTTAACATGCGACAACACCGATGGATGGAAACTCTAAATGATTACGAATGCGAAATTCGTTACCATCCCAGTAAGGCAAATGTCGTCGCAGATGCTTTAAGTCGCAAAGAAAGGGCTAAACCAATTAAGATTAATGCTACGTACTAGCTTGACTAAGAAGCTATTAGAGGCTCAGAATCAAGCCTTGTTAGAGGCGAATGCTCAGACTGAAGGATTAGGTGGAACGGTTAACGTCAGGAAAGGATGAAATCCTAAGGCTGAATGATAGAATCTGGGTTCCCATCTATAGAGGACACAGAGAGTTGATTCTTGAGGAATCACATAACTCAAAATATTCAGTACATCCCAGTGGAGATAAGATGTACCAAGACCTAAAAAAGAATTACTGGTGGATAGGCATGAAAAAGTCCAAAGCCACCTATGTAGCAAAATGTTTAACATGTTCGCAAGTTAAGGCCGACCATCATAGACCATCCGGTTTGCTACAGCAACTAGAGATTGCCACCTGGAAATGGGAAATGGTAACAATGGATCTGATTACCAAGTTACCTAAGACCAGTCGTGGCAATGATACGATATGGGTCATAGTCGACAGACTGACTAAGTCGGCGCATTTCTTACCAATTATGGAAACTTACAACACCAACAAGTTATCCAAGTTGTATGTTGACAACATTGTGTCACTTCATGGAGTACCATTGTCTATAGTATCCGATAGAGATACTAGGTACACTTCACATTTCTGGAAGAGTTTCCAACAAGCACTTGGTACGCGCTTGAACTTTAGTATGGCTTACCATCCCCAAACTGATGAGCAAAGTGAGCATACAATCCAAACTCTGGAAGACATGTTACACTTACGCGCATGCACAATTGACTTAGACGGTAGTTGGGATGAGCATCTACCCCTGATCGAATTCTCCTATAATAACAGCTATCACACTAGTATAAAAGCCGCACCTTTTGAGGCTTTATATGGAAGAAAGTGTAGAACGCCTGTCTGTTGGGCTGAAGTTGGTGAAAGTTAACTTTCTGGACCAGAAATTGTTCTTGAAACCACTGATAAAATTATGCAAATCAGAGATAGATTCAGGGCTGCCCGAGATCAGCAGAAGAGCTATGCTGATAAAAGGCAGAAGCCTCTTAAATACCAAATCGGAGACAGAGTAATGCTCAAGGTCTCGCCTTGGAAAGGCGTAATGAGATTTGGAAAGAAGGGTAAGCTAAGCCCAAGATATATTGGACCATTCGAAATAAAAGAATGTGTCGGATCTGTAGCTTACAGACTTAAGGTTCCTAATGAGCTGAGTGGAATCCATGACGTATTCCATATCTCTAATCTGAAAAAGTGCTTAGCTGATGAAGCACTTGTCATGTCACATCATGACATTCAAATTGACGGGAGCTTGAGGTTTATTGGAAAACCTTTGTCCATTGAGGACTGTGAAGTTAAAAAGCTCCGCAAGAAAAAGATTTCCCTCGTTAAGGTGAAATGGGATTCTTTTCGAGGCCCATAATACACTTGGGAGGTTAAATCCGAAATGAGACAGAAATACTCGTATCTGTTTGAATAAATCTCGAGGACGAGATTTCCTTTAAGGGGGTGAGGATGTAACACCTCAAAAAAAATTCGTCCAACTATGTGACGCTACATGTCCAGTTTTCCAACTAATCCCAACTAAGTGGAGGGAGAAACCTCCAACTAATCCCGATTATGTGGAAGGAGGAAGGACCTATATTACACGTTAGCTGAAACGTGTTAAACTCCGACTAATCCCAATTCTGGGAAGAAGAGAAAATCATTATCATGCGGTAACTGAAACGTGTTCTGAATCTCCGACTAAACCCGCCTACGAGGAAGGAGAGGGACTAAAAGTGCCAATTGGCCAAAGAATCAAAGTTCAAGGACTAAACTTGGAAATTCTCAAATAATTCATCTCTGAAGGTCGCATACGGACCGCAAGGCATTACTGCTTACGGTCCGTAAGCCTTTTGAATAGTTAACCGCCTTAAGGTCCTTACGGACCGTAAGGTCTTAACCCTTACGGTCCGTAAGGGGGTGCCAGTGACAACAGTTTGGTAGCTGGTTGCCTTGGCTGCCAAGCATTACACCTCACACGTTTTGTGCCACTTCTCACCTCCAATTGACACTTGCCCTACCACTAATCAAGGCCTAAACACCTGGTGAAACACTTGGCAAGATTTGGTGGCTCTTGAATTTGTATAAATACCCATGGAATCCTCCTCCATTCCTTGCTAATTCACTTCTTTCACTCCCACTGTCACACCCCGACCCGCAGCGGAATAAGAGTCGGGGCATAATTGGGTTATCACCAAAGCTCATGATATTTACTATTATGTTTCATATTTATTAAAGTCAAAGTTACATTTCCAAATATCCAAACATGTCCATACAATACAAAGAAAATAAACTAAACATAACTATTCCAACTCTAAATCATTTTATTCTTCTAGTCCAATCCTATGTGTTTCTGGCTGCTGCTGGTTCACCTGTATCATGTGCAAAAATGGGGGGTTTTGGGTCAACATAAGTTGGCGAGTGAACCTTGTTAGATAAACATTTATTATATTTACTTGTTAGTTTATCAATGAAAAATTGTGCATAATCATAAATGAGCAAATGTAAATAATCAGACAGTGGCAAATAGCAATCACAACTATAACAATCAATAACATATGATAGCATACATAAACATACCAACAACATACGATAAATAACATAAATGAACTGTGCGATCAAGGCTCAATCAAACGGAGCCGATCGTATTGCATGTACTGAAAATGAAAAAATGTCTGTGCGATCAAGGCTCAATCAAACGGAGCCGATCGTATGTGGGCACGCCAGGTTCAACCTCATAATGAAATGGGGAACATGCTCAACGCTCATAATGTAATGGGGAGCGACGGCCTATGAAATTGCATGTACTGAAAATAATAATTTG
Organism: Scalesia atractyloides; assembly: GCA_947069175.1. Classification (NCBI taxonomy): domain Eukaryota; kingdom Viridiplantae; phylum Streptophyta; class Magnoliopsida; order Asterales; family Asteraceae; genus Scalesia; species Scalesia atractyloides. The sequence goes on from CAMTDV010000030.1 coordinate 32,704,838, forward strand.
CATCCAACAATAACCACACAACAATTGAAACATACTGAATACACATGTTCATGATATGATGTATGCACAATGGTTTAAATATAATAGATATATATCAAGACACATGATACACCCCAAAACGTGATTAAACGGGGAATTTGTAAATATTCACTCACATTGGTTGCGTTGGATTGGAGATGGTGAGATGCGCACGAATTAGATGAGCGGAACAACGAGAAATACTAACCTAAATAATAACGGAAAAGTATATTAAATGAGTGGATTTTATTAAGGATTTAATGAAATTTTTAGATATATTTTTGTGAGTTTAAGGCTATTTTCTATCTTTAAAAATGTTATTTTTAAGTATTTTTTTAATTGATTTTTAAATTAAATTAAATAAATAAAATATAAAAAAATTGTTTATTTTGCGTTGACCGTTGACTTGTTGACTTGTTGACCGGTTCGGTCAGTGGAATTGTTTGCGCCAGGTGAGGCTTGAACCCGAGACCTCCCGTACGCGTGCACGCAGCTCTACCAACTGAGCTACGTGTCTAACCCGAAATAATCTTGTTTTTAATTATATTTATATACTAATTCGGTTTAACCAAAATTCTTTTAATTTCAAAAACATTTTAATTCAACGAACCGGTGCCAGTATCAGGTTTCGAACTCGTGACATGCGATTCAGTGTTGCACACAGTCCACCGCTGGACTGTGTGTCTAACCTGGTTAACATCTCGGTTTTTATTATACTTAACAACTAACGGGATTAACCCGGTTTAGTTTTAAACAAAAAGGCATTTTATTACGTAAGGAGTGCGTGTATCAGGGATCGAACTTGTGACGTGCGTGTATAATTTGCACACAGTCCACCGCTGGACTGTGTGTCTAACCCGTTCATTTTATTGGTTTTAAATAAACTTATAACTTAACTAACTTCGTCTTCTACATTCAGATTACAGTCAACTGATTCACTAATCCGTTTCTTGTTTTTATGATTAACAAACATTCTTAATGCTAAAATGAAATGGCAGAGACGGTAATTAGGGGTGAACATACCGATGAACGGTTTATTTCAGAATTCCGGCAATGTGTCGGTCCCTGTTTTTATGCTCTTCAACTGAACAAGACAATTAACCGTTTTTATTAGCTAATCGTGAAATTGAAGTGATCAGCAAATGTTAACAGAGGGTTTGAATGCCCTTACCGATTCTCAGATGAATATAGAGATTTTCAGAATCTTTCCGGCGAACTGAAATTAGCTGAATACCGTGCCTGAATTCGATTTCAATTGAGAGGTTTAAGTTAGAAATAGCCTAACAATTGTTGAACTACAACGATATTGAAAGATTTACCGTTTGAGGATGAATACGGTTTTTGGCGAATTTTGCAGAAAATTCCGGCGAGTTGATTTAGACGTTCTGATGGTCTGAAAATGTGACGAAAGTGAAATGGAATGTTGGTATGAAGTTTCTGAGTCGCGAAAGGGGTCTGGAGTTGAAGTAATCTGGACTTGATTCTTTTTGGTTATAAAAACCGATAGTAATGAAAATTGATGTTCAATCACTTCTGAATTGATTAAAATCATCGGTTCATCGGTTATAGACGTGAATGAGCGATTAATCAAACGATTTGACGATTGAATTTCCAATTTCCATTTCTCAGTTGACGCAACCGATTTAACCGAGTTTGTGTATAAATGATATTTGTTTCCTAGAGATAACAGAAAACAACAAGTGGCGGAGTGGTGATGTGAGTGTGTGCTAAGTCTTTGGATTCAGTTCCGTCTGACCCGGGTTCGAGTCCCGGCAGCAACATTGCCTTTTTATTTATTTTGTTTTAACTTTTTATCAAATATAATTTTTATAGTTTAGTTTATTTATTAATTATGTATCATTTTAAATCAAAATAATCATAAATATTCAACGTGACATTTATGACTTGATATTCGATTACAAAACGGAGTGGGTTTTGAAAACCCGTTTTTGACAAATGTTACAGTATCCCCTACTTTTAGGAATTTCGTCCCGAAATTTAAGTAGTTGAAGTAGTAGGAAAAAGATGCGGGTATTTTTCACGCATTGAGTCTTCACGTTCCCAAGTAAACTCAGGTCCCCGTTTCGACTCCCAGTGTACCCTAACAATTGGAATGCGACTTCATCGTAGACGTTTCTCTCCGAAGTCCATGATCTCTACAGGTCTTTCAATTCAATTCATAGATTCATCAATCTGAATATCTTCCAGCGGAATGTGGAGGTTCTCATCAGCGAGGCACTTCTTCAAGTTCGACACGTGGAATGTGGGATGAATCCTGTTGAGTTCTTCTGGTAGGTCAAGCTTGTATGCTACAAGTCCTACTCTTTCGAGTATCTTGAAAGGTCCTACGTAGCGTGGTGCTAGCTTGTCTTTTTGACCAAAACGAACTACTCCCTTCCACGGTGACACTTTTAGTAGTACATGATCACCAATGTTAAACTCTAAAGGCTTCCGTCGTTTATCTGCATAACTCCTTTGACGACTCTGAGCTGCTAGAAGATTGTTTCGGATTTGATGGATCTTGTCTGTGGTTTCTTGGATCAATTCTGGACCAATGATTTGAGCTTCCCCAATTTCGTGCCAACATACTGGAGATCGGCACTTACGACCATATAAGGCTTCAAAAGGTGCCATGCCAATGCTTGAATGATAGCTGTTGTTGTACGAAAATTCAACTAATGGTAGGTGGACGTCCCAATTTCCCTTGAAGTCTAGGACACATGCTCGAAGCATATCTTCAAGAGTTTGAATGGTGCGCTCAGATTGTCCATCAGTTTGAGGATGATAGGCGGTACTGAGATCTAATCGCGTACCCATAGCGGATTGTACTGCTTGCCATGTTCGTGAAGTGAAACGACCATCACGATCAGAAATAATGCTTATCGGTATCTCATGTCGGCTTACGATTTCGTTGATATAAATACGAGCAAGTTTTTCGTTTTTGAAATCTTCGCGGATAGGAATAAAGTGAGCTGATTTTGTAAGTCGGTCTATAATTACCCATATAGTGTCATACCCACCAGAAGTGCGAGGTAACCCGGTAATGAAATCCATGGTTATATTTTCCCACTTCCATACAGGTATTTCAGGTTGGACCAGAAGTCCTGAGGGTCTTTGGTGTTCAGCTTTCACCTTGGAACATGTAAGGCACTTGGAAACAAAAACAGCAATATCCTTTTTCATTCCAGGCCACCAATAGGTATATCGTAGGTCTTGATACATCTTATCGGCTCCTGGGTGTATAGAATATCGCGTTTTGTGAGCTTCATTCATAAGAATTTCACGAAGATTGTTGTGGTTAGGAATCCAGATACGATCTAGGTAGTACAGAATACCGTCAGATTTAGTTTCAATTTTTAGCTCAGCTCCACAGGACATCTCCTTTCGTACATCTTCCTCCGTTATTGAAACGTGTTGGGCTTCTCGAATTTGATCTTTAATGTCGGTTATAATTTGCGAACATAGAAGACGAATGGAGTTCGCATAACCCTTTCGACTAAGTGCATCAGCCACCACATTTGCTTTACCAGGGTGGTATCTAATTTCACAGTCGTAGTCATTTAGAAGTTCGACCCATCTTCGTTGCCTCATGCTTAACTCCTTTTGATTGAAGATATGTTGAAGACTCTTGTGGTCAGTGTATATTTCACACTTAGTACCATAGAGATAATGTCTCCATATCTTAAGAGCGAACACAGCGGCTCCAAGTTCTAGGTCATGAGTGGTGTAGTTCTTCTCATGCGTCTTGAGTTGTCTCGAAGCATAAGCTATGACTTTTCCTCTTTGCATTAGAACGCAGCCTAATCCTTGCCCTGACGCGACGCAATAGACCACAAAATCATCACAACCTTCAGGAAGAGTGAGGATTGGTGCATCACAAAGTTTTTGTTTAAGAGTTTGAAAGGCTTCTTCTTGCTTGGGTCCCCATATGAAAGGTTTTCCCTTATGAGTTAAAGTCGTGCGTGGTACAGCAATGCGAGAGAAGTTTGAAATGAATCGATTATAATAGCCAGCTAGACCAAGAAAAGATCTTACTTCAGTTGGTGTACGTGGAGCTTGCCATTCTTGTACCGCTTTGATCTTTGAGGGGTCGACATGTATTCCCTTGTCATTGACTACATGTCCGAGGAATTGCACCTCTTTTAACCAGAATTCGCATTTGGAGAATTTGGCGTAAAGCTTTTCCTTCTCTAGAAGTGCAAGGATGAGTCGAAGATGACGCTCATGATCAGATTTAGATTTTGAATAAATAAGAATGTCGTCGATGAAGACTATAACAAATCGATCAAGATACGGTTTGCAGACTCTATTCATTAGGTCCATGAAGACAGCTGGTGCGTTGGTTAAACCAAATGGCATAACCATGAATTCATAATGGCCATAACGAGTTCGGAAAGCAGTCTTTGGGACGTCTTCTTCATGCACTCTAAGTTGATGATAGCCAGATCGAAGGTCGATTTTTGAAAAGCAGTTGGCACCTTGTAGTTGGTCAAGAAGATCATCAATGCGAGGTAATGGATAGCGATTCTTGATTGTTAACTTGTTGAGCTCTCTGTAGTCGATGCACATACGAAACGATCCATCTTTCTTCTTTACAAAAAGGACAGGTGCACCCAAGGCGATGAGCTAGGACGTATGAATCCCTTGTCAGTCAACTCTTGTAATTGACTGGCTAACTCTTGCATTTCAGAGGGAGCTAACCTATAAGGAGACTTTGCAACTGGTGTAGCACCAGGTAATAGGTCAATACGGAATTCGACTTCTCTAACTGGAGGAAGTCCTGAAATGTCGTCAGGAAAAACTTGCGGAAAGTCTTTTACTACAGGAATGTCTTCAATTTTCTTCTCCATGGTTCCCTTTTTGATGATATGAGCTAAAAACGCGACATAATTCTTGCGAAGATATTTTTGAGCTTGAAGACAAGACATTAAGCCGAGTCCTTTCGACGAGGTTTCTCCAAGGATTCGAAGAGTCTGACCGTTTAAAAGAGGAATACGTATAAATTTTTCGCGACATACAACTTCTGCCTGATGTTGACTGAGCCAGTCCATACCAATTATGATATCAAAACTTCCCAGCTTCATAGGAATAAGGTCGACTGAGAAATCGTAGTCGTTTAGGGTGAGTGTACAGTCGCGTATAACAGAGTTTAATGAAACTGGTTTCCTGTCAGCAACTTCTACCGTTATGGATTCCGTGAGCTTATCCCGATTTTTGTTTAAGATAGATTCAAATTCTAAAGACACAAAACTTCTATCCGCACCAGTATCAAATAACATAGATGCATATCTACCATTTATAAGGAACGTACCGTTAACGACATTACCGTCGGCCCTAGCCTGATTAGCGTTGATATTGAAAGCTCTTCCTCTTGCAGGTGGAGGAGCTTGGTTCGCTTGATTCACTGGGTTGGCTTGAGCTTGAGCATGGATAATGTTTACCAACCTTGGACAAGTGTTTCTGAAATGGCTTGGGTCTCCGCAATTGTAGCAAGCCCGCATAGGTTGGCCCATAGGATAATTGGGTTGGTAATATGTTTGGGCTAGGTGTTGGGTGGGTGGTAATAGTAGAGGTTGTTGGGCTTGACCCATTATTTGTTGGTGAGTTTGGGTTAAAGGTTGGTGGCGGTTCGTTCGTTGAGGCATGCGGCAGGTTTGAACAGTATGACCTACGCGACCACAGCCGGTGCAATATTGGCAAGGATGATCAGGGGAATGGTGATATTGGCAACGGTTACATTTTGGTAACGGGCCAGTGTAAGGTCTTCTGTATGGTGTGGGTGAAGGAGCAACCTGGGTAATGGGTGTAGCAGGGATAGGGGAGTTGGCTTGAGTAACAGCGAAATTTCTGGTGTTGCGCTTCCTCTTGTTAGCAAACTTAGAGGAAGAGATAGGATGGTTTGAAGTTTGACCCTCAACAGGGGCTTTCTTTTTCTCTTCTTTGAACTTCCCGTTGCGAATTTGGTTCTCGGTCAGTTCAGTTGCTAGCTCCATAGCAGCTTCAAGTGTTACCGGTGAAGTGCTGAGGACTGAATCTTGAATTTTCGAGGGAAGTCCTCGAATATAATGCTCAATCAGACGATAAGTTGGGGTGAATAAATTTGGAACCATTTGGTTCAACTCCAAGAACCTCTTGTTATAGGTGGTATGGTCTCCCTCCTTCTGCTTTAGAGCATGAAATTCATCCTCCAACTTTTTAATTTCACTCCTAGGACAGAAACGCCTAGTCATGATTTCCCTTAACTCCTCCCAAGTTAAGGCCATTGCATCTTCAGTTCCCCTCTTCCCTTTCTCAGTATTCCACCAAGTGAGAGCTACCCCAAATAGTCTCCCGGTGGCGTATCGAACCTTGCGATCCTCAGGACAATCGCAGTTGAGAAAAGTGTTTTCCATCTCCTCGAACCAATGTATGAGGGCAGTGACACCCTCGGTCCCTTCAAATTTAGGAGGATCACAAGACTTGAAATGTTTGTATGAACACTTGCTGGTAGGAGGGTTGTCGATGTTCTGGTCATGTTGCTGGGAAGGGTTAGTAGGATTTGTAGCGAGGGCTTGTTGCACTTGGACCACAATGTCAGGCAGTATCGTGGCCATTTGTTTCGCGATTTGTGTGGCCAAGCGTTCCTGAGACCTTCCTGATCTTTTACCCCTTCGTTGTTGTCGGGACGACATCTACAGGAATATACATGAGAAGATTGTGAGTTTTTGGTGTCTTTTTAGGTGTCATGTGTCTTTAAGAAAATGAAAATAACATAAATATCAATAATGCAACTACATCCATAGGATGTCTTGGGTTTGTTCATGTTGGGCCTCAAATGTCCCCCATACCTTCACCTATATAGTCATGTGGGCCCCCATAGCTATTGACTTGGTTGGATTCACATTAGTATTGGCAATTTAACACTCGCATCACCCGAATGCAAACCACAAAATATGTTCATGAGATGTTTGGTCGGAACGTGTCCAGGTGTAGACACAATGACAACTCAAAGTGGGGTTAGCTCACACGACGTTTGGTATAGCATGCTTTGGCCTAATAGGTACTTCGTACTCTCATCGTTAGTCCCCAGGTAGGCAAACTGGTCCTTTATTTTGGATTTATACGAATGCCAGCCTAGACAGGACGTTCTGACTACCGGTACTGGTACCCTTCCAGTTACTACATGCCCGTCATGAGAACTCACTTTGATGAGATTTGAAAACACAAAAATCATTGTAAAAGCAATCATGATGTGGTGTGTGCTTTCATGGATGTGATATGTTATGAGTATATGATTCATGATAGGCATTATATGATAATATATACTTATGAACATGCTTGCATAACATTGAATGTAACATTTAACATAAAACATATAAACATCATGAAATTTGGCATGTAACACACAAAAATCTTATAAGTTTCTAATCAACTATAGTATAGGCTCTAAGGGTCTAATAACCTATCCTATATCCCTATAGTCATGGCTCTGATACCAATCTGTCACACCCCGACCCGCAGCGGAATAAGAGTCGGGGCATAATTGGGTTATCACCAAAGCTCATGATATTTACTATTATGTTTCATATTTATTAAAGTCAAAGTTACATTTCCAAATATCCATACAATACAAAGAAAATAAACCAAACATAACTATTCCAACTCTAAATCATTTTATTCTTCTAGTCCAATCCTATGTGTTTCTAGCTATTGCTGGTTCACCTGTATCATGTGTAAAAATGGGGGTTTTTGGGTCAACATAAGTTGGCGAGTGAACCTTGTTAGATAAACATTTATTATTGATTTACTTGTTAGTTTATCAATGAAAAATTGTGCATAATCATAAATGAGCAAATGTAAATAATCAGACAGTGGCAAATAGCAATCACAACTATAACAATCAATAACATATGATAGCATACATAAACATACCAACAACATACGATAAATAACATAAATGAACTGTGCGATCAAGGCTCAATCAAACAGAGCCGATCGTATTGCATGTACTGAAAATGAAAAATGTCTGTGCGATCAAGGCTCAATCAAACGGAGCCGATCGTATGTGGGCACGCCAGGTTCAACCTCATAATGAAATGGGGAACATGCTCAACGCTCATAATGTAATGGGGAGCGGCGGCCTATGAAATTGCATGTACTGAAAATAATAATTTGCATCCAACAATAACCACACAACAATTGAAACATACTGAATACACATGTTCATGATATGATGTATGCACAATGGTTTAAATATAATATATATACATATCAAGACACATGATACACCCCAAAACGTGATTAAACGGGGAATTTGAAAAGATTCACTCACATTGGGTGCGTTAGATTGGAGATGGTGAGATGCGCACGAATTAGATGAGCGGGACAACGAGAAATACTAACCTAAATAATAACGGAAAAGTATATTAAATGAGTGGATTTTATTAAGGATTTTAATGAAATTTTTAGATATATTTTTGTGAGTTTAAGGCTATTTTCTATCTTTAAAAATGTTATTTTTAAGTATTTTTTAATTGATTTTTAAATTAAATTAAATAAATAAAAATATAAAAAAATTGTTTATTTTGCGTTGACCGTTGACTTGTTGACTTGTTGACCGGTTCGGTCAGTGGAATTGTTTGCGCCAGGTGAGGCTTGAACCCGAGACCTCCCGTACGCGTGCACGCAGGTCTACCAACTGAGCTACGTGTCTAACCCGAAATAATCTTGTTTTTAATTTACTAATTCGGTTTAACCAAAATTCTTTTAATTTCAAAAACATTTTAATTCAACGAACCGGTGCCAGTATCAGGTTTCGAACTCGTGACATGCGATTCAGTGTTGCACACAGTCCACCGCTGGACTGTGTGTCTAACCTGGTTAACATCTCGGTTTTTATTATACTTAACAACTAACGGGATTAACCCGGTTTAGTTTTAAACAAAAAGGCATTTTATTACGTAAGGAGTGCGTGTATCAGGGATCGAACTTGTGACGTGCGTGTATAATTTGCACACAGTCCACCGCTGGACTGTGTGTCTAACCCGTTCATTTTACTGGTTTTAAATAAACTTATAACTTAACTAACTTCGTCTTCTACATTCAGATTACAGTCAACTGATTCACTAATCCGTTTCTTGTTTTTATGATTAACAAACATTCTTAATGCTAAAATGAAATGGCAGAGACGGTAATTAGGGGTGAACATACCGATGAACGGTTTATTTCAGAATTCCGGCAATGTGTCGGTCCCTGTTTTTATGCTCTTCAACTGAACAAGACAATTAACCGTTTTTATTAGCTAATCGTGAAATTGAAGTGATCAGCAAATGTTAACAGAGGGTTTGAATGCCCTTACCGATTCTCAGATGAATATAGAGATTTTCAGAATCTTTCCGGCGAACTGAAATTAGCTGAATACCGTGACTGAATTCGATTTCAATTAAGAGGTTTAAGTTAGAAATAGCCTAACAATTGTTGAACTACAATGATATTGAAAGATTTACCGTTTGAAGATGAATACGGTTTTCCGGCGAATTTTGCAAAAATTCCGGCGAGTTGATTTAGACGTTCTGATGGTCTGAAAATGTGAAGAAAGTGAAATGGAATGTTGGTATGACGTTTCTGAGTCGCGAAAGGGGTCTGGAGTTGAAGTAATCTGGACTTGATTCTTTTCGGTTATAAAAACCGATAGTAATGAAAATTGATGTTCAATCACTTCTGAATTGATTAAAATCATCGGTTCATCGGTTATAGACGTGAATGAGCGATTAATCAAACGATTTGACGATTGAATTTCCGATTTCCGTTTCTCAGTTGGCGCAACCGATTTAACCGAGTTTGTGTATAAATGATATTTGTTTCCTAGAGATAACAGAAAACAACAAGTGGTGGAGTGGTGATGTGAGTGTGTGCTAAGTCTTTGGATTTAGTTCCGGCTGACCCGGGTTCGAGTCCCGGCAGCAACATTTCCTTTTTATTTATTTTGTTTTAACTTTTTATCAAATATAATTTTTATAGTTTAGTTTATTTATTAATTATGTATCATTTTAAATCAAAATAATCATAAATATTCAACGTGACATTTATGACTTGATATTCGATTACAAAACGGAGCGGGTTTTGAAAACCCGTTTTTGACAAATGTTACACCCACTCTCTTGGAGCTCTCCTCTGGACAAGAGGACTCCTTTTCTAAGTTGCATTATGCTCAAACACTTTCAAGTAAGTGTTTTCATTAGTGCAATTTCATTTTATTTAGTTATTTTAGGTTAAGTCAAACAGTTGACTTTCTGTTTGACTTTAGCTTCTAACCAAAATGGTCAATGTAAGTTCAACCCGAACTTTCCTATGTGATCGTAATAACAATGGTGTGATCCCTTTGCGATCATACCTTCGGGCAATCACGTTTACTAGTTGAATTGTAAGTTGAGCATTTTCCGTAAAACTTGACTTTTTTGACTAAAATGCATAAATGAGTTCTACAACTTAAAACACTGATTTTTTTATTTTATACAAGTTTTGTAACTAATATAAACTGATTATAACATGCTCAACTTGTTCAATTCAGTTTAGGATCTTATTCTATGTAAAAAGTCAAGCAGTTTGACTTTTGCTTTGACTTTTGATTCTGACCCGTTTGGTCAACGTTTAGACCTGTTTTAAACTTGTTTAAAGGCCATGTTATTGTTGATATTAAACCTACTGAAGTTATGCTACATGGTCAGCCCTTTTGATAGGTTTATTGACAAGTCCCAATTATGTTGTTAAAAATGACCACAATGCCCTTATGTGGTCAAATGAACTAAATAAACGATTTTGAATTAAAATAGATTTATAAACTGACTTTAGATTAGTAGATACATCATTAAAAATATATTTTGACACTAAGACTTATCGTAAGCCCATCCGACCTTCAAAACCCGTCATTGTGCGCATAACTAGTTATGCGAACCTAGTTCGCATAAACAAGGTGTAACAGGTCTAGGCAATTCAAAACCCTTCCAAATCAGAATGCTTGGTTAAATTTACCTTATCCAATGATTCTTTACACTCGGATAGGTATAAACCACATTCTATCCGGTTTACGCTTAATCTAGCGATTAATCTTATTCTTACGTAACGGTTCGTATCAAGGGAACTAACCTATGACCCGTATACATTCTAACAGATAGCTAAATCTGTTCACTTCGGACTATTGAACCCCCTAGATAATCGGACTTGAGTTAAATCTTTGTCTTTACGTCTTTTACTATATTTGAAACCGTTATCGGTTGGAAGCTAGCTAAAAGGTAAATAATCTTAACTTATTTTCTTTTAAAACTTGGGATATGGCGAATACGTCATTTGGAGCGAGTATTACATAAATGAGCCGCCTAAGATTGCTCATAAATGTAAGAACTCGGTTTAATCCGTTATATTTGATAACTGAAACAATTGGGGGTTAATGGTAACGTGTTCGGGCGTCCCTGAACTATTATGGCCGTACTGAATAATGTGTCGGGGTAGGCATACTGACTGTAAGACACGTTATTCATCTTTGGTGTGTACCATAATCATTATAGCACTAAAAATGACCGACTTTGATTTTTGGTTCCCATTGTATGACAAATATGTAAATCTGGTGACAAGATGAAATCCTAAGAAATATTAAATGGTTATCTACGGGTTTTCTCTATGTATAAAACTCTTTTCGAAAAAACTATTTTTCCAAAGAGCCAGTTAAGTGTATTTACCAGCGAAAGCTGACGTATTTTCAAAAGACTAAACTGCAAGTACCGAACCTTGATATTAGGCTGGGATTCCGGGTCGGCTATGATAAAGGCTATGGAATTTGCAACTCCTAGCCTAAGGCCTATGATGTCTAAGCTTCTTTTACTTTGATTCCGCCTGTGGGCTTTGTACTGGATACTTTTATAAACTTTATTTGTATTCTGACTTCTAAATAATACATAATTTTACTCCAATACTTCCGCTGCATATTATTATTGTGATAACTGTTATCCAACCATTACGACTATACCTCTCCGGGCCCACAAGGAATTCGGGGTGTGACATGTATTTTCATATATTATTATTATCATTTATTTATTTCTTATTCAACTCCCATTTACATTCTAACTTCTAAATCATTCCACTTACACACCTTCTTCATCCTTGTTAGGATAAATTGGTGCTTCAACCTCTTAAGACGAACATCTCACGTTTGTGGAAACCATTTGCAAATAGTGAGTATACTCGAACCCTTTTTCCTTTAAACACATTTTGGGTTGCAATATAAGAAAATATAAAAACTCACCTACACACAAGCAATCACATTATTCAAACACTCAATCTATGAATACATGCTATTTGTCATACATAAATGCTAGAAGTCCATCTTGTGTACTCAATCACCTACTTTAACGATAGTAGCACTATAGGAGTAGCACACCACCCTTACGTGGTATTGTTAAGTATTCAATCTTATACGACCTGTTCCCTTATATGGAAAGGATATGCTAGAGAACACCTGGTTTGATTTATAGTTTACACATGCTAGTGGTATACAAATTTCCATGTTAGATTGAGACCTTTTATTCTATATTATGTAGACCAAACTTGTATGTTCACCAACTATTTTATTGACCTTTATTATTCATATATTGAAGGGAATTGAGGATAAGGTTCAAGAAATCTACTTATGTGGATTTAGAAGTGCACAAATAAATTAGTTTTCTTTTATTTGAATATTTGAATTGATGTAAATTCTTTTCTTTTGACAATGTACGAATTTGAGTTTATGAAATAAAAAGGGTTTATTTAAATATTGTCATTTTCAACTGTTATGATGTTTGAGCAAATCCATTCGCTCATGTCCCGATGATTCCGCCATCGGTTGGGGTGTGACATGGCAATGACGAAATTAGTTGCAATTAGGATAGTCTAGTCATTGTCTATTGCCTTTTCTTTTTGTTTAGATTGTTTGGTTTGTATTTGCTTTCTTTATCTTCTTTGCTATTTGTGTGTCTTAGTGAGTCTATCTGTCATAGCGATTCTCCCTTAGTTTGCCTTTCAAGTTTATGCCATATACTCATTCACATGGTTCGCCTGAGATTGATGTTTCTTCAAAGCCCGAGAGAGATCTTCACGAGCGTCTTAGCGAGTATCATGAGTGTCTGCGTCTTATCCAAGAAAACAAGATACACATTCGCTTTTTTTTCGATCAAAAGATGCACCGATTCGAGGTACTCATGGTTTTAAATCGCTACAGCCGTTGCTTGACCCATTCCAGTTTGATTGTCCTCATGCCACAAACCATTCATTTCTTACCTATTCCGCAAGGTAACTGTCTTATTTTTACTCGATTAAGGTCACAATCTGGAAGAAGATAATAATATGTTAAAATTCTCACCTGGATAGTTCGATGTCTTGTTCTCAATAGAACTAGTTGTGAAGCAAGCGACTGGTTATAAAGAAAATCGGGATCACCTTGTACAAGTTAAGAACAAAGAAAAATCATTACTCTTGGTAATTATTTTCTGATTACATTTATTCTAACAAATTCATAAATGTTTTTAGTTTGAATATTCATTCATTTTCTTCATATAACAATTTTACTCTATTTTACGAAACACATCATACAAGTATCAAAAGTTGTTGGATTTCTCGATATTCTTGTTAAATTTGAATGAAAGTATGAAAACATTTTTGTTAGTAAAATCAAATTTGCATTATTTTATTCTAGAGTGTTTTAATGAATTATTATATCTTTTAGTGTTGTTGATGCATATGTTTGTTGACTACGTCATCAAATAACATTGAGTCAGTTGTTAGGAGTGAACGTTAAAGTTTAAGTTAGTAAGAGTACAAGTTCGCCCGAACTTGTGTTGGATAGGACAAGTTCGGCCGAACTTAAGTTCGGCCGAACTTGAACATGACACTTTTCAAGCGAACTTGTAATCCTATAAATAAGAGTGTTGTGATTTCATTTGTAACATTCAGAGATTTTGTAACCTGGATAGCGAAGCTCTGTCCAAGTGTTTCTAGGATTTGTAACGTTTACTAATCAATGAAACAGTGTTAAACAGTAACAAACAAGTCTACAATCTCGCCTATGCAAACGGATTCCGCACGTTTACCTTAGGTTTGCCAAATCAGGACCTGAATGATCCGTACAACGGACCTTACAAGTGGCATCAGAGCAGGATATGCCTGATTCGAAGACATTGGACTTAGAACATTACATCTTCTAATCATTTCTTTAAATTTTTTATTTTTCTTGGACATTTCACGGACAAAATGGACTGATTTTCAAGTATAATAGTAAAATCCATCATATTAAAACCCTTGGAAGTTTCAGACCCTAAAACAAATGATTTCATGTCGAAATTGGTTAAAAACCAATTTTTGAAAACAACACTTGTCCGAAGTTGCTAACCAAGTTCGTACGAACTTGTTCAAAAACCATACAATCTGGGTGTTTAGAACTTCGCACGAACTTGGACTTTAGCTTACAAACTGTTTGTGAATAACTTCGCACGAAGTTGTTCATTATTTTTGTGAAACTTCGTCCGAAGTTGTCCAAGAATTTGCTGAAACATCGATACAAGTTCGCACAAAGTTGTTCAATAACGTACAAGTTGAATTGAATGTACAACTTCGCACGAAGTTGTCCAAACTGATATTTCAAAAGTTGTTACAAGTTCGTACGAAGTAACCTTCCAATCTCTAAAAAAAAGATGCATGAAAATCTCGAAAAACATCTCGGACATTATATATCGTTAGATTCGTATCGACGAGATGATTTTAAAGCTATAATCTGGTAAAAATTTTGTCGGAAATGGAAGATATTGATTTTGAAAAATGAATGATTGGGAAGAGTTGCCTTTTGATTTGGATCCTTGTAAATGTTGGACTATTTGGTTTAAAAGATTTGAAATGTTTAAATGCAAAAAGGATGAATCTGTAATTGAGCTAGTAAAACGTTTTTTGTGTCATGGTTAATCATTTAAATCGATGTAATTACGGGTGGCAAATCTGTATTGAAGATCAGTTTTCGTAATTGGAAGATTCATTACCATCAGAATGGGATGATTTCTTGAAAGAATCAAAAAAGAAACTTAGATTTGACATCAATCATCTTTATGAATTTATGAGCGAAATTTGTGATCACATTCCTGTAATTGAAAACCTGAAAGTTTTAAAACTAAAAAAGGAACGTGAGTTTGTGATTAAAATGGAAAATCCTGAAGTTTATCATTCTTTTGCAGGTCTAGTCAGTGATCAAGGAAACGATATGGAAGCACAAAGTTTAAATGATCGGATAAACAGAGAAAAAATGATGGCGAAGAACTGTGAAGAACAAGTTTCAAGTACATCGACAAATGAGTCTTCAAGTTCTAAACCAATATGCCTAGTCTATGATGAAGATTTGAGAGATTATGTGGCAGATAATGCCAAACTCTTGATCATTCTGGAGAGTTTGACATTAGAAAATAAAAAGTTAAAAAAAATGAAAAGATTTTTGAAAATAGAATAAAAAATTTAGAAAATGAAAAATCTGTTTTAAATGAAAATGATTTTGAAAAACAAAATATAATAAATTCGCATCTTGAAAAAATCAGAAAATTTGAACAAGATGCTGAGATTGCTAAAATTAAAATTGTTGATTTGGAAAAAAAATTTGAAAGGTTTTGTGACCTCGACATTAATGTTAGATCATATATGTCGAAAACTGATCAATGAGAATAAAAAGGTAATTCCAATAAGTGACAATGTCACAAATTATGACAATGTCATAATTGAGGATTGTGATGATGATACCGACGATGAAAGTGATAAAAATGAAATATTTTTAAAACTAAAAGCGAAATTTCAAAAAACTGTTCTACAATCTATTAAAAAAGGTGAATGTTCAACGCAAAAACCTTCTAAGCAAAATGGAGAACGAAAACAAAAGGAAAAACGAAGTTTTAAAAATTCTAAAAAGTTTCAAAAGGAAAAATAAAAGTTCATCGGTACAATTATCCAATCATTATAAAAATTCACAAAAATTTTAAAATAAGTGGTACAGGTCGAACCACAGTGCTTCAAAGTCAAATCAATTTTATATAAGAAACAGGAAAGATGGCTATCACACTTCAAATCAATGTTATGATTTGAGTGTATGGTTTGATAAAAAGGATCGATATGATAACAGGGTGTGTCACAACGGTGGAGTAATTGGACACATTGCTAGAAAATGTCCACAAATCAATCTTAAACATATTCATATTGATAAGAAATATTCTGAGGATTTGAAAGTACTAACTCAGGTTTGGAAACCTATTCATAACAGGGTGTGTTACAACGGTGGAGTAATTGGACACATTGCTAGAAAATGTCCACAAATTAATCTTAAACCTATTCATATTGATAAGAAAAATTCTGAGGATTTGAAAGTACTAACTCAGGTTTGGAAACAATGTACAGAAACTACAAACAAGGTGAAACCAGTTATTACTAAGTTTTCAAATTTTAAAACTGGTGAATCCTCAAATAGTAATGAACAAAAAGTGTCCACATTGTATTTTAAGAAAGCTTTAACGAAAAATCAAACATGGTTGGTGAAGAAAAAGAAGATACACAATCAGTGAAAGTTGAAAGTTTAGAGGACTTTCTGAAGCTTGAGAAAGTCCATAATAAACCTGATTATGAAAAGAAAATCAAAATTGAGGTTGAAGAAATAATACCTAAGACTGAAAAGACTTGGGTATCATTATTCAACTAATTGTTTGAACTTTTGTGTAGGAACTTCGGAGATGAAAGCAAATCACTAAGAATGGAGTTCCGTGGCACACAATGAAGACGATGGGCCGGGATAACAAGTTATATATAAAGACCATTTTTTTACAAAACTTTGAAATTCCAAAAACCTTTGCTTTAAAATTTTGAAATATTTTGGAGAAAATTTTTCGAAAATACATTCCAAAAACGTCTACTTTCAAATTTTGAAAATTTTTGGAGAAACATTTTCGAAAACATGTTTTAATAACGTTTACTTGAAAATTTTACAAATTTTTGAAGAAAATTTGAAAAAATTCCATACCTCACTGTTGAACCGACAAAACTCAGGGATATAAATGTTTTATTAACACAAAAGTGTCAAGGATTTTGTCATTATGAGGGGGGGGGGGGAGTTTAAAAGATAAATTGTGAAGCAGTAAGGGATGATGAATTAAAGTGATTCTCATCGGTTGGTCAATATTTCTCTATAAATCAAAATTTCTAAATATGTTTTTGAATTTTAGGGGGAGAAGAAATTTTGAAAATCCAAAAACATCTAAAAATTTCAAAAGTACAAAAACATGAAAAAGAAAAAATAAGAGTTTTGTGTAAAAAGGAAATGATAGTACATCAGTGGACTATCACAGTATGCTAAGGATTTGTAAAGTTTAGAAGAATTAAACAAGTCTTACTATGGATGTGTCGATAGTATTTACATGTTCAGTAGATTGTTTCCGAGATATAAACTAAATTTTACAACTGCTTAATTTGTGGATGAACATCTCTCGGATATATGGACTTAGTACTCCGAAATGTCATTTGAGAGATTGCCTGATTCTGAGATACGAGGTCTTTATAGATGACTGATATCTGGGGTATTATACAAGTTCTTCTGATTTTGCGTAAGCAATGGCCTAGAACTTGTAGACTACTTTTGCATTAAAACCCTAAAACTGCATTCAATTGAAATTATCGAAAGATACTACAATTGCAGTACAAAAGATTCCAAATTTGGAACACAACTTTTAAGACAAGCCTTCATCTCTTTGTCTGCACAGTGGTACTAACCTGAGCTCTCAAGGTCTCGCATTACCCAGATACAGATATCAGTTACGTTGTATTCACCTGTAAGATGAAATCTAGGGAATCTTGATACGTGAGTATATTGGGAACCATAGTTAAGTCAAGTTTCTTAATTCTACCTAACATATCATGGAACAATTCAGAAATGTGTCGAAGTTTAAGTGGACAAACATATCGACAATCTAGGTAAATTTCTTTAAAGTTAAAGTCTCAAAAAGGTCAACGGTACTTGTGGTTTGTCTTAAAAACTGATATGATCCTTTAACACAAACTCAACAAAAATATGATTTTACATACGTTTTTACATAGTTAGTGTTTGTTATTCATTTTATAAATTATCCTTTTAAGTTTTGACCACTGATGATGAATAGCTGATTTTCAATGTCTAGAGTTGCTGAACAAAATTTAAAACCTTTGAAAATTGATCTGAAAAATTTTAAAGTTCATTAAGTTGAAACTTACATTTGAGTAAATGTGTCAGTTTAGTGTCAAAATGTTTAATCAAAATCATTAAGTTGAACTCGATACATGAGTCAGATATTCAAGGTCTTTAAGTTGGACTTGAATAACTAAGAGGGTTTAAAACTGATGAGAAGATTAAAATTTGAAATGGTTGTATTTAGAGGTTTCAAAGTTTGAATCTGAAATGTTTATTTGAAAGTTTGAGGAACTTTGAAACAGAAAATAGATTTTAAAGGGGAGCTGGATAAAACACGTTGATTGAAGATAACAAGAAGCTCAAAGTAAAGGGGAGCATGGTGTTAAAGTTTTATCAAGACAAACTCAAGAAAAGAGAATAGATTGACGAAGATATGAAGATCATCGATGTTAAAGTTATTCAAGAAATAAAGATCAAGAGAATCTCTGGAACTTAATTGAAGACTGATGACTACGGCAACATCCAAGGGGGAGTCTGTTGATGCATATGTATGTTGCCTACGTCATCAGATAATATCGAGTCAGTTGTTAGGAGTGAAACGTTAAAGTTTAAGTTAGTAAGAGTACAAGTCCGCCCGAACTTGTGTTGGATAGGACAAGTTCGCCCGAACTTAAGTTCGGCCGAACTTGACCATGACACTTTTCAAGCGAACTTGTAATCCTATAAATAGGAGTGTTGTGATTTCATTTGTAACACTCAGAGATTTTGTAACCTGGACGGCGAAGCTCTGTTCAAGTGTTTCCAGGATTTGTAACGTTTACTAATCAATGAAACGGTATTAAACAGTAACAAACAAGTCTACAATGTCGCCTATGCAAACAGATTCCGCACGTTTACTTTAGATTTGCTAAATTAGGACCTGAACGATCCGTACAACGGACCTTACAAGTGTAAACTATTTAAAGTGTTTTAAGTCATCAATAGTGAATTATATCTTTTAAGTGTAAACTATTTAAAGTGTTTTAAGTCATCAGTTATAAATTACGTAGTATTGTGAGTATTTGTTTTTAATTGTTTTATATAGTAAAGATATTCAAGAAAAAAACTAATATTTTATGTTTCTAACTTATTCGAATAAGAATGTTACCTTTGTCATAATATTTATAAAACAAATCAAACGTAAAACCAAAACTATATACATTCTTGAAATTTACTTAAAATTGATAATAAATAAAAATATGAAGCTAGTTAATGTCAAGTGGTGATTTTTTTTGGCAGAATTACAAGGATATTATTGAGTTTTACGTTTTATAGATTGTATAAACTGGTTTGATATAACTTGACAGGAGATAAGCAAATAAATAAGAAATACAAGTTGAATCATGAAAATTGAGAAAAATAAGAAACACTGAAGTTCCAATAAATATTCATGTTGAAATCCTAAAATCTCTATTGTAGGAGATCAGCATATAGAACAAACGCAAAGGCTTAATCGAGCATAAATAATTTCAGTATAAAAAATATACATTGTTGGTTCGTTCGGGATTTGAGGTCAAGCTGAAGTTTTATTATGGTTATCACTACTCGTAAAATATGTGCTCGCGTAGATGCCTTAACAACTTTGTGTGGATCATTTAGTAATCAACCAAAACAACTTGCGTGGAACACTTAGCAACACATCAAGGTGAGTATTCATCGCCCAAATGTCCGAATAGTCCATGTGATTTGCTACATTTTCACCTATAGTCCTTATATTTTTAAAATTACAGCTATAGTCCCCAACTTTTGCACATTCGTTCTCGGATAATCCCTATTATGGATGGGGGTTAGTTTTAGTGTTAAGTGGGTGTGAGATAACTAAATTCCCTTTATATTAAAAGATTAAAAAATACATGTTGGACCCACCCCCCCCCCCATCGTCTCCTCCACCACAACCGATCGTTGTCGGAGTGATTTCTTGCATCGTTGTCACTATCTCCAACAACCGTAACCAAAACCACCGTTATCGCCTTCAACCACCACCATCTTGTCCACTACCGTATGAACCCATCAACGTCATCAGAGCCTTGAAGTTGTTCATTATAAATATCTCGTGCACTGAGTTAAATCATAATAATCAAACTGTGAGTCAAAATGTGTTTACCAATGTTCTTGGCTTTTCTTCACCAGATGCAAAGAACCATTGTTGCAAAACGCAAAATTTTAAACCTTTACAAAGGGCTATAAGTGTGTTTGGGATTACTTTTCAAACACTTGTAAACTGATTGTCTGACACTGCATTTTGTTATAGTAGAAGCAAATTCATTCAATTATCTGATCTTGATGATTTCAAACTGGCGGATCTTGATCCGATTTCAACGCGTCACCCCGTCAGAGCTGATTTCAACGCGTCACACCGTCAGAGCTGATTTCAACGCGTCTTTCTGGCGAGGTCTAGTTCCATCAAATCAGATTTCAGATCTGGTTCCGATTGGTACCAGGGCGTGTCGTGGTACCGGCGATGTCTGCCACACCATCTCCGACATTTTTCATTGTGCGAAAGATCCTATGACGACAGGAAAGAAGAGCTTTGCTCGATGATGGGGTGAGATGGTGGTGGTTTGGTGATTGTGGTTGCGACACACCGTCACTGGAATATCCTGCCTCTCAAATTTCCACATCTCTCCATCTGTTATATAAGCAACCACAATTTCTTGCTAATTTGATGTAAAGTTGCAACTGGTAAAACCTGAGCGAGAAAGAGGAAGAAAAGGGGGAAAGCGGTGGTGGTAGGGGTTAAAGGGGGGAGTCGGGGTGACGAAGGGTGGGGAAGATGAAGTGTGTGGTGGGTCCCACATAAATTATTGAATATTAATTATATTTCTTTTTAAATTTTGGGTATTAATTTAACTGTAAAGGTATTTTGGTTATTTCACACACAATTAACACCAAATACTAACCTCCATCCACTTCAGGGATGATCTGAGAACGAATGTGCAGAAGTTGGGGACCATAGCTGTAATTTTAGAAATGTAGGGACTATAGGTGAAGATGGACCAAACCATAGGGACTATCCGAGCATTTTTCTATTTTCATTATATATATTTTGGTGTGTATCATGTATACCTGTACTTAAATTGTTTATTCTTTTATTCAAATTATGCAAATTCATTTTATGTGATAATATGTGTTAAACTTGTGTAACGCCTCGCTTTTTGTAACTTTCCTTATTTAGAAAGTGTATTCGAAATTCCATTTATGGAAACTTGTAATCATATTGTATTCGTATTTCATTTCCAACTTTGTAATCCGAGACTTTGATCGTAATAAAATTTATACTTAATACATACTTGTTATACTTACAGTTTAATCGTTTATATGCAAACCGATGCTTATTATACGTGATAATACTTGTACATACATTCCTAATACTTGAATTATACTTACATATGCTTGAAATACCTAAAACAAGCTAAAATATAAGTTTTTAGCATAAAATAACCTAAAAACCAAGTACAGGGGCCAAAAGTTAGCAAAATAAACAATTTTTGAAAACCCACTCCCTCATGCCACGCGCCAAGACCATATGTGTCTGTCGCGTGGCGCGACGGAGTCGTGTTTCCAGCCTAGCTATTTTCAGCTCGCGGATTGGACCTTTTTTCTCCACCTTTCTCACCTCCAATCACCTTCTAACCTCCTTAACTCAAACCTGAATCACCCCCATTATAAATATGAGCCTCCTACACATCATTTTCATTTTCCAAACACTTCTATAACATCAAACACTCTCCAAAATCTCTAAAATTTCAAGAACAAGGCAGTTCAATCTCACTTTTCTTCATCATTTATTCACCAAATCTTCTTCCATAAAGCTTGAATTGCCTCTAGGAATGTTTCCACAGGTTTTCCATGGAAAATCAAGGTGGAACATCACCATTTTGAAGACCAAACTTTCTGTTTTGAAGATTTTGGTTGTAACTTTCATTAAACTTACATTTTTCTCAACCAAACTTGTGTTCTTATGCCTCTAATCAAGTCTATGATTAGTGAGCTAATCAAAGTTGTTTCATACAAATTCGAAGGTGTAAAACACCTCTAAACTTTCTGTTTTTGTTAGGGTTATTCACCCACAAGTGTTGAAACCTCCAAGCTTGTTTACATGACAAGACTTGTGCTTTGGTATGAAGTGTGATTCTTTGGAAGCCATGGCTGTCCTACCTTGAATCCACCACCTCACTTGATGTTTTCTCATCTCTATCCTAAGTAGTTTGCTAGCCTAAAAAGTGACACAACCCCGTCTAGCCTTCGATACTTAGTTAATACTTTCTATGTCCATGTTGGCTCACCCGGGTTGAAGATTACTTGGCTACTTGGTATAGTGATTACTTGTATTCTTCTCATTTCCTTTCTAAATTCATTCATGACCATCCTTGTTATCCTTGTGACAACTTATGCATTGGTGAACATACAAAAGAGGTTAAAGGAAGGTTATCCTCCTACCTCCATGCATGACTTCTATGAAATTCTATGGCATATATGATGGACTTAATATATATTAGATAATATGTACGTAAATAGACTTATACATAACCGAACTTTTAACAATAATCATGTGGTTACTTGTCTTAACATTAGGTTATATTATCTAAGACTTAACCTTCTCGTTACGATTCTAATGGGTATGACCAAGGAAACCACAATCACCTTTATGGGATTTATAGTGTCAAAACGAGTGTTAACGTCTAGATAATTATTTTCTCGAATATATACTTTTGCATACTTTATGCTCCTAATCTGAATCCTCCGTTATCATTCCAATACTCATGCACCTACGTTTCCTCATGTAGAATAACTCGGTGTTCCATCTCCAAACCAACAACTCTTCACGGAATTACCAAGTGGAAGCTTGCAAAACCGTGAGTACACTTGACCCATTTTCCCTTTTTACACAATTTGGGTTGTAACATGTTAACTTAAAAAAATACACAAACATGCACAAAAACATACTTTATACTCTCAATCCATTATACGTGCTTAATTGTTATGCTTAGGTTCATGCTAGATTCATACATGCTTTTGTCATTAACTTAGCTAGTCCAACTTAACATATATAGCGCTATAGTAGTAGCACGCCGCCCGTCGGGGTTTTGTTAAGCTTATCTTTTATTCATAAACTAGTCTCGTTACTTTTGTGGCGAGGGACACTAAATTCTTGTGGACACTTGGGTTTGACATTAGGTATTGCATGCTAGTCACACCTCGTATACAATTACCATGTGGATTAGAGTAAATTATTTTCATACTTATGTTATATTATTACAAACTTATGTACTCGCCTTTGCTTTTGCATTCAACCTATATTTTAAACATGTTACAGGTTGAGGATTGATGCCATGATGAATCTAGTAGGGATGACTAGAAACCCGCTCAAGATACTAGATTTGACTATGTTACGTTATGTTATTATTGTCATATTTTGTGTTTCCATGTTGTACTTGTACTTCCTTTGTTGTATTGACAATTTATATTTATTAATGAAATTCGGTTTTGAAGTAATTATTGTCGCTAAATAGTGTTATGTGCGATGAGCAATCTATTTCGTCTCACTTCGATGTTTCCGCCATCAGTTGGGGTGTGACAGATTGGTATCAGAGCCATAACTATAGGGAATTAGGCAGAATTGCCATGTTCGACCTAGTCAATAGTAGGTACCATACTTGACCTCCTAAGACATTTACACAATACACTTTTGAAGACTTGAAGACACTCGTAATACAAACGAGACGGTTTACACCAAGATAGGCCCAATGGCCCACAATTTTTGGTGAAACCCCTCATTCTTCGTATTCGATTTTTCACGAAGTTTCACCATCAAGTTAGGAGTGATATCCACATCTTGATGGAAAACTTCCATTCGAGTCGGAGTATGCTCCTCATTTAGTAAGAAACAACCACACTTAGGGTACGATGTTGTCAAGTTAGGGGTGAAACCCGCACCTTGTCAACTAGTCCCATTCCTCGATTTTCAATCTCGCTAAAGTCTCGAATTTTCGATCGACTAGGGACACGTAGTAACTGGAAGGGTAAAATACCGTTAATCGCTTCTCGACGAGAGTATTTTACCTATTAGGCCAAAGCATGTTTCCCTAACTCGAAAGGACTTACGAAACACTTTGGAGTAGTCAAAGTTTCTAAACCCGAAACAATCCAATGTTTTATTGAGTCTACCTTTTATGTTATCTCAATTTCTATGTGTTTTAATACTCGTTATCTCGTTCATTTCAAAACCGATGCATAATTCGCACGTCTCCCACAATAAAAAACAATAATATTCCTCGTGAACAAACTAAATTTATACTCTATTTACGCATTGATACATGATTATACTAGTTGAATACTTATTGAATACATGCGATTTTTGTAAAACATATGTGAATACATACATGCTTATACATGCTAAACTTATTTTACATTATGATCAAGTCTCATCCTTTCTTCTTCTTTCGACTCCCTAAATGTCTTCCCCAAGCTCATCCAAGAAGTCGCGATCTGGTTCAAAAAGGGGTTCTAACAACAATGAGGACACAATATCAAAGAAAGACCTCGTAGGTTTGATCGCTGAACAGATTGCCGAGCAAATGGCCCGAGTTATACCTGACATTGTAAGCAAGATCCAAACCTCGCCTACCACCGAATCCCTAATGCCTCCGTCGATTCCAAGGTGGAGACACCTAAGACGACGTTTCTTTTCAAATAGTTCATGGCCTGTAAGCCTCTCGAATTCACTAGCACTGATGGTGCCACCGCCATGATGAATTGGTTCGATGCCATAGAACTCACCTTCCTTCAAAGCGGGCGTCCTGATGACCTGCAAACCCTGAACGCTACATGGGTATTCCGTTTGAGGGCTCTCGAATGGTGGATGTAACATTTGTATAAATCGGGTTTCGAAAACCCGCCTCAAATTAACGATCAGTGTATTTATTTATGATCTTTTGATTTTACATTTTTTGTTCATTGTTTTAAACATTAGAATTTATATATATATATATATATATATGTATATATATATATATATGTATATATATATATATATGTATATATATATATATGTGTGTGTATAATAATAATAGTAACAAAGGTTTAGAATAAATTTAATAAAATAAATAAGCAACTAAATATCAAATATATATAATTAGTAACTAATTTATCTTAAAATAATTTATATAAATAAAAAGAGGGTGAACCGGGATCGAACCCGGATTCCCCCGGACACTCACACACTACAAACGCCACTGGACTACACGCACTGTTGTGCATAGTTTAGATTTCTAAATCTTTTATGGTGAACCTAAGTTGAACCTGCAACTATATCCGAAACTAGCGCGCATCTTTTCTCTCCGTCATCGAGTATGTTTGGTAAATTGGAATTTACCGGTAACCCACGAGTATTGCCTTCCAACTAACAGCTGTTCAATCTATATTTGGTAAATTTCTTGATTGAACCCGCTGTCAAACAATCAGAACCCGAAATCAAATCCCCGAACACCCCTATAAATTCTAGCCGATTACTCACAGTCTAACCTCGCACATACCCTCAAAACCACTGCCGTCGGAGAAGCTCTATTCACCGGAGAACCACCGGAACCATCGGAATCCACTCACAGAAATCGTGTCATCACCTCTGATTTACGGTATACCCTAGTGTCCTTTCTTTTAAGTTTAATCCAATTAAGCATCCGTTCTGAGCAATCGAATCGGGGTGAATCAGTTTTGGTTTAGGCGGGAATCAGTTTGGGTTAGTTTCAAAGTGTAGGAGACGAAGTGTGTTACATGTTTTATGTAATTAAAATCTAAATCTCAAACAGGTAAGACACACAGTCCAGTGGTGGACTGTGTGCAAACACACATAGACGTCCCTTGTTCGAATCCGCGCATGCACACCGGCCCGTCCATTTTCAAACCTTTTTAATATCATTCCTGAGATAACCTAGTTAGAGTATAAGCTTAATTAAAATACGAGTCTTGTCGGGTTAGCACCCAGCCCAGTTGGTCGGGCTGGGTGCATAACGTCTCAAAGGTCACCGGTTCGAGTCCTTTGACTCACACTGATCGGACTATTTAAATCTGATCAAAATTGAATGAACTTAATATGTGTATAAGATTAATTAAAATCCGGATTCTTACGGGTTAGATTCAGTTGGAAGAGCTGCGTGCACGCAACCGAGAGGTCACGGGTTCGAGCCTCACTCGCGCATACTTATTAATTGAATAAACCGGCCGACTGACAGCCTTGTCAGTCTGACCAAATTATTTTTTTATATTTTGTTTTTATTTTTATTCTAATATTTCATTTTTATGACTTATTTAAAATCAACTAAAAATGCTTAAAAATATAATTTCAAAGGTTTTAACATATCAATAAAAATCACAAAAATAACTTAAAATCTAAACAAAGGTTTTTAACCGAAATATTAATTTATTTATTTATCGGCATATCGCGTTATTATTTTAGGTTAGTACTCTTTCGTCGGTCAAATTCTCAACTCGTGCGCACTCATCATCAACCAAGAATACGCACCCACTGTGAGTGAATTTCTACAAGTTCCCTGTTTTAATCATGTTTTGGGTGTATCATGTGTCGTATCATTTCTTTATTTTATTTAACACTTGTGCCTATATCATTTCGTGATCAAATGTGTATTGCTTGTAGTGTGGTTTATATGTGGATACATTTTATCATTCCAGTGCACTCATTTCATTAGGCCCATCAGTTCCTCGTGAGATACGGGTTGAGCATCAGGTGCCTCATTAGATCGGCTCCGTTTGATTGAGCCTTGATCTCAGATACATCATCATTCATGTCATACATTCATTCAATGTGGTTTGTGATTGGTTACATATATACATTTGCTCACATGTGATTTATGCACAATTTTATTTAAATAAACATAAAAAAATCAATTATTTAAATGTTTTTATCAAGGTTCACTCGCCAACTTTTGTTGACCCAAAATTTCCTCTGTTTTACGCATGATACAGGTGATCAATTGAGGAAAGAAACACTTAGGATGGCCTAGAAGAATAATCAAGTTATTTCGTTGGAACAAGCATTTAGATTATTATTTGTGTTTATATGAAATTTTGTTGGATATTTGAAATTTTAATATGAAACTTCTTAGTAAATATCATGAGCTTTGGTGATAACCCAATCATGCCCCGACTTTTATTCCGCTGCGGGTCGGGGTGTGACAGATTTGGTATCAGAGCTTGTGACTATAGGGATATAGGATAGGTTATTAAACCTTTAGAGCCTATACTATAGTTGACTAGATTTAAATTGTTTATGAGTTACATGCAAAAAAACTTCATGATGTTTATATGTTTCATGTTTATATTTACACACAACATTATGCAAACATTCTCACAAGTACATGTTAATATGCAATGCTCATCATAGATCATACCCTCATATCATATCATATCTATGAAAGCACACACCTCACAATTTTATAATTTCCGTTATTTCTTTTCAAAGATTTTTGCAATGTTTTCATACTTTTCAAATCACATCAAAGTGAGTTTTCATGACGGGCATGTAGTAACTGGAAGGGTACGAGTACCGGTAGTCGGAACGTCCTGTCTAGGCTTGGCATTCGTATAAATCCAAAATAAAGGACTAGTTTGCCTACCTGGGATTAACGATGAGAGTACGAAGGACCTATTAGGCCAAAGCATGCTATACCAAACGTCGTGTGAACTAATCCCACTTTGAGTTGTCATTGTGTCCACACTTGGACACCCTCCGACCATACATCTCGCAATCATGTTTTACGATTTTCATTCGGGTGGTGCGAGTGTTAACCCGCCGACACCAATGTGAATCCTACCAAGCCCAATAGTCATGGGGGCCCACATGACTACACAGGTAATGGTATGGGGGACATTTGGAGGCCCAAACATGAGCAAACCCAAGACATCCTATGGATGTAGTTAAATTATTTTCAGTTATGTTGTTTTCATTCTTTTTACGACACATGACACCTAGGAAATTCTTGAACTCACAATCTCCCTACATATATTCCTGTAGATGTCTGCTAGGCAATAACGTGGAGGTAGAAGGTCAGGAAAGTCAAACGAATGCTTGGCCACGCAAATTGCTAAACAAATGGCCGTAGTGCGTCCTGACATCGTGCTACAAGTTCAGCAAGCCCCACCACTAATCCCATTAACCCTCCCAACCAAGAAGACCAAAGCGTCGCCAACCCTCCTCCCAAAACCCCTAAATGCACCTACAAACACTTCAAGTCTTGCGATCCCCCAAAATATGAAGGGACTGAAGGTGTCACTGCTCTCCTCCACTGGTTTGAGGAGATGGAAAACACCTTTCTCAATTGCGACTGTCCCGAGGACCGTAAGGTACGTTACGCGACTGGAAGATTGTTTGGGGTAGCCCTTACCTGGTGGAACACGGAAAAAGGAAAGCGAGGTGTAGACGATGCCATGGCCTTATCATGGGAGGAATTAAGAGAGATCATGACAAGACGCTTCTACCCTAGAAGCGAGATCAAGAAGCTTGAAGATGAATTCCATTCTCTAAAGCAAAAGGAAGGAGATCACACCTCCTACAACAAGAGGTTTCTTGAGTTGAACCAAATGGTTCCCAATCTGTTCACCCCATTATACCGCCTAATTGAACACTACATTCGAGGCCTCCCCTCGAAAATCCAAGATTCGGTTTTAAGAACTTCGCCTGCAACACTCGAAGCCGCAATGGAGTTAACTACGGAACTCACTGAAAATCGCAATCGAGATGGCAAATTTAAAGATGAGAAGAAGAAAACACCCATTGAGACCCCAATTCCAAACCACTCAGGTTCATCCTCGAAGTTTGCTGGTAAGAGGAAGCGAAATGGCAAGAACTTTGCTTTCACCCAAACCAACCCTCCCATCACTGCTGCTCCAATCACGCACGTCGCCCCTCCAGCCGCACCATTCAAAAGGCCATACACTGGCCCACACCCAAAGTGTAACCGTTGCCAATACCATCACCCTCCTGAAAACCCTTGCCAACATTGCACAAGTTGTGGCCGTGCGGGTCACACTATCCAAACCTGCCGTACCCTTCAGCGATCGAACCGCAGTCAACCTCCAACCCAAACCCAAAATCAAATGGTGGGCCAAGCCCAACAATCCTTACTTCTACCACCTGCACAACTCGTAGCCCAACCTTACTACCAACCTAACTACCCCATGATGCAATCCATGCGAGCCTGTTTCAATTTTGGGGACCCAAACCATTTCAGGAATACTTGCCCACACCTGGTGAACATCATCCATGCCCAAGCTCAAGCAAACCCGGTAAACCAAGCTAACCAAGCTCCTCCACCTGCTAGAGGAAGAGCTTTCAATATCAACGCTAACCAAGCCAGGGCTGATGACAATGTGGTCAACGGTACGTTTCTCGTAAATGGTAGTTATGCATCCATATTATTTGATACTGGTGCGGATAAGAGCTTTGTGTCTTTAGAATTCGAATCTATTCTCGACCAACCTCGTGATAATCTCGTTGAATCTCTAACGGTGGAAGTTGCTGATGGAAAACCCACTTCATTAAATTCTATTATACGCGATTGTACTCTCACCCTAAATGATCACGATTTTTCAATTGATCTCATTCCTATGAAATTGGGAAGTTTCGATGTTATCATCGGCATGGACTGGCTCAGCCAGCATCACGCTGAAGTGGTGTGCCATGAAAAGTTCATTCGTGTTCCTCTCGCCGACGGTCAGACACTACGTATCTTTGGGGAAACTCCTTCGAAAGGGCTCAAATTAATGTCCTGCCTTCAAGCCCGAAGTTATCTTCGCAAAAATTACATCGCATTTCTAGCTCACGTCGTCAAGAAGGAAGGCAAGGAGAGGAAGCTCGAAGATATTCCAATTGTGAAAGAATTCCCGCAAGTTTTTCCCGACGATGCTGCAGGACTTCCTCCTGTGCGAGAAGTCGAATTTCGAATCGATCTTGTGCCTGGCGCTACACCGGTCGCAAAATCTCCCTATAGGTTAGCCCCATCCGAGATGCAAGAGTTGGCAAGTTAACTGCAAGAGCTGACTGACAAAGGATTCATACGTCCTAGCTCATCGCCTTGGGGTGCGCCCGTTCTTTTTGTGAGGAAGAAAGATGGAACGTTTTGCATGTGCATTGATTATAGAGAACTCACAAAGTTGACGATTAAGAATCGCTATCCACTGCCTCGTATTGATGACCTTCTAGACCAACTTCAAGGCGCCACCTGTTTTTCCAAAATCGACCTTCGTTCTGGTTATCATCAGCTTAGAGTGCCCGAAGAAGATATTCTAAAAACTGCCTTCTGAACTCATTATGGTCATTACGAGTTCATGGTTATGCCCTTTGGTTTAACCAACGCTCCCGCTGTCTTCATGGATTTGATGAATAGGGTATGCAAACCCTATCTCGACTGTTTCGTCATAGTCTTCATCGACGACATTCTTATCTACTCCAAGTCAAAATCCGATCATGAGCGACACCTTCGACTCATTCTTACACTCTTAAGGACTGAAAAGCTTTACGCTAAGTTCTCAAAATGCGAATTCTGGTTAAGAGAGGTACAATTCCTTGGTCATGTCGTCAATGACAAAAGGATTCATGTCGATCCTTCGAAAATCAAGGCACTACAAGAATGGCAAGCGCCACGTACCCCTACCGAAGTTAGGTCATTTCTTGGCTTGGCTGGTTACTACCGACGCTTCACTGCCAATTTTTCCTGTATCGCTGTTCCGCTCACGGCCTTGACTCACAAGGGAAAACCCTTCATTTGGGGACCTAAGCAAGAGGAGGCCTTCCAAACTTTAAAGCAAAAGCTTTGTGACGCACCTATCCTTACACTCCCTGAGGGTTGCAATGACTTTGTGGTTTATTGCGACGCATCAGGGCAAGGTCTAGGCTGTGTATTGATGCAAAGAGGAAAGGTGATAGCCTATGCCTCTAGGCAACTCAAAATCCATGAGAAAAATTACACCACCCACGACCTGGAACTTGGAGCCGTTGTGTTCGCTCTCAAGATATGGAGACATTATCTTTACAGTACCAAGTGTGAAATATACACTGACCACAAGAGTCTCCAGCATATCTTCAATCAAAAAGAGTTGAATATGAGGCAACGAAGATGGGTCGAACTGCTCAACGATTACGACTGTGAGATTCGGTATCATCCTGGCAAGGCAAACGTAGTGGCTGATGCGCTCAGTCGTAAGGGTTATGCGAACTCTATTCATCTTCTATGTTTGCAAATCATAACCGATATCAAGGATCGAATCCGGGCAGCTCAACATATCTCTGTAACGGAAAATGACGTACGCGATGAGCTGTCATGTGGAGCTGAACTCAAAATTGAAACCAAATCCGACGGTATTCTATATTATTTAAACCGCATATGGATTCCCGATCGCGACAACCTTCGTGATTTCCTCATGAATGAGGCACACAAAACACGATACTCTGTACAGCCAGGATCCGATAAGATGTATCAAGACCTATGATACACCTACTGGTGGCCTGGCTTGAAAAATGATATCGCTGTTTTTGTTTCCAAGTGCCTTACATGTTCCAAAGTGAAAGCTGAACATCAAAGACATTCAGGAATTCTAGTCCAACCCGAAATACCTGTATGGAAGTGGGAAAACATAACCATGGACTTCATTACCGGGTTACCTCGCACCTCCAGTGGGTATGACACCATATGGGTAATCATTGATCGTCTTACAAAATCAGCTCATTTCATTCCGATTCGCGAGGACTTCAAGAACGAGAAGCTAGCTCGTATCTACATCAGCGAGATCGTAAGCCGTCATGGTGTACCATTAAGCATCATTTCAGACCGTGATGGTCGTTTCACTTCACGCACATGGCGAGCCGTACTAACTGCTTTGGGTACACGTTTAGACCTCAGCACCGCCTTTCATCCTCAAACTGATGGTCAATCTGAGCACACCATCCAAACCCTTGAAGACATGCTTCGGGCGTGTGTCATAGACTTCAAAGGAAATTGGGATGCTCATCTACCGTTAGTCGAGTTCTCGTACAACAATAGCTATCATTCAAGTATCGGCATGGCTCCTTTCGAAGCTTTCTATGGTCGCAAATGCCGATCTCCAGTATGTTGGCACGAAATTGGTGAAGCGTAAATCACCGGACCTGAATTGATTCAAGAAACAACCGAAAAAATCCTTCAAATTCGAAACAATCAGCTCAAAGTCATCAAAAGAGTTATGCTGACAAACGACAAAAGCCCTTGGAGTTTTGTTTTGGTGACCAAGTACTTTTGAAAGTATCACCGTGGAAGGAAGTGGTTCGTTTTGGCCAAAAGGGCAAGCTAGCACCGCGCTACGTAGGACCTTTCAAGATACTCGAAAGAGTAGGACCTGTAGCCTACAAGCTTGACCTACCAGAAGAACTCAACAAAATACATCCCACGTTCCACGTATCAAACTTGAAAAAGTGCCTCGCCGACCAAAATCTCCATATCCCTCTAGAAGACATTCAAGTCGATGAATCAATGCACTTCGTTGAAAGACCAGTGGAAATCATGGATTTCGGTGAGAAGCGTTTAAGGCAAAGTCGTATTCCAATCGTCAGGGTGCATTGGGAGTCAAAACGGGGACCCGAGTTTACTTGGGAACGTGAAGACTCAATGCGCGAAAAGTACCCGTATCTTTCTGGTCACAACTACTACTTCAATTTCGGGATGAAATTTCTAAAAGTAGGGGATACTGTAACATTTGTATAAATCGGGTTTCGAAAACCCGCCCCAAATTACCGATCAGTGTATTTATTTATGATCTTTTGATTTTACATTTTTTGTTCATTGTTTTAAACATTAGAATTTATATATATATATATATATGTGTGTGTGTGTGTGTGTGTGTGTATAATAATAATAGTAACAAAGGTTTAGAATAAATTTAATAAAATAAATAAGCAACTAAATATCAAATATACATAATTAGTAAATAATTTATCTTAAAATAATTAAAATAAGTAAAAAGAGGGTGAACCGGGATCGAACCCGGGTTCCCCCGGACACTCACACACTACAAACGCCATTGGACTACACGCACTGTTGTGCAAAGTTCAGATTTCTAAATCTTTTATGGTGAACCTAAGTTGAACCTGCAACTATATCCGAAACCAGCGCGCATCTTTTCTCTCCGTCATCGAGTATGTTTGGTAAATTGGAATTTACCGGTAACCCACGCGTATTGCCTTCCAACTAACAGCTGTTCAATCTATATTTGGTAAATTTCTTGATTGAACCCGCTGTCAAACAATCAGAACCCGAAATCAAATCCCCGAACACCCCGATAAATTCTAGCCGATTACTCATAGTCTAACCTCGCACATACCCTCAAAACCACTGCCGTCGGAGAAGCTCTGTTACCGGAGAACCACCGGAACCATCGGAATCCACTCACAGAAATCATGTCATCACCTCTGATTTACGGTAGACCCTTGTGTCCTTTCTTTTAAGTTTAATCCATTTAAGCATCCGTTCTGAGCAATCGAATCGGGGTGAATCAGTTTTGGTTCAGGCGGGAATCAGTTTGGGTTAATTTCAAAGTGTGGGAGACGAAGTGTGTTACATGTATTATGTAATTAAAATCTAAATCTCAAACAGGTAAGACACACTGTCCAGTGGTGGACTGTGTGCAAACACACATAGACGTCCCTTGTTCGAATCCGCGCATGCACACCGGCCCGTCCATTTTCAAACCTTTTTAAATTTATCATTCCTGAGATAACCTAGTTAGAGTATAAGTTTAACTAAAATACGAGTCTTGTCGGGTTAGCACCCAGCCCAGTTGGTCGGGCTGGGTGCATAACGTCTCAAAGGTCACCAGTTTGAGTCCTTTGACTCACACTGATCGGACTTTTTAAATCTCTTTTTAAATCTGATCAAAATTGAATGAACTTAATATGTGTATAAGATTAATTAAAATCCGGATTCTTACAGGTTAGACACGTAGCTCAGTTGGAAGAGCTGCGTGCACGCAACCGAGAGGTCACGGGTTCGAGCCTCACTAGCGCATACTTATAAATTGAATAAACCGGCCGACTGACAGCCTTGTCAGTCTGACCAAATTATTTTTTTTATATTTTGTTTTATTTTTATTCTAATATTTCATTTTTATGACTTATTTAAAATCAATTAAAAATGCTTAAAAATATAATTTCAAAGGTTTTAACTATCAATAAAAATCACAAAAATAACTTAAAATCTAAACAAAGGTTTTTAACCGAAATATTAATTTATTTATTTATCGGCATATCGCGTTATCATTTAGGTTAGTACTCTTTCGTCGGTCAAATTCTCAACTCGTGCGCACTCATCATCAACCAAGAATACGCACCCACTGTGAGTGAATCTCTACAAATTCCCCGTTTTAATCACGTTTTGGGGTGTATCATGTGTCATATCATTTCTTTATTTTATTTAACACTTGTGCCTATATCATTTCGTGATCAAATGTGTATTGCTTGTAGTGTGGTTTATATGTGGATACATTTTATCATTCCAGTGCACTCATTTCATTAGGCCCATCAGTTCCTCGTGGGATACGGGTTGAGCATCAGGTGCCTCATTTTATCGGCTCCGTTTGATTGAGCCTTTATCTCAGATACATCATCATTCATGTCATACATTCATTCAATGTGGTTTGTGATTGGTTACATATATAAATTTGCTCACATGTGATTTATGCACAATTTTATTTAAATAAACATAAAAAAATCAATTATTTAAATGTTTTTATCAAGGTTCACTCGCCAACTTTTGTTGACCCAAAATTTCCTCTGTTTTACGCATGATACATGTGATCAAGTTGAGGAAAGAAACACTTAGGATGGCCTAGAAGAATAATCAAGTTATTTCGTTGGAACAAGCATTTAGATTATTATTTGTGTTTGTATGAAATTTTGTTGGATATTTGAAATTTTAATTTGAATTTAATAAATATGAAACTTCTTAGTAAATATCATGAGCTTTGGTGATAACCCAATCATGCCCCGACTTTTATTCCGCTGCGGGTCGGGGTGTGACAGTGGACCTCCGAGCGTAATAAACGAGGAAACGATGCAGCCCACGCCTTACCATGGGCAGAACTAAAACAGTTGATGAAGGACGAGTTTTGTCATCCCCACGAGCTTCAGAAACTCGAAAACGAGTTTTGGGATTTGAGGTAGGTTGGGAGCGACAACGCTGGCCTGATAGCGCGCTTTAAACAACTCAGTATTCTTTGCCCTGGTCAGGTTGACACCGTTCCAAAAGCCATTTCCAAATTCATATGTTGCCTTCCATCCATCTTGATTCCATCACCACTTGGGCGGACTTGTTGGCCAAATCATGAGGAAATGTATCCTCCCTCCAAGGCAACTCGCCTGAGGGACTAGATCCACTCCTTTTGCATGGACCTTGACGAGCCTTACTATATGGCCTGAAATCACTTCAACACTCTACTGAGTAGATGCCTCCAGCACGGTCTTTCAAATTAGGCACTTGTTGAAAAGTTTTATAATGGTCTAACCTTTGAGAAACGACAAATATTCATCACTGCTGCAGGAGGACACATTATGGAGAAAAAGACGGCGAATGAGTGTGAGTAAATGCTCGAGAGCTTTGTTTTAGCTGAGCAACAACAACCTTCTACTAGGAATTCCATTACAGTTACTAGGACTACCACCTCATCTGCTAGAGGTGTTTATCAGGTCACTCCTGATACTAGTGTGGCTGCTGCACTCGAGGCTATGGCTAAGGAGATACGAGATCTACAGATGAGTGATCATAAGTGTGAGATCTGTAAAGGGGCCATGATACCATAGATTGCCCTATAGGTCAACAGGAAGGTGTGGATTTTATAGGAAATCAAGGCCGAGGATCTAATAATGTTAGGCACTTGGGAACATAAGTTTTGGATTCGAGAGGAGAGAACTTGTGTGTTCTCTCCAGATTGTTAATGATGTATGCTCTTTCGGTATGAATGGAAGCTAATACAAACGGGCCGATTTAAACGTTATACTGCCGAAATTTCTACCGAATTAGTATTCTTTATCCAAACTTCCATCTAAACACACTGGATCCTGCACTAATTTGATACTTTGACTCAGTAATTCGATAAAACGAATAGTTGGTTATCAATTTTCTGAGCTGATCTTTTTGTATTAAACTGATTGTAAAATCAAGGGTAATGTGACCAAGCTCTGATACCAATTATTAGGATCCGAGTTTGAGCTTGTGCGCTTTTGTGTGTGAATAAATGAAGTGCTTGATGAATTGAATGACGTATTAAATGAAAACGATACGATGAATTGCAACAAAATTTATATGAATACACAAACTTGGAAAATATCATACTATTTTCCATTAATAATCAAATGATTAAAAATTAAAGATATGATTATACACTCCCCCTCAGCCCGATCCCACAACTTTCTGTTCGTACAAAAGGATGTAATGTGGTGTGATAACTAGATCTCTAACAGATAAAATCTATTTATACATGTACTAACCTCTGTTGGCAATCAGGGTTGACATCACCCTGATAGCGACATCTAACATTCGTAACAGAAAAGATTCCACAAGTGTTAGAAACATATGATGGGATTTAACAACTGTTCTATGATATCTAACATACGTTTAAACATACACTATTACATTGGAAACAACTGTTATTTAAACCTTTGTTGACTTGTACCAAACATCTATTCAGGCCTAAATAAATGTTTGGCCTTATATATCAGTGCTTTGTCTTTAACTGGGCTTTGGCCTTTGAACATACTTTTGGTCTTCTCTCCAACAGTGCTTTTATGTCTTCAACAGATCCTTGAAGTCTTCAAACAGATTCTCTGTTAGTGTTCAAGATTAACTATCTTTGGGGAGAGATGACCTAACCCTAAGATGTTTTAATGTTAAATGTAAAGCATTGTACTTTTCTTGATCAGGATAGCATATTTAGGCTTTTGAAATAATTTGTTCTTTTGTAGGTCCAAGAAGAACTAACCCTAAGATGTTTTAATGTTAAATGTAAAGCATTATAGTGTTTTAGATGGATATGACCAACTATTATTATTTAAGGTAGCTTATGACTTAAATAAAAGTTTAGGGTCGGATCATGGTCCAAAGAGTTGGAAAACATTTGTTTTCAAAGTTCTAGTATCATGAGTTTTAGTTCAGAATTTGGGACTTGCTAGGAATTTTGTATACTATCTAATTGAAGGAATTAAATTATATTTTTTTTCGTAAAGTACTTGTATGTCTTAATAAATTGAAAATATTTATTTTCTATAATTACTGGATAAGTATAAATATCTCAATTGGATAAATCAAACCACAAGGTAATAACATATATTTTCGCGCGAGGTAAAAAGTATCCTTTTGGTTAGAGGTTGAATCCTCACCCAAATCAAGTAAGACTAGTTGAATTAGTTTTCTGACTCGTTAAATTAAGTTTCGTAAAAAGAATCAGGTCATTTGAAATAAAATTGAAAGAGTTACGCCCTTGCGAAGTTGGATTATTTCTGTTGCTCTAAATCAGTTTTGACCTTCTGTTTTATTTTGCACGTTTGATTAATCAAGACTTATTGAAAATTATCAAACCATTTGGGTTTGGTTCCTAACTCTCTGAATTTTATTTTAGACTGGAATCACTAAATTTGGTTAAGTTTATGTTAAGTTATGACTTATGACTCTCCAAAGTCAGACTAGCATTTCAGATCAGAAATTGATCATCAAGAAAAGCTTTCAAAAGCATATTTTAACCAAGTTTAGGGTTTGTTCTTATTAGTTAAAAATTATGAGATGTTAATAACATGTTCAATCATTAAAACACATTCAAATCTTTGATGATCAGGGTTTTATTGTATTCATATGAAACCGAAACTACTAAGACTAATGAACAACAAGTAAAAGAAATCATAGCATTCTTGATTGAAGCTTGGATTATTGCAACGATTTGGTTTGAGAGAGGGGGGGGGGGGGGGGGGGGGGATTAGGGGTTGAATGAAAATTTTGAAGATATAGGAGGAAGGGGTGGTTTCAGGTATGGTACGGATAAGGCTCAAGAGCTAAACTTGGGAATAAGTCGTATTGTAAGTATGATACTTGACTTAGGATACTTAGGAGATCAAATAAAATAATATAAGAGATGATGGGGAAATTTCCAGCCAAGATATTAAATTATTATTGTATTTTTTTAAATAATTAATTAAATGTTAACCTTTAGCTAATTTGCAAAAAAGGTCCAATAACTTGTTTAATGTGTTACATAGGTAATATCTTTTAAATTAAACTTCTAATTAAGGAAATCTATGACGTTTTCAATTTGATTAGGCATTAGGATAATAGCTATATGATAAGTTTGATTGTTGAGATGTGTAATTTCCAAAATTAGAAAGTTACTTATTTGTTCGTGAATGCTTATTAAGTTCCTAGCAATTCCATAATGCTTATTAAGTTCCTAGCAATTCCACAAATGTTTTATGTGAAACTAGGGTTCTAATGAATATTCATATGAAATCTAGGAAATATGTTTAACATTTAGCTAATGCGTCATATTGTAGGCTCAAAATAATGTATCAATGTAAGTTTAAAGTCAAAGTAACCTAATTCAGTGACAGCTGTCACAAGTAACTAGGCATCAACAACAAATAACGTGATCATCACTAACTAACCAATTATTAAATTTAGTTAAGTTACTTTTGAAGAATTTTTCGCTGACAGACTTACAACTGATGTAAGCATATATTGCTATCATATGGTTTCACGAAGTATTGTGTCATTATAACCAAGGATTGTGTTGGTTCACTAACTATAAAAAACAACTCTTTAATAATTTTATGATACACGTTTTTCATAACAAAATTCCATACTCGTTCTTTTTTGTCTTTGAGCCCCTATACCCATTTTTCTCTTCCATTATATATGGTCTAATAACAAAGTGTATATGATTTAAAAGATATATAAGATTACCTAAAGAGATATGGGCATGGACCCCCCGCGGGTCCGTGGAAAGCCCAAACTCATCCCACGACCCGGACAATTGGCTAAGACAAATCATCCGCGAGGTCCACCCGCCACGTCGGATACGCCAGGACAAAGGAGACAAAAATGACATTGTGAAAGCGACATCCAATGACGTTCCGTGAAGCATTGTACCATGGATCTCCATTAGCAGTTACCGTAGGGCATACAAGAAGTGAAGTTGATAACTACGTCTAGCCAATAACAATTCGCGGATTCGACTCCTCTCAACCTCCATTAGTGGTTATCACAGAAAAGACCACATGGACATCCCAATAGCAACTTCTAGCCAATGGCACGCCGCTCATACACACCATCCTTTGCCGTCACTAATGGTCAGCAAATAGGGAACCAAAGAGATATTCCGACAGTGACATCTCGCCCAATCATATCTCACCTTCCCGACTATAAATACTTTACTTTATCTGGTGAAATCATCCTACGATCTACACTCTTTACTCTCACTCATTATATTACTTACCTAAAAACAATATTTATTCTTATACTAGAGGGTGGTTACGAGAAGAAACCTCAACCTCTCATTCTCTTAACGAGTCTGAGAGTGTTGTCTTTTTCGTTTTTTTTTTCCAGATCAATCCATTAGAAGAGTTCTTGAGGATCAAAGCCCTGTTAACTAAGTGAACATATTATATTAGATTGGTGTTTCTTCGATACTTTGCTATAACATCAATTTACTATTTTCGAAAGTATTAGTAGTCTTACCAATCAACGTTCCAAAACTACCCATCGACTCCCCTACAAACTACAACCATCCGATCACATACTTCACCCTCAACCATCCGATTAGATTACCAAAACTCAATCTTACCATCAAATATTCAGAAAAATTGAATTTCAAAAGCTCAAGAGGGAGGAACAACAACAAAGCCTCTCTCTCTCTATTTTGCTTCTCTGTTCCCCCTTTTCGATTCTTACCAAAATCAATCGATTCTTCATCTATTCACAAACGTCTTCGAATGCTGTCACGATACCCAGCGGATCCACGGGCGTCTGTTCAAGATTTAGCCGAATCTGTTCACAAATTCGAGTTGCGAATCACTGAATCTGAGCTGCTGGAGTTGAGGAATAGACGGATTTGATGATTTTCGATGTGGGTTTTGATTTTTGATCCGAATAGTGGCTGAATTGGGGAATTTGAAATAGGGGTAGGTTAGAATGGAGAAGAGTGAAGGGGGTGGGGGTTTGAATTTACCTCCGACGGATATCCCGGCGGCTAAGAAGCTCGCGCGCCAGCTGGATTTTAATAGTGTTGGTGCTACCGCATCGGTTACGGCGACTAGTGGTGCTTTGCAGGGACCGGTGACGCAACAGCCACATCCAATACCGATTATGACATCGATGCAGCAGTCTCATGTTACCACCACTCTTCAGCAACCACCTCTAAGGCCTGTGTAAGTATTTTGCATTAATTAAGGGTCTTGAATTGATGTGTAATAGAGGTTGAAGGGCATTTGTTTAGGTTGAAACAAATTAATTTGTCACGTTCAAGTATTTTTGTTTCTTTTAAAAAGTTTCAACTTTTCTAAAGCTGATAATATGTTCTTCTTAGAATATGCGTTGTGGGGGGGCTTTAAGATGAAACAAGTGTTGGGCGGGGCTCTAAAGGGGGACTTGTGGTGCTTTATATGAAATGTCGTATTGGGTTAGAGCCCTCTAACGCATAGCCTTCAGTTAATATATTTGGTTGTGATGAGTGTCTGTCATTCTTTATTTAGGATTAGGTCATCAATACTCCTGAAAGTGAGGTGGTGATTGCTTAAAATGTCCTTACCACATGAATTTCGTAAAAAAGGTACCAAAAATAGTGTAACCGTAGGCGGGAAGTTTGCAATTGAATCCAAAGCATAAGATGTAATCTCTATAACTCTATTAAACACAGTGTAA
The DNA here is from genome assembly GCA_947069175.1 of Scalesia atractyloides. NCBI lineage: Eukaryota > Viridiplantae > Streptophyta > Magnoliopsida > Asterales > Asteraceae > Scalesia > Scalesia atractyloides. The sequence goes on from CAMTDV010000030.1 coordinate 32,746,022, forward strand.
GTAGTTATGAAATGATAAGGGTTATCATTTACTTGGTTTGAGGAGGATTCAGGTAAAAGAAGAAAAACGGAGAATGGAGGTAATATTGCAAATAACTAAACAGTTTTTAACCAAAGTCAAGGCCATCCATATTTTGTAGCTTCAACAATATCCATTAACTATAATAAAATTACTATTTTGCCATTTCAGGAAAATCGAGTCCCCAAAAGCACCGCCAAGACAAAATGCCGAAGTAAAGGATGGTACTCCAAAGAAGCAAAAGCAATGCAACTGCAAACACTCTCGATGCTTGAAGTTGTAAGTAAATCATTTAGTATATATCTATCTACTTAAGGAACCATAATGTTGGTACATGTGAACTTTAACAGTCCCTGATCAGTTTTCTACATTCTGATGCTATACACATTTATCATTGTGTGGTCCGTCAGATATTGTGAATGTTTTGCATCCGGAATATACTGTGATGGTTGCAACTGTGTTAACTGTCATAACAATGTGGAAAATGAGCCTGCTAGGAGAGAGGCTGTTGAAACTACCTTGGAACGCAATCCAAATGCATTTAGGCCTAAAATTGCTAGCAGCCCACATGGAAATCGTGATAATAGAGTGAGTTTCTCAGTTTACATTCTTTTCCTTGATTGATATGTAAGCTTCTGTTTACACAGGAGGAGATGTGCACGATATCTAAATAGAAAAATATATTCTGTCTACTTTTCCATTAGTGAAATAGAAATCTCACACTCACTTTGAGTTGGCATTTTCAACCCATTTACATGTGAATGGATCGAATGGGTCGTGGTTTATTCTTAACGTGTCAAACAATTCTTTCGGTTAGTCAAACTGGTGAAAGGTTGCCTAAAGTGTACTTTTAATGCTTACAACTCCTATTTTTTTCTTATAATTGTAATAGCACAGTTTTTACACATATATAACACATCAACTGTTTATATAAAATAAATAAATTCTTTTTGTGGGTATTAGAAACTTGTTTCATTGTGTAGCCTATATGATGACCCATTTTGCGAGTGATGAAATTTGTACGTGTCTTTCTTTATAGAAACTCTTTCTATGGTCTTTTGTCCTTACAGAAGTGACAGTTAAAGTATTTAAAATTTTGGTCATTAGTCATTACCAAGAGTCAGTGTTATTATGTGCACTGTATTAAATGATGTCAATCAATATTTGATGCATTTTATCCCTTTTGTATTCAGGAAGAGGCTGGGGAAGTTGTTGTATTGGGAAAGCATAACAAAGGATGCCATTGCAAAAAATCCGGATGCTTAAAGAAATACTGCGAGTGTTTTCAAGCCAATATTTTGTGCTCAGAGAATTGCAAATGCATGGATTGCAAGAATTTCGAAGGAAGTGAAGAACGACAAGCCCTTTTTCACGGAGATTCAGCCAATAATATTGCATATCTTCAGCAAGCAGCAAATGCCGCTATTACAGGTGCGATTGGGACCTCCGGTTACGGTTCTCCACCAGTCTCCAGGAAGAGAAAAGCCCAAGAACTATTCTTCGGTGCGCCTTTAGAAAAAGATTCATCCAATCACAGGCTTGCACCATTTCAACAGGTACTGTGTACATAGTCAGTCAATTGTTAAATGATTTACTTTGACTCTGACTTGTTGTTTCACAGGCGAATCATTTCAAAACGTCTGCTCCTTCTTCTTCCTCGTTTCCTATTCCCGGCCCACGTATTGCTAATGCCGCACCAGTAGGACCTTCAAAATTTACATACAGGTATATGTTGTAAAACTATATTTTTCCTTTTAATAAAAAACTACAACCAATTAATTTGTTAATTAAACTTTGGGTGATTTTGACCCGTTTCACACTTTCACATTCTGATCCTTTCCCTTTTAGCTGTTTTTATTTTAAATTTTATCCGTCTGAGATTAAATTACACAACCAAAATAGATCCGTTTACAAATAAATGGGCGTTATTTGACCCGTTCACCTTGTGTATTGTGTGAAGGTCTCTTTTAGCAGATCTCATCAAACCAGAAGATATGAAGGAGCTTTGTTCTGTTTTGGTTGTATATGCAAATGAAGCTGCCAGGATGATTGCAGGTATATACAGCATTCTTGATGCTCATATTTTAATGGAAAATAATATTCTTTTTGTTAGAATGTTAGTATATGACCTTTTTGTTGCCGGCCATAAGATTAATTACAAAATCATCATAATTTCAATGTTAAGAAATAAAATTCTTAGGCTTTTCTTTGGAATTCTTTACCAACTTTGAAATCGTAAAGAGTGATGTTCTTGGTGAAGTTCATTGCTTTAGACAAACCTAACTTCACATATCTTCAGAGAGTTATGATCTTTCTGGCAATGAGTTGATATCTATGTAGTTAATATCCCGATATATCAGTGATATATCGGTTATCGGTCCCCTGCCGAGATAGCGGTACAAAATATCGGTCAGAATATCGGTATCGATAATATTAGTGATATTGTCCGATATTTGACCGATATTGGACCAATATTTGACCGATAAATCACCAATTATCTCGATATGAGTACCTTTCTTCTTAGTTCTACCGTTCGTCTTTCTTCTTATTGCTGTTATTAGTGTAATAAGTCTTAATTGTTCGTTGTTATTGTTAAATGTTAGTGTTTTAAGTCTTAGTCAGTTCCTACTTGCTACAATTGTTAGTGTTTTGCAAGTTGCAAAAGGTTAATTTGTTAATGGTAGGAGAGTATTATTGCATTGTTAGTGTTAAATTGTTGTATATATAAATTTAGCATGATATTATAATTACCGATATCCCACCGATATCTCAAATATCGGCCCTTGACCGATATCCGATATTTTACCACATTAACTACTTAAGTTGATATGAAGATAAGTATTTGACAGCCTCATGCTTGGTTTTAAAAAGCGCACCTGAGGCGCGAGGCGCAACTGCTGGCGCCTTGTGTAGGCCGAAGCGCGCTTTTTACAAGAAGCACAAGAAAAAAAAATTTTTTTGAGAAAATTTTGAGGCTGAGGCATGCGCTCTTCTTTCTTTGGTGTTTTTATGCATCAAACTGTTGTACAATAGGTTTTTTGGCTTGTACATGTAGGTAAAATCATATAAAAACCTTATTTGTTGCTATATATTTTATAAGGGATGCTAAAAACCTATGGGATATATGAAAAGTATGTATAATTACCTTGTGCCTCGGGTACGAAAAGTCCGCCGCTTTTGCGCTGTGTGCTTCGCGCCTCGGTTTTATTCTCGCTTTGATTTAACCATGATTTCTTGGGAATACTACTATACTAGTTCTAGATTGAAGTGAAGGATTAGGTCAAAATGGATCGATGTAGTCACATAGGTTATATTTTATTTAAAAAGGGTAAAGTTTAATACCTTTCCAAATCGCCTAAAATGTATTTAAGTTCTTACAGCTTTTCATATATAATGCACTACTTATATATAAAGTTTTAGAAAAATGGGCAAAAAGTGTTGGTAGGTCAACCTATTCCCATCTGGGCCTACATTAAACATTTATATACAGCTTGTCACTTGTATCTAACTATCTACTTTGACTTGACTCAAGGTTGGCCTGAACCCATGTGGTCTAAACCCTTAAAACCCTACATGTGTGGCCCTTTATGTTACCAGTTAACCATTATTTTTTTCTTTCTCAAGATGGTATGTAAACCCAAAATCAATTACACATTTGAGTATCCGTTGTTTCTACAGTTTAAACTCTTGTCTAGGCATGTAAACGAATCGACCGAACAAGAACAAAGGCATGTACGTGTTTGTTCATTTAACTTTAACCAAACACGAATACGAACATATAATCGAACAAATTTTTGTGTTCATGTCCGTTCATTAATAAAATGAGCATGTTCGTGTTCGTTTATGTTTATACCATGCTTTAAAACCTACATAAACTGTTCACGCACATAAATAAACAAACTTGAACAAATATTATTTTTAAAAACATAAAAGAACACATCTGAACATAAGTGACCAAACATAACTGAACGTAAGGTAGTTTTTTTATATAAATCAGTGATTAATTATGATAAGTTCCATTGAAAAGCGCATTTTCATTACTAGAAAGCCCAATTACTAATTCGTTATATTTATATTAGTAGTTAGAAAGCCACATCTGTGTTTATATTTATATATAAATAGAACTATTTATGTATTTATTGAATTTAAACGAACAAACATAAACAAAGTAAATAAACGAACGTTCACGAACATAAATAAACAAACTTTCCGCCGAACAAGTTAGCGAACAATTCATGAATGTTCGGGTTTGTTTACAGGCGTATTCTTGTCAATTCAACGTTTACTTTTGAAAATACAGATGATCAGAGAGAAAACAGTGAAGCAGTCAAGGATCAAATGCAGGATCAGAAAGAAGCTGACTTGGAGAAAGCGGTGGGAGATGGTGGGGCCCAGATTGATAAAACTAGCCCGAATGAATCTACTACTTCAGATGGTTCAAAAGGGCGGCCCATGTCTCCTGGAACGCTAGCCTTGATGTGTGATGAACAAGATACAGTGTTCACCTCTTCAACTTCTAATGGGCCCAATCCTACAGATGCACCTTCTCAGTTGCCAACTGGTCAAGTAGTGACTGAAACCTATGCTGCACAGGAGAAGATTGTCTTAACAGCTTTTCGGGATTGCCTTAACAAGCTCATCACTTTAGGAGAGTTAAAAGGTAGTTTTCTATTTCTGCCTTTGTTATGTGCTATTGGTAGGGATGAGACCAAACGTACCCAGTAAATTTACACTTGTAACATTTAGTGATCTAACTATTACAATCAAACATTAAACATCTACATTATTATCTATGATTTATTTAATGACATCTGAGTCATCTGATTATTTGATTATGACCCACACCCAATACCCTATAAATATATATTTAATAGATTAAATTAGAAGTACATAAATAGAAAGCTTGTTTAGACTCGTGAGTCAGCTCGAGTTCATTTATTAGATGAGTTTAATAAAAGCTCGGGCTCGTTTAAGCTCGGCTCGATTCGAGTTTTTAGCGAGCCGATCTCGAGTATTTCACGAGCAGCTTGGCTCGTTTACACCCCTAGAAATTTCTTAAAAATTGCTACTTTCTATTCTGGGAGGTTTTTTCAACTATGTACTACTTTCACTGCAAAATGTACAATTCACCATAGCATTGTTACTCTCAGGTTCTCTGTAGGATGTTATACCTCTATTTTTAACTTGGTTTCCACCCTGCAGAAACTCAGTGCTCTTCGTTGGCCAGAAGCGATTCAGGAGGTCAAAGTCACAGGGAAGTCGTTGAAAGCAACGCCACCGTGGCACACACAAGTCAAAGTCAACCCTTCAGCAATGGCTTCCCAAGGTCAACAATCCCGCCACCTCAAGCCGGTAATGTGGCAGTGGGGTCATCTGAAGATAACAGTTCACTTTCGAAAATCCCGTTTCGTTTTGAAAACAAAGAAATAAAATTAATTTTGAATTAAAGAGATAGAAACATGATTAGCATGAGTAAGTGTGATCATCAAATTATGGTAGTAGCTGCAGCCTGCATCTTATGTAATGTTAAGCCATTCTTTGTTTATGGCTTTTCTTTGATGCAGAGTTGGAAATTACACTTATGCCCCTCCCTATTGTTAGAAAACTAACATGAATATTGTTTATTTTTCTAATTTAACATAATTTTTTTCTTTTTATTTTTCGGCGTTAAGTTAGGGTTTGTCATAGACAGTAGTGATCAGTGAAGGTGTAATGTAATATTTTCCTGTGTTCTATTGTCTTAATAAACATTTTTTTACTAATTTCTTGTGCATGCATCAGTGCCGTCTCCGAGAATCCAACAGTCTTCTAGGGCCCTGTGCGAGTAGAGAAGAAAGGCCCTATTTATAAACATATAAATAAAGATCAATAATATGACAATACATATATGCCCTGAAGTGAACCAAATATTTAAGATTTTAGTGCATTATAATATGCTTTTTAGACAAGAAGTTAGTAAATTAATATTGTATATATAAATGAAACTTAAAAGTATATTACAAATCTAATTGTATAAAACATCTAAAAAGAGAATATTTATATAATTAACTAAAAACAGTGGATACATTTACTAAAAGGAATTAAAATAAAAGCCATAAAAAAAGAAAAATAAATAAAAGAAGCTATTGGAATAACTAAAAACAGTGGGCGACATTTACTAAAGACAATTAAAAATAAGAGTCATAAAGAAAAGAAAAAGTAAAAGAAAGCTATTGAGAAATAAGGGGATTAAAACCTAAAGAATGGGCTCATGAAAACTAAAAAACAAGCGGACAAGGACTTAAGCTGAAAAATGAAAGAAATGAGTGTAGGACGTGTCTCGAACTCTGGTTTATTCTGTGGCATAAATGCGGTTTACCACCAGACTATTAATCGACTGGTATTTTAAATCCTGCTCAAAATCTATATATACACAAAATTAGAGATGGGCATAATAACCGGTTCCAAACCCGACCCGGTAGAACTGAACTGGACCCGGTTCCAGTTCCTACCCGACATAAAATAGAACCGGTTTCGGGTTCAAAATACCCGATGGTTCCTACCCGGTTCCACATTTTTTTAATTTTAATCGGGTCGTACCCGGTTACTACCCGTACCCGGTCCCTAATGTACCCGGTTCCACCCATACCCGGTCCCGGTTCCTAATAATTAGTTATTATTAATGTAACTAATTTATTATCAATGAATAAAAAAATATTAAATTTACTAAACTCAATAAACATTAGTAAAAATTAAACATAATAAACATCTCCACATGACCGGTTCTCCATTGTACCCGTAACCGGTTCCACACAGTACCCGTACCCGGTTCCTACTGTACCCGGTTCCGGAATACCCATACCCGGTTCCAAACGGTTCCAGATTCTGTTGTGTAAACCCGGGTAGGAACCGGACCCGGTTCCACATCAAACCCGGTTCCATTGTCAACCAAATGAAACCAGGTTCAGTTTGGAACCGGTTCCAGCTACTAAGAAAACAAGGTTATGTCCATCTCTATACAAAATATATAAATAAAACTAAAATTATGGGCCCCTTAAAGTGTGGGTCCAGTACGATGGCCTATCCAGACCCTGGCCAAGCAGACCCTGGCATGCATAAAAAAAGGGTGAAAAGCTAGAGTTTTTGATAATATAAAAATATGAATATTTATAGTGAGTAGTGACAAATGTAACAAAATATACCTGAGCCCATGTGAATCTTCCTGCATATTTGCATATAAATTTGTCTCGCATAATAGTATTAGTAGTAAACATATTTCTAATTACTACCACGGTTAATTGAGTTTTTTCTTAAATAGGTGTTGATGAAAAAACTATTTACTGAAATAGGTGATTTGAAATATATTTACCAAAATAGGCGTTTTTACTTAATTCTTTACTTTTACATCGGTTAATCATAATGTATTCTAATTAGTATTATGGTTACTATTAATATCTTATAATGTTGTACTCGTGGGTTTAATCAGGGTCACATGTTCTTTATCCGTGTTGTTGGTTGAGTGACGAAACATGTGTGTAATTCGAATATCCATCAACTCGATTTTTTATATATCTAACAGTTTTTGGTTGGTCTTCAAAATTAGTTTAACGAATGTTATAACGGAAATAAAAGTAGTCTTGTTAGAAACAAAAGAATGGCATCATATAATTGTTTACGAGTTTTTATATTTGATTGCATATTAAGGTAAGAATTCTACAAGATTCCAATTAATGTCCTTTTTTCTCTTTTAAATTAAATTTATATTTAAATAATCCTTTCATTATTTATATAAAAACTTATAACAATATTTTCCATATTTATTTTATAATATTGACATTATTTAGTCACTTAAATCCTCCATTTTATATATCAATCATGTAAAACCTCTATTTTTATATAATAATTATTTTCATTATTTAAATAAATTATATAACGATATTTTTCATATTTATATCATAATATTAACGTTATTTAAACATTTAAACCCACATTAAAAAATTAATACCACCAATAAGAATTTTGTGTTTTTACTTTATGCAGTTCCGAGTTCAACATCCGCTCCCGACATCGACTATCAGCACTCAGTAACTACAAATCTTTAATACTTTTACTTGATTGTTCATGAACAAATGCAATCAATTTGAACAAGAATTCAAATTAAATGTCATTGATTTCAACCTTTACCGTCCTCCCAAAACTAACCAAACGGTTATGTAGTATAATTCAATTATGTCATACCATGATAAAATTCAATGTTACTTTTTTCTTTGCAAACTGCGCACAAATGTTAATTCGTGTATGTAAAAAGCTTTGGAACAAGCTAATTTACAGCCTATTGTAATAAGCGATTACGAGCCCACATCTTCCGATAATAACATACATTTTGATAATAATATAATATATTATTTATAACATACCACCATGTGAATAAACCTATGTAAAAATGTAAAACAACTGAAACATCAATTTTAAATTTCGCTACTTTTTTTAAGAATGTATATGACCTCTTAACAAGCAAAATGTTTATTTTTTTAGACATGAAAAATTGTATTTAGAGACTCATACATATTTGAACTAAGAGCATTAAAATTAATGTAAAGCTTAACAAGGTATATACACATAATTGTTTATGTATGTTTTTTAAAAGGCTAACTAACACGTTATCTAACAAGTGTATAAAAGTCATCCCTCAAATGCATAAAACATATAAATTAAAGTACAAAACGAATATGCTTAACTGAGTAAAAAAATGATACGCATTAAAACAAGTCACCTAATCCTTACTATAACAAAGGGGCTTGTAGTCTAATGGTATGGAGTTGTAATAGAAATATTCCCCTACCCGATGAGGTCGTAGTGTGCAGGGGCGAAGAATAATAGGGGCCGGGGGTTCCTTCAGTAGTGTTATATGTAGTTTTCGTATAGAAATTTTTGGGTTTATACCTTTTTGACCCCCGGTTCTATAGAATTTTTTGGGTATATACGTTTTCGACCCCCCGTCATTCGGGTCAAGCATCGCCACTGGTAGTGTGGCTCATGGTTCTCCCCTCAGTGTTATTTGGGAAAATCATTTCCATCTCTTTAGTGGACCTCATCTTCATCTTAGTGTGATAGGATCCGATACTGAATAATAACAATTCAACTGATATTGAAAGAAGTAACATAAACTGAAATTGAAATTGATATGAAGAAGATGATCGATTAGATCTTACAGACTCGATACTAACACCGAAGTGTTCCCAGGGCTATGCCCTCTCTCTGTAACAAAGCCTAACAAACTAAGTAATTTCTTATCCCCTTCCCTAAGTAATTACTGACTCATACTTATACTATATTATTTGCGCTTACCCCCCTCCTAGAATAGACAAATGACATTTAGACTACAAACTAGAACATGATTCCTATCACAGTGTTCTCCTTCAAAGTCCTATATCATATCAACCTCTGAAGACAAGTGTGAAGTATAAAGGGAATATTTAGAATCATTAATTGAAAAAACAAACATTACTAAAGTGGTGTCATTAGAAACTTCGAGCTAGAAAGAGAGTATTTAACTATTTCTTAGATGGGTGGGTATACCGATTCGATATTTGGCTCACAGATGTGGAGGAACTTTAGATGGACGGGCTTGTTTCTCCATTGTATTATCATATGAGATCTTCTCAAAATTTTATTTTGCTTTTAACTTTTGAGTTTTGTCGTTATACCTACCCGTATCATTCCCGTGCTACATAGGATACCGGTCATCCTTTGATCAATTCGGTGTTTAGGATAATGTATATGGAGGCATATACATTCAAACTTCTTAGCACCCAATTTCTTATTCAGAAAAGTGAGGTAAAACAATCTTTATCTATTAATAATCAAAGTCAATGAACAGTAAAGGAGGGCACTTTGATAATTTCATTTCAAGCATCATAAAGAACCAGGCGGCAGGTGGCAGGTGAGTGTCAAAGCAAAGGCCACGCATCTTCAGAGGGCGGTGGTGGGTTGTTCATATACGCAACAGAAATATAGAGAAAGACAGAGAAATGTGAGAGAAGGATGATAGATACGAGAGAGAGTGACGGTTGCCGGCCATTTTCTCCGGCCGATCGTCTTAGTACTCCGATCATCCACAGACAAACCCCTTCCCGCCGAATTTCCACTGTGAACCGTCAGCGGCAGGGATGGCGCTCAGGTATTTGTTTTCTTTCTTGTCCGATTTACTTCTTCATCGGATGTTATTTTATCACAAAATTAAGAGTAAATTGCACAAAATATCCTTTATGTTTCCTCAAACTTACAGGTTCCAGCCTTAATGTTTAAAAGTTGCTAAAAACAACCTTTAAGTTTATTTTTGTTGCGGGTTCAATCCTTTACAGCTAACCACGTTATTTTCTTCAGTTAAGTTCCCTCACATGATCAACCAAAATGACGAATATACCCTCACATGTTATGCATATGAGGGAACTTAACTGAAGAAAATAACATGGTTAGCTGTAAAGGATTGAACCCGCAACAAAAATAAACTTAAAGGTTGTTTTTAGCAACTTTTAAACATTAAGGCTGGAACCTGCAAGTTTGAGGAAACATAAAGGATGTTTTGTGCAATTTACTCCAAAATTAAAGGTCTTTTAGGTTCTATGCATCACATGTTCAAACACGGGATAGAGAGGGTTTCACTCAGGTTTCTTTGGTCGGGTTCCATGCAGCATATGTAAGAACATCTCAATAGAATTTTTTAGATATATCGGATATAGCTCAAAAGGTACTGATTCTTTATGCAGGTTTAGGGAATTTTAGGTGGTCGTTTTTTGGTGATAATCAGTTTAATGAATATTTTACTAGGCTGATATTGGATTCATGATATCAATTGTTACTTTTAGGATGATCGGTCTCCTTAGGCGTGAGTAAAAGTGTACCCTATGTCCAACTTTGTTGAGATGTTGCTCCATTCTCTTCATCATATAAATTTGATGTTTATAAAGGTGTTGATAATCAGTTAGGAACTCAGGGGGTCGTTTGGTTCGCAGGAATTCAATGGAATTTAAGGGAATTGGAATCTCAATTCCATCTCTTAAGATGTTTGGTTCACAAAATTTGATGAAATTGGAATCTCAATTCCAATCTTCATGTGTTTGGTAGACAATGGAAGTTACAAAATGTTTGTAGCGATAAAAAGGATTAGGTAAAGCCAATAATAACTATGGCTTTAGCTGTTAGTAAAATGAAACCTAGGTCCAAATTTGTGAAGCTATGTGATTTGTTCTAATAATCTCATTTGAATATGTTGTCTTTCATGTAGCTTCATTGATGCGCTGCTTTCATTATTCCTAATTGATTTTGTACTTAGCTCTTGTGTAATGGGGCGGCACATCACAGGATATCCGAGCATAGTGCCCCATAGCGCCACCGAACACCGCTACGGGCGGCGCTATGGGGTGAAAAAGGGTGGAGTCGCGACGAGCATAGCAGCGTGATGTTTCTTTGATTTTGAAAATTCGACCGTTTGCAACGGTAAAAAAAAATAATTCTTTTTTAATATCTATAAATGTTCCCCATCTCTCCTATTTTTTTTAAATTCATCACACTCAACACACACTCAAAACCTCTTATCTCTACCTTTTTTTATAAAAATCTAGAATTTTTATACAATGCATCCCTTCACCTGCGGTTTTATTCCTCCGCGTTCGAGTGCGGACACGAACCAAACTAGCAACCCTAGCCGTCCCGTTTCTCCGGTTCCCACTCGACCCACCCCATAGGGATCCGGTTTTGTCGATTTTAATCAACATCAAACCGGATTCATAAACCTATTGAACCAACCACTCTCATAGGACCAAATCTATACGGTTGGAACCCGAATCAAAACATGGGCGGAATGGGGTCGTCTCAAGCATTCGGATCGGCACAAGCATTCGGCTCGCCACTACGCGAGCCCGAGGTCCTTCCGGATACACACCCGGAAGTAGAGGAGACGCAAAAAGGAAAAAACGAAACACCCACATAAAAACAAAACCGAAACCCGAGCGAAAAAAACATGCAACCGCGGGATGATGAAGAGGAGTACACGTTAACCTGATCTTGGCTTGACGTGTCGGAGGACCCCAAATAGGTAATATTATTGTATAATTTTTTTGTATATTTTTTTGGTCTATTTTTTGTAGTAATTTTTTGTTTATTTTTTAGCAAACAACTAATGTAAAACCGTCTTTTGGAACCCAATCCGAGAGCTTTTTTTCGGGCTAACCGGTAGGGGAGATGCTACCGACCGGCGGATTCCATATCGGGCAAGTGGACCGATATCAACAAGAAGTGTACAAATTTTTAATCCGTTTACCAACGGGTAAAAACGGATGGAAAAGTGGCCACAACGACCAGGACATTACTCAAGCCGCCTTAATCGAGTATCAAGCGAGTCAAGGTAATTTCCCGTACTTGAAGTGTTGGCAAATTCTTCAGAATAGCCCCAAATGGGCCAACGTCCCTACGGTAGAACTCCGTCGGGTCGGTCGGCAAATAAAAGGTCGTCTAAGAGATCAAAAACCAACGAGTCGGGTGAACACGAAACGCCAACCTCCGACACTCAAAACATTGACGTAAACGATGATATTCCGGAGGAAGAGCCGGTGGAAGAGCTACCACGACCCGCCGGAAAAAGAAGCGGTGCGAGATCGAAAAGGCCCGAGTCATCGTCGATGGGATCCGACATGACTAATGCATTTTCGGAGATAAACTGACGCCTTCAAGACATACATGAACTAGGGACTAAACATTTGGAAGAGAACCGGGAAATGACTGAGATTATGCGGGATATACAACGGGCTCATGACTTTGAATTCTACTCAAAACCGCACGACCACCTAACCGGAAAAGCGTTGAAGATGGTGTTGGCACAAAAGAAGGAATCGAAAAAAAATAATCTTTGAGCTTTTTTATTTTATTTTAGTGTAATGTTTTTTAATTTTTTTTTATTTTAGTGTAATATTTTTTAATTTAATGAAATGGTTTTTAATTTTATAAAGTTAGAAACTAATTATAAAAAAATGAAAATTAATAATTGAGTAATGACGTGGTAAAGACTTTATGACTACACCATATAGTGATATAACGACCCATAAAGCCCCTCTATGACGTGGCATACTACTTGTCGCATAACGCCCCAAAGAGGATTTATGACTACATATGGTCTTATCTCTGTCATGGTTGCCTCCGGTTTGATGATGCCCCCCCCCCCCCCAAAAAAAAAAAAAAAAAAAAAAAAAAACAGTATCATAATCAATGGTAGGTGCGAAGTTATTAGAATGATCTCCTTTTCAGACTAGACAACCTAAAAAATTGAGGTCATTATTTTGAAACTTTGTTATGATCGTAGTGGTCAAAACTTCATCTCAATTTGAAGGATCTCCTTTTCAAATTAAGTCAATTTGATATTTTTAATAACTAGTACTCCAACGGTCGGCTCGTGTAGTTTGACCTTCTCATGGACACAAAAATTCATGAGAATGTTGTGAAAATTGCAAAAAGTTTTTATTTGTTTGTTTGAAAAGGATGTCGGAATGAACTGACAAGTTTTTGATTACTTGACTACGAAAAAACAAAAATGATCACACAAAACTTAATTATTTGATGTAAAACAATGGTGGAGAAACAAGGTTCACACCTGCTTCAACAATTGCAAGACCTAGGGTTGTTACTACACGTTTTAATTTTTGGTTTAATCAGATTATTTCATTAAAGGTTTTAGAATCACAAGGCTTAGGTGCCAATTGCTATAGACGTTATAGACAACGGACCACAATGTACTTCGTTACCTTGGACAATTAAATCCTATCAAAAGATAAAGCATAAATACGCATATTCATTTCACAATATCAAATTTCATAATTCATTCGATAATTTGCAAATACAATACCAACGTAGGACAATTATCTAATGATCAAATGCAATCCAATTAGTCAAAAAGATGTTTAAACAAATAGCAAACCCTAGAAATTCTTACAAAAGTCTACACCGGGGTGAAACGTTCGAGGATTAGCCGCTCATGGTGAACGGAACACGATCAACATTGGATGAGAGCTCGAACATAGACATCTTGAAGCTTTGATGGTGAAGATGATGATGATTAGGGTTTATGGTGAGTGGTGATGGTGAGTGGATTGGAAATCGGATGATGATGGTAATGGAGGCGAATTAGGTTTAGGATCGATGGGATGATTGGATGGATTCGGGATGATGGTAATGGTGTTCTTGGCTCCAAGATAGTATTCAAAACTCAAATAATGCGTAACTCCTCCAAAAAAGAATAAAAAATCAGAGATACCCGTCCCCCAACTCAAAACACATTTTTCGCGTCTGGTAGAAGGGAGGGGCGTCGCCGACGCCTATATGGGCCGTCGGCGACGGCCTCTGGTTAAACATACTTCTGCCGACGGCTTGTTCTACTGTCTACGGGCGAATCTGACCGATGGTAACATCTAAGCGGCGTCGACGACGGCCTCTCCTTTTCTCACTTTCTGTTTCAGCCGTTTCTTGATCCCGGTTGACTCAGTTCGTGTCCCGGTGCTCCGTTTTGCTCCCGATTAGCTCCTTAAACTCCATTAGGCCTGCAAATCACAACTCCCAATAAAAGTAGGCTATTCGAGATTAAAAGTTATGTATATACACAAACTTAAGCATATATGAACACCGGTTTTCGACCACGCATCATTATCATAATAAAATCAGTGAATAACTAAATGTTCTATAACTGTTCAAATAATTAACTTAAAAAATACCATTCCGTCTTTAGTGAACAATACAATTAAGATACTAGTATAAAATAGTATGTGTGGATGCGCTTTTTACGTCTATTAAACTTAATCCAATTCATTTCAACTTCATTTAATCAAATGGTAGTTTAACATGTAATTTGTTTATAGAGAAAAGTGCCCGGATAGTACCTGTGGTTTGCCCAAATTTCACCTATAGTCCCTACACTTCTAAATTTGCAATTATAGTCCCAGACTTTTGTAGATTCGTACTTGGATAGTCCCTAGCGTGGATGAGAGTTAGTTTGTCCAGTTAAGTGAGTATGAAATTACCTAAATGCTCTTAATATTAAAAAAACTAATAAATGAGGCTCACTTTTTACCCACCTACCGACCCCCACTCCTCATCTTTCTCTCTGTCTCCTTGTCTACACACACCTTCACACCTACACAACACCACCACCACACCCAAATCCCGCCATTACTGGAAAAAGAACCACCAAACGACCACCACTTCATCAACCCACCCACATCCCCATCCACACCCCCGCTAAACATGAACAATAGATTTTGAACATTCAATACTTTGGTGGGTGCGTTTGTTGATATGTTCATTGCATATTTCTTGCTTTGTGGATCAACTTTTGTGTTATTTCTTGTTAAGTTTATGGGTTTGTTCGGTTTGAGTTTGCCATCCAATGGGTTGTTAAGTTTCTGGGTTTGTTCGGTTTGAGTTTGCCATCCAATGGGTTTGTTGGAATGATTAGTTTTGTGTTGATCCCAGATAACAATACTCTTTTCTAAATTTGGCAAGTGATTTCAACAAATATGAAAATAATATGCGGAAATAGAAATCAAACTTTTAAGAAACATAACTACAAAATTTTCAAGTTTATAACACTTTGAGAAAAACTATAAGGTGCTTGTGAGGTTATTGGCTATTACAAACGGATACTTTAAGAATTTTGTAATGAAGGGCAATGGAGTTTTTGTTGTAGGTAATGAATGTTTGGCTTAACTCATTTTCCCTTCTGGGTTGGGTTCTCTATTTATAGAGAATGTTTGACATGAATAAACATTTGTTTATTCATACACTTGTCTGTATAAAGTAGCTTTTTGGCATATTCATTGAATCTGTGACAACCGGCAAATACATGGTAAATCTATACAACTTAATCGTTAATTATACGTTAAATTTGCGTTCGTTTATGGCTTAATTGATGCATAATTAGATCATACAAATGCTAGAAATCGTAGGAAATGGTTAAAATCTGTAAATGATAATCTCACATTCGTCGTGTCGCGAGAAAACAAGAAACCATGTCCGAATATGTTGGCCAAATGCTAAAAACACTATTCACCTGAACACACTATTCATACCAGCGAGTTCGGAAACGTGGGAAATTTTAATTTAAACTTGGAAAACGCCATAGTTTTGGGGAAACGCCATAGTTTAGGGGAAACACTATACACCTAAAACATGGAAAACGCCATAGTTTAGGGGAAACTATGGCGAAATTTTCTAAAATCTTAATCGCGATTAAAGTATGATTAACGGGGTGATTAACAAGACTAAACGTGATTAGTAACCCTAATCGTGATTAAGAAAGTTTTAATGAAAAGATTTAAACCCTAAACTATAAGGGTATTAATAAACACTTATATATATTTTTACTAAGTTAAAATGGATAGAAATCATAAATATATACATATATGTAAATATAATTTTTGGGAAAAATTTGTGATATCCCGGGTTTTTCGGATAACTTACACGTGACATTGTCGAATAATATATATGCTAAGTATTCAACGTGCATGAATTAAATACGTGTTGTGTGTTGTGTGAATTTTTAGTTATATATGTATGTATAATAAATATGCACACGAACCGAACCGCGACACAAACACAAACCAAACTCTTCGTGAAACTAGGAAACCTGAAACCCAAGTCTTTGGCCGCAAGATGTAGATCTCAGACCTTAAGCCATTCTCGGCCATATGAAACCCAAACCACAAACCTAAACCAAGAACAAGCCCAAACATGTTTCGGCCGTGAAGATCGAACCCAAACCGAAACCACCCTAGTACTTGGCCGCGAGATCACATCCAAACCAAACTAACTCACCCAAGCCCCTCGGCCATAAACCCAAACCAACTCAAACTAATCGGCCACATGATCAACCCAAACTAACCCACCCTAGTCCCTCGGCCGCGAATCCAGGATCAAACCGTAACCTTTATCCTCTTTTGCACCTATATAAACAAACCCCATGCATGTTTCATTCACATACACAAAACCCTAAACATAAACTGCCGTCGACAGCCTTACTCTCATCCCTCTTGATCGCAAACATCTTCCCTCCTTCAGCATCTCGATCTGATCAGCTTTGTTCAATTTCCCGGTCGCTAACAGCTGGTCCCTTTCAGCCTCGGTCGCAACAGCCTTCCTGTTCTTTTCTTCCGGTCGCAGCAGCAACGATCGCCATCTTCAGTTTCGGTTGCAAGCAATCTTTGATCACCGGATTCATTAGTTTAATCACGGTTCGTTTACCTTATTATTAAAAGATTAGAAGTTATCTCTGATTTCAAGATCATGTTTCGGATTATATGTATGCTTGAATGTTTAAGTTGTTTCGGATTATATGTATGCTTGAATGTTTAGTTGTTTCGGATTATATGTATGCTTGAATGTTTAGTTGTCTCTGATTATATGTATGTTTGAATGGCTAGTTGTTTCGGATATATGTGTTGCTGTTCTCAGATCGCATGACGGTATAATTTCGGATTGTTAATACAAGATTGAGAGATTGGAATGAGTTTGAAAGCTGAATACATGTGGGCTGTGTTTTGTTTATAATAACTAGAAGTAAGAACTAGGGTATGCATGGATGAGATATTGGTATTAATCTAGGATTAGAAATCGGTTTTAGATCGCCTAGATTTGTCGCATGAACGGGATTACACGAGTTTATGATAAAGATATGCTGAAACAGGATGCTGATTAAAAGTTACAGCCGAATTCATCTGGCTGTAACTTGGTCGTTAGTTGTCGAAAACCGGATTTTCTGATGTCTAGAACGTAGAGATTTGAATAAGGAAAATGGCGCTGGATTCATAATTTTCTGAAGTCGTTTGATATTTTTAAAGGGCTAAATAAGTTCAGTAACTAAAACTGTGAAAATCCTGAAATTTTGCTAGTTGTTTGTCAAGCTAGATTTTAAAATCAATAGGGAGTTGAGTCATGATTTTTGTACAGCAACTAGGTATAGAAATTTCCGGGCAACTCCAACTAGAATTTTGTTAATCGGACGATCAGTGATTTTTAAATAAATTCTTCCGTGGACTGCAGTCAGAAAGCGGTAAATCTGACTGCAGCTTAATGAATTAATATTTATGGCTAATTGGTAAAGATTTAGGACTTGGAAAAATTATGTAAATTTCTATGATATGAATGTCACCTACTGTAAAAATATGGGAATTTTTGGAATGCTAGAACTATTTTATAAAAATCCTAGAAGACAGCTGAATAATTGAGTGTTAAGCAGAAAGTTGATAACTTGTGATTTTACGCATTAAAGTGTTGCATGGATTTGGAATATGTTCATGATAAGTTGTTTGATTACTATGATCACATGAGAACACTTGCATGCATGTTTGAGTGTTAGATATGTTGTTTGTGTGTATCACTTTATGAGTAAATTGCGTGTGGAAATTGTATTGGTGTGATTTCACACTGACGTGTAATTAATTGGTTTGTTAGGACGCAACTAACGGTCCCATCTCTTATAACATCTTTGCTACACTAACCGAGCAAATAAAGGTGAGTTCACGGCCCTTAACTTTATCCGGTTTTTAAACAACAGGGGGAGAAACATGTATACACTCTCAAACTCAAACTCTTTACGTTATACGAATTTAACGTCACATAACTATACGGTAACTAAGTTAATGTTAATGTAATGTTATGGGCACTAAGCAGCTTTATCACTTAAGTCCTCGACAATCTCCTCGGATCGTTAGTATTTGGGTTAAATAGCGGGGGAATTATAAGTAGTACTACTGGGTCTGACGAGCCCCATCCGAGCTAGTCGCGCTAGCCGACCGGGTATGGTTAACGGGTGTATAATTGGCCTAACATCGCCATGGTCATGTGATAGGCCTGGCAAAACGGAGGCACAACTGTCAGCTTCGATCGCGAACACTTAGTGACATGACTTTAGGCTAGCTACCTATATATGTTAACATTGAACTTAATTACAGATCAACTTAATATTCCGGATTTGGAATATTGGAAACATCAACTTATTATCCCGGGTTGGGGATAATGGAAACAACAACTTAATATTCCGGGTTTGGAATATTGGAAGCAACAACTTATTATTCCGGGATTGGAATAATGGAACTGATATGTTATCCCGGGTTGGGGATAACGGAGTAAACAAACTAAACCGAACAAACGAATTTATGAAAACCTGTGAACTCACTCATCTTTAATGTTGACACTTGTTTCTTTACATGTTTCTCAGGACGCTAGGAGCTCTAGGTGCACGCACATGCATTGAACAAGACATCTTTATCGAGTCTCATTTATTAATATTGTTTTGGGATTTTTCATTTGTTTTGGCGTTTGTGTTGGCGCCCGCATCACTACTTATTTATGCTTCCGCTCAAACTTAAAAATAATGCTTTGCTAAATATTGGTAATTGATATAAAATCTAAAATGAACGATTTTGGAAAACGTATTATCAAACCATGTAGAGTCGTTCGACGTACTAGTGTTTCAGATTCTGGTTTGTTCACACGCCTCGCGGTAGAACTCCGCAAGTGGAAATTGAGGGTGTGACAGATTGGTATCAGAGCCACTAGCTATAGAGAACCAGGTTTGCATTAGAAGTAGACCTAAACTATAGCTGAATTCACGACACTAGACTTAGTTTGGCACCGAACTGTTATATCTTGTTATGTTATGTACCACAACTATGTTATGTGAAATATGACTGCATAATTGAAATGAATGCAACTCGTAACTAACTACACAACCTAAAGGCAATGTCATCATCGTCCTCATCATCATCCGACAAACTTACGCAACCAAGGGCGCCAGGAGAGGCACCTATGGTGGAACCCTTACCATCTTATGGCGTGGAAACACGCTCAGCTGCGAGGAAAAGGCTCGCTCTGGGGGAGGAGTCGTCATTACGCCCAACCATTGCTGTGCCGGTTGAACCGGTTAACCCTGTAGAAGTAGGAATTGACCTACTTAGAATCATATTACATAAACAACAAGCACAGAAAGAAAGAATATAGGAAACCATCCTAGCACAAGGATGGATGATCCGCCAACTGACTGGTAAAACCGACTCGCTCGAGGAAGAGCATCATACGGGTAAGATAGCTCGTAACACCATAGCCAGAGATCTGCGTGCTGAGCAGATAAGAGCCGACTGGCTTGAGGACAGAGTCCTGGAAAATAGTTGGAACATACAGGAGCTACAGCAAAATCAAGCACCTGCACCAGCACCGGCCCCTCCAGTGCCGGTAGAGGAGGATCCGGAAGAGGATCCGGAAGAGGATCCAGAGGAGGATCCGGAGGAGGACCCAGCTGTGGAAGCTGGAAATGCCGCGCAGGATGACGGCAACGATAGCGAATTGGGGAATGGAGACGTAGAAGACTGACACGTCTCGCTTATTTTATTTACTTTCCTTCAGTCTATTTATTTTCTACTTAGATCTAAAATGGCAACTGGACGTCGCGGAAATCTCAACATGACGCAATGATCCAAGAACACGGGAATGCTGCTCTGGCAGGTGTTCCAAACCCACCAGCAGCAGGAGGGGTCTTAACCTCTACAAGATGTTCCTCGATACGAAACCGAGCAATTTCACGGGAGCGGAAGGACCCATTGGACTGGTCCGCTGGATCGAAAAGTCGGAATCCGTTTTTGAAATGTGCAACTGCCTCGAGGCCAACAAGGTCAAATACGCCGCCTCAACACTGGAAGATGGGGCACTGACATGGTGGAATGCCCAAGTCCAAACACGTGGACTGTTAGCTGCAAATGCAATGGCATGGGCTGAGTTCAAGGCCCTGATTAAAGAGGAGTACTGTCCACGAGACAGAGTGCAACAATTGGAACAAGCTCTATGGAACCACAAGATGGTGGGATCAGAAATTGAGGCTTACACCGCAAAACACCATGACTTGGTATTTCTGTGTCCTGAATTGGCCAACACGGTGGAGAAAAGACTCGAGTTCTATCTCGGGGGTCTGGTTCCGGAAATTCAGGGTATGGTGATGTCTAGTAACCCTGTAACTGAACATCAAGCAATCCGATTGGCTCACAAACTCACCGATAAAGCGGTGGAACAGAAGAAACTACCAGCACGGGGTACCACTGAAGTTGCCCCAGATAACAAAAGAAAATTTGAAGACTCCACTGTTCGACAGTCTTCGTCATCACATCCGCAGCAAGGGAACCAGAAACGGTTCAATCATTACCACAGCCACCGGGGTCATCAAAATCATTCCGCCAACAACAACAACAACTACAACAACAATAACAACGAGAATGCAGGCGGCTATGTAGGTCGAAAGCCGCAGTGCAATCGCTGCAATTTTCACCATAACGGCCCTTGTGCCGGAAATCGTTGCCAACGATGTGGCAAGATGGGACATGCGGCAAAGGATTGTCGTGGGGAAATCATGTCCCGACAAAATCAGAATCAGCCCCAGGGTCAGCAGCAGGGTATTAACCGGGGATGCTATCAGTGTGGTAGCACTGCTCACTTCAAAAGAGACTGCCCACAGTTGCGTAACAACAACAACAATGGTGGGAACAACCACAACCACAATAACCACAACAACAACAACAACAACAATAATGGGAACGGTGGCACCGGAGGTGCCAAAGGTCGCGCATTTACATTGGGCCGCGGAGAGGCCAGAAACGACTCGAACGTGGTCACCGGTAAGTTTCCCCTTAATGAACATTTTGCTTCTGTGCTTTTTGATACGGGTGCGGATAGGAGCTTTATATCTGAGTCTTTTAGGAAGAACCTAAATCTCACGCTTAAACCATTAGAGACCCCTTATGTTATAGAATTAGCCGATGGTAAATCTGTAGATGTGACCCAAATAGTATCCGGCTGTCAACTCAAACTCGCGGGCCACACCTTTACCATTGATCTGATGACAACTACCCTGGGTAGTTTTGACGTGGTAGTCGGAATGGACTGGCTATCCGACGTCCGGGCTGAAGTTCTCTGCTTCGAAAAATCTATCCGTATTCCGCTCTCGAACGACGAAATCCTGACGGTACAAGGCGATAAGGCAAGCGCCGTCACCAACATCATCTCATACATACAAGCGCAGAAGTATCTTCGGAGGAAGAACTCCTTCGCTTTACTCGCACTGATTACCGAACAGCCTAAGGACGAGAAACGCATAGAAGACATCTCTGTCGTCCGTGATTTTTCCGATGTATTCCCAGAAGAACTACCTGGTCTTCCACCCCATCGACAATTGGAGTTTGAAATCGAATTGGCGAACAATGCGACTCCTATCGCCAAGGCTCCATACCGCCTAGCTCCAGCCGAGCTGCAGGAGCTGTCTACCCAACTTCAGGAACTTTTAGAAAAAGGATTTATCCGACCAAGCGTTTCGCCATGGGGAGCTCCAGTCCTGTTTGTCAAGAAGAAGGACGGGACTTTCCGCATGTGCATCGACTATAGGGAACTCAACAAGGTTACAGTCAAGAACCGATACCCGTTACCTCGCATCGACGATCTTTTCGACCAACTTCAAGGGTCAAGCTACTACTCCAAGATTGATTTACGGTCTGGTTACCACCAGCTATGCGTCAGGGAGGAGGATATCGCTAAGACGGCATTTCGCACTCGGTATGGCCACTACGAGTTTTTGGTCATGCCATTCGGTCTCACTAACGCACCTGCGGTGTTCATGGACCTCATGAACCGCGTGTGTAAACCATACCTCGACAAGTTTGTCATTGTGTTCATCGATGACATACTCATCTACTCCAAAAGTGAAGAAGAGCATGCGGGACATCTACGATTACTGTTGGGATTACTCCAACAGGAAAAGCTATATGCCAAGCTTTCGAAGTGTGATTTCTGGATTCGAGAAGTTCAGTTTCTCGGGCACGTCGTGAATGAAAAGGGTATCCACGTAGACCCTGCCAAGATTGAAGCCATCAAAAACTGGGAAGCACCTAAGACACCGACGGAGATCCGCCAAAACTCTAAAAATAATATATTTTTAGACATCGGAAATGTAAATATATTCCGATACTAATAATTCCGAAAAGTACAAAGAAATAATCACTAAGTATAAAATGAATATTACTAAGTGTACATACATATGAGTATACAAGTATACTAATACATATATAATACGTACAATAATACACTTGGTAAAATTGCAAGAATACATGGAATGTACATGTACGCAATACGTATAAATACGACACATACCAATAATAAAATATACAAATACGAGTATATATACGGTATACGTATACGTATACAGGGACATGGTGATGTACTCAAATACAGTTGTTGAAGTGTAATCTCACAAAGAATATTGTACATGTACATCAACGTATCTACAATATTAAAAATAAATATTTTTAACACATTTATACCCATAAAAGATATGCACATATATATTTGTAGAAAAAATATACACGCTCGAACCGAACGTATTTATACAAGTGAACGTTCACCAAACTAAAAATATATATTTGAGGAATATATATATATATATATATATATATATATATATATATATCACACATAACGCACAAATGTCGTGTGGGGCACGGAGACGTTAATGGGCTAGGCCCACTCATACCGTGTGGATCACGGAGACTCAAATGGGTTTAGGCCCATTCTCACTTGTTTGCGGCACAAAGACTCTCATGGGCTATGTCACACCCCAACCGATGGCGGAAACATCGGGGTAGTGGCACTAGGCGACCAGATTGTCTCACGAGAAATTTCCATAACACTATTTAATCAACAATATTTTAACGTCTAATATCCCATACTATTAAACAATACGTCATCAACAATGTCACGAAATACATGATTTTCCCATAAAATAATAAGGTTCGATTTTCCCTAGATTTATTACATTTTGAACAAAACAAAACAAACTAGACTAAGCAACTACGTCCAAAGCATCCAAGCTAAGATCCTCAACCTGTTACATATGTTAAAATACAAGTCAATACAATTAAGTAAATGTGAGCATACTGGTTTAAGTAATACTAGCATAGTAGAGAAACCGTTCGTGAAATAGTCTAATTACATATCATGATACACCAAAACACATGACACAAACATAGGCTCATTTCTCATGCTAACTTCCGTGAGAAGGCTTGCGCATCCATCCTAACTAGACCTCGTCAGGTGTTAGCCACACTATAGTACCATACTAGCTAAGGAGGCAAGTTAACGAAAATAAGTCCTAGTCACATGTTTCTAGTATCACGTATTGAGTATACATAATCAGATTATTCGCGTGTGATAAACAGTTTGAGTTGTGAAGTGATTTTGATAGAGGAACGTATGTAACACCCAAAGAGTGCATTAAAGTGAAAACTAGTCAAGTACAGTCGGTGCGTTTTAGGTGAGATGAGGGGTCTGAGAGAGAGTTGCAGAGAACGCCAGATCAGCCTGTAAACGAACAGAAGTGCACCAGTCTTCCGATTTTCTGAAATAGTTAAGTTTGGGTTGAGCAGTAGACAAGTTCGGCCGAACTTGTATGTAAACATACAAGTTCGAGCAAACTTGTTAAGTTTTAGTGATTTTGGTGTCAAGTTCGGGCGAACTTGCAAGTTTCTCAAGGAAGCTTGACAAGTTCGAGCGAACTTGCAAGTTTCTCAAGGAAGCTTGACAAGTTCGAGCGAACTTGTGGGTAAGCTTAACAGGTAAGACAGGTTCGGCCGAACTTGTATGGTTTCCTGAGAAACTTGACAAGTTTGAGCGAACTTGGGAGGCTTCTGAAGAAAATTTGAACATTCCCACTCAAGTTCGGCCGAACTTGACCCCTTGAGGACAAGTCCGAGCGAACTTGACTACTTGTGCTGTCAAAATCAGTGTAATCTCGAGCGAACTTGATGTTTTCGGGTCCAAAATCTTGCGTTTTCGCATCATTTGCTGAGGAAATCGAGTGCCCATCCCTCCAACCTTAAGACACTGAGTAAAACTTAGGCTGGAGAGGTCTTTTGGAGCGAACTTAGCCATTTTACAGAAACTCGGGCTAATCCGGGCGAACTTGATGGTTCATACGGGTTAATCCAACTTGTGTAACGTGACGATTTCGTCGTTGTGATTCCAGATCTGAGATCTAGCTTCGACAACGCTTCATTACACTCAAAAGTGAACGAAAAATACGTCATTAGTCCGAAAATGGTGTAAAAATCAAGGATTTAAAAGGTTTTGCTCAGATCAAGTATAGATCTGAGTGAAAATAGAAGTTTTTATGGAAAAAGATGAAGATTTTTGTAAACAGAAGAGATTTGATGAAAAAAGAAGGCAATGCCTTTTGCAAAATCGTTGTAAAACGTTGTTGAACATCGTTGTAGTTGAAATCGGGTTGATTCTTACTTAGAAAACAGTGGGTTTCGGGTTTCTGGAGCTCTGGGCGAACTTACAACAAGTTCAAATGAGAGAATGAAGCTGGGTATTTATAGGTGAAGGAAAAAATGGAGAGCTGGTGGGTCAAGTTCGGTCGAACTTGCATGGAATTCATGCAAGTTCGGGCGAACTTGCTTGATTTTTAAGGGAGATTAGCTAAGTTCGGCCGAACTTGTACATGTGTGTACAAGTTCGAGCGAACTTGTGGGAAGCAGAAGATTCTTGTGTCTCAGGGAAGTTCGGGCGAACTTATGGTAGTCAAGTTCGGTCGAACTTGGCCTGATGACCAGGTTTCTTTTGCTGATTTCGCGTTAAGTATTCGCTTGGCAATTCGGTTCGTATTAATTAGTTATATTAAGCGTTATAATTGATATAATAGTGTGATTTAGCGATTTGAGTGTGCGAGATCAATGCGACAGCGAGCGTAATCGTAACCACAAACATACATAACACATAAATAACATAAAACCATATAATTAACTGCGAGTTGCGATACGATGAGATTAGCGATACGATTTAATAAGCGATTTAGATGCGATAAGACATACATAATTGTAATTAATTAATCTAAACTTTTCTTATAAACGAATCTCGAGATTTACAAAGGATACATACAATCGATAATAAAAGAAAAGATAACAACGAAATTCTGAGTTGTTACAGTCTGCCCTACTTTAGGAAATTTCGTCCCGAAATGTAAGTAGTGGCTGTAACAAAGAGGTGCGGGTACTTGGCCTTCATGTCACTTTCCAATTCCCCAGTGAACTCGGCGCCGCGTTTGCCTTCCGATCGGACTTTCACAATAGGGATGCGAGAGCGTCGTAGTTTCTTGGTTTCTCGGTCCATGATCTCAACAGGCTTTTCCACGAAATGGAGAGTCTCATTGATTTGCAGATCTTCGAGAGGTACGTGGAGATTCTCTTCAGCTAGGCATTTCTTGAGGTTAGACACGTGGAAAGTTGGATGTACGTTGTTGAGTTCCTCTGGTAATTTGAGTCGGTAAGCCACTTTCCCAATTCTTTCCAGAATCTTAAAGGGACCAACGTATCGAGGCACTAGCTTTCCCTTCTTCCCGAAGCGGACAACTCCCTTCCAAGGTGCAACCTTTAGGAGAACGTGATCTCCCACTTCGAACCGTAGGGGTTTGCGGCGTTTATCAGCGTAACTCTTTTGACGACTCCAAGCTTTCAAGAGATTGTCTCTGATCTGGAGGATTTTGTCTGTCGTTTCTTGGATCAGCTCGGGACCGGTGATTTGTGCTTCTCCGATCTCGTGCCATGCAATAGGCGATCGACATTTTCTTCCATACAGTGCCTCAAAAGGAGCCATTTGAATGATGATATGATAACTATTATTGTACGAGAATTCGATTAAAGGTAAATGCGTATCCCAGTTACCACTGAAATCTATGATGCGCGCACGAAGCATGTCTTCGAGGGTGCGGACCGTGCGCTCAGTCTGACCGTCGGTTTGAGGGTGAAAAGCGGTACTGAGATTGAGGGTAGTACCGAGAGCGGATTGAAAAGTCTCCCAGAGACGCGAGGTAAAATGACCATCTCGTCAGAGATGATGTCACGAGGCGTCCCGTGTCGACATATAACTTCGTCGGTATAGATTCGGGCTAACCGTTCTACCTTAAAGTGTTCTCGTATAGCAATAAAGTACGCGGATTTAGTAAGACGATCAACGATAACCCAAATGCTATCGTGACCGGATGAAGCCCGGGGAAGTTTCGTAATAAAGTCCATGGCTATACTTTCCCATTTCCACATCGGGATTTCGGGTTGTTCGAGCAAGCCAGAGGGCCTTTGATGTTCAGCTTTAACTTTCGAGCAAGTTAAGCACTTTGAGACGTATACGGCGATATCTTTTTTCATGCCCGGCCACCAATACTTAGAACGAAGGTCCTGGTACATCTTGTCGGCTCCGGGGTGAATGGAATATCGAGATTTATGAGCTTCGGTCATTAGCAATTCTCGAAGATTGTCACAGCTGGGAATCCAAATGCGATCGAGATAGTAAAAAATACCATTAGGTTTAACAACAAGCTGAGTTTCGGCACCACATTTCATTTCTTCCTCCAAAGTATTCTCGTTAAAGCAGGCGAATTGAGCGGAGCGAATCATGATTTCAAGATCATTCAAAGCTTGAGAGTCACGAACACTATACACATAGCTTCGTCGACTTAGAGCATTGGCGATGACGTTTGCTTTGCCGGGATGGTAGCGTATCTCACAATCGTAATCGTTGAGAAGTTCAACCCATCTGCGCTGGCGCATGTTTAGTTCTTTTTGATTAAAGATATATTGTAGGCTCTTATGGTCGGTGAAGACCGTACACTTAGTACCGTAAAGTTAGTGTCGCCATATCTTCAATGCAAAGACAACTGCACCGAGTTCGAGATCGTGGGTTGTGTAGTTCTTCTCGTGGGTCTTGAGTTGTCGAGACGCATACGCGATAACCTTGTCTCGTTGCATGAGAACACAACCGAGACCAAGATTCGAGGCATCACAATAAACAACGAAATCATCGTTTCCGTCGGGTAAAGAGAGTACGGGAGCGTTGCATAGCATACGCTTGAGAGTTTGAAAGGCTTCCTCTTGTTTGGAATCCCAAACAAAAGGTTTATCTTTATGAGTTAAAGCATTACGCGGAACGACGATTTTCGAGAAGTCAGCGATGAATTGACGGTAGTAACCCGCCAATCCAAGAAATGAACGGATTTCAGAAGCATTCTTTGGTGTAATCCAACTCTTGACGGCTTCGATCTTTGCAGGGTCGATGTGAATTCCTTGACTATTTACGATGTGGCCGAGAAATTGGACTTCTTCGAGCCAGAACTCACATTTAGAGAACTTAGCATAAAGGCGATTACCTTGAAGAAGTTCGAGGACTAAACAGAGATGGCGCGCGTGTTCGTCTCTCGACTTCAAGTAAATAAGGATATAATCGATGAAAACAATGACGAAACGATCTAAGAAAGCTTTGCACACACGGTTCATCAAATCCATGAAGACCGCGGGTGCATTGGTAAGACCAAAAGGCATGATCACGAATTCGAATTGGCCATAATGAGTACGAAAGGCGGTTTTCGGAATATCTTCTTCCAATACGCGTAACAGATGATAACCGGAACGAAGATCGATCTTGGAAAAACAAGTAGCACCTTGAAGCTGGTTGAATAAGTCGTCGATACGAGGAAGGGGATAGCGGTTCTTTATCGTGAGTTTGTTAAGTTCGCGATAATTGATGCACATTCGGAATGTCCCATCTTTCTTTTTCACAAAAATAATGGGTGCGCCCCAAGGCGAAGTGCTCGGATGTATGAAACCTTTATCAAGAAGCTCTTGAAGTTGGCTTGATAGCTCGCGCATTTCGGATGGTGCGAGTTGATAAGGAGCTTTAGCAACGGGAGTAGCACCGGGAACTAAATCGATACGGAATTCGACATCTCGAGTAGGGGTAAACCGGGTAAATCGTCGGGAAAGACTTTAGGAAATTCACAAACAACGGGAACATCTTTGAAAGTCTTCTTTTCTTTCTCCGGGTTTACAATATGGGCGAGGAAAGCAACGCATGGCTTTCGCAAACATTTGTGTGCTCGAGTACATGACAAAAGCATCAACTTCTTTGAGGGAGTTTCACCATAGACATGGAGTTGATCACCGTTGGGGAGAGGGAAGCAAATCATTTTATCGAAGCAAACAACTTCAGCATGATTCTCACGAAGAAAATCCATGCCTACTATGATATCGAAGCTACCTAATTGCATAGGTATGAGGTTAATCGAGAAGATGCGGTTGTTGAGATCGATATTACAACCACGTAAAACGGAGTTAACAGTAACGGTTCTTCCGGTGGCGACTTCGACATCGAAAGTCTTTGGGAGTTTAGCGCACTTACATTTTAAAACCTTTTTGAATTCTAACGATACAAAACAATTATCAACACCAGTATCAAATAAACATGAAGCATAAATACCATTAACGAGGAACGTACCATTGACAACATTGTTGTCATTCTGGGCTGGGCGGTGATTCAGGTTGAAAGCCCTTCCACACGCAGCTTGTTGTTGCTGCTGGGGCTGCGGTGGTGGCTGCTGCTGGGGCTGCTGTTGCTGCGGCTCTTGCTTGACGGTACGGTTTGGGCAAGCATTGGCAAGGTGGTTCGGATCACCACACACGTGACACACATGTGCTTTTGGAGCTGCTTGTTGTTGCTGGTTGTTCTGTGGAGTATGCTGAGGAGCTGGCAGTGCTGGAGCTTGAGGAGCTTGAGGAGTTGGCTGACGAGGACCGGTACGGCAACTAACAGTAAAGTGGCCGTAGATGTTGCAGTTTGTGCAAAAGCGGCTGTTTCCACCCACCACGTGATGATAAGTGCATTTAGGGCATACTGGGTGAGGACCGGTGTACGCATGTTTAGCTGGGGGTGCGTTTTGAGCAGGAGCCTGGTAAGGCTGCGAGTTGAGCGATGTAGCTGCGGCGTAGTTCTTGCTAGGGTTTCCTCTTTTGCATCCCTGACGCTTTCCCTTCGGGTCACTGGGTGGTTCAATAGCAGCAGTTGGTTCGGTGACAGCTTGATTGGCAACTTTCACAGAGTTCTTGAAGTAACCATCTTGAACTCGCTGATCATTGATCTCAATGGCGAGCATGTAGGTTTCCTCGATGGTTGTAGTACGAGCAACTTTCACAAAATTCGCGACACATTCGGGTAGACCATGGATATACTTTTTGATAGCTTTCTCGGTAGTATCAACTTGGCTGGGACAGATGATGCTCAAAATCTTGAATCGAGCGGTAAATCCAATGTTGTCGGGACCATCTTGCTTTATACCCCAAAACTCATTTTCGAGCTTCTGAATCTCATGCGGAGGACAAAACTCCTTCATCATCACATCCTTGAGTTCCTCCCAAGACAGATTATAGGCTTCATCATTACCGCGCCTATTCCTTTCGGCGGTCCACCAGTCGAGAGCACGGGACTGGAAGACTCCTGTAGCGTTCACCGTGTGAAGGTCATCGGGGCATCCACTTTGCCTAAAGGTGACCTCAATGGCATTAAACCAATGGAACATAGTAGTCGGTCCATCGTTGCCCGTGAAGGCGAGAGGTGCACAAGCTTTGAAATTTTTGAAACTGAACCGTGACTTGGGGGTTTCAGTTTTCGAGTCTACCGAGGAGTTACTGCTCACATCATAAATTTCCGAGACGATTTGCGGGATGACTTTAGCAATTTCCTTGGCTACCATTGTAGCGATACGCTTATCGGCGTTGTTGCGCTGGAGATTCCTCCTGGTATGTGATCCCATAGAAGACATCTACATTGAAGGATTTGATAGGATGAGATTCGATTATAATAATGTTTAAAATATTTATTATTATTATTATTCATACAAGGCACAAAATCACATAAACACGTAGGCACGTAATCACGTAAGCAGTCAAACACGTAAGCACGTAAACACATAAGCACGTAAGCACGTAATTCACATAAGCATATACTTTGCACGTATTCACCTTCTTATAAGTAAAGCGTAGCGCGTTCGTGATGCGATATATAAGCGAGATATAAGACATATACATAAGCAAGTAATACCGCTCATGAGGCACACATGTCCTCATAGGCGTAAGTGAGTTAAGAGATTAGTTTGGTTTGTGTATTAATTTTAGCGTTTTAGATTACGAGAGCTGTGTGAGTAGTGCATGCGTTTATAGAGCGTTGAGCGATAAAGCGAGAAATCGATAATACGAGAAATAAATAAAGAGAGAAATCGAATAAAGCGAAAATTATCAAAATTTTAAACACATAAATAATAATAAACTTGATGATGCGTAAATCGATGATATAGGCTTAAATCAATTGGGAGTGTCTGGGGTTTTGAGACGTTGACTATCCAAAGTGGTTCGACTACCCTTTGAACTTGGACCCACGTTTTGGCCTAATAGATAGATGCTCTCACCGCAAGCGGCTAACGGCATTATCCTTCCAGTTATTACGTGTTCCAAATCAACGGAATAATCGAGACTTTGGAGAGATTGAAAATCGAAAGGCGGATTTGTTACTAAGATGCAGGTTTCACCCCTAACTTAGCAACGTCGTTCCTAGTTGTGGCTACGCGTACCGATCACATCAGGCGTCCCACTAGATAGAAATGGAGATTTTCATCCAGGTTTGGATATCACTCCTCACTCAACGAAGGTATCTCGTGCGATAGAGATTGCGCGGAGTGAATGATCTCATCGAGAGTTCTCGGTTTTCACACCTAATCTCGACTTGATCACTCATTTTGTGTGATACGGCGTTTCCAAGCGTGTATATTGTGTTAGCCTTAGGAAAGGCACATTTAAGCATTTATGGCAAGTAGTTTAACATTTAAGTCAAAGATCGGTCAATCGGGTACTTAAACATGCTACTAGGTCGAATCATGGTAATTCTACCTATTATCCCAAGGTTATGGGCTCTGATACCAATCTGTCACACCCCAACCGATGGCAGAAATATCGAGGTAGTGGCACTAGGCGACCGGATTGTCTCACGAGAAATTTCCATAACACTATTTAATAAACAATATTTTAACATCTAATATCCCATACTATTAAACAATACGTCATTAACAATGTCACGAAATACATGATTTTCCCATAAAACAATAAGGTTTGAGTTTCCCTAGATTTATTACATTTTAAACAAAACAAAACAAACTAGACTAAGCAACTACGTCCAAAGCATCCAAGCTAAGATCCTCAACCTGTTACATATGTTAAAATACAAGTCAATACAATTAAGTAAATGTGAGCATACAGGTTTAAGTAATACTAGCATAGTAGAGAAACTGTTCGCGAAATAGTCTAATTACATATCATGATACACAAAAACACATCACACAAACATAGGCTCATTTCTCATGCTAACTTCCGTGAGAAGGCTTGCGCGTCCATCCTAACTAGACCCCGTCGGGTGTTAGACACACTATAGTACCATACTAGCTAAGGAGGCAAATTAACGAAAATAAGTCCTAGTCACATGTTTCTAGTATCACGTATTGATCATACATAATCAGATTATTCGCGTGTGATAAACAGTTTGAGCTGTGAAGTGATTTTGATAGAGGAACGTATGTAACACCCAAATAGTGCATTAAAGCGAAAACAGGTCAAGAATACTCACAGTCGGTGCATTTTAGGTGAGATAAGGGATCTGAGAGAGAGTTGCGGAGAACGTCGGATCAGCCTGTAAACGAACAGAAGTGCATCAGTCTTCCTGATTTGCTAAAACGGTTAAGTTTGTGTTGAGCAATAGACAAGTTCGGCCGAACTTGTATTTAAACATACAAGTTCGAGCGAACTTGTTAAGTTTTGGTGATTTTGGTGTCAAGTTCGGGTGAACTTGCAAGTTTCTCAAGGAAGCTTGACAAGTTCGAGCGAACTTGGGAGGCTTCTGAAGAAAATTTGAACATTCCCACTCAAGTTCAGCCGAACTTGACCCCTTGAGGACAAGTCCGAGCGAACTTGACTAATTGTGATGTCAAAATCAGTGTAATCTCAAGCGAACTTGATGTTTTCGGGTCCAAAATCTTGCGTTTTCGCGTCGTTTGCTGAGGAAATCGAGTGCCCATCCCTCCAACCTTAAGCCAGTGAGTAAAACTTAGGCTGGAGAGGTCTTTTGGATCGAACTTAGCCATTTTACAGAAACTCGGGCTAATCCGGGCGAACTTGATGGTTCGTACGGGTTAGTCCAGCTTGTGTATAGTGACGATTTCGTCCTTGTGATTCCGAATCTGAGATCTAGCTTTGACAACGCCTCGTTCCACTCAAAAGTGAACGAAACATATGTCATTAGTCCGAAAATGGTGTAAAAATCAAGGATTTAAAAGGTTTTGCTCAGATCTAGTATAGACCTGAGTGAAAATAGAAGTTTTTATGGAAAAAGAAGAAGATTTTCGTAAACTGAACATATTTGATGAAAAACGAAGGCAATGCCTTGTGCAAAATCGTTGTAAAACGTTGTTGAACATCGTTGTAGTTGAAATCCGGTTTATTCTTACTTAGAAAACAGAGGGTTTCGGGTTTCAGGAGCTCTGGGCGAACTTACAGCAAGTTCAAATGAGAGAATGGAGCTGAGTATTTATAGGTGAAGGCAAAAATGGAGAGCTGGTGGGTCAAGTTCGGTCGAACTTGCATGGAATTCATGCAAGTTCGGGCGAACTTGCTAGATTTTTAAGGGAGATTAGCCAAGTTTGGCCGAACTTGTACACGTGTGTACAAGTTCGAGCGAACTTGTGGGAAGCAGAAGATTCTTGTGTCTCAGGCAAGTTCGGACGAACTTGTGGTAGTCAAGTTCGATCGAACTTGCCCTGACGACCAAGTTTCGTCTACTGATTTCGCGTTAAGTGTTCGTTTGGCGATTCGGTTCGTCTTAATCAGTTACATTAAGCGTTATAATTGATATAATAGTGTGATTTAGCGATATGAGTGTGAGAGAGCGATGCGATAGCGAGCGTAAGCGTAACCACAAACATACATAACACATAAATAACATAAAACCATATAATTAACTGCGAGTTACTATGCGATGAGATTAGCGATGTGATTTAATAAGCGATTTAGATGCGATAAGACATACATAATTGTAATTAATTAACATAAACTTTTCTTATAAACGAATCTCGAGATTTACAAAGGATAGATATAATCAATAATAAAAGAAAAGATAACAACGAAATTCTGAGTTGTTACAGGCTAGGCCCATTCTCACTTGTGCGTGGCACAAAACACTCATGGGCTAGGCCCACTTATACTCGTGCGAGGCCCTTTCGTATACATTATGAATGCAAAGTATATGTATAAGACACACACACACATACATACATACATATATATATATACATACATACATATATATATATATATATATATATAGATATATATATATTAAAAAGCAAACACACGAAACAAATGCCAACATATTAAAATACTCAAGGGTTTCAAATATATAACAATTACAAATACAATAACCTTCAAGATGAAAAACACGTATAAGGTCTAGAAGAGACCTAAGTGTCTAATGGGTTAGAGCACTTATGGGTCGACTCGCGTATTTAGATTTCCCAGCTCGCTAGCACTTATGTTGATACGGATGCAATCTTGTGAGTTCATGTCCCCCTTTTCTCGTAAACGTTTTCAGTTTTATAACTCTCGGGGAGGAAATATTTGTTTCGATGGTATGGTCTAGCTATGGAATGAAATATTAGATCATGTGTGAATAGGGTATTTCTTAAGCGCCATTAATCTTTTATAAGACCACGGAACAAGAGGGGGTAGATGTATCAGGTGTAGGCGAGCCCCACTCATGGGTCCCTGTGTGGCCGCATGTTGTGCTTTTGTTGTCCCCGCCGGGTGGACCGATATTAAATCGTCTAGGGTTGAGTGCTTCCTACGTCGTCACATATACTCCCGGTGTTCCAATTTTAGTATTTGTCGGGTCGGCTCAGTTCCCACTTCTGGCATGTTCGTTTATACGGTAACCCGTCGAAATTGATTTAAAATAACTCATTTTTAATTCTATAAATTCCCATTTAATCTATATTAAGAATAAAATCTGTAAATTTTTATATAACTCAATAAAAACCTGTAGATTTTGGAGAAAACTTTGGAAATTTATTGTGGCATTTTAACTATTTAAACAATTTATTTATAAACCACTATTTAATTAAATAATCAGCATTAATTAGAATAAGTGGTTACAAAATTCTAAAACAATTCCAGAACACCTTCTACATGTCCAGAAACTCCTCACAAAATTTTGAGATTTTTCCGATTTCGTTTCGGTGCGTTCCCGGCTACCGAAAACTCGCAAAAATGCGGATTTTTAATCCAAATTAAAACTCAATCAATGGACTCCAAATATTTCCCAGAACATTACCCATATGTTCCTTAGTGTCTCTATAAAATTTATTGATTTATTGAATTCGTTTGATAATTTTTCCGAAATTCTTTTGCTAAAACAGTTATAAATTCACTAAAAATCATAGAAAATTCCAAAAATTCTAAACTTTTACGTGGACCTTCCTGAAAATACCCTACATCACCACACCAAATGTTAGCCCAATCTAAGTATCACAGACCAAGTTATAGCTAAAACAAGATTCTGCCCATGCTAGTTTCGGTTTTCGGATGATATACCTAGTGAAAGCTTCGTTTCCAAGCACTTCTTGTGAGTCCAGAAGGGTGTAGGAGCTATATTCAATACCTACACATCAAGTAAAGCTTTATTTCATTGTTTTTCGGTTAATCAAATAGTTAAGCGATTTTTGTCGAATATGTGTTAATTAGGGTATCAAACCCCAATTATTTGTGATCATGGCTGCCATATAACACCAGGGAAATACCAAGGTATTCTTATTCAGCCCATACACATGTTTAAACCTTCAAAAATCTCGGATTAAAATGAGTTTTTCGGCTAGAAATCGCGTATAATCAAGAAAACATGATCAAAACCATAAAACCCAAGGTTTATACCTTTTATTTGGAGTTGTTAAGATGATAATCAGCTGGATCTTCCTGAGTTTATGGCAGATTTTGAGAGAAAGGAGGAGTTTTCTTTGAATTTAATGGAAATAAAATGAGAAATGAAAAAATAATATATATATATATATATATATATATAAAATGAGAAATGAAAAAATAATATATATATATATATATATATATATATATATATATATATATATATATATATATATATATATGGGGTTTCCATGTGGGCCACGTCGTGCTTCATCGTTTCGTGTTAAAAGAGGATGTTTATCTTTCGTTTGCCTTTAGGTTCGTGTTCGGGTCCCGGACACGTTCTCGATTTTCCAAACAGGCTCTGTTTTTCGCGTTCTTACTGTCAAAAGACTCGGTTTTAAAAATTGGGCATCATCGTCTCGAAACCCGTGCATGGTTACGTTTTAATCATAAAATCCTCATATGACATTCGTTTAAGTGTTTTTAAGCTTGATCGATCGTTCCTTGCACATTTGGTTGCCTTATGTTATGCCCGGAACGAAAGCGTTTCCCCGACCGGGAGCTGCTTCGTTTTGCATGCCCAGGCTTTGATTATTTTCAAACCTTATGTCACAGTCTATGGAACAAAACTAAGTTGTTTCTGGAACTCGGAATCTTAAATGATGCTACCGATAACCTAATAATCAACATCAAAGGTTTAATGCGCTGTTAAACGTCAAGTCTCCGTTTAACACATTGTTCAAGGCTAAGGACACCAACCTCGCATCGTTGGTCCTTAATAGTGTCATGATAACCATGACGTGCTCTCGGATTCCTCTGAGACATAATAACGATTGCTCAGTATAGCGCACAAGTCATACAAGGTTGCAAAGTTTACGCACAATTATTGATTTAATCATGCTTAACGTTTAGGACCAATTAAGGTGTACCTGTTTCGTCATGGGTATCACACATAATCATAACAATATCATGATACACATATCGCGTCCGGTTACCACGGACTTGTACCAATCAAAATTTATCAGGATTTTTCACAGTTGTCACACAATCATATCCTTGCTCTTGATTTGATGACTGTGGGGTACCTGCATGGTTAGTCTTGACAGACACATCTTCAAATGTAAATTTGGATAGGTCAAACAATTCAGCAGGATTTGCTGGGATTTTCAAAGATGAGAGTTCATTGAACTTCACATTCAGAGTTTCCTCAACACACTTGGTCCTAGAGTTAAAAACTCTGTAGGCTTTGGTAGTGGTTGAGTATCCCAGAAAATAACCACAATCAACTTTGGCTGCAAACTTGGATATTGAATCCTTTAAATTTAAAATGAAGCATGGACAGCCAAAGACTTTAAAAAAGAGAGCAGAGGTTTGATTTAATAAAGCAATTCATAAGCCGTCTTTTGATGCCTGGGGTTTATCAAAACTCTGTTCTGAACATAACAAGCAGTGTTTACAGCCTCTGCCCAAAAAGACAATGGTAAACCAGAATCTGTTAGCATAGTTCCTGCTGATTCAATTAAAGTTCTGTTTTTCCTTTCAACAACCCCAATTTGTTCTGGAGTTCTAGGGATGCTATATTGCCTAACAATCCCTTTTGACTCATAGAAAACATCCAACTCTTTGTTCCTAAACTCTGTCCCATTGTCTTTACTAAAGATTGTTACAGGAAGATCAAATTGCTTTTCAACTTGTTTAACAAAGTTTTGCAAAATGTTTGTTGTTTCATCTTTAGAGTGTAAAAAGAAAGTCCATGTGAACCTGGAAAAATCATCAACTATCACCAGGCAATACCTTTTGTGTTTTAAGCTCATGATTTTTACAGGTCCAAACAAGTCCATATGAAGTAACTGTAAGCACGACTTGTTTTGGACTCTTCAATTGGCTTGTAAGAACTTTTATGTTGTTTACCTTTTAAACAGGAAACACAATGTTCTTCACAAGTAAATTGTTTGTGAGGTAAACCTCTAACAAGACTTTGTTTTGAGAGAGTGGAGATGGTTTTTAGATTTGTGTGACCTAGTCTTTTATGCCATAATTCTGTTCCTTTGCTTGAAGCAACTGAGAACAAACATGCATTTGACATAGGATTATCTTTTGCCATGTCTACCGCATACACATTTCCTACCCTATTGGCAGTAAGTTGTGCTTTGCTCTCTGCAATTATTTGATTTATCTTTTTAACAACCTCTAGGTGTACTATCTGACAAGTTTCCTTTGTGAATAAAGATCCATAACCCTTATCACTCATTTGTGAGACACTCAGAAGATTGAATTTTATATTATCGATGAGATTCACATTTTCAAACTTAAGTTTTCCAGCTGAGACACATCCTGACCCCAACACCTTTCCTTTTGAATTATTTTCAAAGGATATATCACCCCCTCCATGAGCTTTAAAATCTCTGAGAAGGGATTTTCAAAGGATATATCACCGCATACACATTTCCTACCCTATTGGCAGTAAGTTGTGCTTTGCTCTCTGCAATTATTTGATTTATCTTTTTAACAACCTCTAGGTGTAC
The DNA here is from genome assembly GCA_947069175.1 of Scalesia atractyloides. Taxonomy (NCBI): domain Eukaryota; kingdom Viridiplantae; phylum Streptophyta; class Magnoliopsida; order Asterales; family Asteraceae; genus Scalesia; species Scalesia atractyloides. The sequence continues at coordinate 32,784,450 of CAMTDV010000030.1, forward strand.
TATCTGACAAGTTTCCTTTGTGAATAAAGATCCATAACCCTTATCACTCATTTGTGAGACACTCAGAAGATTGAATTTTATATTATCGATGAGATTCACATTTTCAAACTTAAGTTTTCCAGCTGAGACACATCCTGACCCCAACACCTTTCCTTTTGAATTATTTTCAAAGGATATATCACCCCCTCCATGAGCTTTAAAATCTCTGAGAAGGGCTTTACATCCTGTCATGTGCCTAGAGCCTCCACTATCTACATACCAAAGACTGTCAAGGCAAGTAGAAGCTCCCTGCACATGTTTTGAAATGATTAGTTCAGATGAGTTTCCAAAGCCAGAATGGCTTTGGATGGGGTATCAGATGATCCAAACTCAAGTTCAGATAAATGAGCAGTGGTTAGAACAGGTTTTGTAACCACTACTGTGAGCCATTTCCTATCAACTGTTGGTAACCATGAGGATGCCTATTTACCCTTGGCTTAGAAAACTTTTTGTAAGTCCCATAAACCATAGGCACCTTTTGATAACTAGGCTGGCTTTTACCTCTTGGAAACTGGTTTGATGGAGTTGCATCTGTCACTTGAATTTTTCTGTGAACACAGGTTTGAGTTAAAGATTTTGTGACAGATGTTTCAATCGATTCAAAGTTCTGTTTAGAATTGTTTTCAGAAAAGCTTGAACTTTCTCTTCCAAGAGCTTTTGCTCTAATCTCTTTTACCTTTTTATGATAGATTTTGAGATAGGCACACTCTTGGGTCATGCAATTTGTTTTGTTGCAGATGGTACATCTAGGAGATTTGGGTATAAAACAAGTTTTGTTTATGTCAAAGGCTTTTAGCAGATAAGAATCTGCAGCCACATGATTTCTCTTTTCACAAAATTCACAAAACAAGTAATTAATCCTTTCTTTCCTTTTCCTATCAGACTTTTTGAGAGCAGTGGGTGTAACCTCTGCTGGCAAGTCTTTGATAGGGATCACTAGTGCTTTTGGTGCTTTTATACCATCAGTGGTTGAAAAGTCCATTGGCTTGAAGTTTTCCAAAATATCACATTCATCTGACCAGGTGTGATATCCATGACGAAACCAGGTACACCTTAATTGGTCCTAAACTTTAAGCATGATTAAGACAATAATTGCACGTAAACTTTGCGAACTTGTATGACTTGTGTGCTATACTGAGCAATCATTATTATGTCTCAGAGGAATCCGAGAGCACGTCATGGTTAACATGACACTATCAAGGACCAATGATGCGAGGTTGGTGTCCTTAGCCTTGAACAACGTGTTAAACGGAGACTTGACGTTTAACAGCGCGTCAAACCTTTGACGTTGATTATTAGGTTATCGGTAGCATCATTTAAGATTCCGAGTTCCAGAAACAACTTGAGTTTTATGCCATAGACTGTGACATAAGGTTTGAAGCCTAATCGAAGCCTGGGTACGCAAAACAAAGCAGCTTCCCGGTTAGGGAAACACCTTCGTTTCGGGCATAACATAAGGCAACCAAATGTGCAAGGAACGATCGATCAAACTTAAAAACACTTAACTACCCTAATACGAGACTTTTATGATTAAAACATAACTGGGTTCGGATTTCGAGACGGTTATGCACGATTTTTAAAACCAGGTCTTTTGACACTAAGAACGTGAAAAACGGAGCCCGTTTCGCAAATCGAGAACGCATTCGGGACCCGAAAACGAACCTAACACAAACATAAGATAAACATCATCTTTTAACGCGCATTACAAAGCACGAGGTGGCCCAAGTGGACCCCCCTTTTTATATATTAAAATTATTTGTTTTCTTTTTTAATTCTCATTTTTACCACAAATTTCCACAAATTCCTTCAAAAATTCTGCCTTAACCCTCTCAAGAGCAGCTGATCATCCTTCAATCCATCACTAAATCAAGGTGATTTCACAAGTTGTAAGTTGTTTTGATTGTTATTTCTTGATTAAACGCGATTTATAATCCAAAAACCCATTTTAATCCGTGAATTTTGGAGGGTTTAAACAAGTTCTTGGCTGAATAAGAACACCTTGGGAATTCCCTGGTGTTACATGATAGCCAAGACCATGAAACTTCAGGTTTTGATACTCTAATCAACACCTATTCGACAAAAATCGCATAACTATTCGATTAACCAAAAAACAAGGAAACAAAGCTTGATTGATATAAGTTCTAGCATATTTGGATTGTACTTGATGTTTAGGTACTGAATATTGCTCCTACACCCTTCTGGACTCAAGAAAACCTGCAAAAACGGAGCTTGCGCTAGGTATATCACCCGAGAACCGAATCTAGAGTAGGAAGATTATTGTTTTGACTATAACTTGGTCCGTGATACTTGGATTGAGCTGAAATTTGGTATGGTGATGTAGGGTATTGTCAGGAAGGTTCACGTAAATTTTAGAATTTTTGGAACTTTATACGATTTTTGGGGAATTTTCGACTGCTTTACCGAAAGAATTTCCAAAAAATTACCAAATGAATTCAATAAATCACCAATTTTTACAGAGACACTAAAGAAATATGTGAAATCTTATGGGAAATTTTGGAGACCATTGGTTGAGTTTTGATTTGGGTTAAAAATTCACCTTTTTGCAAGTTTTCGGCAGCCGAGAACGCACCGAAACAAAATTAGAAAAATCTCGAATTCTTGTGAGATGTTCCTGGACATGTAAAGGATGTTTTGGAATTTATTTGGTTATTTTTGGACCATTGGTGATAATTAATGTTAATTATTTGATTAAATATTGTTTTGTAAATAATTATTTAAATAAGGAAAGTGCCAAAATAAATTCCCAAATTAATTTTCACATAATCTACGGGTTTTTACTAACTTATATAAAAATGCATATTTTTATTCAAATTATAGATTAAATGGGAATTTATGGAATTAAAAATAGGTTATTTTAAATCAATTTCGGCAGTTTACCGTATAACGAACCTGCCGGAACCGCGAACTGACCCAACCCAAAAAATACTAAAACTGGAACACCGGGAGTATTCCAGGAGATTCTCGGGCAAATTCGGCACTATGGGAGTGCCCTAAGACATTCGGGAAAATTCCCGACAGTGAAAATGGAAACTCAAATTTGGGCAACTTAGACTCCCTAAACACCCAAACTCCCTAATTAAAACGTTAATCATTCTTAAATAACCACGTGTTGGCACTATTGGTATTCCCGTACCTTTATCCGAACACGTTAAACTACTAACTTTGGCTGGCACGCGAAACGATGCCGGAAGCCAAACTGAAAACTAATACTACTTTGATCTCCATCACCATGCCAGTGTCCTATAGACTCAATCCGGGGTGGGAACTCCTGAGCGAATCCAAGTTATAACCATTACCAACCTAGATACTGATTTGAGTCCGTACTTGCATGCTTGCTATTAAAGCTGATCCAGTTGCCTGATCACCCTTTTGTTGAGACTACTACTCATACAGTGAATTTTCACTTCCCCGCTTTTAATTTGTTTTCCTGTTTTCTGGGGATTTTCATGTTAAAAACTGTGTTGATTACACCAAATTGGGAGTGTGTTTCACTTGCCCACTTTTAAACTGTTTTACTGTTCTCTGGAATGATTTGCATATTACAAACTGTGTTAAATGCACCAACTTGTGATGATGTGAATTATGTAACACACGAACTACCTCCCCACTACAAGTGATTAACGTAAGCCTTATGGGGCAGTGGATAGTACTATTGGTCTGACAAACCCAGGCCGCGCCCGACGGGATGTTGGCAACAAGGTCTGCACGCGTCCTAACCTTGGTTATGTTGTTAGGCATAACTACTTTGGGGACATTCAACTGCACGTGGTGCAGTAAATGGGCTGAGGTGTCGAACGTGACACGGCCTAGTGTGCTGAGGTGTCGAACGTGACATGGCCTAGTGTGCTTAGGTGTCGAATGTGACACGGCACAGTTAAAATAGTCCAGGTTTCACTTGTGCTCTTCGTGTAATTCCATCTGTGACTGTGACCAGTGCAATTAAACTTGTTAACTCCTATTGTTCCACAACAACTAAACTAGTGGAACTCACGCAGCGTTTAGCTAACCCTTTTTAAAACTAACACGCATTTCAGGAAAAACTAAACATGAATAAGGAACGTGCGTGTGGATGACTTGGGTTGCAGAATGTAGCAGAATAAGAGATGTAGTGGCTCGTAGTACCGTACTTGAACCTATGGTTTGTTATATGATATTTTATGTATGTTGTAACCGAGGTTCCCTCTTTATATTATATCTTGTTTTTTTAAAATTATGGGGAATTACCATGTGTCTGCCGCACCCTGCAATTGTCTTCCGCTGCGAGTCGGGGTGTGACAGAAGATGGTATCAGAGCCTTCGGTTATAGCGAACTAGGTATCCTTAAAGAACCTAGACTACAATCCTATGTTAGTCTCCACGCGCTGAGAACCTCTAGAAACTGAGTAGTATGGCTATTACTAGGAAGCCCTGGTGGGGCAAATAAATTATTGTTATCTGGAACACCATAATTTATCTGCTCATACTTGGGAGTTCTTGGAACGTCATTGAGATAGGACAGAAATCCGTTTACTAACGTCACCAACCACAAAGAATTTTTTTTATAAATCTTAAAAATCAAAACTGTGTGCAATATGTGCTTATGTGTAGAATTGTGGGATGTTGAGTTGGTTATGTCGGGCAGTCAAATCAGCATTGTATGTCGTTTTTTTTCTACAGATATCTTGTCGCATCATTCGAGTCGCCAGACTACCTCTCATGTGGAGACCGATCCTGAGGAGGATCCGCTGATACCCCCTTGACATCGAGAAACGAGCCAGATCCTTCTTGTTACTGTTGTGGTCCTTACCCACTCAGACCTCGTACTAGGCGCGAGGGAGAGGTCTCGAGCGCCTACAGTTCTCCATCTTACCACCCTACTAGCTCCTCGGAGCGTAGTCGTACCCCTGAGGTAGTTGTCTAGGTAGGACCTATTCCTAGGAGCCCTACTCCTGCTATGGAGCCTTGGGAGTGGGAGCCTGTAACCCCTCGTCTTCCTAAACCAGAGACTCCTCCCGATCCTTATACTCCTTCTACCCCGAGCACTTACTCGCCCTCTTTATCTAGTCCTCTTGAGATACCCAACTTTGGCCTCCGACAGACGGCTCGTCGGAAGGTACTTACACCTGTACCTGTGTTCACACCACCCGCTTCTCCTATCCATCCGAGATCGGTACCTATCGAGACCCAGCAGCACTTTACTACTCGTTTCCTTACACCACCTAGAGAGGACCCTTCTACTTTTCATACTTATGACTGAGGTGGCCCTTCCCAGCCGTTTAGAGAGCATTCCCTACTCGTCTGGGGCATACCCGTTCCTCCTCAGGAGGTGCCTGCTCCCATCACCGAGAGCAACTTGATGGGGTTTCTGTTTGAGCAGATTTCATTGTTACGGATGGCGCGGGATGAAGATGAGTAGCAGAGGAGTTCGATGGGAGACTATCTGATTGTCATACAACAGGCGATCATTGCCTTATGGCAGGGTATGGGATATGTTCATCATGAGCATGATCATTCCCGTGCGTTGGTATACGGATGTATCAGTCCCATTGTAGGTTTGGTAGTAGGTTTTGGAGGGTTGGCATGGTGGATGTGGCATTCATCGTATGGTTTCTTTCTAGTATAGATAGAGGTGACGTATCTTTGTACATCCTACCAAGCACCGGGTTATGCCCATGTCGAGGTGGTGATGTAGTCATAGTATTTTCGGGTTCTCGTAGTTCGTGTTGTTGTGGTATGATGTATGTACGTCACCTTGGTGACCCGTTTTGACAGCACTGGCCCTTAAGGGTTAAGTCTATGTGCAAATTTTGACGCTTGTATGATGACGATATTATATATATAGGACGATGCTTTTGACTATATGTGTCGTGGACTCATGTGTGTGATCAAGTGTGCGATGTGTTTTAACCGAATATGTGATATGTGTTAACTGGATACGTGACATGGATACATATATCTATTGTTTATAATAGAATGGCCCCAAAACGCGCACCACAGATAATTGAGGCAGAAATCGCGCAAATGATAGCGCAACAGCTCAGGCAGTTATTCCCACAACTGTGGCACAGGTTAGCGCCAGTATCAATGCTAACCCACAACCAGGACCCGTAGGTCAAAACGACAATCCAAACAACGCGCAAAACAAGGTTAGACTGGTTTGCACGTATATGCACGTCATGGAATACAACCCAATGGAATTTAGTGGAACTGAAGGACCGAATGGATTAGTGATAGGGAATAAGCGGGAAGCCCCAGAGAGTAGTCGAGTAGGGGCCGCAATACCAAAGAGGGGAAGAGCTACTAGCCAGGGTTACACCATGACTACCCCAACCGGTAACTCTGATAACTATAATGGAAAAGCCCCAAAGTGCAACAAGTGCACTTTCCACCACTTTGGTGTGTGCCGAGCATTGATATGCTCGAGGTGTCATAGAAATGGGCATTATGCCCGAACTTGTAAGATGTTCATGAAGCCAGACCCTAAACCAACTCGCTTCTAACCCCCCTAAGTCTCAGCCTCTATAGCAGCAACCCCAACGACCAACGCAACAGGTTACCTACCCCCGTACATGCTTTGGATGTGGCAGTACGGAGCATTTCCGTAATAGTTGTCCGAAGTTAGCTCAGCAGACAGCCGGAAGGAAGACGCAAAACCAAGCATCTACCTCGAATACAGCTCAAGGGCGTGCCTTTGTCATGGGGTCTGGTGACGCACGCCGGATCCCCATTTGGTTTCAGGTACGTTCCTCGTTTCCGATTAATTTGCTTCAGTGTTATTTGATACGGGAGCTGATAGAAGTTATGTTTCAATTGCGTTTTTGCAAGTATTGAATATGTCTGCTGTTGATTTAAAACAACCCTATTCCGTTGAACTTGCCAATGGAAAACTGATCACCAGTCACCAACTTATTTGTAACTGCCCTATAACCCCTAACGGTTATCAATTTTCTATCGACATATTACCCGTAGAATTGGGTAGTTTTGACATTGTCGTAGGAATGGACTGGCTGTCCAGCCATCGTGCGGAAGTGTTGTGTGATCAGAAGGTTGTGAAGATTACTTTTTCCCCGACGAGTGTAATCATGGTACAAGGAGAGAAGTTAGGTACCATGCTGAACCTCATATCTCACCTCAAGGAAGTGAAGTATATACGACGGGGATGTGGCGTATTTTTAGCCAGCGTCACGATGGAGGAACCAACCGAGAAGCGTATTGAAGACATCCTGGTAGTATGTGAATACCCGGATGTATTCCCGGAGGAATTGCCCAGATTGCCGCCTAATCGACAAGTCGCGTTTCGCATCGACCTAATACCGGGAATGACACCCATTGCCAAAGCCCCATATCGTCTTGCACCATCGGAGATGCAAGAACTATCGATACAGCTGCATGAGTTACCTGATCGTGGTTTCATTCGTCCTAGTTATTCCCCCTGGGGAGCCCAGTCTTGTTCGTGAAGAAGAAGGACGGTAGCTTCCGAATGTGCATCGACCACCGAGAGTTGAATAAGGTCACTACCAAGAATCGTTACCCTCTTCCAAGGATCGATGATCTTTTTGATCAGCTACAAGGAGCCCGATATTTTTCTAAGATAGATCTTCGGTCAGGTTACCATCAAGTGAAGGTCTAAGAGGACAATATTCCCAAGATAGCGTTTCGAATTCGTTATGGGCACTATGAGTTCCTAGTTATGCCCTTTGGGTTAACCAATGCACCAACTGTGTTCATGGATCTCATGAACACGGTGTGTAAACCATACCTCGACAAGTTCGTTATCGTCTTCATTGACGATATCTTGATCTACTCCAAAAGCAAGGACGAGCACGAGCATCACCTATGTGCTATTTTGGAGATACTACGAACAGAACAACTGTGTGCTAAATTGTCTAAGTGCGACTTTTGGTTGCAAGCCATTCAATTTTAGGACATGTGGTGGATCAGGACGGAATCCACGTGGATCCAAGCAAGATAGAAGCAATCAAGAATTGGCCGACGCTGAAATCTCCAAAAGAAATACGCCAATTCTTGGGATTAGCAGGGTATTACCACCGCTTCATCGAAAACTTCTCAAGTATTGCCCAATCGCTAACCGATTTGACGCAAAAGGACAGGAAGTATGAATGGGGTAAAGATCAGGAAACAACGTTCCAGCTGTTGAAACGGAAGTTATGTGAGGCCCCAATCCTGACGTTACCTGAAGGCAATGATGACTTTGCGTATATTGTGACGCATCGCGACAAGGGCTCAGATGTGTCCTTATACAAAGGAATAAAGTTATTGCGGACGCTCCGGACAACTAAAGGTGCACGAGAAGAATCACCCGACACATGATTTGGAACTAGACACCATTATATTCGCACTAAAGATTTGGAGACATTACTTATATGATACCAAGGGTATGATATATACGGATCACAAAAGCCTCCAACATAAATTGTATCAAAAAGACCTGAACATGAGACAGTGTAGATGGGTGGAATTGTTAAACGATTACGACTGTGAGATAAAGGACCACCCGGGGAAAGCTAATGTGGTAGCGGAGGCGCTAAGTAGGAAGGATCGAATTAAACCCCTCTGAGTGAGAGCCTTGGGAATGATTGTGCAGACGAGCCTGATAGAGCAAATCCGGAACATGCAGATGCATGCCTTGGAGGAAAGCCAGTTACCCGGCGAAGGATTGCACGGGAATGAGAAAAGCTTTGTGAGGAAAACGGACGAGATGTTCTATTTTAAGAATCGACTGTAGATTCCTGCAAGTTCGGAGCTGAGACAATTGATCATGGACGACGCTCATAAATCAAAATATTCGATTCACCCGGGTACAGACAAGATGTACCACGACCTTAAAGAGTTTATTGGTGGCCGGGAATGAAAAAGGACGTGGCCGAATATGTAAGTCATTGCTTGACTTGTGTGCGAGTTAAGGCCGAGTATCAGAAACCCTCAGGAATGTTACAACAACCCGAGATACCTCAGTGGAAATGGGAACAAATCATGATGGATTTCGTGACCCATCTTCCAAGAACGGCTCGTGGTCATGACACGATTTGGGTAGTCGTAGATAGATTGACAAAATCCGCACATTTTAGCCTGATCCATACCACTTATAAAACTGACTAGTTGGCCGAAATCTACATTAATGAGATAGTAGTTAGACATTGTGTCCCGGTTGCTATTATTTCCGACGGAGACAACCATTTTACCTCGCGGTACTGGCAAAAGTTACAAGAAGCTTTGGGGACGCGAATTGATTTGAGCACTACTTACCATCCCCAAACCAACGGTCAATCGGAATGCACGATCCAGATGCTAGAGGGCTTGCTTCGTGCCTGTGTCCTAGGCTTCGGAGGAAGTTGGGACAAACATCTTCCATTAGTGGAATTTTCTTATAACAACAGTTACCACAGTAGCATCCAGGCAGCCCCATACGAGGCACTTTATGGCTGAAAGTGACGATCACCACTTTGTTGGGCCGAAGTGGGTGACACTCAACTGACGGGATCGGAGCTAGTACAAGAAACGACTGATAAGGTCCATCAGATTCATAACCGATTGAAAGCTGCCCAGAGTAGGCAAAAGAGCTGGGCTGATGTACATAGAAAACCGCTATCATTCAAAGTGGGTGAACGAGTAATATTGAAGGTATCACCGTGGAAAGGCGTTATCAGATTTGGAAAGTCTGGAAAGTTAGCCCCACGCTACATTGGACCCTACGAGATCCTAGAGAAAGTAGGTCCCGTAGCATATCGGTTGAAGCTACCAACCGAGCTTAGTGCCATTCATAATCTCTTCCACATTTCAAACTTAAAGAATTGCCTTTCGGGCGATGCCACCCAGATACCATTGGAAGACATACACGTTGATGATAAACTCCACTTTGTGGAAGAGCCAGTAGAGATAGTTGATGCAGAGTTAAGCAATTAAGGCACAACAAGATTTCACTGGTTAAAGTCCGGTGGAACTCGAAACAAGGACCTGAATATACCTGGGAATGGAAGGATGAATTCCGCAGAAAATATCCTCACCTTTTCCCCTAGCTAGACATGGTAAATTTCGGGGACAAAATTTCTTAGCCAGGGAGACTGTGATATCCATTATGAAACCAGGTACACCTTAATTTGTCCTAAACTTTAAGCATGATTAAGACAATAATTGCGCGTAAACTTTGCGAACTTGTATGACTTGTGTGATATACCGAGCAATCGTTATTATGTCTCGGAGGAATCCGAGAGCACGTCATGGTTAACATGACACTATCAAGGACCAACGATGCAAGGTTGGTGTCCTTAGCCTTGAATAACGTGTTAAACGGAGACTTGACGTTTAACAGTGCATCAAACCTTTGACGTTGATTATTAGGTTATCGGTAGCATCATTTAAGATTCTGAGTTCCGGAAACAACTTAGTTTTGTGCCATAGACTGTGACATAAGGTTTCAAGCTAATCGAAGACCGGGCAAGCAAAATGAAGCAGCTTCCCGGTTAGGGAAACGCCTTCGTTTCGGGCATAACGTAAGGCAACCAAATGTGCAAGGAACGATCGATCAAGCTTAAAAACACTTAAACTACCCTAATACGAGACTTTTAGGATTAAAACGTAAATGGGTTCGGATTTTGAGACGGTTATGCATGATTTTTAAAACCGGGTCTTTTGACACTAAGAACGCACAAAACGGAGCCCGTTTTGCAAATCGAGAACGCGTCCGGGACCCGAAAACGAACCTAAACACAAACGGAAGATAAACATCATCTTTTAACGCGCATTACGAAGCACGAGGTGGCCCAAGTGGACCCCCCTTTTTATATATTAAAATTATTTTTTTCCTTTTTAATTCTCATTTTTACCATAAATTCCTTCAAAAATTCTGCCTTAACCCTCAAAAAAACAGCTGATCATCCTTCAATCCATCACTTAATCAAGGTGATTTCACAAGTTTTAAGTGGTTTTGATTACTATTTCTTGATTAAACGCGATTTATAACCGAAAAACCCATTTAATCCGTGAATTTTGGAGGGTTTAAACAAGTTCTTGGCTGAATAAGAACACCTTGCGAATTACCTGGTGATATATGATAGCCAAGACCATGAAACTTCAGGTTTTGATACTCTAATCAACACCTATTCGACAAAATCGCATAACTATTCGATTAAACGAAAAACAAGGAAACAAAGCTTGATTGATCTAAGTTCTAGCATATTTGGATTGTACTTGATGTGTAGATACTGAATATTGCTCCTACACCCTTCTGGACTCAAGAAAAACCTGCAGAAACGGAGCTTGCGCTAGGTATATCACCTGAGAACCGAATCTAGAGTAGGCAGATTATTGTTTTGACTATAACATGGTCCGTGATACTTGGATTGAGCTGATATTTGGTGTGGTGATGTAGGGTATTTTCAGAAAGGTCCACGTAAAAATTTAGAACTTTTGGAATTTTCTATGATTTTTGGGGAATTTTTGACTCTTTTAAAGAAAGAATTTCGGAAGAATTACCAAACCAATTCAATAAATCACCAAATTTTACAAAGATACTAAGGATTATATGTGTAATGTTTAGGGAAATTTAGGAGTCCATTGGTTGAGTTTTGATTTGGGTTAAAAATCCACGTTTTTTGCGAGTTTTCGGTAACCGGGAACGCACCGAAACGAAATCGGAAAAATCTCAAATTTTTGTGAGACATTCCTCACATGTAAAGAAGGTTCCGAAATTTTTTGTAAATTTTTTAACCACTAGTGATAATTAATGTTAATTATTTGATTTAATATTGTTTTGTAAATAATTTATTTAAATAAGGAAAAGGCCAAAATAAATTCCCAAATTATTTTTCCCATAATCTACAGATTTTTACAAACTTATATAAAAATGCATATTTTTATTCAAATTATAGATTAAATTGGAATTTATGGAATTAAAGATAGGTTATTTTAAATCAATTTCGGCAGTTTACCGTATAACGAACCTGCCGGAACCGGGAACTGACCCAACCCAAAAAATACTAAAACTGGAACACCGGGAGTATTCCAGGAGATTCTCGGGCAAATTCGGCACTATGGGAGTGCCCTAAGACAGTTCGGGAAAATTCCCGACGGTGAAAATGGAAACTCAAATTTGGGCAACTTAGACTCCCTAAACACCCAAACTCCCTTAATAAAAAGTTAATAATTCTTAAATAACCACGTGTTGGCAATATTGGTATTCCCGTACCATTATCCGAACACGTTAAACTACTGACTTTGGCTGGCACGCGAAACGATCCCTGAAAGCCAAACTGAAAACTAATACTACCTTGATCTCCATCACCATGCCAGTGTCCTATAGATTCAATCCGGGGTGGGAACTCCTGGTCGAATCCAAGTTATAACCATTACCAACCTAGATACTGATTTGAGTCCGTACTTGCATGCTTGCTATTAAAGCTGATCCAGTTGCCTGATCACCCTTTTGTTGAGACTACTACTCGTACAATGAGTTTTCACTTCCCCACTTTTAATTTGTTTTCCTGTTTTCTGGGACTTTCATGTTATAAACTGTGTTGATTACACCAAATTGGGAGTGTGTTTCACTTGCCACTTTTAAACTGTTTTACTGTTCTCTTTAATGATTCGCATATTACAAACTGTGTTAATTGCACAAACTTGTGATGATGTGAATTATCTAACACACGAACTACCTCCCCACTACAAGTGATTAACGTAAGCCTTATGAGGCAGTGGATAGTACTATTGGTCTGACAAACCCAGGCCACGCCCGACGGGATGTCGGCAACAAGGTCTGCACGCGTCCTAACCTTGGTTATGTTGTTAGGCATAACTACTTTGGGGACATTCAACTGCACGTGATGCAGTAAATGGGCTGAGGTGTTGAACGTGACACGGCCTAGTGTGCTGAGGTGTCGAACGTGATATGGCACAGTTAAAATAGTCCAGGTTTCACTTGTGCTCTTCGTGTAATTCCATCTATGGCTGTGACCAGTGCAATTAAACTTGTTAACACATATTGTTCCACAACAACTAAACCAGTGGAACTCACGCAGCGTTTAGCTGACCGTTTTAAAACTAACATGTATTTCAGGAAAAACTAAACAGGAATAAGGAACGTGCGTGTGGATGGCTTGGGTACCATACTTAAACTTATGGTTTGTAATATGATAGTTTTTGTATGTTGTAACCCAGGTTCCCTCTTTATATGATATCACGTTTTTTTTAAATTATGGGGAATTACCATGTGTCTTCCGCACCCTCCAATTGTCTTCCGCTGCGAGTCGGGGTGTGACACAAGGTTGGTTTAAACTGATATTTTTCAATTTCTTTATCTTTTGCTGAAACCTTTGGTTTTTCAAGAATGATTTTGTTTCCATTTTATCTGTTATTTTAAATTCTTCACCAGCCAAGTTTGTTGGAACTATTTCCACTGACTCAGAATCCATTTTTGCAACATTTTCACAAGTCTGGTCATAGTCTCTTAAGCCTATCCCAAACTTTATGTTACCCTTGATTTGAGTATCAAGCATAAGCTCATAACCTTTACACGACTCTAACCATTTTTTACAAGTGATCTGGGTAGATTCAAGCTCCTGTTTGCAAACTTGGTATTTTTCTACCATAGTTTGGAGCTGGTCTTTGGTTATGCTTGATTCATGCCTTAGGCTACTCATTTCAAAAAACTTTTTACTTAACTTTGTTTTCAACTCTTTGATAAGTTTTTCAAAATTAAGCCAGTCTTCTAAAATTTTGTTTCTCAGGTTTTCATTCACATGTTTTATGTTTGCAAAAGCAATAATGCATTTGTGAGAACATAGATCTTTAAGGATCTGAGGTGATACCTTCGAAGTAGCCATAAGAGCACAATCACACTCTTCTTCCTCACACACTTGCTCATCCCATGGGTCAAATAGAGTGTCTTTTTCAACATCAACAACATTCACTTCACCATAGGTGTAACTTCTGGTATAACCACTACTCACAACAATCAAACGCATCAGACTTTAACTCCTGCTCCACAGATTCATCACCTTTAACAATGGTCTCCAAAGCCATTAAACATATATTTTCATTTTCAAAATCATTTTTGTCTATGAGAGCAAAGTTTTCATTTGTTAAGTCCTTAGGCAAACTACTCCAATCAACAAAACCTTGTGTGAAAAAGCTTTGTTGAGTAACCTCTGCTGGTGTAGCAGTGGTTTGAGTCGGTTGAGTAACTTGTGGCACTTGCTGCACATGTACTTGAGGTGGTGCTTGGACATATTGAATCTGTGGTGCAGGTGTTTGAACATAATGGACAGGAACTATAGCAACAGGATGTGCATAGTGAGCAGTGTTTTGCATTTGAGGTGCAGGGGTATATTGGGAATATTGGGCAGTGCTTTGAGGTCTGTTGCCAGGATGTGTTACAATTGGTCCTACAGATTGTGATCTGCATTCTCTGGCAAAGTGACCCATCTTGTTACATTCGTAACATTAGATTTTAGATTTATCCAACCCAACTTTCAACCCCCCATGCAATCCTGGAAACCTTCTACCAGTTCTTTTGTAATATTTACTTGCTCTAACACTTAAAAGTGCCAGCTGATGCAAAATGTCCATCTCTTCAAGGTTTCAGTGGGTTCAAAATGTTGTAAGTCATTTAATTCAAAAGATAGATTGTCAGAGGTCTGGCTTTCACAATTTGCAGCAAAGGCAAAATTGGGTGTACAAGGATCAGAGTTGAGATTGTTTCCAGATGTTAGGTCAATGTAATGATCATAACTCTGATCCTTTCCACAGCTAGACCCCTCCTCATGACTATATAGAGCAGTGTTTCCCAAACTATAATCATCAGTCATTTTCCCTAACTCTTGCAACTTCTTTTTCTGGTTCAACTCTCTCTCATAAGTGAGGAGTCGTCCATGAAGTTGTGTCAAGGTCATTTCCTTGTAACCAACAACTGTTCTAGTGACAAAAGCTACAGTCTCCCATTTCTCAGGTAAGGATCTCAAGAAACGACTATTGACAGTCGAATTTCGAAATTCAACATTTACCAAGTTGAGCTCACTGATGAGACAACTATATCGTTCGAACTGTTGGGTTAATGATTCACCCTTAACGTGGCAAAATGTTTCATACTGTTGATTTAAAACCTCTCTATTATTCTCTATCACCTCTTAAGTACCACCGAATTGCTCTTTAAGAGCACCCCTTAACTCTTTAGCACTATTACAATGAAGTAATCCCGCATAAATCTCATTGGGCAAAGCCGAAGCAACGATGCTAAAGGCCTTAGCATCCAATTCAATTTTAAGGAAATCATGTTCAGAGTAATTTTCGAGTTTTTTAGGGACCTGAGTGTGGGGATCCTCTGTACTTGGAACCATGGGGACATGAGGTCCAAATACAGCGGATCTCCAGCACCCGGTGTTCTGTTGGGCGAGAATATGACCCATCCGACGTTGCCAAATAAAATATTCATTTCGTTTCAACATTGGTGGTTTGAACATGGATCCAATATTGGATTCCGGTGTGTTTTGTGCCATTTCTCTTGTTTACAACAGATTTGTGTTTTAAAAACTTTTGTATTAATAAAACTTTGTATTCAAATAAAACTGTCAAACGAATTAGCACAAAGAGCTGATCTGTTCAAGTCTATTTGACTGTTAAATCAAAATCGATTGACCAAGCTCTGATACCAATTGTTAGGATCTTAGTTTGAATCACTTGTAGTTTTTTTTTCTTAAGATGGAAAATGGATTGAATAAAAAAGATATGCTGCGGAATTAATGGAAAACTTTTACTACAAGCAATCGGTCGTTTGTTTTCATCACCATCATGCTTTAAAGTTGATAAACTTTGCATGTGATTCACAAACTCCCCCTTAGCCAATTACAATCGTTTGATAGTAAAAAATGAAGAAGATAAAGTGCGAATTGATCTTTTTTCAGGAAGACAAGTTAATTGTTACAACGTTCACCTATTTATACAAACTATCTAACCACTGAGGATCTTTTGTGACGTCATGGTTGATAGTGACAGCTTACAAAATTGTAACTAACTAAAACACTGCTATACTAATACTATCAGTGCATAGCACTGTTACATTGAATAAAGTAAAACTAGTCTAAGCACTGATCTCTATCCTATGATATTGTTTCTTCTAGCAGACCTTTGCGTCTTAATTCAATCAAATGATAGGAACAATTGTTTAAGGAAAGCAGTGTAAAGGTTGATCAGAGGTTGTAACCTCTGATAGTTGAACCAAAGCTCGGATAGTGTATTTGGCTTTGATATCATCTGTTCCTTTGTTAGGGTTCAATCCCAACACCTTTTAAACCAATTAGAGTTTTATACAACCTTTTTGTGCAGGTGCGTTCCCTGACAATTTTTTTTGTGTAAGCGATTCTTGAATTTTATGCAGGTTCGTTACCTGACAATTTGTTTTTGTATGTGATTTATTGATTTTTGTGCAGGTTTGTTCGACAAATTTTTTCTACATGAATTGATGTTTTATTTTTCAGTAGAAAGATTGCTGCAATGGTTTATCTCAATGTGTAGATTGGTTAGTTACATTATATTAAGTTTGTACAGTGTTTATCGTTTTTTAAAAATATTTAATCTTTTTATTGTTAATAGTGCTTATGAGATATGTGTGTAATTGGTTGCAGGTGATGATGTTGGAACCTTGGAGTGTATTGTGGGTGGTCTTCATATAGGAACATGGGTTAGAGAATAAAGAGTATACAAAAGAGAGGAAGGGAAGGGAAGGTAGAAAGAGGTATCGAATGGCAGAGGCCAGATCAAGATCATGATCCAGAATAAGGGACCCTAATAAGTTTCTCCCAAGGCCAGGGCATCTGATCGGACCCGCTTTCGAACCAGGTACCCATGTAACTCCTATAACATCTTCTGTTCCAATATTATTATTATTATTCTTTTAGTTGCTGCTAACTTGGTCTGATTTTGTTAAGATGAGGTATGATCTTCAATATTGGTTGTGGGTGCTGTTGGGTTGGGCTGTTGACTTCTCAAAGAGTCGCCTTCTCCAGTTTCCGCAATTTAGTTTCACTATCTATGCTTTTTAGCGTCTTTTGGAACCTTTACTCCTGAATTGTGTAGGTTGCAGAGGCTTTAAGAGTACTGGTAATGGGTTCTCCCTTTGAAGATGTTATATCTAAGGTACTGTTGGAGATAACAGAGAAATTGAGTCAAATGCTTCAACTTGATTGTTAACTTTTGAGATTTAAATACACAAAAAAATATTAAACAATGAGACTCAGATTTTATTTCATCAAACTACTCAGATTGTTATACCAGAACTTCTGTATTTACATTTTTTTTCAAGATTTTGAAGGCATGATAACAGAATTCGATTTATGCTTCATTAATTTGACTTTAGGGTATTTTTGATAGGATTTTACCAAACAAAGCATGTGGAGCAGTACCATAAGCTATAAATAAAATCGTCATCATTGTTTGAGAAATCCAGAACATCGTAACATTGTTTCAGATGCTGCAAGACAAAACTTGCTAAGATAGTATCTTGTTCGACGAAGCGCATGAGAACGAAGAATATCATCCTTTGTGGCCTTCCCCTTAAGGTCCGTCGTCTAACTTATTTGTTTTTTCGTATATGTGTGTTTGAACAAAAAATGAACTTGAAATTAAACTTGCTAATGAGGAAATGGGTCGAACATATCAAAAGACACCTAAAGTGATATTTTTACCATATAAAACCTCCTAACATATATACAAAGAATATAAGGTGATTGTGATTTCCCAGATAACAATACTCTTTCCTAAATTTGGCAAGTGATTTCAAAATATATGAAAATAATATGCGGAAATAGAAATCAAACTTTTTAAGAAACATAATTACAGAATTTTTAAGTTTATAACACATTGATAAAAACTACAAGGTGATTGTGAGGTTATTGGCTATTACAAACGAATACTTTAAGAATTTTGTAATGAAGGGCAGTGAAGTTTTTGTGGTATGTAATGAATGCTTGGCTTAACTCATTTTCCCTTCTGGGTTGGTTCTCTATTTATAGAGAATGTTTGACATGAATAAACATTTGTTTATTCATGCACTTGTCTGCATAAAGTAGCTTTTTGGCATATTCATTGAATCTGTGAGAACCGACAAATACATGGTAAATCCGTACAACTTAATCATTAATTATACGTTAAATTTGCGTTCGTTTATGGCTTAATTGATGCATGATTAGGTCATATAAATGCTAGAAATCGTAGGACATGATTAAAGTATGTAAATTATAATCTCATATTCATCGTCTCGCGAGAAAACAAGAAACTATGTCCGATTATGTTGGCCAAATGCTAAAAACACTATTAATCTGAACACACTATTCATGCCAGCTAGTTCTGAAAACTAGCTAGCTAGTTATGAAAACTAGCTGATGGCCCCATGGCCACCCCAACTTGTTGATGGATGTAGATTGGAAGCATGGGAGCAAAGATATTTGTTGACTACTTGGATACTTGAAGCATTATAACCACCATACTACCATTTTCTACTCATATCCATCATTAAAAAATCAACAAACACCCCATCTTGTCTCTCTCACCTCATGGCTCCCACTCCACCATCATACACCACCCTTTGCCACCATTAAACACCTTAATTTAACCTCTTATAACCCATTTCGAGATCACTTAAGGGCTTTGCAAGATGGAGGAACGTTAAGGATCACTTTGGAAGCTTTATTATCTTCTTAATCTTCATCTTAAGCTTGTGCAAAGTTTAAAATTATCTTTTACCATTTTAAGCTTGTTATAATATGTAGATAAATAAAAGTACATGTTGATCATCTTGAACATAATTAAAACTATACTTAAAAACCCTAATCTCACCTTAAAAGTCTACTGAATATGATGTATTATATGTATTAGTGTTAACTAGTTAGTATGATCATGTTGATTATGTTAAAGTAAGTTGTTTAAGTGCATGATCTTGTATGATTTAGATTATAAATGATGATTTAAACATCTTGATGTTTAAATCTAATCAAGATCATCAACCTCATGATCCATGAACTTTACTACAACTTAAAAGTGATTTATAACATACATACATGACTTTTATAAAGATTAAAGACCATGATTTACACTAAAATAGTTCTAAAAGTGTAATAAACAATGTGGTTTAAAGGGAAGAACAAGATTAGAAGGTGTGATAAATATGATGGTTTAAAATATCTTGTTAAACACATATAAAAGTGTCATCATTTTTAAAAGTGCGGTTAAAAATTATACTTATAAAAGTTCATGGAAATAAGGATGAATATGTATGGATCACGCATGCAAAGTT
The DNA here is from genome assembly GCA_947069175.1 of Scalesia atractyloides. Classification (NCBI taxonomy): domain Eukaryota; kingdom Viridiplantae; phylum Streptophyta; class Magnoliopsida; order Asterales; family Asteraceae; genus Scalesia; species Scalesia atractyloides. Next base: position 32,803,789 of record CAMTDV010000030.1, read on the forward strand.
AGTGTTTTGAAACTTGATTTGAAGTTGGTTGTGATTATGGGGCTTTAACATGTTTAAAACACGTTTTTAAAACGTGGAAAACGCCATAGTTTAGGGGAAACTATGGAGAAATTTTCTAAAATCTTAATGGTGATTAAAGTATGTTTACCCCTAATTAACAAGACTAAACATGATTAGCAACCTTAATCATGATTAAGAAAGTTTTAATGAAAAGATTTATGCCCTAAACTATAAGGGGTTTTAATAAACACTTATATATATTTTTACTAAGTTAAAATGGATAGAAATAATAAATATATATGTAAACATAATTTTTGGGAAAAATTATATAATTTCAATACTTCATTAGGTGTATAATACTTGTATTAGATGTATGTATTAGAGTTAGGGATAGGGAATACTACCCAACTACAAAACACAACATACATGGTTGACTTATAAATTTTCACAACTATGAATACCGACATGAATTTACACACACACACACAAATATATATATACACACCCATGCCCGGGGAAAATTATTACACCAAATATACACACATGAAATGTGTCATATTATACTCTAAAACGAAATGCGGACAAAAGACAAATGAACATCGGACAACCCGTAGAATAACTATATATATGGACCAAATAATATATATATCAAAACCGACACGAAAAATTAAATAAACGCGCTAACGAAATAAACACGTCGTCATCGACAACGATCGCACTAGCGTCACGACACGAAGCGTACAAATATCAAGGACGACTTATGGTCACTCTCGACACGAAGATAAATATACTCAGTTACTACAACGAAACTCTAAAAATAATATATTTTTAAACATTGGAAATGTAAATATATTCCGATACTAATCATTTCGGAAAGTATAAAGAAATAATCTCTAAGTTTAAAATGAATATTACTAAGTGTATATACATATGAGTATATAACTACACTAATACGTATAAAATGCGTACAATAATGCACTTGGTAAAAATGCAAGAATTCAAGGAATGTACATGTACGCAATACGTATAAATACGACACAAGTACCAATAATAAAATATATAAATACGACTATATATACCGTATACGTATAAAATACACAAGTACATGGTGATGTACTCAAATACACTTGTTGAAGTGTACTCTCACAAAGAATACCGTACATGTACATCAACGTAGATACAATGTTAAAAATAAATGTTTTTAACACTTATATCCACATAAGATATACACATATATATTTGTAGAACAAATAGTTACGCTAGAACCGAGCGTATTTATACAAGTGAACGGGGTTAACTAAACTTAAAAATATATATTTGAGGAATATATATATCACACATAACGAACAAATGTCATGCGTAGCACGAAGACGCTAATGGGCTAGGCCTACTCATACCGTGTGGATCACAGAGACTCAAATGGCCTAGGCCCATCTCACTTGTGCGTGGCACAAAGACTCTCATTGGTTAGGCCCATACTCGTGTGAGGCATGAAGACTCACGAAGGGCGAGGCCCGTTCGTATACATTATGAATGAAAGTATATATATATATATATATATATATATATATATATATATATATATATATATATTAAAAAGGAAATACACGAAACAAATGCCAATATATTAAAATACTCAAGGGTTCCAAATATATAAAAATTACAAATACAATAACGTTGAATATGAACAACGCGTACAAGGTCTTGAAGAGAAAAAGACCTTCTAATTTGTTAGAGCACTTGTAGGTCGACTTGCGTATTTGGACTCCCAGCTCGCTAGCACTTACGTTGATACGGCTGCAATCTTGTGAGTTTATTTCCCCCTTTTGTCTTAAATGTTTTCGGTTTTATAACTATCGGGGGGGGGGATATTTGTTTTGATGGTATGGTTTAGCTATGTAATGAAATATTAGATCATGTGCGAATATGGTATCTCTTAAGCGCCCTTAATCTTTTATAAGACTACGGAACAAGAGGGGTAGATGTATCGAGTGTAGGCGAGCCCCACTCATGGGTCCCTGTGTGGCCGCATGTTGTGCTTTTGTTGTCCCCGCGGGTGGACCGGTATTAAATCGTCTAGGGCTGAGTGCTTCGTACGTCATCACACATATTAATGTCCTTGCAAAACATTAATGATCATCAAGTTCATAGACGCTTTACATATCACATTCTTATATACAAACTCTCAAATTGTAAGACCCTAAATCGCGTAAAGCAACACGCGGCGGAAACACTTGGGGAGTCACGTTACAAATTGTTTCGGAACACATGGTATTTAAAGTTTTGTTTTATTGATTTATCAAATTTACATTTGTCTTGGAATAACGAAAATAAAATACAATCAAATTGTCCTTTAAATTTTAATGTCACTAAGGCCCCCGTCCATCCTATGTGTAGTAAGCAGCGACAATCATTATTCAAATAAACCTGAAACATATGTGAAAATAGGTACGTCAGCATAAAAATGCCTGTGAGTAACATAGGTTTTGTAATTCAGGTTCATGGCTTTGAAAGTTTTAAGAAAAGAACACATGTTATCAAAAATAGCCATGAATCATTACAAAAAGTTCGGTATCTAAATACTTTGCTTTTTGATAAAAAGTATTTGTAATATATGTACAAGATATACTTTTGGTTTTGAAATAACAATTTAGGTAGTATATCAAAATATATACTTTTGTTTTCGAACAAGAGACTTGATAGAATATAAATATATATACTTTGGTAAACAATATTGTATTGGTAGCATATAAAACTATGCTTTCGTTTTTAAATAAAGAATCAGCAGTATATCAAAATATACTTTGGTTTAAAGGTTGGGTAGTATATCAAACTATGCTTTGGTTTAGGAAATAAATAAAAGTAGAGTTTCTATGGCTAAATTAGAAACCATTGTAAAAACATATATTGTGGTTGTTTGGCAATACATTCAAACCTGAGTATATCAAACTATACTTTGGTGACTATAGATTTACCACGAAGGCAAAATATATTTGGTTTAAACTTGGTTTCTGACATTCCATACAACAGGAATGGGGTGTCAAATCCTATAGCGCTATATCGTACTACCAATTGGCTTGATCATTGTTAATGAATGTATAAAAGAAATACGCACCAACAATAGTCTCACAAATTTTGAAAATCGTTATTTAAGCCATAGGTAACAGTTTCAAACCTTTATCGGATATAGTACTATGTTTAAGAAATCATATAGCATTGAAAAATGTGAAAAAGTGAATAGGCACATATGAATCACCCCAAAACATTTGAAAAACGTAAAAGAGGGGACTATGTACTCACTTGGGGTTGCAAAATATCCTTGAATCAAAGATTAAACAAGCTCAAATGTCCGAGAAGTCAAACGTGTCCTAGAATCGGATAACTATGTGAATATCAGGACTTTAATCAGAAGATTCGGATAGAATGAAACCTTATAAACCAAATGAGTGTTGGAACTCATATGAAATGGTTTAATAAAGTTAACATTCTGATTAGAAAAGATTCCTAAGTGCTTTTAACCCGTTATGAGTCGTTAAGGTAGTTTATGCTACTTTAACGGATCATTTACGTAAATACGTGTTCGGATGGTTAGCTATGTATTATGATAAGTCTAATATGCCAAAATAAGTCTTATATAGTTACAACATTAGTTTATATGCCAAAACATTGGGCACATATGCTTAAAGTTGATTTCTGCGCAAAAAGGACATTTTGATCATTCATAAAGGCATAACTAGCGACTTAACATAACATTAACCAAACGACGTGACCATAAGGTATAACCTCAGAGGTTATTACCTATACAACTATGGTCACTAATATGAGTTTGGTCGGATCCTAAGATCGACCAAACGGGTCGGATTCGAAAGTCAAAGCGGTGGTCAAGACCGCTCGACTTACGACCCTAAACAAGCACTAAATTAAAAGTGACGAGTTAGACATGTTAAACATGTCTAACAAGGTTTAGAAGACTAATTTGGTATCAAAACAATGTGTTTTGATACCCAAAAATAGTTCCGTCGTATATAATGCGCTTTTTGCGCATTATTGACCGAAACTTTGACTCGTCACTACAACTAGTAAACGTGGTAATCAGTAGGCATGATCGCTATAGATCATAACCATTGTCATTACGATCATGTTGCAAAGTTCAAACTTTGTCTTGAATAATTAATGGTCAAAGCTGAAAGTCAAACACTGTTTGACTTTTAGCTTGAAATAGCTAAAAGTAATGAAAAACACTAAGGATGAGATCTTACTTGTGTTTAAGAAACACTTAAGAACTCAGAGAACTCAGAGAGGAGGTCTCCAATTGCTGGAAACAACTCCAAAGAGATGGGAGGAAGAAAGAATGGAAATGAGCAAAGAGAAATGGTGAAGATCAAGCCTATTTATACTAATCTTGGAGCTCCCAAATCATGCCAAGTGTTGATACAGGTGTTAAGGCATGGATTAGTGTCCCTCCAGGTGTCTAATGTAGGTTAAAGGTGGCATAGATCGCGACTTGGTGGCCAAGGAAGTTAACAAGAAGCTGCCATCTTGAATTTAGGAAGATTCTGAGCTGGGGACCCCTTACGGACCGTATGGGGTTAGGACTTACGGTCCGTAAGGCCCTTGCAGGGGCAGAAGTTTCAAAATGGCAGAACTGGCCCCTGAACTTGTTTTTGTCGCATTTTGGCACTTTTAACACCCGTTAATCTCATTTTAAAGCTTTATAAGGATTAATAAATATATGGAACTTGAAATATGTTCAAAAATGTCCCGGGAGTCGGTTCGTTCGGTTGTACGGTTACGGTTTTCGGTTAATTACGACGGAAATCGTAACGAACGCGCAAACGACCGTAAATGCGCAACGAATGATATTTTGAATTCCAATCATTAAAACACAATATTTTAATGATTACAAAAATTTTTGGATGTTCGTACGCGTCCCGGATTAAGAAATACGCAAATTGGCATAGTTGTAGAATTTGCAAAATAACGCTTGAAGTTGCAAAAGCATATTTTTGCCAGACCGAAGCCCTCGAAACTTATTTCTAAGTTATGTAAAGGGTATTTAGGGTATTTTTAGCTTATGACATTGTTCCGAAGTGTATGTCGTGTTAAACTAATTACGTTTGCATAACAGCTTGCGATTTCACTTCCTGAAGATATTTGAAAGATCGAAATTGTACATGGACTGAAATGTGTGAATGTCACATGTAATTATACAATTCTCGGGAGTGAAACACAAGATCTCATTGGATTCGAAATTATTTGGAATTGTACGATGGTTGAAAAGGCACAAATGTTACACAAATGTTTTTAAGATCATTGGTTATGAACTCAAAACGCATGAACTCACCAACTTTTGTTGATGTTTTAAACTTACATGTATTTCAGGAAATTAAAGTGGATCTTGCTGCGGTTGGTTATGAGGTTTTAAAGGTTATTAAGAAGTCGACGTCATCCATATTTTAAAGAGTTTGGTCTATATATTCCGTCTTCGAACGGAATATAGGATGCAAAGACTTGATGTTTAAAAGTTTATTTTGGACAAGTCTATTTTGTAAAACTAATTAACTTGTGTTGTCTTTTATTTCCAACCAACTTATGACTTATCATTTTATCTGATGACGGGGACGAGGTCCCCGTCTTCCATGTCGATCATACGGACGAGGAGATCGGCGATGGTGAAGTGATCGACATATAGAGGTATCATCACCGATAGTTTCTGTAGTCGACATTTCATCCACTGTGCGAGCGACAGCGCATCCTCTTCTGCTATATGCCGCGCGGGACTACAAGTTGGCACCAAAGATAGGAGTTTTGATACTATTCCGATCACCACATCGACTCCTACCCTGATCCCCACACACACATCTGTTCGCACAACTACTCCCACTGCTATCCCACCTGTTACCGCTGCCTCTCGTCGTGTCCCCGACACACCTACTAAAGCTCTTAGCCCTCCTGTTGATACCCCACGGCCTAACGACCCTTGTAAGTTGATACCCATTTATCACATGAATACATCTCCCATTTTCACCCATGAAATCCCTACTCCCCGCCCCGGAGAGGGCACATCCCACCAGCCAGCTCACCCACTTTCTCATGTCCCAGATGAGCATCTTTTGACACAATACTATCCTTCCCGCATGCACACGTCTGATCCATACCACCCGTTTCACCATCCATCCTGTTGGTGCAGAATGTCTATGTCTTAGTCTTATATCGAGTCTGTATAGATTAGATTTAAATAGGCTAGCTAAACGAAGTATTTATATGTATTTGGGACAAGTTCGTTTTGTAATGTCAAGTTCGGCCAAACTTGCTTAGGCAAGTTCGTCCGAACTTCACCTCCTACCGGCGAACTTCATCCTCTATAAATAGCTAGCATGTCTCACTCATTTGTAACTTTGCAATCTTAGAGGCGAAGCTATGTCTGTTATATCAATAAAATTGACGATTAATTGACTAATTCTTGTTGTTTGGTAATCATGTCGTAATATTTTCGCTATTATGGACATTAGATATCAAATCTAGGTTCCTATGCTATCAGGATCGGTCCTACAAGTGGTATCAGAGCTAGAATAGCCTGATTTGATTGATATCAAGACAAGAACACTTCTATTCTACTCCATTCTTATATTTTTCTTAACTTCTACACAAAAATGAAGAATTCACGGTCAAATTCTGTCCAATTTTGAATATAACATGTTAAATACATCATAGATAAACCCCTGAGAGTTTGGAGACTAAAATCAAACGAATTGGTGTCAAATTGTTGCAAAAACCATGTTTTCAAAACACATCATGATGGAACTTGTTACCTAAGTTCGGCCGAACTTTCTTTAAAAAGTCACTTTTGAGTGAGTTTTTACCAAGTTCGCTCGAACTTGAGTGATTTTTGAGTGAATTTCAGCTAAGTTCGCTCGAACTTGCTAAGAATTCATTGATATTTTGTCAAGTTCAGCCGCACTTGGTAAAAATCAGGAAATCTTAGGCTAAGTTCGCCCGTACTTGTGAGTTTCTTATAAATTTCAAATAGCAAGTTCGACCGAGGTTGCTCAGGGATATTTTTTAATCAGAAAACTTAAGTTCGACCGAACTTAAGTGTAAAATCTGGAATTCTTCATTCTACTGCAAGTTCGACCGACCTTGTAGTAAAACTATTTTTTTCAAAAGTTTGAACATGTTTTCAGCGTACGTGTCTCGATAATTGTGATGGATGATATTAAGAGAGCGTTTATGTCCGGAGTGGGTACATCCAATGCCAATGTAATACAGCAAGTCAACCTCGACAATGAAATGGGCACGTCAGTTAAACCACCAAAGTTAATGAGCATGGACGAGTACGAAGGATGGAAAGAGAAATTTACTTATTGGGTTCAGGCCATGCATTTCCAAGGCTGGGTGTCGATTGAGAGACGTTATACTGTTCCGTTGGACGAATATTAGCAAGTTCTGGAGAAGTACAAGTATACTACAATACAGAAAGATGAGTACATTGCTGAGAAAAAGATGATTAGTCTCATTCAACAATATGTTAAAGAGGATATTCTGGTCTTGTTGCCCGAATATACGACTGTGAGAGATCTCTGGCTGTCACTGCAAAAGAAATATCAAGGAATCGCTGAGATGATCAAGAGTAAGAAAGCTCTCATCCTGAAGGAGTTTGATATCTTTAACATGTTGAAGGGAGAGACAATGAAACAAATGATTGAGCGTTTCTGTCATCTGAAAGTCCAAATGAGAAGACACGGTCTCGAGAAGACGGAACAAGAGTACATCGATAAGCTTGCAGATGCGTTATCTGACGGAGAGTGGACTACGTACCTCATGGTCTTGAAAGAAAGTCATAACTGGGAATTCTTTAAGCTGTCTACATTCATCGACAAACTAGAAGGTCACGAGATGGAACTTCTAAAGATCGCAAAGTCGAAGAATGCTAACATTGTTCAAGATGTTGGTGTGTATTACAAGAATGGAATGCAAGACAACATTTCAAGTCCAAAGATTCAAACAACATTTAGTGCAAACATAACCTCTTTGCCATAGAATCAACCACAATATGATCAAAGTCCACAAAGCTCTTCGTTCTCAAGCACATGGTCAAATTCTTCTTATCAGAGTCTAGCAAATCAGAATCAACAAACAAATTCTGATCCAAATGTGTAGAAGTGTAACATTGCTGTAAATCTAAACAATGTCGTGTCTGAGCAAGTTGCAAAACAGCACATGTCACTTCTCGCCACTATTCTAGAATCATATGAAAGTCTTGTAGCTGGAAAGATCGGCAATCCCAAAATGACCGCCGAAGACTACGATCAGGTGGACGAAGAAGAGCTTGAACTGATGGACATAAAGTGGTCACTAGCTTCTATCATTCGAAGGGTCACAAAGTTTGTTGCACTCACTGGCCGAGATATCGGAAATTCAAGCAACAAGTTAGGGTTCGACAAATCAAAGGTCACTTGTTTCAGATGTCGACAGAAAGGGCATTTCAAGCGAGAATGCAAAAACCCTGAAGCAACGGGAAATCAGAGTCCATTTGGAAGGGCAACGAATATTACAAGACGTCACTTAAGTACAAGCCTTTTCCAAAGAAGACACAGGTTGAAATCCAAGAGAAACCAAACAGTAACAACACTGAGAAGGCAATGGTTGCTTCGAAAGAGGATGATATTCGCAGGATTTTACAATTCAATGACGACAAAGATGATCTGATATTCTTAGACGAAAAGATGGTCCGAGGGTGTTTTTACAGGATGGGTTACAAGGGTAGTGTGAATAAGCCGACTTTGAAGAAAGGGGAAGTCCCTAATCCCTACAAGCTACTCATGCGTGCTATCATACACACGTTCAGTCATCGTAAAGCGGGACTTGATGATATACAAGACTACAGGCCTGTATGGCAACAATGTTAATTTTGAAGAAGCCGTTCAACTATTCTAAGCTTGTTTTCACACATATGTCGAAGAATATGGAAGATTCGAGATTATGCTTATATCTGAGGTTTGTGCAGATGTTAATCGATGCGAAATTTACAGACATTGCACGTGATCCGAACGATGTTCTTTATCTCAGTCACCTTGATGATACAACAGTAAAAGAAGTTGATCAAATTTCAGAAACAGGATTCAGCACCTGTTGCGAAGCCAGTATTTGGGGCGATTAAAGATGAAAATTATATTGCGCCGGCTGATAACAAGTGGAGGAAAGATGGAAGTGGTGACGAGAAAGAGTTAAACGCAGAGAAGGAATGGTTTAAGGCCTTCAAGCCAAAAGCTCGAAGTTAATGGTTTCTAAAAACCGAAGTTGAAAAACCTAAAAAGAAGCGAGCAGCAAAGAAAGTAGATACGATGCTTATAGATGAAGATGAACATGTTAATGTTCAAGCTGAAGCTGGTTCGAGTGCAAAAATTGTTACTGAGAGTCAAGAAGTTGAGAAAACTACTAAGGAAGACAAGGTTATTTCTGCTACTTCCGAGAATGATGATTCGGATGATTCTCTTGAAAAGCGTCAAAAAGTTGTTGATGCCGAAGCTGAAAAAGAAAAGCTAACTAAAGGCGATGTTGATTATGTGCCTGAGTTTGAAAAAGATTCTGACGAAGAAAGGCCAAAGAAAAAGGCAAAGCGTGCAAAATCTACAGTGGTTTCAACAACAAAAACCACAGGATCTCCTCAGACTAAAGGCAGAAAGAAAACGAAGAAAACTAAGAAACCACCAAGTCGTCATTACATTGGAAAGCTTATAAGCGCAGAAGTTACACAAGAACCTTCTGGTGCACAGGAGAAAGGAGTTACACAAGAACCTCCTACATAAGAACCTCCTGTTGATATTACATCTGAAGCTGAATATCCAGGAGTCACACAAGAACCTCCTGTTATTATCTCGTCGGAAGTTGAAGGGCCAGGAGCAACACAAGAACCTCCTGAGTCTGGTTTATTGGAAGTTCCAGTGATTCAATCTCCAGATCCAAAAGGTGCTCAACTTGAAGGCTCTACACCAAAATCAACTCCAAGGAAAGCTACTCCTAAATCAACACCAAAAGCGTCACAGTCAAATCTATTTGGTGATATTCCAAATGAACTAGTAGATCTTCAGGATCTAGATGAGTTCTTCCCTGACACAGATATCGATGTTCTGGAAAAACGTGTCAAAGAGTTGGAAGATAGAGTTCAAAAGAATGAAGAGGAGAAAGCAGAGATTATAAAAAAAGTGAATCAAAGCTCAGTGGAAAAAGAGATGATGGATGACAAGATTAAGGTGTTGGAAAGCGAGAGAGAATTCTTCAAAGCATTGATCGAGAGCTTGCAAGACGCAAATGAAAAGCTACAAACACAGATTGCTGAGTTAAAGACGATTCAAGCCCTAAACAATCAAAGGTTTACAAGGATGCAGAAGGTATTATCTAATACTTTGGGTATTGATTTCATTGCCGAATATGATCGTCTTGATGGATAAGAGGCGAAAGAAAGATCTGAAAAGGAGCTTGCAGCTAGTGGTAAAGGTAAAGGTGTTGAAGGTGAAGCACCTAAATCATCTGAAGCTGCCGAAAAGCCTATTGATGAAGTTGAAAAAGCTCCTGAGTCCGATATTGCTAAGGTTGACGAATCTGTCAAGCCTTCTGATACTGTAATTACATCTGAAGAAAAGGACGATGAAGAAGCAGAAGATGCGGATAAAGATGATGACGACAAGAAAGACGATTCTGATTATGAAGATTGGAATAATGCTGATGATGGTGACGATCAGGGAGGAGTTGGTATGAATGATCAAATTGAGGGGGAGTCAGGGAAAACAAGGCCTACAGAAGATATTGAAATGTCTGATGCAATCACTATTGCTAATCCTGTTGTTGCAGTTCCAACAAAACCGTTGATACTTATGCTTGAACATAATGTAGAAGAGGGAGAGTATGTGCACAACTATACGAAGGAAGATCTGACTAAGCTGATTGAAGTTGATGCAGAATCTCAAGATTTTGACTTTGAGGAACAAGTATTAACGTAAACACATTTGAGCCCAATGAGTATCACTATCAAAGAAGGTTTGAAGCTGATGATTATAACAGGGTGATAGTAGAAGATTGGTCTTCGGACGATGAAAGAGATGAAACTGCAAAGTACGTCGGTCCTAACACTGATAGTTTTCCTACGTTCAAGGAGATGTACAAGCAACTTGATGAAGATATGTTGAAAGAGAAAATCGAAGAATCGATACGAGAAGGCAAAGTTCCGAAACCAATGACGAAGGAGGAAATAGCTCAAGCTAAGAAGTCCTGGTTTAAAGAAATGCCACGTGAACGTAAGTTTCGACGTCCTCTAGCATTCTTTACCAAAGATAAAGACGTGTCATTGGGAGATATTCTAAGTTGGGGGTGGTTCAAGGAGTTGAATGTGTATGCTATTAAACGTGAGTTCGGAGTGCAATACTTCAAATACTTAGCAGATTTCAAGACACTACCATACTGGGATATGGTAGGAGCTTCTTCAAACCGTGAATGTTACTTATCATATGAAGTATATTGATCAGTTACTATGGAAGATGATCAAGTTTGAAGCGACAACGGGATTTAAATACTGGAAGCCGTTTATTCAAGGACGTCGCATCAAAACAAACAAAAAGACAGGAGGAAAAGATATAACATTGATTATGAAACGACCCAGAGCGATGAGGAACATGCCCTTAATGCTGATTGAACAGAATTTCTATCCGGTGTTTAAGTTGTGGCAGATTGATCCTACTACATGCGAAGCTGTTATAGTGTTATGATTTGAGGAACATCTGGATATCACGAAGGAAAGGGTTGAGATACTTGGGTTTCAGGGTATGAGAGGCTTGTGGAGAACAATCAGAATTCTAGATCCAATGTGGTTGGTAAACTACTCAAGAGAAGATATCAAATGCTTGTTCTATAGCAAGATTGTTTTCGAAGAACGTGAGAAAGAATAAGCCATGTAGTATCAAAGGGTTGTGAATGTTTGTTACGCTCGAGAAGTCAACTCTGGAAGAATGTGGGAAACCAATTGGAGAGAGCTAGAACGAGTTGAATTTCTGAAAGAAGAGAAGTGTCTCGAGGCTATACACGAGAAAGGTAGGGCGACAAGGCTTAGAAGGTTTCAGTACATGAACAAAGTGCCTCCTACAGATCAGACGCCAGATCCGAAGCAAGAACGACGTAAGAAGCCATTCAAGAACTTCTTCGGTCGTGTTCGTTAATGTTTATTTGAAGACATAGTTTTGAAGGCTGATACAAGACGAAGACGATATCCAAGGGGAGTCTGTTGGTGCAGAATGTCTATGTCTTAGTCTTATATCGAGTCTGTATAGATTAGAGTTGAATAGGCTAGCTAAACGAAGTACTTATATGTATTTGGGACAAGTTCGCTTGAGATTAGCTTGTAATGTCAAGTTCGGCCGAACTTGCTTAGGCAAGTTCGCCCGAACTTCACCTCCTACCAGCGTTATATCAATAAAATTGACAATTAATTGACTAATTCTTGTTGTTTGGTAATCATGTCGTAATATTTCCGCTATTATGGACATTAGATATCAAATCTAGGTTCCTATGCTATCAGGATCGGTCCTACATATCCTACACTTCGGACGATCTCGTCCACTCTTTATAGCTATAGATCCAGCACCTTGCTAGAAAGGTGTGGGAGTTAGAGCGTTTTCGGGACGCCATGCCACCACCACTACTAGCCTACCCTCCGCCACCTACTCCACCACCACTATCATCACCACCACCCTCGTCTCCACCACACCACACTCCCTCTGCTGATCCTGATCTTCGGGTACTCATCCGAGTGCTCCAGCAGCAGGTTATTGCCCTTGCTCGTCACGTGTACAAGCTAGAGGAGGGATACACCTATCTCCGTAGCCTAGTGTTTCCCACTCCACCTTCACCTCCTCCTACCCCATAGGTTTTATTTGTAGGTACTTACTACGGGCCTCGGATGCCTACTTTTGGTGTACATATATGAAGACTAGGTACTAGCTGAAGACCTTGAAGATTTTGAAGACCAGTGGGAGAAAAAGATTTCTACCTCTTTTATGTATTATAAACTTGTATGACCGGGGTTATGTATCCTTGAGTCCTTTTGTTTTTCTTTCGCTAAAAACAATGTAACAAGTTGGTCTAATATGTGAAAGCTTGGTAGTTTATTTCTTTACTACACTTGGTTGATTTTATTTATGCATGATGGCTATTGTGGTTGCATGATTGGATGACGTGGATATTACATACTTATATATATATATATATATATATATATATATATATATATATATATATATATATACTTTTAGCCGAGAATATTTATTATTAAAGATTTGTCCACCTTCGATACCTCTTACTAGAAGACAATGCCACCTAGAAAAAGGACCAACACGAACGTAATACCGACAACTGAGGCTGAACTGAATGAGCGTATCCCCAAGCGATAGAGTAATATGAGGCTAACCGCACTGAGCACAGCACTGGAACTGGAGGTTCATCTAGAGGCAACTCCACTATCGGGAATATTTGGTTGTCTATGACACCATACAATACTCTTGTTTATTCTATTCGTGCTTTTGACAATGCTCATTCATGATTTGTTCATACAAATGTGTAAGGTTGTCATACAAGCAGTTTTTGGGCTGCAAACCTCTGAATTTCGATGGCACTGGAGGTGCCGTAGTATTAATGCGTTGGACTGAAAAGACCGATTCGGTCATAAGAAAGAGCAAGTGTCCTCCTGTCCAAAGGGTCACGTATATTACTGGGTAATTCGTAGATGGGGCACTGTCATGGTGGAACCTCCAGGTTCAGACTAAAGGGGAAGAAGCTGCTTATACTTTGACATGGGAAGAACTCGAGGAGTTAATGAGAAAAAAATATTGCTCAAAGGCTGAAATTCAAAAACTTGAGACCGAGTTTTGGAATTTGAAATGATCGGGGCTTATATTGTTGGGTACACACAATGTTTTCATGACTTGTCAAGAGTTGTTCCATATTTGGTGGAACCGTAGTTTAAGAGAATCGAACAATACATTTTGGGACTTTCTCCTGAGATTTTGAGCATGGTTACTTCTTCTAAGCCTGCTAATATCAATGACGCAATTGATCTGGCTGTTATTCTCACTGAGGAGGGTGTTCAGTTAGGGAAGTTATCAAGGACTGGTTCTAACAAGAAGGAGACTCATGTGGAGTCTACGAGTGATGGAAAATGAAAGTTTTAAACTTTAAGAAAGGCACTCGAGCAAATAACAACAACAATAACAACCATTCCAACAAGCGGAGAGAAGTGAACGCACCAAAGGAAGCTTAGGCTTTTGCAGCAACAAACGAAACTGGTGGTAGAGGTTTCACAGGCCCTCTGCCCAAATGTGATAAGTCTAGATATCACCACTTGGGTCCTTGTAGGAATGCTAAATGTGATAAGTGTGGTAAGGTCGGACACCGTAAAGAAATTGCGCGGGTATTGGACGTGGTTATGGAAACAAGGGTGGTAATGGAAACCAAGGTGGTAACGGTAATAACAATCAAGGCAAAAATGGAAATAGAAAAGGTCAAGGATGTTACAGGTGCAGAGATAAGGGGCATTATCAGAAGGATTGCCCAAGGAAAACCAAGCTCGATGGAGAGCTTTTGTGATAGGAGCCAAGAATGCACGCCAAGACCCGAACGTGGTCACGAGTACGTTACCTATAAATCAACCCTTTGCATCTGTTCTATTTGATACTGGCGCCGACTTTAGTTATATTTATAGAATTTAAAAAGATACTTGGCCTAGAGTCGAGTAAACTAGACGTCCCTTATTCTATAGAACTGGCGAACGACAAACTAGTGGAAACAGGAGAAGTTATTAGAGGTTGCTCACTAGAACTTGGAGCGTGAAAACTTTCTATCGATCTTTCACCTATCGACTTGGGTAGTTTTTACATGGTTATCAGAATGGACTGGTTGTCCGACAACCAGGTGGAAGTGGTTTGGCATGAGAAAAACATTCGTATTCCCTTACCAGACGGAGATACACTCTTTGTACATGGAGAAAAACGTGAGACACCCCTACGGATTATAAATTTTATGAAGATGTAAAAGTGTTTCCGAAAAGGTTGTATAGCCTTCCTCGCCCACGTAGTCGACAAGGAAACCAAGGAGCGAAAGTTGGAAGACATCTCCGTTCTGAAAGAGTTCCCAGAAGTCTTTCCGGAAGACTTTTCGGGATTGCCTCCATAACACCAAGTGGAGTTTCGCATCGATTTGGTGCCAGGAGCGGCAGCGGTGGAGAAGTCTCCTTATCGATTAGCTCCGTCTGAGATGCAAGAACTATCTACTCAACTTCAAGAATTGTTAGATAAAGGATTTATTAGGCCGAGTTTCTCACCTTGGGGAGCTCCGGATTTATTCGTTAAAAAGGACGGGGGTTTGCGCATGTGTATGGACTATCCAGAGTTGAATAAACTCACCATTAAGAACCGATACCCTCTATCGAGAATTGACAACTTATTCGACCAACTGTAAGGCTCGGGGTTTTATTCCAAATTCGATTTAAGGTCAGGTTATCATTAATTGCGGAGTCAAGAAGAAAGTATACCTCAGAAGGCCTTTCGAACTCGTTACGGTCACTACGAGTTCCTTGTTATGCCATTTGGTTTAACAAATGCACCGGTGGTGTTCATTAGTCTTATGAACTGCGTTGTAAGCTGTATTTAGACAAATACATGATAGTATTTATTGACGATATATTAATATATTCGCGATCGAAGGTTGGACATGAGCAACATTTACGAACTATTTTAGAACTTTTGAAGAAAGAACCACTCTATGCGAAGTTTTCCAAGTGCGAATTTTTGATTCGAAGTAGAATTTCTCAGACACGTAGTGAACAAGAAGGGAATTCATGTCGATCTGTCCAAGATCGAGACGATAGAGAACTGGGAAGCGCCTGAGACGCCAACAGAAGTGCGACAAATTTTGGAACTAGCGGGCTGTTATAGACGATTTATAGAGAACTTTTCAAAAGTCGCTCAACCGCTAACGTCCCTAACGCAGAAGGATAAAAAGTTTGACTGGGGTGACAAGTAGGAAGTTGCATTCAACTATTGAAGGATAAACTTTGTGACGCGCTGATTCTATCTTTACTGGACGGTACGTGTTGATGCAACGAGATAAAGTCATCGTGTACGCGTCTAGACAACTTAAGGTGCACGAGAAAAATTATACCACCTACAACCTTGAGCTAGGTGCGATGGTATTTGCTCTAAAAATTTGGCGTCACTACTTATATGGTACGCATTGTACAATTTTTACCGATCATAAAAGGCTTCAACATATATTTAATCAGAAGGAATTAAATATACTACAACAACGTTGGGTTGAACTATTGAACGAATTACGACTATGGAATTAAATATCACCCGGGCAAGGCGAACGTGGGGGCGGACGCCTTGAGTCGCAAAGAATGAGTGAAAACTCTAAGGGTGCGAGCCTTAGACATGACCATACAAATTACTTCTCGGATTAAAGAGGCACAGTAAGAGGCACTTAAACCGGAAAACATACCAGCCGAATTGTTACGTGGAATGGAAAATCAATTGTTGCCAAAGAAGGATGGAATGTTATACTTTATGGTACAAATTTGGGTTCCATTCTTTGGTGACCTACATGAGATTAGTTTGTATGAAGCTCGCGTAAGATGTACTAAGACTTAAAGGGATTCTATTGGTGGCCTAACCTTAAAGGCGACATTGCTACTTATGTAGGAAAGTGACTTACATGCGCCAAGGTTAAGGCGGAATATCAAAAGCCTTTGGGTCTGCTGCAAGAACCTGAAATTTCCGTATGGAAATGGGAACAAATCTCGATGTACTTTGTTACTAAATTACCCCGGACCAGTAGAGGTCATGACATGATTTGGATAATAGTAGACCGACTGACAAAGTCCGCACTTTTCCTACCTATATGTGCGAAGTTTAGCATCGAAAAGCTCGCTGAGTTATACCTCAAAGAAATTATGGCACGACATGGAGTTCTTTTCTCTACCATATCAGATCGAGACGGTCGGTTCGTGTGAAGGATTTGGCAATCATTTCAAAAGGCCTTTGGGTCACGACTGGTGTTGGTGCACGATGTCTAATGTCTAAGTCTTAGATCGAGTCTGTGTGAATAGGGTTTGAATATGTTAGATTTTGTGTTATTTAAGAGTGTTATAAGTCAAGTTCACACGAACTTGTATGTAATAGGCAAGTTTGCACTAAGTGGCACTTCGTGCGAAGTTGACCTAGGTTATTTTGGTGTGAACTTGATTGTCTATATATAGTCGACTAGGTTCTTTCATTGTAATAGTTTTTGCGAAGTCGACGGCGGAGCTCTTGTTAACTGGAAACTTGAATGTACATTTGAACAGTTAATGAATTGACATTTAAACCGTTAATCTTTAGTATTTGACACTAATTCATATTAATTCCGCAAAAATGGACTAGATACAACTTAGGTACCGTTGCTATCAGAGAAACACGATCCTACAAGTGGTATCAGAGCCATGGTGGCCTGAGTTGTTGATCATCTACAGAAGATTTCATCTTCTTCTACTCATTTGTTTTCATTTTTCACCTTTTTAATGAAATCATGGTTAAACTGAGCTAAATCCTGAATATGTCATGTTAATTCACATAAGGATAAACCCCTGAGAATTTCAGATCTAAAAACAAACGAATTCATGTCAAAAATTGAAAAAATTCAAGATTTTGGAATCATCTTGTCCGAAGTGGTTTAGCTCAACTTCGCACGAAGTTGCTTGAATTGTTGAAATAGTTTTTCATCAACTTCGCATGAAGTTGTCTTACAGTTGTTATAAGCTGAGTTTTGTTGACTTCGCATGAAGTTGTGCTTAAATTTGAAAAGTGATTTGTTACACTTCGCACGAAGTTGGTAATCCAAGTTCATACGAAGTTGGCAGTTAACTAATCAAATTTCCATGTTTTCGAGTGTGTTTTAGGGAATCTCAGTTTGTCAAAATGGATTCTGAATTCTATAATGCTTTTGCAACTTCACCGGCTCAACCATTAATGGTTAATCAGATAAATCTAGAAAACGAGATGGGTAATGTTGTGAAACCGCCAAAGTTACTGTATCTGGATGAGTATGAGAGCTGGAAAGAAAAATTTGAGAATTGGGTTCAGGCGAATCATTTCTTTTGCTAGCTATCAATCGGAACATAGTACAAGTGGCAAGTGAATGAACTAGGAGTAGAGATTCCTATGGCAAAATTTTCTCCTGAAGAAAAAGATAAGTACATGTATGAGAAGAAAATGATGAGCTTCTTGTTGCAGTAAATCAAAGAGGATATCTTGGTACTGCTTCAGCATGATAACCATTCACAGACTTTGTGGAATGCGTTGCGAGCCAAATATTATGGAAGCACTGAGATGAGAAAAAGCAAGATGGCTTTACTCAAGAAGGAGTTCGAGATATTCACAATGATGAAAGGAGAAACTATAAAACAGTTGATGGAAAGATATTGTCATCTGTATGTTCAATTGAAGAGGCACAATATTCAAAAAACAAATGAAGAATGGGTTGATAAGGTAGCTGACGCACTACCCGCCGGGGAGTGGTCTACTTATATTATGGTGCTCAAGAACAGAAGTAACTACAGAAATTACAGTTTGGCTGAGTTTATAGAGAAACTGGAAGGACATGAGATGGAATTACAGAAGATTGCAAGATCGAAAAGTGCTCAAGTTGCACAAGATGTCGGGTTGTATTACAAAAATGGAGTTCCTGATAATCAAAGCCCTAAGATACAAACCGCATTTAGTGTAAATACCAATGCTTCTGGAAATTCTTTCCAAAATCAACATAATGCTCAATCATTTCCTAGTCCGAATACTTCGAACATATCTTATTCAAGTTCAGGCTCAAATTCTCCGTTCCAAAATCAACGCAATCAATCAAATCAACCAAGTTCCAAACCAAATGTTGTAAAATGCAACGTTGTAGTAAACTTGAAGAATGTATTTTCTGAGCAAACTGCCAAACAACATATGGCACTACTTGCCACAGTTCTCGAATCCTATGAAAGTCTGATCGCGGGTAGAATCAGAAACCCGAAGATGACCGCAGAGGATTATGATCAGATTGATGACGAAGAATTGGAGCTAATGGATATTAAGTGGTGTCTGGCATCAATAATTCGAAGAGCTACAAGGTTTGTCGCGCTAACCGGTAGAGATATCAGAGGTTTTGGAAACAAGCTGGGCTTCGACAAATCCAAGGTGACGTGCTTCAAATGCAGAAAGAAGGGTCACTTTAAATGAGAACGCACAAATAGAGAAGCTAGTGGCAATCAAAGTCCGTTTGGAAATAACAACGACTACTACAAAAAGGCAATGCATTTCAAACCATCTTCTCAAACAAGAAGGGTGCAAACTGAGAATGGGTCGTCGAAAACAACAGACAAAGCCTTAGTAGTTTCATAAGAAGACGAGGGTTTTGACTGGAATAAATACATTTCAGGAAAAGCAAGTTGTTGGCAGAGATTATACAAGTGCCAGAACAAGCGGATGACGAAGTGGCTTTGGAGGAAGAAATCTTGGGAGAATATTTGAAAAGATCAGAAGAAGAACAGAACTATCATGAGTCAATGAAGAATATCCTTCCAACTAACTTGCAAACTAATTTTTCAGATTGTTTTGATTCCAAAGTACAGGAACAATCAGTGGAAGCCGAAAAAGCTGAAGTCGAAGAGATGATTGATGTTAACCGAGAGATGAATGCCGAGAACCTCACCAAGATTGCAGACAAAGCTTTATTGGCAAATTTTAAAGAGGTAGGTTCCAAGGTAGAAATCAAGGTAATCGAGAAGGAGGTTATCAAAGTGCATATTATGGAGGTTGAAAAACATTTAGCATGCACTAAACCGTGTGAGCAATGTGCCGAGAAATCGTTAATCATTAATGAACTAAAAACGCATAATGATCATTTTAAATTTGATTATCAAACAATGAAAGAGGCATACGATAAAATGAAAGGCACTTATAGTATTTGTGAGCAAGCAAATTTGGAACAAGCTGATTCTATCAGAATGTTAAAAGCAACTTTGTTGGATAAACAAGGTGCTATTAACGTATACATTAATAACATTGCTGAGCTCAGACATGAATTACAAGAAATGAAAATTGAAACTGAAAGGGTAAACTAATTGTTGCTCAGTTACACAACAAATGCTTATGTCATCGATCATATTCTTCCAACAATTTCATCGGAAGAAAATGATAAAAAGACAAAACGTAAGAAATGTATAGACTATAGAAATGTTCCAGCTCCATTATACGAAAACTACTGTCGAAAGAAAGTAGAAGGAACGGAGAAGGCGCTCAATTTAAAACTCAAATCTGAAATGAATAATGAGCTGCCTGAGAACATTGATATAACCTACACAAAATCAAAAGATGACAGTGAAGCACTTGTTAAGAATGAGGTTGAGAGGGTATTGGAAAGTGAATTTGATGATGGCAGCTTTGAGAGCGCCGATTTGAGTTTGAATAGTTCAGAAAGTTCACAATCTGAAAATGAAGAAAGTACTTTTTCAGAGAATAGCCTAACTGATGATCCAAACATTGTACTATACAAAGTTAAGGATTCTGATAGACTATACTTTGATGAAAGTTTCCCGATTTAGAATGTGAAAGAAGATTCTATTGACAAACTATTCAAACTTGTTGAAGTTGCATCAGAAGATTTTGATATAAATGGGAAGAAATTTTAATCAAAAGCCAAGAAAGTTTATAATCACTACCGAAGAAATGGTGGTGATTTTCCTGAAAACAAGAGAGGGGGTTTGGGTTTTGAATAAAAAAAAATGAGAAGAAAAGGTCACCAAATCACGAATATAAAAGAAAAAACATGAATTTGTTTTTGGGACTGATACTGTCCGTGAACAGAATTCGATCTGGAAACAAACGAAATGAATTTAAGAAAGAAAAAGAGCTTCGAGAACAAACTAAATCCACAAGTGGAGTAAAATCTACTAATGAGAAATCTATCGATAATCGTACATGTTTCAAATGCAATGAAGTAGGTCACATTGCAAGAAAATGTCCGAAATCAAAGTCTAATCGTCGAGGAAACACAATTTCAGATGATGAAAAATCAAAGAAACCAGGGATTGTTCAAATTAAGATTTTGAAAAGAAACAATGAATCTAAATCTGAAGAGAAACCTAAAATTGAAAAATTTTCTAACTTTGAAAAAGGAGAATCTTCGAAACAAGTAGGAAACAAAGATTCAAAGTTTTATGTTAAAAAGGCAAGAAAGAAATCACAATCCTGGATTCCAAGAAAGATTCATCGTCATCTGAAATTGTCAAACCAACTGGACCAGTTAAAACAAAGGATTACAACCAAACAAAGACTGGTCAGTGGGTTCCAAAGAAAGAAGTGAAAATTCCAACTTTTGATATTCCAAATCAACCCAAGACCGACAAGGCTTGGGTTTCCCTTTTTAAGTAATCACTTTTACATGTGCAGGGGTTCCAAGGTCTATCTTATCAAAGTGGATTATGGACAGCAGAGCTTCTCGACACATGACAGGGATGCGAGCCTTATTATACGACATCAAAGCTATCAATGGAGGCTACGTTGGATTTGCTGGAAATCAAGGCGGAAGAATCATTGAAGAAGAAAAAATTGTCGAATGGTGTGGTATCTTTTGATAAGGTCAACTACATTGCTAAATTGGAGAATAATCTTCTGAGTATCTCCCAGATCTGTGACAAAAAGTTTACTACTCATTTCAACAACAAGGAGTGCATGATTTTGAAATCGGGTTTCAAGATTCCAGAAGAATGGATACTTATGCGTGCCCCGTGAGAGAATGATTTCTACGTGCTTGATATGGGTATTGCCACAACTACATCAAAGTCGGCACAATGTTTTGTCACAAAGGCCATAGAAAAAGAGTCGATCTTATGGCATAGAAAGATGTGTCAAATTCACTTACGAAAGATGAATTTCCTGGTTCCCAACAACTTGGTGGGTTAATCTGAAAAGCTTTCACATGAATGATAATTGTTTAAGTTGTAAGAAAGGGAAGCAGATCAAAAAGTCTCATCCGAAAAAGCTTCTGAATTCCATAAAGCTTCCACTAGAACGTCTTCATATGGATCTCTTTGAACCGGTGAATGTCATGAGTATTTCTGGAGATCTATATTGTCTTGTTGTTACAGACGATTACTCGAGGTTTTCATGGGTTTTCTTTCAGGAAAGAAACGAAGAGACATTTCAGAATCTTATGATACTTTTTCGAAAGCTTGAGAATCTGTATCACTTACCAATCAGAAGGATTCGTAGTGACAATGGTACAGAATTCAAGAATAACCACATGACCAAATTTTGCAACGAGCAAGGAATTTTACATGAACTTGGTGCTCCTTATACTCCACAACAAAACGGAGTAGCTGAGAGGAAGACCCGTACGCTCCTTGAGATAGCAAGAACCATGCTTGCTGATTTTAAACTTCCTGTCAGTTTCTGGAGTGAAGCTGTTGCATCAGCTTGTTATACGTTGAACAGGGTCTTAACTGTTAAACCTACCAAGAAGACATGTTTTGAACTTCTTAATCAAAGGAAACCTAATTTGGAATATCTGGAACCATATGGATCTCCCTGCACGGTTATTGATCCTGATGGGAAGTTTGGTGCACGATATTTAGAAGGTTTCTTTGTTGGTTATGCGAGTCCACTCAGACGAGTCTATCTTCCTAGCATGAAGCAAGTGGTTCTCGTTCAACATGTCGACTGCCGAAGGTATACAATTCCAACACAAAAGGCAGGTGATGCTTGGATGTTGAACTATAACAGCTTATGGAAATCTTTCGATCTTCCAGAAGAGCCAACTGACGAAGAAATTGTTGTTCTGTACTATTTGCATCAGTCTGCTAATCAAGAGCAATTCTAAGACCAATAGTGGTTAATCAACCACCTGTTCGTACATCTTCTTCTAGTGAAGGTCAAAGTAATGTTCCAGATGAACTAGTGACATCTACCACATAACCAGTGAATGTTACTGAAGAACCCATTCTTTCTCCCACGCATGATTCTGATTCTGATGAGGCTCTGACATTTGATCAAGATGGAGAATCCATTCTTTCTCCAACCCATTCTTTCTCCAAAAACATTTGTCCTTTTGCTGGTTTTCTATCACTCACACAACCTGTCAAGTACCAAGAGGCACTAAAAGACAACAGTTGGGTAGAAGCCATGCAAGAGGAGCTCCTACAGTTCAAAAGACAACAAGTATGGGAAGTTGTACCACTACCAAAATGTGTATGTCCTATTGGCACAAATTGGGTCTTCAAGAACAAAACAGATGAAAGGGGCATTGTTGTCAAGAACAAAGCAAGGCTCGTGGTTCAAGGCTATAGACATGAAGAAGGCATAGACTATGATGAAACATTTGCTCCGGTTGCAAGATTGGAGGCCATCAAACTGTTCTTAGCCTTTGCTGCTAACCATAACATCAAGGTGTATCAAATGGACATCAAAAGTGCGTTCCTGTATGGAAAGATCAAGGAAGAAGTGTATGTGTGTCAACCTCCTAGTTTTGAAGATGCATTTCATCCTGATCATGTTCACAGGTTAAACAAAGCACTATATGGTCTAAAACAAGCACCCAGAGCCTGGTATGAAACTCTATCCACTTTTCTCTTATCCATTGGTTTCACCAGAGGTAGGATTAATAAAACCCTATTTTTAAAATGGAAAGGAATGATTTGATGCCTGTCCAAATTTATGTTGATGACATCATTTTTTGATCCACATGCACTACCATGTGTGAAGAGTGCAGAAAACTCATGGCAGCAGAGTTTGAGATGAGTGCAATGGGTGAGTTGCAATGTATTCTTGGTTTACAAGTTAAACAAATGCAACATGGCACTTTCATCCATCAAAATAAGTATGTGAAATGACTACTTAAGAAATTTGATATATCCGATTGTAAACCTTGCAGCACACCCATGGTAACATCCAAGCTAGTCACATTTGATGGCAAAGATGACCTTGTTGATCAAACATTATATCAAAGCATGATTGGGTCTTTACTGTACCTAACTGCATCAAGGCCACACATCATGTTTGTAACATGTGTTTGTGCAAGATCACAATCATTGCCAAGAAAATAAGATCTTATTGCTGTAAAAAGGATATTCATATACATAAAAGGTGCTCCCATACTTGGTATCTGGTATCCAGCTAATGGTAACATTGAGCTTGCAGGATATTCTGATAGTGACTTTATTGGATGTAAAACAACAAGGAAGTCCACATCTGGAGGAGGCCAATTCCTAGGTGATTGCTTAGTATCTTGGCAAAGCAAAAAGCAAGTTGCAGGTTCCACATCCATTGCTAAGGCAGAGTATATAGCTGCTGCAAGTTGTACTGCTCAAATCCTGTGGCTTCAAAATCAATTGCAAGATTTTGGTATCACTGCTTTAAAGACTCCACTCAAAAATGATAGTCAAGCAGTAGAAAATATCATCAAAAATCCCGTCTCTCATTCCACCACCAAGCACATTGACATCAGACATCACTTTGTGAGGGATTACTATGAAAGAGGTTTGATTTCTTTACAACATGTCCATACTAAGGATCAACTGGCAGATGTGTTAACAAAAGCACTTGATGCTCACACTTTTGACAATTTGATATCTAGGCTTGGAATGCTAAACATGGATTAAAAACAATTTTTTTTGTGTTCCATGTGTAAATAGCAATAAAATGTTTTTAGAAAATCAAAATACATCCTTAAAAATAGTCTACAATTGAATTTTTCAATAAATCCTCAAAGTCTGTTCAAAGCACTGATAGCACAAAGACACTGTTCGTTTAAGAAACTCTATCCACTATCAAAAGTGTATCCTCTGATAGTTGCAAATACTATCCACTGCTCAAAAATTTCAAACAGTGTTAAGCCAAACAATTGTCTTCTATTTTCAATAAGGTTACACGTGGTCAGATGTTATTCGACAGTTGTTGCATCAGATGCCATGTCCTCATCACTTTTTCAAGAAACCCTATTAAAACCCCGTTCTATTTAGAACAACGGATTCGCCAAACTTTGTTGATTACAAAAATCTCAAAACAACTTGCACTCAAATCATGGCTCCTAAAACAAAATCAAAGGCGAAATCAAAGCAAGATTTACCACCATACGTCTTGATTATCAAAACCCCACACAATTACACGGGGATCTTAGAAGAAACCGAATCCAACACACGATACCACACAATGATTCGGATTCTAAGAAAGTCAAAATTTAAGCATATGCTCGAAGTCAAAGCCCATATTTACATCGATTCTCTTCCGGATTTCTAGAAAAATGCTTAGGTCAAAACATCCGCTGATGGTGTTCCTTATGCAATAATCTCAAAGGTTGGGGGTACTTCTATGCAAATTAGTCCACAATCGATCTCTCAAAATTTTCAATTGAATGATGTGACACATCCTGTGTCATTTTCTTTAAGAGAGATGCAAGCAGAGTTTGTGGAAAAGGGTTACACTGGCCAATTTAAAGGTATGACAATCTTTAAACCCCATTTTTCTGCAGAGATGAAATTCTTTTTCCATAGTCTTTTAACATGTCTTTCTGTAAAATCTACAGCTTTCAATGAGATTCCATTGAACAAACAATATCTGGGATATACAATTTTGACTGATTCTGATTTTAACTATTCCCAGGCATTGTTCAATGATCTTGTAAATAATTTTAAAAACATCTCAAAAAGAAAAGATTTCTTGATACATCCTCGATTCTTGAGTGTTTACTTGCAAGACCAGATCAGATCTGCAGCAAGAAAACAAGACGCAGTGACCACACCTTGCTGCCTAACTCATGAAACTTTTACACGAATAACAAATCAAGAAAAGGTTTCCAAAATAGAAGTAGAGGAGGATGAGCCAGTTTTACAAGAACAAAATGTTCAATCTCTTCCTCCTGCTACCGAGCCCACTGCTGTAGGTGATCAGAGCATTGCAACCATTGCTTTAAAACCCACACCTAAAATCACCAAAAAGAAACCAACAAAAACATCCAGAAAACTCACCAAACCCAAAAAGGGTCCTCTGGAAGATGAGATCCTAGAGGTAAACCCTGTGACAACACCAAAGTCACAAACCACTGCTGCTACTTCTTCACAGTAGATGGTTGATAGGTCTCCACCTAGCTATGAAACTCCTCCTGCATCCTCACAAAAGGATCAAGTTGTAAACACAATGACACCAAATTATGAAGCTCTAGGACCACTTGGTTCGATCTTCCACAGCCCATCTCCCAGGGCAATGTCTCTTTCTACACCTATCCCTTCTCCAATAAAATCACTACCACAAACCTTTTTACCCTTACTAAATGCAATAGAATTAGAGCAGACACTATCCAACACTTCTCACCAACTTATCACTGAGAATATACTTCAACATGATGTTGGGTCTGAATCTCTATTCTTTGCTAGCCCATCAGCAAATGAAGATGCAAAATCCCTTGGGTTACATGTAACCCTTGGTGATAGTTCAACTAGAGCAACCACTACAATTGCAAACCTACCTAGTTTTACTTTGGACAGTGGTTACTTACTAAGTCTTTGTTGAAGGCAACCACTGCTGAGGCTACCAAGGTAACCTCTGATGTTGTGGGAAGTCCCCAGTACCAAGAAAAAATGGCATCTAAGGTTGAAGCTAGTGTCAAAACACATGCTCATGATACCTTAGATAGAACTACCACCTCAGGTAGGAGTTCAGATGATCCTATCAAAGATTGAAAGTTCTGTTGTTGAGATCAAAAATCTCTTGAAGCAGTTGATAGCTACACAGAGCCAACCCTCTGTCTTAACCACTGCTGATCTAAAAGAAGCCCTAAACCCTCTGTTTCAGCAACAAAATCACCTCTCTGATCTACAACACAAACATCAAATGCAGGAAGTACGAAACATGGTTGAAGCTAGATTCATGGATACAAGGGTAGACATTAAAGCGATAAAAGCTCATCTTCTCCAAACCACTGGTACTGCTCCACCTACAGTAATTTTTGTGAACACTGAAGATGATGTCAAAAAGGGGGAGAAACCTTTGGGAAAGAAGAAGCTTATAATAGAGTATCAAATGGCAAAGCCAACAGTGGATATTCCCAGGCCTGATGGTTCAAAGAAAAAGGATCTAACAGATGATATTTTGCCCGGAGAAAAAGAGAAGCAGAAGAGAAAAGTGTATCTTGATGGCAAGGTATTGGTTGAGCAAAAGATTAAGCAGCAAAAAGAAAAGGAAGAGGTTGGTACCTCAGCAAAGAGGAGACCTGGTAGAAAAATAAGGCATCCAACTCCCACACCTTCCAAAACTAAGCCTGCTGTAAATCCAACCATTAAAACCTCTGCTTTCCAAAAATCAAGCACACTTACTTCAACTTCCATACCCATTTCCACCAAAGCAGATGTTATAGCAACTGAGGTTGCAGCAGATGTAATCTCATCCACTACCATGGTCATTTTTAATACATCCACCCAACCTCTACCAACACCAACCAGAATTCCAACTAATCCATTATCACCTAAAGTCAAATTTAAGAGGATAAGGACTAAAAGGATGGTGAATGAAGAAGAGATCTTTCTTGCTCCTACTCCTTTATCATCACAACCACGACCTCCACATCAATGCTTCCACCATCTTCAACTCCAACCACTGATCCCATTACAGTTATATCTGCAACAAAGCAATATCCTCTTGATTTACCAGCAGTCATGAAAGAAATTATAAGCTTCTATTCTGAGGAAGACCCTGACAAAAGAATCATATTATCTCTTGATGGCTACCCAAGACCTGCAAATATTGATGATTATCTAGGACTCAAATTGAAACAAGCAGAGGATATAACAATAAGAGACATAGCCGGTAAAAGTGATAGAGAGATACAGACCAACATTTCTTTTCAGCTAAGCAAAGCCAGAACATTGCAAGATTTTGTCAAAGATCTGAGTAATAAGCTGTGAGAAAGGGAAGATTAATGCCTTAAACATGAACTCATTGAACATATCATGAAGAACAAGCAATATAAGGCAACAAAGGCACAGTTCAAGGATTGGAGTATGTATGAGCTGAGAGAAGAAATTAAAAGAATGCAAGAAATGTTAAAAGATCCTCACAAGAAGCCAACTCCTCCTGACCGGAAAAAACATAAGAATGACATGCCAGACAGAGCTTTGAAGATTAAAAGGATGAAAGAAGAATTGATACAAAATCACTATGGTTCAAGGAACCAAGTGACAAGGTGGGGAGAAGTCAGGATGATTGATACTTATAAGATGTTAGAAGAGAGGAGGAGGAAAGATCCAAATATGCCTCCTAAACCAGTTTACCCTCCATTAGATGATGTCCATAAAGCTCAACACTCTAAAAAAGTCTATCTCATCATATGTCCCCTCCATCCTTGCCTTCAAGCAATTAAAAAGGCGAGAAAGGATAGATGAAGAAGACAAGAGAGTGTATGAACACATCAAAGAGGGAATTAAAAACATGATTAACTATCACACAGATGAAGCTAGTGAAAAGCTCAGCAGATTTGACAAAGATAGTTCAACAAAAAGCTCTTCAAACCTCAACCAATAAAAGTTATCATAGAAAGCCAGAAGACCTAAAAATTCTAAAGTGGAAAGTCGATAAAGACTCCCACGAATTGACACTGCTCAAGTCTAATGGTGATGCTGTCAAGATTAGCATGGAGGCTGCATATGAGCTAAGTGCAGAAGACCTTCAAGATCTTTTGAATCTGACACTCGAAAAGGATGATGATGAAATTTCTTTGAATTACAGTTTAATGGCCAAATCAGAGAATTTCTGTTGAGGAATAATGACCAAGAATAAAGAAGTGTTGTGGCATCATTTGTTCTAGGGGAGATTGTTGGGATTGAACCCTAACAAAGGAACATATGACTATTCGAGCATCGGTCCAACTATCTTACAACCTCCGATCTACCTTTACACTGCTTTCCATAAACAACTGTTCCTATCATCTGATCAAACAAGAAGAAAAGGTCTGATAGAAGAAACAAGATCAGAGGATAGAGATCAGTGCCTAGACTAGTTATAGTTTATTCAATGTAACAGTGTTATGCACTGATAGTGTTAGTTTAGCAGTGTTTTAGTTAGTTATGACTTTGTTAGATGTCACTATCAACCATGACGTCATAAATGATGCTCAGTGGTTAGATAGTTAGTATAAATAGCTGATCGATGTAACAGTGAAACTTGTCTTCCTGAAAAAGATCAATTCGCACTTTATCTTCTACATTTCTTACTATCAAATGATTGTAATTGGCTAAGGGGAGTTTGTGAATCACATGCGAGTTTACCAACTTGAAAGCATGATGATGATGAAAACAAATGACCGATTCCTTGTAGTAAAAGTTTTCCATAAATTCCGTTGCATATCTTTAAAACTCAATCCATTTTCCATCTTTAGAAACAAAAACTACAAGTGATTCAAACTTAGATCCTAACAATCTACTGATTGTACAAATATACGTGGATGACATTATCTTTGGTTCAACGAACGACAATCTCTACAAAGAATTTGAATCTATCATGAAGAAGAAGTTCGAAATGAGCTCGATGGGTTAAATGAAATTCTTTCTGGGATTACAGGTTGATCAGCTGCCAGATGGTATCTTTATCCACCAAACCAAATATGTTCATGACAATCTGAAGAAGTTTGAGATGGATAGCATGAAGCCGTTATCACACCAGTGGCACTCAATCATGGAATCTGTGTCGATGAGCTTGGAACCAAAGTTGATGAGACTCTTTACATTTTGATGATAGGATTGTGGTACCTGAAGAATGACAACTTCGATCTAACAGGATATGCTAATTCTGATTTCAGAACACGTTTGGTAACATGGCAGTGCAAGAAACAAACCACAGTCGCTCTCTCTACATGTGAAGCTGAGTATATCTCAGCTTCCAGCTTCTATGGATCCAACAGCAGATGAGAGACTATGGATTGTAATTTCTTGACACACCGCTGTTTGTAGATAACAAGGCAGCAATGACATAACAAAAAATCTTGTTCATCACACTCGAACTAAACATATCAAAATTCATTACCACTTTATTCGTGATTGCTACAAAAAAGATT
This sequence comes from Scalesia atractyloides, assembly GCA_947069175.1. NCBI lineage: Eukaryota > Viridiplantae > Streptophyta > Magnoliopsida > Asterales > Asteraceae > Scalesia > Scalesia atractyloides. The sequence continues at coordinate 32,833,945 of CAMTDV010000030.1, forward strand.
GGTATGAATTGAGAAAATCTACACCGATGAACAAAAAGTTGATTTTTATATCAAACCTTTTAGTCGAACACGGTTTAAATACTTAATGAGGCTTAACGGTATAAAAAATCTTTTGACAGGTGCGAAAGCAGAGGTTGAATATGGATCGGACAATGAGTTCTCGTGATCCTATTGGTTTGTTATCTTTTAGAATTAGATTTCTTTAAAAACTAAAATACAAAAATATGTTTTTGATTTTAGGGGGAGAAATGAAACGAGAAAATACAAAAACATATAAAAAGCAAAAATGTACAAAAACTGAAAAAGACAAAAAGGACTTTGTGTCAAAAAGGAAATGATAGTACATCAGTGGACTATCAGAGTATGCTAAAGATTTGCAAAGTTTAAAAGAATTAACAAGTCTTACTTTGGATGTGTCAATAGGCTTTACACGTTAAGTAGATTGTTTCTGGGATATAAACTAAATTTTACAACTGCTTAGCTCGTGGATTAACATCTCTCGGATATATGGACTTAGTACTCCAAAATTTCGTTTGAGAGATTGCCTGATTCTGAGATACGAGGTCTTTATAGATGATTGATATCTGGGGTATTATACAAGTTTTTCTGATTTTGCAGAAGCAATGGCCTAGAACTTCTATAATGCTTTTGCTAAAAATCCCTAAACTGTAGCAAATTGAAAGAATAGAAAGATCTAATCAATTGCAGACAAAAGATTCCATATTGGAACGACACCTTAATGTCAAGCCTTCATCTCTCTATCGATATGGTGGTATTAACCTGAGCTCTCAAGGCCTCGCACGACCCAGATACAGATATCAATTACGTTATACTCACTTGTAAGATGAAATCTAGGGAATCTTGATACGGGAGTATATTCTGAGATGGGAACCATAGTTAAGTCAAGTTTCTTAATTCAAAATAACATATCTTGGAACAGTTGAAAATGTGTCGAAGTTTAAATGGAGAAATATATCGACAATCTAGGTAAATTTGTTTAAAACTTGAAGTCATCAAAAGGTCAACGATACTAATGATATGTTTCAAACAACTGATATGATCCTTAGACACAAATTCACAAAAAATATGTCTGTAAATATGTTTGTACATAGTGTCATTTGATTACAGATTTAAACCCAAAAAGATTTTCAGTATGTTTTAGCATAAACTTTCTAAAAATAAAAAATATTTTGTTTCTAACTTGTTTTGAACAGCCAATGATGGAAAGCGGATCTTCGAAGTCTGAAAAGGTGCTAAAAGTTGAGAATCCTGATGACAATGGGTTGGGAGCTAATCTGTAAAATAAAAAAATGTTCAAAACGATTAAAAGTTCATTAATTTGAAACTTTGCTTTGTCTAAAACATCGGTTTGTTCATAACGGGTCGAACCAGGGTCATTAACTTGGACTCGGTAGACAAATCGGTTAACCAAGGTCATTAACTTGGACTTGGTCAACTGAGTGGATTTTCAAAACTGGTATAAGTGTTCAAATTCAGGGTTTAAAGTGTAAAATTTGAAAAAGTATAAAAAATTGAAAAAGATTTTGTACAAGTTCATACGAAGTCAGATATTAGATGTGTTTGTTCACAACACAAGTTCGTACGAAGTCATTTAAGGGTAAATGAGACAAGTTCGTGCGAAGTTCTTTAGATGTTGTATATAAGCTAAGTTCGTGCGAAGTTTCTCATTATCTGATCTATTTGAGCGAAGTGAGTCTTTTGAGCGAACTTGTTTTTGCAAGAATAGTAACGTTACTCTTCTTAAATTTTTTGTTGATTTAGGTGATTGGCACACCTATCTCAATGGCCGAGGTATCTTTCATGGACAAATCCTTTGATTCGGTTGAATTTGGACTTTAAATGGATAAAACTATTAGATCTATGGTTTGTTTGTTGAAATTGAATGAATAAAAATGTTGATCGACATTATTTACACCTCAATAAACCATCAATTTGAATGTTTGAACATGATCAGGAGTTGCAGGTTGTTATTGGGGAATATGACCAAGTTCGTTTGAACTTGGTCATGGAGTTTTTAAAATTGTTTTACACCACTTCGTGCGAAGTTAAGACCTGCTAGAGTTGAAAGAGCTAAAAATGAAGCTGATAACGATGAAGATGAGGAAAAGAAAGATGATGATAATACTATGATCATGCTGACGATAAAGACGATGATACTAAACATGATGATGATGACAATTATGATCAGGGTGGAGTTGGTATTATAGTTGAATCTGTAAAACTTCATGATGACTTTGATTTGATTCAGTGTTAAACGATGAAGCAAATGTTGAGGATGTTCAAAGTAAGGGGGGCAGACAGGTCAAAAAAAGTCCAAAGAATCAGGAATCTTCACAGCTTTACCATTCACAGCTGTTCCTGATAAACAGCCCCGATGATTACACTAGATCCAAACATTGAAGAGGGAGAAATTGTTCACAACTACACAAAAGAAGAACTGGCAAAGACGTTTGAAGTTGATGTTGATTCTTTCGAGTTTGATTTTGAAGAAGAGTTAGTGAACATTAGCACCTTTGAGCCGAAAGATTATGTTTACAAGCGTGTACTAGAAGCTGATGACTATGATCGTGTTATTTTCGAAGATGCTTCTGATGATGAGGTTGAAAAGTATTTTGGTGTTAATACTAATAGTTTTCCAACAATTGAAGAGATTATGAACCAGATAGATGTGAAGCTTCTAAAGCAGAAGATGTATGAAGTGGTAATGGATGGCAACATTCCTAAACGCTATTCTAAAGAACAAGTTGCTGAAGTAAAAAGATCATGGTTTATAGAAATGTCTAAAGAAAGAAAGTTTAAATGACCACTTGCATTCTTTACTCGTGATAAAGACAAGTCACTTGGAGATATACTGAGTTGGGGATGGATCAGGGAGCTTGATGTTTACACAATAAAACGAGAATTTGGTGTACAAAACTTCAGATATCTAAATGACATAAAGATGTTGCCTTTCTGGGATGTTGAAGAATTGGTACAGACGAGGAACATAAGCCTTCAGATGAAATTCAATGCACAACGGTTATGGAGTGTTATAAAGTTTGAAGCATCACGTGGTTTTGAACTACGGACACCGTTCATCTCGAAGAGAAGAGTAAAGATTGATAAAGTTACTAAAGAAAAAATGTTACTTTGGTGATGAAAAGACCAAGGGCTATGAAGAACATGCCACTGAAACCAATAAAACAAGACTTTCATCCTTACCTCTTGTGGTGGCAAACGGATCCTGATACATGCGAAGCAGTGATAGTTTTACGAGCTGATGAGACATGGGATATCACTAAAGAGAAAGATCCTGAATATATTAAACGTCAAAGAATTTGGGGATTATGGAGGATCATAAGGATCCTAGACCCGATGTGGCTAGTAAATTGTTCAAAGGAGGATGTGAAGTGTTTGTTCTTCAACAAAATCTGTCACGATAAACATGAGGAAGTTCAAGCCAAACAATACCAAGGTGTGATCAATGTATGTTATGCACATGGTATTAACTTAGGGCATATGTGGGAATCTAGATGGTGAGAACTTGAAAGGGAAGAATTTCTGAAAGAGGAAAAGCGTTTAGAAAGAATTCATGAAATGGGAAGAGAGGCGAGGCTTTGATGATTTCAATTCATGAAATGGGTGCCGCCTACAGATCAAACGCCGATCCCTAAACAGGAACGAAGGAAAAAGACCTACAAGAATTTCTTCGGAAGATGTTGAAGAGTTTGAAGACTGATCAAGACTACGACACTATCCAAGGGGAGTCTGTTGGTGCACGATGTCTAATGTCTAAGTCTTAGATCGAGTCTGTGTGAATAGGGTTTGATTATGGTAGATTTTTGTTAGGACCGTCCTCCTCAGCTCGGGAACCTAAATTTGTATGTATTATCCATATATGCGGAATTTATACGACAAGTTAACCAAATACACAAGAATTACAGTTTAATCGTCAGTTTATTAATGTCTAAAAGTATTACAACTTGAAATCCAAACTGATAGAGCTTCGCCGTAGAAGTCGCAAAGTTGTTACAATGCTAGACCCTTGACTATCTATATATAGACAAGCAAGTTCGGTCGAAGCTAGTCCTGGCTAGATCAAGTTCGGCCGAACTTGATCAGCCGACTATAACTTCGGCCGAACTTGTTGTTTACAACATAAATACATCTTTAAATCTAACAATTCAAGCTCTAAACATACAGACTCGATCCAAGACCTAGACAATAGACATCATGTATCAACAAACTCCCCCTTGGATATTGTTGCAGCGTCTTGATCAGTCTTCAATCTTTAGCATCTTCCGAAGAAGTTCTTGTATGGTTTCTTACGACGTTCTTGCTTTGGGATAGGCTTTTGATCTGTAGGAGGTGCCCATTTCATGAATTGAAACCTTCTGATTCTTGCCTCCCTACCTTTGTCGTGAATCTTCTCTAAACACTTCTCCTCTTTTAAGAACTCTTCTTTTTCCAGCTCTCGCCATCTTGATTCCCTCATGTGCCCTGAATTAATACCATATGCATAGAAACATTAATCACACCTTGGTATTGCTTCGATTGGACTTCTTCACATTAATCGAAGCAAATTTTGTTGAAGAACAAGCACTTTGTATCTTCCTTCAAGCAGTTAACTAGCCACATCGGGTCTAGTATACGAATCGTTCTCCACAACCCCCAAATCCTCCTTCGTTCTATCGGTTCTGGATCGTTTACTTTCGTAATATCCCACGTATCGTCAACAAGTAGTACAATAACAGCTTTACATGTTACCGGATCCGTCTGCCACCACAGAAAGCAAGAATGAAAATCTTGTTCAACAGGCTTAAGTGGCATATTCTTCATAGCTCGTGGACGCTTCATCACCTACGTAATATCTTTTTCCCCTGTTTTCCTGTTGATCTTTATTCTACGTTTAGGGATAAACGGTTTCCACAGTTTAAAACCTCTTGACGCCTCAAACTTTATCACTCTCCACAATATTTGTTCATTAAACTTCATTTGCATACTTATACTACGTGTTTGAACCAGCTCCTCAACATCCAAAAACGGCGATGTTTTAATGTCTATCATATGTCGGAAGTACTGAACCCGAATTCTCTCTTTATGGCATGAAAATCAAGGTCTCGAATCACCCTCAGCTCAGAATATCTCCGAGAGAAACATCTTTGTCACGTGTAAAGAATGCTAGCGGCCTTTTGAACTTTCTTTCCTTCAGCATTTCTTTAAAACATGATCTCTTAGCCTCTGCGATTTGCTCTTTTGTGTAATGTGTAGGAACATTTCCTTGCTTAATCACTTCTTCAACCTTTTGTTTCAACAAGTCAACATCAATCTGACTCATTAACTCTTCAATCGTCGGAAACTTGTGTGTGTTGAGATTTGAATACTTTTCTGTCTCATCACCATCAAAATCTTCAAATATCACATGGTCGTAATCATCAGCTTCAGCCACACGTTTATACACATACTGCTTGGGTTCAAACGTCTTTATATTCACCAACTCTTCTTTGAAATCAAACTCAAATGAATCAGTGTCTACTTCAAACATTCTTGCCAATTCTTCTTTGGTGTAAGTATGAGCTATCTCCCCTTCCTCTAAACTTGGATCTAACGTTATCATCAAAGGCTTTTTGTGCACGGCAGAAACACGCATAGCAATAACCTCATCAGAAATATCAACATCATGTGGCCCTGTCTACTCAGTAGACTCCCCCTTACTTGGAGCATCCTCTATGTTAGCATTATCATCGATTAGGGATTCGAAATCAAATTCAGAATGAACTTTTGCAGAATCAACTTTTAGACCAACGCCCCTGATCATCATTGTCATCACCATCATGATCTGAATCATTTTTAGTATCGTCACCGGCAGGGTCGTCGTCGTCGTCATCGTCTTCCTCTTCGTCATCATTCTTTTTAGTAACTTCTTCAGCTGATTTCACTCTCGGAACATCATCAGTAATAACCTCAAATTCATGAGTTTTCTCAGATTCAAAGGACTTTTCTATTATCGGCTCTTGTGTCGTTGTAGGAACACCATCAATAACACTTTTGCCCCTGCCCTGTTCTGCTAACTCATTCTCAGCTTTTTCTTTTACCTCTTTAATATCCAATCGATCATATTCAGCCTTGAAATCAATGCCCAGACTGTTAGCAAGCACTTTCTGATGTCTAGCAAATCTTTTATCATTCATATCTCTTTCTGATCCCAGTTCAGCAATCTCTTTCTCTAGTTTTGCATTTGCAGCGCCCAAGCTTTCAACCATAGCTTTCAAATAACCTCGATCATCTTCAAGAAACTTTACTTTGTCATTCAATATTTCTTTCTCAACCTCACTCTGCTTTAGTTTCTTTTCAAGAGCTACTTTATCAACTTCGTTCTGTTTGGCTTTATCTTCCAAATCTTTGAGTCTTTTCTCTAGCTTATCAATTGGAATATCTCAAACCAGCCTAAAAGATCTTCAGCAGTGACAGGATGTGTAATGTTATCTAGAATATCACCATAAGCATCTTTAAATTCTTTTGCTCTGGCACTTTGAGGAGTAGATTGCTTTAACCTTGGCGTAGTAGCCTTTGCTGCAGACTTTGGTGTTGATTGAGGTGTAACTTGAATAGGAACCTCAACAGTGACAAAAGTTGGATCTTCAGTTGCAGTAGTTGGAGGAATAACAGATTCTATGATTGGAATCTCTTGCAATTCAGAAACAGGAGGTTCTGTTGTAACTCCTTTCTTCGTTTGACTAAGATATCTGCGACTTTTAGTTTTCTTCCTTCCTCGTGTGCTAGGCGATCCTGTGGCTTTCTTTGATTCTCCCATTTTAGACTTCGTGCGCATAGCCTTTTTCTTAGGACGTCCAGAATCAGAAACCTCTTCAGCAGATGGCTCGTAAAGATCTTCGCCCAACTTTTTCAATCTTTCCACTTTTTTTTCTTTCTCTGCAGCTTTTTCTCTCTTATCAAAAGAATCTTCAGATGATTCTTCATCTTTACCAGACGTTGCAGAAATAACTTCATCATCCTTATCTTGACTTTCAACGTTAGCTGCAGCGCTAGAACCCTCAATGTTCTGAACATTCACGTTAGGCTCATCGATCAACATCGTATCTTCTTTCTTTGAAGGCCTCTTTTTCTTCTGTTTCTCAACTACAACCACGAGCTTTATATACCAATCACCACGCTTCTTTTTGAAGTTAGTTAACAATGCAACTTCCTCACTCTCGTCACCACTGCCCTCTTTTCTCCACTTAGTGTTCCTCAGAAATAGCTCCAAAAACAGGTTTAGCAACAGGAGCAGAGTCTTGCTTCTGATAAATCTTTAACTTTTTAAGCGTCGTTTCAACCATGTGGCTTAGGTATAGAATGTCGTTCGGATCTTTCACAATATCCTTAAACTTCTCATCGATTAGCATCTGAACAAACGTCAAATACATCACCAAACGTTCCTTTCCCATATTTTTCGTCATGAAGTTGAATATAACTCTTGAGAAATTGTATTTCTTGTTCAGCACCAATGCAGTGACCATACATGCCATGTAATCTTGTATGTCATCGAGTCCTGCTTTCCTATGACTAAAAGCATGTATGATGACGTGAATTAGAAGCTTGTAAGGTAGTGGCACACTTCCTTTCTTCATTGTTGGCTCGTTAGCATGACCTTTGTAACCCGTACGAAAGAAGCGTCCCTTAACCATTCTTTCTTCAAAGCTGATTAGATCACTTTCATCGTCATTGAACTCTAATACTCTTCGGATGTCAGCTTCCGTGATCCAAATTTCCTTATCTTCGTTCCCAACTCGTACAACAGACTTTATAACTTTGTTCGCCTCGTCGTATGATGCTGCGTTCTAGAAAAGATAGACATGTGATCTGTATACAAAGTGTTTATCTGTGATCGCCTTTGTTATTGGAATACGCCCTAAAAACTTCAATATCTCAGAAAAAGCTGTCAGCGTTCGGACAGATCTTCTCGTGTAATGAAATACAAGTATTATGGAACTTGTCAAACGACAGCTTGATATTCTGCGGACAGAGAATAACAAAACCATTAGCACAATTTTTTACATTTTCAACAATTAACCATCAAGTTTGGGTGAACTTGAGACCAAAACACACCAAATCAAACAATTTCTAACAACTTCGGTCGAACATGTACCCAAAATAGGTTTTTAACAATTTTCATATAAGTTCAGGATAACTTGAAGTTCAAATAGATTTTTTTATATTGTAAACAAGTTCAGGCAAACTTGTTACAATTTCAAGTTTTATATTCAGGATCAGACAACTTCGCCCGAAGTTGATGAAAACCATCAACAACAAGTTCGGGCGAACTTGTCGTCATCTCCAAAATACCTGCAACAACACAAACATATTCTCTTTTCAAATTTAATGGTTGATTAGCATGTTATCATGTTTATTAAACATTGTCACTGATCAATTTTGTCATTCAAACCCTAGATCTAATCAATTTTTAAGTTTTCGGTCTAAACAGGTTCGTTCAAGTTCAAGTAATGGCTGATTCAAGCAATCATTACCTCAACCACGATGTTAAGTGTGCAAATCACTAAAGATCAGGTCTTAATTAGGCAGAGTAACAGTATGATCTTTGCAATTTCAGATTTTTTACAATATCGGTAAGTTCGCTGGAAGATATGGGTAGCAGATAATGAGAAATATGAGCGAACTTATCCTTATATAGCAAGTCAAGTTCGGGCGAACTTGATACTTAATTTCAAAATACTCAAACAACTTTGCCTGAAGTTTATCAATAAACAGACTGTTTTCAATTATTAACTTCGGCCGAACTTGATTAAGTTCAGTTTCAAACTTTCAAATTTTACAATTTTAACCCTGAACTTTCACATGTTTACCAGTTATGAAAATCCACTCAGTTGACCAAGTCCAAGTTAATGACCTTGGTTAACCGATTTGTCTGTCGAGTCCAAGTTAATGACCCCAGTTTGACACGTTATGAACAAACTGATGTTTTTCTTCAAATTTCAAGTTTTAAAGTTTCAAGTTAATGAAGTTTTCATCGTTTTTCATGTATTTTGATTTTAACAGATTAGCTCCCAATCCGTTTTCATCAAGATTCCAACAACTTAGCACCATTCCGAACTCCGAAGATCCACTTCCATCATTGGCTTTTGAAAACAATGTAGAAGTAAAATCTTTTTGAATTTTTGAAAGTTTATGTAAAAACACACTGAAAATCTTTTTGGGTTTAAATCTGAAATCAAATAAGCTATGTATAAACATATTTACAGACATATTTTTGTGAATTCGTGTCTAAGGATCATATCAGTTGATTGAGACGTATCACCGGTACCGTTGACCTTATTATGACTTTAAGTTCTAAACTCATTACCTAGATTGTCGATATGTTTGTCCATTTAAACTTCGACACATTTTTCAATTGTTCCAAGATATCTTAGTTAGAATTATGAAACTTGACTCCAATATGGTTCCCATCTCAGAATATACTCCGTATCAAGATTCCCTAGATTTCATCTTAAAGGTGAGTATAGCGTAATTGATATCTGTATCTGGGTTATGCGAAGCCTTGAGAGCTCACGTTAATACCACCGTATCGACAAAGAGATGAAGGCTCGATTTTAAGGTGTGTTCCAATTAAGGAATCTTTTAAGCACTGCAATTGATTAGATCTTTCGATTCTTTCAATTTTGCATGCAGTTTTGGGGTTTGTAGCAAAAGTATTATAGAAGTTCTAGGCTATTGCTTTCGCAAAATCAGAAGAATTTGTATAATACCGCAGATATCAATCATCTATAAAGACCTCGTATCTCAGAATCAGGCAACCTCTCAAACGAAATTTCGGAGTACTAAGTCCATATATCCGAGAGATGTTAATCCACAAGTTTAAGCAGTTGTAAAATTTAGTTTATATCCCAGAAACAATTTACTGAATGTGTAAAGCCTATTAACACATCCACAGTAAGACTTGTTTATACTTCTTTTTTAAAAAAAAACTTTTCAATTCCTTAGCATATTGTGATAGTCTACTGATGTACAATCATTTCCTTTGTGACACAAAAATCTTTTTGTTTTTTTATGTTTTTGTACTTTTTGGTTTTTCATATGAATTTGTATTTTCTCGTAACATTTCTCCCCCTAAAATCAAAAACATATATTTGTCTTTTAGTTTTTAAGAAATTCTAATCCTAAAAGGTAACAAACCAATGAGGATTACGAGAACTCGTCGTCCGATCCATATTCAACCTCTGCATCCGTACCTGTCAAAAGATTTTTCATACCATTAATTCTCATTAAGTATTTAAACCGTGAACGTGTAAAATGTTTGGTATAAAAATCAGCTTTTTGTTCATTGGTGTGGATTTTCTCAATTCGTACCAATTCTTTTGGTAGCAATCACGAATGAAGTGGTATCGAATCTCGATATGTATTGTTCTAAAGTGATGAACTGGATTTTTCGTTATGTCGATTGCTGCCTTATTATCAACATATAGCGGAGTGTCAAGAAGTTGCAGACCATAGACTCTCATCTGTTGTTGGATCCATAAAATCTGTGAACAACAACTGGAGGCCGAGATATACTCAGCTTCACAAGTAGAGAGAGCGACCGTAGTCTGTTTCTTACACTGCCAGGTTACCAAGCGTGTTCCGAAGAACTCGCAACCGCTGTAGTTGATTTTGAATTCAACTTATCTACACCAAAATTAGAATCAGCGTATCCCGTAGATCAAAGTTATCATTCTTCGGTTACCACAAGCCGGTGCTTGGACATCCCTTCAGGTATCTGAAAATTCGCTTCACGATTTGCATGTGTTAGATTCTTGGGCTGGACTGATATCTGGCGCAAAGGCAGGTATCATACATGATATCCAGGCGAGATGCCATAAGATACATCAAAGATGCTATCATCGACCTGTAAAGAGTATCATCAACTTTGGTTCCTATTTCATCGATGCGACCCGCAGCGGAAAAGGTGATCGGGGCATGATTGGGTTTTCATCAAAGCTCATGACATTTATTATAATGTTTCATATTTATTATTCCAATTTAAAGGAGATCATACAATTAAATCATACAAATACAACATGTTCTATACATCTATCTAAACTTCATTATTTTTCTTCTAAGGCACGTTCCTATGTGTTCCTTGCTTCATCCTTTCCACCTGTATCATGTGTAAAAATGGTTTTTGGATCAACAAAAGTTGGCGAGTGAACCTTGTTAGAAAACATTTATTATTTATTTCTTATTGTATTTAATATGGAAAAATTGTGCAACATTCATATATGAACAAACGTAAATAAACATACAATAACAAACAAATAGCATACAATAACAACCCAATAGCATACAATAACAAACCAACTTGCATGAATATATAACATGAATGAAACTGTATATGTTGGCAACGCCACGTTCGCGCTCATAATGTAATGGGGAACGGACGGCCTATGATAAATGTCTGTGCGATCAAGGCTCAATCAAACGGAGCCGATCGTATGTTGGCAACGCCTGGTTCACGCTCATAATGTAATGGGGAACAGCTCAACGCTCATAATGTAATGGGGAGCGGCGGCCTATGATAATGTATGTACTTAAAATGATAAATTTAATTTAAACAATAACCACACAAACAGTTGATACATGTTGAATACACATTTGTTCATGGATATGATGGATGCACAATAGTTTAAATGTAATAAATAATAAGACACATGATACACCCCAAAAACGTGATTAAAACGGGGAATTTGTAGAGATTCACTCACATTGGGTGCGTTCGGTGGATGATGTTGAATGCGCACGAGTTTAGAGGATTGATCGACGAGGAATAACTAACCTAATTAATAATGAAAAGGTAAGGTAAATAAATGGATTTTATTAACAATTTTAATAGGATTTTTGGATATATTTTTGTGAGTTTAAGGCTATTTTCTAACTTTAAAAACATTGATTTTAAGTATTTTTAATTGATTTTTAAATTAAATAAATAAATAAAAATATAAAAAAAAATGTTGACTTTGACCGTTGACCATGACTGTTGGCCGTTGACCGGTTCGGTCAGTTATATAGTTGCACTGAGTGAGGTTCGAACTGGTGACCTCTCATACGCATGCACGCAGCTCTACCAACTGAGCTACGTGTCTAACCCGAAATATTTCTATTTTTAATTATATTTACACACTATTTAAGTTAATCCGAAAATCAATTATTTTAAAAAGGATTTAATTGTATCGAATCGGTGATCTCCACAGGTCTCGAACCCGCGACCTGTGGTTTAGTTTGGCACACAGTCCACCGCTGGACTGTGTGTCTAACTTGGTAAATATTCCGGTTTTTATTATACTTAACATCTTACTGCGTGTGGATCCGGTTCAGTTTAAAAAGGAACATTTTTATTACAGAGAATGTGATTGTGTCAAGGATCGAACTCGGGACGTATGTGTGTTTGTTTGCACACAGTCCACCGCTGGACTGTGTGTCTAACCCGTTCATAATACTAATTTTAATTATACTTATAACATAAACGACTTCGTCTTCTTCGCTCAAAACACAGACAACGGTTAACCAAACTGTTTCTTGTTTAACTCGATTAACGAACATTTTAAGAAATTGAAAGGTAATGAACGGAGAGGGTTTGGGGAAAGGATGTACCGAACAGGTGTCTTTCACAGAACTCCGGCAATGATTCGTCGGCTCTGTTTTGTGAACTTCGGCTGTTAGGATCAATTAACAGTTTTGATTGATTAGATATGAAATTAAACTACTGAGCAACGATTATCAGTAGGTTTAAATGATCATACCGGCTCACGGCGTGATTCTGGAAATTTGAGAAGTTTTCCGGCGAAAGCAGAATTTCCGACAACGTCGTCTGGGATTGATTCTGGGTGATGGATTGATGTTAGTAATGGTCTAACAATGGAATGGAACAGAAAGAGTCGAGGTATTTACCGTTTTGAGGTGAGTCTCGGTTTTCCGGCGACTTGCAGAGAATTCCGGTGATGTTCAAAAAGTAATTGCGACGGCCAGAAAATAGAGTAAACGTGAAATTAGAAGCTCTGGGAATGTACTTGAGTCGCGAGATGAGGATTTTGTTGAAGTAATTCCAGAAATGAATGTTTTCGGTTATAAAAACCAAACATCACATGAATTCAAGTTCATTAATGACTGAAATGATTTAAAATGTCGGTTTATCGGTTATGATCAAGATTCCGCGAGCACTCAAACATCTTGGACGGTTTGAAAGCCGATATCAGTTTCAGTTGGCGCAACAGGTTGATTCTCGGTTGTAGATATGATTTAATTATTTCCTAGAACTCACAAAAACATCAAGCGGCGGAGTGGTTATATGTTTGTGTGTTAAGTCTTTGAGGTTACCCGGCTGACCCGGGTTCGAAACCAGGCATCAGCATAATATTTTTATTTCATTATTTTTAATAAATTTTCAATTATAAATTTTATATTCTAATATACTTATTAATTATGTAACGTTTAAAATTAATTTGAGCATTAAATACGCAACGAAATTTTTAACTGGATGTTCGGTTAATAAACGAAGCGGGTTTGGTTAACCCGGTTTTTGACGGATGTTACAATCCAGGCGAGATGCCATAAGATACATCAAAGATCCTATCATCGACCTGTAAAGAGTATCATCAACTTTGGTTCCTGTTTCATTGATGCAAATTCCGTGATTGAGAGCAAGAGGAGTAGATAACGGCTTCGTGCTTTCCATTTCAAAGTTCTTCAAGATGACGTGAACATACTTTTTTTGATGAATGAAAATACTGTCTGGCAATTGATCAACTTATAATCCGAGAAAGACTTTCATTTCGCCCATAGAAGACATTTCGAATTTCTTCTTCACGATTTTCTCAAACTCTTTGCAAAGATCATCATTTGTTGAACCAAATATGATGTCATCCACATAGATTTGTACGATAATCAGATGACTTCCAACTTCTCTAGTAAAGAGCGTACTATCCACTGTTCCTCTGATAAAGCCATTGCCGACGAGATGTTGAGATAACGTCTCGTACCAGGCTCTCGGGGCCTGATGCAAACCGTATAATGCTTTATCCAGGAGAAGCTTTCTTCTTGTTCAGGGGATTGACAAAACCCGATGGTTGGCCGACGTACACTTGCTCACGTAGCTTACTGTACAGAAAAGCGGATTTCACATCTAACTGGTACACCTTAAATCCTTTCAAAGCAGCAAATGCAAGGAAAATGTGAATGGACTCCAATCTAGCAACTAGTGCATATACTTCTGTGTAATCAATTCCTTCCTGTTGATGGAATCCTTTGACAACGAGCCGAGCTTTGTTGTGTACTGTCACTCCTCGATCAGCACGCTTGCACTTGAAGACCCATTTTATCACACCCTCAATTTCCACTTGCGGAGTTTTACCGTGAGGCGTGTGATCAAACCAGAATCTCAGACACTAGTAATATTGAACGACTCTATATGATTTATTTAAACGTTTTCCAAAAACATTTGTTTAACCATTCATAGTCATTTTCAAAATATCTTAGTTTCAAAGTTTAGCGAAAGCATTAGTTTCAAAGTTTAGCGGAAGCATTAGAGTAAAGTAAAGTAACGGGCGCCAACATAAACGCCAAAACCAAAAATCCCAAACATTGTTCGTAAATAAGACTCGATAAAAATGTCGTGATCAAATGCAAATGAGTGCACCTAGCGCTCCTAGCGTCTGAGAAACATGTAAAGAAACAAGTGTCAACATTAAAGAAGAGTGAGTTCACAGGTTTTTATAAGTTCACAAGTTCGGTTTAAAATTTTGTTTTCCCCGTTATCCCTAACCCGGGATAACGATATCGTTCCATTATTCCTAACCCGGAATATTAATGTTGGTTCGTAATTAAGTTCAATGTCAACATGTAGGTAGCGAGCCTAAAGTTACGTCACATAAGAGTTCGCGATCAAAGCTGACTGTTGTTGCCTCAGTTTTGCCAGGTCTATCACTGACCATGGCGAAAGTTAGGCCAAATTAATCACCCGTTGACCATTCCCGGTCGGCTAGCGCGACTAGCTCGGGTGGGGCTTGTCGGGCCCAGTAGTACTACTTATAATTTCCCCGCTATCTAACCCAATACTAACGATCCGAGAGTTGGTTGAGGACTTCCGTGATAAAGCTACTTAGTGACCATAACATACACTAACATTAACTTAGTTACCGAATAGTTAACGACGTTAATTTCGCATAACGTAAAAGATAGAGTTATAGAGTGTATACATGTTTCGCCCCCTGTTGTTGAAAACCGGATAAAATAGGGGCCGTGAACTCACCTTAAATTGCTCGGTTAGAATAACACAAAAGAAGCAACTGATGGAACCGCTAATCGCGTCCTAACATGACAACCGATTTAAAGTTAGTGTGTGAACACACTGACACAAAATCCTAAGCATAACTAACACACAGTACGGCATACGCAACAACCAATTCGAAACCAAAATCATGCATGCAAAATATCACCATACAAAATAATGATCAAACCAACTTGTCATAAACACACGTTAACTCATACAACACTTAGGTACATACAAACGCAAGTTATCATGTTTCGGCTTGTACGCTCATAACTGGGATGTTTTAGAGGATTTTTATAAAATAGTTCCAACGTTCCAAAAATTCCAATTTGTTTACAGGGGATGTCAACTAAACTGTAGAATTTTATGTATAATTTTCAAGTCCTAACGCTTTACCAATTATTTATAAACATTTATATACTAGGCTGCAGTCAGATTCGTCGCTTTCTGACTGCAGTTCACGGGAAAAATTATTTAAAAATCATCATTCATCCAATTAACAAAATTCCAGTGGGAGATTTCCCGAAATTCCTGTCTCCAGTTACTGTACAAATTTCATGATCCAACCCCCTACAGACTATGAGATCCGACTCGATAAACAACCTGCAAATTTTGCAGAATTTACGCAGCTTCAGTTGCTGCACTAAATGACCACTTAAAAATAGTAAATAACCTCAGAAAAATATGAATCCGGCACCATTAGAAGAGTTTTTCAAAAATACACGTTTTAGGCTTCAGAAAATCCACTTTTCGACAGATAATAATCAGGTTACAGCCAATTGAAGTTGGTTGTAAATGTCATTCAGCAAACTGTTTTCGACTTTTATCGCATTAGAACATGCTTAAACGATCATGACGCTTAGTAATAATGATTAATAACAGGTTTATTTGTCAAATATCATCATGTATATCAATATTCATGCAAACCCTAATTATATAACATGATCTTTATCGCTAAAACGAAGCCTATGATTTTAGTATTCAACATAACATCATAATCGCAAAGATTCGCACAATAATCCGAACTAATCATAAATCACAACACTTTTCATACTAATAATCCTACCATTACACATAATCATGATCAAGACTACACAAACCCTAGTGTGAATCGCAAAACAATTAAACCCTAACCTTAAAACGATGATGATTAGCGAACTGGGACAAGATTGGAATTAATCCGGAAGATGTGGGGTTTTGCGATCGTGAGAGGGGGGGGGGGCTGCCGTCGCCTTCCTCTAGGTGCTAGGGTTTTGTTGTTTTTTTACAATTAATCCATGTATACATACATATAAATATAACAAGGGAAAAAAGGGGGAGGGGGCGCGACCATAATGGGGGGGGGGGGGGTTTGGGTTAAGTGGCTTGGGCCTCAAGTTTAGGTTATTTCCTTGGGCCGCAAAGAGGTGTGGGTGGCGGGTTGGGTTTGCTTGGTCGCGAAGTCGTAACGTTTCACAAGCTTGGTTCGGTTTATAATTAAAAGTTACTAAAATATTATTTACTAAAATATTATTTGCGACATGGAGTTTATAAAATATTAAATCACAAACGTCTAATAACACATAGCACGTAATTTAGATAAAACCCGTCTAATAACACATAGCACGTGATTCATCCTATAGATTCACAAAATTAGCGTAGTTATTGCGAGCGTGTAATTTAATTCTCCGAATTAAATCAGCGTAGGAGTGAATAACCGTAAAGTAGCGAGTTTAAGATACCTGAAAAGCCGGGATGTCACACATTTGGTATCTATCGCTTTCTGATTCTCCGGTAGGTCAACAAGCTTCCATACCCCTAGCTTCTTGAATTGTAGCAATTCTTCTTGCATCGCCTGTACCCAGTTTTCATCTCCTAAAGCTTCAGAAACATTCTTTTGCTCAATTTGGTATATGAAACATGAATAGTAGCAATACTCTTGAACTAGAGCTACTCGAGTATAGAAACAACTCAAAGCTTTGTTAATCTGGCTCCTTGTTCACACGCTAGTTTGCAATTCGCCGATTATTGAGTTCGATGGGTGATAAGAATAGGTCCTTGGCATCACCGAACTAGGAACTTCAACGGTATTCTCCTGATTAGTGATATTTTGATCGACCACAACTTCAACTATAGGAGCACTAGAAGATGTTTCATTTTGTTTACTTGGGCCAGCAGATTGATTCAACATGCTTGTTATATGCTCGGGTTCTTCATCAGAAGAAGATTCTCCATCATCATCGAAAGTCAGAGCCTCATCAGAGTCGGAACTATGTGCTTGAGAAAGATTGGGTTCCACCGTAGTGTTCACTAGTTCTGTAGCAAGTGTCTCTTTATTTGAATTAGTTTCTTGATCACCGCTAGTACTTGGACCTGCACCAGAAGAAGATGATAACCTAACAGTAGGTTGATTAACCACTATTGGTCTGATTATCTGCTCATGATTTACCTACTAATGAAGATAATATAATGCTGCAATGTCTTCTTCAGAAGGTTCTTCTGGCAAGTCGAATGACTTCCACAATTCGCTATAGTTGAATAACCAAGTGTCTCCTGCTCTTTGAATAGGATATGTATACCGAAAGCAATCGACGTGCTGGCTTCTACTACTCTCCTTAAACTTGGAAGATAGACAAATAACCGACAAAGAAACCATCGATAGATTTAGCACCAAACTTTCCATCTTGATCAATAAATGTGCAAGGTGTGCCAAATGGTTCTAAGTATTTCAGATTAGGTTTCCTTTGGTTTAGCATTTCGAAGCAAGTATTCTTGGTAGGTTTGACTGTTAAGACCCGGTTCAACGTATAGCATGCTGTTGCGACTACTTCACTTCAAAAGCTGATAGGAAGCTTTGAATCGGTAAGCATTGTTCTTGCTGTTTCTATCAACGTTCTGTTCTTCCTTTCAGCAACTCCATTTCGTTGCAGAGTGTACGGAGAACTAAATTCATGTAAGATGCCTTTGCTGTTACAGAACTCTTTCATTCCGGCATTTTTAAACTCTGTACCATTATCAATGCGGATTTGTCTAATGGGGAGATGGTACAAGTTTTTAATCTTCCTAAAGAGAATCATTAGATCATCAAACGTCTCATCTTTACTTTCTTGAAAGAAGACCCATGAAAACCATGAATAATCGTCTGTTACAACAAGACAGTACAGATCTCTAGATATACTTCGAACATTCACTGGACCGAAGAGATCCATGTGCAGTCTTTCAAGCGGCAGCTTTATGGAATTTAGAATCTTTCTAGGATGTGATTTCTTGATCTACTTTCCTTTCTTATATTCAAGACAACTATCCATCATGTGAAAGCTTCTTAGATTCACTCCTTCAACCAGATCATTGTGAACCAGATGATTCATCTCTCTCATGTGAATATGACCCATCTTTCTATGCCAAAGAATAGACTCCTTCTCTTTGGCCTTTGTAACAAAACACTGAGCCGACTTTGAAGTAGTAGTTACACTGCTCATATCTAGCACGTCTAGATCATTCTCGCGAGGAGCACGCATAAGAATCAATTCCTCTGGGATCTTGAAACCCGGTTTGATTATCATGCACTCCTTATCATTGATATGTGTGGTGAACTGTTTGTCACAAATCTGAGAGATACTAAGAAGATTGTTCTCCAGTTCGGCAATATAATTGACCTTGTCAACTGACACCACACCGTTCGATAGCTTTCATTCAGCGATAATTCTCCTCCTTAATTTCCTGCAAATCCTACGTACCCTACATTAATAGATTTGATATCAAAGAGCAAGGCACGCATCCCTGTCATGTGAGGAGAAGCTTCGCTATCCATAATCCACTCGATAAGACGGGTCTTTGGAGCCCCTGCACATGTTAAGAAACTACATAAAAAGGGAAACCCAAGCCTTTCCGGTCTTGGGTGGGATAGGAATATCGTAAGTCAGAAGTTTCAAATCAGCATTTGGAACTTTCTGACCAGTCTTTGTGTTAATGACATTATTATTCTTGACTGATTCAGATTTTGCACTTTCAGATGATGTTGTTTTCTTTTTTGCAACCCAAGATTGTGATTTAATTCTTGCTTTCTTAACATAGAATTTTGAATCTTTGTTTTCGTTCATTTTGGAAGATTCACCTCTCTCAAAAGTTGAATTTTCAAACTTCGATTCAGTTTTAGGTTTCACTTTGTTTTAAGATTCATTGTTTCGTTTTAAAATTGTGATTGGTTTCACAATCTCTGGGCGCTTAAGTTTCACATCTTCTCAAACTGTTTTTTCTTTGGCGATACACAAGCTTTGATTTCGGACACTTGCGCGCAATGTGACCAACTTCATTGCATTTGAAGCAAGTCCGAGTATCATTAGAATGTCCACTATTGGGTTTTACTCCACTTGCGGATTTAGCCTTTTCCCGAAGTTCTTTTTCCTTCTCAAACTCATCATTTAATTGCTTTCCAATCAAATTCTCTTCTTGAACCGTGTTAGTCCCATAAGCGAAATTCATATTTTTATTATTGTATTCACGAACTGGTGACTTTTGTTTCATTTCTGGTTCATCTTCTACCTCCAAACCCAAACCCGCTCTCCTGTTCTCATGAAAGTCACCACCATTCCTTCGATAGTTGTTATAAACTTTCTTAGGTTTTGAGTAAAACGTTTTCTCATTTCTCTCAAGATCATCTGATGACACTTCGACAAGTTTGAACAATTTATCGATTTGATCTTCTTTCACGTTTCGAATCGGAAAGCTATCATCAAAATATAATCTATCAGATTCCTTAACTTTGTACATCACAACGTTAGGATCATCACTTAGATCATTTTCTGATGATGTATCGTCATTTTCAGATTTTGAGTTGGCACTTTCAAAGCTGCCGTCATCAATAGCATTTCCCAAAACATTTTCTACCAGATTTTTCACAACTGCTTCTGTCATCGTTTGATGTCATATAGACTACGTCAATGTTCTCAGGCAACTGATCTTTTGTTTCTGATAAAAGTGTTATGTTTGTTGCCTTTTCAATACCATCCACTTTCTTGTGGCAGTAGCTTGCAAGTAGTGGAGGTGGAACATTGCCGTACTCTTTACGCTTCATACCTTTTGATTTTTCAACAATTTCCTCTGATTTAATCGTAGGAAGAATGTGATCGATGACATAAGTGTTTGTTGTGTAACAGAGCAAGAGTTGTCTCAGTCGTTCAGTTTCGATTTTCATATCTTGAAGTTCTTGCCTTGTTTCAGCAATGGTGTTTATATACATGTTGATTGCTTTTTGTTTTTCAATTACCATTGCATTTAACATTGTTATATTAGCACTTAGTTCAAGATTTGCTTTTTCGACATTACAATAAATGCCTTTTATCTTATCATAAGCTTCTTTTGTCGTGCGATAATCATATCGAAAATTTTCGTTATGCACGGTCAATTCACTTATGATTTTAGATTTCTCAACACATTGCTCACAAAGATTTGTGCACTTTGTGCAAGGTTTTTCAACCTCAATAACTTTCACAACTTCCTTCTCAATTACTTTTACCTCAGAACCCACCTGTTTCAGATTAGCCATCATTGCTTTGTTAGCAATCTCTGTAAGGTTCTCTGCATTCATATCCTTTGTCACGTCAATGACCTCCTCGACCTCTGGTTTCTTTTCATCAGCCACTTGCGATGTATTCTGAAAGCAACCTGCAAAACTAGCATTAAAGTTAGGAGAGATAATGTTCTTCATCTATGTCTGGTGATAGATCAATTCCTCTTCCTCTGTTCTTTGCAGATGCTCTTCTGGAATCGCATTCTCCAGAGCTGCATCATCAATTGTTGAATGTGATTCTTCCACAATCTCAGCCATCAATGCAACACCAGTTTTCTTGCCGATGTATTTGTTCCAGTCAAATCCTTCATCTTCATGAGACACAACTAAAGCTTTTTCGGTTGGCTTTGAGGAGTTATCTTGGACTTCAACTTGAGTTCTCTTCGGATATGGCTTGTATTACAATGCTTTCTTGTAATAATCATTGTTGTTACTGAAAGGACTTTGGTTGCCACTTGCTTCTTGATTGGTGCACTCGCGTTTGAAATGCCTCTTTTGTCGGCATTTGAAGCACGTAACTTTTGATTTGTCAAATCCAAGTTTGTTGCTTGAGTTACTAATGTCTCTTCCCGTAAGCGCTACAAATTTTGTACTCTTCGTATAATTAAAGCTAGGCTCCACTTGATATCCATCAGCTCTAGTTCCTCTTCATCAACTTGATCGTAATCCTCAGCAGTCATTTCTGAATTACCGATCTTTCCCGCAACTAAGCTTTCATAAGATTCGAGAACGGTTGCAAGAAGCGCTATATGTTGTTTAGCTATTTGCTCATGGAAAACATTCTTCAGATTAGCTATGTTGCACTGGAAAACATTTGGATCAAATTCGAATGATTTGTCTAATTTGACCGACTGAATTGATTGTTCTGATTCTGAAAAGGAGAATTTGAACCAGCGCTTGAATATCCCATGTTTGGAGGACTCTGATCATAATTTTGTTATGATTGAGTGTTTGATTGATTCTGAGGCAATGATTCGAGGAATTCATATTCGCACTAAATGCAGTTTGAATCTTTGGACTCTTAATATCTTGAACACCTCCTCTGTAAACACCCCAATGTCTTGCACAACATTCGCATTCTTTGATTTGGCCATCTTTATCAACTCCATTTCATGACCTTCTAATTTGTCAATGAAAGATGATAACTTGAAATGCATCCACGCCGGACTGTTTCTCAAAACCATCAAGTAAGTCGACCACTTCCCCTCAGGAAGTGCATCGGCCAATTTATCAATATGCTCTTCGGTAGTTATCTGAATACCATGCCTTCGCATCTGGACCATCAAATGACTGTATCGATCAATCATTTGCTTCACAGTCTCGCCTTTGATCATTGTGAAGATGTCAAATTCTTTCTTGATTAAGGCTTTCTTGCTCTTGATCATCTCATCGCTTCCATGATATTTAGCACAAAGAGCTTTCCACAATTCTTGTGAAGTATCACATTCTGATAATAGAATCAAAATATCTTCCTTCGCTGATTGTTGTATCAAGCTGATCATTTTCTTTTCAGCAACGTACGCATCTTTATCTGCTGGTGTAAACTTAAACAAAGTGAGATCTTGATCACGTTCGTCTTTTGTCCATTTGTATCCGGTTTCTACGGCAATCCAGCTGTGGAATTGGTTCACTTGAACCCAGTTTACAAACTTCTCCTTCCAACCCTCAAAATCTTCCATGCTCATTAGCTTCGGCGGTTTTGTAGTAGTTCCCATCTCGTTATCCAGATTCATCTTGTTAACCGCGTTAGCGTTTGCATTAGCGTTGGATGTTGAAGCTACCGTTGAAGCAAAAGCGTAATCATCCATCTCAACAGATTGAAGGTTTAACTGAAAACACGTTCAAAACTTGAAAAAGATTAGCACACTGACAATTTCGATCGAACTTTTGAAGAAAACATATTTCAAATTCAATTTCAACAAGTTTGGGCGAACTTGTCTGAAACTTTCAAGAATTTTCAGGATTTAATTAAGTTCGGTCAAACTTGAATGAGATTTTCAAAATTTTCTGATTTAATCAAGTTCGGGCGAACTTGTTTGATGTTTTGAAAAATTTTCAAGATTATCTTCCAAGTTCGGGCGAACTTATGAGAAATTTCAACAAAAATAAACAAGTTCGGTCGAACTTAGTCCAATTTTCTTGAAAAATCAAGCAAGTTCATCAACAAATTTTGAGGATTTTAATCAAGTTCGAGCGAACTTGTGGGTAAAGTTCGAGCGAAGTTGGTTTTCAAAACATGATTTTTTTGACAATTTCGACATAATTCGATTGCTTTTGATTCTCAAACTTTCAGGGGTTTGTAATTATGTGATTTTGTATAACATGTTCAATTTTTAGCCATTTTTACTATGTATTCTTCAATTATGTGAAAAAAGTTAAGAAAAATGGTAGAAATGAGTAGAAATAGAATGATTCTTGTGTAGATTTCAGCAAATTCAAGTATCCAGGCTATGATACCACTTGTTAGGACTGTCCTCCTCAGCCCAGGAAGCTAAATTTGTATCTATTGTCCATATATGAGGAATTTATATGACAAGTTAACCAAATACACAAGAATTTCAGTTTAATCGTCAGTTTATTAATGTCCAAAAGTATTACAACTTGAAATCCAAATTGACAGAGCTTCGCCATAGAAGTCGCAAAGTTGTTACAATGCTAGACCCTTGTCTATCTATATATAGACAAGCAAGTTCGCTCGAAGCTAGTCCTAGCTAGATCAAGTTCGGCCGAACTTGATCAGCCGACTATAACTTCGGCCGAACTTGTTGTTATCAACATAAATACATCTTTAAATCTAACTATTCAAGCTCTAAATGTACAGACTCGATCCAAGACCTAGACAATAGACATTATGTATCAACAATTTTGTGTTATTTAAGAGTGTTATAAGTCAAGTTCGCACGAACTTGTATGTAATAGGCAAGTTCGCACGAAGTAGCACTTTGTGCGAAGTTGGCCTAGATGATTTTGGTGCGAACTTGATTTTCTATATATAGTCGACTAGGTTCTTTCATTGTAATAGTTTTTGCGAAGTCGACGGCGGAGCTCTTTTCAATTGGAAACTTGAATGTACATTCGAACAGTTAATGAATTGGCATTTAAAGCGTTAATCTTGAGTATTTGACACTAATTCATATTAATTCAGCGAATATGGACTAGATACAACTTAGGTACCGTTGCTATCAGAGGAACACGATCCTACAACTGGACCTAAGCAGAGCCTTTCACCCTCAACGGCCAAAGTGAGCGAACGATAAAAACTTTGGAGGACATGCTACGTGCTTGTGTGATGGATTTGGGTAGAAATTGGGATACTCACTTGCCGTTAGTGGAGTTCTCATACAATAATAGTTATCACACTAGAATTCACGTCGCCCCGTTTGAAGCCTTAGACGGACGAAAGTGTTAGTCACCGCTATGTTGGGCGGAGACCGGAGACAAGCAACTCATTGGTTCGGAATTAGTCCAGGAGATTACGAACAAAATTTTCAAATACGAGACCATATTAAGGCGTCTCATGACCGGAAAAAGAGGTACGCTGAAAAACGACGTAAACCATTAGCTTTTGAGGTTGGAGACAAAGTGTTACTGAGAGTCTCGCCTTGGAAAGGCGTAGCCAGATTTGGCAAACGTGGAAAGTTAAACCATGTTATACTGGACCTTTCGAAATCTTGGAAAAGATTAGCGTTGCTTATACGTTGAAACTACCGGACGAACACAGTAGCGTACATGACACATTCCATGTGTCTAATCTCAAGAAAAGTCCTACTCAAGAAACAGTACTAGCGGATGAAATTCACGTTGACCACAAGCTCTATTTTACCGAAGAACCTGTTGAGGTTACGGACTGGAAGGTCCACAAGATGAGGAGAAGTCGTATCAAACTAGTAATAGTTCGTTGGAACTCGCGTCATGGTCCAGAGTTTACATGGGAGCGTGAAGATCAAATAAAGTCCAACTACCCACATTTATTCAAAGACTCCACTGCAATCGGTAATGTAGCTTGAATTTCAGGACATAATTCTTTTAACGAGGGGAGAATGTGACAACCGGAAAATAAATGGTAAATTCGTACAACTTAATCATTAATTATACGTTAAATTTGTGTTCGTTTATGGCTAATTGATGCATCATTAGGTCACACAAATGGTAGAAATTGTGGACATGGTTAAATATGCAATTTATAATCTCACATACATCGCATCTCGAGAAAACAAGAAACTATGTCCGAATATGTTGGCCAAATGCTGAAAAAACTATTCACCTGAACACACTATTCATGCAAGCTAGTTCTGAAAACTATCCGAACAAGCAACAAATGGAACAAAAGCATTTTATAGTTGAAATACAAATAAAAATCTCTAATTAGGGACACCAAATACTAAACACTCTAACGTCCCGGAAAATGCATAAACTTACAATTCGTCCGATCCCCGTTGAACTATAACAATATAAATTGCTCGCAACACCAAGATTCAACATTTCAATGGTTTTAGTACTTGTATATAATAGTATACCTCATAAATAATCTTGGAGGTATCAATGGAATATCCAAAGCATAAGCTTGCGGTATTATGTCGACACTTACATAACTTGTCCGATTTTGATCCGACGAGTTTATAAATTGCATTTTGACCACCATAATGCTTAAACGAAACATTTAGTGAACTAGTTAGCTATCGTTTGGCATCAAAAATATCATCACAACACTAATGGCACAAGAATTCCTCTAATGCACCTAAACCCGTAAACTAAACATGATTTTTACACGTGTAACTTTTATAAAACAAAATATATGTAAACACCTATCCCCCCAATTGGTTTTGGTGGGCCCCATGGCCACCCCAACTTGTTGATGGATGTAGATTGGAAGCATGGGAGCAAAGATATTTGTTGACTAATTTGATACTTGAAGCATTATAACCACCATACTACCATTTTCTACTCATATCCATCATTAAAAAAATCAAGAAACACCCCCATCTTGTCTCTCTAACCTCACGGCTCCCACTCCACCATCATACACCACCCTTTGCCACCATTAAACACCTTAATTTAACCTCTTATAACCCATTTCAAGATCACTTAAGGGCTGTTGATTATGTTAAAGTAAGTTGTTTAAGTGTATCATCTTGTATGATTTAGATTATAAATGATGATTTAAACATCTTTATGCTTAAATCTAAACAACATTATCAACCTCACGATCCATGAACTTTACTATAACTTAAAAAATGATTATATATATACATGACTTTTATAAAGGTTAAAGACCATGATTTACAGTAAAATAGTTTTAAAAGTGTAATAAACAAAGTGGTTTAAAGGAAACAACAAGATTAGAAGGTGTGATAAATATGATGGTTTAAGGATCTTGTTAAACACATATAAAAGTGTCATCATTTTAAAATTGTGGTTAAAAATATATTTATAAAAAGTTCATGGAAATAAGGATGAATATGTATGGATTACGCATGCAAAGTTAGTGTTTTGAAACTGTATTTGAAGTTGATTGTGATTATGGGGCTTTAACATGTTTAAAATACGTTTTTAAAACGTGGAAAACGCCATAGTTTAGGGGATATGGCAAAATTTTCTAAAATCTTAATCGCGATTAAAGTATGATTAACGGGGTGATTAACAAGACTAAACGTGATTAGCAACCTTAATCATGATCAAGAAAGTTTTAATGAAAAGATTTAAGCCCTAAACTATAAGGGTTTTAATAAACACCTATATATATTTTTACTAAGTTAAAATGGATAGAAATAATAAATATATATGTAAATATAATATTTGGGTAAAATTATATATTTTCCGTACATCATTTGGTGTATAATACTTGTGTATTAGATGTATGTATTAAAGTTAGGGAATACTACCCAACTATAAAACACAACATACATGGTGAACTTATAAATTCTCACCAGTATGAATATCGACAAGAATTTACACACACAGACACACACACACACACATATATATACACACCTATTTGTAACACCCCGATCGCGTAATACAACAAATCGCAGCGAAAACATCGGGGAGTCACGTTACATGAAATTGTTTCACAACACATGGTATTTAAAGTTTTGTTTTATTGAATTGATGAATTACATTGTTTGGAAACAAATACAACAAATACAAACAATTGTCTTTCAAGTTTTAAAGTAAGCTAAGGCCCGAGTCCATCCTATGTGTAGCATGCGTTAATAATCATCACATAATAGTACCTCAAACATATGTGAAAATAAAACGTCAGTAAAAAAATACATGTGAGTAGCATAGGTTTTGTGATTTAGATTCACGACTCTGGATATTAAAAGAAAAATATTTAAAAGATTTCAAAGTAGCCATGAATCCTTGATAAAAATTTGATTTCTAAATACTTTGCTTTTTGATAAAAAAGATTTGTAGTATATGCCAAAATATACTTTGGTATTGAAATAATAGAACTGATAGTATATCAAAATATACTCTGGTTTATGAATAATAGGATTTGGTAGTACATCAAAATATACTTTAGTTTATGTATAAGAGAATCAGTAGTATATCAAACTATACTTTAGTTTATAAATAAGAGAATCGGTAGTATATGAAACTGTACCTTGGTTCATGAATAAGAGAATCAGTAGTGTATCAAACTATACTTTGGTTTATCAACAAAAGATAAAATTTATGGCTTAATTGGAAAACTTTATTTGAACACACTATGGTCGTTTGGCAATACATTCAAACCTTATTTGCTGACCTTATAAATTTACCATGAAGGTATATCTATTTGGGGTGAACTTGGTTTCTAACATTCCCTAATCAAACTTCCAAACAAACCTAGGAAGCGGGAATGGATGTTAGTACATAATGTCTATGTCTTAGTCTTGGATCGAGTCTGTTTAGTTTGGGCTAGATTAGGTCAAAATATGGGGTTATTTATTTAAATACTACACAAGTTCGCCCGGAACTGATTATGAGAACAAGTTCGGCCGAACTTGTTCAAGACAAGTTCGCCCGAACTTGTTCAAGACAAGTTCGGGCGAACTTGTTAACATCCTTAGCGAACTTGTGTTAGTATAAATAGGTGACTTGGGTTTTTCATTTGTAACTTCAGTAACTTTGTCACTTGTACGGCGAAGCTCTGCCCAATCTGGATTTGACTTGTCAATGAACTTTATAATCAAGAAACAACAATTAAACAATAAATCTTTGCATATTCGATTAACACGTCATATAGTTTCCGCCTATACGAACGTTAGATACCAATTTAGGTTCCTATGCTAAACATGGAGCGATCTAACAAGCGGTATCAGAGCCTGGATACCTGAATTGGTGAAATCATTGCAAGATCTACTCTTATTCTACCTCTTTCTACCATTTTTCTTCATTTTTTCAAGAAAAACAATGAATTCACGGATAAAAAATGCTAATTTTTGAATATTTCTTGTAAAATACACTTGTGGTAAACCCCTGAGAGTTTGAACATCAAATTCAGTCGAATTGATATCAAAAAGTTCAAAAAACCAAGATTTGCAAACTTGTTTTGGTCGAACTTGGGATCAAGTTCGCCCGGACTTGATTAAAATTCATTGATTTTAATCAAGTTCGCCCGAACTTGACTGATATTTCAAGGTTTTACAGACAAGTCCGCTCGAACTTACCTAATTTTCATTCAACGTTTATCAATTTCACCCGAACTTTATTAAAGATTGTTCAAAATCTAGTATAAGTTTTTCAAGATGGAAGATCTTCAAAGTGCATTCATGACTGCTACAGCATCAAATGCTCAAATGGTGAATCAAGTGAATATCGATAACGAGATGGGCACATCTGTGAAACTGCCAAAACTCATGTGTATAGATGAGTATGAGGGTTAGAAAGAAAAGTTCTCTAACTGGGTGCAAGCTACGTATTTCCATAGTTGGGTTGCAGTTCAGACTGGCTACGCATGGCCCAGAGATGAGAATGATAATGTTATCGACATCAGCAAGTTCTCTACTATTCAAAAGGATGCCTACGTCGCCGAGAAGAGAATGATAAGTTTGATCCAACAGTCGGTGAAAGAAGATATATTGGTGCTGCTACCGGAATATATTACTGCATAGGGATTATTGTGATATCCCGGGTTTTTCGGATAACTTACACGTGATATTTGTCGAATAATATATATGCTAAGTATGCATGAATTAAATACGTGTTGTGTGTTGTGTGGATTTTTAGTTATATATGTATGTATAATAAATATGTATACGAACGGAACCGAAATCGCAAACACAAACCGAGATCAAACCTTAAACCCAAACCTATCTCGGCTACAAGATCAAGCTGCAAACCCTTTGTGAACAACTCATACCATTCTCGGTCGACACCAAGCCCAAGACCGCAAACTTATTTTGTTTAAAACCAAACCCAATCCAACTCAAACTAATCGGCCAAACCAACCATTCTAGTCCCTCGGCCACGTGATCAAGACCCAAAACAAACAACCCAAGATTCTCGGCCGCAAGACCCAAACCCAAATCGTAACCCTTCACCTTGCGTTATATATACTAACCCACATGCATGTCTTCCTTCAAAAACACACACAAAACCCTAGAGTTCATTGCCGTCGGCTGCCTTACCCTCATCATCATCTCGGTCGCAGCAAGCAACCGTTTTCCTGTTCTTTTCTTTCGGTCGCGGCAACAACAGCAGCAGATTTGCGATCGCAGGAAGTTGTTTCCCTTCTCGGTCGCAGCAAGCAGCAGCCGGAGCCTTTGCCAACTCAGCCACAAACAGCCCACTATTCTTTCTAACCGCGAACAACACCCTTTTCTCGGTCACGGAGTTCTCGGTTGCAAGCAATTTTGATCACCGGATTCCTTAACATACCCACGGTTCGATTACCTTATCATTAAAAGCCTAGAATTTATCATTGATTACAAGATCATGTTTCGGATGATGTGTATGCTTAGATGTTTAAGATGTTTCGAATATATATATATGCATGCTTGAATGATTCATTGTCTCGGATTACATACATGCTTGAATGATTCATTGTCTCGGATTACATACATGCTTGAATGATTCATTATCTCAGATTATATGTATGCTTGGATGCTTAGTTGTTGCGGATATATGTGTTCGATGGTATTGTTTTCAGAATATGTGAGTGTTAAGTAATCGGCTGAATTGATCATTGTTCATACGCAGAATTGTACTCGGAAATCATAAGTTAGCAAGTGTGTTTTGGTTGTAATAACGAGAAATAAGAACTAAGGGTTGCATGGATAGGTTATTAGTCTCAATCTATGAGTAGAAATCGGATTATAATCACCTAGGTTAACCGTATGAACGAATTGTGCGAATAAATTGTAACAATAATGCTGAAACAGTTTGCTGAGTGAAAGATTCAGCCGACTTCATCAGGCTGTAACTTGGTCGTTAGTTGTCGAAAAACGGATTTTCTGATGTCTAGAACGTAGAGATTTGAATAAGGAATCTAAGGGCGCTGGATTCATAATTTTCTGAAATCGTTTAATATTTTTAAAGGGCTAAACAAGTTCAGTAGGTAAAGCTGTTAAAATTCTGGAATTTTGTTGGTTGTTTATCAAGCTAGATTTTAAAATCAGTAGGGAGTTGAATCATGATTTTTGTACAGAAACTAGGTATAGAAATTTCCGGGTAAATCCAATTGGAATTTCGTTAATCGGACGATCAGTGATTTTTAAATAAATTCTTCCGTGGACTGCAGTCAGAAAGCAGTAAATCTGACTGCAGCTTAGTGGATTGATAATTATGGTTAATTGGTAAAGATTTAGGACTTGGAAAAATTATATAAATTTCTATGGTATAAATGTCACCTACTGTAAAAATATGGGAATTTTTAGAATGCTGGAACTATTTTATAAAAATCCTAGAAAACAGCTGAATAACTGAATGTTTAGCAGAAAGTTGTTAACTTGTGATTTTATGCATTAAAGTGTTGCATGGATTTGGAATGTGTTCATGATAAGTTGTTTGATTTCTATGATTATATGAGAATACTTGCATGCATGTTTGAGTGTTAGATATGTTGTTGGTGTGTATCACTTTGTGAGTAAATTGCGTGTGGAATTTGTATTGGTGTGATTACACACTGACGTGGAATTAATTGGTTTGTTAGGACGCAACTAGCGGTCCCATCTCTTATAACATCTTTGCCACACTAACCGAGCTAATAAAGGTGAGTTCACGGCCCCTAACTTTATACGGTTTTTAAACAACAGGGGGAGAAACATGTATACACTCTCAAACTCAAACTCTTTACGTTATACGAATGTAACGTCACATAACGATACGGTAACTAAGTTAATGTTAATGTAATGTTATGGTCACTATGCAGCTTTATCACTTAAGTCCTCGACAATCTCCTCGGATCGTTAGTATTTGGGTTAAGTAGCGGGGGAATTATAAGTAGTACTACTGGGTCTGACGAGCCCCATCCGAGCTAGTCGCGCTAGCCGACCGGGTATGGTCAACGGATGTATGATTGGCCTAACACCGCCATGGTCATGTGATAGGCCTGGCAAAACGGAGGCACACAGTCAGCTTCGATCGCGAACACTTAGTGACATGACTTTAGGCTAGCAACCTATATACATTAATATTGAACTTAATTACGGAACAACTTAATATTCCGGGTTTGGAATATTGGAAACACCAACTTATTATCCCGGGTTGGGGATAATGGAAACACAACTTAATATTCCGGTTTGGGAATATTGGAAGCAACAACTTATTATTCCGGGTTTGGAATAATGGAACTGGTATGTTATCCCGGGTTGGGGATAACGGAGTAACAAACTAAAACCGAACAACGAATTTATGAAAACCTGTGAACTCACTCATCTTTAATGTTGACACTTGTTTCTTTACATGTTTCTCAGGACGCTAGGAGCTCTAGGTGCACGCACATGCATTGAACAAGACATCCTTATCGAGTCTCATTTAATTATATTGTTTTGGGATTTTTTCATTTGTTTTGTCGTTTGTGTTGGCGCCCGCATCATTACTTAATTATGCTTCCGCTCAAATTTTAAACTGATACTCATGCTAAATATTGGTAATCTAAAATCTACAACAAATGATTTTGGAAAACGTATTATCAAATTATATAGAGTCGTTCGACGTACTAGTGTCTTAGATTCTGGTTTGTTCACACGTCTCGCGGTAAAACTCCGTAAGTGGAAATTGAGGGTGTGACAGATTGGTATCAGAGCCACTAGCTATAGAGAACCAGGTTTGCATTAGAATTAGACCTAAACTATAGCTGATATCACGAGACTAGACTTAGTTTGGTACCGAATTATTACTTTGTTATGCAATATGCTACAAACGTGTTTGGTAGGTTATACCTTCATAATAAGAAATGAAAACAACTCATAACTAACTACACGACCTAACAGGCAATGTCATCATCCTCATCGTCATCATCGTCCGACAGACTTATGCCACCAAGAGCACCAGGAAAGGCACCAATGGTGGAACCCATACCACCTTATGGCGTGGAGACACGCTCAGCAGCGAGGAAAAGGCTCGCTCTGGGGGAGGAGTCGTCGTTGCGCCCAACTATTGCTGTACCGGTTGAACCGGTTAATCCTGTAGAAATAGGACTTGACATGCTTAGAATCCTGGTACATACACAACAAAAACAGTTAGAAAGAATGCGGGAAACCATCTTAGCACAAGGATGGATGATCCGACACCTTACGGGAAAGACCGACTCGCTCGAGGAAGAGCATCGTACGAGCAAGATAGCTCGTAACACCATAGCCAGAGATCTGCGTGCTGAGCAGATAAGAGCTGACTGGCTAGAGGACAGAGTCCTGGAAAACAGTTGGAACATTCAGGAACTGCAAAACCAAGCACTTGAACCAGCACCTGCCCCTCCAGTGCCGGTAGAGGAGGATCCAGAGGAGGATCCTGAAGAGGATCCGGAGGAGGACCCAGCTGAGGAAGCTGGAAATGCCGCACAGGATGACGGCAACGACAGTGACTTAGGGGATGGAGGCGTAGACGACTGACACGTCTCGTTTATATTATTTGTTTTCCTTCAGTTTATTATTTTCCACTTGTATTTAAACTTGAGACTTTATAGTGAATTCGTATGTTTGATTTGCACTTTTGTAAGACGTTGAGATTTCAGTTAATCAAGTATTTCTTTGACTATTTGACATATTGAGTTGACATAACTTAATAATTACTAAAGTACGAAGTAGGATAACTATATTGGATATATAGACTTATCAGGTGTGTTTGTGTTGTGTTTCGAAGATCTAAATGGCGACTGGAAGACGTGGAAACCTGAACTTGACGCCCGAAGAGCTAGCTGCCATGATCCAGGAGCATGTGAACGCAGCATTAGCGGGTGTGCAGAACCAGCCGGCAGGTAACCATTATTAAGTTTTCGCGTGAAAATCTAATAGTGAGGCTAGTACGATTCCTTGCTGACTTCCTGTTCTCTGTCAGCAGGAGGGGGCTTTAACCCCTATAAGATGTTCCTTGACGCAAAGCCTAGCAAGTTCTCGGGGGCGGAAGGACCCATTGGACTGGTCCGCTGGATCGAGAAGTCGGAATCCGTTTTTTAAATGTGCAACTGCTTAGAGGCCAACAAAGTCAAATACGCCGCCTCAACACTGGAAGAGGGGGCACTGACATGGTGGAATGCCCAAGTCCAAACACGTGGACTGTTAGCTGCAAATGCAATGGCATGGACTGAGTTCAAGGCCCTGATTAAAGAGGAGTACTGTCCACGAGACAGAGTGCAACAGCTAGAGCAAGCTCTATGGAACCACAAGATGGTGGGATAGGAAATTGAGGCTTACACTGCAAAACACCATGACTTGGTATTTCTGTGTCCTGATTTGGCAAACACGGTGGAGAAAAGACTCGAGTTCTATCTCGGGGGTCTGGTTCCGGAAATTCAGGGTATGGTGATGTCTAGTAACCCTGTAACAGAACATCAAGCTATCCGATTGGCTCACAAACTCACCGATAAAGCGGTGGAACAGAAGAAACTGCCAGCACGGGGTGCCACTGAAGTTGCCTCAGATAACAAAAGAAAGTTTGAAGACTCCACCATTCGACAGTCTTCGTCATCACATCCACAGCAAGGGAACCAGAAACGGTTCAATCACTACCACAACCACCGGGGTCATCAAAATCGTTCCAACAACAACAACAGCAACTACAACAACAATTACAACAATAACAACCAGAATGCAGGCGGTTATGTAGGTCGAAAGCCGCAGTGCAACCGCTGTAATCTCCATCATAACGGCCCTTGTGCCGGAATTCGCTGCCAAAGATGTGGCAAGATGGGACATGCGGCAAAGGATTGTCGTGGGGAAATCATGTCCCGACAAAATCAGAATCAGCCTCAAGGTCAGCAGCAGGGTATAAACCGGGGATGCTATCAGTGTGGTAGCACCGCTCATTTCAGAAAAGACTGCCCACAGTTGCGCAATAACAACAATAATGGTGGAAACAACCACAATAACCACAACAATAATAACAACAACAACAATGGGAACGGTGGCACAGGAGGTGCCAAAGGTCGTGCATTTACATTGGGCCGCGGAGAGGCCAGAAACGACATGAACGTGGTCACCGGTAAGTTTCCCCTTAATGAACATTTTGCTTCTGTGCTTTTTGATACGGGTGCGGATAGGAGCTTTATATCTGAGTCTTTTAGGAAGAACCTAAATCTCACGCTTAAACCATTAGAGACCCCTTATGTGATAGAATTAGCCGATGGTAAATCTGTAAATGTGACCCAAATCGTGTCCGGCTGTCAACTCAAACTCGCGGGCCACACTTTTACCATTGATCTGATGACAACTACCCTGGGTAGTTTTGACGTGGTAGTCGGAATGGACTGGCTATCCGACGTCCGGGCTGAAGTTCTCTGCTTCGAAAAGTCTATCCGTATTCCACTCACGAACGACGAAATCCTGACGGTACAAGGCGACAAGGCAAGCGCCGTCACCAACATTATCTCCTTTATGCAAGCTCAGAAGTATCTTCGGAGAAAGAATTCCTTCGCTTTACTCGCACTAATTACCGAACAGCCTAAGGACGAGAAACGCATAGAAGACATCCCTGTCGTCCGTGATTTTTCCGATGTATTCCCAGAAGAACTACCTGGTCTTCCACCACATCGACAATTGGAGTTTGAAATCGAACTGGCAAGCAATGCAACTCCCATAGCCAAGGCTCCATACCGCCTAGCTCCAGCCGAGCTGCAGGAGCTGTCTACCCAACTTCAAGAGCTGCTAGAAAAAGGATTTATCCGACCAAGCGTTTCGCCGTGAGGAGCTCCAGTCCTGTTTGTCAAGAAGAAGGACGGGACTTTCCGCATGTGCATCGACTATAGGGAACTCAACAAGATTACAGTCAAGAACTGATACCCGTTACCTGGCATCGACGATCTATTCGACCAACTGCAAGGGTCAAGTTACTACTCTAAGATTGATTTACGGTCTGGTTATCATCAGCTACGCGTCAGGGAGGAGGATATCGCCAAGACGGCATTTCGCACTCGGTATGGCCATTACGAGTTCTTGGTCATGCCATTCGGTCTCACCAACGCACCTGCGGTGTTCATGGACCTCATGAACCGCGTGTGTAAACCATACCTCGACAAATTTGTCATTGTATTCATCGATGACATACTCATCTACTCCAAAAGTAAAGAAGTGCATGCTGAGCATCTACGATTTCTGCTAGGATTACTTCAACAGGAAAAGCTATACGCCAAGCTTTCGAAGTGTGATTTCTGGATCCGAGAAGTTCAGTTTCTCGGGCACGTCGTGAATGAAAAGGGTATCCACGTAGACCCTTCCAAGATTGAAGCCATCAAAAACTGGAAGCACCTAAGACACCGACGGAAATCCGCCAATTTTTGGGATTGGCTGGTTACTACAGACGTTTCATCGAGGGGTTTTCAAAGATTGCACAACCGCTCACTACCCTCACCCAGAAAGGCATCAAGTATGCTTGGGGTGAAAAACAAGAAGCAGCATTTCAACTGCTGAAGCAGAAACTTTGCAGTGCACCCATTCTGTCCTTGCCGGAAGGGACAGATGACTTCGTAGTGTATTGTGATGCTTCCATTCAGGGATTGGGATGCGTACTCATGCAACGCAATAAGGTCATCGCGTATGCGTCGCGACAGCTGAAGGTTCACGAGAAAAACTACACGACGCATGACCTAGAATTGGGAGCAGTAGTGTTTGCACTTAAGATTTGGAGACACTACCTTTATGGAACGAAGTGCACAATTTTCACTGACCACAAAAGTCTCCAGCACATCTTTGATCAGAAGGAGTTGAACATGCGACAGCGTCGCTGGGTCGAACTCTTGAACGATTATGAGTGTGCCATTCGGTATCACCCGGGTAAAGCTAACGTGGTAGCTGATGCCCTCAGCAGGAAGGAACACTTGAAACCTCGTCGCGTACGAGCATTACAACTCACTATTCATCCGGGGCTACCCGAACAAATACGCGACGCCCAGTTAGAAGCAGTTAAGGAGGAAAACATCAAAGCCGAATCAGTGGGAAAAATGGAACGCGATTGGGAGGTAAAGCCCAATGGAGCCTGGTATTTCATGAATCGCATATGGGTACCTCTCTACGGGAACCTCAGAGAGCTAGTCATGGATGAAGCTCACAAATCTCGATACTCTGTCCATCCGGGTTCGGATAAGATGTATCAGGACCTTAAAGTTGCGTATTGATGGCCTAACATGAAAGCCGATATAGCCACCTACGTGAGTAAATGTTTGACTTGTGCAAAAGTCAAGGTGGAGTATCAAAAGCCATCGGGGCTACTCCAACAACCAGAGATCCCAGTGTGGAAGTGGGATCAGATCTCAATGGATTTCATCACTAAACTCCCGCGAACCTTGGGTGGTTGCGATACCATCTGGGTGATTGTGGATCGTTTAACTAAGTCCGCACACTTCCTAGCTATCAAAGAAACGGATAAGATGGAGAAGTTGACTCGCATCTACATTAAGGAAGTAGTTTCTCGGCATGGAGTGCCAACGTCTATCATATCAGATAGAGATGCTCGTTTCACGTCAAACTTCTGGCAGTCACTCCAGAAAGCGTTGGGAACACGCTTGGATATGAGCACATCTTATCACCCTCAGACTGATGGTCAAAGCGAAAGGACCATACAAACCTTGGAAGACATGCTTAGGGCATGCGTAGTGGACTTCGGAATAATTGGGAAATTCACCTGCCTCTAGTGGAATTCTCATATAACAACAGCTATCACACGAGTATTTCGGCAGCACCGTTTGAAGCGTTATACGGTCGCAAATGTAGATCACCGGTCTGCTGGGCAGAAGTCGGTGACAGTCAACTCACAGGCCCTGAGTTAATACTTGAGGCTACTGAAAAGATTGTACAAATCAGAAACCGCATGGCGGCGGCACGAGATCGACAGAAAAGCTACGCTGATCAACGACGCAAACCGCTCGAATTCCAAGAAGGCGATCGCGTTCTACTAAAGGTGTCACCCTGGAAGGGTGTAATCCGCTTCGGAAAACGGGGCAAACTTAACCCACGGTACGTAGGCCCGTTTGAAATCTTGAAACGAATTGGACCCGTAGTATACCAATTAGACCTCCCTGCCAAACTCAGTGGAGTTCACAACGTATTTCACGTGTCAAATCTGAAGAAGTGTCTATCAGATGAAACTTTAGTTATTCCATTGGATGAGATCCAAGTGGATGAACAACTACACTTCGTGGAAAAGCCTATCGAGATCATGGATCGTGAGATCAAGACTCGGAGGCACAGCAAGATTCCAATCGTTAAAGTTCGTTGGGACTCTAAACGTGGACCGGAGTTCACGTGGGAAAGAGAGGACCAAATGAAAAGCAAATACCCACACCTCTTTGCAACTGAGCAGCAAACTAACGATGCCAGTAACTAAATTTTTGGGACGAAAATTCTTTCAACAAGGGGATGATGTGACAACCTGGAAATTTTCTCATACTTTCGTGTACTATTGTTGACTAAATTCTTGTGCATGGCACTTGGAAATCTTGGTGTATGACACTTGGGAATTTCTTGTAACGTTGCGTACCATTATAAACGAACTAACTCTTTGTGCGTGGCACTCTAAACATGTACGTTACATGCTAAACCGCGTTTACTCAATTTTCGGGACGAAAATTCTTTCAACATGGGGATAATGTGATATCCCGGGTTTTTCGGATAACTTACACGTGATATTTGTCGAATAATATATATGCTAAGTATGCATGAATTAAATACGTGTTGTGTGGATTTTTAGTTATATTGTATGTATAATAAATATGTATACGAACGGAACCGAAATCGCAAACACAAACCGAGATCAAACCTTAAACCCAAACCTATCTCGGCTACAAGATCAAGCCGCAAACCCTTTGTGAACAACTCAAACCATTCTCGGTCGACACCAAGCCCAAGACCGCAAACTTATTTTGTTTAAAACCAAACCCAATCCAACTCAAACTAATCGGCCAAACCAACCATTCTAGTCCCTCGGCCACGTGATCAAGACCCAAAACAAACAACCCAAGATTCTCGGCCGCAAGACCCAAACCCAAGCCGTAACCCTTCACCTTGCGTTATATATACTAACCCACATGCATGTCTTCCTTCAAAAACACACACAAAACCCTAGAGTTCATTCCCGTCGGCTGCCTTACCCTCATCATCATCTCGGTTGCAGCAAGCAACCGTTTTCCTGTTCTTTTCTTTCGGTCGCGGCAACAACAGCAGCAGATTTGCGATCGCAGGAAGTTGTTTCCCTTCTCGGTCGCAGCAAGCAGCAGCCGGAGCCTTTGCCAACTCAGCCACAAACAGCCCACTATTCTTTCTAACCGCGAACAACACCCTTTTCTCGGTCACGGAGTTCTCGGTTGCAAGCAATTTTGATCACCGGATTCCTTAACATACCCACGGTTCGATTACCTTATCATTAAAAGCCTAGAATTTATCATTGATTACAAGATCATGTTTCGGATGATGTGTATGCTTAGATGTTTAAGATGTTTCGAATATATATATATGCATGCTTGAATGATTCATTGTCTCGGATTACATACATGCTTGAATGATTCATTGTCTCGGATTACATACATGCTTGAATGATTCATTATCTCAGATTATATGTATGCTTGGATGCTTAGTTGTTGCGGATATATGTGTTCGATGGTATTGTTTTCAGAATATGTGAGTGTTAAGTAATCGGCTGAATTGATCATTGTTCATACGCAGAATTGTACTTGGAAATCATAAGTTAGCAAGTGTGTTTTGGTTGTAATAACGAGAAATAAGAACTAAGGGTTGCATGGATTGGTTATTAGTCTCAATCTATGAGTAGAAATCGGATTATAATCACCTAGGTTAACCGTATGAACGAATTGTGCGAATAAATTGTAACAATAATGCTGAAACAGTTTGCTGAGTGAAAGATTCAGCCGACTTCATCAGGCTGTAACTTGGTCGTTAGTTGTCGAAAAACGGACTTTCTGATGTCTAGAACGTAGAGATTTGAATAAGGAATCTAAGGGCGCTGGATTCATAATTTTCTGAAATCGTTTAATATTTTTAAAGGGCTAAACAAGTTCAGTAGGTAAAGCTGTTAAAATTCTGGAATTTTGTTGGTTGTTTATCAAGCTAGATTTTAAAATCAGTAGGGAGTTGAATCATGATTTTTGTACAGCAACTAGGTATAGAAATTTCCGGGTAACTCCAATTGGAATTTCGTTAATCGGACGATCAGTGATTTTTAAATAAATTCTTCCGTGGACTGCAGTCAGAAAGCAGTAAATATGACTGCAGCTTAGTGGATTGATAATTATGGTTAATTGGTAGAGATTTAGGACTTGGAAAAATTATATAAATTTCTATGGTATAAATGTCACCTACTGTAAAAATACGGGAATTTTTAGAATGCTGGAACTATTTTATAAAAATCCTAGAAAACAGCTGAATAACTAAATGTTTAGCAGAAAGTTGTTAACTTGTGATTTTATGCATTAAAGTGTTGCATGGATTTGGAATGTGTTCATGATAAGTTGTTTGATTTCTATGATTATATGAGAATACTTGCATGCATGTTTGAGTGTTAGATATGTTGTTGGTGTGTATCACTTTGTGAGTAAATTGCGTGTGGAATTTGTATTGGTGTGATTACACACTGACGTGGAATTAATTGGTTTGTTAGGACGCAACTAGCGGTCCCATCTCTTATAACATCTTTGCCACACTAACCGAGCTAATAAAGGTGAGTTCACGGCCCCTAACTTTATACGGTTTTTAAACAACAGGGGGAGAAACATGTATACACTCTCAAACTCAAACTCTTTACGTTATACGAATGTAACGTCACATAATGATACGGTAACTAAGTTAATGTTAATGTAATGTTATGGTCACTATGCAGCTTTATCACTTAAGTCCTCGACAATCTCCTCGGATCGTTAGTATTTGGGTTAAGTAGCGGGGGAATTATAAGTAGTACTACTGGGTCTGACGAGCCCCATCCGAGCTAGTCGCGCTAGCCGACCGGGTATGGTCAACGGATGTATGATTGGCCTAACACCGCCATGGTCATGTGATAGGCCTGGCAAAACGGAGGCACACAGTCAGCTTCGATCGCGAACACTTAGTGACATGACTTTAGGCTAGCAACCTATATACATTAATATTGAACTTAATTACGGAACAACTTAATATTCCGGGTTTGGAATATTGGAAACACCAACTTATTATCCCGGGTTGGGGATAATGGAAACACAACTTAATATTCCGGTTTGGGAATATTGGAAGCAACAACTTATTATTCCGGGTTTGGAATAATGGAACTGGTATGTTATCCCGGGTTGGGGATAACGGAGTAACAAACTAAAACCGAACAACGAATTTATGAAAACCTGTGAACTCACTCATCTTTAATGTTGACACTTGTTTCTTTACATGTTTCTCAGGACGCTAGGAGCTCTAGGTGCACGCACATGCATTGAACAAGACATCCTTATCGAGTCTCATTTAATTATATTGTTTTGGGATTTTTTCATTTGTTTTGGCGTTTGTGTTGGCGCCCACATCATTACTTAATTATGCTTCCGCTCAAATTTAAACTGATACTCATGCTAAATATTGGTAATCTAAAATCTACAACAAATGATTTTGGAAAACGTATTATCAAATCATATAGAGTCGTTCGACGTACTAGTGTCTTAGATTCTGGTTTGTTCACACGTCTCGCGGTAAAACTCCGTAAGTGGAAATTGAGGGTGTGACAATTATGGACATTTTTGAATAACAAATACCAGGGAAGTGCAGAAATGGTCAAAGCAAGAAAGCGCTGATTATGAAGGAATTTGATATATTCACGATGATTAAAGGCGAAACGATGAAACAGATGATCGAATGATTTTGTCATCTAA
The DNA here is from genome assembly GCA_947069175.1 of Scalesia atractyloides. Taxonomy (NCBI): domain Eukaryota; kingdom Viridiplantae; phylum Streptophyta; class Magnoliopsida; order Asterales; family Asteraceae; genus Scalesia; species Scalesia atractyloides. The sequence continues at coordinate 32,875,282 of CAMTDV010000030.1, forward strand.
AAGTGATAATGAGGAGACACGGGCTTGAGAAAAAGGAAGAAGAATACATAGAAAAACTGGCTGACGCATTGCCTGAAGGAGATTGGATGACATATCTCATGGTTCTTACAGAAAGTCCGAGCTGGCAGTTCTTTAAACTATCCACGTTCATTGATAAACAGGAGGGTCATGAGATGGAATTGTTAAAGATAGCCAAATCAAAGAATGCAAATGTGACTCAAGATGTAAAGCTGTACTACAAGTCAGGAGCTCAAGATAATATCACTAGCCCGAAGATCCAAACCGCTTTTAGCACGAATCTGAATTCTTCGAATCATTCACCGCAGAGTCAAACACAATCATATCCAAAATATGATAAGAGTCCTCAGAGTTCATCATTTTTAAGCACAAGATCAAATTCTTCGTATCAGAATCAGACAAATCAGAACAATCAATCAAATTCTGATCCAAATGTGTTTAAATGCAACATTGCTGTGAATTTAAGCAACTTCATTTCTGAACAATTCGTTAAACAACACACGGTACTTCTTGCCACAGTGTTGGAATCTTATGAAAGTTTGGTGGCTGGAAAGATTGGTAATCCGGAGATGACCACCAAAGACTATGATCAAGTAGATGAAGAAGAGCTTGAGCTGATGAACATCAAGTGGTCATTAGCTTTAATCATCCGGAGGGTTACTAAGTTTGTTGCTCTTACCGGCAGAGATATCGGGAATTCAAGCAACTAATTGGGATTCGACAAAACAAAGGTTAATTTCTTCAGATGCCGACAAAAAGGGCACTTCAAAAGAGAATGTAAGAATCCTGAGGCAACTGGTAATCAAAGTCCATTTAGAAGTGGCAGGGATTACTACAAGAAGTCACTACAATACAAGCCTTTCCCAAAGAAGACTCAAGTCGAAATCCAAGAGAAACCATCCAACACCACAGAGAAGGCAATGGTTGCTTCAAACCAAGATGACAGTTTTGACTGGAGTTGCTCTAATGGCTGAGATCATAGAAGATACATCTGCTGGAGATGCAGCCATGGAGAGTGCATCGCTAGAAGAGTATATGTATCAAGCTGAGGAAAAGGAAATCTACCACCACACAAAGGTGCAGAGTATCCTTTCTCCTAATATAACTACTAGTTTTGCAGGTTGTTTTGGTGATACAACATCTTCGGAGCATGTTGCTGAGGAAAAACATGTGGTTGAGGAGGTTATCAATGTAACCAAAGAAATGAATGAAGAAAACCTCACAGAGATCGCCAATAAAACTATGATGGCAAATCTCACGAGGGTAGGTCCAGAGGTAAAGGTACAAATTGTTGAGGTAGAAAGACCATGTACTAAATGTGTTGAACAGTATGTTCAATGTGATGAAAAGTATCAGATCATAAGCGAACTAAATGTGTATAATAATAATTTCAAATACGATTATCGCACAATGAAGGAGGCTTACGATAAAATGAAAGATGATTACAGCAGGTTGGATAATAATAACATTGAACAGCACAATACAGTAAAAATGTTAAAAGCTACATTAATGGAAAAACAAAAAGCTATTAACGTTTACATTAACAACATTGCTGAAGTAAAACAAGAGCTTCAAGACATGAAAATCGAAACCGAAAGGGTTCGACAACTTTTAAAAAGCTATACCACAACTGCCTATGTCATTGATCACATTCTTCCAACTATTCAGTCGGAAGAAAATGTTCAGAAAGCCAAAGGTAAGAAACGTGGAGACTATAGTAATGTTCCACCACCCTTATGCAAAAAGTATTGTCGCAAAAAGGCTGAGGGGATGAAAAAGGCGCTCAACATTGAACTTTTAACTGAAAAGAAAAATGAGCTGCCTGAGAACATTGATATAACCTACACGAGTGATGATGGCGAAGCAGTGGTGAATGTTGTTGAAAATCTTTTGAATGATTCTGATGATGGCAGCTTTGAAAGCCCCAACTGGAGTTCGAACAATTCTGATTCACCATCTGAAAATGACGACACATCATCGGAAGATAGCCTAAGTGATGATCCTAACATTGTAATGTACAAAGTTAAGGATTCTGATAGACTATACTTCGACGATAGCTTTCCGATTCGGAATGTGAAAGAAGATCAGCTTGATAAACTCTTCAAACTCGTTGAGGTTTCATCAGAAGATTTGGAAATTAATGAAAAGAAGTTTTACTCTAAACCTAAAAGAAACAACTACCAAAGAAATGGTGGTGACTCTTCGGAACATAGGAGAGCGGGTTTGGGTTTGGATGTGGAAGAAGAACCAAGCAAGAAAAAGTCACCATGAAGATAAAGATAAAAACATGAAATTCGTGTATGGGACGAGCACGGTTCAAGAGGAAAGTTTGATTGGGAAGCAATCAAACGATGAGTTCATAAAGGCAAAAGAACTTCGAGATAAGGCTAAAGCCACAAGTGGTGTAAAACCCACCAGTGGACATTCTCATGATGATCGGACTTGCTTCAAGTGTAATGAAGTTGGTCACATTCCACGCAAGTGTCTGAAATCTAAGCCGGTCTATCTTCGAAGAAAAACAAGTTTAGATGTTGAAAAGCCTAAGCAACCAGAGTTTGTAAAACCTGTTAAAATTCTGAAAAGAAATGAATCTAAACTTGAAGTTAAACCTAAATCTGAATCTAGGTTTGAAAACTAAACTTTCGAGAAAGGTGAAACTTCCAAGACAAATGAATCAAGGTTTTACATAAAAGGCAAACGTAAAATACCATCCTGGATTGCTAAAAAGAAATTATCCACATCTGACGTTATCAAGTCTGAGCTAGTTAAGACCGGTAACAACAAAGAGTCTAAATCTGAGATTAAAACTGGAATTGTCAAATCTTCAAAAGGTAAAAAGAAAGTTCAATTTGAAAATGGTGACAACAGTGATATCTCAGATGGTGATTTTGAGGATGATTATGAAGCTTACTATCCCAAACAAAGACCAAGAAGGCTTTTTAACTGAATTACTAATGTGTGCAGGGGCTCTAGAGATCCATTCTATCAAAGTGGATTCTGGATAGTGGAGCGTCAAGGCACATGACAGGGATGAAAGCTCTTCTCTTCAACATCAAAGCAATAAATGGAGGTTATGTGGGCTTTGCTGGAAACCAAGGAGGCCAGATTGTAGCTGATGGAAAGCTCACAAACGGCGTAGTATCGTTTGATTGTGTGAATTACATTGCTGAGCTAGAAAACAATCTTCTAAGCATCTAACAGATTTGTGATAAACAGTTCATAGTTCGCTTCAATGATAAAGAGTGCATGATTTTAAAGCCGGGTTTCAAAATTCCAGGTGAGTGGATTCTGATGCGTGCTACACGCAAAAATGATCTCTATGTGTTAGATATCGGCTCAATGTTTTGTCACAAAAGCCACGGAGAAGGATTTGATTCTATGGCACAGAAAAATGGGGCATATACATTTGAGGAAAATGAATTTTCTTGTTCATAACGATTTGGTCGGGGGGTGAATCTTCGAAGCTTCCACATGACGGATCACTGTCTTGAATGCAAGACAGGGAAGCAGAAGAAGAAATCACATCCTAAGAAGATTCTGAATTCCATTAAGTTGCCGCTTGAACGTCTTGATATGGATCTTTTTGGTCCGGTGAACGTCCGAAGTATTTCAGGAGATCTATAATGTTTAGTGGTCACAGATGATTATTCTCGATATTCATGGCTTTTCTTTCAAGAGTCTAAAGATGAAACGTTTGACAGTCTAATGATTCTCTTCAAGAAGCTCGAAAATCAATATCATCTCCCTGTTAGACGTATTCGCAGTAACAATGGCACGGAGTTCAAGAACAACAAGATGAAAGAGTTTTGCAACACCAAAGGAATTTTGCATGAATTCAGTGCACCTTATACTCCACAACAAAATGGCATAGCTGAGAGGAAGAATAGAACTCTAATCGAAACAGCAAGAACAATGCTTGCAGACTCGAAACTTCCTGTTAGCTTTTGGAGTGAGGCGGTTGCAGCGGCATGTTACACTTTAAAGAGGGTCTTAACTGTCAAACCGACTAAAAAGACATGTTTCGAAATGATCAACCAAAGGAAACAAAATTTGAAAGTTTTGTGCTAAAACGCTTGAAGGTTTGCAGCCGTTTGGTGCATCGTGTACAGTGATTGATCAAGATGGAAAGTTCGTTGCTAAACGCTTGAAGGTTTCTTCGTTGGTTACGCTAGTCCGCTAAGGAGGGTTTATGTTCCTGGTTTGAGAAAAGTGATCGAAGCACAACACGTTGATTGCTTTCGGTACACAACTCATATTCAGAGAAAAGGCAACGCATGGTTGTTCAATTACCAAGATTTGTGGAAGTCATTCGACTTGCCGGAAGAACTGTCTGATGAAGAACTTGCAGGTCTTTATTATCTTCAATAGTTGGCAAACCAAGAGCAGATTATTAGGCCAATTGTGGTTAATCAACCCACTGTTGGTACTTCGTCTTCTGGTGCAGGTCCGAGTAATAGTGGTGTTCCGGTTGAACAAGTTTCTGAAAAAGAAGCAACACCTACTACAACTCCAGCAAATATTTCCACTGAACTAGGATATACAACTACAGAGCCCAATACTTCTCAGAATCAGAATTCCGACTCTGATGAAGCTCTGACTTTCGATAATGATGGAGAATCCTCTTCCGATGAAGAATCCCAGCAGATATCCAACATTTTGAACCAATCTGCTGGCCCGATCAATCAAAATGAAGCTACATCTAATGCTCCTGAAGTGATTTGAATGTTGATATGAATATCTCAAATTAGAACAGTACGGTTGATGTTCCTAGCGAGGAGATGCCACGATCTTATTCTTATCATCCTTCAACAAATATTATTGGAGAGTTACAGACTGGTGTGCGAACAAGAAGTCAAATCAACAAAGCATTAAGTTGTTTCTATACCCGAGTGGCTCCAACTCAGGACTACTGTTAGTATTCAAGTTTCATATCTCAAATAGAGCTGAAGATTGTGAATAAAGCTCTGGGTGATAGCGATGCAGGAAGAGTTGTTACAGTTCGAGAAACTGGGAGTCTGGAGACTTGTAGATTTACCACCGAAGAAGAAAGCTATAGATACAAAGTGGCTCTTCAAGTGTAAAAGGGATGATCGAGGTGTGATCGTTAGAAACAAAGATCGGTTGGCTGTCAAAGGTTTCCACGAGCAAGAAGGAATTGACTATACGGAAGTCTATGCACCGATTGCATGTTTAGAGTCAATCCGCATTTTCCTTGCATTCGCAGCTTGGAAAGGTTGTAAGGTGTACTAGTTAGATGTGAAATCCGCATTTCTCTATGGTAAGCTACACGAACAAGTGTACGTCGGCCAACCACCCAAGTTCATCGGTGGTAATCCGCATATCTCCTAGAAAAAGCCTTATACGGATTACACCAAGCCCCAAGAGCTTGGTACGAGACGTTATCTCAACATCTCGTTGGAAACGGCTTTACTAGAGGCACAGTGGATAGTACATTGTTTACCAAGGAAGTCGGAAATCATTTAATCATCTTACAAATCTATGTGGATGATATCATCTTTGGTTCAACAGATGATAGTCTTTGTAAAGAGTTCGAAAAGATCATGAAGAAGAAATTCGAGATGTCTTCTATGGGCGAAATGAAATTCTTCCTCGGATTACAAGGCAATCAGTTACTAGATAGCATATTCATACATCAAACCAAATATGTTCACGATATTCTGAAGAAGTTTGAAATGGATAGCTCGAAGCCGCTTTCGACTCCTCTAGCGCCGAATCATGGGATTTGCATTGACGAAACAGGAACCAAAGTGGATGAGACGCTCTATCGGTCGATGATAGGATCTCTTATGTATCTGACAACATCTCGCCCAGATATCATGTATCCTACCTGCCTTTGCGTGAGATATCAGTCCAGTCCCCGAGTGTCACACATGCAGATAGTCAAAAGAATATTCCGTTACCTGAAGGGATGTCTAATCATCGGCTAGTGGTATCCAAAGAACGATAAATTTGATCTGACGGGATACGCTAATTCTTACTTTGGGGTGGACAAGCTGAATTGAAAGTCTACAACGGCTGGTTGCCAGTTCTTCGGAACTTGCTTAGTAACGTGGTAATGCAAGAAACAAACCACAGTCTCTCTTTATACCTGTGAGGAAGAATACATTTGTGCTTCTAGCTGTTGTTCTCAAATCCTATGGATTCAACAACAGATGAGGGACTTTGGATTGCAATTTCTTGATACGCCTTTATATGTAGATAATAAGGCAGCAATCGACATAACCAAAAATCCTGTTCATCAATCTCGAACTAAACACATAGAAATTCATTATCACTTCATTCGTGATTGCTACGAAAAAAAGTTGGTGCGAATAGAAAAATTTCACACCGATGAATAAAAGCTGATTTTTATACCAAAGCTTTTCCTTTAACAAGATTTAAATATCTAATGGGGCTTAACGATATTAAAATTTGTTGACAGGTGCGGAAGCAGAGGTTGAATATGGATCGGACGACGACTTCACATGATCCACATTGGTTTGTATATCTTTTAGCTTAGTATTTCTTAAAACTAAAATACAAAAATATGTTTTTTGATTTTAGGGGGAGAAATATTTGAGAAAATACAAAAACATATGAAATTTTCAAAAAGTACAAAAACATTGAAAAAGAAAAAAAGAATTTGGTGTCACAAAGGAAATGATAGTACATCAGTGGACTATCACAGTATGCTAAAGAAAAGTAAAGTTTAAAAGTGATAAACAAGTCTTATTGTGGATGTGTCGATAGGCTTTACACGTTCAGTAAATTGTTTCTGAGATATAAACTAAATTTTACAACTGCTTAATCTATGAATTAACATCTCTCGGATATATGGACTTAGTACTCCGAAATTTCGTTTGAGAGATTGCCTGATTCTGTGATACGAGGTCTTTATAGATAGTTGATATCTGCGGTATTATACAAGCTCTTCTGATTTTGCAGAAGAAATAGCCTAGAACTTCTATAATGCTTTTGCTATAAACCCCTAAACTGTATGCAAAACAGAAAAGAATCAAAAGATCTGATCATTTGCAGAGCTTAAAAGATTCCTTAATTGGAACACACCTTTAAGTCGAGCCTTCATCTCTTTGTCGATACGGTGGTATTAACCTGAGCTCTCAAGGATTCACATTAACCCAGATACAGATATCAGTTACGCTATATTCACCTGTAAGATGAAATCTAGGGAATCTTGATACGGGAGTATATTCTGAGATGGGAACCATAGTTAAGTCAAGTTTTCATAATTCATACCTAACATATCTTGGAACAATTGAGAAATGTGTCGAAGTTTAAGTGGACAAACATATCGACAATCTAGGTAAACGAGTTTAAAACTTAAAGTCATCTAAAGGTCAACGGTACTGGTGATATGTCTCAATCAACTGATATGATCCTTAGACATGAATTCACAAAAATATGTCTGTAAATATGTTTGTACATAGTTTACTTATTCTTTACATAGTTTATCTGCTTTACAGATTAAAACCAAAAAGAATTTCAGTGTGTTTTAGCATAAAGTTACAAAAATACAAAAAGATTTTGTTTCTACATTAGTATCAACAAGCCAATGTTGGACAACGGATCTTCGAAGTCTGGTAAGGTGCTAAACTGGTGGAAATCTAAGTGAAACGGGTTGGGAGCTAATCTGTAAAATCTAATAAGCCAAAACGATTAAAAGTTCATTAATTTGAAACTTGATTTTGAAAAAAAACCAACAGTTTGTTCATAACTGGTCGAACCTAGGTCATTAACTTGGACTCAGCAGACAAATCGGTTAACCAAGGTCATTAGCTTGGACTTGGTCAACTGAGTGGATTGTTAAAACTGGTAAAATATAAAAAGTTCAAGGTTTAAATTGAAAATTTTGAAAAATTTAAGTTTGAAATTGATCAAGTTCGCCTGGACTTGTAATCAAGTTCGACCGAACTTGTACATGCTTTAAAAAGTGTCATCAGATGACAAGTTCTCCCGGACTTATGTTCTGATCTTTATTGATTGGATTAACAAGTTCGCCCGAACTTGTTAAGTATAAATACTTTGCAAGTTCGATCGAACTTCATTATCAGTTTCTTTGAAAGTTGAGCGAACTTGAGCAATTTTAGGCGCTTTTCGAAATTGGCACTTAAAGGTCGAATTGCTGCCTGATTTTATAGTGATTTATGGTGATTTACACACTACTTATCATCGCAATGGTGAGTGATTTGATTTTGAACCACGAACTTAATGATTTTGAATCATTTAGATCTGATTTGGACAAATGAACATGATTGAAACCATTTAAGGACAAATTGAGACTTAAAACATGATAAATAAACATAAACGACCATAAACAAGTCATCAATCTGATCAGAAGTCATGCATTTGATGTTTGCAGGTTTTTAGTGAAAGAGATGACAAGTTCGCCCGAACTTGTCAAATGGTTCTTTGAACCAAGTTCGGCTGAACTTCTCCTCAAGTGTTAATTTGTTAATGGTTCCACAAGTTCGCCCGAACTTGTGTGATAATTTCAATATTCATAAATGCTTGACAAGTTTGCCCGGACTTGTCTGGAAATGTTTCAAATGCTAAAGCTTAGCAAGTTCACCCGAACTTGTTTAAGTTTTGATCAGTTTGTTTAGGCAAGTTCGCCCGGACTTAGTTGTTAAATAATGATTATATGTTTTAATCAAGTCCACCCGAATTTGATGATAGTGTTTGTAAAAATTGTAAAATTTTGACTAATTTTGTCTCGATATTCGTGTTTGCAGAAGAATATTCAGCTTTCGTTTAACAAATTCCACAATACGTTTATTACTCTAGACAAGGCTATATGTCCATCTTTGGAAGCATTTGATAGTATTCTCACGTTTATGGAAAGAATTCTGATCACAAGGCGATTACATAGAAGACGGTGGTCTACAGGTTGCATGTTTATAGATTCTGGAGTTCTGCGGCGATGAATGAGGATGATACAGCGATCAAATCAGTGGTTCGTGTTGGAGAATAAGATAAGGAGATTATTGTTACTGAAGCTGATATTCAAAAGGTTCTGAACTCAACGACGACAAGGATGATCCAATGATGCTTGACGAGAGGATGGTTAGATGGTGTTTCTTTAGAATGGGATACAAGGGGCATGTTAATGAATCTACTTTGAAGAAAGGATCAGTTCCTAACCCCTACAAGTTCCTGATGCATGGTATTATTCATGCGTTTAGCCATCGAAAGGTTAGATTAGACGACGTGCAAGATTATATGGCATATATGGCCACGACGCTTATTTTGAACAAGATATTTAACTTTTGAAAGCTGGTATTCACGCATATGAAGAACAACATGGGATCCAACAGGCTTGTGATGTACCCGAGATGACATCTTGTATCTTAGTCACTTGGATGATACGACTGTCAAGAAGCTGATTACAGTCCAGAAACAGTCATCAACACCTATCACAAAGCCTTTATTCGATGCAATAGATTCTGAAAACTACATTGCGCCACCAGAATACAAGTGGAGGAAAGATGATAGTGGAGATGAAAATGAAAGAAATGCTGAGTTGGAATGGCTATCCACATTCAAAGAGAAACACAGTGATTGGTTTCTAAAGAAGGTGGTTGTTCAAGAGAAGAAGAAAGCATCACGAAAGCCTAAGAAAGCCGAAACAATGTTAATAGACGAAAATGAGCCTGAAAATGTTCAACATAAAGCTGGTTCGAGTGCAACAGTTGTTAATGAAAGTCAAGAGGCAGAGAAAACTACTCAGGAAGATGAGGTTATTTCGGCTACATCTGATAATGATGAAGATAGTGATGATTCGTTGGAAAAGGCTACAAAGAAGTCAATTGCCAAAACAGCTGCTGAGAAGGTGAAAGAAACGGATGCAGATTACGAGCCAGAGCTTGAAAAGGGTTCAGATGAAGAGAGGCCTAAAAAGAAAGCCAAACGTGTTAAGTCTTCTGCGAAAGAGACAACGACAAAGACTACTGGTTCTCCGAAGACTAAAGGAAAGAAATTGCAAAAGCCGAAAAGCAGACGATATGTTGGTCAAAAGAAAAGCACAGAAGTCACACAAGAACCTTCTGTTGCAAAAGAAACATGAGTTACACAAGAACCTCATGCGGATGCAATAATTCAAACATCTGAAGCTCAAGAGATATTAGTACATATAGGAGTTACACAAGAACCTCCTGAGTCTGAATTACTTGATATTCCTATTATCACGCCTCAAGATCCACCAACAGCTTCTCAACCTGAAAGCTCAACTCCTAAAGCGACTACACCAAAAAGTACTCCAAAGTCTACACCAAAGACTACTCCAAAGTCGAAGCTATTTGGAAATATTCTGAATGATCCTGTTGATATTCAAGATTTAAACGACTTCTTTCCATATACAGACATTGATGATCTAGAAAAGCGTGTGAAAGTTCTGGAAGATAAAGTTGCAAAGAACAAAGTAGAGAAAGCTGTGTTAGAATGTATTGTGAAACAGAGCTAAGTGGAGAAAGAGATTCTGAGCGACAAAGTCAAATTCTTGGAAGGTGATAGAGGGTATTTGAAGGCGTTAATTGAAATCTTACAAGACGCGAACGAACGATTACTCAAAGTGATAGCTGAATTACGATCTGAACGTGAAATGAATGATCGAAGATTCAATAGACTACAGAAAGTATTGACGAACAGTTTGGGTATTGACTTTGCTGCTGAATATGCTCGAATTGATTTGCAAGAAGCTAAAGAAAAAGCAGAGAAAGAGATGACTGAAAAGGCAAGAATGTGATCGAAAGTATAACTGAGGTTACTGAACCTGTGATAGAGTCTACAAAAGCTTCTGAGTCTGTTGTTGTTCCTGAAACAGAAACTGAAAAGAAAGACGATGAAGAAGCTGAAGATAAAGATGATGACGATGAACCTGCAGATGATACAATAGACGACTCCGACAACGATGATGGCAATAATGATGATGATCAGGGAGGAGTTGGTCTAAAAGTTGTTGATGCTAAAGTGACTGGAGAGTTTGATTTTTCTTCGTTGCTGAATGATGAATCTAATAATATGGAAGATCAAACTCAAGTGGAGTAGACAGGGGAGATAGGGCAGAGAGACGTTGAAATGACTGATGCTATTACGGCTATGCTTGTTGCTGTGCCTACAAATTCGATGATTCTCATGTTAGAATACATTGTTGAGGAAGGCGAATATGTTCATAATTAATCGAAAGAAGATTTGGCAAAGCTGATCGATGTTGTGCTGAAACATTCAATTTTGACTTTGAAGGGCAAGTGTTGAATGTAAATACATTTGAGCCGAACGAATATTGTTACAAACATATATATGAAGCTGATGATTACAACAAGGGGTTATAGTTGAAGATCGGTAGTCAGACGATGAGAAAGATGAAGCTAAGAAGTATACAGGTTTGAACAATGATAGTTTTCCAACCTTTGAGGAAATGTACGAGTAGCTTAACAAAGATATGTTGAAAGAAAAGATTAAAGAGTCTGTCCGAGAAGGTAAAATCCCTAAACCAATGACGAAGGAAGAAATTGCACAAGCAAAGAAGTCCTGGTTTAAAGAAATGCCAAGAGAACGAAAGTTTCGACGTCAACTAGCATTCTTTACCAGAGATAAAGATGTTTCATTGGGAGATATATTGAGCTGGGGATGGTTTAAAGAATTGAACGTTTATGCCATTAAATGTGAATTTGGAGTTCAATACTTCAAATACTTGGCAGATTTCAAAACTCTTTCTTACTGGGATGTAGAAGAGTTGGTGCAGACGAGAAATGTTACATATCATATGAAGTTTATTGATTAGTTGCTATGGAAGATGATAAAGTTTGAAGCTAGGAAGTATAAAGGTTTGAACACTGATAATTTTTCAACCTTTGAGGAAATGTACGAACAGCTTAACGAAGATATGTTTAAAGAAAAGATTGAAGAGTCTGTACGAGAAGGTAAAATCCCTAAACCAATGACGAAGGAAGAAATTGCACAAGCAAAGAAGTCCTAGTTTAAAGAAATGCCAAGACAACAAAAGTTTCGACGTCCACTAGCATTCTTTACCAGAGATAAAGATGTTTCATTGGGAGATATATTAAGCTGGGGATGGTTTAAAGAATTGAACGTTTATGCCATTAAACGTGAATTTGGAGTTCAATACTTCAAATACTTGGCAGATTTCAAAAGTCTTCCTTACTGGGATGTAGAAGAGTTGGTGCAGACGAGAAATGTTACATATCATATGAAGTTTATTGATCAGTTGCTATGGAAGATGATAAAGTTTGAAGCGACGAAAGGTTTCAGGTACTGGAAGCCATTCATTCCTAAACTCCAAATCTAAACAGATAAGAAGACTGGTATTAAGGATATAAGGTTGATCATGAAGCGTCCAAGAGCAATGAGGAACATGCCCCTAATGCCGATTGATAAGAATTTCTATCCATTGTTTATGTGGTGGCAAGTGAATCCGACAATGTGTGAAGTAGTGATCGTACTAAGATTTTAAGATCATTTGGATATCACTCAAGAAAGGGTTGAAATGTTTGGGATAGAAGGTTTGAGAGGGTTATGGAGGACGATTCGAATACTAGACCTGATGTGGCTAGTGAATTACTCAAAGGAGGATATTAAATGTTTTCCTCAGTAAGATTTGTTATGAAGAGCGTGAGAAAGAACAAGCGATGCAATATCAAAGGGTTGTGAATGTCTGTTATGCATATGAAGTTAATTCTGGAAGAATGTGGGAATCAAGTTGGAGAGAGATAGAACGCGAAGAGTTTCTGAAGGAAGAAAGGCGTCGTGAACAATTTCTAGAGAGAACAAATGAGGCAAGATTGAGACGTTTTCAGTTCATGACCAAAGGTGCCACCTACAGATCAAAAGCCGATTCCATCACAAGAACGATGAAAGAATCCTATTAAAAACTTCTTCGGACGTGTTAGACAGATATAGAGCTTTGAAGACTGATCAAGACGAAGACGATATCCAAGGGGGAGTCTGTTAGTACATAATGTCTATGTCTTAGTCTTGGATCGAGTCTGTTTAGTTTGGGCTAAATTATGTCAAAATATATGGTTATTTATGTAAATACTACACAAGTTCGCCTGGTGATTATGGGAACAAGTTCGACCGAACTTGTTCAAGACAAGTTCGCCCGAACTTGTTAACATCCTTAGCTTACTTGTGTTAGTATAAATAGGTGACTTGGATTTTTCATTTGTAACTTCAGCAACTTTGTCACTTGTACGGCGAAGCTCTGCCCGATCTGGATTTGACATGTAAATGAATTTATGATCAATAAACAACAATTAAACAGTAAATCTTTGCATATTTGATTAACACGTCATATAGTTTCCACCTATACGAACGTTAGATATCAATTTAGGTTCCTATGCTAAACATGGAGCAATCTAACAATGAGGTGTCAAGTCCTATAGCGCTATATCATACTACCAATCGGCTTGATCATTGTTAATGAATGTATTGCGCAACGATTGAAATTTTTTCATTCTTATCAATAAAATACAAGATTTTATTGAATACAAAAAATATTTGGATTGGTACACATGGTTCATATCTTGAATACGGACCAACAGACTTTCATAGTTTGCTGAAAATAGTCCCTGGACTTGTATAGGCGTGTTTTTGTCATACCTATCCTTTCAAAACTTATATCTAAGTTATGTAAAGGGTATTTAGGGTATGTGTAGCTTATGTCCTTTTTTGAAGTGTACGTCACGTTAAACTGATCATGTTTGAGTGTCGGTTAATGAATTTCTTCCAAAACAAAAAGTTTCTGAAAGTTCGGAATATGAGGACTGAAATGTACAAATGTCACACCATTCTCAGGGAAAATTAATACACAAAATATACACACACGAAATGTGTTCATATTGTACTCTTAAACGGAACACGGACAATAGACAAGTCAACATCGGACAACGAAGTAGAGTCAACGGAAGTCTAACGATTCCTTCATACCGAAAGAGTATACATCTTGTCAAGCTAGCGAATTCAAATTTTGCCAGTGTTTCCCCTCCGGGAACTCCAAAAATTACTGAACTATGAACACACAACACATATATATATACCTGACTCAACTCGTTCGAAGTGGGTTCAGTTCGTACGAAGTGTCCACTTCATATGAAGTGACACTGTAATCTCCGTTCTCGTTCGAACTTGAGTCGTGTGTTCATATCTAATCTATAAAATATTCAACACACACTCTATCTAGGCTATTCGCCTAGTAACAGACACAAAGTGCATCAACAATTCCTCCTTGGACGTCATTGTCGAAGCTTGATCTTGATCTTGAAATATGAGAGTCGTGTTTGAATATTCTGCAACTTCAATCAGGCATTAATCTTCAGGTCTTTGTATGCACGGTTCTCGACCTCCTCTGATTTGCTTAATTGGCAAATTTTCTCGAATAATCACCCACTTGAAACTCATCAATGCAGCTTCTCTGTTTCAGTGATAACCACTTTTGTGTTTGGTTTTTGAGTAAACGCTATAGCACTGAGAGCCTACTCCGCAAAACTCTTAACCTTCAAAAACCCAACTGGCAATTGATAGAAAACTTTGAATTACCACTCCGATAAACTTCAAATCTATGAATATCCGCTAAAATCTGAAATCCTGACTTACGTTATCACGGTTAAGCATACTCCTGAATGATTAATCAGGTAATCGGTAATTTTCTCAATCAGCAAATCTTCATCGTAATCAAATCATCTGGTAACACATCAAATTTCAAAAACATTCTTTCGTGATCAAAATCTCATTCTTCCTCTTCAGTCACAATAACAGATATATAGCTATCTCCGCTGGAGCGGTGCAACTTAATCAGCAAGCATTGTCATACAAGTTGCTTACAAACTCTATCATTCGGTACTAAGATAAGTTGTAGGGAACATCATGCACTGGTTCCATGAGCTTGTAGAAGATCTCTGAAGTTCACAATCTTCTTTGAGAAACATATCCCGAGTGGGTGACTAGGAACTGCCATGGTTAGATAAAACCGGACTTGGCAATGGCTCTAACATGTCCATTTACATGTTACCCCATCTGGGCCAGTGTGTTGTTTAGCTCCTGGTGGGTGAAGGTCAGCTCGTCATTGTCATCATTAAGATGAATCACCTCTCTGATGATGTACTCATTTAGGAGAATGGGCTTCCCCATCACTCATCTACCAATGGTGGTCAATCTTCCCCTGTGGAAGATGAGTTTGGCAGAGAGCCAAAACTCCTGTAGGATATCTGGATGAATCCAGATATGTGTTGTTAGTGCATAAGCCAAAATAATGTTACACCTCTCCCATGCTGGACTTGCCATGTCCATCCAGATCGTCAGGTTGTGACGTGGGTGGTAGTTCAAGGGAAACTGGGTGATGTCGATGTGGTCCATGGTTGAAAAGCTAGGGTTTTGAGTTTGGAAGATGAAGAGTATTGGTTTAGCATTTCTTAGCAAAGCGATGAGGATGAAAGCGACTTGTAGTGTAAGATATCACCAAGTGGCAGTTATATATAACTGAAAGCAACTTTGCCATAAATGGCACCTACCAACTTAGATTTTGTTTCCCGTTTTTCTTTAAAGTTAAGATATGTTGTCAGAGGTATAAAGGAATGTTTAGAGATGGATTTCTTCTCATGTGTGATGTAGGTGGCTAGGTTCAGAGAAATACTCATCATGATCTGTCAGGGTGTCGCTTCTTTCTCTCTAAGTATTGATGAGTAAGCAATGAATGTTAAGAGAGAATGATAACATGTATTAAATTTTGCTTAGTTTCCCTTCTTTGTGATGCAAATTATCCTAAATGAGAGATTTTCAACCATTAAAAATAAATTAATATAAGAAAGGAAAAAATGGGGAAAAATTAGAAGAGAAAAATTAATAATGTACAGAATTGCATTGGCGAAATGATATATGTGCATGACTTGTGTATGTTTGAGAAAGAAGAGAAAATTTTGAAAGTTTGTTAGAAATTCTAATAACTTGGTCAAAATCTGATACTTTTACCAGATTTTCTAGTAAACCTATGAGATTTCTAATGAGTCATTAGAATTTTTATTAGAATTCTGATCAATTCTCTGTTTATGAAGATTTTCTCTGTTTCGTGACAAAACATTTTCTGTGTTTTCTTCATACCTAATATAGACCATTCCCAAGTTGCTGATTAAAAAAGTGTGTCTTTTCTAATCAAGAGGTTTAGCGAAAATGTCAGCA
Organism: Scalesia atractyloides; assembly: GCA_947069175.1. Lineage (NCBI taxonomy): Eukaryota > Viridiplantae > Streptophyta > Magnoliopsida > Asterales > Asteraceae > Scalesia > Scalesia atractyloides. Next base: position 32,891,509 of record CAMTDV010000030.1, read on the forward strand.
ATCTGGTTTTCTGTTGGAACAAAGTACATTTCAATATTACCTCTCTCCACATGATCTTTTATGAAATGATATCTAAAATCAATGTGCTTCGTTATGGAGTGATGAACTGGATTTGGCGTTATTGCAATTGCAATCTTGGAATCACAAAGTATAGGACTCTTTGTCAGATTTACTCCATAATCCCTAAGCTGAGTTTGCAACCACGGTAGTTGTGAGCGACAACTTGCTGCTTCTACATATTCTGATTCGATAGTGGATGTGGAGACACAATTCTGCTTCTTGCTTGCCCAACATACTAATTTTTCTCCCAACATTTGATAGGCGCCATATATGATTTTTCTGTCAAGTTTGCATCCTGCATGATCTACATCCATGTAAGCTATTAAGTCCAAGTTTTTGCCTTCAGGTTACCACAAACCAAGATCTGATGTTCCTTTTAGATATTTGAAAACTCTTTTTATTGCTTTTAAATGGAACTCATTAGGATTGCATTAATATTTTTCTAGAAAACAAGTGGAAAACATGATATTTGGTCTGCTAGCAATTAAGTATAGCAATGATCCTATCATTCCCTATTAATTTTAATATCAACATTTTTACCATCTGGATCAGAATCAAGTTTGTTTCTTTGTGGCCATAGGAGTTGTTCAGGATGAACAGTTTTCAAATGAGTATTTTCTTAAAATAGTTTTGACATATTTTGATTGGCTCAAGAATATGTCATCACCTTGTTGTTTTACTTGTAATCCAAAGTAGAAACTTAACTCACCCATCATGCTCTTTGAAAATGACTAGTAATTAATTTTTCAAACATTTTGCAAAACATGGAATTGGTTGATCCAAAGATAATGTCATCAACATAAATTTGGACCAGAAAAGTGTGCCCTTTGTGGGTTTTAAGAAATAGAGTTGTATAAAAAGAGTTGTATCAATGGTACCTTTGGTGAAGCCTGAATTGATTAAGAAGTTTGAAAGTGTTTCATACCATGCTATTGGAGCCTGATTCAACCCAAACAAGGCTTTGTTTAGTTTATAAACATGTTTTGGAATTTTAGGGTCAACCTTCAGGTTGTTGCACATATACCGCTTCCTTGATTTTCCCTTTCAAAAATGTTGATTATACGTCCATCTGATAAAATTTGAAGTCTTTGGATGCAACATAAGAAAGGAAGATTCTGACTGCTTCTAATCTGGAAACGGTGCAAAGGTCTTATCATAATCTATGTTTTTTTGTTGAAAATAGCCCTTGACTACCTATCTTGCCTTATTTCTTGTTATGATACCTTGTTCATTAGATTTATTTCAGAATACCTATTTTGATCAAATGACAGATTTGTCAGTTGATTTGGGAACCAGATTCCATACTTGACTCTTTACAAATTGGTCAAGCACTTCTTGCATTGCTTGGACCCAATCTGAGTCATTGAGTGCTTCTCTTACAGACTTTGGTTCTATCATTCTCAGAAAACCTGCATATGGACATTCATGAGCTGTAGCTGATCTTGTCTTGACACCTTCTTCTGGATTCCCAATTATGTTTGACTGAGAGTGTCCTTTGATCTGTCTGCTATTTGTTTGATCTGATGGTTTAGAAGGGAAATATGTTTTGAAAGTTAGTAAATTTCTCACTAATTTCAAAGGTCTCCGGATTTATATTTTTTTAAATATAAAAGATGCTTCTTTTTTACAAAGTTGTGGGCTCCGAGTTTGGGCTTCGGTAACGGGTTCCGGATTTATGTTTTGTTGGTGAATATGTCTGTTGCCTACGTCTTGATGTAATAGGACATAAATGTTAGATTTGATATTTTATTAAAACAAGTTCATTCGTTTAGATGAGTACATCCGCACGGATGAGCAAGTCCGCACGAATGTGCTAGTTTGTCCTAACACAACCTCTGCTGTCTATAAATAGGAGTGCTGGGATGTGAGTCACGTACAGATATAGACGAACACGTGATTGAGGCGAATCGCTGTCAAAATTGTACCGTGACTAAGGTGTTAATGAAAACGTAGAAATTTGGAAATCTTGTGTTTCTGCTTTAGTTCATTGAATTCCGCACTTCATACGGATAGATATCATCAGGACATTAGGATTAATCTTAAAACGGACCTACAAGTGGTATCAGAGCAGGATAGGATTGCTGATATCTTCAAGATAACACAAGATTTGAACTTTAAAAGACTATTTTTCTACTATAGTTCTTAATTTCATCTTTCCTACAAACAAAATGGACTGAAGTTTTCAAGGATTGTTAATAAGTCATTTTTGACCAACATATAAAAAATTCAGTTTAAAATTCAAACGTTATCATGTTAGAATTTTCAAAAAACAAGAAAAACCTGATTTTTCACGTTCGTATGAACGAATTCGTTTGCACGGACTAACCTTCGTTTGCATGAACCAAGCTCTTTGTGATACCAGGACAAAACCAGGTACACCATAATCAGTCCAAAACTTTAAGTATGCTTAAAACAATAATTTTGCGAAAACCCTAAAAACATGTGTGACTTGCGTGCTAGATTAAATGATATATGTTATGTCTCGGAGGAATCCGAGAGCACGTCATGGCTAAGATAACACTAATAAGGGCCAACGGTGCAAGGTTGGTGTCCTTAGCCTTTGAAAACGTGTTAAACGGGAGCTTTTCATTTAACAGCGTATTAAACATTTGACGATGATTATTAGGGTATTGGTCGGGCTATTTAAGATTCCGAGTTCACGGAACATCTTAGTTATGTGCCTTAGACCATGACATAAGACTTGAAGCTAATCGGGGCTCGGACACGCAAAATGAGGCAGTTTCCTGGTTAGGGAAACGCCTTCGTTTTGCAAACAACAAAAGGCAACCAAACATTCAAGGAACAGTTAATCAAGCCTAAAAACACTTAAACTACCTTAATACGAGCCTATTATGATTAAAACATAACCGGGTTCGGGTTTCGAGACGGTTATGCATGGTTTTTAAAACCAAGTCTTTTAACACTAAAAACGCGAAAAAAAGGAGTCCGTTTCGCAAATCGGGGACGCGTGTGGGACCCGAAAACGAACCTAAAGGCGAGAACGAAGATAAACTTCATCTTTAAACATGAAAAACGAAGCACGACAAAGCGATAGGTGGGGTAGGGGTGCCCCCACTTGCGCCCGCCCCTTGTTTATATCTTTATTTTCTTTTCTTCATTTTCCATCACAATTCTGCTCAAAACTCTCAAAAACTCAGCTGATTATCACCTAAATTCAGCAAAATCAAAGGTATAATTCAAGTTTTTTTATGATTTTGATGAAGTTTTCTTGATTAAACATGAACTAGACCATGAAAACTCTTTTTAATCCATGTTAATGGATGATTTATACATGGTTCTTGGTTGAATAAGAACACCTCAGGGATTCCTTGATGTTATATGGAAGCCAAGATTACAAAACTTCGGCTTTTGATACCCTAATCGACCCATAATCGACTAAAAGCGATTAACAAAGTTATGAACTGAAAAATAGTGAAACAAGGCTTGATTGACATGAATTATTGCATGTTTGGATTTTTCTTGATGTGTAGGTACTGGATATAGCACCCACACACTTCTGGACTCGATTGAAACACACGGGAATGGAGCTTGCGCTAGGTATAACACCTGAAACCTTCGATTAGCATAGGCAGAATATTGTTTGGACTATAACTTGGTCTGTGATGCTTGGATTGAGCTGAAATTTGGTGTGGTGATGTAGGGTATTGACAGGAAGGTCCACGTAAAAGTTTAGAAGTTTTGGAATTTTCTATGTTTTTTGCGAAGTTTTGACGGTTTTACCAAAAGAATTTTATAAAAATTTCTAGATTTATATGAAACTTATGTATTAAAGGGGAATTTACGGAGTTAAAAAACACTTTATTTTAAACTACTTTCGGCAGTTTACAGTATAACGAACCTGCCGGAACCGGGAACCGACCGAATCTAACATTTACTATAGTTGGAACACCGGGAGTATCCCGGGAGATTCCAGGGTCGATTGGACTCCAGGGGTGTGTCCAATGCCAGTTCGGGGGAATCTCCGACGGCGAAAGCGGAAACTCAATTTTGGGCAACCTGGACTCCCCAAACACCCAAACTCCCTTAATGAAAAGTTAATCTTTCTTATATGAAAACATGTGGGTTCTATTAGTATTCCCGTACCAATATTCGATTGTGTCAAACAACAACTGGTGCTCGGAAGCCAAACTAAAAACTGATAATACCCTCACATCCATCACAATACCAGCATCCTATAGGTTCAAACCGGGGTGGAAACTCATAACCAGGTCCAAGTTATAACCATTACCAACTTAGATGCTGATTTAAGTCCTTACTTGCATGTGTGCTATTAAAGTTGATCTAGTTGATTGATCAGTCTTTGACTGATACTACTACCTGCACAGTGAGTTTCACACCCCCACTTTTAAACTGTTTTACTGTTTTCTGGGGTGATTTGCATGTTACAAACTGTGTTAATTGCACCAACTTGTGATGATGTGAATTACCTAACACACGAACTATCCCCACTACAAGTGATTTAACGTAAGCCGTGGGTAGTGGATAGTACTATTGGTCTGACAAACCCAGTTGATGCGACCAGACTGTGTGTCGGTAAACAGGTAACTGTACACGTCCTAAACTATGTTATGTTGTTAGGCATAACTACACCTGGGGCGTTGAACTGCACGTGACACAGTTGGTGGGCTGAGGTGTCGAACGTGACACTGCCCGGTCTGCTGAGGTGTCGAACGTGACACGACACGATTATAACAGTCAAGGTTTCACTTATGCACTCGTGTAATTCCATATGCGATATGTGACACGTGCAATTAAACTTGTTAACACATTTTACTACGAAACAACCAAAATAGTAAAACTCACCGGCTCGGTTAGCTGACCCTTTTTTAAAACTAACATACATTCAGGCAAAACTAAACAGGAATAAGGAATGTGCTTATTGAATGGCTTGAGTAGCGGATAGTAGCAGAATAAAGATGGTAGTGGCTTGTAGTACTGCACTTAACCTTATGATTTGTAATATGATACTTTAAGTATGTTGTAACTGATGTTCCCTCTTTATATGATATCACCTTTTTAAATTATGAGGAACTACTATGTGTCTACCGCGCCCCGCAATTGTCTTCCGCTGCGAGCCGGGTGTGACAGAAGATCGTATCAGAGCCATCAGTTATAGCGAATTAGGTATCCCTAAAGAACCTAGACTATAACTACAGACTCGGACCTTAGTGGACTTCATTGGAAAAATTAACCTCTACTAAAAGTAATTAGTGAACACTGTAAAGTATCCTACTAGCGAGTACCAGGATGGCCTTGTGGGGAAAGTAGGTTATTATGGTCCGGAATGTAATAACAGACTTGCTCATACGAGGCAGTGTTGGGAAAATTGCGGTAATAAACACACTTAAATACGTGGAGCGATACATACGTGTCCCAAGGTGATAGTGTGTGGATGTTTGTGCGGGGATTGATACATGAATTGGGATTGGTGGATAATACGTTACTACATATGCCTTCGGGATAGGCAGAAAACTGGCATTAAGTCCATTCCACATTCATACTGATCACATATTTAATATATACTAGAGTTGGATTCCTATCACTCATACAGTTGTTACATATATGTTATGATGTGAGAACTCAAGTCTTTATTACAATACGATTTCACAAACTCTATCCTTATAGTTACTATAACAACGATTATATTCCAGAATGATACTCCAAAAAGAACATAGATACACAAGGAACCCGCAGGTCATTCTGATAGACTGGGAGGACGTGTACGGGTCCTTACTCCACTTCTCGTTGCTTCACATTTGATTGTTATACAATCGCAGAGTTTAAACATCTTATGAAACTTTCTCGTCCAAATCAACAATTCCTTTGATTGTTCGTTAGATTCCTTTTCTACTTACAATATTGGCATTAACCTTCACGTCGTGTGATACTAAGAAGTTTAGTGGTACTCCTTAGCACATGTTCCGATATTTGTTATGTATGAGTATGATGATCTCCGGGTTATGGAGATGGCATGGAGTGCGTGAATAAGTTACCCCTCCCGTTGTCATTCGGTTCCATTGGGTATAAATTTTATGATTATACAGATTCCTTTGGAACGCTTTGCGTTGTGGAACCTCGTTTAGTGTGACCGTCGGTTACATTGTGTTCTTTACGATTAATGATTGTTCCGGATTTCAGTTGGTTATTCATGGAAAGTAATATGAGGCCTGAATATCTTGGTAAATGAAACATTGATCATGTATCTGGGTGTGGTAGATACGCTGCGGTACTTCCTATATATAAACACCCGACCACATTATCAAGATACGTTAATCAAGACATGCGAGTTTCATGTTACGATATGTTCTCCGACTTGTTATGTTTTGGTCAATATTACGTCTTGACTTCGGTCTTGTCTCATGCGATAGATTCATACTTTCTTAAACTCATTATCGTATGCTCTAATATATGTTACATGTTATGATTACTCAATTACCATGGTGTATGTACGTCACTTCGGTGACCAGTTTTGACAGCACCTGTAAGCACTGGCCCTTATGGGTTAAGTCTATGTGCAAATTTTGACAGTTGGATGATGATGATTTTGGATATACATGTTGTGGGCTCATGGGTGCGATGAAATTATGTGATATGTGACGATTGAACATGTGACATTGATGCATATATATATATATATATATATATATATATACTGTTTATAATGGGGATGGCCCCGAAACGCGCACCACAAATGACGGAAGCGGAAATTGCGCAAATGATAGCGCAATAGCTTCAGGCAGTTATCCCCACGATTGTGGCGCAGGTTAGCGCCGGTATCAATGCTAACCCACAACAGAACCAGCAAACAGGGCCTGTAGATCAAAATAATCAAAACAATGTTAGATCGTTATGCAAGTGTAGGCACTTCCTGGAGTGCAAACCAATGGAATTTAGTGGAATTGAAGGACCGAATAGGTTAGTGAAATGGATTGAGAAGTCGGAATCGGTAATCAATGTAAGTAATTGTCCCGGTGACTGTGCGGTTAATTATACGACTTGTACCTTCACCAACCATGCCTTAAACTGGTGGAACACCATCAATCAATCTCGCGGGCAGGCCGCAATTAATGCTATGACATGGGACGATCTTAAGGCACTAATGATGGAAAAGTTCTGCCCGGCCAACGAGATTCAGAAGCTTGAACATGAGTTCTGGAACTTGCAGATTCAAGGTGTCAACCATGCCGGTTTCACCAATCGTTTCAATGAACTGGCACGCATACTGCCCGACATGGTCCACCCGGAACATAAGCGGATCGAAAGATATATCTTGGGATTGGCCCTAGAAGTGAGGAGTATTATCAACTCGGTGGAACACATGACTATGCACGGAGTGGTAGCCAGGTCACATACTGTTACATTCGACATGGTTAGACGTAGGATTTTGACGATGCCTGGAGAGCAGGCCGGTAATAAGCGAGGAGCCCCGGAAAGTAGTCAAGCAGGGGCAGTAGAACAGCGAAGAGGGGGAAAGCACCCAGTCAGAGTTACACCATGACGACCCTAACTGGTAACTCTGATAACTACAAAGGAAGCCGCAAAGTGCAACAAGTGCACTTTGCACCACTATGGTGCGTGTCGAGCAGTGATATGCTCAAGGTGTCATAAAAGTGGGCATTATGTCCGAAACTGTAAGATGTCAGCTGAACCAACACGCTTCCGACCCTCAAGGCCTCAACTCTTCAGCAGCAACTCCAGTTGAACCTACCCCCGTACGTGCTATGAATGTGGTAGTACAAAGCATTTCCGAAGAAGTTGCCCGAAGTTAACTCAGCAGACAACAGGAAAGAATATGCAGGGCCAAGCATCTACCTTGAATGCAGCTCGAGGTCGTGCTTTTGTCATTGGGTCTGGTGATGAACGCCAGGATCCAAACGGTCACAAGTACATTCCTCGTTCGGATCAATATGCTTTAGTGTTATTTGATTTGGGTGCTAATAAGAGTTATGTTTCTATTGCATTTTTGCCACTATTAAATATGGCCGCTATTGACTTAAACCAACTGTATTCCGTCGAACTTGCCAACGGGAAATCAATCACCGTCACCAACTCATTTGTAACTACCATATAACCCTTAATGGTTACCAATTTCTATTGACCTTTTACTCGTAGAACTGGGCAGTTTTGACGTCGTTTTAGGAATGGACTGGTTGTCTAATCATCGGGCTGAAGTATTGTGTGAACAGAAGATTGTAAAGATTCCTTTGTCCCGGACAATGTGATCATGGTAGAGGGAGAGAAGTTAGGTACCACGCTGAACCACATGTCCCAACTCAAGGCGTTGAAGTGTATACGACAGGGATATGACGTGTTTTTAGCTAGCGTCAAGACAGATGAACCAACCAAAAAACGTATTGAAGATATCCCGATAGTGTGAGAATACCCAGACGTGTTCCCAGAGGAATTGCCCGGATTGCCGCTCAATCGGCAAGTCGAGTTTCGGATCGACCTAATACTGGGAATAACACCCATCGCTAAAGCCCCATACCGTCTTGCACGTCCGAGATGCAAGAACTATCAACGCACCTGCAGGAGTTACTTGATCGAGGTTTTATCCATCCTAGTTATTCTCCCTGGGGAGCCCAGTTTTATTTGTAAAGAAAAAGGACGGCAGCTTCCGAATGTGCATCGACTACAGAGAATTAAACAAGGTCATTATTAAGAACTGATACCCTCTTCACGGATCGATGATCTTTTTGACCAGCTACAAGGAGCCCGATATTTTTCTAAGATAGATCTTCGATCGGGTTACCATCAAGTAAAGGTCCAAGAGGACGACATCCCCAAGACGGCTTTTCAAACTCGGTATGGCCACTACGAGTTCCTGGTTATGCCCTTCAGGCTAACCAACGCACCTGTTGTGTTCATGGAGCTCATGAACCGGGTGTGTAAACCATACTTTGACAAGTTCATCATCGTCTTCATCGACGATATTCTGATTTACTCCAAGAGCAAGGACGAGCACGAGCATCATTTACGTGCTATACTGGAGATACTACGGAAGGAGCAACTATACGCTAAATTGTCTAAGTGCGAGTTTTGGTTGCAAGCCGTACGATTTTTGGGACATGTGGTGGATCAGTACGGAATTCATGTGGATCCAAGTAAGATAGAAGCAATCAAGAGTTGGCTTGTGCCTAAATCTTCGAAAGAGATATGCAAATTCTTGGGACTGGCGGGTATTACCATCGGTTCATCGAAAATTTCTCTAGTATTGCCCAATCGCTAAAACAAAAGTTATGAATGGGGTGATGACCAGGAAACAATATTCCAGCTGTTGAAACAAAAGTTATGCGAGGCCCCAATTTTGACGTTACCCAAAGGTAACAATGACTTCGTCGTTTATTGTGACACATCTCGACGAGGGCTCGGATGTGTCCTAATGCAAAGAAACAAAGTCATTGCATACGCTTCCAGACAACTAAAGGTGCACAAGAAGAACCACACGACGCATGATTTGGAACTGGGCGCGGTCATATTCGCACTAAAGATATGGAGACTTTACTTATATGGTACAAAGTGTACTATATATATACGGACCACAAAACCTCCAACATATCTTCAAAAAAAAAAGAGCTGAACATGAGGCAGCGCAGATGGGTAGAATTATTAAATTATATGACTGTGAAATAAAGTACCACCCAGGAAAAGCTAATGTGGTAGCGGATGCCCTAAGTAGGAAGGATCGAATTAAACCCCTCCGAGTGCGAGCACTGGAAATGATTGTACAAACGAGCCTTAAAGGCGAATCTGGAACGCGCAAATGCAATCCCTGGAGGAAAGGCAGTTACCCAGCGAACGGTTGCATGGAAATGAGAAAAGCCTTGCGAAGAAGACGGATGAAGTGTTGTATGTTAAGGATCGAGTGTGGATTCCTGCAAGTTCGAAGCTAAGACAGTTGATCATGGACGAGGCCCATAAATCAAAATATTCGATTCACCCCGGTACAGACAAGATGTACCACGACCTTAAAGAGTTTTATTAATGGCCGGGAGTGAAAAAGGACGTGGCGAAATATGTAAGCCAACGTTTGACTTGTGCTTGGGTCAAAGCAGAGTATTAGAAACCCTCAGGAATATTACAACAACCCGAGATACCACAGTGGAAATGGGAACAAATCACGATGGATTTCGTGACCCATCTCCCAAGAATGCCCTGTGGTCATGACGCGATTTGGGTAATAGTCGATTGATTGACCAAATCCCCACATTATATTCTGATCCATACCACTTATAAAACCGACAAGTTGGCTGAGATCTATACTAATGAGATAGTAGCAAGACACGGTGTCCCGGTTGCTATTATTTCAGACCGAGACAGCCACTTCACTTCTAGAAATTGGCAGAAGCTACAAGAAGCTTTGGGGACGCGGATCGATCTGAGTACTGCTTACCATCCCCAAACCGACGGCCAATCAAAACGCACGATCCAAACGCTAGAGGACTTGCTTCGCGCCTGTATCCTGGACTTCGAAGGGAGTTGGGACAAGCATCTTCCACTAGTAGAAGTTTCCTACAACAATAGCTACCACAACAGTATCCAGGCAGCTCCGTAGGAGGCGCTTTATGGTCGAAAGTGCCGATCACCACTTTGTTTGGCCGAAGTGGGTGCCAACTGATGGGATCCGAGCTAGTACAGAAAACGACTGATAAGATCCATCAGATTCAGAATAACTGAAAGCTGCTCAGGATCTGCAAAGAGTTGGGCTGATGTACGTAGAAAACCGTTATCGTTCAAGGTGGGTGAACGGGTATAGTTAAAAGTATCACCGTGGAAAGGCGTTATCAGATTTGGAAAGATCAGAAAGTTAGCACTACGATACATTGGACCCAATGAGATTCTAGCGAAACTCAGTCCTGCAGCTTATCGGTTGAAGCTACCAACCGAGCTTAGTGCCATTCATAATGTCTTCCACATTTCAAACTTAAAGAAGTGCCTATCAGGCAAGGCCACCCAGATACCTTTGGAAGACATACACGTTGACGATAGACTCCACTTTGTGGAAAAACGGGTACAAATAGTTGATGGCAGGGTTAAACAATTAAGGCACAACAAAATTTCTCTGGTTAAAGTCCGGTGGAACTCTAAACAAGGACCTGAATATACTTGGGGACGGAAGGATGAATTCCATAGAAAATACCCTCAGCTTTTTCCCTAGCAAGACGGGGTAAATTTCAGGGACAAAATTTCTTAACCAGGGGAGACTGTGATACATAGGACAAAACCAGGTACACCATAATCGGTCCAAAACTTTAAGTATGCTTAAAACAATAATTGTGCGAAAACCCTAAAAACCTGTGTGACTTGCGTGCTAGATTAAATGATATCTGTTATGTCTTGGAGGAATTCGAGAGCACGTCATCGTTAACATAACACTAATAAAGGCCAACGGTGCGAGGTTGGTGTCCTTAGCCTTTGAAAACGTGTTAAACGGGAGCTTTCCGTTTAACAGCGCATTAAACATTTGACGATGAATATTAGTCCATTGGTAGGGCTATTTAAAATTCTGAGTTTACGGAACATCTTAGTTATGTGCCTTAGACCATGACATAAGACTTGAAGCTAATCGGAGCTCGAGCACGCAAAATAAGGCAGTTTCCCGGTTAGGGAAACACCTTCGTTTTGTGAACAACAAATGGCAACCAAACATGCAAGGAACGGTCAATCAAGCCTAATAACACTTAAACTACCTTAATACGAGCCTATTAGGATTAAAACATAACAGGGTTCGGGTATCGAGACGTGTGGCAATTGTTAAAAATCCCAGTAAACTTTGATTGGTACAAGCCTGTGGTAACCGAACATGATATGTATATCATGATATGGTTGTGATTATGTGTAATGATACGAATTCTAGAACATGTGACACTAACTATAATGGGAGTATATGCATAGTAATTACCAAAACATTACGTTGACGCTATGCGTCACCTACATGGCAAGACAAAGTCGTGAATGGATTGACGACTCTGGGAACACATTATGGTTGACATGACACTATTAAGGGCCAATGATGTGAGCTTGGTGTCCTTAGCCTTTAACAACGTGTTAAACGGGGACTTGACGTTTAACAGTGCATTAAACATTCGATCATGATTATTAGGCCAACGGTAGGGCCTTTTAAGACTCTAAGTTCACAAAACATCTTAGTTATGTGCCATAGACTCTGACATAAGATTTGAAACAAATCAGAGCTCGGGCACGCAAAACGAGGCAGTCCCGGTTAGGGAAACGCCTTTGCGTAGGAGCAATGAAAGACAAACCAAACATGCAAGGAACGGTCAATCAAGCCTAAAAACAGTTAAACTAACCCAATACAAGGCTTTTATGATTAAAACATAACCGGGCTCGGGTTTCGAGACGGTTATGCTTGATTTTTAGAACCGAGTCTTTTGACACTAAGAATGCGAAAAACAGAATCCGTTTCTCAAATCGGGTACGCATCTGAGACTCGAAAACAACCTAAACGCGCCACAGAAGATAAACATCATCTTTTAACACGAAAAGAAGAAGCACGACAAAGCGGAAGTGGGGTAGGGGTACCCCCCTTATTATATATTTTTCTTTTTCTTTTTTTCTCATTTTTCTCAATCTTCTTCTTCATTTCCTTCAAAAATTCTGCACAAGAGCTTCCATCTCAGCTGATCACCCTTTAATTCAGCCCAAAATCACCCCAAAATCAAAGGTATACTTCAAGTTTTTCATAGTTTTGATGAAGAATTCTTGATTAAACATGAACTAGACAAAAAAAACTCCTTTTAATCCATTATTATGGATGGTTTTAAACATGGTTCTTGGGTGAAGAAGAACACCTCAGGATTCCCTGATGTTATAGGGCAGCCAAGATCACAAAACTTTGGGTTTTGATACCCTAATCGACACCTAATCGACCAAAAGCGATTAACAAAGTTATTAACCGAAAACAGTGAAACAAAGCTTGATTAACATGTGTTAAGGCATGGTTGGATTGTTCTTGGTATATACATACTGAATATGGCTCACACCCACTTCTGGACTCAAGAAAAACACTTGGAATCCAAGAAATCGCTAGGTATATCACCCGAAACTCGAAACTAGCATAGGCAGAATATTGTCTGGACCATAACTTGGTCAGTGGGTATTGGATTGAGCTGAAATTAACCGAAATGTAGGGTATTGACAGGAAGGTTCACGTAAAATATTAGAAGTTTTGGAATTTTCTACGATTTTTGGTGAATTTTTGACTGTTATATGAAAACAAATCCTGAAAAAATATCAACCAGAGTCAATAAATTACCAAAATTTACCTGAATACTAAGGAACATATGGGAAAGGTTCTGGGAAGTTTCAAAGTCTATTGGTTGGGTTTTGGTTGGTTTAAATCCATGTTTTTATACGTTTTCGGTAGCCGGAAACGCACTGAAACGAAATCAGAAAAATCTCGAACTTTTACAGCAAGTTCCTGGACATGTAAGGGATTTCCTGGAATATTTTGGGAAATTTTAGAAATCGGATGATAAACAAGGTAAATTATTCGGTTAAATTCTACTTTATAAATGATTTATTTGAGAAGTTAATTAAGTTAATAAATTCCCAAAATATTTTTCCTTGAATCTATATATTTTTATAGACTTCCACATAAATTTCCAGATTTTATAAAATATGGAGATTAAATGGGATTTTTCGACTTTTAAAACGCTTATTCTAACTAAATTGGCAGTTTACCGGACAACGAACCTGCCGAAACTGGGAACGGACCAACACCTGTTTTGACTAGAATTGGAACACCAGGAGTATTTTGGGAGGTTCCAAGGTAAGCGGGACACTCTGGGTGTGTTCCACCACCGTTTGGGAGGATCCCCGACAGCGAAAATGGAAACATAAATTTGGCACTATTGGTATACCCGTACCATTATCCGAACGTGTCAAGCAACCGACTTTGGCTGGCCCGTGAACCGGTGCCCGGGAGCCAAACGTGAAACTAATCCTACCCTAACATCCATCCCCACACGAGGATACTATATGTTCAACATGGACTGAAAATACCCACTTGGACCCGAGTTATAGGCATTACCGACCTAGCGACTGATATTAGTAATTACTTGCATGAGTGCTGTTAAAGCCGAACAAGCTTACATATACTCCTATTGCTACCTGTGATGCTACTACCCTATGAGTTTTCACTTCCCCACTTATACTTTATGATGTGAGAACCCAAGCCTTTAGTGCGATGCAATCTCACCAAATCTATTCGTATAGCTACTATAACGACAATTATGTATCAGACTGAGACTTCAATAAGAACATAGATACCCAAAGAACGTGCATGTCGTGCTGATAGCCTGGGAGGATGTGTACGGATTCTTATTCCACTTCTTGCTGTTTCATATTTGATTGTTATACGATCACAGAATTCAAACATCTTGCGAAACGTTTTCGTCCTTGAATCCACGATTCATTTGATTATCCGCTGGATTCCTCTTATGCTTACAATATTGGCTTTAGCTTTCATATCTTGTGATCCTATGATACTTAGTGGTGTTCCTTAGCACATGTTTTGATATATGTTATATCTGAATATGACGATCTCTGGGCTATGGAGATGGCATGGAATGCGTGAATAAGTGACCTTTCCTGTTGTCATTCGATTCCATGGGGTATAAATTTTGCGATGATATAGATTCATTTGAAACGCTTTGCGTTATGGAACATCGTTTCGTGTGACCATCGATTACATTGTGTTCTTTTACGATTATTGATTGTTTCGGATTTCAGTTGGCTAGTCGCGAAAAACAATATTAGGCCGAATATCTTGGTGAACAGAACGTTGATCAGGTATATGGTACTTCCTATATATAAACACCCGGCTACATGATAAGGTACCGTTACTCAGGGTAGACGGGCTTCATGTTGCGATTCATTCGGTTATGTTTGGGCAACGCGGTGTTGATACTTCGACCATGTTTGATGCGATAGATAATGCCATAGTTTTCACAACCACGATATCCATATACGTTTGTGGTGATTTTAAATGAAAAAAAGTTTGGGGTTGACATATAACGACCTTTGGGTTAATCCGGGAAAGGTCCTTTTTCGAAATTATAGTACGACTTTCTTGGGGCACTATACCCTGGTAGTTACTCTGTACTGAACTATTCGGGTATAACCGGTAATAGCTTACCCACATTGATTTACCAAGTGTTTGATTTATGATAAGTGACAGTGTCCTGTCTTGATAAGACAATTCAGTGTAATTTATTTCTTTTGGCGGGAGTCATATATTCGAAATCACTACGTTACGACAAACCAGTTATACTTATGTCACCGACCGTCGTCTAGGAAGCTATTCGATTGAAGCATATATTTCCTTTTCTAGCTATTGTTCGCTAGTGATACAATCTCTAATTCTTAGTAAGAACGCGTAATTAGCATCGGTGTTGATAACCCAATGAGATTTAGGGGTAACACATAAATGAAAAAACTTATCCGGTGAAATCAAAGTTCAGCACGGAGTTGTATGGATGCGAATCAGATTGTAATCAGACTCGTGGAGGCGGAAACATTCTTGTCCATATTCCTCGTAACTGTTAATACTTCGTATTAACAGAATACTCCTATGTATACATGTATTTATTAATATACAACATTCTCCGCAGGCCCATCTAAATGTCAATCTGGTAGACCTCGGTTGGGGGGTGACGTAACCCAGTACGAAGTAATCATTAAGTAGTCCAATTCATCACTTAAAAATCAATTCAATTCTCCTCACTAACACTGTTGGATAGTGTTGAGGTTCGGTACATGTAATTACTAGTTTGATACACCCTATCCTTTTTAATCAGTATTCAGTTATGCTACGGTACGTTAGCTTCCTATGTAACTATGGCAGGTATTTCGGTGATAGAACCAAGTGGCATACAACTTTGAATCCTAGCTATTTTGTTCAAACTAATACAAGATAAATCCCCCGTAACTCGAAGTAAAAATAAATGAGCGATACGAAGGACCCGTAAAATGATACAAAGCGAATTTTTTCATCGGACCATTATTTTAATTATATATATAGATCCAAGTCAAAGGACGATATTTAATAGAATTGTATAAAATTTGTATATATCAAACGATCCCTTGTTTTCAGCCTCGCATAATTTAGTGAAAATATGTTCTAATAAAAGACGAGATCGCCTCGAGTAGTATTCGAGTACCGTAATACAATGATTAACCTATGTGACAACTCTTATTTACATATTCAAACTCTAGACCACACGGGGTCCTGACCTGAATTCCTTCGGTAACCCTGATATACTAAGTCTTGAATCAATATCGCCCATATGAGGGCGGTGCATTCATGCTAGAAATCGCATAAGGGGATACATGGTTCCTTGATTCCTTTCGATTAAGGCTTTTCACGTCATGACACCTACTACGGTCGTGCGAATGGTCCTGAGTAGGGACTAACCCAAATACTTGTATGCCTATAAAACATATTGACTCCCCAACGCTACGATAATAATACCTGGAGAACACCATGCGTCTCCTCCTCTTCCTTGAAACACCTGAGGAGTCCAAATCTTATACATAATAAATTCACAATTCATAGGGAATGATCGAAATTCCCTTCGGGCCATTGTAAAGGTATTATTTGGTAGTGGTCTCCTACATGAGTAGGAGGATGATGCTGGAGATACGCCGACTTTCATCCGTCGATTGGACACAAAGTGAACGATACCCTACGTTTATGAGTAACCAAGAGCATGCGTTAAACAATGTTGCTTGTCCTCGTGAGTATACAAAAAATAAATTCTTTAGACCAGGGGAGTATTGTTGAACCACCCCTCGTCTTCTTTTGAATGGTTGGTACCTTAATTGATTTCAGTTCGATCGATTTAAATGAGTATTCGTAAAATACGATGCTACCAAGAAACCTGATTCTTCGTTATTTTCGAGTGACAAAAATTCTTGTGCTACTTAAGGAAACAAGAACTGGAGGAATCTTAAGTATAATACTGCATATATACATATATACCTGAGTATTCATACCATGAGTGAAATTCACGACCGGGGGATGATTGTCGGACGTTGTTGCGCTATCATTTGCGTGATTGCTGCCTCGGTCATTTGTGGTGAGCGTTTCGGGGCCATTCTATTATAAACAGTATATATATACATGTATCAATGTCACATATTTAATCATCCCATATCATACAATTTCGTCACACGCATGAGTCCACCACATGTGTAACCGACATCATTATCATGTGTATAATGATATCCGTCATCAAACAACTATTAAAATTGCACTTAGACTTAACCCAAAAGGGCCAGCGCTTAAATGTGCGGTCAGAACACATCACCGGAGTGACGTATATACGCCATACTATGAAAATCACGAACTACCCTGTATGGAGGAAGACGTTCTAAACCAAACTCTCTTTGAAATAGGAGTAGTCATGAGCCGTCCGAATATCGTAATTGGTGTCTTTTTTGCGCTGAACCCACCTAGGGAAAACTAAACTAGAAATAGTAGTCCCAATCATTCCAGATGAAGGGACTAGTGAATCTTCTGAATACGTCCCTCGGATATCATGCCCATCCGGAGGGGAATTCCTTTGATAAGCACTTCGTATATACCTAAAATAGGAATGAGACTTCGACGCTACAACTAATTCTCTTCCAACTTGGTGAACTACTTATCATACGCTACGAATTGTAGATACCTTGATGTGCGATACCAAGTCAAACTAAATGACCAAAGTGTAAATCGGTGCTTGGTTGGATGCACCGACTGGCTGTGAAATGGCCTTCATAACTTCTATTCGTATCCTAGCCATCAGAGTGCTAGGCTTTCCTTGATTGAGTGCGGTTTGCATTCAGCTCTTCTTGTAGTTGCGCCTGTTATTTTAAGAGGTTGTCAAGCGATTATGGATCAATGTTACGACATTTCCCGGTAGCATGTATTCCTTTCCTGCCCTATTAAGAAGCAGAAATGATTAATCCTAAGACAAAGGGCTGAGAAACTCAACGACCCTAGTCTTTACCAACTCGAGGGCCGGATCTTCTTTTCTTGTTCACATTATTACAAATATGAGACTAACGGGAAAAATCAAAGTCAGTGGTACTGTCCCTATCAGAACTAGGGTGACTATGGATTCGGGCTTTAGCCCATGGGTTGATAAAACCACACGAATTTCCCAATCTAAACCAAAATGGTTTTGCATGAACGAACTCGACAAAACCCTTACATTTCATCAATGGATTCAAATGGCGGAGGTACCAAGATGGGAAAGCATCATATCTTCCTATCCTCATATACAGTTCAGACCATACCAAGTTCAAATTTGACTCGAAAAAACCACGAGACCGAGACGGTTAAGTGGTGATTAACCACCTTGTGACTAGTATGGACTATATTCGCCTATGCATTAGGTAATCTTTTGAGAACATGATGGGAAACGATTACTTCTCGTTGTTTCCATTAACGATATCCTTGTGAAACGTTAGTCGAGCGTGGCTATGTTCCTACCCTGCGAGGGGTACTCCGTTGATGGGGAATCTTGACTCGATGTACATGCTCGCCTTATGGCAGCCTTAGGCTCTTAAAAGCCTTTCTCTTTCTTATTCTCTACCATAGAGCCGGGACTCTAGTGGTCGGTTAGTATTAGCTGAAGATATTCACGTACACGACAACAAGGGAAGATTGTCACGCACCACTAGGTGAGACCAAATTTATTCCCTTAACACAAACATGCGGAGCATGATGCTCACCATTGCGATGTTCGCAAAGAACCCTGGGAGGTTATCCATACTCCTCCTCTCTAGGGGGGTGTTCAATAACCCTTAAACAAAATCTTAAATGAAACTTATGGTGTCTGTATGGTAAAGACAATGAATGCGAAGAAAACATAATAATTGCAGTTATCTGCAAGCTGAACACGTGACTCCTGGTTTGCTATGAGTCCAACAACACTCTCACTTTCAGATTGGAAGTGATGACAAACGTTACTCTTAACAATACGTAGGAATTGTGGATGGACAAATTACACAGCTACTATGTAGCACAATTATCATCTCGTACGATAATGATACTAATCGAAAAGCGAAAACATACTTGTCTGTCAGATGGCTGACTGAGCTTTCCAACGAATACTAAACGAAATTCCGAGGACGAAATTCTTGTAACCGGGGGAGACTGTGACAATTGTGAAAAACCCCAGTAAACTTTAATTGGTACATATCCGTGGTAACCGAACGTGATATGTATATCATGATATTGTTGTGATTATGTGTGATGATACGAATTCTAGAACATGTGACACTGACTATAATAGGAGTATATGCACAATAATTACCAAAAACATTACGTTGACAATATGCGTCACCTACATGGCAAGACAAAGTCGTGAATGGATTGACAACTCTGGGAACATGTCATGGTTGACATGATACTATTAAGGGCCAACGATGTGAGGTTGGTGTCCTTAACCTTTAACAACGTGTTAAACGGGGACTTGACGTTTACCAGCGCATTAAACATTCGATCATGATTATTAGGCCAACGGTAGGGCCCTTTAAGATTCTAAGTTCACGAAATATCTTAGTTATGTGCGATAGACTCTGAATAAGATTTGAAACAAATTGAGCTCGGGCACCCAAAACGAGCAGTCCCGGTTAGGGAAAGGCCTTTGCGTAGGAGCAATGAAAGAAAAATTAAACATGCATGGAACGGTCAATCAAGCCTAAAAACACTTAAACTAACCCAATACAAGGCTTTTATGATTAAAATGTAACCTGGTTCAGGTTTCGAGACGGTTATGCTCGATTTTTAGAACCGAGTCTTTTGACATTAAGAACGCGAAAAACGGAGTCCGTTTCTCAAATCGGGTACGCATCTGAGACCCAAAAACGAACCTAAACGTGCCACAGAAGATAAACATCATCTTTTAACACGAAAAGACGAAGCACGACAAAGCGGAAGTGGGGTAGGGGTACCCCCCTTATTATATTTTTCTTTTTCTTTTTTTTCTCATTTTTCTCAATCTTCTTCTTCATTTCCTTCAAAAATTCTGCACAAGAGCTTCCATTCTCAGCTGATCACCCTTTAATTCAACCCAAAATCAACCCAAAATCAAGGGTTTACATCATGTTTTTCATAGTTTTGATGAAGATTTCTTGATTAAACATGAACTAGACAAAGAAAACTCCTTTTAATCCATGAATATGGATAGTTTAAACATGGTTCTTGGCTGAATAAGAACACCTCAGGGATTTGCTGATGTTATAGGGCAGCCAAGATCACAAAACTTTGGGTTTTGATACCCTAATCGACACCTAATCGACCAAAAGCGATTAACAAAGTTATTAACCGAAAAACAGTGAAACAAAGCTTGATTGACATGGGTTAAGGCATGGCTGGATTGTTCTTCATATATACGTACTAAATATAGCTCACACCCACTTCTGGACTCAAGAAAAACATATGGAATCGAAGAAATCGCTAGGTATATCACCCGAAATTCGAAACTAGCATAGGCAGAATATTGTCTGGACCATAACTTGGTCCGTGGGTATTGGATTGAGCTGAAATTTGGTGTGGTGATGTAGGGTATTCACAGGAAGGATCATGTAAAATATCAGAAGTTTTGGAATTTTCTATGAGTTTTGGTAAATTTTTGACTATTTTATCAAAACAAATCCAGAAAAAATATTAAACCTAGTCAATAAATCACCAACATATACCTAAACACTAAGGAACATATGGGAAAGATTCTAGGAAGTTTCAAAGACTATTGGTGGGGTTTTGGTTCAGATTAAAATCCGCGTTTTTATTAGTTTTCGGTAGCCGGAAACGCACTGAAACGATATAGGAAAAATCCCAAATTTTTACAGCAAGTTCCTGGACATATAAGGGAGTCCCGGGAATATTTTGGGAATTTTTAGAAATCGGATGATAAATAAGGTAAATTATTCGGTTAAATACTGCTTTATAAATGATTTATTTGAGAAGTTAAATTAACTTTATATATTCCCAAAATATTTTTTCTTGAATCTATATTTTTTACTAACTTCCACAAAAATTTCCAGCATTTTATAAAATATGGAGATTAAATGGGATTTTTTGACTTTTAAACGCTTATTTTAACTAAATTCGGCAGTTTACCGGACAACGAACCTACCGAAACTAGGAACGGACCAAAACCTATTTTGACTACCGGGAGTACTTTCGGAGGTTCTAGGGTAAGCGAGACACTCTGGGTGTGTTCCACCACCGTTTGGGAGGATCCCCGACGGTGAAAATGGAAACTCAAATTTGGGCAACCTAGACTCCCCAAACACCCTTAATGAAAAGTTGATCTTTCTTAAATCACAACACATTGGCACTATTGGTATTCCTGTACCATTATCCGAACGTGTCAACCAACCGACTTTGGCTGGCACGTGAACCGGTGCCTGGGAGCCAAACGTGAAACTAATCCTACCCTAACATCCATCCCCACACCAGGATACTATACGTATAACATGGACTGAAAATACCCACTTGGACCCGAGCTAGACATTACCGACCTAGCGACTGATATTCGTAATTACTTGCATGAGTGCTGTTAAAGCCGAACAAGCTTACATATACTCCTATTGCTACCTGTGATGCTACTATCCTGTGAGTTTTCACTTCCACACTTTTGAATGGGGACTTGCATGTTACAAACTGTGTTAATTACACCAACTTGTGAGCGAGTTTAACTCTTCCACTTTTAAACTTTTTTACTGTTTTCTGAGGTGACTTGTATGTTACCAACTGTGTTAATTGCACCAACTTATGATGTGAATTACCTAACACACGAATAATCCCCAACTAGTGCATGTGATTAACGTAAGCCGTGGGAAGTGGATAGTACTATTGGTTTGACAAACCCAATTGCTACGACCGGACTGTAACCCGGCAACAAGCAACTGCACGCGTCCTGAACTTGGTTATGTTGTTAGGCATAACTACATCTGGGGCGTTGGACTGCACGTGACGCAGTGGATAGGCTGAGGTGTAGAACGTGACACGGCCTGGTGTGCTGAGGTGTCGAACGTGACACGGCACGGTTATAACAGTCAAGGTTTCATGGGTGCATACTCGTGTAATTCCATCTGTGACTATGACCAGTGCAATTAAACTTGTTAACACATATTGTTCCACAACAACTAAACATGTGGAACTCACCAGCAGCGTTTAGCTGACCCTTTTTAAAACTAACATGCATTTCAGGTAACTTGAGACTGGTGTGATCCGTGTATGTTTTTCAAGACATGTTTATAGGCGAACCCTGATATAGACGCATGTGGCTTAGAAGACTTATGTGGTTCATGTGAACACACAGTTGTAACAGACATGTAGTATGTAATCAACCTTTTGTAAGTAATAAAATGTAGTGTCTTTATAAACAATGTGCGTATACCAGAGGTTTCCGTTGCATCCCGTATTTTTTCTTCCGCTGCAAGTCGGGGTCTGACAGAAACGGTATTAGATCCATTTGTTATAGAGAATCAGGTGCCTTTAAGGAAACCTAGACTATAACTACAGGCTCGGACTTTCGGGTCAAGACGGTTATGCATGGTTTTTAAAACCAAGTCTTTTAACACTAAAACGCGAAAAAGGGAGTCCGTTTCGCAAATCAGGGATGCGTGTGGGACCTGAAAACGAACCTAAACGCGAGAACGAAGATAAACATTATCTTTTAAACACGAAAAACGAAGCACGACAAAGCGATAGGTGGGGTAGGGGTGCCCCCACTTGTGATCGCCCCCTTGTTTATATCTTTTTTTTTCTTCATTTTCCATCAAAATTCTGCTCAAAACTCTCAAGAACTCAGCTGATTATCACCTTAATTCAGCAAAATCTAAGGTATAATTCAAGTTTCTTATGATTTTGATGAAGTTTTCTTGATTAAACATGAACTAGACCATGAAAACTCTTTTTAATCCATGTTAATGGATGATTTAAACATGGTTCTTGACTGAATAAGAACACCTCAGGGATTCCCTGATATTATATGGTAGCCAAGATCACAAAATTTTGTCTTTTGATACCCTAATCGACTAAAAGCGATTAACAAAGTTATGAACCAAAAAACAATGAAACAAGGTTTGATTGACATGAATTATGGCATGTTTGGATTGTTCTTGATGTGTAGGTGCTGAATATAGAACACACACACTTCTGGACTCGAGTAAAACACACGGGAACGGAGCTTGCGCTAGGTAGAACACCCGAAACCTTCTATTAGCATAGGCAGAATATTGTTTGGACTATAACTTAGTCCGTGACGCTTTGATTGAGCTGAAATTTAGTGTGGTGAGGTTGGGTATTGACAGGAAGGTCCACGTAAAATGTTACAATTTTTGGAATTTTTTATTGTTTTAACGAAAGAAATTGGGGAAAAATACCAAACGGAGTCTATAAACCACCAAAATTTACATGAACACTAAGGAACATATAGAGAATGTTCTGGAAAGTTTGAGAGTCCATTGGTTGAATTTTGATTACGATTAAAAATTCGCGTTTATGTGAGTTTTCGGAAGCAGGAACCGTGAACCGACCGAAGCCAACATTTACTATAGTTGGAACACCGGGAGTATCCCGGGAGATTCCAGGGTCGACGGGACACCATGGGTGTCTCAAATGCCAGTTCGGGGGAATCCCCGACGGCGAAAGCGGAAACTCAATTTTAGGCAACATGGACACCCCAAACACCCAAGCTCCCTCAGTGAAAAGTTAATCTTTCTTAACTGACAACATGTGGGTACTACTAGTATTCCCGTACAATTATTCGAACGTGAAACAACTGACTTTGGCTGGCACGTGAACCGGTGCCCGGAAGCCAAACTAAAAACTGATACTACCCTGACATCCATCACAATACCAGCATCTTATAGGTTCAATCCGGGGTGGAAACTCATAACCAGGTCCAAGTTATAACCATTACCAACTTAGATGCTGATTTAAATCCTTACTTGCATGTGTGCTATTAAAGTTGATCAAGTTGATTGATCACTCTTTGATTGATACTACTACCTGCACTGTGAGTTTCACTACCCCACTTTTAAACTATTTTAATGTTTTCTAGGGTGATTTGCATTCTACAAACTGTGTTAATTGCACCAAATTGTGATGATGTGAATTACCTAACACACGAACTATCCCCAATACAAGTTATTAACGTTAGCCGTGGGCAGTGGATAGTACTATTGGTCTGACAAATCCAGTTGCTGTGATCAGACTGTGTGTCGGCAAACAGGCAACTGCACGCGTCCTAAACTCTGTTATGTTGTTAGGCATAACAACACCTGGGGCGTTTAACTGCACGTGACGCAGTTGGTGGGCTGAGGTGTCGAACATGACACGACCCGGTGTGCTGAGGTGTCGAACGTGACACGACACGGTTATAACAGTCAAGGTTTCACTTGTGCTCTCGTGTAATTCCATCAGCGATCTGTGACACGTGCAATTAAACTTGTTAACTTATTTTACTACGAAACAACCAAACCAGTGAAACTCACCGGCTCGGTTAGCTGACCCTTTTTGAAAACTAACATGCATTTCAGGCAAAACTAAACAGGAATAAGGAATGTGTGTATGGAATGGCTTGAGTAGCGGATAGTAGCAGAATAAAGACGGTAGTGGCTTGTAGTACCGCACTTAACCTTATGGTTTGTAATATGTTACTTTAAGTATGTTGTAGCTGATGTTCCCTCTTTATATGATATCACGTTTTTAACTTATAGGAACTACCATGTGTCTGTCGCACCCCGCAATTGTCTTCCGTTGCGAGTCGAGGTGCGACACTCTTCCACCTGAAAGTGACATTTGTTTGAAAATTTCTGATCCACACGAAAAAGGGTAATCCATTTGAGATTTTATTTTTATTCGTACACACTAGTGTTCCTTCGCACGACAGAACAATGGTCCGTTCGAAAAAGTTTCGTTCGCAAGAAAGAACTTTTAATTGACTTATTCGTTCGATTTTTTTGTTAAAAGGACGACATGTTTTAATAAAAAATACAGGGATGAAGAGATATTAAGTAGGATTAAATAGATACGAAAAATTAATTTCTGAAATGTATAAGTTTGACGTCTATAAAACTGATAAAACACATAATGCAAAATTAGCAGAATCTCTATCATCAGAATGGGATGAAGTTTTGTACCAAATGAGAAAAGATTCGTTAGATTATGATGATTATTAATTTATGGACATGATTCGAGCATATATAATAGATATTGAAGAGAAGAAAGCTATGGAGCTAAAAGAAGAGAGGGAAAAAATAATGGTGAATAATATTGAGGCTAAAGAATCGGTCTTGTCTACCAATGAGGCTTCATGTTCTGAACCAATGTGCTTAAAATGTGACAAATAAAGATTAGATAATGCCAAACTCTTGAACGATTTGGAGAGTTTGACATTAGAAAATAAAAATTTAAAACAAAATGAAAAAGATTTTAAAAATCAAATAAAAATTTTAGAAAATGAAATTGAAAGTGCTAAAAATGAAGCCGAGATTTTGAATAATAAATTAAAAGGTTTTGTTACCTTGTCCTTAATGTTAGATCATATGGTTCCAAAACCAATAAGGAAAAATGAAGAAAGTAGGAAGATGAATATGAGTTTTGTAATCGTGGAATCGGGTATAAATCGTTAAGAAAAGGTAATCAAGTTGGTTCGAAAACGGTATACCTGATAACACTAAAAATAATAATAAAAATAAAACTTCATGAAAGTCCAATAAGTGACAATGTCAGAAATTATGACGATGTCATAATCAAAGATTGTGATGATGATACTGATGATGATGAAAATGACAAAAAGAATTTTTTTTAAATTAAAAGAAAAATATCATGAAATAATTCCGCCGTTCGCTGAAAAAGCCGAACAAGCTTATATATACTCTTATTGCTACCTGTGATGCTACTATCCTGTGAGTTTTCACTTCCCCACTTTTGAATTGTTTTACTGTTTTTAGGGGACTTGCATGTTACAAACTGTGTTAATTACACCAACTTGTGAGCGAGTTTCACTCTTCCACTTTTAAACTGTTTTACTGTTTTCTGGGGTGACTTGCATGTTACCAACTGTGTTAATTGCACCAACTTATGATGTGAATTACCTAACACACGAATAATCCTCAACTAGTGCACATGATTAACGTAAGCTGTGGGTAGTGGATAGTACTATTGGTCTGACAAACCCAGTTGCTACGACAGGACTGTAACCCGGAAACAAGCAACTGCACATGACGCAGTGGATAGGCAGAGGTGTCGAACGTGACACGGCCTGGTGTGCTGACGTGTCGAACGTGACACAAAACGGTTACAACAGTCAAGGTTTCATGGGTGCATACTCGTGTAATTCCATTTGTGACTATGACCAGTGCAATTAAACTTGTTAACACATATTGTTCCACAACAACTAAACCAGTGGAACTCACCAGTAGCATTTAGCTGGCCCTTTTTAAAACTAACATGCATTTCAGGTAACTTGAGACTGGTGTGATCCGTGTATGTTGTTCAAGACATGTTTATAGGCGAACCCTGATATAGACGCATGTGGCTTAGAAGACTTATGTGGTTCATAGGAACACACAGTTGTAACATACATGTAATATGTAATCAACCTTTTGTATGTAATAAAATGTAGTGTCTTTATAAACAATGTGTTTGTACCAGAGGTGTCTGTTGCATCCTGTATTTTTTCTTCCGCAGCAAGTTGGGGTCTGACAGAAGATGGTATCAGATCCATTGGTTATAGTGAATCAGGTGCCTTTAAGGAACCTAGACTATAACTACAGGCTCGGACTTTAGCGACAAGACGGTTATGCATGGTTTTTAAAACCAGGTCATTTAACACTAAAACGCGAAAAAAGGAGTCCGTTTTGCAAATCGGGGATGCGTGTGGGACCTGAAAACGAACCTAAACGCGAGAACGAAGATAAACATCATCTTTTAAACACGAAAAACGTAGCACGAAAAAGCGATAGGTGGGTAGGGGTGCCCCCACTTGCGACCACCCCCCTTGTTTATATCTTTTTTTTTCTTCATTTTCCATCAAAATTCTGCTCAAAACTCTCAAGAACTCATCTGATTATCACCTTAATTCAGCAAAATCAAAGGTATAATTCAAGTTTCTTATGATTTTGATGAAGTTTTCTTGATTAAACATGAACTAGACCATGAAAAATCTTTTTAATCCATGTTAATGGATGATTTAAAAATGGTTCTTGGCTGAATAAGAACACCTCAGGGATTCCATGATGTTATATGGTAGCAAAGATCACAAAACTTTGGCTTTTGATACCCTAATCGACTAAAAGCGATTAACAAAGTTATGAACCAAAAAACAGTGAAACAAGGCTTGATTGACATGAATTATGGCATGTTTGGATTGTGCTTGATGTGTAGGTGCTGAATATAGAACCCACACACTGGACTCGAGTAAAAAGCACGGGAACGGAGCTTGCGCTAGGTAGAACACCCGAAACCTTCTATTAGTATAGGTAGAATATTGTTTGGACTATAACTTGGTCCGTGACGCTTGGATTGAGCTGAAATTTACTGTGGTGAGGTAGGGTATTGACAGGAAGGTCCACTTAAATGTTAGAATTTTTGGAATTTTCTATGATTTTTGGCGAATTTTTGACTGTTTTACCGAAAGAAATTCGGGAAAAATACCAAACGGGGTCTATAAACCACCAAAATTTACATGAACACTAAGGAACATATAGAGAATGTTTTGGGAAGTTTGAGAGTCCATTGGTTGATTGATTAGGATTAAAAATCCACGTTTCTGGGAGTTTTGTAAGCCGGAACCGTGAACCGACCGAAGCCAACATTTATATACTTGGAACACTGGAGTATCCGGGAGATTCCAGACTGGACACCAGGGTGTGTCTAGTGCCAGTTCAGGGGAATCCCTGAGGGACGAATGCGGAAACTCAATTTTGGGCAACCTGGACTCCCCAAACACCCAAACTCCTTTAAATTTGTATGACAAAAAAGTGGGTACTATTAGTATTCCCGTACCATTATTTGAACGTGTCAAACAACTGACTTTGGCTGGCACGTACCGGGGCACGGAAGCAAAACTAAAAAACTGATACTACCCTGACATCCATCACAATACCAGCATCCTATAGGTCAATCCGGGGTGGAAACTCATAACCAGTCCAAGTTATAACCATTACCAACTTAGATACTGATTTAATCCTTACTTGCATGTGTGCTATTAAAGCTGATCCAGTTGATTTATCACTCTTTGACTGATACTACTACCTGCACTGTGAGTTTCACTACCCCACTTTTAAACTGTTTTACTATTTTCTGGGGACTTGCATGTTACAAACTGTGTTAATTACCCAACTTGTGAGTGAGTTTCACTCTTCCACTTTTAAACTGTTTCACTGTTTTCTGGGGTGACTTGCATGTTACCAACTATGTTAATTGCACCAACTTATGATGTGAATTACCTAACACACAATCCCCAACTAGTGCACGTGATTAACATAAGCCGTGGGCAGTGGATAGTCCTATTGGTCTGACAAACCCAGTTGCTACGACCGGACTGTAACCCGGTAACAAGCAACTGCACGCATCCTTAACTCGGTTATGTTGTTAGGTATAACTACATCTGGGGCGTTGGACTGCACGTGACGTAGTGGATAGGCTGAGGTGTCCAACGTGACGCAGCCTGGTGTGCTGAGGTGTCGAACGTGACACGGCACGGTTATAACAGTGAAGGTTTCATGGGTGCATACTCGTGTAATTCTATATGTGACTATGACCAGTGCAATTAAACTTGTTAACATATATTGTTCTACAACAACTAAACTAGTGGAACTCACCAGCAACGGTTTAGCTGACCCTTTTTAAAACTAACATGCATTTCAGGTAACTTGAGACTGGTGTGATCCGTGTATGTTGTTCAAGACATGTTTATAGGCGAACCCTCATATATAGACGCATGTGGCTTAGAAGACTTATGTGGGTCATGGGAACACACAGTTGTAACATACATGTAGTATTAAGCCGGGAAGTTTGAGAATGTTCGGGGAAGTTTGAGGTCCATTGGTTGATTTTGATTAGGATTAAAAATCCGCGTTTCTGGGAGTTTTCGTAAGCCGGAACCATGAACCGACCGAAGCCAACATTTATTATACTTGGAACACCAGGAGTATCCCGGGAGATTCCAGACTGGACACCAAGGGTGTGTCCAGTACCAGTTCGGGGGAATCCCTGACGGCGAAGGCGAAAACTCAATTTTGGGCAACCTGGACTCCCCAAACACCCAAACTCCATTAATTAAAAGTTAATCTTTCTTAAATGACAACAAGTGGGTACTATTAGTATTCCCGTACCATTATTCGAACGTGTCAAACAACTGACTTTGGCTGGCACGTGAACCGGTGCCCGGAAGCAAAACTAAAAACTGATACTACCCTGACATCCATCACAATACCAGCATCCTATAGGTTCAATCCGGGGTGGAAACTCATAACCATGTCCAAGTTATAACCATTACCAACTTAGATACGGATTTAAGTCCTTACTTGCATGTGTGCTATTAAAGCTGATCCAGTTGATTGATCACTCTTTGACTGATACTACTACCTGCACTGTGAGTTTCACTACCCCACTTTTAAACTGTTTTACCATTTTCTGGGGACTTGCATGTTACAAACTGTGTTAATTACACCAACTTGTGAGCGAGTTTCACTCTTCCACTTTTAAACTGTTTTACTATTTTCTGGGGTGACTTGCATGTTACCAACTATGTTAATTGCACCAACTTATGATCTGAATTACCTAACACACGAATAATCTCCAACTAGTGCACGTGATTAACGTAAGCCGTGGGTAGTGGATAGTCCTATTGGTCTGACAAACCCAGTTGCTACTACCGGACTGTAACCCGGTAACAAGCAACTGCACGCATCCATAACTCGGTTATGTTGTTAGGTATAACTACATCTGCGGCGTTGGACTGCACGTGACGTAGTGGATAGGCTGAGGTGTCCAACGTGACGCAGCCTGGTGTGCTGAGGTGTCGAACGTGACACGGCACGGTTATAACAGTGAAGGTTTCATGGGTGCGTACTCGTGTAATTCTATATGTGACTACGACCAGTGCAATTAAACTTGTTAACATATATTGTTCTACAACAACTAAACTAGTGGAACTCACCAGCAACGTTTAGCTGACCCTTTTTAAAACTAACATACATTTCAGGTAACTTGAGACTGGTGTGATCCGTGTATGTTGTTCAAAACAAGTTTATAGGCGAACCCTCATATATAGACGCATGTGGCTTAGAAGACTTATGTGGGTCATGGGAACACACAGTTGTAACATACATGTAGTATGTAAGCCGGGAAGTTTGAGAATGTTCTGGGAAGTTTGATAGTCCATTGGTTGATTTTGATTAGGATTAAAAATCCGCGTTTCTGGGAGTTTTCGTAAGCCGGAACCGTGAACCGACCGGAGCCGACATTTACTATACTTGGAACACCGGGAGTATCCCGGAGATTCCAGACTGGACACCAAGGGTTTGTCTAGTGCCAGTTTGGGGGAATCCCCGACGGCGAAGGCGGACAACCTGGACTCCCCAAACACCCAAACTCCATTAATGAAAAGTTAATCTTTCTTAAATGACAACAAGTGGGTAATATTAGTATTCCCGTACCATTATTCGAACGTGTCAAACAACTGACTTTGGCTGGCACGTGAACCGGGGCCCGTAAGCAAAACTAAAAACTGATACTACCCTGACATCCATCACAATACCAGCATCCTATAGGTTCAATCCGGGGTGGAAACTCATAACCAGATCCAAGTTATAACCATTACCAACTTAGATACTGATTTAAGTCCTTACTTGCATGTGTGCTATTAAAGCTGATCCAGTTGATTGATCACTCTTTGACTGATACTACTACCTGCACTGTGAGTTTCACTACCCCACTTTTAAACTGTTTTACTATTTTCTAGGGACTTGCATGTTACAAACTGTGTTAATTACACCAACTTGTGAGCGAGTTTCACTCTTCCACTTTTAAACTGTTTTACTGTTTTCTGGGGTGACTTGCATGTTACCAACTATGTTAATTGCACCAACTTATGATGTGAATTACCTAACACACGAATAATCCCCAACTAGTGCACATGATTAACGTAAGCCTTGGGCAGTGGATAGTCCTATTGGTCTGACAAACCCAGTTGCTACGACCGGACTGTATCCCGGCAACAAGCAACTGCACGCGTCCTGAACTCGGTTATGTTGTTAGGAATAACTACATCTGGGGCGTTGGACTGCACGTGACGCAGTGGATAGGCAGAGGTGTCCAACGTGACGCAGCCTGGTGTGCTGAGGTGTCGAACGTGACACGGCATGGTTATAACAGTGAAGGTTTCATGGGTGCATACTCGTGTTATTCTATCTGTGACTACGACCAGTGCAATTAAACTTGTTAACACATATTGTTCCACAACAACTTAACTAGTGGAACTCACCAGCAGCGTTTAGCTGACCCTTTTTAAAACTAACATCCATTTCAGGTAACTTGAGACTGGTGTGATCCGTGTATGTTGTTCAAGACATGTTTATAGGCGAACCCTCATATATAGACGCATGTGGCTTAGAAGACTTATGTGGGTCATGGGAACACACAGTTGTAACATACATGTAGTATGTAAGCCGGGAAGTTTGAGAATGTTCTGGGAAGTTTGATAGTCCATTGGTTGATTTTGATTAGGATTAAAAATCCGCGTTTCTGGGAGTTTTCGTAAGCCGGAACCGTGAACCGACCGGAGCCAACATTTACTATACTTGGAACACCGGGAGTATCCCGGGAGATTCCAGACTGGACACCAGGGGTGTGTCTAGTGCCAGTTTGGGGGAATCCCCGACGGCGAAGGCGGAAACTCAATTTTGGACAACCTGGACTCCCCAAACACCCAAACTCCATTAATGAAAAGTTAATCTTTCTTAAATGACAACAAGTGGGTAATATTAGTATTCCCGTACCATTATTCGAACGTGTCAAACAACTGACTTTGGCTGGCACGTGAACCGGGGCCCATAAGCAAAAACTAAAAACTGATACTACCCTGACATCCATCACAATACCAGCATCCTATAGGTTCAATCCGGGTTGGAAACTCATAACCTGGTCCAAGTTATAACCATTACCAACTTAGATACTGATTTAAGTCCTTACTTGCATGTGTGCTATTAAAGCTGATCCAGTTGATTGATCACTCTTTGACTGATACTACTACCTGCACTGTGAGTTTCACTACCCCACTTTTAAACTGTTTTACCATTTTCTGGGGACTTGCATGTTACAAACTGTGTTAATTACACAAACTTGTGAGCGAGTTTCACTCTTCCACTTTTAAACTGTTTTACTATTTTCTGGGGTGACTTGCATGTTACCAACTATGTTAATTGCACCAACTTATGATCTGAATTACCTAACACACGAATAATCTCCAACTAGTGCACGTGATTAACGTAAGCCGTGGGTAGTGGATAGTCCTATTGGTCTGACAAACCCAGTTGCTACTACCGGACTGTAACCCGGTAACAAGCAACTGCACGCATCCATAACTCGGTTATGTTGTTAGGTATAACTACATCTGCGGCGTTGGACTGCACGTGACGTAGTGGATAGGCTGAGGTGTCCAACGTGACGCAGCCTGGTGTGCTGAGGTGTCGAACGTGACACGGCACGGTTATAACAGTGAAGGTTTCATGGGTGCGTACTCGTGTAATTCTATATGTGACTACGACCAGTGCAATTAAACTTGTTAACATATATTGTTCTACAACAACTAAACTAGTGGAACTCACCAGCAACGTTTAGCTGACCCTTTTTAAAACTAACATACATTTCAGGTAACTTGAGACTGGTGTGATCCGTGTATGTTGTTCAAAACAAGTTTATAGGCGAACCCTCATATATAGACGCATGTGGCTTAGAAGACTTATGTGGGTCATGGGAACACACAGTTGTAACATACATGTAGTATGTAAGCCGGGAAGTTTGAGAATGTTCTGGGAAGTTTGATAGTCCATTGGTTGATTTTGATTAGGATTAAAAATCCGCGTTTCTGGGAGTTTTCGTAAGCCGGAACCGTGAACCGACCGGAGCCGACATTTACTATACTTGGAACACCGGGAGTATCCCGGGAGATTCCAGACTGGACACCAAGGGTTTGTCTAGTGCCAGTTTGGGGGAATCCCCGACGGCGAAGGCGGACAACCTGGACTCCCCAAACACCCAAACTCCATTAATGAAAAGTTAATCTTTCTTAAATGACAACAAGTGGGTAATATTAGTATTCCCGTACCATTATTCGAACGTGTCAAACAACTGACTTTGGCTGGCACGTGAACCGGGGCCCGTAAGCAAAACTAAAAACTGATACTACCCTGACATCCATCACAATACCAGCATCCTATAGGTTCAATCCGGGGTGGAAACTCATAACCAGATCCAAGTTATAACCATTACCAACTTAGATACTGATTTAAGTCCTTACTTGCATGTGTGCTATTAAAGCTGATCCAGTTGATTGATCACTCTTTGACTGATACTACTACCTGCACTGTGAGTTTCACTACCCCACTTTTAAACTGTTTTACTATTTTCTAGGGACTTGCATGTTACAAACTGTGTTAATTACACCAACTTGTGAGCGAGTTTCACTCTTCCACTTTTAAACTGTTTTACTGTTTTCTGGGGTGACTTGCATGTTACCAACTATGTTAATTGCACCAACTTATGATGTGAATTACCTAACACACGAATAATCCCCAACTAGTGCACATGATTAACGTAAGCCTTGGGCAGTGGATAGTCCTATTGGTCTGACAAACCCAGTTGCTACGACCGGACTGTATCCCGGCAACAAGCAACTGCACGCGTCCTGAACTCGGTTATGTTGTTAGGAATAACTACATCTGGGGCGTTGGACTGCACGTGACGCAGTGGATAGGCAGAGGTGTCCAACGTGACGCAGCCTGGTGTGCTGAGGTGTCGAACGTGACACGGCATGGTTATAACAGTGAAGGTTTCATGGGTGCATACTCGTGTTATTCTATCTGTGACTACGACCAGTGCAATTAAACTTGTTAACACATATTGTTCCACAACAACTTAACTAGTGGAACTCACCAGCAGCGTTTAGCTGACCCTTTTTAAAACTAACATCCATTTCAGGTAACTTGAGACTGGTGTGATCCGTGTATGTTGTTCAAGACATGTTTATAGGCGAACCCTCATATATAGACGCATGTGGCTTAGAAGACTTATGTGGGTCATGGGAACACACAGTTGTAACATACATGTAGTATGTAAGCCGGGAAGTTTGAGAATGTTCTGGGAAGTTTGATAGTCCATTGGTTGATTTTGATTAGGATTAAAAATCCGCGTTTCTGGGAGTTTTCGTAAGCCGGAACCGTGAACCGACCGGAGCCAACATTTACTATACTTGGAACACCGGGAGTATCCCGGGAGATTCCAGACTGGACACCAGGGGTGTGTCTAGTGCCAGTTTGGGGGAATCCCCGACGGCGAAGGCGGAAACTCAATTTTGGACAACCTGGACTCCCCAAACACCCAAACTCCATTAATGAAAAGTTAATCTTTCTTAAATGACAACAAGTGGGTAATATTAGTATTCCCGTACCATTATTCGAACGTGTCAAACAACTGACTTTGGCTGGCACGTGAACCGGGGCCCATAAGCAAAAACTAAAAACTGATACTACCCTGACATCCATCACAATACCAGCATCCTATAGGTTCAATCCGGGTTGGAAACTCATAACCTGGTCCAAGTTATAACCATTACCAACTTAGATACTGATTTAAGTCCTTACTTGCATGTGTGCTATTAAAGCTGATCCAGTTGATTGATCACTCTTTGACTGATACTACTACCTGCACTGTGAGTTTCACTACCCCACTTTTAAACTGTTTTACCATTTTCTGGGACTTGCATGTTACAAACTGTGTTAATTACACAAACTTGTGAGCGAGTTTCACTCTTCCACTTTTAAACTGTTTTACTATTTTCTGGGGTGACTTGCATGTTACCAACTATGTTAATTGCACCAACTTATGATCTGAATTACCTAACACACGAATAATCTCCAACTAGTGCACGTGATTAACGTAAGCCGTGGGTAGTGGATAGTCCTATTGGTCTGACAAACCCAGTTGCTACTACCGGACTGTAACCCGGTAACAAGCAACTGCACGCATCCATAACTCGGTTATGTTGTTAGGTATAACTACATCTGCGGCGTTGGACTGCACGTGACGTAGTGGATAGGCTGAGGTGTCCAACGTGACGCAGCCTGGTGTGCTGAGGTGTCGAACGTGACACGGCACGGTTATAACAGTGAAGGTTTCATGGGTGCGTACTCGTGTAATTCTATATGTGACTACGACCAGTGCAATTAAACTTGTTAACATATATTGTTCTACAACAACTAAACTAGTGGAACTCACCAGCAACGTTTAGCTGACCCTTTTTAAAACTAACATACATTTCAGGTAACTTGAGACTGGTGTGATCCGTGTATGTTGTTCAAAACAAGTTTATAGGCGAACCCTCATATATAGACGCATGTGGCTTAGAAGACTTATGTGGGTCATGGGAACACACAGTTGTAACATACATGTAGTATGTAAGCCGGGAAGTTTGAGAATGTTCTGGGAAGTTTGATAGTCCATTGGTTGATTTTGATTAGGATTAAAAATCCGCGTTTCTGGGAGTTTTCGTAAGCCGGAACCGTGAACCGACCGGAGCCGACATTTACTATACTTGGAACACCGGGAGTATCCCGGGAGATTCCAGACTGGACACCAAGGGTTTGTCTAGTGCCAGTTTGGGGGAATCCCCGACGGCGAAGGCGGACAACCTGGACTCCCCAAACACCCAAACTCCATTAATGAAAAGTTAATCTTTCTTAAATGACAACAAGTGGGTAATATTAGTATTCCCGTACCATTATTCGAACGTGTCAAACAACTGACTTTGGCTGGCACGTGAACCGGGGCCCGTAAGCAAAACTAAAAACTGATACTACCCTGACATCCATCACAATACCAGCATCCTATAGGTTCAATCCGGGGTGGAAACTCATAACCAGATCCAAGTTATAACCATTACCAACTTAGATACTGATTTAAGTCCTTACTTGCATGTGTGCTATTAAAGCTGATCCAGTTGATTGATCACTCTTTGACTGATACTACTACCTGCACTGTGAGTTTCACTACCCCACTTTTAAACTGTTTTACTATTTTCTAGGGACTTGCATGTTACAAACTGTGTTAATTACACCAACTTGTGAGCGAGTTTCACTCTTCCACTTTTAAACTGTTTTACTGTTTTCTGGGGTGACTTGCATGTTACCAACTATGTTAATTGCACCAACTTATGATGTGAATTACCTAACACACGAATAATCCCCAACTAGTGCACATGATTAACGTAAGCCTTGGGCAGTGGATAGTCCTATTGGTCTGACAAACCCAGTTGCTACGACCGGACTGTATCCCGGCAACAAGCAACTGCACGCGTCCTGAACTCGGTTATGTTGTTAGGAATAACTACATCTGGGGCGTTGGACTGCACGTGACGCAGTGGATAGGCAGAGGTGTCCAACGTGACGCAGCCTGGTGTGCTGAGGTGTCGAACGTGACACGGCATGGTTATAACAGTGAAGGTTTCATGGGTGCATACTCGTGTTATTCTATCTGTGACTACGACCAGTGCAATTAAACTTGTTAACACATATTGTTCCACAACAACTTAACTAGTGGAACTCACCAGCAGCGTTTAGCTGACCCTTTTTAAAACTAACATCCATTTCAGGTAACTTGAGACTGGTGTGATCCGTGTATGTTGTTCAAGACATGTTTATAGGCGAACCCTCATATATAGACGCATGTGGCTTAGAAGACTTATGTGGGTCATGGGAACACACAGTTGTAACATACATGTAGTATGTAAGCCGGGAAGTTTGAGAATGTTCTGGGAAGTTTGATAGTCCATTGGTTGATTTTGATTAGGATTAAAAATCCGCGTTTCTGGGAGTTTTCGTAAGCCGGAACCGTGAACCGACCGGAGCCAACATTTACTATACTTGGAACACCGGGAGTATCCCGGGAGATTCCAGACTGGACACCAGGGGTGTGTCTAGTGCCAGTTTGGGGGAATCCCCGACGGCGAAGGCGGAAACTCAATTTTGGACAACCTGGACTCCCCAAACACCCAAACTCCATTAATGAAAAGTTAATCTTTCTTAAATGACAACAAGTGGGTAATATTAGTATTCCCGTACCATTATTCGAACGTGTCAAACAACTGACTTTGGCTGGCACGTGAACCGGGGCCCATAAGCAAAAACTAAAAACTGATACTACCCTGACATCCATCACAATACCAGCATCCTATAGGTTCAATCCGGGTTGGAAACTCATAACCTGGTCCAAGTTATAACCATTACCAACTTAGATACTGATTTAAGTCCTTACTTGCATGTGTGCTATTAAAGCTGATCCAGTTGATTGATCACTCTTTGACTGATACTACTACCTGCACTGTGAGTTTCACTACCCCACTTTTAAACTGTTTTACTATTTTCTTGGGACTTGCATGTTACAAAGTGTGTTAATTACACCAACTTGTGAGAGAGTTTCACTCTTCCACTTTTAAACTGTTTTACTGTTTTCTAGGGTGAATTGCATATTACCAACTATGTTAATTGCACCAACTTATGATGTGAATTACCTAACACATGAATAATTCCCAACTAGTGCACGTGATTAACGTAAGCCGTGGGCAGTGGATAGTCCTATTGGTCTGACAAACCCAGTTGCTACGACCGGACTGTAACCTGGCAACAAGCAACTACACGCGTCCTGAACTCGGTTATGTTGTTAGGCATAACTACATCTGGGGCGTTGGACTGCACGTGACGCAGTGGATAGGCTGAGGTGTCCAACGTGACGCAGCCTGGTGTGCTGAGGTGTCGAACGTGACACGGCACGATTATAACAGTGAAGGTTTCATGGGTGCATACTCGTGTAATTCTATCTGTGACTATGACCAGTGCAATTATACTTGTTAACACATTGTTCCACAACAACTAAACTAGTGGAACTCACCAGCAACGTTTAGCTGACCCTTTTTAAAACTAACATGCATTTCAGGAAACTTGAGATTGGTGTGATCCGTGTATGTTGTTCAAGACATGTTTATAGGCGAACCCTCATATATAGACGCATGTGGCTTAGAAGACTTATGTGGGTCATGGGAATACACAGTTGTAACATACATGTAGTATGTAATCAACCTTTTGTAAGTAATAAAATGTAGTGTCTTTATAAACAACGTGCTTGTACCAGAGGTGTCTGTTGCATCCCGTATTTTTTCTTCCGCTGCAAGTCGGGGTCTGACAGAAGACGGTATCAGATCCATTGGTTATAGAGAATCTTGTGCCTTTAAGGAAACCTAGTCTATAACTACAGGCTCAGACTTTTGGGACAAGACACTTATGCATGGTTTTTAAAACCAAGTCTTTTAACACTAAAACGCGAAAAAAGGAGTCCGTTTCGTAAATCGGGGATGCGTGTGGGAACCGAAAACGAACCTAAACGCGAGAATGAAGATAAACATCATCTTTTAAACACGAAAAACGTAGCACGACAAAGCGATAGGTGGGGTAGGGGTGCCCCCACTTGCGATCGCCCCCCCCTTGTTTATATCTTTTGTTTTCTTCATTTTCCATCAAAATTCTGCTCAAAACTCTCAAGAACTCAGCTGATTATCACCTTAATTCAGCAAAATCAAAGGTATAATTCAAGTTTCTTATGATTTTGATGAAGTTTTCTTGATTAAACAAGAACTAGACCATGAAAACTCTTTTTAATCTATGTTAATGGATGATTTAAACAATTCTTGGCTGAATAAGAACACCTCAGGGATTCCTGATGTTATATGGTAGCCAAGATCACAAAACTTTGGCTTTTGATACCCTAATCGACTAAAACCGATTAACAAAGTTATGAACCAAAAAACAACGAAACAAGGCTTGATTGACATGAATTATGGCATGTTTGGATTGTCCTTGATGTGTAGGTGCTGAATATAGGACCCACACACTTCTGGACTCGAGTAAAACACACGGGAACGGAGCTTACGCTAGGTAGAACACCTGAAACCTTCTATTAGCATAGGCAGAATATTGTTTGGACTATAACTTGGTCCGTGATGCTTGGATTGAGCTGAAATTTAGTGTGGTGAGGTAGGGTATTGAGAGGAAGGTCCACGTAAAAAGTTAGAATTTTTTGAATTTTCTATGATTTTTGGCGAATTTTTGACTGTTTACAGAAAGAAATTCGGGAAAAATACCAAACAGAGTCGATAAACCACCAAATTTTACATGAACACTAAGGAACATATAAAGAATGTTCTGGGAAGTTTGAGAGTCCATTGGTTGAATTTTGATTAGGGTTAAAAATCCGCGTTTCTGGGAGTTTTCGGAAGCCGGAACCGTGAACCGACCAAGCCAACATTTACTATACTTGGAACACCGGGAGTATCCCGGGAGATTCCAGGGTCGACTGGACACCAGGGATGTGTCCAATGCCAGTTTGGGGGAATCCCCGACGGCGAAAGCGAAAACTCAATTTTGGACAACCTGGACTCCCTAAACACCCAAACTCCCTTAATGAAAAGTTAATTCTTAAATGACAACATGTGGCTACTATTAGTATTCCCGTACCATTATTCGAACGTGTTAAACAACTGACTTTGGCTGGCACGTAAACCGGTGCCCGGAAGCCAAACTAAAAACTGATACTACCCTGACATCCATCACAAAACCAGCATCCTATAGGCTCAATCCGGGGTGGAAACGCATAACCAGGTCCAATTTATAACCATTACCAACTTAGATACTGCTTTAAGTCCTTACTTGCATGTGTGCTGTTAAAGCTGATCTAGTTGATTGATCACTCTTTGACAGATACAACTACCTGCACTGTGAGTTTCACTACCCCACTTTTAAACTGTTTTACTATTTTCTAGGGTGATTTGCGTGCTACAAACTGTGTTAATTGCACCAACTTGTGATGATGTGAATTACCTAACACACGAACTATCCCCACTACAAGTGATTAACGTAAGCCGTGGGACGGTTATAACCGTCAAGGTTTCACTTGTGTACTCGTGTAATTCCATCCGGGATCTGTGACACGTGCAATTAAACTTGTTAACACATTTTACTACGAAACAACCAAACCAGTGAAACTCACCGGCTCGGTTAGCTGACCCTTTTTTAAAACCAACATGCATTTCAGGCAAAACTAAACAGGAATAAGGAATGTGCATTTGGAATGGCTTGAGTAGCAAAATAAAGACGTAGTGGCTTATAGTACCGCACTTAACCTTATTGTTTTTAATATGATACTTTAAGTATGTTGTAACCGATGTTCCCTCTTTATATGATACCACGTTTTTAAATTATGAGGAACTACCATGTGTCTGCCGCACCTCGCAATTGTCTTCCGTTGCGAGTCGAGGTGTGACACTCTTCCACCTGAAAGTGACATTTGTTTGAAAATTTCTGATCCACACAAAAAAGGGTAATCCATTTGAGATTTTATTTTGATTCGTACACACTAGTGTTCCTTCGCACGAAAGAACAATGGTCCGTTCGAAAAAGTTTCGTTCGCAAGAAAGAACTTTTAATTGACTTATTCGTTCGGTTTTTTTGTTAAAAGGACGACATGTTTTAATATAAAATACAGGGATGAAGAGATATTAAGAGAAGGATTTGAAAACTTCAAAATGAAATAAAATGAGATGTTAGAAGAAGGATTAAATAGATACGAAAAATTAATTTCTAAAATGTATAAGTTTGATGTCTATAAAACTGATAAAACACATAAATGCAAAATTAGCAGAATCTCTATCATCTGAATGGGATGAAGTTTTGTACCACATGAGAAAAGATTCGTTAGATTATGATGATTATGAATTTATGGACATGATTCGAGCATATATAATAGATATTGAAGAGAAGAAAGCTATGAAGCTAAAGGAAGAGAGGGAAAAAATAATGGTGAATAATATTGAGGCTAAAGAATCGGTCATGTCTACCAATGAGGCTTTATGTTCTGAACCAATGTGCTTAAAATGTGACAAATATAGATTATATAATGCCAAACTCTTGAAAAAGATTTTAAAAATCAAACCAAAATAAAAGATCATCGGTACCGTCATCCAATTATTTTTGAAAACTCACAAAAATTTCAAAATAAGTGGTGTAGGTTTGACCACAACGCTTCAAAGATAAATCAATATAATCAAAGAAGAAGGAATGGTGATTACTACACGTCAAATCAGTGGTATGATTTAGGAATGTGGATTGATATAGAGGAATGGTGTGATAACAGAATGTGTTATAACTGTGGATTAACTGGGCACATTATTGTGAATTGCATGAGACAGATGAATGATACGATAAGATGTTTTAACTGTCAATTCAAAGGTCATATTGTGAGAAATTTCCCGATGAGATATCTCAGGGGAGAAACGAAATTTGTGAAGACAGAAGAATAGCCTAAAGAAAGGAAAGTGAAATCATCACAATGGTAGAATGATAAACTGAGAAAGAAAGCGAGAGAGTATCTAGAAAAGATTTTGTCCTTGGATACAACCGTTGATTCAGATAACAGTTCGGAAAAAGCATTTTACACCACTAAAAGTAATCATTCAAGTAAAAAGCATACGTCAGATACAAATCCGAGGACATAATAGAAGACAGTGGAAAAATTATTCATCAAACACTTACGAAACCAAAGCAAATTTGGAGAACTAAACCTAGTGGAAATTTCGAAACTGTTTGATGATAAACAAGACTGTGAATGGACTGTTATTTATTGTGTTGATGAATGTGGTCAACCTAAATCCAATATGGATTGGGTTCCAATTCGAAACTAATTAAAGTTCATTTATGTGTGCCGGATGACCAAGTTTCAAGCAAACATCTTTTCAGAAGCCGTGGTTGTTTATGCAGAGGGTACAAAGATGAATAGTGTAAATGAGATGAAAGGTTTGGTGTTCCACACAAACAAATAGTAGTCTCGCGTTCTCACTCGCATAAATTCATTGTTGGTTGAAATGGAAGATTTTGTTTTTCGATTTCGAAAAGATGTTTTCAATTTTAGAGGGAGAAAAATTTAAAAATTGTCAAAATCCAAAATTTATGTAAAATTAAAAAACATCATTTCAAAATCATTTAGTTAGTTAAAATTTTCTTAAAAAAGCAAAAACAATTGGAAAATCTCGAAACGTTAAAAACATTGAAAAAATGAAAATGAGATTATGTTGCGAAAAGAGGAAATGATGGTCCATCAGTGA
Source organism: Scalesia atractyloides (assembly GCA_947069175.1). Taxonomy (NCBI): domain Eukaryota; kingdom Viridiplantae; phylum Streptophyta; class Magnoliopsida; order Asterales; family Asteraceae; genus Scalesia; species Scalesia atractyloides. The sequence continues at coordinate 32,934,051 of CAMTDV010000030.1, forward strand.
ACTGGATGCGCTGAATATGGTCTATAAAAACCAACCTAATCTAGGCAACCTAGTTTTTATTTTATAAACTAAGGCTCTCTAAATGCTAGACCACTGACAGGCAAGTGTACCTATCGTACGTAGTAAAGCCTAATGAAGTTTGAGTATCGAACCCATGAGACACTAGCGACGCTAACTAGACTCTGGCTCAACTAATTACATAATTGGTTTAATTTGTTTTGAGGGTTTTTATTAAACTAAGGGATTTAACTAAGATAACTAAACTAACAAGACGCAACTAAGATACGTAGGTTGAATCAATGATGAAGAAGTACTATCTAGGTTTGGAATCCTATTCATGACTCTCGGTTTTCTCTCGGCAATGGTAACTATGATGGAACCAGGCCTTAATGATAAGACACTCTAAGATGAAAGTTAAGTTGAATATCTTCCTGGTCCCATCAACTTCTCCTAAGGTCCTAAATGTCAAATAAAGCTCACTGGTATGGGTTGGATCACCTCTCGGTCTCTCCAACAATACTAAAGTACCCAAAAACTAGATCTGCTCCCGGTCTCACTAATCACAATACGCCCTAGAGTGCACGGGGTAACCTAAATACACTTGACAAGACTTAGGAAAGCAAATAATACTAGGGAACTTAGACAGATCTCCTCTCGGTCTCACTGCACCGAAATACCTAGCACCGAAGATAATCCCAACTATATATCTGGTAGAACACTAAACTCCTCTAAGTTATCAAACAATTTTCCTATGGAATACGTGCACCATAAACCATATACTAGTTACAAACACAAAGTAGGTAACCTAACATGCATCTATACATGAAAGACATTCACAAAGACACAAGAGGAACGATTGAATGACAATAAATTAAAGTAAAGTACGCACACACATCTAGTCAAATTTATTTAAATCTTTTACTTTAATATAAACCACCAATTAAAATACCAAAACTGAGATATTACCGAGTAAAAACAAATGATCATCAGAAACCCGGGTAATAAAACTAATTAGCCAAGACACATATCAAAGAGCGAAAACCAAGTTTCATACAATAAGCAAATCATAGTTTCAAGTTTGTAAAACACAAAGTCTAATGAAACTAAATATTAACAAATTGCAAACCGGAATCGAATCTTGAAACGTGACCTTTTTATCCAATACTCTTTTAGTCCCTTATAATATTCTCTCCCTGACTTGATTCGTATCAGCAGCTATCCTGGATCGTATCTCCCCTCTTTTCGGCCCCTCCTTCAGTGTTATATTTAGATACCAAATACAATCCTCGTGAATGAGCCCTTAGCCGAATTGTTGAAGCATGATGGAGTTGGCCTAGCGATTTAGAAAAATGTGTATTGGGCCAAGTCTCTGTTACGCTAGAGAGCGGCCCAAAACAAAAGAAATATGAAACAGTGGCATATTTTGTAATTGAGTGGAATTAGAGATGGGCATAATCGGGTTTTATTATTACCCGGAACCGGTTCCAACCCGGACCCGGTTCTGCTTGGATGTCATTGGAACCGGGTATGGTGTGGAACCGGGTCCAGTTCCTACCCGGGTTCACACCCAAAAAATATGGAACCGTATAGAACCGGGTACGGGTATTATGGAACTGGGTATGGTGTGGAACCGGGTATGGTACGGAACCGGTTTCTGATAGTGTTGGGAACCGGTTCCTGACAGTCAAACCTGCCATTTACTGTTCAGAACCGGTTCCTGACAACCATTTACTGTTCAGAACCGGTTCCTGACAGTCAAACCTGGCATTTTACTATTGGGAACCGGTTCCAGACAGTCAAACCTGTCATTTACTGTTCAGAACCGGTTCCTGATAAATGTTCTGTTGGAACTGGTTCCTGATAAATGTTCCGTTGGAACTGGTTCCTGATAAATGTTACCGTTGGAAACCGGTTCCTGATTAAAAAAACAATTTTTTTTTGTATATAAACCCCTTCCTACTTACAATTTCTAAACTTAACACTCACCATCATCAACTTACAAAATCAATCAACTTCTAAGTTCTTGCAAAATACCTATGGCATGCAACGACGAAGTTGTTACGGTCTTAGAGACGAAAAGAAACCCAGCTATATGGAAGAATTTTGATCTATGTTTAATGTCCGATAGCCACGAGATGGCTAGATGCAAAGATTGTGGAAAATTTATGAAGGCCGCAGCCAACTCAACCCTTAAGAAACACACTGAGCGGCATTGCCCAGTGACGAAGGCAAAGAAAAATGAGACGGGAGAAGGTTCCGGCACCGGTTTTTCAAATGTTTGATGTAACCCGTTTGGTTTGGTGTTTAATAAAGTTTGTGTAATGTTTCTTTCTATTGTGTTTGTTATGTTTGATTTTTATTATTAGTTACATTGATAAATAAAAATAGTAACAATAATCGGTTAAAATTAAAAAACCAATTAATCGGTTACAATATATAAAAAAAATTTAACTGGTTACAAAAAAAAATAAAAAATTACTCAGAACAGGTTCTAGTAAGATTTGATTTCTTTGATCGTTTACTAGCGGCATGTGCAACACTTTCCAATGAGTTTCTCTTAGGTGCGGGTACCTCGGTACAATCGTCGTCCGAATCGTTAGTCTCCACTTCTTCGTCCTCCTCTTCGTCAACAATTTTATGCTCTAACTCAACTTCATCTTCTAGACTAGTTTTATGTTGAACACGATCAACAGCATCCAAATGGTCCTTTAAGCATATTGCCATCTCTAGCGATTCCGGAGTTAGTCTTGTTCTTCTAATTGACAAAACCCTGCCAGTAAGAGAAAACACACTTTCTGAAGCTACCGTGGAAGCTTGGACCGTTAGTATATCACGAGCCATGTTGGCTAGAATCGGGTATTCGGATTCTTTCGATTTCCACCATGCCAAAACATCAAATTTCCTATACTCCTCGGTGGTCATAGTAAGCGAATACTGATTTTTTTATATCTCCCAAGTTCACTTGTTGGTTCACTACCCTTTGTTGTCTAGCGGTCTCGTCTCTAACGACATTCAACATGGTTATAAGTGGATCCCCGCTTGTTTCATCGTTAGAGGCCGTGGACCGAGACTCAAACAAATTTGTATGATTTTTTTCACCATATTTTTTAAAATAATGATCATAAAGTTTGGCCATACACTCATTGAATATTTTTTTTGTTTTTGCTTTTAAAGTTGGATCATCCTCATGCATATCCAACTTGTCATAAATTTCATTAATTAAAGCTTCAACACCCGGTACGTTTAAAGCTGGATTTAAAGCAGCGGCACATAGAAAAACGGATGGTAATTCTAAAAAATATTTTTTAAAATTTTGAATCATTGGTCTCGTCATATTCCTTAACATGTCACTAGAATTTTCAAACTTTTTAAAATTAGTTGTTATCAAATACAATTGGTCCACAACTTTAGAACTAGTAGGATAATAAACACCGGAAATCAAAGTCATTGTAGTTTTAAAAACTTGTAAAAAAGTACTTAGGTTATTAATATTTTCCCAAGCCGTGTCGGGAAAGGGGACGACTAGGTACTCATCACTTAAAGTTATATGAAAATATTTTAAAGTGCCCATTTGCTTTATAGCCATTTCAAACATATGACAAGTTGAATTCCAACGAGTCGGTATATCCCAATTCGGTTCAATAATTTTTTGGTTGACATCTTTACAAAGTTTTTTATATTCTTGATATCTTTCTTTTCCACTTTTGAAAACATCTTGGAGCATAGCTCTAAATGCTATAATAAAATCCAATACAAATTGATCTTTTAAACCAGTTTGCACTACTAAGTTAATAATATGTGCAACACATTGTGTGTGAAAAAGAATACCATCAAGTATTGGTTTGTACTTCAACTTTAATTTTTCAATCGCCGTTGTGTTGTTTGAAGCGTTATCAAAGGATATTGAAAAAATTTAATCTTCTAAACCATATTTAATTATTGTGCCATTTATAATTTTATAAATATTTTCTCCTGTATGAGGAGAAGGAAACTCGTCAAACGCAATCGTACGCTTCATCATTTGCGATGTATCGGAATCAACCCAATGAGCGGTGACACATATGTACGATTCCGGTAAACCATGTGGAGCCGACCACACATCACTAGTTAGGTTTACACTAGTTTCTAAATTCAAAAAAAAAACAATTAAATATTTTTTTGCATTTTCCCATAAACTTAAACAAAGACGTTTTAAAGTGCGATGACTTACATGTTTATAGCGAGGTTGTAGCGTCTCCCGAATAAGATTAGTAAGATCGGGTCGTCGAAGTGTCCAAACGGCAACGCTTTTTGTATCACCAACTTCGCCATCCGATCGCGAGCTAATTTTTGCTCATAACGAAAAATGGTACCATCTTTGGATAGTGGAACTTGACCGGATGTCATTTCCTTTAAAGCTTTGCAATACTTATTAATTTGCTTTGTTAACGTTGAGTTTGATTCCTTGGCTAATAACGATCCACATGTTTACATTGAGCTTTTTGCGAGCCGTCACTCATCTCGACCAACTCCCAATTGCTCCAAATTTCCTTACTGCGATTATGAGACAATGTTCCAACCACATATGGAACCGATTGATCTTGAGGAACATTGTTAACGGATTGGGAATTTGCGTTTTTGGAACTCTTTGAGGCTATTTGTTGATTAGAATGTGAAAAAAAACAAAAAAGAAATGTAACAAGAAGAATAGATATGAGAAATTGTGTGCTAAACAATAGATTTCTAAACAATATATATAGACTCGGTTCCAACGGTCAGGAACCGGTTCCAACGGTAACATTTTAACGGCTATAACCGGTTCCAACGGTAACATTTTAACGGGTATAACCGGTTCCTTCTAGAACTGCATTTCCGGGTACTGGTGGACCGGGTACTAGTGAAACCGGGTACGGGTAGGAACCGGGTACGACCTGATTCCTATCGTAAAATTGTGGAACCGGGTTGGAACCAACGGGTATTTTGAACCCGGAACCGGTTCTACTTAATGTCGGGTAGGAACTGAAACCGGGTCCAGTTCGGTTCTACCGGTTCGGGTTCGAAACCGGTTTTTATGCCCATCTCTAAGTGGAATTGTCTTTTAATTGTTGTTGATCAATGATCATGGGTCATGAGTTGACTTCCTCTTTTAATTCTTTGGTCCACAATAAATTGCCTTATCCCCTTTAACTCCAAGCGCCAAGTCAAGCCTTCCTGATTTCAAGTTCAATTGTTATGGACCTTTGTACATTTAACTTCCTTTATGGCCCATTACTCTATTGTTTCCATGAGCTGCAATTAGAACAAACAAATGGATGAATAAAATAAATTAACTCATTTTTTATGATTGGCTAATCTGGACCAGAAATGGTAAAAAATAACCCATCAATCTTAGAGCATATCAAATATTCCCACACTTAAACATTTTTCGTTATTGAAAAAGACTGCTAATGGAATCATAACTAGGATAAATAGTTTCAAAAACTTTCGGTTAATTCAATTAAAAGATATAAACACGTACAACCATGATTACCGGTATTGTTATCCTCCTAAACCCAACTGCCAACTAATTAACCCCCTTTCATGCTAGCTTTATGTTCAGGTTAACAATTCATCTAAGGGCCTCACACTTAAGGTGTACAAATCCACCTAAGCTCATATCAAGCTAATAAGGAAAAGATTAAAATCTACCACTTTATATAAATGACCCTTATGTATTTAAAATTAAATGTTTGAAGGAATGATGCATTATGATTTTGAGCTATAACATTTTTTTTCTCATGTTTAACTCAGAGGGCATTATCACCAAGTCACTATCACAGTGAGAAAGACCATAAGCCTCACATTTTTTTTCTTTAACTTCAACCTAGCGGGCATACCCCACCCGAGTCACCATCCTAGTGGTTAATACCATAGGCTTCAGTTTATTTTTATAAAATAGCTCGTATAGATGGATGATGAAGGCACCACCAGAATTAGAATTTATTTTCATAAAAAGGATAAGGTGTGCCAATTTATTTTTGAAATACATATAGGTTATTAACTTACAATGGTCGTTTTTATACTATCAATAGTTTTGGTTTTTCTGTATCCCCTAAAATAAGAACCCACAAGACTTCATGATTTAAAAATAATGTAGCCGTAAGAGCAATCTAGGAAAGCCTCTAAGTCGGCTGGGCTTACCAATACATCCAATAAAATACGTGTTATATCTATTTTATCTCATATGTATAATATTTTGAATACCAAAAATCCCAATTGTCTATCAGTTTCCATTTATTTGCAAAAAGTTTTGGGAACATTTTTTATTCAATATTTTTTTTGGATTTTTTAAAATTGTAACTTTTTTTGTAATTATTCGACTCAAATCTACCTAAAAAGACGTAGTCTCCCATCCCCACACTTAAATCACACATTGTCCTCAATGTGAATGGAAAACTAGCAATGGCCTAGAACTTGTTGAATACTTTGCTAAACACTTTGATGGTGTGCAAACTCTAAAACTGCATCAAAATTGAAAATATAGAAAGATATGACAATTGCAGTAAAAGATTCTAAATAAGGAACATCATTCTCAAAGTCGAGCCTTCATCTCTTTGTCTGTACGGTGATACTAACCTGAGCTCTCAAGGTCTCACACTAACCCAGATACATATATCATTTAGGTATATTCACCTATAAGATGAAAGCTAGGGAATCTTGATACGGAGTATATTCGGAGGTGGGAACACTATTAAGTCAAGTTCTATGACACCTAATTAACAAACATGTGTAGAGGTTTAAGTGGACAAACAATACTGTCAATCTAAGTGAACTTGTTTAAAGCTTAAAGTTTATCAGATCAATGGCGTATGTGACATGTCTCATTAAAACTGATATGATTCTCTAGCACGTTTTCTCACAAAAATACAAACTGTATGTACTAAATTTTCAGTATGTTTACATTTTTGCATTCAATATAAAAATTCAAAAAGATTTTCTTTCAACAAATCTTCCATGGAAACCTGATAATGTTAAATGTGAGTCGGAACAACGAGATTGTTGAAAAAATGTTGTGTGTCGATACGTGAGATTGTACATCAACGTCAAATCTTAGAGATTCAGAGTATCACTTAAGGGGGAGATAGTGATTTTACTTGAAGATGTTATACAAGAGTGAAGTGAAGATACTAGAAGATTGATCAAGTGCGACAACATCCAAGGGGGGAGATTGTTGGTTCATATGTCTGTTCCCTATGTCTTGATGTAATAGGACATAAATGTTAGATTTTATATTTTATTAAAACAAGCTCATTCGTATGGATGAGTACATCTGTACAGATGAAGCTCATCCGCACAGATGAGCTGGTCCACACAAATGTGTTAGTTCGTCCAAACACAACCTCCTATGTTTATAAATAGGAGTGCTGGGATGTGAGTCAAGTACGAACATAGATGAATGTGTGATTACGCCGAAGTGCTGTCAAAAGTACCATGACTAAGGAGTTAATGAACACGAAGAAATATGGAAATCTTGTGTTTCTGCTTCAGTTTGTTGAATTCGGCACTTCATACTGATTTAGATATCATCAGGACATTAGGATTGATCTTAAAACAGACCTACATGTTTGGATCGATTTTCCGGGGTAATGAATGACGTGAGTGAGGGTGAGCATATTTTTACTATCATTTTTAGTGCTTTTTACACATTATTGAAGCTTTAATTTATAAAACACGATATAACACTATCACTCTCTACAACACGATAGGGCAAGTGCACCCATCGTTGGCGTAGCATGGTGATGGTAAGATAACAAGGTCGTCCAAGGACACAAGAGATTTTAATACAGGAATATCTTCGACGTCTAATCTAATCCAAATTTTTAAAAGATTTTTAATAGTAAACTATAGTAATAAAAGAAATAAATAACAAGATAGAATCACATGGTTCCGACTCGTCATTTATGTATCCTTTGATGCTTTCCATACTTTGGGTTTTTAAAAGATTATCTTGGTTAAAGTGGCATGTCCCTCTTTTGGAGGCAATGCTACCCTCAACCATATTGGTCTGAGTCAGCAGGGATACAGTCCTGCAAGGCCCGAATATTAAAAAATAATTAAGTAATTTATTGATACAAAATGTGGCATGTCCTTCTTTTGGAGGCAACGCCTCCCTCATCCATATTGGTATGAGTCGACAGGGTTACAGTCCCGAAAGGCCGGTTTACAATTTTAAAGTAGTTTATTTATAAAGGATTCAAGCCGTTCTTACTTCCTTCGATCAGATGCTATATGTCTCAAAGGAAGTCCTAATAAGCTTGAATCAAGTCCTCGCAGGATCTATACACTCAACGAGGCAAGAACTTTACCCATACCACCCTTCTAACCCCCTTCCAGGTAGTTAACGCGCTTTATATAGACCGTAAAAACACGAATGAGTGAATCAACAAAACATGATGAGATGATAGAAGAAAGTTCACTTTCAATATAAAAACTAGATATTAAAGTCATTAATAGAAACCCAATTAAAAAGTTAACCAAAGCTTGGAAATCAAAAGTAATACATAAATAACTTGTCTTCACCAAGTGAAGTAAGAGATTAGCCAAGCATGGCCTTTGTTTGACAAAAACTCTTACGATCAATCTTGGATCCCGAGACTACTACACACTCTAGAGATGAATGATGGATGAATGTGGTGGATGATGGTGGTGGAGTGGTGGCAGGTGTGAGAAGTGGTTTGCCAAGGGATTAATCAAAATGGAACCTAGCACCCCTATTTATAGCTGGAAACAGAAGCTTCACACGTCCCCAATCCTGGTGGGCACGGCCCTGTGTCCTCCTCCTTTTCTTTCTTCATTTAATGAGCTTGTCAGTCTGGATGCTTGCATGGCCCCGCGTGTTCACGGCATGGGACCGTGGCCATTGTACTTGCTGTACTATCCCAGATTTGCATATCTGGAAGTTGACTATGGCCCGTGTCTCTTGTCCGCTTCTGGTTGTCTTTTTTTTCATGGAATCTTGAGTGGGGCACAACCCCATACCTGGCAGGCATGGCCCCGTGCTTGTCTTTTGATTCATTGTTTTTGGTTCTGGGGTGAAGCTTAGAGGGTTGGCAGAGTGTAACATCTTTCCTTCTTTTGTATTCATGCTGGTTTTTGCCGTTAATTTATTCCTTTTGTACATTTATGCTCTTTCCAAAATTAGTATTAAAAAGGGTTGATTTTATACCTTATTTGATATAATTTATATGTTGCATTTGGCGCATCAAATACCCCCACACTTGAATCTTTGCTTCTCCTCAAGCAAAAATCTTTAATTTTTCTTACACTCCCAAATTGGAATTGGTAGAGAAGAACTTTTTTGGTCTTGTTTGTAGAGTGTCGGGAATCCAAGTTCTTTTTGTTCTTGTTTTTATTTTATTTACAATCTTATTCGACATGTTCTATTTAGAACTCTTTTTAAGAAAAAAAAATATTTTTGGGCATGTCTTTTAAAATTTCATTTAGTTATATACAAATTCACACATCTCACAAGTGATCACTCAACACTTAGCCGAAGATGTATAAGTGAAACGCTCCGTCCCGGTATAGAACTTTTTCCTACCATATGCTTGACATGTAATCAAACCATCCCCTTTTTAACATAATCCTTGTAAATATCAGCAGGACTTAAAAAAGGGTAGGTTATTGGGTAAGGGTAGGATGGTTTTATTAGAAAAGTGGCTAAAAATGTAAAATGTTGGTTTTCTTTTGAAAATTTTATTTATTTGTGACTTAGGCATAAACTAGAGTCTTATAAGCAACAAATTCGCTTATTTTATTTCAAGCAACTAGACATAATATTTTTTGATAGAATAAATTTTCAAAAGATAACCAAGTCCCATCTTTTTATATATTTCAAAAGAACCAAAATTTTACTAAAATAAAGGGGTTTAAAGAAAAATTAAAATGGTTTTGGGTGATGAGTGATTTTTGTAAAATGGTATTTTGCAGGTTTTAACATGAAAAGTTTAGACTCAAAAGGGTTAACTAAGGGAATATTTGGTGGGGAGATAAAGAGGAAAAAAAGGTTGAAAAAGAAAAAGGGTTTATAATTCTAATGCCTCAATCATAAACTTACTTGGATTTTTTTAGCAACGCAATTCCCCAGGTTAACTTTTATTAATATTTCTGAAAAAATGATTACAATCAAAGCACACTTGTTTAACAATGGCCACTCACCAAAGAAACAAAGTGCCAAAAAAGAAAAACATACATTAAAAGACAAACAAAAACAAAGCTAACCATTGGTATCCAATTTCATAAAATGTGCCATTTCATCGGTCTCAGACACCACTACAACTTCGTCTTCATTCTTTTTTCCAACCGAGCTAGAACTCGCTTTCATCAAAAGTTCATAAAACCTTTTCAAGTTCTCAGTCCATGCAACATACACTTCATCTGTCGGGCGAGTGGCAGAATCCACATATGTTTTGACCATATACATCTCGTGCTCCAATAACCTGAGTTCGGTATCAAAACATTCATCTTCGTCACGTAATGTACCAAAACAGGTTTTTGTACAAACATGTAGGCTTGATCCAGGCCCATAGTGTTATTTTGATACATCAAAAAATCCACTTACCTTAGCTTTCAACATTGGGCCTTTATCATTTACCAACCCAGCACCACTTGTTGGCCCAACACCTTTTAATGGTGGATAACGGACATCAGATTTCAAGGGAGCCAAATCTGGGCTTTTCCTAATCAGCGATGGGCTAGAAACATCAACAGCCTTATCGCTTGAAGCCTTTGCATCCACCAATATACTTTCTGGGATTAGTTGGTAAGGACCAGGAATGTATTGTTATATCAAGTTCTAGATTCGTGAGAACCATACGGGCTATTTACTCAGGAAATTAAAAGCGAGTATTTAGTAAAGATATGATATTGAATGCTCGGTAGAGGCTTAAAACTCACATTTTGGGAAAAGGGTAAAAGTGTGAAATTATATATACATTCAAATTTTAAAAATATTGTCATGCCTTTTTATAGATTTTTCTTATATGGTTCTTTTTATTACGGCGCTATCGGTTGTAAATTTGGAAAAACCTAAACTTTATAGAACTCGGTTTCTCACAGAAATAAAAACAAGACAAAACAAAACAAAAAAAGAATTATTTTTGAAAAAGATTTGTGGTGTTTTAGCGGCTCCAAGTAGAGTTTTGTGTAAGGCTCGATTTAGGACAAACAAATTCAAGTTTCCGCCACACTCAAATTACATATTGTACTCAATGTGTCCATAATGGTTAAATTCGATTAAATGTGTAAAAGTGGGTTAAAAACAACAATTGTTTTTCAAAAATCAGACACTAGACACGGCGGCGTGTTTGGGGGACAAGGCCCCGTGTAAAAAGTGTCAGTATCATGACATATGTGAAAATTTCGAGGAGGCAGACATAGGAGCGTGTTTGGGGATACGGCCCCGTGTCAAAAGTGTCAGTAATGAAAATTTTTCCAGAAGCCAAATACGGGGGCGTGTCAATGGGACACGGCCCTGTGTCAAAGTCCCAGATTCAAAATTATTTGTTACAGACTTGAGGCACGAGGCGTGCTTACCTTACACGTCTCCGTGCTACATTTACTATTTTGAAGATTTTGCTTCGGGAGGTGTCGGTTTACGTGCATGGGGTGTTGTTTCAATATCCTTTGGCCATTTTCATTATTTTTGCACACATTGTTTTCAAAACACCAAATTTCATTCCATTCATCCATCACTACAACTAAGAAAATAAAAATAAAAATACAATAAAGATTTAAGTCCTAAGATAGATAGTTTGTGGATGCCCCACATGATTGTTAACCCAAATAGGTTTTCCCCTAGATAAATCGATGAAAGATTAGCAAAAACCAAAACTAGTTTTCGGAATACGAGGGCTTAGAGCTATTTTCCGGGAACGCTCCTTCAAAGGTTGTTAAGAATTTACTCAATCTCCCTTGGAAGGAAGATCATGCTCTTGACCTAACAATTGAAGCTTTGAAGCTTGAAGCTTCAAGCTTCAATGGAGGTTGTTTAAGGTTGAAGAAGGAGAAATTACTAAAAGTGGTAAAGACAAGAAGGTTTAATGAAACCTTTTTAAGAACTACCTTTTCAGGTATGTGTGAGAGATCAGGAAGGATCTTCGTCTTTATAGAAAGTGACAGCATGTCGACACGGCCCCGTGTCTACGAGGCACGACCACATGTCTCCTACACAACTCAGAGAATGTTGTCTGTTAGTGAAACATGGGCCATGTCAAGGTAGACACGGCCCCGTGTTAGAATAATATGGGAGGGTATTGATCTAACACGCCATTGTGCTTAGAGAGTATACGGGGCACGCCCCCTATGCGACGAGCATGGCCCCGTGTTTTTAGGGATTTATGAAGTTTTGTCAGAGTTTTTTTTAAGGAACCGTCTTTTATCGAGAGGTTCCTTACTGGTTGGGACAACACCTAAGTTCCAAATGTACCTTAGGTTCCGGTGAGAGATAGGAAAACGAAAGAGGTTGTCGGAAAGGAAGAAACTTAAGCTAAAAGTAGAAGGGTGAAATCATCCCTTATTTCCCTTTTTTCGGGCGCTTGTTAAAGAAGGTTTGAGTCAACTCGCTCTGGTCTAAACCATTGGTGTGAAATTCACAAGCCATTAAGGAGTCCTTCAATGCGAGTTCGATACAGGGACAACTATCGCCTTTGATTTCGCATGGGGTTAGGGTACAATTGTTGGCTTTGGAATTGTCTATTTTTGAATGTGGTTCCATTAATTCCCCTTTGTTTTCGTTCCTTGATGAACATCGTGCCTTCATCATGGATTATATTTTTTCGAGTTTTTGGAGAATCCTCTCTTATATTTGACATAATTCTTCCTAGCTTATGTTTTTTATAGACGGGTCTGATGGCATTCGTGTGAATGATAGTTATCGTTTTTAATCATGCACATCTTAAGGTGATTGTCACCGGAAAACAATGGGTCTATTAGGTAGTGGAGATTAAGATTTACAATGGGACATGCTAAATCTTTATGAATTCCTCCACATAATTGACACCATTCACCCTAAGAGTGGCGATGGTAAAAATAATCATTAACAGCCACATTTGGCATATGAGGTTTTAACCGATGGGATCAAACACTATTATTTTCTAGAAACTATTGTTGGGGCACAGCCCCGTGTAATTGTCACACGGCCTGTGCTGTAGCTTCTATCTAGCAGAAAATAGTTTTGGGTTACTGAGGAACTGACACGGCCCTGTGTTGATAAAAAACAGCCCCGTGTTATTCCTACAGAAACTGGAAAAAAAGAAGAAAAAAAGAAGAAAACCTAGCAAGAAAAATTAGAAAAGCATAAAAAAGATTAGGCCGTCGACTTTAAACTTTCTAAAAATCTTTGTGCCCCGGCAACGGCGCCAAAAACTTGACGTGAGCGGGGGTGAGTATATTTTTACTATTATTTTTAGTGCTTTTGACTCGTTATTCAAGCTTTAAATTTATAAAACACCATATAACACTATCACTCTCTACAACATGATAGGGCAAGAGTACTCATCGTTGACGTAGCATAGTGATGGTAAGATAACGAGGTCGTCCAAGGGCACAAGAGCTTTTAATACAAGAATATCATCGATGTCTAATCTAATCAAATTTTTAGAAAAGTTTTTTAATAAGTAAACTAAAGAAATAAACTAAAGTAACAAAAGAAATAAATAGAATCACTTGGTTTCGACTCGTCATTTTCTGCACTTTGGGTTTTTTAAGAGATTGGTATCGTTTTTGTGGATTGATCATATAAACTTTTCAAATCCTTCGTTGGTTGAAGTTCAAAGGTATCTTTGTGAGGAAAAAGGTAAATTTTTTAAAAAAGTTACCATTTTTAACCGTTGAAAGTTATATTTTTGGTTGTCCCTTATTTGAATTCAGAGAAGTTCGGGTTTCCCTTCTGTTTGTTCGAAAGGTTCTTGGCCTAGTTTCAATGAAGAATTTCTAACTAATTGTTCCGGAATTAAGCTTGCTCCGGGTTATCAACTTATTTCCGGAGTTAACGATATTTCCGGACAACTTTGTTCCGAAATTAACGATATTTCCAGACAACTTTTCCTCCGGATTACATTGATTAAACGAAGCTTCCTAGTTTTAGTTCATCCGGGTCTAAGTTGTGTTATCTCCGTAAGACTGTTACTCCAGGTTTAATCCTTTGCTTGTTCTCCGGGTTTAGTATAAATTGTCTTCTCAGGACTTTTGAAAATTACATAGGATTAAACAGTTTTTCCAGAGTTCTTGTTTATTAAAATATCATTCCGGGGTTCAGTTGATTATGTTTTCTCCGTAGTTTAGTTATTTGGTTCAGGAATCAATGTTAAAATTTTACCAAGTTAAATTTCTGTTGCAACCTTCTGTGTGATTCCTGTATACTGTCAGCTACAATTGAAGATACAACTCTAATGCACTTGTCTTTTGCGATGTATTGTGATTACAAAAATGGCTGAACAACCTGCTGATGAACAATGTTGATGCACGATGTCTATTGTCTGCGTCTTAGGTCTAGTTTGAATGTATAGGGCTAGATTTGTCAAATGATAAAGTTATGGTTGTTTAGTTTGTACTTCGTACGAAGTGTAAGGTTCGTACGAAGTGGCAACTTCGTATGAACTAGGATGTCTTCGTACGAATTAGTGAGGTCTATATATAGGTTGCTGGGTCATTTCATTGTAACAGTTTTTGCAACATTGACGGCGAAGCTCTGCCAGATTTCATCCAGATTGTTAACGTTTATTAATCAATGAAATCAACTGTTAAACAGTAATACTTCTGTAATTGTTACTAATTCATAATAATTCCGCGATTATGGACTAGATATCAAGTTAGGTACCTTTGCTAAGGAGGAATTGGGTCCTACAAGTCGTATTAGAGCTCATGGAGCCTGATTTGAAGACTTTGACACAAGATTACTTCTACTTCTACTCCATTCTTTTCATTTTTCATCTTTAATACGAATCTACAGTTAAAATGGCTAAATTTTGAATATGTCATGTTAAATAACATAATGATAAACCCTTGAAAGTTTCAGATCAAAAAACGAATAAAATTCATGACGAAAATTGCAAAATCCATCATTTTGTGAAACCCCATTCGCACGAACTTTAAAAGGCAATTCGTATGAAGTGAAGCTATCAGTTCATATGAATTAACATTTCTTAATTCGGATCAAAATAAGTCACCAGTTCGTACGAACTGATTTACTAATTCGTACGAAGTGGAAAAGTGTTTAACTGTTTTTCAAGATTTGACTTTTTTCAGATAATTTCGTCCAATACGATGGATAAGACGGAGTTTTACAACGCGTTTGCCACGAACGTAGCCAAGACAACGAATGCGGTTGTACAAATGAATATTGAAAACGAGATGGGAACGACTGTTAAACCACCAAAGCTTATGAATCTCGAAGATTATGAGAGCTGGAGAGAAAAGTTCGAAAACTGGGTCCAAGCCAATCACTTCAACCGTTGGCTTGCAATTACAACAAAGTGGGCTCCCCCAAAAAAACAAAAATGGTCTACAGAAAACCATTACAAACTACACTCCAGAAAGAAAAAGACAACTTCGTTAATGAAAAGAAGATGATGAGTCTATTGCTGCAATCTGTCAAAGAAGACATTCTGATGTTATTCTAGCATGACAATCATTCTCAAACTTTGTGGAATGCGTTGCGAATGAAATATCATGGGAGTACTGACATGAGGAAGAGTAAGAAGGAGTTATTGAGGAAAGAGTTTGATATTTTCAATCTCATGAAGGGTGAATCCATGAAACAACTGATCGAATGATACTGTCATTTAGTTGTTCAATTAAAGAGACATGGTATTCTGAATACGGATGAAGAGCTTGTTGATAAACTGCCAGATGCTCTACCTGAGGGAGAATGGTCCATATATTTGATGGTGTTAAAGAACGGAATTGAATACAGTGGATACAATCTACCAACGTTTATAGAGAAACTTGAAGGTCATGAATTGGAGCTACAGAAGATTGCAAGATCTATGCGTGCACAGATAGTACAAGATGTTGGTTTGTATTGCAAAACTGGGTCATTAGGGTCTCAAAGCCCAAAAATACAAACAACATTTAGTGCTAATACTTCTGGAAATTCATTTTCAAGCCAATCAAGTCCTCAATATTTTCCAAGCTACAATCCCAACACTCCACATACACCTCAAAGCTCAAACTCATTTCAAAGCCAAACAAATCAATCAAGTCAAGCAAGTTCAAATCCTAATGTTCTACAGTGCAACATAGCAGTAAATCTGAATAATGCTCAAAATTTCACCGTACAGACAGCCAAACAATACATCGCTCTACTTGCTTCGGTCCTCGAGTCATATGAAAGTTTGGTCACTGATAGTTAATCAAGAGATGACAACTAAAGACTATGATCAAATTGATTCTTAAGAGCTAGAACTAATGGACATAAAGTGGTGTATGGCATCTATCGTACGACGAGCACAAAGATTTATTGAAATCACAAGAAGAAAAAATTTGGATACTATGGATGGTAAACTAGGGTTCGATAAGTCGAAGGTTACGTGTTTTAGGTGTCGAGAAAAGGGACATTTTAAGAGAGAGTGCACTAACCGGGAAGTGAATGGAAACCGAAATCCTTTTGGCAACGACTATTACAAGAAGGCAATCTATCATTAATCATCTTCTTCAAACAAAAGAGCTATTCAAATTGAAGATGGTTCGTCAACTCCAAGAGAAAAGGCCTTAGTTGTAGCACAACAGGATGAAGGATTCAACTGGAATAAGTACATTACCAAAAATGAAAGCCTGCATTATTGGCAGAAATCATTGAAGAACCAGAACCTGAAATGGAAGAATGTTCGGATAACGTGATCTTTGATGAAGAAGCTTTGGAAGAAAGTATATTAGAGGAATATCTTCAACAACGATCAGAAGAAGAAAACATTCTACATAATGCTTTCAGAAGTTTAACTCCACCTGATATGATTTCTTCTTTTGCAAGATTTTTCAGCCTCGGATTCTAGAATGAGCCTGTGGAGACAGCGAAACCAGAGACTGAAGAGATGATCAACGTTGAGAAAGAAATGACAATTGAAAATCTGACAAAGATCACAGATAAGGCGATGATGGCAAATTTGAAAGTGGTAGATTCTGATTTAGAGACAAAAGAAATCAGAAAATGAGACAAAATTGGTAAAGGAAGTGGTGAAGGTGCAAATTGCCGAGGTTGAAAAACCTTGTACAAAGTGCACTAAGGCATGTGAAAACTGAGTTGAAAAGGATAAAATCATTAAAGAAGTGAACAAACATTCAGAACACTTTAATCGAACAATCAAAGAAGCTTATGATAAAATCAAAAGAGCTTATAAGACAGTTGAGCAAGCAAATTTGGAAAATGGTAAAACGATGAATATGTTAAAAGCAATTGTAATGGAGAAACAGATGGCAATTAACATACATCTAAACACAATTGTTGAACTCAAAAGTGAATTAGGAACGATGAAAATACTGAAAGAGTAAAAAAACTCTTGATCAGTTACTCAAGCAGTTCATATGTCATCGATCGCATTCTACCTAAAACTAAAATGGTAGGAAATGATCAAAAAGAAAAGAAAAGTGTAGACTATAGACGTGTTCCACTACCCATGTGGCAAAGTTATTCGAACAAAAACATAAGATGGGATGGAAAAGGTGCTTAATCTAAAACTCAAATCTGAGATGGTTGATGAGCTACCAGAAAACATAGATATAGTATACACTAAATCTGAAAATGACAATAAAACTGAATTGGTAAAAAATATGGTTGAGAAAGTTTTGGAAAGTGATTCAGATGATTCGATTTTTGAAAGTGCCGAATCAAGATTGAATAGTTCTGATTCAAACTCACAATCTGAAAGTGAAGAGAGTGTTCACAAAAAATCTTTTGAATCGTCAGAAGACAGTTTAAGTGATGATCCTAATATTGTTCTTTACAGAGTTAAGGATTCTGATAAATTGTATTTTGATGAGACATTTCCGATTCAGAATGTGAAGGAAGATCATATTGATAAACTGTTTAAACTTGTTGAAGTAAATACATCTGATCTTGATAAAAATGTTAATTTTTTTTATTCAAAACCTAAAAAACTTTCAACATTATCGGAGAAAGGGAGGAGATTTTCCTGAGAACAGGAAAGGTGGTTTGGGTTTTGAACAAAATAAGAATGAAAGAAAGTTTCCAAAGCAAAATTTTAAAAGGAAAAAGGTTAAATTTGTGTTCAGAACTAACACGGTAAGTGAAGAGAAAACCATTGGTAAAAAAATCCAATGATGAGTTTAAGAAAGAAAAAGGGCTTTGTGAACAGACCAAAAACTTCAAAGTTACTGATAATAGGACATGTTTCAAGTGCAATGAAACTGATCATATTGCACAGAAATGTCCTAAATCTAAGTCTATTCATCAAAACAAAAGAAAAACAGAAGATGTTAAGTCAAAGAGAACGGATTTTGTGCCAAAATTCATCTTGAAACAAAATCATGATAAACCACAAGTGGTAAATTTTTCAGCATGTGAAAAAGGTGAATCTTCAAAGAAAATTGAAAAAAAGGATTCAAAATTTTATATCAAAAAGGCACATTTGAAATCACAAAACTGGATTCCAAACACGAACGAGCATCTTCTGAGATTCCAAAATCAACTGTGATGGTAAAATGAAAAGAAAACATCGAAATAAAAATTGAAAAGTGGGTTCCTGTTAGGAAAGAAGAGAAAATTCCGAATTTTGACATTCCTATCCCACCCAAGACCGAGAAGGCTTAGGTTTCCCTGTTTAAGTAATTTCTTATTTGCATGTGCAGGGGCTTCCAAGGTCAATCATATCTAAATGGATAATGGACAGTGGAGCTTCTAGGCATATGACAGGGCCTCTAGCTTTGCTTTATGACATCAAATCCATCAGAGGAGGTTATGTAGGCTTTGCAGGGAATCAAGGAGGTCGGATAATTGGAGAAGGGAAGTTATCAAATGTGGTTGTATCATTTGATAGAGTGAACGACATCCCAGAATTGAAAAATAATCTGCCTAATATCTCCCAGATATGTGATAAAAAGTTCACCACTCACTTTAGTGATAAAGAATCCATGATTTTGAAGACATGATTTAAGACTCTGGAGGAATGGATTCTTATGCGCGCCCCGAGAGAAAACGATCTTTATGTTTTAGACATGGGTATAGCTTCCACAACATCAAAGGCGGCACAATGTTTTGCTACTAAAGCTACAGAGAAAGAATTAGTGCTATGGCATAGGAAGATGGGTCACATACATTTGAGAAAAATGAATTTTCTTGTTCATAACAACCTAGTGGAGGGTGTTAATATGAAAAGTTTCCATCTGAATGATGATTGTTTGAGCTGCAAAAAGGGAAGCAGCACAAGAAATCTCACCTGTAGAAGTTATTGAACTCAATCAAGTTACCACTAGAAAGACTTCACATGGATCTCTTCGGACCTGTCAATATCAAAAGCATTTCTAAAGCTCTATACTGTCTTGTTGTTACCGATGATTATTCAACATTTTCATGGGTATTCTTTCAAGAGAGTAAGGATGAAACATTTCAAAATATTATGATACTCTTTCGAAAGCTTGAGAATTTGTATCATTTGCCAATACGAAGAATCAGAAGTGATAACGGGACGGAATTCAAGAACAATCACATGCTCGTATTTTGCAACGACAAAGGCATTCTTCATGAATTCAGTGCCCCCTATACTCCTTAACAAAATGGAGTAGCTAAACGTAAGAATCGCACGCTTATTGAAATGGCTAGAACAATGCTTGCGGATTCAAAGTTACCTGTAAGTTTCTGGAGTGAGGCTGTTGCGTCTGCATGTTATACTCTAAACAGGGTATTAACTGTCAAACCTCATAAGAAGACATGCTTTGAACTTCTAAATCAACGAAAGCCGAACTTGGAAATCCTTGAACCGTTGGATCTCCATGCACGATTATTGATCCTGATGGAAAATTTGGTGCAAGATCTTTAGAAGGATTCTTTGTTGGTTATGCTAGTCCACTTCGACGTGTGTTCTTACCAAGTTTGAATAAAGTGATTCTAGCACATCACATTGATTGTCAAAGATATACAATGCCAACACAGAAGACAGGTGATTCTTGGATGTTCAATTATGAAAGCTTATGGAATTCTTTTGATCTTCCAGAGGAACCAAATGAAGAAAAACTTGAAGTGCTGTATCATTTACATCAAACTGCAAATCAAGAACAAGTTCCAAGACCAATAGTGATTACACAACCATCTGTTGGAACAAATAATTCTGGAGAAGGTCCAAGTAATTCACAAGATGAACCAGTGATAAATTCAATAGTGCCAAATTCTTCTCAAACAAATGATTCTGATTCTGAAGAGTCTCTGATGTGTGAAATGTGTATATAAAAATGAAAAAAGTTTTAAAAAGGAATCACTACCTAAACCACACACAATCGGCAAGTGCACCGGTCGCGGTGTAGCGTTGATAGCAAGACCAAGTATCAATCTGTGGACACTATATGCAAACTTCAGATACTGAACCTCTATCGAATACAAAGTTAATTTTAACCTAACTAATTAATAAAATGGCAAACAAGACAAGCAGCGTAATATGCAAACGAAGGTGGAAGCAAAGTGTCGATACAATATGAGAAAGGACTACCTAGGTGTCGAATCCCTCGAATCATGCAACGCTATTCTAACAATGACAAGGGCTAAATATCCTAATCTACCCAAATAACCTCCCACTAGAGAAGATCAATCGAAAGATAGGGGCGAAATGCAAAGTGCTAGAATGAACCGACTCGACCTATCGATACCAAATCCGTGACAATTATGAAAAATCCCCGTAAACTTTGATTGGTACAAGTCCGTGGTAACCGGACGTGACATCATCATGATATTTGTTGTGATTATGTGTAATGATACGAATTCAGGAACATGTGACACCGACTATAATGGGAGTATATGCACAGTAATTACCAAAAACATTACATTGAGCTATTCGTCACCTACATGACAAGACAAAGGCGTGAATGAATTGACGTCTCTAGGAGTACGTATTAGTAAACACGCATGAATTGTGTGCTATGCTAAATGATATCTGTTATGTCTCGGAGGAATCCGAGAGCACGTCATGGTTAACATGACAATATTAAGGACCAACGATGCAAGGTTGATGTCCTTAGCCTTTAACAACGTGTTAAACGGGAGCTTGATGTTTAACAACGCATTAAACATTTGACAATGATTATTAGGCCAACGGTAGGGCTATTTAAGATTCTGAGTTCATATGGGAAAGGTTCTGGGAAGTTTTGGAGTCTATTGGTTGGGTTATGATACGAATTAAAAATCTGCGTTTTTATAAGTTTTCGATAGCCGGAAACGCACTGAAACGAAATCGGAAAAATCCCAAATTTTACAGGGAATTTCTGGACATGTAAGGAAGTTCCTGGAATATTTCGGGAATTTTTGGACATTGGATGATAAACAAAGTGAATTATTCGGGTAAATACTGTTTTACAAATGATTTATTTGAGAATTTAAAATAGATTTATAAATTCCCAAAATAATTTTATTGGAATCTATATATTTTTACTAGGTTCTACAAAAAATTCCAGGATTTTATGAACTATGTAGATTAAATGTGATTTTTCGACTTTTAAAACGCTTATTTTAACTAAATTCAGCAATTTACCGGACAACGAACCTGCTGAAACTGGGAATGGACCAAAACCTTTTGACTATAATTGGAACACAGGGAGTACTTTGGAGGTTCCAGGGTAAGCGGTACAAGCTGTTGTAACATACATGTAGTATGTAATCAACATGTTGTAAGTAATAAAATGTAGAGTCTTTATAAAGAACGTGCTTGTACTAGAGGTGTCTGTTGCATCCCGTATTTTTTCTTCCGCTGCAAGTCGGGGTGTGACAGAAGATGGTATCAGAGCCATTGGTTATAGAGAATTAGGTGCCTTTAAGGAAACCTAGACAATAACTAAAGATTCGGACTTTAGTGGACATCATTGGAAAAATCATCCTCTACTCAAGCTCGTCAGTGAACACTGTAAAGTATCCTATTTGCATGTACCAGGATGGCCTTGTGGGGCAAGTGGGTTATTATGGTCTGGAACGTAATAATAGACTTGCTCATACGAGGCAGTGTTGGGAAAGCCGCAGTAATAAACACCCTTAAATACGTGGAATGATACATACGTGTACCAAGGTGACAGTGTGTGAATGTTTGGGCATGAATTGATACATGAATTGGGATTGGTGGGTAATGTGTTACTACATATGCCTACGAGATAGGCAGAAAACTAGTATTATAGTCCATTCCACATTCCTACTGACCACATGTTTAATATACACTAGAGTTGGATTCCAATCCCTCACACAGTTGTTAATTATACTTTATGATGTGAGAACTCAAGTCTTTATTACGATACAATCTCACCAACTCTACTCTTATAGCTACTATACCGACGATTATATACAAAGTGATACTTTAATAAGAACATAGATACCCAAAGAATGCGTAGGTCGTTCGGATAGACTAGGATGATGTGTACGGATCCTTATTCCACTTCTTGTTGCTTCACATTCGATTGTTATACAATCGCAGAGTTCAAACATTTTACGAAACTTTCATCCTTGAATATACGATTCATTTGATTGTCCGTTGGATTCCTCTTTTTCTTACAGTATTGGCTTTAGCTTTCACGTCATGTGATACTATGATACTTAGTGGTATTCCTTAGCACATGTTTCGATATATGTTATATCTGAATATGACGATCTCTGGGCTATGGAGATGGCAAGGAATGCGTGAATAAGTTACCTTCCCGTTGTCATTTGATTCCATGGGGTATAAATTTTGTGATGATATATATTCATTTGAAACGCTTTGTGTCATGGAACGTCATTTCGTGTGACCATCGGTTACATTATGTTCTATTACGATTATTGATTGTTTTGAATTTCAGTTGGTTATTTGCGGAAAGTAGTATGAGGCCCGAATATCATGGAGAACGGAACATTGATCATGTATATGGGTGTGGTGGATATGTTGTGGTACTTCCTATAAATAAACACCTGGCTACATTATCAAGGTATTGTTACTCAGGACAGACGAGCTTCACGTTGCTATCCGTTCGGTTATGTTTTGGATAATACAGTGTGAGACTTTGACCTTGTATGATGCGATAAATGATGCTATAGTTGTTGTAAAAACAACACCTGTATACATTTGCGGTGATTTTAAATGAGCGGTAGTTTGGGGGTTGACATGTAATGACTTTTGGATTAATCCTGGGAAGGTCCTTCTTAGAATATGTAGTATGACTTTCTAGGGATACTACACCCTGGTAGTACTTTGTACTAAACTATTTAGGTATAACCGGTAATAGCTTACCCACATCGATTTACCGAATGTTTGATTTATGATAAGTAACAATGTTCTGTCTTTTGTAAGACAATTCAGCGTAGCTTATTTCTTTTGGCGGGATTTGCTAGAACGTATATCCATTTATTCGAATCATTATGTTATGACGAACCAATTATACTTATGTCACCGACATCATCTAGGAAGCTATTCGGTTGAAGCGTATATTTCCTTTACTAGATATTGTTCACTGGTGATACAATCTCTAATTCTTAGTAAGGCCGCGTAATTAGCATCGGTATTGATAACCCAAGGGGATTTAGGGCTAACACATAAATGAAAAAACTTATCTGGTGTAATCAAAGTTCAGCAAGGAGTTGTGTGGATGCGGATCGGATTGTAATGAGACTCGTGGAGGTGGAAACATTCTTGTCCATATTCCTCGTAACTGTTAATACTTCGTATTAACAGGACACTCCTATGTACATTTAATTATAAATATACAACATTCTCCACGGGCCTATCTAAATGTCAATGTGGTAGACCTCGGTTGGGGGTGATGTAACCCAGTACGATGTACGAAAACTATAATCATTAAGTAATCCGATTCATCGCTTAAAAATCGATTCAATCATCCTCACTAACACTGTTGGATAGTGTTGAGGTCCGGTACATGTAATTACTAGTTTGATACACCCTATCCTTTTAATAAAATATTCAGCCATGCTACGGTACGTTAGCTTCCTATGGAAATACGGCAAGTATTTCGATGATGGAACTAAATGGCACAAAACCGTGAATCATATCGTTTTGGTTCAACCTAATATAAGTTAAATCCCCAGTAACTCGAAGAAGTAGTGAATGAACGGTACGAAGGACCGTAACGAAGCTACCTCTTAATGTATATTTAATAAACAAATGACACAAAGAGAATTTTTCGTCGAACGATTATTTTATATATATATATATATATATACATATATCTAGTTCGAAGGACGATATTTAAAAGATTTGTATAAAATTTTTATATATCAAACGATCCCTTGTTTTCAGCCTCGCATAACTTAGTGAAAATATGTTCTAATGAAAGACGAGATCGCCTTCGAATAGTATTCGAGTACCGTAATACGATGATTAACCTATGTGACAACTCTTATTTACATCTTCAAACTCTAGACTAAACGGGGTCCTGACCTGGATTCTTTCGGTAACCCTGAGATACTAAGTCTTGAATCAATATCACTCGTATGAGGGCGGTGCATTCATGCTAGAAATCGCATAAGGGGATACATGGTTCTTTGACTCCTTTTGATTAAGGCTTTTCACGTCACGATACCTATTACGTTCGTGCGAGTGGTCCTGAGTAGGGACTAACTCAGATACTTGTATGCCAATAAGACTTATTGACTCCCCGACGCTATGATAATAATACCTGGAGAACACCACACGTCTCCTCCTCTTCCTTGAAACACCCGAGGAGTCCAAATTTTATATATGATGAATTCACGATTCATAGGGGATGATCGAAATTCCCTTTAGGCCTCCTACATGAGTAGGAGTATGATGCATGAGATACATGAGTAGGTGTTATTTGGTAGTGGTCTCCTACATGAGTAGGAGTATGATGCATGAGATACACTGACTTTCATCCGTCGATTGGACACAAAGTGAACGATACCCTAACCAAGAGTATGTGTTAAATGGTGTTGCTTGTCCTCGTGAGTATACGAGAAATAAATTCTTTAGATCAGGGGAGTATTGTTGAACCACCCCTCATTTTCCTTCGAATGGTTGGTACCTTCAATTGATTTTCAGTTTGATCAATTTAAATAAGTATTCGTAAAATACGATGCTACCAAGAAACCTGATTCTTCGTTATTTTCGAGTGATGAAAATTCTTGTGTTACTTAAGGAAACAAGAACAGGAGAAATCTTAAGTATAATACTGTATATATACATATATACCTGGGTATTCGTACCACGAGTGAAATTCACGATCGGGGGGATGATTGTCGGAAGCTGTTGCGCTATCATTTGCGTGATTTCCGCCTTAGTCATTTGTGGTAAGAGTTTCGGGGCCATTCTATTATAAACATTACTTATATACCTGTATCAATTTCACATATTCAATCATCCTATATCACACAATTTTGTCGCACGCATGAGTCCACAACTTGTATAACCAACATTATTATCATGTATAAAATAATACCCGTCATCATACAACTGTTAAAATTGCACTTAGACTTAACCCAAAATGGGCCAGTGCTTAAATGTGCGGTCAGAACATGTCACCGGAGTGACGTATGTACGCCATACTATGAAAAGCATGAACTACCCCGCATGAAGGAACACGGTCAAAACCAAACTCTCTTTGAAATAGGAGTAGTCATGAGTCGTCCGAATATCGTAACTGGTGTCTTTTGTGCACTGAACCCACCTGGGGAAAGCTAAACAAAAAATCTAGTAGTCCCAAACATTCCAGATGAAGGGACTAGTGAATCTTCCGAATATGTCCTTCGGGTATCATGCCCATCCAGAGGGGAATTCCTTTGATAAGCACGTATTATATACCTACAATAGGAATAAGACTTCGACGTTACAACTAATTCTCTTCCAACTTGGAGAATTATTTAACATATGCTACAAATTGTAGATACCATGATGTGCGATACCAAGTCAAACTAAACGACCAAGGTGTAAATCAGTGCTTGGTTGGATGCACCAACTGGCTGTGAAATGGCATTCATAAACTTTATTCGTCTCCTAGGCGTCAGAGTGCTAGACTTACCTCGATTGATTACAGTTTTCATTCAGCCTTCTTGAAGTTGCTTCTGTTATTTCTGAAGGTTGCCAAACGATTATGGATCTATGTTACGATACTTCCCAGCAACCCATATTCCTTCCCTGTCCTATTGAGAAACATAACTGATTAATCCTAAGACAAAGGGTCGAGAAACTCAATGACCCTAGTCTTGACCAACTCGAGGGCCGGATCTTCTTTTCTTGTTCACATTAATACAAATATGAGACTAACGGGAAAAGTCTGATTCAGTGGTCAACTATCCCTATTGGACTAGGGTGACTATGGATTCGGGCTTTAGCCCATGGTTTCATAAAACCACACGAATTTCTCAATCTAAACCAAGATGGTTTGGCATGAACGAACTCGACGAAACCCTTACGTTTAATCGGTTATTCAAATGGTGGAGGTGCCAAGATGGGAAGGCGTTATATCTTTCTATACTCATATACAGTTCAGATCATACCAAGTCCGAATTTGACTCGAAAAACCACGAGACCGGGACGGTCAAGTAGTGATTAACCACCTTGTGACTAGTATTGGCTATATTCGCCTATGCATTAGGTAATCTTTCGAGAACATGATGGGAAATGATTACTTCTCGTTGACTCCATTAACGACATCCTTATGAAATGTTAGTCGAGCATGGCTATGTTCCTACCCTATGGGGGGTACTCCATGGATGGGGAATCTTGATTCGATGACTTCTTATTTAATCATCTTTTACAAAATTACATGTACGTGTACGATCAATCCTGGTCCCATATGTAGGGGCATCATGGTGATACTTGTGATCATTAGGCACTCGTCACGCCTTAAATATTTCTTCATGATATAGTAGCATTCTGGGCATGGTGTTACTTGAATTAAAACCACATTGGGTACGTACTCTACCATTCTCGGTATATGGGAATTTTTACACGACTATCTCCCGGAGAATCACATCGATGTTATCGAAGCTGCTAAGTTATTTCCTTTTGGAGAAGACATAAACAGTGTACAACAGCTGGAGCCAAGCTCCCGAAACTTAACGCAAACTGGAAGTATTATTATAGAAATTTCATATCCTTATGACGTAATCCGACTACTAGTGAGTAGTACGAGCACACCACTGAGGTAAGTGTGCAGATTCGTTATTACTCTTGTACATGCTCGCCTTATGGCAGCCTTAGGCTCTTAAAAGCCTCTCTCTTTCTTATTCTCTACCATAGAACAGGGACTCTCGTGGTCGGTAAGTATTAGCCAAAGATATTCACATACACGACAACAAGGGAAGATTGTCGTGCACCACTCGGTGAGACCAAATTTATTCCCTTAACACAAACATGCGGAGCATGATGCTCACCATTGCGACGTTATGTAGCACAATTATCATCCCATACGATGATGATGCTAATCGAAAAGCGAAAACATACATGTCTGTCGAATGACTGACTCAACTGTAAAGACTAAGCTTTCCAATGGATTACTAAACGGAATTTCGTGGACAAAATTCTTTTAACCATGGGAGACTGTGACAATTGTGAAAAATATCGGTAAACTTTGATTGGTGCAAGTCCGTGGTAACCGGACATGACATGTATATCATGATATTTGTTGTGATTATGTGTAATGATACGAATTCTAGAACTTGTGACACCGACTATAATGGGAGTATATGCACAGTAATTACCAAAACCATTACATTGACGCTATGCGTCATTTACATGACAAGACAAAGGCGTGAATGAATTGACGACTCTGGGAATACGTATTATTAAACATGCATGACTTGTGTGCTATGCTAAATGACATCTGTTATGTCTCGGAGGAATCCGAGAGCACGTCATGGTTAACATGATACAATTAAGGACCAACGATGCAAGGTTGGTGTCCTTAGCCTTTAACAACGTGTTAAACAGGAGCTTATCGTTTAACAGCGCATTAAACATTTGACGATGATTATTAGGCCAACGGTAGGGCTAATTAAGATTCTGAGTTCATATGGGAAAGGTTCTGGGAAGTTTTGGAGTCTATTGGTTTGGTTTTGATACGGATTAAAAATCTGCGTTTTTATAAGTTTTCGGTAGCCGGAAAAACATTGAAACAAAATCGGAAAAATCCCAAATTTTTACATGGGGTTTCTGAACATGTAAGGAAGTTCCTGGAATTTTTCGGGAATTTTTGGACATCGGATGATAAACAAAGTGAATTATTCGGGTAAATACGGTTTTTTACGAATGATTTATTTGAGAAGTTAAAATAGTTTTATAAATTCCCAAAATAATTTTATTGGAATCTATATATTTTTACTAAGTTCTACAAAAATTCCAGGATTTTATGAACTATGTAGATTAAATGGTATTTTTTGACTTTTAAAACGCGTATTTAACTAAATTTAGTAGTTTACCGGACAACCAACCTGTCAAAAATGGGAACGGACCAAAACCTATTTTGACTATAATTGTAACACCGGGATTATTTTCGGAGGTTCCAGGGTAAGCGGGACACTCTGGGTGTGTTCCACCACCGTTCGGGAAGAACCCCGACGGCGAAAACGGAAACTCAAATTCGGGGGACATAGAGCCACCAAACGTCCGGATTTCCTTAATAAATACTTAATCTTTTCTAAATAACAATGTATTGGCACTGTCTAAATCTTAGTGCCGTTATCCGAACACATAACACGACCGACTTTGGCTGGCACGCGAACCGGTGTTCGGGAGCTAAATGTGAAACTAATCCTACCCTAACATCCATCACCACACCAGGATACTATATGTATAACATGGACTGAAAATACCCACTTGGACCCGATTTATAGGCATTACCGACCTCACGACTGATATTAGTAATTACTCGCATGATTGTTGTTAAAGCCGAACCAACTTACATATACTCCTATTGCTACTGGTGTTGCTACTATCCTGTGAGTTTTCACTCTCCCACTTTTAAATTGTTTTATTGTTTTCTAGGGTGACTTGCATGTTACAAACTGTGTTAATTGCACCAACTTGTGATGATGTGAATTATCTAACACACGAACACCCTCCCCTCTACAAGTGATTAGCGTAAGCCGTGGACAGTGGATAGTACTATTGGTCTGAGAAGCCAACTGCTGCCAGGCTGTGTCGGTGTGACACAGTGTGTAGGAAACCAGGCACTACACGCATCCTAACTCGGTTATGTGGTTAGGATAACTGTAGGAGAACGTTGAACTGCATATGATGCAGTTAGTGGGAAGTGTCTGTGGTGATACGACCCGGTGCGATGATGTGTTTGTGTGACACAGAGCGGTTATGACGGTCAAGGTTTCACTTGTGTTCTCGTGTAATTCCATCTGTGACTATGATCAGTGCAATTAAACTTGTTAACACATATAGTTACACAACAACTAAACAAGTGGAACTCACCAGCAGTGTTTAGCTGACCCTTTTTAAAACTAACATGCATTTCAGGTAACTTGAGACTGGTGTGATTCATGTATGTTGTTCAAGACCTGGTTATAGGCGAACCTTAAAATAGACGCATGTGGCTTAGAAGACATATGTGGTTCATGGGAACAAGCGGTTGTAACGTATATGTTGTATGTAATCAACATGTTGTAAGTAATAAAATGTAGAGTCTTTATAAACAATGTGATTGTACTAGAGGTGTCTGTTGCATCCCGTATTTTTTTTTCTTCCGCTGCAAGTCGGGGTGTGATAAAATCCCATGAAAATCAAGCAATGAAAGCAAGTCTACCCCCAAAACCCTCTAATCGCGAAGCAAACTGTCACACCCCAAATTGTAGCGGATGAAAAAAATAGGGGATGTAACAGACACCTCTTGTACAAGCACAATGTTTATAAAGACACTACATTTTATTACGTAGCAAACGTTGATTACATACTACATGTATGTTACAACTGCGTGTTCCCATGAAACACATAAGTCTTCTAAGCTGCATGCGTCTATATCAGGATTCGTCTACAAACACGTCTTGAACAACATACATGGATCACATCAATCTCAAGTAACCTGAAATGCATGTTAGTTTTAAAAACGGTCAGCTAAACGCTGCGTGAGTTCCACTAGTTTTGTTGTTATGGAACAATATGTTTTAACATGTTTAATTGCACTGGTCATAGTCACAGTGACGGTCACAGTCACAGTGACGGTCACAGTCACAGTTATAGTCACAGATTGCCCGATGGAATTTCACGCACGTACAAGTGAAACCTGACTATTTCCCCCGGGCTGTGTCACCCAGACACTCCCGGTCCACCAACTGCGTCACATGCAGTTCAACGCCCCCGGGTTGTTGTGCCTGACACATACCCAAAAGTTGGACGAGTGAAGTTGCTTGTGGCCGGGCATCGCACCCTCCGGCCTCAACTGGGTTATCGGACCAATAGTACTATCCACTGCCCACGGCTCATATTAATCACTTCTAATGGGGTATTTCTAGGTTATGTAATTCACATCGTCCCAAGTTGGTGCAATTAACACAGTTTTATAACATGCAAATCACTTCAGAAAAAAGTAACACAGTTTAAAAGTAGTGGAGTGAAGCTCACTTCCAAGTTGGTGTAATCAACACAATTTGTAACGTGCAAGTCCCCCGAAAACAGTAAAACAATTTAAATGCGGGGAAGTGAACTCACTGTGCGAGCAGTGATCTCAACGCAAGAGTGATCAAGCAACTGGATCAACTTTAATAACACACATGCAAGTATGGACTCAAATTAGTATCAAAGTTGGTAATGGTTATAACTGGGATCTGGTCAGGAGTTTTTACTGCGGATTGTGTCTATAGGACACTAGTATGGTGATGGACGTCAGGGTAGTATTAGTTTTCAGTTTGGCTTCCGGGCACCATTTCGCATGCCAGCCAAAGTCAGTAGTTTAACGTGTTCGGATAATGGTACGTGAATACCAATAATGCCTTCAGGTGTTTATTTAAGAATGATTAACTTTTCATCAAGAGAGTTTGAGTATTTGGGGAGTCTAGATTACCCAAATTTGAGTTTCCATTTTCACCATCAGGAATTCTCCCGAATTGTCTTAGGACACACCCATAGTGCCTAATTTGCCCGGGAATCTGCTGGAATACTTCTGGTGTTCCAATTATAGTATTTGTAGGGGTTGGGTCAGTTCCCGGTTCAGGCAGGTTTGTTATTAGGTAAACTGGAAATTTTTATATAACATAGTAAAAATCTGTAGATTATGGAAAACATTTCTGGGAATTTATTTTGGCATTTTACTTATCATAAATTATTTATAAAACCATTTTTAACCATATAAATATTATTAAATACCAACAGTGGTTCAAAAATTCCAAAAATATTGCAGAACACCTTTTATATGTCCAGGAAGTTCTCACAAAATTTTGAGATTTTTTTCGATTTCGTTTCGGTTAATTCCCAGATACCGAAAACTCGCAAAAACACGGATTTTTAACCAAATCAAAACTCAACCAATGGACTCCGAATTTTCCCATAACATTGCCCATATGTTCCTTAGTGTCTCTGTAAAATTTGGTGATTTATTGAGTTCGTTTGATAATTTTTGCGAAATTCTTTCGGTAAAAAGTTAAAAATTCACCAAAAATCGTAGAAAATACCAAAATTCAAAAAGTTTATGTGGACCTTCCTGACAATATCCTACATCACCACACCATATTTCAGCTCAATCCAATTTTCACGGACCAAGTTATAGCTAAAATAAGATTCTGCCTATCCTAGTTTTGGTTTTCGGATGGTATACCTATCAAAAGCTTCATTTCCAAGCACTTCTTGAGAGTTCATAAGGGTGTAGGAGCTATATTCAGTACCTACACATCAAGTTCAACCCAAATATGCTAGAACTTAGATCAATCAAGCTTTATTTCATTATTTTTCGGTTAATCGAATAGTTAAGCGATTTTTGTTGAATAGGTGTTGATTAGGGTATCAAACCCCAAAGATTTGTGACCATGGCTGCCATATAGCACCAGGGGAATACCAAGGTGTTCTTATTCAGTCCATAAACATGTTTAAACCTTCAAAAATCTTGGATTAAAATGAGTTTTTTGGGCTAGAAATCGCGTTTAATCAAGAAAACAAGGTTCAAACTATAAGATCAAAGATTTATACCTTTGATTGGAAGTTGTTAAGATGAAATTCAGCTGGATTTTCTTGTGTTCATGGCAGATTTTTGAGAGAGAGATGGATTTTTTCTTGAATTTAATGAAAATAAAATGGAAAAATAAAAATAAAAATAAAAAAATATATATATATGGGAGGTCCATGTGGGCCACCTCGTGCTTCGTCTTTTTGTGTTAAAAGATGATGTTTATCTTCCGTTTGCGTTTAGGTTCGTTTTTGGGTCCCGGATGCGTTCTCGATATGCACAACAGGCTCCGTTTTTCGTGTTCTTACTGTCAAAAGATTTGGTTTTAAAAATTTGGCATAACCGTCTCGAAACCCAAGCATGGTTACGTTTTAATCATAAAAGTCTCATAGAAGTTCGTTTAAGTGTTTTTGAGCTTGATCGATTGTTCCTTACACATTTGGTTGCCTTATGTTATGCCCGGAATGAAGGCGTTTCCCCAACCGGGAGCTGCTTCGTTTTGCGTGCACAGGATTTGATTATTTTCAAACCTTATGTCACAGTCTATGACACAAACTAAGTTATTTCTGGAACTCGAAATCTTAAATGATGCCACCGATAATCTAATAATCAACATTAAAGGTTTACTACGCTGTGAAACGTCAAGTCTCCGTTTAACACGTTGTTCAAGGCTAAGGATGCCAACCTCGCATCATTGGTCCTTACTAGTGTCATGTCAACCATGACGCGCTCTCAGATTCTTCCCGGACAGTACATATATCGCTTAGCATAGCACACAAGTCATGCGTGTTTGCTAATACTTATTCCCAGAGTCGTCAGTTCATTCACGACTTTGTCTTGTCATGTAGGTGACGCATAATGTCACTGTAATGTTTTTTTAATTACTATGCATATACTCACATTGTATTCGGTGTATCATTTTCCAGAATTCGTATCATCACACATAATCACAACAATACCACGATATACATATCACGTCCGGTTACCACGGACTTGTACCAATCAAAGTTTACAGGGATTTTTCACAATTGTCACAGTCTCCCCCGGTTAAAAGAATTTCATTTAGTATCATCATCGTATGGAGATGATAATTGTGCAACTATGTACCAGTATACTTTGTCTACCCACAATTCCTACGTATTGTTAAGAGTAACGTCTGTCATCACTTCCAATCTGAAAGTGAGAGTGTTGTTGGACTCACAGTAGGATATGAGTTTCGTGTTCAGCTTATAGCTGACTGCAATTATGATGTTTTCTTCATATTCATTATTTTCACCATTCAGACACCATAAGTTTCATTTCCGAATTTGTACATTAGTTCTAGCACACCTCCTATAAATGAGGGGTATGGGTACTCTCCCAGGGTTCGTTGAGAACGTCGCAATGGTGAGTACCATGCTCCAGCTGTTGTATATTGTTTATGTCTTTTCTAGAAGGAAATAACTTGGCAACTTTGATAACAACGATGTGATTCTCCGAGAGGTCATCGTATAAAAATTCCCATATACCGGGAATGGTAAAGTGTGTATCCAAAGCTGTTTTAATTCAAATAACACCACGTCTAGAACGCTACTATTTCACGTGGATTTATTTAAGGTGCGACGAGTGTCTAACGATCACAAGTATCACCATGATGCCCCTACACAGGGGACCAGCATTTGTCGTAGACGTACAGGTAATTCTGCAAAAGATGACTAAGTAACGTCATCGAGTCAAGATTCCCCATCAACGGAGTACCCCTCGTAGGGTAGAACCATGGCCACGCTCGACTTAACGTTGCATAAGGATATCGTTAATGGAAACAACGACAAGTAATCATGTTCTCGAAAGATTACATAATGCATAGGCGACTCTTGTTCACACTAGTCACTAGATAGTTGATCACCACTTGACCATCTCGGTCTCGTGGTTATTCGAGTCAAATTCGGACTTGGTATGATCTGACTGTATATGAGTATAGAAAGATATAATGCTTTCCCATCTTGGCACCTCCGCCATTTGAATCATCGATTAAACGTAAGGGTTTCATCGAATTCGTTCATGTCAAACCATCTTGGTTTAGATTGGGAAATTCATGTGGTTTTATGAAACCATGGGCTGAAGCCCGAATTCATAGTCACCCTAGTCTGATAGGGACAATTGACCACTAAATCTGATTTTTCCCGTTAGTCTCATATTCGTAATAATGTAGACAAGAAATGAAGACCTCGCCCCCGGGTTGGTCGAGACTAGGCTTGTTGAGTTTTTCGACCCCTTAGTCACAGGATTAGTCCGTTCTGTTTCCCAATAGGGCACTAAAGGAATACGTGCTGTTGGGAAATGTAATAACATAGATCCACAATCGCTCGGCAATCTCTTGAAATAGCAAAAGCCATTTCAAGGAGGCTGAATGAAAACCGTAATTAATCGGGGTAAGCCTAGCACTCTGACGGCTAGGATATGAATAAAGGTTATGAATGCCATTTCACATCCGGTCGGTGCATCCAACCAAGCACCGATCTACACTTCGGTCATTTAGTTTGACTTAGTATCGCACATCGAGTTATTTACAATTCGTAGCGTGTGTTAAGTAACTCTCCAAATTTGAAGAGTATTAGTTGTCGTGTCAGAGTCTTATTCCTCCTTTAAGTATATATGACGTGCTTACTAACGGAATTTCCCTCTTGATGGACATGATATCCGAGGGACGTATTCGGAAAATTCACTAGTCCCTTCATCTGGAATGATCGGGATTACGAGATTTCTGGTTTAGCTTTCCCCCAAGTGGGTTCAGCGCACAAAATACACCAATTATAATATTCAGACAACTCATGACTATTCCTATTTCATAGAAAGTTTGGTATTGACCGTGTTCCTTCATACATAGTAGTTCATGCTTTTCATAGTATGGCGTATATACGTCACTCCAGTGACATGCTTTGACCGCACATTTAAGCACTGGCCCTTTTTGGGTTAAGTCTAAGTGCAATTTTAACAGTGGTATGATGACGGATATTATTACAGACATGATAATGATGTTGGTTATACAGGTTGTGGACTCATGCGTGCGACTAATTTGTGTGATATGGGACGATTGAAAATGTGACATTAATGCTTGTGTATATATATATTTTGTTTATAATAGAATGCTCCCGAAATGCTCACCACAAATGACCGAGGCAGAAATCGCGTAAATGATAGCGCACAGCTTCCGACAATCATCCCCACGATCGTGAATTTCACTCGTGGTACGAATACACAGGTACATATATATATACAGTATTATACTTAAGATTTCTCCCGTTCTTATTTCTTTAAGTAACACGAGAATTTTCGTCACTCGAAAATAACGAAGAATCGGGTTGCTCGGTAACATTGTATCTCACGAATACTCATTTAAATCGATCAAACTGAAAATCAATTGAAGGTACCAACTAGTTGAACGAAGACGAGGGGTGTTTCAACAATATTTCCCTGATCTAGAGAATTTAGTCCTCGTATACTCATGAGGACTAGCAACGCCGTCTACCGAATAACTTTAGGTTACTCACAAGAGTAGGGTATCGTTCACTTTGTATCCCCTCGGCGGATGAAAGTCAGTGTATCCCATGTATCATTCTCCTACACATGTAGGAGACCTTACCAAATAACACCTTTACAAAGGTCCGAAGGGAATTTCAAACATCCCTTAGGAATTGTGAATAACATCGGGTATAATTATTTGGACTCCTCGGATGTTTCAGGGAGGAGGAGGAGACATATGGTGTTTTCCCGGGTCTTGTTATGAGTTGGGGAGTCACCATGTTTTATAACATATAAGTATCTAAGTTGATCCCTACTCAGGACAAATCGCACGGTCATCATAGGTATCATGACGTGAAAAGCCTAAATCGAAAGGAATCAAAGAACCATGTATCCACTTATCCGATTTCTAGCATGAATGCACCGCCCTCATACGGGTAATGTTGGTTCAAGACTTAGTATAACCATCACAAAAATATTAGCGAAAAAGGATCAAAAGAACCGGTGGTCTAGATTCTGTAGGTTTGGATAGGAGTTGTCCCATGGGTTAGTCATCAGATTACTGTACTCGAATACTACTCAAAGGCGATCTGGTCTTTCATCAGAACATATTTTCACTAAGTTATGCGAGGCTGAAAACAAGGGATCGTTTTATATGTGAAAGTCTTATATGATTCTTTTGAATACCGTCCTTCGAATTAGATATACGTATATATATATACATAAAATAATCGTCTAACTAAAATTCATTTTGTATCATTTTGTTTCCTAATTATTCATTAAAAGGTAGCTTTGTTACGGTCCTTCGTACCGTTCATTTCCTACTCATCGAGTTACTGGGGATTTATCTTGTATTAGTTTGAACTAAATCTATAGGGCGTATCAAATTAGTAATTATATGTACCGGACCTTAACACTTTCCAATAGTGTTAGTAAGGAGAATTGAATTGATTTGAAGCAGTGAGTCGGATTATTTCATGATTATAGTTTTCCGACTTTGCACCGGGGTTACGCCACCCTCAACCGAAATTTACCAAATTGACACCTGAATTGGACCACGGTTAATGTTTTATATTTATGATTAAATGTATACATAGGAGTGTCATGTTAATATGAAGTATGAACGGTTATGAGGAATATCGGCAAAATTGTTTCCGCCTCCAAAAGTCTTGTCACCATCAGATCCGCATCCACACAGTTCCTCACCAAACTTTGATTACATCAAATAAGTTTCTCCATTTATGTGTTACCCCTAAATCCCCTTGGGTTATCAACACTGATGTTAATTACGCGTCCTTATTAAGAATTAATGATTGAATCATTAGCGAACGACAGCTAATAATGGAAATATATGCTTCCCTGCGTAGTTTCATAGACAACGATCGGTGACATGAGTATAGTTTGTTCGCCGTATCGTAATGATTTCGAATATATGACTATACGTTCTAGCAAATCCCGCCAAAAGAAATAAGTTACGCTGAATTGTCTTATCGAAGACAGAAACATTGTTACTTATCCCGGACCTATCATTGGGTCATCGATGTGGGTAAGCTATCACTGGCTATACCCAAATAGTTCAGTACGGAGTACTACCAAGGTGTAGTACCCCTAGAAATCATGACACGTATAAGGACTTTCCTAGGATTAATCCAGTGGTCGTTTATATGTCCACCCAAACTACTTTTCATGTAAAATTACTACAACCATGTAT
Organism: Scalesia atractyloides; assembly: GCA_947069175.1. NCBI lineage: Eukaryota > Viridiplantae > Streptophyta > Magnoliopsida > Asterales > Asteraceae > Scalesia > Scalesia atractyloides. The sequence goes on from CAMTDV010000030.1 coordinate 32,971,531, forward strand.
ATACATTGTGGTTATGACAACTATGACGTCATCTATCACATCAAGCAGGGTCGAAGTCTCAATACCGCATTGCCTAAAACATAACCGAACAAATCTCAACATGAAGCCCGTCTGCCCTGAGTAACGGTACCTTGATCATGTAGCCGGGTGTTATATATAGGAAGTACTGCAGCGTATCCACCACACCCATATACCTGATCAATATTCCGTTCTCCACGATATTCGGGCACCATACTACTTTCTGCAAATAACCAACTGAAATTCGAAACAATTAACAATCGTAAAAGGACACAATGTAATCGATGGTCACACGAAACGATGTTCCACAACACAAGCATTTCAAAGGAATCTGTACCATCACACACTTTATTTCTGTAACACCTCAAAAATTTCGTCAAATAAAAATTCGACACGTGTCCTGAAGATTCTTGGTTGCCACGTGAAGCCGAGAGGGACCAAAGACACCGTCATGTTATTTTTATAACCTCTGAACGAGCATCGGACAAGTTGAAGGACTGAAGTTGCAAAAATGCCAAAGTTTTCCTTTCTGGAAGTTCTTACGGACCGTAACCATCAATGGTTATGGACCGTAAGGCAACCAAAACATTGTTTCAATAAGGCGGTTACGGACCGCAAGCCTTAATGGTTACGGTACGTAACCAATTCAAATCAGTGGGCGCCAGAGGTCCATCCGGACCGCAAGGCATGACACTTACGGTCCGTAAGGGGTTGCCAGCGACAGAAACATGGCAGTCTGCTGTGTTTCCACCTTGCTCGCCAGTGCCACCCTCCTCCTACTTGTGCAACGACCCTAACACTTGTACTCATCTCGTAGCCCTTGCCGACACCTGGATCAACCCTATGATGCATCTCCAACTATAATTACCCTTTTAGTTGCAACATTTAGACTTGCTCATTTCTACTTTCACTTCTCTCATCTCATCTGGAGGTTCCTAACACTTGGGAGCTTCCTAATTAGTTTTATTTCGTGCTAAGGACCTTGTGTAAGTGTTCTTAGCCCTCCTTTTCAGTTTTATTAAGTTTTAGGCCAATGTCAAAGCATTGACGTAAAAACACTTTGACTTTGAGCTAAGACCATTATGCTCTAGCCAATGTTCGTAATGAACATGGCTACGTGATCGTAATAAGGTAGGTATTAATCCCCCAACAGGTTACCTCCTGATTACCACGTTTGCTTGGTCAATTGACGGGTGAAAGTTATGTTAATAAAAAGTCAAATGGGTCAGTTTTGAAATAAAATCATAACTAACAATGTAGGTGTTAGAAAACCTATTTTGACACACTAACAACTTGGTAATAATCATGAGAACATGTAGGAACATGTTCGGCTCATCAATCCCAGGTCTAAGGTCGGTTCGCAACCGAAAGTCGCAAAAGTTGACTTCTGCTTTGACTTTCAGTTCTGTCCCGATTTAGCATCTGTCCCCAAGTTGCATTATGACCATGTTATAATATACTATAACCCTCTGGAGTTATAGGACATGGTCATGTGTAATCCGAGTCGTTATGCAAGTATCCGATAATTATGCATAAGCTTTGCTAAAATGCCCTTCATGCTCAAAAGCATTGTTTTAATATAAACGAGCACACGAATGAATAAAGTATTGATTTATAAACATGACTAACTTATTTTGATGTCAATAATCTGGTCATAACCTTTGTTTTGTTTAATCATCGCAAATCATGCTTTTAAAGGACCAAATCGCCCTTTTGACGCATAAAACAATTTAAACATAAACTTGACATCAAAACCTCAATACCTACTGATCTAATATCATTATTAGAACTATTTGGGATGTTCATTCAGGTTGCAAACTAAGTTTAAGCTATAGTTTGCATATTATGTCCTTAAATGACCATATTGCCCTTTTAGCACTTTAAATGGGTTTTAAACATTTAAATGAACCAAAGCTTTATACCCACTGATGTAATATATATATATAAACCTATTTTGGTCATACAAACCTGGTCACACCGACAATTTTACTTAAATACCATTTAAATCGTCATTTAGCGACTTAATCACCATTTCAACGCATAATATGGTTAAAACCATATTAGAGCATCAAGGCTTGATACCTACTGATTTCAAAACATTTCAACTTATTAACAGTATTTACATGTCCCAAACTCAGACTCCCGAAGAAGTTATCAAATTATATGTGAAATGACCAAAATGCCCTTTCGGGACATAATTTGGTCTTAATCTATAAACCACACATATAATTGATATTCTACTGATATAACATCATAAAATAGCTACTTTTACAGAAAGATTATGTTAATAACATCAGTCTACGTATAAGCTCGTTTATTACATTTTAAATGATGAAATTTCCCTTTTAAGGCATAGTTTGCTTTTAAACCATAACGGGCCATCAATAATAACATATTTTAAACATAATGGCATATGGAACTTGTGTAGGACTCACCCGGTTACCTAGTTTCGCTTATATATGAGTACGGTTAAGCCTACGTGACTAGTTTACGCAATTTAACCGAAACGGGTTTAACCATATCAAATATTCTCTAATTCAAGAATGTAAAATGGTAACCCATATTATACAAGTCTTAGTACTTGTCGGGTCCAAAATACTTTCTTTTCCGGTCATCGTTTAATCTAGCGTTTCATACCGTTATCTTTATTTTAAGTTAGCCGGTCTAAGTCAATGATTAAATAAAGACCCGCTAGCTAACTAATCGGTTAATAATACCATCCATTCCAGACTAGAGACTTCCGGTAGATTGTCGCCAAGCTAGTTTAATTTGATTACGGTTGTGCCTTTCTTATTTTCTTAATTACTAAAGATTTGCAAGACAGGTAAATACTTTAACTTATTTTCCCTTATACAGGCTTGGGATACAGTATACTAATACCGATGGTTGGATATGGGATCAAAGACCAATGAGTCGGGAATTCAAATAATCCATTTTAATTCGTATTGCTTAATATTAAACATTTGGGGGTTAAACGACCGTGTCCTTGATATCCACGGCTAATTTAATTGCAAATGGCCACGACCTAAGCATGGGGTGTAGGAATACACCCGTCAGATGCTAAAATAAAGTATAACCCATTAGGGGTGCACCTATTAAAGGTTATAAAGTGGCGTGTCAATTAATCAGGATCCCGACATAGTTTTCGGGCTCTAAATGTATTATTAGCATGTAAAACTGATAACATGAAAATTATTTATCCCAATTATTTATAAAACAAAGTACCATTGTGTACACTAAACGTTTTCGAAATATTTTCAAAATGAGTTGGTTAAATGTTTACCAGTGAAAACTGACGTATTTTCAAAAGACTAAGCGTAGGTGACAAGTATACGTAATTAGGTTGGAAGAGCTCGACGAAGCTTAAGAGGATTTGCAACCCTTTGCATAGAAGGCCTTAGTCTGTCAAGTTTCCTTTTGTAAATCACATTTCGATCTGCCTGTGGATCTAGTTACAAGCGTTGTATTTATTATTTTGAACTTCGAACATTCAAAATGTTTGTAATAGTAATTATCTAGACTCCCGCTGTGTTATATTGTATTGTTTGGTAATGATGATATCAACTTACGTCACCATATTCCCCAACCGGGCCCACTGGGTTATACTGGAAATTAGGGGTGTTACAGGTTGGTATCAGAGCCAACTTTCGAGTGAATTAAACACTAGCCTTTTATGTTTAATCTCGGGAATACATATTAACACATATCTCTGAGACTTTCGAGTCTAGACTTTGACCTAGGTGTAATCATTTCCATCTTATTATTCTAGCTTTGTATTTTTTTAACTTATTTTTGAAACAGGAACAATGCCGCCTAAGTTCAGATGTGGAGGAAAGGGTAAAGGACCCATGCGGGGTGGACCCTCTATGAATGCTTCAGACCACCTTATAGACCATCTCTAGCAGGAGCAGCTGATCTGCCTAACTACAACCCTTACGAACGATGCGGAGATTCTTCGTCCCCCTTTGAACCCTATAGACATTCAATTTCACATGAATATTCTCCACCCCATTCACACTCCCATCATTTCTACCATTCTCACCATTCCCACCAATCTCACCATTCGCACTCTCACTCCCATCAGGAATACTTCAACTCCTATTTCGATAACCCTGTCAACCAACCCGCACCAGAAACCCCTCCAGTTGACTCACCCACCCACATGGAGGAAGATTCCGATCCGGAGGAATTTCCCCAAACCGGATCTTACGGTCCCCCTATCAAGCTGGCTAGTGGCTCGAACTCCTTGGCAGGATCTCCGTTCTGAGGTCCTGAAGAATATGAGCAACGATGGGCACAATATGTGTTTGTCAACACGCCCTCCTACCATAGTACCCCTTAGCATCAAGCCCCGTCACCCCATCCTCACCAATAGGATGTAGAGATGCAACAGGTGGATCAACCTCAGCCATCACCCGAATCATCATCACAACCACGCCGAAGGCGTGGGCACGCATGTCGGTGCATGCTGGTCAAAGGTCGGCTTCGCTACCACCTTTGCAACCCTCTTACCCTATCATCCCTGAGGACCCACAAATGGGTGGACCCTCGAACACATCGCCAGTGGTGGAGCCCCCACCACACCCAGTTGTTGAGCCTCTGCCTCAACCACCTCTACCACCGCCGGATTTTGCCAATCCAATACCTGCATATACAGGACCATCAGGGTTTCCCACTGTCGACCCTCCTGGCTTGTATAATTACATCCACCATGGTTTAGAGCAAGATCCTTACTATGATGCAATTATTCATAATAACCTTTATCATTCCTCTTACCCTTCTTACCCACCTTCTTATACCTTTACCGGGTATCCACCTTATGGATATCTGTATCCAGTTGCGCCTCAGCCGCGACCACCTCTACCTCAGCCTCAACCCCAACCGCAAGTACCACTCGAGGCCATTAATGAGGCCTTAGATCAAGTAAGGGAAATGCGACAACAAGTCAAGAAATCAGAAAAGAAAACAACGAAATTTATCAAGAAACTCTACAAGGCTGTAAAAGGGAGAAAGGATGACTAGTTTTCTATTTTCATATATGTAATTTAAATTCCAAAAGTCCCTCCGTGGACATTATTACTTCTGTTAAGTTCCTGCGTAAACTATTTTTGTTATTTTAAGTCCTATATATTAGGCAATTTTGTAATGTTCCTTTTCGTAAAATTTCCTTATTATTATTTACCTTCATCCAATCAATTATCATGATTTTATTGAAGTTTTATTGATCTGCCATATCAACCCAAAATCCATCAGCCAATGACTATGATCAAATAGATTAGCAAATGAAAATTTCGAAAGTAACCCTCTGTCTAGCAAAGGTGAACGATGTTTAACTTCCAAATTTATCATTTCTCTGTTTCAAACTCGATGGGAGATAACTCTTAAATTGTAGTGATGAATATTTTCACATTAATCTTTTGGGTAAATGACGATGTTCAAACCCTATCGCCTAAGTGATCAAATTAGATCCCGGCTAAAATGTTCAAGCACTCAATAGTAGTGCAAAGCCAATGTGCCATAATAAAGATAGTGACGCTTGATGCACTATCTGATAAATTCTGGACTATGTCCGATCTATAAATGCCTATAATGGTCCATTGAGACCTAGGTTGTTGGTGCATATGTCTGTTGCCTTCGTCATTATACGAGAACGAGTCTGGAATTAACAAGAGTTTCTGAAGACCAAACAAGACAAAGTAGATATCCAAGAGGGAGTCTATTGGTGCATAACATTTATATATTAGTCTTGTATTGAGTCTATATAGGATAGAACTGATTAGGCTAGCTATACGGAATATTTACGTGAAATAGGGTCAAGTTCGCTCATGAAGGACTTGGATTGTCAAGTTCGGGCGAACTCATACCTTCCATGAGCAGACTTGTACTACTATATATACCTAGCTTGTCTTATTCATTTGCAACTTTGTCAAATCAGAGGCGAAGCTCTGTCGGATCCAGATCTCGAATGTATTGAACTTTAGATCAATGAAAACAACTATTAAACGAGTAATTCTTGTTATTTGGTTAACTTGTCATTAGTTTCCGCCTAATCGGACAATAGATAACAAATTTAGGTTCCCGTGCTAATCGTGGACGTTCCTACAAGTGGTATCAGAGCCTGGATACCTGAATTTGTTGAAATCAAAACAAGAATCTCTCTATTTCATCTCCATTCTTCTATTTTTCTTAACTTTTGAATAAAAACGAAGAATTCATGGTCAAATTTTGTCCAATTTTGAATATGTCATGTTAAATACATTCGTGGTAAACCCTGAGAGTTTGGAGGATAAAATCAAACGAATTGGTGTAGAAATGTTGCAAAAACCATGTTTGATAAACTCATGTTCATCGAACTTGTTAGCCAAGTTCGACCGAACTTGAGGTAAAAACTCACTTTCTGAGTGAATTTTTACCAAGTTCGCTCGAACTTGAAGAGTTTTTGATAAAATTTCTCTAAGTTCGCCCGAACATAAGTGTTTTTTTGAAGAATTTGAGATAAGTTCGCTCGAACTTACTAAGAATCTATTGATCTAAGATAAGTTCGCCCGAACTTGTAAGAGTTTTATAAAATCCAAACTTCAAGTTCGCTCGAACTTACAAGTTCTTTACAAAATTTATTCAACAAGTTCGACCAAGGTTGTTAAAAGAAAATTTTCAAATCAGTACACAAGTTTGACCGAACTTGTGAAAAATCTCTGAATTCTTCAATTCATATACAAGTTCGCCCGAACTTGTTTAAAAAACTGAAATTTCTCATACTCAACTACAAGTTCGACCGAACTTGTAGTAAATCTAACAATTTTCAAAGTTTTATTGTATTTTCAGCGTACGTGTCTCGTTTATCAAAATGGAAGATTTCCATAACGCGTTTGCAGCTGGAGTAGCTCAAGCCTCAACGTCAAATTCAATTGCGGTTAATCAGATGAACCTAGATAATGAAATGGGAACTACTCAGAAGCCACCGAAGTTGATGAGTATGGACGAGTTCGAGGGATGGAAAGAAAAGTATGTTAATTGGATTCAAGCGAATCAATTCAACAGCTGGGTTACGATTGAAGATGGTTATACATGGCCAAAAGATGAACGTGATCAAGATCTTCCTTTGAACAAGTTTTTTAGCGATTGACAAAGAGAAATATGTTGCGGAAAAGAAGATGATCAGCTTGATACAACCATCTGTCAAAGAAGATATCATGATATTATTACTAGAATATGATACTTCTCAGGAATTATGGAATTCTCTTTGCGAAAAATTCAAAGGAAGTGATGAAATGATCAAAAGCAAAAAGGCTTTGATAAAGAAAGAATTCAAGATCTTCACAATGATCAAAGGAGAGACAATGAAGCAAATGATTGACAGATATTGTCACCTCATGGTCCAAATGCGAAGACATGATATCAAGAGAACTAACGAAGAGCAAATTGAGAAGCTGGCCGATGCACTTCTAGAAGGAGAATGGACAACGTATCTGATGATTTTAAAGAATAGTCCATCTTGGAGACATTGTAAGTTGTCATCTTTCATTGACAAACTTGAAGGTCATGAAATGGAATTGATGAAGATTGCAAAATCCAAAAACACTAATGTTGTTCAGGATGTCAGAGTTTATTATAAAGGTGGTGTTCCAGATACTCCGATTCAAAGTCCAAAAATCCAAACGACATTTAGTGCAAGCATGAATACATCAGATCAATCGTCACAAAATCAGTATTCTCCAAACAATGGTTATTCATATGTTGGTTCAAGTTTTTCTTCTCAAAGTCAATCTCATCAGACAAGCCAATCCATTTCTAATTCAAATGTTTTCCAATGCAACATAACAGTTGATTTAAAGAATGTGTTTCCTGAAAAAGTTGCAAAACAGGACATAGCACTTCTTGCTACCGTTCTGGAATCCTTTGAAAGTGTTGTTGCTGGAAAGATCAGAAATCCTGAAATGACAGCTGAGGATTACGATCAGGTAGATGAGGAAGAGTTGGAATTGATGGGCATCAAATGGTCCTTAGCATCGATTATCCAGAGAGTTTCAAAATTTATAGCACTCACTGGAAGATATATTGGTAATTCAAGCAATAAACTTGGTTTCGACAAAACGAAAGTTACTTGTTTCAGATGTCGACAAAAAGGGCACTTCAAACATGAATGCTATAACCAAGAAGCTAGTGGAAACCAAAACCCTTTTGGAACCGGTAACGAATGTTACAAGAAAGCGCTGCAATACAAATCATATCCGAATAGAACACAAGTTGAAGTTGAAGATAAGCCTGCAAAGAAAGCCGAACAAGCTCTTGTTGCCAATCATGAAGATGATGGTTTCGATTGGAACAAATACATCGGAAAGAAGACTGGTGTTGCTATGATGGCAGAGGTTGTGAATGAATCTGAGACATCATTTGTGGAAGCTGCTATCAAAAATGCTATCCAAGAAGAATTAATGCAGAGAGTTGAGGAAGAAGCTATAATGGAGGATGTAGTTCTAGAAAGATATATGCAACAAACAGAGGAAGAAGGAATAGCTTACCTTGAGACGCAAAAGCAAGAAGAGTTGAAAGCAGAAGCCGAAAAAGTAAAAGCTGAGGTAAACATGTCTGAAAAGGAAGTTGTGAAAGTTGTGGAGGTTGAAAAACCTTGCACAATGTGTGCAAGTCCTTGTGAACCTTGTCTGAATAAAGTCAAAGTCATAAGAGAATTGACTGAACATAACGAAAACTTTCGTTATGATTACAGAACCATAAAAGAAGCTTATGACAAAATTTCAGGCAAATATAAACATGTTGAAAGAGCTAACAGTGAACTCAACGCTAATGTCACCATGTTAAATGCCACAGTTATTGAAAAAACAAAAGGCAATTAACATGTACATTAATACAATTGCTGAGACAAAGCGTGAGTTTCACGAAATGAAGATTGAAACATAAAGAGTCAGAAAATTAGTAAAAAGTTACACCACAAACGCATATGTCATTGATCACATTCTTTCTACGATCAAGTCGGAGGATAATGTTGATAACTCAAAGCGGATAGCTTACGGAAATTTTCCTCCACCATTTCTTGCAAGTTACTGCTAAGAAAGATGATGACATTGAAAAGGCATTTAATCTTTTACTTCTTTTAGAAAAAAAAGTTTAATTGCCTGAGAACATTGACGTAGACTTCACAAAATCAAATGATGACAATGAATCGGTGGTAAAAGATATGATAAAAAAATGTTTTGGGAAATGATTCTGATAACGGCAGCTTTAAAAGCGCCAACTCGAGTTCAAACAGTTCTGGTTCACAATCTGAAAGTGACGATACATCATCAGAAAATGATCTAAGTGATGATTCTAATGTTGTCAAGTACAAGGTTAAGGAATCTGATAGATTATATTTCAATGATAGCTTTCCGATTCAGAATGTGAAAGAAGATCAAATCGATAAATTGTTTGAACTTGTGGAAGTTTCATCAGATGATCTCGAGAAAAATGAAAAGAAGTTTTATTCCAAACCGAAACGGAATTTTAACAATTACCATACAAACGGTGGTGATTTTCCTGAGAACAGGAGAGCAGGTTTAGGTTTGGAAGAAGCTGAAAATGAACCGAAGAAGAATCGGAAGTCAACGTTCCAGGAATACAAAGGTAAGAACATAAAGTTTGTATACGGAACGAGCACGATTCGAGAAGAAAGCTTGATTGGTAAGAAATCGAATGATAAATTCAAGAAAGAAAAGAACTTTGGGACAAGACTAAGACCAAGTCCACAAGTAGAGTAAAACCCACTAGTGAAAATGTTCATGACACTCGGACTTGCTTCAAATGCAATGAAGTTGGTCACATTGCTCCAAGTGTCCAAAGTCTGTGTATCCCCGAAGAAAAAAATTTTCAAAAGAGGTAAAATAAAAGCAATCTGATAATGGTCAAATCAGAATTTTAAAAAGAAATGTTGACATCAAAGAAATGAAACGAAATGTTGAATACAATCTTTTAATAAAATGTAAAAATGAATCAAAATTTGAAAATCCAGTTTTTCAAAAAGGTGAGACTTCAAAGTCAAACAATGATTCAAGGTTTTATATCAAGAAAGCTAGAGTTAATTCTCAAGCTTGGATTGCTAAAAAGAAATCACCTGAAAAAGTGAAGGTTATGTGTGATAAAAACGAAAAGTCAAATCAATTAAAAAGATAAAAGTAAAGTTGATTGTGAGTTTGAAGGTTGTGATGTTGAATATGCTTATCAAAGAGCATAAGAAAGTGATTACGAAGAGGTGTATGAGAAGTTATATCCAAAACCCAAGACCAAGAAGGCTTGGGTTGAACTTTTTAACTAAATCATTTCATGTGCAGGAGTTCCAAGATCTACTTGATCAAAAGTTGATTCTGGATTGCGGAGCTCCATATCAGTTTAACTTATCTAGAATGTCAAAATCTTTGTCATTTTGAGGGGGAGTAGTTAAGAAGAAAATTTTTGAAAAAAAGTCAAAATTATGAAAATCCACACCGTTGAACAGAAAAACTGATTTCAAAGTTATTACATGTTCAAACTACTTTTACAAGTGGTAAATGAATTTAGTTATTGTTTGTTAAACAATTGCATATACAGGATTGAGAAAAAGGATCGGACGACGAGGTCACGGGATCCACTTTGGTTTGTTACATTTTTTTCCGAATAGAATTTGTTAATATCTAAAATCCAAAAATATGTTTTTGATTTTAGGGGGAGTAAGAAAATTTAAAAATTTGTTGAAAAATCAAAAAACATATGAAAAAGTTGAAAATTCAAAAACATTGAAAAAATTCAAAAATACAAAAACATGAAAAAGACAAAAAGAATTTGTTGTAAAAAAGGAAATGATAGTACATCAGTGGACTATCACAATATGCTAAAGAATTGCAAAGTTTAAAAATGATAAACAAGTCTTACTGTGGATGTGTTGATAGGCTTTACAAGTTCAGTAAATTCTTTCCGGGATATAAACTAAATTTTACAACTACTTAATCTTGTGGATTAACATATCTTGGATATATGGACTTAGTACTCCCAAATTTCGATTGAAGGGTTGCCTGATTCTGAGATACGAGGTCTTTATAGATAGTTGATATCTGGGGTATTATACAAGTTCTTCTTATTTTGTGGAAGCAATAGCCTAGAACTTCTATAATGCTTTTGCTAAAAACCCCCAAAATAGCACGCAAACTTGAAAAAATCGAATGATCTAATCATTTGCAATGTTAAAAAGATTCCTTAAGTGGAACACTCCTGAAAGACGACCCTTCATCTCTTTGTCTGTACGGTAGTACTAACCTGAGCTCTCAAGGCCTCTCATAACCCAAATACAGATATCAATTAGGCTATACTCACCTGTAAGATAAAATCTAGGGAATCTGGATTCGGGAGTATATTCAAGAGGTGGGTACCATAGTTAAGTCAAGTTTCATAATTCTTACCTATCATATCTTGGAACAATTGAGAAACGTGATGAAGTTTAAGAGGACAAACATATCGACAATCTATGTAAACTAGTTTAGAACTTAAAGTCTCAAAAAGGTCAATGGTACTGGTGATATGTCTCAATAAAACTGATATGATTCTTACACGTAAATTCACAAAAATATGTCTGTAAATATGTTTGTACATAGTTTACTTTACTTGTTAAAAGTTCTGTAAATACTTTACTTATTTTTTAAATCCAAAAAGAGTTTCAACGAGCCAATGTTGGAGAACGGATCATCGAAGTCTGGTAAGAAAAAGTTCATTGATTTGAATCTTTAAAATTGAAGATAATATCAGTTGTTCACAACGGGTTTAGCCAAGGTCATTAACTTGAACTTGGTTGACATATTTGGTTAATCAAGGTCATTAACTTGGACTTGATCATCTAAGTGGATTTCACAAATCAAATGATAAAAATGTGAAAGTTGAAAAATTTTAAACGTAAAATGTTTCGAGGTCATTAATTTGAACTTGAAATAACTGAAAAATGAAGATTAAAATTTGAAATACAAGTTTTTGTATAGGTGGTATGTAATACATGTGGTACGAAATCTCAAAGTTAGAACCTGAAATGTTTATTTGATTCCCAAGTACTTTGAAACAGGAAGTAAAGTTTTAGGGGGAGCAGGATGAAACGTCATTGAAGATAAAGCTCAAAGCTAGGGGGAGCACAACTCACAGCAAGGGGGAGCTTGGAGATTGAAGTTTTTATCAAGTTAAACTGAAGAAAAGAGAAAGTTTGAAGATCATAAAGTTTAATGCTTATTCAAGGATAAAGATAAAGACTCAGGAACTTATTTGAAGTCTGATGATTACAAGGCGTTCAAAGAAGACTATGACACTTGAAGACTTACGAAAATGATTATTGTCAAAGATGTCTATGAAAGTAGATGACTGCGGCAACATCAAAGGGGGAGTCTGTTGGTGCATATGTCTGTTGCCTTCGTCATTACACGAGAACGAGTCTGGAATTAACGAGACTTTCTGAAGACCAAACAAGACAAAGTAGATATCCAAGAGGGAGTCTATTAGTGCATAACGTTTATATATTAGTCTTGTATTGAGTCTATATAGGATAGAATTGATTAGGCTAGCTATATGGAATATTTATGTGAAATAGGTCAAGTTCGCTCATGAAGGACTTGGATTGTGAAGTTCGACCGAACTTGCTAAGGCAAGTTCGGGCGAACTCATACCTTCCATGAGCGGACTTGTACTACTATATATACCTAGCTTGTGTTGTTCATTTGCAACTTTGTCAAATCAGAGGCGAAGCTCTGTCGGATCCGGATCTCGAATGTATTGAACTTTAGATCAATGAAAACAACTTTTAAACGAGTAATTCTTGTTATTTGGTTAACTTGTCGTTAGTTTCCGCCTAATCGGCAATAGATAACAAATTTAGGTTCCCGTGCTAATCGTGGACGTTCCTACATAGCTTATATAAAAATATACCACATCTTATAATTAAATTTTTGTATGGTCATAGAACCATGTTGTGAATAAGGGTAAGCCATGGCATCTAACCGAATACATCTCAATATTTAGAAGTGAGTTGCAAAAATGGTGGATTCAAATGAAGTAAACAGTAAGCGCAATGACAATGATGCCAATGAGAATATCATTATAAGTAAGAACGTCTTGAGAGACCTCATTGCCGCAGAAGTCGGCAAAGCCTTAAAGGATAGATCTGAACGTCGACCTGATTCGAGTGCATCTCGCTCCAAGCCTGTTTCTAAACTAAAATCTCAGCCTAACCACTCAGAGCCGAAAAAGAGTAAGGCACACTCTTCAAATGTCAAGAGTGATGCGCATCCTAAGAAACCAAATGTTGATGGCGATGGATGCTCTTACAAGTATTTTGTATCTTGTAGACCTCGTGACTTTAGCGAGGAAAAAGGAGCTGTAGAATGTTTAAGATGGCTCGATGAGATGGAAACAGTAGTGGATATCAGCGGCTGCGCTGATAAGAATGTTGTGAAGTACGTGTCTCCGTCATTCAAGGGCGATGCCCTTATCTGGTTGAAAGCCTTGGTTTAATCTACAGGCAAGGTTAATCTTTACAATCTGAGTTGGTCCAAGTTTGTGGACTTGGTGAAAGATACCTACTGCCCACCTCATGAGGTGGAGAAAATTGAGTCAGACTTCTTGAATCTGACTATGAAAAAAATGGACTGTCGGAAGTTTGTTACCGACTACAACTCTCTCTCAAGGCTAGTGCCTTATTTAGTTACCCCAGAGCCCAAACGTATCGCATGTTTCATTAATGGGCTAGCTCCTGAAATCAAGAGTATGGTTAAGGCGGTACGGCCAGGCACCTACAAGTCCGCAGTGGAGCTATCTCTCTCCCTCACAAAGGACTATGTGAGGCAATTGTCAGTCAAGACTGACAATGAGGGAAAGAGGAAACGAGAGGATGGAAACTCCCAGAAATTCAACAAAAGGGTAAGCATGGGGTTAGCAAAGATAATTCGAAGTCGAGCGACAAACCCACCTGTAAAACATGTGGGAAGTACCAGAAGCCGAAGTAGTGTAATATCTGCAAGAAAACTGGGCATCGATCACATGAGTGCTGAAACATAATAGATGCTACCTGTTTTGGATGTGGCGACAAAGGCCACATTAAAATGAATTTCCCTAAGGCTACTTCTAAGAGTAAGGCCAAAACTACTGAGGCTAAGAAAGCCACTGCCAGAGCCTTTCAAATGAATGCTAAGGAAACAGTGAAGGATAACAATGTCATAACGGGTACGTTCCTTATCAACGACACTTTGCTAGAGTTCTTTTCGATTCGGGCGCCGATAAGTCGTTTCTAGATCATAAGTTTAGTGAACTATTAAGTTTCCCGTAAGAACTCTAGACATAATCTATGAAGTAGAGCTCGCTGATAGAACTATAAAAACCGCTTCATCCATTCTTGACGGATGCTTCATATCCATTAAGAATCATTCTATCCATGTCTCTCTTTTACCTATGAAACTAGCAGGATTCGATGTAGTCTTAGGCATGGACCGGTTATCACATAACCAAGCACGTATTGCCTGCAATAAGAAACTCATTGAAATCAAATCCCCGTCTGGTAAAAACCTCACCATTCATGGAGATAAACACTTTGGATTACCTGATAAAGCAGTTTTGCTTAAGGCATATAGATGTATGACGAATGGATGTGTCATCTACATGGCATAAGTTACTATTGATGAACCCAAGCCGAAAATTGAGGATATACCCATCATCTCTGAATACCCAGACTGTTACCAGAAGAATTACCTGGCCTACCTCCTTATAGGCAGGTAGAGTTTCGAATTGATATCATACCTAGGGCAGCTCCTATAGCTAAAGCTCCATACCGTTTAGCACCAACCGAGATGAAAGAATTAAGAACCCAATTTTTAGAGAAAGGTTTAATTCAACCTAGTTCTTCGCCATGGGGAGCTCCTATCTTGTTTGTTAAAAAGAAGGACAGGTCAATACAGATGTGCATTGATTACCGTGAACTCAACAAGATAATGATCAAGAATCCTCATCCTTTGCCCAGGATCAACGATTTATTTGATCAATTGCAAGGTGCAAGCTATTTTTCGAAGATTGATTTAAGGTCAGGATATCACCAGCTTAAAGTTAGGAATGAAGATGTTCCGAAAACTTCTTTTAGAACAAGATATGGACATTACGAATTCTTAGTGATGCCTTTCGGACTCACTAATGCACCATTCATGGACCTCATGAATAGAGTCTGCAAGCCATACTTAGATAAGTTTGTCATTGTCTTCATAGACGACATACTCATCTACTCACGTAATCAACCTGATCACAAGAGACACTTAAGGTGCATTCTTGAAATACTGCGTCAGGAAAAGTTGTACGCAAAATTTTCCAAATGTGAATTCTGGCTACGTGCGGTTCAGTTCCTTGGACACATAGTAACTGAACAAGGTATCCAAGTAGATCTAGCAAAGATAGAAGCAATAATGAATTGGGAAGCGCCAAAGACGCCTTCCGAGATAAGTAGTTTCTTAGGACTGGCTGGTTATTATTGAAGGTTCATTGAGAACTTTTCACGAATAGCCGCTCCTTTGACAATCTTAACGCGTAAGGATGCTAAATTCAACTGGGGTCCAAAGCAACAAGAATCCTTTAAGACATTAAAGTATAAGTTAAGCAATGCCCCGGTGTTAACTCTTCCATAAGGTGTTGAAGAGTTTGTTGTTTACTGTGATGCTTTGCACACTGGTATGGATGTGTGCTTATGTAGAGAGGCAAGGTGATTGCTATGCATCACGACAATTGAAAGTGAACGAGAAAAATTACACCACCCATGATTTAGAACTGGGTGCGTTAGTATTTGCACTTAAACTTTGGAGACACTATTTATATGGAACAAAGCGTATCATCTACACTGACCATAAAAGTCTTCAACATTTGTTCAATCAAAAAGATTTGAACATGAGGCAACGTCGATGGATGGAAACACTCAACGACTATGATTGCGAAATTCGATATCATCCAGGAAAGGCGAATGTAGTCGCTGATGCGCTTAGTCGCAAGGAAAGAGTTAAACCTTTAAGGATCAATGCGAAAAGCATCGAACTAAAGAATAGCTTAAATGAAAAGCTGCTAAATGCACAAAAGCAAGCCATGTCTGAAGACAACATTTCCAAGGAAGGATTTGGTGCAACTATTGATCAGTTAGCACCTGGAAAGGACGAAATGTTCCAATTAAATAATCGGATCTGGGTTCCGATCCTTGGAGGACTTAGAGATATAATCCTTCAAGAAGCTCATAGCTCTAAATATTCGGTTCACCTTGGAAGCGACAAGATGTATAAAGATCTTAAACCTAATTATTGGTGGATGAGTATGAAGAAAGATATAGCTAATCATGTAGCAAAGTGCTTAAGGTGTTCCCAAATTAAGGCAGAACACCAGAAACCGTCAGGACTTCTACAACAGCTCAAAATCCCAGTTTGGAAATGGTAACTATGGACTTCATCACTAAGTTACCTAAGACTAAGCGTGGCAATGACACGATTTGGGTTATCGTGGATAGATTAACCAAATCCACTCATTTCTTACCTGTCAAGGAAATATATGATTCCGATAAGCTGGCTAAGCTTTATGTTGATGAGATTGTATCCTTGCACGGTGTGTCGATATCCATTGTATCTGATAGAGATATAAGATACACATCTCACTTTTGGAAAAGCTTCCAACAATCTCTAGGCACGAGATTAAACTTCAATACGGCTTACCATCCGCAGACGGTCGGGCAAAGTGAGTGTACCATTCAAACCTTGGAAGACATGCTTCGAGCTTGTGTGATCGATTTAGGCGGAAGTTGGGATGATCACTTAACACTAATTGAGTTTTCTTATAACAATAGTTACCACAGCATTAATGCCGCTCCTTTTGAAGCCTTATACGGAAGAAAATGTAGGACGCCTGTGTGTTGGGCCAAAGTTGGAGAAGCCCAACTGTCTGGACCCGAAATTGTCCTTGAAACCACGAAAAAGATTGTACAAATCCATGATCGACTTAAGGCAGCTCGGGATAGACAAAAGAGATATGCCGGCAAAAGGCGTAAACCTTTACAGTTCCAAGTTGGGGACAAGGTTATGTTGAAGGTATCACCTTGGAAAGGTGTAATGCGCTTTGGGAAAAAGGGCAAGTTAAGCCCGAGGTACATTGGACCATTCGAAATAACCGAATGTGTCGGATCTGTAGCTTATAGGCTTAAGCTACCTGAGAAGCTCAGTGGAATTCATGATGTTATCCATGCCAGCAACTTGAAGAAATGTCTAGTGGATGAGTTGCTAGCAATGCCTCATGAAGATATTCAAATCGACGAAAACTTACATTTCGTAGAGAAACTAATTGCGATTGAAGATCTGCAAGTCAAAAAGCTTCAAAGAAAACATGTGCCTATTGTGAAGGTCAAGTGGGATGCCCGTCGAGGTCCCTAATATACCTGGGAGGTTGAGTCCAATATGCGACAAAAGTCCTTATCTATTTGAATAAATATCGAGGTCGAGATTTTTATTAAGGGGTGAAGATGTAACACCTCGAAAATTTCATCAAATAAAAATCCGACACTTGTCCCGAAGATTCTTGGTTGCCACGTGAAGCCGAGAAGGACCAAAGACGGCGTCATGTTATTTTAATAATCTCTGAACGAGCCTCGGAGAAGTCGAAGGACTAAAGTGGTAAGAATGCCAAAGTTTTCCTTTCTGGAAGGTCCTTACGGACCGTAACCATCAATGGTTACGGACCGTAAGGCAACCAAAACATTGTATCAGTAAGGCGGTTACAGACCGCAAGCCTCAATGGGTATGGTCCGTAACCAATTCAAATCAGTGGGTGCCAGAGGTCCTTACGGATCGCAACGCATGACCCTTATGGTCCGTAAGGGGTTGCCAGTGACAGAAACATGGCAACCTGCTGTGTTGCCACCTTGCTCTACAATGCCACCCTCCTCCTGCTTGTGCCACGACCCTAAACACTTGTACTCATCTCCTAGCCCTTGCCAACACCTGGATCAACCCTATGATGCATCTCCAACTATAAATACCTTTGTAGTTGCAACATGGAGACTTGCTCATTTCTACTTTCACTTCTGTCATCTCATCTGGAGGTTCCTAACACTTGGGAGCTTCCTAATTAGTCTTATTTCGTGCTAAGGACCTTGTGTAAGTGTTCTTAGCCCTCCTTTTCAGTTTTATTAAGTTTTAGGCCAATGTCAAAGCGTTGACGTAAAAACGCTTTGACTTTCAGCTAAGACCATTATGCTCTAGCCAATGTTCGTAACGAACATGGCTACGTGATCATAATAAGGTAGGTATTAATCCCCCAAGAGGGTATCTCCTGATTACCACGTTTGCTTGGTCAATTGACGGGTGAAAGTTATGTTAATAAAAAGTCAAATGGGTCAATTTTGAAATAAAATCATAACTAACAA
This sequence comes from Scalesia atractyloides, assembly GCA_947069175.1. Classification (NCBI taxonomy): domain Eukaryota; kingdom Viridiplantae; phylum Streptophyta; class Magnoliopsida; order Asterales; family Asteraceae; genus Scalesia; species Scalesia atractyloides. The sequence goes on from CAMTDV010000030.1 coordinate 32,989,976, forward strand.
TGTAGGTGTTAGAAAACCTGTTTTGACACACTAACAACTTGGTAATAATCATGAGAACATGTAGGAACATGTTCGGCTCGTCAATCCCAGGTCTAAGGTCGGTTCGCAACCGAAAGTCGCAAAAGTTGACTTCTGCTTTGACTTTCAGTTCTGTCCAGATTTAGCTTCTGTCCCCAAGTTGCATTATGACCATGTTATAATATACTATAACCCTCTGGTGTTATAGGACATGGTCATGTAGTAATCCGAGTCGTTATGCAAGTATCCGATAATTATGCCTAAACTTTGCTAAAATGCCCTTCATATTCAAAAGCATTGTTTTAATATAAATGAGCACACGAATGAATAAAGTATTGATTTATAAACATGACTAACTTATTTTGATGTCAATAATCTGGTCATAACCTTGATTTTGTTTAATCATCGCAAATCATGCTTTTAAAGGACCAAATCGCCCTTTTGACGCATAAAACAATTTAAACATAAACTTGACATCAAAACTCAATACCTACTGATCTAATATCATTATTAGAACTATTTGGGATGTTCATTCAGGTTGCAAACTAAGTTTAAGCTATAGTTTGCATATTATGTCCTTAAATGACCATATTGCCCTTTTAGCACTTTAAATGGGTTTTAAACATTTAAATGAACCAAAGCTTTATACCCACTGATGTAATATATATATATAAACCTACTTTGGTCATACAAACCTGGTCACAACGACAATTTTACTTAAATACCATTTAAATCGTCATTTAGCGACTTAATCACCATTCAGCGCATAATATGGTTTAAAACCATATTAGAGCATACCTACTGATTTCAAAACAAATTTTCAACTTATTAACAGCAGGTACATGTCCCAAACTCAGACTGCCAAATAAGTTATCAAATTATATGTAAAATGACCAAAATGCCCTTTCGGGACACAGTTTGGTCTTAAAATAAAGACCCGCTAGCTAACTAATCTGCTAATAAACCATCCATTCCGGACTAGAGACTTCCGGTAGATTGTCGCCAAGCTAGTTTAAATTATTACGGCTGTGCCTTGCTTATTTTCTTATTTACTATAGATTTGCAAGCCAGGTAAATACTTTAACTTATTTTCCCTTATACGGGCTTGGGATACGGTATACTAATACCGCATGGTGGGATATGGGATCAAAGACCAATGAGTCGGGAATTCAAATAATCCATTTTAATTCGTATTGCTTAATATTAAACATTTGGGGGTTAAAACGACCATGTCCTGGATATCCACGGCTCATTTAATTGCAAATGGCCATGACCTAAGCACGGGGTGTAGGCATACACCCGTCAGATGCTAAAATAAAGTATAACCCATTAGGGGTGCACCTATTATAGGTGTTAAAGTGGCGTGTCAATTAATCAGGATCCTGACATAGTTTTCGGGCTCTAAATGTATTATTAGCATGTAAAACTGATAACATGAAAATTATTTATCCCAAGTTATTTATAAAACAAAGTTCCATTGTGTACACTAAACGTTTTCGAAATATTTTCAAAATGAGTCGGTTAAATGTATTTACCAGTGATAACTGACGTATTTTCAAAAGACTAAGCGCATGTGACAAGTATATGTAATTAGGCTGGAAGTGCTCGGTGAAGCTTAAGAGGAATTGCAACCCTTTGCTTAGAAGGCCTTAGTCTGTCAAGTTTCCTTTTGTAAATCACATTTTGATCCACCTGTGGATCTAGTTACAATCGTTGTATTTATTATTTTGAACTTTGAACATTCAAAACGTTTGTAATAGTAATTATCTAGACTTCCGCTGTGTTATATTGTATTGTTTGGTAATGATGATATCAGCTTACGTCACGATATTCCCCAACCGGGCCCACCGGGTTATACGTGGAAATTAGGGGTGTGACAATATCCCATGGAATAGATTGACGACGGGAAGGGTAACTTATTCACACACTCCATGCCACCTCCATGACCCAGAGATCGTCATATTCAGGTATAACATATATTGAAACATGTGCTAAGGAATACCACCAAGTATTATAGTATCACACGACGTGAAAGCTGGTGCCAAAATTATAAGCAGAAGAGGAATCCCGCGGACCATCAAATGAATCGCGGATTCAAGGACGAAAAAATTTCGTAAGATGTTTGAACTCTGCGATTGTATAACAATCGAATGTGAAGCAACGAGAAGTAAAGTGAGGATCCGTACATGTCCTCCTAGTCTATCTGAACGACCTTCGCGTTCTGTGTGTATCTATGTTCACATTGAAATACCTTTCTGGTATGCAATCGTTGTTATAATAATTATAAGGATAGGGTTGGTGAGATCGTATTGCACTAAAGGCTTGGGGTCTCACATCATAAAGTATAAGTAACCAATGTGGAAGTGGTATGAATCCAAATCTAGTGTATATTAAACAGGTGGTCAGTAGGAATGTGGAATGGACTGTAATACCAGTTTTCTGCCTATCCCAATGGCATTTGTAGTAACGCATTATCCACCAATCCTAATTCATGTATCAATTCTCGCACACACATTCACACACTATCACCTTGGCACAAGTATGTATCATTCCACGTATTTAAGTGTGTTTATTACCGCGACTTTCCCAACACTACCTCGTATGAGCAAGTCTGTTATTACGTTCCAGACTAATAACCCACTTGCCCCACAAGGCCATCCTGGTACTTGCAAATAGGATACTTTACAGTGTTCACTAAGCATTTTTAGTTGAGGTTAATTTTTCCAATGATGTCCACTAAAGTCCGAACCTATAGTTATAGTCTAGGTTTCCTTAAAGGCACCTAATTCTCTATAACCAATGGCTCTGATACCATCTTCTGTCACACCCTAACTTGCAGCGGAAGAAAAAAATACGGGATGAAACAGACACCTCTGGTACAAGCACATTGTTTATAAAGACACTACATTTTATTACGTACTAAACGTTGATTACATACTACATGTATGTTACAACTGCGTGTTCCCATGAACCACATAAGTCTTCTCAGCTGCATGCTTCTATATCAGGATTCGTCTACAAACACGTCTTGACCAACATACATGGATCACATAAATCTCAAGTTACCTGAAATGCATGTTAGTTTTAAAAAGGGTCAGCTAAACGGTGCGTGAGTTCCACTAGTTTTGTTGTTATGGAACAATATGTTTTAACAAGTTTAATTACACTGGTCACAGTCATAGTGATGGTCACAGTCACAGTTATAGTCACAGATTGCCCGATGGAATTTCACGCGCGTACAAGTGAAACCTGACTATTTCCCCTGGGCTGTGTCACCCAGACACTCCCGGTCCACCAACTGCATCACGTGCAGTTCAACGCCCCCGGGTAGTTATGCCTAACACATACCCAAAAGTTGGACGAGTGCAGGTTCTTGTGGCCGGGCATCGCACCCTCCGGCCTCAACTGGGTTTGTCGGACCCATAGTACTATCCACTGCCCACGGCTCATATTAATCACTTGTAATGGGGGTATTCGTGAGTTAGGTAATTCACATCGTCCCAATTTGGTGCAATTAACACCGTTTTATAACATGCAAATCACTTTAGAAAACAGTAACACAGTTTAAAAGTAGTGAAGTGAAACTCACTTCCAAGATGGTGTAATCAACACAATTTGTAACATGCAAGTCCCGAGAAAACAGTAAAACAATTTAAAAGCGGGGAAGTGAACTCACTGTGCGAGCAGTGATCTCAACGTAAGAGTGATCAAGCAACTGGATCAACTTTAATAACCCATTTACAAGTATGGATCCAAATCAGTATCTAAGTTGGTAATGGTTATAACTTGGATCTGGTCAGGAGTTTTAACTCCGGATTGAGTCTATAGAACACCAGTATGGTGATGGATGTCAGGGTAGTATTAGTTTTCAGTTTGGCTTCCCGGCACCGTTTCGCGTGCCAGCCAAAGTCAGTAGTTTAACGTGTTCGGATAATGGTATGGGAATACCAATAATGCCAACACGTGTTTATTTAAGAATGATTAACTTTTCATCAAGGGAGTTTGAGTATTTGGGGAGTCTAGATTACCCAAATTTGAGTTTCTATTTTCACCGTCAGGAATTCTCCCGAATTGTCTTAGGACACACCCATAGTGCCCAATTTGCCCGGGAATCTCCCGGAATACTTCCGGTGTTCCAATTATAGTATTTGTCCGGTTGGGTCAGTTCCCGGTTCCGACAGATTCGTTATACGGTCAACTGCCGAAATTGATTTAAAATAACTTATTTTTAATTCCATAAATTCCCATTTAATCTATAATTTGAATAAAAATACGAAAATTTTTATATAACTTAGTATAAATCTATAGAATATGGGAAAAATTTCTGGGAATTTATTTTGGCATTTTACTTATTTAAATAAATTATTTATAAAACCATTTTAACCACACAAATACCATTAAATACCATCAGTGGTTCAAAAATTCCCAAAAAAGTTGCAGAACACCTTTTATATATCCAGGAACTTCTCACAAAATTTGAGATTTTTCCGATTTCGTTTCGGTGCAATCCCGGATACCGAAAACTCGCAAAAATGCGGATTTTTAACCAAATCAAAACTCAACCAATGGACTCCGAATTTTCCAAGAAGATTCACCATATGTTCCTTAGTGTTTCTGTAAAATTTGGTGATTTATTGAGTTCATTTTATAATTTTTGCAAAATTCTTTCGGTAAAAGAGTTAAAAATTCACCAAAAATCGTAGAAAATTCCAAAATTCTAAAATTTTACGTGGACCTTCCTGACAATTACATCATCACACCAAATTTCTGCTCAATCCAAGTTTCACAGACCAATTTATAGCTAAAACAAGATTCTGCCTATCTTAGTTTCGGTTTTCGGATGGTATACCTAGCGAAAGCTTCATTTCCAAGCACTTCTTAAGAGTTCAGAAGGGTGTAGGAGCTATATTCAGTACCTACACATCAAGTACAACCCAAATATGCTAGAACTTAGATCAATCAAGCTTTATTCCATTGTTTTTCGGTTAATCGAATAGTTAAGCGATTTTTGTCGAATAGGTGTTGATTAGGGTATCAAACCCCAAAGATTTGTGACCATGGCTGCCATATAGCACTAGAGGAATACCAAGGTGTTCTTATTCAGCCCATAAACATGTTTAAACCTTCAATAATCTTGGATTAAAATGAGTTTTTCGGCTAGAAGTCGCGTTTAATCAAGAAAACAAGGTTAAAACTATAAGAACAAAGGTTTATACCTTTGATTGGAAGTTCTTAAGATGAAATTCAGCTTAATTTTCTTGTGTTCATGGCAGATTTTTTAGAGCTAGATGGATTTTTTCTTGAATTTAATTAAAATAAAATGAAAAAAAATAAAAATAAAAAATATATATATGGGGGGTCCATGTGGGCCACCTCGTGCTTCGTCTTTTCGTGTTAAAAGATGATGTTTATCTTCCGTTTGCGTTTAAGTTCGTTTTCGGGACCCGGACGCGTTCTCGATTTGCGCAACGGGCTCCGTTTTTCATGTTCTTACTGTCAAAAGACTTGGTTTTAAAAATTGGGCATGACCGTCTCGAAACCCGAGCATGGTTAAGTTTTATTATAAAAGTCTCATATGACGTTCGTTTAAGTGTTTTTGAGCTTGATCGATCGTTCCTTACACATTTGGTTGCCTTATGTTATGCCTGGAACGAAGGCGTTTCCCCAACCGGGAGTTGCTTCGTTTTGCGTGCCCGGGCTTTGATGATTTTCAAACCTTATGTCACCGTCTATGACACAAAACTAAGTTATTTCTGGAACTCGAAATCTTAAATGATGACACTGATAACCTAATAATCAACATTAAAAGTTTACTGCCCTGTTAAACGTCAAGTCTCCGTTAACACGTTGTTCAAGGCTAAAGATGCCAACCTCGCATTGTTGGTCCTTACTAGTGTCATGTCAACCATGACGTGCTCTCGGATTCTTTTGAGACAGTACAGATATCACTTAGCATAGCAAACAAGTCATGCGTGTTTACTAATACTTATTCCCAGAGTCGTCCGTTCATTCACGACTTTGTCTTGTCATGTAGGTGAAGCATAATGTCACTGTAATGTTTTTGTTAATTACTATGCATATACTCCCATTATAGTTGGAGTATCATTTTCCAGAATTCGTATCATCACACATAACCACAACAATATCACGATATACATATCACGTCCGGTTACCACGGACTTGTACCAATCAAAGTTTACCAGGATTTTTCACAATTGTCACACAAACAAACCTTGATAATTAAAATCCTAAGAAACTCTAAACACGATGAAATAAATGAGCTAGAGCTATCGGTCACCCAATCTACCCACCGACTATTAGCTAATAACCTAGCACACCTATATGGTCTTTCGAGTCACTAGATGAGAATGCAAGTTTTAGTTATTGATTTTAACAATTGATTAACTTGGTTTATTTCTAAACTCAATATTCAAACCCGAAAACCCTAAGATTAACCGATTCAAATTAAACCCTAAGTCTATGTTGTATTTCTACGTGCCTAAACCGCTGAATTTATCAATCAATAATCAATCACAATACCAAAACATGCAATATCAATAACAACTTCAAGATTAGATCATGTAAATAGCATAAAATAGCCACAATCAAGTCAAAACAACGTAACAATCACTAGTGCATCTCAACCTAAGTAGTTTAAAAAAGTTAGCTACTCATAATAATCATCAACACAACTGAATAAAGTCTGAAAACAATTAAAAACATGATTCAAGTCAAAAAGAATGCGAAAAACTAATGTTTAACAAACTCACAACGCTTCGAAATCGAACCGAAAACTTCCAAGGCTTCAAGATAGCTTCAAAAAGCTCCAAGTTCGTCCAACTTAACCTTTTGCTTGTCCCTAAGCAAAATCCCAAGCTACATGTCCAACTTAAACACTTAACAACAACGCAAGTCTCCAACAAGTTATAACGCGAACTACGAAGTCATAAAACACAACGGTTTCACAAGACTTACAACGTTCAAAAGCTTGACAACTCCACTATTTAAATCAAAAACCAGGCATACCTAACCAAGTTTTTCTCACCTTCAAGCGATCAATCATGCATTGCCAACACCCCTCACAATATCACTCGACTCTTAGCTAAATACATATATATCATATCAAGTGAATTCTCAATACCAAACAATGAAACAATACCATCATAAGCTTGTACGTCAATCAAATCTCCACCTCATTGTTAAAACTCGGTACGAATCAAGAAGACTTAAAGGGTAGGCAAGGGCTAAAGGTAGGTCATTTTATCCGAAAATAATAGGCTAACACAAATAATCACAGGATAAACCGGATAATCACAAAACAAATACTCACATATCTGGTCGTTTCGACCGACAACTTTATTCTATTTTTTTCGTTTCTCATTTTTCTCTCTCTTTTTTTATTTGTTGTTTTTTTCATTTTAAAACTAAACAAAATAATAACAGAACACGATCCGGCTATCAAATCAATGACGGGTAACAAACGAACCGCTAGACTCAAAGTGGTGTCTAAAGTTAGTGGTGAAACGGGTCAAACACAATGGCTAAACAAACAAGGTGATCCTAATGCCTCTATCATATCCATGCCAAATCTTAACCGAAGGTCTCAAACTGCATCAAAACGCACAAGTTCTAAAGTAATGCAATAACTCGGTCAACACACATGAAACGAAAGTAGTGAACATATAAATATGAAACATATAAAGGCTCAAATCTCACTATCGTGTGGTAAACAAGGGCTACCGATATCAATAATGCATAACCAATTAACTCTCCGGCTCCATCCACTATCCTAGGCATCCCAAAAACCTTTTACTTCCTAAAAACCGAATCCATCAACCTACTATCCCGCAACATAAAGAAACATGCGCTCTTGATTCATAAATCCGATAATTAAACCGCTTTTAACCGAAGCTTTGAAAAGGTTTTTCGTTTTCTACGCGCTGAAGGACCGGGACTCGCAAACAAACTTTTTTTTCAAAATTTCTTAACTTCTTTTTGTTTTCTTTTGTAATATTTACAAGAACTATATTTACAGACTCAATTTACAAAATTCCCCATCCCCACTTGAAAGACACATTGTCCCCAATGTGAACGAAAAGGAAAGAAACTAATACAAAAATAATACAACAACAACAACAACAAACAGGAGAAATGAGGCTGAAACTCCCCTGATATGCTTGATGCACTGCTCATATACAATCCAGCCGCTCAATTTACGCGACTCAACAATCGTGATATAACCTGTATAATAAAACTGCACGACTAGAAGCAATATATCAAACACAACCATAATATACAATAAATATACAAAGTGTACAGTATAACAAAAGTCCCAACCGGTTACCCTTACAAATTCCCCCGAGTATATGTATCAAATATAGACCATGATAATAAAAACAGAAATAAGGATAAAGTACAAAGGTAACCCAAAATCCAGCCGTAATGGGCTAACTACTGCAGGCCTGGTGGTGGCTGCAGAGCCTGTGGAGGAATGCGAAGGTGATCCATGATACGCTGTAACATCGCTCGGATCTCTGCCTGTGAATCTCGGATCTATGCCTGTGAATCTCAGACCTTCTCAATAACTTGCTCAAACCCATCCAAACGCTCAGCAACTGTCCTTTGTGCCCTAGGCGCTCCAGGTGCCCTAGGCTGAGCTATCTCTCTCTACCACCATGCTGATGACATGGTGCAACAACAGGGGCATCCTCCTATGCCTCACCCTCGGCCACAGGAACTACCTAAACTACCCTCAGCTCATGAAATCCGGGTGGATCACCTGCAACAAGTAACTGTGTCATCTGCTGCATACACTAAGCTTAAACCTCGTCCTGGCTGGCTCCTCATGCAACCAAGCCGGTGGAAAATGTGCATAAACCCCTAAACTCCCTGCTAGCACGCTGACATACGAACCCATACAAATCCGGAGTCTGTACCTTGCCCCCTATCTCTATCAAATGCATGCAATAAAAACACCGCAGGATTGGCCTCCTGACCCTGCACCATACAATGTAATGCGAACAAATCATGATATGTCACTTTCTCGAGACTCATGTATCGAGAAAGGACAGTGTATGCAAGAATCTGATGAACAAAACGAATGACTGGATCCCTGATCTGTGAGGTTGGGATCCCTGACGACTACCCACCATCTCCTATGGTGGACCAAAATGTTGCAAGCTCTGAGGTAGTGGCACACTGTGGTAGCTCTGTATCTGCCCATCCCATCAAACTGTCGGTAAATACGGACCGCGTTGTCTGTTGCAATGTATACAAACGAGCACTAACGACGAACTGAGCTAAGGACAAAATATGTGTCTGCCGTCCAAGGGCAAAGCTAACTACAGCTGCATAAGTGAGACGAACGTGATGAAGGTAGAAGGTAGAATGGAACTCGAGTACTAGCTCATGATGAAATACCCGCCTCTCGTCCAGTAACCTGCTCCAGCAAGGCGTAATCAAACCCTCTAACCTATCGCATGCAGCCATACGATCCATCAAATCTCAGTTAATAACCCTAGCTCTCTGAAAACGCTAACCGAGATACCTCTGAAGGGTTGCATACTCATTTGTGTTTGGTCGAAACTGTAACGTCGTATGCTCCTCCGCCTGTGGGAGGTCAGCTGGTAATGGTGCTGGTGCTAGCTGATCTGGTAGATGCGCGTCCTCTAAGTAATGTATCACCCGAGGTGGTCGCTCGGGAAGTGGATGCGGAGGTGGCGTGCGCTGAGTAGATGGTCGTCCTCGCTTGCAGGACAACTGCGACGATGATGAAGCCATACCTGCACTTGTTTACAACAGTGAGAAATACAGAAAGATATACAAGACACCGTCCCTAAACATGTTTTACGATGCAATTATTTAATAATTAATTTTTTAATGAAAATATGTGTTTTTGGTGTGTTCGCCGTGGCGGTTGCGGCCGTATAGCATTTCGTTAGTGGCCGCAACTAAATAGCATACAACAACAATAATGACTAAAAATTGAAAAATTCGGCTTACAAGAAATCAACCAACTCGCCTGGATGAGATTTAGTACGGGCGAGGCGGTCACAATCCTGCAAATAATACGCATAAACAAATTGCTACACTAAAAATATATATCATTTCAAAGCTCAACGCCATCATTCTTTAGGCATCCGAAAGTGATGCTACAACAACAAAAAACTAGAATAGCCTACAACTACAAACGACTCGCCAAACTTCAAATTTGCTAACTGACTACTCAAGTACACAATGCACCTAACTAAGATTCAAAACTCGAAAAGACTCAAACTTGACTCGGTATACCTAACCCTATGCAACGAACGACAATAAAGATATAGCACTCGACATACTCGACATCAACTCGAAAATATGTACAAACTCAACGTCGTCTTGACGCAAAACACAATCAACTACAACAACATTGATCATGTAACCCTTGTGCCAAAATTTCGGGCTTTCAAAAACTTTTTCTTTAAAGGCTTTCCGATAACTGATACTTAAACGTAACCCGTTTAACGTAACGTACGCAATGGGACGAGGACATAAGCTAAACATACCCTAAATATCATTTACATAACTTAGAAACAAGTTTTGAAGGGTTTGGTATTTAAAAAACAAGCCTATTCGATCACAGGGATTATTTATGAAAAACTACGAAAGTCTGCCGATTCTCGTAGCGACGCACACTTCGAAACAATGACAGAAGCTTAACAAGCCTTAAATATCCTTTACATAACTTAGATATAAGTTTTGAGGGCTTCTGTATGGAAAAAACACACTATTTTAACTCTAGGGGCTATTTTGCAAAATATGTGAAAGTACGTCGATTTGCGTATTTCTTAATACGGAACACGTACATACATTCAAATACTTTTTCCATCATTAAAATACTTTTGCCATCATTTTAATGATTGGAATGCAAAAATATCATTTGTTACGCAATTACGGTCGTTAACGCGTTAATTAAAGCGTTCGTCGTAATTAAGCGAAACGCGTAACCGTACCACTGAACGAACCGACATTCGAAACATTTTTGTACATATTTCAAGTTCTATGCTTTATCATCCTTATGAAGCTTGAAAATGAGGTTAACGGGTGTTAGAATTGCCAAAACGCGACAAAACAAGTTCAGGAACCTGTTCTGCCAATTTTCAAAAGTTGTTGCCAGCTAAAGGGCTTACGGACCGTAAGCCCAAAGCCCTTATGGTCCGTTAGGACTCCCAGCTCAGCAGAAACTTGGCAGCTCCTTGTTTAATGCCATGGACTTAATCTTTCGAAATTGTCACACTTCTTCTGGTTGTAACACCTCACTAAACACTTGTTTTGATCCTACAACACCTCCTAACACTTGTCTTGATCTTGTTCGTCCTCTACAACTGTAAATAGCCCCCTCATTCTTCATCACAACTTGCTCAATTCTTTCCTTCTCTAAATATGCTCTAAGTGGAGTTTGCTTCCCTTTGGAGGCCTCCTACCAGAGCTCTCGAGGGTGCTATAACACAAGTAAGTGCCTTCTTCTAGTCTTGTTCATTTCTTTGAGCTATTTGAGCTAAAAGTCAAACAGTTTGACTTTCTGTTTGGCTTTCGGTTATGACCATTTTTGGTCAAAGCAAAGTTCAATTGAACTTTGCAACGTGATCGTAATCACGATGGTTATAATCCATAGCAATCATGCCTAGTGATTACCACGTTTACTAGTTGTAGTGACGAGTCAAAGTTTCGGTCAATAATGCGCAAAGTGCGCATTATACGACGGAACTATTTTCGGGTATCAAAACACTTTGTTTTGATACCAAATTAGTTTTATAAACTTAGTTAGACATGTTTAACATGTCTAACTCATCACTTTTAGTTTAGTGCTTGTTTAGGGTCGTAAGTCGAGCGGTCTTGATCACCGCTTTGACTTTCGAATCCAACCCGTTTGGTCGATCTTAGGATCCGACCAAACACATATTAGTGACCATAGTTGTATAGGGAATAACCCTCTGAGGTTATACCTTATGGTCACATCTTTTGGTTAGTGTTATGATATATCATTTTTATGCACTTTAATAACGACCAAAACGCCCTTTTTGCGCATAAATCAACCTTAAGCATATGTAACATAAATTTTGACATGTAATCTGATGTAGCAACATTATTAAACATGTTTTGACATATAAGACTTATCATAACACATATCTAACCATCCAATCACGCGTTTATGCAAATGACACGTTAAAGTGGCTTAAACTACCTTAACGAGTCATAACGGGTCAAAAGCATTTAGGATTCATTCCAAATCAGAATGTTAAGTCTATTAAACCATTTCATATGAGTTCCAACACTCGTTTGGTTTATAAGACTTCATTCTATCCTATCGTTTGTTTTCAAGTTTCGACACTAACTCATAGTATCCGATACGCTAGGAACCATTTCAACATTTGAATTCTTGATCCATTGAGACTTGTTATATCATTTGTATAAGATCTATACCCAATCCAAAGTGAGTACATAGCTCCCCTCTTTTACGTTTATCAAATGTTTTGGGGTGATTCATATGTGTAACCAATTTTTCTCAAATGTATGGCATTTATGTATTTGCTAAGTACTTTTTGTGTATTATTCCTATTATGCAAACACTACGATTGACGAGACGAATCCTTGTAGAATCTTTCTATCTTTATAGTTAGATTCTTGTAGGATACTTGAAGTACAATCTTAAATCTTCTATCTTCATAGTAAGATTTTTAAGAAGTGTTTTACATGCCGATGACGATGGTTATTGTTTATGTGTATAGATTGTTGGTGATTTAGATAATGAAACTAGAGTAATATAATAAGGACATGGTGGATACGCCGCTGGTACTTCCTATATATAAGTGTGCTTATTGTATTACCCTTGGTAGCCTTATCCGAATCACCATTAGGATTTAGGATTTTGTGATTCAATGAGACAAGATGATGTGACTAGACAAGTGACTAAACAAAATCCCTAACGCATCTATCTATCTTTATAGTTAGATACTTGTGGGTTTTTAAAGTACTAATTGGTGGTCCTTTATTGGATTCTATGTATTTTAATGCGTATTTGACAAGACGATGTGACAAGACAAGTGACTAAACAAAATTCCTAACGCATCTATCTATCTTTATAGTTAGATACCCGTGGGATGTTTAAAGTACTAATTGGTAGTCCTTTATTGGATTATGTGTACTTTAATGCGTATCAGACAAGACAATGTGACCAAGTTGACGATTATGTGTTTATGTGGTTAGTGGTGATTTAGAAAACGAAAGAAGTGTAATACCTTAAGAACATGGTGGATACACCGCTGGTACTTCCTATATATAAGTGTTCTTATTGTATCACTCTTGTAGCGTTATCCCAATCACATTAGGATCCAAATAACATACTCACAAGTTATATGACCGTACCCGATGCGATTACATTGAACAAAGTACAATTTTCAATGGCATAAAAATCACTTAGTATTAATCATGTTGCCATATGCAAAACTTTTTTTGTCACAAGTTTCATAATCAACTCGATGTATTGCAATACTAAATCTTTTTGCCATTCTTTGGCTTTAAAGAGTCCATTTTCAATAGACAACTCTCGTAGTTGTTGAAGTATTGCCACACTAAACTTTTTGCTATTTACATGGCCAACAAAACTATGTACTCACCAACGTTGTTTGTTGATGTCTTTTTCCACATATGTTTCATTGTTGGATTATTCAAGTATGCTACACATAGGAATGCATCCGGGCTTTAGACTTCTTTAAATCAAAAGACAAATGTATTCCTTGTATTGTAAAACAATGTTAACGATAATGAAACAATTTAGTACCAGTAGTTGTGAGCAATTTGTAACGTGACTCCCCGATATTTTCGCCGCGTGTTGTTGTATTACGCGATTGGGGTATTACAGATTGGTATCAGATCACTGGTTATAGGGAATTAGGTTATTAGAATGCCTTTAACCTAGGCTATAACCATCCTAGGGGCCCGAACATGAGTAGACTTAGGATCTCTATCCTAATCATCATCCTTACTCGTGCTATAACTACTCTATAATTTACAAATCATCTACCCTTAGATGATTTATCTTAAATCATTAGGCTTATTGCCTCAAAGTATTCCTCGAAATATTTTTTTCTCAAAAACATTTTCATTGGAATACTTCTCAAAATGTTTTCTCAAACACTCTCAACAAAATGTTTCTCAACCTATTTGTCTCAAACATTTTATCAAAAGGTTTCTCGAAATGCTTTCTCAAAAGTTTTCGTCAAAATGTTTCTCGACTTATTTATCTCAAACATTTTATCAAAAGATTTCTCAAAATGTTTTACTCTAAAACATTTTCATCGAAATCTTGGGTTTTAATAATGTGAACACATGCAATCTGGAAGGGTGAATGCCTGAACCCCGAGTTTTCTGTCTAAGGCTAGAGTGTTCGTACAAATCTGCGTTATCGGACCAGTCACTCTTACCTGGAAACTCTTAGGGTGAGTGTTCACTTATAGGCTAAAACAGGTCTTCTCGAAACATTATAAAAACCCATCGACTTGATTAGTCGAACAAATTCCAAAACACTACTACCTTTGTGACACTACTCCAGCATGTTACCTTTGGTAATATGTTACGACTATGTCCAATGCATTTAAAACAAGTTCCATTTCATTTCACGACACTTTATATTCCAACTTCATTTTCAAATACTATTTTTTCGCCTTTCAAATTTACAAAATTTTTTATTCATTTGGATGAGAGTTTTCAAATTTTATACACAAAGTTTCTTTATTAGAAATTCGATTAAAAATATTTTTATCTTAAAAATTAATTTTAAAGAGGTAAACAATTTTCAATACAAACCATTAACTTGTTTTGTATTTTCTCATCCGAAAATATAACGAAAGTTTATTTTCAAACAAGTTTGAAACAAAATTCATAACACTATTTTCCTAAGTATAAGAACACGCTTTTTGAACGAATAAAAAGTTAAGATTTCTTATTCTCTATGATATTTTAAACTTATAACAAGTCTACGAAATCTAACTTACTTTGTTTTCATTATAGCTACTTCTTCAAGATGCCTCCTCACCGTAATGCCACTTGGAACGCTAAAATGGTAGCACTGATCGCTCAGCATCTAGCTGCTGTACTCCTAGACATTGTGACCCAGATTAATCAAAACAACAACAATAACAACAACAATGTTCCTACGCCATGTAACTACAAACAATTCAACTCGGCTAAACCACTAAAGTTTAATGGGTCTGAAGTAGCAACTGGGCTCCTACAATGGTTTGAGATTATAGAAAGCACATTTCGCCATGTTTAGTGTCTAGCGAGCGCAAGGTAGAGTTCGCCTCGAGTGTTTTCGAAAAGAGAGCACTCACTTGGTGGAACAGAGTTATGAGAGACAGAGGTGCAGAAGTAGCTATGGCACAAATGTGGAAAGAATACAGGAATCTTATGATGATAGAATTCTATCCACGACACGAAATTAGGCTACTTGAAACCGAATTCTATCACCTTAAACAAAATAATGGTAAAAACCGTGCCTACACTGACCGGTTTGAACAGTTAAGCCTACGCTGCCCCACTATGGTCACACCTTTGGATCAGGCAGTTGAGAAATACATTGATGGCCTACCTGATCCGATCCCAGACATTGTCACTGGCAGCAAACCTGTAACGCTAAGGGAGGCTAAAGAATTAGCCGCTACCCTAACTGACTCCCAAGTTAGAAAAGGGAAACTATTTCCAAAAGGAGACAAGAAACGAACTACTCAAGAAACAAAGGGTGAACCTTCCAGAAATTCTAAGAAGGGTAAGACTTCAAAGAATTTTACGATTAATGCACCAATCCCACTCAATGCAGTATCCGTTAGGGGACTTATCGTGGGAAACATCTACGGTGCAATCGTTGAAACTATCACCACCCAACAAATTCTCCATGCCGCCAGTGTACAATTTGTGGTTTTCATGGACATCTAGCTGTGACCTGTCGCATCCAAAACCAAGCAGCCCCTACTCAAACACGCCCTCTCTATCCAAATGGACAAGTATACAATGTCAATGAAGCTCATGTTGATGATTAAGCACTTATGATCATCTGAGCTTTTTACATTCCTGTTTATTATCTAAGAACAATGTACATATTTCAACTTTAATTATAATGACAATATAAATTTTCAAGAAGTTTTTCTTCATTCTTGTTATTCATATTTCAGTTACAAATCCAATATGATTACACTGTGTGTTATTATGTTATTACCACTACATACCAACTTCGAGGATTCTGTTCTTTATTGTTAGGAACTAAATCTCACAAGAATAGCATATTATGATTTGCACACTGGTGCATTCATACAATCGCTGCAAAGCAAACACTAAGAATACTATGTGCGCCTATTACTACTTCTTTTGTTTTCATGTCATTCACATATATGGTTTGTTAAATCTATTATGTATAGTACATGATTACAGATACACTACTGCTTAGTATGTTGACTTAGCATACCTAGCACATGATTTAAAGACAATTTTTCACGATATACTTACATTGTTTGTGATAATCCATGCTTAGTATATGATGCACCCTATCTGTATGGCTAGTGTGAAACATATATTAATATTTGTACTAGAATGAAGTATCTGCTACTAATTTTGTTGGATGCAAAAAAAGTAGTGTTAACATTTCTAGTATGAAAACACGGTCGATTCAATATATATTGTGTTATGACGATGCTTATTTGATTTTAGATGTTACTTCGACCTTATTATCTGTTTCCCTTTACTTAACAAGTGGAGCTATGTGGACCATGTGACGAAACGCGTAATTATGGGTGCACACTTAATTATGGGGATCGACACATGAGAATCATAGTAAACCTTGTTAAGATGGTGGCATAAAATCTAGAGTGATTAGGTAACAGGAATGGTATGACGCAATAAGACAATGGTGGATACGCCGCTGGTACTTCCTATATATAAGTGTTCTTATTGTGTTATTCTTCGGAACGTTACCAGGGTCACTTGAAGGTGTTGTGTTATCTTGGACCATTATGTGATTATGTGATTATTTATTATTTGTTTATTGAATGCAATGGACGAGATGAGTACATTAATTAACTTTATTCGAGCCGACCGGGAGTATATTATGGTGTTAAAGGTGACGACCTTGATGCCATAGGTATGTTGACCCGTCTCCTATGCATGAGATGCTCATGGTACATGGGATGTACCTCGTGGGACGTTAGAAACCGTGTACGTATGGCTAGGCTTAAATGTACACCCCTTGTGTTTTCTATGGATTTACACTAAGTGCCTAAAGTATAACATAGTGCCGTACAAAACAATTTTTATACACTCGATGACATTTTAAAGATTCTGAAATTCTAAAGGTTGAATACCTTAAGATGCTTTGAGTATCTTTGTTTACGCTTTGAATCCCCCAAAGATTCCCAACACCAAATGATGTTTCACATCTTCAGAATCTCGAACTTTGTTATCATTCAATTATTCGAAACTCACTCTACGGTCTCCTTCGAATAAATTTCGGGACGAAATTTCCTAAAGTAGGGGAGACTGTAACCCTTGTGCCAAAATTTCAAGCTTTCAAAAACTTTTTCTTTAAAGGCTTTCTGATAACTGATACTTAATCATAATCCATTTAACGTAACGTATGCACCAGGACGAGGACATAACCTAAACATACCCTAAATATCCTTTACATAACTTAGAAATAAATTTTGACGGGTTTGGTATGTCAAAAACAAGCCTATTCGATCACAGGGACTATTTATGACAAACTATGAAAGTCTCCGATTCCGGTAGCGACGCACACTCCGGAACAATGACACAAGCTTAACATGCCTTAAATATCCTTTACATAACTAAGATATAAGTTAGGGTAAAACACATTATAATGACCACCAGTCGGTCCCTCATGACAATGTCTCTATATACTGCGAAACTCGGACCTAAACACACATCTCCTAATGACCTGGTACGCTTTGATCCTAAACTAGTACGAATCCTCCCAAATGTAATGCTTGACATCCGCAAAGAATTTCTTCTTTTTCTGACACGTCATGCCCTCCACAAGGTCACATGTGGACAAGTAATTCGCTAGATCAGCGAACCAGGGAAAGCCTTCCTCGTGGGCTTTCGGAAACATCAACACCTCATGGGGAAACTCATCCCGAATCCTATCCTCCCGAGTCCTCTCGATCTCGGGGTTCACCAATCTTGATAAGTGGTCAGCAGCCACGTTCTCAGCACCCTACTTATCTCTAATCTCCAAATCAAACTCTTGTAACAGCAAAATACACCGAATCAGCCTCGGCATTGCGTCCTTCTTCGCGAACAGGTATCTAAGGGTTGTGTGGTCCGTAAAAATGATAGTCTTCGAAAGCACAAGGTACGACCTAACTTATCACATGCGAAAACAACTTCTAGTAACTCCTTCTCTGTCGTGGTGTAATTCTGTTGGGCATCGTTTAGGGTCTTGCTAGGGTAGTAAATGGATGAAAGTGTTTCTCCCTACGCTGCCCTAAAACGGCCCATACTGCAAAGTCGCTAGCATCACACATAATCTCAAACGGGAGGCTCCCATCGGGAGCACTCACTAACCTCTCCCTAATCAACTCGAAGGCCCTCAAACACTCATCGTCAAACATGAATGGCCTATCCTTCTATAGCAGCTGGGTCATCGGGCGAGCAATCTTTGAAAAGTCACGAATGAGCCTGTACAAATTGGATGTTCGCGTGCAGCTTCTTCAGCATCTCAAGGAACTTGCTGTACTACCCTTCACCAATCGACCTAGGTAAGGGGGTTTCAGCTTATATACCCTCATCGGCTCCTTCTCTCCGTCCTTCTCCACTGAAGACCCGCTGGACTATGCTATACTTGTTGGGCGCAACCTAGGATGCACTTCACCAATCGGTGTCTCCATCTCAACTACCGGTTCGATCTCAACAGCTCCTCTACCACTCCTCGTAGTCACCGTCTTAGCTGTGGCAATTGGATTTCCTACGGTACTACTGGGATGACCACCCTGAGGCCTCTGGTTCAGCTGATCGGCCAGCAAACATACCATTCTCTCAAGATTCTGCAGTGCTGTGCTCTGACTCTTCATGAAGGTCTCATGCTTCATGAACCTAGACTGTGTCTCCTGATGTCGAGTATCCTCACGCGCGATGAACTGTGTAAGCAACTGCGTCTGCTTCGCTAACGTCTCCTTGTTTTGCTTCAGCATCTCCTCTATGGTTGGGTTAGTCGCCCCCGAACTCGATCCTGCAACTACTCCTGCGTCCTTAAACAAACTCTGGCGCGGCTGAAACCCTAGTGGGTTGCTGTTCTTCTAACTGAAGTTCGGGTGGTTCTTTTGAATTCGAATTGTAACCACCTCTGAAACCGCTCTGATTACGATTACTCACAAACTCTACCTGCTCTGGTGACTCCTCAGGGGCAATAGGACACGTGGTCATTTCATGCCTCCTAGTGCATATCTCGCACAACTGCTCCTTCTTCGACTGCATCTCCTTTACCTGCTTCGTCAAGGCGTCAATCTGAGCTTGCATGACAGTGGCATAATCCACTTTATGCATGCCTCTCTGTGTAGTAGACGAATCTCTAGACTCAAGAAACACATAGCTACTCATCGCGATGTCCTCAAACATATCAGTGTACTCCTTTAGTGTTTTGGCGGTCGTCAGATTGCCACCAGTAGTAGTGTTCAGCATATTCCTTGTGGTAGGCGTCACTCCATGATAAAACTTCTCAACTAACGCCCAATCCTCGAATCCGTGATGAGGACACTTAACTAACAACTCCTTGAAATGCTCGCATGTCTCGTAGAAAGACTTTCCCTCCTTTTGTCGAAACTCCTGGATCATGCTCCTCAGACGAGCTGTTTTGGACGGAGGAAAATACTTCTTTAAGAACTTGACTTGCATCATGGCCCAAATAGTGATGGATCCCGCAGGTAGGGATTCCAACCAAGCGTGGGCTCGGTCGGCGAGTTAGATTGGAATAGACGCAGCTTGCAGGTGTCCCCGTTAACGCATTGCGTCTAAAATGTGTCTTAGATAGCAGAGAAACGAAAAAGATGAACATTTGGGTTCTCAGAAACGAGAAAGATGAATATTACAAACCATTAGTTTAGGTGTGGTACTACAAGCCACTACAGGCTTTATTTTGCTACTGTCCGCCTTCTCAAAACGTTCCATGCGCACATTCCTCATTCCTGCTTAGTTTTACGTGAAATGCATGTTAGTTTTAAAAAGGGTCAGCTAAACGAGCCGGTGAGTTTTACTGGTTTGGTTGTTTCGTAGCAAAATGCTTTAACAAGTTTAATTGCACGTGTCACAGATCACAGATGGAATTACACGGGTGCACAAGTGAAACCTTGACTGTTTTAACTGTGCTGTGTCCCGTTCGACACCTCAACACACCGGGCCGTGTCACGTTCGACACCTCAGCCCACCAACTGCGTCACGTGAAGTTCAACGCCCCAGGTGTATTTATGCCTAACAACATAACAGAGTTTAGGACGCGTGCAGTTGCCTAGTTGCCGACACACAGTCCGGCGCAGCAACTAGGTTTGTCAGACCAATAGTACTATCCACTGCCCACGGCTTACGTTAATCAGTTGTAGTGGGGATAGTTCGTGTGTTAGGTAATTCATATTATCACAAGTTGGTGCAATTAACAAAGTTAGTAACATGCAAATCACCCCAGAAAACAGTAAAATAGTTTAAAATTGGGGGAGTGAAACTCACAGTGAAAGTAGTATCTCAAACAAAGAGTGATTAATCAACTAGATAAACTTTAATAGCACACATGCAAGTAGGGACCCAAATCAGTATCTAAGTTGGTAGTGGTTATGACTTGGACCTAGTTATGAGTTTTCGCCCGGGATTAAACCTAGTTTGGTTTCCGGGCACCGGTTCGCGTGCTAGCCAAAGTCAGTTGTTTGATACATTCGAATAATGGCATGGGAATACTAATAGTACCCACATGTTGTTGTTTAAGAAAGATTAACTTTTCATTAAGGGAGTTTGGGTGTTTGGGGAGTCTAGGTTGCGCAAAATTGAGTTTTCGCTTTCGCCGTCGGGGATTCCCCCGAACTGGCATTGGACACACCTCTGGTGTCCAATCGAACATGGAATCTTCCGGGATACTCCCGGTGTTCCAACTATAGTTAATGTTGGGTTCGGTCGGTTATCGGTTCCGGCAGGTTCGTTACATGTTAAACTACCAAAACTATTTTAAAATAAAGTGTTTTTTAATTCCGTAAATTCCCCTTTAATTCATAAGTTTGATAAAAATCTGGAAATTTTTAAACCATTCTGTAAAAATATATAAATTATGAGAAAAATAATTCAGGAATTTATTTAGCTATTTTAACTCCTCAAATAAATTATTTGTAAAATAGTATTTAACCGAATAATTTACATTGCTTATCACCCGATGTCCAAACATTCCCAAAATATTCCGAAAGCTCCTTATATGACCAAGAATTCCCTGCAAAAATTTGAGATTTTTCCGATTTCGTTCCAGTGCGTTTTCGGTACCGAAAACTCCCAGAAACTCGGAATTTTAATCCGAATTCAACCAATGGACTCCCAAACTTCCATAACATTCCCTATATGTTCCTTAGTGTTTCTGTAAAGTTTCGTGATTTATTGATTCCGTTTGGTATTTTTTCCGAATTTCTTTCGGTAAAACAGTCAAAAATTTGCCAAAAATCATAGAAAATTCCAAAAATTCTAAACTGTTACGTGGACTTCCTGTCAACCCTATATCACCACACCAAATTTTAGTTGAATCCAAGAATCACAGACCAAGGTATAGTCTAAACAAGATTCTGCCTATGCTAATCGAAGATTTCAGGCCTTATACCTAGCGTAAGCTTCGTTCCCGCATGTTTTTCTCTAGTCCAGAAGTGAGTGGGTGCTATATGTAGTACCTACACATCAAGCACAATCCAAACATTCCATAATTCATGTCAATCAAGCCTTGTTTTACCGTTTTTCGGTTCATAACTTTGTTAATCACTTTTGGTCGATTAGGGTATAAAAAACCAAAGTTTTGTGATCTTGGGTAGCATATAACATCAGGGAACCCCTGATGGGATCCTATTTAGCCAAGAATCATGTTTAAATCATCCATAATCATGGATTCAATAGGGTTTTCTTTGTCTAGTTCATGTTTTCTCAAGAAATCATCATCAAAATTATAAGAACTTGAATTATAACTTTGATTTTGCTGAATTAAGGTGATAATCAGCTGACTTCTTGAGAGTTTTGAGCAGAATTTTGATGTAAAATGAAGATAAAAAATATAAAAAAAGATATAAATAAGGGGGCGGTCGCAAGTGGGGGCACCCCTACCCCACCTATCACTTTGTCATGCTTCGTTTTTGTGCTATAAAGATGATTTCTATCTTTGTTTACACGTTTAGGTTCATTTTCAGGTCACACACGCATCCCCGATTTGCCAAACGGGCTCTTTTTCACGTTTTTAGTGTTAAAAGACTCGGTTTTAAAACCGTGCATAACCGTCTCTAAATCCAAACACGGTTATGTTTTAATCATAATGGCCTCGTATTAGGGCAGTTTAAGTATTTTTAGGCTTGATTGACCGTTTCTTGGATATTTGGTTTGTCTTTCATTGCTCTCAAAACAAAGGTGTTTCCCTAACCAGGAAGCTGCCTCATTTTGCGTGCCCGAGCTCCGATTTGTTTCAAATCTTATGTCATGGTCTATGGCACATAACTAAGGTGTTGAACTCATAATCTTAAATAGCCCTACCAATGGCCTAATAATCATCGTCAAATGTTTAATGCACTGCTAAACGAAAAGCTCTCGTTTAACACATTTTCAAAGGCGAAGGACACCAACCTCGCACCGTTGGTCCTTATTAGTGTTATGTTTACCATGACATGCTCTCGGATTCCTCCGAGACATAACAAATATCATATAATCTAGCACACAAGTCACACATGTTTTTAGGGTTTTCACACAATGATTGTTTTAAGCATGCTTGAAAGTTTTGGACCGTTTAAGGTGTACCAGGTTTCGTCCTTGGTATCATAGTCTCCCCTGGTTAAGAAATTTCATCCCCGAAATTTTCCCCATCTAGCTAGGGAAAAGGTGAGGGTATTTTCTACAAAATTCATCCTTTCGTTCCCAGGTGTATTCAGGTCCTTGTTTAGAGTTCCATCTGACTTTAACCAGTGAAATTTTGTTATGCCTTAATTGTTTAACCCTGCCATCAACTACTTCTACTGGTTCCTCCACAAAGTGGAGTCTATCGTCGACATGTATGTCTTCCAAAGGTATTTGGGTGGCTTCGCCTGACAGGCACTTCTTTAGGTTCGAAATGTGGAAGACGTTATGAATGGCACTAAGCTCGATTGGTAGCTTCAACCGATATACTATGGGACCTACTTTCGCTAGAATCTCGTAGGGTCCGATGTATCGTGGTGCCAAATTTCCGGTCTCTCCAAATCTGATAACGTCTTTCCATGGCGATACCTTTAGCAATACACGTTCACCCACCTCGAACGATAACGGTTTTCTACGTACATCAGCCCAACTCTTTTGCCGATCCTGAGCGGCGTTCAATCTGTTCTGAATTTGCTGGATCTTATCAGTAGTTTTCCTGTACTAGCTCGGATCCTGTCAGTTGGGTGTCACCCACTTCGAACCAACAAAGTGGCGATTGACACTTTCGACCATAAAGCACCTCGTATGGGGATTCCTGGATACTATTGTGGTAACTATTGTTATAGGAAAATTCTACCAATGGAAAATGATTGTCCCAACTCCTTCCAAAGTCCAAGACACAGGCGCGAAGCAAGTCCTCTAGCGTCTGGATCGTGCGTTCCGATTGGTCGTCTGTTTGGGGATGGCAAGTAGTACTCAGATCGATCCGCGTCCCCAAAGCTTCGTGTAACTTCTGCCAATATCGCGAAGTGAAGTGGCTGTCTCGGTCTGAAATAATAGCAACCGGGACACCGTGTCTGGCTACTATCTCGTTAGTGTAGATCTCGGCAAACTTGTCGGTTTTATAAGTGGTATGGATTGGAATAAAATGTGAAGATTTGGTCAATCAATCGACGATTACCCAAATCGCGTCATGACCATGAGGCGTTCTTGGGAGATGGGTCACGAAATCCATCGTGATTTGTTCTCATTTACATTCTAGAGGGTTTCTGATACTCTGCTTTGACTCAAACACAAGTCAAGCATTGGCTTACATATTCTACCACCTCCTTTTCCATCCCCGGCCACCAATAAAACTCTTTAAGGTCGTGGTACATCTTTTCTGTACCGGGGTGAATCGAATATTTCGATTTCTGGGCCTCGTCCATGATCAACTGTCTCAGCTCCGAACTTGCAGGAATCCACACGCGATCCTTAAAATACAACACTTCATCCGTTTTCTTCACAAGGCTTTTCTCATTTCCATGCAACCCTTCGCTGGGTAACTGGCTTTCCTCTAGGGCTTGCATTTGCGCGTTTTGGATTCGCTCTTTAAGGCTCGTTTGCACAATCATTCCCATTACTCGCACTCGGAGGGGTTTATTTCAATCCTTCCTACTTAGTGCATCCGCTACCACATTAGCTTTTCCCGGGTGGTAGTTTATTTCACAGTCGTAATCATTTAATAATTCCACCCATCTGCGTTGCCTCATGTTCAGCTGCTTTTGGTTGATGATATGTTGGAGGCTTTTGTGGTCCGTATATATAGTACACTTTGTACCAATGTCTCCATATCTTTAGCGTGAATATAACCGTGCCAAGTTCCAAATCATGCGTCGTGTGATTCTTCTCGTGCACCTTTAGTTGTCTAGAAGCGTAACCGATGACTTTGTTTCTTTGCATTAGGACACATCCGAACCCTCGCCGAGATGCGTCACAATATACGACAAAGTCGTCGTTACCTTTGGGTAACGTAAGAATTGGGGCTTCGCATAACTTTTGTTTTAACAGCTGGAGTGCTGTTTCCTGGTCTTCACCCCATTCATACTTCCTATCCTTCTGCGTCAAGGCTGTTAGATTGGGCAATACTAGAGAAATTTCTGATGAACCGACGGTAATATCCCGCTAGTCCCAAGAATTGGCGTATCTCTTTCGGAGATTTAGGCATAGGCCAATTCTTGATTGCTTCTATCTTAGTTGGATCCACATCAATTCCATACTGATCCACCACATGTGCCAAAAATTGCACGGCTTGCAACCAGAAGTCGCACATAGACAATGTAGCGTATAATTGTTCCTTCCGTAATATTTCCAAAATAGCATGTAAATGATACTCGTGCTCGTCCTTGCTCTTGGAGTAAATCAGAATATCGTCAATGAAAACAATGACGAACTTATCGAGGTATGGTTTACATACCCGGTTCATGAGGTCCATGAACACAGAAGGTGCGTTGCTTAGCCCAAAGGGCATAACTAGGAACTCGTAGTGGCCATAACGAGTTCGAAAAGCCGTCTTGGGGATGTAGTCCTCTTGGACCTTTACTTGATGGTAAGCCGATCGAAGATCTATCTTAGAAAAATATCAGGCTCCTTGTAGCTGGTCAAAAAGATCATTGATCCGCGAAAGAGGGTATCTATTCTTAATAGTGACCTTGTTTAATTCTCTATAGTCGATGCACATTCGGAAGCTGCCGTCCTTTTTATTTACAAATAAGATTGGGGCTCCCAGGGAGGATAACTAGGACGGATAAAACCATGATCAAGTAACTCCTGCAGGTGAGTTGATAGTTCTTGCATCTCGGACGGTGCAAGATGGTATGGGGCTTTGGGATGGGTGCTGTTCCCGGTATTAAGTCGATCCAAAACTCGACTTGCCGATTGGGCAGCAATCCGGGCAATTCCTCTTGGAACACGTCTGGTTATTCGCACACTATCGTGATATCTTCAATACATTTTTCGGCTGGTTCATTTGCCGTGACGCTAGCTATTAACACGTCACATCCCTGTCGTATACACTTCAACTCCTTGGGATGGGATATGAGGTTCAACATGGTACCTAACTTCTCTCCCTTTACCATGATCACATTGTCCGGGGACAAAGGAATATTTACAATCTTATGTTCACACAATACATCAACGTGATGATTGGACAACTAGTCCATTACTACAACGACATCAAAATTGCCCAGTTCTACGGGTAAAAGGTCAATAGAAAATTGGTAACCATTAAGGGTTATAGGGCAGTTACAAATAAGTTGGTGACTGGTGATTGATTTCCCGTTGGCAAGTTTGACAGAATACGGTTGTTTTAAATCAGTAGCATCCATATTTAATAGTGGCAAAAATGCAATAGAAACATAACTCCTATCGACACCCGTATCAAATAACACTAAAGCAAATTGATCGGAAACGAGGAACGTACCTGTGGCCACATTTGGATCCTAGCGTGCGTCACCAGATCCCATGATAAAGGCAAGACCTCGAGCTATATTCGAGGTGGATGCTTGACCCTGCGTATTCATTCCTACTGTCTACTGAGCTAACTTCAGGCAACTTCTTCGGAAATGCTCCGTACTGCAACACTCATAGCACGTACGGGGGTAGATAATCGGTTATGTTGGTTGTTGGAGTCGCTACTGAAGAGGTTGAGGCCTTGGGGGTTGGAAACGGGTTGGTTTGGGGTTTGGTTCCAATGACATCTTACAGTTTTGCGCATCATCCCCACTTCTATTACACCTCGAGCATATCACTGCTCGGCATGCACCATAGTGGTGGAAAGTGCCCTTGTTGCTTCCTTTGTAGTTACCAGAGTTACTAGTTGGGGTAGTCATGGCGTAACTATGACTGGGTGCTTTCCCCCTCTTTGCTGTTATTGCCCCTGCTTGACTACTTTCCGGGGCTCCTCGCTTCTTACCGGCCTGCTCTCCAGGCATCGTCAAAATCCTTCGTCTAACCATGTCGAACATAACAGTACCTGACCTGGCTACCACTCCGTGCATAGTCAGGTGTTCCACCGAGTTGATAATACTCCTCACTTCTGGTGCCAGTCCCCAGATATATCTTTCGATCCGCTTATGTTCCGGGTGGACCATGTCAGGCAGTAGGCGTGCCAGTTTATTGAAACGATTGGCGTAACCGGTATGGTCGGTACCTTGCATCTGTAGGTTCCAGAAATCATGTTCAAGCTTCTGAATCTCGTTGGTCGGGCAAAACTTTTCCATCATTAGTGCCGTAAGATTGTCCCATGTCATATCATTAATTGCGGCCTGCCCGCAAGATTGAACGATGGTGTTCCACCAGTTTAAGGCATGGTCGGTGAAGGTACACGTCGGATACTTAACCGCACAATCACCAGAACAATTACTTATATTGATTACCGATTCCGACTTCTTGATCCATTTCACTAACCCATTCGGTCCTTCGATTCCACTAAATTCCATTGGTCTGCATTCCATAAAGTGCTTATACGTGCAGAACGTTCTAACATTGTTTTGAATATTTTTTGGACCTACCGGTCCTGCTTGCGGGTTCTGTTGTGGGTTAGCATTAATACCGGCGCTAACATGCGCCACGATCGTGGGGATAACTGCCTGAAGCTGTTGTGCTATCATTTTAGTTATTTACACTTTGGCCCTAGTCTTATAACTAACAAACCTAGTTAATGTTTCTTTTATATAATATTTAACGGAACTAACAAGGTTTTCTTATATAAACAATATTTTAAAGTTTTAAATAATTATATTACTTAGCTTAAAACAAATGCAACTAGATAGTGGCCCCGCAGCGTTACGGCTTGGGCCTTACAAATTAAAATTGATTATAGAACTCATGGATAAACATCAAGACATTTGAGTCTTATGCATACGTGAAGAATTTTAAGATCCTCCCTCTTATAAATTTGGGCAATTTCCGCCTTCGTCATTTGTGGTGCGCATTTTGGGGCCATTCTATTATAAACAGTATATATATATATATATGCATCAATGTCATATGTTCAATCATCACATATTACATACATGATGTCACACCCCGACCCGTATATCCAAAATCATCATCATATATATAATAACATCTGTCGTCAGACAATGGACAAAATGTGCACATAGACTTAACCCATAAGAGCCAGTGCTTAAATGTGCTGTCAAAACTGGTCACCGAAGTGACATACATACACCATACCACGAAGGTACGAATTACGAAAACACGGAAACACTACGACTACATCATCACCTCGACATGGACATAACCCAGTGCTTGGTAGGATGTGCAAAAGATATCTCATGTCTACCTATACTAAAAAGAAAACCATACTACTAATGCCACAACCAACATGCCAGACCCACAAAACCTACCACCAGACCTACGATGGCACCGATGCGTCCATACAACATTGCCCGGAAACGGTCCTGGTGGTAATGAGTGTATCCCATACCCTGCTGCAAAGCAATGATCGCCTGCTGCAAGACGATCAGATAATCTCCCATCGATCTCCTATGCTGCTCATCCTCGTTGCGCGCCATTCGCAGCAATGCAATCTACTCAAATAAGTACCCCATCAGACTACTCTCAGTGAGGGGAGTAGGTGCCTCCTAAGGAGGGAACGGTACGCCCCATACAGGTGGGGAAGGCTCTCTGACCGGGCGAGAAGGGCCACCTCGCTCGTAGGTATGAAAAGAGGAAGGGTCCTCTCTAGGTGGTGTGAGGAAATAGGTAGTAACCAGCTGCCGTGCTCCCATAGATACCGGTATCGGGTGGAAAAGGGAGAGTGGTGGTGTAAAAACAGGTATAGGTGTGGGCACCCTCCGATAAGCCGTCTGTCGGAGGCTAATGGTAGGTACCTCATAAGAACTAGGTGAAGATGGTGAGTAAGTGCTTGGGGTAGAAGAAGTATAAGGCTCAGGAGGGGTCTCTGGTGTAGGTAAACTAGGTGCTACCGGCTCCCACTCCCAATGCTCCATAGCAGGAGCAGGGCTCCAGGGGATAGGTCCTACCTGAACAACTATATCAGGGGTATGACTACGCTCCGAGGAGCTAGGCGGGTGGTGAGATGGAGAACGATTGGTGCTCGAGACCTCTCCCTCGCGCCTGGTACGAGGTCTAGGTGGGTAACTACCACAACAATAACCGGACTGATCTGGCTCCTTACTCGACGACAGAAGGGGCATATGCGGATCCTCCTCAGGATCTGTCTCAGTACGGGATGCAGTCTGATGACTCATATGATGCGACATGGTACCTGTAGAGAAATACAACATATAACACTGACTCTATTGACCGAAAAAACCGAAATTCAACGTTCCAAAGATATACACATAAGCACGTATTGCACAAAATTTTGATTTTAAGGTTTTAAAAATTAGAAATAGCTTGTCAGGTTAGTATTCGCATCCCCATTCTATCTTATCTCAATGACGTTTCCAGAAATCCCAAGTACCAGCAGATATATTATTGTGTTCCGGACCATAATAATTTATTTGCCTAACAAGATCATCCCGGTAATAGTCACACTACTCAGTCTCTAGAGGTTCTCAGTGTGAGGAAACTAAACTTAGGATTATAGTCTAGGCTCTTTATGGATACCCAATTCGCTATAACCGATGGCTCTGATACCATCTTCTGTCACACCCCGACTCGCAGTGGAAGACAATTGCAGGGTGCGACAGACACATGGTAATTCCTCATAATTTAAAAACGTGATCATAAAAAGAGGGAACATTGGTTACAACATACATAAATCATCATATTACAAACCATTAGTTTAAGTGCGGTACTATAAGCCATTACAGCCTTTATTCTTCTATTGTCCGCCTACTCAAAATGTTCCATGCGCACATTCCTCGTTCCTGCTTAGTTTTACCAGAAATGCATGTTAGTTTTAAAAAGGGTCAGCTAAACGAGCCGGTGAGTTTCATTGATTTGGTTGTTTCATACAAAATGCTTTAACAAGTTTAATTGCATGTGTCACAGATCACATATGGAATTACACGAGTCCACAAGTGAAACCTTGACTGTCTTAACCGTGCCATGTCCCGTTCGACACCTCAGCACAATGGGCTGTGTCACGTTCGACACCTCAGCCCACCAACTGCGTCACGTGCAGTTCCACACCCCAGGTGTAGTTATGCCTAACAACATAACAGAGTTTAGGACACGTGCAGTTTCCTGGTTGCCGACACACAGTCCGGCGCAGCAACTGGGTTTGTCAGACCAATAGTACTATCCACTGCCCACGGCTTACGTTAATCACTTGTAGTGAGGATAGTTCGTGTGTTAGTTAGTTCACATCACCACAAGTTGGTGCAATTAACACAGTTTGTAACATGCAAATCACCCCAGAAAATCATAAAACAGTTTAAAAGTGGGGGAGTGAAACTCACAGTGAAAGTAGTAGTCTCAAACAAAGAGTGATCAATCAACTGGATCAGCTTTAATAGCACGCATGCAAGTAGGGACTCAAATCAGTATCTAAGTTGGTAATGGTTATAACTTGGACTTGGTTATGAGTTTTCACCCTGGATTGAACCTAGTTTGGCTTCCGGGCACCGGTTCGCGTGCCAGCCAAAGTCAGTTGTTTGATACGTTCGAATAATGGTACAGGAATACAAATAGTGCCCACATGTTATCAATTAAGAAAGATTAATTTTTCATTAAGGGAGTTTGGGTGTTTGGGGAATCCAGGTTGCCCAAAATTGAGTTTCCGCTTTCGCTGTCGGGGATTCCCCCGAACTGGCATTGGACTCACTCTAGTGTCCAATCGACCCTGGAATCTCCCGGGATACTCCCAGTGTTCCAACTATAGTAAATGTTTGGTTTCGATCGGTTCCCGGTTCCGGCAGGTTCGTTACATGGTAAAGTGCCGAACCTACTTTAAAATAAAGTGTTTTTTAATTCCGTGAATTCCCCTTTAATACATAAGTTCGATAAAAATCTGGAAATTTTTATACCATTCAGTAAAAATATATCTATTATCAGAAAAATAATTCGGGAATTTATTTAACTATTTTAACTTCTCAAATAAATTATTTGTAAAATAGTATTTAACCGAATAATTTACATTGCTTATCACCCGATGTCTAAAAATTCCCAAAATATTCTAGGATTTAGGATTTTTCTGATTTCGTTTCAGTGCGTTTCCGGCTACCGAAAATTACCAAAAACGCGGATTTTTAATCCGAATCAAAATTCCACCAATGGACTCCCAAACTTCCCAAAACATTCCCTATACGTTCCTTAGTGTTTCTGTATATTTTGGTGATTTATTAATTCCGGTTGGTATTTTTTTCCGAATTTCTTTCTGTAAAACAGTCAAAAATTTGCCAAAAATCATAGAAAATTCCAAAAATTCTAAACTGTTACGTGGACATTCCAGTCAACCCTATATCACCACACAAAATTTCAGCTCAATCCAAGCATCACGGACCAAGTTATAGTCTAAACAATATTCTGCCTATACTAATTGAAGGTTTCGGGCCTTATACCTAGCGTAAGCTTCGTTCCCACGTGTTTTTCTTGAATCCAGAAGTCTGTGGGTGCTATATTCAGTACCTACACATCAAGCCAATCCAAACATGCCATAATTAATGTCAATCAAGCCTTATTTCACTGTTTTTCGGTTCATAACTTTGTTAATCGCTTTTCGTCGATTAGGGGTCGGTTAGGGTATAAAAAACCGACGTTTTATGATCTAGGCTAACATATAACATCAAGGAATCCCTGATATTTAGCCAAGAATCAAGTTTAAATCATCCATAATCATGGATTCAAAAGGGTTTTCTTTGTCTAGTTCATGTTTTCCCAAGAAAGCATCATTAAATTCATAAGAACTTGAATTATACCTTTGATTTTGCTGAATTAAGGTAGCTGAGTTGTTGAGAGGTTTGAGCAGAATTTTGATGGAAAATGAAAAAATAAAATAAAAAAAAGATATAAACAAGGGGGGCCGTTGCAAGTGGGGGCACCCCTACCCCACCTATTGCTTTGCCGTGCTTCTTTTTTCATGCTATAAAGATGATGTCTATCTTTGTTTACGTGTTTAGGTTCGTTTTCGGGTCCCACACGGCTACCCGAGTTGCCAAACGGGCTCTTTTTTTCGCGTTTTTAGTGTTAAAATACTCGGTTTTAAAAACCGTGCATAACCATCTTGAAATCTGAACACGGTTATGATTTAACATAATGGCCTCGTATTAGGATAGTTTAAGTGTTTTTAGGCTTGATTGACCGTTCCTTGCATGTTTGGTTTGTCTTTCGTTGCTCTCAAAACAAAGGTGTTTCCCTAACCGGGAAGCTGCCTCATTTTGCGTGCCCGGGCTCTGATTTGTTTCAAATCTTATGTCATGGTCTATGGCACATAACTAAGGTGTTCCGTGAACTCAGAATCTTAAATAGCCATACCAATGGCCTAATAATCATAATGTTTAATGCGCTGTTAAACAGATAGCTCCCGTTTAACACGTTTTCGAAGGCTAAGGACACCAACCTCGCACCGTTGGCCCTTATTAGTGTTATGTTAACCATGACGTGTTCTCGGATTCCTCCGAGACATAACAGATACATATAATCTAGCACACAAGTCACACATGTTTTTTTGGGTTTTCGCACAATCATTGTTTTAAGGATGCTTGAAAGTTTTGGACCGTTTATGGTGTACGTAGTTTCGTCCTGGGTATCACAGATAGCAGGTCGGTAATGCTAGATCGAGCATTGGCCGCGTTCGGCATGGCGTAGTCAGCGACGACTCTCCTAGCTAGGGCATCGGCATCACCCATGGTAAAAGCAGAAGATGGAATGTGTACCTGACTAGCTCGGACGGTGCGAAGGCGCTCGTGGAGATCTCGCTCGGGCGTGGATGAAGCAACAAACGAAGGTGGCCACTGTAAATGAGTATGGCGCATAAAATGATTAGAATTCTAATCTAAATACTAAAGGCACAAATTGCAAGCAAAAGACACCTAAAGGCAATAAAAATCTAAGAAAGCAAGTAAACAACTAGATAGACGACTCGGATCGTTCTCTAAAGTGCCAGTGTCCCCCACAACGGCGCCAAAAACTTGATGTGTGAAATGTGTATACAAAAATCAAACATGTTTTAAAAAGGAATCACAACCTAAAACCACACACAATCGGCAAGTGCATCGGTCGCGGTGTAGTGTAGATAGCAAGACCGAGTATCAATCTGTGGACACTATATGCAAACTTCAGATACTGAACCTCTGTCGAATAGAAAGTCAATTTTAATTTGATTTTGATGTTTAACTAATAACCTAATTAATTAATAAAATGGCAAACAAGACAAGCAGCGCAATATGCAAACGAAGGTGGAAGCAAAGTGTCGATCAAATATGAGAAAGGACTACCTAGGTGTCGATTCCCTAGAATCATGCAATGCTTTTTTGACTATGACAATGGTTAAATATCCTAATCTACCCGAATAACCTCTCGCTAGAGACGATCAATCGAAAGATAAGGACAAAATGCAAAGTGCTAGAACGAACCAGCTAGACCTATAGATACCAAATCCCACGAAAATCAAGCAATGAAAGCAAGTCTTCCCCCCAAACCCTCTAATCACGAAGCAAACCAAACCTTGATTATTGAAATCCTAGGAAACCCTAAAAGCGATGAAATTAACGAGCCCGAGCTATCGGTCACCCAATCTACCCACCAACGATTAGCTAATAACCTAGCACACTATATCGTCTTTCGAGTCACTAGATGAGGATGCAAGTTTTAGTTATTGATTTTAATAATTGATTAACTTGGTTTATTTCTAAACTCAATATTCAAACCCAAAATCCGTAAGGTTAACCGATTCAAATTAAACCCTAACTCTAGGTTGTATTTCAACGTGCCTAAACTGCTGAATTTATCAATCATTAATCAAGCACAATACCAACATATGCAATATCAATAATAACTTCAAGATTAGATCATGTAAATCGCATAAAATAGCCACAATCAAGTCAAAACAACGTAACAATCACTAGTTCATCTCAACCTAAGAAGTTTAAACAAGTTAGCTACTCATAATAATCATCAACACAACTGAATAAAGTCTGAAAACAATGAAAAAGATGATTCAAGTCGAAAAGAATGCGAAAAACTAATGTTTAACAAACCCACAACGCTTCAAACTCGAACCGAAAACTTCCACGGCTTCAAGACAACTTCAAAATGCTCCAAGTTCGTCCCAATATGCTCCTAAGTAGCCTGCTATGCGAGATGTCTAAACCCTAGATGGCTGACTTGATTTATAACAATTTTCTTTGAAAACCGACCTTCATACGGACCGTAAGGCCCTTCGGCTTACGGTCCGTACGCCTAAAACAAGTTATGCGCACTTTCACCTCTTACGGACCGCAAGGACCAAACCCTTACGGTGCGTAAGGCATCATGGGCAGCAAGATTTTCAACATTTAATTCTTGTTTCCCGACACGTCTTTCCGTGCTCTCTTTGGTGCTCGCTTTCTCTCGTTTTCACCGCATAATTAGAAGGTTCTTCACCAACTCCTACAATTCCACAATTTACCCAAATAAGTATCAAAATCGTGGGAAACCTCATACAAACCAATCAAAATGTAAGGAATTTGACGCATAAAAATGTGTATAATTTAAAACACATCAGTCCCCGACTTATGATCAAGATGGCGAATCCAGTTCCGATAATGAATCTAAGTAGATAACAAATTTGTTAAATCAATCTGCAGGTCCTAATAATCAAAATGAAGCATCTACAAGCAATACCGTTGCTGATTCATTAGCTGAACAAAACATCACTAATCTGGAGAACGAAGTGGTGGTTTATGATGAAGTGATGCCAAGAAATCTATCTTATCACCCCTTAGACAACATTATTGGTGGAGTGCGTACTGGAGTTAAAATGAGAAATCAAATAAACAAAGCTCTTAGTTGTTTTTATACTAAAGTAGCTTCTGTTCAAGAATATTGTTTGTACCATGCTTTATCTCACAGATCGAACCAAAGTGTGTTAAAGATGCAATAGTTGATGAAAGTTAGGTCAACGCTATGCAACAATTTGAGAAGTTAGGAGATTGGAAGCTTATAGATCCTCCAGCAAATCAAAAAGTCATTGATACTAAATGGGACTTCAAATGCAAGCGTGACGATCGAGGAGTTATTGTACGCAACATAGCTCGGCTCGTTGTCAAAGGTTTTCATTAACAAGAAGGAATTGATTACACAGAGGTCTATGCTCCAGTTGCAAGACTAGAAGCAATCCGCATATTCCTGGCGTTTGTGTCATGGAAGGGCTTCAAGGTGTACCAGCTAGAGGTCAAATCAGCTTTTCTCTACGGAAAGGTGAAGGAGCGAGTGTATGTTAGACAACCACCAGGGTTTGTCGATCCTCTAAACAAAGACAAGGTTTATTTACTCAACAAAGCTCTATATGTTTTGCATCAGGCCCCGAGAGCCTGGTATGAGACTTTGTCTCAACACCTTGTAGACAACGGCTTTATGAGAGGTACAGGGATAGCACGCTCTTCACGAGAGAAGTTGGAAGTCATCTGCTAATAGTACAATCTATGTGGATGGCATCATATATGGTTTCTACAAATGAGGAACTTTGCAAAGAATTTGAAGCAATCATGAAGAAGAAGTTCGAAATAAGTTCTATGGGCAAAATGAAATTCTTTCTAGGATTACAGGTTGACCAACTGCCTGATGGTATCTATATTCATCAAAATAAGTATGTTCATGATATTTTGCAGAAGTTTGAGATGACTAGCACTAAACATCTTTAAACACCATTGGCGATCAATCATGGAATCTGCCCAGATGAACATGGAACCAAAATTGATGAAACTCTATATCGGTCAATGATAGGATCGTTGATGTATCTGACAGCTTCACAGCCTTTACATCATGTATCCTACTTGTCTGTGTGCCCGTTATCAGTCCAGTCCCCGAGTTTCACACTTGATGATCGTTAAAAGAATCTTCAAATATTTGAAGGGTTGCCCTAGCACCGGCTTGTTGTACCCTAAGAACGACAACTTTGAACTCATGGGATATGCTGATTCTGATTTCGGATGTGACAACTTAATGCAAAGTCTACGACGGCTAGTCGCCAGTTCTTCGGAACACGCTTAGTAACATGGCAATGCAAGAAACAAACCACACTGATGAACAAAAGGCAGATTTTTTATACCAAACCATTTCCATTAACAAGATTTAAGTACTTAATGAGATTAAATGGTTTTAAAAATCTTTCATCAGATGCGGAGGTGGAGGTTGAATATGGTTCGGATGACGTGTTTTCGTGATCCTCATCGGTTTGTCACTTTTATTAGGTTTTAAGAATTTCTTTCTTTAAAAACAAAAATACAAAAATATGTTTTTGATTTTAGGGGGAGACAATTTGGGAAAATACAAAAACATTATAAAATCAAAAGTATAAAAACATTAAAAAACAAAATGAGTTTTAGTGTGAAAAGAGGAAATGATAGTACGTTAGTGGACTATCACAATATGCT
Organism: Scalesia atractyloides; assembly: GCA_947069175.1. Lineage (NCBI taxonomy): Eukaryota > Viridiplantae > Streptophyta > Magnoliopsida > Asterales > Asteraceae > Scalesia > Scalesia atractyloides. The sequence goes on from CAMTDV010000030.1 coordinate 33,026,458, forward strand.
AAAGATTTGGAAAGTTAAAAAGTTAAAAACAAGTCTCACTGATGATATGCCAGTAGGCTTCGCACGTTTAGTAAATTGTTTCTAAGATATAAACATAAAGAAATAACTTCTTAATTTGTGGGTAACATCTCTTGGATATATGGACTTCGTACTCCGAAATTTGGTTTGAGAGATTGCCTGATTCTGAGATATTAGGTCTTTATAGCGAATTGGGTATTATAGAAGTTCTTCTGACGTTGTGGAAGCAATAACCTAAAACTTGTAGAATACTTTTGCTTATGAACCTGAACAACTGCTAAAAATATTGAAATCATCGAAAGATATTACAATAAGCAGTTAAAAAGGTTCCCAAGTGGAACACACCTTCAAGACGAGCCTTAATATCTTTGTCGGTACGGTGGTACTAACCTGAGCTTTCAAGGTCTCGCATTACCCATATTACAGATATGAGTTATCTATACTCACCTGTAAGATGAAATCGTGGGAATCTTGATACGGGAGTATATTCTGAGGTAGGATACACAATTAAGTAAAGTTCTTAAGATTACCTAAAGTATCTTGGATCAATTGAGAAATGTGATAAAGTTTAAGTGGATCATTATACAGACAATCTAAGTGAATTTGTTTTGAAACTTAAAGTCAAAATTAAAGGTCAACGGTACTAGTGATCTATCTCAAAAACTGATATGAACCTCTAACACAAATTCACAAAAATATTTTCAGTGTGTTTAGCATAAACTTTAGAAAATTCAAAAATATTTTATTTCTATCTTAGTTTCGACTACCGATGATGGAAAGTGAATCTTCAAAATACAGAAGTGCTGAATACTGATGAAAATCATGAGACAACGGGTTGGGAGCTAATTTGAAAAAGAAAAACGTTTTGAAAAGATTAAAAGTTCATTAATTTGAAACTTTACACTGCCGAAAACATCAGTTTGTTCACAAAAGGATCAACCAAGGTCATTAAATTGGACTTGTAGACAAATCAGTTAACCAGGGTCATTAACTTGGACTTGGTTATTCGAGTGGGTTGATAAAACTGTTTAACAAACAAAGTTTAAAAAATTGAAAATTTGAAACATGTAATTCATACGAAGTGTCCTGTCCGTACGAACTGAACTTAGAGATCAACTTGGTACGAATTGGACACAGGGACTATATAAAGGATTAATTCGTACGAATTCAACACTTGTTCATTGTTGATCTTGAGAGAGTGTTTGTGCGAATTGAGAGAAATTGTTCAATTTAAGCCGTTATAATGCCAAAATTTCATTGTTAGGGTTGATTTACCTACTCTATACAATGGTTAAGGTATAAAATCGAACTTTCACCATTAAATTTGTTGCTTTTGAACATTTCGGACCTTTTAACTCAGATCTGTGAGGTTTTAATGGACAAAAACTAAAATTGAACTTAGATTCTTGTAAATCGGCGTGTTTAGTAAGTTTTGGACCGTTCAATTGTTGAAAATATCAAAAATTCATGTTGCAAGTTTTAATGAAGATTATGACTACTTCATACCAAGTAGCAATTCGTACAAAGCGGATGTTTACTGAATTTGTATATCTAATTCGTACGAACTAGATCATGTTTTATAAAATTTAGTTTGTACGAAGTGGATGGAAAATTGTGTATAAATTTTAAATATCAATTCGTACGAATTGATAACTACATAATTCGTACGAACTGATGAAGTAAAAAGTTGAAATTTTAGAAAAATTGTTTAAGTGTTTGTGTTTTGTGTGTCGCGCGGGAAAAGAAGTCCAACTATTCGAAGTTCGACAACACATGTTGTGTGCTAGACATAAAGAAGTTTCCGAGATTAGCACTGTTTAAAGATATATTGGATTTCATGAAGTCCATACTGTCACACCCTCAATTTCCACTTGCAGAGTTTTACCGCGAGGCGTGTGAACAAACCAGAATCTGAGACACTAGTAACGTCGAACGACTCTATATGATTTGTTAATACGTTTTCCAAAATCATTTGTTTAACCATTCATAGTTAATTTTAGATTGTCTTAGTTTGGTTTCAATGTTTAGCGGAAGCATTAGTTTCTAAAGTTGAGCGGAAGCATAAAGTAAAGTAAAGGAACGGGCGCCAACACAAACGCCAAAACTAAAGAAAAATCAAACAATGTTCATAAATAAGACTCGATAAAAAGATGTCTTGATCAATGCAAGTGAGGGCACCTAGAGCTCCTAGCGTCCTGAGAAACATGTAAAGAAACAAGTGTCAACATTAAAGAAGAGTGAGTTCACAGGTTTTCATAAGTTCATTTGTTCGGTTATAAGTTTGTTTCCCCCGTTATCCCTAACCCGGGATAACGATTTAGTTCCATTATTCCCAACCCGGAATAATACTGATGGTTCCATTATTCCTGACCCGGAATAATAATGATGTTCCATTATTCCTAACCCGGAAAAATAACGTTGGTTCCATTATCCCTAACCCGGAATAATATTGTTGATTCGTAATTAAGTTCAATGTTAACATGTAGGTAGCTAGCCTAAAGTTACATCACGTAAGTGTTCGCGATCGAAGCTGACTGTTGTGCCTCCGTGTTGCCAGGCCTATCACTGACCATGGCGAAAGTTAGGCCAAATTATTCACCCGTTGACCATACCCGGTCGGCTAGCGCGACTAGCTCGGGTGGGGCTTGTCGGGCCCGGTAGTACTACTTATAATTTCCCCGCTATCTAACCCAATACTAACGATCCGAGAGTTTGTCGAGGACTTTGTGTGATATAGCTGCTTAGTGACCATAACGTACATTAACATTAACTTAGTTACCGAATAGTTTAATGACGTTAATTTCGTATAACGTAAAGAGATAGAGTTGTAGAGTGTATACATGTTTCTCTCCCCTGTTTGTTTAAAACCGGATAAAATTAGGGGCCGTGAACTCACCTTTAGTTGCTCGGTTAGTGTAACACAGATTTAGAAAATGATGGGACCGCTAATTGCGTCCTAAAAAGTCAATTGATTTAGAGTTAGTGTGTGAACACACTGATACAAACCCTACACATACTAACACACAATGCGGTACATACAATAACAATTCCTAAAACCCAAATCATGCATGCAAGTATCATCATACCAACATAGTGATCAAACCAATCTATCATGAACACAAATCAATCCATACAACACTTTGGTACAGACATTCGCAAGTTATCAAGTTTCAGCTTATATACTCATAATTAGGCTGTTTTCGAGGATTTTTATAAAATAGTTCCAACGTTCCAAAAATTCCAATTATTTACAGAAGGTGTCAACTATACTTTAGAATTTTATATAAATGTTTCAAGTCCTAACACTTTACCAATTTTTCATAAATATTAATATACTAGGCTGCAGTCAGATTCGTCGCTTTCTGACTGCAGTCTACGGGAGAATTTATTTAAAAATCACCGTTTGTCCAATTAATAAAATTCCAGTGGGAGTTTCCCGGAGATTTCCATTTCCAGTTGCGGTATAAATTTCGCGATTCGAATCTCTACAGATTATTAGATCCGACTCAATAAACAACTACCAAATTTTCAGAATTTTCACAGCTTCAGTTACTGCACTTAATTGACCCCTTAAAAATATCAAACAACTTCCGAAAAATATGAATCCAGGGCCATTAGAAGCGTTTTTCAAAAAGCTACGTTTTAGGCTTCAGAAAATCCGTTTTTCGATAAATAATAACCAAGTTACAGCCAGTTGAAGTTGGTTGTAAACACCATTCAGCATCCTGATTTCGACATTTTATCACAATATAACACGCTTAAACAATCGATACGTTAAATATAAACAATCATGAACATATTTATAAATCATATATCATCATGTACATCATACCCATGCAAACCCTAATCATAATATATGGTTTTTATCACAAAACGCAGCCTAATGATTGTTGATTCCATTAATCATCATAATCGCAAACTAGCATAATTTATCGAACTAAACATCATACACCTTCATAATAATGATTCTACCATTACATACAAGCATGATCAAGAGTTTATAAATCCTAGTATGACTTTGCAAACAATGATAAACCCTAACCTTTAACAATGAATATCAATGAACCGAGAACTAGATGGGAGCCGATTCGGATGTTGAGGAAAGTTGCGACTGAGAGGAAGAGTGGGAAAGCGGCTGTCGCGACCGAGAGGAAGTGTAGGAAGGGCTGCTGTCGGCTGCTTCTTGTGCTAGGGTTTGTGTGTGTTTTTGTTTTTGAAACATAACACATGCATATATAGTGCAAGAAGGAAAGAAAAAGAAAAAAGAAAAAGGGTTTGCGGTTGGGTGCTCGCGGCCGCAAGGGTTTGGGTGGGTCGGTTTGGGTCTATAACTTGATCCTCAAGTTTCGCTCAACTCCTTGAGTCCCAAGGAAATGAGGCCGAATCGTTTCGCAGCTCGGTTCGATTCGTCTATCTATTTATCATATATATATATATTTTTATAACTAAAAATATCTATTTATCATATATATATTTTTATAACTAAAAATCACGAATTCGAAACATGGCATAATAACTCACCGAACTTATAAACGTTTAATACACATAGCACGTAATTCACTTGATATGTTCACGAAGTTATCGTAATTATTTCGAGCGTGCAATTTAAATTTCCGAATCAATTTAGCGTAGGAATGAATAACCGTGAAGTAGTGCGTTTAAGATATCTGAAAAACCGGGATGTCACATTATCCCCATGTTGAAAGAATTTTCGTCCCGAAAATTGAGTAAACGCGGTTTAGAATGCAACGTACAGGTTTAGAGTGCCACGCACAAAGATTTAGTTCGTTAACAATGGTACAAGAAATTACAAGAAATTCCCAGGTTGTCACATCATCCCCATGTTGAAAGAATTTCCGTCCCGAAAATTTAGTTGGTGGTATCGTTAGCTTGCTGCTCAGCTGCAAAAAGGTGTGGGTATTTGCTTTTCATTTGGTCCTCTCTTTCCCACGTGAACCCCAGTCCACGCTTAGAGTCCCAACGAACCTTGACGATCGGAATCTTGCTGTGCCTTCGAGTCTTGATCTCACGATCCATGATCTCGATAGGTTGTTCCACAAAGTGCAGTTGTTCATCCACTTGAATCTCATCCAAAGGAATGATTAGGGTTTCATCTGATAGACACTTCTTCAGATTTGACACGTGAAAAACGTTGTGAACTCCACTGAGTTCGGCATGAAGGTCTAATTGATAAGCTATGGGTCCGATACGTTTCAGGATCACAAACGGGCCTACATACCGTGGGTTTAGTTTTCCTCGTTTCCCAAAACGGATTACACCCTTCCAGGGTGACACCTTCAGTAGGACGCGGTCGCCTACTTGAAATTCAAGCGGTTTGCATCGTTCATCAGCGTAGCTTTTCTGTCGATCTCGTGTCGCCGCCATGCGGTTTCTGATTTGTACAATCTTTTCAGTAGCCTCAAGTATCAACTCAGGGCCTGTGAGTTGACTGTCACCGACTTCTGCCCAACAGATCGGCGATCTACGTTTACGACCGTATAATGCTTCAAACGGTGCTGCCGATATACTCGTATGGTAATTGTTGTTATACGAGAATTCCAATAAAGGCAGATGGATTTCCCAACTATTCCCGAAGTCTACCACGCATGCCCTAAGCATGTCTTCCAAGGTCTGTATGGTCCTTTCGCTTTGACCATCAGTCTGAGGGTGATAAGTTGTGCTCATATCTAAGCGTGTACCCAACGCTTTCTGGAGTGACTGCCAAAAGTTGGACGTGAAACGAGCATCTCTGTCCGAGATGATGGACGTTGGCACTCCGTGCCGAGAAACTACTTCCTTAATGTAGATGCGAGTCAACTTCTCCATCTTATCTGTTTCTTTAATCGCTAGGAAGTGTGCGGACTTGGTTAAACGATCCACAATCACCCAGATGGTATCGTAACCACCCAAAGTTCGCGGGAGTTTAGTGATGAAATCCATCGAGATCTGATCCCATTTCCACACGGGATTTCCGGTTATTGGAGTAGCCCCGATGGCTTCTGATACTCTACCTTGACTTTCGCACAAGTCAAACACTTGCTTACATAGGTGGCTATATCAGCTTTCATGTTGGGCCACCAGTACGCAGCTTTAAGGTCTTGATACATCTTATCCGAACCAGGATGGACAGAGTATCGGGATTTGTGAGCTTCATCCATGACTAGCTTTCTGAGGTCTCCGTAGAGAGGTACTCATATACGATTCATGAAATACTGGGCTCCATTGGGTTTTACTTCCCAATCGCGTTCCATTTTTCCCACCGATTCGACCTTGATGTTTTCTTCCTTAACTGCTTCTAACTGCGTGTCGCGTATCTGTTCGGGTAACCCCGAATGAATGGTGAACTGTAGTGCTCGTACCCGACGAGGTTTCAAGTGCTCCTTCCTACTGAGGGCATCGGCTACCACGTTAGCTTTACCCGGGTGATACCGAATGGCACATTCGTAATCGTTCAAGAGTTCGACCCAGTGACGTTGTCGCATGTTCAACTCCTTCTGGTCAAAGATGTGTTGGAGGTTCTTGTGATCTGTATAGATTGTGCACTTTGTCCCATGTAGGTAGTGTCTCCAAATCTTAAGCGCAAACACCACTGCTCCCAATTCCAGGTCATGTGTCATGTAGTTTTTCTCGTGAACCTTCAATTGTCGGGACGCATACGCGATGACCTTATCACGTTGCATGAGTACGCATCCCAATCTCTGAATGGAAGCATCACAATATACTACTAAATCATCAGTCCCTTCTGGCAAGGACAGAATGGGTGCACTGCGAAGTTTCTGCTTCAGCAATTGAAAAGCCGCTTCCTACTTGTCACCCCAAGCATACTTGATGCCTTTCTGGGTGAGGGTGGTAAGCGGTTGCGCGATCTTTGAAAATCCTTCGATGAAACGTCTGTAATAACCAGCCAAACCCAAAAATTGGCGGATCTCCGTCGGTGTCCTGGGTGCTTCCGAGTTTTTGATAGCTTCAATCTTGGCGGGTCGACGTGGATACCCTTTTCATTCATGATATGCCCGAGGAACTGAACTTCCCGAATCCAGAAATCACACTTTGAAAGCTTGGCATATAGTTTCTCCTGTTGAAGTAACTCCAGCAGTAATCGTAGATGTTCAGCATGTTCTTCTTCACCTTTAGAGTAGATGAGTATGTCATCGATGAACACAATGACAAACTTGTCAAGATACGGTTTACACACGCGGTTCATGAGGTCCATGAACACCGCGGGTGCGTTGGTGAGACCGAAGGGCATGACCAAGAACTCATAATGGCCATACCGAGTACGAAATGCCGTCTTAGCGATATCCTCCTCCCTGACGAGTAACTGGTGGTAACCGGACCGTAGATCAATCTTGGAGTAGTAGCTTGACCCTTGAAGTTGGTCGAGGAGATCATCGATGCGAGGTAATGGGTATCGATTATTGACAGTAACCTTATTGAGTTCCCTGTAGTCGATGCACATGCGGAAGGTCCCGTCCTTCTTCTTGAAAAAAAGGACTGGAGCTCCCCATGGCGAAGTGCTAGGTCGGATAAATCCTTTTTCTAACAGTTCCTGAAGTTGGGTAGACAGCTCATGCAGCTAGGCTGGAGCTAGGCGGTATGGGGCCTTGGCGATAGGAGTTGCATGGTTCGCCAATTCGATTTCAAACTCCACTTGTCGATGTGGTGGAAGACCAGGTAACTCCTCTGTACATCGGAAAAATCACGGACGACGGGGATGTCTTCTATACGTTTCTCGTCCTTAGGCTATTCGGTAACCAGTGCGAGCAAAGCGAAGGAGTTCTTCCTCCGAAGATACTTCTGTGCTTGCATGTAAGAGATGATGTTTGTGTACGGCGCCTGCCTTCTCGCCTTGCACCGTCAAGATTTCGTCGTTAGAGAGCGGAATACGGATAGATTTTTCAAAGCAGAGAACTTCAGCTCGGACGTCGGAAGGCAGTCCATTCCGACTACCATGTCAAAACTACCCAGGGTAGTTGTCATCAGGTCAATGGTAAAGGTGTGACCCGCGAGTTTGAGTTGACAGTCGGATACTATATGGGTCACATCTACAGATTTACCATCGGCTAGTTCTATGACGTAAGGGGTCTCTAGGGGTTTAGGCGTGAGATTTAGGTTCTTCCTAAAAGACTCAGATATAAAACTCCTATCCGCACCCGTATCAAAAAGTACAGTAGCAAAATGTTCATTGAGGGGAAACTTACCGGTGACATTGTTCGAGTCGTTTCTGGCCTCTCCGCGGCCCAGCGTAAATGCACGCCCTTTGGCACCTCCTGTGCCACCATTTCCATTGTTGTTGTTGTTGTTGTTGTTGTGGTTATTGTGGTTGTGGTTGTTGTTGTTCCCACCATTGTTGTTGTTGTTACGAAGCTGTGGGCAGTCTCGTTTGAAGTGGGCAGTGCTACCACACTGATAGCACCCCCGGTTTACACCCTGCTGCTGACCCTGGTGTTGATTTTGATTTTGTCGGGACATGATTTCCCCGCGACAATCCTTTGCTGCATGTCCCACTTTGCCACATCGTTGGCAGCGATTCCCGGCACAAGGGCCGTGACGATGAAGGTTACAGCGATTGCACTGCGGCTTTCGACCTAGTTCTGGGTGTTGTTGGCGGGCTGCTTATTGTGACCCCGGTGACTGTTGAAATTATTGAATCGTTTCTGGTTCCCTTGCAGTGACTGGGATGACGAAAACTGTCGAGCAGACGAGTCTTCAAACTTTCTTTTATTATCAGGGGCCACTTCAGTTGTACCCTGAGATGGCAACTTCTTTTGTTCCACCGCCTTATCGGTGAGTTTGTGCGCGGCAGGGTTGTTAGCCATTACCATACCCTGGATCTCTGGGACCAGACCCCCAAGGTAAAACTCGAGTCTTTTCTCAACGGTGTTGGCCAGATCGGGACATAGGAATACCAGGTCGTGATGTTTCGCTGTGTATGCTTCGATTTCAGATCCCACCCTCTTGTGGTTCCATAATGTTTGCTCCAACTGTTGAACCCTGTCTCGCGGACAATACTCCTCTTTGATTAGGGCTTTAAACTCGGCCCAGGCCATTGCATTTGCGGCAATAAGTCCACGCGTTTGGACTTGTGCATTCCACCAAGTTAGTGCCCCATCCTCCAACGTTGAGGCAACATACTTGACTTTGTTGGCCTCCAGACAATTGCACATTTCAAACACTGATTCGGACTTTTCGATCCAGTGGACCAGTCCTATGGGTCCTTCTGCCCCCGTGAATTTGCTCGGCTTCGCATCGAGAAACATCTTGTAGGGGTTAAGACCCCCTCCTGCTGACAGAGGACAGGTAGTCAGCGAGAAATTCTACTAGCCCAACTATTAGATTTTCCCATGAAAATTTAATAATGGTTACCTGCTGGTTGGTTTTGAACACCTGCTAGAGCAGCATTCACGTGTTCTTGGATCATTGCGGCTAATTCTTCGGGCATCATGTTGAGGTTTCCGCAACGTCTAGTTGCCATTTTAGATCTTCGTAAGAAAACACACACCGATAAGTCTATATATTCAATATAGTTATCCTATTCCATACTTAAATAATTCCTCAAATTATGTTAACCCAACTAAATTAAACAGTCAAAAGGAATATTCGATTAAATAAAATTTCAACGTCTTACAAAATGCCAACCAAACATATCAGTTTCCTATAAAATCTCAAGTTTAAACATAAGTAGGAAAATAAATAGACTGAAGGAAAGCAAATGGAATAATCGAGACGAGTCAGTCTTCTACGTCTCCATCCCCCAAATCGCTATCGTTGCCGTCATCCTCCGCGGCGTTTCCAGCTTCTACAGCTGGGTCTTCCTCCGGATCCTCCTCTGGATCCTCCTCGGGATCCTCCTCTAGATCCTCCTCTACCGGCACTGGAGGGGCCAGTGCTTGTGCGGGTACTGGTACAGGTGCCTGATTCTGTTCTAGTTCTTGAATTCTCCAGCTAGACTCAAGGACTCTGTCTTCGAGCCAGTCAGCCCTTAGCTGCTCAGCACGAAGATCTCTTGCTAAAGTGTTACGAGCTATCTTACTCGCATGTTGCTCTTCCTCGAGCGATCCAGTCTTACCTGTTAATTGTCGTATCATCCATCCCTGTGCTAGGATGGTTTCATGCATTCTCTCTAGTTATTCTTGTTGCTTTCTTATCATGTCTCTAAGTAGGTCGTTCCCTACTTCTAACGAGTTAACCAGTTCGACCGGCATAGCGATGGTCGGGCGTGAGGACGACTCCTCCCCTAGAGCGAGCCTTTTTCTCGCAGCTGAGCGTGTCTCCACGCCATGAGGTGGTGAGGGTTCCACCATAGGTGCCTTCCCCGGCGCCCTTGGTTGCAAAAGTTTATCGGATGATGATGATGATGACATTGCCTGTTGGTTGTGTAGTTAGTTACGAATTGCGTTTATTTCAATGTGCATTTATATTTTACATAACATAGTTGTAGTACAATACATAACAAGATATCATAGTTCAGTGCCAAACTAAGTCTAGTGTCGTGAAATCAGCTATAGTTTAGGTCTACTTTTAATGCAAACCTTGTTCTCTATAGATAGAGGCTCCGATACCAATCTGTCACACCCTCAATTTCCACTTGCGGAGTTTTACCGCGAGGCGTGTGAACAAACCAGAATCTGAGACACTATTAACGTCGAACGACTCTATATGATTTGTTAATACGTTTTCCAAAATCATTTGTTTAACCATTCATAGTTAATTTTAGATTGTCTTAGTTTGGTTTCAATGTTTAGCGGAAGCATTAGTTTTTAAAGTTGAGCGGAAGCATTAAAGTAAAGTAAAGGAACGGGCGCCAACACAAACGCCAAAACTAAAGAAAAATCAAACAATGTTCGTAAATAAGACTCGATAAAAAGATGTCTTGATCAATGCAAGTGAGTGCACCTAGAGCTCCTAGCGTCCTGAGAAACATGTAAAGAAACAAGTGTCAACATTAAAGAAGAGTGAGTTCACAGGTTTTCATAAGTTCATTTGTTCGGTTATAAGTTTGTTTCCCCCGTTATCCCTAACCCGGGATAACGATTTAGTTCCATTATTCCCAACCCGGAATAATACTGATGGTTCCATTTTTCCTGACCCGGAATAATAATGATGTTCCATTATTCCTAACCCGGAAAAATAACGTTGTTGGTTCCATTATCCCTAACCCGGAATAATATTATTGATTCGTAATTAATTTCAATGTTAACATGTTGGTAGCTAGCCTAAAGTTACGTCACGTAAGTGTTCGCGATCGAAGCTGACTGTTGTGCCTCCGTGTTGCCAGGCCTATCACTGACCATGGCGAAAGTTAGGCCAAATTATTCACCCGTTGACCATACCCGGTCGGCTAGCGCGACTAGCTCCGGTGGGGCTTGTCGGGCCCAGTAGTACTACTTATAATTTCCCCGCTATCTAACCCAATACTAACGATCCGAGAGTTTGTCGAGGACTTTGTGTGGTATAGCTGCTTAGTGACCATAACGTACATTAACATTAACTTAGTTACCGAATAGTTTAATGACGTTAATTTCGTATAACGTAAAGAGATAGAGTTGTAGAGTGTATACATGTTTCTCCCCCTGTTTGTTTAAAACCGGATAAAATTAGGGCCGTGAACTCACCTTTAGTTGCTCGGTTAGTGTAACACAGATGTAGCAAATGATGGGACCGCTAATTGCGTCCAACAAGTCAATTGATTTAGAGTTAGTGTGTGAACACACTGATACAAACCCTACACATACTAACACACAATGCGGTACATACAATAACAATTCCTAAAACCCAAATCATGCATGCAAGTATCATCATACCAACATAGTGATCAAACCAACCTATCATGAACACAAATCAATCCATACAACACTTTGGTACACACATTCGCAAGTTATCAAGTTTCAGCTTATATACTCATAATTAGGCTGTTTCGAGGATTTTTATAAAATAGTTCCAACGTTCCAAAAATTCCAAATATTTACAGAAGGTGTCAACTATACTTTAGAATTTTATATAAATGTTTCAAGTCCTAACACTTTACCAATTTTTCACAAATATTAATATACTAGGATGCAGTCAGATTCGTCGCTTTCTGACTGCAGTCTACGGGAGAATTTATTTAAAAATAACCGTTTGTCCAATTAACAAAATTCCAGTGGGAGTTTCCCGGAAATTTCCATTTCCAGTTGCGGTACAAATTTCGTGATTCGAATCTCTACAGATTATTAGATCCGACTCGATAAACAACTACCAAATTTTCAGAATTTTCACAGCTTCAGTTACTGCACTTAATTGACCCCTTAAAAATATCAAACGACTTCAGAAAAATATGAATCCAGCGCCATTAGAAGCGTTTTTCAAAAATCTACGTTTTAGGCTTCATTAAATCCGTTTTTCGATAAATAATAACCAAGTTACAGCCAGTTGAAGTTGGCTGTAAACACCATTCAGCATCCTGATTTCGACATTTTATCGCAATATAACACACTTAAACAATCGATACGTTAAATATAAACGATCAAGAACAGATTTATAAATCATATATCATCATGTACATCATACCCATGCAAACCCTAATCATAATATATGGTTTTTATCACAAAATGCAGCCTAATGATTCTTGATTCCATTAATCATCATAATCGCAAACTAGCATAATTTATCGAACTAAACATCATACACCTTCATAATAATGATTCTACCATTACATACAAGCATGATCAAGAGTTTATAAATCCTAGTATGACTTTGCAAACAATGATAAACCCTAACCTTTAACGATGAATATCAATGAACCGAGAACTAGATGGGAGCCGATTCGGATGTTGAAGAAAGTTGCAGCCGAGAGGAAGAGTGGGAAAGCGGCTGTCGCGACCGAGAGGAAGTGTAGGAAGGGCTGCCGTCGGCTGCTTCTTGTGCTAGGGTTTTGTGTGTGTGTTTTTGTTTTTGAAACATAACACATGCATATATAGTGCAAGAAGGAAAGAAAAGGAAAAAAGAAAAAGGGTTTTCGGTTGGGTGCTCGCGGCCGCAAGGGTTTGGGTGGGTCGGTTTGGGTCTATAACTTGATCCTCAAGTTTCGCTCAACTCCTTGAGTCGCAAGGAAATGAGGCCGACTCGTTTCGCGGCTCGGTTCGATTCGTCTATCTATTTATCATATATATATTTTTATAACTAAAAATATCTATTTATCATATATATATATTTATAACTAAAAATCACGAATTCGAAACATGGCATAATAACTCACCGAACTTATAAACGTTTAATACACATAGCACGTAATTCACTTGATAAGTTCACGAAGTTATCGTAATTATTTTGAGCATGCAATTTAAATCTCCGAATCAATTTAGCGTAGGAATGAATAACCGTGAAGTAGTGCGTTTAAGATATATGAAAAACCGGGATGTCACACATACCGATCAACAAGGCACTAACACATAATTATACGGCATATTGATCACATGTTGGGAATTTCTGGAATACTGCAAGATACGTTGAAGCTGAAAAGACTCTATATTCTGCAGTAAAGATTGATGACAAAGAATCAGATTCCTAGACTTTAAAGATAAGAATCAGATCCGACAGGCTATCCGGAAAGTATGGTGATGGGTTGTTTTTACTGAATTGGTAATCGAGGATATGTGAAGCCATAACTTGGAAAAAGGGAAATCTTGGGAGACCATACAAGTTCTTTATTCGTTCCTTGGTACACGTGTTGAGCTTCAGAAATGGATGTTTTGATGACATCCAAGACTATCAGTTGTGTATGGCTACGGCGTTAGTGTTGAATCTGTCGTTCAACTTCTCGCATGTTATTTTTGACTATATGATGAAGAATACTGGAGCTGACAAGTTTCTTTAGTATCCGAGGTTTGTTCTGATGTGTCACACCCCGACCCGCAGCGGAAATAAGAGTCGGGGCATAATTGGGTTATCACCAAAGCACATGACATTTACTATTATGTTTCATAATTAAATGAAGTCAAAGTTACATTTCTCAAACATCCAAACATGTTCATTCAATACAAGGGAAAATAACCAAACATAATAATCCAAATACTAAATCGTTTTATTTCTTCTAATCCAGGTCCTATGTGTTCCTAGCTACTGCTGGTTCACCTGTATCATGTGTAAAATGGGAGGTTTTGGGTCAACATAAGTTGGCGAGTGAACCTCATAGATAAACATTTGATAATGATTATATGGTTAGTTTATCAATAAAATATTGTGCATAATCATAAAAGAGCACATGTAAGTAATCAAACATTGGCATTTAGCAGTTACAATTATAACATACATTATCATTTGATAGCATACATGAACATACCAATATCATATGATAACTAACATAAATGAACTGTGCGATCAAGGCTCAATCAAATGGAGCCGATCGTATTGCATGAACTGGAAATGTAAACTGAACTGTGCGCTCAAGGCTCAACCAAACGGAGCCGAACGTATTGCATGAACTGGAAATATAAATTGAACTGTGCACTCAAGGCTCAATCAAACGGAGCCGAGCGTATTGAATGTATTGAAATGTAAAATGAAATGACCGATCAAGGCTCAATCAAACGGAGCCGATCGTGCGGGCACGCCAAGATCAACCGCATAATTAAATGGGGATCAAGCTCAACCTCGATGGATGGAGAGCTGCGGCCTCGGCAATTGCATGTAATGAAAATAATAATTTGCATCCAATAATAACTACTTAACAGCAACAAACTAATACACATGTCATGATATGATATATGCACAATAATTTCGTTATAATATGTAAATAAACAAAGACACATGATACACCCCAAAAACGTGATTAAAACGGGGAATTTGAAAGGTTCACTCACATTGGGTGCGTTGGATTAGAGATAGTGAGATGCGCACGATTTAGACGAGCGAGTCGACGAGGAATACTAACCTAAATAATAATGGAAAATATATTAAATGGATGGATTTTATTAAGGATTTTAATGGGATTTTTAGATATATTTTTGTGAGTTTATGGCTATTTTATATCTTTAAAAATGTTATTTTTAAGTATTTTAAGTTGATTTTTAAATTAAAATAAACAAATAAAAATATATAAAAAAAATATTATTTTTTACTGTTGACCGTTGACCGTTGACCGGTTCGGTCAGTGGTAAATGCTGCGCCAAGCGGGATTCGAACCGGTGACCTTCCGTTCACGCGCACGTAGCTCTACCAACTGAGCTACGTGACTAACCCGTTAGAAACTTAGTTTTAATTATATTTATATACTTATTTGAGTTAACTGAAAATACCTTTATTTACAAAAACGTTTTAATTCAATTGACCGGTGCTTGGGACAGGATTCGAACGCGCGACGTGAAGTTTATCTTGCACACAGTCCACCGCTGGACTGTGTGTCTAACCCGGTTATATTCTTGATTTATATTATACTTAACAACTACCCGATTCAACCCGGGTTAGTTCATGATTTAAAAAGAATGTTATTACACAAGTGTGCGCGTAACAAGGATCGAACTCGGGACATGTCTATGAACTTTGCACACAGTCCACCGCTGGACTGTGTGTCTAACCCGTTTATAATCCGAATTTTAATTACTCTTATCCCGTTTTTAAGTTCGTCTTCTTCATTATGATTACAGATTTTTCTCAAACATCTGATTCATGATTTAACTAATTAATAAACTTGACGACTAGCTTGAATGTACAAAACCGAAAAGTTTGGGGAAAGAAGATACCGGACAGGTTGTCTTCCTTATGGAGTCCGGCGAGAATCAGGCAGCTCTGTTTTTGAACCTTCGGCTGAGAGGGTCTATCAACAGAATTAAGGAATTAGATTTGAAATTGAACCAGGGTGCATTGATTATTAGTACGTTTGAATGTGCTTACCGTTAACTGAGTTTCCGGTAATTCCAGAATTTCTCCGGCGAACACAGAAAATCCAGCAAAGTCGTCTGTGGCTGATTTTGAGTGATGAATTAATGTTAGTAAAGTTCTAACAATAGATTGAAATCGCAAGGAAGGAAAATCTTACCGGTTTGTGTTGAACACGGTTTTCCGGCGATTTCTGCAGAGAATTCCGGCGAACAGTTTAAGGTGCTCAAATGATTTGAAAACGCGACGAAAAGGAAAGGGAGCGTTGTTGTGACAGTTCTGAATCGCACAAATGATTGGAACTAGAATTAAATCGGAGTTTGATAACTTTTCGGTTTCAACTACCGGAAGTGATGAAGTTTTATGATCATTCAATTCGGACGTAATTAGAAACCGAAATGCATCGGTTATAAGCTGGCCAGATGAAAACGAAGTGATTTGGCGATCGGTTTGCCGATTTCCGTTATTCAGATGGTATTAACGGTTTATTCGAGTTTGCATATAAGATCCAAATGCTCTCCTAAAGTTAACAGAAAACACTTGGTGGCGGAGTGGTTTGGGGATAGGATGATAAGTTGTTGGAGTTCCTCAGCTGACCCGGGTTCGAGTCCCGGCAGCTACAAATGTTTTTTATTTATTTTATTTTAACTTTTTATCAAATATAATTTTTATGGTTTAGTTTATTTATTAATTATGTAATGTTTAAACCCAAAATAATCATAAATAATTAATGTACTTTCATAACTTGGTATTTGATTACAAAACGGAGCGGGTTTTGAAGACCCGTTTTTTTTACAAATGTTACATGATGCTTCTTGACGATAAATTCAAGAACTTGAAGAAAGAAGATGATGATATTATGTATCTGCATCATATGGACGATGACACTTTGTTAAAGCTGGTTAATATTTGAGGCAAGATACCGAGCCACCAACAAAATCAATGTTTGGAGCAATTGCTAAGAAGATTATATACACAGAAATAGGTCGATGGCGTAAGGATACTAGTGGGGACGAGAAATATGAGATAGAGGGATTAAAAGGTTTTGTTGAAAAGAGAAGCCGGTGGTATACTAAGGCTGAAACTGAAAAGAAGTGTAAACGTTCTACAAAGAAAGTTCAGACTACGTTGGTTGATGAACCTGAAGATGAGCCTGGGAATGTTGAAGCCGAGAACATTGAAACTGAGAATGTAGAGACAGAAAACATTGAGATAGAAAAGAGAAGTCAGTGGTATACTAAGACGTTGAAGGTGATGGTCACAGTGTTTTCTTCTCTGCTACTTCAGGCAAGGGTGAATCTGAAGATTCCACTGATATTCGAGAACGTCAAATCAGAGAAGAGTTAGAGCATGAAAAACATAAAAAGAAGGGAGATGATGTGTATGTACCATCTGAGCATGAGTCAGAAGAGGAAGTTAGGCTGAAAAAGAAAACAACCCGCTCAAAGAGTAAAGCAATGGAAGTTAAGAAAACTACAGGGTCACCAGCTGCGAAAGGTAGAAGGAAAATGATGAAAAAGACAAAGCCTGTGTCAGAAATAACTGCTTCTACTCCACCAACCTCACCATTACACATTTCACCACAAGTTCCCCCACTCATACACAACCACCACCTACTACTTCACAAACTATACCTCCACAACCACAATCAACCCCCAAACGTTCAACTCCCAAATGTGCACCAAAACAAAGAACACCGCAAAGTAAAACATCAATGAGAATTTCATGAAGCATTTGGAAATATTTCTTTACCACCAACTAATTATACAGAAGGAATAACTACTGATGCTTTTGCTGATATGTTCAACGAATCAAAGCTTGTTGAATTGGAAAATAGAATCAAGGCTTTGGAAGAACAAATGAAAGCTAACGAAGCTGAAAAAGAGGTAGCCACGTAGCTAAAAAGTCAAAGTGAATAAAGTTTTGGTTTGTGGCAGGGCATTTTTGTAATTATGTCGGTGCACAGTTGCACTAACCATCGATTTTAAGATATTATATAATATATTTTTAACTAGTTTCCAAAATTTTACTCTTCTTTTCTATCCATTTATATGTACTCATTATGGTTGTTGGACCATTTTTTACTAATATATTTAATAGAATGTGACACTTCTGAGATAATCAATTTCTTGTTACTACCAATATGATTTGTCACTTTTAGCAGGTTTAACTTATTCTTCATATAAATCCCTTTAGTTTGTTCTCATTTTTGTTGTCTGAATGTGAGTAAAATTTATGTTAGAAAGAATATGTTCACAACAGAAATATAACGATTAGGGTAACAAACACTCGTCACATGATATACTGCGACTGTTGAACAAAAAGGGCAGATGTCATGCATGTCCAACCAACTCTGAAGCTTTTTAATGAACAAATAGTCATTGGGAGGATATGAAACGGATGTCTAACTTAAGGGCTGGCGTTACAACCAGGAAAACCATCCAGATGGACGCCCAAATGTATGTTGACGACCATTTTATCCCTTATTTAAAGGAGGTGCGAGATTAAAGAGTGCGGAAAGAGCACACCCATTTATGATACTCATTGTGTAGTTGTGGCTTCTCATGATTTTACGAGTTGTATTATTGCTTGAATAACGACCGATATATATATATATATATATATATTTACATTAATATATCAATTTTTAATATATGGATTATATAGGATAATGTATCAAATCATTTACAAACTAAATAAAGTGAGCATAGTTAGTGTAGTTAAAAGAAATATTGATTATAATAATAAACACCCGTCACGGGATATTTGATTGACCATTCAACAAAACGGGCTGGCATTATGTATGTCCAATCAACTCTCAAGCTTTTTTATGATCATATGGCCGTTGGGCAGAGATGAAACGGATTTCGATCTGGCTTAAG
Source organism: Scalesia atractyloides (assembly GCA_947069175.1). Classification (NCBI taxonomy): domain Eukaryota; kingdom Viridiplantae; phylum Streptophyta; class Magnoliopsida; order Asterales; family Asteraceae; genus Scalesia; species Scalesia atractyloides. The sequence goes on from CAMTDV010000030.1 coordinate 33,045,213, forward strand.
GGCTGACGTCATAACCACCAAAACCATCCAAATGACTTCCCAAATGTATGTTGAACAACCGTTTTTCCGTACGGGAGGTTTGAGATTAGAAAGCGCGATTGTGGGAATAGCACACCCCTTGATGTTACACAAATCATGTACTCGTGGCTTCTCGTGATTTTAGAATTTTTATTATTGTCTGAATAACGAATAATATAATAATTTATATATCAATATCTAGATATATACAGAGAGAAGGACTTGCAACTTCTAACATGACAAAACCCAATTCTCCCTTCCATTAAAAAAGTCTTAAGAAGTTATTTTTTTCATCAAATCTCAAATACTTGAAGCACACACCTCGTATATATCCATATCCCCTCCGAAAATCTCTCCTAATAAATTTGTGTTGATACTCCTCAATATAAACATGTTCCTTTTGTTCACTTATATATATATCTGAATCCAAAATAGTAATATTTTAGGTCTAATTCAAGTTAAACAAAGCCAATACTCTTGTGCATTTACAAAAATACATCTCCGGTTGATGGAAGAAGTAGAGTTCAAGAAAGTTCATGATCCATTTTTTCAGCCCAATATGCTATCTTCAACAACTACAAAGTCCCCTCATCATCGCTGTGTTTGGGTGTTGGGGCCAATCATTGTGGGAGCTGGTCCTTCGGGTCTTGCCGCTGCAGCCTGTCTTAAGAACCAAGGTGTTCCAGCCATGATTCTTGAACAGGCAAACTGCATAGCTTCATTATGGCATTTCAAGACTTATGATCGTCTTCGTCTACCTCTTCCAAAACAGATTTGCCAGCTTCCACTTATGCCCTTTCCAGTAGATTTTCCAACTTACCCTACCAAAGAACAGTCTTATTTTATCTTGAATCCTACAACAAAAACTTTGATTTGAAGCTGGTGTTCAATGCAACAGTAGTGAATGCAGAATTTGATGGTAGGAGTGGGTTCTGGAGGGTGAAAATGAAGGTAACTGAATATGTTTCTCAATGGCTGATTGTTGCAACCGGTGAGAACGCTGCAGGAGTTGTGCCTACATTTGAGGGGATGAAGGAGTTTCGTGGACCTATCTTGCACACTAGTTCGTACAAACGTGGTGAATGTTTTGAACATAAAAATGTTTTAGTTGTGGGGTGTGGGAATTCTGGCATGGAGGTATGCTTGGATCTATGCAGTTTTAACTCTTTTCCATCACTAGTGGTTAGAGATTCAGTATGTCACTCACTCTCTCTCTCTCTCTCTCTCTCTCTTAAGAACACTATCAAATATAGCAAATGAAAAAAGTGTTTCTCAAGTTGCAAGATACAGATTTCTGAAATCTTGATTCGGATCTTGGTAAAATTTTAAATATTTCTTGTAATTAAAATAACAAATTTTGCAAGATTTATTTAGTTTTTTTTTGTTGGAGGAGTGATCAAATCTTAATTTCATTAACTGTTGGAAATATTAATGAGGAACATACAAGTTGGTACGTTTCCTCTATCCCACATTGGTGGGGGAGGTGAAAGTTGAGTGCCTTATAAGGGATTACCGCTTATGGGCCTCCAAAGTGTTAAATGGGTTGAGAAGTGGGTCAAGCCCACACGCGCGCCGAGCCGAGCCGAGCCGCGAGCTCGTGAATGGGCGCATTTGAGGAGCGAATGGACGCGTTTGCGCGTTCGAAACCAGTGGGGGTTATCTCTAGGAAATTCGAATTCGTATGGGATATACCCAGGAATTCGAATCTGTTTGTGATAATGGTTATCCCATTCCACGTTTTACTCATTCTCAGTTATGATCTCAACCTATTAATAAAGGCCTCCTGCTACCCATTCAAACACTCTAATTTTCGTAGCCTGTCATCTCTGTGCTTCTGTTTCTTCTCCAGCTTCTGCGTTTTCTAGTTTCCATTGCTGTTGGAATACTAGATCGGTTCTGCATTAAATCCTGGGAGTTTACGCTGCAGCTCACAGCAATACGAGCGCGCAAAATCCTTTAAGGACAGGAATCATCCGTGCAGTTCAAGAATCTCGGTTCCTTAAATCGCCAGGTTGGTTTTAGTTTTTGCGTGTTATTTAAATTCGTCCAATATCGGGACAGTCTCCTTCTACCTTTCTTCAATCAGTTTGTTCAAGTTGGAATAAACTGGTTTGGCCAATAACTCGGTAACTAATAATAAAATAGTTAATTTTCTGTTTGATTAAATTGTTTTCAACAATCTTAAAGGATATTAGTCGTGTGATACCTACGAGCCCATATGAGTTGTGGAAAGGAAGAAAACCAAACCTAGAGTATTTGAGGGTTTGGGGGTGTCTTGCCTATTATCGCGTACCTGATCCAAAGACACTCAAACTGGGAGAACGAGCTTACAAGAGTGTATTCATTGGATATGCTCCGCAAAGTAAGTCTTATCGGTTGTTGGATGACGAATCAGGTACAGTTGTAGGATCCAGAGATGTGGAATTCTTTGAGAAAATTTTTTTCTAGAGATGATGAAAACTCAAATTACACCCCATCTTCTAGTACTTCTGAAAAACGAGTTCAACCTTCACCAATAGTTGAAGAACCAAGGAAAAGTACTAGAGTTAGAAAAGAGAAAAGTTATGGAGATGATTTCTTTTCTTACCTGGTTGAGGGAACTCAAAAGAAAGTGACGAGAGAGGTCAATTTCACGGTTAATTTGGATGATGATCCTAAAACTTTCAGCGAAGCAATATCATCAAGAGATTCTCCTTTTTGGAAGGAAGCAGTCAATCATGAAATGGATTCCATTATGGGAAATGGAACTTGGGAGTTAGCTGATCTACCCAAGGGAAAGAAACCCATTGGATACAAATGGATTTTCAAAAGGAAGTATCATCCAGATGGATCTATCTCTGCCTATAAAGCGAGATTAGTTGCTAAAGTTTATAGGAAGAGAGAAGGGATCGACTATTTTGATACCTATGCACTTGTGGCTTGAATTAGCTTAATTGGAACTCTAATAGCAGTGTCGGCTTTGAAAGGGCTATACATCCATCAAATGGATGTAAAGACTGCGTTTTTAAATGGGTATCTAAATGATGAGATTTATTTGGAGAAACCATAAGGGTTATTGATGACTGGACAAGAGAACAAAGTGTGTAGACTTATTAAATCTCTTTATGGTTTGAAGCAAGCTCCTAAACAGTGGCATGAGAGGTTTGACACCACTGTGACTGCTTTCGGGTTTCGACACAATATTGTTGATAGGTGTATCTTTACTAAATGCGAATCCGGTTATAAGTCAATATTTGTCTCTATGTTGATGATATGTTGATCATTAGCACTCACCTTGAAGGTATTATTGAAACTAAGAAATATATGTCCTCGAACTTTAAGATGAAAGATCTAAGAGAAGTTGATACCATTCTTGAGATCCAGGTGAAAAGAATTGAAAGTCAGATTTCTCTAAGTCAATCTCATTACATAGAGAAAATTCTGACTAAGTTTCAACACTTGAACATTAAAGAGTTTAATACCACATTTGATCCAAGTGTGAAACTTAATGTGAACTCAGGGAGAGCAGTGGCTCAACTAGGGTATGCGAGTGCTATTGGAAGTATGATGTATGCAACACATTGCACTCGTCCTGATATTGCTTTTGCTGTAAGCAAACTGAGTCAGTATACTGTCAATCCAGGGACAGAACACTAGAAAGCAGTGGGTAGAGTACTTGTATACTTGAAAAAGGACCAGTAACTTAGAACTGACATACACGTCTAATTCCAGAATACTCGAAGGTTTTCTGATGTGAGCTAGATTGATCACACCAGTGATTCAAAATCTACAAGTGGGTGGATTTACACTCTAGCAGGAGGAGCAATTTCCTGGGCGAGTAAGAAACAGACATGTATTGCCCACTCAACTATGGAAGCTGAGTTCATAGCACTAGCTGCGGCTTGTTAGGAAGCAGAGTGGATTAGAGATCTACTTACGGACATCCGTTTTGGGATGTTCCAATGCCGTATATTCCCATGTATTGTGATAGTGAGGCCACACTATCTAAAGTATACAACGTAGTGTATAATGGGAGGTCAAGACACATTGGTCTACGGCACAATTATGTGAGACAACTTCTTGAAAGTGGTACCATCAAGGTTGTCTATGTCAAGACGAGTAAGAACTTGGCTGATCCGTTTACTAAACCTCTGACGAGAGATTTTGTAGTAAATACCGCGAGAGACATGGGTCTAAAACCACAATAGAATCGTTAGTGATGGAAACCCAACTTGAACTTAGTGCTCCTATTTCTCAAGTTTAATGGGTAAAAAAGAAGTCACTTAACGATAGAAGGTACTATCAATTTCTGATAGATCCATGTGAGGTATGATAGTACGTCGTTGCCGACAACAAGGGTGAGCTAACGCTCTTAACAAAGTTTTGGAGGCATCCAAGCAACATGGATGATGTAAAACTTTGCCTATATGATTTAGGGGTGGTGCCGCCTCGAGTGAAGATAAGTGGTTTGTCTTCTAAAGGATCATGAAAAGGGTTTATAGCGCACGGCCATATTCGCGCTCAGTGAGAACGCAAAGTCGGCCGGGTGATGTGTGGGTTTAAACCGAAGGGGGCTATTAGTTAATGTTTAGTTCCATAGGACACCATCGAATCTGGCTCTTCTTGTTTATCAACATAAATGGGTTTAATCGTCTTGACACCAAGTACATCATCTGTCTAAGTGAGAAGGAAACATTCCAACTTGATGGGGGATTGTTGGAAATTTAATGAGGAACATACAAGTTGGTATGTTTCCTCTATCCCACATTTGGTTAAACGTGGTGTTAAATCGTTAGTGCCTAGAAGGTCACTTCAATGAGGGCAACCATCACAATGGTAATGTTGAAGTGGGACTATTTAGCTCACATCCACAGCAGCGGATTAGAGTAATGGCCTTATAGGGACCTATGATCCAAGTGCTAACGTTGGAGTTAAGTTATACTGGGTCCAAGGTTGACTGATTCTCAATTCTATAGATTACGTTTATTCTCTCTATACCATGTCCTAATGTCCATCAATTTCCAGCCTGTCACTTGTGCTTCTGTTCTCCTCTAGCTTCTGCATTTTCTGGTTTCCATTGCTGTTGGAATACTAGATCAGTTCTGCATTAAATCCTGGGAGTTTATGCTGTAGCTCACAGCAATACGCGCCCGTAAAATCCTTAAAGGACAGGAATCATCCGTGCAGTTCAAGAATCTCGGTTTCTTAAATCGCCAGGTTGGTTTTTGTTTTTGCGAGTTATTTAAATTCGTCCGATAACGGGACAGTCTCCTTCTACCTTTCTTCAATCAGTTTGTTCAAGTTGGAATAAACTGGTTTTGCCAATAACTCGGTAACTAATAATAAAATAATTAATTTTCTGTTTGATTAAATTGTTTTCAACAATCTTAAAGGATTTTAGTCGTGTGATACCTACGAGCCCATATGAGTTGTGGAAAGGAAGAAAGCAAACCTAGAGTATTTGAGGGTTTGGGGGGGGTCTTGCCTATTATCGCGTACCTGATCCAAAGACACTCAAACTGGGAGAACGAGCTTACAAGAGTGTATTCATTGGATATGCTCTTCAAAGTAAGTCTTACCGGTTGTTGGATGACGAATCAGGTAAAGTTGTAGAATCCAGAGATGTGGAATTCTTTGAGAACAAGTTTTCTAGAGATGATGAAAACTCAAATTACACCCATCTTCTAGTACTTCTGAGAAACAAGTTCAACCTTCACCAATAGTTGAAGAACCGAGGAAAAGTACTAGAGTTAGAAAAGAGAAAAGTTATGGAGATGATTTCTTTTCTTACCTGGTTGAGGGAACTAAAAAGAAAGTGACAAGAGAGGTCAATTTCGCTGTTAATTTGGATAATGATCCTAAAACTTTCAGCGAAACAATGTCATCAAGAGATGCTCCTTTGTGGAAGAAAGCAGTCAATGATGAAATGGATTCCATTATGGGAAATGGAACTTGGGAGTTAGCTGATCTACCCAAGGGAAAGAAACCCATTGGATCCAAATGGATTTTGAAAAGGAAGTATCATCCAGATGGATCCATCTCTGCCTATAAAGCGAGATTAGTTGCTAAAGGGTATAGGCAGAGAGAAGGGATCGACTATTTTGATACCTATGTACCTGTGGCTAGAATTAGCCCTATTAGAACTCTAATAGCGGTGTCTGCTTTGAAAGGATGAAAAGACTCTGTTTTTAAATGGGTATCTAAATGAGGAGATTTATTTGGAGCAACCAGAACGGGTAGTGATGCCTCGACAAGAGAACAAAGTGTGTAGACTTATTAAATCTCTTTATGGTTTGAAGCAAGCTCCTAAACAGTGGAATGAGAGGTTTGACACCACTGTAACTGCTTTCGGGTTTCGACACAATAGTTCTGATAGTCTATACTTAATGCGAATCCGGTTATACAGTCGTGATTTGTCTCTATGTTGATGATATGTTGATCATTAGCGCTCACCTTGAAGGTATTTCTGAAACTAAGAAATATCTGTCCTCGAACTTTAAGATGTAAGATCTAGGAAAAGTTGATACCATTCTTGGAATCAAGGTAAAAAGAACTGAAAGTCAGATTTCTCTAAGTCAATCTCATTACATAGAGAAAATTTTGACTAAGTTTCAACACTTGCACATTAAAGAGTTTAATACCCCATTTGATCCAAATGTGAAACTTAATGTGAACTCAGGGAGAGCAGTGGCTCAACTGGAGTATGCGAGTGCCATTCGAAGTATGATGTATGTAACACATTGCACTCGTCCTGATATTGCTTTTGCTGTAAGCAAACTGAGTCAGTATACTGTCAATCTAGGGACATAACACTGGAAAGCAGTGGGTAGAGTACTTGGACACCTGAAAAAGGACCAATAACTTAGAACTGACATACACGTCTAATTCTAGAATACTCGAAGGTTATTCTGATGCGAGCTGGATTGATCACACCACTGATTCAAAATCTACAAGTGGGTGGATTTACACTCTAGCAGGATGAGCAATTTCTTGGGCGAGCAAGAAACATACGTGTATTGCCCACTCAACTATGGAAGCTGAGTTCATAGCACTAGTTGCAGCTTGTAAGGAAGTAGAGTGGATTAGAGATCTACTTACGGACATCCATTTTGGGGATGTTCCAATACCGTCCATGTATTGTGATAGTGAGGCTACACTATCTAAACTATACAACGCAGTGTATAATGGGAGGTCAGGACACATAGGTCTACGGCACAATTATGTGAGACAACTTCTTGAAAGTGGTACCATCATGGTTGTCTATGTCAAGACGAGTAAGAACTTGGTTATCCGTTTACTAAACCTCTGACGAGAGATTTGGTAGTGAATACCGCGAGAGACATGGGTCTAAAACCACAATAGAATCGTTAGTGTTGGAAACCCAACTTGAACTTAGTGCTCCTATTTCTCAAGTTTAATGGGTAAAAACGAAGTCACTTAACGATAGAAGGTACTATCAATTTCTGATAGATCCATGTGAGGTATGATAGTACGTCGTTGCCGAGAACAAGGGTGAGCTAATGCGCTTAACAAAGTTTTGGAGGCATCCAAGCAACGTGGATGATGTAAAACATTGCTTATATGATCTAGCGGTGATGCCGCCTTAAGTGAAGATAAGTGGTTTGTCTTCTAAAGGATCATGAAAAGGTTTTATAGTGCATGACCATATTCGCGCTCAGTGAGAACGCAAAGTCGGCCGGTGATATGTGGGGGTAAACCAAAGGTGGCTATCAGGTTAATGGTTTAATTCCATAGGACACCATCGAATCTATCTCTTCTTGTTTATCAACACAAAATGGGTTTAATCTTCGTGACACCTAGTGACATCATCTATCTAAGTGAGAGGAAACATTCATACTTGGTGGGGGATTGTTGGAAATATTAATGAGGAACATACAAGTTGGTATGTTTCCTCCATCCCACATTGGTGGGGGAGGTGAAAGTTGAGTGCCTTATAAGGGATTACCCCTTATAGGCCTCCAAAGTGTTAAATGGGTTGAGAAGTGGGTCAAGCCCACAAGCGCGCCGAGCCAAGCCGAGGTGCGAGCTCGCCAATGGGCGCGTTTGAGTCGCACTTAGCACTTCGCACGTACGCATCGTCGCTAGGAGCTGAGGAGCTTTTATTTTTCGCTGGGGTCCGGTTCAGTGCTGTGGATCGAGATCAAATGCGATAAAACTGGGATAGAGGGATAGAGATGAATTCGAAACCAGTGGGGTTATCTCTAGGAAATTCGAATTCGTATGGGATATACCCAGGAATTCGAATCTGTTTGTGATAATGGTTATCCCATTCCCCGTTTTTCTCATTCTCAGTTATGATCTCAACCTATAAATAAAGGCCTCCTGCTACCCATTCAAACACTCTAATTTTCGCAGCCTGTCATCTCTGTGCTTCTGTTTCTTCTCTAGCTTCTGCTTTTTCTGGTTTCCATTGCTGTTGGAATACCAGATCAGTTCTGCATTAAATCCTGGGAGTTTATGCTGCAGCTCACAGCAATATGAGCGCGTAAAATCCTTTAAGGACAGGAATCATCCGTGGGTGGATTTACACTCTAGCAGGAGGAGCAATTTCTTGGCGAGCAAGAAACAGACGTGTTTTCCCACTCAACTATGGAAGCTGAGTTCATAGCACTACCTGCGCTGGAAAGGAAGCAGAGTGGATTAGAGATCTACTTACGGGCATCCGTTTGTGTGGATGTTCCGATTCGTATATTCCCATGTATTGTGATAGTGAGGCCACACTATCTAAAGTATACAACACAGTGTATAATGGGAGGTGAAGACACATAGTCTACGACACAATTATGTGAGACAACTTCTTGAAAGTGGTACCATCAAGGTTGTCTATGTCAAGATGAGTAAGAACTTGGCTGATCCGTTTACTAAACCTCTGGCGAGAGATTTGGTAGTGAATACCACAAGAGACATGGGTCTAAAACCACAATAGAATCGTTAGTGATGGAAACCCAACTTGAACTTAGTGCTCCTATTTCTCAAGTTTAATGGGTAAAAACGAAGTCACTTAATGATAGAAGGTACTATCAATTTCTGATAGATCCATGTGAGGTATGATAGTACGTCGTTGCCGAGAATAAGGGTGAGCTAATGCTCTTAACAAAGTTTTGGAGGCATCCAAGCAACATGGATGATGTAAAACTTTGCATATATGATCTAGGGGTGGTGCCGCCTCGAGTGAAGATAAGTGATTTGTCTTCTAAAGGATCATGAAATGGGTTTATAGCGCACGGCCATATTCGTGCTCAGTGAGAACGCAAAGTCGGCCGGTGATGTGTGGGGGTAAACCGAAGGGGGCTATCAGGTTAATGGTTTAATTCCACAGGACACCATCGAATCTGTCTCTTCTTGTTTATCAACATAAACTGGGTTTAATCTTCGTGACACCTAGTGACATCATCTGTCTAAGTGAGAGGAAACATTCCAACTTGGTGGAGGATTGTTGGAAATATTAATGAGGAACATACAAGTTGGTATGTTTACACCATCCCATATTGGTGGGGGAGGTGAAAGTTGAGTGCCTTATAAGGGATTAACCCCTATGGTCTCCAAAGTGTTAAAGGGGTTGAGAAGTGGGTCAAGCCTAAACGCGCGCCGAGCCGAGCCGAGTCACGAGCTCGCGAATGGGCGCGGTTGAGGAGCGAATGGGCGTGTTTGAGGTGCACTTTTCACTTCGCACGTACGCATCGTCGTTAGGAGCTGAGGAGCTTTTATTTTTAGTTAGGGTCCGGTTCAGTGCTGTGGATCGAGATCGAATGCGATAAAACTGGGATAGAGGGATAGAGATGAATTCAAAACCAGTGGGGGTTATCTTTAGGAAATTCAAATGCGTATGGGATATACCCAGGAATTCGAATCTGTTTGTGATAATGGTTATCCAATTCCCCGTTTTTCTCATTCTCAGTTATGATCTCAGCTTATAAATAAAGGCCTCCTGCTACCCATTCAAACACTCTAATTTTCGCAGCCTGTCATCTCTGTGCTTCTGTTTCTCTCTCTAGCTTCTGCATTTTCTGGTTTCCATTGCTGTTGGAATACTAGATCAGTTCTGCATTAAATCCTGGGAGTTTATGCTGTAGCTCACAGCAATACGCGCCCGTAAAATCCTTTAAAGGACAGGAATCATCCGTGCAGTTCAAGAATCTCGGTTTCTTAAATCGCCAGGTTGGTTTTGTTTTTGCGAGTTATTAAAATTCGTCCGATAACGGACAGTCTCCTTCTACCTTTCTTCAATCAGTTTGTTCAAGTTGGAATAAACTGGTTTGGCCAATAACTCGGTAATCTAATAATAAAATAATTAATTTTCTGTTTGATTAAATTGTTTTCAACAATCTTAAAGGATTTTAGTCGTGTGATACCTACGAGCCCATATGAGTTGTGGAAAGGAAGAAAACCAAACCTAGAGTATTTGAGGGTTTGGGGGGGGGTCTTGCCTATTATCGCGTACCTGATCCAAAGACACTCAAACTGGGAGAACGAGCTTACAAGAGTGTATTCATTGGATATGCTCTTCAAAGTAAGTCTTACCGGTTGTTGGATGACGAATCAGGTAAAGTTGTAGAATCCAGAGATGTGGAATTCTTTGAGAACAAGTTTTCTAGAGATGATGAAAACTCAAATTACACCCCATCTTCTAGTACTTCTGAAAAACGAGTTCAACCTTCACCAATAGTTGAAGAACCAGGAAAAGTACTAGAGATAGAAAAGAGAAAAGTTATGGAGATGATTTATTTTCTTACCTGGTTGAGGGAACTCAAAAGAAAGTGACGAGAGAGGTCAATTTCGCTGTTAATTTGGATGATGATCCTAAAACTTTAACGAAGCAATGTCATCAAGAGATGCTCTTGTGGAAGGAAGCAGTCAATGATTAAATGGATTCCATTATGGGAAATGGAACTTGGGAGTTAGCTGATCTACCCAATGGAAAGAAACCCATTGGATCCAAATGGATTTTCAAAAGAAGTATCATCCAATGGATCCATCTCTGCCTATAAAGCGAGATTAGTAGCTAAAGGGTATAGGCAGAGAGAAGGGATCGACTATTTTGATACCTATGCACCTGTGGCAAATAGAGAGGTTTGACAACACTACAGTGAACTGCTTTCTGGGTTTTTGACACAAATAGTTGCTGATAGGTGTATCTTTACTAATTGCGAATCCGGTTTATCACAGTCGTGATATGTTCCTCTATGTTGATAGTTATGTTGATCATTAGCACTCACCTTGAAGGTATTTCTGAAACTAAGAAATATCTGTCCTCGAACTTGTAAGATGAAAGATCTAGGAGAAGTTGATACCATTCTTGGGGTCAAGGTGAAAAGAACTGAAAGTCAGATTTCTCTAAGTCTATCTCATTACATAGAGAAAATTCTGACTAAGTTTCAACACTTGAACATTAAAGAGTTTAATACCCCATTTCATCCAAGTGTGAAACTTAATGTGAACCCAGGGAGAGCATGGCTCAACTGGAGTATGCGAGTGCTATTGGAAGTACGATGTATGCAACACATTGCACTCGTCCTGATATTGCTTTTGCTGTAAGCAAACTCAGTCACTATACTGTCAATCCATGGACAGAACACTGCAAAGCAGTGGGTAGAGTACTTGGATACCTGAAAAGGACCAGTAGCTTAGAACTGACATACACGTCTAATTCCAGAATACTCGAAGGTTATTCTGATGCGAGCTGGATTGATCACACCAGTGATTCAAAATCTACAAGTGGGTGGATTTACACTCTAGCAGGAGGAGCAATTTCTTGGGCGAGCAAGAAACAGACGTGTATTGCCCACTCAACTATGGAAGTGGAGTTCATAGCACTAGCTACGGCTGGTAAGGAAGAAGAGTGGATTAGATATCTATTTACGGACATCCGTTTGTGCGATGTTCCAATGCAGTATATTCCCATGTATTCTGATAGTGAGGCCACACTATCCAAAGTATACAACGCATTGTATAATGGGAGGTCAAGACACATAGGTCTACGGCATAATTATGTGAGACAACTTCTTGAAAGTGGTACCGTCAAGGTTGTCTATGTCAAGACGAGTAAGAACTTGGCTGATCCGTTTACTAAACCTCTGACGAGAGATTTGGTAGTGAATACCGCAAGAGACATGGGTCTAAAACCACAATAGAATCGTTAGTGATGGAAACCCAACTTGAACTTAGTGCTCCTATTTCTCAAGTTTAATGGGTAAAAACGAAGTCACTTAACCATAGAAGGTACTATCAATTTCTGATAGATCCATGTGAGGTATGATAGTACGTCGTTGCCGAGAACAAGGTTGAGCTTATGCTCTTAACAAAGTTTTGGAGGCAACCAAGCAACGTGGAAGATGTAAAACTTTGCCTATATGATTGAGGGGTGGTGCCGCCACGAGTGAAGATAAGTGGTTTATCTTCTAACGGATCATGAAAATGGGCTATAGCGCACGGCCATATTCGCGCTCAGTGAGAACGCAAAGTCGGCCGGTGATGAGTGGGGGTAAACTGAAGGGGGCTATCAGGTTAATGGTAATTCCATAGGACACCATTGAATCTGTCTCTTCTTGTTTATCAACATAAACTGGGTTTAATCTTCGTGACACCTAGTGACATCATCTGTCTAAGTGAGAGGAAACATTCCAACTTGGTGGGGATTGTTGGAAATATTAATGAGGAACATACAAGTTCACATCGGTGGGGAGGTGAAAGTTGAGTGTCTTATAAGGGATTACCCCTTATGGGCCTCCAAAGTGTTAAATGGGTTGAGAAGTGGGTCAAGCCCACACGCACGTCGTGACGAGCCGAGCCGCGAGCTCACGAATGGGCGCGTTTAAGGCGCACTTTGCACTTTGTATGTACGCATCATCGCTAGGAGCTGAGGAGCTTTTATTTTTAGCTGGGGTCCGGTTCAGTGCTGTGGATCGAGATCGAATGCGATAAACTTGGATAGAGGGATATAGATGAATTCGAAACCAGTGGGGGTTATCTCTAGGAAATTCGAATTAATATGGAATATACCCAGGAATTTGAATCTGTTTGTGATAATGGTTATCCCATTCCCCATTTCTCATTCTCAGTTATGATCTCAACCTATAAATAAAGGTCTCCTGCTACCCATTCAAACACTCTAATTTTCGCAGCCTGTCATCTCTGTGATTCTGTTTCTTCTCCAGCTTCTGTGTTTTCTGGTTTCCATTGCTGTTGGAATACTAGATCAGTTCTGCATTAAATCCTGGGAGTTTACGCTGCAGCTCACAGCAATACGAGTGTGTAAAATCCATTAAGGACAGGAATCATCCGTGTAGTTCAAGTATCTCGGTTTCTTAAATCGCCAGGTTGATTTTAGTTTTTGCGTGTTATTTAAATTCGTCCGATAACGGGACAGTCTCCTTCTACCTTTCTTCAATCAGTTTGTTCAAGTTGGAATAAACTGGTTTGGCCAATAACTCGGTAACTAATAATAAAATAATTAATTTTCTGTTTGATTAAATTGTTTCAACAATCATAAAGGATTTTAGTCGTGTGATACCTACGAGCCCATATGAGTTGTGGAAAGGAAGAAAACCGAACCTAGAGTATTTGAGGGTTTGGGGGTGCCTTGCCTATTATCGCGTACCTGATCCAAAGACACTCAAACTGCGAGAACGAGCTTACAAGAGTGTATTCATTGGATATGCTCCGCAATGTAAGTCTTACCGGTTGTTGGATGACGAATCAGGTACAGTCGTAGAATCCATAGATGTGGAATTCTTTGAGAACAAGTTTTCTAGAGATGATGAAAACTCAAAATACACCCATCTTCTAGTACTTCTGAAAAACGAGTTCAACCTTCACCAATAGTTGAAGAACCGAGGAAAAGTACTAGAGTTAGAAAAGAGAAAAGTTATGGAGATGATTTCTTTTCTTACCTGGTTGAGGGAACTCAAAAGAAAGTGACAAGAGAGGTCAATTTCGTGGTTAATTTGGATGATGATCCTAAAACTTTCAGCGAAGCAATGTCATCAAGAGATGCTCCTTTGTGGAAGGAAGCAGTCAATGATGAAATGGATTCCATTATGGGAAATGGAACTTGGGAGTTAGCTAATCTACCCAAGGGAAAGAAACCCATTGGATCCAAATGTATTTTCAAAAGGAAGTATCATCCAGATGGATCCATCTCTGCCTCTAAAGCGAGATTAGTTGCTAAAGGGTATAGGCAGAGAGAAGGGATCGACTATTTTGATACCTATGCACCTGCGGCTAAAATTAGCTCTATTAGAACTCTAATAGCGGTGTCTGCTTTGAAAGGGCTGTACATCCATCAAATGGATGTAAAGACTGCGTTTTTAAATGGGTATCTGAATGAGGAGATTTATTTGGTGCAACCAGAAGGGTTAGTGATGCCTGGACAAGAGAACAAAGTGTGTAGACTTATTAAATCTCTTTATGGTTTGAAGCAAGCTCCTAAACAGTGGCATGAGAAGTTTGACATCACTATAACTGCTTTTGGGTTTCGACACAATAGTGCTGATAGGTGTATCTATACTAAATGCGAATCCGGTTATACAGTCGTGATTTCTCTCTATGTTGATGATATGTTGATCATTAGCACTCACCTTGAAGGTATTTCTGAAACTAAGAAATATCTGTCCTCGAACTTTAAGATTAAAGATCTAGGAGAAGTTGATACCATTCTTGGATTAAGATGAAAAGAACCGAAAGTCTGATTTCTCTAAGTCAATCTCATTACATAGAGAAAATTCTGACTAGGTTTCAACACTTGAACATTAAAGAGTTTAATACCCTATTTGATCCAAGTGTGAAACTTAATGTGAACTCAGGGGAGAGCAGTGGCTCAACTGGAGTATGCGAGTGCTATTGGAAGCATGATGTATGCAACACATTGCACTCGTCCTGATATTGCTTTTGTTGTAAGCAAACTGAGTCAGTATATTGTTAATCCAGGGAAAGAACACTAGAAAGCAGTGGCTAAAGTACTTGGATACCTGAAAAAGGAACAGTAACTTAGAACTGACATACACGTTCCAGAATACTCGAAGGTTATTTTGATGTAAGCTGGATTGATCACACCAGTGATTCAAAATCTACAAGTGGGTGGATTTACACTCTAGCAGTAGGAGCAATTTCTTGGGCGAGCAAGAAACAGACGTGTATTGCCCACTCAACTATGGAAGCGGAATTCATAGCACTAGTTGCGGCTGTAAGGAAGCAGAGTGGATTAGAGATCTACTTACGGCACATCCTTTTGTGGTATGTTCCAATGCCGTATATTCCCATGTATTGTGATAGTGAGGCCACACTATCTAAAGTATACACCAGTGTATAATGGGAGGTCGGACACATAGGTCTACGGCACAATTATGTGAGACAACTTCTTGAAAGTGGTACCATCAAGGTTGTCTATGTCAAGACTGAGTAAGAACTTGGCTGATCCGTTTACTAAACCTCTGACGAGAGATTTGGTAGTGAATACCGCGAGAGACATGGGTCTAAGACCACAATAGAATCGTTAGTGATGGAAACCCAACTTGAACTTAGTGCTCCTATTTCAAAGTTTAATGGGTAAAAACGAAGTCACTTAACGATAGAAGGTACTATCAATTTCTGATAGATCCATGTGAGGCATGATAGTACGTGTTGCTGAGAACAAGGGTGAGCTAATGCTCTTAACAAAGTTTTGGAGGCATCCAAGCAACGTGGATGATGTAAAACTTTGCCTATATGATCTAGGGTGGTGCCGCCTCGAGTGAAGATAAGTGGTTTGTCTTCTAAAGGATCATGAAAAGGGTTATAGCCACGGCCATATTCGCGCTCAGTGAGAACGCAAAGTCAGCCGGTGATGTGTGGGGGTAAACCGAAGGGGGTCTATCAGGTTAATGGTTTAATTCCATAGGACACCATCGAATCTGTCTCTTCTTATTTATCAACATAAACTGGGTTTAATCTTCGTACACCTGTGACATCATCTGTCTAAGTGAGAGGAAACATTCCAACTTGGTGGGGATTGTTGGAAATATTAATGAGGAACATACAAGTTGGTATGTTTCCTCATCCCACATTGGTAGAGGGAGGTGAAAGTTGAGTGCCTTATAAGGGATTACCCCTTATGGCCTCCAAAGTGTTAAATCGGTGTTGAGAAGTGGGTCAAGCCTACACTCGCGCGGAGCCAAGCGAGCCGCGAGCTCGCGAATGGGCGCGTTTGAGGCGCACTTTGTATTTCGCACGTACGCATCGTCATAGGAGCTAAGGAGCTTTTATTTTTAGCTGGGTCCGGTTCAGTGCTGTGGATCGAGATCGAATGCGATAAAACTGGGATATAGGGATAGAAATGAATTCGAAAACCAGTGGGGGTTATCTTAGGAAATTCGAATTCGCATGGGATATACCAGGAATTCGAATCTGTTTGTGATAATGGTTATCCCATTCCCCGTTTTTCTCATTCTCAGTTATGATCTCAACCTATAAATAAAGGCTCCTGCTACCCATTCAAACACTCTAATTTTCGCAGCCTGTCATCTCTGTGCTTTGTTTCTTCTCCAACTATTGCGTTTTCTGGTTTCCATTGCTGTTGGAATACCAGATCAGTTCTACATTTACAATCCTGGAGGCTTACGCTGCAGCTCACCGCAATACGAGGCGGTAAAATCCTTTAAGGACAGGAATCATCTGTGCAGTTCAAGAATCTCGGTTTCTTAAATCGCCAGGTTGGTTTTAGTTTTTGCGTGTTATTTAAATTCGTCCGATAACGGGACAGTCTCCTTCTACCTTTCTTAAGTCAGTTTGTTCAAGTTGGAATAAACTGGTTTGGCCAATAACTCGATAACTAATAATAAAATAATTAATTTTCTGTTTGATTAAATGGTTTTCAACAATCTTAAAGGATTTTAGTAGTGTGATACCTACGAGCCCATATGAGTTGTGGAAAGGAAGAAAACCAAACCTAGAGTATTTAAGGGTTTGGGGGTGTCTTGCCTATTATCGCGTACCTGATCCAAAGACACTCAAACTGGAAGAACGAGCTTAAAAGAGTGCTATTCATTGGATATGCTCTGCAAAGTAAGTCTTACCGGTTGTTGGAAGACGAATCAGGTACAGTTGTAAAATCCAGAGATGTGGAATTCTTTGATAACAAGTTTTCTGGAGATGATGAAAACTCAAATTACACCCATCTTCTAGTACTTCTGAAAAACGAGTTCAACCTTCACCAATAGTTGAAGAACCGAGGAAAAGTACTAGAGTTAGAAAAGAGAAAAGTTATGGAGATGATTTCTTTTCTTACCTAGTTGAGGGAACTCAAAAGAAAGTGACGAGAGAGGTCAATTTCGTTGTTAATTTGGATGATGATCCTAAAACTTTCAGCAAAGCAATGTCATCAAGAGACGCTCCTTTGTGAAGGAAGCAGTCAATGATGAAATGGATTCCATTATGGGAAATGGAACTTGGGAGTTAGCTAATCTACCCAAGTGAAAGAAACCCATTGGATCCAAATAGATTTTCAAAAGGAAGTATCATCCAGATGGATCCATCTCTGCCTGTAAAGCGAGATTAGTTGCTAAAGGGTATAGGCAGAGAGAAGGGATCGACTATTTTGATACCTATGCACCTGTGGCTAAAATTAGCTCTATTACAACTCTAATAGCGGTGTCTACTTTGAAAGGGCTGTACATCCATCAAATGGATGTAAAGACTGCGTTTTTAAATGGGTATCTGAATGAGGAGATTTATTTGGATCAACCAGAAGGGTTAGTGATGCCTGGACAAGAGAACAAAGTGTGTAGACTTATTAAATCTCTTTATGGTTTGAAGCAAGCTCCTAAACAGTGGCATGATAAGTTTGACATCACTATGACTGCATTTGGGTTTCGACACAATAGTGCTGATAGGTGTATCTTTACTAAATGCGAATCCGGTTATACAGTCGTGATTTGTCCCTATGTTGATGATATGTTGATCATTAGCACTCACCTTGAAGGTATTTCTGAAACTAAGAAATATCTATCCTCGAACTTTAAGATAAAAGATCTAGGAGAAGTTGATACCATTATTGGGATTAAGGTGAAAAGAACTGAAAGTCAGATTTCTCTAAGTCAATCTCATTACATGGAGAAAATTCTGACTAGTTTTCAACACTTGAACATTAAAGAGTTTAATACCCTATTTGATCCAAGTGTGAAACTTAATGTGAACTCAGGGGAGAGCAGTGGCTCAACTGGATTATGCGAGTGCTATTGGAAGTATGATGTATGCAACACATTGCACTCGTCCTGATATTGCTTTTGCTGTAAGCAAACTGAGTTAGTATACTGTCAATCCAGGGAAAGAACATTGGAAAGCAGTGGCTAGAGTACTTGGATACCTGAAAAAGGACCAGTAACTTAGAACTGACATACACGTTCCAGAATACTCGAAGGTTATTCTGATGCAAGCTGGATTGATCACACCAGTGATTCAAAATCTACAAGTGGGTGGATTTACACTCTAGCAGTAGGAGCAATTTCTTGGGCGAGCAAGAAACAGACGTGTATTGCCCACTCAACTATGGAAGCTGAATTCATAGCACTAGTTGCGTCTGGTAAGGAAGAAGAGTGGATTAGAGATCTACTTACGCACATCCTTTAGTGGGATGTTCCAATGCCGTATATTCCCATGTATTGTGATAGGGAGGCCACACTATCTAAAGTATACAACGCAGTGTATAATGGGAGGTCTGGACACATAGGTCTACGGCACAATTATGTGAGACAACTTCTTGAAAGTGGTACCATCAAGGTTGTCTATGTCAAGACGAGTAAGAACTTGGCTTATCCGTTTACTAAACCTCTGACGAGAGATTTGGTAGTGAATACCGCGAGAGACATGGGTCTAAAACCACAATGGAATCGTTAGTGATGGAAACCCAACTTGAACTTAGTGCTCCTATTTCTCAAGTTTAATGGGTAAAAACAAAGTCACTTAACGATAGAAAGTACAATCAATTTCTAATAGATCCATGTGAAGTATGATAGTACGTCGTTGCCGAGAACAAGGGTGAGCTAATGCTCTTAACAAAGTTTTGGAGGCATCCAAGCAACGTGGATGATGTAAAACTTTGCCTATATGATCTAGGGTGGTGCCGCCTCGAGTGAAGATAAGTGGCTTGTCTTCTAAAGGATCATGAAAAGGGTTTATAGCGAACGACCATATTCGCACTCAGTGAGAACGCAAAGTTGGCCGGTGATGTGGGGGTAAACCGAAGGGGGCTATCAGGTTAATGGTTTAATTCCAAAGGACACCATCGAATCTTTCAATTCTTGTTTATCAACATAAACTGGGTATAATCTTCGTGACACCTAGTGACATCATCTGTCTAAGTGAGAGGAAACATTCCAACTTGGTGGGGGATTGTTGGAAATATTAATGAGGAACATACAAGTTGGTATGTTTCCTCTATCCCACATTGGTGGGGGAGGTTAAAGTTGAGTGCCTTATAAGGGATTACCCCTTATGGGCCTCCAAAGTGTTAAATGGGTTGAGAAGTGGGTCAAGCCCACAAGCACGCGGAGCCGAGCCGAGCCGCGAGCTCACGAATGGGCACGTTTGAGGCACGAATGGGCGCGTTTGAGGCGCACTTTGCACTTCGCACGTACGCATCGTCGCTAGGAGCTGAGGAGCTTTTATTTTTAGTTGGGGTCCGGTTCAGTGCTGTGGATCGAGATCAAATGCGATAAAACTGGGATAGAGGGATAGAGATGAATTCGAAACCAGTGGGGGTTATCTCTAGGAAATTCGAATTCCTATGGGATATACCCAGGAATTCAAATCTGTTTGTGATAATGGTTATCCCATTCCCCGTTTTTCTCATTCTCAGTTATGATCTCAACCTATAAATAAAGGCCTCCTGCTACCCATTCAAACACTCTAATTTTCGCAACTAATCATCTCTGTGCTTCTGTTTCTTCTCCAGCTTCTGCGTTTTCTTGTTTCCATTGCTGTTGGAATACCATATCAGTTCTACATTAAATCCTTGGAGTTTACGCTGCAGCTCACAGCAATACGAGCGCGTAAAATCCTTTAAGGACAGGAATCATCCGTGCAGTTCAAGAATCTTAGTTTCTTAAATCGCCAGGTTGGTTTTAGTTTTGCGTGTTATTTAAATTCGTCCGATAACGGGATAGTCTCCTTCTACCTTTCTTCAATCAGTTTGTTCAAGTTGGAATAAATTGGTTTGGCCAATAACTCGGTAACTAATAATAAAATAATTAATTTTCTGTTTGTTTGAATTGTTTTCAACAATCTTAAAGGATTTTAGTCGTGTGATACCTACGAGCCCATATGAGTTGTGGAAAGGAAGAAAACCAAACCTAGAGAATTTGAGGGTTTGGGGGGTCTTGCCTATTATCGCGTACCTGATCCAAAGACACTCAAACTGGGAGAACGAGCTTACAAGAGTGTATTCAGTGGATATGCTCCGCAAAGTAAGTCTTACCGGTTGTTGGATGACGAATCAGGTACAGCTGTAGAATCCAGAGATGTGGAATTCTTTGAGAACAAGTTTTCTAGAGATGATGAAAACTCAAATTACACCCCATCTTCTAGTACTTCTGAAAAACGAGTTCAACCTTCACTAATAGTTGAAGAACCGAGGAAAAGTACTAGAGTTAGAAAAGAGAAAAGTTATGAAGATGATTTCTTTTCGTACCTGGTTGAGAGAACTCAAAAGAACGTGACGAGAGAGGTCAATTTCGTTGTTAATTTGGATGATGATCCTAAAACTTTCAGCGAAGCAATGTCATCAAGAGATGCTCCTTTGTGGAAGGAAGCAGTCAATGATGAGATGGATTCCATTATGGGAAATGGAACATGGGAGTTAGCTGATCTACCCAAGGGAAAGAAACCAATTGGATCCAAATGGATTTTCAAAAGGAAGTATCATCCAGATGGATCCATCTCTGCCTATAAAGCGAGATTAGTTGCTAAAGGGTATAGGCAGAGAGAAGGGATCGACTATTTTGATACCTATGCACCTGTGGCTAGAATTAGCTCTATTAGAACTCTAATAGCGGTGTCTTCTTTGAAAGGGTTGCACATCCATCAAATGGATGTAAAGACTGTGTTTTTAAATGGGTATCTAAATGGGGAGATTTATTTGGAGCAACCAGAAGGGTTAGTGATGCCTAGACAAGAGAACAAAGTGTGTAGACTTATTAAATCTCTTTATTGTTTGAAGCAAGCTCCTAAACAGTGGCATGAGAGGTTTTACACCACTATGACTGCTTTCGGGTTTCGACACAATATTGTTGATAGGTGTATCTATACTAAATGTGAATCCGGTTATACAGTCATGATTTGTCTCTATGTTCATGATATGTTGATCATTAGCACTCACCTTGAAGGTATTTCTGAAACTAAGAAATATCTATCCCTCGAAATTTGAGATGAAAGATCTAGGAGAAGTTGATACCATTTTTGGGATCAAGGTGAAAAGAACTGAAAGTCAGATTTCTCTAAGTCAATCTCATTACATAGAGAAAATTATGACTAAGTTTCAACACTTGAACATTAAAGAGTTTAATACCCCATTTGATCCAAGTGTGAAACTTAATGTGAACTCAGGAAGAGCAGTGGCTCAACTGGAGTATGCGAGTGCTATTGGAAGTATGATGTATGCAACACATTGCACTCGTCCTGATATTGCTATTGCTGTAAGCAAACTGAGTTAGTATACTGTCAATCCAATGACAGAACACTGGTAAGCAGTGGCTAGAGTACTTGGATACTGAAAAAGGACTAGTAACTTTGAACTGACATACACGTCTAATTCCAGATTACTCGAAGGTTATTCTGATGCGAGCTGGATTGATCAATCCAGTGATTCTAAATCTACAAGTGGGTGGATTTACACTCTAGCAGGAGGAGCAATTTCTTGGGCGAGCAAGAAACAGACGTGTATTGTCTACTCAAATATGGAAGCTGAGTTCATAACACTAGCTGCGGATGGTAAGGAAGCAGAGTGGATTAGAGATCTACTTACGGACATCCGTTTGTGGGATGTTCCAATGCCGTATATTCCCATGTATTGTGATAGTGAGGCCACACTATCTAAAGTATACAACGCAGTGTATAATGGGAGGTCAAGACACATAGGTCTATAGCACAATTACGTGAGACAACTTCTAGAAAGTGATACCATCAAGGTTGTCTATGTCAAGACGAGTAAGAACTTGGCTGATCCGTTTAATAAACCTCTGACGAGAGATTTGGTAGTGAATACCGCGAGGGACATGGGTCTAAAACCACAATAGAATCGTTAGTGATGGAAACCCAACTTGAAAAATAGAAGGTACTATCAATTTCTGATAGATCCATGTGAGGTATGATAGTACGTCGTTGCCGAGAATAAGGGTGAGCTAATGCTCTTAACAAAGTTTTGGAGGCATCTAAGCAACGTGGATGATGTAAAACTTTGCCTATATGATCTACGGGTGGTGCCGCCTCGAGTGAAGATAAGTGGTTTGTCTTCTAAAGGATCATGAAAAGGGTTTAAGCGCACGGCCATATTCGCGCTCAGTGAGAACGCAAAGTCGGCCGGTGATGTGTGGGGTAAACCGAAGGGGGCTATCAGGTTAATGGTTTAATTCCAAAGGACACCATCGAATATGTCTCTTCTTGTTTATCAACTTAAACTGGGTTTAATCTTTGTGACACCTAGTGACATCATCTGTCTAAGTGAGAGAAAACATTCCAACTTGGTGGGGGATTGTTGGAAATATTAATGAGGAACATACAAGTTGGTATGTTTCCTCCATCCCATATTGGTGGGGGAGGTGAAAGTTGATTTCCTTATAAGGGATTACCCTTTATGGGCCTCCAAAGTGTTAAATGGGTTGAGAAGTGGGTCAAGCCCACACGCACACCGAGCCGAGCCAAGCCGCGAGCTTGCGAATGGGCGTGTTTGAGGCGCGAATGGGCGCGTTTGAGGCGCACTTCGCACGTACGCATCGT
Organism: Scalesia atractyloides; assembly: GCA_947069175.1. Lineage (NCBI taxonomy): Eukaryota > Viridiplantae > Streptophyta > Magnoliopsida > Asterales > Asteraceae > Scalesia > Scalesia atractyloides. The sequence goes on from CAMTDV010000030.1 coordinate 33,068,193, forward strand.
CGCTAGGAGCTGAGGAGCTTTTATTTTTAGCTGGGGTCTGGTTCAATGCTGTGGATCGAGATCGAATGCGATAAAACTGGGATAGAGGGATAGAGATGAATTCGAAACCAGTGGGGGTTATCTCTAGGAAATTCAAATTCGTATGGGATATGCCCAGGAATTCGAATCTGTTTATGATAATGGTTATCCAATTCCCCGTTTTTCTCATTCTCAGTTATGATCTCAACCTATAAATGAAGGCCTCCTTCTACCCATTCAAACACTCTAATTTTCGCAGCCTGTCATCTCTGTGCTTCTGTTTCTTCTCCAGCTTCTGCGTTTTCTGGTTTCCATTGCTGTTGGAATACAAGATCAGTTCTGCATTAAATCCTGGGAGTTTACGCTGCAGCTCACAGCAATACGAGCGCGTAAAATCCTTTAAGGACAGGAATCATCCGTGCAGTTCAAAATTCTCGGTTTCTTAAATCGCCAAGTTGGTTTTAGTTTTTTCGTGTTATTTAAATTTGTCCGATAACGGGACAGTCTCCTTCTACTTTTCTTCAATCAGTTTGTTCAAGTTGGATAAACTGGTTTGGCCAATAACTCGGTAACTAATAATAAAATAATTAATTTTCTGTTTGATTAAATTGTTTTCAATAATCTTAAAGGATTTTAGTCGTGTGATACCTACGAGCCCATATGAGTTGTGGAAAGGAAGAAAACCAAACCTAGAGTATTTGAGGGTTTGGGGGTGTCTTGCCTATTATCGCGTACCTGATCCAAAGACACTCAAACTGGGAGAACGAGCTTACAAGAGTGTATTCAGTGGATATGCTCCGCAAAGTAAGTCTTACCGGTTGTTGGATGACGAATCAGATACAGTTGTAGAATCCAGAGATGTGAAATTCTTTGAGAACAAGTTTTCTAGAGATGATGAAAACTCAAATTACACCCCATCTTATAGTACTTCTGAAAAACGAGTTCAACCTTCACCAATAGTTGAAGAACCGAGGAAAAGTACAAGAATTAGAAAAAAGGAAAGTTATGGAGATGATTTCTTTTCTTACCTGGTTTAGGGAACTCAAAAGAAAGTGACGATAGAGGTCAATTTCGTTGTTAATTTGGATGATGATCCTAAAACGTTCAGCGAAGCAATGTCATCAAGAAATGCTCCTTTGTGGAAGGAAGCAGTCAATGATGAAATGGATTCCATTATGGGAAATGGAACTTGGGAGTTAGCTTATCTACCCAACGGAAAGAAACCCATTGGATCCAAATGGATTTTCAAAAGGAAGTATCATCCAAATGGATCCATCTCTGCCTATAAAGCGAGATTAGTTGCTTAAGGGTATAGGCAGAGAGAAGGGATCGACTATTTTGATACCTATGCACCTGTGGCTAGAATTAGCTCTATTAGAACTCTAATAGCGGTGTCTGCTTTGAAAGGGCTGTACATCCATCAAATGGATGTAAAGACTGCGTTTTTAAATGGGTATCTAAATGAGGAGAATTATTTGGAGCAACAACAAGGGTTAGTGATGCCTGGATAAGAGAACAAAGTGTGTAGACTTATTAAATCTCTTTATAGTTTGAAGCAAGCTCCTAAACAGTGGCATGAGAGGTTTGACACCACTGTGACTGCTTTCGGGTTTCGACACAATAGTGCTGATAGGTGTATCTATACTAAATGCGAATCCGGTTATACAGTCGTGATTTGTCTCTATGTTGATGATATGTTGATCATTAGCACTCACCTTGAAGGTATTTCTGAAACTAAGAAATATTTGTCCTCGAACTTTAAGATGAAAGATCTAGGAGAAGTTGATACCATTCTTGGGATCAAGGTGAAAAGAACTGAAAGTCAGATTTCTCTAAGTCAATCTCATTACATAGAGAAAATTCTGACTAAGTTTCAACACTTGAACATTAAAGAGTTTAATACCCCATTTGATCCAAGTGTGAAACTTAATGCGAACTCAGGGAGAGCAGTGGCTCAACTGGAGTATGCGAGTGCTATTGGAAGTATGATGTATGCAACACATTGCACTCGTCCTGATATTGCATTTGCTGTAAGCAAACTGAGTCAGTATACTGTCAATCCAGGGACAGAACACTGGAAAGCACTGGGTAGAGTACTTGGATACCTTAAAAAGGACCAGTAACTTAGAGCTGACATACACGTCTAATTCCAGAATATTCGAAGGTTATTTTGATGCGAGCTGGATTGATCACACCAGTGATTCAAAAGTTACAAGTGGGTGGATTTACACTCTAGCAGGAGGAGCAATTTCTTGGGCGAACAAGAAACAGACGTGTATTGCCCACTCAACTATGGAAGCTGAGTTCATAGCACTAGCTGCGGCTGGTAAGGAAGCAGAGTGGATTAGAGATCTACTTACGGACATCCGTTTGTGGGATGTTCCAATGCCGTATATTCCCATGTATTGTGATAGTGAGGCCACACTATCTAAAGTATACAACGCATTGTATAATGGGAGGTCAAGACACATAGGTCTACGACACAATTATATGAGACAACTTCTTGAAAGTGGTACCATCAAGGTTGTCTATGTCAAGACGAGTAAGAACTTGGCTGATTCGTTTAATAAACCTCTGACGAGAGATTTGATAGTGAATACCGTGAGAGACATGGGTCTAAAACCACAATAGAATCGTTAGTGATGGAAACCCAACTTGAACTTAGTGCTCCTATTTCAAAAGTTTAAAGGGTAAAAACGAAGTCACTTAACGATAGAAGGTACTATCAATTTCTGATAGATCCATGTGAGGTATGATAGTACGTCGTTGCCGAGAATAAGGGTGAGCTAATGCTCTTAACAAAGTTTTGGAGGCATCCAAGCAACGTGGATGATGTAAAGTTTTGCCTATATGATCTAGGGGTGGTGCCGCCTCGAGTGGAGATAAGTGGTTTGTCTTCTAAAGGATCATGAAAAGGGTTTATAGCTTTACGACCATATTCGCGCTCAGTGAGAACGCAAAGTCGGTCGGTGATGTGTGGGGGTAAACCGAAGGGGTCTATCAGGTTAATGGTTTAATTCCATAGGACACCATCGAATCTGTCTCTTCTTGTTTATCAACATAAACTGGGTTTAATCTTCGTTACACCTCGTGACATCATCTGTCTAAGTGAGAGGAAACATTCCAACTTGGTGGAGATTGTTGGAAATATTAATGAGGAACATACAAGTTGGTATGTTTCCTCATCCCACATTGGTAGGGGAGGTGAAAGTTGAGTGCCTTATAAGGGATTACCCCTTATGGGCCTCCAAAGTGTTAAATGGGTTGAGAAGTGGGTCAAGCCCACACGCACGTCGAGCCGAGCCGAGCCGAGCCGCGAGCTCTCGAATGAGTGCGTTTGAGGCGCACTTTGCACTTCGCACGTACGCATCGTGCTAGGAGCTGAGGAGCTTTTATTTTTAGCTGGGGTCCGGTTCAGTGCTGTGGATCGAGATCGAATGCGATAAAACTAGGATAGAGCGATATAGATGAATTCGAAACCAGTGAGGTTATCTCTAGGAAATTCGAATTCGTATGGGATATACCCAGGAATTCGAATCTGTTTGTGATAATAGTTATCCCATTCCCCGTTTTTCTCATTCTCAGTTATGATCTCAACCTATAAATAAAGGCCTCCTGCTACCCATTCAAACACTCTAATTTTCTCAGCCTGTCATCTCTGTGCTTCTGTTTCTTCTCCAGCTTCTGCGTTTTCTGGTTTCCATTGCTGTTGGAATACTAGATCAGTTATGCATTAAATCCTGTGAGTTTACGCTGCAGCTACAGCAATACGAGCGTGTAAAATCCTTTAAGGACAGGAATCATCCGTGCAGTTCAAGAATCTCGGTTTCTTAAATCGCCAGGTTGGTTTTAGTTTTTGCGTGTTATTTAAATTTATTCGATAACGGGACAGTCTCCTTCTACCTTTCTTCAATCAATTTGTTTAAGTTGGATTAAACTGGTTTGGCCAATAACTCGATAACTAATAATAAAATAATAAATTTTTTGTTTGATTAATTGTTTTCAACATTAACTTCCAAACGATTTAAACAATTTGGTCTCGATGAACATGGAAGTTTGATTGATCATATACGAAAAGAAAATTACTAACGTTTAGGGATTTCCCTGTCCATGTTTTCTATCTTTGTTCTTTCTTTTAAGGGTTTTTCTTTACATCTTCAAAGAAAAATATCTAATATCGAGTAGAGTAGAGAGATGGTACTTTGTCGCTGAACTTTAACTTTGTTGGATGATTTTAGAGTGATTGATGTACTTCTACTATTACCATATGTACTTGAAAAAGAAAACACTAATTCTTATAAGAATATTTCAGAAACAAGAATTATTAGGACCTAGAGTTTCCAAAATTACTTTTGTTGGGAGTTCAGTTTTATAAGATTAATTAATATGAAAAGATAACATATATGACAAGTTAAAAGAGTCAATGACTTGGGGTTTCCAGGGTTAAAGCTTTCTTGAAATTCGTATGCATGCGCATTCATGTTTCTCTTTGAACTCTTTTGTTTTAAAGCAATCTACAAACTCCATGCAATAGAAGATTCTAAAGAGTATTCAAACCCCCTCTACACTTGCTTTTGCAAAACCCTATTTTTTTATTTTGTTTTATGGGGGCAACTTTTGCAGTTGCATGTGTTGCCACAAGACATGTTTGGAATATCAACTTTTGGGCTGTCACTCTGGTTACTTAAATGGTTTACTGTAAGAATCGTTGATCGATTCTTGCTTTTTGTTTCAACAATTATCATCGGTGACACGAGTCGTCTTGGCCTCCATAGACCAAAACATGGTCCACTAGAGCTAAAGAGTATTTATGGTAAAACACCTGTATCGGATGTAGGCACGCTTGCAAATATCAGAAGTGGAGATATCAAGGTACCTAGCTATCTACATTTCTACTCTCATATCTCAATGTGTATGTATGCAAAAATAATATTGTAAGCAACTGTATTACGAGATTCAAATCATGCTTTATGAGTGAGATTATAATGGGTACGTTTGTTTAGCTGCAGTGTGAGATACTATCAATACAATCCACTACGTTCTAAGTATCTATGTAATGAAAACATTAAACTTTGGTTCTATTGGACTTATTCAAGTTGTTAATCCTTCTTTATAGAAACCTACATTAATTGTAATTATAGAATTGATTGGATATTACCTTGGCAACTACAATTAAATCGGTAACAATAATTTGGAACGTATATGGTTTGTAGGTTTACCCCAAAATAAGGAAACTAGCATGTAACAGTGTGGAGTTTGTAGATGGAAGAATAGAAAATTTTGATGCAATATTTCTGGCAACAGGATATAGAAGTAACGCTCCAACTTGGTTGAAGGTATGATCTACATATAATCTAAATTTCTAACAATGTCATTCATTCGTTTCAATTAAAATCTATTGTCAAACAAAATGATTTTGATGTTCAAACGGAAAAGTATGGGGATGTACTTATCACATAGATATATCCACAAATGATAGTTTAGGTGAATTTCGATTAATCAAAGTATGACATTCAAAACCAATACAACTAATAGAGAAGCAAATGGTGTTTATAACAATGACTATCACTCTTATGGAAAAAAAGTCATCCTGTGATTTTTTTTTTGTAGGACACAAACTTATTCTCGGAGAAAGACGGATTTCCCAAAAAAAAAAGTTCCCGGAAGGATGGAAAGGCGAACAAGGATTATAAGCAGTAGGGTTTTCGAAACGAGGTTTGTTGGGTACGTCTGTAGATGCTACATGCGTTGCAGAAGACATCGCATCTCAATGGAACTCTGATGGAAGATGTGAGTTTCTTCAAGGCAAAACACTGGTATAGATTCTTAAAGAAATAACTTTGACAAATGTGCATAAAACATATAGTTTACATCATTAGGAGATATGTTTTAAGTTTGACAAATGTGCATAAAACATATAGTTTGCACATAGTTCTTGTTGTCTATAGCGAATAATTAGGTTATATTTTGAGGTAAATATGAATCTGATTTTCTTTGTTTTTTATATGTTTGAATAAAGGAAAATTTTGATTTTTCTGCATTATATATATTTGGTCTACTACAATGTTTACATCTGTAGGAATAAATTATTTTAATGGTAAAATGTAAAATAGTGTCATTTTTTTAAGTTTATTTTTTTTCCAAATCGCTATATCCCTAATCATATATGCAACTTCTGATCTGATTACTGCTAAATGTTTTTTTTATTTTACACGTTAACACCATATTAAGTCACAGAATAGTTACATGGCAGCTTGCGTTGAATAGAGGTTTTGGTAAGAAACCCGTGAAAACAAGATTCGAACATCATATCTCCTATCAAGAGAAATCAGGTACTTAACTCTACACTACCCCTTGAAGTTTACATCCAAGGTTCTTGAACTTCCAAATAACTAGAAGTATGTATAACATTCTAATTTTGGTTATTCATCTCCGAAAATAGTTTAGGTTTACTTAGTGGTAAAAAAGCAGCATTCAACTGTTTGATGTTGTATCCATTATTGTACAACCAAAGGTGTTTTTTCAACCAAAAGTTATCATAAACCAAGAACATTAATTAATGGACAAGTTAGTCACTCGTGTTATCTGAAATGCTGTTACATATAACAGGTATTTGTGACATTAAATTCAGTCGTATTTATATTTTAAAGGAAGTCATGAATTCACAATTTGCCAAAAGGAATTAATTTGCTAATGTTGGAATTTGCATTGAAAAACGTAACAAAACCCCACGTAACAAAACCCTCTAACTGATGAGATCCTTCTGAGAGGGGAAACCCAACAGGATGAACCGAGGACCACACACGTAACCACAAGGCAAAGAGGAGTGGTACGTGGTGTGTGGGGTGGATGAGTGGGGTTTGAGGCACTAAGCAAAGTCCACCACAAGCCCAGAACTCTTTAACTAAGTTGTATTATACTATATGTCAATGATTGGATTGGGGCCTACTCCAATTTAAGACAAAAGCTATTGTGATGTGTGACAAATGGATGGATTGATGAGATCCAAGGAGTACAACATTATCAACATGATGTACAAATCTTTGAATATGGAAAAACCCTGTCCATTGATAAGTAGGTGGTAGTTCGGTGGCTACCACTGGGTAGCAACTTATACACTTGTTAAATTGAACTAAATAGTGGCATAATCAAACCATCTTCAGCTTGTCTGATCAGTTATACTTTGAGTTAAGTTCCGATGAAAATAAAATTAACGTACTAAACGTACAAATTGAAGAAAAAGTGAAAAAAACGCGATGGCATTTTCGTAAATATATGGTCGTAGGGTAATTATCAAAACTAGTCTATAGGATCATTTGTAGAGTTATTTTGGTCTTGTAGAGTAATTTTATAAAATATTCATGTAGAGTAATTATATTCTTGTAGAGTAATTTTGTAAAATATTCTTGTAGAGTAATTTTGATAAAAAAAACCTAACCCCCCCCCCCCACACACACATCAAAAACCTAAAAAAACCTAACCTAAAAAAAAAACTAAACCTCATAACTATATGCTAACAAAATTAATCTACAAGATCATTTTAAAAAATTACTCTACAAGAACATTTTACAGAATTACTTTACAAAAGATCAAAATTACTCTACAAGAACATTTTACAAAATTATTTTATAAGACCAAAATCACTCTACAAATGATTCTGTAGAGTAATTTTGAAGACCAAATATTTACGAAAATGCCACCGCATTTTTTTTTGTTTTTCCTTCAGTTTTTACGTTTTGTACGTTAATTTTATTTGTATTTGATCTTTAGTCTATTTTTATTTGATGTTTACACGACATATCTAATGATTTTAAGTTATGTAGTTTCGTTATGAAGGGTAGGAGAAAGTGCCCGACAAAATCATTAGCAGGACCCATGAGATCTTTGTTGAAAGATCCCTCTTCATTGAATTAAGTTTGTTTTTAACGATTGAAAATTAGTTACTGTAACATTCTTCGTTATATATTTGAAGCATAATAGATTTGAGAACCATCAAGAACATTATATATAGACAAATTCTAATGCACAAATTACTCGCTAACAAAACACTATTGTATACAATGTACTGTTTTAATCGTTTTTAGATAAAAAAGAAACATGCTCAACCGCATAATTAAATAGAAATACAAACTGTTTGTAGAGCTGAGATCCGTACAAACTATCTTAATTGTAAAAACAATGAGAACCGATTTGTGCCATCTAAATTTTTATTCAAGGGATGATAATAATTACACATCAGCCCTCTAATATTAGTTAAGTTAATTAGGGGTGTAAACGAACTGAACAAACACGAACAAGGTAATGTTCGTGTTCGTTCGTTAATGAAATTAGCATGTTCGTGAACTGTTCACGAACGCATACCGAACATAAGTTTATGTTCCTTTTCGTTCGTTAAGTAATTTCAGTTGTTCACGAACAATTCATGAACACTGGTCTCGAACACCAACGAACGCAATCAAATAAAAATGAACGTAAACGAACATTTAATTTGAAAATAAAAAATAAAAACATTGTTATTTATAAACATTGTATATAAGTAGTTAAATACAACCATTATATGATAAATCTAAACACAAGAATTTTACTACAACACCAAATGGTGAATCAAGTATAACTAACTTAGACATAACTATCCAAAAAAATGTCTTAGAATGTCCAAACTTTAACTAACTTAGGGGCTGTTTGGCAACTTCTAAATAGTTAAGTGCTAAATCAATAAGAGGTCTGAACCATTAAGAGCTGAACTAATAAGAGGTTTGAACCATTAAGATCCAGTATAATGATTAATTGTTCAGAGGCAAATGTCTGACCAATTCAGGTTAGAGGTCTTAACCATTCAGACTCAGTATAATGCTTAACCATTCAGAGACAAATGTTTGAACCATTCAGACATTTACTCGCGAAACAAACAGTCTGAACCATTAAGTGTTGAACCAGTAATAGGTCTGAACCATCCAGAGCCTCATTAAGAGATAAACAAACAGTGTGACATCCCGGTTTTTCGGATAACTTAAACGCAATACTTGTCGAATAAATTGTATGCTACGTATTAAACATGTACGAGTTAGTGAATACGTAATGTGCGATTATGTGATTGTTTTAGTTATAAAATATTTATAGTAAATATGTAGACGAACCGAACCGAACCGCGACACGAACCAACCTCGATTCCTTGTGACTCTAGGAGTTAACCAAGTTTTAAACCTTAAACTCAAACTATTCAGCCGCGTGCAACCCAAACCAAACCAACCCAAGTCCTTTCGGCTGCGTGCAACCGAACCAACCCAAACTACTCTCGGCCGAGAACAAGCCCAAACCGCAAACCCATTCCCTTTTCTTGATCCTTTTTGCGCTATATATACAAACACATGCATCGGTCTTCTTCACAAAAACAAAAACACAAAACCCTAATACAAAAGAGGCCGACGGCAGCCCTTGTTCATTCTCTTCGACCGCAAACAGCCTTACTCTTGTTCCAGTGATTGCGAGCAACCTCTTCCTTCATCATCTTGATCTGATCAGCCCTACATCACCTTCTCGGTCGCGAGCAGCTTGTTCCTTTCATCCTCTCGGCCGCAACTATTCTTGATCATCGGTTCCTCGTCTACTCACGGTTCATTAAGCTTGATATTAAAGGTTAGGATTTATCTTTTGTCTCAAGATCATATTCGGGTTATATGTGTTTGAATGTAGTAAAGTATGTTGTTAATCGGCTGAATTATCAAAGTGTTGCATGTATGATTGTTTTCGGAACTCATATGTTTGCAAGTGGAGGTTGTTCGAAATCTGAAAATTATGGGCTGTGTTTGTTTGTAAAAACTAGAGATGTTGATTAGGGTTTGCATGGATGTGTTATATGTATTGATCTATGATTAGAAAATTAGTTCTTGATCGCCTAGGTTAATTATATTGACGGTTTATGCGAATTAATGGTAACAATATGCTGAAACAGGTTGCTGAGTGATAGTTACAGCCGACTTCAACTGGCTGTAACTCGGTCATTAGTTGTCGAAAAACGAATTTTCTGATATCTAGAACGTAGAGATTTGAATAACGAATCTAATGGCGCTGGATTCATATTTTTCTGAAGTCGTTTGATATTCTTAAGTGGCCAAATAAGTTCAGTAACTAAAGCTGTGAAAATCCTGAAATTTTGTTAGTTGTTTATCGAGTTGGATTTTATAATCAGTAGGGAGTCGAGTCATGAATTTTGTACAGCAACTAGGTATGGAAATTTCCGGGCAACACCCACTGGAATTTTGTTAATTGGACGATCAGTGATTTGTAAATAAATTCTTCCGTGGACTGCAGTCAGAAAGTGACGAATCTGACTGCAGCCTAGTATATTAATATTTATGGTTAATTGGTAAAGATTTAGGACTTGGAAAATTTATATAAATTTCTACAGTATAAAGGTCACCTGCTGTAAAATAATTGGAATTTTTGGAACGTTGGAACTATTTTATAAAAACCCTAGAAAACAGCTGAATTATGAGTATGTAAGCTGAAATTTGATAACTTGTGATTGTGTGCACCAAAGTGTTGCATGGATTGGATTATGTTCATGATAAATTGTTTTGATTACTATGTTCACATGAGGGTACTTGCATGCATGTTTGAGTGTTAGGTATTTTGTTGTGTGTATCACTTTGTGCGTAAATTACGTGTAGAATTTGTATTGGTGTGTTCACACACTGACTTGAAATCAATTGGTTTGTTAGGACGCAATTAGCGGTCCCATCCCTTACAACTTCTTTGCTACACTAACCCAGCAACTAAAGGTGAGTTCACGGCCCCTAACATTATCCAGTTTTTAATCAACAGGGGGAGAAACATGTATACACTCTTCAAACTCAATCTCTTTACGTTATACGAAATTAACGTCACATAACTATTCGGTAACTAAGTTGATGTTAATGTAATGTTATGGTCACTAAGCAGCTATATCACTTAAGTCCTCGTCAATCTCTCGGATCGTTAGTATTGGGTTTTAAAGCGGGGGAATTATAAGTAGTACTACTGGGCCCGACAAGCCCCACCCGAGCTAGTCGCGCTAGCCGACCGGGTATGGTCAACCGGTGAATAATTTGGCCTAACTTCGCCACGATCAGTGATAGGCCTGGCAACACGGAGGCACAACAGTCAGCTTCGATCGCGAACTCTTACGTGACATAACTTTAGGCTAGCTACCTATATATGTTAACATTGAACTTAATTACGAAACAACTATATTATCCCGGGTTAGGGATAATGGAAACAACATCATTATTATTCCGGGTTTGGAATAATGGAAACAACATCATTATTATCCCGGGTTTGGAATAATGGAAACAACATCATTATTATTCCGGGTTTGGAATAATGGAAACAACAACTTTATTATTCCGGGTTTGGAATAACGGAACCAACATCATTGTTATTCCGGGTTGGGAATAATGGAACTAAATCGTTATCCCGGGTTAGGGATAACGGGGGAATCAAACCCATAACCGAACAAACGAATTTATGAAAACCTGTGAACTCACTCATCTTTAATGTTGACACTTGTTTCTTTACATGTTTCTCAGGACGCTAGGAGCTCTAGGTGCACTCACATGCATTGAACAAGACATCTTTTATCGAGTCTCATTTACAAACGTTGTTTTGGGTTTTTCATTTGTTTTGGCGTTTGTGTTGGCGCCCGTTTCTCTACTTATTTTATGCTTCCGCTCAACCACTTAAACTAATGCTTCCGTTAAACTTGGTAACTAACTAAGGCAATCTAAAATCTACGATGATTGGTTAATCAAACGATTTTTGGAAAACGTATTATCAAATCATATAGAGTCGTTCGACGTACTAGTGTTTCAGATTCTGGTTTGTTCACACGTCTCTCGGTAAAACTCCGCAAGTGGAAATTGAGGGTGTGACAGATTGGTATCAGAGCCACTAGCTATAGAGAACCAGGTTTGCATTAGAAGTAGACCTAAACTATAGCTGCATACACGACACTAGAGGTAGTCTGGCACCGAACTGTTATATCTTGTTATGCATTGTACCACAACTGTGTTATGTAGATTATGATTTCGTAATAAGAAATGAAAACAACTCGTAACTAACTACACGACCTAACAGGCAATGTCATCATCATCATCGTCATCATCATCCGACAAACTTACGCCACCAAGAGCGCCAGGAAAGGCACCTATGGTGGAACCCTTACCATCTTATGGCGTGGAAACACGCTCAGCTGCCAGGAAAAGGCTCGCTCTGGGGGAGGAGTCGTCATCACGCCCAATCATCGCTGTGCCGGTCAAACTGGTTAACCTTGTAGAAGTAGGAAATGACCTACTTAGAATCATGATACAGAAACAGCAAGAACAGTTAGAAAGAATGCAGGAAACCATCCTAGCACAAGGGTGGATGATCCGACAACTGACAGGTAAAACCGACTCGCTCGAGGAAGAGCAACATACGAGTAAGATAGCTCGTAACACCCTAGCCAGAGATCTGCGTGCTGAGCAGATAAGAGCAGACTGGCTCGAGGACAGAGTCCTGGAAAATAGTTGGAACATTCAGGAGCTACAGCAAAATCAAGCACCTGCACCAGCACCGGCCCCTCCAGTGCCGGTAGAGGAGGATCCGGAAGAGGATCCGGAAGAGGATCCAGAGGAGGATCCGGAGGAGGATCCAGCTGTAGAAGCTGGAAATGCCGCGCAGGATGACGGCAACGACAGTGATTTGGGGGATGGAGACGTAGACGACTGACACGTCTCGCTTATTTTATTTACTTTCCTCCAGTCTATTTATTTTCCCACTTGTGTTTAAACTTGAGACTTTATAGTGAATTCATATGTTTGGTTGGCACTTTGTAAGACGTTGAAATTTCATTTAATCAAGTATTTCTTTTGACTATTTAATATATTGAGTTGACATAACTTGATAATTATTAAAGTACGAAGTAGGATAACTATATTGGATATATAGACTTATCGGGGTGTGTTTGTGTTGTGTTTCGAAGATCTAAATGGCAACTGGACGACGTGGAAACCTTAACTTGACGCCCGAAGAACTAGCTGCCATGATTCAAAAGCACGTGAACGCAGCTTTAGCGGGTGTTCAGAACCAACCGGCAGGTAACCATTATTAAATTTTTGTGTGAAAATCTAATAGTTGGGCTAGTTGAATTCCTCGCTGACTACCTGTTCTCTGTCAGCAGGAGGGGGTTTTAACCCCCTACAAGATGTTCCTCGACGTGAAACCAAGCAAATACTCGGGGGCAGAAGGACCCATTGGACTGGTCCGCTGGATTGAAAAATCTGAATCAGTATTTGAAATGTGCAACTGTCTAGAGGCCAACAAGGTCAAGTGCGCAGCCTCAACACTGGAAGATGGGGCACTAACTTGGTGGAATGCACAAGTCCAAACGCGTGGACTTATTGCTGCAAATGCTATGGCCTGGGCCGAGTTTAAGGCCCTAATCAAAGAAGAGTACTGTCCGCGAGACAGAGTGCTACAGTTGGAGCAAACTTAATAGAACCACAAGATGGTGGGATCTGAAATAGAGGCATACACAACAAAACATCATGACTTGGTATTCTATGTCCCGATTTGGCCAACACTGTGGAGAAAGACTCGAGTTCTATCTTAGGGGTCTGGTCCCGGAGATTCAGGGTATGGTAATGGCTAGTAACCCTACAACTGAGCATCAAGCAATCCGATTGGCGCACAAACTCACCGATAAGGCGGTGGAACAAAAGAAGTTGCCAGCACAGGGTACAACTGAAGTTGCCCCTGATAACAAAAGAAAGTTTGAATACTCGTCTGTTCGACAGTCTTCGTCATCCCAGCCGCAACAGGGGAACCAGAAACGGTTCAATCATTACAACAGCCACCGGGGTCACCAAAATCAGCCCGCCAACAACAACATCAACCAGAACGCAAGCGGCTATGCAGGTCGAGAGCCGCAGTGCAATCGCTGTAATCTTCATCATAACGGCCCTTGTGTTGGAAATCGCTGCCAACGATGTGGCAAGATGGGGCATGCGGCAAAGGATTGTCGTGGGGAAATCATGTCCCGACAGAACCAAAATCAACCCCAAGGCCCACAACAGGGTGTTAACCGGGGATGCTATCAGTGTGGTAGCACTGCCCACTTCAGAAGAGACTGCCCACAGCTGCGTAACAACAACAACAATGGTGGGAACAACCACAACCACAATAACCACAACAACAACAATAACAACAACAACAATGGAAATGGTGGCACAGGAGGTGCCAAAGGTCGCGCATTTACGTTGGGCCGCGGAGAGGCCAGAAACGACTCGAACGTGGTCACCGGTAAGTTTCCCCTTAATGAACATTTTGCTACTGTGCTTTTTGATACGGGTGCGGATAGGAGCTTTATATCTGAGTCTTTTAGGAAGAACCTAAATCTCACGCCTAAACCATTAGAGACCCCTTATGTTATAGAATTAGCCGATGGTAATTCTGTAGATGTGACCCATATAGTATCTGGCTGTCAACTCAAACTCGCGGGTCACACTTTTACCATTGATCGGATGACAACTACCCTGGGTAGTTTTGACGTGGTAGTCGGAATGGACTGGCTATACGACGTCCGGGCTGAAGTTCTCTGCTTCGAAAAATCTATCCGTATTCCTCTCTCCAACGACGAAATCTTAACGGTGCAAGGCGAGAAGGCAAGCGCCGTCACAAACATCATCTCTTACATGCAAGCGCAGAAGTATCTTCGGAGAAAGAACTCCTTCGCTTTACTCGCACTGGTTACCGAACAGCCTAAGGACGAGAAACGTATAGAAGACATCCCTGTCGTCCGTGATTTTTCCGATGTATTCCCAGAGGAATTACCTGGTCTTCCACCCCATCGACAATTGGAGTTTGAAATCGAATTGGCGAACCATGCAATTCCTATCGCCAAGGCTCCATACCGCCTAGCTCTAGCCGAGCTGCAGGAGCTGTCTACCCAACTTCAGGAGCTGTTAGAAAAGGGATTTATCCGACCAAGTGCTTCGCCATGGGGAGCTCCAGTCCTGTTTGTCAAAAAGAAGGACGGGACCTTCCGCATGTGCATCGACTACAGGGAACTCAACAAGGTTACTGTCAAGAACCGATACCCGTTACCTCGCATCGACGATCTTTTCGACCAACTTCAAGGGTCAAGCTACTACTCCAAGATTGACCTACGGTCCGGTTATCACCAGCTACGCGTCAGGGAGGAAGATATCGCCAAGACGGCATTTCGTACTAGGTATGGCCATTATGAGTTCTTGGTCATGCCCTTCGGTCTCACCAACGCACCCGCGGTGTTCATGGACCTCATGAACCGCGTGTGTAAACCATACCTCGACAAGTTTGTCATTGTGTTCATCGATGACATACTCATCTATTCCAAAAGTGAAGAAGAACATGCTGAACATCTACGATTACTGCTAGGATTACTTCAACAGGAGAAGCTATATGCCAAGCTTTCGAAGTGTGATTTCTGGATTCGAGAAGTTCAGTTTCTCGGGCATATCGTGAATGAAAAGGGTATCCACGTAGACCCTGCCAAGATTGAAGCCATCAAAAACTGGGAAGCACCCAGGACCCCGATGGAGATCCGCCAATTTTTGGGTTTGGCTGGTTACTACAGATGTTTCATCGAGGGATTTTCCAAGATCGCACAACCGCTTACTACCCTCACCCAGAAAGGCATCAAGTATGCTTGGGGTGACAAGCAAGAAGCAGCATTTCAATTGCTAAAGCAGAAACTTTGCAGTGCACCCATTCTGTCCTTGCCGGAAGGGACAGATGACTTTGTAGTATATTGTGATGCTTCCATTCAGAGGTTGGGATGCGTACTCATGCAACGCGATAAGGTCATCGCGTATGCGTCGCGACAACTGAAGGTTCACGAGAAAAACTACACGACGCATGACCTGGAATTGGGAGCAGTAGTGTTTGCACTTAAGATTTGGAGACACTACCTTTATGGGACGAAGTACACAATCTTTACAGACCACAAGAGCGTCCAACAAATCTTTGATCAGAAGAAGTTGAACATGCGACAGCGTCGCTGGGTCGAACTCTTGAACGATTATGAGTGTGCCATTCGGTATCACCCGGGTAAAGCTAACGTGGTAGCTGATGCCCTCAGTAGGAAGGAACACTTGAAACCTCGCCGTGTATGAGCATTATAACTCACTATTCATTCGGGGCTACCCGAACAAATACGCGACGCCCAGTTAGAAGCAGTTAAGAAGGAAAACATCAAGGCCGAATCGGTGGGAAAATGGAACGCGATTGGGAAGTAAAACCCAATGGAGCCCGGTATTTCATGAATCGCATATGGGTACCTCTCTACGGAAACCTCAGAGAGCTAGTCATGGATGAAGCTCACAAATCCCGATACTCTATCCATCCGGGTTCAGATAAGATGTATCAAGACCTTAAAGCTGCGTATTGGTGGCCCAACATGAAAGCCGATATAGCCACCTACATGAGCAAATGTTTGACTTGTGCAAAAGTCAAGGTAGAGTATCAAAAGCCATCGGGGCTACTCCAACAACCTGAGATCCCAGTGTGGAAATGGGATCAGATCTCGATGGATTTCATCACTAAACTCCCGCGAACTTTGGGTGGTTGCGATACCATCTGGGTGATTGTGGATCGTTTAACTAAGTCCGCACACTTCCTAGCTATTAAAGAAACATATAAGACGGAGAAGTTGACTCGCATCTACATTAAGGAAGTAGTTTCTCGGCACGGGGTGCCAACATCCATCATCTCAGACAGAGATGCCCGCTTCACGTCCAACTTCTGGCGGTCACTTCAGAAAGCGTTGGGAACCCGCCTGGATATGAGCACAGCTTATCACCCTCAGACTGATGGTCAAAGTGAAAGGACCATACAAACCTTGGAAGACATGCTTAGGGCATGCGTCATAGACTTCGGAAATAGTTGGGAAATCCACCTGCCTCTAGTAGAATTCTCATATAACAACAGCTATCATACGAGTATTTCGGCAGCACCGTTTGAGGCATTATACGGTCGTAAATGTAGATCACCGGTCTGCTGGGCAGAAGTCGGTGACAGTCAACTCACAGGCCCTGAGTTAATACTTGAGGCTACTGAAAAGATTGTACAGATCAGAAACCGCATGGCGGCGGCACGGGATCGACAGAAAAGCTACGCTGATCAACGACGCAAACCGCTCGAATTTCAAGTAGGCGACCGCGTCCTACTAAAGGTGTCACCCTGGAAGGGTGTAATCCGCTTTGGAAAACGGGGCAAACTAAACCCACGGTACGTAGGCCCGTTTGTAATCTTGAAACGTATCGGACCCGTAGCTTATCAATTAGACCTTCCTGCCGAACTCAGTGGAGTTCACAACGTTTTTCACGTGTCAAATCTGAAGAAGTGTCTATCAGATGAAACTCTAGTCATTCCATTGGATGAGATCCAAGTGGATGAACAACTACACTTTGTGGAACAGCCTATCGAGATCATGGATCGTGAGATCAAGACTCGAAGGCACAGCAAGATTCCGATCGTTAAGGTTCGTTGGGACTCTAAGCGTGGACCGGAGTTCACGTGGGAAAGAGAGGACCAAATGAAAAGCAAATACCCGCACCTCTTCGCAACTGAGCAGCAAACTAACGATACCAACAACTAAATTTTCGGGACGAAAATTCTTTCAACATGGGGATGATGTGACAACCTGGAAATTTCTCATACTTTCGCGTACCATTGTTAACTAAATTCTTGTGCATGGCACTTGGAAATCTTTGTGCATGGCACTTGGGAACTTCTTGTAACTTCGCGTACCATCATAAACGAACTAACTCTTTGTGCGTGGCACTCTAAACATGTACGCTACATTCTAAACCGCGTTTACTCAATTTTCAGGACGAAAATTCTTTCAACATGGGGATAATGTGACATCCCGGTTTTTTGGATAACTTGAACGTAATACTTGTCGAATAAATTGTATGCTACGTATTAAACATGTACGAGTTAGTGAATACGTAATGTGTGATTATGTGATTGTTTTAGTTATAAAATATTTATAGTAAATATGTAGACGAACCGAACCAAACCGCGACACGAACCAACCTCGATTCCTTGTGACTCTAGGAGTTAACCAAGTTTTAAACCTTAAACTCAAACTATTCGGCCGCGTGCAACCCAAACCAAACCAACCCAAGTCCTTTCGGCAGCGTGCAACCGAACCAACCCAAACTACTCTCGGCCGAGAACAAGCCCAAACCGCAAACCCATTCCCTTTTCTTGATCCTTTTTGCGCTATATATACAAACACATGCATGGGTCTTCTTCACAAAAACAAAAACACAAAACCCTAATACCAAAGAGGCCGACGGCAGCCCTTGTTCATTCTCTTCGACCGCAAACAGCCTTACTCTTGTTCCAGTGATTGCGGGCAACCTCTTCCTTCATCATCTTGATCTGATCAGCCCTACATCACCTTCTCGGTCGCGAGCAGCTTGTTCCTTTCATCCTCTCGGCCGCAACTATTCTTGATCATCGGTTCCTCGTCTACTCACGGTTCATTAAGCTTGATATTAAAGGTTAGGATTTATCTTTTGTCTCAAGATCAAATTCGGATTATATGTGTTTGAATGTAGTAAAGTATGTTGTTAATCGGCTGAATTATCAAAGTGTTGCATGTATGATTGTTTTCGGAACTCATATGTTTGCAAGTGGAGGTTGTTTGAAATCTGAAAATTATGGGCTGTGTTTGTTTGTAAAAACTAGAGATGTTGATTAGGGTTTGCATGGATGTGTTATATGTATTGATCTATGATTAGAAAAATCAGTTCTTGATCGCCTAGGTTAATTATATTGACGGTTTATGCGAATTAATGGTAACAATATGCTGAAACAGGTTGCTGAGTAATAGTTACAGCCGACTTCAACTGGCTGTAACTCGGTCATTAGTTTTCGAAAAACGGATTTTCTGATGTCTAGAATGTAGAGATTTAAATAACGAATCTAATGGCGCTGGACTCATATTTTTCTGAAGTCGTTTGATATTCTTAAGTGGCCAAATAAGTTCAGTAACTAAAGCTGTGAAAATCCTGAAATTTTGTTAGTTGTTTATCGAGTTGGATTTTATAATCAGTAGGGAGTCGAGTCATGAATTTTGTACAGCAACTAGGTATGGAAATTTCCGGGCAACTCCCACTGGAATTTTGTTAATTGGACGATCAGTGATTTTTAAATAAATTCTTCCGTGGACTGCAGTCAGAAAGTGACGAATCTGACTACAGCCTAGTATATTAATATTTATGGTTAATTGGTAAAGATTTAGGACTTGGAAAATTTATATACATTTTTACAGTATAAAGGTCACCTGCTGTAAAATAATTGGAATTTTTGGAACGTTGGAACTATTTTATAAAAACCCTAGAAAACAGTTGAATTATGAGTATGTAAGCTGAAATTTGATAACTTGTGATTGTGTGCACCAAAGTGTTGCATGGATTGGATTATGTTCATGATAAATTGTTTTGATTACTATGTTCACATGAGGATACTTTCATGCATGTTTGAGTGTTAGGTATTTTGTTGTGTGTATCACTTTGTGCGTAAATTACGTGTAGAATTTGTATTGGTGTGTTCACACACTGACTTGAAATCAATTGGTTTGTTAGGACGCAATTAGCGGTCCCATCCCTTACAACTTCTTTGCTACACTAACCGAGCAACTAAAGGTGAGTTCACGGCCCCTAACATTATCCGGTTTTTAATCAACAGGGGGAGAAACATGTATACACTCTTCAAACTCAATCTCTTTACGTTATACGAAATTAACGTCACATAACTATTTGGTAACTAAGTTGATGTTAATGTAATGTTATGGTCACTAAGTAGCTATATCACTTAAGTCCTCGTCAATCTCTCGGATCGTTAGTATTGGGTTTTAATAGCGGGGGAATTATAAGTAGTACTACTGGGCCCGACAAGCCCCACCCGAGCTAGTCGCGCTAGCCGACCGGGTATGGTCAACGGGTGAATAATTTGGCCTAACTTCGCCACGGTCAGTGATAGGCCTGGCAACACGGAGGCACAACAGTCATCTTCGATTGCGAACTCTTACGTGACATAACTTTAGGCTAGCTACCTATATATGTTAACATTGAACTTAATTACGAAACAACTATATTATCCTGGGTTAGGGATAATGGAAACAACATCATTATTATTCCGGGTTTGGAATAATGGAAACAACATCATTATTATTCCGGGTTTGGAATAATGGAACCAACATCATTGTTATTCCGAGTTGGGAATAATGGAACTAAATCGTTATCCCGGGATAGGGATAACGGGAGAATCAAACCCATAACCAAACTAACGAATTTATGAAAACCTGTGAACTCACTCATCTTAAATGTTGATACTTGTTTCTTTACATGTTTCTCAGGACGCTAGGAGCTCTAGGTGCACTCACATGCATTGAACAAGACATCTTTTATCGAGTCTCATTTACAAACGTTGTTTTGGGTTTTTCATTTGTTTTGACGTTTGTGTTGGCGCCCGTTTCTCTACTTATTTTATGCTTCCGCTCAACCACTTAAACTAATGCTTCCGCTAAACTTTGGTAAACTAACTAAGACAATCTAAAATCTACGATGATTGGTTAATCAAACGATTTTTGGAAAACGTATCATCAAATCATATAGAGTCGTTCGACGTACTAGTGTTTCAGATTCTGGTTTGTTCACACGCCTCGCGGTAAAACTCCGCAAGTGGAAATTGAGGGTGTGACAAACAGCCCTTTAGAAAAATAGGTTTTCAAGTTTTCAATATGTTTAGATAAAAAAAATGTAGATGCACGGTACCCCTGACAGCGAAAACGAACGAACAAGAACGAACGTAACCGAACATATTACCGAACGTTCACGAACGCAGTCGAACTAACGAGACCTATGTTCATGTTTGTTCGCTAAGCTAACCGAACGGAATTTTTTGTTCATGTTTGTTTGATAAGCTAACCGAACGAACATAAACGAACTTCCTACCGAACGGTTCACGAACTGTTCGCTAAATGTTCTGCTCATTACAGCCCTAAAGTTAAGTACTAGTTTTAGGGGTATTTTAGTAGTTGTGTTTATTAGATTAAGAGGGTGTTTGGGGTTGAGTTTTGAAAATAGATTATGCGTTTTGAATAATCAGAATCAGATAATTAGCTGTAACAAAACGTGTTGCAGAAAGATAGTGTTTGGATTTTATTATGTTGTTTGATATCACAATAATCAACTATTTGAGTGTTTGGTAAATATATATTTAAAAAATAAATAACATTTAATCTCTACAAAACGTAAAAAATCAGTTTTTGTGGAATCCTGTTTTCCTATAGTAAGGGTTGACCTACTTTTAGATTATCACGGTTTGATCTCTACAAAACGTAAAAAATCAATTTTTATTATTTTTTTACTAAACATTCAAAATAGATTTTTTGCGTTCTCAAAACACAATAATCAAAAAATCATTTTAAAAAAGCAATGTGAAACACACCCTAAATAACATAATTAAAAATTAAAACTGGTTTTCAACCAATCCGCTTTTAAATTCGCATGATTTCAACCACAATTCCATTTGCAATCAAGAATCACCTGCCGCATTTGCGGACTTCGAGCCACGATGATGTACCAGTGTGTCTGCTAGCTTGATTTCTTTTTTCTATAAGATGATATTGTGTTTTTATTTTCCTTTTTTCATTCTCACCGTTGTTTTAGACATTGTTCTTCAACCATGGAGGAAGAGAGATCGTGTTCTTAATCTTTCGAACCAGATGGAAAACGTTGGGTTTTAAACAAGCCGTTCTGTTAAAGGTGAGTTTTTTTAGGGTGTACCTATTCGCACACCATCTTGCCTATTTGCACACCAAATCCTAACAAACCCTACCTTTACCTACGTTGCGTATAGGGTTACACCTATACGCTGCGTATAGACCTATATGCAACGTATGTAAAGCATGGTTCTCAGAGCTTAGTCAGCAATCATTGCACAGAAAACAAGGTTTATATACGCTGCGTATAGGTCTATACGCAGCGTATATAAACCATCAGATTCTTTGGGGTCATTTAGGTGGGGTTGAAGCATCAGTTTTTCCACAAAATTTATATACGCTGCGTATAGACCTACACGCAGCGTATATAACCTTCTGAAAATTTGTTTTGTTCATTTCGCTTATTTGTGGTATAAATTCTCATCTGGTTACAACGTTGACTCGTTTAAAATGTATAACGAGTTAAAAATATATAATGTTTTTTTATTATTTAGTCGATGTCGTCTGTAACGATGCTACGTCCGTCACACGCGTCGAAAAGCGTATAACATTCTTTTTTTTGAAAAGCGTGTATACGGTCCGAATATACAATACCGTTTGAATATTATACCGTGCGATTCGAATACTATAACGTTAAAATATTACAACGTTAAATATTTTGTTACACCGTTAACAGCAAAGGTTTTATATATACAGCAAAAGTTTGATATATACAACAAAAGTTTGTACATACATAACAAAAGATATAATACTATATACAACATAAGTTTGTACATGCATAACAAAAGACATATAACTACGATAGCGGGTCTTGCTACTCCTGCTGCTGATGCCATTCCGCAGCCGGAACGAAGTGACGTGGAGCTAACCCGTCACGCCGCCGGCGCTGCTGCAGCTCCACAACCACCCACTCCATCACATAGTTCAGCCGGTCAACGTCTCGACGTAGCCGTTGATACTCCGCGTATGAGTGGGTAGGACCGGGCCCAACATGTCATGGGAACTAAGGCACCCCAGGTGGTCCACGCGGATGTGGTGGCTCCGGAATGTACATATGTGGCTCATGTTGCGGCACCTCCGGATCGCGTGCGGGATATATCAGCTCGAACTGTGCCGGCAGCTGCGCAGGCTCGAAAATCTGGTCGTTCGCACCCTTAAACCGCTTACCGACTAGGAACCTTTTGGTGATGTGCATTCCCGATATCGTGTTCATCCCCATCCACTTCGGCTGTATCGCCGGGCCTATACGCGGGTCAGTCTCCGTGTGCGAGAGCGCAGGGCCTCTTGTACAGGAGGCAATACATGAAAAACAGGTCACCGCTCGTACACCACTCCCGACTCTTGTTTCGAGCGGTGATGGAAGTGAATAACATTTTGTGAAAATACCTGCACAAAAGAAAACAAGTTAGTAAATAATAAAAATATAATATATTTTTGTCTCGCTACCAATTTTGGCGCTCGTTAGGGACCTACACGCCTTACGGTTTGACTTTGACTAAATAATAAAAAAAATATTTTAACGACGATCTTATTTTTGACTAACGTTACGGACCTACGCGCCTTACGGTTCAACTTCGACTAAATAATAAAAAAATATTTTAACGATGATCTTAGTTTCGATGCTCATTAGGGACCTACGCACAAGCAGCACGTATGATATCAAGCAAGTTAATACAAAGTAATTAACGCAATCGCCAAGAGTCACCGGCAACGGCGCAAAAAACCTAAAGTACTAAAGATAGTTTAGTAATAACAACAAAATTAACCTAATTCTAGCCTCTAAGTAGTACTCTAGACTCACTAAAATGAACTAAACTACTAACCGGCAAGTGTACCGATCGACTCTAGTATAGCTTAAGTAAGTCCGGATATTGAACCCACGAGACTCTACTGATTATGTTAACTACTCTATTTAGACTCTGACTGACGGACTAGAATATTTGTTTATTTGAGTAGGGGGGTTTCTAACAATTACTAAGAAAGCAATTTAAGACTAGCTAAAATTAACTAAGTTAACTAAACGAATTGATTTAGACTTTTACTTTGATGGTGAGAAAACACTACCTAGACTGGAATCCTGATAGCTTCAAAATAATTTTTATTAGAAGTTGTCAACTATGGAACCGGATCGTGAAGTATTCGCTTGTCTAGTTATCTAAAGGACCCCTGTCCCTTCTTAAGAGCACACAGTGACACCCTAGAGGTTGTTTAGACTACCGGTTATTAGATTCTCTCCCAAGACCTCTAATGGGTTTATGGAAGTACAATACAAGATCCACTCCCTCACAGGATCTGAATCAAAGGTAAACTTGGACTTTCGGCTAGACTTTCTAGACAACTGCCAACGGGTCAACTTCCTATGAAAGCTCCACCTTGCGGCTTAATGACTTAGACCTAGCAATAATCACGCACCTCACAGCTATTGATGATTAGTAGAACACTTGATTTTATAAGATTACCAAACATTACTTCTAAGGTTAATTGTGCACTATAACCCTAAAGACTCTAGCTTTATTATGTGATATAGACAGTCACCAAAACTAGACCCTAACTCGACTCTATTATGTGATAAAGATCGTCACCAAGAATCAAGTGAAACAATGAACAATATTCAAACACTATCAAGCATGCATACACATCTAGTTGAAAGAACAAGTCTCTTACAAACTCATAAACAATCCATAGCATCCATAAATCAAGTAAAAATCAAAGCTTTAACACAATCATTCATCCAATCTAGGTAGTCTATGAAAATTAGCCAACAAAGTCATTGAAAACTTCAAACACAAGTCAAGTTCAAGAGTTTTAAAAATCATATAAAGACAAGACGAAAGTAGGAATACCCGAATGATAAATTAGGCACACCGAATGATTCCCACGCTTCCAATCCTCAACGTGCAGCTCCGAATACTCGAAACTCTGTGTAAAAGCTCCAATGTTTCGCCCAAAACCTCTTCAATTCGTAAGTTAGGGTTCTTAATGATTATCCTTGAGTTTATATATGATCCCTCTTCAAAACCACATTCAAATTCGAACAGATCTACAGATATCACCCTCTCGCCGGCCGCGAGAGGGTTTCAAAGGATGGGTCGCGGCCCGCGACCATGTTTATGACATCAGCATTTTATAAACCTCTCGCGGGAGGCGAGAAGTATCACCCCGGCAAGTTGCGACATGCCAGAAGCCTAAAAATCAGTATTTTCGACCCGTTTCAGCTCCCGAGTCTTCCAATCCGTTCCAGAACTTGACTTTTTTGTGTTTTCACATGTTTTCCTCATTTTCCAGCTGTTTTGAGCTCACAAGACCTGCAAAACGCAATTGGATCAAAAGACTAACTATTCTACGGAAAACGAAACTAAAACTAACGAAAACTATACAAACTGAACACGATAAACTAATGTGTTTTGCAATACATCAAATATCCCCACACTTACTCTTTTTTCGTACTCGAAAAAGAATCTACGCAAAAGGAATCAGAGGTAAGTAACTACTCGGGTCAAAAACTATTCATACTTGTTAAAGTCAACACTTGTGTTAGCCGCGATTGCAAATATATTTGTCCTCCTAAACCCGAACTCAGTTCCAAGCCCTTATCATGCAAATTTAGTTCAAGTGCGATCAGTCTACCTAGGGTCTCACACTAGAAGCCACAGTCTATCTAATCCCGCCTCAAGCTTATAGAACAAAAGGTACGATCACTGGACCAATTCCTAACCATTTTATACCAAAATCAAGAGAATTTAAAATCAACATTTTCTTTTGAGCTTAGACGTTGCTTTACCTAACTCAGAGGCTGTCTCAACCAGAGTCACCATCCCCAAGAGCGACAACGTGAGCGTCGGTAATTTTTTTCGCAATTTTGATTTCACACATCCCAGAGGCATTCGACGTTAGAGTCAACATTCCCAACGAAGATTACATAGACTTGCGCTACTTTTCTTAGTTTCTAGCTCAATTTATTCACTTTTATTCTTTTCATGATTAAAAGTTCTAACGATTTTGACTTATAACGGCATTCCTTATACTATTATTGGCGGTTTCAATTTTCCATTTTTCCTAGATGAGCACCCACTATCAAACCAACAATTAAGGTATATTAAGATCAGAGGAACCTAGAACCAAACCAGGCCTATTCACATATCCCAAACTAGACACAAGCTCAACTATTTCTATCTCATATTATCATTATTTGTACCCGAATAACAACCCATCTTTAATATCATTTTCCGTCTCATTTTGCAAACTTCTTTATTCAGAGGACATTTTCTCATTTTTTTCAATTTTTTTGGATTTTTCACATTTTCTACTTTTTTCATAAATAAATCAATATATGACTCAAGCTAAATTAAAAACTATGTATCTCATCCCCACACTTAAAGATTGCATTGTCCCTAACATAAAGACAACACACGACTCAAACTACCTAACAAAACAAGCAAAACCAAAAACTAAATGAACAAAATAAATAAATATTTACAAGTGGAAACGACTTAGCTGAATATATGCAAGACTGTCAATGTGCCAGTCTATTCCACATATGCCCTCCAATCCGAACACGCTCAGGAAACAATTCCTCACTCTCGGACACGCAAACGGAAGCGGCAAAAATAAACACCAAACCTATCAATAATAATCATAAAAACAGAAGCATACCATACGATAGATCATAGTGTCTCGAACATACCATTCAAACATCAGAGTATCAACCAAATCAACTACCCTAACCCAACCCAACCAACCAAATACCAAAGTATCCAAAATTAGGGGTACAAACTGGATTAGATAAAAACAACATAAAAGAAAAATAAAAGATACTACTTCAAACTTCGGTTGCTATCTGCCATCACTCGTCATCGCCACCAGACTCACTCCTCCTCCTCTTCACTTGGCTCTTCATACACCTGAAAAGCCGGCGTCAGGTCCACATATCCACCCTGCCTAGAACCTGAACCACCCTGAACGGAACTACCTACCTTACCCGGATCATAATACCCCGGCATCGGAAACTGCGCTGGATCAACAGTAGGTTGAAAGAAATCTGGGCCCGCATACTCATCCATCCCATCATATATTGAAGAGCTCCATCCTGCATATCCTGCCGGTAGTCGATCCTACCAAAACCCAAATCCATCCTCTCATAAAGCGATGCCAAAGTAAGTGGGTTTGGCGGTGGCTATCTCTTGGAGTACTGAGGAGCTGGTATCTGCTGGCGAGTCCTCTAGTGATAGTGTGGCGGAATGGCTCCCTGCATCACAGCTGCAGCTGACCCTGGAGGTAGTGGGACCTGTGGTCCTTGACTCACGTTGTCCCACTCTGGCGGGTTGGAATAAGTCAGAATACCCACAGACTGTAGATCTTTTAACCTTCATAAACCCCGGTTTCGGCCCCTCTCTCATCTTATCGGTCGGATACCTCTCAAACACACCTTGAGTCTCTGCTAACCAAGTAACGTAAGGACCACAATACATTCTCGCACCAGAACCACCCCTCCACGGTCTCCTCATCGACCACGCAAAAATAGTCTCCAGATTGGCGGGCCTTCCCTTAACCATACACATCAAACATAATAAACTGACTTGGTTGACCTTGTAATCATCCTGCCACCTGCCAACAAGAGTGGCCGCTAGAATCTTATGTATAAACCTCAAAATTGGATCAGTGATGTCACTTGCGACTATGTTGTTTGAGTAAGAAACCCTCGAGATAGTACCCCAAAACCTTGCCAACTCGTTAGACCGAACATTGTAATCATGGTCTTTCTTGAAGACCCCTTGAAGACTCGTAATAAAATCAACCGTCTGAACCTACTCTTCCATATAGAACTGCAATGCCACAACAAATTGTGGGATTGTCATCTCATAAGATTTCGTTCCTATAGCAAAGAGTACTGCATATTTTTCATAGAAATTCCCTTGTTTGTAATTGAAAGTGGAGTGAAAGTCTAGGATAATTTCTTTGTTTAGTCTAGCATCACAATCCAAGACCCTCCTAAACTTCGGTCCTAAAAACTGCTCCACCCGGGCTCTTGCCCCCAAGCGATCCAACAACTCCCAGTCGATCCTTCTAAACTTAAGCAAATCGGCTGAAATTAGAGTATTCAGACTTTCAAATTCCCCCGAGTTTAACTCAAATTGCAACAATGGACTATCCACAATTCTTGTACTCTGACCATGTGGGACCCCCAGCCCCTGTAATCCATCTCCCTGACAATGTCCTCCTGAATGACTGGCTCATTTGGAGGCCCTTGAGGACGCTGCTGTGGTCCTCTCTTTCTCCCCATTTTGCTCGAAGATCCTTCACCTGACATCTGCAAAACAACCATATATATGAACCAATGCACACAGAATAATTAGCAAAGGATTAAGATTCACAAACTATTTTTGGTATTTTTATTATTTTTTTTACAAGTGCTAATAACCGTATAGCATTCCATTCGCGATTAAAACCAAAAACCGGGTTACCGTTTACAAAAAGCATAAGTTCTAAACACCCTCACCCAAATAGAGATTGAGTATGGGCGAATCTTTTGTACTAGTACACGCATATAAGTAAACCCATGACCAACTAGAACTAAGACTACTAGATTCAACATATACGACTCAATGTACACCACCCCCTTCTGGCACTTTAATTGGCCTCAGTTAAATCCCAAGTGCCAAAATAAACCAACTTTGAGTGTTAAACCAAGTAAAGTTGAAAACTTTATATTGTACACAGTCAAGCGGGTCACGAATATGAGGAAAAATCACATCTTTAGCACGAACATTACCAACCCGAATCCGCACAATCTATGTTACTACACCCTAAAGCTATGATAGCCGCAAAACACAAGTTCTTCAACCCAAACCAACCCTTCTTCAATCTGCATTATGCTAAACTAACCAACCCAAACCATCCGCAACCTCATAGTAGCACTAACATGAACAAAACAAAAACCTAAACATAGACCCGACCAAAGACTCGCATGAATCTAACTAGAAATTGAAATTGCGGACTTAAAGTGCAAAATTACAAGAACACATACCTTGGAGTCGGATTAAACAAGAAGAACTAAGGTGTACGGTGTAAGCTTGAAACCCTTGTGAGATACGCGAAATCGTGGTGAAAGATGGAGATTTATGGTGGAAAATGATGGGGTAATGGTTGGGGTGAATGGAAATGATGAAATTTGGTGGACTTTGAAGAAAATCTGAGATGTATGATGTGACATCCCGGGTTTTTCGGATAACTTAAACGTAATACTGGTCAAACTAATTACGTGCTATGTGTATGAACGCGTATGAGTTAATGAATACGTGATGTGTGATTACGTGAATTGTGTTAGTTACAAAATATATGTATATATAATAAATATGTGCACGAACCGAACCGCGACACGAACCAACTTTGATTCCTTGTGACTCTAGGAATTAACCAAGTTTAGAACTCAAACTATTCTCGGCCGTGTGCAACCCAAACCGCAAACCCAAACCGAGATCAAACCAACCTTAAACATATCCCGGCCGCAAGATAAAACCCAAACCGACCCAAGCCAAGTCCCTAGGCCACAAGCTCAAGCCTAACCGCAACCCTCATCTCTTTTGCGCTATATATACACACACCCATGCAGGTTTCATTCACAAACTACAAAACCCTAAAAGAAAACTGCCGTCGGCAGCCTTGTTCTCGCCCTTGTGATCGCAAACAGCTTCTTTCCTTCATCATATCAATCTGATCAGCCTTGTTCACCTTCACGGTCGCGCAACAGCTTGTTCTTTTCTTTCCTCTCGGTCACAGCAGCAGCAGCCCTCGCCATCTTCATCTCTCGGCCGTGAGCAGCTTGTTCTTTTCAGCCTCGGTCGCGGTTATGCTGGAACAGCCGGATCAATCTTGTCCAAATCTCGGCTTGTTTACCTAGTTATTCAAGGTTAGGGTTATCTTTGATTACGAGATCATGTTCGGATATATATGCTTGAATGAAGTGATTAGTTTGTTTCGGATTATATGTGTTGAATGTAATCGGCTGATTTATCGTGTTTATATGCATGATTGTTTTCGGAAATCATAAGTTTGCAAGTATGTTTTGTTTATAAAAACTAGGGTTATGAAATAGGGTTTGCATGGATATGTTATTAGTATTGATCTATGATTAGAAATCGGTTCTTGATCGCCTAGGTTAATCGTATGAACGGCTGATGCGAGTCTATAATAATGATATGCTGAAACAGTTGCTGAGTAATAGTTACAGCCGACTTCATCTGGCTGTAACTCGTTCGTTAGTTGTCGAAAAACGGATTTTCTGATGTCTAGAACGTAGAGATTTGAATAAGAAATCTAATGGCGCTGGATTCATAATTTTCTGAAGTCATTTGATATTTTTAAAGGGCCAAATAAGTTCAGTAACTAAAACTGTGAAAATCCTGAAATTTTGTTAGTTGTTTATCGAGTTGGATTTTAAAATCAGTAGGGAGTTGAGTCATGATTTTTGTACAGCAACTAGGTATGGAAATTTCAGGACAATTCCAACAGGAATTTTGTTAATTGAACGATCAGTGATTTTTAAATAAATTCTTCCGTGGACTGCAGTCAGAAAGCGATAAATCTGACTGCAGCCGAGTATATTGATATTTATGGTTAAATGGTAAAGATTTAGGACATGGAAAATTTATATAAATTTCTACAGTATAAATGTCACCTACTGTAAAAATATTGGAATTTTTGGAACGTTGGAACTATTTTATAAAAATCGTAGAAAACAGCTGAATTATGAGTGTTAAGCTGAAATTTGATAACTTGTGATTGTGTGCACCAAATTGTGGCATGGATTGGTTTATGTTCATAATAAGTTGTTTTGATCACTAGGTTCACATGAGGATACTTGCATGCATGTTTTAGTGTTAGATATGTTGTTTGTGTGTATCACTTTGTGAGTAAATTACGTGTAGAATTTATATTGGTGTGTTCACACACTGACTTGAAATCAATTGGTTTGTTAGGACGCAATTAGCGGTCCCATCCTTTACAACTTCTTTGCTACACTAACCGAGCAACAAAAGGTGAGTTCACGGCCCCTAACTTTATCCGGTTTTTAAACAACAGGGGGAGAAACATGTATACACTCTCAAACTCAATCTCTTTACGTTATACGAATTTAACGTCACATAACTATTCGGTAACTAAGTTAATGTTAATGTAATGTTATGGTCACTAAGCAGCTTTATCACTTAAGTCCTCGTCAATCTCTCGGATCGTTAGTATTGGGTTTAATAGCGGGGGAGTTATAAGTAGTACTAATGGGCCCGACAAGCCCCATCCGAGCTAGTCGCGCAAGCCGACCGGGTATGGTCAACGGGTGAATAATTCAGCCTAACTTCGCCATGGTCAGTGATAGGCCTGGCAACACGGAGGCATAACAGTCAGCTTTGATCGCGAACACTTACGTGACATAACTTTAGGCTAGCTACCTATATATGTTAACATTGAACTTAATTACGAATCAACTGTATTATCCCTGGTTGAGGATAATGGAAACAACAACTTATTATTCCGGGTTTGGAATAATGGAAACAACAACTTATTATTCCGGGTTTGGAATAATGGAAACAACAACTTAATATTCCGGGTTTGGAATATTGGAAGCAACAACTTAATATTCCGGGTTTGGAATATTGGAAGCAACAACTTAATATTCCGGGTTTGGAATATTGGAAGCAACAACTTATTATTCCGGGTTGGAATAATGGAACCAATTCGTTATCCTGGGTTAGGGATAACGGAGAAAACAAACTATAACCGAACAAACGAATTTATGAAAACCTGTGAACTCACTCATCTTTAATGTTGACACTTGTTTCTTTACATGTTTCTCAGGACGCTAGGAGCTCTAGGTGCACGCACATGCATTGAACAAGACATCTTTTATCGAGTCTTATTTATAATTATTGTTTTGGGGTTTTTCATTTGTTTTGGCGTTTGTGTTGGCGCCCGCTTCACTACTTATTTATGCTTCCGCTCAAACTTTAAAAACTGATGCTTCTGCTAAATATTGGTAACTAATCAAGACAATATAAAATCTACGACAAATGATTTTTGAAAACGTATTATCAAATCATATAGAGTCGTTCGACATACTAGTGCTTCAGATTCTGGTTTGTTCACACGCCTCGCGGTAAAACTCCGCAAGTGGAAATTGAGGGTGTGACAGATTGGTATCAGAGCCACTAGCTAACCAGGTTTGCATTAGAAGTAGACCTAAACTATAGCTGATTTCACGACACTAGACTTAGTTTGGCACTGAACTGTTATATCTTGTTATGTGATGTACCACAACTATGTTATGTGAAATATGAATGCATAATTGAGACGAATGCAACTCGTAACTAACTACACAACCTAAAGGCAATGTCATCATCATCCTCATCATCATCCGACAAACTTACGCAACCAAGGGCGCCAGGGAAGGCACCTATGGTGGAACCCTTACCATCTAATGGCGTGGAGACACGCTCAGCTGCTAGGAAAAAGACTCGCTCTAAGGGAGGAGTCGTCCTCACGCCCAACCATTGCTGTGCCGATTGAACCGGTTAACCCTGTAGAAGTAGGAATTGACCTACTTAGAATTATATTACATAAACAACAAGCACAGATAGAAAGAATGCAGGAAACCATCCTAGCACAAGGATGGATGATCCGACAACTTACTGGTAAAACCGACTCGCTCGAGGAAGAGCATCATACAAGTAAGATAGCTCGTAACACCATAGCCAGAGATCTGCGTGCTGAGCAGATAAGAGCCGACTGGCTTGAGGACAGAGTCCTGGAAAATAGTTGGAACATTCAGGAACTGCAAAATCAAGCACCCGCACCAGCACCGGCCTCTCAAATGCCGGTAGAGGATCCAGAGGAGGATCCAGAGGAGGAGGACCCAGCTGTAGAAGCTGGAAATGCCGCGCAGGATGACGGCAACGACAGTGATTTGGGGGATGGAGACGTAGAAGACTGACACGTCTCGCTTATTTTATTTACTTTCCTTCAGTCTATTTATTTTCTACTTAGATCTAAAATGGCTACTGGACGTCGCGGAAATCTCAACATGACGCCTTAAGAATTAGCCGCAATGATCCAAGAAAACGTGAATGCTGCTCTGGCAGGTGTTCAAAACCCACCAACAGCAGGAGGGGTCTTAACCCCTACAAGATGTTCCTCGTCGCGAAACCAAGTAAATTCTCGGGGGCAGAAGGACCCATAGGATTGGTTCGCTGGATCGAAAAATCTGAATCCGTATTTGAAATGTGCAACTGTCTAGAGGCCAACAAGGTCAAATACGCAGCCTCAACACTGGAAGATGGGGCACTGACATGGTGGAATGCACAAGTCCAAACGCGTGGACTTATTGCTGCCAATGCAATGGCATGGGCCGAGTTCAAGGCCCTAATCAAAGAGGAGTACTGTCCACGAGACAGAGTGCAACAGTTGGAGCAAGCCTTATGGAACCACAAGATGGTGGGATCGGAAATTGAAGCTTACACCGCAAAACATCATGATTTGGTATTTCTGTGTCCCGATTTGGCCAACACTGTGGAGAAAAGACTCGAGCTCTATCTTGGGGGTCTGGTTCCGGAAATTCAGGGTATGGTAATGGCTAGTAACCCTGTAACTGAACATCAAGCGATCCGATTGGCTCACAAACTCACCGATAAGGCGGTGGAACAGAAGAAGCTGCTAGCACGGGGTACAACTGAAGTTGCCCCGGATAACAAAAGAAAGTTTGAAGACTCGTCTGCTCGACAGTCTTCGTCATCTCAGCCGCAACAAGGGAACCAGAAACGGTTCAATCATTTCAACAGCCACCGGGGTCACCAAAATCAGCCTGCCAACAACAACAACAACCAGAACGCAAGCGGCTATGCAGGTCGAAAGCCGCAGTGCAACCGCTGTAATCTCCACCATAACGGCCCTTGTGCCGGAAATCGCTGCCAACGATGTGGCAAGATGGGACATGCGGCAAAGGATTGTCGTGGGGATATCATGTCCCGACAAAATCAAAACCAACCCCAGGGTCAGCAGCAGGGTATTAACCGGGGATGCTATCAGTGTGGTAGCACTGCTCATTTCAGAAGAGACTGCCCACGGTTGCGTAATAACAACAATAATGGTGGAAACAACCACAACCACAATAACCACAACAACAATAACAACAACAACAATAATGGGAACGGTGGCACAGGGGGTGCCAAAGGTCGCGCATTTACATTGGGCCGCGGAGAGGCCAGAAACGACTCGAACGTGGTCACCGGTAAGTTTCCCCTTAATGAACATTTTGCTTCTGTGCTTTTTGATACGGGTGCGGATAGGAGCTTTATATCTGAGTCTTTTAGGAAGAACCTAAATCTCACACTTAAACCATTAGAGACCCCTTATGTTATAAAATTAGCCGATGGTAAATCTGTAGATGTGACCCAAATAGTATCCGGCTGTCAACTCAAACTCACGGGCCACACCTTTACCATTGATCTGATGACAACTACTCTGGGTAGTTTTGACGTGGTAGTCGGAATGGACTGGCTATCTGACGTCCGGGCTGAAGTTCTCTGCTTCGAAAAATCTATCCATATTCCGCTCTCTAACGACGAAATCCTGACGGTACAAGGCGATAAGGCAAGCGCCGTCACCAACATCATCTCATACATACAAGCGCAGAAGTATCTTCGGAGAAAGAACTCCTTCGCTTTACTCGCACTGATTTCCGAACAGCCTAAGGACGAGAAACGTATAGAAGACATCCCCGTCGTCCGTGATTTTTCTGATGTATTCCCAGAAGAGCTACCTGGTCCTCCACCCCATCGACAATTGGAGTTTGAGATCGAATTGGCAAACAATGCAACTCCTATTGCCAAGGCTCTATACCGCCTAGCTCCAGCCGAGCTGCAGGAGCTGTCGACCCAACTTCAGGAGCTATTAGAAAAAGGATTTATCCGACCAAGCGTTTCGCCATGGGGAGCTCCAGTCCTTTTTGTCAAGAAAAAGGACGGGACTTTCCGCATGTGCATCGACTACAGGGAACTCAACAAGGTTACTATCAAGAACCGATACCCGTTACCTCGCATCGACGATCTTTTCGACCAACTTCAAGGGTCAAGCTATTACTCCAAGATTGACCTACGGTTCGGTTACCACCAGCTACTCGTCAGGGAGGAAGATATCGCCAAGACGGCATTTCGTACTAGGTATGGCCATTATGAGTTCTTGGTCATGCCCTTCGGTCTCACCAACGCACCTGCGGTGTTTATGGATCTCATGAACCGTGTGTGTACACCATACCTCGACAAGTTTGTCATTGTGTTCATCGATGACATACTCATCTACTCCAAAAGTGAAGAAGAACATGCTGAACATCTACGATTACTGCTAGGATTACTCCAACAGGAAAAGCTATATGCCAAGCTTTCGCAGTGTGATTTCTGGATTCGGGAAGTTCAGTTTCTCGGGCATATCGTGAATGAAAGGGGTATCCACGTAGACCCTGCCAAGATTGAAGCCATCAAAAACTGGGAAGCACCAAAGACACCGACGGAGATCCGCCAATTTTTGGGATTGGCTGGTTACTACAGATGTTTTATCGAGGGATTCTCAAAGATCGCACAACCGCTTACTACCCTCACCCAGAAAGGCATCAAGTATGCTTGGGGTGACAAGCAAGAAGCAGCATTTCAATTGCTGAAACAGAAACTTTGCAGTGCACCCATTTTGTCCTTGCCGGAAGGGACAGACGACTTTGTAGTATATTGTGATGCTTCCATTCAGGGATTGGGATGCGTACTCATGCAACACAATAAGGTCATCGTGTATGCGTCGCGACAACTGAAGGTTCACGAGAAAAACTACACGACGTATGACCTGGAATTGGGAGCAGTAGTGTTTGCACTTAAGATTTGGAGACACTACCTCTATGGAACGAAGTGCACAATCTTTACAGACCACAAGAGCCTCCAACACATCTTTGATCAGAAGGAGTTGAACATGCGACAGCGTCGCTGGGTCGAACTCTTGAACGATTATGAGTGTGCCATTCGGTATCACCCGGGTAAAGCTAACGTGGTAGCTGATGCCCTCAGTAGGAAGGAACACTTGAAACCATGTCGTGTGCGAGCATTGCAGCTTACTATTCAATCGGGGCTACCCGAACAAATACGCGACGCCCAGTTAGAAGCAGTTAAGGAAGAAAACATCAAGGCCGAATCGGTGTGAAAAATGGAACGCGATTGGGAAGTAAAACCCAACGGAGCCCGGTATTTCATGAATCGCATATGGGTACCTCTCTACGGAAACCTCAGAGAGCTAGTCATGGATGAAGCTCACAAATCCCGATACTCTGTCCATCCGGGTTCGGATAAGATGTATCAAGACCTTAAAGCTGCGTATTGGTGGCCCAACATGAAAGCCGATATAGCCACCTACGTGAGTAAATGTTTGACTTGTGCAAAAGTCAAGGTAGAGTATCAAAAGCCATCGGGGCTACTTCAACAACCTGAGATCCCAGTGTGGAAGTGGGATCAGATCTCGATGGATTTCATCACTAAACTCCCGCGAACTTTGGGAGGTTGCGATACTATCTGGGTAATTGTGGATCGTTTAACTAAGTCCGTACACTTCCTAGCTATTAAAGAAACAGATAAGACGGAGAAGTTGACTCGCATCTACATTAAGGAAGTAGTTTCTCGGCACGGGGTGCCAACATCCATCATCTCAGACAGAGATGCCCGCTTCACGTCCAACTTCTGGCGGTCACTTCAGAAAGCGTTGGGAACCCGCCTGGATATGAGCACAGCTTATCACCCTCAGACTGATGGTCAAAGTGAAAGGACCATACAAACCTTGGAAGACATGCTTAGGGCATGCGTCATAGACTTCGGAAATAGTTGGGAAATCCACCTGCCTCTAGTAGAATTCTCATATAACAACAGCTATCATACGAGTATTTCGGCAGCACCGTTTGAGGCATTATACGGTCGTAAATGTAGATCACCGGTCTGCTGGGCAGAAGTCGGTGACAGTCAACTCACAGGCCCTGAGTTAATACTTGAGGCCACTGAAAAGATTGTACAAATCATAAACCGCATGGCGGCGGCACGAGATCGACAGAAAAGCTACGCTGATCAACGACGCAAACCGCTCGAATTCCAAGTAGGCGACCGCGTCCTACTAAAGGTGTCACCCTGGAAGGGTGTAATCCGCTTTGGAAAACGGGGCAAACTTAACCCACGGTACGTAGGCCCGTTTGTAATCTTGAAACGTATCGGACCCGTAGCTTATCAATTAGACCTTACTGCCGAACTCAGTGGAGTTCACAACGTATTTCACGTGTCAAATCTGAAGAAGTGTCTATCAGATGAAACACTAGCCATTCCATTGGATGAGATCCAAGTGGATGAACAACTACACTTCGTGGAAAAGCCTATTGAGATCATGGATCGTGAGATCAAAACTCGAAGGCACAGCAAGATTCCGATCGTTAAGGTTTGTTGGGACTCTAAGCGTGGACCGGAGTTCACGTGGGAAAGAGAGGACCAAATGAAAAGCAAATACCCACACCTCTTCCCAACTGAGCAGCAAACTAACGATGATGTGACAACCTGGAAATTTCTCATACATTCGCGTACCACTGTTAACTAAATTTTTGTGCATGACACTTGGAAATCTTTGTGCATGGCACTTGGGAACTTCTTGTAACGTTACGTACCATCATTAACGAACTAACTCTTTGTGAGTGGCACTCTAAACATGTACGCTACAGTCTAAACCGCGTTTACTCAATTTTCGGACGAAAATTCTTTCAACATGGGGATAATGTGACATCCCGGGTTTTTCGGATAACTTAAACGTAATACTGGTCAAACTAATTACGTGCTATGTGTATGAACGCGTATGAGTTAATGAATACGTGATGTGTGATTACGTGAATTGTGTTAGTTACAAAATATATGTATATATAATAAATATGTGCACGAACCGAATCGCGACACGAACCAACTTTGATTCCTTGTGACTCTAGGAATTAACCAAGTTTAGAACTCAAACTATTCTCGGCCGTTTGCAACCCAAACCGCAAACCCAAACCGAGATCAAACCAACCTTAAACATATCCCGGCCGCAAGATAAAACCCAAACCGACCCAACCCAAGTCCCTCGGCCACAAGCTCAAGCCTAACCGCAACCCTCATCTCTTTTGCGCTATACATACACACACCCATTCATGTTTCATTCACAAACTACAAAACCCTAAAAGAAAACTGCCGTCGGCAGCCTTGTTCTCGCCCTTGTGATCGCAAACAGCTTCTTTCCTTCATCATATCAATCTGATCAGCCTTGTTCACCTTCACGGTCGCGCAACAGCTTGTTCTTTTCTTTCCTTTCGGTCGCAGCAGCAGCAGCCCTCGCCATCTTCATCTCTCGGCCGTGAGCAGCTTGTTCTTTTCAGCCTCGGTCGCGGTTATGCTGGAACAGCCGGATCAATCTTGTCCAAATCTCGGCTTGTTTACCTAGTTATTCAAGGTTAGGGTTATCTTTGATTACGAGATCATGTTCGGATATATATGCTTGAATGAAGTGATTAGTTTGTTTCGGATTATATGTGTTGAATGTAATCGGCTGATTTATCGTGTTTATATGCATGATTGTTTTCGGAAATCATAAGTTTGCAAGTATGTTTTGTTTATAAAAACTAGGGTTATGAACTAGGGTTTGCATGGATATGTTATTAGTATTGATCTATGATTAGAAATCGGTTCTTGATCGCCTAGGTTAATCGTATGAACGGCTGATGCGAGTCTATAATAATGATATGCTGAAACAGTTGCTGAGTAATAGTTACAGCCGACTTCATCTGGCTGTAACTCGGTCGTTAGTTGTCGAAAAACGGATTTTCTGATGTCTAGAACGTAGAGATTTGAATAAGGAATCTAATGGTGCTAGATTCATAATTTTCTGAAGTCATTTGATATTTTTAAAGGGCCAAATAAGTTCAGTAACTAAAACTGTGAAAATCCTGAAATTTTGTTAGTTGTTTATCGAGTTGGATTTTAAAATCAGTACGGAGTTGAGTCATGATTTTTGTACAGAAACTAGGTATGGAAATTTCCGGACAACTCCAACTGGAATTTTGTTAATTGAATGATCAGTGATTTTTAAATAAATTCTTCCGTGGACTGCAGTCAGAAAGCGATAAATCTGACTGCAGCCGAGTATATTGATATTTATGGTTAAATGGTAAAGATTTAGGACATGGAAAATTTATATAAATTTCTACAGTATAAATGTCACCTACTGTAAAAATATTGGAATTTTTGGAACGTTGGAACTATTTTATAAAAATCGTAGAAAACAGCTGAATTATGAGTGTTAAGCTGAAATTTGATAACTTGTGATTGTGTGCACCAAATTGTGGCATGGATTGGTTTATGTTCATAATAAGTTGTTTTGATCACTAGGTTCACATGAGGATACTTGCATGCATGTTTGAGTGTTAGATATGTTGTTTGTGTGTATCACTTTGTGAGTAAATTACGTGTAGAATTTGTATTGGTGTGTTCACACACTGACTTGAAATCAATTGGTTTGTTAGGACGCAATTAGCGGTCCCATCATTTACAACTTCTTTGCTACACTAACCGAGCAACAAAAGGTGAGTTCACGGCCCCTAACTTTATCCGGTTTTTAAACAACAGGGGGAGAAACATGTATACACTCTCAAACTCAATCTCTTTACGTTATACGAATTTAACGTCACATAACTATTCGGTAACTAAGTTAATGTTAATGTAATGTTATGGTCACTAAGCAGCTTTATCACTTAAGTCCTCGTCAATGTCTCGGATCGTTAGTATTGGGTTTAATAGCGGGGGAGTTATAAGTAGTACTACTGGGCCCGACAAGCCCCATCCGAGCTAGTCGCGCTAGCCGACCGGGTATGGTCAACGGGTGAATAATTCAGCCTAACTTCGCCATGGTCAGTGATAGGCCTGGCAACACGGAGGCACAACAGTCAGCTTCGATCGCGAACACTTACGTGACATAACTTTAGGCTAGCTACCTATATATGTTAACATTGAACTTAATTACGAATCAACTGTATTATCCCGGGTTGAGGATAATGGAAACAACAACTTATTATTCCGGGTTTGGAATAATGGAAACAACAACTTATTATTCCAGGTTTGGAATAATGGAAACAACAACTTAATATTCCGGGTTTGGAATATTGGAAGCAACAACTTAATATTCCGGGTTTGGAATATTGGAAGCAACAACTTAATATTCCGGATTTGGAATATTGGAAGCAACAAATTAATATTCCGGGTTTGGAATATTGGAAGCAACAACTTATTATTCCGGGTTGGAATAATGGAACCAATTCGTTATCCCGGGTTACGGATAACGGAGAAAACAAACTATAACCGAACAAACGAATTTATGAAAACCTGTGAACTCACTCATCTTTAATGTTGACACTTGTTTCTTTACATGTTTCTCAGGACGCTAGGAGCTCTAGGTGCACGCACATGCATTGAACAAGACATCTTTTATCGAGTCTTATTTATAATTATTGTTTTGGGGTTTTTCATTTGTTTTGACGTTTGTGTTGGCGCCCGCTTCACTACTTATTTATGCTTCCGCTCAAACTTTAAAAACTGATGTTTCTGCTAAATATTGGTAACTAATTAAGACAATATAAAATCTACGACAAATGATTTTTGAAAACGTATTATCAAATCATATAGAGTCGTTCGACATACTAGTGCTTCAGATTCTGGTTTGTTCACACGCCTCGCGGTAAAACTCCGCAAGTGGAAATTGAGGGTGTGACATATGAAGGTTGGTGGCGAGATGCGGCAAGTGTATAAGTGAAATTAGGGTAAAAACTGATGAAATTTGGAGTTAAAACGAAACAGGGCTGCAGATAGGGGGACTAGCGGGCCGCGAGCGGTGGAGAGATCCTAGTCGCGCCCCGCCACCGTGTTTTAAAATTTTTGCCTAGTACCCGCTGGCGGGCCGCGAGCGGTGGAGCTATGGCTTCTCATGCCCTACCACTAGTCATTTTTCACTGAAAGTTTCATTTCTTTTGTTGTATTTCATGCCTTAGAAAAAATTCCTAACACTTACCAAACCTCCAAACCAACCCAAAAATTTTCTAACACTTGTAAAGTTATTTGGACCTTTGTTTTTCTCGTCATTCCACAAGCATCCTCGGTTATGAATCTCTACAATTGACCTGAAACACAAAACAAAGACCAAACACACTACCAAGAACAACCGTTAGCTACGAAAAAGCATAAAAAATCAACGAAAATACAAACGGTACAAACTCTATACTTGAGCTTCCACTCAAGACACTAAGTGGTGATGTTAGGCATGTCCTCGAGAGGAGTTACCTCATTCTCGGTGTTATTAATCGGGCCACCTAAATAATACTTCAACCTATGGCCATTTACCTTCCATATGCAACCGTTGACCTCATTTAATAACTCAACCGCACCATGCGGAAACACTTCCCTCACAATATATGGCCCCATCCATTTGGACTTCAACTTCCCGGGGAACAATTTAAACCGTGAATTGTAAAGAAGCACTTTATCTTCGGCCTTAAACTCCTTAAACTCCTTCAGCCTTCGATCATGTAAAGCTTTAGATTTCTCCTTAATACTCCATGATCGCTCATATGCCGCATCCCTTAACGCTTCCAACTCATGGATTTGAAAATACCTCCTCCTAGCCGCTTCGGTCATATCTAGATTTACGGTCTTAAGAGCCCAAAGAGCCCTATACTCCAACTCTACGGGAAGATGGCAAGCTTTGCCATATACGATCATAAACGGTGTAGTCCCTAAAGGTGTCTTGTAGGCGGTACGAAACGCCCACAAAGCATCATCAAGCTTATCGGACCAATCATCCTAGACTTCCCTACCGTCTTTTCTAATATTCTCTTCACTCCCCTATTCGCATTTTCTACTTGACCACTCGTTTGTGGGTGATAAGGGTGGAGAAACGATGGGTCACTCCATAATGCTCCAATGCCTTTTCCTTCACGGCATTACAAAAGTGCAAACCTCGGTTCCTTATAAGGGCTTTTGGTGTACCGAATCGCGTGAACAACTTCTTCAAGAATCTCACCACCACACGGCCATCATTTGTAGGTAAAGCTTGAGCTTCCACCCACTTAGAGACGTAATCGATTGCCACAAGGATGTTCCGATTCCCACTACAAGGGGAAAAGGTCCCATGAAGTCGATGCCCCATACGTCGAAGACTTCGAGTACTTGAATGGGATTTTAGGGCATCTCATTCTTGGATGAGATATTGCCAGTACGTTAGCAAGCATCACACTTCTTAACAAACTCAATCGCATCCTCTACTACCGTGGGCCAATAAAAACCACAATAAAAAACCTTTTGTGCGGTAGCGTTCGCACAATGATGACCACCGGTTAAATCCTCGTGCACATGCCTAAGGATGTCTATACCTTCCTCCCTAGCTACACACCTCCTAAGAATGCGGTCTCCTCTTATCCTAAAAAGGAATGGATCATCCCATATATACTTCCTCACATCCCTAAGCAACCTTTTCTTTTGTTGGGCATTCATATCCCCTATGACATACCCATTAGCCAAATAATTCGCTAAATCACTAAACCA
Source organism: Scalesia atractyloides (assembly GCA_947069175.1). Lineage (NCBI taxonomy): Eukaryota > Viridiplantae > Streptophyta > Magnoliopsida > Asterales > Asteraceae > Scalesia > Scalesia atractyloides. The sequence continues at coordinate 33,110,673 of CAMTDV010000030.1, forward strand.
AGGCAACCTCTCTTTCTCGGCCACTACAAAATCTATGGACTCGTGAGGGAATCTATCTCCTATCGCCTCCTCACGAATCTCCTCTCTATTCGGATCCTCTAACCGCGATAAGTGATCGGCGGCTAAATTCTCGGCCCCCTTTTGTCCCTAATCTCAATGTCAAACTTGGAGAGCATTAGAATCCACCGGATGAGTCGGGGTTTAGCGTCTTTCTTTTGAAAGAGAAAACGAAAGGTGGAATGGTCGGTGAAAACAACGGTTTTGGAAAGCACGAGATAAGATCGTATTTGTCGAAAGCGAATACTACGGCTAAGAGCTTTTCTCCGTGGTGGTGTAGTTCTCTTGAGCATCATTTAATGTTTTTCTAGCGTAGTAAATCAGATGAAAGTGCTTGTCCTTTCTTTGTCCTAAAACCGCACCTACGGCATAGTCACTCGCATCACACATGAGCTCGAACAATAAGCTCCTGTCGGGCGAGATAAGAATAGGGGCACTAACAAGCTTTTCCTTCAAAGAGGTGAAAGCTTTAAGACACTCCTCGTCGAAGACGAAAGGAACATCTTTCTCTAAAAGACGGGTCATGGGGCGTGTGATCTTAGAGAAATCCTTAATGAAACGCCTATAGAAACCCGCATGACCTAAAAAACTCCGAATTGACTTAACACTAGTAGGTGGAGGTAAACGACCAATGGTATCTATCTTGCTCCTATCTACCTCTATCCCTACTCTCGAGATTTTGTGTCCTAGCACAATCCCTTCCGTTACCATAAAGTGACACTTTTCCCAATTCAACATCAACTTCGTTTCTATGCACCTCTTCATCATCCGCTCCAAATTACCTAAACAATGGTCAAAAGAATCACCGTAGACGGAGAAGTCATCCATAAAGACTTTCATAGAACTCTCAACCATGTCTTGAAAGATCGCGACCATGCACCGCTGAAAAGTAGCCTGTGCATTACATAATCCGAAGGGCATGCGTCGGTAGGCATATGTGCCGTAAGGACATGTAAAGTAGTTTTCTCTTGGTCGCCGTGGCGATTGGGATTTGGAAATACCCAGAAAACCATCTAGAAAACAATAGAACTGATGACCCGCGAGACGCTCGAGCATCTGATCGATGAACGGTAGAGGAAAATGGTCTTTCCGGGCGGCGTCATTGAGCTTGCGGTAGTCAATACCCACACGACAACTAGTGACCGTACGGGAAGGAATAAGCTCATTTTTCGCGTTCATGATAACGGTCATCCCTCCCTTCTTAGGGACGACTTGGGTAGGACTAACCCAAGCCGAATCAGAAATGGGATAGATTAAGTCGGCTTCTATCAACTTGATTACCTCTTTTCTAACCACCTCCTTCATGTTAGGATTTAGATGCCTCTGAGGTTGCACCACCTGTTTAAATTCGTCCTCCATGAGAATCCGATGTGTGCAAAACGTGGGGCTAATCCCCCTGATATCGGACAATCTCCAAGCTATGGCATCTTTGTGCTCTCGTAGCACCTCAATCAACCTACCCTTATCCTCCTCCGTCAACTTGGAAGATATGATGACGGGTAAACTAGACTCATCTCCTAAGGACGCATACTCTAAATGGGACGGAAGGACCTTAAGCTCTAAAGGCGACAACTCTAAAGGTTTGCTCTCTACCTCTTCCCTAACCTCACACAACTCTACTGTTTCCGGAATCCACTTTGGATCCTCTTCAACTTCCTCATCCTCACTTTCAAAATCAATCTCCTCTCTACCCAGTAGATCACCTCCATTAATGTAACTAATACAATGATCAACGCATGATCTGATGGAATCTAAGAAGTAAACAGAATGACACGGACCGCTATGATCGTCACTACCACTAGGGTGTTGCATGGCTCTATCAATCTCGAATGTGACAATCTCGTCACCTGCACGAAGTGAGATCTTACCGTCATAGACATCGATGATTGCCTTGACGGTTCGAAGGAATGGACGGCCTAGAATGATTGGAACCTTTTCATCGGCCTCCATGTCTAGCACAACAAAATCAACCGGGAATACGAACTTATCGACCTTGACTAAGAGATTCTCAATGATACCCCTAGGATATTTGACCGAACGATCGGCCAATCGCTCGTACAATGAGAATATCATCAAGTTGATAATAGCTCCTAAGTCGGCAGGGCCATGAGCGGGAGCAACGGCACCCCCGAAAAGACACAGGATAGTGAAAGTGCCCGGGTCGGTTAGCTTCTCCGGTAGCTTGTTCAAAACCACCACAGAACAACCGCCGGTCAACAGAATGTTAGAAAACTCACCTAGCCTATATTTTCGCTTAAGAAGATCTTTGAGGAATTTCGCATATTTAGGCATGAATTGCAAGGCCTCGATGAAAGGAAGGTATATCTTTAATTGCTTAAACATCTCTAAGAAGTGCCCATATTCCCTAGCATATTTCTGATGCTTAAGGCGGGCGGGATAATGAACGCGTGAATGATCAACCAAAGGGGATGGCTTAACTCCTACTGGTTGTTTCTCTACCCTCTTCTCCACTAGAGGCTCCTTGGTCTGTGCGGTACTTGCTGGGACTAGCCTATCATGCACCTTACTGGGAGCTTCGATCTCTATTTCCTCATCTACCTCTTCCTCACTCTCCATCTCTACACTCTCCCTAACTACCTCTCCTAGGTTCCTACCACTACGAGTAGTGATAGCCTTAGCGGAACGATTGCCAGGTTTTGGTAAGTGTTACCCGAAAACTGGCCAGGAGGGTTCTCTTGCAACTGTCTGGAAAGACCACCTACTTGTCTTTGAAGATCTAAGAGTGCAGCCTGTTTGTTTTTATTGTGAAGTTCCTGATTTTTATTTAATTGATCTTGACTCTTCATGAAACCGTTAAATTAAGTTAAGGTTTTCTGAGTGGCCTGGTCTGTAACCATGATTTGAGAAAACATCTCCTTGATCCTACTTAGACTACTCCCTGAGCCCTTATTACTACCCTGACCCTCTTGATTCGACCCCAAATTATCAAACTGGCCCTGTTGACCCGAACCTGAACTAGTGAACAAACCCTGTCCCCTGCTTTGATACTGACCAGATGGAAAAACAGGGGGATTACCGGAAGAGTGGAAGTTGGTATTATTGTTATTTCGCCAGTTGGAGTTATAATTGGAATTATTGTTAAACTGACCCCTATTCTGACTGGCTATGAACTCTATCTGCTCTAACGTAATGGTGGGACAATCTATGGTGTCGTGACCCCCTCTACATACCTCACACCTATCGACCTTTTTCTTAATCTCATTCAACTCCTTAGTGAAAGTTTTCTCCATTCGATCTAGCGCAGCAGCCACCGATGAGTCCAAACCAACTTGGTTCACTCCTTGAGTAGTCGACGAAGTGCTAGTTACAGGAATGGAATTCATGCTGTCAGCGCTATAATCCATATCAGAATGGGCAAAACTCTCGAAAAGATCGTTACACTCAGCTGTCATTTTCTTGCACATAAATTGCCCCCCAGTTGAGGTGTCAAACCGGACTCGGATCTCGGGGGTGAGACCACGGTAGAACTTTCTACAAGCGACCAATCTGACAAGCCATGCTGTGAACAACGAGCAAGTAGGGTTTGAAACCTCTCCCAGGCTAGGTGGTACGGCTCATTAGGTTCCATCTGGAATGAATGGATCTAAGCGCGTAGACAGGATGCCTTGGCGGGCGGGTAATATTTGGCTAAGAAAGCATTCCATAAACCTTCCCATGTAGTGAAATAACCTGTTGGCTATGAATCGAACCAGTCGGCTGCGCTGCCAGCAAGTGAGATTGGGAAGACCTGTAAGTAAGGAGCATCAAGGTTGACACCTTCAATAGAGAAAGTTCCACAGAGACGAGTGATGCGATTGATGTGAGCCGACGCATCCTCATCCTCACGACCGTGGAATTGACAAGATTTGGTAACAGTGGTCATGATGTAGGATGGGATTTGCCAAGACTTTTCGTTGGTGATTTCGGGTAGGGTGATGGGTGAGTTCGCACCGGTGAAGCCGGTGGTGGCTTGTTGGTAAACGGTTCGGTTGTCCATTTGGAAAACGGGTGGTGGACTTTGGGGACGGGATGGTGGTGGGGAATTGTGTGGTGAAGACTTCGGTGTGAAGTCAAAGTTCGGTGGTTTAGAGTGGAGTGTAGAGTCAGAACGGGTGGAAGATGATGGTAGTGGAGTACTTACCTAGAACGAAGAGGACGAGAAGGATGACTTGTCGGTAGGTGGCTTTAGCGGAGGTCCTCGCGAACGCGTATGGGGCATCCACTGAAAAACAATAAACAAACAGTAAGAAGACTCTAAAAGCGACTCGACAAAAAAACCAAAAAAAAGCAATAGACACTATTTTAACCTCCTACGACTCAAACATGACAAGCAGCACGTATGATATCAAGCAAGTCAATACAAAGTAATTAACGCAATCGCGAAGATTCACCGGCAACGGCGCCAAAAAACCTGATGTACTAAAAATAGTTTAGTAATAACAACTAAATTAACCTAATTCTAGCCTCTAAGTAATACTCTAGACTCACTAAAACGAACTAAACTACTAACCAGCTAGTGTACCGATCGACTCTAGTATAGCTAAATTAAGTCCGGATATCGAACTCACGAGTCTCTACTGAGTCTCTACTGATTATGTTAACTACTCTATTTAGACTCTGACTGAGACGGACTAGAATATTTGTTTATTTGAGTGGGGGGTTTCTAACAATTACTAAGAAAGCAATTTAAGACTAGCTAAAATTAACTAAGTTAACTAAACGAATTGATTTAGACTTTCACTCTGATGGTGAGAAAACACTACCTAGACTGGAATCCTGATTGCTTCAAGTAATGATTTTTATTAGAAGTTGTCAACTATGGAACCGGGATCGTGAAGTAGTCGCTTGTCGGGTTATCTAAAGGACCCCTGACCCTTCTCAAGAGCACATAGTGACACCCTAGAGATTGTTTAGACTAGCGGTTATTAGATTCTCTCACAAGACCTCTAATGGGTTTATGGAAGTACCTTACAAGATCCACTCCCTCACAGGATCTGAATCAAAGGTAAACTTGGACTTTCGGCTAGACTTGCTAAACAACAGCCAACGGGTCAACTTCCTAAGAGAGCTCCTACCTTGTGGCTTAATGACTTAGACTTAGCAATAATCTCGCACCTCACAGCTATTGATGATTAGTAGAACACTTGATTTTATAAGATTACCGCTTGACTTGGAAAATTACCTTTTTACCTCTATGAGGGGTCTATACGAGGCTCAGTACAGGGGTAAAATTGTCATTTTCAAGGCTCTATATACGCTATGCAGGGCTCTATACGCAACACATATAGAGCCTGGAAAATGACAATTTTACCCTGTACAGGGCATCGTGTAGGGTTAGCACAGGGATAAAATGGTAATTTCACAAATTCAAATTGTTCAAGTTTGTTTTAGGGGGAATTTGTCCGCCCTTCACATACGTTGCATAGGGTACTATATGCAACGTATATAGAAGTACATTTTTACCTTTTTAACCTGGTATTGAGGCTATACGAAGCAGGATTGAGTGGTATAAGTGTCATTTAGGACCTATACGCTGCGTAGGGATCGATACACAGCGTATGTAAAGGTCCATTTTTTACATTTTTTGTGTATTCCTTTCTTTATGTTGGTGCAAAATGTCTATGTCTTAGTCTTACATCGAGTCTGCATAGAATAAAGTAGAATAGGCTAGCAATACAAAGTATTTATGTAGTTTGGAGTCAAGTTCGCCCATGACATGCATTGGATGTCAAGTTCGGCCGAACTTGCTAAGGCAAGTTCGCCCAAACTCACATACACCATGAGCGAACTTCTACTTCTATAAATAGCTAGCTAGCCCCACTCATTTGTAACTTTGGCATCTCTGAGGCGAAGCTCTGTCAATCTAGATTCTTGATTGTTACATCAATAAAATTGATTATTAACTGATTAATTCTTGTCTTTGGTAAACATGTCGTAATATTTCCGCTATTATGAACGTTAGATATCAGATTTTGGTTCCTTAGCATCGAGGATCGGTCCTACAAGTGGTATCAGAGCTAGAACAGCCTGATTTAATAGTAATCAAGACAAGAACACTTCTATTTCATCTCAATTCTTCTATTTTTCTTAACTCTTTCTCAAAAATGAAGAATTCACGGTCAAAATCTATTCAATTTTGAATATATCATGTAAAATACAACAAAGATAAACCCTTGAAAGATTGGAGACCAAAATCAATCGAATTGGTGTCGAAATGTTGCAAAAACCATGTTTTTCAAAACCCTCATTTTCGAACTTCTTAGCCAAGTTCGATCGAACTTCTTAGCCAAGTTCGATCGAACTTGAGGTAAAAAGTCACTTTCTGAGTGAATTTTTGCCAAGTTCGCTCGAACTTGAGTGATTTTTGAGGAAATTTGGTTAAGTTCGCTCGAAATTGCTAAAGTTTCATAGATATTCTATCAAGTTCGACCGAACTTGATAAAATTCAAGAATCTTTGCTAAGTTCGCCCGAACTTGCTAGTTTCTTATAAAATTCAATAGACAAGTTCGCTCGAAGTTTACTCAGGGATATTTTCAAAACGTCATAAGTTCGACCGAAGTTGCAAGGGAAATTTTTCAAATCAGAAATCACAAGTTCGACCGAACTTGTGATAGAAAAATCTGAATTCTTCATTTCACTACAAGTTCGACCGAACTTGTAGTAGAACTAATTTTTTTCAAAAGTTTTGAAGTGTCTTCAGTGTACACGTCTTGTTATTCGCCATGGATGATCTACAAAGAGCATATATGACTGCAGCGGGTTCATCAAATGCCAACGTGATTCAACAAGTCAATCTTGACAACGAGATGGGCACGACCGTTAAATCGCCAAAGCTAATGAGCATGGACGAGTATGAAGGATGGAAGGAGAAGTTTACATATTGGGTTCAAGCCATGAATTTCCAAGGCTGGGTGTCGATTGAGAGAGGTTACACTGTTCCGTTGGATGAACATCAGCAAGTAATAGAGAATTACAAGTACACCATGATACAGAAAGATGAATACATTGCTGAGAAAAAAGATGATAAGCCTCATTCAACAATCTGTTAAAGAAGATATTCTGGTCTTGTTTCCAGAATACACGACTGCGAGAGAACTCTGGATATCGTTGCAAAAGAAATACCAAGGAAGCGTAGAGATGATCAAGAGTAAGAAAGCTCTCATCATGAAGGAGTTCGATATTTTCAACATGTTGAAGGGCGAGACAAAGCAGATGATTGAGCGCTTCTGTCATCTGAAAGTCCAAATGAGAAGACATGGTCTTGAGAAGACGGAACAAGAATACATCGACAAGCTTGCAGATACGTTACCTGATGGAGAGTGGACTACTTACTTGATGGTTCTGAAAGAAAGTACTAATTTGGGAATTCTTCAAGTTGTCTACATTCATCGACAAACTCGAAGGCCATTAAATGGAACTTCTAAAGATCGCAAAATCTAAAAATGCGAATGTTGTTCAAGATGTTGATTTGTATTACAAAACAGGAATGCAAGACAACATTTCAAGTCCAAAGATTCAGGGAGCATTCAGTGCAAACATGAATTCTTCTCCACAGAATTAGAACTAATCATATCCTCAATATGATCAAAGTCCACAAAGTTTTTCGTTCTCAAGCACAGGGTCAATTGCTTCTTATCAGAGTCAAGCAAATCAGAATCAACAAACGAATTCTGATCTGAATCTGTACAAGTGTAACATTGCTGTGAATCTAAACAATGTTGTTTCTGAGCAAGTTGCAAAACAACACATGTCACTTCTTGCCACTGTTCTCGAATCATACAAAAGTCTTGTAGCTGGAAAGATCGGCAATCCCGAAATGACCGCCGAAGACTACGATCAGGTGGACGAAGAAGAACTTGAACTGATGGATATTAGGTGGTCTCTAGCTTCTATCATTCGAAGAGTGACAAAGTTTGTTGCTCACTGGCGAGATATTGGAAATTCAAGCAACAAGCTAGGTTTCGACAAATCGAAGGTCACTTATTTCAGATGCCGAAAGGAAGGGCATTTTAAGAGAGAATGCAAGAATCCTGAAGCCACAAGAAATCAGAGTCCATTTGGAGGGGGCAACGAATATTACAAGAAGTCACTTCAATACAAGCCTTTCCCAAAGAAGACACAAGTTGAGATTCAAGAAAAGCCAAACAACAGTAACACTGATAAAGTAATGATTGCTTCGAACGAGGATGATGGCTTCGATTGGAACTCTTATATCGTTAAGAAGACCGGAGTTGCATTGATGGCTAAAATTGTTGAAGATACATCTGCCAAAGAAGCAGCAACTCTAGAGAATATTTTATTTGAACAATATCTGCAACAACAACAGGAAGAAGATGAGTATATTCACATGCAGAATCAAGGCATTTTATCTCCTAACTCATGTGATAGTTTTGCAGGTCACTTTGGCGGAAGTTCTCAGGAGCAAGTTGCCGAGGAGAAATCTATTGCTGAAGATTTTATTGATGTTACTCAAGAAATGAATGCTGAAAACCTTAAGGACATGGTTGATATAGCTTTAGTGGCGAATCTAACCAAGGTAGGTCCAGAGGTAAAGGAAGTTGTTAAAGTGCAAGTTGTGGAGGTTGTAAAACCTTGCACAAAATGTACCGAGCCATGTGCTAAATACGCCGAAAAATCACAAATCATCGCTGAACTCAATGTACATAACGAACGTTTCAAATAAGATTATCGTACAATGAAGGAAGCTTATGATAAAATGAAAGATGATATGGCAGGCTCGATAGAAATAAAATTGAACAACATGATACCATAAGGATGTTGAAAAGTACAGTAATGGATAAACAAAATGCAATAAACATTTATATCAACACCATTCCTGAAACCAAACAACAACTCCAGGACATAAAAATTAAAACAGAATGTGTTCAACAACTTTTAAGAAGTTATTCAACTAATGCATATGTCATTGATCACATTCTTCCCACAATTCCATCAGAAGAAAAACCTAAAAAGAAAATTAGAAAAGAATACAACAATGTTCCTCCACCTCTTTGCCAGAAGTATTGTCGGAAAACAGTTGATGAGATGGATAAGGCACTCAACATTGAGTTGTTATCTGAAAAGAAAAATGAGTTGGCAGAGAACATTGATGTAGTCTACACTAAATCAGATGATGACAATGTGGTAGTGAAAAAGGTGGTTGAAAATGTTCTGAACGATTCTGATGATGCAGCTTTGCTAGCGCCACCTCGAGTTTGAACAGTTCTGACACAAATTCTGAAAATGACGAGACATCATCGGAAGATGATCTATGTGATGATCCTAACATTGGCATGTACAAGGTTAAGGAATCTGATAGATTATACTTTGATGATAGTTTTCGATTCGGAACGTCAAAGAAGATCAATTGGATAAACTGTTTAAACTGTTTGAAGTCACATCAGATGACCCGGAGAAAAATGAAAAGAAATTCTATTCTAAACCCAAAAGAAATTATAACAACTACCGGAGAAAGGGTGGTGATCATCCGGAAAATTGGAGAGCTGGGTTGGGTCTAGATGAGGAAGAAGAACCGGTTAAGAAAAAGTCACCATTTCACGAGTACAAAGATAAAAACATGAAATTTGTTTATGGGACAAGCACGGTTCACGAGGAGAGTTTGATTGGTAAGCAATCAAATGACGAGTTTAAAAAACAGCAAGAACTTTTAGATAAGGCGAAAGCCACAAGTGGTGTAAAATCCACTAGTGGACATACACATGATAATCGGATTTGCTTCAAGTGCAACGAAGTTGGTCATATTGCACGGAAGTGTCCGAAATCTAAAGCGGCTTATCTTCGAAGGAAAGAAAGTTCAGATGTTGAAAAACCAAAGCAACCAGAGATTGGGCAAATAAAAATCTTATAAAGAAATGTTGACAAAGAAGAAATGAAACAAATTTTTGTAAAGAAATTCAAAAATTCAACGTTCGAAAAAGGTGAATCTTCAAAAGCAAATGAAACAAAGTTTTACATCAAAAAGGCTAACATAAAATCACAAGCCTGGGTTGCGAAGAAAAGGTCAACAACATCTGAAATCACTAAGTCTGAGCCTGTTATGACTAGTGATACCATGAAAGAATCAAAATCTGAAATCAAGTCTTAAATTGTCAAAGTTACAAGTGGTAACAGTTTGAAAGATAAAAAGAAAGTGAAGTTTTCAAACATAAACATCGAAGAAAACTCAGATGATGAATTTGAATTTGATTATGCTGACGAGTGTGAATTTGATTACGATGATGGTTATCCAATTCAACCCAAGACCAAGAAGGCTTGGTCGTGCTGTTTAACTAATTGTTGAAATGTGCACGGGCTCCAGAGATCCGTACTTTCCAATTGGATTCTAGATAGTGGAGCTTCCAGATATATGACAGGAAGGAAAGCGATCTTGTTCGACATAAAAGCTATCAATGGCGGATATGTTGGATTATCTGGAAACAAAGGTGGAAGGATTGTCGCCGAGGAAAAGCTCTCAAACGGAGTTGTTTCTTTTGATCAAGTAAACTACATTGCGGAGCTTGAGAACAACCTTCTGAGTATATCTCAAATTTGTGATAAGAAGTTTACCGTCCACTTCAACGATAAAGAATGCATGATAATCAAACAGGGTTTCAAAGTACAATTCGAGTGGATACTCATGCGTGGACCAAGAGAGAATGATTTATATGTTCTTGACATGGGAAATGCTACTACTTCTTAAAAAACGGCATTGTGTTTTGTTTCGAAAGCTACTGAGAAGAAGTCAATCTTATGGCATAGAAAGATAGGCCACATTCACCTAAGAAAGATGAATCATTTGGTGCATAACGATTTGGTGGAAGATGTGAATCTGAAAAGTTTTCATATGTCAGATAATTGCCTCGAGTGTAAAAAAGGAAAGCAGATTAAGAAATCTCATCCGAGAAAGATTCTCAATTCGATAAAGTTGCCTCTCGAAGGACTTCATATGGATCTCTTTGGTCCAGTGAATGTCTGAAGCATCTCTGGAGATCTCTACTGCTTGGTAGTAACAGACGATTATTCCTGATACTCGTGGGTATTCTTCGAATAATCTAAAGATGAGACGTTTGAAAATTTGGTGATTCTTTTCAAGAAACTTGAGAACCTGTACTATCTTCCGGTGAGACGCATTAGAAGTGACAACGGTACTGAGTTCAAAAACACCAAAATGAGGGAATTCTGCAATGCAAAAGGGATTTTGCACGAGTTTAGTGCTCCCTACACTCCGCAACAAAACGGAGTAGTTGAACGGATAAATAGGACACTTATCGAAACTGCAAGAACCATGCTTGCAGACTCAAAGCTTCCAGTCCGCTTCTGGAGTGAAGCAGTTGCAACGGCTTGTTACACACTCAATAGAGTCTTAACAATAAAACCAACAAAGAAGACCTGTTTTGAGATGATCAATCGACGAAAACCGAATTTGAAGTTCTTAGAACCATTTGGAGCGCCATGTACTGTAATCGATCAAGATGGCATATTTGGAGCTAAATCACTCGAAGGTTTCTTTGTCGGATATGCAAGTCCTTTGCGAAGAGTTTACGTTCCTTCATTAAGAAGAATCATTGAAGCGCAGCATGTTGATTGTTTTAACTATACGGATCCAATTCAGAGAAAAGGTGATGCATGGTTATTCAACTATCAAGACTTGTGGAAATCATTTGATTTTCCTGAAGAACCATCCGATGTAGAAATTGCACCGTTATATTACTTTCATCAATCAGCAAATCAAGAGCAAATCGTCAGACCGATTGTGGTTAATCAACCCACGTTGGGATCATCTTCTTCTGAGGCTAGTTCAAGTAACAACGGTAATCAAGAAATTCAAACAAATCAAGTGACACCGACTACATAACTAGTCAATACTACAGTTAATCCTAATCTTTCTGAAGCACAGAGTTCAGACTTGGACAAGGCTCCAACATTCGATGCCGATGGAGAATCTTCTTTAGATGAAGAAGCAGAGCAAATTACAAGTTTATTGAATGAATCTGCAAGCCCGAGTATTGGTAGATCAACATATTACAAATCAAGAGAATATTATGGTTGTTCCAAGCGAAGTGATGCCAAGATCATATTCTTATCATCCATCAAATTCTATAATAGGCGAATTACAAGCTAGTGTGAGAACACAAGTCAAATAAACAAAGCTTTGAGCTGTTTCTATACTCGTGTTGCTCCAATTCAAGAGTATTGCTACTATTCATGTTTCATATCCAAGATGGAGCCAAAAAGTGTTTCTGAAGCTTTAGGCGATGAAAACTGGGTACAAGCAATGCAAGAGGAACTGTTACAGTTTGAGAAGTTAGGAGTGTGGAAGCTTGTAGACCTACCTGAAAATCAGAAACCGATTGATACGAAATGGGTCTTTAAATGCAAGCGAGACGATCGAGGGGTTATAGTTCGAAACAAATCTCGGCTTGTTGTCAAGGGATTTTACCAGTAGGAAGGGATAAACTACACGGAAGTCTACGCACCTGTAGCTCGTTTAGAATCTATTCGAATATTCCTTGCTTTCGCAGCATGGAATGGATTTAAAGTCTATCAGTTGGATGTCAAAATAGCTTTTCTGTACTGAAAATTACGCGAGAAGGTGTACGTTGGACAACCATCAGGGTTTGTCGATCCACTCAACAAAAAGAAAGCATATCTTCTTGATAAAGCTCTTTACGGTTTACACCAAGCCCCGAGAGCTTGGTACGAGACGTTATCGCAACATCTCGTGGGAAACGGCTTTGTCAGAGGAACTGTGGATAGTACTCTCTTCACCAGAAAAGTTGGTAGTCATCTAATTATCGTTCAAATCTATGTGGACGGCATCATCTTTGGATCAACGAATGATAGTCTTTGTAAGGAGTTTGAGGGCATCATGAAGAAGAAGTTTGAAATGTCTTCGATGGGTGAAATGAAGTTCTTCCTCGGATTGCAAGTAGATCAACTTAGATGGTATTTTCATTCATCAGACCAAGTATGTGCACGACATCTTGAAGAAGTTTGATATGGAAAGCTCGAAGCCGTTATCTACTCCTCTTGCTCTTAATCACGGGATTTGCATTGACGAAACTGGAACCAAAGTTGATGAGACGCTCTACAGATCAATGATAGGTTCGTTGATGTATCTGACAGCATCGCGCCCAGATATCATGTATCCTACCTGCCTATGCGCCAGATATCAGTCAAGCCCTAGAATTTCACACATGCAGATCGTAAAGTGAATCTTCAGATACTTGAAGGGATGTCCAAGCACCGGCTTGTGGTACCCGAAGAATGATAATTTCGATCTTGCAGGATACGCTGATTCTGATTTTGGTGTAGACTAGTTGAATTCAAAATTGACTACAGCGGGATGCCAGTTCTTCGAAACAAGAGTGGTAACCTGGCAGTGTAAGAAACAGACTACGGTCGCTCTCTCTACCTGTGAAGCTGAGTATGTTTCGGCTTCCAGCTATTGTTCACAGATTCTCTGGATACACAGCAGATGAGAGACTATGGTCTACAATTTCTCGACACTCCGCTGTATGTTGATAATAAGGTAGCCATTGATATAACTAAAAATCTGGATCATCACTCACGCACAATGCACATTGAAATTCGTTATCACTTCATTCGTGACTGCTACGAAAAGAAGTTGGTGTGAATAGAAAAAATCCACACCGACAAACAAAAGGCTGATTTTTATACCAAACCATTTTCTTTTTCACGGTTTAAATACTTGTTAAGAATTAATGGTATGAAAAATTTACTCACAGGTGCGGACGCTGAGGTTGAATATGGATCGGACGACGAGTTCGCGTGATCCACATTGGTTTGTCTATATCTTTCCAGTTTAGAATTTTATTAAAAACTAAAATACAAAAAGATGTTTTTGATTTTAGGGGGAGAAATGTTAGAGAAAATACAAAAACATATGAAATTCAAAAAGTTCAAAACCATTGAAAAAGACAAAAAGAATTCATTTTCACAAAAAGGAAATGATAGTACATCAGTGGACTATAACAGTATGCTAAAGAAATAGAAAGTTTAAAAGTGATAACAAAGTCTTATTGTGGATGTGTCGATAGGCTTAACACGTTCAATAAACTGTTTTTGAGATATAAACTAACTTTTACAACTGCTTAATCTTGTGGATTAACATATCTTGGATATATGGACTTAGTACTCCGAAATTTCTTTTGTGAGATTGTCTGATTCTCAGATACTAGGTCTTTATAGATAGTTGATATCTGCGGTTTTATACAAGTTCTTCTGATTTTGCGGAAGCAATAGCCTAAAACTTCTATAATACTTTCGATATAAACCCTTAAACTGCATGCAAGGTTGAAAAGTATCAAAAGATCTAATCATTTACAGTGCTGAAAAGATTCCTTAAATGGAACACACCTTAAAGACGAGCCTCCATCTCTTTGTATGTACGATAGTACTAACCTGAGCTCTCAAGGTCTCGCATTACCCAGATACAGATATTAATTACGCTATATTCACCTGTAAGATGAAATCTAGAGAATCTTGATGCAGGAGTATATTCAAGAAGTGGGAACCGCAAATAAGTCAAGTTTCATAAATCATATCTTAACATATCTTGAAACAGTTGAGAAACGTGGTAAAGTTTAAGTGGACAAACATACCGACAATCTAGGTAAACGAGTTTAAAACTTAAAGTCTTATAAAGGTCAACGGTGCTGGTGATATGTCTCATACAACTGATATGATCATTTTGACACGAATTCACAAAATATGTCTGTAAATATATTTGTACATAGTTTACTTTGTTCTGTACATAAACTTACAAAAATACAAAAAGATTTTGTATTTTCAGTGTGTTTTAGCATAAACTTACAAAAATACAAAAATATTTTGTTTCTACATTGTTTTCAGCAAACCCATGTTGGAGAACGGGACTTTGAAGTCTGGTAAGGTGCTAGAACTGGTGGGAATCTCTTTGACAATGGGCTGGGAGCTAACCTGTAAAATCTAAAAAGCCAAAACGATGAAAAGTTCATTAATTTGAAATTTTAATTTTGAAAATATCAACAGTTTGTTCGTAACGGGTCAAACCGAGGTTATTAACTTGGACTCGGCAGGCAAATCGGTTAACCAAGGTCATTAGCTTGGACTTGGTCAACAGAGTGGATTTTCATAACTGGTAAAAGTTGAAAAGTTCAAGGGTTAAATTGCAAAAGTTGAAAAAAGTTTGAATTTGAGTTTGGCAATTTCGGCCGAACTTGCTAAACTGAATCAAGTTTAACAATTAAGCAAGTTCGACCGAACTTGCAATAACGGCTGGTTGTTATATCATAAGTTTGCCTCGACTTGAATGGACCTTTGTTATAGGCTTGCGAGTTCACCCGGACTTGCCAAGGTATAAATACCTACGCAAGTTCGGCCGAACTCATTTATCAGCAACCAAATACCCTCTGAGCGAACTTGAGCGTTTGAGCGATTTGAGCGAAATTGGCAAGTTAGAAACGTTACTCTGCCCAAATTTCAATTGATTTTGGTGATTAGCACACCATCTTCAATGGCTGAGGTATAAATCTGAGTTTTGAACCATAAATTTGACCTTAAATGATGAATCTAGATCTAAAATGTTAAAATCAATTAGATATAGGGTTCGAATGGTTAAGTTGAAGATTAAATCATGTTAATTAACACTAATCGACCATGAGTACCTGTTAAAATCGATCAGGTTGTTACAAATTGATGTTACAGGTGATGTGTTGAAGATGACAACAAGTTCGGCCCGAAATTGTTGACATGTTAGACCGGACTTGTTAATTAATCAAAATGAACCAGTTTAAAACATAAGTTCGACCGAACTTCAATAAAAATTGATTTGAGAATGTTTTATAAGTTCGCCTGAACATAGGTATTTTGAATGATGTGATAAGATATAAGTTCGCCCGAACTTATATTTGAGAATTGTTGATCATGTGTATTACATGTTCGGGCGAACTTGACAATTTCGTTATAACACACATCAAGTTCGCCCGAACTTGATGAAAATGTTGAAAAATTTTGCAACTTTTTCTTGTAAAGCGTGCTAATTGGTTTGTGTCATTTCTCAGGTTCAAGAACCAGCAAGGGTAATTTCTATGGATTTCTCGAAGTTTCACAATACGTATATCACACTCGACAAAACAATATGTCCATCACTGAAGGATTACGACAGTATTTTGAAGTTTAATTCATAGAGCGATCACGGAGCGCACAGTTCGTATAGATCTCATATATACCATTTCTGGATGAACGCAGAGCTCAACGATGATAAGAAGTCTATTATTTCATCTGTTCAAGTCGGGAACGAAGTCAAAGAGATTATTGTAACAGAGGAAGATATTCGAAGGATCTTACAGTTCAATGATGATAAAGACGATCCGATTTTCTTGGATGAAAAGATGGTGAGAGGATGTTTCTACAGGATGGGTTATAAGGGGAGTGTTAATAAGCCGACACTGAAGAAAGGGGAAGGGCCAAACCCCTACAAGCTCCTAATGCATGCGATTATTCATACTTTCAGTCATCGCAAAGCAGGCCTAGACGATGTTCAAGATTACATGGCCTGTATGGCAACGGAACTGCTTTTGAAGAAGCCGTTCAACTACTCAAAGCTTGTGTTTACACATATGTCGAGAAATATGGATGATTCGAGATTGTGCTTATATCCGAGGTTTGTTCAGATGCTAATTGATGAGAAGTTCACAAATATAGCACGAGATCCAAATGATGTGTTATATCTAAGTCACCTCGACGATACAACGGTGAAGAAGTTGTTAAAGTTTCAAAAGCAAGCATCAGCACTGGTTGCTAAACCAGTATTTGGGGCCATCAAAATTCAAATTATATTGCACCGCCTGACAATAAATGGAGAAAGATGGAAGTGATGATGAAAAATAATTGAACAAAGAAAAAGAGTGGTTCAAAGATTTCAAGCTAAAAGCTCGAAGCGATTGGTTCATTAAGGCTGAAGTTAAAAAGCCTAAGAAGAAGCGAGCTGCAAAGAAAGTTGATACGATGCTCATAGATGAAGATGAACCAGAGAATGTTCAAGCTGAGGCTGGATCAAGTGCAGCAGTGGTTGTTGAGAGTCAGGAAACAATTAAAAGGACTCAGGAAGACGATGTGATATCAGCTACTTCAGGGAATGATGATTCTAATGATTCTCTTGAAAGAATTACTAAGAGAACAATAGCTGAGACTGAGCCAGAAAGAGCCAAAGAGACTGATGCTGATTTCGATCCAAATCTTGAGAAAGAATCTGATGAGGAAAGACCCAAGAAAAACGCTAAGCGAGTGAAGTCTGCTACTATGTCATCGACAAAGACCACAGGATTTCCATAGACAAAGGGCAAAAAGAAAAAGAAAGCCCAAAAGCCTGTTAGTAAACAATACAAAAGTAAGCTGAAAAGCGTAGAAGTTACACAAGAACCTTCTGGCGCACAGGAGATAGGAGTTACACAAGAACCTCATGTAGTTGTTACAAGTGAAGCTGAACGTCCAGGAGTCACACAAGAACCTCCTGTGATCATTTCATCGGAAGCTGAAAGGCCAGGAGCAACACAAGAACCTCCTGTGTCAGGTTTATTGGAAGTGCCTATTATTCAGTCTCCTGTTGCTCAAACGACTTCACAGTTTGAAAGTTCTACTCCAAAGAAGACTACACCAAAGGCTGCTACTCCAAAGTCAACACCAAGAACTCAGGGGCCTAATCTGTTTGGTGATATGCATAATGATCCAATTAGTCTTCAAGATTTAAATGATTTCTTTCCAGAAACGAATGTTGATCTTCTCGAAAAGCGTGTAAAGATCTTGGAAGAAAAAGTAGCCAAGAATGAAGAGGAGAAAGCTGAGTTGATCAATAAGATGAATCAAAGCGCAGTTGAGAAAGAAATGTTGGACGATAAAGTAAAAGTGTTAGAGAATGAACTCGAATTCTTCAAGGCGTTAATCGAAAGTTTACAAGACGCCAATGCAAAGCTGTAAAAAGAGATCGCAGATCTAAAGTCAATCCAAGCCCTAAATAATCATAGATTCACAAAAATGCAGAAAGTGTTATCTAATACACTTGGTATTGATTTCATCTCTGAGTATGATCGTTTGGATCGTTAGGAAGCTAAAGAAAAATCTAAAAAGAGTTAGCGGTAAGTGGAAAAGGTAAAGGTATTGAGGGTGAAGCCCGTAAATCATCTGAAGCTGCAGAGAAGTCTGTTGATGATGTTGTGATAGCTTCTGAGTCTGATGTTCCAAAGGTTGACGAATCTGTCAAAGCCTTCTGATCCTATCGTTGTTTCTGAAGATAAGGACGATGAAGAAGCAGAGAAAGAGGATAAAGATGATGATGAACAAAAAGATGATTCTCAGTATGAAGATTAGAATGTTGCTGATGATGATGATGATGATGATGATGATGATGATGACGATCAGGGAGGAGTTGGTATTAGAATTAGTGAAGGAAAAGTTTCTGATAACGTTGATTTTTCTTCTCTAATGGATGATGAATCTAATAAGATGGATGAACAGATTCAGGGGGAGACAGGGCAGGCAGGACCATCAGATGATGTTGATATGGCGAATGTTGATAGATTTGCTA
Source organism: Scalesia atractyloides (assembly GCA_947069175.1). Classification (NCBI taxonomy): domain Eukaryota; kingdom Viridiplantae; phylum Streptophyta; class Magnoliopsida; order Asterales; family Asteraceae; genus Scalesia; species Scalesia atractyloides. Next base: position 33,129,317 of record CAMTDV010000030.1, read on the forward strand.
AGCCTGTTGCTGCGATAAAACCTTTAATGTTGATGCTTGAACATAATATAGACGAAGGCGAGTGCGTGCCTAACTATACGAAGGAAGATCTGGCAAAGTTAATTGAAGTTGATGCTGAAAATATAGAGTTTGACTTTGAAGATGATGTGTTGAATGTTAACACTTTTGAACCGAATGATTATTAGTATGTTAGAAGATTTGAAGCTGATGAATACAACAGAGTGATTGTTGAAGATTGGTCTTCTAATAATGAAACATATCAAACTGCAAAGTACGTCGGTCCTAATATAGATAGTTTTCCTACATTTGAGGAGATGTATAAGCAACTAAACAAAGATATGTTAAAAGAGAAGATTGAAGAATTAGTTCGTGAAGGTAAAGTTCCAAAGCCGATGACGAAAGAGGAAATTTCTCAAGCACAGAAATCTTGGTTTAAAGAAATGTCGCGTGAACGTAAGTTTCGATGTCCTCTAGCATTCTTTACCAGAGACAAAGATGTGTCATTGGGGGGTATTCTTAGTTGGGGTTGGTTTAAAGAGTTGAACATATATGCAATTAAAAGAGAATTTGGAGTGCAATACTTCAAGTATCTTGCTGATTTCAAGACTTTACCATATTGGGATGTTGAGGAGCTGGTTCAGACTGTGAATGTTACATATCAGATGAATTACATTGATCAATTGTTATGGAAGATGATCAAGTATGAAGCGGTAAAAGGATTTAACTATTGGAAGCCGTTCATTCCAAGTCGCCGAATCAAAACAAACAAGAAGACGGGGGAAAAAGACATAACTTTGATAATGAAGCGACCTAGAGCTATGAGAAACATGCCGTGGATTCCGATTGAGAAAAACTTCTATCCAGTGTTCTAGTGGTGGCAGATAGATCCAACTACTTATGAAGCTGTTATTGTGTTAGATTTGAAGAACACTTGGATATTTCGAAGGAAAGAGTTGAGATTTTGGGATTTCAAGGCATGAGAGTATTATGGAGAATGATCAGGATTCTAGATCCAATGTGACTTGTTAATTGTTCCAGAGAAGATATTAAAACCTTGTTCTACAGCAAGATTGTATTCGAGGAACGTGAGAAAGAACGAGCTATGCAATACCAAATAGTTGTGAATGTTTGCTATGCGCATGAAGTCAATTCAGGAAAGATGTGGCAGACAGGCTGGAGGGATCTAGAACGGGTTAAGTTTTTAAAAGAAGAAAAGCGTCTTGATGTTTTCATGAGAAAGGTAGAAAGGCAAGTGTTAGAAGATTTCAGTTTATGAACAAAGTGCCTCATACAGACCAGACGCCGGATGCAAAGCAAGAACGACGAAAGAAGCCTTACAAGAACTTCTTTGGTCGTGTGCGTTAATGTTTATTCAAAGACATAGTTTTTGAAGACTGATACAAGACGAAGACGATATCCAAGGTGGAGCCTGTTGGAGCATAATGTCTATGTCTTAGTCTTGTATCGAGTCTGTATAGAATAGAGTTGAATAGGCTAGCAATACGAAGTATTTATTTAGTTTGGAGTCAAGTTCGCCCATGAAATGCATTGGATGTCAAGTTCGGCCGAACTTGCTAAGGCAAGTTCGCCCTAACTCACATACACCATTAGCGAACTTCTACTTCTATAAATAGCTAGCTAGCCTCACTCATTTGTAACTTTGGCATCTCTGAGGCGAAGCTCTGTCAATCTGGATTCTTGACTGTTACATCAATAAAATTGACTATTAACTGATTAACTCTTGTCTTTGGTAAACACGTCGTAATATTTCTGCTATTATGAACGTTATATATCAAATTTAGGTTCCTTAGCATCGAGGATCGGTCCTACAGTTTATTTATAGAAAATGAATTATATTGTTTAATAATACATATATAAATTATATAGTACAAATAAAAATTAAAATTAATACAAATATTATGAATTGTAAAAAAAAAAAATGATGCAAATACTAAAAATTATAAAAATTTTACAATTAACAAAAATATAAGTTTCCGCTTAATCTTCGATAAAATGTATACTCATGTCTTTGTCTTTGTCTAAGTCTGATTTAGGGTTGACTATCGTAGTAGTTCTGTAACCGCGGTATATACATTTCTTCCTACTGTTCCGTAGCTATTGTCGATGTGTTGACCACATTGGGCTCACTGTAAGCATGGGGTTGTTTGTTTCCAATTAAGCATGTATGAAGGGTGACCCGTGAACATGTACGAGTGTTATCGCTTGAGGTCGTGGATATAAAGGGCCAACCGTTAACGGGAAGAATGTATAGCTCCCTTCGATGCTTAGCACGTGAAGGACGATATTATACCTTTGCGCTACGAGAAGCTCTATGTGGGGCATTTCCATCCAGTGACTTTCAGGGCACCCTTCCACTGAATGCCAAGAGATACTGTCACGTATCCGGATAAAGTCCCCTTCCTCCCATCTTTCGAATACATGCGCCCATAGCGACTCGTTAAGTTAATCTCCAGTAGTAAATCATTTTGAATACAGGGCCATACGTATTCCCCAAAACCTAACCCGACAGCCATAGACCCGTACCCACAATGACCGTCTGGGATCACATCTTGTATACGCGATATGCAAGGGTAAAACTCCGATGGAACTTGATGCGCAAACCTCTTAATTGTTAACAAGTCCTCGTCCCCCTTTATTAATGGAAAACCATGAGAATCCCGCGTGTCCTTCTTTTTAGAGCCTTTCGTTGAACGGCTTTGTTGCATTTTAGGTTTTTCAGACTTTACAAACGAACCAGTTCCACGAGAGCCGTGTGATGGTACGTATGAGTTGTGTTGGGGTAAATCGTACCTATGGTGTGGGGAAGCGGTATATACGTTGCTTGCCTCGCCATAGGAGCTGCTTCTCATAGCTTCATCTAACCTCGCAGCTTCTTCTAGCCTTTGTTGTACTTTCTTTGTTGTAGGCCGACTGCGAGTGTTTTGCTGGACAATCGGTGGTTTCTTAGTTAAGGATTTCGGGGTGAAGACCGCTTTTATCTTTGAAAGCAAACTTTTTTGCTGAACGGGGGATTGCGACTCTAGTTGTTGCTGCACAATATCGAGCTCTTCTACAACATCGACCTCCTCATCTACAAGTGTACACGGTAGTAAGTCAAGCTTACGCGAGAATACATCCACGTCTTCGAGTGTATCTTACGCCTTCAACAGTTAAATCAGTATGGTGTGAGAAACAGCTAAAATGGTACTAAATAACAAAAGGTTTGTCGGTTAAGTATTTTTTACCTGTACGTCTGTACTTTTCCAGCCTACAAGCACACGACAACGCACAACTAAGCCACATATGACAACCACATGATGCGTTAAGTTTTCGCAACACCTCCTACTTCCTCGTTAGTTCTCCTTCCAGCAAAACAAGTGCTATATGGGAAACCTTTCCACGTAGGTTGTCCAACAGTGGTTGTCTGTGGTGGTTCATTGTTTTTTCAATGCTTTTGGTGAAAGTTTTTCTTATTTCCCCTAACTGAGTTTCAACTATATCAATGACGCATCCCACCATTCGCTCCAATGAACTCCTGTGTTCAACGTATCTTTTAAAATTTGCGTGTTGGCTCTCTACTCTGTTAGTGGTGCGCTGGCCAAAGTTGCGACGCGTATTAGTCCTTGCAAAAACGAACATATCTTTATTGTTTTTGAGCCAGCTTTCGTAGACATGATTAAAGACCCCTGTAAAAAAATGAAATGTAAAAGCGTGTGTAAATATAGTAAAGTGTGTGAGTTATTTGTTGAAGACACACTTACTAGTATGGTTGGCAGCCACGAGTCGGTTATACATTTTGTCCAAGTTGTATGCGTATATGGGCTCTGAAGCAGAGTCGCACACTCTCCGCCCATACGACAAAAATTTCTACCAATCTAATTTATTGAACCCTTGCCTGTAATTTTTAACTGTATTTTGTTCAATGTGAAACCGGCATAGAAACCTGGACGCTTTCGGGAATACTTTAGCACACGCGTTAATTAGGGCTAGCTCTCTATCCGTGACTATCACACGCGGCATCATACATTCCTGCAACATTGCCTTGATCCGCTCAAGAACCCACACGAAGTTATCCCTTCGTTCCTTGCAAATAACGGCATGTGCGATACAAAAAGACTTGTTGGTCGACGTCAAATCCACAACTTGGACAAATGGCATGTTGTAGATATTTGTTTTGTACGCATCGATCAACATCACGTGCGGGAATGCACGCCACATTGTGATTGAATGAGGATGAACAAAGAAAAGCTCTGTAACGACATCTGTTTTGGGCTCCTGTCAGGTGTCGTAAATGAATCGGTGGTTATGCAGCATGCTTTCCAGTACCTGCATGGAAGTCTTTCCATCCATCTGTGACGCTCTAATTTTTTGTACCTCATTTTGCACATCTTTCTAAACATTGGAGCCTATCGGGAAACTGCTTTCTTAGGGTTTGAAATATGTTACGTGGCTCCATGTTTTGAGCAGTTAGTTGCTCGATTAGCCAGTATTCGACTTCAGTAAATCTTCGCACGAAGGCGTGGCCCAACAGACTCTACGTAGGTTCGTGGTTATGTTTCACGCAGTCCACTTTTAACTCCCACGTGTCATTCGTCACGTCCCGTATATCAATTACTGAAAATGGGCAACCAATTTTTTTGCTACTAGCTTTCCTAACTGTTGCTTTACTACGGTGTTCACCACCACGGTAGTACACAAGCCATACCATCCCCGTGCTACCACTAATATTTTTCGATCGTCGAGTAACAGTAACGTAACCATTCTCATTTGCCATTGCTTGTACCCAATTCTTCAGATCAGTTAGAGACATGAAACGCTAAAAAACAGTTACGTTATAACAATTATTATAATCTTAACAATAATTATAATTATAATTTTAACAATTATAACAATTATTATAATTTTAACAATAATAACAATTATAATTAGAATTTTAACATAATAATTTATATAATTTTCACAACAGTAATTATTATTATATAATTTTAACAATATAATAGTAATTATAATAATTAAAATAATAACAATATAACAATAATTATAATTTTAACAATAACAATATTAGTTATAATTTTAACAATAATAACAATAATTATATAATTTTAACAATAATTATAACTTTAACAATAACAATAATATTTATAATTTTAACAATAATAACAATAATTATTATAATATTAAAAATTATAATTTTAACAATAATAGCAATTATAATTATAATTTTAACAATATACAAATATTAATGTGATACCTTGTTATTTTGAACCAGATTGCCTAGAGTACAGGGTTGATAATCATCATACAATGGTGTGTTAGGAGGCTGATCACCGTATCCACCATATCCTCCGTATCTATCCGAACTATCTTCTTGCACGTAAGAATCTTCACCCCCGTATCCGTAATCATGATACGATTGTTGCGTCGGGTAATATGGTTCATCAACAGGGGCATTCTCAGCACCGTATCCTACGTATCCATCCAGATGACCTTGATGCACGTACGAAGGTTCAAACCCGTATCCAAAATCCGGATACACTTGATGCGCCGGTAATATGGTTCATCAACAGGTGGAGTCAGAGCCTCGTACAAGTCTGGTAATTGTATTTTTCGATCAACAGGGACGCAGACACAACCTCCTCCTTCTCATTAGCATCATTTCCTCCCCATGCGTCGTTAGAATAGCGATTAAAGAAATAACTCCCATCCCAAAATGACGACATTTTATCTCAACTGAAGTAATATACAAAGGAATTGAAGAATGCGAGTGGTTCTTTGAAATCGTAGGCAGAGATGGATGTCTAAATACAGTTTTGAATTCCCAATTAGCAGCATCATATAGCTTTACACTCTGTGTATAGCTTTATTCACGTGCCTAGACAACATCGTATCATTTTAAATCTGTGTGACTACATACGCTACGTATAGGTCTACACGTTGCGTATGTCAGACAGATTTGACAAGGTACTAGGCTTGATTGTCTGGTCGTGTACTTACCCTTTACCTATGCAGCGTATAGGTCGATACGCAGCGTATATGATTACCCTATACACTGCGTATAGACCTATACGCAGCGTAGGTAAACTCTGAAATGTGTAGATAGTCAAGGCTTGTGTGCAAATAGTCTGGGCTTTTTTATCATTCTATTGTTTTATTATTGTGTGTTCAACGATAGTCAGGGCTTGATTGAAGTTACAGAGAATATTCAAACACGGCTCAAAGTTTTGAAGTTCAAGATCAAGCTTTGACAGTAACGAACAAGGGGGAATCTGCACTATTGTGTTCGTCACTTGTTGAATAGGCTAGATTGAGCGTGTCTTGAATATTGTATAGGTTAGAATCGAACACACGACCGAAATACAGAGATTACAATGTAAAAGGGAACAAGTTCGCCCGAACTTGACCTGTATTGGTCAAGTTCGCCCGAACTTGACCTGTATTGGTCAAGTTCGCCCGAACTTGATGTGCATTTAGTCAAGTTCGCCACAACTTGACTATAGCAGGCCAAGTTTGCTTGAGATTGTTATGCAATGTCAAGTTCGGCTGAACTTGATTAGGCAAGTTCGCCCGAACTTCCACTCCAGCGAACTTGTCTCCCTATATATAGGTGTGTTGTTCATTTGTCATTTAAGTTTTTGGCATCCCTACGGGGTGGTGCTGCCGGATTCTCTCCAGGAACTCCTGAAGCTGGACCTATAAAGATGTATACTCTTTCGGTATGAATGAAGACTTCCGCTGCATTCTGTTTCTACTCCTTTCTGTAATACCATTCTACCGAATCGGTTCGCGGATGCTTTTTCCGCATGGCTTACAAAGGAAGCGTAAACAAGACAACGCTAAAGAAAGGGGAAGTTCCTCACCCCTACAAGCTTCTGATTCATGTGTTGATTCATACTTTTAGCCATCGCAAAGCTGATTTAGATGATGTTCATGATTATTTGGCTAGCATGGCAACGGCTTATTCTGAAGAAGCCGTTCAACGTTTCAAAGTTAGTGTTTACTCACTTGTCGAAGAACATGGAGGATTCGAGGTTGTGCTTATATCCGAGGTTTATTCAGATGTTGATTGATGAAAATATGCCAACATTGCTCGAGATCCGAATGACGTTCTTTACTTAGTTTATCTCGATGAAACCACAGTGAAGAAGCTTATCAAGTTTCAGAAACAAGCTTCAGCTCCTATTGCCAAGCCAGTATTCGGAGCGCTTAAAGATTCAGATTATGTCTCGCCACTTGGAAACAAATGGAGAAAGGATGATAGTGACGATGAGAAAGAACTTAAAGCTAAGCAGGAGTGGTTAAAGAATTCAAACCGAAGGCAAGGAGTGAATGGTTTTTGAAAGTTGAAACTGATAAAACTAAAACGAAGCGAGCATCAAAAAAAGTTGAAACCTTGCTTGTTGATGAGGAGGAGACTGAGAATGTTGAGACAGTGGCTGGATCGAGCGCTGCAGTTGTTAATGAGAGTTAAGAAACTGTGAAGTCGACTCAAGAAGAGGTAATTTCTGCTACGTCCGAAAAGGAAGAATCTGATAAAGAGCCTGAAAAGACAGAGGCTGAAATTAGAGCATAAAAAGAAAGGAGATTGGATGCAGATTTTGATCCAAGTGCAGAAAAAGAATCTGATGAGGAGAAGCCTAAGAAAAAGGCGAAGCGAACAAAGTCTCCAGCTATCGAAATATCTAAGAAGACTACAGGGTCACCTCACACTAAAGGGAAACGAAAGGCTAAGAAAGCTGTGAGCAAAAGATACAAGAGCAAAGTGAAAAACACAGAAGCCACACAACAACCTTCTGGTGCTCAAGAGAAAGGAGCAACACAAGAACCTCCTCTACAAGAACCTCCTGTTATCGTTCATGCTAAAGCTGAAAGACAAGGAGTTACACAAGAACCTCATGTGTCTGAATTTATTGATGTTCCGATTGCTGAATCGCCGAGTGTTCAAAAGACTTCTGCTCTTGAAAGTTCTACGCCAAAGAAGTCTACACCAAAAGCTGCAACACCAAAAGATTCAACACCTAAGACACCAAGGGGAAGTATGTTTGGAGATATGCCACACGGTCCAATTAATCTTGAAGACTTGGATGAATTTTTCCAAGAGACAAATGCTAAAATGTTAGAAAAGCGTGTGAAGGTATTAGAAGATAAAGTTACACATATTGAGATTGAAAAGACTGAGCTTGCAAAGAAGGTGAATTAAAGCGAAGTTCAAAAAGAAATACTTGATGATAAACTAAAGGTGCTTAAGAATGAACTGAGTATTACAAGGCGTTGATAGAAAGTCTGCAGGACGCCAATGAAAAATTACAAACAGAGATTGTAGAATTGAAGAAAATTCAAGCTCTGAATGATCGAATATTCATCAGATTACAAAAAGTGTTATCCAATAATCTGAATATTGATTTTATCGCTGAATACGATCGTCTGGATCATCAAGAAGCCAAGGAACATGCTGAAAGAGAATTGACTGACAGTGATAAAGGAAAGCAGGTAGAGGGTGAAGCCCCTAAATCTACTACTGAGAAATCTTCTGATGTCCCCAAGAAGTCTACTAAAGATGTTTCAAAAGCTTCTGAGTCTGATATCCAAAAGGTTGACGAATCTGTCAATCCTTCTGATCCTATTGTCGTTACTGAAGAAAAAGACGATGATGAAGCCGAGGAAGAGGAAGAAGGATATGAAGATTGGAATGTAAGGGATGATGATGATGATGATTTTGATCAAGGTGATGATGATTTTGATCAGGGTGGTACAGGATTAAAGATTAATGAAGCTAAAGTTTCTGATGAATTTGATTTTTCTGATTTGATGAACGATGAATCGAATAAGATGGAAGATAAAAGCCAGGGGGAGTCAGGGCCAAAAGGGCTTTCAGATGATATTGATTTATTAGATGTTGATCGTTTTATGAAGCCTATGACTGCAGTACCTACGAAACCTTTGATACTGATGTTGGAACATAATGTTGAAGAAGGTGAGTTTGTACATAATTACTCAAAGGAAGATCTTGCAAGGATGATTGAGGTTGAAGCTGAGAACTTAGAGTTTGATTTTGAAGAGGTTATGAATGTTAATACTTTTGAACCTAAAGAGTATCAGTATGAAAGAAGGTTTGAGGCCAATGAGTTTAATCGTGTGATAGTTGAAGATTGGTCCTCAGATGATGAAACAGAACAAAAAGCTAAGTATGTTGGTCAGGATTCAGAACGCTTTCCTACATTTGAAGAGATGTATAAACAACTGAATGAAGATATGTTGAAAGATAGAATTGCTGAAGAGCTACGTGAAGGAAAGATTCCTAAACCAATAACCAAAGAAGAGATAGCTGAAGCGAGAAAGACCTGGTTCAAGGAGATGCCTCGTGAACGTAAGTTTCGACGTCCACTAGCATTCTTCACCACATGTTTCTTTGAGAGATATACTTAGTTGGGGATGGTTTAAAGAGCTAAACGTTTATGCAATCAAAAGAGAGTTTGGAGTGCAATACTTCAAATATCTTGCTGATCTAAAGACATTGCCGTATTGGATATGGAAGAGCTGGTACAAACAGTGAATGTTACTTATCAGATGAAGACATTTGATCAATTGTTGTGGAAGATGATTAAGTACGAAACTGAAAAAGGTTGGAATCACTGGAAGCCATTTATTCGAAGACGAAGAATAAAAATTAACAAGGTTACAAGAGAAAAGGACATAACATTGATTATGAAACGTCCTAGAGCCATGAGGAATATGCCACTTATGCCGATCGAACAGAACTTCTATCCTTTACTCAAGTGGTGGCAGATTGATCCAGCTACATGTGAAGCAGTGATTGTTTTAAAGTTTGAAGATCATCTGGATATTGCTAAGGAACGAGTTGAAGTGATGGGTTATCAGGGTATGAGAGGATTGTGGAGGACGATAAGCATTCTAGATCCTATGTGGTTGGTTAATTTCTCGAGAGAAGATATAAAATGCCTTTTCTACAACAAGATTGTTTTTGAAGAAAGAGAAAAGGTACAAGCAATGCAGTATCAGAAAGTTGTCAACGTTTGCTATGCACGTGAAGTGAATTTAGAGAAGATGTGGCAGACAAAGTGGAGAGATCTGGAAAGAATAGAGTTTCTAAAAGATGAACCAGAAGTGAGGCGATCAAAGAAAAGATGGAAAAAGTGGTAAGGCAAAGTTCGCTCAAGATGGCTAACTTTAAAAGACCACCGCCAACTGATCAAACGCCGGATCCAAAACAAGAGAGATGAAAGAAGCCGTACAAGAACTTCTTTGGTCGGGTATGTTAATGTTTATATGAAGACAGAGTTTTGAAGACTGATAAAAGACGAAGACGATATCCAAGGGGGAGTCTGTTGGTGCATAATGTCTATGTCTTAGTCTTATATCGAATCTGTATTGTATAGAGCTGAATAGGCTAGGATATGAAGTATTTATGAAATGATGTAGCCAAGTTCGGTCATGTATATGTAGTGTATGCATGTTCGGCCGAACTTGCTTATGCAAGTTCGGGCGAACTTGTGTCCAACATGGCCGAACTTGTAAACCTATAAATACCTAGCTTGTGTGTCTCATTTGTAACTTTGGCATTGTAGAGGCAAAGCTCTGTCAGTCGGTAATCTGAACTTTTAATCAATGAAATTGACGATTAACTGATTAATTCTTGTCTATTGGTAAGACGACGTAATATTTCCGCTATTATGGACGTTAGATATCAAATTTAGGTTCCTAAGCATCGAGGATCGGACCTTCAATTGGTATCAGAGCTACGGTTATCACCTACGCTCATGAATTTGGACATTTATGGACATTAGGAGGGGTTTTAGACGTAAATCATGAAATAAACCTACAATCCACGGACAAATCCAAATTTGAACGGATAGGATTGTTAGAAAACCAATTTCGGCCAGATCTATGGTGAAATCATCTCAAAATTCGAAGAAATAAGGATTTTGGATCGAAAAATATGAAAAATGGATGATTTAGGAGACCAAGTTCGCCTGAACTTGACCTTTCGAGGTCAAGTTTGCCCGAACTTATCATGGTTTTTCAAGACTTTTCATCAAGTTCGCCCGAACTTGACAAGGATTTTCATGATTTTCATCAAGTTCGCCCGAGCATGACTGATTTTCATTGAAAATAAGCATAAGTTCAGCCGAACTTGTATCATGTTTGATCAAGTTCTGGCGAACTTGATCAAGTTCACCCAAACTTGATCAAGTTCGCCCGAACTTGTGTGTTGGAAGACCAAGTTCGCCCGAACTTGTTAATGGGTGACCAAGTTCGCCCGAACTTGGTCCAATGCCTAAAAAAAAGCATGAAAAAATTTGTTGATTGTATTGATGTGATGAGTGTCCAGAAAAAATTTGGCGATAGAAATTTTTTCGAGTTTTCGAAGACCGAACCGGCATGTTCGGGGACACCGTCTAGAGCTTCAGAGTACAGATTTGGTGATACGGTCAAAGAATTTTGAAGATAACGGGAGAGTCATTGGTACCAATGCAGAATGTTGATCTTTTGGGTGTCGTGACTAGTAATGGGCCTAAAAGTTAAATCCGCATTTGTTAAAAACTGTAAGTTCCGGATTTCAAGGGGAATTTCAGTGAAAAAATTGGTATAGTCAAAATTTGCAAAAATTAGGGGGAATAAAAAATTTTCAATATTTGAAGATTCCGCATTTTTGAAATTTATGACTACTGCAACAGTATCCGGGTGGTTACCGATTGCAGATTATCGGGAAATGCAGAGGATTGAGATTCATTGGGTATTTCAAATTGATGTCTATTTTGAAAGTGGGTGGTTACATAACTGAGTCTTGGAGGAGTTGTTTATCAGATTCTGAGGTCATGGTTGTGGATTGACACCTGAGTCGCGCGTATGGTTTGGAAGCACACACGACTGCCTATCTTTATCCCTGCTTTGCACATGAACTATTGACTGGACTAACCGCCAGGAGATAGGGATGCTCTGTAGTTTCAGTTGCCCCGGGTTGTACACGTACCATGATTAAAGAAGATGATTTATAGGATCGGATCTTCCATACAAAGCTGTGTATATCAGTTGCTGACAAAAGAGGTTATACTTTTGGGATTCCGTGATCATAGGAAGTTCAAATTATTCAGATCATGGTCAGATTGATGCTTAAGGGTTAGAGTCCTGATCTCCGGTGAAGGAACAGTTAGCTGGATTTGAAGTCGTTAATACCAGTGAGGAACTGAGGACGTTCAAAACGTTCGGTGATGATCTTCGGAATTAATGACTAGCTCCGAAGACGGATGGTTTCAAAATTACAAAGGATATCTGATGATAACCTTTGGTGGCCATTATTTTTAATCTTCAAGCAGATGAATCATTCTTCTCTTTGGACTAACCGCCGTTGGATGATGATGTTTGGTGATTAAGTGGCGCTGGTCTACCGGGGATAGCTATATATCTGACATTGTGATTGAAGAAGAAGAATGTGGTTTTGATCGCGGACGTATGTTTCTCAGATTCGATGCATTACCAGATTATCTGTTTCCGATGAAGATTTGTTGATTGAGCAGATTACCGATTTGCTAATCAACTCTTTCTGAAGGGTGCTTAGCTGCGATTACGGAAATCGGGATTTCGGATTTTCGAGGGTATTCGTTGATTTAAAGTTTTCCGATGCGGTGATTCGAAGTTTCTATCAATTGCCGGTTGAGTTTTTGATACTTTAGGAGTGTACGGAATAAACTCTCAATGCTCAACGCTTATTCAAAAATAGAACTCGGATGCGGTTATCATTGAAATGGAGAAGCTGCTGCATTGATTAGCTTTGAGTTATGGTTATTCGAGAAAATTTGTCAGTTAAGTAAATCAGAGGAGTCGGAAACCACGCAACCAAAGATCTAAACTGGAGTTTTCAGAGGTATTGAAAGTTGTTAATGCAAACACGGATCATCAATTAAGGGGGGAATCCGTTGACGCGTCTCGACGACATCAGCAGACACCTTGATTGAAGTTGCAGAGAATATTCAAACACGGCTCAAAGTTTTGAAGTTCAAGATCAAGCTTTGACAGTAACGAACAAGGGGGAATCTGCACTATTGTGTTCGTCACTTGTTGAATAGGCTAGATTGAGCGTGTCTTGAATATTGTATAGATTAGAATCGAACACACGACCGAAATACAGAGATTACAATGTAAAAGAGAACAAGTTCGCCCGAACTTGACCTGTATTGGTCAAGTTCGCCCGAACTTGACCTGTATTGGTCAAGTTCGCCCGAACTTGATGTGCATTTAGTCAAGTTCGCCACAACTTCCATCTAGAACCGCCCGATCACGGACCTTCAATTACAAACAGAATAATATTAGCACAGACGCAATCATTTAAGTACAATCATGGATTGATTTTCGAAAATCAATTTTGAAAATGTACACATGGAAACGTAATTATTTTTTAAAAAAAGGGAAAATTCCATTAAATGTAACCAAGTTCGTAAATAACAACTAGTTACCTTAAAATAGAAATTATCAAAACCAACACTAAAAACAAAAGTAAAAAACGCTCCCATGTATAAATGAAATAGGGGACATGTGGTGGCTTGATATTGGTTTCTATTGTTTTTATACAAAACTTGATTTGTATTTGATTCTATTCCCTGGTTTGTAGGTGAACAAACACGTCCAAAACCCTAATTTATAAATTTGAGTGTCCATTTTTTCTACTTGCTCCACATACACGTTCTTCTTCTTTCTTATGACATTGCATATTCTCTACTTCTCTTTATCATTACACACATATATATACATATATATGTTAGAACTCTTTTATTTATGGCAAAAGTAATATCTAATTGATAAGTAAACTTAAACATGGTCGCCCTTGAGCCTTAGTGACTTGCTCGAATAGTGAAATAAAATTTTGGCTGTATTAGATAATTTCCTTGTAGTGTCTAAATATAAATTTTTGAGCGATTAGAGAAAGAAACTATGAGCTATGAAAATACAATTTTACATGGAATTTGTCGGAACTCATTCCCCGCACAGTATCCTCTAATAAAAGCTAATATTATAAATACTAATTAAACATGATTAAAGTAGTGTGGTGTTTTAACGTAGTTATTTGATTATATTTAGTTCAGTTGTTTTCATTTTTTTACTTTAAAAATATATTCTTTAGTTATACTTAGATCGTAAGTATCATATATTATTTATATTATAGGACCTTATCTCACACGTAATTTTCTTGTAACACCTGGCACTTTTTTTATAAAGAGGCATTTTCCAATGAAAAAGAAAACCTTTTACGCTCATAGAGATACTTAACATGCTCGAGTTGCAACACAACTTATTTCTTAAAGTTTAGCAAGTACAACCTACGATTCTTACCTCAACGTAGGCCTTATTTTTCTTTGATGTATCTCCCCTTTCATCTTATAGTTCGTAGAACTAGAAGTTCCAACAAGGCCAATACGAATATCGGTTAGACTGGAATGAGATAATTTATCACTAGCTAGTTGCTACTACAACTTTGATGTGCAAATGCCAAATAAGTTGACAGGGAAGTTTCTATGACTGCTTCTCCTTCTATATTTTTTTTAATGGAAAATGTTGTAGATGATGATGTTAAAGGATCTCCTTATCCACATCATTTTTTTCTTGTCATTACAATAATTAGATTATATTGCCCAGAACTTGATCTTGGGTCTCTAGAACAATGAAATAACTTGCATATAATCTAAATATTGTGTACATGAATAATGATTACAATAACATATCTAAATCATATTTATACTAATCTAAGAGGTGCAATGAATTGATGTGTCTCCTCCTTGAATCAACATGTTGCTTGGCTTTTGTGATGATGTTGCGTTTGTTGAAGGGTTGCGTCTAATTGATAACGTTGATTCCTTAGTTGTAGGTTGTAGACTTTCGTTTAGTTTCTTCCGGTCCTCGCACTTGTTAAACTAATCTAATTACAATACAAACTAATCTATATACTATTTGCAGAACAAACCTTGTACTTAGGATGTGAAGGGATTAGAACTTCATTCACCCCCTAATCACGAATATCCTTTAGTTGTTGTAGATCTTAAACTCGAAGTAGTTCTCATATTGTAGCAAACTTGACTCTTGCTAGTGCCATTGTTAATATGTCTGCCAATTGAAGTTCTCCATTAATGTGTTCCACATTGATGTGTTCATTCTCCACGCATTCTCTTATGAAATGATGGTGTGTGTCTATGTGCTTGCTCCTTCCATGAAAGAATACTTCTGTCACACCCCAACCGATGGCGGAATCATCAGGGCGCGGTACTAAGCGATTCAGATTGTTCGAGAGAATCCATAACGACTGTTTTAAATGACAATATTTAAGCGTTAATTTCCCATACAATCAACATAAAATTATTCAATAATCATTACAAACTCAAGCATTCTCAAACGATTCATAATGTCGATTACAATTTTATTATGAGTTTCTAAGCAAAATCCTAAGGCCTTTCGCAGCGAGAAGAAATCTTTAACCTGCAACATACGTTAAAATAATTGTCAATACAAAAATGTATTAGCGAGCATACAAGTTTTGATATAATAGCATAATAGATAAAACGATGTCGCGAATTTCCACATACATAAACATGATAAACATAACATATAAACTCACAAGACAAATTTCTCATGCTATACTCTCGTGATGCTCGCGCGATCGTCCTAGCTAGACCCCGTCGGGTGTTAGCCAAACTATAGTACCATACTAGCTAAGGTGAGTTAACGAAAATGTGTCCTAGTTTACATGTACCTAGCATCAAGTATAAATATGTATAACAAATATTTACGTGTGATAAATCAGTTTAGTGTGTTTCGTGTGTTTTGATATAAACGTATGTTACACCCAAAAAGTGCATTAAAGCGAAAATGGGTCAAGTATACCCATAGTGGGTGCGTAAAGGCGAACACCGAGAGTTGATCAGAGGAGAGAAAGAGTGTCGGTTTAGCCTGCGCGTAGAGATGGAAGTGCATCAGTCTTCCAGAGTGTTGAGGCAGAGAGTCGTGCGGGAACAGACTATTCATTTTCGTGCGAAATTTTTCGTGCGGAAACGCCTTTTTGAGTATAAAATCGAGTGTTTTCGCCTCTGACTTCGGGAAATCGAGTGTTCATCCCTCCAACCTTAGGTTACTGATCAACCTAGCATCGGAGAGGTCTTTTGAGCGAGTGAGTCTCTTGTATGAACTCGGACTGGACCGTGTGAACCAAGTATGGTTCACGCGAGCCAGTCCAGATCGCACAAGTGACTATTCTTGCGTCTTGGTGAGTTCTGGACTAAGACTTCGTGTGAAACAGATGTATTTTCGAGTCTATTTCGTGACGGTTTTGACAGCGTCTCGTTCCACTACTTAGTGAACGAAACATTTGTAGGTCTGATCCATTTTCGTGTGAAAATCGATTTGATAAAACAGTTTGGTTAGGATAAACACTTGGTGAGTTTGAAACAACAAGGTTTCGGGTTTGAGAAGCCAACGCTAACTCAAACATGTACGGTTAAGTGCTAAATCCTTAAGAAAATCAGAAGGTTTTATAAAGAAGATGAAGGTTTTCGTAAAACAGAGAAGTTTCGATGAAATCGGAGATAATCTCGTGTAAAATCGTTGTAAAAACCGTTGTGATTCGTGTGAAAACATAGTTTTCTTACTTGGAAGAGAGAGAATCGGGCAGGAGAGAGTTTTGGTGCGGAATGGAAGCAAGTTGGAGTGAATGGTGAAGGGTTGTATTTATAGGCAGAGAGGAATGGAGATGGTTTGGTGAAATTTTCGTGCGGAAATCCATATTTTCGTGCGAAAATAGTCATTTTCGCACCAAATATGCGATTTTCGCACGAAATATGTCTTTTTCGCATGAAAACTGCCATTCGGAGCCAAAACATGCAATATTTTCGCACGAAAATACAATTTTCGTACGAAAATATGAATTTTCATACGAAAATAATTTATTTTTATTCTAATGGTTAGAACACGCACTTTTTACAAAAGGAACCTATGCTAGAAAAATTCCTAAAAATTATTAAAAATCCTTTTGTAATGCTTTCGTTCGTATTATTTACTTCTATTGAGCGTTGCGTATAAAATGCGATAAAGCGAATTAAGCGAGAGCGAGAGCGAGTATTAAGCGTTTAATAGGCGTCTCAGTTCCCAAGTCCTGAGAGAGTCGCGTTGTCTAAGCGAGCAGATAGACTTGGAAACATCACGCAAAGTTTATAGTATTTAGTGAGTGTGTTATAAACATTGTGAGGTGCGATATAGTGCGCAAGTAAGTGATGTAGTGCGAAAATGCAGGTTGTTACAGTCTCCCCTGCTTTAGGATATTTCGTCTCGAAATTTATTCGAAAGGGACTAGTGAAGGCGTCTGGATGGCGTAGAAGAATCGATGAGTAAAAAGGACTTAATTGACTCGTGGTTAGCAACTCATGAGTTGGCGATCCAAAAATGTTTTTAAGTTTTTGAAAAGTTTTGGTTAAATTATTACGAAAAGGCTTTTGAATAAAACTCGATTTAGGAAAATTTTCTTACGATGCGGCGTTAGGCTGAGTCGATTTAACCCACGTTGTAAGAAATGTTTTTGTTGGTCAAAATAATTCAAAAATTTTTGCAAATGTCCCAAATTTTGTAAACATTTAAAAATCTTTATTTATTTCCAAACACGACGGTAAAAATAGGTGTTAACGGTATCAAAAATTTAATTAGCGCCGAACCCCACATGGCATCTTTCCACGAAAGTTTGATAATATGGCTAAAACACTTATATATAGGAAGTACCAGCGGCGTATCCACCATGTTTTAGCCATATCGCCTATGTCTCGTGGAGCGATGTCAGGTGTATTAACATGATATGGATAGATTTCGACATTCTTGGTCCATGCGGTGAAGAATAGGACCAAGTAATTACAAAGCTTACCGAACCCCACTTGGCATCTTTTCACGGAAGTTTGTTAGTATGGCTAAAACACTTATATATAGGAAGTACCAGCGACATATACACCATGTTTTAGCCATATCGCCACCGTTCCGTGGAACGATGTCATGTGTCTCAACATACATGGATGGACTTTGATCCAAGCGGCGAAAGGTTGGACCAAGTTTGAATAGGGAGCCATGTAGCTTGCACAGAGCAGTTGATTGCATACTTGGTTAGCGATAAAAGCATGCGGGGAAAGGTTTGGCGATTGGAATAGTGAAGCGGTAAGAATTAGAGATGCGATAAGCGTTAAAGCATCACAAGGTAAAGACGATAAGCGAAGAGATGGCATTCGGGCGTCGGGAGGAGAATACGATAAGCGAAGTGGTAGCGATAAGCGAAACGATAGCGATACAGTGAAATGATAGCGATAAGCGATGTGATAGCGATAAGTGAAACGATAGCGATAAGCAAAGCAACAGCGATAAATGAAACCATAGCGATAAGCGAAGCGACAACGATACATCGTCGAGGGAATAATGCGATAAGCGACGCGATATACACTTCATCGAAAGCGGGTTCGCGTCGATGTAGACTTACGAAAAGTCTAGCGGTGGTGCGATTCGAGAAGTTATGGGATGTTACGCCTTGCGAAGGAGTTTGCGTGTGAAAATAATCATCATAATATTAAAGGTCTGATAACGTTCAACTACACATGGCACGTCTCCACGGGAGTTTGTTAGTATGGCAAAGCACTTATATATAGGAAGTACCAGC
Source organism: Scalesia atractyloides (assembly GCA_947069175.1). Classification (NCBI taxonomy): domain Eukaryota; kingdom Viridiplantae; phylum Streptophyta; class Magnoliopsida; order Asterales; family Asteraceae; genus Scalesia; species Scalesia atractyloides. Next base: position 33,147,999 of record CAMTDV010000030.1, read on the forward strand.
GGCGTATCCACCATGCTTTAACCACACCAGCTCCGTGCCGTGAATAGGTGTCACGCTTTGTCGACATGGTTAAGACGCTTATATATAGGAAGTATCAGCAGCGTATCCACCACGCTTAACCATGCTTTTAACGTTATGGCACCATTAGAACTCACTAGATCCCCATGTAGACACCAGGTTAATCCCGTGTGCACCCGCGATTAATTAGTGTTTGCATGATTATCGTAACTTATTCCAAAGAAGCATTGTGGGATTAGAAACATATTATATAGTGATAAACTATATAGTTTTGATAAATAGATTTAGTGTATGAGCCTAGACTAAGTCTGATGACTCGAGAGGGAGAGAGCGAGAAAGGTCATCGTAGGTTGAAACGACATCGAATAATAGAACAATTATAAAGCATAAGTACTAAGGTCGAAAATCGTACCGTTAATGACGTCGTCCTGCGCTTGGTCGGTGTCGGTGTCGTCGTCTTCTACTGCAGGGGATGCGGGTTGAGTCGGCGGCACTGGAAGGGCTAACGTATCTGGTTGTCGTGGCCCTGTGCGGCAGTTGCTAGTGAAGTGACCGAAACAGTTGCAGTTGACGCAATAGCGGAAGCTGGCTTCGACCCGGTGGTGATACATGCACTTCGAGCACTAGGGATGAGGCCCTATGTAGTTACGCCTTGGGTAGAATGGAACTGCCTGGAGAGGTTCAGGGTCAAACAGTGTAGTCACCGAGTAGTTGAGACTCGAGCTTTTCCTCTTGCGGCTAGGTTCAGCGTGGCTTGCGGTGGTACTTCATCATCTTCGTTGTCGTCAGGCAGCTCGATAGTAGCTTGGTTCAGATTCTTGATGGGATTCTTGGAGAAATATTCATCCAAGACTCGCTTGTCATTGATCTCCGTGGCCAACTGATAGGTTTCTTTGATGGTAGCCGGTCTTGCAGCTTTGACAAAATCGCCCACGCACTCAGTCAAAGCACGTATATAATTCTTGATATCCTTTCCAGGAGTGTCGACTTGGCTTGGGAAGATGATGCTAAGCTGTTTAAACCTTGCTGTGAGGTCGGCGTTGTCACCTTCGACTTGCTTAATTTTGCAGAATTCTTTCTTGAGCTTTTGGAATTCGTGGGGAGGGCAATACTCTCTCTTCATAAGCTCCTTCAGTTCCTCCCACGATAGTGCGTAAGTTGCGTCGTTCCCACGTTTGATACGCTCGGCTGTCCACCAGTCGAGGGCTCGGGATTGAAACACCCCGGTAGCATAAGTCGTTTGAAAATGCTTAGGACACCCACTCTGACGGAGGGTAACCTCGATTGCATCAAACCAATGAAGCATCTGAGATACACTTCCTTCACCTGTGAAGACCATTGGGTCACAGGCCTTGAACTGTTTGTAGGTGAAAGTAGACTTTGGTGCATCGGACTTAGAGTCTTCCGATGTCTGAGAATTACTGAGGGCTTGAACTTGGGTGATGATTTGAGGAATGACCTTGGCCATTTCTTTGGCCACGAGCGATGCGATCCTCTTATCGGTGTTTCTTCGGGCTTGACGACGTGAGTTGGAAGCGTTCGAAGACATCTAGACAAAGAGATTTGGAATGAGATTCGATCATAATGATTTTTGAAAATTGCGATGCGATTTAGTGCGTTTAAAAACTTGTTGCAGTTAATATAGTAATACGTATTCACATAGGAACCACGTATCTCCTAGATTCTTACGTATTCACATAAGCACATGTAACCACATACTATATATACGTATATATGTGTGTATATATATAGCGGGCGCGAGGACGCGTTTAAGAGGTTTGTTATGATTTAGTTATGTTGCGAGTATTCGTTCTTGTTTTGGATTGCGATGGCTCTGCAAGTTGTACATACGTTTATGGAGCGAAAAGCGATAAATCGAGAAATCGATTAAGTGTAAAAACTTCAATTTGAAAACATATAAGCATAATAAAATTCGGTGTTGCGTAAAATCGGCAATTGCAGGCATAAAATTAATAGAGCGTCCTGGGTTTTGAGACAACGACTACCCAAAGTGATTCGATCGGGCACACGCTTTGGCCTAATAGGTAAATGCTCTCACCGCCTCGCGGCTAACGGCATTACCCTTCCGGTTAATACGTGTCCCAAATCTGCGAAATAATCGAGACTTTGGTGAGATTGAAAATCATTGAGTGGGACGAGTTTTCAAGGTTAGGGTTTCACCCCTAACTTAATAACTTCGAATCCCTGATCGTGGTTTCCCTCCCGGACCCATCAGGAGGTTTCCACCGGATAGAATGGGAAATTTACATTAAGATGTGGATATCACTCCTAACTTAACGGAGCATTTCGTGCTAATCGGAATACGCGGAGTGAGTGATTTGCCGAGAGTTCGCGGATTCACACCAAATCTCACCAAATCGACGCGTTTGTGGTGTACGAGTATCTTTGCAGCTTCATGTGTTGTGTCCAAGTCTTAGGAAAGACTTCGTATAGTATTTTAAGTCCAAAGACAATGTTTTAAGCGGATAAGCAAGGGATAAGCACATAGTTTCCTACTATAGACTAGGAAAATTACCTAATTCCCTATAGTTATGGCTATGATATCAATCTGTCACACCCCAACCGATGGCGGAATCATCGGGGCGCGGCACTAAGCGGTTCAGATTATTCGAGAGAATCCATAACGACTGTTTTGAATGACAATATTTAAGTGTTAATTTCCCATACAATCAACATAAAATCATTGAATAATCATTACAAACTCAAGTATTCTCAAACAATTCATAATGTCGATTACAATTTTATTATGAATTTCTAAGCAAAAATCCTAAGCGCATTGCAGCGAGAATAAATCTTTAACCTGCAACATACGTTAAAATAATCATCAATACAAAAATGTATTGGCGAGCATACATGTTTTGATATAATAGCATAATAGATAAAACGATGTCGTAAATTTCCACACACATAAACATGATACACATAACATATAAACTCATAAGACAAAACTTCTCATGCTATACTCTCGTGATGCTCGCGCGATCTTCCTAGCTAGACCCCGTCGGGTGTTAGCCAAACTATAGTACCATACTAGCTAAGGTGAGTTAACGAAAACGTGTCCTAGTTTACATGTACCTAGCATCACGTATAAATATGTATAACAGATATTCACGTGTGATAAATCAGTTTAGTGTGTTTCGTGTGTTTTGATATAAATGTATGTTACATCCAAAAAGTGCATTAAAGCGAAAATGGGTCAAATATACTCACAGTGGGTGCGTAAGAGCGAACACGGAGAGTTGATGAGAGGAGAGAAAGAGTGTCGGTTTAGCCTGCGCGTAGAGACGGAAGTGCATCAGTCTTCCAGAGTGTTGAAACGGAGAGTCGTGCGGGAACAGACTATTCATTTTCGTGTGAAAATTTTCGTATGAAAATGGAATTTTCATGCGGAAACGCATGTTTGAGTCTAAAATCGAGTGTTTTCGCGTCTGACTTCGGGAAATTGAGTGTTCATCCCTCCAACCTTAGGTTACTGATAAACCTAGCATCAGAGACGTTTTTTGAGCGAGTGAGTCTCTTGTATGAACTCGGACTGGACCGTGTGAACCCAGTATGGTTAACGCGAGCCAGTCCAGATCACACAAGTGACTGTTCTTACGTCTTGGTGCGTTCGGGACTAAGACTTGGTCTAAAACAGATGTATTTTCGAGTCTATCTCGTGACGGTTTCGACAGCGCCTCGTTCCACTACTTAGTGAACGAAACATTAGTCGGTCTGATCCGTTACATTTTTGTTAGGATAAACACTTGGTGAGTTTGAAACAACAAGGTTTCGGGTCTGAGAAGCCAAGGCTAACTCAAGCATGCTCGGTTAAGTGCGCAATACTTCAGAAAATCAGAAAGTTTTATGAAAAAATATGAAGGTTTTCATAAAACAGAGAAGTTTAGATGAAACCAGAGATAATCTCATGCAAAATCGTTGTAATAACCGTTGTGATTCGTGTGAAAACGTAGTTTTCTTACTTGGAACAGAGAGAATCGGGCTGGAGAGCGTTTTGGTGCGGAATGGCAGCAAGTTGGAGTGAATGGTGAAGGTTGTATTTATAGGCTGAGAGGAATGGAGGTGGTTTGGTGAAATTTTCGTGCGAAAATAGTCATTTTCGCACCAAATACGCGATTTTCGCACGAAATATGTCTTTTTCTCATGAAAACTACCATTCGGAGCCAAAACATGCAATATTTTCGCACGAAAATTCAATTTTCGTACAAAATTGGAATTTTCGTACGAAAATATATATATATGTGTATATTTGGATTCTAATTGTTAAAACACGCACTTTTTACAAAAGAAACCTATGCTAGAAAAATTCCTAAAAATTATAAAAAATCCTTTTGTAATGCTTTCGTCTGTATTAGTTACTTCTACTAAGCATTGCGTATAAAATGCGATAAAGCGAATTAAGCGAGAGCGAGAGCACTATTAAGCGTTTAATAGGCGTCTCAGTTCCCAAGTCCTGAGAGCGTCGCGTTGTCAAGGCGTGTAGATAGACTTGGAAACATCACGTAAAGTTTATAGTATTTAGTGAGTGTGTTATAAGCGTTTTGAGGTGCGATATTGTGCGCAATTAAGTGATGTAGTGCGAAAATATGTGATATAGCGTAGTAAGCGATATAGTTTACATTATGATCCGAATCTCTGGTGCTAGGCGTAACGAGCTGTGAAAATACGGGTTGTTACAACTTCAAGAGTGCTACTGTAGAAATATTATCTATCGTTTATGTTATCTTCTCTTCATTCTAGCATGTAACTTCACTTGACAACCTTTTAAGCCATAGTGCTTGGCATGCTGTCACAAAGGCTGCCAGGAATTCTGATTCACATGACGAAAGTGCCATTGTCTATTGTTTTAATGTGCACCAGGTTATAGGCATTCTCTAAAGTAAAATACCAGACCAGTTGTGCCTTTTCATTGGTCTATGTTAACACCATAATCACTCTCACCATAACATGTGATCTTACATTTGCCTTATTTTTTTTTGTAAATGATTCCGTGTTCCTTAGTTCTTTTGATTTAGCATAGCACTTATTTGACTCCCTTCAAGTGACGCTCCTTTTGTTCTTGCATGAATTTACTAACCAAACTGACAGAGTAACAAAGATCCGTCCTTATATGCAGTAACTAGTAGAGAGGTGTTTTTATATACTAGATATCCTTCTTTAGTCATTCTTAGTTGTGTTCCTAGATTCATTGGAATCTTTGTCTCATTGCAGGTTAACATATCAACATCCTTGAATATCTTGTTTGCAATTCGTGTTTGTTTTATGGCTATCTCACCCACTGCATGAGTAACTTCTTCTCCATCTAAGACTTGAAAATATCTATCTCCTTCCCTGAAGTTCTAGTGACTATCAAATCATCAACATAGACTCCGAGAAGTAGTGTAGAAGTCTTCTTGTCCTTGTATAGATTACTTGTTCTAAAGTGCACTTCTTAAAGTTAAGTGATTTTAGGGTTTGATCTAACTTTGTGTTCCAAGCATATGGTACTTGTCTCAATCCATACAGAGCTTTTGATAGTTCATAAACTGTTTCTTCATCTCCTGGCTTTATAAATTCGTTTGCTTGTGAGACATAGACCTCTTATTTGAGATCTCTGTGTAGGAATGCATACTTAACATCTAAGTGATGTACTTCCAAACCATGATTTTTTGCTAAAGCCAACATTAGACGAACTGTATCGATGAGTGCCATGGGTGCAAATACTTCATCAAAATCTATCCGATGTTGTTGGATGTAACCTTTTGCTACCAGTCTGACAAAATTTACTTGCAAATTCTTAGTGTTGAATACCAACTGTAATCGTATTGCCTTGTGCTCTCTTGGCATTTCTGTCAATCTCCAAGTGTATTCTTGTTTATTGAGTCTAACTCAGCCTTCATTGCTTCAATCCATTTGCTATCAATGGATGCTTCATTGTAATTCCTTGGTTCTTCTTCAGCAAGTAGTTATGTGGATCTACTTGAAGTTCCTATGTCTCATCATATAATTCATGAAGACTTCTTAGTCATACCGGAGTGTCACTAATATTCATGGTTGTACTATCTTAAGTAGATGGATGTCTACTTGGTGATAAACTGCTAGATCTTCCTGATGACTTAGGATTGTACGAATAGGTTGGGGGAATTATATAGGAGTCTAGATTGTTTTTTGATTGATCCACTCCTGAATCTTCATGGTGTGGCCCACTATTACTAGGACTACTTGGTGGGTCTTCTTCTAATTATGGATCATCACTTTCTTGAATGACAATTTTATTCCATTTGGGATTTCCATGTTCTACCCCATCCATGTAGGTATTCCAATTCCATGGTTGACCATCCATGAACTTTACATCTCTACTACACATATCTTGTTCTTTGCTGAATCACTTGATGTAAATGCCTTTGATCCTCCTTCTATTCCAAGATATACCATAGGCATGCATCTATCATCTAACTTCTTAAGTTGAAGTGGCAATACCTTAGCATATTCAAGCAGCCAAATACCTTTAGGTGTTCCTTATTTTGGCTTTCTTGCTTTCATGTCGTACCACTTGACCCCAAATATTTTGTGGCATGCTCATTGCCTTGAGCATATTGCGAGTAGTGGACAACATCGTCATGATTCTTCTTTTTACTACTCTATTTTGATATGGGGAATAAGACGTTGTAAGATGTCTTGCTATGCCGTTATCTTTGCAGTAATGGTTGAATTAATTTGACGTGAATTCTCATCCTCTGTCGGTCCTTAGCATCTTTAACTTGTTTCGTGTTTCTGTCTCCACATTTTCCTTATACTCTTTGAAGTTTCAAATGCTTGATCCTTGGAAGCAAGTAGATATGCCCACGTGTAGGGAGTGCAATCGTCTACAAGTAAGAATATATCCTTCTTCCCAGCATGTGTTGGTGGGGATATTGGACCACACAGATCTGCTTAGAATATATCCAGAGGTTCTAAGGATCTTAATTTCCTTATTTGGATGGTGTCCTACTATGTTTTCCTAATAAGCATGTGTCACAAATTTGATCAGCATGACATATTTAAGGAATTCCATGTACCAAGTTCTTTCGAGCCATCTCTTTAATAGCATCAAAGTGTAAATGTCCTAACCTTTTGTGCCATAACCATGCTAAATCTTCGGTCTTTAAGAGCAGGCAGATTGGCTTCCTCATACTCAATTTAACCTTGTATAGCCTATTCTTCATTCTCCTCACTCGCATTAGTAACCATCTAATTCTAATTCGATCACAGAGTGTTAGTAGGTCTCCATTCATATTCACTTTGCAACCAATTTCTACGAGTTCCCCAGAGCTCCATATGTTAATTTTTAGACATGGAATGTAATATACTTGAGAAATGATTTTCTTCTCTTGAGTCAGTCATTCCAACAATATTGAACCTATGCCTTTAATCTATACATACGACCCGTCACCAAAACGTACTTGTCCATTTACATTTTCATCTAATTCCCTAAAGTGACTTAGCACACCTATCATGTAGTTTTTTTCCCCGTTGTCTAAGTACCTTACACTTTCGTGTCAGTGGTGTACCTTGTTAGTTGTATGCGTTCTTCATGCAGAAAAACTTCTTTCTGAACCTCAATGTCTTCATGAATTGACATTAACATTGTTGGTTCTTCCTTTTACTCTACAAGAGTGGAGTATTCTTGTACAACTTCCTTCTAACGGTAGTCTCGCTTAAAGTGTCCAAACTTCTGACACTTGAAGCACTAGATCTTTCTTGGGTCTATTTGGTTCTTTGCAAACTTCCCCAATTCCTAGAATTTCCACCTCTAGGCATGTATGAAGATCCCTCACTCTTAGTGCTTTGCTTTTCATTATTGTATCGCAAGTTTCCACGTGGTTAGTCGAACCTGCCACGCTCGTGGTTCCAACTTGTCCTTCTCTGCCAGAGTTGTTGTCTTGATGTGTAAACATTAGTCTATCTTGGCTATCTTTGAGGCTTCCTTTCTTTAATCTAAGTCTATCTTCATAAGTCTTTAGTCTACCGACTACTTCTTCTAGCGTCATTGTTTCAAGATGGGAGTATTGTTCTATAGAGGCGAATATCTGATTGAGTCTATCTTGCATGGCGTTTAGGAGTTTGTGTACCAGAGTCGGTTGACTAAGTGTTGTTCTGAATTCGCTTACCCTTGTAACCAGATTGTTTATCTTTGTGGATAAAGAGTCCATAGTGTCATCTTACTTCATTCGCAGTAACTAAAACTCTGCCATGAGTGTATGCAAAGGAGCCTTATGTACCCAATCAACGCCAACATGTTCCAAATTTCCCTTGTAGCTTTACAACTTGCAATATAACATCTTCTGGTATTGCTTGGAACAAATGTGTGTTTGCTGACTTATCTTATTTTGTATCTGGTTGTGTATTTTCTGACGGTTAATCGTTTCCAAAAGTCCATTCACATCTAAAATCCTTATATGCGAATTTCCCAAACGGTGTAATTTTTAGATTTTGAAATTAGGCATTGAAATTGGGAAAGAGAACTTCGTTCCTTTGGAAATACAATTTGTTGATTCGATCCAGTTGCACCAGACATGATTTCTGACCGAACAATTTTCACTTTAACAAAACTTGCAATCAAACACCCTTACTTTCTAGTTTTTCAACAAAAATTCCCTGACCACCAATACGAACCATTGTACCGGTAAATTCAGTTACCTTGAATTCAATAAACTTTTAATTCTTTAACCAGTGAATAACCGAACCGCATAATACCAAGTTCTTGTGATTAACTAATTAGCACTATAACCCCAAACCAAACCCTAGATTTTGAACACCCTGGTTCAGACCTGAACCAAAAATTGATTGTTAATGAAAATAAAATATGAAACCTGTGTGTGATACATAGGACGAAACCAAGTACACCATAATCCGTAAAAAACTTTAAGTATGCTTAAAACAATAATTGTGCGAAAATCCTAAAAACATGTATGACTTGTGTGCTATATTAAATGATAGTTGTTATGTCTCGGAGGAATCCGAGAGCACATCATGGTTAACAAAACACTGATAAGGGCCAATGGTGTGAGGTTGGTGTCCTTAGCCTTTAAAAACTTGTTAAACGGGAGCTTTCCGTTTAACAGCGCATTAGACGTTTGACTATTATTATTAGGCCAACGGTGGGCTATTTAAGATTCTGAATTCACATAACATCTTAGTTATGTGCCGTAGACCATGACATAAGATTTGAAGCAACTCGGAGCTTGGGCACGCAAAATGAGGCAGTTTCCCGGTTAGGGAAACGCCTTCGTTTTGAGAACAACAAAAGGCAACCAAACATGCAAGGAACGGTCAATCAAGCCTAAAGACACTTAAACTACTCTAATACGAGGCTAATACGATTGAAACATAACTGGGGTCAGGTTTTGAGACGGTTACGCATGGTTTTTAAAACCGAGTCTTCTAACACTAAAAACGCGAAAAAAGGAGCCCGTTTAGCAAATTGGAGACGCGTGTGGGACTCGAAAACGAACCTAAACGCAAAAACGAAGATAGGTATCATCTTTTTAACACAGAAAATAAAGCACGACAAAGCAGGGGGTGGGGTAGGGGCACCCCACCTTGCGACCCCCCCCCCCCCTTTTGTTTTAAAAAGTTTTTTTTTCATTATTCCCTTCATGTCACACCCCGACCCGCAGCGGAATAGGAGTCGGGGCATAATTGGGTTATCACCAAAGCTCATGATGTTTACTAATATGTTTCATATTTATTAAATTCAAATTTACAACTTCAATATTCAAAAAAGTTCATACAATTACAAGGAAAAAGTAACTAAATAAACAATCCAAAACCTAAACCGATTTATTCTTCTAAGCCGTCCTATATGTTTCTTGCTGCATCTGGATCACCTGTATCATGTGTAAAAATGGGGGTTTTTGGGTCAACAAAAGTTGGCGAGTGAACCTTGTTAGAAAACATTATTATTGATTTCTTGTTATATTTAATACGGAAAAATTGTGCAATAATCATATGTGAGCAAACGTGAATAAACATACAATAACAATAACAAACCACCTTGCATGAGTATATAACAAGAATGATAATGTATATGTTGGCAACGTCACGTTCCGCTCATAGGTAATGGGGAACGGACGGCCTATGATGATGTATGTGCGATCAAGGCTCAATTAACCGGAGCCGATCGTATGTTGGCAACGCTTCGTTCACGCTCATAGGTAATGGGGAACGGTTCACGCTCATAGGTAATGGGGAATGGCGGCCTATGATGATGTATGTACTGAAAATGATAAATTTAATCTAAACGTTAAACACACAAACAATTGATACATATTGAATACACATTTGATCATGGATATGATGGATGCACAAGTGTTTAAATATAATAAATAATATGACACATGATACACCCCAAAAACGTGTTTAAAACGGGGAATTTGTAGAGATTCACTCACATTGGGTGCGTTCGTTTGATGATGTTGATTGCGCACGAGTTTAGAGGGTTGATCGACGAGGAATAACTAACCTAAATAATAACGAAAAGGTACGGTAAATAAGTGGATTTTATTAACAATTTTAATTGGATTTTTAGATATATTTTTGTGAGTTTAAGGTCATTTTCTAACTTTAAAAATATTATTTTTAAGCATTTTTAATTGATTTTTAAATTAATTAAATAAATAAAAATATAAAAAAATGTTGACTTTTTGGGGTTGACCGTTGACCATTGACTGTTGACTGTTGACTGTTGACCGGTTCGGTCTTGTGTTTGTTTGCACTGAGTGAGGTTCGAACTCGTGACCTCCCGTTTGCGTGCACGCAGCTCTACCAACTGAGCTACGTGTCTAACCCGAAAATATTTCTGTTTTTAATTATATTTATATACTATTTAATTTATTCAAAATTCATTTATTTTAAAAAGGATTTTAATTATATCGAACCGGTGTGCATAACAGGTCTCGAACCCGGGACCTGTTGTTTAACGTTGCACACAGTCCACCGCTGGACTGCGTGTCTAACCTGGTTAAAATACTTGTTTTTATTTCACTTATATACTAACTGGAAGTTTCCGTATTTGGGTTTTATAAAAAGTCTGAATATTGTGACGAATCGGAATAAGGACAGACTCGAACCCGGTATCTCTATGATTCAAATGCGCACAGTCCACCACTGGACTGTGTGTGTAACCCGAGATATAATCCGATTTATATTAAATTTATACACAGCCTAACTTCATCTCCTTCGTTAAAACAACACAGACAACGATTTATTCGACTGTTCTTGTTTAATTCGATTGACGGACATATAAATGATTAAAATGAAATGGATACAGAAGGTTTTGGGAGTGAATGTACCGGAAAGATGATTTTTCTCAGAACTCCGGCAAAGTCGTCGGCTCTGTTTTATGAACTCCGTCTGAGCGGACCAATTAACAGTTTTGATTAACTAATTGTGAAATTGAATGACTAAACAAGAGTTATCAGAGAGTTTAGATGCTCATACCGATTCACAGCGTGATTTCGGAATTTTCAGAAATTTTCCGGTGGTTGCAGATTATCCGGTATCGTCGCCTGGAACCGATTCTGGTTGAAGGTTTTGAGTTAGTATAAGTCTAACAATAGATAGAAGATGAAAGAATTGAGAACTTTACCGATTCGATGAGTGTCACGGTTTTCCGACGAAAGTCCGGTGATATCAGAAAGCAGTTCCGACGAACAGAAAATAGAGCGCAATAGAAATTGGAGGGTCTGTGAGTGTTTTTGAGTTGCGAGATAATGATATTGATAGAGTAAATCAGGAAGTAATGGATTTCGGTTTTTAACTCCCAAACTCATATGAATCGAAACAATAAAGACTGAATTTGATTAAGAACGTGCGTCGTAATGGTTTCATCGGTTATTATCAGTAATAGCGATCACTCGATCGTCTGGAAAGGTGAAAGCCGTTGATCGGTTTCAGTTTTGGCGCAAACAGATAGATTCACGGGTGAACTTAAGGTTTTATTTGCTTCCTTGATTACACAAAAACAGCAAGTGGCAGAGTGGTTAAATGTTTGATGCTAGTGTCTTCCGGCTGACCCGGGTTCGAAACCCGGCAGCCCCTTTTCATTTTTAATTGCTTTATTTTTATTTTCTAACAATTTTAATTTCCATATTCTAAAATGTTTATTAGTTATGTATTGTTTAAAATTAAAATAAGCATTAAATGAGCAACGAAAATTTGAAACTGATTATTCGATTAATAAACGAAGCGGTTTTGAAACCCGTTTTTCGACGGATGTTACAGTATCCCCTACTTTTAGAAATTTCGTCTCGAAATTTAAGTAGTAGTGGTAACAGGAAAAAGATGCGGGTATTTTTCGCGCATTGAGTCTTCACGTTCCCAATTAAACTCAGGTCCTCGTTTCGACTCCCAGCATACCCTAACAATTGGAATACAACTCCGTCTTAAACGTTTTTCTTCAAAGTCCATGATCTCTACTGGTCTTTCAATGAAGTGCATAGATTCATCAATCTGCATATCTTCTAAGGGAATATGGAGGTTTTCATCGGGGAGGCACTTCTTTAAGTTTGATACGTGGAATGTGGGGTGAATTCTGTTGAGTTCTTCTGGTAGGTCAAGCTTGTATGCTACAGGTCCTACTCTTTCGAGTATCTTGAAAGGTCCTACGTAGCGTGGTGCTAGCTTGCCCTTCTGGCCAAAACGGACTACTCCCTTCCACGGTGATACTTTTAAAAGTACATGATCACCAATGTTAAACTCCAAAGGCTTTTGTCGTTTGTCTGCATAACTCTTTTGACGACTTTGTGCCGCTAGAAGATTGTTTCGAATTTGATGGATCTTGTCTGTGGTTTCTTGAATTAATTCTGGACCGGTAATTTGAGCTTCTCCAATTTCGTGCCAACATACTGGAGATCGGCACTTACGACCATATAAAGCTTCGAAAGGTGCCATGCCGATACTTGAATGATAGCTGTTTTTGTACGAAAATTCAACTAATGGTAGATGAGCATCCCAATTTCCCTTGAAGTCTATGACACATGCTCGAAGCATGTCTTCAAGCGTTTGGATGGTACGTTCAGATTGTCCATCAGTTTGAGGATGATAAGCGGTACTGAGGTCTAATCGTGTACCCAAAGCGGCTTGTACGGCATGCCATGTTCGTGAAGTGAAACGACCATCACGATCTGAAATAATGCTTAACGGTACACCATGACGGCTTACGATCTCGCTGATGTAGATACGAGCTAACTTCTCGTTCTTGAAGTCCTCGCGAATCGGGATGAAATGAGCTGATTTTGTAAGACGATCAATGATTACCCATATAGTGTCATGCCCATTGGAGGTGCGAGGTAACCCGGTAATAAAGTCCATGGTTATGTTTTCCCACTTCCATACAGGTATTTCAGGTTGGACCAGAAGTCCTGAGGGTCTTTGATGTTTAGCTTTTACTTTGGAACATGTAAGGCACTTGGAAACAAAAACAGCGATATCCTTCTTCATGCCAGGCCACCAGTAGGTGTATCGAAGGTCTTGATACATCTTGTCGGCCCCTGGGTGTACAGAGTATCGTGTTTTGTGCGCCTCATTCATAAGGAAATCATGAAGGTTATTGTGATCGGGAATCCATAAGCGATCTAGATAGTACAGTATACCGTCGGATTTAGTTTCGATTTTAAGTTCAGCTCCACAAGACAGCTCATTGCGTACGTCGTTTTCTGTTATAGAAACATGTTGGGCCCACCTCCGTTGCCTCATGTTTAACTCCTTTTGGTTTGGAGGCTCTTGTGGTCAGTGTATATTTCACACTTGGTATCATAGAGGTAATGTCTCCATATCTTAAGAGCGAACACAACGGCTCCAAGTTCTAGGCCGTGGGTGGTGTAGTTCTTCTCATGAGTTTTGAGTTGTCTAGAAGCATTCCTCTTTGCATTAGAACACAGCCTAGTCCTTGCCCTGGCGCATCTCAATAAACCACGAAGTCATCACAACCTTCAGGAAGTGTGATGATAGGTGAGTCACAGAGTTTTTGTTTAAGGGTTTTGAAGGCTTCTTCTTGTTTGGGTCCCCATATGAAGGGTTTTCCTTTATGTGTTAAAGCCGTGAGTGGTAAAGCGATGCGGGAGAAATTTGCAATGAAACGGCGATAATAACCAGCCAAACCAAGGAATGATCTTACTTCGGTTGGTGTACGTGGCGCTTGCCATTCTTGTACTGCTTTGATCTTTGAGGGGTCGACATGTATTCCCTTGTCATTGACGACATGTCCAAGGAATTGTAACTCTTTTAACCAGAATTCGCATTTGGAGAATTTGGCGTAGAGCTTTTCATTCCCTAAGAGTGTAAGGATGAGTCGAAGGTGTCGTTCATGATCAGACTTAGACTTTGAGTAAATGAGGATGTCGTCGATGAAGACTATAACAAAGCGATCGAGATAGGGTTTGCAGACTCTGTTCGTTAGATCCATGAAGACAGCTGGAGCGTTGGTTAGACCAAATGGCATGACCATGAATTCATAATGACCATAACGAGTTCGGAAGGCGGTCTTTGGGACGTCTTCTTCATGTACTCTGAGTTGATGATAACCAGAACGAAGGTCGATTTTTGAAAAACAGCTGGCGCCTTGAAGTTGGTCAAGAAGATCATCGATGCGAGGTAATGGGTAGCGGTTCTTAACCGTTAACTTGTTGAGTTCTCTGTAGTCGATACACATGCGAAACGTTCCATCTTTCTTATTCACAAAAAGGACAGGTGCACCCCAAGGCGATGAGCTAGGACGTATGAATCCTTTGTCAGTCAGCTCTTGCAATTGACTGGCTAGCTCTTGCATTTCGGATGGGGCTAACCTATAAGGAGATTTTGCAACTGGTGTAGCTCCAGGTATAAGATCAATGCGGAATTCGACTTCTCTCACGGGAGGAAGTACTGAAATGTCGTCAGGAAAAACTTGAGGAAAATCTTTTACTACTAGGATGTCTTCAAGTTTCTTCTCCTTGGTTCCCTTTTTGACGACATGAGTTAGGAATGCGACATATTTCTTGCGGAGATATTTTCGGGCTTGAAGACAGGACATTAATTTGAGTCCCTTCGAAGTGGTTTCTCCAAAGATTCGTAGAGTCTGACCGTTTGCAAGAGGAATGCGAATGAACTTTTCACGGCATACAACTTCAGCATGATGTTGGCTGAGCCAGTCCATACCAATTATAATGTCCAAACTTTCCAACTTCATAGAAATGAGGTCAACTGGAAAATCGTGATCGTTTAGAGTGAGAGTACAATTGCGTATAATAGAGTTTAATGAGACCGGTTTTCTGTCAGCAACTTCTACCGTTATGGATTCCATGAGTTTATCACGAGTTTGGTTGAGGATGGGTTCAAATTCTAAGGACACAAAACTCCTATCCGCGCCAGTATCAAATAACATGGATTTATAACTACCATTGATGAGAAACGTACCGTTAACCACATTGTTGTCAGCCCTAGCTTGATTTGCGTTGATGTTGAAAGCTCTTCCTTTTGCAGGTGGAGGAGCTTGGTTAGCCTGGTTTACTGGATTTGCTTGAGCTTGGGCATGGATAATGTTCACCAAACGTGGACAGGTGTTCCTGAAATGGTTCGGGTCTCCACAGTTGTAACAAGCCCGCATAGGTTGCACCATGGGATAGTTGGGTTGGTAGTAGGATTGGGCTACATGTTGGGCAGGTGGTAGGAGTAAAGGTTGTTGGGCTTGACCCACTATCTGATGGTGGGTTTGGGTTGAGGGCTGATGGCGGTTCGTTCGCTGAAGTACGCGACAGGTTTGAATGGTGTGACCTGCGCGGCCACAGCCGGTGCAATGTTGGCAGGGATGATCAGGAAAGTGATGGTATTGGCAACGGTTGCATTTTGGGTATGGGCCGGAGTATGGCTTTTTATATGGTGCAGGTGAGGGGGCAACTTGAGTGATGGGTGCAGCAGGGATGGGGAAATTTGTTTGTGTGACAGCAAAGTTTCTGGTGTTTCATTTCCTCTTATTAGCAAACTTTGAGGAGGAGGTGGAATGGTTTGAAGTTTCACCCTCAATGGGGGCTTTCTTTTTCTCGTCCTTAAATTTGCCGTTACGAATACGATTCTCGGTAAGCTCGGTAGCTAGTTCCATAGCAGCTTCAAGTGTTGCAGGCAAAGTGCTTAGAACTGAGTCTTGAATTTTCGAGGGAAGGCCTCGAATGTAGTGTTCGACTAAGCGGTATACTGGGGTGAACAAGTTGGGGACCATTTGGTTCAACTCTAAAAACCTCTTGTTGTAGGAAGTATGATCTCCCTCCTTTTGCTTCAACGAGTGAAATTCATCCTCTAACTTTTTGATCTCGCTTCTTGGACAGAAGCGTCTCGTCATGATTTCCCTTAACTCCTCCCATGTTAAGGCCATTGCATCTTTGATTCCTCTCTTACCTTTTTCTGTATTCCACCAGGTAAGAGCTACTCCAAATAGTCTCCCGGTTGCGTAACGTACCTTGTGATCCTCGGGACAATCGCAATTGAGGAAGGTGTTTTCCATTTCCTCAAACCAGTGGAGGAGAGCAGTGACACCTTCGGTCCCTTCAAATTTCGGGGGATCGCAAGACTTGAAGTGTTTGTAAGAGCACTTTTTGGAGGGAGGGTTGTCGACGTTTTGGTCTTCTTGATGGGGAGGATTGGTGGGATTTGCGGCGAGAGCTTGTTGGACTTGAATTACGATGTCAGGAAGCACCGCGGCCATTTGTTTTGTGATTTGGGTGGCCAAGCGTTCGTTTGACCTTCCTGACCTTCTACCCCCACGTTGTTGCCTAGCCGACATCTACAGGAACATTCATAAGAAGATTGTGAGTTTAAGGAGTCTTTTTAGGTGTCATGTGTCGTAAAATAAAATAAAATAAAATAAAATAACATAAACATCAATAATGCAACTACATCCATAGGATGTCTTGGGTTTGCTTATGTTTGGGCCTCCAATGTCCCCCATACCATCACCTGTATAGTCATGTGGGCCCCCATGACTATTGGCTTAGTAGGATTCACATTGGTATTGGCGGTTTAACACTCGCATCACCCGAATGAAAACCATGAAATATGTTTGCGAGATGTATGGTCGGAGGGTGTCCAGATGTAGACACAATGACAACTCAAAGTGGGGTTAGCTCACACGACATTTGGTATAGCATGCTTTGGCATAATAGGTCCTTCGTAATCTCATCGTTAGTCCGCAGGTAGGCAAACTGGTCCTTTATTTTGGATTTATACGAATGCCAAGCCTAGACAGGACGTTCCGACTACTGGTACTTGTACCCTTCCAGTTACTACATGCCCGTCATGAGAACTCACTTTGATGTGAACTGAAAATACAAAAATCGTTGCAAAAGTCATGGAAATTGTGTGGTGTGTGCTCTCATGGATATGATATGTTATGAGAATATGATTCATGATAGGCATTGTATAATAATACGTACTTATGAACATGCTTGCATAACATTGAATGTAACAATAAACATAAAGCATATAAACATCATGAATTTTGCATGTAACACACAAACAATTTAAAAATTCTAATCAACTATAGTATAGGCTCTAAGGGTCTAATAACCTATCATATATCCCTATAGTCATGGCTCTGATACCAATCTGTCACACCCCGACCCGCAGCGGAATAAGAGTCGGGGCATAATTGGGTTATCACTAAAGCTCATGATGTTTACTAATATGTTTCATATTTATGAAATTCAAATTTACAACTTCAATATTCCAAACAAGTTCATACAATTACAAGGAAAAAGTAACTAAATAAACAATCCAAAACCTAAACCGATTTATTCTTCTAAGCCGTCCTATATGTTTCTTGCTGCATCTGGATCACCTGTATCATGTGTAAAAATGGGGGTTTTGGGTCAACAAAAGTTGGCGAGTGAACCTTGTTAGAAAACATTTATTATTGATTTCTTGTTATATTTAATACGGAAAATTTGTGCAATAATCATATGTGAGCAAACGTAAATAAACATACAATAACAATAACAAACCACCTTGCATGAGTATATAACATGAATGATAATGTATATGTTGGCAATGTCACGTTCCGCTCATAGGTAATGGGGAACGGACGGCCTATGATGATGTATGTGCGATCAAGGCTCAATCAACCGGAGCCGATCGTATGTTGGCAACGCCTCGTTCACGCTCATAGGTAATGGGGAATGGTTCAAGCTCATAGGTAATGGGGAACGGCGGCCTATGATGATGTATGTACTGAAAATGATAAATTTAATCTAAACGTTAAACACACAAACATTTGATACATATTGAATACACATTTGATCATAGATATGATGGATGCACAAGTGTTTAAATATAATAAATAATATGACACATGATACACCCCAAAAACGTGATTAAAACGGGGAATTTGTAGAGATTCACTCACATTGGGTGCGTTCGTTTGATGATGTTGAATGCGCACGAGTTTAGAGGGTTGATCGACGAGGAATAACTAACCTAAATAATAACGAAAAGGTACGGTAAATAAGTGGATTTTATTAACAATTTTAATTGGATTTTTAGATATATTTTTGTGAGTTTAAGGTCATTTTCTAACTTTAAAAATATTATTTTTAAGCATTTTTAATTGATTTTTAAATTAAATAAATAAATAAAAACATAAAAAAATGTTGACTTTTTGGGGTTGACCGTTGACCGTTGACCATTGACTGTTGACTGTTGACTGTTGACCGGTTCGGTCTTGTGTTTGTTTGCACTGAGTGAGGTTCGAACTTGTGACCTCCCGTACGCGTGCACGCAGCTCTACCAACTGAGCTACGTGTCTAACCCGAAATATTTCTGTTTTTAATTATATTTATATACTATTTAATTTATTCAAAATTCATTTATTTTAAAAATGATTTTAATTATATCGAACCGGTGTGCATAACAGGTCTCGAAACCGGGACCTGTTGTTTAACGTTGCACACAGTCCACCGCTGGACTGTGTGTCTAACCTGGTTAAAATACTTGTTTTTATTTCACTTATATACTAACTGGAGTTTCCGTATTTGGGTTTTATAAAAAGTCTGAATATTGTGACGAATCGGAACAAGGACAGACTCGAACCCGGTATCTCTATGATTCAAATGCACACAGTCCACCGCTGGACTGTGTGTCTAACCCAAGATATAATCCGATTTATATTAAATTTATACACAGCCTAACTTCATCTCCTTCGTTAAAACAACACAGACAACGATTTATTCGACTGTTCTTGTTTAATTCGATTGACGGACATATAAATGATTAAAATGAAATGGATAGAGAAGGTTTTGGGATTGCATGTACCGGAAAGATGATTTTTCTCAGAACTCCGGCAAAGTCGTCGGCTCTGTTTTATGAACCCCGTCTGAGCGGACCAATTAACAGTTTTGATTAACTAATTGTGAAATTGAATGACTAAACAAGAGTTATCAGAGAGTTTAGATGCTCATACCGATTCACAGCGTGATTTCGGAATTTTCAGAAATTTTTTGGCGGTTGCAGATTATCCGGTATCGTCGCCTGGAACCGATTCTGGTTAAAGGTTTTGAGTTAGTATAAGTCTAACAATAGATAGAAGATGAAAGAATTGAGAACTTTGCCGATTCGATGAGTGTCACGGTTTTCCGGTGAAAGTCCGGCGATATCAGAAAGCGTTTCCGACGAACAGAAAATAGAGCGCAATTGAAATTGGAGGGTCTGTGAGTGTTTTTGAGTTGCGAGATAATGATATTGATAGAGTAAATCAGGAAGTAAAGGATTTCGGTTTTTAACTCCCAAACTCATATGAATCGAAAAAATAAAGACTGAATTTGATTAAGAACGTGCGTCATAATGGTTTCATCGGTTATTATCAGTAATAGCGATCACTCAATCGTCTGGAAAGTTGAAAGACGTTGATCGGTTTCAGTTTTGGCGCGAACAGATAGATTCACGGGTGAACTTAAGGTTTTATTTGCCTCCTTGATTACACAAAAACAGCAAGTGGCGGAGTGGTTAAATGTTTGATGCTAGTGTCTTCCGGCTGACCCGGGTTCGAAACCCGACAGCCCCTTTTCATTTTTAATTGCTTTATTTTTAGTTTCTAACAATTTTAATTTCCATATTCTAAAATGTTTATTACTTATGTATTGTTTAAAATTAAAATAAGCATTAAATGAGCAACGAAATTTGAAACTGATTATTCGATTAATAAACGAAGCGGGTTTTGAAACCCGTTTTTCGACGGATGTTACACTTCATCCTTCACCCCCATTTCTGCTCTCCATCAACAAAACTCAGCTGATCATCAACTACTAGGAAAACCCTTTCTAATCCATACTAATGGATGGTTTAAACATGGTTCTTGGCTGAATAAGAACACATCAAGGATTCCCTGATGTTATATGGTAGCCAAGATCACAAAACTTTGGCTTTTGATACCCTAATCGACCAAAAGCGATTAACAAAGTTATTAACCGAAAAGTAGTGAAGCGAGGCTTGATTGACATGGGTTATGGTATGTTTGGATTGTTCTTGATGTTTAGGTACTAAATATAGCACCCACGCACGTCTGGACTTGAGAGAAACGCACGGGAACAGAGCTTGCGCTAGGTATAACACTCGAACACTTCGACTAGTTTAGGTAGAATATTGTTTGTACTACAACTTGGTCCATGATTCTTGGCTTGAGATGAAAATTGGTGTGGTGATGTATGGTATTGACAGTAATGTCCACCTAAAATTGTATAATTTTAGGAATTTTCTATGATGTTTGCCGAATTTTGGACTGTTTTACACAAAGAAATTCGGGAAGAATACCAAACGGAGTCGATAAATCACCAAACTTTACATGAACACTAGGGAACATATAGGGAATGTTCTGGCAAGTTTAGGAGTGCATTGGTTGGATTTTGATTCGGATTAAACACCCGTGTTTTTGGTAGTTTTCGGTAGCCGGAAAGGCACCGAAACAAAATCCGAAAAATCTCAAATTTTTACAGGGAGTCCTGGACATATAAGGGACTTTCTGGAATATTTTGGGAATTTTTAGACATCAGATGATAAGCAATGTAAACTATTCGGTTAAATAATGTTTTAAAAATGATTTATTTGAGGAGTTAAAATGGCTAAATAAATTTCCGAATTATTTTTCTCATAATCTATATATTTTTACTGAATAGTATAAAAATTTCCAGATTTTTATCAAACTTATGTATTAAAGGGGAATTTACGGAGTTAAAAACGCTTTATTTAAACTAGTTTCGGCAGTTTACCTGCCGGAAACGGGAACTGACCGAACCCGATGTTTACTGTAGTTGGCACCGGGAATATTCCGAAAGATTCCAGGGTCGTTTGGACACTAGGGGTGTGTCCCATGCCAGTTCGGGAGAATCCCCGACGACGAAAACAGAAACTCAATTTTGGGCAACCTAGACTCCCCAAACACCCAAACTCACTTAATGAAAAGTTAATCTTTCTTAAATGATAACATGTTGATACTATTGGTATTCCCGTACGATTATCCGAATATGTCAAACAACTGACTTTGGCTGCCACGCGAACCAGTGCCTAGAAGCCAAACTAAAAATTATACTACCCTGACATCCATCACCATACCAGTATCCTATGGGTTCAATCAGGATGAAAACTCATAACTGGCTCCAAGTTATAGCCATTACCAACCTAGATGCTGATTTGAGTCCCTACTTGCATGCGTGCTATTAAAGCTGATCCAGTTGCGTAATCACTCTTTGATTAAGGCTACCACTCTCATTGTGAGTTTCACTCCCCCACTTTTAAATTGTTTTACTGTTTTCTGGGGTGAATTGCAGGTTACAAACTGTGGTTAATTGCACTAACTTGTTATGATGAGAATTACCTAACCCAATGCAAGTGATTAACGTAAGTCGTGGGCAGTGGATAGTACTATTGGTCTGACAAGCCCAGTTGCCGTCGGACCGGTGTGTCGGCAGCAAGGTTACTGCACGCGTCCTAAACTATGTTATGTTGTTAGGCATAAATACCCCTGGGGCATTGGACTGCACGTGACGCAGTCAGTGTGGGCTGAGGTGTCGAAGGTGACACGGCCGGTGTGCTAAGGTGTCAATGTGACACGGCATGGTTATTGTGGTCAAGGTTTTACTTGTGAACTCGTGTAATTCCATCTGTGATCTGGAATACGTGTAATTAAACTTGTTAACGCATTTTGCTATGAAACAACCAAACCAGTGGAACTCACCGGGTCGGTTAGCTGACCCTTTTTATAAAATTAACGGGCATTTCAGGTAAAACTAAACAAGAACGAGGAATGTTCGTATGGAATGGCTTGAGTAAGCAGACAGTAGCAAAATAAAGGCTGTAGTGGCTTGTAGTACCGCACTTAAACTAATGGGTTGTAATATGATAGTTTATGTGTGTTGTAACCGATGTTCCCTCTTTATATGATATCACATTTTTAAATTATGAGGAAATACCATGTGTCTGCCGCCACCCGCAATTGTCTTCCACTACGAGTCAGGGTGTGACACTATGATCGCGAATTACTCATGTGATTTGCCTTGCCTCACGATTTCTGATGCCTAGAGACTGATGCTCAGATACCAATTGTTTCCCAGAACTTGATATTTGATCTCTAGAACAATGGCATAACTTGAAGATAATCTTAATGTTTTGTACATGAATAGTGATTGTAATGAGAAATCCCATATTTATACTAATATAAGAGGTGCGATGAATAGATGTGTCTCCTCTTTTATCCGACATGTTGCTTGGATTTGTGATGATGTGGTTTCTTGTTTGTCGATACAGTTGTCTGTCGCCTACGTCATCGTATTATATCGAGTTTGTGGTTAGGAGCAAAAAGTTATGCTTGTATGTAAAAGAGCTAGTTCGCACGAAGTTGATATGTAATGGACTAGTTCGTACAAACTAGTAGTTCGTACGAACTAGGCCAATAGCCTTTTGGTGCGAACTAGAAACTCAATAAATAGGAGTCTTGACATTTCATTTGGAACAGCCAGAGATTTTGCAACTTGGGCGGCGGAGCTCTGTCCAAGTGTTTCTAGGAACTGTAACGTTTGACAATCAATGAAACATTGATTAAATAGAAACAAACGTGTCTACAATATCGCCTAAGCAAACGGATTCCGCATGTTTACATTAGGTTTGCCAAATTAGTGCCTGAACAGATCCGGCAACGGGACTAACAAGTGGTATCAGAGCAGCAGAGGCTTGATTTGAAGACATTGGACTTATAACATCACATCTTCTACTCATTTCCTTCTATTTTTGACTTTCTTTGGACATTACACGGATAAAATGGACTGATTTTCAAGTATAATACATAAAATCCATATCATAAAACCCTTGAAAGTTTCAGACCTAAAAACAAACGATTTTATGTCCAAAATTGCAAAAAAAACTCATTTTGAAGAACTAATTCGCACGAATTAAAGACCTGTAATTCGTACGAACTACACCTCTCTAATTCGTACGAATTAGATCGTTGTTTTAATTCCCAATTCGTACGAAGTGAGGTTCTAAAAAAAGAATTTAAAGCTATAATCTGGTAAAAAACAGTTTCATAAAAATTTTAAACGTTTTTAGCAAACCGATACGTTAAAATTTTCGCTTAAAAAGTCTAATTTTGCATCAAACTTTCTGAAAACCAAAATTTTGACGAAAATGGAAGAGGTTAATTATGACAAAGTTCATTATGACGATGTTCTTGAAGAGTCTAATTACTGTCATTTTGATGCAAGAGAATATATGCATGCATATATTTCTAATGCTTTGTATGGTAATCAGGAAAATTGTCAGAATACGCAAAGTGAAGAACGATGATTGCAGAGAAAATGTATATAGATCGAAAAGATGAAGAAGAGACATATTCTAGGGTGCACAGGACAAGAAAGTTGAAAGTGTCTAACAAGTAGAAGTTTTGTGATAGAACGACAGTGCACAAAATGTCTTGAACCATGCAAGTCGTGCTTAGAGAAGGATGAGATCATTAATGATCTTAAAAGCACAATGAACATTTCAAATATGATTACAGAACAATGAAAGAAGCCTATGATGTGTTGAAGAGGACGTATGAAAATTTAGAACAAGTCAACTTAGAACAGGGAGCTATGATCAGCATGTTAAAGGCTACAATGATGAGTAAAGAGATAGCAATAAATAATCATATTGATACAATAGTCGAATTAAAAAGTGAGCTGGAAGCAATGTGAATAGAGACTGAAAGAGTTGATAAAAAATTAATCAGTTACTCAACAGCTTCATGTGTCTTGGATTATATTCTCCCGAAGCTAACTAGAAAAGATGAAAATGGAGAAGATACTTACGGCAATCAAAACAAAGGTTTAGGTTACAATCGATGTCCACCTCCGATGTGGAACAGTTATGCAATAAAAAAGCCTGAGGGTGTGGAAGTGGCGCTGAACTTTAAATTAACGACAGAAAAGACTGAACAGAAAGATAAGTTGCCTGACAACATTGATGTTAATTATTCTAAATCCGATGGAATGATGGATCAGATGTGGTTAAGAAAGTGGGTGAGAATGTTTTGGGACAAGAAAAAGATAAAAACATTTGTGAAAACACTCAACTGAAAAATGAAAAAGCATGTTTGAGTTCACAATCTGGAAATGATGAAAAGTTTCATGATGCTTATATCAAAACATGAGAAAATAGTTCATGTGATGATCCAGTATTTTAATGTACAAAATGATTGGATCTGATGAACTACATTCTGATTGTCAATTTCCGATTCAGAATGTGAACTTGAATAGAGTTGAAAAAGTTTTCAAACTTATTGAAATTAAAATTTCTGATATAGAAAGTTTAACAAAAGAATCAGAAGTTTTGAACTTTAAAAGAATAAACCTTACTACTCCAAACCCAAAAATGTTTATTCAAATAATCAAGAAAGTAATAACACTGGTTGGAAAGGATATGGGAATGGTAAGAAAATTAATACCAAGTTTGGAAAATCAAAATATGTGAAGAAAATGACTTTTGTACCAGCAAAGTCAGAAAACACAAACGAAGTTATTTCTATAAAAATCTAATGAAAATTTTTTCAAAGAGCAACAAAGTAAACAGGTTAAGGAACCTTCAGTCATTGACAGTTGGACACATTGCAAGAAAATGTCCACAAAATAATCCTAAACCTGTTCATGATGTAAAGAAAAATTCTGAAGATTTGAAACAAAAATCGTCACTCATGTTTGTGCCAACACAGGTTTGGAAACAATGTACAGAAACTACAAACAAAGTGAAACCAGAAATTTTGAAACTGGTGAATCCTCGAAAAGTAATGAACAAAAAGTTTCCACATTGTATTTCAAGAAAGCTTTAAAGAAAATACAAAAATGGTTGGTAAAAGAAAAAAAGTTAAATAATCAGTGAAAATTGAATATCTCAAGGATTTCCGAAACTTGAGAAAGTCCAAAATAAACTTAATTGTGAAAAGAAAGTCAAACTTGAGGTTGAAGAAATAACACCTAAGACTGAAAAGACTTGGGTGTCACTATTCAACTAATTGTTTGAATTTTTGTGTAGGAACTTTCAAGATAAAAGCAAATTATTGAGAGTGGAGTTCCGAGGCACTCAATGAAGAAAGGGCCGGGTTAACAAGGTTTTTATAAAGGCCATTTTTACAAATTTGAAATTCCAATCACGTTTATTTTAAAATTTTGCAAATTTTTGAGGAAAAATTGAAAACTTACACAGAACCCTCACTGTTGAACAGATAAAACTCATGAATATAAATGTTTTATAAAACACAAAAGTGTCAAGTTTTTGTAATGGTGAGGGGGAGAGAGCTTAAAAGTAAAATTGTGAAGCAGTAATGGATGGTGAATTGAAGTAATTCTCATCGGTTGGTCAATGGTTTTCTATACATAAAAAATACAAAAATATGTTTTTGGATTTTAGAGGGAGAAAAAATTTCAGAAAATCCAAAAAACATATTAAATGCAAGAAGACAAAAAGAGTTTTGTGTAAAATGAGGAAATGATAGCACAGCAGTGGACAATCATAGTATGCTAAAGAATTGTAGTGTTTAAATGTTGAAAATAAATCTCACTGTGGATGTGCAAGTAGGCTTTGCATGTTCAGTAGATTGTTTCTGGGATATAAACTTAAATTTACAACTTCTTAACTTGTGGGTCAACATCTCTCGGATATATGGACTTGTACTCTGAAATTTCCTTTGAGAGATTGCCTAATTCTGAGATACTAGGTCATTATAGATAATTGATATATGGGGTATCGAAAGATCTATCAATTGCAGAATAAAAGATTCCTTAATGGAACACTACCTTTAAAGTCGATCCTTCATCTCTTTGTCTGTACGGTGGTACTAACCTGAGCACTCAAGATCTCGCACAACCCAGATACAGATATCAGTTAAGCTATATTCACCTGTAAGATGAAATCTAGGGAATCTTGATACGGGAGTATAATCTAAGGTGGGAAACACAGTTAGGTGAAGTTCTTAATTCTACCTAACATATCTCGGAACAATTGAGAAATGTGTTGAAGTTTAAGAGGACAAATATACTGACAATCCAGGTGAATAGGTTTTTAAAACTTAATGTCTTAAAAGGTCAATAGTACTTGTGATTGTCTCAAAAAGTGATTTGATCCTTGAACACAAACTCACAAAAAAATGTTTATAAATATGTTTGTACATAGTTAGAGTTTGATATTCATTTTATAAAAACAAAAATATTCTATCTTTTTAGTTTCGACCACTGATGATGAAAAACTGATTTTCAAAATCTAAAGTTGCTGAACAAAATCTTAAAATTGAAATTGTTCTGAAAATTTTAAAAGTTCATTAATTTGAAACTTACATTTGAATAAATGTATCAGTTTGTTTTAAAATGATTAATGAATATCATTAATTTGAACTTGATACATAAATCAGATATCAAGGTCATTAATTTGGACTTGATTAACTGATAAGATAATTAAAATTTGAAATGATAATGTCTTTGAGAAATTCAAAGTTTGAATCTGAAATGTTTATTTGAATTTTTGAGGTACTTTGAAATAGAAAATAGATTTTAAAGGAGAGCTGGATTAACAAGTCGAGTGAAGATAAAAGAAATCTCAAAGTAAAGGGGAGCATGTTTAATCAGGTTTTATCAAGACAAGCTTAAGAAAAGAGAATAGGATTGAAGAAATATTTGAAGATCATAGATGTTAAAGTTATTCACGAATTAAAGATCAGAGAATACTAAAGACTCTGTGTAACACCCTAAATCGCGTAAAACAACACACGCGGCGGAAACACTTGGGGAGTCATGTTAACATATTGTTTCAACAACACATGGCATTTGATATTTCGTTTTATTGGATATTAACATAGATTATATTGTCATACTGTTTTAGAACTTTTAGCCAAACTTAAACAAACTACAAACAAGCATAATTACTGTCTTTCATATTTCATAGGCACTATGGTCCACATCCGATCCTACATGAGCATGCATCAGTATCATCAAGCGTTGTTCCCTGAAACATATGTGAAAATGAGTCAACATAAAAGAATGCCGGCGAGTACATAGGCTTTGTGAGTGTGTCAAGTTTATGGCTTTGAATATGTATTGCAATACCTTGTCAGACTACTAGAGTCGTTAATTGAAAACCTTGTTATCGAAAAACATTTGATATTGCAATGATAACTAACCAATCTAAAACAAGTTAGTTATAGTTTATAAAAGATTTATAGCCATAAATCTTGAACAAAACATTTTTTTCGTAAATCCGAGTAGTAAATCGTCTGGAAACAACTTGTATAGTTTATAACTTTAATCGAAAATCGTTGAGTGTCATTGTTTGAAAGCTTTTGTCCAAGTGATCCAAATAGCGCCACGTATGTAATATGATAAAAGCATTTATATATAGGAAGTACCGGCAGCGTATCCACCATGCTTTTATGACATTACACACGTTCCGTTATCTAAATCACTTATCATAAACCAATTGTTCATCGTTCATCGTTCCTTGTTATAAACCAGTCGTAAAATCGTACTTGTTTTAATTGTGAAAACTTTTGGTCGTTTCGTGAATACATTCAAACCTTTGTTGACTTGTTCAAGACCACCCATGGGTCCCTTAATCGTATAACAAATCACCAAAGGGTATGTTACAAATACAGTTTCAGTCGCTTCCCAAATTTCCCTACAAACCCCGGAAATTTTGGTAACGTCCTAGGCGCCTTAACTTACTACTGGTCGGCTTGGCCATTGTTAATGAATGTCATTCTTGTTATAAATACATCGCACCAACAAGTTCGTTCACATTATTGAAATCGTTGTGTTTAATATAAACCATAGTATTTGCATTTGAAAACTTGAAAACATTTAGCACATATAAATCGCCCCAAAAACAATTGTAAAACATAAAATAGGGGAACTATGTACTCACTTGTGATTGCTATTGTGACCTTGAATCGAAGATCAAACAAGCTCAAAAGTCCGAGAAATCAAGCTTGTCCTAAAATCAGATAATAGTGTAAATATCAGGAGTTTATCGGCGGATCGGATAGAAAGAGACTTTATAAACCAAATGAGTATTGGAACTCATATCACATGTTTTAATAAGTGCTTTTGACCCGTTATGACCCGTTAAGGTAGTTTAAGCCACTTTAACACATCATTTGCGTAACTACGCATTCGGATGGTTAGATATGTGTTATAATAAGCCTTTACGTTTGAAAATGTTATTTGATCAGAATACATGTCAAAATTTATGTTACATGTGCTTAAAGTTGATTTGTTTGCGAAAAGGGCATTTTGGTTATTTTTAAGTAATATTACAATCATTTATCATAACACAATCCAAACATTATGACCATAAGGTATAACCTAAGAGGGTTATTCCCTATATATTTATGGTCACAATTATGTATTTGGTCGAATCTAAAGATCAACCAAAGGGGTCAGATTTGGAAGTCAAAGCGATGGTCAAACTGTTCAACTTTTCGACTCTAAACAAGCACTAAAATGAGAGTGACGATTTAGACATGTTTTGACATGTCTAAAAAACTTTATAAAAGACTTTTGGCTTCAAAACAGACTGTTTTGACACCCAGAATTAGATCTGTTGCAAAATGCACAAAAATCGCATCTTGACCGAAACTTTGTCTTGTCAAAATGACTAGGAAAAGTGGGAATCAGTAGGCATGATTTTTAGGGATCATAACCACCCTGATTACCATCATATTGCAAGTTTCAATTGAGTTATATCTTGATCAATTCATGATCAAAACTAAAAGTCAAACAGAAAGTCAAACTGTTTGATTTTTAGTCCACTTAAGCTATAATAATTGAACATGGAAAGAGTAGAACACTTACAAACACCAAGGAATGATCAAGGATCACGGAGAATGCTCCAAGTTGGTTGTAAATTCGGATTTGTGGCAGGTTAGTGTATGAAGGTGATTAAAGAGTTCAAAAATGGCATGAACATGGTATTTATAATGATTATAAGATCACCAAATCTTGATATGTGTTAGGCTAGGTGTTTAAGGCTTGGATTAGTGTCCAATTAGGTGTCAAAAGAAGAGGAAAAGTTGCCAAATTCGTGGGCTTAGTGTCCCCAATGAACAGGCTGTTGCCAGCTATTAATTATCTGCATCTGATGCCTTTTCGCGGACCGCCAGTCGAATGTGTGCAATTGTCATAATAAATAAACAAAATTTACATATAAAACATAAAATTCCATTCATTGATAACTTGTTCGTCATTGTTACATGTTCGGATTGCCACTGTTATCACAGTCTCCCGTACTTCAGGAAATTTCTTCCCGAAATTTAATTAGAGGAAACTTGTGAGAATAAGTGTGGGTACTTCTCTTTCATCTGATCCTCTCGTTCCCAAGTAAATTCTGGGCCATGTTTGGATTCCCAACGAACTTTGACTAACGGGATTCGTCTTCGCTTAGTTTCTTGGCTTCACGGTCCATTTTCTCCACCGGTTTCTCGACAAAATGCATAGTGTCACACCCTCAATTTCCACTTGCGGAATTTTACCGCGAGGCGTGTGAACAAACCAGAATCTGAAACACTAGTACGTCGAACGACTCTACATGATTTGATTATACGTTTTGCAAAATCGTTCATTGTAGATTTTATATCAATTACCAATATTTAGCAGAGCATTATTTTTAAAGTTTGAGCGGAAGCATAAATAAGTAGTGATGCGGGCGCCAACACAAACGCCAAAACAAATGAAAAATCCCAAAACAATATTAATAAATGAGACTCGATAAAGATGTCTTGTTCAATGCATGTGCGTGCACCTAGAGCTCCTAGCGTCCTGAGAAACATGTAAAGAAACAAGTGTCAACATTAAAGATGAGTGAGTTCACAGGTTTTCATAAATTCGTTTGTTCGGTTATAGTTTGTTACTCCGTTATCCCCAACCTGGGATAACATATCAGTTCCATTATTCCAATCCCAGAATAATAAGTTGTTGCTTCCAATATTCCCGTCCCGGAATATTAAGTTGTTATTTCCATTATCCCCAACCCGGGATAATAAGTTGATGTTTCCAATATTCCAAACCCGGAATATTAAGTTGTTCCGTAATGAAGTTCAACATTAATGTATATAGGTAGCTAGCCTAAAGTCATGTCACTAAGTGTTCGCGATCGAAGCTGACTGTTGTGCCTCCGTTTTGCCAGGCCTATCACATGACCATGGCGGTGTTAGGCCAATTATACACCCGTTGACCATACCCGGTCGGCTAGCGCGACTAGCTCGGATGGGGCTCGTCAGACCCAGTAGTACTACTTATAATTCCCCCGCTATTTAATCCAAATACTAACGATCTGAGGAGATTGTCGAGGACTTAAGTGATAAAGCTGCTTAGTGCCCATAACATTACATTAACATTAACTTAGTTACCGTATAGTTATGTGACGTTAAATTCGTATAACGTAAAGAGATTGAGTTTGAGAGTGTATACATGTTTCTCCCCCTGTTGTTTAAAAACTGGATAAAGTTAGGGGCCGTGAACTCACCTTTATTTGCTCGGTTAGTGTAGCAAAGATGTTATAAGAGATGGGACCGCTAGTTGCGTCCTAACAAACCAATTAATTACACGTCAGTGTGAAATCACACCAATACAAATTCCACACGAAATTTACTCACAAAGTGATACACACAAACAACATATCTAACACTCAAACATGCATGCAAGTATTCTATGTGATCATAGTAATCAAACAACTTATCATGAACATATTCCAAATCCATGCAACACTTTAATGCATAAAATCACAAGTTATCAACTTTCTGCCTAACACTCAATTATTCAGCTGTTTTCTAGGATTTTTATAAAATAGTTCTAACATTCCAAAAATTCCAATATTTTTACAGTAGGTGACATCTATACCATAGAAATTTATATAATTTTTCCAAGTCCTAAATCTTTACCAATTAACCATAAATATTAATTCACTAAGCTGCAGTCAGATTTACCGCTTTCTGACTGCAGTCCACGGAAGAATTTATTTAAAAATCACTGATCGTCCGATTAACAAAATTCCAGTTGGAGTTGCCCGGAAATTTCTATACCTAGTTGCTGTACAAAAATCATGACTCAACTCCCTACTGATTTTAAGATCCAACTTGATAAACAACCAACAAAATTCCAGTATTTTCACAGCTTTAGTTACTGAACTTGTTTAGCCCTTTAAAAATTTCAAACGACTTCGGACAATTATGAATCCAGCGCCATTAGATTCCTTATTCAATTCTCTACGTTCTAGACATCAGAAAATCCGTTTTTCGACAACTAACGACCGAGTTACAGCCAGATGAAATCGGCTGTAACTTTCACTCAGCATCCTGTTTCAGCATGTTATTATTATAAACTCGTGTAATCCCGCTCTTGCGATTAATCTAGGCGATCAAGAACTGATTTTTAATCATAGACTAATACTAATAACCTATCCATGCAAACCCTAGTTCTTACTTCTAGTTATCACAACCAAAATACACTTGTAACTTGTGATTTCCGACAACAATTCTGCATATGAACAAGCACCAAAACAGCCGATTATTTACAGCACTTATAATCCGAAACTATACCATCATGCAATCTGAGAACAGCAAAAATCAACGCACATATATTTCCGAACAACTAGCCATTCAAGCATACATATAATCCAAGACAACTAAACATTCAAGCATACATATCATCCGAGACAACTTAAACATTTAAGCATACATATCATCCGAAACATGATCTTGTAATCAAGGATAACTCTAACCTTGAATAACTAGGTAGACAAACCGGGACTTGGACAAGGGGTATCCTGCTGTTCCAGGAAAGTCGCGACCGTAAGGGTGTTGATAAAGTGGCTGTTTGATCGACCAGAGGTGAACAAGGACTGATCTCGCGATTTGAATGAGGGTGAAGATGGAGATTGTTGCTGCTGCTGCTACCGAGAGGATTAGACGAACAAGAACAACAGCTGATTGCGATCAAAATAAGAGAGAACAAGCTGCCGACGGCTGTCTTGTTAGTTAGGGTTTTCGGATTGTGAAAGAAACATGCATGATTTGTATTTATAGGCGCACATGATAAGGTTTACGGTTTGGGATAAGTATTGTGGCCGAGAATCTTGGGTTGCTTTGGTTTAGGTTTGGGTTTGATCTCGCGATCAAGGAATAGGGTGGGTTCGGTTTGGGTTTGAACTCAATAAATCCGCGGTTTTGATCATGTGGCCGAGAGTGTTTTGGTTTAGGGTTTAGGTTTTGATATCGGTTTGGGTTGCACACGGGTTGGTTTGGTTTGGTTTGATCGGCCGAATAGTTTTAGGTTTGTTACGGGTTTGAGTTTGATCTTGGCCGAATTCTTGAGTTAAGGTTTAAAACTTGTTAACTCCTAGAGTCACAATGAATCACTTTGGTTCGTGTCGCGGTTCGGTTCAGTTCGTGTACGTATCTACTCTAATGATTCAATTACTAAAACAATCACACAACACACAACACGTATTCGTTTAATTCGTGCACGCTTAACACTTAGCGTATATATTATTCGACAAGTGTCACGTGTAAGTTATCCGAAAAACCCGGGATATCACATTATCCCCATGTTGAAAGAATTTTCGTCCCGAAAATTGAGTAAACGCGGTTTAGCATGTAACATACATGTTTAGAGTGCCACGCACCAAGAGTTAGTTCGTTAATGATGGTACGCAACGTTACAAGAAGTTCCCAAGTGTCATACACAAAGATTTCCAAGTGTCATGCACAAGAATTTAGTCAACAATAGTACACGAAAATGTGAGAAAATTTCCAGGTTGTCACATCATCCCCATGTTGAAAGAATTTTCGTCCCGAAAATTTAGTTACTGGTATCGTTAGTTTGCTGCTCAGTTGAGAAGAGGTGTGGGTATTTGCTTTTCATTTGATCCTCTCTTTCCCACGTGAACTCTGGTCCACGCTTAGAGTCCCAACGAACTTTAACGATTGGAATCTTGCTGTGCCTTCGAGTCTTGATCTCACGATCCATGATTTCGATAGGCTGTTCCACAAAGTGTAGTTGTTCATCCACTTGGATCTCATCCAATGGAATAACTAAAGTTTCATCCGATAGACACTTCTTCAGATTTGACACGTGAAATACGTTGTGAATTCCACTGAGTTCGGCGGGAAGGTCTAATTGGTATGCTACGGGTCCGATTCGTTTCAAGATTACAAACGGGCCTACGTACCGTGGGTTAAGTTTGCCTCGTTTTCCAAATCGGATTACACCCTTCCAGGGTGACACCTTTAGTAGGACGCGGTCGCCTACTTGAAATTCGAGCGGTTTGCGTCGTTGATCTGCGTAGCTTTTCTGTCGATCTCGTGCCGCCGCCATGCGGTTTCTGATTTGTACAATCTTTTCAGTGGCCTCAAGTATTAACTCAGGGCCTGTGAGTTGACTGTCACCGACTTCTGCCCAGCAGACCGGTGATCTACATTTACGACCGTATAATGCCTCAAACGGTGCTGCCGAAATACTCGTGTGATAGCTGTTGTTATATGAGAATTCTACTAGAGGCAGGTGAATTTCCCAATTATTTCCGAAGTCCACTACGCATGCCCTAAGCATGTCTTCCAAGGTTTGTATGGTCCTTTCGCTTTGACCATCAGTCTGAGGGTGATAAGCTGTGCTCATATCCAAGCGTGTTCCCAACGCTTTCTGGAGTGACTGCCAGAAGTTTGACGTGAAACGAGCATCTCTATCTGAGATGATGGACGTTGGCACTCCGTGCCGAGAAACTACTTCCTTAATGTAGATGCGAGTCAACTTCTCCATCTTATCTGTTTCTTTGATAGCTAGGAAGTGTGCGGACTTAGTTAAACGATCCACAATCACCCAGATGGTATCGCAACCACCCAAGGTTCGCGGAAGTTTAGTGATGAAATCCATTGAGATCTGATCCCACTTCCACACTGGGATCTCAGGTTGTTGGAGTAGCCCCGATGGCTTTTGATACTCCACCTTGACTTTTGCACAAGTCAAACATTTACTCACGTAGGTATCGGCTTTCATGTTAGGCCACCAATACGCAACTTTAAGGTCTTGATACATCTTATCCGAACCCGGATGGACAGAGTATCGAGATTTGTGAGCTTCATCCATGACTAGCTCTCTGAGGTTTCCGTAGAGAGGTACCCATATGAGATTCATAAAATACCGGGCTCCATTGGGCTTTACTTCCCAATCGCGTTCCATTTTTCCCACTGATTCGGCTTTGATGTTTTCCTCCTTAACTGCTTCTAACTGGGCGTCGCGTATTTGTTCGGGTAGCCCCGAATGAATAGTGAGTTGTAATGCTCGTACGCGACGAGGTTTCAGGTGTTCCTTCCTACTGAAAGGGCATCAGCTACCACGTTAGCTTTACCCGGGTGGTAACGAATGGCACACTCATAATCGTTCAAGAGTTCGACCCAGTGACGCTGTCGCATGTTCAACTCCTTCTGATCAAAGATGTGTTGGAGGCTTTTGTGGTCAGTAAAGATTGTGTACTTCGTTCCATAGAGGTAGTTCTCCAAATCTTAAGTGCAAACACTACTGCTCCCAATTCCAGGTCATGTGTCGTGTAGTTTTTCTCGTGAACCTTCAGCTGTCGCGACGCATACGCGATGACCTTATCGCGTTGCATGAGTACGCATCCCAATCCCTGAATGGAAGCATCACAGTACACTACGAAGTCATCTGTCCCTTCCGGCAAGGACAGAATGGGTGCACTGCAAAGTTTCTGCTTCAGCAATTGAAACGCTGCTTCTTGTTTTTCACCCCAAGCATACTTGATGCCTTTCTGGGTGAGGGTAGTGAGCGGTTGTGCAATCTTTGAAAACCCCTCGATGAAGCGTCTGTAGTAACCAGCCAATCCTAAGAATTGGCGGATCTCCGTCGGTGTCTTAGGTGCTTCCCAGTTTTTAATGGCTTCAATCTTGGCAGGGTCTACATGGATACCCTTTTCATTCACGACGTGCCCGAGAAACTGAACTTCCCGGATCCAGAAATCACACTTCGAGAGCTTGTCATATAGCTTTTCCTGTTGAAGTAATCCTAGTAGTAATCGTAGATGCTCAGCATGCTCTTCTTCACTTTTGGAGTAGATGAGTATGTCATCGATGAACACGATGACAAATTTGTCGAGGTATGGTTTACACACGCGGTTCATGAGGTCCATGAACACCGCAGGTGCGTTAGTGAGACCGAATGGCATGACCAAGAACTCGTAATGGCCATACCGAGTGCGAAATGCTATCTTAGCGATATCCTCCTCCCTAACGCGTAGCTGGTGGTAACCAGACGGTAAATCAATCTTGGAGTAGTAGCTTGACCCTTGAAGTTGGTCGAAAAGATCGTCGATGCAAGGTAACGGGTATCGGTTCTTGACTGTAACCTTGTTGAGTTCCCTATAGTCGATGCACATGCGGAAAGTCCCGTCCTTCTTCTTGACAAACAGGACTGGAGCTCCCCATGGCGAAACGCTTGGTCGGATAAATCCTTTTTCTAGCAGCTCTTGAAGTTGGGTAGACAGCTCCTGTAGCTCGGCTGGAGCTAGGCGGTATGGAGCCTTGGCGATAGGAGTGGCATTGCTTGCCAATTCGATTTCAAACTCCAATTGTCGATGTGGTGGAAGACCAGGTAGTTCTTCTGGGAATACATCGGAAAAATCACGGACGACAAGGATGTCTTCTATACGTTTCTCGTCCTTAGGCTGTTCGGTAATTAGTGCGAGTAAAGCGAAGGAATTCTTTTTCCGAAGATACTTCTGCGCTTGCATAAATGAGATAATGTTGGTGACGGCGCTTGCCTTGTCGCCTTGTACCGTCAGGATTTCGTCATTCGTGAGTGGAATACGGATAGACTTTTCGAAGCAGAGAACTTCAGCCCGGACGTCGGATAGCCAGTCCATTCCGACTACCACGTCAAAACTACCCAGGGTAGTTGTCATCAGATCAATGGTAAAAGTGTGACCCGCGAGTTTGAGTTGACAGCCGGATACGATTTGGGTCACATCTACCGATTTACCATTGGCTAATTCTATCACATAAGGGGTCTCTAATGGTTTAAGCGTGAGATTTAGGTTCTTCCTAAAAGACTCAGATATAAAACTCCTATCCGCACCCGTATCAAAAAGCACAGTAGCAAAATGTTCATTAAGGGGAAACTTACCGGTGACCACGTTCGTGTCGTTTCTGGCCTCTCCGCGGCCCAATGTAAATGCACGACCTTTGGCACCTCCTGTGCCACCGTTCCCATTATTGTTGTTATTACGGTTGTTGTGGTTATTGTGGTTGTGGTTGTTTCCACCATTATTGTTGTTGTTGCGCAACTGTGGGCAGTCTTTTCTGAAATGAGTAGTGCTACCACACTGATAGCATCCCCGGTTTATACCCTGCTGCTGACCCTGGGGCTGATTCTGATTTTGTCGGGACATGATTTCCCCACGACAATCCTTTGCTGCATGTCCCATCTTGCCACATCTTTGGCAGCGACTTCCGGCACAAGGGCCGTTATGGTGAAAATTGCAGCGATTGCACTGCGGCTTTCGACCTACATAGCCGCCTGCATTCTGGTTGTTGTTGTTGTTGTAGTTGTTGTTGTTGTTGGCGGAATGATTTTGATGACCCCGGTGGCTGTGGTAATGATTGAACCGTTTCTGGTTCCCTTGCTGCGGATGTGATGACGAAGACTGTCGAACAGTGGAGTCTTCAAATTTTCTTTTGTTATCTGGGGCGACTTCGGTTGTACCCCGTGCTGGCAGTTTCTTCTGTTCCACCGCTTTATCGGTGAGTTTGTGAGCCAATCGGATTGCTTGATGTTCAGTTACAGGGTTACTAGACATCACCATACCCTGAATTTCCGGAACCAGACCCCCGAGATAGAACTCGAGTCTTTTCTCCACCGTGTTGGCCAAATCGGGACACAGAAATACCAAATCATGGTGTTTTGCGGTGTAAGCCTCAATTTCCGATCCCACCATCTTGTGGTTCCATAGAGCTTGCTCTAACTGTTGCACTCTGTCTCGTGGACAGTACTCCTCTTTAATTAGGGCCTTGAACTCAGTCCATGCCATTGCATTTGCAGCTAACAGTCCACGTGTTTGGACTTGGGCATTCCACCATGTCAGTGCCCCATCTTCCAGTGTTGAGGCTGCGTATTTGACCTTGTTTGCCTCTAGGCAGTTGCACATTTCAAAAACGGATTCTGATTTTTCGATCCAGCGGACCAATCCAATGGGTCCTTCCGCCCCCGAGAACTTGCTTGGCTTTGCGTCAAGGAACATCTTATAGGGATTAAAGCCCCCTCCTGCTGACAGAGAACAGGAAGTCAGCAAGGAACTTTACTAACCTCACTATTAGATTTTCACGCGAAAATTTAATAATGGTTACCTGCCGGCTGGTTCTGAACACCCGCTAATGCTACGTTCACATGCTCCTGAATCATGGCAGCTAGCTCTTCGGGCGTCAAGTTAAGGTTTCCACGTCTTCCAGTCGCCATTTAGATCTTCGAAACACAACACAAACACACCCCGATAAGTCTATATGTCCAATATAGTTATCCTACTTCGTACTTTAATAATTATTAAGTTATGTCAACTCAATATGTTAAATAATCAAAAGAAATACTTGATTAACTGAAATTTCAACGTCTTACAAAAGTGTAAATCAAACATACGAATTCACTATAAAGTCTCAGGTTTAAATACAAGTGGGAAAATAATAAACTGAAGGAAAACAAATAATATAAACGAGACGTGTCAGTCGTCTACATCTCCATCCCCCAAGTCACTGTCGTTGCCGTCATCCTGGGCGGCATTTCCAGCTTCCTCAGCTGGGTCCTCCTCCGGATCCTCCTCAGGATCCTCCTCTGGATCCTCTTCTGGATCCTCCTCTACTGGCACTGGAGGGGCCGGTGCTGGTTCAAGTGCCTGATTTTGCAGTTCCTGAATGTTCCAACTGTTTTCCAGGACTCTGTCCTCCAGCCAGTCGGCTCTTATCTGCTCAGCACGCAGATCTCTGGCTATGGTGTTACGAGCTATCTTGCTCGTACGATGCTCTTCCTCGAGCGAGTCGGTCTTTCCTGTAAGGTGTCGGATCATCCATCCTTGTGCTAAGATGGTTTCCTGCATTCTTTCTAACTGTTTTTGTTGTGTATGCACTAGGATTCTAAGCATGTCGATTCCTATTTCTACAGGATTGACCGGTTCAACCGGTACAGCACTAGTTGGGCGCAACGACGACTCCTCCCCCAGAGCGAGCCTCTTCCTCGCCGCTGAGCGTGTCTCTACGCCATAAGGTAGTATGGGTTCCCCCATTGGTGCCTTTCCTGGTGCTCTTGGTGGCGTAAGTCTGTCGGACGATGATGACGATGAGGATGATGACATTGCCTGTTAGGTCGTGTAGTTAGTTATGAGTTGTTTTCATTCCTTATCATGAAGGCATAATCTACCAAACACAGTTGTGGTATATTACATAACAAGATATAATAATTCGGTGCCAAACTAAGTCTAGTGTCGTGATATCAGCTATAGTTTAGGTCTACTTCTAATGCAAACCTGGTTCTCTATAGCTAGTGGCTCTGATACCAATCTGTCACACCCTCAATTTCCACTTGCGGAATTTTACCGCGAGGCGTGTGAACAAACCAGAATCTGAAACACTAGTACGTCGAACGACTCTACATGATTTGATTATACGTTTTGCAAAATCGTTCATTGTAGATTTTATATCAATTACCAATATTTAGCAGAGCATTATTTTTAAAGTTTGAGCGGAAGCATAAATAAGTAGTGATGCGGGCGCCAACACAAACGCCAAAACAAATGAAAAATCCCAAAACAATATTAATAAATGAGACTCGATAAAGATGTCTTGTTCAATGCATGTGCGTGCACCTAGAGCTCCTAGCGTCCTGAGAAACATGTAAAGAAACAAGTGTCAACATTAAAGATGAGTGAGTTCACAGGTTTTCATAAATTCGTTTGTTCGGTTATAGTTTGTTACTCCGTTATCCCCAACCTGGGATAACATATCAGTTCCATTATTCCAATCCCGGAATAATAAGTTGTTGCTTCCAATATTCCCGTCCCGGAATATTAAGTTGTTATTTCCATTATCCCCAACCCGGGATAATAAGTTGATGTTTCCAATATTCCAAACCCGGAATATTAAGTTGTTCCGTAATTAAGTTCAACATTAATGTATATAGGTAGCTAGCCTAAAGTCATGTCACTAAGTGTTCGCGATCGAAGCTGACTGTTGTGCCTCCGTTTTGCCAGGCCTATCACATGACCATGGCGGTGTTAGGCCAATTATACACCCGTTGACCATACCCGGTCGGCTAGCGCGACTAGCTCGGATGGGGCTCGTCAGACCCAGTAGTACTACTTATAATTCCCCCGCTATTTAACCCAAATACTAACGATCCGAGGAGATTGTCGAGGACTTAAGTGATAAAGCTGCTTAGTGCCCATAACATTACATTAACATTAACTTAGTTACCGTATAGTTATGTGACGTTAAATTCGTATAACGTAAAGAGATTGAGTTTGAGAGTGTATACATGTTTCTCCCCCTGTTGTTTAAAAACCGGATAAAGTTAGGGGCCGTGAACTCACCTTTATTTGCTCGGTTAGTGTAGCAAAGATGTTATAAGAGATGGGACCGCTAGTTGCGTCCTAACAAACCAATTAATTACACGTCAGTGTGAAATCACACCAATACAAATTCCACACGAAATTTACTCACAAAGTGATACACACAAACAACATATCTAACACTCAAACATACATGCAAGTATTCTCATGTGATCATAGTAATCAAACAACTTATCATGAACATATTCCAAATCCATGCAACACTTTAATGCATAAAATCACAAGTTATCAACTTTCTGCCTAACACTCAATTATTCAGCTGTTTTCTAGGATTTTTATAAAATAGTTCTAACATTCCAAAAATTCCAATATTTTTACAGTAGGTGACATCTATACCATAGAAATTTATATAATTTTTCCAAGTCCTAAATCTTTACCAATTAACCATAAATATTAATTCACTAAGCTGCAGTCAGATTTACCGCTTTCTGACTGCAGTCCACGGAAGAATTTATTTAAAAATCACTGATCGTCCGATTAACAAAATTCCAGTTGGAGTTGCCCGGAAATTTCTATACCTAGTTGCTGTACAAAAATCATGACTCAACTCCCTACTGATTTTAAGATCCAACTTGATAAACAACCAACAAAATTCCAGTATTTTCACAGCTTTAGTTACTGAACTTGTTTAGCCCTTTAAAAATATCAAACGACTTCAGACAATTATGAATCCAGCGCCATTAGATTCCTTATTCAATTCTCTACGTTCTAGACATCAGAAAACCCGTTTTTCGACAACTAACGACCGAGTTACAGCCAGATGAAATCGGCTGTAACTTTCACTCAGCATCCTGTTTCAGCATGTTATTATTATAAACTCGTGTAATCCCGCTCATGCGATTAATCTAGGCGATCAAGAACTGATTTTTAATCATAGACTAATACTAATAACCTATCCATGCAAACCCTAGTTCTTACTTCTAGTTATCACAACCAAAATACACTTGTAACTTGTGATTTCCGACAACAATTCTGCATATGAACAAGCACCAAAACAGCCGATTATTTACAGCACGTATAATCCGAAACTATACCATCATGCAATCTGAGAACAGCAAAAATCAACGCACATATATTTCCGATACAACTAGCCATTCAAGCATACATATAATCCAAGACAACTAAACATTCAAGCATACATATCATCCGAGACAACTTAAACATTTAAGCATACATATCATCCGAAACATGATCTTGTAATCAAGGATAACTCTAACCTTGAATAACTAGGTAGACAAACCGGGACTTGGACAAGGGGTATCCTGCTGTTCCAGGAAAGTCGCGACCGAAAAGGTGTTGATAAAGTGGCTGTTTGATCGACCAGAGGTGAACAAGGACTGATCTCGCGATTTGAATGAGGGTGAAGATGGAGATTGTTGCTGCTGCTGCTACCGAGAGGATTAGACGAACAAGAACAACAGCTGATTGCGATCAAAATAAGCGAGAACAAGCTGCCGACGGCTGTCTTGTTTGTTAGGGTTTTCGGATTGTGAAAGAAACATGCATGATTTGTATTTATAGGCGCACATGATAAGGTTTACTGTTTGGGATAAGTATTGTGGCCGAGAATCTTGGGTTGCTTTGGTTTAGGTTTGGGTTTGATCTCGCGATCAAGGAATAGGGTGGGTTCGGTTTGGGTTTGAACTCAATAAATCCGCGGTTTTGATCATGTGGCCGAGAGTGTTTTGGTTTAGGGTTTAGGTTTTAATATCGGTTTGGGTTGCACACGGGTTGGTTTGGTTTCGTTTGATCGGCCGAATAGTTTTAGGTTTGTTACGGGTTTGAGTTTGATCTTGGCCGAATTCTTGAGTTAAGTTTTAAAACTTGTTAACTCCTAGAGTCACAATGAATCACTTTGGTTCGTGTCGCGGTTCGGTTCAGTTCGTGTACGTATCTACTCTAATGATTCAATTACTAAAACAATCACACAACACACAACACGTATTCGTTTAATTCGTGCACGCTTAACACTTAG
Organism: Scalesia atractyloides; assembly: GCA_947069175.1. Classification (NCBI taxonomy): domain Eukaryota; kingdom Viridiplantae; phylum Streptophyta; class Magnoliopsida; order Asterales; family Asteraceae; genus Scalesia; species Scalesia atractyloides. The sequence goes on from CAMTDV010000030.1 coordinate 33,190,177, forward strand.
CGTATATATTATTCGACAAGTGTCACGTGTAAGTTATCCGAAAAACCCGGGATATCACACATAGTATCATCAACGTGAATCTCATCGAGTGGAATATGGAGATTTGTATCGGCTAAACACTTTTTCAAGTTGGACACGTGGAATGTTGGGTGAATATTCCCAAGTTTAGGAGGTAGCTCAAGTCGGTAGGCCACCTTTCCGATTCTTTCAACGATCTTAAATGGTCCAACATATCGTGGAGCAAGTTTTCATTTCTTTCCAAATCTAACCACTCCTTTCCAAGGGGATACCTTGAGTAGGACATGATCACCAATTGGAATTCTAAGGGCTTGCGTCGCTTGTAACTCTTTTGACGGCTTCAAGCTGTCAAAAGGTTATCGCGAATTTTCTTGACTTTTTCGGTTGTGTCATGAATGAGTTCAGGTCCAGTAAACTGCGGCTCTCCAACTTCATTCCAACAGATAGGTGAACGACATTTTCGACCGTATAGAGCTTCGAAAGGCACCATGTTGATGCTGGCATGATAACTGTTGTTGTAGGAGAATTCGATCAATGGTAGATGCGAATCCCAACTACCACCAAAATCGATCACACAAGCTCTAAGCATATCCTCCAGAGTTTGAATCATCCTCTCAGATTGTCCATCCGTTTGAGGATGATAAGCAGTGCTTAGATTGAGTTTGGTTCCCGTTGCAGATTGCATAGTCTTCCAGAAATGAGATGAGAACCGAGCATCTCGGTCAGATATGATATTCAAAGGAACACCATGACGAGACACAATCTCACCAACATAGATCTTGGCGAGCATGTAAGCAGAATAATCCTCACGAATTGCTATAAAGTGTGCTGACTTCGTTAGACGATCAATGATCACCCAAATTGCATCATGACCTCTAGATGTGCACGGTAGTTTCGTGATGAGATCCATCGCAATGTTCTCCCACTTCCATACCGGTATTTCTAGTTGTTCCAATAAACCAGATGGATGTTGATGCTCGGCCTTGACTTTGAGACAAGTAAGGCATTTAGATACATACAAGGCAATGTCATTCTTCATACCCGGCCACCAATACTGGGCACAGAGATCCTTGTACATTTTTGTAGCACCATGATGAATCGAATAACAAGACTTATGAGTTTCGTCCATCAATAGGGTGCAGAGATTTTGTTGATTCGGAACCCACAACAGTTCATGTAGTATAGTAATCCATCATCTGTCGTTTCAATTTTAAGTTTGAGTTGATGAGGTAGTTCGTCTTTCAACAAACCTTGGGTTACACAAGTGCGTTGGGCTGCAAGAATACATGTTTGGATATCGGATCGAACTCGAACACAATGAAGCTTGACACGTTCTTTACGACTAAGCGCGTCAGCCACAACATTCGCCTTACCGGGATGGTAGCGAATTTCGCAGTCGTAATCATTTAGGAGTTCGACCCAGCGTCGTTGCCTCATGTTTAACTCCTTTTGATTGAATATGTGTTGAGACTTTTGTGGTCCGTGAAAACCACACACTTCATTCCATAAAGATAATGCCTCCAAATTTTGAGAGCAAAGACAACAGCACCCATCTCAAGATCATGAGTTGTATAATTCTTCTCGTGGACTTTTAATTGTCTTGACGCATATGCGATGACTTTATCCCGTTGCATTAGAACACAACCAAGGCCTAAATTCGATGCATCACAATAAACCACGTAATCATCATTGCCATCGGGTAAGGACAAAATAGGAGCATCACAGAGTTTAGTTTCAAAGTTTGAAAAGCTTCCTCTTGTTTAGGTCCCCACTCAAAAGGCTGATTCTTCTGAGTCAAAGCAGTGAGGGGAACATCGATCTTTAAGCAGTTCGCAATGAATCGTCGATAGTAACCACCAAGACCAAGAAATGAGGGAACTTCTGTGGGAGTAGTGGGTGTTTTCCAATCCTTAATCGCAGCGATTTATGAAGGATCCACGTGAATACCTTGCTCGTTGACAATGTAACCTAAAAACTGAACTTCTTTCAGCCAAAATTCACATTTGGAAAATTTGGCATATAATTGTTCTTTCTTTAGAAGTTCCATAGTCAAACGAAGATGTTGCTCGTGCTCGGCTCGAGACTTGGAATAAATCAAAATGTCATCGATTAATACAATGATGAACTTGTCTAAATAAGGCTTACAAACCCGATTCATTAAGTCCATGAATACAGCTGGAGCATTTGTCAAACCGAATGGCATAATGGTGAACTCATAATGACCATATCGTGTGCGGAAAGCAGTCTTAGGAATATCCTCCTCGTGAACACGAAGTTGATGGTACCCAGAACGCAGATCGATCTTGGAAAAACAGGTAGCACCTTGTAATTGATCAAAAAGATCATCAATGTGAGGTAGGGGATATCGATTCTTGATCGTGCGTTTGTTGAGCTCACGATAATCGATACACATCCAGAAGGATCCATCATTCTTTTTCACAAACAGGAGAGGTGCACCCCATGGAGAATAACTTGGACGAATGAAACCTTTGTCAGATAACTCTTGAAGTTGCTTCGATAATTCTTGCATCTCAGAAGGTGCAAGACGATAAGGAGATTTGGCTATTGGGTTGGCACCTGGTACAAGGTCGTTACGAAACTCAACTTGTCATGCCGGGGGTAAACCAGGTAGATCTTCGGGAAATACCCCAGGAAAATCTCGAATAACAGGAATGTCTCGAATATTCTTGCTCTTGCCTGTCTGCTCCACAATATGTGCGAAGAAGGCGACATAATTCTTTCGCAAGTATTTCTGAGCTTGGGTACACGTCATAAGTTTAAGGCTACTAACGGGTTTCTCTCCATGAATTTCCACGGTTTCGCCAAATGAAAGTGATATACGAACAATCTTGTCAAAACTAATAACTTCGTCATGGTGCTTGGTTAACCAATCCATTCCAACAATGATATGGAAGCTTCCGAGTTGCATTGGTGCGAGGTCGATAGAAAAAAAATGGTTGCTGAGATTTAACTTGCAATCACGAATAACAGAATCAAGAACAAGAGGTTCACCATTAGCTATTTCGACAGAAGGGTCTCCCTAGTTTCGTTCTAGGCATCGAGAGCAAAGGCTCAAAAGCAAGTGACACAAAACTTCTATCGGCACCCGAATCGAAAAGAACAGAAGCAGGATGATTGTTGACAAGGAACGTACCGTTAACAACTTCATTTTCAGCACGAGCCTCATTGGCGTTCATGTTAAAAGCTCGTCCATGTGCTGGATTTGCATTTTCTATCGTCGGACAGTTGTTCTTGTAGTAACCCATCTCACCACAGTTATAACAGGAACTAGGTGGAAAATGAGGTCGAGTAGGATTTACTTGTGGTTGAGCTTGGTTTTGTGCAGCTTGGTTCGGGTTAAAGCGACAAATGTTGGCCAATTGACCAAGTTTTCCACAGGTAGTACATTGTCGACACGGTACATGAACCTGATGGTGACCGTTACATCGGTTGCAGAGAGGTGAAGTTCCTGCATATGGTTTCTTTGTAGGAGGCTGAGCTGGTTGATTTTGCGGAGCAGTTGGAGCAGGTTGAATAGTAACAGCAAAGTTTTGAGAAGCCTTACGCTTCTTTGATCGTTTGGAAGGCCCAGCTTTCTTTTCCTTCGGTTTCTCTTGGGTTGACTTGTAAGATTGTTTCTTGTCACCTTTGTGATGAAGCTTACCCTTTCTGACTTGAAAATCAGTCAGAGTAGCAGCGAATTCGATGTCTTGACGAACAGTAGTAAGGTGGCTTCCCGTAACAATGTCCTGAACAGGATCAGGCGAACCATCGATATATTTCTCAATCGCCTTATCCAAAGGCGTCACCATTGAAGGACAAAGTAAGATCAATTCCTCGTACCGGTCTATGTAAGCACGACTCTTACCACTGTCTTGCTTAAGATCATCAAATTCCCTTTCCAAAGCCCTAAGTTCATGAGGACAGAACTCCTTCATCACTAGAGCTCGAAGCTCTCCCCAAGTTTGGGCTAAGGCCACATTAGCACCCCTATCTCTCATAATGCCATTCCACCATGTCAAAGCGCGTTTCTTATACACACTCGATGCAAAATCAACTTTTCGCTCATCCGGACATTGAACAAAACGAAATGTGCTCTCGAGACTCTCAAACCATTGAAGAAGTCCCGTAGCTCCCTCAGACCCAGAAAAAGCAAGTGGTTTAGACGAACAGAACTGTTTGTAGCTACACGGAGCATTGTTGTTACTATTTTTATTGTTGTTCGCTTGATTCAGTTGAGTTACTAGGTTCGGGAGGATCGCAGCCATTTGTTGAGCGATAAGTGCTGCCATTGCAGCATCTTGAGTTTGATCGCGTCTATGAGGCATTCTAGAAAAGAAACACGATGAAAGATGTGTGAGATTGACATTCGAAAAATCGAAATAAGCATAAAAAATTATCGAAGAAGCATAAGAATGTGGTCACTTGTTTGTTTCTCAAAACATACAAATGACGCACGTTGACTAATCAAAGTAAATAGGTCTAATAATGTATCGCGAAGAGATGCATCAGTATCATCAAGCGTTGTTCCCTGAAACATATGTGAAAACGAGTCAACATAAAAGAATGTCGGCGAGTAGATAGGTTTTGTGAGTGTGTCAAGTTTATGGCTTTGAATATGTATTGCAATACCTTGTCAGACAACTAGAGTCGTTAAGTGAAAACCTTGTTATCGAAAAACATTTGATATTGCAATGATAACTAACCAATATAAAACAAGTTAGTTATAGTTTATAAAAGATTTGTAGCCATAAATCTTGACCAAAACATTTGTTTCGTAAATCCGAGTAGTAAATCGTCTTGAAACAACTTGTATGGTTTATATCTTTACTCGAAAATCATTGAGTGTCATTGTTTGAAAGCTTTTGTCCAAGTGATGTAAATAGCACCACGTATGTAATATGGTAAAAGCATTTATATATAGGAAGTACCGGCGGCGTATCCACCATGCTTTTATGACATTACACACTTTCTGTTATCTAAATCACTTATCATAAACCAATTGTTCATCGTTCCTTGTTATAAACCAATCGTTCATCGTTCCTTATTATAAACCAATCGTACAATCGTACTTGTTTTAATTGTGAAAACTTTTGGTTGTTTCGTGAATACCTTCATACCTTTGTTGACTTGTTCGAGAACACTCATGGGGTCCCTTAATCGTATAACAAAACCACCAAAGGGTATGTTACAAATACAGTTTCAGTCGCTTCCCAAATTTCCCCACAAACCCCGGGAATTTTGGTAACGGGATTGTCAGTCCTAGGCGCCTTAACTTACTACTAGTCGGCTTGGCCATTGTTAATGAATGTCATTCTTGTAATAAATACATCGCACCAACAAGTTCGTTCACATTATTGAAATCGTTTTGTTTAATATAAACCATAGTATTTGTATTTGAAAACTTGAAAACATTTAGCACATATGAATCACCTCAAAACAATTGTAAAACATAAAATAGGAGAACTATGTACTCACTTGTGATTTCTATTGTAACCTTGAATCGAAGATCAAACAAGCTCAAAAGTTCGAGAAATCAAGCGTGTCCTAAAATCGGATAATTGTGTAAATATCGGGAGTTTAATCGGCGGATCGGATAGAATGAGACTTTATAAACCAAATGAGTATTGGAACTCATATCACATGGTTTAATAAGTTAACATTCTGAGTTTGAAATATTTTTAAGTGCTTTTAACCCACTATGACCCGTTAAGGTAGTTTAAGCCACTTTAACACATCATTTGCGCAGCTACGCATTCGGATGGTTAGATATGTGTTATAATAAGTCTTTAAAGCTTAAATACATTTGAAATGTTATTTCATCAGAACACATGTCAAAATTTATGTTACATGTGCTTAAAGTTGATTTGTTTGCGAAAAGGGCATTTTAGTAATTTTTAAGTAATATTACAATCATTTATCATAACACAATCCAAACATCATGACCATAAGGTATAACCTAATAGGGTTATTCCCTATATATTTATGGTCACAATTATGTATTTGGTCGGATCTAAAGATCAACCAAACGGGTCAGATTTGGAAGTCAAAGCGGTGGTCAAACCGTTCAACTTTTCGACTCTAAACAAGCCCTAAAATGAGAGTGACGATTTAGACATGTTTTGACATGTCTAAATAAGTTTATAAAATACTTTTGGCATCAAAACAAACTGTTTTGACACCCGGAATTAGATCCGTTGCAAAATGCGCAAAAATCGCATCTTGACCGAAACTTTGATTTGTCAAAATGACAAGGGAAAGTGGGAATCAGTAGGCATGATTTTTAGGGATCATAACCACCTTGATTACCATCATATTGCAAGTTTCAATTGAGTTATATCTTGATCAATTCATGATCAAAACTAAAAGTTAAACAGAAAGTCTAACTGTTTGATTTTTAGTCCACTTAAGCTATAATAATTGAACATGGAAAGAGTAGAACACTTACAAACACCAAGGAATGATCAAGGATCACAAAGAATGCTCCAAGTTAGTTGTAAATTCGGATTTGTGGCAGGTTAGAGTATGAAGGTGATTAAAGAGTTCCAAAATGGCATGAACATGGTATTTATAATGATCATAAGACCACCAAATATTGACATGTGTTAGGCCAGGTGTTTAAGGCTTGGATTAGTGTCCAATTAGGTGTCAAAAGCAGAGGAAAAGTGGCCAAAATCGTGTGCTTAGTGTCCCCAATGAACTGGTTGTTGCCAGCTATTAATTTTCTGCATCTGATGCCTTCTCATGGGCCACCAGTCGTTTAGGCTAAGGGACTCGCGCCCCGACAGAAGCCAAAATAGCAGAATTGGCAGAAATGGTCCCTGTAGCCTACAAACTTGTTTTTCGACGCGTTTTGGCACTTTTGACACCCGTTAACCCTATTTCTAAGATCTATAAGGTAGAATAAGTATGGGGAACTTGAAATGTGTTAAAGAATATTCCATAGGTCGGTTCGTTTGGCCGTACGATCACTGTTTTCGGTTAATTACGACGAAAATCGTAACGAACGCGTGCGTGACCGTAAATGCATAACGAATGGATTTTTCGCATTCCAATCACTAAGATATAATATATTGATGATTATAAAAATTTGTGAATGTCCGAACGTGTTTCGGATAGCTATATACGCAAAAAGGCATAGTTTCACGAAATTTGCAACATAGCCCCTGAAAAGTTACAAAAGTGTGATTTTGCCATACCGAAGTCTTAAAAACTTATTTCTAAGTTATGTAAAGGGTATTTATGGTATGTTAATCTTGTGACCTTGTTCCAGAGTGTAAGTCACTGTGAGAATCGGCATACTTTCGCAGTTTGTCGTAAATACTCCCTGTGATCGAATAAATTTGTTTTTGACATACCAAACCTTTCAAAACTTATTTGTAAGTTATGTAAAGGTTATTTAAGGCATGTTTAGCTTACGTCACTATTCCGGAACATACGTTGTATTAAATTGGTTTCGTTTGCGTATTAGTTAACCGGTTTTGCTCATAGAAGCGATTCAAGAGTTCGAAATTGTGCGAGAATCGAATGTGTGCAATTGTCATAGTAAATAAAAAAAATTTACATATAAAACATAAGATTCCATTCATTGATAACTTGTTCGTCATTTTTATATGTTCGGATTGCCACCGATATCACACTCTGAAGTTTAATTAAAGATTGATGACTACGGCAACATCCAAGGGGGAGTCTGTTGATACAGTTGTCTGTCGCCTATGTCATCGTATAATATCGAGTCTGTGGTTAGGAGCAAAAACTTATGTTTGTATGTAAAAGAGCTAGTTCGCATGAAGCAATACCAAGGTGTGATTAATATTTGCTACGCACACGGTATTAATTCAGGTCATATGTGGGAGTCGCAATGGCGTGAGCTTGAACGTGAAGAATTTCTGAAAGAAGAAAAGCGACTAGAAGAGATTCACGATAAAGGAAGAGAGGCTCGTCTTAGAAGATTCCAATTCATGAAATGGGCGCCTCCAACATGTCAAACACCTATTCCATCACAAGAGAGACGAAGGAAGCCTTACAAGAACTTCTTTGGACGTAGATGAAGATTTGAACACTGATCAAGACGACGACAACATTCAAGGGGAAGTCTGTTAGTACACGATGTATATTGTCTATGACTTGGATCTAGTCTAAGTGTTTTGAGTATGTAACGTTAAAGTTAAAAGTTAAGAATGTATAATAGAGGACTAGTTCGCTCGAATTGGGTATGTGATGTACTAGTTCGTACGAAGTAGTACTTCGTACGAACTAGACAATTGTTGGTTTGGTGTTAACTAGCTCACCTATAAATAGAGGTCTAAGTTCTTTCATTTGTTAACTTTTGCATTAGAGACGGCGAAGCTCTATCAGTTTGGATTCTCAATGTATACCTTTGGACATTAATAAACTGACCTTTAAACTGAATATCTTGTGTAGATTGTCACCTAATTCACGCAAATTCCGCATACATGGATTAAGTATATATTAGGCACCTTTGCTAAGGGATTAAACGATCCTACATTGTTGAAGGGTCACACCTGATTGAAGAAGTCGATTCCTTTTGTTGTAGGTTGTAGACTTTCATTTGGTCACTTTCAATCCTCACACTTGTTAACCTATCGCACTTGTTAAACTAATCTAATTACAATACAAACTAATCTATCTACTAATTACAAAACAACCCTTGTACTTAAGATGTGAAGGGATTAGAACTTCATATTCTCAATAATTGTTGCTAATATAAACTGAGCTAGCTTTTAGTAATGGAAAATGGTCACCAAAGGGGAAACACATTTTATGAGTCTCGCCAAGTGCTAAAATGTGGGTTCAACGTAGTTAGAGTTATATGTGATGTACTTGAAAAAAAAAAGCCCCTCAACATGGGCTCTAACACTTGGTGGGTTTCGTCACTCTTCTTTGTTCTTAACACTAGTGGGGATAAATGAGATATATTCTTAATTTGATTTGTCAAACTATTGAATGTGATCACTTTGTCATGTATACTTGTTTTTTTTTGGTTTCACGTCTAGGGGAAAAATAAAATAAGTCACTCATATATATAAATAAGAAATGTTATTTAGTGAGGAAAATGAAAATATTATTCAAGAAAGTCGTAAAACATCTTAAAAATAATGATAGAAAATCAGGGGTTATTAGTTAAGCTTTTTTATATCTACATATGGGAGAGTCAAGTTATAACTATATATATTGCTTCCTCTATACCTGGATTAAGCGACATCGTTCAAATGTTCCAAACGTTTAATTACATTATTATAATTGATTGGGAAAAAATTTGGTTCAACGGATTTGTTATCCATTTACTATTTTTTTCTTAAATAGAAAAAGATTTTCACAACAATAATTTTATTAATTTATTTAACTTCTTATTGTTGTCTCCTACTTCTTGATTACAACGTCTCTCATCCAATATGTCACCCAAATATTTTTGGATTGAATGTTACAATCGGAGATTTGGGTTACATAACTACGGGCATATATTGTAATGATTTATAAAGGTTATGAAATTCCTAAATGTCTTACTACATGCATAACGTATACATTAGACGTGTACATGTACATAAATTTACTGCATGTGTACTAAAATATATTATGTGCCTATCTTAGATTCACAAACACATACTAACAACATATGTGTATATATGGTCAGCTGCATGGGGAACAACATACTAAAAGTAAAATCATAATAATAATAGGTAGTATTGTAAACAAACGAAACCTTCATTGAACCCTTAGTGAACGATTTAAATGGATGTTTGTTTAAGTGCATTTATAGAATAAATGAACATGTATGAACATATCCTTTTATTGATTTATTTGAATTAGCGAAAATATAGGATAAAGGAACATGTATGAATATCCTTTTATTAATTTAGATTTACTACGTTTTTCGTCCCTGTGGTTTGTCAAAATCACCATTTCAGTACATTTGTTTAAAAATTGTCATTTCAGTCCCTATGGTTTTAGTTTCGTAACTATTACAGTCCACCTTCGTTAACTCCATTCATTTATTCTGTTAAGTGTTGGTGAAATGACCAAATTACCCATGTTTAACATTAACCTATCTTAATTACAATTTCATTTATCACATGTAACCACCAGAAACCCTAATATGTTATCAGCCGCCACTATTCTTCTTCATCTAAACACAAACAACAAACCCTTGCTCTTAATCCTTCTGCTGCTTTTTCAGATCTATAAACAAAAAACCTTTAACAAATCACGTCTCTGGTTTCAAAACAGCCCTAACCTAGTTCCATATAGCTTAATTTCTTACCGAAAATCTGCGATTATGATTTTAGAACAACTACTTTTCAGTCGATTATTAAACCTGTAACTCCATTTCACGTCGTTGGTTTAAACAGCAAGATCATGTCATCGTTATCACAGATCTGAGCATCTAATGGCAGTGGGTCGCCAGAAAACGAGTAGAGAAAAGTGGTGAAACCGAGCAGATCTAAAACGACATGAGGACGATGGTGTTGAGCTGGTGATACACGAAGGTAATGGTGTTCGACTAGAAGCACGATGGTGATGGATGAACTTGGTTTTCGGTTTTGGTGACAGACTGAGTTTTATGGTTTTAGGAGGTAAGTGGAGGATAGGTTGAATGGATTGACGCCCTCTAATGAAGGCATCAAACCCATAGGAAACTCAACCGGAATTGGAATTAAATTGAGGATGAGACGAACCGGAGTTAGTCCGTCGGTGTGCAGCCAGAGGTCCGGTTGTTGCAGAGGCGGGGTGCGTGACTGGAGACGGCAATGGCGGTTGCGATTGCGTGAGGGTGGCTGTTTGGTGCGCGGTGGTGTGGTTGCAATGAGTTTTTTTTTACTAATTATGTAATTTTGTTCTTGTTTATATATAGTTAGGTTTTTAACAGAGGGTATTTTAGTCATTTCATTAAAAAGTTAACGGTAAATTAGACGGTGTTAAGTAGATGGACTGTAATAGTTACGAAACTGAAACCACAGGGACTAAATTGGCAATTTTTAAACTAATGGACTGAAGTGGTGATTTATGACAAACCACGGGGATGAAAAACGTAATTAACTCATTAATTTATTTAAATTAGCGAACATATAGAATAAATGAACATGTATGAAAATATCTTTTTATTAATTTATTTAAATTAGTGAACATGAGCATATAACGTGTTTGTTCATTAATGCTCATGAGTTTTCATTCTTTTAGGTTTGTTTATGTTTATTCATTTATATTTGTTGACGTATTCATTCAATTTCTATAGTGATTTAAGCATTTAGGCTCGTCGTTCTATCACCTTATCAATCTAATTATATAAATCTTTTAGCCCATTTGATGGAGAGGGTGAAACCCGAGCTTTAATGTGTTTAAATATTGAGTTTATATGCGTTTTATGTGATTATATGCGTTGAATAAGGTAACTACCAGAAATCGTTGTTTAGCAGGACAATCACTTAATTCGGTGAAGTTATGAATGTTAGAGATGATATGGAGCACCTGGGAATCATTCATGTAGCAAACGGTGCTAACCATGACTTGTTCGAGTGAGAAAATAACTAGGACGTGCACGAAACATGCAAGAATGAAGTTCAGGGGTTATTCGGTAATTAGCTAGCAAGTGTGTACCATAGCCTACGGTACATCACCGTAGGTTACGGCTAGGGTTAAATAATGGGACAGGAAGTTAGGACCGTAGCTTACGGTCCCGTTTCTGGAAAAAACACGCGTTTAGGTCTTTGAAGGTATATTAGGGTTATTTTTTATGGCCAACAATCATCTTCAAGTTCAAGGACGACCAAGATAGCACCTAGGGCGTAAAGTTTGGAATTTTTCACTCATCGTCATCATAAAATCTCACCAATCCGTCATTATGATCATGAACTCATTCATCTCTCAAGCTTTTGAAGACCGTTTGTGCGAGATGAGCGGCTAGTTCTCTTGTGGTTTCCTCCAGATGGAGGATTTGTATAAGTTGGATATTTTTATGTGTTTTTGACGTTGTATGAACTCGGTGATCTAAGCATTCAATGCTTTTCACCTTTTGATTTGATCAATTGATTGTAAACGATTGCATTTTCTTTAACCTTAATCTTCAATCATTCAATTCCTGAGAGTTCTAGTAATTGGGATATATCTGACGTGGGATTAGGGTTGGTAATTGTGATTGATGTTCATTGGATAACCTTCCGTTATGTATTGACCGGAGTACTTAGTGTGTGAAAATCACAATCAGTTAATTAGGTTAACACTTATATCTATGTAAGTGTTTTGATAAAACACATAATTGAATCTAACTACAAATCTGAAATGTGGAGGAACCATTGTTTCTCCAATTGATAAAAATTCCAATTTAGTTCGTTTAATTTAAATAATCACCCAATTCAAAATCAAGTTTTCATTTTTCGTAATAGATAGTCAACACTTGGTATTGAAGCACTTTCCACCATACTCCTCTGGTTCGATATCCGACTTATCCTATCAACATAGTTTAGTTGGTTTTTGCATGTTCTTCACGACAGACATCAAAATGGGGTTTGTTTATGTTTATTCATTTATATTTGTTGGCGTATTCATTCAATTTCTATAGTGGTTTAGGAATTTAGGCGTGTCGTTCGATCACCTTATCAATCTAATTATATAAATCTTTTAGCCTATTCATGTACTTTTTAGGCTTCTTTTGTCTTTAGGTTTAGCCTTCATGAGTTTAGATTTTTAATCTTAAATCCTAAGTCTTCGTATGAATACTCAGAAGCCATTGACGATTGGAATAGGGTATTTAAACATTATGTTTGCACTTTCATGTTTTGTGTTAACTGGTGTATGTTTTAGTTGGGGGACCTCTGTACAAAGTCAACACAATCCTTAAGGAACTACCTGATGTGATTGTGGGTGGTTGAAAGCCCACAACCCCAAGGGGGTGGTTAATATGTTGGAATCAGCATCCCATTGTATTCAGAGGAAATGTTAGTAAAGCTAGCCATAGCTATCGACATCATGTCAATATGAAGAGGTACATCCGATAGTCAGACTTCTTGCATGACAAGAGGTTTGTTGGAGGTGATTTAGACATATGAAAAAGGGCATAAAGTAAGGAATCTCACAATGAAGACAATGTTCTACTTCAAAGTCAAGGTTACAACAGGCGTAGAGCAACTCCAAACATTATGCTGGAGGTGATTCTAGACGTATGAAAAGGTGGATTAATGTCAATTGAATTTGATGATTTTTGAATTTTTATTATTATAAAAATCGTGACTATGGTTGTCATAATAATTTTTTTAATTGTCACACGAAATCACGTAGTTGTTAGTCTGATGACAAATGCTAGTTTTTCTTGTAAAGATTTTTCTATTTGGAGTAGTTCTCTCTTGTTTTCTATTTTCACTCCACCTCATGATACAAAACAGATTGCAATTTTGTCCTGCATAAGTTGGTATCAGATCTCATATGGCACGTTATGCTGCAGTAAAACAACCTCACCATTCTTATTCAAGATCTTGGGGTTAATGGTTTGTGGCAAGCCAGACAAAATCAACAATCCTTAAAGAACTACATTATGTGATTGTAGGTGGTAGAAAGTCCACAAAGACGATGATAGTGATTACTATGTATGTTGTTATCTTCATTCCGTTGTAACAAAAGGAAATGTTGCTAACGCTATTTATCCTATTATAAGAGGTACGTTCCATTAGATGAGAATTCCAAGTAATAAAAACTAATGAATCTCCTAATAATGATTATGTGCTACATCAAGATATAAAGGTTGACAACGGGCATAAAGCAGCCCCAAACATAATGTTGGAGCTTATATAGACATATTAAAAGGGGCAATAAATGTCAATTGAGTTTTGATGATTTCTTTAAATTTTCATTTAATAAGAAAATCTCAAATTATCACTAACTCATGCAGTTTATTAGTTATCGCTTTAAATTTATAATTATCACATTTTATTATTTAATTGTTAATTTAACAATAATTGCTACACTTTTCCTGTAAAGATTTGACATTGAATGACATTATTTTTCTCTTTACAAGTAAAACTCTTTTACTATTTTTGTTTTTGTCCCGTGATAAAACATAACTACATAAGGGTCCTTAGTTACGCTTGCTTCATGTTTTAGAATGCTGATTTCAAAATTTTTTTTCAAACAATTTTGTTTTCAACTCCTTTGAGAGTTTTTCAAAATGTAGTTCATCATCCAAAACTTTGTTTCTAAGATTTTCATTCACCTCTTTTATGTTAGTAAAAGCAATTATGCATTTATCTGAACATAGATCTTTAAGGATCTGAGGAGATACCTTAGCAGCAGCCACCATAGCATAGTCACAATCACCTTCACACACACTAGCATCCCATGTGTCAGACAGAGGTTTCACGTCTTCATCAACATTTTCTTTTATAACAACTGTTTCATCATGAACATCAGACACATCAGACTTAGATACCACTTCCCAGATTCATCACCTTCAACTATTGTATCTAGTGCCATAAAGCAAAAATCATTTTGTTTCAAATCATGATTGGCAACTAGAGCAAAGTTTTCATCAGTTAACTTCTTAGGTAAGCTACTCAAATCAACAATGCCTTGAGTTAAAAAGCTCTGCTGGTTAACCTCTGCAGGAGCAGTGGTCTGAGTAACTTGAGTGACTTGAGGTGCAGGTTGTACACACACTTGAGGAGCTGGTGCTTGAACATATTGAATATGTGTAACAGTGGTTTGAACATAGTGCACAGGAACAATGGTAGCAGGGTATGCAAAATGAGCAGTGTTTTGCATGTGAGGAGCAGGGGTATATTGGGAATAATGAGCAGTGCTTTGTGTGTATTGAGGTCTAGGGCCAGGTTGTGTCACAATGGGTCCAGATGTTTGAGATCTACATTCCCTACCAAAATGTCCTAGCCTATACACTTCTAACGTTTGATCTTTGATTTATCCAGCCCAACTTTTACCCCCCCCCCATGCAACCGTGGGAACTTTCTACCAGTTCTTTTATAAAACTTGCTAGCTCTAACACTCAATAGAGCCAGCTAGTGCAGAATGTCCATTTCTTCTAAATCAGAAGGTTCAAAGTGTTGAAGATCATTCAACTCAAAGGATAAGTTATCACAGGTTTGGGTTTCCCCACTAGCAGCAAATGTATAGTTGGGTGAGTAAGCATCAGAGTTGAAATTACCCCCAGAGGTTTTGTCAATGAAATGATCATAACCGTGATCCTTACCACTGCTAGAACCCTCTTCTTGGCCTAGAAGTGTTGTGCTACCAAATGCATAGTCATAAGCCACTTTGTTAGATTCTTGTAGCTTCTTTTTGTAGTTTACCTCTCTCTCATATGTGAGTAGCCTACCATGAAGCTGTGTAAGACTCTTTTCTTTAAACCCAACCAAGTTACGAGTTACAAAAGCTATAGTGTCCCACTTTTCTGGTAATGACCTAAGGAAATGACTATTCAAAGTCGAATTAGCAAATTTAACATTAACAAGCTTAAGTTCACTTATGAGATAGCTAAATCTTTCAAACTGTTGGGTTAGAAACTCTCCTTTGACATGACAAAACGTTTCGTATTGCTGATTTAAGACTTCTCTGTTGTTTTCGATTACTTCCTCAGTCCCACCGAATTGCTCCTTCAAGGCATCCCATAACTCATTTGCACTGTTGCAGTGTAACAGGCCAGCATAGATTTCGTTAGGCATAGCTGAAGCAACAATGCTAAAAGTCGTAGCATCTAACTCATTTTTTTGGAAATCCTGGTCGGAGTAATTTTCAGGACTTTTAGGCACTTGAACTGTTGGGTCATCTGTACTTGGAACCGTAGGAACATGTGGTCCAAATACAACTGACCTCCAGCAACTGGTGTTTTGCTGAGCAAGAATATGGCCCATCCGATGTTGCCAGATGTAGTACTCCATTTTGACATGCATCGGAGGCTTAAACATGGATCCAGTGTTGTTGGAATCCTATGTGTTTTGTGACATTCTGATTGTTTACAAAGAAATTTCATTTAAAATCTTTGAGACGTAAATAAACTTTGTTTTCCAATGAAAAAAACAAATTATTAGCAGGGAGAGTTGATTTGTTCAAATCAAATTGATTGTTAACTCAAATTTGATTGATCTAGCTCTGATACCAATTGTTAGGATCTGACTTTAATTAGTTGTAAAAGTTCGTAAGATGAAATAGTGAATGAAGATAAAACAGAGTGATATGCAGCGGAATTTAGAAAAACTTTTGTATCACAACTAATGGAAGATTGTTTTCATCATCATGATTTTAACAATACGTTTGCATGTGAATTACAACTCCCCACTATGTGTAATGCTTCACTCATTTACTATAAATAATAAAGAAAAGGGCCATTCCAAAAGCTCCTGTCATGATGAATCCTGCGATGTATTGGTGAAGAGTATATAACGCAGCTTGAGTAGTAAAGTCTTGTGCTATAAATGCATAAGCGGGTAAAGAGTACATGTGTTATGAATCAAATTATTAGTTGTGTCATAAAGGCCCTTATGCCCACGTCCCAATCGCCCTCCCGGAGGGATATGTGCATCTAAAAGATCTTTCATATTGTGCCCAATCCCAAAATTAGTTCTGTACATATGCCCAGCAATGAGAAAAATAAATGCAATAGCTAAATGATGATGAGCCATATCAGTCAGCCATAAACTTTGGGTTTGTCAGCCTTTTAACACAAGTGTTTGTTCGTACATAATGTAAAGAAGATGATTGGATGAATAAGGAAATGATCTTTTGAATAGATGAATAGAACAGTACAAGTGCACTGTCTGTTTAAAGTACAAGCAAACTGCTAAGCATCAAATGATGACATCAGCATTGAAAGTGACAGATAACAAATATAACTAACTAGAAACACTGCTAACCCTAAACACTTCTATACAGACACTGTTACATTGGTACAACACTGACAAAAGAAAAACACTGATGAGGCAACCCACTAATGGTCTTCAGCAGACCTTTGCATCTCTTTTGTCTTTAGTCATCATAAGGGCTTGTACAACAGATCTTTGGCTTGGCAGTGGTATGCAGGAAAGCATGTAAACTCTGTTATTTTTTTGATTAACATTAGATAGATATTTTGGCTTTCAATCATCTATTCCTTTGTAAAGGTTCAATCCCAACAACAAGCTTGGTCCATCCCAAACCTAAGGTCTATATATAGTTGTCATGTGTTTGAATTTGAGAAGTATTGGAGAATCTAGGGGAAATGCACGGGAGATTCTCTCCATCTTGTAAAATGATGTGTGTTGTTTCGGCATGAATGAAAACTTTCTACTTTTAACTATTCTTACTAGATTTATACGGAATTAGCTGTATCCTATCCAAACTTCCGTCTAAACCCGCCTGATCTGGAACTTTCACGCTGCAACGCGCGGCAAGTAACCAATTTCTGGTTAAATTCCAAAGAAATAGAATAATTAAATAAAAACAAGCCCCTGTTCCATCCCAACAACAAGGTTCAATCCCAACAACAATTTCTGAAATAGATATTTGGCTTTCAATCATCTGTTCCTTTGTAAAGGTTCAATCCCAACAACAAGCCTAGTCTATCCCAAACCTAAGGTCTATATATAGTTGTCATGTGTTTGAATTTGAGAAGTATCGGAGAATCTAGGGGAAATGCACGAGAGATTCTCTCCATCTTGTAAAATGATGTATGCTATTTCGGTATGAATGAAAACTTTCTACTTTTAACTATTCTTACGGGATTTATACGGAATTAGTTGTATCCTATCCAAACTTCTGTTTAAACCCGCCCGATCCGGAACTTTCACGTTGTAACCCGCGGCAAGTAACCAATATCTGGTTAAATTCCAAAGAAATAGAATAATAAATAATAACTAAAAAAATCATATATTTTTTGCTTCGGTCACTTAATTATATTATTTTAATATTTATTAAAGAATTTCATAATAATTAAAAAAATCGATAGTTATTATAAGATTATAAGTAACTTTAGTAATTGTCTAAGGGGGTGTTTGTTTTTTGTGAAGAGTCCACGGTAGTTCCGATTGCCGCCGCTGCCGCTCCTCCTCCTCCTCGTACCCCACCCTCGCTGCTCCGCTTCCTTTAGCCAAGAGTCCACGGTTGTTCCAAGCTTTGCCGAGTGCCATTACGACAATTCCCTTCCCCTTTTCTTTTTCTTTGCTGTTTTTTTCTTTCTGTCTTTACACACGTTAAAATAAGATCAAAGGGAACACTGGATTCTTTTATGGGAAAAATGGAAATCACAAAATATGATCACTGATTTTTTTATTTAACCTTTTTCTTTGAATGGTGACTATATATTGAAAATAAAGTCAACCAGAAGCTGCTGGGCAATTATAAGAGAAATATAATAAAAAAAGAAGAAGAAGAAGAATATACATAGATCAATGGAAAGTAGACAAAAGTACAAAACCACTTGAAAAAAATTAGTTGTTAAATACAAATCATAAGTTAATTGTTTATTTTTTTAATGTTAGTTCATAAGTTAATTATTAATGTTTATATTCTGATTTTCCTTATGATTATGTTAATTTTTTATGTTTGTTGGGATATAGGTGTTCATCTTGATAAATTGTTTGATTAGAGTTTTTATGGTTTTGATTGCAGAAGTTAAAAAACAAACAGTCTTCTTCTTGCAGACTGTAAAGGTTTGGTTCACCTCTTCTGCTACAGATGTCTATGGATGTGGTCCGCAGACAGTAGACATTTTACCTCAGAAAAAACAAACAGCACCTAACATTAACCAACTTAAGATCTGAACTCCTAGGTTATGTATTTGTATTCTAGTAATGACTAATAGAACTCGAGTGTACAATTTGACAAGCAAATGATACAAGCACAACCAGTTGGCATACATTTAATTACAAAAATGTGAAATTGAATTGACCAAATGGTCCAAACGCACCTGACATACAAAAGGGACACCTACAACTCATCAAGAGAAATAAACTATAACAATCCTCTAGCCGTTTGCACCGCTTTACTAGAATATATATTTGTCCGAACAGTCGTATATTCATAAATATAAACCCGTATTGTACATATAGTCCCGGATGAAAATGGTCCATGGGTGCATGTGAGTGAATTCACGCCAGTGTGAAGACCCTTGCAGGACCAGGACCCGGGCCGGGTTGCATGTACCATTGTGGTTGCACATGATGAGGCTTTGGTCCCTAATTCACCTCTCTCCTGGACGCTTTAATTGTTTATGTGGTCCATCTTCGTAGAAGAATAGGATACCGTACTTCTTAAATATTGTTCTTCTTATAGCCCCACAATATTTAACCAAATCCTTTTCATCAGGTGACATGTTTGTCTGTCATATTTTATCTGTTAGAAATACTAATGAAATACAAATAAATATACTAGTCCGGTGTTTCTATAACAAGCTAAAATGCTGTAATTGGACCATTATGCTTAAATTGAGGTGTGTGAAATAAAACTGAAATAAGGAAATGTGTTAACTTTGTAAAGTAGAGGTCGAGACCAAACTTGCTAAGGACTTTATAAGGAAAAAATCCACATGTTTAGAGCGCACACCTGTGTGAAGGAGGGGATTGCAAATTTTGTCTGAATGACTAGAAAAATCAAACTTGGCGCACCTCATTTGTGGAGCTGGCTTAAGCTTTAAAGGATTTCTCTTGTGAAGAGAGTAATATATGTGAACACTTAGACAAAAAGAGAATGCTATCTTGTTCTATAACTGAAACTTGAATTTATACGGATACATACATAAAAATATGCACGCAAAAATAATTTTTTAAAGTAAAAAATGATATAGTAAACAAAAAAAATTAACGAACAAATGTTGTCGAAGGAAATTTAAATAGTAAAAAGCTAATGGTTAAAAATGCCAATTGTTAAAGTAGAACAATAGTAAAGTTAGATAAAGGAATAAAATTGATTACTCCAAAAGTGGAGAGACCCTGTAGCAAAGCTGTGGGCCTTTAAATGTAATATTGTAAAAGTAAAGGGGGCGTAAGGCAAAGCCGGTGGGAAAACCCACCGACTTCGTCTTTTAAGATAGTTAGATAATATATTTTTGAGTAAATGCCATTTTAGTCCCTATGGTTTGGGCTATTTTGCCGGTATAGTCCATAGGTTTCATTTTTTGTGGGTCCAAAAAGGACAATTCTGTCATTTTATATGGCCGAATTGCCCTTCTAATTAAAAGAATTACATATAAAATGCCCGAATTGCCATTCTCATTAACAAAAAATGGATGAAGTTAACAAAGTGGACTAAAATTTGCAACGATGAAACATTTTTGAACCCACAAGCGAAAAATTAAATCTTTAAAATAAATTAGTAAAATGACCCAAACCACAGGGATTAAGATGGCATTTAACTCTATATTTTTAAAACTATAGGTGAAATACACTTATAAAAAAAGGCCTCAAACTTCTTGTTTTGTTATATGAAATATACAAAACAAAAACATCGATGTGATAAAGATGACTAAAAATTTAGTAGTTCAAAAATTAATAGTTCAAAAATGATGAAGAAAAGGCATATCTTGATAAAGATGACTAAAAATATTAGTAGTTCAAAAATTAAAACGATGAGTTCATGTCCATTAGATAGATTATAGAAGTTGTTTATAAATAAACCACACACAATCGAACCGTGGATACTACGTTGCAAACTTTTGATAATAAATCACTCTCGACTCCTAGCCTAAATTTACAAAAAATGATTTGTTTTGTAATCTAACGACTACTTAAGAAAAACAAAGAATGATGGTGAGGGAAAAATTGGACACGACTAACTCTCGCAGGATATTAGATATGAGAAGGATAATTGATTGGCTATTGGCTTCTAGCGACAAACTCATGGAACCCAAAGGTGTGTTGGATCTCCTACTAGTTTCACTATGTTGGACCTACAAAAGACAGATGATTGCAAAAGCAAAAACTTACCACCTTGATCAAGAAATAAACAAGTTATGATCTGCATCTCCTCCCAAAGATAGTGAATCTTGAAAACTAACAGAGTATCTATCTGAAGACTTCAAAGACCTGTTGAAGACAAGAAACCGTTGTTAAAGAAAAAGAAAAGCCTATTCATGGCCAAAGCCTTGTTGAAGAGAAAACACTGATGAAGAAGACCAAATATTTGTTTTCGCCAGAACAGATTTTTGGATAAAGCCAACAAAGGTTTAAAGAACAACACTTTTAATGTAACAATCTTTGTCCAAACACTTGTTAGACGTATTAGAACAGTTGTTATATTCAATCAGATGTTTTCTAACATATGTGGAATATTATTTGTTAGGAATGTTAGATGTCGTGATCAGGGTGATGTCAGACCTGATTGCCAACAGACGTTTGTTCTTTGTATACATAGATCTCACATGTTAGAGATCTATTTAATCACATCACACACATTCCTTTAGTACGAATAATTCAAGTGAATGATCAGGTTGAGGAGGAGTTGGTAGAATCATTACTGTAATTTGTAATCTTTGGATTATTAATAGAAAAATGTTTTGATAAACTTCCCATTCTTGTGTGTTCATATATTTCCATTGCAATTCATCTTTCATGTCATTTATTCACACATAAAACACATAAGTTAAAACTCAGATCCTAACACACTAACACAACTCAACAAATCTAAGGGACAATTATCTCACCAATGTATGGCTTGGTTTTCCTTCCGGTCATACCAAACCAAAAATGCAAAGGTACTCAGAGATTAGATCTCCTCCCGGTCTCACTAATCATAATACATCCAAATATGTAAAGGGATAATCCATCTAGACAAATTTTGACTCAAGATTACTAAAATCTAAGATAGTTAGGGAAATTTACTCCCAGCAATCACTACTCGAACACCCAAAGACAAAAATAACCTGACAGTCGATTACATCTGGTTCTCAAGAATGATAGTACACTAGGTTTAACTAACTCACATACATAGTTTTAGGATTTATTGCATCTAGAAACCACAAGATAATCACAAACACCGAGTAAGTAAAACACACAAGAAACCCTAATTGGATAATATTAAATCAAACAATTACAAAAACATGTAGTTAATGATGAGGAAATCAACCAAACATAACATGAGTACGTATCATAACCAATAAATAGACAAGCCAAACGTATTAAATCCAAAACCCATTAATTAACAAGTTAACATAGCAGACATCCCAATCTAGGTAGCTTGAAAAGTTTAGCTACTCATGAAATATTAAACATGTAAAACAATCAAAAGTAGTAAAAAAATCACCCAAGGAGATCTTAAACGTTTCAAAACATTCAAAAGTCGTAAACAATCCGATAAACAAGAATGGAACTAAGGAAATCGATAGAAAAACACCACCGAAAGTTGATGTGTGGATAAAGTTCATAGTTTTAATGTGATTAATTCATGATTTACGAGAATTTAGTTTGGAACGCGTTTAGTTTGATGTATTTATGATTGCAGGTCAAAACAAAAAAAGGTGCTTAAAAGATTGTTGCAAGAAAGTTCAGGGGCCCAAACTGTCAAATGGTGAAAGCTGAAGAAAGTCGGAAACAAAAATATGAGGAGACCATAAATTACAGTTCTACCGGACTGTAAGTTGACCGTATGGATACCGTAGGACAGAGAGGTGGCCGTATTACGGTTGGTCATGATAAATCCAAAAATCTGTAATTTCATGGCCTCCTTAGCTATAAAATTTAGGGTTTCTGTTGCTAACACCCCTTGGACGAATTCTAGACAATAAAAATTGCTATTTGAGCATCCCAAATCACCCACTTCACATCTCCAATCCTGTTCCAACCCTACGAACCTCCGATAACAAGCATGTGAGGCTAATCTACTCGTGATC
Source organism: Scalesia atractyloides (assembly GCA_947069175.1). Classification (NCBI taxonomy): domain Eukaryota; kingdom Viridiplantae; phylum Streptophyta; class Magnoliopsida; order Asterales; family Asteraceae; genus Scalesia; species Scalesia atractyloides. The sequence continues at coordinate 33,213,011 of CAMTDV010000030.1, forward strand.
TACTCTAGGTGATAGGTTTGTGCAAGTGGTTTTTTGTCTTAGTTTTAATCTAGATTTTAGGTTTAAATTCATGAACCCTTTAAGTTAAAAAGGATTTAACTTATGGTTTGAATACTTAAACGATCTAATTTTGTGATTCATGGTTGATTTCTTTACATCATTGAATGTTTGATATTGGGTTTATGTTTTGAATCTTTGGATTGGTGATTGTGAGAATATGTAACACCCCAAATCGCGTAATATACAACAACACGCGACGGAAACACTTGGGGAGTCACTTTACAAATTGTTTCACAACACATAGTACTTAAAGTTTTGTTTTATTGAATATTAAATTACATGTCTTGGAATAATAGAAATGAAATACAATCAAATTGTCTTTCATATTTTAAAGTCACTAAAGCCTAGTCCGTCCTATGTGAGGCATGCTCAAACCAAACAGAAGCACCTGAAACACATGTGAAAATAGGTATGTCAGCATAAAAATACCTTTGAATAACATAGGTTTTTGTTAATGAGGATTCATGGCTTTTATTTGTTAAAAGAAATGTTTAAATAAAAGTAGCCAATTAAAATTTGTAAAAATGTTTTCTTTTGTAAAATCATATGAAAATCAAATGATTTAAAAGAATGATGCATGGTTAAAGTAATAACCAAAATATGTCTTTTGTAAAAGTAGTCATGTCTTTGTATGAAATGTATCATGTCCTTTGTATGAAATGTGTCGTGTCTTTGTATAAAAAGTATCATCTCCTTGTATAAAATATGTTATATGTAAAACAATGCCTTGTGAAATATATGTCAGGTCTTTGTATAAACCAAGTGTCATGTATAAATTAAAGTCATTGTGTAAACCAGATGTTATGTATTAAACAATGTCTAGTGTAAACCAAGTGTTATGTATAAACTAATGTCATGTGTAACAATGTCAAGTAATATCCATTTTTTTATGGCAAGTAAAAAAAATCTTTACTCAAACCACATGTAATAGTTTCATGTATAACCAAATGTCTTGTGTAACCGAATGTCATGTACAAAACAATGTCTTTGAATAAACAAACGTTTAAATCAAAAGTTATGTTTTGAAAACCATTAATTTTATTGATATAAACATTTATGTGGTTTGTTATTCGAATACATTCAAGCTTTGTCATCTGTCGGATAAACCCTTATAAGGACAAAGGTTTGTCAATTGTTCATCGGATTATGTCATTCCCCAATGGATACTTCCGAACAAACTAGGAAGCGGGAATGAGGTTATGAAACCTATGGTACCACGACATACTACCGGTCGGTGGGGTAATGTTTATGAATGTATTTTGTTTCGTTCAACATACCAAAATGTCATAATAAATGTAAGCATGTCATGTAAAATGTCTTTGTAAACCATGTACTAGTAAGTGTTCATGAAATCAAGGTGCTAGATATACTAAGTCAACATAAGAAGGCAAATGCAATTGAAATCATGTACTATATGTACTATGTAATCAAAGCATGTATAATGTCAGGAAAACATGAAAGTAGTTATATGCACATGTGTATCACCCCAAAGATTTATAAAACGTAAAAGAGGGGACTATATACTCACTTGAGGTTGCAAGAATATCCTTATACAAGAAGATAAACCAAAGCTCAAGAGTTCGAGAATTTACGTATGTCCTAATATCGGATTACTTATTTCAATATCGGGACTTTAATCAGAGGATTTGAATAAAATGATGCCTCATAAACCAAATGAGTATTGGAACTCATATGAACTGGTTTAATAAGTTTACATTCTGATTTGGAAAGGATCCTAAGTGCTTTTGACCCATAATGACTCGTTAAGGTAGTTTATGCTACTTTAACGGATCATTTAAGTAAATATGAGTTTGGATGGTTAGATATGTGTTATGATAAGTCTTTTATGTCAAAATAAGTCTAATATAGTTGCAACATCAGTTTATATGTCAAATTGTTGGTTACATATGCTTAATAATAATTTATGCGCAAAAAGGGCATTTTGGTCATTTATAAAGGCATAATAGGCGACTTAACATAATACTAACCAAACGATGTGACCATAAGGTATAACCTCAGAGGTTTATTCCCTATACATTTATGGTCACAAATAAGTTTTTGGTCGGATCCTAAGATCGTCCAAACGGGTCAGATTCGAAAGTCAAAGCGGTGGTCAAGATCGTTCGACTTACGACCCTAATAAAGCACTAAACTAAAAGTGACGAGTTAGAAATGTCAAAACATGTCTAAATAAGTTATAAAAGTGCTTTGGTATCAAAACAAAGTGTTTTGATACCCGAAAATAGTTCCGTCGTAAAATGCACATAATGCGCATTTTGGCCAAAACTTTGACTCGTCACTTCGACTAGTAAACGTGGTAATCAGTCGGCATGATTGTTATGGATCATAACCATCGTAATTAAGATCACGTTGCAAAGTCGAATTGGACTTTGACTTGACCAATTAATGGTCAAAGTTGAAAGTCAAGCAGAAGTCAAACTGTTTGACTCTTAGCTCAAATAAGCTAAAAGAAATAAACAAGACTAAGAGAGAGCACTTACTTGTGTTTGAAGAACACTTTGAAGATATCAAGGATGAAAAATGCTCAGTAAGGAAGCATCCAACAATGTAGTAGCCCCAAGATCATCACAAGTGTCCATTGAGTTGTCATGATCTTAGGAGGTGTTTAACAAGTGTCATTTGCAGGTGAGAAGTGGCAAAAATCGTTTTGCTTGGTGTCCAAAGGAGTTACAAGGATCTGCCACTATTCTGTTGTTTTGGCACCTGGATGCAGACTGTATGGACTTTTGGATGCGGTCCGCATCCACCCTTGTTGGCACAAAGTTTCAAAAATTGACAGAACAGGCCCCTTCACTCGTTTCGTCGTGTTTTGGCCCTTCTAACACCCATTAACCACATTTTTAAGCTCTATAAGGATGTTTAAGCATAGGGAACTTGAAATTAGTCCAAAAATGTCCCAGGTGTCGGTTCGTTCGGTGGTACGGTTGCGGTTTTCGGTTAAATACGACGGAAATCGTAACGAACACGCAAATGACCGTAAAGGCGCAACAAATGATATTTTTGCATTTCAATCACTAAAATAAATGGTTTTAATGATTGCACAAATTTTGGATGTGCGTACATGTTCCGGGTTAAGAAATACACGAATCGGCGTACTTTCGCAACTTTTGCAAAATAGCCCCTGAAGTTGCATAAGCATGTTTTTGCCATATCGAAGCCCTCAAAACTTATTTCTAAGTTATGTAAAGAGTATTTAAGGTATGTTTAGTTTATGACCTTGTTCCGGAGTGTGCGTCTACAAGAATCGGCAGACTTTCGTAGTTTGTCGTAAATAGTCCCTGTGATCGAATAGGCTTTTTTTTTGACATACCAAACCCTTCAAAACTTATTTCTAAGTTATGTAAAGGATATTTAGGGTATGTTTAGCTTATGTCACTATTCCAGAATATACGTTACGTAAAACTGATTACGTTTACGTAACAGTTTACATATAACTTTCAAGAAATTGTTTAAGAGCTCGATTTTGAACAAGGATTGATATTGTGCAATTGTTATGGATAAATTTCATAATTCAATGAATAAAACACAAGTTTTGTTGGTTATGTAATTGTTCGGGATTTGGTAATGACAACTGAAGCACAGTTGTCACAGAATAGAGTCATTTAAACTTTGTTCCATATCTATCACTTAATTATCACTCACATAATCACTCTTAATGATTTCCTATTAGGTTAACTAGAATAACTATCACTTTGCTAAACTTGAATCTTGTAGTGATTTACATTTTCTCATAAATGTTGACAACTAATTAATCAAAGCCATTTTCACAACTGTTCTTTCAATCATATCAAAACCCAATATTAGTTAATAGTTAATAAATTAAATCATGTACAACACTTTGCATTGATTCTATGCGGTTCGACACCCAACTTACTCTTACTAGTTAAGGTATTTAGCAATTAATTTTATACTTATTATTTTTACTGACCATATGGTATAAATAAAAAAGGCGCCGTTGTCGAGGAACCAACCCGCTGATTATTGTTTGTTATTGGTTTAGTTAGTTCATTATAATCTTAATACTGATTTTGAGTTTTTCCTTGATCAATATTACACATGGTTTCCTTGATTCTTTGTTTTGGGCAGGTATCAACATTGTTGCATGCATATCATATTTTCAAATAAAGAAATCATCGATACTATTTGATGGCGAAATTTAAATAACTGCACGACAGAGTAATGTTCTTCTGTAACAACTCTCAAAAATATTCCCGACGACAACCCGTAATTAAAAACCCTTGTGCGCGCGACGAAACTTATAATAATGAATCAGAAAACTTAGCGGATAAGAAAACTTGGCGATTGAAAAATTAACCCACACAAAAGTACCCTTGTTAAACTCACAATTAAAAACCAAACCATTTGAGATCAAGACCTGAGCATACGCGATAGGAACCAGCATGAAAACCGAGAAAAACACGCGAATGGACGAAAAAGACTGCCGAGGACACATGTCACGCGGAGGCGCCACGTGTTAAACTTGTGCTGGACACGTGGCAACCTAAGCCAAGCCGACCTCCCACGCGCCACGTGAGAGATGCACTGTCTCCTCGCGCGACGCGCGGAAGAGTCCAATTTTGGGTCTATAAAGGCCAGCTGGGAGAAGTTCAGTCGCTCAATTCGATTTTGAAATCAATATATCTTTCTTTCTCGAAGCTCTGCTCAAATACCGAGCCCCCTAAAACCCTTAAACTCTGCCCTGTGTAAGTGTTTTAACCCTGATCACTGATTTGATACCATGTCCGATTGGTTTGAAACCTAGCAACGGATGCCAATGTGCTGCCTGAATAAGGCTATACTTTGTTGTTAAGTATGTTGTGGTTTTGATCTCATGATGTATCGTTAAAGTTGAGCTGGGTTGTTGCACTAACAGGTGTTGCATTGTATTTTTATTAGAAACCCAGGACTTGGACCAGAAGGCTATTATTGAACCCTAATTCTGTAATGTGAGTCATTCTTTCGTTTTCTCAAATGCTTTGCAAAACCCAAAATGTTTTTCAGTTATATTACAATGTCACACCCTGATACTTCTCACATCGCCCGGTGGGCCCGGTTGGGGAATATGTGACAGAATTGATGTCAATACACAATATAGCACAGCGGAAGTCTTGGATTTCAATTATTACAATATAAATGTCCGAATGTTTATAATATTATACAAACGAATAGTATATGAAAAGATCCATAGGCGGATCAAAAAGTTACAAAAAGGAATAATAGACTATAGGCTTCTATGCAAGGGAGCTGCAAATTCCTCTTTAAGCATTACCGGGCACTTCAAGCCTATTTCGTAACCTTGCAACCTGTCACTTAGTCTTTTGAAGATACGTCATTTTACACTGGTAAATACAACTAACCGACTCTTTTGAAAATATTTCAAAATTGATTTAAGTGCACAAGGCACATGAATTTTTATAAATAACTCGGGACAATTATAATAATCTTGTATACAGTTTTACATGCCTGTCAATACGTATGGGGTCAGGTGCAGAAACCGGATAACATGATTAACCGACACACCACTTTAACCCACAAAGGGGTATTCCCAATATGGGTAAGAAAACATTTTAAAATAACATTAGTATCTGTTCGGTGTATGCCTACACCCTGTGCTTAGTCGTGGCCATTAGCAACTTAAATGAGCCGAGGATATCCAGGACACGCTCGCATTAACCCCCAATGTTTAAGTTATCAGACAAAACAGATTAAAACCGGTTATGCGGATTTTCTAGTCACAATCTGACATATGATCCCATACCCGACCAAGCGGTAATAATTTACCGTATTTCAACACTGTATAAGGAAAATAGGTTAAGAGTATTTAGCTGGCTTAAGTATATCTTACAATGCAAGATACTAAGCAGAACTATTATCAATTAACTAAGGTTGGTTGCAATCTACCGGAAAGTCTTAGTCTGGAATGAATGGCACAATAACCAATTTAGAATGTTAACGGGTCCCATTCAAGTCATAGACTTGGACCGTTTAACTTAAATTAGCGAAAATGATTAAGCGATGACCGGAATAGAATGTAGTTTAAACCCCACAAAGTACTAAGACTTGTATAATATGGGGAAACAATATATTATGGAATTTGATATAAAATTGAAAGGATTTGACCCGTTTCGGTAAACTTACGTAAACTAGTTACATAAGCTTATTCATACGCATATAAGCGATACCGGGTAACCGGATGAGTTATAAACCAGTTCTATATGCCATTATACTTTAAATAAGTTGTAACATCAGTAGGTTCTCAACTTATATGACCATTACGTGACATAGTTTAAGAACTTACATAAAAATCTGAGCTATGATCAAGTACCTTCTGTGAAAGCACTTTAATTATGTTATAATATCAGTAGGCAACATGTTTTGACTGATAGTTATGGTTAAAAACCATACTATGCGCCAAAAGGGTGTTTTTGGCATATTATAACAAAATTTACGATCTTTATTCAAAATTCGGGTTATGAATAGAATCATAATACCAAAATATGTTAATTATATTAACATATCAGTAGCTAAAGCATTTGCAAGTTCATTGTCGATTAAAACCATGTTTTATGCAAAAAAGTCATTTTGGTCAAAGTTAGGCATATTATAGAAACTTACATATAAACTCCTAGAATCTAATTATGATCATGTAGTATAACCTCAAAGGGTTATCCTACATTATAATACGATCATAATACAACTTAAATTCAGTAGCTAACTATGCTAAATCGGGCCAGAATCGAAAGTCAAAGAAGAAGTCAAATTGCTCGACTTTCGGTTGCGAACAGACCTTTAAACTGGAAATGACGAGCCGAACATGTTCATACATGTTCTAGTATTTATCAACAACTTATTGAAGTGTTAAAACACTAATTATAACATTTATATAATAAGTTTATAAAGTTTACATCAAAACTAACTTTTGACTTTTTAAGTAAATAAACTTTGACCCGTCATTTGACCTAGTTAACGTGATTTTCAGGAGGTGCCCTTTTGCGGATTAACACCTAGCTAATTCCGATCATGTAGCCATGTCTGACTCAAACTGGGCTGGATCATAATGGTATAAACCGAAAGTCAAAGCAAAAGTCAATTTTCTTGACTTTCGGCTAAATTCTAGCCTATAAACGAAAATGAGCATAGTAGGAACACTTACTTGTGTTCCTAGAGAATCTTAGAACTCAGAGGGAGGTCCTTTTTGATCAGGAACAACTCCAAGAAGCATAAAAGAATATTATGAGAAAATGAGCAAGTGTATGTGAAGAGCAACTTGCTATTTACACTAGACACAAGATCATGAAAAGTGTTAGGAGCTGCTATAGGATGTCTGAAGGTGGGTACTAAGGTGTCATGAGCTACAAAATGTTCAGGTTCTCGAGATAGGTGGCACAAGGGTAGAATGCCTTGGCCTCCAGACAAAAACAACTAGTACCGAGTCTTACGGATCGTAAGGGCCTTAGGCTTATGGTACTTAAGCCTTATTGTGTGCCCATGGTTTTGAATTTATTACGGTCCATAAGACATGGATCTTGCGGTCCGTAAGGGACGTCTAGCAACAGTGTCAATAATAGTCTTACAGTCAGTAAGGAATATACCTTGCGGTCCGTAAGGGTCACTCAGAGGGCCAAAATTTGGCATGTTTACATATTTAGTCCCTCCACATTCATCCTTTCATTAATAGACCAAAAAAATAGTCCCTCTCGAACAACATTAGGCACAAATGAGAGTAAGGACACATGTCTGTATATTACCTGTTGATGCACTTTGTGTCCGTCACTGTGCGAATAGGCTAGATAGAGCGTGTGTTGAATATTGTACAGACTAGATACGAACACACGACACTGGTACGAACGTCGGATGAGAAAAAGAGTCATCCTCATACGAATGATGCCTCGTACGAGTGACATAACCACTCGCATGATGTACGAGTGAATCCCTTGTGCGAGTGAAGCTCATCCCTATATATATGTGTTGTGTGTTCATTTGTTTGCAAGTTTTGGAGGCTCCCTGAGGGGAGACTCTATCAGAATCTCTCCAGGAACTCCGCCAGCCTGACAAGATGTATGCTCTTTCCATATGAATGGAATGAATAAAAGCTTCCGCTGATTCTGTCTCTACTCCTTTCTTTAATAACGCTCTACCGAATCAGTTATCATACGCCCAAACTTCCGTCTAGAACTGCTATCTTGGGGACCTACAACTTGTATCAGAGCTACGGTACCGATTCAATCGATCTAATAGTTGATTGAATCACCTACAATCATGAATTATGAACTTAGGAGGGGTTTTAGACGTATATCATCAAATAAACGGACAATCCTTGGACAAAATGTAGAATTGAACTTATAGGATTGTTATAAAACCATTTTCGACCAGATCTGTGCAAAAATCATCTTGAAATTCGAAGAAACGAAGATTCTGGATCGAAAAAATGTAACCAGACACGCTCGTACGAGTGACCACTCGTACGAGTCTCTCTTCGTACGAATGAGGTGCCTAAAAAAATTTGTTGACGTATTGACGAGGCGAGTCTCAAGAAAAATTTGGTGATAGAAAATTTTTCCAAATTTTTATGACCGATACGTGATGTTCGGGCACACTGTCTAGAACTTCAGAGTATAGATTTGATGTTACGATCACAAGATGATGAAGGTATTGGGAGAGTCATTAATATCTATGCAGAATGTTTATCATTTGGTGGCGTGACTATTATTGGGCCTAGCGTCAAATCCGCATTTTATCAAAACTGCAATTTTGGGAAAATTTCCGCAAAATTTGGGTTTTGTAAGACGATGCGCAAAACGTTAGGATTTCCTAAAAATGAGGGGAATAAAATTTTGTCAAAAATTTGAAAATTCCGACTTTTTTAGAAATTTGGACGGTGTAGCTAGCATTCGGGTGGTTTTCGATGTAGATTATTTGAAGATGCTAAGTGTCTTGGATTCTTCTGTGAGAGATCAAAGTTTAGTCAGACTTCATCAATAATGAGATCAGGTTGACGTCTACTTTTCATAAAAGTGGGGTAGCATAACTGAGTCTTGGAGGTGTTGTTTAGTGGATTCTGTAGTCATGGTCACGTTCATGCCTGAGTCCTCGTACAAGCCGATTAGCACACACGACTGCTTAGTGATACATAGTACCCATTTTAACATTGCATTGCATATGAATTATTTTCTGGAGTAACCGCCAGGAAATAAGGATGTCATGTAGTTTCAGTTGCACCATGCCTTGCGAGGAGGGTTACATGGCCGAAAGTCGTATAGACTGCGGAAGCACACACGGCTGCATAGTGGTACAATCTATCCATTTTAACTCTACAAGGAAAATGAATTTTTTCTGGACTAACCGCAAGGAAATTAGAATGTCCTTTAGTTTCAGTTGCGCTGGAGCTGACGAGGAAGGCTATATATTTGCAATTCATGACTACAGAAGATGATGTAATGGATCTTTCAAACAAAGAGTGTACCAGTTGCTCATGAAATAGAATATACATTTGGGATCGTTGTAAAACACAAAGATTATATTATTGATTTTGAACGAAGAAGAGTATATTACTGCATATTGATAGATAATTTGATTCCGATGAAGATTTGCTGATTGAGAATATTACCGATTTGCTGATCTATCTTTCCAGGAGTGTGCTTAAGATATGATTACGGAAATTAAGATTTCAGATTTTCGCAGGTATTCATTGATTTGAAGTTTACTAGTGTGGTAATTTGAAGTTTCTATCAATTGCAGGTTGGGTCTTGAAGATCAGAGGATCGAGCATAAGAGATATGCGTTAAACCGAACACGGATGTTGTTAAAGAAGAAACAGAAATGCTGTACTGATTAGTTTTAAAGTTGGTGTTTATTCGAGAAAGTTTGTCGATCAAGCAAATCAGAGGAGGTCGGAAACCGTGCAACCAGAGAACTGAAGATTAATTGCTGGAGACAATTATTTCAGGGGGAATTGGTTCTTTAATGTTGATAATGCAAACCCCGATCAACAATTAAGGGGGAATTTGTTGACACGTTCTACGACATCGGCAGATACCTTGATTGAAGCTGCAAAATATTCAAACACGGCTCAGAGATTTAAAGATTAAGATCAAGCTTTGACAGTAACGGACAAAGGGGAAACTGTTGATGCTGCGAATAAGCTAGGTAGAGCGTGTGTTGAATATTGTATAGACTAGATACGAACATACGACCCTGGTACGAAGTCAGATGAGAAAAAGTTTCATCCTCGTACGAGTGATGCCTCATACGAGTGATGCCTCATACGAGTGACATACCCACTCGTACGAGTAAGCACTCGTACGAGTGACTCCCTTGTGCGAGTGAAGCTCATCCCTACATATATGTGTTGTGTGTTCATTTATTTGCAAGTTTTAGAGGCTCCCTGAGGGGAGACGCTGCCGGAATCTATCCAGGATCTCCGCCAGCCTGACAAGATGTATGTTTTTTCGGTATGAATGGAATGAATAAAAGCTTCCGCCGATTCTGTCTCTACTCCTTTCGTTAATAACGTTTTACCGAATCGGTTATCATACGCCCAAACTTCCGTCTAAAACCGCCATCCCGAGGTCCTACATCACCGGACACAAATATATGAGGTGTTACATACAATGATTAAGTCTTTTTTATTCTTACTAGGAAACTACCGTTAGCATGTGGGGTTTTGTATACAATACTTGAAAATCTTCACTATTGGACAGTGGGTTAGCTAATAAGTGATATGACCACAGTCACAGGAACTGCCACCAAGTGACAAATACTATTTAAATTAGTTTTTTTTTACTATTGGACAATGAGTTAGCCAATAGTAGTTTGGTAAGATAAACAAACACAATAACCCTTAATGCTGTAAATATAAGAATGTGTCATGTTGTACAAATTGAATGAACTCACCTGTATTTCCTGCTGATAAAATGTTTTTAAACGCGTTTTGTTGATGCACTTTGTGTCCGTCATTATACGAATAGGCTAGTTAGAGTGTGTGTTGAATATTGTATAGATTAGATACGAACACGCGACTCAAGTACGAATTGAAACAGAGTTTTAGTGTCACTTCGTACGAAGTGTTCACATCGTACGAATAGGAGTCACCTCGTACGAAGTACTGCCACTTCGTATGAACTCAATGATCAGTATGTATGAGTTGTTCATGTTGCCTATAAATAGTGTCATGTTTTTGTAATGTAAGTTTTGGAGCTCCCAGAGGGGAGACGCTAGCGGAATCTCTCTAGGATCTCCGCCAGCTTGGCAAGATGTATATTCTTTCGGTATGAATGAACATATGCTTCCGTTGATTCTGTTTCTACTCCTTTCTTAATAACATTCTACCTAATTGGTTAAGTTTTGCCCAAACTTCCATCTAGAACCGCTGAATCACGGACCTTCAATTTGTATCAGAGCTGCGGTTATCACCTACGCTCATGAATTTGGACATTTATGGACTTAGAGTGGTTTTAGACGTAAAACATCAAATAAACAGACAATCGACGGAAAAAAAGTAAATTTGAACTTAAAGGATTGTTAGAAAATCATTTTCGACCAGATGTGTGGTCGAATCATCTCGAAATTCGAAGAAATAATGATTCTGGATCGAAAAACGTAATCAGGCTCGCTAATAAAAAATTGGTGATTGCAAATTTTTTCGAGATTTTATCGACCTATACGGGATGTTCGGGGACGTCGTCTAGAGCTTCAGAGTACATATTTGGTGATACGGTCACAAAATGTTGAAGATATTAGGAGAGTCATTGATACCTCTGCAGGAGGTTGATCATTTGGTATAGTGACTACTAGTGGGCCTTAACATAAAATCCACATTTTATGAAAATTGATTTTCCAGATTTGAGGGGGAATTTTAGTGAAAATTTGGTACGGTCAGATTTTTAAAAAATGAGAGGGAATAAAAATATCACGTATATATGAAGGACGCTTTTGAAATTCGTGACTATGCAACTATATTCGGGTAGTTACGACTGCAGATTATTTGTTGATACATTGGTTCTTGGGTTTTTCAGTACCAGATCAATAGTGTAATCTGAGTTCATTAGTGATGAGATCAAGTTGATGTCTACTTTTCATAAAAGTGGGGTGCATGACTGAGTCTTGGAGGAGTTGTTTATTGGATTCTGTGGTCATGGTTGCGGATTGACGCCCGAGTAGTTCGTACGTTTGCGGGTGCAAACACGACTGCTTATCTTTAACTCTGCAAGGCAAATGAACTGTTTTCCGGACCAACCGCCAGGAAATGAGGATGTTTTGTAGTTTTAGTTCCCCCGGGGTGTACGAGGTACCATGATTAAAGAAGATGATTTAATGGATCTTTCAAACAAAGAAGTGTATAAGTTGCTCACGAAATAAACTACATACTTGGGATGTTGTGAAAAATAAAGATTACATTATTCAAGTTGTACGAAGAAGAGAAGATTACTGCATATTGACAGATGATTTGATTCCGATGAAGATTTGTCGATTGAGCAGATTACCGATTTGCTAATCAATCTTTCAGGAGTATGCTTAGAAGTGATTACGGAAATTGGGATTTCCGATTTTCATGGGCATTCATTGATTTTGAGTTTACCGGTGTGGTAATTCGAAGTTTCTATAAATTGCAAGTTGAGTTTTTGAAAGATTAGGAGTTTGCAGAATACACCTTCGGTGCTACAATGCTTATTCAAAAACTGAACTCGGATGCGGTTATCGTTGAAACAGAGAAGTTGCATTGATTAGCTTCAAGTTGGTGTTTAATCAAGAAAATTTGTCAGTCAAGCAAATGAGAGGAGGTTGAAATCCATGCAAACAAAGATCTGAATTGGAGATTTCTGGGGGAATCTAATGTTGATAATGCATACCCGAATCATCAATTAAGGGGGAATTTGTTGATGCGTTCTATGACATCAGCATATACCTTGATTGAAGTTGCAAAATATTCAAACACGGCTCTGAGATTTCAAGATCAAGCTTCAACAGTAACGGACAAGGGGGTAACTGTTGATGCACTTTGTGTCCGTCACTATACGAATAGTCTAGATAGAGCTTGTGTTGAATATTATATAGATTAGATATGAACACGTGACTCGAGTACGAACTGAAATGGAGTTTTGGTGTCACTTCGTATGAAGCGTTCACTTCGTAGGAAGTCAATGATCAGTTCGTACGAGTTGTTCATGTTGCCTATAAATAGTGTCGTGTGTTCATTGTAATGTTAGTTTTGGAGCTCCCGGTTGGGAGACGCTGGCAGAATCTCTCCAGGATCTCCGCCAGCTTGACAAGATGTATACTCTTTCGGTATGAATGAACATATGCTTCCGCTGATTCTGTTTCTACTCCTTTCTAAATAACATTCTACCGAATCGGTTACGTTTTGCCCAAACTTCCGTCTAGAACCGCCGGTTCACAGACCTTCACGTTTCAAGTGATTATAGTAGATCGGATTAAGAGTTGGTATACGACTCCACAAGGGTTACAAGAGTGGATTACTTTATCAATTAAATTACAAAACATTGTTTTATGAATTCGGGTTTATCCCTCATTAAAAGCTACCTTTATAAACATGGGTTTTATTCCCATCTGTTTAATAAATAAAATCTAGCGTTTCTAAACCCTGATATTTTTCCTAACTACGGTCCTGATGGATTTTTCGCTGCAATATTTTTGAAATAACCACCGGTACCGCTTGACTGTTCACGGCTCCTGTCCAGGGGGTGGTCGGGGGTTGTGATAGAAAGTGGTATCAGAGCCACTAGTTTAAGCAATTAAGTGTTGTGATAATACCTAAGCTTAAACAAAAGAGTATCATTAAATTGATATTAACTGGTAGCACTCAGGATAGTATTTAGACTTAAATTTAAGAAATATGTTTGATTAAAAATCATGATTTGATAAATTTATCTATGGGGAATACAATGATAATCACCTCTCCGGGAAGACTGGGTATGGTGTGGTAGACTCTCCAGCTTGTCCGCGTAAGATAGGGTAGCCTCTCCGGCGAGACCGGGTAAGATGGGGTATATGTTATGTTAAAAAAATTAAAGAATTCCCTAAATAATACCATGACCTGATGTCTGACCTATATTTGAAAATATAAACTTGTTAAATACATTAACTTTCTGAATGGTATGTATATTACAGCATTATATGAAACGTATGATTCTATAGATGTGCATATCTATAAGAAAATCCAAAAGCCATTTAGGTGTTATTTTAAAGTTAAACCATAAAGTTAAGAGGTTAATACAAAATAACCTATGTGATATTTATGTGAAAATAAATTTAAATATATATGATTCTTGAATGAATTGTTTTCTGTTAGTTCTCTATGATATTAATGCTTGTAATTCAGATGTCAAATGAAGTATCACATAATCAAGAAGTTCATGCGAATAATGAAAATCCCTTAGACAAAGATGCCATAGAAACATCATCGCGCATCATTGCCCAAGGAATAGCCAATGCTATCCTGTTAATTATTGAGGCTGTTAAAAATCCGGTGAAACATACCGAAGCTACGAGTAGTAAGCGTACTCGTAGTAACATCTTTAACCATAGCGTCAATGGAGGCAATGATGATATTATCAAAACCCCATTTCCTAAGAAGATGAAAACAATGACTCTCGGGTCTACCTAAAGAATTTCTAGCTTGTAAACCAACTGAGTTCAAAGGAAGTGAAGGAGCTACGGCTGCTCTGGGATGGTTGGAAAAGACGGAAGTTGTTCTTAAGATCAGCAAATGCGCTGAAGAAGATAAAGTGATGTATGTTTCCAACATCTTCAAGGAAGAAGCCTTAGAATAATGGAAACCATTCTTCAGGTAAAAGGAAGTGACATGACATACGCCTTGAACTGGGGAGAATTCAAGGAAATGGCAGAAAGGAAATTTTGTACCCCTTATGAAAAGGAATAAATGGCTAACAAGTTCTTAAATCATAAAACGGTAGATGTGAATTGTTGTGAATATACGACAAAGTTCTTCGAATACATAACAATGGTACCAACTCTGGCTTCGCCAGACCCTGTACTAATTTCTCGTTGTATATGGGGTTTTAGTCAGTGAAATCCAAGATATGGTCAAGGCAGCTAGACCAAAGTCTACTGAAGAGACAGTTGAAATAGCTAACACCCTGACAGATGGACTAATCCGCACAAAGTAGAAAACAAGAAAAAGGAGTTAGCCTGGAAAATTACCCAAGAAATTTTCCCTGATGATTTCTATAAGAAGAAAGGAACTGAACGATCTTGAGCAACCTACCTGTAGAAACTGTAATAAAAAATATTTAGGAAAATGCTACTTTAAGATGAAACCCTACTGTAACCTCTGCAAAACACCTGGCCATAAAGAGGAACAATGCAAGAGGAAAAACCCAGTCTGTTTTAATTATGGAGAAACAGGCCATATCCGCCCATATTGCCCAAAACTGACAAAGGAACACGACAACAAGGCAAAAACAACAAACGAAGCTAAGAAGAATTCGTACTTACTACGCATGAAGCAGAAATGATTTTAGACGTGATCACTGATATGTAATATCTAATTAAAATATTACTTGACCATAGTACGAATCAAAGTTTATAAATAATGCTTTCTGTCAAATACTTCATCTGTTCAGAACCATAATAGACTTGTTTGGTATTCACCTTCTTTAACACCTTGTGGTGGCGTTTTCACTAACTTGAGGCTTGAGCTAATCTCGTTCGCACATCTCATATATAGTTTTATTTATTCTTAAAACCCATCTTCTTGATTCATTGTCATAAAATAGTCTTAATACAACTATGTGTCAAGATTAGGGTACACAACTTCATGTTATTTTTCGGTGTACCTCTAACGGTTCTTTCATCATTTATCGAAAATTGTATGATATTTATTTGTTCTTTCATAATCAATTGAAAATCCTATGAGATTTATTCGAAATAAATATTAGAATTTACTTCATTAAACATTTCAATTGATTACGAACACGGTGAACTTGTTCGGTCACCGTAATTATTAAATTATTTCAATCATTACGACACTTTGCGGTGTCGGTATAAATTGTAGCTTGGGCGAATCATAATCATACAAAACTACGTATGCTTTTTCGTTTGACTCATCATTGGAAGTAGTCTTAATGCAACTATGTATTAAGACAATGATACACTAAACTCTGTTATATTTCGGTGTATCCTTTTTAATTCAATAATGTCAACACATTGATTTTTCCTCATGTCATGATTCGATAGTTGACACATCATCTTCGTGCTTCAATTTCATTTGAGCTTGTTGATTCTAAGTATTCCTTAATTATAAACATTCGATTTACACATCTGTTGGTCATAAATCTCTCTTTTGGTTTGTACCATGTAAACTTAGTCACTGATGATTATGTCATTTCACTTCGTTCGTTTGACATCGATTTCTAGAAAAACATTGACTTCAATTTATTGTAAAACTTGTATTCACAAAATTTGAATATGTCCTGATTCATTTACCTTAATATTAGTATTGACCAACGCGTGACATAAATCGAAAATGACATCATAACTTAAATCTCAAGGACAAATTTAAAACAAGATGGGGAGAATGTAACAACCCTAAAAAATATTCCCGACGACAACCCGTAATCATAAACCCTACTGCGCGTGACAAAACTTATCATAATGAATGTGAAAACTTAGCGGTTAAGAAAACATGGCGATTGACGAACCAACCCGCACAAAAGTGTGACATTTATACATTTTCAGTCTTATATTTTATATATGAGAATGCATAATTTCATTTGTTGTACAAATTCGGTCATTTTTGTGTTCGATAAAGTTTTATACTTTATTTATGAAACGCGTAACCGTACGATTGAACGAACCGACATCCACGACATTTCCGGACAAATTCCAAGTTACACATGCCTTAACACCTTTATATAACCTAAATATTAGGTTAA
This sequence comes from Scalesia atractyloides, assembly GCA_947069175.1. Classification (NCBI taxonomy): domain Eukaryota; kingdom Viridiplantae; phylum Streptophyta; class Magnoliopsida; order Asterales; family Asteraceae; genus Scalesia; species Scalesia atractyloides. The sequence goes on from CAMTDV010000030.1 coordinate 33,230,005, forward strand.
AGGGGTTAAAAATGGCAAACAAGTGAAAATACAAGTCCAAGTGCCAAATTATCAAAAAAATATATAATAAATAAATATATTTTCACCTATTTACTCAATCACCAAGTTTGGACACCTTAATATGGTGATGACACATGTTTGGACACTAATCCAGACTTGGTAACACTTGTCATCACCTCCTTAATCATAAAACACTCTAAATACCCCTTTAATTCATCTATTTTCTTCAAAACACTTTAAAGCAAAGTGTAAAGTTCTTCATTCTGTTGATCTTGGAGCTTGTTTCCAACCCTCAGAAGCCTCCTATTTTAAGTTATGAAAGTGTTCTTCAACACGAGTAAGTACTCTTCCTAGTTCTTTCATTTTTAGCTATTTTGAGCTAAAAGTCAAATAGTTTGACTTTTGGTTCTTACTATTTTGGTTAAGTCAAAGTTAAATTGAACTTTGCAACGTGATCGTAATCACGAAGGTATTAATCCCTTGCGATTGCACCACATTTAATAGGCGAAATGCATTTTACGACGAAAACGTTTTTGGGTATTAAAACTTAAAGTTTTGACATCAATCAGTTTTATAACATTATTAGACATGTTCAAACATGTCTAACTCGTCATTTCTAGTTTAGTGCTTATTTATTAGTCGTAAGTCGAGCGGTTTGACTACCGTTTTATCTTTCGAATTTAACCCGTTTGGTTAATCTTAGGCTTCGACCAAGCGCGTATTTTTTATGACCATAGTAATATAGGGAATAATCCTCTGAGGTTATACCTTATTCTCATAAGGTTTGTTTAGTTCTATGATGTGTGGATTTTTATGTACTTTAAATTGATCAAAACGCCATTTTGGCGCATAAAATGGTTTTAAACATGTAAGACCATGGTTTTGACATCTAAACTGATATTATAAGACTCATCATAGGACTTATTTAACTATCCAAACCCATAATTACGCTTACGACTCGTTAAAGTGGCGTAAACCACTTTAACGAGTCATAATGGGTCAAAAGCACTTAGGATCCTTTCCAAATCAGAAAGTTCTAACACTCATTTCGTTTATAAGACTTCATTCTATCCAATCCTCCGATTAAAATCTCGACACACTAACATAGTTATCCAATGTTAGGACATACTTAAACTCTTGATCCTTTGATATTTGTTTGATTATTTGAACAAGACATAAACGCAATCCCAAGTGAGTACATAGTCCCCTCTTTTACGTTTTTCAATTTTTTGGGGTGATTCATATGTGCCTATCACTACTTTCTTGTATTCATGACATTATACATGTTTTGCTTATCTAGTACATATAGTGCATGGTTTTCAAAGACATTTTGCTTCGTATGTTGACCTAGCATACCTAGTACAAGGTTTTCAAAGACATTTTGCTTCGTGTGTTGACCTAGCATAGCTAGTACATGGTTTTCAAAGACATTTAGCTTCGTATGTTGACCTAGCATACTAGTACATGGTTTTCAAAGACATTTTGCTTCGTATGTTGACCTAGCATACCTAGTACATGGTTTCAAAACATTTTCACGACATGCTTACATTGTTTAAGACATTTTGGTGCGTTGAACTAGACAATGATACATTCATTAACATTAATCCCGCCGACCGGTAGTATATTATGGTACCATAGGTTTGACAAAGAGTATCCATATGGAATGACATAAATTGATGAACATCTGACAAACCTTTGTCTTTATAAGGGTTTATCCGACGGTCGACAAGGCTTGAATGTATTCACCAGCAATCTCTATATATATATATATGTTTACACAGTAAAAGCATTGATTTATAAAAGAAAACCTTTGATTTAACAAGACTATTGTTCATTCAAAAACATTGTTTTATACATGACATTTGTTTACAAAAGACATTGGTTTACACATGATAATTTGGTTTACACAAGGCATTGGTTTATACATGATAATTTGGTTTACACAAAGACATTGGTTTACATAAGATATTGGTTTACATATGACAATTTGGTTTAAACAGGGACATTGGTTTATACATGACAATTTGGTTTACACAAAGACATTTGTTTTACACAAGACATTGTTTTACACATGACATTTGGTTTACGCAAGAAATTGTGTAATACATGACATATAATATACAAGATATGATATATTTTATACTAGATATGACATTTTTTGGTTATTAAGTTAACCATGCATAATTATTTTAAATCATTTGATTTTCATATGATTTCATAAAAGAAGCACTTTTATAATGCTTCATGGATACTTTTGAAATAGTCAAACATTTCTTAAACAACCAAAGCCATGAATATTCATCACAAAACCTATGTTACTCACAGACATTTTTATGTTGACGTTTAATTTTCACATATGTTTCAGGAGCTTATGTTTAACTTTGAGAATGCTTCGCATAGGGCGGACTTGGGCCTTAGTGACTTTAAAAATTTGCAAGACAATTATTGTACTTTGTTGTATTATTTCCAAGACAATGTAAACAATTAACTCAATAAAACTAAACTTTATGTACCATGTGTTGTGAAACAATTTGTAACGTGACTCCCTAATGTTTCCGCCACGTCTTGTTGTGTGAATGCTAGGATCGGACCCAACTTGTGAGCTTCCGGTCAGATTTGCTCATCTAACAGAGGCGAAATTTGTTGTTAGATGATTGGAAAGCAAAGAACAAGCGTGATGATTACTGTTTAACCATATGTATCTTATATTGATTAACTTCGTAACGAATACAGACTCTAGCAGGGCTTCGCCTCTGATCACTAAAAACAGCATGCTAGACAAACATCCTAAGTCACCTATTTATAGGTAAGACATGACAGCTCCTAGGAACTTAGGACCTGAGATTTTCGTATGAAATTTTTGTACGAAAATCCTTACAAATTTTCATGCGAAAATTCTACTATCTATACAAAACTTTCAAATAATAACATTTGACGCTGCCAAACCCTATCTATACATCAGACTCATCCTAGACGTAGGAAATAAACATATGTGCACCAACAGACTCCCCCTTGGATGTTGCCGCAGTCTTAGACAGTCTTCAAAACTTTTTCTGCAAAAATCTTCAAACATATTTGACTTGATTATCTGAAAAAGCGTTTGCGTGGCTTCCGACGCTCCTCTGAAGCAATGGGAGTTTGATCTGTAGGAGGAGGTCAATTGTACGTGTTACCGAACTTGAATCTTTCACGAGACGCCAGCTTTCGTCTTGCCTCGATTCTTTCTTCATTCTGATCTTTCTTTTTCTGCTCTTTATCTTCAAGCTTTCTCCACGAGGTGTTCCAGTCTTTACCTGAATTAATATTGTTAGTATAACAAACGTTACAATATTCTGGAACTGCATGGCCTGCTCTTTATCTTTTTCTTCAAAACTGATCTTGATGAAGAATAAGCGTTCGATATCTTTCTCTGAGCAGTTGACCAGCCATATCGGATCAAACGCTCTAATTGCACGCCACAACCCATAAATTCTCTTATGCATGATCACGGTTTTAGATAGATCTTAAGACATATCCCATGACCCTTCATCAGGCTCGACACAAATAACAGCCTTTCCAGTAGTTGAATCATAGTGCCACCATTTGAAGATTTTGTAAAAATCTTGTTCCAATTTCTTCAAAGGCAAATTCTTCATACACGCGGCCGTTTAACAATCAATGTCACATCCTTTTCTTGCGTTACTGGATCGATCTTTGTGACGGTTTGTGGCTTGTGTGGTTTCCAGTAGTTGAAACCGTGAGTTGCTTCAAACTTGATTAACTTCCAAAGATGTTGATCATTCGGTCGTAGTTTCATACTAAATGTCTTGGTCTGTACCAACTCTTTCACATCCCATTATGCCAGAGTCTTTATATCACCCAGTCTTCTGAAGTATTGAACTCCATACTCGCGTTTCAAAGCATACACATCTAGTTCCTCAATCCATCCCCAACTGATAATGTCATGCAGAGATGCATGAGGAGGATCTCTGGTGAAGAAAGCTAATGGACGACGGAACATTCTTTCAGGCGGCATCTCCTTGAACCATTTCTTCTTCATTTCTATGATCTCTTCTTTCGTTGGTGGTTTAGGAGTCGTGCCATCTTTCACTGCTTCTGCTACCTTTTGCTTTAGCATATCATCGTTCATTTCAGTAGTCATTTCGTCAAGGGTAGGAAACACATCTGTTCCTTCACATGCATACCTTGCCGCTTCATTATCATCATCTGAATCCCAATCTTCAATGATCACTCGGTCATAATCGTTTGCCTGTGGGATGTCTTCAAAAACATAGTCATTTGACTCTGAGCTTGTGTTCTTTAGTTCCTCTTCAAAGTCGAACTCAAATGCATCTTCTTGTAAGCCAAACATTTCAGCAAGATCACCCTTTGAGTAGTTATGAACATACTCTCCTTCTTCAACATCATGCTCAAGGTAGATGACTTTGGGCTTTGGCACTATCTCATCAACTTCAATGGATGACTCCCCTGAACCTGTTCATCTGTTAGTTCAAAAATAGGGTCGTTCATGTAAGGTCAACAATCATACTTTCATTATAAACATGTTAAGTACAGATTCAAATCCCTCCTTCTATATTGCTTCACATGTATCATCTACCATCTCATCAAATGCCGTGGTTTGTGGCAAAAGGGGTAGATGCGGGTTTAGTTCTTGTCATGTCAAATTTCTCCAACACGTCATGAACATACTTCGTCTGGTGAATGAAGATACCGTCTGGCAGTTGTTCAACCTGAAGCCCCAAAAAGAATTTCATCTCTCCCATAGCGCTTATTTCGAATTTTTCTTTCATGGATTTCCCAAAGTCCTTACACAGCTGTTCATTTGTGGATCCAAAGATGATATCGTCCACATAGATTTGCACAATAATCAGATGTCCATCTACTTCCTTGGTAAAGAGGGTGCTGTATACTGTTCCTCTTGTGAATCGGTTTGCCAAAAGGTGTTTGGAAAACGTTTCATACCAGGCTCTCGGGGCCTGGTGTAAACTGTAAAGAGCTTTGTTCAGCAAGTAGACCTTATCTTTGTGGATTGGATCGACAAACCCCGATGGTTAGCTGACATAAACCTCCTCCTTACATTACCGTACAGGAAACAGACTTCACATCCAATTGGTACATTTTGAAACCTTTCCATGAGGCGAAAGCCAGGAAAATGCGGATAGCTTCTAGACCTGCGACTGGGGTGTAAACCTCGTTGTAGTCTATCCCTTCCTGCTGATGAAAACCTTGAACTATGAGCCGAGCTTTGTTGCGAACAACCACTCCTCTATCATCTCTTTTGCACTCGTAAACCCACCGAGTGCTTATCTTTTTCTGTTTTTGTGGTAGGTCAACAAGTTCCCACTCCTAATTTCCGGAATTGCAGTAATTCTTCCTGCATTGCTTCCACCCAACTTTCATCTTTAAGAGCATCTCTGAAGTTTCCTAGTTCTACCTGAGAAAGAAAACAACTATGATAAAATTTATTTTGAAGTTAAGAAACATTAGCATAAAAGCAACCTAGATCCTTGTTGATCTGATTTCGCATTTTCACGCCAGCTTGTAGTTCTCCAATGATGTTGTCTGTCGGATGGTAGGAAACTGATCTCGGCATTACTTTGCCTGGAACATTTTCTAAGCTTTCCAAATTTGTGATATTCTGATCTGCAGCTTGTTCTGAAGAAGTAGCCTCATTTCTAGCACTGGTTTCGGTAGCTTGATTGTTAAGATAACTTGTAATCTCTTCTGATCCTTCATCGGAACTGGTATCCCCATTATCAAAGGTAGGATCTTGTTCAGGTTCTGCATCAACTGGCTGAGAAGAAGATGGTTTTGCAGTATTCTGAACTGGTGGAACAATTGGTTTTGACTGAGTGTTGCTCGGACCTGCTTCTGAGGAAGGAGTTGTTGTTGGAGAGATTACCAACGGTCCTGTCACTTGCTCTTGATTAGATATTTGATGTTGTTGGAATAACAAGATGAGTTCTTCCTCGGATGGTTCTTCAGGCAGATCAAACGAATTCCACAAACCTTCGTAATTGAACAGCCAAGGATCTCCAGGTTTTTGCATGGGCGTTGTGTATCTCTGGCAATCAACATGTTGAGCAACGATAACCTAATTCATGCTTGGTAGATAGACTCTATTTTGCGGACATGCATACCCTACAAAGAAACCTTCCAAAGATCTGGCTCCAAATTTCCCTTCCGGGTCCAATACGGTACACGGTGATCCAAAAGGCTCCAAAAACTCTAGATTAGGTTTTCGCTAGTTAAGAAGTTCAAAGCATGTCTTTTTGTGCTTCTTGACAGTCATTACGTGGTTAGGGTGTAACATGCAGATGCAACAGCTTCGCTCCAAAAGCTAATAGGTAACTTAGAATCGGCAAGCATCGTGTGTATAGTCTCGATCAGCGTTCTGTTCTTTCGTTCAGCTACTCCATTTTGTTGAGGAGTATAGGGGGCACTGAACTTGTGATGAATACCCTTAGCATTGCAGAATTCGAGCATCTTGCTGTTCTTAAACTTAGTGCCGTTGTCATTTCTGATTCTCTTGATAGGCAAATGGTAAAGGTTTTCAATCTTTCGAAACAAGATCATCAAATTTTCAAACGTTTCATTATTGCTTTCTTGAAAGAAGACCCATGAGAATCTGGAGAAGTCATCGGTTACGACAGCCAGTATAGATCTCCTGTAATACTTTTCACATTGACAGGCCCAAAGAGATTCATGTGTAGCCTTTCCAGTGGAAGCTTAATGGAGTTGAGAAGCTTTCTAGGGTGTGACTTTTTGTGCTGCTTCCCCTTTCTGCAGCTTATACAGTCATCTGACAAATGAAATTTTTTATGATTCACCACTTCCACTAGATTGTTGTGCACCAGAAAATTCAATCTTCTTAGATGAATGTGACCCATCTTCCTATGCCATAGAATTGATTCCTTTTCAGTGGCCTTTGATACAAAACAATTTCCTTCCTTTGAAGTAGTGGAGGCGATGCTCATGTCTAAGACATATAAATAATTTTCTCGTGGAGCGCGCATGAGGATCCACTCCTCAGGAATTATGAAACCAGTTTTAAGAATAAGACACTCTTTGTCGTTGAAATGAGTTGTGAACTTCTTGTCACAGATCTGTGAAATGCTCAGAAGATTGTTCTCAAGCTCAGCAATGTAGTTCACTTTGTCAAAAGACACGACTCCGTTTGTCAAAATTCCTTCTCCCACGATCCTGCCGCCTTGTGTTCCGGCAAACCCAACATATCCACCCCTGATGGCTTTTACGTTGTACAACAAACCCAACATCCCTGTCATGTGCCTAGAAGCTCCATTATCCATGATCCACTCTGAAATGATTGATCTTGGAAGCTCGTACACACATGAAAAACATATTACATAAACAGAGAGACCCAAGCCCTTTCGGTCTTGGTTGGGATGACAATGTCGACCTTTGGAACTTTGGCAACTTTGACATCTTTCTTAATCTCAACCCATTGTTCAGTCTAAGATTCAGTCTTTTCTTTTGATTTGACTGGAACATTGGTTGTTTTTGGGGTTACATAAGATGTTTTTGCTTTGGCTACCCAGGCTTGTGCCTTCGAAAATGCCTTTTTGATGTAAAGATTAGATTTTTTTTTCATTTTTCTTAGATGTTTCACCAACTTCATATTTTGAAACGATTTCGGTTGGTGATTCCTTATTAGGACTGACTTTATCTTTTTGCTTCAAAATCTTTGTTGGCACAAACTCTGGACCCTTTTTCTTCTCATCTACTTTAAATCTCTTTTGTTCATGAACAGGTTTTGGACGATTTTGGGAACATTGTCATGCAATATGCCCAACCTTGTTACATCTGTAGCATGTTCTACTGTCATTTCCAACATTGTGTTCTAAAGCCTGTTCACGAAGCTCTTTTTCTTTCTTAAACTCATCGTTGGTTTGTTTGTTAATAACTTCCTTTTCCTCAATGGTGTTAGTTCCAAAAACAAACTCAACTTTCATTGTAAAATTTGCCTTTCGGATTTCTTATTTCTTTTCTTTTCAAATCCTAGCCCATCCCTCTTGTTTTCAGGATAACCTCTACCTCTTGGATGAATGATTTTGTTTAACTTCTTTGGTTTTGATTAAAAACCAGCAACTTGCTTTACAAGATCGGATGTGTCAACTTCAATGAATTTAAAGAATTTGTCGACACGGTCCAAGTTAACATTTTGGATTGGAAATTCTTCATCAGTATATAGTTTATCTGATCCTTTCAGTTTATAAATAACTACATTAGGATCATCATTTAAACTATTGTCTGATGCTGTGATAAAATTTTAATGAAAACTTTTCTCACTTCCAGAAGGTGAACTTGACTTTGATTTCTCATTGTTTGACTCAGCACTCTCGTAAATTGTGCTATCAGACTCATTTTCAAAATCATTTTAAACTACTTTGGTTACCACCTCGGATTAACATTCTTTTTCAGTGTTGGAATATGTTACATCAAGATTCTCAGGCAGCTCGTTACTCCTTTCAGCGAGTAAGTTTAAGTTTAGCGCCTTTTCCACCCCATCAGGATGTTTCTTAGCATAGCTATTCAACATAGGGGGTGGAACATGATCGTAACATTTACCATGGTTTTTATCATTCTTCTTACCTTCTTTGCTGTATTCTGGTTTTGGAAGGATGTAATCGAGGACATACATGCTGGTAGAGTAACTGATTAACAATTTGTTAACTCTTTCCGTTTCTATTTTTGTTTTCTCCAGCTCACTTTTTAGCTCAGCAATTGTGTTAATGTGCAAATTAATGGCCATTTGTTTGTCCATCACAGTTGCTTTGAGCATTAAAAGTCTTTTGTCATCTTCTTTGACAGTTTTCTCATACCGTCGAATGGTCCTGCTGAGTTTATCGTTAGATTCTTTTACGGTGTTATAATCGTATGACAACTTATCACTGTATGTTTTAACTTCTTTAAAAGCTTTCTCTTTCTCAGCATATTGCTGACATGCTTCCGCACATTTTAAACATGAGCTGAGCAATTCGACAGTTTGAGCTTTGATTGTTTCATTTTCTGCTTCAACCTTTTCTACTTGTTCTCCTACACTGACTACCTCTTTTGTATTGGCCATGAGTGCTTTGTTGGCCATGTCGGTTAAGCTATCCAGTGTCACAGGCTTGGTTATATCAATCACCTCCATACTCTCTGTCTTTGTCTCCTTAGGACTTTCTTCTTTGTGACCAGAATCGAAGCTACCTGCAAAAGTTTTCAGAATTGTGTCAAATAAACACGGTTTAGGAGTACCTCTGAGACATTCTTCTTCTTCTGCGGATGATCTGGAGTAGTCCACCAGAACCTCTTCCATTTCCTCTTCTGTACTTCTTTAGATGATTCAGGTTCTTCTATGATCTCAGCAACAAGTGCAAGACTTTCTTTCTTCGAAATGAAATTGTTCAAATTGAACCCTTCATCTTCTGGCGTGACCACAAGAGCTTTGTCTTTTGAGTGCGAAGGTCCATCTTCGATTTGTGCCATTCGTTTCTCTGGCTATGGTTGATGATAGATTGACTTTTTGTAATAATCATCCCCAAACGGATTATGATTGCCCTTTACTTCTCGGTTTGGACATTCACGCCTGAAGTGCCCTTTCTCCCTGCATTTGAAGCATGTGACTTTGGATTTATCAAATCCTAATTTTCCGTCAAGGCCTCTCAAATCATCTCTTCCTGTAATTTCCATAAAACGTTGAGCCCTTCGAACCACTGATTCCATGCACCACATAATGTCAATCAATTCCATCTCTTCCGGATCAATTTGGTCGTAATCTTCTTTAGTCGTTTCCGGATTTCCGGTTCTTCCAGCTACTAGGCTTTCATAGGATTCCAGAACTGTTGGAAGTAGCACCATGTGTTGCTTAGCGGTCTGCTCATTGAAGTCTTGAGCATTCTAGAGGTTCCCTACGATGTTAAATTGCAGAATTCGCTGTTAGAATTGGATTGCTTTTGCTAATTGCTTTGTGGTTGATTGGAGCTCTGAGACGATTGTTATCCTTGGTGATTGTTTGGATTCAATGAAGCAAACGTTTGGAATCCACTTGATTGGTTGGAGGCTGGACTAGCATTTGAGTTAGCACTAAAGGTTGTTTGGATCTTGGGACTCTAAACAGGAGTGTTTGGGTTTCCTTTGTAGTATAGACTCACGTCCTGTTGCGAGTTTGATTTCTTGCATTTTTCCATTTTTTGCATCTCTAGCTCATGCCCTTCCAATTTTTCTATGAACCTTGGTAAACTCAGACTGTCATACTCTACTCCATTATTTAGAATAGTTAGATATGTTGACCATTCCCCTTCAGGCAAAGAATCTGCTAGCTTATCGACTAGCTCTTCATTTGTTTTGATAATTCCCGTACACTTTATTTGTACTACCAGGTGGCAGTATCTTTCTAAAAGCTGCTTCATGTTTTCGCCTGGAAGAACATTCAAATTCTTTGTTCAGTAATGCCTTCTTTCATTTTCTGACATTGGTACTCCCTTGTGCCCTTAATCGTAAGGCGAGCCACAATGACTGAGCGTCGTTGGGGTGTTGCAGGAGAACTAAGATCTCTTCTTTTATGGCCTGCTGAAGGAGATTCATTATCTTCTTCTCAATAACGTATTTTCTCGTTCTTCATCGGACAGGCGAGCCAATGTTTTCTCAATGCCAAGTTCATTAAGTGGTGCTTGATATTTTTTCTCAAGTGCGAACCAAACTGTTAAATTTGTTGCTTGAACCCAGTTCTTGAAACGCTCACTCCAACTCTCATAGTCTTCGATCTTCATGAGTTTTGGAGGCTTTTGTAGTGGTTCCCATTTCATTTTCTAGATTCATGTTCTAAGCTGTGACGGAAGCTGTAACTGCTTGTGTGGTAAATGCGTTATGAAATTCTTCCTCTCCTAACATCTTGAAAATACTTATAACAGAAAACATATTAGAACTGGTTAGCCTGAAACAAACTGAAAGTTAGGAATAAATTGAAAATTTTCGTATGAAATAATGTCTTGAATTTTCGTACGAAAATACTGTGTCGTGCGAAAATTATGTCCTTTGTTAGTTTCAAATTTATCAGAACTTAGTCTCTTGATTTTCGTACGAAACCTAGAGTTTCGTGCAAAAATTCTTGTCTGCTTCAAATACTTGTTCACAATTTCACGTTTTCGGTAATTTCAAGCATGATTTTGATGGATTTTAGGTTTGTATGTTTCAGTGAACTGTGTAGAGTTGATTTTAGCACGGTATATTAATAACCTAGTCCAAATTTTCCATGTAATCCTTCAGATCTAGATTAAGTTCCAAGAAAGAGTAGAAGAAGAGTTTCCAATGGATGAATCTTGAACTTTGAAGGTTGAATCCAGCTGAAACTTGGTTGTTTGTTCACAAATCAGACCTCAAGGCTCTGATACCACTTGTGAATGCTAGGATCGGACCCAACTTCTGAGCTTCCGGTCATATTTGCTCAACTAACAGAGGCGGAATTCATTGTTAGCTGATTGAACAAGCAAAGAACAAGCATGATGATTACTGTTTATCCGTCTGTATCTTATATTGATTAACTTTGTAATGAAGAACAGACTGGAGCAGGGCTTCGCCTCTGATCACCAAAAATAGCATGATAGACAAACATCCTAAGCACCTATTTATAAGCAAGACATGACAGCACCTAGGAACTTTGGACGTAAGATTTTCGTACGAAATTTTCATACAAAAATCTTTACAAATTTTTGTGAGAAAATTCTACTATCTATACAAAACATTCAAATAATAACATTTGACGCTGCGAAACCCTATCTATACATCAGACTCATCCTAGACGTAGGCAATAGACATATGTGCACCAACATGTTGTATATTACGCGATTGGGGTGTTATAGATTGGTATCCGAGCCATGGTGATAGAGAATTAGGTTATTAGTAATGCTTTTGACCTAGACTATAACCTTTCTAGGACCCTAACAAAAGTTATCTTGTGTTTAAAACAATACCATCACCTATCCTTAGGTGATTACCAAAAACTAAGCATAACACATCCTCGAAAGACAATTTTTCCATAACATCACAAGAAATCGTCTACCCTTAGATGATTAGTTTTCAGGCTTTAAGCCTTAACAGTTTTCAAAATCTCGTCAAATTTTGGGTTTTGATAATGTGAACACGTGCAATCTGGAAGGGTGGATGCCTGTACCCTGAGTTTTCTGTCTAAGGCTAGAATGTTCGTACAAATCCGCATCACCGGACCAGTCACTCTTACCTGGGAACTCTTGGGGTGAGTGTCAACTTATAGGCTAAAGCATGTCTTCGCGATACATTATAAAGACCCAATTACTTTGATCAACCACCGTGTCGTTTGTTCGTTTTAAGTAACGAATAAATGATCACAATCCTTATGATATGTCAATATTCTTAACATTTATTTTTTACTATCCAATATTAATCTCACTCATTTCCTCTCATATTTCCCCTCTCTTTTTAGAATGCCTCCTCGTCGCAACGTTACCCAAGACGCCGAAATGGCAGCTCTAATTGCTCAGCAGATAGCTGTTGTACTCCCAAACCTTGTGACCCAACTAAACCAAGCCAACAACAAAAACAATGCACCTGCTATGTGCAACTACAAACAATTCAATTCGGCTAAACCACTCAAGTTTAGTGGGTCTGAGGTAGCTACTGTGCTCCTACAGTGGTTTGAGAGTCTTGAGAGTACATTCCGTCATGTTCAATATCCGAACGAGCGCAAAGTAGAGTTTGCAACGAGTGTATTCCAAAAGAGGGCACTTATGTGGTGGAACGAAGTTGTGAGAGATAAGGGTGCTGATGTGGCAATGGCTCAGACGTGGGAAGAGCTTCGAGCTCTTATGATGAAGGAATTCATCCCACGTCATGAGCAAAGGGCGCTTGAGAATGAATTCCACGATCTTAAGCAAGATAGTGGAGAGCATCGTGCCTACACCGACCTTTATGACGAGTTGAGCTTGTTATGTCCTATAATGGTTACGCCTTTGGATAAGGCAATCAAGAAGTACATTGATGGCGTTCCTTACCCAGTTCAAGATATAGTCACTGGTAGCAATCCCGCTATTGTTAGACAGGTTATCGAATTAGCTGCTACCCTGACTAAATCTCCAATTAGGAAAGGGAAATTGTTTCGCAAGAGCAACAAGGAACAGGCTGCTAAAACCACACAAGAGAAACCCAAAGAAGCCAAGGTTGAGCCTTCCTAGAAATGGAGGAAGCGTAAGGGTTCACAAAACTTTGATGTGGTTACTTAACCCAACCAACCATAAAATGGAACCGCATCTCTGTGCAATGTAACACCCCGACCGCGTAAAAACAACAAATTGCGGCGGAAACGTCGGGGAGTCACGTTAACAGATTGTTACAACAACACATGGTAATTAAAGTTATGTTTTATTGGCTATTGAAATTACATAGTTACATTGTCTTGAAGTTTAAAATAAACTAATTAAACTATTGTCTTTCATATTTTAAGGCACTAAGTCCGCGTCCAATCCTACGTGAGCATGCATCGACATCAAACTTGGTTTCCTGAAACATATGTGAAAACAAGTCAGTAAAAATATGCCGGCGAGTACATAGGTTTTGTGAGTGTGTCAAATTCATGGCTTTGAATATGTATTGCAATACCTCGTCAGACTACTAGAGTCGTTTATTTAAAAACCTTGTTATCAAAAGTATTTGGTATTGCAATCATAACTAACCAACTAAAACAAGTTAGTTATAGTTTATAAAAGACTTGTAGCCATGAATCTTGACCAAAACATTTGTTTTGTAAATTAGAGTAGTAAATCGCCTTGAAGAAACTTTGTATGGTTTATATCATTAATTGAAAATTGTTGCGTGTCATTGTTTAAAAACCTTTGTTCCAAGTGATGCAAATAACGGCACGAATATAATATGATAAAGGCACTTACATATAGGAAGTACCAGCGGCGTATCCACCATGCTTTTATCACATTACACACGTTTTGTTATCTAAATCACTTACCATAAACCAATCGTTCATTATCCGTGTCATAAACCAATCATCCGTTGTTCGTGTCATAAACCAATTGTTCATCGTCGTGTAAACAAATCGTGCTTTTTTAATTGTGAAAACTTTTGGTCGTTTTGGTGAATACAATCAAACCTGTGTTGACTCGTCTATACCATCAAAGAGTATCTTTAAATTACAATAACCAACCACCAAAGGGTTTGTTAAAGTAAACAGTTTCGGTCGTTCCGCAAACTTCCCCACAAACACCGGGAAACTTGGTAAGGGGATTGTCACTCCTATGGTACCATAACTTACTACTTGTCGGCTTGGCCAAAGCTAATGAATGTCAATTGTGTCATGTATATAACGCACCAACAAGTTCGTTCACATTATTGAAATCGTCGTGTTTATATAAACCATAGCATTTGTAATTTGAAAACTTGAAAACAATTTAGCACATATGAATCACCCCAAAATATTGAAAACATAAAAGAAGGGAGCTATGTACTCACTTGGGATTGCAAAGTAACCTTGAATAAACGTTCAAACAAGCTCAAAAGTCCGAGAAATCAAACGTGTCCTAAAATTGGATAGCTATGTAAAGTCGGGACTTTACTCGGCGGATCGAATAGAATGAGGTCTTGTAAACCGAATGAGTTTTGGAACTCATATGAAATGGTTTAACAAAGTTAACATTCTGATTTGGAAAGATTCCTAAGTGCTTTTGACCCGTTATGACTCGTTAAGGTAGTTTTATGCTACTTTAACGGATCATTTATGTAAAAACGTGTTCAGATGGTTAGATATGTGTTATGATAAGTATAATATGCCAAATTAAGTTTAATATAGTTACAACATCAGTTTATATGTCAAAACATTGGTCACATATGCTTAAAGTTGATTTATGTGCAAAAAGGGCATTTTGGTCATTTATAGGGCATAATAGACGACTTAACATAACACTAACCAAATGACGTGACAATAAGGTATAACCTCAGGGGGTTATTCCCTATACAACTATGGTCACATATATGTGTTTGGTCGGATCCTAAGATCGACCAAACGGGTCTGATTCGAAAGTCAAAGCGGTGGTCAAGACAGCTCGACTTACGACCCTAAATAAGCACTAAACTAAAAGTGACGAGTTAAACATGTCTAACAAGGTTTATAAAACTGATTTGATATCGAAACAAAGGGTTTTGATACCCGAAAATAGTTCCGTCGTATAATGCGCATCTGCGCGTTATTGACCGAAACTTTGACTTGTCACTTCGACTAGGAAACGTGGTAATCAAAAGGCATGATCGCTAAGGATCATAACCATCATGATTATGATCACGTTGCAAAGTCCCGTTGGATTTTGCTTTGACCAATTAATGGTCAAAGCAGAAAGTCAAACAGTAAGTCAAGCTGTTTGACTTTTAGCTCATAATAAGCTAAAAGAATGAACAAGGCTTGGTTAGAGCACTTACTTGCACTCAAGGAAGCCAAGATTACTTAGAAAAACTCATATGGGAGGCCTCCTAATAAGGTAGCAACTCCACTTAGAGTTTATAGAGAAGAAAGATGGAAATGAGAAAGGAATTTGTTTGAAGATCAAGGGTATTTATAGTTGTTGGAGAGCTTTAGGATCATGCCAAGTGTTAGGAGATGTTGTAGGATCATTACAAGTGTTTAGTGAGGTGTTGCAACCAGGAGAATTGTGGCAAAAACGAGTTATAGGTGTCAAGTCAAATGAACAAGAAGCTGCCAGGTAGCTGCTGCCACGGGGCATCCCCCGTGCGTCGTGGGAGATTTTGGGGGTTCTCTCGCTTGGCGCCTGGGATTCCTAAGTTTCAGAATTGTCAGAAAGGCTCCTGCAGCCTAAAACTTGTTTTTCAATGCGTTTTGGCACTGTTAACACTCGTCAACCCCATTTTTCAGCTTTATAAGGAAGATAAATCATAGGGAACTTGAAAAATGCTCGGAAACTTTTCGGAGGTCGGTTCGTTTGGTCGTACGGTTGCGGTTTTCGGTTAATTACGACGAAAATCGTAACGAACGCGCAAATGACCGTAAACGCGTACCGATTGATATTTTTGCATTCCAATAGTTAAAATACTAGATTTTAATGATTACCAAAATTTTTGGATGTGCATATATGTTCCGAAGTAGGAAATCCGTGGTTTGGCATAGTTTCGCAGAATTTGCAAAATAGCCCCTGAAGTTGAATAAGCATGTTTTTGCCATACCGAAACCTTCAAAACTTATTTCTAAGTTATGTAAAGGGTATTTAGGTTATGTTTAGCTTATGTCGGTTTTCCGGAGTGTACGTCGCGTTAAACTGATTACGTTTGTGTAATAGTTTGCGATTTCACTTCCTGATGTCGTTTAAGAGTTCGGGATCGTGCAAGAATCGAATACGTGCAATTGTCATGATAAAAATACAAATCTCGAAAATAAAACACAAAAATTTCATTGATTGATAATTCGTCCGGAATTGATACACGATCGGATCACCACAAATGTCACATGCAACCAATGTAACCTTCACCATCATGCTATGTTCGTTGTCGAAAATGCTTAAATTGTGGGCATTTTAGACACACGGCTAACGTTTGCCGAGTTGCTGCTACACAAAACCAAGTTTTTAACAACCCCGCTCAGGGATATGCCCTTAACGCGGGAGTTAAGGAGCCTCGTGCCAACAACGATGCAGTTATAAACAACTAGGATTTTACATTTCGATTTATTATACACTTTTTAGTTATTTTGTAATGATACTAATATTCCTATATCATTTACAAACTGATATGCTTGTGCATATATGTGTAATGTATGTCTATATATCGTAATACAAAGTTCTCATTCTTTACAAAATTGAACGACCCTCGTAATGCATCTCATTTGTGATCGCACATTCTTTACCGAACCTATGAACCATGCATACGTGAAACACATAAAGTCTTTATGGCTAGTGTGAAACACGTGAGACGCACGCATTATTCCAATTGTTGAAACAAAGCATCCTTTTTTGACCCTGTCCATCATCCATCACTTGGCAAGATGAGTTGTGCGGACTATGCAACGAGTTAAGTAATTATGGGTGCACACATAATTATGAAATTCGATGCATGGAAACCATAATGAGTCCTGTTAACTGTGATGACATAAAATCTAGAGTGATCAAACAACAAGACGAGTGTAATACATAAGAACATGGTAGATAC
The DNA here is from genome assembly GCA_947069175.1 of Scalesia atractyloides. NCBI lineage: Eukaryota > Viridiplantae > Streptophyta > Magnoliopsida > Asterales > Asteraceae > Scalesia > Scalesia atractyloides. The sequence goes on from CAMTDV010000030.1 coordinate 33,247,198, forward strand.
GTCATAGGTACTTCCTATATATAAGTGGTCTTATTGTATTATTTGTCGTAGCGTTATCCAAATCACTTGAGGATTTTATGTTATCCTCGACCTATATGTGTTATCTTAGACGAGAATCCAAAACCGTCTATATCCATTTCCACTTCTGACGAAGTATCCACCGAGGAAAATGAATTATTCATTCTTTTTTGCTTCTGAAGAAATACCCACTGGGAAATGAATATTCCATTTGTAATCCTTCATTTCCACTTCTGATGTAGTATCCACCGAGGAAAATCAATTATCCATTCATTTTCGCTTCTGAAGAAATACCCACTGGGAAATGAATAATCCATTTGTAATCCTTCATTTCCACTTCTGACATAGTTTCCACTTTCACACCACGAATGAAAGTCGGGGAGTCACGTAGCAGAACTATTGTTTCACAACCATGGTACTTAAAGTTTTGTTTTATTGAATTTATTTGTTTACATTGTCTTGGATTAAATGGAAAACGTAACATAAATTAAACTGTCTTTCATGATTTTAATTCACTAAGGCCCAAGTCCGCCATAAGTGTAGCATGCTCAACATCAAACATTCTCTCCTGAAACATATGTGAAAGTAAATACGTCAGGATAAAAATGCCTGTGAGTAACATAATATTTGTGTTGAAGATTCATGGCTTTAGATGTTAAAAGAAATGTTTAACTAAAAAGTATCCATGAACCCTTGCAAAAAAAATTTCTTTTTATAAATCATATGAAAATCAAGTGATTTGAAAGATATGATGCATGGTTAAATAAATAGCCAAACGAAAATAATATGATATGTCTTGTATAAAAGATGTCGTGTTTTGTGTAAAACATGTCATTCTTGTTTTTGTTCGAAGTAATTTAGATAACGCTACGATATGTAATATAATAAAAGCACTTATATAGAGGAAGTACCAATGGCGTATCCACCATGTTTTTATCATATTACACACGTCTCATTATTTAAATCACTCACCATAAAACCAACCAATGAAATGTCTTGTTTAAACTAGTGTGATGTCTTGTATAAATCAATGTCTTGTGTAAACCAATGTCTTTGTGTAACCAAAATGTCCTGTATAAAACAATGTCTTTGAATAAACAAAGGTTTTGTTTAAATCAAAAGTTATGTCTTATAAACCATCACTTTTATTGTAAAAACATATATTATGATTGTTGGCGAATACATATTGCCTTGTTGACTAATGGATAAACCCTTATAAAGACAAAGGTTTATCAAATATTCAACGGATTCTGTCATTCTCTAAAGTCACTTCCAAACAAACCTAGGAAGCGGGAATGGGATTGTCAATCCTATGGTACCATTACATACTACCGGTCAGCGTGATCAATGTTAATGAATGTATCATTGTATATTCAACGCACCAATATGTAGCATGTCATGAAAATGTTTTGAAACCATGTACTTGGCATACTATGTCAAAATACGAAGCAAAAATGTCTTTGAAAAACCGTGTACTAAGTATGCTAAGTCAACATATGAAGCAAAGTGTCTTTGAAACCAATTGTTGGGTATATTAAGTCAATATATCATATAAAATGTCTTTGAAACCATGTGTAGGTATACTAAGTATTATACCATGTAAAATGTCTTTGAAACTGTGTACTAGGTATGCTAAGTCAACATACGAAGCAAAATATCTTTGAAATCATGTACTAGATAAGCAAAACATGTATAATGTCATGAAAACAAGAAAGTAGTGATAGGCACATATGAATCACCCCAAAACATTTGAAAAACGTAAAAGTGGGGACTATGTACTCACTTGGGATTGCGTATAAGTCTTGTATAAAAGATCAAACAAAGCTTGGAGGATCAAGGATTTCAGTGGTTTCTAAGATCGAATAACTATGTTAATAAGTTGGGACTTTAATCGGTGGATCAGATTGAATGAAGTTTTATAAATCAAATGAGTGTTGGAACTCATATGGCATGATTTAATAAACTTAACATTCTGATTTGGAAAGGATCCTAAGTGCTTTTGACCCGTTATGACTCGTTAAGGTAGTTTACGCTACGTTAACTTGTCATTTGCGTAAACGTGTGATCGGATGGTTAAACATGTCCTATGATAAGTCTTAAAAGCCCAAACGTATTTGAAAATTTTATAACATCATTTTATATGCCAAAGGTTTGATTACATGTGCTTAAAATTAATTTATGCGCAAAAAGGGCATTTTGGTCATTTCTAAGGAAAATAAGAATGACTTATCATAACACCAACCAAATGGCGTGACCATAAGGTATAACCTCACTAGGTTATTCCCTATGCAACTATGGTCAAATACATGTGTTTGGTCGGATCCTAAGATCGATCCAACAAGTCAGATTCAAAAGTCAAAGCGGTGGTCAAGACCGTTAGACTTACGACCCTAAATAAGCACTAAACTAGAAGTGACGAGTCAGACATGTCTAACTAATTTTCAAAACTGATTTGTTATCAAAACTTGGTGTTTTGATACCCAAAAATGGCTTCGTCATAAAATGCACATTATGCGCATCTGTGACCGAAACTTTGACTCGTCACTTCGAGTTGTAAACGTGGTAATCAGAAGGTGTAATTGCTAGGGATTAAAACCTTCGTGATTACGATCTCGTTTCAAATTTCAATTGAACTTTGACTTGACCAAATATGGTCAGAACCGAAAGTCAAACAGAAAGTCAACTGTTTGAGTTTTAGCTCAAAATAAGCTAAAATAATGAACAAGACTAGGAAAGAACACTTACTTGTGTTCTAGGAAGGCAAAAATACTCAGCAGGAGGCCTCTAAGAAGAAGCAAACTCCAGGAATGAGTAATTAGATGAAGAAGAAGGAAATGAGCAAGTTGGAAGTGAAATTTTCTTGGGTATTTATAGTGTTCAAAGGCTTCCAAGATCATTCCAAGTGTCCCTTGATGTATCATGATCAAAGGAAGGTACCAGGAGTGAGAACTTACTTGTGTTGAAAAACACTTAAGAGCTCAGTATGAGGTTTCCAATCAGCTGGAAACTACTCCAAGAAAGGGAGAAAGAATTTGCTAGATCGCTCCTTGATTAGCACAGGAACCTAATTTGGTATCTAACGTTCATATAGGCGGAAACTATATGACGTGTTAATCAAATATGCAAAGATTACTCGTTTAAATGTTGTTAGTTGATCATAAAGTCCAAATACATGAAAAATCCTGATCGGGCAGAGCTTCGCCTCTGTCGTGACAAAGTTGCAAAAGTTACAAGTGACAAACACAAGTCACCTATTTATAGGATGACAAGTTCGCTGGGGATTACACAAGTTCGGGCGAACTTGTATAGAACAAGTTCAGCCGAACTTGTTCTCACATGATGTTCCTGACGAACTTGTCATACTATTTACATAAATACGACATTTCTAGCATAATCTAGCCCAATTCTAAACAGACTCGATCCAAGACTAAGAGATAGACATTATGTACTAATAGACTCGCCCTTGGATATTGCCTTCGTCTTGATCAGTCTTCAAAGCTCTATCTTTGTCTAACGCATCCAAAGAAGTTCTTGATGGTTTCTTTCTACGTTCTTGTAAAGGAATCGGCGTTTGGTCAGTAGGCGGCACTTTAGTCATGAATTGAAAATGTCTGAGTCTTACCTCTCTACCCCTTTCGTGTATACGTTCAATTTTCCTTTCTTCCTTCAAAAACTCTTTGCGCTCAAGTTCCCTCCAACTGGATTCCCACATTCTTCTAGAATTCACACCATGCGCGTAACAAACATTTACGATCCTCTGATATGCTGCATTGCTTGTTCCTTCTCACGCTCCTCATAACAAATCTTACTGAAAAATAAACATTTAATATCCTCTTTGATATCCAGAGGATCTTCAAATTTCAGTACTATCACTGCTTCACACATTGTCTGATCAACTTGAACCACTTATACAAAAGAAAGAAATCTTGTTCGATAGGCATTAGGGGCATGTTTCTCATTGCTCTTGGACATTTCATAATCAATGTAATATCCTTTTCACCAGTCTTCTTATTCGTTTTGTTCGGTGCTTTGGAATGAACGGTTTCCAATACTTAAACCCTTGCGTCGCTTCAAATTTGATCATCTTCCACAATAACTGGTCAATAAACTTCATATGATAAGTAACGTTTCTCGTCTGCACCAACTCCTCTATATCCCAGTATGGAAGTGTTTTGAAATCTGTCATGTGATGGAAGTATTGTACCCCACCTCTTTGATGGCGTAAACGTTAAGCTCTTTCAACCAACCCCAACTAAGAATGTCTCCCAATGATATGTCTGTGTCTCTGGTAAAGAATGCTAAAGGTCTTTGAAAGTTTCGTTCTCTCGGCATCTCTTTAAATAAGGATTTCTTAGCTTCAGCTATCTCGGCTTTAATCGTTGGTTTTGGAATCTTTCTATCTCGTGCAGTCTCAGCAATCTTATCTTTCCGCAGATCTTTGTTCCACTGGTCATACATCTCTTCAAACGTTGGAAAACTATCTGTATTCAGAACAGTATACTTATCAGCTTCATCCTTTTCATCATCTGACGACCAATCTTCAATAATCACTTTGCTGTAATCGTCAGCATCAGATCTTCTTTTGTAACAATATTCGTTCGGTTCGAATGTATCAATGTTCACCACATCTTCTTCAAAATTAAAATCAAATGTTTCAGCATCAACGTTTAGTAACTTTGCTAGATCTTCCTTTGAATAGTTGTGAACGAATTCATATTCCTCAACATTGTGTTCTAGCACCAGAATCATTGGCTTTGTCGGTATAGCAGCAATGGGACTTGCAGTAATCACATCTGTCATATCAACATCATCCTTTTGCCCTGTCTGCTCTTTCTGCTCCGCCTGACTTTGATCTTCCATTCTATTCGCATCATCATTCAATAATGAAGAGAAATCAAAATCATCAGCAACTTTGGCATCCACAACCTTCAGACCAACTCCACCCTGATCGTCATTATTACCATCATCGTTGTTAGAGTCGTCTTTAGTGTCATCAACCGGTTCATAATCATCTTTATCTTCAACTTCTTCATCGTCTTTCTTTTCAGTGTCTGTCTCTGGTGCAATAACAGACTCAGAAGATTTTGTAGATTCAATCACAAACTCTGTAATCTCGAGCATACTTTCTATCACATGCTTTCCCTTTCCCTGTTCAGCCAATTCTTTCTCTGCTTTTTCTTTATCCTCTTGCAGATCTATTCTTGCATACTCTGCAGCAAAATCAATCCCCAAACTGTTTGATAAAACTTTCTGTAGTCTGCTGAATCTTCGATCATTCAAATCTCTTTCACATCGTAGTTCTGCTATCTCTTTCTGTAATTGTTCATTTTCATCCTGCAAACTTTCAATTAGGGCCTTCAGATAACCTCTATCACCCTCTAGAAATTTCACTTTGTCATTCAATATCTCCTTTTCAACGTCTCCTTGCATCACTAGCTTTTCTAACACTGCTTTCTCAGCTTCATTCTTTGCAACTTTGTCTTCCAGAATTTTAACTCTCTTTTCTAATTCATCAACATCTGATTCTGGGAAGAAATCGTTTAAATCTTGAATATCAACTGGCTCATTAGGAATATCTCCAAATAGTTTCGACTTCGGAGTAGTCTTCGGTGTGGACTTAGGAGTACTCTTTGGTGTAGATACTAGAACTTCTTTAGGTGTAGAGCTTTCAGGTTGAGAAGTTGTTGGAGGATATTGTGACGTGATGATAGGAATATCAAGTAATTCAGACTCAGGAGGTTCTTGTGTGACTCCTGTCTGCACGATTGTTTCTTGAACTTCAGAAGATTGAACATTTTCAGCCGCATGAGGTTCTTTTGTAGCTCCTCTTTGTTTTGCAGCAGAAGGTTCTTGTGTGACTTCTGTGCCTTTTTTCTTTCCGATGTAACGGCGGCTTTTTGTCTTTAACTTCCCTTTGGTGCTTGGAGACCCAGTAGTCTTTGTTGTTGTAGCCTTAGCAGAAGACTTAACACGTTTTGCTTTCTTTTTAGGTCTCTCCTCATTAGAACGCTTTTCTATCTCTGGTTTATAATCTGTATCTATTTCTTTGAGTTTCTCAGCAGCTGTTTCAGCGATAGCTTTCTTTGTAGCTTTTTCTACCGAATTATCACTATCTTCATCATTATCAGACGTTGCAGAAATAACATCATCTTCCTGCGTTGTTTTCTCTCGACTTTCATTATTTAATGTTGCACTCGATCCAGCTTTAGTTTGAATGTTTACATGCTCCTCTTCATCAATCAACATTGTTTCAACTTTCTTTGCCCTTCGTGAAGTTTTCTTTTTCTCCTCAATAACTATCTTTTTTAAGGAACCAATCATTGCGCTTTTGTAACACCCCAAATCGCATAAAAACAACACGCGGCGGAAACACTTGGGGAGTGACGTTACAAATTGTTTCACAACACATGGTACTTAAGTTTTTTGTTTTATTGAACAACGTATTACATTGTCTTGAAATATTAGAAATGAAATACAATTAATTTGTCTTTCGGATTTTAAAGTCACTAAGGCCCACGTCCATTCTATGTGGAGTTTGCATCCAAGACATCAAATAATGCATCCTGAAACATATGTGAAAATAGGTACGTCGGCATAAAAATGCATGTGAGTAACATAAGTTTTGGAATGACGATTCATGGCCTTGAACGTTTTAGAATAAAAAGTTTGATTAATACAAAAATAGCCATGGATCGTTATAAAGGTATTTCTTTTATGAAATCATATGAAAATCAATGATTTAAAAGAAATGATGCATGGTTAACTTAATAACCAAAATATATCATGTCTTGTAAAAAATGTCATGTCTTTGTATATAATGCGTCATGTTTTTGTATAAAAAGTATCATGTCCTTGTATAAAATTTGTTATGTGTAAAACAATGTCATGAGAAAAATATGTCATGTCTTTGTATAAACCAAGTATCATGTATAAACCAATGTCTTGTGTAACAGTATCAAGTACAACTATATCTTGTATTTCAAATGACTAGTAATAACCCAAGCCTTGTATGGCAAGTAAAAAGCCTATACTCAAACCACATGTAATAGCATCATGTATAACCAAGTGTCTTGTGTAACCGAATGTCGTGTACAAAACATGTCCTTAAATAAACAAACGTTTATATCAATAGTAATGTTCTGAAAGACCATTGCTTTTATTAATATGAACATTTATGTGGTTAGTTATTTAGATACATTCAAGCCTTATCGTCTATTAGATAATCCCTTATAGGTCAAAGGTTTATCATTTGTTTGTCGGATTCTGTCATTCCACAATGGGTACTTCCAAACAAATTAGGAAGCGGGAATGAGGTTACGAAGCCTATGGTACCATGACATACTACCGGTCGGCGGGATAATGTTAATGAATGTATCTAGTTTCGTTCAACATAACAAATTGTCATAATCAATGTAAGCATGTCATGTAAAATGTCTTTGTAAGCCATGTATTAAGTAAAGTGTTCATGAAATCAAGGTGCTAGATATGCTAAGTCAACATATGAAGCAAAAAGGATCCTTGAAATCAATGTGCTAAGCATGCTAAGTCAACATACGAAGCAAAATGCTATGGAAATCATATACTATATGTACTATTTAACCTAAGTATGTATAATGTCATGAAAAGGAAAGTATGTTATGCACATATGCTTCACCCCAAAACATTTGAAAAAGGTAAAAGTGTTAGTGTGTTTTTAAGTGTTAACACAATCCCTCAAATTGTTTATTCGTCCTAAATTAAATAAGAACGATTTAATAATCAACACTTGCAAAATACCTAAGTTTCTCCAATACTTAGAATTTTCACACAAACTTTGAGATTTTCTCGAAAAGTCTTTGTTTTGACTATGTTGGCGTATTCATATATATGAGTTCATATATATATTAAGATTTTCTCGACTTGAACGATTTTTAGTGGTGACCATCAATAAGCTATATCCATAATCATACCCGTTTATAAGTTATATATCTATGATTTGCGCGTCGTAATACATACACGTGACGTAAACATATAAACAAATATCGTAATACATGTATTTTGTCAACTTATATATATTATCATTTTTAAAGCATTCATACATGAAATAGCTTATCAAGTTAACTTATGTATCATTTTCATACTCAACAAACAAGTTACACACATATAACACGATAGTCACTGTTTTAACCACATAAGTGTACATGCATAGTTTAAACTACTACTATCACGTTATCACGTAGCATATCACGTAACATATCCTCATAATCATATATCACATCGTAAATACCAAGTTCACTTTTGAACAATCTATGTTCGTGTACATTGAAATATGCGTATATAGCGTTTTCGGTATCGTTTTCGGGCGTCGGAAGTCACGTATGACTAACCAAATACCCAAGGTACTTAATATAAGTTAAAATAAGTATTTTTATACCAAAAATATCAGTTTATTTGCTGATCTAAAACAGTTTTATAAAAACCACTTGAAAAGGAGATTTTACTGTTTTTAACGCATAGTTTTGTACCGAACTCTACCATAAGCATCCCAAATCGAAACGACTTGATATTTTAACACAATACATATTATCTACTGACCAAAACAATAATTTTAATCATATATATGCAGGTCTCATAAATAGCACAAAAATCATGCAAATATCACCCGATTTACTACTTTTTAAGCACAATGTACTACATGCAAAGCTAGTAAACTCTATGACAAAGCTTCATGCTATTTTTACACTTCAAATAATAATACTTTTAGTGTTCAAAATCAGATTCAAACCACATTTGTCATATCATAGAATTTTCATCATTTCTTGATTGCAAAATCCACATGCAAGCTCATGTACAAGTTTCTAATGCATGTCATCATATTATCATCATTTCACATGAACTAAATGCATCTATACTCATCTTAAATTCATGTTCAAATATTCGAAGACATCTTCATCACATTATCATCATGCTAACCAAAATGCAAGATAAACACTCTATTTATGGACATATGACAATATTTTCCCACATGCATATATCTTTCAAGAATCCAATCAAACAAGATTCAACTTAATAAATCAAAATATAATATCTAACACACATATACATACACTCACGGCCATATATATATACATACATACATCCATTTTTATTTTATTTAAAAACCCATTTGTTTTAGTTTTCATGTTTGTGTTTAAAGCCAAGAACAAGAGAAACTTTTTACTATCATCTTCATCACCATGAATCATGAATTTGCTTGAAGAATAAAATGTTATACCTTCAAGATTCAACTAAGTTTTTGAATGAAAGTGATGACACAAAGCTTGGTCCTTGCTTGAAACACCTTGAAAACACCTTTGGATCTTCAAAAGTGCATGGAACAAGCTTGGAATGAACTTGAAATCTTAGAGAAGGAATTTCTAAAATGGGGGAAAGGAAGAGGGTGTTTGGCTGAATTGGTTAGAGAGAGAGTGTGTTTGTTTGATTTTGAAAGATTTTTCTTGGATTTATGGAAGATTTTGTTGGAAATTGAAAGATATGGAGATTTGGAACATTTGTATGCAACTAAACAAGTGGAAGAGAGAGGAGAGAGGGAGATTTTATGGCTGCCACATCTCTCATATATACACACTACACACGCGTACATATGTATATATAACATATATTGGGCAAAAACTGGTATTTAACTGGTTACCGGGTATTTTATCTAGCGTTTTAATCCCGTTTTAACGTGTTAAAATTATTTTTAACACTCTATAAAATTAAACTCATCAAAATATTGTTGAACAATATTTTATTTGTCTGGACTGGCAGCATTGCCTGCATTTGGCAGTATGCGCGCTGTGTTGCGCAGTACGCGCTTAAATTGGCAAAAATAGAGTTTTTAAGCGTTTTAAATAATTTTTCCTCAAGAACATGATTAAATATATTATTTTAATCATAACGGACTATTTATAGGATTCTAACATTATTCTGGCAGTCACCGACGTTCATTTCGCATTTTAACCGTTACGCGATAAGCGTTTATCTTAAAATTGCCAACATAATTTTTAATAAATTTTAAATTTATTAACACCTCAAATAACATCAGAATACATCAAATTTAATATAATTTGCCTTTTTATTTAATCATAATACGTGTCACTAGTACAGGCCCAAATTATCCGGGTGTCACACGATAAGCTTGTATCGCAGTTTTGCCAACATAACTTTAAATAAAATTTGGACTTACCATTACTTCAATATCATAAATTAAAACCAATTACTGTGAATAATGTCATAGATGTAGAATAACGAATTAAAACACAAGACTTTATTATGTACTGAAATGATCGAAATTGTACAAGGGTTACAACTTTTCTTTGAATGTTGACATCCATTCTAATTCAGCGTTTATTTCCTTTTCATCACCACTATCATCTTTACGCCATTTGTACCTCGGTGGTGCAATGTAATTTTCAGAAGCTATGGCACCAAACTAACGTCTTGCAATCGGTGCTGTAGCTTGCTTTTGAAACGTTATAAGCTTCTTCACAGTAACTTCATCCATGTGACTGAGATATACAATATCATTAGGATCTTTTGCAATCTTCTTGAACTTATCATCGATGAGCATCTGAATAAACCTTGGGTACATCACAAGCCTGTTCGATCCCATGTTATTCTTCATATGTGTGAACACAAGCTTTGAGAAATTAAACTTCTTGTTAAGGATCAACACAGTAGCCATGCACGCCATGTAATCTTGAACGTCGTCTAATCCAGCCTTTCGATGACTGAAAGCATGAATAATTGTGTGCATAAGAAACTTGTAGGGTTTCCGAACTCCCCCTTTCTTCAATGTCGATTCGTTTACGTGCCCTTTATATCCCATTCTGTAGAAACATCCTCGTACCATTGTCTCGTCGAGCATCATTGGATCATTCTTATGGTCTTTGAAATTTAGAACTTTTCGGATGTCAGCTTCAGATACTATAATTTCCTTATCCTCGTCTCAAACACGAACCACCGATTTAATCACTGTATCATCATCATTCATTGTTGCAGAATTCCAAAATCTATAGACGTGCGACCTGCAAACCACCTCCTTTTCCGTTATTGCCTTGTAAATAGGAATACACTCCATAAACTTGAGAATACTGTCCAATGCTTCGAGTGACGGACATACAGTCTTGTCAAGCGTAATACACGTATTGTGGAATTTGTTGAACGAGAGCTGAATATTCTGCAAGCACGAAGATCGTGACCAAATTAGTCAAAGTTTAACAATTTTACAAACCCCAATAACAAGTTCGGGCGGACTTGTTAGACCATTTAAACATTACAAAACATCAAGTCCGGGCGAACATGTCAAGACATTTGACCAAATCTTAAACAAGTTCGGGCGAACTTGTTAAGACTTAACATTTGAAACAGATACAGACAAGTCCGGGCGAACTTGTCGCATATTTATGACTTTTGAAACCCTCAGATCGTTTTGAATCAAATTAATGACATGTTTTTTGGTTGATTATGATTTATTAACATGTTTTAAGGTTCGATTCATGACCACTAGATTTGCAGGTTGTTTTGGTGATACAACATATTCGGAACATGTTGCTGAGGAGAAACCTGTGGTTTAAGAAGACGTCAGCGTGGCAAAAGAAATGAATGAAGAAAATCTCACAGAGATCGCAAACAAAGCTATGATGGCAAATCTGACAAAGGTAGGTCCGAAGGTAAAAGTGCAAATTGTCGAGGTTGAAAAACCATGTACAAAATGTGCTGAACCATGTGTTCAATGTGCTGAAAAGTCTCAAATCATAAGCGAACTCAATGTGCATAACAATAATTTCAAATATGATTATCGTACAATGAAAGAGGCTTATGACAAACTTAAAGATGATTACAGCAGTTGGATAATAATAGTATTGAACAACATGACACTATCAGAATGTTAAAAGCTACATTAATGGAAAAACAAAAAGCTATTAGCGTTTACATAAACAACATTGCTGAAGTAAAATAAGAACTTCAAGACATCAAAATTGAAACTGAAAGGGTGATATAGCTTTTGAAAAGCTATACCACGAATGCTTATGTCATCGATCATATTCTTCCAACGATTCCGTCGGAAGGAAATGATAAGAAAGCAAAAGGTAAGAAACGTGGAGATTATAGCAATGTTCCACAACCCTTGTGCAAAAAGTATTGTCGCAAGAAAGCTGAAAAAGTGCTCAACATTGAACTTTTAACCGAAAAGAAAAATGAGCTGCCTGAGAACCTTGATATAAGCTACACAAGTGATGATGGCGAAGCTGTGGTTAAAAATGTTGTTGAAAAAGTGTTGAATGAATCTGATCATGGCAGCTATAAAAGTGCCAACTCGAGTTTGAACAATTCTGATTCACAATCTGAAGATGACGATGCATCATCGGAAGATAGCATAAGTGATGATCTTAACGTTGTCATGTACAAAGTTAAGGATTCTGATAGACTATACTTCGACGATAGCTTTCCGATTCAGAATTTGAACGAAGATCAGATTGAAAAATTCTTCAAACTCGTTGAAGTTTCATCAGAAGATTTAGAAATTAATGAAAAGAAGTTTAACTCTAAACCTAAAAAAACAACTACCGAAGGAATGGTGGTGACTTTCCGGAACATAGGAGAGTGGGATTGGGTTTGGATATAGAAGAAGAACCGAAAAAGAAAAAGTCACCATTTCGCAAATATAAAGATAAAAACATGACATTCGTATATGGGATGAGTACGGTTTAGGAAGAAAGTTTGATTGGAAAGCAATCAAATGACGAATTCAAAAAGGAAAAAGAACTTCGGGATAAGGCAAAAAGGCACAAGTGGTGTAAAACCCACTAGTGGACATTCTCATGATAATCGGACTTCCTTTAAATGCAATGAAATTGGTCATATTGCTCGCAAGCGTTCGAAATCAAAGCCTATTTATCCTGGAAGAAAAACCTAAAACTGAATAGAAGTTTGAAAATTCAACTTTTGAAAAAGGTGAAACTTCCAAAAAAAATGAAAACAAAGATTCAAGGTTTTACATAAAGAAAGCAAGGATTAACTCACAATCCTGGGTTGCCAAAAAGAAATAACAACATCTGAAGTTGCAAAGTCTGAAACCAAGGTCAACAAAGTGTTTGTTTTAAAAGATAAAACTGAAACTTTCAAACTTTCAAAGAATGAAGCTGAGAAAGTAGTGTTAGAAAAGCTGGTGAAGCAAGGAGAAGTTGAAAAGGAGATATTGAATGACAAAAGTGAAATTTCTGGAAGGTGATAGAGATAGCTGAACTATGATCTGAAAGATATTTGAATGATCGAAGATTCAGCAGACTATAGAAAGTTTTACCAAACAGTTTGGGGATTGATTTTGCTGCAGAGTATGCAAGAATAGATCTGCAAGAGGCTAAAGAAAAAGCAGAGAAAGAATTGGTTGAATAGGGAAAGGGAAAGGGATAACATGTGATAGAAAGTATGCCCGAGATTATAGAATCTGTTATTAAATCTACAAAAGCTTCTGAGTCTGTTATTGCACCAGAGATAGAGACTGAAAAGAAAGACGAAGAAGCTGAAGATAAAGATGATGAACCGGCTGATGACACTAAAGACGACTCTGACAACGATGATGGTAGTAATGACGATCAGGGTGGAGTTGGTCTGAAGGTTGTGGATACCAAAGTTGCTGATGATTTTGATTTTTCTTTTGAAGTTCCCTTTTTGTCGGCATCTGAAGCAAGTAAACTTTGTTTTGTCGAAACCCAATTTGTTGCTTGAATTCCTGATGTCTCTGCCGGTTAGAGCAACAAATTTAGTAAACCTCCGAATGATTGAAGCTAAGGACCATTTGATGTCCATCAGTTCAAGCTCTTATTCATCTACTTGATCATAGTCTTCGGTATTCATTTCCGGATTACCAATTTTCCCAGCCACCAAACTTTCATATGATTCCAACACTGTGGCAAGAAATGCCATGTGTTGTTTAGCGACTTGTTCTGAAACGACATTGTTTAAGTTGACTGCAATGTTGCATTTGAACACGTTTGGATCAGAATTCGATTGACTATTCGGATTGGAACCCTTGCTTGAATATGAAGAATTCTGAGGACTCTGATCATATTTCGGATATGATTGAGCTTGACTCTGTGGCGAATGATTCGAATAATTCAGATTCGCGCTAAAAGCGGTTTTGATCTTCGGGCTAGTGATATTATCTTGAGCTCCTGTCTTATAGTAGAGCCCTACATCTTGAGTGACATTTGAATTCTTTGATTTGGCTATTTTAACAACTCCATCTCATGCCCCTCCAACTTATCAATGAAAGTGGATAGTTTGAAGAATTCCCAGCTCGGACTTTCTTTAAGCACCATGAAATATGTAATCCATTCACCTTCTGGTAAAGCGTCAGCCAGTTTATCAATTATTCTTCTTCTGTTTTCTCAAGCCCGTGTCTCCTCATAATCACTTTCAGATGACAAAACCTTTTGATCATTTGTTTCATCATTTCGCCCTTTATCATCGTGAATATGTCAAATTCCTTCATGATCAGTGCTTTCTTGCTTTTTACCATTTCTGAACTTCCCTGGTATTTGTTCTTCAAGAATTTCCATAGTTCTTGTGCAGTCTTATATTCCGGTAGAAGCACCAATATAGCTTCTTTCACCTACTGTTGGATCAAACTTATCATTTTCTTCTCGGCAAAGTAAGCATCCTTTTGAACAGTAGAAATCTTGCTGATGTCGATAACATTATCATTTTCATCTCTAGGCTAGGTATAACCAGTCTCTACTGCAACCCAGCTGTGAAAATACGTAGCTTGAACCCAGTTAGTGAACTTTTCTTTCCACCCCTCGTACTCATCCATACACATAAGTTTTAGTGGTTTTACAGATGTGCCAATCTTGTTATCAATGTTAACTTGATTCACCATTTGAGCATTTGACGCTAAAGTCGTCATAAACGCACTGTAAAGATCTTCCATCTTGAAAAACTGACGAATATCACTGAAAAACACGTTCGCAAACTTCGAAAAATATTAGACTACTGACAAGTTCGGGCGAACTTGCAACTTGAGAAAATCAGATTTTGGTATACACAAGTTCGAGCGAACTTATGCTTAAGTTTTGAAAATTTTCTTCCCTTGTGAAGTTCGAGCGGACTTGTTATAAATTTCAAGAGAACAAGCAAGTTCGGGCGAACTTATACAAAATTTTCAAAAAAAATTTAATCAAGTTCGGGCGAACTTTATAAAAATTGAATGAGAATTAGGTAAGTTCGAGCGGACTTGTCTGAAAAACCTTGAAATTTAATCATGTTCAGGCGGACTTGATTAAAAATGATGAATTTTTAATCAAGTTCAACGAAAATGAGCTTTCCAAACATGGTTTTTTTCAACTTTTTGACATCAATTCGTTTGAATTTGATCTTGAAACTCTTAGGGGTTTATCATTAGTGTATTTAATATGAAATATTCAAAATTTAGCAACTTTTATCCGTAGGTTCATTGTTTTTCTTGAAAAAGTTTTAAAAAATGGTAAAAATAGAGTAGATCTTGCAATGATTTCATCAAATCAAGTATCCATGGGTCTGATAACACTTGTTAGATCGCTCCTTGATTAGCACATGAACCTAATTTTGTATCTAACGTTCATATAGGCGGAAACTATGTGACATGTTAATCAAATATGCAAAGATTACTCATTTAAATGTTGTTTATTGATCATAAAGTCCAAATACATGAAAGATCCTGATCGGGCAGAGCTTCGCCTCTGTCGTCACAAAGTTGCAAAAGTTATAAATGACAAACACAAGTCACCTATTTATAGGATGACAAGTTCGCTGGGGATTACACAAGTTCGGGTGAACTTGTATAGAACAAGTTCGGCCGAACTTGTTCTCACATGATGTTCCGGGCGAACTTGTTATACTATTTACATAAATACGACATTTCTAGCATAATCTAGCCCAATTCTAAACAGACTCGATCCAAGACTAAAACATAGACATTATGTACTAACAAAATTTTGGAATGAGCAAGTTGAAATGAGGACTTTGATCACTTATTTATAATGATCTTGGAGCTCCCAAATCATGACAAGTGCCCATCCAGGTGTTATGATATAGATTAATGTCCTTCTAGGTGAACAAAAAAGGTGATAAGTGGCAAAAATCACGAATTGGTGGCCAAGGGAGTGAGCTGTGAATGACAGCTGCAATTATGTTGTCTAGCACTTGCATACGGACTGTACGGTGCCATGCTTACGGTCCGTATGGGCTTGAGCTGGCAACAAGTTTGAAATGTTGACAACTTTGGCCCCTGGACTTGTATTGTCACGTTTTGTCATTTCTAACCCCTTTTAACCTAATTTTTAGGCTTTATAAAGGCATATGTAACTTAGATTTTACCCGGAAATGTCGTGGATGTCGATTCGTTCGGTTGTACGGTTGTATTTTTGGCTTAATTATGATGAACGCTATAACGAACACGAAAACGACCGAAATTGTCGTGCAACGATTGATATTTTTGAATTCTTATCAATAAAACACAAGATTTTATTGATTACAAAACTTTTTTGGATGTGTAAATATGGTTCGTATTAAAAAATACGAGAATTGGCAGACTTTCGGAGTTTGTCGCAAATAGTCACTGAACTTGAATAAGCATGTTTTTGCCATACCGAACCCTTTAAAACTTATTTCTAAGTTATGTAAAGGGTATTTAGGGTATGCTTAGCTTATGTCCATGTCTCGAAGTGTATGTCGCGTTAAACTGATTAAGTTTGCGTAACGATTTACGATTTCACTTCAAGAAAAGGTTTGAAGGATCGAAATTGAAAAATGATTGAAAATGTGTGAATTAAAAATTTTTAACAAAACTTGGAAATAAAACACAAGGTTTCATTGATTATGAAATTTTTCAGAGTTGTACAAGGATTGAAAGACACAAATGTCACAATCTCCCCTACTTTAGGAAATTTTGTTCTGAAATTTAATTAGTGGAAAGTTGTGAAAACAAATGTTGATATTTCGCTTTCATTTGATCCTCTCGTTCCCAAGTAAATTATGGGCCACGTTTGGAATCCCAACAAACTTTAACAATTGGTATGCGTCTGCGCTTGAGCTTTTTGACTTCACGGTCTAATATTTCCACTGGTTTCTCGACAAAGTGGATCGTGTTATCAACACGAATTTCATCAAGAGGGATGTGGAGTTTCTCATCAGCCAAACACTTTTTCAAATTGGACACATGGAAAGTTGGATGAACAATTCCAAGTTCAGGAGGCAGCTCAATTTGTAGGCTACCTTTCCGATCCTCTCAACGATCTTAAATTGTCCCACATATCGAGGTGCAAGTTTTCCTTTCTTTCTAAATCTAACCACACCTTTCCAAGGGGATACCTTGAGAAGGACATGATCACCGACTTGGAATTCCAAGGGCTTGCTTCGTTTGTCCGCATAACTCTTTTGACGGCTTCTAGCTGTCAGAAGGTTATCGCAAATTTTCTTGACTTTGTCTGTGGTTTCTAGAATGAGTTCAGGTCCGGTGAGCTGAGCTTCACTAACCTCATTCCAGCAGACAGGTGAACGGTATTTTCGACCGTATAGAGCTTTGGAAAACTATCATGTTGATGCTGGAGTGATAACTGTTGTTGTAGGAGAATTCGATCAATGGTAGATGTGAATCCCAACTACCACCAAAGTCGATCACACAAGCTCTAAGCATATCCTTAATTGTTTAGATTGTCCTTTCAGATTGTCCATCCGTTTGGGGATGATAAGCAGTGCTCAAGTTGAGTTTGGTTCACATGGCAGATTGCATGGTCTTCCAAAAGTGCGAGGTGAATCAAGCGTTTCGTTCAGATATGATGTTCAAAGGAACACCATGTCGAGATACTATTTCATCAACATAGATCTTGGCAAGTTTGTCAGCAGATAGACTCTCACGGATCGGCGAAAAGTGTGCTGACTTTGTTAGACGATCAATGACTACCCAAGTGGAATGATGACCCCTAGATGTACGTGGTAGTTTGGTAATGAGATCCATGGCAATATTTTCCCATTTCTAAACCGGTATTTCTGGTTGTTCTAGCAAACCAGAAGGATGATGATGTTCTGCCATAACTTTGAGACACGTAAGAAATTTGGATACATATAAGGCGATTCTTCATACCCAGCCACCAATACTGGCTACGAAGATCCTTATACATTTTATCTGCACCGGGATGGATTGAATAACGAGACATGTGAGTTTCATCCATTAATAAGGTGCAGAGATTGTCTTGACTTGGAACCCGTAAACGGTTCATGTAATAAAACAACCCATTGTCCTTTGTTTCAAGTTGAAGCTCAAGATGATGTGGTAATTCATTACCCATCATGCCTTGTGTAACACAAGTATGTTGAGCTTCAATAACGCGTGTCTGGATGTCCGATCGAACTTGAACACAATGCAGCTTGACACGCTCCTTATGACTAAGTGCATTAGCTACGACATTCATCTTACCAAGATGGTTGCGAATCTCGCAATCATAGTCGTTTAGTAGTTCGACCCATCGTCGTTGCCTCATGTTTAGTTCTTTCGGTTGAAAATGTGTTGAAGACTTTTGTGGTCCGTGAAAAACACGCATATTGTACCGTATAGGTAATGTCTCCAAATATTGAGAGCGAAAACAACAGCACCCAACTCAAGATCATGAGTGGTGTAGTTCTTTTCGTGGATCTTCAGCTGTCTTGATGCATAGGCTATAACTTTGTCTCTTTGCATGAGAACACAACCAATGCCTAAGTTCGATGCATCACAATATACGACAAAACCGTCGTTGCCCTTAGGTAAGGATTGAATAGGAGCATTACAAAGCTTCTGTTTTAGGGTTTGGAAAGCTTCTTCTTGTTTAGGACCCCACTCAAAAGTTTTATTCTTTTGAGTTAGAACAGTGAAGGGAACCGCAATCTTGGAGAAGTTTGTGATGAAACAGCGATAGTAACCCGCAAGACCCAAAAATGAACAAACTTTGGTAGGAGTAGTATGTGTACTCCAATCCCTAATCGCACTGATTTTAGCGGGATCTACATGTATACCTTGTTCGTTGACAATATGTCCCAAAAAATAAACTTCGTTAAGCCAAAATTCACATTTGGAGAATTTGGCATAAAGTTGTCCCTTCTTTAGGAGTTCCATCGTTAAACGGAGATGTTGCTCGTGATCGGCTCGAGACTTTGAATAGATCAAGATGTCATAAATGAATACAAGGATGAATTTGTCTAAATAAGGTTTACAAACCCTATTCATTAAGTCCATGAAGATGGCAGGAGCATTTGTCAAGCCAAAAGGCATGACAGTGAACTCGTAGTGGCCGTATCGAGTGCGGAATGCAGTCTTGGGAATATCTTCTTCGTGAACACGAAGTTGATGGTATCCAGAACTTAGATCAATCTTTGAAAATTAGGTAGCACCTTATAGCTGATCAAAGAGATCATCTATGCAAGGTAAGGGATATCAATTTTTTATTGTGAGTTTGTTGAGCTCACAATAAACGACACACATACGGAAAGACCATCCTTCTTTTTCATGAATAGGACAGGAACGCCCCAAGGTGAAAAGCTCAGATGAATGAATCCTTTGTCAGAAAGTTCCTGAAGGTGTTTTGATAATTCTTGCATCTCGGCCGGTGCAAGACGGAAAGGGGATTTGGCTATAGGGTTGGCACCAATACAAGATCTATACGAAACTCAACTTATCGTGCTGGGGGTAAACCAAGTAGCTCTTCAGGAAACACCTCAGGATAATCCCGAACAACGGGGATGTCCTAAATAGTTTTGCCCTTGCCTTTCTCCTCTACTATATGTGCCAAGAAGGCCACATAATTCTTTCGTAGGTATTTTTGGGCTTGGGTACAGGTCATGAGTTTAAGGCTACTAACGGGTTTTTCTCCACGAACCTCTAAGATTTCACTAGGCGAGAGAGGTATACGAACAATCTTATCAAAACATATCAATTCAGCATGGTGTTTAGTTAACCAGTCCATTCCTACTATGATGTCAAAGCTCCCGAGTAGCATTGGCATGACGTCAATGGGAAAAAGATGGTTATTAAGGTTCAATTAGCAACTACGAATGACAGAATCGAGTACAAGAGGTTCGCCACTAGCTATCTCTATTGTCAAGGGCTTTCCTAGTTTGGTTCTACGCATGGAAAGGAAAGGTTCAAAAGCTAAGGATACGAAACTTCTATTAGCACCTAAATCAAAAAGAATAGAAGCAAGATAGTTGTTAACGAAGAGCGTACCGTTCACCACTTCGTTGTCTGCACGCACCTTGTTAGCATTTATATTGAATGCCATACCACGAGCTGGGTTTGCATTTGCCAACTCAGGACAGTTGTTCCTGTAGTGAGTAAGATCACCACAGTTATAGCAAGACCCGGGTGGGTAATGAGGTCGTAGAGGATTATCTGGCTGTTGAACAGGGTTTTGAACAACATGATTCTGAGTAGGAGCACAATGACAAGTGTTGGCCAAATGACCAGATAGCCCACAGTTGGTACAATGACGACATTGTAGATGGGGTTGATGATGACAATTGCACTTGTTACACAGAGGTGCATGGTCGGCACATTGTTTCTTGGCGGGTGGTTGTGCTGCCTGGTTAGGAGTAGCTTGATTTGGTTGGGTAACAAGAACGAAGTTCATGGAAGCCTTACGCTTCCTAGACTTCTTTGAGGTTTCAGTCTTGTTTCCCTTCTGTTTCGCAGTCTTAACAAATGGTTTCTTGTCACTCTTGCGGTGGAGTTTACCTTTCTTGACTTGTGAGTCAGTCAAGGTAGCTGCTAGTTCAATGGCTTGTCGGACGGTAGTAGGGTTGCTGCCAGTGACGATATCCTGAACAGGATCTGGCAAACCGTCGACGTATTTTTCAATCGTGTTATCCAAAGGCGTGACATTGATGGACAAAGAAAGCTTAACTCCTCATACTGATCGGTATAGGCACTGTATTCTCCACTGTCCTGTTTTAGGTCATGGAACTCATTTTCAAGCACCCTCTACTCGTAACGAGGGCATAACTCTTTCACCATAAGAGCTCTGAGTTCCTCCCATGTCTGACCCATAGCAACATCTGCACCTCGATCTCTCGCCACTCCATTCCACCACGCGAGTGCCCTCTTTTGGAACACACTCGAGGCAAATTCAACTTTGCGCTCATTCGGACGTTGGACATGGCGAAATGTACTCTCAAAACTCTTGAACCACTGTAGGTTCCCGTGCATATGTCTGTACTCTCAAGTTGCTCCCTCAGAACCACTAAACTTGAGTGGTTTATGTTGGTGCATATGTCTGTTGCCTATGTCATTATACATCGAATCTGGGTGAATAGGGCTTAACCTGTTAGAAACGAGGCGTATTTATGTAGTGTGGAGATCAAGTTCGCCCGGAATCATCATTGTGAGAACAACTTCCGCCGAACTAGTTCTAGACATGTTCGCCCGAACTTGTTGACATCCAAGGGAACTTGAACCACTATATATAGGTGCCTTGGGTTTTCATTTGTAATAGATCTGTGATTTTGGTAACTGAGAGGCAAAGCTCTGTCGGATCCGGAACTTGAGTGTATTGAACTTTAAGATCAATGAAAAAAACAGTTTAAATGAGTAATTCTTGCTATTTGGTTAACATTTCATTAGTTTCGCCTTATTGGACATTATATAACAAATTTAGGTTCCCGTGCTAATCGTGGACTGTCCTAACAAGTGGTATCAGAGGCTGGATACCTAAATTTGCTAGAATCAAGTCAAGAATCACTCTATTTCATCTCATTTCTACCATTTTTCTTAACTTCGTCACACATTTAAAGATTTCATGTTTAAAAATGGATGAAAATTGAATATGTCACGTAAAATACACTTGTGGTAAACCCCTAAGAGTTTGAACATCAAATTCAAACCAACTGATATCAAAAATTTGAAAAAACCATGTTTCAAAAACTTGATTTGGTCGAACTTATCATCAAGTTCGCCCGGAGTTGATTAAAATTCATTGATTTTAATCAAGTTCGCCCGAACTTGATTGATATTTCTAGGATTAAAGCTAAGTCCGCTTGAACTTGCTGATTTTTCTTCAGGTTTTATCAAGTTCGCCCGAACTTGATAAAAATCTGTTGAAAATCTACACAAGTTCGCCCGAACTTGCTTGTTTTTCTTAAAAATTTTAACAAATCCGACCGAATTTGTATAAAAGTGAAAAAATTTCAAACATTCAAACATAAGTTCGCCCGAACTTGTGTTAAAGCAAAATCTAATTTTCTCAAACCTGCAAGTTCGCCCGAACTTGTCAGTATACTGATTATTTTTCAAAGTTTGTGAACGTGTGTTTTTCATATAAATCGCTTGATTTTCAAAATGGAAGATCTTCATAATGCGTTTGCTGCGGGAGTAGCTCAAGCTTCAACGTCCAATAATATTGCGGTGCATCAGATGAATCTCAACAACGAGATGGGCACTACTACTAAACCGCTGAAGTTAATGAGTATGGACGAGTTTGAGGGATAGAAAGAAAAGTTTCTTAACTGGGTACAAGCCAATCAGTTCCACAACTGGGTTGCAGTAGAAAACGGATACAAGTGGCCTAAAGATGAACGTGAACAATATTTGCCTTTGGTTACATTTACACCTGTTGATAAAGATGCATTTGTGGCTGAAAAGAAGATGATTAGCCTGATACAATAATCTGTGATGGAAGATCTTAATTCTACTACCAGAATGTGAAACTTCACAAGAATTATGGGAAGCTCTTTGTGATAAATTCAAGGGAAGTGATGAGATGATAAAGAGCAAAAAGGCATTAATCAAGAAAGAATTCGAGATCTTTACGATGATCAAAGGAGAGATCATGAAGCAGATGATTGACAGATATTGTCATCTTATGGTTCACATGCGAAGGCATGATATCAAGAGAAGTATGGAAGAGCAAATAGAGAAGTTGGATGACGCACATCCTGAGGGAGAATGGACAACGTATTTGATGATTCTAAAGAACAGTCCGGCTTGGAGACATTTCAAATTGTCATCTTTCATCGACAAATTAGAAGGTCATGAAATGGAGTTAATGAAAATTGCGAAATCAAAGAACACGAATGTTGTTCAAGATGTCGGTGTTTATTACAAAGGTGGTGTTCAAGATATTCTGATTCAGAGTCCGAGAATTCAAACAACATTCAGTGCTATTATGAATTCCACGAATTATTCATCACAAAATCATAGTTCTCCGAACACTGGATATTCAAGCATGGGTTCAAATTCTTCGTTTCAAAATCAGAACACTCCGTCGTATAAGGCAAACCAATCCAGTTCTGGCCCAAATGTTTTTCAGTGCAACATCGCTGTTAATCTGAAGAATGTTTTTCCAGAAAAAGTAGCTAAACAACACATAGCACTTCTTGCTATTGTTTTGGAATCTTATGAATGTTTAGTTACTGGAAAGATCGGAAATCCTGAAATGACAGTAGAGGATTACGATCAGGTGGATGAAGAAGATTTAGAACTGATGGACATCAAGTGGAGTCTAGCTTCGATCATCAGAAGAGTTACCAAGTTTGTAGCGTTAACTGGAAGAGACATCGGTAATTCAAGTAACAAACTGGGTTTCGACAAGACGAAAGTTACTTGCTTCAAGTGCCGACAAAAAGGGCATTTCAAATGAGAGTGTCCAAACCAAGAAGTATGTGGCAATCAAAGTCCTTGGAGGTGGAAATGATTACTATAAGAAAGCATTACAATACAAGCCATTTCAAAGAAAAATCAAAGTTCAAGATCAGTCATCCAACACCAAAGAAAAAGCTATGATTTCTTCAAATGAAAATGAAGGTTCTGATTGGAACAAGTATATTAACAAGAAGATTGGAGTTGCTCTTATGGCTGAGATTATGGAAGAGCAAGATATATCTACTGAGAATGCACCTCTGGAGAATGCAATTCTGGAGGAATACATACAGAGAGCTGAGGAAGAGGAGATGGTGTATCTTGAAACTCAAAGACAAAATGCAATGAAGTCAGAGGCTGAAAAGGTAATTTCTAAGGTAAACATGATTGAAAAGGAAATTGTGAAGGTTGTGGAGGTTGAAAAACCTTGCACAAAGTACACAAATCCTTGTGAGCAATGTGCTAAGAAGTCTAAGATCATAAGTGAAATGACTGTACATAATAAAATTTTCGTTATGATTACAGAACAATAAAAGAAGCTTATGAAAAAATAAAAAGCTCTTATTGCAATGTCTAAAAAGCTAATCTTGAATGAAGAGCTAATGTAACAATGTTAAGTGCAACAGTAATTGAAAAATAAAAAGCAATTAACATGTACATTGACACAATTGCTGAAACAAGACAAAAACTTCAAGACATGAAGATTGAAACAAAAAGGGTAAGGCAATTGTTAAAAAGTTATACTACAAACGCTTATGTCATAGATCACATTCTTCCTACGATCAAGCCGGGGGCAAATGTTGATAAACCAAAAGGTACAAGCGTAAAGAATACAGAAATGTTCAACCTCCACTATTTGCGAGTTACTGCTGCAAGAAAGAGGACGGTATTGAAAAGGCAAAAAACATAACGCTTTTATCAGAAACGAAAGATCATTTGCCTGAGAACATTGACGTAGTCTATACGAAATCAAACAGTGACAGTGAAGCAATTGTAAAAAATGTGATAAAAATGTTTTTGAAAATGATTCTGATGATGGCAGCTTTGAAAGCGTCAACTCGAGTTCGAACAATTCGGAATCACAATCTGAAGATGATGATACATCATCAGAAAATGATCTAAGTGATGATCCTAACATTGTCATGTACCAAGTTAAGGAATGTAATAGATTATATTTTGACGATAGCTTTCCGATTAGGAACGTGAAAGAGATCAAATCGATAAGTTGTTCAAACTCATGGAAGTTTCATCAGATGATATCGAGATAAATGAGAAAAGGTTTTATTCAAAACCTAAAAAGAACTTTAACAACTACCGAAAGAATGGTGGTGATTTTCCTGAGAATAGGAGAGCAGGGTTGGGTTTGGAAGTAAATGAGGATGAACCAAAAATGAAATAAAAGTCACCATATCATGAATATAAAAGTAAAAACATGAAGTTTGTGTATGGGACGAGCATGGTTCATGAGGAAAGCTTGATCGGTAAGCAATCGAATAAGGAGTTCAAGAAAGAGAAAGAACTTCGGGACAAGGCTAAATCCGCAAGTGGAGTAAAACCCACTAGTGGACATTCTCATGACACTCGGACTTGCTTCATATGCAATGAAGTTGGTCCCATTGCTCGCAAGTGTCCGAATTTAAAGCCTTTGTATCCACGAAGAAATTCAGTTTCACATGATGAGAAACTGAAGCAAACAAAGATTGTTAAACAGAACACAATGTTAAAAAGAAATTTTGAATCTAAAATCGAAGTGAAACCTAAGTTTGTGAACTCTACTTTTGAAAAAGGTGAAACTTCATAATGTTTTGAAAACAAAGATTCAAGTTTTTATGTCAAAAAGCAAGAAGCTTGTCACAATCCTTGGCTGCTAAAAAGAAATCATCTGAAAATGGAAAGTCTGTGTCTGTTAAAACTGACAATGTCAAATCAAATGAGTCAGTAACCAAAAATGATCTTTCAAAGTTGAAACAAGATTTTCTAAAACAGACAGAGAAAGAAAAAGTCAAAAAAGTTTCAAAATTAACATTGGACGAAATGTTTGTTGATAATTTTGAATATGATGATGGTTTTGAAAGTTATTACGAAAACCTTTACTCGTTTCAGCCCAAGACCAAAAAGGCTTGGGTTTCACTATTCAAGTAGTTTCTTTCGTGTGCATGGGTTCCAAGATCCACTTTATCAAAGTCGATTCTGGATAGCAGGAGCTCCATAACATTTTAACTTATCTAGAAATGTCAAAATCTTTGTCATTTTGAAGGGGAATAGTTAAAAGAATGTTTGTGATTTTGAGAAAATCCACACCACTGATTGTAATATCAAAACCATTTAAAATTCACGTTAACAAAGTTTAATGGTTTGTTCTGCTGACAGATGATGATGCAGAAGTTGAAAAAGGATCGGACGACGAGTTCTCGTGATCCTCATTGGTTTTTTACATTTTTAGAAAAATTTCTTAAAATCTAAAATCCAAAAATATGATTTTGATTTTAGGGGGAGTAATGATTTCAGAAAATCAAAAACATATGAAAAAGATGAAAATTCAAAAACACTAGAAAATTCAAAAAGTACAAAAACATTGAAAAAGACAAAAAGATTTTTGTGTGAAAAAGGAAATGATAGTACATCAGTGGACTATCACAGTATGCTAAAAAATTGTAAAGTTTAAAAGTGATAAACAAGTCTTACTGTGGATGTGTCGATAGACTTTACACGTTCAGTAAATTGTTTCTGAGATATAAACTAAATTTTACAACTGCTTAAGCTTGTGGATTAACATATCTTGGATATATGGACTTAGTACTCCGAAATTTCATTTGAAAGATTGCCTGATTCTGAGATACGAGGTCTTTATAGATAGTTGATATCTGGGGTATTATACAAGTTCTTCTGATTTTGCGGAAGCAATAGCCCAGAACTTCTATAATGCTTTTGCTAAAAATCCGCAAACTGCAAGCAAAATTGAAAAAATCAAAAGATCTAATCAGTTGCAGTGCTTAAAAGATTCCTTAATTGGAACACACCTTAAAGTCGAGCCTTCATCTCTTTGTCTGTACGGTAGTACTAACCTGAGCTCTCAAGGTCTCGCACAACCCAGATACAGATATCAATTACGCTATACTCATCTGTAAGATGAAATATAGGGAATCTTGATACGGGAGTATATTCAAGAAATGGGATAAGTCAAGTTTCATAAATATACCTGACATATCTTTGAACAATTGAAAAATGTGTTAACTTTTAAGTGGACAATCATATTGATAATCTAGGTAAATGAGTTTAAAACTTAAAGTCATCAAAAAGGTCAACGGTATTGGTGATATGCCTCAAACAACTGATATGAGCCTTAGACACGAATTCACAAAATATATCTGTAAATATGTTTGTATATAGTTTACTTACTTTACTTGCTTTACAGTTCTAAAACCAAAAAGATTTTCAGTGTGTTTTAGCATAAACTTTCTAAAATACAAAAAGATTTTGTTTCTACATTTTTTTTCAACGAACCAATGTTGAAGAACAGATCTTCGAAGTTGGTAAGAAAATCTGATAAGTGTTTAAAAGTCCATTAATTAGAAACTTTAAAATTAGATTGTTCATAACGGGTTTTTCAAAACCGAGGTCATTAACTTGGACTCGGTTGATAAAATTGGTTAATCAAGGTCATTAACTTGGACTTCGTCAACTAAGTGGATTTTCACAAATGGTAAATTTGTGAAAGTTGAAAGTCTTAAATGTAA
This sequence comes from Scalesia atractyloides, assembly GCA_947069175.1. Classification (NCBI taxonomy): domain Eukaryota; kingdom Viridiplantae; phylum Streptophyta; class Magnoliopsida; order Asterales; family Asteraceae; genus Scalesia; species Scalesia atractyloides. Next base: position 33,274,618 of record CAMTDV010000030.1, read on the forward strand.
AATGCATTCAAGGTCATTAATTTGAACTTGAAATATCTAAAGGTTTGAAAAGTTTTAAAGTGAAAATTAAAATTTTAAATGTTGATGTTACAAAATTTTAAAGTTTGAATCTGAAATAATTATTTAAATGTTAGAAAGTATTGAAACAGGAAGTAAAGATTGAAAGGGAGTTGATATTTCGAAGATTGAAGATTCCGGAAAGCTTAAAGCAAGGAGGAGCAAAGCTTAAAGCAAGGGGGAGCATGGTGATTAAAGTTTTATCAAGACAATCTCAAGAAAAAGAGGAGGATATAAAGATCAAGAAGTTAAAGTTAATTCAAGACTAAAGATCAAAGACTCAGAAGATTATTTGAAGTCGAATGACTACGGCAACATCCAACGGGGAGTCTTTTGGTGCATATGTCTATTGCCTACGTCATTATACATCGATACTGAGTGAATAGGGCTTAATCTGTTAGAAACGAGGCGTATTTAAGTAGTGTCGAGATCAAGTTCGCCCGGAATCATCATTGTGAGAACAACTTCCGCCGAACTAGTTCTAGACATGTTCGCCCGAACTTGTTGACATCCAAGGGAACTTGAACCACTATATATAGGTGCCTTGGGTTTTCATTTGTAATAGATCTGTGATTTTGGCAACTGAGAGGCAAAAGCTCTGTCGGATCCGGAACTTGAGTGTATTGAACTTTAAGATGAATGAAAAAAACAGTTTAAATGAGTAATTCTTGCTATTTGGTTAACATGTCATTAGTTTCCGCCTAATTGGACATTAGATAACAAATTTAGGTTCCCGTGCTAATCGTGGACGGTCCTAACAGTTTAGCCGAATTAAAATGTTAAAAATTGCATGGAGCAGGTGCATTATTGTTGTTATTGCTGGCGTGGTTTATTTGATTTATGAGATTGGGTAGTACAACAGCAAATTGTTGAGCTATCATGGCTGCCATATCGGCATCTGAATTTGCATTTCGACGAGGAGGCATTCTAAAAGAGAGGAAAAACATGAGAGAAAATGAGTGAGATGAAAGTTGGATAATCAAAATGAGATGTTAAAATATCGACGCAATGTAAGGATGGTGGTTCACTCTCCCAAGAGTCCCAGGTAAGAGTGAGATGTCAAAACAAAATGAATGTTGGATAATCAAAATGAGATGTTAAAACAAACAAACGACACACTGTGACTAATCAAAGTAAATTGGTCTTTACAATGTATCACGAAGATATGCTTTAGCCTATAGGTGGACACTCTCCCCAAGAGTCCCCGGGTAAGAGTTATGTGTCCGATTAAGTGGATTTGTACGAACACTCTAGCCTTAGAGAGAAAACTTAGGGTACATGCATCCACCCTTCCAGATTGCATGTGTTCACATTATTAAAACCCAAACTTTGATGAGATTTTGAAAACTTTATAGGCTAAAAGCCTAAAAACAAACCATCTAAAGATAGATGATTGATTTTCAAAACGAATTTGAAATTTGTGGATTTGTTTACATTGAAAATAAACTATACTTTGGTAGCCTCAGCAGTTGTTGCCTTCAATGGATTCTTATACATGTAACACTGTCCAATTGAAAACTTGGGAGTTTTGCAATTATAGTAGCTGCTCTTGTTGAACTCTCACCAAGGGTTACTTGGATTTAGATTGTTTCTTGGTTTTCTTTTTGGTGATTTTTGGTGTGGGTTTCAAAGCACTGGTTGTAGTGCCCTGATCACCAAGAGCAGTGGGCTCAGTAGCAGGGGGTTGAGATTGAACATTTTGTTCTTCTAAAACAGGCTCAACCTCCTCTACTTGTGTTTTTTACTTTGATTGATTGGGGATGCGAGTAAAGTTTCATGAGTAAGTCGGCCATGTGGTGTCACAACACCTTTTTAGATAAACACATAAAAATCTCGGATGCATCAGAAAAGGTGAGCGATCCTTTTTAATGTTTTCAAAATTTGCCACCAAGTCATTGAACAATACTTGGGAAAAGTTAAAATCAGATTTTGTTAAAATAGCATAACCCAAGTATTGCATGTTCAAAGGTATCTCATTAAAGGCCGTTGACTTGGCAGACATGCATGTTAACAAAGTGTGGAAGAAAAACTTCATTTCAGTAGGAAATTGAGGTTTATAGATAGTCTTACCTTTAAGTGACCAACATACCCTCTTTCGATGAACTCGTGTTGTAAATCTATGATTGGTAGATAGGAGCAGGCATTTGCCCAGAACTCTCTTAAAGATGTTGATAGATAGGAGCAGTAATTTCCAAGAGTTCTTTGTATTTTGACTCTTTCAACGCTTTAATCATAGAATGATATTGCGTATTTGAGTTTGTTTCGTCAAAAATTGCAGTGTAGTTTTGTGGGGTTTTGAAATTTAGAATCGCCATGAATGAAAATGATGAAGAATAGTTGTGAAAATGAAGAAGATTTGAGAGAAAAACGCTTTTAGAATTTTGAATTCGATACGGCAGAGGTAAAAACTCTGATTGGGATAAAACAGGGTTTTATAAAGTGACAAACTGATGATGATGTGGAAAAGATTTGACGGCTATCATACGTCCACGTGTATCCTCTGATGGTGTATGGAAGATAAGTGTTATGGTAAACACTGTTGTGTGTCAACAGTGGATGGAAAGTAGTGTTTTGATTTTACACTATCAGTGGATAGCTTATCAGTGGATAAGGTCAACGCAGTGGTTTGACCAACTAGAGCATACACTTTGTCTAGTAGATAGGTTTTCAAGCCTATTAGTGTTTTGAAAGAACAGTGGATAGAACAGACTTTTGAGATTTATTGAAAAACTTCAATTTTGACTATTATTAAGGATGGATTTTTTATTTTCTGAAAACATTTTATTGCTTTTTGCACATGGAACACAAAACTTTGCTTTTAATCCATATTTAGCATTCCAGTTCTAGAGATCAGACTTTCAAAGGTAGAGGTATCTAATGCTTTAGTTAGAACATATGCCAGTTGATCTTTAGTATGGACATGTTGTAAAGAAATCAAACCTTTTTCATAGCAATCTCTCACAAAGTGATGTCTGATATCAATGTGCTTTGTTGTGGAGTGTGAGACCGGATTTTTAATGATATTTTCAGCTGCTTGACTGTCTATCTTGAGAGGAGTCTTTAAAGCCGTTATACCAAAATCCAGCAGTTGGTTTTGAAGCCACAAAAGTTGAGCAGTGCAACTTGTAGCAGCATTGTATTCTACCTCAGCAGTGGATGTAGAAACTACAACTTGTTTTTTGCTTTGCCAAGACACTAGGCAATCACCTAGGAATTGAACTCCTCCTGATGTGGACTTCCTTGTGGTGTGGTAACCAGCAAAATCACTATCTGAGTAACCTGAAAGCTTAATGTTTCCATTAGCAGGATACTAGATACCAAGTGTGGAAGCACCTTTTATGTATCTGAATATCCTTTTAGGTGCTGACTGGGATCTAGCACAAACACATGTTGCAAATATGATATGTGGCCTAGAAGCAGTTAGGTACAGTGAAGACCCAATCATACATCTATAGAGAGTTTGATCAACCAGGTCATCTTTATCCTCAACAGTTACAAGCTTTGAGGTTGCCATAGGTTTACTACAAGGTTTACAGTCATTCATATCAAATTTGTTAAGCAGTTCTTTGACATACTTATTTTGATGAATGAAAGTGCCATTGTGATTTTGTTTAACTTGAAGACCAAAAAATCATTGTAGCTCACCTATTGCACTCATTTCAAACTCTGCGGCCATGAGTTGTCTAAACTCTTCACACATGGCAGTGCATTTGGATCCAAATATGATGTCATCCACATAAATTTGGACAAGCATCAAATCTTTTCCTCTCCATTTCAAAAATAGGGTTTTCTCAATTTTACCTCTTGAAAACCCAATGGATAAGAGAAAAGTGGATAGAGTTTCATACTAGGCTCTAGGTGCTTGTTTTAGACCATACAGTGCTTTGTTGAGCTTGTACACATGATCAGGATAGAATGCATCTTCAAATCCAGGAGGTTGACACACATACACTTCTTCCTTGATCTTTCCATACAAGAATGCACTTTTGATATCCATTTGAAACACTTTGATGTTGTGGTTGCCAGCAAAAGCTAAGAACATTCTGATGGCTTCTAACCTTACTACAAGAGTAAAGGTTTCATCATAGTCAATGTCCTCTTCCTGTCTGTAACCTTGAACCACGAGCCTTGCCTTGTTCTTGACAACAATACCCTTTCATCACTTTTGTTCTTGAAGACCCACTTTGTGCCAATAGGACATAAATCCTGAGGCAGTGGTACAATTCCCAGACTTGTTGTCTTTTGAACTGAAGAAGCTCCTGTTGCATAGCTTCTATCTAACTATTGTCTTTCAGTGCCTCTTGGTACTTGACAGGTTGTGTGAGTGATAGAAAACCAGCAAAGAGGCAAACATTTTGGGACTGGCTTCTTGTGAGCACTCCATCATTTATGTTGCCAATAAATTGATCCAATGGATGGCTTTTGAGCAAAATCAATTCACCTTGGTATGGGACAATTGCATTTTGAGGTGAAGGCGACAAATGCGTATCAGCTGACCTAACCTCTGCTGGTGAATTTGAAGTTCCAGCCTCTGATTGGAATGGTGGTGGAGGGATAGGAGGTATGGATGTGAGATTGTGTTGACTTTTGTTCACATTGTGTGGACTTTTATCAACAGTGGTTTGATGTTGAGAACTAGCAGAGGTTTCTGGATCAACAACTGTTGAGCCAACAGAGCTTTACCATTGTTACTAACATCTGCTCCTCTGGTAGCTAGACTGACTTTGAAGTTTGGAAGGATACAGTCATATCCTTGATCTTGTTGTGTTGATTGTGAGGTACCTGCATGGTTAGTCTTGATATACACATCTTAAAATGTAAATTTTTCTAAGTCAAACAACTCAACAGGATTTGCTGCGATTTTCAAAGAAGAAAGTTCATTGAACTTCACATTCAGAGTTTCTTCAATACACTTTGTCCTAGAGTTAAAAACTCTATAGGCTTTGGCAGTGGTTGAGTATCCCAGAAAATAACCACAATCAACTTTGGCTGCAAACTTTGAATTTGGATCTTTTAAGTTTAAAATGAAGGAAGGACAACCAAATACTTTGAAATATGAGATCGGAGGTTTGATTTTATAAAAAATTTCATAGGCAGACTTTTGACGTCTGGGGTTAATCAAAACTCTGTTTTGAACATAGCAAGCCGTGTTTACAGCCTCTGCCCAAAAAGACAAGGATAAACCTGAGTTTGCAAGCATAGTTCTTGCTACTTAAATTAAAGTTATGTTTTTCCTTTCAACCACCCCATTTTGTTCTGGAGTCCTTGGATGCTATATTACCTAACAATCCCTTTTGACTCACAGTGTCACACCCCGACCCGCAGCGGAAAAGGTGATCGGGGCATGATTGGGTTATCATCAAAGCTCATGACATTTATTAAGCGTTTCATATTCATTAATACAAATTAAATGGAATTTTACAATAAATGTTACAACATGATCTAACTAACAATCTAAACTTCTTTGTTCTCTTCTAAGGCATATCCTATGTTTTCCTTGCTTCAACCTGTTCACCTGTATCATGTGTAAAAAGGTTTTTGGATCAACATAATGTTGGCGAGTGAATCCTATGGAAAACATTTGAACAAATTTATTTAAATTGATTATGAAATATGTGCACAACCAAACATGAGTAAAAATAGATGTAACTTAATCAACAATCATAAGATGTTAAATGAAACACACATGAACAATAGTGGAACAATTAGAGGCACGCGATGCTCAACTCGTCTCTCACGAGGAACTGAGGGGCCTGATGAATGATTTGCATAACATGATAATATGAATGACACAACTACAAACAATATAAACTCAATGATACACACATGAACAATAATGAATTTGATTTGAAGCACGCGTTGTTCAACTCGTCTCCCACGAGGAACTGATGGGCTTAATGTATGAGTTTCTTATAACTGGACAAAAAGGCAATAAGTAAATCACAACAATAAAAACAATCTAAGTTTAGGTCATGATATGGTATGGCACAAGTTTAAATAAATAAATTAATTATTTTCATAACACATGACACACCCCAAAACGTGTAATTTAAAAGGGGGAGTTGTAAGATTCACTCACAGTGGGTGCGTTCGGTTGATGATGTTGAATGTACGCGAAGTGGTTTTAACCACGAGTGAGTTTAACCTAGAATAATCGCATTATGGTTCGGTAAGTAAACGGATTTTATTAATCTATTTTAGTAGGATTGTTGGGTGTATTTTTGTGAGTTTGAGGCTATTTTCTAATCTTAAAAATGTTATTTTTAAGTATTTTTAATTGATTTTTAATTAAAATAATTAAATAAAAATAATAAAAAAATTGATTTTTTTCTGACCATTGACCAGCCCGTTGACCGTTGACCTGACCGTTGACCGGTTCGAATGCGGAACACAAGTGCGCTGAGTGAGGCTCGAACCCGAGACCTACCGTACGCGTGCACGCAGCTCTACCAACTGAGCTACGTGTCTAACCCGTTATAAATCTGATTTTAATTATATATATATATTAATTAGTTTAAACCGAAAATCATTTTATTTTAAAAACAGTTTTAAGCGAATCGGACATACACTCCACAGGTCTCGAACCCGGGACCTGTGGTTTAATCTAACACACAGTCCACCGCTGGACTGTGTGTTCAACATGTTATATAATTCGATTTTTATTATACTTAAATACTAATTAGTTATTTCCTTTTCTGCCTTATTTAAAAAGAAGAGATAATTGTCCGAGTCGGTGCAGAAGACCGGACTCGAACTCGTGACCAGTGATATAAACAAACACACAGTCCACCGCTGGACTGTGTGTCTAACTTGGTTATTATTCCGGTTATCAATATACTTAACATATACCAGTATTGACTCCGGTTCAGTTAAACAAAAATTTGATTTTTATTTAGGCAGCGTGTATGAAACCGGATTCGAACTCGTGACCTTTGCGTTATATGTGCACACAGTCCACCGCTGGACTGTGTGTCTAACCCGATTAATATCCTGATTTTAATTATACTTATAAGATACGGAAATACATCGTCTTCTTCATCAAGATAGAACCAGAGTTCGGAAATCGACTGGTTCCAAGTTTTTATCGGTTTATTAGTGTTTTTCAGTTCATTACGGTGAGATAAATGTGAAAAGGAAAAGAAATTGGGCGGAGAAGTATACCGACTGGACCCTCTGTTTTCCGGCAGAACTCAGGCGACAGTAATAAGCTCCGGCGTCAGGTGTCTTGCAGCAGCGAGTCCCCAGAAGGTTTGAAGAAGGTATGGGTGACTCCGGTATAAGTTTAAAAGATTTAGTGAGGTTCAGAAATAAGGAAATCGGTTTTCCGGCGACGAACAGAAAAGTTCCGGCGAGGGAGTTTTCGCCGAGAAAGAGTGTGGTTTTGAACGAAAAGGTTTTCAATGGGTTGAGGGTGAATTTATAGGGGAAAATCGAGATGTATTTGGTCTGATTTCCGACTGGGTTCATTGATTTAAATTTTCCGGCGGTTATGGTTTGGTCGCGGACTTCAAACATCGGTTATAACCGATGTCTTGTTAATGGTTTACGTTATAACTGAAAATGGTGTTAAAAACTCGCGAGGTTTCCGGGATTCCGACGACTGAACTGATGGGCGCCGATTTTGAATTCGTAACGTCACTTTATCAATTAAATGATTTCAATATTTACCAAACAGAACAAGTGGCGCAGTGGTTTGTGTGTGTGAGATAAGTCGCTGAGTGACTCGGCGAGTGACCCAGGTTCGAAACCCGGCTGGATCATTTCATTTTTATCTTGCGATTTTCAACAGTTTTTCAAAAACTAAATATATAGTCCCGTATAATAATTGATTACGTATCGTTTAAAAATATTTTGGGCATTTAATTCGCAACGAAATTTTTGACTGACTGTTCGGTTGATAAACGGAGCGGGTTTGGTAAATCCGTTTTTTGACGGATGTTACACACAGAATGCATCCAACTCCTTGTTCCTAAACTCTGTCCCATTCTCACTTCTAAATTTTTTACTGGAAGGTGAAATTGCTTTTATACTTGTTTAACAAAATTTTGCAAAATGCCAGCAGTTTCATCTTTAAAATGCATGAAGAAAGTCCATGTAAACCTTGAAAAATCATCAACAATGACCATACAATACCTTCTCTTTGTGAGACTCATGATTTTTACATGGCCAAACAAATCCATGTGCAGCAATTGCAAGCACTGGGTTTTTTGGACTCTTCAATAGATTTGTAAGAGCTTTTATGTTGTTTACATTTTAAACAGGAAACACAATGCTCTTCACAAGTAAATTGTTTTTGAGGTAAACCTCTTAGAAGACTTGGTTTTGAGAGAGTGGAGATAGTTTTGAGATTTGTGTGCCCAAGTCTTCTATACCATAGCTATGTCTCTATGTTTGAGGCAACTGAGAACATGCATGCATTAGACAATGGGTTATCCTTCAACATATCAACCACATACACCTTGCCACTCATATGAGCAACAAGTTGTGCTTTACCCTCAACAATGATTTGATCAATCTTTATAAAAACCTCTGGTCCTACAATTTGACATGTTTTCTTTGTAAAGAAGGATCCATATCCTTTATCACTCATTTGTGAAACACTCAGAAATTGAATTTTAGATTGTCAATGAGATTAACATTTTCAAATTTGAGTTTCCCAGCTTGAACACACCCAGACCCCAACACCTTCCCTTTTGAATTATTACCAAAGGATATATTACCCCCTCCATGAGCCATGAAGTCTTTGAGTAGGGCTTTACATCCTGGCATGTGCCTGGAGCCTCCACTATCTACATACCATAAACTACCAAGGCAAATAGAAGCTCACTACACACCAGTAAATAATTAGCTCAAGTGAGTTTCCAAAGCCAAAATGGCTTTGGATGAGGTCACAGATTGTCCAATCTCAAATTCAGGAGAATGGTCAGTGGTTTAGATTTGTCTTTGTAACCACTAATGTGAACCGTTTCCAATCAGATGTTGGTAGCCATGTGGATGCCTATTGACTTTTGGCTATGAGGGTTACTTGTAACCCTCATAGCTAAAAGGAACCTTTTGATAAACAGGCTGGCCATATCCTCTTGGAAATCTGTTTGTAGGTGGTGCATCTGTCACTTGTACCTGTCTGGGAACAGAGGTTTTGGTCAGTGTTTCAACATGTTCAAAGGTCTGCTTAGATTTTTTCTAGTAGAACTTGAACTTTGACTTTCAAGAGCTTTTGATTTCATCTCCTTTATCTTTTCATCATAGGTTTTGAGATAAACACACTCCTGAGTCTTGTGATTTGTCTTATCACAGATTATACATTTTGATGAATTTGGGATCACAAAAGTTTGGTTTATTCACAAGCTCTTAAGAGAAAACAATTTTCAGAGACATGATTTCTTTTCTCACAAAAGTTACAAAACAAGTTTTTGACCTTTTCTTTCTTCCTTTTATCAGACTTCTTTTCAACAAATGTTGTAACATCTGCTGGAAGATCTTTAATAGGAATGACTCTTGCTTTTGGTGCCCTAACACCATCAACGGTTGTGGAGTCCATTGGCTTGCTGTTTTCTAACATGTCACACTCATCTGACCATGTGGGTTTGAACTGATATTTCTTAACTTCTTTAAAAGTTGAGGAACACTCAGGTTTTTTCCAAAATGATTTTGTTTCCATTTTTATCTGTGACTTTTATCTCTTCACCAGGCAAGTTTTTGGGGAGAACTTCAACCAAATCAGATTCAATTTTAGCATCATTTTCAAAAATTTGATCATTGCTTTTAAAACAAATACCAAATTTTACGTTGCTCTTGATCTGTTTTTCCAACATAATCTCATAACCTTTGCAAGACTCAACCCGTTTTTCACATGTAATTTGTGTGGATTCTAACTCCTTTTTGTAAACTTGATATTTCTCTACCATAGTTTGTAGTTGGTCTTTGATTATGCTTGCCTCATGCTTCAGGCTGCTAATTTCAGAATCTTTGTTAACCAACTTTGTTTTCAACTCTTAAGTTAGTTTTTCAAAATTTAGTTCATCATAAAAAATGTTGTTTCTAAGGTTTTCATTTACCCTTTTTATGTTTGCAAAAGCTATGATGCATTTTTTAGAACATAGATCTTTGAGGATCTTGGGTGATACCTTAGAAGCAGCCATGAGAGCACAGTCACAATCATCTTCACACACCTCTGTATCCCATGGATCAGATAGAGAGTTCTTTTCTTCAGCAACAGTATCTTTTGAAACCACTACTTCATCACAACTTAAAACTCATATGATTTAGACACTTGTTCCATAGACTCATCACCTTCAACAATCGGGTCTAGGGCCATTAAACAAAAATTTTCAATTTCAACATCATTTTTGGCCATAAGAGCAAAGTTTTCATCAGTTAATTCCTGTGGCAAACTACTCTAATCAACAAAGCCTTGAGTTAAAAAGATTTTCCGGTTAACCTCTGTCGGAACAATGGTTTGAGTAGTTTGAGTGACATGTGGTGCTTGTTGCACATGCACTTGAGGTGGTGGTGCTTGAACATATTGAATTTGTGGAACAGTGGTTTGAACATAGTGCACGGGAACAATGATTGTTGGGTGTGCAATATGAGTAGTGTTTTGAACTTGATGAGCAGGGGTATATTGGGAATACTGGGCAGTGCTTTGTGTGTGTTGAGGTCTAGGGCCAGTATGTGTTACAATTGGTCCTGAAGTTTGAAATTTGCATTCTCTAGCAAAGTGCCCTAACCTATTGCACTTATAGCATTTGATTTTAGACTTATCTAGCCCAACCTTCAACCCCCCATGCAACCCAGGGAATTTTCTACCTGTTCTTTTGTAAAATTTACTAGCTCTAACACTTAATAGAGCCAGTTGGTGTAAAATGTCCATTTCTTCAAAATCAGATGGTTCAAAATGTTGTAAATCATTAAGCTCAAAGGAGAGATTGTCAGAGGTTTAGCTTTCACCACTTGCAGTAAATGCATAGTTGGGTGAGTAAGAATCAGAGTTAAAGTTTCCTCCAGAGGTTATATCAATAAAATGATCATAACCTTGTTCCTTTACACTGCCAGAACCCTCTTCTTGGCAAAATAGAGCTGTATTACCCAAAGTGTAATCATCAGTTATTTTACCAGAATCTTGTACCAGAATCTTCTAGTTTAACTCTCTATCGTAAGTGAGGAGTATGCCATGAAGCTGTGTGAGTGACATCTCTTTAAAACCAACAGATTTGTGTAACATAAGCTACAATGTCCCATTTTTCTGGTAACGATCAAAGGAAATGACTATTGACAGTCGAATTAGAAAATACAACGTTCACCAGTTTGAGTTCATTGATTAGACAGCTAAAACGCTCGAATTGTTGTGGTAATGACTCTCCTTTGATGTGACAAAAGGTTTCATACTGTTGATTCAGAATTTCTCTATTGTTTTCCATAACGTCTTCAGTACCACCGAATTGTTCTTTTAGTGCATCCCACAAATCCTTTGCACTATTTCAGTGGAGAATCCATTATTGGTTTGAGATACATAATGTAAGTCATTATTTTTACTTTAATTGTTTTTATTAGTCTATGTCATGACTACAATTAAGCTTTGTAGACATGGTTTGCATTTTGATTCTACGAAGAAGACAAGGATTTAGATAAAGTTCAATAATTTGAGTCAATTTATTAAAAAGGCTAGTTTGTTTCAACATAAAACATATTTGTATAAATAAAAGCTTGCTTCTAATCTTATTTGACGATGTCAATCATATGTTTAGTTCAGTAAGGATAAACATAAATGAGATACTGAGATGTTAGCCATCTTAAAATCTCAAACATATACAACACTATAACACCATCATATTCACTTGCTGTTTGATTTTGCTTAACTCAACTACCCTTGCAAGTAATTATTTTGTTTCCTTTCAGGTTAAAAAAAATGTCTTAAAAAGTTTAAAGGAGTCGTGATTGGTATTGAACTTGGAAGTTGGATAAATATTTGATTTATTTAGTAGGCCCAAGCTAGAAATTTTTATTAAGGGTAAAATAGTAATTAACAGGAGTAATTTTAATGAAAAAGAGAAATATGTAATTTATACGGGTTAGGAAGGGGAAATATGTAATTAAATTTTTTATTTGGGGAAATATGTAATAAGCCCTCTTAGGAGGGGAAATATGTAAAAATAAAACCCGTAAGTTAATCATGCATCATTCTTTTAAATCATTTGATTTTCATGTAATTTCATAAAAAAGCACTTTTATAATGATTCATGGATACTTTTGAAATAGTCAAACATTTCTTAAACAATCAAAGACATGAATATTCATCAAAAAGCCTATGTTACTCACATGAATTTTTATGCTGACGTTTTATTTTCACATATGTTTCAGGAGCTTATGTTTGACTTTGAGCATGCTTCGCATAGGGCGGACATGGGCCTTAGTGACTTTAAAATTTGCAAGTCAATTATTGTACTTTGTTGTATTATTTCCAAGACAATGTAAACAATTAACTCAATAAAACAAAGACTTATGTGCCATGTGTTGTGAAACAATTTGTAACGTGACTCACCAATGTTTCCGCCACGTCTTGTTGTATATTACGCAATTGAGGTGTTACAAAAAGTACCCTTGTTAAACTCACAATTAAAAACCTAACCATTTGAGATGAACACCCAAGCATACGCGATAAGAACCAGCACAAAAATCAAGAAAAACGCGCGATTAGAAGAAAAAAGGCGGGCGAGGACACGTGTCACGCGAAGGCGCCATGTGTCAGACCTATGCTGGACACATGGCAACCTAAGCCAGGCCGACCTCCCCCGCGCCACGCGAGAGATTACGCCTCCCCGCACGACACGCGGGAGAGTCCAATTTTGGGTCTATGAAGGCCAGTATGGGAGAAGTTCAGTCACTCAATTCTTTTTCAAAATCAATATTTCTTTCTTTCTTAAAGCACTATTCTAATACCGAGCCCCCTAAAACCCTAAACTATGCCCTGTTGTAAGTGTTTTAACCCTGATCACTGATTCAATACCCTGTCCGATCGATTTGAAACCCAGCAACTGATGCCAAAGTGCTGCCTGAATAAGGCTATACCTTTTTAACGACATTGGGGTTTTGATCTCGTGATGTATCGTTAAAGTTGAGTTGGATTGTTGCACTAACACGTGTTGCATTGTATTTTTATTAGAAACCCAGGATTTAGACCAGAAGGCTATTACTGTACCCTAATTCTTCAATGTGAGTTATTCTTTCTTTTCTCAAATGCATTGCAAAACCGTAAATGTTTTGCAGTTATATTATAGTGATTAAGTCTTTCTATTCTTACTCACTACCATCAGTATGTGGGGTTTTGTATACAATACTTGATAATCTTTACTATTGGACAATGGGATAGCCAATAAGTAATATGACCATAGTTACAGGAACTGCCACCGAGTGACAAACACTATTTAAAATAGTTTCTTTACTATTGGACAATGAGTTAGCCAATAGTAGTTTGGTAAGATAAACAAATGTAAAAACTCTTAATGTTGTAAATATAAGAATGTGTCATTTTGTACAAATGGAATGAACTCACAAGTATTTCCTTCTAATAAAATGTTTTTTTAAACGCGTTTCAGGTGATTATAGTTGATCAGATTAAGAGTTGGGATACGACACCAGAAGGCTTAAAGGAGTGGCTTATTTTATCAATTAAATTAAAATTTTTTTTATGAATTCGGGTTTATCCCTTATTAAAAACTACCTTTATAAAACACGAGTTTTATTCCCATCTGTTTAATAAATAAAATCCGGTGTTTCTAAACCCTGATATTTTTTCCTAACTACAGTCCTGATGAAATTTTCCACTGCAAAATTTTTGAAATAACCACTGGTACCACTTGACGGTTCACAGCTCCCGTCCAAGGAGTGGTCGAGAGCAATACTAGGAAACCAACATAACAAATAGTAGTTGATACTCCTAATCAACCACAACAACAACATGTTCAAGATGAGTTTGATAGGGGTGGTTCGTATCATGAAGAAGGAAGTGTTCATACGTGGGAGAGTGGATGGCATCGAGATGAAAATCGGGGTAATCAAGATCAATATGGGAATTATGATGAAGAGTATGGTTGTGATCATGGCTATGACAGGAATCATAATCAAGGTGATTGTAATGTTGATCAAGGTTACTTAACTCAACAACATTATAAGAAGTCGGGTAACCAAAGAAACCGATTTCAAGGTAGAAGGAATGGCCCACCCCCGCACAACAAGTATAACCAAAATCAGTATGGGCGTAGGGGGTATCAACAATTTAGTGTTTGAATTCCCAGGGTGAACAATAACAACAACCACCACAACAACAGAGCACATGTTCAAGGGGTAGAGAGTCACTTCGTCTACGAATAGCCTAAACGCTTCCCATATTGTTCCACCATTTAGAAGGATGTAACATTTGCAAAAATTCAACCGTTGTACCTTTCGACAGTTTCCGTGTTTAATAATATTGTTTAAAAATAAGTAATCTTACATGACCTTAGTCGCAACCGCGATCATGCACGACGAAACCCGACATGAAAAAAAAACTTGGACCTCTCAGGCGCCATGCGCCAGAAACCCTGTCATCTCCTGCGACGCGCGGGAGAGTGCCAGGACACGTGGCTCCGTTTCGCGACACGTGTCCAACCTACCTTAGACCGGTGGCAATCTAGGCCTAGCTGACCTCCCCCGCGCCACGCGAGAGATTTCCTGTCTTCCCGCACGGCGCGGGAGAGTCAAATTTCAGGTATATAAAGGCCGGCCTGGGACGAGTTCAAATCGCTCAGTTCGATCGAATATCGACGTCTCTTTCTCTCTCGAAGCTCTGTTTAAATACCGAGCCCCCCTAAAACCCTAAACCTGTGAAGCTCTGCTCCGTTGTAAGTATTTTAACCCCTGATCCCTAATTCGTCACCCTACCCGATTGATTTAGGACCCACCAACGCATGTCGAGGCTCTGCCTGACTAAGTCCGTTGGGGTTCTGTCTCGTGTAGTACGTCACCATGCCCGATTGTTTTAGGACCCACCAACGCATGTCGAGGCTCTGCCTGACTAAGTCCGTTGGGGTTCTGTCCCGTGTAGTATGGCCACCCTACCCGATCGATCTAGAATCACCAACGCATGTCTAGGCTCTGCCTGACTAAGTTCGTTGAAGTTCTGTCGAGTGTTGTATAGCTAAAGTGACTTGGGTTATTTTACTAACACGTAATGGATTGTATTTTTAGTAGGAACTCAGAATTTGCACCAGGAAGCTTTAAATTAAAAACCCTAAAGCTATAAGCGAGTACATAGTTCTCTTCTTTATGTTTTCTAAATGTTTTGAGGTGATTCATATGTGCTAAACTATCTTTCAAAACATACTTACTACTTATGGTTCTTGTGAATACATAATTCCCCTCTTACATGTTTTGAGGTGAATTATATATTTCCACATTAACAAAACTTATTTACATATGATTTATATACACAACATGCTTTACATTGTACGAAACTTGATGGTATGTTGAACATGACAATGATACATTCATTAACTTTGATCACGCCGACCGGTAGTATGTTATGGTATTATAGTATTGACAACCTCATTCCCGCTTCCTAGGTTTGTTTGGAAGTTTCCTCTGGGAATGACAGAAACTGTGCAATACATTTGACAAACCTTTATTTATAAAGGTTTGTCCGACAGTCAACAAGGCTTGAATGTATTCGCCAACAAACCACACTTGTTTTATAGAAAAAGGCAAATTGTTTTATATACATAGCAAGACATTTTGTTTACACAAGACATTTGGTTTATACAAAGATATATGTTTATACAATACAAGAAATTTGGTTGGTTCATACAAAGTCACAAATGTTTCTAAGTTAACCATAAAATGTTTCCCTTAAATCGAATGATTTCTCATACGACCTTACAGAAGAAACATTTTTGTCAAAGATTCATGGCTACAAAGATTTATTTAAAATATCAACGGTTAAAGTTGATTAAATGTATTTCAATATTCAAAAGTCATGAGTCGTGACCACAAAACCTATGTTACTCGCAACATTCAATGTTGACTGTATTTTCACATATGTTTCAGGTACTACTGCATGATCAAGTATGCTACATATAGGATGGATGCTGGCCTTAGCTTGATTAAAAATAAAATAGTTGTTGTATTTTGTTTCGAATTCTCAAAGACGATGTAATTTATAAGTTCAATAAAACCAAACTTTATTTACCATGTGTTTGAATAACGAGACCCCCCGACGTTTCCGTCGCGGGTTGTTTTTTATTTCGCGGTCGGGGTGTTACAGGTTGGTATCAGAGCCATGGTTATAGTGAATTAGGTTATTAGTAACACTTTTGACCTAGACTATAACCTTCCTAGGACCCTAACGCAAGTTATCTTCCGTTTAGATTTTAAATACAATACCATCACCTATCCTTAGGTGATTACAAAACAATACAAAATCTCACATTCATTCTTAAAAGTCAAGATTTCCCAAAATTTTACAAGAAATCATCATCTATCCTTAGATTATTTGTTTTTAGGCTTTTAAAGCCTTAATGTTTTGAAAATATCGTCAAAATTTGGGTTTTAGTAATGTGAACACGTGCAATCTGGAAGGGTGGATTGTACCCTGGGTTTTCTTTCTAAGGCTAGAGTGTTCGTACAAATCCACTTAATCGGACCAGTCACTCTTACCTGAGAATTCTTGGGTGAGTGTCCACTTATAGGCTAAAGCATGTCTTCGCTATACATTATAAAGGCCCGTTTACTTTGACTAGTCACCGTGTCGTTTATTCGTTTTAAGTAACGAATAAATGGATACACTCCTTATGCTTTGTTGATATTTTAAAATTTCTTTTTAACCATCCTTTATCAATCTCACTCGTTTCCTCTCATATTTCCTTTTCTTTTAGAATGCCTCCTCGTCGCGACACTACTCAAAACGCCGAAATGGCAACTATGATCGCTCAACAAATGGCTGCGATACTTCCAAACCTTGTGACCCAACTCAATCAACTCAACAATAATAATAACAACAACAATGTACTCTGCAATTTCAAACAGTTCAATTCGGATAAACCACCCAAGTTTAATGGGTCTGAAGAAGCTACTGGGCTCCTACAATAGTTTGAAAGCATCGAGAACACTTTCCGCCATTGTCAGTGTCCCAATGAGCGCAAAGTATAGTTTGCTTCAAGCATATTCCAGAAAAGAGCACTCACATGGTGGAATGGGATCATGAGAGATCGAGGTGTGGATATAGCCATGTCACAAACTTGGGGAGAACTTAGAGCTCTTATGATATAAGAGTTCTGCCCACGCAATGAAACAAGGGCACTTGAGAATGAATTCCACGAAATCTCAAGCAAGATAGTGGTGAGAATCGCGCCTACACAGATCGGTATGAGGAATTAAGCCTACTATGTCCCAATATGGTCACTCCCTTGGATAAGGCCATTGAGAAATACATTGATGGCTTACCTGATCCCGTTCAAGATATCGTTACTGGTAGCCATCCAGCCACCGTTAGGGAAACTATTGAACTAGCTGCAACTCAACCGATTCTCAAGTCAAGAAAGGGAAACTTTTCCGCAAAGGTGACAAGAAACAATCTTCTAATAATACCCCAGAGAAACTAAAAGAAAACAAAACCGAACCCCCAAAAATTCAAGGAAACGTAAGGCTTCAAGGAATTTTACTGTTGTTACCCCAACCAACCAGGTTACCCCCAACCAACCAAATCAACCTCCTGCTAAGAAACAATATGTTGGTACTGCACCCTTGTGCAACCGACGTAACCGTCATCACCAACATCATTTACCATGTCGCCAATGTACCCTCTGTGGACGATTTGGTCACTTGGCCAACGTTTGTCGTTATGTACCTACCCTGAACAAAACTATTCCAAATCCTGTTCAAAATCAAGCAGTACCTAACCGCCCTCATTTTCCACCTGGATCCTGCTATAATTGTGGTGATCTTACTCCCTACCGAACAATTGCTCGAAGCTTGTTATTACTAATCCATCTCGTGGACGCGCATTTAACCTGAATGCTAATGAGGCTCGTGCTGACAATAACGTGACGGTACGTTCCTTGTTAATAACCATCCTGTTTCTATTCGTTTTGATTCAGGTACTGATAAAAGTTTTGTATCCGTAGCATTCGAACCTTCTCTTTCAATGCCCCGAACTAAGCTAGGGAAACCTTTAATGGTAGAAATAGCTAATGGCAAACCCATTTTACTTGATTCCAATATTTTCAATTGTCAACTAAACGTCAAAAACCATCTTTTTCCCATTGACCACATGCCAATGCAACTTGGAAGTTTTGACGTCATAATCGGAATGGACTGGTTAACAAAACACCATGCTGAAGTAATCTGTTTCGATAAAATTGTTCGTATACCTCTTCCATTTAGAGAAATCTTAAAAGTTCAGGGAGAGGAACCTTCTGGTAAACTCAAATTCATGACGTGTACCCAAGCCCAGAAATACCTACGAAAGAACTATGTAGCCTTCTTGGCGCATATCATGGAAAAGAAAGACAAGAGCAATAGTATTCAAGACATCCCTATTGTTCGGGATTTTCCCGAGGTATTTTCAGAAGATCTACCTGGCTTACCTCCGGTACGCCAAGTGGAATTTCGCATCAATCTTATACCTGGTGCTAACCCAACTGCCAAATCCCCTTACCGTCTTGCACCATCTAAAATGCAAGAATTGTCGAAAAAAATTCAAATGCTTTCAGACAAAGGTTTCATTCGTCCGAGTTTTTCACCTTGGGGCGCTCCTGTGCTTTTTGTGAAAAAGAAGGACGGATCCTTTCGCATGTGCATCGATTATCGTGAGCTCAACAAACTCACAATTAAATATCGATATCCCCTACCTCGTATTGATGATCTTTTTTATCAGCTACATGGTGCTACCTGTTTTTCAAAGATCGACCTCCGTTCAGGTATCATCAACTTCGTGTACAAGAAGAAGATATTCCCAAAAATACTCTTCGAACCCGATACGGCCATAATGACTTTACTGTCATGCCTTTTGGATTAACAAATGCTCCTTCCGTTTTCATGGACTTAATGAATAGGGTTTGTAAACCATATTTAGATAAGTTCATCATTTTTTTATCGATGACATCTTTATTATTCGAAATCTTGAGCTGACCACGAACATCACCTCCGTCTCACGATGGAACTTCTAAAGAAGGAACAACTTTATGCCAAATTCTCTAAGTGTGAATTTTGGCTAAATGAAGTTCAATTCTTGGGTCACATTATCAATGAACAAGGCATACATGTGGATCCCGCCAAAATCACTGCGATCAAGGATTGGAGTACACCTACTACTCCTACCGAAGTTCGTTCTTTTCTTGGTCTAGCTGGTTACTATCATCGTTTTATCACAAACTTTTCCAAGATTGCGGTTCCACTCACTTCTTTAACTCAAAAGAATAAACCATTTGAATGGGGACCTAAACAAGAGTAAGCTTTCCGAACCTTGAAACAAAAGCTTTATGATGCTCCTATTCTATCCTTGCCTGATGGCAATAATGATTTCGTTGTATATTGTGATACCTCAAATTTAGGCTTTGTTTGTGTTCTCACGCAAAGAGACAAAGTCATAGCATATGCATCAAGGGAATTGAAAATTCACGAAAAGAACTACACAACTCATGATCTTGAGTTAGGTGGCGTTATTTTCGCTCTCAAAATTTGGAGACATTACCTCTATGGCACTAAATGTGTGGTTTTCACTGACCACAAAAGTCTCCAACACATTTTCAATCAAAAGGAACTAAACATGAGATAACGACGTTGGATCGAACTTCTGAACGACTATGACTGCGAAATTCGTTACCACCCTGGTAAGGCGAATGTCGTAGCAAATTCACTTGGTCGCAAAGAACAAGTCAAACTTCATTGTGTTCGTATCCGATCAGATATCCAAACACGTATTTCCCAAGCCCAACGTACTTGTGTAATGCAAGGCTTGATGAATAATGAACTACCTCATAATCTTGAGCTTCCGCTTGAAACTAAAGATGATGGGTTACTCTATTTCTTGAATCGTTTATAGATTCTAAACCAAGATAATCTCGTACCTTACTGATGGAAGAAGTGCACAAGTCACGTTATTCCATCCATCCATGAACAGACAAAATGTACATGGACCTTCGTACCCAGTATTGGTGGCCAGGTATGAAAAAATATATAGCTTTGTACGTGTCTAAATGCCTTACTTGTCTTAAAGTCAAGGCAGAACATCAACGTCCCTCCGGTTTGCTCGAACAACTAGAAGTTCCGGTATGGAAATGGGAGAACATCGCTATGGATCTCATCACTAAGTTACCACGCACTTCTAGAGGCCATGATGCCATTTGGGTAATCATTGACCGTCTGTCCAAGTCAGCACACTTTTTGCCAATTCGTGAGGATTTCCCTGCTGACAAACTCGCTAAGATCGATATTGATGAGATCGTATCTCGTCACGGTGTTCCTTTGAATATCATTTCAGATCGTGATGTTCGTTTCTCATCTCGTTTCTGGAAGACCATGCAATCTGCCATGGGAACCAAATTAAATCTAAGCACTGCTTATCATCCTCAAATGGATGGACAAACCGAAAAGAGAATCCAAACGCTTGAGGATATGCTTAGAGCTTGTGTGATTGACTTTCGTGGTAATTGGGATTCCCATCTACCTTTGATTGAATTCTCCTACAACAACAGTTATCACTCCAGCATCAACATGGCTTCATTTGAAGCTCTTTATGGTCGAAAATGTTGTTCACCAGTCTGTTGGAATGAAGTTGGTGAAGCTCAAATCACCGGACCTGAACTCATTCAAGAAACAACAGACAAAATCATGAAAATCTGCAATAACCTGTTGACAGCAAGAAGTCGTCAAAAGAGTTATGCTGACAAACGATGCAAACCTTTGGAATTCCAAATTGGTGACTGTGTTCTTCTCAAGGTATCCCCTTGGAAGGGTATGGTCAGATTTGGAAAGAAAGGTAAACTAGCTCCTCGATATGTGAGACCTTTTAAGATCATTGAAAAGATCGGGAAGGTAGCCTACAAACTCGAACTACCTCCTGAACTTGGAAATATTCATCCCACTTTTCACGTGTCCAACTTGAAAAAGTGTTTAGCCGATGAAAACCTCCACATCCCTCTTGATGAAATTCGTATTGACGACACTATGCATTTTGTAGAGAAACCTATGGAAATTATGGACAGTGAAGTCAAGAAACTCAAGCGTAGTCGAATATCAATTGTACAGTTTGCTGGAAATCCAAATGTGGCCCAGAATTTACCTGGGAACGAGAGGATCAAAAGAAAGAGAAATATCCACATCTTTTCTCTCAAGTCTCCTCTGATTCAATATCGGGATGAAATTCTCCAAAGTAGGGGAGACTGTAACATTTGCAAAAATTCAACCGTTGTACCATTCGATAGTTTCCGTGTTTAATAATATTGTTTCCAAAATGAGTAATCTTACAAGGACCTTAGTCGCAACCCCGGTCACGCACGACAAAACCCGACACAAAAAAAACTTGGACCTCTCAGGCGCCATACGGCAGAAACCCTGTCATCTCCCGCGACGTGCGGGAGAGTGCCAGGACACGTGGCTCCGTTTCGCGACACGTGTCCAACCTACCTTCGACCGGTGGCAATCTAGACCAAGCTGACCTCCCCCGCGCCACACGAGAGATACCCTGTCTACCCGCGCGACGTGCGGGAGAGTCAAATTTCCGGTATATAAAGGCCCACCTGGGACGAGTTCAAATCGCTTAGTTCGATCGAATATCGACGCCTCTTTCTCTCTCGAAGAAATGTTTAAATACCGAGCCCCCCTAAACCCCTAAACCTGCGAAGCTCTGCTCCGTTGTAAGTATTTTAACCCCTGATCCCTAATTCGTCACCCTACCCGATTGATTTAGGACCCACCAGCGCATGTCGTGGCTCTGCTTGACTAAGTCCGTTGGGGTTCTGTATCGTGTAGTATCATCACCATGCCCGATTGATTTAGGACCCACCAACACATGTCGAGGCTCTGCCTGACTAAGTCCGTTGGGGTTCTGTCTTGTGTAGTATGGCCACCCTACCCGATCGATCTAGAATCGCCAACGCATGTCTAGGCGCTGCCTGACTAAGTTCGTTGAAGTTCTGTCGAGTGTTGTATGGCTAAAGTGACTTGGGTTATTTTACTAACACGTAATGCATTGTATTATTATTCGGAACTCAAAATTTGCACCAGGAAGCTTTAAGTTAAAAACTCCTAAAGCTACAGGCGAGTACATAGTTCTCCTTCTTTATGTTTCCTAAATGTTTTGAGGTGATTCATATGTGCTAAACCATCTTTAAAAACATACTTACTACTTATGGTTCTTGTGAATATATAATTCCCCTCTTTTACATGTTTTGAGGTGAATTATATATTTCCACATTAACAAAACTTACTTACATATAATTTATATACACAACATGCTTTACATTGTACAAAACTTGATGGTATGTTGAACATGACAATGATACATTCATTAACTTTGATCATGCCGACCGGTAGTTTGTTATGGTACCATAGGATTGACAACCCCATTCCCGCTTCCTGGGTTTGTTTGGAAGTTTCCTCTGGGAATGACAGAAACTGTGCAACACATTTGACAAACCTTTATTTATAAAGGTTTATCCAACAGTCAACAAGGCTTGAATGTATTCGCCAACAAACCACACTTGTTTTATACAAAAGGCAAATTGTTTTATATACATAGCAAGACATTTTGTTTACACAAGACATTTGGTTTATACGATGATATATGTTTATACAATACAAGACATTTGGTTGGTTCATACAAAGTCACAAATGGTTTCTAAGTTAACCATACAATGTTTCTCTTAAATCGAATGATTTCTCATACGACCTTACAGAAGAAACATTTTTGTCAAAGATTCATGGCTACAAAGATTTAATTAAAATATCAACTGTTAAAGCTGATTAATTCAAAAGCCATGAGTCGTGACCACAAACCCTATGTTACTCGCCAGCATTCAATGTTGACTTTATTTTCACATATGTTTCAGGTACTAATGCATGAACAAGTATGCTACACATAGGATGGACGCTGGCCTTAGCTTGATTAAAAATAAAATAGTTGTTGTATTTTGTTTTGAATTCTCAAAGACGATGTAATTTATAATTTCAATAAAACCCAACTTTATTTACCATGTATTTGAATCAATTTGTAACGTGACCCCCCAATGTTTCCGCCGCGGGTGGTTTTTTAATTTCGCGGTCGGGGTGTTACAAAGGGGATGGACATTTGAGATCAGACCGAAGTGTCTACATATCTTACCCAGTTTCTATGGAAAGCCTACTAAAGAACGATACTTGCTTATATTGGAATTTGAAGCTATTTGTTGCACAATTGGTGGACAGGGGTGTTGTGAATCCTAGGTATCTGTTTTTAATTTATAAAATCCAAATTTATATTAACAATTATAGTTTATTATTTAGTTCAGATGAGGAAGCATGATAAAACACAGACACGGATAAAATACTCCCATCACTAATCCAGTTACATCTATTTAGCTATTTATACACACACACACACACACACCAATATAGCGGGTTTAGGGTTACACCTTGACGAAAAATAAAGACTCGCACGATGGATGCAACGAATGGCTCCGTGTTGATGCATATGTCTAGTACCTATGTCTAAGTCTTATGTATGTTTAGTTTGTAGGGTTGTGTAATAGTGTGACTTAGAATGCTGATTTTCATGAATAGAACTCATACGTACGCAGGAGTCCTGCATGTGTAGGGTTCATCAAACGTAGGAGTCATACCCTCGAGGGTATCTTGCGATGTTTATACATAGTGTAGATGAAGCGTATGACCATATGACGTGTAATATTGGAGAGCTCATGTCAAAATTGTAATGTCCTATTGTTATGCTACCAAAATGAATACAAGAAGATAGATTATGAAAGATCAAGGGTTCTTAAGCTTTGAAATGGATTCCGCACTTTTCATTGTCATTTACATATCATTACATGTTAATTCAAGTCTTTTCGTTCAACACAAATGATCCTACAAGTGGTGTCAGAGTAGGAGAGTTGACATCTACTCATCGTTCACTTGGTTTTAAAGTTTTGGAGCATAAAAGTTCCTTTTTACCAATTTTATCAATTCTACAGATAAATTTCTACCAAATTTTCAGAATATCATCAATTATTATCTACAAACAAGTTGAAAATTCATCAAAAATAGCTAGGAGCGCAGGAGGCTATTTTTAGCGCGAGAGGGTGTTTTCGAACACATGAACAGAACACAAGAGTATCGTATGCACTTAGGACCATCTGCTTTAGTCATACGCACGCAAGAGACTAGTACGCTTCTGGTCATATGTTATTAGTTGTTGATCTGTTCGCTAGTGTGTTATATGCTTGATTTCACTCCTATGCTAGTGTGTTATACGAAGGAACTTGGTTCATACGCTGGAAAGTGTTATAGAGATTTGAAACTTTTACTTAGTCAAAAGATTTCGAGTCTTTGAATGCATTAGCTGCTACACCAACTACTGTGATTCAAAACATGAATCTAGAGAAAGAAATGGGTACCACAAACAAGCCTTCCAAGTTACTACGAAGATTATCCTAAATGAGCAGGACATTTTCCGAAATATGTTCAGGCAACAAATTTTAAAGCATGGATGGCAGTCAAAGAGGAATACATTATTAAAAAGAATAAACAAGTAAAAAGTAAGATTTCACAAATTCCTCATAAAAAGAAAGAAGCGAATATAAGAGAGAAAAATATGATGAAACTACTTTAGTATTTTGTGTCATGTCAAACACTTTGGCTAGCGTTGTTCAACAAGTACCGTTGTAACGATGGCATGAGTAAAAGAAAGGCTGATGTACTCAAGAAGGAGTTCGACATCTTCACGACAATAAAGGGGACATCTTAACAACAATAAAGGGTGAACCTCTACATCAGCTTATTGAACGGTATTGTCACTTAGTGTCTGAGATGAAGAGAGCCGAGATTTATAAAGATGAAGTTGATCTAATGATACATGATGATATTGAAATCAAAACCGATAGATTACATCAAATTGAATTTGAGCAAGTTCATCGAGAAACTCTAGGCACATCAATAAGAACTCCGAAAGAAAGCAAAGCTGAAATCTATTGTGAAACATCAAGACATTGTGCTGTATTATAAAGGACCGGAAACAAAAGTTGCTGCAAGTCAAAAGATCCAGACTGCTTTTAGTGTTGAATCTTTAGGTGGAAATGCTTTTACGAAAATTAGTTCAAGATATCCACAAACTCCACAATTAGTTTAAAGTAGCTTTTGGTCATGTTCTACACCACAATCGCATACTACTCATAAAGCACCACAGCAACAGTCGCAAAATAGAATAATCAAAGTTCAAACCAGTCAGTTGAGTACCTCTAGTGCAATATAGCAGTGAATCTTTAGAATGCTCAAGGATTATCTGCTCGAATGCAAAATAACACATCTCATTTCTAGCATCTATTTTAGAATCTTATGAAGGACTAGTTGCGGGTCGTATTGGTAACTACAATCTTACAAAAGAAGACTATGACCAGATAGATCCTGAGGAAATGGAACTATTAGACATTAGATATTGCATGGCTGGTGTTATAAGAAGAGCACAAAGGTTGATGGAGATTACTAGGAGAAATTATTTTGGAGGACCAGATACTAATCTTGGATTTTACAAATCAAATGTGACGTGTTACAAGTATAATGAGAAAGGTCATTTTAAAATAGAGTGTTCGAGCAGGCCATCAGAAAAGCAATATCAATCCATTTGGGAGAGATTACTACCAAAGGACCATTCCACACAAGAACACGTAGAACAATATGGGATCATGAAACTCCAAAAGCTTTATGACAGAAGACGGATCTTCAAAAGAAAAAAGCTTTAGCTGTCATTCAAAAAATGATGAAGGATTTAACTAGTACCTGGTGAGGTCAAAAATAGAGGGTCTAGCTTTATTGGCATAAATTCAGGAGATAGATTATGTTGTTGAGGTTGCTAAAGAATATAAAAGATTGAGGAGATAAAGTCTAGTGAAGTAGAGCTTAAAAACGAATCAAAGGCTGCTGTTGAAGCTGAATTAACACAACCTACTGCAGAGATAGATTCAATTCCAATAGAAAATGTCGAAGCGGATAAAATTTTTCATGTTCCAACAATTTTTTTTAACTATTTTTCCTCCTGATATTATTGAAAGTTTTTCAGGATTCTTTTCTGGAGAGGAAGCTACATTTGGGAAGATAAACTTTGATGATGAAGAAGAATGTGAGAGGATCAGCTCTTGTCATTATTAACTAGTGACAATATGATATTTACTATTTGAATGCTCTGTTTCATTAATAGTGAAGAACGTTTACAATTTAGAGACAAACTCGACAGGGCTTCAACTTCACAGTGAACAAAACAGCTACAGACTTAAGACCTCATAACTCCTATTTATAGACATCTCTAGATTGCATGAGTTGAGTCTCCACTTCGCACGAGGTGGACTCACTTCGTACAAAGTGACTGACTTCATACGAAGTGGTCTACCACTTCGTACGAAATGACTAATACGTACATCAAAAACATGTTATTCTAAAATTGTACCCCTATTACATACTCGACTAGACCCTAAGACGTAGGCTATAGACATTCTGCATCAATAAACTCCCTTTGGATACTGCCGATGTCTTGTTCTGTCATCAAAAGTTTATAACTTTGACATTTAGCGTCCAAATAAATGCTTTCTCGGCTTTCTGCGTTCTTCAGATGGTATTGGTGTTTGATCAGTAGCCGGTGCCCACTTGATAAATTGAAACCTTTTTAATCAGGCTTTCTTCGTCATATCTGCAATCTGTTCTTCTTTCTTTAACTGCTTCATAAACTCAACCTTTTCCAATTCTCGCCACTTAGATCTCCTCATCTTTCTAGAGTTAATACCATGAGTATAACAAACGTTGATCACTCCATAATATTGCATAGCTTAGAATTTATCTTTCTCTTCATAGCATATCTTGTTGTAGAACAAGCATTTGAAATCATTCTTTGAGCAATTCACAGCCACATCGGGTCTAGTTTATACCCCTCCATAAACCAAACGTTCTTTTCTGAGCGAAAACTGATTCATTTAGTTCTTCAGTCACTTTCCAAGAATCATCAACGCCAAAAACAATCACAGCCTCTCCTGTTTCTAAATCATACTGCCACCACTTAAAAAATTCATAAAAATCTTGTTCAATTTTCTTTAACGACATATTCTTCATAGTGCGTGCACGTTTCATGATTATAGTGACATCCTTTTCTTTCATAACTGGATCGATCTTGATTTTCTTCTTTGGTATGTGCGGTGTCCAGTGATTAAAGCCATGAGCAGCTTCGTACTTGATCAGCTTGCATAATTCTTTGATCGTTAAACTTAATTTGATAGTTAATAGTGTTTGTCTGCACCAGCTCTTCAACGTCCCAAAATGGCAACGTTTTAATATCACTTAAGTACCAGAAGCACTACACACCAAACTCCCTTTTTATAGCATATATGTTTAATTCTTCAATCCATCCCCAACTCAGATTATCACCTAAGGATTTATATGGATCACGTGTAAAGAAAGCTATTGGACTTCTGAACTTCCTTTCTTTGGGTAACTCTTTGAACCACGACTTTTTCGCTTTAGCTATTTCTTCTTTTGATAAACGATTAGGAATACTACCTTCTTTCACCGTTTCTTCAACTCTACATTTCAAAAAATCTTCGGAAGCTTCAGCAAACAACTCTTCAAAGGTTGGGAAGTCATCTGCATTTTCACCAGAATATTTAACTGTCTCATCATAATCGGGATCATCCTCCACGACAACCCAATTGTAAATATCAGCTTCTGGTACATACTTATACATATAATCTTCAGGTTAAGAAGCATTGATATTATTCAACTCCTCTTTGAAATCAAATTCATAGGATTCTTCGTCTACACCCAACATTTTGGCAATCTCTTACTTGGTGTAGTTATGTACGAATTCACCTTCTTCGATGTCATGCTCTAAATAGAATATTCTTGGTTTTTGCACATCGAGAACAACCGATATAAGTGCAACTGTGAGGATTCCTAATTGCTCAGCAACATTCACAGGGTCCTTCGTCTCCCCCTATCTTTGGACATCATCATCTTGATTTGCAGCATCATTTATAAGTATCATAGTGGAATGAATCGTTCATCTTTGTCATCATCCTTATCCCCTGCATCATCATCATTTTCATCAAACTCAGCATCAATCTCTGCATACATCTTCTTTTTATCTAAGTACTGTTGGTGTCTTGCAGAAATTTCAGTAACATCAACAGTTTCACCAACTATCACATAGTTTACTAACGACTCAGATTCAACAATTGGTTCAGTAGGCTCAATGACAGGAACTTCATCAATTGGGTTTTTGCCTTTACGAGCAGCTACATCATCCTCCTCTGCTTTCTTTTCTATTTCAGCAGCTTTGATCCTTGCTTCTTCGATTTCAATTTCATCATGCTCAGCATTTAAATTTATATCAAACCTCTTCTGAAGCACTTTGAACAACATATCAAACTTCTTTGAATTTACCGCCTTTTCGGTCTCCAAATCTTTACCACCATATGTAACTTCTCGTTTTCTGCAGTTATACTTGTATGTGATGATGAGATCAGCTGCATATTTTCATATTCAAGTTGCTTGATTCTATCTTTATTTGCTTTGACTTTGCTTTCTAGCTCAAGAGCTTTTTTATTGTCATATACCAAACATGCCAACAATGCTTCCAACCTCTTCTTATCATCTTCAAAAAATTTGATTCTGCTTTCATGTTCTTTGATCTTGTTCTTTAGCTCGTTAACTCTGTTATCATTGAACATATATGCATCAAATCCTTATGTAAACGGAATATCACTAAAATCATCAAAAAATTTATCAGCTAAAGATCGTCTAGAATCAGATTGTGGTGTTGAACAGGAGGTGTTGGTTGTTTTTGGTGGTGATGGTTGTGGTGGTGTAACATGAAGACTTTGTGGTGATGATTGTGGTGGAATAATAGGTGTTTGTTGTTGTGATGGTGACAATGGTTGTGCTTCAACAGTTGGTGTAACTGCTTCAACTTTAGGTGATCTTTTCTTTCTAAACTTTCCCCTAGACTTCTTTACAGATGGAGAACCAGTTGACTTAGCAGCATCAGAAGCTACGCTTTTAACACGTTTAGCTGGTTTTCTTGCAGGCTTTGTAACCACAATTTCATCAGAATCAGAAGGCATGTATGATTCATCGTCATCACCAATAGTTTTTCTTTTTTCTTTTCTGCTCTCTTAGCTGCACCTTTAGTTTCTGTATCAACACTCTCATTAGGAGATTCTTCATTATCACCATCAAATGCTTCTTTCTCAATATCAGCACCCATACTCACCATATTCACATCTACTTGTTCACGTTCTTTACCAGAAGTAGCTGAGTAGATATCATTATGAACATTTTCAGCAACCGGTTCATTCACAGGCTCATTCACCAGTGTTTACGACCTTGAGTTGGTGTTGGCTTCTTTTTAGGAGTTGATCTTTCCTTTTCTTCTCCTCGCAATAAAACCTTCAAGACAATTTACTTCATCCTTTTTTAGAACCACTTGTATCTTTTCTTCACTTGCCCTTTGGAGGTGCAACATAATCTTTATCTTTAATGGCTCCAAAAATTAGCTTTGCAACAGGCTCAAAGTCTTGCTTCAGATATAGATTCAATCTAATCAATGTCTCTTTATCCATATGCTTTAACTGCATCTCATCATCATATTTCTTTTCTAAGTTTGAGAACAAGTCATCTAGCATCATCTATAAAAATCTTGGGTACTGAAGAAACTTTTCTCTTGTAATGTTCAACACCATCTGATCAAAAATGAATATGGTGAAGTTGTATGGTAGATTTAGCATTAGTGTCGCGATCATGCACATTTGATAATCAAGTATATTATAAAAACCTCCCTTTCTATGACTGAATGCATGTATTATAGAATGTGCGAAGAATTTATATGGCCTGCCAAGATTAGCTTTCTTGATGTTCGGAGCATTCACGTGTCCTTTGTAACCCATTATATAAAAACACCCTTTTCACCATTCTTTTTGGATAACCAATTGGATCATCGTCTTTATCTTATGATCCAAAACCCTTCGAATCAACTCTTTGGTGATTTGACTTTGAAATCTTCATTCCCAATTCGTACTACAGATTTAGTTGCTCTCGGAATAGACTCAAACTTTGAAGAATTCCAGAATCTTTCGATAGGAGACCGGTAAGCCTTATGTTGATGCGTAGCTTCTTATTTACCGACACGCGTCCCATAAACTCTAAAATATCTTTGAACGGAGCCATTTCTGTTATAGTGTCGTCAAGAATACAACATGTGTTGTGTATCAGCTCGAAGGTCTTCTTTTCCTATACGAATATTGAACAAATACTTAAGCAAATTTGACGGAAATATACCAAAAAATTCATGCGAAGTGTTATTGGTGCGAAGTGGTAGTTTAAAAGTTTGACCATTATTCACTTCGTCCCAAATCGACTGTCAAGAACATTAATTTTGAAACTTAATGATTTTAAGAAATTTAAGGTCCAATAATGTTCTAAAAGTGCCGATTATCATGAATATATATTCCGTTTTAACTTTGGTCCGTTCAATCATTCTAGATCTGAGATTTAAAGTCCAAAATGCCGAAATCTATGATTTCACGGTCAATTCTCAGTCCATTACCTTCACCATTGTAAGAGGTGTGCTAATCAACCTCCCCAATTTTAATTTTTGTAGCACTTCGTCTTAAATCGTTTAAAAATATCAAATCGTACTAAGTGTCTCTCAGATCGTACCAACAACAAATGAGCACTTAGTACGACCTAGAGTCTATATATAGTCATAGGTCCACTTCGTACGAGGTGGTTCTTGTTAGTGCGATTTGGATCCGACTCGTGCGATTTGGACCCAGCTCGTGCGAAGTGACCTTTAAACATCATATTTTTCAACTTTTTTGAATATTTTATCAGTTTTAACAAACCACTCAGTTGACAAAGTCCAAGTTAATGACCCTGGTTAACTGATTTGTCTACCCCGTCCACATTAATGACATTGGTTAAACACTTTATAACCAAATTGATGTTTTTCATCAATTTTAAGTTTCAAATTAATGAACTTTTGATCTTTTCGGAACATTTTCTCATTCCAGATTAGCTCCCAACCCATAGTTCTTCAGTTTTCATTTAACAACTTGTCGCTTCAGACTTTGAAGATCAGTTTTCCATTATCGGTAGTCGAAACTAAGATAGAAACAAAATTTTTCTGTATTTTCCAAAGTTTATGTTAAAACACACTGAATTTTTTTTTTATTTTTCTGAAATGAAATGTAAACTATGTACAAACATATTTACAGACATATTTTTAGGAGGTTGTGTTTGATCATATCTGTTTTTGAGACAAATCACTGGTACCGTTGATCTTAATAAAACTTTATGTTCTAAACAGATTCACCTAGATTGTCAGTATACTGATCCACTTAAACCACTACACATTTCTCAGTTGTTCTTGTTTCCCATTTCAGAATATACTCCCGTATCAAGATTCCCCAGATTTTATTCCACATGTGAATATATCTAACATATATCTTTTTTATCTATGTTGTGCGAGACCTTGAGAGCTCAGGTTAGTACCACCGTACAGACTAAGAGATGAAGGCTCATATTAAAAGTGATGTTCAAATTTTGGAATCTTTTGTACTGCAATTGTAGGATCTTTCGATATTTTCATTTTGAAGCAATTTTTAGGGTTTTTATGGTTTTTAGGCAAAAGTATTCTACAAGTTCTATGTCATTGCTAATGCAAAATCAGAAGAACTTGTATAATACCCCAGATATCATTTATCTATATAGACCTAGTATCTCAAAATCTGGCAATCTCTCAAACGAAATTCGGTGTACTAAGACCATATATCTGTCACACCCTCAATTTCCACTTGTGGAGTTTTACCGCGAGGCATGTGAACAAACCAGAATCCGAGACACTAGTAACATCAAACGACTCTATATGATTCGTTTATACGTTTTCCAAAATCATTTGTTTAACCATTCATAGTTATTTTTAAATTGTCTTATGTTGGTTTAAATGTTTAGCGGAAGCATTAGATTTAAAGTTGAGCGGAAGCATTAAAGTAAAGTAAAGGAACGGGCGCCAACACAAACGCCAAAATAAAGAAAACCCAAACAATATTCGTAAATGAGACTCGATAAAAAGATGTCTTGATCAATGAAAGTGAGTGCACCTAGAGCTCCTAGCGTCCTGAGAAACATGTAAAGAAACAAGTGTCAACATTAAAGAAGAGTGAGTTCACAGGTTTTCATAAGTTCATTAGTTCGGTTATAAGTTTGTTTTCCCCCGTTATCCCTAACCCGGAATAACGATATAGTTCCATTATTCCAAACCCGGAATAATAATGATGTTTGTTCCATTATTCCTAACCCGGAATAATATTGTTGTTTCCATTATTCCTAATCCGGAATAATATTGTTGGTTCGTGATTAAGTTCAATGTTAACATGTAGGTAGCGAGCCTAAAGTTATGTCACATAAGTGTTCGCGATCGAAGCTGACTGTTGTGCCTTCGTGTTGCCAGGCCTATCACTGACCATGGCGAAAGTTAGGCTAAATTATTCACCCGGTGACCATACCCGGTCGGCTAGCGCGACTAGCTCGGGTGGGGCTTGTCGGGCCCAGTAGTACTACTTATAATTTCCCCGCTATCTAACCCATTACTAACAATCCGAGAGTTTGTCGAGGACTTCCGTGATATAGCTGCTTAGTGACCATAACGTACATTAACATTAACTTAGTTACCGAATAGTTTAACGACGTTAATTTCGTATAACGTAAAGAGATAGAGTTGTAGAGTGTATACATGTTTCTCCCCCTGTTGTTTAAAACTGGATAAAATTAGGGGCCGTGAACTCACCTTTAATTGCTCGGTTAATGTAACACAGAAGTAGCAAATGATGGGACCGCTAATCGCGTCCTAAAAAGTCAATCGATTTAAAGTTAGTGTGTGAACACACTGATACAAACCCTACACATAACTATCATTCAATGCGGCACAAATGATAACAAATTCGAAAACACAATCATGCATGCAAAGTATTATCATACCAAAATAGTGATCAAACCAACTTATCATGAACACAAATCAACTCATACAACATTTTGGTACACATATTCGCAAGAATCAAGTTTCAGCTTGTATGCTCATAACTAGGCTGTTTTCGAGGATTTTTATAAAATAGTTCCACGTTCCAAAAATTACAATTTTTTTACAGGAGGTGTCAACTAAACTGTAGAATTTTATATAAATTTTTCATGTCCTAACACTTTACCAATTATTCATAAACATTTATATACTAGGCTGTAGTCAGATTCGTCGCTTTCTGACTACAGTCCACGGGAGAATTTATTTAAAAATCATCGTTCATCCAATTAATAAAATTCCAGTGGGAGTTTCCTAGAAATTTCCATCTCCAGTTGTTGTAAAAATTTCGACCCAACCCTCTACAGATTATGAGATCCGACTCGATAAACAACTAACAAATTTTCAGAATTTACACAGCTTCAGTTACTGCACTTAAATGACCACTTAAAAATATCAAACGATCACAGAAAAATATGAATCCAGTGCCATTAGAAGCGTTTTTCAAAAATATACGTTTTAGGCTTCAGAAAATCCACTTTTCGATAAATAATGACCAAGTTACAGCCAATCGAAGTTGGCTGTAAATACCATCCAGCATACTGTTTTCAGCTTTCATCGCAATAGAACACGCTTAAACGATCAAGACTCTAATTAACAACGATCAAGAACAGGTTTATTTGTCATATATCATTATGTACATCAATACCCATGTAAACCCTAATCATATGATATGATTTTTATCACAAAACGCAGCCTATGATTTTTGTATTCATCCAAGTATCACAATCGCAAAAACTCGCACAATTAACCAAACTAAACATAAGACCCTGGTGCTGATTCTGATTTTGTCGGGACATGATTTCCCCGCGACAATCCTTTGCCGCGTGTCCCACTTTGCCACATTGTTGGCAGCGATTTCCGGCACAAGGGCCGTGATGATGAAGGTTACAACGATTACATTGCGGCTTTCGACCCACATAGCCGCTTGTGTTCTGGGTGTTGTTGGCGGGCTGATTATTGTGACCCCGATTGCTGTTGAAATTATTGAACCGTTTCTGGTTCCCTTGTTGTGGCTGGGCTA
This sequence comes from Scalesia atractyloides, assembly GCA_947069175.1. Classification (NCBI taxonomy): domain Eukaryota; kingdom Viridiplantae; phylum Streptophyta; class Magnoliopsida; order Asterales; family Asteraceae; genus Scalesia; species Scalesia atractyloides. The sequence goes on from CAMTDV010000030.1 coordinate 33,309,033, forward strand.
ACGAAGACTGTCGAGCAGACGAGTCTTCAAATTTTCTTTTATTATCAGGGACAACTTCAGTTGCACCCCGAGATGGCAACTTCTTTTGTTCCGCCGCCTTATCGGTGAGTTTGTGCGCCAGCCTGATCGCTTGATGCTCAGTCGCAGGGTTGCTAGTCATTACCATGCCCTGGATCTCGGGGACCAGACCCCCAAGGTAAAACTCGAGTCGTTTCTCAACGGTGTTGGCCAGATCGGGACATAGAAATACCAGGTCATGATGTTTCGCTGTGTATGCTTCAAATTTCAGATCCCACCATCTTGTGGTTCCATAATGCTTGCTCCAACTGCTGAACCCTGTCCCGCGGACAGTACTCCTCCTTGATTAGGGCCTTAAACTCGGCCCAGGCCATTGCGTTTGCAGCAATAAGTCCACGTGTTTGGGCTTGTGCATTCCACCAAGTTAGTGCCCCATCCTCCAACGTTGAGGCAGCACACTTGACCTTGTTGGCCTCAAGGCAATTGCACATCTCGAACACTGATTCGGACTTTTCAATCCAACGGACCAGTCCAATGGGCCTTCTACACCCGTGAATTTGCTCGGTTTCGCATCGAGGAACATCTTGTAGGGGTTAAGACCCCCTCCTGCTAGTGGGTTTTGAACACCTGCCAGAGCAGCATTCACGTGTTCTTGGATTAATGCGGCCAATTCTTCAATTGACATGTTGAGATTTCTGCGGCGACCGGTTGCCATTTCAGATCTAAAGGAAACAAAACGGAGATTGGCGAGATGAGTTAGTCATCTATGTCTCCATCTCCCAGGTCGCTATCACTACTGTCATCCTCTTCAGCGTTTTCAGCTTCAACAGCCGGTTCCTGTTCTGGCTCTTCTTCCTCCGGATCCTCCTCCGGGTATTCCTCTGGATCCTCCTCTTCTTCCTCTACCGGCACTGGAGGAGCCGGTGCTGGTGCGGGTACTGGTACAGGTGCCTGATTCTGCTCTAGTTCTTGAATCCCCCAGCTGGACTCACGAACTCTGTCTTCGAGCCAGTCAGCCCTCAGCTGCTCAGAACGAAGATCTTTTAACTAAAGTGTTACGAGCTGTTTTATTCTCATATTGCTCTTCCTCGAGCTCTCCAGTCTTACCCGTTAATTATCGTATCATCCATCCCTGTGCTAGGATAGTTTCCTGCATTCTCTCTAGGTATTCCTGTTGTTTTCTTATCATATTTTTAAGTAGGTCGTCCCATACTTCTAACGAGTTAACCGGTTCGACCGGCATAGCGGTGGTCGGACGTGAGGACGACTCCTCTCCTAGAGCGAGTCTTTTCCTAGCAGCTGAGCGTGTCTCCACGCCCTGAGGTGGTGAGGGTTCGACCATAGGTGCCTTCCCTGGCGCCCTTGGTTGTAAAGGTTTGTCGGATGATGATGATGACATTGCCTGTTGGGTTGTTTAGTTAGTTACGAGTTGCGTTTATCACAATATGCATTTATATTTTACATAACATAGTTGTAGTACAACACATAGCAAGATATCACAGTTCAGTGCCAAACTAAGTCTAGTGTCGTGTAATCAGCTATAGTTTAGGTCTACTTTTAATGCAAACCTGGTTCTCTATAGCTAGAGGCTCTGATATCAATCTGTCACACCCTCAATTTCCACTTGCGGAGTTTTACCGCGAGGCATGTGAACAAACCAGAATCCGAGACACTAGTAACATCGAACGACTCTATATGATTCGTTTATACGTTTTCCAAAATCATTTGTTTAACCATTCATCGTTATTTTTAAATTGTCTTAGTTTGGTTTAAATGTTTAGCGGAAGCATTAGTTTTAAAGTTGAGCGGAAGCATTAAAGTAAAGTAAAGGAACGGGCGCCAACACAAACGCCAAAACTAAAGAAAACCCAAACAATATTCGTAAATGAGACTCGATAAAAAGATGTCTTGGTCAATGCAAGTGAGTGCACCTAGAGCTCCTAGCGTCCTGAGAAACATGTAAAGAAACAAGTGTCAACATTAAAGAAGAGTGAGTTCACATGTTTTCATAAGTTCATTAGTTCGGTTATAAGTTTGTTTTCCCCTGTTATCCCTAACCCGGAATAACGATATAGTTCCATTATTCCAAACCTGGAATAATAATGATGTTTGTTCCATTATTCCTAACCCGGAATAATATTGTTGTTTCCATTATTCCTAATCTGGAATAATATTGTTGGTTCGTAATTAAGTTCAATGTTAACATGTAGGTAGCGAGCCTAAAGTTATGTCACATAAGTGTTCGCGATCGAAGCTGACTGTTGTGCCTCCGTGTTGCCAGGCCTATCACTGACCATGGTGAAAGTTAGGCTAAATTATTCACCCGTTGACCATACACGGTCGGCTAGCGCGACTAGCTCGGGTGGGGCTTGTCGGGCCCAGTAGTACTACTTATAATTTCCCCGCTATCTAACCCAATACTAACGATCCGAGAGTTTGTCGAGGACTTCCGTGATATAGCTGCTTAGTGACCATAACGTATATTAACATTAACTTAGTTACCGAATAGTTTAACGACGTTAATTTCGTATAACGTAAAGAGATAGAGTTGTAGAGTGTATACATGTTTCTCCCCTGTTGTTTAAAACCGGATAAAATTAGGGGCCGTGAACTCACCTTTAATTGCTCGGTTAATGTAACACAGAAGTAGCAAATGATGGGACCGCTAATCGCGTCCTAAAAAGTCAATCGATTTAAAGTTAGTGTGTGAACACACTGATACAAACCCTACACATAACTATCATTCAATGCGGCACAAATGATAACAAATTCGAAAACACAATCATGCATGCAAAGTATTATCATACCAAAATAGTGATCAAACCAACTTATCATGAACACAAATCAACTCATACAACATTTTGGTACACATATTCGCAAGAATCAAGTTTCAGCTTGTATGCTCATAACTAGGCTGTTTTCGAGGATTTTTATAAAATAGTTCCACGTTCCAAAAATTACAATTTTTTTACAGGAGGTGTCAACTAAACTGTAGAATTTTATATAAATTTTTCTTGTCCTAACACTTTACCAATTATTCATAAACATTTATATACTAGGCTGTAGTCAGATTCGTCGCTTTCTGACTACAGTCCACGGGAGAATTTATTTAAAAATCATCGTTCATCCAATTAATAAAATTCCAGTGGGAGTTTTCTGGAAATTTCCATCTCCAGTTGTTGTAAAAATTTCGACCCAACCCTCTACAGATTATGAGATCCGACTCGATAAACAACTAACAAATTTTCAGAATTCACACAGCTTCAGTTACTGCACTTAAATGACCACTTAAAAATATCAAACGATCACAGAAAAATATGAATCCAGCGCCATTAGAAGCGTTTTTCAAAAATATACTTTTAGGCTTCAGAAAATCCACTTTTCGATAAATAATGACCAAGTTACAGCCAATCGAAGTTGGCTGTAAATACCATCCAGCAGACTGTTTTCAGCTTTCATCGCAATAGAACACGCTTAAACGATCAAGACTCTAATTAACAACGATCAAGAACAGGTTTATTTGTCATATATCATTATGTACATCAATACCCATGTAAACCCTAATCATATGATATGATTTTTATCACAAAACGCAGCCTATGATTTTTGTATTCATCCAAGTATCACAATCGCAAAAACTCGCACAATTAACCAAACTAAACATAAATCATAGCACTTTTCAATCAATGATTCAAACAATACACACAATCATGATTAAGATTTCATAAACCCTAATGTGATTTGCAAAAACCATTACAATCCTAACCTTGATACGATGAAGATTAGCGAACCGGGAACAAGATTGGAATCACTTCGGTTTTGGAGGAAGTTACGATCGAGAGAGAGGGTGAAAGGGCTGACGTCGGCTCTTTGAAGCTAGGGTTTGTGTGTGTTTTTTTTTCTTTTGTAAACATAACCCATTCATGCATATTTATACAAACAAGGGAAAAAAGAAAAGGAGAAAGGGTGAGGTGGGCTTGCGGCCGCACAAGGGGATTTGGGTGGGTAACTTGGGCCTTAAGTTTAGGCTAGTTACTTGGGCCACAAGGAAGTGAGGTCGACACGTTTCGCGGCTCGGTTTGGTTCGGCTATTTATTTAATATATTTTTTTTATAAACTAATAATCACGAAATCAAAACATGATATAATAACTCACAAAACTTATAAACGTCTAATAACACATAGCACGTAATTCATTCGATAAGTTCACAAAGTTAGCGTAGTTATTTCGAGCGTGTAATTTAATTCTCCGAATCAATTTAGCGTAGGAATGAATGACCGTGAAGTAGTGCGTTTAAGATACCTGAAAAACCGGGATGTCACAATATCCGAGAGATGTTAAGCCACAAATTAATCGGTTTTTCTTTACGTTTATATCTCAAAAACAATTTACTGAATGTGCGAAGCCTACTGGCACATCATTAGTGAGACCCATTTATAAACTTCTTAACACTACATTTCTTTAGCATACTGTGATAATCCATTGATGTACTATCATTTCCACTTTTCACACGAAAACTCTTTTTTTCTTTTTCAGGTTTTTTGTACATTTTCAAATCTTTTGTATGTTTTTGTATATTTCTCAACTATTTCCCCCCCTAAAATCAAAAACATATTTTTGGATTTTTGTTTTCTAAAGAAAGAAATTTTAAAACTAAAAACTTGACACATCGATGAGGATCACGTCAGGTCAACGTCGTCCATCTCGAACTCAACCTCATTTTCATCCCATGATGTCGGATTTTTTTAACCCGTTTAGTTTCAAAAGGTTTTTTAATTTAGCTCTATCAAACGCTTTAGTTTAAAAATCTGCCTTTTGGTCATCATTGTGGATCTTTTCAATTCAAACCAACTTTTTCTCGTAGCAGTCACAGATAAAGTGGTGTAGATTTCAACATGTTTAGTCTTTGAGTGTTGAACCGGATTTTTTTGTAATAACAATGGCCGCCTCGTTATCTATGTATATAGGCGTATCAAGAAATGGTAGTCCGAAGTCTCTTATATTTTGTTGTATCCACAAGATTTGGGAACAACTGGATGATGAAACGTATTCAGCTTCACAAGTAGAGAGAGCGACCGCAGTCTGTTTCTTGCATTTCCATGTTACTAATCGTGTTCCGAAGAACTGCAACCGGCGTTGTAGATATGGCATTTAATTTACAGCAACCAAAATCATAATCGAATAACCCGCAAGATTGAAATCGTTGTTCCGTGGATACCATAAGTTGGTGCTTGGGCAACTCCTCAGATTACACATTATTCTCTTAACGATCGACAAATGCGAGTCCTTTGGATTTGACTAATATCGGGTGCAAAGGAATGTCAGATACATGATATCCGGCCTTGAAGTTGTAAGATACATCAATGATCCGATCATAGAGCGATATAAAGTTTCGTCGATTTTCACTCCCTGTGGATCTGGACAAATGTCGTGATTGATAGCCAATGGGGTAGATGCTGGTGATGTGTCTGACATGTTGAATTTCTCCAATACATCGTGAACATACTTCGTCTGATGTATAAAGATACCAGCAGGAAATTGATCAACCTGAAGCCCCAAGAAGAACTTCATTCCCCCCATAGCACTCATCTCGAATTTCTTTTTGATGACTTCTTCAAATTCTTTACACAGCAAGTCATTTGTCGAACCAAAGATGATATCATCCATAAAGATTTGTACGATAATTAGTAGGTAAACCTTGTCTTTGTGTATCGGATCGACAAACCCTGGTGGTTGGCCAACGTACACCTCCTCTTTAACTCTCCTGTACAGAAAAGCGGATTTTACATCCAACTGTTACACCTTAAACCCTTTCCATTACGCGAATGCTAGGAATATGTAGATAGCTTCTAAACGTGCGACATGAGCATAGACCTCAGTGTAGTCTATCCGCTCTGGCTGATGAAAACCGTGGAATACGACTCGAGCTTTGTTTCTGACTACAACCCCTTTGTCGTCTCGCTTGCACTTGAAGACCCACCTAGTACTGATTTTCTTGTGGTTATTAGGGAGATCAACAAGTTTCCAAACGCCAAGTTTTTCAAATTGTAACAACACTTCCTACATTGCTTCAACCCAGCTTTCCTCTTGAAGAGCTTCTTTGTACGATCGAGGTTCAATCTGTGAAATAAGACAACTATAAGAAATAGTATCTTGAATAGGTGCAATTTTAGTGTAAAAGCAACTTAGATCCTTATTGATCTGATTTCTTGTTTTACTCCAGCTTGCAATTCTCTGATGATATTATCTGACGGGTGATATGACATCGTCCTAGGCATCACTTCATTAGAGACACTCACTTCATTTTCCAGATTTGTAATATTTATGTTCAGCAATTTGTTCTGTAGCAGCCACATCATTCCGAGCACTTGATTCGCCAGCTTGACTGTTTAGTAGACTCTCGATCTGTTCTGTTCCTTCACACCCGACCGCGTAAAACAACAAACCGCGGCGGAAACATCGGGGAGTTCATAACAGAACTATTGTTTCAACAACTATGGTACATAAGTTATATTTTATTGAATTGAAATAATTACGTTGTCTGGGGTTTAAACGAAAAACATAACGAAAATTAAATTATCATCAAGGTTTAAGTCACTAAAGCCCAAAGTCCATCCTATATGTAGCATGATCAACCTCAAACATTCGCGCCTGAAACATATGTGAAAATAAAGTACGTCAGCATAAAAAATGCCTGTGAGTAATATAGGTTTTGCGTTAAAGATTCATGGCCTATAATGTTTAAAGGAATACTTAGGTAAAAGATGGCCATGAATACTTACAAAATGTTTTCTTTTTATGAAATCGTAAGATAAATCGAATGATATAAAAGAAATATGCGTGTTTAAATCATTAACCAAAACTTATGTCATGTTATAGATAGAAATGTCTTGTCTAGAACTTTGTTTGAAATGATTTAGATAAAAGCAATGTAATACAATAAAAGTACTTATGTGTAGGAAGTACTACCGGCGTATCCACCATGCTTTTATCATATTACACACGTTTCGTTATTTATATCACTCACCATAAACCAACCATCAAAAAGTCTTGTCTAAACCAAAGGAATGTCTAGTACAAATTATGTCATGTAAACCAAGTCTTGTGTAAACCAAAATGTCAAATGGAACCAATGTCTTGAATAGTCGAAATTTCTTGTATAAAACAATGTCTTTTAATAATCAAACGTTATGTTTTATAATCCGTTGCTTTTTGTTGTTTAAAACATATATTTAGATTGTTGGCAAACATATTCAAACCTTTGTTGACAGTCAAATAGACCCTTATAAAGATAAAAGTCTATCCATTTCATCGGATTCTGTCATTCCCTAAAGTCGCTTCCAAACAAACCCGGGAAGTGGGAACGGGATTGTCAATCCTATGCTACCATTACATACTACCGGTCGGCGTGATAAATGTTAATGAATGTATTAAGTCAATCTCCAATGCACCAATATGTCATGAACAAAGTAAGCCAAAATGTCTTTGAAAACCATGTACTAGTATGCTCAGTCAACATACATAGCAAGAAATGTCTTTGAAAACCATATACTAGTATGCTCAGTCGACATACATAGCAAGACTTGTCTTTGAAAACCATGTACTAGTATGCTGAGTCAACATACATAGCAAGATGTAATGTAAATCAATGTGCTCATATGCTAAGTCAACATATGCCGCAAAAAGTGTCCTTGAAATCAATGTGCTAGTATGCTCAGTCAACATTCACAGCAAAAAGTAATGTAAATCAATGTACTCATATGCTAAGTCAACATATGCCGCAAAATGCAATGGAAATCATGTACTATATGTACTATGTAATCAAAGCATGTATATAATGTCATGAAATAGCGAAAGTAATTATAGGCACAATATGTTTCACCCCAAAACATTTATAAAACGTAAAGAGGGGACTATGTTCTCACTTGGGATTGCAAGAATGTCCTTGTTTAAAAAGATAAACAAAAGCTCAAGAGTCCAAGAATTTATGTATGTCCTAATATCGGATAACTATATCGGGACATAAGGGGAAGATCGGATAGAATGAGGTCTTGTAAACCAAATGAGTGTTGGAACTCATGTGAAATTGTTTAACAAAGGTAACATTCTGATTTAGAAAGGTTTCTAAGTGCTTTTGACCCATAATGACTCGTTAAGGTAGTTTACGGTACATTAACGGGTCATTTGCGTAAACGCGTGTTCGGATGGTTAGATATGCCGTATGATAAGTGTTATATGCCAAAACAAGTTTAATATAGTTGCAACATCAGTCTATATGGCAAAACATTGGTTACATAAGCTTAAGATTGATTTATACCTAAAAGAGGGCATTTTGGCCATTTATAAAGGCATACTAGACGACTTAACATAACGCTATCCAAACTACGTGACCATAAGGTATATCCTCAGAGGGTTATTCCTGATACAACTATGGTCACAAATATGTGTATGGTCGGATCCTAAGATCAGCCAAACGGGTCGGATTAGAAAGTCAAAGCGGTGGTCAAAACCGCTCGACTTACGACCCTAAACAAGCACTAAACTAAAAGTGATGACTTAGACATGTCAAAACATGTCTAACTAAGTTATAAAAATGTTTTTGTTAGGATATGAGTTTGGATTAATTGTATTGTTTTAACCAATTTGATACTAAAATGATAAATCATAAAGAACTTTGCAGCAGAAGAACAGTTAAAACTTTATTAACACAATCAATGAGAGAATAGTTTACATCATAACATGTTTTTCATTACTCATAAGATAGAAATGATTACAAGATAACTTACATGTATGAATCACAAAACACCCCCTCAGATCGAGCTTACACACATAGAAGAATGTACAATAAAGTGAAGGTGTGAAAAGCTAAATAGAATAGTACATGCACTGTCTATTTATAGTACTAATCTAATCACTGATAGTCTAAGCTGACATCATCTTGACAATGACATTTAACAGCAATAACAAACTCTAACCACTGCATAACCTAAACACTGTTTGCAAAGCACTGATGACCCTACCGCTGATAAGCATAAGCTCTGATGAAGTACTTGACAGAGGTTCTTCAAAGGGTGATCAGACCTTTGGCTTCCAGCAAACCTTTGACTTCTCAGTAGATCTTTGAATCATCAGAGGTTTTGTGAATCAACATACTTTATAACTAGCAGAGCTTTGGCACACGGCAGTTGTTAGGACTAGCAGTGGTTTGGTAGCTGGTCTTTGAAAGGAGTGAATCTAAACTCTGTTTATTCAGGATCATATAGAGCAGACCTGTTTTGGCTTTCTTTCATCTGTTCTTTGGTAGGGTTCAATCCCAATAATCTCCCCCTAGAACAGATGATGCCAAAACTCTTCTTTATTCATGATCTTTCTCATCAGTTTTTCCCTGATTTGTTCTTTGAATTTTGTTTCAAAGTTCAAGGAATTTTCATCATCCTCATCCCTGCATAGTTGTAGTTCCAAAAGATCTTGAAGGTCAGCTACACCCAGGCTTAGTGCATCCTTCCTTAGCATACTAACAACTTTCCCATTGGACCTGAGTAGAGTCAATACATGGGTCTTTTTATCAGAGAGCCACTTTAGTATTATTGAGTTCAAAGGGTTTCTTGGGAGAGGAGTTATTGTGATGAAAATTGAAAGGGAGAATCTGTTGAAAGCCTTTGAAAAAGATCTTCAGAATTAGGTAAAGGACTCAATGGTTCTTTATTCAAGTCAGGCAAAGGTTCCTTTGTGATAGCATGCTTACTATTTTAACATCCCTTTGCTGATCTTGCATATCCATCTGCAGCTGCCTCTTCCTTTGGTTGAGGGCTTGAATGGTTGTTTCTAAGACCTAATATGCACTTAGATTCTTAATATTTTTCCAATCTGGTGCATTCTGTCTTATTTGAGGGTCTTTCTTCATCCTGTCAATTCTATATGTTTCTTGTTTGAGAGCTTAGATGGATCACTCTTTGAACTGGTTCTCCTCAGCTTGATAGGGTTTTTCTTTCATGATAAATTTGATGAAGTTTACCCTTTGCTTCTATTTAGGGTCATCTTTTAGAGAATCCATAATCATTTTCTCATTTATCTCTCTTGCATACTCTTCTAATTTCTTAACCTTGTTAAGCTCAAGCTATTCTCTTTTTTACAGTAAGTATTACCTTTTCCTTCACTCTCTTCTTTTGCTATGAGTTTGGCTTGTCTAGTCTTCAGTTTTAGATAATCCTCAATGGTTTTGGGATTTCTATAGCCATGAAGAGAGGGAAAGGTTCTTTTGCATGGATCAGCTTCTGTATAGAATTGTAGCATCTCTCCTTTTACTACAGCCAACTCTAAAGGATATGATGTCTCCATTGGGGTATTTCTTGTTGGATTTGGCCTTTGAGTGACTCAGCAAAGCTGATTTGTAGTGATGGTGAATGGGTGATAACTGGTTTTTGTTTTGGATCTGTTTGGACAACAGGTGAAGATGGTATGTCATCATTTTTCACTGTAGCCATTCTTCTTCTTTTTCTAGCATACACCAGTTTTGGTGCAGAGGTATTTGTGCAAAACGCTGCCGTCATAACATCTGATGTACTTTTGGTAGTATCAACATCTACTACTGTGACAGGTGGTTACTGAGATGAGGAAGGCAATACAATCAAACTGTCAGTGGTTGGCATTTTAATACCAGCAGTGGTATCCTTCATCTCCTTCTCTTTTATCCTGACATGACTTTGAGTGATCCTCATTTGTGTATCTTCATCATCTGCTTGAATTTTCAAAGTTTCATCACCTCCCTTTTCCTTTTCTTTGACAGATGTTTCAGTAGAAGGTACTGAGAGATTTTCCTCAGAGTCATTTTTCTCCCCCTTCTTGGCATCATCAACTCTTTCGGCTATAGGTGCAGGGTTAGTGCCAGGAATGAGAATTTTCTTGATCACTTTAAGCTCTTCCTGTGTGTCTTTATACCTTGCCTCAACTTCTTCTTTGAATGTCTGCAATTTTGAATCATATAACTGATTTGCAAGCTGAATATGTTGTTGAAGCAGAGGATACACTTGTGTTGCAATTCTGGTGGCTTTAACAGAGGATTGAGCAGTGTTTTGAGATTTTGCAGAGTGTAACATCTGTTGTAGCACATTTTTAATATCTCCCACTGATGCCTCAATCTTTGTGACTTTATCCGTCAATTCTTAACGTTTTAGCTCATCTCCTAAGTTAATAGGATCATCTGAACTCCTACCAGAGGTGGTAGTTTTTCTTGGTACTAGGGTCTTCCCACTGTAGCAGAGGTAACCTGGGTATCCACAACAGTGGTTGCCTTCAACGGAGACTTATATATGAAACTATTATCCAGATGTAAATCAGTGGATTCAACATCTGTAGTAGCTACTCCAGTTGAACTATCAACAGGTATTTCAGGAAATCCAAGTAATGTAGCTTCCTCAACTGTTTGTGGGATAACTAGTTGATTTTTGTCAGACACAGCCATTGTTAAGGTTTTGCTCTCAGTAATATGTTGGTGAGAGTGGCCTTTTAGTGACTGACTATCAATAGTTTTAAACAGTGATGTGGTGTTTGTTGTAATTTGGGATGTGGAGATTGTTGTAGAAAGCAGATTTGTCCTGGGAGATGGACATTTTAACATACTCTCAAATGAGGGTGATGTTATCAGTTGTGGGTTCCCTGTGCTTACAACATATTCCTTTTGTGAGGAATCACGAGGATTAATGGTTTTGGGTGGAGATCTTTCTACCATCTGCTGTGAGGAAGTAGCAGCAGTGGTTTCATGCGACTTTTGTGTTGTCACTGGATTAACTTTTGGGATCTCATCTTCTAGAATGTCCTTTTTGATAGATTTGGTGGGTTTTGAAGGTTTCTTTTTGGTCTTTTTAGGAGTTTTTGGTGTGGTGTTGCACAACAGTGGTTTTGCTGTTGTGGTCACCAAGAGCAGTGGGCTCATCAGCTGGGATCTGAGAAGCAGATGTGGACTCATCTAAATTTTGCTTAGACTCCCCTGCTTGTGTTTTTTTAACTTTTGACTCTTTAGCCATAAGGTGAGTATACGTTTCAGATGATATACTATTTATTTGGAAAGACACACCTTGAACAAGAACATGTGCACTCTCTTTTGGGATTTTATGTTTTAAATAATAACTTAGAAATCTATGAAATAGTAGAAAAGCATTTTCCATTTTGTTTTTCATATTTTCTAGGTTTGTTACCAGGAATCATTAAATAATGCTTGGGAGTAATTGTAAATTTAGACAAAATGGCATACCCCAAGTATTGAATTTTTAAAGGTATTTTATCAAACCCAGTTGTCTTAATTAAAACACATGTGAGCAGGGTATGAAACAAATATTTCATAGGAGGTGGGAATTTTCCCTTTTTCATGGTTAACTTTCATAAGTCTCTTGTATAGCCTTTGTTTTTTAAAACAATTTGATACTCACTTTTGGGGAAAGAAGTTTTACCTTCTAGGTCATTTATCTGAAAAACCTCTTAGATAGTATGTGGGTTATTGGAACCAAAATCCCTCCCACTTTTGACGTGATTGCCCAAGGTTTTTTATTCAGACTTTCAATCGCAGCATTTGCCTAGAAGTCTCTAAGGGCATTTTGATAAATTGGTGCATTACAGGTTAACAGAGTCTTGTACTTTGAGGAAGACAGTATATCAATAATTTCATGAAACTCTGTATTCTTCTTCGTCTTCTCAAGAGTACAAAGATAATTATGTGGGTTTTTAATGTTGAGAGTGTGTTTCGGTGTTTCCTGTGTTGATTTCGCTTTGGGTGCCATGATTATCAGATGAAAAGATTTTGAGATTTTTGAAATAGCATAGTAACAGTGAAAACTCTGTTTGTGGATGAAATAGGGTTTTATAGAGTTTTCAAAACGTAAAGATGATGTGGCATCTGATGCAACAACTGTTGAATAACATCTGTCCACGTGTAACCTCTAACTGACAATGGAAGGCAGTTGTTTGGCTAACCACTGACAGAGTAAACTATCAGTGGTTGTGACCAAATGTTAACACTATCAGAGGTTCCACATCAGTGGATAGTTTTTTTTAAACCACAGTGTTTTTGTGATATCAGAGCTTTGAACAGACTTTAAGGATTTTATTGAAAAATTCAATTTTAACTATTTTAAGGATGAATATCTGATTTTCTAAAAACATTTTATTGCTATTTACACATGGATCACTAGAAAAAAATGTTTTTAATCTATGTTTAGCATTCCAAGCCTAGATATCAAACTGTCAAATGTGGAAGCATCGAGTGCTTTTGTCAACACATCTGCTAGTTGATCCTTGGTATGGACATGTTGTAAAGAAATCAGACCTTTTTCATAGCAAACCTTCACAAAGTGATTGTCTGAGATTTTTCAATGACAGAAGTTTTTAAACTTTTTTAGTTAAAGCTTCATTTACATGCTCGTCCTTGTGTACATACACTTTACAGAACTTGGCAGAGGTTGAATATCCCAGATGGTACAAACTATTTTGTCTGTAGGAACAGGTTTTCAAGGACATTTAAATCTGATTTGCACTAGTCATCAACCAGAGTCCTCTTGATTCACTATCAGAGAAAGTAGCTTCCCTTTAAAAATAGGGTACTACATCAGGCAGGTACTTAGGTTTTGTCTATCAAAAACAAGCAAAACTTAAGATGTATTATCTCCAAAATAAAAAAAAAACGAGGAGAAATACACGACCTGAAATAAACATGAAATTTCTACTATAAAACTCGTAGAAAATTTCGTGATACATGAATCAATTAGATCTGATAGATTTTCGTCAATCCTTTTGAGAAATTTATGAATTTAAGAGTTCATCTCTGTTGTTTTTATGAAACTGATATGAATCCTCTTCTTTAACTAACCCCAAAATCAACATAGACTCTGACACAATCAATAAAATCATATGAATCATGAGTTTCCACACAATTTTGACACCGTTTTCAACAATTAAGGGTAGCACAATATCAATAAGATCAAGCTGATCCTTTTAGGTCAAATTGACAATGACCAAGCTCTGATACCATTTGTTAGGATCTGAGTTTGGATTGATTGTATTGTTTTAACCAATTTGATACTAAAATGATAAATCATAAAGAACTTTGCAGCGGAAGAACAGTTAAAACTTTATAACACAATCAACGAGAGAATAGTTTTCATCATAACATGTTTTTCATTACTCATAAGATAGAAATGATTACAAGATAACTTACATGTATGAATCACAAAACTCCCCCTCAGACCGAGCTTACACACACAGAAGAATGTACAATAAAGTGAAGGTGCGAAAAGCTAAATAGAACAGTACATGCACTGTCTATTTATAGTACTAATTTAATCACTGATGGTCTAAGCTGACATCTTCTTGACTATGACATCTAACAGCAATAACAAACTCTAACCATTGCCTAACCTAAACAATATTTGCAAAGCACTGATGACCCTAACCGCTGATAAGCATAAGCTCTGATGAAGTACTTAACAGAGGTTCTTCAAAGGGTGATCAGACTTTTGGCTTCCAGCAGACCTTTGACTTCTCAGCAGATCTTTGACTCATCAGAGGTTTGGTGAATCAACAGACTTTATAACTAGCAGAGCTTTGGCACTAGGCAGCTGTTAGGACTAGCAGTGGTTTGGTAGCTGGTCTTTGAAAGGAGTGAATCTAAACTCTGTTTATTCAGGATCATATAGAGCATACATTTTTTGGGTTTCTATCATCTGTTCTTTTGTAGGGTTCAATCCCAATAGTTTTGATATCAAAATAAAGTGTTTTGATACCCAAAAATGGTTCCGTCGTATAATGCGCATTATTGACCAAAACTTTGACTCATCACTACAACTAGTAAACGTGGTAATCAATAGGCATGATCGCTATGGATCATAACCATCGTGATTACGATCACGTTGCAAAGTCCAATTGGACTTTGTCTTGACCAATTAATGGTAAAAGCAAAAAGTCAAACACTGGTTGACTTTACTTACCATACTCTCGGATCTCATAGAAGACCACCGGTGATAGCCCGTTGATTTCATTTAAGACGTAAAAATAGAATACTTTTCATTTGATTTCTTCAACTATTGATTGATAAGAATTCAGAAGTCAAGTTTCATTTAAAGTAATTAATTATTTTGACTGACTGTTTTTACGTAAATTATAAGTAGAAAAGCAGTAGGAACTAAAATGAACAGTGCAGTAGCAATAAATGCAAGAATATTTACTTCCGTAATCTCATCATTTTTTATTTCACAATAACTCGGGATTTAATCCCATAGAGATGATAAATCTTTCACCTGTCAATTCAATGAATGTATTACCTATCGATGATCTTGAATCGGATCAATATCATGAATAACAATATCTGAGCTATTAAATTAATTCGTCGTCAAGAATTGAATAGTATAACATACGAACATCTTTTATCCATATTTTAGCTTGGAATAGCTAAAATAAATGAACAAGACTAGGATAGAGCACTTACTTGTGTTGAAGAACACCCAAGAGCTCCAAGAAGACCAGAAAACTCAGGTAGGAGGCATCCAACAATGTGGTAGCCTCCACTTAGAGTGTTTGAGAGAAAGAAAAGAATTGAGGAAGTTGAAATGAGGATAATCAAGGGTATTTATAATTGAATTTAAGCTACAAAATCATTACAAGTGTCCATGAGACATCAAGGGGTTTGATTAGTGTCATAACACTTGCCAAATGCAGAAGAAAGGGTGGCAAATTCGAATGCTTAATGAACAAGAGAGTAAACATGGAGCTGCCAAGTTTCTGCTGTGGTGGAGGGTCTTATGGACCGTAAGGGCTTTGGGCTTACGGTCCATAAGCCCTTTAGCTGGTAGATAGTTTGGGAAATTGGCAGAACAGGCCCCTGTGCTCGTTTCGTCGCGTTTTGGCAATTCCAACACCCGTTAACCTGATTTTTAAGTATTATCAGGAAGATAAAGCATAGGGAACTTGAAATAAGTCCAAAAATTTCCCGGGTGTCGGTTCGTTTGGTCGTACGGTTGCGGTTTTCGGTTAATTACGACGAAAATCATAACGAACGCGTGCATGACCGTAAATGCGTAACAAATGATATTTTTGCATTCCAATCATTAAAATACAATATTTTAATGATTAAAAAATTTTTGGATGTGCGTACATGTTCCGGATTAAGAAATACGTGTAACGGCATAGTTTCACAGAATTTGCAAAATAGCCCCTGAAGTTGCAAAAGCATGTTTTTGCCATACCGAAGCCTTCAAAACTTATTTCTAAGTTATGTAAAGGTTATTTAAGGTATGTTAAGCTTGTGACCTTGTTCCAGAGTGTGCATCGCTACCAGAATCGGCAGACTTTCATAGTTTGTCGTAAATAGTCCCTGTGACACTTATTTCTAAGTTATGTAAAGGATATTTAGAGTATGTTTAGCTTATGTCACTATTCCAGAATATACGTCACGTTAAACTGATTACTTTTTGCGATTACACTTCCAGAAAAGGTTTGAAAATTCAAAATCGAATAAATATTGAAAATACACAAAAGTCATAAATAAATATACAAATTTGCAACAACACAAAGTTTCATTGATCATCAAATTGTTTGAAAATCCTTACAAGATTGAATTACACAGATGTCACAGTCTCCCCTACTTTAGGAAATTTCATCCCGAAATTTAATTAGAGGAAACTTGTGAGAAAAGTTGTGGATACTTCGCCTTTATTTGATCCTCTCGTTCCGAAGTAAATTCTGGTCCACATTTGGACTCCCAGCGAACTTTAACACTCGGTATTCGTCTACGTTTGAGCTTTTTGACTTCATGGTCCAATATTTCCACATGTTTCTCAACAAAGTGCATCGTGTTAACAACACGATGTTTTCATCAGCCAAACACTTTTTCAAATTGGACACGTGGAAAGTTGGATGAACATTACCAAGTTCAGGAGGTAGCTCAAGTTTGTAGGCAACTTTATCGAATCTCTCAGTGATCTTGAATGGTCCAACATATTGTGGCGCAAGTTTTCCTTTCTTTCCAAATATAATCACACCTTTCCAAGGGGATAACTTAAGGAGTACGCGATCACCGATTTGAAATTCCAAGGGCTTGCGTCGTTTGTCCGCATAACTGTTTTGACGGCTTCTAGCTGTCAAAAGGTTTTCGCGAATTTTCTTGACTTTGTATGTTGTATCATGAATGAGTTCAGGTCCGGTAAATTGAGATTCACCGATCTTATTCCAACAGACAGGTGAACGAAATTTTCGACCATAAAGAGCTTCGAAAGGTGCCATGTCAATGCTGGAGTGATAACAGTTGTTCTAAGAGAATCGATCAATGGTAGATGTGAATCCCAACTACCATCAAAGTCGATGACACATACTCTAAGCATATCCTCCAGTGTTTGGATCGTCCTTTCAGACTGTCCATCCGTTTGAGGACGATAAGCAGTGCTCAAAGTTAGCTTGGTTCCCATGGCAGATTGCATAGTTCTCAAAAATGAGATGAGAATCGTGCATCACGATCAGATATGATATCCAAAGGAACACCATGACGCGATACTATTTCATCCACATAGATCTTAGCAAGTTTGTCAGTAGAGAAATCTTCACGAATGGCTATAAAATGTGTTGACTTTGTTAGACGATCAACGACTACCCAAATGGCATCGTGACCTCTAGAAGTGCGTGGCAATTTGGTAATTAGATCCATAGCAATATTTTCCTATTTGCAAACCGGAATTTCTGGTTGTTCAAGCAAATCAGAAGGACATTGATGTTCCGCCTTAACTATGAGACAAGTAAGGCATTTGGAGACGTAGAAAGCTATGTCTTTCTTCATACCCGGCCACCAATACTGGGTACGAAGGTCCTTGAACATTTTGTCTGCACCTGGATGAATTGAATAACGAGACTTATGTGCTTCATCCATTCTCAAGGTGCGGAGATTGTCTAGACTTGGAACCAATAAACGATTCAGATAATAAGATAACCCATTGTCTTTTGTTTCCAGATGTAGCTCGAGATGATGTGGTAATTCAACACCCATTTTGTCTTGTGCAACATAAGTACGTTGAGATTCAAGAATACGTGACTGGATATCAGATCGGACTTGTACACGATGCAACTTGACACGTTCTTTACGACTTAATGCATCGGCTACGACATTCGCCTTATTAGGATGGTAGCGAATTTCGCAGTCGTAGTCATTCAGAAGTTCGACCCAACGTCATTGTCTCATGTTCAGTTCTTTCTGATTGAAGATATGCTGGAGACTTTTATGGTCTGTGAAAACCACACATTTTGTACCGTATAAATAATGTCTCCAGATTTTGAGAGCGAAAACAACAACACCTAACTCAAGATCATAAGTGGTATAGTTCTTTTCGTGAATCTTCAACTGTCTCGATGCATAGGCTGTAAGTTTGTCTTTTTACATGAGAACACAAACCAAGGCTAAGTTTGATGCATCGCAATATACAACAAAATCGTCGTTGCCTTCAAGTAGAGATAAAATAATAGCATTACAAAGCTTCTGTTTCAAAGTCTGAAAAGCTTCTTCTTGTTTAGGTCCCCACTCAAAAGGTTTATTCTTTTGAGTTAGAGCAGCGAGGGGAACCGCAATCTTGGAGAAGTTTGCAATGAAACAGTGGTAATAACCTGCGTGACCCAAAACTGAACAAATTTCGATAGGAGTAGTAGGTGTATCCCATTCTTTAATCGCACTGATTTGGCGGGATTTACATGTATACCTTGTTCGTTGACAATATGTCCCAAAAATTGAACTTCCTTTAGCCAAAATTCACACTTTGAGAATTTAGCATATAGTTGTTCTTTCTGTAAGAGTTCTAATGTTAAATGAAGATGTTGCTCGTGATCGGATTGAGACTTGGAATAAATCAGAATGTCATCAATGAAAACAATGATGAACTTGTCCAAATAAGGCTTACAAAACCTATTCATCAAGTCCATGAAAATAGCAGGAGCATTTGTCAGACCAAAAGGCATAACAGTGAACTCATAATGACCCTAACGTGTGCGAACAGCTGTCTTGGGAATATCTTCCTCGAATACACGAAGCTGATGATACCCAGAACGTAGATCAATCTTTGAGAAGCAAGTAGGACCCTATAGTTGATCAAAGAGATCATCAATGCGAGGTAGGGGATATTGATTCTTGATTGTGAGTTTGTTGAGCTCACGGTAATCGATACACATACGAAAAGATCCATCTTTCTTTGTTACAAATAGGACTGGAGCACCCCAAGGTGAAAAACTTGGACGAATAAATCCTTTGTCAGAAAGTTCCTGAAGTTGCTTCGATAACTCTTGCATCTCAGACGGTGCGAGACAGTATAGAGATTTAGCAATAGGGTTGGCACCAGGTAAAATATCAATTTGGAACTCAACTTGTCATTGATGTGTGCAAAATGAAACATATAAATTACATCAAATGAGGCATAAAACTAACCCTTTTTTAGTACTAATGTTGGAAAAGCACGTTTCTTTGTTCCTTTTTTATTTTCAAGATAAAAAGAGTTTAAATGAACAAAAGAAGCAAATAAGCAGTCAAAACCAACATAAATACGAAAAGAAGGAATAACGAGCCATGCCTGACCCCTCAGCAACACCCAAAAAGACAAAAACAAGATTACAGAAGATGACCACGGGGCCGTGCCCAGACGAATACGGGGCATGGTCAGATCCTGCACTTCATGACAAAACTTGTAGAAGCTTCTACGCCCACCACGGGGCCATGCCCAGACCAACATGGGACGTGGTCAACTATAAGATATGAAGAATCCAGATAGTATAGCGAACAGTTGACCACGGGGCCGTGCCCAGAGGCTACGGGGTCGTGTGCGGCCCTCTGCTGTCAGATGCAATAAATGAAGGAAGAGAAGGATGATGGCCATGGGCCGTGCCCACTAGACACGGGGCTGTGGCCGAGCCTCTGTTTTGACTATAAATACGGGTGCTTGGTTCACTTCAAAGGCATCACTCTACCACCACTACAACACCAACACCCACAACCATCATCCATCTATCATCTTTAGAGTGTGTAGTAGTCTCGGGATCCAAGATTGATTGTAAGGGTTTTTGTCAAACAAAGGCCACGCTTGGCTAATCTCTTACATCACTTGGTGAAGACAAGTCTTTGATGTATTACTTTTGATTTTTAATCATTCGACACTTTTTATTTGGATACGTGTTAATGACTTTAATAACTAGTTTCTTATGTTGAAAGTGAATTTTCCTACTATTTCTTCATGATGTCATTGATTTGCTCATTCATGTCTTTACGGTCTATATAAAGCGCGTTAACTAACCTGATAGGGGGTTAGAAGGGTGGTTTGGTAAAGTTCTTGTCTCGTTCAGTGTATAGATCCTGCGAGGACTTGGTTCAAGCTTACTAGGACCTCCTTCAATGCCCCAAAGGTATTGGATGGCGGGGGTGCGAATAGTTCGAACCCCTCATATGTAAACTACTATTAATATTTTAAACCGGCTATTTGGGATTGTATCCCTGCTGACTCAAACCACTTAGCCGAGGGTAACGTCACCTTCAAAAGAGGGGCCTACCACTTTTCGCATTAATAACTTATTTAATTATCTTCCAATATTCCGACCCTTTGGGATTGTATCCTGCTGACTCAAACCACTGAGTTGAGGGTAACGTCACCTTCAAAATAGGGGTCTACTACTATAACTAAATTAATCTCTTAAAATGTCCGAAAGTGCGAAAATCATCAAAGGATACATTAAAGATGAGTTGGATCCAAGTGATTCTATCTTGTCTATCTTTTCTTTCATTTTATTCATCTTCTTATTTTTAGTTTTAATTTTAGAGTAAATTGCACAAAACATCCTTTATGTTTCCTCAAATTTGCAGGTTGCAGCCTTAATGTTTAAAACTTGCTGAAAACAACCTTTACGTTTATTTTTGTTGCAGGTTCAATCCTTTACAGCTAACCACGTCATTTTCTTCAGTTATGTTCCCTCACATGCATAACATGTGAGGGTATATTCGTCATTTTGGTTGATCTTCCACCCACTTCAATTATATATAAAAAAAGAATATTTAAGTTTCAACCTATTTTAAACAAATTCTAACCGCAGGAACTAATGCGCAATAAAAGAAAACTTTTAAAAACCAAACATCATCTTTTCCAACCTTCTTCTTCGGTGACTTCGCCGGATTACGGTGAACCCACACACACGCCAAAATATCTCACCCCACCATGGCTCGTCTCTCTCTCCTCCTCTTATCCGCTGCCGTCACCGCCGTAGTCTAGGCCAATGATCCGTTTATCTGGCAAGTGATCCTAGAGGAAGAAACCTCAACCGGTCATCTACTCAACGCCGAGCGCCACTCAGTTTGTTTAAAACAAAGTTTGGTAAAACGTACGTGACTGCAGAGGAGCACGATTACCGTTTGAAAGTGTTTAAGTCAAACTTGCGTCGTGCTAAGCGTCACCAGTTGCTGGATTCGACTGCTAAACACGGCGTTACGAAGTTCTCTGATTTGACGGCGTCGGAGTTCTGTGAAAGGTATCTATGGTTGATGAGTGGTTTTTCGTTTCCGTCTAATGCGAATAAGGTGCCGATTCTTCCAACTGGTGATATTCCTGAAGAGTTTGATTAGCGTGATCAAAATTTGTGTTAATCTTTATAGTTTAGTGGGCTCGGTTAACAAGATTCCCATCTTAATTCCGGGTTCGCCGGAATCCGGCGAAGTCGCCGAAGAAGAAGACTGGAAAAGCGAGTGTTTGGTTTATAAAAGTTTGGTCATATTGCATATTAGTCCCTCGGTTAGAATTTGTTTAAAATATGTTGAAAATTAAATATTCTTTTCTTTTTTTATAATTGAAGTTAGAGGAAGATCAACCAAAATAACGAATATACCCTCACATGTATGCATGTGAGGGAACTTAACTGAAGAAAATAACGTGGTTCGCTGTAAAGGACTTAACCTGCAACAAAAATAAACGTAAAGGCTGTTTTCAGCAAGTTTTAAACATTAAGGCTGGAACTTGCAAGTTTGAGAAAACATAAAGGATGTTTTGTGCAATTTACACTTAATTTTATGTTTAAAATCAAAAATTGAGATTGATTAGACGTTAACGATAAACCGGTACTAAAAGCTCTTGTGTCCTTTGACGACCTCGGTATCTTACCAACACTATACTACGCTCACGATGGGTGCACTTTCCCAAGTTTGTGTTTAGTGTTAGTATAATATCGTGTTTTATAAATTTAAAACTTGACTATGCATAAAATGAAATTAAAATGTTAATAAAAATATAATACGCTCAACGCACACCAGTCGTACAGGAGGTAAACCAGGTAATTCTTCAGGAAACACCTCAGTATAATCCGGAACAACTGGAATGTCCTTAATTGTTTTGCCTTTGCCTTTCTCTTCTACGATATGTGCCAAGAAAGCCACATAATTATTTCGTAGGTATTTTTGGGCTTGAGTACAAGTGATGAGTTTGAGGCTACTAACCGGTTTTTCTCCACGAACCTCTAAAATTTCACCAGACGAAAGAGGAATACGAACAATCTTATCAAAACAGACCACCTCAGCATGATATTTGGTTAACCAATCCCTTCCCACTATAATATCAAAGCTCCCGAGTTGCATAGGTGTGAGGTCAATAGGAAAAGGATGGTTATTGAGGTTCAATTGACAACTAGGAATGACAGAATTGAGTACAGGAGGTTCACCACTGGCTATTTCTACTGTCAAGGGCTTTCCTAGTTTAGTTCTTGGTTTTGAAAGTAAAGGTTCAAATGTTAAGGATACAAAACCCATATCTGCCCCCGAATCAAAAAGTATAGGAGCAGGATGGTTGTTAACAAAGAACGTACCGTTTACCACCTCATTGTCTGCCCGTGCCTCGTTCGCATTAATGTTGAAAGCTCGTCCACGAGCCTGGTTCGCATTTGCCAGCCTCGGGCAATTGTTTCGGTAGTAGGTGAGATCCCCACAGTTGTAGCAAGAACCAGGTGGAAAATGAGGTCGTGCAGGATTGGCTAGCTGCTGAACAGGGTTTTGTACAGCTTGATTCTGAGCAGGAGGGCATCTGTTAGATCGTCTCCCGTTTAGCTTAGGAACCTAAATTGTATCTATTGTCCATACAAGCAGAAATTATATGACAAGATTAACCAAATAGACAACATTTATTGTTTAAATGTTGTTTTATTGATCATAATAGTTCAATACATTCAATTCCAGATCCGACAGAGCTTCGCCGTCTGTGTGCCAAAATTGCAGAAGTTACAAATGAAGGAATCAAGACACCTATTTATCTCTGGGATGTGATCAAGTTCAGGCGAACTTGTCTTAATCAAGTTCGACCGAACTTGATCTTACATAATGATTCCGGGCGAACTTGTGTACTAATTACATAAATACCCTTCATTTTCTAGCCAAAACTATACAGACTCGATCCAAGACTAAGACATAGACATTATGTACTAACAGACTCCCCCTTGGATACCGTCTTCGTCTTGATCAGTCTTTAAAGCTCTACTTTTGTCTAACATGCCCAAAGAAGTTCTTGATTGGCTTTTTACGACGTTCTTGCTCTGGAATCGGCGTTTGATCTGTAGGTGGCACTTTAGTCATGAACTGAAACCTTCTAAGTCTCGCCTCCCTACGCATTTCATGTATACGTTTAATGCGCGCTTCTTCCTTCAAGAACTCTTTGCGTTCAATCTCTCTCCAACTTGATTCCCACATTCCACCAGAGTTAACTTCATGTGCATAGCATACATTAACAACACTCTGATATTGCATCGCTTGTTCCTTCTCGCGTTCTTCGTAACAGATCTTGCTGAAGAATAAACATTTTATATCCTCCTTCGAGCAGTTTACTAACCACATCGGGTCTAGTATTCTAATTGTTTTCCAAAGCCCTATTAAACCTCTAGCTCCAAACATTTCAACCCTTTCCTGAGTGATATCCAAATGATCTTCAAACTTTATAACAATCCCTGCTTCACAAGTATTAGGATCAACTTGCCACCACTTAAACAAAGGATAGAAATTTTGTTCGATAGGCATTAGGGGCATATTCCTCATCGCTCGTGGACGCTTCATGATCAACGTGATATCTTTAATACCAGTCTTCTTATCTATTTTGATTCGACGTTTCAGAATAAACGGCTTCCAATACCTGAACCCTTTTGTTGATTCAAACTTGATCATTTTCCATAACAACTGATCAATAAACTTCCTGTGATATGTGATGTTTCTAGTCTGCACTAGCTCCTCAACATCCCAATACGGAAATGTTTTGAAATCTGCAAGATATCTGAAGTATTGAACTCCAAATTCCCTTTTGATGGCACAAACATTCAGCTCTTTAAACCATCCCCAGCTAAGTATATCTCCTAACGACACATCTTTATCTCTGGTAAAGAATGATAGAGGCCTTCGAAACTTTCTTTCTCTCGGCATTTCTTTAAACCAGGACTTCTTTGCTTGCGTAATCTCCTCTTTCGTCATTGGTTTAGGGATCTTACCTTCTCGTACAGACTCCTCAATCTTTTCCTTCAACATATCTTCGTTCAGATGTTCGTACATCTCTTCAAATGTTGTAAAACTATCAGTATTCAACCCTGTGTACTTCTCAGCTTCATCTTTTTCGTCATCAGAAGACCAATCTTCAACTATAACTTTGTTGTAATCGTCTGCTTCATTTCTACGTTTGTAATGATACTCATTCGGCTCAAATGTATTCACATTCAGAACTTGCTCTTCAAAATCAAAGTCAAATGTTTCAGCATCAACATCAATCAACTTCGCCAAATCTTCCTTCGAATAGTTATGCACATATTCCCCTTCTTCGACATTATGTTCGAGCATCAAAATAAAAGGCTTTATAGGAACCGCAGCAACAGGCATAGCAGAAGTAATTGCATCTGACATATCATCATCTTTCTGCTTATTTCCTCCTGTTTGCTCCCCCCGAGTTTGATCATCCATTCTATTCAATTCATCATTCAGAAACGACGTAAAATCAAACTCTTCATTCACTTTAGCATCAACTACTTTCAGACCGACTCCACCCTGATCATCATCATTATTACCATCATCGTTGTTAGAGTCGTCTTTCGTATCATCGGCATTATCGTCATCATTGTCTTTATCTTCAGCTTCTTCATCGTATTTCTTTTCTGTTTTTGTTTCTGGAACAATAGTAGACTCAGAAGCTTTCGCAGACTCAGCTATCGGCTCAGTAATCTCGGGCATACTTTCAATCACGTTTTTACCCTTCCCCTGTTCAGTCATTTCTCTCTCTGCTTTTCCCTTTGCCTCTTGCAAATCCATTCTGGCATATTCAGCAGCAAAGTTTATTCCCAAACTCTTTGTCAACACTTTCTGCATTCTGTTAAACCTACGATCATTCATTTCACATTCCGATCGTAATTCAGCTATCTCTTTGAGTAATCTTTCATTAGCATCTTGCAAGCTTTCAATTAGGGCCTTCAAATACCCTCGGTCACCCTCCAAGAATTTGACTTTATCGCTCAGAATTTCCGTTTCAACCTCGCTCTGTTTCACCAAACTCTCTAACGCAGCTTTCTCGACTTTATTCTTTGCTACTTTATCTTCCAGAACTTTCACACGCTTTTCTAAATCATCAATATCTGTATCTGGGAAGAAATCGTTCAAGTCTTGAATATCAATAGGCTCGTTTAGAATATTACCGAATAACTTTGTCTTTGGAGTCGTCTTCGGCATAGACTTTGGAGTACTTTTTGGTTTAGACGCTTTAGGCGTTGAGCTTTCATGTTGAGCAGCAGTTGGATGATCTTGCGATTGAATAACAGGAATCTCGAGCAATTCAGACTCAGGAGGTTCTTGTGTAACTCATGTCTGTAATAACGTCTCTTGAACTTCAGATGTTTGAACTTTTACGGCCGCATGAGGTTCTTGTGTAACTCCTGTTGATTTTGTAGCAGAAGGTTCTTGTGTGACTTCTGTTCCTTTCTTCTGCCCTACATATCCTCTGCTTTTCGCTTTTTGACTTTTCTTGCCTTTAGTCTTTGGAGACCCTATAGTCTTCGTTGATACAGTAGTTGTGGAAGACTTTACTCGTTTCGTTTTCTTCTTTGGTCTCTCCTCTTCAGAATCTTTTTTGTGTTCAGGCTCATAATCACATCTGTTTCTTTGACTTTCTCGACCTCTTTTTCAGCAATGGACTTCTTAGTGGCCTTTTCTAACGAATCATTACTATTTTCTTCATTTTCTGATGTTGTAGAGATCACATCATCTTCCTGTGTCGTTTTCTCTGCTTCTTGACTTTCAATAACAACAGCTGCACTAGAACCAGCTTCCATTTGAACATTTTCAGGCTCTTCCACATCAATCAACATAGTATCGACTTTCTTTGACTTATGCGAGCCTTTCTTTTTCTCATGAACAACAAACTTCTTCAAGAACTAATCGCTTCTCTTCTCTTTGAATGTAGATAACCATTCAAGCTCGGCGTTTCGTTCTCTTTCATCACCACTATCGTCTTTCCTCCACTTATACTCTGGCGGCGCAATGTAGTTTTCTGAATCAATGGCACCAAAAAGAGGTTTAGCAATAGGTGCTGATGACTGCTTCTGAAATGTGATCAACTTATTGACTGTAGTATCATCCAAATGACTTAGATACAAGATGTCATTAGGATCCTTTGCAATCTTCTTAAATTGTCACCTATCAACATTTGTACAAACCTCGGATACATCACGAGTCTGTTGGATCCCATATTATTCTTCATATGTGTGAAAACTATCTTTGAAGAGTTGAATTTCTTGTTCAGAATAAGCGTTGTAGCCATGCAGGCCATGTAGTCTTGCATCGTCCAAACCTGCCTTACGATGACTGAAGGCGTGAATAATATCATGCATCAAAAACTTGTAAGGATTAGGGACTAATCCTTTCTTCAGAGTTGATTCATTCACATGCCCCTTGTACCCCATACGACAAAAACATCCCCTAACCATCCTTTCATCTAGCATCATTGGATCATCTTTGTTGTCGTTGAAGTTCAAAACCTTTTGGATATCAGCCTCTGTCACTGAAATCTATTTATCTTCTTCACCAACACGAACCACTGATGTAATCGCTGTATCGTCATCATTCATAGCCGCAGAACTCCAAAATCTGTAAACATGCGACCTGTAGATGTATTGGAATCTGCTCCATAAACGCTAGAATATCATCAAATGCTCTGAGCGATGGACATATAGCTTTGTCTAGCGTGATGCATGTGTTATGAAACTTATTAAACGATAACTGAATATTCTGCAAACACGTAGATCGAGATGAAATTAGTCAAAAAATTTCAATTTTAACAAATTTCTATCAAGTTCGGGCGAACTTGATAGGTTAATTACACAATTCATTACTTCAAGTTCAGTCGGACTTGTTACACATATAACAATAACACACCTTAAGTCTGGCCGAACTTGTCAATCAGTTTTAATAATTTTCCACACATGTTCGTGCAAACTTGTTTATGTTTTATCAAAACACATTCATACAAGTCCGGGCGAACTTGTTATGAAATCATTTTCACAAATTTGTTTGTAAGTTCGGGCGAACTTATTATTTATCAACATTTTAACACTTGATGACAAGTTCGGCCGAACTTGGTTCAAATAACTTTTTGACAAGTTCGGGCGAACTTGTCATCTTGTTCACCAAACCTGCAACACATCGTTCAAACTCATTCAATCTATGGTCCAAAACACAATTACTCACCATTGCCATGATGAGTAGTGTGCAAATCACCACTAATCACTAAACAATCATGCAGGACTTCGACGTATGAATGCCAATTTCACAAATCGCCTTTTTCGCAGATCAAGTTCGCTCTAGTTGTTGAAGACTAATAATGAAGTCCGGGCAAACTTGATTTATATTTATAGTCTACAAGTCTGGGCGAACTTATGTATCAAATCAATTTAGATCAGACACAAGTCCGGGCGAACCTGTTGACTGATAACACTTTCAAGGCAAGTACAAGTTCGGTCGGACTTAATTACAAGTCCAGGCGAACTTGATCAATTTCAACATAAATTTTTCAAAATTTTCAATTTAGACCCTGAACATTTCAGATTTTACCAGTTTTAACAATCCACTCAGTTGACCAAGTCCAAGCTAATGACCTTGGTTAACCGATTTGTCTACCGAGTCCAAGTTAATGACCTCGGTTCAACCCGTTATGAACAAACTGTTGGTTTTTCTCAAAATCAAGTTTCAAATTAATGAACTTTTAATTGTTTTGGCTTATCAAATTTTACAGATTAGCTCCCAGCCCATTGTCAATTAGATTCCCACCAGTTTAGCACCTTACAAGACTTCGAAGATCCGTTCTCCAACATTGGTTTGCTGAAAACAATGTAGAAACAAAATCTTTTTGTATTTTTGTAAGATTATGCTAAAACACACTGAAAATCTTTTTGGTTTTAATATGTAAAGCAGATAAACTATGTACATAACAAAGTAAACTATGTACAAACATATTTACAGACATATTTTTGTGAATTCTTGTCTAAGGATCATATCAGTTGATTGAGACATATCACCAGTACCGTTGACCTTTTAATGACTTTAAGTTTTAAACTCGTTTACCTAGATTGTCGATATGTTTGTCCACTTAATCTTCGACACATTTCTCAATTGTTCCAAGATATATTAGATATGATTTATGAAACTTGACTTAACTATGGTTCCCATCTCAGAATATACTCCCGTATCAAGATTCCCTAGATTTCATCTTACAGGTGAGTATATCGTAATTGATATCTGTATCTGGGTTTTGCGAAGCCTTGAGAGCTCAGGTTAATACCACCGTATCGACAAAGAGATGAAGGCTCGACTTTAAGGTGTGTTCCAATTAAGGAATCTTTTAAACACTACAGTTGATAAGATCTTTCGATTCATTTCAAGTTTGCATGCAGTTTAGGGTTTTTTAGAATAAAGCATTATAGAAATTCTAGGCTATTGCTTCCGCAAAATCAGAAGAACTTGTATAATACCCCAGATATCAACTATCTATAAAGACCTCGTATCTCAGAATCAAGCAATCAATCAAACGAAATTTCGGAGTACTAAGTCCATATATCCGAGAGATGTTAATCCACAAGATTAAGCAGTTGTAAAATTTAGTTTATATCTTAGAAACAATTTATTGAACGTGTAAAGCCTATCGACGCATCCACAGTAAGACTTGTTTATCACTTTTTTAAACTTTACATTTCTTTAGCATATTGTGATAGTCCACTGTTGTACTATCATTTCCTTTGTGACAACAAATTCTTTTTGTCTTTTTCAATGTTTTTGTACTTTTTGAAAATTTTCATACACGGTTCAGCACATTTCGTACATGGTTTCTCAACCTCGACGACTTGTACTTTAACAACTTCCTATTGTACGACCTTTACCTCTGGACCTACCTTTGTTAGATTTGCCATCATTGCTTTATTGGTAATCTCTGTGAGGTTTTCTTCATTCATTTCTTTGGTTACATTGATAACTTCTTCAATCACAGACTTCTCCTCAGCAACTTTCTCTGAAAATGTCGTATCTCCAAAACAACCTGCAAAACCAGCAGACATGTTAGGGCAAAGGATACCCTGCATCTTTGCATGCTGATAAATTTCCTCCTCTTCAGCTTGTTGCACTTTCCATGGCTGGATCATTAGCAGATGTGTCTTCCACGATCTCGGCCATAAAGCAACACCGGCCTTTTTTAGCAATATATGAATTCCAGTCAAAACCATCATCTTCATTTGAAGCTACCATTGCCTTTTCTGTGTTGTTGGTGTTTGGTTTCTCTTGGATTTCGACTTGAGTCTTCTTTGGGAATGGCTTGTACTATAACGACTTCTTGTAGTATTCATTGCCACCTCCAAATGGACTTTGATTGCTCGTTGCTTCTGGATTCTTGCATTCTCTCTTGAAGTGCCCTTTCTGTCGGCATCTGAAGCAAGTGACTTTCGTTTTGTCGAACCCTAATTTGTTACTGGAGTTTCCGATGTCTCTGCCGGTAAGAGCAACAAACTTTGTAACCCTCCGAATGATTGAAGCTAAGGACTATTTGATGTCCATCAGTTCAAGTTCTTCTTCATCTACTTGATCATAATCTTCGGCAGTCATTTCCGGATTACCAATATTCCCAGCCACCAAGCTTTCATATGATTCTAACACTGTGGCGAGAAGTGCCATGTGTTGTTTGGCCACTTTTTCAGAAACGACATTGTTTAGATTAACAGTAATGTTGCATTTGTACACATTTGGATCAGAATTCGATTGATTATTTTGATTTACTTGATTCTGATATGAATAATTTGATCATGTGCTTGAAAATGATGAACTCTAAGGACTCTGATCATATTTCGGATATGATTTGAGTTTGACTCTGTGGCAAATGATTCTAAGAATTCAGATTCGCGCTAAAAGCGGTTTGGATCTTCAAGCTAGTGATATTCTCTTGAACTCCTGACTTGTAGTACAGCCCAACATCTTGAGTCATGTTTGCATTCTTTGATTTTGCTATCTTTAATAACTCCATCTCGTGCCCCTCCAGTTTATCAATTAATGTGGACAATTTGAAGAACTCCCAACTCGCACTTTCTTTGAGCATCATGAGATAAGTCATCCACTCACCCTCAGGTAAAGCGTCAGCTAGCTTATCAATTTATTTTTCTTCTGTTTTCTCAAGCCCGTGTCTCCTCATGATCACTTTCAGGTGACAAAACCTTTTGATCATTTGTTTCATCGTTTCCCCTTTAATCATCGTAAATTTATCAAATTCTTTCATGATCAGTGCTTTCTTGCTTTTGACCATTTATGCACTTCCCTGGTGTTTGTTCTTCAAGGATTTCCACAATTCCTGTGCAGTTTTGAATTCCGGTAGAAGCACTAAAGTATCTTCTTTCACCGATTGTTGAATCAAGCTTATCATTTTCTTCTCGGCGACGTAAGCATCTTTCTGTGAAGTTGAGAACTTGCTGATATCGATAAATTATCATTCTCATCTCTGGGCCATGTATAACCAGTCTCTGTTGCCACCTAGCTATGGAAATGTGTAGCTTGGATCCAATTCATAAACTTCCCTTTCCATCCCTTATAATCGCCCATACACATGAGTTTTGGAGGCTTTACATACGTGCCCATCTCGTTGTCGATGTTCACTTGATTCACCATTTGAGCGTTTGAAGCTGAAGCAGTCATGAATGCACTGTGCAGATCTTCCATCTTGAAAAACTGACGAATTTTACTGAAAATCACACTGACAAGTTCAGGCAAGCTTGCAGTTGGTGAGAAATCAGATTTGATTTACACAAGTTCAGGCGAACTTGTGTTTGGCTTTTGAAAAATTTCTCCCTGATTAAGTTCGGGCGAACTTATGTTTGATTTTCAAGACAATTATCAAGTTCGGACGAAGTTATGCTAGATATTTAACAAGTTTTATTCAAGTTCTGGCGAACTTGGTAAAAATTGAAAGAAAATTAGTAAGCTTGAGCGGACTTGTATATAAATCTTAAAATAATAGTCAAGTTCGAGCGAACTTGATTAAAAATCAGAGAATTTTAATCAAGTCTAGGTGGACTTGATGTTAAGTTCGGCCAGAATTTGTTTGCAAAACATGATTTTTTGAACTTTTTTATATCAATTCGTTTGAATTTGATGTCCAAACTCTCAGGGGTTTACCACAAGTGTATTTTACAAGACATATTAAAAAATCAGCAGCTTTTATCCGTGAATTCATTGTTTTCTTTGAAAATGAAGAAAAGATGGTAGAAAGAGGTAGAATAAGAGTAGATCTTGCAATGATTGCACCAATTTAGGTACCGTTTGAAAAATTTCTCCCTGATTAAGTTCGGGCGAACTTATGTTTGATTTTCAAGACAATTATCAAGTTCGGGCGAACTTATGCTAGATATTTAACAAGTTTTATTCAAGTTCTGGTGAACTTGGTAAAAATTGAAAGAAAATTAGTAAGCTTGAGCGGACTTGTATATAAATCTTGAAATAACAGTCAAGTTCGAGCGAACTTGATTAAAAATCAGAGAATTTTAATCAAGTCTGGGTGGACCTGATGTTAAGTTCGGCCAGAATTTGTTTGCAAAACATGATTTTTGAACTTTTTGATATCAATTCGTTTGAATTTGATGTCCAAACTCTCAGGGGTTTACCACAAGTGTATTTTACAAGACATATTAAAAAATCAGCAGCTTTTATCCGTGAATTCATTGTTTTCTTTGAAAATGAAGAAAAAATGGTAGAAAGAGGTAGAATAAGAGTAGATCTTGCAATGATTGCACCAATTTAGGTACCGTTTGAAAAATTTCTCCCTGATTAAGTTCGGGCGAACTTATGTTTGATTTTCAAGACAATTATCAAGTTCGGGCGAACTTATGCTAGATATTTAACAAGTTTTATTCAAGTTCTGGCGAACTTGGTAAAAATTGAAAGAAAATTAGTAAGCTTGAGCGGACTTGTATATAAATCTTGAAATAACAGTCAAGTTCGAGCGAACTTGATTAAAAATCAGAGAATTTTAATCAAGTCTGGGTGGACCTGATGTTAAGTTCGGCCATAATTTGTTTGCAAAACATGATTTTTGAACTTTTTGATATCAATTCGTTTGAATTTGATGTCCAAACTCTCAGGGGTTTACCACAAGTGTATTTTACAAGACATATTAAAAAATCAGCAGCTTTTATCCGTGAATTCATTGTTTTCTTTGAAAATGAAGAAAAAATGGTAGAAAGAGGTAGAATAAGAGTAGATCTTGCAATGATTGCACCAATTTTGGTACCGTTGCTATGATGCCACTTTCTAGATCGTCTCCCGTTTAGCTTAGGAACCTAAATTGTATCTATTGTCCATACAAGCGGAAATTATATGACAAGATTAACCAAATAGACAAGATTTACTGTTTAAATGTTGTTTATTGATCATAATAGTTCCATACATTCAATTCCAGATCCGACAAAGCTTCACCGTCTGTGTGCCAAAATTGCAGAAGTTACAAATGAAGGAATCAAGACACCTATTTATAAAGACACAAGTTCGCTGGGATGTGATCAAGTTCGGGTGAACTTGTCTTGATCAAGTTCGGCCGAACTTGATATTACATAATGATTCCGGGCGAACTTGTGTACTAATTATATAAATACCCTTCATTTTCTAGCCAAAACTATACAGACTCGATCCAAGACTAAGACATAGATATTATGTACTAACAGCATCGATAAGTGTTGACCTGATCGTCCACAATTAGTACAGATACGACACGGTAATTGAGGCTGGTGATGATTGTTACAACTGTTACACAGAGGTGTAGTGCCGATATACTGTTTCTTGGCGGGAGATTGAGCAGGCTGATTAGGAGCGGCCTGATTTGGTTGTGTAGTGACAGCAAATTTCTTAGAAGCCTTCATTTCTTTGACTTCTTTGAACGTTCAGCGTTCTTACCCTTTTGCTTCTCAGATTTGTCGGACGGTTTCTTGTCACCTTTACGGTGGAGCTTACCCTTTTTGATCTGCGATTCAGTCAGTGTTCCAGATAGCTTAATGGCTTGTGAAACAGAAGTAGGGCTGTTGTCGGTGACAATATCCTGAACCGGGTCAGGGAGACCAACTATGTACTTCTCAATCGCCTTATCCAAAGGCATTACCATCTCGGGACACAACAAGCTCAATTCCTCATACATGTCAGTATACGCACGGTGTTCACCACTATCTTGCTTCAGATCATGGAACTCATTTTCAAGTGCTCTCTTCTTGTGTCGAGGGCAGAACTCTTTCATCATCAGAGCTCTGAGTTCCTCCCAAGTTTGACCCATAGCAACATCAGCACCCATATCTCTCATTATTCTGTTCCACCACGTGAGCGCTCTCTTTTGAAACACGCTAGAAGCAAACTCAACTTTCCACTTATTTGGACACTAAACATGGCGAAACGTATTCTCAAGACTCTCGAACCACTGTAGGAGCCTGGTTGCTCCCTCAGAACCACTAAACTTGAGCGGTTTAGCCAAATTAAACTGTTTAAAGTTGCACGTAGTAAGTGCATTGTTGTTATTGTTGGCTAGGTTTATCTGAGTTATGAGATTTGGAAGCACAGCCGCAAACTGCTGAGCGATTAGAGCCGCCATAATGGCGTCCGTATTTTCGTTTCGTCGAGGAGGCATTCTAAAAGAGAGAAAACATGAGAGAAAACGAGTGAGATGAATGTCGAATAATCAAAATGAGATGAATAAATATCGACAAATGTAAGGATGGAGGTCATTCGTTCGTTTACTCTAAACAAACAAATGACACATAGTGACTAATTAAAGTAAATGGGTCTTTATAATGTATCGCGAAGACATGCTTTAGCCTATAAGTGGACACTCACCCCAAGAGTTCCCAGGTAAGAGTGACTGGTCCGATTAAGTGGATTTGTACGAACACTCTAGCCTTAGATAGAAAACTCAGGGTACATGCACCCACCCTTCCAGATTGCACGTGTTCACATTAATAAGACCCAAACCTTGACGAGATTTGAAAACTTTCAAAGGCATTAAGCCAAAAACGAATCATCAAAGAATGGACGATTGATTTCAAAATCATTTTAAAAATTGTGCTTTTGTTTTGGTATTCCCCTAAGAATAGGTGATGTTATTGATTTAAAATTTAAACACAAGATAACTTGTGTTAGGGTCCTAGAAAGGTTATAGTCTATGTGAGTGTAGGAATGGACCCAATTCGTGAGCTTCTGGTGAGATTTGCTCAGCTAACAGAGGCAGAATTCATTGTTAACCGAGTGAACAAACAAGGAAGAAGCATGATGATTACTAATAAACACGTCTGTGTCTTGTATTAATCAACTTTGGAAATATAACAGACTCGAGCAGGGCTTCGCCTCTGATCAACAAAATAGCATCACAAACAAACATCCCAAGTCACCTAGTTATAGGCAAGACATGACAGCACCAAAAGACTCAGGACATAAAGGTTTTCGCACTAAATTTTTGTGCGAAAATCCACAAGAATTTTCGTGCGAAAATTCTTGTTCTAAACAAAAACATAACTTTCAAATATAAGCTTTTGACACTGCGAAACCCTATCTATACATCAGACTCGTCCTAGACGTAGGCAATAGACATATTTGCACCAACAGACTCCCCCTTGGATGTTGCCGCAGTCTTGGACAGTCTTCAAAAAATTTTCTGCAAAAATCTTCAAACATATTTGACTTGATCATCCGAAAAAGTGTTTAGGAGGCTTTCGACGCTCCTCAGAAGCAATAGGAGTTTGATCTTTTGGAGGAGGTCGATTGTATGTGTTGCCAAACTTGAGCCTTTCACGAGCGGCCAACTTTTGTCTTGCCTCGATCCTTTCTTCCTTCTTATCTACCTTTCTCTTTTCTTTTGCTTCAAGCTTTCTCCATGATGTGTTCCAACTTTTACCTGAATTAACATTGTTAGCATAACACACATTTACAATCCGCTGGAACTGCAAGGCCTGCTCTTTATCTTTTTCTTCATAACTGATCTTGATGAAGAATAGTCTTTGGATATCTTTCTCGGAGCAGTTTATAAGCCACATTGGATCCAAGACTCGAATTGCACGCCATAGCCCATAAATTCTTTGGTGCATGATCACTGTTTCTGATAAGTCTTCAGACATATCCCATGATCCTTCATCGGGCTCTACACAGATAACTGCTTCACCAGTACTTGAATCATAGCACCAATTGAAGATCTTGTAAAAATACTGTTCCATCTTTTTCAAGGGCATATTCTTCATAACACGTGGTCGTTTGACAATCAAGGTAACATATTTCTCTTGCCTGACTAGATCAATCTTTGTGAAGGTGCGTGGCTTGTGTGGTTTTCAGTAGTTAAAATCATGAGCAGCTTCAAACTTGATTAACTTCCAAAGACGTTGATCATTTGGCCTTAGCTTCATACTGAACGTCTTGGTTTGAACTAACTCTTTCACATCCCACTCAGGTAGAGTCTTTATATCACCCAGATGTTCGAAGTATTGAACTCCAAACTCGCGTTTTAATGCATAAACATCTAGTTCCTCAATCTATCCCCAACTGATAATATCACCCAGAGATGCATCAGGGTCTCTGGTGAAGAAAGCTAATGGACGACGGAACTTCCTCTCTGGAGGCATCTCTTTGAACCTTTTTTTCTTCATTTCAATGATCTCTTCATTAGACGGTGGTTTAAGAGACGTCCCTTCTTTCACTGCCTCTTCCACTTTTTGCTTTAGCAGATCATTGTTTACTTTAGAAGACATTTCAGCAAAGGTAGGAAACACATCTGTCCTTCACCTGTATACGTTGCCGCTTCATCATCATCATCTGAATCCCAATCTTCAATGATCACTTTGTCATAATCGTTTGCTTGTGGGACATCTTCAAAAACATAATCATTTGGCTCTGAACTTGTGTTCTTCAATTCTTCCTCAAAATCGAACTCAAATGTATCTTCATTTATGTCACACCCCGACTTGCAGCGGAAGATAAAAATATGGGATGCAACAGACACCTCTGGTACAAGTACATTGTTTATAAAGACACTACATTTTATTACTTACAACATGTTGATTACATACTACATGTATGTTACAACTGCGTATTCCCATGAACCATATATATCTTCTAAGCTGCATGTGTCTATATCAGGATTCGTCTACAAACACGTCTTGAACAATATACACGGATCACATCAGTCTCAAGTTACCTAAATTGCATGTTAGTTTTAAAAAGGATCACCTAACGCTGCTGGTGAGTTCCACTGGTTTAGTTGTTGACTCGGCTGGTGAGTCACCGATGGAATTACACGAGAACACAAGTGAAACCTTGACTGTTTTTGCCTCGGTCATGCCATCACAGACACTTCCGCCCACCTGACCATGTCACCCAGACACTCCCGGCCCACCAACTGCGTCACGTGCAGTTCAACGCCCCAGTGTAGTTATGCCTAACAACATAGCTGAGTTTAGGACGCGTACAGACCTTGTTTCCGACATCCTGTTGGGTGCGGCCTGGGTTTGTCAAACCACTATTACCATCCACTGTCCACGGCTTACGTTAATCACTTGTAGTAGGGAGGTAGTTCGTGTGTTAGATATTTCACATTATCACAAATTTGGTGCAATTAACATAGTTTGTAACATGCAAGTCATCCCAGAAAACAATAAAACAGTTCAAAAGTGGGGGGGTGAAACTCACCCACAAGTTGGTGTAATTAACCCAGTTTGTAACATGCAAGTCCTCAGAAAACAGTAAAACAATTCAAAAGTGGGGAAGTGAAAACTCACAGGATAGTATCATCACAGGTAGCAATAGGAGTATATGTAAGCTTGTTCGACTTTAACAGCAATAATGCA
Organism: Scalesia atractyloides; assembly: GCA_947069175.1. Classification (NCBI taxonomy): domain Eukaryota; kingdom Viridiplantae; phylum Streptophyta; class Magnoliopsida; order Asterales; family Asteraceae; genus Scalesia; species Scalesia atractyloides. The sequence goes on from CAMTDV010000030.1 coordinate 33,346,435, forward strand.
AGTAATTACTAATATCAGTCGCTAGGTCGGTAATGCCTATAACATGCGTCCGAGTGAGTATTTTCAGTCCATGTTGTACATATAGTATCCTGGATTGGTGATGGATGTTAGGGTGTGATTAGTTTCACGTTTGGCTCCCGGGCACTTGTTCGCGTGCCAGAAAAAGTCAGTTGTTTGACACGTTCGGATAATGGTGCGGGACTACCAATAGTGCCAATGTGTTGTGATTTAAGAAAGATTAACTTTTCATTAAGGGAGTCTGGGTGTTTGGGGAGTCTAGGTTGCCCAAATTTGAGTTTCCATTCTCGCCGTTGGGGATCCTCCCGAACGGTGGTGGAACACACCCAAAGTGTTCTGCTTACCCTGGAACCTCCCAAAAGACTCTCAGTGTTCCAATTATAATCAAGATAGGTTTTTGTCCGTTCCCAGTTTCGGCAGGTTCGTTGTCCAGTAAACTGCCGAATTTAGTTAAAATAAGCGTTTTAAAAGTCGAAAAATCCCATTTAATCTACATAGTTCATAAAATCCTGGAAATTTTTTAAAACTCAATAAAAATATATATATTCGAATAAAATTATTTTGGGAATTTATAAAGCTATTTTAACTTCTCAATAAATCATTTGTAAAACAGTATTTACCCGAATAATTCAGTTTGTTTATCATCCGACGTCCAAAAATTCCCAAAATATTCCAGGAACTTCCTTACATGTCCAGAAACTCTCTGTAAAAATTTGGGATTGTTCCGATTTGGTTTCAGTGCGTTTCCGGCTACCGAAAACACATAAAAACGCGGATTTTTAATCCATATCAAAACCCAACCAATAGACTCCAAAACTTTCCAGAACATTCTCTGTATGTTCCTTAAAGGTTTCGTAAGGTTTGGTGATTTATTGATCCCATTTGGTATTTTTTTCCGAATTTCTTTCGGTAAAAAGTCAAAATTCACCACAAATCATAGAGAATTCCACAAATTCTAAAATTTCAAGTGGACCTTCTAGTCAATACTCTACATCACCACACCAAATTTCAGCTCAATCCAATACCCACGGACCAAGTTATGGTCCAAACAATATTCTATCTATACTAGTTTCGAGTTTCGGGTGATTTACCTAGCGATTCCTTCTATTCCAAGTGTTTTTCTTGAGTCCAGAAGTGGTTGTGAGCCATATTCAGTACCAATATACCAAGAACAATCCGACCATGCCATAACCCATGTCAATCAAGCCTTGTTTCATAGTTTTACGTTTAATAACTTTGTTAATCAATTTCAGTCGATTATGTGTCGATTAGGGTATCAAAACCTGAAGTTTCATGTTCTTGGCTATCATATAACACCATGGAATTCACAAGGTGTTCTTATTCAGCCAAGAAACTTGTTAAAACCCTCAAAATTCATGGATTAAAAAGGGTTTTTTGGTTATAAATCATGTATAACCAAGAAAACATCATCAAAACCACTTAGAACATGCAAAATACCTTTGATTTGGATTGAATATGATGATAACCAGCTGTGTTCTAGAAAGATTTTGAGCAGAATTTGTGAATTTTATGAAGAAAATATGAAAAAAGAAAAAAAACATTTAAATATAAGGGGGGGCGTAGGTGGGGTGCCCCTACCCCACCCGCGCTTTGTCGTGCTTCTTCTTTTCGTGTTAAAATATGATGTTTATCTTTGGTGGCACGTATAGGTTCGTTTTCGGGTCTCAGACGCGTACCCGATTTGCGAAACGGACTCCGTGTTTCGCGTTCTTAGGTCAAAAGACTCGGTTTTAAAAATCGATCATAACCGTCTTGAAACCCAAGCACGGTTACGTTTTAATCATAAAATCCTTGTATTGGGTTAGTTTAAGTGTTTTTAAGATTGACTAACCGTTCCTTGCATGTTTGGTTTATCTTTCATTGCTCTTAAAACAAGGCGTCTCCCTAACCGGGACTGCCTCGTTTGCATGCCCGAGCACCGATTTGTTTCCAATCTTATGTCAGAGTCTATGGCACATAACTAAGATGCTTCGTGAACTCAGAATCTTAAATGGCCCTATCATTGGCCTAATAATCATGATCGAATGTTTAATGCGTTGTTAAACGTCAAGTCCCCGTTTAACACGTTGTTAAAGGCTAAGGACACCAACCTCACATCGTTGGCCCTTAATAGTGTCATGTCAACCATGACATGTTCCCAGAGTCGTCAATCCATTCACGACTTTGTCTTGCCATGTAGGTGACGCATAGCGCCAATGTAATGTTTTTGGTAATTACTTAGCATATACTCCTATTATAGTCGGTGTAACATTTTCCAGAATTCGTATCATAACACATAATCACAACAATAACATGATATATGTATCACGCCCGGTTACCACGGACTTGTACCAATCAAAGTTTACTAGGATTTTTCACAATTGTCACAGTCTCCCCCGGTTAAAAAGAATTTCATCCTCGAAATTTCCTTTAGTAATTCATTGAAAAGCTCAGTATTTGTATTCGTGTCGGTCATCTGACAGACAAGTATGTTTTCGCTTTTCGTTTAGTATCATCATCCTACCGGGATGATAATTGTGCTACATAGTAGCTGTGTAATTTGTCCATCCACAATTCCTACGTATTGTCAAGAGTAACATTTGTCATCACTTCCAATCTGAAAGTGAGAGTGTTGTTGGACTCACAGTAGAATAGGAGTATCGTATTCAGCTTATAGCTGACTGCAATTATTACATTTTCTTCGCATTCATTATCTTCAGCATTCATACACCATAAATTTCGTTTACGATTTCGTTTAATAGTTATTGAACACTTCCTATAAAGGAGGAGTATGGGTACTCTCCCAGGGTTCGTTGCAAATGTTGCAATGGTGAGCATCATGCTCCGCATGTTTGTGTTAAGGGAATAAATTTGGTCTCACCGCGTGGTGCGCGAGAATCTTCCCTTGTTGTCATGTACGTGAATATCTTCGGCTAATACTAACCGACCCTGAGAGTCCCTGCTCTATGGTAGAGAATAAGAAAGAGAAAGGCTTTTAACAGCCTAAGGCTGCCATAAGGCGAGCATGTACACGAGTAATAACGAATCTGCACACTTACTTCAGTGGTGTGCTCGCACTACTCACCAGCAGTCGGATTACGTCATAAGGATATGAAATTTCTAAAATAATACTTCTAGTTTGTGTTAATTTTTGGGAGCTTGGCTCCATCTGTTGTACAATTGTTTATGTCTTCTCCAGAAGGAAACAACTTAGTAGCTTCGATAACATCGATGTGTTTTTTCGCGAGATAATCGTATAGAAATTCACATATACCGGGAATGGTAAGGTGTGTACCCAATGCAGTTTTTAATTCAAGTAACACCACCTCTCAAACGCTATTATCACGTAGACATATTTGAGGTGTGATGAGTGTCTAGCGACCACAAGTATCACCATGATGTCCCTACACGTGGGACAAGATTTAATCGTAGACGTACAGGTAATTTTGTAAAAGATGACTAAGTAACGAGTCATCGAGTCAAGATTCCCCATCAACGGAGTACCCCTCGCTGGGTAGGAACATAGCCACGCTCGACTAACGTTTCATAAGGATATGGTTAATGGAAACAACAAGAAGTAATTGTTTCCCATCATGTTCTCGAAAGATTACCTAAGGCATAGGCGAATATAGCCCATACTGGTCACAAGGTGGTTAATCACCACTTGGCCGTTTCGGACTCGTGGTTTTTTTTAGTCAAATTCGGACTTGGTATGATCTGAAATATATGAGTATAAAAAGATATAATGCCTTCCCATCTTGGCACCTCCGTTATTTGAATCACCGATTAAACATAAGGGTTTCGTCAAGTTCGCTCATGCCAAACCATCTTGGTTTAGACCGGGAAATTCTTGTGTTTTTATGAAACCAAGGGCTAAAGCCCGAATCCATAGTCACCCTAGTTCTGATAGGGACCATTGACCACTGAATATGAATTTTCCCGTTAGTCTCATATTTGTAATAGTGTGAACAAGAAAAGAAGATCCGGCCCTCGAGTTGGTCAAGACTAGGGTCGTTGAGTTTCTCGACCCTTTGTCTTAGAATTAACCAATTCTGCTTTTTAATAGGGTAGGGAAGGAATACGTGCTGCTGGGAAATGTAGTAACATAGATCCACAATCGCTCGGCAACCTCTTGAAAGAACAAAAGTAACTTTAAGAAAGGCCGAATGAAAGTCCTAATCAATAGAGGTAAGTCTAGCACTCTGACGGCTAGGATACGAATAAAGGTTATGAATGCCAGTTCACAGCCAGTCGGTGCATCCAACCAAGCACCGATTTACCCTTTGGTCGTTTAGTTTGACTTGGTATCGCACATCCAGGTATTTATAATTCGTAGCGTATGTTAAGTAATTCTCTAAGTTGGAAGAGAGTTAGTTGTAGCGTTGAAGTCTCATTCCTATTTTAGGTATATACGATGTGCTTACTAGCGGAATTCTCCTCTGGATGGACATGATATCCGAGGGACGTATTCGGAAGATTCACTAGCCCCTTCATCTGGAATGATCGGGACTACTAAATTTCTAGTTTAGCTTTCCCACAGGTGGGTTCAGCGCACAAAAGACACCAATTACGATATTCGGACGACTCATGACTACTCTGATTTCAAAAAGAGTTTGGTTTTGACCGTGTTTCTTCATGCAGGGTAGTTCGTGCTTTTCATAGTATGGCGTATATACGTCACTCCAGTGACATGTTCTGACCGCACATTTAAGCACTGGCCCTTTTTGGGGTTAAGTCGAAGTGCAATGTTAACAGTTGTATGATGACAGATATTATTATATACATGATAATGATGTTGGTTATACAGGTTGTGGACTCATGCGTGCGACGAAATTGTGTGATATGGGATAATTGAATATGTGAAATTGATACATGTATATAAGTATTGTTTATAATAGAATGGCCCCGAAATGCTCACCACAAATGACCGAGGCGGAAATCACGCAAATGATAGCGCAACAGCTTCCGACAATCATCCCCCCCCCCCCCGTTCGTGAATGTCACTCGTGGTATGAATACCCAGCTATATATGTATATATACAGTATTATACTTAAGATTTCTCCCGTTCTTGTTTCCTTAAGTAGCACAAGAATTTTCGTCACTAAAAAAAATGAAGAATCAGGTTTCTTGGTAGCATCGTATTTTACGAATACATATTTAAATCAATCAAACTGAAAATCAATTGAAGGTACCCACCATTCAACGGAAGACGAGGGGTGGTTCAAAAATACTCCCCTGGTCTAAAGAATTTATTTCTCGTATACTTAAAAGGACAAGCAACACCGTTTAACGCATACTCTTGGTTACTCACAAGCGTAGGGTATCGTTCATTTTGTGTCTAATCGACGGATGAAAGTTAGTATATCTCATGCATCATTCTCCTACTCATGTAGGATACCACTACCAAATAACACCTTTACAATGGCCCGAAGGGAATTTCGATCATCCCCTATGAATCGTGAATTCATTATTATAAAATTTGGACTCCTCGGGTGTTTCGAGGAAGAGGAGGAGACGTATGGTGTTCTCCAGGTATTATTATCGTAGCGTCGGGGAGTCAATATGTCTTATAGGCATACAAGTATCTGAGTTGGTCCCTACTCAGGACCACTCGCACTGCCGTAGTAGGTATCGTGACGTGAAAAGCCACAATCGAAAGGAATCAAAGAACCATGTATCCCCTTATGCGATTTCTAGCATTAATGCACCGCCCTCATATGGGTGATATTGATTCAAGACTTAGTATCTCAAGGTTACTGAAAGAATTCAAGTCAAGACCCTGTGGAGTCTAGAGTTTGAAGATGTAAATAAGAGTTGTTACATAGGTTAATTCTCGTATTACGGTACTCGAATACTACTCGTAGGCAATCTCGTCTTTCATTAGAACATATTTTCACTAAGTTATGCGAGCTGAAAACAAGTGTTACGCCTCGTATTCTCGTATTGCTATTTTAGAAACTCATATTCATACCATCATTCAAGGCGTTAATCGAATTAAAATATATATATTATTACATATTCATTATTCGTACGGTCGACCATTTAAGTACGTAATTAACGCAAACCGGTTCTTTTTCTATTTGCAATTACACATCCAACGCCAATTACTCATCCAGTCGATACATTTTAAATCCTAAAAAATTTTTTTACAACATTTCACTATGTTTGGGTGCGCAAACGGACCTTAGAAATACGATCGGGTCGCGTAAAAGATGGGATACGTGAAAATGGGCCTTGGCCCAACCCACTTGAAACCCTAGTCATATATAAGCATCACTAACCCCTCTCTTTCATTTGCAAAACCCTAGCCTACACACCCAACCCCCTGCCCTCTTTCCTTTTCCGGTGACCGGAGCTGGTTCCAGCCGGCACTCCGGCGGCAATTCCTCCGGCGAAACCACCACACCCGGCAACCACTCTCATCCATCCTCACACCTGCTAGCCCTGTCGTTCTCCCTCCCCACACCCTTCTCTCCCTCTCCTCGACGCAGGCACCGGAGAAACCCCGACCAACCTCTATGTCCCCTGCGATTACAGGTAAACTCACAACCATAACCTCTCAACTTCTCTCCCCTTTAAACCAACCACACGAACACTCTCGGGCTCGACTGAACAGCCAACATACGACGACGTGTACGTAGACAAGAGAGAGAGACGGCGGAGAAGGGGGAAACGTCACTATTCGTGGCGGCGGTGGTGGAGCATCGACAGACGCCGACCGGCGACGGCGGCGGCGAGGTGTTGGTTGTTTTCGTTCAGTTTTGGCTAGATTCCGGTAAGTGTCGGTTTGTTTCAATGCTCGGTTCAGTCATGGTTCAACTCGATCCTGATTCCGATCAACTGTGGTCAACCGGTCAGTTTGGGTTCAGTCCGAGCTGATCTAGTTCACTAATGGTTTGGTTTGGGTTATTTCGGGTCAGGGTGTAGTCCGTCTATGGCAACGACAGATTCGTGACTCGGGCTTCGGTTCCGGTCAGGCGCGGTATGCTCTATGTTTGGGTTTGCTCAGTTGGGGTTTTGGGTTATTTTGGCTCTGGTTGTGCTTATTGATGCATATGTCTGTTGCCTACGTCATCATATAATATCGAGTCTGTATTTAGGAGCAACATGTCCAAGTTTATGTAAATAGGTTAACAAGTTCGCTTGAGTTTGTGATGGTTAGACAAGTTCAGCCGAACTTGTCTATGCAAATTTGCCCGAACTTGCTCTCCCACCAGCGAACTTGTTTACCTATAAATAGGTAGCTTGTGATTTCATTTATAACATTCAGAGATTTTGTCACGACAGAGGCGAAGCTCTGTCCAAGTGTTTCCAGGATCTGTAACGTTGAATATTAATGAAACGGTGATTAAATAGAAACAAATGAGTGTATGCAATGTCGCCTAAGCAATCGGATTCCACACGTTTACCTTAGGTTTGTCAGATTAGTGCCCGAACGATCCGTATAACGGTCCTACAAGTGGTATTAGAGCAGGATTGGCCTAATTTGAAGACATTGGACATAGAACATCTCATCTTCTACTCATTTCTTCTATTTTTAACTTTTCTTGGACAATTCACCGACAAAATGGACTGATTTCAAGTATAATACGTAAAATCCATAATAGTAAAACCCTTGAATAGATCAGAGCTTAAAACAAACGGATTCATGCCGAAAAATTGAAAAAACCATGTTTGAAAACACATGTTCGCTCAAACTTGACTGAAAAATTCACATTTTTCTCAAGTTCGCCCGAACTTGATTGATTTTTCCAGATTTTTGGGTAAGTTCGCTCGAACTTGCTTATTTTTCAAACAAATTTCATCAAGTTCGCCCGAACTTGATTAAATATTGTTGGAAAATATTACAAGTCCGTCTGAACTTGTAAAGTTTCTTGAAATTCTTACACGTCCACCCGAACTTGCTGTTTTTTCTTGAAATCTTTCACAAATTCGCCCGAACTTGCTGTTTTTCTTGAAATCTTTCACAAGTTCGCTCGAACTTATATTCAAGGTCAATTTTTCATGAAATCTCAACAAATTCGCCCGAACTTGTCAAGGGTTTCTAAAAAACGTCTCGGACATTATATATCATTAGATTCACATTGACGGGACGATTTTAAAGCTCTAATCTGGTAAAAACAGCTTTCCGAAAAATTTTAAACGTTTTTAGCAAATCGATACGTTAATATTGTCGATTAAAAAGTCAAATTTTATTAAAATTGCCTGTTTGCTAATCATTTTTCAAGTGTTTTGAACGACAGATATTTTGGAAAACGAAATGGGGTCCGTGAAGCCACCAATGTTGATGAGAATAGATGAGTATGAAGCCTGGAATTAAAAATTCGTGAACTGGGTCCAAGCTATGCAATTTCAAAGTTGGGTTGCGATCAAAACAGGATATGTCGTTCCAAGAGATGAGAATCAGAATATTCTAGAGAAGTACAAGTATTCTTCGCCCAACAGAAAGAGGAGTATTTTGCTGAAAAGAAAAAGATTAGTCTGATTCAACAATCTGTGAAGGAAGATATCTTGATACTATTGCCTGAGTACAAAACTGTAAAAGAACTCTGGATATCTCTGAAAAATAAATATCAGGCGAAGAGAGAAGAGAATGTAGTGGTTAAAAACTGTAAAGCTCACTTTCAAGTACATCTGCAAATGGATCTTCAAGTTCTAAACTAATCTGTCCAGTGTATGATGTAAATAACTATCTGGCAGATAATGGCAAACTCTTGAATAGGATTAAGAGTTTGACATTAGAAAATAAAAAGTTAAAAGAAAATGAAAAGAAGTTTGAAAACAAAATAAAAATTTTAGAAAATGAAAAATTACAAATGGTAATAGATTTTCAAAATGAAATAAAAATGTTTAAAAATGAAAATATTGTTTTTGAAAAATTAAATATAGAAAATCAGAAAGCAATAAATTCTCATATTGAGAAAATTGCTCAACTTGAAAAAGAAGTTGGGACTGTTAAAAATAAAGTTGTTAATTCAGAAAAATTATTGAAAGGTTTTGTGACTTCTTCTTTAAAGTTAGACCATATATGTCCAAAACCAATCAATAATAATAAAAAGGAAATCCCAGTAAGTGACAATGTCACAAATTATGACGATGTCATAATTAAGGACTGTGATGATAATACAGATAATGAAAATGATAAAAAGGAAATATTTTTGAAACTAAAAGAAAATTTTCAAGAAACTGTTCTACAATCTGCTGAAAAGGTGAATGCTCATCGCAAATACATTCTAAGCAGAATGGAGAAAAAAACAACATGAAAAACAAAATTCTATAAATTTTCAAAACAAAAATAAAAGCTCATCAGTACGGTCATTCAATCATTATAAAACTCACAAAAATTTGAGTATAAGTGGTGCAGGTCGGACCATAGTGCTTTAAAGTCAAATCAATTTTACAAAAGAAGCAGGAAAGATGACTACTACACGTCAAATCAATGTGCTAATTTGGGTGTTTGGTCTGAATGGAGAGATCGGTACGATAACAGAGTGTGTTACAACTGTGGATTTGGTGGGCACATTGCTGTTAGCTGCCTGAAAAAGAGATTTGATACGAGAAGATGCTTTAGATGTCAAATCAAAGGTCATATTTCCAGGGATTGTCCGACTAATCTGAAAAGAAGATCGGTTAAATCTCAGGGGGAGAAAAGACAAGAGGAGAAGAAAACAGAGAAGAAAAATGAGAAAACTGTAGAGAAGCCCAGAGAACAAAAAGTCAAGTTATCACAAGGGCAAAAAGACAGATTGAGAAAAAAGAGGAAAAAAGTTAGAGAGTATTTGGAAAACATTTTGTTATCGGATACGTCTAAAAATCAGATAAAAGTTCTAATGAATCATTTTACTAACAACCAAGTAAAACGAATTCATCAGATACAAATCTGAGGACAAAAGAGAGAGCAGTGGAGAAAAATTTGATAATTCAAACAGTTAAAAAATCAAAGAAAGTAAAATTTTCAAATAAAGTTTCTATCAAACTATTTGAATATCAAAAAGAGTGTGAATGTTTGTTTACTTTAGATGTTAATGATTTTGGTAAACCTAAATCCAGAATGGATTGGGTTCCAATTCAAAACTGATTAAAGTTTCTTGGAATGTGCAGGATAACCAAGCTTCAAGCCAAAGGTCATTTCAGAAGAAGTGGTTGTTCATACAGAGAGAACAGAGACATGAGTGATATTCCACACCAACAAAATGGTAGTCTCGCGTTCACATTCGTAAAAGTCGTTAAATGGTTAAAATGGAAGATTCTTATTTTCGATTTTAATAAGATGTTTTCAATATTAGGGGGAGAAAAAATTTTAAAAATAGTAAAAAACAATTCCTGAAAAATTGTAAAACATTATTCTAAAATGTTTCCAAAAACAATAAAAAATCTCAATAATGTCAAAAACATTGAAAAATGAGATTACTTATGCGCAAAAAGGAATGATAGTACATCAGTGGACTATCACAGTACGCTAAATATTTGTAAAGTTTTAAAAGTGTTAAACAAGTCTTACTGTGGATGTGTCGATAGGCTTTATACGTTCAGTAAATTGTTTACCGAATATAAACTAAATTTTACAACTGCTTAAACTTGTGGATTTACACATCTTGGATATATGGACTTAGTACTCCGAAATTTCGTTTGAGAGATTGCCTGATTCTGAGATACGAGGTCTTTATAGATAGTTGATATCTGGGGTATTATACAGGTTCTTCTGATTTTGCGGAAGCAATAGCCTAGAACTTCTATAATACTTCCGCTATAAACCCCTAAACTGCATGTAATCTTGAAAAGTATCGAAAGATCTAACATTTGTAGTGCTTAAAAGATTCCTTAAGTGGAACACACCTCAAAGTTGAGTCTTCATCTCTTTGTATGTACGGTAGTACTAACCTGAGCTCTCAAGGTCTTGCATAACCCAGATACAGATATCATTTCGCTATGTTTGGGTACGCAAACGGACCTTAAAAATACGATCGGGTCGCGAAACAGACGGGATACGCGAAAATGGGCCTTGGCCCAACCCACTTGAAACCCTAGTCATATATAAGCATCACTAACCCCTCTCCTTCACTTGCAAAACCCTAGCCTACACACCAGACCCCCTGCCCTCTCTCCTTTTCCAGTGACCGGAGCTGGTTCCGGCCGGCACTCCGGCGGCAGTTCCTCCGGCGAAACCACCACACCCGGCAACCACTCTCATCCATCCTCACACCTGCTAGCCCCCACGTTCTCCCTCCCCACACCCTTCTCTTCCTCTCCTCGACGCAGGCACCGGAGAAACCCCGACCAACCTCTGTGTCCCCTTCGATTACAGGTAAACTCACAACCATAACCTCTCAACTTCTCTCCCCTTTAAACCAACCACACGAACACTCTCGGGCTCGACTGAACAACCAGCATACGACGACGTGTACGTAGACAAGAGAGAGAGACGACGGAGAAGGGGGAAACGTCACTATTCGTGGCGGCGGCGGTGTAGCATCGACAGACGCCGACCGGCGACGGCGGTGGCGAGGTGTTGGTTGTTTTCGTTCAGTTTCGGCTCGATTCCGGTAAGTGTCGGTTCGTTTCAATGCTCGGTTCAGTCATGGTTCAAACTCGGTCCTGATTCGGGTTAACTGGGGTCAACCGGTCAGTTTGGGTTCAGTCCGAGCTGATCTAGTTCAGTCATGGTTTGGTTTGGGTTATTTCGGGTCAGGTGTAGTCCGTTTATGGCAACGACAGATTCGTGACTCGGGCTTCGGTTCGGGTCAGGCGCGGGTTTAGCTTCGGTTTGGTGAAACCCGAGTCAACGTGGGTCAACAGCAGTCAACACACGACTCACCTTTCAGTATGTCATTTATGTTGTTTATACATTTCTGTTGATTAACTCATACCTAGCCCGAACCGATACTCTAGCGAACAATAAAAACTTTTGAGTGAAATGTAAATATTTCTAAATAAATATGTAATTACATCGGACCAATTTCGACCTTTTAATGTTACAATGGCGTCGATTTATATTTATTGTTTCGAATAATTTTTTAGTTTGAAAAATTATCGACACTTTGTTGTCGGGATCGTCCAAAAACAGAGGAAACTCTGACCGTTTTTCGTAAAAAAATCCGTAAGAACAAAAACATGAGTTAATGTAGAACGAAACGTATCGAGTTCCAGTAAATTCTATGGAAATAATTATAGTGTATAATCATTTTTATTTTTATAACACTCGACGACTCCTAATATATTTATAACATTCATTTATCTATGTGAGGTGATCTCCGTATTTCATCTTTCGACCGTCGACTCATCACGAAAGTTCCAAGAGAAGCGTTATAAGAATGTGAGCATACTCGACCCCTTTTTATACTTTAAACGCAATTTGGGGTGCAACATGTTTAAATAATAAAATCCACATTTCGTGATCAAATATATCAATCATCCAATCCAACGAACGTATTGTTTGGTTATTTATGCGTATTTGTTCCAATTCGTAAATATACTTACTATTTGTTATACCTAAAGTGTTTACGCATGCTAGTTTTTAACTTGTGTATCCGTGTTAATTGTTATGTTTAGGTTGTTCATGTACACTAGCTTTCACGTAAATATGAATTGCACGTTGGAATGAAATAAACATTTATACATATACTTACATTCAGACTTGTATGCTCACCAATGCTTTGTACTGATCCATGCTTCTATTACATGTTGTAGGATTTGCGACTGACGAATCTAGTAGGATTGCCTAGAAACGCACCTAAATTTTAATATTATTGTAATTTATTTTCAAAACTGTTGTATCTTTTTTCCAATACTTGTATCAAATCATTATCGGTGAAATGAAATTTGATTAGTAGATTTCTGTGTGTTTTAATTATTTCAATCTTGATGTATATTAGATTTCAAACATTATAAAAGCAACTATTAATTATTTGTCGCGATTAGTGTTATGAAGCCTCTTACAATCTCGTCTTCGTCTCATCCCGATGTTTCCGTCATTGGTTGGGTTGTGACAACAAGCGATCGTTTGATATATAAAAATTTTATACAATTCTTTTAAATATCGTCCTTCGACTTGGATCTATATATATATAATTAAAATAATCGTCTGATGAAAAAAAATTCGCTTTGTATCATTTTAGTTATTAAATATGCATTAAGAAGTAGCTTCGTTACGGGTCCTTCGTATCGCTCATTTATTATTATTTCGAGTTACGGGGGATTTATCTTGTATTAGTTTGAACAAAATCGATAAGATTCAAGGTTGTATGCCACTTGACTCTATGACCGAAATACCTGCCATAATTCCGTAGGAAGCTAACGTACCGCAGCATAGCTGAACATTGATTAAAAGGATAGGGCGTATCAAACCAATAATTTATATGTACCGGACCTCAACGCTTTCCAATAGTGTTAGTAAGGAGAATTGAATTTATTTGAAGCAATAATTCGGATTATTTCCTGATTATAATTTTCTGATTTCACCCTAGCGTTACGTCACCCCCGACCAAGACTTACCCATTTGACACTTGGATTGGACCGCATATAATGTTGTATATTTATAAATAAATGTACACCTAGGAGTGTCCTGTTAATACGAAGTATTAGCAGTGACGAGGAATATAGACAAAAATGCTTTCGCCTCCACAAGTCTTATTACAATCTGATCTGCATCCACACAACTCCTTGCTGAACTTTGATTACACCGGATAAGTTTCTTCATTTATGTGTTGCCCCTAAATCCCCTTGGGTTTTCCATACCAGTGCTAAGTACGTGTACTTACTAAGAATTAGAGATTGTATCCCTAGCTAACAATAGCCAGTAAAGGAAATATATACTTCAATCGAATAACTTCATAGACGACTATCGGCGACATAAGTATAGTTGGTTTGTCGTTTTTGCAAATCCTGCCAATAGAAATAAATTACGCTGAATCGTCTTACCAAAGACGACAGAACATTTTTACTTATCGCGAATCGATCATTGGGCCATCGATGTGGTAAGCTATCACCGACTATACCCAAATTGTTCAGTACGTAGTACTACCAGAGGGTAGTACCCTAGAAAGTCGTACTACGCGTTCGAAAAAGGACCTTTCCCGGATTAACCCAAAGGTTGTTATATGTCAACCCCAAACTATTTTCATTTAAAATCACCACAAACGTATATAGATATCATGGTTACGACAACTATGGCATTATCTATTGTATCAAACGAAGGCTCTGCATCGCCCAAAACATAACCAAACAAATCACAACATGAAGCCCGTTTGCCCTGAGTAACGGTACCTTGATAATGTAGCCGAGTGTTTATATATAGGAAGTACCGCAGCATATCCACCACACCCATATACATGATCAGTGTTCCGTTCACCACAATATTTGGGCCTCATATTACTTTTTGCAAATAACCAACTGAAATTCAAAACAATCGTTAATCGTAAAGAACACAATGTAACCAACGGTCACACGAATGATGTTCCACATCGCAAAGCGTTTCAAAGGAATCTATATCATCACAAACTCTATACCCAATGGAATCGAATGACAACGGGAAGGGTAACTTATTCACGCACTCCATGCCATTTCCATGACCCGGAGATCGTCATATTTAGATATAACGTATATCGAAACATGTGCTAAAAATATACCACTAAGTAGCATAGTATCACATGACGTGAAAGCCAAAGCCAATATGAAGCAACGATAAGTGAAATAAGGATCCGTACACATCCTCCCAGTCCATCAGAACGACCTACGCGTTCTTTGGGGATCTATGTTCTTATTGAAGTCTCAGTCTGGTACGTAATCGTCGTTATAGTAGCTATAAGAATAGAGTTGATGAATCATATCGCACTAAAGGCTTGGGTTCTCACATCATAAAGTATAAGTAACAACTGTGGGAGTGATTTGAATCCAACTCTAGTGTATATTAAACAGGTGGTTAGTAGGAATGTGGAATGGACTGTAATACCAGTTTTCTGCCTATCCCAAAGGCATATGTAGTAACGCATTATCCAAAAATCCCAATTCATGTATCAATTCACGCACAAAAATTCTCACACTATCACCTTGGTACACGTATGTATCATTCCACGTATTTAAGTGTGTTTATTATTGCGGCTTTCCCAACACTGCCTCATATGAGCAAGTCTGTTATTACGTTCTGGACCATAACAATCCACTTGCCCCACAAGGCCATCCAGGTACTTGCAAATAGGATACTTTACAGTGTTCACTAACGACCTTGAGCAGAGGTTAATTTTTCCAATGATGTCCACTAAAGTCCGAGCCTGTAGTTATAGTCTAGGTTTCCTTAAAGGCACCTAATTCTCTATAATCAATGGCTCTGATACTATCTTCTATCACACCCTGACTTGTAGCGGAAGAAAAAAAAATACGGGATGCAACAGACACCTCTGGTACAAGCACATTGTTTATAAAGACACTACATTTTATTACTTACAACATGCTGATTACATACTACATGTATGTTACAACTGCGTGTTTCCATTAACCACATATGTCTTCTAAGCTACATGCATCTATATCAGGATTCGTCTACAAACATGTCTTGAACAACATACATGGATCACATCAGTTTCAAGTTACCTGAAATGCATGTTAGTCTTCTAACGCTGCTGGTGAGGTCCACTGGTTTAGTTGTTGTGGAACAATATGTGTTAACAAGTTTAATTGCACTGGCCACAGTCACCGATGGAATTACACGAGAACACAAGTGAAACGTTGACTGTTTTTGCCTTGGGCCGTGCCATCACAGACACTTCCGCCCACCGGACCGTGTCACCCAGACACTCCCGGCCCACAACTGCGTTACGTGTAGTTCAACGCCCCAGTGTAGTTCTGCCTAACAACATAACCGACTTTAGGACGCGTGTAGACCTTGTTGTCGACATCCTGTCGGGCGTGGCCTAGGTATGTCAAACCAATAGTACTATCCACTGTCCACGGCTTACGTTAATCACTGGTAGCGGGGAGGTAGTTCATGTGTTAGATAATTCACATCATTACAAGTTGGTGCAATTAACATACTTTGTAACATGCAAGTCATCCCAGAAAACAATAGAACACTTTAAAAGTGGGGGAGTGAAACTCACCCACATGTTGGTGTAATTAATGTAACATCCGTCAAGAAACGGGTTTCCAAAACCCGCTTCGTTTATTAATCGAATATCCTGTTAAAAATTTTTGTTGCTTATTTAATGCTCAAATTAATTTTAATCGATACATAATTAATAAATAAATTAGATTTTAAAATCTATAACTAAAAATTAATAATAAATAAGGAATAAAAAAATAAAAGGAGACGCCGGGTTTCGAACCCGGGTCACCCGCTTCAACAAATGCACAACACACCGCTCCGCCACTTGCCTTCTTTGTTAATATACTGAAACAAATAATACTTAAACTAAAACTCGAAATCAAAATCCGGAAATCAGCGCGCCCAATCCGCAGTCGCCGGAAATACCGACGATTTCGCAAATCACGACCGTTTTTCTTTGACTAAACGCGTGAAATAACTTCGACATCGGTTATAACCGATGTCTAAAACCCAATTCCAGTCGTAACCGCCGGAAAAGTTTTGACCGCAAATCAAGACAAAATTCCGACCCAATACATCCTGTTCTAACCTATAAATACCGCCCTCAACCTTCCGGGAATCCTTTCGTTCAAGACCGCACACTTTTTCGTAGTTGAAGTGCTCAGAAACTCGTCGCCGGAGATTTCCAATTTCGTCGGAATTGGTCACCGGAAAACCGAACCCATTTCATTTCTTTGCCTTACTCTAAAATAAGACTTCTAGAGCTCAGACAGAAAGCACCGCACTCACCTCAAACTTCTGGTAGAGCCTCTGTTGCAAGTTGATCTTCGCCGGAATTATCTGCAAGTCGCCGGAATCCTCAGTTACTCGCCGGAATCATCACCGGAGGATTTCAATTCGACTCTGATCGGTATAATCTTTTGATCAATGTCCTTTTATCATTTAATTTACTAAAGTATACTAGATCTCTGATTTAGCAGTCGAGTTCGAATACTGAGAATTAAACAGGAAGAAGATGAAGTTTATATAGTGTATATGTATAAATAAAACCGGTTATAAAACCAGGTTAGACACACAGTCCAGTGGTGGACTGTGTGCAAATTTAAATCAAGGTCTCGGGTTCGACTCTGTTCTTGTTTCGATGCGTCACAATATTCAAACCTTTTTATAAAACCCAAATATGAAACTTGACAGTAAGTATATAAGAGAAATAATTATCACTTATCATTCGGGTTAGTCACACAACCCAGTTGGTCGGGCTGTGTGCAACACAAGGCTATAGTCGCAGGATGAGTCCGGTTCGAGTCTGCTGTGCTCCGATCCACTGCAATACCATACTCTTTTTTATAAAAACCAAATCTTGAAGCACATGATAAGTGTATAAATATAATAAAAACCGGAATAATAACCAGGTTAGACACACAGTCCAGGGGTGGACTGTGTGCAAAAACATAAAGCACGTCGCGGGTTCGAGTCCAGACTCTCACACCAGTTCGATTGGTTTAAAAACCTTTTTAATTAAATAAAGTTCTGAATGATCCAAATAGTATATAAATATAATTAAAATCAGAAATATTTCGGGTTAGACACGTAGCTCAGTTGGTAGAGCTACGTGCACGCATACGGGAGGTCACGAGTTAGAACCTCACTCAGCGCACATAATTAACACGGTCCGACCGGTCAACGGTCAACGGTCAAAAAGTCAAAATTTTTATTTATTTATTTTATTTAAAAATCAATTAAAAACACTTAAAAATAATATTTTTGAAGTTAGAAAATTTCCTTGAACTCACAAAAATAAATCTAACAATCCCATTAAGAACACTAATTAAAAATATTAATCTCAAATAAAAGTTTATTTATTTATCGAATTATTATGTTATTATTTAGGTTAGTTTCTCTCGTGGTTAAATCTAAATTCGTGCGCAGTCATCATCAATCCAAGAAAACCGCACCCACTGTGAGTGAATTCTTACAAATTCCTCTTTTTATTCATGTTTTGGCGTGTATCATGTGTCGCTTTAATTATTTCGCTTATTCTAACTCGTGCTATTACCATTATATGATCTAAACTTATAATGTAAATATTGTTTGTTGTAATGTGTGTTTACATTTAGTCAAGTTGCGTGCAAATCAATTCATTAGGCCCATCAGTTCCCCGTTGGAGACGGGTTGAACATCGCGTGCCTCAAAATCATTCATTAGGCCCATCAGTTCCTCGTGGGAGACGAGTTGAACATCGCGTGCCTCAAAATCATTCATTTGGTGTGTGTGTTTGTGCATTTATTGATATTATGTGTTTTGTGATTAAATTTACATTTACGTTTATTCATATTTGGTTATGCACAATTTTATTCAAATAACCAACATAACTAATCTTTTCAAATGTTTACATAAGATTCACTCGCCAACTTCTTTTTGACCCAAAACCCTATTTTACACATGATATAGGTGGACAGGTTGAAGCAAGGAACACATATGAAATTGCCTTAGAAGAAAAATATTGAAGTCATGAAATATGTAATTGAACATGTTGTACTTGTATGTTTATTGTAATGTTCTTCTTTAACAAGAAATAATAAATATGAAACTTTATAGTAAATGTCATGAGATTTGATGAAAACCCAATCATGCCCCGATCACCATTTCCGCTACGGGTCGGGGTGTGACAGATTGGTATCAGAGCTTTTGACTATAGGGATATAGGATAGGTTATTAGACCCTTAGAGCCTATACTATAGTTGATTAGATTTTAATTGCTTATGTGGTTACATTCAAACTCATGATGTTTATTTGTTTTGTATTTATTACACATACAAATGCATGCAAACACTTCCACTATCATATTGTGTGATATCTAATGAGTTATACTTATTGTCAAACATAACAAGCTTACATATACATTCATCATGCCTATTTCAATGTTCACATATTCAAATCATCCTCATATTCCTTTATTCAAGATTTTGTCACATTTTTTGTTTTTCAATCTCATCAAAGTGAGTTCTACGACGGGCATGTAGTAACTGTAAAGGTACAAGTACCGGTAGTCGGAACGTCCTGTCTAGGTTGGCATTCGTATAAATCCAATATAACGGACCAGTTTGCCTACCTGGGGACTAACGATGAGAGTACGAAGGACCTATTAGGCCAAAGCATGCCACACCAAACGTCGTTCGAACTAACCCCACTTTGAGGTGTCACCGTGTCCACACCTGGATGCACTCCGAATATCATACGTTACATACATATTTCTCTATTTTCTCCGGGTTTTAGTGTACGTTACTAGGCTAACACATGCGAACCATATGAAAGACCCGGTAATCGTGGGGGCCCACATGATTACGAAGGTGAAGTATGGCGGCATGCAAGGCCCAATTACGAGCAAAACCCAAGACATCCTATGGATGTAGTAGATTTAATTTTCTATATTTATTTTATGAATGTTCATTGCTAAATACGACACATGACACCTAAAACGTCAAACTCATACCCTCGATGCATATTCCTTGTAGATGTCTTCTAGTCTCGCTAGTAGAAAAATGAAAGCAGGAAAATCACGCGAGCGCATGGCTGCCTAAATCGCTCAACAAATGGCTGCCGTAATACCCAACATCGTAATTCAAGTACAACAGGCCTTTACCGCTAATCCCGTCAACCCAATTAACCAAGAAGATCAAAACATTGTCAACCCTCTCCCAAAAGCCACTAAATGCACCTTCAAGCATTTCAAATCCTGCGATCCTCCAAAATACGAAGGGACTGAAGGTGTCACCGCTCTCCTCCATTGGTTTGAGGAGATGGAAAACACTTTTCTCAATTGCAACTGTCCCGATGATCGCAAGGTGCGATATGCTACCGGTCGTTTGTTTGGAGTAGCACTAACATGGTGGAATACAGAGAAGGCCAAGCGAGGTACCGAGAATGCTATGACTTTGACTTGGGAAGAGTTGAAGGATATCATGACAAGACATTTCTGTCCAAGAAGCGAAATCAAGAAATTGGAAGATGAGTTTTATTCTTTGAAACAAAAAGTGGGCGACCACACCACATACAACAAGAGATTCCTTGAGTTAAATCAGATGGTCCCCAACTTGTTCACTCCCCTCTACCGTTTGATCAAGCACTACATTCGAGGTCTTCCTTCAAAAATTCAAGACTCTGTAATAAGTACCACACCTGCAACTTTGGAAGCAGCAATGGAGTTAGCCACAGAGCTCACCGAAAACCGCATACGTAATAAAGATTTCACGGAGGAGAAGAAGAAGGATAAAACATCAACCGAAACCTCAAACTCCACCCGAACCGAATCCTCTTCACAACCCATTTCTAAGAGAAAACGAGATGGGCAAATTTTCGCTGTCACCCAACACAATCAACCAACTTCACAAGCCGTACCCCTCCAAGCTATCCCAATCACTCAAGTAGCACCCAACTCAACTTACCCAAATAAGAAACCTTACATTGGACCTCACCCTCAATGCAACACCTGTTTTTATCACCATCCATCTACCTTACCTTGTCGACTATGTGCGAATTGTGGACGCTATGGTCATTTGAGCAAGGCTTGTCGCGCCTCTCAAAACCAAACCTCACACCCTACTCAAAACATGATCCAAACATATCAACAACCCCAATACCCCATGTTTCCATATGTTCGAGCCTTTTTTAGTTATGGCGACCCTACCCATTTTAGAAACACGTGCCCTCGATTGGTTAACATCATAAACGCCCAAGCTCAAGCAAACCCAGTTAACCAAGTAAATCAAGCAAACCCAGCTCCACCGCCAGCAAGAGGAAGAGCTTACAACATCAACGCCAATCCTGTTGAAGATAATAACGGCCCAAACGAACCACCCAACTAGTCTTCCTTCACCAAGAATCAAGATTCAACTCCAACCGTTTAGTTTTTATGTTTTCTTTATGTTATCTCAATCTTTACGTCTCCCAGTTATAAATTGGGAATTTATGTATCCAAGAATTTAAATACGTATTGATATTTCAGTTTTGTTTTATACTCATTGATTTAACATTCATATCATCATACATCTCGACGTATCTCAATCTCATCATTCAAAGAAGTTGGGTTGTGTCTCACTTTTACATAGACTAACCCCTTCATCATAACAAACGAGAGAGGTACTGTCATCATTCAGTCATGTATCCTTTCAGAATTGAGACTCAAGCCTTGGTTGTTGTGTTTTTTTATGTTTTAGAGTCACATAGAACTGATCATAATTTACTGATAAAGCCAATGAAAATTTGACAAGAATATGGAGGATACGCCGCTGGTACTTCCTATATATAAGTATTCTTGGCAAAGGATCAAAAGCATTACCAGGCGGTTATGAGAAGTTCCGTGTAGGTTTTAGTATCGTCATGGTTGAAGTTTTTGTTTATGATATAACCTTATCACGTATCAATTCCCTCAAAACTCTTATGCATGAAATCACGCTTAGTCAATCAACTATGTTTATCCTTGTTCCGCATTCTTATACTTTAGGCATCAAAAAGCGATTCCTGTAGCAGGGTATTCAACCCTTACTAGGAACGTTACCACCTCAAATAAGATTTAAACTCTCACCCTCTTCTAAGTATGTAATTGTCAAAATCACCCTCCCTTTTGAGTCAAACATACAACTACTACTTAAATTTCGGGACGAAATTTCTAAAAGTAGGGGATACTGTAACATCCGTCAAAAAACGGGTTTCCAAAACCCCCTTCGTTTATTAATCGAATATCCAGTTAAAAATTTTCGTTGCTTATTTAGTGCTCAAATTAATTTTAATCGATACATAATTAATAAATAAATTAGAATTTAAAATCTATAATTAAAAATTAATAATAAATAAGGAATAAAAAACTAAAAGGAGACGCCGGGTTTCGAACCCGGGTCACCCGCTTCAACAAACGCACAACACACCGCTCCGCCACTTGCCTTCTTTGTTAATATACTGAAACAAATAATACTTAAACTAAAACTCGAAATCAAAATCCGGAAATCAGCGCGCCCAATCCGCAGTCGCCGGAAATACCGACGATTTCGCAAATCACGACCGTTTTTCTTTGACTTTCGACATCGGTTATAACCGATGTCTAAACCCCAATTCCAGTCGTAACCGCCGGAAAAGTTTTGACCGCAAATCAAGACAAATTTCCGACCCAATACATCCTGTTCTACCCTATAAATACCCCCTCAACCTTCCGGGAATCCTTTCGTTCAAGACCGCACACTTTTTCGTAGTTGAAGTGCTCAGAAACTCGTCGCTGGAGATTTCCAATTTCGTCGGAATTGGTCACCGGAAAACCGAACCCATTTCATTTCTTTGCCTTACTATAAAATAAGACTTCTTGAGCTCAGACAGAAAGCATCGCACTCACCTCATACTTCTGGTAGAGCCTCTATTGCAAGTTGATCTTCGCCGGAATTCTCTGCAGGTCGCCGGAATCCTCAGTTACTCGCCGGAATCATCACCAGAGGATTTCAATTCGACTCTGATTGGTATAATCTTTTGATCGTCCTTTTATCATTTAATTTACTAATGTATACTAGATCTCTGATTTAGCAGTCGAGTTCGAATACTGAGAATTAAACAGGAAGAAGATGAAGTTTATACAGTGTATATTTATAAATAAAACCGGTTATAAAACCAGGTTAGACACACAGTCCAGTGTTGGACTGTGTGCAAATTTAAATCAAGGTCTCGGGTTCGACTCTGTTCTTGTTTCGATGCGTCACAATATTCAAACCTTTTTATAAAACCCAAATATGAAACTTGACAGTAAGTATATAAGAGAAATAAAAATCACTTATCATTCGGGTTAGTCACACAGCCCAGTTGGTCGGGCTGTGTGCAACACATGGCTATAGTCGCAGGATGAGTCCGGTTCGAGTCTGCTGTGCTCCGATCCACTGCAATACCATACTCTTTTTATAAAAACCAAATCCTGAAGCACGTGATAAGTGTATAAATATAATAAAAACCGGAATAATAACCAGGTTAGACACACAGTCCAGTGGTGGACTGTGTGCAAAAACATAAAGCACGTCACGGGTTCGAGTCCAGACTCTCGCACCGGTTCGATTGGTTTAAAAACCTTTTCAATTAAATAAAATTCTGAATGATCCAAATAGTATATAAATATAATTAAAATCAGAAATATTTCGGGTTAGACACATAGCTCAGTTGGTAGAGCTGCGTGCACGCGTACGGGAGGTCACGAGTTTGAACCTCACTCAGCGCACATAATTAACACGGTCCGACCGGTCAACGGTCAAAAAGTCAAAATTTTTATTTTCTTTTTATTTATTTATTTTATTTAAAAATCAATTAAAAACACTTAATATTTTTGAAGTTAGAAAATTTCCTTGAACTCAAAAAAATAAATCTAACAATCCCATTAAGAACACTAATTAAAAATATTAATCTCAAATAAAAGTTTATTTATTTATCGAATTATTATGTTATTATTTAGGTTAGTTTCTCTCGTGGTTAAATCCAAATTCGTGCGCATTCATCATCAATCCAAGAAAAACGCACCCATTGTGAGTGAATTCTTACAAATTCCCCTTTTTATTCATGTTATGGGGTGTATCATGCGTCGCTTTAATTGTTTCGCTTATTCAAACTCATGCTATTACCATTATATGATCTAAACTTATAATATAAATATTGTTTGTTGTAATGTGTGTTTACATTTAGTCAAGTTGCGTGCAAATCAATTCATTAGGCCCATCAGTTCCCCGTTGGAGACAGGTTGAACATCGCGTGCCTCAAAATCATTCATCAGGCCCATCAATTCCTCGTGGGAGACGAGTTGAATATCGCGTGCCTCAAAATCATTCATTTGGTGTGTGTGTTTGTGCATTTATTGATATTATGTGTTTTGTGATTAAATTTACATTTACGTTTATTCATATTTGGTTATGCACAATTTTATTCAAATAACCAACATAACTAATCCTTTCAAATGTTTACATAAGATTCACTCGCCAACTTTTTGTTGACCCAAAACCCTATTTTACACATGATACAGGTGGACAGTTTGAAGCAAGGAACACATAGGAAATTGCCTTAGAAGAAAAATAATGAAGTCATGAAATATGTAATTGAACATGTTGTACTTGTATGTTTATTGTAATGTTCTTCCTTAACAAGAAATAATAAATATTAAACTTTACAGTAAATGTCATGAGCTTAGATGAAAACCCAATCATGCCCCGATCACCATTTCCGCTGCGGGTCAGGCTGTGATAATTAACCCGGTTTGTAACATGAAAGTCCCTAGAAAACAGTAAAACAATTCAAAAGTAGGGAAGTGAAAACTCACAGGATAGTATCATCACAGGTAGCAATAGGAGTATATGTAAGCTTGTTCGACTTTAACTGAAATCATGCAATTAATTACTAATATCAGTCACTAGGTCGATAATGTCTATAACTTGGGTCAGAGTCAGTATTTTCAGTCCATGTTGTACATATAGTATCCTGGTGTGGTGATGGATGTTAGGGTGTGATTAGTTTCACGTTTAGCTCCCTGGCACCGGTTCGCGTGCCAGCCAAAGTCGGTTGTTTAACACGTTCGGATAATGGTACGGGAATACCAATAGTGCCAATGTGTTGTGATTTAAGAAAGATTAACTTTTCATTGAGTGGGTCTGGGTGTTGGGGGAGTCTAGGTTGCCCAAATTTGAGTTTCCATTCTCGCCGTCGGGGATCCTCCCAAACGGTGGTGGAACACACCCAGAATGTGCTGCTTACCCTGAAACCTCCCAAAAGACTCCTGGTTTTCCAATTATAGTCAAGATAGGTTTTGGTCCGTTCCCAGTTTCAGCAGGTTCGTTATCCGTAAACTGCCGAATTTAGTTAAAATAAGCGCTTTAAAAGTTGAAAAATCCCATTTAATCTACATAGTTCATAAAATCATAGAAATTTTTGTAGAACTCAGTATAAATATATAGATTCCAATAAAACTATTTTGGGAATTTATAAAGCTATTTGAACTTCTCAAATAAATCATTTGTAAAACAGTATTTATCCGAATAATTCAGTTTGTTTATCATCCGGGGTCCAAAAATTCCCAAAATCTTTCTGGAACTTCCTTACATGTCCAGAAACTCTCTGTAAAAATTTGGAATTTTCCGATTTGGTTTCAGTGCGTTTCCGGCTACCGAAAACACATAAAAACGCGGATTTTTATTCCATATCAGAACCCAACCAATAGACTCCAAAACTTTCCATAACATTTTCTGTATGTTTCTTAAAGGTTTCATAAAGTTTGGTGATTTATTGATCCCGTTTGTACTTTTTCCAAATTTCTTTCTGTAAAAAGTCAAAATTTCACCACAAATCATAGAAAATTCCAAAAATTCTAAAATTTTAGGTGGACCTTCTAGTCAATACTCTACACCACACCAAATTTCAGCTAAATCCAATACCCACGGACCAAGTTATGGTCCAAACAATATTATGTCTATACTAGTTTTGAGTTTCGGGTGATATACCTAGCGAGTCCTTCGATTCCAAGTGTTTTTTCTTGAGTCCAGAAGTGGTTGTGAGCCATATTCAGTACCAATATACCAAGAACAATCCAACCATGCTATAACCCATGTCAATCAAGCCTTGTTTCATAGTTTTACGTTTAATAACTTTGTTAATCAATTTCAGTCGATTATGTGTCGATTAGGGTATCAAAACCTGAAGTTTCATGTTCTTGGCTATCATATAACACCATGGAATTCACAAGATGTTCTTATTCAGCCAAGAAACTTGTTAAAACCCTCAAAATTCATGGGTTAAAAAGGGTTTTTTGGTTATAAATCATGTATAACCAAGAAAACATCATCAAACCACTTAGAACATGCAAAATACCTTTGATTTGGATTGAATATGATGATAACCAGCTGTGTTCTAGAAAGATTTTGAGCAGAATTTGTGAATTTTATGAAGAAAATATGAAAAAGAAAAAAACCTTTTAAATATAAGGGGGCGGCGTAGGTGGGGTGCCCCTACCCCACCCGCGCTTTGTCGTGCTTCGTCTTTTCATGTTAAAATATGATGTTTATCTTCGGCAAGTGAAGAAAGAGAAAATGCTGCTGATAAGGAAAAGAACTCTCCTACTGACCCATGGAACATTGATGTGTGTGAAGATGAGTGTGATTGTGCTCTTATGGCTGCTACAAAGGTATCACCTTAGATCCGTAAAGATCTATGTTCTGAAAATACATCGTTGCTTTTGCCAACATGAAAAAGGTGAATGAAAACCTGAGAAACAAAATTTTAGAAGATGAACTTAATTTTGAAAAACTGATTAAAGAGTTAAAATCAAAGTTAGGTGAAAAAGATTCTGAAATGAGTAGCCTAAGACATGAATCAAGCATAACCAAGGACCAACTCCAAACTATGGTAGAAAAATACCAAGTTTGTAAAAAGGAGTTAGAAGAAACCCAAATCACTTGTGAAAAATGGGTTGAGTCCTACAAAGGTTATGAAATTATGCTTGATGCTCAGATCAAAGCAACATCAAGTTTGGTGTAGGATTTAGAGCCTATGACCAAAATGAGAAAAATGTTGTTGAAATTGATTCTGAGTTGGTTGAAGTTGTCCCTACAAATTTGGCTGGTGAAGAGATAAAAATCACAGATAAAGCTGGAAACAAAATTGTTTTGGAAAAACCAGAGGTTTCAACAAAAGATAAAGAAATTGAAAAATATCAGTTTAAACCAACCTGGTCAGATGAATGTGATATCTTAGAGAACTTTAAGCCAATGGACTTCACAACCACTGATGGTATTAAAGCCCCAAAAGCACTGGTGATACCTATCAAAGATGTGCCAGCAGAGGTTACAACCACTGCTGAGAAAAAGTCTGATAGGAAAAGAAGAGTAAAGATTAAAAACTTGTTTTGTTAATTTTGTGAAAAACGAAATCATGTAGCTGCAGATTGTTTTCTTTTAAAAGCCTATGATATTAACAAAACTTGTGTTATCAAAAACTCTTCAAAATGCACCATCTGCAGCAAAACAAATCACTCAACTCAACAGTGTGCCTATCTTAAAAACTATGAACAAAAGGTAAAAGAGATCAAGGCAAAAGCACTTGAAAGAGAAAGTTCAAGTTTTGTTGGAAATAAATCCAAGCAGATTTTTGAACCAATTGAAACATCTGTTACAAAAGCCTTAACCAAAACCTCTGTTCAAAGAGAGGTGCAATGACAGATGCCCCACCTTCAAACTCATTTCCAAGAGGGTATGGCCAACCTACTTATAAAAAGGTTCCTCATGCTTATGAAGGCTACAAAAAACCTTCAAAGCAAAGAGTAAACAGGCACCCTTATAGATACAATCATCTGATAGGTAATGGTCAAGAGCAGATGTTACAAGAAAATTTCAAAACCACTGACCATTGTCCTAGACTTGAGGCTGGACCATTTGTGACCCCATCCAAATCCATTTTGGCTTTGGAGACCAACTTTAACTGATCGACTTACTTGATGTGCAGGGACCCTCTACTTGCCTTGATAGCTTATGGTATGTAGATAGTGGAGGTTCTAGGCACATGATAGGATGTAGAGCCCTTCTCACAGACTTCATGGCTCATGGGGGATGATATATCTTTTGGTAATAACTCAAAGGGAAAGGTCTTAGGGTCTGGGTCGGTTCTGGCTGGTAAACTCAAGTTTGAAAATGTGAATTTGATTAACAATCTGAAATTTAACCTGTTGAGTGTCTTACAAATGAGTGACAGAGGAAATGGATCCTTCTTCACTAAGAAAACTTGTCAAATTGTGGGACCAGAGGTTGTCAAAAAGATTGATCAAATCATTGCTGAGAGCAAAGCATAACTCACTACACACAGAAGTGGGAACGTGTATGTGGTAGATATGTTAAAAGATAATCCTATGTCTGGAACATGCCTATTCTCAGTTGCTTGTAGCAAAGAGACTAAGTTATGGCATAGAAGACTTGGACACACAAATCTTAAAACTATCACCACACTCTCAAAACAAAGTCTTGTAAGAGGCTTGCCTCACAAGCAATTGTCCTATGATGAACATTGTGATTCCTGTTTAAAAGGCAAACAACATAAAAGTTCTTTCAAATCAATTGAAGAGTCCAAAACAAGCCAGTGTTTACAACTGTTGCACATGGACTTGTTTGGCCCAGTGCAAATCATGAGCTTAAAACATAAAAGGTATTGCCTAGTGATAGTTGATGATTTCTCTAGGTTTACATGGACCTTTCTTCATTCTAAGGATGAAACTGCAAGCATTTTGCAAAACTTTGTTAAACAAGTAGAAAAGTAATTTGATCTTCCAGTAAAAATCTTTAGAAGTGACAATGGAACAGAGTTTAAAAATAGGGAGTTGAATGCTTTTTGTGAGTCAAAAGGAATTGTTAGACAATATAGCATTCCAAGAAGTCCAGAACAGAATGGGGTGGTTGAAAGGAAAAACAGAACCTTAATTGAATCAGCAAGAACTATCTTAGCAGATTCTGGTTTACCCTGTCCTTTTTGGCAGAGGCTGTAAACACTGCTTGCTATGTTCAAAACAGAGTTTTGATTAACCCAAGGCATCAAAAGACTGCCTATGAGATTTTGTATAATATCAAACTCTGATTTCATATTTTAAAATTTTTGGTTGTCCATGTTTCAGTTTGAACTTAAAAGATTATATATATAAGTTTGCAGCCAAAATTGATTGTAGTTATTTTCTGGGATACTCAACCACTACAAAAGCCTACAGAGTTTTTAACTCTAGGACAAAGTGTGGTGAAGAAACTTTAAATGTGAAGTTCAATGAACTATCATCACTGAAAATCCCAGCAAATCCTGCAGAGCTTTTTGATTTAGATAAATTTACATTTGCTGATGTTTCTATCAAGCTAAACAATGCAGGTACACCACAATCATCTGAAGAAGATCAAGATCAAGGATATGACTGTGTGCTTCCACAAACAAGAGTCTATTCTTCAAACAGAGGATCAAGTGCTATAAGCTCTTGTGTAAACTCTGCCACTTCTGGGTCAACAGTGGTTGATCCTCAAACCTCTGCCAGTTCACAAAATCAAACATCTGTTGATAATAGTCCTACATCTGGCACCAAAATCATCAGAATGTTACCTCTATACCCCCAATACCACCACCACCATTCTCATCAGTGGCTGATACTTCAATTTCACCAGCAGAGGTTAGCTCAGATGATACACATTTGCAGCCATCACCTCAAAATGCTATTGTTCCATACCAAGGTAATTTGATTTATCTCAAAAGCCATCCAGCAGAGCAAGTTATTGGCAACATCAAATCTGGGGTGCTCACACGAAGCCAATCCCAAAATATTTATCTTTTTGCTGGTTTTTTATCACTTATACAGCCAGTCAAGTACCAAGAGGCACTGAAAGACAACAGCTGGGTAGAGGCCATGCAAGAAGAACTCCTTCAGTTCAAAAGACAACAAGTTTGGGAGCTTGTGCCACTGCCCAAAGATGTAAGTCCAATTGGCACAAAGTATGTCTTCAAGAACAAAACTGATGAAAGGGGTATTGTTGTCAAAAACAAAGCAAGGCTCGTGGTTCAAGGCTATAAAAAGGAAGAAGGCATAGACTATGATGACACTTTTGCTCCTGTAGCAAGGTTGGAAGCTATTCGCCTGTTCTTAGCTTTTGTTGCTAACCACAACATAAAGGTGTTTCAAATGGATATAAAGAGTGCATTTTTGTATGGAAAAATCAAAGAAGAGGTGTGTCACACCCTCAATTTCTACTTGCGGAGTATACCGCGAGGCGTGTGACCAAACCAGAATCTCAGATACTAGTAATGTCGAACGACTCTATATGATTTATTTAAACGTTTTCCAAAAACATTTATTGTAAACATGCATAGTAATTTTCAAAATTCCAAGGTTTCAATGTTTAGCGGAAGCATTAGAATAAAGTAACGGGCGCCAACATAACTGCCAAAACCAAAATCCCAAAAATAATCGTTAATAAAGACTCGATAAAAATGCCTTGATCAAATGCAAGTGAGTGCACCTAGCGCTCCTAGCGTCCTGAGAAACATGCAAAAAACAAGTGTCAACATTAAAGAAGAGTGAGTTCACAGGTTTTTATAAGTTCACAAGTTTGGTTTAAAAGATTGTTTTCCCCCGTTATCCCTAACCCGGGATAACGACATAGTTCCATTATTCCTAACGTGGAATAATAAGGTTGGTTCGTAAATAAGTTCAAGGTTAACATGTAGGTAGCGAGCCTAAAGTTACGTCACGTAAGAGTTCGCGATCGAAGCTGACTGTTGTTGCCTCTGTGTTGCCAGGTCTATCACTGACCATGGTGAAAGTTAGGCCAAATTAATCACCCGTTGACCATTCCCGGTCGGCTAGCGCGACTAGCTCGGGTGGGGCTTGTCGGGCCCAGTAGTACTACTATAATTTCCCTGCTATCTAACCTAATACTAACGATCCGAGAGTTGGTTGAGGACTTCCGTGATAAAGCTACTTAGTGACCATAACATACATTAACATTAACTTAGTTACCGAATAGTTAACGGTGTTAATTTCGCATAACGTAAAAGATTGAGTTGGAGAGAGTATACATGTTTCTCCCCACTGTTGTTCAAAACCGAATAAAATAGGGGCCGTGAATTCACCTTAAATTGCTCGGTTAGATAAACGCAAAAGAGACAAATGATGGAACCGCTAATCGTGTCCTAACATGTCAACCGATTCAAAGTTAGTGTGTGAACATACTGACACAAAACCCTACGCATAACTAACACACAGTATGGCGCACGTAATAACCAATTCGAAACTATAATCATGCATGCAAAGTAGCACCATACAAAATAACGACCAAATCAACTTGTCATAAACACAGGATAACTCATACAACACTTAGATACACACAAACGCAAGTTATCATGTTTTCAGCTTGTACACTCATAACTGGGCTGTTTTCGAGAATTTTTATAAAATAGTTCAAACGTTCCAAAAATTCCAATTTTTTTCCCAGAGGTGTCAATTAGACTGTAGAATGTTGTGTAAAGTTTTCAAATCCTAAATCTTTACGAATTATTTATAAACATTTATATACTAGGCTGCAGTCAGATTCGTCGCTTTCTAACTGCAGTCCACGAGAAAAATCATTTAAAAATCATCGTTCATCCGATTAACAAAATTCCAGTGGGAGATTTTCGGAAACTACCGTCTCCAGTTACTATACATAATTCGTGACCTAACCCCGTACAGACTTTGAGATCTGACTCGATAAACAACCTGCAAATTCTGCAGAATTTACGCAGCTTCAGTTACTGCACTAAATGACCATTTAAAAATAGCAAACGACCTCAGAAAAATATGAATCCAGCACCATTTGAAGCGTTTTTAAAAAATTCATGTTTTCGGCTTCAGAAAATCCACTTTTCAATCATACGAGCACATAATCATAATTAATTCTACGGAAGATCATCACATGAATCGTAATAAAATCGAAAAACCCTAACCTTAAACGAAGACAACTTGCGAACCTGGATAAGCTTGGGATCGATCCGAGAGTTGTAGGGTTTGTGCGACCGACAGGGGGGGCTGCCATCGCACACTTCTAGGGGATTAGGGTTTTGAGTATTTTTTTGAACACCCCATGCATACATACGTATACATAATGGGCAAGGGGGCGGTTTGGGCTTGCCCTTGGGCCGCAAGGGTGGGGTGGCGGGTTGGGTTGTGTTCGCAAGGGGGTGTGGGTGGTGGGTTGGGTTTGCTTGGTCGCGAAGTCGAAACGTTTCACAGGCTTGGTTTGGTTTGGCTTATAAATATAATTTACTAACCGATTATTATAATCTGATAAATAACTACACATAATACGACTCGACAATTATTCATAAACGTCTAATAACATGTAGCACGTAATTCAGATACAACCCGTTAGAATTTCCAAACATTGTGTATTCCCTAAATACTAAAGTTAGCGCAGTTATTGCGAGCGCGTAATTTAATTCTCCGAATTAAATCAGCGTAGGAATGAATAACAATAAAGTAGCGCGTTTAAGATACCTGAAAAGCCGGGATGTCACATTATCCCCATGTTGAAAGAATTTTCGTCCTGAAAATTGAGTAAACGCGGTTTAGAATGCAGTGCATAAAAATTCAGTTTGTTATAATGGTACAAGTAAACCCCAGGCTGTCATATCATCCCCATGTTGAAAGAATTTCGTCCCGAAATTCAGTTGGCGGTAACGTCAGATTGCTGCTCAGCTGCAAAAAGGTGTGGATATTTGCTTTTCATTTGGTCCTCTCTTTCCCACGTGAACTCCGGTCCACGCTTAGAGTTCCAACGAACCTTGACGATCGGTATCTTGCTGTTCCTTCGAGTCTTGATCTCATGGTCCATGATCTCGATAGGTTGTTCTACAAAATGCAGTTGCTCATCCACTTGAATCTCGTCCAATGGAATGACTAGGGTCTCATCTGATAGACACTTCTTCAGATTGGACACGTGAAAAACGTTGTGAACTCCACTGAGTTCGGCAGGAAGGTCTAACTGATAAGCTACGGGCCTGATACGCTTCGAAATCACAAATGGGCCAACGTACCGTGGATTTAGTTTGCCTCGTTTCCCAAAACGAATTACACCCTTCCAGGGTGACACTTTCAGTAGGACGCGGTCACCTACTTGAAATTCGAGCGGTTTGCATCGTTGATCAGCGTAACTTTTCTGTCGATCTCGTGCCGCTGCCATGCGGTTTCTGATTTGCACAATCTTTTCAGTAGCCTCAAGTATCAACTCAGGACCTGTGAGTTGACTGTCACCGACTTCTGCCCAACAGACCGGTGATCTACATTTGCGACCGTCCAATGCTTCAAACGGTGCTGCCTGAATACTCGTATGGTAACTGTTGTTATACGAGAATTCCACTAAAGTCAGATGGATTTCCCAACTGTTCCCGAAGTCTACCACGTATGCCCTAAGCATGTCCTCCAAGGTCTGAATGGTCCTTTCACTTTGACCATCCGTCTAAGGGTGGTAAGCTGTGCTCATATCTAAGCGTGTACCCAATGCTTTCTGAAGTGACCGCCAAAAGTTGGATGTGAAACGAGCATCTCTGTCTGAAATGATGGACGTTGGCACCCAGTGCCGAGAAACTACTTCCTTAATGTAGATGCGAGTCAACTTATTCATCTTATATGTTTCTTTGGTCGCTAGGAAGTGTGCAGACTTAGTTAGATTATCCACGATCACCCAGATGGTATCGCAACAACCCGGAGTTCGCGGGAGTTTAGTGATAAAGTCCATCGAGATCTGATCTCATTTCCACACTGGGATATCAGGTTGTTGAACTAGCCCTGATGGCTTCTAGTATTCCACCTTGACTTTCGCACAAGTCAAACACTTGCTCACGTAGGTGGCTATATCCGCTTTCATGTTGGGCCACCAGAACGCGGCTTTAAGGTCTTGATACATCCTATTCGAACCACGATGGATAGAGTATCAGGATTTGTGAGCTTCGTTCATAACTAGCTTCCTGAGGTTTCCGTAGAGAGGTACCCATATACGATTCATGAAATACCGGGTACCATTGGGTTTCACTTCCCAATCGCGTTACATTTTTCCCACAGATTCGGCCTTGATGTTCTCTTCCTTAACTGCTTCTAGCTGCATGTCGCGTATCTGTTTGGGTAACCCAGAATGAATTGTAAACTGTAGTGCTCGTACCCGACGAGGTTCTCCTTTCGAGTGAGGGCATCAGCTACCACGTTAGCTTTACCCGGGTGATATTGAATGGCTCATTCATAATCGTTCAGGTCTACTTTAAATGCAAACCTGGTGTTCTATAGCTAGAGGCTCTGATACCTATCTGTCACACCCTCAATTTTAACTTGCGGAGTATTACCACGAGGCATGTGATCAAACCAGAATCTCAGACACTAGCAATGTCGAACGACTCTATATGATTTATTTAAACGTTTTCCAAAAACATTTATTGTAAACATGCATGGTCATTTTCAAAATTCCAAGGTTTCAATGTTAGGAGAAGCATTATAATAAAGTAACGGGCGCCAACATAAACGCCAAAACCAAAATCCCAAAAAATAATCGTTAATAAAGACTCGATAAAAATGCCTTGATCAAATGCAAGTGAGTGCACCTAGCGCTCCTAGCGTCCTGAGAAACATGCAAAGAAACAAGTGTCAACATTAAAGAAGAGTGAGTTCACAGGTTTTTATAAGTTCACAAGTTCGGTTTAAAAGATTGTTTTTCCCCGTTATCCCTAACCCGGGATAACGACATAGTTCAATTATTCCTAACGTGGAATAATAAGGTTGGTTTGTAAATAAGTTCAATGTTAACATGTAGGTAGCGAGCCTAAAGTTACGTCACGTAAGAGTTCGCGATCGAAGCTGACTGTTGCTGCCTCTGTGTTGCCAGGTCTATCACTGAACATGGTGAAAGTTAGGCAAAATTAATCACCCGTTGACCATTCCCGGTCGGCTAGCGCGACTAGCTCAGGTGGGGCTTATCGGGCCCAGTAGTACTACTATAATTTCCCTGCTAGCTAACCCTATACTAACGATCCGAGAGTTGGTTGAGGACTTCCGTGATAAAGCTACTTAGTGACCATAACATCCATTAACATTAACTTAGTTACCGAATAATTAACGGTGTTAATTTCGCATAACGTAAAAGATTGAGTTGTAGAGCGTATACATGTTTCTCCCCTGTTGTTCAAAACCAGATAAAATAGGGGCCGTGAACTCACCTTAAATTGCTCGGTTAGATAAACGCAAAAGAGACAAATGATGGAACCGCTAATCGCGTCCTAACATGTCCACCGGTTCAAAGTTAGTGTGTGAACATACTGACACAAAACCCTACGCATAATAACCAATTCGAAACTATAATCATGCATGCAAAGTATCACCCTACAAAATGACGACCAAATCAACTTGTCATAAACACAGGATAACTCATACAACACTTAGATACACACAGCGCAAGTTATCATGTTTTCAGCTTGTACACTCATAACTGGGCTGTTTTCGAGAATTTTTATAAAATAGTTCCAACATTCCAAAAATTCCAATTTGTTTTCCAAGAGGTGTCAATTAGACTGTAGAATTTTGTGTAAAATTTTCAAATCCTAAATCTTTACCAATTATTTATAAACATTTATATACTAGGCTGCAGTCAGATTCGTCGCTTTCTGACTGCAGTCCACGAGAAAAATCATTTAAGAATCATCGTTCATCCGATTAACAAAATTCCAGTGGGAGATTTTTGAAAACTCCCTCTCCAGTTACTGTACAGATTTCATGATCTAACTCCATACAGACTATTAGATCTGACTCGATAAACAACCTGCAAATTCTGCAGAATTTACGCAGCTTCAGTTGCTGCACTAAATGACCATTTACAAATAGCAAACGACCTCAGAAAAATATGAATCTAGCGCCATTTGAAGCGTTTTTCAAAAATACACGTTTTCGGCTTCAGAAAATTCACTCTTCAATAAATAATGATCCGGTTACAGCGAACTAAAGTTGGCTATAAATGCAATCAGCTTACTGTTTTCGACTTTATCGTATTAGAACATGTGTAAACGGCCATGACGCTTAGTTGTATTGATTAACAACAGGTTAACTTGTCAAATATCATCTAATATATCAATATTCATGCAAACCCTAAGTATATATCATGATCTTTATAGATAAAACGCAGCCTACGATTTTAATATTCAAACATATCATCACAACCGCAAAGATTCGCATATTCATCCGAACTAATCATACACCACAACACTTTTCATAACAGCAATCATACGACACATAATCATAATTAATTCTACGAAAGATCATCACATGAATCGTAACAAAATCGAAAAACCCTAACCTTTAACGAAGACAACTTGCGAACCAGGACAAGCTTGGGATCGATCCGAGAGTTGTAGGGTTTGTGCGACCGAGGGGGGGGGCTACCGTCGCACACTTCTAGGGGATTAGGGTTTTGAGTAATTTTTTTTAACACCCCATGCAAACATACGTATACATAAGGGGCAAGGGGCGGTTTGGGCTTGCCCTTGGGCCGCAAGGGTGGGTGGCGGTTGGGTTATGTTCGCAAGGGGGTGTGGGTGGCGGGTTAGGTTTGCTTGGTCGCGAAGTCGAAACGTTTCACAGGCTTGGTTCGGTTCGGCTTATAAATATAATTTACTAACCGATTATTATAATCTGATAAATAACTACACATAATAGGACTCGACAATTATTCACAAACGTCTAATAACATGTAGCACGAAATTCAGATACAACCCGTTAGAATTTCAAAACATTGTGTATTCCCTAAATACTAAAGTTAGCGCAGTTATTGCGAGCGCGTAATTTAATTCTCCGAATTAAATCAGCGTAGAAATGAATAACAAAAAGTAGCGCGTTTAAGATACCTGAAAAGCCGGGATGTCACAAGGTGTATGTCTGTCAACCTCTAGGTTTTGAAGATGCATTCCATCCTGATCATGTCTACAAGCTCAACAAAGCATTGTATGGCTTGAAACAAGCACCAAGAGCCTGGTATGAAACTCTATCCACTTTTCTCTTATCAA
The DNA here is from genome assembly GCA_947069175.1 of Scalesia atractyloides. Lineage (NCBI taxonomy): Eukaryota > Viridiplantae > Streptophyta > Magnoliopsida > Asterales > Asteraceae > Scalesia > Scalesia atractyloides. The sequence continues at coordinate 33,383,082 of CAMTDV010000030.1, forward strand.
TAGGGTTTACTAGAGGCAAAATAGATAAAACCCTGTTTTTAAAATGGAATGGAAAAGATTTGGTGCTTGTCCAAATTTATGTGGATGACATCATTTTTGGATCCACAAGCACTGCTATGTGTGAAGAGTTTCGAAAACTCATGGCAGCAGAGTTTGAGATGAGTGCAATGGGTGAGCTCCAATATTTTCTTGGTCTTCAAGTTAAACAATTGCACAATGGTACATTTATCCATCAAAATAATTATGTGAAAGAACTGCTTAAAAAGTTTGATATGGATGATTGTAAACCATGTAGCACATCCATGGCAACCTCCAAGCTAGTCACTATTGATGGTAAAGATGACCTTGTTGATCAAACTCTTTATAGAAGCATGATTGGGTCTTTACTGTACCTAACTGCGTCAAGGCCAGACATCATGTTTGCAACAGGTGTTTGTTCCAGATTATAGGCATTACCTAGAAAGTCTGACCTTATTGCTGTAAAAAGGATATTCAGATACAAAAAAGGTGCTCCCACACTTGGTATCTGGTATCCAGCTAATGAGAATATTGAGCTTTCAGGTTTTTCAGATAGTGATTTTGTTGGGTGTAAAACTACAAGGAAGTCCACATCAGGAGGATGTCAATTCCTAGGTGATTGTCTAGTGTCTTGGCAAAGCAAAAAGCAGGTTGCAGTTTCAACATCCACTGCTGAGGCAGAGTATATTGCTACTGCTAGCTGCACTGCTCAACTCTTGTGGCTTCAAAACCAGTTGCTGGATTTTGGTATAACTGCACTAAAGATCTCCACTAAAATTGGAAAGTCAAGCTGCTGAAAATATCATTAAAAATCCAGTTTCTCACTAAACAACAAAGCACATTAACATCAGACATCACTTTGTGAGAGATTGCTACGAAAAAGGTTTGATTTCTTTACATCATGTCCATACTTCAGATCAATGGGCAGATGTTTTAACCAAGGCATTAGATACATCTACCTTTTAAAAATTGATCTCAAGAATTGGAATGCTAAACATGGATTAAAAACAAGTTTTCTTGTAAATCCATAGCATCAAAATATTTTCAGAAATCAAAAACACCTTAAAAATAGTTAAAATTGAAAATTTTCAATAAATCTTTAAAAGTCTGTTCATAACATACGTTTGTTCAAAACCTCTGATAGACTTAAAAATCTTATCCACTGTTAAAGTGTATCCTCTGATTTCCATTTTTTTTACCATTTTTCAAAACACTGATAGCTATCCACTGATAGTGTTAAAATTCAGTTTTATCCAAACCGCTGTCCTAAAATAGTGGTTTGCCAAGTCAACGGTTACTTTTCTCATCAGAGGTTACACGTGGCCAGATGTTAGCCATCAGATCTTGCAACAGATGCCACGTCATGTTCACTTTTTCAAAAACCCTTATAAAACCCCTGTTTTATCTCACCAGTGGTTACCCTAAACTATGTCGATTTCAAAATCTCAAACAGTTTTTCTCTCAAACACCATGGCTCCCAAATCAAAACTTCAAAATCCAAAGCTAAATCGCAAGAAGAACCTCCACCTTTCACTCTCATAATCAAAACCCCACACAACTACATTGCCATACTTGAAGAAACGATGCAAATACTCGCTATCATCCAATGATTAGAATTTTGCAAAAGTCTAAATTCTTGCACATGTTAACCGTCAAAGCCCCCATTTACATTGATGCTCTTCGTGATTTCTGAAAAAATGCAAAGGTTCACTCATCTGCTGATGGTGTTCCTTATACAATTATTTCAAGAGTAGGGGGTGTTGATGCAAATTAGCCCCCAATCGATCTCTCAAGTTTTCAAGTTAAATGACATACAACACCCTGTGTCATTTCCAATTAATGAGATCCAAGCAGAGTTTCTGGAAAGAGGTTATATCGTCCAGATGAAAGGTATGACCATTTTAAACCTAACTTTCCTGCTGAGATGAGATTTTTCTTTCACACCATTCTTACTTGTCTCTCAGCAAAATCCACTGCTTTCAATGAAATCCCATTGAACATACAATATCTAGGGTATGCAATTTTAACTGAAATGATTTTAACTACTCCCAGATATTGATCAATGATATTGTAAATAATTTTAAAAATATTGAAAAAAGAAAAGCTTTTTTGATGCATCCACGTTTCTTGAGTGTTTACTTGTAGGATCAAATCAAATGTCCTGAAAGTAAACAAGGCTGTGGTTATCCAGGCAGCCTTAATCATGAAACTTTCACCAGAATAACAAACCAAGATAAAGTTGAGAAAACACAAGTAGAGGAGGATGAACAAGTTCTACCAGAACAAAATGTTCAATCTCAACCTCTTGCTATTGAGCCCAGTGCTCTTGGTGATCAGGGCAACACAACCGCTGCCCTGAAACCCACACCAAAAATTTCCAAAAAGAAAACCAAAACAATCTCCAAAAAGCCTACCAAACCCAAAAAGGGTCCTCTGGAAGATGAGATCCGAGAGGTTAACCCCGTGACAGCACCAAAGTCACAAACCACTGCTGCTACTTCTTCACAGCAGATGGTTCAAAGATCTCCCACCGGCTTTGAAACTCCTCCTTCTTCCTCACAAAAGGAAATGGTTGTAAACACAGGGACACCACTTTATGAAGCTCTAGATCCACTTGGGTCTATCTTCCACAGCCCCTCTCCCAGGGCAATGTCGCTTTCTACTCAACAACCTTCACCGTTACCTTCACTTCCACCCACAATTGTACCATTGCTGAATGCAATTGAATTAGTTCAGACACATACCAGCACTTCTGAACAACCTATCACTGAGAATACACTTCATCCAATGGCTGGGTCTGATTCTTTATTCATTGCTAGCCCATCAGAAAATGAAGAGGCTACATCCCTTGGGTTACATGTAACCCTTGGTGATATTTCAACACAAGAAGCCACTACAATTGCGGAACTCCCTAGTTCTCAGTTGGACAGTGGTTTCATTAATAAGACTTGGTTGACGGCAACCACTGCTGAGGCAACAATTGTTACCTCTATTGTGGGAAGTCCCCAGTACCAAGACACAGGGGCATCTTTGTTTGAAGCTGGTCCTAAACCAACTACTCATGATAACATAGATATAACTACCACCACTGGTAGGAGTTCAGATGATCCTATTAATTAAGTGATGATCTAAAATACCAGGATTTGACGGAGAGAGTGACCAGAATAGAAAACTCTGTTGGTGAAATCAAAGATTTACTAAAGCAGATGATAGCTGCAAAAAGTCAACCCTCTGTGCTATCCACTGCTGATCTCAAAGAAGCTCTTAACCCTCTGTTTCAACATCAACAACATTATTTGGATTTACAACACAAGCATCATGTGAATAATGTTCGAAACATGTTTGAATCAAGGTATCAAGACACTGTAGCAGATATTAAAGCCGTCAAAGCACATCTATTCATAACCACTGGCCATGCACCTCCAACGGTTATATTTGTTACAACAGATGAAGCCAAAAAGGGGGAGAAACCTTTGGGTCCAAAGAAGCTAACAATAGATGATGATAAGGCCAGACCTACATTGAACATTCCAAGGCCTGATGGTTTAAAGAAGATAGATTTAACTGAAGAACAAGTGGCCAAGCCAAGGGCCAGTCACAAGAAGACAGTGATTGAGGAGAGCAGAGTGTTGGTTGAGAAAAAGATTGAACAACAAAAAGAAAAAGGAGAGGTTGGTACTTCATCAAAAAGGATACTTGCTAGAAAAGCAAGGAAACCAACATCCACACCTCCTAAAACTAAGCCTGAAAGCAGCCCAACCATTAAAACCTCTTCCTCTCAAAGACCTATCACATCTTCAAAACCACAACCCACATCCACACAAGCAGATGTTACAGTAACTGTTATGTCAACATCTGTTGATACAGCAGAGGTTGCAACTGATGCATCTCTATCCACTGCCATAATCACATTTCCCACATCAACTCAACCATTATCTACACCACCAAAAATCCCACAACCACCATTACCCATCTTAAGGTTTAAAAGGAGAAAAATTACAAAAGTGATAAATGATGATGAGACCTTTGCACCTCTTCCACTATCATCAACACCAACGATCCCCACATCAGAGCTTACAACTTCTTCAACTCTTAAAGTCATTCCTGCAGCAAGGGTGTACCCTCTTGATTTACTAGCAGTCAGGTTCTAAGTTTCTTTTCAGAGGAGAACCCTGACAAAAGAACAATTATATCCCTTGATCGCTATCCAAGACCAGCAAATGTTGATGCTTATCTAGAATTGAAAAAGTAGCAAGCAGAAGATATTGCCAAAAGAGAATCAGCTGGTAAAAATGATAGAGAAATACAGATTATCATGTCCTTTCAACTGAGTAAGGTCACCATTCTACAAAACTTTGTCAAGGATCTGAGCAACGGTTGTCAGTAAGGGAAGATAAGTTGCTCAAGAGTGAACCCATTGAGTATATCATGGAAAAGAAGATGTATAAGGCAACAAGGCCTCAGTTCAGGGATTGGAGCATAGATGAGCTGAGAGAAGAAATCAATAGAATGCAAGAAATGTTGAAAGACCCTCTCAAAAAGCCAACTCTTCCCAACTGGGATTTATACAAGAAAGATATCTCTGAAAATGTCTTGAAATTGAAGAGAATGAAGCAAGAACTGATTCAAAATCATTATGGTTCTAAAAACCAAGTGATGAGATGGGGTGAGGTGAGGGTGTTAGACACTTACAAAATTTTGGAAGAAAGAAGGAAAAAGGATCCATCCATGCCTCCCAAGCCTGACTACTCAAAGGAAGATGCTATCCTCAGAGCTCAACTCTCTAAAAAGTCCAGCTCAACATCTGCCCATTCCACACTTGCCATGCAACACAGGAAAACGCAAGGGGAGATGAATGAAAAGACTGACAAAGAGTTTGAGGATACATTTATCAAAGAAAGGATTCAGAATATGATTAATTATCACAGACATGATACAAGTGCCAAGCTGGCTAAAGATTTGTCAAAGATTGCTCATTTACAAACCTCTGCAATAAAGGCTCCTTCAAGAAAACCATCAGACCCAAAAATTCTAAAATGGAAGGTCGACAAAGACACCCATGAATTGACATTGCTCAAGTCCGATGGTGCAGCCACTAAACTATCCAGGAAGATGCTTATGAGCTTACAGTAGAAGATTTCCAAGGACTACTATGTTTAGAGCTGGTGAAGGATGCTGATGACATGGAATCTCTTAACTTTGAACTTCAATTCAAAGGTTAAGAGAATTCTATCCAAGGAATAAAAAACAAGAATAAAGTGTTTTTGGCATCATCTGTTCCAGGGGGAGATTGTTGGGATTGAACCCTATGAAAGGAACAGATTATATAAAGCCAAACAACACTATCCGAGCTTTTGTTCAACTATCAGAGGTTACATCCTCTGATGTACTTACACTGCTTTCCCTAAAGACTGCTCATCCTATCATCTGCCTTCACAAAGCTTCAAGGTCTGCCAGAGTTAACAAGGACAGAGGATAGGAATCAGAGTTTAGTTGTTAGCTTAGTTAATCAATGTAACAGTACCAAGCACTGATAGTTAGTATAAGCAGTGTTTAGATTTAGTTACATATTGTTTCCTGTCACTATCAAAGATGCTCAGAGGTTAGATAGTTAGTATAAATAGGCAACTCTTGTAACCTTTAAACTTTTCTCTTAAAAGATCAACTTTCGCATATCATCTTCTCTGCGTTTTCTCATTACCAAACTGAAATTGCAAAGGCTGAGGGGGAGTTTGTGAATCACATGTAAGTTAATTAACTTGAAAGCATGTTGATGATGAAAACAAACGACCATTGCTTGTAGTAAAAGTTTTCCATCTTATTCCGCTGCAAATCTCTTTTAATTCAATCATTTTCCATTTTTGAAACTAAAACTACAAGTAATTCAAACTCAGATCCTAACAAGTTCCACTACCTAAAGCAGGATAATGGTGAGCACCGTGCGTATACCGATCGGTATGAGGAGTTGAGCCTATTATGTACTGAGACAGTGACGCCTTTGGATAAGGCGATTGAAAAGTACATAGACGGTCTTTCTGACCCAGTTCAGGACATCGTCACTGGCAGTAACCCTACATTTGTCCGTCAAGCCATTGAGCAGGGTAAGCTTCATCGAAAGGGTGACAAGAAACCGTCTGTTAAGTCTGAGAAGCAAAAGGGTAACAAAGCTGAAACCTCCAAGAAGTCGAGGAAGCGCAAGGCTTCTAAGAACTTCGCTCTCACTACACAACCTAACCAAGCTACCCCTAATCAGCCTGCTCAGCCACCGTCCAAGAAAAAATATGTTGGCAATGCACCTTTGTGCAACAAGTGTAATAGTCACCATCAACCACATTTACAGTGCTTGCATTTGCACTAACTATGGGAAATCTGGTCATCTTGCCAACACTTGCCTTTTGCTGCTACCCAGAATCCAATAGCCCAAAACCCTGCTCAGCAGCCTGCACGACCTCACTATTCACCTGGGTCTTGCTATAATTGTGGTGATCTTACACACTACAGAAACAACTGCCCGAAGTTGGCAAATGCAAACCCGGCTCGTGGACGAGCATTTACATTAATGCTAACGAGGCTCGGGCTGACAATGAAGTAGTCAATGGTACGTTCTTTGTTAACAACCATCCTGTTTCAATTCTTTTTGATTCCGGTGCTGATAAGAGTTTTGTATCCCTAGCTTTTGAACCTTTGCTTTCCATGCCTAGAATCAAACTAGGAAAGCCCTTGATAGTCGAAATAGCTAGTGGTGAACCCCTTGTTCTTGATTCTGTCATCCTTGATTGCCAATTGAACCTTAATAAGCATCTTTTTACCATTGACCTCACGCCAATGCAACTCGGGAGCTTTGATATCATAGTAGGAATGGACTGGTTATCTAAACACCATGCTGAGGTGATTTGCTTTGATAAGATCGTTCGTATACCCCTTCCTTCTGGTGAAACCGTAGATGTTCGTGGAGAAAAACCCGTCAGTAGCCTTAAACAGCTTCAGGACTTGTCTGACAAAGGATTCATTCATCCAAGCTTTTCACCTTGGGGCGCTCCAGTCCTATTTGTGAAAAAGAAGGATGGATCATTCCGTATGTGAATCGATTACCGTGAGCTCAACAAACTCACAATCAAAAATCGATATCCCCTACCCCGTATTGATGATCTCTTTGATCAGCTGCAAGGTGCTACTTGCTTCTCAAAGATTGATCTACGTTCTAGGTATCATCAGCTTCGTGTTCTCGAAGAAGATATTCCCAAAACTGCTTTCCGCACTCGATACGGTCATTATGAGTTCATTGTTACGCCTTTTGGTCTGACAAATGCTCCTGCTGTTTTCATGGACTTAGTGAATAGGGTTTGTAAGCCCTGTTTGGACAAGTTCATCATTATTTTCATTGATGACATTTGATTTACTCAAAGTCTTGAGCCAATCACGAGCAACATCTCCGTTTAGCAATGGAACTCCTAAAGAAATAACAACTCTATGCCAAGTTTCCAAGTGTGAATTTTGGCTTAAGGAAGTTCAGTTCTTGGGACATGTTGTCAACGAACAAGGTATTCATGTAGATCCCGCCAAAATAAGTGCAATTAAGGAATGGGATACACCTACTACTCCTATCGAAGTTCGTTCATTTCTTGGTCTCGCGGGTTATTACCGTCGATTTATCGCAAACTTCTCAAAGATTGCGGTTCCCCTTACTGCTTTGACTCAAAAGAATAAACCTTTTGAGTGGGGACCTAAACAAGAAGAAGCTTTTCAGACCTTGAGACAGAAGCTTTGAAATGCTCCTATTTTATCCTTACCTGAAGGTAACGACGACTTTGTCGTATATTGTGATGCATCGAACTTAGGCCTTGGTTGCGTTCTCATGCAAAGGAACAAAGTTATAGCCTATGCATCAAGACAATTGAAGATTCATGAAAAGAACTACACCACTCATGAATTTGAGTTGGGTGCTGTCGTTTTCGCTCTGAAAATTTGGAGACATTATCTATACGGTACAAAATGTATGGTTTTCACGGACCACAAAAGTCTCTAGCACATTCTCAATCAGAAAGAACTAAACATGAGACAGCGACGATGGGTTGATCTTCTGAATGACTATGACTATGAGATTCGCTACCGATGCTCTTAGTCGTAAAGAACGAATCAAGCTACATTATGTTCAAGTTCGATCTGATATTCAAGACCGTATTTTCCAAGCTCAATGAACTTGTGCTACACAAGGCATGATGGGTGATGAATTACCACATCATCTTGAGCTTCAACTTGAAACGAAAGACAATGGGTTATTTTATTATCTGAACCGTTTGTGGGTTCCAAGTCAAGACAATCTCCGCACCTTGATAATGGATGAAGCTCATAAGTCTCGTTATTCAATTCATCCAGGTGCAGACAAAATGTATAAGGATCTTCGTACCCAGTTTTGGTGGCCGGGTATGAAGAAAGACATTGCCTTGTACGTTTCTAAATGTCTTACTTGTCTCGAAGTTAAGGCAGAACATCAACGCCCTTCTGGTTTGCTTGAGCAACCAGAAATTCCAGTTTAGAAATGGGAAAGCATTGCAATAGATCTCATTACGAAATTACCGCGTACATCTAGAGGTCATGATGCCATTTGGGAAATCATTGAACGTCTAACCAAGTCAGCACACTTTATAGCAATCTGTGAGGATATCCCTGCTGACAAACATGATAAAATCTATGTGGATGAAATTGTATCTCGTCATGGTGTTCCTTTGGACATCATATCTGATCGTGATGCTCGATTCTCATCTCATTTTTGGAGGACCATGCAATCTGCCATGGGAACCAAACTTAATTAGAGTACTGCTTATCATCCTCAAATGGATGGACAATCTGAAAGGATAATCCAGACACTGGAGGATATGCTTAGAGCTTGTGTGATTGACTTTGGTGGTAGTTGGGATTCGCATCTACCTTTGATCGAATTCTCCTACAACAACAGTTATCACACCAGCATTAACATGGCTCCTTTCGAAGCTCTTTATGGTAAAAAATGTCGCTCACCTGTCTGTTGGAATGAAATCGGTGAATCTCGATTCACTGGATGTGAACTCATTCAAGACACAACAGACAAAGTCAAAACAATTCGCGATAATCTCTTGACAGCTAGAAACATGTACCGTGTGCGTTAAAAATTAAGGCGTTCCGCCAACCGAAAGCTGTTTTGTTTAACACGTTTTCTACCCAAAAAATCATTCCTGATCCTATGTTATAGTCTACGGATCATGTATAATTATTTCTGTACTCCTGGGTTCGCTTACGGCACCTATGGAAATTTTCTGAATTCAATGGCCCCAACGCAGTTGGTTTTTTTTCATATGTTATGCATAACGTGCCCTCGGACTCGTCTACGGCCTAATCAGTATTAGTTTGTTAATCGTGTAAGTTGGGTATTCAAATGAGGATTTCCCTGGTTTTGTGGCGAATGTCACATGAAACGCTTTTCTCAATACCCAATCTCCTAATTCTTAAATTCTTATTGTATGATTTGCCTATCCTTTATTGATATGCCGCCATCCTTAGCTTTGCTGCATCTCTAGTTTCGTCAACAGTATCCAGTTCTTGACATAAGGTCTCAGGATTCGCTTCAGGATCCCGTAGGCTTGACCTAGCTGTGGGTATCACCATTTTTTGTTGGAATCACTGGTTCTGCCCCAAATACCAAAGAAAATGGGGTTTGCCTAGCAGCATTCTTCACAGTTGTTCTATCAGCCCATAGGACAAATGGTTGTTCTTCTACCCATTTTCCTTTCTTAGCACCTAATCTCTTCTTCAAGTTATTGATAATTATCTTGTTCGAGGATTCTGCCTGTCCATTAGCTTGAGGATGCATCGGTGTTGACGTGATCATCTTAATTCCACAACTTTTGCAAAAATCAGTAGTCCTTTTGTTGATAAATTGGGAACCATTGTTGCAGATTATCTCGGCCGGTATCCCAAACCTTGTCAGGATATTCCTCTTGATAAAAGACACCACTTCCTGATCCCTAACTTGGACAAATGCTTCTGCTTCAACCCACTTAGAGAAATAATCTGTCATTGCTAGCATGAAAACCTTTCCCACTATATACATCCCCCACTTCATAAATGGCCAAGGAGATGTGATAGGATATAATGGTTCTGCAGGCTGATGTAGTATATTGCTATGTCTCTGACATGCATCACATCTTCGAGCATATTCCGCAGCGTCCTTCCTCATGGTCGGCCAGTAGTATCTTGTTCTCAATACCTTAGAGAATAAAGATCTGCCCCCAATATGGTTGCCACAATCTCCTTCGTGTATATCCTGAAGTACCTCCTTGGTTTTAGGATCTTCCAAGCACCTCAGATATAGACCTGCAAGGGATTTCTTATACAAAACATCATTTATTATAGTAAAGCGGGATACCTTTATTCTGAAAGCTTTGGGATTTTCGTCCTTTGGGACATCTCCTTTCTCAAGGTACTTCACAATTGGAGTCATCCAGGATTCAGGATCCTTATCAGGATATGCTTCACAAGGATCCTGAACAGTTGTTACCTCCTTATCCTGAAACTTCAAGAGTTCCGTCGCAGGATACAGGAGATGTAATATTGGTATCTGAGTTCCTTCCGGTATCCTGACAGTAGATCCTAGATTTGCTAGGGCGTCGGCCTCAGCATTTTCGTCTCTTGGTACATGTTCAAGTGTATAATTTTCGAATTATCCTGCTAAATTTTTAACAATTTCAAGAAATTTAGCTAACTTTTCACCTTTGACTGTATAAGATCCATTGAAATGGTTAGTAATCACAAGGAGTCAACATACACTTGCAAACACTTAACGTTCATATTCTTAGCTAATTCTAATCCTGCTATCAAGGCTTCATATTCTGCTTCATTATTAGTAGCAGGAAATTCACATCTAATAGCCTGGGGTAATATGTCCCCTTGTGGCGATTTAGTAGTATTCCTAATCCTACACCCCTTATATTAGATGCACCATCAGTACACAATATCCAACATCCTGAATCCTCACCTTGTTGTTGTACTTCTAGGTCAGCTTCATTTTGAATATCACTACTAAAATCTGCCACAAAGTCTGCTAGAGCCTGAGACTTTATAGCATTTCTAGGTTCATATACTAGATCATAAGCACTTAGTTTAACGGACCATTTAGCCATTCTACTCGACATTTCGGATTTCCTAAGCATTTTTAACAGGGTAATTGGTTTTAACATGAATCCTATGTGTTTCAAAGTAATGTCTAAGTTTAGTTGATGCCATGACTAGAGCTAATATTAGTTTTTCCAAATGCGAGTATCTGGTTTCAACATCTAGTAAGCTTCTACTAACATAATAAACAGGATGTTGCTGACCTTCGTGATCCTTTACCAAAACAGCACTTACTGCATTCCCTGATACTACAAGATATAGGGATAAGGGTTCACCATCCTCAGGCTTCATCAACATAGGTGCACTTGAAAGATATTGCTTCAACTTTTGCAAGGCAGCTTCATGTCTTTCATCCCATTCAAACTTTTTGTTTTTCTTCAGGATATCATAGAATTCCTTGCATTTTTCTGAGGATCTTGATATGAACTTTATTTAATGCCGCTACTCTTCCTATTAGCCTTTGAACATCCTTCATATTGGATGGTGATTTGAGATCTAGGACAACTTTAATCTGTTCTGGACTTGCTTCTATTCCCCTCTTAGTCACCATATATCCTAGAAATTTTCCTGCCCCCACTCCGAAGTGACACTTAGCAGGATTCAGCTTCATATTATACTGGTCCAAGATATTGACTGCACATTCAATATCCTGAAGATGATCCTCAGCTTTCTTGGATTTTACCACCATATTGTCAATATACACCTCCATTGTGTCCCCCAGTTTGTCTTTGAACATCATATTGACTAACCTTTGGTATGTTGCACCTGCATTTTTTAAACCAAAAGGCATGGCAGCATAACAGTATATACCTGTAGGTGTCATGAATGCTGTATCTTCCTGATCAGATGGCTCCATTTGGATCTGTTGAAATCCTGAAGATGCATCCATAAAGGTCAGCATTTCATGGCCGACAGTCGCATCTACCATCGAATCTATGTGAGGTAATGGGAATGGATCTTTAGGACATGCTTTATTGAGGTCTGTGTGGTCTACACAAACTCTCCATTTTCCATTCTTCTTTTGAACCACTACTACGTTTGCTAGCCACTTAGGGAACTTGACTTCCCTAATCATCCTAGACTTCAATAAACTTTCAACCTCCTCTTGTATAATCACATTTCTTTCAGGAGCAAATTTCCTCCTCTTTTGCTGAATTGGCTTGAAAGACCTGTCAATTCCAAGTTTATGAGTTATAATATCTTTGGATATACCTGTCATGTCCTCTGGTTTCCAATCAAACATGGACATCCTGCATTTCAAAAAGTTAGTAAGTTGACTCTCAATCTCCTGAGGGATATTGGTCCCTACAAGCACCGAGATATCAGGATTATCCTGATCCAGGATAATTCTTTTAACATCATGCTCAGAAGTTTCCACAATATCCTGGGCTTGTATCTTTAATTGCTATCCTGCCCTGGATTTTGTTGACGCCTTCATCGAGGAGGAATAGCATTCCTTTGCTTCTTGTTGGTCGCTTTCCACCTTGACTACCCCCCAAGGAGTAGGAATCTTAACACATTGATGAAGAGTGGAAGGCACGGCTCTCATATCATGAATCCATGGCCTGCCTAATATAATATTGTAGTTGGATAATGAATCCATAACACAAAATCGTTGCATAGAATTTACTCCCTCAGTGTAGACAGGTAGCTTTATCTCTCCAACAGTGTTCTTTGCCTCTTCACTGAACCCTACAAGCACGGTGGATTTCAAGGTAATCTCCATTTCTGGGATGTTCATCCTTTTCAGGGTTTCTAACTGGATGATGTTGACCGAGCTCCTGTTGTCCACCAATATCCTGCGTACAAAATGTTTAGCGATATATAAGGTAACAACCAAACCATCATGGTGAGGATCCTGGATGTTATCCCGGTCGTCACTATCGAATGTTATGACTTTGTCATTCGTGAGCATCGTCATCCTTGTTGGCTTATCCCCTCTTTCTGCCTTTGCCTCTTTGGCATGCCATTTAGCGGTAGAATAAGAGGTCCCACATATATCGGATCCTCCGGATATGAAATTGATTATTTTGGCATCTGAGAGAGGCGATGCTTCTCGCTCAAGATCCTTGTCAGTATCATGTCCCTTATTTTTCTTCCTGCCGATAAGATCTTTTAAGTAGCCTTTGCTTAGGAGATAGCTTATCTCCTTTCTCAGGGTTATGCAATCTTCCGTTACATGTCCAAAATCTTCATGGAAGGCGCACCACTTGGATTTATCCTTCCAATCAGCCTTTTGTTGGTTCTTCCTAGGCCATCTTGCTTTATCTCCTAAACCCTGCATGGCATATATTAGTTCAGGAGTATTAACAGAAAAACAGTACTCAGAGAACTCAGGATACTCCTCAGGATCTTCATCCTCAACAACATTCACTTTTTTGTTGTCATTCCTGCCATATGGCTTAGAGCGATATGGCTTGTACAAGGATTCTGACTTCCTGTTAGTTGATTCATATGTTGAGGATGAATTCATCCTCTCTTTCCATTTTCTTTTCATCTTCAAGCCTGATATATCTCAGGGCCCTGTTTCGAGCTTCATCCAGATTCCTGCAAGGATTCATCACAAGATCCTGATAAAATTGGGAATCCTTCCGTAATCCCATCTTGAATACTTGTACCGCCGTAGCAACATCAAGGTTTGGGATATCCAGGGATTCCCTACTAAATTTGTTCACGTAATCCCTAAGGGATTCTTTAGGTCCCTGTGTTATCCTGTAGAGGTCACTTGTTAGTTTTTCAAAACTTCTACTACAAGAAAATTGACTGTTAAACAAATTAACCAAATGAGCAAATGATGTAATTGAATGAGGTGGAACGCTTAAGAGCCACTTCAAGGCTGATCCTGTAAGAGTAGAGCCGAAGCCCTTGCAGAGACATGCTTCTTTAAGATCCGATGGAATAGGATTTACTTCCATCATCTCCCATACTGGGCAATATGCTCTTCAGGATCCGTTGTCCCATCATAAAGCTTCATGTTGGGAGTTTGGAATCACTTTGGGATATCAGCATCACAAATGTGGCGAACCAATACGTTGTGACTATCCTGGGATCCTTCAACTTCTGAAGCTCTCTAGAGAGTGCTGGGGTTACACTTGTATCCTGCGAAAATCAAACATTGTTAGTAGCAAAAGTATTAACATTATTAGATAAGTTACCAGCCTGTTGACTCTGGCCGTATCCTGGATCCCTGATAGTTGACATCCTGGTTGATGAGGGGATCTCTGGGATATTGCTCCGGGAGTGACTCGGTATAATATTGCCCTGATTATCCTCAGTGTATACTGCCGAACTAAAGTTCAGCATCCTGGGTTGCAAGGGAGTGATAATATCCTCAGCAGGTTTCCTGGGGTTGGATTTTAAAAGTTGTATTTCTCTTATCAGCATCTGGTTAGTTTCCTGTTGTTGCTTCATTTGACCCTGTATACTACCAAACAAAGACAAAATTTCGTCGTTAGAAGCAAAAAAAGGAGTTCTCCCTAAAACTCCGGATCTGGAGATATTTTGAGTATTAGTTGTATCTCGAGCTGCTTGGCTTTCATTCCTCCTTTGGGAAGTCTGGCTGGTGGAGGTGGAAGAGACAATGAACCAGTTATAGCAGAGGTTGATGCGGGCACCGAAGAAGAACTCAAACCTGACTGAGAAGCCATCAGAGATAACCTCGTGAAAAGATTAGAGAATAAAAAACCGATTAATGATTTTAGAAAACTTTTGATTAGAAATTGCACCACTTGCCCACGGTGGGCGCCAAATTGTTTTGGTAAAAAATTACCGAAGCAATTTAGTGATCAAATTAGTTTTGTGAGGTAGTGTGCTATGTAGGTTAGATAAAAATGTGATAACTTGATTGAAAATATAAGTAGTTTCATGATATAGTTCTAGGATACAGAACTAAATCAATTCGTAAAAATAATGCAATAAAGTAAAGGTTGACACGTGATATACGAGAAAAGCCCTTGATCAATCTAGATCGCCGCCATAAAACCTCGGGAGCTGACAATCGCCAGCTGCCTTGTTCTTATTATTGATCAAACAGCAGGATACAACTTCAGGATACTGCTTGGATCAGCTCTAGGTGTTACAATGTTTGAATAATGTGAGTGCAGTGAGTGTTTTCGAGTGTTTCTGTAATTAGAAAGTGGAAGAGTGCTATGATGTGTTTTTTACTACTGATCCAAGTGCCCTTTAAATAGTAAACAAGACTAACTAACTATCCTACATTTTAGGGTTTCTTCGAATATTCCCTCTTGACAGTTGTAGACCCTTTCTTCCGGCCTCCAACGTCTTTCTTTCAACCGTCATGACCGAGTCTTCAGGAAGACCAAGCCTTGTGAACGTTGGTACCTTGCATCCAAATAAAATCATTAGTAACGAGTAGGATACTCCCGCAGGATGTTACCAATATCCTGGTTCACTATCCTGGTCGATGTAATCAATATGTATGGTCAAGATATATCCTAAGTATATGAGTCAGAAAATTCCACCCATAACACTATGTATGTGGACTGAGCATACTAGTACATGGTTTTCAAAGACATTTTTGCTTACGTTGTTCATGACATATTAGTGCGTTGGAGATTGACTTAATACATTCATTAACATTGATCACGGCGACCGGTAGTATGTAATGGTACCATAGGATTGACAATCTCGTTCCTACTTCCCGGGTTTGTTTGGAAGCGACTTTAGGGAATCACAGAATCCGATGAAATGGATAGACTTTTATCTTTATAATGGTCTATTTGACTATCAAGAAAGGTTTGAATGTGTTTCCCAACAATCTAAATATATGTTTTAAACAAGAGTTAATTACTGTTTTCTTCATTGTGGTTTGTCAAAAATCACTATTTCTGTCCATTAGTTTAAAAATTGCGATTTCAGTCCCTGTGGTTTCACTTTCATAACCATTTCAGTCCACCTCGCAACCATTTCAGTCCCTGTACTTACAGAATAAATGGATTGAAGTGGTTACGAAAGTGAAACCACAGGGACTGAAATGGTTACGAAAGTTAAACCACAGGGACTGAAATCGCAATTTTTAAACTAATGGACAGAAATAGTGATTTTTGACAAACCACAGGGACGAAAACAGTAATTAACTCTTTAAACAATAAAAGCAACGGCTTATAAAACATAACGTTTGATTATTCAAAGACATTGTTTTATACAGGACATTTCGACTATTCAAGACATTGGTTTACATTTGACATTTTGGTTTACACAAGACTTTGTTATTCATAACATTACTTTACATGACATACTTTATACTAGAAATTCCTTTAGTTTAAACACAATTTTTGATGGTTGGTTTATGGTGAGTGATTTAAATAACGAAATGTGTATAATATGATAAAAGCATGGTGGATATGCCGATGGTACTTCCTATATATAAGTGCTTTTATTGTATTACATTTCGTGGCGTTATCTAAATCATTTCAAACAAAGTTCTAGACAAGACATTTCTATCTAGAACATGACATAAGTTTTGGTTAATGATTTAACCATGCATATTTCTTTTATATCATTCGATTTATCTTACGATTTCATAAAAGAAAACATTTTGTAAGTATTCATGGCTATCTTTTAACTAAGTATTCCTTTAAACATTTTAGGCCATGAATCTTTAACAGAAAACCTATGTTACTCACAGGCATATTTTAAGCTGACGTACTTTATTTTCACATATGTTTCAGGCGCGAATGTTTGAGGTTGATCATGCTACATATAGTATGGACTTTGGGCTTTAGTGACTTAAAACTTGAAGACAATTTAATTTTCGTTATGTTTTTCGTTTAAACCCTAGACAATGTAATTATTTCAATTCAATAAAATATAACTTATGTGCCATGGTTGTTGAAACAATAGTTCTGTTACGACACTCCCTGATGTTTCCGTCGCGGTTTGTTGTTTTACGCGGTCGGGGTGTGACAGAAAGATTGGTATGAGAGCCAATGGTTATAAGGAATTAGGTTATTAGTAATGCTTTGACCTAGGCTATAACCTTTCTAGGACCCTAACACAAATTATCTTGTGTTTAGATTTTTAAAAATAACATCACTTATTCTTAGGTGAATACCAAAACAAAAGCACAATTTTCAAAATTATTTTGAAATCAATCGTCTATTCTTGGATGATTAGTTTTTGGCTTAATGCCTTCGAAAGTTTTCAAAATCTCGTTAAGGTTTGGGTCTTATTAATGTGAACAGGTGCAATCTAGAAGGATGGGTGCCTGCACCCTGAGTTTTCTGTATAAGGTTAAAGTGTTCGTACAAATTCACTTAATCGGACTAGTCACTCTTACCAGGGAAATATTGGGGTGAGTGTCCACTTATAGGCTAAAGCATGTCTTCGCGACACATTATCAAGACCCATTTACTTTGATTAGTCACTGTGTGTCGTTTGTTTGTTTAGAGTAAACGAACGAATGACCACCGTCCTTACATTTGTCGATATTTATTCATCTCATTTTGATTATACAACATCATCTCACTCGTTTTCTCTCATGTTTTCTCTCGTTTAAAATTCCTCCTCGACGAAACGCAAATGCGGACGCCGATATGGCGGCTCTAATCACTCAGCAGTTTGCTGCTTTGCTTCCAAATCTCATAACTCGGATAAACCAAGCCAACAATAACAACAATGCACCTGCTGCGTGCAACTTTAAACAGTTTAATTCGGCTAAACCGCTCAAGTTTAGTGGTTATGAGGGAGCAACTGGGCTCCTACAGTGGTTCGAGAGTCTTGATAATACGTTTCGCCATGTTCAGTGTCCAAATGAGTGGAAAGTTGAGTTTGCTTCTAGCGTGTTTCAAAAGAGAGCGCTCACGTGGTGGAACGGAATAATGAGAGATTGGGGTGCTGATGTTGCTATGGGTCAAACTTGGGAGGAACTCAGAGCTCTGATGATGAAAGAGTTCTGCCCTCGACGCAAGAAGAGAGCACTTGAAAATGAGTTCCATGACGTGAAGCAAGATAGTGGTGAACACCGTGCGTATACTGACAGGTATGAGGAATTGAGCTTGTTGTGTCCCAAGATGGTAACGCCTTTGGATAAGGCGATCGAGAGGTACATAGATGGTCTCCTTAACCCGGTTCAGGATATTGTCACCGGCAGCAACCCTACTTCTAACAGCCATTGAGCTATCTGCAAGACTGACTGAATCACATATCAAAAAGGGTAAGCTCCACCGTAAAGGTGACAAGAAACCGTCTGACAAATATGAGAAGCAAAAGGGTAAGAAAGCTGAAGGTTCAAAGAAGTCGAAGAAAGGAAAGTCTTCTAAGAACCTTGCTGTCACTACACAACCAAATCAGGCCGCTCCCAATCAGCCTGCTCAACCTCCCGCCAAGAAATAGTATATCGGCACTGCACCTCTGTGTAACAGATGCAACGGTCATCACCAGCCTCAATTACCGTTTCGTATCTGTACTAATTGTGGACGATCTGGTCATCTTGCCAACACTTTTCGATGCCCTCTTGAATCAAACTGTACAAAACCCTATTCAGCAGCCAGCCAATCCTGCATGACCTAATTTTCCACAGGGTTCTTGCTACAACTGTGGAGATCTCACCCACTACCGAAACAATTGCCCGAGGCTGGCAAATATGAACCAGGCTCGTGGACGAGCTTTCAACATTAATACGAACGAGGCATGGGCATAAAACTAGGTGGTAAACGGTACGTTCTTTGTTAACAACCATCATGCTTCTATACTTTTCGATTCAGGGGCTGATAGGAGTTTGTATCCTTAACATTTGAACTTTTACTTTCAAAACCAAGACTAAACTAGGAAAGCCCTTGATAGTAGAAATAGCTAGTGGTGAACCTCTTGTACTCGATTATGTCATTCCTAGTTGTCAATTGAACCTCAATAACCATCTTTTTCCTATTGACCTCACACCTATGCAACTCGGGAGCTTTGATATTTAGTGGGAATGGTTTGGTTAACCAAATATCATGCCGAGGTGGTCTGTTTAATAAGATTGTTCGTATTCCTCTTTCGTCTGGTGAAATTTTGGAGGTTCGTGGAGAAAAACCGGTTAGTAGCCTCAAACTCATGACTTGTACTCAAGCCCAAAAATACCTACGAAATAATTATGTGGCTTTCTTGGCACATATCGTAGAGGAGAAAGGCAAAGGCAAAACAATTCAGGACATCCCAGTTGTTCGGAATTATCCTGAGGTGTTTCCTAAAGAATTAATTGGTTTACCTCCTGTACGACAAGTTGAGTTCCAATTTGATCTTGTACCTGGTACCAACCCTATTGCTAAATCTCCATACCATCTCGCACCGTCTGAGATGAAAGAGTTATCGAAGCAACTTCAGGAACTTTCTGACAAAGGATTTATTCGTCCAAGTTTTTCACCTTGGGGTGCTCCAGTCCTATTTGTAAAAAAGAAAGATAGATCTTTCCGTATGTGTATCAATTACCGTGAGCTCAACAAACTCACAATCAAGAATCGATATCCCCTACCTCGCATTGATGATCTCTTTGATCAACTACAGGGTGCTACTTGCTTCTCAAAGATTGATCTAAATTCTGGGTATCATCAGCTTCGTGTATTCGAGGAAGATATTCCCAAGATAGCTTTTCGCACACGTTAGGGTCATTATGAGTTCACTGTTATGCCTTTTGGTATGACAAATGCTCCTGTTGTTTTCATGGACTTGATGAATAGGTTTTGTCAGCCTTATTTGGACAAGTTCATCATTGTTTTCATTGATGACATTTTGATTTACTCAAAGTCTCGAGCTGATCACGAGCAACATCTCCGTTTAACAATGGATCTCCTAAAGAAAGAACAACTCTATGCCAAGTTTCCAAGTGTGAATTTTGGCTTAAGGAAGTTCAGTTCTTGGGACATATTGTCAACGAACAAGGTATACATGTAGATCCCGCAAAATCAGTGTGATTAAGGAATGGGATACACCTACCACTCCTACCGAAGTTCGTTCATTTTTGGGTCTCGCATGTTATTACCGCCGTTTCATCGCTCCAAGATTGCGGTTCCCCTCACTGCTCTAACTCAAAAGAATAAACCTTTTGAGTGGGGACCCAAACAAAAAGAAGCTTTTCATACTTTTTATCTCTACCTGAAGGCAACAACGATTTTGTTGTATATTACGATGCATCAAACTTAGGCCTTGGCTGTGTTCTCATGCAAAAAGACAAACTTATAGCCTATGCATCGAGACAATTGAAGATTCACGAAATGAACTACACCACTCATTATCTTGAGTTAGGTGCTGTTGTTTCCGCTCTCAAAATCTGGAGACATTATCTATATGGTACAAAATGCGTGGTTTTCACAGACCACAAAAGTCTCCAGCATATCTTCAATCAGAAAGAACTGAACATGAGACAACGACGTTGGGTCGAACTTCTGAACGACTGCGACTGCGAAATTCGCTACCATCCTGGTAAGGCGAATGTCATAGCCGATGCATTAAGTCGTAAAGAACATGTCAAGTTGCATTATGTACAAGTTCGATCTGATATCCAGTCATGTATTCTTGAAGCTCAACGTGCTTGTGTTGTACAAGACAAAATAGGTGTTGAATTACCACATCATCTCGAGCTTCATCTGGAACAAAAGAAAATGGGTTATCTTATTATCTGAATCGTTTATGGGTTCCAAGTCTAGACAATCTCCGCACCTTGATAATGTATGAAGCACATAAGTCTCGTTATTCAATTCATCCAGGTGCAGACAAAATGTACAAGGATCTTCATACCCAGTATTGGTGGCCGGGTATGAAGAAAGACATAGCTTTGTACGTCTCTAAATACCTTACGTGTCTCAAAGTTAAGGCAGAACATCAATGTCCTTCTGGTTTGCTTGAACAACCAGAAATTACGGTTTGGAAATGGGAAAACATTGCTATGGATCTAATTACCAAATTGCCACGCACTTCTAGAGGTCACGATGCCATTTGAGTTGTCGTTGATCGTCTAACAAAGTCAGCACATTTTATAGCCATTTGTGAAGATTTCTCCGCTGACAAACTTGCTAAGATGTACGTGGATGAAATAGTATCGCTTCATGGTGTTCCTTTGGATATCATATCTGATCGTGATGCACGATTCTCATCTCATTTTTGGAGAACTATGGAATCTACCATGGGAACCAAGCTAAACTTGGGCACTGCTTATCATGCTCAAACGGATGGACAGTTTAAAAGGACAATCCAAACACTGGAGGATATGCTTAGAGCCTGTGTGATCGACTTTGGTGGTAGTTGGGATTCACATCTACCATTGATCGAATTATCTTACAACAACAGTTATCACTCCAGCATTGACATGGCACCTTTCGAAGCTCTTTATGGTCGAAAATGTCGTTCACCTGTCTGTTGGAATAAGATCGGTGAATCTCAATTTACCAGACCTTAACTCATTCATGATACAACGGAAAAAGTCAAGAAAATTCAAGAAAACCTTTTGACAGCTAAAAGTCGTCAAAAGAGTTATGCGGAAAAACGACGCAAGCCCTTGGAATTTCAAGTCTGTGATCGCGTACAAGGTATCCCCTTGGAAAGGCATGATTAGATTCGGAAAGAAAGGAAAACTTGTGCCACGATACGTTGGACCATTCAAGATCATTGAGAGAATCAGAAAAATTGCCTACAAACTTGAGCTACTTCCTGAACTTGGTAATGTTCATCCAACTTTCCACGTGTCCAATTTAAAAAAGTGTTTGGCTGATGAAAACCTCCATATTCCTGTTTATGAAATTCGTGTTCATAACACGATGCACTTTGTTGAGAAACCTGTGGAAATATTGGACCGTGAAGTCAAAAAGCTCAAACGCAGATGAATACCAGTTGTTAAAGTTCGCTGGAAGTCCAAACGTGGCCCAAAATTTACTTGGGAACGAGAGGATCAAATAAAGGCGAAGTATCTAAATCTTTTCTCACAAGTTTCCTCCTATTAAATTTCGGGACGAAATTAAAGTAGGAGTGGCTGTGACATCTGTGTAATTCAATCTTGTAACGATTTTCGAACAATTTGATGATCAATGAAACTTTGTGTTGTTGCAAGTCTGTATATTTATTTATGACTTTTGTGCATTTTCAATATTTACTCGATTTTGACTTTTCGAAACTTTTCTGGAAGTGTAATCGCAAAACGTAATCAGTTTAACGCGGCGTATATTCTGGAATAGTGACATAAGCTAAACATACCCTAAATATCCTTTACATAACTTAGAAATAATTTTTAAAGGGTTTGGTATGTCAAAAACAAGCTTATTCGATCACAGGGACTATTTACGACAAACTGCGAAAGTCTGCCGATTCTCGTAGCGATGCACACTACAGAACAAGTTCACAAGCTTAACATACCTTAAATAACCTTTACATAACTTAGAAATAAGTTTTGAAGGCTTCGGTATGGCAAAAAACATGCTTTTGCAACTTCAGGGGCAATTTTGCAAATTCTGCGAAACTATGCCGTTACGCATATTTCTTAAACGGAACATGTACGCACATCCAAACTTTTTCCTAATCATTAAAATCTTGTATTTTAATGATTGGAATGCAAAAATATCATTCGTTACGCATTTACGGTCATGCACGCGTTCGTTATGATTTTCATCGTAATTAACCGAAAACCGCAACCGTACGACCAAACGAACCGACACTCGGGACATTTTTGGACTTATTTCAAGTTCTCTATGCTTTATCTTCCTTATAAAGCTTAAAAATCAGGTTAACGGATGTTAGAAGTGCCAAAACGTGATGAAACGTGCACAGGGGCCTGTTCTGCCAATTTCCCAAACTATCTGCCAGCTAAAGGGCTTACGGACTGTAAGCCCAAAGCCCTTACGGTCCGTAAGGACCCTCCAGCACAGTAGAAACTTGGCAGCTCCATGTTTACTCTCTTGTTGATTAAGCATTCGAATTTGCCACCCTTTCTTCTGCATTTGGCAAGTGTTATGACACTAATCAAACCCCTTGATGACTCATGGACACTTGTAATGATTTTGTAGCTTCAGTTCAACTATAAATACCCTTGATCATCCTCATTTCAACTTGATCAATTCTTTTCTTTCTCTCAAACACTCTAAGTGGAGGCTACCACATTGTTGGATGCCTCCTACCTGAGTTTTCTAGTCTTCTTGGAGCTCTTGGGTGTTCCTCAACACAAGTAAGTGCTCTATCCTAGTCTTGTTTATTTATTTTAGCTATTCCAAGTTAAAAGTCAAACAGTGTTTGACTTTCAGCTTTGACCATTAATTGGTCAAGACAAAGTCTAATTAGAATTTGAAAAGTGATCGTAATCACGATGGTTATGATCCATAGCGATCATGCCTACTGTTTACCACGTTTACTAGTTGTAGTGACGAGTCAAAGTTTCGGTCAATAATGTGCATTATATGACGGAACCTTTTTCGGGTATCAAAACACTTTGTTTGGATATCAAAACATTTTTATAACTTAGTTAGACATGTTTTGACATGTCTAACTCGTCACTTTTAGTTTAGTGCTTGTTCAGGGTCATAAGTCGAGCGGATTTTACCACCGCTTTAACTTTCGAATCCGACCCGTTTGGTCGATCTTAGGATCCGACTAAACACATATTTGTGGCCATAGTTCAATAGTGAATAACCCTCTGAGGTTATACCTTATGGTCACGTAGTTTGGTTAGCGTTATGTTAAGTCGTCTAGTAGTCCTTTATAAATGACCAAAATGCCATTTTTTGCGTATAAATCAATCTTAAGCTTATGTAATCAATGTTTTGCCATATAGACTGATGTTGCAACTATATTAAACTTGTTTTGGCATATAAAACTTATCATAGGGCATATCTAACCATCCAAACATGCGTTTACGCAAATGACCCGTTAAAGTAGCGTAAACTACCTTAACGAGTCAATATGGGTCAAAAGCACTTAGGAACCTTTCCAAATCAGAATGTTAACTTTGTTAAACCATTTCACATTCCAACACTCATTTGGTTTACAAGACCTCATTCTATCCGATCTTCCGTTTATGTCCCAATATTAACATAGTTATCCGATATTAGGACATACATAAATTCTTGGACTCTTGAGCTTTGGTTTATCTTTGTAAACAAGGACTTTCTTGCAATCCCAAGTGAGTACATAAACCCCTCTTTTACGTTTATAACTATTTTGGGGTGAAACATATTGTGCCTATCATTACATTCGCGATTTCATGACATTATATACATGCTTTGATTACATAGTACATGATTTCCATTGCATTTGGCAGCATATGTTGACTTAGCATATGAGTACATTGACTTACATTACTTTTTGCTATGAATGTTGACTGAGCATGCTAGCAAATTGATTTCAAGGACACTTTTTGCGGTATATGTTGACTTAGCATATGAGCACATTGATTTATATTACATCTTTCTATGTATGTTGACTGATCATACTAGTAAATGGTTTTCAAAGACATTTCTTGCTATGTATGTTGACTGAGCATACTAGTACATGGTTTTCAAAGACATTTCTTGCTATGTATGATGACTGAGCATACTAGTACATGGCTCAATCTAAAAACTTTCGTAATGCTTACTGATAAGTTAAGGTACGTTAATTTGCACTAAGTTCTTATAGACCCCACGATCTCAGCATATCCCCTCATCATGTAATACACTAACTCAAGTAATGCCTTTAAACTTTCATCAACTGTGATATGTGTGAAAACAACGCAAAATGTTTAAACATTAACAATCAGGTCGATCTTTCGATACGCAGAGAAAGTCCAATGTTTAAACAAAATAAGAAATAAAAACAAGTTGAAATTGTTTAGATCTTAACCACCAGTTTGATATTCTCATATACGCAGAGGTGATCCAAGATTTAAACGAAACACCAAGTAAAAGAAAGCAGAAACGTTCAGGCACTAACATCTAGTTCGATACTTTCGTATACGCACAGGATGTCCAATGCTTAAACAAAATAAAGAAATAAAACAAGTTTTAATCTTTGCAAAATTAAATACACAATCACAGTGACTTTTTCAGTGAGTTGTGAAATTTCACAAACTGACCAGTTTTTATGCTTTTCAGCATTCAGTGATTACCGAGTAGGTACGCAATAACGAAGGACAAAACTAAGTACTATGCTTTCAACCGTGTTTCCCACTAGAACTAGGCTATTTCATTTAGATTTATATCATTATCGCAAAACTACTAGTCTAGCTGAGCCCACCGACACATCTTTAGTGAGATTGTTTAACCATTTTAAACAATACATATCTTTAGCATGCATTGATAGTCCACTGATGTACTACATTTTCTCTTTTTGCACAAGTAATCTCATTTTCAATTTTTAATGTTTTTGACATTTTGAGATTTTCTATTGTTTTTGGCTTTTTGAAAAATTTTATCTATCTAAAATAATTTTGAAATGATGTTTTCCAAATTTACAGGAATTTTTTTGATTTTGACAATTTTAAATTTTTCTCCCATAAAATTGAAAACATCTTTTCGAAATCGAAAATAAAAATCTTCCATTTTAACCATTTAATGACTTTTTACGAATGTGAACGCGAGACTACCATTTGTTTGTGTGGTACACCAATCCTTTCAAGTTATTTCCACTGCACGAACTGCTACTGCTTCTGAAATGACGCTTGCTTGAAGTTTGGTTATCCTGCACATTCATACAATCTTCCATTAGTTTTGAATTGGAACCCAATCCATTTGGATTTAGGTTTACCAAATTCATTAACATCTGAAATAAACAGTCCCTCACTTTCTCTTTTATACTCAAAAGTTTGATAAAAACTTTTTCTGAAAATTTTACTTTCTTTGATTCTTTAACTGTTTGATTAATCGATTTATTCATTGTTCTCTCTTTTGTCCTCATATTTGTATCTGATTAATTCGTTTTACTTGACTGTGAGTAAAATGATTCATTAGAACTTATATCTGATTATTTAGACGTATCCGAGGACAAAATCTTTTCCAAATACTCTCTAACTTTCTTTCTCTTTTTCCTCAATTTGTCTTTCTGCCCTTGCTATAATTTCGCTTTCTGTTCTTTGAGCTTTTCCTCTGTTTTTACTGTCTTCTTCGCAGCTTTTCTGTACTCCCCTTGAAATTTATCCGACGATCTTTTCTTCGAATTTATCGGACAATTTATGGAAACATGACCTTTGATTTGACAATTATAGCATCTTCTCGAATCAAATCTCTTTCTTTGGTAGTTAACAGCAATATGTCCACATACTCCACAGTTGTAACACACCG
The DNA here is from genome assembly GCA_947069175.1 of Scalesia atractyloides. Lineage (NCBI taxonomy): Eukaryota > Viridiplantae > Streptophyta > Magnoliopsida > Asterales > Asteraceae > Scalesia > Scalesia atractyloides. The sequence goes on from CAMTDV010000030.1 coordinate 33,409,481, forward strand.
TGTTATCATACCTATCTTCTTTATCAAACCATACACTCAAATCATAACAATGATTTGATGTGTAGTAGTTATCTTTCTTGCTTCTTTTGTAAACTTGATTTGACTTTGAAGCACTGTGGTCCGACCTACACCACTTATTTTCAAAATTTTGTGAGTTTTGATTTTCCAATTTTTGTGAATTTTCATAATGATTGGATGATCGTACCGATGAACTTTAATTTTTCTTTTGAAAATTTTTTGAACTTTTAAAACTTAGTTTTTCCTTTTGTTTTTGTTCTTCATTTTGCTTAAAAGGTTCTTGCGTTGAGCATTCACCTTTTTCAGTAGATTGTAGAACAGTTTCTTGAAAATTTTCTTTTAGTTTCAAAAACGTTTCATTTTTATCATTTTTATCATTTTCATCATCGGTATCATCATCACAATCCTCAATTATGAAATCGTCATAATTTGTGACATTGTCACTTATTGGAATTTCTTTTTTATTCTCATTGATCGGTTTTGGAACTATATTGTCTAGCATTAAGCTAGAGACAACAAAACCTCTCAATTTCTCTTCTAAATCAACAATTTTATTTTTAGCAATCTCAACTTTATTTTCAAGTTGAGTTATTTTTTCAAGATGAGAATTTATTGCTTTTTGATTTTCAATATTAATTTTTTCAACAACAGATTTTTCATTTTCTAAAATTTTTAATTTATTTTTCAAATCATTTTCTAATTTTATAGATTTTTGTTTTCTAATGTCAAACTTTCCACATCTTTCAAAAGTTTGACATTATCAGATCTGGATTTTTCACAATTTGAGCACACAGATTCAGAACTTGAAACTTCATTTGTTGATGCACTTGATTCTTCATTCTTTAGAGTTGAATCTGTCTTGAATGTACCTGCAGAAAAATTTTTAGCAAAATCAACAACATGATTTATATTTTCATCTATATAACAACCCCTCTTAATATCATATTTCAAAACACATTTTGCTTTAAGACATATATTGATTCTTCTGCTTATTTCAAAAACCACATACAAGCTTATTTTATCTAGCTTCTCTTCTATCAAAGCTTTCTTCTTCTTTGTAATTTCTAAATCGTGGTTTTTAAGCTCAAAGAAAAAATCACTTAGATAAAACTTTGAAAATCTAGAATCCTTTTTCAATTCTATCAAATATTCATCCCACTCAGACGGTAATGCTTCTGAAAATTTTGATATCAGTTCAGCACTTAACATTCTTATATTGTATTCTTTTAATTGTCATGTAATGCATCATACCGTTTTTTAACTGATCCAACGATTCATCTTTTTTACACAAAACATGTTTAAATCTCTTAACCCAAGTATTTTTATTATCATTTTTATTCCTCGATACCAAATACATCAAACCAATAATTTATTCTTTCAAGCTTATCATTTTCCATTACGTCAAACATTTTAAACACAATTTCTTTGTTAAACAACTTGGTTCAAAAAATATTTTTAGCTCAAAGTCCACAAATTTCAACTTACACGAGGCCCACTAAACGTTTGTATCCCACTTTTAATCCATAAGCTAGCGACCCTCTAAACAAAACTGTTTCACACTACAAGCCCAAAATCTAACAATCACAGTCCAAAAACTATACTCAAATAACCTGGCCCACTTAGCCAAAAACGGTTCAACTTCAAAAAGCTTACTGGCCCACTTGACTAACCTTGGTTCTAACTTGAAACCAAAAATTTAGCCAAACAAAAACTTTAATCCAAGTCCACTAATTATTAGCATAATTTTAAAAGATCCATTTGACAATTATCCCACTTCTAATTTGTATAACACTCAAACTCAAAACTAATCACAATTCAATCCAATATCAGCAATTCTAAAAAAAAAATTTATGGCCCAATTAATAAGCAAACTTGCGATTGCCCAATTAATCATCAAATTTGAAATTATCAAAACTTGCGTAGGATTTGTTGACTTTTGGCTAATGATATATTTTTATACTAAAATGTCAATTTCAATTCCCATAAAAACAATATTCATGACACATGAAATGTCAGTATCATATTTTTCAATTTGAAATCTCGAGATTGACTTATTTATTTATTTATTTATTTTATTTTCTTAAACCCCACAATGAACTACGAAATGACAACCACTATCTCAAATCAAACCCTAATATCAACAAGCACAGCTAAACTGAAAACTTAATTCTCTGTTTCTTCGTCAAACAACAACTTCATCAACACCCAGTCGTCGCTTATACTCAACTGTCGCAGTTATACCTTTTTGTTACTTCTCTTTGATACCAGTAAAACCCTTTATTACTCTAATCTGCAACTGTCGCTATTTCTCTGATCTATCTCGAATCAGCCAACATATTTAATCTTTCCAAAGCACATTAAATTCAAAAACTTTCAGCAGCCTATCAACAGTATCAACAACCGTTACTAATCCATTTACTTCTTCAATAAAACTCGCAAAAACAACTAAAATCCAGATAAGAACTTATGAAGTATCAAGATCTAGTGCATTACTAAAAAAAATTTAGGACCTTTTATCAGTTTTTATTTTTATGTTTGGAATCTGTTGAACAAACTCTTTTGATTTCAGACAATTTTGTCCATGAAAAGAGTTTGCAATCAACAAAAAAAGTTCAAAAATCAGATGTAAACTGTCCAAAAAGTTTAAACGACACACCGTAACAGATCTGAATGCACAAACTTCTATCCGAAACAGACCGATTCAGTCCGAAATATACAAACGATACACAGAACAGATCTGAATCAGTCCGAGATGGATGAAATTTCAACCGAAAATCCTCGAAACTAGTCCAAATTTGTCGAAACTTATCCGATTCGATCAACGATTACACGCAGAGCTTCCGTAGCTCTGATATCAATTGAAGGTCCGGATCGGATCACCGAAGAACACAAGCTCCGCGTTTAATCCGGTTTGACGTGCGGAATCCGTTAAACCGAACCGTGATCGTGACAACGAATCATAAATAATCAACGTTTATTACATTCTTAAGACAACCGGATAGAGTTTCGACGTCTAAGTGACAAAATCGTCTCGATCTAGATAGGAACCGAAGAAGCGTTCTTGAGAGAATTTTTGAGCGAAGTTGTTGTCTCTGTGATGTGTTCTTGAACAGTGCTATTTATAGAGCATATGAATGCAAGTTCGGCTGAAGATCTTCATGATATTTATAATGAGATTACATGATCTTCGCTCGAAGTTGCTGTAATGAAGTCCAACACATGCCATCTCGTTTGTAAACTGTTGAACTTTTGATGATGCAATGATGATATTGTTAATATGATGTCATCATAGTCGAACGTACCCGCTTTCTTCGTATCATGTCGTACCGAAACCTATCTCATCTTAACGCTCCATAGTAAAACCTAGCGAAACCCCTGTCCGGTATAAAACATACTCAAGACACTTGACATTACACGTACTATTAGATTTCTATCTATGGCCACACGAATAGTGCACTATCAAAAGTGATAAAAATCTTGGAAAATGTTACGATCATGTTCCACCCCCCATGTGGAATAGCTATGCTAAGAAACATCCTGATAGGGTTGATAAGGCGCTGAACTTAAATTTACTGACTGAAAAGAGTAACGAGCTGCCTGAAAATCTTGACGTAACATATTCCAAATCTGAGAAGGATTGTAAATCCGAGGTGGTAACCAAAGTGGTCGAAAATGTTTAAGAAAATGAGTCTGATAACATAATTTATGAGAGTGTTGAGTCAAACAATGAGAAATCAGAGTCAAGTTCACCTTCTGGAAGTGAGAAAAGTTGTCATGAAAATTTTATCACAGCATCAGATAATGGTTTAAATGATGATCCTAATGTAGTGATATACAAACTAAAAGGATCAGATAAACTATATACTGATGAAGAGTTTCTAGTCCAGAATGCTAACTTTGACAGTATCGACAAATTTTTTAAACTCATTGAAGTTGACACATCTGATCTTGAAAAGCAAGTTGCTGGTTTTTTTCTCAAAACCAAAGAAGTCTAACAAATCCATCCATCCAAGAGGTAGAATTTACCCTGAAAACAAGAGAGATGGGTTAGGGTTTGAAAAGAAAAGAAATAACAAATCGCGAAAAAAAATTTTACAAAGAAAGTTGAGTTTGTGTTTGGAACAAACACAGTTGATGAAAAAGAAATCATTAACAAACAAACCAATAATGATTTTAAGAAAGAAAAGGAACTTCGTGAACATGCTTTGGAACATACTGTTGGAAACGGCAATAGAATGTGCTACAGATGTAACAAAGTTGGGCATATTGCACGACAATGTTCTCAAAATCGTTCAAAGCCTGTTCATGAACAAAAGAGGTTTACAGTAGACGAGAAGAAAAAGGGTCCAGAGTTTGTGCCAACAAAGATTTTAAAGCGAAAAGATAATTCCAGTTCTAATGAGGATCCAATAACTGAAATCATTTCAAAATATGAAGTTGGTGAAACATCAAAGAAAAATGAAAAGAAAGAATCTAATCTTTACATCAAAAAGGCATTTTCGAAGGCACAAACCTGGGTAGCCAAAACAAAAACATCTTCTCTGACCACAAAATCAACCGATGTCTCAGTCAAATCAAAAGAAAAGACTGAATCAAAGACTGGGCAATGGGTTAACATTAAGAAAGATATCAAAGTTGACAGTGTTCCAAAGGTTGACATTGCCATCCCACCCAGGACCGAAAGGGCTTAGGTCTCTCTCTTTAAGTAATATGTTTTTCATGTGTGCAGGGGCTTCCAAGGTCAATCATTTCAAAGTGGATCATGGACAGTGGAGCTTCTAGGCACATGACAGTGATGTTGGCTTTACTGTACAACGTAAAAGCCATCAGGGGAGGTTATGTTGGATTTGCCGGAACATAGGGCGGCAGGATCGTGGGAGAAGGAATTCTGACCAACGGAGTGGTATCTTTTGACATAGTGAACTATATTGCTGAGCTCGAGATCAATTTATTGAGCATTTCACTGATTTGTGATAAGAAGTTCACAACTCATTTCAACGACAAAGAATGTCTTATTCTTAACCCGGGTTTCATAATTCCCGAGGAGTGGATCCTCATGCGCGCTCCACGTGAAAATGATTTATATGTCTTGGACATGAGCGTCGCATCCACTACTTCAAAGGAAGGATAGTGTTTCGTATCAAAAGCCACTAAAAAGAATCAATTTTTTGGCACAGAAAGATGAGTCACATTCACCTAAGGAAGATGAATTTTCTGGTGCACAACGACCTAGTGGAAGGGGTGAATCTTTTCACTTAACATATGATTGTCTTAGCTGCAAGAAAGGGAAGCAACATAAGAAATCACACCCATGAAAGTTACTAAACTCAATCAAGCTTCCACTAGAAAGGCTTCACATGGATCACAGGAGATCTATACTGCCTTGCCGCAACCGATGACTTCTCAAGGTTCTCATGGGTTTTCTTTCAAGAGAGCAAGAATGAAACGTTCGAAAATTTGATGATGTTGTTTCGAAAGATTGAAAATCTTTACCATTTGCCTATCAAAAGAATCGGAAGTAACAATGGTACTGAGTTTAAGAACAAAAAAAATGCTCGAATTCTGTAATGCTAAGGGTATTCATCATGAGTTCAGTTCCCCCTATACTCCTCAACAAAATGGAGTAGCTTAACGAAAGAACCGAACGCTTTTCGAGACTGCACGCGCGATGTCTCCGGATTCAAAATTGCCTATTAGCTTTTGGAGCGAAGCAGTCGCATCTGCGTGTTACACCCTTAATCGCGTAATGACTGTCAAGCCACACAAAAAGACATGCTTCAAACTTCTTAACCAACGAAAGCCTAATATGAAGTTCTTGGAACCTTTTGGATCACCGTGTACTGTTTTGGACCCGGAAGGAAAATTTGGAGCCAGATCTTTGGAAGGATTCTTCATGGGGTATGCAAGTCCGCAAAAGAGAGTCTTTCTTCCAAGCATGAATAAGGTAATCATCGCTCAACATGTTGATTGCCAGAGATACACAACGCCCATGCAAAAACCTGGAGATCCTTGGCTGTTCAATTACGAATGGTTGTGGAATTCGTTTGATCTGCTAGAAGAACCATCCGAGGAAGAACTTATCTTGTTATTTCAACAATATCAGATATCTAATCAAGAGCAAGTAACAGGGCCATTGGTGATTTCACCAACAACACCTTCCTTGGAAGCAGGTCCGAGCAACATTCAGTCAGAACCTGTTGTTGCACCAGTTCAGAATGATGCAGATTCATCTTCCAAATTACCAGATAATGCCGAAGCCTGAACGAACTCCTACCTTTGATGATGGGGGATCCAGTTCTGATGAAGGATCAGAAGAGATTACAAGTTATCTTAACAATCAAGCTGCCGAAACCAGTGATAGGAATGAGGCTACTTCTTCAGAACAAGTTGTTAATCAGAATATCACTAATCTGGATAACACAGTAATGTTCCAGGCAAAGTAATGCCAAGACCAGTCACCTACCATCCATCAGACAACATCATAGGAGAACTGCAATGTGATATCCCGGGTTTTTCGGATAAATTATACGTGACACTTGTCGAATAATATGCGTGCTAAGTATTAAACGTGAATGAATACGTGATGAGTGTTTATGTGATTGTTTAGTTATTAAGTAATTATTGTAAATATGCACACAAACCGAACCCTTTGTGAAACTAGGAAACTTGGAACCCAAGTCTTCGGCCAAAAGAGAACAAGAATCAAAGATCAAACCTAAACTTAAAACTCATTCTAATACTTGGCAACGAGATCAACTCCAAATCAAACTAACTCACTCCAATACTTGGCCGCAAGATCAAACTCGAAACCACAAGATCAAACCAAACCAACCCAAGTCCCTCGGCCACGAGTGTTTATCTAAAACCGCAACCCTCATCTCTCTCCTTGCCTATATATATCAACAATGCATGCTCAATTCAGAATTCACAAAACCCTAGACCAAAACTGCCGTCGGCAGCTCCCTTTCCTCCTTCTAACCGATCGGGATCAGTTTTGTTTTCATCATCTCAGTCGCATAACAACCCTTTTACTTGCTCCCTTGATCGCCAGATCAGTTTTGATACACTCCATCACGATCACAAACAGCTTAGCCATTCTCTCGGTCGTTAACAGCCGGTTATCTCCAGTCCCGTTCAGTCTAGATCGCAAGATCAGTTTTTTTTGCTTTCTCTCGGTCGCAGCAAGCAGCAGCCGAGTCGCCTTTGTCCACATCTCGGCTCGTTTGTCTAGTGACTCAAGGTTAGGATCATGTTTGATTTGAGATCATGTTCGGATATATATATTTATGTGCTTGAATGATTAGTTGCTTCGGATATGTATATGCTTGAATGGTTAGTTGTTTCGGACGATATTTGATGAATGAAATCGGCTGAGTTAATCTTTGTTTATAGTTATGATAGTTTTCGGAACATATAAGATTGCCAAGCATGATTGAATGAGATGTTAGATTAGCCGATTTGTTGATGATGTTTACATTGAATGATCTTATTGTTTCGGATTGTTTACACTAGGTTGAATGTTGTTTGAAAGCTGAATGTATAGGCTGTGATTTGCGTATAAAAACTAAAGTATTGAGAAGGGTTTGCATGGATAGGTTATTAGTATTAATCTAGGACTAGAAATCAGTTCTTGATCACTTAGATTAATCGCATGAACGGGATTACACGAGTTTATAATAATAACATGCTGAAACAGGAAGCTGAGTGAAAGTTACAGCCGATTTCATCTGGCTGTAACTTGGTCGTTAGTTGTCGAAAAACGGATTTTCTGATGTCTAGAACGTAGAGATTTGAATAAGGAATCTAATGGCGCTGGATTCATAATTTTCTGAAATCGTTTGATATTTTTAAAGGGCTAAACAAGTTCAGTAGGTAAAGCTGTTAAAATTCTGGAATTTTGTTGGTTGTTTATCAAGCTAGATTTTAAAATCAGTAGAGAGTTGAGTCATGATTTTTGTACAGCAACTAGGTATAGAAATTTCAGGGCAACTCCAACTGGAATTTTGTTAATCGGACAATCAGTGATTTTTAAATAAATTCTTCCGTGGACTGCAGTCAGAAAGCGGTAAATCTGACTGCAGCTTAGGGAATTAATATTGATGGTTAATTGGTAAAGATTCAGGACTTGGAAAAATTATATAAATTTCTATGGTATAAATGTCACCTACTGTAAAAATATGGGAATTTTTAGAATGCTGGAACTATTTTATAAAAATCCTAGAAAACAGCTGAATAATTGAGTGTTAAGCAGAAAGTTGTTAACTTGTGATTTTATGCATTAAAGTGTTGCATGGATTTGGAATGTGTTCATGATAAATTGTTTGATTACTATGATTATATGAGAATACTTGCATGCATGTTTGAGTGTTAGATATGTTGGTTGTGTGTATCACTTTGTGAGTAAATTGTGTGTGGAATTTGCATTGGGGTGATTACACACTGACGTGGAATTAATTGGTTTGATTAGGACGCAACTAGCGGTCCCATCTCTTATAACATCTTTGCCACACTAACCGAGCAAATAAAGGTGAGTTCACGGCCCCTAACTTTATACGGTTTTTAAACAACAGGGGGAGAAACATGTATACACTCTCAAACTCAAACTCTTTACGTTATACGAATTTAACGTCACTTAACTATACGGTAACTAAGTTAATGTTAATGTAATGTTATGGTCACTATGCAGCTTTATCACTTAAGTCCTCGAAAATCTCCTCGGATCGTTAGTATTTGGGTTAAATAGCGGGGGAATTATAAGTAGTACTACTGGGTCTGACGAGCCCCATCCAAGCTAGTCGCGCTAGCCGACCGGGTATGGTCAACGGGTGTATGATTGGCCTAACATCGCCATGGTCATGTGATAGGCCTGGCAAAACGGAGGCACAACTGTCAGCTTCGATCGCGAACACTTAGTGACATGACTTTAGGCTAGCTACCTATATACATTAATATTGAACTTAATTACGGAACAACTTAATATTCCGGGTTTGGAATATTGGAAACATCAACTTATTATCCCGGGTTGGGGATAATGGAAACAACAACTTAATATTCCGGTTTGGGAATATTGGAAGCAACAACTTATTATTCCGGGATTGGAATAATGGAACTGATTAGTTATCCCGGGTTGGGGATAACGGAGTAACAAACTATAACCGAACAAACGAATTTATGAAAACCTGTGAACTCACTCATCTTTAATGTTGACACTTGTTTCTTTACATGTTTCTCAGGACGCTAGGAGCTCTAGGTGCACGCCCATGCATTGAACAAGACCTCATTTTCGAGTCTTATTTCTTAATATTGTTTTGGGATTTTTCATTTGTTTTGGCGTTTGTGTTGGCGCCCGTATCACTACTTATTTATGCTTCCGCTCAAACTTTAAAAATAATGCTCTACTAAATATTGGTAATTGATATAAAATCTACAATGAACGATTTTGCAAAACGTATAATCAAATCATGTAGAGTCGTTCGACGTACTAGTGTTTCAGATTCTGGTTTGTTCACATGCCTCGCGGTAAAACTCCGCAAGTGGAAATTGAGGGTGTGACAGATTGGTATCAGAGCTACTAGCTATAGAGAACCAGGTTTGCATTAGAGTAGACCTAAACTATAGCTGATATCACGACGCTAGACTTAGTTTGGCACCGAATTATTATGCAATATACCAAAACTGTGTTTAGTAGATTATGTCTTTATAATAAGAAATGAAACCAACTCATAACTAACTACACGACCTAACAGGCAATGTCATCATCCTCATCGTCATCATCGTCCGACAAACTTACGCCACCAAGGGCACCAGGAAAGGCACCAATGGTGGAACTCATACCACCTTATGGCATGGAGACACGCTCAGCGGCGAGGAAAAGGCTCGCTCTGGGGGAGGAGTCGTCGTTACGCCCAACTATTGCTGTACCGGTTGAACCGGTTAATCCTGTAGAAATAGGAATTGACATGCTTAGAATCCTGGTGCATACACAACAAAAACAGTTAGAAAGAATGTAGGAGACCATCTTAGCACAAGGATGGATGATCCGACACCTTACGGGAAAGACCGACTCGCTCGAGGAAGAGCATCGTACGAGTAAGATAGCTCGTAACACCATAGCCAGAGATCTGCGTGCTGAGCAGATAAGAGCTGACTGGCTTGAGGACAGAGTCCTGGAAGATAGTTGGAACATTCAGGAACTGCAAAATCAAGCACTTGAACCAGCACCTGCCCCTCCAGTGCCGGTAGAGGAGGATCCAGAAGAGGATCCAGAGGAGGATCCTGAAGAGGATCAGGAGGAGGACCCAGCTGAGGAAGCTGGAAATGCCGCACAGGATGACGGCAATGACAGTGACTTGGGGAATGGAGACGTAGACGACTGACACGTCTCGTTTATATTATTTGTTTTCCTTCAGTTTATTATTTTCCACTTGTAATTAAACTTGAGACTTTATAGTGAATTCGTATGTTTGATTTGCACTTTTGTAAGACGTTGAGATTTCAGTTAATCAAGTATTTCTTTTGACTATTTAACATATTGAGTTGACATAACTTAATAATTATTAAAGTACGAAGTAGGATAACTCTATTGGATATATAGACTTATCGGAGTGTGTTTATGTTGTGTTTCGAAGATCTAAATGGCGACTGGAAGACGTGGAAACCTTAACTTGACGCCCGAAGAGCTAGCTGCCATGATTCAGGAGCATGTGAACGCAGCATTAGCGGGTGTTCAGAACCAGCCGGCAGGTAACCATTATTAAGTTTTCGCGTGAAAATCTAATAGTGAGGCTAGTACAATTCCTTGCTGACTTCCTGTTCTCTGTCAGCAGGAGGGGGCTTTAATCCCTATAAGATGTTCCTTGACGCAAAGCCAAGCAAGTTCTCGGGGGCGGAAGGACCCATTGGATTGGTCCGCTGGATCGAAAAGTCGGAATCTATTTTTGAAATGTGCAACTGCTTAGAGGCCAACAAGGTCAAATACGCCGCCTCAACACTGGAAGAGGGGGGCACTGACATGGTGGAATGCCCAAGTCCAAACACGTGGACTGTTAGCTGCAAATGCAATGGCATGGACTGAGTTCAAGGCCCTGATTAAAGAGGAGTACTGTCCACGAGACAGAGTGCAACAGTTAGAGCAAGCTCTATGGAACCACAAGATGGTGGGATCGGAAATTGAGGCTTACACCGCAAAACACCATGACTTGGTATTTCTGTGTCCTGAATTGGCCAACACGGTGGAGAAAAGACTCGAGTTCTATCTCGGGGGTCTGATTCCGGAAATTCAGGGCATTGTAATGGCTAGTAACCCTGTAACAGAACATCAAGCAATCCGATTGGCTCACAAACTCACCGATAAAGCGGTGGAACAGAAGAAACTGCCAGCACGGGGTACCACTGAAGTTGCCTCAGATAACAAAAGAAAGTTTGAAGACTCCACCATTCGACAGTCTTCGTCACCTCATCCACAGCAAGGGAACCAGAAACGGTTCAATCACTACCACAGCCACCGGGGTCATCAAAATCGTTCCAACAACAACAACAACTACAACAACAACTACAACAACAACAACAACCAGAATGCAGGCGGTTATGTAGGTCGAAAGCCGCAGTGCAACCGCTGTAATCTCCATCATAACGGCCCTTGTGCCGGAAATCGCTGCCAAAGATGTGGCAAGATGGGACATGCGGCAAGGGATTGTCCTGGGGAAATTATGTCCCGACAAAATCAGAATCAGCCCCAAGGTCAGCAGCAGGGTATAAACCGGGGATGCTATCAGTGTGGTAGCACCGCTCATTTCAGAAAAGACTACCCACAGTTGCGCAATAACAACAATAATGGTGGAAACAACCACAACAACCACAACAATAATAACAACAACAATAATGGGAACGGTGGCACAGGAGGTGCCAAAAGTCGCGCATTTACATTGGGCCGCGGAGAGGCCAGAAACGACCCGAACGTGGTCACCGGTAAGTTTCCCCTTAATGAACATTTTACTTCTGTGCTTTTTGATACGGGTGCGGATAGGAGCTTTATATCTGAGTCTTTTAGGAAGAACCTAAATCTCACGCTTAAACCATTAGAGACCCCTTATGTGATAGAATTAGCCAATGGTAAATCGGTAGATGTGACCCAAATCGTATCCGGCTGTCAACTCAAACTCGCGGGCCACACTTTTACCATCGATCTGATGACAACTACCCTGGGTAGTTTTGACGTGGTAGTCGGAATGGACTGGCTATCCGACGTCCGGGCTGAAGTTCTCTGCTTCGAAAAGTCTATCCGTATTCCACTCACGAACGACGAAATCCTGACGGTACAAGGCGACAAGGCAAGCGCCGTCACCAACATTATCTCATTTATGCAAGCGCAGAAGTATCTTCGGAAAAAGAATTCCTTCGCTTTACTCGCACCAATTACCGAACAGCCTAAGGACGAGAAACGTATAGAAGACATCCCTGTCGTCCGTGATTTTTCCGATGTATTCCCAGAAGAACTACCTGGTCTTCCACCACATCGACAATTGGAGTTTGAAATCGAATTGGCAAGCAATGCAACTTCCATCGCCAAGGCTCCATACCGCCTAGCTCCAGCCGAGCTGCAGGAGCTGTCTACCCAACTTCAAGAGCTGCTAGAAAAAGGATTTATCCGACCAAGCGTTTCGCCATGGGGAGCTCCAGTCCTGTTTGTCAAGAAAAAAGACGGGACTTTCCGCATGTGCATCGACTATAGGGAGCTCAACAAGGTTACAGTCAAGAATCGATACCCGTTACCTCGCATCGACGATCTATTCGACCAACTGCAAGGGTCAAGTTACTACTCTAAGATTGATTTACGGTCCGGTTATCATCAGCTACGCGTCAGGGAGGAGGATATCGCTAAGACAGCATTTCGCACTCGGTATGGCCATTACGAGTTCTTGGTCATGCCATTCGGTCTCACTAACGCACCTGCGGTATTCATGGACCTCATGAACCGCGTGTGTAAACCATACCTCGACAACTTTGTCATTGTGTTCATCGATGACATACTCATCTACTCCAAAAGTAAAGAAGAGCATGCTGAGCACCTACGATTACTGCTAGGATTACTTCAACAGGAAAAGCTATATGCCAAGCTCTCGAAGTGTGATTTCTGGATCCGGGAAGTTCAGTTTCTCAGGCACGTCGTGAATGAAAAGGGTATCCACGTAGACCCTGCCAAGATTGAAGCCATCAAAAACTGGGAAGCACCTAAGACACCGACGGAAATCCGCCAATTCTTAGGATTGGCTGGTTACTACAGACGCTTCATCGAGGGGTTTTCAAAGATGGCACACCCGCTTACTACCCTCACCCAGAAAGGTATCAAGTATAATTGGGGTGACAAGCAAGAAGCAGCATTTCAACTGCTGAAGCAGAAACTTTGCAGTGCACCCATTCTGTCCTTGCCGGAAGGGACATATGACTTTGTAGTGTATTGTGATGCTTCCATTCAGGGATTGGGATGCGTACTCATGCAACGCGATAAGGTCATCGCGTATGCGTCACGACAGCTGAAAGTTCACGAGAAGAACTACACGACGCATGACCTAGAATTGGGAGCAGTAGTGTTTGCACTTAAGATTTGGAGACACTACCTTTATGGAACGAAGTGCACAATCTTCACTGACCACAAAAGCCTCCAGCACATCTTTGATCAGAAGGAGTTGAACATGCGACAGCGTCGCTGGGTCGAACTCTTGAACGATTATGAGTGTGCCATTCGGTATCACCCGGGTAAAGCTAACGTGGTAGCTGATGCCCTCAGCAGGAAGGAACACTTGAAACCTTGTCGTGTACGAGCACTACAACTCACTATTCATTCGGGGCTACCCGATCAAATACGCGACGCCCAGTTAGAAGCAGTTAAGGAGGAAAACATCAAAGCTGAATCAGTGGGAAAAATGGAACGCGATTGGGAAGTAAAGCCCAATGGAGCCCGGTATTTCATGAATCGCATATGGGTACCTCTCTACGGGAACCTCAGAGAGCTAGTCATGGATGAAGCTCACAAATCTCGATACTCTATCCATCCGGGTTCGGATAAGATGTATCAAGACCTTAAAGTTGCGTATTGGTGGCCCAACATGAAAGCCGATATAGCCACCTACGTGAGTAGATGTTTGACTTGTGCAAAAGTCAAGGTGGAGTATCAAAAGCCATCGGGGCTACTCCAACAACCTGAGATCCCAGTGTGGAAATGGGATCAGATCTCCATGGATTTTATCACTAAACTCCCGCGAACCTTGGGTGGTTGCGATACCATCTGGGTGATTGTGGATCGTTTGACTAAGTCCGCACACTTCCTAGCTATTAAAGAAACAGAAAAGATGGAGAAGTTGACTCGCATCTACATTAAGGAAGTAGTTTCTCGGCACGGAGTGCCAACGTCCATCATATCAGATAGAGATGCTCGCTTCACGTCAAACTTCTGGCAGTCACTCCAGAAAGCGTTGGGAACACGCTTGGATATGAGCACAGCTTATCACCCTCAGACTGATGGTCAAAGCGAAAGGACCATACAGACCTTGGAAGACATGCTTAGGGCATGCGTAGTGGACTTCGGAAATAATTGGGAAATTCACCTGCCTCTAGTGGAATTCTCATATAACAACAGCTATCACACGAGTATTTCGGCAGCACCATTTGAGGCATTATACGGTCGTAAATGTAGATCACCGGTCTGCTGGGCAGAAGTCGGTGACAGTCAACTCACAGGCCCTGAGTTAATACTTGAGGCTACTGAAAAGATTGTACAAATCAGAAATCGCATGGCGGCGGCACGAGATCGACAGAAAAGCTACGCTGATCAATGACGCAAACCGCTCGAATTCCAAGTAGGCGATCGCGTCCTACTAAAGGTGTCACCCTGGAAGGGTGTAATCCGTTTTGGAAAACGGGGCAAACTTAACCCACGGTACGTAGGCCCGTTTGAAATCTTGAAACGAATCGGACCCATAGCATACCAATTAGACCTTCCTGCCGAACTCAGTGGAGTTCACAACGTATTTCACGTGTCAAATCTGAAGAAGTGTCTATCAGATGAAACTTTAGTTATTCCATTGGATGAGATCCAAGTGGATGAACAACTACACTTCGTGGAAAAGCCTATCGAGATCATGGATCGTGAGATCAAGACTCGGAGGCACAGCAAGATTCCGATCGTTAAAGTTCGTTGGGACTCTAAGCGTGGACCGGAGTTCACGTGGGAAAGAGAGGACCAAATGAAAAGCAAATACCCACACCTCTTTGCAACTGAGCAGCAAACTAACGATACCAGTAACTAAATTTTCAGGACGAAAATTCTTTCAACAAGGGGATGATGTGACAACCTGGAAACTTCTTATACTTTCGTGTACTATTGTTGATTAAATTCTTGTTCATGACACTTGGAAATTCTTTGTGTATGACACTTGGGAATTTCTTGTAATGTTGCGTACCATTATAAACGAACTAACTCTTTGTGCGTGGCACTCTGAACATGTACGTTACATGCTAAACCGAGTTTACTCAATTTTCGGGACGAAAATTCTTTCAACATAGGGATAATGTGATATCCCGGGATTTTCGGATAAATTATACGTGACACTTGTCGAATAATATGCGTGCTAAGTATTAAACGTGAATGAATACGTGATGAGTGTTTATGTGATTGTTTAGTTATTAAGTAATTATTGTAAATATGCACACAAACCGAACCCTTTGTGAAACTAGGAAACTTGGAACCCAAGTCTTCGGCCAAAAGAGAACAAGAATCAAAGATCAAACCTAAACTTAAAACTCATTCTAATACTTGGCCGCGAGATCAACTCCAAATCAAACTAACTCACTCCAATACTTGGCCGCAAGATCAAACTCGAAACCACAAGATCAAACCAAACCAACCCAAGTCCCTCGGCCACGAGTGTTTATCTAAAACCGCAACCCTCATCTCTCTCCTTGCCTATATATATCAACAATGCATGCTCAATTCAGAATTCACAAAACCCTAGACCAAAACTGCCGTCGGCAGCTCCCTTTCCTCCTTCTAACCGATCGGGATCAGTTTTGTTTTCATCATCTCAGTCGCATAACAACCCTTTTACTTGCTCCCTTGATCGCCAGATCAGTTTTGATACACTCCATCACGATCACAAACAGCTTAGCCATTCTCTCGGTCGTTAACAGCCGGTTATCTCCAGTCCCGTTCAGTCTAGATCGCAAGATCAGTTTTTTTTGCTTTCTCTCGGTCGCAGCAAGCAGCAGCCGAGTCGCCTTTGTCCACATCTCGGCTCGTTTGTCTAGTGACTCAAGGTTAGGATCATGTTTGATTTGAGATCATGTTCGGATATATATATTTATGTGCTTGAATGATTAGTTGCTTCGGATATGTATATGCTTGAATGGTTAGTTGTTTCGGACGATATTTGATGAATGAAATCGGCTGAGTTAATCTTTGTTTATAGTTATGATAGTTTTCGGAACATATAAGATTGCCAAGCATGATTGAATGAGATGTTAGATTAGCCGATTTGTTGATGATGTTTACATTGAATGATCTTATTGTTTCGGATTGTTTACACTAGGTTGAATGTTGTTTGAAAGCTGAATGTATAGGCTGTGATTTGCGTATAAAAACTAAAGTATTGAGAAGGGTTTGCATGGATAGGTTATTAGTATTAATCTAGGACTAGAAATCAGTTCTTGATCACTTAGATTAATCGCATGAACGGGATTACACGAGTTTATAATAAAAAACATGCTGAAACAGGAAGCTGAGTGAAAGTTACAGCCGATTTCATCTGGCTGTAACTTGGTCGTTAGTTGTCGAAAAACGGATTTTCTGATGTCTAGAACGTAGAGATTTGAATAAGGAATCTAATGGCGCTGGATTCATAATTTTCTGAAATCGTTTGATATTTTTAAAGGGCTAAACAAGTTCAGTAGGTAAAGCTGTTAAAATTCTGGAATTTTGTTGGTTGTTTATCAAGCTAGATTTTAAAATCAGTAGAGAGTTGAGTCATGATTTTTGTACAGCAACTAGGTATAGAAATTTCAGGGCAACTCCAACTGGAATTTTGTTAATCGGACAATCAGTGATTTTTAAATAAATTCTTCCGTGGACTGCAGTCAGAAAGCGGTAAATCTGACTGCAGCTTAGGGAATTAATATTGATGGTTAATTGGTAAAGATTCAGGACTTGAAAAAATTATATAAATTTCTATGGTATAAATGTCACCTACTGTAAAAATATGGGAATTTTTAGAATGCTGGAACTATTTTATAAAAATCCTAGAAAACAGCTGAATAATTGAGTGTTAAGCAGAAAGTTGTTAACTTGTGATTTTATGCATTAAAGTGTTGCATGGATTTGGAATGTGTTCATGATAAGTTGTTTGATTACTATGATTATATGAGAATACTTGCATGCATGTTTGAGTGTTAGATATGTTGGTTGTGTGTATCACTTTGTGAGTAAATTGTGTGTGGAATTTGTATTGGGGTGATTACACACTGACGTGGAATTAATTGGTTTGATTAGGACGCAACTAGCGGTCCCATCTCTTATAACATCTTTGCCACACTAACCGAGCAAATAAAGGTGAGTTCACGGCCCCTAACTTTATACGGTTTTTAAACAACAGGGGGAGAAACATGTATACACTCTCAAACTCAAACTCTTTACGTTATACGAATTTAACGTCACTTAACTATACGGTAACTAAGTTAATGTTAATGTAATGTTATGGTCACTATGCAGCTTTATCACTTAAGTCCTCGACAATCTCCTCGGATCGTTAGTATTTGGGTTAAATAGCGGGGGAATTATAAGTAGTACTACTGGGTCTGACGAGCCCCATCCGAGCTAGTCGCGCTAGCCGACCGGGTATGGTCAACGGGTGTATGATTGGCCTAACATCGCCATGGTCATGTGATAGGCCTGGCAAAACGGAGGCACAACTGTCAGCTTCGATCGCGAACACTTAGTGACATGACTTTAGGCTAGCTACCTATATACATTAATATTGAACTTAATTACGGAACAACTTAATATTCCGGGTTTGGAATATTGGAAACATCAACTTATTATCCCGGGTTGGGGATAATGGAAACAACAACTTAATATTCCGGTTTGGGAATATTGGAAGCAACAACTTATTATTCCGGGATTGGAATAATGGAACTGATTAGTTATCCCGGGTTGGGGATAACGGAGTAACAAACTATAACCGAACAAACGAATTTATGAAAACCTGTGAACTCACTCATCTTTAATGTTGACACTTGTTTCTTTACATGTTTCTCAGGACGCTAGGAGCTCTAGGTGCACGCCCATGCATTGAACAAGACCTCATTTTCGAGTCTTATTTCTTAAAATTGTTTTGGGATTTTTCATTTGTTTTGGCGTTTGTG
Organism: Scalesia atractyloides; assembly: GCA_947069175.1. Lineage (NCBI taxonomy): Eukaryota > Viridiplantae > Streptophyta > Magnoliopsida > Asterales > Asteraceae > Scalesia > Scalesia atractyloides. Next base: position 33,427,910 of record CAMTDV010000030.1, read on the forward strand.
TTGGCGCCCGTATCACTACTTATTTATGCTTCCGCTCAAACTTTAAAAATAATGCTCTACTAAATATTGGTAATTGATATAAAATCTACAATGAACGATTTTGCAAAACGTATAATCAAATCATGTAGAGTCGTTCGACGTACTAGTGTTTCAGATTCTGGTTTGTTCACATGCCTCGCGGTAAAACTCCGCAAGTGGAAATTGAGGGTGTGACATGCAAGCCGAAGTGAAAACGCAAAATCAGATCAATAAGGATCTAAGTTGTTTTTATTCTAAAGTTGCTCCTCTTCGAAATAGATTTTATCATAGTTGTTTTGTTTCTCAGGTAGAACCAGGAAACTATATAGATGCTCTTAAAGATGACAGTTGGGTGGAAGCAATGCAGGAAGAATTATTGCAGTTTCAGAAACTTGGAATCTGGGAACTTGTTGATCTACCACCAAAACAAAAAAAGATAAACAATCGGTGGGTTTTCAAGTGCAAAAGAGATGATAAAGGAGTGGTTGTGTGCCACAAAGCTCGGATCAAAGTTCAAGGTTTTCGTCAGTAGGAAGGGATAGACTACAACGAAGTCTATGCCCCAGTCGCACGTCTAGAAGCTATCCGCATTTTCCTAGCATTCGCCTCATGGAAAGGATTTAAAGTGTACCAATTAGATGTAAAGTCCTCTTTCCTATACGATATGGTAAAGAGGAGGTATACGTCGGCCAACCACCAGGGTTTGTCGATCCGATACACAAGGATAAGGTCTACTTGCTGAACAAAGCACTGTACGGTTTACACCAGGCCCCGAGAGCCTGGTAAGAGATGCTTTCCAAACATCTTTGTAGGAACGTCCACGATTAGCACGGGAACCTAAATTTGTTATCTATTGTCCGATTAGGCGGAAACTAATGACAAGTTAACCAAATAACAAGAATTACTCATTTAAAGGTTGTTTTCATTGAACTAAAGTTCAATACATTCGAGAACCGAATCCGACAGAGCTTCGCCGTCTCTGTGCCAAAATCTCTCCAAGTTACAAATGAGATCAACATGCTAGCTATTTATAGGAGGTGAAGTTCGCTCATGGAAGGCATAAGTTCGCCCGAACTTGCCTTAGCGAGTATTTATGTGAAATAGGGTCAAGTTCGCCCATGATGGATATGCATTGTCAAGTTCGGCCGAACTTGACAATGCGTATCCATCATGGGCGAACTTGACCCTATTTCACATAAATACTCCGTATCACTAGCCTAATCAATTCTATTCTATACAGACTCGATACAAGACTAATATACAAACGTTATGCACCAATAGACTCCCTCTTGGATATTTACTTTGTCTTGTTCGGTCTTCAGGAACTCTTGTTTATCCCAGACTCGTTCTCGTGTAATGAAGAAGGCAACAAACATATGCACCAACAGACTCCCCCTTGGATGTTGCTGCAGTCATCTACTTTCATAGACATCTTTGACATCCTTTGACAGTAATCATCTTCAAGTGACATAGTCTTCTTTGAATGTCTCGTAATCATCTGAGTCTTTATCTTTATCCTTGAATAAGCATTAAACTTTATGAACTTCAAACGTTCTCTTTTCTTCAATTTAACTTGATAAAAACTTTAATCTCCAAGCTCCCCCTTGTCGCGAGCTGTTATCCCCCTAGCTTTGAGCTTATCTTCAATTAAGTTTCATCCTGCTCCCCCAAAAACTTTACTTCCTCTTTCAAAGTTCTTTGGTATTCAAATAACTATTTCAGATTCTAACTTTGAAATTTTGTATCACCTGTATTACATACTACCTGTACAATACTTGTATTTCAAATTTTAATCTTCATTTTTCAGTTATTTCAAGTTCAAATTAATGACTTTGAAACATTTTACGTTTAAAACCTTCAACTTTCACATTTTTATTATTTGATTTGTGAAAATCCACTTAGTTGATCAAGTCCAAGTTAATGACCTTGATTAACCAAATATGTCAACCAAGTCCAAGTTAATGACCTTGGCTAAACCCGTTGTGAACACCTTGTATTATCTTCAATTTTAAAGTTTCAAATTAATGAACTTTTTCTTACCAGACTTCGATGATCCGTTCTCCAACATTGGCTCGTTGAAAATCTTTTTGAATTTAAAAAAGTTTATGCTAAAACACACTGGAAATCTTTTTGGTTTTATCTTTGAAAAGCAAGTAAAGTATTTATAGAACTTTTAACAAGTAAAGTAAACTATGTACAAACATATTTACAGACATATTTTTGTGAATTCGTGTCTAAGGATCATATCACTTTGTTTAAGATATATCACCAGTATCGTTGACCTTCTGATGACTTCAAGTTTTAAACTCGTTTACCTAGATTGTCGATATGTTTGTCCTCTTAAACTTTATCACGTTTCTCAATTGTTCCAAGATATGTTAGGTAAGAATTATGAAACTTGACTTAACTATGGTTCCCACCTCTTGAATAGACTCCCGAATCCAGATTCCCTAGATTTCATCTTACAGGTGAGTATAGCATAATTGATATCTGTATTTGAGTTATGCGAGGCCTTGAGAGCTCAGGTTAGTACTACCGTACAGACAAAGAAATGAAGGCTCGTTTTTTCAGGTGTGTTTCACTTAAGGAATCTTTTCAGCATTGCAAAAGATTAGACCTTTTGATTATTTTCAAGTTTTGCATGCTATTTGGGGTTTTTTAGCAAAAAGCATTATATAAGTTCTAGGCTATTGCTTCCGAAAAATCAGAAGAACTTATATAATACCCAAGATATCAACTATCTATAAAGACCTCGTATCTCAGAATCAGGCAACCTTTCAATCGAAATTTCGGAGTACTAAGTCCATATATCCAAGACGTGTTAATCCACAAGATTAAGCAGTTGTAAAATTTAGTTTATATCCGGAAACAATCTACTGAACGTGTAAAGCCTATCGACACATCCACTGTAAGACTTGTTTATCACTTTTAAACTGTACAATTCTTTAGCATACTGTGATAGTCCACTGATGTACTATCATTTCCTTTTTGACAATCAAATTCTTTTTATCTTTTTCGATGTTTTTGTACTTTTTGAATTTTTTAATGTTTTTGAATTTTCAACTTTTTCATATGTTTTTGATTTTTCTAAAAATTTTCATTCTTACTCTCCCCAAAATCAAAAACATATTTTTGGATTTTAGGTTTAAAGAAATTCTTCTAAAAATGTAACAAACCAATGTGGATCACGAGAACTCTTCGTCCGATCCTTTTGTATTTAACTTCTGCATCATCACCTATCAGCAGAACAAACCATTAAACTTTGTTAACCTCAACTTGTAAAAACCACTTGTAAGAATCACTTGTAGGAAATCAAATTTAAGTGATTTTCAGTATAACAATCAGTGTTCTATTTAACGGTGTAGATTTTCTAAAAAAATTTAAAAAATTTCTTTTTCAACCACTTGTGATTTAAAAAACGTCAAATATTATGACTTTCTAGATAAGTTAAATACTCATGGAGCTCCGCTATCCTGTATCAACTTTGATAGAGTGGATCTTGGGACTCCTGCACATGAAACAACTATTTGAAAAATGAAACCCAAACCTTTTTGGTTTTGGGTTTATAAGCATAACAATCTCCATAATCGCTTTCCAAACCATCGTTATATTCAGAATCGTCACCAAGCATAACTTCTAGTGACACATTTGAAAATTTTCCGGCTTTTTCTTTTTCTGTCTGTTTGATTACTGATTTAGTTGATTTAACATTTTCTGTTTTATCTGTGACAGAATTTGATTTTTTAGATGATTTCTTTTTCGCAACACAGGACTGTGATATGTATCTTGCTTTCTTGACGTAAAACCGTGAATCATCGTTATTGTTTAACTTTGAAGTTTCACCTTTTTCAAAAACTGAATTTTCAAATTTTGATTCATTTTTGGGTTTTACCTCATAAATAGATTCATTTTTGAGTTTCACAATCTCTGGTTGTTTTTTGCTTTTCATCTTTTGAAACATTTTTCCTTCGTGGAAACAAAGGCTTTAGATTCAGACACTTTCGAGCAATATTACCAATATTATTGCATTTAAAGCGTGTACGTGAATCAGTAGCATGAGCATGTCCACTAATGGGTTTTACTCCACTTGTGGACTTGGTCTTAGCCTTGTCCCGAAGCTCTTTTTCTTTCTAGAATTCATCATTCGATTGCTTACCAATCTTACCTTCTTCTTGAATCGTATTTGTTCTGTACACAAACTTCATGTTTTTACCTTTGTACTCCTGGAACGTTGTCTTCGGTTTCTTCGTTGGTTCATCTTCTTCTTCCTCTAAACCCAAACCTGCTCTCCTGTTCTCAGGAAAATCACCACCATTCCTACGTAGTTGTTAAAATTCCTTTTGGGTTCAGAATAAAATTTCTTTTGATTTTTATTGAGATCATCTGACAAAACTTCCCCAAGTTTGAACAACTTGTCAATTTGATATTCTTTCACGTTCCAAATCGGAAAGCTATCATCGAAATATAATCTATCAGAATCCTTAACTTTGTACATGACAACGTTAGGATCATCACTTAGATCATTTTCTGATGCTATATCGTCACTTTCGGATTGTGAACCAGAACTGTTCTCGTTAGAATCATTTCCCAGAACATTTTTTACAACATTATTTACCACCGCTTTAATGTCATCATTTGATTTCGTAAAGTCTACGACAATGTTCTCAGGCAATTTATCTTTCATTTCAGATAAAAGTAGTATATTAAATGCCTTTTCAACTTCATCATCTTTCTTACAGGAATAACTTGCAAGAAATGGTGGAGGAACATTACCGTATTCTTTACGCTTTGGTTTATCATCATTTTCCTCCGATTTATTCGTAGGTAAAATGTGATCAATGACATACGCGTTTGTGGTGTAGCTCTTTAGAAGCTGTCTTACCCGTTTTGTTTCAATTTTTATGTCATGAAGCTCACGTTTTGTTTCAGCAATGGTATTAATATACATGTTAATTGCCTTTTGTTTTTCAATAACTGTTGCATTTAACATTTTTACATTAGCACCAAGCTCAAGATTTTCTTTTTCGACATTTTTATATTTGCTTGATATTTTATCATAAGCTTATTCATGTTTCTGTAATCATAATGAAAAGTTTCATTATGTACAGTTAACTCTCTTATGACTTTGACCTTTTCAAGACAGGGTTCACAAGGATTTGCGCACTTTGTGCAAGGTTTTTCAACCTCCACAACTTTCACAACCTCCTTTTCAGACACATTTACCTCAGCTTTTACCTTTTCGGCCTCTGCTTTCAAGGCTTCTTGTCTTTGCATCTCAGCATAAGCTATCTCTTCTTCCTCAGTTCTTTGCATGTATGCTTCCAGGATTGCATTTTCCAAAGCAGCATCAACATACGATGTCTCAGATTCTTTCACAACCTCTGCCATCATAGCAACACAAGTTTTCTTTCCAATGTATCTGTTCCAGTCAAAACCATCTTCTTCATTAGTAACAACAAGAGCTTGTTCTTTTTTCTTTGAAGAATTTTCTTCAACTTCAACTTGTGTTCTCTTGGGATATGGCTTGTACTGAAGAGCTTTCTTGTAATACTCATTACCACTACCAAAAGGATTTTGGTTTCCACTTGTTTCTTGGTTGATGCATTCACGTTTAAAATGTCGCTTTTGATGACATTTGAAACATGTGACTTTCGATTTGTCAAAACCAAGTTTGTTACTTGAATTCCCAATATCTCTTCTAGTGACTGTCACGAATTTAGAAACTCTTCTGATGATGGATGCAAGGCTCCACTTGATATCCATTAGCTCCAATTCTTCTTCGTCTACCTGATTGTAATCTTCTGCGGTCATTTCTGGATTACCGATCTTTCCAGCAACAAGACTTTCATACGATTCAAGAACAGTAGCGAGAAGAGCTATGTGTTGTTCGGCCACCTTTTCTGGAAATACATTCTTCAGATCAACTGCTATGTTACACTGGAAAACATTTGAATCAGAACTAGCTTGGCTTGTCTGATTTTGGAATGAAGAGCTTGAACTAGCACTAGTATAACCAGTATATGGAGAATTTTGACTTGGAGAAGAATTTGCATTTGCACTAAATGCTGTTTGGATTTTCGGGCTTTGAATCGGAGTATCTTGAATGCGTCCTTTGTAATAGACACCAACATCTTGAACAACATTAGTATTCTTTGATTCTGCAATCTTCATCAACTCCATTTCATAACCTTCTAATTTATCGATGAAAGATGACAATTTGAAATGTCTCAAAGATGGACTTTTCTTCAGAATCGTCAGATATGTCGTCCATTCTCCTTCTGGAAGTGCATCGGCCAACTTCTCAATCTGCTCTTCGTTAGTTCTTTTGATATCACGTCTTCGCATCTGAACCATGAGGTGACAATATCTATCAATCATCTGCTTCATAGATTCACCTTTGATCATTGTGAAGACTTTAAATTCTTTCTTAATTAAGGCCTTCTTGCTTTCAATCATTTCATCACTTCCTTTGAACTTGTCACCAAGAGAGTGCCATAATTCTTGTGAAGTATCAAACTCTGGTAACAATATCTATATATCTTCCTTTACTGATTGTTGAATCAAGCTAATCATTTTCTTCTCAGTGACATAATTATTTTTGTCGGTTGGATAGAACTTGTTCAATGGAAGATCTTGATTACGCTCATCCTTTGGCCATTAGTAACCATCCTCAACTGCAACCCAGCTATCGAATTGATTTGCTTGTATCCAATTCACAAATTTTTCTTTCCATCCTTCAAACTCGTCTATACTCATTAGCTTTAGCGGTTTCTGAGTAGTACGCATTTCGTTGTCGATATTCATCTGGTTCGCCGCAAGAGTATTAGCATTTGATGAAGAAGCCATTTGAGAAACAAACACGTTGTGGAAATCTTCCATTTTGACCTCCTGAAGACTTATCTGAGAATACGATCAAAAACACTTGACAATTGATTAGCAACAAACAAGTTCGGTCGAACTTGTGTCAAAACCGATTTTGAAATCAAGTTTCAACAAGTTCGGTCGAACTTAGATAACAATTTTCAGAATTTTATCACTTATACTCAAGTTCGGTCGAACTTGGTATTTCTTTTGAGAAAAATCACACTTCAAGCGGACTTGTGTAAGATTTCAAGACAAACACTTAAGTTCGGTCAAACTTAGGTACTATTTCAATGAGTTCGTCAAGTTCGGGCGAACTTGTGAATAAAATTCAATGAGATTCGATCAAGTTTGGTCGAACTTAACCAAAACTATTGAAATATCCTTCATGTTCGAGCGAACTTCTCACAAAAATCTTGAAAATCCTATCAAGTTCGGTCGAACTTGATGAAAATCAGTGAGATTTTAATCAAGTTCGGTTGAACTTGATGTTAAGTTCGGCTGAACTTGATGTTAAGTTCGGCCATGGCTTGTTCCAAAAACATGGGTTTTTCCAACTTTTTGATATCAATTTGATTGAATTTGATGTCCAAACTCTCAGGGGTTTGTTAATAGTGTGTTTTACATGACATATTCAAAAATCACCCATTTTTTACCATGAAATCATCAAATATGTGAAAATTGTAAGAAAAATGATAGAATGGAGATGAAATATAGAGATTCTTGTCTTGATTCTAGCAAATTTAGGTATCCAGGCTCTGATACCACTTGTAGGAACGTCCACGATTAGCACGGGAACCTAAATTTGTTATCTATTGTCCGATTAGGCGGAAACTAATGACAAGTTAACCAAATAACAAGAATTACTCATTTAAAGGTTGTTTTCATTAATCTAAAGTTCAATACATTCGAGAACCGGATCCGACAGAGCTTCGCGGTCACTGTGCCAAAATCTCTCCAAGTTACAAATGAGATCAACATGCTAGCTATTTATAGGAGGTTAAGTTCTCTCATGGAAGGCATAAGTTCGCCCGAACTTGCCTTAGCAAGTTCAGCCGAACTTGACAATGCATATCCATCATGGGCGAACTTGACCCTATTTCACATAAATACTCCGTATCGTTAGCCGAATCAATTCTATTCTATACAGACTCGATACAAGACTAATATACTAACATTATGCACCAATAGACTCCCTCTTGGATATCTACTTTGTCTTGTTCGGTCTTCAGGAACTCTCGTTTATCCCAGACTCATTCTCGTGTAATGACGAAGGTAATAGACATATGCACCAACAAACTTTAGGCTAACTGTTTCACCAGAGGAACAGTAGACAACACCGACTTTACCAAGGAAGTAGATGGACTTCTGATTATTGTACAAATCTATGTGGACGTATCATCTTTAGATTGACAAATGAACAACTGTGTAAGGACTTTGAGAAAGTCATGAAAGAGAAATTCGAAATGAGTGCTATGGGAGAGATGAAACTCTTTTTAGGGCTTCAGGTTAAACAACTACCAGATGGTATTTTCATTCACCAGACGAAGTATGTTCATCACGTGTTGGAGAAATTTGACATGACAGGAACTAAACCCACATCTACCCCTCTAGCCACAAACCACGACATTTGTCCAGACAAGTATGGAGAAAGAGTCGATGAAACATTATATCACTCCATGATCGGATCCTTGATATATCTCACAGCTTCAAGACCAGATATCATGTACCCCACATGCCTTTGCGCCAGATATCAGTCAAACCCGAAGGAATCACGTCTATTGATCGTCAAAAGAATCATGCACTATTTGAAAGGATGCCCAAGCACCGGCTTGTGGTATCCACACCATGATGATTTCAACCTTGCGGGTTACTCTGACTCTGATTTTGGTTGTTGCAAGCAGAACGCTAAATCTACAATGGCTGGCTGCCATTTCTTCGGAACACGTTTGGTAACATGGCAATTCAAGAAACAGACCGCGGTCGCTCTCTCTACTTGTGAAGTTGAATACGTTTCAGCATCCAGTTGTTGTTCCCAAATACTGTGGATACAACAACAGATGAGAGACTTCAGACTGGAATTTCTTCATACGCCCATATATGTAGATAACAAGGCGGCTATTGATATCACAATCAATCCTTGTCAACACTCACGCACTAAACATATTGAGGTTCGATACCACTTTATCCATGACTGTCACGACAAAAAGTTGGTACGAATTGAGAAAATCCACACTGATGACCAAAAAGCAGATTTTTACACCAAAACTTTTGATAGAGCAAGATTTCGAAATCTTTCAAAATTAAATGGTTTAAAGAATCTAACATCAGGGGATGTTTATAAGGTTGAATTTGAGGATGACGATGTTGTGATGTGAACCTCACTGGTAAGTCAAAACGTTTTTCTGTAAATAGTTTCCATGCTTTCTTTTAAACAAAAATCCAAAAATATGTTTTTGATTTTCGGGGGAGAAAAATTTATGAAAAATACAAAAACATTGAAAAATTAATGAAAAATACAAAAACATTGAAAAAATCATGAAACTACAAAAACATTAAAAAATCAAAAAGAGTTTTGTGTATAAGAGGAGATGATAGTACATCAGTGGACCGTTACAGTATGCTAAAGAAATGTATTGTTTAAAAGCGTCTAAACAGGTCTTTCTAAGGATATGCCAGTAGGCTTCGCACATTTAGTAAACTGCTTTCAGGATATAAACCTAAAAAGAAAACTGGTAAATCTGTGGCTAACATCTCTCGGATATATGGGCTTGGTACCCCGAAATTTCGATAGAGAGAATGCAAGATTCTGAGATACTAGGTCTTTATATTTAGTTGGTATCTGGGGTATTATATGAGTTCTTCTAATTTTGCGTTAGCAATGGCCTATAACTTGTATAATACTTTCGCATTATTCACCCCAAAGCTGAATAAAAAATGAAGAAAAAAATGTCATAAAAGGTACGACATTCTGCAGTACAAAAATTAAAAGATTCCCAAGAGGAACACCACCTAAAGTCGAGCCTTCATCTCTTTCTCTATACAGAAGTACTAACCTGAGCTCTTAAGGTCTCGAAATTCACCCCTCTACAGATATCAGTTAGATATATTCACATGTGAGATGAAATCTTGGGAATCTAGATGCGGGAGTATATTCTGAGTTGGAAACACAGATTAAGCTATGTTGCTAAACATTACCTAACATATATTGAAGCAATTGAGAAACGTGTAGAGGTTTAAGTGGATCAGTATACTGACAATACTTAAAGTTTTATCTAAGAGCAACGGTGCTGGTAATGTGTCTCAATAAACTGATATGATCCTCTAACACAAACTCGCAAAAATATGTCTGTAAATATGTTTGACTACCGGTGATGGAAAACAGATCTTCAAAGTCGAAGGCGACAAAATGCTGAAGGAAATTTAAAGAATTATCGGCTGGGAGCTAATATGGAAACAAAATCTGGTTTGAAACGTTTAAAAGTTCATTAATTTGAAACTTAAAATCATAGGATAATGTCTGTTTTGGTCAAAGCATGGTCAACCAATGTCATTAACTTGGACTTGGTCAACTGTGTGAATAAATGAAACTGAAAACGAATGAAAAAGTTGGAAAGTTTAAAAGATTTCAAAGAATTGCAAAATTTTCGCACGAAATGTGGCCAAAATTTTCGCACGAAAATCTGAAAGCTATATATATGGAGAGATGGACCAGATTTCGTATGAAATCTGCCATCTGCTTTCCATATTCTCTCTGAAGCGAACTTGAGAGATTTCTTGGTTTTACTCATTTATACCTAGATTTGACACGTTAGAGAGGTTGATCCGCACACCTCTCATAATGGTGAAGGTATACCATCAAAATCGAACCATGAATTAGAGTGATTTGGACTAAATCAGACTAAATACGTAGTTCTAGGATAAACTAGCCGGTAAAACTTAAAATTGAACTCAATAATCTTAAAACCGGCTACTTTAACGTAGTTCTACCGGATCAATTTCATAAAAATCACAAAAATTACAAGTTTTTTGCTTCGGTTCAAACTTGACAGAAACTGTTGGGGACGAAGGATATTTTCGCACGAAAATTTTAGATGGCAACATGTTATAAAATGTCTATTATATTTTCGCACGAAAATGTCTTCATTGTCAGGAAAGATAATTTTCGCACGAAATTTCTAAAGTGTCTGTGTTTTTGAGAATTTTTGTCTAACTTTTGCATGTCTCTCTGTTTCATAGAAAACCGCACACGAGTTCCATCCTATGCACAATTCATGCTGCCTAATTGACAAAGACGTGCCGGAATTTGCTCCGTTTTTGCAGTATCTTGAATTTCTGGAATGGCTGCCGATATTTTATGATCTCACACATAAGCATAATGTGTAGGCGTCACATGTTGACCGTTTCTGGAGTGCAGCAGAGCTTCAAGCCGATCCAAGGGCTATTACATCAGCAGTTAAAATCGGTAAGGATGATGTTGAGGTTACTATAACAGAAGATCTTATTCGAACAATTTTACAGTTGAAAGATGAAAGCGGCGATCCTACAGGGTTCACAGAAAGGATGGTTAAAGGATGTTTCGGCTGCATGGGGTACAACTGTAACGCCTCGTGTTTTGATACTTTCTATTTATAGCAAGCTAGCGTTTTAGTTCTATTTTTGGAAACCATGGTATTCGTATTCGTCATTTCGTTGAAATCGTTGTAATCGAGACTTGAATCATAATGGAATAAACATGTTCATCTTTATACTTGTTACACACAATCATACTTGTCCATACAATGCATACACATGATATATATACTCGAATACGTGACATACTTGCTAATACGTGGTGTTTATACTTGATACGTAATTTATACGCAATGTGGATACTCGATCTCGATCATTTTATACATACATATACCATGTGACATGTTACATATGTTATCATACCTTAAATATTCATAAAACACCTTAGTTAATCGTTAAAACCCGTTTTTTTCCCTTAATAAAACTCTAACTTATAAGGTTCATACTCCAGAAATAACTTGTCACACGATAATACATGTTATGTACATAATATAATACATGCTATAGCATTAAATAACAAAAAAATAGGAAAAAAAAAATGGCAGCCCTATAATTCAGCTTTGGGTTGGGTTTAGTGGACTAGTTTCAAGTCTAAACTCCTCCAAATCTTGTCCAAAGCCCAACCCAATGAAACCCTAATCCATCCCCTATATAACCCAAGCCCCCTCCAAGCATTTTTTCCACTTTACAAAGCCTCCAAGCCTCCCAAAACACTCCAAGTTCGTAGCTGAATCCAATTTTCGGGCAGATTTGTACCTCTACACTAAAGTGAGCATAACTCACTCAATACTCAACGAAATTACCCCATTCATTTTCCTACATGCTTAGTATTCCTTTGGGCATGATTCCATGGTCTCTCCATAGAGAATTCAGACCTGGAAATGCCCCGAAAATGTCCAAAATTTTCTGTTTGTTTTCAAAATCTTTCAAAACTTGTTTTTGTTCATCCAACTTGGGGTTATCCCATCTCAAACCTATGCCGTATGCTTATAACACTTCTTGTGGTTGGTTAGGCTTAAAAACAAGGTTGAGATATTCAAAATAGAGGATTTATCCTCACAAACTTTCTTTTTCATAGAGCTTTAAGCTCACAAGTGATGCAAGTTCTTGAACTTATTCATATGTGTCCACCATGGTTAGCTTGGGCTATCCTTAAATTTGAGACCACACATTACTTGATGATTTCACTATTATTCTAAGTTATTATTCTTGTCATTGTTTTTAATGTTATTGTTCTTGTACCCTCCTTGTTACCAATAGTAACTTGTGTAGCGGTGAACACTACTCGAGGTCTCAAAGTGAATGGTTAATCCTCCCACCTCATATTTGACTTACATGACATAAAGAGGTTCCAAAGTGGATGGTTCATCTTCCTACCTCCTACATGACTATATAACTATATTTATGAACTACTATAATAAACCCTAGAAACCGAAATCGTGATAATGACTAATGAATCATCCATCAAGTTAGTAAGTTTCATCACTAATGTATGTAGTTCCTTGTCACGATTCTAATAGGTCTTGGACCTATAAAAACACATTCAATCCTTTGGGATTTGCTATAGTGTCGTTGACAAGTGCTATGTCTAGTGATTATTTTCATGCTACAATACTTTCTCATACTTTTATCCTTTACATTTTCCCGAATACTCTCAATCCTCAGTTAAACTCGTTACTTATACGCCCTCGTTTCCTCTTGTAGGATAACTCGGCGTTCATCCCGCAATCAACCTCTTTCATGGACTTGACTTGTAGAAAAGACCCAACTAAAACCATAAGTACACTCGACCCACTTACCGTTTTAAATCACTTTTGGGTTGTAACATGTTTATCTATCGAAATGCACATACCACAAACTCATGCTTTACATGCTCAATCCTTATACATGATTACTTGTTATGCCTTGATACAAGCTCGTTTATACTTGCTTGATCATTAACTTAGCTACCCAACTTATCATATATAACGCTATAGGAGTAGCACACCACTCGTCGGGGTTATGTTAAGATTATCATACTCATTCTAGTATTGTCGCTTTTGTGACAAGGGAAGCTCGATCTCATAAACTTTTTGTGGAAACTCGGGGTTTGATCTAGTATTGCATGACTAGTATGAACCTTGCTTACAATTACCATGTGGATTCAAGTTACACTTTTATACTTATGCTATGTATCACCAAAACTTGTTTACTCGTCTTTGCCTTTGCATTGAACTCGTATTATAACATGTTACAGGTTGATGAAGCTTTGCCATGAAATTTGAGTGGAGATGATGCTTAGATACACATATAGACGTTAGGTTTATAAAATGTTGTATCAAATTTTGCCTTTGTTATTGTTGTATTTGAAAATTCTTGTATTGTATGAAAAAGTTACTATGAATGAAATATGGATTTTATTTCAATATTGTCACCAATTAGAATTTATGAGCAATGAGCAATCTCGTTCGTCTCACTCTGATGTTTCCGCTATCGGTTGGGGTGTGACAGATTAGTATCAGAGCCATAACAATAGGGAATTAGGTAGAATTGCCATGTTCGACCTAGTCTATAGTTTAAGTGTTCGTTTTTGACCATTCTTATATCATGCTTAATACATTATTCTTCCTCATTGCTTCTTCCTTACCTTTTGGTCTTAAAATTTTACATAATGTCTTTCCTAAGTCATCTTACACAATACGCTTGAAGAATTAAAGACACTCATGATGCAAACGAGGCGAATTGCACCAAGATAGGTCAATGACTTACAATTTATGGTGAAATCCCTCATTCCGCGTATTCGATTTTTCACGAAGTTATACCATCAAGTTAGGAGTGATATCCACATCTTGATGGAAACTTCCATTTCATGTTCTAGTGGACCTTACAAACGAGTCGGAATATGCTCCTCGTTTAGTAAGGAACAACCACACTTAGGGTACAAAATCTTCAAGTTAGGGGTGAAACCCGCACCTTGTCGATTAAGTCCCGTTCCTTGATTTTCGCTCTCGCCAAGGTTTCGATTTTCTAATCGATTAGAGACGTGTAGTAACTGGAAGGGTAAAATACCGTTAGTCGCTTCTCGATGAGAGTATTTTACCTATAGGCCAAAGCACGTTTCTCTAATTAGAAAGGATCTTCGATTCACTTTGGAATTGTCGACGTTTCTCTACCCGAAACCATCCCATGTTTTATGAGCCAATTTTTTTATGTTATCTCAATTTATATGTGATTTCATACTTGTTACCTTATTCCTTTCAAACCATTACACGTTTCGCACGCTTATCGCAATCATGTTTCAATACTAATCTTCGTGAACACACTAAATTTATACTCCTTTTTTGCATTTATACGTTATTATACATGCCATACTTGATACTTTCATGCAAATTTTGTGGACTATACTTGATGAACCCATGCAAACTTATGTAAACCATGCTTGAACCTCATACATGCTTATTCATGCAAAACTTGTCTTCCCCATATTATGATCAAGTCTTATTCCTTATTTCTATGCTGAATCTCTAGATGAATTCTCCTAACTCATCCAAGAAATCCAAGAGGTCCAACAAGGGTTCCAACAACAACAACAACAATGAGGATTCCATCTCCAAGCAAGAACTCGTCGGTCAAATGGCCGATCAAATGGCCCGTGTCATAACCGATATCGTTAGCCAGCTTCAAACCATCCATACCGAAGTCACACCCAAATCCTCTGCCGACTCTAAAACCGACAACCCCAAAACGTCCTTCCAATTCAAGCATTTCATGGCTTGTAAACCAGTAGAATTCACTGGCATGGACGGCGTTACTGCCATGATCAATTGGTTTGACACTATGGAGCTTACTTTTCTTCAGGGCGGGAGCCCTGATGACCTTCGAACCCATAACGCTACCGGGGTCTTTCGCTAGAGAGCCCTCGAGTGGTGGACTACGGAGCGCAACAAGCATGGCAACAAAGCAGCTTACGCTCTCACTTGGGACAAGCTCAAGCAGCTCATGAGAGATCAGTTTTGCCTCCCCACGAGACCTAGAAGCTCGAAAACGAATTCTGGAACCTCAAGCAACAAGGGAGCGACGCTGAAGGGTTGATCGCTCGCTTCAAACAGTTGAGTATCATCTGTCCTGGACAGGTGGATACAGTTCCCAAAAAGATAGCTAAGCTTATTCGTTCGCTTTCGCCTGTGATCACGAACCAAGTAGCCGCCGCACGCCCTAGAACCATCGAAGAAGCCTATAGCACCATCATAGAGCTTAACCACAACTACGTCCTTCAGGGGGCCTATGACAAGGTTCCTACGAAGCATGCGCATCAAGCCACCGCCAATACCACCGCTACCGAATCGCCTCCCCCTCAACCCAAAAAGAACCCCATCAAGAACAAGAAATGGAAGGCTTTGGTTCAAAACAACGCGGTTGTCAATCCGCCTGCCCCTACGCCTTTAAATGCCATCTCCTCCACCCAAAACAACGATCCACCCAAACGAAACTACACTGGCACTTGGCCTAAGTGTGATCGTAGCACTTATCATCATCTTTCTTCCCCCGTGCCGGAAATGCGCCAACTGTAACAGGATGGGGCATTTCGCTAGCCATTGTCACCAAACCCAAAGCAACCAAGCCATTGTCCCTAACCCTAACCCGAACAAAAGTCAACCCCAACGTCAAAATGCTCTTATGCGAGCATGTTAAAAATGTGGCGATCCCAACCATCTCGCAAATGTTTGTCCTCTTCTCAACCAGCAGCACCAGCATCATCAGTAGCAGCAGCCTGAGCCTGCAAAGGGGTGAGCTTTCATGCTTACCTCCGCTCAAGCCCAGAGCTCTAACGACGTCATCACTGGTATGTTCCTTGTGAACCATATTTATGCTACATGTGTATTTAATACTGGCGCCGATAGGAGTTTTGTATCGCTAGAATTTGAACCTTTGCTTAAGTGCGAACGATCTAAAATGCCTAATCCTTTCGCTGTTGAAGTCGCTAATGGTTAAACCATCTCCGTTGATTCCATTATCTCTGGTTGCTCTTTGATTCTTAACGATCATTTGTTCTACATTGATCTCATCCCAATGCAAATGGGTAGTTTCGACATCATAGTAGGCATGGATTGGCTCATGCGAGTTCGTACTGAAGTGGTTTGTTCCGAAAAGTTTATTCGCCCCCCTCTTTCTCAAGGTGATTCTCTACACATCTATGGCGAGAAACCTTCTAAAGGTCTCAAACTTATGTCGTGCATCAAAGCGAATAAGTACTTGCGTAAGGAGTACTTTGCCTTTCTCACCCATGTTGTGGAAAAGAAAGACAAAGGTCCAAGCATAAGTGAAGTTCTTGTCGTTTGTGAGTTTCCTTCCGTTTTTCCCGAGGATCTTCCTGGTCCTCCGCCTCCTCGAGCTGTTGATTTTTGTATTGATCTTATCCCTGGCGCAACTCCTGTTGTGAAAGCTCCCTATCGTTTAGCACCCTCGGAGACGCAAGAGCTATCAAGCCAACTTCAAGAGCTTCTTGATAAAGGTTTTATACGCCCTAGTACTTCCCTTTGGGGCGCCCCCATTCGCTTCGTCAAAAAGAAAGATGGGTCATTTCGCATGTGCATTCACTATCATGAACTCAATAAACCTACAGTCAAGAACCGATACCCCCTTACTCGTTTCGATGATCTCTTCGATCAACTGGAAGGCGCGAAGTGCTTTTCAAAGATTGATCTCCGTTCTGGTTATCATAAACTTCAGGTTTCCGAGGAAGATGTACCCAAAACCGCTTTCCGCACACGTTACGGATACTACATGTTCGTGGTCATGCCTTTTGGGTTGACCAACGCACCTGCAGTGTTTATGGATCTCATGAACCGCGTGTGTAAGCCTTTTCTCGATCATTTTGTCATTGTATTCATCGATGATATCCTAATCTACTCCAAGACGAAGAAGAGCACGGACGACATTTGCGTCTCATTCTTCAGCTTTTGCAAACCGAACGTCTTTATGCCAAATTATCCAAGTGTGAATTTAGGCTAAAGGAGGCTCAATTCTTAGGTCACACCATCAATGAACTCATTATACACGTTGACCTTGCAAAGATAGAAGCTGTGAAGAATTGGACTGCACCTAAGTCGCCCTCTGAAATTTGTTCGTTTCTTGGCCTAGCTGGGTATTATCACCGTTTCATCTCGAACTTCTCGAAAATTGTCGTTCCTTTGACTTTTTTGACTCAAAGAGATAAACTTTTTGTTTGGGGTCCCGAACAAGAGGAATCCTTCCAAATGCTCAAGGACATGCTTTGTAATGCTTCTATCCTCACTCTCCCTGATGGGAACGACGATTTCGTCGTGTATTACGATGCCTCTAACCAGGGTCTCGGTTGCATTGTTATGCAACGGGACAAAGTAGTCGCTTACGCGTCGAGACAACTCAAAATTCATGAGAAAAACTATACTACCCACAAACTTGAACTTGGTGCAGTTGTTTTTGCATTAAAGATTTGGTGACGCTACCTTTATGGTACAAAGTGTACGGTCTTCACCGACCATAAGAGCCTCCAACATATCTTTGATCAAAAGGAACTCAACATGCGTCAACGTCGTTAGGTAGAATTGTTAAACGACTACGACTGTGATATTCGTTACCACCCTGGCAAAGCGAATGTCGTGGCCGATGCACTTAGTCGTAAAACTCATGTTAAGAGTGTTCGTTGCTACCAAATCGTGGGAAAACTCAACAAGTTGATTCGACAAGCACAATTTACAGTCATTAACGAGGGTAACCTCGATAGTGAATTGAATTGTGGAGTCGAAAACCTGCTTGAAGCTAAACCAGATGGTATTCTTTACTACCATGGTCGTATTTGGATTCCCGATTGTCTCAATCTTCGGTTTACTTTGATGGATGAAGCCCACAAATCCCGATACTCCGTTCATCCTGGCACTTATAAGATGTACCACGATTTGCGTGTATCCTATTGGTGGCCTGGAATGAAACGTGATATCGCCCTTTACGTGTCCAAATGTCTTACGTGTTCCAAAGTCAAGGCAGAACATCAACATCCCTCTGGTTTACTCGATAAACTAGAAATTCCTGTCTGAAAACAGGAAGGCATAGCCGTGGATTTCATTACGAAATTGCCTCGTACTTCGTCTGGTCATGACAGCATTTGGGTCATCATTGGCCGATTGACCAAATCCGCGCACTTCCTCGCCATTCGTGAAGATTACAAAGTCTAGAAATTGGCTCGTATCTACACGGATGAAATCATTAGTTTCCATGGTACTCCTCTTGATATTATCTCCGACCGCGATGCTCGTTTCACCTCCCGCCTTTGGCAAACTTTTCAATCTGCCCTTGGCACTCAGCTTAATCTTAGAACCGCTTTTCATCCTCAGTCTGATGGTCAAACTGAGCGTACTATCCAAACCTTGGAGGATATGCTTCGGTCATGCGTAATCGATTTTGGCGGCAATTGGGATTCACACTTACCCTTGTTGAATTCTCGTACAACAATAGTTATCACACTAGTATTCAAATGGCTCCATTGGTCGTAAGTGCCGTTCGCCTATTTGTTGGCACGAGATTGGAGAAACACAAATCACCGGTCCTGAGCTAATACAAGAGACAACAAACAAGATCCTGCAAGTACGTGATAATCTCCTCAAAGCACGAAGCCAACAAAAGAGCTACGCCGACAAAAGTCGCAAGCCCTTGGAATTTAATATAGGTGATCATTTACTTCTCAAGGTATCCCCTTGGAAAGGCGTTGTCCGTTTTGGTAAGAAAGGCAAACTCGCTCCTCGCTACGTGGGTCATTTCAAAATCTTGGAAAGGATTGGCAAGGTAGCATATCGACTGGACCTACCTCAAACGCTTAACAATGTTCATCCTGTGTTTCATGTTTCAAATCTCAAGAAATGTCTAGCCGAAGAAGGACTTCAAGTTCCGCTCGAAGATCTTCAAATCAATGAGACATTGAATTTTGTGGAAAAACCGGTCGAAAACATGGACCGAGGAGTCAAGCAGCTACGGCGCAGTCGAATCCCTATCGTAAAAGTTCATTGGGAAGGGAAACGTGGCACCGTATCTCTTTGTTGCATCTTCCTAAATTTCGTGGCACCGCATCTCTTTGTTGCATCTTCTTGAATACGTGACATACTTGCTAATACGCGGTGTTTATACTTGATACGTACTTTATACGCAATGTGGATACTCGATCTTGATCAATTTATACATACATATTCCATGTGACATGTTACATATGTTATCATACCGTAAATATTCATAAAACACCTTAGTTAAACGTTAAAACCCGTTTTTTTCGCTAATAAACCTCTAACTTATAAGGTTCATACTCCGAAATAACTTGTCACACGATAATACATGTTATGTACATACATCTATTAACCTAATATATAACATTAAATAACAAAAAAGTAAGAAAAAAAATAAAAAATGGCAGCCCTATAATTCAGCTTTGGGTTGGGTTTAGTGGACTAGTTTCAAGTATAAACTCCCCAAATCTTGTCCAAAGACCAACCCAATGAAACCCTAATCCATCCCCTACATAACCCAAGCCTCCTCCAAGCATTTTTTCCACTTTACAAAGCCTCCAAGCCTCCCAAAACACTCCAAGTTCGAGCTGAATCCAATTTTTGGGCAGATTTGTACCTCTACACTAAAGTGAGCATAACTCACTCAATACTCAATGAAATTGCCCCATTCTTTTTCCTACATGCTTTGTTTTCCTTTGGGCATGATTCAATGGTCTCTCCTTGGAGAATGCAGATCTGGAAATGCCCCGAAAATGTCCAAAACTTTCTGTTTGTTTTCAAAATCTTTCAAAACTTGTTTATGTTCATCCAACTTGGGTTTATCCCATCTCAAACCTATGTCCAAATGCTTACAACACTTCTTGTGGTTGGTTAGGCTTAAAAACAAGGTTGAGACATTCAAAATAGAGGATTTATCCTCACAAACATTCTTTTTTCATAGAGCTTTAAGCTCACAAGTGATGCAAGTTCTTGAACTTGTTCATACGTGTCCAGTATGGTTAGCTTGAGCTATCCTTAAACTTGAGACCACACATTACTTGATGATTTCACTATTATTCTAAGTTATTATTCTTGTCATTGTTGTTAATGTTATGGTTCTTGTACCCTCCTTGTTACCAATGGTAACTTGTGTAGCAGTGAACACTACTCGAGGTCTCAAAGTTGATGGTTAATCCTCCCACCTCCTATTTGACTTACATGACATCAAGAGGTTCCAAAGTGGATGGTTCATCCTCCCACCTCCTACATGATTATATAACTATATTTATGAACTACTATTATAAACCCTAGAAACCGAAATCTTGATAATGACTAATGAATCATCCGACAAGTTAGTAAGTTTCATCACTAATGTATGTAATTCCTTGTCACGATTCTAATATGTCTTGAACCTATAAAAACACATTCAATCCTTAGGGATTTGCTATAGTGTCGTTGACAAGTGCTATGTCTAGTGATTATTTTAATGCTACAATACTTTCTCATACTTTTATCCTTTACATTTTCCCGAAAACTCTCAATCCTCCGTTAAACTCGTTACTTATACGCCCTCGTTTCCTCTTGTAGGATAACTCCGCGTTCATCACGCGATCAACCTCTTTCATGGACTTGACTTGTAGAAAAGACCCAACTAAAACCGTGAGTACACTCGACCCACTTACCTTTTTAAATCACTTTTGGGTTGTAACATGTTTATCTATCAAAATGCACATACCACAAAATCATGCTTTACATGCTCAATCCTTATACATGAATACTTGTTATGCCTAGATACATGCTCGTTTATACTTGCTTGATCATTAACTTAGCTAGCCCAACTTATCATATATAGCGCTATAGGAGTAGCACACCACCCGTCGGGATTATGTTAATATTATCATACTTATTCTAGTCTTGTCGCTTTTGTGACAAGGGAAGCTCGATCTCCTAAAATTTTTGTGGAAACTCGAGGTTTGATCTATTATTGCATGATTAGTATGAACCTTGCTTACAATTACTATGTGGATTTGAGTTACACTTTTATACTTATGCTATGTATCACCAAAACTTGTGTACTCGCCTTTGCCTTTGCATTGAACTCGTATTTTTAACATGTTAGAGGTTGATGAAGCAATGCCATGAAATTGGAGTAGAGATGATGATTAGATACACATATAGACATTAGGTTTATAAAATGTTGTATCAAATTTTGCCTTTGTTATTGTTGTATTTGAAAATTCTTGTATTGTATGACAAAGTTACTATGAATGAAATATGGATTTTATTTAAATATTGTCACCAATTTTATGAGCAATGAGCAATCTCGTTCGTCTCACTCTGATGTTTTCGCCATCCGTTGGGGTGTGACAACGGTTATGTGAATTCGGCTCCTTACAAGATCAACAGACTAGGTCTGACTTACAGATTCTTAGCTCACTGTTTACACGTGATTTTAGTCACAGAAAGGGGGGTTGGGACGATCTTGTTGATTATCATATGTGGACGATTGTAGCACTCATTCTAAACAAGCCATACAACTTCAACAAGTTGATTTTTGAGCAG
This sequence comes from Scalesia atractyloides, assembly GCA_947069175.1. Lineage (NCBI taxonomy): Eukaryota > Viridiplantae > Streptophyta > Magnoliopsida > Asterales > Asteraceae > Scalesia > Scalesia atractyloides. The sequence goes on from CAMTDV010000030.1 coordinate 33,449,914, forward strand.
ATGGTGATGAATATGGGAAAGGGTCGATTCTTGCAGTATCCGAGATTTATTAAGATGATTCTTGACCATCTACACCCTAATCTTAAGAAGAAGAAAGACGATATGTTGGATTTAGAGCACGTGTCTCCATCGGATCTCCACAACATCAGCAATACCGAAAGGGAGGAAAGGCTCCACCGTTTAAGCTAATCTTTGGTACATTTGTGAAGACAGATTATGTTGCTCCTCCAGAGGGAAAATGGAGAAATGAGGGAAGTGGTGATGAAAATGAAGAATCGAATGTGATGGAAGATTTTATTGAAAAGAGAAGCACATGGTTTATCAAAGGCGAGGGGGAGAAAAGCAAAGGTCATTATGGCTGAAAGAAAGCAGGATCAACTTCTTACGCAAAAAGAAAGAAAGCTTCAGAAACTTCCTCCTCTGCTCCTAAGCACTAAAAGAAACAGCCTAGTGTTGGCACAGGTTTGATTGATGAACCTGATGTTGAAGAGGTACTTGTTGAAGAAACTGTGAAAACTGCAGACATAGCACATGTTAAAGAGTCTGTTGAAGACACCACTGTAGAGATAGAAAGAATGGTTGGTGGAGATACTGAAGCAGGTGGTGATGATGAAGGGCCATCATCAAGTACTGATTCTGAAGAGAGGAGAGAAGGTGAAAGGAAAGATAGAGAAAAGAAAGAACAAGAAAGAATTGAAAGAGAAAAGAAAATTGCAGAGGAAAAGAAAAGCAAGGCAACAGGGGATGATGATACTACTTATGAACCATCTAAGTCTGAAAAGGAGACATCCACTGTTAAGCCTACAAAGAAGAAGGGTGGTAAAAGAGTTAAGCATACAGCAGTGAGAAAGCCTGAGTCTACCACAAAGAGGCTCAAAATCAAGTTACAAACAAAGACTGCTGATGCAACAATTGATCCTCCAGTTGAATCTACTCAACGTGCTCCATCTCCTCCTCCAGTGTTTGAGCCACATGTTGCATCTCCTCCACGTCCTCCTATTGGCACTCCTCCTACCACATCACAACCAGAACCTCCATTGTCGTCTCATCCTACACAAGAAACATTCGATGCAAGATTTGACTATTTCAATCTTGATTTTGGAGAAGTTCCCGAGGGAGAAGCCTTCTCAGCAGATAAAGTTTATGATGGAAGGTTGGAAGAATTACAGGGGCAACTGAAGAATGCTGAGGATCGAATCAAGGTGCTTGAATCTGACAAAGACAACATCAGGGAGATTCCGAGGTGTGTTACAGACGATAATGACAAATTCTTTCAAGCAACAAAGAAGGTCGCTGTTTATGAAGAAAGAATTAAAGTGTTGGAGAACGAAAGAGAAATTTTGAAGGCTACTCTCAAGAGCTATGAAATAGAAAGTCAAAGAATGATAAAGAAAATGGAAGAATATGAAACTGAGAGAGAGAGTCAAGCAACAAACAGATTGATTTGATTAAGAAGATTGAGAAGATAGAGAAAGAGGAAGCAAGGCAAATAATTGCAGAATGAGAACAAGCTTCTAAAGCCTTATCAGATGTTGAAGGCAAAAGAAAGCATAAGATTGACGATATTCCTATAATCAGCAAGCCTGAGCATGAAGTTGTGGTTCCTACGGATCCTATGATTGATCAAGCTGTGCCGGAAGCCAAATCTGTACTGGTATCCTCTGAAACTCAACACCTTCAGCAATTATCTCTAAGGCCATTAAACAAAATTCTTGTTCTACAACATTTTTGGCCATTAAAGCAAAGTTTTCATCAGACAAATCCTCAGGGAAACTGCTCCAGTCAACATAACTTTGTGTGAAAAAGCTTTGTTGACCAACCTCTGCTTGACTAGCAGTGGTTTGAGCAGGTTGTGTAACAATGGGTGCTTGTTGTACAAGCACTTGAGGATGTGATGGTGCCTGAACATATTGAATTTGTGGAGCAGTGGATTGAACATAATGCACTGGAACAATGGTAGCAGGGTGTGCAAAATGGGCAGTGTTTTGAACATGTTGAGCAGGGGCATATAGGGAATAATGAGCAGTGTTTTGTGTGTGCTGAGGTCTAGGGCCAGGATGAGTCACTATTGGTCCAGAATTTTGAGACCTGCATTCTCTGGCAAAGTGTCCTAGCCTATTACACTTATAACACTTGAATTTTGATTTATCCAGCCCAACCTTCAATCCCCCATGCAAACCTGGGAATTTTCTACCAGTTCTCTTGTAATACTTACTAGCCCTAACACTCAATAAGACCAGTTGGTGCAAAATATCCATTTCTTCAAGATCAGAAGGTTCAATGTGTTGCAAATCATTTAGCTCAAAGGATAGATTGTCAGAGGTTTGGCTTTCCCCACTAGCAGCAAAAGCATAGTTGGGTGCATATGTTTCAGATCCAAAGTTCCCACCAGATGTACTATCTATATAGTGATCATAACTTTGGTCCTTACTACTGCCAGAGCCCTCTTCTTGGCCAAAAAGAGCTGTATTACCCAATGAGTAATCATCAGTCATTTTGCCAGAATCTTGCAACTTCTTTTTTTGGTTTAACTCCCTCTCATAAGTGAGGAGTATCCCATGAAGTTGTGTCAACAACATTTCTTTAAACCCAACAGATTTTCGCATTACATAAGCTACCGTCTCCCACTTATCTGGTAACGATATAAGGAAACGACTATTGACAGTCGAATTAGGAAAAAGCACGTTAACCAGTCTTACTAAGTTCACTGATGAGACAACTGTAACGTTCAAATTGTTGTGTTAGAGACTCTCCTTCATGTGACAAAACATTTCATACTGCTGATTTAGAACATCTCTATTACTTTCTATCACTTCCTCAGTCCAATCGAATTGCTCCTTAAGTGCATCCCACAACTCCTTTGCACTATTGCAATGGAGTAGACCAGCATAAATTTCATTGGGTAAGGCCGAAGCAACTATGCTAAATGCCTTAGCATCCAATTAAATTTTCTGTAAATCCTGCTCCGAATTTTCAGGATTTTTTGGTACTTGTTTTGTTGGATCTTCTGTGCTTGGAACCATTGGAACATGAGGTCCATAAACAACAGATCTCCAGCAACCGGTGTTTTGCTGGGCAAGGATGTGACCCATCCGTCGTTGCCAAATGAAATATTCATTTCTTTTGAGCATCGTCGGTTTGAACAAGGATCCAGAATTGGCATCTTGATTTTTTTTTTCAGATTTTGTTTTTAAAAACTTTGAACGTAGTAAAAACTCTGAATATCAAACAAAAACAACCAAACTGATTATCAAGAGAGCTGATCTGTTCGAACCAAATCGATTGTTAGATCGAATTTGATGAATCAAGCTCTGATACCAATTGTTAGGATCTGAGTTTGAATTACTTGTAGTTTTTGTTTCAAAAATGGAAAATGATTGAATTAAAAGAGATTTGCAGCGGAATAAGACGTAAAAATTTTATTACAAGCAATGGTCATTTTTTTTCATCATCAACATCCTTTCAAGTTAATTAACTTGCATGTGATTCACAAACTCCCCATCAGCCTTTGCAATTTCAGTTTGGTAATGAGAAAATGCAGAGAACATGATATGCGAAAGTTGATCTTTTAAGAAACCAGTTTAAAGTTTACAAGAGTTGCCTATTTATACTAACTATATAACCTCTGAGCATCTTTGATGACGTCAGGGTTGATAGTTACAGGAAACAATATGTAACTAACTCTAAACAATGCTTATACTAACTATCAGTGCTTGGCACTGTTACATTGATTAATTAAGCTAATGACTAAACTCTGATTCCTAACCTCTGTCCTTGTTAACTCTGGCAGACCTTGAAGCTTTGTGAAGGCAGATGATAGGATGAGCAGTCTTTATGGAAAGCAGTGTAAGTACATCAGAGGATGTAACCTCTGATAGTTGAACCAAAGCTCGGATAATGTTGTTGGCTTTATATCATTTGTTCCTTTCATAGGGTTCAATCTAAACAGAACTCATTCTCAAGCGCCCTCTTTTCATGACAGGGGAAGAACTCTTTCATCATTAGAGCTCTAAGTTCCTCCCATGTCTGACCCATCGCAACATCAGCACCCCTATCTCTCACCACTCCGTTCCACCACGTGAGTGCCCTCTTATGAAATACACTTGAAGCAAACTCGACTTTACGATTATTAGGACACTGAACATGGAAGACTCTCAAACCACTGTGGGAGCCCAGTTGCTCCTTCAGAACCACTAACCTTTAGTGGTTTAGCCTAGTTAAACTGTTTAAAGTTCCACGTAGCAGGTGCATTGTTATTGTTGTTGACTTGGTTGATTTGAGTAATGAGATTTGGTAGCATAGCAGCCATCTGTTGTGCTATGATAGTTGCCAGTTTGGTGTTAGGTGGTGGTACGTTTCGTCGAGGAGGCATTCTCAAAGAGGAAATATGAGAGAAAACGAGTGAGATGGATGTTGGTTAATCAAAATGAAATGTCATAAATATCGACGAATTGAGAGGATGGTGGTCATTTGTTCGTTACATCAAACAATCAAATGATACACAGTGACTAATCAAAGTAAATGGGTATTGATAATGTATCGCGAAGACATGCTTTAGCCTATAGGTGGACACTCACCCCAAGAGTTCCCAGGTAAGAGTAACTGGTCCGATTAAGTGGATTTGTACGAACACTCTAACATTAGACAGAAAACTCAGGTTACAGGCACCCACCCTTCCAGATTGCATGTGTTCACATTATTAAAACCCAAACTTTGACGAGATTTTGAAAAATTTTGAAGGCAAAAAGCGCCGAGGATTTGTTTTGGCTTTTAAAATGATTAAACTTTGTTTTTGGTAATCACCTAAGGATAGGTGATGGTATTGTTTTAAGATCTAAACACAAGATAACTTGTGTTAGGTCCTAGTAAGGTTATAGTCTAGGTCAAAGCATTACTAATAACCTAATTCCCTATAACCATTGGCTCTGATACCAATCTTTTCTGTCACACTACGACCGCGTAAAACAACAAACCGCAGCGGAAACGTCGGGGGTGGAGTAACGGAGGTATTGTTTCAACAACCATGGAAGTTAAAGTTTGTATTATTGACTCAAATTGTTTGCATTGTCTGGAATTTAACAGAAACATAACATAAATTTATTTGTCTTGCTAATTTTTAAGTCACTAAAGCCCATGTCCGTCCTAAGTGTCGCATGAATCATCCTTAAGCATTAGCTCCTGAAACACATGTGAAAATAGGTACGTCAGCATAAAAATGTCTGTGAGATACATAGGTTTTGTTGATGAGGATTCATGACTTGAAGTTAAAATAATAGTTTAACGAAAAGTAGTCATGAACCCTATAAAATGTTTTCTTTTATAAAATCATATGAAAATCAATATGAAAATCAAATGATATAAAAGAAGGATGTATGGTTAACTAATTAACCGGATGAAAATGAATTGTATAAAATATGCCATTTGTAAAACAATGTCTTGTGAAAAATATATGTTATTTATACCAAATGTGTCATGTCTTTGTCTTTGTCGAAGTGGTTTAAGTAACGCTACGTTATGTAATATCATGAAAGCACTTATATATAGAAAGTACCAGCGGCGTATCCCCCATGCTTTTATCATATTACACACATCTTGTTAATTAAATCACTTATCAAATAACCACCAAAAATGTCTTGTCAAACAAATGTCAAGTCATGTGTAAACAATGTAATATGTCACAATGTTAGTTATAAACCATGTCTTGTACAAATGTCTTGTATGGCAAGTAAAAAGACTTTACTCAAGCCACATGTATAATGTCGTGTATAACAAATGTCATGTACAAAACAATGTCTTGAAAAAACCGAAGTTTTAAATCAAAAGTCATGTTTTGCAAAACCAATGCTTTATTTTATATGAACATTTATGTAGTTATGTTTATCGCATACAATCAAGCCTTGAGACTGTCAGATAAACCCTTATCAAGTCAAAGGTTTATCAAAAATGTATTCGGATTCTGTCATTCCCTACTTCCAAACAAACCTAGGAAGCGGGGAACGGGATTTGTCAAGTCCTATGGTACCATTACATACTACCGGGCGGCGTGATCAATGTTAATGAATTTATTATGTCCCATTAAACATACCAAATGTCATTGTCAATGTAAGAAATGTCATGAAAAATGTCTTTAAACCATGTACTAAGTATGCGAAGTCAACATACGAAGTAGAAATGTCCATAAAATCGATGTGCTAGCATGCTCAGTCAACATACATAGCAAAATGTAATGTAAATCAATGTGCTCATATGCTAAGTCAACATATGCCGTAAAAGATGTCTTTGAAATCAATGTGCTAACATGCTCAGTCAACATACATAGCAAAACATAATTGAAATCATGTACTATATATGTACTAGATGAACATAGCAAGTATATATTATGAAAGCGTGAAACATGAAAGTATCGAGTAGGCACATGTGTTTCACCCCAAAATATTTGAAAAATATAAAAGAGGGGTCTATGTACTCACTTGGGGTTGCAAAAGTATCCCTGTTCAAGAAGAATAATAAAGCTCAAGAGTATGAGGAATCAAATGGTTCCTAAGATCGGATAACTATGTTAATAAGTCTGTACTTTAATCGACAGATTAGATAGAATGATGTCTTATAAATCAAATGAGTGTTGGAACTCATATGGTATGATTTAATAAACTCAACATTCTGATTTGGAAGTGATCCTAAGTGCTTTTGACCCGTCATGACCCGTTAAGGTAGTTTACGCTACTTTAACGTGAAACGCATGATCAGATGGTTAAACATGTACTATGATGAGTCTTAAATGTCCAAACATGCTTAATAATGTTGTAATATCAGTTTATATGTCAAAACTTTAGCCACATATGCTTAATATGAATTTATGCGCAAAAAGGGCATTTTGGTCATTTATAAAGGGCATAATAACGACCTATCATAATACTAGCCAAACGACGTGACCATAAGGTATAATCTCAGAGGGTTATTCCCTATATAACTATGGTCACTAATATGAGTTTGGTAGGATCCTAGGATCGACCAAACGGGCCGGATTCGAAGTCAAAGCGGTGGTCAAGACCGCTCGACTTACGACCCTAAACAAGCACTAAACTAAAAGTGACGAGTTAGACATGTTTAACATGTCTAACTAAGTTTATAAAACTGATTTGGTATCAAAACAAAGTGTTTTAATACTCGAAAATAGTTCCGTCAAATAATGCGCACTTTTGCGCATTATGTGATATCCCGGGTTTTTCGGATAACTTAAACGTAATACGTGTCAATCTAATTACGTGCTATGTGTACGAACGTGTACGAATTAAATGAATACGTGTTGTGTGATTGTTTTAGTGATTGAATATTTAGATTAATACGTGCACGAACTTAACCGAACCGCGACACGTTCTAAACCTTGGTTCATTGCGACTCTAGGAGTAACAAGTTTTAAATTCTAGTTCAAGTCAAGTTCTCGCCAAGATCAAATCCAACACACATCGAAAACCTAAACCCTAAACCAAACATGTCTCGGCCATAAGATCAAAACCAAACCGAAACCTATAGCATACAACTTTAGTCTTCGGCCAAAAGAGAACAAGAATCAAAGATCAAACCTAAACTCTAATACTCTAATCACTCGGCCGCAAAACCCAAACCAACCCAACCCAAGTCCCTCGGCCACAAACACTAACCAAAACCGCAAACTTATTGCGTTCAAACCCAAACTAAACCAACCCAAACCCTTGGCCGCGAGAACTAGTCCAAATCGGAAACCCATCCCCTATTTCTAATCACCTTGCGCCTATATATACACACACTAATGCATGCTCTTTCACAACTCCAAAACCCTAAAAGAAACCTGCCGTCGGCAGCTCCCTTTGCTCCTCCTAACCGATCGAGATCAGCTCTTTTGTTCATCTTTTCAGTCGCAAACAAATTGCCTTACCCTCATCATCATCTCGGTCGCAGCAAGCAACAGTTTTTTTTCTGTTCTTTTCTTCCGGTCGCAGCAGCAATCAGCGACATCGTTCCTCTCGGCCGCAAGCAGCCTTGATCACCGGATCCCCTAGCTTAATCACGGTTCGTTTACATTGTTATTAAAAGATTTGAGGTTATCTCTGATTACAAGATCATGTTCGGATTATGTATATGTTTGAATGTCTAGTTGTTTCGGATAAATAAGCATGTTTGAATGCCTAGTTGTTTCGGGTCTTATGTGTTGGATAAGTAATAGGCTGTTTTGATCATGTGCTTGTGAATAATTGTTTGCGGAAACCCTAAGTGCTTGAATGAATTGATTGTATTGTCTTCGGATCATGTGTGCTTTCAAGTAATCGGCTGAATTGATAGTGTGGGTATACATGACTGTTTTCGGAATCAATAGCTTACAACTATGATTTGTTTATAAAGATTATAGTTATTGAGTAGGGTTTGCATGGATAAGTAGTTAGTAGTAAACTAGGATCAAAAATCGGTCTTTGCCGGATTAGGTCGATCAATAGGAACGATGTAGGTAAGTTGTAATAATAACAATGCTGAAACAACCTGCTGAATACTAGTTACAGCCGACTTCATCTGGCTGTAACTTGGTTGTTAGTTGTCGAAAAATGGATTTTCTGATGTCTAGAACGTAGAGATTTGAATAAGGAATCTAATGGCACTGGATTCATAATTTTCTGAAATCGTTTGATATTTTTAAAGGGCTAAACAAGTTCAGTAGGTAAAGCTGTTAAAATTCTGAAATTTTGTTGGTTGTTTATCAAGCTAGATTTTAAAATCAGTAGGGAGTTGAGTCATGATTTTTGTACAGTAACTAGGTATAGAAATTTCCGGGCAACTCCAATTGGAATTTTGTTAATCGGACGATCAGTGATTTTTAAATAAATTCTTCCGTGGACTGCAGTCAGAAAGCGGTAAATCTGACTGCAGCTTAGTGAATTAATATCTATGGCTAATTGGTAAAGATTTAGGACTTGGAAAAATTATATAAATTTCTATGGTATAAATGTCACCTACTGTAAAAATATGGGAATTTTTGGAATGTTAGAACTATTTTATAAAAATCCTAGAAAACAGCTGAATAATTGAGTGTTAAGCAGAAAGTTGATAACTTGTGATTGTATGTATAAAGTGTTGTATGGATTTGGAATATGTTTATGATAAGTTGTTTGATTACTATGATCACATGAGAATACTTACATGCATGTTTGAGTGTTAGATATGTTGTTTGTGTGTATCACTTTGTGAGTAAATTGCGTGTGGAATTTGTATTGGTGTGATTACACACTGACGTGGAATTAATTGGTTTGTTAGGACGCAACTAGCGGTCCCATTTCTTATAACATCTTTGCCACACTAACCGAGCAAATAAAAGTGAGTTCACGGCCCCTAACTTTATCCGGTTTTTAAACAACAGGGGGAGAAACATGTATACACTCTCAAACTCAAACTCTTTACGTTATACGAATTTAACGTCACCTAACTATACGGTAACTAAGTTAATGTTAATGTAATGTTGTGGGCACTAAGCAGCTTTATCACTTAAGTCCTCGACAATCTCCTCGGATCGTTAGTATTTGGGTTAAATAGCGGGGGAATTATAAGTAGTACTACTGGGTCTGACGAGCCCCATCCGAGCTAGTCGCGCTAGCCGACCGGGTATGGTCAACGGATGTATAATTGGCCTAACACCGCCATGGTCATGTGATAGGCCTGGCAAAACGGAGGCACACAGTCAGCTTCGATCGCGAACACTTAGTGACATGACTTTAGGCTAGCTACCTATATACATTAATATTGAACTTAATTACGGAACAACTTAATATTCCGGGTTTGGAATATTGGAACATCAACTTATTATCCCGGGTTGGGGATAATGGAAACAACAACTTAATATTCCGGTTTGGGAATATTGGAAGCAACAACTTATTATTCCGGGATTGGAATAATGGAACTGATTAGTTATCCCGGGTTGGGGATAACGGAGTAACAAGCTATAACCGAACAAACGAATTTATAAAAACCTGTGAACTCACTCATCTTTAATGTTGACACTTGTTTCTTTACATGTTTCTCAGGACGCTAGGAGCTCTAGGTGCACGCACACGCATTGAACAAGACATCATTATAGAGTCTTATTTATTAAAATTGTTTTGGGATTTTTTTCAAGTTGTTTTGGCGTTTGTGTTGGCGCCCGCATCATTACTTATTTATGCTTCCGCTCAAACTTTAAAAACTGATACTCATGCTAAATATTGGTAATATAAAATCGACAACAAATGATTTTGGAAAACGTATAATCAAATCATATAGAGTCGTTCGACGTACTAGTGTCTTAGATTCTGGTTTGTTCACACGTCTCGCGGTAAAACTCCGTAAGTGGAAATTGAGGGTGTGACAGATTGGTATCAGAGCCACTAGCTATAGAGAACCAGGTTTGCATTAGAAGTAGACCTAAACTATAGCTGATATCACGACACTAGACTTAGTTTGGCACCGAATTATTATATCTCGTTATGCAATATGCTACAAACGTGTTTGGTAGGTTATACCTTCATAATAAGAAATGAAAACAACTCGTAACTAACTACACGACCTAACAGGCAATGTCATCATCCTCATCGTCATCATCGTCCGACAGACTTACGCCACCAAGAGCACCAGGAAAGGCACCAATGGTGGAACCCATACCATCTTATGGCGTGGAGACACGCTCAGCAGCGAGGAAAAGGCTCGCTCTGGGGGAGGAGTCGTCGTTGCGCCCAACTATTGCTGTACCGGTTGAACCGGTTAATCCTGGAGAAATAGGACTTGACATGCTTAGAATCCTGGTACATACACAACAAAAACAGTTAGAAAGAATGCAGGAAACCATCTTAGCACAAGGATGGATGATCCGACACCTTACAGGAAAGACCGACTCGCTCGAGGAAGAGCATCGTACGAGCAAGATAGCTCGTAACACCATAGCCAGAGATCTGCGTGCTGAGCAGATAAGAGCCGACTGGCTGGAGGACAGAGTCCTGGAAAACAGTTGGAACATTCAGGAATTGCAAAATCAGGCACTTGAACCAGCACCGGCCCCTCCAGTGCCGGTAGAGGAGGATCCAGAAGAGGATCCAGAGGAGGATCCTGAAGAGGATCCGGAGGAGGACCCAGCTGAGGAAGCTGGAAATGCCGCACAGGATGACGGCAACGACAGTGACTTGGGGAATGGAGACGTAGACGACTGACACGTCTCGTTTATATTATTTGTTTTCCTTCAGTTTATTATTTTCCCACTTGTATTTAAACTTGAGACTTTATAGTAAATTCGTATGTTTGATTTGCACCTTTGTAAGACGTTGAGATTTCAGTTAATCAAGTATTTCTTTCGACTATTTAACATATTGAGTTGACATAACTAAATAATTATTAAAGTACGAAGTAGGATAACTATATTGGACATATAGACTTATCGGGGTGTGTTTGTGTTGTGTTTCGAAGATCTAAATGGCGACTGGAAGACGTGGAAACCTTAACTTGACGCCCGAAGAGCTAGCTGCTATGATCCAGGAGCATGTGAACGCAGCATTAGCGGGTGTGCAGAACCAGCCGGCAGGTAACCATTATTAAGTTTTCGCGTGAAAATCTAATAGTGAGGCTAGTACAATTCCTTGCTGACTTCCTGTTCTCTGTCAGCAGGAGGGGGCTTTAATCCCTATAAGATGTTCCTTGACGCAAAGCCTAGCAAGTTCTCGGGGGCGGAAGGACCCATTGGGTTGGTCCGCTGGATCGAAAAGTCGGAATCTGTTTTTGAAATGTGCAACTGCTTAGAGGCCAACAAGGTCAAATACGCCGCCTCAACACTGGAAGATGGGGAACTGACATGGTGGAATGCCCAAGTCCAAACACGTGGACTGTTAGCTGCAAATGCTATGGCATGGACTGAGTTCAAGGCCCTGATTAAAGAGGAGTACTGTCCACGAGACAGAGTGCAACAGTTAGAGCAAGCTTTGTGGAACCACAAGATGGTGGGATCGGAAATTGAAGCTTACACCGCAAAACATCATGATTTGGTATTTCTGTGTCCCGAATTGGCCAACACGGTGGAGAAAAGACTCGAGTTCTATCTCGGGGGTCTGGTTCCGGAAATTCAGGGTATGGTGATGTCTAGTAACCCTGTAACAGAACATCAAACTATCCGATTGGCTCACAAAATCACCGATAAAGCGGTGGAACAGAAGAAACTACCAGCACGGGGTACCACTGAAATTGCCCCAGATAACAAAAGAAAGTTTGAAGACTCCACCATTCGACAGTCTTCGTCATCACATCCACAGCAAGGGAACCAGAAACGGTTCAATCACTACCACAACCACCGGGGTCATCAAAATCGTTCCAACAACAACAACAGCAACTAAAACAACAACTACAACAACAACAACAACCAGAATGCAGGCGGTTATGTAGGTCGAAAGCCGCAGTGCAACCGCTGCAATCTTCATCATCACGGCCCTTGTGCCGGAATTCGCTGCCAAAGATGTGGCAAGATGGGACATGCGGCAAAGGATTGTCGTGGGGAAATCATGTCCCGACAAAATCAGAATCAGCCTCAGGGTCAGCAGCAGGGTATAAACCGGGGATGCTATCAGTGTGGTAGCACTGCTCATTTCAGAAAAGACTGCCCACAGTTGCGCAACAACAACAATAATGGTGGAAACAACCACAACCACAACAGCCACAACAATAATAACAACAACAACAATGGGAACGGTGGCACAGGAGGTGCCAAAGGTCGTGCATTTACATTGGGCCGCGGAGAGGCCAGAAACGACACGAACGTGGTCACCGGTAAGTTTCCCCTTAATGAACATTTTGCTTCTGTGCTTTTTAATACGGGTGCGGATAGGAGCTTTATATCTGAGTCTTTTAGGAAGAACCTAAATCTCATGCTTAAACCATTAGAGACCCCTTATGTGATAGAATTAGCCAATGGTAAATCGGTAGATGTGACCCAAATCGTATCGGGCTGTCAACTCAAACTCGCGGGCCACACTTTTACCGTTGATCTGATGACAACTACCCTGGGTAGTTTTGACGTGGTAGTCGGAATGGACTGGCTATCCGACGTCCGGGCTGAAGTCCTCTGCTTCGAAAAGTCTATCCGTATTCCACTCACGAACGACGAAATCCTGACGGTACAAGGCGACAAGGCAAGCGCCGTCACCAACATTATCTCATTTATGCAAGCTCAGAAGTATCTTCGGAGAAAGAATTCTTTCGCTTTACTCGCGCTAATTACCGAACAGCCTAAGGACGAGAAACGTATAGAAGACATCCCTGTCGTCCGTGATTTTTCCGATGTATTCCCAGAAGAACTACCTGGTCTTCCACCACATCGACAATTGGAGTTTGAAATCGAATTGGCAAGCAATGCAACTCCCATCGCCAAAGCTCCATACCGCCTAGCTCCAGCCGAGCTGCAGGAGCTGTCTACTCAACTTCAAGAGCTGCTAGAAAAAGGATTTATCCGACCAAGCGTTTCGCCATGGGGAGCTCCAGTCCTGTTTGTCAAAAAGAAGGACGGGACTTTCCGCATGTGCATCGACTATAGGGAACTCAACAAGGTTACAGTCAAGAACCGATACCCGTTACCTCGCATCGACAATCTATTCGACCAACTTCAACGGTCAAGTTACTACTCTAAGATTGATTTACGGTCTGGTTATCATCAGCTACGCGTCAGAGAGGAGGATATCGCTAAGACAGCATTTCGCACTCGGTATGGCCGTTACGAGTTCTTGGTTATGCCATTCGGTCTCACTAACGCACCTGCGGTATTCATGGACCTCATGAACCGTGTGTGTAAACCATACCTCGACAAATTTGTCATTGTGTTCATCGATGACATACTCATCTACTCCAAAAGTGAAGAAGAGCATGTTGAGCATCTACGATTACTGCTAGGATTACTTCAACAGGAAAAGCTATACGCCAAGCTTTCGATGTGTGATTTCTGGATCCGAGAAGTTCAGTTTCTCGGGCACGTCGTGAATGAAAAGGGTATCCACGTAGACCCTGCCAAGATTGAAGCCATCAAAAACTGGGAAGCACCTAAGACTCCGACGGAAATCCGCCAATTTTTGGGATTGGCTGGTTACTACAGACGCTTCATCGAGGGGTTTTCAAAGATTGCACAACCGCTTACTAGCCTCACCCAGAAAGGTATCAAGTATAATTGGGGTGACAAGCAAGAAGCAGCATTTCAACTGCTGAAGCAGAAACTTTGCAGTGCACCCATTCTGTCCTTGCCGGAAGGGACAGATGACTTTGTAGTGTATTGTGATGCTTCCATTCAAGGATTGGGATGCGTACTCATGCAACGCGATAAGGTCATCGCGTATGCGTCACGACAGCTGAAGGTTCACGAGAAAAACTACACGACGCATGACCTAGAATTGGGAGCAGTAGTGTTTGCACTTAAGATTTGGAGACACTACCTTTATGGAACGATGTGCACAATCTTCACTGACCACAAAAGCCTCCAGCACATCTTTGATCAGAAGGAGTTGAACATGCGACAGCGTCGCTGGGTCGAACTCTTGAACGATTATGAGTGTGCCATTCGGTATCACCCGGGTAAAGCTAACGTGGTAGCTGATGCCCTCAGCAGGAAGGAACACTTGAAACCTCGTCGCGTACGAGCACTACAACTCACTATTCATTCGGGGCTACCCGATCAAATACGCGACGCCCAGTTAGAAGCAGTTAAGGAGGAAAACATCAAAGCCGAATCAGTGGGAAAAATGGAACGCGATTGGGAAGTAAAACCCAATGGAGCCCGGTATTTCATGAATCGCATATGGGTACCTCTCTACGGGAACCTCAGAGAGCTAGTCATGGATGAAGCTCACAAATCTCGATACTCTGTCCATCCGGGTTCGGATAAGATGTATCAAGACCTTAAAGCTACGTATTGGTGGCCCAACATGAAAGCCGATATAGCCACCTACGTGAGTAAATGTTTGACTTGTGCAAAAGTCAAGGTGGAATATCAAAAGCCATCGGGGCTACTCCAACAACCTGAGATCCCAGTGTGGAAGTGGGATCAGATCTCAATGGATTTCATCACTAAACTCCCGCGAACCTTGGGTGGTTGCGACACCATCTGGGTGATTGTGGATCGTTTAACTAAGTCCGCACACTTCCTAGCTATTAAAGAAACAGATAAGATGGAGAAGTTGACTCACATCTACATTAAGGAAGTAGTTTCTCGGCACGGAGTGCCAACGTCCATCATATCAGATAGAGATGCTCGTTTCACGTCAAACTTCTGGCAGTCACTCCAGAAAGCGTTGGGAACACGCTTGGATATGAGCACAACTTATCACCCTCAGACTGATGGTCAAAGCGAAAGGACCATACAAACCTTGGAAGACATGCTTAGGGCATGCGTAGTGGACTTCGGAAATAATTAGGAAATTCACCTGCCACTAGTGGAATTCTCATATAACAACAGCTATCACACGAGTATTTCGCAGCACCGTTTGAAGCATTATACGGTCGCAAATGTAGATCACCGGTCTGCTGGGCAGAAGTTGGTGACAGCCAACTCACAGGCCCTGAGTTAATACTTGAGGCTACTGAAAAGATTGTACAAATCAGAAACCGCATGGCGGCGGCATGAGATCGACAGAAAAGCTACGCTGATCAACGACGCAAACCGCTCGAATTCCAAGTAGGCGACCGCGTCCTACTAAAGGTGTCACCCTGGAAGGGTGTAATCCGCTTTGGAAAACGGGGCAAACTTAACCCACGGTACGTAGGCCCGTTTGAAATCTTGAAACGAATTGGACCCGTAGCATACCAATTAGACCTTCCTGCCGAACTCAGTGGAGTTCACAACGTATTTCACGTGTCAAATCTGAAGAAGTGTCTATCAGATGAAACTTTAGTTATTCCATTGGATGAGATCCAAGTGGATGAACAACTACACTTCGTGGAAAAGCCTATCGAGATCATGGATCGTGAGATCAAGACTCGGAGGCACAGCAAGATTCCAATCGTTAAAGTTCGTTGGGACTCTAAGCGTGGACCGGAGTTCACGTGGGAAAGAGAGGACCAAATGAAAAGCAAATACCCACACCTCTTTGCAACTGAGCAGCAAACTAACGATACCAGTAACTAAATTTTCGGGACGAAAATTCTTTCAACAAGGGGATGATGTGACAACCTGAAAATTTTCTCATACTTTCGTGTACTATTGTTGACTAAATTCTTGTGCATGGCACTTGGAAATCTTTGTGTATGACACTTGGGAACTTCTTGTAACGTTGCGTACTATCATTAACGAACTAACTCTTTGTGCGTGGCACTCTAAACATGTACGTTACATGCTAAACCGCGTTTACTCAATTTTCGGGACGAAAATTCTTTCAACATGGGGATAATGTGATATCCCGGGTTTTTCGGATAACTTAAACGTAATACGTGTCAATCTAATTACGTGCTATGTGTACGAACGTGTACGAATTAAATGAATACGTGTTGTGTGTTGTGTGATTGTTTTAGTGATTGAATATTTAGATTAATACGTGCACGAACTTAACCGAACCGCGACACGTTCTAAACCTTGGTTCACTGCGACTCTAGGAGTAACAAGTTTTAAACTCTAGTTCAAGTCAAGTTCTCGGCCAAGATCAAATCCAACACACATCAAAAACCTAAACCTTAAACCAAACATGTCTCGGCCATAAGATCAAAACCAAACCGAAACCTATAGCATACAACTTTAGTCTTCGGCCAAAAGAGAACAAGAATCAAAGATCAAACCTAAACTCTAATACTCTAATCACTCGGCCGCAAAACCCAAACCAACCCAACCCAAGTCCCTCGGCCACAAACACTAACCAAAACCGCAAACTTATTGAGTTCAAACCCAAACTAAACCAACCCAAACCCTTGGCCGCGAGAACTAGTCCAAATCGGAAACCCATCCCCTATTTCTAATCACCTTGCGCCTATATATACACACACTAATGCATGCTCTTTCACAACTCCAAAACCCTAAAAGAAACCTGCCGTCGGCAGCTCCCTTTGCTCCTCCTAACCGATCGAGATCAGCTCTTTTGTTCATCTTTTCAGTCGCAAACAAACTGCCTTACCCTCATCATCATCTCGGTCGCAGCAAGCAACAGTTTTTTTTTCTGTTCTTTTCTTCCGGTCGCAGCAGCAATCAGCGACATCGTTCCTCTCGGCCGCAAGCAGCCTTGATCACCGGATCCCCTAGCTTAATCACGGTTCGTTTACATTGTTATTAAAAGATTTGAGGTTATCTCTGATTACAAGATCATGTTCGGATTATGTATATGTTTGAATGTCTAGTTGTTTCGGATAAATAAGCATGTTTGAATGCCTAGTTGTTTCGGGTCTTATGTGTTGGATAAGTAATAGGCTGTTTTGATCATGTGCTTGTGAATAATTGTTTGCGGAAACCCTAAGTGCTTGAATGAATTGATTGTATTGTCTTCGGATCATGTGTGCTTTCAAGTAATCGGCTGAATTGATAGTGTGGGTATACATGACTGTTTTCGGAATCAATAGCTTACAACTATGACTTGTTTATAAAGATTATAGTTATTGAGTAGGGTTTGCATGGATAAGTAGTTAGTAGTAAACTAGGATCAAAAATCGGTCTTTGCCGGATTAGGTCGATCAATAGGAACGATGTAGGTAAGTTGTAATAATAACAATGCTGAAACAACCTGCTGAATACTAGTTACAGCCGACTTCATCTGGCTGTAACTTGGTCGTTAGTTGTCGAAAAATGGATTTTCTAATGTCTAGAACATAGAGATTTGAATAAGGAATCTAATGGCACTGGATTCATAATTTTCTGAAATCGTTTGATATTTTTAAAGGGCTAAACAAGTTCAGTAGGTAAAGCTGTTAAAATTCTGAAATTTTGTTGGTTGTTTATCAAGCTAGATTTTAAAATCAGTAGGGAGTTGAGTCATGATTTTTGTACAGTAACTAGGTATAGAAATTTCCGGGCAACTCCAATTGGAATTTTGTTAATCGGACGATCAGTGATTTTTAAATAAATTCTTCCGTGGACTGCAGTCAGAAAGCGGTAAATCTGACTGCAGCTTAGTGAATTAATAACTATGGCTAATTGGTAAAGATTTAGGACTTGGAAAAATTATATAAATTTCTATGGTATAAATGTCACCTACTGTAAAAATATGGGAATTTTTGGAATGTTAGAACTATTTTATAAAAATCCTAGAAAACAGCTGAATAATTGAGTGTTAAGCAGAAAGTTGATAACTTGTGATTGTATGTATAAACTGTTGTATGGATTTGGAATATGTTTATGATAAGTTGTTTGATTACTATGATCACATGAGAATACTTACATGCATGTTTGAGTGTTAGATATGTTGTTTGTGTGTATCACTTTGTGAGTAAATTGCGTGTGGAATTTGTATTGGTGTGATTACACACTGACGTGGAATTAATTGGTTTGTTAGGACGCAACTAGCGGTCCCATTTCTTATAACATCTTTGCCACACTAACCGAGCAAATAAAGGTGAGTTCACGGCCCCTAACTTTATCCGGTTTTTAAACAACAGGGGGAGAAACATGTATACACTCTCAAACTCAAACTCTTTACGTTATACGAATTTAACGTCACATAACTATACGGTAACTAAGTTAATGTTAATGTAATGTTGTGGGCACTAAGCAGCTTTATCACTTAAGTCCTCGACAATCTCCTCGGATCGTTTGTATTTGGGTTAAATAGCGGGGGAATTATAAGTAGTACTACTGGGTCTGACGAGCCCCATCCGAGCTAGTCGCGCTAGCCGACCGGGTATGGTCAACGGATGTATAATTGGCCTAACACCGCCATGCTCATGTGATAGGCCTGGCAAAACGGAGGCACACAGTCAGCTTCGATCGCGAACACTTAGTGACATGACTTTAGGCTAGCTACCTATATACATTAATATTGAACTTAATTATGGAACAACTTAATATTCCGGGTTTGGAATATTGGAACATCAACTTATTATCCCGGGTTGGGGATAATGGAAACAACAACTTAATATTCCGGTTTGGAAATATTGGAAGCAACAACTTATTATTCCGGGATTGGAATAATGGAACTGATTAGTTATCTCGGGTTGGGGATAACGGAGTAACAAGCTATAACCGAACAAACGAATTTATAAAAACCTGTGAACTCACTCATCTTTAATGTTGACACTTGTTTCTTTACATGTTTCTCAGGACGCTAGGAGCTCTAGGTGCACGCACACGCATTGAACAAGACATCATTATAGAGTCTTATTTATTAAAATTGTTTTGGGATTTTTTTCAAGTTGTTTTGGCGTTTGTGTTGGCGCCCGCATCATTACTTATTAATGCTTCCGCTCAAACTTTAAAAACTGATACTCATGCTAAATATTGGTAATATAAAATCGACAACAAATGATTTTGGAAAACGTATAATCAAATCATATAGAGTCGTTCGACGTACTAGTGTCTTAGATTCTGGTTTGTTCACACGTCTCGCGGTAAAACTCCGTTAGTGGAAATTGAGGGTGTGACACATTATTTACCGAAACTTTGACTCGTCACTTCGACTATGAAAACGTGGTAATCAGTAGGCATGATCACTATGGATCATAACCATCATGATTACGATCACGTTGCAAAGTCCAATTGGACCTTGACTTGACCAACTAATGGTCAAAACGGAAAGTCAAATAGTAAGTCAAACTGTTTGACTTTTAGCTCATAATAAGCTAAAAGAATGAACAAGGCTTGGTTAGAGCACTTACTTGCACTCAAGGAAGCCAAGAATACTAGAAAAACTCAGATGGGAGGCCTCCTAATAAGGTAGCAACTCAACTTAGAGTTTAGAGAGAAGAAAGATGGAAATGAGTAAGGAATTTGTTTGAAGATCAAGAGTGCGAGACTTTCAACTAATGAAATCTAAACCAGCTAGTTCAGTCAGATACCGGCTAAGCAACCTCTAAAGCAGCTATCGGAGCAGTAGCAGCTTGAAATTCGCATACCAAAGACGATGGAATTCCCCACTTTCTAATGCAATACGGCAAAGCTTAGGGAGTCAGCTAGTCCAACATCAGTCATTCTAATGGAATATCTGGAATATCGAACTAGGAATTGAAAGACTTTCTTTCTTTATATTATAGTTGTGGAGGATGAATTTGATGATCACAAGTGTCAAGGACCATTCTAGGATCATTCCACAGGCTCAAAGACGTGTCAAGACCAGGCTAGAGCTTGGAGATCACGAATCTTGGGTTTCAAGGCTGTAAAACAGTTGTCTGCCATATTCTTCTGAAAATTGGCATCCCTCGCGCATCGCGGGAGATCTAGGTGATGCTCTCGCGTGGCGCCTGGGATTCCCAAGTTTCAGAATTGGAAGAACAGGTCCCTGCAGCCTAAAAGCTTGTTTTTCGACGCGTTTTGGCACTTTTAACACCATTTTAACCCCATTATTAAGCTTTATAAGGAAGATAAAGCATAGAGAACTTGAAAAATGCGCGGAAAATTTTTGAAGGTCGGTTTGTTTGGTCGTACGGTTGCGGTTTTCGGTTAATTACGACGAAAATCGTAACGAACGCGCAAATGACCGTAAACGCGTAACGAATGATATTTTTTGCATTCTAATCATTAAAATGCTAAATTTTAATGATTACAAAAATTTTTGGATGTGCGTATATGTTCCGGATTAGGAAATACGCGATTTGGCATAGTTTTGCAAAATTGCAAAATAGCCCCTAAAGTTGCAAAAACATGCTTTTGTCATACCGAAGCCCTCAAAACTTATTTCTAAGTTATGTAAAGGGTATTTAAGGTATGTTTAGCTTATTTCATTGTTCCGGAGTGTACGTTGCATTAAACTGATTACGTTTGCGTAACAGTTTGCGATTTCACTTCCAGAAGTGATTCGAAATATCAGAATTGAACAAGGATTGAAATATGAAATACCATATATAAATACACAAATCTTGGAATAAAACACAATGTTATTCAATACAAAATTGTTTCAGAATTGTGTGTTGATTAAAATACACAGATGTCACAATTCTCAAAGCCTAACTCTCCAAAAAGTCAAGCACAACATTTGCCCATTCCACACTTGCCCTGTTACACAGAAAAAGTCAAAGGGAGATGTCTGAAAAGACTGACAAAGAGTTTGAGGATACATTTATCAATGAAGGGATATAGAACATGATTGATTATCCAACAGATGATTCAAGTGCCAAGCTGGCTAAAGATTTATCACAAATAGCTCCTTCTTAATCCTCAGCAATAAAAGCTCCATCAAGAAAACCTTCAGACCCAAAAATTCTAAAGTGGAAGGTCGACAAAGACACCCATGAATTGACACTGCTCAAGTCTGATGGTAATGCCACTAAACTGTCTATGGAAGCTGCTTATGGGCTTACAGTAGAGGACTTCAAAGAATTACTATGTTTAGAGCTGGAGAAGGATGCTGATGACATAGAATCTCTTAACTTTGAACTTCAATTCAAAGGTCAAATAAGGGAATTCTTCCTGAGGAATAAAGACCAAGAATAAAGTGTTTTTCGCATCCTCTATTCCAGGGGGAGATTGTTGGGATTGAACCCTATGAAAGGAACAGATGATACAAAGCCAAATAACACTATCCGAGCTTTGGTTAAACTATCAGAGGTTACAACCTCTGTTGTAAATACACTGCTTTCCTAAAGACTGCTCTTCTATCATTTGTCTTCACAAAGTTGTAAAGGTCTGCCAGAGTTACAAGGATCAGAGGATAGAGATCAGAGCTTAGTCATTAGTTAGATTATCAATGTAACAGTGCTAAGCACTGATGTTTAGTATTAGCAGTGTTTGTAGTTAGTTACATATATTTTCCTATCACTATCAACCCTGACGTCATAAAAGATGCTCAGTGGTTAGATAGTTTGGTATAAATAGGTAACTTGTGTTACAGTTTAACTTTGTCTATCAAAATATCAACTTTCGCATTTCATCTTCTCTGCATTTTCTTACTACTAAACTTCAATTGCAAAGGCTGATGGGGAGTTTGTGAATCACATGCGAGTTTACCAACTTGAAAGCATGATGATGATGAAAACAAACGACCATTTCTTGTAGCAAAAGTTTTCCATTTATTTCCGCTGCAAATCTCTTTTAAAACTCAATCATTTTCCATTTTTGAAACAAAACTTACAAGTAATTCAAACTCAGATCCTAACAGAAGGGCAAGTTGAGCCCAAGATACATTGGACCATTCGAAATTACTGAATATGTCAGTTCCGTGGCTTATAGACTTAAGCTACCTTAGGAACTCAGTGGAATCCTTGATGTGTTCCACATATGCAATTTAAAGAAATGTCTAGTCGATCAGACGCTAGCAATGTTGCACCATGATGTGCAGATTGATGAAAACCTGAGGTTCATAAGAAACCAATTTCGATCGATGATCGACAGGTTAAGAAGCTCCAAAAGACAATGATCCCCATCGTGAAAGTCAAATGGGATGCCCATCGTGGCCCCGAATATACATGGGGGGTTGAGTCTGATATGCAACAAAAGTACCCCCATCTTTTGAATAAAAAATCTCGAGGACGAGATTTCTTTTAGAGGAGTGAGGATGTAACACCTCAAAAACTTTTATGAAATCTTATGGAAACACCTGTCCAGTCAACTCTCAATATGCCTAATAATTTGGACGGGAGGGACTAATTGTGTAAAATAATGGAAGATTGAATGTTGAGGGATCAAATATGTCAACATGCCAAAGTTTTTGGCCAATGAGTGACCCTTACGGACCGCAAGGCATATGCCTTACGGATTGTAAAGAAATTATTGACATTTTTGCTGGCAGTCCCTTACAGACAGCAAGACCCATGTCTTATAGACCGTAAGAAATTCAAAACTATGGGCACACAATAAGGCGTACGGACCGTAAGCCTGCGTCCCTTACGGTCTGTAAGACTCGGTACTAGCAGAATTTTGTTTGGAGACCAAGGCATTCTGCCCTTGTGCCACCATACTCGCGAACCTGAGCTCTTATGAAGTTCTTGACACCTCAAAATACACTTGAGATCATCTTATAATATCCCCTAACACTTGGCATGATCATGTGCTTCAAGTTCAAGTATAAATAGCCATCCTTTTCACTTCATTCCTTGCTCATTTCCTCATAATCTTCTCTATTACTCTTAGAGTGGCTTCTGATCTATAGAGGCCCCCATATTGAGTTCATCATTCTTTGGAATACTAGTAAGTGTTCCCTCTTTAGCTCATTTCTTTTTACAGGCTAAGTTTTAGGCAAAAGTCAAGCAAATTGACTTTCGGTTATGACCATTATGGTGAAGACAATGTTCGAATTAAACATGGCTACGTGATCGTAATAAGGTAGGTGATAATCCCCTATGTGGGCACCTCCTGAAAATCATATCAAGTTGGTTAAATGACGGGTCAAAGTTATGTTTAATTAAAAGTCAAAATGACATTTCAGAAAACATATATAATGAACTTATAAATGTTTAAACATGTATTTTTGACACTATATCAGTCGGTAAATAATATTAAAACATATCTAAACATATTTAGCCCGTCATTTCCAGTTTATTGCTCGGTTCGCAACCGAAAGTAAAGCAATTTGACTTCGGCTTTGACTTTCAATTCTGACCTGAATTATCCATGTTAGCTATTGAACAGGAGTTGTATTATGATCCGAATTATGTGTAGGATAACCCTCTGTGGCTATACTACTTGATCATAATCAGTTATCGAGTTTTTATACAAGTTCATACATTATGCCTTAAAACGCCAAAAATGCCCTTTTGGTGCATAGAATGGTTTTAAAATCCAATGTACATATAATTTGCATAACCTAGTGACTTGGTAATATAATTAGGATGTTTTAGCATTATGAACTTGTTTATGACTCATCCGATCACCCGATTCCGCCGATGCACGTATGGTTAGCTTATGTAACTTAGTTTACGTAAGTTAACCAAATTAGGTCAAACTCTTTCAGGTTCTTTCATATTCCAGAATATAATCATGTTTAACCACATTATACAAGTCTTAGTACTTGTGAGGGTTTAAACTACATTCTATTCGCTCCAAGTCTATGACTTGAATAAGACCCGTTAACATTCTAATGGGTTATTATACCATTCATTCCTGACTTAGGGCGTCCGGTAAATTGCAACCTTGTTAGTCGTTTTGTTTGAACAATTGCGCTTATATTTATCTTTTGATTTTAAAGATTTAAGCAAGGTAAATACTCTTAAACTATTTTCCATATACGGGCTTGGGATACGGTATATTATTACCGCATGGTCGGGTATGGGATCAATGACCTTTGTGTCGGGAATCCAAATAATATGTTTAAATTTGTCTTGCTTCATAACTTAAGCATTGGGGGTTAATACAACCGTGTTCTGGATATCCTCGGTGTCAAACCTTCAATTTCAACTTGGGGGGTTTTACCGCGAGGCGCGTGACCAACCAGGATCACAGACACTAGTCATATAGAACGTCCTCTCTATGAAAAATATACGTTTAAAACTTCAAATCAACACAAAATAATTAAAGTACGAAAGAAATGCGGAAGCGTAAAGTAAACAAATGTATCCGAGCGCCAAAACAAACGCCCACAAATAATATAATGTTCAAAAGCAAGACTCGATAAAATAGTTTTTGTATCCATGCGTGCACCTACTCCTACGCTAACGTCCTGAGAAAAAAACATGTAAGAAACAAGTGTCAACATAAAGAAGAGTGAGTTCACAGGTTTATTAGGTTTAACAGTTAATCGATTCAATAGTTTTCCATTATTCCTAACCCAGGATAATAATGTTGTTTTGATAAAAAGTTTCATGTTATAATATAGGTAGCGAACCTAAGCTATGTCACATAAGATTTCGCGACCGAAGCTGACTGTTGTTGCCTCTGGGTGTCATGTCTATCACCGACCATGGCATGTGTTAGGCCAAATTCTATACCCGTTGACCATAACCGATCAGCTAGCGCGACTAGCTCGGGTGGGGCTTGTTGAGCCCAGTAGTACTACTCAAAATTTCCCTGCTATAAATCCCATACTAACGGTCTGAGAGTTGATGAGGACTTCCCGTTATAATGTTGCTAGTGACCATAACCGTATATAACATAAACTAATTTATCGGTTTTAATGACGTTATTCAAAAATAATGTTAAAGTGAAAGTTTACCGTAAGCGTACATGTTTTCTCCCCTGTTTATTTAAAAACCTTAAAATATAGGGGCTGTAAACTCACCTTTGATAGCTCGGTTAGCCCTTTAAAGTTATTATGAGTCGAGGTAAGTTAATCACATCCTAATACGATTACCACTTAGTTTATTAGTGTGTTCACGTAAGGTACGAAATTCATACACGTATCTAACACGTATCATGCAATCACGTTAACAACTTACAGATGTCTATTCCACAAATATTTATATATAATAATAGCACACAACAATTTACATGACATTTTAGTTGGCATAAAATGGGTTCGACCATTCTTAGATAGCACAAACAAATATTTAGATACACTCATAACAACTTATCGCATTTCAGCTTTAATGTCCAGAACTGGGCTGTATTCGGGTATTTTTTAAAATAGTTTCCCTATTCCAAAATTCCAAATAATTTACAGGACATTCCAAATGGTCCGCTCCACTTTGTGTAAAATTCTCAAGACCTAAATCATTACAAACTATTTAATAAAAATCATTTAATAGGCTGCAGTCAGATTCATCACTTTTGGACTGCAGTTCACTGAATAATTTATTTAAAAATCATCGTTTATCCGATTGGCGAAATTCTAAATGGAGATTTCGGGGACACCCGTTCCCAGCTACCGTACGAATTTCATGACCTTATTCAAAATACTTTACAGGATATGACGTAAAACATAACGTGTAAAATTCTGCAGAAAAAAGCAGCTTCAGCTGCTGCACGAATCAATTCTGCTAAAATAGTAAACGACGTCAGAAAATTGCGATTCCAGTGCCATTAGAAGCGATTTTCAAAATCGTATGTTTTAGACTTTAGAAATTCCAGTTTTCGATTTGTTACGACCTGTTTACAACCAACTAAACTTGGTTGTATATGCTAATCAGCTTTCAGTTTTTCACTTATATGATACTAGAACGAGTTAAGCGATTATGCGACCTAGTAACACCATTTATTAACAAGTTAACCTATCAAATATCATCTTCTATATTAAAACCACAACAAATCCTAGGTATATATCATCATTAACATCACAAAAACGCAGCTTTAACACATAAAGAGCATCACTAACCTTGGAGCGGAATGTGAGAACTAGAGAGGGAGAGAGGTGCAATTGAGAGAAGGGAGGCGGGGGGGGGCTGTTGTCGCACACCAAAGGGGGAAGGGAACAAGAGTTTTGGTTTTTCCATGCATACACACATACATATAATATAAAAACAAGGGGTGGGGCGGTTTTGGGTTGGGCCGATTTATGCAAAGGGTGGGTTGGGTTTAAGTTGGGCCGCAAGGGGATGGGTTGGCGGGTTGGGTTGCCTTGGGCCGCAATAGAGGGGTAGGTGAAGTGGGTTCGCGCAAGGCTGAAAAGGTTTGGGCTCGGGTTCGGCTTCTAAACGTGAACATATGTTATAAACAATTAGAATACGTGACGGGTGTTTATTATATCTATACTATATATAATATACATATTCAAGGGACGACTTAAGGTAATTTGCCATTCCCTTAAAACACCTTTAATGCATTATGTACAACCCCTCAAAGCACATGAATATTTATCTTTCCAATAACACCCTTTTGGGTAGCCATACTTAAACCAAAAATCCTATTTCAAAATTCAAACCCTCATCTCTTCCTTCTCTCTATCTCTCAAATTTGCCCCAGATCAAGATCTAGATCTGCCCCTTTCTCTCAATTCACCCTTAAATCGAAGAAGAAAAGCGTGAAATGCCATGGATTGAAGAGGATGGAATGGAGACTAAGGGCGGTGGTGGCTCTAGGGTTCTGTTAAGCCCGGCAACGACCACAAACGACGGTCCCGCAGCGGCAGCGGCAGCGGATATCCTTGCTGGTTTTTGGTTTTCAACAGTGTTGGTGGTAGGGACGTAGCTGGAAGCAACCGTGGTTAGACACAAAGAATGAACGAAGGTGTGAACGGATGAAGGTACTAGACGGTGGATGTTAGGGTTCGGTTGTGAAAGCCGACTTTCCGACGACCATTCAGGTAAAACCCTATACCTACATTGATTGTCTCAGTAAATCAAGACCTATGTAAGTTTATCTATGAATAATCTTCGATTCTTTGTGTGTTCTTGGGGTTTTGCTGCTATTAATGTTTTTAGGAACTATAACCCGTCTTTGTGTGTTCGAAGTGTAGTTTAGAGATCTAGTTCTTGCAATTAGAGATCCAGTGTCGTTTTGCATATTGAATGTTGTTACGGCTTTAGAGATAAAGGGCCATTGTGTTTGCTAGATTATTGTTTGATTATGTGAATGTGGCTGTATTAGTTTGATGGAACTGGAAGAATCCATTTATTGCAATATATGTTACTTTGGTGTAGTTTGATCATCATTTTGGGATCAACAACTGGGATTAGGCAGTTTATGTCATGTTTGTATATTGATATTTCTAGAATTATTATTGCTTACTGCTATAAACATTGGAACTGTGTGCACGATAGGCTGTAGTTTTGTGCTATGATGCACTGGGATGGGTACGGGAACGGGGTACCGGTACGGGGACGGGCACGGGAAACGGCAAAACTAAAAAAATTAAAAAGCGGGGACGGGACGGGACGGGTACGGGAATAAAAACATATAAAAAAATAAATATATATCAAAGATAATGTAACAAAAAAACCCAAATTAGTTATATATTGATGTAAAGCTAAAAAATCCCATATCTTACTAATCTAATCAAACGTTAACAAGCAAATCGCTTTCAAGTTCCGGTTCATCTAATGAAAGATGATCGAAACAGCAAACCTCAATATCAACAACAGTGCCGTACTCAATATCAAAAGATATACAAAAACAGATGTGGCTCTCAAACAAAAAGATATACAAAAACAGCAAACCTCAATATCAACAACGGTGCCGTACTTCTGGAACAGGGGACGAATATCATCAGCAGTACAAGTCCAGGGAACATTCTGGGCGAGCAATCTCATTCTAGACCCTTCATCCTCTTGTTCCTCTTCTGATTGTGGGATAAAGTTGTCAACTGGAGGGGATTCAACGGCGGATTGTGTTCGGAAAATGAGAAGATTAGGCCTTTGAGGTCGATTGGGAAGTGAAACAGAGAGAGATAGAGATGAAGAGGAGGGTTTAGGGTTTATGGGGTTGAAGAATTGCTGGTTTTGTTGTTGATTAGAGAAGATGGAGGATGCAGGAATACTCGCCATTGACAGACAGTTTCTGTGAGCTCAAAAAATCCGAAAACTTGCAGGAAACGTTTCGCCTGCACGTTTCTTCGCCGTCCCCTGCGCCTGCACGTTTCTTCGCCGTTTCCTAACTGCCGGGGACGTTTCCCGGCCATCCCCATGGCGTTTCTGTCCCCTGGCAGTCCCCGGGATGGGAGTCGGCTGTTCCCAGATGTTTCCGTGCATCATAGGTTTTGTGCAGTGAAATCTGGCTACTGAGTTTATTGTTTTAAAGATATCTTTCTGATTAATTGGTTATAATTGTTCTTAATTTGCTTATATGATCAACTTTTGGGTACTATTGCAGTTATGGACCAGGTCATCCGAAGATACTAATTATTGTAGTGGTAGAATTAGTTGGTGATAATTAGGTGATGAAAAATTCTTTCCTTTAAGATGTGTTGCCTTTAATAGAAATCCACACCCTCCATCTGTGCCAAATTATTTAATACCTTGTTTTAATGTTACTAGGATCTTGAGGAGTTTATGAATCTGCCACCCGGATAAGATTCTGTTTTGATAGATGAATTTTGAAATACGAGATAGCCACCCAGATAAGTATCTGCCATACGAGGTAGCTTTCCGCTGATGTTGACCATCTTATGATAATGAATGTGAATTCTCTCCTTTCCTTTTGAGTTAACCTGTTGTCAAATGTGGAAAACAGGTGACTTAGGAATGGGTGTGTAGCTGCAGTTAGTTTCACCGTATGATGTTTTATCAGAGGTGTGATTTTATTAAGGTAATTTGAGTATTTATGTTGCGGTTTTGCAACTGGAACATTTTACCCTGGAAGGCAGGAAATTAACATGTTAAGTAAAGATTATATTTTCATGTAGAATCAATGTTGTAGAAGGCGCTAGGCGCTACTCGAGCGGTGAGGTACCGCCTAGGGATTAATCGGGATTAATAGGGAACAATCGTATTGGACTTTTATATGTAATTTTACATTTTTTATAAATATGTAGTTAACTTTATACTTTTTATATATAATTTCACAAGTTTAGGAACCATTTGTAAATTAGTGAAAAATAGAGGGGCTAAATATCAAAATACCCAAACCTAATATAACCTAATAGTACCCACACATGTTCATAAGCCGCCTCTTCCTCATCTTTATGTTTTCAACAGAGACACAACAAGAAAACTTATACTCTATAACCAATTTCGCTTCTTCTAGTCGATTAATTCTTCAATGTTGTTCGATTTTGCACAATGGAGACAAGTGTAGATCAGATTTAGGTTCTAGTCAAGGTAAAATCTCGTTCTAATTTGACTGTATTGCTCCGATATCAACTCATTTAGATCCGGTTTTGACCTCATATTTAACCGACTAGGCCCGATTTAAAGCGATTTTTGACCGACTTTTACGAGTTTGACCAATTTTGACCATTACTGCCTAATTTGGCCGATTTGGCAATTTCTGGGCGATGGACCTCCGATGACCGCCTAGGCGCCGATTAATTGGCCGCCTAGGCCGAATTCTGCAACAATGTGTAGAATCTTAGGTCTAGGAGTTGACCTGTAAGTCTTGCCAAACTGGTGGTCAGAACAGGAGCGGCGTGATCAAACTCAGCAGATACACACTTGGCCTGATCGGTTTTGTAATGTACAATTTAAGTAAGGTGAGTTTTAGAAACTGAACGGGTTAACCCAACTTCTGCTCGTTCTGGTTGTTGGCGCTATGTTATGCCAAAACCTGAGATTGTGGTCCGATTCAGAAATGTAACTAAAAGGACATAAACCGAAATGATCGGATAGGAAACAATTCTAGCATCAACTAAGTATGCATATACCAGGGATTTACGATCGTTTGGTTCATTACTTATTGTTATATGTTCAGGCTATGTGCAATTTTGTTAAGAGCATTATATAAAATATCTGGATCCTGGAGCTAAGAGCTTGAGGTTTGGTTTAGAGAAGAAAGGTTTGCTGAAAAGAAAAATGGCTATAAATTGGTCTTGTTTCATCTTAGTTGTTAGGATAGAAAAGAAAACGAAATAGAAAAGGGAGACGGAAAAAAATCCTTTAGTTTTAAACTCTACTGATTTAGCGACAAGTCTTGTCTTAAACTCTATAGATACAACGACAGTTCTTATTCATTACTAGAATAGCCACTTCTTTTAGGTCCCCGAATTCAAAACGCATCAAATATCTTCATAGATTTGGTTGTATGCCTTTAAAGAGACACTTTAGCGACTCGTTTTGTTTTAAGCTAAATATTGATTTAGTATATTTGTTGTATGACCCGTTAAAGATAAAACATTACCCAAAACATTCTATCATCATTTCATTGGACTTGCCATCTAATAAGTTTGGTTAACTTGTTGATGGTGCTAATATATTTTATTTTATTTTATTTTTTGAATTTTTTAGTGAAATTTTGATGGGAAATCGGGGACAGAAACGAGCTGATGCAATCGACGAATTTCCAACGGATAAAAGAACGTGTTGTTCATTGGAGCTCAAAGCAAGTTCATCAGCATCACTGATGGAAACAGCCACAAGTGCCTCCACAAAGCAGACCCATGATCACGAAATAGAAACAACTTCATCTACATCCGGGTCGGGCTCGGCCCGTACAGACCAGGGTTATCGATTTGAACAGCAAGACCACTTTATCTCATTATGTTGATACTGCATCTGGGGCTAATGCTACCACATTTGGTGAGTCACACGGGAACCTCATTCAGTTTTTGTTATATCTATACTATATATTATCAATAAGAATGTGTATGTAATATCTGCATGGTTAATGATACAAGTAATGTTAGATAACTAACTATGTTTTCATGGAGGTTTTAGGTGACTTTTCATGATCCCGAATCAGCTGCGAAAGCGTGTGTGGATCCAGCTCCGGTTATTGATGGTAGAGGGCGATTTGTAATTTGGCATCACTTGGACGCGTTCGTCCAGTATTTCCTTTTGGTAAGAAATTGCTACAATAACATTGATTAGAGTTTTAAACAACTATATTCTTTTAACTTATAAGCAGAAGCATATATCAATAATCATATCATCAGTGCATATATCATGTTTAACGCTAAAAGACTCTTTTGCCCTTGGAACCTTTTCAGTTGGGAGCAACAATCAAAGGGCCAGATTGTTGTGTGATTACCCTCCATTCCTCTTCAAAGTTGGTTTACAAGAACTTATCTTTCATAGTCTCAATGTCTAATTACGTATATTTCGACCATATGTTGGTTGTAAGCCATGACCAGAAAACGACTAGGTGTAAATACCCATTCATAGCAAAAGATAAAGAATTACAAGTAGTTGTGTACTAGATGGATGTTAGGTAGCTTTTAGAACTGTATTTTTTTCGTTTAACTTTTAAGAAGTCCTAGACTGTTTTTTGTTCAACTTTTTTTACCTTTTTTTAATAAAACCACCCGTTTTGACCCGGACCAAATTTTGGAAAGGCCAGTTCTGACCTGACCCAAAAACACCATGTTTTGAACTAACCCATTTTGACCAAGACCTTTTTGACTTTGTAACCCGAATTGACTGTGAAAAATGAATGCATTTATGTGTTTGTAATTTTTATATAACTTGCTGATTGAGAAACAAACAGGTGTATCTGGTACAAATTGAAAATGAAAATGTTGTAATTTTTAGAGTTGGTGAAGAGAAAGGTTCATTTGGGGAAAACACGTTGGATGATTACGTCAAGTGATCACTACCACAACCAATGTTACAGGTGATGTGTTTGTTAAAATTACTCTAAAAAATAAGTGGAAGGGATATAAAATTGCCACTCAGAATTTTAGTATATTTAAGTCAAATAGTTTTGAATACAATATTGCATATCATCGCATGAGTTATAGAGCTCGAACTCGACGAGGTTTCAGATGTTCCTTTCGACTGAGGGCATCGGCTACCACGTTAGCCTTACCCAGGTGGTACTGAATAGCACATTCATAATTGTTCAGGAGCTCGACACAGGGACGATGACGCATGTTCAACTCCTTCTGATAAAAAATGTTGGAGGCTCTGGTGATCTGTGTAGATTGTGCACTTGGTTCCATACAGATAGTGTCTCCATATCTTTAGTGCGAAGACTACCGCTCCCAGTTCCAGATCATGCGTCGTGTAATTCTTCTTGTGAACTTTAAACTGCCAAGATGCATACGCGATAACCTTATCACGTTGCATGAGCACACATCCAATCCCTTAATGGAAGCGTCACAGAATACCACAAAGTCATATGTCCCTTCCAGCAAGGACAAAATCGGTGCGTTGCAGAGCTTCTGCTTCAGCAACTGAATTGCTGCTTCCTGCTTATCACCCTAAATATACTTGGTGCCCTTCTGAGTTAGGGTGGTAAGCGGTTGAGCCATCTTAGAAAATCCCTCGATGAAACGATGATAGTAGACTGCCAAACCCAAAAACTGGTGTATCTCTATCTATCGTTGTCCTCGGTGCTTCCCAGTTCTTGATAGCCTCTAACTTGGTTGGATCAACGTGAATACACTTTTCGTTCACTATATGCCCCAAAAACTGAACTTCGCGCATCCAAAAATCACATTTGGAGAACTTGGCATATAGTTTCTCTTGTTGTAACAACTCCAACACTAGATGTAGATGCTCCTCATGCTCTTCCTTGTTCTTGGAGTAGATCAGTATGACATCAATGGACACGATGACAAACTTGTCGAGATACGGTTTACACATGCGGTTCATGAGGTCCATGAATACCCCGGGTGCGTTGGTGAGACCAAATGGCATGACCAAGAACTCGTAATGGAATATACCGAGTACGGAACACGGTCTTGGAGATGTCCTCCTCCCTGACACGGAGCTGATGGTAACCTGACCTTAGATCAATCTTTGAATAGTAGCTCGACCCCTGAAGTTAGTCGAAAAGGTCATCTATGCGAGGCAATGGATACCGATTCTTGATGGTAACCTTGTTGAGCTCCCGGTAGTCGATGCACATGCGGAAAGTTTCGTCCTTCTTCTTGATAAAAAGAACTAGAGCTCCCCATGGTGATGAGCTAGGTTAGATAAACCCCTTATCCAATAGCTCTTGGAGTTGAGTAGATAGTTATTGCAGTTTTGCCAATTCGATTTCGAATTCGACTTGACGATGCGGTGGGAGACCAGGAAATCCTTCGGGAAAGACATCAGTGAAATCACGGACGATAGGAATGTCTTTGATCTTCTTCTCGCCCTGGGGTTGTTCGGTGATCATGGCTAAAAATGTAAAGGAATTCTTCTTCCGAATATATTTCTGGGCTTGCATGAATGAGATGATGTTGGTAACGACGCTAGTCTTCTCGCCTTGAACCGATAAGACTTTGCCATTGGGAAGGGGAATGCGAATAGACTTCTCGTGACAGAGGATTTCAGCTCAGATTTCGGACAACCAGTCCATACCGACTACCACGTCGAAAATGCCCAAAGTAGTTGTCTTGAGATCAGTTGTGAAAGTGTGACCAGCGAGTTTAAGTTGGCATCCGTTTACCACGTGGGTTACATCTATGGGTTTACCGTTTGCGAATGCAATGGCGTATGGGTTTTCTTGACGTTCGGGTGTAAGTTTTAGGTACTTCCTAAATGACTCAGAAATAAAGCTCCTATCGGTACAGGTATCAAACAAAAGTGAAGCAAAATGATCATTGAGAGGGAACTTACCGGTGACGACGTTGGTGTGGTTTCTAGCTTCGCTCTTGACGAGTGTGAACGCTCGTCCTTTGTCACCTCTAGTGGCACCATTCCCGTTACTGTTGTTATTGTTACCACTGTTGTTGTTGTTCTTGAGTTGCGGGCAATCCTGCTTGAAATGTGCGTTGCTACCACACTGGTAGCATCCCCGGTTTGCCCCTACTGCTGCTGAGGCTGATTCTGATTTGTCTTGGCAGAATAACCGCATGGCAGTCCTTTGTCGCGTGACCCGATTTGCCGCACCTTTGGCAACGGTTGTTGGCACATGGGCCGTGATGGTGAAGGTTGCAACGTTTGTACTGCGGCTTCCAACCCGCATAGCCGCCCTGTGCCTGGTTATTGTTGTTGTTGTTGTTGGCCTTCTTCTGATAACCATGTTGTGGTTGACTTGATGAAGATTGTCGAGCAGATGTGTCCTCGAACTTGCGTTTATTTTCCGGGGCATTACCAGTTGCACCCCTCGATGGTAGCTTCCTTTGCTCTACCGCGTTATCAGCAAGTTGGTGAGCCAACCTCACAGCCTGATGAACCGTTATCGGGTTACTTGACATTACCATACCACGTATCTCAGGAACTAAACCCCCAAGATACAATTCAATCTGCTTCGAAACCGGGTGCGCCATATCTGGGCATAGGAACACCAAGTCGTAGTGTTGTGACGTGTATGCCTCAATTTCCGATGCCACCATCTTGAGATTCCACAAGCTATGCTCCAACTGTTGTACACGATCACGGGGACAATATTCCTCCTTGATTAAAGCTTTGAACGCGGTCCATGTCATAGCGTTCGCAGCAGCTAGTCTTCTTGCCTATACTCCTACATCCACCATGTTAAAGCCCCGTACTCCAATGTCGAGGCAGCATACTTTACTCGATTCCCCTTAGCACAATTGCACATAGCAAACACAGACTCGGACTTCTCTATCCAGTGAACCAAGCCGATTGGTCCCTCAACTCTAGTGAACTTCTCGGGCTTAGCATCCAAGAACATCTTATAGGGGGTTTAAAACCCCTTCTGGAAACAGAGTGTTAGAGATTCAATGAGAAGATCGGTTGCAGGTAGTATCTCAATTTTCCCATGAAAATTGATAACATTTACTTACAGGTGGGTTTTGCGCATTCTGGTTTTCTGCTAGCGCTGCGGCCACTTGTTCTTGAATGAGCGCGGCTAGCTCTGCCGGGGTTACAGTCAAATTGTTGCGTCGTCCACATCCGTTGGATGCCATTGAGTTCTTCACAACATAATGCAAGTATTGATAAGTACATACCCCACATAATTATCAATATCCAAATGATAAATTGAAGCACAGTTGGAGAAACATTATAACAACTTGGCAAATGAAAATTAATAAAAATATCCGACTAAATAAATTGCAATTTTCATCACAATATAATAATCCAACATTTAAATTTCAACTACTAAATCACAAAGTTCAATCATAAAAAGAAAACAAAATAAACCGAAGAATGGGTCAGTCATCCACGTCCCCATCTCCGAGGTCATCACCGTTGTCCCCGTCTTCGTCATCCGCCGGAACCTCCTCCGGCTCCTCATTTTCTACTTCGGGCTCATCCTCCGGAATTAAGCGAAACGTGTAACCGTACAACCGAACGAACCGACACTCAAGATATTTTTGGACATAATTCAAGTTCCCTATGCTTTAACGTCCTTATAAAGCTTAAAAATGAGGTTAATAGGTGTTAAAAGTGCCAAAACGTGACAAAACAAGTTCAAGGGCCATTTCTGCCAACTTTTGAAACTTGGTGCCAGCTAGGGGTGGATGCGGACCACATCCATAGGACCATACGGTCCTGGGTCCCAGATCAGCTGTTTTGTTGGCAGCCACTTGTTCACTCCCTTGGACACCAAGCATTCGAATTTTCCAGCCTTGTTCCTGCTTTGGACATGTGTTAGGACCCTCATATGATAATGACACCTCAAGGGACATGTGTATTGATACTGTGGCACTTGAACATCTATAATAGCAACCAAGTTCTCCATCATTCTTTGCTCAATTCTTTTCTTTCTCACATTTGCTCTAAGTTGGAGTGCTATCACCTTTGAGGAGGCCTCCCATCTGAGCATTCTTCATCCTTGAGCTCTTCAAGTGTTCTTCAACACAAGTAAGTGCTCTCCTAGTCTTGTTCATTTCTTTTAGCTATTTTGAGCTAAAAGTCAAACAGTTTGACTTTCTGTTTGACTTTCAGTTCTGACCATGAATAGCGATGGTTATGATCCATAACGATCATGCCTACTGATTACCACGTTTACTAGTCGAAGTGACGAGTCAAAGTTTCAGTCAAAATGCGCATTATGTGCATTTTGCGACGAAACTATTTTCGGGTATCAAAACACTAAGTTTTGATACCAAAAAAATTTGTAACTTAGTTAGACATGTTTTGAGATGTTTAACTCGTTATTTAGGGTCGTAAGTCGAGCGGTCTTGACCACCGCTTTGACTTTCGAATCCACCCATTTGGTCGATCTTAGGATCCGACCAAACACATAATTGTGGCCATAGTTGTATAGGGAATAACCCTATGAGGTTATACCTTGTGGTTACGTCGTTTGGTTAGTGTTATGTTAAGTCGCTAGTTATGCCTTTATAAATGACCAAAATACCCTTTTTGCGCAGAAATCAACTTTAAGCATATGTAACCAACATTTTGGCATATAAACTGATGTTGCAACTATATTAAACTTATTTTGGCATAAAAGACTCATCATAACATATATCTAACCATCCGAAAACGTATTTACGCAAATGATCCGTTAAAGTAGCATATGTCACACCCCGACCGCGTAAAACAACAAATCGCGGCGGAAACGTCGGGGAGTGTCGTAACAAAACTATTGTTTCACAACCATGGCACATAAAGTTATGTTTTAATTCACTAGATTGTATACATTGTCTGGAATAAAAACGGAACATACAACAAAAGTTAAACTATTCTTCCTGATTTTAGAGTCACTAAGGCCCAAGTCCGCCCGACAATCAAACATTCACTCCTGAAACATATGTGAAAATAAATACGTTAGCATAAAAATGCTTGTGAGTAACATAGGTTTTGTTATTTAAGATTCATGGCACAAAAAGTTTAAAGAAATGTTTGACAAAAAGTGGCCATGAATCCTTACAAAATGTTTTCTTTTATGAAATCATAAGAAAATCAAATGATATAAAAGAAATAATGTATGGTTAAATCAATAACCAAAAATTGTGTTATGTCTTATAACAAAATGCCATGTTTTGTATAAAATATATAATGTCTTGTATTTTGTTTGAGATGATTTAGATAACGCCACGATATGTAAGATAATAAAAGCACTTATATATAGGAAGTGTCATCGGTGTATCCACCATGCTTTTATTATTATATACATGTTTCGTTATTTAAGTCACTCACCATAAACCAACCATCAAAAAGTCTTGTTTAAACCAAAGAAATGTCTAGTATAAAGTATGTCATGTAAACTAATGTCATGTAAACCAATTCATGTAAACAAATGTCATGTATAAACAAATTCTTGTGTAAACCAAAATGTCAAATATAAACCAATGTCTTGAATAGTCAAAATGTCGTGTATAAAACAATGTCTTTGAATAATCAAACGTTATATTTTATAAACCGTTGCTTTTATTGTTTAAAACATACGTTAAGATTGTTGGCAAACACATTCAAACCTTGTTGACAGTCAAATAGACCCTTATAAAGTCAAAGGTCTATCCATTTCATCGGATAAAGTCGTTTCCAAACAAACCAAGGAAGTGGGAACGGGATTGTCAATCCTATGGTACCATTACATACTACCGGTCGGCGTGATCAATGTTAATGAATGTATTAAGTCAATATCCAACGCACCAATATGTCAAGAACAATGTAAGCAAAAGTGTCCTTAAAAACCATGTACTAGTATGCTCAGTCTACATACATGGCAAGAATGTCTTTGAAAACCATGTAATAGTATGCTCAGTCAACATCCATAGCAAGAATGTCTTTGAAAACCATGTACTAGTATGCTCAGTCAACTTATATAGCAAAAATATCTTTGAAAATCAATGTGCTAGTATGCTTAGTCAACATACATAGCAAAAATGTCTTTGAAAATTAATGTGCTAGCTATGTTAAGTCAACATATGAAGCAAAAGTGTAATAGAAATCAATGTACTATGTAATCAAATCATATATAATGTCATGAAAATACGAAAGTAGTCATAGGCACAATATGTTTCACCCCAAACATTTATAAAACATAAAAGAGGGGACTATGTACTCACTTAGGATTGCAAGTAAGTCCTTGTTCAAGAAGATAAACCAAAGCTCAAGAGTTCAAGAATTTAAGTATGTCCTAATATTGGATAACTATGTTAATATCGGGACATAAATGGAAGATCGGATAGAATGATGCCTCATAAACCAAATGAGTATTGGAACTCATATGAAATGGTTTACTAAGCTTTACATTCTGAATTGAAATGATTTCTAAGTGCTTTTGACCCATAATGACTCGTTAAGGTAGTTTAAGCTAAGCCACTTTAACGTGTCATTTGCGTAAATATGTATTCGGATGGTTAGATATGCCATATGATAAGTCTTATATGCCAAAACAAGTTTAATATAGTTGCAACATCAGTTTATATGGTAAAACATTGGTTACATAAGCTTAAAATCGATTTATGCGCAAAAAGGGCATTTTGGTCATTTATAAAGGAATAACAGGCGACTTAACATAACAGTAACCAAATGAAATGACCATAAGGTAAAACCTCAGAGAGTTATTCCCTATACGACTATGGTCACAAATATGGGTTTGGTTGGATTCTAAGATCAACCAAACGGGTCGGATTCGAAAGTCAAAGCGGTAGTCAAGACCGCTCGACTTACGACCCTAATAAAGCAATAAACTAAAAGTGACGAGTTAGACATGCAAAACATGTGTAACTAAGTTATAAAAATGTTTTGGTATCAAAACAAAGTGTTTTGATACCAGAAAATAGTTCCGTCGTATAATGCGCATTTTGCGCATTATTGACCGAAACTTTGACTCGTCACTACAACTAGTAAACGTGGTAATCAGTAGGCATGATCGCTATGGATCATAACCATGGTGATTATGATCACGTTGCAAAGTTCAATTGAACTTTATCTTGACCAATTAGTGGTCAAAGCTGAAAGTCAAACACTGTTTGACTTTTAGCTTGAAATAGCTAAAATAAATAAACAAGACTAGGATAGAGCACTTACTTGTATTGATGAACACTTTGAAGAGATCAAGGATGAAGAATGCTCAGATGGGAGGCCTCCACAAAGGTGGTAGCACTCCAACTTCGAGCAAGAGAAGAAGAATGAGAAATGAAAGGAAAAATGGTGATGATCAAGGATATTTATACTAATCTTGGAGCTCCCAAATCATGACAAGTGTTGATCCAGGTGTTAGGGGTTTGATTAGTGTCATAACACTTGTCCTAACGAGAAGAAATGGTGGCAAATTCGTTTGCTTGGTGTCCAAGGGAGTTAACAAGAGGCTGCCACCTTGCTACGACAATTCTGCTAAGCTAGGGGGTCCTTATGGACCATAAGGGCTTTGGGATTACGGTTTGTAAGCCCTTTAGTTGGCAGATAGTTTGGGAAAATGGCAGAACAGGCCCCTGCACATGTTTCGTCACGTTTTGGCACTCCAAACACCCGCTAACCTGATTTTTAAGCTTCATAAGGATGATATAGCTTAGAGGACTTGAAATATATCGAGAAATGTCATGGATGTCGGTTCTTTTGGTCGTACGGTTGCGATTTTCGGTTAATTACGACGAAAATCGTAGCGAACGCGCAAATGACCGTAAATGCGCTACGAATGATATTTTTGCATTCCAATAACTAATATACAAGATTTTAACGATTACAAAAATTTTTGGATGTGTGTACATGTTTCGGATTAAGAAATACGCGAAACGGCATAGTTTCGCAGCATTTGCAAAATAGCCCCTAAAGTTGCATAAGCATGTTTTTGCCATACCAAAGCCCTCAAAACTTATTTCTAAGTTATATAAAGGGTATTTAGGGTATGTTTACCTTATGTCATTGTTTCGGAGTGTACGTCGCATTAAACTGATTACGTTTTGCGATTTTACTTCCAAAAAAGTATTAAAATTGAACCAAAATTGAAATTGAACCAAGTTTGTAGGCCACCTTTCTGATTCTCTCAACGATCTTGAATGGTCCAACATACTGTGGTACAAGTTTTCCTTTCTTTCCAAATCTGACCACACCTTTCC
Source organism: Scalesia atractyloides (assembly GCA_947069175.1). Taxonomy (NCBI): domain Eukaryota; kingdom Viridiplantae; phylum Streptophyta; class Magnoliopsida; order Asterales; family Asteraceae; genus Scalesia; species Scalesia atractyloides. The sequence goes on from CAMTDV010000030.1 coordinate 33,490,302, forward strand.
AAGGGGATACCTTTAGTAGGACGTGATCGCCGACTTGAAATTCCAAGGGCTTGCGCCGTTTGTCCACATAACTCTTTTGACGGCTTCTAGCTATCAAAAGATTATCACGAATTATCTTGACTTTATCAGTAGTATCTTGAATGCGCTCAGGTCCAGTGAATTGAGATTCACCGATTTCATTCCAGGAGATAGGTGAACGACATTTTCGACCATGAAGAGCTTCAAAAGGCGCCATGTTAATGCTAGAGTGATAACTGTTGTTGTAGGAGAATTCGATCAATGGTAGATGCGAATCCCAACTACCACCAAAATCAATCACACAGGCTCTAAGCATATCCTCCAATGTTTGGACTGTTCTTTCCGATTGTCCATCCGTTTGATGATGATAAGCAGTGCTCAAGTTAAGCTTGGTTCCCATGGCAGACTTCATGGTTCTCCAAAAATGAGATGAGAATCGAGCATCACGATCAGATATGTATCCAAAGGGACACCATGAAGAGATACTATTTCATCCACAAAGATCTTAGCAAGTTTGTCAGCAGAGAAGTCCTCACGAATGGCTATAAAGTGTGCTGACTTTGTTAGACGATCAACGACTACCCAAATGGCATCGTGACCTCTAGAAGGGCGTGACAATTTGGTAATAAGATCCATAACAATGTTTTCCCATTTCCAAACCGGAATCTCTGGTTGTTCTAGCAAACCAGAAGGACATTGACTTCCGCCTTAACATTGAGACAAGTAAGGCATTTGGAGACGTACAAAGCTATGTCTTTCTTCATATCCGGCCACCAATATGGGTCCGAAGATCCTTGTACATTTTGTATGCACCTGGATGAATTGAATAACGAGACTTATGAGCTTCATCCATTATCAAGGTGCGAAGATTGTCTAGACTTGGAACCCACAAACGGTTCAGATTATTAGATGACCATTGTCTTTTGTTTCTAGATGAAGCTCGAGATGATGTGGTAATTCATTACCCATTTTGTCTTGTGCAACACAAGTACGTTGAGCTTCAAGAATACGTGTCTGGTGTCACACCCCGACCGTGTAAAACAACAAACTGCGGAGGAATCGTCCGGGAGTGTCGTAACAGAATTATTGTTTCAATAACTATGACATAAAATGTTAAGTTTTATTAAATATAATTGTTTACATTGTCTGAAATTTAAACATAAAACATAACATAAGTTAAATTTTCTTCAGGTTTTAAGTCACTAAAGCCCAAAGTCCATCCTAAGTGTTGCATAATCAACCTTAAGCATTCGCTCTTGAAATATGTGAAAATAAAGTACGTCAGCATAAAAATGCATGTGAGTAACATAGGTTTTGCATTTAAGATTCATGGCCTAGAATGTTTAAAGGAATACTTAGTTAAAAAGTAGCCATGAATACTTACAAAATGTTTTCTTTTATGAAATCATAAGATATATCAAATGATATAAAAAAATAATGCATGGTTAAATCATTAACCAAAATATAAGTAATGTCTCGTGTAAAAATGTCATGTCATAGATAAAAATATCTTGTCTTTTACTTTGTTTGAAATGATTTAGATAACGACACGATATGCAATATGATGAAAACACTTATAAATAGGAACTACCGGCGACGTATCCACCATGCTTTTACCATATTACACCCGTCCCGTTATTTAAATCACTTACTATAAACCAACCATCAAAAAGTCTTGTTTAAACCAACGAAATGTCTTGTAATAAGTATGTCATGTAAACTAGTGTCAAGTAAACAAATGTCATGTATGAATAAATTCTTGTGTAACCAAAATGTCAAATGTAAACCAATTTCTTATATAGTCGAAATGTCTTGTATTAAACAATGTCTTTGAATAATCAAACGTTTTGTTTTATAAGTCATGCTTTTATTGTTTAAAACATACATTAAGTTTGTTAGCAAACACATTCAAACCTTGTTGACAGTCAAATAGACCCTTATAATGATAAATGTCTATCCATTTCATCAGATTCTGTCATTCCCTAAAGTCGCTTCCAAACAAACCCGGGAAGTGGGAACGGGAGTGTCAATCCTAGTGTACCATCACATACTACCGGCCGGCGTGATCAATGTTAATGAATGTATTAAGTCTATCTCCAACGTACCAATATGTCATGAACAATGTAAGCAAAACAAATGTCTTTGAAAACCATGTATGAGTGTGCTCAGTCAACATACATAGCAAGAAATGTCTTTGAAAAACCATGTACTAGTATGCTCAGTCAACATACATAGTTTGTCGTAAATAGTCCCTGTGATCGAATAAGCTTGTTTTTGACATATCAAACCCTTCAAAACTTATTTCTAAGTTATATAAAGGATATTTAGGGTATTTTTAGCTTATGTCACTATTCTGGACTATATGTTGCGTTTAACTGATTTCGTTTTGCGATTACACTTCCAGAAAAGGTTTGAAAGGTCAAAATCCAACATATATATTGAAAATGCACAAAACTCATAAGTAAATACACAAATTGTAAACAATACAAAGTTTCATTAATCATCAAATTGTTCAGAAGTTGATACAAGATTGAATTACACAGATGTCACAGTCTCACCTACTTTAGGATATTTGGTCCTGAAATTTAATTAGAGGCAACTTGTGAGAAAAGATGTGGATACTTCGCCTTCATTTGATCCTCTCATTCCTAAGTAAATTCCGGGCTACGTTTGGACTCCCAGGGAACTTTAACAATCGGTATCCATCTTGACTTCACGGTCCAGAATTTCCACAGGTTTCTCAGCAAAATGCATCGTGTCATCAACACGAATTTCATCAAGAGAGATGTGGAGGTTTTCATCAGCCAAACATTTTTTCAAATTGGACACGTGGAAATTTGGATGAACATTACCAAGTTCAGGAGGTAGCTTAAGTTTGTAGGCCACTTTACCAATTATCTCAATGATCTTAAATGGTCCAACGTATCATGGCGCAAGTTTTCCTTTCTTCCCGAATCTAATCACACTTTTCCAAGGGGATACCTTAAGGAGTACGTGATCACCGACTTGGAATTCCAAGGGCTTGCGTTGTTTGTCCGCGTAACTCTTCTGACGGCTTCTAGTTGTCGTGAATTTTCTTGACTTTGTCCGTTGTATCATGAATGAGTTTAGGTCCAGTGAATTGAGATTCACTAATCTCATTCCTACAGACAGGTGAACGACATTTTCGACTATAAAGAGCTTCGAGAGGTGCCATGTCAATGCTGGAGTGATAACTGTTGTTGTAGGATAATTCGATCAATGGTAGATTCGAATCCCATCCACCACCAAAGTCACTCACACAGGCTCTAGCATATCCTCCAGTGTTTGGATTGTCCTTTCAGATTGTCCATCCGTTTGAGGATGATAAGAAGTGCTCAAGTTATGCTTGGATCCCATGGCAGATTGGATGGTTCTCCAAAAATGAGATATGAATCGAGCATCACGATCAGATATGATATCCAAAAGGACACCATGCCGAGATACTATTTCATCCACATAGATCTTAGCAAGTTTGTCAGCAGAGAAGTCCTCACGAGTGGCTATAAAATGTGCTGACTTATTTTGACGATCAACGACTACCCAAATGAGATCGTGACCTCTGGAAGTGCGCGGTAATTTGGTAATGAGATCCATGGAAATGTTTTCCCATTTCCATACCGGAATCTCTGGTTGTTCAAGCAAACCAGAAGGACATTGATGTTCCGCCTTTACCTTAAGACAAGTAAGGCATTTGGAGACGTACAAAGCTATGTCTTTCTTCATACCCGGCCAACAATACTGAGTAAGAAGATCCTTGTACATTTTGTCTGCACCTGGATGAATTGAATAACGAGACTTTTGAGTTTCATCCATTATCAAGGTGCGGAGATTGTATAGACTTGGAACCCACAAATGGTTCAGATAATAAGATAACCCATTGTCTTTTGTTTCAAGTTGAAGCTCGAGATGATGTGGTAATTCAATACCCATTTTGACTTTTGCAACACAAGTACGTTGAGCTTCAAGAATACGTGACTGGATATCAGATCGAACTTGTACATAATGTAACTTGACACGTTCTTTACGACTAAGAGCATCAACTACGACATTCGCCTTACCAGGATGGTAGCGAATTTCACAGTCATAGTCGTTCAGAAGTTCAACCCATCGCCGTTGTCTCATGTTTAGTTCTTTCTGATTGAAGATATGTTGGAGACTTTTGTTGTCTGTGAAAACCAAACATTTTGTACCATAAAGATAATGTCTCCAAATTTTGAGGGCGAAAACAACAACATCCAACTCAAGATCATGACTGGTGTATTTCTTTTCATGAACTTTTAACTGTCTCGATGCATAGGCTATAACTTTGTATTGCATAAGAACGCAGCCAAGGCCTAAGTTTGATGCATCACAATATATAACAAAGTCTCTGTTGCCTTTAGGTAGAGATAGAATTGGATCATTACAAAGTTTCTGTTTCCAAGTCTGAAAAGCTTCTTCTTGTTTAGGTCCCCACTCAAAAGATTTATTCTTTTGAGTTAGAGCAGTAAGGGGAACCGCAATCTTGGAGAAGTTTGTAATGAAGCGATGATAATAACCCACAAGACCCAAAAATGAACGAACTTCGGTAGAAGTTGTAGGCGTATCCCATTCCTTAATCGCACTGATTTTGGCGGGATCTACATGTATACCTTGCTCGTTGAAAATATGTCCCAAAAATTGAACGTCTTTTAGCCAAAATTCGCACTTGGAGAATTTGGCATAAAGTTGTTCTTTCTTTAGGAGTTCCAACGTTAAACGAAGATGTTGTTCATGATCGGATCGAGACTTATAATAAATCAAAATGTCATCAATGAAAACAATGATGAACTTGTCCAAATAAGGCTTACAAACCCTATTCATCAAGTGCATGAATATAGCAGGAGCATTTGTCAGACCAAATGGCATATCAGTGAACTCATAATGACCGTAACGTGTACGAAAAGCTGTCTTGGGAATATCTTCCTCGAATACACGAAGCTGATGATACCCAGAACGTAGATCAATCTTTGAGAAGCAAGTAGCACCCTGTAGCTGATCAAAGATATCATCAATGCGAGGTAGGGGATATCGTTTCTTGATTGTGAGCTTGTTGAGCTCACGGTAATCGATACACATACGTAAGACCCTGCCTTCTTTTTCACAAAACACAGGAGCACCCCAAGGTGAAAAGCTCGGTCGAATGAATCCTTTGTTAGATAACTCCTGAAGCTGTTTTGACAACTCTTGCATCTCAGACGGTGCAAGACGATATGGAGATTTAGCAATAAGGTTGGCACAAGATCTATACGAAACTCAACTTGTCGGGCTGGGGGTAAACCAGGTAGTTTCTCGGGAAACACCTCAGGATAATCCCGAACAAGAGGGATATCTTGAATAGTTTTACCTTTGCCTTTCTCCTCTACGATATGTGCCAAGAAAGCCGCATAATTCTTGCGTAGATATTTTTGTGCTTGAGTACAAGTCATGAGTTTGAGACTACTAACTGGTTTTTCTCCATGAACCTCCAAATTTCACCAGACGAAAGGGGTATTCGAACAATCTTATCAAAACAGACCACCTCAGCATGATTTTTAGTTAACCAATCCATTCCCACTATAATGTCAAAGCTCCCGAGTTGCATAGGTGTGAGGTCAATAGGAAAAAAAGATGGTTGTCGAGGTTCAATTGACAACCGGGAATGACAGAATCAAGTTTAAGAGGCTCGCCACTAGCTATCTTGACTGTCAAGGGCTTTCCTAGTTTAGTTCTTGGTTTTGAAAATAAAGGCTCAAATGTTAAGGATACAAAACTTACATCCGCCACCAAATCAAAAATATAGAAGTAGGATGGTTGTTAACATAGAACGTACCGTTCACCACCTGGTTGTCTGCACGTGCCTCGTTTGCATTGATGTTAAACGCTCGTCCACGAGCCTCGCATCTGCCAACCTTGGACAATTGTTTCTGTAGTGGGTCAGATCCCCACAGTTGTAGCAAGAACCGGGTGGATAATGAGGTCGCGTAGGATCGGTTGGCTGCTGAACAGGGTTTTGTATAGCTTGGTTCTGAGCGGGAGGACAGCGACAAGTGTTGGCCAGATGGCCAGATCGTCCACAATTTGTAAAGATACGACATGGTAATTGAGGCTGATGGTGACTGTTGCACTTGTTGCACAGAGGTGCAGTGCCAGTATACTGTTTCTTGGCAGGAGGCTGAGCAGGCTAGTTAGGAGCGGCTTGATTGGGTTGTGTAGTGACAGCAAAGTTCTTAGAAGCCTTACGTTTCCTCGACTTCTTTGACCCTTCAGCTTTCTTACCCTTTTGCTTCTCAGACTTGTCAGACGGTTTCTTGTCACCCTTACGATGGCGCTTACCCTTTTTGATCTGTGATTCAGTCAGTGTTGCAGATAGCTCAATGGCTTGTCTAACAGTAGTAGGGTTGCTGCCGGTGACAATATCCTGAACCAGGTCAGGAAGACCATCTATGTATTTTTCAATCGTCTTATCCAGAGGCGTCACCATCTCAGGGCACAACAAACTCAACTCCTCATATCTGTCAGTATACGCACGATGTTCACCACTATCTTGCTTCAGGTCATGGAACTCATTCTTAAGAGCCCTCTTTTCATGACGAGGGCATAACTCTTTCATCATTAGAGCTCTGAGTTCCTCCCAAGTTTGACTCATAGCAATATCAGCACCCCTATCTCTCATCACTCCATTCCACCACGTGAGTGCTCTCTTTTCAAACACACCGAAGCAAACTCAACTTTCCGCTCATTTGAACATTGAACATGACGAAATGAATTCTCAAGACTCTCAAACCACTGTAAGAGCCCAGTTGCTTCCTCAGAACCACTAAAAGTGAGCGATTTAGCTGAATTAACCTGTTTAAAGTTGCACGCAGCAGGTGCATTGTTGTTATTGTTAGCTTGGTTTATCTGAGTTATGAGATTTGGAAGCACAGCAGCAAACTGCTGAGCGATTAGAGCCGCCATGTCAGCGTCCGTATTTACGTTTCGTCGAGGATGCATTCTATAAGAGAGAAAAACATGAGAGAAAACGAGTGAGATGAATGTTGAATAATCAAAATGAGATGAATAAATACCGACAAATGTAAGGATGGTGGTCGTTCGTTTGTTTACTCAAAACAAACAAACGACACACAGTGACTAATCAAAGTAAATGGGTCTTTGTAATGTATCGCGAAGAAATGCTTTAGCCTATAAGTGGACACTCACCCCAAGAGTGCCCAGGTAAGAGTGACTAGTCTGATTAAGTGGATTTGTGCGAACACTCTAGCCATAGACAGAAAACTCAGGGTACAGGCACCCACCCTTCTAGATTGCACGTGTTCACATTAATAAGACCCAAACTTTGACGAGATTTTGAAAACATCAAAGGCATAATGCCAAAAACAAATCATCCAAGAATTAGACGATTGATTTCAAAATTGTTTTAAAATTTTGCGTTTTTGTTTTGATATTCACCTAAGAATAGGTGATATTATTGTTTTAAGAATCTAAACACAAGATAACTTTTGTTAGGGTCCTAGAAAGGTTATAGTCTAGGTCAAAACATTACTAATAACCTAATTCCCTATAACCATTGGCTCTGATACCAATCTTTCTGTCACACCCCGACCGCGTAAAACAACAAATCGCGGCGGAATCATCGGGGAGTGTCATAACAGAATTATTGTTTCAATAACCATGGCATTAAATGTTAAGTTTTATTGAATATAACTGTTTACATTGTCTGGAATTTAAACATAAAACATAACGTAAGTTAAATTGTCTTCAGGTTTTAAGTCACTAAAGCCCAAAGTCCATCCTAAGTGTCGCATGATCAACCTTAAACATTCGCTCCTGATTCATATGTGAAAATAAAGTACATCAGCATAAAAATGCCTGTGAGTAACATAGGTTTTGCATTTATGATTCATGGCCTAGAATGTTTAAAGGAATACTTAGTAAAAAAGTATCCATGAATACTTACAAAATGTTTTCTTCTATGAAATCATAAGATAAATCGAATGATATAAAAGAAATAATGCATGGTTAAATCATTAATGAAAATATAAGTTATGTCTCGTGTAAAAATGTCATAGCATAGATAAAAATGTCTTGTATTGTACTTTGTTTGAAATTATTTAGATAACGACAGGATATGCAATATGATAAAAACACTTTTATATAGGTAGTACCAGCGGCGTATCCACCATGCTTTTATCATACTACACCCGTCCCGTTATTTAAATCACTTACTATAAACCAACCATCAAAAAGTCTTGTTTAAACCAAAGAAATGTCTTGTAATAAGTATGTCATGTAAACTAGTGTCAGGTAAACAAATGTCATGTATGAATAAAGTCATGTGTAACCAAAATGTCAAATGTAAACCAATGTCTTGTATAGTCGAAATGTCTTGTATAAGATAATATCTTTGAATAATCAAACGTTTTGTTTTATAAGTCATGCTTTTATTGTTTAAAACATACATTAAGTTTGTTGGAAAACACATTCAAACCTTGTTGACAGTCAAATAGACCCTTATAATGATAAAAGTCTATCCATTTCATCTGATTCTGTCATTCCCTAAAGTCACTTCCAAACAAACCCGAGAAGTGGGAACGGGATTGTCAATCCTATGGTACCATTATATACTACCGGTCGGCGTGATCAATGTTAATGAATGTATTAAGTTAATCTCCAACGTACCAATATGTCATGAACAATGTAAGCAAAAAAATGTCTTTGAAAACAATGTACTAATATGCTCAGTCAACATACATAGCAAGAAATGTCTTTGAAAAACCATGTACTAGTATGCTCAGTCAACATACATAGCAAGAAATGTTGTAAATCAATGTGCTCATATGCCACAAAAATGTCCTTGAAATCAATGTGTTAGCATGCTTAGTCAACATATATAGCAAGAAATAATGTAAATTAATGTGCTCATATGCTAAGTCAATATATGTCGCAAAATGCAATGGAAATCATGTACTATATGTACTATGTAATCAAAGCATGTATAATGTCATGAAAACTCTAAAGTAGTCATACGCACAATATGTTTCACCCAAAACATTTATAAAACATAAAAGAGGGGACTATGTACTCACTTGAGTTTGCAAGAAAGTCCTTGTTCAAGAAGATAAACCAAAGCTCAAGAGTCCGAGAAATCACGTAGAATGAGGTCTTGTAAACCAAATGAGTGTTGGTACTCATATGAAATGGTTTAACAAAGTCTACATTCTGATTTGAAACGATTCCTAAGTGCTTTTGACCCATAATGACTCGTTAAGGTAGTTTACGTTACTTTAACGGATCATTTGCGTAAAAACGTGTTCAAATGGTTAGATATGCCCTATGATAAGCCTTATATGCCAAAACAAGTTTAATATAGTTGTAACATCAGTCTATATGGCAAAACATTGGTTACATAAGCTTAAAACCGATTTATGCGCAAAAGGGCATTTTGGTCATTAATAAAGGCGTATAGACGACTTAACATAACACTAACCAAATGACGTGACCATAAGGTATAATCTCAAAGGGTTATTCCCTATACAACTATGGTCCCTAATATGAGTTTGGTTGGATCCTAAGATCGACTAAATGGGTCGGATTCGAAAGTCAAAGCGGTGGTCAAGACCGCTCGACTTACGACCCTAATAAACTAAAAGTGACGAGTTAGACATGTCAAACATGTCTAACTAAGTTTATAAAATTGATTTGGTGTCAAAACAAAGTGTTTTGAAACCCAAAATAGTTCTGTCATGTAACGCGCACTTTGCGCATTATTGACCGAAACTTTGACTCGTCACCACAACTAGTAAACGTGGTAATCAGTATGCATGATCGCTATGGATCATAACCATCGTGATTACTATCACGTTGCAAAGTTCAATTGAACTTTGTCTTGACCAATTAATGGTCAAAGCCGAAAGTCAAACACTGTTTGACTTTTAGCTTGAAATAGCTAAACAAATGAGACAAGATAAGGATAGAGCACTTACTTGTGTTTGAAGAACACCTAAGAGCTCCAGGAAGACCAAAAAAATCAGGTAGGAGGCATCCAACAATGTGGTAGCCTTCACTTAGAGTGTTGGAGAGAAGAAAAGAATTGAGCAAGTTGAAATGAGGATGATCATGTGTTGGATCTAAGTTTGAAATTACTTGTAGTTTTTGTTTCAGAGAATGGAAAATGGATTGAACTATAAACGAGATGCAGCGGAATTAAAAAAAACTTTTACAACAAGCAATTGGTCGTTTGTTTTCATCACCATCATGCTTTCAAGTTGATAAACTTTGCATGTGATTCACAAACTTCCCTTTAGCCAATTACAATTGTTTGATAGTAAGAAATGGAGAAGATAAAGTGCGAAAAGATCTTTTTAAGGAAGACAAAGTTAACAGTTACAACGATCACCTATTTATACTAACTATCTACCCACCGAGCATCTTTTGTGACGTCATGGTAGATAGTGACTGCTAACAAAATGTAACTAACTAAAACACTGCTCTAACTGTACTATCAGTGCATAGCATTGTTACATTGAATAAGATAAAACTATTCTAAACTCTGATCACTATCATCTGAGCTTGAATCTTCTACAGACCTTTGCTTTATTAACTATCAGATGATAGGAACAGATCTTTAGGGAAAGCAGTGTAAAGGCTGATCAATGGATGTAACCACTGACATTGAACCAAAGCTCCGATTGTGTATTTGGCTTCGATGTCATCTGTTCCTTTGTTAGGGTTCGATCCCAACAATCTCCCCTGGAACAGATGATGCCAAAACACTTGTTTATTCTTGGTTTTTATTCCTCAATAGAAGCTCCCTGATTTGGCCTTTAACTTGTATTCAAAATTCAGAGAGACTTCATCATCATCATCCTTTTCGAGTGTTAGATCCAAAAGATCTTGAAGGTCTTCTGCATTTAGCTCATATGCAGCCTACATGCTCATCTTAACAGCATCACCATTAGACTTGAGCAATGTTAATTCGTGGGAGCCTTTTTCGACTTTCCACTTTGGAATTTTTGGGTCTTCTGGTTTTCTAGGATGACTTTTATTGATTGAGGTTTGGAGAGCTTTTTGTTGAACTATCTTTGTCAATTGAGCTTCGAGCTTCTCACTAGCTTCATCTGTGTGATAGTTAACCATGTTTTGAATTACCTCCTTGATGTGTTCAAACACTCTCTTGTCTTCTTCATCTACTTTTTCTTGCCTTTTTAACTAATTTAAGGCAAGGATGGAGGGGGCAGATGATAAGATAGGCTTTTTGGAGTGTTGAGCTTTTTGAACATTATCTGATGAAGGATAGATTGGTTTAGGAGGAATGCTTGGATCTTTCTTCCTCCTCTCTTCTAACATCTTATAAGTGTCAATTACCCTGGCTTCTCCCCACCTTATCACTTGGTTCCTTGAACCGTAGTGATTTTGTATCAACTCTTCCTTCATTCTCATAAGCTTCAAAGCTCTGTTAGGCATATCTTTCTTATGTTTTTCCCAGTTTGGAGGAGTTGGCTTTTTGAGAGGATCCTTTAACATTTCTTGCATTCTTTTAATCTCTTCTCTCAACTCATTTATACTCCAATCCTTAAACTGCGCCTTTGTTTCTTTGTGCTTGTTATTCATGATGTACTCAATGAGTTCATTTTTAAGGAGCTGATCTTCCCTCTCTGACAGTTTGTTACTCAGCTCTTTGACAAAATTTTGCAATGTTATGGCTTTGCTGAGCTGAGAAGACATTATGGTTTGTATCTCTCTATCACTTTTACCAGCTGATTCTCTTTTTTCCATATCCTCTGCTTGTTTTAATTTGAGTTCAAGATACTCATCAATATCTGCAGGTCTTAGGTAGCCATCAAGAGATAATATGATTCTTTTATCAGGGTTTTCTTCAGAGTAGAAGCTTAGAATCTCTGCCCTGACTGCTGGTAAATCAAGAGAATATAAGTTTGCTGCAGGAACAACTTTAAAGGGATCAGTGGGTTGAGTTGTGGATGGTAGAAGCATTGATGTGTAGGCCAGTGGTTGTGATGATAGAGGAGTAGGAGCATGAAAGATCTCTTCTTCATTTACAATTTTTGTTGTCTTTCTCTTTTTGAATTTAACTTCGGGTGATGATGGTTGAGCTTGTGTTGGTAGAGATTTGGTGGATGTATCAACAATGGTCATGTCAGTGGATAGGTTTGCATCTGCTGCAACCTCTGCTATGCTAACAAATGTTAGCACAACAACTGTTGTAACATCTGCTTTGGTGGAAGTGGGTAAGGAAGTTGAAGAATGTGTGCTTGATTTTTGGAGAGCAGAGGTTTTAATGGTTGGATTTATAGCAGGCTTAGTTTTGGAAGGTGTGGATGTTGGTTGCCTTACTTGTTTAGTAGGTCTCTTCTTTGATGAAGTACCAACCTCTTCCTTTTCTTTTTGTTGCTTAATCTTTTGCTCAACCAATACCTTGCCATCAAGAAACACTTTTCTCTTCTGCTTCTTATTTTCCCTGGCCAGGATATCATCTGTTAAATCCCTTTTCTTTGAACCATCTGGCCTGGGTATATCCACTGTTGGCTTTTCCATCTGATCATCAATTGTAAGCTTCTTTTGCCCCAAAGGTTTCCCCCCTTTTTGGCATCATCCTCTGTGAGTACAAAAATTACTGTGGGTGGAGCAGTACCAGTGGTTTTGAAAAGATGAGCTTTTATAGCTTTACTGTCTGCCCTGGTATCCATGAATCTTGCTTCAACCATGTTTCTTACTTCTTGCATTTAATGTTTATGTTGTTGATCTGAGAAGTGCTTTTTTTGCTGAAATAGAGGGTTTAGGGCTTGTTGCAGATTAGCAGTGGTTTGAACAGAGGGTTTGCTCTTTATAGCTAACAACTGTTGCACAAGACTTTTGATCTCATCAACAGAAGTTTCAAGTGTTGATACTCTCTCCGTCAAATCTTTGTATTTTAGAACATCACCTAATTTAATAGGATCATCTGAACTCCTACCAGAAGTGGTAGTTGTATCTAAGGGATCATTAACTTGTGTTTTGACACTAGTTTCACCCTTAGATGCCCCTTGTTCTTGGTTCTGGGGACATCCCACTACATCAGAGGTTACCTTGGTAGCCTCAGCAGTGGTTGCCTTCAACAAAGACTTAGAAATGTAACCACTGTCCAAAGGAAAACTAGGTAGTTTTGCAATTGTAGTGGCTGCTTTGGTTGTTACATGTAACCCAGGGGATGTAACTTCTTCATTTGCTGATGGGCTAGCAAAGAATAAATCAGACCCAACATCTTGTTGAAGTGTATTCTCAGTGATAGGTTGTTGAGAAGTGTTGGATAACGTCTGACCTAATTCAATTGCAATCAGCAAAGGTATAAACGTTTGTGGAAGTGATTTTATTGGAGAGGGGATTGGTGCAGAAAGAGACATTGCCCTGGGAGAGGGACTGTGGAAGATAAAACCAAGTGGTCCTAGAGCTTCATAATTTGGTGTCCCTGTGTTTACAACCGATCCTTTTGTGAGGATGCAGGAGGAGTTTCATAGCAAGGTTGAGATCTTTCAACCATCTGCTGTGAAGAAGTAGTAGTAGTGGTTTGTGACTTTGGTGGTGTCACCGGGTTAACCTCTGGGAACTCATCTTCCAGAGGACCCTTTTTGGGTTTGGTGGGTTTTCTGGATATCTTTGATGGTTTCTTTTTGGTGATTTAGATGTGGGTTTCAGAGCAGTGGTTGCAATGCTCTGATCACCTAGAGTAGTGGGCTTAGTAGCAGGAGGAAGAGATTGAACATTTTGTTCTTGTAAAATTGGCTCATCCTCCTCTACTTCTATTTTGGAAGCTTTTTCAAGATTTGTTAAACGTGTGAAAAGTTCATGAGTTAGGCAGCCAGTGTGGACACTGTGCCTTGTTTACTTGCTTCAGATCTGATCTGATCTTGCAAATAAACACTCAAGAATCTAGGATGTATCAAGAAAGCTGTTCTTTTTGAAATATTTTTAAAATTATTCACAAGATCATGAAACAATACCTGGGAATAATTAAAATCTGATTCAGTCAAAATTGCAAATCACAGATATTGCATGTTCAAAGGAATTTCATTGAAAGCAGTTGATTTGGCAGAGAGACATGTTAAAATAGTATGGAAAAAGAATTTCATCTCTACTGGAAAATGGGGTTTAAAGATTGTCATACCTTTCAATTGGCCAGTGTAACCCTTTCCACAAACTCTGCTTGCATCTCTCGTAAAGAAAAGGACACAGGATGTTTCATGTCATTCAGTTGGAAAACTTGAGAGATGAATTGCGGTGTGATTTGCATAGGAGTACCCCCAACCTTTGAAGTGATAGCATAAGAAACATCATCAGCAGATGTTTTGACCTTAGCATTTGACCAGAAACTCGAATGGAATCGATGTAGATCTTGGTTTGACTTCAAGCATGTGTTTAAATTTTGATTCTTTGAGAATCCGGATCATTGTATGGTATCTTGTGTTGACATCGGTTTCTTCTAAGATTGCGGTGTAATTGTGTGGGGTTTTGATGATCAAGACGAATGGTGGTATTTCTTGCTTTTATTTCGCCTTTGATTTTTTTTTGGGAGCCATGATTTGAGTAAAAATTGTTTTGAGATTTGTAAAATCGACACAGTTTGGTGAACCCTCTGTTCTTGATAGAACATGGTTTTTATAGGGTTTAGGAAAAAGTGATGATGACATGCCATCTGATGCAACAGCTGTCGAATAACTCTGCCCACGTGTAACCTCTGTTCTCTAAATGGGAGACAGTTGTTTGGCTAACCACTGTTTGTAAATGTGATCAGTGGATAAGAACAGTGGTTACAACTATCAGAGGATACACTTTTTGACAATGGATAGATTTTTCTAAACGAACAGTATTTTTATGCTATCAGTGCTTTGAAAAGACTTTGAGGATTTATTGAAATTTTCAATTTTAAACAATTTTTAAGGATGGATATTGATTTTCTAAAAACATTTTATAGCTATTTACACATGGATCACAAAGAAGTTTTGTTTTTAATCCATGTTTAGCATTCCAAGCCTAGAAATCAAATTGTCAAAAGTGTGAGCATCAAGTGCTTTTGTCAACACATCTGCCAATTGATCTTTGGTATGGACATGTTGTAAAGAAATCACACCTTTTTCATAGCAATCTCTCACAAAGTGATGTCTGATGTAAATGTGCTTGGTGGTAGAATGAGAGACAGGATTTTTGATGGTATTTTCTGCTGCTTGACTATTAATTTTGAGTGGTGTTTTCAAAGCAGTGATACCATAATCCAGCAATTGATTTTGAAGCCACAAGATTTGAGCAGTATAACTTGCAGCAGCTATATACTCTGCCTCAGCAGTGGATGTAGAAACTGCAACTTGCTTCTTGCTTTGCCAAGACACTAAGCAATCTCCTAGGAATTGGGCTCCTCCAGATGTGGACTTCCTTGTTGTTTTACATCCAGCAAAATCACTATCAAAATATCCTGCAAGCATAATGTTGCCATTAGCTGGATACCAGATATCAAGTGTGGGAGCACCTTTTATGCATCTGAATATCCTTTTTACAACAATAAGATCTGATTTTCTTGGCAATGACTATGATCTGGCATAAACACATGTTGCAAACATGATGTCTGGACTTGATGTAGTTAGGTACAGTAAAGACCCAATCATGCTTCTATACAATGTTTGATCAACAAGGTCATCTTTGCCATCATATGTAACTAGCTTGGATTTGCCATGGGTGTGCTGCAAGGTTTCTTTCACATTCTTATTTGATGGATGAAAGTGCCATGTTGCATTTGTTTGACATGTAAACCAAGAAAACATTGCAACTCACCCATTGCACTCATCTCAAACTCTGCTTCCATGTTCAAAAATTTCCCCCAATTGAGCGCGTCTAGCATATTTTTTTATAGTAACAGGATCACTATAACTGACTCCATTGAGTTCACCACCATAGAACTCAACAGTTACACCTACTTGTTCGACACTATACTTAGATTCCGCCCTTCGAAAAGGAACATCGGCTCTAACAATTTCGTCTCCGTCTACCAAAACGACCGGAAATGTTTCAAAAAAGGTAGGCATACGACATACAAAAAGTTCACGGCCTTCTTTATATCTAAAGATAGGATGTCCTAACCATCCAACCGCTATTCCATCCCCTTTATCCATTGAGCCCGCCCTGAATAATCCCCCTTTTGCCGGATTATTTCTGATTTCTGAACTCTTCACACATGGCAGTGCATGTGGATCCAAAAATGATGTCATCCACATAGATTTGGACAAGCATCAAATATTTTCCTTTCCATTTTAAAAATAGGGTTTTATCAATCCTACCTCTGGTAAAACCAATGGATAAGAGAAAAGTGGATAGAGTTTCATACCAGGCTCTGGGTGCTTGTTTTAGACCATACAGTGCTTTCTTTAACCTGTAAACATGATGAAGATGAAATGGATCTTCAAAACCAGGAGGTTGACACACATACACCTCTTCCTTGATCTTTCCATACAAGAATGCACTTTTGATGTCCATTTGATACACCTTGATGTGTGGTTGGCAGCAAAAGCTAAGAACAGTCTGATGGCCTCCAATCTTGCAACTGGAGCAAATGTTTCATCATAGTCTATGCCTTCTTCCTGTCTATAGCCTTGAACCACGAGCCTTGCTTTGTTTTTTATAACAATGCCCCTTTCATATGTCTTGTTCTTGAAGACCCACTTTGTGCCAATAGGACTTACATCTTTTGGCAGTGGTACAAGTTCCCATACTTGTTGTCTTCTGAACTGTAGGAGCACTTCTTGCATGGCTTCTACCCAACTGTTGTCTTTTAGTGCCTCTTGGTACTTGACAGGTTGTGTGAGTGATAGAAAGCCAGCAAAAAGACAAATGTTTTGGGATTGGCTTCTGGTAAGCACTCCCTCATTGATGTGCCAATAACATGATCCACAGGATGGCTTTTGAGGAAAATCAAATCACCTTGATATGGGACAATGGCATTCTGAGGTGAAGCTTGCAAATGTGTATCATCTGAGCTATCCGCTGTTGTTGAATTTGACGGTCCAGCCTCTGATTGGAATGGTGGTGGAGGAATTGGTGGAATGGATGTGAAAGTGGGTAGACTTTTGTCCATTTGTTGTGGACTTTTATCAACAGATGTTTGGTTTTCAGAGCTGACAGAGGTTTGAGTATTAACCATTGTTGACCTAGCAGAGCTTTCACCATTGCTACTAACATCTGCTCTTCTGCCTGAAGGATTGATTTTGAAATTTAGAAGAATGCAATCATATCCTTGCTCTTGATTTGATGTTTGTGGGGTACCTGCATGGTTAGTCTTGATAGAGACATCTTCAAATGTAAATTTAGATAGATCAAACAATTCAGCAGGATTTGCTGGGATTTTCAAAGATGAAAGTTCATTGAACTTTACATTCAGAGTTTCTTCAACACACTTGGTCCTAGAGTTAAAAACTCTGTAGACTTTCGCAGTGGTTGAGTATCTCAGAAAATAACCACAATCAACTTTGGCTGCAAACTTGGATATTGAATCCTTTAAATTTAAGATGTAGCATGGGCAGCCAAAGACTTTAAAATAAGAGATCGGATGTTTAAGTTTATAAAGAAATTCATAAGTAGTCTTTTGATGACTAGAGTTTATCAAAACTCTGTTCTGAACATAGCAAGCAGGGTTTACAACCTCTGCCCAAAAAGTCAAGGGTAAACCAGAGTCTGCTAGCATAGTTCTTGCTGATTCAATCAAAGTTCTGTTTTCCTTTCAAAAACCCCATTTTTTCTGGAGTTCTAAGGATGCTATATTGCCTAACAATCCCTTTTGACTCACAGAAGGCATCCAACTCTTTATTCCTAAACTCTGTCCCATTGTCACTCCTAAAGATTTTTACAGGGAGATCAAATTGCTTTTCAACTTGTTTGACAAAGTTTTGCAACATGTTTGTTGTTTCTGTAACACCCCAAATCGCGTAATACAACAAGCGACGGACACACTCGGAGAGTCACGTTAACAGATTGTTTCAACAACACATGGCATTTGAAGTTTCGTTTTATTGGATATTAAACATAGATTATATTGTCAAAATTTTTTAGAACTTTCAACCAAACTTAAACAAACAACGAACAAGCATAATTATTGTCTTTCATATTTTATAAGCACTAAATTCCACACCCGATCCTATGTGAGCACGCATCAGTATCATCTAGCATTGTTCCCTGAAACATATGTGAAAAACGAGTAAGCATAAAAGAATGTCGGCGAGTACATAGATTTTGTGAGTAAGTCAGATTTATGGCATGTAACATATTGCATTACCTTACTCGACTACTAAAGTCGAGTAGTGAAAACCTGTATTAAAAAGTGTCTGGTCTTGCAATATAATTAGCCAACTAAAACACGTTGGTTAAAGTCTATGAAATCTCGTTGCCATGAATCTTGACTAAAACATTTGTTTTCGTAAACCAAGTAGTAAATCGTCATTGAAAAAATCGTATGGTTTATATCATTTTGTAAACATCGTTGCGTGACATCATTTGAAAATATTCGTCCAAGTGATCTAAATAACACCACAGATAGAATATGATAAAAGCACTTATATATAGGAAGTACCAGCGGCGTATCCACCATGCTTTTATTATATTAAACCGTCTCGTTATCTAATCACATACCATAAACCAATCGTCCATTTCATCCGTGTTATCAACCGTTCGTGTTATAAATAAATCGTCATTCGTTTTTGTTATAAACCAATCGCCATTCGTCCGTGTCAAAAACCATTAGTCTATCGTTCGTGTTATAAAACCATTCGTCAATCGTCCTTATTTTAATTGTGAAACCTTTTGGTCATTTCGTGAATACATTCAAACCTGTGTGACTCGTCTATACCACTAAAGGGTATCTTTAAATCGACTAACAAACCACCAAAGGGTTTGTTAAAATAAGAGATTCTATCGTTACCCCAAACTATCCACCAAATTCTAGTGAATAGCCCAATAACGGGATTTGTCAGATCCTATGGTACCATAACATACTACTGGTCGGCTTGGCCATTGTTAATGAATGTCATTCTTGTTATGAATATAATGCACCAACAAGTGTGTTCACATTATCGAAATCGTCTTATTTATATAAACCATAGTAATTTGTATTTGAAAACTCGAAAACCTTTAGCACATATGAATCACCCAAAAACAATTTGTAAAATGTAAAAGAAGGGACTGCGTACTCACTTGTGATTGCTATTGTAACCTTAAATCAGAGATCAAACAAGCTCAAATGTCTGAGAAATCAGGCGTGTCCTAAAATCGGATAATAATGTAAATATCGAAACTTGAAATCAGAGGATTTGGATAGAATGATACCTTATAAAGCAAATAAGTATTGGAACTCATATGACATGGTTTAATAAGTTAACATTCTGAGTTGGAAAGATTTTTAAGTGCTTTTGACCCGTTATGACCAGTTAAGGTAGTTTAAGCCCCTTTAACGCGTCATTTGTGTAACTACGCATTCAGATGGTTAGCTATGTGTTATGATGAGTCTTTAATGCCTAAATATGTTTGAAAATGTTATTTGATCAGAATACTTGTCAAATTTTATGTTCCATATACTTAAAGTAGATTTATTTGCGAAAAGGGCATTTTAGTCATTATTGAAGAACATAATAGCTAATTATCATAACACTAACCGAATGACATGACCATAAGGTATAACCTCAAAGGGTTACTCCCTTTAATTATGGTCACAAATATGTATTTGGTCGGGTATGAAGATCCGCCAAATGGGTCAGATTTGAAAGTCAAAACGGTGGTCAAACCATTTAACTTTCGACTCTAAACAAGCACAATAATTAAGAGTGACGATTTTGATAGGTTTTGACATGTATAAATAAGTTTATAAGTGTTTTGGCATCAAAACAAACTGTTTTGAGAGCCGAATTTAGATCCGTCATAAAATGCGCATTTATCGCATTTTTGACCAAACTTAGACTTGTCAAAATGACTAGAAATGATAGGAATCAGTAGGCATGATCAATAGAGATCATAATCACCTTGATTACCATCATATTGCAAGTTTTAATTGGACTTTATGTTGATCAATATATGTGACACCTCAAAAATTTCGTCCAATAAAAATCCAACACGTGTCCCAGAAATTATGGTCCGTAAGCCTTCATGGTTACGGTCCGTAACCAATTCAAATTTGTGGGCACCAGAGGTCCTTACGGAGCGCAAGGCATAACCCTTACGGTCTGTAAGGGACTGCCAGGGACAGAATGCATGGCAGCCTACTGCCCTGCCACCTTGCTCACCATGCCACCCTTCTCCTTGGTTATGCCACGACCAAAAACACTTGTCTTCATCTAGGAGCATGCCCCAACACCTGTCTTGATCCTACGCATTCCCCATTGCTATAAATAGCAACCATGGGTGAGCTCCCAATTTGCTCATCCTTCTCTTCTTCTCTCTATTGCTCACTTGGAGGTTCCTAAGCTTCTTGGGGACTTCCTTTGAGTCTCTTAGTCATCTTTGGTTCACTAGTAAGTGTTCCAACCCTCTCCTTTCAGTTTTATTAAGTTTTAAGTCAGTGTCAAAACGTTGACGTAAAAACGCTTTGACTTTGTGCTAACACCATTATGGTCTAGTCAATGTTCGTAACGAACATGGCTACGTGGTCTTAATAAGGTAGGTGTTAATCCCTCAAGAGGGCACCTCCTGATTACCATGTTTGCTTGGTCAATTAACGGATCAAGGTTATGTTAATAAAAAGTCAAACGGATCAGTTTTGAAATAAAATCATAATTAGCAATGTAGATGTTATAAAACCTGTTTTGACACTCTAATAACTTGGTAATAATCATAAGGACATGTAGGAACATGTTCGGCTCGTCAATTCCAGGTCCAAGGTCGGTTCGCAACCGAAAGTCGCAA
This sequence comes from Scalesia atractyloides, assembly GCA_947069175.1. Lineage (NCBI taxonomy): Eukaryota > Viridiplantae > Streptophyta > Magnoliopsida > Asterales > Asteraceae > Scalesia > Scalesia atractyloides. Next base: position 33,511,263 of record CAMTDV010000030.1, read on the forward strand.
AGTTTGACTTCTGCTTTGACTTTAGTTCTGACCCGATTTAGCAACGTTACCTACTGTCCCTAAGTTACATTATGACCATGTTATAATGTACTATAATCCTCTGGAGATATATCACATGGTTCATAGTAATCCGAGCATTTTGCAAGTATCCGTTAAATATGCCTAAAACACCTTTTTAACACATAAAATGTTTAAATATAAATTTGACATCAAAACTCAATACCTACTGATATAATATCATTATTAGGACTATTTGGGACATTCATTCAGGTTGCAAACTAAGTTTAAGCTATAGTTTGCCCACTATGCCTTTAAATGACGATATTGCCCTTTCGGCACTTTAAATGGGTTATAAACATTTTTATGAATCAAAACATCATACTTACACTTAACATATTTTGGTCATTCAAACCTTGTCACAACAACAGTTTTACTTAAATATCGTTTCAATCGTCATTTAACGACTTAATCGCCATTTCGGCGCATAATGTGGTTTAAAAACATACTGGAGCATTGAGACTTGATACCTACTGATTTCAAAACATATTTTAAAATTATTAACAGTGGGTACATGTCCCAAACTCAGATTCCCAAATAAGTTATCAATTATATGTGAAATGACCAAATTACCCTTTCGGGACATAGTTTGGTCTTAAACTATAAACCACGCATATAATTGATGTCCTATTGATATGACACCATAAAATAGGTATTTTTACAGAATGTTTATAACATCAGTTTACATATAAGCCCGTTTAATACATTTTAGAAATGACGAAAACGCCTTTAAGGCATAGTTTGCTTTTAAAACCATAACGGGCCGTCATATCAATAACCTACTGTTATAATAACATATTTTAAAGTTAATGGCATATGGAACTTGTATAGGCCTCACCCGGTTACCCAGTTTCGCTTATATGCGTACGGTTAAGCCTACGTGACTAGTTTACGCAACTTAACCGAAAACGGGTTTAACCATATCAAAATATTCTCAAATTCCAGAATGTAAAATGGTAACCCCTATTATACAAGCCTAGTACTTGTTGGGGCCAAAATACGTTCTTTTTCGGTCATCGCTTAATCTAGCGTTTTCATACCGTTATCTTTATTTTAAGTTAGCTGGTCTAAGTCAATGACTAAATAAAGAGCCGCTAACTAACTAATCGGTTAATAATACCATCTATTCCAGACTAGAGACTTCCGGTAGATTGTTGCCAAGCTAGTTTTTTATTACGGTTGTGCTTTACTTATTTTCTTATTATTTAGAAGATTTTGCAAACCAGGTAAATACTTTAACTTATTTTCCCTTATACGGGCTTGTGATACGGTATACTAATACCGCATGCTTGGATATGGGATCAAAGAACAATGAGTCGGGAATTCAAATAATCCATTTTAATTCGTATTTCTTAATATTAAATATTTGGGGGTTAAAACGACCGTGTCCTGGATATCCACGGCTCATTTAATTGCAAATGGCCACGACCTAAGCACGGGGTGTAGGCATACACCCGTCAGATGCTAAAACAAAGTATTACCCAATAGGGGTGCACGTATTAAAGGTGTTAAAGTGGCGTGTCGACTAATCAGGATCCCGACATAGTTTTCGGGCTCTAAATGTCTTATTAGCATGTAAAACTGATAACATGAAACTATTTATCCCAAGTTATTTATAAAACAAAGTACCATTGTGTACACTAAATGTTTTTGAAATGTTTTCAAAATGAGTCGTTTAAATGTATTTACCAGTGAAAAATGACGTATTTTCAAAAGACTAAACGCAGGTGACAAGTATACGTAAATAGGCTGGAAGTACTCGGTGAAGCTTAAGAGGAATTGCAACCCTTTGCTTAGAAGGCCTTAGTCTGTCAAGTTTCATTTTGTATTCACATTTCGATCCGCCTGTGGATCTAGTGACAAGCATTGTATTTATTATTTTTGAACTTTGAACATTCAAACGTTTGGAATAGTAATTATCCAGACTTCCGCTGTGTAATAATGTATTGATTGGTAATGATGATATCAACTTATGTCACGATATTCCCCAACCGTGCCCACCGGGTTACACGTGGAAATTAGGGGTGTGACAATATATGATCAATTCTGGAAGTCAAACAAAATTCAAATTTTGTGACTTTTAATCCAATTAAACTATAAGAACTGAACCAAAACATGATTGAAACACTTATAATACCAAAGGAATGATCTAGGAACTCAGAAGAACTCAAGAGATGGTTGCAACTTCAGTTGGTAGTAGAAAATGAGTGATCAAAGGTTTCAAAAATGAAGAACACATGGGTATTTATAGGTTTCTTGATGTTATAGGATCAAGAAAAGTGTCCCATGACTCACCCACATGTTAGCTTAGTGTCCCATATGTGTCAAAGGCAGAAACAAGGGTGGCAAGGTCGTTAGATGAGTCAATGAATGAATTAACAAGCTGCTACCACGTTTTTGATGAGCTGGGCAAGGCTTACGGACCGTATGGGCTTAGGTCTTACAGTCCGTAAGGCCCCTAACTGGCCACAACTTTCAGAATTGGCAGAAATGGTCTCTACACTCGTTTCGTCGTGTTTTGGGCACTTCTAACACCCGTTAACCCCATTTCTAAGCTCCATAAGGATGCTAAAGTATAGGGAACTTGAAATATGTCCAAAAATATTCCAGAGGTCAGTTCGTTTGGTCATACAGTTGTGGTTTTCGGTTAATTATGTAACACCCCGATCGCGTAATACAACAACACGCGGCGGAAATATCGAGGAGTCACGTTACAAATTGCTAAGCCATAACTGATACTAAATTGTTTCACTATCATTAACATCATTTTACAATACCAGGAAATCATGAAGTTGTCTTTTGATTAAAGAAGTCTAAAGTCCGGATGCATTCCTATATGCAGCAAACTTGAATAATCAAAACCTGAAACATATGTGAAAACGAGACATCAACAAACAATGTTGGCGAGTACATAGTTTAGTTAGCCAAATTAATGGCAAAAAGTTTAGTGGTGCAATACTTCGACAACTACAAGAGTCGTCTATTGAAAATGGACTCTTTAAAGCCAAAGAATGGCAAAAAGATTTAGTATGGCAATGCATTAACTTGATTATGAAACTCGTGACAAAATCGTTTTGTATATGGCAATATGATTAATATTAAGTAATTTTTATGTCATTGAAAATTTGTACTTTGTTCATTGTAATCGCCTTGAATTTGAACATAAAACTTGTGAGTGTGTTATTAGAAATCCAATCAAGGATTAATAACAACAAAATTGAAAACTTGTAATAACTTGCGTGAGTATTATTAGAAATCAAATTACTGATTTAAAATAATACTTTGGTTATCCTTCTAAGAATCTAACATATAAAAATATGAAAGAGTTCTACAAGGATTTGAATATTGTACTTTGAATCAATCAACACAAAATCCTAATGTGATTTGGATAACGCTACAAGAGTAATACAATAAGAACACTTATATATAGGAAGTACCAGCGGCGTATCCACCATGTTCTTATAGTATTACACTCGTTTCGTTATCTAGATCACAAGTAATCACAATAACCACATAATCATCGTCTTTGTCACATTGTCCTGTCATATACGTATTAAAGTACACAGAATCCATTAAAGGACTACCAATTAGTACTTTAAACATCCCATGGGTATCTAACTATAAAGATAGATAGATGCGTTAGGGATATAGTTTAGTCACTTGTCTTGCCAAATACGCATTAAAGTACACAGAATCCAATAAAGGACTACCAATTTGTACTTTAAACATCCCATGGGTATCTAACTATAAAGATAGATAGATGCGTTAGGGATATAGTTTAGTCACTTGTCATGTCATATTGTCTTGTCGCATTGTATCATAAAATAATAATCTTAATGGCGATTCGAATAAGGCTACGAAGGGTAATACAATAAGCACACATATATATAGGAATTACCGGCGGCGTATCCACCATGTCCTTATTATATTACTCTAGTTTCGTTATCTAAATCACCCACAATTCTACACATAAACCTTAACCATTGTCTTGTAAAGTACTTCTTAGAAATCTTACTATAAGGATAGAAAGATTTAAGACTGTACTTAAAATATTCTACAAGAATCAATCCATAAAGATAGAAAGATACTATAAGGATTTGTTTCGTGTCCCCAATTGTCATGCCTTGCATAAAAGGAATATTACACAAATGCACTTATTAAACACATACATGCCATACTTTTGAGAAAAATTGGTTGCACATATGAATCATCCCAAAACATTCGGAAAACGTAAAAGAGGGGAGCTAAGTACTCGCCTGGGATTGCATATAGATCTTGTTCAAATTATATAACAAAGCTCAAAGGATCAAGAGTTCAAGTGTCGAAGTGGTTCCTGGTGTATTTGACAACTACATGTTAGTGTGTCGAACTTGAAAAAGAGAGATTGGATAGAATGAGGTATATAAACCAAACAAGAGTTGGATCTTGTATATTATGGTTTATAATATCAAACATTCTGAATTGGAAGCATTTCAAAGAGTTTTGACTCGCTACGGCTTGCTAAAGTGGTTTACGCCACTTTAACGGGTCATAAACGTAACTATGGGTTCGGGTGGTTAAATATGTCCTATGACAAGTCTAATATTCCAAAGGTAGTTTATATAAGTTGTATAATCAGTTTAGATGTCAAAACAATGCTCTTATATGTTCAAAACTAATTTAAGTGCAAAAAGGGTATTTTCGGCATTATAAGGAATACATATTCGACTTGTCATTTGACTAACCAAACGGTATGACCTTAAGGTATAACCTCAGAGGGTTATTCCCTATAATACTATGGTCATAATAATGGGTAGGTCGGATCCTAAAGGTGACCAAACGGGTCGGATTCGAAAGTCAAAGCGGTAGTCAAGACCGCTCGACTTACGACCATAAACAAGTACTAAACTAAAAGTGACGAGCTAGACATGTTAAACATGTCAAACTAAGTTTATAAAACTGATTTGGTATCAATACAAAGGGTTTTGATACTTGAAAATAGTTCCATCGTATAATGCGCATTTGCTCATTATTGACCGAAACTTTGACTCGTCACTTCGACTAGTAAACGTGGTAATCAGTAGGCACGTTCACTAAGGATCATAACCCTCGTGATTACGATCACGTTGCAAAGTCCAATTGACTTTGACTTGACCAATTTATGGTCAAAGCCGAAAGTCAAATAGTCAGTCAAATTGTTTGACTTTTAGCTCCTAATAAGCTAAAAGAATGAACAAGGCTTAGTTAGAGCACTTACTTGCACTCAAGGATGCCAAGATTACTAGAAAAACTCAGATGGGAGGCCTCCTAATAAGGTAGCAACTCCACTTAGAGTTTAGAGAGAAGAAAGATGGAAATAAGCAAGGAATTAGGTTGAAGATCAAGGGTATTTATAGTTGTTGGAGAGCTTTAAGATCATGCCAAGTGTTGGGACATGTTCTAGGATGTTTCCAAGTGTTTAGTGAGGTGTCAAGACTAGAGAAAGTGTGGCAAAAACGAGTTATAGGTGTCAAGTGAGCTGAACAAGAAGCTGCCAGGTATTTGTTGTCACTGGGCATCCCCCGCCGTCACGGGAGATCTTGGGGGGTCTCTCGTGTGGCGCCTGGGATTCCTAAGTTTCAGAATTGGCAGAACAGGTCCCTACAGCCTAAAACTTGTTTTTCGACGCGTTTTGGCACTTTTAACACCCGTTAACCCCATTTTTAAGCTTTATAAGGAAGATAAATCATAGGGAACTTGAAATTTGTCCAAGTATATTTCAGGTGTCGGTTCGTTTTGTCGTACGGTTGCGGTTTTCGGTTAATTACGACGAAAGTCGTAACGGACGCGTAAATGACCGTAAATGCGTGACGAACGATATTTCTGCATTCTAATCATTAATATACAAGATTTTAATGATTACATTTTGGATGTCCGTACATGTTCCAGATAGCGAAATACGCAAATTGGCATAGTTTCACAGAATTTGCAAAATAGCCCCTGAAGTTGCATAAAGGTGTTTTTGTCATTCCTAAGCCCTCAAAACTTATATATAAGTTATTTAAAGGGTATTTAGGGTATGTGTAGCTTATTTCCTTGTTCAGGAGTGTACGCCGCTACGAGAATCGGCAGACTTTCATAGTTTGTCATAAATAGTCCCTTTGATCGAATAGGCTTGATTTTGACATACCAAACCTTTCAAAACTTATTTCTAAGTTACATAAAGGATATTTTGGGTATTTTTAGCTCGTGTCCTCATCCCGATGTGTACGTTGCATTAAACGGGTTGCGTTTAGGTATCAGTTATTGAAATGCCTTCAAAGAAAAAGTTTTTAAAGGCTCGAAATTTTGCACAAGGGTTATAGTCTCCCCTACTTTAGGAAATTTCTTCTCGAAATTTATTCGAAGGAGACCGTAGAGTGCATTTGAAATGATTGAAAGATGAGCAAAGTGCTAGATTCCAAAAATGCGGAGCATTGTTTGGTGTTGGAAATTTGGGGGGGGGGGGATTCAATGTGTGAGCAAGGATATTCAAGGTATCTTAAGGTATTTAAACCTTTTAGAACTCATGAATCTTTAAAGTGTCATCGAATGTATAAAATTTTTTTCATCGAGTGTGTAAAAATTGTTTTGTATGGCACTATGTTATACCAAGGCACTTAGTGTAAATCCATAGCGAACAAAGGGGTGTACATTCAAGCCTGGCCATACGTACACGGCTTCTAATGTCCCACGAGGTACATCCCATGTACCATTAGCATCTCATGCATAGGAGACGGGTCAACATACCTATGGCATCAAGGTCGTCACCTTTAACACCATAATATACTCCCGATCGGCTTGAATAGAGTTAATGAATGTACTCATCTCGTTCATTGCTTTCAATAAACAGATAACAAATAATCACACAATCACATAATGGTCCAAGATAACATAAAACCCTCAAATGACTCTGGTAACGTTCCGAAGAATAACACAATAGGAACACTTATATATAGGAAGTACCATCGGCGTATCCACCGTGGTCTTATTGCATCATACCCTTCCCGTTACCTATTCACTCTAGATTTTATGCCACCATCTTAACAAAGCTGACTATGATTCTCATATGTCGAACCCTGTAATTAAGTGTGCACCCATAATTATGTGTTTTGTCATATGGTCCACATAGCTCCTCTTGTTAAGTGAATGTAACAAATATTGAGGTCGAGGTATCATCTAGTATCAAACAAACATCGGCATAACACAAAATTTGTCAGATCAGACTGTTGTTTTATACCAGCAATGATAACAATACTTGTTTTGCATCCAACCAATATTTGTAGCAAGTAGTTCATTCTAGTATAAATGTTAATATATGTTTCACACTAACCAAACTTGTAGTATGCATCATATACTAAGCATGGATTGTCATAAACAAGGTAAATATGTCATGACAATATTTTGAAACCATGTGCTAGGTATGCTAGGTTAACATACAAAGCGAAAAGGTATTTGTAATCATGTGCTATACATATTAGGTTAACAAACCATGTATGTAATATCATGAAAACAAAAGTAGTGGTGATAGTCACATAGTGTTCGTAGAAATTGTCGTCTAGAACTTGTATGAATGAAATAATGTGAAATCACAATATGCTAAATTGCGAGATTTGGTTCCTAAAGAACAGAATCCTCGAAGTTTGTAGTTGTAAATTACACTCAGTGTAATCAAATTTGAATTTGTAATGGAATACGAATAACAAGAATAAAGAAAAAAAACTTCTTGAAATTTATATTGTCATTTCAAATAATATTGGAATATGTTCATTGTTTTTGGATGACAAAAAGAAAACGTAAAGGTTCAAATGATCATGAGTGCTTGATCATCAACGTGAACCTCATTAACATTGAATACTCGTCCATGAGCTAAGTCAGCATTAGCAAGTCTAGGGCAGTTTCGCTTGAAATTAATTGGATCACCACAATTGAAACATGCTCCAGCTGGCTAGCGAGGACGAGTTTGAGTAGGGGCTGCTTGGTTTTGGATACGACAGGTTGCAGCTAGATGTCCAAAAAGACCACATATTGTACACTGGCGGCATGGAGAATTTGTTGGGTGATGATAATTGCAACGATTACACCGAGGTTGCTTTCCACGATAAAATCCATTAAAGGGTACCGAGTTTAGTGGAATTGGTGTGGCAATCGTATAATTCTTTGAAGCCTTACGCTTCTTAGAACTTTTGGAAGGTTCACCCTTTGTTTCACTTGATTTCTCTTGTGTAGTTCGTTTCTTGTCTCCCTTTCGAAAAAAGTTTCCCTTTTCTAACTTGGGAGTCAGTTAGGGTAGCGGCTAATTCCTTAGCCTCCCTAAGCGTTGCGGGTTTATTGCCAGTGATAATATCTTGAAATTGGATCAGGTAAGCCATCAATGTATTTCTCAATGGCCCGATCCAAAGGTGTGACCATAGTGGGGCAGAGTGGGCTTAACTGTTCAAATTGGTCAGTGTAGGCACGGTTTTCCCCACTATCTTATTTAAGGTGATAGAATTCGGTTTCAAGTAGCCTTATTTCATGTCGTGGACAGAATTCTTTCATCACAAGATTCCTGAATTCTTCCCACGTTTGTGCCATAGCTACTTCTGCACCTTTGTCTCTCATGACTCTGTTCCACCAAGTGAGTGTTGTCTTTTGGAAAACACTCGAGGCAAACTCTACCTTGCGCTCATTAGGACACTGAACATGGCGGAATGTGCTTTCTATACTCTCAAACCATTGTAGGAGCCCAGTTGCTCCTTCAGACCCATTAAACTCGAGTGGTTTAGCTGAGTTGAATTGTGTGTAGTTACATGGTGTAGGAACATTGTTGTTGTTGTTATTGTAGTAGATTTGATTGAGTTGGGCCACGAGGTTTGGGAGTACAGCAGCTATTTGCTGAGCTATCATTGCTGCCATTTCAGCGTTCCTCGAGACGTCACGATTAGGAGGCATCTCGAAGAGGTAGCTATAACAAAATAACTTAGATATGGAAAATTGTTATAAATCAAAACACCATAGTGATTTGAAAATCTTAGCTTGGTATTCGTTTCAGAATCGTGTTCTTGTACTTAGAAGAATAGTGTTGTGAATTTTGTTTCGATATTTGTTTCAAAATAAACTTTTGTTATGCTTTTGGATGAGAAAATACAAACCAAGTTAATGGTTTGTGTTAAAAATTTTTTACTTTTGAAAATTAATTTTTAAGATAAAAATATTTTTACTCGATTTTTTTTAAGATAAAAAATATTTTTAATCGAATTTTTTTTAATATAAAGACAATTCGTGTATAAATTTTGAGAACTCTTATCAAAATAAATAAATTTTTGAAAATTTGAAAAGCGAAAAATATTATATGAAAACGAGGTAGTATTATAAAGTGTCGTGAGATAAAAGTGAAATTTGTTTTGGATGGGTTGAATATTTTCGTAACATATTACCGAAGTTAACATGTCAGAGTAGTGTCATACGAGTAGTAGTGTTTAGGAATCGTTCGACTGATCAAGATAGATGGGTTTTCATAATGTTTCGAGAAGACATGCTTTAGCCTATAAGTGAACACTCACCCTAAGAGTTCCCAGGTAAGAGTGACTGGTTCGAAAATTCGGATTTGTACGTACACTCTAACCTTAGACATAAAACTCGGAGTACAGGCATTCACCCTTCCGGATTGCATGAGTTCACATTCTTAAAACCCAAGATTTCGATGAAAATGTTTGAGAGTAAAACATTTTGAGATACCTTTATGATATAATGTTTGAGATAATAGGTCGAGAAACATTTTGTTGAGAGCGTTTGAGGAAAACATTTTGAGAAGTATTCTAATGAAAATGTTGTTGAGAAATATGTTTTGAGGAATACTTTAAGGCAATAAGCCTAAGAATTTAGGATAAATCATCTAAGGATAGATGATTTGTAACTCATAGAATAATTACGGCACGAGTAAGGATGAGGATTAGGATGGAGATCCTAAGTCTACTCATGTTCGGGCCCCTAGGAAGGTTATAGACTAGGTTAAAGGCATTCTAATAACCTAATTCCCTATAAGCAATGCTCTGATACCAATCTACAACACCCCGATCGCGTAATACAACAACACGCGGCGAAAATATCAAGGAGTCATGTTACAAATTGTCAGCCACAACTGATACTAACTTGTTTCACTATTATTAACATCGTTTTACAATACAAGGAAAACATGAAGTTGTCTTTTGATTAAAGAAGTCTAAAGTCCGGATGCATTCCTATATGCAGCAAACTTGAATAATCGAAACCTGAAACATATGTGAAAACGAGACATCAACAAACAATGTTGGCGAGTACATAGTTTTGTTAGCCAAATTAATGGCAAAAAGTTTAGTGGTGCAATACTTCGACAACTACAAGAGTCGTCTATTGAAAATGGACTCTTTAAAGCCAAAGAATGGCAAAAAGATTTAGTATGGCAATGCATTAACTTGATTATGAAACTCGTGACAAAATCGTTTTGTATATGGCAATATGATTAATATTAAGTAATTTTTATGTCATTGAAAATTTGTACTTTGTTCATTGTAATCGCCTTGAATTTGATCATAAAACTTGTGAGTGTGTTATTAGAAATCCAATCAAGGATTAATAACAACAAAATTGAAAACTTGTCATAACTTGCGTGAGTATTATTAGAAATCAAATCACTGATTTAAAATAATACTTTGGTTATCCTTCTAAGAATCTAACATATAAAAATATGAAAGAGTTCTACAAGGATTTGAATATTGTACTTTGAATCAATCAACACAAAATCCTAATGTGATTTGGATAACACTGCAAGAGTAATACAATAAGAACACTTATATATAGGAAGTACCAGCGACGTATCCACCATGTTCTTATAGTATTACACTCGTTTCGTTATCTAGATCACAACTAATCACAATAACCACATAATCATCATCTTGGTCACATTGTCCTGTCATATACGTATTAAAGTACACAGAATCCATTAAAGGACTACCAATTAGTACTTTAAACATCCATGGGTATTTAACTATAAAGATAGATAGATGCTTTAGGGATATAGTTTAGTCACTTGTCTTGTCAAATACGCATTAAAGTACACAGAATCCAATAAAGGACTACCAATTAGTACTTTAAACATCCCATGGGTATCTAACTATAAAGATAGATAGATGCGTTAGGGATATAGTTTTGTCACTTGTCTTGTCATATTGTCTTGTCGCATTGTATCACAAAATCATAATCTTAATGGTGATTCGGATAAGGCTACGAAGGGTAATACAATAAGCACACTTATATATAGGAATTACCAGCGGCGTATCCACCATGTCCTTATTATATTACTCTAGTTTTGTTATCTAAATCACCAACAATTCTACACATAAACCTTAACCATTGTCTTGTAAAGTACTTCTTAGAAATCTTATTATAAGGATAGAAAGATTTAAGACTGTACTTAAAATATCCTACAAGAATCAATCCATAAATATAGAAAGATACTATAAGGATTTGTTTCATGTCCCCAATTGTCATGCCTTGCATAAAAGGAATATTACACAAAAATGCACTTAGTAAACACATACATGCCATACTTTTGAGAAAAATTGGTTGCACATATGAATCACCCCAAAACATTTGGAAAACATAAAAGAGGGTAGCTAAGTACTCGCCTGGGATTGCGTATAGATCTTGTTCAAATGATATAACAATGCTCAAAGGATCAAGAGTTCAAGTGTCGAAGTGGTTCCTGGTGTATTTGACAACTACATGTTAGTCTGTCAAACTTGAAAACCAAAGATTGGATAGAATGAGGTATATAAACCAAAAAAGAGTTGGATCTTGTATATTATGGTATATAATATCAAACATTCTGAATTGGAAGCATTTCAAAGAGTTTTGACTCCCTACGGCTTGCTAAAGTGGTTTACGCCACTTTAACGGGTTATAAACGTAACTATGGGTTCGAGTGGTTAAATATGTCCTATGACAAGTCTAATATGCCAAAATTAGTTTATATAAGTTTTATAATCAGTTTCGATGTCAAAACAATGCTCTTATATGTTCAAAACTAATTTAAGTGCAAAAAGGGCATTTTCGGCATTATAAGGAATACATATTCGACTTGTCATTTGACTAAACAAACGGTATGACCTTAAGGTATAACCTCAAAGGGTTATTCCCTATAATACTCTGGTCATAATAATGGGCTTGGTCGGATCCTAAAGGTGACCAAACGGGTCGGATTCTAAAGTCAAAGCGGTATTCAAGACCGCTCGACTTACGACCCTAAACAAGTACTAAACTAAATGTGACGAGCTAGACATGTTAAACATGTCTAACTAAGTTTATAAAACTGAGTTGTTATCAAAACAAAGGGTTTTGATACCCGAAAATAGTTCCGTCGTATAATGCGCATTATTGACCGAAACTTTGACTCGTCACTTCGACTAGTAAACGTGGTAATTAGTAGGCACGATCACTAAGGATCATAACCATCGTGATTATGATCACGTTGTAAAGTCCAATTGGACTTTGACTTGACCAATTTATGGTCAAATCCGAAAGTCAAACAGTAAGTCAAGCTATTTGACTTTTAGCTCGTAATAAGCTAAAAGAATGAACAAGGCTTAGTTAGGGCACTTACTTGCACTCAAGGAAGCCAAGATTACTAGAAAAACTCAGATGGGAGGCCTCCTAATAAGGTAGCAACTCCACTTAGAGTTTAGAGAGAAGAAAGATGGAAATGAGCAAGGAATTTGGTTGAAGATCAAGGGTATTTATAGTTGTTGGAGAGCTTTAAGATCATGCCAAGTGTTGGGACATGTTCTAGGATGTTTCCAAGTGTTTAGTGAGGTGTCAAGACCAGAGAAAGTGTGGCAAAAACGAGTTATAGGTGTGAAGTCAGCTGAACAAGAAGCTGCCAGGTATCTGCTATCATTGGGCATCCCCCATGCGTCGCGGGAGATCTTGGGGGGTCTCTCGCGTGGCGCCTGGGATTCCTAAGTTTCAGAATTGGCAGAACAGGTCCCTACAGCCTAAAACTTTTTTTCGACGCGTTTTGGCACTTTTAACACCTCTTAACCCCATTTTTAAGCTTTATAAGGAAATAAAGCATAGGGAACTTGAAATATGTCCAAGTATATTTCAGGTGTCGGTTCGTTTGGTCGTACATTTGCGGTTTTCGGTTAATTACGACGAAAGTCATAACGGACGCGCAAATGACCGTAAATGCGTGACGAACGATATTTTTGCATTATAATCATTAAAATACAATATTTTAATGATTACAAAAATTTATGGATGTCCGCACATGTTCTGGATAGCGAAATACGCAAATTGGCATAGTTTCATAGAAGTTGCATAAAGGTTTTTTGTCATTCCTAAGCCCTCAAAACTTATATCTAAGTTATGTAAAGTGTAGCTTATGTCCTTGTTCCAGAGTGTACGCCGCTATGAGAATCGGCAGACTTTCGTAGTTTGTCATAAATAGTCCCTGTGATCGAATAGGCTTGATTTTGACATACCAAACATTTCAAAACTTATTTCTAAGTTACATAAAGGTTATTTAGAGTATGTTTAGCTCGTGTCCTCATCCCGATGTGTATTTTGCATTAGACGGGTTACGTTTAGGTATCGGTTATCGAAATGCCTTCAAAGTAAAAGTTTTTGAAAGCTCAAAATTTTGCACAAGGGTTACAAATTACAACGAATATCGTAACGAACGCGTGCATGACCGTAAATGCGTAACGAACGGATTTTTCGCATTCCAATCACTAACATATAATATATTAATGATTAGAAAAATTTTTGAATGTCCGGACACGTTCCGGATATCGAAATACGCAAAAAGGCATAGTTTGGTGAAATTTGTAAAATAGTCCCTGAAGTTACAAAAGTGTGATTTTGCCATACCGAAGCGTTCAAGACTTATTTCTAAGTTATGTAAAGGGTATTTATGGTATATTAAGCTTATGAACTTGTTCTGGAATTTGTGTCACGTTAAAACTGGTTACATTTACGTAACAATTTGCGATTTCACTTCCAGAAGTCGGTAGAAAACTCGGAATCGTGCAAGAATTGAATATGTGCAATTGTCATGATAAAAAATACAAAAATCATAAATAAAACATAAAATTCCATTCGTTGATAACTTGTTTGATATTGTAACATGCTCGGATCATCACAGATATCACACTCTCCCCTACTTTAGGAAATTTCGTCCCGAAATTTAATTAGAGGAAACTCGTGAGAACAAATGTGGATACTTCGCTTTCATTTGATCCTCTCGTTCCCAAGTAAACTTTGGGCCACGTTTGGATTCCCAGCGAACTTTGACTATCGGGATTCGTCTTCGCTTGAGTTTCTTGACTTCACGGTCCATAATCTCCATCAGTTTCTCGACAAAATGCATAATATTATCAACGTGAATCTCATCGAGTGGAATATGGAGATTTGTATCGGCTAAACATTTTTTTAGATTGGACACGTGTAAAGTTAGGTGAATATTCCCGAGTTTAGGAGGTAGCTCAAGTCGGTAGGCCACCTTTCCGATTATTTCAACGATCTTAAATGGTCCAACGTATCATGGTGCAAGTTTTCCTTTCTTCCCAAATCTGACCACTCATTTCCAAGGGGATACCTTGAGTAGGATGTGATCACCAACTTGGAATTCTAAGGGCTTGCGTTGCTTGTCTGCGTAACTCTTTTGACGGCTTCTATCTGTCAGAAGATTATCGCGTATCTTCTTGAGTTTCTTGGTTGTGGGTCGTGAGTGAGTTCAGGTCCAGTAAACTGAGACTCTCCAACTTCATTCCAACAGACAGGTGAATGACATTTTCGACCGTATAAAGCTTTGAAAGGCGCCATGTTGATGCTGGCGTGATAACTATTGTTATAGGAGAATTCGACCAACGGTATATGCAAATCTAAACTACCACCAAAATCAATCACACAAGCTCGGAGCATGTCCTCCAGTGTTTGAATCATCCACTCAGATTTTCCATCCGTTTGAGGATGATAAGCAATACTCAGGTTAAGTTTGGTTCCCTTTGCAGATTGCATAGTCTTCCAGAATTGAGATGAGAAGCGAGCATCTCGGTCAGATATGATATTCAAAGGAACACAATGACGAGACACAATCTCATCAACATAGATCTTGGCAAGTTTGTCAGCAGAGGAATTCTCACGAATTGCCAAAAAGTGCGCTGACTTTGTTAGACGATCGATGACTACCCAAATGACATCATGACCTTTAGATGTGCGTGGTAGTTTCGTGATGAGATCCATCGCAATGTTCTCCCACTTCCATACCGGTATTTCTGGTTGTTACAATAAACCAGATGGATGTTGATGCTCGGCCTTGACTTTGAGACAAGTAAGGCATTTAGATACATACAAGGCAATGTAATTCTTCATACCCGGCCACCAATACTGGGTACGGAATCCTTGTACATTTTTGTAGCACCAGGATGAATCGAGTAACGAGACTTGCGAGCTTCGTCCATAAATAGAGCATGGAGATTGTGTTGATTCGTAACCCACAAACGGTTCATGTAATAGAGTAATCCATCATCTTTCGTTTCAAGTTGAAGTTCGAGTTGATGAGGTAGTTCGTCGTTCAACAAACCTTGGGTTACACAAGTGCGTTGGGCTTCAAGAATACGTGTTTGGATATCGGATTGAACTCGAACACAATGAAGCTTGACACGTTCCTTACGACTAAGCGCGTCAGCCATAACATTCGCCTTACCAAGATGGTAGCAAATTTCGCAGTCGTAATCATTTAGGATTCGACCCAGCGTCGTTGCCTCATGTTCAGCTCCTTTTGATTGAATATGTGTTGGAGACTTTTGTGGTCCTTGAACACCACACACTTTGTGCCATAAAGATAGTGTCTCCAGATCTTGAGAGCAAAGAAAACAACACCTAACTCAAGATTATGAGTTGTGTAATTCTTTTCGTGGACTTTCAATTGTTTCGACGCGTAGGCTATGCCTTTATCTCGTTGCATGAGAATGCAACAGAGGCCTAAATTCGACACGTCACAATAAACCACGAAATCATCATTGCCATCAGGTAAAGACAAAATGGTAGCATCACAGAGTTTTAGTTTCAAAGTTTGAAAAGCTTTTTCTTATTTAGGTCCCCACTCAAAAGGCTTATTCTTTTGAGTTAATGCAGTGAGGGGAACCGTGATCTTTGAAAAGTTCGCGATGAACCGTTGATAGTAACCAGCAAGACCAAGAAATGAGTGAACTTCTGTGGGAGTAGTGGGTGTTTTCCAATCCTTAATCGCAGCGATTTTGGAAGGATCCACATGAATACCTTGCTCATTAACAACCCAAAAACTGAACTTCTTTCAGCCAGAATTCACACTTGGAGAATTTGGCATAAAGTTGTTCTTTCTTTAGAAGTTCCATTGTTAAACGAAGATGTTGTTCGTGCTCGGCTCGAGACTTTGAATAAATAAGAATGTTGTCGATGAAAACAATGATGAACTTATCCAAATAAGGTTTACAAACCCTATTCATCAAGTCCATGAAAACAGCTGGAGCATTGGTCAAACTTAAAGGCATAACTGTGAACTCGTAGTGATCGTATCGTGTGCGAAAAGCAGTCTTAGGAATATCTTCCTCGTGAACACGAAGTTGATGATACCCAGAGCGCAGATCGATCTTTGAAAAACATGAAGCACCTTGCAGCTGGTCAAAGAGATCATCAATACGAGGTAGTGGATATCGATTCTTGATCGTGAGTTTGTTGAGCTCACGATAATCGATACACATTCGGAAGGATCCATCCTTCTTTTTCAGAAATAAGACAGGAGCACCCCAAGGAGAATAACTCGGACGAAGGAAACCTTGGTCAGATAATTCTTGTAGTTGTTTCGATAACTCCTGCATCTTAGAGGGTGCAAGACGGTAAGGAGATTTGGCTATCGGATTGGCACCAGGTACAAGATCAATACAAAATTCCACTTGACGTACCAGTGGTAAACCAGGTAGATCTTCGGGAAAGATCTCAGGATAATCTCGAATAACACGAATGTCTTGAATAGTTTTGCTTTTGCCTTTCTCCTCTGTGACATGTGCCAAGAAGGCCACATAATTCTTTCGCATGTACTTTTGGGCTTGTGTACAAGTCATGAGTTTTAGGTTACTAGCGGGTTTCTCTCCATGAATTTCCAAGGTTTCGCCAGACGAAAGCGGTATACAAACAATCTTGTCAAAACAAATAACTTCGGCATGATGCTTGGTTAACCAATCCATTCCAATAATGACAATCAAGCTTTCGAGTTGAATTGGTGTGAGGTCGATAGAAAACAAATGGTTGTTGAGATTTAACTTGCAATCACGAATAACAAAATCAAGAACAAGAGGTTCACCATTGGCTATTTCGACAGACAAGGGTCTTCCTCGTTTCGTTCTAGGCATCGAGAGCAAAGGCTCAAAAGTTAATGACACTAAGCTCCTATCAGCACCCGAATAAAAAAGAACAGAAGCAGGATGATTGTTGACAAGGAACATACATTTAACAACTTCATTGTCCGCACGAGCCTCGTTGGCGTTCATGTTAAAAGCTCGCCCTCGAGCTGGATTTGCATTGGTTATCCTTGAACAGTTGTTCCTATAGTGACCCATTTCACCACAATTATAACATGAACCAGGCGGAAATGGAGGTCTAACGGCATTTCCTTGAGGATGTACTGGGTTCTGTGCAGCTTGATTCGGAGTAGTTCGACAAATATTTGCCGTGTGGCAAAGTTTCCCACAAGATGTACATTGTCGACAAGCTAGATGAGCTTGATGATGACCATTGGACCGGTTACACAACGGTGCAGTTCCAGCATATGGTTTCCTCGCGGGAGGCTTTGGTGGATGGTTCTATAGGGCCTGATTCGGCCGAGTAACAACTTCAAAGTTTTGTGAAGCCTTACGCTTCCTTGACTTCTTCGACGACTCGGATTTCTTCTTCTTGTCTTTTTCTTTGTCTTGTGTGGTTTTGGCTGCCTGTTTCTTGTCGCCCTTGCGAAACAGTTTACCCTTTCTAACCTGAGACTCAGTCAGGGTTGCAGCCAACTCGATGGCCTGACGAACAGTGGTAGGGTTGCTACCAGTAACAATATCTTGCACAGGGTCAGGCAAACCATCGATATACTTCTCATTAGCTTTATCCAGTGGGGTAACCATTGCGGAGCACAGTAAGCTCAATTCTTCATATCGATTTGTGTAAGCACGATTCTCGCCACTATCTTGTTTAAGATCATCAAATTCCCTTTCCAAAGCCCTAAGTTCATGACGAGGACAGAACTCCCTCATCATTAGAGCTCGAAGCTCCTCCCAGGTTTGAGCCATAGCCACATCGGCACCCCGGTCTCTCACCACACCTTTCCACCATGTTAATGCTCTATTCTCAAAAACACTAGATGCAAACTCAACTTTCGCTCATTTGGGCATTGAACATGTCTAAATGTGCTTTCTAGACTCTTGAACCATTGTAGGAGCCCCGTATCTCCTTCAGACCCAGAGAATTTAAGCGGTTTAGCCGAACTGAAAGTCTTATAGTTGCACAGAGCGGTGTTATTGTTAGTGTTGTTTGCTTGATTTATCTGAGTTACTTAGTTCAGGAGTACGATAGTAATTTGTTGAGCGACTAAGGCTGCTATTGCAGCGTCTTGAGTTTGATTGCGTCTAGGAGACATTATAAAAAATAAAGAAAACATGAGAAATGTGTGAGATTGACATTCGGATAAACAAAGACAAGTATTGAAAATATCGACAAAGCATAAGGATTGCGATCATTCGTTCGTTTCTCAAAACAAACAAATGACACACGATGACTAATCAAAGTATATGGGTCTTTATAATGTGTCGCGAAGACATGCTTTAGCCTATAAGTGGACACTCACCCCAAGAGTTCCCAGGTAAGAGTGACCGGTCCGATTAAGAGGATTTGTACGAACATTCTAGCCTAGACAGAAAACTCAGGGTATAGGCACCCACCCTTCCAGATTGCACGTGTTCACATTATTAAAACCCAAACTTTGACGAATTTTGAAAACATTTGAAGGCTTACGCGAAAAACAAATCATCTAAGGATAGATGATTGATTTTCAAAATGGATTTGTAATTTGTGGATTTGTTTTGGTAATCACCTAAGGATAGGTGATTGTAGTGTATTTTAAAACTAAACGCAAGTAAACTTGCGTTAGGGTCCTAGGAAGGTTATAGTCTAGGTCAAAGCATTACTAATAACCTAATTCCCTATAACCAGTGCTATGATACCAACCTTTAACACCCCAAATCGCGTAAAACAACACGCGGCGGAAACACTTGGGGAGTCACGTTAACAGATTGTTTCAACAACACATGGCATTTGAAGTTTCGTTTTATTGGATATTAAACATAGATTATATTGTCAAAATCTTTTAGAACTTTCAACCAAACTTAAACAAACAACGAACAAGCATAATTATTGTCTTTCATATTTTATAGGCACTAAATTCCACATCCGATCCTATATGAGCACGCATCAGTATCATCTAGCATTGTTCCCTGAAACATATGTGAAAACCGAGTCAGCATAAAAGAATGCCGGCGAGTACATAGATTTTATGAGTAAGTCAGATTTATGGCATGTAACATATTGCATTAGCTTACTCGACTACTAGAGTCTAGTAGTGAAAACCTTGTATTAAAAAGTGTCTGGTCTTGCAGTATAATTAGCCAACTAAAACACGTTGGTTAAAGTCTATGAAATCTCGTTGCCATGAATCTTGACTAAAACATTTGTTTTCGTAAACCAAGTAGTAAATCGTCCTTGAAGAAAAATCGTATGGTTTATATCATTTTGTAAACATCGTTGCATGACATCATTTGAAAATATTCGTCCAAGTGATCTAAATAACGCCACGGATAGAATATGATAAAAGAACTTATATATAGGAAGTACCAGCAGCGTATCCACCATGCTTTTATTATATTAAACCATCTCGTTATCTAATCACTTACCATAAACCAATCATCCATTTTGTCCGTGTTATCAATCGTTCGTGTTATAAATAAATCGTCATTCATTTTTGTTATAAACCAATCGTCATTCGTCCGTGTCATAAACCTTTCGTCTGTCGTCCGTGTTATAAAACCATTCGTCAATCGTCCTTGTTTTAATTGTGAAATCTTTTGGTCGTTTTGTGAATACGTTCAAACCTATGTGACTCGTCTATACCACCAAAGGGGTTTTTTTAGACTAACAAACCACCAAATGGTTTGTTAAAATAAAAGATTCTGACGTTACCCCAAACTATCCACCAAATTCTAGTGAATAACCCGATAACGGGATTTGTCAGATCCTATGGTACCATAGCATACTACTGGTCGGCTTGGACATTGTTAATAAATGTCATTCTTGTTATGAATATAACGCACCAACAAGTTCGTTCACATTATCGAAATCGTCTTGTTTATATAAACCATAGTAATTTGTATTTGAAAACTCGAAAACCTTTAGCACATATGAATCACCCTAAAACAATTTGTAAAACGTAAAAGAGGGGACTATGTACACACTTGTTATTGCTATTGTAACCTTAAATCAAAGATCAAACAAGCTCAAATGTCCGAGAAATCAAGCGTGTCCTAAAATCGGATAATAATGTAAATATCAAAACTTGAAATCCGAGGATTTGGATAGAATGATACCTTATAAACCAAATGAGTATTGGAACTCATATAACATGGTTTAATAAGTTAACATTCTAAGTTGGAAAGATTTTTAAGTGCTTTTGACCCGTTATGACCCGTTAAGGTAGTTTAAGCCACTTTAACGCGTCATTTGTGTAACTACGCATTCGGATGGTTAGATATGTGTTATGATGAGTATTAATGCCTTAATATGTTTGAAAATGTTATTTGATCAGAATACTTGTCAAATTTTATGTTCCATATACTTAAAGTTGATTTATTTGTGAAAAGGGCATTTTAGTCGTTATTGAAGAACATAATAGCTAATTATCATAACAGTAACCGAATGACATGACCATAAGGTATAACCTCAGAGGGTTACTCCCTTTATAATTATGGTCACAAATATGTATTTGGTCGGGTCTGAAGATCCGCCAAATGGGTCAGATTCGAAAGTCAAAACGATGGTCAAACCTTCAACTTTCGACTCTAAACACGCACAATAATTAAGAGTGACGATTTAGCCATGTTTTGAAAAGTCTAAATAAGTTTATAAAAGAGTTTTGGCATCAAACAAACTGTTTGACACCCAAATTTAGATCCGTCATAAAATGCGCATTTATCGCATTTTTGACCAAACTTAGACTTGTCAAAATGACTAGAAATGATAGGAATCAGTAGGCATGGTCAATAGAGATCATAATCACCTTGATTACCATCATATTGCAAGTTTTAATTGGACTTTATGTTGATTGATATATGATCAATTCTGGAAGTCAAACAAAAGTCAAATTTTGTGACTTTTAATCCAATTAAACTACAAGAATTGAATCAAAACATGATTGAAACACTTACAATACCAAAGGAATGATCAAGGAACGCAGAAGAACTACAGAGATGGTTGCAACTTCAGTTGGTAGCAGAAAATGAGTGATCAAAGGTTTCATAAATGAAGAACACATGGGTATTTATAGGTTTCTTGATGTTATAGGATCAAGAGAAGTGTCCTAGACTCACCCACATGTTAGCTCAGTGTCCCATATGTGTCAAAGGCAGAAACAAGGGTGGCAAGGTCGTTAGATGAGTCAATGAACGAATTAACAAGCTGCTGCCACGTTTGTGATGAGCTGGGCAAGGCTTATGGACTGTATGGGCTTAGGTCTTACGGTCCGAAAGGTCCCTAACTGGCCACAACTTTCAGAATTGGCAGAAATGGTCCCTGCACTGGTTTCGTCGTGTTTCTTACACTTCTAACACCCGTTAACCCCATTTCTAAGATCCATAAGGACGTTAAAGTATAGGGAACTTGAAATGTGTCCAAAAATATTCCATAGGTCAGTTTGTTTGGTCGTACGGTTGCGGTTTTGATTAATTACGACGAAAATCGTAACGAACGTGTGCAGGACCGTAAATGCGTAACGAACGGATTTTTCGCATTCCAATCACTAACATAAAATATATTAATGATTAGAAAATTTTTGAATGTCCATACCCGTTCCAAATATCAAAATACGCAAAAAGGCATAGTTTCAGAAAATTTGCAAAATAGTCCCTGAAGTTACAAAAGTGTATTTTGCCATACCGAAGCCCTCAAGACTTATTTCTAAGTTATGTAAAGGGTATTTATGGGATATTAGGCTTATGACCTTATTCCAGAATGTGTGTCGTATTAAAACTGGTTACGTTTACGTAACAATTTGCATTTTCACTCCAAGAAGTCGTTAGAAAACTCGGAATCGTGCAAGAATTGAATATGTGCAATTGTCATGATAAAAAATACAAAACTCATAAATAAAACACAAAATTCCATTCATTGATAACTTTTTTGTTATTGTTACATGCTCGGATCGTCACAGATATCACAGTTTCATCTTTAGAGTGTAAAAAGAAAGTCCTTGTAAACCTGGAAAAATCATCAACTATCACCAGGCAATACCTTTTGTGTTTTAAGCTCATGATTTTCACAGGTCCAAACAAGTCCATATGACGTAACTATAAGCACTGACTTGTTTTGGACTCTTCAATTTACTTGTAAGAACTTTTATGTTGTTTGCGTTTTAAACAGGAAACACAATGTTCTTCACAAGTAAATTGTTTGTGAGGCAAACCTTTGACAAGACTTTGTTTTGAGAGAGTGGTGATAGTTTTTAGATTTGTGTGACCTAGTCTTTTATGCTATAGTTATGTTTCTTTGCTTGAAGCAACTGAGAATAAACATGCATTTGACATAGGATTATCTTTTACCATGTCAACCACACACACATTTCCTACCCTATTAGCCGTAAGTTGTGCTTTGCTCTCTGCAATTATTTGATTAATCTTTTTGACAACCACTGGGCTTACTATCTGACAGGTTTATTTTGTGAAGAAGGATCCATAACCCTTATCACTCATTGTGAGACATTCAGAAGATTGAATTTTAGATTATCAATGAGATTCACATTTTCAAACTTGAGTTTTCCAGCTGAGGCACATCCTGACCCTAACACCTTTCCTTTTGAATTATTTCCAAAGGATATATCACCCCCTCCATGAGCTTTAAAATCTCTGAGTAGGGCTTTACATCCTGTCATGTGCCTGGAGCCCCCACTATCTACATACCAAAGACTGTCAAGGCAAGTAGAAGCTCCCTGCACATGTTTTTGAAATAATTAGTTCAGTTTCCAAAGCTAGAATGGCTTTGGATAGGGTATCAGATGATCCAGACTCAAGTTCAGATGAATGAGCGGTGGTTAGGTCAGGTTTTTAACCACTGCTGAGAACCACTTCCCATCAACTGTTGGTATCCATGAGGATGCCTATTTACCCTTGGCCTAGAAGGCTTTTTGTAAGTCTCATAAACCATAGGCACCTTTTGATAATTAGGTTGGCTTTTACCTCTTGGGAACTGGTTTGATGGTGGTGCATCTGTCACTTGAATTTCTCTGTGAACAGAGGTTTGCTTTTAAGCTATTGTGACAGGTGTTTCAATTGATTCAAATTTTTGTTTGTTTTCAGAAAAAACTTGCATTTTCTCTTTCAAGAGCTTTTTCTCTAATCTCTTTTACTTTTTGATGATAAGTTTTGAGATAGGTACAGTCTTTGGTCATATGATTTGTTTTGTTGCAGATGGTGCATCTAGGAGATTTGGGTATAACACAAGTTTTGTTTATATCATAGGCTTTTAAAAGAAAGCAACCTGCAGCGACATGATTTCTCTTTTCACAAAATTCACAAAACAAGTATTTAATCTTTTCTTTCCTTTTCCTATCAGACTTTTTGAGAGCAGTGGGTGTAACCTCTGCTGGCAAGTCTTTGATAGGGATCACTAGTACTTTTGGTGCTTTTAAACCATCAGTGGTTGAGAAGTCCATTGGCTTTAAATTTTCCAAAAATGTCACATTCATCTGACGAGGTTGGTTTAAACTGATATTTTTCAATTTCTTTTTCTTTTACTGAAACCTCTGGTTTTTCAAGAATGATTTTGTTTCCATTTTTATCTGTGATTTTAATTTCTTCACCAGCCAAATTTGTTGGAACTATTTCAACCAGCTCAGAATCAAATTTTGCAACATTTTCACAAGTCTGGTCATAGTCTCTAAAGCCTATTCCAAACTTTATGTTGCTCTTGATTTGAGCATCAAGCATAAGCTCATAACTTTTGCAAGACTCTACCCATTTTTCACAAGTGATTTGGGTAGTTTCAAGCTCCTGTTTGCAAACCTGGTATTTTTCTACCATGGTTTGGAGCTAGTCTTTGGTTATGCTTGATTCATGCCTCAGGCTACTCATTTCAGAATCTTTTTCACTCAACTTTGTTTTTAACTCTTTAACAAGTTTTTCAAAATTAAGTTCATCTTCTAAAATTTTGTTTCTTAGGTTTTCATTCACCCGTTTTATGTTTGCAAAAAGCAATGATGCATTTGTCAGAACATAGATCCTTAAGAATCTGAGGTGACACCTTCGTACTAGCCATGAGAGCACAATCACACTCTTCTTCTTCACACACCTGCTCATCCCATGGGTCAGATAGAGAGTCTTTTTCAACATCAACAGCATTCACTTCAACCACTACTGTAACCTCTGGTATAACACTACTTCACAACAATCAACCACATCAGACTTAAACTCCTGCTCCGTAGATTCATCACCTTCAACAATGGTCTCCAAAGCCATTAAACATATATTTTCATTTTTAGAATCATTTTTGGAAATGAGAGCAAAGTTTTCATCAGTTAAATCCTCAGGCAAACTACTCCAATCAACAAAACCTTGTGTGAAAAAGCTTTGTTGATTAACCTCTGCTGGTGGAGCAGTGGTTTGAGTAGTTTGAGTAACTTGTGGCATTTGCTGCACATGTACTAAAGGTGGTGCTTGGACATATTGAATCTGTGGTGCAGGTGCTTGAACATAATGGACAGGAACTGTAGCAATAGGGTGTGCAAAATGTGCAGTGTTTTGCATTTGAGGTGCATGGGTATATTGGGAATATGGACAGTGCTTTGAGAATTGTTGCCAGTATTTGTTACAATTGGTCCTGCAGATTATGATTTGCATTCTCTGGCAAAATGACACATCTTGTTACATTGTAGCACTTGATTTCGACTTATTCGACCCAACTTTCAACCCCCCATGCAATCCTAGAAATCTCCTACCAGTTCTTTTGTAGAATTTACTTGCTCTAACACTTAAAAGTGCCAGCTGGTGCAAAATGTCCATTTCTTCAAGGTCAGTGGGTTCAAAGTTTTGTAGGTCATTCATTTCAAAAGACAAGAGGCCTGGCTTTCACTATTTGCAGCAAAGGCAAAATTGGGTGTACTAGGATCAGAGTTGAAATCGTTTCCAGATGTTGTCAATGTAATGTTCATAACTAGGATCCTTTCCATAGCTAGACCCCTCCTCTACAAAGCAGTGTTTTCTAGAGTATAATCATCAGTCATTTTCCCTGACTCTTGCAACTTCTTTTTCTTGTTCAACTCCCTCTCATAAGCGAGGAGTCGTCCATGAAGTTGTGTCAAGGTCATGTCCTTATAACCAACAGCTGTTCGAGTGACATAAGCTACAATTTCCCATATCTCAGGTAAGGACCTCAAGAAACGACTATTGATAGTCGAATTTAGGAAATCCACATTTACCAATTTGAGCTCATCGATGAGACAGCTATATCGTTCGAACTGTTGGGTTAATGATTCACCCTTAACATGGCAAATTGTTTCATACTGTTTGTTCTAAACCTCTCTATTATCCTCTATCACATCTCCAGTACCACCGAATTGATCCTTAAGAGTGTCCCATAACTCTTCAGCACTATTACAATGAAGTAATCCCACATAAATCTCATTGGGCAAGGCCGAAGCAACAGCTAAAGGCCTTAGCGTCCAATTCAATCTTGAGGAAATCCTGTTCAGAGTAATTTTCAAGTTTCTTGCGGACTTGAGTGTGGGGATCCTCTGTGCTTGGAACCATCGGTATATGAGGTCCAAACACAACGGATCTCTAACAGCCGGTGTTCTGTTGGGTGAGAATATGACCCATCCTACGTTGCCAAATAAAATATTCATTTCGTTTCAACATAGGTGGTTTGAACATGTATCCAATATTGGATTCCGGTGTGTTTTGTTCCATTTCTCTTGTTTACGACATATTTGTGTTTTACAAGCTTTTGTAGCAATAAAACTCTGTATTCAAGTAAAACTATCAAACGAATTAGCACGAAGAGCTAATCTATTCAAATCATTTGATGGTTAATCAAAATCGATTGACCAAGCTCTGATACCAATTGTTGGATCTAAGTTTGAAATTACTTGTAGTTTTTGTTTCAGAGAATGGAAAATTGATTGAATTATAAACGAGATGTAGCGGAATTAATGAAAAACTTTTACTACAAGCAATTGATCGTTTATTTTCGTCACCATCATGCTTTCAAGTTGATAAACTTTGCATGTGATTCACAAACTCCCCCTTAGCCAATTACAATTGTTTGATAGTAAGAAATGAAGAAGATAAAGTGCGAAATGGTCTTTTTCAGGAAGACAAAGTTAACAATTACAACGATCACCTATTTATACTAACTATCTAACCACTGAGTATCTTTTGTGACGACATGGTTGATAGTGACTGCTAACAAAATGTAACTAACTAAAACACTGCTCTAACTATACTATCAGTGCATAGCACTGTTACATTGAATAAGATAAAACTATGCTAAACTCTGATCACTATCTCCGATCTTGAATCTTCTATCAGACCTTTGCTTCTTGAACTATCAGATGATAGGAACAGATCTTTAGGGAAAGTAGTGTAAAGGCTGATCAGTGGATGTAACCACTAACAAGTGAACCAAAGCTCGGATAGTGTATTTGGCTTTGATATCATCTGTTCCTTTGTTAGGGTTCGATCCCAACATCGTGGGTATTTATAGTTGAATTGAAACTACTAAATCATTACAAGTGTCCATGAGTCATCAAGGGGTTTGATTAGTGTCATAACACTTGTTAAATGCGGAAGAAAGGGTGGCATATTCGAATGCTTAGTGTCCAAGGCTGTAAACAAGGAGCTGCCAAGTTTCTGCTGTGCTGGAGGTTCCTTACAGACTGTAAGGGCTTTGGGCTTACGGTCCGTAAGCCCTTTAGCTAGCAGACACTTTTGAAAATTGGCATAACAGGCCCCTGCACCTGTTTCGTCGCGTTTTGGCTCTTCTAACACCCATTAACCTCATTTTCAAGCTTCATAAGGAAGATAAAGCATAGGGAACTTGAAATATGCTCAAAAATGTTCCGGGTGTCGGTTCGTTTGGTCGTACGATTGCGGTTTTCGGTTAATTACGACGAAAATCATAACGAACGCGTGTATGACCGTAAATGTGTAACGAATGATATTTTTGCATTCCAATCATTAATATACAAGATTTTAATGATTACAATTTTTTTTGGATACGCGTAACGGCATAGTTTTGCGAAATTTGCAAAATAACCCCTGAAGTTGCAAAAGCGTGTTTTTGCCATACCGAAGCCTTCAAAACTTAATTCTATGTTATGTAAAGGTTATTTAAGGTATGTTAAGTTTGTGACCTTGTTCTGGTGTGTGTGTTGCTACGGGAATCAGCAGACTTTCATAGTTTGTCGTAAATAGTCCTTGTGATCGAATAAGCTTGTTTTTGACATACCAAACCCCTTCAAAACTTATTTCTAAGTTATATAAAGGATATTTAGGGTATTTTAGCTTATGTCACTATTCCAGACTATACGTTGCTTTTAACTGATTTCTTTTTGTGATTACACTTCAAGAAAAGGTTTGAACGGTCAAAATCAAACATATCGCACAAAAGTCATAAGTAAATACACAAATTGTAAACATCACAAAGTTTCATTAATCATCAAATTGTTTGGAAGTTGATACAAGATTGAATTACACAGATGTCATAGTCTCCCCTACTTTAGGAAATTTCGTCACGAAATTTAATTAGAGGAAACTTATTAGAAAAGATGTGGATAGTTCGCCTTCGTTTGATCCTCTCGTTCCCAAGTAAATTCTGAGCCACTTTGGACTCCTAGTGGACTTTAACAATGGGTATCCGTCTGCGTTTGAGCTTCTTGACTTCACGGTCCAGAATTTCCACAGGTTTCTCAACAAAATGCATCGTGTCATCAACACGAATTTCATCAAGAGAGATTTGGAGGTTTTCATCAGCCAAACACTTTTTCAAATTGGACACGTGGAAAGTTGGATGAACATTACCAAGTTCAGGAGGTAGCTCAAGTTTTTAGGCCACTTTACCAATTATCTCAATGATCTTAAATGGTCCAACGTATCGTGGCGCAAGTTTTCATTTCTTCCTGAATCTAATCACACATTTCCAAGGGGATACCTTAACAAGTACGTGATCACCGACTTGGAATTCCAAGGGCTTGCGTCGTTTGTCCGCGTAACTCTTCTGATGGCTTCTAGCTATCAAAAGGTTTTCGCGAATTTTTTTGACTTTGTCCATTGTATCATGAATGAGTTCAGGTCCAGTGAATTGAGATTCACCAATATGTCCTTAATCGCACTGATTTTGGTGGGATCTACATGTATACTTTGCTCGTCGACAATATGTCTCAAAAATTGAACTTTTTTTAGCTAAAATTCGCACTTGAAGAATTTGGCATAAAGTTGTTCTTTCTTTAGGAGTTCCAGTGTTAAACGAATATGTTGCTCATGATCGGCTCGAGTCTTGGAATAAATCAGAATGTCATGAACAAAAACAATGATGAACTTGTTCAAAAAAGGCTTACAAACCCTATTCATCAGGTCCATGAAAACAACATGAGCATTTGTCAAACCAAAAGGCATAATTGTGAACTCATAATGACCGTAACGTGTGCGGAACGCTGTCTTGTAAACCAGTGTCATCTAAACAAATGTCATGTATAAACAAAGTCATGTGTAAACCAAAATGTCAAATATAAACCAATGTCTTGAATAGTCAAAATGTCTTGTATAAAACAATGTCTTTGAATAATCAAACGTTATGTTTTATAAACCGTTGCTTTTATTATTTAAAACATATGTTAAGATTGTTGGCAAACACATTCAAACCTTGTTGACAGTCAAATAGACCCTTATAAAGTCAAAGGTCTATCCATTTCATCGGATTTTGTCATTCCCTAAAGTCGCTTCCAAACAAACCCGGAAAGTGGGAACGGGATTGTCAATCCTATGTACCATTACATACCACCGATCGGCGTGATCAATGTTAATGAATGTATTAAGTCAATCTCCAATGCACCAATATGTCAAGAACAATGTAAGCAAAAATGTTCTTAAAAACCATGTACTAGTATGCTCAGTCAACATATATAGCAAGAATGTCTTTGAAAACCATGTACTAGTATGCTCAATCAACATACATAGCAAGAATGTCTTTGAAAACCATGTTAATAGTATGCCCAGTCAACATACATAGCAAAAATGTCTTAGAAAATCAATGTCCTAGTATGCTCAGTCAATATACATAGCAAAAATTGTCACACCTCGACTCGCAGCGGAAGACAAAATACGGGATGCAACAAACACCTCTGGTATAAGCACATTGTTTATAAAGACACTACATTTTATTACTTACAAAACGTTGATTATATACTAAATGTATGTTACAACTGCGTGTTCCCATGAACCACATAAGTCTTCTAAGCCACCTGCGTCTATATCACGGTTCGCCTACAAGCATGTCTTGAACAACATACACGGATCACACAAGTATCAAGTTACCTGAAATGCATGTTAGTTTTAAAAAGTCAGCTAAACGCTGCGTGAGTTCCACTGGTTTAATTGTTGTGTAACAATTTGTGTGAACAAGTTTAATTGCACTGGTCATAATCATAATGACGGTCACAGTCATAGTCGCAGATGGAATTACACAAGGACACAAGTGAAACCTGACTGTTTTACCCCGGGCCGTGTCATCCCTGACACTCCCGGCCACCGGACCGTGTCACAAAGACACTCCCGGCCCACCAACTGCGCCACATCCAGTACAACGCCCCTTAGCAGTTATGCCTAATAACATAACCAAATTAGGACACGTGCAGACCTGGTTGCCGACCTTTCTGTCGGGCGCGGCCTGGGTTTGTCAGACCAATAGTACTATTCACTGCCCACGGCTTACGCTAATCACTTGTAGAGTGGAGGTAGTTCGTGTGTTAGATAATTCCCATCATAAGTTGGTGCAATTAACACAGTTTCGCAACATGCCAATCATCTCAGAAACAATATCACAATTTAAATGTGGGAAAGTAAAACTCACTCCCAAATTGGTGCAATGATCACAGTTTGTAACAAGTTCATGTGTTAGGGAAGTGAAATTCCCTTCATAAGTTTGTGTAATCAACATAGTTTGTAACATGCATTTCACCCCAAGTAAAACAATAAAACAGTTAAAAGCGGGGTAGTGAAACTCACTGTATGAGTAGTGATCTCAACGCAAGAGTGATCAAGCAACTGGACCAACTTTAATAATACCCATGCAAGTATGGACTCAAATCATTATCTAAGTTGGTAATGGTTATAACTTGGATCTGGTCGGAAGTCTTTACTCCGGATTGAGTGTATAGGACACTGGTATGTTGATGGACGTCAGGGTAGTATTAGTTTACAGTTTGGCTTCCGGACACTGATTCACGTGCCAGCCAAAGTCAGTAGTTTAACGTGTTCGGGTAATGGTATGGGAATACCAGTAGTGCCAACACGTGGTTATTCAAGAATGATTAACTTTCTCTTAACGGATTTTGTGTGTTTGGGGGGTCTAAGTTGCCAAATTTGAGTTTACATTTTCACCGTCGGAAATTCTCCCGAATTGCCTTAGGACACACCCAGGGGGCCTAATTTACCCGGGACTCTCCTGGAATATTCCTGGTGTTCCAACTATAGTATTTGTCAGGTTGGGTTAGTTCTCAGTTCTGGCAGGTTCGCTATACAGTAAACTGCCGAAATTGCTTTAAAATAATTTGTTTTTAATTCCATAAATTCCCATTTAATCTATATTTTATATAAAAATCTGTAAATTTTTATACAAATCAGTTAAAATCTTTAGATTATGGGAAACATTTCTGAGAATTTATTTTGTTAATTTACTCATATAAATAAATTATTTATAAAACTATTTTCAACCACATAATTCCAATTAAATACCATCAGTAGTTATAAAACTCCAAAAAATTACAGAACACCTTATACATGTCCACGAACTATTCAGAAAATTTTGTGATTTTTCTGATTTCGTTTCGGTGCGTTCCCGGCTACCGTAAACTCGCAAAAACGCGGTTTTTTAACCCAAATCAAAACTCAACTAATAGACTCTGAATTTTCTCAGAACCTTCCACATATGTTCCTTAGTGTCTCTGTAAAATTTGGTAATTTATTGAATCATATTGATATTTTTTCCAAAATTCTTTCTGTAAAACAGTTAAAAATTTACCAAAAATCGTAGAAAATTCCAAAAATCTAAAATTTTACGTGGGCCTTCCTAACATAACCCTACATCACCACACCAAATTTCAGCTCAATCCAAGTTACACGGACCAAGTTATAGCTAAAACAAGATTCTGCCCATCCTAGTTTCGGTTTTCGGATGATATACCTAGCGATTCTTCCGCTTCCAACCGTTTATCTTGATCCCAGAAGTGTGCAAAGGCTATATTCAGTACCTACACACCAATTACAATCCAAATATGCTAGAACTTAGATCAATCAAGCTTTAATTCAATGTTTTTCAGTTAATCGAATAGTTAAGCAATTTTTGTCGAATAAGAGTTGATTAGGGTATCAAACCCCAAAGGTTTGTGATCATGGCTGCCATATAACACCAGGTAAAACCAAGGTGTTCTTATTCAGCCCATAAACATGTTTAAACCTTCAAAAATATTGGATTAAAATGAGTTTTTCGGCTAGAAATCGCGTTTAATCAAGAAAACTCAATCAATACTAGTTAGAACTTGAAGAACACCTTTGAATTAGAGTTGTTTTAGGATGAACTCAGCTGAATTCAGGTGATTTATGGCAGATTTTATGGAGAGAAGGTAGAATTTTTTTGATGAAAATGAAAGAAAATAAATGAAAAAAGAAAAAAAAACTATTTATACATGGGGGGGGTATGGTGGCGGTTTGGGAGGTGGGTCCCAAGGGGACACCTCGTGCTCCGGTTCACGTGTTAAAAGATGATGTTTATCTTCCATTTTCGGCTCCCGGACGCGTCTCCGATTTGCGAAATGGGCTTCGTTTTGCGCGTTCTTGGTGTCAAACGACACGGTTTTAAAAACTGAGCATAACCGTCTCGAAATTCGAGCATGGTTACGTTTTAATTATAAAAGCCTCATTTGACGTTCATTTAAGTGTTTTTAAGCTTGATCTATCGTTCCTTGCCCATTTGTTTGCCTTATGTTATGCCCGGAATGAAGGCGTTTCCCCAACCGGGGCTGCTTCGTTTTGCGTGCCAGGGCTTTGATTATTTTCAAAACTTATATCACAGTCTATGGCACAAAACTAAGTTGTTCCTGGATCTCGGAATCTTAAATGATGCTACCGATAACTTAATAATCAACGTCAAAGTTTAATGCGTTGTTAAATGTCAAGTCTCCGTTTAACACATTGTTCAAGGCTAAGGACGTCAGCCTTGCATCATTTGTCCTTAATAGTGTCATGTCAACCATGACGTGCTCTCGGATTCCTCCGAGATATAACATATGTTGTTTCGCACAACACACAAGTCAGCAACATCCCAAGGTTTACACGCAATTATAGTTTTAATCATGCTTTGAGTTTAGGACCAATTAAGGTGTACCTGTTTCGTCGTGGGTATCACACACAATCATAACAATATCATGATACACATATCATGTCCAGTTACCACAGACTTGTACCAATCAATGTTTACCGGGATTTTTCACAGTTGTCACAATCTTCCCGGTTAAAAGAATTTCGTCCTCGAAATTTCGTTTAGTAATCTATTGGAAAGCTCCGTATTTATATTCATTCCAGTCATGTGACAGACAAGTATGTTTTCATTTTTCGATTAGTATCATCATCGTACGGAGATGATAATGGTGCTACATAGTAGCAGTGTAATTTGTCCATCCATAATTCCTGCGTATTGATAGGAGTAACGTCAGTCATCACTTCCAATCTGAAAGTGAGAGTGTTGTTGGACTTACAGTAGGATATGAGTTTCGTATTCAGCTTATAGCTGACTGCCATTATTACGTTTTCTTTGCATTCATTATCTTCACCATTCATACACCATACGTTTCAATTACGATTTCGTACATTAGTTCTAGCACACCTCCTGTAAAGGAGGGGTATGGGTACCCTTCCAGGGTTTGTTGCGAACATTGCAATAATGAGCACCATGCTCCGCGTGTTTGTGTTAAGGGAATAAATTCTTGGACTCACTAAGTTGTGAGCGAAGGTCTTCCCTTGCTGTCATGTACGTGAGTATCTTCAGCTAATACTAACCGACCACGAGAGTCCCTACTCTATGGTAGTGAAAGAGAAAGGTTTTACGAGCCTACGGTTTCCATAAGGCAAGCATGTACACGAGTAACAACGAATCTGCACCCTCACATCAACGGGTGCCCGAACTACTCACCAGTAGTCCAATCACGTCATAAGGATATGGAATTTCTACAGTAATAATTCCAGTTTGCATTAAGTTTTGGGAGGTTGGCTCCAGCTGTCGTACAACTATCTGTGTCTTTTCCCGAAGGAAACAACTTAGTAACTTCAATGACATCGGTGTGATTCTCCGAGAGATATCGTATAAAAATTCCCATATACCAGGAATGATAGGGTGTGGCCCAATGCGGTTTTAATTCCAGTAGAACCACACCTAGAATGCTACTATATCACGTGGAAATGCTTAAGGCATGATGAGTGTCTAACGATCACAAGTATCACTATGACGCCCCTACACATGGGATCGGCATTGATCGTAGACGTATGGGTAATTTGGTAAAAGATGACTAAGTAACGAGTCATCAGATCAAGGTTCCTCATTGACGGAGTACCCTTCGCAGGGTGGGAACATAGCTACGCTTGACTATCATTACATAAGGATGTCGTTAATGGAGAAAATGAGAAGTAATCATTTCCCATGATGTTCTTGAAAGATTACCTAATGCATAGGCGAATATAACCCATACTAGTCACAAGGTCATTAGTCACCACTTGACCGTCTCGGTCTCATGGTTTTTTGAGTCAAATTCAGACTCGGTAAGATCTGAACTGTATATCAGTATAAAAAGATATAATGCTTCTCCATCTTGGCACCTCCGCCAACTGAATCACCGCTTAAACGTAAGGGTTTCATCGAATTTGTTCATGTCAAACCATCTTGGTTTAGATTGGGAAATTCGTGCGGTTTTATGAACCATGGGCTGAAGCCCGAATTCATGGTCACTCTAATCCGATAGAGATAATTGACCACTGACTCTGATTTTTCCCGTTAGTCTCATATTCGTAATAATGTAAACAAAAAATGAAGACCCGGCCCCCGGGTTGGTCGAGACTAGGCTTGTTGAGTTTCTCGACCCCTTGGTCGTATGATTAGTCCGTTCTGTTTCCCAATAGGGCACAGAAGGAATACGTGCTGCTGGGAAATGTAATAGCATAGATTCACAATCGCTCAGCAATCTCTTGAAATAACAAAAGTAGTTTCAAGGAGGCTGAATGAAAACCGTAATCAATCGAGGTAAGCCTAGCACTCTGACGGCTAGGCTACGAATAGAGGTTATAAATGCCATTTCACATTTAGTCGGTGCATCCAACCAAGCACCGATCTACACTTTGGTCATTTAGTTTGACTTAGTATCGCACATCAAGATATTTACAATCCGTAGCATGTGTTAAGTGACTCTCCAAATTTGAAGAGTAATAGGTGTCGTGTCAAAGTCTTATTCCTCCTGTAAGTATATATGACGTGCTTACTAACGGATTTCCCTCTGGATGGACATGATATCCGAGGAACGTATTTGGAAGATTCACTTGTCCCTTCATCTGGAATGGTCTGGACTACTAGATTTACGGGTTAGCTTTCCCCCCGGTGGGTTCAGCGCATAAAAGACACCAATTCTAATATTCGGACAACTCGTGACTATTCCTATTTCAAAGAAAGTTTGGTTTTAACTGTGTTCCTTCATAGATAGTAGTTCACGCTTTTCACAGTATGGCGTATACGTCACTCCAGTGACACGCTTTGACCGCACATTTAACCACTAGCCCTTTTTGGGTTAAGTCTAAGTGCAATTTTAGCAGTGGTATACTGACGGATATTATTACATACATGATAATGATGTTGGTTATACAGGTTGTGGATTCATGCGTGCGACGAATTTATGTGATATGGGACGATTGAAAATGTGACATTAATGCATGTATATATATATATATATATATATATATATTGTTTATAATAGAATGGTCCCGAAACTCTCACCACAAATGACCGAGGCATAAATCGAGTAATTGATAGCGCACAGCTTCCGACAATCATCCCTATGAACGTAAATTTCACTCGTGGTACGAATACACAGGTACATATATATATATATATGCAATATTATACTTACGATTTCTCCCCTTCTTATTTCCTTAAGTAACACAAGAATTTTCATCACTCGAAATTAGCGAAGAATCTTGTTTCTTGGTAACATCGTATCTCACGAATACTTATTTAAATTGATCAAACTGAATATCAATTGAGGGTACCAACTAGTTGAGCGAAAACGAGGGGTGTTTCAACAATATTTCCCTGATCTAGAGAATTTAGTCCTTGTATACTTATGAGGACTAGCAATGTCGTCTACCGAATAACTTTAGGTTACTCGCAAGAGTAGGATATCATTCACTTTGTATCCCATCGGTGGACGAAAGTTAGTGTATCCCATGTATCATCCTTCTACACATGTAGGAGACCTTACCAAAGTTAACCTTTAAAAAGGTCCGAAGGGAATTTCAAACATCCCTTAGGAATTGTGAACAACATCGCGTATAAATATCTGGACTCCTCCAATGTTTCAAGGAAGAGGAGAAGACATATGGTGTTCGCCAGGTATTATTATTATTATTGTAGAGTTGAGGAGTCAATATGTTCTATAGACATATAAGTATCTGAGTTGGTCCCTACCAGGACCACTCGTACGGTCACAGTAGTTATCGTGATGCGAGAATCCTTAATCGCAAGGAATCAAAAGAACCATGTATCCACTTATGCAATTTCTAGCATGAATGCACCGCCCTCATACGGGTAATGTTGGTTCAAGACTTAGTATAGCCATCACAAAAATATTACCGAAAAAGAATCAAAAGAACCGGTGGTCTAGAGTCTGCAGGTTTGGATAGGAGTTGTCCCATGGGTTAGTCATCGGATTACTGTACTCGAATACTACTCAAAGGCGATCTCGTCTTTCATTAGAACATATTTTTACTAAGTTATGCGAGACTGAAAACAAGGGATCGTTTGATATATAAAAATTTCATACGATTCTTTTTAAATACCGCCCTTCGGATTTGATGCAAATATATATATATATATATATATGAAATAATTGTTCGACGGAGAATTCGCTTTGTGTCATTTATTTATTAAATATTCATTAAGAGGTAGCTTCGTAACGGTCCCTCGTATCGTTCATTTACTACTTCTTCGAGTTACTGGGAATTTAACTTGTAGTAGTTCGAACTAAATCAATAGGATTCAAGGTTGTAAGTCACTTAGTCCTATCACCGAGACACCTGTCGTAGTTCCAGAGGAAGCCAACGTATCACAACATGGTTGAACATTGATTAAAAGAGGGTGTATCACTCTAGGAATTTATATGTACCGGACCTCAACACTTTCTAACAGTGTTAGTAAGGAGAATTGAATTGATTTAAAGCAGTGAGTCGGATTGTTTCATGATTATAGTTTTCCGACTTTGCACCGGTGTTATGTCATCCTCAACCGAAATTTACCAAATTAACACTTGGATTAGACCGCGGTTATTGTTGTATATTCATGATTACATGCATACATAGGAGTGTCATGTTAATACGAAGTATAAATGGTACGAGGAATATCGGCAAAATTGTTCTCGCCTCCCCAAGTCTTATTACCATCAGATCCGCATCCACACAATTTCTCACCAGCTTTGATTACATCAAATAAGTTTCTCCATTTATGTGTTACCCCTAAATCCCCTTAGGTTATCAACACCGATGTTAATTTCGTGTCTTATAGGAATTAGTGATTGCATCATTAGCGAGCGACGGCTAGTAACGGAAATATATGCTTCACCGAGTAATTTCATAGACAACGGTCGGTGTCACGAGTATAGGTTGTTCGCCGTATCGTAATGATTCCGAATATATGACTATACGTTCTAGCAAATCCCGCCAAAAGAAATAACATACACCGAATTGTCTTATTGAAGACAGAAACATTGATACTTATCGCGAATCAATCATTGGGTCATTGATGTGGGTAAGCTATCACCGGCTATACCCAAATAGTTCAGTACGGAGTACTACTGAAGTGTAGTATCCCTAGAAATCATGTCACGAGTTTAAGAAAAGAAAAGGATTTCCCAGAATTAATCCACTGGTCGTTCATATGCCGACCCAAACTACTTTGCATGTCAAATTACTATAACCATGTATAGACATCGTGGTTACGACCACTATGGCATCATCTATCGCATCAAACAGGGTCGCAATCTCAATACTGCATTGCCCAAAACATAACCGAACAAATCGCAACATGAAGCCCATCTGCCCTGAATAACGGTACCTTGATCATGTAGCCGGGTGTTTATATATAGGAAGTACCACAGCGTATCCACCACAGCCGTATACCTGATCAATATTCCGTTCTCCACGATATACGGGCCTCATACTACTTTCTGCAAATAACCAACTGAAATTCGAAACAATCAACAATCATAAAAGAACACAATGTAACCGATGGTCACACAAAACAAGGTTCCACAATGCAAGCGTTTCAAAGGAATCCGTACCATCACATACTTTATATCCCAAGGAATCAAATGACAACATGAAGTGTAACTTATTCACGCACCCCATGCCATCTCCATGACCCGGAGATCGTCATATTCAGATATACCCTATACCAAAACATGTGCTAAAGAATACCGCTAAGTATTATGGTATCACACGGCGTAAAAGCTAAAGCCAATATTGCAAGCCAAAGAGGAATCCAGCGGACAATCAAATGAATCGCGGATTCAAATACGAAAAGTTTCATAAGATGTTCGAACTCTGCGATTGTATAACAATCGAGTGTGAAGCAACGAGAAGCAGAGTAAGGATTCGTATACGTCCTTCCAGCTTATCAGAACGACCCACACGTTCTTTATGTATCTATGTTTACTTTAAAATACCATTCTGGTATGCAATCGTTGTCATAATAATTATAAGGATAGAATTGGTGAAATCGTATTGCACTAAAGGCTTGGGGTCTCACATCATAAAGTATAACTAACCATTGTAGAAGTGGTATGAATCAAACTCTAGTGTATCTTAAACAAGTGGTCAGTAGGAATGTGGAATGGACTGTAATACCAGTTTTCTGCCTATCCTAAAGGCATATGTAGTAACGCATTATCAACCAATCCCAATTCATGTATCAATTCTCGCACAAACATTCACACACTATCACCTTGGCACACGTATGTATCATTCCACGTATTTAAGTGTGTTTATTACCACGACTTTCCCAACACTGCCTCGTATGAGAAAGTCTGTTATTACGTTCCGGACCATAATAACCCACATGCCCCACAAGGCCATCCTGGTACTTGCAATTAGGATACTTTACAGTGTTCACTAACGACCTTGAGTAGAGGTTAATATTTTCAATGATGTCCACTAAGGTCCAAGCCTGTAGTTATAGTCTAGGTTTCCTTAAAGGCACCTAATTCTCTATAACCAATGGCTCTGATACCATCTTCTGTCACACCCCGACTCGCAGTGGAAGACAAAATACGGGATGCAACAAACACCTCTGGTATAAGCACATTGTTTATAAAGACACTACATTTTATTACTTACAAAACGTTGATTACATACTACATGTATGTTACAACTGCGTGTTCCCATGAACCACATAAGACTTCTAAGCCACCTTCGTCTATATCACGGTTCACCTACAAACATGTCTTGAACAACATACACGGATCACACCAGTATCAAGTTACCTGAAATGCATGTTAGTTTTAAAAAGTTAGCTAAACGCTGCGTGAGTTCCACTGGTTTAATTGTTGTGTAACAATTTGTGTGAACAAGTTTAATTGCACTTGTCATAATCATAATGACGGTCACAGTCATAGTCGCAGATGGAATTACACGAGGACACAAGTGAAACCTAACTGTTTTACCCCGGGCCGTGTCATCCCAGACACTCCCGGCCACCGGACCGTGTCATAAAGACACTCCCAGCCCACCAACTGAGCCACGTGCAGTTCAACACCCCTTAGAAGTTATGCCTAACAACATAACCAAATTAGGACACGTGCAGACCTGGTTGTCGACCTTTCTGTCGGGCGCGACCTGGGTTTGTTAGACCAATAGTACTATTCACTGCCCACGGCTTACGCTAATCACTGTAGAGGGGAGGTAGTTCGTGTGTTAGATAATTCACATCATAAGTTGGTGCAATTAACAATGTTTCGCAACATGCCAATCATCTCAGAAACAATATCACAATTTAAAAGTGGGAGAGTAAAACTCACTCCCAAATTGGTGCAATGATCACAGTTTGTAACAAGTTCATGTGTTAGGGAAGTGAAATTCCCTTCATAGGTTTGTGTAATCAACTCAGTTTGTAACATGCATTCCACCCCAAGTAAAACAACAAAATAGTTAAAAGCGGGGTAGTGAAACTCACTGTATGATAGTGATCTCAACGCAAAAGTGATCAAGCAACTGGACCAACTTTAATAATACCCATGCAAGTATGGACTCAAATCAATATCTAAGTTGTAATGGTTATAAATTGGATCTGGTCGGGAGTTTTTACTCCGGATTGAGTCTATAGGACACTGGTATGGTGATGAACGTTAGGGTAGTATTAGTTTATAGTTTTGCTTCCGGACACCGATTCGCGTGCCAGCCAAAGTCAGTAGTTTAACGTGTCCGGGTAATTGTATGGGAATACCAGTAGTGCCAACACGTGGTTATTCAAGAATGATTATCTTTCCCTTAAGGGAATTTGAGTGTTTAGGGGGTCTAAGTTGCCCAAATTTGAGTTTCCATTTTCACCGTCGGGAATTCTCCCGAATTGTCTTAGGACACACCCAGGGTGCCTAGTTTACCCGGAATCTCCCAGAATACTCCCGATGTTCCAACTATAGTGTTTGTCGGGTTGGGTCAGTTCTCAGTTCCGGCAGGTTCGCTATACGGTAAACCGCCGAAATTGCTTTAAAATAATTGGTTTTTAATTCCATAAATTCTCATTTAATCTATATTTTATATAATATATGTAAATTTTTATATAAATCAGTAAAAATAATTGGAATTATGGGAAAAATTCCTGGGAATTTATTTTGTTAATTTACTCATTTAAATAAATTATTTATAAAACTATTTTCAACCACATAATTCCAATTAAATACCATCAATAGTTAAAAAAATCCAAAAAAAGTCTAGATCACCTTATACATGTCTATGAACTTCTCATAAAATTTTGGGATTTTTCCAATTTCGTTTTGATTCGTTCCCGGCTACCGAAAACTCGCAAAACCGCGATTTTTAACCCAAATCAAAACTCAACAATGGACTCCGAATTTTCCCAAAACCTTTCCCATATGTTCCTTAGTGTCTCTGTAACATTTGGTTATTTATTAAATCAGTTTGGTATTTTTTTTCGAAATTCTTTCAGTAAAACAGTTAAAAACTCACCAAAAATCGTAGAAAATTCCAAAAAATTCTAAAATTTTACTTGGACCTTCCTGACAATACCCTAAATCACCACACCAAATTTCAGCTCAAACCAAGTTACAAGGACGAAGTTATAGCTAAAACAAGATTCTGCCCATCATAGTTTCGGTTTTCGGATGATATACCTAGCGATTCTTCCGCTTCCAACCGTTTATCTTGATCCCAGAAGTGGGTAAATGCTATATTCAATACCTACACACCAAGTACAATCCAAATATGCTAGAACTTAGATCAATAAAGCATTAATTCATTGTTTTTCAGTTAATCGAATAGTTAAGCGATTTTGTCGAATAAGAGTTGATTAGGGTATCAAACACCAAATGTTTGTGATCATGGCTGCCATATAACACCAGGTAAATACCAAGGTGTTCTTATTTAGCCCATAAACATGTTTAAACCTTCAAAAATCTTGGATTAAAATGAGTTTTTCGGCTAGAAATCGCGTTTAATCAAGAAAACTTATAGTTAGAACTTGAAGAATACCTTTGAATTAGAGTTGTTTTAGGATGAACTCAGCTGAATTCAGGTGAGTTATGGAGAGAAGGTGGAATTTTTTTGATGACAATGAATGAAAATAAATAAAAAAAGAAAATAAAAACTATTTATACATGGGGCGGGTATGGTGGCGGTTTGGGAGGTGGGTCCCAAGGGGACACCTCATGCTCTGGTTCACGTGTTAAAAGATGATGTTTATCTTCCGTTTTCGTGTCCCGGACGCGTCTCCGATTTGCGAAACGGGCTCCGTTTTGCGAGTTCTTAGTGTCAAAAGACTCGGTTTTAAAAACTGAGCATAACCGTTTTGAAATCCAAGCATGGTTATGTTTTAATCATAAAAGCATCGTTTTACATTCGTTTAAGTGTTTTTAAGCTTGATCGATCGTTCCTTGCACATTTGTTTGCCTTATGTTATGCCCAGAACGAAGGCGTTTCCCCAACCGGGAGCTGCCTCTTTTTGCGTGCCCAGGCTTTGATTATTTCCAAACCTTATATCACAGTCTATGGCACAAAACTAAGTTGTTCTTGGAACTCGGAATCTTAAATGATGCTACCGATAACTTAATAATCAACGTCAAAGGTTTAATGCGCTGGTAAACGTCAAGTCTCCGTTTAACACTTTGTTCAAGGCTAAGGACGCCAACCTCACATCGTTGGTCCTTAATAGTGTCATGTCAACCATGACGTGCTCTTGGATTCCTCCGAGATATAACATATGTTGTTTCGCACAATACACAAGTCATGCAACTTCCCAAGGTTTACACGCAATTATAGTTTTAATCATGCTTTAAGTTTAGGACCAATCAAGGTGTACATGTTTCGTCATGGGTATCACACACAATCATAACAATATCATGATACGCATATCCCGTCCGGTTACCACGGACTTGTACCAATCAACGTTTACCGGAATTTTTCACAGTTGTCACAAAAATGCCTTTGCAAATCAATGTGCTAGATATGATAAGTCCACATATGAAGCAAAAGTGTAATAGAAATCAATGTACTAAATGTACTATTTAATCAAATCATGTATAATGTCATGAAAATACGAAAGTAGTCATAGGCACAATATGTTTCACCCCAAAACATTTATAAAACATAAAAGATGGGACTATGTACTCACTTGGGATTACAAGAAAGTCCTTGTTCAAGAAGATAAACCAAAGCTCAAGAGTTCGAGAATTTAAGTGTGTCCTAATATTGGATAACTATGTTAATATCGGGACATAAATGGAAGATCGGATAGAATGATGCCTCATAAACCAAATGAGTATTGGAACTCATATGAAATGGTTTAATAAGCTTTACATTCTGAATTGAAATTGTTGGGATTGACCCTTACAAAAGAACAGATGATAAAATGCCAAAATAGGTCTGTACTAAATGATCCAAAACAAACAGTGTTTTGACTCACAACTTCCTTCAATGGCAAGATATCTAACATCTGATGGCTTTAACATTTGCTCAGTGCTAAGCTCTGTTGGTTGTAAAGACCATTTGAAGACCAAACCTCTGTTGAAGTCAAAAGTTTAGTGGAAGTCAAAGGTCTGATCACCCTTTGAAGAACATCTGATAAAGCTTCATCAATGGTTAAGCTCATCAGTGGTTAGCATCGTAATTCGCTAGCTATCAGTGTTTTGCATATGTATCAGAGGATAGCATTAGCAGTTGTTAGGGTTGTTAGATGTCATTGTCTTGGTGACGTCAGCAAAGATGCCACAGAGGTTAGGATTAGTACTATAAAAAGACAGTGCATGTACTGTTCTATTCAGCTTACACATACACACTTATCTTGTACTATCTAACATGTGTAAGCTCGGTCTGAGGGGGAGTTAGTGATTCATGCATGTAATTGTTTGTAATCTTTTCAATCTTTTGAGCAATGAAAACATGGTATGATGAAAGCTAATCCCTCCTTGATTGTGTTACAAAGTTTTAAATCGTATTCCGCTGCAAGGTTTCGTGTGTTTTATCTTATTTTATGATCAATTTGTTTAAAACAACACAATCAGGTCAAACTCATATCCTAACAATTGGTATCAGAGCTTGGTCAGTCGAATTCAATCTTACAATTGATTTGACATCAAAAGATCAGCTCAATTTCAGTGATTTGTTCGTATTTGTTGAAAAATATAGTAAGAGTCAAATCACGTCATATACGATTTCAGTGTTTGTGTTGGATTTGTGATGCTTCCATGATTGACAGTTGCTAAGGATTCATCTAATGTCTTTCAAAGACTGAGGTGAACCTAAACCTTAGGAACAAGATCTATATGAGGAACAAAAGTTATGAGAAAATTTTAAGAAGGGTAAAATCCTATAAAGGTTATGGGTTGATATTTAGAAAACCAAATCAAAAGTAATGTGAATTTTAGCATAAGCATTTTGCAAAAATGACTAAGGTTCTCAAAACGTTAATGTAAATGATTCTGGATTGATTATTCTTTCCTTAAAAACCTTCCAATGAATGCT
Organism: Scalesia atractyloides; assembly: GCA_947069175.1. Lineage (NCBI taxonomy): Eukaryota > Viridiplantae > Streptophyta > Magnoliopsida > Asterales > Asteraceae > Scalesia > Scalesia atractyloides. Next base: position 33,555,389 of record CAMTDV010000030.1, read on the forward strand.
ACAACATCTGCCTATGGAAAGGTTAAAAGGGGAATAGAAGAAAAATCACAAAACTCTAAAAGTGTGTTTATCTCAAAACTTTTAATAACAAAAGAAAAGAGTATAAACATAAAACACCTGAGTTCACAGGCTAGTACTACAAAAGGAAAACCTAAAATTGAATCTTCGTCTCTATTGAAACATCTGTTACCAAACAAGCTGAGGGCAACAACTGTTTACAGGTAGAGTCAGGTAACTGATGTATTTCAAGTTAAAAATTATTTTAAAGAGGACTTAGGACATCTATCAGGTCTAATTGATTCATTTATCAAGAATTTTTTACTAAATTTTATTAGTAAAGATTTCATGTATATATCAGGACATGTGTTACTCCTTTTTCAGTATTTTTGTTTTCTGGAAAGTAATACATGTTGAGCTTTCTCTAGTTTTAGATAGTTAAAGCTCAAAACCTTCTAGGATGTAAAACCTTTCTATTTTTAGAGAGAAGGGAGTTACTTTTCCTTGATAATGGATCAAAAGAAATCAGTATGATAAAATAGATTGTGTTTACCATCTGGGATACTCAACCACTGCTAGATCTATAAAGTGGTTTAACACCATGGCTAGTGTGTGGAAGAGATTTTGATTGAAAATTTCAAAAACTTTTATCATTAACAATCCTCGTAAGGCTATGAGAAATGTTCTGTCAAGCCTAATCTTGCAGGTACTCACAATCTTCATCAAAATCTTATTCACCAAAAGGAACAGAAGAAGTTTTCAACACAGTCTATCATTCCATGACCAGGTATAGTGTAAATCAGATATCATATAGTGAGGGATTACTATGAAAAAAGGTTTGATTTCTTTACAACATGCCCATACCAAGGATCAACTGGCAAGGGCAGTGGGCTCAGCAGCTGAGGTCTGAGGAGTAGATGTGGACTCATCCAAATTTTGCTCAGACTCCCCTGCTTGTGTTTTAGAAACTTTTGACTCTTTCGCCATAAGGCGAGTAAATGTTTCAGACGTTAAGCTGTTTATTTGAAACGGTATGCCCTGCTTAAGAAGATGTACACTCTCTTTTGGAATTTTCTGTAAATAATAACTTAAAAATCTTGGAAATAATAAGAAAGCATGTGCCTTTTTGTTTTTCATATTTTCCAGATTTGTTACCAAATCATTAAACAATGCTTGGGAGTAATTGTATTCAATTTTAGACATAATAGCATACCCTAAGTATTGAATTTTCAATGGTATTTCGTCAAAACCAGTTGTTTTATTTGAAACATAGGTGTATGAAACAGGAATTTCATAGGAGGAGGGAAATTTCCCTTTTTCATAGTAGCTTTTGTTAGTTTTCCTTTATACCCTCTGTTTACCAAATCAACTTGATACTCATCCTTAGGGAAAGAGATTTTACCTGCAAGATCGTCCATCTGAAAAAATTCTGAGATGGTTTGTGGGGTTATTGGAACCATGATACCTCCTACTTTAGATGAGATTACCCAAGGATTTTTATTGTGAATTTTAAGTTCTGCATTAGCCCAGAAATCTCGTAGGGTGTCTTGATAGATTGGAGCATTACAAGAGAGCAAAGTTTTATACTTTGATGAAGACAGGATATCGATGATATGATGAAAATCTGTGTTTTTCTCCGTCTTTTCGAAGGTACAGAGGTAATTGTGTGGATTTTTTATGATGAGAGCCATGATCGGATTTGAGAAATTTGATTGTTTATGAGAAATTTTGAATTTTGATGATAAAAACCTTGTTTGAGGGTTTTATCAATGGTTTCAAACATCGGACAGTTAACTTTGACATGTGGCAAGATCTGATGACAATTGCCTTTCCACGTGTATCCTCTGACTATGAATGGATGACAGTTGTTTTTGTAAAACCACTGATTTGTGTCATCAGAGTTTGTGAACTGTATAAGTTTTACCTCTATCAGTGGTTTTGAAACCAGGTTATTGAAGACAGAGGATTCACTTGGTCAGTGGATAGCATTGCCCATCAGTTGAAAGTACAAACAATGTTTTCATCAGACTTGAGAGATTTACTGAGAAAATTTCAATTTTAACTATTTTTAAGGTTTTGTTTTGATTCTCTGAAAACATTTTTGATGCTATTTACACATGGATGTTTTTGATCCATGTTTAGCACTCCAAGCGTGGAAATCAAACTGTCAAAATTGTGAGCATCATGTGCTTTTGTCAACACATTTGCCAGTTGATCCTTGGTATGGGCATGTTGTAAAGAAATCAAACCTTTTTTCATAGTAGTCCCTCATTAGGGGATATCTGATTTACACTGTACCTGGTCATGGAATGATAGACTGTGTTGAAAACTTCTTCTGTTCCTTTTGGTGAATAAGATTTTGATGAAGATTGTGAGTACCTGCAAGATTAGGCTTGACAAAACATTTCTCATAGCTTTACTAGGATTTTTAATGATAAAAGTTTTTGAAATTTTCAATCAAAATCTCTTCCACACACTAGCCATGGTGTTAAACCACTTTATAGATCTAGCAGTGGTTGAGTATCCCAGATGGTAAACACAATCTATTTTATCATACAGATTTCTTTTGATCCATTATCAAGGAAAAGTAACTCCCTTCTCTCTAAAAATAGAAAGGTTTTACATCCTAGCAGGTTTTGAGCTTTAAACATCTAAAACTAGAGAAAGCTCAACATGTATTACTTTCCAGAAAACAAAAATACTGAAAAAGGAGTAACACATGTCCTGATATATACATGAAATCTTTACTAATAAAATTTAGTAAAAAATTCTTGATAAATGAATCAATTAGACCTGATAGATGTCCTAAGTCCTCTTTAAAATAATTTTTAACTTGAAATACATCAGTTACTTGAGCATACCTGTAAACAGTGGTTGCACTCAGCTTGTTTGGTAACAGATGTTTGAACAGAGACGAAGATTAAATTTTAGGTTTTCCTTTTGTAGTACTAGCATGTGAACTCTCAGGTGTTTTATGTTTATACTATTTTCTTTTGTCATTAAAAGTTTTGAGATAAACACACTTTTAGAGTTTTGTGATTTTTCTTCTATTCCCCTTTTAACCTTTCCATAGGTAGATGTCATAGCATTCACTAGAAGGTTTTTAAGGAAAGAATAATCAATCCAGAATCATTTACAGTAATGCTTTGAGAACCTTAGTCATTTTTACAAAATGCTTATGCTAAAATTCACATTACTTTTGATTTGGTTTTCTAAATATCAACTCATAACCTTTATAGGATTTTACCCTTCTTAAAATTTTCTCATAATTTTTGTTCCTCATATAGATCTTGTTCCTAAGGTTTAGGTTCACCTCAGTCTTTGAAAGACATTAGATGAATCCTTAGCAACCGTCAATCATGGAAGCATCAGATATCCAACAAAAACACTGAAATCGTATATGACGTGATTTGACTCTTACTATATTTTCCAACAAATACGAACAACACAGTATCACTGAAATTGAGCTGATCTTTTGATGTTAAATCAATTGCTAGATCAAATTCGACTGACCAAGCTCTGATACCAATTTTTAGGATCTGAGTTTGACCTGATTGTGTTGTTTTAAAAAATTGATCATAAAATAAGATAAAACACATGAAACCTTGCAGCGGAATGCGATTTAAAATTTTTTAACACAATCAAGGAGAGATTAGCTTTCATCATACCATGTTTTCGTTTCTTAAATGATTGAAAAGATTACAAACAATTACATGCATGAATCACTAACTCCCCCTCAGACCGAGCTTACACATGTTAGATAGTAAAAGATAAGTGTGTATGTGTAAGCTGAATAGAACAGTACATGCACTGTCTATTTATAGTACTAATCCTAACCTCTATGGCATCTTTGCTGATGTCACTAAGACAATGACATCTAATAAACCTAACAACCTCTAACCACTTCTAATGCTATCCTCTGATACATATACAAAACACTGATTCCATGACCATTGCCCTTGAAGCTCAAGGTGCTACCTGCTTCTCCAAGATCGATCTGCGTTCTGGGTATCATCAGCTTCGTGTTCATGAGGAGGATATTCCTAAGACTGCTTTCTGCACTCGATACGGCCACTATGAGTTCAGTGTTATGCCTTTCGGGTTGACAAATGCTCCAGCTATATTCATGGACTTAATGAATCGGGTTTGTAAGCCTTATTTCGACAAGTTCATCATTGTAATCATCGATGACATTTTGATTTATTCCAAGTCTCGAGCCGAGCACGAGGAACATCTTCGTTTGACTATGGAACTTCTAAAGAAAGAACCATTATACGTCAAATTTTCCAAATGTGAATTTTGGCTGAAAGAAGTTCAGTTTTCCAGTCACATTGTCAATGAGAAAGGTATTCATGTGGATCCTTCCAAAATCGCTGCGATTAAGATTGGAAAACACCAACTACTCCCACAGAAGTTCGCTAATTTCTTGGTCTTGCTGGATACTATCGACAATTTATTGCAAACTTTTCAAAGATCACGGTTCCCCTCACTGCTTTGACACAGAAGAATAAGCCTTTCGAGTGGGGACCTAAACAAGAGGAAGCTTTTCAAACTTTGAAACTAAAACTCTGTGATGCTCCTATTTTGTCTTTACCCGATGGAAATGATGATTTCGTGGTTTATTGTGACACATCGAATTTAGGCCTTGGTTGTGTCCTAATGCAACGGGATAAATTCATCGCATATGCGTCAAGACAATTGAAAGTCCACGAGAAGAATTATATAACTCATGATCTTGAGTTAGGAGCTGTTGTCTTTGCTCTCAAAATTTGGAGACACTATCTTTATGGAACGAAGTGTGTGGTTTTCAAGGACCACAAAAGTCTCAAACACATATTCAATCAAAAGGAGCTACACATGAGACAACGACGTTGGGTAGAGCTTCTAAATGATTACGACTGTGAAATTCGCTACCATCTTGGTAAGGCGAATGTTGTGGCTAACGCGCTTAGTCGCAAAGAACGTGTCAAGCTTCATTATGTTCGAGTTCGATCCGATATCTAAACACGTATTCTTGAAGCCCAACGCACTTGTGTAACCCAAGGATTGATGAAAAACGAACTACCTCATCAACTCGAACTTCAACTCAAAACGAAAGATGATGGATTACTCTATTACATGAACCGTTTGTGGGTTCCAAATCAACATAATCTCCGTACTCTATTGATGGATTAAACTCATAAGTCTCGTTACTCGATTCATCCTGGTGCTACAAAAATGTACAAGGATCTCCGTACCTAGTATTGGTGGCCGGGTATGAAGAATGACATTGCCTTATATGTATCTAAATGCCTTACTTGTCTCAAAGTCAAGGCCGAGCATCAACATCCATCTGGTTTATTGGAACAACCGGAAATACCGGTATGGAAATGGGAGAACATTGCGATGGATCTCATCACGAAACTATTGCGCACATCTAGAGGTCATGATGCAATTTGGGTGATCATTGATCGTCTAACGAAGTCAGCACACTTTATAGCAATTCATGAGGATTACTCTGCTGACAAGCTCGCCAAGATCTTTGTTGATGAGATTGTGTCTCGTCATGGTGTTTGTCACACCCCGTATTTCCAACACAATCCCGGTGGGCCCGGATGGGGAGTATCGTGACGTATGCTGATATCATCGAAACCAAGCAACATAGAATAGCACAACGGAAGTCTTGGATTTAAAATATTATTACAAGCCGAAAGGTTTAAGTTCAAATACAATGGCTCGTAACGAAGATCCACAGGCGGATCAAAGATATACACAAGAGATGATTAACAAACTTGGCATATCTAAGGGTTTGTAAGATCCTCTTATGTTGCTACTGAGCAGCTTCCGGCCTATTTACGTATTTGTACCTGTAGTTTAATTATTTTGAAAATACGTTAGTTTTCACTGTTAAATACACTCAACCGACTCATTTTGACAACATTTTGAAATCATTTTTATGTACACTTTGGTACATATGTTTTATAAATAACTTGGGACAAACTATATCTCATTTTATAAATTTTACATAACTTGATGTACATACGGGGACCGGAAACTATGACGGTTCATGATTAACTGACACACCACCTATTCCCTTATTGGGAAAACCTCTAATGGGTTGTAAATTATAATTTATTCCTTTATTAGGAACACCCGTATTGGGCATAAATTGTTTATTTAAACCATTCTGCATCTGTCAGGTGTATGCCTACACCCCGTGATTAGGTCATGGCCATTTGCAAATTAATGAGTCAAGGATATCCAGGACACGGTCGCATTAACCCCCAATGTTTTGTTCAAGCAATACGAATTAAAACGGGTTATTTGAATTTCCCGACACATAGGTCTTCGAATCCCATACCCGACCATGCGGTAAATATTTTACCGTATCCCAAGCCCGTATAGGGAAAATAGGTTAAGAGTATTTACCTGAGCTTAGCGAGTCCTTTTAAATAGGAAATATAATAAGCACAGCCGTATCCAACTAATTAAGCATAGGTACAATTTACCGGAAGGCCCTAGTCTGAAATGATGGTATAAATAACCAATTAGAATGCTAGCGGATCTTATTTAAGTCATTGACTTGGATCAACTAGTTTAAAATATTAAGAACGGTACGATATGCTTGATTAAGCGGTGACCTGAACAGAATGTAGTTTAAACCCAACAAGTACTAAGACTTGTAAAAAATGGGTGAACTGTTAACATTCTAGAATTTTGAGATAAAAATGATAAGGTTAAACCCGTTTCGGTTAAACTACGTAAACTAGTCTCGTAGGCTTAACCGTACGTATATAAGCGATACCGGGTAACCAGATTAGTCATGAAAGAGTTCCATATGCCAATATACTTTAAAAAAGTTTCAATATCAGTAGGACATCCACTTGTATGTCTGTTATAGTTATAAAATCAACAATGCCTCACAAGGGCGTTTTGGTCATTTTACGATTCATAAAAAGAAGTTGGTGAATAATCTGATGTTATGGTCATACATTATTTATAAAAACAGTTACTTTATGATGTTATATCAGTAGGGTATCAAATATATGTGTGGTTTATAATTAAAGACCAAACTATGCCTCGAAAGGGCATTTTGGTCATTTTACACATAGATTTGAAGACTTATTTGGAAATCTGAGTTTATAGCTTGCACCTACTGTAAAAATATTTAAGTAAGTTTTAAAATCAATAGATAATAAGTCTTGATGCTTAGACATGGTTTTAACCCATACTATGCATCGAAAAGGCGATAAAGTCGCTAAATGACGATTTAAATCGATGTTTAAAGAAAGTTACTGTTCTGATTAGGTCAATACAACCAAAATAATTTAGTTAATATATAAAGTCAATAGGTCAAAGGTTTGGTCGAGAAAATACTTTAAAACATATTTTATGCACCGTAAGGGCATTATCGTCATTTATCGACACCATGCAAGAACCTTTACATAAACTAAGTTCATAAACTGATTTAGTATCCCAAATAATCCTAAATATATTATAACATCGGCCGGTAAAGGATTTTATTGTATTAGTTACGTTTTAAAAAAAATTATATGCCGAAAAAGGTATTTCGGTCCTTTAAAAGCTAGATTTGCGATATTTAGGAAAAACGCAGATTATGACCAATTTAATGACATGCATGTAAGTTAAACAAGTCATCATAATATTAGGTAACTTGTTAGTATGGTCGTTTTTGGTTTAAATCTCATTTTACGCAAAAAGGGCGAAGTAGTCATATGTAGCATATTGATGAAACTTGCGCATAACTCGGAATATTATGATCATGTAGTATGACCTCAGAGGGTTATACTACTTCATATAAGCATCATAATGCAACTTAGAATCAGCCTTGAAAGACTCTAAATCGGGTCAGAACTGAAAGTCAAAGTAGAAGTCAAACTTGCGCATAACTCGGAATATGATTATGATCATGTAGTATGACCTCAGAGGGTTATACTACTTCATATAAGGATCATAATGCAACTTAGAATCGGCCTTGAAAGACTCTAAATCGGGTCAGAACTGAAAGTCAAAGCAGAAGTCAAACTTTGCGACTTTCGGTTCCGAACCGACCTTAGACCTGGATTTGACAAGCCGAACATGTTTCCACATGTTCTTATAATTATTACCAAGTTATTAGAGTGATAAAACAGATTTTATGACATGCATGTTACTTGTTATGCGTTTATTACCAAATCTGACCCAGTTTGACTTTTTATGAATAAGTTTCACTCGTCAATCGGTCATGCGAACGTGGTAATTAGGAGGTGCCCTCTTCGGGATTAATACCTACCTCATTATGGTCACGTAGCCATATGTGAATCGATCCATGGCTGGACTATAGAGATTTAAGCTCAAAGTCTAAGTACTTTTACGATGAAGTTGACTTTTAGCTCAAATGGATGATGAACTAAAAAAGGATTAAGAACACTTACAGAATGTCTAGCACGAATTTAGAGTGGATTTGAAGATCCTTGAAGCTCTGGAACTTGCAATGAATTGACAGAGTGAATTTCAAGAACATGCAAGTCCTTTGGTGGATGAATCAAGCTTCAATTTATGGTGTAGGAGGTTGATGAGGATCCAGACAAGTGTTGGACATGCATACTAGAGGTGAACAAGTGTCTTATGAGGTGTCCAATACCATACATGAGACCATGGTTTTGAAATCTAGGTGCTGAAGTGGTTTCGTGGTGGCCAAAGCTGCAGGCTGCAGCTGGCATGCAGAATTTCGCGAAACGCATGCCGTCACACCACGTGAGGGAACAACATGTTCCCGCGCGACACGCGGGGGTGACCATTTATCAAAATTTTCAATTTTGGTCCCTAGACTTTGTTTCGTCTCGTTTGGTCACCCGTAACCCCTTTCAACCTAATTTCTAGGCTTAATAAGGGTGTTAAGGCATAAGTGACTTGGATTTTGTCTGGAAATATCACGGATGTCGGTTCGTTTGGGTGTACGGTTGCGCGTTTCGTAAAAATTCGTAAAACGCTTTAACAAACACGAAAACGATCGAAATTTCGCAACGGAGGACATCTTCCATCATTATCAATAAAACACAAGATTTTATTGTATATACATATTTGGATTTGTTTAGAAAGTCCGTTCAAAATATGAGGATCAAAAATTTCCGCAGTTTGTCAGGAATAACCCCTAGACTTCCAAACTTGCGTGAAACGTTATAATTAGTGCATAAAGCTATCTTAGGCCCATATTAGGCACACACAAGAGTATGACTAACATCATAAGACTGTCGGTTCGTTAAAAGGTCACTCAGAGGCTTGGTTTTAGTATGTTGACACTTTTAGTCCCTTAACTATTAAATTGTCGTTCAAAGGTTATAAAATAACATACGACGCATTTGGTCCCTCTTGTTTTAGCACGTGGCATACGAGTATTAGCGGGACACGTGTTAGAATTTTATAGGACGTGTTTTTACGAGGTGTTACATCCACTTGGGATTTTATTCAAAAGTTAGAAGTTTTATTCAAAAGTTAGAAGTTCTATTGTCGTATAGTGGACTTGACCTCACATGCACTCGGGATTTCTACAGACTTCCTGTTTGGCCTTTACAATAGGCACGTGTTTCCTTCAAAGCTTTTATCTTATCGATCTTCAATCGATTCCGGTTTCCCAGCAAAGCCATAGGCTTTCATTTATTTGCACACCATTATGTGACATAGCTAGCAACTCATTAGCTAAACATTTCTTTAAATTGCATTTGTGGAACACATTTTGAATTCCACTAGAGTCCTCAAGTAAGTTAGCATATAAGCTAGAGACTCGACACATCCGATCACCTCGAATGGTCCCATATATCTAAGACTTATCTTGCTCTCTTCACTGAAACATATCACACCTTTCCAGGGTGATATCTTCGATAGCACCTTGTCCCTTATTGGGAACTAAATAAGTTTATGACTCTCGTCATTGAAGTTCTTCTGCCACTTTCCGACAGTTTTGAGACAAATCTTGGATTTGTATTATCTTATCCATGGTTTCCAAGACACCCTTAGGTCTTGTTAGTTGGGTCTTCCCAACTTATGCCCAATCAAATGGCCATTTGACCTTTTTCCCAATACAAGGCCTCCAAGGGAGCCGCCTTGATACTAATATAACAATTAATAGTATATGAGAACTTAACTCGGGTGAGATGGTTATTCCAACTACTATCCAATCAATCTTAAAGAAGTATCTAACTCTTGTAGTTGGTTGAACAAATCGTCGATCCTGGGCCACGGTTAACGATTCCCAGATTGTTACCTTGTTTAATCTTGCGGTAATCAACGCATAGCCGCATTGAACCGTCTTTCTTAATAAGCAATGTCGAAACTCCTAAAGTGACGAACTAGGCTGTACAAGCCTTTCTTCAGAATTCCCTTAAATTGGGATCTAATTTATTCTATTTTCAATGGTGTTAGTCGATATGGAGCTTTTGCAACATGTGTAGCTCCTAGTAAAATATCAATCTTAACTCCACTTGCTTATTGGGGAGGTAAACCGATAGTTTATCAAAGAAAATATCAGATATTCGAGGATATTAGAGATAATGTAAAAGGCGCACTCGCTTTTCGAATACTTGGATGCCTTGAGTAGAGGCATCTACTCAGGCGTTTTCATAGGAATATCTTCTTGAATACCAATACAGCTGATCTTAGTACAATATGATTGTTGGGAGATTCTAGTGGTTCCATGCATAAAACCTTCATGTTGATCAGGCATGAAAGCAATCTATGGAACACACTAAGGTACTGCCAATTATCATATGGCGCTTTTATCATGCTAGTTTGGTATTCGCAGTCGATAGAAGTAAATGAGAATAATAAAAAATAATATAATTTAAATAATAATAATAATAAAAATGCGTCGTACTTCAACCGAAGGAAGAGCATGACTGATTTTTATGGATAAGAGCATCCATAAAAAAGAAGCGATTTCTAAGGTTTCATCGGTAGGTTCTACCTTATACTTAATATCTGGAGTTCTCATGAATATATATAAAAGTTTTATGGACTTATGGTTTATGAAAGACTTATTAATGCCTTAATTAAAACAGAACTCTTAGAAAACATATCCTTGATTAATGATAAGGAATGTACCTGATGAAACTATTGATTTTTACTGCTTATGGCACTCCTTAGGCAAATTTCAGGCATTTCCTTTCTTAGGTTCTCCTGACTTAGCTGCACCTTCTTTAGCAGCTTTAGGGCAATTCGTACTAATGTGGCCTTTCTCGCCACAGCTGAAACAATTTGCATTCTTCATGTTCCTACTTTCATGGGACTGATGACCAGTTCTTTTACAGATGCCATATTGCTTTGGCTTTTGGTCTTTTCAACACTATCCCAAGTGCTTTCTGTTGCAGGTGTCGCACGTAGGCTTTTTATCAGACTCATGTTGACTCTTATTGATTCTAGATTTGCCTTTTTTCTTAGATTTCTGGGAGTTATCCTCCCCCTTTCTCTTTTTCCGTCAGTCTCAGCTTTGACTGATTTTTGTCTTACTAAATCCTGAGTGAGAGTCAGAGCTAAGTCTACAGTAGACCTATATGTGCTAGGATTTGAAGCCCCAACCATTCCTTTAATTTCTGGCGCTAAGCCTGTAACCCTTGTGCAAAATTTTGAGCTTTCAAAAACTTTTTCTTTGAAGGCATTTTGATAACCGATACTTAAACGTAACCCGTTTAATGCAATGTACACATCGGGATGAGGACACGAGCTAAACATACCCTACATATCCTTTATGTGACTTAGAAATAAGTTTTGAAAGGTTTGGTATGTCAAAATCAAGCCTATTCGATCACAAGGACTATTTATGACAAACTACGAAGTCTGCCGATTCTCGTAGCGGCGCACACTCTGGAACAAGGACATAAGCAACACATACCCTTAGTACCCTTTTACATAACTTAGATATAAGTTCAGAGGGCTTAGGAATGACAAAAACATCTTTTGCAACTTCAGGGCTATTTTGCAAATTCTGCGAAACTATGCCAATTTGCGTATTTCGCTATCCGGAACATGAACGGACATCCAAAAATTTTTATAATCATTAAAATCTTGTATTTTAATGATTAGAATGCAAAAATATCATTCGTCATGCATTTACGGTCATTTGCGCGTCCGTTACGACTTTCGTCGTAATTAACCGAAAACCACAACCGTACGACCAAACGAACCGACACGTGAAATATATTTGGACATATTTCAAGTTCCCTATGCTTCACCTTCCTTATAAAGCTTAAATGGGGTTACCGGGTGTTAAAAGTGCCAAAACGCGTCAAAAAACAAGTTTTAGGCTGTAGGGACCTGTTCTGCCAATTCTGAAACTTAGGAATCCCAGGCGCCACACGAGAGACCCCCCAAGATCTCCCGCGACGCGCGGGGGACGTCCAGTTACACCAAAAAATGGCAGACAACTGTTTTACAGCTTTGAAACCAAAGATTCGTGATCTCCAAGTTCTAACTTGGTCTTGACACGTCTTTGAACATGTGGAATGATCCTAGAATGGTCCTTGACACTTGTGATCATCAAATTCATCCTCCACAACTATAAATAGGTCCTTGATCTCACATTTCAACTTGTTCATTCCTTCCCTTTCTCTCTATAACTCTAAGTGGAGAACTCCCACTTTGTTGGAGGTCTCCCAACTGAGTTTTCTAAGTCTTTTTCTTCATCCTTGGTTGCCTTGTGCACAAGTAAGTGTTCTAGCTTAGCATTCATTTTAGCTATTTCAAGCTAAAAGTCAAACAGTGTTTGACTTTCAGGTTTGACCATTAATTGTTCAAAGCAAAGTTCAAATGAACTTTGCAACGTGATCGTAATCACGATGGTTAAGATCCATAGCGATCATGCCTACTGATTACCCCGTTTTCCTAGTCGAAGTGACGAGTCAAGGTTTCGGTCAATAATGCGCAAAGTGCGCATTATATGACGGAACTATTTTCGGGCATCAAAACAACGGGTATCAAAACACTTTGTTTTGATACTAAATCAGTTTTATAAACTTAGTTAGACATGTTAAACATGTCTAACTCATCACTTTTAGTTTAGTACTTGTTTAGGGTCGTAAGTCGAGCGGTCTTGACTACCGCTTTGACTTTCGCATCCGACCCGTTTGGTCACCTTTAGGATCCAACCAAGCCAAATATTATGACCATAGTATTATAGGGAATAACCCTCTGAGGTTATACCTTAAGGTCATACCGTTTGGTTAGTCAAATGACAAGTCGAATATGTATTCCTTATAATGTCGAAAATACCCTTTTTGCACTTAAATTAGTTTTGAACATATAAGAGCATTGTTTTGACATCTAAACTGATTATACAACTTATATAAACTAATTTTGGCATATTAGACTTGTCATAGGACATATTTAACCACCCGAACCCATAGTTACGTTTATGACCTGTTAAAGTGGCATAAACCACTTTAGCAAGCCGTAGCGAGTCAAAACTCTTTGAAATGCTTCCAATTCAGAATGTTTGATATTATAAACCATAATATACAAGATCCAACTCTTGTTTGGTTTATATACCTCATTCTATCCAATCTCTCATTTTCAAGTTCGACACACTAACATGTAGTTATCATATACGCTAGGAACCACTTTGACACTTGAACTCTTGATCCTTTGAGCTTTGTTATATCATTTGAACAAGATCTATACGCAATCCCAGGCGAGTACTTAGCTCCCTTCTTTTACGTTTTCCAAATGTTTTGAGGTGATTCATATGTGTAATTAATTTTTCACAATGTATGGCAATTATATGTTTACTAAGAGCATTTTTGTGCAATATTCCTATTATGCAAGACATGACAATTGGGGACACGAAACAAATCCTTATAGTATCTTTCTATCTTTATAGATTGATCCTAGTAGGATACTTGAAGTACAGTCTTAAATCTTCTATCTTTATAGTAAGGTTTCTAAGAAGTGCTTTACACGCCGATGACGATGGTTATTGTTTATGTGTAGAGATTGTTGGTGAATTTGATAGCAAAACTAGAGTAATACAATAAGAACATGGTGGATACGCCGCTAGTACTTCCTATATATAAGTGTGCTTATTGTATTACCCTTCGTAGCGTTCTCTGACTCACCATTAGGATTTAGGACTTTATGATTCAATGTGACTAAACCAAAGCATAGTTTGACATGCTAAAGTAAAGTATAGCCTGATATACTGAACCAAAGCATAGCTTGATATGCTACCAAATCCTTAAAGCATCTATCTATCTTTATAGTTAGATACCCGTGGGATGTTTAAAGTACTAATTGGTAGTCCTTTATTGGATTCTGTGTACTTTAATGCGTATTTGACAAGACAATGTGACAAGACAAGTGACTAAACTATATCCCTAACGCATCTATCTATCTTTATAGTTAGATACCCATGGGATGTTTAAAGTACTAATTGGTAGTCCTTTATTGGATTCTGTGTACTTTAATGCATATTTGACAAGACAATGTGACAAGACAAGTGACTAAACTATATCCCTAACGCATCTATCTATCTTTATAGTTAGATAACCATGGGATGTTTAAAATACTAATTGGTAGTCCTTTAATGGATTCTGTGTACTTTAATATGTATATGACAAGACAATGTGATCAAGACGATGATTATGTGGTAATTGTGATTAGTTGTGATCTAGATAACGAAACGAGTGTAATATTGTAAGAACATGGTGGATACGCCGCTGGTACTTCCTATATATAAGTGTTCTTATTGTATTACTCTTGTAGCGTTATCCAAATCACATTAGGATTTTGTGTTGATTGATTCAAAGTACAATATTCAAATCCTTGTAGAATTCTTTCATATTTTTATATGTTAGATTCTTAGAAGGATAACCAAAGTATTATTTTAAATCATTGATTTGATTTCTAATAATACTCACGCAAGTTATGACAAGTTTTCAATATTGTTGTTATTAATCCTTGATTGGATTTCTAATAACACACTCACAAGTTTTATGATCAAATTCAAGGCGATTACAATGAACAAAGTACAATTTTCAATGACATAAAAATTACTTAGTATTAATCATGTTTCAATATACAAAACTATGCACGAGTTTCATAATCAAGTTAATGTATTGCAATACTAAATCTTTTTGCCATTCTTTGGCTTTAAAGAGTCAATTTTCAATAGACGACTCTTGTAGTTGTCGAAGTATTGCAACACTAAACTTTTTGCCATTAATCTGGCTAACAAAACTATGTACTCGCCAACATTATTTGTTGATGTCTCGTTTTCACATATGTTTCAGGTTTCGATTATTCAAGTTTGCTGCATATAGGAATGCATCCGGACTTTAGACTTCTTTAATCAAAAGAGAACTTCATGTTTTCCTTGTATTGTAAAACGACGTTAATGATAGTGAAAGAATTTAGTATCAGTTGTGGCTGAGCAATTTGTAACGTGACTCCTCGATATTTCCGTCGCGTGTTGTTGTATTACGCGATCAGGGTGTTACAAAGCCACCAATAAATCATGCAATGCGTTTGGGCTCAGGGGATGCTAGGTATGGTACTAACCTAGATATGGAGTTGTAGTCGGTCATATACTTCCGACAATCCAAATTTTTCATTACTAGAGATAAGAAATCCGTTTCTATCCTTTCCAACTCATGAGGTGGACAATAAGTTTCTTTAATCAAGTCCACTAATTTGGACCAACTTAAATTATACAGATGGACCTTTCCAACAGATTGTATCATAGTCTTCCACCAGATTAGGGCATCGCCCTTAAATGATTGTGAAACAAACTTCACAATATTCTCATTAGCACAGTCGCTGATCGGAACAACAGTTTCCATTTCATCTAACCATCTTAAGGTTTCCATCACCCCTTTTTCCCCATCGAAATCACGGGGCTTACAGGATACAAAATACTTGTATGAACACTCATCCTTATTGAAACGTATCTTATCCTGATGCTCCTGTCATTCAGTCTTACTCCTTACATTTGAGGGGTGTACCTCGTTATTCCTCGGATTCGAACGAGGTATAGATGAGTGTTTCGATAAATGCTTGGAGCGAGATGCACTCGACTCCTGTTGCCTTTCAGTATAGGCGTTCATAGCCTTGCCTACTTCCGTGGCAGTTATAGCTTGTAAGTCATTCTTACTTATGACAATGTTGTCCTCAACATTATCATCATTTAGCTTACTATTATTCTCCCCAGAATTTGCCATATTGACCTGTTTGGCATAATTCACCAATTAATATTTTATTAGCTGGTCATTTGCATTTGATGACTCATTGTATATTCGCCATGGTACCACTAAACCATACTGGCTTTAAATTGGGTATATAAATTCTTTGCCTTTTGAATCAGTGTGTTCAAGGTCAAAACTGTTAGGCCTTGGCATTTCAAAAGAATATCTAGTATATATACATAACCTAGGTTTTAATGGAAAATCATAGGTATTGATAAAGGTCGGACATAGTCCAGAAGTGTCAGACAGTGGATCATTAAGTCACATCTGTCTTTGCCGTAGTGACAAATTAATCAGCTCGTAAGCTTGTCACAAGGACTTAGAATTTGGCTAAAAGAAAAGACCTTGTCCCTAAAGGGCATATGGATATGGCATGAACAGATTTGTCACTAAAGACATATATATATGGCATAAATGGCCTTGTCACTAATGGACATGTAGATTTGGCACTAAGGCCTTGTCACAAAAGGATATATAAATTTTGCACAAGGGCTGGTCATGAAGGGCATTAGGTAATATGGCATAAAATGCCTTGTCATGAAAGACAAAAGAATATGGCACAAAGGCCTTTTCATAGGAATATAATAAGATATATATAAGCCGCAATCTTATTGATTAAGAGGCTTTAAGGTTTGAACATAGTTCATAACCTTGGGACAGGGAGTCATAGATCACAACTGTCGTTGTCATGAATGACGATATTATATGGCCCGTAGGCGGATCAATTGATATTTCAAAAAGGATGTTAAAATAATAGTCATCACACTGATGATAGTAGTCACGATCATATTGATCATATTAACTATGAGGCTTGGGCATGGCCCAACACCTTGGACAGGGAACCATAATGGTCACAACTGTCATTGTCTTATCGATGATACAGTATAATGTAGGCATAACATCACTAAGGATGTTAATGATATGATTATTGTATGGATGATATTAGTCATGATCGCACTGATCATATAGACTATAAGGCTTGAGCATAGCTCACCACCTTAGACAGGGAATCATAGAAGATCATAACTGTCAATGTCTCAAATGGATGATATAAAATATATAGCCTACAGGCGAAACACGTCTAATGGATGTTAAGTCATATCTTAGTGGCATTGCATCACTAATGGATGTTAAATCATGGTCCGTAGACACTACATCTCTAATGGATGTTAAATTATGGCCCGTAGGCACTTACATCACTATTGGATGTTAATTTATGGCCGTAGGCACTACATCACTAATGGATGTTAAATTATAATCATCGTATTGATGATATATGATGGGATCACATTCGATCATGTAAGCTATAAGGTTTGGACATAGTCCTTCACCAAGACGGCTAGTGTGGTTCCTCAAGTCACACCGCCAGGAGTATTAACATTACTTGAATGCTAAAAAGGAATAATTTTGTCTTAATGGTTTAACAATGTAGCCTTGATCGCATTGATCATAAAAGCTTGGAGGCTTGAACATAGTCCACCACCTCTAGATAGAAGGGAAAATCTTCCTTAACTATCTTGGTAGAAGGTTATTTCATCTTAACTACTATTAATTTTCCAATTAACGTGAACTTGTCACCTAGCTGGGGTAAACTATCAAGAAGATCTTTTTGAACCATATCGCGGATCAATAAAGTTTGAATTAAAATCGAGGCGATCACTTAAGCAAAGAATGTAATGAATAGATGATAATAAATTTCAAATCTTTCCAATAATCATTAGGAATTTACAATAGTGCCTTGAACAGGACTTTTAATATTAACTTATCCACACAGGGACTTAAAAACAATACAAGTCTACACAAGGACAAAAGGAAATATATAAGTTGACAAAGGAACTATAAGAAATACCATATCCACAAAGGGACCATAATGAAATAACATGTCCATGAAGGGACTATAATGAAATAATGTGTCCACAAAGGGACTAAAACAAACAAATGCCCATGCAGGGACTAAATAGAAGGGACATGTCCTCTTAGGGACTCAAATGAAAATGAGACACGATTGAAAGAAGGATTCGTATGTGCCTCTTTTGATTTATTCCTGATATTTCTCTTTATGGTTATTTGCATAGGTACTAACACTAAAGGTTAGTTGGTAATGTGAGTTTTCCAAATCGGGATTCGATGTAGAAATAGAATCCAAGGATTCAAGGTTTTAAGAATCAAATGGATCACCGATTGGAGTTTGGCAAGTATAATCCGAGTCTGGAATTCCAAAACTTGGATGTAAGAAATATGGGTTATAAGTATCCACATATGCAGACTTCAAAATTTGAGTCTCAGGGACCTCCGGTGTGGACTCTAAAGTCTGGTTTAAGGTTTCAATGGGTTTGGATTTAGGAATAAGTTCATAAAAATCTTTTCTCCAATCGATCGCACGATTATCTTAATCGTGGTACGAAACAAAGCATTCCATGGCTTCGGATGAGAAGAATTCTTCACCAACAGTTTCCTTGCTTGGTGACTATTTCTGAAATACATAAAACCGAAGCACAATGCAATTTGACAGGGATGAGAGTATTCCTATGTTAAGTCTAGACTCGGAAGGTATAAGGAATATGCTACTATGTTATTTGAGATTAAACACAAAAGGCTAGTGTTTAATTCACTCAAACGTTGGCTCTGATACCAACCTGTCACACCCCGTATTTCCAACACAATCTCGGTGGGCCCGGATGGGGAGTATCATGACGTATGTTGATATTATCATAACCAAGCAACACAGAATAGCACAACAGAAGTCTTGGATTTAAAATATTATTACAAGCCGAAAGGTTTAAGTTCAAATACAATGACTCATAACGAAGATCCACAGGCGGATCGAAGATATACACAAGAGATGATTAACAGACTTGGCACATCTAAGGGTTTGCAAGATCCTCTTATGTTGCTACTAAGCAGCTTCCAGCCTATTTACGTATTTGTACCTGTAGTTTAATTATTTTGAAAATACGTCAGTTTACACTGGTAAATACGATCAACCGACTCATTTTGAGAACATTTTGAAATCATTTTTATACACACATTGGCCCATATGTTTTATAAATAACTTGGGACAAACTATATCTCATGTTATCAATTTTACATAACTTGACTTACATACGGGGACCGAAAACTATGTCAGTTCATGATTAACCGACACACCACCTATTCCCTTATTGGGAAAACCTCTAATGGGTTGTAAATTATAATTTATTCCGTTATTAGGAACACCCGTATTGGTCATAAATCGTTTATTTAAACTGCTCTGCATCTGTCAGGTGTATGCCTACACCCCGTGCTTAGGTGATGGCCATTTGCAATTAAATGAGTCAAGGATATCCAGGACACGGTCGCATTAACCCCCAATGTTTTGTTCAAGCAATACGAATTAAAACGGGTTATTTGAATTTGCACACATAGGTCTTCGAATCCCATTCCTGACCATGCGGTAAATATTTTACCGTATCCCAAGCCCGTATAGGAAAAATGGTTAAGAGTATTTACCTGAGCTTAGCAAGTCCTTTTAAATAAGAAATATAATAAGCAAAACCGTATCCAACTAATTAAGCGTAGGTACAATTTACCGGAAGGCCCTTGTCTGGAATGATGGTATAAATAACCAATTAGAATGCTAGCGGATCTTATTTAAGTCATTGACTTGGATCGACTAGTTTAAAATATTAAGAACGGTACGATACGCTTGATTAAGCGGTGACCTGAACAGAATGTAGTTTAAACCCAACAAGTACTAAGACTTGTAAAATATGGGTAACTATTAACATTCTAGAATTTTGAGATAAAAATGGTAATGTTAAACCCGTTTCGGTTAAACTACGTATACTAGTCTCATAGGCTTAACCGTACGTTTATAAGCGATACCGGGTAACCAGATGAGTCATGAAAGAGTTACATATGCCAATATACTTTAAACAAGTTTCAATATCAGTAGGACATCAACTTGTATGTCCGGTATAGTTTGAAAATCAACAATGCCTCACAAGGGCGTTTTGGTCATTTCACGATTCATAAAAAGAAGTTGGTGAATAATATGATGTTATGGTCATATATTATTTATAAAAATAGTTACTTTATGATGTTATATCAGTAGGGTATCAAATATATGTGTAGTTTATAACTAAAGACCAAACTATGCCCCGAATGGGCATTTTGGTCATTTTACACATAGATTTGAAGACTTATTTGGAAATCTGAGTTTATAGCTTGCACCTACTATAAAATATTTAAGTAAGTTTTAAAATCAGTAGATAACAAGTCTTGATGCTTAGACATGGTTTTAACCCATACTATGCATCGAAAAGGCGATAAAGTCGCTAAACGACGATTTAAATCGATGTTTAAAGAAAGTTACTATTTTGATTAGGTCTATACAACCAAAATAACTTAGTTAATATATAAATTATGTAGGTAAAAGATTTGGTTGAGAAAATATCTCTAAAACTTATTTTATGCACCGTAAGGGCATTATCGTCATTTATCGACACCATGCAAGAACCTTTACAAAAACTCAGTTCATAAACTGATTTAGTATCCCAAATATTCCTAAATATATTATAACATCGGCTGGTAAAGTATTTTATTGTAGGAGTTACATTTAAAATAATTTATTTGCCGAAAAGGGTATTTCGGTCCTTTAAAAGCTTGATTTGCGATATTTAGGAAAAACACAGATTATGACCAATTTACTGACATGCATGTAATTCAAACAAGTCATCATAACAGTAGGTAACTTGTTACTATGGTCGTTTTTGGTTTAAATCTCATTTTACGCAAAAAGGACGAAGTAGTCCTATGTAGCATATTGATGAAACTTGCGCATAACTCGGAATATGATTATGATCATGTAGTATGACCTCAGAGGGTTATACTAAATCATATAAGGATCATAATGCAACTTAGAATCAGCCTTGAAAGACTTTAAATCGGTCAGAACTGAAAGTTAAAGTAGAAGTCAAACTTTGCGACTTTCGGTCACGAACCGACCTTAGACCTGGATTTGATGAGCCGAACATGTTCCCACACGTTCTTGTAATTATTACCAAGTTATAAGAGTGATAAGACATATTTTATGACATGCATGTTACTAGGTATGCGTTTATTACCAAATCTGACCCAGTTTGACTTTTTATGAATAAGTTTCACTCGTCAATCGGTCATGCAAACGTGGTAATTCGGAGGTGCCCTCTTGGGGATTAATACCTACCTCATTATGGTCACGTAGCCATGTTTGAAACGATCCATGGCTGGACTATAGAGATTTAAGCTCAAAGTCAAAGTACTTTTACGACAAACTTGACTTTTAGCTCAAACGGATGATGAACTGAATAAGGAGGATTAAGAACACTTACAAAATGTCCTAGCACGAATTTAGAGTGGATTTGGAGATCCTTGAAGCTCTGGAACTTGCAATGAATTGATAGAGTGAATTTCAAAACATGCAAGTCCTTTGGTGGATGAATCAAGCTTCAATTTTGGGAGTAGGAGGTTGATGAGGATCAAAACAAGTGTTGGACATGCATCCTAGAGGTGAACAAGTGTCTTATGAGGTGTCCAATACCATACATGAGACCATGGTTTTGAAATCTAGGTGCTGAAGTGGTTTGAGTGGTGGCCAAGGCTGCAGGCTGCAACAATGTGCTCCCGCGCGACACGCGGGGGTGACCATTTCTCAAAATTTTCAATTTTGGTCCATGGACTTTGTTTCGTCGTGTTTGGTCACCCGTAACCCCTTTCAACCTAATTTCTAGGCTTAATAACGGTGTTAAGGCATAAGTGACTTGGATTTTGTCCAGAAATATCACAGATGTCGATTCGTTCGGTTGTACGGTTGCGCGTTTCGCAAAAATGCGTAAAACGCTTTAACGAACACGAAAACGATCGAAATTTCGCA
The DNA here is from genome assembly GCA_947069175.1 of Scalesia atractyloides. Classification (NCBI taxonomy): domain Eukaryota; kingdom Viridiplantae; phylum Streptophyta; class Magnoliopsida; order Asterales; family Asteraceae; genus Scalesia; species Scalesia atractyloides. Next base: position 33,577,487 of record CAMTDV010000030.1, read on the forward strand.
ACGGAGGACATCTTCACATCCTTATCAATAAAACACAAGATTTTATTGTATATACATATTTAGATTTGTATAGAAAGTCCATATTCAAAATACGAGGATCGGAAAGTTTCCGCAGTTTGTCAGGAATAGCCCCTGGAGTTCCAAACTTGCGTGAAACGTTATAATTAGTGCATAAAGCTATCTTAGGCCCATATTAGGCACACACAAGAGTATGACTAACATCATCAGACTCTCGGTTCGTTAAAAGGCCACTCAGAGGCTTAGTTTTAGCATGTTGACAATTTTAGTCCCTTAACTATTAAATTGTCGTTCAAAGGTTATAAAATAACGTACGACGCATTTGGTCCCTCTCGTTTTAGCACATGGCATACGAGTATTAGCGGGACACATGTCAGAATTTTATAGGACGGGTTTTTATGAGGTGTTACAGTGTTCCTTTTAATATCATATCTGACCGAGATGCTCGGTTCTCATCTCATTTCTGGAAGACTATGCAATCTGCAATGGGAACCAAACTCAATCTGAGCACTGCTTATCATCCTCAAATGGATGGACAATCTTAGAAGATGATTCAAACTCTGGAGGATATGCTTAGAGCTTGTGTGATCGATTTTGATGTTAGTTGGGATTCGCATCTACCATTGATCGAATTCTCCTACAACAACAGTTATCACACCAGCATCAACATGGCGCCTTTCAAAGCTCCATACGGTCGAAAATGTCGTTCACATGTCTATTGGAATGAAGTTGGAGAGTCGCAGTTTACTGGACCTGAACTCATTCATGACACAACCGAAAAAGTCAAGAAAATTCGCGATAACCTTCTGACAGCTAGAAGCCGTTAAAAGAGTTATGCGGACAAGCGATGCAAGCCCTTAGAATTCCAAGTCGGTGATCATGTCCTACTCAAGGTATCCCCTTGTAAAGGAGTGGTTAGATTTGGAAAGAAAGGAAAACTTGCTCCACGATACGTTGGACCATTTAAGATCGTTGAAAGAATCGGAAAAGTGGCCTACCGACTTGAGCTGCCTCCTAAACTCGGGAATATTCCCCAACATTCCATGTATCCAACTTGAAAAAGTGTTTACCCGATACAAATCTCCATATTCCACTCGATGAGATTCACGTTGATGATACTATGCATTTTGTCGAGAAACCGGTGGAGATAATGGATCGTGAAGTCAAGAAACTAAAGAGAAGACGAATCGTGTTAGTCAAAGTTTGCTGGGAATCCAACCATGGCCCATAATGTACTTGGGAACGAGAGGATCAAATGAAAGAGAAGTACCCACAGTTATTCTCACAAGTTTCCTCTAATTAAATTTCGGGACGAAATTTCCTGAAGTAGAGGAGACTGTGATATCTGTGGCAATCCGAACATGTAACAATGACGAACAAGTTATAAATGAATTGAGTTTTATCTTTTATATGTACATTTTGTTTATTTATTATGACAATTGCACACATTCGATTCTCGCACAATTTCGAACTCTTGAATCGCTTCTATGAGCAAAACCGGTGAACCGATACGCAAATGAAACCAATTTAATACAAAGTATGTTCCAGAATAGTGAATTAATCTAAAAATGACTTAAATACCCTTTACATAACTTAGAAATAAGTTTTGAAAGGTTTGGTATGTCAAAAACAAATTTATTCGATCACAGGGACTATTTACGACAAACTGCAAAAGTCTGCTGATTCTCGCAGCGACGTACGCTCCGGAACAAGGTCACAAGCTTGACATACCATAAATACCCTTTACATAACTTAGAAATAAGTTTTGAAGGCTTTGGTATGGCAAAATCACACTTTTGTAACTTCAGGGGCTATTTTACAAATTTCGCGAAACTATGCCTTTTTGCGTATATCGCTATCCGAAACACATTCGGACATTAAAAAAATTTTCTAATCATCAACATATTATATTAGTGATTGGAATGCGAAAAATCCATTCGTTACGCATTACGGTCACACACACGTTCGTTACGATTTTTGTCGTAATTAACCGAAAACCGCGATCATACGGCCAAACGAACCGACCTATGGAACATTTTTAACACATTTCAAGTTCCCTATACTATTCTACCTTATAGATCTTAAAAATGGGGTTAACATGTGTTAAAAGTGCCAAAACGGGTCGAAAAACAAGTTTAGAGGCAGCAGGGACCATTTCTGCCAATTCTGAAATTTGAGCCTCTGGCGGGGCGCGACTCCCTTAGCCTAAATGACTCGCGGCCCGCGAGAAGCCATCAGACACAGAAAAATTACCTGGCAACTGCACAGCTCATTCCTTGGCCCCCAAGATGCAAATTTTTGACACCTAGCTCGAATTTGCCACCCTTTTTCCTGCTTGTAACATGTGTGTGACACCAATCCATCTTCATGGTGACTCATGGACATGTGTAAGCATCTTAGAGCATCAAGAAAATTATAAATACCAATATTCATCATTCATGTGAACTTTTGATCACTCTATTCCTGCTACAATTTGGAGTTGCAACAATCTCTGGAGTTCCTCTGAGTTTTCTTGACATTCCTTTGGTGATTGTAAGTGTTCTCAATCATGCTTTGTTCAATTCTTGTAGTTTAATTGGATTAAAAGTCGAAAAGTTTGACTTTTGTTTGACTTCCAGAATTGATCATATATTGATCAACATAAAGTCGTCTTAAAAGTTGCAATATGATGGTAATCAAGGTGATTATGGTCTCTATTGATCATACCTACTGATTCCTATCATTTCTAGTCATTTTGACAAGTCAAAGTTTAGTCAAAAATGCGATAATGCGTATTGTGACGGATCTAAATTCAGGTATCAGAACAGTTTGTTTTGATGCCAAAACTCTTTTATAAACTTAATTCGACATGTCAAAACATGTCTAAATCATCACTCTTATTTTTGTGCTTGTTTAGACTCGTAAGTTGAACGATTTGACCACCGCTTTGACTTCCGAATCTGACCCGTGTGGTGGATCTTTGGACCCAACCAAATACATAAATATGACCATAATTATCAAGGAAATAACCCTCTGAGGTTATACCTTATGGTCATGTCCATTGGTTAGTGTTATGATGATTAGTTGATATAATCTTCAATAATGACCAAAACGCCCTTTTCAAAAATAAATCAACTATAAGCACATGTAACATAAATTTTGACATGTATTCTGATCAAATAAAATTTTCAAACATTTTAAGCATTAAATACTTATCGTAACACATATCTAACCATCCAATGACATAGTTACTCAAATGACGCGTTAAAGTGGCTTAAACTACCTTAACGGGCTATAACGGGTCAAAAGCACTCTAAAGTCTTTCCAACTCAGAATGTTAACTTTATAAACCATGTCATTTGAGCTCCAATACTCATTTGGTTTACACGGTCTCATTCTATTCAAATCATCCGATTTCAAGTTCCGATATTTACACAATTATTCGATTTTAGGACACGCTTGATTTCTCGGACTTTGGAGCTTGTTTGATCTTTGATTAAAGGTTACAATAGCAATCACAAGTGAGTACCTAGTTCCCCTATTTTATGTTTTGCCATAGTTTTTGGGGTGATTCATATGTGCTAAATGTTTTCAAGTTTACAAAATACAAAGTTTATGGTTTATATAAACAAAACGATTTCGATAATGTGAACGAACTTGTTGGTGCGTTATATTCATAACAAGAATGACATTCATTAACAATGGCCAAGCTGACAAGTAGTAAGTTAAGGCGCCTAGGGCTGGCAATCCCGTTACCAAAATTCCTGGGGTTTGTGGGGAAATTTGGGAAGCAATTGAAATTGTATTTGTAACATACCCTTTGGTGGTATGTTATACGATTAAGGGACACCGTGGGTGGTCTCGAACAAGCCAACAAATGTTTGAATGTATTTACGAAACGACCAAAAGTTTTCACAATTAAAACAAGTACGATTGTACGATTGATTTATAACAAGGAACGATGAACGATTGGTTTATAACAAGGAACGATGAACAATTGGTTATGATAAGTGATTTAGATAACGGAACGTGTGTAATGTCATAAAAGCATGGTGGATACGACGCCGGTACTTCCTATATATAAATTCTTTTATCAGATTACATTACGTGGAGCTATTTGCATCACTTGGACAAAAGCTTTCAAACAATGACACTCAACGACCATACAAGTTATTTCAAGACAATTTACAACTCGGATTTACAAAACAAACGATTTCAAGTCAAGGTTCATGGCTACTAGATTTTATAAACTTTTAACCATATGTTTCAGTTGATTAACTATTGCAATATCACATGCTTTTAAAACAAGGTTTTCACTTACGACTCAAGTAGTCGGATTATATATTGCAATAAATACAAAGCCATGGACTTGACACACTCACAAAACCTATGTACTCGCTGGCATATTTTTGCTAACTCATTTACACATATGTTTCAGGGAACAACGCTTGATGATACTCATGCATGCTCATGTAGGATCGGATGTGGACCTTAGTGCCTATAAAATAAGAAAGACAACCATTATGCTTGTTTATAGTCTGTTTAAATTTGGCTAAAAGTTCTAAAACAATATGACAATATAATCTATGTTAATATCCAATAAAATGAAATATCAAATGCCATGTGTTGTTAAAACAATATGTTAACGTGACTCCCCAAGTGTTTCCGCCGCGTGTTGTTTTACGCGATTTGGGGTGTTACAATAACCATCGTGATTACGATCACGTTGCAAAGTTCAATTGTCTTGACCAATTAATGGTCAAAGCCGAAAGTCAAACACTGTTTGACTTTTAGCTTGAAATAGCTAAAATAAATTAACAAGACTAGGATAGAGCACTTACTTATGTTGATGAACACTTTGAAGAGCTCAAGGATTAAGAATGCTCAGATGGGAGGCCTCCACAAAGGTGGTAGCACTCCAACTTAGAGCAAGAGAAGAAGAATGAGAAATGAGCAAGAAAAAATGGTGATGATCAAGGCTATTTATACTAATCTTGGAGCTCCCAAATCATGACAAGTGTTGATCCAGGTGTTAGGGGTTTGATTAGTGTGATAACACTTGTCCTAAGCAAAAGAAATTGTGGCAAATTCGTTTGCTTGGTGTCCAAGGGAGTTAACAAGAGGCTGCCACCTTGCAACAACAATTCTGCTGAGCTGGGGGGTCCTTACGGACTGTAAGGGCTTTGGGCTTATGGTCCGTAAGCCCTTTAGCTGGCAGATAGTTTGGGAAAATGGCAGAACAGGCCCCTACACATGTTTCGACACGATTTCACACTTCTAACACATGTTAACCTGTTTTTTAAGCTTCATAAGGATGATATAGCTTAGAGAACTTGAAATATGTCCAGAAATGTCACGGATGTCGGTTCGTTTGGTCGTATGGTTACGATTTTCGGTTAATTACGATGAAAATCGTAACGAATGCACAAATGACCGTAAATGCACAACGAATGATATTTTTGCATTCCAATAACTAATATAAAAGATTTTAATGATTACAAAAATTTTTGGATGTGTGTACATGTTCCGGATTAAGAAATACACGAAACGACATAGTCTTGTAGAATTTGTAAAATAGCCCCTGAAGTTGCTTAAGCATGTTTTTGCCATACCGAAGCCCTCAAAACTTATTTCTAAGTTATGTAAAGGGTATTTAGGGTATGTTTAGCTTATGTCATTGTTCCGGAGTGTACGTCGCATTAAACTAATTACGTTTTGCGATTTTACTTCCAGAAAAGGTTTAAAAGATCAAAATTGAACCAAAATTGAAAATGCACAAATGTCATAAGTAAATATACAAATTTGTAAACAACACAAAGTTTCATTGATCATCAAATTGTTCGGAAATCGTTACAACACTTGAAATACACAGATGTCACAGCATAAACTACCTTAACAAGTCATAATAGATCAAAAGCACTTAGGTTTCATTTCATATTAGAATGTAGACTTTGTTAAACCATTTCATATGAGTTCCAACACTCATTTGGTTTACAAGACCTCATTCTATCCGATCCGTCGATTAAAGTCCCGATATTTACACAGTTATCCGATTTTAGGACACGCTTGAATCTTTGATCCTTTGAAGCTTTGATATATCATTTGATCCAAGATTTACATTGCAATCCAAGTGAATACATAGTCCCCTCTTTTACATTTTCAAATGTTTTGGGGTGATACATATGTGCTTATGACTATTTTCGTGATTCATGACATTACATATGCTTTGATTACATAGTACATATAGTACATGATTTCAATTGCATTTTGCTTCGTATGTTGACTTAGCATACCTAGCATACTATTTCAAAGACATTTTACATGGTATATTGACTTAGTATACCTATACATGGTTTCAAAGACATTTTACTTCGTATGTTGACTTAGCATACCTAATACACGATTTCAAGACATTTTACTTGGTATATTGACTTAGTATGCCAAGCACATGGTTTCTAAACATTTTCATAACATGCTTACATTGTTCAAGACATATTGACGCGTTGAATATACAATGATACATTCATTAACATTGATGCCGACCGGTAGTATGTAATGGTACCATAGGTTTGACACCCCATTCCCGCTTTCTAGTCGTTTGAAAGTATCCATTGGGGAATGACAGAATCCAACGAACATTAATAGACCTTTGTTATTGTAAGGGTTTATTTGATAGTTGACAAGGCTTGATTTCGCCAATAATCCTAATATATGTTTTACAATAAAAGCAATGGTTTATAAGACATAACTTTTTTATTTAAACAAACCCTTGTTTATTCAAAAACATTGTTTTATACACGACAAGTTGGTTTACACAAAGGCATTGATTTATACAAAGAAATTTGGTTACACAAGACATTCGATTATACATGACATTATTTTAAACAAGACATTTGTAACAATGACGATTGGTTTATAATAAGGATGATTGGATTATAACACGGACAATTTGACGATTGGTTTATGGTAAGTGTTTTAGATAACGAGGCATGTGTAATATGATAAAAGCATGGTGGATACGCCGTTGGTACTTCCTATATATAAGTGCTTTTATTATATTACATATAGTAGCATTATCTAAATCACTTTGAACTAAGACAAGACATGACATTTTTACACAAGACATAACATATTTGGTTATTAAGTTAACCTTACTTTAATTCTTTTATATCATTTGATTTTCATATGATTACATAAAAGAAACACTTCTGTTGGTGCAGAATGTCTATGTCTTAGTCTTATATTGAGTCTGTATAGATTAGAGTTGAATAGGCTAGCGAAATGAAGTATTTATGTATTTTGGAGTCAAGTTCGCTGGTGAAGGTCATGTGTAGTCAAGTTCGCCCGAACTTCATCCCTCACCAACGAACTTGTCAGCCTATAAATAGCTAGCTTGACATCCTCATTTGTAACTTTGGCATTTCTGAGGCGAAGCTCTGTCAATTTGGAGGCTCGACGTTATATCAATAAAATTGACGTTTAATTGACTAATTCTTGTTATTTGGTAAACTTGTCATAATATTTCCGCTATTATGGACAATAGAGATCAAATCTGGGTTCCTATGCATTAAGGATCGGTCCTACAAGTGGTATCAGAGCTAGAATAGCCTGATTTGATTGATATCTAGACAAGAATACTTGTAATTCTACTCCATTCTTCTATTTTTCTGAACTTTTACACAAAAATGAAGAATTCACGGGCAAATTCTGTCCAATTTTCTATATGACATGTTAAATACATCATAGATAAACCCCTAAGACTTTGGAGACTAAAATCAAACGAATTGGTATCAAAATGTTGCAAAAACTATGTTTTCAAAACCCTCATTCATCGAATTTGTTAGCCAAGTTCGACCGAACTTGAGCTAAAAAGTCACTTTTTCAGTGAGTTTTTACCAAGTTCGCTCGAACTTGAGGAGTTTTTTGAAAGAATTTAAGATAAGTTCGCTCGAAGTTGCTAAATTTCATTGATATTCTATCAAGTTCGACCGAACTTGGTAAAATTCAAGAAATTTAGCTAAGTTCGCCCGAACTTGCTAGTTTTCTTATAAAATCCAATACAGAAGTTCGACCGAAGTTACTCAGGGACATTTTCAAATCAAAAAGTCATAAGTTCGACCGAACTTGTGATAAATCTTAGAATTCTTCATTCTAACTACAAGTTTGACCGAACTTGTAGTAAATCTAACATTTTCAAAAGTTTTAACCTATTTTCAGCTTACGTGTCTCGATCTTCGTGATGAATGATATTCAGAGAGCGTATATGTCAGGAGTAGGTACATCCAATGCTAATGTCATACAGCAAGTCAATCTACACAATGAAATGGGCACGTCTGTTAAACCGTCAAAGCTAATGAGCATGGACGAGTACGAAGGATGGAAGGAGAAATTTACTTATTGGGTTCAGGCCATGCATTTCCAAGGTTGGGTGTCGATTGAGAGAGGTTATACTGTTCCGTTGGACGAACATCAGCAAGTTCGAAGAAGTACAAGTACTCCACAAATCAAAAAGATGAGTACATTGCCGAGAAAAAGATGATCAGCCTCATTCAACAATCTGTTAAAGAGGATATTTTGGTCTTGTTGCCGGAATATACGACTGCGAGAGATCTCTGGCTATCACTGCAAAAGAAATACCAAGGAAGCGCAAAGATGATCAAGAGTAAGAAAGATCTCATCCTGAAGGAGTTCGATATTTTTAACATGTTGAAGGGAGAGACAATGAAACAGATGATTGAGCGTTTCTGTCATCTGAAAGTCCAATGAGGAGACACGGTCTTGAGAAGACGGAACAAGTGTACATCGATAAGTTGGCAGATGCGTTACCTGACAGAGAGTGGACTACGTATCTCATGGTCTTGAAAGAAAGTCATAACTGGGAATTCTTTAAGCTGTCTACATTCATCGACAAACTAAAAGGTCACGAGATGGAACTTCTAAAGATTGCAAAGTCGAAGAATGCTTATATTGTTCAAGATGTTGGTCTGTATTACAAGAATGGAATGCAAGACAGCATTTCAAGCCCAAAGATACAGACAGCGTTCAGTGCAAACATGAATTCTTCTCCACAGAATCAACCACAATATGATCAAAGTCCACAAAGCTCTTCGTTCCCAAGCACAGGGTCAAATGCTCCTTATCAGAGTCAAGCAAATCAGAATCAACAAACAATTTAGATCCAAATGTGTACAAGTGTAACATTGTTGTAAATCTAAACAATGTTGTTTCTGAGCAAGTTGCAAAACAACATATGTCACTTCTCGCCACTGTTCTAGAATCATATGAAAGTCTTGTAGCAGGAAAGATCGTCAATCCCGAAATGACCGCCGAAGACTACGATCAGGTGGATGAAGAGCTTGAGCTGATGGATATCAAGTGGTCACTAGCTTCTATCATTCGAAGGGTCACAAAGTTTGTTGCACTCAATGGCCGAGATATCGGAAATCAAGCAACAAGCTAGGGTTCGACAAATCAAAGGTCACTTGTTTTAGATGCCGACAGAAAGGGCATTTCAAGAAACCTCTTCAATACAAAACTTTCCCAAAGAAGACCCAAGTTGAGATGCAGGAAAAGCCAAACAGAAGTAACACTAATAAAGCTATGGTTGCTTCAAGCGAGGATGATAGCTTCGATTGGAATTCTTATATAGGTAAGAAGACCGGAGTTGCATTGATGGCTGAGATCGTTGAAGATACTTCTGCCGAAGAAGCAGCAGCGATAGATAATGCTCTAGTGTAACAGTATCTGCAACAACAGGAAGAAGAGGAAATGTATCATCACATGAAGACACAGGGCATTTTAATTCCTGATTCATCTTCTAGTTTTGCAGGTAACTTTCATGGAAGTTCTCAAGAGCAAGTGATCGAGGAGTAGTTGATTGATAAACAAATCACTGATGTTGTTCAAGAGGTGACTGCTAAAAACCTCAAGGACTTTGCTGATAAAGCTATGATGGCGAATCTTACCAAGGTAGGTCCAGAGGTAAATGAAGTTGTCAAAGTGAAAGTTGTAGAGGTTGTAAAACTGTGTACAAAATGCACCGAATCATGTGCTGAATGTGCCAAAAAATCATAAATCATCGCTGAACTCAATGTACATAATGAACATTTCAAATATGATTATCGTAAAATGAAGAAAGCGTATGAAAAACTGAGAGATGATTATGGCAGGCTCGATAGAAATAATATTGAACAACACATTACTATAAGGATGTTAAAAGGTACAGTAATGGATAAACAAAAAGAAATAGACATTTATATCAACACCATTGCTGAAACCAAGCAACAACTCCAGGACATGAAAACTAAAACAGAACATGTTCAACAACTTTTAAGAAGTTACACAACTGACGCGTATGTCATCGATCACATACTTCCCACGATCTCGTTGGAAGAAAATGTTAATAAGTCTAAAAAGAAAACTTGTAACAAATATAGCAATGTTCCTCCACCCCTATGCGAGAAGTATTGTTGCAAAACTGTTGATGGGATGGATAAGACACTCAACATTGAGTTGTTATCTGAAAAGAAAAATGAGTTGCCGAAGAACATTGATGTAGTCTATACTAAATCAGATGATGACAATGCGGTAGTGAAAAAGGTGGTTGAAAATGTTCTGAATGATTCTGATGATGGCAGCTTTGAGAACGCCACCTCGAGTTTGAATAGTTCTGAGACAAATTCCGAAGATGACGATACATCATTGGAAGATGATCTATGTGATGATCCAAACGTTGTCATGTACAAAGTTAAGGAATCTGATAAATTATACTTTGATGACAGTTTTCCGATTCGGAACGTCAAAGAAGATCAATTGCATAAACTGTTTAAATTGGTTGAAGTCACATCAGATGACCTGGAGAAAAATGAAAAGAAATTCTATTCTAAACCCAAAAGAAATTACAATAACTACCGGAGAAAGGGTGGTGATCATCCAGAAAACCGGAGAGCTAGGTTGGGTCTAGATGAGGAAGAAGAACCGGTTAAGAAAATGTCACCATTTCACGAGTACAAAGATAAGAACATGAAATTCGTTTATGGGACAAACACGGTTCATGAGGAGAGTTTGATTGGGAAGCAATCAAACGACGAGTTTAAGAAACAGAAAGAACTTCGTGATAAGGCGAAAGCCACAAGTGGTGTAAAATCCACTAGTGGACACTCACATGATAATCGGATTTGTTTCAAGTGCAATGAAGTTGGTCATATTGCATAGAAGTGTCCGAAAACAAAACCGGCTTATCTTCGAAGGAAAGAAAGTTCAGATGTTGAAAAATTCAAGCAACCAGAGCTTGGACAAATAAGAATTTTGAAAAGAAACGTTGACATAAAGGAAATGAAACAAATTTTTGAATCAAAACCTGAAGTTAAACCGAAATTTGAAAAGAAGTTTGCAAATATAACTTTTGAAAAAGGTGAATCTTCAAAAGCAAATGAAACAAAGTTTTACATCAAAAAGGCTAACATAAAATCACAAGCCTGGATTGCAAAAAGGAAGTTGCCAACACCTGAAATTACTAAGTCTGAGCCTGTTAAGACTAGTGATAACATTAAAGAATCAAAATCTGAAATCTCTAAGTCTGAGCTTGTTAAGACTATTGATAACATGAAAGAATCAAAATATGAAATCAAAATTAAAACTGTCAAATGTTTGAAAGATAAAAAGAAAGTGAAGTTTTCAAACATAAACATCATAAAAAATCCAGATGATGAATATGAATTTGATTATGCTGACAAGTGTGAATTTGATTACGACGATGGTTATCCAATTCAACCCAAGACTAAGAAGGCTTGGGTCGCGCTGTTTAACTAATTGTTGAAATGTGCAGGGGCTCCAGAGATCGCTACTTTCTAAGTGGATTCTGGATAGTGGAGCTTCCAAACATATGACAGGAATGAAAGCGCTCTTGTTCGACATAAAAGTTATCAACGGCAGATATGTTGGAAACCAAGGTGGAAGTATTGTCGCCGAGGGAAAGCTCTCAAACAGGAGTTGTATCATTTGATCAATTGAACTACATTGCGAAGCTTGAGAACAACCTTCTGAGTATTTCTAAAATTTGTGATAAGAAGTTTACCGTCCACTTCAACGATAAAGAATGCAATCATCAAACCGGGTTTCAAAATACCAGACGAGTGGATACTCATGCGTGCACCAAGAGAGAATGATTTGTATGTTCTTGACATGGGGAATGCTACTACTTCTTCAAAAACGGCACAATGTTTTGTTTCAAAAGAGAGCTGAGAAGGAGTCAATCTTATGGCACAAAAAGATGGGCCACATTCACCTAAGAAAGATGAATCATTTGGTGCATAATGATTTGGTGGAAGGTGTGAATCTGAAAAGTTTTCATATGTCAGATAATTGCCTCGAGTGTAAAAAGGGAAAGCAAATCAAGAAATCTCATCCAAGAAAGATTCTCAATTCGATAAAGTTGCCACTTGAAAGACTTCATATGGATCTCTTCGGTCCAGTGAATGTCCGAAGCATCTTTGGAGATCTCTACTGCTTGGTAGTAATAGATGATTATTGCCGATACTCGTGGGTATTCTTCCAAGGATCAAAAGATGAGACGTTTGAAAATTTAGTATTTTTTTTTAAGAAACTTGAGAACTTGTACCATCTTCCGGTGAGACGCATTAGAAGTGACAACGGTACTAAGTTCAAAAACACCAAAATGAGGGAATTCTGCAACGTAAAGGGATTTTGCACGAGTTTAGTGCACCCTACACTCCGCAGCAAAATGGTGTCGCTGAAAGGAAGAACATAACTTTAATGGAAACTGCAAGAACCATGCTTGCAGACTCAAAGCTTCCAGTCAGCTTCTTGAGTGAAGCAGTTGCAACGGCTTGCTACACACTTAACAGAGTCTTAACACTCAAACCAAAGAAGAAGACCTGTTTTGAAATGATCAACCGACGGAAACCAAATTTGAAGTTCTTGGAACCATTTGGAGCGCCATGTACTGCAATCGATCAAGATGGCAAATATGGAACTAAATCACTCGAAGGTTTCTTTGTCGGATATGCAAGTCTACTGAAAAGGGTTTATGTTCCCTCGTTGAGAAAGGTCATTGAAGCACAGTATGTTGATTGTTTTAACTATACGGATCCTGTTAAGAGAAAAGGTGATGCATGGTTATTCAACTATCAAGACTTGTGGAAATCATTTGATTTGCCTGAAGAACCATCCGATGAAGAAATCGCAGCGTTATATTATCTTCATCAATCAGCAAATCAAGAACAAATCGTCAGACCAATTGTGGTTAATCAACCCACGTTGGGATCATCTTCTTCTGGTGCTAGTTCAAGTGATAGCGGTGGTCAAGAAACTCAAACAGATCAAGTGACACCGACTACAAAACTAGTCAATACTACAGTGATTCCTAATCTTTCTGAAGCACAGAGTTCAGCCTCGGACGAGGCTCCAACATTTGATGTCGATGGAGAATCTTCTTCAGATGAAGAAGCAGAGCAGATTACAAGTTTAATGATTGAATCTGCAAGCCCGAGTAGTGCTCCTCAAGTTGAAGTAGTGGTAGATCAAAATATCACAAATCAAGAGAATATTGTGGTTGTTCCAGGCGAAGTGATGCCAAGATCATATTCTTATCTTCCATCAAATTCTATAATGGGTGAATTACAAGCTGGTGTGAGAACACGGAGTCAAATAAACAAAGCTTTAAGCTGTTTCTATACTCGTGTTGCTCTGATTCAAGAGTATTGCTACTATTCATGTTTCATATCCCAGATAGAGCCAAAGAGTGTTTCTGAAGCTTTAGGTGATGAAAACTGGGTAAAAGCAATGCAAGAGGAACTGTTACAGTTCGAGAAGTTAGGAGTGTGGAAGCTTGTAGACCGACCAGAAAATCAGAAAGCGATTGATACTAAATGGGTCTTTAAATGCAAACGAGACGATCGAGGGGTTATAGTTCGAAACAAAGCTCGGCTTGTTGTCAAGGTATTTCACCAGCAGGAAGGGATAGACTACACGGAAGTCTACAAACCAGTAGCTCGCTTAGAGTCCATTCGATATTTCTTGCTTTCGCAACATGGAAGGGATTTAAAGTCTATCAGTTGGATGTCAAATCAGCTTTTCTGTACGGAAAATTACGCGAGAAGGTGTATGTCGGACAACCACCGGGGTTTGTCGATCCACTCAACAAAAAGAAAGCATATCTTCTTGATAAAGCTCTTTACGGTTTACACCAAGCTCCGAGAGCTTGGTACGAGCCGTTATCACAACATCTCGTGGGAAACGGCTTTGTCAGAGGAACTATGGATAGTACTCTCTTCACCAGAGAAGTTGGTAGTCATCTAATTATCGTTCAAATCTATGTGGACGACATCATCTTTGGATCAACGAATGATAGACTTTGCAAGGAGTTTAAGGGCATCATGAAGAAGAAATTCAAAATATCTTCGATGGGCGAAATGAAATTCTTCCTCGGATTGCAAGTAGATCAACTTCCTGACGGTATTTTCATTCATCAGACCAAGTATGTGCACGACATCTGGAAGAAGTTTGATATGGAAAGCTCGAAGCCGTTATCTACTCCTCTTGCTCTTAATCACGGGATTTGCATCGACGAAACTGTAACCAAAATTGATGAGACGCTCTACAGATCAATGATAGGATCGCTGATGTATCTTACGGCATCGCGCCCAGACATCATGTATCCTACCTGCCTTTGCGCCAGATATCAGTCTAGCACGACAATTTCACACATGCAGATCGGGAAGCGAATCTTCAGATACTTGAAGGGATGCCCAAGCACCGGCTTGTGGTACCCGAAGAATGATAATTTCGATCTTGCAGGATATACTGATTCTGATTTTGGTGTAGATAAGTTGAATTCAAAATCGACTACAGCGGGATGCCAATTCTTCCGAACAAGAATGGTAACTTGGCAGTATAAGAATCAGACTACGGACACTCTCTCTACCTGTGAAGCTGAGTATATCTCGGCCTCCAGCTGTTGTTCACAGATTCTGTTGATACAAAGGTAGATAAGAGACTATGGTCTGCAATTTCTTGACACTCCGCTGTATGTTGATAATAAGGCAACCATTGAAATAACCAAAAATCCGGTTCATCACTCACGCACTAAACACATTGAAATTCGTTATCACTTCATTCGTGATTGCTATGAAAAGAAGTTGGTACAAATAGAGAAAATCCACACCGACGAACAAAAGGCTGATTTTTATACCAAACCATTTTCTTATCATGGTTTAAATACTTGTTGAGAATTAATGGTATGAAAAATTTGCTGACAGGTGCGGACGCTGAGGTTGAGTACGGATCGGACGATGAGTTCGCGGGATCCACATTGGTTTGTCTACATCTTTCTAGTTTAGAATTTTATTAAAAACTAAAATACAAAAATATGTTTTTGATTTTAGGGGGAGAAATGTTAAAGAAAATACAAAAACATTTGAAAATTTTAAAATTCAAAAACATATGAAAAATGCAAAAAGTACATATACATTGAAAAAGACAAAAAGAATTCAATGTCATAAAAAGGAAATGATAGTACATCAGTGGACTATCACAGTATGCTAAAGAAATGTAAAGTTCAAAAGTGATAAACAACTCTTACTGTGGATGTGTCGATAGGCTTAACACGTTCAGTAAACTGTTTACGAGATATAAACTAAATTTTACAACTGCTTAATCTTGTGGATTAACATATCTTGGATATATGGACTTAGTACTCCGAAATTTCGTTTGAAAGATTGTCGGATTCTGAGATACGAGATCTTTATAGATAGTTGATATTTGGGGTATTATACAAGTTCTTCTGATTTTGCAGAAGCAATAGCCTAGAACTTCTATTATACTTTCGCAATAAACCCCTAAACTGCATGCAATCTTGAAAAGTATCGAAAGATCTAATCATTTGCAGCTGTGAAAAGATTCCTTAAATGGAACACACCTTAAAGTCGAACCTTCATCTCTTTGTCTGTACGGTAGTACTAACCTGAGCTCTCAAGGACTCGCATTAACCCAGATACAGATATCAATTACGCTATATTCACCTGTAAGATGAAATCTAGGGAATCTTGATACGGGAGTATATTCAAGAAGTGGGAACCGCAGATAAGTCAAGTTTTATAAATCAAACCTTAATATATCTTGGAACAGTTGAGAAACGTGGTAAAGTTTAAGTGGACAAACATATCGACAACTAGGTAAACAAGTTTAAATCTTAAAGTCATTTAAAGGTCAACGGTACTTGTGATATGTACAATAAACTGATATGATCCTAAGACACGAATTCACAAAAATATTTCTGTAAATATGTTTGTACATAGTTTACATTGTTCTATACATAGTTTATCAGCTTTACAGATTAAATCCAAAAAGATTTTTAGTGTGTTTTAGCATAAACATACAAAAATACAAAAAGATTTTATTTCTACATTGTTTTCAGCAAACCAATGTTGGAGAACGGATCTTTGAAGTCTGGTAAGGTGCTAAACTGGTGGGAATCTCTTTGACAACGGGCTGGGAGCTAATCTGTGAAATCTAAAAAGCCAAAAGGATGAAAAGTTCATTAATTTGAAACTTTGATTTTGAAATTATCAACAGTTTGTTCGGAACGGGTCAAACCGGGGTCATTAACTTGGACTCGGCAGACAAATCGGTTAACCAAGGTCATTAACTTGGACTTGGTCAACTGAGTGGATTTTCATAACTGGTAAATAGTGGAAAGTTTAGGGACTAAATTGCAAAAAGTTGAAAATTTTGATAAAAAATTTTGGAATTGGCAAGTTCGACCGTACTTGCTAAACAAATAAAAGTTTAACATTGCAGCAAGTTCGACCGAACTTGCATTGATGGTTGTGTTGTGAAAGCATAAGTTTGCCCGGACTTACTTCAGCCTTATATCTTGGGCTTGTCATGTTCGCCCGAACTTGCCAAGGTATAAATACCTTGCAAGTTCGGCCGAACTCATTATCACTGAAACAATTCCTCTGAGCGAACTTATTCTCCTTTGACCGATTGTGCGAAATTGGCATTTTAGTACCGTTACTCTGCCCAAATCTCGATTGATTGTGGTGATTAGCACACCATTCTCAATGGCTGAGGTATTGATTCATGTTGTGAACTGTTAATCGGACTTAAAAATTGAATTCAGATCTGAAATGATAAAATATGATAGAACTAAGAGTTTGTTGGACAACTTGAACTTAAAATCATGTTAAACAACTAAAATCGACCATAGAAATGTGTTTAGTTTGATTAAATTGGTTGTTGATTGTAATTAGCAGGTTTTGATTGTTGAAGATGATAACAAGTTCGGCCGAACTTGTTATCAAGTTCGACCGAACTTGCTAACAAATCTTTGAATAAAATTTGATCAAGATACAAGTTCGACCTAACTTCAGTTAATTTTTACTTGAAAATTATCTGATAAGTTCGCCCGAACTTAGGTTTTAGAAAATTGTGTTGACATAAGTTCGCCCGAACTTATGTTTGGATATTTGAACATGTTGATACCCATGTTCGGGCGAAGTTGACCAAACCAGAATGGTATACACACATCAAGTTCACCCGAACTTGATGAAAAGTGTTGAAAAATTTTTGTAACTTTTTCTCGTAGTGCGTAATAACTGTTTTGCGTCGATTTTCATGCTCAAGTACCAGCGCGGGTGATTTCTATGGATTTCTCTAAGTTCCATAATACCTGCATCACGCTTGATAAAACGATTTGTCCATCACTAAAGGAGTACGAAAGCATCCTAATGTTTTTGAAGGATTGCCCTATACATCGACCTATCACGGAGCGCACTGTATCGTATAGATCACATACATATGATTTCTGGATGAATGCTTCGCTCAGTGATGATAAGAAGACTATTATTTCATCTGTGCAAGTTGGGAATGAAGTAAAGGAGATTACCGTCACTAAAGACTATATTCGAAGGATCTTGCAATTTAATGATGACAAAGACGATCCGATTTTCTTGGACAAAAGGATGGTGAGAGGTTGTTTCTACCGAATGGGGTACAAGGGGAGTGTTAATATGCCAACATTAAAGAAAGGGGAAGTGCCTAACCCCTACAAGCTCCTCATGCACGCGATTATTAATACTTTTAGCCACAGAAAGGCGGGCCTTGATGACGTTCAAGACTACATGGCCTGTATGGCAACGACGTTGATTTTAAAGAAGCCATTCAGTTTTTCAAAGCTTGTGTTTACTCATATGACGAAGAATATGGATGATTCAAGGTTATGTTTGTATCCAAGATTCGTGCAGATGCTAATCGATAAGAAGTTCACAAACACTGCACGTGATCCAAATGACGTCTTATATCTCAGTCACCTTAATGATACTACTATCCAGAAGTTGATAAAGTTTCAAAAGCAAGATTCAGCACCGGTGGCAAAGCCAGTTTTTGGGGCAATAAAGATGAAAACTATATTGCGCCGGCTGACAATAAGTGGAGGAAAGTTGGTAGTGGTGACGAGAAAGAGTTGAATGATGAGAAAGAGTGGTTTAAAACTTTCAAGCCGAAAGCTCGCAGTGATTGGTTTCTTAAAGCTGAAGTTGAAAAGCCTAAAAAGAAACGAGCAACTAAAAAGGTTGAAACAATTCTAGTTGATGAAGACGAGCCAGAAATGTTCAAGCTGAAGCTGGTTCTAGCGCAGCAATTGTTACTGAGAGTCAGGAAACTGTTAAAACGACTCAGGAAGATGATGTTATTTCAGCTACTTCAAAGAATGATGAAGATTCTGATGATTCTCTCGAGAAGATTACTAAGAAAATAATAGCAGAGACTGAGGCAGAAAAAGCCAAAGAGACTGATGCTGATTTCGATCCAAATCAAGAAAAAGAGTCTGACGAGGAAAGACCCAAGAAAAAAGCTAAATATGTGAAATCTGCTACTATTTTAACGACAAAGACTACAGGTATCGTCAGACAAAAGGCAGGAAGAAAACAAAGAAAGCTCAGAAACCTGCTAGTCGTCGTTATAAGTGTAAGCTGAAAAGCGCAGAAGTTACACAAGAACCTTCTGGCACACAGGAGAAAGGAGTAACACAAGAACCTCCTACACAAGAACCTCCTGTTGTTATTTCATCAGAAACTGAACGTCCAGGAGTTACACAAGAACCTCCTGTGATCATTTCATCCGAGACAGAACGTCCAGGAGTTACACAAGAATCTCCTGAGGCTAGATTACTTGAAGTGCCTATTATTTCATCTCTGGTTCCTCCAACGACTTCTCATTTTGAAAGTTCTACGCCAAGGAAGTCTACACCAAAGGCTGCTACTCCAAAGTCAACACCAAAAACTCAAGGGCCTAATTTGTTTGGTGATATGCAGAATGAGCCGATTAGTCTTCAAGACCTGAATGATTTCTTTCCTGATACTAATGTTGATCTTCTCGAAAAGCGTGTAAAGATCTTGGAAGATAAAGTAGCCAAGAACGAAGAAGAAAAAGCTGAGTTGATCAAAAGAATGAATCAAAGCGCAGTTGAGAAAGAGATGTTGGATGATAAAGTCAAAGTGTTAGAAAGTGAACGTGAATTTTTCAAAGCTTTGATTGAAAGTCTGCAAGACGCTAATGAGAAGCTGCAAACAGAGATTGCTGATCTAAAAGCAATTCAAGCCCTAAATGATCGAAGGTTCACAAGAATGCAGAAAGTATTATCTAATACTTTGGGCATTGATTTCATTGCCGAATACGATCGTCTAGATAGGCAAGAGGCAAAAGATAGAGCTGAAAAGGAGCTTGCTGCTAGTGGTAAAGGTAAAGGTATTGAAGGTGAAGCATCTAAATAATTTGAAGTTGCCAAAAAGCTTGTTGATGAATCTACAAAAGCTTCTGAGTCCGAGATTGCTAAGGTTGACGAATCTGTCAAACCTTCTGATCCTGTAATTGCATCTAAAGAAAAAGACGATAAAGAAGCAGAAAATGAGGATAAAGATGATGACGACAAGAAAGATGATTCTGATTATGAAGATTGGAATAATGCGGATGTTGATGATGATCAGGGAAGAGTTGGTATGAAAATCAGTGATGCAAAAGTCTCTGATGACTTTGATTATTCTTCTTTGATGAATGATGAATCAAATAAGATGGATGATCAGATTGAGGGGGAGTCAGGGCAGAAAGGGCCACCAGATGATGTTGATAGGTTTGCAAAGCCTGTTGCTATCGTACCTACAAAACCTTTGATGTTGATGCTTGAACATAACGTAGAGGAAGGCGAGTACGTGCACAATTATACGAAAGAAGATTTGGCAAAGTAGATCGAAGTTGATGCTGAATCACTTGACTTTGATTTTGATGAACAAGTGATGAATGTTAACACGTTTGAGCCGAACGATTATCAGTATATACGAAGGTTTGAAGCTGACGAGTACAACAGAGTGATCGTAAAGGATTGGTCTTCGGATGATGAAAGTAATGAAACTGCGAAGTACGTCGGTCCTAACACGGATAGTTTTCCTACTTTCGAGGAGATATACAAGCAACTAAATGAAGATATGTTGAAAGAGAAAATTGAAGAATCGATACGTGAAGGAAAAGTTCCAAAACCAATGACGAAGGAGGAAATAGCTGAAGCTAAGAAGTCCTCGTTCAAAGAGATGTCGCGCGAACGTAAGTTTCGACGTCCTCTAGCATTCTTTACCATAGATAAATATGTATTGTTGGGAGATATCCTAAGTTACGGGTGGTTCAAGGAGTTGAATGTGTATGCTATAAAACGTGAGTTTGGAGTGCAATACTTCAAATACTTAGCATATTTCAAGACACTACCATACTAGGATGTAGAGGAGCTTGTTCAAACTGTGAATGTCACATATCATATGAAATTTATTGATCAGTTATTATGGAAAATGATCATCTTTGAAGCGACAAAGGGGTTTAAGTATTGGAAGCCGTTTATTCCAGGTCGTCGCATCAAAACGAATAAGAAGACAGGAGAAAAGGATAATAACGTTGATTATGAAACGACATAGAGCCATGAGAAACATGCCGTTGATGCCGATTAAGCAAAATTTCTATCCAGTGTTCAAGTGGTGACAGATAGATCCAACCACAGGTGAATACGTTATTGTTTTACGATTTGAAGAACACTTGGATATCAAAAAGGAAAGGGTTGAGATATTGGGATTTCAGGGCATGAAGGGGCTATGGAGAACAATCAGAATATTAGATCCAATGTGGCTTGTCAACTGTTCAAGAGAAGATATCAAGTGCTTGTTCTACAGCAAAATATTTGAGGAACGTGAACAGGCTATGCAATATCAAAGCGTTGTGAACGTTTGCTATGCACGTGAAGTGAATTCAGGGAAGATGTGGCAGAAAAGCTGGAGAGAATTAGAACGGGTTGAATTTCTAAAGGAAGAAAAGCGTCTAGAAGCTATTCACCAGAAAGGTAGGGCGGCAAGGCTTAGAAGGTTTCCGTTTATAAACAAAGTGCCTCCTACAGATCAGACGCCAGATCCGAAGCAAGAACGACGAAAGAAGCCTTACAAGAACTTCTTCGTTCGTGTTCGTTAATATTTATTTTGAACAATGATACAAGACGAAGATGATATCCAAGGGGGAGTCTGTTGGTGCAGAATGTCTATGTCTTAGTCTTATATCGAGTCTATATAGATTAGAGTTGAATAGGCTAGCGAAATGAAGTATTTATGTATTTTGGAGTCAAGTTCGCTGGTGAAGACCATGTGTAGTCAAGTTCGCCCGAACTTCATCCCCCACCAACGAACTTGTCAGCCTATAAATAGCTAGCTTGACATCCTCATTTGTAACTTTGGCATTTCTGAGGCGAAGCTCTGTCAATTTGGAGACCCGACGTTATATCAATAAAATTGATGTTTAATTGACTAATTCTTGTTATTTGGAAAACTTGTCCTAATATTTACGCTATTATGGACAATAGAGATCAAATATAGGTTCCTATGCATCGAGGATCGATCCTACACTTCTATAACGATTCATGGCTATTTTGGAATTAATTAAACTTTTCTTTAAAACATTCAAAGCCATGAAACATTATTACAAAACCTATGTTACTCACAGGAATTTTTATGCTAACGTACCTATTTTCACATATGTTTCAGGTTTACTTTTGTGATGATTATCGCTGCATGCTATACATAGGATGGACTCGGGCTTTAGTGACTTTAAAACCTGAAAGATATTTTAGTTGTATTTCATATTCATTATTCAAAGACAATGTAATCCGATATTTCAATAAAACAAAACTTTAAGTACCATGTGTTGTGAAACAATTTGTAACGTGACTCCCCTAATGTTTCCACCGCGTGTGTTCTATTACGCGATTTGGGGTATTACAGATTGGTATCAGAGCCATTGTTATTGGGAATTAGGTTATTAGTAATGTTTTGACCTAGTCTATAACCTTCCTAGGACCCTAACACGAGTTTACTTGCGTTTAGTTTCTTAACACAATACCATCACCTATTCTTAGGTGAATACCAAAACAAAAACAAAAACATAAACACAAATTTCAAAATGATTTTTAAAATCAATCGTCTATTTTTGGATGATTTGCTTTTGGCTTAATGCTATTAAAGTTTTCAAAATCTTGTCAAAATTGGGTTTTATTAATGTGAACACATGCAATCTGGAAGGGTGGGTGCCTGTACCCTGAGTCTTCTGTCTAATACCAGCGTGTTCGTACAAATCCGCATTATCAGACCAGTCACTCTTACCTGGTAACTCTTGGGGTGAGTGTCCACTTATAGGTTAAAGCATGTCTTCGTGATACATTATAAAGACCCATTTACTTTAATTAGTCACTGTGTCGGTTGTTTGTTTTAAATAACGGACAAATGATCACAATACTTATACTTCGTCGATATTTATAACATTCATCTTTGATTATCCTTTATCAGTCTAATCTGCTCTCTCACATATTTCCTCTCTCTTTAAGAATGCCTCCTCATCGCAACACTGCTCAAGACACCGAAATGGCGGCTTTAATTGCGCAACAAATGGCCGCTATACTTCCGAACCCTGTGACCCAACTAAATCATGCTTACAGTAACAATGACAACAACAATGCACCTACTCAGTGCAACTACAAAAATTTGGTTCAGCCAAACCACTCAAGTTTTCTGGGTCTGAGGGAGATACTGGGCTCCTACAATGGTTCGAAAGTATCGAAAGCACTTCTCATTATGTGCAGTGTCCTAATGAACGCAAGGTAGAGTTTGCTTCGAGTGTCTTTCAAAAGAGAGCACTTACATGGGGAATGGTGTGAAAAGAGACAGGGGTGCCGAGGTAGCAATGGATCAAACGTGGGAAAAGCTTCGTGCTCTCATGATGAAAGAATTTTGCCCACGTCATGAACAAAGGTCACTTGAGAATGAGTTCCATGATCTTAAACAGGATAGTGGAGAACATCATGCCTACACTGACCGATATAAGGAGCCAAGTTTGTTGTGTCCTGTGATGGTTACGCCTTTGGACAAGGAAATCGAAAAGTACATTGATGGCCTGCCTCACCTTGTTCAGGAAATTGTTACTGGTAGCAACCCTACCACCGTTCGACAGGCTATCGAACTCTCTGCTACCCTAACTGAGTCTCAAATCAAAAAGGGTAAACTTTTCCGCTAAGGCGATAAGAAACCATCTAATGAGACTATACAAGAAAAACCAAAGGACACTAAAAATGAACCCTCAAAAAAGGTCAAAGAAGCATAGGCTTCACAAAACTTCGTTGTAGTTAGTCAGGATAATCAAGTTGCTCCCAACCAACTAGCACAACCCCCTGCTGAGAAACAATACAATGGAACGGCACCTTTGTGCAACCAATGTAACCTCCACCATCATGCCAATGTTCATTGTCGAAAATGCTTAAATTGTGGGTGTTTTAGACATACGGCTAACACTTGTTGCATTGCTGCTGCACAAAACCAAATTGTTAACAACCCTGCTCAGGAACGTGCTCTTAATGCTGGAGTTAACGAGCCTCGTGCCAACAACGATGCAGTTATTAACAATTAGAAGTTTACATTTCGATTTCTTTTTTATTAACCAAGACTCATATACACTTCTTCAGTTATTATGTAGTGAAATTTCAATTATAAACTAATGTGCTTGTATGTGTAATGTGTGGCAATATATCAAACTACTAAACTTTCATTCTTTAGGAAATTGAACGACTCTCGTAATGAATCTCATTGCGATCGCGCAATCTTTACTAACCTATGATACTATTCATCCGTGAAACACGTGAGATGCACGCACTATTCCAATTGTTGAAACAAAGCATTTTGTTTGATCATATCCATAACACACCACTTGGCAAGATAAGCTATGTGGACTATGCAACGAGTTAAGTAACTATGGGTGCACATATCATTATGAAATTCGATGCATGGAAACCATAGTAAGTCATGTTAAGCATGATGACATAAAATATAGAGTGATTAAATAACAAAACAAGTGTAATACAATAAGAACATGGTGGATATGCCGTTGGTACTTCCTATATATAAGTGTTCTTATTGGATTACCTGTCGTAGCATTATCTAAATCACTTGAGGATTTTATGTTATCCTTAATCAATATGTGTTATTTTAAACGAGAAACCAAAGCTATCTATATTCATTTCCGCTTCTAACGAAGTAAATCCACTGGAAAATGAATTATCCATTCTGTGAGTGTAGGATCGGACCCAACTCGTGAGCTACCGGACTGATTTGCTTAGCTAACAAAGGCGTAATTCATTGTTAACCAAGTGAACAAACACACGACAAGTATGATGATACTATTTAACACGTCTGAATCTTTATATTGATCAACTTGAATCGATTACAGACACAAACGAGCAGGGCTTCGCCTTTGGTCTCCAAAAATAGCATACTTACACAAACAACCAAGACATCTATTTATACTAGACACAATTCGCACCAATGGAGGCTTGGGAGGATTTCGTACGAAAACTTTATATATCATACTAACTTTCATATTTGACACTTGTAAAGCCCTAGAAACATAATCAACACATCCTAGACGTAGGCAATAGACATTAGTGCACCAACAGACTCCCCCTTGGATGTTGCCGCAGTCTTGGATGGTCTTCAAAACTTTTCTTCAAAAAGTATGTGACGCGATCAACCGAAAAAGTGCTTTGGAGGTTTTCAACGCTCCTCTGAAGGAATTGGAGTCTAATCTGTTGGAAGATTTTGATTGTATGTGTCACCGAACTTAAATATGTTTTGAGCGGCAATCTTTCTTCTTTCCTCAATCTTGGCCTCTCTCTTATCTTCCTTTCTCTTCTCTTTTGCTTCAATTTCTCTCCACGAAGTGGTTCAAGATTTACCTAAATGAATATCATGAGCATAACAAATGTTAACTATCTTTTGGAACTGCAAAGCTTGAGCTTCATCCTTATCTTCATAGCTGATCTTTACATAGAACAAACGCTAAATGTCTTTCCTCGAGCAGTTAACCAGCCATATAGGATCCAACACATGAATCCCCCTCCATAATCCATAAATCCGCTTGTGAGCTATGACAGACTCCGATAATTCCTCTGTTATCATCCAAGAGTCTTTGTCGGGCTCCACACATATAACTGCCTCACCTGTGCTAGAATCATAGTGCCACCATTTAAAAATCTTGTAAAAATATTGTTGCATCTTGATTAGCGGAAAATTATTCATTGCACGAGGACGCTTGATAATCAAAGTGACATCCTTTTCTTGTGTGACAGGATCAATCTTTGTAACCTTTTTCGGGAAATGTGGCTTCCAACAAGGAAAATTGTGCATAGCCTCATACTTGATCACTTTCCACAAGTCTAGATCATGATGCTTGATCTTCAAATTGAATAACTTGCACTGTGTCAACTCTGTAACATCCCAATGCAGCAATGTCTTGATATCCTTTAAGTATTTGAAGTACTGAACACCAAATTCCCTCTTGATTGCATAAACATTTAGTTCTGAAATATAACCCCAGCTAATAATATCTCCTAATAAAGCATCAGGATCTCTGGTAAAGAAAGCCAAAGGACGTAAAAACTTTTGCTCCGCTGGAAGTTCTTTGAACCATTTCTTCTTCATCTCAATAATCTCTTCCTTTGTCATTTGATGAGGAACTGATCCAGATTTTACAGCCTCTTCAACTTTGCCTTTTAATAACTCATCATTCGCAGACGAAAACATTTCTACAAAGGTTGGGAAGACGTCTGTACCCTCTCCGACATAGATAGCATCATTGTCATCAGATCGTCAGAATCCCAATCTTCGATAATTGCATGATCATAATCTCAGCATCTAGAACCGGCTGGAAGACATAATCATTAGGTTCCACATTGGTGTTGTTCAAATCATCTTCAAAATCGAACACAAATGATTCTTCATTAAGACCATACAGCTCTGCTAATTCAGCTTTGGAGAAGGTATGCACATACTTCCCCTCTTCTGCATCATGTTCCAGATAAAATATCCTAGGTTTAGGCACAACAGGAACAGCCGACGATGAAGTCACTGTGAGGATTCCTGCTTGCCTTGAGCCTTGATCCATATCACTTGACTCCTCCTGAATTAGACCTGCATAATGTTGGTTACTGAGTCATTAAAGTACACAGAATATATAGATTTTCATTCATAACATTATCAACTACACGAATCCCAGATCCACCAAAATCATCATCTTCCTTTTTATCCAACTCTAAACTGTCAAAGTAAGCATCAACCTCATCTTCTATCTCTTTGTCCATCTGACGCTTCTTCTCACGCTTCCTTTCCATATATTTACGATGTTCTTCTGGAAGGCCAGAATAGTCCATCTCAACATCACATGGCAAACCTACCATGACAAAATGTGGAGGCGGAGGTTTGTATACAACCATCTCAAGAGATACTGGCACGGATTCAGCTTCCGGTGCAGTTTGTTCTATCACAGGATCTGCAGAAACAACAACTTCAGGCTCATGCTGATTTTCCACAAAAAGACCTTTTATCTTATTCTTTCCTTTGCCTTTGGTATCTGATAGAGCTTTTGAAGCTTGTTCCTTCTCAGCTACTCTTTGTCTAGCCTCTTCTCTTTCTATCTTTTCTATTTCATCTGCTAGTGAGATGCCCAGAGTTCTAACAAGGATCTTCTTCATCAATCTGTCTATTGTTTGATGTGCATTCAGCCTCGTATTCTTCCATCTTCTTTGTTATTCTCTCATTCTCTGTCTCATAACTTCGAAGCGTCGCCTTCAAAACCTTCATTTCATTCTCTAGCACCTTAATTCTATCCTCATAAATAGAAACCTTCTGTGCAGCTTCCATGAATCTATGATTGTCATTCACCACCAACCTCAAAATCTCTCTTATGTTGTCTCTATCAAACTCAAGCACTTTGATTTTCTCCTCAGCTTTCTTAATCTTAGCTTGAAACTCTCCAAGCCTTCCCTCATATACTTTATCGGCTGAAAATGCTCCTCCTCCAAGGATATCTCCAAAATCAAGATTGAAATCATCAAACCCTGTATCAAACCTTTCTTGTGTTGGGTGAGATAAAGACTGTTGTACTGGTTGGGAGGAGTGAGAATCGGAGGATGTGGCTGAGATGGCATTCGAGCATCCGAAGTAATGTGTTGAGGCAGTGGAGATTGCGTCTTTGGTGGAGAGATAGGACGAGGAGACGGTTGTGGAGGAGGAGGTGGGGGAGTTGGAGCAGATGTCTCAGCAGTTGTTGGAGTAACATGTGGATCTGCAGCTTTAGTTCTTATCTTGATTCCTATTTTCCTGCTGTAGACTCAGGCTTCTTAGACATAACCCTTTTAATACGCTTAGCAGCTGGTTGTCTAGCAGGCTTGACCACTGAGATCTCCTCCTCAGAATCTGACGGAATGATGTCATCATCGTCATCACCAACTTCTGTTCTCTTTTTATCCTCCATAGCCTTTCTCTTTCTCTACTCTTCCTGCTTTTTCAACTCATCTTCAAAATCAGGACCAGAAAATGATCCATCATCATCATCATCATCATCTCCTTCAACAGATCCATTTGCTTGTTGTTCAATGTTAGCAGTCATAGTTTCAACATTCGCTTCCACTTGAACTGGATCAGAAACAGGAACTTCCTCAGGCTCTGGTTCATCAACCAACCTTGTAGCAACACCTGATTGCTTCTTTTGATGTTTAGAAGGTGAAGATGAAGACTCAGCAGATTGCTTTCGTTTTGAGGAAGTCTTGGTAGTAGCAGTAGCCTCTGATCTCGTATATGAGCCCTTCCTTTTCTGCCGATCTTCCTTGACATACCAGTGACTTCTTTTCTCCTGAAACAATTCCGACTTTTCCGCTTCCTCTGATTCATCACCGCTTCCATCTTTTCTCCATCTACCTGGTTGTGGAGATTGATAATCTTTGTTGATAAAATATCTAAAGAGTGGCTTGTATCCTGGCTCTCGTTTGTTCGTTCAGTAGGAGCTGATATTGTGAAGGTCAGAAGGTGTCATGTGTTCAAGCTCCAGTAGATCATCTTTCTTCTTTTCTAGGTTCAGATGTAAATGGTCTAGCGTCATCTATATGAACCTTGGATATTGCCAAAATGTTAATTTCCCCAAGTTCATCACCATCTGCTCAAATACAAGTTTGCTGAAGTTGTAGGGCAGATTGAGAGCGAGAGCAGCCATCATGCACATCTAATAGTCAACTAAGTCATCCCATCCACCTTTCCTGTGACTGAAAGATCTGACAATGCAGTGAGCAAGAAAATGGTATAGCCTTCCAAGAAGATTAATCTTGAACGAAGCAGAATTTACAAAGCTATTGTATCCCATATGGTAAAAACATCCTTTCACCATCTTTTCTAGAATATCCTGTTGGATCATCACTTTTGTCGTTAATATCCAACAAGCTCTTCTGTAATAACCACCTCTACTTCTTCGCCACTGACCTTCACCACGGATGTAATAGCACGTGGAGATTCTTGTAGCTCAGCACATTTCCAGAATAGCTCTATATGTGATAAATAGACGTTGTGCTTCTTTGTTAGAACTTTGAAGATCGGAATTCTCTTCATGAACTCGTGTATACCCGAAAATGCTCCATATTCTGGTACACTATCGTCCTTAAGCAGCATGCATTGTGCATAGGACCAAACTCGGGTCTGTTTACCTGGAATGACATAAAGAGCAAAAGTGTTAGAAAAATTTTCAAAAATTCAACATTATGCCCTCCAAATTTGTCGTACAAAAATTAGTATTAAATTTTCGCACGGAAACATCCTTAAATTTGCTTCATAATCAACCAATATTTTTGTACGAAAACTTTGATTTTCGTACGGAAATTTCATTTTGCACCAAATTGACAAGTTAAACACCGAACTTAAAACGTGTGATGTTTATGAAATTGAACGGTCAATGTTAGGCTAAAAGGGCCGATTTTGATGTTTTTGTGATCAATTTTATATTTTACCGGCTCAGTTATCCTAAAACTACGTTTTAAGTCCAAAAGGTCCGAAATTCGTCAAATTGACAGTCCAATCTTGGGTTTATACCTTCACCATGAGTAGAGGTGTGGAAATCAACCTCCCTAACGTGTCAAACGAGACAGAAAACGAGTAGAATGAGAAATGGCATAAGGTTTCTTCAGAGAATTCGCACCAAATACAATCTTCAAATTTCGTACGAAATTTGAGAATGCCTCTCATATATATAGGGCTCCAAAATTTCGTACGAAAATTGCTTAAAATTTTCGCATGAAATTCCTTTGTTATTTTCGTACGGAATTTTGGCATTCTACTCAACTTCACTTAACTTTTCACCTTTTTGTGTGTTTCCAGTTTTAAATAGCCACTCAGTTGACCAAGTCCAAGTTAATGACCTTGATTAACCGATTTAGCTACCAAGTCCAAGTTAATGACACTGGTTGACCACGTTTTTGACCAAAACTTACACTTTCTGTTGATCTTAAGTTTCAAATTAATGAACTTTTAACGTTTCAGAACAAACAAACTTTCTAGATTAGCTCCCAGCCCATAATTTCTCAGCTTTCCTTTAGCATTATGTCACTTTCGACTTTGAAGATCTGTTTTCCATCACCGGGAGTCAAAAACTAAAGTAGAAAAGAAAATTTTTTTGTATTTTTGGGATTTTCTTAAATGAAAGACACTTAAAGTAATATTTACACACATATTTACAGACATATTTTTGTGAGTTTATGTTAGAGGATCATATCAGATTATAGAGACACATTACCAGTACCGTTGCTCTAGATAAAACTTTAAGTTCTTAAACAGATTTACTTAGATTGTCAATAAACCGGTCCACTTTAACCTCTACACATATCTCAACTGCTTCAAGAAACGTTAGGTAATGTTTAAAGACATGGCCTTATATGTGTTTCCAACCTCAGAATATAGTCCCGCGTCGAATTCCATAGATTTCATCTCACATGTGAATGATATCTGTAAAGGGGTGAATTGCGAAACCTTGAGAGCTCAGGTTAGTACTTCCGTACAGCGAAAGAGATGAAGGCTCGACTTTAGGTGGCGTTCCTCTTGGGAATCCTTTAACTTTTGTACTGCAGAATGTCGTATCTTTTTATGACATTTTTCTTCATTCTTTATGCAGCTTTTGGGGGTGAATAATAAGAAAGTATTATACAAGTTCTAGGCCATTGCTGACACGTAATCAGAAGAACTCATATCATATCCTAGATATCAACTAAATATAAAGACCTAGTATCTCAGAATCTGGCATTCTCTCAAACGGAATTTCGGAGTACCAAGTCCATATATCCGAGAGATGTTAAACCACAGATTTACCAGTTTATCGATTTAGGTCTATAACTCGAAAGCAATTTACTGAACGTGCGAAGCCTACTTGCACATCCTCGGCAAGACCTGTTTAGACACTTCTAAACAATACATTTCTTTAACGTACTGTAATCGTCCACTGATGTACTATCATATCCTCTTATACACAAACTCTTTTTGTGTTTTTTAATCTTTTTGTATTTTTCTAGGTTTTTCAATCAATTTTTTTGAATTTTTCAAAATTTTTCAATGTTTTTGTATTTTCCACAACTTTTTTTCTCCCCCTAAAACCAAAAACGTATTTTTGTATTTTTGTTTTTAAGAAAGCATGAAAAATATTTAAAGAAAGCACGTGACATACTGATGAGGATCACATCACAACATCGTCATCCTCAAACTCAACCTCATAAACATCCCCAGATGTCAGATTCTTTAAACCATTTAATTTTAAAAGATTTCGAAATCTTGCTCTGTCAAAAGATTTGATGTAAAAATCTGCTTTTTGGTCATCAATATGGATTTTCTCAATTCATACCAACCTTTTCTCATGACGATCACGGATAAAGTGGTATCGAATCTCTATATGTTTAGTGCATGAGTGTTGACAAGGATTGACTGTGATATCAATAGCCGCCTTGTTATCTACGTATATGGGCATATCAAGAAATTGCAATCCGAAGTCTCTCATCCGTTGTTGTATCCACAATATTTGGGAACAACAACTGGATGTTGAACGTATTCAGCTTCACAAGTAGAGAGAGAGACCACGGTTTGTTTCTTGCATTGCCACATTACCAAACGAGTTCCAAAGAACTGGCAACCAGCCATTGTAGATTTAATATTCAGCTTGCAGCAACCAAATCATAATCCGAGTAACCCCCGAGACTGAAGTCGTCATAACGTGGATACCACAAGCCGGTGCTTGGGCATCCTTTCAGGTGTCTCATGATTCTTTTGACGATCAGCAGATGTGATTCCTTTGGGTTTGACTGATATCTGGCGCAAAAGGTATGTTGGATACATGAAATCTGGTCTCGAAGCTGTGAGATACATCAAGGATCCGATCATGGAGCGGCATAATGTTTCATCGACTTTTTCTCCATGTTTGTCAGGACAAATGCCATGGTTTGTGGCTAAAGGGGTAGATGCGGGTTTAGTTTATGTCATGTCAAATCTCTCCAACACGTCATGAACATTCTTCGTCTGGTGAATGAAAATACCGTCTGGCAGTTGTTCAACCTGAAGCCCCAAAAAGAATTTCATCTCTCCCATAGCGCTCATTTTAAATTTCTCTTTCATGACTTTCTCAAAGTCCTTACACAGCTGTTCATTTGTCGATCCAAAGATGTTATCGTCCACATAGATTTGCACAATAATCGGATGTCCATCCACTACCTTGGTAAAGAGGGTACTGTCTACTGTTCCTCTGGTGAAACGGTTACCCAGAAGATGTTTGGAAAGCGTCTCGTGCCAGGCTATCGGGGCCTGATGTTAACCGTACAGTGCTTTGTTCAGTAGGTAAACATTATCCTTGAGAATTGGATCGACAAAACCTGGTGGTTGGCTGACGTACACCTCCTCCTTTACCTTACCGTATAGGAAAGCAAACTTCACATCCAACTGGCACACTTTAAAACCTTTCCATGAGACGAATGCCAGGAAAATGCGGATAGCTTCTAGACGAGCGACTAGGGCATAGACTTCATTGTAGTGTATCCTGTCTTGCTGATGAAAACCTTGGACTACGAGCCAAGCTTTGTTGCACACAACCACTCCTCTATCATCTCTTTTGCACTTGAAGACCCACCGAGTGTTTATCTTTTCTGATTGTGTGGTAGATCAACAAGTTCCCAGACTCCAAGTTTCTGGAATTGCAATAATTCTTCCCGTATTGCTTCCACCCAACTTTTATCTTTAAGAGCATCTTTGTAGTTACCTGGTTCAACCTGAGAAACAAAACAACTATGAGAAAATCTAGTTTGGAGTGGAGCAACTTTAGAATAAAAACAACTTAGATCCTTATTGATTTGATTTCACGTTTTCACTCCAACTTGTAGTTCTCCGATGATGTTATCTGACTGATGGTAGGAGACTGATCTCGGCATTACTTCGCCTGGAACATTTACCGTGCTATCCAAATTCGTAACATTTTGATCAGCAACCTGTTCTGAGGAAGTAGCCTCATTTCTTGCACTGGTTTCTGCAGCTTGAGTGTTTAGATAACTTGTAATCTCTCCAGATCCTTCATCGGAACTGGATCCCCAATCATCAAAGGTAGGAGCTCTTTCAGGATCTGCATTTACTGGATGAGCGAAAGATGGTTCTGCATTATTCTGAACTGGTGTGAGTACAGGTTCTGGCTGAGTGTTGCTCGGTCCTGCTTCAAAAGAATTTGTTACTGGTTGAAAGAGGAAATCACCAACAGTTGTGGAACTTTCTCCTGATTAGATATTTGATGTTGTTGAAAAAGCAAGAGAAGTTCGTCCTCTGATGGTTCTTCTGGCAGGTCGAATTA
Source organism: Scalesia atractyloides (assembly GCA_947069175.1). NCBI lineage: Eukaryota > Viridiplantae > Streptophyta > Magnoliopsida > Asterales > Asteraceae > Scalesia > Scalesia atractyloides. Next base: position 33,610,757 of record CAMTDV010000030.1, read on the forward strand.
ATTCCACAACCCTTCGTAATTGAATAGCCATGGATCGCCAGGTTTCTGCATAGGCGTTGTGTATCTTTGGCAATCAACATGGTGAGAAAAAATAACTTGATTCATGCTTGGTATATAAACTCTCTTCTGCGGACTAGCATACCCTATGAAGAATCCTTCCAAAGATCTGGCTCCAAATTTACCCTCCGGGTCCAGTACGATACACGGTGATCCAAAAGGTTCCAAGAACTTTAGATTAGGTTTCGCTGGTTAAGAAGTTCGACGCATGTCTTGTTATGAGGCTTGACAGTCATTACACGATTAACGGTGTAACATGCAGACGCAACGGCTTCACTCTAGAAGCTAATAGGAAGTTTCGAATCAGCAACCATCGTGCGTGCAGTTTCAATAAGCATTCTGTTCTTTCGTTCAGCTACTCCATTTTGTTGAGGAGTATAGGGGGCACTGAACTCATGATGAATACCCTTAGCGTTGCAGAATTCCAGCATTTTGTTGCTCTTAAACTCAGTACCATTATCACTTCTGATTCTTTTGATAGGAAAATGGTAAAGATTCAATCCTTCGAAACAAGATCATTAAATTTTCAAATGTTTCATTCTTGCTTTCTTGAAAGAAAACCCACAAGAACCTTGAGTAGTCATCAGTCACGACTAGGCAGTACAGATCTCCCGCGATACCTTTCACATTAACCGGTCCAAAGAGATCCATGTGTAGCCTTTCCAGTGGAAGCTTGATCGAGTTAAGTAACTTTCTTGGGTGTGATTTCTTTTGTTGCTTCCCCTTTTCGCAGCTAAGAAAATCATCTGATAAATGAAAACTTTTAAGATTCACCCCTTCCACTAGGTCATTGTGAACAAAATAGTTCATCTTCCTTAAGTAAATGTGACCCATTTTCCTATGCCATAGAATTGATTCCTTTTCAGTGGTTTTTGATACGAAACACTGATATTCTTTTGTAGTGGATGTGACGCACATGTCTAGGACATATAAATCGTTTTCACATGGAGCGCGCATGAGGATCCATTCCTCGGGAATTATGAAACCCGGCTTAAGAATAAGACACAGTTTGTCATTGAAATGAGTTGTGAACTTCTTATCACATATCTGTGAAATGCTCAGTAAATTGTTCTCGAGCTCAGCAATGTAGTTCACTTCGTCGAATGACACCACTCCATTTATGAGAATACCTTCTCCCACGATCCTGCTGTAACACCCCGACCGCGTAAAAACAACAAACCGTGGCAGAAACATCGGGGAGTCACGTTAATAGATTGTTACAACAACAAATGGTATTGAAGGTTCATTTTATTGAATTACGATAAGATTACATTGTTATATTGTCTTGAGATTACACAAATAAACAAACATAGTTATCGTCTTGCTTATTTTAAGGCACTAAAGTCCGCGTCCATTCCTATATGAGCATGCATCAGTATCATCAAGCATTGTTCCCCGAAACATATGTGAAAAACGAGTCAGCATAAAAGAACGTCAGCGAGTACATAGGTTTTGTGAGTGTGTCAAATCCATGGCCTTGAATATGTATTGCAATACCTCGTCAGACTACTAGAGTCATTAATTGAAAACCTTGTTATCGAAAAGTATTTGGTATTGCAATGATAACTAACCAACTAAAACAAGTTAATTATAGTTTATAAAAGACTTGTAGCCATAAATCTTGACCAAAACATTTGTTTCGTAAATCCGAGTAGTAAATCGTCTTGAAATAATTTGTATGGTTTATATCTTTAATTGAAATCGTTGCGTGTCATCATTTGAAAACATTTGTTCAAGTGATGCAAATAACGCCACGAATGTAATACGATAAAAGCACTTATATATAGGAAGTACCAGCGGCGTATCCACCATGTTTTTATCACATTAAACATGTACCGCTATCTAAATCGCTTACCATAAACCAATCATCCAATCGTCTTTTGCCATAAACCAATTCGTCATTTACATAAATAAATCATCCTTGTTTTAAATGTGAAAACTTTAGGTCGTTTCGTTGAATACATTCAAGCATTTGTTTACTCGTCTACACCACCAAAGGGTATCTTTAAATTGCAATAACAAACCACCAAAGGGTTTGTTAAAGTAAACTGTTTCGGTCGTTCCCCAAACTACCCACCAAATTCCAGTTAATAGCCTAGTAACGGGATTGTCAGTCCTATGGTACCATAACTTACTACTGGTCGGCTTGGCCAAAGTTAATGAATGTTATTCTTGTCCTCAATACAACGCACCAACAAGTTCGTTCACATTATTGAAATCGTCTCGTTTATATATACCATAACGTTTGTAACTTGAAACTTTGAAAAGAATTTATCACATATGAATCACCCCAAAATATTTGCAAAACGTAAAAAGATGGGAGTATGTACTCACTTGAGATTGCTAATATAACCTTGAATCAAATATCAAACAAGCTCAAAAGTCCGGGAAATCAAGCGTGTCCTAAAATCGGATAATTGTGTAAATATCGGGACTTTAATCGGCGGATCGGATAGAATGAGGTCTTGTTAACCAAATGAGTGTTGGAACTCATAGGAAATGGTTTAACAAAGTCTACATTCTGATTTCAAAAGGTTCCTAAGTGCTTTTGACCCGTTATGACCCGTTAAGGTTGTTTAAGCCACTTTACCGCGTCATTTGCGTAAACGCGTGATCGGATGGTTAGATATGTGTTATGATAAGTCTTGAATGCTTAAACATGTTTGAAAGTTTTATTTGATCAGATTACATGTCAAAATTTATGTTACATATGCTTATAGTTGATTTGTTTGCAAAAAGGGCATTTCGGTCATTACTGAAGATCATAACAACTAATTATCATAACACTAACCAAATGACATGACCATAAGGTATAACCTCAGAGGGTTATTCCCTATATACCTATGGTCACAATTATGGATTTGGTTGGGTTCAAAGATCAACCAAACAGGTCGGATTCGAAAGTCAAAGCGGTGGTCAAAACCTATCGACAAACGATCCTAAACAAGCACTAAACTAAAAGTGACGATTTAGACGTGTTTTAACATGTCTAACTAATTTATAAAAGTGTTTTGGTATCAAGACATACTGTTTTGGTACCCGAAAATAGTTCCGTAGTATAATGCGTATTTATCGCATTATTAACCGAAACTTTGACTCGCCACAAAGTCTAGTAAATGTGGTAATCAGTAGGCATGATCACTAAGGACCATAACCATCTTGATCACCATCACGTTGCAAAGTTCAATTAAACTTTGTTTCGACCAATTCATGGTCAGAATTGAAAGTCAAACAAAAAGTCAAACTGTTTGATTTTTAGTTCAAATATGCTAAAGAATTGAACAAGATCTGAAAGAAACACTTACATACACTCTAGGAGAGCCTTAGAACTCAGAAAATGATCTTCAAATGGTTGCGACTTCAGATAATAGCATATGAGAGCAAGAATGGTTGTTGTAAAAGTTCAAATGTGATGATGAACATGGTATTTATAGTTGAATTGGAGTTATAAGATCACTACATGTGTCCATTAGTCATCAAAGGTTTGGATTAGTGTCATAACACTTGTTAGATGCAGGAGAATGGGTGGCAAGTTCGTTTGCATAGTCATCTAGAGAGTTAACCAGCTGCTTCCAACTTTCTGATGTGCTAGAGCACCCTTACGGACCGTATGGTCCATATGATTCTGGTCCGTAAGCAGGGGTGCTGGGCACAAGTTTCAGAAATGGCAGAACAGGCCCCTCCATACGTTTCGTCGCGTTTTGGCACTTCTAACACCCGTTAACCTAATTTTCAAGCTTTATAAAGACAATAAAGCATAGGGAACTTGAAATATGTCCAAAAATGTCTCGGGTTTCGGTTTGTTTGGTCGTACGGTTGCGGTTTTTGGTTAATTACGAAGAAAATCATAACGAACACGTGTATGACCGTAACAAATGATATTTTTGCAACCCAATCATTAAAATACAAGATTTTAATGATCAAATAATTTTTTGGATGCGCGTACATATTCCGGATTAAGAAATACGCGAATTGGCTCCCAGAATTTTCAAAATAGCCGCCCCTGAAGTTTCAAAAGCATGATTTCGCTATAAAGATGCCCTCAAAACTTATTTCTAAGCTATGATAAGGATATTTAGGGTATGTTTAGCTTTTGAACCTGTTTCGGAGTGTGTGTCGCTACGAGAATCGGTAGACTTTTGTAGTTTGTCGTAAATAGTCCCTGTGATCGAATAGGCTTGATTTGTGATACCAAATCCTTCAAAACTTATTTCTAAGTTATGCAAAGGATTTTTAAAGTATTTTAAGCTTTTGTCATTGTTCCGGAGTGTATTTCGCGATAAACTGATTACATTTATGTAACAGTTTGCGATTTCACTTCCAGAAGTCGTTCGAGAGTTTGTTATTGTGCAAAAATTGAATATGTGCAATTGTCATGATAAAAATACAAAACTCATAACTTAAACACAAAATTTCATTGATTGATAAACTTGCTCATAATCGTTACATGATCGAATCACCACAAATGTCTCCCCTACTTTAGGAAATTTCATCCCGAAATTTAATTTGAGGAAACTTGTGGAAATAGATGTGGGTATTTCTCTTTCATTTGATCCTCTCGTTCCCAAGTAAATTCTGGGCCATGTTTGGATTTGTCTTCGTTTAAGTTTCTTGACTTCACGGTCCAAGATCTCCACGGGTTTCTCGACAAAGTGCATAGTGTCATCAACATGAATTTCGTCGAGGGGGATGTGAAGATTTGTGTCGGCTAAACATTTCTTGAGATTGGAAACGTGCAATGTTGGGTGAACGTTCCCAAGTTTAGGAGGTAGCTCAAGTTTGTAGGCCACCTTTCCGATTCTTTCGACGATATTGAATGGTCCAATGTATCATGGGTGCAATTTTCCTTTCTTCCCAAATCTAACCACTCCTTTCCAAGGGGATACCTTGAGTAGGACATGATCACCAACTTGGAATTCCAAGGGCTTGCGTCGCTTGTCCGCATAACTCTTTTGACGGCTTCTAGCTGTCAGAAGATTATCGCGTATTTTCTTGACTTTGTCTGTTGTGTCATGAATAAGTTCAGGTCCAGTAAACTGAGACTCTCCCACTTCATTCCAACAGACAGGTGAATGACATTTTTGACCGTATAAAGCTTCGAAAGGCGCCATGTTGATACTGGCATGATAACTATTGTTGTAAGAGAATTCGATTAACGGTAGATGCGAATCCCAACTACCACGAAAGTCGATCACACAAGCTCTAAGCATATCCTCCAGTGTTTGAATTGTTCTTTTAGTTTGTCCATCCGTTTGAGGATGATAAGTAGTGCTCAAATTGAGTTTCGTTCCCACAGCAGATTGCATGGTCTTCCAAAAGTGTGATGAGAACCGAGCATCTCTGTCAGATATGATGTCCAAAGGAACACCATGACGAGATACAATCTCATCGACATAGATTTTGGCGAGCTTGTCAGCAGAGTAATCCTCACAAATTGCCAAAAAGTGTGCTGACTTTGTTAGACGATCGATGACTACCCAAATGGCATCATGACCTTTAGATGTGCGTGGTAGTTTTGTAATGAGATCCATCGCAATGTTCTCCCATTTCCATACCGGTATTTCTGGTTGTTCAAGCAAACCAGATGGTCGTTGATGTTCGGCCTTGACTTTGAGACAAGTTAGGCATTTCGACACATACAAGGCAATATCCAATTTCATACCCGGCCACAAATACTGGGTACGGAGATCCTTGTACATTTTGTCTGCACCAGGATGGATTGAATAACGAGACTTATGAGCTTCGTCCATCAATAAGGTGCGAATATTGTCTTGACTTGGAACCCACAAACGGTTCAAATAATAGAATAACCCATTATCTTTCGTCTCGAGTTGAAGCTCAAGTTGATGCGGTAATTCACTACCCATCATGCCTTGTGTAGCACAAGTACGCTGAGCTTTAAGGATATGTGTTTGGGTATCAGATTGAATTCGAACACAATGAAGTTTGACACAACATTTGCCTTACCAGGATGGTAGCGAATCTCGCAGTTGTAATCGTTCAAAAGTTCAACCCAACGTCGTTGTCTCATGTTTAGCTCCTTTTGATTGAATATGTGTTGGAGGCTTTTGTGGTCAGTGAAAACCACACACTTCGTACCATAAAGATAGTATCTCCAAATCTTGAGAGCAAAAAACTACAGCACCTAACTCAAGATCATGAGTGGTGTAGTTCTTTTCATGGACCTTTAATTGTCTTGACGCATAGGATATGACTTTATCGCGTTGCACGAGAACACAACCAAGGCCTAGATTCGATGCGTCACAATAGACAACAAAATCATCATTGCCATCGGGTAAAGATAGGATAGGAGCATCACAGAGTTTTTGTTTTAAAGTTTGGAAGGCTTCCTCTTGTTTGGGTCCCACATCAAAAGGCTTATTCTTTTGAGTCAAAGCAGTGAGGGGAACCACGATCTTTGAGAAGTTCGCGATGAATCGACGATAATAACAAGCAAGACCAAGAAAAGAGCAAACTTCTGTGGGAGTAGTGGGTGTGTTCCAATCCTTAATCACAATGATTTTGGAAGGATCCACGTGTATACCTTGCTCGTTGACTATGTGCCCCAAGAATTGAACTTCTTTTAGCCAAAATTCGCACTTGGAGAATTTGGCATAGAGTTGTTCTTTCTTCAGTAGTTCCATTGTTAATCGAAGATGTTGTTCGTGCTCGGCTCGAGACTTGGAATAATTAAGAATGTTGTCGATGAAAACAATGATGAACTTGTCCAAATAAGGTTTACAAACCCGATTCATCAAGTCCATGAATACGGCTGGAGCATTCATCAAGCCAAATGGCATAACAGTGAACTCATAGTGGCCGTGTCTTGTGCGGAAAGCAGTTTTGGAAATATCTTCCTCGAGTACACGAAGCTGATGATACCCAAAACGTAGATCGATCTTGGAGAAACATGTAGCACCTTGTAGTTGATCAAAAAGGTCGTCAATTCGAGGTAGGAGATATCAGTTCTTGATTGTGAGTTTGTTGAGCTCACGATAATCGATACACATACAGAAAGATCCATCTTTCTTTTTCACAAATAGGACAGGAGCGCCCCAAGGTAAATAGCTCGGATGAATAAAGCCTTTATCACATAACTCTTGAAGTTGATTCGATAATTCTTGCATCTCAGATGGTGCAAGACAATATGGAGATTTAGCAATCGGGTTGGCACCAGGTACAAGATCAATGCGAAACTCAACTTGACGTGCTGGAGGTAAACCAGGTAATTCTTTGGGAAACACCTCAGGATAATCCCGAACAACAAGAATATCTTGAATACTTTTACCCTTGCCTTTCTTCTCCAAAATACGCGCTAAGAAAGCTACATAGTTATTTCGTAGATACTTCTGGGCTTGGGTACAAGTCATGAGTTTTAGATTACTAGTAGGTTTTTCTCCACGAACTTCCAGGACTTCACCAGAGGGAAGAGGTATTTGAACTATCTTGTCAAAACAAATAACTTCGGCATGATGCTTGGTTAACCAATCCATTCCAATAATAATATCGAAACTCCCAAGTTGCATTGGTGTGAGGTCAATAGAAAACAAATGATGGTTGAGGTTTAGCTGGCAATTTCGAATAACATGATCGAGCACAAGATGTTCACCACTAGCGACTTCTACTGTCAAAGGCTTTCCTAGTCTAGTTCTCGGCTTCGAAAGCATAGATTCAAAGGCTAAGGACATAAAACTTCTATCGGCACCCGAATAAAAAATAACAGAAGCAGGATGATTGTTGACAAACAACGTACCGTTAACAACTTCATTATCAGCACGAGCCTCGTTGGCGTTAATGTTGAATGCTCGTCCACGAGCTTGATTGGTGTTCGCTAGCCTCGGGCAGTTATTTCTGTAGTGACCCATTTCACCACAAATGTAACATGAACCAGGTGGGAATGGAGGTCGAACAGGCTTAGCTTAAGGTTGAACAGGGTTCTGAACAGCTGGGTTCGAAACGGATCAACAAATGTTGGCCAAATGACCAAATCTTCCGCAAGTAGTACATTGATGGCATGGTTGATGAACTTGATGGTGACCGTTGCACTGATTGCAAAACGGTGCAGTACCTGCGTATGGTTTCCTCACAGGAGGTTGAGCTGGTTGGTTTTGGGGAGCTTGATTGGGTTGAGCAGCTGGAGCGGGTTGTGCAGTAATGACAAAGTTCTGTGAAGTATTACGCTTCCTTGATCTCCTGGATGGTTCAGTTTTGTTTCCCTTCGGTTTCTCTTGAGTTGACTTAGCAGAGGATTTCTTATCGCCCTTGCGATGAAGGTTACCTTTCCTGACTTGTGAATCGGTTAAGTTTGCAGCTAACTCAATAGCTTTTCGAACGGTGGTAGGGTTGCTACCAGCGACGATATCTTGCACAGGATCAGGTAAACCATCAATATACTTCTCGATCGCCTTATCCAAAGGCATCACCATCGAAGAACAAAGTAAGCTCAACTCCTTAAATCAGCCGGTATAATCACGACTCTCGCCACTGTCTTGCTTGAGATCATGGGATTCATTTTCCAGTGCCCGTTATTCATGACGCGGGCAGAATTCCTTCATCATAAGAGCCCTGAGCTCTTCCCAAGTTTGTGTCATTGCCACATTGGCACCCCTATCTCTCGTTATACATTCCACCATGTAAGAGCTCTTTTCTTGAATACACTTGATGCGAACTCAACCTTTCGCTCATTTGGACGTTGAACAAATCGAAACATGCTTTCGAGACTCTCAGACCATTGCAGAACCCAAGTGGCTCCCTCAGACCCAGAAAACGAGAGTGGTTTAGCCAAACAAAATTGTTTATAGTTGCACAGAGCTGGTGCATTGTTATTGTTATTGTTGTTCGCTTGATTAAGTTGAGTTACGAGATTTGGGAGTACCACAGCAATTTGCTGAGCTATAATGGCTGCCATTTCGGCATTTTGAGTTGCATCACGTCGAGGAGGCATTCTAAAACAAAACATGAAGGAATATATGTGAGATTGATATTGAAATAACTCATGAGAGGTATTAAAAATATCAACAAAATAAGGATGGTGGTCATTCGTTCATTTCTCGAAACAAACAAACGACATACGGTGACTAATCAAAGTAAATGGGTCTTTATAATGTATCGTGAAGACATGCTTTAGCCTATGATTGGATACTCACCCCAAGAGTTCCCAGGTAAGAGTGAATGGTCCGATTAAGTGGATTTGTACGAACACTCTAGCCTTAGACAGAAAACTCAGGGTACATGCACCCACCCTTCTAGAATGCACGTGTTCACATTAATAAAACCCATACTTTGACGAGATTTTGAAAATTTTCAAGGCTTTAAGCCGAAATTGATTCATCTAAGAATGGATGTTTTCTTGTAAAAGTTTTCGGAAAAGATTTTTGTGACTTTTGTATTGTTTTTTGTTATCACCTAAAGATAGGTGACAGTATTGTGTTTTAAATCTAAACGCATGCAAACTCGTGTTAGGGTCATAGGAAGGTTATAGTCTAGGACAAAGCATTACTAATAACCTAATTCCCTATAACCAGTGCTCTGATACCAACCTGTAACACCCCGACCGCGTAAAAACAACAAACCGCGACGGAAACATCGGGGAGTCATGTTAACAGATTGTTACAACAAAACATAGTATTTGAAGTTTCGTTCTATTGAATTATAATAAGATTACATTGTTATATTGCCTTGAGATTACACAACTAAACAAACATAGTTATCGTCTTGCTTATTTTAAGGCACTAAAGTCCGCCTCCATTCCTACATGAGCATGCATCAGTATCATCAAGCATTGTTCCCTGAAACATATGAAAAATGAACCAGCATAAAAGAAAGCCGGCGAGTACATAGGTTTTATGAGTTTGTCAAATCCATGGCCTTGAATATGTATTGCAATACCTCGTCAGACTACTAGAGTCGTTAATTGAAAACCTTGTTATTGAAAAGTATTTGGTATTGCAATGATAACTAACCACATAAAACAAGTTAATTATAGTTTATAAAAGACTTTTAGCCATAAATCTTGACCAAAACATTTGTTTCGTAAATCCGAGTAGTAAATCGTATTGAAATAATTTGTATGGTTAATATCTTTAATTGAAATCGTTGCGTGTCATCGTTTGAAAACATTTATCCAAGTGATGCAAATAACGCCACGAATGTAATACGATAAAAACACTTATATATAGGAAGTACCTGCGGCGTATCCACCATGCTTTTATCACATTACACACGTACCGCTATCTAAATCACTTACCATAAACGAATCGTCCAATCGTCTTTTTCCATAAACCAATTCATCATTTACGTAAATAAATCGTCCTTGTTTTAACTGTGAAAAATTTTGGTCGTTTCGTTGAATACATTAAAGCCTTTGTTTACTCGTCTACACCACCAAATGGTATCTTTAAATTGAAATAACAAACCACCAAAGGGTTTGTTAAAGTAAACAGTTTCGGTCGTTCCCCAAACTACCCACCAAATTCCAGTGAATAGCCTAGTAACGGGATTGTCAGTCCTATGGTACCATAACTTACTACTGGTCGGCTTGGCCAAAGTTAATGATTATTATACTTGTCCTCAATACAATGCACCAACAAGTTTGTTCACATTATTGAAATCGTCTCATTTATATAAACCATAACATTTGTAACTTGAAAATTTGAAAAGAATTTAGCACATATGAATCACCCCAAAATATTTGCAAAACATAAAAAGAGGGGAGCTATGTACTCACTTGAGATTGCTAATGTAACCTTGAATCAAAGATCAAACAAGCTCAAAAGTCCGGGAAATCAAGCGTGTCCTAAAATTGGATTTGTGTAAATATCGGGACTTTAATCGGCGGACCGGATAGAATGAGGTATTGTAAACCAAATGAGTGTTGGAACTCATATGAAATGGTTTAGAAAAGTCTACGTTCTGATTTGAAAAGGTTCCTAAGTGCTTTTGACCCGTTAAGGTGGTTTAAGCCACTTTAACGCGTCATTTGCGTAAACGCGTGATCGGATGGTTAGATATGTGTTATGGTAAGTCTTGAATGCTTAAACATGTTTGAAAGTTTTATTTGATCAGATTACATGTCAAAATTTATGTTACATATGCTTATAGTTGATTTGTTTGCAAAAAGGGCATTTCGGTCATTACTGAAGATCATAACAACTAATTATCATAACACTAACCAAATGACATGACCATAAGGTATAACCTCAAAGGGTTATTCCCTATATACCTATGGTCACAATTATGGATTTGGTTGGGTTCAAAGATCAACCAAACAGGTCAGATTCGAAAGTCAAAGCGGTGGTCAAAACCTATCGACAAACGATCCTAAACAAGCACTAAACTAAAAGTGACGATTTAGACGTGTTTTATCATGTCTAACTAATTTATAAAAGTGTTTTGGTATCAAGACATACTGTTTTGTACCCGAAAATAGTTCCGTAGTATAATGCGTATTTATCGCATTGTTAACCGAAACTTTGACTCGCCACAAAGTCTAGTAAATGTGGTAATCAGTAGGCATGATCACTAAGGACCATAACCATCTTGATCACCATCACGTTGCAAAGTTCAATTAAACTTTGTTTCGACCAATTCATGGTCTGAATTGAAAGTCAAACAAAAAGTCAAACTGTTTGATTTTTAGTTCAAATATGCTAAAGAATTGAACAAGATCTGAAAGAAACACTTACATACACTCTAGGAGAGCCTTAGAACTCAGAAAATGATCTTCAAATGGTTGCGACTTCAGATGATAGCATATGAGAGCAAGAATGGTTGTGTTGTAAAAGTTCAAATGTGATGATGAACATGGTATTTATAGTTGAATTGGAGTTATAAGATCACTACATGTGTCCATTAGTCATCAAAGGTTTGGATTAGTGTCATAACACTTGTTAGATGCAGGAGAATGGGTGGCAAGTTCGTTTGCATAGTCATCTAGAGAGTTAACCAGCTGCTTCCAACTTTCTGATGTGCTAGAGCACCCTTACGGACCGTATGGTCCATATGATTCCGGTCCGTAAGCAGGGGTGCTGGGCACAAGTTTCAGAAATGGCAGAACAGGCCCCTCCATACGTTTCGTCGTGTTTTGGAACTTCTAACACCGGTTAACCTAATTTTCAAGCTTTGTAAGGAAAATAAAGCATAGGGAACTTTAAATATGTCCAAAAATTTCTCGGGTGTCTTTTCGTTTGGTCGTACAGTTGCGGTTTTCGGTTAATTACGACGAAAATCGTAACGAACGCGTGTGTGACCGTAAATGCGTAACGAATGATATTTTTGCATTCCAATCATTAAAATAAAAGATTTTAATGATCACAAAAATTTTTGGATGGGCGTACATATCCCGGATTAAGAAATACGCGAATTGGCATAGTTTCGCAGAATTTGCAAAATAGCCCCTGAAGTTTGAAAAGCATGATTTTGCCATACCGATGCCCTCAAAACTTATTTCTAAGCTATTATAAGGGTTTTTAGGGTATGTTTAGCTTATGACCCTATTCCGGAGTGTGTGTTGCTACGAGAATCGGCAGACTTTCATAGTTTGTCGTAAATAGTCCCTGTGATCGAATAGGCTTGATTTGTCATACGAAATCCTTCAAAACTTATTTCTAAGTTATGAAAAGGATATATAAAGTATGTTAAGATTATTTCATAGTTTTGGAGTGTACGTCGCGATAAACTTATTACGTTTACGTAACATTTTACGATTTCACTTCCAGAAGTCGTTCGAGAGTTTGTTATTGTGCAAAAATCGAATATATGCAATTGTCATGATAAATATACAAAACTCATAATAAAACACAAAATTTCATTGATTGATAAACTTGTTCATAATCGTTACATGATCGAATCACCACAAAACTCATAAACCCAGGCCCTTTCGGTCTTGGATGGGATGGCAATGTCGACCTTTTGAACATTGGCAATTTTGATTTCTTTCTTAATTTCAACCCACTGTTCATTCTTTGATTCTGTTTTGTCTTTTGATTTAACTGGAACATTGGTTGATTTTGTGATCACAGGAGATGTTTTTGCTTTTGCAACCCAGGTTTGTGCCTTAGAGAATGCCTTTTTGATGTAAAGATTTGATTCCTTCTTTTCATTTTTCTTTGATGTTTCACCAACTTCATAGTTTGAAAAAGTTTCAGTTGCTAGTTTCTTCTTAGAGTTGGAATCATCATTTCTTTTCAAAATCTTTGTGGGCATAAACTCTTGACCCTTTTCTTTTCATCTACAGTGAATCTTCTTTGTCCATGAACAGGTTTTGGACGACTCTGAGAACATTGTCGTGCAATATGCCCAACATCGTTACATCTGTAGCACGTACTACTATTGTTTCCAACAGATTGTTCTAAAGCATGTTCACGGAGTTCCTTTTCCCTTATAAACTCATCATTGGTTTGTTTGTTAATGATTTCTTTCTCATCTACAGTATTTGTACCAAAAACAAACTCAACTTTCTTTGTAAAATTTGGTTTACGACGCTTGTTGTTAGTTTTCTTCTTTTCAAACCCTAACTGTCACACCCCCACCCGCAGCGGAAATGGTGATCGGGGCATGATTGAGTTTTCATCAAAGCTCATGACATTTACTATTAAGTTTCATATTTATTATTTCCTTTTAAAGGAGAACATTACAATCAACATACAAGTACAACATGTTCTATACATTTATCAAGACTTCATTAATTTTCTTCTAAGGCAATTTCCTACGTGTTCCTTGCTTCAACCTGTCCACCTGTATCCTGTGTAAAAATAGGGTTTTGGGTCAACAAAAGTTGGCGAGTGAATCTTAATTAAATATTTGAAAGGATTAGTTATGTTGGTTATTTGAATAAAATTGTGCATAACCAAATATGAATAAAAGTAAATAAAAATTTAATCACAAAACACATAATATCAAATAATGCACACGCACACACCAAATGATGAATAATGAGATCAAGGCTCAATCAAACAGAGCCGATCGAATGAGGCACCTGATGCTCAACTCGTCTCCAACGAGGAACTGATGGGCCTAATGAATGATTTGCACGCAACTTGACAAAATGTAAACACACATCACAACAAACAATATTTACATCTCGAGTTTAGATCATACAATGATAATAGCACGAGTTTGAATAATTGAATTAATTAAAGCGACACATGATACACCCCAAAACATGAATAAAAAATTTGTAAGGATTCGCTCACATTGGGTGCGTTCTTTGTGACGTTGGATGCGCACGAGTTTTTTGGATTTGATCAACGAGGAAAACTAACCTAAAATAATAACGAAATGGTTCGGTAAATAAATGGTTTTTTATTTGAGATTAATACTTTTAATTCATAATCTTAATAGGATTTTTAGATTTATTTTTGTGAGTTTAAGGACATTTTCTAACTTTAAAAAAAATATTATTTTTAAGTATTTTTAATTGATTTTTAAATTAAATAAATAAATAAAAAGAAATAAAAATTTTGACTTTTTAACCGTTGACCGTTGACCGGTCGGACTGTGGTTAATTGTGTGCTGAGTGAGGTTTGAACTCGCGACCTCTCGTATACGTGCACGCAGCTCTACCAACTGAGCTACGTGTCTAACCCGAAATATTTCTGATTTTAATTATATTTATATACTTATTAGTTTTAAACTTATTTGGTTTTATTTAAAAATGGTTTTAAATGGCCGAATCGACTTCAGTGACCCGGAGTCGAACTCGAGACGTTCGGTTCGAGTACGCACAGCCCAACCAGTTGGGCTGTGTGCTTAACCTGTTTAATTACTGAATTATATTATATTTATAAACATGTTGAAAGGTGATCTGAATAGGTTTAAAAAGGATTGGTTTTATTTCTGAAATTCGGTAACGTGTGCGATTCGAACTCGGGACGTGTGCATTGTTTGTGCACACAGTCCACCGCTGGACTGTTTTTCTAACCCGTTCGAATATCTGATTTTAACTATACTTATACTTATATGCGACTTCATCTTCTTCGTTAAAGAACACAAAACGGTGAATTCCGACTGTTCTTGTTTGGTCGTTCACGATTTAAACTTGATTGAAATGAACAGAGAAATTAAATGATATGATGTACTAGAACAGCAGGTTTGCTTCGGTTTTCCGGCAAGTGTCGTCGGCTCCAATTTGCGATGTCCGGCTGTATGAATTGTTTAGCAGTTTTGATTATTGATTTGAACGATTAAAGTATGAATTAAGAGATAGCAGAGAAGTTTTAGATAGATATACCGGTTGAGGAATGAATACGGTTTTCTGATCAAGGATTTCCGGCGATGTTCCGGCGAAATTGGAAATCTCCGGCGACGAGCTTCTGAGAACTTCAACTACGAAAAAGTGTGCGGTCTTGAGCGAAAGGATTCCCGGAAGGTTGAGGGGGTATTTATAGTGTAGAACAAGATGTATTGGGTCTGAATTTGGTCTTGAATTCGCGGTCAAAGTTTTTCCGGTGGTTACGACTGAATTTGAGGGTTAGACATCGGTTATAACCGATGTCGAATTTTGTTCATGCGTTTCAGTCAAAGAAAACGGTCGTGATTTGCGAAATCGTCGGTTTTTCCGACGACTGCGGATTGGGCGCGCTGATTTCCGGATTTTGATTTTCTAGTTTTTGTATATATGTTATTTGCTTCCTTGTGTATCACAAAATCGTGTGTGGTGGAGTGGTGTGTTGTGCGTTTGTTCATCCGGGTGACCCGGGTTCGAAACCCGACGTCTCCTTTTATTTTTTTTATTCATTATTTATTATTAATTTTCAATTATAGATTTTAAATTCTAATATATTTATTAATTATGTATTGTTTAAAATTAATATGAACCAAAAATACGCAACGAACTTTATAACTGAATGTTTGACTGATAAACAAAGTGGGTTTTGGAAACCCGTTTTTCGACGGATGTTACACTAACCCATCCCTTTTGTTCTCAGGATAACTTCTTCCTTTTTGATGAATTTGTTTGTTAGACCTTCTTGGTTTTAATTAAAAATCAACAACTTGTTTCTCAAGATCAGATGTGTCAACTTCAAAGACTTTAAAGAATTTGTCAACACGGTCTAAGTTAACATTCTGGATCGGAAAATCTTCATCAGTATATAGTTTATCTGATCCTTTCAGTTTGTAGATCACTACATTAGGATCATCATTTAAACTATAATCTGATGTTGTGATAAAATTTTCATGAAAACTTTTCTCACTTCCAGAAGGTGAACTTGACTCAGACTTCTCATTGTTTCTCAGCACTTTCATAAACTGTGCTGTCAGACTCATTCTCAAAAACATTTTCAACCACTTTGGTTACCTCATCGGATTCACAATCTTTTTCAGCTTTGGAATAAGTTACGTCAAGATTTTCAGGCAGCTCGTTACTCTTTTCAGTGAGAAAATTTAGATCAACGCCTTTTCCACCCCATCTGGTCGTTTCTTAGCATAGATATTCCACATGGGTGGTGGAACATGATCGTAACATTTTCCTTGGTTATCACCATTCTTCTTACCTTCTTTGTTGTTCTCAGATTTCGGAAGAATGTGATCAATGACATACATACTGGTAGAATAACTGATTAACAACTTGTTAACCCGTTCAGCTTCATTTTTTGTTTGTTCCAGTTAACTTTTTAACTCAGCAATTGTGTTAATGAATGTTAATGGCCATTTGTTTGTCCATCATAGTTTCTTTGAGCATTGAAAGTGTTTTGTCATCTTCTTTTATCACTTTCTCATAATGTCGAATGGTCCCACTAAGTTTATCATATGATTCTTTTACTGTGTTATAATCATATACAACTTTCATTGTATGATTTAAGTTCATTAAAAGCTTTTCTTTTTCAGCACATTCTTCACATACTTCGTCACATTTTAAGCATGAAAGGACCATTTCGATAGTTTCAGCTTTGGTTAACATCTTTTATTGTTTCAACCTTTTTCTACCTATTCTCCCACACTGACTACCTCTTTTGTATTGGCCATAAGAGCTTTGTTGGCAATGTCAGTTAAGCTTTCCATTGTCACGGGCTTGGTTACGTCGATGATTTCCACACATTCTGATTTCGTCTCATCACTGCTTTCTTCTTGGTTGTTTGAATCAAAACTATCTGCAAAATTTTTAAGAATTGTATCAAACAAACAAGGTTTAGGAGTACCTCTTAGACATTCTTCTTCTTCTGCTGATGATGATCTGAAATAGTCTGCAGGAACTTCTTCCATTTCTTCTTCTGAGACTTCCTTTGATGATTCAGGTTCCTCAACGATTTCTGCTACTAGAGCAAGACTTTCCTTATTTGTAATGAAATTATTCCAGTTGAACCCTTCCTCTTCTTGCTTGACCACGAGAGCTTTATCTTTTGTGTTCGAAGGTCCGTCTTTGATTTGCACCATTCTTTTCTCAGGTTGTGGTCGATGGTAAATTGCCTTTTTATAGTAATCATCTCCAAACGGATTATGGTTTCCTTTTACTTCGCGATTTTGACATTCACTTTTTAAGTGTCCTTTCTCCCGACATTTGAAGCATGTAACTTTGGATTTATCAAAACCTAGCTTTCCTTCAAGACCTCTCAAATCGTCTTTCTCCATAATTTCCATGAAGCGGTGAGCTCTACGAACCACTGATGCCATACACCACATGATATCTATCAACTCCATCTCTTCCGGATCAATTTGATCATAATCTTCTTTTGTCATTTCTGGATTTCCGATTCTCCCTGCCACTAAGCTTTCATAAGATTCCAGAACTGCTGCAAGTAATACCATGTGTTGCTTTGCGATTTGCTTGTTAAAGTCTTGAGCATTCCGGAGGTTTACTGCAATATTACATTGTAATACTCGCTGGTTGGGATTAGTTTGATTTTGATGGTTGTTTCGTGGTTGATTAGAGCTTTGAGACGATTGTTGCCCCTGTGGAATATTTGGATTGGGGAAGCAAATGATTGAAATCCACTCGACTGATTGGAAGGTGGACTTGTGTTAGAACTGGCACCGAAAGCTGTTTGAATCTTTGGGCTCTGAACAGGTGTATTTGGATTTCCTTTGTAGTACATATTCACATCCTGTTTCGAGTTCATCCTTTTACTTTTTGCCGATTTCTGCATCTCTAATTCATGCCCTTCTAATTTCTCAATAAACCTTGGCAAACTGAGACTGTCATATTCTGCTCCATTCTTCAGGATGGTTAGATATGTAGCCCATTCTCCTTCAGGTAGCGAATCTGTCAACTTATCGACTAACTCTTCATTTGTCTTAACAATTCCCATACGCTTCATTTGAACTACCAGGTGGCAGTATCGTTCTATTAGCTGCTTCATTGTTTCGCCTTGAATGAGATTGAAAACTTCAAATTCTTTGTTCAACAATGCTTTCTTTCCCTTTCTCAGTTGCGTACTTCCTATTGTTCTTAATGGTAGGGCAAGCCATAAAGACTGAGCATCATCGTCATATTGTAAGAGAATCAGAATTTCTTCCTTAATTGCTTGCTGATGAAGGTTCATATCTTTTTCTCATTGACATACTTTTTTCGTTCTATGTCAGTCAACCTTGCCAAAGTCTTTTCAAGACCATGTTCATTGAGCGGTGCTTGATATTTGCTTTCGATCGCAAACCAGCAATCAAAATGATTTGCCTGAACCCAATTCTTGAACCTTTCACTCCAACTTTCGTAATCTTCTATGTTCATAAGTTTTGGAGGTTTTGTAGTTGTTCCCATTTCATTTTCGAGGTTCATATTCTGAGCTGCTGCGGAGGTCGTGACTGCTTGCGTGGCAAACGCGTTGTGAAAATCTTCCTCAGCTGACATCTTAAAAAACACTTTGAACATAAAAACAGATTAGTTCTGATTAGCTTAATACAGACTAAGTAACACAGACAGAGGTTTATCACAATTTTCGAACGAAAGTTTATATCTAGTTTCCGTACGAAAATTTGATTTCGTACGAAAACAGTTTTCGCACGAAATTTCATACGAAAATTTGATATGTTGAAAAACTGACTTAAATCCTTCATATACTCTAATTTCGTACGAAAATTTTATCTTAATTCCGTACGGATTTTTCAATCTGCTTGAACACTTGTTCACAATTTTACGTTTTTAGCATTTCAAACATGATTTTGATGGATTTTAGATCTGAATGTTTTAGGGATTCGTTAGGATTGATTTTAACACAACATACTAAAAACCTAGTCCAATTTATCCATGAATTTGTCCAGATCTAGATGATGTTTCAAGAAGGAGTAGAAATAGAGCTCTTCAATGGATGAATCTTGATGTTTGAAGGTTGAATCCAGCTGAAACTTGGTTGTTTGTTCTCAAATCAGACCTCAAGGCTCTAATACCACTTGTGAGTGTAGGATCGGACCCAACTCGTAAGCTACCGGACTGATTTGCTTAGCTAACAGAGGCGGAATTCATTGTTAACCAAGTGAACAAACACACGATAAGTATGATGATACTGTTTAACACGTCTGAATCTTTATATTGATCAACTTGAATCGATTACAGACACAAACGAGCAGGGCTTCACCTCTGGTCTCCAAAAACAACATAATTACACAAACACCCAAGACACCTATTTATACTAGACACATTTCATACCAAAGGAGGCTTGGGAGGATTTCGTACGAAAACTGGTTTCGTACGACATCCACATATTTCGTACAAAAACTCTACATATCATACTAACTTTCATATTTGACACTTGTAAAGCCCTAAAAACATAACCGACACATGCTAGACGTAGGCAATAGACATTAGTGCACCAACACATTCATTTTCGCTTCTAACGAAGTATCCACTAGGAAATGAATAATCTATTCATAATCCTTCATTTCCGCTTCTAACAAAGTATCCACTGGAAAATGAATTATCCATTCATTTTCGCTTCTAAAGAAGTATCCACTAGGAAATGAATAATCTATTCATAATTATTCATTTCCTCTTCTAACAAAGTATCCACTGGAAAATTAATTATCCATTCATTTTCGCTTCTAAAGAAGTGTCCACTGGGAAATGAATAATCTATTCATAATCCTTCATTTCCGCTTCTAACAAAGTATCCATTGGAAAAGAATTATCCATTCAGTTTCGCTTCTAAAGAGGTGTCCACTGGGAAATGAATAATCTATTCATAATCCATCATTTCCGCTTCTAACGAAGTATCCACTGGAAAATGAATTATCCATTCATCTTCGCTTCTAAAGAAGTATAACTAATTCATAATCCTTCATTTCCGCTTCTAACGAAGTATCCACTAGAAAATGAATTATCCATTTATTTTCGCTTCTAAAGAATATCCACTAGGAAATGAATAATCTATTCATAATCCTTCATTTTCGCTTCTGACGAAGTACCCACTAAGAAAATATATTATCCATTCATTTTCACTTCTGAAGAATATCCACTGGGAAATGAATAATCTATTCATAAATCTTTCATTTCCAGTTCTAACGAAGTACCCACTGAGAAAATGAATTATCCATTCATTTCACTTCTGAAGAATATCCATTGGAAAATGAATAATCTATTCATAAATCCTTTATTTCCAGTTCTAACGAAGTACCCACTGAGAAAATGAATTATCCATTCATTTTCACTTCCGAAGAATATCCACTGGGAAATGAATAATCTATTCATAAATCCTTCATTTCCAGTTCTAACGAAGTAACCACTGAGAAAATGAATTATCCATTCATTTTCACTTTTGAATAATATCCATTGGGAAATGAATAATCTATTCATAAATCCCTAATTTCCAGTTCTAACGAAGTACCCACTGAGAAAATGAATTATCCATTCATTTTCACTTCTGAAGAATATCCACTAGGAAATGAATAATCTATTCATAAATCCTTCATTTCCAGTTCTAACGAAGTACCCACTGAGAAAATGAAATATCCATTCATGTTCACTTTGGAAGAATATCCACTAGGAAATGAATAATCTATTCATAAATCCTTCATTTCCAGTTCTAACGAAGTACCTACTGAGAAAATGAATTATCCATTCATTTTCACTTCTGAAAAATATCCATTGGGAAATGAATAATCTATTCATAAATCCTTCATTTCCAGTTCTAACGAAGTACCCACTAAGAAAATGAATTATCCATTCATTTTCACTTCTGAAGAATATCCATTGGGAAATGAATAATCTATTCATAAATGTCACACCCCGACTCGCAGCGGAAGACAATTGCAGGGTGCGGCAGACACATGGTAATTCCCCGTAATTTAAAAACATGATATCACATAAAGAGGGAACCTTGGTTACAACATACATAAAGTATCATATTACAATCCATAGTACGGAACTATGAGCCACTATCGCTTTTATTCTGCTACCATCTGCAACACAAGCCCTTCCATACGCACAAGCCTTATTCCTATTTAGTTTTTTCTTGAAATGCATGTTAGTTTTGAAAAGGGTCAGATAAACGCTGCGTGAGTTCCACTGGTTTAGTTGTTGTGTAACAATATGTGTTAATAAGTTTAGTTGCACTGGTTACAATCACAGATGGAATTACACGAGGAGACAAGTGAAACCTTGACTGTTTTGCCTCGGGCCGTGTCATCCCAGACACTACCGCCTACCGGGCTATGTCACGTAGATACTCCCGGCCCACCAACTGCGTCACGTGCAGTTGAACGCCCTAATGTAGTTATGTCTAACAACATAATCGAGTTTAGGACAAGTGCAGTAGTAAGTTGGCCGGCATCGCACCATCCGGCGTCAACTGGGTTGGTCAGACCAATAGTACGATTCACTGTCCACGGCTTACGCTGATCACTTGTAGGGGAGGGTGTTCGTGTGTTAGATAATTCACATCATCACAAGTTGGTGCAATTAACACAGTTTGTACATGCAAGTCACTCCAAAAACAATATAACACAGTTTAAAAATGGTGGGGTGAAACTCACTCCCAACTTGCTGTAATCAACACAGTTTTTAACATGCAAGTCCCAAGAAAATAGTAAAACAATTTGAGAGCGGGGGAAGTGAAAACTCACAGTGCGAGTAGTCTCAACAAAAGAATGATCAAGCAACTGGATCAACTTTAATATCACACATGCAAGTATGGACTCAAATTGGTATCTACGTTGGTAATGGTTATAACTTGGATCTGGTCAGGAGTTTTTACTCCAGATTGAGTCTATAGGATACTGGTATGGTGATGAATATCAGGGTAGTATTGGTTTTCAGCTCGGCTTTCAGGCACCGTTTCGCGTGCCAGCCCAAGTCAGTAGTTTAACGTGTTCGGATATTGGTACGGGAATACCAAAAGTGCCAACACATGGTTATTTAAGAATGAATACTTTTCATCAAGGAAGTATGAGTGCTTGGGGAGTCTAAGTTGCCCAAATTTGAGTTTCCATTTTCACTGTCGGGAATTTGCCTGAACTATCTTAGGACTCACCCCTTAGTGTCCAATTTGCCCGGGAATCTCATGGAATACTCCCGGTGTTCCAGTTTTAGTATTTGTCGGGTTGGGTCAGCTCCCAGTTCCGGCAGGTTCGTTATACGGTAAACTGCCGAAATTGATTTATAATAACCCCTTTTTTATTCCATAAATTCCCATTTAATCTATAATTTAAATAAAAATCTGTAAATTTTTATACAAGTTAGTAAAAATCTTTAGATTATGAGAAAATTAATTTGGGAATTTATTTTTGCCTTTTCCTTATTTAAATAAATTATTTATAATACAATATTTAATCAAATAATTAACATTAATTATCACCAGTGGTCCAAAAATTCCAGAACATCCTTCACATGTCTAGGAACTTCTCACAAAAATTTGAGATTTTTCCAATTTGGTTTCGGTGTGTTTTTGGCTACCGAAATCTCTCATGAACGCGGATTTTTAACCCAAATCAAAACTCAACCAATGGACTCCGAAATTTCCCAGAACATTCCACAAAGGTTCCTTAGTGTCTCTGTAAACTTTGGTGATTTATTGAATTCGTTTGATAATTTTTCTGAAATTCTTTCGGTAAAACAGGCAAAAATTCACCAAAAATCATAGAAAATTCAAAAATTTACATGGACCTTCCTGACAACACCCTACATCACCACACCAAATTTCAGCTCAATCCAAGTATCACGGACCCAGTTAAGTCAAAACAATAATCTGCCTACTCTAGATTCGGTTTTCGGGCGGTCTACCTAGCGCAAGCTCCGTTTCCGTAGGTTTTTCTTGAGTCCAGAAGGGTGTAGGAGCTATAGTCAGTACCTACACATCAAATACAATTCAAATATAGTAGAACTTAGATCAATCAAGCTTTGTTTCATTGTTTTTTGGTTAATCAAATAGTTATGCGATTTTTGTCGAATAGGTATTGATTAGGGTATCAAAACCCAAAAATTTATAACCATGGCTTCCATAGAACACCAGGGAATTCCCAAGGTGTTATTATTCAGCCCATAAACTTGTTTAAACCTTCAAAACTCATGGATTAAAAAGGGTTTTCATGATCTAAACCAAGTTTTCTTAAGAGATCATGATTAAAACCTTATGAAACAAGGGTTATACCTTTGATTTGAAGGTGTTTAGTGCAAGATCAGCTGAGATGAAAGTGTTTTAGTGCAGATTGCTCGAAGAAATGAAGTAAATATGAATGAAATAAAAGGATTTAGATGAAAAAAAATATAATAAAATATGGGGGAGGGTGGCGGTTTGGGGTAGGGTCCATGGGACCACCTCGTGCTTCGTATTGCGTGTTAAAAGATGATGTGTATATTCCGTGTTGCGTTTAGGTTCATTTTCGGGTCCCGGACGCGTCTCCGATTTGCGAAACGGGCTCCGCTTTTCGCGTTTTTAGTGTCAAAGACTCGGTTTTAAAAACTGAGCATAACCGTCTCGAAATCCGAGCATGGTTACGTTTTAATCATAAAAGTCTCGTATGATGTTAGTTTATGTGTTTTTAAGCTTGATCGACCATTCCTTACATGTTTGGTTTGCCTTTCGTCGCTCTTAAAACAAGGCGTTTCCCTAACAGCGAACCGTCTCGTTTTGCGTGCCCTGGCTACGATTAGCTTCAAACCTTATGTCACAGTCTATGGCACAAAACTAAGTTGTTTCTGGAATTCGGAATCTTAAATGATGCTACCGATAACCTAATAATCAACGTCAAAGGTTTAACGTCAAGTCTCCGTTTAACACGTTGTTCAAGGCTAAGGACACCAACCTCGCATCGTTGGTCCTTACATGTTAACCATGACGTGCTCTCGGATTCCTCCGAGACATAATAACGATTGCTCAGTATAGCACCCAAGTCATACAAGTTTGCAAAGTTTACGCGCAATTATTGTTTTAATCATGCTTAAAGTTTAGGACCAATTAAGGTGTACCTGGTTTCATCATGGGTATCACAGTCTCCTCTGGTTAAGAAATTTCATCCTCGAAATTTACCATGTCTAGCTAGGGGAAAAGGTGAGGACATTTTCTACGGAATTCATCCTTCCATTCCCAGGTATATTCAGGTCCTTATTTCGAGTTCCACCGCATTTTAACCAGTGAAATCTTGTTATGCCTTAATTGTTTGACCTTGCCATCAACTATTTCCACCAGCTCTTTCACAAAGTGGAGTTTATCATCAACGTGTATGTCTTCCAATGGTATCTGGGTGGCCTCATTCGAAAGGCACTTCTTTAAGTTTGAAATGTGGAAGACATTATGAATGGCACTAAGCTCGGTTGGTAACTTCAACCGATATGCTACGGGACCTACTTTTTCTAGGATCTCGTAGGGTCCAATGTATCGTGGGGCTAACTTTCCGGTCTTTCTAAATCTGATAACGCCTTTCCGTGGTGATACTTTTAACAATACCCGTTCCCCCGCTTTGAACGATAGCGGTTTCCTGAGCTAGTTCAGATCCCGGCTTTCAGACCAACTCTTTTGCCGACTCTGAGCGGCTTTCAGACTATTCCGAATCTGATGGACCTTATCGATCATTTCCTGAACTAGTTCAGATCCCGTCAGTTGAGTGTCACCCACTTCGGCCCAGCAAAGTGGTGATCGGCACTTTCGACCATCGAGTGCCTTGTATGGGGCTGCCTGGATGCTACTGTGGTAACTATTGTTATATGAAAATTCCACTAGTGGGAGATGCTTGTCCCAGCTTCCTCCGAAGTCCAGGACACAAGCACGAAGCAAGTCCTCTGTTGTCTGAATCGTGCGTTCCAATTGGCCATCGGTTTGGGGATGGTAAGCAGTGCTCAAATCAATTTGCGTCCCCCAAAGCTTCTTGTAACTTTTGCAAGTACCGCGAGGTAAAATGGCTGTCTTGGTTGGAGATAATAGCAATCGGGACACCATGTCTAGCTACTATCTCATTAGTATAAATTTCGGCCACCTGATCCGTCTTATAAGTGGTATGTATCGGAATAAAATGTGCGGATTTGGTCAATCTATCTATGATTACCCAAATCACATCATGACCACGAGGCGTTTTTGGAAGATGAGTCACGAAATCTATCGTGATTTGTTCCCGTTTCCACTGAGGTATCCCGAGTTATTGTAACATTCCCGATGGTTTCTGATACTCGGCCTTGACTCGCGCACAAGTCAAGCATTGGCTTACATATTCGGCCACGTCCTTTTTCATCCTCGGCCACCAATAAAATTCCTTAAGATCATGGTACATCTTGTCTGTACCAGGGTGAATCGAATATTTCGATTTATGAGCCTCGTCCATTGTAACATTACGTGTTTTTACGTCCAATTAATTTCCAACACGTGTCCCGGTAATCCTTGTGTGCCGTGTGCCATGACAGGAGGGACCAAAGTCGTTGAATCGCTTTAAATATCCTCATTATGCCATGAAACGAAGTTGATGGACTTAATATGAAATTTTCAAACTTTTCATGTTCTGGGAGGTGGATGCGGACCGCATCACCTAAGCCATACGATCAGCATCCGTTTTTAAAACTGGGGGTGCCTTAGAGGCCATACGGACTGCATGATTAAACCCATATGGTCCGCCTGGCACTGCCAGTGAGCAGAAACATGGCAGAGCCATGTTCTGCCACCTCTTGATGAATTTGTCATCTTCCTTGCATGCTTGACACGTTATAGGACACCTATTCACGTCCTTAGACACCTAGAGACCATCTGAACTCCTCCATGATCATATAATTGATGAATTTTTGGTGTTTGCAACACACTTTCTTCACAACATTCACCAAGTTCATGCTAGTGGAGTTTTTGGTCACCTCCATGCTTTTCATTTCGTTCCTACCACTCATTTGGACCTAATGTAAGTGTTCAAATTCGTATTTAGTGATTTCTTATAGCTTTTAGCTTAAAACAAAGTCTTGTCGTAATTACGCCTTGACTTCATTCTAATCCGTGTATACTCCATCATTGTGAGTAACTAAAGGTCCTATATGTTTATAATAATGGAGGTGTTAATCCCTCAAGAGGGCATCTCTAGATTTTCACGGATTCATGGCCAATTGACGAGTCAACCGAAAAGTCAAAGAAAGTCAAACTGTCCAGTTTTATAAAATGTCATAACTAACAATAAGGATGTTATAAAATATGTTTTGATGCACTAACAACATAAAAAATAAGTATTAGAACATATACCAACTGATTTGGCTCGTCAAGATTTGGTCTAGGGTCGGTTTGCAACCGAAAGTCGTTATATTTGACTTTTCCTTTGACTTTCGCTTCTGACCCGATTTAGCCACTTTGGCTACTGACTTTTGGTCACTTTAAGACCATATTTACGTATAGGATGACTTCCTAAAGTTTTGTCACTCGATTCGTTAGAAATCTGAGTTTACATACAAGTTCCGCTAAAATTACATAAATTTTGCAAAAAGGTCCTTTTGGTACAAATCAAGATTTTAAACACCCATGCATGTAAATATAAAACATAAACTGATTTGTAAACATAATTTATTATGTTGATGTTAAGAATCTTATTATAACCTGAGTTTTCACAGAAGATACGTTTATGGCATTTAAAAGGCTAAAAAGCCCTTTTCGGCATTTTAAGAAGATTAAACATGATGTAATCAAAATGATGTGTTTACTGATATGGTATAATAAGTAGGACCATTTGGGATAATTATTCAGATTATGACCTGAATAAAAATCTAAGAATCGTTAATTGCCGCTAAATGACCAAACTACCCTCTTTACGGAAAAATGGCTTAAATCAATCTTTTATAAACCAAACTTAACCCTACTAGTGCAATAAGTCAAATGACATATTTTTGGTATATAAAACAGGTTCTAACCTCGTTTATCTCAAACATCGAATATAATGGCATTTATAGACTTTTACGCCTATTCAGAGCATAGTATGGTTTAAAGCCATAACCGTGAGCCGAGACTTGTTACCTACTGATTTATAAACTTATTTTCATCGAAATCACAGTAAGCACAATTCCCGGACTCAAAATCCCAAATTTTGTTTCAAAGCTATGTGTGAAATGACTAAAATGCCCCTACGGGACATAGTTTGTGTCAAAACCGTCAAACACACATATATTTGAAATCCTACTATTATAACATTATAAAATAAGTATTTTTACATATTTATAAAGGTCTTGACATCAGATTTATTTTAAACATCTTTTATAAACCTTAAAATGACCAAAATGCCCTTGTAAGGCATAATTCGATTTTAAATAAACCTCGGGCCTATCTTTTGCAAAGCTACTGATTTTACAACATATTTTAAACATATATCTATATGGAACTTGCATATGACTCTCTCGGTTACCCGGTTTAGCCTATGTGCGTTCGGTTAAGCTTACGTAGCTAATCTACGTACTTAAATCGAAACAGGTTTAACTTTGTCATTTCTCTATCAAAATCTAGAATGTTGTTGGTTTACCCATATTAGACAAGTTTATATACTTGTCAGGTCCAACTAACATCCTATTCCGGTCACCGCTTAATCTAGCGCATCGTATTGTATTGTTTTAGCGTAAGACTAACCGGTTCGAGTCTAAGAATTAACTAAGGACCCGTTAGCATTCTAATATTGGTTAATAATTACCATCACTCTAGACTAAATGCCTTCTGGTAAATTACCTGTACTTGCTTTGATCTACGGCTGAGTTCTTACTTTCCGGAGACTTAACTTCAGGTAAATACCTTTAACTTATTTTCCCTATACGGGCTTGGGATACGGTAAGTTATTACAACTTATTCGGGTATGGGATATGTTTTATCCAATTGTGATAATTAACTAAAATCTTGCATAACCCGGTTTTGATCTGTTTGTCTGAAACTAAAACATTGGGGGTGGACATGACCTTGTCCGGGATATCCTTGGCTCACTAAAGTGCTAGTGGCCACGACAATATAGCATGGCGTGTAGGCATACACTGGGTAATTGCTATCTGCTTTCTATCTGAAAGTTCAGAGTGGTGTGTCAGTCGATCAGGTCTCGGTTTCTGTACCGGGCTCCACATGTAAAAGCCTGACATGTAAATTTGTATACAAGGTCATTTGTACTATCCCAAGTTATTTATAAAAATGTGCCAAGTGCACCTAAAACCATTTTCGAAAGGACTTTCAAAACGAGTCGGTTGAGTGTATTTACCAGTGTAAACTGACGTATTTTCAAAGATTAAAATGCAGGTACAAGTACAAAATAGGCCGGAAGCTGCGGGGCGTTGACATTAAGGAGTTGCGACCTTAGAGTTGAGCCTGTAGAGTATGTTATCATTTTGTGTATGTTTATTTCCGATCCGCCTGTGGATCTTATTACAAGCCTTGACGTATATTTGTGTTTCGAACTCTTGGACACTTTATGGTTTGTAATAGTTTAAATTTTACTCCAAGCCTTCTGTTGTGTTGCTCTGTGTTATAATTGGTTATGATGATATCAACTGTACGTCACGATACTCCCCACCGGGCCCACCGGAATACACGTGGAAATCGGGGTGTGACATCCATGATCAACTGTCTCAACTCCGAATTTGCAGGAATCCACACTCGGTTCTTGAAATACAACACCTCATCCGTTTTCCTCACAAAACCTTTCTCATTCCCGTGCAATCCTTCACCGGGTAACTGGCTTTCCTCCAGGGCTTGCATCTGCGCGTTCCGGATTTGATCTATCAGGCTTGTCTGCACAATCATTCCCAAGGCTCTCCCTCGAAGTGGTTTAATTCGATACTTTCTACTTAGCACATCCGCTACCACATTAGCTTTCCCCGGGTGGTACTTTATTTCACAGTCGTAATCGTTTAACAGTTCCACCCATCTACGCTGCCTCATGTTCAATTCCTTTTGGTCGAAGATATGTTGGAGGCTTTTGTGATCCGTATATATAGTACACTTGGTAACATATAAGTAATGTCTCCAAATCTTTAGAGCAAATATAACGACGCCTAGTTCCAAATCATGCGTCGTGTGGTTCCTTTCGTGCACCTTCAACTGTCTAGAAGCATACGTAATAACTTTATTCCTTTGCATAAGGACACATCCAAGCCCTTGTCGTGATGCGTGGCAATATACGATAAAGTCGTCATTGCCTTCGGGTAGCGTCAGGATTGGGGCTTCACATAACTTTTTCTTTAAAAGCTGGAAAGCGGTTTTCTAATCCTCACCCCATTCATACTTCCTATCCTTCTACGTCAATGCGGTTAACGATTGAGCAATACTAAAGAAATTTTCGATGAAGCGACGGTAATATCCTGCCAGTCCCAAGAATTGGCGTATCTCTTTTGGAGATTTCGGCACAGGCCAATTCTTGATCGCTTCTATCTTTCTTGGATCTACATGAATTCCATACGGATCCACCACATGTCCAAAAAATTGCACGGCTTGCAACCAAAAGTCGCACTTAGACAATTTAGCATACAGTTGTTCTGTCCGTAGTATTTCCAAAATAGCACGTAAGTGATGCTCGTGCTCGTCCTTACTCTTGGAGTAGATTAAGATATCGTCGATGAAGAGGATGACAAATTTGTCAAGGTACGGTTTACATACTCGGTTCATGAGGTCCATAAATACCAAAGGTGCGTTGGTTAGCCCGAAGGGCATAACCAGGAACTCATAGTGGCCATAACGAGTTCGAAACGCTGTCTTAGGAATATCATCCTCTTGGACCTTCACTTGATAATAACCTGACCGAAGATCTATCTTAGAAAAATATCGGGCTCCTTGTAGTTGATCAAAAAGATCATCGATCCTTGGAAGAGGGTAACGATTTTTTATAGTGACCTTATTCAACTCTCGGTAGTCAATGCACATGCGGAAGCTACCGTCCTTTTTCTTCACAAACAAGACTGGGGCTCCCCAAGGAGAATAGCTAGGACGGATGAAACCCCGATCCAGTAACTCCTGCAGCTGCGTCGATAGTTCTTGCATCTCAGACGGTGCAAGACGATATGGGGCTTTGGCAACGGGTGTCGTTCCTGGTATTAGGTTGAGGGTCCGTTGTACGGATCTTTCTGGTCCTAATTCAGCAAACCTAAGGTAAACATGCGGAATCCGTTTGCATAGGCGACATTGTAGACAAGTTTGTTACTGATTAATCATTGTTTCATTGATGTATAGACGTTACAGATCCTGGAAACACTTGGACAGAGCTTCGCCTCTGCCGTGACAAAATCTCTGAATCATACAAATGAAATCCCAAGGCACCTTTATATAGGTTTACAAGTTCGCTGGTGAGGAAGTGAGTTCGGGCGAACTTGACATTATCATCACCATGACCAGTGAACTTGACCTCTAACTTACTTAAATACGCCTCGTTTCTAACAGATTAAGCCCTAATCGCTCTGCCTTGATATTATACGATGACGTAGGCAACAGACATATGCATCAACATACTCCCCCTTGGATGTTGCCGTAGTCATCATTCTTCAAATAAGTTCCTGAGTCTTTAAGGTATTCTTGATCTTCATTTCTTGAATAACTTTAACTTCCTTGATCTACATAGCATCTACAATCCTTTCCTCCTATCTTGAGCATGTCTTGATAAAAGTTTAATCACCATGCTCCCCCTTACTTTGAGCTTTCTTGTATATTCAATCAACGTGTTTTATCCAGCTCCCCCTTAAAATCAACTTCATGTTTCAAAGTTCCTCAAACATTCAAATAAACACATCAGATTCAAACTTTGAGATTTCAAAACACAAACATTTCAAATTTTAATCTTCTTATCAGTTTTAAACCCTCTCAGTTATTCAAGTCCAAATTAATGACCTTGAATATCTGATTCATGTATCAAGTTCAACTTAATGATCTTGATTAAACTTTTTGACACTAAACTGACACATTTATTCAAATGTAAGTTTCAACTTAATGAACTTTTAAACTTTTTAGATCAATTTGAAATTTTCAAACTTTTTGATCCGCATCTTTAGATTTTGAAATCAGCATTTCATCATCATTGGTCAAAACTAAAAGATAATATAATCTTTTTGCTTTTATGAATTGAATATCAAACACTAAGTATGTACACACATATTTACAAGCATATTTTTGTTGAGTTTGTGTTAAAGGATCATATCAGTTTTTCTGAGACAAATCACCAGTACCATTGACCTTTTTCTTGACACTCCGTTTTAAACAAATTTACCTAGATTGTCGATATGTTTGTCCAGTTAAGCTTCAACACATTTTTCAATTGTTCCAAGATATGTTAGATATGAATTATGAAAGTTGACTTAACTATGGTTCCCATCTCAGAATATACTCCCGTATCAAGATTCCCTAGATTTCATCTTACAGGGGAATATAGCGTTACTGATATATGTATTTGGGTTAATGCAAAGCCTTGAGAGCTCAGGTTAATACCACCGTATTGACAAAGAGATGAAGGCTCGACTTAAAGGTAGTGTTCCAAAATGGAATCTTTTTGTACTGCAATTGTAGTATCTTTCGATAATTTCAATTGAATGCAGTTTTAGGGGATTTTGCAAAAGCGTTACAAAAGTTCTAGGCTATTGCTTCCGCAAAATAAGAAGAACTTGTATAATACCCCAGATATCAATCATCTATAAAGACCACGTATCTCAGAATCAGGTAATCTCTCAAACGAAATTTAGGAGTACTAAGTCCATATATCCGAGAGATGTTAATCCACAAGATTAAGCAGTTGTAAAATTTAGTTTATATCCCAGAAATAATCTACTAAACGTGTAAAGCCTATCGACACATCCACAGTAGGACTTGTTTATACTTTTTAAACTTTACAAATCCTTAGCGTACTGTAATAGTCCACTGATGTACTATCATTTCCTTTTATCCACAAAACTCTTTTTGCCTTTATCGATGTTTTTGTATTTTTTGTATTTAATATGTTTTTGGATTTTCTGAAAAAAAATTTCTCCCCCTAAAATTCAAAAACATATTTTTGGAATTTTTATTTATAGAAAAACATTGACCAGCTGATGAGAATCACTTCAATTCGCCATCCATTACTGCTTCACAAATTTACTTTAAGCACCCTCCCCCTCATGATGACAAAAACCTTGACACTTTTGCTTTTATAACAATTTACTGAACATGAGTTTTGTCTTGTTCAACAGTGAGGGTTCTGTGAAATTTTCAATTTTTTTTCAAAAATTTGTAAATTTTTGAATTAAACATTATTGGAACATGTTTTCGAAAAATTTTCTCCAAAAAAAAATTCAAAAATTGTAAAGTAAATGATATAGAAATGTATTAAGGCCTTTATATAGAACATGATAACCCGGCCCATCTTCAACGAGTGCTACGGAACTCCATTCTCAATAATTTGTCATTATCTCGGAAGTTCCTGCACAAAGACACCAACAATTAGTTGAATAGTGACACCCAAGCCTTTGCAGTCTTAGGGTCGTTTCTTCAACCTTAATTTTGATTTTCATTACACAATCAAGTTTATTTTGAACTTTCTCAAGTTTTGGAAAGTCCTCTAAACTTTCAATTTTCACAGATTGTGTCACTTCCTTACCTTTGACCAACCATGTTTGATTTTTTTTTAAATCTTTCTTGAAATACAATGTAGAAACTTTTGTTCATTACTATTCGAGGATTCACCAGTTTCAAAATTTGAGAACTTAGTAATAATTGGTTTCACCTTGTTTGTAGTTTCTATACATTGTTTTAAAACCTGAGTTGGTATTCCAGATTTTTTGTTATCAATATGAGCAGTATTAGGTTTAATTTGTAAACATTTACTAGCAATGTGTCCAGTTACTCCACATTTATGACACTTCTTGTTCTCATATCGATCTTTTCTATCAAACCATACACTCAAATCATAACATTGATTTGATGTGTGGTAGCCATCTTTCCTAGTTCTCTTGTTCCTTTGATTTGACGTTGAAGCACTGTGGTCCGACCTGCACCACTTATTTTCAAATTTTTGTGAGTTTTGTTTTTCAAAATTGTTTGAATTTTTATACTGATTGGATGATTATTCCGATGACCTTTTATTTTTGTTTTGAAAACTTTTAAAAATTTGTTTTTGTTCTTCATTCTGCTTAGAAGGTTTTTGCGTTGGGCATTCACCTTTTTCAGTAGATTGTAGAACAGTTTCTTGAAAAAAAAAATTTAGTTTTAAAAATATTTCATTTTTCTCTTTTCTGACATTTTCATCATCGGTATCATCATCGCAATCCTTAATTATGACATTGTCATAATTTGTAACAACGTTACTTATTGGAATTTCCTTTTTATTATTATTGATCGGTTTTGAACATATATGATCTAACTTTAATGAGGAGGTCACAAAACCTTTCAATAATTTTTTCTGAATTCACAGCTTTCTTTTTAACAGTCTCAACTTCTTTTTCAAGTTGAGCTATTTTTTCAATATGAGAATTTATTACTTTTTGATTTTCTATATTTAATTTTTCAAAAACAATATTTTTATTTTTAAACATTTTTATTTCATTTTGAAAATCTACTACCATTTGTAATTTTTCATTTTCTAAAATTTTATTTTGTTTTCAAAATTCTTTTCATTTTCTTTTAATTTTTCATTTTCTAATGTCAAACTCTCAATCTCATTCAAGAGTTTGGCATTATCTGCCTGATAATTGTCTACATCATAGACCGGGCAGACTAATTTAGAACTTGAAGACTCATTTGTTGATATACTTGAAACTAGAGCTTCACAGTTCTTAACCACTACGCTCTCTTGAAACTTATTCTTCAGAGATGTCCGTAATTCTTTCGCAGTCTTGTATTCTGGTAAAAGTATTAGGATGTCTTCCTTAATCGATTGCTGGATAAGATTAATCATTTTCTTTTCAGCAAAATAATCATTTTTCTGTTGAGTACAATATTTGCACTTCTCCAGATTTTTCTGATTCTCATCTCGAGGAACGACATAACCAGTCTCAATCACGGCCCAATTGCGAAAATGCATAGCTAGGACCCAGCTCTCAAATTTTCCTTTCCAAACTTCATACTCAGCAAAACTTATCAACATTGGCGGCTTCACGGACCCCATTTCGTTTTCCAAACTAATATGTCGTTCAAAACACTTGAAAAAATGATTAGCAAACAGACAATTTTAGTAAAAATTTGACTTTTTAATCGACAATATTAGCGTATCGGTTTGCTAAAAACGTTTAAAATTTTTCGAAAAAATGTTTTACCAGATTAGAGCTTTAAACTCGTCTCGTCGATACAAATCTAACGATATATAATGTCCGAGACGTTTTTCGGGATTTTCATGCCGTTTTTTTAGAAACCTTGGACAAGTTCGGTCGAACTTGTAACAGCTTGTGAAATCAGCTACTTAACAAGTTCAAGCGAACTTGTGATAAAATCCAAAGGAATCAGCAAGTTCGGGCGAACTTAGAGAGAATTTCAATCAAATTTTGATCAAGTTCGGCCGAACTTCATTAAATATGATAAAAATCAGGAAAGTTCGAGCGAACTTGGGTAAAATCGTTGAAAAAACAATCAAGTTCGGGCGAACTTGATGAAAAATGTGAATTTTTCAGTCAAGTTCGAGCGAACGTGATATTAAGTTCGAGCGAACATGAGTTATTCGACATGGTTTTTTGCAATTTTTGACATGAATTCGTTTGTTTTAAGCTCTGATCTTTTCAACGGTTTATCTATTATGGATTTTACGTATTATACTTGAAAATCAGTCCATTTTATCCGTGAATTGTCCAAGAAAAGTTAAAAATGAAAGAATAGAGTAGAAGCTGAGATGATTTCAGTCCAATGTCTTCATATTAGGCGAATCCTTCTCTGATACCAATTGAGCGTCTGTTGTACAGATCTTTCTGGTCCTAATTTGGCAAACCTAAGGTAAACGTGTGGAATCCGTTTGCATAGGCGACATTGTAGAAAAGTTTGTTACTGATTAATCACTGTTTCATTGATGTATAGACGTTACAGATCCTGGAAACACTTGGACAGAGCTTCGCCTCTGTCGTGACAAAATCTCTGAATCATACAAATGAAATCCCAAGGCACCTTTATATAGGTTTACAAGTTCGCTGGTGAGGAAGTGAGTTCGGCCGAACTTGACACCATGACCAGCGAACTTGACCTCTAAGTCACTTAAATACACCTCGTTTCTAACAGATTAAGCCCTAATCTCTCAGACTCGATATTATACGATGCCGTAGGCAACAGACATATGCAACAATATAGGTCGATGTGAAAGTCGACTTGTCGATTAGGCGGCAATCTGGGCAATTCCTCCGGGAATACATCCAGATATTCACATACTACCAGGATGTCTTCAATACGCTTCTCGGCTGGTTCCTCCATCGTGATGCTGGCTAAAAACACGTCACATCCCCATCGTATATACTTCAATGCCTTGAGGTGAGATATGTGTGACATCTGAGCCTCGTCAAGCATCAAACAATACCGAACAATTCAGAATCTAATGAAATCTTGTGTTTCATTCCTGAGAATTGTGTAATTACATGTGACATTTATACATTTTAGTCCATGTACAATTTCAACTCCTTTAGGCTTTATTAGAAGTTAAACATAAGCTATTAGGCAAAACAAAACCAATTTAATACAACGTATGTTCCGGAATAGTTACATAAGCTAAACATACCTTAAATAACCTTTGCATAACTTAGAAATAAGTTTTGAAGGGTTTGGTATGTCAAAAACAAGTTTATTCGATCACACGGACTATTTACGACAAACTGCGAAAGTCTGCCGATTCTCGCAGCGACGTACGCTCCGGAACGGTCACAAGCTTAACATACCATAAACCCTTTACATAGCTTAGAAATAAGTGTTGAGGGCTTCGGTATGGCAAAAATACACTTTTGTAACTTCAGGGGCTATTTTGCAAATTCTGTGAAACTATGCCTTTTTGCGTATAACGCCATCCAGGACATATTCGGACATCCAAAAAATTTTGTAATCATTAAAAATATCATATTTTAGTGATTGGGATGCAAAAATGTCATTTGTTACGCATTTACGGTCATACACGCGTTCGTTACGCTTTTCGTCGTAATTAACCGAAAACCGCAACCGTACGACCAAACGAACCGACCTCTGGAACATTTGTGGACATATTTCAAGTTCCCTATACTTTACATTTGTGGCCTGTCCAATTCGCAGGCTTGTGTGAAACCAGCCCAGGTTGCAATTATATAAACAAGGCTTTGCATTAGGGTTTAGGTTAATCACCAGAATCACAAGTGAGAGAGAGATTTCGTATAGCACATAGGGCTTGGACGAAATTCTATGTGTGAGGATCTTGATTGATTGTAATCAGTTTGATTGATAATCAGTAAAGATTAGTTTATGGTGATTCTGTTCCTACACGTTTTCTGTGACAATCTGATCTAGATGATTCTACACTCTAGATTAGATATACAATTATGTGAAGATCTATACGATTAAGGGGACCTACAATTGGTATCAGAGTATTAGGCTCTTGATTGGCTCGGTTCAGAATTGTTTGCTGCAGAAAACTGACAAGTTTTTGGAGTTTTGGAGGCCGTTTGGTGAAACCCTAAAAGTTTCTGTGTTTTTATTGGCTTTTCCGTATTTGATTGTTTGCTGTTTTGCAGGTTTATTGGCTGTTTTTGCAGGTTTTTGGAAGAATTTTGCTTGGAAAATTGAAGATTCGAAGAAATGTTCTTTGTGTTCTTCCTAGTGTTCATTAGGATTTTTGTGAAAATTGCTGATTTTGGTTACTTTGATTTTGCAGGAATCTGTTTGGGAAAGAGATAAAATCTCTTCAAACTTTGAAAAGATTTGGTCGAAAATATCAGAATCCCGAAACTTTGGAAGGTTGTTACCAGCTTGCTGAACAAGTTTGTCAAAAAAGCAGTCTGGACCTGCGGATTTGATAAACCAATGCATTTAACCGACCCAGCGTTTTTAAATCCTAAGGCGACTTAGGTAACCGCGTAATTGTCCTCTGTGACATTACTTTGGTGATCTGCTACGTTACCAGCGGATTTGATCTGCCTGCGTAATTGTCCTGTGGATTTACCAGCAGATTTGATTTGCCTGCGTAATTAAACTGCTCAGCGTAATTGACCAAACCAGCGCATTTAAACTGAACCTGCATAAATAACAAAGCCAGCGAAATAAGTAACCTGCGTATTTAACCAGCACATTTAATCAAAACCAGCGTAATTAACTAGGTGGAACCCATAAGCTGCTGACGTAATCGGAAATAAACGTTTTCGAAAATATAAAGTGATCAATTAGGAATTTTGTAGAACCGTTTGCACCGTTAGAATCCTTTGATTTTAAGGACAAAATAACAGTTTTCATAGAGTTTTTAACCGTTTTTAGCGAGCCGGTTCGTTAAAAGTGTCAAAATGTCAAATTTGAACAACTTGTTGAGAATGGAGCATGAAGTAGGCACGACGAATAAACCGCCAAAGATGATGAAGGTAGAAAAATACCTTACGTGGAAAGACAGGTTTCAGTCGTTTGTTGAGTATCAAGACACGAGAATGTGAATCTGTATTGTCGATGGGTACACAAACCCAACTCATGAGTTCGAAGGCAGACAACGGGTCACATCTTATATCAATATGGAGGAAGCAGACAAGAAGATATATGAAGCTGAAAAGCGTGCTCTAACTGCTATCAAAATGTCTCTACCAGAGGAATTAAACACACCTTTAAGAGGTACATCAGTTCAAAGGAAATGTGGGATGCTCTAGAGAAGAGGTATGAGGGTAATCCTGATGTGAAGAAGAACAAGAAAGATTTGTTGAAGAAGCAGTTTGCTGTCTTCAAGGGCATGAGAAATGCGTCTCTAGAAGACATCATTACATGGTTTTATCATCTGATGACGGAGATAGATAATTATGATATAGAGGGATACAGTGATACTGAGATCAATGATAAGTTGCTAGATGCTCTACCCACTAATGGGATATAAACACCCTCATGATCAAGAGAGAAGCTGATTATGCAACTATGTTCTTAGAAGAAGTTGTCGGGAAGCTGAGAGGAAGAAGGAAACAGGTTATGATCAGGTTCAAGATCCGGGAGTTTACAAAGGCATTCCATCTTCATATTCTCACAACGCTTCGAGTGACTCAGCAACGGCATTTCTCTCAAGCGAATGTGAAAATGTCTTTGATGATAATGGTGAATTGTGTTTTGTTGCCTCAACGGGAGGTTCAAATGCAGGGAAGAGACAACAGGAACAGCAGAAGACTGGATCCAATAATAGCAGGATTCCAAATTCCATGCCCATGAGTGTGAAATCAGCTGAGAATCAACTGGTGCTCCTTGCCTCGTTTCTTGCTTCATATCAGAACTATATACAGGGCAAGATAACAGATCCAGCAGCACTGGATGAAGATTATGAGTAGATTGATCCAGACGATTTGGATGAGATGGATATTCAGTGGCATATGGCCATGATAACTCTTAGGGCTAAACGGTTCATGAACAGAACTGGGAGGAAGTTTATTGGCAAAAGGGTTGGATTCGATAAATCCAAGGTTCTATGCGTTAAATGTCAAAATCTTGGGCATTTTGCTAGAGAGTGCCAAAGACAAACAGGAGAATCACAAAAATCTTCCACGTTTCATAATTCATCTAACCAAAGTTCATCCAGTGGTGCATCACGTGCACTTGTTTCCACTACTTCTCCTGATGGTTCATATGATTGGAGTCTTCACCTTGAAGATGATGAAACCATAACACAAGCTCTAATGGAAGAGATCGTTACTGTGATCGAAGAAGGTCAACTAGATGAGGGGGAAGCTAGTGATGTTGTTCACGAGGAGAGTTCTGAAAAAAAGATGGTAATTGAACAAGTTGCCAGTGAAGAAGCTGAATTTAACAGAACAGATTGTTGCTGAACAAGTAAAGCCTGAAGAGAAACCAGATGAAGAGGCAAAGACTGATGACGTACAAGTGCAATCTGACGAAGAAGAGAAGGTCAAAGCCAATCTTGCTGCATTAATGGCCGATTTGTGTAAAGCTATTGGTGATGTAAGTTCACAACCAGTAAGTTTTGTCTGCATGAGTTGTAGTGAACTAAGAGGTACAGTTGACAGGTTGTCCACACACAACCAAAGTCTGGTAAATGAACTAAATGGTCTAAAAGAATCAAACTTTTTCATAAAAAGAAAAGAGTCTCAATATTTAAGGAAAATAAAATCATGTGAAGCTGAAGTTAAAACCTTAACTAAAAAATTAAATAAAGAGCTTCAAGTGATAGATTTAGCACATGAGACTATGAGAGATAAAACAAAAGAACTGTCTGACAAGTGCCAAGAATTATCTAACGCACAAGTTAAGATAGTTGAGCTTCAAAGGAAGATAGAACAGTTTAGAAACACGTCTTTTGTAATGAATCACATGATAGGAAACTTAAAAAAGAGTACTGATCGAACAACGGTGGGATTTAATGAAGTTCCTCCACCTGTTCATCAGGACTTTCATTTTTACCACATGAAGATGATTTAACAGATTTTGTGTACGGTGCAGCTTTGGTTGAGCCGATGACTATCGACTTACCTGATAGTTCCGTATCTGAGAATGATGTTTCTGAGTATGAAGTGGCTGATGTCGAGAAGGAGACAAAGCATGACACTGCCTTCAAAAATAAAAAAGCATCTTCCCAATCTTAAAAACAACATTTTGTTAAAAAGGTTAATTTTGTGAAACGGGATGACATGAAAATGAGAATAGTGTGATTGAAACAGAGTCAAATGAAAAGTTTGTTAAAGATAAAATGAACAAAGGAAAATCAAAAGAAACAAACGTTGGTCGTTCAAAAACTTCGCCCAACTAATCAGATCCATCAACTTCAAAGGCTTCACCTAAGACATCTTTTGCTAAAAGATCATGCTTTAATTGTCATACAAAGGGACATGTCGTTAGTTGTTGTCCTTACAAGAAAGGTGAAGCACCTTTAAAAGAAAAGAAGAAAGATAAATCACCAGAAAAGAAGGGTGATTGTAAGTTGAAGACATCAAACTCACCGAAGAAATCTGTTGTTGAAGACAAGGCTGAAAAAGGAAATCAACAATTTCCTCGTTTTCAAAGAAATCAACCAAGGTTTCAGCCTGAGTCTCCAACTGGCATATTCGACAGACCTAGAAGTAGTTCACCTAAAATGAATAATTTTAATGGTCAGTCAAATAATTTCAGAGGTCAAAGTTCACAACAAAGTCGATATCACACTGGTGGTAGTCAAAATTTTTACATTAATGACTCAAGAAAGTATTACAATCAAAATTTTGGATATCATTCGAGAGTTCATCAGAACTCAGGATTTGCGAATCACAATAGAGGTTTTCAAAATCAGAATTTCCAAAGGTCACATAGTCCAAACATGTATAGGAACCCTCATGACTAGAGACCTAGTGGAAATTAAAAACAATTTCCATCAACAGGTCTGAGATCCAAGACTCCTACTAGGAGTGATGGATATTGGATGGAGTGTCTGGTGGTTGATGAATCTGGAAGACCCAAGACCATTAAGGCTTGGGTCCCCCAAACTAACTAAATTATTTTTGGTTTGTGAAGGAGCTGCTAAGGAGGCTGATCAACTTGTGGTATGTTGATAGTGGCTGCTCTAGGCATATGACGGGGGATAAGAGGTTGCTGAAAGATTTTGAAGAAATAAATGGAGGTTACGTGAATTTTGCAGGAGCAAAAGGTGGAAAAATCACAGGTCAAGGGAAAGTGACCAATGGGAAGATAACCTTGGACAAAGTTAACTATGTCGAGCAGCTCAAACACAATCTAATGAGCGTGTCACAAGTCTGTGACAAGGGTTACTCTGTCCACTTTACCAAGTCTGAGGCACTGGTGTTAAAACTTGGTTTGATTATTCCTGATGATTGGGTAGTTATGCGAGCACCAAGGAAGAATGATACCTATGTCATGGAAATCAGTGTAACTGATTCTTCAGTGGTGACTACCTGCTTGCTGTCAAAAGCATCTGAGGCGGAGTCGTTGTTATGGCATAGACGCATGGCACATATCCACTATCGCAAAATGAATTATATAATTAAGAATGGTTTAGTGGAAGGTGTGCCTATGTAGAAGTGTTATGTGGATGATAAGTGTCTTCCGTGTAAAATGGGAAAGCAACACCAAAACCTCACATGTCTAAAACCGTGAATTCCATTGCCACTCCACTTGAATTACTTCATATGGATTTGTTCAGTCCAGTAAATGTAAGGAGTATTGGAGGAAAATATTATTGCTTAGTTGTTACTGATGACTTTTCTCGTTTTTCTTGGGTTTTCTTTCTAGTGACAAAGGATGAGACAGCAGAAATGTTGATCAATCTTTTTGCAAAGTTGGAGAATCTACTTCAGACAAGAATAAAGTGCATTAGAAGCGACAATGGCTCAGAATTCAAGAATCGATTGCTGGATATGTACTGTCTCTGCAAGGGGATAGAGCATCAATTTAGTGCTCCATACACACCGCAACAGAATGGAGTGGCAGAACAAAAAAACAGGACATTAATAGAAGCTGCTAGGACCATGCTTTCTGATTCTAAGCTTCCTGTCATCTTTTGGGCAGAGGCTGTGAATACAGCTTGCTATGTTCTGAATAGGGTTTTGACGGTTAAACGACACAATAAAACGTGTTATGAACTTCTGAGAAACCGTAAACCAAATTTAGAAGGCCTCGAACCGTTTGGGCTTCCATGCACGATAATTAGAAATAAAAACCAACCAAAATTTGGTGAGGTCGCTGACGAATGATTTTTCCTAGGTTATGTCGACGGTGCACCAAACAAGAGAGTTTTTAATAATTCTAGTAAAATTGAAACGGTTTTTAATATTGAAATTATACATATTCTCCCAAACAGTCCAGCTCAGGTCCAGCCATCCTATATGATTATGATCTATATTTTGAGTGTTTTAAATTTCCTGAGTTTTCTGATGCATGTGATATAGAAGTAATTCACAATTTGGCTCGGGATGAAGATGATCGAGCTTTTGGTCCGATTTCAAGTGTTCCAAGTGTCGTTGCTTCAGGATCTTCCTCAAATGCAAATGCAAATGCAGAAGTAGCGGATTCCAGTGGCAGTGAGTCTGAACCTCTTGAGGGGGAGGACTTTACTAATCCGTTTGCTGATCAACATGTTCATGGGGAGATTGGATCAAATCTAGAGACTAACTTGGAAGTTGACACCATTGCTACAACACGAGCAAACAGAGATCATCCCGTGGAGAATATTATAGGTGATCCGAATGCAGGCGTTCAGACAAGGAGAAGTATCGCTGAAGGTTCATGTATGTATGCTACGATTGAGAAGACTGGTATTATCATTGAGTGCTTGTGTAGTTGTTTTATTTCTCAAGAGGAGCCGAGGAATGTTCATATGGCTCTGAAGGATAATTCATGGGTAGAAGCTATGCAGGAAGAACTAGCTCAGTTTGAGAAGTTGAAAGTTTAGGAGTTAGTTGATTTACCAGAGGCAGAAAGAGAGATTGGCACCAAGTGGGTGTTCAAGTGTAAGAAAGATGACCGAGGAACCGTGAGAAAGAATAAGGCTCGGTTAGTGGTAAAAGGGTTCAATCAGCAAGAGGGGATTGATTATAATGAAGTGTTTGCACCAGTTGCAAGGTTAGAAGCAATTAGGTTGTTTCTAGCTTTCGCATCATTAAAGGGCTTTAAAGTTTATCAGCTTGACGTGAAGAGTGCATTTCTTTACAGGAAAGTCCAAGAAGTGGTGTATGTCTCACAACCAGATGGGTTTACTGATCCAGACTATCCAGATAGAGTGTATAAAACTAAACAAAGCATTGTATGGATTGCATCAGGCACCCAGGGCGTGGTATGAGACACTGTCAACTCATTTGTTGAAGAATGGCTTTGAAAGAGGTCAAATTGACAGTACACTTTTCATTAAGAGAAAGAAGGAAGATTTTCTGTTGGTACAAATATACGTCGATGATATCATTTTTGGTTCATCTGATGAGAGCATGTGTCATGAGTTCGAAGAGGTGATGAAGGGTAAGTTCGAGATGAGTGCAATGGGTGAGTTATCAATCTTCTTGGGGTTGCAAGTTGAAAAAAAGAAGGATGGCATCTTTATTCATCAGACAAAGTATGTGTATGACATTTTAACTCGTTTCAAGATGGAGGATTGCGCGACTTTTAATACACCCATTTGTGAAAATCACAACATTGGTCTAGATGCTGAGAGTGTGCACGATGTTGATCCTACTCAATATGGGGCCATGATTGGATCGTTGATGTATCTTACTGCTTCAAGGCCGGACATTATGTTCGCCATATGTTTGTGTGCCAGATATCAAGCTAATCCAAAGGAATCGCATATGAAGGAAGTGAAGCGTATACTTCGTTACTTAAAGAGGAAACCTAAGTTTGGGCTATGGTATCCTGCTGATAGTGACTTGAAGTTTATTGTATACACTGACTCGGATTTCGGAGGATGCAAATCTATAAGAAAATCTACCACAGGTGGTTGTCAGTTCTCAGGGGAAAGACTAGTTTCATGGCAGTGCAAGAAACAAGCTTGTGTGTCTACGTCTTCGTGTGAAGCTGAATACATTGTGGCGGGTAGTTGTTGTTCACAGGTTCTGTGGATCCAACAGCAAATGCGCGATTACGGTTTGAATTTCACTCGCACACCTATTATGATAGACAATAATACCACAATTTCCATCACAAATAATCCCGTAAAACACAGTCGCACAAAACATATTGCCATTCGTCAT
The DNA here is from genome assembly GCA_947069175.1 of Scalesia atractyloides. NCBI lineage: Eukaryota > Viridiplantae > Streptophyta > Magnoliopsida > Asterales > Asteraceae > Scalesia > Scalesia atractyloides. The sequence goes on from CAMTDV010000030.1 coordinate 33,654,900, forward strand.
CATTTTATACGGGATTATGCTGAAAAGAGAATGATTGAACCGCATAGAGTCGACACACTAGATAACCTGACAGATCTTTACACTAAAGCTTTTGACAGGGATCGATTTAAACATCTAGTCGAACTCAACGGGATGAGGAATCCTGAATAACCAATTTTTCATAAGAATTTTTGTAAATAGTTTATTGCTTTCTTAAAATCAAAAACATAAAAAATATAGAAAACCATAAAATGCAAAAAAAATGGAAAATCAAAAATGAGTTTTCATTGTGTTGAAAAAGAAGAAATGATAGTACATCAGCAAATTAAACTGTCACACTGAAACTGAAATTCAATTGCTTAAGTGTGACAGCAGATTCATCATATGATGTACCAGTAGGCAAGAATCATGAAATAATCAACTTACCATGGTGATATAAACATAAAGAATTGAGTATGAGTGGGTAACATATCAGTGGCGTATAGTTTTATAACCTTAAATCTTGCGTTGATAGATTGCCAAAATCTGAAGTTTTGGATCTTTATACTATTATTTCATCTGGGGTATCAGGGTTGTTCTTCTGCTGCATCCAGATATATGCTGACCTAGGCACAACCAGGATATCTTAAAAGAGCTAAAAATGCCAAATCCTAGAAATTGAAGAAGCTCTCCTAGAGAGTCATTCAAATGTGCAAAATGCATAAATCGTACCAACATTTGGTATTTGTCTTAACCCTTATTGGATATTGGTCTCTTTGTTGTACGAAAGTACTGACCTGATCACCAATTATCTGACGTTGTAAATCTAAAAGGATGAATTTTGGTATACTCACCTACTACGATGAATCTTTGTGCATACCTTGATCGTGGGGATATGTCCTGAAGTGGGACACACTAGTATGTCAGTATAAAATTACATTAACATATCACTGGGTAAAGGTACTTGAAATGTTCATGTGTTTTGTTTAAGTGGACAAACATACTGGTAATCGTATTGAACTGCTTTTCATAAAAATTAAAAGATAGAATGCACTGAGAGTGTGAAACGGTTTGATTAGGCTGGTATGATCTTCTTAACTAGTGATTCTCACAAAAACAGAGTGTTTATTTTCTTGTTATTTATTTGTTTTCAGAAAATTATAAAAATCCAAAAAGATTTTCTTTTTCTTTAAAAATTCTTAACGTACGGAAAATGGTTGTTCTTGGAGGAATTGTTACCGAAAGGGAGAAACAGTGTTACAAATGAGTTCAAGATTTTTCAAATTGAAGGTCTAGTGGTGTTTGAGTAAAAAGTTTTGATTGTTGGTGTTGAGATGAAAAATTGCTTAATCTGTATTAAAGTTTACACATCTCTCGATTAATAATAATTTGTTATCTTGGATTGAAAAATTCTTATGGTTTTTCGAGATATTTGTTTTGTATACAGATAGTTGCAATTTGTTCTTATGAAGCAAAGTGAAGTTTAGTGAAGAGGAGTCTGTTTGGATGCATGGTAGAATCCTCCTTTCTACATTGCGGACAAAGTTTGAAGAAGTTGAAGATTGCTATGCAAATGCTGAACTAGAGTTTACTCAAGTGCTAACAACTTTGAAGATTTGGTGATTGGATGCATCAGCTTAGCGGGAGTCTGTTGCTGACAGAAGCTATTGAAGCTGAAGCTATCCAAAGACCAATGACGATGAAAGATTACATGTAGAATGCAAGAAGACTGAAGACAGAAGACTGAAGACAAAGTTTTTATTAAGCTTTTATCAAGTGGGAGTCTGTTGGTGCATGTTTGTGACAACAGCTTTTAGATTCAGGTCTTTAGATATCTTGTAATTAGTGAAATGATAAATGGTTAGCAGGTTTAGCTTTGTATCAGTGAGTTAATAGTGATTGGGCCAAATCAAACCCACATTGGGGGAATGGTATGCGAATTGGGCCTGTCCAATTCGCAGGCTTATGTGAAACCAGCCCAGGTTGCAAACTCGCGTTATATAAACAAGGCTTTGCATTAGGGTTTAGGTTAATCACCAGAATCACAAGTGAGAGGGAGATTCCGTATAGCACATAGGGCTTGGACGAAATTCTGTGTGTGAGGATCTTGCTTGATTGTAATTAGTTTGATTGATAATTAGTAAAGATTAGTTTGTGGTGAATTCTATTCCTACACGTTTTCTGTGACAATCTGATCTATAGGATTCCGCACTCTAGATTAGATATACAATTATGTGAAGATCCATACGATTGAGGGGACCTACATAATCTCCCATCGCTCTCCTATGCTACTCGTCCTCATGGCGCGCCATCCGTAGCAAGGAGATATGCTTGAACAAATACCCCATCAAACTGCTCTTTGTGATGGGAGCAGGTACATCCTGAGGAGGAACTGGTATGCCCCAGACAGGGGGGATAGACTCTCTAACCGGGCGAGAAAGGCCACCTCGCTCGTAAGTGTGAAAAGGCGAAAGGTCCTCTCTATGTGGTGTAAGGAAACGGGCAGTAAAGTGCTGCTAGGTCCCTATAGGTACCGGTCCTAGATGGATAGGAGAAACTGGTGGGGTGAACACAGGTACAGGTGTAAGTACCCTCCGACGAGCCGTCTGCCGGAGGCCAAAGGTCGGTATTTCAAGAGGACTAGATAAAGAGGGCGAGTAACTACTCGGGGTAGAAGGAGTATAAGGATCAGGAGGAGTCTTTGGTGAAGGTAAGCGGGGTGCTACCGGCTCCCACTCCCAATGCTCCGTAGCTGGAGTAGGGCTCTAGGGAATCGGTCCTAACTGAATAGCAATGTCTGGGGTACGACTACGCTCCGAGGAGCTAGTCGGATGGTAATATGGGGAACAGTAGGCGCTCGAGACCTCTCCCTCGCGCCTAGTACGAGGTCTGGGTGGGTAAGGACCACAACATTAACCAGAAGGATCTGACTCGTTGCTCGATGTCAAAGGGGGTATTAGTGGATTCTCCTCAGGATCGGTCTCCGTTTGAGAGGTGGTCTGGCGACTCCAATGATGCGACATGATACCTATAGATAGAAGACCACATACAATGCTGATTTGACTGACCAAAATAACCAAACTCAACATTCCACAAATATACACATAAGCACGTATTACACACAGTTTTGATTTTAAGATTTAAAAAAATTATTTATGGTTGGTGACGTTAGTAGACGGATTCCTGTCCTATCTCAATGACTTTCCAGAACTCCCAAGTATGAGCAGATAAAATATTGTGTTCCGGACCACAATAATTTATTTGCCCCACAAGGCCGTCCTGGTAATAGCCACACTACTCAGTTTCTAGAGGTTCTCAGCGTGTGGAGACTAACTTAGGATTATAGTCTAGGTTCTTTAGGGATACCTAGTTCGCTATAACCGAAGGCTCTGACACCATCTTCTGTCACACCCCGACTCGCAACGGAAGACAATTGCAGGGTGCGGTAGACACATGGTAATTCCATATAATTTTAAAACATGATATCACATAAAGAGGGAACCTTGGTTACAACATACATAAAGTATCATATTACAACCCAAAAGTTTAAGTACGGAACTATGAGCCACTATCGCTTTTATTCTGCTACTATCAGCTACACAAGCCCTTCCATACGCACAAGCCCTATTCCTGTTTAGTTTTTCCTAAAATACATGTTAGTTTTGAAAAGGGTCAGCTAAACGCTGTGTGAGTTCCACTGGTTTAGTTGTTGTGTAACAATATGTGTTAATAAGTTTAATTGCACTCGTCACAGTCACAGATGGAATTACACGAGGACACAAGTGAAACCTTGACTTTTTTGCCTCGGGCCATGTCATCCCAGACACTACCGCCCACCGGGCCGTGTCACACAGACACTCCCAGCCTACCAACTGCGTCACGTGTAGTTCAACGCCCCCAATGTAGTTATTTCTAACAACATAACCGAGTTTAGGACAAGTGCAGTTGTAAGTTGGCCGGCATCGCACCATCCGGTGTCAACTGGGTTGGTCAGACCAATAGTACTATTCACTGTTCATGGATTATGCTGATCACTTATAGGGGGAGGGTGTTCGTGTGTTAGATAATTCACATCATCACAAGTTGGTGCAATTAACACAGTTTGTACATGCAAGTCACTCCAAACACAGTATAACACAGTTTAAAAGTGGTGGGGTGAAACTCACTCCCAACTTGGTGTAATCAACACAGTTTTTAACATGCAAGTCCCCAGAAAATAGTAAAACAATTTGAAAGTTGGGGAAGTGAAAACTCACAGTTCGAGTAGTCTCAACAAAAGAGTGATCAAGCAACTGGATCAACTTTAATATCACACATGCAAGTATGGACTCAAATCAGTATCTAAGTTGGTAATGGTTATAACTTGGATCTGGTCATGAGTTTTTACTCCGGATTGAGTCTATAGGATACTGGTATGGTGGTGGATGTCAAGGTAGTATTGGTTTTCAGTTTGGCTTCCGGGCACCGTTTCGCGTGCCAGCCCAAGTCAGTAGTTTAACGTGTTCGGATAATGGTACGGGAATACCAATAGTGCCAACACGTGGTTATTTAAGAATGATTAACTTTTCATCAAGGGAGTTTGAGTGCTTGGGGAGTCTAAGTTGCCCAAATTTGAGTTTCCATTTTCATTTTCGGGAATTTTCCCGAACTATCTTAGGACACACCCCTTAGTGTCCAATCTGCCCGGGAATCTCCCGGAATACTCCCGGTGTTCCAGTTTTGGTATTTTTCGGGTTGGGTAAGCTCCCAGTTCCGGCAGGTTCGTTATACGGTAAACTGCCGAAATTGATTTAAAATAACCCATTTTTAATTCCATAATTCTCACCTAATCTATAATTTGACTAAAAATCTGTAAATTTTATACAAGTTAGTAAAAATCTTTAGATTGTGGGAAAATAATTTGGGAATTTATTTTGGCCTTTTCCTTAGTTAAATAAATTATTTATAAAACAATATTTAATCAAATAATTAACATTAATTATCACCAGCGGTCCAAAAATTCCCAAAAAAATTCCAGAACATCCTATAAATTTCCAGGAATTCTCACAAAAATTTGAGATTTTCCAATTTCGTTTTGGTGCAATTCTGGCTACCGAAAACTCTCATGAACGCGGATTTTTAAACCAAATCAAACTCAACCAATGGACTCCGAAATTTCCCAGAATATTCCAATAGGTTCCTTAGTGTCTCTGTAAAATTTGGTGATTTATTGAATTCGTTTGATAATTTTTCCGAAATTCTTTCTGTAAAACAGTCAAACATTCACCAAAAATCGTAGCAAGTTCGGGCGAACTTGTATCTCCCAGGGGCGAACTTGCTTGTCTATAAATACCTAGCTTGTGATCCTCATTTGTAACTTTGGCATTGTAGAGGCGAAGCTCTGTCAGATTGTAACCAGAATGTTTGATCAATAAAACTGACGATTAACTGATTAAATCTTGTTTATTGGTAAACACGACGTAATATTGCCGCTATTATGGACGTTAGATATCAAATTTAGGTTCCTTAGCATCGAGGTTCGGTCCTACACGTATATTGACTTAGCATACCTAGCATATGATTTCAAAGACATTTTACATGGTATATTGACTTAGTATACCTACACATGGTTTCAAAGACATTTTACTTCGTATGTTGACTTAGCATACCTAATACATGATTTCAAGACATTTTGCTTGGTACATTTACTTAGTATGCCAAGTACATGGTTTCTAAACATTTTAATAACATGCTTACATTGTTCAAGACATATTGGTGCGTTAAATATACAATGATACATTCATTAACATTGATGTCGACCGGTAGTATGTAATGGTATCATAGGTTTGACACCCCATTCCTGCTTTCTAGTCGTTTGAAAGTATCCATTGGGGAATGACAGAATCCGATGAACATTAATAGACCTTTGTTTTATAAGGGTTTATTCATAGTCGACAAGGCTTGAATGTATTCGCCAACAATCCTAATATATGTTTTACAATAAAAGCAATGGTTTATAAGACATAACTTTTGGATTTAAACAAACCCTTGTTTATTCAAAAACATTGTTTTATACACGACAAGTTGGTTTACACAAAGGCATTGATTTATACAAAGACATTTGGTTACACAAGACATTTGATTATACATGACATTCTTTTAAACAAGACATTTGTAACAATGACGATTGGTTTACAACAAGGACGATTGGATTATAACATGGACAATTTGACGATTGGTTTATGGTAAGTGTTTTAGATAACGAGGCGTGTGTAATATGATAAAAGCATGATGGATACGTCGCTGGTACTTCCTATATATAAGTACTTTTATTATATTACATATCATAGCGTTATCTAAATCACTTTGAACTAAGACAAGACATGACATTTTTACACAAGACATAACATATTTGGTTATTAAGTTAACCTTACATTATTTCTTTTATATCAATTGATTTTCATATGATTACATAAAAGAAACACTTCTATAACGATTCATGCCTATTTTTGAATTAGTTAAACTTTTCTTTAAAACATTCAAAGCCATGAAACATCATTACAAAACGTATGTTACTCACAGGCATTTTTATGCTGACGTACCTATTTTCATATATGTTTCAGGTTTACTTTTGTGATGATTGTCGCTGCATGCTATACATAGGATGAACTCGGGCTTTAGTGACTTTAAAACTTGAAAGATGTTTTAATTGTATTTCATATTCATTATTCAAGACAATGAAATCCGATAATTCAATAAAACAAAACTTTAAGTACCCTGTGTTGTGAAACAATTTGTAACGTGACTCCCCTAATGTTTCCGCCGCGTGTGTTGTATTACGCGATTTGGGGTGTTACAGAGTGTCACGTTCGGTGCCAGTTAGTTCTAGTGTCGTGTAAGTGGCTATAGTCTAGGTCTACTTCTAAATGCAAACCTAGTTCTCTATAACCAGTGGCTCTGATACCAATCTGCCACACCCTCAATTTCAACTTGCGGGGTTTTACCGTGAGGCACGTGACAAACCAGGATCACAGACACTAGTCATATAGATTCCTCTGTATGAAAATGATACGTTTAAAATTTCGAACCAACACAATATAATCAAAGTACAAAAGAAATGCGGAAGCGTAAAGTAAACAAATGTATCCGAGTGCCAAAACAAACGCCCATAAATAATATAATGTTCAAATGCAAGACTCGATAAAAATAGTTTTTGTATCCATGCGTGCACCTACTCCTGCGCTAACGTCCTGAGAAAAACATGTAAGAAAAAAGTGTCAATATAAAGAAGAGTGAGTTCACAGGTTTATTAGGTTTAACAGTTTAACCGATTCAATAGTTTTTCCATTATTCCTAACACAGAATAATAATGTTGTTTTGATAAAAAGTTTCATGTTATAATATAGGTAGCGAACCTAAGCTATGTCACATAAGAGTTCGCGACCGAAGCTGACTGTTGTTGCCTCTGTGTGTCAGGTCTATCACCGACCATGGCGTGTGTTAGGCCAAATTCTACACCCGTTGACCATAACCGATCAGCTAGCGCGACTAGCTCGGGTGGGGCTTGTCGGGCCCAGTAGTACTACTCCAAAATCTCCCCGCTATAAATCACATACTTACGGTTCGAGAGTTGATGAGGACTTCCTGTGATAATGTTGCTACTTAGTGACTATAACCGTATATAACGTAAACTAATTTATCGGTTTTAACGACGTTATTCAACAATAACGTTAAAGCGAAATTTTACCGTAAGCGTACATGTTTTCTCCCCCTGTGTATTTAAAAACCTTAAAATATAGGGGCTGTGAACTCACCTTTGATAGCTCGGTTAGCACTTTAAAGTGATTAGGAGTCAAGGTAGGTCAATCACGTCCTAATACGATTACCACTTAGTTTATTAGTGTGTTCATGTAAGGCACGAAATTCATACACGTATCATGCAATCACGTTGACAACTTACACATGTATATTCCACAAAAATTTATATATAATCATAGCACACAACAATTTACATAACATTTTAGTTGGCATAAAACAGGTTCGACCATTCTCAGATAGCACAAACAAACATGTAGATACATACATAACAACTTATCGCGTTTCAGCTTTAGTGTCCAGAACTGGGCAGTTTTCAGGTATTTTTATAAAATAGTTGCCCTATTCCAAAAATTCCAAATAATTTACAAAACGTTCCAAATGGTCCGCTCCATTTTGTGTAAAATTCTAAAGAACTAAATCATTAACATCTATTTAATAAAAATCATTTACTGGGCTGCAGTCAGATTCATCACTTTCTTACTGCAGTGCACGGAAAAATTTATTTAAAAATCATTGTTTATCCGATTGGCGAAATTCCAATTGGATATTTTTGGGGGACACCCGTGCCCAGCAACTATATGAATTTCATGACTTAATTCTAAATATTTTACAGGTTATAATGTAAAACATAATGTGTAATTTCTGCAGAAAAACACAGCTTCAGCTGCTGCACGAAACAATTCTTTTAAAATAGTAAACAATGTTAGAAAATTACGATTCCAGCACCATTAGAAGCGTTTTTCAAAATCGAAACGTTTTAGACTTCGATAATTCTGTTTTTCGATAGGTTACGACATGTTTACAGCCAACTGAAGTTTCTTATATATATGCTAATCAGCTTTCAGTTTTTCACTTATATGATACTAGAACGAATTAAGCGATCATGCGACCTAGTAACATCATTTATTAACAAGTTAAACTATCAAATATCATCTTGCATATAAAACCACAACAAATCCTAGGTATATATCATCATTAACATCACAAAAACGCAGCTTTAACACATAAAGAGCATCACTAACCTTGGAGCAGAATGAGAGAACTACAGAGGGAGAGAGGTGCGATCGAGAGGGGGGGCTGCCGTCGCACGCCAAAGGGGGGAAGGGAACTAGAGTTTTGGTTTTTCCATGCATACACACATACGTATAATATAAAAACAAGGGGTGGGGATGGTTTTTGGTTGGGTTGATTTATGCAAAGGGTGGATTGGGTTTAAGTTGGGCCGCAAGGGGTTGGGTAGCCTTGGGCCGCAAGAGAGGGGTGGGTGAAGTGGGTTCGCGCAAGGGTGAAACAGTTTGGGCTCGGGTTTGGGTTCTAAACGTGAACATATGTTATAAACCATTAGATATACGTGACGAATGTTTAATATATATATATATATATATATATATATATATATATATATATATATATATATATTATAGGATAAAATGCACAATATAAAGGAACCGAATCAGAAACGATACCTGATTTTCCGGGATGTCACACTCGGCTCATTTAATTGCAAATGGCCACGACCTAAGCAGGAGGTGTAGGTATACACCTGACAGATACTAATGCTATAATAAAATATTTTTATAACCCAATACGGGTTTACCCAATAAGGGTATTAAAGTGGTGTGTCAGTTAATCATGATCTCGGCATAGTTTCCGGGCCCTATATGTATTAACAAGCATGTAAAACTGATAACATGAGAAATAGTTTATCCCAAGTTATTTATGAAAATATATGTACCATTGTGTACATAAAATGATTTTGAAATATTTTCAAAATTTGTCAGTTATTTTTATTTACCAATGTAAACTGACGTATCTTCAAAAGACTAAGCGCAGGTTGCAAAGTACGTAAAAATAGGCTGGAAGCTGCCCGGTAAATGCTTAAGTGGAATTTGCAACTCCATGCATTAAGCCTAGTAGTCTATTACATAATCATTTTGTTATTTCGATCTGCCTGTGGATCTTTTATAGCGTGTATATTATTTTTGAACATTCGGACACTTGTAATGTGTAATAGTATTTTATACTCCCAAACTTCCGCTGTGTTAATTGTGAATATCTATATCAATTTGTCACAAATAAACCCGAAGTCCGGGCCCACCGGGAAATCAGGGTGTGACTGGTTGGTAGCAGAGCCAACATTTAAGTGAATTAAACACTAGCCTTTTGTGTTTAATCTCAAATATCACAATAACATAATCCTTAGACTTTCTCGGGTATAGGCATTGACCTAGGATCACTCATATCAGTATTAAGTTATTGCTATTGTTTTTTTATATTTAACAGATAATATGCCGCCAAGAATTCGAGGAAAATGAAAAGGCCCAATGTGGGGAGGACCATCTGGACAGATACCATCACAGTCCCATAGATCAAACCATCCGCAATGCTCGAACGAGTCTCACTTGTTGCAGCCTGTGAGACATTCTATTTCACATCCTTCCTCCCACTCTCACCACTCACACCATTCCATTTCTCCCTATCATATTCTCATCACAACTCTTTTGACCCTAACCAATTTATAAACACACCACCTATTAGCCAAAACCAGCAGGACGATGATTCTGATCCAGAGATAACACCATCAGGATCTCACATGCATCCAGTTGAACTATCAAGTGATACTGCATCATATGAAGGATCTCCATACCAGGGTCCCGATGAATGGGACCAATATTTTAATCAATTTACCTTTGTTAACAGACCTCCTTATCTACCTCCACAAACGCCGCCACCTACACAAGAGAACGAGCCAATGGAGCCCGCAGAGAAACTGTAACCACCACCACAACCGAAGAAGCCTCGTGGTGCACATATGTCGGTACGTGCGGGGCAATGGTCGGGTACGCTTCCACCTTTGCCTCCAACATATACTACTATCCTAGAGGACCCACAAATGGGTGGACCATATAATACTGAACCAGTTATTGAACCACCTCAACAACCACCTTTGGGTTTTGATAATCCTAATCCTACATATGATACTTCATATTCGGCAGCATCTATGGGTTATAATTATCCAGCTCCACCATACGACCCCTATGTTCAGGCGGTTGTTCATAATGCAGTTTAGGTATATAAGTTGTTTTATGTTTTGTGGGTTGTGCTAGTTGCAACAGATTGTTGTGGCGAGTTACTTCTCGATGCTGATGACTTTAAGGTTGTTTGAGAGGTTTGGGATGAAAATATGTAATGGGTATGACGGTAGTTGACATTTGGCTCGACAACCATTCTTGCAAACATGTTGCATTTTGCATATTGGCCAACACATTTGTTACTAATTGGTAATATATAGAAAAATTAACAGTGATTTGGGCTTTTGGCTATCGTTAACAAGGTTGGTGTTTCGACTTTGAATAGAAAGTGAAGGTCCGTTGTACGGACCGTTCAGGCACTAATCTGACAAACCTAAGGTAAACGTGCGGAATCCGTTTGCTTAGGCGACATTGGATACACTCATTTGTTTCTTTTTAACACTGTTTCATTAATAGTAAACGTTACAAATCCTGGAAACACTTGGACAGAGCTTCGCCGTCCAGTACACAAAATCTCTAATTCTAGCAAATGAGAACACAACTATCCTATTTGTACTTGAACAAGTTCGCTCCAAATGTGGTTAGGTCAAGTTCGGGTGAACTTGTCCTTCCCACTACAAGTTCGGGTGAACTTGACTCACAACATACATAATCTTAACGTTTCGCTCCTAACACAGACTCGACGTTATACGATGACGTAGGCAACAGACATATGCATCAACAGACTCCCCCTTGGATGTTGCCGCGGTCATCAAACTCCAATTAACTTTAATCACCATGCTCCCCCTTACTTTGAGCTTTCTGTTATCTTCGATAAACAAGTTTATCTAGCTCCCCCTTAAATGATGCTCCGAATCTCTAAGATTTGACGATTAAGAACAATCACACGTATCCACACACAAACAATTCTTAACAGTCTCGTTGGTCCAGATCACATTCAATATTATCAAGTTTCCATGGAAGATTTTGAAAGAAAATATTTTTGGATTTTGAATTTTGAATTTTGAATTTTGAATACATAAATGCAAACAAACTAAAATGTAATATCTACAGTTTATATTTTTGTGAGAAAACGTGCTAGAGGATCATATCAGATTACTAAGACATATCAGTTGCACCGTTGTTCTTAGATTATACACTTAGTTTAAACATTCACATGGATTGTCGATATTGTTGTCCACTTAAACTCAATCTAAAAACTTTCGTAATGCTTACTGATACGTTAACGTACATTAATTTGCACTAAGTTCTAATGGACCCCACGATCTTAGCATATCCCCTCATCATGTAATACACTGACTCAAGTAACGCCTTTAAACTTTCATCAACTGTGATATGTGTAAAACTAACGCAGAATATTTGAACATTAACAATCAGGTCGATCTTTCAATACGCAGAGAAAGTCCAATGTTTAAACAAAATAAAAAATGAAAAACAAGTTGAAATTGTTTAGATCTTAACCACCAGTTCGATATTTACATATACGCAGAGGTGATCCAAGATTTAAACGAAACACTAAGTAAAATAAAGAAGAAACATTTAGGCACTAACATCTAGTTCGATACTTTCGTATACGCAGCGGATGTCCAATGCTTAAACAAAATAAAGAAATAAAACAAGTTTAAATCTTTTGAAAATGAAAACACAATCACAGTGACTTTTTCAGTAAGATGTGAAAGTTCACAAACTAACTGGTTTTTATGCTTTTCAGCATTCAGCGATTACCGAGTTGGTACACAGTCACGAAGGACAAAACTAAGTACTATGCTTTCAACCACGTTTCCCACTAGAACTAGGCTTTTCTTTTTAGGTTTGTATCGTTTTCGCAAAACTACTAGTCTAGCTGAGCCTGCCGACACATCTTTAGAGAGATTGTTTAATCATTTTAAACAATACATATCTTTAGCATGCACTGATAGTCTATTGATGTACTATCATTTCCTCTTTTTGCACAAGTAATGTCATTTTTCATTTTTCAATGTTTTTGATATTTTGAAATTTTCTATTGTTTTTGTCTTCTTGAAATATTTTATCTATCTAAAATGATTTTAAAATGATGTTTTTCAATTTTACATAAAGTTTTGATTTTGAAAATTTTAAATTTTTCTCCCCCTAAAATTGAAAACATCTTTTTGAAATCGAAAATAAGAATCTTCCATTTTAACCTTTTAACGATATTTTACGAATGTGAACGTGAGACTACCATTTTGTTTGTGTGGAATATCACTCATGTCTCTCTGCATGAACAATCCCGGCTTCTGAACTGACCTTTGGCTTGAAGCTTGGTTATCTTGCACATACAAACAAATATCAACTTGTTTTGAATTGGAACCCAATCCATTCTGGATTTAGGTTTACCAAATTCATTAACATCTGAAGTAAACAAACATTCACACTCTTTTTTATATTCAAACAGTTTGATAAAAACTTTATTTGAAATTTTTACTTTCTTTGATGCTTTAACAGTTTGATTTATCAATTTATTCTCCACTATTCTCTTTTTTGTCCTCATATTTGTATCTGATTAATTCGTTTTACTTCACAGTGAGTAAAATGATTCATCAGAACTTTTATCTGATTTCTTAGATGTATCCGAGGACAAAATCTTTTCCAAATATTCTCTAATTTTTTTCTCCTTTTTCCTCAATTTGTCTTTCTGCCCTTGCGATAATTTCATTTTCTGTTCTATGGGCTTTTCTTCTGTTTTTACTGTCTTCTTCACAGCATATCCGTTCTTCCCTTGAGATTTATCCGATCTTCTTTTCAGATTAGTTAGACAATCCCTGGCAATATGACCTTTGATTTGACATTTATAGCATCTTCTTGTATCAAATCTCTTTCTTAGGCAGTTAACAGCAATGTGTCCACTAAATCCACAGTTGTAACACACTCTGTTATCGTACCAATCTCTCCATTCAGACCATACACCCAAATCAGCACATTGATTTGACGTGTAGTAATCATCATCCTAGATTTTTCTGTAGTATTGATTTGACTTTGGAGCATTGTGGTTCGACCTACACCACTTATTTTCAAATTTTTGTGAGTTTATATTTTCAAAATTTTGTAATTTTTTATAATGATTGGATGATCGTACCGATGAACTTTTTTGTGTTTTGAAAATTTTGAGAATTTTTAAAATTTTGATTTTCTTTTTGTTTTTGTTCTCTATTCTGCTTAGTAGATTTTTGCGTTGAGCATTTACCTTTTTCAAGAGATTGTAGAACAGTTTCTTGAAATGTTTCTTTTAGTTTCAAAAATATTTCTTTTTTATCATTTTTATCATTTTCATCATCGGTATTATCATCACAATCTTCAATTATGACATCGTCATAATTTGTGATATTGTCACTTATTGGAATTTCCTTTTTATTCTCATTGATTGGTTTTGGACATATATGATCTAGAATTAATAACGAGGTCACAAAACCTTTCAACTTCTTTTCTAAATCAACAATTTTATTATTAGCAATCTCAACTTCATTTTCAAGTTGAGTTATTTTCTAAAGATGAGAATTTATTTTTTTTTATTTTTGACGTGTGCGTGTATATACATATTTTTACAATGAATTTTACACACGATTCGGTTTTAAATTTATAAAAATGATTTATACTTCAAGATTAAAACACACACGAAACGGCAAGTGTACCCCGTCAAATACGTAGTAAAGTATCGGTAAGAACCAAACATTGATCCATGGATGCGGGCGGAAGCAAAAGTACTAAACCTTTGTCATTATTCTACCGGTAGAAAAGATAGGTTGATTAAGTGTTTAAACTAGTAAATGACTAAAACATAAGATTTTTGTTTCTTTTTCTTTTTTTAAAAATAATAGACTCCAAATATGAAAAATATAACTATAGCTTTGCTTTATGAACAATCAGAATATGTTAATTAAGTCGATTATGCCACTAAGTCACTTGGTCAATTTTCCATTTTTCTAAAGACAATTAGTAAGTTAAAACGATAAACACACTTTAACCACCTAAAATTGTTCTTTAACGCCCTATTGATTAATGTCTATGAAAATCCCTTAAAAATAAGTTAGTCATCCGTTAAGAGTTTTCTAACCTCACTTAATCAAGGAAAGTTACACCGATAAACACAATGCAACCACCGAGACAAGCATAACTAGATTAAGTCACAACCGAGTCTATTTTACAAATCTTAAACATAAATTTACTAAGAAAGCAATTTTGGACGAAACTACTAACCAAGCTTATGATTTATGTTAAGAATTTATAACGACACCATCTAACCCGCTAAGTTCCTTACGCGACGGAAAGTACTCTTGATTAATATTAATTACCCCTTATTAACCCAATACCCATTTCTAGTCTCATGGGGTGAACATTTTTAACTAAGCTAAAGGTTCACTAATGCAAGATTAATTAGGCTTCTTCTTTTAAATATCCTAACTAACCATGAATAATCATCCAAGACAATTAACTATAATCAAAAATCCAATATCAATAACAAGGTTGCAAAACAATCATCAAGGATTAACATAAAAAGTTGTTAAGTGTCATTACAAACATGATTAACATCTAATGGTTGTTTAACAAGAAAGGAATTCAAAGTGTTTTGCCATGAGGCTACAATATTACGTAAACAACAATCTAAAAGCTTGAAACATAATCAAAATTATGGAAAGATTCAAGAATCAAACCATAGACAAGCTAAAGATTGAAGAACCGGATGATAATGGAGCTTCTAGGCACAATAGGGGCTTGAATCGAAGCAAAACATGTTGTTACCGGAGCCCAAAAGTCGCCAGAAAACGCTCCCAAAAAGTCCAGTTCTCGACCAGACTGCCATCTGCTGTTTTTATAACTTTTTCAATCGGCACGGCCGTGCTAATAAAGTGCACAGTCGTGCACTGTTCATGAGATCTTGTGACGTCAGCAGTTCTAGGCAGATATTTCAAAATTGGCACTATCGTGCCAAAGGTGGCACGACCGTGCATGTACGAGAGTGCGCCGCAGAATCATGGTCGGCACTGCCGTGCTGAAGGTCGGCACTACCGTGCCAAAGGTGGCCACTGCCGTGCATGTCCGAGAGTGCGTCGCAGAATCAAGATCGGCACTGTGATGCCAAAGTTGGCACGGCCGTGCCAATGGTGGCACTGCCATGCCAATGGTGCTGAACTTAACAGAATCCTCGTATCTTTGCCGATTCGGCCGGAAACTCCATTTTTTCTTCATTTTCTTGTCTGGTACGTTGTTTAAGGCCTGTAAACCAAAACATAAATGATTAAGTGCCAAAAATTCGGTTTTATAGCCAAAAAAAGCATAAAACGGGGATAAAACGGGGGACAAAAGTATGTGTATTTTTACATATATCAATTTTCAATATTAATTTTTTCAAAAACAAATTTTTCATTTTCTAAATTTTTTATTTGATTTTTCAAATCGTTTTCTAATTTTATAGATTTTTTGTTTTCTAATGTCAAACTTTCCACATCTCTCAAAAGTTTGACATTATCATATCTGAATTTTCACAACTTGAACACACAGATTCAGAACTTGAACCTTCATATATTGATGCACTTGATTCTTTATTCTTTGGAGTTGAATCTGTCTTGAATGTACCTGCAGAAAAAATTTAGTAAAATTAACAACATGATTCATATTTTCATCTTTATAACAACCCCTCTTAATATCATATTTCATAACAGATTTTGCTTTAAGACATATATTGATTCTTCTGCTTTTTTCAAAAACCACATCCAAGCTTATTTTATCTTGCTTTTATTCTATCTTTTCAATCAAAGCTTTCTTCTTCTTTGTAATTGCTCAATCGTGGTTTTTAAGCTCAATGAAAAACCCATTTAGATAAAACTTTGAAAATCTATAATCCTTTTTCAATTCAATAACGGTAACGCGTCTGCAAATTTTGATATCTCTTCAGCACTTGACATTCTTATATTGTATTCTTTTAATTTGTCAAGTAATGCATCATACTGTTTTATTAACTGATTCAACGATTCATCTTTTCTACACAAAAAATATTCAAATCTCTTAACCCAAGTATTTTTATTGTCATTTTTATTCCTCGAATACCAAATACCATCAAACCAATCATTTATTCTTTCAAAAACAATATCTTCCATTTCTGACAAAAAGACTAGTTAACAGAAATTTTATGCAAAAACCGACTTTTTAATCGACGATGTTGACGTATCGGTTTGCTAAAAACGTTTAAAATTTTTCCGAAAACTATTTTTACCTGATTATATCTTCAAACTCGTCTCGTCGAAATGAATCTAACAATATATAATGTCCGAGACATTTTTCGGGATTTTCATGCCTTTTTTTAGAAACCCTTGACAACTTCGGCCGAACTTATAATGGACAACTTTGGCCGAACTTGTTCGCTTTCAGACAAGCTCGGGTGAACTTGTTCACTTTCAGACAAGTTCGAGCGAACTTGTATACTTCTGGACAAGTTCGGGCGAACTTGTTCACTTCTGGACAAGTTCGTGCAGAATGAGTTTCCAAAACTTGATTTTTTGTAAATTTCGACATGATTTTGATCGTTTTTAGCTCTGATCTTTTCAAGGGTTTTAGTATTATTGATTTTACGTATTATACTTAAAAATCAATCCATTTTGTCTGTGAAATGTCCAAGAAACATCAAAGTAGAAAGAAATGAGTAGAAGATGTGATGTTCTAAGTCCAATGTCTTCAAATTAGTCCTCTCCTGCTCTGATACCAATTGAAGGTCCGTTGTACGGATCGTTCAGGAACTAATTTGACAAACCTAAGGCAAACGTGTGGAATCCGTTTGCTTAGGCGACATTGGATACACTCATTTGTTTCTAATAAAAGTGTTATATTAGTTGCCTTCTCAATCCCATCCACTTTCTTGTGACAATAACTTGCAAGCAATGGAGGTGGAACATTGCTGTACTCTTTACGCTTCATACCTTTTGCTTTTTCAACATTTTCCTCCCACTTAATCATAGGAAGAGTATGATCGATGATGTCACACCCCGACCCGCAGCGGAAAAGGTGATCGGGGCATGATTGGGTTTTCATCAAAGCTCATGACATTTATTATAACGTTTCATATTTATTATTACAATTTAAAGGGAAATCATACAATCATATCAAACAAATACAACATGTTCAATTCATCCTTCTAAACTTCATTATTTTTCTTCTAAGGCATTTCCTATGTTTTCCTTGCTTCATCCTGTTCACCTGTATCATGTGTAAAAATGGTTTTTGGATCAACAAAAAGTTGGCGAGTGAACCTTGTTAGAAAACATTTATTATTTATTTCTTGTTGTATTTAATATGGAAAAATTGTGCAATATTCATAGATGAACAAACGTAAATAAACATACAATAACAACAATTAGCATACAATAACAAACCATTAGCATACGATATCAAACAACAACAAACAATAACATACATTAACAAACCAACAGCATACAATAACATATCAACTTGCATAAATATATAACATGAATGAAACTGTGCGATCAAGGCTCAATCAAACGGAGCCGATCGTATTGCATGTACTGAAAATGATAAATGTCTGTGCGATCAAGGCTCAATCAAACGGAGCCGATCGTATGTTGGCATGCCAGGTTCACGCTCATAATGTAATGGGGAACATGATCAACGCTCATAATGTAATGGGGAGCGGCGGCCTATGAAATTGCATGTACTGAAAATAATAAATTAAATCCAAACAATAACCACACAAACAGTTTATACAAGCTGAATACACATTTATTCATGATATGATGTATACACAATGATTTAAATATAATAAATAGTAAGACACATGATACACCCCAAAAACGTGATTTAAACGGCGAATTTGTAGAGATTCACTCACCTTGGGTGCGTTCGGTGAATGATGTTGAATACGCACGAGTTTAGAGGATTGATCGACGAGGAAAAACTAACCTAATTAGTAACGAAAAGTAAGGTAAATAAATGGATTTTATTAACAACTTTAATAGGATTTTTTTTTGGATATATTTTTGTGAGTTTTAGGCTATTTTCTAACTTTAAAAATGTTATTTTTAAGTATTTTTAATTGATTTTTAAATAAAATAAATAAATAAAAATAATTAAAAAATGTTGACTGTTTGACCGTTGACTTGTTGACTTGTTGACCCTTGACCGTTGACCGGTTCGGTCGGTTATATGTGTGCGCTGGGTGAGACTCGAACCGAAGACCTCCCGTACGCGTGCACGCAGCTCTACCAACTGAGATACGTGTCTAACCCGAAATATTTCTGTTTTTAATTATATTTATATACTAATTAAATTAATCCGAAAATCACTTATTTTAAAAACGATTTAATGTATCGACTCGGTGTTAGCCACAGGTCTCGAACCCGGGACCTGTGCTTTAACGTTACACACAGTCCACCGCTGGACTGTGTGTCTAACTTGGTTAATATACAGATTTTTATTATACTTAACATCTAACGGCGAAAAGGATCCGGTTCAGTTAGAAAAACAAAACATTTTTATTACAGAGCATACGTGTGTCAAGGATCGAACTCGCGGCAGGTGATATGTATGTGCACACAGTCCACCGTTGGACTGTGTGTCTAAACCGAGATAATATCCAAATTATAATAAACTTATAATCAACCGACTTCGTCTTCTTCGTTACCGAATTATAGACAATGATTTACTCATCTGTTTCTTGTTTTAAAACGATTAACAAATGTACAAAAGACTAAAATGAAATGGCAGAGACGATTTGGAAGTAAACATGCCGGAGAACGATTTATCTCAGATTTCCGGCAAGTCGTCGGTTCTGTTTTTTATGAACTTCGACTGAGCGAACAATTTAACAGTTTTGATTAGCTAAGAGAGGAATTGAAGTATTAAACAAGAGTTATCAGAAGGTTTGAATGTCTATACCGTTTCACAGCTGAAGATAAGGATTTTCAGAAGTTTTCCGGCAAACTGGAAGTATCCGATATTGACGTCTGAAATTGATTCTGATTGAAGGGTCTGAGTTAGCAATAGCTTAACAATTGATAGACCACGAAGGAATTGAAAGCCTTACTGTTTTGATGGAGAATACGGTTTTCCGGCGAAAGTCCGGCGAGTCCAATTAGATTCTCCAGCGAACTGAAAATTGTGCGAAAAGGTAATTGAGAGTTTGTAGATTGTGTTTGAGTCGCGAGAGAGAACAAAGATTGAAGTAATTCTGGAATTGAAAGTTTTCAGTTATTAAAACCGATTCACTTCTAGAATTCAAGTTCATTCAAAGCAAACTTGATTGAAAGCGTCGGTGCATCGGTTAAACTCAGTAAACCGCGATCAATCAAACGTCTTTGGACGTTTGATGACCGATTTCGGTTACAGTTGGCGTAACCAGAGTGATTTACGATTGAGTATAAAATTTAATTGTTTCCCAGAATTTACAGAAAACATCAAGTGGCGGAGTGGTTGGATGTGTGTGTGTTAAGGCTTTGCTGACCCGGTTGACCCGGTTGACCCGGCTGACCCGGGTTCGAATCCCGGCTTCAGCATATTATTTTTAATTCACTATTTTTAATACATTTTCAAAAATAAATTTTATATTCTAATATACTTATTAATTATGTATCGTTTAAAATTAATTTCGGCATTAAATATGCAACGAAATTTTTGACTGGTTGTTCGGTTAATAAACGAAGCAGGTTTGGTTAATCCGGTTTTTTACGGATGTTACAGTATCCCCTACTTTTTAGAAATTTCATCCCGAAATTGAAGTAGTGACATATTTGTCTAAAAAGGATGGTGTTTAGTTTGAGAGTTACATACTTAGAAAGGAGTAAGAGTTTAAATTTTGTTTGAGGCGGTAACGTTCCTTGTAAGGGTTGAGTACCCTGCTACAGGAATCACTTTTTGTTGCCTACGGTAAAAATATTGATAAGCAGAGTTGATTGACTAAATATGATTTCATGCGCAAGAGTTTTGATATGTTTGGGAAGATAAGGTTATATCCTAAAACAAAACTTCTACTACTAAAACCTACATGGAACTTCTCATAACCGCCTGACAATGCCTCTGATCCTTTGGCAAGAATACTTATATATAGGAAGTACAAGCGGCGTATCCACCATATTCTTGTCAAATTTTCATTGGTTTTATCAGTAAGTTATGATTGGTTCTATGATGAGACTCTAGAACATAAATAAACACAACAACCAATGTCTGAGTCCTAATTCTGATAGTATGCATGTTTGAATGGTGACTCAATCCAATTTCTTTAAATGATGAGATGACATGAATGCTAAATCAGTGAGTATAAAACAAACTTCAACCAAGACATTACTAAATCCTACATGGAACTTCTCATAACCGTCTGACATGCCTCTGATCCTTTGACAAGAATACTTATATATAGGAAGTACCAGCGGCGTATCCACCATATTGTCATCAAATTTTCATTGATTTTATTAGTAAGTTATGATTAGTCCTATGTGACTCTAATCATAAACAAACACAACAACCAAAGCTTGAGTCTTTGAATGATGACAGTACCTCTCTCGTTTGTTATGATGGAGAGGTTAGTCTATGTAGAAAATGGAACACAATCCAATTTCTTTAAATGATGAGTTAATATGAATGTTAAATCAGTGAGTGTAAACAAATTTCAACCAAGACATTACTAAATACTACATGGAACTTCTCATAACCGCCTGATAATGCCTCTGATCCTTTGGCAAGAATACTTATATATAGGAAGTACCAGCGGCGTATCCACCATATTCTCGTCAAATTTTCATTGATTTTATCAGTAAGTTATGATTAGTCCTATGTGACTCTAATCATAAACAAACATAACAACCAAAGCTTGAGTCTTTAAATGATGACAGTACCTCTCTCGTTTGTTATGATGGAGAGGTTAGTCTATGTAGAAAATGGAACACAATCCAATTTCTTTAAATGATGAGTTAATATGAATGTTAAATCAGTGAGTGTAAAACAAATTTCAACCAAGACATTACTAAATCCTACATGGAACTTCTCATAACCGCCTGATAATGCCTCTGATCCTTTGGCAAGAATACTTATATATAGGAAGTACTAGCGGCGTATCCACCATATTCTCGTCAAATTTTCATTGGCTTTATCCGTTAGTTATGACTAGTTCTATGTGACTCTAAAACATAAACAAACACAACAACCAAAGCTTGAGTCTTTGAATGATGGCAGTACCTCTCTCGTTTGTTATGATGGAGAGGTTAGTCCATGTAGTAGTGAGACACAGCTCAACTTCTTTAAATGATGACACTGTGATATGTCGTGAGGTATGATGATATGAATGTTAAATCAATGAGTATAAAAATAAAACTGAAATAGTAATTCGCATTAAGATCCTTGGATAAATTTCCAATTTAAAATTGAGACACGTGAAAATTGAGATAATCATAAAGAAAAACATAAAACTAAGCGGTTGGAGTTGAATCTTGATTTTCAGTGAAAGGGACTAGTTGGGTGTTTTTGTTTGGGCCGTCATTATCTTCAACAGGATTGGCGTTGATGTTGAAAACTCTTCCTCTTGCTGGTGGCCTAGTGGTTGGGTTTTCTTGGTTTGCTTGGTTTTGCTTGAGCTTGGGTGTGTATGATGTTAACTAATCGAGGGCACGTGTTTCTATAATGGGTAGGGTCGCCACAATTAAAACAAGCTCGAACATAAGGTAACATGGGGTATTGGGGTTGTTGATATGTTTGGATCATGTTTTGAGTAGGGGTGAGGTTTGGTTTTGAGGGGTGCGGCAAACCTTGCTCAAATGACCATAGCGTCCACAATTCGCACATAGTTGACAAAGTAAGGTAGATGGATGGTGATAAAAACAGGTGTTACAATGAGGGTGAGGTCCAAGGTAAGGTTTCTTATTTGGGTAGGTTGGGTTGGGTGCTACTTGAGTGATTGGGATAGCTTTAAGGGGTACGGCTTGTAAGGCTGGTTGATTTCTTTGGGTGACAGCAAAAAGTTGCTCATCTCGTTTCCTCTTGGGAATGGGTTGAGAAGGGGATTCGGTTTGGGTGGAGTTTGAAATTTCAGTTGATGCTTTATCTTTCTTCTTCTCCTCCTTGAAGTCTTTATTCCGTATACGGTTCTCGGTGAGCTCTGTAGCTAACTCCATTGCTGCTTCCAAGGTTGTAGGTGTGGTACTTATTACAGAGTCTTGAATTTTTGAAGGAAGACCTCGAATGTAGTGCTCGATCAAACGGTAGTGGGGAGTGAACAAGTTGGGAACCATTTGATTTAACTCGATGAATCTCTTGTTGTATGTAGTGTGGTCGCCTTCCTTTTGTTTCAACGAATAGAACTCATCCTCTAATTTCTTGATTTCGCTCCTTGGGCAAAACCGTCTTGTCATGATTTCTTTCAACTCTTACCAAGTCAAAGTCATAGCATCTTCAACACCTCGTTTAGCCTTCTCTGTATTCCACCAAGTAAGTGCTATTCCAAATAAACGACCAGTAGCATATCGCACTTTGCGATCATCGGGGCAATCGCAATTTAGGAAAATGTTTTCCATTTCTTCAAAGCAATAGAGAAGAGCGGTGACACCTTCAGTCCCTTCGTATTTTGTAGGGTCGCAGGATTTGAAATGCTTGTAGGTGCATTTAGTGGTATTTGGAGGAGGGTTGACAATATTTTGAACTTCAGGATTAGCGGTAAGGGCTTGTTGGACTTGAATTACAATGTTGGGTATTACGGCAGCCATTTGTTGAGCGATTTGGGCAGCCATGCGCTCGCGGGCTTTTCCTGCTCTCATCTTCCTACGAGCGAGACTAGAAGACATCTACAAGGAATACATATCAAGAGTATGAGTTGGATGCTTTTGGGATCATGTGTCGTATTTAGGAATGAACATTCATAAAATAAACATAGCATAATAAATCTACTACATCCATAGGATGTCTTGGGCTTTGCTCGTAATTGGGCCTTGCATGCCGCCATACTTCACCTTCGTAATCACGTGGGACCCCATGATTACCGGGTTTTTCATATGGTTCGCATGTGTTAGCCTGGTTACGTACACTAAAACCCGGAGAAAATCGAGAAATATGTATGTAACGTATGATATTCGGAATGTATCCAAGTGTGGACACGGTGACACCTCAAAGTGGGGTTAGTTCGAACGACGTTTGGTGTGGCATGCTTTGGCCTAATAGGTCTTTCGTCTCATCGTTAGTCCCCAGGTAGGCAAACTGGTCCGTTATATTGGATTTATACGAATGCCAACCTAGACAGGACGTTCCGACTACCGGTACTTGTACCCTTACAGTTACTACATGCCCGTCGCAGAACTCACTTTGATGAGATTTGAAAAATGAAAAAATGCGACAAAATCTTGAATAACGGAAGTATGAAGATGATTTGAATATGTGAATATTGTAACATGTATGATGAATATGTATGTAAGTATGTATGTTTGACTGTAAGTATAATTCACTAGATATCACAAAATGTAATATTGGAAATATTTGCATGCATTTGTGTATGTAATAAATATGAAACAAATAAATATCATAAGTTTGTATATACCCACATAAACAATTAAAATCTAATCAACTATAGTATAGGCTCTAAGGATCTAATAACCTATCCTATATCCCTATAGTCAAAAGCTCTGATACCAATCTGTCACACCCCGACCCGCAGTGGAAAAGGTGATCGGGGCATAATTGGGTTTTCATCAAAGCTCATGACATTTATTATAACGTTTCATACTTATTATTACAATTTAAAGGGAAATCTACAATAATATCAAACAAATACAACATGTTCAATTCATCCTTCTAAACTTCATTATTTTTCTTCTAAGGCATTTCCTATGTTTTCCTTGCTTCACCTGTTCACCTATATCATGTGTAAAAATGGTTTTTGGATCAACAAAAAGTTGGCGAGTGAACCTTGTTAGAAAACATTTATTATTTATTTCTTGTTGTATTTAATATGGAAAAATTGTGCAATATTCATATATGAACAAACGTAAATAAACATACAATAACAACAATTAGCATACAATAACAAACCATTAGCATACGATATCAAACAACAACAAACAATAACATACATTAACAAACCAACAGCATACAATAACATATCAACTTGCATAAATATATAACATGAATGAAACTGTGCGATCAAGGCTCAATCAAACGGAGCCGATCGTATTGCATGTACTGAAAATGATAAATGTCTGTGCGATCAAGGCTCAATCAAACGGAGCCGATCGTATGTTGGCACGCCAAGTTCACGCTCATAATGTAATGGGGAACATACTCAACGCTCATAATGTAATGGGGAGCGGCGGCCTATGAAATTGCATGTACTGAAAATAATAAATTAAATCCAAACAATAACCACACAAACAGTTTATACAAGCTGAATACACATTTATTCATGATATGATATATGCACAATGATTTAAATATAATAAATAGTAAGACACGTGATACACCCCAAAAACTTGATTTAAACGGGGAATTTGTAGAGATTCACTCACCTTGGGTGTGTTCGGTGAATGACGTTGAATGCGCACGAGTTTAGAGGATTGATCGACGAGGAAAAACTAACCTAATTAGTAACGAAAAGTAAGGTAAATAAATGGATTTTATTAACAACTTTAATAGGATTTTTTTTTTGGATATATTTTTGTGAGTTTTAGGCTATTTTCTAACTTTAAAAATGTTATTTTTAAGTATTTTTAATTGATTTTTAAATAAAATAAATAAATAAAAATAATAAAAAATGTTGACTTTTTGACCGTTGACTTGTTGACTTGTTGACCGGTTCGGTCGGTTATATGTGTGCGCTGGGTGAGACTCGAACCGAAGACCTCCCGTACGCATGCACGCAGCTCTACCAACTGAGCTACGTGTCTAACCCGAAATATTTCTGTTTTTAATTATATTTATATACTAATTAAATTAATCCGAAAATCACTTATTTTAAAAACGATTTAATGTACCGACTCGGTGTTAGCCACAGGTCTCGAACCCGGGACCTGTGCTTTAACGTTACACACAGTCCACCGCGGGACTGTGTGTCTAACTTGGTTAATATACAGATTTTTATTATACTTAACATCTAACGGCGAAAAGGATCCGGTTCAGTTAGAAAAACAAAACATTTTTATTACAGAGCAAACGTGTGTCAAGGATCGAACTCGCGGCAGGTGATATGTATGTGCACACAGTCCACCGTTGGACTGTGTGTCTAAACCGAGATAATATCCAAATTATAATAAACTTATAATCA
Source organism: Scalesia atractyloides (assembly GCA_947069175.1). Lineage (NCBI taxonomy): Eukaryota > Viridiplantae > Streptophyta > Magnoliopsida > Asterales > Asteraceae > Scalesia > Scalesia atractyloides. Next base: position 33,680,943 of record CAMTDV010000030.1, read on the forward strand.
ACCGACTTCGTCTTCTTCGTTACCGAATTACAGACAATGATTTACTCATCTGTTTCTTGTTTTAAAACGATTAACAAATGTACAAAAGACTAAAATGAAATGGCAGAGACGATTTGGAAGTAAACATACCGGAGAACGATTTATCTCAGATTTCCGGCAAGTCATCGGCTCTGTTGTTTATGAACTTCGACTGAGCGAACAATTTAACAATTTTGATTAGCTAAGAGAGGAATTGAAGTATTAAACAAGAGTTATCAGAAGGTTTGAATGTCTATACCGTTTCACAGCTGAAGATAAGGATTTTCAGAAGTTTTCCGGCGAACTGGAATTATCCGATATTGACGTCTGAAATCGATCCCGATTGAAGGGTCTGAGTTAGCAATAGCTTAACAATTGATAGACCACGAAGGATTTGAAAGACTTACTGTTTTGATGGAGAATACGGTTTTCCGGCGAAAGTCTGGCGAGTCCAATTAGATTCTCCGGCGAACTGAAAATTGTGCGAAAAGGTAATTGAGAGTTTGTAGATTGTGTTTGAGTCGCGAGAGAGAACAAAGATTGAAGTAATTCTGGAATTGAAAGTTTTCGATTATTAAAACCGATTCACTTCTAGAATTCAAGTTCATTCAAAGCAAACTTGATTGAAAGCGTCGGTGCATCGGTTAAACTCAGAAACCGCGATCAATCAAACGTCTTTGGACATTTGATGACCGATTTCGGTTACAGTTGGCGTAACCAGAGTGATTTACGATTGAGTATAAAATTTAATTGTTTCCTAGAATTTACAGAAAACATCAAGTGGCGGAGTGGTTGGATGTGTGTGCGTTAAGGCTTTGCTGACCCGGCTGACCCGGGTTCGAATCCCGGCTTCAGCATATTATTTTTAATTCACTATTTTTAATACATTTTCAAAAATAAATTTTATATTCTAATATACTTATTAATTATGTATCGTTTAAAATTAATTTGGGCATTAAATATGCAACGAAATTTTTGACTGGTTGTTTGGTTAATAAACGAAGCGGGTTTGGTTAATCCGGTTTTTGACGGATGTTACAGATGACATAAGCGTTAGTCGTATAACTGAGCAAAAGTTGCCTAACCCGTTCAGTTTCAATTTTCATATCTTGAAGCTCTTATCTTGTTTCAGCAATGGTGTTTATATACATGTTAATTGCTTCTTGTTTTTCAATTACCGTTGCTTTTAGCATTCTTATTATGGCACCTTGTTCCAAATTAGCTTTTTCAACATGCCTTTCATCTTATCATATGCTTCTTTCATCGTGCAATAATCGTATCTGAAATTTTCGTTATGTACGTTCAATTCACTTAAGATTGGAGATTTTTCAACACATTTCTCACAAGATTTTGTGCACTTTGTGCAAGGTTTTTCAACCTCCACAACTTTCACAATTTCCTTTTCAATCACCTTTACCTCTGAACCCACCTGTCACGTCAATGACCTCCTCGACATCTGGTTTCTTTGTGAGGTTCTCTGCATTCATCTCCTTTGTCACGTCAATGACCTCCTCGACATCTGGTTTCTTTTCTTCAGCCACTTGCTCTTGCGATGTATTTCCAAAGCAACCTGCAAAACTAGATTCAAAGTTAGAATGTTCTTCATCTTTGTCTAGTGATAGATCATTTCCTCTTCCTCTGTTCTTTGCAGATATTCTTCTAAGATCGCATTCTCCAGAGCTGCATCATCAACCATTGATTCTGATTCATCCACGATCTCTGTCATCAAAGCAACACCAGTTTTCTTGCCAATATACTTATTCCAATCAAACCCTTCGGTCTTCATGAGACACAACTAGAGCTTTTTCAGTTGGCTTTGAGGAATTATCTTGAACTTCAACTTGAGTTCTCTTTGGATATGGCTTGTACTGCAACGCTTTCTTGTAATAGTCATTGTTGTTGCCCAAAGGACTTTGATTGCCGCTTGCTTGTTGATTCATGCACTCGCGTTTGAAATGCCCCTTTTGTCTGCATTTGAAGCACATTACTTTCGACTTATCGAATCCAAGCTTATTGCTCGAGTTTCCAATGTCTCTTCCAGTGAGCGCAACAAACTTTGTGACTCTTCTTATAATCGAAGCTAAGCTCCACTGGATATCCGTCAGTTCCAATTCTTCTTCATCAACCTGATCGTAATCCTCAGCCGTCATTTTTGGATTTCCGATCTTTTCCGCAACGAAACTTTCATATGATTCGAGTACGGTTGCAAGAAGCGCTATATGTTATTTAGCCACTTGCTCAGGGAAACGTTCTTCAGATTGACCGCAATGTTGCACTGAAAAACATTTGGATTAGAACTAGAATGATTTGTCTGATTCGGTTGATTCTGGAACGGAGAATTTGAACTAGCACTCGAATATCCTGTGTTCGGAGGACTCTGATCATAACTCGGGTATGATTGAGTGTTAGGTTGACTTTGAGACGAATGATTCAAAGAATTCATATTCGCACTAAACGTCGTTTGGATTTTCGGACTCGAAATCTCCCGAACACCTCCTTTGTAGACACACCTACATCTTGCACAACATTTGCATTCTTTGATTTGGCCATTTTTAGCAACTCCATTTCATGTCCTTCTAACTTGTCAATGAAAGATGATAGCTTGAAATGCATCCAACTCGGACTATTCTTCAATACCATCAAGTAAGTCGACCACCCCCTCGGGAAGTGCATCTGCCAATTTATCAATCGTTTCTTCGTCGGTTTTATGAATATCATGTCTTCGCATCTGAACCATCAAATGACAATATCTGTCGATCATCTGTTTCACAGTTTCGCCTTTGATCATTGTGAAAATATCAAACTCTTTCTTGATTAAAGATTTCTTGCTTTTAATCATCTCGGTGCTTCCTTGATATTTAGCACAAAGAGCATTCCACAGCAACTGTGACGTATCGCATTCGGGTAGCAATATCAAAATGTCTTCTTTCACTGATTGATGTATCAGACTGATCATCTTCTTTTCTGCCACATACACATCTTTATGTTCTAGTGTAAACTTAACCAAAGCAAGATCTTGACCACGTTCATCTTTTGGCTACGTATATCCGGTTTGTACAGCAACCCAACTGTAGAAGTGATTTGCTTGAACCCAGTTCACGAACTTTTCCTTCCATCCTTCAAACTCATCCATGCTCATCAACTTTGGCGGCTTTGTAGAAGTTCCCATCTCGTTATCCAGATTCATCTGGTTTACCGTGTTTGCATTTGCGTTAGCATTAGATGTAGAGGCCTAAGTTGTTCCCGTAGCAAAAGCATTATGAAAATCACCCATCTTGAATCAGACGATTTAACTAAAAACACGTTCAAAAACACTCCAAGATTGATTAGCAAACTGACAAGTTCGGGCGAACTTGTGTAGGAAACAAATTTCAGATTCAATTTCAACAAGTTCGGCGAACTTGTATGAAATTTTCAAAATTTTCACTTTAATCAAGTTCGGGCGAACTTGTGTTGTTTTATGAAAAAATTTCCAAGTTTTTATCAAGTTCGGGCGAACTTAAGATGAAATTTCAACAGAATTTGACAAGTTCGGGCGAACTTGATTAAAATTTTCTGAAAAATCAAACAAGTTCGAGCAAAGTTGGTTAAAATCAACAAAAATTGATGATTTTAGGCCAAGTTCGGGCGAACTTGAGGTATAAGTTCGAGCGAAGTTTGTTTCTCAAACATGGTTTTTTGACATTTTTGACATGAAATCAATTGAATTTGGTTCTGAAACTTTCAAGGGTTTGTTATTAGGTGATTATGTATGACATATTCAAATTTTAGCCATTTTTAACCATAGGTTCATCATTTATGTGAAAAAATGTAGAAAAATGATAGAAATATGTAGAAATAGAGAATGTCTTGTGTAGATCTCAGCAAGTTACGTATCCATGGCTCTGATACCACTTGTTAGGATCGTTCCTCCACTGCATAGGAACCTAATTTGTATCTAAAGTCCAACATAAGTGGAAATTATGTGACTTGTTAATCGAATACACAAGATTTACTGTTTAAAGATCGGTTTATTAATGTCCAAAAGTATTACTATGTAGTTTCCAAACCGACAGAGCTTCGCCGTCAAAGTCGCAAAGTTCTTACAATGATAATCCAAGACAGCCTATATATAGAACTACAAGTTCGGGCGAAGTGTGGCATGGATAGATCATATTCGGGCGAACTTGATCAATCCATACACAAGTTCGGCCGAACTTGTGCTTACAACATAAATACAAATCAAAATCTAACAATTCAAGCCCAAATCGTACAGACCCGATCCAAGACCTAAACAATAGACATTATGCATCAACAAACTCCCCCTTGGATATTGTCGCAGTCTTGATCAGTCTTCAATCTTCAACATCTTCCGAAAAAGTTCTTGTACGGTTTACGTCGTCGCTCTTGCTTTGGAATAGGCGTTTGGTCAGTAGGAGATCCCATTTCATGAATTGAAAACGTCTGAGCCTTGCCTCTCTACCTTTTTCGTATATCTTTTCGAGATGATTTTCCTCTTTTAAGAATTCTTCTCTTTCCAACTCTCTCCACCTCGATTCCCACATATGACCTGAATTAATACCATGTGCATAGCAAACATTAATCACACCTTGGTATTGTTTTGCTTGAACTTCTTCACGTTTGTCGAAACATCTCTTGTTGAAGAACAAACACTTCACATCTTCTTTTGAACAGTTAACTAGCCACATTTGGTCTAATATACAAATAGTTCTCCACAAACCCCAAATCCTTCTGCGTTCAATACATTCTGGACTTTTTTCTTTTGTGATATCCCATGTCTCATCTGCTCGTAGCACAATCACCGCTTCACAAGTTTGCGGATCTGTTTGCCACCACAAGAAATAAGGATGAAAATCCTGTTCGATCGGCTTTAGTGGCATGTTTTTCATTGCTCTTGGACGTTTCATCAACAACGTAACATCTTTTTCTCCCGTTTTCTTATCAATCTTTATTCTGCGTTTAGGAATGAACGGCTTCCACAACTCGAAACCTCTTAAAGCTTCAAACTTGATAACCCTCCATAGACGTTCTTCGTTGAACTTCAGCTGTAGACTGATATTTCTTGTTTGCACCAACTCTTCAACATCCCAAAACGGTAATGTCTTTATGTCTGTCAGATGTCTGAAGTACTGCACACCAAACTCTCTTTTTATAGCATATACGTTAAGTTCTCTTATCCATCCCCAGCTTAGAATGTCTCCCAGAGATATATCTTTGTCACGAGTAAAGAATGCCAGTGGTCTTTTAAACTTTCTTTCTTTCGGCGTTTCCTTGAACCACGACTTCTTAGCTTCGGCAATTGTTCTTTCGTGTAACGTTTCGGAATATTGCCTTCCTTTGCCACTTCATCGGTCTTCTGTTTCAACAAACTCACATCGATCTGACTCATAAGCTCTTCAATTGTTGGAAACTTGTTAGTGTTGATGTTCAAATACTTTTCAGTTTCATCATCATTAGAATCTTCAAAGATAACACGGTCATAGTCATCCGCTTCTGCTACACGCTTGTAGACATATTCTTTTAGTTCAAACGTCTTTGTGTTCACTAATTCTTCTTCAAAATCGAATTCAAACAAATCAGCATCAACTTTGAACATCTTAGCCAATTCTTCCTTTGTGTAATCATGTACAAATTCCCCCTCTTCGATACTCGGATCTAACATTATCATCAAAGGCTTTTCATGTACAGCAGCAACAGGCATAACAACTATTGCTTCAGAACTATCAACATCTTGAGGCCCTGTTTGCTCTGTATGCTCCCCCTTACTTTGATCATCTTCCATGTTCACATTATCATTGGTCAAAGATTCAAAATCAAACTCAGAATGAACCTTCGCAGAATCAATCTTTAGACCAACGCCCCCTGATCATCATTATCATCATCATCATGATCTGAATCATCTTTTGTATCATCACCTGCAGGGTCATCGTCTTTTTCATCATCTTCCTCGTCATCATCTTTCTCTAATTCAGTAGCTTTAATTGATTCAACATTCTGTTCAGGAACATCTTCAAGAACTATCTCTGATTCAGGAGCTTTTTCTGCTTCAATAGACTTTTCAATCACTGGTTCTTCTGTAGTTTTAGGGACACCATCAATAACCCTTTGCCTTTACCCTGCTCTGCCAACTCATTTGTAGCTTTATCTTTTGCTTCCTACAGATCAAGCCTTTCGTATTCTGCCTTGAAATCAATGCCCAAGTTGTTAGTTAACACTTTTGTAGCCTGGCAAACCTTCTATCATTCTGATCTCTTTCATTTCGAAGTTCAGCGATCTCTTTCTTTAACTGTTCATTTGCAGTACTTAAATTTTCAACCATTGCTTTCAAGTAACCTCTGTCATCTCCTAGAAACTTGACTTTGTCTTGCAGAATCTCTTTTTCAACATTACTCTGTGTCACTTTCTTTTCCAAGGCTTCTTTCTTGATTTCATTCTGTTTCAGTTTATCCTCCAAAGCTTTGATTCTTTTCTCTAGAATATCAATTGGAGTATCTTCAAACCAATGCGAAAGATCTTCTGCTGTGACTGGATGAGTAATATTATCTGGAATTTCACCGAAAGCATCTTTGAATTCATTTGCTTTTGCGCTTTGAGGAGTAGACTGCTTGACTTTGTTGGAGTTGCTTTAGGAGTGCCCTATGCAGCAGATTTTGGAATTGAAATAGGCGTACTCTGAACAGGTACTTCAATAACTGTTGGTGGTTCTTGTGTTACAGTCGTTGGTGGAACTTCAGCTTCAATGATCGGAATATCTTGCAGGCTAGAAACAGGAGGTTCTTGTGTAACTCCTTTCTTCGGTTTCTGACTTAAATACTTGCGAATCTGAGGCTTTTTCTTTCCTCTAGTACTAGAAGAACCTGTAGCTTTCTTAGAATCTCCAGCCTTTGACTTTGAGCACTTTGACTTTTTCTTAGGTCTATCTTCATTAGAACCCTCATCAGAACCCGGTTCATAAAGACCTTCACCAAGTTTTTTCAACCTTTCTTCTTCCTTTTCTTTCTCTGCTTCTTTTAGTCTAACGTCAGCAGAATCTTCAGACGATTCATCATCTGAACAAATGATAAGTTGCCTGAGAATATTGATGTAGTCTACACGACTTCAAATGATGACAGTGAAGCGGTCGTGAAAAATGTGGTTGAAAGTGTTTTAGGAAATGATTCTGATGATGGCAGCTTTGAAAGCGCCAACTCAAGTTTACATATTTCAGGCACTAATCTGACAAACCTAAGGTAAACGTGCGGAATCCGTTTGCTTAGGTGACATTAGATACACTCATTTGTTTCTTTTTAACACCGTCTCATTAATAGTCAACGTTACAAATCCTGGAAACACTTGCACAGAGCTTCGCCGTCCAGTACACAAAATCTCTGATTCTATCAAATGAGAACACAACTATCCTATTTATACTTGAACAAGTTCGCTCCAAATGTGGTTAGGTCAAGTTCGGGCGAACTTGACGCAACAGACATATGCATCAACAGAAAGGGCTAAAAGAAGCAACCAGTGTAGTCCAGTACTGAGCCATAGGAAAAAAAAACCCTTTTTTGTGATGCGTTTTTTAATTAGAGAGTGATGTTGTTGTTTAGTTGTACCAACCCATAATTAATATGCAAATTTTGTTTTAGAATGCCAACACCTAACAATGAAGGAATGAGTAACGAGACTTCATGAAGACGTTGATAATTCTGACCAGCGTATCAACGAGAAGCTTAACGAGCTAACCGAAAGGGTTAGACAAATACGCGAGAAGCAAGCTTAATTGCAACTCGCTATTGGCGCCTTACGCGCGTCATGTTAGGCCTAATGTTGTTGAAATAATAACCAGACTTTGATACATTAGTACTGTAACAACCCGACTTTTTGGTTGTTCCGTACTACCGTTATTCCTTTCTTGTAACCGTTTTTGTAATCGGAGATTCAATAAGTAATCGGAGATTCAATAAAACGCTTTCATACTCACGACGCTAACGCTACACAAATCACAGTAGCCTATGCTACTTTACAAGCCAAGTGTGTTTGTTTGTTCGGTAACCACTCGTGCCTACTTCCTCGCTCTCACACAAATCGCAATCGCAGTTATTTTTATTACTTTATGTTGTTTATCTGTTTATATGTATGAATTGCACTCGCTCTCGCTCAAACAACTCGCTTTATCGAATTATTATGATTAATGCAAAGCTTAACACCTCAACAAAACACTTAACATAACTAACTAATGCGAACAAAATCACCAAATGGACAACCAACGTGTGAGTTGGAGACAATTCATATGAAATTGGCTATTTCATACGAACTACCTAATTCGTACGAATTACCAATTTGTACGAACTAGCTAATTCGTACGAATTAGGCCTATTTCTTATGAATTACAGCCTCCATCACCCTCACCTATAAATACCAGACACATCCACACGCACTCCTCTTGCTGCCACTTCGCACCAGACTTCTCCTACTCGTATTTCTCTGATTTTAAAGTAAGAACAACACCTTTTCATGCAAAACACAACGTTTTCCACTATGATTTTACACGAGTTATTCTCCGATTTCATCTAAACTTCCCTATTTATGAAAATATTCATCTTTTCATAAAAACTTCTGATTTTACCTTGGATACGCACTTAAATGAGTGTGTTTGAGTTAGCTTTGGCTTCTTAATATAGAAACTATGTTGTTTCAAGCTCCCGAAGTGTTTTATCCAACTAAAACTGTTTTAAACTCGATTTTTACACCTAAAGCGGACTAACCGACTTGTGTTTCATTCACTGAATAGTGGGACGAAGCATTGTCAGAAACATACTTGAAATGGATTCGAAATTTACGTCTATGCCAAGTGAAAACTCGGTTCCGGATGCACGAAGACGCAAAAACAGCCAACTTGTGCGAACTGGACTGGCTCATACGAATTAGACCTAGTTCGTACGAACATGTCCGAGTTCTTTCAAGTGACGAAACTGCTCTAACCCAGCTTTTGGTTTGCTCAGTAGCTCAAGGTTGGAAGGATGGACACTCGATTTTCCTGACGAACGACGCGAAACACTCGATTGTGAACACCTAAGCAGGCTAGTTTGCACCAACAGGCTAATTCGTACGAATTACCTAATTTGTACGAACTAGTGCTAGTTCGTACGAACTGGTGATAATTCGTACGAACTAACATGTTTTCCCATCGAACTTCACTTCTACTGTTTCAGCACTTCGGAAGACTGATGCACTTCTGTTCTTGCTTACAGTCTGATCCAGGCGCTCCCTTCAATCCACAGCAGATTGTGTTTACTTGCTAAGCACGAACTGTGAGTATACTTGAACCCTTTTCGCTTAAACACACTTTTGGGTGTTACATACGTTCTCTATATCAAAACACGCTACACACAACGCTAAACTCTTTAAACACTAACTGCTCTTGCATGTTATACGTGAAACGCTGAATGTTTGTTTGCTATGTGTAATTAATGAGGACTCGCAGACCACCCTTAGCAACGATAGTACTATAGTTTCGGCTCAGCACCTGATTGGTTCAGGGGTTGTTAAGGCTCGCAAACTCACTTTACGTGCGTGTTCTCTGTTGTGAACACGTATCCTGCATACTCCACCTCGCAGTCATGTTGGTTAGCTTGTATCATTGTTGTTAGCATACTTAGATTCACCTCTCTACATGTTACATGCTGGTTATGCGTAAACGCTTCATCTCTACTATTATGCTATTAAACCTGTGTACTCACCTTTACTTTTGTATTGACTGTTATTTTAACGTATGTGACAGGTTGATGGTTATTTAGAGCTACACGGATAGGACTCCTAGAAACTCACTAAATAAAACTAGGTTATCGGATTTGATTGTTTAAGGGACATGTATTCTGTTTTGACTATTTGTGGAATATTGTTTAATTTTATGGGAAGTTAAAAATTATCATTTAAATAGTTGTTATGGATTCTCTTGAGTAATCTGATTCGCCTAGTGCCATGCCCCGATGATTCCGCCATCGGTTGGGGTGTGACAGATTGGTATCAGATCCATAACTATAGGAAAATTAGGTAGGATTGCATGATTCGGCCTAGTCTATAGTCTAGGAACCCAAAACAGGCCCGACGCGCAAATTTACCTCAATCCGTACGAACTGACCAGTTCGTGCGAACTGGCCACTTCGTACGAAAGGTGTCTCCTCAAACAGAGCAGGTGCACTTCATACGAACTGGGCAATTAAGACGATGTGGAAACTTCGTACGAAGTAAACAAAACACCTGATCGAAAACGAATCTTGCCTATTCTATTTTTTATCTAAGTAATAGGGATGGATCACTCGGGTTACCTGTTAACTAAACTACATATGCCTTTCCTAAAGCTACCACAGTACACGCTCGAAGATATTCGTATAACACCAACATGAGATTGTGTCGAGATTAGGTGTAAAAACCGAGAACTCTCGATTAGATCACTCATCCCGCGTATTACTCTCTGCAAGAGGCTCTTTCGTTGAGTTAAGAGTGATATCCACATCTCAACGGAAATCTCCATCTCTATCTCGTGGTGATTCCTTACCACAAGTTATGGTACGAAGTTGTTAAGTTAGGGGTTAAACCCGCGTCTTAATAACTAGTTCCACTCCTCGATTTTCAATCTCACCAAAGTCTCGATTGTCTCACTGGTTTGGAACGCGTAGTAACTGGAGGGTGATGTCGTTAGCCGCAAGGCGGTGAGAGCATTTACCTATTAGGCCAAAGCGCGTGTCCAGACTTAGAGGAACGATCGAATCACTTTGGGTAGTCAACGTCTCAAAACCCAGGACGCTCCGAATTGTTTTAAGCCCACAATCGCTGATTTCACATCATCGCATTTTATGATATTTATATGTTTTAGTTTGTGAATTTTAAACTTTTATGCTTTATCGATTTCTTGATTTATCTATTTTCGCTCCATAAACGTATGCACAACTCGCGCAGCTCTCGAAATATAAAATAATAAATAAAATCACAATCAAACTAATCGCAAAACTAAATCGCATGCCTAACCCCGCGAGCTACGTACTCGCTATACTATTCGCTTACAAATGCTATACTACTCGCAACTCATACGCGCTACGCAAGATCTAGTGAAGGTGAATACGTGCAAAATATGTGCTTACGTGATTATGTGTTTACATGCTTATATGCTTATGTGGATACGTGCTTACATGATTGTATGCCTTATGTGAATAATAATAAATATTATGAGGTAAAACGCAAAACTTTCTAAACAAAACCCGTTATAATCGAATCTCATCTAAACTCCTTATATGCAATCTGAAAGAAATTCTCATGCTTGCAAATGGCTTCCATGGGTTCTCACACTCGCCGCATCACCCAATGAAACAACGTTGATAAGCGCATCACTTCCCTCGTGGCCAAGGAAATGGCCAAAGTGATCCCTCAAATCGTCAGCGAGATCCAAGCCGTTAGCAGCAATTAGTCTGTGGACTCTAAGGGTGATGCCCCAAAATCTCGGTTCAGTTTCAAGCAGTTTAAAGCCTGCGGTCCTGCAGCATTCACAAGCAAAGATGGACCAATCAAGATGTTTCACTGGTTCGACTCGATCGAAGTCACTTTCAGGCAAAGCGGATATCCTGAAAATCTCTGCACTGTCAATGCCACTAGAGTCTTTCAGTCAAGGGCACTTGCCTGGTGGACTGCTGAGCGCAACAGGTGCGGTAATGATGAAGCTTACGCTCTCACGTGGGAAGAACTTAAGTAGCTCATGATCAAGGAGTTCTACCCACCGCACGAAATCCAGATGCTGGAAAATGAATATTGGGACATCAAGCACGTCAATGGTGATAACGTAGGACTCACCGCTCGCTTTAAGCAACTCAGCATCATCTGTACAGGTCAAGTGGATACCACCGAAAAGGCCATCAAGAAGTACATTCGCGCTCTTCCTGACTGTGTTGCCGATTTCGTTCAAGTGGCACGACCTACAACTATCGAGGGGACCTACCAACTCACTGCCGAAATCAATGATAAGCGAGTCTTGGCTGGAACTTTTAAGGTCTCGAGCAAGAATCTCCACCAAGCAACTGTCGAGCCAAGCACCGACACCACTCCGTCTCAAGCCCCCAAGTCTAACCGTCAAAATCGCAAGTGAAGGAACACCAGCAAGAACAACACAACAGTCACACAACTGAACCACCAGCCACAATAGCTTACTGCTCCCAACGCACCTCCTGCAAAGCGTGCGTATATTGGTCCCCACCCTCTGTGTTCTAAGTGCACATATCATCACACGGTTGGAGGAAACTGTCGTTTTTGTGCCAACTACAACATCTATGGGCACTTCACAGCGCACTTCCGCTCAGGCCCCCGTCAGCCAGCTCCTCCCGCTCTCCCAGCACCGCCAGCCCCTCTCAACGTTGCTCCCCTCAACAAGGCACCGCAAGCACTAGTAGTTCAGGCACGTGCTTGCTAACTTGTGGCGACCCGAATTATTTCAGCAATGTATGCCCACACCGCATTGTCAAACGGGAACCACAGCAGCAACAGCCTCAGCAATAGCCACCGCAGCAGCAACAACCACAGGCTGTGCGTGGAAGGAATTTCAACATCAACCACCGCCAGGCTCAGAACGACAACAATGTTGTCAATGGAACGTTTCTTATTAATGGTATTTATGCTTCTTGCTTATTTGATACTGGAGCCGATAACTGTTTTGCATCACTTGAATTCGAAAAACTTTTAAAATGTGACGCGCTAACCTCCCAAAGACCTTCGACATTGAAATCGCCACCGGAAGAACCGTTACCATTAACTCCGTTCTACGTGATTGTACTCTCGAACTCAACAATCACAACTTCCCGATCAACCTTATACCTATGCAATTGGGTAGTTTTGATACCATAATAGGCATGGATTTCCTTCGCGAAAATCATGCCGAAGTCGTTTGTTTCGATAAAATGGTTCGTTTTCCACTTCCCAACGGAGTTCAACTACAAGTTTACGGCGAAAAACCCTCAAAGAAGTTGATGCTTTTGTCATGTACCCAAGCGAACAAGTACTTGCGCAAGCAGTACATCGCTTTCCTAGCCCACATCGTAAACCCGGAGAAAGAAAAGAAAACCTTGAAAGATGTACCCGTTGTTTGTGATTTTTCTAAAGTTTTTTCCGACGATTTACCCGGTTTACCCCCTACCCGTGATGCCGAGTTTCGTATTAATCTAATCCCCAGTGCTACACCTGTCGCTAAAGCTCCCTATCGCCTTGAACCATCCAAAATGAGCGAGCTATCTTGCCAACTTCAAGAACTTCTTGATAAAGGCTTTATACGCCCGAGCACCTCACCTTGGGGCGCACCCGTCCTTTTTGTGAAAAAGAAGGATGGATTGTTCCGAATGTGCATCGACTATAGGGAACTTAACAAGCTTACGATCAAGAACCGCTACCCTCTTCCTCGAATCGACGATTTATTTGACCAACTTCAAGGAGCTACTTGTTTTTCAAAAATTGACTTATGTTCCGGATATCACCAGTTACCCGTACATGAGCAAGACATTCCAAAAACTGCCTTTCGTACTCGTTATGGCCATTATGAATTCATGGTTATGCCTTTCGGACTTACAAACGCAACCGCGGTCTTCATGGATCTGATGAACCGTGTCTGCAATTCTTGGATCGTTTCGTCATTGTTTTTATCGATGATATCCTTATCTACTCGAAGTCGAGAGCCGAACACGCGTGCCATCTCCGTTTAGTTCTCGAACTACTCCAAGGAAACTGCCTTTACGCCAAGTTCTCCAAGTGTGAATTTTGGCTTAAGGAAGTTCAATTCCTCGGTCATATTGTTAACGACCAAGGAATCCACGTCGATCCCGCCAAGATTGAAGCTATAAAGAGTTGGAATACTCCAAAGAATCTGTCTGAAATCCGTTCTTTTCTTGGATTGGCTGGTTACTACCGTCGATTTATTGCTGACACTTTGAAGATCGTCGTACCCCTCACCTCTTTGACTCATAAGGATAAACCTTTTGTTTGGGGTTCCAAACAAGAGGAAGCCTTCCAAACCATCAAGCATATGCTTTGCAACGCCCCTGTTCTTGCGCTCCCGACGGAAACGACGATTTTGTTGTTTATTGCGATGCCACTAACCTAGGTCTCGGTTGTGTTCTTATGCAACGAGACAGGGTTATCGCGTATGCATCTCGACAACTCAAAATCCACGAGAAGAACTACACTACCCACGATCTCGAACTCGGTGCAGTTGTTTTTGCTTTAAAGATATGGCGACACTACCTTTATGGTACAAAGGGTACGGTCTTCACCACCACAAGAGCTTATAACACATCTTTAACCACAAAGAACCGAACATGCGCTAACGAAGATGGGTTGAACTTCTCAACGACTATGATTGTGAGATACGCTACCATCCTGGCAAAGCAAACGTCGTAGCCGATGCTCTCAGTCGACAAAGCTATGTGTATAGCATTCATGATGCTCAAGCCCAGAATAAACTCGAAACCTTGATTCGCGAAACCCAGCACGCATGTTTCATTGAGAATATCTTGTATGAGGAAATGAAATGTGGTGTCGAAACCCAACTGGAGAATAATCTAACGGTATATATTACGTTCTCAATCGCATTTTGATCCCTAGCCACAATAACCTCCGAGAGTTATTGATGACCGAAGCCCACAAATCCTGATATTTCATTCACTCCGGTGCTGACAAGATATACCAGGACCTTCGTTACAGGTATTGGTGGCCGGGCATGCAGAAGGATATTGCTCTGTACGTTTCGAGATGCTTAACTTGTGAGAAAGTTAAAGCCGAACATCAACGACCCTCTGGCTTACTCGAGCAACCCAATATCCCGATGTGGAAATAGGAGAGTATAGCCATGGATTTTGTTACGAAACTCCCTCGCACCATTTCTGGTCACGATAGCATTTGGGTTATCGTGGATCGTCTTACGAAATCCGCTCACTTCATTGCCATACGAGAACACTATAAGGTTGAACGATTAGCACGAATCTATACCGACGAAGTTATTTGTCGACACGGGACGCCTCGTGACATCATCTCTGACCGTGATGGTCGCTTTACCTCACGTCTCTGGGAGACTTTTCAATCCACTCTCGGTACTACTCTCAATCTTAGTACCGCATTCCACCCCCACACCGACGGTCAGACTGAGCGTACGATCCGCACCCTCGAAGACAGGCTTCGATCGTGTGTCATAGATTTTAGTGGTAATTGGGATTCACATTTACCTTTAATAGAATTTTCGTACAACAACAATTATCATACTAGTATTTAAATGGCACCTTTTGAGGCACTTTATGGTAGAAAATGTCGCTCGCCTATTGTATGGCACGATATCGGGGAAGCACAAATCACCGGTCCCGAGTTGATACCAGAGACGACAGACAAGATCCTCAAGATTACAGACAATCTCCTGAAAGCTCGCAGTCGTCAAAAAAGCTACACCGATAAACGCCGCACGCCCCTACAGTTTGAAGTTGGAGATCACGTTCTCTTAAAAGTTTCACCTTGGAAAGGAGTGATCCGATTTGGAGAGAAAGGGAAACTAGCGCCACGATACATAGGTCCCTTTAAAATTCTGGAAAGAATTGGAAAAGTGGCGTATCGACTCGAATTACCGATGGAACTCAGCAATGTACATCCGACTTTCCACGTCTCAAACCTCAAAAAGTGCCTAGCTGAAGAAAATCTTCATGTACCCCTCGTGGATTTGCAAATAAACAAGACTCTAAAAGCCAGTAGAAATCATGGATCGAGAGACCAAGAAACTTCGACGCAGTCGTATTCCTATTGTGAAAGTCCAATGGGAAGGCAAACGTGTCGTCGAGTTCACGTAAGAACTCGAAAGTGATATGAACACTAAATATCTACATCTCTTTGTTACTTCTACTACTTAAATTTCGGGACGAAATTTCCTAAAGTAAGGGTGACTGTAACAACCCGACTTTTTGGTTGTTCCGTATTACCGTTATTCCTTTCTTGTAACCATTTTTGTAATCGGAGATTCGATAAATAATGGAATTATGTTTTATTAAATACATTTTCATCACACTTAAAACGCTTTCATACTCACAACGCTAATGCTACACGAATCACAGTAGCCTATGCTACTTTACAAGCCGAGTGTGTTTATTTGTTCGGTAACCACTCGTGCCTACTGCCTCGTTCTCACACAAATCGCAATCGCAGTTATTTGTATTACTTTATGTTGTTTATGTGTTTATATGTATGAATTGTACTCGCTCTCGCTCACACAACTCGCTTTATCGTATTATTATGATTAACGCAAAGCTTAAAACCTCGCCAAAACACTTAACATAACTAACTAATGCAAACAAAATCACCAAACGGACAGCCGGCGTGTGAATTGGAGATAATTCGTAAGAAATTGGCTAATTCGTACGAACTACCTAATTCATACAAATTACGAATTCATACGAACTAGCTAATCCGTACAAATTAGGCCTATTTCGTAGGAATTATATCCTCCATCACCCTAACCTATAAATACCAGACACATCCACACGCACTCCTCTTGCTGCCACTTCGCACCAGACTTCTCCTACTCGCATTTCTCTGATTTTCAAGTAAGAACAACACCTTTTCATGTAAAACACAATGTTTTCCACTACGATTTTACACAAGTTATTCTTCGATTTCATATAAACTTCTCAATTTATGAAAATCTTCATCTTTTGCATTAAAACTTCTGATTTTACCTTGGATACGCACTTAAATGAGTGTGTTTGAGTTAGCTTTGGCTTCTGAATATTGAAAATGTGTTGTTTCAAGCTCCCGAAGTGTTTTATCCAACTAAAACAGTTTTAAACTCGATTTTTGCACCTAAAGTGGACTAACAGAGTTGTGTTTCGTTTACTGAATAGTGGGACGAAGCATTGTCAGAAACATACTTGAAATGTATTCGAAATTTACATCTATTCCAAGTGAAAACTCAATTTCGGATGCACGTAGACGCAAAAACACCCAACTTGTGCGAACTGGACTGGCTCATACGAATTAGACCTAGTTCGTATGAACCAGTGCAAGTTCTTTCAAGTGACTAACCTGCTCTAAAGACCTCCCCAGCTTTTGGTTTGCTCAGTAGCTCAAGGTTGGAAGGATGGACACTCGATTTTCCTGACGAACAATGCGAAACACTCGATTTTGAACACCCAAACAGGCTAGTTCGGACCAACAGGCTGATTCGTACGAATTACCCAATTCGTACGAATTACCCAATTCGTACGAATTACCCAATTCGTACGAATTACCCAATTCGTACAAACTATTACTAGTTCGTACTAACTGGTGCTCATTCATACGAACTAACCTGATATCCCATCGAAATTCACTTCTACTGTTTTAGCACTTCGGAAGACATATGCACTTTTGTTCCCGCTTACAGGTTGATCCAGGCGCTCCCTTCAATCCACAGCAGATTGTGTTTACTTGCTAAGCACGAACTATGAGTATACTTGAACCCTTTTTTCACTTAAACGCTCTTTTGGGTGCTACATATGTTATCTATATCAAAACACACTACACACAACGCCAAACTCTTTAAACGCTAACAGCTCTCGCATGTTATACGTGTCGGAACCCCCGACCTCTACACCGGGAGCGGGAGCCGCGAGAACCGCAGACAGGTGGTACTGGTGTTTGTTATTTTGGCAGCAGAATTAAAACATCAGGATCGTAGTTAGGAAGTACTATCAAAGTTTCAAAACACCATACTTTTTATATTAAACAAATGGGATAACACCCATGTTTCCATTACAATACATTCGTAGGGGTAAACCCTATGAAAAACGTAAACTCCTTTTATTTAGGTAACTTTTAAAGCCACTTTTCTAAGCCTTCAGTGCTCTCCAGCTGGCTTCTATTAGCTTCACATTAAGTTACCTGAAACGCGTTTTAAAAACATTTTATCAGCAAGAAATACTGGCGAGTTCATTCCATTTTATAAAATGACACACCATTATACTTTACAGTACTAAGAGCGATTACAATGTTTATATCACCCCAATTACTCATTCAGTATTCGTCACTCAACCGGATCTGTGACTATAGTCATATCACTCATTGGCTAACCCGTTGTCCAATGGTGACGCTTGATAAGTAGTGTATACAAAACCCCACATACCGGCAGTAATTGTAGAATACAAAGACTTAATCACTGTAAGTATAACTGAAAACATTTAAGGTTTTACAAAAGCATTTGAAAAAAAGAGAATGACTCACATTGAAAACTTAGGTATTCCTACGGCCTTTCTGGTGATAAATCTTGATTACTTCCTGGAATTTCTATTAAAACATACAATGCACACGTGTTAGTAAATTAACCCAAGTCACTTTAACCATACAACACACGACAGAACTCCAACGAGCTTAGTCAGGAAAGTCCTAGACATGCGTTGGCGATTCTAGATCGATCGGGTAGGGTGTCCATACAACACGAGATAGGATTCCAACGGGCTTAGTCAGGCAGAGACTTGACATGCGTTGGTCCTAAATCGGGTAGGATAGTGAATTAGTGATCGGGGGTTAAGATACTTACAGCGGGCAGTGCTTCGCAAGTTTAGGGGTTTAGGGGGTGTTTATCAGAAAAGCAGGGATACGAGAGAGCACACGATTAGAGAATTCGATCGAAAATGAGCAACGAACTCAATCCCAGGCCTGCCCTTATATAGGCTAGTTTGACCTCTCCCGCGCGTCGCGCGGGATTCTTTTGCGTGGCGCGACAACAACCCTTTTGGGCTAGGTAGGTTACGTGCATGCATAGCCTCTCCAGACGTCACGAAACAGAGCCACGTCATCTAGACGTCTCCCGCGCGTCACGGGAGATGCCAGAGATCCTGGCGCGTGGCGCCTGGGACGCCCAGATCAGATTTCTTCCTTTTTCGTATCGGTCTCGCTGTGCGTGTCCGGTTTTGCGTTTATGGCTCGTTTTAGTGGGTTTATGTAGAGTTGTTACATCCTCCCCACCTTTTTATAAATCTCGTCCTCGAGATCCACTAGAATAGGCGAGGATACTTTCATTGCATTTCTGACTCTAACTCCCATGTATATTCTGGTCCTCTCTTTGAATCCCATTTTACTTTGACCAGAACTAATCTCTTGCGCTTGAGATTCTTGATCTTTCTATCTTCAATCTGAATAGGTTTCTCTACAAACTTAAGCTTCTCATTTACCTCCACATCTTGAAGAGGTATTACTAGTGATTCATCTGCTAAACATTTCTTGAGATTACATACATGGAATACATCATGAATTCCTGCCATTTCCTCTGGCAATTGTAGCTGATAAGCTACTGGCCCTATTCTTTTGATAATCTTGAAAGGTCCAATGTACCTTGGGCTTAGTTTTCCTTTCTTACCAAATCTTAAAACTCCTTTCCATGGTGAGACTTTTAATAGTACTTTTTCTCCAACTTGAAATTCCAAGGGTTTGCGTCTGTTATCTGCATAACTCTTTTGACGATCTCGGGCTGCTTTTAGTCTTTCCTTGACCTGAATGATCTTGTCAGTTGTTTCTTGCACAATTTCAGGACCTGATAGTTTCTTTTCTCCAATTTTTGCCCAACATATTGGTGTTCAGCATTTTCGTCCATAGAGCGCTTCAAATGGTGCAGCATTGATGCTGGTATGATAACCGTTGTTGTAGGAAAACTCTATCAAAGGTAAATATTATCCCAATTTCCTCCGAAATCAATTACACAGGCTCTAAGCATATCTTCCATTGTTTGGACTGTCCTTTCACTTTGACCGTCTGTTTGAGGATGATATGTTGTACTTAGATTTTGTCTAGTTCCCATTGCTTTTTGGAAACTTGTCCAAAAATGAGAAGTAAAACGGTTGTCCCTGTCAGACACAATGGACAAAAGGAATTCCATGTAATGAAACTATTTCATTTACATATAACTTAGCTAATTGTTCCATACTGAAAGTTTCCTTCATCGGTAAGAAATGAGCAGATTTGGTTAACCTGCCTACAATCACCCAGATTGTATCATTACCTTTTCGTGTCCTGGGTGGTTTGGTAACAAAATCCATTGTTACTAAGTCCTATTTCCAAAATTGGCATTTCCAATTGTTGCAATAATCCTGAAGGTTCCTGATGTTCAGCTTTAACCTGTGAACAGGTTAGACATTTAGTAACGTAGCTTGAACATCCTTCTTCATTCCTATCCACCAGAAATTCTTTCTTAAGTCTTTATACATCTTATCACTTCTAGGATGCATTGTATACTTAGTCTTATGGGCTTCCTCCAAAATTTGATTTCGTAGGTCTCCTTGGATAGGGATCCAAATTCTGTTCTTATGGAATCTCCAAATTCCATCTGTTCCTTTCTCTAATTCTTTAATCATTCCTTTTAATCCTTCAGCATCGTCCTTGATTGTTGTTTCCTGAACTTGTTTAATTTACTTATTTAAATCTATCTGCAGGTTTAGTCTAAGAGAGCATACTCTTTTTGGCTTCTCATGATACTTTCGACTTAATGCATCAGCTACTACGTTAGCTTTTCCTGTATGATACTGGATATCACAATCATAATCACTAAGGATTTCCATCTATCGCCTCTGTATCATGTTTAATTCCTTTTGTCCAAAGACATATCTTAAACTTTTATGATCAGTGAATATAACAAATTTACTACCGTAAAGATAGTGTCTCCAAATCTTAAGGGCAAAAATTATTGCTCCTAACTCTAGATCATGGGTGGTATAATTTTCTTCATGTTTCTTAAGTTGTCTAGAGGCATAAGCAATTACTTTTTGATGCAGCATCAGCACACATCCATATCCTAACTTAGACGCATCACAATAAACTACAAAGTCTTCAATTCCTTCTGGCAAAGCGAGTATTGGTGCGTTGGTTAACTTTTGCTTCAAAATCCTGAATGCTTCTTCTTGTTGCGGCCCCCATTCAAACTTAACTGACTTGCAAGTTAGCTTGGTTAATGGAATGGCTATTCTAGAAAAATCTTGAATAAAACGTCTATAATATCCTGCCAATCCAAGAAAACTTCTTATTTCCGTTGGTGATTCTGGGACCTTCCATTTGGTAATTGCTTTGATCTTTGTGGGATCCACATGAATTCCTTCGTGGTTTACCAGATGTCCAAGAAATTGAACTTCTTGTAACCAGAATTCACATTTTGAGAATTTCGCATAAAGCTTTTCCTTTCTCAGCAATGACAGGAGTATATGCAAATGCTCTGCGTGATCTTCCTTACTCTTAGAGTAAATTAGAATATCATCTATAAAGACAATTATGAATTTATCCAGGTATGGTTTACATATCCTGTTCATCATGTTCATAAATGCAGCTGGAGCATTGGTTAAACCAAATGGCAGGACTGTAAATTCATAATGACTGTACCTTGTCCTGAAAGCAGTTTTAGGAATGTCCTTTCCTGTACTTTCAACTGATGATATCCTGAGCGTAAGTAGATCTTAGAAAAGAATCAGGCTCCTTGGAGTTGGTCGAATAAATCGTCAATTCTTAGTAACGGGTACCGATTTTTTATTGTCACTTTGTTCAATTCTCGGTAATCAATGCACATACGCATTGATCCGTCTTTCTTCTTGACAATCAACACTAGTGCTCCCCATGGCGATGAGCTAGGTTGTATGAAACCTTTCTCTAGTAATTCATCCAACTGTTTCTTTAATTCCTGCATCTCCGTCGGTGCTAGGCGATAGGGTGCTTTGGCAATCGGTGCCGTTCCTGGTATTAGGTGAATTCTAAATTCAACCTCTCGATCTGGCGGTAATCCAGGCAACTCTTCTAGGAAACATTGGAGAATTCAGATATTACAGGAATATCTTTTAATTCTTTTCCTTTAGTGTTAATGATTATGGAAACCATATACACTATTCCTCCTTTCCGTATATAACTTGCAGCTTTCATCATAGAGATGAACTTTGTTGCCCTTGCCGACTCGTCTCCCTTAATTGTGGTTCTTTTCGCCGGATGGCGCATTTACTTCTACAGACTTTTGATCACATAATATTTGGGCCTGATTGGCTACGAACCAATCCATTCCTAACACGACATCGAATCCGGCTAGATTCATGGGAAAGAGGTTAGCAGTAAAATTATGACTTAAAATTTCTATCTTTACTCCTTTCAGGATTTCGCTTATTTTGATAGAAGATCCATTTGCCGTTTCCACCAAACAGTCTTGGTGAAGTTTAGTTAACGGTTGATTAAGAAAATTGCAGAAGGAAGTATTTATGAAACTTTGGTTTGCACCAGTCAAATTATACTTTTGCATAAACATCATTAACTAAAAACTTACCGGCAATCACATCCGGAATCATCCTGGCTTCCTCGACGGTCAACACGAATGCTCTGGCATTTCTCTTGGGTCCTTCCGTCGTCTTCGCTTTGTTAGTTGCCGCTAGAGCTAATTTCAGACAGGTTTGATATGACCAGCTTCTCCACAGTTATAGCATATTCTACCAAGGTTAGATTTCTTTCTGCAGTCTTCCTCCTTATGCCCTGATATTTTGCAAAAGTTGCAGTATATAGAACATTTTCCTGAATGTTTCCTTTTGCAGTACTTACATAGGGGTGAAGAAGAACTTGCCCCTCTTCCCCGATGGGAATTACCATAACGTAGTTTCCTGGGTGATCCTTTGGGCTAGGTTCCTTTTCTGGTTTTCTTCTTGCGTACATACCAATTCATCTGTCAAGGTGTTTGCTAGTTCTACTGCTTCTTCTATGGTTTGTGCTCTAGCTGCTTTGACTACATGTCTGATCTCACTAATTAATCCCCAAATGTAACGGGAGATCAATACTGGTTCTGGTGAGGCCAGGGTTGGTACAATTCTTGCATATTCAAAGAATGTGGTAGTATATTCTCTGAAATCTACCCCGATCATTCTATGATTTAGGAATTTATTAGCAATTTGTTCCTTTTCATTAGGAGGACAGAATTTCCTTTCAACTATTTCCATAAAGTTGTTCCATTCCATACTGTAAACCCTGTCACTTCCTCTGGACTGAAGAATGGTATTCCACCACTCTAAATCTGCATCTTAAAAAGATTAGAAGCATACATGACTTTATCTTCATTTGCACATTTACTTATCTTTAGGACTGCTTCTGTCTTTTCTATCCAGCGCAAGGTTGAAATAGCTCATTCATTACCTAAGAATTCTATCGGTTTGCATGAGAAGAATTCTTTATAAGAACAACCATATGAGATGGTTCTTCTTCTTTTTGGAATTGGAGCTTGGATTAACAATTCGGGGTTTCCATTTATGCTGCGATTTGATTCAGTAGATATACGTTTATTTCTGTTTCTGGAGTCATTATTTTCTGCCTTTTTAATAGTATCGATAATATAGGGCATAGCATCTATGATTCTTTGGGCCACTATGTGTTCGATAGCACTTTTATCTACTTGGACCTCGTTATTATTGCTATTCTGGATTTCCTGATTTACTTCGTTTGACATCTGAATGGTAAACATTTATCAGGTATTAATATCACAGAGTAAATTAAATAATAATCACACCAACACAGTGAACCAAAATCATCGAGCATTGCGACTTTTACTCTTTTCATATATATATGCATCTATTACAAATACAACTGGAATTCAAACATTAGTAATTTATGCATCGATATATATATATATAGGTGATATATATTACTTTTATGTCTATTTTAGTTTTAGTTGTTTTTTTAAAGTAAAAAAATACACACACATATCTATACATATTTTAGGCTACTGATTTCTTAAAACTGCATTTCTCGCTCGTCATATTTCCAGACGAGCTTCTCCCCGATTTGGTGAATTCGGTTTCCTTCCTCCACCAGTTCATCTCCAAGCTGGCGGAGTTCTTCACATGTTCCCTGGGTAGTATTGGGGCTAGCACTGGTTCAAGGTAAGGTGAAACTGGTTCTTCATAGGGAAATGGGTTTTCTAGTAGGTTCTGAATTGCCCAGTTGTTAGCCCACCACTGATCTAAAGGGTTTGGTGCCGGGATTCTAGGTATCTCATTGGGATCAAAGGCTGGGATGGGAAATTGGTTTTCCTGATTATGTTCTAGGTTCATGGGTTGGTCAGGAAATAAAGGAAGTATCGGTGGTTCTGGATTTGCTACTTGGTTGAAATTAGGTTATCCTCCTATATTTCCAAACAGGTGAAAATTAGCGAACCGTCTATCCAATTCTTCTTCCCATAAAGGTCTAGCTTCTGGGTTTTGGGTATTTCTCTCAGTTCTAACTGTTACGGCTTGCTGTTGTGCTTGTCTCATCCTTTTCCTCTTTTCTTCTTTAGCTCTACTAAACCAACCTCTCTTTTTAGGATGAAAAGGTTATGCGGATTTGGCTTTGAAAACAAAGATATCTTCAGAATCGGCAGTGTAGTCGGTGATTGGCTGGGATGTTCCTTCATCCATGAGAGAATGAGGTAGGTGACGATAAGCGTCAGAAGTACCCTGATCACTCATACTGAATACTAAAGAAGTTATTAAAATAACACAGAATAATAGTATATATATTTACATAGAGTAATATAGAAGTCGTAGGTATTTCCTAACACCTTTGTTTAAAATTTAGGTATTTCAAAGAACACCTAAATGGCTGAAACCAGTGGCTCTGATACCACCTTCTGTCGCAACCCCCGACCCTACCCCGGGAGCGGGAGCCGCGAGAACCGCAGACAGGTGGTACTGGTGTTTGTTAATTTAGCAGCAGAATTAAAACATCAGGATCGTAGTTAGGAAGTACTATCAGAGTTTCAAAACACCATACTTTTTATATTAAACAAATGGGATAACACCCATGTTTCCATTACAATACATTCGTATGGGTAAACCCTAATTTATGAAAAACGTAAACTCCTTTTATTTAGGTAACTTTTATAGCCATTTTTCTAAGCCTTCAGTGCTCTCCAGCTGGCTTCTATTAGCTTCACATTAAGTTACCTGAAACGCGTTTTAAAAACATTTTATCAGCAAAAAATACTTGCGAGTTCATTCCATTTTATAAAATGACACACCATTATACTTTACAGTGCTAAGAGCGATTACAATGTTTATATCACCCCAATTACTCATTCAGTATTCGTCACTCGACCGGATCTGTGACTATGGTCATATCACTCATTGGCTAACCCGTTGTCCAATGGTGACGCTTGATAAGTAGTGTATACAAAACCCCACATACCGGCAGTAATTGTAGAATACAAAGACTTAATCACTGTAAGTATAACTGAAAACATTTAAGGTTTTACAAAAGCATTTGAAAAAAAGAGAATGACTCACATTGAAAACTTAGGTATTCCTACGGCCTTTCTGGTGATAAATCTTGATTACTTCCTGGAATTTCTATTAAAACATACAATGCACACGTGTTAGTAAATTAACCCAAGTCACTTTAACCATACAACCCTTGTGTGGATCCTATTTCAATGGGAACTTGATGAGTCGACCCACCTACACGTCTTGCTTTTACTGCTATACCCGGAGTGACTCCATGTATTGCTTGACGTAACACGACAGAACTCCAACGAGCTTAGTCAGGAAGAGCCTAGACATGCGTTGGCGATTCTAGATCATTCGGGTAGGGTGTCCATACAACACGAGATAGGATTCCAACGGACTTAGTCGGGCAGAGCCTTGACATGCGTTGGTCCTAAATCGGGTAGGATAGTAAATTAGTGACCGGGGGTTAAGATACTTACAGCGGGCAGTGCTTCGCAGGTTTAGGGGTTTAGGGGGTGTTTATCAGAAAAGCGTGGCGCGACAGCAACCTTATAGGGCTAGGTAGGTTACGTGCATGCATAGCCTCTCCAGACGTCGCGAAACAGAGCCACGTCATCTGACGTCTCCTGCGCGTCGCGGGAGATGCCAGGGATCCTGGCGCGTGGCGCCTAGGACGCCCAGATCAGATTTCTTCGTTTTTCATATCGGGTCTCGCTGTGCGTGTCCGGTTTTGCGTTTATGGCTCGTTTTAGTGGGTTTATGGAGAGTTGTTACAATACGTGAATCGCTGAATGTTTATGTGTAAATAATGAGGACGTGCAGACCACCCTTAGCAACGATAGTACTATAGTTTGGACTCAGCACCTGATTGGTTCGGGGTTGTTAAGGCTCGCAAAATCACTTTATGTGCGTGTTCTCTGTTGTGAACACGTATCGCACATACTCCACCTCGCAGTCATGTTGGTTAGCTTGTATTATTGTTGTTAGCATACTTAGATTCACCTCTCTACGTGTTACATGCTGGTTATGCGTAAACGCTTCATCTATACTATTATGCTATTAAACATGTGTATTCACCGTTACTTTTGTATTGACTGTTATTTTAACGTATGTGATAGGTTGATGGTTATTTTGAGCTGCAAACGGATAGGACTCCTAGAAACTCACTAAATAAATCTAGGTTGTCGGATTTGATTGTTTAAGGGACATGTATTCTGTTTGACTATTTGTGGAATATTGTTTAATTGTATGGGAAGTTAAACTTTAAGTATTGTCATTTAAATATTTATGGATTCTCTTGAGCAATCTGATTCGCCTAGTGTCACGCCCCGATGATTCTGCATCGGTTGGAGTGTGACAAGTACTATAACATATTGATTGCATATTTTGTAATAGTTTTGTAAGATGTTAATATGTATATCATTAACCATTTGGTTTAGTTTAATTATTATGACTATTGTTACTTAACACCCCGTACACTTATAGCTACTATATATAGAATTATCAAAGTTTGTTAGCAAGGTTGTGTTTTGACTTTTAGTCCTTTTTTTAATCTTTTTATTGGTCTTTTTTTCCCTTTTACTCTTTAAACTAGAATTACCACCCGTCGCAATGCGGTGGAGGATTCATTAGTTATATATCATATTAGGTGAAACACAAATGTTTCTTACATGACGCGAGCCTGCGTGTAAAACATAGAAAAGAATAACTAAGTCGATCTCTGATTCGCGTGTTGCGACAAATCTATCAAACGGGAAACGGGAAAAGTAGATACTCCACCTCGCAGTCATGTTGGTTAGCTTGTATTATTGTTGTTAGCATACTTAGATTCACCTCTCTACGTGTTACATGCTGGTTATGCGTAAACGCTTCATCTATACTATTATGCTATTAAACATGTGTATTCACCGTTACTTTTGTATTGACTGTTATTTTAACGTATGTGATAGGTTGATGGTTATTTTGAGCTGCAAACGGATAGGACTCCTAGAAACTCACTAAATAAATCTAGGTTGTCGGATTTGATTGTTTAAGGGACATGTATTCTGTTTGACTATTTGTGGAATATTGTTTAATTGTATGGGAAGTTAAACTTTAAGTATTGTCATTTAAATATTTATGGATTCTCTTGAGCAATCTGATTCGCCTAGTGTCACGCCCCGATGATTCTGCATCGGTTGGAGTGTGACAAGTACTATAACATATTGATTGCATATTTTGTAATAGTTTTGTAAGATGTTAATATGTATATCATTAACCATTTGGTTTAGTTTAATTATTATGACTATTGTTACTTAACACCCCGTACACTTATAGCTACTATATATAGAATTATCAAAGTTTGTTAGCAAGGTTGTGTTTTGACTTTTAGTCCTTTTTTTAATCTTTTTATTGGTCTTTTTTTCCCTTTTACTCTTTAAACTAGAATTACCACCCGTCGCAATGCGGTGGAGGATTCATTAGTTATATATCATATTAGGTGAAACACAAATGTTTCTTACATGACGCGAGCCTGCGTGTAAAACATAGAAAAGAATAACTAAGTCGATCTCTGATTCGCGTGTTGCGACAAATCTATCAAACGGGAAACGGGAAAAGTAGATAAAAAAAGGTGGAACCCCACACGCACGTTGCGACGTGTTAACTCGGAAATTTAGAACGAAACGTTAAACGGAAAATTTACGAAAGAGGAAAAGTATAAGGGATCAAAATTGAAAGTAAAAAAGTGTTGGGGTTAAATTGCAAAAAATAAAATTTTTGGGTTAGAAGCAAAAAAATCAAAGTGGTTAAATTGCAAAAAATATAAACTTTTGAATTAAATGTAAAAACTCAAATTAATTAAAGGGTTAAATTACTAAAAATTGAAACTTTAGGCTTCAATTGTCAAATATGAAGACTTTCGAGTTAGAAATGAAAATATCAAACTTTTTTGAAAAACTCCCAAAGCCAAGAATACAACCACTCTAAGCATAAACATATTACTTATTTATAGTTATATAATTTCAAGACTGACACTTACAACCTCTTAAAATTCTAAAAACTTTAAGTTCATTTACGTTTCAACGTAATTTTTTCCTGAAAATAGGTCTGGACAAATATAATACGGAGTAAAGTCCTTTTTGAGTCCCTGTGGTTTGGTCGTTTTAACTATTTGAGTCCAAAACTCAAACTTGTCTTGATTTGAGACCCTGTGGTTTGGTTATTTTAACTATTTGAGTCCAAAACTCAAACTTGTCTTCATTTGAGTCCCTGTAGTTTGGTCATTTTAACTACTTGAGTCCAAAACTCAATTCAAGAAAAGTTTGAGTTTTGGACTCAAATAACCACAAGGACTCAAATCAAGACATATTTAAGTTTTGGACTCAAGTAGTTAAAAAGACCAAGCCACAAAGGACTCAAAAAAGACTTTACTCTACAATACGTTTTCGCGATTATTATAAACGTTTTAATGTATATTTTTATGAAACGCCGCAACTAAACGTCGGGCAACTTGCTAGTTTAAACAATTTTACAACCATAACTAACTACCTAAAACAACCATAAACAAAGCTATCAAGGATGACTCATCATGTGTAGTCCGTATATATAATTTTTAACTCTCTTCCAACTTACGGCGTTGTTAATTTTGTTATTCACGTTTGTTCCTCACAACGAGTAAAAATAAACGAAAAAAAAAAAATTCGAAGAATTCCCAAATTCTTTCACATCGTTTCCTTGTGACGGTTTCCAGGTTTGCACCAAAATTCCACCTCAGATTGATTCCTCCGCTGCTAAACCCTAATCTCCGGTAATGTACGGCGGCTCCGGCAAGCTCAACCGCTGCCACGGCGGCGGTCCGGCCAATCGGAACATCCACTCCACCTTCCAACCGTCCTCCGTTCAACGCCCGTCCGGGACTGTTTCCGGTGGCCGTCAGTCTACCGGTGGCAGTCACCGTAGCCGTAGCCGTACACCAGCCGCATCGGCTACAGTTTCAACGGCGGATGAAGCGTTCAGTTTAGTTGGTAATAATCAGCTCAACTTCGGTATGATTATTAAGCTATCGCCTAATCTCGTTGAAGAAATCAAGCGCCTCGAAGCGCGTGGCGGTGCTGCGAGGATCAAGTTTGATTCAGTTGCTAATAATCCTGCTGGAAATGTAGGTTTATTTACTCAATTTATCTGGATACGGGCTCTGTTAACTTTTTTATGTTGTTTTCCGAAGTTTAGTTGTGCGTAGTGAAAATTGGATGTTTAATTTGGTACTGTATCGTCTCTGTTGCTGATACTGTAGAGGTGTTGTGGTGATAAGTTATTAGATGAATTTATTATGTTGTTTAATCCAAATTTCGCTTGCTAGGTTGCAGTACTAATGTAATTGAAATTGGTTACGAGAATTGTAGTAGAACATGAGAGGATTGTCAATTGTGTAGTGTGTACAGTTTTGCAATCGATTTACAGTTTAAAATGTTATTAAACAGATGGTATATTCAATATTTGTAGAAGCATAAATGTTGGTTTGAACTGTATGTCTGTTTTTTTATTGTATTACATTCAATAGAATTAGCTATCGAGGTTTTGTGATTTTGGTAACGTGTCAAGTTCTGTTTTAACTTTTTGTTACTGTTTCAGGTCATTGATGTAGGAGGCAAGGAGTTCAGATTCACGTGGTCTAAAGAAAAAGCTGGAGACCTATGTGACATATATGAAGAACGCCGAAGTGGTGATAATGGAGATGGTTTGCTTGTTGAGTCTGGAAATGCTTGGCGAAAGTTGAATGTTCATCGTGAATTGGATGATACAGTTAAGAACTATGTTAAAAGTCGAACAGTGGAAGCAGAACTCAAACACAAATCACGAAAGTATGTTGCATGTTTGACATCAGCAGTATTATATTTTCACTCATGTTGCTAACATATGTTAGGTTGCTGTTGGCCCTTGCGTAGATACGATTACCTGCTAGGTTATGTACGTTCATGATACACCTCATCCTCTTTGTTTCGGCATATGAATTGTTAACAAGCACTATCAAAATGCCTGCCTCATGAATCTTCTTGTATTTCTTGCTTATTCACATGTCATGATATCCTTCTTAGTGTTCCTTAAACTTATTAAGGTTTCACTAATATCATATCAACATGGTTCAGTGTAAAAGAACCCTTTATTGCTTGCTGTATAGAGTAATGTCTGCTTGTTGATAGACAGATGGAAGGAAAACTAGCCTATCCTACTTATGAAAAAAGGAAGAATACCAATAAATACAAAATATTAAACTGTAGCTGTCTAGTTGATTGAGAGTAACTTTTGTGTGTTTGTTTCTGAAACAAGTTGTTCAGTATCATTGACCCTATTAGAACTTGCAACACCTTTCCTCTGTAGCACTCAGTCCAATTAACAAAAGTAAACATCATAGGTACCACTGGCCCACACATGCATGTACTTCCTGCTTAGCGTAGTCACTAAAATCACCTCTTTTTTTGTCTGGCAAATTTTCTAACCTTAGGGTTTTGACGTATTCTTCTGAATTCTAACTCTGAGCTTACATCTTGAATAATAGCATTAATAAATAAGTTATCTTGTGGAAAACATGCACAGGAATATTACTATTTAAATGTCTTAGGTGAGCCCATTCATAACTAATGCAAAAAGGTAAATCGTAACCAATGCAAAAAGGTAAATCAATGCCAAATGCCAAACATTGTTGTAGAGAAAACATAGTTTTACTTGCCATATTCTAGCATATATTATCAGTTGACATACTTCCTGGGCGTATTCTTCTTCTTAAGAGCATGGAGCAGAACTCATTTTGGCAAGTTATGTGCCTTTTAAAAAATGTTCATTTTCTTAAGGGGTAATATAAGTTAGAACCTATTTTAAGCAGAATATTCTACTGGCAACAACTCATCACTATGTCAAACAACATTTTTTTTTGTAAAACTAGAACACCAAAGTTAGTTACAACTTACAAGGTTTGGTAGAGGTATGGAGTAGGTATTGCTTACAGTTAGGCAGGTACATTCATCACTTAATTCGATGCCGTTTTATCATGGTTTTTAGAAACATAGTCCTTGGCACTACAAGTTAAAAAACATTTCCAATTTCCGAACATCTAGTAATCATTTTGATATCCTTTTGACAGAGCCATTGTTTTAGATCATGGAAATCCATCTACGAAGACTCAAATGAAGGCTTTAGCTGCTGCCGAAGGTATCATATTTATTCAATCATCACTATCTTTGGTTACCACTTGTTTTCTCACATGTAATTTGCACATCATGCTTTGTAAAAAAAGCTTTACATATAACAGATTACCATATTTTAGTGTTTGAATTTTTAAACTTTGTTTTTTATTTCTTGGCTGCAGTGAATAATGCATGGAGAGGATCATATAAACAAAAGAAAGAGCCTCCTTTCAAAAAGATGAAAGCTGAACCTTCTTCAGGTAAGGGATCTTCTTATACCACCGTGATGATACTGTATTATAAGGGTGCTCGTTATTTGGGAAACTGATTGGTTTTCAACTACTTGGTTTATGCATTAATCATTAATGTTTAAGGCACAAACTAGAGGAAAGCTGATTGGTTCAGTACCATTATTTTGGACATACCTAAAACTGATTGGTTTTCACCTTCCAATCGAATCGAACGTAAACTTGTAACTGTATATTTACAAATGTATTTCTTGGAGCTCCTTTGTTTATTTTACTCTTTCCTGCTAGCATCTATTACAGCAGTGGCTTCTAAATCTGGGGGAAAAGCTGGATTTTCCAAAATGAGGTCTTCAGTGTCACCACTAGTATCTACACCTGAGCAATCTGGTGTTCCGTTGTCCCCACTTAGAAATAACAGAGTACATACAAACAGGGATGATGCTACTCTGACCCAACCTATTAAAGGAAATGCTAGCACCTCTGGTGCCATACAGAACAAACCTACTGACCTGCAAAGTTTGTTAGTTTCTCTTCTTAAGGAGAAACCACATGGAATGAATCTCAAGGTAAGTGTAACAAGGTTTCTAGATGTTCATTTGGGTCCATGGGTCGATTTGGTTGGTTGTTTTTTTATTTATCTCAAACAAGTCAAAGTAAAAAAAATAGCTAAAAAGGGGTCAAATGGAAGTTTTAAAGTCTATTTTTAAATCGTACAACTCTCCTGAATCTTTTTTATTTAAATATTTAGATTATTATTGCATAGTTAATTCATTAGTTATGTATACTTATTGAGGATAATTGTTGAAAAAATCTTATGGACTTTACAAATCTCTGGAGTTTAGTATTGCATGATTAGCTCATGTACCTTTTGAATCTTAATGATGAAGTGCCTCGACTTAATTTTTAACAAGAAAGTCCTTTTATGAATGAATATACTTTTCAAAATTTGAAAAATAAAGAAACGGTCCTTTTTATATGAACAAGTCATGAAACCTTATAAAAGGACTTCTTTTTCTTCAACAATTGACCTAGGGTCAGCTCTTTCCAAGTTGTTTCACCTCATACTAAAAATGGCTTGTTTGAACCAACCTCGTTTTGACCCATTACGTAACCCATTGGATGGTAATTGCATCTATGCTCTTACTTTGCTGTGGCTTAGACATTCTCATCTTATCTTTTAGGCTTTAGAGAAAGCTATTGGAGAAACCATTCCCAAATCTGTGAAGCAAATTGAGCCGATCCTTAAAAAGGTGATTATTATATGATAATGATACTTTGTTTTTTGTGAATAACACTGTTTTATCTCATTCAGATTGCTGTTTTCCAAGCCCCAGGAAGATATTTTCTGAAACCAGATGCTGAAGAGAAAGTTTCAAGAAATCATTATCTGAAAGTGGAAGGTTAAACATGATTATTTATGCTATACACATCAAACCTTAACACTATTACTTGATTATTTATGGAGTTCCATCAATTTTTCGTCCAAAATACTAACGTCTGTTAAAACCTACACAGGTAGGGTAAATGTGACATGTTAAACAACAGGTTTTAACAGACGTTTGTTTTTTTAACGGAACTGGCATGTTTCGAGCATGCTTCGAGAATGTCAGGGACGGAAATGGTACAAATTTGAAATTTGGCTTAATTGGACAAACCACAAAGACGTCATTATTTATGCTATACACTGACATCATATAAATATTGCATGATTTTCTCTTTTCAGTTCTCCAGAGAACAATAATCACCTCAGAGACAGAGACGTGACAACTGGCTCACTCATGATTATGAAAGCCGGTGCTATGAAGCACATTTCTGAACCTTATGACGATTTAGATACTTCAGAAAAAATTGATATAGATAATCTTTCCCCAGATGTATTAAGTGATAAAAAAGTTTTTCCCAATAATGAAGACCCTGCGGTTAGCTCTAGCAAGAGCGCAAGCGACAGTGACAGTGACAGCAGTGACTCCGAAAGTGACAGCAGAAGTCCCATTGGAAGTAGCAGTGACAGTGACAGCAAACAGGGGTCTGATGAAGACGTAGATATCATGAGTGACGATGATAAAAAAACCACACAACCGTTGGATCATGAATTAGGATATGAAAAAGATGATGGTCATGGCTCTGATTTAGAAAAAGATTTGTTTGATGAAGCTGGTTTGCATGTAACTAATAACGATGAGGATAGGTATGCATATGAGAGTGAAGTTCATGATCATGCTGCATCGAAAAGGGGATCTTCTGATGAGAACGAACATGTAAAAAGATTGAAAGCAGGAAATTTGACTGGTAGATCTCCTGATGGGCCCAGAATGATGAGCCGAACTGCAGGTGGCGTTTCTGATTATGACTATGAAAATGACAACAATCATTATCTTAATGCACGGGCAAAGCCTCCTGCTGACACGGATAACCCTGAAAGGGGCCCACAAGGGGACAATGTATTATTTTCAATGCAAAAGTTTATCAAAGAAACACGAGTTGAAGATAAGAGACCTCCAAAGAATTTTGGAGGCAAACACTCCGGTTCTCATAAGAAGAAACACGGCGTTTTAATCAAGGAACCTGAGTTACCGTCAACATCACAGATTAAAGATTCCACCACTGACTTATTTAAGATCAACTTCAATAAACGGACGCAGACCGACACTCGTAAGAGAGCTCTCGGATTTAGAAATGGGTGAATTCCGTGATGAAGAAAAGCGTTTTGAGACGTTTAAAAAGTCAGAGAACATATCAACTTCAGATTACTGGAATCTAGATGATACATTAAACCTGCCTAAAAAGGTTATTCCCGAAGAACATCTCACAAGATTTAACGGCAGCAGACGTAATGAAGGTAGACATAATGAAGCTGGGACAAGTTCAATCAACAACACAGACAGTCAAAGAAAAGCGAACGTGGTAGTTCCAATTTCCACAAAAGATAAAAAGCGGCATAAGTCTAAAGGTTTAGGAGAAAAGAAGGATTTTAGGATGATAAACAGTAGGGATAATAATGCACAAAAGGAGTCTTTCTCTGATGATAGTATTACTTCATATACTAAGTATGAAAAAGAGGAGC
This sequence comes from Scalesia atractyloides, assembly GCA_947069175.1. Taxonomy (NCBI): domain Eukaryota; kingdom Viridiplantae; phylum Streptophyta; class Magnoliopsida; order Asterales; family Asteraceae; genus Scalesia; species Scalesia atractyloides. The sequence goes on from CAMTDV010000030.1 coordinate 33,715,660, forward strand.
CAGAGATGAAGGGACAGATACGAGATCTTTCACAGTAAGGAGCACATTATATCTTAAGCTTTTAATGAATGGATTGATTTGGAATATGTATTATTTTTATCAGGGCAAACTAAAAAAAGCTCACAAGTCTTTACCTAAAAGAAGACCAAAATGTATTTTTTATATTTACAAACCTTCTGAATTATTTTGTTTAGAAAACTAGGTTATTACTTGAAGGTATAATTTTTGTAATTATATTGGCATCTAATTGTTCAAGAATGTTTTTGAACAAAAAGAGTTTTGGGTCTACCCAACTCAAGTTGGCCCGTTTTGACAATTACCCTTTTTGACTCGTTACCCAACCTCTACTTTTTACTGGTCCTATAACCCAAGGGCTCACCAGCATAAAGAAAAGTTATAACAATTATTTTGCATTGTAAACTAACCTAATTTGTGAAGTTTGCTTATATATTGGTTGCTTTTTTCATGTATAGGTACAACAAATATGTGCAGGAGTATCGTGAGAAGTATGATTGCTACCATATGTTGAACAAGATTCTAGAATCATACAGGTTTTATAACTTTTTTATCTGAATTAAGTCCGGCTTGAATAGTATTATCTGATAAAGTTTCATCTTAATGTCCAGACACGAGTTTCAAACCTTTGGAAGGGACCTTGAACTTGCTAAAGGAAGAGATACTGACAGATATAACAAAATATTGGAGCAGTTAATGAAATCCTATCGCCAGTGTGGAACAGTATACCAAATATCTATTTAACACATTAACATATCTGAGCTTTCTAGTCTTAATTGTTGAACTATTTAATGTTGCAGAAACATAAAAGGCTGAAGAAGATATTTGTTGTGCTCCATCATGAACTGCAGGTTTCAATCTCATTTGTTAATCCAATGGCTGTTTCAATTCAAACATTAGTGTCTCATATTGGTTACGGGGTCATTTTCTTATTTTGAATGAGTGGAAATGAATTTAAAATGTGCTTTGCTAAAAATAATGTTTCGGCAGTGGTGGCAATTTCGACTCATTTACTTATAAATAGGTCAATTCGGGTAATGTATTATCGCTAATGAGTAAATAAAAAGTTAGCTCAAATGGATCAGATTGATGAAAAGTCACCTAAGTTTCTTTTCTATGCATAAAACCTCGTAGCACAAAATAAAATAAATTATTATCTATTTATCTAAATATCTTAATACCTAATATGTTGACCTTATTTTTTGTGGGACTTGTTTCAACATGTACCTAAAATTGATCCGTTACCATATCTAGTTCTTCAAAAAAGTAGCTGATTTAACTCTATTAATCGGAATATATTCTCTATGATGCAACTCCATGTTCGCAAATTAATTACAAGAATTTTCTTTTGTATCCAGCACTTGAAGGAGATGATTAAAGACTTTGCTGAGAAACAAACAAAAGGATGAGGGATTAATTCATAGGCGTGTATATGAAAACAGAAAACACCGTGCAATATCAAGACCAAACTCGGATTTGTTGTTTTCTTTCTGATTATAGAATCTACTGGCAGCATTGATCGATGAAGCTAGTAAGTTCATGGTGTTAACCGATGAAGTTAATTGACCTCTGGATGAGGTTTCATAGGCATAATGGAGAAGGAAAAGTTTTGGATTAGTTATGGTATATAAAACTGTACATGTACTTTTTATTTTTTATTTTAGTTAGAAATGGTTTTGGTTTGGGTATTATATTTCACAGTAATGTAGAGTTTAAGGATTTGAATTATAGCATCTGGTTAGTTTGATTAAATTTTCTGGATCCAAAACTGGATCTCAGGAGCTTTTTAGCTTTGTACAAAGTAAAACTATTTCTGGATGTTTTGATGAAATGTTTAGGTGGTGTTAGGCCGTTTTTTTATTTAAATTCTAGCAAATTCTGGTTTGATTGGCAATTCTAGCAATAATGATATGACTCATACCGTTGGTTTGATTAAAAGTTCCGGTTGAATGGAACCAAATTGCATATGTAAGCCCTTGTTATGAGCCCAACAATTATTATTTATTACCACGCTTAGACCACACAGTGTGGGCGTTTAAAGCCAGTTTTGATGCTTGTCAATGTCGTCCACACCGGCCCGCCCACGGTGTTGAGGATGGCGTGGTTCTTTGGCGGGGAAAATTCCACAGGCGTGGAGATGAAATTCGCGTTGACGTGACGCGTTCTAATTTGGCGTGGATATTAGCCGTTTGACTCAACGGTAAGTTTTTAAAACTTTAAAAACTTTAATTTTTAAAAATTTAAACTTTCCCCTATTGAACCACCCGCTCCTATTTTTTTTACAAACTCTCTTGTTTTACCCAAAATTCTATAAATTCTCTACACATTTCCACTTCAAAAAACCGAAAATGGTAACAATTCCTTGGACCGAAGAAGAAGATATTGCATTATGCGAGTTGTGGGTCGAAGCCTTGAGCCACCATTGCGAAAGATTCGAGACGGTGCACACCGTGGTGGAAAACGCGGGTGGTGACCTGTCACACCCCGACGAAGGCGGAAACGCAAGGTGCGACCATGAAGGTTTTCAAGCATACGATAAGCAAACAACTAATATGATTAAGCATCAATGATACCGAAGGTTAAAGTTTACAAACCATGACAACATATTTAGTTTATACAACCCAAATATATTACACTAAGTTTCAAAACACATACGACCAAAAGTTATAAAGTTTATAAAGTTCCTAGGATTTGTCAAGTATATTTCCGATACGATGGAATATACAAGGCAAAAATCACAAAAAGGTATCGTCCATGATGCATGCAACTTCCAAAAGCCATGAACCGACGTTCACTTAGCTGAAAAACATGCTTAAAAATATCAACAAAATGTTGGCGAGTTCACAGGTTTAAATGTCACAAATGAAACTTAAAACATTGGATAAAAATTTAGTATGCGTAGTTTATGAAAATCACGAGAGTCTAATCATCGTCTTGCAAAAACCGTGATACATGTGCCAACATAAGCCCGTAACCAACCCATAACAATGATGCCTCGCCACATCGTGCACCACGACGATGTCTAAGTATAATTGGACACAATTGCACTCCCACAGGGTTACGACCGACCAGGAGCGGGGCTCGTTAAACCCAATAGATCTATTCGACTGTTCCGCGGTCATTACCACGACTAATGGTTACTAAACGAAACAATAACACGAGGACTTCCGAGCTCTAAAACCAACCAACTTATGCGCACAAAATAGACAAAAATGGATTTCATACACCACTACCATACCCCGTAACCAAGCATGAATTTCTCCCGATTTAAATAAACATTTAAATAAGTAAAAGGGGCCGTGAAGACTCACAAGTATGCTAGCAAAAATCAAGTGTCCAATAATAACTCCCGACCTACACGTGCCCTAATTTAATAAGACACTAGGCCTTTGTATTTGTCTACCCAACAAGTCGTTCACCAAACTTGTTTAGACAACGAGATGTTAACCTTTTTTTTTTTATAAAAGTGTGTTTAATTCTTACGACGGGTTGGTGGGTGGTTATCCGAGAATTCCCAAGTATTGAAATATATAACAACAAATATATATATTTCACACATTGTCACACAATGTCGAGACCTAGCCCCGAACTACAAATTCAACCCAGTAAATATATATTTTACAACTAAATATCATATTTATTCATGTGGTTTACTCGACCAAATTGTATATATATATATATATATATATATATATATATATATTTATAATTGAAATAAATATACGCTCCAATTATGATAAACACAATTGCACTCCCACAGGGTTACGACCGACCAGGAGCGGGGCTCGTTAAACCCAATAGATTTATTCGACTGTTCCGCGGTCATTACCACGACTAATGGTTACTAAACGAAACAATAACACGAGGACTTCCGAGCTCTAAAACCAACCAACTTATGCGTACAAAATAGACAAAGATGGATTTCATACACCACTACCATACCCTGTAACCAAGCATGAATTTCTCCCGATTTAAATAAACATTTAAATAAGTAAAAGGGGCCGTGAAGACTCACAAGTATGCTAGAAAAAATCAAGTGTCCAATAATAACTCCCGACCTACACGTGCCCTAATTTAATAAGACACTAGGCCTATGTATTTGTCTACCCAACAAGTCGTTCACCAAACTTGTTTAGACAACGAGATGTTAACCTTTTTTTTTTATAAAAGTGTGTTTAATTCTTACGACGGGTTGGTGGGTGGTTATCCGAGAATTCCCAAGTATTGAAATATATAACGACAAATATATATATTTCACACATTGTCACACAATGTCGAGACCTAGCCCCGAACTACAAATTCAACCCAGTAAATATATATTTTACAACTAAATATCATATTTATTCATGTGGTTTACTCGACCAAATTGTATATATATATATATATATATATATATATATATATATATATATATATATATATTTATAATTGAAATAAATATACGCTCCAATTATGATAAACAGCCGGAAAATAATATCTTGAATATTATTTATGTGTTTATTGATACCCCTTCGTTGACCGATTTCGGAAAATATATTCCGCACATTTTTAGGGATCCAAAAATACTTGTGTTTTGTGATATTTTAGGCGAAAATATATATTTTACAATATAGTCAAGACTTGGTCGTTCGTATTTAAACCCGACTTTTGCCATAATCAATTTTATTTAAAAATACTTATATATATTTTAGCAAACCCAAATTTATTCTGCACAACATTTTTTTACCAGACTCTTTACAAGTCCCGTTTTGAAATCCCTATTTTTATCTTAATTCTTGATGATCGTAACTTGATCATCAAGTCACAAAATCATAAGCTTCAATGATTATTATGTTAACACACTTGTTTAACAACCAAAATCATTATTTAACCCATGTTAAATCCCATACGTCAACTTATGCACTTAACATGATAAAACCGAGTTTAAAATATATCAAAACTTATTTTAATATAACGACATGTCATTTTTATAAATCATACTTCCAAGCACAATTTACCATCACATATCACATGTTAAACTAATCACCCCATGACCACACTTAATCATGCTTAAGCAAGTATTAACATATATTTATAGCTTGTATAATCACATCTTATCAACAATTTTCATAAGATATTTCACACACTCTATTTCACCAAAAATTACCATTTTAGTTATCCTTTCACTAATAAACTTTTAACATAACAACTCATGTCTTAATCACACAAGATCGTCCTTTAAAACCCTTAAAATACCAAGCTCCCTACTAAAATATACATAACTTATATTTTAGTTATTTAACTAAGATCAACATCATCTTCCACAATATTCAACTCATGCTTTATATATGTCTACTAAAAATATATTTTTATTATAAATAAGTTTGTAACATAATCTCTTCATACAAGGTTCATCAACTAACACTTTCAAGACACAAGTATTTTCATCCTACTAAATCAAACAATAAACTACATATACCCACATACATATATACACGTATAACCTAAAAATTTCCATTTTATATAAGGGGTTTTCTTGATTTTAAGAAGAATATATATGTTAGCATCTCTTCTTGGTGAACCATACTTGTAAGGTGAACACTTCTACAAGAATGTATATATATATAAATGTAGATTCATACCACTAGATCTTAGTCTAAGGAAGAACAAGATCCTAAATGATGAAAGATGGCTTAATATGGATTGAAAATGGCTCTAGTAGGCTCTTCTTCCTTGTACAGATCTTGAAACACCTTAAATCACCTTAAGACACCATGATTTGCCTTGTGTTTTTTTTAAAGGAAAGTTGGAAAGAAAATGGTATGGTATAAGTGGGTGTGTGTCGTGAGGTAGAGAAAGTAGAGAAAAGATTGTTGTGGTGAATGAATAAAATGATAAGTGTTCTTATCCTTCACACAAAAAGTAACGTCCTAAACTCAAAATTTTCCATGCTTTTCTTACAACACTCAAACTCAAAGGAATGGGTGTGGGTCCCCCTTTCGCTTAGCCGAAATACTGTGAGCATGGGGTGAACATTTGGGCTGTTGAATCTTGTTGAAAAGTAAGCACTTGAATGATGCAAGTTTTAGATATTTTAGGGATTAGGCTAATTAGGAGGATTAGGACTACCCTAATTTGGTATTAGTTCGCTAACCATCACTAACTAGTTCACTAGGCATTGATTAGCTAGTGATTTGCTGCCATATGTTATTATTTTGGCTAGTTATTTGTCTAACGGAAATTCGTAAAATAAATTATAAAATAAAAACTGGGGTTTGTCATATAATTATATTTATGATATCTTTTATCCCCCAACATATCATACATCAACCAATGCCACTTATTGGTTATATTTTAGAGTTCGCTTAATGAAATTGTTTTTAGAACGATTACTTTTTTTTTTTGACAAACTTAACATATACGTGGTACGAACAGAAAATACGATACTCCAATATCCGTATTATGTTTTCATTTATTTTTCACACCGAACATATAGTAATGCCATAATTTTAATGTTCTAGGCATATTGGAACCGTGCCAATATTTTTTTTATATAGTGTACCGGATAATCCACCAACACTTGTTTTTTTATATATACTTTTATCGCTACACGATAAGACGATACCAAACGACATCAAATGTGAACTCATGCATTTACCTGGACATTGCTAGACTTTATGGACTTAATTAATTAAGTCTAAATGCACGCAATTTAAAAAATAAATAGTGATTAGGTCGTATGGATTAACCTGATAATTTGACGGTTGTCACATTCTCCCCCCGTTAAAAGAATTTCGTCCCGAAATTCAAGCCGAGTCATCCTGAACAGGAGTCTTCTCAAAGAGGTGGGGATACTTTGTCTTCGTTTGATCCTCGCTTTCCCAAGTAAACTCAGGTCCACGCTTTGAGTTCCAACGACCTTTAACCAGTTTAATACGACTTCTCCTCAATTTTTGGACCTTCCAGTCCATAACCTCGACCGGTTCTTCAATAAATTGGAGTTTGTCGTCGATGCAGATTTCATCCGCATGTATGATAAGGGTCTCATCGGCTAGACACTTCTTCAAGTTCGATACATGGAATGTGTCATGAACGCTACTAAGCTCATCGGGCAACTTTAGTTTGTACGCTACAGTACCAACCTTGGCCAAAACCTCAAACGGCCCGATGTACCTTGGATTAAGCTTACCACGCTTACCAAATCTTGCTACACCCTTCCAAGGGGAGACCTTTAACAAAACTTTGTCTCCGACCTTAAAAGCTAATGGTTTACGCCGAACATCCGCGTAACTTTTCTGACGATCACGAGCCGCCTTAATACGGTCCTTGATCTGAAAAATCTTGTCCGTAGTTTCCTGAACCAACTCCGGACCAATTAACTGTTTTTCGCCGACTTTTGCCCAACACAACGGGGACCGACACTTCCTTAAATACAAAGCCTCAAACGGAGCGGCTGTGATGTTCGTGTGATAACTATTGTTATAAGAAAACTCTACTAATGGTAGGTGAGTGTCCCAATTTCCACCGAAATCCATTACACATGCACGGAGCATGTCCTCTAGTGTTTGGATGGTCCTTTCACTTTGACCATCTGTTTGAGGATGATAGGCCGTACTTAGGTCTACGCGAGACCCGAATGCCTTTTGGAAGGAACACCAAAACCTTGAAATAAAACGATCATCTCTATCAGAGATTATAGAAACCGACACTCCATGACGTGCCACCACTTCCTTGATATACAATTCCGCTAACTTATTCATATTATCCTTTTCGCAAATAGGTAGAAAGTGAGCAGACTTTGTCAGACGGTCCACTATTACCCAAATCATGTCATTACCCCTAGATGTTCTAGGTAACTTAGTAATGAAATCCATAGAAATTTGCTCCCATTTCTAAACTGGGATTTCTGGTTGTTGCAATAAGCCAGAAGGCTTCTGATATTCGGCCTTAACCTTAGAACAAGTCAAACACTTTCCAACGTAGGTCACAATATCACCTTTAAGATTGGGCCACCAATAAAATTCCTTCAAATCATGATACATCTTATCGGCGCCTGGATGAATCGAATACTTCGACTTATGAGCTTCATCTAAAACTAGATTACGTAACCTGCCAAACAATGGAACCCAAACACGACCAATGAAATACAACGTTTCATCTTCCTTTGGTTCCAAATGTTGTTCCATACCATGCAAAGATTCTTCCTTAATAAACTTCGGTTTAAGAGCTTCACGTTGTGCGTCACGAATTTGTGCCGTGAGGCTCGTTTGGATCGTTAATCCTAACGCACGAACACGTAAAGTCTTAACCCTTTCTTTCCGACTCAAGGCATCTGCAACAACGTTGGCCTTGTCCGGATGATACTTTATCTCACAATCGTAGTCATTCAACAACTCCACCCAACGACGTTGGTGCACATTTGGTTCCTTCTGATCAAATATATGTTGAAGACTTTTATGATCCGTGAAAATGGTACACCGTGTACCATAGAGATAATGTCGCCCAAACCTTTAAAGCGAACACTACTACACCCAATTCCAAGTCATGGGTGGTGTAATTCTTCTCATGGACCTTTAGCTGGCGAGATGCATACACAATGACTTTTTCTCGTTGCATCAAAACGCAACCTGTGATACCCATGACGAAACCAGGTACACCGTAATGGGTCCTAAACTTAAAGCATGATTAAAACAATAATTGCACGTAAACTTTATAACTTGCATGACTTGTGTGCTATGCTAAACGATATTTGTTATGTCTCGGAGGAATCCGAGAGCACGGCATGATTAACATGATACTATTAAGGACTAACGATGCAAGGTTGGTGTCCTTAGTCTTTGACAACGTGTTAAACGGGGACTTGACGTTTAACAACGCATTAAATATTCGACTGTGATTATTAGCCCAATGATAGGGCCCTTTATGATTCTGAGTTCACGAAACATTATGTGCCAAAGGCTATGACATAAGATTAGAAACAAATCGGAGCTCGGGCATGCAAAACGAGGCAGTTCCCGGTTAGGGAGATGCTTTGTTTTAAGAGCGACGAAAGGCAAACCAAACATGCAAGGAACAGACGATCAAGCCTAAAAACGCTTAAAATAATGTGATACGAGGCTTTTATGATTAACACGTAACCGTGCTCAGGTTTCGAGACGGTTATGCTCAGTTTTTAAAACCGAGTCTTTTGACAGTAAGAACGGGAAAAAAGGGAGCCCGTTTCGCAAATCAGAGACGCGTACGGGACCCGAAAACGAACCTAAACGCAAAACCAAAGATAAACATCATCTTCTAATACGCGATATGAAGCACGACGTGGCCCAAGTGGACCCCACTCCAAACCGCCCCCCTTTATATATTAAAATTATTTTTTTCTTTTTATTCTCATTTTAGTTCCAAAAATCCACAAGTTTTCTCACAAATTCTGCCATAAACATCTTCTTCTTCAGCTGATCATCTTCCTGTCATACCAAAATCGAAGGTATAATCATGTTTCATAAGGTTCTAATTACTATTTATCGATTATACGCGATTTATAACAGAAAAACTCACTTTACTCCATGAATTTTGGAAGGTTTAAACAAGTTCTTGGCTGAATAAGAACACCTTGGGAATTCCTTGGTGTTATATGATAGCCAAGACCATGAAACTTCAGGTTTTGATCTCCTAATCGACACCTATTCGACCAAAAACGCGCAACAAAGTTCTAAACCGAAAAACAATGAAATAAGGCTTGAATGATCTAAGTTCTAGCATATTTGGATTGTACTTGATGTGTAGGTACTTAATATAGCACCTACACACTTCTGGACTCACAAGGAATGCTTGGAATCGAAGCCTACGCTAGGTATAACATCCGAAAACCGAATACAAGATTGGCAGAAAATTGTTTTGCTTATAACTTGGTCCGTGATGCTTGGATTGAGCTGAAGTTTGGTGTGGTGATATAGGGTATTGACAGAAGTGTCCATGTAAAATTTTATAATTGTTGGAATTTTCTATGATTTTTTATGAATTTTTGACCGTTTTATCAAAGCAGTTCCAGAAACGAATACCAAACAAATTCAATAAATCACCAAAATTTACCTGAACACTAAGAAACATATAAGAAAAGTTCTGGGAAATTTCGGAGTCTATTGGTTGAGTTTTGATTTGGATTAAAAATCCGTGTTTTCAGGAGTTTTCTGTAGCCGGAAACGCACCAAAATAAAATCGGAAAAATCTCAAACTTTTATGAGAAGTTCCTGGACATGTAAGGGATGTTCTGGAATGTTTTGGAAATTTTTAGACCACGGATGATAGTTAATGACGATTATTCAGTTAAATACTGTTTTACAAAGAATTTATTTAAATAGTTAAAAAAACTAAATAAATTCCCAAATTATTTTTCCCATAATCTACATATTTCAATAGACTTATATAAAAATTTAAAGATTTTGATTCAAATTATAGATTAAACGGGAATTTAGGGAATTAAAAACAGGTCATTTTAAAATAATCTCGGCAGTTTACCGTTTAATGAACCTGCCGGAACCGGGAACTGACCAAACCCGACTAGTACTATAATTAGAATATCGGGAGACTTCCGGGAGATTCCAGGGCAGATTGCACACTAGGGATGTGTCTAGGCCAGTTTGGGAGAATCCCCGACGGCGGGAATGGAAACTCAAATTTGAGCAACCTAGACTCCCCAAACACTCAAACTCCCTTAATGAAAAGTTAATCATTCTTAAATAACAACGTGTTGACACTATTGGTATTTCTATACCATTATCCGAACATGTTAAACAACCGACTTTGGCTGGCACGCGAAACGGTGCCCTGAAGCCAAATTGAAAACTAATACTACCCTGATGTCCATCACCATACCATTGTCCTATAGACTCAATCCAGGGTGAAAACTCCTGACCGAATCCAAGTTATAACCATTACCAACTTAGATACTGCTTTAAATCCATACTTGCATGTGTATTATTAAAGTTGATCCAGTTGCTTGATCACTCTTGTATTGAGACTACTACCCGCACGGTGAGTTCACTTCCCCGCTTTTAAAGTGTTTTACTGTTTTCTGGGGATTTGCTTGTTAAAAACTGTGTTGATTACACCAAGTTGGGAGTGAGTTTCACTCCATCACTTTTAAACTGTGTTATACTGTTTTTTGGAGTGACTTGCATGTTACGAAACTGCGTTAATTGCACCAACTGTGATGATGTGAATTATCTAACACTCGAACACTCTCCCCTCTACAAGTAATTAATATAAGTCGTGGGCAGTGGATAGTACTATTGGTCTGACAAACCCAGTTGAGGGCGGATGGTGTGATGCCGACCACAACTCAACTGCACTTGTCCTCATTTGGTTATGTTGTTAGGCATAACTGCAAGGGAACATTGAACTGCTTGTGATGCAGTTGGTGGGTAGTGTCTGGGTTGACATGACCCGGTGAGATGATGTGTTTGTATGACACGAAGTGACTATGACAGGTCAAGGTTTCACTTGTGTCCTCGTGTAGTTCCATTGGTGACTGTGACCCGTGCAATTAAACTTGTTAAAACATATTGTTCCACAACAACTAAATCAGTGGAACTCACCAGCAGCGTATAGGTGACCCCTGTTTAAAACTAACATGCATTTCAGATAAGACTAAGCAGGAATAAGGCCTGTGCGTGTGGATGGCTTGGGTAGCAAACTGTAGCAGAATAAGAGATGTAGTGGCTCGTAATTCCGTACTTAAACTTATGGTTTGTAATATGATACTTTATGTATGTTTTAACCGAGGTTCCCTGTTTATGTGATATCATGTTTTTAAATTATGGGGAATTACCATGTGTCTGCGGCACCCTGCTATTGTCTTCCGCTACGAGTTGGGGTGTGACATAACCTAAACCTTGATGCGCACCACAATAAACCACAAAGTCATCCGTACCATCGGGTAGTGACAAAATTGGAGCACCACAAAGTTTCTCTTTAAGCAACTGAAAAGCTGATTCTTGTTGATCTCCCTAGTCAAACTTTCTATCTTTTTGGGTCAAGGCAGTTAGAGGCTGTGCTATCTTTGAAAAATTCTCAATGAATCGTCGATAGTACCCCGCCAATCCTAGAAACTGACGTACTTTAGTTGGAGATTTCGGTGCTTCCCAGTTCTTTATAGCCTCTATCTTGGACGGATCGACATGAATCCCTTTCTCGTTCACTACATGACCGAGAAACTATCCAAAATTCGCACTTCGAAAACTTTGTGTATAGCTTCTCGTTCTTCAGCAATTCAAGAATAAGCCTCAAATGTTGCTCATGCTCTTCCTTCGATCGTGAATATATTAATATATCGTCAATAAAAACAATCACAAATTTGTCCAAGTAAGGCTTGCACACGCGATTCATCAAATCCATAAATACGGCTGGCGCGTTAGTCAAGCCGAAAGGCATGACAAGTGTTGGGATTGACCCCTACAAATGAACAGATGATAAATGCCAAAATAGGTCTGTTCTAAATGATCCAGAATAAATAGTGTTTTGATTCACAACTTCCTTCAATGGCAAGATATCTAACATCTGATGGTTTTAACATTTGCTCAGTGCTAAGCTCTATTGGTTGTAAAGACTGTTGAAGACCAAACCTCTAGTTGAAGTCAAAAGTCTGTTGGAAGTCAAAGGTCTGATCATCCTTTAAAGAACATTGGATAAAGCTTCATCGATGGTTAAGCTCATCAGTGGTTAGCATCAACATTGACTAGCTATCAGTGTTTTGCATATGTATCAGAGGATAGCATTAGCAGTGGTTACAGGTTGTTAGGTTTGTTAGATGTCATTGTCTTGGTGATGTCAGCAAAGATGTCACAGAGGTTAGGATTAGTACTATAAATAGACAGTGCATGTACTGTTCTATTTAGCTCACACACATACATACACTTATATTGTACGATCTAATCTGTGTGAAGCTCGGGCTGAGGGGGAGTTAGTGATTCATGCATGTAATTACTTGTAATTTTTTCAATCTTTTGAGTAATGAAAACATTGTGTGATGAAAGGTAATCTCTCACTTGATTGTGTTACAAAGTTTTAAATCATATTCCGCTGCAAGGTATTATGTGTTTTTTTCCTATTTATGATCATTTTGTTTAAAACAATACAATCAGGTCAAACTCAGATCCTAACAATTGGTATCAGAGCTTGGTCAGTCGAATTCGATCTAACAATCAATTTGACATAAAAAGATTAGCTCAATTTCAGTTATACTGTGTTGTTTGTAATTGTTGGAAAACAGAGTAAGAGCCAAATCACATTATATACATTTTCAGTATTTGTGTTGAAATTTGTGATGATTCCATGATTGATGGTTGCTAAGGATTCATCTAATGTCTTTAAAGGACTAAGGTGAACCTAAATCTTAGGAACATGATCTATATGATGAAAAAAAGTCATGAGAAAATTTTAAAAGGGTAAGATCTTATAAAGGTTAAGGGTTGATATTTAGAAAAACCAGATCTATTTGATTCAGTTATCAGAAACTTTTACTTATCTTTTTATATAGTAAAGGTTTCATGTATATTTTGTTGGGGATATATCAATTCTCTTTTTTTTTTCTTGAGAATGATATATTTGATGTTTTACTTATTTTTTATAGTAAAAACTCATTACCTAACAGGTTGCAGATCCCTTCTATTTTTTGAAGAGGGATATACTCCTTGATAATGGATCAAAAGGAGATGGAATGTGGATTTCCAAGAATCAATTCAAAATTTGCAGTCAAAGTAAATTATGGTTATCATCTGGGATACTCTGTCACAACCAAGGCCTAAAAAGTGTTTAAATACAAGGACTATCTCTATGGAAGAGTCATTGATTGTAAAGGTTAATAAACTTTAATCATTGTCAAATTCTGCAAATCCTGCTTAATATTGTAAACTTGTCAAATTTACATTTTGAAGATATGTCTGGTTAAGATTAATCTTGCAGGTACTCCACAGTTTTTATTACAATACTCAGGATATGATATTGAGGGCTCTCAATACAAAATCATATCTACCACAAGAGCAACAGATGTTCAAAACAACTGTCAAAGCTCATCCTCTGCTGGTTCAACAGTTGTTGATCAAAACAGCATCAAAATCACTGACATCACATGATATCTAAACACTGAGGACAACAGACATCATTTATGAGGGATTGCTATTAAAAAGGTTTGATTTCCTTATAACATGTCCAGTCTAAAGATCAGTTGAGAGATGTATAAACCAAAAGTTGGAATTATTTGTCTTTAAAACTTGATCTCTAGGTCTAGAATGCTAGACATGGATTAAAACAAGTTATCTTGTATTTCATGTGTAAATAGCATAAAAATGTTTTCTGAAAATAAAAAATTAACCTAAAAATAGTTTAAAATTGAATTTATCAATTTTATTCAAAGCGCTGATAGCATAAAAATCTCATAGAATAGAAAATCTATCCACTGCCAAAGTGTATCCTCTGTTTGCTTTAAAGGCACTGTTTGCTATCCACTGACCATATTACTCAACAGTGCTTGACCTAATAACTGTCTTCCATACACAACAGAGGTTACACGGGGACAGTTGTTATTCGACAGATGTTTGCATCAGATGCCACGTCATCATTACTTTTCAAAAACCCTATAAAAACCCTGTTCTATCCATAACAGGGGTTTTCATCTTGCTGTGTGATTTTAAAAATCTAAAAACAGTTTTTTACCATAAATCATGGCTCCTAAAACAAAATCAAAAGCAAAATCTAAACCCGTATCATCAACATTCAAGTTAATCATCAAAACTCCTTATAACTACACTGCTATTTTGGAGAAACCAAGTCAAATACGAGATATCATTCAATGATTCGGTTACTAAAGGAGCCCAAATTCAAGAGATGCTGACGGCAAAAGCCCCAATTTATGAAGGTTCACTCCGACAATTTTGGGCAAATGCTGAGGTTCACTCAATAGAGGGAGTACTATGTAAATATCTCAAGAGTGGGCAAAACCTTGATGAAAATTACCCCACAATCGATCTCACAGGTCTTTTAATTGAATGACATGTCATATCCTGTGACATTTCCTCTAGGTGAGATCCAAGCGGAGTTTATTGAAAGAGGGTATGCTGGTCAACTCAAAGCTATGACTATATAGAAACCAAATTTCCCTGCTGAGATGAGATTTTTCTTTCATACTATTTTGACATGTCTCTCAGCAAAAAACTACTGGTTTTAATGAAATTCCATTGAACATGCAATATTTGGGATATGCTATTTTGACTGATTCAGATTTCAATTTTTCCCAAGTCTTGTTCAAAGACATTGTTAATAATTATTATAATATTGCAAAAGAAAAGGCTTTTCTGATACATCCCAGGTTTTTAAGCATATATCTTCAAAATCAATTACCTGGAGATGATTCGAAAATTGGCCTAGTTAGCCAGGCAGGAGCTATGGGTCATGAAACTTTTACATGCATTTCTAATCAAGATAAAGTTTCAAAAACCCAAGTAGAGGTGGTAAAGAAAGATTTATTAGAACAATCTGCCCAAACTCAACCACCTGCTACTGATCCTACTGCTCTTGGTGACCACAGCAGCACAACCACTGTTGTGCAACCCCCACAAAAAACCACCAAAAACCATCAAAAAGACCAAAAAGAAATCCACCAAGCCCACTAAACTCACCAAAAAGGGTCTTCTGGAAGATGAGATCCCAGAAGTTAACCCAGTGACAACACAAAATTCACAAGAAACCACTGTTACTACTTCCTCACAACAGATGGAAAGATCTCCACCCAAAACCAAAACTCCTCATGATTCCTCATAAAAGGAACATGTTGTAAGCAAAGGGAATCCACAACACGAGACATTACCCTTATTTGAGAGTATGTTGAATAGCTCTCCTCCCAGGGCAAATTCTCTTTCCTTCCCACACCACATATCTAAATTTCCACCATCTATACAACCATTGTTTGGTACCATTGAAACTCAGGCACATTATAGTCCCTCTCATCAACACATTACTGAGAGTACAACTACAACAAGGGCTATGTCTGAGTCATTTCAATTGGTTAACCCACAAACAGATGAGGAGGCTACACCACCTGAATTTCACGAAATTCATGTTGGTAGTTCAAGTGGAGCAACTACTACAGATGTTAGACCCACTAGTCTATCTCTGGACAGTGGTTACATAAGTAAGTCTCCTTTGAAGTCAATTTCTACTGGGCTACCAGGGCAACCACTGCGGATATTAAAACCATTGTTGAGTTTGTCAAGGAAACCTCTGTTGTAGAAAGAAGTCCCCAGTACTAAGAAAAAGGGGCATCTGTGTTTTAAACAAGGGTTAAAACCTCTGTTCATGATAACATAGATATAACTACCACTTCTGGTAGGAGTTCAGATGATCCTATTAAGTTAGGTGATGATCTAAAATCTACAGATTTGACGGATATAGTTACAAAAATTGAGACATCAGTGGCAGATATCAAAAATATGCTGCAACAGATGTTAGAAGCTTCAAAGTCTCAAAACCCTTCTCAATCCTCTGCTCTTCAAACCACTGATATAATCAAACAAGTATATCCTCTGTTTCAACAACAACGCCAACTTGCTGACCACCAACATGAAATACGTGTAAAAATGTTAAAAGATTTGGTTGATGAAAGATATAGAGAAACTCAGGCAGACCTCAAGGGAATCAAAGAATTCCTTACAAAAAAGTCTGGCACTTCCTCTACACCCATCTTCGAAAAAGATGATGCCAAAAAGGGGGAGAAAACTGAGTCTGTGGATAATATGTCAAAGCAAAAGCCAGAACCTGCAAAGAATCCTTGGTAACTTCTGCTGAAACATCTGTCAAAGAAAAGAAAAAGGGAATTGATGAAACCCTAGACATTCAAGCAGATGATGAAGATATAGGAAAAAGGACTTCTAAAAAGGATTTAGGCACTTCAACCAGAAAGAAATCACCACAACAAGAACCTAAAGAGCAAACCACAGCTGGTACTATATCCACTGCTGCACCTAAACCAACAACCCCACCTCACAAATAACCTACTAAAAAGCAGAAAACAATGCCACCACCTTCATCACCAACCTTCACTGCAACTGATGTTGTGACTACAAAAGGTATAACAGATGTTAAAAAACAGTTCCTTCATCAGCTGTTAGCCAAGCCACTGTTATCATATCTTCTCAAATCCAAACCCTTGTAACACACACATCCACAACAACTCATTCACTAAGCTCAGTCTATACAAGAAAAGGAAAATTCAAAGTGACTGATGATATACCCACACCTAGATGACTTATTCTAACCAATCCAGAACCTTTCATCCCTCCATCATCACCAACATCAAACCCACTTACTCAATCACCTACTAGCCGTAAATCCTACAAGAGAAATACCCTTGGCAGTAAATTATCCTCTGGAATTGCTTGCAGTTAAAGATGAAATGTTAAAATTCTTCACAGAGGATAATCCATCCAAAAGAACATTCACATCTCTTTTTGGCTACAGAGCTCCAAGGAACATTGAGGAGTATTTGAAATTAAAAGTCAAACAAGCCAAAAACATTGCAAAAGAAGAGAGTAAAGGGAAAGGTGAATTTTACTTGTCAAGTCAAATGCAGCATGTACTTAGTAAAGTTAAGAAACTGGAAGACTTTGCAAAAGACTTGAACAAGAAGAGGTCAACTCAATCACCTAATGCTGATATTCAAAAGAAACTAAGAAGAGACTTCATAGAAATTATCATGAGAGACAACCCATATCAAGCTGAAAAGCATCAATTTGAAGAATGGCCTCTCAAAGCTCTTCAAGAAGAAGCAAACAGGTGTGAAAGATGAAGAATGATCCTCAGATAAGGAAGATTGCACCAGAGTGGAACAAGTTCAAGAAAACTAATTCAAGTGCAGATCTTGCCTTAGATGAATACATCCAAGCCTTCAATCAAAAGAAAGAGCATCAAATGGATAAGATATATGAAAAGAAGGAAGATGAAAACATGAAAGAATAAAAAATGGATGCTACTTCATCAGATTGTCAGGATCCACCTACTATCACTGCCATATCCTTATTAGGCAGACCAACTTCACCAAACTCATCAAAAATAAAACTTCTCCCAAGAAACCCATTGAACTCAAAAATACTAAAGTGGATGACTGATAAACAGAACCATGTATATACTTTGCTCAAGTCCAATGGGAAAGTTGAATATATAACAAGGAAGGATGCACTAAGCATGGGTGTAGCTGACCTTCAAGATCTCCTGGAACTTCAACTGTGCAGGGATGAAGATGATGAAAATTCCCTGAATTTTGAACTACAGTTCAAGAGTCAAATCACGGAAAAACTAATGAGAGAATAAAGATCATGAATAAAAAGAGTTTGGCATCATCTGTTTTAGGGGAGATTGTTGGGATTGACCCCTACAAAAGAACAGATGATAAAATGCCAAAACAGGTCTGTTCTAAATGATCCAGAATAAACAGTGTTTTGATTCACAACTTCCTTCAATGGCAAGATATCTAATATCTGATGGTTCTAACACCTTCTCAGTGCTAAGCTCTGTTGGTTGTAAAGACTGTTGAAGACCAAACCTCTGGTCGAAGTTAAAAGTCTGCTGGAAGTCAAAGGTCTGATCATCCTTTGAAGAACATTGGATAAAGCTTCATCAGTGGTTAAGCTCATAAGTGGTTAGCATCAACATTGACTAGCTATCAGTGTTTTGCATATGTATCAGAGGATAGCATTAGCAGTGGTTAGAGGTTGTTAGGTTTGTTAGATGTCATTGTCTTGGTGATGTTAGCAAAGATGCCACAGAGGTTAGGATTAGTACTATAAACAGACAGTGCATGTACTTTTTCTATTTAGCTCACACACATACACTTATATTGTACGATCTAGTCTGTGTGAAGCTCGGGCTGAGGGGGAGTTAGTGATTCATGCACGTAATTACTTGTAATCTTTTTCAATCTTTCGAGTAATGAAAACATTGTGTGATGAGAGCTAATCTCTCACTTGATTGTGTTACAAAGTTTTAAATCATATTCCGCTGCAAGGTATTATGTGTTTTTATCCTATTTATGATCATTTTGTTTAAAACAATACAATCAGGTCAAACTCAGATCCTAACAACAAGAAACTCATAATGACCATAACAGGTTCTAAACGCCGTCTTGGGAATACTCTCCTCTTGAATCCGCAACTGATGATAGCCCGAACGCAAACCAATCTTTGAATAGAAACTGGAACCTTGAAGTTGATCAAACAAGTCATCGATCCTTGGTAAAGGATACCTATTCTTGATAGTGAGCTTGTTCAATTCCTGATAATCTATACACATACGGAAGGTTCCATCTTGCTTTTTCATGAACAAGACTGGAGTTCCCCAAGGTGAGAAACTCGGTCGAATGAAACCCTTGTCTAACAACTCTTGAAGTTGGTTAGATAATTCCTGCAACTCTGACGGAGCTAAACGGTAAGGTGATTTAGCTGCAGGGGCAACTCCTTGGACCAAGTTGATGCGAAACTCGACTTGCCTTTGCGGGAGAAATCCTGGTAAGTCTTTGGGAAAGACTTCAGGGAATTCCCTCACAATAGGAATATCCTCAAGTTTAGGCTCCTCTGTCTTCTTATCAACTATTTGTGCCAAATATGCGAAGCAACCCTTCCGTAGGCACTTCTGGGCCTTCATGCAAGTAATAATTCGTAATGGGGTTCCACGTCTTTCTCCATGGACAGAAAGCGTCTCACCGTCAGATAGAGGAATACAAATTATCTTTTCATGACAAACTACCTCGGCATGATTGTTCGACAACCAGTCCATGCCGACTACGACATTGAAGCTACCAGTTGAACCGATAAAAGATCTATACTAAATTCCTGATTGCACAAGACCAACGTGCAACCCTTAACGACCTCACATGACTAAACTAATTTCACATTAGCTAATTCAATAGAATAAGGTATATCTAACTTACTTGACTCTAGATTCAATATAGGTTTGAAGTCGGTAGATACGAAGCTAAGGTCGGCATCGGTATGAAAAAGAATTGAAGCATAATGATTATTGAGAAGAAACGTACCCGTAACTACATTCGGGTCCTGACGAGCATCCTTAGCTCCAATCACGAAGGCGCGACCCTTAGCTTGGTTCAACTTGGGACATTGCCGCTTGAAATGATCCTCGACACCACACTCGTAGCATCCTTTGTCCTTCTTTGGTAACACCACCCTGCAAGTTTCCATTTTGTGTCCTACCTTTCCACACCTTTTACACTTAGCACTTTCACAAGTGCCCACATGACGGTAGTTACATTTGTTACACTTGGGTAGAGGACCTGTATACTTCCTTGGACCAGAGCTTGTCGCGTCACTTTAGCAGAGAAAGCTTTAACATCTTGAGTTGTTGCAGTTTGGTTTGCAGCTTTGTTACCCTTCTTGAAGTTAGACCATTTCCGTTTACCCGAACTCTTTGATTCATCGACTGAATCCTTCTTATCACTTCCCTGCCTAGTTAGCGTTTTCATACGCACCGCATCTTCAGTTAAACTAACTGCTAGGCTCACTGCGCTTCGGATTGTGGTAGGGTGAGACGAGCTAACCATGCTACGGATTTGGGGCGCTATACCCCATATGTATCGCTCAATCCTCTTAAACTCCGCTGTCACGAGGTAAGGAACAACCCTGGACAAATCATGGAACCGTTGCATATATCCCGCAACATCAACGCCGATCATAGTTAAATTCCATGTTGGTGTATATGTCTGTTGCCTTCGTCATTAATATCATTATGTATCGAGTCTGAGTGGTTAGAGCTTAAACTGTTAGAAACTAGGCATATTTAAGTAAAGATTAGGACAAGTTCGCTTGAGAAATAACTTGAGAAGTCAAGTTCGGCCGAACTTCCAACCATCTTCGGCCGAAGATGTGCTATCTTCGGGCGAACTTGGTATTTCATCAGCGAACTTGCAAGTTTATAAATAGGTGCCTTGGTAATTTCATTTCTAACGTTGGAGATTTTGGCACAGAGACGGCGAAGCTCTGTCGGATCCGGATCTTTAATGTATTGAACTTTAGATCAATGAAAACAACTATTAAACGAGTAATTCTTGTTATTTGATTAACTTGTCATTAGTTTCTGCCTAATCGGACAATAGATAACAAATTTAGGTTCCCGAGCTGTTCGTGGACGTTCCTACAAGTGGTATCAGAGCCTGGATATCTGAATTTGTTGAAATCAAGACAAGAATCTCTCTATTTCATCTCCATTCTTATATTTTTCTTAACTTTTGATCAAAAAACGAAGAATTCACGGTCAAATTCTGTCCAATTTTGAATATGTCATGTTAAACACATTCGTGGTAAACCCCTGAGAGTTTGGACATCAAATTCAATCATTTTAATATAAAAAAGTTCAAAAAACCATGTTTGTCAAAATCAATTCCATCGAACTTGAGACCAAGTTCGACCGAACTTGACTAAAATTCATTGAATTTTAATCAAGTTCGCCCGAACTTGTTAGTTTTTCAAAGTTTAAACTCCAAGTTTGACCGAACTTCCTTAAAATTTGCTGAATATTGCATAAGTTCGACTGAACTTGATAGGTTTTTTCAAGATTTTTTCAAGAAGTTCGACCGAACTTGAGAGGTATTTCAGCATTTTTACTCAAGTTCGACCGAACTTGAGTAATTTTTTTGTTTTTCTCACGCAAGTTCGACCGAACTTGATAGTAATCTTGAAAATTCACCTAAGTTCGACCGAACTTACCCGTTTCTTGATAAGCTTTCACAAGTTCGCTCAAAATCAGAATTTTTATCCAAGTTCGACCGAACTTGGGTATAAACTGAAATTTTTGTCTGTCAACAACAAGTTCGACCGAACTTGCTTGTTACTAATCAATTTCCAAGTTGTTTTTTATCATATTCTCAGATAATCCATCAGATTGTCAAAATGGAAGATTTCCATAATGTATTCGTGTCACAAGTAGCTTCATCATCAAATGCTAGTACTCTTGCGGCGAACCAGATGAATATTGACAACGAAAGGGGTACTACTCAAAAACCGCCGAAGTTAATGAGTATAGATGAGTTTGAGAGGATGGAAGGAAAAGTTTGTGAATTGGATACAAGCAAACCAATTCGACAGCTGGGTTGCAGTTGAAGATGGTTACAAATGGCCAAAGAATGAACGCGATCAAGATCTTCCGTTGAACAAGTTCTCACCAACCAACAAAGCAAATTATGTCGCAGAGAAGAAAATGATTAGCTTGATTCAACAATCAGTAATGGAAGATATTTTGATATTGTTGCCAGAGTTTACCACTTCACAAGAATTATGGGAATCTCTTTGTGAAAAATTCAAAGGCAGTGATGAAATGATCAAGAGTAAGAAGGCGTTAATTAAGAAAGAATTTGAAATCTTCACGATGATCAAAGGTGAAACTATGAAGCAAATGATTGATAGATACTGTCACCTTATGGTCCAGATGCGAAGACATGATATCAAAAGATCTAATGAAGAACGAATCAAGAAGTTGGCCGATGCACTTCCAGAAGGAGAATGGACGGCATATCTGACGATTCTGAAAAATAGTCCATCTTGGAGACATTTCAAGTTATCATCTTTCATCGACAAATTAGGTCATGAAATGGAGCTGATGAAAATAATGAAATCCAAAAACGCTAATGTTGTCCAAGATGTAGGTGTCTATTATAAAGGAGGTATTCAAGATACTCCGATTCAAAGTCCGAAAATTCAAACGGACTTTAGTGCAAATGCAAATTCTTCTCCGAATCAAAGTTCTCCTTATGTGGGTTATCCAAGTTCTAGTTCAAGCCCTTCATTTCAAAGCCAGACAAGCCAAGCTGGTTCTGACTCGAATATTTTCTAGTGCAACATTGCGGTAGATTTGAAGAACGTATTTCCTGAAAAGGTGGTGAAACAACACATCGCACTTCTTGCTACTGTTCTTGAATCTTATGAAGGACTTGTTGCTGGAAAGATCGGTAATCTGGAAATGACTGCCGAGGATTACGATCAAGTGGATGAAGAAGAGTTAGAACTCATGGATATCAAGTGGAGTCTTGCGTCTATCATTCGAAGAGTTACGAAATTCGTGGCGCTTACTGGGAGGGATATTGGTAATTCAAGAAACAAGCTTGGATTTGACAAAACAAAAGTCACATGCTTCAGGTGTCGACAAAAGGGACACTTCAAACGCTAATGTAGCAATCAAAAAGCAAGTGGAAGCCAAAATCCTTTCGGTAGCAGCAATGATTACTACAAGAGAGCTCTTCAATATATACCATATCCAAAGAAGACACAAGTTGATATTGAAGATAAATCTTTAAAGAAACTGAACAAGCTCTTGTTTCTAATCAAGAAGAAGATGGATTTGAATGGAACAGATACATTGGCAAGAAAACTGGAGTTGCTATGATGGCTGAGGTTATGGAAGATTCCGAAGCGTCAGATGTTGATATTGTTCTAGAAAATGCAGCTGAGGAAGAGGAGATGGCAAATCTTGAAAAGCAGAAAACAGAGGAAGCTGAGAAGGTAAAAGCTGAGGTAAGAATGTCTAAAAAGGAAGTTGTGAAAGTTGTGGAGGTTGAAAAACCTTGCACAAAGTGCACAAGTCCTTGTGAACCATGCCTTGATAAGGTCAAAGTCATAAGAGAATTAACTGAACATAATGAAACTTTCGTTATGATTACAGAAACATGAAAGAAGCTTATGACAAGATACAAGGCAAATATAAAAATGTCGAAAAAGCTAATCTTGAACTTGGTGCTAATGAAAAAATGTTAAAAGCCATAGTACTTGATAAACAAAAGGCAATTAACATGTACATTAACACAATTGCTGAAACAAAAAGAGAGCTTCATGCTATGAAAATTGAAACTGAACGGGTAAGCCAATTGCTAAAATCTTATACCACTAATGCTTATGTCATTGATCACATTTTACCTACGATTAATTCGGAGGAAAATGGTGAAAAATCAAAATTTAAAGTCTACGGAAATGTTCCTCCACCACTCTTGAAAATTACTGTTGCAAGAAAGATGATGAAGTTGAAAAGGCGTTTAACATTCTTCTTTTGTCAGAAATGAGAAATGAATTGCCTGAGAACATTGACGTGGACTTTACAAAATCAAACGACGACATTAAAGCGGTTGTAAATAATGTGGTGAAAAATGTTTTAGGAAATGATTCTGATGAAAGTTCAAACAGTTCTTGTTCACAGTCCGAAAGTGACGATACATTTTCAGAAAGTGATCTATGTGATGATCCTAATGTTGTATTATACAAGATTAAGGAATCTGATAGATTGTACTTTGAAGAAAGTTTTCCGATTCGGGATGTAAAAGAAGATCAAATTGATAAACTGTTTAAACTTGTGGAAGTTTCATCAGATATCTCGAGTAAAATGAAAAGAAGTTTTATTCTAAACCGAAACGGAGTTTTAACAATTGCCGTAGAAACGGTGGTGATTTTCCTGAGAACAGGAGAGCAGGTTTAGGTTTGGAAGAAGCTGAAGATGAACCGAAGAAGAATCAGAAGTCAACGTTCCAGGAATACAAAGGTAAGAATATAAAGTTTGTGTACGGAACGAACACGGTTCAAGAAGAAAGCTTGATAGGTAAGAAATCAAACAATGATTTCAAGAAAGAAAAGGAACTTCGGGACAAGGATAAGACCAAGTCTACCAGTGGAGTAAAATCCACTAGTGGATATGATTCTAATACACGGACATGCTTTAAATGCAATACCATTGGTCATATTGCTAGAAAGTGTCTAAATCTAAAGCCTTTGTTTTCACGAAGAAAAAATGTTTCAAAAGATGAAAAACAAAAGCAACCAGAGATTGTGAACCCAAAAAATGAATCTATCTCTGAAATAAAACCTAAAAATGAATCAAAATTTGAAAATTCAATTTTTCAAAAAGGAGAGACTTCAAAGTCAAACAATGATTCTAGGTTTTATATCAAGAAAGCTAGAGTTAATTCTCAATCTTGGGTTGCGAAAAAGAGGTCTCCTGAGAAAGGAAAGTCTGATACTGTTAATGTCAAATCAAATGAAGTAATATTTAAAAATAATCTTTCAAAGTTGAAAAATGATTTTCTAAAACAAACAGAAAAAGAAAAGGTCGATAAAGTTTCAAAATTAACATTGGACGAAATGTTTGATGGAAATTTTGATTACGAAGATGTGTATGAGGAGGTATATCCAAAACCCAAGACCAAGAAGGCTTGGGTTGAACTTTTTAACTAAATCCTTTCATGTGCAGGAGTTCCAAGATCTACTTGATCAAAAGTTGATTCTGGATTGCGAAGCTCCATATCATTTTAACTTATCCAGAAATGTCATATCTTTGTCATTTTGAGTGGGAGTAGTTAAGAAGAAAAGTTTTTGAAATTACAAGTGGTTGTTAAAAGGAAAATTTTGAAAAGTCAACATTATGAAAATCCACACCGTTGAACAGAAAAACCGATTTCAAAGTTCTTACAAGTTGAAATTACTTTTACAAGTGGTAAATGAGTTTAATGATTGTTTGTTAAACAATTGCAGATACAGGTTTGAGAAAAAGGATCGGACGACGAGGTCACGGATCCGCATTGGTTTGTTATATTTTTAGAAGAATTTATTAAAATCTAAAATCCAAAAACATGTTTTTGATTTTAGGGGGAGTAAGAAAATTTTAAAAATTTTTGAAAAATCAAAAACATATGAAAAAGTTAAAAATTCAAAAACATTGAAAAATTCAAAAAGTACAAAATCATGAAAAAGACAAAAAAATTTGTTGTAAAAAAGGAAATGATAGTATATCAGTGGACTATCACAGTATGCTAAAGATTTGTAAAGTTTAAAAGTGATAAACAAGTCTTACTGTGGATGTGTCGATAGACTTTACACGTTCAGTAGATTGTCTCTGGGATATAAACTAAATTTTACAACTGCTTAATCTCGTGGTTTAACACATCTTGGATAGGACTTAGTACTCCGAAATTTCGATTGAAGGGTTGCCTAATTCTGAGATACGAAGTCTTTATAGATAGTTGATATCTGGGGTATTATACAAGTTCTTCTGATTTTGCGGAAGCAATAGCCTAGAACTTCTATAATGCTTTTGCTAAAAATCTCAAATAGCATGCAAACTTGAAAAAATCGAAAGGTCTAATCATTTGCAATGCTGCAAAGATTCCTTAAGTGGAACACTCCTGAAAGACGAGCCTTCATCTCTTTGTCTGCACGGTAGTACTAACCTGAGCTCTCAAGGCCTCGCATAACCCAAATACAGATATCAATTACGCTATACTCACATGTAAGATGAATCTAGGGAATCTGGATTCGGGAGTATATTCAAGAAGAGGGAAACACAGTTAAGTCAAGTTTTATAAATCATATCTAACATATCTTGGAACAATTGAGAAACGTGATGAAGTTTAAGTGGACAAACATATCGACAATCTAAGGTAAACAAGTTTAAAACTTAAAGTCTCAAAAAGGTCAACGGTACTTGTGATATGTCTCAAACAAACTGATATGATCCTTAGACGCAAATTCACAAAAATATGTCTGTAAATATGTTTGTACATAGTTTACTTTACTTTTTAAAAGTTCTGTAAACATTTTACTTGCTTTTTAAAATCCAAAAAGATTTTCAACGAGCCAATGTCGGAGATCATCAAACTCTGGTAAGAAAAAGTTCATTAATTTGAAACTTTAAATTGACAAAACATCAGTTGTTCACAACGGGATTAGCCAAGGTCATTAACGTGGACTTGGTTGACATATTTGATTAATCAGGGTCATTAACTTGGACTTGAGATAACTGAAAAATGAAGATTAAAATTTGAAGTACAAGTTGTGTACAAGTGGTATGTAATACATGTGGTACAAAATTTTCAAAGTTAGAATATGAAATGTTTATTTGAATTCCCAAGTACTTTGAAACAGGAAGTAAAGTTTTAGGGGGAGCAGGATGAAACGTAATTGAAGATAAAGCTCAAAGCTAGAGGGAGCACAGCTCACAGCAAGAGGGAGCTTGGAGATTAAAGTGTTATCAAGATATTGAAGATAAAGATGAAAATTGATGATCAAAAAGTTTATACTTATTCAAGAACGAAGATAAGGACTCAGAAGCTTATTTGAAGTCTGATGACTACAGGGTACTCAAGAAAGACTATGACACTGGAGATATCCAAAGAGAAGTTGTATGGGGAGTCTGTTGGTGCTTATATCAAAAGAGATATCTACATCAAGATGACTACGGCAACATCCAATGGGGAGTCTGTTGGTGCATGTATGTTGCCTTCATCATTAATATCATTATGTATCGAGTCTGGGTGGTTAGAGCTTAAACTGTTAAAAACTAGGCGTATTTAAGTAAAAATTAGGACAAGTTCGCTTGAGAAATAACTTGAGAAGTCAAGTTCGGCCGAACTTGACCTTCCAACCATCTTCGGCCGAACATGTGCTATCTTCGGGAGAACTTGGTATTTCATCAGCGAACTTGCAAGTTTATAAATAAGTACCTTAGTGATTTCATTTGTAACGTTGGAGATTTTGGCACCGATACGGCGAAGCTCTGTCGGATCCGGATCTTGAATGTATTAAACTTTAGATCAATGAAAACAACTATTAAACGAGTAATTCTTGTTATTTGATTAACTTGTCATTAGTTTCCGCCTAATCGGACAATAGATAACAAATTTAGGTTCCCGAGCAGTTCGTGGACGTTCCTACATTCCAAAATTCTGTCTCTAGTCTTTGGATTTCAGCCCTCAAGCAGTATTCTCCTCGCATCAATTCCCTAAGTTCTTCCCATGTCATGCCATAAGCGGCTTCATCACCTAATGTTTGAACATGTAGGTTCCACCAAGTCAATGCCTCATCCAGAAAGAGGCAAGTAACATACATCACTGTTTGTTTCGGGGTACATTTGCTGATACGAATCACTGATTCCGTCTTCTCCACCCAACGTACAAACCCAACGGCTCCCTCGGTACCATTGAAGTTTAGAGGCTTGCAGTCGAGGAACGCCTTATAAGTGCACCTGGAATAGTAGTACCTCCTGATTTATCGAGATATAATTATTACGAGAAAAATATAAACAAGAAAATCCTGATATTTCCATGCAAAACCAACTATTACCAATCATAACGTTTCCATTCGTTCCTGATCCTCCGGGTCCAGAACTTCCGGAGCCTACGGTACCTCCAGTTCTGCCGCTGGTATCAACGCGGGTTGCCTCATACTGCGCGATTGCGGTAGCGATGCGCTGTTCCATCAAAGCTTCTAACTCCGCCTCAGTGGCTGGAAGTTGGTAATTTGGTCTCTTACGAGTATTTCTTCGTTTCGTAGCCATGGTCTTCTAATATAAAAAATACAAAAGAATTTAGACATTTATTTCGACAAATATTGCAAACCATGCACGAATATGAGAATACAACCAATCGCAATAACCATATGATGACGTCAACAAGTATCACCAACAGTCATGGGTGCACAAGTAATAACAATTATATGAATAATCACCATAATAATAATCGAAATATCATACAAGTACCACACCATAATAACCACAACATCATAATAACCATGATAAGAATAAGATACAACGCATCAAAAGAAAATACCATAATTTACATATTATTCAAACTTGTTACATTGTTTCGTGAAAGATCCAAAAGAGCTCGAGGCTACATCACCTCAGCTTACAATTTTAAACAATATACCAAAAGGTAAAATTTCTTCCACGAGCAATCTTCGTAACCAAAATTAGGATCATCATATCATAGTTATCAAAGCTACTGGGGTGTGGGGTTGGGTGGTCGTGTCTCGAGTGCCGCTCTGACTCTAGCTAAGTCCTCCTTGATAACTCTCAACTCATGAGCGAGTGTAGCGACCCTAGCTCGAACCTCTGAAATCTCACAATCCGCCATACCAAAAGTTACATCATGGCGTGCTGAAGCTGAAGTGAGGGTAATCATCTGATGACCATCATGGAATCGCTGCTGACGGATAGTAACCAACCCCTTATCAATCCTACGCACAAACGTATGAAAGTGCATCTCAAGGGAACCCATCCTCTCCTCGAGAGTGGTGGAAACATGGGAGAACGATAGTATGGATCGGAAGGTGACATGGTGGGTGGAGGTCGAGACGGTCCACCCGACTTGAGCTCCAGGGGAACAGGAAAGCCAGCAACTCGGAATCTCTCAATGAAAGGACTAGCAGGAGCGGGACGTGAAGGTCCTCCAGTCTAAAAAACAGAAGGAATCTCCCTCCTAGGCTCACTAACTCTCTCATCATCAACTCGAGAAGGAACAATGCGAGATGGTCCACCCATCTCGAGAGTAGTGGTAGCGATAGGTTCCGCAGCAGAACCACGGTCCGTAGCGTAAGCGCTCAGACTCGCGGCTTTGAGAGCAGAAGATGAAAACACACTATCAGCAGTGTCAGAAGATGAAATGTCCATATCGGACACCACTGGGGAAGAGACCTCTAGACTTGCAACATCGAACGCCTCACCCTCTCCTAGGTCATCGTCGACATGATCAACGTGAAACACTGGAACCTCGTCCCCACCAGCATGGGCGTCAACAAGAGGAAACTCAATCAAAAGGGGTGGGATGTCAAGGATAAGGTGTCCGTCAGGGTGACCTATGACAACTACACCTGGGACTAGAACATCCCTAGATCGAGAACATCATCAATCAGCACGGGACCACCTAAGGCAATGATCTCCCCCTCATCACTAACACCACTCACCTCATCATTGGACACGTAGTCTGGATCCTCTTTCGGCTCACTATCCGTATTCGACACAACCTCCATAACAGGCTCATCATCCAAATCCAACCCGATGACCTCCTCGTCGGACACGAGGTCAACAAACTCCACGTCTGAATCTGAAATGTCGATAGGATCCGAAGCTGACGACATCGTGACCTGCCAAGATAATCCGTACGAACATATATATAAATAAATTATATATATTTAATTCACAAAACTCACCACATGAACCAAATAACCTGCCTATACAAAATAGACTAAACCACGTAACCCGTCTATACCACATAGACTAAAACAAGTAACCCGCCTATACCACATAAAAAAAACTTTGTAACTCGCCTATAGCACATATACAAAACCAAGTAACACGCCTATACCACATAGGCAAAATTGAGTAACCCGCCTATATCACATAGACAAAACCAAGTAACCTGCCTACGACTCGTAGACCAACCATGAACGTGATGCAATGCAATGAAACTTTTCATGCACGTGAAAATGTTTAATGCGAGCAACCCAGATATGAGATTATAGTCTAGACTCGAGACCGAATCCTAGTTCGTTATAATCGAGGCTCTCATACCAATCTGTCACACCCCGCCGAAGGCGGAAATGCAAGGTGCGACCATGAAGGTTTTCAAGCATACGATAAGCAAACAACTAATATGATTAAGCATCAACGATACCGAAGGTTAAAGTTTACAAACCATGACAACTTGTTTAGTTTATACAACCCAAATATATTACACTAAGTTTCAAAACACATACTACCAAAAGTTTTAAAATTTATAAAGTTCCTAGGATTTGTCAAGTATATTTCCGGTACGATGGAATATACAAGGGAAAACCCACAAAAAAGTATCATCCATGATGCATGCAACTTCCAAAAGCCATGAACCGATGTTCACTTACCTGAAAAACATGCTTAAAATATCAACAAAATGTTGGCGAGTTCACAGGTTTAAATGTCACAAATGAAACTTAGAATATTTGAGAAAAATTTAGTATGCGTAGTTTATGAAAATCACGAGAGTCTAATCATGGTCTTGCAAAATTCGTGATACATGTGCCGACATAAGCCTGTAACCAACCCATAACGATGATGCATCGCCACATCGTGCACCATGAAGATGTCTAAGTATAATTGGACATAGTTGCACTCCCACAAGGTCACGACCGATCAGGAGCGGGGCTCGTTAAACCCAATAGATCTATTCGACTCTTCCGCGGTCATTACCATGACTAATGGTTACTAAAAGAAACAATAACATGAGGACTTCCGAGCTCTAAAACCAACCAACTTATGCGCACAAAATAGACAAAAATGGATTTCATACGCCACTACCATACCCCATAACCAAGCATGAATTTCCCCCGATTTAAATAAACATTTAAATAAGTAAAAGGGGACGTGAAGACTCACAAATTTGCGTTCCATGCGTATGCTAGCAAAAATCAAGTGTCCAATAATAACTCCAGACCTACACGTGCCCTAATTTAATAAGACACTAGGCCTATGTATTTGTCTACCCAACAAGTCGTTCACCAAACTTGTTTAGACAACGAGATGTTAACATTTTTTTATAAAAGTATTTAATTCTTACGACGGGTTGGTGGGTGGTTATCCGAGAACTCCCAAGTATTGAAATTTATAACAACAAATATGTATATATTTCACACATTGTCACACAATGTCGAGACCTAGCCCCGAACTACAAATTCAACCCAATAAATATATATTTTACAACTAAATATCATATTTATTCAGGTGGTTTACTCGACCAAAATGTATATATATATTTATTATTGAAATAAATATACGTTCCAATTATGATAAACAACCGGAAAATAATATCTTGAATATTATTTATGTGTTTATTGATACCCCTTCGTTGACCGATTCCGGAAAATATATTCCGCACATTTTTAGGGATCCAAAAATATATACTTGTGTTCGTATTTAAACCCGAGTTTTGCCATAATAAATTTTATATAAAATACTTATATATATTTTAGAAAAACCCAAATTTATTCTGCACAACATTTTTTTACTAGACTCTTTACAAGTCCTGTTTTGAAATCATTATTATTATCTTAATTCTTGATGATCGTAACTTGATCATCAAGTCCAAAATCATAAGCTTCGGTGATTATTATGTTAACACACTTGTTTAACAATCAAAATCATTATTTAACCCTTGTTAAATCCCATACGTCAACTTATACACTTAACATGATAAAACCGAGTTTAAAATATATCAAAACTTATTTTAATATAACGATATGTCATTTTTATAAATCATACTTCCAAGCACAATTTACCATCACATATCACATGTTAAACTAATCACCCCATGACCACACTTAATCATGCTTAACCAAGTATTAACATATATTTATAACTTGTATAATCACATCTTATCAACAATTTTCATAAGATATTTCACACACTTTATTTCACCAAAAATTACCATTTTAGTTATCCTTTCACTAATAAACTTTTAACATAACAACACATGTCTTAATCACACAAGATCGTCCTTTAAAACCCTTAAAATACCAAGCTCCCTACTAAAATATACATAACTTATATTTTAGTTATTTAACTAAGATCAACATCATCTTCCACAATATTCAACTCATGCTTTATATATGTCTACTAAAAATATATTTTTATTATAAATAAGTTTGTAACATAATCTCTTCATACAAGGTTCATCAACTAACACTTTCAAGACACAAGTATTTTCATCCTACTAAATCAAACAATAAACTACATATACCCACATACATATATACACGTATAACCTAAAAATTTCCATTTTATATAAGGGGTTTTCTTGATTTTAAGAAGAATATATATGTTAGCATCTCTTCTTGATGAACCATACTTGTAAGGTGAACACTTCTACAAGAATGTATATATATATAAATGTAGATTCATACCGCTAGATCTTAGTCTAAGGAAGAACAAGATCCTAAATGATGAAAGATGGCTTAATATGGATTGAAAATGGCTCTAGTAGGCTCTTCTTCCTTGTAGAGATCTTGAAACACCTTAAATCACCTTAAGACACCATGATTTGCCTTGTGTTTTTTTTAAAGGAAAGTTGGAAAGAAAATGGTATGGTATAAGTGGGTGTGTGTCGTGAGGTAGAGAAAGTAGAGAAAAGATTGTTGTGGTGAATGAATAAAATGATAAGTGTTCTTATCCTTCACACAACAACTAACGTCCTAAAGTCAAAAATTTCCATGCTTTTCTTACAACACTCAAACTCAAAGGAATGGGTGTGGGTCCCCCTTTTGCTTAGCCGAAATGTGGTGAGCATGGGGTGAACATTTGGGCTGTTGAATCTTGTTGAAAAGTAAGCACTTGAATGATGCTAGTTTTAGATATTTTAGGGATTAGGCTAATTAGGAGGATTAGGACGACCCTAATTTGGTATTAGTTCACTAACCATCACTAACTAGTTCACTAGGCATTGATTAGCTAATGATTTGGTGTCATATGTTATTATTTTGGCTAGTTATTCGTCTATCGGAAATTTGTAAAATAAATTATAAAATAAAAACTAGGGTTTATCATATAATTATTTATGATATCTTTTATCCCCTAACATATCATACATCAACCAATGCCACTTATTGGTTATATTTTAGAGTTCGCTTAATGAAATTGTTTTTAGAACGATTACTTTTTTTTTGACAAACTTAACATATACGCGGTACGAACCGAAAATACGGTACTCCAAGATCCGTATTATGTTTTCATTTATTTTTCACACCGAGCATATAGTAATGCCATAATTTTAATGTTCTAGGCATATTGGAACCGTGTCAATATTTTTTTTATATAGTGTACCGGATAATCCACCAACACTCGTTTTTTTATATATACTTTTATTGCTACACGATAAGACGATACCAAACGACATCAAATGTGAACCCATGCATTTACCTGGATATTGCTAGACTTTATGGAGTCAATTAATTAAGTCTAAATGCACGTAATTTAATAAATAAATAGTGATTAGGTCGTATGGATTAACCTGATAATTTTCCGACTGTCACATGACCTTTGGGAGGACGACATCATACAAGTTGCTCTTATCAATTTCAGGCATGACCACAACAATGAATTCCGACACATTTCGGTTTTAGATTTTTTATGTGCTAATGTTTAATTTTTAAGTTTAATTTTTAAATTATGTAATGTTTGATTATTAATGTTATTAGTTTAATTACTATTAATGCTTTTTTTTAAATTTAGTAGAATTTATATAATTTTTAATATAATTTAACAATAAAAAAGTGTGACACGTGTTGAATAACGCCACTCTTCAACGCCCCTTCCCACACCCCCCCAATTTGGCACCACACCCCGTTTCTGACGCGTGCTAACATGTCCTCCATGTGTCGAATAACACCCAATTTTTAGACGCCTCCATACCGTATGGTCTTAGGTTTTGGGCTATCACAAACCTTACCACTCCCTTTCATGTAACACCCCAACCGATGGCGGAAACATCGGGATGAGACGAAAACGAGATTGCTCATTGCTCACAACATTATTAAGTGACAATAATTAATTAAACCATATTTCATTTCATAAGAATTGTCAAATACATCAATGTAACAAAACAAAGAACAATCTAACATTTGCAAAGTCATAACGAAATTGATACGTCGACATTAAACCTAACGTCTAATATGTGTGTATCTAGTCCTTGCTATATTGTTTTCATAGTGCCATCTCCTTCAACCTGTAACATGTTTTAAAATAAAGTCAATGCAAAAGCAAAGGCGAGTACACAAGTTTAAGCATAGCATACGTATACGAATAAAGTTTTAACAATCCTCATGGCAACTAAATCTATACAAGAGCAATATCAAGGCATGCAATGCTAATAATCAAACCCGTAACGCAATCACGATGTTTTAACATGACCTCACGTGTAAAGCGATGGAGGTGGATGCGTGAATTCCTATAGCGCTAAGCATGTCAAACAAAGGCTAAAAATAGTTAATGACTAAAGCATAGCACAACGTTTATCCCTAGACAAGCAACAAGTATACGATTCAAGTAGTCATGTGTATAGGATTGTTTGTGCGTTTCATAAAGTTTAAGTGTTTGTGATTTTTGTATATGGAAACATGTTACACCCAAAAAGTGATAAAAACAAATGTGGGTCGAGTGTACTCACAAAATTGCTAAGTCTTCTTTGGAAATTCCACGACGAGTTGATGAGTGGGAGAAAGGGACACCAATACCACCTTAAATGACAACGAACATGGATGAATAATCGAATCGGAGTTGAAGATACGTGTACGTTTAGCACGGGATTTGTGTAACGACTCTAAAGTTAAATTCGTCAAAAGTGCCGTAAAAGTGTTATCAAAATAATACAATAAATATATATATTTTTGGCGAAAAGAAAGTAGATAAAAGCATATTTTGACGAAACGGGATAATAGACATATATGTATTTTTTAACGAAAAGAATAATGGATAAATATATATTGTTTGTCGGAAACACGTAATATATAAATATATTGCCGTTAGAGAAGTATAATTTTCGAAAAGTATATAATATATATTTATTTTGCCGGAAGGAATAATATGAGTATATCTTGTCGTTAAATAGATATATACTTTGTCGAAAGGATTATTAAATAAATATGTTGTTGAACGGTGTAATGAATAAATGTGTTTTGTCGAAAAGCATAAAGTGAAAATATATATATATATTGCCGGAAGTGTAGTAAATAAGTATATTTATTTTTTTCGATAAACGGGCAGAGTTTCCTCTTGTTTTGGATGATCCCGACAATCTAGTTGTCGATAACATTTTCAAAACTCAACAATTTTATCAAAACAATACAAATATATATTTACATATCCTACTTATGTTTCCAAATTATATATAAAATTAGGTTACACAATTAAAACAATAAATGAATATGGAATAACAAGGTTTAATATACACGTCATTGCTATACCGGGCCTCGTTTCTAGATCGTTGACCCGACAGTTGACCAGGTTTGACTTTTTGACTGAAGCTAAGCCGAGTCGCACTAAACTGAACCGAGTTAACTTGTGTCGTGAAATCCGAGCCAACTGAAACGACAAAACAACCGTCGAGTTGAGACACGAAACTGACTAAATCGGAAACAAAATAGAATAAGAGACTCGAACCTGAAACGAACCAAGACGGCTGTTGACTAGTGTTGACCCGAACCGAATCTGACTTTGACTAAGGCTGACCGTTGACTGTTTGACCACAGTTGACCAGTTGACTTTCGTTGACCAAGTTCATTCAAACTTAACCCGAGCCGAGATCACGGAAACTTTGAACCAAATCTGTCTGTTGACTGATGTTGACCAGCTTGACCGGGTTTGACCCAGTGTTAACCGAGTAAACTCGGACAACTGAGTCGTACCGAGCCGAGTCGCCAAACTTGACTAAACCCGAAACACTTGAGCTCGAACCCGAACCCTAATCAAGCCTGAACCGAGTCGACTCGGAGAACCGAGTCACAAAATGAGGGCCACCACCATCACTGCCGCCGTGATGAACTACTACCGCCGCCGTAGGCCATGCCGGCACCACCTGAAACGAAACCAAACGGGGCCGGAGACGCGGATCTTTACAGATCTGAAAGAAAAAGGGAAAGAACAAGCTTAGAGGTGTTTACCAGAGGTTTTGGAGACGAACATGATGCTGGTGTTGCTGTCGTCGAGCCTGCTGCCGCCGCTGCTATGTTTCGTTTGAATCACCCACCACCACCGTCGCCCGCTGGAGGTGACGGCTGCTGCCGCCATCGATCGAAACCGCCGCCGCTGCTGCACCGCCGTTGCTGAACCGATGCATCGTCGCAGCCGCGCCGCTGCTCCGCCGCCACGCCGCCGCACCGCCGTCGCTCTATCTAGTCTCTCTCTCCTCACAGCTCCCTCTCTCTCTCTCTCTCTCTGTAAGCATCTAAGCGGGTGTGTGTGTGTCGGGTTTAAGAGATTGCAGGGGGTGTGCGAGTGTGAGGGGTGAGTGGGTGCGGCTGTAGAGGTGAAAGGGTGTCGATGGAAACTGCAGGGGAGATCAGGGATGGGGGGCGAGGGTTGTGTGCAGGCGGGAAAGGAGAAGGGGGCAGGGAGATGAGCGTGTGGGTGAAATGTGTGAGGGTGTGGGGTTTTATTTAGTTGTAATTAGGTTTAGGGTTTAGTTAGGTTTAGGTGGTGTGTTGGGCCAAAGCTTGTTAACCCGTTCTAACGTCTTTGAGTGGCCCGAACGTACCGACGAGATTCGATTTTAAGTACAAGTTTCATAAAACGTCGAATTTATTTTGTTTATTATTATTGTTATTATTATTATTATTATTATTATCATCTAGAAAAATAATAAAAATACGATGCGTTACATTTCATCACACAGAGTGGTTGTGGAAATCCGGCGTTGTGGCCTCTTCACGCCAGACACAGCGGCCGCGAACGGCGTGGAGGGCGGTGTTGTGTGTGGGGCGACAACATCTCCACCGGCGTGGTTCGATTGGTTTGGCATATAGTTGTGGGACCCCAACGACTTAATTTAAAAAAAAAGAAATTCAACTAAAAAAATTATTAGCCTCACCTTTTATAAAAACCCAACCAGTTCCACCATCTTCATCTCATTCTCTTCTATCAAACTCTAAACTACATAAAATCTTTCTAGTTTTTTTATAAAAAACGCATCCACACTACCGCACCTTCGATCCGAACAACCCCTATGGTGTAGGCGAAATACCGAACACTACTTCACTTCAACCGTCTCAAGCGCATCAACCCTGTTATCCTGATCTCAACATATTGGCGTACGACCAACTTCTTGCAAACCTACCTTTTACGTTTTCGCCACAAATGCAAGCTCAACAACAACCGCTCATTCCTCTATCCCAAACGCCCCATACACTCGCATTTGTACCCGAAACTCTACCTACGCCCGAATATTCTAGTCGAAATAAAGGAAATCACATGAAGAAAATCAAGGCCGAGAAGGAAAAAGCAAAAAAGGATCATCACGTATATCCTTAGACAAATGACGAAGAGTTGGTGTTGACGAAAGCTTGGCTTTCTGTTTTGAAGAACTCGGTTCTATGTATAACTGTTTTATATTAATTGTAAAAATATGGATTTGTTTAAATATTTTTTATACTTATAGTATATATTTTTTTAAAAGGTACCAACAAAGTGACGGTTTTCGAATCGAATAAACGACCTCTATTGTAACATCCGTTAAAAACAGATCTTAGAAAAAAAAACCCGACTCATTTTTGTAAACCGGATCCCAAGCGTATAAATAAAAAATATATGAATTCTTTTACCTTTCGTTATTTTTAGTATTTGTCGTGAATTAATTTAATTAATATAATTACTTACGACATCCTCTTCACAGTTCGCAACTAGGCAAATTATTTTGCTGGTTAATTTTTTAATTTATTTATGATATTATATTATGGCCATTATAACAATCATAACTCTATTGATTTGAATCTAATCTAATACTAATAAAAGAATTCAATAAAAGCCAGATAGCATTCTTTTATTTAATAGAATTCAATAAATGCCACTTGGCCAGTTGGCATTCTCTTATTTAATTCTTTAATAATATATTTAATTATTTAATAATATATTATCTAATTATAATTTATGATTAAATAAATACATAAATAATCATTTTTTTTATCTATACACAACAACAAATAAATATATATTGTTATTATATCATACTAATATATCCAATTTATTAATCTATGTACATAACTATAGATAAATATGTAATACACAAATGTATTTATCTTATATTATTGTAGTATTTTATTTATTTATTTTTATTTTCATAAGTGACATAAAATTTTTATTTTAAAATATTTATCTTATATTATTGTAGTATTTTATTTATTTATTTTAATTCCTTAACAAATAATACTAATAAATGTTTTATTGTTTATTTAGATATTATTCATTTACTTTTGATCTAGAGTTAATTACTGTTTTCGTCCCTGTGGTTTGTCAAAATCACTATTTCAGTCCATTAGTTTAAAAGTTGCGATTTCAGTCCCTGTGGTTTCACTTTCATAACCATTTCAGTCCCTGTACTTACAGAATAAATGGATTGAAGTGGTTACGAAAGTGAAACCACAGGGACTGAAATGGTTACGAAAGTGAAACCACAGGGACTGAAATCGTAATTTTTAAACTAATGGATTGAAATAGTGATTTTTGACAAACCACAGGGACAAAAACAGTAATTAACTCTTTGATTTAATTATAATATATAATTAGTTATTATTAACAATTCTACTTATAAAAATTTTTTAAATAATGTCAACGTGACTACACCTTCTCATTGTTTAAAAGGATTTTTTTTACTATATGTTTAAAACATCTATTAAATAGACTATTATTTCATATTATAATAATAAAAAAGGTAAAGAATAGGTTAATCCGATACTTAAAAACAAGGTTACTTCCATGCTTTGAAAACACTTTTAAAGTTATTAGTTCCGTGTAACACGCGGGTTTAACGATAGAGTATCTTCATAATAATTTTGAAGCAAGTCTATAGTCACCGGATGTCCTAAACGGAGTTATATTTTCAGGCTTACCAAACTATTGATAATTTAACAAAGGTCAGTATTCCAGTGACGTTATCATCAAAAGAATGGTTTATATAATGGAACTCGACTATAGGTCCTAGCACTGGGTAGATTACTGAAGCACTCATATTACGTGGAAGTAATGCTGGCACTCGAACGTTTATCCCCATATTTCGTTTAATACAACCAAATAGAAGGATTCCGTTTAAATTGAAAAGAAGACAGTTTTCTTCGCCCTATGTTTTGCCATGGCGATAAATAAAAATGTAGAACAATTTCTATGTAAAGTTGGTTTGTTTATAAAAGAATCGGGGTTTTACACATGAAACCAACTGTTGCATTATCTATGGTAAAAAAAATTCACTTATGTAACTTTATAAAGACAATTTAAAATTAAATAATTTATAATTTTATATTCTTAAATCCATGTAGTATACAGGTCTAATAATCTAGTGTTTTAATAAATAAATAATAAATACTACCCAATTATTTTGTGTTATTTAAAAAAACAATTGTAAATAAATACGTAATCATTTGACCATAAAGTGTGAAACAGACGATCTTTGATGGTGTCATTGAAAGAAATAAATGATGATCACTGAAAGAAACGGAAAGACGATTACATTTAGGATATTTTAATATGTTACAAATAGCCTTGCAATTTACAAGGAATCTAAACTATGTTGGCCCTCGCACGCTCTCTCTCTCTCTCTCGCAAAACCATTCTTGTCGACCATCGCTACCAGGTTGCTCTTTTTGTTCCGATCTGCAAAGTATATAACCGGTCATGGACACCTTCCTATCTGTACCAGCGCATTCGTAGATCTGAACCGCTCACCACTGCAACCAACGATAGTGATCACACCTTTGCTTGCCGGAGCTAACAAGAAAACAACCACCACCGCCACCATCATTGTTCTTGTTCTTGCCGTTTCACCTTTCACCACCTTCGGTTCAGTCCGAAACCCATCGGAAGTTACTTTCATCTCAGTTAAAGTAACCAATTGACCTTGTTGATTTCGTTTAGTCTTTGTATTGTTTTGTTTTGAAGGATTAATTATTTCTCGGAACAATAACCAAACACGTTTGGTGAAGTTTTTTCGGTGAAACATCAAATATACATATTACGCACTATATATATTATTTGAAAGGATCAAACACAAATTACTCTTATTGTAAGAAGGGCAAAAAGAAATATTTTAAAAATATTCTTCAATGTGAACACAACCAAAAATACTTAAAAAAACAAACACACAATTTTTTTTCAATTTTATTATTATTATTATTATTATTATTATATAAGAAAGAAAAGCCACTTATATTCAAGACCAGAAAACTTGGCAAGTTACATCAAAACAGAAGGTAGACGGGTAACAAGCTGCGCCGCCACCCTTTTCTGAATTGCAAACCCTAACCTTCCAAATACAAATCCCTGCCCCATTGGGGGTTGAACAATTGTTGTGGACGACCCGTTGAACCCTCGTCAAGAAGTGTATAGCTTCTGGCGCTAGGGAGCCAAAAGTATCGAAGGCAAAGGGACAAAGACATGCTGGTTCTCTGCGCAAGCTTTAGCGTGCTTATCCACTTTCTTTGATTCTGCCTTTTTTGCCGCTTGTCCAGCTACAAACCCGTTTTCCCTTAAATCAACCAAAGGGGAAACCCCCGTGAGGTCTACACAAGCATGTTTCCCCACAGCCCAGCCAAAGACGAGCAGATCCGATGGTCGCATAGTAGACCTCCCTTCCATAGCGTCCGTGAGAAAATTCACATGGTCTCCTTCCTAGCAGAAATCCCAGCTCTTCTTAAGATATCCCACAGAACAACCCGCACCCAGTCGTGCCCATATTTGAACCCAGGGAGCTCTTTACAATGAACTGCGTGCTGCCCGTGTTTATCCATACAAGCTTTACGACATATCGGTCAGGTTTCATCTTCCGGATACATAGGGATCATCAACCGGTATTTGAAAATGATTTTGTATTCTACTGCAGACATGCATTGTCCCAACCCATCAATCGGGATAACGGTAAAAAATTCCTGAGCATGGGCACCCTTCAGGCACTCAAACACCGTCTTCCGGCGGGATGACAAATCAAAAACTTCTCCCAGGCTTTGAGCGATTTCGCCAAAGTTTTTTGTGGCTTCGATGGGGTGGTGTCCTTATTAGAGAAACCGCCAATATCCAAGTCTGGGAGAGAGACATTTAAACGTTAGAGCGCCTGCTGATAGTTCGGGACAAGCCCGATGACCTCACCGTTTCAAAGGATATGATCTTGTAGTTCCCAAGACTGAGCTCTAGACGCCACAAAGGCATAAGCCCCAACATCTCGAGCTGAGAAGAGGCCCAAATCACCTAGACGCATTGGCAAAGATGCGAGACGCCACTGGAGGTCACCAAAGAAGGGGCCGCCACCCACTACTATGTCTTCTATAGCCTCTCTAAGGCCGTCATCGAACCGAGATACCGCATCCTCCATCAAATGGGAAATGGGTTGACAAGTCCGCAGCCCAAAAAGCAACTTAGCAACCCCCATGCACGACCTTAGCAGAATGAGTTCACTTTTGGGATCCCTACTTAGTGACGATAAAGTAACGTTTTTTTTATAAACAATATTAAAAAAAAATTGTGCTTTTTAGATTTTTTAAAGGTTTTTTCGGGTTTAGTTTTTATTTTAGCATTTAGTTTGGGTTGGGAGGGGGGTTAGGTTTTTTAAGATTTTTGGGGGGTTTTTTTTGTGAAGTATAGTTTTTTTTATTATTGGGGGGGGGGGGGGTTAGGTTTTCGGGCTTTTGCATGTGCATGTTCTTTTTCTCTTATAGACAAGATAATAGACATTTGTCACTCTATGGTTCCTTCTTAGACTTCGTATATTTATATTTCTTTGTAGAATAACTCAACTCATATATTATGTATCATTTCTTGTAAATTGTAATATATATTACAACTGTTTTTTTGTTAGATACACGTTTCAACTAATTGCAAATTACCAAAATCTATTAAAATAAATTTTACAATGTATTACTAAAACAAGTACTATCGTAGACTTTCAAATAAATTTGATAAACATTTTCTAACTGTTTGAGCATGTTTATTGTTGAATGAAAGAAAAACAATGGTTTTTAGATGAAAATGGTAACTACCAAATTATTTAGTGTGAGTTAACTGACCTTTTTAATGGAGTTAGTGGGTTGGATTAAAATGACAAAAAAAAAATTGAAGAACTCAGGGACCCAGATGAGAAGAAAAACCAGTTTGAACTCAAGTAACAATTTAAGACAAATCTCAAGGACTAAAATGACAATTTACTAGTAAAATGTTAAAAGAGTTACTTTCTTCATATGAAGCCATACATAATTAGTCTTGGATATAACATTATTAATTAAGTTAGTAACAAAATTTATTAGACTTAGCTTATACAAATCATAAGTGTTACAATTATATATTTAATTATTAGTCATATTGGAAATTTTATTGTTTATTTAACTTACAAGAAAAGCCCCCAAATATTAATAGGTTGTTTATGTAGTTGTTTTATTTGGAACTATATATTTTAGGGTAATTGTCTTGTTGATATTCCAATCGTGCGGTTTCTTTTCTTGAGTGGATCGAAT
Source organism: Scalesia atractyloides (assembly GCA_947069175.1). Taxonomy (NCBI): domain Eukaryota; kingdom Viridiplantae; phylum Streptophyta; class Magnoliopsida; order Asterales; family Asteraceae; genus Scalesia; species Scalesia atractyloides. The sequence goes on from CAMTDV010000030.1 coordinate 33,758,682, forward strand.
CTTTGTAAACAAACTATTTCTCGTTTTATCATTAACTTTTTGGGGTGTATCACTGTGTCTAGATCAAATGTTTTTTTATCTAATATGAAGCATGCAATAATTGATGTGTCATATATGTATTATTTGCGTTGTTGTTAAGGTTATTTTTTGTTATTGTTGTTGTTGTGTGGGTCATGCTAGTCAATCAATCATTCATTCAGTGGATCCACGACTGACCTTTCCTCATGACTTGGAGATGTCAGTATCGTCTCATTAGTCTTGGGCTGACCTTCCCTCCTAACTATGAGATGTTGATATCGCCACAATCACCATTTTTGGGTGTGGGACGCAAGCAGTTGGTTTTAGTGTCGGTCTTGGTCTTAGTCATTATTCAGTCACCATTCTATGTTCATATTACTTGTTGCATTAGAGCATTCACAATGGATTTCTTTAATATATGTGAGTGGGTTAGTTATATTATAAGGAATGGTTGTGACTGGTTTTGAATGGTTGTGAGTGAAGGAGAGAGAAAATGTTACTGTTCATCTGTAAATATACGGGAACAATGTTCACCCCTTATATTTTTTTAATATTTTTTAAAGTGGTTGTGAGTGGATGAGAGAGAAAATTGTAATGATAAAGGTATAAACAATATTATTTAATTAAGAAAGAGATAGAAAAACAATGATTTTTAGCGTAATTATATGAATATGGGGTAAAGATTTCATTGTGAATGCTCTTACTTCCACATGATTAATTGCATGTTTAATATTTGAAATTAAAACAGGTAAAACATATTACTTTTACTTCTAAGTTTTAAAATGGTAAACCTATTTTTACTTAAATACGGTTTACTCACCAGCTCATTATAGCTGACCCAAAAATATTATTTTACACATGATACATGTGATAAGAATTGAAGACTAAGCTTAATCAAAATCACATTGGAGCTCTTACCTTAGTAATTTAAAAGACAAATGTTATATATTTATTTGGATATTTGAATTTATTTGTAATGTATGACATTTTAATTGTGACATGCTTATTTATGAAACTTTAATAGTGTCATAAGCTTTGAACAATCATCATGCCCTGTACTATTTCGCTGGGGGTCGGGATCTGACAGATTGGTATCAGAGCCAATGGCTTAGGGAATTAGAATAGATTATTAGACCCTTAGACCTAGACTATAGCCTAATAGGGTTTTAGATGCCTTATGTGCTAAATTATATTCTTAGCTTATGTTTTAAATTTCATATGTTTTAAAATTGTTAATGTTACACACAGATGCACGCGAACACTTTTAGATATTATATGTCAAATGCTAGGTGCTTTGCATGATAATACGTGATTTATTTTTGTTCTATAGTTTATTCTTTTTAATAATAAACTTGAACCCACTAGACAATATTACCATTAAGTTTCTAATTATTCCATTCATATCCTCATTCATACAAAGTCTAAGTCAATTCACTATTCAATTCATGTCAATTCTACTTGATGTCATTTTTATTTAATTTTGAGATTTCAAATTTGATTTAAATTTTTGAATCCCGTCAAAGTGAGTTCTTGTGATGGACATGTAGTAACTGGAAGGGTGAAGTACCGGTAGTCAGGACGTCCTGTCTAGGTTGGCATTCGTATCAATCCAATAAGGACCAGTTTGACTACATGGGGACTAACGATGAGAGTACCGATACCTATTAGGCCAAAGTATGTCACACCAAATGTCATGAAAACGAACAACACTTTGATAAGTCAACGTGCCTCTGTTAAATCACGGATACCCCTCAATATCTTTCCATATCACCGCAACTTGAGTCATTTAACATTCATTATTTTTCTTTGGGTTAAGTGTACGTCGTTAGGTAAACATATGCGAACCATGCGAAAGCTCGGTAATTGCGAGGGACCACGTGATCACGAAACTGACGCATGGAAGGTATACCAAGCCTTGCGATGTGCCAAACCTAGGAATTTTTGATATTTCATTTTTCGAATATTATTTTATCATACATTTTATTTTTGTGAATTTTTTTTATTCAACTTATCAGTTGATCGAATAATAACATTGAAGCTTCTCAATTGCCTTGGGATTGAAACATTAAAAGAGTTTTGTCCGTTCGGTCAGGGATTACACGTTTCCAGCGTCGTTGTTAGCCCTAACTTGATTCACATTAAGGTTGAAAGCTCTACCTCCCGCGAACTGATTTGCTTGGTTGATTGGGTTGGCCTAGGCTTGGGCATTAATGATATTAACCAATTTAGGGCTGGTGTTTTTGAAATGGGTGGATCCCCACAGTTGAAACAAGCCCTAACATGTGGCATCCTTAGGTAGTGAGGCTGATAGTAGGGTGGAGTCACGTTCTGCGCATGATATGGAACCATCATTAGATTGGGTTAGGGGAAGGGTTGCGTTAGGACTTATGCAGTCAGTGGGTTTTGTGGCTGGTTGGTAGTTTGGTTTTGGGAGATGCGACATGCATCGGCTAAGTGACCAAAACGTCCACAACATGTGCATTGTCGACATGGGAAGTTGAGTGGAAGGTGAGATTGACAATGGTTGCATTTGGGAAAAGAATCGGTATAAGGTTTCTTATTTGGTGTGGTTACCGCATAGTTCTTCTCATTATCCTTATGCTTCTTTTGGTTGGAACAGGTAGACGACTCAGCATTCGTCTCCTTTGTCACCTTCAACTCCTTAACTAGAGCTTTATCAATTTTACTATAATCCCCATTTCGTTCAAGATCTCGTGACTTAACTCAATTTTCCGTGAGTTGACCGGCTAAACTCATATCCGCTTCAAGGGTGGCAGGTTTACCTCCTTCCACTGTGTCCTTAATGATCACAGGAAGACCCCCGACGTACTTCTCGATGAGTTGAGAGAGGGGTGTGAACAAGTATGGAACCATTTTCCTTAATTCATGAAAACGCTTATTATACACCACATTCTCCCCACTATCTTGTTCCAAATCCCAGAATTCGTCTTCCAATTTCTTAATCTCGCGACAAGGACAAAATTGTTCGGTCATCAATTCCTTTATTTGCTCCCATGTTAAGGCCACTACGGCTTCAACAGCACGGCGAGTGTTCTTTTCAGCATTCCACCATGTTAACGCATTTCCTAGTAGGAGGCCACTACATAGCGAACTTTGTGATTATCAAGGCATTCGCAATTCAGGAAGGTACTCTCCATTTCTTCAAACCAATGGATAAGGATAGTCGCACCAGCGGTGCCTTCATAAGTAGGAGCGTTGCCTGACTTGAAGTGTTTGTAAGAAAAATTAGAAGAGTTTGCTCCATCATGGTTCTCCTGATTGTTAGCCCCCTGACTGATTAGGGCTTCTTGGACTTGAACCACGATATTCGGGATGACAGGGGCCATTTTTTCTGCAATGTGGGCTGCCATGCGACGGTCCAGCATGCTTACCGGTACGAAGACATTTAGAAGACATCTACAAGGACTAACGCAAACATGTTGATTTCTCGTGGGTCAGGTCGGGTAATTGCTTGAAATGAATTGAAAGTGATAATAAATCATGAAATGACAACAAAATGAATTAACTATAACGCGAAATAACATTTACACATAAACCATTCGTACTTTGTTTCACCAAGAATTTATGAAAGTACTCTTAGAAATCTAATCAAGGATTTAGAATAGTACTTTGAGGACCCAACTAGGATCTAACTTGTGATTTGTACTTTGTTTCACCAAACTAGATTGCACATAAATACTTCCATTTTGTTTAACCAAAGAATTTATGAAAGTACTTTTAGAAATCTAATCAAGGATTTAAAATAGTACGTTGAGTATCCAACAAGGATCTAGCTATTGCCTAGAAAGATCCAACAAGGATTTGGGATTTGTACATTGTTTCACCAAAACATAGAATCTTCAAGTGATTTGAATAACGCTACAATGAGAAATACAATAAGAGCACTTATATATAGGAAGTACCAGTGGTGTATCCACCATGTTCTTATCTTATTACACTCGTTATCCTAAATTACTCTAGATTCTAAATTACAACACCACATAACTTTACACATGACCACTTGTACCTTGTTTCGTCACATAAGTTATACACATATGCCATACATGTTATTTGAGAAAATGGTTAGCACATATGAATCACCCCAAAACATTGTAAAAATAAAAAAGTGGGGACTATGTACTCACGGGTTGCTTAGATGATGTTCCTACACATGCTCGCAAAGCTTGAGTGTTTCCTAGAAATAAGGATTTGTTAGTCAAAGTTTTGTTGTGTTAATGTTTGTGGATGAATGTGGGTTATGGAAACATCATAACTTTGAAAAAGTTTAGACGTTTTTAGAAGATAGGAGTTTTGGCATCCTTTTGTGTTGTTTTTGTAAAATACTTTAAAAATAGTAACCATTGTCGAAAAATTATAAACATTTCTAATTTACTAAATCAGGGTGTGTTCTACGACTTTAATTTAGAAAGTTTTTCAAAAGTGATCAAAACTATTAATCTTTACAAATTGTTCAGTTTTGACCTTCGGTTTGATTTCAGACATTTGAGGGTCCAAACAGAGGTGTTTGTAGATGTATCATATGTCACACCCCGACCGTGTAAAACAACAAACCGCGATGGAAACGCCAGGGAGTCACGTAACAGAACTATTGTTTCACAACCATGGTACTTAAAGTTTTGTATTATTGAATTAAATTGTTTACATTGGCTCAGATTAAACGGAAAACATAACATAAAGTAAACTGTTCTTCAAGACTTTAAGTCACTAAGGCCCAAGTCCGCCCTAAGTGTAGCATGCTCAACATCAACATTCGCTCCTGAAACATATGTGAAAATAAATACGTCAGCATAAAAATGCTTGTGAGTAACATAGGTTTTGCGATGATGATTCATGGCTTTGATTGTTTAAGAGAAATGTTTAATTATACAAAAATAGTCATGAACCCTTATAAAATGTTTCTTTTATGTGAAAATCAATGATTTAAAAGAATTAATGCAAGGTTAAATTAATAACCAAAATATGTCATGTATTGTATAAACGTGTCATGAAATAAACAATGTTTTTGTGTAAACCAAATTGTCATGTGTAAACCAGTGTCTTGTGTAAACCAATGTCTTTGGTAACCAAAATCTTTTGCATAAAACAATGTCTTTGTATAAACCTAGGTTTTGTTTAAATTAAAAGTTATGTCTTATAAACCATTGCTTTTATTGTAAAAACATATATTAGGATTGTTGGCGAATATATTCAAGCCTTGTTGACTGATGGATAAACCCTTATAAAGACAAAGGTTTATCAATATTCATCGAATTCTATCATTCCCTAAAGTCACTTCCAAACAAACCTAAGAAGCGGGAACGGGATTGCCAATCCTATGGTACCATTACATACTACCAGTCGGCGAGATCAATGTTAACGAATGTATCATTGTATATTCAACGCACCAATATGTCTAACAATGTAAGCATGTCACAAAAATGTTTTGAAACCATGTACTTGGCATACCAAGTCAATATACCATTCAAAATGTCTTTGAAAACCATGTACTAGGTATGCTAAGTCAACATACGAAGCAAAATGTTTTTGAAAATCATGTACTAGGTATGTTTTTGAAAATCATGTACTAGGTATGCTAAGTCAACATACGAAGCAAAATGTCTTTGAAAATCATGTACTAGGTATGCTGGTGTGCGTGAAGCGTGATATGATTTTATTAATATTTTAAGTTCCTTTTACGCGTTAGTCAAGTTTTAAATTTATAAAACACGATATTATACTAACACTAAACACACACTTGGGCAAGTGCACCCATCGTGAGCGTAGTATAGTGTTGGTAAGATACCGAGGTCGTCCAAGGACACAAGAGCTTTTATTACCGGTTTATCCTCGATGTTTAATCGTTACAAATTTTTGGATAAAAGTTTTTAAACATAAAAGTAAATCTAAAAATGAAAAGTCAAATAAAATGAAATACAAATAGACAAGATAGAATCACTTGGATCCAACTCCTCTTTAATGTATCCTTTCATGATTTTCGCACTTTCGGACTTTTTAAGAGATTATCTTAGTTAAAGTAGCAGGCCCCTCTTTTAAAGGTGACGTTACCCTCAACCCAGTGGTTTGAGTCAGCAGGGATACAATCCCAACGGGTCGGAATTTTGAAAGATAATTAATTAAGTTATTAATGCGAAAAGTAGTAGGCCCCTCTTTTGAAGGTGATGTTACCCTCGGCTAAGTGGTTTGAGGCAGCAAGGATACAACCCCAAAAAGCTGGTTTAAAGTTTTAATAGTAGCTTACATATGAGGGGTTCAAGCTATTTGCACCCCCGCCATCCAATACCCGTTGGGCATTGAAGGAGGTCTTAGTAAGCTTGAACCAAGTTCTCGCAGGATCTATACACTGAACGAGACAAGAACTTTACAAAACCACCCTTCTAACCCCTTCCAAGTAGTTAATGTGCTTTATATAAACCGTAAAGACACGAATGAGCAAATCAATGACATTATGAAGAAATGGTTAGGAAAATTCACTTTCAACATAAGAAACTAGTTATTAAAGTCACTAATACATACCCAATTAAAAAGTGCCGAAAGATTAAAAATCAAAAGTAATACAATAAAGACTTGTCTTCACCAAGTGATGTAAGAGTTTAGCCAAGCATGGCCTTTGTTTGACAAGAACTCTTACGATCAATCTTGGATCCTGAGACTACTACACACTCTAAAGATAATAGATGGATGATGGTGGTGGGTGTTGGTGTTGTAGTGGTGGTGAGTGGTGGCAAAGTGAGAGAGAAGTGGTTTGCCAAAGGATGCCTTTGAAGTGAACCAAGCACCCCTATTTATAGTCAGAACAGTACCCCCGCCACGGCCCCGTGCCCAGTGGGCACTGCCCGTGGTCGGCTTCTTCTCTTCCTTCATTAAATGCAGCTGTCAGCAGAGGGCCCCACACGACCTGTGGCTCCTGGGCACGGCCCAGTGGTCAACTCTTTGCTGTACTATCAAGATTCTGCAAATCTTAGAGTCTGACCACCCCCCATGGTGGCCTGGGCACGGCCCCATGGTGGGCATGGAAGCTTATGTATGCTTTGTCTTTAAGTGCAAGCGCTGACCATGCCCCGTGCCTGGCTGGGCACGACCCTATGGCCAGCTTCTGTTTCCTTGTTTTTTGTTTTGGGGTGGTGCTGAGGGGTCGGGCATGTCGCGTTATTCTTTTTTTTGTATGTATGTTGGTTTTGGCTGCTTATTTGCTTCTTTTGTTCTTTTAAGCTCATTTGGTCCTGTAAATTCAAAAGAAACAAAGAAACGTGCTTTTTCCAATATTAGTACTGGAAAAGGGTTAGTTTTATACATTATTTGATGTAATTTATATGTTGCATTTTGCACACATCAAATATCCCCACACTTGAATCTTTGCTTGTCCTCAAGCAAAACTCTTTAAATGTGGCTTACACACCCAAATGGAATAGGTAGAGAAGAAGTTTTGTGGCTTGTCTTTGAGTGTCGGGAATCCAAGATCTTTATTTAATTTTGTTTTTATTTTATTTACAATCCTATTTGTCATGATTTATTTAGAACATTTTTATCAAAAAATATTTATTTGGGCATAACATGCCTTTTAAATAATTCTATTTATTTATATACAAGTTCACGTACCTCACGGGAGATCACTAAACACTCGACCGATGATGTATTTTTGTGATAACACTCGATTCCGGCATGGAACTTACTACTTCCATATGCTAGCCAAGCGATCAAACCTCCTCCTCTTTAACTATAAACATTTGTAAACATCAAGAGGACTTTTGAAAGGGTAAGGCTTGGGCTAAGGGTAGGTGATTTTTGGGTTAGTAGTTAGTAAAAGGGCTAAAAAGCGTCGATTGTCGTAAAAACTTTTTGTTTTTGTGACGTTTATTGAAACTAAGCATATTCAAACAAGATTTTGAGGAACTTGTTTGGTTATTGCAAAGATTATATATATATATATATATATATATATATATATATATATATATATATATATATATATATATATATATATATATTTGTCACAAGATAACCGAGCTTTTATCAAAACAATTGGGTTTGAAAGAAAAAAAGGGTTTTAGTGGGTAATGGGTGTTTGTGATTCGGGTATTTGAAATGGAAAGGTTTAGGCTCGAAAGGGGTAACTAGGGGGATTATTGGTAGGGGAGTAGTAAAAAGAAAGAAAATAATGGTGTTGAATAGAAATGGATTAGTCCTAATTCCTCCATAATTTACTTACTTGGGTTAAAGTTTGGTGAGAACCGGGAATGTATCGTCTTTGGCAAGTTCTAGAGTCGTAAGAACCAAGCGGCTATTCACACAAGAAACAAAAAAAAGAGCATTTATTTAAAGATGTATGTGTGTATGCTCGTTAAAGGCTCAAAAACTCACCTATTGTGGGAATGGGTTTATAGTGTGAACAAGTATATATAATCAAATTTAAAAAGGATTTCTCATGCCTTTTAATAATTTTCTTGCTTGGTTCTTTTTGTCACGACGCTATCAGTTGTAAATTTGTAAAAACATAACTTTTTAGAAAATGTTATAACCAATTTAAACCAAGACAAGTAAAAAAAATTAAAATATTTTGAAAAGATTTGGGAAAATTAGCGGTTCCAATACGAGTTTTGTGTAAGGCTTGTTATTAGGACTTGCAAAATTCAAGACCCCAAAAACTCACTTATTGTGGGAATGGGTTTATAGTGTGAACAAGTATATATAATCAAATTTAAAAAAGATTTCTCATGCCTTTTTATAATTTTCTTGCTTGGTTCTTTTATCACGACGCTATCGGTTGTAAATTTGTAAAAACATAACTTTTTAGAATATGTTATTCCCAATTTAAACCAAGACAAGTAAAAAAATTAAAAGATTTTGAAAAGATTTGGGAAAATTAGCGGTTCCAATACGAGTTTTGTGTAAGGCTTGTTATTAGGACTTGCAAAAGTCAAGACCCCCCCCTCCCACTTAAATTACACATTGTTCTCAATGTGTCCAAAAATAAGTTTTTTGGTTGATTCGAATTAAGTGCGTTTAAAAACAAGTTTTTATGATAATGGGAACCTGGCCACGGGCCCATGTTGTCTGGGCACGGCCCGGTGGACAGAGTGCCAGTAACAAAATTTACAGAAGGCTGGCCACAGGGCGTGTCCAGTGGGTACGGCCCATGGTCAGTTACCTGATCATTTTTGTTTTCTGCATGGCTCCGGACACGGGGTGTGCTGAGCTGGGCACGCCCCCGTGCTGCATATGCTGGAAAGTTGGAAAAAGTTGTCAGAAGGTATTGTTTACGTGCATGGGGTGTAGTTTTAACGTCCCTTTGCCACATTTCATCTTTTCCCATTTCTTAGTCCAATATACAAGGTTTAAACACCAACACAATAACTAAAACCATCATATATTAGAGTGCGAACTACAACGATCCTAAGATGGCTCCTAAAAACTAAAAATTACAAAGGTCCTAGAATTAGATAGATGCAAGAAATCTAAACCATGATGAAGCTCTACCCTAATTGCTACATTACAAACAAACAAAAACCCGAAAATAGTTTCTCGATAGTTAAGGGCTTTTAGAACTTCATCCCGGAGGGTGCACCCCTCAAAAGTCATTGAGCATTTCCTCAATCTCCCTAGGGTGGAAGAGGAGAGGCTCATCTTCTGCATCTTCATACAGAAGAGGTGCGACGACCACCGGAACCTCGTGTAATGTGTCTAGAGGAGGTTCTGGAGGAAGGTCATCCCATCCGGTTGGAACGATGATCTCTTGCGCGAGGTTCCAATCTTCTTGAGGGAAGATCAGTTCCATGGGAGGCATCGCAAGAATGTTCAACCTTTGGTGCAAGAGGTTGATTTCTTGGAAGCTATTTTCCAATCTCACCGTCAAATCGTTTATACGGTCGATTAGGACCTCTTCCATGGATATCATTTGATCGGTAGCCTCCCTTAGAGCATATACATAGCGGACAAGGGTTGCTTCGATTGCCGGTCTCCTCCCTCTTCGCGTGTTTCTGGAGTTGGTTGATGAAGTCTCACTGTTTTGGCTTGCCATACTAAGAGAACAAGAAGGAAAATTCAAAAATCAACAATGGAAAAACACGACCACGGCCCCATTGGGCACGGCCCCGTGGTCACACCTCTGCAAGATTTTCAAAATTACAAACTCATTATTTTAAGTTATTTTTCTTTGGTTTAAAACATTTCTGAACTTAAATAACTCAAACAGTGTTTCAAAATGTACTTTTGTTAAGAGTTCATTGGTGAAAATCTTGTGTTTGTTTGAATAAATCCTTGAAGTTATGAAACTTCAAGCTTTCATGGAGGTGGAAGCTCTTTGGAGAAGAAGGAAAGTGACAAAATTGGCAAAGACAAGATGGTTTTTAAAAAACCTTTTTAAGAATATACCTTTTTGGGTATGTGTGCAAATCTAAGCAGATCTTGGTCTTTGGGATGGGTCCAAACATGCTGCCCATAGCTGACTTTATAGAAAGTGATAGTACGCTGCACGACCCTATGTTAGCTAGGCATGGCCCCGTGGTCAGAGATAGGTCAGACAGTTTTTGTCCGTATTATGGGCACGGGGCGCGTTGGGTGGACACGGTCCCGTGGTGAAATTTGAGGTGGACAAGGGGCATGCTGGCCGAGCACGGCCCCGTGGTCAGGACTATTATGAAGTGACGTCTATACCCCTTTCTAAGGAATTTATTCGGGTTGGGTGGTTCCTTACTGGAGGGAACAACACCGAAGTGCCTAAGGTACCGGAGTTGCCCTTGGTTCAGACATGAACGCAAGAGGTTATCGAAAAGGGTAAAACCTAAACTACTTACCGGTGGGCGAGACCAACCTTTATTTCCCTTATCCGGGATCTTGTTAAGGAAGGTGTATGTCGAATCGCTCAGGTCTATGAGCGCATCGGTGGTGGACGATGGAGAGTCCTTCACGGCACAATCGACACGGGGACGACTATCTTTAATGCTTTCACAAAAGGTTGAGGTACTGTCGATGGCTTTGACGTTGTTAGATTCTGAATGTGGACTCAACGATTCTTTTTGGTTTTAGCTATGTGCTAAATACCTCGACTTTATCACAAGCTCTATTTCTTTTATCTTTGAGAGATTTTTTTCTTCTAATTGACATAGTTCATGAGAGGTTATATCGTGTGGAAGAGGAGGTTGAGAATATTCGGTCGAACAATAGCGATTGTTTTTACTTTAGCGCATCTTAAGGTGATTGTTACAGGAAGACGATGGGGCCGCTAAACAGTGGGGTGCAAAATTTAGAATGTAACATTGTAAATCTTGATGAAACTCACCATATAGTTGACACCATTCATCGTAAGAGTGGCGAAAGCAAAAATAATCTATATCATCCATATTTTTGTCAGAGGTTACCAACCGTTGGGATCTGACTGTAACACCCAAAAACGGGTTGGAAATCAAACCACGTTAATATTTACGAACGGATAAAATACCGTTAGTGGTAATATTAGGATTTAACTAAATAAACCTAATATTAAATAAAAGGAGAATAAAAGCTTTGAGGAAACGAAGTTCGTAAGAGGCCCGGGTTAACGGGACTTAAAACAAACAATGGGTTATAACTTCCCGAACCCACTAAGTAACTAGGAATATCAACCTAGTTAAACAAGTGTTGTTAAAATAATAAAGGAACTTGAATTAGTAACCCTTTTATAAACTTTGAAACTTTGAGGGACTAAAAGGGGCAAGTGTGAAAGATGTTTTAACTAAAAAAATAATAAATCAAAACCAAAACACACACATAAGTGTGTTCTGGTTGAGAACAGGAGCAAAAAGGGGTTCTTCCAAGTGAACCTAAACTCACAAATTGGATCAAAATCAAGGGAAATCAAGCCAATATTTTGGGGCTTTAACTAAATTAGTGATCACCAAGCTTAGGGGATCACAAAGTATGTTCAATTTCATCATTTAGTGTTATCTTGGAATTTTGATGAATACTCATAAATCGAAATTCTGTGATGCATGTTGTATGTATGAGCGATATTGGGTTGAATCCATGTTTAGGAACAAACCCTAGTTGAAAACTTGATGTATCAGTTTTGAAAACTAGGAATTTGATGAACACCCATATATGTGTTAAGTGGGTTTTTATAACAATGTGATGAACACATGAATTTGAATGTAAGATTGAGAAAAAAATAATGTTATGATGCGAGTCTTGAAATTTGTTTATGAATGCTAGACATAAGGGCTTGATTTTGATGAATGAAACTTGGTTAGAAGCTAGTAATGAACTAGACAAAAGATGTATAAAAATCTTGCTCGCAAGGTGTTCGTTAAAATGCCTAAGTGAAATCGCGCGTCTACTCATTTGAATGTAGAACTTGATTAGATTAGGTATTCGAACGAATGCCTAATAACATGATGAAACGGTTTTCACTTATATATGAAAACCCGTAGATTTTTGCGTAATGAAAGAATAATGTGTCTTTGATAATCGAGAGCTAATTTAACTTAGTGTTAATAATACCATGAACTCGGATTACATATTAGTTAAAATGGTGGCCTAAGAATAGTGCTTATCGAGTAAATGGCGGAACGCCAACATGAGTTTGTCAACCTTAGTTGCTCAATTTCATAATCTATGTCAAACCGACCTATGATAGAGTTCGGTAGGAAAAGTAGTATAAAGGTTCATAAGGCGTAAAGGTTAAGATTTAAAATGACTAACCTAACCACCTTGTCAATATTATATGATAGTTTGGCGCTTAAAAGCTAGGTGGAGGCTTGGGAAAGAAGCGGGTCAAACGGATTGAATACGCGGAAAAAGAGCAAAATCGGATGCAAGGTAAGTAAAGCTTACACTTTTCTATTAGATTATTTACTCGTTGAAGTTGTTATGATTATGATATAACCATAAATTAATTATGGTGATTCGACGTGAAATATTACGGGTCGGAATAAGTAAAAGGGGTAAAACGGTAATTCGGTCTTGAATAAACCGAATAACAATGAGTTTTGAGAAAAGACATATTATGGGGTAAACCATAATGAGTAAAAAGGGTAATATGGTAATTGGCCACGAGCTAACGAAACAATAATTGTTTTTGAAAAAGACGCTATAAGGCGTAAAACTTGATAAGCCAAAACAAATAAGAGATGATTTTTAGTCATATGATAATACAGTGTAAACCGGAATGGGTACATGAATGTGATGGTAAATAAATACCATCTTACGATGAATAAATGGTCAAATGGAATAAACGGGACAAAAGTTAATGAAATCACCAATTGACATTAGTGATTAATGTTGTTGTTGAGTTTTATGCTAACAGAAACGAATAGCGCGTGAGACGCCTTTGTTAGTAACTAACAAATTTTATGATGAGGTACTAAAAAGGGTCAATACTTTGATCCGAGCCAGGTACACATAAATAAGATTATAGTTTAAACATGTAAGTTTGGTCAAATATTTAGTGAAAGTCACTCGTCGTAAAATGAAGGGCTAAAATTGACCAAAACACCCTTGATGGATAAAACGGGCAAACGACCCTTAAGGGTTGTTTGAAAGTAAGTTTTATGGTCGAATAAGTCTTTTGATAAGTGTAAAAGTTAAAGGTATACACCTTTTGGGTCACATGCCTCATAATGGGTTAATTTCGTTAAATGACAAACCGAGGGGTAGAATTTGGAATAAATAGTTTACTATATTAAATCCACCACAAATACAGTTGTGGTGGAAGATAAATAGATATCTCAATGCGGAAATGAGATGTATAAAAAGGAAGAGCGAGAATTAAGCTTAAGTGCTTAAATTCCATAACAGGTCAAAATAAAGATGTGCATAAACCGGGCAATGGTTGCGCAATATATATAAAATATGGATCCGGGTAATGGATTACAATTTAGACATGTTAAGAAATGAACCCCAAGTGATTGAAATGAGTTTGGATATAAATTGGGAGAAAAGTAAACATGCAGAGCTGAGACGGCCGGGTGAATGTTCTGAAACAAAAATATGTTTAGCTGACACGGCCGGGTGAAAAGCTGACACGGGTGGGTGAAAGGGCTGAAAAAAATAGGATTGTTAAAAATATGCAGCATCCATATTCGAAACTTTATGTCAAAAATAGGGCGTCGCGTCACGTGACGAGAAGAGGTAAACACGGTCGCGCAGCGCGACGGCTGTCGCGACAAGCGACAGCTTAAGGGAATCCCGTCGCGGCACGCGACAGGCTAAAAAGCTGATAAATGTTGTTTGTTTGTTCGTTTTAACATATGGACTTATTTTGACATTTTATAAATGTGACATTTGTGGTGATTTGATCATGTAATGATTCCGAACAAATCATCAATCAATGAAATTTTTGTGTTTTATTTACGAGATTTGTATTTTTATCATGACAATTGCACGTATTCAATTCTTGCACCATTCCGAACTCTTAAACAACTTCTAGAAGTGAAATCGCAAATTGTTACGCAAATGTAATCAGTTTAATGCAACATAACACTCCGAAATAATGACATAAGCTAAACATACCCAAAATACCCTTTACATAACTTAGAAATAAGTTTTGAAGGTTTCGGTATGGCAAGAACACGGTTATGCAAGCTTAGGGGCTATTTTGCAAATTCTGCGTAACTATGCCGTTACGCGTATTTCTTAATCTGGAACATGTACGCGCATCCAAAAATTTTTGTAATCATTAAAATCTTGTATTTTAGTGATTGGAATGCAAATATATCATTCGCTGCGCATTTACGGTCATTTGCGCGTTCGTTGCGATTTCCGTCGTAATTAACCGAAAACCGCAACCATACGACCGAACGAACCGATACCCGAGACATTTTTGAACATATTTCAAGTTCCCTATACTTTAACGTCCTTATATAGCTTAAAAATGTGGTTAACGGGTTAGAAGTGCCAAAACGCGACGAAACGAGTTAAGGGGCCTGTTCTGCCAATTTTCAAAAGTTGCTGCCAGCTAAAGGGCTTACGGACCGTAAGCCCATAGCCCTTATGGTCCGTAAGGACCCCCCAGCTCAGCAGAATTGTTGAAACAACCTGGCAGCTTCTTGTTTATTCTCTTGGACACCAAGCAAACGAAATTGCCACCATTTAACTTACAAGGGAAATGTGTTAGGACCTCCATAGGATCATGCCAACACATGGGACATGTGTAATGATCCTAGAGCCCTCCAACATCTACAAACAGCAACAAAAATCTTCATTTCAATTTGCTCATTCATTTCTCTTTCTCTCTATAACTCTAAGTGGAGACTACAACATTGTTGGAGGCCTCCCATCTGAGTTTTCTAAGTCTTTTTCTTCATCCTTGGCTACCTTGAGCACAAGTAAGTGTTCTAACTTAGCCTTGTTCATTTAATTTGGCTATTCCAAGCTAAAATTCAAAGCTTTGACCATTCATTGGTCAAGACAAAGTTCAATTGAACTTTGCAACGTGATCGTAATCACGATGGTTATGATCCTTAGCAATCATTCCTACTGATTACCACGTTTACTAGTCGAAGTGACGAGTCAAAGTTTCGGTCAAAACGCGCATTATGTGCATTACCAAAACACTTTTATAACTTAGTTAGACATGTCAAAAGTCTAACTCGTCACTTTTATAACTTAGTTAGACATGTCAAAAGATGTCTAACTATTTTCGGGTATCAAAACGCTTTGACTTTCGAATCCGACCCGTTTGGTCAATCTTAGGATCCGACCAAACACATATTTGTGACCATAGTTGTATAAGAAATAACCCTCTGAGGTTATACCTTATGGTCATGTCGTTTGGTTAGTGTTTTCTTAAGTCGCCTATTATGCCTTTATAAATGACCAAAATGCCATTTTTGCGCATAAATCAACCTTAAGCATATGTAACCAACATTATGACATATAAACTGAGTGTAGCAACTATACTAAACTTATTTTGGCATATTAGACTTATCATAACACATATCTAACCATCCGAACACATATTTACGCAAATGGCACGTTAAAGTAGCGTAAACTACCTTAACGAGTCATAACGGGTCAAAAGCACTTAGGAACCTTTGCAAATCAGAGTAGACTTTGTTAAACCATTTCATATGAGTACTAACACTCATTTGGTTTACAAGAGCTCATTCTATCCGATCCGCCGATTAAAGTCCCGATATTTACTTAGTTATCCGATTTTAGGACACGTTTGAATTCTTGGACTCTTGAGCTTGTTTGATGTATCAGTTTTGAAAACTAGGAATTTGATGAACACCCATATATGTGTTAAGTGGGTTTTTATAACAATGTGATGAACACATGAATTTGAATGTAAGATTGAGAAAAAAATAATGTTATGATGCGAGTCTTGAAATTTGTTTATGAATGCTAGACATAAGGGCTTGATTTTGTTGAATGAAACTTGGTTAGAAGCTAGTAATGAACTAGACAAAAGATGTATAAAAAACTTGCTTGCAAGGTGTTCGTTAAAATGCCAAAGTGAAATCGCGCGTCTACTCATTTGAATATAGAACTTGATTAGATTAGGTATTCTGATGAATGCCTAATAACATGATGAAACGAGGTTTCACTTATAGATGAAAACCCATAGATTTTTGCGTAATGAAAGAATAATGTGTCTTTGATAATCGAGAGCTAAGTTAACATAGTGTTAATAATACCCTGAACTCGGATTAAATATTAGTTAAAATGGTGGCCTAAGAATAGTTCTTATCGAGTAAATGGCGGAACGCCAACATGAGTTTGTCAAACTTAGTTGCTCAATTTCATAAGCTATAAGGCGGTTTGACTTTTAAAAGTCAAACCGACCTATGATAGAATTCGGTAAGAAAAGTAGTATAAAGGTTCATAAGGCATAAAGGTTAAGATCTAAAATGACTAACCTAACCACATTGTGAATATTATATGATAGTTTGGCGCTTAACAAGCTAGGTGGAGGCTTGGGAAAGAAGCGGGTCAAACGGATTGAATACGCGGAAAAAGAGCAAAATCGGATGCAAGGTAAGTAAAGCTTACACTTTTCTATTAGATTATTTACTCGTTGAAGTTGTTATGATTATGATATAACCATAAATTAATTATGGTGATTCGACGTGAAATATTACGGGTCGGAATAAGTAAAAGGGGTAAAACGGTAATTCGGTCTTGAATAAACCGAATTAACAATGAGTTTTGAGAAAAGACATATTATGGGGTAAACCATAATGAGTAAAAAGGGTAATATGGTAATTGGCCACGAGCTAACGAAACAATAATTGTTTTTGAAAAAGACGCTATAAGGCGTAAAACTTGATAAGCCAAAACAAATAAGAGATGATTTTTAGTCATATGATAATACAGTGTAAACCGGAATGGGTACATGAATGTGATGGTAAATAAATACCATCTTACGATGAATAAATGGTCAAATGGAATAAACGGGACAAAAGTTAATGAAATCACCAATTGACATTAGTGATTAATGTTGTTGTTGAGTTTTATGCTAACAGAAACGAATAGCGCGTGAGACGCCGTTGTTAGTAACTAACAAATTTTATGATGAGGTACTAAAAAGGGTCAATACTTTGATCCGAGCCAGGTACACATAAATAAGATTATAGTTTAAACATGTAAGTTTGGTCAAATATTTAGTGAAAGTCACTCGTCGTAAAATGAAGGGCTAAAATTGACCAAAACACCCTTGATGGATAAAACGGGCAAACGACCCTTAAGGGTTGTTTGAAAGTAAGTTTTATGGTCGAATAAGTCTTTTGATAAGTGTAAAAGTTAAAGGTATACACCTTTTGGGTCACATGCCTCATAATGGGTTAATTTCGTTAAATGACAAACCGAGGGGTAGAATTTGGAATAAATAGTTTACTATATTAAATCCACCACAAATACAGTTGTGGTGGAAGATAAATAGATATCTCAATGCGGAAATGAGATGTATAAAAAGGAAGAGCGAGAATTAAGCTTAAGTGCTTAAATTCCATAACAGGTCAAAATAAAGATGTGCATAAACCGGGCAATGGTTGCGCAATATATATAAAATATGGATCCGGGTAATGGATTACAATTTAGACATGTTAAGAAATGAACCCCAAGTGATTGAAATGAGTTTGGATATAAATTGGGAGAAAAGTAAACATGCAGAGCTGAGACGGCCGGGTGAATGTTCTGAAACAAAAATATGTTTAGCTGACTCGGCCGGGTGAAAAGCTGACACGGGTGGGTGAAAGGGCTGAAAAAAATAGGATTGCTAAAAATATGCAGCATCCATATTCGAAACTTTATGTCAAAAATAGGGCGTCGCGTCACGTGACGAGAAGAGGTAAACACGGTCGCGCAGCGCGACGGCTGTCGCGACAAGCGACAGCTTAAGGGAATCCCGTCGCGGCACGCGACAGGCTAAAAAGCTGATAAATGTTGTTTGTTTGTTCGTTTTAACAATGGACTTATTTTGACATTTTATAAATGTGACATTTGTGGTGATTTGATCATGTAATGATTCCGAACAAATCATCAATCAATGAAATTTTTGTGTTTTATTTACGAGATTTGTATTTTTATCATGACAATTGCACGTATTCAATTCTTGCACCATTCCGAACTCTTAAACAACTTCTAGAAGTGAAATCGCAAATTGTTACGCAAATGTAATCAGTTTAATGCAACATAACACTCCGAAATAATGACATAAGCTAAACATACCCAAAATACCCTTTACATAACTTAGAAATAAGTTTTGAAGGTTTCGGTATGGCAAGAACACGGTTATGCAAGCTTAGGGGCTATTTTGCAAATTCTGCGTAACTATGCCGTTATGCGTATTTCTTAATCTGGAACATGTACGCGCATCCAAAAATTTTTGTAATCATTAAAATCTTGTATTTTAGTGATTGGAATGCAAATATATCATTCGCTGCGCATTTACGGTCATTTGCGCGTTCGTTGCGATTTCCGTCGTAATTAACCGAAAACCGCAACCATACGACCGAACGAACCGATACCCGAGACATTTTTGAACATATTTCAAGTTCCCTATACTTTAACGTCCTTATATAGCTTAAAAATGTGGTTAACGGGTTAGAAGTGCCAAAACGCGACGAAACGAGTTAAGGGGCCTGTTCTGCCAATTTTCAAAAGTTGCTACCAGCTAAAGGGCTTACGGACCGTAAGCCCATAGCCCTTATGGTCCATAAGGACCCCCCAGCTCAGCAGAATTGTTGAAACAACCTGGCAGCTTCTTGTTTATTCTCTTGGACACCAAGCAAACGAAATTGCCACCATTTAACTTACAAGGGAAATGTGTTAGGACCTCCATAGGATCATGCCAACACATGGGACATGTGTAATGATCCTAGAGCCCTCCAACATCTACAAACAGCAACAAAAATCTTCATTTCAATTTGCTCATTCATTTCTCTTTCTCTCTATAACTCTAAGTGGAGACTACAACATTGTTGGAGGCCTCCCATCTGAGTTTTCTAAGTCTTTTTCTTCATCCTTGGCTACCTTGAGCAAAAGTAAGTGTTCTAACTTAGCCTTGTTCATTTAATTTGGCTATTCCAAGCTAAAATTCAAAGCTTTGACCATTCATTGGTCAAGACAAAGTTCAATTGAACTTTGCAACGTGATCGTAATCACGATGGTTATGATCCTTAGCAATCATTCCTACTGATTACCACGTTTACTAGTCGAAGTGACGAGTCAAAGTTTCGGTCAAAACGCGCATTATGTGCATTACCAAAACACTTTTATAACTTAGTTAGACATGTCAAAAGTCTAACTCGTCACTTTTATAACTTAGTTAGACATGTCAAAACATGTCTAACTATTTTCGGGTATCAAAACGCTTTGACTTTCGAATCCGACCCGTTTGGTCAATCTTAGGATCCGACCAAATACATATTTGTGACCATAGTTGTATAAGAAATAACCCTCTGAGGTTATACCTTATGGTCACGTCGTTTGGTTAGTGTTTTCTTAAGTCGCCTATTATGCCTTTATAAATGACCAAAATGCCATTTTTGCGCATAAATCAACCTTAAGCATATGTAACCAACATTATGACATATAAACTGAGTGTAGCAACTATACTAAACTTATTTTGGCATATTAGACTTATCATAACACATATCTAACCATCCGAACACATATTTACGCAAATGGCACGTTAAAGTAGCGTAAACTACCTTAACGAGTCATAACGGGTCAAAAGCACTTAGGAACCTTTGCAAATCAGAGTAGACTTTGTTAAACCATTTCATATGAGTACTAACACTCATTTGGTTTACAAGAGCTCATTCTATCCGATCCGCCGATTAAAGTCCCGATATTTACTTAGTTATCCGATTTTAGGACACGTTTGAATTCTCGGACTCTTGAGCTTGTTTGATCTTTGATCCAAGATTTACTTTACAATCCCAACTGAGTACATAGTGCCCCTCTATTATAATTTGCAAATGTTTTGGGGTGACACATATGTGCAAGTTGTTTTCAAGCTTTCAAATTACAAATGCTATGGTTTATATTAAATACGACGATTTCAATAATGTGAACAAACTTGTTGGTGCGTTATATGCATGACACAAATGACATTCATTAGCTTTGGCCAAGCCGACCAGTAGTAAGTTATGGTACCATAGGACTAATAATCCAGTTACCAAGGTTCCCGGTGTTTGTGGGGAAGTTTGGGAACGACCGAAACTGTTTACTTTAACAAACCCTTTGGTGGTATAGACGAGTCAACACAAGTTTGAATGTATTCACCAAAATGACCAAAAGTTTTCACAATTAAAACAAGGACAATTTGTTTACACGGACAATGAACAATTGGTTTA
Source organism: Scalesia atractyloides (assembly GCA_947069175.1). Taxonomy (NCBI): domain Eukaryota; kingdom Viridiplantae; phylum Streptophyta; class Magnoliopsida; order Asterales; family Asteraceae; genus Scalesia; species Scalesia atractyloides. The sequence goes on from CAMTDV010000030.1 coordinate 33,779,495, forward strand.
TGACATGAACAATGGACTATTGGTTTATGACACGAACAATGACCGATTGGTTTTTGGTAAGTGATTTAGATAATGGGACGTGTGTAATATGATAAAAGAATGGTGGATAGCCACTGGTACTTCCTATATATAAGTGTTTTTATCATATTACATACGTGGCGTTATTCAAATCACTTGGAACAATGGTTTACAAACAATGACACGCAACGATTTTCAATTTAAGATATAAACCATACAAGGTTTCTTTCAAGATGATTTATTACTCGGATTTACAAAATAAATGTTTTGGTCAAGAATCATGGCTACAAGTCTTTTATAAACTATAACTAACTTGTTTTAGTTGGTTAGTTATCATTGCAATACCAAATACTTTTGATAACAAGGTTTTCAATTAACGACTCCAGTAGTCTGACGAGGTATTGTAATACATATTTAAGGCCATGAATTTGACACACTCACAAAACCTATGTACTCGCCGGCATATTGTTGCTGACTCGTTTTCACATACATTTCAGGAAACCAAGTTTGATGTCAATGCATGCTCACGTAGGATCGGACGCGGACTTTAGTGCCTTAAAATATGAAAGACAATTATTTGTTTAGTTTGTTTAAATTCGAAGATGTAACTTTGTAAAATTTCAATATTCAATAAAACATAACTTTAATTACCATGTGTTGTTGTAACAATCTTTTAACGTGACTCCCCGACGTTTCCGTCGCGGTTTGTTGTTTTTACGCGGTCGGGGTGTTACAGATTGGTATTAGAGCACTGGTTATTAGGAATTAGGTTATTAGTAATGCTTTGACCTAGGCTATAACCTTCCTAGGACCCTAACGCGAGTTTACTTGCGTCTAGATTCATAAAATACAATACTATCACCTATCCTTAGGTGATTACAAAAACAATACAAAAGTCACAAAATCTTTCCAAAAACTTTTTGCAAAGAAAAACATCTACCTTAGATGAATCATTTTTGGGATTTATGCCTTCAACGTTTTCAAATCTCGTTAAAGTTTAGGTTTTATTAATATGAACACATGCAATCTGGAAGGGTGGGTGCCCGTACCCCAAGTTTTCTGTCTAAGGCTAGAGTGTTCGTACAAATCCACTTAAACGGACCAGACACTCTTACCTGTGAACTCTTGGGGTGAGTGTCCACTTATAGGCTAAAGCATGTCTTCGTGAAGCATTATAAAGACCCATTTACTTTGATTAGTCACCGTGTGTTGTTTGTTTGTTTTGAGAAACAAATGAATGACCACCATTCTTATTTCGTCGATATATTTTCAATACCTCTCTTGATTTATTTCAATGTCAATCTCACATATCTTCCTCCATGTTTTCTCTTAGAATGCCTTCTCGACGTGATGCAACTCAAAATGCCGAAATGGCAACCATTATCGCTCAGCAAATTGCTGCTATACTCCCAAATCTCATGACCCAACTTAATCAAGCGAACAACAACAACAATAACAATAACAATGCACCAGCTCCATGCAACTATAAACAATTTTATTCGGCTAAACCATTATCGTTTTCTGGGTCTGAGGGAGCCACTGGGCTTCTGTAATGGTTTGAGAGTCTCGAAAGCACGTTTCGATTTGTTCAATGTCCAAATGAGCGAAAGGTTAAGTTCGCATCAAGTGTATTCAAGAAGAGAGCTCTTACGTGGTGGAATGGTATAATGAGAGACAGAGGTGCCAATGTAGCCTTAGCTCAAACTTGGGAAGAGCTTAGGGCTCTTATGATGAAGGAATTTTGTCCTCGTCACGAGCAGAGGGCGCTCGAAAACAAATTCCATGATCTCAAGAAAGATAGTGGCGAGAACCGTGCTTATACCGATCGATACGAGGAGTTGAGTTTACTTTGTCCTTCGATGGTGACGCCTTTGGATAAGGCGATTGGGAAGTATATCGATGGTTTACCTGATCCTGTGCAAGATATCGTCACTAGTAGCAACCCTACTACCGTTCGACAAGCTATTGAGTTAGCTGCAACCTTAACTGATTCACAAGTCAGGAAAGGTAACCTCCATCGCCAGGGCGATAAGAAATCTTCTACTAAGTCAACCCAAGAGAAACCGAAGGAAAACAAAACCGAACCATCCAAGCGATCAAGGAAGCGTAAGGCTTCTCAAAACTTTGTTGTTACTGCACAACCTGCTCCAACTGCTCCCCAAAACCAACCAGCTCAACCTCCTGTGAGGAAGCCATATGCTGGTACTGCATCGTTGTGAAATCGGTGCAACGGTCACCACCAAGTTCATCAACCATGTCGTCAATGTACTACTTGTGGAAGATTTGGTCACTTGGCCAACATTTGTCGATCTATTCAAACCAAGCTGCACAGAACCCTGTTCAACCCCAAGCAATTCCCGTTCGACATCAATTTCCACCCAGGTCATGTTTTAACTGCGGCAAGATGGGCCATTACAAGAACAATTGCCCGAAATTAGCCAATGCCAATCAAGCTCGTGGACGAGCATTCAAAATTAACGCCAATGAGACTCGTGCTAATAACGAAGTCGTTAACGGTACGTTCCTTGTCAACAATCATCATGCTTCTATTCTTTTCGATTCGGGTGCCGATAGGAGTTTTGTGTCCTTAGCCTTTGAACCATTGCTTTCAATGCCAAGAACTAAACTAGGAAAGCCCTTGACTGTCGAGATAGCTAGTGGCGAACCCTTAAAATTGATTCTGTTATTTGTGATTGCCAATTGAACCTCAATAACCACCTTTTTTCCATTGACCTCACGCCAATGCAACTCGGGAGTTTCGACATCATCATAGGAATAGATTGGTTAACCAAGCATCATGCCGAAGTTATTTGTTTTGACAAGATAGTTCGAATACCTCTTCACTCTGGTGAAGTCTTAGAAGTTCGTGGAGAGAAACCCGCTAGTAATCTTAAACTCATGACCTGTAACCAAGCCCAAAAATACCTACGAAAGAACTATGTAGCCTTCCTGGCACATATCGTAGAGGAAAAAGGCAAAAGCAAAATGTTCAGGACATCCCTGTTGTTCGGGATTATCCTAAGGTGTTTCCTGAAGAATTACCTGGTCTCCTCCTGTATGACAAGTTGAGTTCCGTATTAACCTTGTACCTGGTGCCAACCCAATTGCTAAATGTCGTTACCGTCTTGCACCGTCTGAGATGTAAGAGTTATTGAAACAGCTTCAAGAGTTATCTGACAAAGGATTCATTCGTCCGAGCTATTCACCATGGGGCACTCCTGTCCTGTTCTATTTGTGAAAAAGTAGGATGGATCCTTCCGAATGTGCATTGTTATCGTGAGCTCAACAAACTCACGATCAAGAATCGATATCCCCTACCTCGAATTGACGACCTTTTTGATCAACTACAAGGTGCTACATGTTTCTCCAAGATCGATCTGCGTTCTGGTTATCATCAGCTTCGTATACTCGAGGAAGATATTCCCAATATTGCTTTCCGCACATGATATGCTCCAAGCTGTTTTCATGGACTTGATGAATCGGGTTTGTAAACCTTATTTGGACAAGTTCATCATTGTTTTCATCGACGACATTCTTATTTACTCCAAGTCTCGAGCCGAACACGAACAACACCTTCGATTAATTATGGAACTACTAAAGAAAGAACAACTTTATGCCAAATTCTCCAAGTGTGAGTTTTGGCTAAAAGAAGTTCAATTTTTGGGACACATGGTCAACGAGCAAGGTATACATGTGGATCCTTCCAAAATCGCTGCGATTAAGGATTGGAACACACCCACTACTCCCACAGAAGTTAACTCATTTCTTGGTCTTGCTGGGTATTACCGTCTGTTAAGTCGCCTATTATGCCTTTATAAATGACCAAAATGCCCTTTTTGCGCATAAATCAACTTTAAGCATATGTAACCAACATTATGACATATAAATTGATTTAGCAACTATACTAAACTTATTTTGGCATATTAGACTTATCATAACACATATCTAACCATCTGAACACATATTTACGCAAATGGCACGTTAAAGTAGCGTAAACTACCTTAACTAGTCATAACGGGTAAAAAGCACTTAGGAACCTTTGCAAATCAGAATGTAGACTTTGTTAAACCATTTCATATGAGTACCAACACTCATTTGATTTACAAGACCTCATTCAACTAATTGTTTGAATTTTGTGTAGAAACTTCTGAGATGAAAGTAAATTGCTGAGAATGAAGTTCTGTGTCACTATTCAACTAATTGTTTGAATTTTGTGCAGAAACTTCTGATATGAAAGTAAATTACTGAGAATGAAGTTCCGTGGCACACAATAAAGACGGGTCGGGTTATCAAGTTCTATATAAAGGCCTTATTACATATTCAAATAACTTTTATTTTACAATTTTTAAAAATTTTTTGGAGAAAAGTTTTCGAAAACATGTTTTAATAACGTTTACTTGAAAATTTACTAATTTTTGAAGAAAATTTGAAAATTTCACAGAACCCTCACTGTTGAACAAGACAAAAACTCATGGATATAAATTGTTATAAACACAAAAGCGTCAAGGTTTTTGTTATCATGAGAGGGAGAGCGCTTTAAAAGTAAAATTGTGAAGCAGTAATGGATGGCGAATTGAAGTAATTCTCATCAGTTGGTCAATGTTTTTCTAAAAATCAAAAATTCCAAATATATATTTTTGAATTTTAAGGGGAGAAATTTTATTTTTTCAGAAAATCCAAAAACATATTAAAAGCAAAAAGTACAAAAACATTTAAAAAGTCAAAAAGAGTTGTATGTAAAAAGGAAATGATAGTACATCAATGGACTATCACAGTATGCTAAAGAATTGTAAAGTTTAAAAAGTGATAGACAAGTCTTACTATGGATGTGTCGATAGGCTTTACACGTTCAGTAAATTGTTTTCGGGATATAAACTAAATTTTACAACTGCTTAAACTTGTGGATTAACATCTCTTGGATATATGGACTTAGTACTCCGAAATTTTGTTTGAGAGATTGCCTGATTCTGAGATATGAGGTCTTTATAGATGGTTGATATATGGGGTATTATACAAGTTCTTCTGATTTTGCGTAAGCAATGGCCTAGAACTTGTAGACTACTTTTGAATTAGAACCCAAACTGCATTAAATTGGAAATATCGAAAGATACTACAATTGCAGTTCAAAAGATTCCAAAATTGGAACACTACTTTAAGTCGAGCCTTTCATCTCTTTGTCGGTACGGTGGTACTAACCTGAGCTCTCAAGGTCTCGCACAACCCAGATACAGATATCAATTACGCTATACTCACCTGTAAGATGAAATCTAGGGAATCTTGATGCGAGAGTATATTATGAGATGGGAACCATAGTTAAGTCAAGTTTCTTAATTCTACATAACGTATCTTGGAACAATTCAGAAATGTGTTGAAGTTTATGAGGACAAATATATCTATAATCTAGGTAAATTTGTTTAAACTTAGTATCATGAAGAGGTAAATGGTAGTTGTGATATGTCTCAAATAACTGACATGATCCTTTAACACAAAATCAACAAAAATATGTCTGTAAATATGTTTGTACATAGTTAGAGCATGATATTCATTACATAAAAACAAAAAGATTATATTATCTTTTAGTTTTGACCGCTGATGATGAAAAGCTGATTTTCAAAGTCTAGAATTGCTGAACAAAATCTAAAAAACTTTTGAGTTTGTTGTCAGTTTAAAAGTTTGAATAAATGTGCCAGCTTAGAAGTTCATTAAGTTGAAACTTACATTTGAATAAATGTGTCAGTTTAGTGTCAAAACGTTTAATCAAGATCATTAAGTTGAACTTGATACATGAATCAGATATTCAAGGTCATTAATTTGGACTTGATTAACTGAGGGGGTTTAAAACTGATGAGAAGATTAAAATTTGAAATGGTTGTGTTAGAAATTTCAAAGTTTGAATCTGAAATGTTTTATTTGAATGTTTGAGGAACTTTGAAACAGGAAGTATATTTTAAAAGGGGAGCTGGATAAAACACGTTGATTGTAGATACCAGAAAGCTCAAGCAAGGGGGAGCATGGTGATTAGAGTTTTATCAAGACAAGCTCGAGAAGAAAACAGAAAAGGATTGTAGATGTTATGAAGATCAAGGAAGTTAAAGTTATTCAATAAATAAAGATCAAGAGAACATTAAAGACTAAGGAACTTAATTGAAGAATGATGACTACGGCAACATCCAAGGGGGAGTTTGTTGATGCATATGTATGTTGCCTACGTCATTGTATAACGTCGAGTCTCTGTTTATGAGCGAAATGTTAAGTTTATGTATGTTGTGTAACAAGTTCACCAGAACTTGTAATGACATGGACAAGTTCGCCCAAACTTGTCCAAGGCACATTTGGAGTGAACTTGTTCTAGTATAAATAGGATAGTTGAGCTCTCATTTGTACGATTCAGAGATTTTGTGTACTGGATGGCGAAGCTCTGTCCAAGTGTTTACAGGATCTGTAACGTCTACTAATCAATGAAACAGTAATCAGTAACAAACTAGTATCCAATGTCGCCTATGCAAACGGATTCTGCACGTTTACTTTAGGTTGCCAAATTAGGACCCGAACAAACCGTACAACAGACCCTCAATCAACCTAGTTAAATAAATGTTGTTAAAATAATAAAGGAACTTGAATTAGTAACCCTTTTATAAACCTTGAAACTTTGAGGGACTAAAAGGGGCAAGTGTGAAAGGTGTTTTAACTAAAAAATAATAAATCAAAACCAAAACACACACTTAAGTGTGTTCTGGTCGACATTTCACAGGAGCAAAAAGGGGTTCTTCCAAGTGAACCCTAAACTCACAAATTGGATCAAAATCAAGGGAAATCAAGTCAAGATTTTGGGGCTTTAACTAAATTCGTGATCACCAAGCTTAGGGGATCACAAGGTATGTTCAATTTCATCGTTTAGTGTCATCTTGGAATTTTGATGAACACTCATAAATCAAAATTCTGTAATGCATCTTGTATGTGTGAGCGATATTGGGTTGAGTCCATGTTTAGGAACAAACCCTATTTGAAAACTTGATGTATTAGTGTTGAAAACTAGGAATTTGATGAACACCCATATATGTGTTAAGTGGGTTTTTATAACAATGTGATGAACACATGAATTTGAATGTTAGATTCAGAAAAAAAACTAATGTTATGATGCGAGTCTTGAAATTTGTTTATGAATGCTAGACATAGGGTTTGATTTTGATGATTGAAACTTGGTTAGGAGCTAGTTATGAACTAGACAAAAGATGTATAAAAAACTTGCTTGCAAGGTGTTCGTTAAAATGCCTAAGTGAAATCGGGCGTCTACTCATTTGAATATAGAACTTGATTAGATTAGGTATTCTGATGAATGCCTAATAACATGATGAAACGAGGTTTCACTTATAGATGAAAACCCATAGATTTTTGCGTAATGAAAGAATAATGTGTCTTTGATAATCGAGAGCTAAGTTAACTTAGTGTTAATAATACCCTGAACTCGGATTAAATATTAGTTAAAATGGTGGCCTAAGAATAGTTCTTATCGAGTAAATGGCGGAACGCCAACATGAGTTTATCAAACTTAGTTGCTCAATTTCATAAGCTATAAGGCGGTTTGACTTTTAAAAGTCAAACCGACCTATGATAGAATTCGGTAAGAAAAGTAGTATAAAGGTTCATAAGGCGTAAAGGTTAAGATCTAAAATGACTAACCTAACCACATTGTGAATATTATATGATAGTTTGACGCTTAACAAGCTAGGTGGAGGCTTGGGAAAGAAGCGGGTCAAACGGATTGAATACGCGGAAAAAGAGCAAAATCGATGCAAGGTAAGTAAAGCTTACACTTTTCTATTAGATTATTTACTCGTTGAAGTTGTTTTGATTATGATTATGATATAACTGTAAATTAATTATGGTGATTCGACACGAAATATTACGGGTCGGAATAAGTAAAAAGAGGTAAAACGGCAATTTGGTCTTGTGTAGACCGAATAAACAATGAGTTTTGAGAAAAGACATATTATGGGGTAAACCATAATGAGTAAAAAGGCTACTATGGTAATTGGCCACGAGCTAATGGAACAATAATTGTTTTTGAAAAAGACGCTATAAGGCGTAAAACATGATAAGCCAAAACAAATAAGAGATGATTTTTAGTAATATGATAATACAGTGTAAACCAGAATGGGTACATGAATGGGATGGTAAATAAATACTATCTTACAATGAATAAATGGTCAAATGGAATAAACGGGTGGACACTTGACACGGCCGGGTGAATGTTCTGAAACAAAAATATGTTTAGCTGACACGGCCGGGTGGAAAGCTGACACGGGCGGGTGAAAGTGCTGAAAAAAGTACGATTGCTAAAAATATGCAGCATCCAGATTCGAAACTTTCTTTCAAAAATAGGACGTCACGTCACGCGGCGAGAAGAGGTAAACACGGTCGCGCAACGTGACGGCTTAAGGCGCGACGGGCTAAAAAGCTGATAAATGTTGTTTGTTTGTTCGTTTTAACATATGGACTTATTTTGACATTTTATAAACATGTTTAAACTAAAAGCATTTCATGTTTTATGAAATGTAGGTTGCCTAAAAGTATCGGATGTCGATGAAGCTCAACAAAGAACCGAACCCGATCAAGGTACAAGCTTACGCACTATGTTTCGTCGTCATTTTAAACGACGAACTTATAAATATGATGTTGAAATGATTAATATTCTTAAATATTTTAACAAACCCGCATTTTTCACATGTATGTGTAATCACAATTACACAATTCTAGTCGAAACCTACATGAAATCGTATAAATGAACTAAGGGTCTTACATTGACGGTCCTGTTTTCAGTAACTGGAGGTTGGACACGGCCCAGTGTTCAGCTATTGTCTGACTCAAAACAGTGTTTTTGCAGCTTATTTTGGACACGAGGGTGTGTTACATGGACATGGCCCCATGCTGCAGCCTGCAGAAATTGTAGAATTTGCTAAAAACTGTAAAAATCCTAAAGTAAGAAAAAATGTTAAAAATGATTAGGCCGTCAATTTTAAACTTTCTTAAAATCCTTGTGTCCCCGGCAACAGTGCCAAAAACTTGGTGTGCGTGAAGCGTGATATGATTTTATTAATATTTTAAGTTCATTTTACGCGTTAGTCAAGTTGTAAATTTATAAAACACGATATTATACTAACACTAAACACACACTTGGGAAATTGCACCCTAATTGCTACATTACAACCTTGTTGGTGCACTAATGTCTATTGCCTACGTCTGGGATGAGTCGGTTATGTAATTAGGGCTTCGAAAGTGTCAAATTTTATGATTTATATGTTAGTAAGTATTTTTCATACGAAATGATCAGATTTCGTACGAAATCCATTTTCGTACGAAATCTGTCCCAAGTCACTTTGGTGCGAATCCTGTTTAGTATAAATAGGTGTCTTGGGTGTTAGAGTCAGCATGCTGTTTTTGAGGTCCAGTGGCGAAGCCCTCTTCATTTGTGTCTGTAATCATTCCAAGTTATTGATATAAAGACTCAGACGTGTTAAACAGTATCATTGATCTTGTCGTGTGTTTGTTTAACTTAGTTAACAATGAATTCGCCTCTGTTAGCTAAGCAATCAGTCCGGTAGCTCACGTGTTAAGGCCGATCCTACACTCACAAGTGGTATCAGAGCCTTGAGCTCTGATTTGAGAACAAATAACCAAGTTTCAGTTGATTTCAGCCTTCAAAGATCAAGATTCAACAATTGAAGAAATCTATTTCTACTCCTTCTTGATATATCACTTAGATCTAGACGAATTCATGGACAAATTGGACTAGGTTTTTAGTATGATGTGTTAAGATCAATTCTAACGAATCCCTGAAACTTACAATTCTAAAATCAATCAAATTCATGCTTGAAATCGCTAAAAACGTAAATATGTGAAAAAGTGTTCAAACAGCTTGAAATTTTCGTACGAAAAGAAGGACATTTCGTATGAAACCAGCGTGTGTGAAAGTTTAATCAATTCAATTATCTAAGATTAAAAATTTTGTACGAAATCATATTTCATATGAAACCAAATTTTCGCACGGAAATTGTCTTAAAGTTTTCGTACGAAAATTAAGATAGATTTCTGTACGGAATCTGCTATGAATGATTACTCTGTCTTGTTGCTCAGGTTGTGTCAGTCTAATCAGAACTAATCTGTTTTCTGTTGAAAGTGTTTTTCAAGATGTCAGGTGAAGAAGAATTTCATAACGTTTTGGCCACTCAAGCAATCACTACTACTGCAACAACTCAAAATATGAACCTCGAGAACGAAATGGGAACAACAACAAAACCTCTGAAACTTATGAATATGGAAGACTATGAAAGTTGGAGAGAAAGGTTTAAGAATTGGGTTTAGGCAAACCATTTTCAATGTTGGTTTGCAATTGAGGGCAAATACCAATTACCGGTCAATGAACATGGTCTTGAAAAGACATTGGCATAGTTGACTGACACAGAACGAGAGAAGTACATCAATGAGAAAAGGATGATGAATCTTCTTCAACAGGCGATTAAGGAAGATATCCTGGTTCTCTTACAATATGACGATGATGCTCAATCAGTATGGCTTACCTTACGCTTGAGATCACAAGGAAGTACTCAACTCAGAAAGGGAAAGAAAGCATTATTGAACAAAGAGTTTGAAGTATTCAAGCTCATCAAAGGAGAAACGATGAAGCAGCTGATAGAGAGATACTGCCACCTGGTAGTTCAAATGAAGCGAATGGGAATTATTAAGACAAACGAAGAATTAGTTGACAAATTGGCAGATTTGCTACCTGAAGGAGAATGGACTACGTACTTGACCATCCTAAAAATGGTGCAGAATACGATACCTTCAATTTGCCAAGGTTTTTTGAGAAACTAGAAGGGCATGAATTAGAAATGCAGAAATTGGCAAAAAGCAAGATGATGAACACGCAACAGGATGTAAATCTGTACTACAAAGGAAATCCAATTACACCGGTTCAGAGCCTAAAGATTCAAACAGCCTTCAGTGCCAACACTAACACAAGTCCACCTTCCAATCAGTCAAGTGATTTCAGTCGTTTGCTTCCTTCAATCCAAATATTCCCCAAGGGCAACAATCGTCTCAAAGCTCCAACCAACCACAAAACAACCATCATAATCAATCTAACCCCAACCATCGAGTCTTACAATGTAATATTGCAGTAATCTCGAGAAAGCTGAAGACTTTAATGAGCAAACCGCAAAACAACATATGGTATTGCTTGCAGTAGTATTGGAATCCTATGAAAGCTTGGTAGCTGGGAGAATTGGGAATCCGGAAATGACTAAAGAAGATTACGATCAGATTGATCCAGAAGAAATGGAGTTCATAGATATCATGTGGTGTATGGCATCGGTTGTCCGTAGAGCTCAACACTTCATGGAAATCACAGGGAGAGACGATTTAAGAGATCTTGACGGAAAACTGGGATTTGATAAATCCAAAGTTACGTGCTTCAAATGTTGGGAAAAAGGACACTTCAAACGTGAATGTCCAAATTGCAAAGTCAAAGGAAATCATAATCCATTTGGGGATGATTACTACAAGAAGGCGATTTACCATCGACCGCAACCTGAGAAAATATTGGTGCAAATTGAAGACGGATCTTCAAATACAAAAGATAAAGCTCTTGTAGTCATGCAAGAAGATGAGGGGTTCAATTGGAACAACTTCATTGCAAAGAAAGAAAGTCTTGCATTAGTCGCTGAAATCATTGAGGAACCTGAATCATCAGAAGAAGTCACAGAGAAAGAAATGGAAGAAGTTCTTACAGATTATTTCAGATCATCAGCAGAAGAAGAAGAACATCTGAAAGGTACTCCTAAACCTTGTTTATCTAATACAATTCTTCAAACATTTTCAGGTGATTTTCATTCAAGCCACAAAGAAGAAAGCAGGAATGAGACAAAATCAGAACGTGTGGAAGTAATCGACGTAACCAAGCCTGTGACAATTGAGAATCTGATTTACATTGCAAACAAAGCTCTTATGGCTAACACAAAAGAGGTAGTTAGTATGGGAGAACAGGTAGAAAAGGTTGAAACAGTAAAAGAAACAACCCAAGCTCAAACTATCGAAGTGGTTACTCCATGCTTGAAATGTAACGAAGCATGCAGAGAATGTGCTGAAAAAGATAAATCTTTTAAAGAACTTAAAACTTACAATGATAAGTTGTCATATGATTTTAACACGACAAAAGAGGCATATGATAAACTAAGTAAGACCATTCGACAATATGAGCAAGTGATCAGAGAAGATGACAAAACACTTTCAATGCTCAAGGCAACTGTGTTAGACAAACAGATGGCCATTAACATCCACATTAACACAATTGCTGAGCTAAAAAGTGAACTAGAGAAAACAAAATTTGAAGCCAAACGGGTTAACAAGTTGTTAATTAGTTATTATACTAGTTCATATGTCATTGATGTAACATTTGTAAAAATCGGGTCTCCAAAACCCGCTCCGTTTTGTAATCAAGTACAAGTTATGAAAGTGCATTAATTATTTATGGTTATTTTGAGTTAAAACGTTGCATAATTAATAAATGAACTAAACTATAAAAATCATATTTGATAAAAAGTTAAAATAAAACAAATAAAAAATAAGTGAAGCTGCCGGACTCGAACCCGGGTCAGCTGAGTCGCCCCAAGACTTAACATCCATTCCCCAAACCGCTCCGCCACAATGTGTTTTCTGTTAACACTAGGAAAACAATTGGAACTTATACACAAACTCAACTTAACCGATGATGCCATCTGAATAACGGTAATCGGCAAACCAATCGCCAAATCGTTGTGAATTCATTTGGTTCAGTTATAACCGATGTGCGACGGTTTCTAATTAAGCCAGAATTGATTAAACTTTAAGCCTTATCATTTCGGCTTTTGAAACCGAAAACTTCATCAAGTTCTGATTTAATTCGAGCTCCAGTTCATTTACACGATTCAGAACTATCACAACAATACTCAATTTCATTTTCGTCGCGTTTCTGAACCGTAAGATTTTCTGAATCAGTTCGCCGGAAAATTCCTGCAAGTCACCGGAAAACCGGGACTCACATTCTCACGGTAATTCCTTCGACTCTTTTTGTTTAAAACATGTGATTAGTCAGTCTCTAACACAACTCCATCATCAGAATCGATCCTAGCCAACGTTTATCGGAAATCTTATCTTCGCCGGAAAGTTTCTGAGACTACCGGAATCCAACTGTGAACTGGTATGATATCCAAAACTTCTTTTAAACCTTGTTTAAGTGACACAACTTTATGAGTAATCGATCAACGATGTTAATTGGTTCAACAGTCGGAGTTCATTTCCAGTACCGACGAACCTCCGCCGGAATTCAGTGAATAACATCAATCGGTATATTCTGTTCCTTAAGCTTTCTCCATTCTTTACTTTTGAGTTACTGTTGATGTCGGAGAACTTTGTAAATCACAAATCAATCATAATCAGTCGAATTATGTTGCCTGTGTAATCGGTGAAGAAGATGAAGTTATAACAGAATATAAGAGTAATTAAAATCCGGATTATAAACGGGTTAGACACACAGTCCAGCGGTGGACTGTGTGCAAATTTCACATACACGTCCCGAGTTCGATCCTTGCTACGCGCACGCTTTGTGTAATAACATTCCTTTTTAATCATGAACTAACCCGGGTTAAAACAGGTAGTTCTTAAGTATAATAAAAACCAAGAATATAACCGGGTTAGACACACAGTCCAGCGGTGGACTGTGTGCAAAATGAACTTCACGTCGCGCGTTCGAATCTTGTCACGAGCACCGGTCCAGTTGAATTAAAACGTTTTTGTAAATAAAGGAATTTTCGGTTAATTCAAATAAGTATATAAATATAATTAAAACTGAGTTTATAACGGGTTAGTCACGTAGCTCAGTTGGTAGAGCTACGTGCACGTGAACGGAAGGTCGCCGGTTCGAATCCCGCCCGGCGCAGAAATATCCGCTGACCGAACCGGTCAACGGTCAACAGTAAAAAAATATTATATTTAATTTAATTTAAAAATCAATTAAAAATACTTAAAAATAACATTTTTAAAGATAGAAAATAGCCATAAACTCATAAAAAAAATATATCTAAAAATTTCATTAAAATCCTTAATAACATCCATCCACTTAATATATTTTTCCATTATTATTTAGGTTAGTATTCCTCGTCGACTCGCTCATCTAAATCGTGCGCATCTCACCATCTCAAATTCATCGCACCCAATGTGAGTGAACCTTTCAAATTCCCCGTTTTAATCACGTTTTTGGGGTGTATCATGTGTCTTTGTTTATTTACATATTATAACGAAACTATTGTGCATACATCATATCATGACATGTGTATTAGTTTGTTGCTGTTAAGTAGTTATTATTGGATGAAAATTATTATTACAGTACATGCATTTGCCGAGGCCGCAGCTCCCCATCCATGAGGTTGAGCTTGTTCCCCATTTTATTATGCGGTTGAACTGTGGCGTGCCCGCACGATCGGCTCCGTTTGATTGAGCCTTGATCGGTCATTTCATTTTACATTTCAATACATGCAATACGATCGGCTCCATTTGATTGAGCCTTGATCGCACAGTTCAATTTACATTTCCAGTTCATGCAATACGATCGGCTCCGTTTGATTGAGCCTTGATCGCACAGTTCATTTATGTTAGTTATCGTATGTTATTGGTATATTCATGTATGCTATCAAGTGTTATTGTATGTTATAATTGTAACTGCTATTTGCCAATGCTTGATTACTTACATTTGCTCTTTTATGATTATGCACAATATTTTATTGATAAACTAACCATAAAATCATTATCAAATGTTTATCTAATGAGGTTCACTCGCCAACTTATGTTGACCCAAAAACTACCATTTTACACATGATACAGGTGAACCAGCAGCAGCTAGGAACACATAGGACCTGGACTAGAAGAATAAATCAATTTAGTTCTTGGATTGTTACCTCTTGATTATTTCCTTTGTATTGAATGAACATGTTTGGATGTTTGAAAATGTAACTTTGACTTCATTAATTATGAAACATAATAGTAAATGTCATGTGCTTTGGTGATAACCCAATTATGCCCCGACTCTTATTTCCGTTGCGGGTCGGGGTGTGATAATTGATCACATTCTTTCGAAAATTGAGAATAACAAAGAGGGTAAGAAAGTTTTTAATAACAGAGAAAAATGTTACGATCGTGTTCCACCACCCATGTGGAATAGCTATGCTAAGATACAACCAGATGGGGTGGAAAAGGCGCTAAACTTAAATTTGCTCACTGAAAAGAGTAACGAGCTGCCTAAAGATATCGACGTAACTTATCCCAAAGAAGAAAAGGATTGTGAATCCGATGTGGTAACCAAAGTGGTTGAAAATGTTTTTGAAAATGAGTATGATAGCACAGTTTTTGGAAGTGCTGAATCAAACAATGAGAAGTCTGAGTCAAGTTCACTTTCTGGAAGTGAGAAGAGTTTTCATGAAAATTTCATCTCAGCATCAGATAATAGTTTAAATGATGATCCTAATGTAGTGATCTACAAACTGAATGGATCAGATAAACTATATACTGATGAAGATTTTCCAATCCAGAATGTTAACTTAGACCGTGTTGACAAATTCTTTAAACTCGTTGAAGTCAACACATCTGATCTTGAAAAACAAGTTGTCGGTTTTACTCAAAATTAAAAGGGTCTAACAAACATATTCATCCAAGAGGTAGAAGTTATCCTGAGAACAAAAGGGATGGGTTAGGGTTTGATATGAAGAAAACTAACAACAAGTTTCAAAAACCAAATCTTACAAAGAAAGTTGAGTTTGTTTTTGGAACAAACACCGCAAATGAGAAAGGAATCATCAATAAACAAACCAACAATGAATTTAAGAAAGAAAAGGAACTCCGCGAACAAGCTTTGGAACACTCTGTTGGAAACGACAGTAGGACTTGCTACAAATGTAACAATGTTGGGCATATGTGACACCTCGAAAAATTTCGTCTAATAAAATCTCGACATGTGTCCCGCCAATTCTTGGTTGCAATGTGTAGCCGAGATGGACTAAAAATGCCGTTATGTTATTTTAATAACATCTGAACGTGCATCGGAAAAAGTCGGAGGACCAAAATTGTAAAATGAAAAATTTCAAGTTTTGGAAGGTGGTTATGGACCGCAAGCCATTCTGTACGGTCCGTAACCATTTTAAAATATGTGGGCGCAAGAGGTCCTTACGGACCACAAGGCTAAACCCTTACGGTCCGTAAGGGGTCGCCGACAACTAAAACATGGCAACCTGTTGTGTTTGCCACCTTGCTCGCCATGCCACCCTTTTCTCTGGGTTATGCCATGACCATAGACACTTGTTCTCATCTCCTAGCACCCTCCTACACCTGGAATGATCCCATGCTTCACCCTTGGCTATAAATAGCATCCATAAGTGAGCTTCAAACTTGCTCATCCTATTCCTCTTCTCTCTATAACTCACTAGGAAGGCTCCCGATCTTCAAGGAGCAATCCCATGAGTTCCTTAGTCATCCTTGGTTCACTAGTAAGTGTTCCAACTCAGTTCTTTCATTTTTATTAGGCTTTAAGCCAAAGTCAATGCGTTGGCGTAAAAACGCTTTGACTTTGAGCTAAGACCATTATGGTCCAGCCAATGTTCATAACGAACATGGCTACGTGATCGTAATAAGGTAGGTGTTAATCCCTTAAGAGGGCGCCTCCTGATTACCACGTTTGCTTGGTCAATTGACGGGTCAAAGTTATGTTAGTAAAAAGTCAAACGGGTCAGTTTTGAAATAAATTCATAACTAGTAATGTATCCGTTTTATCACTCTAATAACTTGGTAATAGTTATAAGAACATGTGGGAATATGTTCGGCTCGCCAATTCCAGGTCTAAGGTCGGTTCGTAACCGAAAGTCGCGAAGTTTGACTTCTGCTTTGACTTTCAGTTCTGACCCGATTTAGCAACCTTAGCTACTGATTCTAAGTTTCATTGTGACCATGTTATATTATACTATCACCCCTAGAGTTATAGGACATGGTCATGTAGTAATCCGAGCATTTATACAAGCATTCGTTAAATATGCCAATTTTTGCAAAAAGGCCCTTAATATATAAAATGAGGTTTAAACTATGAACAAGTATATAAATGAGTTGTAAAATGATTTGTTGAGTTAATGAACTTATTTTGATATTAATAATCTGGTCATAAACTAAGTTTTGATTATTTAACGTATTAACGCGTTTAAAGTGACCAAATCACCCTTTTGGCGGATAAAATAGTTTAAACATGATTTTGACATCAAAACTTATTACCTACTGATGTAATATCATTATTAGGATTATTTGGGATATTTATTCGGATTGCAAACTGAGTTTAAGCTTTAGTTTGCATATTATGTCCTTAAATGACGATATTGCCCTTTCAGCACTTTAAATGGGTTTTAAGCATTGTAATGGAACTAAACCATACACGTACTGATAGAATATATATATTAACATATTTTGACTATACAAATCTGGTCACAACAACAGTTTCACTTAAATACCATTAAATCGTCATTTAGCGACTTAATCGCCGTTTTGGCGCATAATATGGTTTAAAACCATATTAGAGCATCAAGGCTTGATACCTACTGATTTCAAAACATATTCTCAAAATATTAACAGTAGGTACAAGTCCCAAATTCAAATTCCTAAATAAGTTATCAAATTATATGTGAAATGACCAAAATGCCCTTTCGGGACATAGTTTGATCTTAAACTATAAACCACACATATAATTGATATCCTACTGATATAACATCATAAAATAAGTTTTTTTACAGAATGTTTATGACCACAACATCAATTTACATATAAGCTCATTTATTACATTGTAAAATGACAAAATTGCCCTTTTATGGCATAATTCACGTTTAAAAACATAACGGGCTGAATTATAGATATCTTACTGATATCTTCACATATTTTTAAACCTAATGGCATATGGAACTCGTATAGGACTCATCCGGTTACCCGGTTTCGCTTATATGCGTATGGTTAAGCCTACGCGACCATTTTACGTAATTTAACCGAAACGGGTTTAACCATATCAAATTATTCTCAAAGTCCAGAATGTAAAATGGTAACCCATATTATACAAGTCCTAATATTGTCGGGTCCAAAATACATTCTTTTCCGGTCATGGCTTAATCTAGCGTTTTGTACCGTTATTTTTAATTTAAGTTAGCCAGTCTAAGTCAATGACTAAATAAAGACCTGCTAGCTAACTAATCGGCTAATAAAACCATCCATTCCAGAGTAGAGGCTTCCGGTAGAATTGTCACCGAGCTAGTTAATTGATTACGGCTGTGCTTTGCGTATTTTCTTATTATTAAAGATTTTGCTAGCCAGGTAAATACTTTTAACTTATTTTCCCTTATACGGGCTTGGGATATGGTATAATAATACCACATGGTTTGATATAGGATCAAAGACCAATGAGTCGGGAATTCAAATCCATTTTAATTCGTATTGCTTAATATTAAACATTTGGTGGTTAAAACGACATGTCTTGGATATCCACGGCTCATTTAATTGCAAATGGCCACGACAGTAGCACGTGATGTAGGCATATACCCGACAGATGCTAAAATAACTATAACCCATTAGTGGTGTACCTATTAAAGGTATTAAAGTGGTGTGTCGATTAGTCATGTTCCCGACATAGTTTTCGGGCTCTAAATGTATTTATTAGAATGTAAAACTGATAACATGAATATAATTTGTCCCAAGTTATTTATTAAACAAAAGTACCATTGTGTACACTAAATGTTTTTAAAATGAGTCAGTTAATTGTATTTACCATATTTATCTGACGTATTTTCAAAAGACTAAGCACAAGTGACGAATGTACGTAAATAGGCTGGAAGTGCTCGGCAAGCTTAAGAGGAATTTGTAACTCCTTTGCTTAGAAGGCCTTAGTTTTTTAAACATCTATTGTATTCACTTTTCGATCCGCCTGTGGATCTATTTACAAGCGTTGTATTTATTTTTGAACTTTGAACATTCAAACGTTTGTAATAGTAATTATCAGACATCCGCTGTGTTATCTTGTATTGATTGGTAATGATGATATCAACTTGCGTCACAATATTCTCCACCGGGCCCACCGGGTTACACGTGGAAATCGGGGTGTGACAGGTTGGTATCAGAGCCAACTTTTGAGTGAATTAAACACTAGCCTTTTGTGTTTAATCTAGAAAATACATATTAACACAAATCTTTTAGACTTCTGAATCTAGACTTTGACCTAGGCTTAATCATTTCCATCTTATTAATCTAGCTTTGTCTCACCCAAGAGGTAAATCTTGCTTGGCCTGCTCACATAAGCAAAGAAAAGGAAAGGACTACTTTTCCTCCCCTCTGCTAACAAGAGGAAAGATCCTCCCCAATACACTAAGTCAACATGTACAATAGAGGCAAGAAGAATAATGCAAGATCATGGACAAAAGAGGGCCACCTCCTTTGAGGAGAAAAGTTTAAGTAAAACACTCATCTGACCAAGGGATACTTGGAAAACCGAAGTATCGGAAAAGAAAAAGCAGCTTACAAGAGTAATCCTAAAAGAAAAGCACTAGATTGCCTAGAGTGAAGGAAATGATAGATGAAGCACTATACGTGTCGACCTTAAGGAACCAAGAAACACACACCGGATCAAAGACTCAGACATAGAACTATAACTTTGCACCATCTCCTCTATACTTCTCTATACTAGACTAGGGGGCTGATGGCGGGGGTAAGTATAAGCACTTCCTCTCCAGCCCAAGAAGCAGCAATAAAATTTCCTTCCCATGAACAACAACTGATGTTTCCTCCCTAGAGCAGCAGCAAAGTTTCCTCCCCTACTCAAAGGAGCAGCTAACATAAGAGCCTTGAATATGTTAGTTATGATCTACAAATAATTAATGACGATGATAATATGAGCCTTTGAATATAAATGTTCACAAAAATACTCTTTACGTTACGTTTGATTAGAAAAACAAGATTATGACACTAATCTAAATCTTAAAAAAATGTTGACATTGGGTGACTTCCAACCCATGCAACATGTTCGACCCATTTGACTTCTTCTCTTTTTATATATCTTTTAATAAGTAATTTATGCGCTAAATCATAAAAGTACTATAGTATATATAATTAGATTAAAAGAAATTCAAAAGCTTGTATGCATTAAAAATAGACTTTTGGACGACTTTGAACGTGTTAAGACATGTTTGACCTATTTAAAACTCTTTTTAGTTTAAGTTTCTACTTGACTCTTGCAAGAGCACCCAAATCAACCCATTTGCGATAAGCTACAACATAAATAGCCCCACTAGAGGTTAAACAAATCCTAAATCGTCTGGTTTGATATACAACACAAATTATTCCATTTACAAGTCAACGAGTTGAAATTGATTATGCTAACTTTCTTCTTTGATTGATTATCCCAGGGCTTTGATACAGGGGCAGTTATCTCCGTGTTTCTGACAATTGCTAGCAGTATGTCCAAACAAGGATGTGTGTAAATCATGGAGCTTTTTTGATTGTATGTAGTTTGTATATATAGTTGTAGGTTAGGATTGTTAGAGGCCTAACCAAAATTATAATTACTACTAATTAGGAAGTCAATGACTCAATTCCTACGCAAACTGTGTGCTTTAAGATTTGTAGGAATGTGGGATTGTGTAAAATGGGTTTTATAGTGAAAAACTATTAACTTATTATGCGCACCGAAAAATGCCTCTAGGCGTGATGATAACACATAAACCAAATGAGAGTGAAAACATATGTTTTAATTTGTGATGGTGATACTTCATGTGTTTAGGCATGTGAAGAGGGAATATTATTGTGCATGAAACCTTGGGTCCCACTCCCTGATTGTAATTATTTGCATACTCATTATCATCATGCCTGAAATCAGTTGCACAAATTGTAAAGGTGTGGACCAAGAGAACTTTGGTTTTGCTGGAGTCAAATGAGAAATAAAGATCTTTACAAAATATCTATTTTTTTAAATTTGCTACTTATTATCATCCTAAAACAAAAGTTTGTCTTTATAACTTACATGTTAACTATTAGTTACCCTTCATTTACAAGAACAAATTCTAGCAAAGCATTTGTCACGGTTACACTTTTTTTTTTTCAAGTTGTTCCCGTTGTTTACACACTAGTTTATTTTATAAACGATATTTCATTAATATACTTTAAATAATTATAATAAATTATATTCAATTATGATTCCTAATACATGAAAATTATAAATCTAAAAGAAATTTAGTTTTAAAAGTTATATACAATACAAAGTGTAAAGTCGGTGGAGCCAATCAAAAAACGTTATTTTTCTATTATTTTTTTTAATCCTAAAAAATGTGTTAACAGGATCAAAGATTGAAGGGCTCATTCAATACTTTTCCACGTGTTCGCTTAACAACTTTCCACCACATCATTTTCTTTTCGTCCACCCTCTTCCTTTCTTCTTGTTCATTGATTTTGCAAAATGAAAAGTCATCGATCAACAATACTAAGTTGAAATTTAGATTTTATAATTTTTGACATGTTACGCTGATTATAACATTACACCATTGTAAGTTTGTAAGTTGTAACCACATCCCACCTTTGAATTTTAGCATTTAACTACCATGTGCTTTTGGGGGATTCAAATGGGCTTCAGTTTTTCATAGAAGATGAAGGCAACAAGATGTTATATTTTCCCTGAACATGACAACTTATAATTAATATAAGGTGGTAGATGTTCTAAGGACATGACGTGTTGAATACCCATTTTTGACACTTTGTTTACTAGAAAAGTGCATATATGTTCCTAGGAACGCGACATGTGTTGAATACCCATTTTGGCACTTCCTTTACTAAAAATACACCATCTTTTAAGTGTTATGTAATGGCATTTAATTGTACATCCTCTGCTTGGATAGTATGTGAGGATTAGTAGGGTTGATTGAATACCCATTTTGGCGCTTTGTGTACATGATACATAATGCTATACTATTTTACTCGAGCTTTATTCTACATTGTCGTAAAATCATCTTCATCTGTTGGAAAAATGTGTGGTGATACCACGTAGTTTTTAACAAAGTACAAAGTTATTGTATCATAAGAACTAGAGATATTTTTAATGATGGATGTCCCACGACACTTCATCATTGTTTTTAATATCGAAGGATGAGAATTTAAAGAAACACACTGACCTTTAATTGAAACCTACATTGCTCATTTTCTAACAATATGCTTATGAGTTAAGAGAAAACTATATGTTAATACATGTCATCGGTCTCTAGTAAAAAAT
The DNA here is from genome assembly GCA_947069175.1 of Scalesia atractyloides. Classification (NCBI taxonomy): domain Eukaryota; kingdom Viridiplantae; phylum Streptophyta; class Magnoliopsida; order Asterales; family Asteraceae; genus Scalesia; species Scalesia atractyloides. Next base: position 33,801,867 of record CAMTDV010000030.1, read on the forward strand.
TGCTTGAGACAAAAAAAAATATTGTAGACGCTTAGAGTGGTTTTGTTCAAATGAGTTAGGCCCAAAGGGATGGGTTCATTAAAAACCTTTAAAAGAGCGAGAGACCGATTCAAACGAATTTCAAGTAAACTCATTCCGGCGGTGTTGAAATCATTTCATTGAACCCTAACCATAATATGGAAACCTTAACTCCAAAACTAATTTCATTTTAGTTCCCCAATAAGGCTCAATCGTAATGTATTAATCAAAGCCCAAAGGAAACCGATTTAAGTCCTTAACAAGGATTTGTTTAACATAAATCCCTCTATTTCAAATCTTAATTACATACTTACCCAACTTAAAATTGAAATTACATATTTCCCCTTCTCCAACCAAATGACATAACTACGACTTCTTAAGTCTTCCTCCCTCACTTTCATCCTCTCTGTTTCAAATCCTCCACCGGCCACCCATCGTAACCAGTGAAAAGACATGAGGTGACCGCCCGACCAACCATTAAAATACACTACCGGATATGTACAATGATTGACGGCGACGTACAGTAATCGGCAATGAGAACCGGCGATGTACAGCGTCGGCGAACAATCAAGTTTGCAACTTAACAGGCTTCTTACAATAATCGGCAATGAGAACCGGCGATGTACAGTGTCGTTGAACAACCGAGTCTGCAACTTAACAGGCTTCGTACAGTAATCTTGGGTGTGACTCGAAATCACATCAAGATCAAGAAAGCGGGTGTGTGGATGAAGATTTATAAGTTCTATGTCAAAGCACGAATGAAGATCCATTTGATCCAATTGTATTCTGTGATGGATAATTATCTTCCATTCATTTCTTGTATTTAGGATTATATAATCAGATTTTTATTTCAGATGGATAACCATATATGAAAAAAAGGGATTTGATTAGATAAATTGTGGAAGAATTTAATCAAGACAAAGCACTTCCATTCATTTCGTATTGTATTTAATCAAGACCGTATTAGGAGACAAGGCAGCGATACGGTATTGTCTTGGGAGTGGAGATCTGGGTCGGCGACTTCGGAGGCTGCGGATAACCTTCAGCAGCAGCTGATCGCCTTGTTGGACGGCGTTCAGGTCTCGGACCGGGAAGATCGATGGTTTTGGCGTTCAGGTCCTGCAGGTGCTTTCTCGGTGAAGGCTGTTAAACAACTGCTAAATGCAGATCAAACAGCTGGCCATAATTTCATCATGGAGTGGTGCAATTGGATTCCCGCTAATTGCAATATTCACGCCTGGTGTTTGGAAATGGACAAGATTCCTACCGGGGAATCTTTAAAAAAAGGAACATTCATATTGAAGATACTAAATGCCCTCTGTGCAATTCGGCCGATGAATCGGCGAAACATCTCTTCATCTCCTGTCTCGATTGTCTGGAACGGAGTTAGCTCTTGGTGTAAAATTCCAAATATTTTCGCTTTCTCGCTTAAGGATCTCCTCGGTATCCATTCGAAGCTTAGGGCCTCGGAGAAAAAGAAGAAGGCGGTTCAAGTTATTATCATGATTGTCTGCTGGAGTCTGTGGCGCGCTAGGAACAAGCTTAAATTTTCAAATAAACCGATAAAGATTGATTGTATTTTGAGCAAGGTCAAGGCTTTGGGTTTTCTTTGGTTTTCAAATAGGTCGAAATATAAAGGGATAGAGTGGGGGGAGTGGTGCTCTTTTGTTAATATGTAGTTTGTTCTGTTGTTTGTGTCGGCGGTTCTGTTAATGAAGTATACTTTAAAAAAAAACACTACGTGTTAAGTTTAAAAAAAAACACTACTTGTTAAATTTTAGTAAACAATCGGAAAAAGAGAGGTAAAACAGTCTATTTATAATTCATTTTTTAATAAAATAAATGAATACGGGTAAATTTGATATTTTTTAACTTTAAGAGAGGAAATATATGTAATTTATATTTTGAATAAGATATGACTTAATATGATGACAAGTGTTTTATATATGATTTTTTTTGTTATATAGTATTGAATAGATATAAATATAAACATAGATATAGATTAATAAAGTTTGCATGGACATGTTAATTGTCCCTTTCAAAAACCCGAGCGAATATATATCAACAACCTAGGGTTTCTGTAAACAAACAGAGTACGTCACTTTGAACAACTCTCACAGCGGTGGGCAATCTCACCTTCAATTCCGACGAACTGTTTGCATTACACATCACTCACTTTCTGTATGTTGACGTGAAGGAGAAGCAATGGCGACTGTACCAGGGCAGCTGATATGGGAAATCGTAAAGAAGAACAGCTCCTTTCTCGTCAAGGAGTTCGGTAATGGAACTCAGAGTGTTCAGTTCAGCAAAGAACCTAATAATCTCTACAATGTTAACTCCTACAAACACTCTGGTAACCTCGAGTTTGTTGTTTTCTTTACAGTAGGATTTCTGATTTTTGAATTCGTATATGTAGTGACGTTTAGAATTGAGCTGGTTTTTAGGATTTACAGCGTTGATTTTGATGCATATGTTTGGATGATTTTAAAATGGTTGACACAGTGCTCTTAGTTACTGATTGCAGTTGCTGGCCTAGGGTTTTCGATATTGCATTCATGTATGAGTGACATTTATATGGAAATGCAGATCTGATTTCTAGGATATTTTATTTTGATTCTTCTGTCTGCATAAATGCAATTGTTGTATTATTTTGATGCATATGGTTGAATGATTTTGAAATGGTTGATACAGTGTTATTAGATGTTGATTTATATAAAAATTGAATACTTGCAGGACTAGCCAACAAGAAGACGGTGACCATCCAGCCTGCTGGTAAGGACCAATCTGTTATGCTTGCAACGACTAAGACCAAGAAACAGGGAAAGCCTGCAAGTTTGCTTCACAAAAGCATTTTGAAAAAAGAGTTTTACGTATGGCAAAGGCGGTTTCAAACCAGGTAATTATTTGAGGATCACCCTTACCTCATGGATGAAAACCAAGTGATTTTGCAATTATTAGTATATAAATTGAGATCTGTAAGGTATAAGTTTTCTATTCACAGTAACAATAGATTCGATTGAATAAGAGTGTTCTATAGATGAAGAATGAAAATAGCAGTAAATATGTTATATATATGTATATACTACAAGGGCACACTGAAAACAAGGTGGCCCATTGGCATAGGCAAAGCCTTTAGGAACACTTAGGTTTGAAGGTCTTGGGTTAAAATCCCACAAATGACATGATTAAAGAAATTCACCTTTCTGAAAAAACCAATTTGAAGTAGAGTGCATAGAACCGCATAACCACTGGATATAAGTGTTGTAAGAATTGCTAGGCGCTAGTCGGGCGGTAGGGTACCGACTAGCGATTAATCGGGATTAATAGGGTTAATCGGAATTAATCGGATTGAGAGTGTTGGGCCATCAAGAAGACACAAGCACAGGAGGTAGCTGAAATGAGGATGCTGAGGTGGATGTGTGGCCACACAAGGTTAGACCATATAAGAAATGAGGTATTTAGGGATAGGTTAGGAGTGGCTAGTATTTCAGATAAGATATAGGAGGGGAGACTGAGATGGTTTGGGCATGTGAGGAGGAGGCAGACGACAACGCCTGTTAGAGTAGTGGAAACCATCACTGTGGAGGGGAGGAGTAGAGGACGACCCAAATTGATTTGGGACGAACGAATTAGACAAGATTTGCTAGAGTTGCACCTCTATGAGAACATGGTCCATGATAGAAGGTCACGGGAGCGTAGAATTAAGATTAATGACTTTTAGGGGAAGATATAGTTTTACCTTAGCATCTAGATGTTTATACATTTTAGGTGGACTTGGCGTGTGATTGTTCCTTGGCATGTCTATATGTTGTATTTCAGACTATCCATGTTCTTGTTTTTCCTATGTTACTATTTCATCATCCCTTTTGGACTTGACATATTATACATTTTCATGTTTTTGCTATGTTACTCTTTCATCACTCTTTTTTTCTATTTGCCTATTTATTTAGTTGTGTTTGTTGCTTGGTTGTATGTTTCGAGCTGGGGGTCTCTCTGGAAGCAGCCTCTCTATCCTTAGAGATGGTGGTAAGGTTTGCCGACATCCACCCTCCCCAGACCCTACGAATAGTTTTTATGCTATTTGTGGGATTTACGGGGTGTATGGTTGTTGTTGTATATGTAATTTTTAGTTACATATACACACACATTTATATATGTTGTTTTTTAAAGTAGACATGTTTTAACCCATCATTGACCCATTTTTTAAGTAATTGGAAGGAATTTATAAGGTTTGGTCAAAATTCGGCCGGCATCTAGCCAAAATTTGGCAAGAAGAGGACCGCCATCGACCGCCTAGCTATTAATCGGCCATCATTCGGTGAACCTCTGATTAGTGATTAATTGGCGACTAATCGGAGACTAGTCGGGCTTTTTACAACCATGAATGAGTATGTGGTTCTCAAAGTTCTCTTCTTGAATTGGTTCTGTATTGAACCTCAATGTAGATTCTGGAAAGAATTAGAAGGTTTTGCATCTACTTCTAAAAGGCTTTGGTTCTCTATTGAACTTCCCATTTTAGAGCAGAAAGTAGTCACAAAATTAGAGTTGGAGTGGAAAACTAGGTTGGGTCTTATAAAATCAATCTTACTTGTCTGTTAAAGACGGTTATAACCTATGCATTGTTTTACAGGTGGCAGATAACTATTACAGGCCAGATTTGAAGAAGGCTGCTCTTGCAAGGTTGAGTGCTGTGAACAGGAGCCTTAAGGTTTCAAAGTCAGGTGTGAAGAAGAAGAATAGACAGGCTTCCAAGATCAGAGGTAGGAAATGAAACCAGGTTTATCAACTGGTTTGATATTTTTATCATTATGTTTTCTGATTGCCTTTTTTGTTTATTATCGTTTGGTTCTGCATGTGGGTTATGTACAACTCTTTTTGTTAGAAATTTTTTCGGTATACAATTTTTATTCGTCTTTGGAAAGGAGATATGGGATGAATATCTTAGGTGGTTTCGGTTGCAGTTAGAATCACTATTGTATAGGCTCGATAATAGACCGGAAGGAGTTTCATTCCTGGCCGCTTAAAAGACAAAACCTATCAGCCAAACACACATATAAGATACAATTTCTCTTTTTGATATTTTATTCCTAAACATTCATAGTAGAAACATTCGTTTTTCTGATCCACTATACGCACTTATGATTACTCCAGTGGCTTGTTAATGTGATCCAATGCGATCAAGATTTTTGTTCAATTACAATCCTTATTCCTTAAGACACAAGTATAGAACACCAAAATGTATGTGTTTCACTACCGACTATAGCATTGATCAATAATTATTCAATATTTTGTCTACTTTTGGCGAGTGTTTTACCATCAGAATGTGCTTAGAACACATGTTTTGTGCTTGAGTAGCGTTCCTTAATCTGTTTGCTTTTATCCAATCAGGTTCCTACAAGAGTAAAAATGTAATGTTATTTTAGGATTCTGAAATCCCTCATCAGAGAAAGTTATCAACAAAACCCGACACATATTTAGGTGATGTGACATGACGCATAAAGTAGTATATAAGTTGAAAGTTGAGTGGCATTCTAGTACCTATCCCTAGTGTATGCTAATAACCTAGTTTAAATAAGAATTGAGTTAGCAGTACATATACACTCTATTTTGGTAATGGCCTCATGAGTTAGCATTAAATATACACTTTAGTTGGCTTTTCCTTTTAACTTGTGTACTGGTGTTTATGTTAAGGATGGTGAAAATTGGCAACTTTAGAAAACGACTTATATAATGAGGATGGCTACCAGACCAGGAGATATATTCCAATCCCCCCCTATCGTATAAACATACTAGAAGTACGTAGTTGGACACAACTATCAAAAACTGAAAAGAAATCAACACACTGTATTAAGGAATGGAATAACAACAAAAGAATGGAATGAAGTCCTTAAAGTATTTTTATCTTAGTTTTTATATATCTTATAGATAAATCTAGATATTTGGTTACATAATTTACTAAACAGTTTGGCAAACATGGAAAAAGATTATGAAAACCTCAAATAACAAAACATTTCTTGTTTAGTTTGAAAAAAAATCATGTATTAAACATCCTTACGGATATTAATGTTATTATAACATTTTGAAGAAGAAACTCGCATTCAAAGCAATGAGGAATCAGTCCGATGTTCAACTAAAGCCCCCTTCCGGAACGACCCCGATGCATTATCCAAGGAAGTGGCAGAGACTATCAGGTTTGGAGCGGCACAATCAATCTGGATGAATATGAAGATCTGGTCCGTGAAGCAATTGAAGAGGAAGGTCTCATCAGTGACTATGAACTTCCTCTCTAAATGGCAGGGTTATCCGCGGAAAAGATATGAGGAATTATAAGAATCCAGAAAAATTAGCGAGACAATAGTCGATTGGAATAATTGGTGTAGGCTTCTTTATTATTCCAAGACTAATTCCTTGTCTGTTTATAATATTAATCCCAGGTAATTTTGTATCTGTTCCAATTTACCGCTGGATATTTTTTGGTGTTTGAATAATTTCTTTATTCGTTGCTGTTAAGAAAGGATTATTAACAACTGTTTTTTCATTCCATTGGAACGATCCTTTCCATTTCCTCGTAACAAACAATGCTTAATGGTGTGTACAAATAAAAAGAATTGGGATAGTTTTATATACCTGGAATATGTTGAGCCATGCCCCTATTGTTGCTGCAACTCGAGGAGCTGGTCTTCTATACATTGCAAGAATTTTTAAGGCCTCCACTCTAATTTGTGTAATACTACTATTTACACCACAACCATATATAAATTTAGAAATGCAGCAGGAAATGCACAAGCAAACAGCATAACTATTCCGAATTGCAAAGCTAACTCAAGAAATTCTGTACCAGACTTTTATTTCTATTTTCGTTAAAAGAAGAAAAAAATAAGTAAATTAAGGAGAAAAAAAACCCTATGGACTCCTGAATTTGCACATAAGTCACTCTACTTAATTTATTTTTATTATCAAACCAGAAATATAAAACTTAACACTATAGTCCTGCGCACACTTTCTTATTAACATAAGTCCTTTCTTGCACTATAAGTTCCCGGACTCCTCAAAATTTAATGAAAAGGTAACCCTTTTTTGCGTTATGCAGTCCTTAAACTTCCTAAAATGTTCAGGAGTTTATCTGGACTTATGTACGAATCAGCAATCAGCGTAAGTACATAAATTTTTCATATTACCATCAAAGAGCCCGTCTTCAAGTTCTTCACCAACACTTGCAGAATATTTCGGCTTCAAATACTCTTTCTCGACCCTAGAATTGAAATTAGATTTTCCGGCTGCCATCGCTGTCTCTAGTTTTCTCTTGTTACTTAACAAAAAACGAGTCAGCAATAACAAACATTATGGTGGTCAAACAAAGACCAAAGTCAAAGAGACCTACCTAACAGCTTTATATTTTCTATAGCTGAATTTGATGTAAGGTAGAAAGTTTCCAATTACAATTTCCAGCAACACCTGGTAGACAATTTTAGATCAAATACATGTAATTCTAACAAATCATAGAAGCTAGAGAACTTAGACTACCTCTGATATGATTAGACGTTGGATGATTACAAAATTTAGATGCATGATAAAGTATCCAATGTATTACTGCATAAAGTACAGTCCAAACACCTAAATGCATGATTAAATTTATTAAGAGCAGCCAGTCTTGTTCTTTGACCTTAAATGGATAGTGTTTTATCTCAAACGGCCGAAATAAACTTTTTTAGCTAAAAGGGAAGGGATAAAAATGATGAGAGCCCCCCAAAGTGGTATTTTGAATGCATACATCCTGTATTGTTACATTCCATTAAGATTATTGTTGTGTTAATATATTTTTATACTAACTAGTGCATTAATCAATCATAATTTTGGAAAAATGGACAAGAAGTGTTATGTGTTTCAATTCAACCCACTCCAAACCAAGTTGTTAAAAACACTCATCTTACCACCTCTAAAACTTATATATCAATTTTTGTTACATCCCACCCATCTTACCACCTCCAAAACTTATATATTAACTTTCTTAATCCGAGACAACCATCATGACGAAAGGGGTTGTTGAAGAACTTGAAGACGGGACGATGTTTAAAAACAAGACGAAAGGGGTTGAAATTATCCCTCCCTCCTATTTATACTCGTTCTATTCAATGATTTCGATTACTACTGTAAAACAAAAAAATCATAACAGTTTTAATGCAACCTTGTAAGTTGTTTTCTATGTGGATCTAGATTACTACCACAATAACATTCTTACAATAATAACTAACACGTTAATTATTCGTAACTTTGTAAAAAAAAATAATGGCATGTCTTAACCAATTACCCAAGATATCTTACCACCTCTAGAATTTATATATGATTCAGGAATACTAAATTTGGTTCAAACCTTTTAAACCAAACTGTTAGCTTTGTATTCAGAGTTTTCATTCGCAGATGCCTTCCCGCCAATTTGTGTGAAATACTAAATGGCATATAGATAAACTGCCGTCAGTGCAACTGCAAACCTGAAAGTTAATATGCGCTTCAAAAACAAAAAGATTTCCAACTTCACTAAAGAAAAAGCCCAGATAACAGGATTGATACTACAAAAAACCAGCATAAAAAAAAACCAACCCTTGACCGACTATAAAAGTCCCTCAGCATGTTAAGGTTTACACAATCCTGACAAAGTAATGGTAAATGGCAATTACTTCAGTCAGCACATATTCCACGCATCCAAGATAGCATTTACGTGACGTCCACATATGTGATGATTGTGCAGGTAGGCGATATTGCCTCTATTTTCAGTTGTTTGCACAAGTCAGGACAATGGCAATATCAGAATTGGGTTGAGGGACTGCGTAAACGGAAGCTGAAGGCCTATTATACTCAAAATAATTAGTGCATCATTTCTAATTAATTCTGCCGACGAGACGTGTTGCAACTTGGTGGGGATCGTGGATGTAACTTTTTGAAGAGTTGAGACTGAAGAGGTGTGGTCCCAGACGACATGATCAGGCGCGCATTAACAGTACCACACCACTCTCGAGGTGGAAGGGAAGAGGAGTAGCGGCAGACCCAAAATTACTTGGGATGAGCGGATTAGGCAGGATTTGCAAGAATTGCACCTCTATGAGAACATGGTCCATGATAGGAGTTCGTGGAAACGCATGATTAAGGTTAAGGATTTCTAGGGGAGGGTACAATTGTGTTTTAGGTGTGGTGTATGGTTGTAGATATGCTTACATGTTAGGTGGAACTTACATGCGTTTCTCATCTTGTATCTATGGGTATAGGTTGTTGGTGATGTTATATTTGTATGGGATAGAGCAGCAGCCCTATCTCAGAGATAGTTACGAAAACATAAGCAGCACCATCCCAGAGATAGTTACCAAAACTATAACAAGTGATGAAATCATCCAAGTCTACCATAGTTCATATGGCAAGACTTGTGATTTGATGAATGTGTGAATCTTGGAAGCTTGGGCTATCCTAACCTTATTCCACCACCTCACTTGATGATTTTATGTATAAACACTAAGTAGTTTGCTAGTCCTATAGTAAGTTAACCTCGCCTCGCCTCCAACATTTGCCATGTTGGGTATGACACGCTCGGGTTCTCTTACATTCTACGTTCCCGAAACGGATCCTATCAAATATTCCACATTTTCTATGATCATCTCTATTTCAGGTATTCGGGTCCTTATTTGGCTACTTAGTATGTTAGTAGATTAGTTGTACTTACTTTCATTCATGACCAACCGGATTTACCAACCAAGTTTGTAAGCTTTGTACTTTGGTGAATTATATAAAGATGTATTCATACCTCCATTTACATGAATTCCATGATTATACTTGAAGGACTTATTATAAAATGTACTATATAATATATAAATATATACATTACCGAATTCTTGATGATAACCAGATTATGGTTACACATCATGAACATAGGTTATATTATCTATGTTTTAAACTTCTCGTTACGATTCTAGTGGGCAAGTTTGACCCATGAAATCACATGAAAACTTATAGTGTAAAAAATGAGTGCTTAAGACCAGATAATTACTTTTCGTATACATACTTTTATATACTTAGAGTTTCTGAATCCGAACTCTCCACAAACTCCAAATACTCACACACCTTCGTTTCCCCCATGTAGGGTAACTTCAGTGTTTCCATCTCAACAACTTATCAACTCTCGGTTTAATCGGAAAGCTTATAAAACCGTGAGTATACATGACTCCCTTTTTACATTTTACACTTTTGGGTGCAATACGTACATGCTATCAAAACTCACACAATCACATACTTTATGCTTAAAACACAAACAAACAATCCAATATACATGCTTGATACGTTATACTAGAATTCATATATGCTTTCTTATGCTTTATACTTGTCATTAACTTCGTACAAGCCTCCCATAACATGTATAGCGCTATAGGATTAACGCACCGCCCGTATTCTTGAGGTCATGTTAAGTAAACAAAACGGTCTATTCATTGCTATGATTAGATTACGCTAGCGGGAATCTTTGGGTTGACATTTATATTTGCATGCTAGTAGCGTATGTTAGTTATAGTTCACTATTATTGTAATCCTTGTGCCAAAATTTCGGGCTTTTGAAAACTTTTTCTTTGAAAGCATTCCGATAACTGATACTTAAACGTAACCCGTTTAACGTAACATACGCACCGGAACGAGGACATAAACTACACATACCCTAAATACCCTTTACATCACTTAGATACAAGTTTTGAGGGCTTCGGTATAGCAAAAACACGCTATTTTAACTCCAGTGACTATTTTGCAAAATCTGCGAAAGTACGCTGATTCGCGTATTTCTTAATACGGAACATGTACGTACATCCAAATTTTTTTCCATCATTAAAATCTTTCATTTTAATGATTGGAATGCAAAAATATCATTCATTACGCAGTTACGGTCGTTTACGCGTTAATTAAAGCGTTCGTCGTAATTAACCGAAAAACGCAACCGTACAACCGAACGAGCCGACATCCACGACATTTCCGGACATAGTTCAAGTTCCCTATGCTTATTCACCCTAATAGAGCTTATAAATTAGGTTGACGGGTGTTAGAAACGACAAAACGCGACAATACAAGTTTAGGGGCCAAAGCTGCCAAAAAGCAAACTTCAGCCCCCAGACCTGCCTTGCGGATCGTATGACCACACCCTTACGGTCCGTAAGGGGTGCCCAGTACAACAGAATGGTGGCAGCCTCTTGTTTCAAGCCTTGCACACCAAGCATTCGATTTTGCCACACTTTGTCTAGTTGCAACACATCACTAGACACTTTTTTGATCCTAATACACCTCCTAACACTTGGAATGATCTTGTGCATCCTCCACAACTATAAATAGACGCATAATTCTTCATTCCAACTTGCTCATTTCATTCTTTCTCCCTCCCACTCTCTTGGATCTTGCTTCCATCCTTTTGGAGGCCTCCTACTGAGTTTTCTGAGCTCTTCAAGTGTTCTTCAACACAAGTAAGTGTTATCTTCTAGTCTTGTTCATTTCTTTTAGCTATTTTGAGCTAAAAGTCAAACAGTTTGACTTTCTGTTCTGATCATTTTTGGTCAAAGCAAAGTTTAATTGAACTTTGCAACATGATCGTAATCACATTGATTATGATCCATAGGGATCATGCCTACTGATTACCACATTTACTAGTCGTAGTGACAAGTCAAAGTTTCGGTCAAAAATGTGCATTTGTGCATTTTACGACGAAACTATTTTCGGGTTTTGATACCAAATCAGTTTTAGTAACTAAGTTAGACATGTTTTGACATGTCTAACTCGTCACTTTTAGTTTAGTGCTTATTTAGGGGCGTAAGTCGAGCAGTCTTGACCACCGCTTTGACTTTCGAATCTGACCCGTTTGGTCGATCTTAGGATCCGACCAAACACATATAAGTGACCATAGTTATATAGGGAATAACCCTCTGAGGTTATACCTTATGGTCACATCGTTTGGTTAGTATTATGATAAGTCGCATATTATGCCCTTAATAATGACCAAAACGCCCTTTTTGCGCATGATCCCATCTTAAGCATGTGTAACCAAATTTTTTACATATAAACTGATGTTGTAACTTTATTAAACTTATTTTGGCATATAAGACTTGTTATAGACTAGTTTGACCATCTGAATGCGTTTTTACGCAAATTACACGTTAAAGTAGCGGAAACTACCTTAACGAGTCATAAAGCACTTAGGATTCATTCCAAATCAGAATGTTAAATTTAGTAAACCATTTCATATGAGTTCCAACACTCGTTTGGTTTATGAGACTTCACTCTATTCGATCTCTTGTTTTCAACTTTCGACACTAACACATAGTATCCGATACGCTAGGAACCATTTCAACATTTGAACTCTTGATCCATTGAGCCTTGTTATATCATTTGTACAAGACCTATACGCACTCCCAAGTGAGTACATAACTCCCTCTTTTACGTTTTCAAATGTTTTGGGGTGATTCATATGTGTAACCAATTTTTCTCAAATATATGGCATGTATGTGTTTACTAAGTACTTTTTGTGTATTATTCCTATTATGCAAATACGACAAATGATGACATGAACCAAATCCTTGTAGGATCTTTCTATCTTTATGGTTAGATTCATCTAGGATATTTAAGTACAGTCTTAAATCTTCTATATTCATAGTAAGATTTCTAAGAAGTGCTTTACACGCCGATGACGATGGTTATTGTTTATGTGTAGATATTGTTGGTGATTTAGATAATGAAACTAGAGTAATACAATAAGGACATGGTGGATACGCCGCTGGTACTTCCTATATATAAGTGTGATTATTGTATTACCCTTTGTAGCCTTATTCGAATCACCATTAGGATTTAGGATTTTGTGATTCAATGAGACAAGATGATATGACCAAACTAAATCCGTAAAGTATCTATCTATCTTCATAGTTAGATTCTTGTAGGATGTTTGAAGTACTAAATTGATGTCCTTGATTGGATTCTTTGTGTACTTTAATGCGTATATGACAAAACGATGTGACGAGACGATGATTATGTGGTTATTGTGATTAGTTGTGATTTAGATAACGAAACGAGAGTAATACCATAAGAACATGGTGGATACGCCACTGGTACTTCCTATATATAAGTGTTCTTATTATATTTCTCTTGTAGCGTTATCCGAATCACATTAGGATTTTGTGTTCGATTGTTTCAAAGTACAATATCCAAAATCCTTGTAGAACTCTTTCATATTTTTATATGTTAGATTCTTAAAAGGATATCCAAAATATTATTACAAATCATTGATTTGATTTCTAATAATAATACTCACGCGAGTTATGATCAAATTTCAATATTGTTGTTATTAATCCTTGATTGGATTTCTAATAACATACTCACAAGTTTTATGACCGAACCCAATGCAATTACAATGAGCAAAGTACAATTTTCAATGGCATAAAAATTACTTAGTATTAATCATGCTATATACAAAACTCTTTTGTCACAAGTTTCTTAATCAAGTTAATGTATTCCAATACTAAATCTTTTTGCCATTCCTTGGCCAAAGAGTTCATTTTCAATAAGAAAACTCTCCTAGTTGTCAAAGTATTGCAACTCTAAAAAATTTTCCATTAATTTAACCAACAAAACTATTTACTCGCCAACATTGTTTGTTGATGTCTTTCTTTTTTCACATATGTTTCAGGTTTAGATTATTCAAGCATGCTGCACATAGGAATGCATCCAGGCTTTAGACGTCTTTAATCAAAAGACAACTTCATCTATTTCTTTGTATTGTAAAACAATGTTAACAATAATGAAACAATTTAGTACCAGTAGTTGTGAGCAATTTGTAATGTGACTCCCGATATTCCACCGCGTGTTGTTGTATTGCGCGATTGGGGTGTTACAGATTGGTATCAGAGCACTGGTTACAGGGAATTAAGTTATTAGAATGCCTCTAACCTAGTCTATAACCTTCCTAGGGACACGAACATAGTAGACTTAGGATCTCTATCCTAATTCTCATCCGTACTCGTGCTATAATTACTCTGTGATTTACAAATCATCTACCCTTAGATGATTTATCTTAAATCCTTAGGCTTACTACCTCAAAGTATTCCTCAAATATTTTCCTCAAAAACATTTTCATTGGAATACTTCTCAAAATGTTTTCTCAAACGTTCTCAACAAAATGTTTCTCATCCTATTTATCTCAAACATTTTATCAAAAGGTTTCTCGAAATGCTTTCTCAAAAGTTTTCGTCAAAATGTTTCTCGACTTGTTTATCTCAAACATTATATCAAAATGGTTTCTCAAAATGTTTTACTCTCAAACATTTTCATCGAAATCTTGGGTTTTAATAATGTGAACACATGCAATCTGGAAGGGTGAATGCATGTACCCCGAGTTTTCTGTCTAAGGCTAGAGTGTTCGTACAAATCCGCATTATCGGACCAGTCACTCTTACCTGGGAACTCTTAAGGTGAGTGTTCACTTATAGGCTAAAGCATGTCTTCTCGAAACATTATGAAAACCCATCTACCTTGAACAGTCAAACAATTTCTAAACACTACTACCTTTGTGACACTACTCTGACATGTTACCTTTGGTAATATGTTACGACTATATTCAATGTATTCAAAACAAATGCCATTTTATTTCACGACACTTTATAGTCCTACTTCATTTTAAAATACTATTTTTTCGCCTTTCAAATTTTCAAAATTTTTTTTAATTTGGATGAGAGTTTTCAAATTTTATATACAAAGTTTCTTTATTTTAAAAATTCGATTAAAAGGTAAAGATTTTTCAACACAAACCATTAACTTGGTTTGTATTTTCTCATCCAAAAATATAACAAAAGTTTATTTTCAAACAAGATTCGAAACAAAATTCACAACACTATTTTTCTAAGTACAAGAACACGATTTATGAACGAATACCAAGTTAAGATTTTCTATTTCATTATGATGTTTTAAACTTATAACAAGCCTACGAAATCTAACTTATTTTGTTTTCATTATAGCTACTTCTTCAAGATGCCTCCTCACCGTGACGCCACTTGGAACACTGAAATGGCAGCATTGATCGCTCAGCATCTGGCTGCTGTACTCCCAGAGATTGTGACCCAAATAAATTAAAATTACAACAACAATGTTCCTATGCCATGTAACTACAAACAATTTAACTCGGCTAAACCACTAAAGTTTAATGGGTCTGAAGGAGCAACTGGACTCCTACAATGGTTTGAGAGTATAGAAAGCACATTCCACATGTTCAGTGTTATAATGAACGCAAAGTAGAGTTCGCCTCGAGTGTTTTTTGAAAAGAGAGCACTCACTTGGTGGAACGGAATTATGACGGACAGAAGTGCAGAAGTAGTTATGGCTCAATCGTGGGAAGAATTCAGGAGTCTTATGATGAAAGAATTCTGTCCACGACACGGAATAAGGATACCTGAAACCGAATTTTATTACCTAAAACAAGATAGTGGTGAAAACCGTGCTTACACGGATCGGTTTGAAGAGTTGAGCCTACTCTGCCCCACTATGGTCACACCTTTGGATCGGGCCATTGAGAAATACATTGATGGGCTACCTGATCCAGTCCAAGTTATTGTCACTGGAAGCAAACCTGCAACGCTTAGGGAGGCTAAGGAATTAGCCGCTACCCTAACTGACTCCCAAGTTAGAAAAGGGAAACTTTTTCTAAAGGGAGACAAGAAACGAACTACCAAGAAACAAAGGGTGAACCTTCCAAAAATTCTAAGAAGCGTAAAACTTCAAAGAATTTTACGATTGCTGCACCAATCCCACTTAACTCAGTACACATTAGGGAGTCTTATCGTGGGAAACATCCTTGGTGCAACCGTTGTAATTATCACCACCCAGCAAATTCTCTATGCCGCCAGTGTACAATCTGTGGTCTTTTTGGGCATCTAGCTACGACCTGTCGCATCCAAAACCAAACTGCCCCTACTCAAGCACGCCCTCGCTATCCTGCTGGAGCATGTTTCAATTGCGGTGATTTAAATCATTTCAAGCGAAACTGCCCTAAGCTTGCTAATCTTAATGGACGAATGTACAATGTCAATGAGGTTCAAGCTAATGATCATTTGAACCTTTACGTTTTCTTTTGTTATCAAAAAACTATGAACAATATTTCGATAAAATTTGTAATGATAATATAAATTTCAGGAAATTTTTCTTCATTCTTGTCATTCGTATTCTATTTACAAATTCGAATGTGATTATACCGTGTGTAATTTACAACTACATACCAACTTCGAGGATTCTGTTCTTTATTGTTAGGAACTAAATCTCGCAAGAATAGCTTAATATGATTTGCACACTAGTTCATTCATACAATCGCTGCAAGATAAACACTGCAAATACTATGTGCCTATTACTATTTCTTTTGTTATTCATATCATTTACATACATGGTTTGTTAAACTATTATGTATAGTACATGATTACAAACACACTATTGCTTAGTATGTTGACTTAGCATACCTAGCACATGATTTCAAAACTTTTTTTACGACATACTTACATTGTTTGTGACAATCCATGCTTAGTATATGATGCATCTATCTGTATGGCTAGTGTGAAACATATATTAATATTTGTACTAGAATGAAATACCTGCTACTGATTTTGTTGGATGCAAAACAAATAGTGCTAACATTTCTAGTATGAAACACGTACAATTCAGTAGGTGTTATGTTATGACGATGTTTGTATGATTTATATGTTACTTTGACCTTATTATTTGTTGCCTTCACTTAACACGAGGAGCTATGTGGACCATGTGACGAAACGAGTAATTATGGGTGCACACTTAATTACAAGGTTCGACATATGAGAATCATAGTAAACCTTGTTAAGATGGTGGCATAAAATCTAGAGTGATTAGGTAACGGGAAGGGTATGACGCAATAAGACCACGGTGGATACGCCGCTGGTACTTCATATATATAAGTGTTCTTATTGTGTTATTCTTCTGAACGTTACTAGGGTCACTTGAAGGTTTTATGTTATCTTGGCCCATTATGTGATTATTTGTTATTTGTTATTGAATGCACTGGACGAGACGAGTACATTCATTAACTCTTTTCGAGCCGATCTAGAGTATATTATGGTGTTAAAGGTGACGACCTTGATGCCATAGGTATGTTGACCCGTCTCCTATGTATGAGATGCTTATGGTACATGGGATGTACATCGTGGGACGTTAGAAACCATGTACATATGGCTAGGCTTGAATGTACACCCCTTTGTTTGCTATAGATTTACACTAAGTGCCAAAGTATAACATAGTGCCATACAAAACAATGTTTTATACACTCGACGATGCTTTATAGATTCAAAAGTTCTAAAGGTTGAATACCTTGAGATGCTTTGAATATCTTGTTTACGCTTTGAATCCCTCAAACATTCCCAACACCAAATGATGCTCCACATCTTTGAAATCTCGAGCTTTGTTATTTTTCAATTATTCCAAAAACACTCTACGGTCTCCTTCGAATAAATTTAGGTACAAAATTTCCTAAAGTAGGGGAGACTGTAATCCTTGTGCCAAAATTTCGGGCTTTTGAAAACTTTTTCGTTGAAAGCATTCCGATAACTGATACTTAAACGTAACCCGTTTAACATAACTTACATACCAGGACAAGGACATAAGCTACACATACCCTAAATACCCTTTACGTAACTTAGATACAAGTTTTGAGGGCTTCGGTATGGCAAAAACACGCTATTTTAACTCTAGGGACTATTTTGCAAAATCTGCGAAAGTACGCCGATTCGCGTATTTTTTAATACAGAACATGTACGTATATCCAAAAAAAATTTCCATCATTAAAATCTTGCATTCTAATGATTGGAATGCAAAAATATCAATCGTTACGCAATTACGGTCGTTTACGCGTTAATTAAAGCGTTCGTCGTAATTAACAGAAAAACGTACAGCCGAACGAGCCGACATCCACGACATTTCAGGACATATTTCAAGTTCCTATGCTTATTCACCCTTATAGAGCTTAGAAATAGGTTGACGGGTGTTAGAAACGATAAAACGCGACAATACAAGTCCAGAGGCCAAAGCTGCCAAAAAGAAAACTTCAGCCCCCAGACCTGCCTTGCGGACCGTATGACCACACCCTTACGGTCCGTAAGGGGTGCCCAGCACAGCAGAAAGGTGGCAGCCTCTTGTTTCAAGCCTTGCACACCAAGCATTCGGTTTTGAAGTACTAAATTGATTATTGTATTACCCTTTGTAGCCTTATCCGAATCACCATTAGGATTTAGGATTTTGTGATTCAATGAGACAAGACGATATGACCAAACTAAATCCGTAAAGTATCTATCTATCTTCATAGTTACATTCGTGTAGGATGTTTGAAACACTAAATTGAAGTCTTTGATTGGATTCTTTGTGTACTTTAATGCGTATATGACAAGACGATGTGACGAGACGATGATTATGTGGTTATTGTGATTAGTTGTGATTTAGATAACAAAACGAGTGTAATACCATAAGAACATGGTGGATACGCCACTGGTACTTCCTATATATAATTGTTCTTATTATATTACTCTTGTAGCGTTATCCGAATCACATTAGGATTTTGTGTTCGATTGTTTCAAAGTACAATATCCAAAATCCTTGTAGAACTCTTTCATATTTTACATGTTAGATTCTTAAAAGGATATCCAAAATATTATTACAAATCATTGATTTGATTTCTATAATAATACTCACGCGAGTTATGATCAAATTTCAATATTGTTGTTATTAATCCTTGATTGGATTTCTAATAACATACTCACAAGTTTTATGACCGAATCCAATGCAATTACAATGAGCAAAGTACAATTTTCAAAGGCATACAAATTACTAGTGTTGTAAAAATCGCCACTAGGCCGCGATTAGTCAGCGGTTAATCGCTAGTCGTCCAGTTACTGAGTATTTCTTAAATCGGTCCATTAATCGACTAGGTCCGAGTAGGCCCGACTAGGCCAACCAAAAATCGACGATTCCAGCCAGATTCCAGTAAAAAAACCTTTATATTCCGGCCAAAACCTCTAAATTTCGGTCAGTTTCCAACCAAATCATATGAGTTCCAACAATTAGTCATGTATACTTAAATAAATGAGTTAAGTAAGATTTAAAACCTAGCTACTTAAAATATTTACCTATAAAAATGTATATATGTATACATAAAATCGAAAATTACATATAAAAATCCCGATCTGATTAATCCTGATTAATCCCGGGCAGTCGCTAGTCCCCACTTCACCGGCCAACTAGCGACTAACGAGTTCTTCAACCTTGAAAATTACTTAGTATTAATCATGTTGCCATATACAAAACTCTTTTGTCACAAGTTTCTTAATCAAGTTAATGTATTCCAATACTAAATCTTTTTGCCATTCCTTGGCTTCAAAGAGTCCATTTTCAATAAGACAACTCTCGTAGTTGTCAAAGTATTGCAATTCTAAAATTTTTGCCATTAATTTGTCCAGCAAAACTATGTACTCGCCAACATTGTTTGTTGATGTCTTTCTTTTTTCACATATGTTTCAGGTTTACATTATTCAAGCATGCTGCACATAGTAATGCATTCGGGCTTTAGACGTCTTTAAGAAAAAGACAACTTCATGTATTTATTTGTATTGTAAAACAATGTTAACAATAATGAAACAATTTGTACCAGTAGTTGTGAGCAATTTGTAACGTTACTCCCCGATATTTCCGCCGCATGTTGTTGTATTACGCGATTAGGGTGTTACAATTATGCCATGTGGATTCGTTTAAACTTTTTTATACTTATGCTAGTACTCAAACTTGTATGCCAGCTAATATTTTTTTTGTATTGAACTATACTTTAATATGTATTGCAGAAAATTGATGATGATCATGATGATGATGACGAATGGAACTTAGTAGGTTGAACTAGAAACTCATCTTAATTTTTGTACGTGTTGTATTTATCTTTTGTTAAATTGTTGTATTTTGCTTCGAAACATTGTACTTGATTCTAGTAATGAAATTAAATTTTGATTATTAAATAACTGTCGCAAAATAGCGTTATGAAGTCTTTTGCAATCTATTTCATCACCACCCCTGATGTTTCCGCCATCGGTTGGGGTGTGACACATGGCGTGAGCAACAAGTCACTTTCCCCTGTTGTCAGAGGAGGGCCACAAGAGAAACGTTCAGTCGTAATATCCGGTGTGCTTGGCCATTATCAAATAGACTACATTTTCATCAACCCTGGCAGCACTGCAGATATTATCTATGAGCAGTGTTTTAATCAACTCGACCCGGAAGATAAGGTGCGCTTAGAACCGGTAGATTACCTCTTGACCGGATTCGACCCATGGCCGTGGGGAACGGGTCAGCTAGGTGGATCCACATGAAACCCGTGACACAAAGCGAGTATCCCACATATACACATATTGAGAAACAATGATACATAGTAACATGAGACACGCAGTGACACATCGAATGGCATGTTAAAAATAGAAATAATAAATTTAAAGTAAATGCGAAATACACCCCAAAAGATTTAATGATAAAAATGAGGGAAAAAGGATTTGAATATACTCATGGTTTGAGTTCCTATATAGATATATATAGGGTAAGATTCATGCGAGAACCACGTTTATTCCGAGAACCGTGAGAACCACCTTTATGCAAACTAAAATCTAAAAAAATAAAAAAAAGCACTAAAATTTTTTATTTTTTTAATTTAAAAAAATCGCTATATTTCATTTCCCAATTTTTTTTTCTTTGAGTAACAGTTATCCATGCACATATGCATATGTATCACAACTTTGACAAATTCTGTAATACATTATCAGTAGTAGATAATTGCACTTTAATTTACAATACCATCCGTAATACACTACTTTTTTACATCACCAATATTCAAAATGCATATGTGCATCATTATGTAACCATTATATAACGTGTTTTGGTATAAAAAGGTTGTGATTTTGAATGATGAAGTAGACCCATATACATGTTTTTTTGGTTAGTTATATCTAGTGGTTGATGGTTTGGTTATAGTTGTCACTTTATGATATAATATGTTGATTGGATGGTATAAATGGTGTTGGTATACATGTAATAAAGTGAAAATATTGGTATTGATATTGTATTATAGATGGTAGGAGGTAATGATATTGTATTATGGATGGTAGGAGGTAATGAAAGTGTATTATGGAAGGTATGATAGATGAAAGAGAAAGTGTATTCAAAGTAGTGTACCAAAACACCTTATTTCATGTTGATACATATATATGCACATGTGCATTTTTAATATTTGTAACGTAAAAAGTAGTGTATTACACACGGTAGTGTAAAATGAAAGTACAATTGTCTAATATTTGTAACGTATTACGGAATTTGTCGAAGAAATGATGCATATGCACATGTGCGTTGTAGTGTATTATGGATGGAATGATAGATGAAAGAGAAAGTGTATTCAAAGTAGTGTACCAAAACACCTTATTTCATGTTGATACATATAGATTCACATGTGCATTTCTAATATTGGTAACGTAAAAAGTAGTGTATTACACGTGGTAGTGTAAATCAAAGAACAATTGTCCAATGGTTGTAATGTGTTATGAAATTTGTCAAAGAAATGATAAAAATGCACATGTGTATGGATAACTGTCACTCAAATTTTTTTTAAAATCTTTTTTATTGTTGACGAAATATAGCGAATTTTTCAAAACAAATATATAAAAAAAATTGGTTGGTTTTTAGATTTTTAGGTACTTTTTGGTGGTTTTTGCGGTTCTCGCAATAACGGATGGTTCCTAACGGATCTTTCTCTTTTATATATATATATATATAAAAACATAGAATACTAAATATCAAATAACAAAAATACATATACGAAGTATGTAACCTAATTTATTACTCCTATAAAATATAGTATTCACCTATGCCTAAGTTTATGATTATCTATCTAAGACATGCTAAATTTAATTTAAACAATTCCCACTATAACATAAGGAAATCTATAACTCAGATAAGTTTAAAAGTCTATTACGAATAAATTCCAATTTAATTTTTAAAATGGAATGATAAGAATTTATTTTATCATAAG
Organism: Scalesia atractyloides; assembly: GCA_947069175.1. Classification (NCBI taxonomy): domain Eukaryota; kingdom Viridiplantae; phylum Streptophyta; class Magnoliopsida; order Asterales; family Asteraceae; genus Scalesia; species Scalesia atractyloides. The sequence goes on from CAMTDV010000030.1 coordinate 33,824,002, forward strand.
AAAATGCCAAATCTATTAACTTACTAGGATCCATCTTACCAATATATTTTTATTATAAAACATATTTCATTTACATTTTATAATCAATTATTTGTTTATCAAAAAAGATAATTTTCGTACTTAATACTTAATTACCAATTTACAACCCTAGATCATGAATTCTATAAGATTTCTAAGTCTTGAGTCTCCTTAGTAACCAACAAATAAAAACCTAAATTTCTATATGAATAATTTTTTTATGATTTATATGATTTTATTTTATATTCTCCAATTAAAAATTCATGATAATTCCATACGAAGCCAAAGAATCCCCGATTCCATGGATTACTCTAACATGATATCTAACACCCTTCTTAATTTAATTTCATCAAAACATAGTTCTAAATCAAAAAGCCCCAAATTTTAAACATCTAAGAACCCTAGTTTCTAAGGTTTTCAATTCGGATCCTATGAGTCCTCAACTGTAAAAATTAACAATGGGATATCACAGAGCACGGAAAATTAACGAGTTTAGGCTCTTGAATTACTTGAATTGGTGCCCGATTGAAGGAGTTATGAAGAATCAAAGTTACAAGCCCTAGTTCCTTGATCTTGCTAAATTCATGGAAATTGTTAGTTGTTTGCAGGTTTTGAAAGTAGGGTAATGTCATAAAGGGTTGGAGAATCTCTTAGGATATGTCTTTAAGGCCATGATGGACGAATTCACATTGTACCGATCAAGTTCTTGCATGTTCATAATTGGTGAGTTTAATTTTGAATTAAAGGAATTGATTACGGTTGATTTAAATTGAACTGATGAAAACAGACTTAATGCTCCATTATTTCGAGCAAAATGGGACCATACGGAAGCTCAAGGGTCGCGAAACGATGGCATTGACGTCGGGTCGGGATTCTCTGAGGTGGGTCATGCTGAAGGTTGAAGAAGAAAGCACATTTGCAGGTTCTGGCTCGTGTATAAATACTAGTTGCACAAAATCTCATCACACCCACTGGTGTAGCTAAGCGGTAAACAAGTGGTATGTTTAGGTCGCTGTTTCGAGTCCCAGACTACACCGTTTTTTACAAAGCTTTATTTATGTCACACCCCAACCGATGACGAAAACATCGGGGCGTGGCACTAGGCGAACCAGATTGTCTCAAGAGAAATTCCATAACAATTTACATGACAATATCTTAAACAGTTAACTTCCCATACAATCAACCAATATTTCACGTTTCATCGTTACGAAACATAATATCTCTTAATACAAATCAAGTTCGATCTTCCCTAGATTTATTACATGAGATTTCTAAAGGCAATCCTACAACTAAGCATCCATAGCGAATATCCTCAACCTGCCACGTATGTTAAAATAAAACGTCAATACAATTAAGTAAAGGTGAGCATACAGGTTTGCGTACATAATAAATAAAAAAGCGTTTAGCACCGCCATGACATACGTAAGAGTTGTGAACTATGTAACTACTTAGATTCAAGAAAACCAACAAACCGCGATTGATCGAGGCATGCGAACAAGTGTCCACATCCTAAAGTGAAAATAAATGAGAAATAAAAATGCGAGCCTTAACAACCCTGGGCCTCCGGGTGGCGGGTCAACCTCTAGTATACTATCATGTTAAGGGTGGCGTACAAGCAATCAAGCAATACATACAATTCAGCAGATTTCACGTATAGTCATGTAATTCAGCTTGTTGCGAATAAGCGTTTGAGAGTTCTGTGATGTGTTTTGATATACGAACATATGTGACACCCAAAAGTGCGTTTAGGCGAAAAGGGGTTCAAGTATACTCACTTTGGGTGCGTTTTAGGAGAGAGACGGGATCTGAGATGAGTTGAGGATAACATCGGATCAGCTTGTAAGCAAATAGAAGTGCACCAGTCTTCCGATATGCTGAAACAGTTAACGGGTGACAGAACAGTAGACAATTTCATGCGAACTTGTACCTTAGGGTATAAGTTCGGGTGAACTTGACTACCTAAACTTACTGGAGGTACAAGTTCGGGCGAACTTGCCTGATTTCCTGAGAAATGAGACAAGTTCGGGCGAACTTATCCTGGTTGTTGAGGGATGATACAAGTTCGGGCGAACTTGTCCTGATTCCTTGGAATCAGTACAAGTTCGAGCGAACTTGTGTAATCTTGGTGAAGGATTATCAAGTTCGGGCGAACTTGGTCACCAATATGGTGACAAGTTCGAGCGAACTTGATGTAATCCGAGCGAACTTGACTATTTTGGCCATCAAATCAAGGGTTTTCGCGTCGTTTGCTTAGGAATCGAGTGTTCATCCCTCCAACCTTAAGCCATTGACTAAAACTTAGGCTGGAGAGATCTTTTGGAGTGAGTTTAGCCATTTTACAGAAACTCGGGCTAATCCGGGCGAACTTGATGGTTCGTACGGGTTAGTCTAGCTTGTGTAAAGTGACGATTTCATCCTTGTGCTTCCGGATCTGAGATCTTGCTTGACAACGCCTCGTTCCACTTCACAGCAAACGCAACATACGTCATTTAGTCTGAAATTTGTGTAAAAATCGATGTTTTAAAGGTTTTACTCAGATCCAAATATAGATCTAAGTGAAAACAGAAGTTTTGTAGAAAAAGATGAAGATTTTCGTAAACAGAAGAGATTTGATGAAAACGAAGGCAAAGCCTTGTGCAAAATCGTTGTAAATCGTTGTAGAACGTTGTTATAGTTGAAAACAGGTTGAACACTTAGAAAACAAAGGGTTTCGGTTTTGGGAGCTCCGGGCGAACTTGCAGCAAGTTCAAATGAAGAGTGGAGCTGAGTATTTATAGGTGAGGAGGAAAAAGGAGTTGGAATGATCAAGTTCAGGCGAACTTGCTACAAGTTCGAGCGAACTTGTTTGTTTCCTGAGTTAGTAAGAAAAGTCAGGGCGGACTTGTTGGTTTCGAAGGGTTCTGGTGGCCTGGCAAGTTTGGGCGACCTTGTGAGGTACAAGTTCGGCCGAACTTGACCTATTGGCCAAGTTTTGTTCGATTATTTCGCGTTAAGAGTTCGTTTGGCGATTCGATTCGTATTAGATAGTTTTATAAAGTGTTATAATTGATATAATAGTGCGATTTAGCGATTCGTGCGTGTGAGAGCGTTGCGATAGCGGTTGTAACCAAACATAAACAAATATAACACACATAAAACAAAATTCCACATAATTAACTGCGTTTTGCGATGCGATGGCACAAGTGTTTATTAAACAATAACACACTTGGCTATTGAAGTAACACAATTACTTGTGATTGCGTTGATTAGCGATTAATAAGTGATTAAATGCGATATAGATGTGATAAAATATAAATATCTTAACTTAAACTTCATCATAACCGAATCTCGGAGTACAACGATAGATATAATCGAATTACACGAGAATAAAGTAAAACGAAATTAACAACAAAATTTGGAGTTGTTACAGTCTCCCATACTTTAGGAAATTTCGTCCCAAAATTCAAGTAGTGGCTGTAACAAAGAGATGCGGATATTTAGCCTTCATATCACTTTCCAATTCCCAAGTGAACTCAGCACCGCGTTTGCCTTCCCATCGGACTTTCACAATAGGAATGCGAGAGCGTCGAAGTTCTTGGTCTCTCGGTCCATGATTTCTACCGGCTTTTCCACAAAATGGAGAGTCTCGTTGATTTGTAGATCTTCGAGAGGAACATGAAGATTTTCTTCGGCTAGACATTTCTTGAGGTTCGAGATGTGGAAAGTCGGATGTATGTTGTTGAGTTCTTCCGGTAGTTCGAGTCGATAGGCCACTTTACCAATTCTTTCCAGAATGTTAAAGGGACCAACGTATCATGGCACTAGCTTTCCTTTCTTTCCGAAGCGGATCACTCTCTTCCAAGGTGCAACCTTTAGGAGAACGTGATCTCTCACTTCGAACTGTAGAGGCTTGCGGCGTTTATCAACTAACTCTTTTGACGACTCCGAGCTTTCAAGAGATTGTCTCTGATTTGGAGGATCTTGTCTGTCGTTTCTTGTATTAACTCGGGACCGGTAATTTGTGCTTCTCCGATCTCATGCCATGCAATAGGCCATCGACATTTCCTTCCATATAGTGCCTCAAAAGGAGCCATTTGAATGCTGGTGTGATAACTATTATTGTACGAGAATTCAATTAAAGGTAAATGCGTATCCCAATTACCACCAAAATCTATAATGCACGCACGAAGCATGTCTTCTAGGGTGCGGATCATGCGCTCAGTCTGACCGTCAGTTTGAGGTTGAAAAGCGGTACTGAGGTTAAGCTTAGTACCGAGAGCGGATTAAAAAGTCTCCCAGAGACGTGAGGTAAAGCGACCATCACAGTCAGAGTTGATGTCACGAGGTGTCCCGTGTTGACAAATGACATCATCGGTATAGATTCGTGCTAATCGTTCTACCTTAAAGTCTTCTCGTATAGCAATAAAGTGCAAGGATTTAGTAAGACGATCAACGATAACCCAAATGCTATCGTGACCAGAGGAGGTGCGAGGGAGTTTCGTAACAAAGTCCATAGCTATAATCTCCCACTTCCAAATCGGGATTTCGCGTTGTTCGAGCAAACCAGAGGGCCTTTGATGCTCGGCTTTAACTTTCGAACAAGTTAAGCACTTTGATATGTATAATGCGATATCCTTTTTCATGCCCGGCCACCAATACTTAAGACAGAGGTCCTGTACATCTTGTCGGCTCCTGGGTGAATGGAATATCGAGATTTATGAGCTTTGGTCATTAGCAACTCTCGAAGATTATCACGGGTAGGAATCCAAATTCGATCGAGATAGTAATAAATATCATTAGGCTTAGCTACGAGTTGGGTTTCGGCTCCACATTTCATTTCTTCTTCAGGGTATTCTCGTTATAACAAGCAATTGGGCGGCGCGAATCAAAATTTCTAAATCATTCAAAGCTTGAGAGTCACGAACACTATACAAATAGCTTCGTCGACTGAGAGCATCGGCTACGACATTTGCTTTGCCAAGATGGTATCGGGTATCTCACAATCATAGTCGTTGAGAAGTTTAACCCATCTGCGTAGGCGCATGTTCAGTTCTTTCTGATTAAAGATATGCTGTAAGCTCTTATGGTCGATGAAAACCGTACACTTGGTACCGTAAAGGTAGTGTCGCCATATCTTCAATGCAAAAACAACTGCACCGAGTTCGAGGTCATGGGTAGTGTAGTTCTTCTCTTGGATTTTGAGTTGTCGAGACGCATACGCGATAACCTTGTCTCATTGCATAAGAACACAACCAAGACCAAGATTAGAGGCATCGCAGTAGACGACAAAATCGTCGTTTCCGTCGGGTAAGGCGAGTACAGGAGCGTTGCATAGAATACGCTTGAGAGTTTGAAAGGCTTCCTCTTGTTTGGAATCCCAAATGAAAGTCTTGTCCTTATGAGTTAAAGCAGTAAGCGGAACGACAATTTTAGAAAAGTCGGCGATGAATCGACGGTAGTAACCTGCCAATCCAAGAAAGGAACGGATTTCGGATGCATTCTTTGGCGTAATCCAACTCTTTACAGCTTCTATCTTTGCAGGGTCGACATGAATTCCTCGACTATTAATGATATGGCCGAGAAATTGGACTTTTTCGAGCCAGAATTCACATTTAGAGAACTTAGCATAAAGGCGATTACCTTGAAGAAGTTCGAGGACTAAACGGAGATGACGTGCATGTTTGGCTCTCGACTTCGAGTAAATAAGGATGTCATCGATAAACACAATGACGAAACGATCCAAGAAGGCTTTACACACATGGTTCGTCAAATCCATGAAAACCGCGGGTGCATTTGTAGACCAAAAGGCATGACCACGAATTCGAAATGGCCATAACGAGTACGAAAGGCGGTTTTCGGAATATCTTCTTCCAATACGCGTAGCTGATGATAACCGGAAAATGTAAATCGATCTTAGAAAAACAAGTAGCACCTTGAAGCTGATCAAATAAATCATCGATTCGGGGAAGAGGGTAGCGGTTCTTTATCGTAAGCTTGTTAAGTTCACGATAATTGATGCACATTCGGAACGTCCCATCTTTCTTTTTCACGAAAAAAACGGGTGCGTCCCTAGGTGAAGTGCTCGGGCGTATGAAACTTTTATCAAGAAGCTCTTGAAGTTGGCTCGATAGCTCACACATTTGGATGGTGCAAGACAATAGGGAGCTTTAGCAATGGGAGTAGCACCAGGAATTAAATCGATACGGAATTCAACATCACGAGTAGGGGGTAAACCGGGTAAATCGTCGGGATAAACCTTAGGAAATTCACAACAACGGGGACGTCTTTAAAGGTTTTCTCTTTCTTTATCCAGGTTCACGATGTGGGCTCGGAAAGCAACGCATTGCTTGCGCAAATGCTTGCTCGCTTGGTACATGACATAAGCATCAACTTCTTTGAGGGAGTTTCACCATAAACATGGAGTTGATCACCGTTAGGGAGGGGAAAGCAAATCACTTTATCGAAGCAAACAACTTTAGCATGATTCTCACGAAGAAAATCCATGCCTACTATGATATCGAAGCTACCTAACTGCATAGGTATGAGATTGATCGAGAAGAGGTGGTTGTTGAGACCGAGAGTACAACCACGCAGGACGGAGTTAACGGTAACGGTCCTTCCGGTGGCGACTTCAACATCGAAAGTCTTTGGGAGTTTAGCGCGTTTACATTTTAAAACCTTTTCGAATTCTAACGATAGAAACCAATTATCGGCACCAGTATCAAATAAACATGAAGCATAAATACCATTAACAAGGAACGTACCATTGACAACACTGTTGTCGTTTTGAGCCTGGCGGCGATTGAGATTGAAGGCTCTTCCACGCGCAGCTTGTGGTTGCTGCTGCTGGGGCTGCGGTGGCTGTGGCTGAGTCTGCTGCTGGGGCTCTTGCTTCACGGCTTTGTTTGGGCAGACATTACTGAAGTGGTTTGGGTCCCCACAAGTGTAGCAAGCATGGACCTTTGGGGCTGGCGCTTGCTGCTGGAACTGCTGCTGATTAGCCTGAGGAGTACGAGGTGGAGCTGGTAGAGCTGGTGCTGCTGGGGCTTGAGGAGCTGGCTGACGAGGGCCTGAACGGCAACTGACTGTAAAGTGGCCGTAAATGATGCAGTTGGTGCAGAAACGACAATTGCCTTATGGTGATAAGTGCACTTCGAAAACATTGGATGAGGACCAGTATATGCACGCTTTACCGGAGGTGCGTTTGGTGTGGCTGAGGTTTGGTGGTGCGGTAAGTGCACAGTTCTTGCTCGGGTTTTCTCTCTTGCGACCACGGCGGCTAGACTTTGACTCTTGAGGCTGATCGGAGGGAGGTGCTGATTCGATGATGGCCTGGTTTGCGACTTTGCTGTTCTTAAAATAACCAGCCTGAACCCTTTTGTTGTTTATCTCTGCGGCTAGCTGATAAGTTTCCTCAATGGTGACTGGGCGTGCTGCCTGAACAAAGTCAGCGACGCAATCGGGTAAAGCATGCAGATATTTCTTAATTGCTTTCTCGATAGTGTCCACCTGACCGGGACAGATAATGCTCAACTGCTTGAAACGAGCTGTTAAACCAGCGTTGTCTGGACCGTCTTGTTTAATATTCAAGAACTCATTCTCCAGCTTTTGAATCTCATGCGGAGGACAGACTTCTTTCACTATGATTTCCTTGAGTTCTTCCCAAGTGAGCCCGTAAGCTTCGTCTTGCGCTCGCTGACCACCAATCAAGAGCTCTCAATTGGAACACGCCGGTGGGGTTGATAGTGCGCAGAGCTTCGGGGCATCCACTCTAGCGGAAGCTAACCTCGATAGAATCGAACCAGTGGAACAAGCACTTGGCCCTTTAGTACCAGAGAAAGTAAGAGGTCCACATGCTTTAAATTACTTGAAGCTGAAGGATTTCTTTAGCGTGTCGGACTTGGAATCTACTGAGGAGTTGCTGCTGACAGGATGGATTTCGTTGACAATTTGGGGAATGACTTTAGCCATCTGCTTGGTACCAGTGAAGCGATGCGCTTGTCAGCGTTGTTGCGCTGGATGTTCCTCCTTGTGTGAGATCCCATAGAAGACATCTACATGAAGGATTTGATTGGATGAGATTCGATTATAGCAGGTTTATGTTTAAAAGTTTACTTATTATTATTATTCAAGTAAGGCACAAAATCATATAAACACGTAGGCAAGTACACACGTAGGCAGGTAAACATGTAGGCACATAAGCACATAGTACATAAGCACGTAAGCACGTAGTCACATAATTCATGTAAACATATACTTTGCACGTATTCACCTTCTTATAAGTAAAGCGTAGCACGTTCGAGATGCGATATATAAGGTAATAAGCGAGATAGGCGAGTAATACCGCGTATGAGGCACACATGCCCTCATAGGCGTAAGCGAGTTGAGTGATTAGTTTGGTTGGTGATTAATTAGCGTTTTAGATTACGAGAGCTGTGCGAGTAGTGCATGTATCGATTGAGCGTGAAGGCGATAAATCGAGAAATCGATAAAGCGAGAAATCGTAAAATCCATAAATTTAAACAAATAAATAATAAATAAACTCGATGATGCGTAAAATCGACGATTGCAGGCTTAAATCAATTTTGGAGCGTCATGGGTTTTGAGACAGCGACTACCCAAAGTGATTCAAAAATTCTCTGAGTTCGGACACACGTTTGGCCTAATAGACAAATGCTCTCGCGTACAATGGTTAACGGAATTTATCCTTCGGTTACGTCGTGTTCCGAGTCATCGAAATATCGAGACTTTGGTGAGATTGAAATCGAGGAGTGGAACTAGTTACTAAGGTGCGGGTTTCACCCCTAACTTAACAACTTCATTCCTAATTGTGGTTATGCTCACCAATCAAATCGGGAGTTCCACTAGATAGAAACAGAGATTTCCGTCGAGGTTTTGATATCACTCCTAACTCAACGAAGATATCTCGTGCGAGAGAATGCGTGGAGTGAATGATCTTATCGAGAGTTCTTGGTTTTCACACCTAATATCGACTTGATCACTCGTTTGGTGTGATACGGGCGTTCTTCACGTGTATTATGGTTGCTTAAGGAAAAGCATTGTTTAAAAGTTCAATTCAAAGGATTCAGGTCAAGTTTGGGTGAACTTGGCATCAGCCTGATGTCAAGTTCGAGCAAACTTGCTCAATCCCAGTGAACTATGTTTGATGTTGAGGGGACTGACAAGTTCAAGCGGGCTTGGTCAAGTTCGGGCCAACCTGATCAATTTCAAGCGAACTTTCCCCCAAGTTCGAGCGAACTTGTCTGTTCGTATCAGTTTTGGCATTTAATCGATGCGTAACAGTCTGATTTGGTATCCTAACTATAGACCAGGTCAAACATGGCAGTTCTACCCTATTTTCCCGATAGTTATGTCTCTGATACCAATCTGTCACACCCCAACCGATGGCCGAAACATCGGGGCGTGGCACTAGGCGAACCAGATTGTCTCAAGAGAAATTCCATAACAATTTACATGACAATATCTTAAACAGTTAACTTCCTATACAATCAACCAATATTTCACGTTTCATCGTTACGAAACATAATATCTCTTAATACAAATCAAGTTCGATCTCCCTAGATTTATTACATGAGATTTCTAAAGGCAATCCTACAATTAAGCGTCCATAGAGAATATCCTCAACCTGCCACGTATGTTAAAATAAAACGTCAATACAATTAAGTAAATGTGAGCATACAGGTTTGCGTACATAATAGATATATAAGCGTTTAACATACACCGCATGACATACGTAAGAGTTGTGAACTATGTAACTACTTAGATACAAGCAAACCAACAAAACGCGATTGATCGAGGCATGCAAACAAGTGTCCACATCCTAAAGAGAAAATAAATGAGAAATAAAAATGTGAGCCTTAACAACCCCGAGCCTCCGGGTGGCGGGTCAACCTCTAGTATACTATCATGTTAAGGGTCGCGTACAAGCAATCAAGCAATACATATAGTTCAACAGATTTCACGTATAGTCATGTAATTCAGCGGGTTGCGAATAAGCGTTTGAGAGTTGTGTGATGTGTTTTGATATACGAATATATGTGACACCCAAAAGTGTGTTTAAGCGAAAAAGGGGTTCAAGTATACTCACTGTGGGTGCGTTTTAGGAGAGTGACGAGATCTGAGATGAGTTGAGGAGAGCACCGGATCAGCCTGTAAGCGAACAGAAGTGCATCAGTCTTCCGATATGCTGAAACGGTTAACTGGTGAGAGAACAGTAGACAAGTTCGGGCGAACTTGTACCTTAGTGTACAAGTTCGGGCGAACTTGACTACCTAAACTTACTGGAGGTACAAGTTCATGCGAACTTGCCTGATTTCCTGAAATCAGACAAGTTCGGGCGAACTTGTCCTGGTTGTTGAGGGATGATACAAGCTCGGGCGAACTTGTCCTGATTCCTTGGAATCTATACAAGTTCGAGCAAACTTGTATAATCTTGGTGAAGGATTGTCAAGTTCGGGCGAACTTGGTCACCAATCTGGTGACAAGTTCGAGCGAACTTGATGTAATCCGAGCGAACTTGACTGTTTTGGCATCCAAATCGAGCATTTTCGCGTCGTTTGCTGAGGAAATCGAGTGTTTATCCCTCCAACTTGATGGTCTTTTGGAGCGAGTTTAGCCATTTTACAGAAACTCGGGCTAATCCAGGCGAACTTGATGGTTCGTACGGGTTAGTCTAGCTTGTGTAAAGTGACGATTTCGTCCTTGTGCTTCCGGATCTGAGATCTTGCTTGACAACGCCTTTTTCCACTTCACAGCGAACACAACATACGTAATTTAGTCCGAATTTTGTGTAAAAATCGATGTTTTAAAGGTTTTACTCAGATCCAAACATAGATCTAAGTGAAAAACAGAAGTTTTGTAGAAAAAGATGAAGATTTTCGTAAACAGAAGAGATTTGATGAAAACGAAGGCAAAGCCTTGTGCAAAATCGTTGTAAATCGTTGTAGAACATTGTTGTAGTTGAAAACGGGTTGAATCTTACTTAGAAAACAAAGGGTTTCGGTTTTGGGGAGCTCCGGGCGAACTTGCAGCAAGTTCAAATGAAGAGTGGAGTTGAGTATTTATAGGTGAGGAGGAAAAAGGAGTTGGAATGATCAAGTTCGGGCGAACTTGTATCAAGTTCGGGCGAACTTGTTTGTTTCCTGAGTTAGTAAGACAAGTCCGAGCGGACTTGTTGGTTTTGAAGGGTTCTGGTGGCCTGGCAAGTTCGGGCGAACTTGTGAGGTACAAGTTCGGCCGAACTTGACCTATTGGCCAAGTTTTGTTCGATTATTTCGCGTTAAGAGTTTGTTTGGCGATTCGGCTCGTATTAGATAGTTATATTAAGCCTTATAATTGATATGATAGTGCGATTTAGCGATTCGTGCGTGTGAGAGCGTTGCGATAGCGGTTGTAACCAAACATAAACAAATATAACACACATAAAACATAATTCCACATAATTAACTGCGTTTTACGATGCGATTAGATAAGCGATGCGATGGCACAAGTGTTTATTAAAGAATAACACACTTGGCTATTGAAGTAACACAGTTACTTGTGATTGCGTTGAATTAACGATTAATAAGCGATTAAATGCGATACAGATGTGATAAAATATAAATATCTTAACATAAACTTCTCATTACCGAATCTCAGAGTACAATGATCGAATTACACGAGAATAAAGTAAAACGAAATTACAACGAAATTTGGAGTTGTTACAATTTAGTACTTTGGTTAAAAAGTCACTTAGCCCCCTACACTTACAAGTTACAAATATTAATCAAAACAACCCCTTTAGTGTTATAACTTGAAAAATCAAACCTTAGCAATAATAGTTAACCACTCTAAACCTAGTTTATGTATGATAATTTTGTTAATTGTTATGACTTATAAAAACTAACTTAGTTAATCGCTTTAATTTATAGATTTTGACGGAAAAAACAACCTTTATTAATTTTTATATTAAACCTCGTAACCTATTATTTTAATTTATAACCAATTATTAAAACAACCAAAGGTTTTAATAATTTCGGATTTACTCGAATACTTCAGATCCGGTTTACAATTCAAGTCGGGTTTTGGACATCCGTTTTTGACGGATGTCACATCAATACCACTTATTTCGTAGGGAAAGTTGTTAAGCATGGTCCTGAAAGGCATGACATTACTTGGTTCACCGGAGAAGAAGGTCTTCTGGCTGGATGTTGTTGTCGACGGCGAGGACAAAAGAGGAGAAAGAGTGTGTGAGAAGGTTTGGGGTGTAAAAATGGAAGGGTTCTCTCTCATAAGTAGGGGTTTGTTATTGAGCGCACTAAGTAACTCGTGTGAAATTATCTTTCTGCTCCTGAATCAATAAAGGCCAATGGTAGACTAACCGTTAACTTAAGCGGTGTGAAAGGACATCCATGATTGATGCAATAAGGAAAACACGGGGTGTGAAGCTGCAGGATTTTTAAAATAGGGGGTAAAGCTAATCCCACCTGTATGACTCATGGTGTAAAATTGTAGTTTAGTCTTCAAGTTAAAGAAGGAACACCAATAGTTATTGAAGAGGTTGTTGATTTAGAGAAAACGAGGAGCATTCTAAATTTCTATGAGTTATTCTAATTACACCTTACTACATGGTATTTATTATGTTTGACCAATGTGGTCCAATAAAACTAATTCTCTTTCTCCCATTAATTATGTTCTAACAACATGAAATTGATCAACATTAATTATACCCTGATCAAGTAAAACTAAAGACATAACTCATTTTTGAACGAAAAATTTGGATAACTGATGTACCATTAGAGTATCATCGTGCTACCTGCAGAACCACCTGGTCATATCTATCTCCACTAGGCATAATGCCTATACACTAATTCAGGAAGAAACCCTATAATTATGGGAAAAACATCCCTTGTGGGAATCGAACTTAGGACCAATTGGTCCCAAAGCCTTATCCCACCCCCAAGATGCAACTAAGCTAGAAAGTCATGGGCAACTAAGAGTAGGGTTAAAGACCACATTTCCAACTAGTCATAAACATTTATCTTTTTTATTCATTTGAACGAATTAAGTAACTTGCTTCATATATGTTTTATAATCATTTATCGCGATAATTCATTTTAAAGGTTAGAAAAAAAAGAAACCTGATAACACAAAGTGGTGGATGTTCCCATTTAGGATAAGAGATGTATATATATATAGTTTTTTAGTTGGATCTAAATATAATAACTAAATCTATTGATTAAAATAAATAAACTGAATTCAACCCTACTAATCACGATAAATAAGGAAAGGGGATTAAATATATCAGTGCATGCTGAAGTGTCCATACCTATTGCAGTTGGTGCGTAGGCGGCATGGTGCGGTGGTAGAGTGGTGGTAGGTGCAATTTGCACACTTGGGATAAGACCCAGTGTAAGCTCAAGTGGGGTTTTGCGTTCGGATTGGTTGTTGCGGTGGTTGGTTTTGCGGAGTAACGGCCGCATAATTTTGGCTCGAAGCCTTCCACTTCTTGCCATTGATGTTGTTATTTTTGGTGGGTGGTTTAGTAGGTGTGGGTTCAGGGGTTGGCTTGGTGGTGGCTTGGTGAGCTGACTTGGTTGGACCCTTCTTTTCAAAGGCTCCTTCCATCATCAAGCTATGGTTGAATTTGGTGGCGTGGCTATAGGCGTCCTCGATGGTTTTAGGTTGGGAGGAGTCAACGTAATTAGCGAATGAGGAAGGTAGGGCTCGAATGTACTTGGTGATAGCCTTCTCTGAAGAGTCGACTTGGCTAGGGCAGAGGATACTAAGTTGTTTGAACCTAGCGGTGAGGACGTTATTGTCTCTTCCCACTTGCTTTATGTTCCAGAACTCGATTGCGAGTTGTTAGAGCTCGTGAGGAGGACAAAACTCCTTCTCCATGAGCTTCTTGAGCTCGGTCCAAGTTAAGGCGTAAGCGGCAGCGTTGCTACGCCTGTTACGCTTCGACATCCACCAATCGAGTGCCCTTGATTAGAATTCGCCAGTGGTGTTGGTAGTGCACAAGTGTTCGGAGCATCCGCTTTGCAGTAGTTTGGTTGCGTCTTCTTCACCAGTGAAAGGAATAGGGCTACATGCATTGAATTGCTTGAAGGTGAATGTAGGCTTAGGCTTCTCGACCTTAGTGTCAGTCGCGTCATCCTTGGTTTCGATATTGTTCAGGATGGGGGTAGGTTGGATCTTACTGACAATGTCAGGGATTACCTTGGCCATTTGCTTGGCCATGAAATGCATCATCTCCTTCTTAGTCATTGAGTCCCAATTGTTGCTGGTGCTCTTCTTGGAGTCAGAATTTTCACCATGAGACGACATCTAGAGTGTTAAAAAGAGGGAAAAGCTGAGATTTGATTATAATGGTTTAATAAAATAACGTTTTTGTTGCATGATTAAGCATAACTGTTCGCGTATCACGTAGTTTTGCATGCAAATTTCACGTATCATATAAGTTTCACATAAGTTTGCACAAGTATAACACGTATTTTCATGGCATAATCACGTATATAAGACAGTGAGAGTACTAAATTTAGTTTGTTCACGATTATTAGTGTTGTTTTAGGTTGCGAGTAACGTGTGATTGGTGTCTTCAATCTTGAAATGATAAACATTTCCAAAGTAAAACACATAGAAATTGAGGCATCATAAAAGAGAGGCTCGTAAAAACATTGGAGTGTTTCGGGTTTAGGAACTTCGACTATTCCAAAGTGAATCGAAATTCCTTTCAAACTAGGGAAACATGCTTTGGCCAGTAGGTAAAATTCTCTCGTTGAGAAGCGATTAATGGTAACAACCCTTCCTGTTACTACACATGTGACAACCCGATGTTTCAAATGTCTCTTTTTTACCGCTTACATCATTTGTAATCACTTTTTACTTGAGATTCTATTATAAAAGGGTTAACGATGTTTTAAACGCTTTTATCTCGCTTAATTAATGCATTTAGACGCTTGATACTTGAACGCTCCTCACAACGCAAACTCAACGCGGTTATTTAAGTTATTATGTGTGTTTACGTGTTCTATATGTTTGATACTCGCTTAAACGCTCGCTCGCAAGCTTAACTCAATTTATCACGCCGATACACAACATAACGCTTAATGCCTCGCTAAAAGTCTTAACGTACTTAAAATAACTAACTAATACAAGCGAACACACCAAACGAACAGTCGAAACGCGAACTGGAAACAAATTTGCACAAGACAAGCCAATTCGTGTTAATTGACCAATTCGCACGAATTGCCTCCTAACTCTCCATCCTCCTCCTTTATAAATACCACCCTCACTCACACGCACTCCCCTTGCTGCCACTTCGGACAGACCATCCTCTACCCACTTTTCTCCGTTTTCCAAGTAAGTAATAACTTTTTTACACAAACCACAACGATTTACATGAGTTTATCTCCGATTTCATCCAAACTTATCCTGTTTATGAAAACCTTCATCTTTTTCATAAAAAATTTTGTTTTTACCTTGGATTCACACTTAAACGAGTATATTGGGCTTAGCTTTGGCTTCTCAAGTTAGAAATCTTGTTATTTCAACTCACCAAGGTGTTCAATCCTAGGAAAACTGTTTTAAACTTGATTTTTACACTAAAACGGACCAAAACCAACATATGTTTCGTTCACCAGATAGTGGGACGAAGCGGTGTCGAAACTGTCATGAAAAGGACTTGAAATCACATCCGTTTCAAACGAAAACTCAGTCCTAGACGCACGAAGACGCAAGACAGTCTCTCGTGCGAACTGGACTGGCTCGTACGAATTGGCCCAGTTCGTACGAACCAGTCCAAGTTCACACAAGTGACTAACTCGCTCCAAAGACCTCTTCGGCACTAGGTTTAATCGGTAGCTTAAGGCTGGAGGGATGAACACTCGATTTCCCGAAGAACGACGCGTAAAACACTCGATTTTAGACACGAAACAGGTCAATTCACACCAAGCATAGCTTGTACGAAGTGCACAACTCGTACGAACTGGCCAGTTCGTACGGTCTGACCTAGTTCGTACTAAGCACAGTTCGTACGAACTGCCTGTTCCTCGCACCGATCTCCGTTTCGACCGTTTCAGCACTATGGAAGACTGATGCACTTATGTTCCCGCATGCAGGCTGATCCGGCGCTCTCCCCGCTCCATCTCGCTTGTGTTTAACTGTTTAAACACGCACTGTGAGTATACTTGACCCTTTTTCACTTTAACGCACTTTTGGGTGTTACATACGTTCTTTATAAAACAAACATTGCACACGACACTTAAAACGTTTTAAACGCAAACCGCTCTCGCATGCTCATACGTGAAACGATGAATTGTTGTGTGCTATGTTTACGCTTGATGACTCGCACTACCACCCTTAACATGATAGCAGCTATAGGTTGACCCACGACCCGTAGGTCCGAGGGTTGTTAAGGCACACTTTACTTTACTTGTTTACGTACATGGGCACTTCAGTGAACACATGACGCCCATCTCACACATGGTCTCGTTGGTTAGCTTGTATCAATGCTAATAGCTTACATGATTCACTTTGTCTATGTTTATACATGCTGGTTTTGTGAAACACTTTCATTACTATACTTATGCTAAACCTGTGTACTCACTTTTACATTATGTATTGACTTTTATTTTAACGTATATAACAGGTTGATGGATCATATGCTAAAAACGTATTAGGCCCTAGATACACGCCTAATTTAGTTATATTTTTGTGGTGCTTCTTGAGACAATCTGTATCTTATTTTCAAATGATTCTATGGATTTGTTTAGTGTTGATGAAATTGAACTTAATTAATTATTGTCGTGAATATAGTCGTTATGGATCCTCTCGAGCAATCTCGTCGCTTAGTGCCACATCCCGATGTTTCCGCCATCGGTTGGGGGTGTGACAACACGTCCCTAATCGATCGAAAAATCGAAACTTTAGCGGGATTGAAAATCGAGGAGTGGGACTAGTTAACAAGATGAGGGTTTCACCCTTAACTTGATAACATCGTACCCCGAATGTGGTTGGTATTTACTAAATGAGGAGTGAATTCCGACTCCTTTGTAAGGTCCACTAGAGTATGATAGGGAATTTTTCCATCAAGATGTGGATATCACTCCTAACTTGATTGCATAACTTCGTGCAAAGATCGAATACGCAGATCGAGAGTGATTACCAAAGTGTGGGTTTCACCCTATTTTGGTGAGATCGTCTCATTTGTAGATGAGTGTTCAAGTCTTTAAGTGTGTATTGTGTAAGCCTTAGGAAAGGCATGTATTGTTTAGGGAAAACAAGGTTAGATCAGAAGCAGAATAGGTTAATGTTTAGATGTTTAATCAAGGAAGTAGTACACTTCGCACGAGGAAGGCTCTTCTCATGCGAGGTGACTGTCACGTCGTACGAGGCGACAGTCACTTCGTACCAGGTTGCTCAGCTCGTATAAAGGGGGTCTGTTTGGTGATTAGACTATAGACTAGGCCGAATCATGCAATTTTACCTAATTCCCAGTAGTTATGGCTCTAATACCAATCTTTCACACCCCAACTGATGGCGGAATCATCGGGGTGGACGTAAATAGATTGCTCGAGACTTCATAAAGCTAAACTTTTAACAATGATTAAAGATAGCAAAATTTCATTTCATTTCATTCAAAATCCGATTACATCAATTCGAAACAAATACAACATTTAAACATGAAAGTACGTCAAAGTACAAGTACAACAACAATCAATGAAAAGTGGGTTTCTAAGTTCATCCTACTTAGTTTCCTGATCATCATCGTCATCAACCTGCAACACATGTTAAAGTATAGTTCAACACACAAAGCATTGGTGAGCATACAAGTTTGAATAATAATATAAAGTAAACGTTTTAACGAACCCTCATTCAAATATGTCAACTTGAAACTGATTGGCTAAACCATCATGCAATTATACTTGTCAACCCGAAGTGTTCCCGCAAGCATGATCTATTCATAACAATGAAAAGACCTAGGTATTAAACTTAACATGACCTCAAGAATACGGGCAGTGCATTAATTCTATAGCGCTATACATGTTAAGGGAGGCTCAATCAAAGTTAATGACGAATACAAGCATATGAGTATAAGCACGTGTGAATCAAAGTTTAGCATAACAAGCATGTATAAAGGATTTTTTTTTGTGATTTAAGTATAAGCATGTTTATGTATTTTGATAGATTGCATGTATTAACCCCAAAAGTGATGATATTAAAAATGGGTCGAGTATGCTCACAGTTTTGTAAGCTTCCTAAGCGGATTCGGTAGTCGATGAGTGTTGAAGTGGAGTCACCAGGGGTTACCCTACAAGGGGTAAACAGGAGTGTATGAGTATTCTGTTTTGACCGATAGGTCCAGATTCTGAGGCAGAAGGTACAAAAAGGAAACGAAAAAGATACCACTTCCTATGAAGCGGACAGACCTCCTTGTACAAGCTGACTTGCAACTCGTACGAGTTGACTGGTACCTCGAACGAGTGGACATGCTGCTCGTACGAGTTGACTGTTCTCTTCGTGCGAAGTGACGATCTTGGAACATTTTAGCCCGTTTTGTACCCTTTTCAACATTGATTTCTGTGAACGTGAATCGTGACAACGAGGCAGAGTAATCGGGGCCATAATATTAGATTAGATTATGATTAATATTAGATCCAGACCGGTAATAGAAATACAAGAATTTAAGTGTGATTTATATATATGTATATATATATATATATATATATATATAGGGAGAGGATCATGAGAAAACTAGATACAAATGAGAAAACTAGAAAACTAACTAAAAAAGCCAAAAAAAAAGCATAAAAAACATACAAATTTTTTACAATTTTTTTATAAAAAATCGCTGCATATTATGTATAATTTTTTTTTCAAAAAAAATAAAAAACTTGTACTGCACATGTGCACTATATGTGTACTACACATGTGCATTATATGTATATGTTGCACATGTGCATTATATGCTTTTTTTATTTTTTTTTAAAAAGTTTTTATATAATATATATAGCGAATTTTTATAAAAAAATCAAAAAAAATTTTGATATGTTTTTTGGGCTTTTTTTGTTAGTTTTTTGGTTTTCTCATTTAAACTAGTATTCTCATGATCCATCCAATATATATATATATATATATATATATATATATATATATATATATATATATATATATATATATATATATATATATATAGTCAAGTTCATCATTGAAGTCAAGCGTAGAGATGTCAAATCTCTTTATATGATTCACCAAAGCACAAGGTTGCAAGCAACCCGGTTGGTCATGAATTAACAAAAAAGTAAGGGCTATTCAAGTGAGGTGTGGAACTTAATTCGAGCAACCAAAGCTCCCAACGTTCTCACTAGCTTATCACTAGTTCAATCCAATAAGGATGATGAACCGGGTTAGCTTACAACACGTGTTGCAAAAAAAAAACCCAAAGTAGAAGGGAAGTTGTGGTTCACAAGTTTTTAGTGAGTTAAACTCACTTAGACAAATCTGAGATAGTTCTACCTGAAAATCAGAAGTTTGAGAGTGATTGTAGGTGTGTACGGAAAGTGTGAAGTGAGGAGGTTCGGGTGTATTTATAGGAGAAACAGGCTGTTCGTACGAGCTGGACACCTCCTCGTACGAGGGGCATTACTTCGTATGAGTTGGTCTGTTTCGAGTCGTTTTCTCGTGTTTTTAGTGGATTCTAGGTGTTTATGCATTCATGGTGAATGTATAAGTATAATAACACACTAATTAAGTATTTCAAGCATAAGTAAGTATCCAAGAATGGGTATTGCACGTATGATATGTATAAGTTTGTATGTAAATAAGCATTCGAAATGATTAAATTAAACGTATACAAGTATGGATAAATGCGGGTTCTCATTATGATCAATATCTCAGAATACAAGGAAAAAGGAAAGCGAACAAAAATAGAAATCTAACAACACTTTCTAAATAAAGAAAGTCCAGAAATGCGGAGCGCTACATGGGGGCATCTCCGTGGTGGCACGTGGTGGCCGGTGACCATGCGTGGAACACCACCACCACCCATGTCCACCACGCGTGGTGTTTATAACGTGTTGAGTATATCACGTGTGAAGAAATGAGATAGCTGTTACATTTTTTGAACGTTGGAGGAGTTTGGACCATTGAGCATGTTTGATTTTTATAAAAAAAGAAACCTTAACCACTATATAAATATCATTCATTTTAAGATTTTAAACCCACAAAAATCATTCATCTCTACACCCTACATAAAATGGAATTTCCAACCGTTACGTTTCCGCTAGACACCGATAGCTCTTCGTCTTCCGACGATGACACGCTTGAATTTTTCGAGATGGCGTACAACGAACCGAAACGTTTGAGCTGACTAAAGAAGCGAATGGTGGATCGTGATCGTATACATGCCAACGA
This sequence comes from Scalesia atractyloides, assembly GCA_947069175.1. Classification (NCBI taxonomy): domain Eukaryota; kingdom Viridiplantae; phylum Streptophyta; class Magnoliopsida; order Asterales; family Asteraceae; genus Scalesia; species Scalesia atractyloides. The sequence goes on from CAMTDV010000030.1 coordinate 33,844,414, forward strand.
AGTGTTAATGAATGATTATTTTGTGGAAAATCCGGTCTACAATGCAAAATGTTTAGGGATTGGTTTCGTTTACCGAAAGATGTATTTTTAAATATTGTAGGAGACATTGAAGCAAGCGAAGAATGGTTTCAAGAATGTTACGACGGGAGGGGCAAACGAGTTTCACGCCGATACAAAAATGCACATCCGCATTCGCCAACTAGCAACAGCTAACCCTCCCTATCAATTTTATGAATACTTAGCTATGTCGGCAAGAACTTCACGTGAATATTTGCAATTCTTTTGTAACGTGATCATTGAATTGTATGGCAAAGAGTTTCTACGTAAACCCCACGAGACACGACATCACACATATTTACGCCGCGCATGAGGCTAGATGGCATTTTCCAGGGATGCTCGGTAGCATCGATTGTACACATATCGAATGGAGAAATTGTCCAAGATTATTGCGAGGGGCGTATGTTAGGGGTGACGCCAAAAGACCGAACATCAATTTGGAGCACCAGCGTCGAATGTGTGACAACAGGTACTTTTCGGCTTCTAATTACGCGATTAACAACCGTTTAAGGTGATAATAAATTGTGTTTAAGACACTTATTAACTTAATTAGGCTTCTGAAAGGCATGGGAACGCTTATCTAACCTTACAATGTGCGTATGGTGATTTTCGGGAAAACTGAGTAATGATAAACGGTAATGAACTTAACCGTACAAAATACTGGCGACGCCTGTAACACCCCAAAAACGTCGCAGTGGAAATACAAACGTAATGGTGACGGAAGTTGGTGCCCATAAATATCTTGTCGACCAATGCGTTGTTAGTGTTGGACATTCTACTTAATTAAAACAAAGTTTTTAAAACATAAAGTTTAAAGTACGTCACAACCACACCATAGTTAAGTTGTTTTGATCCATTATGGATCTCATTACAGACATTGTCCCAGGTTAGTTTTAAAAGTTGTCCAAAACATTATTAAAGAAAAACATGCACCAAGACCACAAGACACGCCATAATTCCCGAAGCCATGCTCAAGTACCTGAAGAACACGTTAAAATCAAGTGTCAACACAAAGGAGGGGTGAGCTCACATATTCAAATTTAAAATAATTTGATCCGAGGAAAAACTTTCTAATTATGTGTTTATTATCAAAACATCCAAATAATATTTTCGAAAGTTTATTTATTTATTTCCTTAATAAAAATCCATGAGTCAGCCGTCGCAAGCGTTTCCCCGAAACCTCCGAACTAAGCATCTTCCCAAATTTCACATATTAAATTTATTTTACATCCATTTGTTCAGATTCGTAATTTTGCAAGACATTACGAGCTATATTAACATTAAGGGTATAATCAACGCTAGACAATAACAGAATATAAATTCGTCGCTTGACATGACACGGAGCTACCGGTCACGACGGGGTTGTCAACCCGATAGATCTATCAACAATTTCACGCAATCCATATTAATGATTAAATGGCTAAGTTCGCGCAAAGTGCCCGCAATGGGTCACCCAAGGTGCCAACCTTATGAACAATATATATATCCTACTAAAATGATAAAATTTAATATAACACGTCGTACGAATCCCCGACGTCCCCACCGAAACGTAAGCCTAATCCCGATACTTACTTTCTTGAGACCGGGCCAATTCGATACAACTTTAGATTTAAACGTTTTAAATCCACACGGTCGTTCTATCCCATAACACTGTAAAATCCTCATTTCACCCCTGAAACGCATATATCATTATTCCAAAATCCGTTTCATCCCGAAACATATTTATGTCCAAAACCATGTTTTTCTCCAAAAACATTTCACATAATTTCCAAATCATATTTTTCACGAAAATATATTTATAGTTTTATCAAAGGCATATTTTATACAAAAACGTATACTTATCCTTTTAAGGCGTGTTCTTCCCCAAAACATATACAAAAACAGTAAAAAGAGGGGGTTTAGTGACACTCACCTTTGGGTGCGTATTTAAAATAGCGCGATCTCACAATTTGATTTTACACGTCCTAATATACGAGGCATGATTTAATAATCAATATATTACAACATTCCTAAGTTTCTCCAATACTTAGAATTTTCACATAACTTTGAGATTTTCTCGAAAAGTCATTATTTTTTATTATGTTGGCATATTAATATATATATATATATATGAGTTCATATATATATATATATATGAGTTCATATATATATATATATATATATTTAATATTTTTGCGACTTGAACGATTTTATTGGTGACCTTAATGTTTTATCCGTTACACTTCCGTTTATAAGTACTATATATCTACGATTTGCTCGTCGTAATATATATACATAAACGTGCACATATTCACAATATCATCACATGCGAAAACTAATTAACTTAATTCACTTATCATTTTTAAAGCATGTATACATGAAATAACTCACTAAGTTAACCTATGTATCAACTTTCATGCTCGACAAATAAGTTACACATTTTAACGCGATTTCACCGATATATGCCTAGTATTAATTCCCGCTATCATGTCAACACTTAACATATTATCATGTTCACATATTTAAATCACATAACACATTTAAACACATAAGGTTCACCCATGAACAACCCATTCTAGTGTATGTTGAAAAATGCGTATTTTAGTGATTCGGTGACGTTTTCGGGTACCGAAAGTCACGTATGACTAACCAAACACCAAATAAACTAAATATAAGTTAATATAATTATATTTATATAAAAAATATTAGTTTATTTACTGATCTAAAACAGTTTCATAAAAACCCTTTTAAAAAGGCACCGTTTTTACCGCATAGTTTTGTGTCAAACATTACCCTAACCATCCGAACTCGAAACGACTTCAAATTTTATCACAATACATGTTATATACTGAATAAAATTATGGTTATAATTAGATTAGGCAGTTTTTGTGTAAGACACATAACTCATACGATTTCACACATTTTACAACTTTTTAAGCACATAGTACTATATGCAAAGCTAGTACACTTTATATCAAAGTTCCATACCACTTTTATATATGAGATAACCTTATTTTTTAAGATTTATTTACTGATCTAAAACCATTTTATTATAACATGATTAAATCCTCATTTTATGTACATACATTCACATGCATGACTAGGTACAAGCACTTAATGCACAAACATCATGTCTTCATCATTTTGTATGAACTAACATGCATCCAACATATATTTGTTTCATGTTCATACACTTAAGAACACCATCTTCATATGACTATCATCATCTAATCATTTAAATTAAATGCAAGATATATATATGCATATATTCTTACACATTTAAGATTTAATCAACAAAAATGTACATGCATGCATATATATACATATATACACGGCATATATACATATACATACAAGATTCCAAAGTTCAACTTTTCATATACATCCTTTCAAATCACCATAACCTTTTTAGAACATTCCAAAGATTACATGCATTCACCTTTTAACATCTTATCAAGCAAGATCATTTCAAACATCAAAACTCAAACTCTAACATACATACACACACACTCACGACCATATATATACACACATTCATGTCCATTTTCATTTCCTTTTAAAACCCATTTGATGTTGTTTTCAAGTTAGTGTTTAAACCCAAGAACATGAGAAACTTCATTTACTATCATTTCCATCAACAAGAATCAAAAGCATATTTTAAGAACATGATTTTATACCTTCAAGTTCTAGTGGGTTTTGATAAAGATGTTGATATGGAGCTTGGATGTTGCTTGAAACACTTCAAAAACACCTTTGATTCTTCAAAAATACTTGAAATGGGATTGCATGAACATGAATTCTTCAATGGAGGTTCAAAGTTGAAAATGGAGGTGTGTGTGGGGGCTCACGGCCAAGAGAGAGAGAGGAGAGAGAGAGATGAGATTTGTTTGGTTATTTTGCATGTTAAATGGAGTGTATATCTTGCCTTAATCATCACATGAGCTTCCCTAGGTGCACACTTGTCTAAATGGAAGATTTTTCAAAAAGTGGGCAGCCATTAGGCCGCCACCTATTGCACACACACATACATATCTTATACATACACATATATACTGGTATTTAACTGGATATCAGGTGTTTTATCTAGCGTTTTAAGTGCGTTTTAAATTATTTTCAACGCTCTATAAAAATGAACTCACTAAAATATTACTAATCAATATTTTATTTGCTAGGACCAGTTACGTTGTCGGTAATTGGCAGTATGCGCGCTGTGCTGCGCAGTACGCGCTTAATATTCGCAGAATATGGATTTTAAGCGTTTTAATTTATTAAAGACATTGAATTCGTTATCACTTCATTCGTGACTGCTACGAAAAGAAGTTGGTACAAATAGAAAAAATCCACACCGACGAACAAAAGGCTGATTTTTATACCAAACCATTTTCTTTATCACGGTTTAAATACTTGTTAAGAATTAATGGTATGAAAAATTTGCTGACAGGTGCAGACGCTGAGGTTGAATACGGATCGGACGACGAGTTCGCGTGATCCACATTGGTTTGTCTATATTTTTCTAGTTTAGAATTTTATTAAAAACTAAAATACAAAAAGACGTTTTTGATTTTAGGGGGAGAAATGTTAGAGAAAATACAAAAAAACATTTGAAAATTTTAAAATCCAAAAACATTTGAAAAATGCGAAAAGTACAAAAACATTGAAAAAGACAACCAAAGATGCAAGCAATGATCAATCAAGCATAAAACACTTAAAGTAACCTCAAACTAGACTTTTATGATTAAAACATAATTGGGTTCGGATTTCGAGACGGTTATGCACGATTTTTAAAACCGAGTCTTTTGACACTAAAAACGCGAAAAACGGAGCCCGTTTCGCAAATCGGAGACGCGTCCGGGACTCAAAAACATACCTAAACGTAAACAGAAGATAAACATCATCTTTTAGTGTGCAATACGAAGCACGAGGTGGCCCACACGGGGCCCACCCCCAAACCGCCACCCCCTTTTTATATATTAACATATTTTTTTTCTTTTTATTCTTCATTTTAAAAAATTTCCACAAGCTTTCCTCCAAATATGCCATGGTCCTTCCTTCTTCAGCTGATCTTCATCAAGTACATCACTAAATCAAGGTGATTTCACAAGTTCTAAGTAGTTTTGATCGTTATTTCTTGATTAAACGTGATTTATAACCGAAAACTCGTTTAATCCATGAAATTTGGAAGTTTAAACAAGTGTATGGAATGAATAAGAACACCTTGGGAATTCCCTGGTGTTATATGACAGCCATGGTCACAAATCTTTGGGTTTGATTCCCTAATCAACACCTATTCGACAAAAATCGCGTAACTATTCGATTAACCGAAAAACCATGAAACAAAGCATAATTGATCTAAGTTCTTGCATAATTTGGATTGTACTTGATGTGTAGGTACTGAATATAGCTCCTACACCCTTCTGGACTCAAGAAAACCCGTGGAAACGAAGCTTGCGCTAGGTATATCGCTCGAAAACCGAATCTAGAGTAGGCAAATTATTGTTTAGACTATAACTTGGTCCATGATACTTGGATTGAGCTAAACTTTGGTGTGGTGATGTAGGGTATTGTCAGGAAGGTCCACATAAAATTTTAAAATTTTTGGAATTCTCTATGATATTTGGTGAATTTTGACTGTTTTACCAAAAGAATTTCGGAAAAATTATTAAACGAGTTCAATAAATCACAAAATTTTACAGAGACACTAAGGATCATATGGGGAATGTTCTGGGAAAATTCGGAGTCTATTGGTTGAGTTTTGATTTGGGTTAAAAATCCACGTTTTTTGAGAAGTTCCTAGACATGTAAAGGATGTTCTGGAATTTTTTGGGAATTTTTATGTCACTGATGATAATTAATGTTAATTATTTTGTTAAATATTATTTTATAAATAATTTATTTAAATAAGGAAAAGGCCAAAATAAATTCCCAAATTATTTTTCCCATAATCTACAGATTTTTACAAACTTGTATAAAAATTTACCAATTTTTATTCAAATTATAGATTAGATGGGAATTTATGGAATTAAAAATGGGTTATTTTAAATCAATTTCGGCAGTTTACCGTATAACAAACCTGCCGGAACTGGGAGCTGACCCAACCCGACAAATACTAAAACTGGAACACCGGGAGTATTCCGGGAGATTCCCGGGCAAATTGGGTACTATGGGGGTGTTCTAAGACAGTTTGGAAGAATTCCTGATGGTGAAAATGGAAACTCAAATTTGCGCAACCTACACTCCCCAAATACTCAAACTCCCTTGATGAAAAATTAATCATTCTTAAATAACCACGTATTGATACTATTGGTATTCCCATACCATTATCCGAACACGTTAAACTACTGACTTTGGCTGGCACGCTAAATGGTGCCCGGAAGCCAAACTGAAAACTAATACTACCCTGACATCCATCACCACACCAGTGTCCTATAGACTCAATCCGGAGTAAAAACTCCTGACCAGATCCAAGTTATAACCATTACCAACTTAGATACCGATTTGAGTCCATACTTGCATGTGTGATATTAAAGTTGATCCAGTTGCTTGATCACTCTTTTGTTGAGACTACTCGCACTGTGAGTTTCACTTTCCCACTTTTGAATGATTTTACTGTTTTCTGGGGACTTGCATGTTTATAAACTGTGTTTATTACACCAACCTGGGAGTGAATCTTACTCCCCTACTTCTAAACTTTGATACTATTTCTATGATGATTAGCATGTTACGAAACTATGTTAATTGCACCAACATATGATGTGAATTATCTAACACACGAACTACCTCCCCACTACAAGACAAGTGATTAAAGTAAGCCTGTGGAGAGTGGATAGTACTATCGGTTTGACCAACCCAGTGCCACATCTGACGGTGTGTCGGCACTAGGCTACTGCACTCGTCCTAATTTGTTTGTGTTGTTAGGCATAACTACGATGGGGCGTTGAACTACACATGACGCAGTTGATGGGCCGGGAGTGTCTTTCTGACAAGGTCCGGTGGCCGGGAGTGTCTGGGATGACACGGCCTGGGGAAAAACAGTTAACGTTTCACTTGTACACTCGTGTAATTCCATCTGTGACAGTGACTAGTGCAATTGAACTTGTGGACCCATATTGTTACACAACAACTAAACAAGTGGAACTCACGTAGCGTTTAGCTGACCTTTTTTTTAAACTAACATGCATTTCATGTAACTTGAGATTGGTGTGATCCGTGTATGTTGTTCAAGACATGTTTGTAGGCGAACCCTGATATAGACGCAGGTGGCATAGAAGACTTATGTGGTTCATAGGAACACACAGTTGTAACATACATGTAGTATGTAATCAACATTTTGTAAGTAATAAAATGTAGTGTCCTTATAAACAATGTGCTTGTACCAGAGGTGTCTGTTGCATCCCGTATTTTTTCTTCCGCTGCAAGTCGGGGTGTGACAGAAGTTGCCACTTCGTACATGTCACACCCTGGTTGTAGCGGAAGCAAAAACGTGTGACTATAAGGTAATCATTGCAATCAATTGAGTAATTAAACCATAGTTAACAACGATGCCATTGTCATAGATATTTATTACAACCAAAGTTTACAAATTTGCAACACGTTTACGTTTGTTATCATAAAACACACTTCAAGTTATATTACAACACAAAAGATAATTTGTTATCATCCTGAAACACATCAAGGTTTTGTCTCCTATACACTCATACGAAGTTGGGATATAAGAGGCGAACCCTTCAAAAGTGGCATGCGTTGTTATGTCATCCCAAATTCCCGAGGTCTATCACCTGCTCATGTCTTGTTTCCTGAAATACATGTAATTTTGAAAAATCAACAAAAGTTGAGCGAGTTCATGTAGTTATTGTTTCATATAAGTGTTATAGATTGAACTCAAATATTGAAATCCAGCCACTGTCATAAGCCATTTGTCCAAAATTTGCAATTCAATATTGGAATCCAGCCGTTGTCATATTTGTCATCAATATTGAAATTGGAATCCGGTCGTTGTCATATTTGTCATCAATATTGAAAATCCCGGTATGTTATTGTTATTCCTAGGGTTTAAGGATCTATCAGTGGGTAGCGAGCCCCCTGACATTATATGTCATTAGTAAATAACCATACCGAGACAACTTGTCATTCATAGTTTCATAGGGCTCACAAAAGCACTCTGAACGGACTTGTTTTATTCAAAGTGGAGCGTGTCTCAAGCTCAATAGATCTACACCTTTGCACCTTGGTCACTAATTGATTAATGGTTATTATGTTATCATCCTACTTACACACATTGATCTTGTTATCTTTGAAACCCATAGCTAACATACCCTTTGTCATAGAATGTCATAACATGTATTTCACCCCCGATTGTTATAAAACCGAAAAACGTTTAAAAGAAAAGGGGGAACATGAACTCACTACTTTGTGTTCCGTATGGTCGTACTATTGTACAGCGAGTGTCCGTACACGTGTATAACCTACATGCTTATTGAATTCATTAGACTCTTTCGTCTAATTGGACCTCGTACAAGTTGTTATTCTTGAATTATTGTTATGTATTTGTTTGTTTTCTTTGAATAACTTCATTGCTTTTATAGCGTTGGTAGGTTTGTGCTTTCGATTAATATTTGCACAGATATTCTACAAATATATATTTGTTATCTTGTATGTTATCGCATGTGAACGAGCCTTGCCCTTCACTTGTACCCATGCCTAGCACACATGTCATTGGGCCATGCCCACTTAGTTATGTCCTTGGGCCTAGCCTACTTAGTTAGGTGATTGGGCCTAGACCACTTTGTTATGTCCTTGGGCCTAGCCCACATAGTTATGTGATTGGGTCTAGCCCACTTAGTTATGTGATTAGGTCTAGCCCACTTAGTTATGTGATTGGGCCTAGCCCTTATGTTTTATGTAATTTGGGCCTAGCCCATTACCATAAATTGAGTCCATTAGTGGGAATTCTTACACTTAGTGAATTTTACTAAGTATGGAACTTTTCAAGTATCTCATATACTTATATAATCACTTAGTAGTTTTTATAGTTTTTAACTTTCCGGATTTTGTTATCGGAGGCACATGTATATACATATGTTTGGTGTCTACATATATTTTTAGACGTGTCGCTGTTATCGTTTAATATATATATTTTTGTGTCGATGAATGACCAAGTGTCGTAGTAGCCTCCTTGTCATCGGTGACAATATATGTTCTTATAATTTTTGTTCGTCGCCCGGGTTATCCGCTCGTCCGTTTAGTCCGTTAATTTAGCATTATTAGTAGTTTGTGGATATTGTGTATAAGTATTTATCGGTGTTTATACATATTATTCTTCAAGTATTTTCTTGGTATACTTTGTGTATTATTTAGATTATTCCAAAGTATCTAAATACATACACATAACATATGATATATACACTTTGATGGTTTCTCCAAATATATATGTATTTTCCCAAGGATTTATATATATATAAGTTTCATTCTTTTATTTATAAAAACCATTACAAATAATTTAGAAACTTACTTGGATGATTAATACTTAAACCTTTAAGCACTAGGGGTAATTAGGGATTCGGAATATAAATTAATATTAACTAGTTCGTTAAACTAGTAAAAATCATGTTTTGATACTTTGAACGCTTTTCGTTTCGTCGTCGGCTAGTTTACGACACTTTTGTGGCGTACCGACGGAAGTTTGCCAAAAGTTGTCATTCCGCGTCCAAAAGATGTATGAAGTTATTTCGAATCCCAAAATAAGCTTAACTAGTTCACCAAAGCTTTCATTTGGTTGTTTTTGTCGTTTGAAATGCTGTTTATTAGCTTGTCGGTTCGAAACGGACAAGTTGTGGAGTTTGGAATGAAACACCGAAAGCTTCTGTTTCAAAGACCTCATTAATATCCTCATATTATTTTCAAGTGTTTGTCATCATTTGTCCTATTTCTGGAGTCTCGGAAATGCTAAATTACTAGTTCGGACGATTTAAAATTGTTATTTTTAGCGAAACGGATGATTTAAAGTTAAGGGCGTTGTACCGGAAAGTTATGTAATATTGTAAGACTTATCCGACATTAGTGTTTTCATATTTCCATGGACTCAGTTATGCCATCAGTATGTCTTAGTTCGTTGTTCTGTTCTGTTTCGGTAGTTGGCGACAAACATCGCGCAATTGCGAATAGTGCGTTTAGCACTTTCTACCAACACTTTTTAGGACATAGTTTTGTTTCTCGATATAACAAAAACCAATATATATTAAACATGTTTGGCTTGTCCTAATACTTGTTATCTGATATACAGAACAGTTACGTAATTAAATTATGCTAAATGCATGAGATTATAGAATAAAATAAGTGATTAGATTGTACGGAATTACTGGTTATTTGCCGTTTGTCACATACTCCCCACGTTAAGAAGAATTTCGTCCCGAAATTCACTTTGAGGCATCCTCTGAAGGAGTCTCCTTGAACTGGTGGGGGTACTTTGTTTTGATCTGATCTTCACGTTCCCATGTATACTCAGGTCCGTGACGTGAATTCCAGCGAACTTTGACTAGTTTGATCCACTTGCTCCTTGTCTTGTGGACTTTACAGTCCATAATCTCAACAGGTTCTTCGGTAAAATGGAGCTTGTCATCAATATGTATTTCATCCATTGGGATTACAACTGTCTCGTTGGTTGGACCCTTATTGAGATTTAGACACATGGAATGTGTCGTGTACATTACTTAGTTCCTCTGGCAATTTCAACTCGTAGGCGACAGTACCTACCTTTGCCAGAATTTCAAAAGGTCCAATGTATCTCGTGTTTAGTTTTCCATGCTTTCCGAATCTAGCTACGCCTTTCCAAGGTGAGACCTTTAGTAATACTTTGTCTCCGACCTCGAAGGATAATGGTTTGCGTCGTTTGTCCGCATACGACAAAGACAACATGTTCGCATGAGCCTATAACCCACCTCGTGCTAGAAAGTGCCTCGCCAAACCGTTTACTCAAGATGGTAGACTAGCAGGTGGTTACAGTTTCGTTATGTAGCGAGGACTTCACTGTATAGTTTTAAGCGACCCTACGGCCCTTAGTGTTGAGTAGAGGACAATCCAGTCCTTGTATTTATAAGCAGGACCAACCAGTCCTCTTATTTGAAGGTAGGACAACCCAGTCCTTGAGTTTATAAGCGGGACCAACCAGTCCTCTTATTCATACATAGGACACACCAGTCCAGGTGTTGTCCGTGGTTTCTTGGACTAGTTCAGGACCAATGAGTTGTTTTTCACCGACTTCCGCCCAACATAGCGGAGATCGGCACTTTCATCCATATAGTGCTTCGAATGGCTCGGCCTTTATACTTGTGTGATAAGTGTTATTGTAGGAAAACTCTACCAATGGTAAGTGAGTATCCCAATTTCCGCCTAAATCCATCACACAGGCGCAAAGCATGTCTTCCAAAGTTTGGATGGTCTGTTCGCTTTAGCCATCAGTCTGCGGAGGAAACGACGTGCTTGAAATGACTGCCATATCCGCAACACAAAGTGACCATCCTGGTCAGAGATTATTGAAACAGGCACTCCATGACGTGCCACAATCTCTTTAAGGTATAGCTCAGCTAACTTCTCGGTACTGTCCTTCATGTGAATCGGTAAGAAGTGAGCTGATTTGGTTAATCGATCAATGATAACCCAAATCATGTCATGACCTCGAGAGGTCCGTGGGAGTTCTCTAATGAAATCCATTGATATCTGCTCCCATTTCCAAACAGGAATCTCAAGTTGTTGTAATAAGCCAGATGGTTTTTGGTATTCAGCCTTGACCTTTGCACAAGTTAGGCATTTCCCAACATAGGTCGCAATATCTCCTTTAAGATTAGGCTACTAATAATACTCTTTCATGTCTTGATACATTTTATCGGATCCTGGATGTATCGAGTATTTTGACTTGTGTGCCTCATCCAACCCAAAGTCTCGCATATCACCAAAATATGGAATCCAGATTCTTTCCCATAAAATATAGAGTTCCATCTTTGTTAGGTTCCATTTGTCTTTCCATTCCTCATAGAGATTCCGCTAGGATGTTTTCTGGTTTTAGAGCTTCTTGTTGTGCATCATGCACTCAAGTCGTAAAGTTCGTTTGAATTCTCATTTCTAAAGCTCGCACTTGTAAAGTTTTGACTCATTCCTTTCGGCTCAAGGCATCTGCCACTACATTTGCCTCGCCCGAGTGATATTTGAGCTCACATTCATAATCATTCAACAATTCAACCCAACGTCGTTGGTGCATATTCAATTCTTTCTGATTGAATATATATGTTGAAGACTTTTATGGTATGTGAATATGGCACACTTAGTGCCATAAAAATAATGACGCCAGATTTTCATTGCGAACACCACCGTGCCTAACTCTAGGTCATGGGTGGTATATTTCTTTTGTGAACTTTCAATTGGCACGACGCGCACGCGATGACCTTCTCACGTGGCATTAACACGCAACTCAAGCCTTGATGCGAAACATCACAATACACCACTAAGTCATCAATACCGTCCGGAAGTGAAAGTATCGGCACCTAACATATTTTGTCCTTCAACAACTGGAAAAGCCGACTCAAGTCTTTCTCCGCAATCAAACTTTTTGTCTTTTTGTGTAAGCAAGGTTAGCGGTTGAGCAATTTTTTTAAAATTCTCAATGAATCTCCGATAATATCCCGCTAAGCCTAGAAATTGTTGTACCTCCGTTGAGATCCTTGGGGCATTCCAGTTCTTTATGGCTTCTATCTTGGATGGGTCAGCATGTATTCCGTTCTCGTTCACCACGTGCCCGAGAAATTGTACTTCACGAGTCCAAAATTCACATTTCGAAAATTTGGCATATAAATTTTCTTTCTTAAGTAGATCCAAGATTTTTCTTGTTGGTGCAGAATGTCTATGTCTTAGTCTTATATCAAGTCTGTATAGATTAGAGTTGATTAGGCTAGCAAAAAGTAATATTTATGTGTTAAGAGGTCATGTTCGCCCATGAGGCACATGGAATGTCAAGTTCGGCCGAACTTGCTTAGGCAAGTTCGCCCAAACTCATCTCCTCCATGAGCGAACTTCACACTCTATAAATAGCTAGCTAGCTTCTCTCATTTGTAACTTTGGCATTTCTGAGGCGAAGCTCTGTCAATTTGGAGACTTGACGTTATATCAATAAAATTGACGTTTAATTGACTAATTCTTGTTATTTGGTAAACTTGTCATAATATTTCCGCTATTATGGACAATAGAGATCAAATATAGGTTCCTATGCATTGAGGATCGGTCCTACAAGTGGTATCAAAGCTAGAATAGCCTGATTTGATTGATATCAAGACAAGAACACTTCTAATTCTACTCCATTCTTCTATTTTTGTTAACTTTTCACAAAAATGAAGAATTCACGGGCAAATTCTGTCCAGTTTTCAATATGACATGTTAAATACAACATAGATAAACCCCTGAGAGTTTGGAGACTAAAATCAAACGAATTGGTGTCGAAATGTTGCAAACACCATGTTTTTCAAAACCCTCATCATCGAACTTGTTAGCCAAGTTCGGCGGAACTTGAGGTAAAAAGTCACTTTCTGAGTGAATTTTTACCAAGTTCGCTCGAACTTGAGGTGTTTGTGATAAAATTTCGCTAAGTTCACTCGAACTTAAGACATTTTTTGAGAGAATTATTGCCAAGTCCGCTCAAACTTACCAAATATTCATTGAGTTTATATCAAGTTCGACCGAACTTGATTAATATCAAGAAAATTTAGGTTAAGTTCGCCCGAATTACAAGATTCTTATAAATTTCATTCAGCAAGTTCGACTGAGGTTACTCAGGGACATTTTTGAATCAAAAGTCACAAGTTCAACCGAACTTGTGATAATTCTTAGAATTCTTCAATTTAACTACAAGTTCGACCGAACTTGTAAAATATAACATTTTCAAAAGTTTTAACGTGTTTTCAGCGTACATGTCTCGATATTCGAGATGGATGATATTCAGAGAGCTTATATGTCCGGAGTGGGTACATCCAATGCTAATGCCATACAGCAAATCAATCTAGACAACTGAATGGGCACGTCCGTTAAACCGCCAAAGTTAATGAGCATGGACGAGTATGAAAGATGGAAGGAGAAATTTACTTATTGGGTTTAGGCCATGCATTTCCAAGGCTGGGTGTCGATTGAGAGAGGTTACACTGTTGCGTTGGACGAACATCAGCAAGTACTAGAGAAGTACAAGTACACCACAATAAAGAAAGATGAGTACATTGCTGAGAAAAAGATGATAAGCCTCATTCAACAATCTGTTAAAGAAGATATTCTGGTCTTGTTGCCCGAGTATACTACTGTGAGAGATCTCTGGCTATCACTACAAAAGAAATACCAAGGCAGCGCAGAGATGATCAAAAGTAAGAAAGCTCTCATCATGAAGGAGTTTGATATTTTCAACATGTTGACGGGCGAGACAATGAAGCAGATGATTGAGCGCTTCTGTCATCTGAGAGTCCAAATGAGAAGACATGGTCTCTAGAAGACAGAACCAGAGTACATCGATAAGCTTGCAGATGTGTTACCTGATGGAGAGTGGACTACTTATTTGATGGTTCTGAAAGAAAGTCCGAATTTGGAATTCTTTAAGTTGTCAACATTCATCGACAAACTTGAAGGTCATGAAAATGAATTGCTGAAGATTGCAAAATCGAAGAATGCTAACATTGTTCAAGATGTTGGTCTGTAATACAAGAACGGAATGCAAGATAGTATTTCAAGCCAAAAGATACATACAGCGTTCAATGCGGACATGAATTCTTCTCCACAGAATCAGAACCAATCATATCCACATTATGATCAAAGTCCACAAAGCTCTTCATTCTCAAGCATAGGGTCAAATGCTTCTTTTCAGAGTCAAGCAAATCCGAATCAACAAACAAATTCTTATCCAAATGTGTACAAGTGTAACATTGCTATAAATCTAAACAATGTTGTTTCTGAGCAAGTTGCAAAACAACACATGTCACTTCTCGCCACTGTTCTAGAATCGTATGAAAGTCTTGTAGCTAGAAAGATCGGCAATCCCGAAATGACCGCCGAAGACTACGATCAGGTGGACGAAGAAGAGCTTAAACTGATGGATATCAAGTGATCTCTAGCTTCTATCATTCGAAGGGTCACAAAGTTTGTTGCACTCACTGGCCGAGATATCAGAAATTAAAGCAACAAACTAGGGTTCGACAAATCGAAGGTCACTTGTTTCAGATGCCGACAGAAAGGGCATTTTAAGAGAGAATGCAAAAATCCTGAAGCCACGGGCAATCAAAGTCCATTTGGTGGAGGCAACGAGTATTACAAGAAATCTCTTCAATACAAGCCTTTCCCAAAGAAGACACAAGTTGAGATCCAAGAAAAGCCAAACAGCAGTAACACTGATAAAGCAATGGTTTCTTCAAACGAGGATGATGGCTTCGATTGGAATTCTTATATCGGTAAGAAGACCGGAGTTGCACTAATGGCTGAGATCGTTGAAGATACTTCTGCCGAAGAAGCAACAGTTCTGGAGAATATTTTATTGGAACAGTATCTGCAACAACAGGAGGAAGAGGAGTATCTTCACATGAAAAAACAAGGTATATTATCTTCTAACTCATGTGATAGTTTTGCAGGTAACTTGATGGAAGTTCTCAAGAGCAAGTGATCGAGGAGAAATCGAATTAAGAAACTACTGATGTTGTTCAAGAAGTGACTGCTGAAAACCTCAAGGACTTTGCAGATAAAGCTATGATGGCGAATCTAAGCAAGGTAGGTCCAGAGGTAAAGGAAGTTGTTAAAGTGCAAGTTGTGGAGGTTGTAAAACCTTGCACAAAATGTACCGAGCCATGTGCTGAATGCACCGAAAAATCACAAATCATTGCTGAACTCAATGTACATAACGAACATTTCAAATACGCTATCGTAAATGAAGGAAGCGTATGACAAAATGAAAGATGATTATGGCAGGCTCGATAGAAATAATATTGAAAAACATGATACCATAAGGATGTTGAAAGGTACAGTAATGGATAAACAAAAAGCAATAAACATCTATATTAACACCATTGCTGAAACCAAACAACAACTCCAGGACATGAAAATTGAAACAGAACATGTTCAACAACTTTTAAGAAGTTATTCAACTAACACACATGTCATTGATCACATTCTTCCTACAATTTCATCGGCAGAAAAACCTAAAAAGAAAATAGTAAAGAATACAGCAATGTTCCTCCACCCCTATGCGAGAAGCATTGTCGCAAAACTGTTGATGGGATGGATAAGGCACTCAACAATGAGTTGTTATCTGAAAAGAAAAATGAGTTGCCAGAGAACATTGATGTAGTCTATACTAAATCAGATGATGACAATGCGGTAGTGAAAAAGGTGGTTGAAAATGTTCTGAACGATTCTGATGATGGCAGCTTTGATAGCACCACCTCGAGTTCGAACAGTTCTGGCACAAATTTTGAAAATGATGAGACATCATCGGAAGATGATCTATGTGATGATCCTAATGTTGTGATGTACAAGGTTAAGGAATCTGATAGATTATACTTTGATGACAGTTTTCTGATTCGGACCGTCAAAGAAGATCAACTGGATAAACTGTTTAAACTGGTTGAAGTCACATCAGATGACCTGGAGAAAAATGAAAAGAAATTCTATTTTAAACCCAAAAGAAATTACAATAACTATCGAAGAAAGGGTGGTGATCATCCGGAAAACCGGAGAGCTGGGTTGGGTCTAGATGAGGAAGAAGAACCGGTTAAGAAAAAAGTCACCATTTCATGAATACAAAGATAAAAACATGAAATTTGTTTATGGGACAAGCACGGTTCACGAGGAGAGTTTGATTGGGAAGCAATCAAATGACGAGTTTAAGAAATAGAAAGAACTTCGAGATAAGGCGAAAGCCACAAGTGGTGTAAAATCCACTAGTGGGCATTCACATGATAATCGGATTTGCTTCAAGTGCAACTAAGTTGGTCATATTGCACGGAAGTGTCCGAAATCTAAACCGGCTTATCTTCGAAGGAAAGAAATTCAGATGCTGAAAAACCAAAGCAACCAGAGATTGGCAAATAAGAATTTTACAAAGAAATGTTGACAAAGAAGAAATGAAACAAATTTTTGAAAAGAAATTTTAAAATCCAACTTTCAAAAATGGTGAATCTTCAAAAGCAAACGAAATAAAGTTTGACATAAAAAAGGCTAACATAAAATCACAAGCGTGGGTTGCAAAAAGGAAGTTGCCAACATCTAAAATCACTAAGTCTGAGCCTGTTAAGACTAGTGATAGCATGAAGAATCAAAATCTGAAATCAAGTCTGAAACTGTCAAAATTACAAGTGGTAACAGTTTGAAAGATAAAAAGAAAGTGAAGTTTTCAAATATAAACATCATAGAAAATTCAGATGATGAATATGAATTTGATTGTGCTGACGAATGTGAATTTTATTATGATGATGGTTATCCAATTCAACCCAAGACCAAAAAGGCTTGGGTCGCGCTGTTTAACTAATTGTTGAAATGTGCACCGGGTTTCCAAATGGATTCTGGATAGTGGAGCTTCCAGACATATGACAGGAATGAAAGCGCTCTTATACGACATAAAAGCTATCAATGGCGGATATGTTGGATTTGCTGGAAACCAAGGTGGAAGGATTGTCGCCGAGGGAAAGCTCTCAAACGGAGTTGTTTCATTTGATCAAGTGAACTACATTGCGGAGCTTGAGAACAATCTTCTGAGTATTTCTCAAATTTGTGATAAGAAATTTACCGTCCACTTCAATGATAAAGAATACATGATCATCAAACCGGGTTTCAAAATATCAGACGAGTGGATACTCATGGGTGCACCAAGAGAGAATGATTTGTATGTTCTTGACATGGGAAATGCTACTACTTCTTCAAAAACCGCACAATGTTTCTTTTCGACAGCTACTGAGAAGGAGTCAATATTATGGCACAGAAAGATGGGCCACATTCACCTGAGAAAGATGAATCATTTGGTGTATAATGAATTGGTTGAATGTGAGAATCTGAAAAGTTTTCATATGTCAGATAATTGCCTCGAGTGCAAAAAGGGAAAACAGATCAAGAAATCTCATCTGAAAAAGATTCTCAATTAGATAAAGTTGCCACTCGAAAGACTTCATATGGATCTTTTCGGTCCAATGAATGTACGAAGTATTTCTGGAGATCTCTACTGCTTGGTTGTCACATATAATTATTCCCGATACTCGTGGGTATTCTTCCAAGAATCAAAAAATGAGACGTTCGAAAATTTGGTGATTCTTTTCAAGAAACTTGAGAACCTGTACCATCTTCCGGTGAGACGCATTAGAAGTGACAACGGTACTGAGTTAAAAAACACCAAAATGAGGGAATTCTGCAATGCTAAAGGGATTTTGCACGAGTTTAGTGCACCCTACACTCCGCATCAAAACGGTGTCGCTGAACGGAAGAATATGACGCTTATAGAAACTGCAAGAACCATGCTTGCAGACTCAAAACTTCCAGCTGGTGTGAGAACACGGAGTCAAATAAACAAAGCTTTGAGCTGTTTCTATACTCGTGTTGCTCCAATTCAAGAGTATTGCTACTATTCATGTTTCATATCCCAGATTGAGCCGAAAAGTGTTTCTGAAGCTTTAGGCGATGAAAACTGGGTACAAGCAATGCAAGAGGAACTATTACAGTTCGAGAAGTTAGGAGTGTGGAAGCTTGTAGACCTACCTGAAAATTAAAAAGCAATTGATACTAAATTGGTCTTTAAATGCAAGCGAGACGATCGCGGAATTATAGTTCGAAACTAAGCTCGGCTTGTTGTCAAGGGATTTCACCAGCAGGAAGGGATAGACTACACGGAAGTCTACGCACCAGTAGCTCATTTAGAATCTATTCGTATATTCCTTGCTTTCGCAGCATGGAAAGGATTTAGAGTCTATCAGTTGGATGTCAAATCAGCTTTTCTGTATGGAAAATTACACAAGAAGGTGTACGTCGGACAACAACCGGGGTTTGTCGATCCACTCAACAAAAAGAAAGCATATCTTCTTGATAAAGCTCTTTACGGTTTACACCAATCCCCGAGAGCTTGGTATGAGACGTTATTGCAACATCTCGTGGGAAACGGCTTTGTCCGAGGAACTGTGGATAGTACTCTCATCACCAGAGAAGTTGGTAGTCATCTAATTATCGTTCAAATCTACGTCGACGACATCATCTTTGGATCAACGAATGATAGTCTTTTGCAAGGAGTTTGAGGGCATCATGAAGAAGAAATTCGAAATGTCTTCGATGGGCGAAATGAAATTCTTCCTCGGATTGCAAGTAGATCAACTTCCTGATGGTATTTTCATTCATCAGACCAAGTATGTGCATGACATCTTGAAGAAGTTTGATATGGAAAGCTCGAAGCCGTTATCTACTCCTTTTGCTCTTAATCACAGGATTTGCATTGACGAAACTGGAACCAAAGTTGATGAGATGCTCTACAGATCAATGATAGGATCGTTGATGTATCAGATAGCATCGCGCCCAGATATCATGTATCCTACTTGCCTATGCGCAAGATATCAGTCAAGCCCGAGAATTTCACACATGCAGATCGTGAAGCGAATCTTTAGATACTTAAAGGGATGCCCAAGCACCGGCTTGTGGTACCCGAAGAATGATAATTTCGATCTTGCAGGATACGCTGATTCTGATTTTGGTGTAGATAAGTTGAATTCAAAATCGACTACAGCGGGATGCCATTTCTTCGGAACAAGAATGGAAACCTGGCAGTGTAAGAAACAGACTACGGTCGCTCTCTCTACCTGTGAAGCTGAGTATATCTCAGCCTCCAGCTGTTGTTCACAGATTCTGTGGATACAACAGCAGTTGAGAGACTATGGTCTGCAATTTCTCAACACTCCGCTGTATGTTGATACTAAGGCACCAAAAATCCGGTTCATCACTCACGCACAAAACACATTGAAATTCGTTATCACTTCATTCGTGACTGCTACGAAAAGAAGTTGGTGCGGATAGAAAAAATCCACACCGACGAACAAAAGGCTGATTTTTATACCACACCATTTTCTTTATCACGGTTTAAATACTTGTTAAAAATTAATGGTATGAAAAATTTGCTGACAGGTGCGGACGCTGAGGTTGAATACGGATAGGACGATGAGTTCGCGTGATCCACATTGGTTTGTCTATATCTTTCTAGTATAAAATTTTATTAAAAACTGAAATACAAAAAGATTTTTTTGATTTACGGGGAGAAATGTTAGAGAAAATATAAAAACATTTGAATTTTTATAAATTCAAAAACATATGAGAAATGCAAAAAGTACCAAAACATTGAAAAAGACAAAAAGGATTCATAGTTTCTAAAAGGAAATGATAGTACATCAGTGGACTATCACAGTATGCTAAAGAAATGTAAAGTTTAAAAGTGATAAACAAGTCTTACTGTGGTTGTGTCGATAGGCTTAACACATTCAGTAAACTGTTTTCGAGATATAAAGTAAATTTTACAACTTCTTAATCTTGTGGATTAACATATCTTGGATATATGGACTTAGTACTCCGAAATTTCGTTTGAGAGATTGCCTGATTCTGAGATACGAGGTCTTTATAGATAGTTGATATCTGGGGTATTATACAAGTTCTTCTGATTTTGCGGAAGAATAGCCAAGAACTTCTATAATACTTTCAAAAATAAACCCTTAAACTGCTTGCAATCTTGAAAAGTATCGAAAGATCTAATCATTTGCAGTCTGAAAAGATTTCTTAAATGGAACACACCTTAAAGTCGAGCCTTCATCTCTTCGTCTGTACGGCAGTACTAACCTGAGCTCTCAAGGTCTCGCATAACCCAGATACAGATATCCATTACGCTATATTCACCTGTAAGATGAAATCTAGGGAATCTTGATACGGGAGTATATTCAAGAAATGGGAAACGCAGATAAGTCAAGTTTTATAAATCATATCTTAACATATCTTGAAATAGTTGAGAAACGTGGTAAAGATTAACTGGAAAAACTTATCGACAATTTAGGTAAACAAGTATAAAACTTAAAGTCATCTAAAGGTCAACGGTACTGGTGATATGTCTCATTTAACTGATATGATCCTTAGACACGAATTCCCAAAAATATGTCTGTAAATATGTTTGTACATAGTTTATATTGTTCTATACATAGTTTATTAGCTTTACAGATTAAATCCAAAAAGATTTTCAATGTGTTTTGGCATAAACTTAAAAAAAAAAATTTGTTTCTACATTGTTTTTCAGCAAACCAATGTTGGAGAACGGGTCTTCGAAGTCTGGTAAGGTGCTAAACTTGTGGGAATCTCATTGACAACGGGCTGAGAGATAATCTGTAAAATCTGAAAAGCCAAAAACGATAAAAGTTCATTAAATTGAAACTTTTATTTTGAAAATATCAACAATTTGTTCATAACGGGTTAAACAGGGGTCATTAACTTGGACTCGGCAGTCAAATCGGTTAACCAAGGTCATTAACTTGGACTTGGTCAACTGAGTGGATTTTCATAACTGGGAAAAATGGAAAAGTTTAGGGACTTAATCGCAAAATTTGAAAAAGATTAAATTTGGTTTTGGCAAGTTCGGCCGAACTTGTCAAACTGAACAAAGTTTAACATTTTAGTGAGTTCGACCGAACTTGCAGTGATGTCTGATTGTTTAAAAGATAAGTTCGGCCGGACTTCTGATGGGCTTTTTAACTTGGGTTCATCAAGTTCGGCCGGACTTACAGCATTTGAGTGTTTGAGAGAAATTGGCAAATTCTTACCGTTACTCTGCTAAAATTTGAATTGATTTTGTTTATTTGCACACCACTATCAATGGAAGAGGTGGGAGTTTGTTATTTGGACCGAGAATTGAACGTTAATCACAATTTTAGATCCGAAACTTGTTAAAACTAATAGATCTAGAGTTTGTATGGTCTAATCAAACTTAAAATCATAATCTATATCCTAAATCGACCATGAATGTGTCTTGAATTTGTTTAAAATTAATCTGATTAATATTAACATGTGTTTCTGATTGAAGAAGATAACAAGTTCGGCCGAACTTGTTATCAAGTTCGACAGGACTTGCTAACTAAATAATAGTTAAAATCTGATTGATTCAAGTTCGACCGAACTTCTGCTTGATCTATTGAACATGTTTATATTGCATGTTCGGGCGAACTTGGCAAAAAAAATCAGAATTTTATACACTTATCAAATTCGCCGGAACTTGAGGAAAAAGTGTTTGAAAATTTTTATAACTTTTTCTCGTAATGCGTGCTAATTGTTTTGGGTTGTTTTTCAGGCTCAAGTACCAGCAAGGGTAATTTCTATGGATTTTTCTAAATTCTGTAATAAGTGTATCACGCTTGATAAAGCGATAAGTCCGTCGCTGAAGGAGTACGATAGTATTTTGAAGTTTTTGAAGGCATGTCCGAAGCAATTACGGAGCACACTGTGTCATACAGAGCTCATACATACCATTTCTGGATGAACGCGAAGCTCAGCAATGATAAGAACACTATTATTTCATCTGTTCAAGTCGGGAATGAAGTAAAGGAAATCAATGTTACAGAGGGTGATATTCGCAGGATTCTTCAATTCAACTATGATAAAGACGATCCGATTTTCTTGGACGAGAAGATGGTTAGAGGTTGTTTTTACAGGATGGGCTATAAGGGGAGCGTTAACAAACCAACTCTGAAGAAAGGGGAAGTTCCTAATCCCTATAAGCTACTCATGCATGCCATCATACACACTTTCAGTATCCGCAAAGCAGGCCTTGACGATGTGCAAGATTATATGGCCTGTATGGCAACGACGTTAATTCTGAAAAAGCCGTTCAATTATTCAAAGCTCGTGTTTACACATATGTCAAAGAATATGGATGATTCAAGATTGTGTTTATATCCAAGGTTCGTGCAGATGTTAATCGACGAAAAGTTCACAAACATTGCACGTGATACGAATGATGTCTTATACTGAGTCACCTTGATGATACAACAGTGAAGAAGTTGTTAAAATTTCAAAAGCAAGACTCAGCACCGGTGGCTAAACCAGTTGGGGCTATCAAAGATGAAAATTATATAGCGCCGGCTGACAACAAGTGGAGAAAATGCAAAAGTGGTGACGAGAAAGAGTTGAACGCTGAGAAAGAGTGGTTTAAAGCTTTCAAGCCAAAAGCTCGAAGTGATTGGTTCTTAAAGGCTGAAGTCAAAAAGCCTAAAAAGAAGCGAGCTGCTAAAAAGATTGATACGAGCTTATTGATGAAGAATAACTAGAAAATGTTCAAGCTGAAACTGGTTCTAGTGTAGTAGTGGTTGTTGAGAGTCAGGAAACAGTTAAAACGACTCAGGAAGATGATGTTATTTCAGCTACCTCAGAGAATGATGAAGATTCTGATGAAACACTTGTGAAAGAGCCAGAAAAGTCAGAAGCTGAAAAGAGAGCTGAAAAGGAAAAAGAATTTGATGTTGATTTCGACCCGAATCAAGGAAAAGAGTCTGATGAGGAAAGACCCAAGAAAAATGCTAAACGCGTGAAGTCTGCTACTGTGTCAACGACAAAGACTACAGTGTCTCCTCAGACAAAAAGCAGGAAGAAACCAAAGATTTTTCAGAAACCTGTTAGTCGTAGATACAAAGGAAAGTTGAAAAGAGTAGAAGTTACACAAGAACTATCTGGCGCATAGGAGAGAGGAGTCACACAAGAACCTCCTACACAAGAACCTCATGTTGTGATTCCATCTGAAGCTGAACATCCAGGAGTTACACAAGAACCCCCTGTGATTATTTCATCTGAAGTTGAACGTCTAGGAGTTACACAAGAACCTCCTGAGACCGTATTATTAGAGATTCCGGTGATGCAATCTCCAGATCCAAAGACTGTTCAACCTGAAGGATCTACACCAAAGACTGCTACTCCAAAGTCTACTCCAAGGGCAAATCTATTTGGTGATATGAAAAGTGAGCCAATTAGTCTTCAAGATCTTAATGATTTCTTTCCAGAAATGAATGTTGAACTTCTTGAAAAGCGTGTGAAGGTGTTAGAAGAAAAAGTTCAACAAAATGAAGCTGAGAAAGCAGAACTGTTTAAGAAAGTGAATCAAAGGTCTGTTGAGAAAGAAATGTTGGATGACAAGGTCAAAGTGCTGGAAAATGAACGAGAATACTTCAAAGCCTAATTGAAAGTTTACAGGATGCAAATGAGAAGGTTCAAACAGAGATTGCTGATCTGAAGCCAATCCAAGTCCTAAATGATCAAAGATTCATGAGAATGCAGAAAGTGTTATCTAATACACTTGGAATCGATTTCATCACTGAATATGATCCTCTGGATCGACAGGAAGCTAAGGAAAGATCTGAAAAAAAAATAGCAACAAGTGACAAAGGTAAAGGTGTTGAGGGTGAAGCCCCTAAATCATCTGAAGCTGCAGAGAAGTCTATTGATGATGTTGTTATAGCTTCTGAATCTGATATTCCAAAGGTTGATGAATCTGTCAAGCCTTCTGATCCTATCATTGTTTCTGAAGATAAGGATGATGAAAAAGCAGAGAAAGAGGATAAAGATGATGACGATAAGAAAGATTATTCAGATTATGAAGATTGGAATGTTGCTGATGATGATAATTATGATGATCAGGGAGGAGTTGGTATGAGAATTAGTGAAGGAAAGTATCTGATGATGTTGATTTTTCTTCTCTGATGGATGATGAATCGAACAAGATGGATGATCAGATTCAGGGGGAGTCAGGGCAAACAGGGCCAACTGATGATGTTGATATGATTGATGTTGATAGGTTTGCAAAGCCTGTTGCTGCTGTACCAACAAAGCCTTTAATGCTTATGCTGGAACATAATGTTGAGGAAGGCGAGTACGTGCACAATTATACAAAGGAAGATTTGGCTAAATTGATTGAAGTTGATACTGAAACTCTTGAATTTGACTTTGAAAAGGATGTGTTGAATGTTAACACGTTTGAGCCAAATGATTATCAGTATGTACGAAGATTTGAAGCTGACGAGTACAACAGGGTTATCGTTGAAAATTGGTCTTCTGATGATGAAACAGATCAAACTGCGAAGTATGTCGGTCCTAATACAGATAGTTTTCTACTTATAAGGAGATGTACAAGCAACTTGATGAAGACATGTTGAAGGAAAAGTTTGAAGAATCTTTACGAGAAGGGAAAGTTCCGAAACCAATGACGAAAGAGGAAATAGCTAAAGCTAAGAAGTCCTGGTTTAAAGATATGCCATGCGAATGTAACTTTCGACGTCCTCTAGCATTCTTTACCAGAGATAAAGACGTATCATTGGGGAATATTCTCAGTTGGGGTTGGTTTAAGGAGTTGAATGTATATGCAATTAAAAGGGAATTTGGATTACAATACTTCAAATATCTGGCTGATTCAAGACTCTGCCGTACTGGGATGTTGAGGAGCTGGTTCAAACTGTGAATGTTACTTATCATATGAAGTATATTGATTAGTTACTGTGGAAAATGATCAAGTTTGAAGCGACAAAGGGATTCAAGTACTGGAAGCCGTTTATTCCAGGTCGTCGCATCAAAACGAATAAGAAAACAGGGAAAGATATAACGTTGATTATGAACGACCGAGAGCGATGAGAAACATGCCACTGATGCCTATTGAACAGAATTTCTATCCAGTGTTCAAGTGGTGGCAGATAGATCCCACTACATGCGAAGCTGTTATTGTTTTACGATTTGAAGAACATTTGGATATCACGAAGGAACAGGTTGAGATATTGGGTTTTCAGGGTATGATAGGTTTGTGGAGAACAATCAGGATTCTAGATCCTATGTGGTTGGTAAATTGTTCGAGAGAAGATATTAAAACCTTGTTCTACAACAAGATTGTATTCGAAGAATGTGAAAAAGAACAAGCTATGCGGTATCAAAGAGTTGTGAATGTTTGTTATGCGCATGACGTAAATTCAGGTAAGATGTGGCAGACAAACTGGAGGGATCTAGAACGGGTTGAATTTCTAAAGGAAGAAAAGCGTCTAGAAGCTATACATGAGAAAGGTAAGGCGGCAAGGCTTAGAAGATTTCAGTATATGAACAAAGTGCCTCCTACAGATCAGACACCAGATCCTAAGCAAGAACGACGAAAGAAGCCTTACAAGAAATTCTTCGGACGTGTTCGTTAAAGTTTATTTGAAGATAGAGTTTTGAAGACTAATACAAGACGAAGACGATATCCAAGGGGGAGTCGGTTGGTGCAGAATGTCTATGTCTTAGTCTTATATCGAGTCTGTATAGATTAGAGTAGATTAGGCTAGCAAAAAGTAATATTTATGTGTTAAGGGGTCAAGTTCGCCCATGAGGCACATGGAATGTCAAGTTCGGCCGAACTTGCTTAGGCAAGTTCGCCCGAACTCATCTCCTCCATGATCGAACTTCACACTCTATAAATAGCTAGCTAGCTTCTCTCATTTGTAACTTTGGCATTTCTGAGACGAAGCTCTGTCAATTTGGAGACTTGACGTAATATCAATAAAATTGACGTTTAATTGACTAATTCCTGTTATTTGGTAAACTTTATCATAATATTTCCGCTATTATGGACAATAGAGATCAAATATAGTTTCCTATGCGTTGAGGATCAGTCCTACAAGTTCTCAGGTGTTGCTGGTGTTCTTTCTCGGTTCATGAGTATAGTAATATGTCATCAATAACCACGATCACTAACTTGTGGAGATATGGCTTACATACCCGGTTCATCAAATCCATGAACATGGCGAGAGCGTTTGTTAAGCCGAAAGGCATAACAAGGAACTCATAATGTCCGTAGCGAGTCCTGAACACCGTCTTAGGAATACTTTCCTCTTGGATTCTCAATTGATGGTACCCAGATCTTAGATCAATCTTTGAATAAAAACTCGAGCCTTGCAATTGATCGAATAAGTCATCAATCCTCGGTAGTGAATACCGATTCTTGATGGTTAACTTGTTTAGCTCTTTGTAGTCGATGAACATTCGGAAGGTTCCATCCTTCTTCTTGACAAATAGCACCAGAGCTCCCCAAGGCGAGAAACTCGGCTAATGAATCCTTTGTCAAGCAGTTCCTGAAGTTGAGTTGATAATTTCTGCACCTCCGAGGGCGCCAGTCGATATAGAATTTTTGCCAAAGGTACCGCTCCTGGCACTAGGTCGATACGAAACTCGTCTTTTCGTTGTAGAGGCAATGCCGGCAAGTCTTCCGGAAAGACTTCAGGTTATTCCTTCACTACTGGTATTTCATCTACCTTGCTCTCCTCAGCTTTCTTGTCAACCACATGGGCAAGAAAGGCGACGCATCCTTTTTTTCAGACATCTTTGAGCCTTCATGATACTCCTTAGCATCATGTCATGTTTTTCTTCGTGCATCAACAAATGTTCGCCATCGGGTAAGGGAATACGAATGACTTTCTCATGACAGATGACTTCAGCTCGATTATCGGATAGCCAGTCCATACAAATGAAGACATCAAAACTACCTAATTGAACCGGTAAGAGATCTATATTGAACTCCCGTCAAACATGGGAAATGAGAATAGCTTTCTCAGAGGGGCTACTTACGCTCGGTTGTCGGTCAGTCAGTCTATGTCAAAAGCTACATCGTAATAACCTAATTGGATATGTGTAAGGTTGTTATTAAATTTCCTTGCTCGAAGTTCGAGTGTGCATCCTTCAATGTCTTCTCCCGACTCAACTAATTTACCATTGTCCGATTCTATAGAATGAGGGGACGTCTAGCTTACTTGACTCTAGGCCAAGTATATTTTGACTTCTATGGGGATGGAACTAATGCCGACACGGTATTAAAAAATGGATACAACGGGTCGGTTGATAGGAACGTATCGGTAACCCTTTATGACCTCACATGACTCTGCTAATTTCCATTAGCTAACATGATAGAGCAGGACATGTCTAACCTCCATGACTCTAATTCGTTTATATGCTTAACATCTAAAGGCACTAAGTTAGGCCGACACTGGTATACTCTGAATTGATACATGCTGGTTGTAGAGTAGGACGTACTCATGGCAATATTGAGATTTTCTGGCGTATTCATAGTTCTACCCCTACACCCACTTATTCACTTGCTTGATCCATCCTTAGACATCCATGTTCGTAGTGGTCTCTTTACCACAGTTAAAACCTCCTTGTTCTTCCTTGATTATAGCTAACTTATTAGTTTCTGTTTTGTGACCAGTCTCACCACACTGCTACTCTTGGCACTTTTGCAAGTGCCCTCATGATCAAAGTTTCCACTTACCTCATTCCGGATTTTGGCAAGTTATTAGCATGCTTCTTGATGTCAACATCGTTTATGGCAGCAAATGCCTTAGTTTTCTCTCGTTGTGGGAGTTTCCTCTCGTTCACGTCCCATCGGGATTTGAACCACTTGAACTACCGGTTCCCTAGTACCATCACTAGTGTCGACTCAACAACCTCATGTTGTGCAATTTCCACCACCTCATGTTGTTCCATAAAAACTCTAGTTCGACTTTAGTAGTAGGGCGTAGATTTTCTTTTCAGCGCCATGTAATTTTTGATACATAATATCAAATGATCCGGACTTATATTTAAACATATATAGTCTACCAAGCGCCTAAGAATTAAGAATGCAATCGGCCATAGAAACCTCAAGAGCACATTGTTCATACATGCTTGAAACAATGATAACATGAATAATCGCAATCCAAAATGCGTAGTACCTCTTGCGTGTTTTGGCCATATGCCTAAGTGGGAAAAAAGTAATCCATTGAGGAGGAGAAACCAAACTGTTGTCTCCAACCTCACAACATATATTCCACACTTCATGAACCTCGATCGTCCAAAATAGGAAAATCCTTCGACGCACTAACCCGTGTGACGAATACGTTGATATCCCTTGAGCTCCAAGGGCTCCAACAAGATTGTTATAATTTCTATAGACGTCGAATAGAATGCAATGAGGGAGTTGCAGCATGGCTCATGCCATACTATCCTTTGGAGTAAGACAAATGTCAAATGACGGAAGTTAAGGTAACCTTTTCCAATAAATAAGATGAGGTGCCATAGACACCAAGGAACCAACCCATGTACAAGAATTCCGAGCATTTTGAGAAAAATCCCCCATGAGTGGCTAACAAGTTTTGTTTGTTTATGACTAGTCTCATTGACTCGTGATACAGATCAAATGTTAGGTGCAACAATTACGTGTGGTCTTTCGGTATTGTAGGGTGTCATAGTAACCACACCAATTAATGTTCTACTAGATTAAAACTTCAACAACTGAAGAATTTCGTAGGGATAGTGATCACTAGCTCGACCCGCAGAGCCCACCAGGATTCCCATGCACTACAAGTTGTTATTACGTGGGCCCCCTTAATAATAAATTGTCTTGCATGGTCACCCTAGTGTCTCTCGTTCAAAGCAGACGATCAACCAGAGAGAGGACACTACTGTCTTCATACCTTCAACATAGAAGGGACCTTTGTAATGGTCCACTTGCTAACACCCTTGTCATTATTCGTGAAATGGCACAACGTTAGACGAAATAGAAGTAGAGAGAATCCCTAGCAATAGCAACTGGAGGGGCACCTTTAAGATGAGTACTTCATCTTCCTTGTCTGGACAAGAGTGTTATCAATCACGATTTGCATGTTTCTCAGGGACCTCGTCCCACTAATAGAGTTGTTGTCCAAGGCCGCCACCTCTGCCTCGTCACCACTTCCGAAGCCAGACATATACCCATACGAGGGTAAACAACCACCTTCCATGGGATCAATGCTTTTGGGTCTCACTTAGGAACCATGTCTGCCATAAGCTTCGTAATAGACGCGAGGTCGTGATTCTCATCGCGTGAGTCAAGGGTCATAATAGAATTCATAGTTGAAGGTATTTTTGTCATGGAAAAATATTCCGTACGACACATGTATAAATACATTATATATATAATCACTAAATCTCATGCAATTTGTTATTTAGTTTCACAGGTAATCCTTATTATTTTGTGTCTATTCCTCATAGGCAGTCCATGTATTAATCCTTGTTCATTACCTATGCTTGAGCTCGTGTGACAGATCCTCATGTTATGGTGACTTTTTGAGAAACTTTATGTCATTCTTGTTATATTCTCAAAAATAGTTTTGTAATGTCATAACTTTGTTTTCGTGTGAGGTGATTGTAGACCAAAGTTAGTAAAAGTTTTTCCCCGGTTCACTACAATCAAAGCTCTGATACCAATCTATCACACCCTGGTCATAGCGGAAGCGCAAATGGGTCACTATAAGGTAATTATTGCAATCAATCGAGTAATTAAACCACAGTTAACAACAATGCCATTGTCATAGATATTTATTACAACCAAAGTTTTCAAATTTGCAACACGTTTACGTTTGTTATCATAAAACACACTTCAAGTTATATTACAACACAAAAGATAATTTGTTATCATCCTGAAACACATCAAGGTTTTGTCTCCTATACACTCATACGAAGTTGGGATATAAGAGGCGAACCCTTCAAAAGTGGCATGCGTTGTTATGTCATCCCAAATCCCGAGGTCTATCACCAGCTCATGTCTTGTTTCCTGAAATACATGTAATTTTGAAAAATCAACAAAAGTTGAGCGAGTTCATGTAGTTATTGTTTCATATAAGTGTTATAGATTGAAATCAAATATTGAAATCCAGCCACTGTCATAAGCCATTTGTCCAAAATTTGCAATTCAATATTGGAATCCAGCCGTTGTCATATTTGTCATCAATATTGAAATTGGAATCCGGTCGTTGTCATATTTGTCATCAATATTGAAAATCCCGGTATGTTATTGTTATTCCTAGGGTTTAAGGATCTATCAGTGGGTAGCGGAGCCCCGTGACATTATGTGTCATAAGTAAATAACCATACCGAGACAACTTGTCATTCATAGTTTCATAGGGCTCACAAAAGCACTCTGAACGTACTTGTTTTATTCAGAGTGGAGCGTGTCTCAAGCTCGAAAGATCTACACCTTTGCACCTTGGTCACTAAGTGATTAATGGTTATTATGTTATCATCCTACTTACACACATTGATCTTGTTATCTTCTAAACTCATAACTAACATACCCTTTGTCATAGAATGTCATAGCATGTATTTCACCCCCGATTGTTATAAAACCAAAAAACGTTTAAAAGAAAAAGGGGAACATGAACTCACTGCTTTGCATTCCGTATGGTCGTACTATTGTACCGCGAGTGTCCGTACACGTGTATAACCTACATGTATATTGAACTCATTAGACTCTTAGGTCTAATTGGACCTCGTACAAGTTGTTCTTCTTGAATTATTGTTATGTATTTGTTTGTTTTCTTTGAACAACTTCATTGGTTTTATAGTGTTGGTAGGTTTGTGTTTTCGATTAATATGTGCATGGATATTCTACAAATATATATTTGTTATCTTGTGTGCTATCGCATTTGAACGGGCCTTGCCCTTCACTCGTCCCCATGCCTAGCACACATGTCATTAGGCCTTGCCCACTTAGTTAAGTCCTTGGGCCTAGCCCACTTAGTTATGTGATTGGGCCTAGCCCACTTAGTTATATGATTGGGCCTAGCCCACTTAGTTATGTGATTGGGCCTAGCCCACTTAGTTATGTGATTGGGACTAGCCCTTATGTTTTCTGTAATTTGAGCCTAGCCCATTACCATAAATTGAGTCCATTAGTGGGAATTCTTACAGTTAGTGATTTTACTAAGTATGGAATTTTTCAAGTATCTCATATACTTATATAATCACTTAGTAGTTTTTTTATAGTTTTTAACTTTCTAGATTTTGTTATCGGAGGCACATGTATATATATGTTTGGTGTCTAAATATATTTTTAGACGGGTCGCTGTTATGGTTTAATATATATATTTTTGTGTCGATGAATGACCAAGTGTCGTAGTAGCCTCCTTGTCATCGGTGACAATATATGTTCTTATAGTTTTTGTTCGTCGCCCGGGTTATCCGCTCGTCCGTTTAGTCCATTAATTTAGCATTTTAGTAGTTTGTGGATATTGTGTATAAGTATTTATGTGTGTTTATACCTATTATTCTTCAAGTATTTTCTTGGTATACTTTGTGTATTATTTAGATTATTCCATAGTATCTAAATACATACACATAACACATGATATATACACTTTGATGGTTTCTCCAAATATATATATATTTTCCCAAGGATTTAATATATATATATATATATATATATATATATATATATATATATATATAAGTTTCATTCTTTTATTTATAAAAACCATTACAAATAATTTAGAAACTTACTTGGATGATTAATACTTAAACCTTTCATCATTAGGGGTAATTAGGGATTCAGAATATAAATTAATACTTACTAGTTCGTTAACCTAGTAAAAATCATGTTTTGATACTTTGAACGCTTTTCGTTTCGTCGTCGGCTAGTTTACGGCACTTTTGTGGCGTACCGACGGAAGTTTGCCAAAAGTTGTCATCTGCGTCCAAAGGATGTATGAAGTTATTTCGAATCCCAAAATAAGCTTAACTAGTTCACCAAAGCTTTCATTTGGTTGTTTTTGTCGTCAGAAATGCCGTTTATTAGCTTGTCGGTTCGAAACGGACAAGTTGTGGAGTTTGGAATGAAACACCGAAAGCTTCTTTTTCAGACACCCCATTAATATCCTCATATTATTTTCAAGTGTTTGTCATCATTTGTCCTATTTCTAGAGTCTCGGAAATGCTAAATTACTAGTTCGGACGATTTAAAATTGTTATTTTTAGCGAAACGGACGATTTAAAGTTTAGGGCGTTGTACCAGAAAGTTATGTAATATTGTAAGACTTGTTCCCACATTAGGGTTTTCATATTTCCATGGACTCAGTTATGCCATCAGTATGTCTTAGTTCGTTGTTCTGTTCTGTTTCAGTAGTTGCCGGCAAACATTGCGCAACCGTGAATAGTGAGTTCAGCACTTTCTAACAACACTTTTTAGGACATAGTTTTAATTGTTTCTCGATATAACGAAAACCAATATATATTACAACATGTTTTGCTTTTCCTAATACTTGTTATCTGATATACGGAACAATTACATAATTAAATTATGCTAAATGCATGAGATTATAGAATAAAATAAGTGATCAGATTGTACGGAATTACTGGTTATTTGCCGTTTGTCACAGTACAAATTGTGTACTTCGTACGAAGTGTATACAAAACATCTATTACTTTAACAACTTGACAGTTCTATCCCTATACATTCAAACTAGACCTAAGACGCAGACAATAGACATCGTGCATCTACAAACTCCCCCTTGGATGTTGTCGCAGTCTTGGTCAATCTTCAAAATCTTCAACCTCTTCCAAAGAAATTCTTGTATGGCTTCTTTCGTCTCTCTTGAGATGGGATAGGTGTTTGATCTGCTGGAGGTGCCCATTTCATGAATTGAAATCTCCTTAGACGTGCCGCTTTACCTTTCTCTCTAATTTCTTCCAACCGCGTTTCTTCTTTAAAAAATTCTTCACGTTCTAGCTCTATCCATTTCGATTCCCACATATGCTCTGAATTAATACCATGTGCATAGCAAACGTTAATAACACCTTGGTATTGCTTTGCTTGTGTCTCTTCTCTCTTATCATAGCAGATCTTGTTGAAGAATAGACATTTCACATCCTCCTTCGAACAATTCACTAGCCACATCGGGTGTAGTATCCTGATCGTCCTCCATAATCCCCAGATTCTCCTTCGTTCAATCAATTCAGGAGTTGTTTCTTTCATAATATCCCAATTACCTTCAGCTCGCAACACAATCACCGCTTCACACGTTTCTGGATCTGTTGCCACCATAAGAAGTATGGATGAAAATCTTGTTCTATCTGCTTCAAAGGCATATTCTTCATGGCTTTTGGACGTTTCATGGCCAACGTAACATCCCGTTCTTTCGTCACCTTATCATCTTGATTCTACGCTTGGGAATAAATGGCTTCCAATAGTTGAAACCATGCATCGCTTCAAACTTGATTACTTTCCATAGCCTTTGATCGTGGAACTTCATTTGATAACTAATACTCTTTGTTTGCACGAGCTCTTCCACATCCCAAAATGGTAAACTTTTCAAATCTTTCAAATATGAAAAGTATTGAACTCCAAACTCACGTTTGATAACATAAACATTTACCTCTTTAATCCATCCCTAGCTTAAAATATCACCCAATGATTCGTCTTTGTCTCTCGTGAAGAACGCCAGTGGTCATTTAAACTTTCTTTCTTT
Organism: Scalesia atractyloides; assembly: GCA_947069175.1. NCBI lineage: Eukaryota > Viridiplantae > Streptophyta > Magnoliopsida > Asterales > Asteraceae > Scalesia > Scalesia atractyloides. The sequence goes on from CAMTDV010000030.1 coordinate 33,878,769, forward strand.
CGGTAGCTCTTTGAACCATGATTGCTTGGCTTCAGCTATTTCTTCTTTAGACATTCTTTTCAGAATATTGCCATCTCTAACCACTTCGTCAATCTTTCGTTTCAACAAATCTTGATCAATATGACTCATTATCTCTTCAAATGTATGAAACTATCAGTATCGGCACCTGAATATTTTTCAACATCTTCATCATCTAAAGCATCATCGATTATCACATGATCATAATTATCTGCTTCAGGCACACGCTTGTAAACATAACTGTTAGGCTCAAGTGCTTATGTTCACTAACTTCTCTTCAAAATCAAACTTAATCGATCCCTCATCAATCTCTAACAGTTTAGCTAGTTCTTCCTTCGTACAGTTATGAACATACTCACCTTCTTCAACATTATGTTCCAGCATACGCATCATTGGCTTATAGCAATCAAGAACAACTGTAACAGGAGTAGCTGGAGGATTCCTGATGCTTCTCAGATTTTGATGGCCCTTTCTGCTCCCCCTGAGCTTGAACATCCTCTGCATTGACTTCATTGTTCAGAAGTGCATCATAATCAAACTCTCGTGTACACTTAGCACTTTCAATAGTAACACCAGCACCTCCCTGATTGTCGTCGTCATCATTATCATCTTTCTTATCAGAATCACCCTTTTTATCATCATCTTCCTTTGATTCATCATGATTTTTATCTTCATCTTCGTCTACTTCCTCTTCAACTAAAGCTCGTTCAGCTCTTTGACGTCTAAGCTCAGCAATCCTTTGTAAAATAGGATTATCAACAACATCAACAACTTTCCCTACTGCAACCATTTCCATTACCGGTTCTTCATCAATCAATGAACTTTCACCAGTTGGTAACAGATCAATCGTTAATAGCTCAGTTATTCCTTCAGTAACAACTTTACCCTTGCCTTAAGCTGCTGATTCTGCTGCAGCTGTTCTTTCCCTTTCTTCAACCCTTTGTTTTGCTTCTTGTACTTCCATTCGGTTGTACTCAGCGGCAAAATCTATTCCAAGGTTGTTTGCAAGTACTCGCTGTAGTATATCAAACCTTCTATTGCTTAGCGCTCGACCATTTTCTAGATCATTACCTACTCTTCTTAATCTTTCATTATTTGTTCCCAAACTCTTAATCACTGCTTTCATGTACTCCCGATCATTCTCTATAAACTTCATTCTTGCTTCTAACACCTCTTTTTCTGCATTGTTAGCTTTCATCTGATATTCCAAAAGCCTTAATTCTATTTTCCCATTCAACAAGCTTGGACTCATTGAACATATCTACAAAAGCATCAGTAGACATCGATGCATAATTTTCTGGAGGTAAAGGTATATTTCCAAAAGCTTCTTAAAATTCTCGTTCAGAAGTTTGACTTTGAGGTGTTGATTATTTGGGTGCAGATTTAGGAGTTGAACATTTAGGGGTTGATTGTGGTTGAGGTGGTATAGGTGGTTGTGAAGTAGTTGGTGGTGGTTGTATATGAGTGGGAGTAGTAGGTGGTGTGGTGTGTATAGGTGAGGTTGGGGGAGTAGATACAGTAACTTTAGACACATGCTTTGACTTTTTTATCCTCTTTCTTCTAGCTGTTGCAGTTGTTGATCCTGTAGTCTTCTCAAAATTCCCTGCTTTAATTTTCACACGCCTCGTTTTCTTTTCGACCTTTCTTCCTCTTCTGATTCATGTTCAGACGGCACATACACATCGTCTCCCTTCTTTTTCAACTTTTCCTACTCTAACTCTTCTCTAATTTGTCTTTCATGTACATTAGTGGAATCTTCAGATTCACCTTTGTCTGAAGTAGTAGAGAAAACACCATGATCATCACCTTCAATGTTTTCACCTTCTATATTCTTTGTTTCAACATTTTCTGTCTCTACGTTCTCAGCTTCTATATTCTAAGCTTCAACATTTTCAGGCTCATCTTCCGGCTCGTCAAACAACATAGTTATAACTTTCTTCTCAGACCGTTTACGCTTCTTCTTAGTTTCGGCTTTTGTATACCATCGGCTTCTTTTTTCAATAAAACCTTCCAACCCTGCTATCTCATCTTTCTCGTCACCACTTGTATCCTTACGCCATCTGTCTAACTCAGGCGCAACATAATCTTTATTAATAATTGCACCAAACATTGCCTTTGTTGGTGGCTCGGTGGCTTGCCTCAAGTATTGATTTAGGGCTTTAACAATGTATCATCATCCATGTGGTGAAGATACAAGATATCATCGTCTTCCTTCTTCAAATTCTTGAATTTATCGTCAAGAAGCATCTGAACAAACCTCGGATACTAAAGAAACTTGTCAGGACCAGTGTTCTTTGTAACCCTTGTACAATTTCGATCGTTTCCGTACATTATAAAGTCTTATGTTTTAATTCATTATATTACATCTATGACATTATTCGCAGTAATTGGTATTAATTTATGATATTGAAGTAATGGCAAGTCCAAACTTTATTTAAATTTATGTTGGCAAAAATGCGATACAAGCTTATCGTGTGACACCCGGATAATTTGGGCCTGTACTAGTGCGACACGTGTTATGATTAGATAAAAAGGAAAATTATATTAAATCTGATGTATTCTGATGTTATTTGATGTGTTAATAAATTTAAAATTTATTAAAAATTATATTTGCAATTTTAAGATAAACGCTTATCGCGTAACGGTTAAAATACTAAAATGAACGTCGATGACCGCCAGATTAATGTTAAAAACCTAAAAATAGTTCGTAATGATTAAAATAATATATTTAATCTTGTTCGTGAGGAAAAATTATTTAAAACGCTTAAAACTCTATTTTTGCCAATTTAAGCGCGTATTGTGCAACACAACGCGCATACTGCCAAATACGGGCAACGCTGCCAGTTCAGAAAAATAAAATATTGTTCAACAATATTTTGGTGAGTTTAATTTTATAGAGCGTTAAAAATAATTTAAAACGCGTTAAAATGTGATTAAAATGTAGATAAAATACCCACTAACCAGTTAAATACGTGTTTTTGGCCAACAATTTTATCTATATATATGTATGTATGCGTGTATGGTGTGTGTATAGGAGATATGTGGTAGCCATGCATCATTCTCTCTCCTCTTTCCTCCACTTGTTGGTCTTGGAAAGAATGCACATGATTATGTCTCACAAAATCTTCACAAAATCTTCCAAATCTTCTCATTTATTCCATAACCCAAGAATCAAAATCAAAACAAATCACTCTCTTTCTCTCTCTACAAACTCACGACTAAAACACCCTCTTTGATACCTCCATTTTGAATTTCCAACCTTGTTCTTGAAGATTCAAAAGCATTTAAAGGTCCAAGGAGATTCAAGCAAGAACCAAGCTTCACATCCTCATTTTCATCCAAAAACTTACTTGAGTCTTGAAGGTATAACATTTTATTCATCAAAAAGATTCATGATTCATGGTGATAGAAATGATATTGGAAGTTTCTCTTGTTCTTGGATTTAAACACACACTTGAAAACTAAAACAAATGGGTTTTTGTTACAAAATGAAAATGGGAGAATATGTGAGTGTGTGTGAGCCGTGGGTATATATGTATGTGGGTTAGTATTTGTATTTTGATTTATTACGTTGAATCTTATTTGATCGGATTCTTGAAAGATACATGCACGTGGGAAAATATTGTCATATGCCCATAAATAGAGTATTTATCTTGCATTTTAGTTAGCATGACGATAATGTGATGAAGATGACTTTGAACATTTGAACATGAATTTAAGATGAGTATAGATGCATTTAGTTCATGTGAAATGATGATAATATGATGACATGCATTAGAAACTTGTACATGAGCTTGCATGTGGATTTTGTAATCAAGAAATTATGAAAATCATATGATATGACAAATGTCGTTTGAATCTGATTATGAACACTAAAATATTATTATTTGAAGTGTAAAAATAGCATGAAGTTTTGTCATAAAGTTTACTAGCTTTGCATGTAGTACATTATGCTTAAAAAGTAGTAAATCGGGTGATATTTGCATGATTTTTGTGCTATTTATTAGACCTGCATATATATGATTTAAATTATTGTTTTTGTCAGTAGATAATATGTATTGTGTTAAAATATCAAGTCGTTTCGATTTGGGATGCTTATGGTAGAGTTCGTTACAAAACTATGCGTTAAAAATGGTAAAAATCGCCTTTTTAAGAGATTTTTATAAAAATGTTTTAGATCAGTAAGTAAACTGATATTATATAAGTATATTAACCTATATTAAGTATCTTAGGTGTTTGGTTGGTCATACGTGACTTTCGACGCCCGAAAACGATACCGAAAACGCTAAATACGCATATTTCAATGTACACGAACATGGATTGTTCAAAAGTGAACTTGGTATATTATGTTGTGATATGTGATTATGAGAATACGTTATGTGATATGCTAGGTAATAACATGATAGTAGGAGTTTAAACTATGCATGTACACTTTGTGCGGTTTATATGCTAGTCTCGTTAAAAGACATGATAAAATGCAACTTATATGTTAGAGCATAAAAATGATACATAGGCTAACTTGTGAAATTACAGCGTGTATAAAATGATTAAAGAGCAATAAATTATGTACTTTGATGAAATACGTGCACTATGACATTCAATGATATGTTCAAATTTTGCGTAATTATGTTACTACGTGCGAACTACGAATATTATGTATAAACGAGTGTGATAACGGATGTAACATATTGAGGGTCACCACTAAAATCATTCATGTCGCGAAAATCTTAATATATATAAACACACATATATATATAATTATGCCAACATAATCAAAACAAATATTTTTCAAGAAAATCTCAAAGTTATGTGAAAATTCTAAGTATTTGAGAAACTTAGGAATTTTGTAATATATTGTTTGAGTATTAAATCGTTCTCGCTTAATTTAGGATGAATAAACAATTTGATGGATTGAGTTAACACATAAAAAATCACCCAAAGGTGAGTACATAGTCCCCACTTTTACCTTTTTCAAATGTTTTGGGGTGAAGCATATGTGCCTAACTTTACTTTCCGTTTTCATGACATTATACATACTTTGGTTACATAGTACATATAGTATATGATTTCAATAGCATGCTTAGCACATTGATTTCAAGGATCCTTTTTGCTTCATATGTTGACTTAGCATATCTAGCACCTTGATTTCATGAACACTTTACTTAATACATGGTTTACAAGGATATTTTACACGACATGCTCACATTGACTATGACAATTTGTTATGTTGAACGAAACAAGATACATTCATTAGCATTATCCCGTCGACTGGTAGTATGTCATGGTACCATAGGTTTCGTAACCTCATTCCCGCTTCCTAGTTTGTTTGGAAGTATCCGTTGGGGAATGACAGAATCCGACGAACAAATGATAAACCTTTGTCCTATAAGGGATTATCTAATAGACGACAAGGCTTGAATGTATCCAAATAGCTAACCATATAAATTTTCATATTAATAAAAGCAATGGTTTTTCAGAACATAACTTTTGATAAACGTTTGTTTATTTAAGGACATATTTTGTACATGACATTCGGTTACACAAGACACCTGGTTATACATCATGCTATTACATGTGGTTTGAGTATAGGCTTTTTACTTGCCATACAAGGCTTTGGTTATTACTAGTCATTTGAAATACAAGATATAGTTGTACTTGACATTGTTACACATGACATTGGTTTATACATGACACTTGGTTTATACAAAGACATGACATATTTTTCACACCGCATTGTTTTACATATAACAAATTTTATACAAGGACATGATACTTTTTATACAAAAGCATGACACTTACTTATAAAGACATGACATTTTATACAAGACACGACATATTTGGGTTATTAAGTTAACCATGCATCTTTTCTTTTAAATCATTGATTTTCATATGATTTCATAAAAGAAATACTTTTATAACGATGCATAGATATTTTTGTATTAATCAAACTTTTTCTAAAACATTTAAGGCCATGAATCGTCAATTCAAAACCTATGTTATTCACAGGCATTTTTATGCTGACGTACCTATTTTCACATATGTTTCAGGATACTTTATTTGATGTATAGGATGCAAACTCCACATAGAATGGACCCGGGCCTTAGTGACTTTAAAATCCGAAAGACAAATTGATTGTATTTCATTTCTATTATTTCAAGGCAATGTAATTCGTTGTTCAATAAAACAAAAACTTAAGTACCATGTGTTGTGAAACAATTTGTAACGTCACTCCCCAAGTGTTTCCGCCGCTTGTTGTTTTATGTGATTTGTGGTGTTAGAGCCCATTATAGGAAATTAGGTTATTAGTAATGGTTTGACCTAGTCTATAACCTTCCTAGGACCCTAACGCTAGATAATTTGCGTTTAGATTCTTAAAACAACACCATCACCTATCCTTAGGTGATTACCAAAACAAATTCACAAGTTACAAGTCCGTTTTGAAAATAATCACTATCCTTTAATGTTTCAAAATCTCATCAAAGTTTGGGTTTTAGTAATGTGAACACATGCAATCTGGAAGGGTGAATGCCTGTACCCCGAGTTTTCTGTCTATAGTTAGAGTGTTTGTACAAATCCACTTAATCAGACCAGTCACTCTTACCTGGGAACTCTTGGGGTGAGTGTCCACTTATAGGCTAAAGCATGTCTTCGTGATACATTATAAAGACTCATTTACTTTGATTAGTCAACGTGTATCGTATGTTTGTTTTAAGTAACGAATGAATAACCACCATCCTTATATTTCTATTGATATTTTTAATACCTCACTCGATTATCCAATGTCAATCTCACACATTTCCTCTCATGTTTCCTCTCTTTTAGAATGCCTCCTCATCGTAACACTAACCAAGACGCCGAAATGGCAACCCTAATTTCTCAACAAATGGCTGTCGTACTCCCGAATCTTGTGACCCAACTTAATAAAGCCTACAATAACAATAACAACAACAATGCACCTGCTTCGTGCAACTATAAACAATTCTGCTCTGCTAAACCACTCAAGTTTACTGGGTCTGAGGGAGCTACTGGGCTCCTACAATGGTTTGAGAGTATCTAAAGCACTTTCTGTTATGTGCAGTGCCCTAACGAACGCAAGGTAGAGTTTGCTTTGAGTGTTTTTCAAAAGAGAGCACTCACGTGGTGGAACGGAGTGACGAAAGACAGGGGTGCTAATGTGGCGATGGCTCAGACATGGGAAGAGCTTAGAGCTCTTATGATGAAAGAGTTCTGCCCACGTCACGAGCAAAGGGCACTGGAGAATGAATTTCACGATCTGAAGCAAGATAGTGAGGAACATCGTGCCTACACTGATCGCTATGAGGAGTTGAGCTTGTTATGCCCTACAATGGTAACGCCTTTGGATAAGGCAATCGAAAAGTACATTGATGGCCTTCCTGACCCAGTCCAGGATATAGTCACTAGTAGCAACCCCGCCACTGTTAGACAGGCTATCGAGTTAGCAGCCACCCTAACTGAATCTCAAATCTGAAAGGGGAAATTGTTTCGCAAAGGCGACAAGGAGCAGACTGCGAAAACCACACAAAAGAAACCCAAAGAAATCAAAGCTGAACCTTCAAAGAATCCGAGGAAGTGTAAGGCTTCACAAAATTTCGTCGTGGTTACTCAACCCAATCAAGCCCCTCCTAATCAAGAAGCACAACCTCCTACTAGGAAACCATACAATGGAACCGCACCCTTGTGTAACCAATGTAATCTACACCATCATGTTAGTGTCCATTGTCGAAGATGTTTTTTTGTTGGCATATTGGTCATACGAAAGAGTATGTCGAGCTGCTACTACACAAAACCAAGTTGTTAACAACCTTGCTCAGAGACATGCTCTTAACGCTGAAGTTAACGAGCCTCGTACCAACAACGATGCGGTTATAAACAACTAGGAGTTTACATGTCGATTTCTTTTGTTATCCAAAACTCATGAACACTTTTCAAGTATTATGTAATGATGTTTCATTTGCAAACAAATATGCTTATGCATTTGCGTATAATGAATGTCCGTATAACAAATTACAAGGTTCTCATTCTTTATGAAATCAAACAACTCTAGTAATTCGTCTTGATTATGGATGCACATTTTTACCGAATAACATGTGAGACTCGCGCACTATCCTGATTATTTAAACAAAGTATCCTTCTTTGACCCTGCCCATAATCCACCACTTGGCAAGATAAGTTATGCGGACTGTGCAACGAGTTAAGTAATTCTGGGTGCACACATAATTATGAAATTCGATGCATGGAAACCATAATGAGTCCTGTTGAGTGTGATGACATAAAATCTAGAGTGATTAAATAATGAGACAAGTGTAATACAGTAAGAACATGGTGAATACGCCGCGGGTACTTCCTATATATAAGTGTTCTTATTATATTATCTGTCATAGCGTTATCCAAATCCTTGAGGATTTTATGTTATCCTAGACCCATAGGTGTTAACTTAAACAAGAATCGGGAGCCATCTATATTCATTTCTGTTTCTGATGAAGTATTCATTGAGGAAAAATGAACTAGCTACTCATTTTTCGCTTCTGAAGAGATATCCATTGGGAAATGAATAATCCATTCGCAATCCTTCATTTCCGTTTCTACAAAAGTATCCATTGAGGAAATTGAATTATCCATTCATTTTCGCTTCTAAAGAAATATCCATCGGGAAATGAATTATCCATTAGTAATCCTCCATTTCCGTTTCTGCAGAAGTATCCATTGAGGAAAATGAATTTTCATTTTCGCTTCTCAAGAAATATCCATTGGGAAATGAATTATCCATTTGTAATCCCTCATTTCCACTTCTGACGAAGTACCCACTGAGGAAAATGAATTATCTATTCGTTTTCGCTTCAGAAGAAATATTCATTGGGAAATGAAGTATCCATTCGCAATCTTCCATTTCCACTTCTGACGAAGTATCCACCGAGGAAAATGAATTATACATTTGTTTTCGCTTCTGAAGAAATATCTATCGGGAAATGAAGTATCCATTCGCAATCCTTCATTTCCATTTCTACAGAAGTATCCATTGAGGAAATTGAATTATCCATTCATTTTCGCTTCTGAAGAAATATCTGTGATATCCCGGGTTTTTCAGATAACTTACACGTGACACTTGTCGAATAAGATGTGTGCTAAGTATTAAACGTGCATGGATTAAAGACGTGTTGTGTGTTGTGTGATTGTCTTAAGTGATTGAATAATTAGATTAGATAGGTGCACAAACTGAGCCGAACCCTTTGTGAAACTAGGAAACTTGGAACCCAAGTCTTCGGCCAAAAGAGAACAAGAATCAAAGATCAAACCTAAACTTAAATCTCATTCCAATACTTGGCCGCAAGATCAAACTCGAAACCACAAGATCAAAACCCAAATCAAATTAACTCACCCTAGTCTCTCGGCACTCTAACTATTCGGCCACAATACACAAGCCCAACCGTAACCTTAATCTCTCGGCCGCAAGACCCAAACCAAACAACTCAAAATTCTCGGCCACAATACACAAACCCAACCCTATCCCTTGACCGCAAAACCCAAACCAAAACAAATCTGATTTCGACCGAGATTAAACCCAACCAACCATCCAAGTCCCTCGGCCATGAACACTTATCTAGAACCGTAAACCTCATCTAGTTGCACCTATATATATATACAACTAACATGCATCTTCTTCCACAATTCCTAAAACCCTAACAAGTAAAACAGCCGTCGGCTGTTTCCTCGTGCTTCATTGATCGCAAAACAGCCCCCATTCCTTCATCATCTCGATCAAACAGCCACTTTATCAACACCCTTTCGGTCGCGGATCAGCCTTACTCTTTTCTTTCTCTCGGCCGCAGCAAGCAGCAGCCGAGTCGCACTTGTCCACATCTCGGCTTGTTGACTAGTTATTCAAGGTTAGGACCATACTTGATTATAAGATCATGTTTCGGCTAATTATATGTATGCTTGAATGTTTAAGATGTTTCGGATTAATTATATGTTTGAATGATTAGATTGTATGGTTTTCGGATTATGGGTATGTTTGAATGCCTAGTTGTTTCGGGTTCTATGTGCTGGATAAGTAATAGGCTGTTGTGATCATGTGCTTGTGAATAATTGTTTGCGGAAACCCTAAGTGTTTGAATGAATTGATTGTATTGTCTTCGGATCATGTATGCTTGCAAGTAATCGGCTGAATTGGTTATAAACATAATGATATTCGGATCTCATGAGGTTGCAAGTGTGTTTTGTTATAATAACTAGAAGTTATTGAGTAGGGTTTGCATGGATAGATTATTAGTATTAATCTATGATTAAAAATCGAATCTTGATCGCCTTGGCTAATCACATGAACGAGTTATACAAACTTATTATAAGGAGATGCTGAAACAGGATGCTGATTAAAAGAAACAGCCGACTTCATCAGGCTGTAACTTGGTCGTTAGTTGTCGAAAAACGGATTTTCTGATGTCTAGAACGTAGAGATTTGAATAAGGAATCCAAAGGCGCTGGATTCATAATTTTCTGAAATCGTTTGATATTTTTAAAGGGCTAAACAAGTTCAGTAGGTAAAGCTGTTAAAATTCTGGAATTTTGTTGGTTGTTTATCAAACTAGATTTTAAAATCAGTAGAGAGTTGAGTCATGATTTTTGTACAGCAACTAGGTATAGAAATTTCCGGGCAACTCCAACTGGAATTTTGTTAATCGGACGATCAGTGATTTTTAAATAAATTCTTCCGTGGACTGCAGTCAGAAAGTGGTAAATCTGACTGCAGCTTAGTGAATTAATATTTATGGTTAATTGGTAAAGATTTAGGACTTGAGAAAATTATATAAATTTCTATGGTATAAATGTCACCTACTGTAAAAATATGGGAATTTTTAGAATGCTGGAACTATTTTATAAAAATCCTAGAAAACAGCTGAATAATTGAGTGTTAAGCAGAAAGTTGTTAACTTGTGATTTTATGCATTAAAGTGTTGCATGGATTTGGAATGTGTTCATGATAAGTTGTTTGATCACTATGATTATATGAGAATACTTGCATGCATGTTTGAGTGTTAGATATGTTGTTTGTGTGTATCACTTTGTGAGTAAATTGTGTGTGGAATTTGTATTGGTGTGATTACACACTGACGTGGAATTAATTGGTTGTTAGGACGCAACTAGCGGTCCCATCTCTTATAACATCTTTGCCACACTAACCGAGCTAATAAAGGTGAGTTCACGGCCCCTAACTTTATACGGTTTTTAAACAACAGGGGGAGAAACATGTATACACTCTCAAACTCAAACTCTTTACGTTATACGAATGTAACGTCACATAACGATACGGTAACTAAGTTAATGTTAATGTAATGTTATGGTCACTATGCAGCTTTATCACTTAAGTCCTCGACAATCTCCTCGGATCGTTAGTATTTGGGTTAAGTAGCGGGGGAATTATAAGTAGTACTACTGGGTCTGACGAGCCCCATCCGAGCTAGTCGCGCTAGCCGACCGGGTATGGTCAACGGGTGTATAATTGGCCTAACACCGCCATGGTCATGTGATAGGCCTGGCAAAACGGAGGCACAACAGTCAGCTTCGATCGCGAACACTTAGTGACATGACTTTAGGCTAGCTACCTATATACATTAATATTGAACTTAATTACGGAACAACTTAATATTCCGGGTTTGGAATATTGGAACATCAACTTATTATCCCGGGTTGGGGATAATGGAAACACAACTTAATATTCCGGTTTGGGAATATTGGAAGCAACAACTTATTATTCCGGGTTTGGAATAATGGAACTGATATGTTATCCCGGGTTGGGGATAACGGAGTAACAAACTAAAACCGAACAACAAATTTATGAAAACCTGTGAACTCACTCATCTTTAATGTTGACACTTGTTTCTTTACATGTTTCTCAGGACGCTAGGAGCTCTAGGTGCACGCACATGCATTGAACAAGACATCATTATCGAGTCTCATTTATTAATATTGTTTTGGGATTTTTCCTTTGTTTTGGCGTTTGTGTTGGCGCCCGCATCATTACTTATTATTGCTTCCGCTCAAACTTTAAAAACTGATACTTATGCTAAATATTGGTAATCTAAAATTTACAACAAATGATTTTGGAAAACGTATTATCAAATCATGTAGAGTCGTTCGATGTACTAGTGTCTTAGATTCTGGTTTGTTCACACGTCTCGCGGTAGAACTCCGCAAGTGGAAATTGAGGGTGTGACAATATGCATCGAGTAATCCTTCATTTCCGTTTCTGCAGAAGTATCCATTGAGGAAAATGAATTTTCATTTTCGATTCTGAAGAAATATCCATTGGGAAACGAAGTATCCATTCACAATCTTTCATTTCCACTTCTGACGAAGTATCCACTGTGGAAAATGAATTAGCCATTCGTTTTCGCTTCTGAAGAAATATCCATCAGGAAATGAAGTATCCATTCGCAATCTTTCATTTCCACTTTTAACGAAGTATCCACCGAGAAAAATGAATTATCCATTCATTTTTGCTTCTGAAGAAAATACATCTGGGAAATGAATACTCTATTCAAATCCTTCATTTCCACTTCTGACGAAGTATCCACTGAGGAAAATGAATTATCCATTCATTTCACTTCTGAAGAAATATCCACTGGGAAATGAATAATCTATTCAAATCCTTCATTTCCACTTCTGACGAAGTATCCACTGAGGAAAATGAATTATCTATTCATTTTCGCTTCTGAAGAAACATCCACTGAGAAATGAAACAAAAGCTAAATCCTTACAAGATCTTTCTATCTTAATAGTTGGATTCTTAAAGGATACTCGTGGTACTATTAATTTATATGATTTTACCACAAATCAACTTCTCATTTCCACTTCCTACATTACTTGAGGACGTATCCGCTAGGGGAATGATAAAGTTATGCCTTACATGGAAATCCACGATGGGTCATTCTTTGCAATTGGAAATAACCATAGATTCCATGTAAGATAATTGATCGACACAAATTATGTAAACAGTCTACTACAGATGTACTCCAACTTTATGCAAATAGACTCCCACGGATAAATTTCGGGACGAAATTTCCAAAAGGAGGGGAGACTGTAACCCTTGTACAATTTCGATCATTTTCGTACATAATAAAGTCTTATGTTTTAATTCATTATTTTACATCTATAACATTATTCGCAGTAGTTGGTGTTAATTTATGATATTGAAGTAATGGCAAGTCCAAACTTTATTTAAATTTATGTTGGCAAAAATGCGATACAAGCGTATCGTGTGACACCTAGATAATTTGGGCTTGTACTAGTGTGACACGTGTTATGATTAAATATAAAGGCAAATTATAGTAAATCTGATGTATTATGATGTTATTTGATGTGTTAATAAATTTAAAAGTTATTAAAAATTATATTGGCAATTTAAGATAAACGCTTCTCGCGTAACGGTTAAAATGCGAGAACGTTGGTGACTGCCAGATTAATGTTAAAATCATAAAAATAGTCTGTGTTGATTAAAATAATATATTTAATCATGTTCATGAGGAAAATTATTTAAAACGCTTAAAAACTCTATTTTTGCGAATTTAAGCGCGTATTGCGCAACACAGCACGCATACTTCCAAATACGGGCAACGCTGCCAGTCCAGACAAATAAAATATTGTTCAACAATATTTTGGTGAATTTAATTTTATAGAGCGTTAAAAATAATTTAAAACGCGTTAAAATTGGATAAAAACGCTAGATAAAATACCTGGTAACCAGTTAAATACCAGTTTTTGGCCAACAATTTATATATATATGTATGTATGCGTGTACGGTGTGTGTATAGGAGATATGTGGCAGCCATGCATCATTCTCTCTATCCTCTCTCCTCCACTTGTTGGTCTTGGAAAGAATGCACATGATTATGTCTCACAAAATCTTCACAAAATCTTCCAAATCTTCTCATTTCTTCCATAACCCAAGAATCAAAATCAAAACAAATCACTCTCTTTGTCCCTCTACAAACTCACGGCTGAAACACCCTCTTTCATACCTCCATTTTGAATTTCCAACCTTGTTCTTGAAGATGCAAAAGCATTTCAAGGTGTTTCAAGTTTATATGAAGGTTTAAAGATGATTCCAAGGAGATTCAAGCAAGAACCAAACTTCACATCCTCATTTTCATCCAAAAACTTACTTGAGTCTTGAAGGTATAACATTTTATTCTTCAAAAAGATTCATGTTTCATGGTGATGAAAATGATAGTGAAAGTTTCTCTTGTTCTTGGATTTAAACACAAACTTGAAAACTAAAACAAATGGGTTTTTGTTACAAAATGAAAATTGAAGAATATGTGAGTGTGTGTGAGCCGTGGGTATATATGTATGTGGGTTAGTATTTGTATTTTGATTTATTAAGTTGAATCTTGTTTGATCGGATTCTTGAAAGATACATGCATGTGGGAAAATATTGTCATATGCCCATAAATAGAGTATTTATCTTGCATTTTAGTTAGCATGACGATACTGTGATGAAGATGAGTTTGAATATTTGAACATGAATTTAAGATGAGTATAGATGCATTTAGTTCATGTGAAATGATGATAATATGATGACATGCATTAAAAACTTGTACATGAGCTTGCATGTGGATTTTGTAATCAAGAAATGATGAAAATACTATGATATGAAAAATGTGGTTTGAATCTGATTATGAACACTAAAAATATTATTATTTTAAGTGTAAAAATAGCATGAAGCTCTGTCATAGAGCTTACTAGCTTTGCATGTAGTACATTGTGCTAAAAAAGTAGTAAATTGGGTGATATTTGCATGATTTTTGTGCTATTTATGAGACCTGCATATATATGATTAAAATTATTGTTTTGGTCAGTAGATAATATGTATTGTGCTAAAATATCAAGTCGTTTCGATTTGGGATGCTTATGGTACAGTTCGGTACAAAACTATGCGTTAAAAACGGTAAAAATTGGCTTTTTAAGAGATTTTTATAAAACTATTTTAGATCAGTAAGTAAACTGATATTTTTGACATAAATATAAGTATATTAACTTATATTAAGTATCTTAGGTGTTTGGTTGGTCATACGTGACTACCGACGCCCGAAAACGATACCGAAAACGCTAAATACGCATATTTCAATGTACATGAACATGGATTGTTCAAAAGTGAACTTGGTATATTATGATGTGATATGTGATTATGATAATATGTTATGTGATACGCTAAGTGATAACATGATAGTAGGAGTTTAAACTATGCATGTACACTTGTGCGGTTTATATGCTAGTCGCGTTAAAAGACATGATAAAATGCAACGTATATGTTAGAGCATAAAAATGATACATAGGCTAACTTGTGAAATTATTGCATGTATAAAATGATTTAAGAGCAATAAATTTTGTACTTTGATGAAATACGTGCACTATGACATTCGATGATATGTTCAAATTTTGCGTAATTATGTTACTACGTGCGAACTACGAATATTATGTATAAACGAGTGTGATAACGGATATAACATATTGAGGGTCACCACTTAAATCGTTCAAGTCGCGAAAATCTTAATATATATGAACACACATATATATAAATATGCCAACATAATCAAAACAAATATTTTTCAAGAAATTCTCAAAGTTATGTGAAAATTCTAAGTATTGAAGAAACTTAGGAATTTTGTAATATATTGTTTGAGTATTAAATCGTTCTTGCTTAATTTAGGACGAATAAACAACTTGAGGGATTGTGTTAACACATAAAAACGCACCCAAAGGTGAGTACATAGTCCCCACTTTTACCTTTTTCAAATGTTTTGGGTTGAAGCATATGTGCATAACTTTACTTTCCGTTTTCATGACATTATACATACTTTGGTTACATAGTACATATAGTATATGATTTCAATAGCATGCTTAGCACATTGATTTCAAGGATCCTTTTTGCTTCATATGTTGACTTAGCATATCTAGCACCTTGATTTCATGAACACTTTACTTAATACATGGTTTACAAGGATATTTTACACGACATGCTCACATTGACTATGACAATTTGTTATGTTGAACGAAACAAGATACATTCATTAGCATTATCCCGCCGACTGGTAGTATGTCATGGTACCATAGGTTTCGTAACCTCATTCCCGCTTCCTAGTTTGTTTGGAAGTATCCGTTGGGGAATGACAGAATCCGACGAACAAATGATAAACCTTTGTCCTATAAGGGATTATCTAATAGACGACAAGGCTTGAATGTATCCAAATAGCTAACCATATAAATGTTCATATTAATAAAAACAATGGTTTTTCAGAACATAACTTTTGATAAACGTTTGTTTATTTAAGGACATATTTTGTACATGACATTCGGTTACACAAGACACCTGGTTATACATCATGCTATTACATGTGGTTTGAGTATAGGCTTTTTACTTGCCATACAAGGCTTTGGTTATTACTAGTCATTTGAAATACAAGATATAGTTGTACTTGACATTGTTACACATAACATTGGTTTATACATGACACTTGGTTTATACAAAGACATGACATATTTTTCACACCGCATTGTTTTACATATAACAAATTTTATACAAGGACATGATACTTTTTATACAAAAGCATGACACTTACTTATAAAGACATGACATTTTATACAAGACACGACATATTTGGGTTATTAAGTTAACCATGCATCTTTTCTTTTAAATCATTGATTTTCATATGATTTCATAAAAGAAATACTTTTATAACGATGCATAGATATTTTTGTATTAATCAAACTTTTTCTAAAACATTTAAGGCCAAGAATCGTCAATTCAAAACCTATGTTACTCACAGGCATTTTTATGCTGACGTACCTATTTTCACATATGTTTCAGGATACTTTATTTGATGTATAGGATGCAAACTCCACATAGAATGGACCCGGGCCTTAGTGACTTTAAAATCCGAAAGATAATTGATTGTATTTCATTTCTATTATTTCAAGGCAATGTAATTCGTTGTTCAATAAAACAAAAACTTAAGTACCATGTGTTGTGAAACAATTTGTAACGTGACTCCCCAAGTGTTTCCGCTGCGTGTTGTTTTTATGCGATTTGGTGTGTTACATTCTTCGTCATGTAATCAAATATAGCGTGAAAGAAGTTGAATGGCAGATTCAGAACTAACGCCATGGCCATATACATTTGAGTCTTGCATATCATCGAAACCTCCCTTCCGGTGGCTCAATGCATGTACAAGTGAATGAATGAAAAACTTGTAAGGACGCCCAAGTTTGCCCTTTTTCCATGTTGCATTTACGTATCCTCTATAACCCATGCGATAAAAGCAACCTTTCACCATACATTCTCGATAGCCTGTTGGATCTGATTCTTTATCTTTGAAGTCCAACACTTTGCGAATATCAGCTTCTGTTATCTTTACTTCAATATCTTTGTCATCGATCTTCACTGCGGAGAATATTGTCTTTTCTGCCTCAACATACTTTGCAGCATTCCAGAAGTATTCAATGTGTGATCTATAAGTTGTATGATGATGTGTTAACGCCTTCTTGATTCGAATACGTTTCATAAAATCCAGGATTTCTGAAAATGGTGCTAGTCTCGGAAATTTCTTTATATCCAGCACACCAATAAGTGTTATGGAACTTTGAATAATCCGACTTCTTATCCTGCACGACACACAAACACTTAGAAAATTTTCTAAAATGTTCCAAACATTTTACACTACAATTCATATGAATTAGACTAACATCAATTCATACGTATTGATATTTATCAACTCTACAAACAAGTTACCATCCACTTCGTACGAATGACAATTTTTAATTAACCATAAGCCAGTTCGTAAGAATTAGATAAGTGGAATTATTTTTCATTCACTTCGTACGAACTGCCCCTTCGTACGAAGTGATCATCTTATTCACCATAGCCTGCAACTTTAATTTTTCCATGATTTTCAACAATTAAATAGTTCAAAGTATTCTAAACACACCGATTAACTTAAATCTAGGTTCAATTTTGGTTTTTGTCGGGTTAAACATCCTAGATCTAAGTTCAAAGGTCCGAAATGTTATAAAAATCAAAATCATTGGTTGAAACTCGATTTTATACCTTGCCCATTGAATAGAGTGTGTAAATACCCTATCAAAGTTCTCTCTAGTTCAAACAGTGATAAGTGATGAATTCGTACGAATTCGACCTATTTATAGTCGTCAGTGTTCAAATCGTACGAAGTTAGTTCTCATGTCAATTCGTACGAATTGAGTAGTAGTTCGTATGAATTGAATACTAATTTCCACTTTTCAAAATTTTGTTCATTCAACAGTTTTATCAACCAACTCAGATAACCAAGTCCATGTTAATGACTCTAGTTAACTGATTTGTCTACCAAGTCCAAGTTAATGACGTTGATTGACCTTTTTGAGAACAAACTGATGTTTTTGGCAGTGTAAAGTTTCAAACTAATGACCTTTTAAGCTTTTCAAAAACATTTTTCTCTTCAAATTAGCTCCCAACCCGTTGTTTCATGATTTTCATTAGCATTTAGCAACTCTGGCTTTTGAAGATCCGCTTTCCATCATCGGTAGTCGAAACTAAGATAGAAATTAAATCTTTTTGAATTTTCCAAAAATTTATGCTAAAACACGCTGAAAATCGTTTTGGGTTTTCTAATATGAAATGTAATACACTATGTACAAACAAATTTACAGACATATTTTTGTGAGTTTGTGTTAGAGGATCATATCAGTTTTTGAGACATATCACTAGTACCGTTGACCTTTAATCTTGACTTTAAGTTTCAAAACAAATTCACTTAGGCTGTCAATATACTGATTCACTTAAACTTCATCACATTTCTCAATTGATCCAAGATATGTTAGGTAATCTTAAAAAACTTTACTTCATTGTGTTTTCCACCTCAGAATATACTTCCGTATCAAGATTCCCTAGATTTCATCTTACAGGTGAGTATAGATAACTGATATCTGTAATCTGGGTAATGCGAGACCTTGAGAGCTCAGGTTAGTACCACCGTACCGACAAAGAGATGAAGGCTCATCTTGAAGGTGTGTTCCACTTAGGAGTCTTTTGAACTGCTTATTGTAATACCTTTCAATAATTTCAATATTTTTAGCAGTTGTTTGGGTTCATAAGCAAAAGTATTCTACAAGTTGTAGGTTATTGCTTTCGCAAAGTCAGAAAAACTTGTATAATTCCCCAGATATCAATTCGCTAAAAGACCTAGTATCTCAGAATCAGGCAATCTCTCAAACGAAATTTCGGAGTACCAAGTCCATATATCCGAGAGATGTTACCCACAAATTAAAAAAGTTATCTCTTTATGTTTATATCTCAGAATCAATTTACTGAACGTGCGAAGCCTACTGACACATCATCAGTGAGACTTGTTTTTAACTTTCCAAATCTTTAGCATACTGTGATAGTCCATTGATGTACTATCATTTCCTCTTCTCACACATAAACTCATTTTGACTTTTTCATGTTTTTGTGTTTTCCCAAACTTTCTCCCCCTAAAATCAAAAACATATTTTTGGATTTTTATTTTTAAAGAAAGAAATTCTAAAACCTAATAAAAGCAACAAACCGATGAGGATTACGAGAACTCATCATCCGATCCATATTAAACCTCATCCTCCGCATCTGATGAAAGATTTTTCATACCATTTAATCTCACTAAATACTTAAACCTTGTTAATGGAAATGGTTTGGTATAAAAATCTGCCTTTTGTTCATCAGTGTGGATTTTTTCTATTCGAATCAACTTCTTTTCGTAGCAATCACCAATAAGGTGATATCGAATTTCAATGTGCTTGGTTTTAGAGTGTTGAACTAGATTTTTGGTTATGTCAATTGCTGCCTTATTGTCTACATATAAAGGACTGTTAAGAAACTGCAATCCAAAGTCTCTCATCTGTTGTTAAATCCACAATAATTATGAATAACAACTGGAAGCTGAAATATACTCAGCCTCACAAGTCGAGGAGCGACCGTGGTTTGCTTCTTGCACTGCCACGTTACTAATCGTGTTCCGAAGAACTTGTAACCGGCCATTGTAAACTTTGCGTTAAGTTTGTCTCAACCGAAATCGGAATCAGCATATCCAATGAGATCAAAGTTGTCATTCTTTGGATACCACAAGCCGGTGCTGGGGCAACTTTCAAATATCTGAATATTCTTTTCACGATCATCAAATGTGATACTCGAAGACTGGATTGATAACGAGCGCACAGGCAGGTAGGATACATGATGTCAGGCCGTGAAGCTGTTAGATACATCAATGATCCTATCATTGACCTATATAAAGTCTCCTCAATCTTGGCTCCATGTTCGTCTGGGCAGATTCCATGATTGAGTGCCAATGATGTTGAAAGCGATTTAGTGCTAGTCATCTCAAACTTCCGCAAGATGTCATGAACATATTTAGTTTGATAAATAAAAATACCATCAGGCAGTTGATCCAAAAAGAATTTCATCTCGCACATAGAACTTTCGAACTTCTTCTTCATGATTGCTTCAAATTCTTTGCATAGTTCATCGTTTGTAGAACCAAAAATAATGTCATCCACATAGATCTGTACAATCAGCAAATGACTTCCAACTTCTCTCGTGAAGAGCATGCTATCCACTGCACCTCTCGTAAAGTTGTTGTCTAACAGGTGCTGAGACAAAGTATCATACTAGGCTCTCTGGGCCTGATGCAAACCATATAGAGCTTTGTTGAGTAGATAAACCTTGTCTTTGTTCAATCGACAAACCCTGGTGGTTGTCTAACATACACTAGCTCTTTCACCTTTCCGTAGAGAAAAGCTGATTTGACATGTAGCTGGTACACCTTTGACAACCGGAGCATAGACTTCTATGTAATCAATTCCTTCTTGTTGATGAAAACCTTTGACAACGAGCCGAGCTTTGTTGCGCACAATAACTCCTCGATCGTCACACTTGCACTTGAAGACCCATTTAGTATCAATGGCTTTTTGATTTGCCGGAGGATCTACAAGCTTTCAGACTCCTAACTTCTCAAACTGCTGCAGTTCTTCCTGCATAGTGTTGACCCAACTTTCATCAACTATCACATCTTTAAAACACTTTGGTTCGATTTGCGAGATAAAACAACAATAAGAAAAATTTCTTGAACATAAACTACTTTACTATAGAAACAACTAAGAGCTTTGTTAATTTGATGTCTTCTTTGAACTCCTGCATGCAGTTAGCCAATAATGTTGTCGGAGGATGATAAGATAGATTCCTAGGCATCACTTCATCAGAAACCACCACTCCGTTCTCCAGATTAGTGATAGTTTGTTCAGCCACTGAATCAGCAACGGTATTGCTTATCAATGCTTCATTTTGATTACTAGGACCTGCAGATTGATTTAACAAATTTGTTATCTGATCAGATTCATCATCAGAACTGGATTCGCCATCTTGATCATAAGTCGGTGTATCTTCAGACTCAGAAACATTTGTTTGACATGGATTGGATTCCGTTGAATGTATCACTGGTTCAACCACTGGTTCATCTTGCGAATTACTTGGACCCTCCCCAGAATTGTTTGTTCCAATAGATTGTTGTGTTATCACTATTGGCCTTGGAACTTGTTCTTGATTTGCAGATTGAAGTAAATGATACAGCACTTCAAGTTCTTCTTCATTTGGCTCCTCTGGTAGGTCAATAGAATTCTACACACTTTCATAATTGAACATCCAGGAATCTCCTTGTTGGGATTGAACCCTGCAAAAAGGAACATGTGATATAAAGCCAAAATCACATCAGATGTTTGATCCTGATAACAGAGTTTACATGCTCTGTTTAATAAACTCTGCCTTGCCTAAGCTCTGCCTTCTATCATCTGCCCACAGTAAACGACAATGATCAAGGGTCTGCCAGAAGACACAAGCAGAGGATAGAGATCAGTGTTTAACTTTATTAGTTTTATATTCAATGTAACAGTGCTTGGAACTGATCAAAGTTTAGGTGGAGCAGTCATTAGAGTTAGTTTTATTTGTTACATGTCACTATAAACCCTGACGTCATCAAAGATGCTCAGAGGTTAGAAGTGTTGTACAAAGAGTTCATCAGTTGTACTGTTTTAATCATCTATCTAAAAGATCATTCGCCTATCATCTTCTCTGCATTTCTGTACTATCATCGTTTTTATTGGGCTAAGGGGGAGTTTGTAATTCACATGCAAAAACTATAAGTTTGAAAGCATGACGAGCAAAACAAACGACCATTAGTTGTGATAAAATTTTTCCATATATTTCCGCTGCACATTACTTTGATTTCTATGTCCACTTTCAATTTTTGAAACAAAAATCATAACTAATTCAAACTTATATCCTAACAATTGGTATCAGAGCTTTGTCAATCAAAATTTGATTTCACTATCAATTTGATTTGAAAGATGAGCTCTCCCTACTAATTCATTTGATAGTTTGTGGAAAACAGAGTTTTTTTGCATTTAAAAGCTTTAAAACAAAAATCTATTGAAAACCATTAGAAATGTCTCAAAACACATCTGATTCCAACGCTGGATCAATGTTTAAACCACCAATGCTAAAAAGAAATGAATATTTCATATGGCAGCGTCGGATGGGTCACATTTTAGCTCAGCAAAACACTGGATGTTGGTGATCCGTTGTATTTGGACCACACGTACCAATGGTTCCAAGTACAGAGGATCCCAACACTTAAGTGCCAAAAAATCCCCTGTTTTATAAGCAGGATTTCAAAAAATAGAGTTGGATGCTAAGGCGTTTAGCATTGTTGCTTCTGCCTTACCCAACGAAATCTATGCTGGACTGCTCCACTACAATAGTGCAAAGGAGTTATGGGATACACTAAAAGAGCAATTCGGTGGCATTGAGGAAGTGATTGAAAACAATAGGGAAGTTCTAAATCAACAGTATGAAACCTTTTGTCACGTCAAAGGAGAGTCTCTAACCCAACAATTCGAACATTTTAGCTGTCTCATAAGTGAACTCAAGCTGGTGAACGTAGAATTTCCTAATTCGCTTGTCAATAGTCGTTTCCTTAGATCGTTACAAGAGAAATGGGAGACTATAGCTTACGTTACACGAACATCTATTGGTTATAAAGATATGACCCTCACACAACTTTATGGTTGACTTCTCACTTATGAGAGAGTTGAACAAGAAAAAGAAGTTGCAAGAGTCTGGTAACTCTTTATAGTCAAGAAGAGGGTTCTAGCAGTGGAAAGGATTAGGGTTATGATCATTTTATTGATATAACCTCTGGAGGAAACTTTAACTCTGATTCTTACTCACCCAACTATGCATTTACTGCAAGTGGGGAAAGCCAAACCTCTTACAATCTCTCTTTTGAGTTAAATGATTTGCAACACTTTGAATCATCTGATTTGGAAGAGATGGACATTTTGGACCAACTGGCTCTATTAAGTGTTAGACTTAGTAAATTTTACAAGAGAACAGGTAGAAAATTCCCTAGGTTGCATGGGGGTTGAAGGTTGGGTTAGACAAGTCTAAAATCAAGTGCTATAAGTGCAATAGGTTAGGACACTTTTCCAGAGAATGCAGATCTCAAAATTCTGGACCAATTGTAGCACATCGTGGCCCTAGACCTCAACACACACAAAGCATTGCCCAATATTCCCCTGCTCATCAAGTTCAAAACAATGCTCATTTTGCATACCCTGCTACATCTGTTCCTGTGCATTATGTTCAAACCATTGTTCCACTAATTCAATATGTTTAAGCACCACCACCACAAGTGCATGTGCAACAAGCACCTCATGTCACTCAAACTACTCAAATCACTGCTCCGACAGAGGTAAACCAGCAAAGCTTTTTCACTCAAGGCTTTGTTGATTGGAGTAGTTTGCAAGAAGAATTAACTGATGAAAACTTTGCTCCTATGGCCAAAAATAAGTTTGAAAATGAAAATATATGTTTAATGGCCTTAGAGACAAAGGTTGAAGGTGATGAGTCTGTGGAACAAGTGTCTAAGTCTGATGAGTGTTAAAGTTGTGATGGAGCAGTGGTTTCAAAAGATGTTGTTGATGAAGAAAAGAACTCTCTATCTGATCCATGGGATACAAATGTGTGTGAAGATGATTGTGACTGTGCTCTCATGGCTGCTTCTAAGGTATCCCCCAGATCCTCAAAGAACTATGTTCTAAAAAATGCATCATAGCTTTTGCAAGCATAGAAAAGGTAACTGAAAACCTTAGAAACAAAATTTTGGAAGATGAACTAAATTTTGAAAAACTTATAAAAGAGTTGAAAACGAAGTTGGTTAACAAAGATTCTGAAATCAGCAGCCTGAAGCATAAGGCAAGCATAACTAAAGACCAACTCCAAACTATGGTAGAGAAATACCAATTTTGTAAAAAGGAGTTAGAATCCACACAAATCATATGTGAAAAATGGGTTGTGTAACACCCCGACCTCGTAAAAACAACAAACCGCGGCGGAAACATCGGGGAGTCACGTTAACAGATTGTTTCAACAACACGTGGTAATTAAAAGTAGGTTTTATTGAATATTAACATTGATTACATTGTTATATTGTCATAAAACTTTTAAACAAACTAAACAAACAAAACAAGCATTGAAATTGTCTTTCTTGTTTTAAGGCACTAAAGTCCAAGTCCATTCCTATGTTAGCATGCATCAGTATCATTAAGCATTGTTCCCTGAAACATATGTGAAAACGATCAGCATAAAAGAATGCCGGCGAGTACATAGGTTTTATGATTGTGTCAAATTGATGGCCTTGAATATGTACTGCAATACCTCGTCAGACTACTAGTATCGTTAATTAAAAACCTTGTTATCGAAAAGTATTTAGTATTGCAATGATAACTAACCAAATAAAACAAGTTAGTTATAGTTTATAAAAGACTTGTAGCCATGAATCTTGACCAAAACATTTGTTTTGTAAATCCGAGTAGTAAATCATCTTGAAAGAAACCTTGTATGGTTTACATTTTTAATTGAAAATCGTTGCGTGTCATTGTTTGAAAACATTTGTCCAAGTGATGCAAATAACGCCACATATGTAATATGATAAAAGCACTTATATATAGGAAGTACCGGCGACGTATCCACCATGCTTTTATCACATTACACCTTTCACATTATCTAAATCACTTATCATAACCAATCGTCCATTGTTCATTGTCCTTGTCGTAAACCACATTGTTCATTGTTCTTGTTATAAACCAGTCGTTCATCGTTCCTTGTTACAAACCAGTCGTTCATCGTTCCTTGTTTTAGTTGTGAAACTTTTGGTCGTTTCGTGAATATATTCAAACCTTTGTTGACTTATTCGAGACCACCCAAGGGGTCCCTCAATCGTATCACAAACCACCAAAGGGTTTGTTACAAATACAGTTTCAGTCGCTTCCCAAACTTCCCCACAAACCCCGGGAATTTTGGTAACGGGATTGTCAGTCCTAGGCGCTGTAACTTACTACTGGTCGGCTTGGCCATTGTTAATGAATGTCATTCTTGTTATGAATATAACGCACCAACAAGTTCGTTCACATTATTGAAATCATATTGTTTAGATAAACCATCGTATTTGTATTTTGAAAGCTTGAAAAACATTTAGCACATATGGATCACCCCAAAATATTTGCAAAACTTAAAAGAGGGGAACTATGTACTCACTTGGGATCAAAAAGAAATCTTGAATTTGTTGGTGCATAATATCTATGTCTTAGTCTTATATCGAGTCTGTATAGAATAGAGTTGAATAGGCTAGCAATACGAAGTATTTATGTAAATAGTGGTCAAGTTCGCCCATGGTTTGCATGTATATTCAAGTTCGGGCGAACTTACATCCTCCACTGGCGAACTTGTTCATCTATAAATAGCTAGCTTGTTGTCCTCATTTGTAATTTTGGCATCTCTGAGGTGAAGCTCTGCCAATTTGGATTCTTGACGTTTAATCAATAAAATTGACGTTTAACTTATTAATTCTTGTCTATTGGTAAACTTGTCGTAATATTTCCGCTATTATGGACAATAGAGATCAAATCTAGGTTCCTAAGCATCGAGGATCGGTCCTACAAGCGGTATCAGAGCTAGAACAGCCTAATTTGATAGTAATCAAGACAAGAACATTTCTATTTCATCTCCATTCTTCTATTTTTCTTAACTTTTTCTCAAAAATAAAGAATTCACGGTCAAAATCTTTTCAATTTTGAATATATCGTGTAAAATACAACAAAGACAAACCCTTGAAAGATTGGAAACCAAAATCAATCGAATTGGTGTAGAAATGTTGCAAAAACCATGTTTTACAAAACCCTCATTTTCGAACTTGTTAGCCAAGTTCGGTCGAACTTGAGGTAAAAAGTCACTTTCTGAGTGAATTTTTTCCAAGTTCGCTCTAACTTGAGTGATTTTTTGAGGAAATTTTAGTGAAGTTCGCTCGAAGTTGTTAAATTTTCATTTATTTTCTATCAAGTTCGACCAAACTTGATAAAAGTTCAAGAAATTTAGCTAAGTTCGCTCGAACTTGCTAGTCTTTTATAAAATTCAAGAAACAAGTTCGCTCGAGATTGACTAAGGGTTATTTTCACAATACAACTGCAAGTTCGGCCGAAGTTCAAGAGAAATTTTTCAAATCAGAAGTCACAAGTTTGACCGAACTTGTGATAAAATCTGGGACTTCTTCATTCAAACTACAAGTTCGACCGAACTTGTAGTAGAACTAATTGTTTTCAAAGTTTTCAAGTGTTTTCAGCGTACGTGTCTCATTATTCACGATGGATGATATTCAGAGAGCGTATATGTCCGAAGTGGGTGCATCCAATGCTAATGTCATACAACAAGTCAATCTCGACAACGAGATGCGCACGTCCGTTAAACCGCTAAAGCTTATGAGCATGGACGAGTATGAAGGATGGAAGGAGAAATTCACATATTGGGTTCAAGACATGCATTTCCAAGGCTGGGTGTCGATAGAGCGAGGTTATACTGTTCTGTTGGACGAACATCAGCAAGTACTAGAGAAGTACAAGTACACCACAATAAAGAAAGATGAGTACATTGCTGAGAAAAAGATGATAAGCCTCATTCAACAATCTGTTAAAGAGGATATTATGGTCTTGTTACCCGAGTATACTACTACGAGAGATCTCTGGCTATCACTACAAAAGAAATACCAAGGCAGCGCAGAGATGATCAAGAGTAAGAAAGCTCTCATCATGAAGGAGTTCGATATTTTCAACATGTTGAAGGGCGAAACAATGAAGCAGATGATTGAGAGCTTTTGTCATCTAAAAGTCCAAATGAGAAGACACGGTCTTGAGAAGACGGAACAAGAATACATCGACAAGCTTGCAGATGCGTTACCTGACGGAGAGTGGACTACTTATCTGATGGTTCTGAAAGAAAGTGCTAATTAAGAATTTTTCAAGTTGTCTACATTCATTAACAAACTGGAAGGCCATGAAATGGAACGTCTAAAGATCGCAAAATCTAAAAATGCGAATGTTGTTCAAGATGTTGGTCTGTATTACAAAACCGGAATGCATGACAACATTTCAAGCCCAAAGATTTAGGGAGCATTTAGTGCAAACATGAATTCTTCTCCATAGAATCAGAACCAATCATATCCTCAATATGATCAAAGTCCACAAAGCTCTTCGTTCTCAAGCACATGGTCAAATGCTTCTTATCAGCGTCAAGCAAATCAGAATTAACAAACAAATTTTGATTCAAATGTGTACAAGTGTAACATTACTGTGAATCTAAACAATGTTGTTTCTGAGCAAGTTGCAAAACAACATATGTCACTTCTTGCCACTGTTCTAGAATCGTACGAAAGTCTTGTAGCTGGAAAGATCGGCAATCCCGAAATGACCGCCCAAGACTATGATCAGGTGGACGAAGAAGAGCTTGAACTGATGGATATCAAGTGGTCACTAGCTTCTATCTTTCGAAGAGTGACAAAGTTTGTTGCACTCATTGGCCGAGATATCGGTAATTCAAGCAACAAGCTAGGGTTCGACAAATCGAAGGTCACTAGTTTTAGATGCCGACAGAAAGGGCATTTTAAGAGAGAATGCAATAATCCTGAAGCCACGGGCAATCAAAGTCCATTTGGTGGAGGCGACGAGTATTACAAGAAATCTCTTCAGTACAAGCCTTTCCCAAAGAAGACACAAGTTGAGATTCATGAAAAGCCAAACAGCAGTAACACTGATAAGGCAATGGTTGCTTCAAACGAGGATGATGGCTTCGATAGGAATTCTTATATCGGTAAGAAGACCGGATTTGCATTGATGGCTGAGATCGTTGAAGATACTTGAAGATACTTTTGCCGAAGAAGCAGCAGCTCTAGAAAATATTCTATTGGAACAGTATCTGCAACAACAGGAGGAAGAGGAATATCTTCACATGAAGAACCAAGGAATATTATCTCCTAACTCGTGTGATAGTTTTGCAGGACACTTTGATGGAAGTTCTCAGGAGCAAGTGATCGAGGAAGTCGAATGAAGAAAGTACTGATGTTGTTCAAGAAGTAACTGCTGAAAACCTGAAGGACTTTGCAGATAAAGCTATGATGGTGAATCTAACCAAGGTAGGTCCAGAGGTAAAGGAAGTTGTTAAATTGCAAGTTGTGGAGGTTGTAAAACATTGCACAAAATGTACCAAGCCATGTTCTAAATGCGCCGAAAAATCACAAATCATCGCTGAACTCAATGTACATAACGAACATTTCAAATATGATTATCGTACAATGAATGAAGCGTATGACAAAATGAAAGATGATTATGGCAGACTCGATAGAAATAATATTGAACAACATGATACCATAAGGATGTTGAAAGGTACAGTAATGGATAAACAAAAAGCAATAAACATTTATATCAACACCATGCTGAAACCAAACAACAACTCCAGGACATAAAAATTGAAACAGAACATGTTCAACAACTTTAAGAAGTTATTCAACTAACGCATATGTCATTGATCACATTCTTCCCACAATTCCATTGGAAGAAAAACCTAAAAAGAAAATTGGTAAAGAATACATCGATGTTCCTCCACCTCTTTGCGAGAAGTATTGTCACAAAACAGTTGATGGGATGGATAAGGCACTCAACATTGAGTTGTTATCTGAAAAGAAAAATGAGTTGCCAGAGAACATTGATGTAGTCTATATTAAATCAAATGATAACGATGTGGTAGTGAAAAAAGGTGGTTGAAAATGTTCTAAACGATTCTGATGATGGCAGCTTTGATAGCGCCACCTCGAGTTTGAATAGTGCTGACACAAATTCTGAAAATGACGAGACATCATCGGAAGATGATCTATGTGATGATCCTAACGTTGTCATGTACAAGGTTAAGGAATCTGTTAGATTATACTTTGATGACAGTTTTCCGATTCGGAACGTCAAAAAAGATCAATTGGATAAACTGTTTAAACTGGTTGAAGTTACATCAGATGACCTGGAGAAAAATGAAAAGAAATTATATTCTAAATACAAAAGAAATTAGAATAACTACCGGAGAAAGGGTGGTGATCATCCGGAAAACCGGAGAGCTGGGTTGGGTCTAGATGAGGAAGAAGAACCGGTTAAGAAAAAGTCACCATTTCATGAGTACAAAGATAAAAACATGAAATTTGTTTATGGGACAAGCACGGTTCACGAGCAGAGTTTGATTGGGAAGCAATCAAATGATGAGTATAAGAAACAGAAAGAACTTCGAGATAAGGCGAAAGCCACAAGTGGTGTAAAATCCACTAGTGGACATTCACATGATAATCAGATTTGCTTCAAGTGCAACGAAGTTGGTCATATAGCACGGAAGTGTCCGAAATCTAAACTGGCTTATCTTCGAAGGAAAAAAATTTCAGATGTTGAAAAACCAAAGCAAACAGAGGTTGGGCAAATAAGAATCTTAAAAAGAAATGTTGACAAAGAAGAAATGAAACAAATTTTTGAAAAGAAATTCGAAAATTCAACATTCGAAAAAGGAATCTTCAAAAGCAACTGAAACAAAGTTTTACATCAAAAAGGCTAACATAAAATCACAAGCCTGGGTTGCGAAGAAAAGGTTAACAACATCTTAAATCACTAAGTCTGAGCTTGTTAAGACTAGTAATAGCATGAAAAAATCAAAATCTGAAATCAAGTCTGAAACTGTCAAAACTACAAGTGGTAACAGTTTGAAAGATAAAAAGAAAGTGAAGTTTTCAAACATAAACATCGAAGAAAATCCAGATGATGAATATGAATTTGATTATGCTGACGAATGTAAATTTGATTACGATGATGGTTATCCAATTCAACCCAAGACCAAGAAGGCTTGGGTCGTGCTGTTTAACTAATTGTTGAAATGTGCAGGGGCTCCAGAGATCCGTACTTTCCAAGTGGATTCTGGATAGTGGAGCTTCCAGACATATGACGGGAATGAAAGTGCTCTTGTTCGACATAAAAGCTATCAACGGTGGATATGTTGGATTTGCTGGAAACCAAGGTGGAAGGATTGTCGCCGAGGGAAAGCTCTCAAACGAAGTTGTTTCATTTGATCAAGTGAACTACATTACGGAGCTTGAGAACAACCTTCTGAGTATTACTCAAATTTGTGATAAGATATTTACCATCCACTTCAACGATAAAGAATGCATGATAATCAAACTGGGTTTCAAAATACTAGACGAGTGGATACTCATGCGTGCACCAAGAGAGAATGATTTGTATGTTCTTGACATGGGAAATGCTACTACTTCTTCAAAAACGGCACAGTGTTTTGTTTTGAAAGCTACTGAGAAGGAGTCAATCTTATGGCATAGACAGAAGGGCCACATTCACCTGAGAAAGATTAATCATTTGGTGCATAACGATTTGGTAGAAGGTGTGAATTTAAAAAGTTTTCATATGTCCGATAATTGCCTCGAGTGTAAAAAGGGAAAGCAGATCAAGAAATCTCATCCAAGAAAGATTCTTGTAACAACCCGATCGCGTAATACAACAACACGCGGCGGAAATATCGAGGAGTCACGTTACAAATTGCTCAGCCACAACGGGAACTAAATCATTTCATTATCATTACATTGTTTTACACCACAAAGAATACATCAAATGGTCTTTTGTTTTTAATAAGTCTAAAGCCTAGATGCATTCCTATATGTATCATACTTGAATAATCTTCAACCTGAAACATATGTGAAAAGAGACGTCAACAAACAATGTTGGCGAGCACATAGTTTTGTTAACCAAATATATTGCAAAAAGTTTGACATTGCAATACTTTGACAACCACGAGAGTTGCTAATTGTAAATCGACTCATTGATGCCAAAGAATGGCAGAAAAGATTAGTATTGTAATATATTAACTTGATTTTTGAAACTTGTGACAAAAGATTTTTGTATATGACATCATGATCATTACTAAGTAATTTTCATGCCTTTGAAAATTGTACTTTGTTCTTGTAAACATATTTACATCGTCCCTAAACTTGTATGAATATTATTGGAAATCAAATCAATGATTTACAATAATACCTAAATATCCTTCTAAGAATCTATCATATAATATATGAAAGGATTCTACAAGGATTTTGGATATCGAGCATTGAAATCAGTCATACACAATCCTAAAGAGACTCGAATAACGCTACAAGGGTAATGCAATAAGAACACTTATATATAGGAAGTACCAGCGGCGTATCCACCATGTTCTTATGGTATTACACTTATTTTGTTATTCTAATCACAACTAGCCACATAAACATATAATCGTCAACTTATCACATTGTATCGTCACATTGTATCGATACATTGTATCGTCACATACGCACTAAAGTACACAATGAATCCAATTTAAGGACTACCAATTAGTATGCTAAACATTCCACAAATATCTAACTATAAGGATAGGTAGATGTAATGGGAATTTAGTCGTGTCATATTGTCTTGTCAGCTTTAACATAAATTCATAATCCTAATGGTGATTCGGATAAGGCTACGAAGGGTAATACAATAAGCACACTTAATATATAGGAAGTACCAGCGGCGTATCCACCATGTTCTTATTGTATTACTCTAGTTTCGTTATCTAAATCACCAACAATTCTACACATAAACCAATTGTTCATCGTTCATCGTTCCTTATTATAAACCAATCGTTCATCGTTCATTGTTCCTTGTAAAGTACTTATTAGAAATCTCACTATAGAGATAGGAAGATTTAAGAGTGAACTTCAATCATCCTTTGGGAATCTAACTATGAATATAGAAAGATTCTACAAGGATATAGGCCCTAAAAGACCTCTTTAAATATCGTACCATCAATCGTCATGTTGCATAATCGGAAATAACACACAAAAAGCACTTAGTAAACACATACATGCCATACATTTAACAAGAATCGGTTACACATATGAATCACCCCAAAACATTTGGAAAACGTAAAAGAGAGGGGGAGCAATGTACTCGCCTGGGATTGCGTATAGATCTTGTTCAAATGATATAACTAAGCTCAAAGGATCAAGAGTTGAAGTGGTTCCTAGTGTATCGGATAAATACATGTTAGTGTTGAAACTTGAAAACGAGAAATCAGATAAAATGAAGGATATAAACCAAAAAAGAGTTAGATCTTGTACAATATGGTTCATATTACCTAATATTCTGATTTGGAAGCATCTCAAAAAGTTTTGGCTTGATACGGCTCGCTATAGTGGTTTACGCTACGCCACTTTAACGGGTCATAAACGTAACTATGGGTTTGGATGGTTAAGTATGTCCTTTAGTAAGTCTAATATGACAAAATTTGTTTATATAAGTTATATAATAAGTTTAGATGTCGAAACAATGTTCATATATGTTTAAAACTAATTTATGTGTAAAAAGGGCATTTTTGGCATTTTTAAGGAATACATAGTCGACTTGTCATTTGACTAACCAAACGATATGACCATAAGGTATAACCTCATAGGGTTATTCCCTATAATATTATGGTCATAATAATGGTCTTGGTCTGATCCTAAAGTTGACCAAATGGGTCAGATTTGAAAGTCAAAGCGGTGGTCAAACCGCTAGACTTTTGACTCTAAATAAGCATTTTAACAAAAGTGATAAATTTGCCATGTTGTGGCATGTCTAAATAAGTTTATAAAAGTATTTTGGCATCAAAAAAACCTGTTTTGATACCCGAAAACAGATCCGTTGCAAAATGAGCAATAATCGGATTTTGACCGAAACTTTGACTTGTCATAGAGACTTGAAATGATAGAAATCAGTAGGTATGATCAATAGGGATCATAACCCTCTTGATTACTATCACAAAACTAGGTTCAATTGGATTTTAAATTGATCAATTCCTGATTAATTCTGGAAGTCAAATAAAAGTCAAACTTTTGACTTTTAATCCAATTAAACTACATGAATTGAAACAAGCATGAAAGAGAACACTTACAAACACCAAAGATTGATCAAAGATCACAGAGAATGCTCCAAGATGGTTGCAAATTCGGATTTGAAGCAGATGAGAGTAAATTGAGTTGTTGCAAAGGTTTGAAAATGAAGAACATGGTGCTATTTACAGATTTCTTGGATAAACAAGGTCAAAACACATGTCCATGACTCATTACTGATGTTGGATTAGTGTCAAATAGGTGTCAAATGCAGAGAGAAGTGGCAAATTCGCGAGCTTGGTGGCCAAGAAATGAGCTGTGCAGCTGCCAGCTGTTTTTAGCTGCAAATTGGTAATCCTCGCGCCACGCGCCAGGTCCAGTTGTTGCTGGGGCGCCACGTGAGGCCCCCCAAAATAAGAAACTTTCAAAACTGGCAGTTTTAGTCCCTGCAGCCTTTAAACTAGGTTTTCAATGCATTTAACCCCCTTAATCAAATTTTCAGGCTTTGTAAGGATGTTAAGCATAGGGAACTTGAAATATGCTCAGAAATGTCACGGATGTCGGCTCGTTTGGTCGTACGGTTGCGGTGTTCGGTTAATTACGATGAAAATCGTAACGTACGCGTGCGTGACCGTAAATGCGTAACAAATGGATTTTTTGCATTACAATCACCAAAATATAATATTTTAATGATCAAATTTTTTTTTGGATGTCCGTACATGTTCCGGATAGCGATATACGCAAAAAGGCATAGTTTCATGAAATTTGCAAAATAGCCCATGAAGTTACAAAAGTGTGATTTTGCCATACCGAAGCCCTCAAATCTTATTTTTAAGCTATGTAAAGGATATTTAAGTTATGTTAGGTTTGTGTTCTTGTTCCGGAGTGTACGTCACTGTGAGAATCGGCAGACTTTCACAGTTCGTCATAATTAGTCCCTGTGATCGAATAAGCTTGTTTTTGACATACACTAAGTTATGTAAAGATTATTTGGGGTATGTTAAGCTTGTGTCATTGTCTCGGAGTATACGTCGTGTTAAATGGCTTTCGTTTGACTACTGGTTTACGGTTTTGCTTACAAAAACTGTATAAGAATTTGAAATCGAACAAGGACTGAATATGTGAATTTGTTTTTGAAATAAACTCGTTTTGAATCTGTAAAATGATTAAAATGTCTCAGGTGTCACAGTCTCCCCTACTTTAGTAAATTTCATCCCGAAATTATTCGAAGGAGACCGCGGAGTGTGATTAAAACAATTGGCTGATAACAAGGCTCGAGATTCCAAAGATGCAGAGCATCATTTGTTTTTGGGAATGTTTAGGGGATTCAAAGTGTAATTGTATTTATTCAAAATGTCCCAAGGTATTCGGAACCTTTAGAACTTTTGAATCTTTAAGGCGTCATCGATTGTGTAAAAACGGCATTATGTTATACTAAGTCTTTAGTGTAAATCCTAGCAACAAAAAGGGGTGTACATTCAAGCCTGGCCATACGTACATGGTTTCTAACATCCCACAAGGTACATCCCATGTACCATGAGCATCTCATGCATAGGAGACGGGTCAACATACCTATGGCATCAAGATCGTCACCTTAACACCATAATATACTTTCGGTAGGCTCGAATAGAGTTAATAAATGTACTCGTCAATTGTCCATTGCATTCAATAACCAAATAACAAATAGTCACATAATCATATAATGGTCCAAGATAACATAAAACCTTCAAGTGATCCTGGTAACGTTTCGAAGAATAACACAATAAGAACACTTATATATCGGAAGTACCATCAGCGTATCCACCGTGGTCATATTGCATCATACCCTTCCCGTTACCTAATCACTCTAGATTTTATGCCACCATCTTAACAAAGCTTACAATGATTCTCATGTGTCGATCCTCGTAATTAAGTGTGCACCTGTCACACCCTCAATTTCCACTTGTGGAGTTTTACCGCGAGGCGTGTGAACAAACCAGAATCTGAAACACTAGTACGTCGAACGACTCTATATGATTTGATAATACGTTTTCCAAAAATCATTTGATTAACCAATCATTGTAGATTTTAGATTGTCTTAGTTAGTTACCAAAGTTTAGCGGAAGCATTAGTTTAAGTGGTTGAGCGGAAGCATAAAATAAGTAGAGAAACGGGCGCCAACACAAACGCCAAAACAAATGAAAAACCCAAAACAACGTTTGTAAATGAGACTCAATAAAAGATGTCTTGTTCAATGCATGTGAGTGCACCTAGAGCTCCTAGCGTCCTGAGAAACATGTAAAGAAACAAGTGTCAACATTAAAGATGAGTGAGTTCACAGGTTTTCATAAATTCGTTTGTTCGGTTATGAGTTTGATTCCCCCGTTATCCCTAACCCGGGATAACGATTTAGTTCCATTATTCCCAACCCGGAATAACAATGATGTTGGTTCCATTATTCCAAACCCGGAATAATAAAGTTGTTTTTTCCATTATTCCAAACCCGGAATAATAATGATGTTGTTTCCATTATCCCTAACCCGGGATAATATAGTTGTTTCGTAATTAAGTTCCATGTTAACATATATAGGTAGCTAGCCTAAAGTTATGCACGTAAGTGTTCGCGATCGAAGCTGACTGTTGTGCCTCCGTGTTGCCAGGCCTATCACTGACCATGGCGAAGTTAGGCCAAATTATTCACCCGTTGACCATACCCGGTGGGCTAGCGCGACTAGCTCGGATGGGGCTTGTCGCGCCCAGTAGTACTACTTATAATTCCCCCGCTATTAAAACCCAATACTAACGATCCGAGAGATTGACGAGGACTTAAGTGATATAGCTGCTTAGTGACCATAACATTACATTAACATTAACTTAGTTACCGAATAGTTATGTGACGTTAATTTCATATAACGTAAAGAGATTGAGTTGAAGAGTGTATACATGTTTCTCCCCCTGTTGTTTAAAACCGGATAAAATTAGGGGCCGTGAACTCACCTTTAGTTGCTCGGTTAGTGTAGCAAAGAAGTTGTAAGGGATGGGACCGCTAATTGCGTCCTAACAAACCAATTGATTTCAAGTCAGTGTGTGAACACACCAATACAAATTCTACACGTAATTTACGCACAAAGTGATACACACAACAAAATACCTAACACTCAAACATGCATGCAAGTATCCTCATGTGAACATAGTAATCAAAACAACTTATCATGAACATAATCCAATCCATGCAACAATTTGGTGCACACAATCACAAGTTATCAAATTTCAGCTTACATACTCATAATTCAGCTGTTTTCCAGGATTTTTATAAAATAGTTCCAACGTTCTAAAAATTCCAATTATTTTACAGCAGGTGACAACTATATTGTAGAAATTCATATAAATTTTTCAAGTCCTAATTCTTTACCAATTAACCATAAATATTAATATACTAAGCTGCAGTCAGATTCGTCGCTTTCTGACTGCAGTCCACGGAAGAATTTATTTAAAAATCACTGATCGTCCAATTAACAAAATCCCAGTGGGAGTTGCCCGGAAATTTCCATACCTAGTTGCTGTACAAAATTCATGACTCGAATCCCTACTGATTATAAAATCCAACTCGATAAACAACTAACAAAATTTCAGGATTTTTACAGCTTTAGTTACTGAACTTATTTGGCCACTTAAAAATATCAAACGACTTCAGAAAAATATGAATCCAGCGCCATTAGATTCGTTATTCAAATCTCTACGTTTTAGACTACAGAAAATCCGTTTTTCAACAACTAATGACCGAGTTACAGCCAGATGAAGTCGGCTGTAACTATTACTCAGCAACCTGTTTCAGCATTTTGTTACCACTAATTCGCATAAACCGTCAATATAATGAACCTAAGCGATCAAGAACTGATTTTGCTAATCATAGATCAATACATATAACATATCCATGCAAACCCTAATCAACATCTCTAGTTTTTATAAACAAAAACAGCCTATGATTTCAGATTTTCAAACAAACATCCAACTTTCAATCTAGCATTAACAATCCGAAAACAACACAATCACTTCATTCAAACACATATATCCGAATATGATCTTGTAACAAATGATAAATTCTAATCTTTAATGATAAGGTAAACGAACCGTGAGTGAGATGAGGAACCGATGATCAAAGATACTTGCGACCGAGAAGATCCGTAACCGAGAAGGAAGTGTTGTTCGCGACCGGGAAGAAGAGTGGGCTGTTTGTGATTGAGGAAGTGAACGAAGGGGCTGATCTCGCGACCGAATGGAATGTAACAAGGCTAATCATGATCGATATGATGAAGGAAGAAGCTGCCGTCGGTTGCTAGGGTTTTTGTGTTAAGGAGCATGCATGTGGGTTTGTATATATAGCGCAAAGAGATAAGGGTTACGGTTTGGGTTTGATCTCGTGGCCGAGAGTGGTTTGGGTTGGTTCGGTTTGGGTTGCACGCAATGGGTTTGCGGTTTGGGTTGTACACAATGGGTTTGGGGTTTGGGTTGCACACGGCCGAGAATGGTTTGGGTTCTAAACTTGGTCCCGAAATCTTGGTTAACTCCTAGAGTCACAAGAAATCAAAGTTGGTTCGTGTCGCGGTTCGATTCGGTTCGTGTACATATTTAACATAATTATTTTATAACTAAAACAATCACATAATCGCACATCACGTATTCACTAACTCGTACACGTTTAATACGTAGCATACAATTTATTCGACAAGTATTGCGTTTAAGTTATCCGAAAAACCGAGATGTCACATTATCCCCATGTTGAAAGAATTTTCGTCCCGAAAATTGAGTAAACGCGGTTTAGCATGCAGCGTACATGTTTAGAGTGCCACGCACAAAGAGTTAGTTCGTTAATGATGGTACGCGAAGTTACAAGAAGTTCCCAAGTGCCATGCACAAAGATTTCCAAGTGCCATGCACAAGAATTTAGTTAACAATGGTACGCGAAAGTATGAGAAATTTCCAGGTTGTCACATCATCCCCATGTTGAAAGAATTTTCGTCCCGAAAATTTAGTTGTTGGTATTGTTAGTTTGCTGCTCAGTTGCGAAGAGGTGTGGGTATTTGCTTTTCATTTGGTCCTCTCTTTCCCACGTGAACTCCGGTCCACGCTTAGAGTCCCAACGAACCTTAACGATCGGAATCTTGCTGTGCCTTCGAGTCTTGATCTCACGATCCATGATCTCGATAGGCTGTTCCACAAAGTGTAGTTGTTCATCCACTTGGATCTCATCCAATGGAATGACTAGAGTTTCATCTGATAGACACTTCTTCAGATTTGACACGTGAAAAACGTTGTGAACTCCACTGAGTTCGGCAGGAAGGTCTAATTGATAAGCTATGGGTCCGATACGTTTCAAGATTACAAACGGGCCTACGTACCGTGGGTTTAGTTTGCCCTGTTTTCCAAAGCGGATTACACCCTTCCAGGGTGACACCTTTAGTAGGACGCGGTCGCCTACTTGAAATTCGAGCAGTTTGCGTCGTTGATCAGCGTAGCTTTTCTGTCGATCCCGTGCCGCCGCCATGCGGTTTCTGATTTGTACAATCTTTTCAGTAGCCTCAAGTATTAACTCAGGGCCTGTGAGTTGACTGTCACCGACTTCTGCCCAACAGACCGGTGATCTACATTTACGACCGTATAGTGCCTCAAACGGTGCTGCCGAAATACTCGTATGATAACTGTTGTTATATGAGAATTCCACTAAAGGCAGGTGGATTTCCCAACTATTTCCAAAGTCTACTACGCATACCCTAAGCATGTCTTCCAAGGTCTGTATGGTCCTTTCACTTTGATCGTCAGTCTGAGGGTGATAGGATGTGCTCATATCTAAGCGTGTTCCCAACGCTTTCTGGAGTGACTGCCAGAAGTTGGACGTGAAGCGAGCATCTCTGTCTGAGATGATGGATGTTGGCACTCCGTGCCGAGAAACTACTTCCTTAATGTAGATGCGAGTCAACTTCTCCATCTTATCTGTTTCTTTAATAGCTAGGAAGTGTGCGGACTTAGTTAAACGATCCACAATCACCCAGATGGTATCGCAACCACCCAAAGTTCGCGGGAGTTTAGTGATGAAATCCATCAAGATCTGATCCCCTTTCCACACTGGGATCTCAGGTTGTTGAAGTAGCCCCGATGGCTTTTGATACTCTACCTTGACTTTTGCACAAGTCAAACATTTACTCACGTAGGTGGCTATATCGGCTTTCATGTTGGGCCACCAATACGCAACTTTAAGGTCTTGATACATCTTATCCGAACCCGGATGGACAGAGTATCGGGATTTGTGAGCTTCGTCCATGACTAGCTCTCTGAGGTTTCCGTAGAGAGGTACCCATATGCGATTCATGAAATACCGTGCTCCATTGGGTTTTACTTCCCAATCGCGTTCCATTTTTCCCACCGATACGGCCTTGATGTTTTCCTCCTTAACTGCTTCTAACTGGGCGTCGTGTATTTGTTCGGGTAGCCCCGAATGAATAGTGAGTTGTAATGCTCGTACACGGCGAGGTTTCAAGTGTTCCTTCCTACTGAGGGCATTAGCTACCACGTTAGCTTTACCCGGGTGATACCGAATGGCACACTCATAATCGTTCAAGAGTTCGACCCAGCGACGCTGTCGTATGTTCAACTCCTTCTGATCAAAGATGTGTTGGAGGCTCTTGTGGTCTGTAAAGATTGTGCACTTCGTTCCATAAAGGTAGTGTCTCCAAATCTTAAGTGCAAACACTACTGCTCCCAATTCCAGGTCATGCGTTGTGTAGTTTTTCTCGTGGACCTTCAGTTGGCGGGACGCATACGCGATGACCTTATCGCGTTGCATGAGTACGCATCCCAACCCCTGAATGGAAGCATCACAATATACTACAAAGTCATCTGTCCCTTCCGGCAAGGACAGAATGGGTGCACTGCAAAGTTTCTGTTTCAGCAATTGAAATGCTGCTTCGTGCTTGTCACCCCAAGCATACTTGAGGCCTTTCTGGGTGAGGGTAGTAAGCGGTTGTGCGATCTTTGAAAATCCCTCGATGACACGTCTGTAGTAACCAGCCAAACCTAAAAATTGGCGGATCTCCGTCGGTGTTCTGGGTGCTTCCCTGTTTTTGATGGCTTCAATCTTGGCAGGGTCTACGTGGATACCCTTTTCATTTACGATATGCCCAAGAAACTGAACTTCCCGAATCCAGAAGTCACACTTTGAAAGCTTGGCATATAGTTTCTCCTGTTGAAGTAATCCTAGCAGTAATCATAGATGTTCAGCATGTTCTTCTTCACTTTTGGAATAGATGAGTATGTCATCGATGAACACAATGACAAACTTGTCGAGGTATGGTTTACACACACGGTTCATGAGGTCCATGAACACCGCAGGTGCGTTGGTGAGACCGAAGGGCATGACCAAGAACTCATAATGGCCATACCTAGTACGAAATGCCGTCTTGGCGATATCTTCCTCCCTGACGCGTAGCTGGTGGTAACCGGACCGAAGGTCAATCTTGGAGTAGTAGCTTGACCCTTGAAGTTGGTCGAAAAGATCGTCGATGCGAGGTAACGGGTATCGGTTCTTGACAGTAACCTTGTTGAGTTCCCTGTAGTCGATGCACATGCGGAAGGTCCCGTCCTTCTGAAACAGGACTGGAGCTCCCCATGGCGAAGCGCTTGGTCGGATAAATCCCTTTTCTAACAGCTCCTGAAGTTGGGTAGACAGCTCCTGCAGCTCGACTGGAGCTAGGCGGTATGGAGCCTTGGCGATAGGACTTGCATGGTTCGCCAATTCGATTTCAAACTCCAATTGTCGATGGGGTGGAAGCCCAGGTAATTCCTCTGGGAATACATCAGAAAAATCACGGACGACAGGGATGTCTTCTATATGTTTCTCGTCCTTAGGATGTTCAGTAACCAGTGCGAGTAAAGCGAAGGAGTTCTTTCTCCGAAGATACTTCTGCGCTTGCATGTAAGAGATGATGTTGGTGACGGCGCTTGCCTTCTCGCCTTGCACCGTCAGGATTTCGTCGTTAGAGAGCGGAATACGGATAGATTTTTCGAAGCAGAGGACTTCAGCCCGGACGTCGGATAGCCAGTCCATTCCGACTACCACGTCAAAACTACCCAGGGTAGTTGTCATTAGATCAATG
This sequence comes from Scalesia atractyloides, assembly GCA_947069175.1. Classification (NCBI taxonomy): domain Eukaryota; kingdom Viridiplantae; phylum Streptophyta; class Magnoliopsida; order Asterales; family Asteraceae; genus Scalesia; species Scalesia atractyloides. Next base: position 33,920,314 of record CAMTDV010000030.1, read on the forward strand.
GTAAAAGTGTGACCCGCGAGTTTGAGTTGACAGCCGGATACTATATGGGTCACGTCTACAGATTTACCATCGGCTAATTCTATGATATAAGGGGTCTCTAAGGGTTTAGGCGTGAGATTTAGGTTCTTCCTAAAAGACTCAGATATAAAACTCCTATCCGCACCCGTATCAAAAAGCACAGTAGCAAAATGTTCATTAAGGGGAAACTTACCGGTGACCACGTTCGAGTCGTTTCTGGCCTCTCCGCGGCCTAATGTAAATGCGCGACCTTTGGCACCTCCTGTGCCACCATTTCCATTGTTGTTGTTGTTATTGTTGTTGTTGTGGTTATTGTGGTTGTGGTTGTTCCCACCATTGTTGTTGTTGTTACGCAGCTGTGGGCAGTCTCTTTTGAAGTGGGCAGTGCTACCACACTGATAGCATCCCCGGTTAACACCCTGTTGTGGGCCTTGGGGTTGATTTTGGTTCTGTCGGGACATGATTTCCCCACGACAATCCTTTGCCGCATGTCCCATCTTGCCACATCGTTGGCAGCGATTTCCGGCACAAGGGCCGTTATGATGAAGATTACAGCGGTTGCACTGCGGCTTTCGACCTGCATAGCCGCTTGCGTTTTGGTTGTTGTTGTTGTTGTTGGCGGGCTGATTTTGGTGACCCCGGTGGCTGTTGTAATGATTGAACCGTCTCTGGTTCCCCTGTTGCGGCTGGGATGACGAAGACTGTCGAGCAGACGAGTCTTCAAACTTTCTTTTGTTATCAGGGGCAACTTCAGTTGTACCCCGTGCTGGCAACTTCTTTTGTTCCACCGCCTTATCGGTGAGTTTGTGCGCCAATCGGATTGCTTGATGCTCAGTTACAGGGTTACTAGCCATTACCATACCCTGAATCTCCGGGACCAGACCCCCAAGATAGAACTCGAGTCTTTTCTCCACAGTGTTGGCCAAATCGGGACATAGAAATACCAAGTCATGATGTTTTGCTGTGTATGCCTCTATTTCAGATCCCACCATCTTGTGGTTCCATAAAGTTTGCTCCAACTGTTGCACTCTGTCTCGCGGACAGTACTCTTCTTTGATTAGGGCCTTAAACTCGGCCCAGGCCATAGCATTTGCAGTAATAAGTCCACGCGTTTGGACTTGTGCATTCCACCAACTTAGTGCCCCATCTTCCAGTGTTGAGGCTGCGTACTTGACCTTGTTGGCCTCTAGACAGTTGCACATTTCAAATACTGATTCAGATTTTTCGATCCAGCTGACCAGTCCAATGGGTCCTTCTGCCCCCGAGTATTTGCTTGGTTTCGCGTCGAGGAACATCTTGTAGGGGTTAAAACCCCCTCCTGCCGGTTGGTTCTGAACACCCGCTAGAGCTGCGTTCACGTGCTCTTGAATCATAGCAGCTAGTTCTTCGGGCGTCATGTTAAGGTTTCCACGTCGTCCAGTTGCCATTTAGATCTTCGAAAAACAACATAAACACACCCCGATAAGTCTATATATCCAATGTAGTTATCCTTCTTCGTACTTTAATAATTATCAAGTTATGTCAACTCAAATATATGAATTCACTATAAAGTCTCAAGTTTAAACACAAGTGGGAAAATAAATAGACTGGAGGAAAGTAAATAAAATAAGCGAGACGTGTCAGTCGTCTACGTCTCCATCCCCCAAATCACTGTCGTTGCCGTCATCCTGCGCGGCATTTCCAGCTTCTACAGCTGGGTCCTCCTCCGGATCCTCCTCTGGATCCTCCTCAGGGTCCTCCTCTGGATCCTCTTCTGGATCCTCTTCAGGGTCCTCCTCTGGATCCTCTTCCGGATCCTCCTCTACCGGCACTGGAGGGGCCGGTGCTGGTGCAGGTGCTTGATTTTGCTCTAACTCCTGAATGTTCCAACTATTTTCCAGGACTCTGTCTTCGAGCCAGTCGGCTCTTATCTGCTCAGCACGCAGATCTCTGGCTAAGGTGTTACGAGCTATCTTACTCGTATGTTGCTCTTCCTCGAGCGAGTCGGTTTTACCTGTCAGTTGTCGGATCATCCATCCTTGTGCTAGGATGGTTTCCTGCATTCTTTCCAATTGTTCTTGTTGTTTCTGTATCATGTTTCTAAGTAGGTCATCTCCTACTTCTACAGGGTTAACCGGTTTGACCGGCACAACGATGATTGGGCGTGATGACGACTCCTCCCCCAGAGCGAGCCTTTTCCTCGCAGCTGAGCGTGTTTCCACGCCATAAGATGGTAAGGGTTCCACCATAGGTGCCTTTCCTGGCGCTCTTGGTGGCGTAAGTTTGTCGGATGATGATGATGACATTGCCTGTTAGGTCGTGTAGTTAGTTACGAGTTGTTTTCATTTCTTATTATGAAGTCATAATCTACATAACACAGTTTTGGTACATTGCATAACAAGATATAACAGTTCGGTGCCAGACTACGTCTAGTGTCGTGTATTCAGCTATAGTTTAGGTCTACTTCTAATGCAAACCTGGTTCTCTATAGCTAGTGGCTCTGATACCAATCTGTCACACCATCAATTTCCACTTGCGGAGTTTTACCGCGAGGCGTGTGAACAAACCTGAATCTGAAACACTAGTACGTCGAACGACTCTATATGATTTGATAATACGTTTTCCAAAAATCATTTGATTAACCAATCATCGTAGATTTTAGATTGTCTTAGTTAGTTACCAAAGTTTAGCGGAAGCATTAGTTTAAGTGGTTGAGCGGAAGCATAAAATAAGTAGAGAAACGGGCGCCAACACAAACGCCAAAACAAATGAAAAACCCAAAACAACGTTTGTAAATGAGAATCGATAAAAGATGTCTTGTTCAATGCATGTGAGTGCACCTAGAGCTCCTAGCGTCCTGAGAAACATGTAAAGAAACAAGTGTCAACATTAAAGATGAGTGAGTTCACAGGTTTTCATAAATTCGTTTGTTCGGTTATGAGTTTGATTCCCCCGTTATCCCTAACCCGGGATAACGATTTAGTTCCATTATTCCCAACCCGGAATAACAATGATGTTGGTTCCATTATTCCAAACCCGGAATAATAAAGTTGTTGTTTCCATTATTCCAAACCCGGAATAATAATGATGTTGTTTCCATTATCCCTAACCCGGGATAATATAGTTGTTTCGTAATTAAGTTCCATGTTAACATATATAGGTAGCTAGCCTAAAGTTATGCACGTAAGTGTTCGCGATCGAAGCTGACTGTTGTGCCTCCGTGTTGCCAGGCCTATCACTGACCATGGCGAAGTTAGGCCAAATTATTCACCCGTTGACCATACCCGGTGGGCTAGCGCGACTAGCTCGGATGGGGCTTGTCGCGCCCAGTAGTACTACTTATAATTCCCCCGCTATTAAAACCCAATACTAACGATCCGAGAGATTGACGAGGACTTAAGTGATATAGCTGCTTAGTGACCATAACATTACATTAACATTAACTTAGTTACCGAATAGTTATGTGACGTTAATTTCATATAACGTAAAGAGATTGAGTTGAAGAGTGTATACATGTTTCTCCCCCTGTTGTTTAAAACCGGATAAAATTAGGGGCCGTGAACTCACCTTTAGTTGCTCGGTTAGTGTAGCAAAGAAGTTGTAAGGGATGGGACCGCTAATTGCGTCCTAACAAACCAATTGATTTCAAGTCAGTGTGTGAACACACCAATACAAATTCTACACGTAATTTACGCACAAAGTGATACACACAACAAAATACCTAACACTCAAACATGCATGCAAGTATCCTCATGTGAACATAGTAATCAAAACAACTTATCATGAACATAATCCAATCCATGCAACAATTTGGTACACACAATCACAAGTTATCAAATTTCAGCTTACATACTCATAATTCAGCTGTTTTCTAGGATTTTTATAAAATAGTTCCAACGTTCTAAAAATTCCAATTATTTTACAGCAGGTGACAGCTATATTGTAGAAATTTATATAAATTTTTCAAGTCCTACTTCTTTACCAATTAACCATAAATATTAATATACTAAGCTGCAGTCAGATTCATCGCTTTCTGACTGCAGTCCACGGAAGAATTTATTTAAAAATCACTGATCGTCCAATTAACAAAATTCCAGTGGGAGTTGCCCGGAAATTTCCATACCTAGTTGCTGTACAAAATTCATGACTCGACTCCCTACTGATTATAAAATCCAACTCGATAAACAACTAACAAAATTTCAGGATTTTTACAGCTTTAGTTACTGAACTTATTTGGCCACTTAAAAATATCAAACGACTTCAGAAAAATATGAATCCGGCGCCATTAGATTCGTTATTCAAATCTCTACGTTTTAGACTACAGAAAATCCGTTTTTCAACAACTAATGACCGAGTTACAGCCAGATGAAGTCGGCTGTAACTATTACTCAGCAACCTGTTTCAGCATTTTGTTACCACTAATTCGCATAAACCGTCAATATAATGAACCTAAGCGATCAAGAACTGATTTTTCTAATCATAGATCAATACATATAACATATCCATGCAAACCCTAATCAACATCTCTAGTTTTTATAAACAAATACAGCCTATGATTTCAGATTTTCAAACAAACATCCAACTTTCAATCTAGCATTAACAATCCGAAAACAACACAATCACTTCATTCAAACACATATATCCGAATATGATCTTGTAACAAATGATAAATTCTAATCTTTAATGATAAGGTAAACGAACCGTGAGTGAGATGAGGAACCGATGATCAAAGATACTTGCGACCGAGAAGATCCGTAACCGAGAAGGAAGTGTTGTTCGCGACCGGGAAGAAGAGTGGGCTGTTTATGATCGAGGAAGTGAATGAAGGGGCTGATCTCGCGACCGAATGGAATGTAACAAGGCTGATCATGATCGATATGATGAAGGAAGAAGCTGCCGTCGGTTGCTAGGGTTTTTGTGTTAAGGAGCATGCATGTGGGTTTGTATATATAGCGCAAAGAGATAAGGGTTACGGTTTGGGTTTGATCTCGTGGCCGAGAGTGGTTTGGGTTGGTTCGGTTTGGGTTGCACGCAATGGGTTTGCGGTTTGGGTTGCACAAAATGGGTTTGGGGTTTGGGTTGCACACGGTCGAGAATGGTTTGGGTTCTAAACTTGGTCCCCAAATCTTGGTTAACTCCTAGAGTCACAAGAAATCAAAGTTGGTTCGTGTCGCGGTTCGGTTCGGTTCGTGTACATATTTACCATAATTATTTTATAACTAAAACAATCACATAATCGCACATCACGTATTCACTAACTCGTACACGTTTAATACGTAGCATACAATTTATTTGACAAGTATTGCGTTTAAGTTATCCGAAAAACCGGGATGTCACAGCACCCATAATTACGCGTTTCGTCACATGGTCCACATAGCTCCTCTTGTTAAGTAAGGGAAACCGATAATAAGGTCGAAATAATAACTAAACCAGAAAATCATCGTCATAACACAATATTGACATCAAACATACATCGTCACAACATAGTAATTTTTGAATTTGAGCGTGTTTCACACCAATAATGATAGCACTACTTGTTTTGCATACCACATAATTAGTAGCAGGTATTTCATTTTAGTATGAATATTAATATATGTTTCACACTAACCATACTGGTAGTATGTATCATATACTAAGCATGAATCGTCATAAATAATGTAAGTATGTCGTAAAATGTTTTGAAATCGTGTGCTAGGTATGCTAAGTAAACATACTAAGCAAAAATGTAGTGGTAATCATGTGCTATGCATGACAAATAATCAATCACGCATGTAATGACATGAAAACAACAGTAGTAGTAATAGGCACATAGTATTCGTAGCGTTTGTTTTGCAGCGATTGTATGAATGCACTAGTATGCAAATCATAATATACTATTCTTGCTAGATTTAGTTCCTAATAATAAGAACAGAATCCTCAAAGTGGGTATGTAGTTGTAAATTTCACATAGTGTAATCATATTGAAATTTGTAACTGGAACGCGAATAAATGAAGGAAACTTCTTGATATTCATATTGTCATTACAAACACAGTTGAAATATCGTTCATAGTTTCTAGATAACAAAAGGAAAACGTAAAGGTTCAAAGGATCATGAGTGCTTGATCGTCAGCTTGAACCTCACTGACATTGTACCTTTGTCCGTTAGCATTTGCAAGCCTCGGGCAGTTTCGCTTGAATAGATTTAAATCATCGTAATTGAAACATGCTCCAGCTGGATATCGAGGTCGTGTCTGAGTAGGGGTAGCTTGATTTCGGATGCGACAGGTCGCAGATGGATGCCCAAAAGAGCACAGATTGTACACTGGCGGCATGGAGAATTTGCTGGGTGGTGATAGTTGCAACGATTGCACCGAGGATGTTTCCATGATAAAACCCCCTAACGGGTATGGAGTTGAGTGGGATTGGCGCAGGGATTGCATAATTCCTTGAAGTCTTGCGCTTCTTAGAATTTCTGGAAGATTCACTCGTTGTTTTTTGCGTAGATCGTTTCTTGTCTCCGTTTCGAAAAAGTTTCCCTTTCCTGACCTGGGAGTTGGTTAGGGTGGCAGCTAATTCTTTAGCCTCCCAAAGTGTCGCAGGTCTGCTGCCAGTGACAATAACTTGGATTGGGTCAGGTAGGCAATCAATGTATTTTTCAATGACCCGATCCAATGGTTTGACCATAGTGGGGCAGAGTAAGCTCAATTATTCAAACCGGTCAGTGTAGGCTCGACTTTCCCCACTATCCTGTTTGAGATAGTAAAATTCGTTTTCGAGTGCCCTTATTTCGTGTGGTGGGCAGAATTCTTTCATCATAAGATTCCTGAATTCTTCCCATGTTTGTGCCATAGCTACTTCTGCACCTATGTCCCTCATGATTCTGTTCCACCAAGTGAGTGCTCTCTTTTGGAAAACACTCGAGGCAAACTCTACTCTGCGCTCACTAGTACACTGAACATGGCGGAATGTGCTTTCTATACTCTCAAACCATTGTAGGAGCCCAATTGCTTCTTCAGACCCATTAAACTTGAGTGGTTCAGACGAGTTAAATTGTTTGTAGTTACATGGCGTAGGAAAATTGTTGTTGTTGTTGTTGTTGTTTTGATTAACTTGGGTCACAATGGCTGGAGTACAGCAGCAAAATTCTGGGCGATCATTGCTGCCATTTCAGCATACCAAGTAGCGCCACGGTGATGAGACATCTTGCAGAAATAACTACAGTAAAAACAAGTTAGGTGAGATTTCGTAAGATTGTTATAAGTTTAAAACACCCTAGTAAATTGAAAATTTGGATTTGGCATTTGTTTAAAATATCGTGTTCTTGTCCTTGGGAAAATTAGCGTTGTAAATTTTGTCTTGAAAATTGCTTGAAAATAAACTTTTGTTATATTTTCGGATAACAAAATACAAACAAAATTAATGGTTTGTGTTATAAATTCTTTACCATTTAAAATTTTATTATTATTAAGATAAAAAACTTTCAATCTATTTTTAGTTGAGTATTTCTAAAATAAAGAAACTTTTGTGGATTTTATTTGAAAAATCTCATCCAAATGATAAAAATTTTGAAATTTTGAAGGTCAAAAACTTGTATTGGAAAATAGAGTAGGATTGTAAAGTGTCGTGAGATGAAAATGAAATTTATTTCGTGTGTGTTGAATATTGTCGTAACATCTTACCGAAGGTAACATGTTGGAGTATTGTCATACAGGTAGTAGTAAATCGTTCGACTGATCAAGGTAGATGGGTTTTCATAATGTTTCAAGAAGTCATGCTTTAGCCTATAAGTGAACACTCCCTAAGAATTCCAAGGTAAGAGTGACTGGTCCGATAATGCGGATTTGTACGAACACTCATGCCTTAGACAGAAAACTCGGGGTATAGGCGTTCACCCTTCTAGATTGCATGAGTTCACATTAATAACCCCAAGATTTCGACGAAAATGTTTGAGAGTAAAACATTTTGAGAAATCCTTTTTATTTTTTGATAACTTGTTTGAGATAAACGAGTCGAGAAATATTTTTGATAAAAACTTTTTGAGAAAGTGTTTCCATAAACCTTTTGATAAATTGTTTAAGATAATTAGATTGAGAAACATTTTGTTGAGTGTGTTTGAGGAAACATTTTTGAGAAACCTTTTTGATAAACACTTGAGAGGAATACGTCGAGAAATATTTTTGATGAAAAAGTTTGTGAAAATATTTGAGAACTACTCCGTTGAACATGTTTTGAAAGAAAAACATTTTGGGAAATTCCTTAAGGTGTAATGCCTAAGGATTTAAGATAAACCATCTAAAGATAGATGATTTGGGAATCATTGAGTAGTTGTGGCACGAGTAAGGATGAGGATTAGGATAGAAATCCTAAGTCTACTCATGTTCGGGTCCCTAGAAGGGTTTTAGACTAGGTTAAAGGCAATCTAATAACCTAATTCACTATAACCAGTGCTCTGATACCAATCTGTAACACCCCGATCGCGTAATACAACAACACGCGGCAGAAATATCGGGGAGTCGCGTTATAAATTGCTCAGCCACAACTGGAACTAAGCCGTTTCATTATCATTACATTGTTTTACACTACAAAGAATACATCAAATTGTCTTTTGTTTCTAAGAAGTCTAAAGCCCGGATGCATTCCTATATGTAGCATACTTGAATAATCTTCAACCTGAAACATATGTGAAAAGAGACGTCAACAAACAATGTTGGCGAGCACATAGTTTTGTTAACCATATATATGGCAAAAAGTTTGACATTGCAATACTTTGACAACCACGAGAGTTGCTAATTGTAAATCGACTCATTGATGCCAAAGAATGGCAGAAAAGGTTAGTATTGCAATATATTAACTTGATTTTTGAAACTTGTGACAAAAGATTTTTGTATATGGCATCATGATCATTACTAAGTAATTTTCATGCCTTTGAAAATTGTACTTTGTTCTTGTAAACATATTTACGTCGTCCCTAAACTTGTGTGAATATTATTGGAAATCAAATCAATGATTTAAAATAATACCTAAATATCCTTCTAAGAATCTATCATATAATATATAAGGATTCTACAAGGATTTTGGATATCGAGCATTGAAATTAGTCTTACACAATCCTAAAGAGACTTGAATAACGCTACAAGGGTAATGCAACAAGAACACTTATATAAGGAAGTACTAGCAGCGTATCCACCATGTTCTTATGGTATTACATTCATTTCGTTATTCTAATCACAACTAGCCACATAAACATATAATCATCAACTTATCACATTGTATCGTCACATTGTATCGTTACATTGTATCATCACATACGTACTAAAGAACACAATGAATCCAATTTAAGGACTACCAATTAGTACTCTAAACATTCCACAAATATCTAATTATAAGGATAGGTATATGTAATGGGAATTTGGTCGTGTCACATTGTCTTGTCAGCTTTAACATAAATTCATAATCCTAATGGTGATTCGGATAAGGCTAGAAGGGTAATACAATAAGCACACTTATATATAGGAAGTACCAGCGGCGTATCCATCATGTTCTTATTGTATTACTCTAGTTTTGTTATCTAAATCACACACAATTCTACACATAAACCAATTGTTCATCGTTCATTGTTCCTTGTAAAGTACTTCTTAGAAATCTCACTATAGAGATAGGAAGATTTAAAAGCAAACTTCAATCATCCTTTGGGAATCTAACTATGAAGATAGAAAGATTATACAAGGATATAGGCCCTGAAAGACCTCTTTAAATATCGTGCCATCAATCTTCATGTTGCATAATCGGAAATAACACACAAAAAGCACTTAGTAAACACATACATGCCATACATATAAGAAGAATCGGTTACACATATGAATCACCCAAAAACATTTTGAAACGTAAAAGAGAGGGGGAGCAATGTAATTGCCTGGGATTGCGTATAGATTTAGTTCAGATGATATAAAAAAGCTCAAAGGATCAAGAGTTCAAGTGTTGAAGTGGTTCCTAGTGTATCGGATAAATACATGTTAGTGTCGAAACCTGAAAACGAGAAATCGGATAAAATGAAGGATATAAACCAAAAAAGAGTTGGATCTTGTATAATATGGTTCATATTACCTAACATTATGATTTGGAAGTATTTCAAAAAGTTTTAGCTTAATACGGCTCGCTATAGTGGTTTACGCCACTTTAACGGGTCATAAACGTAACTATGGGTTCGGATGGTTAAGTATGTCCTATGACAAGTCTAATATGCCAAAATTTATTTATATAAGTTATATCATCAGTTCAGATGTCGAAACGACGTTCATATATGTTTAAAACTAATTTATGTGTAAAAAGGGTATTTTCGGCATTTTTAAGGAATACATAGTCTACTTGTCATTTGACTAACCAAACGATATGATCATAAGGTATAACCTCAGAGGGTTATTCCCTATAATATTATGGCCATAATAATGGTCTTGGTCAGATCCTAAAGTTGACCAAACGGGTCAGATTTGAAAGTCAAAGCGGTGGTCAAACCCTAGACTTTTGACTCTAAATATGCATTTTAACAAAAGTGATGAATTTGACATGTTGTGACATGTCTAAATAAGTTTATAAAAGTATTTTGGCATCAAAACAACCTGTTTTGATACCCAAAAACAGATCCTTTGCAAAATGCGCAATAATCGCATTTTGACCGAAACTTTGACTTGTCATAGAGACTTGAAATGATAGAAATCAGTAGGTATGATCAATAGGGATCATAACCCTTTTGATTACTATCATAAAACAAGGTTTAAATGGATTTTAAATTGATCAATTCATAATCAATTTTGGAAGTCAAATAAAAGTCAAACTTTGTGACTTTTAATCCAATTAAACTACATAAATTGAAACAAGCATGAAAGAGAACACTTACAAACACTAAAGATTGATCAAAGATCACAAAGAATGCTCCAAGATGGTTGCAAATTCAGATTTGAAGCAGATGAGAGTAAATTGAGTTGTTGCAAAGGTTTGAAAATGAAGAACATGGTGCTATTTATAGATTTCTTGGATAAACAAGCTCAAAACACATGTCCATGACTCATTACTGATGTTGGATTAGTGTGAAATAGGTGTTAAATGCAGAGAGAAGTAGCAAATTCGTGAGCTTGGTGGCCAAGAAATGAGCAATGCAGCTGCCAGCTGTTTTCAGCTGAAAACTGGTAACCCTCGCGCCACGCGCCAGGTCCAGTTGTTGCTAGCGCGCCACGTGAGGCCCCTCAAAAATAAGAAACTTTCAAAACTGGTAATTTTAGTCCCTCCAGCCTTTAAACTTGTTTTTCAATGCATTTAACCCCTGTTAATCAAATTTTCAGGCTTTATAAGGATGTTAAGCATAGGGAACTTGAAATATGCTCAGAAATGTCATGGATGTCGGCTCGTTTGGTCGTACAGTTGCGGTTTTCGGTTAATTACTATGAAAAGCGTAACGAACGTGTGCGTCACCGTAAATGCGTAACGAATGGATTTTTCACATTCCAATCACCAAAATATAATATTTTAATGATCACAATTTTTTTGGATATCCGTACATGTTCCGAATAGCGATATACGCAAAACGGCATAGTTTCGCAAAATTTGCAAAATAGCCCTTGAAGTTACAAAAGTGTGATATTGCCATACCGAAGCCCTCAAAGCTCATTTCTAAGGATATTTAAGGTATGTTAGGTTTGTGTTCTTGTTCCAGAGCGTACGTCGCTGTGAGAATCGGCAGAGTTTCATAGTTTGTCATAATTAGTCCTTGTTATCGAATAAGCTTGTTTTTGATATACCAAACCCTTCAAAACTTATTTCTAAGTTATGTTGAGGTTATTTGGGGTATGTTAAGCTTGTGTCATTGTCTCGGAGTATACGTCGTGTTAAACGGCTTTCGTTTGACTACCGGTATATGGTTTTGCTTATAGAAACTGTATAAGAATTTGAAATCGAACAAGGACTGAATTTGTGAATTTGTTTTTGAAATAAACTCATTTTGAATCTGTAAAATGATTAAAATGTCTCAGGTGTCACAATTCTCAATTTGATAAAGTTGCCTCTCGAAAGAATTCATATGGATCTTTTCGGTCCAGTGAATGTCAGACGCATCTCTGGAGATATCTACTGCTTGGTGGTTACAGACGATATTCCCGATACTCGTTGGTATTTTCCAAGAATCTAAAGATGAGACATTTGAAAATTTGGTGATTCTTTTCAAGAAACTTGAGAACCTGTACCATCTTCCGGTGAGACGCATTAGAAGTGACAACGGTACTGAGTTCAAAAACACCAAAATGAGGGAATTCTGCAATGTTAAAGGGATTTTGCACGAGTTTAGTGCACCCTACACTCCGCAGCAAAACGGTGTAGCTGAACGGAAGAATAGGATGCTTATCGAAACTGCAAGAACCATGCTTGCAGACTCAAAGCTTCCAGTCAGCTTATGGAGTGAAGCAGTTGCAACGGCTTGTTACACACTCAACATAGTCTTAACAGTAAAACCAACGAAGAAGACCTGTTTTGAGATGATAACCGACGGAAACCGAATTTGAAGTTCTTAGAACCATTTGGAGCGCCATGTACTGTAATCGATCAAGATTGCAAATTTGGAGCTAAATCACTCGAAGGTTTCTTTATCGGATATGCAAGTCCATTGCGAAGAGTTTACATTCCTTCACTGAGAAAAGGTGATGCATGGTTATTTAACTATCAAGACTTGTGGAAATCATTTGATTTGCCTGAAGAACCATCCGATGAAGAAATCGCAGCGTTATATTACCTTCATCAATCAGCAAATCAAGAGCAAATCGTCAGACCGATTGTGGTTAATCAACCCACGTTGGTATCATCTTCTTCTGATACTAGTTCAAGTAATAGTGGAGGTCAAGAAAGTCAAATGAATCAAGTGAAACCAACTACAGAACCGGTCAATACTACAGTGAATCCTAATCTTTCTGAAGCATAGAGTTCAGACTCGGACGAGGCTCCAACATTCGATGCCGATGGAGAATCTTCTTCAGATGAAGAAGCAGAGCAGATTACAAGTTTATTGAATGAATCTGCAAGCCCGAGTAGTCCTCCTAAATTTGAAGGAGTGGTAGATCAACATATCACAAATCAAGAGATACTGTGGTTGTTCCAGGTGAAGTGATGCCAAGATCATATTCTTATCATCCGTCAAATTCTATAATAGGCGAGTTACAAGCTGGTGTGAGAACACGGAGTCAAATAAACAAAGCTTTGAGTTGTTTCTATACTCGTGTTGCTCCAATTCAAGAGTATTGCTACTATTGATGTTTCATATCCCAGATGGAGCCAAAAAGTGTTTCTGAAGCTTTAGGCAATGAAAACTGGGTACAAGGAATGCAAGAGGAACTGTTACAGTTCGAGAAGTTAGGAGTGTGGAAGCTTGTACACCTACCTGAAAACCAGAAAGCAATTAATACTAAATGGGTCTTTAAATGCAAGCGAGACGATCGAGGGTTATAGTTCGAAACAAAGCTCGACTTGTTGTCAAGGGATTTCACCAGCAGGAAGGGATAGACTACAAGGAAGTCTACGCACCAGTAGCTCGCTTAGAATCTATTTGAATATTCATAGCTTTCGCAGCATGAAAAGGATTTAAAGTCTATCAGTTGGATGTCAAATCAGCTTTTCTGTACGGAAAATTACGCGAGAAGGTGTACGTCGGACAACCATCGGGGTTTGTCGATCCACTCAACAAAAAGAAAGCATATCTTCTTGATAATCTCTTTACTGTTTACACCAAGCCCCGAGAGCTTGGTACGAGACGTTATCGCAACATCTCGTGGGAAACGGCTTTGTCAGAGGAACTGTGGATAGTAATCTCTTCACTAGAGAAGTTGGTAATCATCTAATTATCGTTCAAATCTATGTGGACGACATCATCTTTGGATCAACGAATGATAGTCTTTGCAAGGAGTTTGAGGGCATCATGAAGAAGAAATTCGAAATGTCTTCGATGGGCGAAATGAAATACTTCCTCGGATTGCAAGTAGATCAACTTCCAGGCGGTATTTTCAATCATCAGACCAATGGTTTGTGATGCCTGGACAAGATTTATTTGGAGCAACCAGAAGGGTTTGTGATGCCTGGACAAGAGAACAAAAGCTTGAGTCACAAACCCTAAGAGAGAGGGTATGGCCGAATACCCGGTCTGTGCACCACTGTACCAGTTCCATATTAGTAAACAGATTTCCATTTATTTATGTTAATTTATCCTAAAAAGCTGAAAGATGGCATTATATCCTAGTGACATCTTCGGGTGAGATAAGGCTTTGGGACCAGTAGGTCCTTGGGTCGATTCCCACAAGGGGGTTTTCCTATATTTATTGGGTTTCCTCCCGAATTGGCGTATAGATATTATGCCTAGTGGAACCTAAAAACATTGAAACTTGAACAGGGCGGATTTGGGTTTCACCCAATGAGGGAAAGAGCCCCCACTCTATTATGATCCAATAAGTTAAAAACATTTAGGGCCCTTTAAAAAAAATTCTAGGACCTAGCCCATCTAAAGAATATAAAACATGCGGCTTGAGACGCCTGTTGTAGCACAATTGCATAAACACACAATATGATCATGTTTAAAATGAACCAAATTTTAACAACACTTGGATTAAAATCATGAAATATAAGAACAAGTTGAGAATGTGATATAATTCTATTTCACCGATCTTTAACATATTTTAATAGCATGTTAATACATATCATAAACTCCATTTACGACTACCATGTTTGACTTTAATATATTGATTTAGTAAATCCTAAGAACAAGCAATGGCTTACTACTTCAAATCTCTCATCAGAATTTCAACTTCCACCATTTTTCTGGCCCTCTTGATTTCTACATTCAGCTTCACCTTCATAGGTCTGAATCTTGTTTACATTTAAATTCTTGAAGTTTCTACTAGCCATTTTCTATAATTTTGGTATATGGATTTTTTTAATTTATTGTTTTTCAAATTCCATAGGTTAGATAAGAGTTTTCAAATCAGAAAGATTAGGTCTTTGTTGATCAAGATTAATTCTAATGATCAAATCAAGTTAGTATAATAGACTGGTACTATGCAAATTGCTTTGTAGATAAAGATCAGTAAGTCTTTATTGAAATGGTATTGCCTATCTGCAATTCTATTTTTAGTTATCTTCATATTACTGATCAAGAAAAACAAGCTTTAGATAAGGTTTTACATGCCATTATGGAACTAGGCCAGATAGTAGAGGTGCAAGCCTAATAAGTGGGAGGTGTTGGGTTCAGTTCGCCGTTTAAAAAAAAGAATAACAAGCTTTACTAATGATAAATGATTGAATTAGTCATTGATGTTCACTATTAAGATTTTTCCAGTGAATGAAAATTAATTGATTAAGTACTCCTTTTTAGTTGAAGTTGTTAAACATAATTTAATCAAACAGAAAATTAATGTTAATTTTATTGATTACCGAGTTATTGGCCAAACCGGTTTATTCCAACTCGAACAAACTGATTAAAGAAAGGTAGAAGAAGACTGTCCCGTTATCGGATCAATTAAAGAACACGCAAAAATTAAAACCAACCTGGCGAATTAGAAACGTGATTCTCGAACTGCACGGATGATTCCTGTCCTTAAAGGATTTTACGCGCTCGTATTGTTGTGAGCTGTAGCGTAAACTCCTAGGATTTAATGTAGAACTGATCTGGTATTCCAACAGCAATGGAAACCAGAATGCACAGAAGCTGGAGAAGAAACAGGAACACCAAAGGAGGAGGCTGCGAAAATCAGAGTAGTTGAATGGGTAGCAGGAGGCCTTTATTTATAGGTTAGGATCTCAACAGAGAATGAGAAAAACGGGTAATGGGATAACCCTCATCAACGGATTCGAATAAGGACTCCTAGAGACATCCATCTCAAATTCGAATTCCTGGATTAATCCCATACGAATTCGAACCGGTGGAGATAACCCCCACTGTTTCGAATTCATCTCTATCCCAATCTTATCTCAGCTCTATCTCGATCCACAGATCTAACACACCTGAACCGGACCTAGCTAAAAATAAAAGCTCCTAGCGACGATGCGTACGTGCGCATCAAACACGCCCATTCGCGAGCTTGCTGCTCGGCTCGGCGCGCGTGTGGGCTTTAGCCACTTCTCAACCCATTTAACACTTTGATGACCCATAAGGGGTTATTCCTTTATAAGCCACTCAACTTTCAATACCCCCACCAATGTGGGATAAAGGAAACATACCAACTTGTATGTTCCTCTTTAATATTTCCAACAATCCCCCACCAAGTTGGAATGTTTCCTTTCACTTAGACAGATGATGTCACTAGGTGTCACGAAGATTAAACCCAGTTTATGTTGATAAACAAGAAGAGACGGATTCGATGGTGTCCTATGGAATTAAACCATTAACATGATAGCCCCATTCGGTTTACCACCACATATAACCGGTCGACTTTGCGTTCTCACTGAGCGCGAATATGGACGTGCGCTATAAATCATTTTCATGACCCTTTAGAAGACAAACCACTTATCTTCACTCAAGGTGGCACAACCCCTAGATCATATAGGCAAAGTTTTACATCATCCACGTTGCTTGGATGCCTCCAAAACTTTGTTAAGAGCATTAGCCCACCCTTCTTCTCGGCAACGACGTACTATCATACCTCACATGGATCTATCAAAAATGTGATAGTACCTTCTATCATTAAGTGACTTCGTTTTTACCCAAACTTGAGAAATAGGAGCACTAAGTTCAAGTTGGGTTTCCATCACTAACTATTCTATTGTGGTTTTAGACTCATGTCTCTCGCGGTATTCACTACCAAATCTCTGATCAGAGGTTTAGTAAACGCACCAGCCTGTCACACCCTCAATTTCCACTTGCGGAGTATTACCGGGAGGCGTGTGATCAAACCAGAATCTCAGACACTAGCAATGTCGAATGACTCTATATGATTTATTTAAACGTTTTCCAAAAACATTTATTGTAAACATGCATAGTCATTTTCAAAACTTCAAGGTTTCAAAGTTTAGCGGAAGCATTAGAATAAAGTAACGGGCGCCAACATAAACGCCAAAACCAAAATCCGAAAAAATAATCGTTAATAAAGACTCGATAAAAATGTCTTGATCAAATGCAAGTGAGTGCACCTAGCACTCCTAGCGTCCTGAGAAACATTCAAAGAAACAAGTGTCAACATTAAAGAAGAGTGAGTTCACAGGTTTTTATAAGTTCACAAGTTCGGTTTAAAAGATTGTTTTCCCCCGTTATCCCTAACACAGGATAACGACATAGTTCCATTATTCCTAACCTGGAATAATAATGTTGGTTCGTAAATAAGTTCAATGTTAACATGTAGGTAGCGAGCCTAAAGTTACGTCACGTAAGAGTTCGCGATCGAAGCTGACTGTTGTTGCCTCTGTGTTGCCAGGTCTATCACTGACCATGGCGAAAGTTAGGCCAAATTAATCACCCGTTGACCATTCCCGGTCTGCTAGCGCGACTAGCTCGGGTGGGCTTGTCGGGCCCAGTAGTACTACTATAATTTCCCCGCTATCTAACCCAATACTAACGATCCGAGAGTTGGTTGAGGACTTCCGTGATAAAGCTACTTAGTGACCATAACATACATTAACATTAACTTAGTTACCGAATAGTTAATGATGTTAATTTCGCATAACGTAAAAGATTGAGTTGTAAAGCGTATACATGTTTCTCCCCTGTTGTTCAAAACCGGATAAAATAGGGGCCGTGAACTCACCTTAAATTGCTCGGTTAGATAAACGCAAAAGAAGCAAATGATGGAACCATTAATCGTGTCCTAACATGTCAACTGATTCAAAGTTAGTGTGTGAACACACTGACACAAAACCCTACGCATAACTAACACACAGTACGGCACACGTAATAACCAATTCGAAACCATAATCATGCATGCAAAGTATCACCATACAAAATAACGATCAAACCAACTTGTCATAAACACAGGATAACTCATACAACACTTAGATACACACAAACACAAGTTATCATGTTTTCAGCTTGTACACTCATAGCTGGGCTGTCTTCGAGAATTTTTATAAAATAGTTCCAACATTCCAAAAATTCCAAGTTTTTTACAGGAAGTGTCAATTAGACTGTAGAATTTTGTGTAAATTTTTCAAATCTAAAATCTTTACCAATTATTTATAAACATTTATATACTAGGCTGCAGTCAGATTCGTCGCTTTCTGACTGTAGTCCACGAGAAAAATCATTTAAAAATCATCGTTCATCCGATTAACGAAATTCCAGTGGGAGATTTTTGGAAACTCCCGTCTCCAGTTACTGTACAGATTTCATGATCCAACCCCATACAGACTATGAGATCCGACTCGATAAACAAACTGCAAATTCTGCAGAATTTACGCAGCTTCAGCTGCTGCACTAAATGACCATTTAAAAATAGTAAACGACCTCAGAAAAATATGAATCCGGATCCATTTGAATTGCTTTTAAAAAATACATGTTTTATGCTTCAGAAAATCTACTTTTCGATAAATAATGATCAGGATACAGCCAACTTCAGTTGGCTGTAAATGTCAATCAGCTTACTGTTTTCGACTTTATCGCATTAGAACATGTGTAAACGGCCATGACGCTTAGTTGTATCGATTAACAGCAGTTTAACTTGTCAAATATCATCTAATATATCAATATTCATGCAAACCCTAAGTATATATCATGATCTTTATAGATAAAACGTAGCTTACGATTTTAATACTCAAACATATCATCACAACCGCAAAGATTCGCATATTTATCCGAACTAATCATACACCACAACACTTTTTCATAATAATATCATACAAGCACATAATCATGATCAAGACTACACAAAACCTAGTGTGAATCGTAATACAATTAAACCCTAACCTTGAAACGATGACAATTAGCAAACCGGGACAAGCTTGGAATCGATCCGAGGGATGTGGGATGCTTGCACGACCGAGAGGGGGGGGGGGGGCTGCTGCCGTCGCACACTTCTAGGGGATTAGGATTTTGAATATTTTTTTTGAACACCCCATGCATACATACGTATACATAAGGGGCAAGGGGGCGGTTTGGGCTTGTCCTTGGGCCGCAAGGGTGGGGTGGCGCGTTGGGTTGGGTTCGCAAGGGGGTGTGGTGTGGGCGGGTTGGGCTTGTGTGGTCACAAGGTCGACACGTTCCGCGGCTCAGTTCGGTTCGGCTATTTATTTATTTATTTATTTTTATTTTTTACAATTCGATAACACAAGGCTTATAACTAATAAATCGCGAAATCAAAGCATGATACAATAATCTACAAGCGTCTAATAACACATAGCACGTAATTCAGATATAACTCGTTAGAATTTCCAAACATTGTGTATTCCCTAAATACTAAAGTTAGCGTAGTTATTGCGAGCGCGTAATTTTAATTCTCCGAATTAAATCACCGTAGGAATGAATAACAATAAAGTAGCGCGTTTAAGATACCTGAAAAGCCGGGATGTCACACAGCCAAGTTCCTACTCGTCTTGACATAGACAACCTTGATGGTACCACTTTCAAGAAGTTGTCTCACGTAATTGTGCCGTAGACCTATGTGTCTTGACCTCCCATTATACATTGCGTTGTATACTTTAGATAGTGTGGCCTCACTATCACAATACATGGGAATGGACCACATTGGAACATCCCACAAACGGATGTCCCTAAGTAGATCTCTAATCCACTCTGTTTCCTTACCAGCCGCAGCTAGTGCTATGAACTCAGCTTCTTTCGTTGAGTGGGCAATACACGTCTATTTCTTGCTCGCCCAAGAAATTGCTCCTCCCGCTAGAGTGTAAATCCACCCACTTGTAGATTTTGAATCACTGGTGTGATCAACCCAGCTCGCATCAGAATAACCTTCGAGTATTCTGGAATTAGATGTGTATGACAGTTCTAAGTTACTAGTCTTTTTCAGGTATCCAAGTACTCTACCCACTACCTTCTAGTGTTCTGTCCCAGGGGATTGATAGCATACTGACTCAGTTTGCTTATAGCAAAAGCAATGTCAGGACGAGTGCAATGTGTTGCATACATCATACTTCCAGTAGCACTCGCATACTCCAGTTGAGCCACTGCTCTCCCAGAGTTCACATTAAGTTTCACACTTGGATCAAATGGGGTATTAGACTCTTTAATGTTCAAGTGTTGAAACTTAGTCAGAATTTTCTCTATGTAATGAGATTGACTTAGAGAAATCTGACTTTCAGTTCTTTTCACCTTGATCCCAAGAATGGTATCAACTTCTCCTAGATCTTTCATCTTAAAGTTTGAGGACAGATATTTCTTAGTTTCAGAAATACCTTCAAGGTGAGTGCCAATGATCAACATATCATCCACATAGAGACTGTATAACCGGGTTTGCATTTAGTATAGATACACCTATCAGCACTATTGTGTCGAAACCCGAAAGCAGTCACAGTGGTGTCAAATATCTGATGCCACTGTTTAGGAGCTTGCTTCAAACCATAAAGAGATTTAATAAGTCTACACACTTTGTTCTCTTGTCCAGGCATCATAAACCCTTCTGGTTGCTCCAAATAAATCTCCTCATTTAGATACTCATTTAGTATGTGCATGACTTCATGAAGAAGTTTGATATGGAAAGCTCGAAACCGTTATCTACTGTTCTTGCTCTTAATCACGGGATTTGCATTGACGAAACTGGAGCCAAAGTTGATGAGATGCTCTACAGATCAATGATAGGATCGTTGATGTATCTGACGGCATCGCGCCCAGATATCATGTATCCTACCTGCCTATGCGCAAGATATCAGTCAAGCCGAGAATTTCACACATGTAGATCGTGAAGCGAATCTTCAGATACCTGAAGGGATGCCCAAGCACCAGCTTGGTGTAGATAAGTTGAATTCAAAATCGACAACAGCGGGATGCCAGTTCTTCGGAACAAGAATGGTAACCTGGCAGTGTAAGAAACAGACTACGGTCGCTCTCTCTACCTGTGAAGCTGAGTATATCTAGGCCTCCAGCTGTTGTTCACAGATTCTGTGGACAACAACAGATGAGAGACTATGGTCTGCAATTTCTCGACACTCTGCTGTATGTTGATTATAAGGCAGCCATTGATATAACAAAAAATCCGGTTCATCACTCACGCACAAAACACATTGAAATTCGTTATCACTTCATTCGTGACTGTTACGAGAAGAAGTTGGTGCGAATAGAAAAAATCCACACCGACGAACAAAAGGCTGATTTTATACCAAACCATTCTCTTTATCTCGGTTTAAATACTTGTTAAGAATTAATGGTATGAAAAATTTGCTGACAGGTGCGGACGCTAAGGTTGAATACGGATCGGACGACGAGTTCGCGTGATCCACATTGGTTTGTCTATATCTTTCTAGTTTAGAATTTTATTAAAAACTAAAATACAAAAAGATGTTTTTGATTTTAAGGGGAGAAATGTTAGAGAAAATACAAAAACATTTGAAAATTTTAAAATTCAAAAACATTTGAAAAATGTAAAAAGTACAAAAACATTGAAAAAGACAAAAAGAATTCCGTGTCACAAAAAGGAAATGATAGTACATCAGTGGACTATCACAGTACGCTAAAGAAATGTAAAGTTTAAAAGTGATAAACAAGTCTTACTGTGGATATGTTGATAGGCTTAACACGTTTAGTAAACTATTTTCGAGATATAAACTAAATTTTACAACTGCTTAATCTTGTGGATTAACATATCTTGGATATATGGACTTAGTACTCCGAAATTTCGTTTGAGAGATTGCCTGATTCTGAGATACGAGGTCTTTATAGATAGTTTATATCTGGGGTATTATACAAGTTCTTCTGATTTTGCGGAAGCAATAGCCTAGAACTTCTATAATACTTTCGCTATAAACCCTAAACTGCATGCAATCTTGAAAAGTATCAAAAGATCTAATCATTTGCAGTGCTGAAAAGATTCCTTAAATGGAACACCACTTAAAGTCGAGCCTTCATTTCTTTGTCTGTACGGTAGTACTAACCTGAGCTCTCAAGGTTTCGCATTACCCAGATACAGATAACAATTATGCTATATTCACCTGTAAGATGAAATCTAGGGAATCTTGATACGGGAGTATATTCAAGAAATGGGAGCCGCAGATAAGTCAAGTTTCATAATTCATACCTTAACATATCTTGAAACAGTTGAGAAACGTGATAAAGTTTAAGTGGACAAACATATCGACAATCTAGATAAACGAGTTTAAAACTTAAAGTCTTATAAATGTCAACGGTACTAGTGATATGTCTCATACAACTGATATGATTCTTTTGACACGAATTCACAAAAATATGTCTGTAAATATGTTTGTACATAGTTTACTTTGTTCTGTACATAGTTTATTAACTTTACAGATTAAAACCAAAAAGATTTTCAGTGTGTTTTAGCATAAACTTACAAAAATACAAAAAGATTTTGTTTCTACATTGTTTTCAGCAAACCAATATTGGAGAACGGGTCTTCGAAGTCTGGTAAGGTGCTAGAACTGGTGGGAATCTCATTGACAATGAGCTGGGAGCTAATCTGTTAAAATCTGAAAAGCCAAAACGATGAAAAGTTCATTAATTTGAAATTTTAAATTTTGAAAACATCAACAGTTTGTTCGTAACGGGTCAAACCGGAGTCATTAACTTGGACTCGACAGACAAATCAGTTAATCAAGGTCATTAAACTAGGACTTGGTCAACTGAGTGGATTTTCATAACTGGTAAAAGTTGGAAAGTTCAGGGGTTAAATTTTAAAATTTGAAAAAAGTTTATTTTTGAGTTTGGCAAGTTCGGCCGAACTTGCTAAACTGAATCAAGTTTAACAATTAAGCAAGTTCGACCGAACTTGCAGTGATGGCTGTTAGTTGAAAAACATAAGTTCGCCCGGACTTCTAGTGGGCTCATAACTTGGGCTTTGCAAGTTCGCCCGGACTTGCCAAGGTATAAATACCTAAGCAAGTTCGGCCGAACTCGTTATATGCAAAAACAACCCTCTGAGCGAACTTTAGCGTTTTAGCGATTTGAGTGAAATTGTCAAAATCAAGCCGCTATTCTGCCGAAATTTAGATTGATCTTGGTGATTTGCACACCATTGTCAATGGAAGAGGTAAGAATTTGAGAATATAACCATGAATTGGACTGAATCG
The DNA here is from genome assembly GCA_947069175.1 of Scalesia atractyloides. Lineage (NCBI taxonomy): Eukaryota > Viridiplantae > Streptophyta > Magnoliopsida > Asterales > Asteraceae > Scalesia > Scalesia atractyloides. The sequence goes on from CAMTDV010000030.1 coordinate 33,943,493, forward strand.
AGGATCTCAGGAATTAAAAGTTTAAAAACAGATAGATCTAGGGATTCTGGATAATTTGAACTTAAAATCTTGCTAAATACTTAAAATCGACCATGGATTAATGATAAATTTGATTAACATGGTCATGAGTAGGTTGCGCAGGTTTGGTTTTAAGGAGATGACAAGTTCGGCCGAACTTGTTATCAAGTTTAACCGGACTTGTTAACAATATAATAGACAAAATCTGATCAACTTAGGTTCGACCGAACTTATACTTAAAATTGAAATTATTTAAATTTCAAGTTCGACCAAACTCATGGTTTGATATCTGAAGATTATGATGAGTATAAGTTCGCCCTAACTTATGTTTGTTGTTGTTGAACAGGTATATTGTGCATGTTCAGGCGAACTTGACTAAACCAGAATGTTATATCACAGATCAACTTCGCCCGAACTTGATGAAAATGTTGAAAATTTTGTAACTATTGTTTTGCGTCGTTTTTCAGGCTCAAGAACCAGCGAGGGTGATTTCTAGGGATTTCTCCAAGTTCCATAATACTTGCATCACGCTCGACAAAACATTATGTCCATCGCTGAAGGATTATGACAGTATTCTGAAATTTCTTAAGGAGTGTCCTATTCATAGAGCGATCACGGAGCGCACAATGTCGTATAGATCTCATATATACCATTTCTGGATGAACGCAGAACTCAGTGATGATAAGAAGTCTATTATTTCATCTGTTCAAGTCGGAAACAAAGTTAAAAATATTATTGTTACAGAGGAAGATATTCGCAGGATCTTACAGTTCAACGATGATAAAGACGATCCAATTTTCTTGGACGAAAAGATGGTAAGAGGATGTTTCTGCAGGATGGGTTATAAGGGGAGTGTTAATAAGCTGACACTAAAGAAAGGGGAAGTGCCAAACCCCTACAAGCTCCTGATGCATGCAATTATTCATACTTTCAGTCACCGCAAAGCAGGCCTAGACGATGTTAAGGATTACATGGCCTGTATGGCAACGACATTGATTTTGAAGAAGCCGTTCAACTATTCAAAGCTTGTGTTTACACATATGTCGAGAAATATGGATGATTCAAGGTTATGCTTGTATCCAAGATTCGTGCAGATGCTAATCGATGAGAAGTGCACAAATATAGCACGAGATCCAAATCATGTCTTATATCTCAGTCATCTTGATGATACAACTATGAAGAAGTTGTTAAAGTTTCAAAAGCAAGACTCAGCACCGGTTGCTAAACCAGTATTTGGAGCTATCAAAGATTCAAACTATATTGCGCCGTCAGACAACAAATGGAGGAAAGACGGTAGTGGTGACGAGAAAGAGCTAAATGATAAGAAAGAATGGTTTAAAGGTTTCAAACCAAAAGCTTGAAGTGATTGGTTCCTAAAGGCTGAAGTTGATAAGCCTAAGAAGAAACGAGCTGCAAAGAAAGTCGATACGATGCTCATAGATGAAGATGAAGAAGAGAATGTTTAAGCTAAAGCTGGTTCTAGTGCAGTAGTGGTTGTTGATAGTCAGGAAACAGTTAAAACGATTCAGGAAGATGATGTGATATCAGCTACTTCAGAGAATGATGATTCTGATGATTCTCTTGAAAGAATTACAAAGAAAACAATAGCTGAGACTGAGGCAGAAAGAGCGAAAGAGACTGATGCTGATTTCGATCCGAATCTTGAGAAAGAATATGATGAGAAAATACCCATGAAAAAAGCTAAGCGAGTGAAGTCTGCTACTATGTCATCGACAAAGACAATAGGGTCTCCTCAGACAAAGGGTAGGAAGAAAACCAAGAAAGCTCAAAAGCCGGTTAGTAACGATACAAGAGTAAGCTGAAAAGCGCAGAAATTACACAAGAACCTTCTGGAGCACAGGAGAAAGGAGTTACACAAGAACCTCCTACACAAGAACCTCCTGTTGTTGTTACAAGTGAAGCTGAACGTCAAGGCGTCACACAAGAACCTCCTGTGATCATTTCATCGGAAGCTGAAAGGCCAGGAGCAACACAAGAACCTCATGTGTCTGGTTTATTGGAAGTACCTATTATTCAGTCTCCTATTGCTCCAAGAATTTCACATTTTGAAAGTTCTAATCCAAAGAAGACTACACCACAGACTGCTACTCCAAAGTCAACACCAAAAACTCTAGGGCCTAATTTGTTTGGTGATATGTAGAATGATCCAATAAGTCTTCAAGATCTGAATGATTTCATTCCAGAAACGAATGTTGAACTTCTTGAAAAGCGTGTGAAGGTGTTAGAATAAAATGTTCAACAAAATGAAGCTGAGAAAGCTGAGTTGATAAAGAAAGTGAATCAAAGTTCAGTTGAGAAAGAGATGTTGGACGATAAGGTCAAAGTGTTGGAGAATGAACAAGAATACTTTAAAGCTCTAATTGAGAGTCTGCAAGATGCAAATGAGAAGCTGCAGACAGAGATTGCTGATCTTAGGTCAATCCAAGCCCTGAATGATCGTAGATTCACAAGAATGTAAAAAGTGTTATCTAACACACTTGGGATTGATTTCATCTCTGAGTATGATCATCTGAATCGTCAGGAAGCTAAGGAAAGATCTGAAAAAGAGTTAGCTGCAAGTGGAAAAGGTAAAGGTGTTGAGGGTGAAGCCCCTAAATCATCTGAAGCTACAGAGAAGTCTGTTGATGATGTTGTGATAGCTTCTGAGTCTGATATTCCAAAGGTTGACGAATCTGTCAAGCCTTCTGATCCTATCGTTGCTTCTGAAGATAAGGACGATGAAGAAGCAGAGAAAGAGGATAAAGATGATGATGAACAGCAAGATGATTCTGAGTATGAAGATTGGAATGTTGCTGATGATGATGATGATGATGATGATGATGACGATCTGGGAGGAGTTGGTATTAGAATCAGTGAAGGAAAAGTTTTTGATGACGTTGATTTTTATTCCCTAATGGACGATGAATCTAATAAGATGGATGATCAGATTCAGGGGGAGTAAGGACAGACAGGGCCATCAGATGATGTTGATATGGCGAATGTTGAAAGATTTGCAAAGCCTGTTGCTGTAGTTCCCACAAAGCCTTTAATGTTGATGCATATAGAACAAAATTTCTATCCAGTTTTCAAGTGGTGGCAGATAGATCCAACTACTTGTGAAGCTGTTATTGTGTTAAGATTCGAAGAACACTTGGATATTACGAAGGAAAGAGTTGAGATATTCGGATTTCAGGGCATGAGAGGATTGTGGAGAACGATCAGGATTCTAGATCCAATGTGGCTTGTTAACTGTTCCAAAGAAGATATCAAAACCTTGTTCTACAACAAAATAGTATTCGAGGAACGTGAAAAGGAACAAGCTATGCAGTATCAAAAAGTTGTGAACGTTTGCTATGCGCATGAAGTCAATTCAGGAATGATGTGGCAGACAAGCTGGAGAGATCTGGAACGTGTTGAGTTTTTAAAGGAGGAGAAGCGTCTTGAAGCTATTCATGAAAAAGGTAGAAAGGAAAGTGTTAGAAGATTTCAGTTTATGAACAAAGTGCCTCCTACAGATCAGACGCCGGATCCAAAGCAAGAACGACGAAAGAAGCCTTACAAGAACTTCTTCGGTCGTGTGCGTTAATGTTTATTCGAAGACTTGAAGACTGATACAAGACGAAGACGATAACCAAGGGGGAGTCTGTTGGTGCATAATGTCTATGTCTTAGTCTTATATCGAGTCTGTATAGAATAGAGTTGAATAGGCTAGCAATACGAAGTATTTATGTAAATAGTGGTCAAGTTCGCCCATGGTTTGCATGTATAGTCAAGTTCGGCCGAACTTGCTAAGGCAAGTTCGGGCGAACTTACATTCTCCACTGGCGAACTTGTTCATCTATAAATAGCTAGCTTGTTGTCCTCATTTGTAACTTTGGCATCTCTGAGGCGAAGTTCTGTCAATTTGGATTCTTGACGTTAATCAATAAAATTGACGTTTAACTGATTAATTCTTGTCTATTGGTAAACTTGTCGTAATATTTCCACTATTATGGACAATAGATATCAAATCTAGGTTACTAAGCATCGAGGATCGGTCCTACAGAATCAAAAGAAAACAAAAGCTCAAAGATCCGAGAAATCAAGCGTGTCCTAAAACGGATAACTATATAAATATCGGGACTTGAAATCGAAGGATTTGGATATAATGAAACCTAATAAACCAAATGAGTATTGGAACTCATATGAAATGGTTTAATAAAGTTAACATTCTGAGTTGGAAAGGTTCCTATGTGCTTTTGACCCGTCATGGCCCATGAAGGTAGTTTAAGCCACTTTAACGCGTCATTTGCGTCAATACTTGTTCGGATGGTTAGATATGTGTTATGATAACTCTTTAATGCTTAAACATGTTTGAAAATGTTATTTGATCAGATTACATGTCAAAATTTATGTCACATATGCTTATAGTTGATTTATTTGCAAAAAGGACATTTTGGTCATTATTGAATATCATAACAACTAATTATCATAACACTAATCAAATGATATGACCAAAAGGTATAACCTCATAGGGTATTTCCTATTCAACTATGGTCACAAATATGTATTTGGTTGGGTTCAAAGATCAACCAAACGGGTCGGATTCAAAATTCAATGAGGTGGTCAAAACCGCTCGGCTTACGACTCTAAACAAGCACTAAAACAAAAGTGACGAGTTAGACATTTAAACATGTCTAACTAAGTTTATAAAACTGATTTGGTATCAACACAGAGTGTTTTGATACCCGAAAATAGTTGCGTCCTATAATGCGCATTTTACGCATTATTGACCAAAACTTTGACTCGTCACTACAACTAGTAAACGTGGTAATCAGTAGGCATGATTACTAAGGATCATAACCATCATGATCACGATCACGTTGCAAAGTTTAATTGGACTTTGATTTGACCAATTCATAGTCAGAATTGAGAGTTAAACAGAAGTCAAACTGTTTGATTTTTAGCTCAAATATGTTAAAAGATTTGAACAAAACATGAATGGAACACTTACTTGCACTAGGGTAGTCAAGGAATCACAGAGGAAAGCCTCAAAAGTGGTTGCAACTTCAGATTATGGCAGATGAGAGCAAGGAAGAAGGTTTCAAAAGTTCAATGGCTAAATCCCCATGCTATTTATAGTTGAATTGAAGTTATAAGAGCGTTACATGTGTCCATGAGTCATCACTGAGTTGGATTAGTTTCATAACACATGTTAGATGCAGGGAGAAGGGTGGCAAGTTCGTTTGCTTAATCAACATGGGAATTAACCAGCTGCTGCCAAGTTTCTGATGAGCTAGGGGACCCTCACGGACCATATGGATTTGGTCTTACGGTCTGTAAGACCCTTAGCTGGCAGAAACTTTGGGAAATTGGCAGAACAGGCCCCTGCACCCATTTTGTCGTGTTTTGGCACTTTTAACACCCGTTAACCTCATTTTTAAGCATTATAAGGACAATATAGTATAGGGAACTTGAAATATGCTTAAAAATATCTTATAGGTCTGTTCGTTTGATCGTACGGTTGCGGTTTTTGGTTAATTACGACGAAAATCGTAACGAACGTGCAAATGACCGTAAATGCGTAACGAATGATGTTTTTGCATTCCAATCATAAAAATATAATGTTTTAATGATTACAAAATTTTTTAGATGCCCGTACATGTTCCGGATAGCGAAATACATGAAAAGGCATAGTTTCGCAGAATTTGCAAAATAGTCCCTGAAGTTATAGAAATGTGTTTTTGCCATACCGAACCCTTCAAAACCTATTTATAAATTATGTAAAGGTTATATAAGGTATGTTTAGCTTGTGTCGTTGTTCCGGAATGTACGTCGCGTTAAACTAGTTTTGTTTGCGTACCAGTTTACGGTTTCGCTTACAAAAACTATTTAAGAGTTCGAAATTGTGCAAGAATCAAATGTGTGCAAATAACAAACTAATTAAACAATATTTACAAATAAAACGTAAAATTTCATTGATTGATAATCGTTACAAATTCGGAACACCACAAATGTCACAGGTTGAGTCTTGTAAGGGTTATGGGATTATGTTGGATAAAAAGATCAAGAGCAACATAAAATTTGGTATTGGTTTTAAAAACATTCTGAAAATGATGCTAAAATTGAAGTTGGGTTGGTTGAAGTTGTTCCCAAAAATTAGGCTGGTGAAGTGATAAAGGTCACTGATAAAAATGGAAAAAAAGATCATTTTGGAAAAACTTGAGGGTTGCTCAATTTTTAAAGAGATTAAGAAATATCAGTTCAAACCCACATGGTCAGATGAGTGTGACATTTTTGAAAACTTCAAGCCAATGGACTTCACAACCATTGATGGTGTTAAGACACCGAAAGCAAAAGTCAATAGGTATCCTTATGGTTACCAACATCTGATAGGAAATGGTTCACAGCAGTGGTTACAAAGAACAATCCAAACCACTAACCATTCTCCTGAATTTGAGACTGGACAGTCTTTGACCCCATCCAAAGCCATTTTGGCTTTGGAAACCCACCTGAACTAATTATTTACTTGTATGTAGGGAGCTTCTACTTGCCTTGATAGTCTATGGTATGTAGATAGTGGAGGCACATGAAACGATGTAAAGCCCTGCTCAAAGATTTCATGGCTCATGGAGGGGGTGATATATCCTTTGGTAATAATTCAAAAGGAAAAGTGTTGGGGGTCTGGGTGTGTTTAGGCTGGGAAACTCAAATTTGAAAATGTAAATCTCATTAACAATCTAAGATTCAATCTTTTGAGTGTTTCACAAATGAGTGACAAAGGATATGGTTCCTTCTTTACAAAGAAAACTAGTCAAATTATAAGACCAGAAGTTGTTAAAAAGGTTGTTATATTGAAAGATAACCCAATGTCTAATGCATGCCTGTTCTCAGTTGCATAAAATAAAGAGACAGAGTTATGTCATAGAAGACTTGGGCACACAAATCTTAAAACTATCTCCACTCTCTCAAAACAAAGTCTTCTCAGAGGTTTTCCTCAAAAACAATTTACTTGTGAAGAGCATTGTGTTTCCTGTTTAAAAGGTAAACAACATAAAAGCTCATACGAGTCCATTGAAGAGTCCAAAAAAAACCAGTGCTTACAATTGTTGCACATGGATTTGTTTGGCCCTGTAAAAAAGATGAGTCTTACAGTGAGAAGGTACTGTTTGGTCATTGTTGATGATTTTTCAAGGTTTACATGGACTTTCTTCATGCATTCTAAAGATGAAACTGCTGGCATTTTGCAAAATTTTGTCAAACAAGTTGAAAAGCAATTTGACCTACCAGTAAATATTTTTAGAAGTGACAATTGGATAGAGTTTAGGAACAAGGAGTTGGATGCTTTCTGTGAGTCAAAAGGGGTTGTTAGGCAATATAGCATCCTAAGGACTCCACAACAAAATGGGGTGGTTGAAAGGAAAAATAGAACTTTAATTGAATCAGCAAGAACTATGCTTGCAGACTCAGGTTTACCCTTGTCTTTTTGGGCAGAGGCAGTAAACACTGTTTGCTATGTTCAAAACAGAGTTTTGATTAACCCTGGGCATCAAAGACCGCCTATGAAATTCTTTACAAAATCAAAACTCTGATCCCATATTTTAAAGTTTTTGGTTCTCCACGCTTCATTTTAAACTTAAGAGATTCAATTTCAAAGTTTGCAGCCAAAGTTGATTGTGATTATTTTCTGGGATACTCAACCACTGCCAAAGCCTATAGAGTTTTTAACTCTAGGACAAAGTGTGTTGAAGAAACTTTGAATGTGAAGTTCAATGAACTTTCTTCATTGAAAATTCTTGCAAATCCTGCTGAGTTGGTTGATTTAGAAAATTTTACATTTGAAGATGCGTCTGTCAAGACTAACCATGCAGTTACATCACAATCAACAGTTCAAGATCAAGGATGTAACCGTGTCCTTCCAAATTTCAAAGTCAGTCATGCTACCAGAGGATCAGATGTAAGTTAGTAACAATAGTGAAAGCCCTGCTGGTTCAACAGTTGTTGATCCATAAACCTCTGCCAGTACTCAGAACCAAACCACTGATGATAAAAGTCCACACAATATGGAAAAAAATCAACACAATCACACATCCATACCTCCCATACCTCCACCACCATTCCAATCAGAGGCTAAGCCTTCAAATTCACCGGCAGAGGTTAGGTCAGATGATACACATTTGCAGCCTTCACCTCAAAATTCAATTATTCCATATCAAGGTGAATTGATTTTCCTCAAAAGCCATCCATTTGATCATGTTATTGGCAACATAAATGAGGGAGTGCTCACAAGAAGCCAATCCTAAAACATTTGCCTCTTTGCTGGTTTTCTATCACTCACACAACTTGTCAAGTACCAAGAGGCACTGAGAGATAATAGTTGGGTATGTCCTATTGGCACAAAGTGGGTCTTCAAGAACAAAACTGATGAAAGGGGTATTGTTTTAAAGAACAAGGCAAGGCTCGTGGTTCAAGGCTACAGACAGGAAGAAGGCATTGACTATGCTGAAACCTTTGCTCCTGTAGCAAGGTTAGAAGCCATCAGACTGTTCTTAGCATTTGCTGCCAACCACAACATCAAAGAGTTTCAAATGGACACCAAAAGTGCATTCTTGTATGGAAAGATCAAGGAAGAAGTGTATGTGTGCCAACCTCCTGGATTTGAAGATGCATTTTATCCTAATCATGTGTACAAGTTGAACAAAGCACTTTATGGTCTAAAACAAGCACCCAGAGCCTGGTATGAAACTCTTTCCACTTTTCTCTTATCCATTGGATTTTCAAGAGGTAAAATTGACAAAACTTTATTTTTGAAATGGAGAGGAAACGATTTGATGCTTGTCTAAATTTATGTGGATGACATCATATTTGGATCCAAATGCACTGCCATTTGTGAAGAGTTTAGAAAACTCATGGCAGCTGAGTTTGAAATGAGTGCAATGGGTGAGTTACAATGTTTTCTTGGTCTTCAAGTTAAACAAAAGGACAATATCACTTTCATTCATCAAAATAAGTATATCAGAGAACTACTTAACAAATTTGATATTTTTACCTATAAACCTTGTAGCACACCCATGGCAACCTCAAAGCTTGTCACAGTTGAGGACAAAGATGATTTGTTTGATCAAACTCTTTATAGAAGTATGATTGGGTCTTTGTTGTACCTAAGTGCTTCTAGGCCATACATCATGTTTGCAACATGTGTTTGTGCCAGATCCCAGTCGGCAGCTAGAAAGTCAAATTTAATTGATGTGAAGAGGATATTCAGATACATAAAAGGTGCTCCCACACTTGGTATCTTGTATCCTGCTAATGGAAACATTGAGCTTTCAGGTTACTCAGATAGTGATTTTGCTGGTTGCCATACCACAAGGAAGTCACATCAGGAGGAGTTCAATTTCTAGGCGATTGCCTAGTGTCCTGGCAAAGCAAAAAGAAAGTTGCATTTTCCACATCCACTGCTGGGGCAGAATATATTGCTGCTGCAAGTTGCACTGCTCAAATTTTGTGGCTTCAGAATCAACTGCTGGATTTTGGTGTAACCGCTTTAAAGACTCCTCTCAAGATAGATAGTCAAGCAGCTGAAAACATCATTAAAAATCCTGTCTCCTACTCCACAACAAAGCACATTGACATCAGATATCACTTTGTGAGAGATTGCTATGAAAAAGGTTTAATTTCTTTACAACATGTCCATACTAAAGATCAAGTAGCAGATGCTCTAACCAAAGCATTAGGCACGTCTACTTTTGAAAGTTTGATCTCTAGAATTGGAATGCTAAACATGAAAACAAATTTTTGTGTTCCATGTGTAAATAGCAATAAAATGTTTTTAGAAAATAAAAAATCCATTCTTAAAGAATAGCGAAAATTGAAGTTTTTCAAGAAATCTGAAAAGTCTGTTCAAACCATTGTTCTTTCAAAACACTGATAGGCTTGGAAAATCTATCCACTGGATAAAGTGTATCCTCTGATTGGTCAAACCATTGCGTTGACCTTATCCACTGATAGTGTAAACTCAAATCCTTGCTTTCCATCAAACCATCGAACGTAATTGATTTAGAACAGACACAAACCAGTTCTTCTCACCAACCTATCACTGAGAATTTACTCCTGAATGTGACTGGGTCTGATTCTTTAATCTTTGCTAACCCATCAACAACTGAAGAGGCTACATTCCTTGGGTTACAAGTAACCCTTGGTGATAGTTCAACAAGAGCAACTACTACAATTGCAAAACTCCCTAGTTTTCAATTGGACAGTGTTTACATCTACAAGACTCTGTAAAAGGCAACAACTTCTGAGGCTACCAAGGTGTCCTCTGATGTAGTTGGAAGTCCCAAGTACCAAGACAAAGGGGCATATGTGTTTGAAGCAAGTTTTGAAACCTCTGTTCATGATAAAACAAATAAAACTACCACAAGTGGTAGGGGTTCAGATGATTCTATTAAGTTAGGTGATTAGCTAAAATACATGGATTTGACAAAGAGAGTTTCAAAGATAGAAAATTATGTGGATGAAATAAAAAATTTGATGAAGCAGATGTTAGCACAATCCAAAGGTCAATCAACTGTTCTACCAATTGCTGAGCTACAACAAGTTATGTATCCTCTGTTTCAACAACAACAATACTATGCTGATCTTCAACACAAACATCACATGCAAGAGCTCAGAAATATGGTTTATGCAAGATACATGGATACTTGTGCTGATATAAAAGCAATTAAAGCTCACCTACTCTAAACCACTGGCACTTCTCCTCCCACTGTGATTCTGGTCAACCCAGATGATGCCAAAAGGGGGAGAAATTCAATCAAAAGGAAGTGCTAAAGCTCAAAACAGATCCATCTTTAAGACCAACAGTGGTTATCCCAAGGCCAAATGGCACAAAGAAAATTGATGAAACTCGGAACATCTTGGCTAGGGAAAAGGAAAGAAACAAGGAAAGGGTAACAGATGAGAGCAGAGCTTTGGTTGAGCAAAAGATTACACAACAAAAGGAAAAAGAAGACATTGGTACTTCTCAACAAAAGAAGAGGGATGTTAGAAAAACAAGACAACCAACACCCACATCTTCTAAAACCAAAAATGTTGAAAATCCAATCACAACCTCTGCTCCAACAAAATCTCAAATATCACCACCTTCAACAACAACAAATGTTACAACTACTGTTGTGTCAATATCTGTTGATGCATCAGCGGTTATAGCAGATGTTAACCCAACCACTTCCATAATCACATTTCCAACCTCCACTCATCAAATCTCCACACCAACAAGAATTCCACAACCAGCATCACCCAAACTCATCTTTAAAAGAAGAAGAATGACAAACATTATTGAAGATGAGAACATTATACCTTCACCACTTTCATTATCATCACAACCACTAACCACTACAACAGTTGTTACTCTTCCAACGTCTTCTCAAATCACTGCAATAACAATCTTGCCTCACCACTCAATTCCCATTGGATCTACAAGTTGTTAGAGAAGAAATCAAGTCTTTCTTTTCAGAAGAAGATCCAGATAAGAGGGAACTTCTATCCCTGGAAGGATATCCTAAGCCATGGAACCTAGATGAATATTTAAAATTAAAGGCTAAACAAGCAGAGGATGTCACCAGGAGAGATACAAAGGGAAGAACAGATAGAGAAGTGCAAAACTACATGCAGTACCAGCTAAGAAAAGTCTAGAGATTAGAAGACTTCTCAAAAGACTTGTGCAAAAAGCTGTCGGAAAGAGAAGATGAGAGCTTAAGAACGACTACATTGAGCACATCATGGAGAATAAGCAATACAAGGCTACAAGGGTACAGTTTAAAGACTGGACTGTGAGTGACTTAAAAGAAGAGGTTGAAAGAATGCAAGAAATGTTAAAGGATCCTCTCAAAAAGCCCACTCCTCTAGATTGGAACAAGTATAAGAAAAATGTGTCTGGCAAAACTTTAAAGTTCAGAAGAATGAAGGAAGAACTGATAGCTACAAACTATGGGTCAAAGAACCAAATCACAAGATGGTCAGAGGTTAAGGTGATTGATACTTATAAGAGGCTTGAAGAAAGAAGAAAAACTGATCCTACATTGCCAAAGAAGCCTACTTATCCATCAGAGGTTGTTGTTCATAAAGCTCAACCTTCTCAAAAGTTTGTCTCAACATCTGTTCCATCCACACTTGCTTTAAATCAAAGAGAAAGGTAAACGGAGATGTCTGAAGAAGACCAGAAAAGGTATGAACACAACTTTATCAAAGAAGGCATCAGAAATATGATCCATTTTCACTCAGATGAAGCAAGTGACCAGCTAAGAGAAGACTTATCAGAAATTGCTCATCAGGTTTTACCACCAACCTCAACAATAAATAGCCATCCTAGAAAACCATCTGACCAAAAAATCTAGAATGGAAAGTTGACAAAAACTCCCATGAATTGACCTTGTTCAAGTCAAATGGTGATGCCACCAAGATTAGAATGGAGGATGCATATGAACTATGTGCAGAAGACCTTCAGGATCTTTTGAATCTGGTGCTCGAAAAGGATGAAGATGATGTGGAGTCTCTCAACTTTGAGTTACAATTCAAAGGGCAGATTAGAGAACTCCTGTTGAGGAATAAAGATCTTAAATAAATGTGTTTTGGCATCATCTGTTCCAGGGGGAGATTGTTAGGATTGAACCCTGCAAAAAGGAATAGATGATATAAAGACAAAATCACATCAGATGTTTGATCCTGATAACACAGTTTACATGCTCTGTTCCATAAACTCTGCCTTGCCTAAGCTCTACCTTCTATCATCTGCACACACTAAATGATAACGATAAAGGGTATGCGAGAAGACACAAGCAAAGGATAGAGATCAGTGTTTAGCTTTATTAGTTTTATATTCATTGTAACAGTGCTTGGCACTGATCAGAGTTTAGGTAGAGCATTCTTTAGAGTTATTTTTATTTGTTACATGTTACTATCAACCCTGATGTCATCAAAGATGCTCAGAGGTTAGAAGTGTAGTATAAATAGTTCAGCAGTTGTACTGTTTTAATCATCTATCTAAAAGATCATTCGCCTATCATCTTCTCTGCATTTCTGTACTATCATCATTCTTATTGGGCTAAGGGGGAGTTTGTGATTCACATGCAAAAACTATAAGTTTGAAAGCATGATGAGCAAAACAGACGACCATTAGTTGTGATAAAAGTTTTCCATATATTTCTGCTGCATATTACTTTGATTTCTACGTTCACTTTCCATTTTTGAAACAAAAATCACAACTAATTCAAACTTAGATCCTAACACTCCTGCTTTCTATGTTGGCATTGTATATCTTCGACAGTCAACGTGTTGTGCTAGAATCACTTGATTCAAACTTGGTAAGAATACACGTCGAAGTGGACTAGCATAACCAACAAAGAATCCTTCTAAAAATCTTGCACCAAATTTTCCATCAGGATCAATAATCGTGCATGGAGATCCAAAGGGTTCAAGGAATTCCAAGTTTGGCTTTCATTGATTCAGAAGTTCAATGCATGTCTTCTTATGAGGTTTGACAGTTAATACCCTGTTTAGAGTATAACATGCAGACGTAACAACCTCACTCCAGAAACTTACAGGTAACTTTGAATTCGCAAGCATTGTTCTAGCAATCTTAATAAGTGTGCGATTCTTACGTTTAGCTACTCCGTTTTGTTGAGGAGTATAGGGGGTGCTGAATTCGTGAAGTATGCCTTTATTGCTGCAAAATTCGAGCACGAGGTTGTTCTTGAGTTCTGTTTCGTTATCACTTCTAATTCTTCATATTGGTAAATGATACAAATTCTCAAGCTTTCGAAAGAGTGTCATCAGATTCGGAAAAGTTTCATCCTTACTCTCTCTAAAGAATACCCACGAAAATCTTGAATAATCATCAGTAACAATCATTAGTAACATTGACAGGTCTAAAGAGATCCATGTGAAGCCTTTCTAATGGTAACTTGATTGAATTCAATATCTTCTTTGGGTGAGATTTCTTGTGCTGCTTCCCTTTCTTGCACCTCAGACAATCATCATTCAAATGGAAACTTTTCAAATTAACACCCTCCACTAGGTTGTCATGAACCAGAAAACTCATTTTTCTCAAATGTATGTGGCCCATCTTCCTATGCCAAAGCACTGATTCTTTCTCTGTAGCTTTAGTAACAAAACATTGCGCCAAATTTGATGTTGTGGAAGCTATGCCCATGTCTAACACATAAAGATCGTTCTCTCTCGGGGCGTGCATAAGAATCCATTCCTCCGGAATCTTAAATCATGGCTTCAAAATCATGCATTCTTCGTCGTTAAAATGAGTGGTGAACTTTTTGTCACATATCTGAGAGATACTAAGCAGATTATTTTCTAATTCTGCGATGTAGTTTACTCTATCAAATGATGCAACCCCATTTTATAACTTTCCTTCTCCAATTATCCGACCTCCTTGATTCCCTGCAAAGCCTACCTAACCTCCTCTGATAGATTTGACATCATAAAGCAAAGCTAGCATCCCTGTCATACGCCTGGAAGCTCCACTGTCCATGATCCACTTAGATATGAGAGACCTTGGAAGCCCCTACACATGCAAATGAGAAATTACTTAAATAGGGAGACCCAAGCCTTCTTGGTCTTGGGTGGTATAGGAATGTTAAATGTCGGAACTTTCTCTTCTTTTCTAACAGGTGCCCACATTTCATCTTTTAATTCAATGTTTTCTTTGGATTTTACTGTCACAGTTGATTTTGGAATTTCAGAAGATGTTTTTCGTCTTTGGAATCCAGTTTTGTGATTTTGAACGTGCCTTTTTGATATAAATTTTTGAATTTCAATTCTTTTTGAAGATTCACCCTTTTCATATGTTGAAAAATTTACCATTTGTGGTTTCTCATGATTTTGTTTCAAAATGATCTTGGGCACAAAATCCGGTTTCTTTGACTTAACATCCTCTGTTTTCCTTTTGTCTAGATGAACAAACTTAGATTTAGGACATTTCCACAAACTTTCATTACTAAACATCCAAGAATCTCCTTGTTGGGAGTGAAGCCTACAAAAAGGGAGATAAGATGTAAAGCAAAAATCATATCAGATGTTTGATGTTTGATCCTGATAACAGAGTTTACATGCTCTGTTCAATAAACTTTGCCTTGCCTAAGCTCTGCCTTGTATCATCTGCCCACACTAAATGACGACGATCAAGGGTCTGCCAGAAGACACAAGCAGAGGATAGCGATTAGTGTTTAACTTATTAGTTTTATATTCAATGTAACAGTGCTTGGCACTGATCAGAGTTTAGGTAGAGCGGTCCTTAGAGTTAGTTTTATTTGTTACATGTCACTATCAACCCTGACGTCATCAAAGATGCTCAGAGGTTAGAAGTGTAGTATAAATAGTTCATCAGTTGTATTGTTTTAATCATCTATCTAAAAGATCATTCGCCTATCATCTTCTCTGCATTTATGTACTATCATCGTTCTTATCGGGCTAGGGGGATTTTGTGATTCACATGCAAAAACTATAAGTTTGAAAGCATGATGAGCAAAACAAATGACCGTTAGTTGTGATAAAAGTTTTCCATATATTACCGTTGCATATTACTTTGATTTCTACGTTCACTTTCCATTTTTGAAACAAAAATCACAACTAATTCAAACTTAGCTCCTAACACTCCTTCTTTTTGTGTTGGCATTGTATATCTTCGACAGTCAACGTGTTGTGCTAGAATATATTGAGTCAAACTTGGTAAAAATACACGTCGAAGTGGACTAGCATAACCAACAAAGAATCCTTCTAAAAATCTTGCACCAAATTTTCCATCAGGATCAATAATCGTGCATGGAGATCCAAAAGGTTCAAGGAATTCCAAGTTCGGCTTTCGTTGATTTAGAAGTTCAAAGCATGTCTTCTTATGAGGTTTGACTGTTAATACCCTGTTAGAGTATAACATGCAGACGCAACAGCCTCACTCCAGAAACGTACAGGTAACTTTGAATCTGCAAGCATTGTTCTAGTAATCTCAATAAGTGTGCGATTCTTACGTTAAGCTACTCTATTTTGTTGAGGAGTATAGGGGGCGCTGAATTCGTGAAGAATGCCTTGAAAAATTTGAGCATGCGGTTGTTCTAGAATTCCGTTCCATTATCACTTCTGATTCTTCAGATGTTCTCAAATGTATATGACCCATCTTCCTGTGCCAAAGCACTGCTTCTCTCTGTAGCTTTAGTAACAAAACATTACGCCGACTTTGATGTTGTGGAAGCTATGCCCATGTCTAACACATAAAAATCGTTCTCTCTTGGGGCGTGCATAAGAATCCATTCCTCCGGAATCTTAAATCATGGCTTCAAAATCATGCATTCTTTGTCGTTAAAATGAGTGGTGAACTTTTTGTCACATATCTGAGAGATACTAAGTGTTTTGGTCAAAAATCACACTAAGGATTATGTAACCAAACTTTGCACGTGAGGTTGAGTACTTGTGTGTTGAACAATTATACGAACGAATGAGAAATGTGATTAATGATGTTCACCGAGATTTATACGAGGAAAAAGCCCTTGATCAAGATGTGATCTCCGGCATAAAAAACCTTGGAAGATATTGAGCTTTTTACAATCGGTTTCTATAATGTAGTGTGTGTTTGCTGAGAATTGCAGGAGGTATTCCATAGTGTCAGTGTGTCTAACAATAGCTCAATATCCCCTAAAATATTAATATTTTTAACTTGCAACTAACTATGCGAAATATCCGGGATCACCCACGGTCACCCACAACGTCCATAAAGCTTAATGCACGTGCATAACTCTCAGTATATTCCAATAATCCAGCTTGACCTAGTCTTCCACGAATTTCGTCATAAAACTTTAACAACATATCGAAGACAATTGTTAGAAATCGTTATAAGTACTATGGATCCATAATCCTTCCAGTATCCGTTACTCGGCACAAGGATAATATATCCTTAACACATAGAAGGATCACTGATTCATAGGTTATTAAATCCTAGCCCTTACAACTGCCCCCAATATGGCGGTTGTGATAATAGATCACAACTGTCATATAATCTTAAATTCAAAATTAGCCGTTAAGATGATTGATGGGACTCGCACAGTCTATAAAACCATCATTACGATTTCTGGGGAAAAGATAACTCCCTGTTTTATTTAAATCTGCATTTCTGGCTTTTTAAATCCTTCACACAATCCCTTCATCAGGTATTTCTCTCTCTCTTCTTTTCTCGTTCTTATCTTTCTCCGGCGAAGATGCATACTAGATCCTCACCCAAGTCCGACTTCAAGAACCCCGACAAGTCTCTCGAATCTCAAAACCTGATCAAAGATCCCTCCTCCAAGATCTGCAAATTTACAGATCCGGAAGTTCAGAATTTGAAATCCTGTTTTCCTTCCACCGTCGTTTTCCGACCGTTCGATCCCCCCGTGTTGAGCGATGCTGTGTCGACAACCTGGATATGCTTTCCTGCACTTCCCTTTTTGCTAGGGTTTTCATACCCTTTCCCTGCTTTGACCCTTGAGTTCTTCAAACACACCGGTATCAGCTTTAATGCCGATGTTATGGAGGACTCTCTTTACCATTAAACAGGTCATCGAAGAGAAGGGTTTGCAATTTGGTCTCAATGAACTTGCTTATCTTTATACTCTCACCACCCATGGTTCCAACCATTTTGTATTCAAATCCAAACCACACCAACCTATTCCTATTCTTAAAACCACCAGAAATGATTCTCTTTGGAAGAATCAATTTTTCTTTGTAAGGAGAGATTCCATTCCTGAGGGGGACACTTTGCCTCTTCAATGGATCTCGAAGGGTAGGAGATAGGGTTATTGCGTATAACTTGGTCACATTTTGATTTCTCACCAACCTGTTTGTTTATTTTAGTGAAAAACTTCGCAAGCTTAGCAGAGGAACAGGGAACTGTTGATCGAGCCAAAGCCTTCCTGAAGATTGACCCTATTGACAGGACATTCAAAGTAAGGATCCAGAATCTTGGGGAAGAAGTACGGACCTCCTCATCCTATAGCATGCCAAGTAAGTAACAGTACAATATTTTGTATAAATGAAAGGATTCAATTTGAGTAAAAAAACTTATCTTTTTGATGTACGATGACAGGTGTTCAAAAATCCACTTCCAAATCTGCATCATTCGCTCCTGACGACGTCGAGAACATCATCTCCTCCAAGGCCGTAAAGCAAGACCCAATGAAGAACATTTCCGCTGCTGAACCCTGCCCGGTCTCTGCCCGAACTAAGTCCGGCACACAAAGGAAGAAGCCTTCTGAACCCGAAAGTGATCTCGCCTCCATTGAGAAATATCTTCATAACGTTCTGACCGAGGTAAGGATCCTTTATCCTGAAGTCCTACTTTACCTGTTTGTGAGGATCCATGATTCTGACATTTCCCTATCTTGTTTGTTCTTAGGAATTTGGCCATATGAAGATCCTCTACGAAAAGAAGTTGGCTGAATACGAAGAGACTCTAGCTTGGATGCACTCCATCGCCACCGCTAAGGACAAGGACATCTCCAAACTTGAGAAGCAGAACAAGGCGCTGGAAAAGGAGAAAGCGGGCCTGGAAGAGCAGTTGCTGAATGCTGAGGTAGGAGTTCATGAAGCTGCTATGAATGCTACCAAAGAGGCCAAGGTTTGTGCTGCCAAAACAGTTGTTCAATCCATGATCAAGATGGACAAAGAGGCTAGCGATCCTGGTTTTGACAGATCTTCATGGGACGTGGCTTCCTGGGAAGTAGCGCTGAGCAACCTTGGTGGCAGCGAACCAGAGACGGCAGTGGCAATAGCAGGTGAGGCAGGATCCAGCGGGGTGCAGAAGGAGGTTGAAGAGACGGTGGTTGATGGTGAAGGTGGCTAGGCAGCCGTGGTGTGAGCTGCATATGTGGGCGATGATGGATAATGTAGACGAGGCCGGATCCCACTTTTTAGGATTTGTGGTTTTTGTTGGTTGTTTTGAACAATAGGTAGGATAACAAGGGTTGAGGGATCCTCTATTGGGGGATGAAGCCTTTGTTATCCTGCTTTTAATTTCCTGCATTTTACTTTTCTGCACGATCATTAACTGTTAGATAAACCCAATTCGGCCTGGATCGATGGTCCACGTTTTGCTGGTGAAGTCCGGGCCGGATACTTTTGATATATATTAATGGGGCTAATAACATTAGACTTTCGACTATGTTTGGTGTTACAACTTTGTTATTGAATTATTACCTTTCCTTGTTTATGTTTTGCAAAATCATGTTATGTAAAGATCTTAAAATTTTAACTTTACAAAAAGATTTTAAGTCTTTAATTATAACTGCTCGGCACAAAGCATCATATGATATTGGATTACTTTCCTTTGATTTCGTGGTTAAAGGTTGAAACAATAAAACAAATAAGATTGAAAATGTCAAACTCTTTCCTCAACAACGCCTTCTTACTCTTCCTCATTTCAGTGCTCCCGTGATACTTCATTCACAATGCATTCCACAGAGTTTGAGAATGATTGTCATGCTGTAATAGCATCAGAATGTCTTCTTTGACAGATTGTAGTAATAAACTCATCATCTTCTTTTCGTTAATAAATTTGTCTCTTTCTTCCGGAGTGTAATTTGTAATGGTTTTTTCTAGACCATTTTCATCTCTTGGCGGAGCCCACTTCGTTGTAATTGCAAGCCAACTGTAGAAGTGATTGGCCTGAACCCAGTTTTTGAACTTTTCTCTCCAGCTCTCATAATCTTCGAGATTCATGAGCTCTGGTGGTTTAAAAGTAGTTCCCATTTTGTTTTCAAGATTCATTTGTGCAAAAACATTTGTTGTCTTGACTGCATTTGTGGCAAGTGCGTTGTAAAACTATGTGTTATCCATCGTATCAGACAAAATTTCCTGAAATCAGTCAAAACTTGAAAAACAGTTAAACAAAACTTCCACTTCAAATGAATTGAACCAGTCAGTTCGTACGAACTGGCAACTGATTTTGATCCGAATTAAGAGATGTTAATTCTTACGAATTGATAGTGTCACTTCTTACCAATTGCTTTTATGAGTTCGTGCGAATGGTGTTTCACAAAATGATGAATTTTGCAATTTTCGTCATGAATTCGTGCGTTTTTCGACTTGAAACTTTCAAGGGTTTATCATTATTTGACTTAACAAGACATAATCGAAATTTAGCCCATTTTAACTGTAGATTCGTTTTTAAAGATGAAAAATGAAAAGAATGAAGTACAAGTAGAAGTAATCTTGTGTCAAAGTCTTCAAATCAAGCCTCCTGAGCTCTGATACCACTTGTTGGACCGAATTCCTCCTTAGCAAACGTTCCTAATTTTTATATCTGGTCCATAATCGCGGAATTATTATGAATTAGTGACAATTACACAATAATTATTCTTTAAGAGTTGATCTCATTTATTAGATAAACGTTTACAATATGTATGAAATCCGGCAGAGCTTCGTTGTCAACTTCGTAAAAACTGTTACATGAAATGACCCAAGCAACCTATATATAGACCTCAACAATTCGTACGAAGACTACCCAATTCGTACGAAGTTGCCACTTCGTACTAAGTGTATACAAAACAACCATAACTTTGACAACTTGATTCTATCCCTATACATTCAAACTAGACCTAAGACGCAGGCAATAGACATCATGCATCAATAGAAAATTTGATCTCTAGGATTGGCATGCTAAACATGGATTGAAAACAAACTTTTGTGTTCCATGTGTAAATAGCATTAAAATGTTTTCAGAAAATAAAAAATCCATCCTTAAAAATAGTATAGAATTGAAGTATTACAATAAATCTCAAAAGTCTGTTGATAACCACTGTTTTCCTATAACCTCTATTTGGCTTGAAAATCTATCCACTGGTAAAAGTGTACCCTCTGGTTCATTACTTCCATCCACTGTTTGGTCAAACCACTGGGTTGACTCAAAACCACTGATATATATCCTCTGATAGTGTTAAAATCACCACTGTTCCCATCCACTGTTAATACACAATAGTGGTTTCCCAAACATCTCTCTTCCATATTATCAGAGTTACACGTGGACAGATGTTGGCCATCAGATCTTTGGAAACTGTTGCCACATCAGCATTCACTTTTTCTCTTTATAAATCCTGTTTTATCCAAACAGAGTTATACTCGCTGTATCGAATTCAAAGTTCTCAAAGCGGTTTCCATCACTCTCCTCTTCTTCGCGAATCCTTTTCTTTTCTTCATTCACCATGCCTCTCATCATCAAAACACCGCACAACTACACTCCTATTCTAGAAGAAACTGACAGCAATAAGGCATATCATGCCTTGATCAAAATCTTGAAAATTTCCAAATACAAGAGTATCATGGAAACAAAAGCCCCAATCCATCTTGATACACTGCGGCAATTTTGGGCACATGCTGAGTTTGAAACTCAGAAAAACGTAGCCTATGCAATAACTTTAGAAGTTGGTGTATCACTCATTCAAATCTCACCATCCTCCATCTCCACTTTGTTTGGTCTCAATGACCTAGAACACCCAACTTCCTTCACAATAAAAGAACTTCATGATGAATTCATTCAAGGAGGATATGAAGGTCAGCTTACAAGTAAAACAATCTTCAAACCTAATTTCCTTGTTGAGATGAAATTCTTTTTCCATACTTTGTTAGTTTGTTTGTCCGCGAAAACAACCGCTTTTAATGAAATACCGTTAAACATGCAGTACTTGGGATATGCTATATTGACAAATTCAAATTTTAATTTCTCCCAAGTATTGTTTAATGATTTGGTGACAAACTTTAACAATATTAAAAAGAATAAAGCTTTTCTTATACATCCTAGGTTATTGAGTGTTTATATTCAATCCCAAATTTGTGAAAAAGATGCCACACAAGGTGTCATCTGCCCTGTTGGCAGTCCTTCCCATGAAACTTTGACAAGAATAACTAATCAATTAAAGGTTTTGAAAACACAAGCAGAGGGGGATGAGAAAAATTTAGATGCACAAACATCACAAGCTCAACCCACTGCTGCTGAGCCCACTGCTCCTAGTGATCATGGTACTACAACTAGTGCTGTGAAGCTCACACCAGCTACTTCTAAAAAGAAACCTTCCAAATCCAAAAATCCAAGCAAAACAAAACCCAAAAAGGTTACTCTCGAAGATGAAATCCCAGAGATTCCTGTGACAACACAATAGTCATCTGAAACCACTACTGCTACTTCCTCACAGCAATTGGAAAGATCTCCACCTACTAGGCTACCTCCTCTTGTATCCTCACAAAAGGATCAAGTTGTAAGCATAAGGACACTAACTTATGAAGCACTGGATCCACTTGGATCTATCTTCCATAGTCCCTCTCCTAGGGAAATGTCGCATTCTACTCCACAACCCTCTCCATTACAACTTCCACCTACCATCTTACCTCTGTTGAAGGCACTTGACATTGTTCAAACACAAATTAGTTCCTCTCCATCACCTATTCAGGAGAGTTCACCTCTACATGTAACTGCGTCTGAGCACAATGTCATTGCTAACCCATCAACAGCTGAGGAGGCTACATCCCTTGGGTTACAAGTAAACCTTGGTGACATTTCAAGTGAAGCAGCCACTACATTTACAGAACTTCCTGTTTCTGAATTGGATAGTGGTTAAATTCTTAAGACTTCCATGAAGGCAACGACTGTTGAGGTTACAACTGTAACCTCTGCTCCAGTTGGAAGTCCCCGGAACCAAGGAAAAAGGGGCATCTGGTTCTGCTGATATGGGATCGCTTCCATTGAAGTTCTAGATACAACTACCAGTGGTAGGAGTTCAGATGATCCTATTAAATTAGGTGATGAGCTAAGATACAAAGAAATAACGGAGAGGATGCAATCCGTGGAATCTTCTATTGGTGATCTTAAAACCACGATGCAACAACTCCTGCACAGTCAATCAAAACCATCTTCATCTACACCACAAACAGCTGATGAGCTTTGGAACATTGTACAACCTATCATCACAGCTCAAAGAAGTTTGGCAGAAATTCAACACAACACACACATGAAGCTTATCAGGGAAATGGTTGAAGCTAGGTATAAAGATACCCAAGCTGAAATAAAAGCCATCAAAGATCATCTGTTGGAAATCTCTGGCACTACCCCTACTCCTGTTTTCAAGAAGAATTTGTAGATGATGCCAAAAAAGAGGAGAGAGCTTCTTTGAGAAAACGGATGCCTGATTCCAAGGCAAAACCTAAAGAGTCTGAAACCACTGCTACAAGATCTGATGCTACTCTTGGAAAAGAAATTGATGAGTCTCTAAATAGAGAAGTTGAATAGCCAAGGATAAGAAGAAAAGACTAAAAGTTCTAAGGGCAGAAAGCAAAAGCTTGTTAAACAAAAATGGAATAGCAAAAGGAAAAAGAAGACATTGGTACTTCAAGAAAGAATAGGCCAGCTAGAAAAGCAAGGCAACCAATCTCCACCCTTTCTAAAACCACTGCTGATGCAATTCCAGCTATATCCTCTATCCAATCCAAACCAAATTCACCACCACAAACCACCACATCAAAACCTACTCCAGCAGATGTTATAACTCCTGTTGTGTCAACAGTTGTTGATACAGCAGAGGTTAAAACAGACATTACTCAAACCACTGCCATGATCACATTTCCCACTTCAACTCACCCATTAGCCACACCACCAAAATTTCCTGCACATCCACCATCACCTCAAATTATTTTCAAACGCAGAAGAAAAATGTTACACCCCAATTTGCAGCGGAAGTAAAACACGGGATGAAACAGACACCTCTGGTACAAGCACATTGTTTATAAAGACACTATATTTTATTAATTACCAAAATTTGATTACATACTACATGTATGTTACAACTGCGTGTCCCATGAACCACATAAGTCTTCTAAGAGGCATGCGTCTATATCAGGATTCACCTATAAACACGTCTCGAACCACATACACGGATCACACCAGTCTCAAATTACTTGAAATGCATGTTAGTTTAAAAAAGGGTCACATAAACACTGCTGGTGAGTTCCACTAGTTTTGTTGTTGTGCAACAATATGTATTAACAAGTTTAATTGCACTGGTCATAGTCACAGATGGAATTACACGAGAGCACAAGTGAAACATCGACTGTCATAACCGAACCGTGTCACACAGACACATCATCGCATGGGTCGTGTCACCACAGACACTTCCCACCGGGTCGTTTCAAGACAGACACTTCATTCCAGTAACTGCGTCACATGCAGTTCAATGTTCCCCTGTAGTTACGCCTAACAACATAACCAAGTTTAGGACGCGTGCAATGCCTGGTTGCCGACACACTGTGTCACACTGACATAGCCTGGCGGCACTGAGATTGTCAGACCAATAGTACTATCCACTGTCCACGGCTTACGTTAATCACTTGTAGTGGGGAATGTCATGGGTGTTCGTGTGTTAGATAATTCACATCTTCACAAGTTGGTGCAATTAACACAGTTTTGTAACATGCAAATCACCCCAAAAAACAGTAAAACAGTTTAAAAGTGGGGGAGTGAAACTCACAGGATAGCAATATCACAGGTAGCAATAGGAGTATATGCAAGCTGGTTTGGCTCTAACAGTAATCATGCAAGTAATTACCAATATCAGTCGCTAAGTCGGTAACGCCTATAACTTGGGCCCGAGTGGGTATTTTCAGTCCATATTGTACATCTAGTATCCTGGTGTGGTGATGGATGTTAGGGTATGATTAGTTTCACGTTTGGCTGTCGGGCACCGGTTCGCGTGCCAGCCAAAGTCGGTTGTTTGACACGATCGAATAATGGTACGGGAATACCAATAATGCCAACGTGTTGTGATTTAAGAAAGATTAACTTTTCATTAAGGGAGTTTGGGTCTTTGGGAGTCTAGGTTGCCCAAATTTGAGTTTCCATTCTCACCGTCGGGGATCCTCCCGATCGGTGGTGGAACACACCCAGAGTGTCCTGCTTACCCTGGAACCTCCCAAAATACTTCCGGTGTTCCAATGCTAGTCAAGATAATTTTTGGTCCGTTCCCAGTTTCGGCAGGTTCGTTGTCCCGTAAACTGCCGAATTTAGTTAAAAGAAGTGTTTTAAAATCCGAAAAATCCTATTTAATCTACGTATTTCAAAAAATTCTGGAAATTTTATTAGAAATCTGTAACAATATATAGATTTAAGGAAAAATATTTTGGGAATTTATAAAGGTATTTTTATAACTTAAATAATTTATTTGTAAAACAGTATTTAACCGAATAATTTACTCGCTTATCATCAAATGTCTAAAAATTCTCAAAATATTCCAGTAGACTCTTTATATGTCCAGGAACTCCCTGCAAAAATTTAGGATTTTTCCGGTTTCGTTTCAGTGCATTTCCGGCAACCGAAAACTCATAAAAACACGGATTTTTAATCTAAATCAAAATTCATCCAACGCGCTCCCAAACTTCCCAGAACCTTGTCCATATGTTCCTTAGTGTTCATGTAACTTTTGGTGATTTATTGACTTCGTTTGGTTTTTTTTCCGAATTTCGTTTGGTAAAACAGTCAAAATATCACAAAAAATCATTGAAAATTCCAAACATTCTAACATTTTACATGGACATTTTTGTCATTACCCTACATCACCACAACAAAGTTTAGCTCAATCCAATGCCCATGGACCAAGTTATCATCCAAACAATATTCTGTCTATTCTAGATTTGAGTTTCGGGTGATATACCTAGCGATTCCTTCGATTCTGAGTGTTCTTTTCCAGAAGTGGGAGTGAGCCATATTCAGCACATACCAAGCACAATCCAAACATGCCATAACCTATGTCAATCAAGCCTTCTTTCATCGTTTTTCGGTTAATAACTTTGTTAATCAATTTTGGGCGATTAGGGTATCAAAGCCGAGGTTTTGTGATCTTGGCTACCATATAACATCAGGGAATCCCTGGTGTGTTCTTATTCAGCCAAGAACCATGCTTAAATTATTCAAATTTATGGATTAAAAGGGGTTTTCTTAATCTAGATCATGTTAAATCAAGAAATAATCATCAAAACCAGTTGATTTGGTTGAGATTAATGGAAGATCGGTTGTGTTCTTGTGAGTTTGGTGCAGGTTTGAGGTGAAAAGATGATGAAAAAATGAAGAAGAATGAAGAAAAAAAAAAAAGAAAAATCAAAATATATAATAAGGGGGGGCGGTTCAAGTGGGGTGCCCCTACCCCACCCGTGCTTTGTCGTGCTTCGTCTTTTCGTGTTAAAAGATGGTGTCATCTTTGGTGGCGCGTTTAGGTTCATTTTCAGGTCCCAAACGCGTACCCGATTTGCAAAACGGACTCCTTTTTTTCGCGTTTTAGTGTCAAAAGACTCGGTTTTAAAAACCATGCATAACCGTCTCGAAATCCGAACCCGGTTATGTTTTAATCATAAAAGCCTTGTATTAGGGTAGTTTAAGTGTTTTTAAGCTTGATTGACCGTTCCTTGCATGTTTGGTTGTCTTTCGTTGCTCTCAAAATGAAGGCGTTTCCCTAACCGAGAAGCTGCCTCGTTTTGCGTGCCCGAGCTCTGATTTGCTTCAAATCCTATGTCATGGTATATGGCACATAACTACGATGTTTCGTGAACTCAGAATCTTAAATAGCCCCACCAGTGGCCTAACAATCATCTTCAAATATTTAATGCGCTATTAAACGGAAAGCTCCCCTTTAACACGTTGTTACAAGCTAAGGACACTAACCTCACATCGTTGGCCCTTAATAGTGTCATGTTAACCATGAAGTGCTCTCGGATTCCTCCGAGACATAACAGATATCGCTTAGCATAGCACACAGGTCATGCGTGTTTACTAATACATATTCCCAGAGTCGTCAATCCATTCACGAATTTGTCTTACTATGTAGGTGACGCATAGCGTCAACGTAATGTTTTTGGTAATTACCTTGCATATACTCCTGTTATAGTCGCTGTAACATGTTCCAGAATTCGTATCATCATACATAATCACCAAAAATATCATGATATACATATCCACATCCGATTACCACGGACTTGTACCGATCAAAGTTTACCGAGATTTTTTACAGTTGTCACAAAAAACTTCTGTTGTTGTTGATGACCAAGTGATTCCATCACCAGTCCCTTTTTGATCACAACCACTGACCACTTCATCAATTCCATCTAAATCCACTTCTCTCCCATCAAAAACCATTCCATCACCACCCAAAACTAACCCATTTCCTGATGTTTATTTGTCTACATCATTCTTATCACGGGCTGGTCAATATCCACTTGAAGTACATGCTGTCAGAAGTGAGATAGAGTCATTTTATGACATTGAAGATCCTACTCAAAGGGAATTTTCTTCTCTTCTAGGATATAGGAAGCCAAATAACTTGGAAGAGTATCTAAAGCTAAAAGTCATACAAGCTGAGAAAATTGCAAAGGAAGAAAATAAAGGAAAAGATGAAAGAACTCTTCAAAATACAATGCAGTTACAACTTGAAAAGGTAAGACATATTGAAGACTTTGCCAAAGATCTCTG
Source organism: Scalesia atractyloides (assembly GCA_947069175.1). NCBI lineage: Eukaryota > Viridiplantae > Streptophyta > Magnoliopsida > Asterales > Asteraceae > Scalesia > Scalesia atractyloides. Next base: position 33,971,019 of record CAMTDV010000030.1, read on the forward strand.
CAAATCCAAGTCAAAAAAGGCAACCAAAGTTGATCCTGTTCTAAGACAAGATCTTCTTGAACATATCATGGCACATAAACCATATAAGGTGACAAGAACCCAATTCAAAAACTGGTTTGCAGAAGATATTCAAGAAGAGATTGAAAGGATTCAAATAATGCTCAAAATCCACAACGAAAGGCAACTCCACCTAATTGGAAAAGAGCAAAGTTTGTTGATCAAGCTCAGGCTTTGAGAATTAAAAGAATGAAAGAAGAACTGGTTGCTGCTCAATATGGTACGTCGAGACAAATCGCAAGGTGGTCTAAATCGAAGTTTGTAGTTACTTATAAAGGGCTTGAAAAACTTAGATAATGTTCCTAGAAAGCTAGATTATCCATCCACAACCACTGATCTTACAACCACTGCTCTAAAACAGACCAATAAAAAGACCACTCTCAACTTCTGGCCTATCCACAATTACTTTGAACCATCCAAAAGGGCAAAGGCAGAAGGAAGAGGAAGATCAACTGAGATACGAAGAGAACATGAATGAAGCACTAAAATGTCAACTCCTATACAACACTGATGCTGCAAGTGATCAACTGAGAGATAGATTGTCAAAACTTGTTAGCAGACCTTCATCACCAAACTCATCATCAATAAAAATTCACCCAAGAAAGCCAACAGATCCAAAAATTCTAAAGTGGAGTTCAAACAAAAAACACCTACGAATTGACCTTGGTCAGGTCTAATGGAAAACTTCGATGCATTAAAATGGAGGCAGTATATGGTCTGTGGGTGTTGAATACCTCCAAGATCTTCAGAACCTTGAGCTTTAAAGGGATATTGAAGATTTAGTTGCCCTAGACTTTGAACTCCAATTCAAAGGTCAGATATGGGAACTATTGATGAGAAATAAAGATCATCAATAAAGTTAGTTTTGGCATCATCTGTTCTAGGGAGATTGTTGGAATTTAACCCTTTCTAAAGGAACAAATGATTAAAAGCCAAAATATCTATCAGATGATTGATCATGAATTAACAGAGTTTACAAGCGTTCCTATAAACCACTGCCCAAGCTAAAGTCTGCTCTACAAGCCTCTCATAAAGATTAAAGACAAAAACCAAGTAAAGGTCTGCTGAAGACCATCAGAAGATTGCCTAATTAGAGTGTTATCTTTTTTCAGTTCTTTCCAATGTAACGAGGTATTGTATAGCAGTGCTTAGGCTTAGTAGCGTTTAGAGTTAGTTATTTTGTTATCTGTCACTTTCACTACTGATGTCATCATTTGATGCTTAGCGGTTTGCTTGTACTATACATAGACAGTGCATGTGTACTGTTCTATTTATCTATCAAAAGATAATTTCCACTTTTATCCAATCATCTTCTTTACATTCTGTACAAACAAACACCTGTGATATCAGGCTAGGGGGGTTATGAATTACATGCAAAAACTTATAAGTTAAAAGCATGATAATTAAAGCAATCTTCCATTAGTTGTGAATCAAAAAGTTTTCTAAATTCCTCTGCAAGTCACTCTATTTTAAACATCATTCATTGTTCATCTTAAACTTTTCACAACTAATTAAACTCAGATCCTAACAAATTGAACCAAAACGTGTCTCATACTAGCAATAATAGCACTACTTGATTTGCATTCAGCCAAAATTAGTAGCTGGTATGTCATTCTAGTACAAATGTTAATATATATTTCACACTAACCAAACTGGTAGTATGCATCATATACTAAGCAAGGATTGTTGTTAGGACCTGAGTTTTATTTACTTGTAGTTTTTGTTTCAAGGAATGCAAATTATATTGATATTCAAAGTAAATGTAGTGGAAATAAAGAAAACTCTTACTACAAGTAAAGGTTGTTTGTTTTCATCATCATCATGCTTTCAAGTGTGTAAACTTTACATGTGATTCACAAACTCCCCCTCAGCCTATTATAAAGCTTGATAGTACAGATAATGGAAGAAGATGATTGGTGTAAAGATCTTTTTAAGAAGACGAAATTCAATTGTTACATTGACACTAGTATTGCTTGGAACTATGCATTACTTTATACATTATTTGACAAATATAAGAACTTTATGTTGTAACTGTAAAGTATATGTGGTGTGTATGTTTTATGTGAAAGATGATACTTAGGGGTGATTTGAGTAATTAGTGAAACTCTAATAACTCCTAACCCTAACTTCCCCTTCACAAATCATTCTACAGCATTTCAATTACTCTCTACAATCATCTCCTGCAATCATCTTTTTCATCATCCTTGGCTGCACAAGTTCTCAATCATCATTCTTGATCTTTCACTTCATCTAGAATCAATCTAAGGTAAATGTTTAATGATTGTTTGTTGTTAACCCTTGATCATTTGATTCATGCAAACCCTAGTTCTCCAAACAATGCTTCTGTGTTTATTGATCATCCTGATTTTTGTGCAATGGTTTGTGAGTTGTTATGTGATCATTTGCCTGACATTATGATGCCTGATATGTTAGAATTGTTAGACTGTTGCTGGTTTACAACATTGTTGTTGAATGAGATTAGGATTTCTAATCGTCTGGAACTGTTTCATTGAAAACCACGAATTGGTTTTAAAATTGCGTATGTTTGTTAGTCCGGGGTTAAGTGTCAGGGCTCTGTGAAGTCACAAGTCCGAGTTTATCATTTGGACAAAGGTGTCCGGGTTTGGTTAAGATACAGTTTATTGAATACGAGTTTAAAAAAAATCATTTAGTCCGAGTTTTAGAAAAGGACCAAAAGGGTACGAGTTTTTGTAAAGAGTTAATGATGTCCGAGTTTTTATAGGGGGGGTAAGTGTCTGAGTTTTTATAAGGGTGAGTAAGTGTCCGAGTTTGTAACAAGGACTAAGGAGTCCGAGTTTAGCATGCTTGTCCTTGTAAGGGTTTAGCTCTCAGAGTTTAGCTCTCAGGGTTTATCTTTCGGAGTTTAGTTGTCAGGGTTTAGCCCCCAGACTTTAGCTCTCAGGGTTTAGCTCTCGGAGTTTAGTTGTCAGGGTTTACCTCTCAGAGTTTAGCTCTCAGGGTTTAGCTCTCGGAGTTTAGTTGTCAGGGTTTGGCTCTCGGAGTTTAGTTGTCAGGGTTTCGCTCTCGGAGTTTAGTTGTCTGGGTTTAGCTCTCGGAGTTTAGTTGTCAGGGTTTAGCTTTAGCTTTCATAGATTAATGTGTTACATATGCTAGGTCCAAATTTAAACGCATGATTTTTTTTTGTTTCGAGTTTAATAAAACCAGTTGAAAATATGTGTTTAATTGTTTCGAATTATGTGTATACGTATGTGACGTCCATGTTTTCTAAAATCGCGTTAAATGTCACCAACCGATATCACCAACTAGAGAATCTATTGTGTGTTACTGTATGATAAACATGTTAACCTGATCACATGAACACTGGGTTGTTTGGACACTTAGGGTATTGCAAAACCTTACTTGAATTACATACTTACATTTACTGTACACTAGGTCGCGTGTAACAGGCCTAACAATTACTTAACGCTTAAAGGCACGACAACATTTACCGAGCAAACTAAGGTGAGTTCACTACTCGTTCACAAGCATGCGCCCTGGTTGGGGACAAACTACTATTCCTTGGGGGAATACTTTTACATATGTTGTAGTTTACTTTCGGTGTTACATATGCTAGGTCCGAATTTAAACGCATGATTTTTTTTTTGTTTCGAGTTTAATAAAACCAGTTGAATATATATGTGTTTAATTGTTTTGAATTATGTGTATACGTATGTGACGTCCATGTTTTCTAAAATCGCATTAAATGTCACCAACCGATATCACCAACTAGAGAATCTATTGTGTGTTACTGTATGATAAACATGTTAATCTGATCACATGAACACTGGGTTGTTTGGACACTTAGGGTATTGCAAAACCTTACTTGAATACATACTTACATTTATTGTACACTAGGTCGCGTGTAACAGGCCTAACACTTACTTAACGCTTAAAGGCACGACAACATTTACCGAGCAAACTAAGGTGAGTTCACTACTCGTTCACAAGCATGCGCCCTGGTTGGGGACAAACTACTATTCCTTGGGGGAATACTTTTACATATGTTGTAGTTTACTTTCGATGTTAGTTAATAAACTCAAACCTATCATGGAAAGTCCCTACTTACATACCGAACTAGTTGCCTGGAGGGCAACGGGGTATTAATTGATAGCGCTATTAGGTTTGACAACCCTCACACCGTACATGGGAGGACGGGCGTGAACTAATTACCTTAAACTTGTTGATCAATGGTGATAGACATTGATGAGGGTACCAAAAACAGAATAGTCAATCGGTACCGAGTTTATTATTCGTAACATGTCCTTAAACTAAACACCTACTTGTTGCATATTAAGCAAAACTGTGAACTCGCCGGCTTTATCGCTGATACACTTGTTTTCTGCATGCTTGCAGGTCGTTAGATTTTTGGCATTGGAACTTGCAGTGTGTGGAGCTGGAGTGTCATGGGTCGAGATGTTGGATTGCGAACATTTAATAACTTATATTATAATATATTTTGTTTTCACTTGTTGAACCGGTTACATTGCTTCCGCTGAAACATATGTTTTGGGAATTATTTAATTTGAACCTTACTTTTCATGACTTGTTATAATGAGTTCTTTATAATATCTACTGTTAGTTCAACGTGTTTAGTGGCTAGATCCTGATAGTCACACGCCTAGCGTTAAAACTCTGTAGGTGGTAATTTGGGGTGTGACAGTTTGGTATCAGAGCCACTGGTTATAGTGAACTAGGTTTTCAAAAGTTTTTGTAAAACCAGACTATAACCGAATTAGTTCTGAAAGCGACCATGACACTACGCTCCAGATTGCAAGGTTCGTCTTTTATTATTGCATACACTAAACACTTAGCATGTGCATATGCATATGCATAACACCGCATATAGATACACGCAGCCCTATAGTACAATTTCATGTGTTACTTACTTATGCTATGATGGATCATTATCATGGCATGCTTTTAGATCTTTTGTGATGTCTATCGTTTTGACACTACTCCCTTTGACATTCAAATTTGAGGATCTTTTGACACAAGTTAGGAGGAACTGGGGTAAAAATGCAAATCAAATTATCATTATGGGTGCACACGTAATAATAATTGGGGATGCATGTGAGTCCCAGTGAGACCCAAACATGTGTAAAGAGGTTCTAACCCATCATCCGACATATTTGGAGGTTCGGATATCCATAGGAGCCATAGTGATGGTGGACTCCTACCTAATCTTGAAAAATACTCTATCTTTTCTTATCTACTCCTGTTGAATATGGAAATAATATGCACTACATATTTTTCTTATGTTAGTACTTTGTGGAAGCAGAATCATGAGTGGACGTGGTGGTGGTAACATGACTCAGGCCCAGATTCAGGCTCTATTTAATGAACAGATGGCTCAGTGCAACAGCATCCTCAACCTCATGTTTGTACCTTTAAGGCTTTCATGTATTGCAAGCCTCACTCCTTTAACGGGACGGAAGGAGCAACGGGTCGTCTCCACTGGATTGAGAAGATTGAATCTGTTTTCTAGATGTGTGAGTGTCCCGCCAACAGTCGTGTCAAGTACGCGACCGGACGCTGGAAGGCAACGCGCTCTCGTGGTGGAATGCGCAGGTCTAGATGCCCGGGTTAGCAGCTGCTAATGCTACCCCATGGAATGATTTAAAAAATCTGATAAGGGAAGAGTACTGTCACAGGGATGACATTCAGAAATTGGAAGTGGAGTACTAGAACCTAAAGATGACAGGGTCAGAGATCGAAGCCTACACAAAGAGATCCAACGACTTAGCTGGTCTTTGTCCTGGCATGTCTGAGCCTGCTTACAAGAGAATCGAGCTCTACCACAAGGGTCTAGTTCCAGAGATCCAAAGTTTGGTAACTTCAGCTAACCTACCCACAATTCAGCAAGTCATTCGTCTAGCTCATCGTATCACAGATCAAGCAGTCGAGCAGGGCAAGTGCCCAAGCGAAACACTACCATTGCTGATGCTCCGAACGACAACAAACGTAAGTGGAATAACTCAGACAAAGCCTCCAACCCTAGCCAACAAAAGAAGAGGGCCGACAACAACACTCGCAACTCCAACCAGTCTTCTGCTACTAACCAGAATCAGGGATCATACGCAGGGAAACAGCCAAAGTGTAACAAGTGTAACTACCATCATTGTGGGTAGTGCACTCGAACATGTCATAAATGCGACAAGGTGGGTCACATGGCTAAGGATTTCAGGGCCCCATTTCCGAAGCAACAACAGCAACCGCAGCAACAACAATAACAACAACAGAGGCAGCAGCCACAACAACAACAAGGTAACCGAAAGAGCTGCTTTCAGTGTGGAAGTGAGGATCACTTCAAGAAGGAATGCCCGCAATTGAACCAGAACGCCAAGAACGCAGGGAAGAACAATAACAACACTGGGAATAATAACAACAACGGGGGAAATGATGCTCGCGGGAGAGCGTTTACGCTTGGTGCGGGTGACGCAAGGAATGATAACAACATTGTGACCGGTACGTTTTCGGTGAACAATCTTTTCGCTTCTGTTTTATTCGATTCTTGTGCTGATTGGAGCTACGTGTCCCTAAAATTCAGTAGAATGTTGAAAATCTCTCCAACTCCTCTTGACATTAAACACATCGTAGAATTGGTTGACGGACAGTCAATTGAAGCATCTCATGTTCACGTTGGGTGCAAAATCGATCTTTTAGGTCAAGTGTTTGACATTGATCTCCTTCCTGTCACTCTTGGTGGCTTCGATATAGTTATTGCTATGGATTGGTTGACCAAGCATCGCACTGAAATTCTCTGCAAGGAGAAAATTGTTCGCATTCCTCTCCCTAGTGGAGATTATCTATCTGTTCGAGGCCATCAGAGGTGCTATGGTTGGAATCATCTCAACTATGAAAGCCCAGAAGTGCTTACAGAAGGGCCATTCGGCTATTCTAGCCCTTGTTACTGATAATCAACTCAAGGAAAAGAAGATCGACAACATTCCAGTCGTTTGTGACTTTTCTGATGTTTTTCCCGAGGAACTTCCAGGATTACCTCCACATCGGCAGGTAGAATTCCAAATCGAACTTACTCCTGGAGCAGCTCCAATTGCTCGTGCTCCTTATCGTCTTGCACCTGGGGAATTGCAGGAATTGTCCAACCAACTTCAAGACCTATTGGATAGAGGTTTTATCCGACCTAGTTCTTCATCGTGGGGAGCCCCTGTTCTATTTGTAAAGAAGAAAGACGGGTCTTTACGCATGTGGATCGACTATCGTGAACTCAACAAGGTGACGGTCAAGAATCGTTATCCACTTCCCCGTATTGATGATCTGTTTGACCAGTTGCAATGATCAAGCTTCTACTCTAAAATTGATCTAAGATCGGGCTATCATAAGATGAGAGTCCGAGAGGGAGATGTTCCCAAAACAGCCTTCCGAACGCGGTACGGCCATTACGAGTTTTTGGTCATGCCATTCGGATTAAGCAATGCACCGGCACTTTTCATGGACCTCATGAACCGTGTGTGCAAACCATATCTCGATGACTTTGTCATTGTTTTCATCGATGACATCCTGATCTACTCTAAGAGCAAGGAGGACCAAGAGCGGCACTTGCGCCTTATCTTGTAACTTCTGAGGAAGGAACAACTGTACGTGAAATTCTCTAAGTGTGATTTCTGGATTAGGGAAGTACACTATCTTGGTCACGTAGTCAATGAATTGGGAATACACATAGATCCAACAAAAATCGACTCCATCAAGAATTGGCCGGCACCGAAGACTCCTTTAGAGGTGCGACAATTTCTTGGTCTCGGATGGTACTATTGCAGATTCATCAAGGGATTTTTGAAGACCGCTCAGCCTCTTACCGCCTTAACACAGAAATGTGTCGTGTATTCGTGGGGAACAAAACAGGAAAGTGCCTTTCAGCTTCTAACAAAAACTCTGCAGTGCACCGATATTGTCCTTACCCGATGGTATGGATGATTTTGTGGTGTACTATGATGCTTCTATTCAAGGTCTCGGCTGCGTGTTGATGCAGCGCGAGAAGATGATAGCCTATGCTTCTCGACAGTTGAAGGTTCACAAGAAGAATTACACGACTCATGACTTAGAGTTGGGAGCTGTCATCTTTGCACTAAAAATCTGGAGGCACTACTTGTACGGTACTAAAGGCACTATTTATACCGACTATAAGAGCCTTCAGCACATCTTTGACAAGAAAGAGTTGAACATGCGACAGCATCGCTGGGTGAAACTCTTAAATGATTATGATTGTGTAATCAAGTATCATCCAGGCAAAGCTAACGTTGTAGTTGATGCCCTCATCTGAAAGGAAACCAAACCTAGACGTGTTCGAGCTTTGCAGCTTACCATCCACTCTAATCTTCCTGACCAGATCGGCTCTACTCAAACTGAAGCCTTGAAGGACGAGAAGCTCCAAGCTGAATCCATACGGGGATGGAGAAGCAACTCGTAATCAAGTCGGACGGCATTCGCTATTTTATGGAGCGGATATGGTCCCATCCTATGGAAACCTACGAGAGCTTGTCTTGGACGAAGCACACAAGTCTCAATACTCCATTCATCCGGGTTCTGATAAGATGTATCAGGATCTAAAACTCTTGTATTGGTGGCCGGTCATGAAATCTAACATAGCGACGTATGTAAGAAATGCTTGACTTGCGCGAAAGTCAAGGTAGAGTACCAAAAACCGTCTAGTTTGCTTCAGCAACCAAAACTGCCTATGTGGAAATGGGAATAGATTTCCATGAATTTCATCACAAGTCTACCCAGAACACAAAATGGAAACGATACCATTTGGGTGATTGTGACCTTTTAACCAAGTCTGCTCATTTCCATGCAATAAAAGAAACAGACAAGTTTTCCACACTTGCTAACCTTTACTTGAAGGAAGTAGTTTCTAGGCACAGGGTGCCGACTTCCATCATCTCCGATCATGATCCACGTTTCATGTCTGATCTATGGCAAACTATGCATAAATCATTTGGCTCACATTTAGATATGAGCACAGCCTATCATCCGCAAACAGATGGCCAAAGCGAACAAACCATTCAGACGCTTGAAGACATGCTGCGAGCATGTGTGATTGATTTTGGTAAAGGTTGGGAAAGACATTTACCGTTGGTAGAGTTTTCCTACAATAATAGTTACCATTCTAGCATTCAGGCAGCTCCGTTCGAAGTATTGTACGTGCGGAAGTGCCGATCTCCTCTTTGTTGGGCTGAGGTTGGTGACAGTCAGATCACCGGCCCAGAGCTTGTGCTCGAAACTTCTGAGAAGATTGTTCAAATCAGGAATCGTGTGGCGGCAGCTCGTGATCGCTAAAAAAGCTACGCTGACAAGCGTAGGAAACCCGTAGCATTCGCCGTGGGCGACCGTGTATTACTAAATGTCTCACCCTGGAAGGGTGTGGTCCGTTTTGGGAAACGAGGCAAGCTCAGTCCATGTTATGTTGGGCCATTCACCATTGTGGAAAGTATCGGTAAGGTGGCTTACAAACTTGATCTACCCAAAGAACTTGGTAACGTTCATAACGTTTTTCACGTCTCTAATCTGACAAAGTATTTGTCAGATGAAACACTCGTAGTTCCTTTCAAGGAACTAAAGATTGATCACAAACTGCAATTCATCGAGGAACCTATTGAAATCATGATTGGGAAGTCAAGGTCCGTAAACATAATCGAATACCTATCGTGAGAGTTCGTTGGAACTCAAAACGTGGACCGGAGTTCACGTGGGAACGCGAGGATCAAATGATGCTCAAGTATCCTCACTTGTTCAAAACTGCTGAATTAAATCCTGATGTAACTGGTGAATTTCAGGACAAAATTCCCTTTCAAGTTGGGGATGATGTGGTACCCGAGGAAAACCAGTCATCCTAATCTATCTTTTCGCTCCTCCGTGACTGCTTATCAAAATTCGGGACGAAATTTCTTTCAAGTTGGGGATGATGTGACAACCCGCAACTTCAGGTTAATGCTTTAACCTAACACAATTATTTTGGTCACACAATCTTTTAGCATTGCTTGGAACTATGCATTACTTTATACATTATTTGACAAATATAAGAACTTTATGTTTAAACTGTAAATTATATGTGGTGTGTGTGTTTTATGTGAAAGATGATACTTAGGGGTGATTAGAGTAATTAGTGAAACTCTAATAACTTCTAATCCTAACTTCCCCTTCACAAATCATTCTACGGCATTCAATTACTCTCTACAATCATCTCCTACAATCATCTTTTTCCTCATCCTTCGCTGCACAAGTTCTCAATCATCATTCTTGATCTTTCACTTCATCTAGAATCAATCTAAGGTAAATGTTTAATGATTGTTTGTTGTTAACCCTTGATCATTTGATTCATGCAAACCCTAGTTCTCCAAACAATGGTTTTGTGTTTATTGATCATCCTGATTTTTGTGCAATGGTTTGTGAGTAGTTGTGTGATCGTTTGCCTGACATTATGATGCCTGATATGTTAGAATTGTCAGAATGTTGCTGGTTTACAACATTGTTATTGAATGAGATTAGGTTTCTGATCGTCTGGAAATGTTTCAATGAAAACCACGAATCGGTTTTAAAATTACGTATGTTTGTTAGTCCGGGGTTATGTGTCAGGGCTTTGTGAAGTCACAAGTCTGAGTTTATCATTTGGATAAAGGTGTCCGGGTTTGGTTAAGTTAAATTTATTAAATCCGAGTTTAACAAAATCATTTAGTCCGAGTTTTAGAAAAGGACCAAAAGGGTTCGAGTTTTTGTAAAGAGTTAATGATGTCCGATTTTTTTTAAGGGGGAGTAATTGTCCAATTTTTTATAAGGGTGAGTAAGTGTCCGAGTTGTAACAAGGACTAAGGAGTCCGAGTTTAGCATGCTTGTCCTTGTCAGGGTTAGCTCTCAGAGTTTGCTCTCAGGGTTTAGCTCTCGGAGTTTAGTTGTCAGGGTTTAGCTTTAAGGGTTTAGCTCTCAGAGTTTAGTTGTCAGGGTTTAGCTCTTGAAGTTTTGCTCTCAGAGTTTAGCTCTCAGGGTTTAGCTCTCAGAGTTTAGTTGTCAGGGTTTGGCTCTCGGAGTTTAGTTGTCAGGGTTTAGCTCTCGGAGTTTAGTTGTCAGGGATTAGCTCTCGGAGTTTAGTTGTCAGGGTTTAGCTTTAGCTTTCAGAGATTAATGTGTTACATATGCTAGGTCCGAATTTAACGCATGATTATGTTGGTTTCGAGTTTAAGAAAACCAGCTAGAATATATATGTGTTTAATTGTTTCGAATTATGTGCATATGTATGTGACGTCCATGTTTTCTAAAATCATATTAAATGTCACCAACTGATATCACCAACTAGAGAATCTATTGTGTGTTACTGTATGATAAACATGTTAACCTGATCACATGAACACTGGGTTGTTTGGACACTTAGGGTATTGAAAAACCTTACTTGAATACATACTTACATTTACTGTACACTAGGTCGCGTGTAACGGGCCTAACACTTTCTTAACGCCTAAGGCACGATAACATTTATCGAGGAAACTAAGGTGAGTTCACTACTCGTTTACAAGCATGCGCCCCGGTTGGGGACAAACTACTATTCCTTGGGGGAATACTTTTACATACGTTGTAGTTTAATTTCGATGTTAGTTAATAAACTCAAACTCTACCATGGAAAGTCCCTACTTACATACTGAACTAGTTGCCTGGAGGGCAACAGTGTATTAGTTGATAGCGCTATTAGGTTTGACAACCCTCACACGTACCTGGGAGGACGGGCGTGAACTAATGACCTTAAACTTGTTGATCAATGGTGATAGACATTGATGAGGGTACCAAAAACAGAATAGTCAATCGGTACCGAGTTTATTATTCGTAACATGTCCTTAAACTAAACACCTACTTGTTGCATATTAAGCAAAACTGTGAACTCGCCGGCTTTATCGCTGATACACTTGTTTTCTCCATGCTTGTAGGTCGTTAGATTTTTGGCATGGGAACTTTTGGTCTGTGGGGCTGGAGTGTCATGGGTCGAGATGTTGGATTGTGAACATTTAATAACTTATGTTTTAATATATGTTGTTTTCACTTGTTGAACCGGTTACATTGCTCTCGCTGAAACATATGTTTTGGGAATTATTTAATTTGAACCTTACTTTTCATGACTTGTTATAATGAGTACTATCTACTATTAGTTCAACGTGATTAGTGGCTAGATCCTGGTACGTCACACGCCTAGCGGTAAAACTCCGTAGGTGGTAATTTGGGGTGTGACATTTATACTAACTATCTAACCACTGAGCATCTTTGCTGACGTTAGGGTTGATAGTGACATCTAACAAGAAAATAACTAACTAGAACTGCTGATGTCTTACAACTGATAGTGCAAAAGCACTGTTACATTGAAAGTAAAATAAATAAACTAAACTCTGATGGCTAAGCAATGCTTCCTTTCTTCTGTCAGACCTTTGGCATTTTTGAAAGCAGATGTTGCATGAATATCAGACTGTAGAAGACAGAGTTTAGACGATCAGCGGTTTTAAGTACTGATAGAAGGACCAATCCTCGGATATAGTATTTTGGCTTTATATCATTTGTTCCTTTGTACATGTTCAATCCCAACAATTGTCATACGTGTTTTGCATAGAAACAACCTCATAGTATTTGTAAAAAGTGTATTGTAGAAGTTTTGTAGACGCACTAGTGTGCGATCACAATATGCTAAACTAAGAGATTTAGTTCATAATAGTAAAGAACAAAATCCTCGAAGTCGGGTGTAGTTATATATTACGCATACGTGTAATCACATTGGAATTTGTAAATGGAATACGAATAAAAAGAATAAAGGAAACTTCTTGAAATTTATATTTTGATTACAAATATAGCTGAGATATGTTCATAGTTTTTGGATGATAAACGGGAAATGTAAAGGTTTAAATGATCATAAGTGCTTAATCATCAGTTTGAGCCTCATCGACATTGAACATTCGTCCATTAGCATTAGTAAGCCTAGATTCGCTTGAAATTATTTAAATCACCACAATGGAAACATGCTCCAGCTGGGAAGCGAGGGCGATTTGAGTAGTGGCAGTTTGGTTTTGGATGCGACAAGTCGCAGCTAGATGGCCTAGAAGACCATAAATTGTACACTGGCGGCACGGAGAGTTAGCTTGGTGATGATAGTTGCAACGATTGCACAAAGGTTGTTTTCCACGGTAAAATCCCCTAGCGGGTACTGAGTTTAGTGGCGTTGGTGCAGCAATCGTATAATTCTCTGAAGTTTTACGCTTTTGTCTCCTTTGTTTTTTCTTATGTAGTTTCAGTAGTTTATTTATTGTCTCCCTTTCGAAGAAGTTTCCATTTTCTAACTTGGGAGTCGGTTAGGGTAGCGGCTAGTTCGATAGTCTCCCTAAGCGTTGTGGGTTTGCTGCCAGTGACACTATCATGGACTGGATTAGGTAGACCATCAATATACTTCTCAATGGCCTGATCCAAAGGTGTGACCATAGTGGGGCAGAGTAGGCTCAACTCTTCAAACTTGTTTGAGGTAATAAAATTCGGATTCGAGTGCCCTCATTTCGCAAGGTTTTCACCACTATCTTGTTTGAGGTAATAAAATTAGGTTTCGAGTGCCCTCCTTTCGCTTCGTGGACAGAATTCTTTCTTCATGCGATTTTTGAATTCTTCCCACGTTTGTTCCATCGCTATGACTGCACCTCTGTGTCTCATGACTCCGATACACCAAGTGAGTGCTCTTTTCTGGAAAACACTCGAGGCGAACTCTACCTTGCGCTCACTAGGACACTGAACATGGCGGAATGTGCTTTCTATACTATCATACCACTGTAGGAGCCTAGTTGCTCCTTCAGACCCATTAAACTTGAGTGGTTTAGCCGAGTTGAATTGTGTGTAGTTGCATGGCATGAGAACATTGTTGTTATTGTTGTAGATTTGATTAAGTTGCATCATAAGGTTTGGGAGTGTAACAACTATCTACTGAGCGATCATTGTCGCCTTTTCTACATCATGAGTGGCGTCACGGTGAGGAGGCATCTTTTAAAGAAATAGCTATAGTGAAATCAAATAAGTGAGATCCATAGAAATGTCATAAGTTTAAAACACTATAGTGAAGTGAAAATCTTGACTTGGTATTTGTTTAAAAATCTTGTTCTTGTATTTAGGAAAAATAGTGTTGTGGATTTTGTTTTGAAATAAGAAATGCTTAAAAATAACCTTTTGTTAAATTTTTTAACGAGAAAATACACACCAAGTTAATAGTTTGTGTTCTTTACCTTTTGAAAAATATTATTTTAATGATAAAAATAATTTTAGTTGAATCTTTAAAATAAAGAAACTTTGTGTATAATTTTTTTTTTGAAAGAAAGAAGCAATGAAAAAAAATTCAAGGACGTCGAGGCCAGACAAAACCAAAGATTTTCTCATTCAAATGATAAAAAATTTGAAATTATGAAAGACAAAAGATAGTATTAGAAAATGAAATAGGATTACAAAGTGTCGTGAGATGAAATGAAATTTGTTTCGAATGTTTTGAATAAAAATATATTACCGAAGGTAATATGATTGAGCAGTGTCACAAAGGTTGGAGTGTTTAGAAATTGCTCGACATGGTCAAGGTGGATGGGTTTTCATAATGTTTCGAGAAGATATTGTTGGCGCATAATGAGTCTTATATCGAGTCTGTATAGAATAGAGCTGAATAGGCTAGCTGTATGAAGTATTTATGTTATATAGAGTCAAGTTCGCCCATTGTTGTCATGTAATGACAAGTTCGGCCGAACTTGCTAAGGCAAGTTCGGGCGAACTTAGGTCACCTTCTGGCGAACTTGCACTACTATAAATACCTACCTTGCCTCTCTCATTTGTAACTTTGGCATTTTGGAGGCGAAGCTCTGTCAATCTAGATTCTTGACTGTTACATCAATAAAATTGACTATTAACTGATTAACTCTTGTCTTTGGTAAACACGTCGTTATATTTCCGCTATTATGAACGTTAGATATCAAATATAGGTTCCTTAGCATCGAGGATCGATCTGTAAGATATGCTTTATCCTATAGTTGGACACTCACCCCAAGAGTTCCCAGGTAAGAGTGATTGGTCCGATAATGCAGATCTGTACGAACACTCTAGCCTTAGACCGAAAACTCGGGGTACAGGTATCCACCCTTCCAGATTGCATGTGTTCACATTATTAAAACCCAAGATTTCGATGAAAATGTTTGAGTAAAAAATTTTGAGGAACACCTTAAGGCATAAAGCCTAAGGGTTTATGCTAAATCATCTAAGGTTAGATGATTTTTAAATCATAAAGTAGTTGTGGCAAGAATAAGAATGAGGATGGAGATTAGGATAGAGATCCTAAGACTACTCATGTTTGGGTCCCTAGGAAGGTTATATACTAGGTTAAAGGTATTCTAATAACCTAACTCCCTATAACCAGTGCTCTGATACCAATCTGTAACATCCCATTCGCGTAATACAACAACACGTGGTGAAAATATCGGGGAGTCAGGTTACAAATTGCTCACAACAACTGGTACTAAATTGTTTCATTATTGTTAACATCGTTTTACAATACAAAGAATACATGAAATTGTCTTTTGTTTAATATGTGTTCCTATGTGTGTAGCATGCTTGAATAATTGTTGGTGCACAACGTCTATTGCCTACGTCTAGGTTACGTCAATCATGTAATAGAGTTTCGTATTATCAAATATTACGTTAGATATACGTTTTGAGTGATTTGTACATGACTCGTACGAGTGACTTGTCTCACCCATACAAGTGACACTATGTCACTCGTACGGGGCACCACTCGTATGAGCCAAACATCCACCCCTTGTGCGATCAATGTTGGACTATAAATAGGGGCTTGGGTGTTGTGTCTAGCCAGCTGTTTTTGTGAGACTGAGGCAATGCCCAGTCCGTTTAGCATTTGTATTTCTTCACATTTATCAATATAAGAAGCTGTGACATTAACCAATAGATATGTGTGTTTGTCAAACTTGCTAACAATGAATTCCGCATCTGTTAGTTAAGTCAAGTCTGTCCGGTGCTCATTGAGAAGAGACGGTCCTCCTACAACTGGTATCAGAGCTACGGTACTGATTCATTCAATCTACCAGTTGATGAATCACCTACGCTGATGAATTATGAACTTAGGAGGGGTTTTAGACGTATATCATCAAATAAACGGACAATCCATGGACAAAATGTAAAATTGAACTTATAGGATTGTTAGAAAACCATTTTTGACTAGATCTGTGCAAAAATCATCTTGAAATTCGAAGAAATGAAGATTCTAGATCGAAAAAAAGTAACCAGGCACGCTTGACATCCTCGTGCGGGTCACCCCTCGTATGAGTGACAACCTCGTACGAGTGACATGCTCGTACAAGTAACACCTCGTACGAATCACACCTCATACAAAGCGTGAGGTAAAAAAATTATTTGGTGATTGCAAATTTTTTCGAGATTTTTATTGAAGGTCCGTGATCCGGCGGTTCTAGACGAAAGTTTGAGCATGACGTAACCGATTCGGTAGAATGTTATTATGAAAGGAGTAGAGACAGAATCAGTGAAAGCATATGTTCATTCATACCAAAAAAGTATACATCTTGTCAGGATGGCGGAGTTCCTGGAGAGAATACGCCAGCGTCTCCCCACAGGGAATCTCCAAAACTTACAATGAAATGAACACAAGACACTATTTATAGACCTCTTAAGCAACTCGTACGAACTGAGCATGTTGACGTCATACGAAGTGACACCACTTCGTACGAAGTGACACTGTAAACTCCATTCAGTTCGTACTTGGGTCGCGTGTTCGTATCTAATCTATACAATATTAAACACACGCTCTATCTAGCCTATTCGTACATTGACGGACACAAAGTGCATCAACAATTTCCTCCTTGGACGTCATTGTCGAACCTTGATCTTGATCTTGAAATCTCTGAGCCGTGTTTGATTATTCTGCAACTTCAATCAAGGTATTTGCCGATGTCGTATAACGCCTCAACAAATTCCCCCTTAATTGATGATTCAGGTTTGCATTATCAACATTAAATTCCCCCTGAAATCTCCAGTTTGAATCTTTGTTTGCATGGTTTCCAACCTCCTCTGATTTGCTTGATTGACAAATTTTCTTGAATAAACACTAACGTGAAACTAATCAATGCAGCTTCTCCGTTTCGACGATAATGGCATCCGGTTCAGTTTTTGAATAAGCACTGTAGCATCGAGCCTATTCCGCAAAACTCCTATTCTTTCAAAAACTCAACCGGCAATTGATAGAAACTTCGAATTACCAAACTAGTAAACTTCAAATCAATGAATACCCTCGAAAATCTGAAATCCCAATTTCCATAATCACTCCTGATCAGCAAATTAGTAATCTTCTCAATCAACAAATCATCATCGGAATCAAATTATCTGGTAACACATTGAATCTGAGAATCATACGTCTGCGATCAGAATCTTATTCTTCCTCTTCAGTCATAATAGCAGATTTATAGCTATGTTCGGCCGACGGGCACAACTTAATCAACAAACATCGTCATCCAACGGCGGTTAGTCCAAGAAGAAAGATTAATCTGCTTGAAGACTAAAAAAATGGCCACCTAAGATCATAGTCTATCATTGGTAAATTTTGAAACCACGAGCTAGCCCTTAATACCTAAGATTATCACTGAACATTCATGTACACTTCACATATCTTGAACATCCTCAGATCCTCACTGGTATCAATGACTGCTAATCCTGCTAACCCGCCCTTCATCGGAAATCAGGACCCTAACCCTTAAGCATCAATCTGTATCATGATCTGAAAATTCTGAACTTCCTATGATCACGAAATCCCAAATGTATAGTCTTTTTTGTGAGGAACTGGTACACAGCTTTGTCTAAAAGATTCACTATATCATCTTCTTTAGTCGTGATTACCCGTACAACCAAGAGCACTGAAACTACAAAGCATTCTTATTTCCGGATTACTCATGAAAATAGATCATTTGCCTTACAGAGTTAAAGATACGCAGTCGTGTGTGCTTCCACCACCATACGGAGAGTTTGGTATCAATCCACAACCATGACCCTAGAATCTAATTAACAACTCCTCCAAGAATCAGTTATATAACCCCCTCTTACGAAAAGTAGACATCAACTCGAGATCACTAATGAATCTAGATCCTCTGCATTTCCCAGATAATCTGCAGTCGGTAACCACCCCGTTGCAAGGTCACGAATTTCAAAAATGCTGGAATTTTCATATAAACTTGAAATTTTTATTCCCCCTCATTTTTTGCAAATTCTGACCGTGCCAAGTTTTTCACTGAAATTCCCTCTCAAATCTGGAAAATCAATTTTCATCAAATGCAGATTTTACGTTAAGGCCCATTAGTAATCACTATACCAAATTATCAACATTCTTCACAAATATCAGTGACTATCCCGTTATCTTCAACATTTCGTGATCGAATCATCAAAATTTTCCTCTGAAGCTCTACACGGTTCCCCGAACATGCTGAATTAGACGTCAAAATCTCGAAAAAAATTTCTATCACCAATTTTTTCTGGACACTCGTCTCGTCAATACGATCAACAAGATTTTCATGCCTTCTATTTTTATTTTTATAGGCAACATGTCTCACTTTGTACGAGTTGGACACCACTTCGTAGGAGTTGGCCACCTCGTACGAGTTGGGCATGCACTTCGTACGAAGTGCACTTCGCACAAACCAGCCTGAATACGTTTTTCGATCCAGAATCTTTATTTCTACGAATTTCAAGACGATTCCACCACAGATCTGGTCAAAAATTGTTTTCTAACAATCCCATAAGTTCAGTTTCAATTTTTGTCCTTAGATTGTATGTTTATTTGATGTTTTACGTCTAAAACAACTCCTAAGTCCATAAATGTCCAAAATTATGAGCGTAGGTGATAACCGTTACCAATTGAAGGTCTTTGAGCATGATGTGTGAGTGTAGGATAAGACCCAACTCGTGAGCTACTGGACTGATTTGCTCAGCTAACAGAGGCGGAATTTATTGTTAACCGAGTGAATAAACAAACGACAAGTATAAGGATACTGTTTAACACGTCTGAATCTTATATTAATCAACTTGAACAGATTACAGACAAAATGAGCAGGGCTTCGCCTCTGGTCTCCAAAAACAGCATACTAGACAAACATCCCAAGTCACCTATTTATAGGCTGACAAGATAGCACCAAATGACTGGGACAAAGATTTTCGCATGAAAATCGTGCGAAAATCCTTCAAAATTTTCATGCGAAAATGCATGAAAATTCTGACGGAAATACAAAAACTCTAACGTTTAACATTTGACACTACAAAGCCCTATCTATACAACTGACTCATCCTAGACCTAGGCAATAAATATTAGTGCACCAACAGACTCCCACTTGGATGTTGCCGTAGTCTTGGATGGTCTTCAAAAATTTTCTTCAAAAATCTTCAAAAAGCATTAATCTTGATCTACCGAAAAAGTGCTTAGGAGGCTTTCGACGCTCCTTAGAAGGAATAGGAGTTTGATCTATTGGAGGAGGTCGATTGTATGTGTTTCCGAACTTGAATCTTTCTTGAGTAGCAAGCTTTTGTCTTTCTTCGATCCTTGCCTCCTTTATCTTTCTTCTTCTTTTCTTTTGCTTCAATCTCTCTCCATGATGTGTTCCAAGTTTTACCTGAGTGAATATCACGAGCATAACACACGTTAACAATCTTTTGGAACTACGGAGCGTGAGCTTCATCTTTATCTTCATAGCTGATCTTCACATAGAATAGAAGTTCAATGTCTTTCTTTGAACAGTTGACCAACCACAAAGGATCCAAAACACGAATCCCTTTCCATAACCCGTAGATACGCTTGTGAGCAATGACAAACTCTGATAGTTAATCGGGTTAAACAAAAATAACAGCTTCACCTGTACTAGAATCATAATGCCACCATTTAAAAATCTTGTAGAAGTCTTGTTCCATTTTCATGAGAGGCATATTTTTCATCGCACGTGGTTGCTTAACCTGGATCAATCTTTGTCACCTTTCTTGGATAATGTGGCTTCCATCATGGAAAGTTGTGCTTCGCTTCCAACTTAATCACTTTCCACAAATCCAGATCATGAAACTTGATCTTTAAGTTGAATAACTTGGATTGTGTCAGCTCTGTTACATCCCAATGTGGCAGAGTCTTTATATCTTTCAAATATCTGAAGTATTGAACACCAAATTCTCTCTTGATTGCGTATACATCCATTTCTTCAATCCATCCCCAGTTAATAATATCTCCTAATGAAGCATCAGGATCTCAGGTAAAGAAAGCCAAAGGACGTAAGAACTTACGTTCAACCGGAAGATCTTTGAACCATTTCTTCTTCATCTTAATAATCTCTTCCTTTATCATTTGATGAGGTACTGATCCAGACTTTACTGCCTCTTCAACCTTGTTTCTCAATAACTCCTCATTCCATTTAAAATCATTTAAAAATATATTAAATAAGACTTTTTAAGTTTATAAATTACATTAAATACCACAAAAACAAATCTAAAAATCTAATTAAGAGCACTAACTGAAAATGTTAATCACAAATAAAGTTTATTTATTTATCGAATTATTATGTTATTATTTAGGTTAGTTTCTCTCGTGGTTAAATCCAAATTCGTGCGCATTCATCATCAATCCAAGAAACGCACCCACTGTGAGTGAATCCTTACAAATTCCCCTTTTTATTCA
The DNA here is from genome assembly GCA_947069175.1 of Scalesia atractyloides. Lineage (NCBI taxonomy): Eukaryota > Viridiplantae > Streptophyta > Magnoliopsida > Asterales > Asteraceae > Scalesia > Scalesia atractyloides. Next base: position 33,991,822 of record CAMTDV010000030.1, read on the forward strand.
TGTTTTGGGGTATATCATGTGTCCCTTTAATTATTTCATTTATTCAAACTTGTGCTATTACCATTATATGACTTAAACTTGTGACGTAAATATTGTTTGTTGTGATGCGTGTTTACATTTTGTCAAGTTGCGTGCAAATCATTCATTAGGCCCATCAGTTCCTCGTGGGAGACGAGTTGAACATCGCGTGCCTCATTAGATCGGCTCCGTTTGATTGAGCCTTGAACTCATTGTTCATCATTTGGTGTGTGTGCATGTGCATTAATTGATATTATGGGTTTTTGTGATTAAATTTACATTTACGTTTACTCATATGTGGTTATGCACCTTTTTATAACCAATATAACAAATTCGTTCAAATGTTTTCATAAGATTCACTCGCCAACTTTTGTTGACCCAAAAACCAAATTTTTACACATGATACAGGTGATCCAGTTGAGAAAAGAAACACGTAGGATGGCCTAGAAGAATAAACAAGTTAATGCTTTGGAATGGACATTTAGTTTTGTTTTTCCTTTGTAATTGTATGATTTTGTTTAATGAATACTTTAGTTTGTAATTCGAATGAAAATGTAATTGAACAGTTTGTGCTTCTATGTTTATTGTAACTTCTTCTTTAAAAGAGAAATAATAAATATGAAACTTTATAGTAAATGTCATGAGCTTTGATGAAAACCCAATTATGCCCCGACTACCATTTCCGCTGCGGGTCGGGGTGTGACAGTGTGCGGGACCCGAAAATGAACCTAAACACAACACGGAAGATAAACATCATCTTTTAACGCGTATTACAAAGCACGAGGTGGCCCCAAGTGGGGTAGGGTACCCCCCATATTTTATTATTTTTTTCTTTTAAATTCTTTTAGTTCTTTCAATTATTATTCATTTCTCCAAATCCATGTATCAAAACCCTTTATCTCAGCTGATCTTCATCAAGAACACCATAAAATCAAGGTGATTTCACAAGTTCTAAGTGGGTTTGATTGTTGTTTCTTGATTAAACGCGATTTATAACCGAAAAACTCATTTTAATCCATGATTTTTGAATGTTTAAATAAGTTTATGGGCTGAATAAGAACACCTTGGTATTTACCTGGTGTTATATGGCAGCCATGATCATAAACTTTTGGGGTTTGATACCTTAATCAACTCTTATTCGACAAAAATCGCTTAACTATTCAATTAACCGAAAAACAATGAATTAAAGCTTGATTGATCTAAGTTCTAGCATATTTGGGTTGTACTTGATGTGTAGGTACTGAATATAGCCTTCACACACTTCTGGGATCAAGATAAACACTTGGAAACGGAAGAATCGCTAGGTATAACATCTGAGAACCGAATCTAGGCTAGGCAGAAAATTGTTTTGCCTATAACTTGGTCCGTGTAACTTGGATTGCGCTGAAATTTTGTTTGGTGCTGTAGGGTAGTGTCGGAAGGTCCACGTAAATTTTTAGAATTTTGTAATTTTCTATGATTTTTGGTGAATTTTTAACTGTTTCACTGAAAGAATTTCGAAAAAATTATCAAACGAATTCAACAAATCACCAAATTTTACAGAGACACTAAGGAACATATGGGGAATGGTTCTGGGAAAATTCAAAGTCCATTGGTTGAGTACCCTTTTGGGTTAAAAATCCGTGTCTTTGCGAGTTTTCGGTAGCCGGGAATGCACTGAAACCAAATCGGAAAAAACAAAAAATTTTGTGAGCAGTTCCTGGACATGTAAAAGGTGTTCTGGAAATTTTGAACTACTGATAGTATTTAATGTTAATTATGAGGTTAAAAATTGTTTTATAAATAATTTATTTAAATAAGTAAAGTGCCAAAATAAATTCCCAGAAATTTTCCCATAATCTGCAGATTTTTACTGAGTTATATAAAAATTTACAGATTTTATATAAAATATAGGTTAAATGGGAATTTATGGAATTAAAAATCAGTTATTTTAAAGTAATTTCGGCAGTTTACCACATAACGAATCTGCCGGAACTGCGAACTGACCCAACCCAACAAATACCGTAATTGGAACACCGGAGTATTCCGGGAGATCCCCGGGCAAATTGGACACTATGGGTGTGTCCTAAGACAATTCAGGAGAATTTCCGAAGGTGAAAATGGAAACTCAAATTTGGGTAATCTAGACTCCCCAAATACTCAAACTCACTTGATGAAAAGTTAATCATTCTTAAATAACCACGTGTTGGCATTATTGGTATTCTCGTACCATTATCCGAACACGTTAAACTACTGACTTTGGCTGGTACGCGAAACGGTGCCCGGAAGCCAAACGGAAAACTAATACTACCCTAACGTCCATCACCATACTAGTGTCCTATAGACTCAATCCAGAGTAAAAACACTCCTGACCAGATCCAAGTTATAACCTTTACCAACTTAGATACTGATTTAAGTCCATACTTGCATGGGTGTTATTAAAGTTGACCAAGTTGCTTGATCACTCTTGCGTCGACATCACTACTCGTACTGTGAGTTTTCACTTCCCCACTTTTAAACTGTTTTACTGTTTTATGAGGACTTGCATGTTAAAAACTGTGATACCCATGATGAAACCAAGTACACCTTAATTGGTCCTAACCTAAAGCATGACTAAAACTATCATTGTGTGTGAACCTTGTGAAATTGCATGACTTGTGTGTTGTGCGAAACGATATATATTATACCTCGGAGGAATCCGAGAGCACGTCATGGTTGACATGACACTACTAAGGCTCAACGATGTGAGGTTGGCATCCTTAGCCTTGAACAACGTGTTAAATGGAGACTCGACGTTTAACAACGCTCTAAACCTTTGACGTTGATTATTAGATTATCCGTAGCCTTATTTATGATTTCGAGTTCCAGGAATAACTTAGATTTGTGCTATAGACTGTGACATAAGGTTTAAAAATAATCAAAGCCCGGGCACGCCAAACGAAGCAACGCCCGGTTGGGGAAACGCATTCGTTCCGGGCATAACTTAAGGCAATCGAATGTGCAAGGAACGATCGATCAAGCTTAAAAACACTAAAACAAACGTCAAACAAGACTTTTAGGATTTAAATGTAACTGGGTTTGGATTTTTAGACGGTAATGCATAATTTTTAAAACCGAGTCTTTTGACACTAAGTACGCGCAAAACAGAGTCCGACACGCAAACCGAGAACGCTCGCCGGACCCGAAACGAACCCATACTTATCTACTGGATAAACCTTATCTTTCCGCATGTGAAACGAAGCATGAGATGGCCCTTAGGCCCCACCCTTATGCCGCCACACCCCCCCCCCCCATGTATATAAGTTTTTTTTATTAAAAATTTCATTTTATTCAACTTTTTCACCCAAAAATCCCCATATTTCCTTATAAATCTGCCATAAATCATCAAAAGCCAGCTTATTTATTCCTTAATCTTTGCTAAAACAAAGGTATTAGCCTTAATCCTTATGAGTTTAAGTCCGGTTCTTTGATTAAACGCGATTTCTAGCCGAAAAACGCTTTTTAATCAATGAATTTTGGGGTTTTAAACAAGTTTTAGGGCTGGAAATGAACACAACATATACCCCTGGTTTTATATGGCAGCCATGGTTTCTAATCATGGGGTTTGATACCCTAAATAACTCTTATTCGACCAAAATCGCTTAACTATTCAATTAACCGAAAAACAATGGATTAAGGCTTGATTGATCTAAGTTCTAGCATATTTGGATTGTACTTGGTATGTAGGTACTAAAAATAGCAGCCACACACTTCTGTACTCACAAGGAACCCTCGGAAGCAAAGCTTTCGTTAGGTATAACCTCCTAGAACCGAAACTAGAAGGGCAAAAATTGTTTTGCCTATAACTTGGTCCGTGCAACTTGGATTGAGCTGAAATTTCTTATGGTGATGTAGGGTATAGTCAGAAAGGTCCACGTAAAATTTTAGAAGTTTTGGAATTTTTCACAATATTTGGTTAATTTTTAACTGTTTTACCGAAAGAATTTTGGGACAAATATCCAACGGATTCAATAAATAACCAAATTTTACAGAGAAACTAAGAAACATATGGGGAATGATCTGCTAAAATTCGGAGTCCATTGGTTGAGTTTTGATGTGGGTTAAAAATCCCTGTTTTTGGGAATTTTCGGTAGCCGGAAACGCACCGATATGAAACCGAAAAATTCTAAAATTTTTTGGAGATGTTCCTGGACGTATATAGAAGGTTCAAGAATGTTTTCGGAATTTTTGAACTTCTGAATGTATTTTATGTTAATTATGTATTTAAAAATGGGTTTATAAATAATTTATTTAAATTGAAAAATTACTAAAATAAATTCCCATAAATTTATCTCATAATCTACTGATTTTTACTGAGTTATATAATTTTTTATAGATTTTTAGTCCAATTTTAGATTAAATGGGAATTTATTTGGATTAAAAATGAGTCATTTAAATCATTTTCGGCAGTTTCCCGCGTAACGAACCTGCCGGAACCGGGAACTGACCCAACCCGACAAATACTATAATTGAACACTAGGAGTATTCCGGGAAATTCCCGGGCAAATTGGGCACTATGGGTGTGTTCTATGACAATCCGGGAGAATTCCCGACGGTGAAAATGGAAACTCAAATTTGGGCAACTTAGACCCCTCGAACACTCAAACTCCCTTAATAGAAAGTTAATCATTTTTGAATAACCACGTGTTGGCACTACTGATATTCACGTACCATTAACCAAACACGTTAAACTACTGACTTTGGCTAGCACACGAATCGGTGCCCGGAAGCCAAACGGAAAACTAATACTATCCTGACGTCCATCACCATACTAGTGTCCTATAGACTCAATCCGGAGTAAAAACTCCTGACCAGATCCAAGTTATAACCATTACCAGCTTAGATACTGATTTGAGTCCATGCTTGCATGTGTGTCATTAAAGTTGATCCAGCTATTCGACCACTTGTGTGTTGAGACCCCTATTGGCACTCTGAGTTTCACTACCCCGCTTTTAACTGTTTTATTGTTTTATTTGGGGTGGAATGCATGTGATAAACCGTGTTGGTTACACAAACTTATGAAGGGAATTTTACTTCCCTAACACATGAACTGGTTATAAACTGTGTTGATTACACCAATCTGTGAGTGTGTTTTACTCTCCCACTTCTAAACTATGATACGATTTCTGAGATGATTGGCATGTTATGAAACTGTGTTAATTGCACCAATATATGATGTGAATTATCTAACACACAAACTACCTCCCCTCTATAAGACAAGTGATTAACGTAAGCCTGTGGACAGTGGATAGTACTATCGGCTTGACCAACCCAGTGCCACGACTGACAGTGTGTCGGCACTAGGCTACTTCACTCGTCCTAATTTGGTTGTGTTGTCAGGCATAACTACTAAGGGGCGTTGACTGCACGTGACGCAGTTGGTGGACCGGGAGTGTCTGGGTGACACGACCCGGGGTAAAATAGTCAAGGTTTCACTTGTATCCTCGTGTAATTCCATCTGTGAGTATGACTATGATTGTCACACCCTCAATTTCCACTTGCGGAGTTTTACCGCGAGGCGTGTGAACAAACCAGAATCTGAAACACTAGTACGTCGAACGACTCTACATGGTTTGATAATACGTTTTCCAAAATCGTTCATTGTAGATTTTATATCAATTACCAATATTTAGCAGAGCATTATTTTTAAAGTTTGAGCGGAAGCATAAATAAGTAGTGATGCGGGCGCCAACACAAACGCCAAAACAAATGAAAAATCCTAAAACAATATTAATAAATAAGACTCGATAAAGATGTCTTGTTCAATGCATGTGCGTGCACCTAGAGCTCCTAGCGTCCTGAGAAACATGTAAAGAAACAAGTGTCAACATTAAAGATGAGTGAGTTCACAGGTTTTCATAAAATCGTTTGTTCGGTTATAGTTTGTTACTCCGTTATCCCCGACCCGGGATAACATACTAGTTCCATTATTCCAATCCCGGAATAATAAGTTGTTGCTTCCAATATTCCCAACCCGGAATATCAAGTTGTTGTTTCCATTATCCCCAACCCGGGATAATAAGTTGATGTTTCCAATATTCCAAACCCGGAATATTAAGTTGTTCCGTAATTAAGTTCAATATTAATGTATATAGGTAGCTAGCCTAAAGTCATGTCACTAAGTGTTCGCGATCGAAGCTGACAGTTGTGCCTCCGTTTTGCCAGGCCTATCACATGACCATGGCGATGTTAGGCCAATCATACACCCGTTGACCATACCCGGTCGGCTAGCGCGACTAGCTCGGATGGGCTCGTCAGACCCAGTAGTACTACTTATAATTCCCCCGCTATTTAACCCAAATACTAACGATCCGAGGAGATTGTCGAGGACTTAAGTGATAAAGCTGCATAGTGACCATAACATTACATTAACATTAACTTAGTTACCGTATAGTTAAGTGACGTTAAATTCGTATAACGTAAAGAGTTTGAGTTTGAGAGTGTATACATGTTTCTCCCCCTGTTGTTTAAAAACCGTATAAAGTTAGGGGCCGTGAACTCACCTTTATTTGCTCGGTTAGTGTGGCAAAGATGTTATAAGGAATGGGACCGCTAGTTGCGTCCTAACAAACCAATTAATTCCACGTCAGTGTGTAATCACACCATTACAAATTCCACACGCAATTTACCCACAAAGTGATACGCACAAACAACATATCCAACACTCAAACATGCATGCAAGTATTCTCATATGATCATAGTAATCAAACAACTTATCATGAACACATTCCAAATCCATGAACACTTTAATGCATAAATTCACAAGTTATCTACTTTCTGCTTAACACTCAATTATTCAGCTGTTTTCTAGGATTTTTATAAAATAGTCCTAACATTCCAAAAATTCCCATATTTTTACAGTAGGTGACATTTATACCATAGAAATTTATATAATTTTTCCAAGTCCTAAACCTTTACCAATTAACCATAAATATTAATTCACTAAGCTGCAGTCAGATTTACCGCTTTCTGACTGCAGTCCACGGAAGAATTTATTTAAAAATCACTGATTGTCCGATTAACAAAATTCCAGTTGGAGTTGCCCGGAAATTTCTATAACTAGTTGCTGTACAAAAATCATGACTCAACTCTCTACTGATTTTAAAATCTAGCTTGATAAACAACCAACAAAATTCCAGAATTTTAACAGCTTTACCTACTGAACTTGTTTAGCCCTTTAAAAATATCAAACGATTTCAGAAAATTATGAATCCAGCGCCATTAGATTCCTTATTCAAATCTCTACGTTCTAGACATCAGAAAATCCGTTTTTCGACAACTAACGACCAAGTTACAGCCTGATGAAGTCGGCTGTAACTATGACTCAGCATCCTGTTTCAGCATTATTGTTATTACAACTTATCTACACCGTTCCTATTGATCGACCTAAGCGAGCAAAAACCGATTTTTGATCCTAGTTTACTACTAACGACTTATCCATGCAAGCCCTACTCAATAACTATAATCTTTATAAACAAATCACAGTTGTAAGCTATTGATTCCGAAAACAGTCATGTATACCCACACAATCAATTCAGCCGATTACTTGCAAGCACATATAATCGGAAGACAACTAATCAATTAATCATATGTCCGAGACAACAATTCATTCAAGCATATGTCCGAGACAATGAATCATTCAAGCATATGTCCGAAACAACTAGACATTCAAACATGCATATTTATCCGAAACAACTAGACATTCAAGACACGTATATCCGACTATGATCCAGTAACATATGATAAATTCTAGACTTTTAATGATAAGGTAATCGAACCGTGAGTATGTTAAGGAACCGGTGATCCTGGATAGTTGCGACCGAGACTGAAGATGTCGATGATTGCTGCTGCGACCGAAAGAAAAGAACAGAAAAACTGTTGCTTGCTGCGACCGAGATGATGATGAGGGTAAGGCAGTTTGTTTGCGACTGAAAAGATGAACAAAAGAGCTGATCTCGATCGGTTAGGAGGAGGAAAGGGAGCTGCCGACGGCAGTTTTGGTCTAGGGTTTTGTGTATTCTGAATTGAGCATGCATTGTTGATATATATAGGCAAGGAGAGAGATGAGGGTTGCGGTTTTAGATAAACACTCGTGGCCGAGGGACTTGGGTTGGTTTGGTTTGGGTTTGGGTCTTGCGGCCGAGAGATTAAGGTTACGGTTGGGTTTGTGTATTGTGGCCGAGAATCTTGGGTTGGGTTTTATCTTGCGGCCGAGAGACTAGAATGGTTGGTTTGGTTTTGATCTTGTGGTTTCGAGTTTGATCTTTGCGGCCAAGTATTAGAATGAGTTTTAAGTTTAGGTTTGATCTTTGATTCTTGTTCTCTTTTGGCCGAAGACTGGGTTCCAAGTTTCCTAGTTTCACAAAGGGTTCGGTTTGTGTGCATATTTACAATAATTACTTAATAACTAAACAATCACATAAACACTCATCACGTATTCATTCACGTTTAATACTTAGCACGCATATTATTCGACAAGTGTCACGTACAATTTATCCGAAAAACCCGGGATATCACATTATCCCCATGTTGAAAGAATTTTCGTCCCGAAAATTGAGTAAACTCGGTTTAGCATGTAACGTACATGTTCAGAGTGCCACGCACAAAGAGTTAGTTCGTTTATAATGGTCGCAACGTTACAAGAAATTCCCAAGTGTCATACACAAAGAATTTCCAAGTGTCATGCACAAGAATTCAATCAACAATAGTACACGAAAGTATAAGAAGTTTCCAGGTTGTCACATCATCCCCTTGTTGAAAGAATTTTCGTCCCGAAAATTTAGTTACTGGTATCGTTAGTTTGCTGCTCAGTTGCAAAGAGGTGTGGGTATTTGCTTTTCATTTGGTTCTCTCTTTCCCACGTGAACTCCGGTCCACGCTTAGAGTCCCAACGAACTTTAACGATCGGAATCTTGTTGTGCCTCCGAGTCTTGATCTCACGATCCATGATCTCGATAGGCTTTTCCACGAAGTGTAGTTGTTCATCCACTTGGATCTCATCCAATGGAATAACTAAAGTTTCATCTGATAGACACTTCTTCAGATTTGACACGTGAAATACGTTGTGAACTCCACTGAGTTCGGCAGGAAGGTCTAATTGGTATGCTACGGGTCCGATTCGTTTCAAGATTTCAAACAGGCCTACGTACCGTGGGTTAAGTTTGCCCCGTTTTCCAAAACGGATTACACCCTTCCAGGGTGACACCTTTAGTAGGACGCGATCGCCTACTTGGAATTCGAGCGGTTTGCGTTGTTGATCAGCGTAGCTTTTCTGTCGATCTCGTGCCGCCGCCATGCGGTTTCAGATTTGTACAATCTTTTCAGTAGCCTCAAGTATTAACTTAGGGCCTGTGAGTTGACTGTCACCGACTTCTGCCCAGCAGACCGGTGATCTACATTTACGACCGTATAATGCCTCAAATGGTGCTGCCGAAATACTCGTGTGATAGCTGTTGTTATATGAGAATTCCACTAGAGGCAGGTGAATTTCCCAATTATTTCCGAAGTCCACTACGCATGCCCTAAGCATGTCTTCCAAGGTTTGTATGGTCCTTTCGCTTTGACCATCAGTCTGAGGGTGATAAGCTGTGCTCATATCCAAGCGTGTTCCCAACGCTTTCTGGAGTGACTGCCAGAAGTTTGACGTGAAGCGAGCATCTCTATCTGAGATGATGGACGTTGACACTCCGTGCCGAGAAACTACTTCCTTGATGTAAATGCGAGTCAACTTCTCCATCTTATCTGTTTCTTTAATAGCTAGGAAGTGTGCGGACTTAGTTAAACGATCCACAATCACCCAGATGGTATCGCAACCACCCAAGGTTCGCGGAAGTTTAGTGATGAAATCCATTGAGATCTGATCCCACTTCCACACTGGGATCTCAGGTTGTTGGAGTAGCCCTGATGGCTTTTGATACTCCACCTTGACTTTTGCACAAGTCAAACATCTACTCACGTAGGTGGCTATATCGGCTTTCATGTTGGGCCACCAATACGCAACTTTAAGGTCTTGATACATCTTATCCGAACCCAGATGGACGGAGTATCGAGATTTGTGAGCTTCGTCCATGACTAGCTCTCTAAGGTTTCCGTAGAGAGGTACCCATATGCGATTCATGAAATACCGGGCTCCATTGGGCTTTACTTCCCAATCGCGTTCCATTTTTCCCACTGATTCAGCTTTGATGTTTTCCTCCTTAACTGCTTCTAACTGGGCGTCACGTATTTGATCGGGTAGCCCCGAATGAATAGTGAGTTGTAGTGCTCGTACACGTCGAGGTTTCAAGTGTTCCTTCCTGCTGAGGGCATCAGCTACCACGTTAGCTTTACCCGGGTGATACCGAATGGCACACTCATAATCGTTCAAGAGTTCGACCCAGCGACGCTGTCGCATGTTCAACTCCTTCTGATCAAAGATGTGCTGGAGGCTTTTGTGGTCAGTAAAGATTGTGCATTTCGTTCCATAGAGGTAGTGTCTCCAAATCTTAAGTGCAAACACTACTGCTCCCAACTCTAGGTCATGCGTCGTGTAGTTCTTCTCGTGAACTTTCAGCTGTCGCGACGCATACGCGATGACCTTATCGCGTTGCATGAGTACGCATCCCAATCCCTGAATGGAAGCATCACAATACACTACGAAGTCATCTGTCCCTTTCGGCAAGGACAGAATGGGTGCACTGCAAAGTTTCTGCTTCAGCAATTGAAATGCTGCTTCTTGTTTTTCACCCCAAGCATACTTGATGCCTTTCTGGGTGAGGGTAGTGAGCGGTTGTGCAATCTTTAAAACCCCTCGATGAAGCGTCTGTAGTAACCAGCCAATCCTAAGAATTGGCGGATCTCCGTCGGTGTCTTAGGTGCTTCCCAGTTTTTAATGGCTTCAATCTTGGCAGGGTCTACATGGATACCCTTTTCATTCACGACGCGCCCGAGAAACTGAACTTCCCGGATCCAGAAATCACACTTCGAGAGCTTGGCATATAGCTTTTCCTGTTGAAGTAATCCTAGCAGCAATCGTAGATGCTCAGCATGCTCTTCTTCACTTTTGGAGTAGATGAGTATGTCATCGATGAACACAATGACAAATTTGTCGAGGTATGGTTTACACACGCGGTTCATGAGGTCCATGAATACCGCAGGTGCGTTAGTGAGACCGAATGGCATGACCAAGAACTCGTAATGGCCATACCGAGTGCGAAATGCCGTCTTAGCGATATCCTCCTCTCTGACGCGTAGCTGATGATAACCAGACCGTAAATCAATCTTAGAGTAGTAACTTGACCCTTGCAGTTGGTCGAATAGATCGTTGATGCGAGGTAACGGGTATCGGTTCTTGACTGTAACCTTGTTGAGTTCCCTATAGTCGATGCACATGCGGAAAGTCCCGTCCTTTTTCTTGACAAACAGGACTGGAGCTCCCCATGGCGAAACGCTTGGTCGGATAAATCCTTTTCTAGCAGCTCTTGAAGTTGAGTAGACAGCTCCTGTAGCTCGGCTGGAGCTAGGCGGTATGGAGCTTTGGCGATGGGAGTTACATTGCTTGCCAATTCGATTTCAAACTCCAATTGTCGATGTGGTGGAAGACCAGGTAGTTCTTCTGGGAATACATCGGAAAAATCACGGACGACAGGGATGTCTTCTATACGTTTCTCGTCCTTAAGCTGTTCGGTAATTAGTGCGAGTAAAGCGAAGGAATTCTTTTTCCGAAGATACTTCTGCGCTTGCATAAATGAGATAATGTTGGTGACGGCGCTTGCCTTGTCGCCTTGTACCGTCAGGATTTCGTCGTTCGTGAGTGGAATACGGATAGACTTTTCGAAGCAGAGAACTTCAGCCCAGACGTCGGATAGCCAGTCCATTCCGACTACCACGTCAAAACTACCCAGGGTAGTTGTCATCAGATCGATGGTAAAAGTGTGGCCCGCGAGTTTGAGTTGACAGCCGGATACGATTTGGGTCACATCTACCGATTTACCATTGGCTAATTCTATCACATAAGGGGTCTCTAATGGTTTAAGCGTGAGATTTAGGTTCTTCCTAAAAGACTCAGATATAAAGCTCCTATCCGCACCCGTATCAAAAAGCACAGAAGCAAAATGTTCATTAAGGGGAAACTTACCGGTGACCACGTTCGTGTCGTTTCTGGCCTCTCCGCGGCCCAATGTAAATGCGCGACCTTTGGCACCTCCTGTGCCACCGTTCCCATTATTGTTGTTGTTATTATTGTTGTGGTTGTTGTGGTTGTTTCCACCATTATTGTTGTTATTGCGCAACTGTGGGCAGTCTTTTCTGAAATGAGCGGTGCTACCACACTGATAGCATCCCCGGTTTATACCCTGCTGCTGACCTTGGGGCTGATTCTGATTTTGTCGGGACATAATTTCCCCACGACAATCCCTTGCCGCATGTCCCATCTTGCCACATCTTTGGCAGCGATTTCCGGCACAAGGGCCGTTATGATGGAGATTACAACGGTTGCACTGCGGCTTTCGACCTACATAACCGCCTGCATTCTGGTTGTTGTTGTTGTTGTAGTTGTTGTTGTAGTTGCTGTTGTTGTTGGATTGATTTTGATGACCCCGGTGGCTGTGGTAGTGATTGAACCGTTTCTGGTTCCCTTGCTGTGGATGAGGTGACGAAGACTGTCGAATAGTGGAGTCTTCAAACTTTCTTTTGTTATCTGAGGCAACTTCAGTGGTACCCCGTGCTGGCAGTTTCTTCTGTTCCACCGCTTTATCGGTGAGTTTGTGAGCCAATCGGATTGCTTGATGTTCTGTTACAGGGTTACTAGCCATTACCATGCCCTGAATTTCCGGAACCAGACCCCCGAGATAGAACTCGAGTCTTTTCTCCACCGTGTTGGCCAATTCAGGACACAGAAATACCAAGTCATGGTGTTTTGCGGTGTAAGCCTCAATTTCCGATCCCACCATCTTGTGGTTCCATAGAGCTTGCTCTAACTGTTGCACTCTGTCTCGTGGACAGTACTCCTCTTTAATCAGGGCCTTGAACTCAGTCCATGCCATTGCATTTGCAGCTAACAGTCCACGTGTTTGGACTTGGGCATTCCACCATGTCAGTGCCCCCTCTTCCAGTGTTGAGGCGGCGTATTTGACCTTGTTGGCCTCTAAGCAGTTGCACATTTCAAAAACGGATTCCGACTTTTCGATCCAGCGGACCAGTCCAATGGGTCCTTCCGCCCCCGAGAACTTGCTAGGCTTTGCGTCAAGGAACATCTTATAGGGATTAAAGCCCCCTCCTGCTGACAGAGAACAGGAAGTCAGCAAGGAATTGTACTAACCTCACTATTAGATTTTCACGCGAAAATTTAATAATGGTTACCTGCCGGCTGGTTCTGAACACCCGTTAATGCTACGTTCACATGCTCCTGAATCATGGCAGCTAGCTCTTCGGGCGTCAAGTTAAGGTTTCCACGTCTTCCAGTCGCCATTTAGATCTTCGAAACACAACACAAACACACCCCAATAAGTCTATATGTCCAATATAGTTATCCTACTTCGTACTTAAATAATTATTAAGTTATGTCTACTCAATATGTTAAATAGTCAAAAGAAATACTTGATTAATTGAAATTTCAACGTCTTACAAAAGTGCAAATCAAACATACGAATTCACTATAAAGTCTCAAGTTTAAATACAAGTGGGAAAATAATAAACTGAAGGAAAACAAATAATATAAACGAGACGTGTCAGTCGTCTACATCTCCATCCCCCAAGTCACTATCGTTGCCGTCATCCTGTACGGCATTTCCAGCTTCCTCAGTTGGGTTCTCCTCCTCCGGATCCTCCTCTGGATCCTCTTCTAGATCCTCCTCTACCGGCACTGGAGGGGCAGGTGCTGGTTCAGGTGCTTGATTTTGCAGTTCCTGAATGTTCCAACTGTTTTCCAGGACTCTGTCCTCCAGCCAGTCGGCTCTTATCTGCTCAGCACGCAGATCTCTGGCTATGGTGTTACGAGCTATCTTACTCGTACGATGCTCTTCCTCGAGCGAGTCGGTCTTTCCCGTAAGGTGTCGGATCATCCATCCTTGTGCTAAGATGGTTTCCTGCATTCTTTCTAACTGTTTTTGTTGTGTATGTACCAGGATTCTAAGCATGTCAAGTCCTATTTCTACAGGATTAACCGGTTCAACCGGTACAGCAATAGTTGGGCGCAACAACGACTCCTCCCCCAGAGCGAGCCTTTTCCTCGCTGCTGAGCGTGTCTCCACGCCATAAGGTGGTATGGGTTCCACCATTGGTGCCTTTCCTGGTGCTCTTGGTGGCGTAAGTCTGTCGGACGATGATGACGATGAGGATGATGACATTGCCTGTTAGGTCGTGTAGTTAGTTATGAGTTGGTTTCATTTCTTATTATAAAGGCATAATCTACTAAACACAGTTTTGGTATATTGCATAATAATTCGGTGCCAAACTAAGTCTAGTTTCGTGATATCAGCTATAGTTTAGGTCTACTCTAATGCAAATCTGGTTCTCTATAGCTAGTAGCTCTGATACCAATCTGTCACACCCTCAATTTCCACTTGCGGAGTTTTACCGCGAGGCGTGTGAACAAACCAGAATCTGAAACACTAGTACCTCGAACGACTCTACATGGTTTGATAATACGTTTTCCAAAATCGTTCATTGTAGATTTTATATCAATTACCAATATTTAGCAGAGCATTATTTTTAAAGTTTGAGCGGAAGCATAAATAAGTAGTGATGCGGGCGCCAACACAAACGCCAAAACAAATGAAAAATCCCAAAACAATATTAATAAATAAGACTCGATAAAGATGTCTTGTTCAATGCATGTGCGTGCACCTAGAGCTCCTAGCGTCCTGAGAAACATGTAAAGAAACAAGTGTCAACATTAAAGATGAGTGAGGTCACAGGTTTTCATAAAATCGTTTGTTCGGTTATAGTTTGTTACTCCGTTATCCCCGACCCGGGATAACATACTAGTTCCATTATTCCAATCCCGGAATAATAAGTTGTTGCTTCCAATATTCCCAACCCGGAATATCAAGTTGTTGTTTCCATTATCCCCAACCCGGGATAATAAGTTGATGTTTCCAATATTCCAAACCCGGAATATTAAGTTGTTCCGTAATTAAGTTCAATATTAATGTATATAGGTAGCTAGCCTAAAGTCATGTCACTAAGTGTTCGCGATCGAAGCTGACAGTTGTGCCTCCGTTTTGCCAGGCCTATCACATGACCATGGCGATGTTAGGCCAATCATACACCCGTTGACCATACCCGGTCGGCTAGCGCGACTAGCTCGGATGGGGCTCGTCAGACCCAGTAGTACTACTTATAATTCCCCCGCTATTTAACCCAAATACTAACGATCCGAGGAGATTGTCGAGGACTTAAGTGATAAAGCTGCATAGTGACCATAACATTACATTAACATTAACTTAGTTACCGTATAGTTAAGTGACGTTAAATTCGTATAACGTAAAGAGTTTGAGTTTGAGAGTGTATACATGTTTCTCCCCCTGTTGTTTAAAAACCGTATAAAGTTAGGGGCCGTGAACTCACCTTTATTTGCTCGGTTAGTGTGGCAAAGATGTTATAAGGAATGGGACCGCTAGTTGCGTCCTAACAAACCAATTAATTCCACGTCAGTGTGTAATCACACCAATACAAATTCCACACGCAATTTACCCACAAAGTGATACGCACAAACAACATATCCAACACTCAAACATGCATGCAAGTATTCTCATATGATCATAGTAATCAAACAACTTATCATGAACACATTCCAAATCCATGAAACACTTTAATGCATAAATTCACAAGTTATCTACTTTCTGCTTAACACTCAATTATTCAGCTGTTTTCTAGGATTTTTATAAAATAGTCCTAACATTCCAAAAATTCCCATATTTTTACAGTAGGTGACATTTATACCATAGAAATTTATATAATTTTTCCAAGTCCTAAACCTTTACCAATTAACCATAAATATTAATTCACTAAGCTGCAGTCAGATTTACCGCTTTCTGACTGCAGTCCACGGAAGAATTTATTTAAAAATCACTGATTATCCGATTAACAAAATTCCAGTTGGAGTTGCCCGAAAATTTCTATAACTAGTTGCTGTACAAAAATCATGACTCAACTCTCTACTGATTTTAAAATCTAGCTTGATAAACAACCAACAAAATTCCAGAATTTTAACAGCTTTACCTACTGAACTTGTTTAGCCCTTTAAAAATATCAAACGATTTCAGAAAATTATGAATCTAGCGCCATTAGATTCCTTATTCAAATCTCTACGTTCTAGACATCAGAAAATCCGTTTTTCGACAACTAACGACCAAGTTACAGCCTGATGAAGTCGGCTGTAACTATGACTCAGCATCCTGTTTCAGCATTATTGTTATTACAACTTATCTACACCGTTCCTATTGATCGACCTAAGCGAGCAAAAACCGATTTTTGATCCTAGTTTACTACTAACGACTTATCCATGCAAGCCCTACTCAATAACTATAATCTTTATAAACAAATCACAGTTGTAAGCTATTGATTCCGAAAACAGTCATGTATACCCACACAATCAATTCAGCCGATTACTTGCAAGCACATATAATCGGAAGACAACTAATCAATTAATCATATGTCCGAGACAACAATTCATTCAAGCATATGTCCGAGACAATGAATCATTCAAGCATATGTCCGAAACAACTAGACATTCAAACATGCATATTTATCCGAAACAACTAGACATTCAAGACACGTATATCCGACTATGATCCAGTAACATATGATAAATTCTAGACTTTTAATGATAAGGTAATCGAACCGTGAGTATGTTAAGGAACCGGTGATCCTGGATAGTTGCGACCGAGACTGAAGATGTCGATGATTGCTGCTGCGACCGAAAGAAAAGAACAGAAAAACTGTTGCTTGCTGCGACCGAGATGATGATGAGGGTAAGGCAGTTTGTTTGCGACTGAAAAGATGAACAAAAGAGCTGATCTCGATCGGTTAGGAGGAGGAAAGGGAGCTGCCGACGGCAGTTTTGGTCTAGGGTTTTGTGTATTCTGAATTGAGCATGCATTGTTGATATATATAGGCAAGGAGAGAGATGAGGGTTGCGGTTTTAGATAAACACTCGTGGCCGAGGGACTTGGGTTGGTTTGGTTTGGGTTTGGGTCTTGCGGCCGAGAGATTAAGGTTACGGTTGGGTTTGTGTATTGTGGCCGAGAATCTTGGGTTGGGTTTTATCTTGCGGCCGAGAGACTAGAATGGTTGGTTTGGTTTTGATCTTGTGGTTTCGAGTTTGATCTTGCGGCCAAGTATTAGAATGAGTTTTAAGTTTAGGTTTGATCTTTGATTCTTGTTCTCTTTTGGCCGAAGACTTGGGTTCCAAGTTTCCTAGTTTCACAAAGGGTTCGGTTTGTGTGCATATTTACAATAATTACTTAATAACTAAACAATCACATAAACACTCATCACGTATTCATTCACGTTTAATACTTAGCACGCATATTATTCGACAAGTGTCACGTACAATTTATCTGAAAAACCCGGGATATCACAATGATCGTCATTGTAATTATGACCAGTGCAATTTAAACTCGTTAATACATATTGTTACACAAAAATTAAACCAGTGGAACTCACGCAGCGTTGAGCTGACCTTTTAAAACTAACATGCATTTCAGGTAAAACTAAAGAGGAATAAGGAACGTGTGGGTGGATGGCTGTAGTAGTAATCTGTAGCAGAATAAGAGCTGTAATAGCTCGTAGTACTGTAGTAAAACTTATGGTGTGTAATATGATACCGACCGTATGTTGTAACCAAGGTTCTCTCTATGTATGAGATCATGTTTTTAAACTATGGAGAATTACCACGTGTCTGCCGCACCCTGCATTTGTCTTCCGCTGCGAGTCGGGGTGTGACAGAAGATGGTATCAGAGCCTTCGGTTATAGCGAACTAGGTATCTCTAAGAGAACCTAGACTATAATCTTAAGTTAGTCTCCACGCGCTGAGAACCTTTAGAAACTGAGTAGTATGGCTATTACGAGGAAACCCTGGTGGGGCAAATAAATTATTGTGGTCCGGAACACTATAATTTATCTGCTCATACTTGGGGATTCTGGAACGTCATTGAGATAGGACGGAAATCTGTCTACTAACGTCACCAACCGCAAGTAATTTTTATAAATCTTAAAAAATTGAAACTGCATGCAATACATGCTTATGTGTATATTTGTGGAATGTTGAGTTCGGTACTTTGGGTCAGTCCAATCAGCATTGTGTGTGGTTTTCTTTTTCAGGTAGCATGTCTGATCGTTCGAGTCATCAGTCGACTTCGCATATGGAGACTGATCCTGACGAGGATCCGTTGACACCCCTCTTGTCATCGAGTTGCTCGCCCGATCCCTCTGGGTATTGTTGTGGTCCGTACCCACCCAGACCTCGTACTAGGCGTGAGGGGGAGGCCTCGAGCGCCTACCGTTCGCCATCACCCCACCCGACTAGCTCCTCGGAGCATAGTCGTACTCCCGATGTTGCCATACCCGTAGGACCTATCCCTAGGAGCCCTACTCCCGCCATGGGGCATTGGGAGTGGAAGCCGGTAGCACCTCGCTTACCGTCACCTGAGACACCGCCTGACCCTTACACTCCTTCCACTCCGAGTACTTATTCACCCTCCTCATCTAGCCCTCTTGAGATACCCACTTTTAGCCTCCGACAGACGACTCATCGGAGGGGTGCTTACGCCTGTACCTGTGTTCACACCACCCAGGTCTCCTATTCGTCCGACACCTGTACCAATAGGACCCAACAACACTTCACTGCTCGTTTTCTGACCCCACCTCGGGAGTACCCTTCCCCATTTCACACATATGAGCGAGGGGGCCCTTCCCAGCCATTTAGAGAGCCTTCTCGACCCGTCTGGGGTATACATGTTCCTCCTCAGGAGGTGCCTGCTCCCATCACCGAGAGCAGCCTGATGGGATTTCTGTTCGAGCAGATTTCATTATTACGGATGGCACGGGATGAGGATGAGCAGCAGCGGAGGTCGATGGGAGACTACTTGATCGTCTTACAGCAGGCGATCATCGCGTTACAGCAGGGTATGGGGGGTATGTTCACCATGAGCAGGATCATTTCTGTGCATTGGTATACGGATGTGTTGGTGCTATTGTAGGGTTGATCGTAGGTTTTAGAGGATTGGCATGGTGGATGTGGCGTTCTTAGTATGGTTTTTCTTTCAGTATAGACAGAGATGATGTATCTTTTGTACATCCTACCAAGCACTGAGTTGTACCCATGTCGAGGTAGTGATGCAGTCATAGTATTTTCACGTTTTACTGGTTAGTACTTTTGTTGCATCGAGTCTGTACGTCAATGTGGTGACACATTTTTGATAGCACATCTAAGCACTGGCCCTTATGGGTTAAGTCTATGTGCAAATTTTGACGCTTGTATGATGATGACATTACATATATATATATGACGATGCGTTTGACTATTTGTGCCATGGATTCATGTGTGTGATGAAGTGTGTAATATGTTTTAACCAAATATATGATATGTGTTAACTGGATGTGTGACATTGATACCTAGACATCTATTGTTTATAATATAATGGCCCCGAAATGCGCGCCCCAGATGACTGAGGCAGATATTGCGCAAATGATAGCGCAACAACTCCAAGCTGTTATTCCGACAATTGTGGCGCAGGTTAGCGCCGGTATTAATGCTAACCCGCAGCCGAACCCGCAACCAGGACCGGTTGGTCAGAATAATAATCAGAATAATGGTAGGCCGGTTTGCTCATATAAGCATTTCATGGAATGCAAACCGATAGAATTCAATGGTACCAAGGGACCCAACGGGTTTGTGAAATGGGTCGAAAAGTCGGAATCAGTGTTGAACATAAGTAATTGTCCTGCTAACTGCACAGTTAAGTATACCACCTGTACTTTTATTGACCATGCTTTAAATTGGTGGAACACGATTGTTCAAACTCGCGGACAAGACGCGATTAATGCTATGACTTGGGATGATCTAAAGATCCTGATGAGGGAAAGGGTTTGCCCAACTCATGAAATTCAGAAGCTTGAGCATGAGTTCTGGAACCTGCAGATGCAAGGCGCTGATCATGCAGGTTATAACAACCGCTTTAATGAACTGGCACATATTTTGCTAGACATGGTCTGACCAGAGTCCAAGAGGATCGAAAGGTATATCTGGGGGCTAGCCCCAGAAGTAAGGAGTATCATTAATTCGGTGGAATACCGAACCATGCACGAGGTGGTAGCAAGGTCAGGTGCCGTTACATATGACATGGTTAGGCGAAATATTTTGGAAATGCCAGGAGAGCCGGCCAGAAACAAGCGGGAAGCCACGTAAGGGCAGCAGCCCCGAAGAGGGGGAGGAATACTAGTCAGAACTATGCCATGACTACCCCCACGGGTAACTCTGATGGCTACAAAGGAAAGGCCACGAAGTGTAACAAGTGCGCTTCCCACCACCCGGGAGGGTGTCGAGCGGTGAAATGCTTGAGGTGTCATAGAGATGGGCATTTTTCCCGGGACTGTAGGGTGCCCATAGAACCCAATCCCAAACCAACTCGTTTCCAACCTCCCAGACCTCAACCTCTTCAGCAGCGACCTCAGCAACCAGCCCCACAGGTTGCCTATACCCGTGCGTGCTTTGGATGTGGCAGCACGGAGCATTTTTGAAATAGTTTTCCGAAGGTAGCCCAACAGATGGCAGGAAGGAGCACACAAAACCAAGCATCTACCTCGAATGCAGCCCGAGGTTGTGCCTTCGTCATGGGACCTGGACACGCACGCCAGGATCCCAATGTGGTTTCAGGTACGTTCCTCGTTTCCAATCAATTTGCTTCAGTATTATTTGATACGGGAGCCGATAGAAGTTATGTGTCAATTGCATTTTTGCCACTCTTGAATATGCCTGTTGTTGACATGAAACAACCTTATACCGTTGAACTTGCCAGCGGGAAACCAATTACCAGTCACCAAATTATTGTTAATTGCCCTATAACCCTTAACGGTTACCAGTTTACCATTGACCTTTTACCAGTAGAGTTGGGTAGTTTTGATATTGTCGTAGGAATGGACTGGTTGTCCAACCATCGTGCGGAGGTGTTATGCGAACAAAAGGTGGTGAAGATTCCTTTATCCCCCACAGATGCAATTCTGATACAAGGGGAAAAGTTAGGCACCACGTTGAACCTTATATCACACCTTAAGGCGTTGAAATGTATACGACAGGGATGTGACATGTTCTTAGCTTGTGTCACATCGGAGGAGGCAACCGAGAAGCGTATTGAAGACATTCCAGTAGTATGTGAATACCTTGATGTGTTTCCGGATGAATTGCCCGGATTGCCGCCCAATCGGCAAGTCGAGTTTCGCATCGACTTAATACCGGGAACGGCACCCGTTGCCAAAGCCCCATATCGTCTTGCACTGTCCGAGATGCAAGAGTTATCGACGCAGTTGCAGGAGTTACTCGATCATGGTTTTATCCGTCCTAGTTATTCCCCTGGGGAGCCCCAATTTTGTTTGTAAAGAAGAAGGACGGTAGCTTCCGAATGTGCATTGACTACCGGGAATTGAATAAAGTCACTATTAAGAATCGTTACCCTCTTCCGAGAATCGATGATCTCTTTGACCAGTTGAAAGTAGCCGATACTTTTCTAAGATACATCTTTGGTCAGGTTACCATCAAGTGAAGCTCCAAGAGGACGATATTCCTAAGACCGCATTTCGAACTTGTTACGGCCACTACGAATTCCTAGTTATGCCCTTTGGGTTAACTAACGCACCCGCGGTGTTCATGGACCACATGAACAGGGTATGTAAGCCCTACCTTGACAAATTTGTCATCGTCTTCATCGATGATATCTTGATCTACTCCAAGAGCAAGGACGAGCACGAGCACGAGCATCATTTGCATGCTATCTTGGAGATACTACGGACCGAACAACTATACGCTAAGTTGTCTAAGTGCGACTTTTGGCTACAAGCCATAAACAATTCTTAGGGCATGTGGTGGATCAGTATGGAATTCATGTAGATCCAAGCAAAATAGAAGCAATCAAGAATTGGCCAGCGCCGAAATCCCCAAAAGAAATACGCCAATTCTTGGGATTGGCAGGATACTACCGCCGCTTTATCGAAAACTTCTCTAGTATTGCGCAATCGTTAACCACATTGACGCAGAAGGATAGAAAGTACGATTGGGTGGGGACCAAGAAACAGCGTTCCCGTTGTTAAAGCAAAAGTTATGTGAGGCCCCAATCTTGACGTTACCTGAAGGCAATGACGACTTTGTCGTATATTGCGACGCATCACGACAAGGACTTGGATGTGTCCTTATGCAAAGGAATAAAGTTATCGCGTACGCTTCTAGACAACTGAAAGTGCACGAAAAGAATCACACGACTCATGACCTGGAACTAGGAGCAGTTATATTCACATTAAATATTTGGAGGCATTATTTATATGGTACCAAGTGTACTATATATACCGATCACAAAAGCCTTCAACATATATTCGATCAAAAAGACTTAAACATGAGGCAGCGCAGATGGGTGGAATTGTTAAATGATTATGATTGTGAGATAAAGTACCACCCGGGGAAAGCTAATGTAGTACCAGATGCGCTAAGTAGGAAGGATCGAATTAAGCCCCTTCGAGTAAGAGCCTTGGGAATGATCGTGCAGACAAGTTTGATAGATCTAATCCGGAACGCACAGATGCAAGCCCTGGAGGAAATCCGGTTACCCGGTGAAGGATTGCATGGGAACGAGAAAAGTTTTATGAGGAAAACGGATAAGGTGTTGTACTTTAAAAATCGAGTGTGGATTCCTGCGAGTGCGGAGCTGAGACAATTAATAATGGACGAGGCTCATAAGTTGAAATATTCGATTCATCCCGGTATGGATAAGATGTACCATGACCTGAAAGAGTTTTATTGGTGGCCGGGAATGAAAAAGGACGTAGCTGAATACGTGAGCCAATGCTTGACTTGTGCGTGAGTCAAGGCCGATTATCAGAAACCCTCGGGAATGTTGCAACAACCCGAGATACCTCACTAGAAGTGGGAACAAATCACAATGGATTTCGTGACCCATCACAATGGGTAATCGTAGACCGATTGACCAAATCCGCGCATTTTATTCCAATCCGCACTACTTATAAGACCGACCAGTTGGCCGAAATCTACACTAATGAGATAGTAGCTAGACATGGTGTCCCGATTGCTATTATTTCTGACCGAGATAACCACTTTACTTCGCGATACTGGCAGAAACTACAAGAGGCTTTGGGGACACGCATCGATCTGAGCACTGCTTATCATCCCCAAACCGATGTCCAATCGGAAAGCACGATCTAGACACTAGAAGACTTGCTTCAGGCTTGTGTCCTCGACTTCGGAGGAAGTTGGGACAAGCATCTCCCACTAGTGGAATTTTCATATAACAACAATTACCATAGTAGCATTCAAGCAGCCCCGTACGAGGACTTTATGTTTAAAAGTGCCGATCACCACTTTGTTGGGCCGAAGTGGGTGACACCCAACTGATGGGATCTGAACTAGTTTAGGAAACGACCGACAAGGTCCATCAGATTCGAAACCGTCTGAAAGCCGCCCAGAGTTGGCAAAAGAGTGGGCTGATGTGCATAGAAAACCATTATCGTTCAAAGTAGGTGAACGAGTTCTATTAAAGGTATCGCTGTGGAAAGGCGTTATCCGATTTGGAAAGTCAGGAAAGCTAGCCCCGCGCTACATTGGGCCATACGAGATCCTAGCCAAGGTAGGCCCGATAGCGTATCGGTTGAAGTTACCAACCGAACTTAGTGCCATTCACGATGTCTTCCATGTATCAAACCTGAAGAAATGCCTGTCAGGCGAAGCTACCGAGGTACCTTTGGAAGACATACACGTTGACAGTAGACTCCACTTTGTGGAAGAGCCTGTGGAAATAGTTGATGGTAGGGTCAAGCAATTAAGACATAACAAAATTTCACTGGTTAAAGTCCGGTGGAACTCTTAGCAAGGGCCTGAATAGAACGGAAGGATGAATTCCGTAGAAAATACCCTCACCTCTTCCCTAGAATGACAAAGTGAATTTTGGGGATGAAATTTCTTAACCAGGGGAGACTGTGATACCCGTGATGAAACCAGGTACATCTTAATTGGTCCTAAACTTAAAGCATGACTAAAACTATCATTGTGTGTGAACCTTGTGAAATTGCATGACTTGTGTGTTGTGCGAAAAGATATATATATTATACCTCAGAGGAATCCGAGAGCACGTCATGGTTGACATGACACTACTAAGGCCCAACAATGTGAGGTTGGTATCCTTAGCCTTGAACAACGTGTTAAACAGAGACTCGACGTTTAACAACGCACTAAACCTTTGACGTTGATTATTAGATTATACGTAGCCTTATTTAAGATTCCGAGTTCCAGGAATAACTTAGATTTGTGCCATAGACTGTGACATAAGGTTTAAAAATAATCAAAGGCCGGGCACGCAAAACGAAGCAGCTCCCGGTTGGGGAAATGCATTCGTTCCGGGCATAACTTAAGGCAATCGAATGTGCAAGGAACGATCGATCAAGCTTAAAAACACTAAAACGAACGTCAAAATGAGACATTTATGATTTAAACGTAACTGGGTTCGGATTTTTAGACGGCTATGCATAATTTTTAAAACCGAGTCTTTTGACACTAAGTACGCGCAAAACGGAGTCCGTCACGCAAACCGAGAACGCGCGCAAGACCCGAAATGAACCCATACTTATCTACAGGATAAACCTTACCTTTCTGCACATGAAACGAAGCATGAGGTGGCCCTTGGGCCTCACCCTTATGCCGCCACACCCCCCATGTATATAAGTTTTTTTTTATTAAAATTTTCATTTTGTTCAACTTTTTCACCAAAAAATCCCCATATTTCCTTATAAATCTGCCATAAATAATCAAAAGCCAGCTGAGTTCTTCCTTAATCTTTGCTAAAACAAAGGTATTAACCTTAATCCTTATGAGTTTAAGTCCAGTTCTTCGATTAAATGCGATTTCTAGCCGAAAAACGCTTTTTAATCCATTCGCGTAAGTGGATACAACGGTTTTTGATTCCTTGCAATTAAGGCTTCTCGCGTCATGATACCTACGACCACCGTGCGATTGGTCCTGAGTAGCGACCAACTCAGATACTTATATGTCTATAGAACGTATTAACTCCCCAACTCTATGATAATAATAATACCTGGGGAACACCATATGTCTTCTCCCCTTCCTTGATATATTTGAGGAGTCCAAATATTTATACGCGATGTTTTTCACAATTCCTAAGGGATGTTTGAAATTCCCTTCGGACCTTTGTAAAAGTGTTATTTGGTAAGGTCTCCTACATGTGTAGAAGGATGATACATGGGATACATTGACTTTCATCCGCCGATGGGATACAAAGTGAACGATACCCTACTCTTGTGAGTAACCTAAAGTTATTCGGCAGACGACATTACTAGTCCTCATGGGTATACGAGGACTAAATTCTCTAGATCGGGGAAATATTGTTGAAACACCCCTCATCTTCGCTCAACTAGTTGGTACCTTCAATTGATTTTCAGTTTGATCGATTTAAATAAGTATTCGTAAAATACAATGTTACTGAGCAACCCGATTCTTCGTTATTTTTGAGTGACGAAAATTCTTGTGTTACTTAAGGAAATAAGAACGGGAGAAATCTTAAGTTCAATATTGTATATTTGTATATTCGTACCACGAGTGAAATTCACGATCGTGGGGATGATTGTCGGAAGCTGTGCGCTATCGTTTACTCGATTTCTGCTTCGGTCATTTGTGGTGAGCGTTTCGGGACCATTCTATTATAAACAAAATATATATATATACATGAATTAATGTCACATTTTCAATCGTCCCATATCACACAAATTAATCGCACGCATGAGTCCACAACCTGTATAACCAACATCATTATCATGTATGTAATAATATACGTCATTATACCACTGCTAAATTTGCACTTAGACTTCACCCAAAAAGGGCCAGTGCTTAAATGTGCGGTCAAAGCATGTCATTGGAGTGACGTATATACGTCATACTATGAAAAGCATGAACTACTATGTATGAAGGAACACGGTCAAAACCAAACTTTCTTTGAAATATGAATAGTCACAAGTTGTCCGAAAATTATAATTGGTGTCTTTAGTGCGCTGAACCCACTTGGGGGAAAGCTAAACCAGAAATCTCGTAATCCCGATCATTCCAGATGAAGGGACTAGTGAATCTTCCAAATACGTCCCTCAGATATCATGTCCATCTAGAGGGAAATTCCGTTAGTAAGCACGTCATATATACTTAAAGGAGGAATAAAACTTTGACATGACAACTAATACTATTCAAATTTGGAGAGTTACTTAACACACGCTACGAATTGTAAATAACTCGATGTGCGATACTAAGTCAAACTAAATGACCAAAGTATAGATCGGTGCTTGGTTGGATGCACTGACTGGATGTGAATGGCATCCATAACCTTTATTCGCATCCTAGCCGTCAGAGTGCTAGGCGTACCTCGATTAATTATGGTTTCCATTCAGCCTCCTTGAAATTGCTTTTGTTATTTCAAGAGATTGCCGAGCGATTGTTGATCTATGTTATTACATTTCCCAGCAGCACGTATTCCTTCCGTGCCCTATTGGGAAATAGAACTGACTAATCCTACGACCAAGGGGTCGAGAAACTCAACAAGCCTAGTCTTGACCAACCCGGGGGCCGGGTCTTCATTTCTTGTTTACATTATTACGAATATGAGACTAGCGGGAAAAATCAGATTCAGTGGTCAATTGTCCCTATAGGACTAGGGTGACTATGAATTCGGGCTTCAGCCCATGGTTTCATAAAACCACACGAATTTCCCAATCTTAACCAAGACGGTTTGACATGAACGAATTCGATGAAACCATCATGTTTTAGTGGTGATTCAGTTGGCGGAGGTGCCAAGATGGGAAGGCATTGTATCTTTTTATACTTATATACAGTTCAGATCTTACCAAGTCCGAATTTGACGCGAAAAACCACGAGACCGGGATGGCAAGTGGTGATTAACCACCTTGTGACTAGTATGGGTTATATTCGCCTATGCATTAGGTAATCATTAAAGAACATCATGGGAAATGATTACTTCTCATTGTCTCCATTAACGACATCCTTATTAGATGATAGTCGAGCGTGGCTATGTTCCCACCCTGCGAAGGGTACTCCGTCAATGGGGAACCTTGATTCGATGACTCGTTACTTAGTCATCTTTTACCAAATTACCCGTACATCTACGATCAATGCCGATCCCATGTGTAGGGGCATCATAGTGATACTTGTGATCATTAGACACTCATCACGCCTTAAGCATTTCCACGTGATATAGTAGCATTCTAGATGTGGTGCTACTGGAATTAAAACCGCATTGGGCGCACACCCTATCATTCCCGGTATATAGGAATTTTTATACGATATCTCTAGGAGAATCACACCGATGTCATCGAAGTTACGAAGTTGTTTCCTTCGGGAAAAGACACAGATAGTTGTACAACAGCTGGAGCCAAGCTCCCAAAACTTAATGCAAACTGGAATTATTACTGTAGAAATTCCATATCCTTACGACATGATTAGACTACTGGTGAGTAGCTCGGGCACCCTGTTGATGTGAGGGTGCAGATTCGTTGTTACTCGTGTACATGCTTGCCTTATGGCAACCGTAGGCTCGTAAAAGCCTTTCTCTTTCTCTACCATAGAGTAGGGACTCTTGTGGTCGGTTAGTATTAGCCGAAGATACTCACGTACACGACAACAAGGGAAGATTGGCGTTCACCACACGGTAAGACCAAATTTATTCCTTTAACACAAACATGTGGAGCATGGTGCTCATTATTGCAATGTTCGCAACAAACCTAGGGAGAGTACCTATACTCCTCCTTTATAGGGGGTGTTCAATAACTATTAAACGAAATCGTAATTGAAACTTATGGTGTATGAATGGTGAAGATAATGAATGCAAAGAAAACGAAATAATTGCAGTCAGCTATAAGCTGAATACGAAACTCATATCCTACTGTGAGTCCAACAACACTCTCACTTTCAGATTGGAAGTGATGACAGACGTTACTCTTAACAATACGTAGGAATTGTGCATGGACAAATTACACTTCTACTATGTAGCAAAATTATCATCTCCGTACGATGAGGATACTAAACGAAAAGCGAAAACATACTTGTCTGTCAGATGACTGACACGAATATAAATACAGAGCTTTCCAATGGATTACTAAACGGAATTTCGAGGACGAAATTCTTTTAACCGGGGGAGACTGTGACAATTGTGAAAAATCCTGGTAAACTTCGATTGGTACAAGTCCGTGGTAACCGGACGTGATATGTATATCATGATATTATTGTGATTATGTGTGATGATACGAATTCTGGAAAATAATACACCGACTATAATGGGAGTTTATGCATAGTAATTAACAAAAACATTATAGTGACATTATGCGTCACCAACATGACAAGACAAAGTTGTGAATGAACTGATGAATCTGGAAATAAGTATCAGTAAACACGCCTGACTTGTGTGCTATGCTAAGCAATATCTGTAATGTCTCGGAAGAATCCGAGAGCATGTCATGGTTAACATGACACTATTAAGGACCAACGATGCGAGGTTGGCATCCTTAGCCTTGAACAACGTGTTAAACGGAGACTGGACGTTTAACAGCGCATTAAATCTTTAATGTTGATTATTAGGTTATCGGTGGCATCATTTAAGATTTTAAGTTCCAGGAATAACTTAGTTTTGTGTCATAGACTGTGACATAAGGTTTGAAAATAATCAAAACCCGGGCACGCAAAACGAAGCAGCTCCCGGTTAGGGAAACACCTTCGTTTCGGGTATAACAAAAGACAACCAAATATGCAAGGAACGGCCAATCAAGCTTAAAAACAATTAAACTACCCTAATACGAGACTTTTATGATTAAAATATAACTGGGTTCGGATTTTTAGACGGTTATGCATGATTTTTAAAACCGAGTCTTCTGACACTAAGAACACGCAAAACGGAGTCCGTTTCGCAAAGTGAGAACGTGTGCGAGACCTGAAACGATTCAAAAGGCAACACAGAAGATAAACATAATCTTTTAACGCGTATTACGAAGTACGAGGTGGCCCCAAGTGGGGTAGGGTACCCCCATATTTTATTATTTTTTTCTTTTAAATTCTTTTAATTCTTTCAATTTTTATTCATTTCTCCAAAATCCATGCATCAAAACCCTTCATCTCAGCTGATCTTCATCAAGAACACCACAAAATCAAGGTGATTTCACAAGTTCTAAGTGGGTTTGATTGTTGTTTCTTGATTAAACGTGATTTATATCCGAAAAACTCATTTTAATCCATGATTTTTGAATGTTTAAATAAGTTTATGGGCTTAACAAGAACACCTTGGATTTACCTAGTGTTATATGGCAGCCATGATCACAAACCTTTGGGGTTTGATACCCTAATCAACTCTTATTCGACAAAAATCGCTTAACTATTTGATTAACCGAAAAACAATGAATTAAAGCTTGATTGATCTAAGTTCTAGCATATCTGGGTTGTACTTGATGTGTAGGTACTGAATATAGCCTTCACACACTTCTGGGATCAAGATAAACGCTTGGAATCGGAAGAATCGCTAGGTATAACATCCGAAAACCGAATCTAGCCTAGGCAGAAAATTGTTTTGCCTATAACTTTGTCCGTGTAACTTGGATTGCATTGAAATTTGGTTTGGTGATGTAGGGTAGTGTCAGGAAGGTCGAAGTAAAAGTTTAGAATTTTTGGGATTTTATACGATTTTTGGTGAATATTGAACTGTTTTACCGAAAGAATTTTGGAAAATTATCAAACGAATTTAATAAATCACTAAATTTTACAGAGACACTAAGGAACATATGGGGAATGTTCTGGAAAAGTTTGGAGTCCATTAGTTGAGTTTTGATTTGGGTTAAAAATCCGTGTCTTTGCGAGTTTTCGGTAGCCGGGAATGCACTGAAACCAAATCGGAAAAATCTAAAAATTTTTGGCCAGTTCCTGGACATGTAAAAGGTGTTCTGGAAATTTTTGGAATTTTTGAACTAATGATAGTATTTAGTGTTAATTATGTGGGAAAAATGGTTTTATAAATAATTTATTTATATAAGTAAACTGCCAAAATAAATTCCTAGAAATATTTCCCATAATCTGCAGATTTTTACTGAGTTTATGTAAAAATTTACATATTTTTATATAAAATATAGATCAAATGGGAATTTATGGAATTAAAAATGAGTTATTTTAAATTAATTTCGTCAGTTTACCACATAACGAACCTGCCGGAACTGGGAACTGACCCAACCCAACAAACACTACAATTTTGGAACACCGGGAGTATTCCGGGAGATCCCCGGGCAAATTGGACACTATGGGTGTGTCCTAAGACAATTCGGGAGAATCTCCGGCGGTGAAAATGGAAACACAAATTTGGGTAATCTAGACTCCCCAAATACTCAAACTCTCTTGATGAAAAGTTAATCATTCTTAAATAACCACGTGTTGGCATTATTGGTATTCTCGTACCATTATCCGAACACGTTAAACTACATGACTTTGACTGGCACGCGAAACGGTGCTCGGAAGCCAAACGGAAAACTAATACTACCCTGACGTCCATCACCATACTAGTGTCCTATAGAGTCAATCCGGAGTAAAAACACTCCTGACCAGATCCAAGTTATAACTTTTACCAACTTAGATACTGATTTAAGTCAATACTTGCATGTGTGTTATTAAAGTTGACCCAGTTGCTTGATCACTCTTGCGTTGACATCACTACTCGTACTGTGAGTTTTCACTTCCCCACTTTTAAACTGTTTTATTGTTTTCTGGGGACTTGCATGTTAAAAACTCTGTTGATTATACCAAGTTGGGAGTGAGTTTTCACTTCCCCACTTTTGAATTGTTTTACTGTTTTCTAAGGACTTGCATGTTACAAATTGTGTTGATTACACCAACTTGGGAGTGAGATTCACTCCACTACTTTTAAACTGTGTTACTGTATTCTGAAGTGATTTGCATGTTATAAAACCGTGTTAATTGCACTAACTTGGGACGATGTGAATTACCTAACTCACGAATACCCCCATTACAAGTGATTAATATGTGCCGTGGGCAGTGGATAGTACTGTTGATCCGACAAACCCAGTTGAGGCCGGAAGGTGCGATGCCCGGCCACAAGCAACTGCACTCGTCCAACTTTAGGGTATGTGTTAGGCATAACTACCGGGGGGCGTTGAACTGCATGTGACGTAGTTGGTGGACCGGGAGTGTCTGGGTGACACAGCCCGGGGAAAATAGTCAGGTTTCACTTGTACGCGCGTGAAATTCCATCATGCAATCTGTGACTATAACTGTGACTGTGACAGTCACTGTGACTGCGACCAGTGCAATTAAACTTGTTAAAACATATTGTTCCATAACAACAAAACTAGTGGAACTCACTCAGCGTAGCTGACCCTTTTTAAAACTAACATGCATTTCAGGTAACTTGATACTGGTGTGATCCGTGAATGTTGTTCAAGACATGTTTTTTGGCGAACCGTGATATAGACGCAGGTGGCTTAGAAGACTTGTGTGGTTCATGGGAACACGCAGTTGTAACATACATTTAGTATGTAATCAACATTTTGTAAGTAATAAAATGTAGTGTCTTTATAAACAATGTGCTTGTACTAGAGGTGTCTGTTGCATCCCGTATATTTTTCTTCCGCTGCAAGTTGGGGTGTGACAAATGTTCATCAAATTCTGTCATTCCCTAAAGTCACTTCCAAACAAACCTAGGAAGCGGGAACGGGATTGTCAATCCTATGGTACGATTACATACTACCGGTAGGCGTGATCAATGTTAATGGATGTATCATTGTATATTCAACGCACCAATATGTCTTGAACAGTGTAAGCATGTCATGAAAATGTTTTGAAATCATATACTTGGCATACTAAGTCAATATACCAAGCAAAAATGTCTTTGAAAAACCATGTACTAGGTATGCTCAGTCAACATACGAAGTATAAATGTCTTTGAAATCATGTACAAGGTATACTAAGTCAACATACAAAGCAAAAATGTCTTTGAAATCATGTACTAGGTATGCTAAGTCAACATACGAAGTAAAATGTCTTTGAAATCATGTACTATATGTACCAGATAAACAAAACATGTATAAAGTCATGAAAACAAGAAAGTAGTGATAGGCACATATGAATCACCCAAAACATTTGAAAAACCTAAAAGAGGGGACTATGTACTCACTTGGGATTGCAAGAGTGTCCTTGTTCAAGAGGATAAACAAACCTCAAAAGTCTGAGATTTCAAGTGTGTCTTGTGTTCTAGGATGGCAAGAATGTTCAGTAGGAGGCCTCCAAGAAGAAGCAAACTCCAGTATAGAGCAAGTAGGAGAAGAAGAAGAAGAAATGAGCAAGTTGGATGAATAAAAATTGTTGGCTATTTGTAGTGTTCTTGAAGCTCAAGGATCAATCCAAGTGTCAAGAGTGTTCTCCAAGGATTTATAAGATTGCAACAAGTGTTAGAATCAGGTTACAAGGCTTGATCATCACACAACTTGCTCACCAAGCAAGAAAACAGCTGGCTGCCAAAAACCTGCTGCTCTGGGACCTGCATACGGACCATATGGTCCTTGTGCTTATGGTCCGTATGGATCTAAGCTGGCACAAAGTTTCCCAAAATGGCAGTTTTGGCCCCTAGACTTGTTTTGTCGCGTTTTGTCACTTCTAACACCCGTTAACCTAATTTTTAGGCTTTATAAGAATGTTAAAGCATAGGGAACTTGAAATATGCCCGGAAATGTTTTGGATGTTGGTTCGTTTGGTTGTACGGCTGCGTTTTTCGCTTAATTACGACGAACGCTTTAACGAACGCGAAAATGAC
Source organism: Scalesia atractyloides (assembly GCA_947069175.1). Lineage (NCBI taxonomy): Eukaryota > Viridiplantae > Streptophyta > Magnoliopsida > Asterales > Asteraceae > Scalesia > Scalesia atractyloides. Next base: position 34,024,927 of record CAMTDV010000030.1, read on the forward strand.
CGAAATTTCGCAACGATTGACATTTTTGCATTCTTATCAATAAAGTACAAGATTTTATTGACTACAAAATTTTTTGGATGTCTAGATAGGGTTCGTATTCAAAAATACGAGAATCAGCAGGCTTTTGCAAATGTCACAAATAGTCCCTGAGCTTGAATAAGCACGTTTTTGCCATTCCGAACCTTTCAAAACTTATTTCTAAGTTATGTAAGGGGTATTTAGGGTATGTTTAGCTTATGTCATAGTTCTGGAGTGTACATCATGTTAATCCGATTACGTTTGCGTAACAGTTTACGTATCACTTCCAGAAAAGCTTTGAGGGGTTGAAATTGTACAATAGTTGAAAACGTGAAATGTCATATGTATTTATACAAGTCTCGGAATAAATAAAAATGTTTCATTAATACAAAATTGTTCTAAATTGTACGATGATTGAAATACACAAATGTCACATGTACCCGACATGCCTCTACGCCCATTATCAATTAAGTCCCAGAGTGTTGCATTTTTTATCATCAAAAGGATTCTTTGATACCTGAAAGGTTACCCAAGCACCGGCTTGTGGTATCCCCGCATCGACAACTCCAAACTCGAAGGATAATCTGACTCTGACTTTGGGTGTTGCAAATTAAATGCTAAATCTCAACTGCCGGTAGCTAGTTCTTTTGCATGCGATTAGTAACGTGGCAATGTAAGAAGCAAACCACAGTCGCTCTCTACTTGCGAAGCATAATACGTTTCAGCTTCCAATTGTTGTTCCCAAATTTTGTGGATACAACAACAGATGAGAGACTATGGATTGCAGTTTCTTGATACGCCTATATTTGTAGATTACAGGGCTGCGATTGTTATAACAAAATATCTGGTTCAACACTTAAACTAAGCACATTGAAATACAACATTAATTTATCCGTTATTTTTACGAGAAAAGTTGATTCATATTGGAAATATCCACACTGATGAACAGAAATGAGACTTTTATACAAAACCGGTTGACAGAGCAAATTTTAAATATCTTTTGAAACTAAACGGGATGACAGATCTGACATGAGGGGGGACACGGAGGTTGAAGCCGAGATGGATGACGATTTGATGTGATCCTCATCGGCTGGTCAAGTTTTTTGTTTTCAAGTTCTTTCTTTAAAACCAAAAATACAAAAATATGTTTTTGATTTTCAGGGGAGAAATATGTTGTGAAAATACAAAAAAAATATATAAAAAATTGAAAATGTAAAACAGAAAAAGAAAAAAAGGATTTTCGTGTAAAAAAGAGGAAATGATAGTACATCAGTGGGCTATCACAGTATGCTAAAGAAATGAAGTGTCAAAAAGTGTTTAAACAGGTCTAAAATATAATGCGCCAGTAGACTTCGCACATTCAGTAAATTGTTTTCGAGATATAAACATAAAGAAAAACTTCTTGATTAGTTGTTTAACATCTCTCGAATATATGGTCTTAGCACACCGAAATTTCATTTGAGAGATTGCTGGATTCTAAGATACTAGGTCTTTATAGATAATTGATATCTAGGGTATTCTACAAGTTCTTCTGATTTTGAGTAAATATAGCTTTTAGAATACTTTTTCTTTTAAACCCTAAAACTACATCAAATTGAAAGTATCGAAAGATCTAACGATTGTAGTCAAAAGATTCATGTCACACCCCGACCGCGTAAAACAACAAACCGCGGCGGAATCGTCGGGGAGTGTCGTAACAGAACTATTGTTTCAACAACCATGGCGTAATAAGTTAGGTTTTATTCAATAAAATTTGTTTACATTGTCTTGAATTTAAACAAAAAACATAACATAAGTTAAATTGTCTTCAGGTTTTAAGTCACTAAAGCCCAAAGTCCGTCCTAAGTGTCGCATGATCAACCTTAAGCATTCACTCCTGAAACATATGTGAAAATAAAGTACGTTCGCATAAAATTGACTGTGAGTAACATAGGTTTTGCGTTTAAGATTCATGGCCTATGATGTTTAAAAGAATACTTAGTTTAAAAAAAAGTGGCCATGAATACTTACAAAATGATATAAAAGAATTATGTATGGTTAAATCATTAACCAAAATATATGTCATGTCTTGAGTAAAAATGTCATCTCATAGATAAAAATGTCTCGTATTGAACTTTAATTGAAATGGTTTAGATAACGCCATGATATGTTGGTGCATATGTCTGTTGCCTACGTCATAATGTATCGAGTCTGAGTGAATACGGCTTAATCTGTTAGAAATAAGGCGTATTTAACATTGTTTTAGGACAAGTTCGCTTGAGAAGTGTTTAGAGTTGTCAATTTTGGCCGAAGTTGACTAAGTAAAGTTCGGGCGAACTCATCCTCTCACTAGCGAACTTCTGCTCCTATATATAGATGCCTTGGGATTTCATTTGGAACGTGGAGAGATTTTGGCATAGAGACGGCGAAGCTCTGTCAGATCCGGTTTTCGAATGTAATGAACTTTAGATCAATGAAAACAACATTTAAATGAGTAATTCTTGTTATTTGGTTAACTTGTCATTAGTTTCTGCCTAATCGGACAATAGATAACAAATTTAGATAATAAATTTAGCACGAGAACCTAAATTTGTTATCTATTGTCCGATTTGGCGGAAACTAATGACAAGGTAACCAAATAACAAGAATTACTCATTTAAAAGTTGTTTTCATTTATCTAAAGTTCAATACATTCGAGAACCAGACCCGACAGAGCTTCGAAGTCTCTGTGCAATAATCTCTACAAGTTACAAATGAAATCCCAAGGCACCTATTTATAGTTGAACAAGTTCGCTGGTGAGAGTGTATGTTCGGGCGAACTTGACCTAGTCAAGTTCGGCCGAACTTGACTACTCAAGCACATCTTCGAGCGAACTTGCCTATATACACACTTAAATATGCCTAGATTCTAACAGATTAAGCCCTATTCACTCAGACTCGATACATAATGACGTAGGCAACAAACATATGCACCAACAAAATTCATCATAGATAAATACCTGAGAGTTTGGACACCAAATTCAAATGTTTTGATATCAAAAAGTTGAAAAAACCATGTTTTGGAAACAAGTTTTAGCCGAACTTAACATCAAGTTCGACCGAACTTGACTAACATTTTATGAATTTTAATCAAGTTCGCCCGAACATGATAATTTTTCAAGGAATTAACTTCAAGTTCGCTCGAACTCAGCTAAAATTCTTAAATTTTATCAAGTTCGCTCGAACTTGTATAAAATTTGTTGAAAATTAGCCTAAGTTCGCTTGAACTTAGCTAAATTCTTGAAAGTTCTTTTTAAGTTCGACCGAACTTACTGTTATTCTTGAAATCTTTTACCAAGTACGCTCGAAGTTGTAATTTTTCTCAAATCTAATTTCAAGTTCGACTGAACTTGAGGTGTGTGTGATAAAATTGAAAATTGTTACCTAAGTTCGACCGAACTTGTGGAAAACTAAAATCAAAATCTATTTTTCACACAAGTTCGACCGAACTTGTTTCTTGCTAATCAATTTTTGAGTGTTTTTTATCGTACTTTCAGATACATCTTTAGATTGTCAAAATGGAAGATTTCCACAACGTTTTCGTCTCTCAAATGGCTTCTTCATCAAACGCTAATGTTCTGGCGGGAAATCAGATGAAAATCGACAACGAAATGGGTGGTACATCGAAACCGCCAAAGCTAATGAGCATGGATGAATTTGAGGGATGGAAAGAAAAGTTTGTGAATTGGATACAAGCGAATCAATTCAACAGCTGGGTTGCAGTTAAGGATGGTTACAAATGGCCAAAAGATGAACGTGATCAAGATCTTCCGCTGAACAAGTTTTCAAATACCGAAAAAGATAATTATGTTGCGGAGAAGAAAATGATCAGCTTGATACAACAATCTGTGAAGGAAGATATCTTGATATTATTACCAGAATATGATACTTCGCAAGAATTATGTAATTCTCTTTGTGAAAAATTCAAAGGAAGTGATGAAATGATCAAAAGCAAAAAGGCTTTAATCAAGAAAGAATTCGAGATCTTCACGATGATTAAAGCTGAAACAATGAAACAGATGATCAATAGATACTGTCACCTCATGGTCCAGATGCGGAGACATGATATCAAAAGATCTAATGAAGAGCAAATCGAGAAGTTGGCTGATGCACTTCCAGAAGGAGAATGGACAACATATTTGACGATTCTGAAGAATAGTCCATCTTGGAGACACTTCAAATTGTCATCCTTCATCAACAAATTTGAAGGCCATGAAATGGAGTTGATGAAAATTGCTAAGTCAAAGAATGCTAATGTTGTTCAAGATGTCGGTGTTTATTACAAAGGAGGCATTCAAGATACTCCGATTCAAAGCCCAAAAATTCAAACAACCTTTAGTGCAAAGACAAATTATTCTCCAAGTCAAAGTTCTCCAGATGCTGGATATACAAGTACAAGTTCAAGCTCATCATTCCAAAATCAGACAAGCCAAGCTAGTTCTGAATCAAATGTTTTCCAGTTCAATAGCAGTTGATTTGAAGAATGTATTTCCAGAAAAAGTGGCTAAACAACACATAGCACTTCTCGCTACCGTTCTTGAATCATATGAAAGTCTCATTGCATGAAAGATTGGTAATCCAGAGATGACCGCCAAAGATTATGATCAGGTGGACGAAGAAGAGTTGGAGCTGATGGATATAAAATTGAGTTTGGCAACCATTATCAGAAGAGTTTCCAAATTTGTGGCACTCACTAGAAGGGACATTGGTAATTCAAACAACAAGCTTGGATTTGACAAATCTAAAGTCACATGCTTCAGGTGTCGACAAAAAGGACACTTCAAACGAGAATGCAACAATCAAGAAGCAAGTGGAAACCAAAATCCTTTCGGCAGCAACAATGAGTACTACAAGAAAAGCTCTTCAATAAAAGCCATATCCAAAAAGAACGCAAACTGAAGTTGAAGATAAACCTGCAAAGAAAACCGAACAAGCTCTTGTTGCTAATCATGAAAAAGATGGTTTTGACTGGAACAGATACATTGGAAAGAAAAATGATGTTGCTATGATAGCAGAGTTAGTGGATGAATCTGATACATCATATGTCGATGCTTCTTTGGAAAATGACTTTCTAGAAGGATATAGGCAGAGAGCTGAGGAAGAAGAATTAGCTTACCTTGAGATGCAAAGGCAAGAAGCTTTGAAATCAGATGAAGAAAAGGTAAAATTTGAGGTAAAAATGTCTGAAAATGAAGTTGTGAAAATTGTGGAGGTTGAAAAACCTTGCACAAAGTGCGCAAGTCCTTGTGAACCATGTCTTGATAAAGTCAAAGCCATAAGATAATTGACTGTACAAAACGAAAACTTTCGTTATGATTACAGAACCATAAAAGAAGCTTATGACAAAATATCAAGCAAATATAAATATGTTGATAATGCTAATCGTGAGCTAAATGCTAATGTCAAAATGTTAAATGCAACTATAATTGAAAAACAAAAGGCAATCAACATGTACATTAACACCATTGCTGAGACAAAGCGTGAGCTTCATGACATAAAGATAGAAATGGAACGGGTAAGACAGCTTCTAAAGAGCTACACCACAAACGCATATGTCATCGATCACATTTTACCTACGATTAAGTCGGAGGAAAATGGTGATATATTAAAGCGTAAAGAATACGGAAGTGTTCCTCCACCACTTCTTGCAAGTTATTCCTGCAAGAAAGATGATGAGATTGAAAGGGCATGCAATTTACTCATTTTGTCAGAAAAGAAAAATAAATTGCCTGAGAACATTGACACAGACTTTACGAAATCAAATGATGACAATGAAGCAGTGGTAAAAAATGAGGTTAAAAATGTGTTAGGAAATGATTTTGATGAAGGAAGCTCTGAAAGCGCCAAATCAAGTTCGAAAAACTCGGAATCACAATCTGAAAATGATGATACATCATCAGAACATGATCTAAGTGATGGTCCTAATGTTGTCATGTACAAGATTAAGGAATCTGATAGATTATACTTTGATGATAGTTTTCCGATTCGGAACGTGAAAGAAGATCAACTTGACAAATTTTTCAAACTTGTAGAAGTTTCATCAGATGATCTTGAGAAAAACGAGAAAAGATTTTACTCAAAACCCAAAAGGAATGCTAACGATTATCGAAAGTTTGGTGGTGACTTTCCTGAGAACAGGAGAGCAGGATTGGGTTTGGAGGAAAGTGAAGAAGAACTGAGAAAGCACCAGAAGTCGCCATTTCATGAATACAAAGGTAAACACATGAAGTTTGTGTATGGGACAAATACGGTTCAAGAAGAAGGTCTGATCGGTAAGAAATCGAATGATGAATTCAAAAAGGAGAAAGACCTTCGGGACAAGGCTAAAACAAAGTCCACAAGTGAAGTGAAACCCACTAGTGGAAATGTTTCTGATAATCGAACTTGCTTTAAATGCAATAGTGTTGGACATATTGCACGCAAGTGTCTGAATCTAAAGCCTGTGTTTCCATGAAGAAAAACCGAATCAAAAGATGAAAAGCAAAAACAATCAGAGATTGTAAAAACTGTCATAGAGACAAATAGAAACTATGAATCTAAACAAGAAGTGAAACCTAAAACTGTGTCAAAGTTTGAAAACTCAACATTTGAAAAAGGTGAAACATCAAAATTTAATGAAAACAAAGATTCTAGGTTCTATATCAAGAAAGCGAGAAGCAAGCTACAATCATGGTTTGCTAAGAAAAGGCTTTTATTATCTGAAAAACCAAAGCATATTGCTGACAAAACTGAAAATGTCAAACTAACCGAGTCAATAATCAAACAAACGAATAAAGAAAAGGTTAAAAGTTTTCAGAATCAACATTGGACGAAATGTTTGATGATGATTTTGATTATGATGAAGAGTTAGAATATGGTTATGATGCTTATCAGTACAAACCCAAAACCAAAAAGGTTTGGGATTCATTTTTCAAATAGTTTCTTAGTTATGCAGGAGTCCCAAGATCCACAATATCAAAGTTGATACAGGATAAGTGGAGCTCCATGAGTATTTAACTTATCTAGAAAGTCATAATATTTGTTGTTTTTGTAATTACAAAGTGGTTGAAAAAGAAAAGTTGAAAAGAATTTTTTGAAAATTTGAGAAAATCCACACCGTTAAACAGAACACTGATTGTTATATTGAAAAACCATTTAAAAATTGACTTTCCTACAAGAGGTTTTTACAAGTGGTTCTTACAAGTTGAGGTTAACAAAGTTTAATGGTTTGTTCTGTTGTCAGGAGATGATGCAGAAGTTGAAAAAGGATCGGACGACGAGTTCTTGGGATCCTCATTGGTTTGTTACATTTTTAGAAGAATTTCTTTAAATCTAAAATCCAAAAATATGTTTTTGATTTTAGGGGGAGTATAAAAAACATATGAAAAAGTTGAAAATTCAAAAACATAAAAAATTCAAAATGTACAAAAACATTGAAAAAGACAAAAAGAATTTGGTTGTCAAAAAGGAAATGATAGTACATCAGTGGACTATCACAGTATGCTAAAGAATTGTAAAGTTTAAAAGTGATAAACAAGTCTCACTGTGGATATGTCGATAGACTTTAAACGTTCAGTAAATTATTTCCAAGATATAAACTAAATTTTACAACTGCTTAATCTTGTGGATTAACACATCTTGGATATATGGACTTAGTACTCCGAACTTTTGATTGAAGGGTTGCCTAATTCTGAGATACGAGGTCTTTGATAGTTGATATCTGGGGTATTATACAAGTTCTTCTGATTTTGCGGAAGCAATAGCCTAGAACTTCTATAATGCTTTTGCTAAAAACTCCAAATTAGCATGCAAATTTTGAAAAGAATTGAAAGATCTAATCATTTGCAATGCTTAAAAGATTCCTTAAGTGGAACACACCTTAAAGACGAGCCTTCATCTCTTTGTCTGTACGGTAGTACTAACCTAGCTCTCAAGGTCTCGCATTAACCCAAAGACAGATATCAATTACGCTATATTCACATGTATGATGAAATCTAGGGAATCTGGATTCGGGAGTATATTCAAGAAGTGGGAACCATAGTTAAGTCAAGTTTAATAATGCTTACCTAACATATCTTGGAACAATTGAGAAACGTGATGAAGTTTAAGTGGACAAACATATCGACAATCTAGGTAAACGTGTTTAAAAATTAAAGTCATAGAAAAGGTCAACGGTAATGGTGATATGTCTCAATCAACTGATATGATCCTTAGACACAAATTCACAAAAATATGTCTATAAATATGTTTGTACATAGTTTTCTTTACTTGTTAAAAATTCTGTAAATACTTTACTTGCTTTTCAAGATAAAAATAAAAAAAAATTTCAGTGTGTTTTAGCATAAGTTTTCTAAAATACAAAAAGATTTTGTTTCTACATTAGTTTCAACGAGCCAATGATGGAGAACGGATCTTCGAAGTCTGGTAAGAAAAGCTGATGAATGTTTAAAAGTTCATTAATTTGAAACTTTAAAATCAGTTTGTTCATAACGGGTTTTCAAACTGAGGTCATTAATTTAAACTTGGTTGATATATTTAGTTAATCAAGGTCATTAAATTGGACTTGATCATCTAAGTAGATTTTTGCAAATCAAATAAAAAAAATGTGAACATTGAAGGTCTTAAATGTAAGATGTATTCAAGGTCATTAAGTTGAACTTGAAACAATTAACGTTTTGAAAAGATTGAAGTGAAGATTAAAGTTTGAAATGTTGATGGTACAAAATTTCAAAACAGTGAATCTGAAATGTTTATTTGAATATCAGAATTTATTTAGACAGGTAGTAAAGTTTGAGGGGGAGCTGGATAAAACACTGTCCAAGGATTTCAGAAAGCTCAAAGCTAGGGGGAGTTTGAAGTTTAAAGATTAAAGCAAAGGGGAGTCTGAGACTAAAGCTTAAAGCTAGGGGGAGCATGAATATTAAAGTTTTATCAAGATAAAGCTCAAAGAAAAAGGAAGAAGATATAAAGATCAAGATATTAAAGTTTATTCAAGAACTAAAGATCGGAAGACTCAGAAGATTTTAAAAGTCAAAATAACTGCGGCAACATCCAAGGGGGAGTCTGTTGGTGCATATGTCTGTTGCCTATATCATTATGTATCGATTCTGAGTGAATAGGGCTTAATCTGTTAGAAATAAGGCGTATTTAACATTGTTTTAGGACAAGTTTGCTTGAGAAGTGTTTAGAGTTGTCAAGTTCGGCCGAACTTGACTAAGTAAAGTTCGGGCGAACTCATCCTCTCACTAGCGAACTTCTGCTCCTATATATAGATGCCTTGGGATTTCATTTGGAACGTGGAGAGATTTTGGCACAGAGACGGCGAAGCTCTGTCGGATCCGGTTCTCGAATGTATTAAACTTTAGATCAATGAAAACAACATTTAAATGAGTAATTTTTGTTATTTGGTTAACTTCTCATTAGTTTCCGCCTAATCGGACAATAGATAACAAATTTAGGTTCCCGTGCTAATCGTGGACGTTCCTATATATAAATATAGGAAGTACCATCGGCGTATCCACCATGCTTTTATCACATTACATATGTCTCATTATTTAAATCACCCACCATAAACCAATCATCAAAAGTCTTGTATAAACTAGAGAAAGGACTTGTATAAACCAATTTCTTGTAAACCAATGTCATGTAAACATAGTCTTGAGTAAACCAAAATGTCAAATGTAAACCAAGGTCTTGAATAGTCATAATGTCTTGTATAAAACAATGTCTTTGAATAATCAAACATTTTGTTTTATAAGTCATGCTTTTATTGTTTAAAACATATGTTAAGATTGTTTGCAAACACAATCAAACCTTGTTGACAGTCAAATAGACCCTTATAAAGATAAAAGTCTATCCATTTCGTTGAATTCTGTCATTCCTTAAAGTCGCTTCCAAACAAACCCGGGAAGTGGGAACAGGATTGTCAATCCTATGGTACCATTACATACTACCGGTCGGCATGATCAATGTTAATGAATGTATTAAGTCAATCTCGAACACACCAATATGTCAAGAACAAAGTAAACAAAAATGTCTTTGAAAACCATGTACTAGTATCCTAAGTCAACATACATAACAATAAATGTCTTTGAAAACCATGTACTAGTATGCTCAGTCAACATACATAGAAAAAAATGTCTTTGAAAACTGTGTACTAGTATGCTCAGTCAACATACATAGCAAGAAATTTTATGCTAAGTCAACATATAAGCAAAATGTAATGGAAATCATGTACTATATGTACTATGTAATCAAAGCAATTATATAATGTGATGAAATCGCGAAAGTAATTATAGGCACAATATGTTTCACCCCAAAACATTTATAAAATATAAAAGAGGGGTCTATGTACTCACCTGGGATTGCAAGAAATTTCTTGATCAAGAAGATAAACCAAAGCACAAGAGTCCGAGAAATCACGTATGTCCTAATATCGGATAATTGTGTAAATATGAAATGGTTTGGATAGGATGAGGCCTTATAAACCAAATGAGTATTGGAACTCATATGAAATGGTTTAATAAAGTTAACATTCAAGGTTTCTAAGTGTTTTTGACCCGTTATGACACGTTAAGGTAGTTTAAGTCACTTTAACGCGTCATTTGCGTAACTATGTAATCGGATGGTTAGATATGTGTTATGATTAGTCTTTAATGCTTAAACATATTTTAAAATGTTATTTGATCAGATTACATGTCAAAATTTATGTTTCATACGCTTATAGTTGATTTATTTGCAAAAAGGGCATTTTGGTCATTATTGAAGATCATAACAACTAATGATCATAACACTAACCAAATGATATGACCATAAGGTATCACCTCAGTGGGTTATTCCTATTCAACCATGGTCACAAATATGTGTTTGGTTGGGTTCAAAGATCAACCAAACGGGTCGGATTCGAAGGTCAAAGCGGTGGTGTTAGTACATAATGTCTATGTCTTAGTCTTGGATCGAGTCTGTTTAGTTTGGGCTAGAATACTTTAGAAATAGTCGTATTTATGTAAATAGTATGTCAAGTTCGTCCGGAATTAGCATGTGAGAACAAGTTCGGCCGAACTTGTTCAACACAAGTTCGCCCGAACTTGTGATACACCCAGCGAACTTGCATATCTATAAATAGGTGACTTGTGTTTTTCATTTGTAACTTCAGCAACTTTGTCACTTGTATAGCGAAGCTCTGCCCAATCTGGATTTGACATATATTTGACATTTAAGATCAATAAACAAACATTAAACGAGTAATCTTTGCATATTCGATTAACACGTCATATAGTTTCCGTCTATACGAACGTTAGATACCAATTTTAGGTTCCTATGCTAATCGTGGAGCGATCCAACAAGTGGTATCAGAGCCTGAATACCTAAATTGGCGAAATCATTGCAAGATCTACTCTTATTCTACCTCTTTCTACCATTTTTTCTTCATTTTTCAAAGAAAACAATGAATTCATAGTTAAAAGTTGCTAATTTTGAATATGTCATGTAAAATACACTTGTGGTAAACCCCAGAGAGTTTGGACATCAAATTCAAACGATTGATATCAAAAAGTTCAAAAAACCATGATTTGCAAACTTGTTTTGGTCGAACTTGGGATCAAGTTCGCCCGGACTTGATTAAAATTCTTTGATTTTGATCAAGTTCGCCCGAACTTGACTGATATTTCAAGTGTATTTGAGAAGTCCGCTTGAACTTGTTTGTGTCAACTAGATTTTCTATCAAGTTCGCCCGAACTTGATTAAACTCTGTTGAATTTCACTTATAAGTTCGCCCGAACTTGATAATCTTCTTGAAAATCAACATAAGTTCGCCCGAACTTCATCAGGGTGATATTTACAAGTTTATCAACACAAGTTCACCCGAACTTGTGTAAAATCAAAAACCTGATGGAAGATCTGCATCAGGGTGACTATTTTTCAAAGTTTGTGAATGTGTGTTGTCAGTGAAATTCGTCAGTTTTTCAAGATGGAAGATCTGCACAGTGCCTTCATGACGGCTACATATCAAATGCTCAAATGGTGAATCAAGTGAACATTGATAACGAAATGGGCACATCTGTGAAACCGCCAAAACTCATGTGTATAGATGAGTATGAGGGTTGGAAAGAAAAGTGCTCTAACTGGGTGCAAGCTACGTATTTCCACAGTTGGGTTGCAGTTCAGCTTGGATACGTATGGCCCAGAGATGAAAATGATAATGTTATCGACATCAGCAAGTTCTCTACTATACAAAAGGATGCCTACGTTGCCGAGAAGAGAATGATAAGTTTGATCCAATAGTCGGTGAAAGAAGATATATTGGTGCTGCTACCAGAATATAATACTGCACAGGAATTATGGACATTCTTGAATAACAAATACCAGGGAAGTGCATAAATGGTCAAAAGCAAGAAAGCGCTGATTATGAAGGAATTCGATATATTCACGATGATTAAAGGTCAAACGATGAAACAGATGATCGAAAGGTTTTGTCATCTAAAAGTGATAATGAGGAGACACGGGCTTGAGAAAAAGGAAGAAGAATACATAGATAAAATGGCTGACGCATTGCAAGAAGGAGATTGGACGACATATCTCATGGTTCTTAATTAAAGTCCGAGCTGGCAGTTCTTTAAACTATCCACGTTCATTGATAAATTGGAGGGTCATGAGATGGCAAAACCTTTCGCCACAGTTTATCAATGAACGTGGATAGTTTAAAGATAATATCACTAGCCCGAAGATTCAAACCGCTTTTAGCGCAAATCTGAATTCCTTGAATCATTTGCCGCAGAGTCAAAATCAATCATATCCGAAATATGTTCAGAGTCCGCAGAATTCTTCATATTCAAGCACGGGTTCAAATCAGAATAGTCAAACAAATTCTGATCCAAATATGTTCAAATGCAACATTGCAGTCAACCAAAACAATGCAGTTTCTGAACAAGTTTCCAAACAACACATGGTACTTCTTGCCACGGTGTTGGAATCGTATGAAAGTTTGGTGGCTAGAAAGATTGGTAATCCGGAGATGAACGCCGAAGACTATGATCAAATAGATGAAGAAGAGCTTGAGCTGATGGATATTAAGTGGGCTTTAGCATTAATCATTCGGAGGGTTACTAAGTTTATTGCATTAACCGGCAGAGACATCGGGAATTAAAGCAACAAATTGGGGTTCGACAAAACGAAGGTTACCTGCTTTAGATGCCGACAGAAAGGGCATTTCATGAGAGAATGCAAGAATCCAGAGGCAATTGGTAACCAAAGTTCATTTGGAGGTGGCAATGAATACTACAACAAGTCGCTACAGTACAAGCCATTTCCAAAGAAGACTTAAGTCGAAAATCAAGAGAAACCAACCAACAACACAAAAAAGGCAATGAGTGCTTCAAATGAAGATGACGGTTTTGACTGGAATTCTTATATTGCCAAAAAGACTGCAGTTGCTCTAATGGCTGAGATCGTAGAAGATACATCTGCTGAAGATGCAGCCATGGAGAATGCAATGCTAGAAGAATATATGCAACAAGCTGAAGAGGAGGAAATCTATCATCACACAAAGATGCAGGGTATCCTTTCTACTAACGTGTCTACTAGTTTCGCAGGTTGTTTTGGCGATACAACATCTTCAGAACATGGTGCTGAGGAAAAACCTATGGTTGAGGAGGTTATCAATGTAACCAAAGAAATGAATGAAGAAAACCTCACAGAGATCGCCAATAAAGCCATGTTGGCAAACCTGACGAAGGTAGGTCCAGAGGTAAAGGTTGTAGAAAAGGAATTGGTTAAAGTACAAGTCGTCAAGGTTGAGAAACCATGTACGAAATGTACTGAACCGTGTGCTCAATGTGCTAAAAAGTCTCAGATCATAAGCGAAGTAAATGTGCATAATAATAATTTCAAATACGATTATCGCACAATGAAGGAGGCTTATGACAAAATGAAAGATGATTACAGCAGGTTGGATAATAATAACATTGAACAACACGACACTGTCAGAATATTAAAAGCTACTTTAATGGAAAAACAAAAAGCTATTAACGTTTACATAAACAACATTGCTGAAGTAAAACAAGAGCTTCAAGACATGAAAATCAAAACCGAAAGGGTTCGACAGCTTCTGAAAAGCTATACCACAAATGCCTACGTCATTGATCACATTCTTCCAACTATTCAGTCAGAAGAAAATGTTCAAAAAGCCAAAGGTATGAAACATGGAGATTATAGCAACGTTCCACCACCCTTGTGCGAAAAGAATTGTCGTAAAAAGGCTGAGGGGATGGAAAAGGCACTCAACATTGAACTTTTAACCGGAAAGAAAAATGAGCTGCCTGAGAACATTGATATAACCTACACGAGTGATGATGGTGAAGCAGTGGTTAAGAATGTTGTTGAAAATGTTTTGAATGATTCTGATGATGGCAGCTTTGAAAGCGCCAACTCGAGTTCGAACAATTCTGATTCACAATCTGAAGATGACGACACATCATCGGAAGATAGCCTAAGTGATGATCCTAACGTTGTCATGTACAAAGTTAAGGATTCTGATAGACTATACTTCGACAATAGCTTTCCGATTCGGAATGTGAAGGAAGATCAGCTTGATAAATTCTTCAAACTCGTTGAAGTTTCATAAGAAGATTTGGAAATTAATGAAAAGAAATTTTACTCAAAACCTAAAAGAAACAACTACCAAAGAAATGGTGGTGACTTTCCAGAACATAGGAGAGCGGGGTTGGGTTTGGATGTAGAAGAAGAACCGAACAAGAAAAAGTCACCATTTCGCGAATACAGAGATAAAAAATAAATGAAATTTGTATATGGGACGAGCATGGTTCAGGAAGAGAGTTTGATTGGGAAGCAATCAAACGATGAGTTCAAAAAAGAAAAAGAACTTCGAGATAAGGCTAAAGCTACAAGTGGTGTAAAATCCACTAGTAGACATTCTCATGATGATCGAACTTGCTTCAAATGCAATGAAGTTGGTCACATTGCACGCAAGTGTCCGAAATCTAAGCCGGTATATCTTCAAAGGAAAACAAGTTCAGATGTTGAAAAGCCTAAGCAACCAGAGTTTGTAAAGCCTGTTAAAATTCTGAAAAGAAATGAATCTAAACTTGAAGTTAAACCTAAAACTGAATCGAGGTTTGAAAATTCAATTTTCAAAAAAGGTGAAACTTCCATGACAAATGAATCAAGCTTTTACATAAAAAAAGGCAAACATAAAATCACAATCCTGGATTGCTAAAAAGAAATCATCAACATCTGAAGTTACCAAGTCTGAGCTAGTTAAGACTGGTAACAACAAAGAGTCTTAATCTGAGATTAAAACTGAAAATGTCAAACCTTCAAAAGATACAATGAAAGTTAAGTTTAAAAATAGTAACAACAGTGATATCTCAGATGGTGATTTTGAGGATGATTATGAAGCTTTTTATCCCAAACCCAAGACCAAGAAGGCTTGGGTCGCGCTTTTTAACTGAATGATAATTTGTGCAGGGGCTCCAGAGATCCATTCTATCAAAGTGGATTCTGGATAGTGGAGCGTCAAGGCACATGACATGGATGAAAGCTCTTCTTTTCGATATCAAAGCGATAAATGGAGGTTATGTTGGTTTCGCGGGAAACCAAGGTGGCCGGATTGTAGCAGAAGGAAAGCTCTCAAATGGAGTTGTATTGTTTGATCGTGTGAATTACATTGCTGAGCTAGAGAACAATCTTCTAAGCATCTCGTAGATTTGTGATAAACAGTTCACAGTTCATTTCAATGACAAAGAGTGTATGATACTTAAGTCGGGTTTCAAAATTCCAGATGATTGGATTCTCATGCATGCTCCACGCGAAAAAGATCTCTATGTGTTAGAGATGGGCAATGCTACAACACCATCCAAAACGGCTCAATGTTTTGTCACAAAAGCCATGGAGAAAGATTCTATTCTATGGCATAGAAAATGGGGCACATTTATCTAAGAAAAATGAATTTTCTGGTTCATAACGACTTGGTTGAGGGGGTGAATCTTCGAAGCTTTCACATGACGGATCACTGTCTAGAATACAAGAAAGGGAAGCAGAAGAAGAAATCACATCCTAAGAAGATTCTGAATTCTATAAAGCTTCCGCTTGAATGTTTGCATATGGATCTTTTCGGTCCAGTAAACGTCCGAAGTATTTCTGGAGATCTATACTGTTTGGTTGTCACAGATGATTATTCTCGATATTCATGGGTATTCTTTCAAGAGTCTAAGGATGAAACGTTTGATAATCTGGTGATTCTCATCAAGAAGCTCAAAAATCTATATCATCTGCCTGTCAAACGTATTCGCAGTGACAACGACACGGAGTTCAAGAACAACAAGATGAAAGAGTTTTGCAACGCCAAAGGAATTATGCACGAATTTTGTTCACCTTATACTCCACAACAAAATAGCGTAGCTGAGAGGAAGAATAGAACTTTGATCGAAACAGCAAGAACACATGCTTGTAGACTCGAAACTTCCTGTTAGCTTTTGGAGTGAGGCAGTTGCAGCGGCATGCTACACATTAAA
Source organism: Scalesia atractyloides (assembly GCA_947069175.1). NCBI lineage: Eukaryota > Viridiplantae > Streptophyta > Magnoliopsida > Asterales > Asteraceae > Scalesia > Scalesia atractyloides. The sequence goes on from CAMTDV010000030.1 coordinate 34,041,471, forward strand.
CAGGGTCTTAACTGTCAAACCGACTAAAAAGACATGTTTTGAAATGATCAACCGAAGGAATCCAAATTTGAAATATCTAGAGCCATTTGGTGCACCATGTACAGTGATTGACCAAGATGGTAAATTCGGTGCTAAATCACTTGAAGGTTTCTTTGTCAGGTATGCTAGTCCGCTAAGGAGAGTTTATGTTCCTGCTTTGAGAAAAGTGATTGAAGCACAACATGTTGATTGCTTTCGGTACACAACTCCTATTCAGAGAAAAGGCGATGCGTGGTTGTTCAATTACCAAGATTTGTGGAAGTCATTCGACTTGCCAGAAGAGCCGTCTGATGAAGAACTTACAGCTCTTTATTATCTTCAACAGTCGGCAAACCAAGAACAAATTTTAAGACCAATTGTGGTTAATCAACCCACGTTGGTACTTCGTCTTCTGGAGCAGGTCCGAGTAATAGTGGTGTTCCGATTGAACAAGTTTCTGAAGCAGAACCTACTACAACTCCAGCAAATGTCTCCACTGAACCAGGAAATGCAACTACAGAGCCCAATACTTCTCAGATCAGAATTATGATTCTGATGAAGCTCCAACTTTTGATGATGATAGAGAATCCTCTTCCGATGAAGAATCCAAGTAGATATCCAACATGTTGAATCAATCTGCTGGCCCGAGCAATCAAAATGAAGCTACATCTAGTGCTCCTGAAGTTAATTTGATTGTTGATCTGAATATCACAAATCAGAATAGCACGGTTGATGTTCCTAGCGAGGAGATGCCACGATCTTATTTTTATCATCCTTCAACAAACATAATTGGAGAGCTACAGACTGGTGTGTAAATAAGAAGTCAAATCAACAAAGCATTAAGTTGTTTCTATACCCAAGTTGCTCCTACTCAAGACTACTGCTATTATTCATGTTTCATATCTCAAATAGAGCCGAAGACTATGAATGAAGCTCTAGGTGATGAGAATTGGGTAATAGCAATGCAAGAGGAACTGTTACAGTTTGAGAAACTGGGAGTCTGGAGGCTTGTAGACTTACCACCGAAGCAGAAAGCTATAGACACAAAGTGGGTCTTCAAGTGTAAAAGGGATGATCAGGGTGTGATAGTTAGAAACAAAGCTCGGTTGGTTGTCAAAGGTTTTCACCAGCAAGAAGGAAGTGACTATACGGAAGTCTATGCACCGGTTACACGTTTAGAGTCAATCCGCATTTTCCTCGCATTCGCAGCTTGGAAAGGATTTAAGGTGTACCAGTTGGATGTAAAATCTGCATTTCTCTACGGTAAACTTCGTGAACAAGTGTACGTCGGCCAACCACCGGGGTTCGTCGATCCGCTGAACAAGAACAAAGCTTATCTCCTAGACAAAGCTTTATACGGATTACACCAGGCCCCGAGAGCTTGGTACGAGACGTTATCTCAACATTTCGTTGGAAATGGCTTTACTAGAGGCACAGTGGACAGTACATTGTTTACCATGGAAGTCGAAAATCATCTAATCATCGTACAAATCTTGTGGACGATATCATCTTTGGTTCAACGGATGATAGTCTTTGCAAAGAGTTCGAAAAGATCATGAAGAAGAACTTCGAGATGTCTTCTATGGGTGAAATGAAATTCGTCCTTGGATTACAGGTCGATCAGTTACAAGACGGCATATTCATTCATCAAACCAAATATGTTCACGATATTCTGAAGAAGTTTGAAATGGATAGCTCGAAGCCGCTTTCGACTCCTCTAGCACTGAATCATAGAATTTGCATTAACGAAACAGGAACCAAAGTGGATGATGCGCTCTACCGATCGATGATAGGATCTCTTATGTATCTGACGACATCTCGCCCAGATATCATGTATCGTCCCTGCCTTTGCGCAAGATATCAGTCCAGTCCCGAGTGTCTCACATGCAGATAGTCAAAAGAATATTCCGTTACTTGAAGGGATGTCCAAGCACCGGCTTGTGGTGTCCAAAGAACGATAACTTTGATCTGACGGGATACGCTGATTCTGACTTCGGGTGAATTCTAAATCTACAACGGTTGGGTGCCAGTTCTTCGGAACTAGATTATTAACATGGCAAAGAAACAAACCACGGTCTCTCTTTCTACCTGTGAGGCAGAATACATTTCTGCTTCCAGTTGTTGTTCACAAATCCTTTGGATTCAACAACAGATGAGGGACTTTGGATTGCAATTTCTTGATACGCCTTTATATGTAGATAATAAGACAGCAATCGATATCACTAAAAATCCTGTTCATCACTCTCGAACTAAACACAGAAATTCGTTATCACTTCATTCGTGACTGGTACGAAAAGAAGTTGGTGCGAATAGAAAAAATCCACACCGATGAAAAAAAGCTGATTTTTATACCAAAGTTTTTCCTTTAACAAGATTTAATTATCTAATGAGGCTTAACGGTATTAAAAATTTGTTGATAGGTGCCGAAGCAGAGGTTGAATATGGATCGGACGACGAGTTCACGTGATCCACATTGGTTTGTATATCTTTTAGATTAGTATTTCTTAAAAACTAAAATACAAAAATATGTTATTGATTTTAGGGGGAGAAATATTTGAGAAAATACAAAACCATATGAAAATTTTCAAAAAGTACAAAAACATTGAAAAAGATAGAAAGAATTTGTTGTCACAAAGGAAATGATAGTACATCAGTTGAATATCACAGTATGCTAAAGAATTGTAAAATTTAAAAGTGATAAACAAGTCATACTCTGGATGTGTTGATAGACTATACACATTAGTAAATTGTTTCTGAGATATAAACTAAATTTTACAACTGCTTAATGTTGTGGATTAACATATCTCGGATATATGGACTTAGTACTCCAAAATTTCGTTTGAGAGATTGCCTAATTCTGAGATACGAGGTCTTTATAGATAGTTGATATCTGGGGTATTATACAAGCTCTTCTGATTTTTCGGAAGCAATAGCTTAGAATTTCTATAATGTTTTTGCTTAAAACCGCTAAACTGCATGCAAAACTGAAAAGAATCGAAAGATCTAACCATTTGCAGTGCTTAAAAGATTGCTTTAGTGGAACACACCTTTAAGACGAGCCTTCATCTATTTATCGATATGATGGTATTAACCTGAGCTCTCAAGGCTTCGTATTAACCCAGATACATATATCATTTACGCTATATTCACCTGTAAGATGAAATCTATGGAATCTTGATACGGGAGTATATTCTAAGATAGGAACCATAGTTAAGTCAAGTTTCATAATTCATACCTAACATATCTTGGAAAAATTGAGAAATGTGTCTAAGTTTAAGTGGACAAACATATCGACAATCTAGGTAAACGAGTTTAGAACTTAAAGTCATCTAAAGGTCAATGATACTGGTGATATGTCTCAAACAACTGATATGATCCTTAGACACGAATTTACAAAAATATATCTGTAAATATGTTTGTACATAGTTTACTTGTTCTGTACATAGTTTATCTGCTTTACAGATTAAAACCAAAAAGATTTTCAGTGTGTTTTAGCATAAAGTTACAAAAATACAAAAAGATTTTGTTTCTACATTAGTTTCAACAAGCCAATGTTGGAGAACGGATCTTCGAAGTCTGGTAAGGTGCTAAACTGGTGGAAATCTAAATGACAACGGGCTGGGAGCTAATCGGTAAAATCTGATAAGCCAAAACGATTAAAAGTTCATTAATTTGAAACTTGATTTTGAAAAAAAACCAACAGTTTGTTCATAACGAGTCGAACCGAGGTCATTAACTTAGACTCGGCAGACTAATCGGTTAACCAAGGTCATTAGCTTAGACTTGGTCAACTGAGTGGATTGTTAAAACTGGTAAAATCTGAAAAGTTTAGGGTCTAAATTGAAAATTTTGAAAATTTGGGTTTGAAATTGATCAAGTTCGCCCGGACTTGTAATCAAGTTCGACCGAACTTGTACATGCTTTTAAAGAGTTATCAGTCAACAAGTTCGCCCGGACTTATGTTCTAATCTCTATTGATTGGAATAACAAGTTCGCCTGAACTTGTTAAGTATAAATACTTTATAAGTTCGACCGAACTTCATTATCAGTTTCTTTAAAGAGTTGAACGAACTTGAGCGATTTAGGCGATTTTCAAAATTAGCAAACATAAGTCGAATTAATGCCCGTTTTTATAGTGATTAGTGGTGATTTACACACTACTCATCATGGCAATGGTTAGTGATTCAGATTTGGACCGTGTTTTGATATGATTTTAACTTGTTAGATATGAGAGTGGACTGTTGGACATGTTTTAGACTTTTATTGAACAAATTGGACAATAAAACATGTTATACAAACATAAACGACCATAAATGATACAACAGTTTGATCATAATGTCATATACATGGTGTTTACAGGTTTTGATGAAAGAGACGACAAGTTCTCCCGAACTTGTCAAATGGTTCTTTGAACCAAGTTCGGCCGAACTTGTTCTCAGATGATTAAAAGGATATATCTTATACAATTTCGCCTGAACTTGTATGTCAAAGCTTCAAAATTCATTAACCTTTGCCAAGTTTGCCCGGACTTGTCTGATAGTGTTTCAAAGGTTAAAACTGAACAAGTTTGCCCGAACTTGTTTAAGTTTTGATTCTTTTGTTTAGGCAAGTTCGCCCAGACTTAATTGAATTGGAATGGAATGGTTAAATAGTTAAACAAATCCGCCTGAACTTGATAGAAATTTGTGAAAAATTGTCAATCTTTGCTAATTCTGTCTCGATTTACTGTTGAAGAAAAGGTATATGTCCATCTCTGGAAGCATATGAATGTATTCTCGCGTTTATGCAGCGGATTCCTATTCACAAGGCAATTACGAAAAAAGACTGTGTGTCACACCCCAACTTGCAGCGGAAGAAAAAAAAATACGGGATGCAACAGACACCTCTAGTACAAGCACATTGTTTATAAAGACACTACATTTTATTCTTTACAAACGTTGATTACATAGTACATGTATGTTACAACTGCGTGTTCCCATGAACCACATAAGTCTTCTAAGCTGCATGCATCTATATCAGGATTAGTCTACAAACACATCTAGAACAACATACATGGATCACATCAGTCTCAAGTTACCTAAACTGCATGTTAGTTTTAAAAAAAGGGGGTCAGCTAACGCTGCGTGAGTTCCACTGGTTTAGTTGTTGTGTAACAATATGGATTCACAAGTTTAATTGCACTGTCACAGTCACAGTGACGGTCACAGTCACAGTTATAGTCACAGATGGAATTACACGAGGACACAAGTGAAACCTTGACCTATCATAGTCACTCCATGTCAGACAGACACATCATCGCTCCGGGTCGTGTCACCGCAGACACTTCCCACCGGGCCGTGTCAAGACAGGCACGTCATCCCGGCAATTGAGTCATGTAAAGTTCAATGTTCCTCTGCAGTTATGCCTAACAACATAACCAAATTTAGGACGCGTGCAGTTGCCTAGTCACCGACACACAGTGTCACCTAGACACTACCTGGAACAACTGGGTTTGTCAGACCAATAGTACAATCGATTGCCCCCGGCTTACACTAATCACTTGTAGAGGGAGGTAGTTCGTGTGTTAGATAATTCACATCATCACAAGTTGGTACAATTAACATAGTTTCGTAACATGCAAGTCATTATAGAAAACAGTAACACAATTTACAAATGGGAGAGTAAAACTCACTCCCAAATTGGTGTATTCAACATAGTTTTTAACATGCAAGTCCCCAGAAAACCGTAAAACCATTCAAAAGTGGGGAAGTGAAACTCACGGTGCAAATAGTGGTCTCAACACAAGAATGATCAAGCAGCTGGATCAACTTTAATAACACACATGTAAGTATGGACTCAAATCAGTATCTAAGTTGGTAATGGTTATAACTTGGATCTGGTTAGGAGTTTTTACTCCGGATTGAGTCTATAGGACACTGGTATGGTGATGGACGTCCGGGTAGTATTAGTTTTCATTTCGGCTTCCGGGCACCGTTTCGCGTGCCAGCCAAAGTCAGTAGTTTAACGTGTTCGGATAATGGTACAGGAATACCAATATTGCCAACACGTGGTTATTTAAGAATGATTAACTTTCCATCAATGGAGTTTGAGTGTTTGGGGAGTCTAGGTTGCCCAGATTTAAGTTTCCATTTTCACCGTCGGGAATCCTCCCAAACTGTCTTAGGACACACCCATAGTGCCCAACTTGCCCGGGAATCTCCCAGAATACTCCCGGTGTTCCAATTATAGTATTTCTCGGGTTGGATCAGTTCCCAGTTCTGGCAGGTTCGTTATACGGTAAACCGCCAAAATTGATTTAAAATAACTTATTTTTAATTCCATAAATTCCCATTTAATAAAAATTTGTAAATTTTTATATACCTCAGTAAAAACCTGTAGATTAATGGAAAATTTTCTAGGAATTTATTTTCGCATTTTACTTATTTAGAAAAATTATTTATAAAACCATTTTTAACCACATAATTATCATTAAGTACCATCAGTGGTTCAAAAATTCCCAAACAATTCCTAAACATCCCATACATGTCCGGGAACATCTCATACAATTTGAGATTTTGCCGATTTCCTGAATGTGTGTTTCCGGCTACCCAAAACTTGCAACAACGCGGATTTTTAACCCAAGTCAACACTCAACCAATGGAATCCGAATTTTCCCAGAACATTCCCCATATTTTCCTTAGTGTCTTGGTAAAATTTGGTGATTTATTGAATTCGTTTGATAATTTTTCCGGAATTCTTTCGGTAAAACAGTTAAAATTCACCAAATATCATAGAACATTCCAACAATTCTAAACTTTTACGTGGACCTTCCTGTCAATAACCTACATTACCACACCAAATTTCAGCTCAATCCAATACCCACGGACCAAGTTATAGTCCAAACAATTTTTTGTCTATTCTAGATTCGAGTTTCGGGTGATATACCTAGCGATTCCTTCGATTCCAAGTGTTTTTCTTGAGTCCAGAAGTGGTTGGGTTCTATATTCAGTACCTACACATCAAGTACAACCCAAATATGCTAGAACTTAGATCAATCAAGCTTTGTTTCATTGTTTTTCGGTTAATCGAATAGTTATGCGATTTTTGTCGAATTGGTGTTGATTAGGGTATCAAACCCCAAAGATTTGTGATCATGGATTCCATATTACACCAGGGGAGTACCAATATGTTCTTTATCAGCCCATAAACATCTTTAAACCTCCAAAAATCTTGGATTATAATGAGTTTTTCGGCTAGAAATCACGTTTAATCAAGAAAACATGATCAAAACCATAAAACCCAAGGTTTATACCTTTGATTTGAAGTTTTGAAGATGATAATCAGTTGGAGAAGATGAAGAAATGTTCGGTTTTTGAGAGAAAATGGGGGTTTTCTTTGATTTAAATGGAAATAAAATTAAAAACTATATATATGGGGGGGAGTGGCGGTTTGGGTGTGGGCTCCAAGGGGGCACCTCGTACTTCGATATACATGTTAAAAGTGTAGGACCGATCCTCGATGCTTAGGAACCTAAATTTGATATCTAACGTCCATAATAGCGGAAATATTACGCCTTGTTACCAATAGACAAGATTTAATCAGTTAAACGTCAGTTTTATAGATCAAACGTTCTGGTTACAGACTGACAGAGCTTCGCCTCTGAAATGCCAAAGTTAACTAGGTATTTATAGATCAACAAGTTCGGCCCAAGGGAGTAGAAGTAGAATGCAGCGGAAGTCTTCATTCATACCGAAAGAGTATACATCTTTATAAGTCCAGCTGTCGGAGTTCCTGGAGAGAATCCGACAGCACCTCCCCGTAGGGATGCCAAAAACTTAAAAGACAAATGAACAACACACCTATATGTAGGGAGACAAGTTCGCTGGAGTGTATGGAAGTTCGGGCGAACTTGACCTAGTCAAGTTCGGCTGAACTTGACTTCCTAAGAGCATTCTCGAGCGAACTTGACTAAAGGCACATCAAGTTTGGGCGAACTTGACCAATACAGGTCAAGTTCGGGCGAACTTGACCAATACAGGTCAAGTTCGGGCGAACTTGTTCCCTTTTACACTGAAATCTTCGTATTTTGGTCGTGTGTTCGATTCTAACCTATACAATATTCAACACACGCTCTATCTAGCCTATTCGACAAGTGACGAACACAATAGTGCATCAATAAAAAGATGATGTTTATCTTCCGCTTGCGTTTAGGTTCGTTTTCGGGTCCCGGACGCATTCGCGATTTGCGAAACGGGCTTCGTTTTTTCGCGCCCTTACTATCAAAAGACTCAGTTTTAAAAATTGGGCATAACCGTCTCGAAACCCGAGAACGGTTACGTTTTAATCATAAAAGTCTCATATGACGTTCATTTAAGTGTTTTTAAGCTTGATCGATCATTCCTTGCACATTTAGTTGCCTTATGTTATGCCCGGAACGAAGGCGTTTCCCTAACCGGGAGCTGCTTTGTTTTGCTTGCCCGGGCTTTGATTATTTTCAAACCTTATGTCCCAGTCTATGGCACAAAACTAAGTTGTTCCTGGAACTCGGAATCTTAAATGTTGCTACCGATAACCTAGTAATCAACGTCAAAGGTTTAATGTGTTGTTAAACGTCAAGTCTCCGTTTAACACGTTGTTCAAGGCAAAGGATACCAACCTCGCATCATTGGCCCTTAATAGTGTCATGTTAACCATGACGTGTTCCCAGAATCATCAATCCATTCACGACTTCGTCTTACCATGTAGGTGACGCATAGCGTCAACGTAATGTTTTTGGTAATTACTGTGCATATACTCCTATTATAGTCAGTGTCACAAGTTTCAGAATTTGTATCATCACACATAATCACAACAATATCATGATATACATATCATGTTCGGTTACCACGGACTTGTACCAATCAAAGTTTACCGGGATTTTTCACAATTGTCACAGTCTCCCCCGGTTAAAAAAATTTCGTCCTCAAAATTCCGTTTAGTAATTCGTTGGAAAGCTCAGTCAGCCATCTGACAGACAAGTATGTTTTCGCTTTTCGTTTAGTATTATCATCGTACGGAGATGATAATTGTGCTACATAGTAGCTGTGTAATCTGTCCATCCACAATTCCTACGTATTATTAAGATTAACGTTTGTCATCACTTCCAATCTGAAAGTGAGAGTGTTGTTGCACTCATAGCAAACTAGGAGTCACGTGTTCAGCTTGCAGATAACATCAATTATTATGTTTTCTTCGCATTCATTATCTTCACCATTCAGACACCATAAGTTTCATTTACGATTTCGTTTAATAAATTATTGAACACCCCCTATAAAGGAGGAGTATGGGTACTTTCCCAGGGTTCGTTATGAACACCGAAATAGTGAGCACCATGCTCCGCATGTTGGTATAAAGAGAACAAATTTGTTTTCACTGAGTTGTGAGTGATAGTCTTCCCTTGTTGTTGTGTGTGTGGTTATCTTTGGTTACTACAAACCGACCACGAGAATCCCTACTCTGTGGTAGAGAATAGGAAAGAAAAGGCTTTTGAGAGCCTAAGGTTGCCATAAGGCGAGCATGAACACGAATACCAACGAATCTGCACGCTTGCATCAATGGTGTGCCCGAGCTACTCACCAGTAGTCGGATTACGTCGTAAAGATATAAAATTTATACAATAATATTTCCAATTTATGTTAAGTTTCGGGAACTTGGCTCCAACTGTGGTACAACTGTTTACATCTTTTCCAGAAGGAAATAACTTAATAACTTCGATAACATCGATGTATTTCTCTGGGAGATAATTGTATACATTTTGCCATATACTGGGGATGGTGGAGTGTGTACCCAAGGCGGTTTTAATTCCAGTAATACCACGTCTAGAATGCTACTATATCACGTAGAAATATTTGAGGCGTGATGCGTGCCTAACGATCACAAGTGTCACCATGATGCTCCTAATTATGGAATCAAAATTAACTGTAGACGTGCAAGTAACTTTGCAAAAGATGACTAAGTAACGAGTCATCGAATCAAGATTCCCCATCAACGGAGTATCCCCCGCAGTGTTGGAACATAGCCACGCTTTACTACGGTTTAATAAGGATATCGTTGATGGAAACAACAAGAAGTAATCATTTTCTATTTTGGTGAACTTTTGTGAACCAGTTGATATTTAGTCTGCTAAGATGTGGCATCGTTTAAATCTCCAACGTTTATACTTTATAATTTACGTTAATGAAATAATTGTTTTCGTTTAAGGGGGTACCAGTTGTGTACTTTTCATCCTTATATGGGTGAGGTGGCACAGTTCACAAGATGGTTTATCACTCAAAACGATCTTGGTTTAGATTGGGAAAATCGTGTGGTTTTGTGAAACCATGGGCGAAAGCCCGAATCCATAGGGCAGTGAAGGAATACATGCTGCCGAGAAGTGTAGGAACATGGATCCACAATCGCTCGGCCACCTCTTGAAATAACAGAAGCAGCTTTAAAAAAAGCTGAATGAAAACGATACTCAATCGGGGTAAGCCTAGTACTTGGCCAGCTAGGATACGAATAGAGGTTATTAATGCCAATTTTGCAGCTAGTCGGTGCACCCAACTAAGCACCGATTTACACTTTGGTCATTTGGTTTGACTTGGTATCGCACATCGAGGTATCTATAATTCGTATCATATGTTACATAACTTTCCAATTTTGAGGAGAATTAGTTGTAGCGTCGAAGTTTATTCTTATTTTAGGCATATAATACGTGCTTATCAAAGGAAATCCCCCCTCTGGATGATATTCGAGGGACGTCTTCGGAAGATTCACTAGTCCCTTCCTCTGGAATGATTGGGAATACTAGGTTTCTGGTTTATCTTTCCCCAGGTGGGTTTCCTGCACAAAAGACACCAACTACGGTATTCGGACGACTCCTGACAATTCCTATTTCAAAGAGTGTTTAGTTTTGACCTGGTTCCTTTGTGTAGGGTAGTTCGTGCTTTTCATAGTATGGCGTATATACGTCACTCCAGTGACATGTTCGACCGCACACTTAAGCACTGGCCCTCTTTGATTTAAGTCTCAGTGCAATTTTAACAGTTGCATAATGTCGGATATTATTACATATATGATAATGATGTTGGTTATACAGGTTGTGGACTCATGCGTGCGACGAATTTGTGTGATATGGGACAGTTGAAAATGTCACATTAATACATGTATATATATATATATATATATATATATATATATTGTTTATAATAGAATGGTCTCGAAGCGCTCACCACAAATGACCGAGGCCGAAATCGCGTAGATGATAGCGCACAGCTTCCGACAATCATCCCCACGATCGTGAATTTCACTTGTGGTACGAATACCCAAGTATATATGTATATATACAGTATTATCGTTAAGATTTATCCCGTTCTTGTTTCCTTAAGTAACACAAGGACTCAAAAAACGTTAAGATGATAGCGCACAGCTTCCGACAATCATCCCCATGACGCGAAAAGCCTTAATCGCAAGGAATCAAAAAACCATGTATCCTCTTATGCGGTTTCTAGCATGAATGCACCACCCTGATATGGGTGATATTGATTCAAGACTCAGTATCTCAGGGATACCGAAAGAATTCAGGTCAGGACCCCGTGTGGTCTCGAGTTTGAAGATGTAAATAAGAGTTCTCACATAGGTTAATCATCGTATTACGGTACTCGAATAATACTCGAAGGCGATCTCATCTTTTATTAGAACATATTTTCACTAAGTTATGCGAGGCTGAAAACAAGGGATCGTTTGATATGTGAAAATCTTGTATGATTCTTTTGAATACCGTCCTTCGAATTAGATATACGTATATATATAAAATAATCGTCTAACGAAAATTTCTTTTATATCATTTTGTTTCCTAGTTATGCATTAAAAGACAGCTTTGTTACGGCCCTTTGTACCCTTCATTCCCTACTTCATCGAGTTACTGGGGATTTATCTTGTATTGGTTTGAACTAAATCGATAGGGAGTATCAAATTAGTAATTACATGTACCGGACCTCAACATTATCCAACAGTGTCAGTGAGGAGAATTGCATTGATTTTTAAGCGATGAATCGGATTACTTAATGATTATAGTTTTCATACTTCGTACTGGGTTACGTCACCCCCAACCGAGGTCTACCAGATTGACATTTGGATGGGCCCGCGAAGAATGTTATATATTTATAATTAAATGTATACATCGGAGTGTCCTGTTAATGCGAAGTATTAACGGGTTCGAAAGATATGGACGAAAGGTTTTCGCCTCCACGAGCTTTATTACAATCAGATCCGCATCCACACAACTCCCTGTCGTACTTTGATTACATCGGATAAGTTTCTCTTATTTATGTGTTGCCCCTAAATCCCCTTGAGTTATGAATACCAATTCTAATTACGTGTCCTTATTGAGAGTTAGAGGTCGTATCACTAGCGAACAATAGCTAGTAAACGAAATATACGCTTCAACCGAATAGCTTCCTAGACGACGGCCGGTGACATAAGTATAATTGGTTCGTCGTAACGTAATGATTTCGAATAAATGGATATACGTTCTAGCAAATCCTGCCAAAAGAATTAATTACGCTGAATTGTCTTACCAAAGACAAAACATTGTTACTTATCACGAATGAATCATTGGGTGATCGATGTGGGTAAGCTATCATCGGCTATACCCAAATAGTTTAATACAGAGTACTACCAGGGTGTAGTACCCCTAGAAAGTCGTATTATAATTTCGAAAAAAAGACCTTTCCCGGATTAACCCAAAAGTCGGTACATGTTAACCCCCAACTACCTTTAATTTAAAATCATCGTAAACATATATATAGGTGTCGTTGTTACAACAACTGTGGCATTATTACAAGGTCGAAGTCTCGTGCTGTATTGCCCCAAAACATAACCGAACGAGTGCAACATGAAGCCCGTCTGCCTTGAGTAATGGTAGCTTGATAATGTAGCCGGGTGTTTATATATAGAAAGTACCGCAACGTATCCACCACACCCATATACATGATCAATGTTCCGTTCACCATGATATTCGGGCGTCATATTACTTTTTGCAAATAACCAACTGAAATTCAAAACAATCGTTAATCGTATAGAATACAATGTAACCAACGGTCACACGAAACGATGTTCCACATCGCAAAGCGTTTCAAAGGAATCTGTATCATCACAAACTCTATACCCCATGGCATCGAATGACAACGGGAAGGGTAACTTATTCACGCACCCCATGCCATCTCCATAACCCAGAGATTGTCATGTTCAGATATAACATATATCGAAACACGTGCTAGAGATACCACTAAGTATTATAGTGTCACACAACGTGAAAGCTAGTGCCAAAAGTATAAGCAGAAGAGGAATCCCGCGGACCATCAAATGAATTGCGGATTCAAGGACGAAAAAGTTTCGTAAGATGTTTGACTCTGTGATTGTATAACAATCGAATGTGAAGCAACGAGAAGTGAAGTGAGGATCCATACACGTCCTCCCAGTCTATCAGAATGACCTGTGCGTTCTTTGTGTATCTATGTTCATTTTTAAGTACCATTCTGGTATGCAATCGTTGTTATAATAATTATAAGGATAGAGTTGGTGAGATCGTATCGTAATAAAGGCTTAAGTTCTCACATTATAAAGTATATGTAACAACTGTGTGAGTGATAGGAATCAACCTCTAGTGGTTATTAAATATGTGGTCAGTAGGAATGTGGAATGGACTGTAATACCAGTTTTCTGCCTATCCCGAAGGCATCTGTAGTAACGCATTATTCACCAATCCTATGGGATGTATCAAATTACGCCCAAACATTCACACACTATCACCTTGGTACACGTATGTATCATTCCACGTATTTAAGTGTGTTTATTACCGCGGCTTTCCCATCACAGCCTCATATGAGCAAGTCTGTTATTACGTTCCGGACCATAACAACCCACTTGCCCCACAAGGCCATCCTGGTACTTGCAAATAGGGTACTTTACAGTGTTCACTAAAGACCTTGAGTAGAGGTTAATTTTTCCAATGATGTCCACTAAAGTCCGAGCCTGTAGTTATAGTCTAGGTTTCCTCAAAAACACCTAATTCTCTATAACCAATGGCTCTGATACCATCTTCTGTCACACCCCAACTTGCAGCGGAAGAGAAAAAATACAGGATGTAACAGATACCTATGGTACAAGCACATTGTTTATAAAGACAGTACATTTTATTATTTACAAACGTTGATTACATACTACATGTATGTTACAACTGCGTGTTCCCATGAACCACATAAGTCTTCTAAGCTGCATGCGTCTATATCAGGATTCATCTACAAACACGTCTTGAACAACATACATGGGTCACATAAGTCTCAAGTTACCTGAAATGCATGTTAGTTTTAAAAAAGGGGGTCAGCTAACGTTGCATGAGTTCCACTAGTTTAGTTGTTGTGTAACAATATGGATTCACGAGTTAAATTGCACTGGTCACAGTCACAGTGATGGTCACAGTCACAGTTATAGTCACAGATGGAATTACGCGAGGACACAAGTGAAACCTTGACCTGTCATAGTCACTCCGTGTCAGACAGACAGATCATTGCACCGGGTCGTGTCACCGCAGACACTTCCCACCGGGCCGTGTCAAGACAAGCACGTCATCCTGGCAACTGAATCATGTAAAGTTCAATGTTCCCCTGCAGTTATGCCTAACAACATAACCAAATTAGGACGCGTGCAGTTGCCTAGTCACCGACACACAGTGTCACCTAGACACTGCTTGGAGCAACTGGGTTTGTCAGACCAATAGTACAATCCACTGCCCCTAGCTTAAGCTAATCATTTGTAGAGGGGAGGTAGTTCGTGTTTAGAAAATTCACATCATCACAAGTTGGTGCAATTAACACAGTTTCCTAGCGTGCAAGTCATTATAGAAAACAGTAACACAGTCTACAAGCGGGAGAGTAAAACTCACTCCTAAATTGTTGTATTCAACACAGTTTTTAACATGCAAGTTCCTAGAAAATAGTAAAACCATTCAAAAGTGGGGAAGTGAAACTCACGGTGCGAATAATGGTCTTAACACAAGAGTGATCAAGCAGCTGGATCAACTTTAATAACACACATGCAAGTATGGACTCGAATCAGGATCTAAGTTGGTAATGGTTATAACTTGGATCTGGTCAGGAGTTTTTACTCTGAATTGAGTCTATAGGACACTGGTATGGTGATGGACGTCAGGGTAGTATTATTTTTCAGTTCGGCTTCCGGGCACCGTTTCGCGTGACAGCCAAAGTCAGTAGTTTAACGTGTTCGGATAATGGTACGGGAAAATTCCAAAATTTCTAAACTTTGTCGTGGACCTTCCTGTCAACAACCTACATCACAACACCAAATTTCAGCTCAATCCAATACCCACAGACCAAGTTATAGTCCAAACAATATTCTGCATATTCTAGGTACGAGTTTCGGGTGATATACCTAGCGATTCCTTCGATTCCAAGTGTTTTTCTTGAGTCCAAAAGTGAGTGGGTGCTATATTCAGAACCTACACATCAAGTACAACCCAAATATGGTAGAACATAGATCAATCAAGCTTTGTTTCATTGTTTTTCGGTTAATCGAATTGTTATGTGATTTTTGTCGAATAGGTGTTGATTAGGGTATCAAACCCCAAAGATTTATGATCATGGCTGCCATATAACACTAGAGGAATACCAAGATATTCTTATTCAGCCCATAAACATCTTTAAACCTCCAAAAATCTTGGATTAAAATGAGTTTTTCTGGCTATAAATCGCGTTTAATCAAGAAAACATGATCAAAACCATAAAACCCAAGGTTTATACCTATGATTTGAAGTTGTGAAGATGATAATCAGCTGGAGAAGATGAAGAAATGGCAGGTTTTTGAGAGAAAATGGGTTTCTCTTTGATTTAAATGGAAATAAAATGAAAAAAAAAAATAAAAATTATATATATGGGGGAGTGGCGGTTTGGGTATGGGCCCCAAGGGGGCACCTCGTGCTTCGATATCTGTGTTAATAGATGATGTTTATCTTCGTTTGCATTTAGGTTCGTTTTCGGGTCCCGGACGCGTTCTCGATTTGCGAAACGGGCTCCTTTTCTCGATTTTCATAAGTCTTCTAAGCTGCATGCGTCTATATCATGATTCATCTACAAACACGTCTTGAACAACATACATGGGTCACATCAATCTCATGTTACCTGAAATGCATGTTAGTTTTAAAAAAGGGGGTCTGCTAACGCTGCGTGAGTTCCACTAGTTTAGTTGTTGTGTAACAATATGGATTCACAAGTTTAATTGCACTGGTCACAGTCACAGTGACGGTCACAATCACAGTTATAGTCACAGATGGAATTACACGAGGACACAAGTGAAACCTTGACCTATCATAGTCACTCCATGTCAGACAGACATCATCGCACCTGGTCATGTCACCGGAGACACTTCCCACCGGGCCGTGTCAAGACAGGCACGTCATCCCGGCAACTGAGTCGTGTAAAGTTCAATGTTCCCCTGTAGTTATGCCTAACAACATAACCAAATTTAGGACGCGTGCAGTTGCCTAGTCACCGACACACAGTGTCACCTAGACACTGCCTAGAGCAACTGGGTTTGTCAGACCAATAGTACTATCCACTGCCCCCGGCTTACAATAATCACTTGTAGAGGGGAGGTAGTTCGTGTGTTAGATAATTCACATCATCACAAGTTGGTACAATTAACACAGTTTCGTAAGATGCAAGTCATTATAGAAAACAGTAACACAATTTACAAGTGGGAGAGTAAAACTCACTACCAAATTGGTGTATTCAACACAGTTTTTAACATGCAAGTCCCCAGAAAACAGTAAAACCATTCAAAAGTGGAGAAGTGAAACTCACGGTGCAAATAGTGGTCTCAACACAAGAGTGATCAAGCAGCTGGATCAACTTTAATAACACACATTCAAGTATGGACTCCAATCAGTATCTTAGTTGGTAATGGTTATAACTTGGATCTGGTTAGGATTTTTTACTCCGGATTGAGTCTATAGGACACTGGTATGGTGATGGACGTCCGGTAGTATTAGTTTTCATTTCGGCTTCCGGGCACCGTTTCGCGTGCCAGCCAAAGTCAGTAGTTTAACGTGTTCGGATAATGGTACGGGAATACCAGTATTGCCAACACGTGGTTATTTAAGAATGATTAACTTTCCATCAATGGAGTTTGAGTGTTTGGGGAGTCTAGGTTGCCCAAATTTAAGTTTCCATTTTCACCGTCGGGAATCCTCCCGAACTGTCTTAGGACACACCCATAGTGCTCAACTTGCCCGGGAATCTCCTGGAATACTCTCGATGTTCCAATTATAGTATATCTCGGGTTGGATCAGTTCCCAGTTCTGGCAGGTTCGTTATACGGTAAACCGCCAAAATTGATTTAAAATAACTTATTTTTAATTCCATAAATTCCCATTTAAGCTATAATATGAATAAAAATCTGTAAATTTTTATATACCTCAGTAAAAACCTGTAGATTATGGGAAAAAATTTCTAGGAATTTATTTTCGCATTTTACTTACTTAGAAAAACTATTTATAAAACCATTTTTAATCACATAATTATCATTAAGTACCATCAGTGATTCAAAAATTCCCAAACAATTCCTGAACATCCCATACATGTCCAGAAACGTCTCATAAAAATTTGAGATTTTTCTGATTTCGTTTCGGTGTGTTTCCGTCTACCGAAAACTTGCAAAAACGCGGATTTTTAACCCAAGTCAACACTCAACCAATGGACTCCGAATTTTCCCAGAACATTCCCCATATTTTCCTTAGTGTCTTGGTAAAATTTGGTGATTTATTGAATTCGTTTGATAATTTTTCATGAATTCTTTCGGTAAAACAGTTAACAATTCACCAAATATCATAGAAAATTCCAAATATTCTAAACTTTTACGTGGACCTTCCTGTCAAAAACCTACATTACCACACTAAATTTCAGCTCAATCCAATACCCACGGACCAAGTTATAGTCCAAACAATATTCTGCATATTCTAGGTACGAGTTTCGGGTGATATACCTAGTGATTCCTTCGATTCCAAGTGTTTTTCTTGAGTCCAGAAGTGAGTGGGTGCTATATTCAGAACCTACACATCAAGTACAGCCCAAATATGGTAGAACTTAGATCAATCAAGCTTTGTTTCATTGTTTTTCGGTTAATCGAATAGTTATGCGATTTTTGTCGAATAGGTGTTGATTAGGGTATGAAACCCCAAAGATTTGTGATCATGGCTGCCATATAACACCAGGGGAATACCAAGATATTCTTATTCAGCCCATAAAAATCTTTAAACCTCCAAAACTCTTGGATTAAAATGAGTTTTTCCGCTATAAATCGCGTTTAATCAAGAAAACATGATCAAAACCATAAAACCCAAGGTTTATACCTATGATTTGAAGTTGTGAAGATGATAATCAGCTGGAGAAGATGAAGAAATGGCAGGTTTTTGAGAGAAAATGGGTTTCTCTTTGATTTAAATGGAAAATAGAATTAAAAATTATATATATGGGGGGAGTGGCGGTTTGGGTGTGGGCCCCAAGGGGGCACCTCGTGCTTTGATATCCGTGTTAATAGATGATGTTTATCTTCCGTTTGCGTTTAGGTTCGTTTTCGGGTCCCGGACGCGTTCTCGATTTGCAAAACGGGCTCCGTTTTTCGAGTTCTTACTGTCAAAAGACTCGGTTTTAAAAATTGGGCATAACCGTCTCAAAACCCGAGCACGATCACATTTTAATCATAAAAGTCTCATATGACGTTCTTTTAAGTGTTTTTAAGCTTGAACGATTGTTCCTTGCACATTTGGTTGTCTTATGTTATGCCCGGAACGAATGCGTTTCCATAACTGGGAGCTGCTTCGTTTTGCATGCCCGGGCTTTGATTATTTTCAAACCTTATGTCCCAGTCTATGGCAAAAAACTAAGTTGTTTCTGGAACTCGGAATCTTAAATGTTGCTACCCGATAACCTAATAATCAATGTCAAAGGTTTAATGTGTTGTTAAAGGTCAAGTCTCCGTTTAACACGTTGTTCAAGGCTAAGGACACCAACCTCGCATCATTGGCACTTAATAGTGTCATGTCAACCATGACGTGTTCCCAGAGTCGTCAATCCATTCACGACTTTGTCTTGCCATGTAGGTGACGCATAGCGTCAATGTAATGTTTTTGGTAATTATTCTGCATATACTCCTATTATAGTCAGTGTCACATGTTCCAGAATTCGTATCATCACACATAATCACAACAATATCATGATATATATATCACGTTCGGTTACCACGGACTTGTACCAATAAAAGTTTACTGGGATTTTTCACAATTGTCACACTGTGGTGTATAGATCGCACGTTTACAGATTTTAGAATTCTCCGGCGATGAATGAGGATGATACAGCAATCAAGTCTATGGTTCGTGTTGGAGAAGAAGACAAGGAAATTATAGTGTCTGAAGTTGACATTCGAAACGTTCTGAACTTCAACGACAACAAGGATGATCCGATGATGCTCGATGAGAGAATGGTTAGAGGGTGTTTTTGCCGAATGGGATACAAGGGGCACGTTAATGAGTCTACTTTCAAGAAAGGATCAGTTCCTAACCCCTACAGGTTCCTAATGCACGCCATTATTCACGCGTTTAGCCATCGAAAGGCTGGATTGGACGAAATTCAATTTTTCTAAGCTGATTTTCACACACATGAAGAATAACATGGAATCCAACATGCTCGTGATGTACCCAAGATTTGTACAGATGTTAATAGATGACAAATTCAAGAAGATTGCGAAGGATCCAAAGGATATTGTGTATCTTAGTCATCTGGACGATATAACCGTCAAGAAGCTAATTACATTCCAGAAACAAGCTTCAGCACTAATTGCAAAGCCTCTATTTGGTGCCATTGCTTCTGAAAATTACATTGCGCCACCAGATTACAAATGGCGAAAAGATGACGGTGGTGATGAAAAGGAACTAAATGCTGAGCTAGAATGGATGTCTACTTCCAAAGAGAAATGTAATGATCGGTTTTTAAAGAAGTTGTGGTTGAAGAGAAGAAGAAAGTCTCGCAAAAGTAAAAGAAGGTTGAAACGATGTTAATTGACGAGGATGAACCTATTAATGTTCAACCTGAAGCTGGTTCTAGTGCTGCAGTGGTTGTTGAAAGTCAGGAAAAGACAACGCATGAAGAGGATGTTATTTCTGCAACTTCTGAAAATGATGAAGATAGCGATGATTCGATTGAAAAAGCTACAAAGAAATCAATCGCCGAAACTACTGCTGAGAAGGTGAAAGAAACTGATGATGATTACGAGCTAGAAGTTGAAAAAGATATTGATGAATAGAGACCAAAAAAGAAAGCAAAAAGGGTTAAGTCTTCTGCAAAAGCTACAACAACGAAGACTACTGGTTCTATGAAGACAAAAGGCAAGAAAGCACAAAAGCCTAAAAGCCGCCGATATATTGGAAAGGCCAAAAGCACAAAAGTCCCACAAGAACCTTCTGCTGCATAACAAACAGGAGTTACACCAGAACCTCCTAGGCTGAAATGATTCAAACATCTGATGTTCAAGAGACTATATTGCAGACAGGATTCACACAAGAACCTCCTGAGTCTGAATTACTTGATATTCCTATTATCACGTCACAAGATCCTCCAACAGCTGCTCAACCCGAAAGCTCAACTCCTAGAGTCTACACCAAAGACTACTCCGAAGACAAAGTTGTTTAGAAATATTCCAAATGAGCCTATTGATATTCAAGATTTAAAAGACTTCTTTCCAGATACATACATTCATGATCTTGAAAAGGGTGTTAAAGTTCTGGAACACAAAGTTGCGAAGAATGAAGTAGAAAAAGCTTCTTTGGAAAGTCTAGTGAAACAAAGCGATGTAGAAAAAGAGATATTAAGCGACAAAGTTAAATTCTTGGAAGGTGACCGAGGGTATTTGAAGGCGTTAATTGAAAGCTTACAAGACGCGAACGAACGATTGCAGAAAGAGATAGCAGAGCTACGATCAGAACGTGATATGAATGATCGAAGATTTAATAAGCTGCAGAAAGTATTGACGAACAGTTTGGGTATTGACTTCGCTGCAGAATATGCTCGTATGGATTTGCAGGAAGCAAAAGAAAAAGCAGAGAAAGAGATGGCTGAGCAGGGCGAAGGAAAGAATGTGATCGAAAGTATGCCTGAGGTTACTGAGTCTGTGATTGAATCTGTGAAAGCTTCTGAGTCTGTGATTGTTCCAGAAACAGAAACTGAAAAGAAAGACGATGAATAAGATAAAGATAAAGATGATGATGAACCGTTTGATGATACAAAAGACGACTCTGACAACGATGGTGATAATGATGATCAAGGAGGAGTTGGTCTGAAAGTGGTTGATGCCAAAGTGAATGATGAATTTGATTTTTCCTCGTTGTTAAATGATGATTCTAATATGATGGATGATCAAAGCCAGGGGGAGCAGACATGGGGGCAAAAGGATGATGTTGATATGTCTGATGCTATTACGGCTATGCCTGTTGCTGCTATGCTACAAAACCTATGATTCTTATGTTGGAACATAATGTTGAGGAAGGCGAGTCTGTGCATAATTATTCGAAAGAAGATTTAGCTAAGCTACTTGAAGTGATGCTGAAACGTTCGATTTTGACTTTGAAGAGCAAGTGTGAATGTGAATACATTTGAGCCAAACGAATATTGTTATAAAAGAAGGTATGAGGCTGAGTACAACAAAGTGATCATTGAAGATTGGTCATCAGATGATGAGAAAGATGAAGCTGAAAAGTATACATGTTTGAATACTGATAGTTTTCCAACCTTTGAGGAAATGTACGAGCAACTTAACGAAGATAGGTTGAAAGAAAAGATTGAAGAGTCTGTACGTGAAGGAAAAATCCCTAAACCAATGACGAAGGAAGAAATTGCACAAGCAAAGAAATCTTGGTTCAAAGAGATGCCAAGAGAACGAAAGTTCCGACGTCAATTAGCATTCTTTACCAGAGATAAAGATGTTTCCTTAGGGGATATATTGAGCTGAGGATGGTTTAAAGAACTGAATGTTTACGCCATTAAACGTGAGTTTGGAGTTCAATACTTCAAATACTCGGCAGATTTCAAAACTCTTCCATACTGGGATGTAGAAGAGTTGGTGCAGACTAGAAATGTTACATACCATATGAAGTTTATTGATCAGTTGCTATGGAAGATGATCAAATTTAAAGCAACAAAAGGTTTCAGGTACTGGAAGCCATTCATTCCTAAACGCCGAATCAAAACAGATAAGAAGACTGGTATAAAGGATATAACGTTGATCATGAAGCGTCCGAGAGGGATGGGGAACATGCCCTTAATGCCGATTGAACAGAATTTCTATCCATTATTTAAGTGGTGGCAAATAGATCCGACAACGTTGAAGCATTGATTGTTCTAAGATTTGAAGATCATTTGGATATCACTCAAGAAAGGGTTGAAATGTTTGGGATAGAAGGATTGAGAGGATTATGGAGGACAATTAGGATACTAGACCCGATGTGGCTAGTGAACTGCTCGGAGGAGGATATCAAATGTTTATTCTTCAGTAAGATTTGTTACGAAGAGCGTGAGAAAGAACAAGCGATGCAATATCAGAGGGTTGTGAATGTCTGTTATGCTCACGAAGTTAATTCTCAAAGAATGTGGGAATAGACTTGGAGAGAGATAGAAAGAGAAGAGTTTCTAAAGGAAGAAAGGCGTCGGGAACATTTTCTAGAGAGAACAAAGGAGGCAAGACTGAGACGTTTCCAATTCATGACTAAAGTGCCACCTACAGATCAAACGCCGATTCCATCGCAAGAAAGAAGAAAGAAGCCAATCAAGAACTTCTTTGGACGTGTGAGGCAGAGATAGAGCTTTGAAGACTGATCAAGATGAAGACGATATCCAAGGGGGAGTTTGTTAGTACATAATGTCTATGTCTTAGTGTTGGATCGAGTCTGTTTAGTTTGGGCTAGAATACGTTAGAAATAGTTATATTTATGTAAATATTATGTCAAGTTCGCCCGGAATTAGCATGTGAGAACAAGTTCGGCCGAACTTGTTCAAGACAAGTTCGCCCGAACTTGTGATACACCCAGCGAACTTGCATATCTATAAATAGGTGACTTGTGATTTTCATTTGTAACTTCAGCAACTTTGTCACTTGTATGGCGAAGCTCTGCTCGATCTGGATTTGACATTTAAGATCAATAAACAAACATTAAACGAGTAATCTTTGCATATTCGATTAACACGTCATATAGTTTCCGCCTATGCGAATGTTAGATACCAATTTTAGGTTCCTATGCTAATCGTGGAGCGATCCAACAGGTGGTCAAAACCGCTCGACAAACGATTCTCAACGAGCACTAAACTAAAAGTGCCGAGTTAGACTGTTAAAAATGTCTAACTAAGTTTATAAAACTGATTTGGTATCAAAACAAAGTGTTTTGACACCCGAAAATAGTTCCTTCGTATAATGCGCATTTATCACATTATTGACCAAAACTTTAGATAAATGCAAATGAGAGAGCAAAAAAGGGTATTGTAAAAGTTCAAAAAAGATGAAGAACTTGCTATTTATAGATGAATTCGATCAACAAGGCCATGACATGTGTCCATGAGTAATCAATGAATAAGATTAGTGTCCTAACACTTCTAACACCCGTTAACCTGATTTTCAAGCTTCATAAGGATGAAATATCATAGGGAACTTGAAATATGCTCAAAAATGTCTCGAGTGTCGATTCGTTTGGTCGTACGGTTGCGGTTTTCGGTTAATTATGACGAAAATCATAACGAACGCGTGCATGACCGTAAAATCGTAACGAATTATATTTTTGCATTCCAATCATTAAAATACAAGATTTTGATGATCAAAAATTTTTTTGGATGTGCGTACATGTTCCGGATTAGGGAATACGCGAAACGGCATAGTTTCAATAACTTTGCAAAATAGCCCCTGAAGTTACAAAAGCATGTTTTGCCATACCGAAGCCTTCAAAACATAATTCTAAGCTACGTAAAGGTTATATAGGGTATGTTTAGCTTATAAACTCGTTCCAGAATGTGCGATGCTTCGAGAATCGGCAGACTTTCATTGTTTGTCAAAAATAGTCCCTGAGATCGAATAAGCTTGTTTTTAAAATACCAAACCCTTCAAAACTTATTTCTAAGCTATGTAAAGGATACTTAAGGTATGTTAAGATTGTGTCATCATTCTGGAGTGTTCGTCGCGTTAAACTGATTACGATTTGCGATTCCACTCCCAGGAAAGGTTTAAAAGATCAAAATCGAACAAATATTGAAAATGCACAAAAATCATAGGTAAATACACAAATTGTAAACAACACAAAGTTTCATTAATCATCAATTTTTTTTTAAAATCGATACATGATTAAATTGCACAGATGTTACAGTCTCCCCTACTTTAGGAAATTTTGTCCCGAAATTTCGTTAGAGGAAACTTGTGAGAAAAGATGTGGATACTTCGCCTTCATTTGATCCTCTCATTCCCAAGTAAATTCTGGGCCACGTTTGGATCCCAGCGACATTTAACAATCGGTATCCGTCTGCGCTTGAGCTTTTTGACTTCACGGTCCAATATTTCCACAGGTTTCTCAACAAAATGCATCGTGTCATCAACACGGGCATCAAGAGGGATGTGGAGGTTTTCATCAGCCAAACACTTTTTCAGATTGGACGCGTGGAAAGTTGGATGAACATTACCAAGTTCAGGAGGTAGCTCAAGTTTGTAGGCCACTTTACCAATTCTCTCAATGATCTTAACTGGTCCAACGTATTGTGGCGCAAGTTTTCCTTTCTTCCCGAAGCTAATCACACCTTTCCAAGGGGATACCTTAAGGAGTACGTGATCACCAACTTAGAATTCCAAGGGCTTGCGTCGTTTGTCCGCATAACTCTTTTGACGGCTCCTAGCTGTCAAAAGGTTTTTCGCGAATTTTCTTGACTTTTTCCGTTGTATCATGAATGAGTTCATCAGTGAATTGAGATTCACCGATCTCATTCCAACTGTGAATGACATTTTCGACCATAAAGAGCTTCGAAAGGTGCCATGTCAATGCTGGAGTGATAACTGTTGTTGTTGGAGAATTCGATCAACAGTAGATGCGAATCCTAACTACCACCATAGTAAGTCACACAGGCTCTAAGCATATCCTCTAGAGTTTGGATTGTCCTTTCAGATTGTCCATCCGTTTGAGGATGATAAGCAGTGCTCAAGTTAAGCTTGGTTCCCATGGCAGATTGCATGGTTTTCCAAAAATGAGATGAAAATCGGGCATCACGATCAGATATGATATCCAAAGGAATACCATGACAAGATACTATTTCATCCACATAGATCTTAGCAAGTTTTTCAGCAGAAAAATCCTCACGAATAGCTACAAAATGTGCTGACTTTGTTAGACGATCAACGACTACCCAAATGGCATCGTGACCTCTAGAAGTGCGCGGTACTTTGGTAATGAGATCCATAGAAATGTTTTCCCATTTCCAAACCGGAATCTCTGGTTGTTCAAGCAAGCCAAAAGGGCATTGATGTTCCGCCTTAACTTTGAGACAAGTAAGGCATTTGGAAACATACAAAGCTATGTCTTTCTTCATACCCGGACACCAATACTGGGTACGAAGATCCTTGTACATTTTGTCTGCACCTAGATGAATTGAATAACGAGCCTTATGTGCTTCATCCATTATCAAGGTGCGGAGATTTTCTAGACTTGGAACCCACTAATGGTTCAGATAATAAGATAACCCATTGTCTTTTATTTCTAGATAAAGCTCGAGATGATGTGGTAATTCATTACACATTTTGTCTTGTGCAACACAAGTACGTTGAGCTTCAAGAATACATGTCTGGATATCAGATCGAACTTGAACACAATGCAGCTTGACACATTGCTTACGACTTAATGCATCGGCTACGATATTCTCCTTACCAGGATGGTAGCGAATTTCGCAGTCGTAGTCGTTCAGAAGTTCAACCCATCATCGTTCCCTCATGTTTAGTTCTTTCTGATTGAAGATGTGTTGGAGACTTTTGTGGTCCATGAAAACAACGCATTTTGTACCATATAGATAATCTCTCCAGATTTTGAGGGTGAAAACAACGGCACCTAACTCAAGATCATGAGTGGTGTAATTTTTTTCGTGAACTTTCAGTTGTCTTGATGCATATGTTATAACTTTGTTTCTTTGCATGAGAACACAGCCAAGGCCTAAGTTTGATGCGTCACAATGTACAACAAAGTCATCGTAACCTTCAGGTAGCCATAGAATAGGAGCGTTACAAAGCTTTTATTTCAAAGTCTGAAAAGCTTCTTCTTGTTTAGGTCCCCACTCAAAAGGTTTATTCTTTTGAGTTAGAGTAGTGAGAGGAACGCAATCTTGGAGAAGTTTGCAATGTAACGGCGGTAATAACCTGCGAGACCCAAAAATGAATGAACTTCGGTTGGAGTAGTAGGCGTATCCCATTCCTTAATCGCATTGTTTTGGCTGGATCTACATGTATACCTTGTTCGTTGACAATATGTCCCAAACATTAAACTTCCTTTAGCCAAAATTCACACTTGGAGAAATTGGCATATAGTTATTCTTTCTTCAGGAGTTCCAAAGTTAAATGAAGATGTTGCTCGTGATCGGATCGAGACTTTGAGTAAATCAAAATATCATCAATGAAAACAATGATGAACTTGTCCAAATAAGGCTTACAAAGCCTATTCATCAAGTCCACAAAAACAGCAGGAGCATTTGTTAGACCAAAAGGCATAACAGTGAACTCATAATGACTGTAGCGTGTGTGAAAAGCTTTCTTGGGAATATCTTCCTCGAATACACGAAGCTGATGATACCCAGAACGAAGATCAATCTTCGTGAAGCAAGTAGCACCCTGTAGTTGATCAAAGAGATCATCAATGCGAGGTAGGGGATATCGATTCTTGATTGTGAGTTTGTTGAGCTCACAGTAATCAAGACACATACGGAAAGACCCATCCTTCTTTTTCAGAAATAACACAGGAGCACCCCAAGGTGAAAAGCTTGGTCGAATGAATCCTTTGTCAGATAACTCCTGAAGCTGTTTTGATAACTCTTGCATCTCACACGGTGCAAGATGGTATGGGTATTTAGCAATAGGATTGGCACCAGGAACAATATCTATACGGAACTCAACTTGTCGTGCTAGGGGTAAACCAGGTAGTTCCTCAGGAAATACTTCAGGATAATCCCGAACAACGGGAATGTCTTAAATAGTTTTGCCTTTGCCTTTTTCCTCTACGATGTGGGTCAAGAAAGCCACATAATTCTTTCGTAGGTATTTCTGGGCATGAGTACAAGTCATGAGTTTGAGGCTACTAACCGGTTTTTCTCCACGAACCTCCAAAATTTCACCAGATGAAAGAGGTATACGAGCAATCTTATCAAAAAGACCACCTCAGCATGATGTTTAGTTAACCAATCCATTCCCATTATAATGTCAAAGCTTCCGAGTTGCATAGGCGTGAGCTCAATGGGAAAAAAGATGATTATTGAGGTTCAATTGACAACTAGGAATGACAGAATCAAGTACAAGGGGTTCACCACTGGCTATCTCGACTATCAAGGGCTTTCCTAGTTTAGTTCTTGGTTTTGAAAGTAAAGGCTCAAATGTTAATGATACAAAACTTCTATCGGCCCCCGAATCAAAAAGTATAGAAGCAGGATGGTTGTTAACAAAGAATGTACCGTTCACCACCTCGTTATCTGCTCGTGCCTCGTTTGCATTGATATTGAAAGATCGTCCACGAGCCTGGTTCGCATTTGCCAACCTCGGGAAATTATTTCGGTGGTGGGTGAGATCCCCATAGTTGTAGCAAGAACCGGGTGGATAATGAGGTCGTGCAGGATTGGCTGGCTGCTGAACAGGGTTTTGTAAAGCTTGGTTCTGAGCAGGAGGACAGCGACAAGTGTTGGCCAGATGGCCAGATCGTTCACAATTTGTACAGATACGACATGGTAATTGAGGCTGATGATGACCGTTGCACCTATTGCATAGAGGTGCAGTGCCGCAATACTGTTTCTTGGCAGGAGGCTGAGCAGTCTGGTTAGGAGCGGCTTGATTGGGTTATGTAGTGACAATAAAATTCTTAGAAGCCTTACATTTCCTCGACTTCTTTGAACCTTCAGCTTTCTTACCCTTTTGCTTCTCAGACTTGTTGGACGGTTTCTTGTCACGTTTACGGTGGAGCTTACCCTTTTTGATCTGCGATTCAGTCAGAGTTGCAAATAGCTCAATAGCTTGTCTAATAGTAGTAGGGTTGCTGCCGGTGACAATATCCTGAACAAGGTCAGGAAGACCATTATGTACTTCTCGATCGCCTTATCCAAAGGCGTTACCATTTCGGGACACAACAAGCTCAACTCCTCATACATGTCAGTACACGCACGGTGTTCACCACTATCTTGCTTCAGGGCATGGAACTCATTCTCAAGTGCTCTCTTTTCATGTCGAGGGCAGAACGCTTTCATCATAAGAGCTCTAAGTTCCTCCCAAGTTTGACCCATAGCAACATCAGCACCCCTATCTCTCATCACTACGTTCCACCACGTGAGCGCTCTCTTTTGAAGCTCACTAGAAGCAAAATCAACTTTCCGCTCATTTGGACACTGAACATGGCGAAATGTAGTCTCAAGACTCTCGAACCACTGTAGGAGCCCAGTTCGTCCCTCAGAACCACTACTTGAGCGGTTTAGCCGAATTAAACTGTTTAAAGTTGCACGCAGCTGGTGCATTGTTGTTAGTTAGCTTGGTTTATCTGAGTTATGAGATTTGGAAGCACAGCAGCAAACTGCTGAGCGATTAGAGCCGCCATGTAGGCGTTCTATTTACGTTTCGTCGAGGAGGCATGCTATAAGAGAGAAAACATGAGAGAAAACGGGTGAGATGAATGTTGAATAATCAAAATGAGATGAATAAATATCGACAAATGTAAGGATGGTGGTCATTCGTTTGTTTACTCAAAACAAACAAACGACACACAATGACTAATCAAAGTAAATGGGTCTTTATAATATATCACGAAGACATGCTTTAGCCTATAAGTGGGCTCTCACCCTAAGAGTTCCCAGGTAAGAGTGTCTGGTCCGATTAAGTGGATTTGTACGAACACTCTAGCCTTAGACAGAAAACTCAAGTTACAGGCACCCACCCTTCCAGATTGCACGTGTTCACATCAATAAGACCCAAACTTTGACGAGATTTTGAAAACATCAAAGGCATAAAGCCAAAAGCAAATCATCCAAGAATTAGACGATTGATTTCAAAATCGTTTTAAAATTTTGCGTTTTTGTTTTGGTATCCACCTAAAGATAGGTGATGTTATTGTTTCAAAATCTAAACACAAGATAACTTGTGTTAGGGTCCTAGGAAAGTTATAGTCTAGATCAAAGCATTACTAATAACCTAATTCCCTATAACCATTGGCTCTAATACCAATCTTTCTGTCACACCCCGAACGCGTAAAACAACAAACCACGGCGGAATTATCAGGGAGTGTCGTAACAGAACTATTGCTTCAACAACCATGGCATAATAAGTTAGGTTTTATTTAATAAAATTTGTTTACATTGTCTGGAATTTAAACATAAGTTAAATTGTCTTCAGGTTTTAAGTCACTAAAGCCCAAAGTCCGTCCTAAGTGTCGCATGATCAACCTTAAGCATTCACTCCTGAAACATAGTACTTTAGCATAAAAATGCCCATGAGTAACATAGGTTTGGCGTTTAAGATTCATGGCCTAGAATGTTTAAAGGAATAATTAGTTTAAAAAAAAAGTGGCCATGAATACTTATAAAATGTTTTCTTTTATAAAAGTCATAAGATAAATCGAATGATATAAAAGAAATATGTATGGTTAAACCATTAACCAAAATATATGTCATGTCTTGTGTGAAAATGTCATGTCATAGATAAAAATGTCTTGTCTTGAACTTTATTTGAAATGATTTAGATAACGCCACGATATGTAATATGATAAAAGCACTTATATATAGGAAGTACCATCGGCGTATCCACCATGCTTTTATCATAATACATTTGTTTCGTTATTTAAATCACCCACCATAAACCAATTATCAAAAAGTCTTGTATAAACCAGAGAAATGACCTGTATAAACCAATGTCTTGTAAACCAATGTCATGTAAATAAAGTCTTGTGTAAACCAAAATGTCAAATGTAAACCAAAGTCTTGAATAGTCATAATGTCTTGTATAAAACAATGTCTTTTAATAATCAATTATAAGTCATGCTTTTATTGTTTAAAACATATATTTAGATTGTTGGTAAACACATTCAAATCTTGTTGACAGTCAAATAGAGCCTTATAAAGATAAAAGTCTATCCATTTCATCGGATTCTGTCATTCCCTAAAGTCGCTTCCAAACAAACCCGGGAAGTGGGAACGGGATTGTCAATCCTATGGTACCATTACATACTACCGGACGGCGTGATCAATTGTTAATGAATGTATTAAGTCAATCTCCAACACAACACTATGTCATGAACAAAGCAAACAAAAATGTCGTTGAAACCATGTACTAGTATGCTCAGTCAACATAGATAGCAAGAAATGTCTTTGAAACCATGTAATAGTATGCTCAGTCAACATACATAGCAAGAAATGTCTTCGAAAACCATGTACTAGTATGCTCAGTCAACATACATAGCAAGAAATGTATTTCAAAACCATGTACTAGTATGCTCAATCAACATATATAGCAAGAAATGTCTTTGAAAACAATGTGCTAAATATGCTAAGTCAACATATGAAGCAAAATGCAATGGAAATCATGTACTATATATACTATGTAATCAAAGCATGTATATAATGTCATGAAAACACGAAAGTAGTCATAGGCACAATATGTTTCACCCTAAAACATTTATAGAACATAAAAGAGGGGACTATGTACCCACTTGGGATTGCAAGAAATTCCTTGATCAAGAAGATAAACCAAAGCTAAAGAGTCCGGGAAATCACGTATGTCCTCATACCGAATAACTATGTTAATATCGGGACATAAAGGGAAGATCAGATAGAATGAGGTCTAGTAAACCAAATGAGTGTTGGAACTCATATGAAATGGTTTAACAAAGTTAACATTCTGAGTTGGAAAGGTTCCTAAGTGCTTTTGACCCGTTACGACCCGTTAAGGTAGTTTAAGCCACTTTAACGCGTCATTTGCGTAACTATGTAATCGGATGGTTAGAATGTGTTATGACAAGTATTTAATGCTTGAACATGTTTGAAAATGTTATTTGATCAAATTACATGTCAAAATTTATGTTACATATGCTAATAGTTTATTTATTTGCAAAAAAAGGCATTTTGGTCATTATTGAAGATCATAGCAACTAATTTTCATAACACTAACCATATGATATGACCATAAGGTATAATCTCAGAGGGTTATTCCCTATTCAATCATGGTCACAAATATGTGTTTGGTTGGGTTCAAAGATCAACCAAACGGGTCGGATTCGAAGGTCAAAGCGGTGGTCAAAACCGCTCAACAAACGATCCTCAACAAGCACTAAACTAAAAGTGACGAGTTAGACATGTTATACATGTCTAACTAAGTTTATAACACTGATTTGGTATCAAAACAAAGTGTTTTGACACCCAAAAATAGTTCCGTCATATAATGCGCATTTATCACATTATTGACCGAAACTTTGACTCGCCATAATGACTAGTAAACGTGGTAATTAGTAAGCATGATCACTAAGGACCGTAACCATCATGATCACGATCACGTTGCAAAGTTCAATTGAACTTTGTTTTGACCAATTCATGATCTGATTGGAAAGTCAAACTGTTTGATTTTTAGCTCAAATATGTTAAAAGAAATGAACAAGATCTGAATGAAACACTTACAAACACTCTAGGAGAGCCTTAGAACTCAGAAAATGATCTTCAAATGGTTGCAACTTCAGATAAATGCAGATGAGAGAGCAAGAATAAGTGTTGTAAAAGTTCCAAAATGATGAAGAACTTACTTTTATAGATGAATTGGATCAACAAGGCCATGACATGTGTCCATGAGTCATCAATGAATTAGATTAGTGTCCTAACACTTGTTAAATGTAGAAGATTGAGTGGCAAGTTCGTTTGCTGAATCAACAAAAGGATTAACCAGCTACTGCCAACAAAACTGGTGTGCTGGGCACCACATGCGGAGCGCATGGCTTTGTGGATGCGGTCCACATCCACCCTAGCTGACAGCAACTTTCATAAATTGGGGGAACAGGCCCCTACACACGTTTTGGCACTTCTAACACCCGTTAACCTGATTTTCAAGTTTCCTAAGGCTGAAATATCATAGGGAACCTGAAATATGCTCAAAAATGACTCGGGTGTCGGTTTGTTTGGTCGTACGGTTGCGGTTTTCGGTTAATTACGACGAAAATTATAACGAACGCGTGCATGACCGTAAAATCGTAACGAATGATATTTTTGCATTCCAATTATTAAAATACAAGATTTTAATGCTCACAAAAAACTTTGGATGTGCATAGATGTTTCGGATTAAGGAATACGCGAAACGACATAGTTTCGCAAAATTTGCAAAATAGCCCCTGAAGTTACAAAAGCATGTTTTTGCCATACTGAAGCCTTCAAAACTTAATTCTAAGTTATGTAAAGGTCATATAGGGTATGTTTAGCTTATAACTCATTCCGGAAACTGCGTTGCTACGAGAATCGGCCGACTTTCGTAGTTTGTCATAAATACTCCCTGTGATCGAATAAGCTTGTTTTTAACATACCAAACCCTTCAAAACTTATTTCTAAGCTATGTAAAGGATATTTAAGGTATGTTAAGCTTTCATCATTCTGGAGTGTTGTCGCGTTAAATTAATTACGTTTTGCGATTCTACTTCCATATGGTTTAACAGATCAAAATCGAACAAATATTGAAAATGCACAAAAATGTTAGGTAAATACACAAATTGTAAACAACACAAAGTTTCATTAATCAACAAATTTTCGGAAAATCGATACATGATTAAATTGCATAGATGTCACAACTTGGACTTGGAAAACTGAGTGGGTCTTTAAAACTGGTAAAATGTTTTAAAAATTGAAAAAGTTGAAAAATAAGGAGTGTCTTGGTACGAAGTAAGACCCTCGTACAAATGTAAATCATGTAACCTGTATAAAGATCACTTCGTACGAAGTATATTATCACTGTTCTGACTCCTTCTTTGCACGAACTAAAAACTTGAGAGTTTTCTTTTTTGAACGACGAAGTGTTGCCCAAATTTACATTGTAGTGGTCGATTTGCACACCATAAACAATGGTTAAGGTATAAATTCGACAAATCTGGACCTAAATCGAATGTTTCGGCCTTATAAAGACAAAAACATAGATCTTGACAATTTTAACCGACGAAACTTAAAATTGAAAACACAATATGGTAAATAGGCGATGTCAGATCATAATATAACCATCAATTTCATCATAAACTTAAAAAATCAATGTTTTGATTCAAATAGGTTTGTACGAAGTGAATTACCCTCGTACAAAGGTCAAATTCTACCTTCGCACGAAGATGACTGTGCTTTTATGTTTAAATCTACCCTAGTACAAAGTGAAATTATTTTGGTCAAAATTGTGTTGGAACCTATCTTCATACGAAGGTAACAAAAGTACCTCCATACACAACTAAGTTTGCACCAAGAGTTGTTAAAATTGAAATTTCAACTAATTGTTGATTTTTTTGTGTTTTACAGAAGAAAGCGACAACGTTTGAGCCGAACCACAACATCTGTTGTGTACTTGATAAGTCGTTACCAGAGATGAAACCATTTGACAAAATTCTGGATTTTATGGACCGTATTCCGATAAAGAAAGCACTGCAGATCAACATAATGCTTAGAGATCTCACGTCCAACGTTTTTGGGATCACGCGAAGTTCATAGCTGATCCACCAGCAATTTGGTCGATTGTCAAGATTGGAGAAGAAAAAAATGAAGTTTTTATAACTGTAGCATTAATCGTAGAGTGTTAGACTTCAAGGATGAAGATAGTTATCACACGGGTTATGCCGAGAGGACGGTGAAAGGATGTTTTATCAAATCGGGTATACGGGTTATAACGAGACGAATTTCTTGAAACCTTATCTAGAAAGAGCTTACAAATTCTTTGTACATTCAGTGATACATGCTTTGAGTCATCGTAAAGGAGGTTTTGATGCGCTTCTTGATTATCAGATGTGTATGATTGCAACTCTGAGTTTGAATCTGCCATATAATTTCACGAAAGATATTTTTGAGCAGATGAGAACTAAGGTCGGCAAAGAGAAGTTTGTGCACTATCCATGATTTATGCAGATGATGTTGGATAATCAGTTTCTTAACTTAATGAAAGAAGATTCTGATGAATTAGTCCTGGAACATATGAAGAATCTGTCATTAATTCGTTTAAATCAGTAACTCTATCAAAAAATCATTCATTTAGGCAAGAAATTCTTCGGGGCTATTAAAGATGAACAATATGTTGCGTCACCAAAGGATCTATGGAGAAAGGATGGTAGTAATTCAGAGAATGATGAAGAAGAGCGTTTATCAGAATATATTCCAAAAAGAAGTAAATGGTATCAGAAAGTGGATGATTAGAAAAAGAAAAAACAAGCACCTAAAAGAAAACGAGCAGAGAAAAAGGCACAAAAGAAAGTTGCGACAATGTTAGTGGATGAGGAAACTGATGAAGAGGTGCATGAAGTGTTTTATGCCATATCAGATCATGAACAAGGTGAAATAAGTACAGCTCACATTGCTGGAGAAACTGAAAGACAAGCCTTGGAAGGAGATAATGAATTTAGTTCTGAAGAAACTCCTATTGCTAGTGATGAAGATGGGGTAAGGGTCGCACCAAGAACATTTTATCCAAGAGCTGAAGCAGAAAAAAGAGTGTCTAAGAGAAAGAAAAGACCATTGCTGATGACGATGAACCTTATGTGCCACCAAAGAAGGTCAAGAGAGTTAGAAGCAAGTCTTTCGATGTTAGCAAAAAGAAAACAGGGTCTCCACTTATGATGAAAGCGAGAAGAAAGTACTTAAAACAGACAACTGTTGGGGCTGGTCCAGTGGTTCATGAAAAGGAGACGCCTTCGATTGAAGCTAAACAGAGAATGTTGTTCCAATTCAAACCCCACCATCATCTAAAATGCAACAACCACCATCACCACCACAACATTCATCACCACCAAAACAACCAACACCACCAAGACAACAATAGTCAACCCCTCGATCCTCAACAAGATGTCAAGCTACAGGTCCTAC
Organism: Scalesia atractyloides; assembly: GCA_947069175.1. Classification (NCBI taxonomy): domain Eukaryota; kingdom Viridiplantae; phylum Streptophyta; class Magnoliopsida; order Asterales; family Asteraceae; genus Scalesia; species Scalesia atractyloides. The sequence goes on from CAMTDV010000030.1 coordinate 34,076,879, forward strand.
TATTGGAGAAGCAGAACATATCTTTGTGATGATTTCCAATTTCTAAACTTTTCAACAGTGGGTCCAATAGATCTTGATTTTCTCGACTACCAGAATGATCAGAAGATAAAAGACTTGGAGAATAGAGTGAAGTTTCTGGAAACTGATCATAAGCACATGGCAGCAGTTATTGCTAGTCTTGTGTTAGATAATGAGAGATTACGAAGAGTGACAGCAGACTTAGAAGCTGACAGGTTGAGGAAAGATAGAAAACTTGATATGTTTCAGGAAGTGTTACAGAAAAAGCTAGGTATAGACTTTGAGGCAAAATTTAATCAGATCAAAATTGATGATGCCAGGGAAAGTGCTGCCGAAAAGGAAAGAAGGGCTAAAGCTAATGCTACATCAGCAGGCAAAGGCAAATAAAAAATTGATGATATTCCAATTGTTACGCCCGGGCCACAAAAGAGAAACAGATTCATAAATTTTTATCATAAAGTTTGTTCTTATTGGTAATGTTATTGATGTTCCGTGCTTCTAAAAGAAACCAAAAAGATTAGAGAAAAGTAGAGCACAAGAGAAAGAGATTGAGAAAGAGACCGGCAATAAAGAGGTTGATGAGGAAGTGAATGTTGATGGTGATGATGATAATGTGGTAATGATAAGGGTGATGATGATGACAACACGCAAGGTGGTACTGGGTTGGTGGTTTATGAAGCTAAAGTTGTTGATTCGTTTAACTATGATGATATCCTAAAAGACAATGCTAATCAAGAAGATGATTCCTAGAGAGAGGGGGTGAAGAAGGATTTTGTTAATGAAGAAGAGTATTATGGAATTCTCATAGACGTTACTCCACTAACGATTGTTCCTGTAATACAACACAAAACAATTTATCTGGAACTTGGTGTTGAAGAGGGAGAGTATGTTCATAACTATACAAAAGAAAAAATTGCTCAGATGATGGTTGTAGATGAAAGCTCACTCGAGTTTGACTTTGGGGAAGAGCTTAATAACATCAACATTGCAAAATCGGATGACTATGTTTATCGATATGTTGAAGAAGTTGATGATTATGATAATGTTGTGGTGGATGATGATTCTATGATAAAAATGTGAAATCTTCTGGTGAAGGAACGAATGACTTCACAACATTTCAAGAGATGTTTAGCAAAGAAACGAATGAGTTGTTGAAGAGAAAAGTTCAAGAAATTGTAAGAGATGGTAATCTTTCGAGGCAACAGAGTAAAGAAGAAATTATGGAAGCCAAGAAGACATGGTTCAAAGAAATGCCTAAAGAAAGAAAATTCCAATGACCGTTAGCATTTCTCATGAGATATTCTGAGTTGGGTTGGCTACCAGAGTTGAATGTTTATGCAATTAAAAGAGAGTTCGGAGTTCAATACTTTCGATACTTACCTGATATACAAACTCTTCCATGGTGGGATGTAGAAGAGTTGTGTCAAACAAAGTGTATCAACTACCAAATGAAATGGAATGATCAGAGATTGTGGAAGGTTATTAGATTTGAGGCTACATATGGTTTTCTCAACTAGAAGCCGCATTATCCAAAGAAGATTATAAAGATCATCCAGTTACAAAATAGAAACATGTGACGTTTATTATGAAACGACCACGTGCAATGAAAAATATGTCGTTGATGAAGATTAAACAAGATTTTCATGAAGAATTTAAGTTGTGGCAGTATGATATTGAAACGGGTGAAGCTGTTAGAGTATTGAAGACATATGGATTGTGGAAAGCCATACGGATTTTAGATCCAATGTGGTTAGTGAATTGTTCTGAGAAGGATATTGAATGTTTATTTTACAACAAAATCTGCTATGAAGAAAATGAGAAAGTTCAAGCGATGAAGTATCAAGGTGTCATCAATATCTGCTATGCACATGGTATAGATTCAGGAAAAATGTGAAAATCTAAATGGAGAGAATTGGAAGGAAAGGAGTTCAGGAAAGAAGCTCGAAAGGAAGAAAGAATTGCTGAAAAGATCAAGAAACCATCAATTCGAAGATTTTAGTTTTTGAAGTGGCTCCTCCAATGGACCAAACGCCAATACCAAGCGAAGAGAGAGGGAAGCCAAGAAAGAATTTATTCGAGAGATAAAGTTTAAAGTTATAAAGATTTTGAAGACTGAAGACCGATCGAGACTGCGGCAACATCTAAGGGGGAGTTTGTTGATACATATGTATATTGCCTACGTCTCCAAGTCGTGTATGTGTCTGTAATAGGCTTAAATGTTAGATTTTGAGTTTGTAATGGTTTACTTTGTACAAAGATAAGCTTTTTTAGTTCGTACGAAGATAGTACAGCTTACTTTGTAAGAAGGTAGATTAACTTAGTTCGTACGAAGATGGTAGATTGTAGTTCACACGAAGATAGATGTCTAGATATAGGTGTGTGTGAGTATTGAGTCTTTATTGGTTTTGCGAACGATACGGCAAAGCCCTGTCGAATTGTTTCCAGGATTGTAATCGTTACAATATTAATGAAACAATAATCGAAAAGTAGTATTGTTATACTTGTCATCTAATCTAAAATGAATTCTAACCGTTTTGGACTAGGTTAAACAGATTTGACCTCAACTTATTGGATTGAAAGCAGATCCTCACGCGTTTGGTTAACTTTAGGTTCCAACCAAGCCCAATTATATGACAATAGTAAAATAGCGAATAACCCTCTAAGGTTATACCTTATGGGCATGTCGTTTGGTGTGTCAAATGACGAGTCAACTGTGATACTTTTAAAAAGGTCAAAATGCCCTTTCGGCATAAAATGGTTTTAAACCTATATGATCTAAGTTCTTGCATCTAAACTGACCATACAACATAAATGAACTTGTTTGACATATTAGACTCCTCATAGGACCTATCCGACCATTCGGACCCGTGTTTGCGCATACGACTACTAAACTAGCGTAAACTAACCGTAACGGGTCAAAACACCTATAGACAATTTCCAATCAGAATGTTAGGTTTAACCAACCATGTTACATGAGATCCATTGCTCATATGGTTATAAACCACACTCTATTCATTTTTCCATCAAATCCGTGGTATGCACAATTAATCAACTTTCGACGAAAACTCCATGTTTGGACAGATTTTGTGTTGTTACTTTAACAAGCATAAGTTGGTCAAAACTTAACCAAACAAAGTAAAATTTTACATATTAATTAAGTTCTCTAAAATAAGATTTCAACAAAGTATGATTTATCAACAAAAGCCTCTGTTTGGACCTTCAAATATCTAAAACCAAACCGAAGGTCAAAACTAGATAGTATGCAAAGATCAATAGTTTTGACCACTTTCCGGGTTCCGAACAGAAAAACTTTCTAAATGAAAGTTGGTAGAGCAACCTTTGGTTTAGCAAACTTTCTAAATAAAATCTTTGGAAATTCTTATAATTTTTTGAGATCGTTTTCTATTTTTAACATATTTTTTACAAAAACAACACAAGAGGCTGCCAAAATTCCTAGCTTCTAAAACATCTTAACTTGTAACGCTCCAAAAATGTGTAATTAAATTATTGTGCCATTATGTAATTTTAGTATGTAAATTAATAACATTAGTGATTAACTAAGTTAAGTAGAATGACTTTTGTGTAGCAGGGATGAAGGTTGTGCTTGAATAAATAATGAATGAAACTACAGGGGCTGAAAGTGTATAATTGAATAGAAGTTTTATTTTTTATTATAAAAGTGCAGTGTGTGTGGGTGTATATCGTACGAGAGAGAGAGAGAGAGAGGGGGAAGGAGAAAACCTACTCCTTTTACAACAACAAGAAATTCATCAAATCAAAGGGGTTCTAGGGCAAAAATCGAATGCATGTATTGAGATTCTTGATCATCTAAGTGTCTCTAACATAAGGTAAGTTGAATTTGATGATTTGATGATCTTTCATGAAGTGGGTTGTAATCAATCCGTGAAATTATATTGAATTAAGCATGAATATTGTTTAGAATTATCATATAGAAGATGATTAATGCTTGAATTTGATTATCTTGATGATTTGAAACAAAACCCATTTGTAGTGATAGGATGATGAAGTATAATGATCATATAATTTGCGCAATGTTGATGTATGAATGTGTAGGTAGTAGAATATTTGATGAATGAAATTGATATAGAATGAATGGTATGTTAGCTTAGTTGATTTGATGATCCAAGATATGAATTAGTAGGAATGTGCATAGAATACTTGTACATTATGCTTTGCTAGTGGTACGCACACCAAGTGTTGATGAAATGCCTTGAATAAAGATTTCTATATGACAAAGATGATCTCATGTGAATATAATGTTAAATGCTTAGAATTGGTAAATGATAGTTTGTTAACTCAATTATGTTGAGAAAGGAATGGAAACGAAGACATGAGATTTAAGTATATCAATTGTAAAATTTGCAGGAGTAAAGGAAGAAGACACAAGCCACTTTTGGTCACAAGTGAAGCACAACAAAGGGAAGTTCTTATACTTATAAATAATAGAAATTTATAGTGTTTTTATTATGTTTATGCAAGTTAAAGTTTGAAATTCCGAAATGTCATGAATTATAAAATAAGTAAAGGTTTAATTATTGAGTTTGACGTGTTACAACGGGTCAAACAACTTGAATGTAATATGAAGAATGATCATGCGGATGACCTATTATGAACGGGTCAAACAGCTAGAACGTGATGTTTAAGAATGGTCATGATGTCGATCCGTTACGAACGGGTTAACGAAGTAGGATGTGAAACTAAAGTATGGTTATGTATGTGATTGTTGCAAACGGGTCAATGAATGCTAATAGTATAATGAATGCATATCACACTTGTTGGAAGTTAGTAGGATGAAGTTGCATGTAATTTAATATTTGTTTCTTGATGTTGGGATATAGGTAAAGTAAATCTTTAAATGGCAATGCTACGCTTGGATAGGACACACTCCAAATCGCTCTCAACATGCTTCCGTACTTAGCTTATGGAAATGGATCAAAACATTTTGGTTGTCATGAAATGAAAGATTAGTTGTTTAAGTATCTTAAGTCTTGTGTTCATAATTTTTGTAAATGTTGGATGTTTTATAACTAGACTAAAATGGTTAATTCGTATGTAAAGTCAAGTCCTTTTTGTATGGTATAAAAGTCTCAAATTTAGTCGAAATTTTGTTGTTTAAATATGTGGTTTTGACCTTTTGAAATACGGGCGTTACATAACTTCTTCAAAGTTATGATGTTTCCATAACCCACATCATCCACAAACATTAACACAACAAGACCTTAAGAAATGAATCCTTATTTTAGGAAAACACTTGAGCTTTGCAGGCACGTGTAGGATCATCATCTAAGCAACATGTGAGTACATAGTTTCCCACCTTTCCATTTTCAAACTATTTTGGTTTGATTCATATGTGCTAACCATTTTTCAAATAATATGTATGGCATATGTGTTTACTAAGTGCTCTTTGTGTATACAACTTGCGTGACGAAACAAAGTACAAGTTGTTATGTGTAAGGTAGTGGAGTGTTATAATATAGGATATATAATGATTTAGATAACAAAATGAGTCTAATACGATAAGAGCATGGTGAATACGATGCTGATACTTCCTATATATAAGTGCCCTTATTATATTACTCATCGCAACGTTATCCAAATCACTTGAAGATTCTATATATTGCTGAAATCAAATACAAAACCCAAATCCTTGTAGGATCTTCCTGTATAAATAGTTAAATCCTTAATGGATACTCAAAGTACTATTTTAAATCCCTGATTGGATTTCTAAGAGTACTTCCATTGGTCGAATTCTATGCTAAGTGTTTATGTGCAATCTAGTTTGGTGAAACAAGGTACAATTGATTATGTGTTGTGTAGTGTTATAATAAAGAATCTAGAGCATGGTGGATCCGCTGCTGGTACATCCTATATATAAGTTCTCTTATTGTATTACTCATAGTAAAGTTATCTAAATCACTTAAAGATTCGATGTTTTGGTGAAACGAAGTACAAAACCCAAATCCTTGTAAGATCTTCTTATATTATTAGTTAGATCCTTAATGGATATTTAAAGTACTATTTTGAATCCTTCAATGGATTTCTAAGAGTAGTTCCACAAGTTCTTGGTCAAATTCAATGCTAAGTGCTTAAGTGCAATCTAGTTTAGTGAAACAAAGTACAAAATCAAAATCCATGTAGGATCTTCCTATATGAATAGTTAGATCCTTAATGGATACTTAAAGTACTACTCTAAATCCTTGATTTAACTTCTAAGCGTAATTTCACAAATTATTAGTCGATTTATATGCAATGTGTTTGTGTGTAATAAATGTGATGAAACAAAGTATAATTGGTTATGTGTTGTGTGGTGCTATAACATAGAATCTAGAGTGATCTAGGATAATGAGGCAATCATAATATGATAAGGGCATGGTGGATACGCCGTTGGTACTTCCTATATATAAGTGCTCTTATCGTATTACTCATCACAGCATTAACCAAAATCACTTGATGGTTCTATGATATAGTGAGACATACTACAAGTGAAACAATGAACAATGTACAAATTTTGTTAACACAAAAATTACTTAGTATTATATGTTAGGAAACTATATTTGTAAGTATTGAAGAAAAATGATTGGACAGATCAAACAGAGTATATATATGATATCAAGATTAGAAGACAACCAAGACAAGGAAAGGGAAAGATTCTTCACAAGAAAAACAGAAGGTTATCATCAGAAATACACCAGAAACCATCAGAAAAAGACCAGAAGATGCATTTCTGATAAAACTAGGCAGAATCTGATAAGGACATAGTTTACCAGAATTCTGATAAACAAATCATCAGAAATTCTGATGAGCCAACATTATCAGATTTCTGATCCTATCAACTTGGTTATCTACTTGCCTCTGCCATTTTTGAACGTTACAAGTTGACCCATGCAAATTCATTGAACTTACCACTATGGGAACTTTTTGATACCAGTGCAAGTAGAAGAATAAACTATTGTTTATTCACCAAAGACTTCTATAAATAGAAGAACCAATCCGAGAAGGGATAAGAGTGTGCATAGCATTTAATACATCTTACAAAACTCTCACACCTTTCATCACAGAATTCTCAGAGTATTTGTTTTCCAATAGCCAATAATCACATTGTAAACTACTCTTGTTTTTCAAAGTGATATAAACATGAAAATTCCGTATTTGGTGTCGTTTGTTTCTTGAAAGTTTGATTTCTAGTTCCGCACAATATTTTCTTATTTTTTAAAATCATTCGCCATATTAAGTTAAAGAAATCCTGTTCACTAATCTGGGAACAACAATTGGTATCTGAGCAGGTTGAATAAAAATTTTTCAAAATGATCAATTGCTCACTCTTTGTTTCTATAACCAAATATGGCAAACTTTCAAACATGGAATAATGCTTTCAATATTGGGTCAATGTCAAAACCACCTACTTTGGTGAGGGAAGAATACCCCCAATGGAAAATTAGGATGATCAATTTCCAAAATGGACATGATCGAGCTCTGTTTCAGTCCATTGTGAGTGGTCCCCATGTACCCAAACTTGAAATAGCTGGAATTCCAGGAACTGATGACACACCAGCAGTGCCTGCATCATTTGTACCAAAACCTGAAAAAAATTGGGATGGAACAGATAAGGCACTGGTGGAAGCTGATGAAAGGGCCAAATCACTCTTGATTATGGTACTTCCAAATGACATATTTTCTCAAGTGGATGCATGTGCATCGGCCAAGGAAAATGGGATCAGTTAGAAAATTTATGTGTGGGAGGAGAAAGAATGAAGAGAAACAAAAGAACAAACTGTGTTTCCTCATATGAACGTTTCAAAAGTCTACCAAGTGAAAGTTTGTATGAAACACACAACCGTTTTGCAAAAATCTTAAATGAACTAAAGAAATTTGGTATTGAGAAATCAAATGATGAGAGAAATATTAAATTCTTAGATGCCTTACCTAGAGAATGGAGAAATCTAACAATGACACTGGCTTCCACATTAGAACTAGGAAGCATGAACTTCACGATCTATACAGTATTCTTGTTCCAAGGGAAGAAGAAATTTATGAAGACATCAATCAAAGGGGAGGTCCCATTGCTCTCATTTCCAACTCACACAAAGTATCTAGTTCTGATCCACAAGCCTCTTACAGTCAGAATGCAGAAAACACTGATGTTGCTTCTAAATTTTCAAAAATTGCTAAAGCAATAGCTTTGCTAACCAAAACCTTTGAGCAAAGATTAAGAGGGGGAACCATAGATATCAGAAGGGTGATAAAGCCAAGATGGAGGGAAAGTCAAAAGATAAAGGAAAAACAGAAGTTGTTTGTTACAAATGCAAACAAAAGGGCCACTTTGCTTCTGAATGTAAAAACAAGAGGTTAAAAGATGTTGCCTATTATGAGAAAAAACTGGAAGATGCAAAGAAACAACAACAGACAGTCGGTCTAATAGCTGGAACAGACTCCTGGCTAACAGATGATTCTTCTGATGAAGAAGAAGAGGAGATGGCGAAATTTCTGTTTAATGGCCAAACTTTCAGACAACAAAGCTGGGGATGATGAAAATTCTGTAAGTAACAACAACTCAGATCTTGAATTAAAACGAGATAAACTAATACAAGACTTTGTCAGTTTACAAGAAAAACAAAATTTGGAACAAAAAAATACTGAAAATCTGTTGCAAAAACTAAACAACACAACTCTTGAAAACCAACTGTTAGAAAAAGAAGACTTAAATAAACAAGCAAAACTTGAATTTTATGAAAAGGAAAGAAAAGAATTATATAAAAAGATTCATGAAAAAGAGATCAATGTAAAGGGCTTTCAACAAGCAAGAAATTTCATAAATTACATTGAATCCACAGAAAGAAACAAAGGAGAGGGACTGGGATATGTAAAAACACAACTTAGAGGTCCAACTGTTTTTGTAAAAGCTATAAAAGAATGTAGTGAATCAGACAGTGAATCCTGCAAATCAGAAACTTCAAGCAGTTGCACATTCAGTTCAAAAGAAAACAAAACAAATTTGCATTGTTTTTCAAAAGAACTTTATCAAAAGGTTGACAATTCTCCATTAACATCCATTGAGCAAAACAACATTTGCATGTGTGCTGACATACTTCAAGTGATCAGAAAACACATTAAGTTGAAAAATGAGAAGTTTTTTTTTAAAAGCTCAAATGATCATAAACAAACTGATGAAAATCATTCACTAGAAAAAGAGAAATTGATCAAAATTTCATCAGAAAAAGTACCCAAGCAAGTTTGGGTACCAAAATCTTTCTAACCTTACCTTTTCAAGACCATCATGTGCAGCAGATCTCGTACTGCGATTCTGAAAGCTCCAAGCACATGACTGGGAACAAGAGCTTGCTTAGCAACTTTATTTCTAAGCCAAGAAAACTTGTAAATTTTGGTAACGGTGTGAAAGGAAAAACTCTGGGTTTTGGGTGTATAAAATATGGTTCTTTAACCATAGAAAAAGTTGCATATGTGGAAGGACTGAAATACAACTTATTAAGTTGTGGCCAGTTTTGTGACAAAGGGTTTCAGGTAAAATTGTTATAAGAAAAATGTTTGCTGATTGGTTTAGATGATAACATAATTTACTTAAGAGGAAAAAAGAATCAGAAAATCTATTTACTATTTTGATTTTAAAGAAGAAATTGAGCATCCACAGCTATGTTTGTTTTCAAAAGAAACCAAAAGTAGTAGCTGGTTGTGGCACAAAAGGTTGGCTCACTTAAATTTTAAAATTTAAACCAATTAATCAGCAAAAATCTGGTAAAGGGGTTACCCTATATATCATCCAAAAAGGACAAAATATGTGAAGATTGTGAAATGGGAAATTCCAAAAGAAGCTCACATAAAAATGTGTCAGAATCATCAATAAAACAAAACTTAGAACTCTTGCATATGGATCATTGTGGACCTATAACTAAGGCAAGTGTTTCAGGAAAAAAGTACATTCTGGTCATTGTGGATGACTACTCAAGATACACTTGGGTAGAATTCCTGACAAAGAAAGTGAAACACCAGATTTGATCATAAATTTCATCAAAATAATTGAAAAATTGTTAAACTTGTCAGTAAGAAGAATCAGAGGTGATAATGGGACAGAATTCAAAAATTCAAAACTTGAGACATTCTTAAGTTCTAAAGGAATATCTCATGAGTTTTTAGCTCCCAGCTCACCTCAACAAAATGGGGTTGTAGAAAGAAGAAATAGGACCTTAGTAGAGGCAGCAAGAACTATGTTGGCCTATGCTAAGTTACCTATTTACTTCTGGGCCGAGGCAATTGCAAATGCATGCTTTACTCAAAACAGGTCTATCATTAACAAAAGACATCAGAAAACACCTTATCAAATCATAAATGGTAGGATACCAAATGTTAAATTTTTACACACTTTTGGGTTCAGATATTTTGTGTTTAATGATTTTGAAAGTCTTGAAAAATTTGACGGATTAGCAGAAAAAGGGATTTTTCTTGGATATTCTTTAACTTCTAAAGCTTACAGAATTTTTGTGTTAAAAACTGGAACAATAAGAGAAAGCTTGTATGTGTCATTTGATGATACATCAGAAACTGAAATTCCCGATGAAATCCAAAAGGAAATCCATCAGTGTGAATCAAAAGAAAATATCACTCATCTTCTAAATATACTAACTGAAGAACTTTTAGAAAACAGTGAACAAAACAAAGAAGTTTTTCAAAAAATAACTTCTGAGAATCAGAGAAAATCTTTAGACTTATCAAAAGATCAAGGAGAAAATTTTGAAACATCAGAAAATCAGAACTCTAATCAAACAAGGACAATTGAATCAGAAAACAAGAGATCTGATACTCTGAACTCATCAAAAAATCAGGGGGAAACCTCAGAACCATCAGAAAACACAATAAATTATAACATTCAAAGATGGATCAAAGGAATTTCTCGATTAAACATAATTGGGGATCCTGAAGACGGAGTGAAAACAAGATCTGCAACTGCTCATGAGTGTCTACATGCTGGATTTCTAAGCATGATAGAACCCAAAAATGTCAGAGAATCTCTAAATGACCCAGATTGGGTAAAAGCAATGCAAGAAGAACTTAACCAATTTTACAAAAGTCAAGTATGAGATCTGGTACCCAGGCCAAAAGATAAATCTATCATTGGATCCAAATGGGTATTCAGAAACAAGTCAGATGAACAAGGAATCATAACCAGAAACAAGGCAATGCTGGTAGTAAAAGGATACTGTCAACAAGAAGGAATAGACTATGATGAGACCTTTGCACCAGTAGCAAGATTGGAAGCTGTTAGAATATTCCTTTCTTATGCAGTTTCAAGAAATTTCAAGGTTTACCAAATGGATGTAAAGTCTGCATTCTTGAATGGTAAAATTGAAGAGGAAATGTATGTTCATCAACCAGAAGGCTTTGTTGATCCACAATTTCCAAATCACGTTTACAAACTAAACAAAGCCCTTTATGGTCTAAAACAAGCTCCAAGAGCATGGTATGAAACACTTTCAAAATTTCTGATCAATTATGGCTTCACAAAAGGTACAATTGATACAACCTTGTTTATAAAAACTCACAAAGGTCATACACTCCTGGTTCAAATATATGTAGATGACATTATATTTGGTTCAACAAATGATAAGTTTTGTAAGAAGTTTGAAAAATTGATGACTAATCATTTTGAAATGAGTATGATGGGATAATTAACCTTTTTCTTAGGTCTGTAGATCAAACAAAGAACTGATGGGATATTCTTGAGTTAATCTAAATGTGTCAAAACAATTTTAAAGAAATACTCACTTAAAAACAGTTTAACCTCTAAAACTCCAATGGCAACTAGCAATAAGCTTGATTCAGATCCAAATGGTAAAGGTGTAGATATGAAAATTTACATAGGGATGATAGGATCACTGTTGTACTTAACTGCAAGTAGACCAGATATTATGTTTGCAACTTGCTTTCTGGCAAGATATCAGTGCAATCCTAAAGAGTCTTATCTAAAAGCTGTAAAAAGAGTTTTTAAATATCTAAAAGGAACACCTGATCTTGGCCTGTTTTACCCTAAAGATACTGATTTAGATTTAATTGCATATACAGATGCAGATCATGCAGGTTGTAAGATAGACAGGAAGAGTACATCTGGTGCCTGTCAATTACTAGGAGACAAACTTGTATGCTGGGCAAGCAAGAAACAAAACTGTGTCTCAACTTCAATAGCTGAATCAGAATATGTGGCTACCGCGAGCTGCTGCTCACAAGTAATTTGGATGCAAACACAATTGAAAGATTATGGAGTTCACTTGACCAAAACACCAATCTTGTGTGATTCAATGAGTGCTATTGCAATAACAGAAAATACAGTACATCACTCAAGAACCAAACACATCGATGTCAGGTATCATTTGATAAAAAGATTATGTGGAAAAGGGAAACATAGAAATGTATTTTGTCCCAACAGAAAAACAAATTGCTGATATTTTCACAAAGCCTCTTGATGAAAGAAGGCACAACTTTCTAATCAATAAAATGGGGATGATAAACATAAGTGAAGATGAAAACACAAAAACAACTTTGTCCCAAGCAAAGAAAAATGAAGCACCTCAAAATGATAAGAAAGGATTCACACATCGAGAAAAATCATCAGAAAATTAACAGTCTTATCAGAAATTCTGATGACCTATCAGAAATTCTGGTAAACTTATCAGAAATTCTGATAAAATATCAGAATTTCTGGTAAAGGCTAATTTCTGAAGATAAATCAGAGAATTTTGATAACTAAAACAGCATTTCTGATAAACTTGCCACCAGAAAATCTTTCTGGTACATATTAAAGGACTCATTTGTTTTTTAATATATATATATATATGCCACTTAAAAATTGTAAATTCAAAAAAACTCAGTACATGTAAAAATTTTCATTTATCTTATCTTATAGGCTTATCATTTTAGAATAGGGTAAATGCGTCACTTGACCAAAAATCTGGGTAAACCTTAATGGCTAATGCTATAATTCTCAAGTCTTCATGCTTACTCAGCGTGACAAATAAAGAAAATTGAAGATACCTATCATTTAATGATGACAGTTTCGGTAAATAGCCGCCTAAAAATTTAAAGAAAAAGGAAAATGTATCCCACATTACCCAAAATTTGAACCTGGATACAAAAGAGAAGAATCTCCAAGTAGGTAAGGTCATTTATGGTAATACTATAACTTCTCTATAAATAACTACCACTTGGACCACAAAGCTATCACTTTCAAACCCACCTTTTACTCAGAAACTCTGAAAAATCACCCACCATACTTTTACTTTCAATCCACCATGACACAAATCGACCGTGATCATCTGCCCCTCACATACTACCCCACACACAACATGAGGCTACGACGTACGCTTCGTGGGAATGCATGGGAAGACTGCTGGCACATTCTGAAACTTCTGGTGAGGCACAGCCTACTGGGGTATGCTCTCACTGCATATGTTTGGATCTACCTAGACATATTGCAAGAGTTCTGGGCCCATGCTGAAGCAACCACAACCGAAGATGGTGTACCCATCATCCGAAGCATTGTCATGAACAAATACCCCATCATCTTGAGCGAATCCATGATCAGGGGAGCCTTGCAGATCAACGATGAACATGGGGACACGGTCTACGATAAGGAAGTGCTGGACCTGACCTTGGAGAGAATGGGATACTTCACTGGGAACAGATCTCGAGGGATTTGCAAGTCAGGGTTCATAAAGGCTTAGCAGTTCTTGGTGAACCAGATTTGTGTATGCTTTTCTCTCAAGCATGCAAACTTCCATGAGTTTTCATACAAAATCATGGAGGTAGTGCATGATGTTGTGCATGAACTACCATACAACTACTCTCGTTATCTAATGAGAGATTTTCTTCACAACATGCACACCAACAAACCCTTTCTTGTATATCCATGATTTTTGACGGAAGTCATAAACCAACATATAGGGTTTGGGGGCATACCAAATCGGTATCCAAGACTAGAGGTGGTTCTTCAGGAGAACGTGCATAATCGTAGCTTGGTGCCCACTAACCAACACACCAGAACCGTCACACTCCTTTGGACCTATGTTAAATATGTTCTTTAAGTTTTTTTCTGTTTTGTTAGGATCTTGTAAATTTTCTTGTACATAAATATATAAATATATATAAGTATGTTTCTTTTTCTCAAAAAAGGGAAAAACATAATGAAAGGGAAGGAGGGAAGTAAATGTAAGGATGGGAACAAAGTTAATCAAAAATATCAAATTTTCTGATGTACTTATCAGATTTTCTGATAAATTCAGGGATATTTATCAGAAAGTCTGGTAAATTCCGATGTATCTATCATTCTAATCACAGTTTTCTCATAAGTTTTTATTTTCAAAAAGGTTCTTGACTTAAAATCATTAAAAAATTCCCTGATGTATGAAATGAAAAGACATCAAATTTGTTTTAGAATAAAAGTCTTAATAGAAGTCAGTTAATCAAAAAATTCTACTCAAAGCTTTCTGATGATTTCATCAGAAATTCTGGTGAAATCTAAAACATTTATTTGATTTTCTGATTAAAATTTAATAACCATGCAAAAGCTTCTTATTCTAAAATATTCTAGAAGGAAGAAAAATACAAAAGGAAAATGTTTTCCTTTCTTTGCCTTCATCAAAAAGAGGGAAGAACAGCAACCGAGTCAGCTAAAGCAATGTAAGCTCATCAATGAACTCAATTCATTCCCTCTCATCTCAAAAAAAAGGAGTAGAAAATTATATATGTTGTTTCTGATGATCAGAAGCAAGAAAATCAACAATTCTGATAGTTCTTCACCAGCAAAAACTCTTACCAGGGATTCTAAAATTACCAGAAATACTTATGAAGTCATCAGAAAAATTCCTGATCATCAAAAGAGGTTGAAAAATGATGCAGAAACAAAAGGGTGTATCGTTGGACCAACTTACAAATTGGGGCCCACCTGGCGGTTCTAGACGGAAGTTAGTGGATAAACGTAAACCGATTTGGTAGAATGTTATTACAGAAAGGAGTAGAAACAGAATGCAGCGAAAGTCTTCATTCATACCGAAAGAGTATACATCTTTATAAGTCCAACTTCCGGAGTTCCTGGAGAGAATCCGGCAGCACCTCCCCGTAGGGATGCCAAAAACTTAAATGACAAATGAACAACACACCTATATATAGGGAGACAAGTTCGCTGGAGTGTATGGAAGTTCAGGCGAACTTGACCTAGTCAAGTTTGGCCGAACTTGTCTTCCTAAGAGCATTCTCGAGTGAACTTGGCCTGCATTAGTCAAGTTCGAGCGAACTTGACTAAAGGCACATCAAGTTCGGGCGAACTTGTTCCCTTTTACACTGAAATCTCCGTATTTCGGTCGTGTGTTCGATTCTAACCTATAAAATATTCAACACACGCTCTATCTAGCCTATTCGACAAGTGACGAACACAATAGTGCATCAACAGATTCCCCCTTGTTCGTTACTGTCGAAGCTTGATCTTGAACTTCAAAACTTTGAGCCGTGTTTGAATATTCTCTGCAACTTCAATCAAGGTGTTTGCGGATGTCGTCGAGACGCGTCAACAGATTCCCCCTTAATTGATGATCTGGGTTTACATTAACAACTTTCAATACCGCTGAAATCTCCAGTTCAGATCTTTGGTTGCGTGGTTTCCGACTCCTCTGATTTACTTGACCGACAAATTTTCTCGAATAACTATTAACTCCAAGCTAATCAATGCATCAGCTTCTCCATTTCGACGATAACAGCATCCGAGTTCAGTTTTTGAATAAGCGTTGAGCATCGAGAGTTTATTCCGCACACTCCTAAAGTATCAAAAACTCAACCGGCAATTGATAGAAACTTCGAATCACCGCATCAGAAAACTTCAAATCAACGAATACCCTCAAAAATGTGAAATCCTGATTTCCGTAATCGCAGTTAAGCACCCTTCAGAAAGATTTGATTAGCAAATGGTAATCTCTTCAATCAGCAAATCTTCATCGGAAACAGATAATCTGGTAATGCATCAAATCTGAGAATCACACGTCCATAATCAGAATCAAATTCTTCTTCTTCAGTCACAACGAAAGATGTATAGCTATCTCTGCTGAACCTGGCGCCTTCAAACTACAAAACATCCCTATTTCCGGCTTACCAAATCAAAATAGTTCATTTGCTTTGTAGAGTTAATGATAAGCAGTCGTGTATGCACCAACCCCACATCGGAGATCAGGACCTAAATCCTACATCCCTTAAGCATCAACTTGTATCACAATCTGAAAAATTTGAACTTCTTGTGATCACAGAATTCCAAATATATAGCCTCTTTTGTCAGCAACTGGTATACACAGCTTTATCCGAAAGATCCGATCCCATAAATCATCTTCTTTAATCATGGTACCGCGTACAACCCTGGGCAACTGAAACTACATAGCATCCCTATCTCCTGGCGATTAGTCCAGTCAATAGTTCATGTGCAAAGCAGAGTTAAAGATAGGCAGTCGTGTGTGCTTCCAAACCATACGCGCGACTCAGGTGTCAATCCACAACCATGACCTCAGAATCTGATAAACAACTCCTCCAAGACTCAGTTATGTAACCACCCACTTTCAAAATAGATATCAATTTGAAATACCCAATGAATCTCAATCCTCTGCATTTCCCGATAATCTGCAATCGGTAACCACCCGGATACTGTTGCAGTAGTCACAAATTTCAAAAATGCCGGAATCTTCAAATATTGAAAATTTTTTATTCCCCCTCATTTTTGCAAATTTTGACCATACTGAAATTTTTCATTGAAATTCCTCCTGAAATCCGAAACTTTTAGTTTTTAATAAATGCGGATTTAACGTTTAGGCCCATTACTAGTCACGACATCCAAATGATCAACGTTCTGCATCAGTATCAATGACTCTCTTGTTATCTTCAAAATTCTTTGACCGTATCACCAAATATGTACTTTGAAGCTCTAGATGGTGTCCCCGAACTTGGTCTCCCAACTCACAAGTTCGGGCGAACTTGAGTTAAGTTTGGGCAGACTTGATCAAGTTCGGGCGGACTTGATCAAGTTCGGGCGGACTTGATCAAGTTCGGGCGAACTTGATCAAAAATGGTACAAGTTCGGTCGAACTTGACCAATATAAGTCAAGTTCGGGCGAACTTTATCCCCCAAATCAGCCCATTTTTCACATTTTTTGATCCAGAATCCTTATTTCTTCGAATTTCAAGATGAATCCACCATAGATCTGGTCGAAAGTGGTTTTCTAACAATCCGATCCGTTCAATTTTGGATTTCCGTGGATTGTAGGTTTATTTCATGATTTACGTCTAAAACCCCTCCTAATGTCCATAAATGTCCAAATTCATGAGCGTAGGTGATAACCGTAGCTCTTATACCAATTGAAGGTCGTGATCAGGCGGTTCTAGATGGAAGTTAGTGGATAAACGTAAACCGATTCAGTAGAATGTTATTACAGAAAGGAGTAGAAACAGAATGCAGCGGAAGTCTTCATTCATACCGAAAGAGTATACATCTTTATAAGTCCATCTGCCGGAGTTCCTGGAGAAAATCCAGCCGCACCTCCCCGTAGGGATGCCAAAAACTTAAATGACAAATGAACAACACACCTATATATAGGGAGACAAGTTCGCTGGAGTGTATAGAAGTTCGGGCGAACTTGACCTAGTCAAGTTCGGCCGAACTTGACTTCCTAAGAGCATTCTCGAGCGAACTTGGCCTGCATTAGTCAAGTTCGAGCGAACTTGACTAAAGGCACATAAAGTTCGGGCGAACTTGACCAATACAGGTCAAGTTCGGGCGAACTTGTTCCCTTTAACACTTAAATCCCCGTATTTCGGTCGTGTGTTCGATTATAACCTATATAATATTCAACACACGCTCTATCTAGCCTATTCGACAAGTGACGAACACAATAGTGCATCAACAAAAGGTACAACTTGACAGTTAGTGTAAGCCTATCAAAATCTCTCACACATGATAAGGACCGAAGAATTCAAAAGATATCAAAAATGTGTGAAGAAACGGTTAGTTGTATTAACTGATCATTACCCCAATAACCACCCACGATTTGCCACTATAATTAATCACTTTGATTAATTATAAAACATTCATTAAAAACCAACTTCCACAACTTCATCCACGTACACCTTAACTACACAAACTCAAACCACCAAAGACCACAAAAACCTTCAACTCTCTCTCAAACCCTAAACACAATTCAGAATCATCAAACCCTTCAATCGACATAGAAGCTCAAAACATGAACCTGAACCTACAACCCATAGAACACTCTGTTCCATTCATTGAAGCTCAATATCACTTACCAAACAAGCCAAACAATCTATAGATAAACCTAAACATTGAAGAATACGATGAAAAATGTCAACTTCTGATCGAGTTTCTAACCAAAAGTCCAATTTCACAAGCTTTGACCAAAACCAGGGATGTGCCGGAAGAACTTATCCAACAAGTGGTAAACACTCTGGAAGATTTAGATGACACAGAGATTACTGCACATGTTTGGGGGAACCTAACCATTCAGGTTAACCCAAGCAAAATCAGGGAAAGTTTGGAGTTACCAGTATACGGAGGATACATGACAATTCCAGCAAAGGAGCAGTTGTTGGAACAACTAACTGATCTCTTGAATTATAAGAAAAAGATTATCAAGATTGTTGATTTCAAAAGAAAGGAATTACCTGCTTTCTTGCAAGTAATGATGGAGGTTCTGACAAAGTGCTTAACATCAATGATAGGGGGAACTTATCAGATAAACCAAAGTGCTCTTGTAATCATGTATGGGCTAATCACAAGATTTCAAATAGATTATGCTGTAGAAATATTTCAATTATTAAGAAAATCAGTGTTAGCCACCAATAAAAGGATGCCAACCCATCTACCCTTTCTAAGATTCTGGTCAATTCTTATTGCTCAGAAATTTGAAGAAGCAAATATGGAGTTGCCTGCATCAGAAAATCTTTGGAAAACATCCATCATGAAGCCTTGGAACGCCAGAGGAGCATGGAATGCCCTTAGGGATCTACCACAATTAACTGAGTCATTTACAAGCCTTCTACCAGAAAACTCTCCCTATAAAAAGAAGTATGAGGATATTAGACAACTAAAGGAGAACCAACCAGAAGCACATGATAGCAGCTCACTAGTTGAAGAAGATGAAGAATCTGCTACCTATGAAGATGAGGAGACTAAAGATTCTGATGACCACTGCATCAGAAACTCACCAGAAAACATTCATCAGGAAGAACAACTTCAACATCAGAAATCAACAGGTGAACAACCTCATCATTCTGTATACACAGCTGATAGTAAGGGTGACACAGATTCTGGTGATTGTGTGTGTGGTAGTTATAGATTGAAAGCAAGAAAAATGCAAAATCTAGAGATTCGTAGTTCAATTGGTCCACTTTCTGAATCAGATAATGAGGAGGAATTTGTGACAGCAACAGGTGGAGATCACTCTAGTGATCAAAGAAACCTGGTTCAGAGAGAGGTGCATTTCTCAGCAACTCACCAAGGATCATTCACTAAAATGATTCGAGGAAGTGAGGAAAATCCAGACTTGAATATGTTTCAAAGTTCTGGTAAAGGTATTCAAATTGATCTAAGTGATCAATTTAATCCTTTTACAACTGTAGAAGGTGTGCCCTCTGCTGGTCAGTTAGGGGGAACATCTGTTGTTCCACCACCATCACCCACTCAACAAAAGCAAATCTCACACATGGATGTTGAAGGACTGGAAAATGTTGTCAAGGCCTGCACAAAGTCATCAACAGAAGATAAGCTGGATCAGATACTAAAGGAGCTATCTGAACAAAAATCTGATATAAAGAACTTATCAGAAAACGCGCAGGATATCAGAAAACAATCAGAAAGCAACGCAAAGATTCTGGAGATGCTGCAGAAGCAAGATAGCAGGAAACTTGAAGCACAAATGAGCAAGCTAATCAAAGAAATAAGTGAGATAAAGAAATATGTTGAACACAAAGGATCATCATCATCTGGCACCATACAGGAAGAATTTGAAATGTTGAAGGCAACAAATGATAGTATGGTGGATGCTCTGGGTAATCTAGAGAAAGAATGGAAGTATTTTAAAACACAAGCTCAGAAGGAATTCACTTTGGTACATGAAGAAGAAAAGAGAAACATGAAAAGGATAGAAGATGTGATAATGAATCTTCAACAAGACATGAACAAGATCATCAACATCAGCAAGCACAAGTTTAAAGAAGATGTTCCATTAATAAATGAACCAGAAACTCAACTAGAAGATGATGAAACTCAAGAAATTCAACCAGAAAACACACCTGGTTAAAACATCAGAATTAGACCACTTCTTACAATCATGGGACCACCACCTGTGGTTCCAAAAGAAGAAATGATCAAAAAACTTGCAGCAGTACCACCTCAGATGCAGAAGTTAAAAGAGTCATCAAGTATTCCACAGAGACCAACCAACCTTATCTGGAGAAACAATCTTTAGTCAACAACTAAATGAATCAACAAAGAGGAAATGGGAAAGCTCAGCCACTTCATCAAAGAAACTAAAGCCAAGTGTCAGAAAAGGACCAGGGGGAGGGCTGATTGAATGCTTCATTCAATAGATTGATCAAGATACAATGATGTTTCCAGAATTCAATCTAAAGCATTATTACCGGGATGACACAAAAGACAAGCTTGAGAGACCTCTTAGTCCTATCAGCAAAAAGGTCAAAGAGCTGATAATAAAAGATTGAAGATGTCTTCATAAACCACTAAAAATTCCAATCAAAAGGTTTGTGAGTATACCCA
Source organism: Scalesia atractyloides (assembly GCA_947069175.1). Taxonomy (NCBI): domain Eukaryota; kingdom Viridiplantae; phylum Streptophyta; class Magnoliopsida; order Asterales; family Asteraceae; genus Scalesia; species Scalesia atractyloides. Next base: position 34,097,742 of record CAMTDV010000030.1, read on the forward strand.
CAATAAGTGAAAGTGATCAAATGTTGGGAATGTATCAACAGAACAAGTATCACTTGCTGAGGGAAGACTTTAGTGAAGAAAAAGTGCTGGACAGTGAACTACAACAACTTCATCCATTGGACATTGCAAGGATCAAACAGCTGCAGGACTAAGAAATAGGCAATACTCAAGAAATCAGAAGAGGGCTTGATAACATAGAAAAGGTTGCAAGAAAGATGTACGCTAGAGTTGCTATCTCTGATTTTGATCTATGCATCACATTTGATCACCTGGCAAATAACAAAGTTCATGTCCCACCTCCTGATACTTCTATAACAGCACACCTTTAAAAGGAAACCAGAACAGGTATGATCCTTGAAACTCCCTCACTCTCTATTGCTTTCAGAGACCAATCAGAAAAGAAATCACTGTTCAGAGTTCATGAGATCAACAAATACTCAACAAAACTCTCAAATACATCCAAGAATGCATGAACATAAAACAAGCTCAACTGGAAGCTAAGGGTTTAAACAAGGAAAGACAAAGGAAAGAAATTGATAAGCTTATAACAGAATGGATAACTGCAAGAGAATGGTACAAGGAAATGATTTGAACCTGCAACAAGATGATAAGTTACAAGAAGAAGCTGAAGTAAGGTGATCTCTACAAAAGTGCATTGAAGATCACTAAAATTTAGTTTGTTGATTTTGAAAAACAATGTTTTGAATCTTTACTTGTATCTTCAGTATTGTGCATGTTCTTTAAAGTATGTTTTTCTTGCTTGGTTTCTTACAATACTCAGAGAGAAATTGTTAGGAAACTATATTTGTAAGTGTTGAAGAAAAATGATTAAACAGATCAAACATAGTATATATATGATATCAAGATCAGAAGACAACCAAGACAAGGAAAGGCAAAGATTCTTCACAAGTAAGACAGAAGGTTATCATCAGAAATACATCAGAAAGCATCAGAAAAAGACTAAAAGATGCATTTCTGATAAAACTAGGCAAAATCAGATAAGGACATAGTTTACCAGAATTTCTGATAAACAAATCATAAGAAATTCTGATGAGCCAACATTATCAGATTTCTGTTCCTATCAACTTGATTATCTACTTGCCTCTGCAATTTTTGAACGTTACAAGTTGACCCATGCAAATTCATTGAACTTACCACTATGGGAACTTTTTGATACCAGTGCAAGTAGAAGAATAAACTATTGTTTATTCACCAAAGACTTCTATAAATAGAAGAATCAATCCGAGAAGGGATAAGAGTGTGCATAGCATTTGATACATCTTACAACACTCTCACACCTTTCATCACAAAATTCTCAAATTATTGTTTTCCAATAGCTAATAATCACATTGTAAACTACTCTTGTTTTTTAGAGTGATATAAACATGAAAATTCGGTATTTGGTGTCTTTTGTTTCTTGAAAGTTTGATTTCTAATACCGCACAATATATTCTTATTTGTTGAAATCATTTGCCATATTAAGTTAAAGAAATCCTGTTCACTAATCTGGGACCAACATTATACATAATCCCATTTACAATACAATTTTTGACACAAACTTTTACTATCAAAAATAAGATATTGCAATACTAAAGTTTTACCATACCTTGGCTACAAAAATCTATTTTCATTCGACAACTCGTGTAGTTGGACAATGTATTGCAATACCAAACCATTTGCCATAAATTTGGCCAACAAAACCTATGTCACGCACCAACATTATTGTTGACTATCTATTTTCACATATGTTACAGGTATCGACATTTCAAGTATGCTACACATAGGAACGACTCGGGCCTTAGATTTCTTCTAAATCAAAAAACATTACTTATATTCCTTTGTGATTGTAAAACAATGTAATCAATATAATGAAACTTTAGTACCATGTGTTGTGAGCAATTTGTAACATGACTCCCCGACGATTTCGACCCGGGTTGTATACGCGGTCGGGGTGTTACAACTACAAATGTAATCTCTATGCCAGTGTATTAAGAAAAAGGGGCACCTTGTTTAAAACCAAGTATAACCACCTCAGGTGGGAATTCTGATGATCCTATTATGTTAGGTGTTGGGTTAAACTATCCAGAATTGACGGGAGAGTCACCAAGTTGGAATCACCAGTTGAAGAAATCAAAGAAATGAAGAAGGCTTTGGTATAAAGCTCAAGACCTACTTTGGTTTAAAAGGTTACGTAGTATATCAAAATATACTTTGGTTTAGTATATCAAACTATACTTTGGTTTAGCATATCAAACTATGCTTTGGTTTAGTATATCAAACTATACTTTTCTAAAAACCAAGAGAATTGGTAGTATATCAAACTATACCTTTGAAAACTATATCACATTGGTAGCATATCAAACTATGCCTAGGAAGTATGTCGAAATATACTTCAATTGTGATTTGGTAGTATATCAAACTATACTTTGGTTTTGGAAATCAACAGAAATAAGTAATTGTAGCTTAATTAGAAAACCTTTGTAAAACACATATTATGGACGTTTGGAATATACATTCAAACCTAAGTATATCAAACTATACTTTGGTGACTATAGATTTACCACGAAGGAAAAATCTATTTGGTTTAAACTTGGTTTCTGACATTCCATACAACAGGAATGGGGTGTCAAATCCTATAGCGCTATATCGTACTACCAGTCAGCTTGATCATTGTTAATGAATGTAAAAAAGTAAATACGCACCAACAATAGTCTTACAAACTTTGAAAAATCATTATTTAAGCCATAGGTAACGGTTTCAATTTGTTAAAGGACAAGAATTATGCATTCGAAATCATATAGCTTTGAAATTATGAAAATAGTGAGTAGGCACATATGAATCACCCCAAAACTTTTGAAAAACGTAAAAGAGGGGACTATGTACGTACTTGGGATTGCAAAGTATCCATGAATCAAGTGAAATATCAAAGCTTCAAGCGTGTCCTAATGGGTCGAATAACATGTAAATAAGTCGGGACGTCATCGGGAGATCGGATAGAATGAAATCTTACAAACCAATAGAGTGTTGGAACTCATATGATATGGTTTAATAAGCTTAACATTCTGATTTGAAAGGATCCTAAGTGCTTTTGACCCGTTATGACTCGTTATGGTAGTTTATGCTACTTGACCGTGTCATTTGCGTAAATATGTGTTTGGATGGTAAGATATGTCCTATGATAAGTCTTATATGCTAAAACATGTTTAATAATGTCGTAACATCAGTTTATATATCAAAACTTTGATCACATATGCTTAAAATTGATTTATGCGCAAAAAGGGCATTTTGGTCATTATTAAAGAACATAAAGGCGACTTATTATATATCTAACCAAAAGAAGTGACCATAAGGTATAACCTCAGTAGGTTATTCCCTATACAACTATGGTCACAAATATGTGTTTGGTCGGATCCTAAGATTGACTAAACAGGTCAAGTTCGAAAGTCAAAGCGGTGGTCAAGGCCGCTCGACTTACGACCCTAAACAAGCACTATACTAGAAGTGACGAGTAAGACATGTCAAACATGTCTAACTAAGTTTATAAAACTGATTTGGTATCAAAACTTGGTGTTTTGATACCCGAAAATAGTTCCATCGTAAAATCCACATAATGCACATTTTTGACCGAAACTTTGACTTGCCACTTCGACTAGTAAACATGGTAATCAGAAGGTGCAATCGCAAGGGATTATAACCTTCATGATTACAATCATGTTGCAAAGTTCAATTAAACTTTGACTTGACCAAATATGGTCAGAACCGAAAGTCAAACATAAAGTCAAACTGTTTGATTTTTGCCTCAAATAGCCAAAATAAATGAACAAGACTAGAAGAGAGCAGTTACTTGTGTTGGAAACACCCAAGAGCTTAGAGAATTGAGGCCTCCGAAAGCTGGAAGCAAGCTCCAAAGAGATGGGAGAAGAAAGATTGAAATGAGCAAGTTGAAATGAAGAAAATCACTTGCTAATTATAGTGTTTTGAAGCTCACAAGATCTTGCCAAGTGTCCATGGAGGTGGCATGATCCTAGAGTGGTCTTAACACATGTCTCTTGCAGGTTAGAAGCTTGCAAAATCGAATCCTTGGGGATCAAGGCTTGGAAGGAGAGGCTGCCATGTAGCAAACATGATTCTGCTTAGCTTGGGACCCCTTACGGACCGTATGGGGTTGTGCTTTATGGTACGTAAGGCCTGGTCTGGGATCAGAACATTGAAAAATGGCAGAAATGGCCCCTGGACTTATTTCGTCACGTTTTGGCACTTCTAACACCCGTTAACCTCATTTTTAAGCTCTATGAGGAAGCTAAAGCATATGTAACTTGAATTATGCTCAAAAATGTCATGAATGTCGGTTTGTTTGATTGTATGGTTGCGTTTTTCGCTTTATTGCGACGAACGCTTTTACAAACACGAAAATGACCGAAATTCTGCAATGAATGATATTTTTGCATTTGAATCATTAAAATACAAGATTTTAATGATTACAAAAATTTTTGGATGCCTATACATGGTTCGTATTCAAAATACGAGAATGGGCATAGTTTCGTAGTTTGGCGGAAATAATCCATGAGCTTGAACAAGTATGTTTTTGCCATACCAAACCCTTCAAAACTTATTTCTAAGCTATGTATAGAGTATTTAGGGTTTGTTTAGCTTATGCCATTGTTCTGGAGTGTATGCCACGTTAAACTAATTACATTTATGTAACATTTTACGTATAACTCCCAGATAAGCTTTTGAGAAATTGAAATTGTACATGGACTGAAATGTGTGAATGTCACATGTCATTGTAAAATTCCAAGGAATGAAACATAAGATTTCATTGGATTCGAAATCGTTCGGAATTGTATGATGCTTGTAAAGGCTCAGATGTCACAGTCTCCCCTATTTTAGGAAATTTCGTCCCGAAATTTAGTTTAGAGGAAACTTGTGAAAAAAAATGTGTGTATCGCTCTTGAAAGATCCTTCGTTCCCAGAGTAAAACTCTGGGCCACGTTTGGATTCCCAGCGAACTTTTTTAATTATACTCGTTTATTGTCTATAGGCATGAGTTCATATTCGAATCTAAAATTCAATCCAATAGGTAGGTGTATTGTCACACCCCGACCGCGTAAAACAACAAACCGCGGCGGAGACGTCGGGGAGTGTCGTAACAGAACTATTGTTTCAACAACCATGGAAATTAAAGTTTTGTATTATTGATTCAAATTGTTTACATTGTCTGGAATTTAACAGAAACATAACATAAATTTATTTGTCTTGCTTGATTTTAAGTCACTGAAGCCCAAGTCCGCCTAAGTGTCGCATGAATCATCCTTATGCATTAACTCCTGAAACACATGTGAAAATAGGTACGTCAGCATAAAAATGCCTGTGAGAGACAAAGGTTTTGTTGATGAGGATTCATGACTTGAAGTTAAATTAATAGTTTTAACGAAAAGTAGTCATGAACCTTATAAAATGTTTTCTTTTTATAAAATCATGTGAAAATCAGTATGAAATATCAAATGATATAAAAAGAAGGATGTATGGTTGAATAATTAACCGGAAGATAATGAATTGTATAAAATATGCCATTTGTAAAACAACGTCTTGTGAAAAATATATGATATTTGTACCAAATGTGTCATGTCTTTGTCTTTGTCGAAGTGGTTTAAATAACGCTACGATATGTAATATCATGAAAGCACTTATATATAGGAAGTACCAGCGGCATATCCACCATGCTTTTATCATATTACACACATCTCGTTATTTAAATCACTTATCAAATAACCACCAAAATGTCTTGTCAAACAAATGTCAAATGCCATGTGTAAACAATGTAATATGTCACAATGTTAGGTATAAACCATGTCTTGTATGGCAAGTAAAAAGACTTTACTCAGGCCACATGTATAATGTCGTGTATAACCAATGTCATGTACAAAACAATGTCTTGAATAAACCGAAGTTTTAAATCAAAAGTCATGTTTTGCAAAACCAATGCTGTATTTGATATTAACATTTATGTAGTTATGTTTATCGCATATTCAAGCCTTGAGACTGTCGGATAAACCCTTATCATGTCAAAGGTTTATCAAAAAATGTATTCGGATTCTGTCATTCCCTACTTCCAAACAAACCTAGGAAGTGGGGAACGGGATTTGTCAAGTCCTATGGTACCATTACATACTACCGGGCGGCGTGATCAATGTTAATGAATGTATTATGTCCCGTTAAACAAACCAAATGTTATAGTCAATGTAAGCAATGTCGTGAAATATGTCTTTAAATCATGTACTAAGTATGCTAAGTCAACATACGAAGTAGAAATGTCCATAAAATCAATGTGCTAGCATGCTCAGTCAACATACATAACAAATGTAATGTAAATCAATGTGCTCATATGCTAAGTCAACATATACCGCAAAAGGTGTCTTTGAAATCAATGTGCTATCATGCTCAGTCAACATACATAGCAAAATGTAATGTAAATCAATGTGCTCATATGCTAAGTCAACATATGCCGCAAAACGTGTCTTTGAAATCAATTTGCTAGCATGCTCAAGTCAACATACATAGCAAAACATAATTTAAATCATGTACTATATGTGTACTAGATGAAAATAGCAAGTATATGTCATAAAAGTAGGAAATCAATAAAGTAATAAGTAGGCACATGTGTATCACCCCAAAACTTTTGAAAATGTAAAAGAGGGGTCTATGTACTCACTTGGGGTTGCAAAAGTTTCCTTGTTCAAATGGATATACAAAGCTCAAGAGCCCGGAAATCAAGCGAATCCTAATATCGGATAACTATGTAAATATCGGGAGCTTAATCGGAAGATTCGGATAGAATGAATCCTTATAAACCGAATGAGTGTTGGAACTCATATGAAATGGTTTAATAAAGTTAACATTCTGATTTGGAAAGATTCCTAAGTGCTTTTGACCCGTTATGTCTCGTTAAGGTAGTTTACGCTACTTTAACGGATCATTTACGTAAACATGTGTTCGGATGGTCAAACTAGTCTTATGATAAGTCTTATATGCCCAAACATGTTTAATAATGGTGTAATATCAGTTTGTATGACAAAACTTTTGCCACATATTGCTTAAATTGAATTTTGGTGCAAAAAGGGCATTTTGGTCATTTATAAAGGGCATAATAACGACATATCATAATACTAACCAAACGATATGACTATAAGGTATAACCTCAGAGGGTTATTCCTTATATAACTATGGTCACTACTATGAGTTTGGTCGGATCCTAAGATCAACCAACGGGTCGGATTCGAAAGTCAAAGCAGTGGTCAAGACCGCTCGACTTACGATCCTAAACAAGCACTAAACTAAAAGTGACGAGTTAGACATGTTTAACATGTCTAACTACGTTTATAAAACTGATTTGGAATCAAAACAAAGTGTTTTGACACCCGAAAATAGTTTCGTCGTATAGTGCGCACTTTGCGCATTATTGACCGAAACCTTGACTCGTCACTTCGACTAGAAAAACGTGGTAATCAGTAGGTATAATCGCAAGGGATTATAACCTTCGTGATTACGATCACGTTGGAAAGTTCAAATGAACTTTGACTTGACCAACTAATGCGAAAGTTAAATAGTAAGTCAAATTGTTTGACTTTTAGCTCATAATAAGCTAAAAGAATGAAAAATGCTTGGTAAGAGCACTTACTTGCACTTAAGGAAGCCAAGATTACTAGAAAAACTCAGATGGGAGGCCTCCTAATAAGGTAGCAACTCCACTTGGAGTTTAGAGAAAAGAAAGATGAAAATGAGCAAGTAATTTGGTTGCAACAATGGGGGTATGTATAGATTTCTTGAAGCCACAAGATCATTTCAAGTGTTAGGAGATGTTGTAGGATCATTTCAAGTGTTTGGTGAGGTGTTGCAACCAGGAGAAGTGTGGCAAAAACGAGTTATAGGTGTCAAGTCAAATGAACAAGAAGCTGCCAGGTAGGTGCTGCCACTGGGCATCCCCCGCACGTCGCGGGAGATCTTGGTGACTCTCTCGCGTGGCGCCTGGGAATCCAAAGTTTCAGAATTGGCAGTTTTAGTCCCTGCAGCCTAAAAACTTGTTTTTTGACGCGTTTTGGCACTTTTAACACCCGTTAACCCTATTTTTAAGCTTTACAAGGAAGATAAAGCAAAGGGAACTTGAAAAATGCTCGGAAACTTTTCAGATGTCGGTTCGTTTGTCCGTACGGTTGTAGTTTTTGGTTAATTATGACGGAAATCGTAACGAACGCGCAAATGACTGTAAATGCGTAACGATTGATATTTTTGCATTCCAATCATTAAAATCCAAGATTTTAATGATTACAAAAATTTTTGGATGTGCGTATATGTTCCGGATTAGGAAATACGCGATTTGGCATAGTTTCGCAGAATTTGCAAAATAGCCCCTGAAGTTGAATAAGCATGTTTTTGCCATACCGAAGCCATCAAAACTTATTCTAAGTTATGTAAAGGGTATTTAGGGTATGTTTAGCTTATGCCATTGTTCCGGAGTGTACGTCGTGTTAAACTGATTACGTTGGTGTAACGGTTTGCGATTTCACTTCCAGAAGTGATTCGAAAGATCATAATTGAACAAGGATTGAAAATATGAAATACCATAAGTATTAAAATAAATCTCAGAATAAAACACAATGTTATTCAATACAAAATTGTTTCAGAATTGTGCGTTGATTAAAATATACAGATGTCACAGTCTCCCCTACTTTAGGAAATTTCATCCCGAAATTTAATTAGAGGAAACTTGTGAGAATAGATGTGGATATTTCGCCCTCATTTGGTCCTTTCGTTCCCAGGTAAACTTTGGGCCACGTTTGGACTCCTAGTGAGCTTTTACAATCGGTATTCGTCTGCGCTTAAGCTTTTTGACTTCACAATCGAAAATTTCCACAAGTTTCTTGACAAAGTGTAACGTGTCATTAACACGAATTTCATCAAGAGGGATGTGGAGGTTTTCATCAGCTAAACACTTTTTTCAAATTGGACACGTGGAAGGTTGGATGAACATTTCCAAGTTCAGGAGGTAAGTTTGTAGGCCACCTTTCCGATTTTCTCAATGATCTTGAATGGTCCAACATGTCTAGGTGCAAGTTTTCCTTTCTTTCCAAATCTAACAACGCCTTTCCAAGGGGATACCTTGAGTAGGACATGATCACCGACTTGGAATTCCAAGGGCTTGCGTCGTTTATCCGCGTAACTCTTTTGACGACTTCTAGCTGTCAAGAGATTATCGCGAATTGTTTTGACTTTGTCTGTTGTGTCTTGAATGAGTTCACGTCCAGTGAATTGAGATTCACCGATTTCATTCCAACAGACAGGTGAACGGCATTTTCGACCATAAAGAGCTTCGAAAGGAGCCATGTTAATGCTGGTGTGATAACTGTTGTTGTAGGAGAATTCGATCAAAGGTAGATGCGAATCCCAACTACCACCAAAGTCGATCACACAAGCTCTAAGCATATCCTCCAGTGTCTGGATTGTCCTTTCGGATTGTCCATCCGTTTGAGGGTGATAAGCAGTACTCAGGTTAAGTTTGGTTCCCATGGCAGATTGCATGGTCCTCCAAAAATGAGATGAGAATCGAGCATCACGATCGGATATGATGTCCAAAGGAATACCATGATGAGATACAATTTCATCCACGTAGATTTTAGCAAGTTTGTCAGCAGGTAAATCCTAACGGATTGCTATAAAGTGTGCTGACTTGGTTAGACCATCAATGATTACCCAAATGGCATCATGACCTCTAGATGTACACGGTAATTTGGTAATGAGATCCATTGCAATGCTTTCCCATTTCCAAACCGGAATTTTTGGTTGTTCAAGCAAACCAGAAGGGCATTGATGTTTTGCCTTAACTTTGAGACAAGTAAGACATTTAGATACGTACAAGGCAATGTCTTTCTTCATACCCGACCACCAATACTGGGTACGAAGATCCTTATACATTTTGTCTACACCTGGATGAATTGAATAACGAGACTTATGAGCTTCAGCCATTATCAAGGTGCGGAGATTGTCTTGACTTGGGACCCACAAACGGTTCAGATAATAGGATAACCCATTGTCTTTCGTTTCAAGTTGAAGCTCAAGATGATGTGGTAATCCATCACCCATCATGCCTTGTGTAGCACAAGTTCGTTGAGCTTGGAAAATACGGTTTTGAATAGCAGATCGAACTTAAACACAATGTAGCTTGACTCGTTCTTTACGTAAAGAGCATCGGCTACGACATTTGCCTTACCAGGATGGTAGCGAATCTCACAGTCATAGTCGTTCAAAAGTTCAACCCATCGTCGCTGTCTCATGTTTAGTTCTTTCTGATTGAAAATGTGCTGGAGACTTTTGTGGTCCATGAAAACCACACATTTTGTACCGTATAGATAGCGTCTCCAATTTTTCAGAGTGAAAATAACATCACCCAACTCAAGATCATCAGTGGTGTAGTTCTTTTCGTGAATTTTCAGTTGTCTTGATGCATAGGCTATAACTTTGTTCCTTTGCATGAGACCGCAACCAAGGCCTAAGTTCGATGCATCACAATATACGACAAAGTCGTCGTTACCTTCAGGTAAGGATAAAATAGGAGCATTACAGAGCTTTTGTTTCAAAGTCTAGAAAGCTTCTTCTTGTTTGGGTCCCCACTCAAAAGGTTTATTCTTTTGAGTCAAAGCAGTGAAGGGAACCGCAATCTTTGAGAAGTTTGCGATAAAGTGACGATAATAACCCGCGAGACCAAGAAATGAACGAACTTCGGTAGGAGTAGTAGGTGTATCCCATTCCTTAATCGGACTTATTTTGGCAGGATCCACATGAATACCTTGTTTGTTGACAATATGACCCAAGAACTGAACTTCCTTAAGCCAAAATTCACACTTGGAGAACTTGGCATAGAGTTGTTCTTTCTTTAGGAGTTCCATCATTAAACGGAGATGTTGCTCGTGATCGGCTCGAGACTTTGAATAGATCAAAATGTCATCAATAAAAACAATCATGAACTTGTCCAAATAAGGCTTACAAACCCTATTCATCAAGTCCATGAAAATAGCAGGAGCATTTGTCAGTCCAAAAGGCATAACAGTGAACCCATAATGACCGTATCGAGTGCGGAAAGCAGTTTTGGGAATATCTTCTTCGAGAACACGAAGCTGATGATACCCAGAACGCAGGTCAATCTTTGAGAAGCAATTAACACCCTGTAGCTGGTCAAAGAGATCATCAATACGGGGTAGGGGATATCGATTTTTGATTGTGAGTTTGTTGAGCTCACGGTAATCGATACACATGCGGAAAGATCCATCCTTCTTTTTCACAAATAGTACTGGAGTGCCCCAAGGTGAAAAGCTTGGACGTATGAATCCTTTGTCAGACAACTCCTGAAGCTGTTTAGATAACTCTTGCATCTCAGACGGTGCAAGTCGGTATGGGGATTTGGCTATAGGGTTGGAACCAGGTACAAGATCTATACGATACTCGACTTGTCATGCTGTGGGTAAACCGGGTAGTTCTTCAAGAAACACCTCAGGATAATCCCTAACAACAGGAATATCTTGAATAGTTTTGCCTTTGCCTTTTTCCTCTACGACATATGCCAAGAAAGCAATATAATTCTTTCGTAGGTATTTATGGGCTTGGGTGCATGTCATGAGTTTAAGGCTACTGACGGGTTTTTCTCCACGAGCATCTGCGGTTTAACCAGACAGAAGGGGTATACAAACGATCTTATCAAAGCGAATCACCTCAGCATGGTGTTTAGATAACCATTTCATCCCTATTATGATATCAAAGCTCCCGAGTTGCATTGGCGTGAGGTCAATGGCAAAAAGATGGTTATTAAGGTTTAATTGGCAACCACGGATGACAGAATCAAGAACAAGGGGTTCACCACTAGCTATTTCGATTGTTAAGGGCTTTCCTAGTTTGGTTCTAGGCATGGAAAGCAAAGGTTCAAAAGCTACGGATACAAAACTCTTATCGGCACCCGAATCGAAAAGAATTTAAGCAGGATGGTTGTTAACAAAGAACGTACCATTCAGCACTTCATTGTCAGCCCGAGCCTCGTTAGCATTGATGTTAAATGCTCGTCCACGAGCTGGGTTTGCGTTTGCCAACTTCGGGCAGTTATTTCTGTAGTGGGTGAGATCCCCACAATTGTAGCAAGACCCAGGTGGATAGTGAGGTCGTGCAGGCTGCTGAGCAGGGTTTTGGGCTACTGGATTCTGGGTAGGAGCGAAACGACAAGTATTGGCAAGATGACCAGATTTCCCACAGTTAGTGCAAATGCGGCACTGTAAATGTGGTTGATGGTGACTGTTACACTTGATGCACAAAGGTGCATTGCCAACATACTGTTTCTTGGCCGCTGGTTGAGCAGGCAGATTAGGAGCAGCTTGGTTAGGTTGGGTAGTGAGAGCGAAGTTCTTGGAAGCCTTGCGCTTCCTCGACTTCTTGGAGGTTTCAACTTTGTTACCCTTTTGCTTCTCAGGTTTAACAGACGGTTTCTTGTCACCCTTTCGGTGAAGCTTACCCCTTTTAACTTGTGACTCAGTAAGGGTTGCAGCCAGCTCAATGGCTTGACGGACAAATGTAGGGTTACTGCCAGTGACGATGTCCTGCACAGGATCTGGCAGACCATCTATGTACTTTTCAATCGCCTTATCCAAAGGCGTCACCATCTCAGGACATAATAGGCTCAACTCCTCATACCGATTGGTATACGCACGATGCTCACCACTGTCCTGCTTTAGGTCGTGGAACTCATTCTCAAGTGCGCTCTTTTCATGATGGGGCAGAACTCTTTCATCATTAGAGCTCTAAGTTCCTCCCAAGTCTAATCCATCACAACATCAGCAACCCTATCTCTCACCCATCCGATCCACCACGTGAGTGCCCTCTTATGAAATACACTTGAAGCAAACTCGACTTTACGATTATCAGGACACTGAAGATGGCGAAAAGTACTCTCAAGACTCTCAAACCACTGTAGGAGCCCAGTTGCTCCTTCAGAACCACTAAACTTGAGTGGTTTAGCCGAGTTAAACTGGTTGAAGTTGCAAGGAACATTATTATTGTTGTTGGCTTGGTTGATTTGAGTAATGAGATTTGGTAGCATAGCAGCCATCTGTTCTGCTATGATAGTTGCCAATTCGGTGTTAGGTGGTGGTACGTTTCGTCGAGGAGGCATTCTAAAAGAGGAAATATGAGAGAAAACGAGTGAGATGAATGTTGGATAATGAGATGTCATAGATATCAACGAAATGAAAGGATGGTGGTCATTCGTTCGTTTACTTGTAACAAACAAACAACACACAGTGACTAATCAAAGTAAATGGATTTTTATAATGTATCGCAAAGACATGCTTTAGCCTATAGGTGGACACTCACCCCAAGAGTTCCCAGGTAAGAGTGACTGGTCCGATTAAGTGGATTTGTACGAACACTCTAGCCTTAGACAGAAAACTCAGGGTACAGGCATCCACCCTTCTAGATTGCATGTGTTCACATTATTAAAACCCAAACTTTAACGAGATTTTGAAAAAATTTGAAGACAAAGAGCGCCGATGATTTGTTTTGGCCTTTAAAATGAATTATACCTTGTTTTTGGTAATCACCTAAGGATAGGTGATGGTATTGTTTTAAGATCTAAACACAAGATAACTTGTGTTAGGGTCCTAGAAAGGTTATAGTCTAGGTCAAAGCATTACTAATAACCTAATTCCCTATAACCATTGGCTCTGATACCAATCTTTCTGTCACACCCCGACCGCGTAAAACAACAAACCGCGACAGAAATGTCGGGGAGTGTCGTAACAAAACTATTGTTTCAACAACCATGGAAATTAAAGTTTTGTATTATCGATTCAAATTTTTTACATTGTCTGGGATTTAACAGAAACATAACATAAATTTATTTGTCTTGCTTGATTTTAAGTCACAAGCCCAAGTCCGCCTAAGTGTCGCATGAATCATCCTTAAGCATTAACTCCTGAAACACATGTGAAAATAGGTACGTCAGCATAAAAATGCCTATGAGATACATAGGTTTTGTTGATGAGGATTCATGACTTGAAGTTAAATTAATAGTTTTAACGAAAAGTAGTCATGAACCTTATAAAATGTTTTCTTTTTATAAAATCATGTGAAAATCAATATGAAAAATCAAATGATATAAAAAGAAGGATGTCTGGTTAAATAATTAACCGAAAGATAATGAATTGTATAAGATATGCCATTTGTAAAATAATGTCTTGTGAAAAATATATGCTATTTGTACCAAATGTGTCATGTCTTTGTCTTTGTCGAAGTGGTTTAAATAACGCTACGATATGTAATATCATGAAAGCACTTATATATAGGAAGTACCAGTGGAGTATCCACCATGCTTTTATCATATTACACACATCTCGTTATTTAAATCACTTATCAAATAACCACCAAAATGTCTTGTCAAACAAATGTCAGATGTCATGTGTAAACAATGTAATATGTCTCAATGTTAGGTATAAACCATGTCTTGTATAACAAATGTCTTGTATGGCAAGTAAAAAGACTTTTCTCATGCCACATGTATAATGTCGTTTATAACCAATGTCATGTACAAAACAATATCTTGAATAAACCGAAGTTTTAAATCAAAAGTCATGTTTTGCAAAACCAATGCTTTATTTGATATCAACGTTTATGTAGTTATGTTTATCGCATACATTCAAGCGTTGAGACTGTCGGATAAACCCTTATCATGTCAAAGGTTTATCAAAAAATGTATTCGGATTCTGTCATTCCCTACTTCCAAACAAACCTAGGAAGCGAGGAACAGAATTTGTCAAGTCCTATGGTACCATTACATACTACTGGGCGGCGTGATCAATGTTAATGAATGTATTATGTCCCGTTAAACAAACCAAATGTTATAGTCAATGTAATCGATGTCGTGAAAAATGTCTTTAAATCATGTACTAAGTATGCTAAGTCAACATACGAAGTAAAAATGTCCATAAAATCAATGTACTAGCATGCTCAGTCAGCATACATAGCAAAATGTAATGTAAATCAATGTGCTCATATGCTAAGTCAACATATGCCGCAAAAGGTGTCTTTGAAATCAATGTGCTAGCATGCTCAAGTCAACATACATAGCAAAACATAATTTAAATCATGTACTATATGTGTACTAGATGAAAATAGCAAGTATATGTCATAAAAGCATGAAATCAATAAAGTAATAAGTAGGCACATGTGTATCACCCCAAAACTTTTGAAAACGTAAAAGAGGGGTCTATGTACTCACTTGGGGTTGCAAAAGTATCCTTGTTCAAATGGATATACAAATCTCAAGAGTCCAGAAATCAAGCGAGTCCTAATATCGGATAACTATGTAAATATCAGGAGCTTAATCAGAAGATTCGGATAGAATGAATCCTTAAAAACCGAATGAGTGTTGGAACTCATATGAAATGGTTTAATAAAGTTAACATTCTAATTTGGAAAGATTCCTAAGTGCTTTTGACCCGTTATGTCTCGTTAAGGTAGTTTACGCTACGTTAACGGATCATTTACGTAAACATGTGTTCGAATGGTCAAACTAGTCTTATGATAAGTCTTATATGCCCAAACATGTTTAATAATGTTGTAATATCAGTTTATATGACATAACTTTAGCCACATATGCTTTAAATGAATTTTGGTGCAAAAATGGCATTTTGGTCATTTATAAAGGGCATAATAACGACATATCATAATACTAACCAAACGATGTGACCATAAGGTATAACCTCAGAGGGTTATTCCTTATATAACTATGGTCACTACTATGAGTTTGGTCGGATCCTAAGATTGACCAAACGGGTCAGATTCGAAAGTCAAAGCGGTGGTCAAGACCGCTCGACTTACGATCCTAAACATGCACTAAACTAAAAGTGACGAGTTAGACATGTTTTACATGTCTAACTACGTTTATAAAACTGATTTGGTATCAAAACAAAGTTTTTTGACACCCAAAAATAGTTCCATCGTATAATGTGCACTTTGCGCATTATTGACCGAAACCTTGACTCGTCACTTCGACTAGGAAAACATGGTAATCAGTAGGTATAATCGCAAGGGATTACGCTGCAAAGTTCAAATAAACTTTGACTTGACCAACTAATGGTTAAAACCGAAAGTCAAACAGTAAGTCAAACTGTTTGACTTTTAGCTCATAATAAGCTAAAAGAATGAACAAGGCTTGGTTAGAGCACTTATTTGCACTTAAGGAAGCCAAGATTACTAGAAAAACTCAGATGGGAGGCCTCCTAATAAGGTAGCAACTCCACTTAGAGTTTAGAGAGAAGAAAGACGGAAATGAGCAAGGAATTTGGTTGCAACAATGGGGGTATGTATAGATTTCTTGAAGCCACAAGATCATTTCAAGTGTTAGGAGATGTTGTAGGATCACTACAAGTGTTTGGCGAGGTGTTGCAACCAGGAGAAGTGTGGCAAAAACGAGTTATATGTGTCAAGTCAAATGAACAAGAAGCTGGTAGGTAGCTACTACCACTAAGCATCCCCGCGCATCACGGGAGATCTGGGTGACTCTCTCGCGTGGCGCCTGGGAATCCAAAGTTTCGGAATTGGCAGTTTTAGTCCCTGCAGCCTAAAAACTTGTTTTCGACGCGTTTTGGCACTTTTAACACCCGTTAACCCTATTTTTAAGCTTTACAAGGAAGATAAAGCAAAGAGAACTTGAAAAATGCTCGGAAACTTTTTGGATGTCGGTTCGTTTGGCCGTACGGTTGCAGTTTTCGGTTAATTACGACGGAAATCGTAACGAACGCGCAAATGACCGTAAACGCGTAACGATTCATATTTTTGCATTCCAATCATTAAAATACTAGATTTTAATGATTACAAAAATTTTTGGATGTGCGTATATGTCCCGGATTAGGAAATACGCGATTTGGCATAGTTTCGCAGAATTTGCAAAATAGCCCCTGAAGTTGAATAAGCATGTTTTTTCCATACCGAAGCCCTCAAAACTTATTCCAAGTTATGTAAAGGGTATTTAGGGTATGTTTAGCTTATGCCATTGTTCTGGAGTGTACGTCGCATTAAACTGATTACGTTGGCATAACGGTTTGCGATTTCACTTCCAGAAGTGATTCGAAAGATCAGAATTGAACAAAGTTGAAAATATGAAATACCATAAGTATTAAAATAAATCTTGGAATAAAACACAATGTTATTCAATACAAAATTGTTTCGGAATTGTGAGTTAAAATACACAGATGTCACATGTATGACATCTTTGATTGTACCGAGTCTCAAAAGAACCTTGTTAATATCAGAGTGATAACTCCTGTCGTAGTAGAATTCGATCAACGATAGATGCGAATTACAACTATCACTCGAGTTAATCACACGAGCTCTAGGTGTTTTCTTCAAGTATTTTGAATTGTCCTTTGAGTTTATTAATTTGAAAAAGAATTGGAATTTCGAACAACGTATGGAAGTTCGTTTCCTGTGAAGACTATTATAGGAAACGTGCGTGTGCTCGGAGTTAAAGTCGGAAGTGTAGGATAAAACAACATTGGTCAAGGTCCAGAACTTCTAGTAACTTAAATAACGCCACGCTTGCAATGTAAGAAGGAACACTTATATATAGGAAGTACCAGCGGCGTATCCACCATGCCCTTATTACATTGTTCCCATTTCGTTATTCTTATTATTATAGGTTCTTACACATGACAAAACTTGCTATGGATTTCTATGCACCGAATTTTAAAATTATGTGTGCACCCATAATTACTCAATTCGTTGCATAGTCTGCATAGTTCATTTTGTGATTTGTAGGGGAAAAATCAAACGAATAAATATGAGATGACTTGTCTAGACTACTAAAGGGTCTTGTTAACTAGATCAACAAATGATCTCTTTAACTAGACCACCAAAGGGTCTCTTTAACCAGATCATCACATGATATTATGAACTTTGAATCAAATAATAGTTTGGAATAGTACTTTGGAATCCAATGGTCTATCTATTTACATAGAAAAACCCATCAAGGATTTAAGATAGTACTTTGGGATCCAAAGATCTAACTATTTGCAGATCAATCATGGATTTGGGATTCGCGTTTTGTTTACCAAAAATGTCTAGGACCATGTAAGCATGTTGTGAAAATATTTTGAAAATCATGTACTTGGCATACTAAGTCAATAAACCAAACAAAAATGTCTTTGAAAACCATCTACTAGGTATGCTAAGTCAACATACGTAGCAAAATGTATTTGAAACCATGTGTAGGTATACTAAGTCAATATACCATGTAAAATGTCATGAAAACCAGAGAGTAATGATATGCACACAGGCATATTATATAAGACCAATTAAGGACTTATAAAAGTACTCTTAGGTATCCAATTAAGGTTTTAAAGTGGTACTTCAAGTATCTGTAGAGTTGTAACTTGTACCTTGTTCTTTGATTCTTAAAAGAAACGTGTATATATGATTTTTGTAGAGATCACGAGCGATCTCAAGGATGAAAGAAATCACGAGAGTAGTTTGATTTGCAACGAACAATGTCCTTGGTGTCGGTATTGTAGGGGTATGTCACAAATACACGTAATCATAAATAAAATTGAAATAACAATATTATTTATAAACCACCTGGAATGTTTCGTGTTTCTCATATTACACAACAAAGACATTATAAAAGTTTAAGTGTTCACAGCTGCATTGTCATTTGCATGAGCCTCATTAGCATTTATGTTAAATGCTCGTCCACGAGCTGGATTTGCATTTACAAGCTTTGGGAAATTGTTTCGATAGTGAGTAAGATCACCACAGTTGTGGCATGATCCAGATGGATATGGTACTTGAGCAGCAGCAGGGTTTACATTCGCTTGATTTCTGGCGTTAGCAACAAAACGGCATGTATTGACCAAATGTCTCAATCGTCCAGAGTGGTACATTTGTGACATGGTGTTTGATTTGGATGATGACGGTTGCATTTGTTGCACAGAGGTGCGGTGCTAGCATATGCTTTCTTAGCACGAGAATGTGCTGGTTGGTTGGGAGCAACCTGATTGTGCTGAGCAACTACTGCGAAGTTTTGTGAAGCCTTACGCTTCTTTGACCTTTTTGAGGGTTCAGATTTAGTGTCCTTTGGTTTTTCTTGTATAGTCTCATCTGATGGTTTCTTGTCGCCTTTGCGGAAAAGTTTACCCTTTTTTATTTGAGACCCCAGTCAGGGTAGCTGATAGTTCGATAGCCTGTCAAACAGTGGTAGGGTTGCTACTAGTAACAATGTCCTGAACAGGGTCAGGCATGCCATAAATATACTTTTCGATTGCCTTGTCCAAAGATGTAACCATCGCAGGAGACAACAAACTTAGCTCCTCATATCGGTCAGTGTAAGCCCGCACTATCTTGTTTAGGATCGTGGAATTCATTCTCAAGTGCCCTTTGTTCATGACGTGGGCAGAATTCTTTCATCATGAGAGCTCTAATCTCTTCCCATGTCTGAGCTAATGCTACATCAGCACCTCTATCCCTCGTAATTCCATTCTACCATGTGAGTGCTCTCTTTTGTAAGACACTCAAAGAAAACTCTACTTTACGCTCGTTCGGACACTGAACATGGTGGAAGGTGCTCTCAATACTCTCAAACCATTGTAGGAGTCCAGTAGCTCTCTCTGACCCACTAAAGTTGAGTGGTTTGCCGAATTGATTTGTTTAAAGTTGCACGGAACAGGTGCATGGTTGTTGTTATTGTTATTGTAGGCCTAATTAAGTTGGGTAGGTTTGGGAGTACAGCTGAGCAATTAGAGCTGCCATTTCAGCATCTTGGGTAGCGTTACGACGAGGAGGCATTCTGAAAGAGGGAGGAAAATATGAGAGATAACAAATTTAATTGATAAAGGATAGTAAAAATGAATGTTAAAATATCGACGAAGTATAAGGATTGTGATTATTAGTTCGTTACTTAAAACAAACAAACGACACAGTGACTAATCAAAGTAAATGGGTGGGTCTTTATAATGTATCGTGAAGACATGCTTTAGCCTATAAGTGGACACTCACCCCAAGAGTTCCCAGGTAAGAGTGACTGGTCCGATAATGCGTAATTGTACGAAGACTCTAGTCCTTAGACAGAAAACTCAGGGTACATGCATCCACCCTTCCAGATTGCATGTGTTCACATTATTAAAGCCCAAAATTTGACGAGATTTTGAAAACCTTGAAGGCTTAAAGCCCAAAAACAAATCATCTAAGGATAGATTATTTCTGATGAGGTTTTGAAAAATTTTGACTTTCAAAAGATGTATTATGCTTTGTTTTTGGTAATCACCTAAGGATAGGTGATGGTAGTGTATTAAGAATCTAAACGCAAGTAAACTCGCGTTAGGGTCCTAGGAAGGTTATAGACTAAGTCAAAGCATTACTAATAACCTAGTTTCCTATAACCATGAGCTCTGATACCAATCTATAACAACCCAAAACGCGTATAACAACACGCTGCGGAAACACTTGGGGAGTCACTTTACAAATTGTTTCATAACACATGGTACTTAAAGTTTTGTTTTATTGAATTATCGAATTACAATGTCTTGGGATAACAGAAATAAAATACAATCAATTTGTTTTTCAATTTTTAAAGTCTCTAAGGCCCGAGTCCGTCCTATGTGTAGCATGCAGCGCAATCGTCACATAAATAAACCTGAACATATGTGAAAATAAAACGTCCGCATAAATATCAGGTTTTGTGATTTAGATTCTTGGCTTTGGATATTTAGAGAAAAGATTAATCAGTTTCAAAATAGCCATGAATCTTTGATAAACCTTTGGTAATTAAAATACTTTGCTTAAAAAAAGATTTGTAATATATAGAAAATACACTTTGGTTTCGGAAATGTAGTAGATTTCTTAGTATATAAAAATATACTTTTGTTTAAGAATAATAAAGTTTATAGTTTATCAAAATTTACTTTTGTTGCGTACATAAAAATGATTTTGTAGTATATCAAATTATACTTTGGTTTGTAAATAAGGAAAGAAGTAGTATATCAAAATATACTTTGGTTTAGCATATCAAACTATGCTTTGGTTTAGTATATCAAACTATACTTTCGTAAATAATAAGAGAATCGGTAGTATATCAAACTATACTTTGGAAAACAATATCACATTGGCAGCATATCAAACTATGCCTAGGAAGTATATCGAAATATACTTCAATTGTGATTTGGTAGTATATCAAACTATACTTTGGTTTTGGAAATCAACATAAATAAGTATTTATGACTTAATTAGAAAACCTTTGTAAAACACATATTGTGGACATTTGGCATATACATTCAAACCTGAGTATGTCAGACTATACTTTGGTGACTATAGATTTACCATGAAGGCAAAATCTATTTGGTTTAAACTTGGTTTCTTTCATTCCATACAACAGGAATGGGGTGTCAAATCCTATAGCGATATATGGTACTACCATTCGGCTTGGTCATTGTTAATGAATGTATAAAATTAAATACGCATCAACAATAGTCATACAAACTTTGAAAAATCATTATTTAAGTCATAGGTAACGGTTTCAATTCGTTAAAGGATAAGTAGTATGCATACGAAATCATATAGCTTTGAAATTATGAAAGTAGTGAGTAGGCACATATAAATCACCCCAAAACTTTTGAAAAACGTAAAAGAGGGGACTATGTACTCACTTGGGATTGCGAAGTATCCTTGAATCAAGTGAAATATCAAAGCTTCAAGCGTGTCCTAATGGGTCGAATAACATGTAAATAAGTCAGGACGTAATCGGGAGATCAGATATAATGAAGTCTTACAAACCAATAGAGTGTTGGAACTCATATGATATGGTTTAATAAGCTTAACATTCTTATTTGAAAGGATCCTAAGTGCTTTTGATCTGTTATGACTCGTTAAGGTAGTTTATGCTACTTTAACGTGTCATTTGCGTAAATATGTGATCGGATGATTAGATATGTCCTATGATAAGTCTTATATGCCAAAAGATGTTTAATAATGTTGTAACATCAATTTATATGTCAAAACTTTGATCACATATGCTTAAAATTGATTTATGCACAAAAAGGGTATTTTGGTCATTATTAAAGAACATAAAGGCGACTTATCATATATCTAACTAAACGAAGTGACCATAAGGTATAACCTCAGTAGATTATACCCTATATAACTATGGTCACAAATATGTGTTTGGTCGGATCCTAAGATCGACCAAACGGGTCGATTCGAAAGTCAAAGAGGTGGTCAAGGCCGCTCGATCTACGACCCTAAACAAGCACTAACTAGAAGTGACGAGTTAAACATATCAAACATGTCTAACTAAGTTTATAAAACTGATTTGGTATCAAAACTTTGTGTTTTGATACCCGAAAATAGTTCCGTCGCAAAATGCACATAATGCGCATTTTTGACCAAAACTTTGACTCGCCACTTCGACTAGTAAACGTGGTAATCAGAAGGTGCAATCACAAGGGATTATAACCTTCGTGATTACGATCACGTTGCAAAGTTCAATTGAACTTTGACTTGACCAATTATGGTCAGAACCGAAGGTCAAACAGAAAGTCAAACTCTTTGATTTTTGGCTCAAATACCCAAAATAAATGAACAAGACTAGAAGAGAACACTTACTTGTGTTGGAAACACCCAAGAGATCAGAGAATTGAGGCCTCCAAAAGCTAGAAGCAAGCTCCAAAGAGATGGGAGAAGAAAGATTGAAATGAGCAATTTGAAACGAAGAAAATCACTTGCTATTTATAGTGTTTTGAAGCTCACAAGATCATGCCAAGTGTCCATGGAGGTGGCATGATCCTAGAGAGGTCTTAACACATGTCTCTTGCAGGTTAGAAGCTGGCAAAATCGAATCCTTGGGGATCAAGGCTTGGAAGGAGAGGCTGCCATGTTGCAAACATCATTCTGCTTAGCTGGGGACCCCTTATGGACCGTATGGGGTTGTGCTTTACGGTACGTAAGGCCTGGTCTGGGGGCAGAACATTGAAAAATGGCAGAAATGGCCCCTGGACTTGTTTCGTCGCGTTTTGGCACTTCTAACACCCGTTAACATCCTTTTTAAGCTCTATGAGGAAGTTAAAGCATATGTAACTTGATTTATGCTCAAAAATGTCATGGATGTTGGTTCGCTTGGTTGTACGGTTGCGTTTTTCGCTTAATTGCGACGAACGCTTTTACGAATGCGAAAATGACCGAAATTTCGCAACGAATGATATTTTTGCATTTGAATCATTAATACAAGTTTAATGATTACAAAAATTTTTGAATGTCTATACATGGTTCGTACTTAAAATACGAGAATGGGCATAGTTTCGCAGTTTGGTGGAAATAGTCCCTGAGCTTGAACAAGTATGTTTTTGCCATACCGAACCCTTCAAAACTTATTTCTAAGTTATGTATAAAGTATTTAGGGTATGTTTAGCTTATGTCATTGTTCTGTAGTGTATGTCATGTTAAACTGATTACATTTACATAACAGATTACGTATAACTTCCAGATAAGCTTTTGAGAAATTGAAATTGTACATGGACTGAAATGTGTGAATGTCACATGTCATTATAAAATTCTGGGGAATGAAACACAAGATTTCATTGGATTCGAAATCGTTCAGAATTGTATGATGCTTGTAAAGGCTCAAATGTCACACAAAGGAAGCTGATATGCAGGTAACAGTGTAAGAGATTATTGAAATGAAGAAAATCCAAGATAATCAAAGTTCTTCAACAAAGGTTCTAGAAAGCACCGCATTAACCACTCTCCAAGCCACTATCACTTCCATTCAAAAACCTGTTACCCAAACGATTGCTCTCATAATCCAAACATTTGTTGCCACTACAAAATTGACAACTGATATTACAACCAATCTACCACCACCATCAACACATAAGTCTCCTAAAGGAGTTCTCATTTATAAAAGAAAATTAACAACAGAACTTCCACTACCACAAACAAAAACACTAGTACTTCAATCAGACACAAGAGAACAAAATTCATTATTCAAGATGATGATGAAAAATTCCTGATGCATCACCTGTTAAAACCACAACCACCACAGCTTTATCCATCACATCTCAACCGTCTACCACTACACTCACCATTACATCTCTAACTACAAAACCACCCACCACCATACTTGACCCATTAGAGTTAGAAAATGTATCAAAAAAGATACAATCTTTCTACTCTGAAACTGACATCAGTCAACTTACCTTTCCATCCCTTAGAAGATATTCAAAGCCTTCAAATGTACAAGAGTACGTGAATTTAAAAAGCATCTAGGATGAAATAATAATTGCTTTCAAAAGCAAGGGCAAAGTGATATGGAGATACAACAAGTTTTGTCTACTGAATTCACAAAAGTGAATAGACTGGAAGATTTTGCCAAAAATTTCAGCCAAAAGGCTTCACAAGGACCAGTAAACAGCCCTAAGCTCAGAAAAGCTTTAAGGGAAGATTAAATGGAAGTCATAATGATGAACAACCCTTACTCAGCTACAGGGGCTCGGTTCTCTAGTTGGACTACAAAAACCATTATGGAAGAAATTGCCAGGATTGAGAAGTTAAATCTCAATCCTGATATCAAGCCCAATCCTCCCAACTGGAAAGCAGGTAAAAAGCATGTTTGTCAAAAAACAGTTGAACTAAGAAGAATGAAGGAGGATATGATGGTAGCAAAGTTTGGATTTATGAAATCCATGGCCAGGTGGGATGAGCTAACAATCAAAAAGAACAATAAGAAATTAGAATAATTAAGAGTTAAAGATTCCCCAGTCCCCAAAAGGCCAAACTATGAACACATAAATGTCCTTATCAGCTCTCTGGTTGATATGCGCCAAATGCAACATATAAATTATGTCAATAAGGTAGAAAATCAACCCTTTTAGTACTAATGTTTGGAAAAGTGTGTTTCTTTGTATACTTTTGATTTTTAGGATTTAAAGAGCTTAAATGTACAAAAGGAACAAATTAACGGTAAAATCCAACATAAATACAAAAGAAGGAAAGATGATACATTATACCAACCCTTCGAGCTTCTACCCTAAGTGTAGGTCCGTATTGGATCTTCCAATAGCTCAGGCACTAATTTGATAACCTAGTATAAACGTGCTGAATCCTTTTATATTTAGGCGACAATGTTAACAAGATTGATTCACTTTATAACTGTTGTTTATTAATCGTTCAAACGTTACAGATCCGTAAACAACTGGACAGGGCTTCGCCGTCCTGAACACCATTCAGTCTAACACTAACACCTCTAGCCTATTTATAGGAAAACCAGATCGTACTAAGGCTAGAGGTTCAGTTTGCACGAAGTGGCATCACTACGTACGAAGTGATCTTCACTTCGTGCGAAGTGTACTTCCATCATATGTATTCTACTATTATGCTCCTATATACAGACTTGATGTTACTCGATGATGTAGGTGATAGACATATGCATCAACAGTCTCCCCCTTGGATGTTGCCGCAGTCATCGATTCTTCCTTTTAGGCTTCAGAGTCTTTGACTATCTTCAAATCTTCATAGCTTGTAAACACCCTCGCCCAAATGGGGTGTCATGTAGATGAGAATAACAATGGGCTAACCTTCACTCACCAGGAGCTGAACAACACCCTCACCTAGATGGGATATCATGTAGATGGCCATGCTAGGGCCATTGAAAAATCCGGTTTTATTCAACCATGGCAGTTTCTTGTCACTCAGCTTGGGATATGCTTCTCGAAGAAGCTTGTAAACTTCAATGAGATCTCCTACAAGCTCATGGAACCTATGCATGCAATTGTGCAAAATGTTCCATAAAACTTCTCTCAGTACCTAATGAGAGATCTTATGAGCAGCTTGTGGTCTAGCAAATCATTTTTGGTTTATCCTCATTTCTTAATGAGGGTGATCACACATCAGCTAGACTTCGGGGGAGTTCCAGTCTGGTATCTTAGAGCTGAGATGATATTTCAAGAAAACTTTCACAATGCACAACTAGTGCCAACTGCCAACCATACGAGACATGAAACTCATCTCTGGGCTTTTGTTGAACTTATTGATAACGTAGATTAGATTTATTTACATTTCTTGTCAGTTTTCTTTTGTTGTTTGTATATACGCTATATATGTGTGTGTGTGTGTGTGTGTGTGTGTGTGTGTTATCTTTATTTCTACTAAAAAGGAGCAGGGAAGGGAAATTAAGAAGGGTAGAAGTAAAAACATTTTATCACAAAACAACTGAAAATTAAAATTATCAGATAGAATATTATTTAATACTTAAAAGGGAAAAGAATCTGATAAAATAATTGTTTATTTTTGATAAAATCTGATCAGTTATTTCTTAGATCTGATAAACATATTTTGTTCAAATCATCCTTTTCTTATTGGCACCATCTTGTTTTGCTTGTTCTTTATATCTCATTTCTATTGGAATGTAAACTAAATCTATTAGGGTCTGATTGGTATGTGATAATGGAATGAACAAAAGAATGGAACGAACAAAGTAGGGGTGGTACGAGGTAATGGAATGGACGAAGGAATGGAATGGCGAGGTAATGGAATGGCTAAGGAATGAAATGGATCATTACCATTCTATGGTCTTGTTTGGTTACCAAGTGGGAATGGAATGAATCACTATCTTGTGTTGTTAGGTAGGCATGAAAAGAATAAGTAATAACGTTAGCGATGGGTGGCGGTTGTGGATGGTGGCGTTGGTCGATGGCGGTAGGTGGTGGAGGCGACGACGCTGGTGTTTGGTGGTGAAGGGTGGCGGCGGTGATGGGTGGTGGGGCGGTGGTATTCGGAGGTGGTGGGGTGGCTGGTGGTGGCGTCGATGTTCGGTGACAGAGGGTGGCAACAACGGTGGGTTGTGGCGGCGGTGGTCGGTGGTGTTCGATAATGGTGGCGGTGGCGCTGATGTTCGGTGATGGAGGGTGGCGGTGGTTGGTGGGTGGCTAGGGGCTAGTTGTGGAGGTGGAGGTGGTGGGAGGTGTTGATGATGAAGGTGATAGAGGGGACAGAATGAAAAAACAAGGGGTGTGGATGGAATGAATTTGAAGGAATGGAATTCCCTTTGTAATGGATGATTCCATTACCTTGACCAACCAAACACAATTTCTTTCATTCTCTCGTAATAATCCATTCTGTTCCGCCTCTCATTCCTACATACCAAACACTAGCAAAGGAATGGACAACGGAATGAAATGGATCATTCCATTCTAATGTTATGTTTGGTTACTCATATGTGAATAGAACGAATCATTACTTGTGTAGACTTTGATAGACATAAGTAATGAAACACAATTTATTAAAATGACACAAATATAAATGCCTCAATGATGATGATGATTATGATGATGATGATGATGATGATGATGATGATGATAATATTAATAAAATGTTAAAAAATTAACAAGATTAATATTAATATAATAATAATAATATATTTCTTTCCACTCCTTGAAGAGTGAAAAAAACACAATCCCATACCAAGGAATGGAAATTGTTATATTTGAAAGGAGTTACATTCCTTGTGGAATGCTCCATTCCATAACAACTTATAAACGTGTTTCTTTCCATTCCATCATAATGGTCCATTCCATTCCATTCCACCTTCTATTCTTTCAAACCAAACGCTACCTTAGTATTTGTATTATAATTTTAGGATTATCTTAAATAATTATATAATTAATTATGTTAATTGTCGATAATTGGTGTTGAGGATGATCTTATCGTTTTAAACGTTTATCGGCGCCAAAACTTCAACCAACATTAACTGCCACAATTAACTGTCATATCGATGTATATGTGTGTGTGTGTGGGTGTATATAACTTACGTTATTCGGTGTTAACCACCAAGACAATTAAGATCAACACCAATTGTCCCTCTTTACTCTCGTCTTCATATTCTATTATACGGTGATTCTTTGATCACACTTGATCATCATCACCATTCACAATAAACACTTCTGTTGTTGCCAACAAAGTGGTATCAGAGCCACTAAGCGATCTGAGGTTATCAATTTGATGAAGATGATGACACCGTCCAAACAACATTCTAAAGAACTGAATCGTCAAAGGATCGGACACAGGGTTGTGGTCATATTTGTGGTTACTAAGCACCACTTTCGAACATCATTGCACCGGTAATCTGTCGTTATTTAAGCGTATTAGAAATTCATTCGGGGTAGAAACCAGAATGATGGAAAGGGGTTATCTTTTTATAAGGGGATTGGTAATGGTTACAATTAATGTGTCACACCCCAAAAATCGCAGCGGAAGACAAGCATGGTGATGACGGAGGTTGGCAACCAACAATTATAGGGCAAACATAGACAATTATTTAAATAGACAAAAATAGTTAAAAGTTATTACGATCATCCAAAATGTATTGTTTAAAGTGTTCATGTTCAAATTTTCATCTCATGAATCATGTCACAAGTCTTATTATTGTCCATTTTAGAGTTGCCCTAAACCCACATCAAACTCTGAAGCCACTTACATACCTAAAAAACACGTTTCAAAATATCAACACAAAATTGACGAATTCACAGGTTTTACTAGTATATATCAAAATATTTATTCTTGATTTCCATTTTGAAAAATACGAAAACATTAGATCGACATGTAACATCCTAAACTAGCTAGGAATACGAAATAGTGTTCGCAACCAAGTGCCCATAATCAAAACGAAACCTTATTTGTTTCCCATATTCTTCTTTTCAACATATATTCCTTGTCTTTAATGATCGGAGCGACCGATCCACAAGCTTGGTGTTTGTCAAAACCCAATAGATCTATCAATATATCTTGTGCCCTCCAACCAAGAGGTTAATGATTACAGTGGCGGGAAAATGTCCGGATCAAACCCTCATTAGGGTAACTTAAGGCCCTTACTCAAGGCCAACATAGGTTACATTTCCTTTGTCATCTTTTGTGTGACAACATGTAAATCCAAGACATTATCCGTACATCTAATTAGTCATGTTTTGGATTAGACATAACTATTCATTAACTGACTCTATAAAGTCTAGCGAAGTTCGGTAACCGTTAGATATTATCTTATCGCTTAACGGTAAAATGTGCTAAAACAAACGTTAGTCATATTTAATAAAATGCAAGAAAATGTTTCACAAATTTATTTTTATACATAATATATTATTATATACATTTAAATAAGGTTCATTGAATCATTATATTTATATTTATGATATGTTTCTACGTTTATAAAGATTATCGGTTCACGAACATGTATGTATATTTATATATACATGTATGTATATTTATATATACATATATATATATATGACACAAGTAAATTATACATGCATATATATCGATACATACCAGGTTACACTAAAATGTAACATGATTAATTGGGATCAAACCATGTAGGACAAAACTAAATTCATGTGATTAAAATATTCCTAACAACATGCCATGTATTTCTTTTCTTTTTCTTTATTCTTGTCGGCCAAACTAGAGGACTTTTAGTCCAACTTTCATTAAAATATTTAGCAAATCATAATGGTAGGGTTATGATGAAATGATGTCCATACAGATTTGTGTGTGGATAGAATATATATGCTACATTTTAACATGGGCTAGTATATAATAATACTATACTGTGTTCAGACTTCACTAAACCACTTCCCTTTTATTTTAACGCTCATTTACCCACAAAATGGTAACATGTCTACATACTACAGTATGCATGCATGAACATCACCCTTCCCATGAACTCCATCTTCGACTTTTTAGTGAATTGGACTAAATCACATCCTATAAACATCTAAGACTAACTTACACATAGAGTGATGATTTACATGCTAGCCTACACCCTTTATTATAATTAGAAACCCATACCATACCCTTTGCCCTTCTAATCACAACAGTATATGTGATAGTTTGAAAAGTTTTTTCTTAAAAAGCCATGCTTTTGTACGTACATGGAGGTATGGGATGTATGGCAATAATAGATGTGAGATGAAATAAAATTATAATAAGAAGTTACATAAGAAGAAGAAATACTAAAACTCCAACAACCATCATAACATTTTTTTTTTCGCTCCATCGGACCCACCATACTTTATTACGTCTACCATGTTGCTTTTGATTTTGACTTTGGCCAACCATATACGCAAGATCATAGCCTGCAAATAAAACATGCACAATTCCCATACAACTTTATATTAATTGCATAATAAATGATTATGTATCTAGTACCCATAAAACCTACACTTGGATTATTTTCATTCAAGAGCAACAACACACTCCCTCCTCAAAACTCTTAACTCCTCTCGGCTCTACATTTCCAAAATCGATAACCTCTGCACTCTCCACTCTCCATTTTGTTTTTTTTGTTTTTTTGGTTTAAATCTACAAAGATCAACATACAAGATCAAGTTTGGTTGGTGTATTAGGTGGGGGTGAGCAATGACGGTGATGTGGTGGTTCTGGCAGGGTGAGGGCGGCGGTGGTGGAGAAGGGGTGTCGGTGACGGGATGCGGCTAAGATGATGGCATCGGTGGAGACTGACGGCGGGGTAACAACCGGAGCTGTGACGACAGATCGATAGACAACCGCAGCTGCCGGCGGTGGCAGTGGCTTGGTGCTCGGTTCAGGATCGGGCCAGCTTCGGGTGTTTCATGTCAGGTTGCGGGATCGGCTCAAATGGTCGTCAACTCGAGTCAATAGGTCAAACCCGGTCAACACAGTTCAAGTTCAAGTCAACCGAGTGGTTTGAGTCTTGTTTCGGTACGTGTCAACAAGTCAACGGCTCAGTTTTGATGTTTCGGTTCAGCTACGGTTCAACTCGGTTCGAATCGGTTTAGTTACGGTTCAGCTCAGTTCAGTTACGGCTCAACTCGGTTCGACTCGGTTCAGTTACGGTTCAACCCGGTTCAAACAAGTGGTCAACCGCAGTCAACTTGGTCAAACTCGGTCAACTCAGTCAACACAAGTCAACCGAACATATTTCGGTTCGGGTCAAACACAATCAACGTGAGTCTCGGTAAAGTTATAATAGCGCAAGTAGTAGATAATTATATAGATCTTGCCGTAACGCAACATCGAGCTCGACCCGACCAACTAATGTTTATATATTGTAGATTTTTTTAGGTTATTTCCATTTAATATTTCATTTATCGAACGATTATGCGAAAGTTTTTCTAAGTATCGGACGTATAATATTTATTGGTTATGATGTTTGTTTTGAATTGTTGCGTTTTGAAAATATATTGATAACTTGATTGTCGGGTTATCCTAAAAACAGAGGAAACCGCTGCCCGTTTTTCGTTAAAAATAAACATATATTTGATTCAAAACCAATCCAATGAAAACGTATCGTAATTCAAACTACTTTATAAAATAAATATATGCGTATATTTATTTTCGACGACTCTTTAGAAGTTGCAAAACAAGATTTCAACATTTCATCGAATACGATTTGCCAGTTAACAAAACTCGAGAACTTTATAGAAAAAAAATATAATTATTTTTATATTTATCCCGACGTCTACAACTCGAAGCTTCTATAAAATAAATATAATTATTTGTATTTATTTCTACCGCCTAAATGGCATACCGTATATAACCGAACGATTCCAACACATTATTACCCGCGTCGTTTCGATAATAACCAAATGGAGTCGATCGTAACAAGCTACAACTATATAATTATTTTTGATAATCATCCACGAAACACTACGACGAATCGTATTATTATCCGTCAACATATATGACGACTTCTTGGAAATTATACGACCACATCATACGAGTTTATAACGTGTAATATTTTTATACTAACATTCGGTTACGCACACGTACTTCTATTCATGACGACTAACACTATTCTATAAATATATTTATGTTTTATATAAATATATATATTCTGAACTTCTTAGGAACTAAGTGTTTCAAAGACTTAGTGTATATCATAGGCTATAAACTGGATTAAACGAGGACAACATTACCGTTTCCACAAATTTAACAACATTTTCCTATAGAGTCGTTTGGTTAACGATTCGGCAGAGCTCGGTGACACGTAGTTTATCTACGTCATATTTAGAAACTTAGAAGTTATTCCTTGATAGGAACGAGATAGTTGCATGATAGCGAGTTTACACTTGGAAACGACATCACGGAATCACATTTAGCTAGCTTTGCACAAGGATAACGAGGTGAGTTCATAAACCCCCACTTTTTACGGTTTTACATTTTTATAAATGTTTTCGGGGGTGGAAAGACATGCAAGTTTTGCAAAAGTACACATAATATTTCAAGGAACAAAAAGATTTATATTTCTAAACCATGTTGCGAATAGATTTCAATTAACTCAAATGGTTTACGAAAGGTTTATACTCAATATACCGGTTTTACAAAACACACGCGTATTTTCAGAACGTGCATGAGTTTCATGGCTAGAGACGGGAATGTCCTAGCTACAACGGAACTGGATTGTCCTACATACAACTAAGGGGACTGGTTGGTCCTGCTTACAGACTCAAATGGGCTAGGCCCATTCTCATTTGTGCGAGGCACAAAGAAACTAGCGGGCTAGGCCCACACATGCTCGTGCGAGGCACGAAGACACAAGGACTGGTTTGTCCTACATACAAATAAGAGGACTGGTTGGTCCTGCTTATAGACACAAGGACTGGATTGTCCACTACTCAACACTAAGGACCGTAGGGTCGCTTAAAACTGTACAGTGAAGTCCTCGCTACATACTAGAACTATGACCACCTGCTAGTCTACCATCTTGAGTAAACAGTTTGGAGAGGCACTTACTAGCTTGGGGTTAGGCTCATGCGAGCATGTTGTCTTTGTCGTGCGCTGACATCGACGGTTATTCAAATATTACAAAAACAAGGTTTTCAATTGACATGCCAAGAAAAATGGTTTTATTACATTTTCTCAACAATATTTAAACTGGTTACTAAAAAGATTTGTTTAAATCTTTTTCACATCAAACTATGAACTCGCTCAACTTTATTTTGATTTTTCACATGTTTCTTTCTGAGGTTTATTTTCAAATTATGACACGGCTGGAATAGAAGAACCCTTTGGGACTCAAGTACTTAGCAGGCGTTCAACTTTCTAGAAGTCTTATCATATTAAATATATCCGCTGTGCAATGAAGATACCAGTCAGATCACCACGCCCGGCTCTGATGTATATGATTTATTAGGGTGTGACATTTTGATCATATTAACTCAAAATACTTTACGTGTTTCTCCCCGGAAATGTAAAAACATATTTAAAAAGGGGCCGTGAACTCACCTTTGGGTGCGATAAATGTTTGTAACAAAAGCCCGAATTGAATAGGTATTCAGCTACTAGTGCCCAATATACAAGGTACACTTTCAAATTAAATTCAAGTCTACTAACGAAGTTGTTCATTCAACCCTTTATACTTATAATTTTTGCGCTTTGACCCGTTAATTGGACGTCCCATTGGTGACTACGACCCATATGGTTATATTTTCCTCACTTTCTTAGTGTTCAATTATTCTAAAGTGAAATATTGTTTCCCTCTAAATATCCGCTCAACGACACACCATCACCTACTTATTTACACCAAGTTTTATTATTATGATTTCACGTAAATCAAATCCATACTTAAGCATTTCATCTTATAATCACACAATACTTTATTTAATCACACAAGCCACATAACTCACCCATATAATCGCTTTACATACCATCATCATTACACAACCATGCTTTAACAAAATCACATAGTTTCCTCACAGTAACACCATACGTATCATGCGTTCGTATTAGCTACTTATCTTGCATTAATCATTCCATATTCATCATGTAAGACCAAAATACACTTTATATCACCAAGATATTCATGTTATACATTATCTTATCATTCAAAACAGTTTATGTCACAAAGTTTATGCATGCATAGTTATGTCCATTTTTAAGCGTAGAATTAGTGTTTTCGACTCATACTTTCACATAGAACATATCAAACATGGACACATCGTACACTTTAAGACCTGTTATAACATTATATTATATGCCTAAATTTTCTGTTTTAAGTCAGATTTACATTGCATGCTTCGATCATACCCAAAATCACCATTTTACGCCTTTTTAAGCCTATAATGACCACATAAGCAATCCGAATCATGTTGAACATATTCCAAACTTATATTTTGATTGTTATGGATAAAATATCATGTTTTTAGCATCATCTTTTCAGTTCCACATAAATCATCTTTATTGCCCTAGTTATAATCACTTTTTACACCATTTAAGCATGATTTACTAGATTGTAAGCTTCCAACTCATGGTTATCATAAAATTTAGATGTGACCTGAATATTATACACAAAATATTACCATTATATCACCATATTTTCAGTTGACCATTTATCTATACATGCATGTCAAAATCCTACATTCATCTTGCATTTTTCACCTAAATCAAGCATAATACACCCTCCTAAGTTAGGGTTTTTCATCCAAATCTATCATCACATGTTTTTAGACCATAAATCACTTCAAATATAGCATCAAACACAGATTACACAAAACCCCTAATTTATCATCTTGCATGTCCCTTTTAACACCTTTTAAACATCATTTTAAGCCATAAACATTACCATTCACACACCTTTCAATTATGAATCATTTACACACCTTATAACCTTTAAAATTTCTTATTAAAACCCTGAACTTACTGATTTGATTAGTTTATTAGAAAAATCCTCTTGTTTGATGAACAACTCCACTTTTATACAAACTACAATCTCAAATCTTAGGGTTTTAAAAGATGGATTACCTTAAATGAACACACTGGGATTTCTAAGAGTATGAGAGCTTCTTGGGGGCGATTCCTCCTTGATAATCTCCTATGGATGCTTGGATTCTTCAAGGATTGCTCAACAACTCTTAAGTGTATATAAATGAAGGTGAAATGGGAGGTTTTGAGAGATGATAAATGGGTGAAGTGGTGAGGGAGGTGGTGGTGGACGGTTAAAAGGAGAGAGAAGGAGAGAGAAGAAGGAGAGAGAAGGTATTGGGAAGAGGGAATAATGATTAGAAGGAAGAGTGTAAGAATGAGTTGAAGTGTGAGTGGTGGTGTAAGAGATTTGAGATGATTATGGAAGATTTTATGGATTTGTAGGGGATTTATGTGGGAGTGGCCCCATGGCCGAATTTTTATGTGTAGGATGGGGGTTTTATATATATTTTTTTTGTAAAAGTATTATTCTTGTACATTTTATAAAAGTCTTGCACCTTTTATAAAAGTTTGGGGCCTTATTTCACTTGATTGAACTTATTAATTATGGAATAATTTTCATATATTAATTCCATCATAATTTTACTAATCAGAATAATACCGGATGTTTAATGGTGTCTGGGTTTACTCAGGATTGCTAAATATCTGTCGCACAAGCAAATTTCCGGACAATTTAGACAGAAACCACCAATTAAGGCGTATGCGCTTTTCTTCTAAATTTCCCCCAATGACTTATAATTCTACCTTATATTAACATGTTAGGCACATTCATACGCTTCTAAACACTAACCGGGTCATCACCAACATTTGTTATGGGTCTGTCATCACTTTAAAACATGGGAATTCTTAAGTTTCAACTTTTACGAATTCCTTTACACATTAGGGCTTTATAATTTTTAATTGGACTTTAATCACACATAAAGTAAATATTATTGCACCATATAATAATATCACATTTGAGATTACAGTACGGATAGAAATCAGAAAAGACGGGGTGTCACAGTCTCCCCTACTTAAAGAAATTTTGTCCCGAAATTTAAGCTACGCCGTCATCACTGGGTTTGGACTTAAAGAGATGAGGGTACTTCCGCTTCATCTGGTCCTCGTGTTCCCAGGTATACTCGGGTCCACGCCTTGAATTCCACCTTACCTTAACCAACTTGATATGGCTTCGCCTAAGCTTTTGGACCTTCTAGTCCAAAACCTCAACAGGTTCCTCAACAAATCGGAGTTTGTCGTCAATCTGAACCTCACCTTTGGATATCACAAGTGTCTCATCAGCCAGACACTTCTTCAGGTTAGACATGTGGAATAAATCATGTACTCCACTGAGTTCTTAAGGCAGCTTGAGCCTATAAGCAACTACACCAACTCGCTCTACAATCTCGAAATGGTCTTATATACCGCGGGCTCAGTTTTCCACCTTTGGCGAATCTAAAAACACCTT
The DNA here is from genome assembly GCA_947069175.1 of Scalesia atractyloides. Classification (NCBI taxonomy): domain Eukaryota; kingdom Viridiplantae; phylum Streptophyta; class Magnoliopsida; order Asterales; family Asteraceae; genus Scalesia; species Scalesia atractyloides. Next base: position 34,133,989 of record CAMTDV010000030.1, read on the forward strand.
TCTAGGGTGATACTTTTAACATGACCTTGTCCCCAACCTGGAATTCCAACGGTTTCCTTCTATTATTGGCATAACTTTTCTGTCGGTCTGCGGCTGCTTTCAGCCTGTCCCTGATTTGAGAGATCTTATCGGTAGTCTCTTGTATGATTTCAGGTGCAGTTAATTGCTTTTCACCGTTTCTACCCAACATAGGGGCGATCGACATTTCCTTCCATACAATGCTTCGAAAGGGGCTGCCTTGATGCTCGAGTGGTAACTGTTGTTATAAGAGAACTCAACTAAGGGTAAGTGAGTGTCCCAATTTCCACCGAAATCAATAGCGCATGCTCGCAACATATCTTCTACCGTTTGGATAGTCCTCTCACTTTGACCATCTGTTTGCAGGTGATATGCTGTACTCAAATCCAGACGTGTTCCTAACGCTTTTTGCAGCGACTGCCAAAATTTCGATGTAAAGCGACCATCTCTACCAGAGATTATCGAAATTGGCACTCCGTGTCGTGCAACTATTTCTTTGAGATAGATTTTTGATGGCTTATCTGCGTCATAGTTTTCCTTAATTGGTAAGAAGTGAGCAAATTTTGTTAAGCGGTCAACAACTACCCAAATAGCGTCATGACCGCTGGATGTCCTTGGCAGCTTGGTTATGAGATCCATAGTTATTCTTTCCCATTTCCACTGAGGAACCTCGGGTTGTTGCAAAAGCCCAGATGGCTTCTGGTACTTAGCTTTAACCTTCGAACAGGTTAAGCACTTGCTAACGTATAGAGCCACCTCGCCTTTCATATTGGGCCACCAATAGAACTCCTTGAGGTCTTTATACATCTTGTCTGACCCTAGGTGAATTGAATACCTTCATTTGTGGGCCTCATCCAGGACCAACTCTTGCAAGTTTCCTAGACGTGGTACCCAAATTCGATCACTGAAGTACAACATACCACCTTCCTTGGGTGTAAGCTCGCTTTCCATCCCACGCAATCCTTCTTTCTCAATCTTCCTTCTCTTCAACGCTCTAAGTTGTGCATCGCAGATACGAGCCGTGAGGCTCGTTTGAATCGTTAATCCCAATGCACGAACGCATAACGGTTCACTCTTTCTTTCCTACTCAAGGCATCTGCTAAAACATTGGCTTTGCCTGGATGATAACGAATATCACATTCGTAATCGTTAAGTAACTCTACCCAATGTCGTTGCCTCATGTTAAGCTCCTTTTGATCAAAGATGTGTTGGAGGCTCTTATGTTCAGTGTAGATCGTACACTTAGTACCATATAAGTAATGACTCCAAATCTTTAATGCAAAGATCACCGCTCCTAACTCCAAGTCGTGTGTCGTGTAATTCTCCTCATGCACCTTTAATTGTCGGGAGGCGTAAGCTATGACTTTGTCTTTTTGCATCAAGACACAACCAAGTCCTTGGTGTGAGGCATCGCAATACACCACAAATCCATCTATCCCATCAGGAAGGGACAAAATAGGCGCACTACACAACTTCTGTTTTAACGTCTGAAAAGCTTCCTCTTGTTTCTCTCCAGGAGTATGTTCGATCCTTCTGAGTCAATAGCGTCAAAGGTTGCGCTATTTTAGAAAAATTCTCTATGAACCTCTGATAGTATCCTGCCAATCCTAAGAATTGTGGTATCTCCGTAGGGGACTTTGGCACTTCCCAGTTCTTGGTTGCTTCAATCTTTGCAGGATCCACATGTATGCCCTTCTCATTTATCACGTGCCCGAGAAAATGCACTTCTCGAATCCAAAACTCACATTTAGAGAGTTTGGCATACAACTTCTCATTCCTTAACAGCTCCAGAATCAGCTTCAGATGTTCCACATGCTCCGTTTTAGTTCGTGAATAGATAAGTATATCGTCGATGAATACTATCACGAATTTATCTAAGTATGGTTTACACACTCGATTCATGAGATCCATGAATACTGCGGGTGCATTGGTTAACCCAAACGGCATAACCAAAAACTCATAGTGGCCATATCGTGTTCTAAACGCTGTCTTGGGAATGTCTTCTTCAGCTATCCTTAGCTGATGGTATCCGGAACGGAGATCAATCTTCGAATAAAAGCTAGGTCCTTGCAATTGATCAAACAAATCATCAATCCTCGGTAATGGGTACCGATTTTTGATAGTTAGCTTGTCTAGTTCTCAGTAATCAATGCACACTCTGAACGACCCATCTTTCTTTTTCACAAATAAAACTAGTGCTTCCCAGGGTGAGAAACTTGTTTCTCCCTGGAAATGTAAAAACATAATTTAAAAAGGGGCGTGAACTCACCTTTGGGTGCGATAAATATTTACAACAAAAGCCCGAATTGAATAGGTATTCAGCTACTAGTGCCCTATATACAAGGTACACTTTCAAATTAAATTCAAGTCTACTAACGAAGTTGTTCATTCAACCCTTTATACTTATAAAATATTTTTACGCTTTGACCCATTACTTGGACGTCTCGTTGGTGACTACGACCCTTATGGTTATATTTTCCACACTTTCTTAGTGCTCAATTATTCCAAAGTGAAATATTGTTTCCCTCTAAATATCCACTCAACGACACACACCAACACCTACTTATTTACACCAAGTTTTATTATTACGATTTCACGTAAATCAAATCCATACTTAAGCATTTCATATTATAGTAACACATTACTTCATTTAATCACACAAGCCACATAACTCATCCAATTAATCGTATTACATACCATCATCATCATACAACCATGCTTTAATAAAATCACATAGTTTCCTCACAGTAACACCATACGTATCATGCGTTCGTAGTAGCTACTTATCTTGAATTAGTCATTCCATATTCATCATGTAAGACTAAAATACACTTTATATCACCAAGATATTCATGTTATAGATTATCTTATCATTCAAAACCATTTATGTCACAAATTTTATGCATGCATAGTTGTGTCCATTTTTAAGCGTAGAATTATTGTTTTCGACTCATACTTTCACATAGAACATATCAAACATGGAAACATCATAATATACACTTTAAGACATGTTATAACATTATATTATATGCCTAAAGTTTCTGTTTTAAGTCAGATTTACATTGCATGCTTCGATCATACCCAAAATCGCCCATTTTTACGCTTTTTTAAGCCTATAATGACCACATAAGCAATCTGAATCATGTCGATCATATTCCAAACTTATAATCTGATTGTTATGGATAAAATATCATGTTTTTAGCATCATCTTTTCAGTTCCACATAAATCATCTTTATTGCCCTAGTTATAACCACTTTTTACACCATTTTAAGCATGATTTACTAGATTGTAAGCTTCCAACTCATGGTTATCATAAAATGTAGATGTGATCTGAATATTATACACAAAATATTACCATTATAACACCATATTTTCAGTTCACCATTTATCTATACATGCATGTCAAAATCCTACATTTATCTTGCATTTTTCATCTAAATCAAGCATAATACACCCTCCTAAGTTAGGGTTTTTCATCCAAATTTATTATCACATGTTTTTAGACCATAAATCACTTCAAATATAGCATCAAACTCATATTACACAAAACCCCTAATTTATCATCTTGCATGTCCCTTTTAACACCTTTTAAACATCATTTTAAGCCATAAACGCTACCATTCACACACCTTTCAATTATGAATCATTAACACACCTTATAACCTTCAAAATTTCATATTAAAACCCTGAACGTACTGAATTGATTAGTTCATTAGAAAAATCCTCTTGTTTGATGAACAACTCCACTTTTATACATACTACAATCTCAAATCTTAGGGTTTTAAGAGATGTATTACCTTAAATGAACACACTAGGATTTCTAAGAGTAGGAGAGCTTCTTGGGGCTGATTCCTCCTTGATAATCTCCTATGGATGCTTGGATTCTTCAAGGATTGCTAAACAACTCTTAAGTGTGTGTAAATGAAGGTGAAATGGGAGGTTTTGAAGAGATGATGAAAATGAAATGGGTGAAGTGGTGGAGGGAGGTGGTGGTGGACGGTTATAAGGAGAAAGAAGGAGGAGAGAGAAGGTGTTGGGAAGGGGGAATAATGATTAGACGGAAGAGTGTAAGAATGGGTTGAAGTGTCAGTGGTGGTGTAAGAGATTTGAGATGATTATGGAAGATTTTATGGATTTGTAAGAGATTTATGTGGGAGTGGGCCCCATGGCCGAATTTTTATGTACGGGGGTTTTATATATTATTTTTTGTAAAATATTATTCTTGTACATTTTATAAAAGTTTTGCACCTTTTATAAAAGTTGGGGCCTTATTTCACTTGATTGAACTTATTAATTATGGAATAATTTTCATATATTAAATCCATCATAATTTTACTAATCAGAATAATACCGGATGTTTAATGGTGTCTGGTTTGCTCAGGACTGCTGAATATCTGTCGCACAAGAAAATTTCCGGACAATTTAGACAGAAACCACCAATTAAGGCGTATGCGCTTTTCTTCTAAATTTCCCCCAATGACTTTAATTTCACCTTATATTAACATGTTAGGCACATTCATAGGCTTCTAAACACTAACTGCGTCGTCACCAACATTTGTTACGGGCCTGTCATCACTTTAAAACATGGGAATTCTTAAGTTCCAACTTTTGCGAATTCCTTTACACATTAGGCTTTATAATTTTTAATTGGAATTTAATCACACATAAAGTAAATATTATTGCACCATATAATAATATCACATTTGAAATTACAGTACAGATAGATATCAGAAAAGATGGGGTGTCACATAATGCATGTTAGTACAGTATGTCTATGTCTTAGTCTTGTATCGAGTCTGTTTAGAATAGATGAGATTACGTTAGAATATGAAGTATTTATGTAAATAGGTGATCAAGTTCGCCCGGAAGTAATGAGTGAACAAGTTCGGCCGAACTTGTTCAACAAGTTCGCCCGAACTTGTATCCTCCCCAAGCGAACTTGACACACTATAAATATGTGCCTCATGGTTTCTCATTTGTAACTTTTGCACACTTAGAGGCGAAGCTCTGTCGGATCCGGAACTCGAATGTAATTGAATTTGTGATCAATAAACAGACATTAACGAGTAATTCTTGCATATTTGATTAACTTGTCATATAAATTCCACGTATATGGACAATAGAAACCAATTTAGGTTCCCGAGCTATTCATGAGCGATCTTATTAGAGACACGGATACCTGATTTGGTGAAATCAACACATGAGCTACTCTAATTCTACTCATTTATACCATTTTTCTGAACTTTTTCATAAAAAACAATGAAACCAATTGTTAAAATTTGCTAAATTTTGATTCTGTCACGTAAAATCCACTAAAGATAAATCCCTGAAAGTTTCAAGGCCTAATCAAACAAATTGATGTCGAAAAGTTGAAAAAATCATGATTTGCAAAACCAGTTTGACCGAACTTGACATCAAGTCCGCTCGAACTTGATTGTAAAACTCACTTTTTGAGTGAATTTTCATCAAGTCCACCCGAACTTGATTGATTTTTCATAGTTTTTATCAAGTCCGCTCGAATTTATTAAGGTTTTCTTCAAAATTTCATCAAGATCGCCCGAACTTGATCAAATTCTGTTGAAAATTCTATACAAGTTCGCCCGAACTTGTTAGTTCTATTGAAATTGTTTACAAGTTCGCTCGAACTTACTCAGGGTGAAATTTCAAACTTTTCAACACAAGTTCGCCTGAACTTGTTTGAAATTGAATCTGATCTGTTTTGCTGCACAAGTTCGCTCGAACTTGTCAGTATACTAATCAATTTTTCAAGTTTGTGAACGTGTTTTCAGCGATACTCGTTTGTTTTCCGCAATGGAAGATATCCACAATGCGTATATAACAGCCGGGGCTTCAACATCGAATGCCAACATGGTAAATCAAGTTAATCTGGATAACGAGATGGGTACGTCAGTGAAGCCACCAAAACTTATGAGCATGGATGAATACGAGGGGTGGAAGGAGAAATTTACGAACTGGTTTCAGGCTACTTTCTTTCACAGTTGGGTTGCGATTGAAACAGGATACACATGGACAAGAGATGAACATGATAATGTTATTGAGATGAGAAAGTTTTCTACTCAACAGAAGGATGCGTATGTTTCTGAAAAGAAAATGATTAGTCTGATTCAGCAGTCCGTAAAGGAAGACATCTTGGTGTTATTACTAGAGTACAAAACTGCGCAAGAGTTATGGAAGTCTCTAAAGGCGAAATATCAGGGGTGTGCAGAAATGGTTAAGAGCAAAAAGGCTCTAATCATGAAAGAATTTGACATCTTTATTATGATAAAAGGCGAGTCAATGAAACAAATGATAGAACGGTTTTGTCATTTGAAGGTGATAATGAGAAGGCATGGTCTTGAGAAGACTGAAGAAGGATATATTGACAAATTGGCTGATGCTTTGCCAGAAGGTGAATGGACAACTTATCTAATGGTGCTAAAAGAAAGTCCAAGCTGGGAATTCTTCAAGTTATCCACGTTTATTGATAAGTTGGAAAGGCACGAGATTGAACTGTTGATGATTGCTAAGTCAAAGAATTCGTTGCTCAAGATGTAGGGCTTTATTACAAGACTGGAGCTCAATAGAATATTCAAGCCCAAAGATCCAAACTGCATTCAGCGCGAATATGAATTCCTCGAATCATTTGAGTTGATGGACATTAAATGGTCCTTAGCTTCAATTATACGGGGAGTTACCAAATTCGTTGCTCTAACTGGAAGAGACATCGAAAACTCGAGCAAACAAATTGGGATTTGACAAGACGAAAGTTACTTGCTTCAAATGCCGACAAAAAGGGCATTTCAAACGAGAGTGCAAGAATCCAGAAGCAAGTGGCAACCAAAGTCCTTTCGGAGGCGGCAGTGATTACTACAAGAAGTCGTTGCAATATAGGCCATTTCTGAAGAAAACTCAAATCGAAGTTCAAGAAAAAACCATCCAACAACGCAGAAAAAGCTATGGTTGCTTCTAATGAAGATGATGGATTTGATTGGAACTCATATATTGCCAAGAAGACAGGAGTTTCTCTAATGGCCAAAATCGTAGAAGATACATCTGCTGACGATGCAGCTATGGAGAACGCAATGCTAGAAGAATACTTGCAACAAGCAGAAGAAGAGGAGATTTATCATCATACAAGGATGCAAAGTGTTCTTTCTTCTAACATTTTGGTGAAACATCTTCCAAGCATATTGTTGAATAAACGAAACCGGAAGTTGAAGAAGTCATCAACGTGACTAAGGAGATGAATGAGGAGAATCTCACGGATATTGCCAACAAAGCTATGATCGCAAATTTGACAAAGGTAGGTCTGGAGGTAAAAGTTGTAGAAAAAGAGGTGGTAAAAGTGCAAATCGTTGAGGTTGAAAAACCTTGCACGAAATGTGCTAAGCCTTGTGTGGAATGCGCCGAAAAATCTCAAATCATAAGTGAACTCAATGTGCATAACAACAATTTTAAATATGATTATCGCACAATGAAGGAAGTTTATGACAAAATGAAAGGCGATTACAACAGGCTTGATAAAAACAACATTGAACAACATGACATCGTAAGAATGTTAAAAGCAACAATAATGGAAAAACAAAATGCCATTAACATTTACATAAATAACATTGCTAAAATTAAACAAGAGCTTAAAGATATGAAAATTGAAACCGAAAGGGTGAGACAGCTTTTGAAAAGTTATACCACAAATGCTTACGTCATCGATCATATAACAATTCCATCGGAAGAAAATAATAAGAAAGCAAAAGGTAAGAAACATGAGGATTATAGCAATGTTCCACCTCCCTTGTGCGAAAAATATTGTCACAAGAAAGTTGAAGGGATGGAAAAGGCGCTTAATGTTGAACTTTGACCGAAACGAAAAATGAGCTGCCTGAGAACATTATAACCTACAAAAAAGATGCGTCACACCCCGTATTTTCAACACAATCCCGGTGGGCCCGGATGGGGAGTATCGTGACGTATGTTGATGTCATCATAACCAAGCAACACAAAATAGCACAGCGGAAGTCTTGGATTTAAAATATTATTACAAGCCGAAAGGTTTAAGTTCAAATACAATGGCTCGTAACGAAGATCCACAGGCGGATCGAAGATATACACAAGAGATGATTAACAGACTTGGCACATCTAAGGATTTGCAAGATCCTCTTATGTTGCTACTGAGCAGCTTCCGGCCTATTTACGTATTTGTACCTGTAGTTTAATTATTTTGAAAATACGTCAGTTTTCACTTGTAAATACACTCAACCGACTCATTCTGAAAACATTTCGAAATCATTTTATGTACACATTGGTACATATGTTTTATAAATAACTTGGGACAAACTATATCTCATGTTATCAGTTTTACATAACTTGACGTACATACGGGGACCGGAAACTATGTCGGTCATGATTAACCGACACACCACCTATTCCCTTATTGGGAAAACCTCTAATGGGTTGTAAATTATAATTTATTCCTTTATTAGGAAAACCCGTATTGGGCATAAATCGTTTATTTAAACCGTTTCGCATCTGTCAGGTGTATGCCTACACCCCGAGCTTAAGTCATGGCCATTTGCAATTAAATGAGTCAAGGATATCCAGGACACGGTCGCATTAACCCCCAATGTTTTGTTCAAACAATACGAATTAAAACGGGTTATTTGAATTTCCCGACACATAGGTCTTCGAATCCCATACCCGACCATGCGGTAAATATTTTACCATATCCCAAGCCCGTATAGGAAAACAGGTTAAGAGTATTTATCTGAGCTTAGCAAGTCCTTTTAAATAAGAAATATAATAAGCACAGCCGTATCCAACTAATTAAGCGTAGGTACAATTTACCGGAAGGCCCTAGTCTGGAATGATGGTATAAATAACCAACTAGAATGAAAGCGGATATTATTTAAGTCATTGACTTGGAACGACTAGTTTAAAATATTAAGAACGGTACGATACGCTTAATTAAGCGGTGACCTGAACAGAATGTAGTTTAAACCCAACAAGTACTAAGACTTGTAAAATATGGGTAAACTATTAACATTCTAGAATTTTGAGATAAAAATGATAAGGTTAAACCCGTTTCGGTTAAACTACGTAAACTAGTCTCGTAGGCTTAACCGTATGTATATAAGCGATACCGGGTAACCAGATGAGTCATGAAAGAGTTCCATATACCAATATACTTTAAACAAGTTTCAATATCAGTAGGACATCAACTTACATGTCCATTATAGTTTTAAAATCAACAATGCCTCATAAGGGCGTTTTGGTCATTTTACGATTCATAAAAAGAAGTTGGTGAATAATCTGATGTTTTGGTCATATATCATTTCTAAAAATAGTTACTTTATGATGTTATATCAGTAGGGTATCAAATATATGTGTGGTTTATAATTAAAGACCAAACTATACCCCGAAAGGGCATTTTGGTCATTTTACACATAGATTTGAAGACTTATTTGGAAATCTGAGTTTATAGCTTGCACCTACTATAAAAATATTTAAGTAAGTTTTAAATCAGTAGATAACAAGTCTTGATGCTTAGACATTGTTTTAACCCATACTATGCATCGAAAAGGCGATAAAGTCGCTAAATGACGATTTAAATCGATGTTTAAGGAAAGTTACGGTTTTGGTTAGGTCTATACAACCAAAATAATTTATTTAATATATAAAGTCAGTAGGTAAAAGGTTTGGTTGAGAAAATATCTTTAAAACTTATTTTATGCACCGTAAGGGCATTATCGTCATTTATCGACACCATGCAAGAACCTTTACATAAACTCAGTTCATAAACTGATTTAGTATCCCAAATAATCCTAAATATATTATAACATTGGTTGGTAAAGTATTTTATTTTAGGAGTTACGTTTAAAATAATTTATTTTGCCGAAAAGGGTATTTCGGTCCATTAAAAGCTTGATTTCGATATTTAGGAAAAACGCAGATTATGACCAATTTAATGACATGCATGTAAGTCAAACAAGTCATCATAACAGTAGGTAACTTGTTAGTATGGTCGTTTTTGGTTTAAATCTCATTTTACGCAAAAAGGGCGAAGTAGTCATATTTAGCATATTGATGAAACTTGTACATAACTCGGAATATGATTATGATCATGTAGTATGACCTCAAAGGGTTATACTACTTCATATAAGGATCATAATGCAACTTAGAATCGGCCTTGAAAGACTCTAAATCGGGTCAGAAATGAAAGTCAAAGCAGAAGTCAAACTTTGCGACTTTCGGTTGCGAACCGACCTTAGACCTGGATTTGACGAGCCGAACATGTTCCCACATGTTCTTATAATTATTACCAAGTTATTAGAGTGATAATCAGATTTTATGACATTTATGTTACTAGTTATGCGTTTATTACCAAATCTTACCCAGTTTGACTTTTTATGAATAAGTTTCACTCGTCAATCGGTCACGCAAACATGGTAATTAGGAGGTGCCCTCTTGGGGATTAATATCTACCTCATTATGGTCACGTAGCCATGTTTGAATCAATCCATGGCTGGACTATAGAGATTTAAGCTCAAAGTCAAAGTATTTTTACGAAGAACTTGACTTTTAGCTCAAATGAATGATGAACTGAAAAAGGAGGATTAAGAACACTTACAAAATGTCCTAGCACAAATTTAGAGTGGATTTGAAGATCCTTGAAGATCTGGAACTTGCAATGAATTGATAGAGTGAATTTCAAGAACATGCAAGTCCTTTGGTGGATGAATCAAGCTTTAATTTATGGAGTAGGAGGTTGATAAGGTTCAAGACAAGTGTTGGACATGCATCCTAGAGGTGAACAAGTGTCTTATGAGGTGTCCAATACCATACATGAGACCATGGTTTGGAAATCTAGGTGCTGAAGTGGTTTGAGTGGTGGCCAAGGCTGCAGGTTGCAGCTGTCATGCAGAATTCTCCGAAACGCATGCCGTCACGCCACGCGAGGGAACAACATGTTCCAGCGCGACACGCGGGGGTGACCATTTCTCAAAATTTTCAATTTTGGTCCCTGGACTGTGTTTCGTCGCGTTTGGTCACCCATAACCCCTTTCAACCTAATTTCTAGGCTTAATAAAGGTGTTAAGGCATAAGTGACTTGGATTTAGTCCGGATATATCACGGATTTCGGTTCGTTCGGTTGTACGGTTGCGCGTTTCTCAAAAATGCGTAAAACGCTTTAACGAACACGAAAACGATCGAAATTTCTCAACGGAGGACATCTTCACATCCTTATCAATAAAACACAAGATTTTATTGTATATACATATTTGGATTTGTATATAAAGTCCGTATTCAAAATACGAGGATCGGAAAGTTTCCGCAGATTGTCAGGAATAGCCCCCGGACTTCCAAACTTGCGTGAAACGTTATAATTAGTGCATAAAGCTATCTTAGGCCCATATTAGGCACACACAAGAGTATGACTAACATCATAAGACTCTCGGTTCGTTAAAAGGTCACTAAGAGGCTTAGTTTTAGCATGTTGACACTTTTAGTCCCTTAACTATTAAATTGTCGTTCAAAGGTTATAAAATAACGTACGACAGATTTGGTCCCTCTCGTTTTAGCATGTGGCATACGAGTATTCGCGGGACACGTGTCAGAATTTTATAGGACGGGTTTTTACAAGGTGTTACATCCTCACCCCCTTAAAAGAAATCTCAACCTAGAGATTTTATTCAAAAATTAGAAGTTTTATTATCGCATAGTGGACTTGACCTCACATGCACTCGGGATTTCTACAAACTTCCTGTTTGGCCTTTACAATAGGCACGTGTTTCCTTCAAAGCTTTTATCTTATCGACTTCAATCGATTCCGGTTTCCCAGCAAAGCCATAGGCTCTCATTTATTTGCACACCATTATGTGACATAACTAGCAACTCATTAGCTAAACATTTCTTTAAATTGCATTTGTGGAACTCATTGTGAATTCCACTAGACTCCTCAAGTAAGTTAGCTTATAAGCTAGAGACTCGACACATCCGATCACCTCGAATGGTCCCATATATCTAAGACTTATCTTGCTCTCTTCACTGAAACATATCCCACAACTTTCCAGGGTGATACCTTCGATAGCACCTTGTCCCTTATTGGGAACTAAATAAGTTTATGACTCTCGTCAATGAAGTTCTTCTGTCGCTTTCCGACAGTTTTAAGAAAAATCTTGGATTTGTATTATCTTATCCATGGTTTCCAAGACACCCTTAGGTCTTGTTAATTGGGTCTTCCCAACTTATGCCCAATCAAATGGGCGTTTGACCTTTTTCCAAATACAAGGCCTCCAAGGGAGCCGCCTTGATACTAATATAACAATTAATAGTATAGGAGAACTTAACTGGGGTGAGATGGTTATTCCAACTACTATCCAATCAATCTTAAAGATGTATCTAACTCTTGTAGTTGGTTGAACAAATCGTCGATCCTGGGCCACGGTTCACGATTCCTGATTGTTACCTTGTTTAATCTTGCGGTAATCAACCCATAGCCGCATTGAACCGTCTTTCTTAATAAGCAATATCGAAACTCCTAAAGTGACGAACTAGGCTGTACAAGCCTTTCTTCAGAATTCCATTCAATTGGGATCTAATTTATTCTATTTTCAATGGTGTTAGTCGATATGGAGCTTTTGCAACAGGTGCAGCTTCTAGTAAAATGTCAATCTTAACTCCACTTGCTTATCGGGGAGGTAAACCGATAGTTTATCAAAGAAAATATCAGATATTCGAGGATATTAGAGATAGCCTTAATATGATCCTTTGGTTCATCTAACGTCTCCAATTATGTAAAAGGCACACTCACTTTTCGAATACTTGGACGCCTTGAGTAGAGGCATCTACTCAGGCGTTTTCATAGGGAATATCTTCTTGAATACCAATACAGCTGATCTTAGTACAATATGATTGTTGGGAGATTCTAGTGGTTCCATGCATTAAACCTTCATGTTGATCAGGCATGAAAGCAATCTATGGAACACACTAAGGTACTGCCAATTATCATATGGCACTTTTATCATGCTAGTTTGGTATTCGCAGTCGATAGAAGTAAATGAGAATAATAAAAAAAATAATATAATTTAAATAATAATAATAAAAAAATTCGTCGTACTTCAACCGAAGGAAGAGCATGACTGATTTTTATGGATAAGAGCATCCATCAAAAAGAAGCGATTTCTAAGGTTTCATCGGTAGGTTCTACCTTATACTTAATATCTGGAGTTCTCATGAATATATATAAAAGTTTTCTGGACTTATGGTTTATGAAAGACTTATTAATGCCTGAATTAGAACAGGACTCTCAGAAAACATATCCTTGATTAATGATAAAGAATGTACCTGATGACACTATTGATTTTTACTGCTTATGGCACTCCTTAGGCAAATTTCAGGCATTTCCTTTCTTAGCTTTTCCTGACTTAGCTGCACCTTCTTTAGCAGCTTTAGGGCAATTCGTACTAATGTGGCCTTTCTCGCCAAAGCTGAAACAATTTGCATTCTTCAGATTCCTACATTCATGGGACTAATGACCAGTTCTTTTACAGATGACACATTGCTTTTGCTTTTGGTCTGTTCGACACTGTCCCTAGTGCTTTCTGTTGCAGGTGTCGCATGTAGGATTTTTATCAGACTCATGTTGACTCTTATTGATTCTAGATTTGCCCTTTTTTCTTAGATTTCTGGGAGTTATCTTCCTCCTTTTCTCTTTTTCCGTCAGTCTCAGCTTTGACTGATTTTTGTCTTACTAAAACCTGAGTGGGAGTCAGAGATAAGTCTACAGCAGACCTATATGTGCTAGGATTTGAAGCCCTAACCATTCCTTTAATTTCTGGCGCTAAGCCACCAATAAATCGCGCAATGCATTTGGGCTTAGGGGATGCTAGGTATGGTACTAACCTAGAGGAGGAGTTGTAGTCGGTCACATACTTCCGACAATCCAAATATTTCATTACTAGAGATAAGAAATCCATTTCTATCCTTTCCAACTCATGAGGTGGACAATAAGTTTCTTTAATCAGGTCCACAAATTTGGACCAACTTAAATTATACAGATGGACCTTTCCAGCAGATTGTATCATAGTCTTCCATCAGATTAGGGCATCGCCCTTAAACGATTGTGAAACAAACTTCACAATATTCTCATTAGCACAGTCGCTGATCTCAACAACAGTTTCCATTTCATCTAACCATCTTAAGGCTTCCATCGCCCCTTTTTCCCCATCAAAATCACGGGGCTTACAGAATACGAAATACTTGTATGAACACTCATCCTTATTGAAATGTATCTTATCTTGATGCTCCTGTCTTTTAGTCTTACTCCTTACATTTGAGGGGTGTACCTCGCTATTCGTTGGATTCGAATGAGGTATAGATGAGTGTTTCGATAAATGCTTGGAGCAAGATGCACTCGACTCCTGTTTCCTTTCAGTATAGGCGTTCATAGCCTTGCCTACTTCCGTGGAAATTAAAGCTTGTAAGTCCTTCTTACTTATGACAATGTTGTCCTCAACATTATCATCATTTAGCTTACTATCATTCTCCCCAGAATTTGCCATATTGACATGTTTGGCATAATTCACCAATTTATATTTTATTAGTTGTCATTTGCATTTGATAACTCATTGTATATTCTCCATGGTACCACTAAACCATACTGGCTTTAAATTGGGTATATAAATCCTTTACCTTTTGAATCAGTGTGTTCAAGGTCACAACTGTTAGGCCTTGGCATTTTAAATGAATGTCTAGTATATATATACATAACCTAGGTTTCAAAGGACAATTATAGGTATTGATAAAGATCGGACATAGTCCAGAAGTGTCAAACAGTGGATCATAAAGTCACATCTGTCTTTGCCGTAGTGACAAATTAAGCAGCTCATAAGCTTGTCACAAGGACTTAAAATTTGGCTAAAAGAAAAGACCTTGTCCCTAAAGGACATATGGATATGGCATGAACAGATTTGTCACTAAGGACATATAGATATGGCATAAATGGCCTTGTCACTAATGGACATGTAGATTTGGCACTTAGGCCTTGTCACAAAAGGACATATAAATTTGGCACAAGGGCTGGTCATGAAGGGCATTAGGTAACATGGCATAAAATGCTTTGTCATGAAAGACAAAAGAATATGGCACAAAGGCCTTTTCATAGGAATATAATAAGATATATATAAGCCACAATCTTATTGATTAAGAGGCTTTAAGGTTTGAACATAGTTCATAACCTTTGAACAGGGAGTCATAGATTACAACTGTCGTTGTCATGAATGACGATATTATATGGCCCGTAGGCGGATCAATTGATATTTCAAAAAGGATGTTAAAATAATAGTCATCACACTGATGATAGTAGTCATGATCGTATTGATCATATTGACTATGAGGCTTGGGCATGGCCCAACACCTTGGACAGGGAACCATAATGGTCACAAGTGTCATTGTCTTATTGATGATACAGTATAATGTAGGCATAACATCACTAAGGATGTTAATGATATGATTATTGTATGGATGATATTAGTCATGATCGCACTGATCATATAGATTATAAGGCTTGAGCATAGCTCACCACCTTAGACAGGGAATCATAGAAGATCATAACTGTCAATATCTCAAATGGACGACATAATATATATGTATAGCCTATAGGCGAAACATCTCTAATGGATGTTAAGTCATAGCTTAGTGGCATTGCATCACTAATGGATGTTAAATCATGGTCCATAGACACTACATCTCTAATGGATGTTAAATTAGGGCCCGTAGGCACTTACATCACTATTGGATGTTAATTTATGGCCCGTAGGCGCTACATCACTAATGGATGTTAAATTTTTTTTTTTGGCCCGTAGGCACTACATCACTAATGGATGTTAAATTATAATCATCGTATTGATGATATATGCTGGGATCAAATTCGATCACGCAAGCTATAAGGTTTGGACATAGTCCTTCACCAAGACGGCTAGTGTGGTTCCTCAAGTCACACCGCCAGGAGTATTAACATTACTTGAATGCTAAAAAGGAATAATTTTGTCTTAATGGTTTAACAATGTAGCCATGATCGCATTGATCATAAAAGCTTGGAGGCCTGAACATAGTCCACCACCTCTGGATAGAAGGGATAATCTTCCTTAACTATCTTGGTAGAAGGTTATTTCATCTTAACTACTATTAAATTTTCCAATTAACGTGAACTTGTCACTTGGCTGGGGTAAACCATCAAGAAGTTCTTTTTGAATCATATCGCGGATCAATAAAGTTTGAATTAAAATCGAGGCGATCGCTTAAGCAAAGAATGTAATGAATAGATGATAATAAATTTCAAATCTTTACAATAATCATTAGGAATTTACAATAGTGCCTTGAATAGGACTTTTAATATTAACTTATCCACACAGGGACTTAAGAACAATACAAGTCCACACAAGGATAAAAGGAAATATATAAGTCCACAAAGGAACTATAAGACATACCATATCCACGAAGGGACCATAATGAAATAACATGTCCATGAAGGGACTATAATGAAATAATGTGTCCACAAAGGGACTAAAACAAACAAATACCCATGCAGGGACTAAATAGAAGGGACATGTCCTCTTAGGGACTCAAATGAAAATGAGACACGATTGAAAGAAGGAGTCTCTTGTGCCTCTTTTGATTTATTCCTGATATTTCTCTTTATGGTTATTTGCATAGGTACTAACACTAAAGGTTAGTTGGTAATGTGAGTTTTCCAAATCGGGATTCGATGTAGAAATAGAATCCAAGGATTCAAGGTTTTAAGAATCAAATGGATCACGGGTTGGAGTTTGGCAAGTATAATCCGAGTCTGGAATTCCAAAACTTGGATGTAAGAAATATGGAAGTATCCACCGATATTATCTTAGAAGATGGAGACTCATGGACCTCTGGTATGAACTCCACATATGCAGACATCAAAATTTGAGTCTCAGGGACCTCCGGTGTGGAATCTGAAGTTTGGTTTAAGGTTTCAATGGGTTTGGATTTAGGAATAAGTTTATAAAAATCTTTTCTCCAATCGATCGCACGCTTATCATAATCGTGGTACGAAACACAACATTCCATGGCTTCGGATGAGAAGAATTCTTCACCAACGGCTTCCTTGCTTGGCGACTATTTCTGAAATACATAAAATCGAAGCACAATGCAATTTAACAGGGATGAGAGTATTCCTATGTTAAGTCTAGACTTGGAAGGTATTAGGAATATGCTACTGTATCATTTGAGATTAAACACAAAAGGCTAGTGTTTAATTCACTCAAACGTTAGCCCTGATATCAACCTGTCACACCCCGTATTTCCAACACAATCCCGGTGGGCCCGGATGGGGAGTATCGTGACGTATGTTGATGTCATCATAACCAAGCAACACAGAATAGCACAACAGAAGTCTTGGATTTAAAATATTATTACAAGCCGAAAGGTTTAAGTTCAAATACAATGGCTCGTAACGAAGATCCACAGGCGGATCGAAGATATACAAAAGAGATGATTAACAGACTTGGCACATCTAAGGATTTGCAAGATCCTCTTATGTTGCTACTGAGCAGCTTCCGGCCTATTTACGTATTTGTACCTGTAGTTTAATTATTTTGAAAATACGTCAATTTTCACTGGTTATACACACAACCGACTCATTTTGAAAACATTTCGAAATCATTTTTATGTACACATTGGTACATATGTTTTATAAATAACTTGGAACAAACTATATCTCATGTTATCAGTTTTACATAACTTGACGTACATACGGGGACCGGAAACCATGTCGGTTCATGATTAACCGACACACCACCTATTCCTTTATTGGAAAAGCCTCTAATGGGTTGTAAATTATAATTTACTCCTTTATTAGGAACACCCGTATTGGGCATAAATCTTTTATTTAAACCGTTTCGCATCTATCAGGTGTATGCCTACACCCCGTGCTTAGGTCATGACCATTTACAATTAAATGAGTCAAGGATATCCAGGACACGGTCGCATTAACCCCCAATGTTTTGTTCAAGAACTACGAATTAAACAGGTTATTTGAATTTCCTGACACATAGGTCTTCGACTAGTTTAAAATATTAAGAACGGTACGATACGCTTAATTAAGCGGTGACCTGAACAGAATGTAGTTTAAACCCAACAAGTACTAAGACTTGTAAAATATGGGTAAACTATTAACATTCTATAATTTTGAGATAAAAATGATAAGGTTAAACCCGTTTCGGTTAAACTACGTAAACTAGTCTCGTAGGCTTAACCGTACGTATATAAGCGATACCGGGTAACCAGATGAGTCATGAAAGAGTTCCATATGCCAATATACTTTAAACAAGTTTCAATATCAGTAGGACATCAACTTACATGTCCATTATAGTTTTAAAATCAACAATGCCTCATAAGGGCGTTTTGGTCATTTTACGATTCATAAAAAGAAGTTGGTGAATAATCTGATGTTTTGGTCATATATCATTTCTAAAAATAGTTACTTTATGATGTTATATCAGTAGGGTATCAAATATATGTGTGGTTTATAATTAAAGACCAAACTATACCCCGAAAGGGCATTTTGGTCATTTTACACATAGATTTGAAGACTTATTTGGAAATCTGAGTTTATAGCTTGCACCTACTATAAAAATATTTAAGTAAGTTTTAAATCAGTAGATAACAAGTCTTGATGCTTAGACATTGTTTTAACCCATACTATGCATCGAAAAGGCGATAAAGTCGCTAAATGACGATTTAAATCGATGTTTAAGGAAAGTTACGGTTTTGGTTAGGTCTATACAACCAAAATAATTTATTTAATATATAAAGTCAGTAGGTAAAAGGTTTGGTTGAGAAAATATCTTTAAAACTTATTTTATGCACCGTAAGGGCATTATCGTCATTTATCGACACCATGCAAGAACCTTTACATAAACTCAGTTCATAAACTGATTTAGTATCCCAAATAATCCTAAATATATTATAACATTGGTTGGTAAAGTATTTTATTTTAGGAGTTACGTTTAAAATAATTTATTTGCCGAAAAGGGTATTTCAGTCCTTCAAAAGCTTGATTTGAGATATTTAGGAAAAACGCAGATTATGACCAATTTAATGACATGCATGTAAGTCAAACAAGTCACCATAACAGTAGGTAACTTGTTAGTATGGTCGTTTTTGGTTTAAATCTCATTTTACGCAAAAAGGGTTTAGTATATTGATGAAACTTGCGCATAACTCGGAATATGATTATGAGCATGTAGTATGACCTCAGAGGGTTATACTACTTCATATAAGGATCATAATGCAACTTAGAATCGGCCTTGAAAGACTCTAAATCGGGTCAGAACTGAAAGTCAAAGCAGAAGTCAAACTTTGCGACTTTCGGTTGCGAACCGACCTTAGACCTCGATTTGACGAGCCGAACATGTTCCCACTTGTTCTTATGATTATTACCAAGTTATTAGAGTGATAAAACAGATTTTATGACATGCATGTTACTAGTTATGCGTTTATTACCAAATCTGACCCAGTTTGACTTTTTATGAATAAGTTTCGCTCGTCAATCGGTCACGCAAACGTGGTAATTAGGAGGTGCCCTCTTGGTGATTAATATCTACCTCATTATAGTCACGTAGCCATGTTTGAATTGATCCATGGCTGGACTATAGAGATTTAAGCTCAAAGTCAAATTACTTTTACGACGAACTTGACTTTTACCTTAAATGGATGATGAACTGAAAAAGTAGGATTAAGAACACTTACAAAATGTCCAAGCATGAATTTAGAGTTGATTTGAAGATCCTTGAAACTCTGGAACTTGCAATGAATTGATAGAGTGATTTTCAAGAACATGCAAGTCCTTTGGTGGATGAATCAAGCTTCAATTTATGGAGTAGGAGGTTGATGAGGATCAAGACAAGTGTTGGACATGCATCCTAGAGGTGAACAAGTGTCTTATGAGGTGTCCAATAGCATACATGAGACCATGGTTTTGAAATCTAGGTGCTAAAGTGGTTTGAGTGGTGGCCAGGGTTGCAGGCTGCAGTTGGCATGCAGAATTCTGTGAAACGCATGCCGTCACGCCACGCGAGGGAACAACATGTTCCCGCGCGACACGCGGGGGTGACCATTTCTCAAAATTTTCAATTTTGGTCCCTGGATTTTGTTTCGTCGCGTTTGGTCACCCGTAACCCCTTTCAACCTAATTTCTAGGCTTAATAAAGGTGTTAAGGCATAAGTGACTTGGATTTTGTCCGGCAATATCACGGATGTCGGTTTGTTCGGTTGTACGGTTGCGCGTTTCTCAAAAATGCGTAAAACGCTTTAACGAACACGAAAATGATCGAAATTTCGCAACAGAGGACATCTTCACATCCTTATCAATAAAACACAAGATTTTATTGTATATACATATTTTGATTTGTATATAAAGTCCGTATTCAAAATACGAGGATCGGAAAGTTTCCGTAGTTTGTCAGGAATAGCCCCTGGACTTCCAAACTTGCGTGAAACGTTATAATTAGTGCATAAAGTTATCTTAGGCCCATATTAGGCACATACAAGAGTATGACTAACATCATAAGACTCTCGGTTTGTTAAAAGGTCACTCAGAGGCTTAGTTTTAGCATGTTGACACTTTTAGTCTCTTAACTATTAAATTGTCGTTCAAAGGTTATAAAATAACGTACGACGCATTTGGTCCCTCTCGTTTTAGCATGTGGCATACGAGAATTAGCGGGACACGTGTCGGAATTTTATAGGACGGGTTTTTACGAGGTGTTACAAGATGATAGTGAAGCAGTGGTGAAAAATGTTGTTGAAAGTGTGTTAAGTGAATCTGATGATGTCAGCTTTGAAAGCGCCAATGCGAGTTTGAACAGTTCTGATTCACAATCCGAAGATGATGATACATCACTAGAAGATAGCCTAAGTGATGATCATAACATTGTCATGTACAAAGTTAAGGAATCTGATAGACTATATTTCGATGATAGCTTTCCGATTCAGAATGTAAAAGAAGATCAACTTGATAAATTTTTCAAACTCGTCAAAGTATCATCAGAAGATTTGGAGAGAAATGAGAAAAAGTTATTTTCTAAACCTAAAAGAGGATATAACAACTACCGGAAGAATGGTGGTGACTTTCCTGAAAACATGAGAGCAGGTTTGAGTTTGGAGGTAGAAGATGAACCAAATAAGAAACAGAAGTCACCATTTCACGAATACAAGAATAAAAACATGAAATTTGTGTATGGGACGAGTATGGTTCAGGAAGAAAATTTGATTGGAAAGTAATCAAATGATGAATTTAAAAAGGAAAAGGAACTTCGGGATAAGGCTAAATCCGCAAGTGGAGTAAAACCCACTAGTGGACATTCTTATGATACTTGGACTTGCTTCAAATGCAATGAAGTTGGTCACATTGCACGCAAGTGTCCGAAATTAAAGCCTGTGGTATCACCAAAGAAAGACAGTTTCAGATGTTGAGAAACTTAAGCAACCAGAGATTGTAAAACCAATCACAATCTTAAAACGAAACAATGAATCTAAAAATAAAGTGAAACCTAAAACTGAATCAAAGTTTGAAAATTCAACTTTTGAGAAAGGTGAAACTTCCAAATCGAACGAAAACAAAGATTCAAGATTCTACATTAAGAAAGCAGGAATTAAATCACAATCCTGGGTTGCAAAGAAGGAAACAACATCATTTGAAGTTGCTAAGTCTGAGTCAGTCAAGATCGGTAATGACAAAGTGTCTGAATCAAAAGGTAAAACTGAAATTGACAAAGATTTTCCTAAAATTTCAAAAGAAAAGAAGAAAGTCAAGTTTGAAAATGTAAATGTCAATGAAGTTTTTGATGAAGAGTTTGAGTATCAGAGGGCTTATGAGGATGTTTATGAAGATTATTATCCCAAACCAAAGACCAAAAAGGCTTGGGTTGCACTTTTTCACTGAGTTGTTATCGTGTGCAGGGGCTCCAAAGATCCATATTATCGAAGTGGATTCTGGATAGCGGAGCTTCAAGGCATATGACCTGGATGAAAGCACTACTCTTTGATATTAAAGCGATTAACATAGGGTATGTAGGCTTCGGTGGAAATCAAGGAGGCCGGATTGTAGCAGAAGGAAAGCTTTCGAATGGTGTGGTGTCTTTTGATCGTGTTAACTATATCGCCGAGCTGGAGAACAATCTTCTCAGCATTTCACAGATTTGCGATAAGCAGTTCACCATTCATTTCAACGACAAGGAGTGCATATTTCTTAAGCCGGGCTTCAAGATTCCTGATGGATGGATTCTAATGCGCGCCCCACGCGAAAACGATCTCTACGTGCTAGACATGGGTGTTGCTACTACATTGTCAAAGTCGGCTCAATGTTTTGTTACAAAAGCCATAGAGAAGGATTCGATCCTATGGCACAGGAAGATGGGGCATATACATCTGAGGAAAATGAATTTTCTGGTTCACAACGACTTAGTTGAAGGAGTAAATCTTCGAAGCTTCCATATGATGGATCATTGTCTTGAATGCAAGAAAGGGAAGCAGATTAAGAAGTCACATCCTAAGAATATTCTTAACTCCATAAAACTGCCGCTTGAACGTCTACATATGGATCTTTTCGGATCGGTGAATGTTCGCAGTATATCTGGAGATCTGTACTGTTTAGTCGTCACAGATGATTATACTCAATATTCATGGGTTTTCTTTCAAGAGACTAAAGATGAAACATTCGATAATCTTGTGATTCTCTTCAAGAAACTTGAAAATCTATATGATCTCCCTGTTAGACGTATTCGAAGCGATAATGGTACGGAGTTCAAAAATACCAAAATGAAAGATTTTTGCAATGCCAAAGGAATTTTGCACGAATTCAGTGCACCTTACACTCCACATTAAAATGGAGTAGCTGAGAGGAAGAACAGAACTTTAATTGAAACAGTAAGAACCATGCTTGCAGATTCAAAGCTTCCGGTTAGCTTCTGGAGTTAGGCGGTTGCAGCGGCATGCTACACATTAAACAGAGTTTTAACAGTCAAACCGACCAAGAAGACTTGCATCGAGATGATTAACCGAAGGAAACCAAATCTAAAGTATCTAGAACCGTTTGGTGTACCTTGCACCGTGATTGATCCGGATGGAAAATTTGGTGCTAAAACTCTGGAAGGTTTCTTTGTCGGTTATCTAGTCCACTCAGGAGAGTTTACATTCCTACTTTGAGAAGAGTGGTCGAAGCACAACACGTTGATTGCTTTCGGTACACAACTCCTATTCAGAGAAAAGGTGATGCGTGGTTGTTCAATTATCAAGATTTGTGGAAGTCGTTCGACTTGCCAGAAGAACCGTCTGAAGAAGATCTAGCAACTCTTTATTATATACAACAGTCGGCAAATCAAGAACAGATTTTAAGGCCAATAGTGGTTAATCAACCTACTGTTGGTACATCGTCATCTGGTGCAGGTCCGAGTAGTAGTGGTGTTCCAGTTGAACAAGTTTCTGAAGCAGAAGTAACACCTACTACAACTCCAACAAATGTTTCCACTGAACTAGGAAACACTTCTACAGAGCCCATTCTTTCTTAGAATCATAATTCCGACTCTGATGAAGCTCCAACTTTCGATGATGATGGAGAATCTTCCTCTGACGAAGAATCTGAGCAGATATCCAATATGTTAAACCAATCTGTTGGCCTTGGCAATCAAAAGGAAGCAACATCTAGTACTCCTGAAATTGATTTGATAGTTGATCTGAATATTTCGAATCAGAATAGCACGGTTGATGTTCCTAGCAAGGAGATTCCGTGATCATATTCATATCACCCTTCGAATAACATAATTGGAGAGTTACAGACTGGTGTGAGAACGAGAAGCCAGATCAACAAAGCTTTAAGTTCTTTCTATACTCGAGTGGCTCCGACTCAAGATTATTTTCATGTTTCAAATCTCAAATCGAGCCGAAGACTATGAATGGAGCTTTGGGTGATGAAAACTGGGTGATAGCAATGCAGGAAGAGTTCTTACAGTTTGAGAAACTGGGAGTTTGGAGACTTGTCGACTTACCACCAAAGCAAAAGGTAATAGATACGAAGTGGGTCTTCAAATGCAAGAGGGATGATCGAGGTGTGATCGTTAGCAACAAAGCTCAGTTGGTTGTCAAAGGTTTCCACCAGCAAGAAGGAATTGACTATACGGAAGTCTGTGCACTGGTTGCACGTTTAGAGTCAATCCGCATTTTCCTTGCATTCGCTGCTTGGAAAGGTTTTAAAGTGTACCAGTTAGATGTGAAATCTGCATTTCTTTATGGAAATCTACGCGAGCAAGTGTACGTCGGCCAACCACCAGGGTTTGTCAATCCGCTGAACAAGAACAAAGCTTATCTCGTTGGAAACGACTTTACAAGAGGCACAATGGATATTACATTGTTTACCAAAGAAGTCGGAAGTCATCTAATCATTGTACAAATCTATGTGGATGATATCATCTTTGGTTCAACAGATGATAGTCTTTGCAAATAATTCGAGAAGATAATGAAGAAGAAGTTCGAGATGTCTTCTATGGGCGAAATGAAATTCTTCCTCGGGTTACAAGTTGATCAGTTACCAGACGGCATTTTCATTCATCAAACGAAATATGTTCATGATATTCTAAAGAAGTTTGAGATGGATAGCTCGAAGCCGCTTTCGACTCCTCTGGCGCTGAATCACGGAATTTGCATCGACGAAACAGGAACCAAAGTGGATGATACGCTCTATCGGTCGATGATAGGATCTATTATGTATCTAACGACATCTCGCCCAGATATCATGTATCCTACTTGTCTTTACGCAAGATATCAGTCCAGTCCTAGAGTATCACACATGCAGATTGTGAAAAGAATATTCCGTTACCTGAAGGGATGTCCAAGCACCGGCTTGTGGTATCCAAAGAACGATAATTTTAATCTGATAGGATATGCTAATTCGGACTTTGTTGTGGACAAGCTGAATTCAAATTCTACGACGGCTGGTTGCCAGTTCTTCGGAACACGATTAGTAACGTGGAAATGCAAGAAACAAACCACGGTCTCTCTCTCTACTTGTGAGGTAGAATACATTTCCGCTTGCAGCTGTTGTTCACAAATCCTATGGATTCAACAACAGATGAAGGACTTTGGATTGCAATTTCTTGATACGCCTTTATATGTAGATAATAAGGCAGCTATCGACATTACTAAAAATCCATTTCATCACTCTCGACATAAACACATAGAAATTCATTATCACTTCATTCGTGACTGCTACGAAAAGAAGTTGGTGCGAATTGAAAAAATCCACACCGATGAACAAAAGGCTGATTTTTATACCAAAGTTTTTCCTTTAACAAGATTTGAATATCTAATGAGGCTTAACAATATTAAAAATTTGTTGACAGGTGCGGAGGCAGAGGTTGAAAAGGATCGGACGATGAGTTCACGTGATCCACATTGGTTTGTTTTATCTTTTAGATTAGTATTTCTTAAAAACTAAAATACAAAAATATGTTTTTGATTTTAGGGGGAGAGATTTCGAGAAAATATAAAAAACATATGAAAAACCAAAAAGTACAAAAACATGAAAAAGACAAAAAGAATTTTGTGTCACAAAGGAAATGATAGTACATTAGTGGACTATCACAGTACGCTAAAGAATTGTAAAGTTTAAATAGTGATAAACAAGTCTTACTGTGGATGTGTCGATAGGCTTTACACGTTCAGTAAATTGTTTCCGAGATATAAACTAAATATTACAACTACTTAAACTTGTGGATTAACATCTCTCGGATATATGGACTTAGTACTTCGAAATTTCGTATGAGAGATTGCATGATTCTGAGATACGAAGTCTTTATAGATGATTGATATCTGGGGTATTATACAAGTTCTTCTGATTTTGCGGAAGCAATAGCCTAGAACTTCTATAATGCTTTTGCTAAAAACCCCAAAACTGCATGCAAAATTGAAAGAATCGAAAGATCTAAACATTTCAGCGCTTAAAAGATTCCTTAATTGGAACACACCTTAAAGTCGAGCCTTCATCTCTTTGTCGATTCGGTGGTATTAACCTGAGCTCTCAAGGCTTCGCATTAACCTAGATACATATATCAATTACGCTATACTCACATGTAAGATGAAATCTAGGGAATCTTGATACGGGAGTATATTCTGAGATGGGAATCATAGTTGAGTCAAGTTTCATAATTCTAACTAAGATATCTTGGAACAATTGAGAAATGTCGAAGTTTAAGTGGACAAATATATCGACAATCTAGGTAAACGAGTTTAGAACTTAAAGTCATCAAAAGGTCAACGGTACTGGTGATACGTCTCAATCAACTTATATGATCCTTAGACACGAATTCACAAAAATATGACTGTAAATATGTTTGTATATAGCTTACTTGCTTTACAGATTAAAACCAAAAAGATTTTCAGTGTGTTTTAGCATAAACTTTCAAAAATACAAAAAGATTTTGTTTCTACATTAGTTTCAACAAGCCAATGTTGGAAACGGATCTTCGAAGTCTGGTAAGGTGCTAAACTGGTGGAAATCTAATTGACAACGGGCTGGGAGCTAATCTGTAAAATCTGATAAGCAAAAACAATTAAAAAGTTCATTAATTTGAAACTTTAAAATTGAGAAAAACCAACAGTTTGTTCATAACGGGTCTAACCGAGGTCATTAACTTGGACTCGGCAGACAAATCGGTTAACCAAGGTCATTAACTTGGACTTGGTCAACTGAGTGGATTTCTAAAACTGGTAAAAGTTGAAAAGTTCAGGGTTAAAATTGAAAAATCTGAAAATTTTGGTTTGGGTTTAATCAAGTTCACCCGAACTTGATCAGGGTAATAGAATGTTGAATTAAGTATCAAGTTCGCCCTGACTTATTGTGCTTTATTGTTCTGATTACAAGTTCGCCCGGACTTGTAATGAATTTGTTGATAAGTGTTTACAAGTTCGCCCGGACTTGTTACACTATATAAGACACAAGTCCGCCCGAACTTCATTCCCTTGTTTCTTGATTCAGTAAGAGCGAACTTGAGGGATTGTGAGCGAAAATCAAAATTGACACATCAGTAACGAATTGCTGCCAAAATTTCTTGTGACCTTTGGTGATTGGCACACTACTGATCATGGCAGAGGTGAGAAATTTGAGATTGAACCGTAAATTGTTTGACTTTGAACGAACCAAATCTGAACATGCTTTAACGTTTAGATTAAGAGTGTTTAAGGACAAATTGAACCATAAAATCAGTTAAACCATCATAAACGACCATAAACATGTCTTTAGTTTTGGTCAAAAGTGTTTAAAATGGATATTTGCAGGTTTGATTGAAAGAGAAGACAAGTTCGCCCGAACTTGTTAACTGGTTCTTTGAACCAAGTTCGGCCGGACTTATCCTCAGAAGTGAAAATTGATGGATATCTTACAAGTTCGCCCGAACTTGTTTGATTCTGTTAAAATTCATAAACTTTTAACAAGTTCGCCCGAACTTGTTTGTTAATCAATGAAAAATTGTTCAAATCAAGTTCAAATGGACTTAATTAAATTCTGATGTTTATTTGTCAATCAAGTTCGCCCGAACTTGATATGTAATGTGACAACCCGCAAATTCGGGCCAACATCTTTACGCACTTGAATCTCACACACGCCATGATCTTATGTTTTAGACTTAATATTTTAAATAGTTCTTCATATGCATAGCAAAGTCTGTTCGTGTCACATCTTGCATTGGCAAATTTTAGAGATTACCAGGTCACACATGGGATAGCCCAACACGCCCGAACGTAAATTTTCAAGTGCTTGGAGGCATTTTCAAGCTATTTTTATGCTTGATGTATTTTAAAAGCATTTAAACACGATTTCATTTAATCTATATATTTTTAACATCCCCTTG
Source organism: Scalesia atractyloides (assembly GCA_947069175.1). NCBI lineage: Eukaryota > Viridiplantae > Streptophyta > Magnoliopsida > Asterales > Asteraceae > Scalesia > Scalesia atractyloides. Next base: position 34,161,940 of record CAMTDV010000030.1, read on the forward strand.
TTGATTAAGATTATGGTTAACAAAAAAAAAAAGGAAAAAAAAAGAAAAGATAAATAAACTTATCAAATCCCACAAAATATAATACCAAACCACTAACCATTTTTCTTACCATACTTTGACCAACATATCCCTACCCCATGCCCATGACTTACGACCACCATCACCTCAACACATTCACTTTGCTTGTAATTTTGGTTGACCAAATATGGGTGCAAGTTGGCAGCCATGCTCACGATTTTTGAGCTAGAAAATATTAAATTATGGCTTAGAACCTAATTTCTTTAATAAATTTCATACCTTGATTCACAATTCAACCCACACTTTAACACCCTACTATCACTCTCAATCTCTCGGCTATCTTTGTCCTTCTCTCTTTATTTCTCATCCAAGCCACCACCATTCTCAAGCACTAGAGTTTAAGTTCAAGTCTTGCAATCCCCTGATTGTGCCACATTTTTCTTCAAGTTAATTAGGTATGAACCTCTCATTTTATTTTTTGTTAGTATAATATATTATTCTCTTGGATGAAAGGTTGTCACCTGACAAATAATACAAATAATTTCTCTTATATAAACTATTCCTTTTACTATCACACATACACACTATCGTGTATGTGTCTGATTGTATATACATACATACATAATTAATGATTAAAATTTTATGACATAAGTAAAATATGTTGACCATCTTATTAATTCTACTATTAATATATTGTTCAGTACACCTATGAACCAACACTTTTATATTGTGAGTTTTCTAAAAATATAAGAATACATTTCGGTTCAACTCGGTTCAGGTTCGATTCAACTCGGTTCACCCGGTCAACGCGGTTAACTTGGTCAAACCCAGCACAATACAGGTCAATGCGGTCAGATTTGATGTTCGGGTCAACATGGTCAAGACGGACAACTGCCGGTCAACTCAGTCAACACCGGGTCAACTCGGTCAAACCGGTCAACTCAGTCAACGTAAGTCAAACATGGTCAACTGCTGTTCAACGCAGTCAACTCAGTCAACGCGAGGCTCGGTAAAATTTAAGCGATCCAAATTTTGTTATATTGTTTTTATATAGTATTAGTTAATGTGAACCGAGCTCGAACCGTAGTATCGTGACGTAGTTTGTACACAAGTTTATATATATTGGTTAAATATTCGTCAACTTTGCGAAAGTTACATAAATTATTGTTGTGTTTTGACAAAAAAATATCGACACTTAGTTGTCGGGACCGTCCAAAAACAGAGGAAACTCTGCCCTAAACCCTATTTAAAAAACGACAGTTATCGGAAGTCAAGGGATTTTATGAAAATAAATATAAGGATATATTTATTTTGGCGACACTTTATAACACACAAAAACGCGTTTATGACATTTCGACAAAAGCGGTTTATATGATAATGTAACGCGGAAACTCATTTCGTATATACATAATTTCTTGTGTTTAATCTAAACGTCTATTATTCAATTATTATTTAAATAGATATAATTAGTGTTATATTTATTTGCAACGTTTAAGACTCGTAAGCTTTATAAGATAAATATAATTATTATATTTATTTCAAACGTCAAAACGTAATTCGACGCGTCACCGTACGATCTTCACCTATATTATTAGCCGAGTATTTTGGTAACAAGCCAACGAAGTTGATTCCTAACGAGCCTATAACTATATAAATATTTTTTTATAATTATCCACGAGACATGATATTACTATTTTGGCTACACGACGTTTATATACGTATACATCTACGCTTACATGCATATATATGTCTACTTCTTACGAAACGCTACGACGAGTCGTATTATTATCCGTCAACGTATACAACGATTATCCGGGGAACGCGTAAATACACTATACGAGTCTATAACGTGTATTTTTTTGTACGAACAATTGGTTACGTACATGTACTACCATTCGGGACGACTGACACGATTCTAATAAATATATTTATATTTTTATACATACACACACATATATATATATATATATATGTGTGTGTGTGTGTGGGTGTGTTCTCAACTACTTGGAAACTAAGTGTTCGCAAGACTTAGTACTCATCACCGATTATAATTAGGACTTAAGAAGTATAACATTATCGGTCGATCAAGTTAACATTGTACTATTGAATCGTTCGGTTAGCGATTCGGTAGAGCTCGGTGACACGTAGTTTAGCTACATCATTTTAGTAGAAACTTATAAATTATTTTGTTTTAGGAATGTCTTAGATTACATGCTAGCGAGACACGTTTTGGAAACGTCATTGTGGAATCACATTAAGCTAGCTTAGCACAATGACATCGAGGTGAGTTCATAACCCCCACTTTTTACGATTTTACATTTTTTATAAATGTTTTCGCGGGTGGAAAGACATGCAAGTTTTGCAAAAGTACACTTAATATTTCGAGGAACAAAAAGATTCATAATTCTAAACCATATATGTTGCGAAAGGATATCAATAAACTCAAATGGTTTACTAAAGGTTTATGCTCAACATACCGGTTTTTACAAAACACACGCGTATTTTCAGAACGTGCATGAGTTTCACGACTAATGACGGGAATGTATTAGCTACATACAGACACAGGGACTGGATTGTCCTACATACAAATAAGGGGACTGGTTGGTCCTGCTTACAGACTCAAGTGGGCTAGGCCCAATGGCAAAGACTTGTGGGCTAGGCCCAATAACAAAGGCTCGAGTGGGTTAGGCCCACCTATACTTGTGCGAGGCACGAAGACTCAAGGACTGGATTGTCCACTACTCAACACTAAGGGCCGTAGGGTCGCTTAAAACTGTACAGTGAAGCCCTCGCTACACATTGGAACTATAACCGCCTGCTAGTCTACCGTCCTGAGTAAACGGTTTGGCGAGTTACTTACTAGCTTGGGGTGGGTTATAGGCTCATGCGGGCATGTTGTCTTTGTCGTGCGCGGACATCGATGGTTATTCAAATATTACAAAAACAAGGTTTTCAATTGACATGCCGAGAAAAATGGTTTTATTACGTTTTCTCAATATTATTTTAACCGGTTACTAAAAAAAATTATTTTAAATCTTTTCAAACAAATTATGAACTCGCCAACATTATGTTGAATAGGAGAACACATTGGAACTCGAGTACTTAACAGGCGTTCATTTTCTAGAAGTCTTAGCACATTATTTACTTCCGTTGTGCAATGAAGATACCAGTCAATCACGCCTAGGTCTGATTTTAGCGGGTGTGACAGATTGGTATCAGAGCTATAGGTTTCAGCGAATTTGGTTTCTATAGAGATACCTAGGCTTTAACCTCACTTTCCTTTGGGGACTTAGGTTATTAAGAGTTGAACACATACAGAACGCCTAAAATACATATATGGGTTCCAACCATGGCCGAAAACAATGAGTCAATATATTGATTTCTAATCATGCATTAGTGTTGTGTTTTATACACGTTACACGAAATGAATACATACATTACGCAAAACTTGAAAGTTTTGAGAACACACACTTAGGACCTTTGGTTAACTTATGACAAAAATCCATTAAACGACTATCTATATCATTTATGCCATTTTACTAACCCGAGCAGGTAATCTACGAAAAACAGAATGTCAAGGCGCTTGAATACATGAAACTTAGCGCATACATCACGGATGTAGAAACACGAAACATACGAAATTCGAGGCAAGGCCTTTTGGGAAAACATGAACGAACGATTACATCAGCGATGCAAATCCCATCATTGGAATGACTGCCGGTCAGAGTACAGCTATTGACACGTGGCTCTGCAAGTGGTGTGAAGCATGCCAAGGTACGTCCAAACGAGGACTTCACAAACTAATAGAAATCACGACTATGGGCATCGCAATAGAAACTACGAGTCCTCACATCTCCCCACTCTCCTAATGGCGACTACGCCAAGATTGACATCTCGCGGTGATGTCACATAACGCCAGGTCATTGCAAGAAACTCGAGGTAAGTCATAAATTCTTTTGTTGGAAATTCCGACATTTGCATATAGTGAGTAGATCCTTGCACCTCTACTCTTTCTAAAGGTCATCTCATCACGAGAATTTTATTTCATGATTAGTGAACACCCAATTACAGTTTCTTGTTAATTCGTGGAGACCATCAGGGACTTCACTTCGAATGGTTGTTTCATCAAAAGCTCCAATATTGTTTCGCTATACCATTTTTTTGCATTTTGATCTGAATGACCAGCACTATTGTAAGCGTTGACTCCTTGATATCGAGTCAACTAATTTCTTGAAACTCCTCTTCTTTTCGAGTTACATACATGGTTTTTCTTTGTAACCATATCGAAATTTTCTTTTCGATACATGTATTATTGTTGGGTTATACCTAAACCAAGTTAAATTGTTTGAACTTGCTCATTATATACACATTCAATTCAAGGTTCCATATGATGCATTGAAGTCATCATATTCAAAGTGATCTCAACAAAACTTCATTTGTTTCGAACCATAGTAGACTTGTTCAGTCTTCAACTCCGTTAAATCGTCTATTGGTTACGACACCTTGTGGTGGTGTTTCACTAACTTGAAGCTTGCGCTAATTTCGATTGCACACCTCATGTATAGATTTAATTATTTATTTAGTTATTTATTTTTAAATCCATCTTATTGATTTATTGTTTAAAGCGGTCTTAATACAATTGTGTGTTCAGATAATGGTACACATATTCATGTGATATTCCGGTGTACCTCTTAACGGTTCTTTCATCATCGGTCAAAAATTTTGCGATATTTATTATTCTTTCACTATCGACCAAAAATTTTAATTGTTTGTTCTTCATCTTCAGTTGAAAATCCTATGAGATTTATTTGGAACAAATATTCAGATTTATTTCGTTGAACATTTCATCTGATTGCAAACATGGTGAATTTGTTCGGTCACTGCTATTATTGAATTATTTCGATCACTACGACACCTTGTGGCGTCCGTAAAAACTTATAGCTTGGGCTAATCATGATCCTACGTTTCTTGCAGAACTATGTGTGCTTTCGTTTGACTCATCTTTGAAATGGTCTTAAGGCAATTATGTATTTAGATGATGATACACTAAATTCTATTGTATTTCGGTGTATCCTTGAAATTCAATAATGTCAACAGACTAATTTTTATTCATGTAATGGTTCGGAAAGTTGAAAAATCATTTTCTTGTTTCTATTTCTTTGAGCTTGTTTATTCTAAATTTCAATTACTCAACAACCAACACCAGTTTCCGCTGGTAGTAAATTCTATTGTTTGTAAAGTTCACTTGCAGATTGTGAACATTCATTTGGACATCTATTTGGTTGAATTCCTCTTTAGTTGGATCCATGTAAACTCAATCACACTGGGGATTGTATCATTACACCTCATTAACTTGGCATCGATTCTTGAAACAAATTCAAGGTGAGCCGTTGGGTTCCTATTGATGTAGTATCTCCTTGTATTCACATAATTCGACCGAGTCCTGATTCAATTAGATGGTCATTCACTTTGGTATTGTCCGTACCTACCTACGCATGACATCATTCTAAGATGACATCATAGTCTAATTTCGAGAACGAAATTTCTTTAAAATGGGGAGAATGTGACAACCCGCAAATTCGGGCAAACATCTTTACGCGCTTGAATCTCACACACGCCATGATCTTATGTTTTAGACTTAATATTTTAAATAGTTCTTCATATGTATAGCAAAGTCTGTTCGTGTCACATCTTGCATTGGCAAATTTTAGAGATTACCAGGTCACACATAGGATAGCCCAACACGCCCGAACGTTAGTGACAATTTTCAAGTGCTTGGAAGCATTTTCAAGCTATTTTTATGCTTGAGGTATTTTAAAAGCATGTAAACACGATTTCATTTAATCTATATATTTTTAACATGGCCCTTGTTGATTAAGATTGTGGGTAACAAAAAAAGGAAAAAAAAAATAGAAAAAATAAATAAACTTATCAAATCCCACAAAATATCATACCAAACCACTAACCAGTTTTCTTACTATACTTTGACTAGGGGTGTGAATTTCTGACACGACCCGGAAACCCGACACGAACCTAACACGAAATTCGCGGGTTTAGGTTTCGTCTAAACGGGTTCGGGTCAGTTTCGGGTTGAACACGCGAACCCGTTTAGGTTTACGGGTCAGGTTCGGGTCAACCTGGTCGGGTTGGCGGGTTGACCCGTTTAACACATTTATACTATACTATATTTTTTACAATATATTTTATCTCATAAATTAAATGGGAAGTGTATTTTATGCCATGATTATAACTTAAAAGGAGAAATTAACATAGCTTTTATAATTTAAATATGATATTATTATATACATTTGTGTTTTTTAAGTAATTTTTAATTTTAATATATTAGTTTTAGAAAAAAATTAAAAAATTCGGGTTAAACGGGTTGTGTTCGGGTCAACCCACAAAACTTCGGGTCGTGTTCGGGTTCATATATATGATACGATTTTCGGGTTCGGGTCGGGTTGAACCCGCCAACCCGCGAACACGACCCGTTTAACACCCCTAACTTTGACCAACATATCCCTACCCCACGCCCATGACTTACGACCACCATCACCTCAACACATTCACTTTGCTTGTAATTTTGGTTGACCAAATATGGGTGCAAGTTGGCAGCCATGCTCACGATTTTTGAGCTAGAAAATATTAAATTATGGCTTAGAACCTAATTTCTTTAATAAATTCCATACCTTGATTCACAATTCAACCCACACTTTGACACCCTACTATCACTCTCAATCTCTCGGCTATCTTTGTCCTTCTCTCTTTATTTCTCATCCACGCCACCACCATTCTCAAGCACTAGAGTTTAAGTTCAAGTCTTGCAATCCCCTGATTGTGCCAAATTTTTCTTCAAGTTAATTAGGTATGAACCTCTCATTTTATTTTTTGTTAGTATAATATATTATTCTCTTGGATGAAAGGTTGTCACCTGACAAATAATACAAATAATTTCTCTTATATAAACTATTCCTTTTACTATCACACATACACACTATCGTGTATGTGTCTGATTGTATATACATACATACATAATTAATGATTAAAATTTTATGACATAAGTTAAATATGTTGGCCATCTTATTAATTCTACTATTAATATATTGTTCAGTACACCTATGAACCAACACTTTATATTTTGAGTTTTCTAAAAATATAAGAATACATTTCGGTTCAACTCGGTTCAGGTTCGGTTCAACTCGGTTCACCCGGTCAACACGGTTAACTTGGTCAATCCCAGCTCAATACGGGTCAATTCGGTCAGATTTGATGTTCGGGTCAACGTGGTCAAGACGGACAACTGCCGGTCAACTCAGTCAACACCGGGTCAACTCGGTCAACCCGGTCAACTCGGTCAACGTAAGTCAAACATGGTCAACGCAGTCAACTCAGTCAACGCGAGGCTCGGTAAAATTTAAGCGATCCGAATTTTGTTATATTGTTTTTATATAGTATTAGTTAACGTGAACCGAGCTCGAACCGTAGTATCGTGACGTAGTTTGTACACAAGTTTATATATATTGGTTTAATATTCGTCAACTTTGCGAAAGTTACATAAATTATTGTTGTGTTTTGACAAAATATATCGACACTTTAGTTGTCGGGACCGTCCAAAAACAGAGGAAACTCTCCCGTTTTTCGTAAAAATCCGTAATACGAAATGCGTATATTTAAAAAAACGACAGTTATCGTAAGTCAAGGGATTTTATGAAAATAAATATAAGGATATATTTATTTTGGCGACACTTTAACACTCAAAAACGCGTTTATGACGTTTCGACAAAAGCGGTTTATAAGATAATGTAACACGGAAACTCATTTCATATAAACATAATTTCTTGTGTTTAATCCAAACGTCTATTTTTCGATTATTATTTAAATAAATATAATTAGTGTTATATTTATTTGCAACGTTTAAGACTCGTAAGCTTTATAAGATAAATATAATTATTTATATTTATTTCAAACGTCAAAACGTAATTCGACGCGTCACCTTACGATCTTCACCTATATTATTAGCCGAGTATTTTGGTAACAAGCCAACGAAGTTGATTCCTAACGAGCGTATAACTATATAATTATTTTTTTATAATTATCCACGAGACATGATATTACTATTTTCGCTACACGACGTTTATATACGTATACATCTACGCTTACATACATATGTATGTCTACTTCTTACGAAACGCTGCGACGAGTCGTATTATTATCCGTCAACATATACAATGATTATCCGGGGAACGCGTAAATACACTATACGAGTCTATAATGTGTATTTTTTATACGAACACTTGGTTACGTACACGTACTACCATTCGGGACGACTGACACGATTCTATAAATATATTTATATTTTTATACATACATACATACATACATATATATATATATACATACATACATACATATATATATATAATATATATATATATATATGTTCTCAACTACTTGGAAACTAAGTGTTCGCAAGACTTAGTACTCATCACCGATTATAATTGGGACTTAAGAAGTATAACATTATCGGTCCATCAAGTTAACATTGTACTATTGAACCGTTCGGTTAGCGATTCGGTAGAGCTGGTGACACGTAGTTTAGCTACATCATTTTAGTAGAAACTTATAAATTATTTTGTTTTAGGAATGTCTTAAATTACATGCTAGCGAGACACGTTTTGGAAACGTCATTGTGGAATCACATTAAGCTAGCTTAGCACAATGATATCGAGGTGAGTTCATAAACCCCACTTTTTACGGTTTTACATTTTTATAAATGTTTTCGGGGGTGGAAAGACATGGAAGTTTTGCAAAAGTACACATAATATTTCGAGGAACAAAAAGATTCACAATTCTAAACCATATATGTTGCGAAAGGATGTCAATAAACTCAAATGGTTTACTAATGGTTTTTGCTCAACATACCAGTTTTTACAAAACACACGCGTATTTTCAGAACGTGCATGAGTTTCACGACTAGTGACGGGAATGTCCTAGCTACATATAGACACAGGGACTGGATTGTCCTACATACAAATAAGGGGACTGGTTGGTCCTGCTTACAGACTCAAGTGGTCTAGGCCCAATGGCAAAGACTTGTGGGCTAGGCCCAATAACAAAGGCTCAAGTGGGTTAGGCCCACCTATACTTGTGCGAGGCACGAAGACTCAAGGACTGGATTGTCCACTACTCAACACTAAGGGCCGTAGGGTCGCTTAAAACTGTACAGTGAAGCCCTCGCTACACATTGGAACTATAACCGCCTGCTAGTCTACCGTCCTGAGTAAATGGTTTGGCGAGGTACTTACTAGCTTGGGGTGGGTTATAGGCTCATGCGGGCATGTTGTCTTTGTCGTGCGCGGACATCGACGGTTATTCAAATATTACAAAAACAAGGTTCAATTGACATGCCGAGAAAAATGGTTTTATTACGTTTTCTCAATATTATTTTAACCGGTTACTAAAAAAATTTATTTTAAATCTTTTCGAATAAACTATGAACTCGCCAACATTATGTTGATTTTTCGCATGTTTCTTTCTCTGGTTCTCAAAACTCGAACTATAGCACGGTTGGAATAGGAGAACCCTTTGGAACTCGAGTACTTAATAGGCGTTCATTTTCTATAAGTCTTAGCACATTATTTACTTCCACTGTTCAATGAAGATACCAGTCAATCACGCCCAGGTCTGATTTTAGCGGGTGTGACAAGTAATTTTGTGAAAATTGGAAAATTTTCTAATTTTGTCTTTATTTTCGTGTTTGCAGAATATTCAGCTTTCTTTAAATAAGTTTCATAACACGTGCGTCACGCTCGACAAGACGATATGTCCGTCATTGGCTGCATTTGACAGTATTCTGGATTTTATGACGCGTATACCGACAAACAAGGCGATTACAGAGAAGACGGTGGTTTATAGATCTCACGTTTACAGATTCAAGAATGCAGCGTCACTAAATGAAGATAACACAGTGATCAAGTCTATTGTTCGCATTGGGAATGAAGATAAGAGCTGACAATGACTGAAGCTGATATCCGCAAAGTGTTAAACTTTAAAGACAGTGCTCAAGATCCAATGTTACTTGATGAAAGAATGGTTCGTGGTTGTTTCTGTCGAATGGACTACAAAGGCCATGTAAATGAATCGACACTGAAGAAAGGGGGAGTTCCTAATCCCTACAAGTTTTTGATGTACGCGATTATTCACACTTTTAGTCATCGCAAAGCTGGTTTAGACGATGTCCAAGACTAAATGGCATGTATGGCCACTGCATTGGTCCTAAACAAGAAGTTTAACTTCTCAAAGCTCGTGTTTACACATATGAAGAACAATATGGGAACGAACAGACTTGTCATGTATCCGAGATTCGTGCAAATGCTTAGTGACGACAAGTTTAAAAAGATAAAGAATGGTTATCAACTTTCAAAGAAAAGAGTAGTGATTGGTTTCTGAAGAAAGTCGTTGAAGAGAAAAAGAAACAATCCAGAAAGACAAAGAAAGTTGAAACAATGCTTAGCGATGCAAAAGCCGCAAAGCCGTCGTTACATAAGTCAGAAAAAGCGCAAAAAAGTTACACAAGAACCTTTTGGTGCTAAAGAAATAGGAGCTACATAAGAACCTCCTACGACTGAAACAGTTCAAATTTCTTCAATTCAAGAGACTACTGAGCAACCAGGAGTTACACAAGAACCTCATGCGTCTGATTTGCTTGATATACCGATCATAGAGTCTCAAGAACCTCTGACAATGTCACAGCCTGAAAGTTCTATTCTAAAAGAGGTTCCTGTTCACACTTCACCACATACACCAAAGAGTACGCCAAAGTCTATGCCAAAGGCAACTCCGAGGTCAAATCTATTTGGAAATATTTCTGAAAAGCCTGTTTCTCTTGAAGATCTGAATGATTTCTTTCCAGAATCTAATGTTGATGAATTAGAGAAAAGAGTCAAAGTTCTAGAGGAAAGATTGGCAAAGAACGAAGCTGAAAAGGTAGCCCTAGAACAGAAAATGAATCAAAGCGAAGTTGAAAAGGAGATTCTGAATGACAAAGTGAAGTTCTTAGAAGGAGATCGTGGATACTTAAAAGCGTTGATTGAAAGTCTGCAGGATGCAAATGAAAGATTGCAGAAAGAGATTGTTGAGTTACGATCTGAGAGAGATTTGAATGATAAAAGATTTTCTAGACTGTAGAAAGTGTTATCTAATAGTCTGGGGATTGATTTTAAAGCTGAATACGAACGTTTAGATGTGCAAGAGGCTAAAAAAACAAGCTGAGAAAGAACTTGCTGCACAGGGTAAGGGTAAGCATGTGATTGAAGGTTTGCCCAAACCAACAGAAGAGATTGTGTCTGAAACAGTTAATGCTTCTAAAGCTTCTGAGTCCGAGATTATTCCAGAGGGTATTCCAGAAAAAGAAACTGAACAGAAGGACGATGAAGAAGCTGAGGATGAAGATAAAGATGATGAGCCTGTAGATGATCCAAAAGATGATTCTGACAACGATGATGATAATGATGATGGTCAGGGTGGTGTTGGATTGAAGATTGTTGATGCTAAAGTGTCTGATGAGTTTGATTTCTCTTCTCTACTAAACGACGATGTAAATATGATGGAAGATCAAAGTAAGGGGGAGCAATCAGGGCAAGCAGGGCAAACAGATGAAGATATGACTGATGCGATTGTTGCAATGCATGTTGCTGCTATGCCTGCAAAACCAATGGTACTTATGTTACATCACAATGTTGAAGAAGGAGAGTTCATTCACAACATGACAAATGAAGATCTTGCAAAGTTGCTGAATGTTGATGCTGAATCGTTTAATTTTTACTTTGAGGAGGAAGTTGTTAACATTGATACGTTTGAGCCAAACACGTACTGCTACAAACGAAGATCTGATGCTGATGATTATGACAGAGTTATTATCGAAGATAGATCAGACGATGAAAAAGATGAAGCAGGGAAGTATGTTGGTTTGAATATTAATAGTTTTCCTACGTTTGAGGAAATGTACGAACAGCTGAACGAAGACTTGTTAAAAGAAAAGATTGCAGAGACTGTTCGTGAAGGAAAGGTTCCAAAACCAATGACTAAAGCTGATATTGCAGAAGCAAAGAAATCCTGGTTTAAAGAGATGCCTACGACCATTAGCATTCTTTACCAGAGATGCCAACAAGTCATTAGGTGATATCCTAAGTTGGGGTTGCTTGAAAGAGTTGAATGTCTACGCCATCAAACGTGAATTTGGCGTACAATACTTTCGATACTTGGTTGATTTTAGCACACTACCTTACCGGGATGTGGAGGAAACAAGGAACGTCAGTTACCATATGAAGTTTATTGATTAGTTGCTGTGGAAAATGATAAAGTTTGAAGCAACTCAAGGATCCAAATACTGGAAGCCATACCTAAACGCTGAATCAAGACTAACAAGAAGACGGGTGAGAAAGATATAACGTTGATAATGAAACGTCCGCGTGCTATGAAGAATATGCCACTGATGCCAATCGAACAAGATTTCTATCCTTTGTTCAAGTGGTGGCAAGTTGATCCAGCAACGTGTGAGGCAGTTATAGTCTTGAGGTTTGAAGACATCTGGATATTACAAAAGAAAGATCAGCTGAAGTGCTTCAAAAGGAAGGATTTTGGGGATTATGGAGAACGATACGCATACTAGACCTGATGTGGCTAGTGAACTGTTCAAAGGATGATATTCGATGTCTATTCTTTAACAAGATCTGTTACGAGAAGCGTGAAGAGGTACGGGCCAAGCAGTATCAAGGGATCATTAATGTTTGCTACGCTCATGGCATAAATTCTGGAAGGATGTGGGAATCCAGCTGGCGAGAGTTAGAACGGGAAGAGTTTTTAAAAGAAGAAAGGCGTCTTGAACATTTTCATGAAAAGACTAGGGAAGCAAGACTTAGACGTTTTCAATTTATGAAAAAGGTGCCACCTACTGATCAAACGCCAATTCCTACGCAAGAAAGAAGGAAGAAGCCGTATAAGAATTTCTTTGGGCGCTGCAGATAGATGATTTGAAGATAGAGCTTTTGAAGACTGATCAAGACGAAGACGATATCCAAGGGGTAGTCTGTTAGTACAGTATGTCTATGTCTTAGTCTTGTATCGAGTCTATTTAGAATAAATGAGATTACGTTAGAAAACGAAGTATTTATGTAAATAGGTGATCAAGTTTGCCCGGAAGTAATGAGTGAACAAGTTTGGCCGAACTTGTTCAACAAGTTCGCCCGAACTTGTATCCTCCCCAAGCGAACTTGACACACTATAAATATGTGCCTCATGGTTTCTCATTTGTAACTTTTGCACACTTAGAGGCGAAGCTCTGTCGGATCTGGAACTCGAATGTAATTGAATTTGTGATCAATAAACAGACATTAACGAGTAATTCTTGCATATTTGATTAACTTGTCATATAAATTCCGCGTATATGATAGAAACCAATTTAGGTTCCCGAGCTATTCAGGAGCAATCAAACAATGCAGAAGACGGAGTTCTTGATGTACCTGGTGTTTTCTACACCCCGAATTGAATAGGAATGGGTGAACATGAAACAATTAATTTTACAAAGATATGTAATCAAAATTGAGGGTGGCAAGTGTATTATGGAGGAAGATGAGATTGTCGCAAGGGAGTATACATGATGAATTTAAGGCCGATTACTTGAAACCATACTTTGAGGCGTTGGATATATAATCTCAGGAACCAGATTGGAATGTTATGATTATTTAAGCCATTAAATTCAATAATTATGAGAACTGTAGGGATTAATGAGTCTATTGGAAGATGTTTCATATGTAGAAAAAGATAAGACTCAATTTCATGATAAATTTGATGAGATGGTGTCTTGGTTACTTAATAATTATTTGAAAATTATAGTGGGAAGATCGAAAGCCTATCTACAATGACAGCGATCAAAGGTATTTATGGATATATACATGGTGGTAAAGCGAGATGGCTTTGATTATGATAACAATTATATGATGCAAATAATTTAGGCCATATACCTAGATGTTCTCGAATATTAGTATAAGTTCAAGATGATTCAAGCATGAGTAAAAGCAACCAACATAAAGCAAGAAGAAGCAGGACGATCCTCTGCAACAATTACAAGAAGTCACGGTGCAAACAACGTTCAACAAAGTGAAGGTCAAGACATGAGGAGCTACACTATGTTTCACGGTTGTGGTTGGATAGGAGAAAAGAAGCTACGTAGACGCTACAATTTGATTTCAAACAAGTAGTTAAGGTTGTGGATGAAGCAAACAAATCTATTATTATTATTAGTATTATTATATTAGGATTATTATAGGTAATTAGTTAATTAACTATGTTAATTGTTGTTGGTGCATATGTCTGTTGCCTTCGTCATTAATGTCAATATGTATCGTGTCTGAGCGAATAGGGCTTAATCTGTTAGAAACAATGTGTATTTAAGTGTTTGATGTCAAGTTCGGCCGAACTTGACTAGGTCAAGTTCGGGCGAACTTTACTCTCCCACCAGCGAACTTGCAAGTCTATAAATAGGTGCCTTGGTGATTTCATTTGTAACTTCAGATATTTGGCACAGAGACGGTGAAGCTCTGTCGGATCTGGATCTTGAATGTATTGAACTTTAGATCAATGAAAACAACCTTTAAATGAGTAATTCTTGTTATTTGATTAACTTGTCATTAGTTTCCGCCTAATCGGACAATAGATAACAAATTTAGGTTCCCGAGGATGTTCGTAGACGTTCATACAAGTGGTATCAGAGCCTGGATACCTGAATTTGTTGAAATCAAGACAAGAATCTCTCTATTTCATCTCCATTCTTCTATTTTTCTTAACTTTTGAACAAAAACGAAGAATTCACAGTCAAATTTTGTCCAATTTTGAATATGTCATGTTAAATGCATTCGTGGTAAACCCCTGAGAGTTTGGACATCAAATTCACAAGATTTGACATCAAAAGGTTGCAAAAACCATGTTTTTCAAAATCATGTTGGCTAAACTTAACCTCAAGTTCGCCCGAACTTGATTAAAAATCTTTGATTTTTATCAAGTTGGACCGAACTTGATAGGGATTTCAGTGATTATTAAGCTAAGTCCGCTCGGACTTATTGAATTTTTCTTGAGTTTCTATCAAGTTCGATCGAACTTGATATAATTCTGTTGAAAATTCAAGTAAGTTCGCTCGAACTTGAAGTGTTTCATAGAAATCCAAGCTACGTTCGCCCGAACTTAGTGTTTCTCTTAAAAAATCAAGCTCAAGTTCGACCGAACATCTTTGTTTCTCAGTAATTTTCACAAGTTCGTTGGTGATAAAAAGTTTTTGAAGTTCTTTATCCAAGTTTGACCGAACTTGGGTAAAAACTGAAATTTTCATCTGTCAACAACAAGTTCGACCGAACTTGTTTAAAACTGAAGAATTCTCATTCTTTCACTGCAAGTTCGACCGAACTTGTAGTAGTTCTAATCATTTTCAAAGTTTTATCGTGTTTTCAGCATACGTGTATCAATTTCCATAACGCGTTTGCAACTGGAGTAGCACAAGCCTCAACGTCAAATTCGATTGCGGTTAACCAGATGAACCTCAATAACGAAATGGGTACTACTCAGAAACCCCCGAAGTTGATGAGTATGGACGAGTTCGAGGGATGGAAAGAAAAGTTTGTTATTTGGATTCAAGCGAATCAATTCAACAGCCGGGTTGCGATTGAAGATGGATATACATGGCCTAAAGATGAACGTGATCAAGATCTTCCACTAAACAAATTTTCAGCGATTGACAAAGAGAAATATGTTGCTAAAAAGAAAATAATCAGCTTGATACAACAATCTGTCAAAGAAGATATCTTGATATTATTACTAGAATATGATACTTCTCAAGAACTATGGAATTCTCTTTGCGAAAAATTCAAAGGAAGTGATGAAATGATCAAGAGCAAAAAGGCCCTGATTAAGAAAGAGTTTAAGATCTTCACGATGAACAAAAGAGAGGCAATGAAACAAATGATTGATAGATATTGTCACCTCATGGTCCAGATGCGAAGACATGATATCAAGAGAATTAACGAAGAGCAGATTGAGAAGCTGGCCGATGCACTTCCAGAAGGAGAATGGACAACGTATTTGATGATTCTAAAGAACAGTCCGTCTTGGAGACATTTTAAGTTGTCATCGTTCGTTGACAAACTTGAAGGTCATGAAATGGAATTGATGAAGATTGCAAAATCCAAAAACACTAATGTTGTTCAGGATGTCAGAGTTTATTACAAAGGTGGTGTTCCAGATACTCCGATTCAAAGTCCAAAAATCCAAACGGCATTTAGTGCAAACATGAATACATCAGATCAATCGTCACAAAATCAGTATTCTCCAAACACTGGTTATTCATATGTTGGTTCAAGTTCTTCTTCTCAAAGTCAATCTCATCAGACAAGCCAATCCACTGCTAATTCAAATGTTTCCAATGCAACATAGCAGTAGATTTAAAGAATGTGTTTCCGAAAAAAGTTGCGAAACAGCACATAGCACTTCTTGCTACAGTTCTGGAATCGTCTGAAAGTCTTGTTGCTGGAAAAATCGGAAATCCTGAAATGACAGCTGAGGATTACGATCAGGTAGATGAGGAAGAGTTGGAACTGATGGACATCAAATGGTCCTTAGCATCAATTATCCGGAGAGTTTCAAAGTTTGTAGCACTCACTGGAAGGGATATTGGTGATTCAAGCAATAAACTTGGCTTCGACAAAATGAAAGTTACTTGTTTCAAATGTCGACAAAAAGGGCACTTCAAACGTGAATGCCATAACCAAGAATCTAGTGGAAACCAAAACCCTTTTGGAACCGGTAATGAATATTACAAGAAAGCGCTGCAATAAAAATCATATCCGAATAGAACACAAGTTGAAGTTGAAGATAAACCTGCAAAGAAAGCCGAACAAGCTCTTGTTGCTAATCATGAAGACGATGGTTTTGATTGGAACAAATACATCGAAAAGAAGACTGGTGTTGCTATGATGGCAGAGGTTGTGAATGAATCTGAGACATCATTTGTGGATGCTGCTATCAAAAATGCTATTCAAGAAGCATTAATGCAGAGGGCTGAGGAAGAAGCTGTCCTGGAGGATGCAGTTCTGGAAAGATACAGACAACAAACAGAGGAAGAACGAATAGCTTACTTTGAGATGCAAAAACAAGAAGAGTTGAAAGCAGAAGCCGAAAAGGTAAAAGCAGAGGTAAACATGTCTAAAAAGGAAATTGTGAATGTTGTGGAGGTTGAAAAACCTTGCACAAAGTGCGCAAGTCCTTGTGAACCCTGTCTGGATAAAGTCAAAGTCATAAGAGAATTGACTGAACATAACGAAAACTTTCGTTATGATTACAGAACCATAAAAGAAGCTTATGACAAAATATCAGGCAAATATAAACATCTTGAAAAAGCTAACAGTGAACTCAACGCTAATATCACCATGTTAAATGCCACAGTTATTGAAAAACAAAAGGCAATTAACATGTACATTAATACAATTGCTGAGACAAAGCGTGAGTTTCACGAAATGAAAACTGAAACAGAAAGAGTCAGACAATTACTAAAAAGTTACACCACAAACGCATATGTCATTGATCACATTCTTCCTACGATTAAGTCGGAGGATAATGTTGATAACTCAAAGCGTAAAGTTTACGGAAATGTTCCTCCACCATTTCTTGCAAGTTACTGCTGCAAGAAAGATGATGACATTGAAAAGGCATTTAATCTTTTACTTCTTTCAGAAAAGAAAGATAAATTGCCTGAGAACATTGAAGTAGATTTTACAAAATCAAACGATGACAATGAATCGGTGGTAAAAGATGTGGTAAAGAATGTTTTGGGAAATGATTCTGATGACGGCAGCTTTAAAAGCACCAACTCGAGTTCAAACAGTTCTGGTTCACAATCTGAAAATGACGATAAATCATCAGAAAATGATCTAAGTGATGATCCTAACGTTGTGATGTACAAAGTTAAGGAATCTGATAGATTATATTTCAATGATAGCTTTCCGATTCAGAATGTGAAAGAAGATCAAATTGATAAACTGTTTAAACTTGTGGAAGTTTCATCAGATGATCTCGAGAAAAATGAAAAGAAGTTTTATTCTAAACCGAAACGGAATTTTAACAATTACCGTAGAAACGGCGGTGATTTTCCTGAGATCAGGACAGCAGGATTAGGTCCGAAGAAGCTGAAGATGAACCAAAGAAGAATCAGAAGTGAACGTTCCAGGAATACAAAGGTAAGAACATCAAGTTTGTGTACGGAACGAGCACGGATCAGGAAGAAAGCTTGATAGGTAAGAAGTCAAATGATGAATTCAAGAAAGAAAAAGAACTTCGGGACAAGGCTAAGACCAAGTCTACAAGTGGAGTAAAACCCACTAGTGGACAAGTTCATGATACTCGGACTTGCTTCAAATGCAATGAAGTTGGTCACATTGCTCGCAAGTGTCCAAAGTCTAAGCTTGTGTATCCTCGAAGAAAAGAAGTTTCAAAAGAGGTAAAACAAAAGCAATCTGAAAATGATCAAAACAGGTTTGTAAAAAGGAACGGTGACTTAAAATAAATGAAACGTAATGTTGAATCCAATCTTGAAATAAAACCTAAAAATGAATCAAAATTTGAAAATTCAGTTTTTCAAAAAGGCGAGATTTCAAGTCAAACAATGATTCTTGGTTTTATATCAAGAAAGCTAGAGTTAATTCTCAAGCATGGATTGCTAAAAAGAAATTACATGAAAAAGTGAATGTTTGTAATAAAACCAAAAATGTTGAATCAATCAAGAAAGATAAAAGTAAAGTTGATTGTGAGTTTGAAGTTTGTGATGTTGAATATGCTTATCAAAGATCGTACGAAAGTGATTATGAAGATGTGTATGAGGAGGTATATCCAAAACCCAAGACCAAGAAGGCTTGGGTTGAACTTTTTAACTAAATCCTTTCATGTGCAGGAGTTCCAAGATCCAGCTTATCAAAGTTTGATTCAGGATTGAGGAGCTTCATATTAATTTAACTTATCCAGAAATGTCATATCATTGTCATTTTGAGGGGGAGTAGTTAAGAAGAAAAGTTTTTTAAATTAAAAGTGGTTGTTAAAAGGAAAAAAAATTGAAAAGTCAAAATTATGAAAATCCACACCGCTGAACAGAAAAACTGATTTCAAAGTTCTTACAAGTTCAAACTGCTTTTACAAGTGGTAAATGAGTCTAATGATTGTGTGTTAAACAATTGCAGATGCAGGATTGAGAAAAAAGATCAGACAACGAGGTCATGGAATCCACATTGGTTTGTTACATTTTTTGAAGAAGTTTTAAATCTAAAATCCAAAAAGATGTTTTTGATTTTAGGGGGAGTAAGATAATTTTAAAAATTGTTGAAAACTAAAAACATATGAAAAAAATTGAAAATTCAAAAAGCATTGAAAAAATTAAAAAAAGTACAAAAAACATCAAAAAAGACAAAAGAATTTGGTTGTAAAAAAAGGAAATGATAGTACATCAGTAGACTATCACAGTATGCTAAAGAATTGTAAAGTTTAAAAGTGATAAACAAGTCTTACTGTGGATGTGTCGATAGGCTTTACATGTTCAGTAAATTGTTTCCGAGATATAAACTAAACTTTACAACTGCTTAATTTTGTGGTTTAACACATCTTGGATATATGGACTTAGTACTCCGAAATTTCAATTGAAGGGTTGCCTGATTCTGAGATACGAGGTCTTTATAGATGATTGATATCTGGGGTATTATACAAGTTCTTCTGATTTTGCGGAAGCAATAGCCTAGAACTTCTATAACATTTTTGCTAAAAACCCCAAAATAGCATGCAAACTTGAAAAAATCGAAAGATCTAATCATTTGCAATGCTGAAAAGATTCCTTAAGTGGAACACTCCTGAAAGACGAGCCATCATCTCTTTGTCTGTACGGTAGTACTAACCTGAGCTCTCAAGGCCTCGCATAACCCAAATACAGATATCAATTACGCTATACTCACCTGTAAGATGAAATCTAGGGAATCTGGATTCGGGGGTATATTCAAGAAGTGGGAAACACAGTTAAGTCAAGTTTCATAATTCTTACCTAACATATCTTGGAACAATTGAGAAACGTGATGAAGTTTAAGTGGACAAACATATCGACAATCTAAGGTAAACAAGTTTAAAACTTAAAGTCTCAAAAAGGTCAATGGTACTGGTGATATGTGTCAAACAAACTGATATGATTCTTAGACGCAAATTCACAAAAATATGTCTGTAATTATGTTTGTACATAGTTTACATTGTTCTGTACATAGTTTATCTGCTTTACAGTTGATAAAACCAAAAAAAATTTTAGTGTGTTTTAGAATAAACTTAGAAATTTCAAAAAGATTTTGTTTCTTCATTATTTTCAATGAGCCAATGTTGGAGAATGGATCTTTGAAGTCTGGTAAGTTTTGAAAAGTTCAAAAGAAAGTTCATTAATTTGAAACTTTTAAAATTGAACAAAACAGTGTTTTCATATCAGGTCAACCTGAGGTCATTAATTTGGACTCGGTTAGACAATATTGGTTAATCAATGTCATTAACTTGGACTTGGTCAACTAAATGGATTTCAATGATTGAAAATCATGAGAATGGTCAAGGTTTTAAATGTAAGGAGTTTTCAAGGTCATTAAGTTGAACTTGAATAACTAAAAAGGTTTTAAAATGGAGATTAAAATTTGAATTGTTAAATGTTATAAAATTTTCAAAGTTTTAAATCTAAAACGTGTTCTAGTATGCTCAAGAACTTTGAAAAAGGAAGTAAAGTTCTAGGGGGAGCAGGATGAAACGTGACTAAAGTAAAGCTTAAAGCAAGGGGGAGCATAGCTCACAGCAAAGGAGGAGCTTGGAACTTAAAAGTTTTATCAAGATAAATTTGAAGAAAAAGATGAAGATTGAAGATCAATACGTTAAAGTTTATTCAAGAACTAAAAAGATCGGAAGACTCATAAGATTTTAAATGTCAAGGATGACTATGGCAATATCCAAAGAGAGGTTGTCTGGGAAAGTATCCAAGGGGGAATCTGTTGGTGCATATATCAAAAGGATGTTTACATCAAGATGACTACGACAACATCCAAGGGGGAGTCTGTTGGTGCATATGTCTGTTGCCTTCGTCATTAACGTCATTATGTATCGTGTCTGAGCGAATAGGGCTTAATCTGTTAGAAACAAAGTGTATTTAAGTGTTTAGAGGCCAAGTTCGCTGGAAATGGTTGTGATGATGTCAAGTACGGCCGAACTTGACTAGGTCAAGTTCGGGCGAACTTCACTCTCCCACCAGCGAACTTGCAAGTCTATAAATAGGTGCCTTGGTGATTTCATTTGTAACTTCAGATATTTTAGCACAGAGACGGCGAAGCTCTTTCGGATCCGGATCTTGAATGTATTAAACTTTAGATCAATGAAAACAACCTTTAAATTAGTAATTCTTGTTATTTGATTAACTTGTCATTAGTTTCCGCCTAATCAGACAATAGATAACAAATTTAGGTTCTCGAGCTGTTCGTGGACGTTCCTACAATTGCCATCAGTTGATGTTGAAGAGGATGTTACCGTTTTGAACGGTTAGTGGCGCCAAAACTTCAACCAACACTAACTGCCACAAATTAACTTTCGTATCAGTGTATATAGATAGAACTTATGTTATTCGATGTTAACCACCAAGACAATTAAGATTAGCACCAATTGGTTATCTATGCTCTCATTTTCATATTCTGTTATACGGTGATTCTTTGATCACACTTGATCATCATCACTATTCAGAATAAACGCTTCCGTTGTTGCCAACACTTTCTCTTTTTGTTGTTCCATTACGATTTCCCCATTCACTCCCTATTCGGCATAAACGAAACCTTTGCTTTCAATAGTTACATTTTAGGGGTAATGAATTTAGAGGCCACCAAATTTTTCAACTTTATTGTTCAAGGCCACCAATTAATTGGAATTTCAATAATACCAGTTTCAACCAAAAACATGGAAAATGACAAAAGTACCCTTAGTTTTTTTGTAAAAAAAACTATTTTAATCTATAATATGTTGACACACTAGTTGATGCCCCGCCCGCGTTGCGGAGCGATGGCTGAATAATGAGCGAGTGTTAGGCGGCTCCTTAACACAAAAAACAATTAAATCGAGTCAACCAATGTTGATGCATATGTCTGTTGTCTACATCATCGTATAACGTCGAGTCTGTGTTTAGGAGCGAAACGTTAAGATTATGTATGTTGTGAGTCAAGTAGTGGGAAGGACAAGTTCACCCGAACTTGACCTAACCACATTTGGAGCGAACTTGTTCTCCTATAAATAGGAGTATTGATTTCTCATTTGTAAGATTTTGAGATTTTGTAACTTGGACGGCGAAGTTCTGTCCAAGTGTTTCCAGGATTTGTAACTTTTACTAATCAATGAAACAGTGTTAATCAGTAACAAACTTGTCTACAATGTCGCCTATGAAAACGGATTCCGCACGTTTACCTTAGGTTTGCCAAATTAGGACCTGAACGATCCGTACAACAGACCTTCAATTGGTATCAGAGCAGGATTGGACTAATTTGAAGACATTGGACATAGAACTTCACATCTTCTACTCATTTATTTCATTTTTAACTTTTCTTGGACATTTCACGGACAAAATGGACTGATTTTCAAGTATAATAATTAAAATCTATAAGAATAAAACTCTTGAAAAGATCAGAGCTTAAAACAAATAAATTCATGTCGAAAAGTTGAAAAAATCATGTTTGAAAACATCATTTCGAACGAACTTGTGATCAAGTTCGCCCGAACTTGACTGAAATTATCACATTTTGTGTGAATTTTCATCAAGTTCGCCCGAACTTGACAAGCTTTTCAAGAATTTTCATCAAGTTCGCCCGAACTTGACAAGTTTGTCCAGAATTTTCATCAGTTCGCCCGAACTTGACCGGTTTTTGTTGAAATTAAGCACAAGTTCGCCCGAACTTGGCTAAATTTTTTTGAAGAACATCACAAGTTCGCCCGAACTTGTTTCAAAGTGAAATTTTCTGAAAAGTTTGTACAAGTTCGCCCGAACTTGTTAAGTAGCTGTTTTTCACAAGCTGTGACAAGTTCGCCTGAACTTGTCCAAAGTTTCTAAAAAATAAAAATAAAAATAAAAAAAAGGCATGAAAATTCAGAAAAACATCTCGGACATCATATATCGTTAGATTCGTATCGACGAGACGAGTTTAAAGCCCTAATCTGGTAAAAAACAGTTATCGGAAAATTTTAAACGTGTTTAGCGAACCGATACGTAAATATTGTCGATTAAAATGTCAAATTTTACTAAAATTGTCTATTTGCTAATCATTTTTCAAGTGTTTTTGAACGACATATAAATTTGGAAAACGAAATAGGGTCCGTGAAGCTGCCAAAGTTGATGAGTATGAACGAATATGAAGACTGGAAAGTAAAATTCGAGAGCTGGGTACGAGCAAATTTCTTCTACAGTTGGGTTACCGTTCAAACTGGATTTAAATGGCCAGTTGATGAACATGGAGTTATTCTTGTAGTATCAAAGTTTACACCTAAACTGAATAATGCATATGCCCATGAGAAGAAGATGATAACCTTGTTACATCAATCAATAAATGAAGATATCTTGATTCTGCTACCAGAATGTAATACAGCACAGAAGTTGTGGAATGCTCTACGTGCTAAATATTTGGATAGTGTTGAGATGATTAAGAGCAAGAAAGTTCTAATCATGAAAGAGTTTGACATCTTCACAATACTGAAAGGCGAGTCAATGAAACAACTGATAGAGCGATTTTTTCATTTGAAAGTGCAGATGAGAAGGCATGGTCTTGATAAGACAGAAGCGGAGTATATTGACTAATTGGCTGATGCTCTTCTGGATGGTGAATGGACAAGGTACTTAATGGTGTTAAAGGAAAGTCCGAGCTGGGAATTTCTCAGGCTTTCTACCTTCATTGACAAATTAGAGGGATATGAAGTGAAATTACTAAAGAAGTCTGATCTTGTTAGTAATCAAGGGAATGTTCAGTTGAAGAGAGAGAAGGGAGTATAGTAGCTAAGAACTGTGAAGCACAAGTTTTAAGTACATCTGCAAATGAGCCTTCAAGTTCTAACCAATCTGCCCAGTTTATGATGTAGATCTGACTGACTATCTGGCAGATAATGTCAAACTCTTGAACAATCTTGAGAGTTTAACATTAGAAAATAAAAAGTTAAAAGAAAATGAAAATATTTTTGCAAATAGAATAAAAATTTTTAAAAATGAAAAATTTGTTTTAAATAAAAATGATTTTGAAAAACAAATTATAATAAACTTGCATCTTGAAAAAATCAGGAAACTTGAACAAGATGTTGAGAATGCTAAAAATAAAGCTGTTGATTTAGAAAAGAAGTTCAAAGGTTTTGTGACCTCGTCATTAATGTTAGATCATATATGTCCAAAACCGATCAACGAAAATAAAAAGAAAATTCCAATAGTGATAAAGTCACAAATTATGACAATGTCATAATTGAGGATTGTGATGATGATACCCATGATGAAAGAGCTAAAAATGATAAACATGAAATATTTTTAAAACTAAAAGAAAAATTCTAAGAAACTGTTCTACAATCTTCTGAGAAAGGTAAATGCTCAACACGAAAACCTTCTAAGCAGAATGGAGAACGAAAACAAAAGGAAAAACAAAGTTTTTAATGTTATCAAAACAAAAACAAAAGCTCATCGATACGATCATTCAATCATTATAGAAATTCACAAAAATTTGTAATAAGTGGTGCAGGTCGGACCACAGTGCTTCAACGTCAAATCAAAGTTACAGAAGAAGCAGGAAAGATGGCTACCACACTTCAAATCAATGTTATGATTTGAGTGTATGGTTTGATAGAAAAGATCGATATGAGAACAGGAAGTGTCATAAATGTGGAGAAAGTGGACACATTGCTAGTAAATGTTTACAAATTAAAACTAAACCTACTGATCATATTGATAACAAAAATTCTGAAGTATCAACTCAGGTTTTGAAACAATGTACAGAAACTACAAACAAGGTGAAACCAGTTATTACTAAGTTTTCAAATGTTGAAACTGGTGAATCCTTGAATGGTAATGAACAAAGAGTTTCTACATTGTATTCCAAGAAAGCTTTAATGAAAAATCAAACATGGTTGGTGAAAGAAAAAATATTTACACAATCAGTGAAAATTGAAAGTTTAGAGGACTTTTCGAAACTTGAGAAAGTCCAAAATAAACCTGATTGTGAAAAGAAAATAAAATTTAAGGTTGAAAAAATAACACCTAAGACTGAAAAGGCTTGGGTATCACTATTCAACTAAATATTTGAATTTTTGTGCAGGAACTTCTGAGATGAACGCAAATTACTAAGAATGGAGTTCTGGGGCACACATTGAAGATAGGCCGGGTTATCATGTTATATGTAAAGGTCATTTTTACAAAACATGTTCCAACAATGTTTACTTTAAAATTTTGAAAAATTTTGAAGAAAAATTGAAAACTTTCACAGAACCCTCACTATTGAAAAGACAAAATTCATGGATATAAATGTTTTATAAACACAAAGGTGTCAAGGTTTTTGTCATCATGAGGGGGAGAGTGCTTTAAAAGAAAATTGTGAAGCAGTAATGGATGGTAAATTGAAGTGATTCTCATCGGTTGGTCAATGTTTTGCTATTTAAATAAAAAAATTCCAAAAATATGTTTTTGAATTTTAGGGGGAGAAAAAATTTTCAGAAAATCCAAAACCATATTAAATACGAAAAGTACAAAAACATTGAAAAAGACAAAACGAGTTTTGTGGATAAAAAGGAGATGATAGTACATCAGTGGACTATCACAGTATGCTAAGGATTTGTAAAGTTTAAAAGTTTAAACAAGTCTTACTGTGGATGTGTCGATAGGCTTTATAAGTACAGTAGATTGTTTTCGATATATAAACTAAATTTTACAACTGCTTAAACTTGTGGATTAACATCTCTCGGATATATGGACTTAGTATTCCGAAATTTCATTTGAGAGATTGCCTGATTCTGAAATACGAGGTCTTTATAAATGATTGACATCTGGAGTATTATACAAGTTCTTCTGATTTTGCGTAAGCAATGGCCTAGAACTTATATAATGCTTTTGAAAAAATCCCCTAAAACTGCATTCAATTTAGAAAGAATCAAAAGATCTAATCATTTGTAGTGCTTAAAAGATTCCTTAATTGGAACACACCTTTAAGTCGAGCCTTCATCTCTTTGTGGATACGGTGGTATTAACCTGAGCTCTCAAGACTTCGCATTAACCCAGATACAGATATCAATTACGCTATACTCACCTATAAGATAAAATCTAGGGAATCTTGATACGGGAGTATATTCTGAGATGGGAACCATAGTTAAGTCATTCTTAATTCTAACTAACATATCTTGGAACAATTGAGAAATGTGTTGAAGTTTAAAAGGACAAATATATCAAAAATCTAGGTAAATTTGTTTAAAACTTAGTGTCATGAAAAAGGTTAATGGTACTGGTGATTTTTCTCAGAAAACTGATATGAACCTTTAACACAAACTCAACAAAAATATGTATGTAAATATGTTTGTACATAGTTAGTGTTTGTTATTCTTTTCATAAAAAAAATATATATATTATCTTTTAGTTTCAATCACTAATGATGAAAAGCTGATTTTCAAAATATAGAGTTGCTGAACAAAATCTAAAAACTTTTGAAAATTGATCTGAAAAGTTTAAAAGATCATTAAGTTGAAACTTACATTTGAATAAATATGTCAGTTTTAGTGTCAAAATGATTAATCAAGATCATTAAGTTGAACTTGATGCATAAATCAGATATTCAAGGTCATAAATTTGGAATTGTTTAACTGAGGGGGTTTAAAAACTGATAAAAATGTTAAAATCGAAATGTTGGTGTTTTGAAATTTCAAAGGTTGAATCTGAAATGTTTATTTGAAAGTTTGAGCAATTTTGAAACAGGAAGCAGATTTTAAGGGGGAGCTACATAAAAAAGTTGATTGAAGATCACAGAAAGCTCAAAGCAAGGGGGAGCATAGTGATTAAAGTTTTATCAAGACGAGCTCAAGAAAAGAGAATAGGATTGTAGAAGATATGAAGATCAAAGAAGTCAAAGTTATCAAAGAAATAAAGGTCAAGAGAAAATTAAAGACTCTGGAATCTAATTGAATAATGATGACTACGACAACATCCAAGGGGGAGTCTGTTGATGCATATGTCTGTTGCCTATGTCATCGTATAACGTCGAGTCTGTGTTTAGGAGTGAAACGTTAAGATTATGTATGTTGCGAGTCAAGTTCACCCGAACTTGTAGTGGGAAGGACAAGTTCGCCCGAACTTGACCTAACCACATTTGGAGCGAACTTGTTCTCCTATAAATAGGAGTCTTGATTTCTCATTTGTAAGATATAGAGATTTTGTAACTTGGACGGCGAAGCTCTGTCCAAGTTTTTCCAGGGTTTGTAACGTTTATCAATGAAACAGTGTTAATCAGTAACAAACTTGTCTACAATGTCGCCTATGCAAACGGATTTCGCACGTTTACCTTAGGTTTGCTAAATTAGGACCCGAACGATCCCTACAACGGACCTTCAATTGGTATCAGAGCTACGGTTATCACCTATGCTCATGAATTTGGACATTTATGGACATTAGGAGGGGTTTAGACGTAAATCATCAAATAAACATACAATCCACGGATAAAAGTAAAATTGATCGGATATGATTATTAGAAAGCCATTTTCGACCAGATTTATGGTGGAATCATCTCGAAATTCGAAGAAATAAGGATTCTGGATCGAAACATGTAAAAATAGGTTGTTCAAGTTCGCCCGAACTTGGTGTTGGCCAACCAAGTTCGCCCGAACTTGTATCTTGGAGATCAAGTTCGCCCGAACTTGTATCATATTGATCAGGTTCGCCCGAACTTGTATCATAGTGGACAAGTTCGCCCTAACTTGTCCAGGGAGCTTAAAAAAGGCATGGAAAAATTTTGTTGATCGTATTATTGGGATGAGTGTCCAAAAAAATTTGGCGATAGAAATGTTTTCGAGTTTTTGATGACCGAACCAGGATGTTCGGGGACATCGTCTAGAGCTTCAGAGTACAGATTTGGTGATACGGTTACAAAATTATGAAAATAACGGGAGAGTCATTGATACCGGTACAGAATGTTGATCATTTAGGTGTCGTGACTAGTAATGGGCCTAAACGTTAAATCCGCATTTGTTAAATACTGAAACTTCCGGATTTGAGGGGGAATTTCAGTGAAAATTTCAGTATGGTCAGAATTTGCAAAAATGAGGGGGAATAAAAATTTTAAGATATATGAAGATTCCAGCATTTTTGAAATTCGTGACTGCTGCAACAGTATCCGGGTGGTTACCGATTGCAGATTATCAAGAAATGCAGAGGATTGAGATTCATTGGGTATTTCAAATTGATGTCTAGTTTGAAAGTGGGTGGTTACATAACTGAGTCTTGGAGGAGTTGTTTATCAGATTCTGATGTCATGGTTGTGGATTGACACCTGAGTCGCGCGTATGGTTTGGAAGCACATACGACTGCCTATCTTTAACTCTTCTTTGCACATGAATTATTGACTGGACTAACCGCCAGGAGATAAGGAAGCTCTGTAGTTTCAGTTGCCCCGGGTTGTACGCGGTACCATGATTAAAGAAGATTTATGGGATCGGATCTTCCAGACAAAGAAGTGTACCAGATGCTCACAAAAGAGGCTATACATTTGGGATTCCGTGATCACAGGAAGTTCAGAGTTTTCAGATTATGATACAGGTTGATGCTTAAGGGATGTAGGATTTAGGTCCTGATCTCTGATGTGGGCTTGGCGCATACACGACTGCTTATCATTAACTCTGCAAAGCAAATGAACTGTTTTGATCGGGTAAGCCGGATGTAGGGATGTTTTGTAGTTTCAAGGCGCCAGGTTCAGCAGAGATAGCTATATATCTGCCATTGTAACTGAAGAGGAAGAATGTGATTTTGATTACGGACGTGTGTTTCTCAGATTTGATGCTTTGCCAGATTATCTATTTCCGATGAAGATTTGCTGATTGAGGAGATTACCGATTTGCTAATCAAATCTTTCTGAAGGGTGCTTAATTACGATTATGGCAATCGAGATTTCCTATTTTCGAGGGTATTCGTTGATTTGACGTTTTCCGGTGCAGTGACACGAAGTTTCTATCAATTGCCAGTTGAGGTTTTGATACTTTAGGAGTGTGTGGAATAAACTCTCGATGCTCAACGCTTATTCAAAAACTGAACCGGATGCGGTTATCGTCGAAATGGAGAAGCTGCTACATTGATTAGCTTCAAGTTGGTGGTTATTCGAGAAAATTTGTCGATCAAACAAATCAGAGGAGGTCGGAAACCATGCAACCAAAGTTCTGAACTGGAGATTTCAGCGGGTTTTTTTAAGTTGATAATGCAAACCCGGATCATCAATTAAGGGGGAATATGTTGACGCGTCTCGATGACATCGACAGACACCTTGATTGAAGTTGAAGAATATTCAAACACGGCCCAGAGATTTGAAGATCAAGATCAAGCTTCGACAGTAACGAACAAGGGGGAATCTATTGATGCATTTTGTGTTCGTCACTAGTCGAATAGGCTAGATTGAGCATGTGTTGAATACTGTATAGGTTAGAATCGAACAAACGACCAAAATACGGAGCGTATAGTGAAATTGGGAACAAGTTCGCTCGAACTTGATATGGAATGGACAAGTTCGCCTGAACTTGTCATGGGATGGACAAGTTCGCCCGAACTTGACCATCCACATTTCGGGAAAACTTGTGTGCCTATATATAGGTGTGTGTTCATTTGCCGTTTAAGTTCTTCTGATTTTGCGTAAGCAATGGCCTAGAACTTCTATAATGCTTTTGCAAAAATCCCCTAAAACTGCATTCAATTTTGAAAGAATCGAAAGATCTAATCATTTGCAGTGCTCAAAAGATTCCTTAATTGGAATAGACCTTTAAGTCGAGCCTTCATCTCTTTGTCGATACGGTGGTATTACCCTGAGCTCTCAAGGCTTCGCATTAACCCAGATACATATATCAATTACGCTATACTCACCTGTAAGATAAAATCTAGGGAATCTTGATACGGGAGTATATTCTAAGATAGGAACCATAGTTAAGTCAAGTTTCTTAATTCGAAGTAACATATCTTGGAACAATTGAGAAATATGTTGAAGTTTAAAAGGACAAATATATCGACAATCTAGGTAAATTTGTTTAAAACTTAGTGTCATGAAAAAGGTCAATGGTCCTGGTGATTTGTCTCAGAAAACTGATATGATCCTTTAACACAAACTCAATAAAAATATGTATGTAAATATGTTTGTACAAAGTTAGTGTTTGTTATTCTTTTCATAAAACAAAAACATATATTATCTTTTAGTTTTAATCACTGATGATGAAACGCTGATTTTCAAAATCTAGAGTTGCTGAACAAAATCTAAAAAATTTTGAAAATTGATCTGAAAAGTTTAAAAGTTCATTAAGTTGAAACTTACATTTGAATAAATACGTCACTTTAGTGTCAAAGTGATTAATCAAGATCATTAAGTTGAACTTGATACATAAATCAGATATTCAAGGTCATTAATTTTGACTTGTTTAACTGAGAGGGTTTAAAAACTGATAAAAAGAGTAAATTTTGAAATGTTGGTGTTTTGAAATTTCAAAGGTTGAATCTGAAATGTTTATTTGAAAGTTTGAGGAACTTTGAAACATGAAGCGGATTTTAAGGGGGAGCAAGATAAAAACGTTGATTGAAGATCACAAAAAGTTAAAAGCAAGGGGGAGTATGGTGATTAAAGTTTTATCAAGACAAGCTCAAGAAAAGAGAATAGGATTGTAGAAGATATGAAGATCAATGAAGTTAAAGTTATTAAAGAAATAAAGGTCAAGAGAATTTTAAAGACTCTGGAATTTAATTGAAAAATGATGACTACGGCAACATCCAAGGGGGAGTCTGTTGATGCATATGTATGTTGCCTACGTCATCGTATAACGTTGAGTCAGTGTTTAGGAGCGAACCGTTAAGATTATGTATTTTGTGAGTCAAGCTCGCCCGAACTTGTAGTGGGAAGGACAAGTTCACCCGAACTTGACCTAACCACATTTAGAGCGAACTTGTTCTCCTATAAATAGGAGTCTTGATTTCTCATTTGTAAGATTTAGAGATTTTGTAACTTGGACGGCGAAGCTCTGTCCAAGTGTTTCCAGGATTTGTAATGTTTACTAATCAATGAAACGGTGTTAATCAGTAACAAACTTGTCTACAATTTCGCCTATGCAAACAGATTCCGCACGTTTACCTTAGGTTTGCCAAATTAGGACCCGAACGATCCGTACAACGGACCTTCAACCAACTAAAATGTTTTTCACTTTTATAGTTTTGATAAAAAAAACTAAAACAATGGCAATACTGTAATTTTTAACTGAGGAAAATTTGTATTTTTTGACTGGGGTAAATCGTAATTTACCAAAAGCTAAAGTGATGGCAGTACTGTAAATTTGAACCAGGAGCAAAATTGTAAATTTGCGTAGGGGCAAATTCACAATTTTGAACTCAGGGTAACAACGTAATATAAATTTGAACTAAAGGTACAATCGTAATTTTAAGCTTGTGGCAAAACCATTTATTTTGAGTTGAGTGCAAAATCATAATTTTGAGTTGCAGGCAAAAGTATATTTTTATTTTGAACTGGGGCAAAAACCTAATTTTTTACTGAGGACGAAATTATAATTTTATAATCGGGTATTCTTGACAGAGGGCAAAATCGTAATTTTAAGCTTGGGGCAAAAACATATTTTTTATTTTGAACTGGGAGGAAACGTAATTTTGAGCTGAGGGCCAAATCGTAATTTTGAATCAAGGGAAAATCATAATTTTGAGCTGGGGAGAAAAGCATAATTTTATTTTGAGCAGGGGACAAAAACGTAATTCTAAACTGGGGGCAAAAGCGTAATTTTAAAGTGTATAAATTTGAACTGAGGGCAAAATCATAATTTTGAATTGGAGGCAAAAACATATTATTATTTTGAACTGGGGCAAATGATTTTATAAACGGGAAAAAATCATATTCTTGAAGAGAGGGCACAATCGTAATTTTTAGCTGGAGGCAAAAGCATAATTTTATTTTGAACTGAGGGCAAAAACGTAATTTTTAGCTGAGGGCAAAATCGTAATTTCAAGCTGGGGACAAAAGCATATTTTTATTTTTAGCAGGGGACAAAAACGTAATTTTAAACTGGAGGTAAAAGCGTAATTTTAAAGTGTAAAAATTAATAAAGTGTTTGGTCCAATGGGAAAGTGCCAGACAGCTAACAGAGGGCACAATCGTATTTTTAGTTGGAGGGGCAAAAGCATAATTTTATTTTGAAATGGGGGCAAAAACGTAATCTTTAGCTGAGGACAAAAACGTAATTTTAAACTGGAGTAAAAACGTAATTTTAAAGTGTATAAAGTTTAATAAAGTTTTGGTCCAATGGGAAAGTGCCAGACAAACTGGCTAGCACTATTCCCTTAATCTTGTAAGCCTGACACTATTCTCTCAATCTTGTAAATGTATAGTAGGTAAATAATTGTATAGTAGGTAAATAGGTAAATGTATAGTAGGTAAATAAGATATATTTGACTTTTCAAGATTTTTTAAGGGTACTTCCATCACTGCATGCTTTTTACCAAAATGGGTATGAATGAAACCTGATACATTGGTGGCTTGCCCAATAAAGTAGTTTCAATATACGTGTAGTCTTAATGTAAAAAATAAATAAATACTTTGGTGGCTGCCACATATATTATACCTTGATTAACTTACCTTTGGATCTTTTACACTGCGGGCTTGGTATCTAAAAGCCACTGGTCATTCTGTGGTCTGATTAGATTGTGTTATGGCTGGAGCATGGGCTCAAACAAGAACCCGCATGCACCTAAGTGTCACATTGGCTTGTATTCAGCTATCAGACCTTTGACTATGGCTTGGATCCTTACCAATGTTTTTAGTACGGTAAAGCTTGCCTTGCCTTCGTCTTTCACATGATTTGTGATATACACACAAGTTCATCAGTGCTTAAAACATTTTTTAGGGGTAACTGAAACATATATATATATTGCAGCAAATTTTACTGTGCTGATGCCTTTATGCTATAATACTTTATGATTGGATTCATCAATAAAAAAGGATTATTGATATTTGCACTAAACGAATTTAACTTCTATTTTGAACAAAACCGAGAAAACCAGACAATATTGATCTTGGTTGTAGTATTTAATCTCTAGCATGTCAAATTATTGATAAAAATAGCAATTAACTTAAACAAATGGAACTTTGTAAAAAGAGTCTTCACTTAACTGTAGTCAATGTAATTAAATATTACAGTCTCTTGAATTGTTTTACTAGAAGAATTAGATTATAAATTCAGTAAATGGTTTATAATCAAATTTAATATATTTGTTATCTATAAGTCAAGATAATTAGTGGTAGGATCATACACAAACTTTATTTTGTGAAAAAACCATTCACAATATACTATGTGTCATCCCTCTAATTCATATATATATAAAGGGCATTTTTGTGTTTTATTTTAAAGTTGGTCTCTAAAAATTCCTAAAATTATGGAAGCGGTTTCAAATTTATGTGCTAATTCTACAAATTCATGTGTTGCTTGTATGTGTGTTGGTTATGATTATATACGTATGTGCTCATTATACAAATTCATGTGTTGCTTATATAAATTATGTGCTGATTATAATCGTGTACTTATGTGCTGGTTATAATTATACAGGTATGTGTTGGTTATAGAAATTCAGGTGTTGCTTATGTATTTGTTAATTACTAGTAGGGTGCCCGCGCGACGCGGCGGGGGCGACACTTTGGATTGCGGCACTCGTTGCTGGTAGTTTTCTTATTTGTATATAATAACATTATTGTGGTGGATATATGTCATAAGTGTTACACATATTTAGTAATTGTTATATTTAGAATTTAAATTAGCAAGTACTTCAAGAAACAATTTGTGTAGTAAAGTAAACCACGAAGAAAAAAAAACAAGTCTTAAACATAATTAAAAATTATATAAAGGACCACACAAATTGAGATATAGGACAACATTTCTTGTTGACAGTCTTAAATTTTGTGACAGCTAGGGGAAGACTTGCAGTTATATCCATCATAACTACATCAATCGGCAGCGACGACATATTAACCTTGATCTAAATAATAAAAAGTAGTATAGATTTTAAAAATACACATAATCTATAGCTAAATAGAAAGCAGTATATCTATACTATATTGATTTTAAAAATACACGGATAAGTAAAGGGTATTATAACTTCTTATTTTACAATATGGTGGTTGAAATTATTACATGTTAATAATTTATTTTAAATTTAAAATAAATAATATGTTGGTATGGACTGTGGATGATGTGTATTCAAAATAAATAATATGTTATCATTTTTTTTCTTTCATATTAGAATATATTATAGATTTTGATATCTAGCCTGCTAATATATTTGATTGTGCTTAGATATCCAGGCTGGGAATGTGTTTGCATACAATATATGTGTAGACATAATTATCTATAATATATCTAATCTATAATATATCTAAACATGATGCGTCTTTAGAAAAACCCATAAAATTATAAAACACAACAGTTAAAAACATATAATTTTATGAAAAAAAGCATATATCATAATCATTTTTATGGAAGAATCCATACATGTCTAAGATCAACTTAGGATGAACTTTGATCAACTAAAACCACTGCAAGGATGAATGTTTAGATTAAGAATTGTTTGCAAAAGTCATTGTGTATTGATGATGTAGAAAAACTTGAATACGGTTCTTACCTGCTAAACCCGCCAATTGAGAAGCACTGGCTTTTTGTTGGAGTAAAACAAGTAATGAATAGGGGAGTTGTATCTATAAATAACACATTTAAAACCTACAAATTTTTAAAAAACTATAGCTTTTTTGAATCAACTAATCTTATCTTATTAGTCAAAATTTTAAATAATAATCCCTATTATAATTCAACAGTATCTAGTTTACTTGCTGTAGCTTTTTTAAAATAACATAATCTTATCTTATGTTGTTTTTAAATAATAATCCCTAAAAAATGCAACAAGATCTAGTTTAAATTTGTTGTAGCTTTTTTGAAATAAAGTAATATTATCTTATGAGTCTAATTTTTAAATAATATCCCCTAATTAAATGCAACAAATACGAACTATCTAGTTTAACTTGATGTAGTTTTTTTTTAAATAACTAAACTTATTCGCAATGAGTCTAATTTATAATTGATAATCCCTAATAAAATGCAACAATATCTAATCAACATTTCTATCTTATTAGTCTAATTTTTTTCACTTTCGATTATGTATCTAGTCAAGTTCCAATTTCATTTACTTTCCTTGTAACTGTTTCTTATAATATGATACTTACCCAAATAAGGGCTTTTTTTAAGGATTTTTTATATTGGTTACGTGCTATATATAATGCATAGTTATTAAAATACATCATGTTTTAAAATTGCTACTTAAATCACTCCTATTTAATCTCTCATTATATTTTTTAAAAATTTTCAATTAGCTCAGGGCCCTCATATTACGTTTTTTCCCACTGCCCCTGATTTTTCATATGAGCTTCTAAATAAAGGTCCTTATATTTGGCATTTATTTAAGTGGAAAATACTTTAATACACGAATTATTATTAAGAATCAAACAAAAAAAAACATAAAATAGAATCTTAAACATTTGTTTTATTATTTCCAACCACCACAAACTGAAAATGAGAAAAAAAAAACATAGAAAACATTTGCTAGATATCATATTAGACTTCATGATATCTGTTCCGCTTCTGAATTGACACCCGTGGTATTTTTAATCGGGTTTTGCCATTTGAATCTACAGTATCTTTAAATTCTTCCGCTTTGTCATAGTCTTCGGAATCATCTAAATCAACCACGTCACTCTATTTCCATTCCGAGAGTCTCTTGTATCTCTTCCTTTGAGCTTCCTATTTTCAATCCTTAAAAAAAGACAAAAACTGAATACAAAAGTTAAAAAAAGATTAAATAAACCTTAAAATTACCTCTTCACTAAATTCACGTTGAAGATGAGACCTGTACGGGCTGAACATGTGACTGTAACTGATTATCTCAACAGATTTATCACCATCATCCTGCAAAAAAACCGTTAATATGAACAACTCGTTATTTAATCGAACAACCTGTTATGAACAGCTCGTTATTTAATCGATGTTTGAATAGAAAAAATTAATAAAACAATCAAAATCGATACCGTATAAGCGTGAGCTGCAACTGGATTGTTTAAATCAGCGCGTTCACCTTCCAACAGAAATGAAAAAATAACATATATTAAAATTCGCATAAAATTAAAACATAATTTATAAATTGATGCGAATTAACAATCTAACCTTTGAAAGTACAACATCATATGATTGTTTTTTCGCAATCACTGGATTCGAAATTGGATATATTATCAAATGTTTAGCAATAGAAATGGGTGCCCTACTATGTATTTATAGTAGTAATATAGAGGTGAATTAGGGTTATTTTAAAATCTGGCACCCTTTTGTTTAGGAAGTTAGTTGCATCTATTTAGTTTTGAATCTACCAATCTCTGAAAAAACCAAACGTGCATATAGTATAGAATAATAATTGTATCTAGTTAAAAAGTTTGTTTTCAACTGTGAAATAATAATAATAATTGTATCTAGTTAAAATGTTTGTTTTCAACTGTGAAATCATAATTATATGTATTGTTACTTTGGACAAAATAATTATATATACTTTGATTTGTTAAAAATTCATATTAACGGTTTTCGTCTTGCAGAATTATGAAGTGCCACGGTGCCGATTTATCATCTTGGAGTTGAGCTGAACTTGTTATATAGAATAGATTTTAATTTGATTATCATGTACCAGAAAAGAAAACTTGGAGGAATATTGCGGCTGGTAACTTTGTGTCTCGTGTCAATATTGCGGCTGGTAACTTTTCAATATTGCGGCTAGTAAAATTAGGGAATATTTTATAGTTTATTAATGTCGTTCAAAAAAAAACTTGTACATAGTCAGTTTGTTAATGCACGGTAGCTAGGTAATGGTCAAAGCGGGCTTGGGTAAAAAACAAATGTTGGCTTTAATCAATTGTAGATTTACGCATCGGCTATTTGTACTTTATGAACGCACGACGAAACTAAAAAAGACAACTATCGAAATGTTTTAAAAATGTGCCGATCGTCATTGTACCTTCGGATTTTTTTTAAAACATTACGGGTTGTAAGATATCGCAGGAATACATTAAAGAATTAAAGAGGGGGTGGAGTGTAACTAATTACCCATAATTATGTTAAATGTCAAGGATTTAAATGTAATAGATTGAGGGACTAAAAAATAATTATGGTTTAAAAGGCCACTTTACCCTCAGTTTAGGGGTTTATTTATAAATAAGGGGGGAAGAAGTTCTTAACTTTTAGGAATCCTTCGCTCCTGCATCATAATATAGTATAGATACTTATTAGCACAATTATAAAACACTATTTTGTAAATTTGTAAAATAATATTATTATTTTTTAAAAAAGTATAGCAACATTATACATATTAAAGATTAAAAAAATGTTTGATTTTATGATATAATACTAAAGTATATAAAAGTTTTTTTAGTTTAAAAAACCGATGGAATTAATAGTTAACGCAAAATGAGAAAATTACTAAAACACCTTTGAATCTTATTAAATAGTATAGTTATTGATAGTAATGATGTGTAATCAATATTACTCTTTATTCAATTAATAAACGTTCAAGATATGTTCTTACTGTTTTTAAATAAGACAACCTTTATATGGGATCTTAACTCAGATAATAATACAAAGAAAAGACAAGAGCTGACAAGTCAACAAGACACATGTACACAACCATTACCTATTTGAAGTTAAACTAGAAACCAACCATTTTTTAACTGACAAATTTAACCAGTTACCAATTAACGATAGCAGTCTTAACAAACATGAAATATCTTTCATATCAATCTTCTCCTACCAAAATAAACACCCAATATGAATGAACAAATAGGAGAATTCAAAAGAGATTAAACATAAATACATTAGGGTTTAGTAGTTTGAATTTTGAAAGAAAAAAAGGGAAGTTTAGGGAGAAAACAAAGTAACGATTAGTTATTTTCGTACTAATGCCTTTCTATGTTTTGTGGGCTTTGAATATGGTGACAGAATATCAGACTTTTGTATGTATCCATCTCATAAGATTACAGCGGGACAAAAAAAGAAAATGTATGTCTTGGGCTTCTAGACAGGCCCAAACCTATTGTATTTGAGTAATGATATCTTTTTATAAACAAGTATATTATCTCTATTTTGTAAAGAAAAGAAAATAAAAAAGATAAAGAGAGAGTGGGAAAAAGAGAGGATTCCAAATTTTATTTCCTGCTTTTATAATTTTTTTTATGAAACACTTAATGTTATTTTAAATTCAGAAAACTTGACAAGTTACATCAAAACAGAAGGTAGCCGGGCAACAAGCTGCGCCGCCAATCCTTTCTGAATTGTAAACCCTAACCTTCCAAATACAAACCCTTGCCCCCTTGGGGTTGAACAATTGCTGTAGACGACCCGCTGAACCCTCGTCAAGAAGTGGATAGCTTCTGTCGCTAGGGAGCCAAAAGTATCAAAGGCAAAAGGGACAAAGACATGCTGGTTCTTTGCGCAAGCTTTAGCGTGCTTATCCACTTTCTTTGATTCTGCCTTTCTTGCCGCTTGTCCAGCTACAAACCCGTTTTCCCTTAAACCAACCAAAGGGGAAACCCCCGTGAGGTCAGGAGCAGTTTTTATAAGGATTTTTATGTACTATAATGTGTTAGAATTAATTAGGGGCATGATTTGATACAGGTAAAACAATAGTCGGAAATCGACATGCCGATACTCACTAGTCTCAAATTCAATTTGATAGTTTAACAAGTCTTTATAGCTCAATAACCATATCAGCAAAGTTTTAGACACAATCAGCCACACAACCTATTATTTGTCTATGTTCATCCTTCCACTCTTCATCTCTTGATCCTTTATAGATTCGCCATTGTAGGTCCATGTGTGATGCGTATTGTTTTCTAGTTATATAACGACTTGGCTCATGATTAAACTAAACACTATCATGTGGGTTAATATTAGCTTAAATTTTGATTTATTTCATTTGAGTTTAAGAATGCTAGCTACAATTAGAAAAAATGTTTTGACTAAAATTATCCGAGTCTAAGAAGAAAAAAAAATCGATAATCTTTAGCTCGATTAAACTTTTATGATATGGGGTCTAATCAATTTACCAGCAAAAGTTTATTTCATTATAAGAGGAAATAACTTTTAATCATTTACAAATAACATTTTTCAAGAAGTAAACTTAGAAGTTTTCTAAAACAACGTATTCACACCCTAAATGTATAGATAAACATAAACAAATTGTTGTTTCAAACACTTAAACTAAGTGTATATATAAAATACGCAATAAGTTGGTTAATTATATAGCCGGGTGTTGTTTCTTTCCTATAGTTTTGATGTTACGTGAATATCCTCTTCATATTTTGGCTTAGCATGGTTCGATTCCTAATAGGCGTTTCTCAAATGAGATTCCCCTTTTTTAAATATATAAGAAATTGAAGGATTTTTTAGATCCGCCACTGATCATAAGGTGGTGATGCTTGGCTCAAACGGTTAAACAATCGGGTTAACATTGATCATGGGACGAACGGACTTTATGAGCCGGCTCATCTTGTTTATGCCTTTTGTAGTAGTGATCTTGGTTGCATGACGTGTGGCAAGAACATAAAGCTAAATGTGTGGATAACTAAGGAAAGTTGCCTTTTTCGATGTTAACCAGGTTAAGTAATTAAAATAATACAAATGAAAGATCCCCAACCCAACAATCTCATTCCACTATTTAAAGCGGCCCATGAATTTGTTGACACGTCAACTTCTTTTTTTCAAAGAGACCACAAGATCTATATGATTTCTGTGTCACCGATCCCTTTCAAATTTATGAATCCATACTTTGGCAGTTGGGTTAACTAAGTTTAAGACTGACAATAGGGCTCGGTGGTTTGGTATAGTGCCCCTGCCACCTCATCACCCTCTTTCACGCCCTTCCCCTATTTTTTGAGTGTTACGGGGGTTGTTATGGGGGCAATTTCGTTACCATAATGGCGAGCGTTATAGAAGTATGCATGTGGGACTCATTCATTCCCACCAATCACATTTTCTCCTTTTATATTTTCTTTTCTTTTCTTTCTTATGTTGTTTAAAAGGGGCTTTAAAAGTAGATGAAAAAACGTTGAATCCTACACGCACGTTGTGGCGTGTTAACTCGGAAAATCTAGAACGAAACATTAAACAGAAAACTTGCGAAAGATGAAAAGTATAAGAGACCAAAGTTGTAGAAGATGAAAAAATTTGCGTTAAAAAATCAAAGGGGTTAAATTGCAAAAAATGAAAACTTTTAAATTAGAAATGAAAAATCAATTTAATCAAAGGAGTTAAATTAACAAAAAGTAAAACTTTAGACTTTAGCTGTCAATGATTAAAAACTTTAGAGTTAGAAATGAAATTTTCAATTTTTTTATAAAAAAACTCCCAAAGGCAAGAGTACAACAAACATACGCACAAAGTTGTTGCTTATTTATAGGTTTATAATATTAAATTTGCAAGTTGTTTGCGCATA
This sequence comes from Scalesia atractyloides, assembly GCA_947069175.1. NCBI lineage: Eukaryota > Viridiplantae > Streptophyta > Magnoliopsida > Asterales > Asteraceae > Scalesia > Scalesia atractyloides. The sequence goes on from CAMTDV010000030.1 coordinate 34,202,840, forward strand.
GTGGGTTTGTACATGATGCATAGTGGGTTTTTTTTTTTTTTGCATAACTGTGTTGTACATGATGTTTAGTGTGTATAATTTTATAAAGTAACTATATAAATCTTAAAAAGCAATGTCGGTGATCAATAGAATTGAAGCAGCCGACATGGCTTTTACTTTAAGTTACTTCAAAATTGCGTATTAGAAGACAATTCAGCTATGATCCAGGTGATTGCTATGCTATAAATTTAAACCAATAACTCGAGTTCGAATCTTTTAATATTCTTCCAGCTACCTTAATTTCATATTTTTTCTTGTTTTGTTTTGAGACCTCACTTTTTCTTTATATTTTGGGTTATGTTTATCTTTTTTTTTTCTTTTCTTTTATTGAGTCTTTATGTTAATTTGCCAGCTGTTTGCGCATAGTGGGTTTTTACATGATGCATAGTGGGTTTTCTTTGTGCATAGTTGTGTTGTACATGATGCTTAGTATGTATTTATAAAGTAATTATATAAATCTTAAAAAGCAATGTCGATGACCAATAGAATTGGAGCAACCGACATGGCTTTTACTTTAAGTTACTTAAAAATTGCGTATTGAAAGATAATTCAGCTATGATTTAGGTGGTTGCTATGCTATAAATCTTAACTAATAACTCGAGTTCGAATTTGTTAATTCTCTTTCAGCTAGCTTAATTTTCAAAACTTTTTCTTCTTTTGTTTTGTTTTGTTTTGTTTTGAGACCTCACATTCTTTTTTTGTCTTTTCTGATATTGAGTTTTTATGTATGTTTTTTTTCGTGAACCCGCAACGGTATAATTCACGTAAATTTAGTTTGGAAACGAGTCGGGTTTTGTTTATCTTTTTCTTTTTTGTCTTTTCTTTTATTACGTCGGTTTTTTTCATGAATCCGCAACGATTTAATAGACTTAAATTTAGTTCAAAAACGAGTCGGGTTGATCGTAGTCTATATACTTTATCACGTCACGTATGACGCCGCCGCAACGCACGGCCAGAAAAAAAAACTAGTTGGACTAAAACAGTAAAATAAGTTATTATGGATAAGTACGTCTTATTTTTAAATGATAGATTCAATAAGCACTCTCTTTGAAGCCTACTGATTCTTTAAATTACATCGTCTCTCAATAGAATTTTGTTCTTTGATTTTAATGTTTTTAGCCCATGACAAAATTTAAACCACATCAGTTTACTAATAAAACTTCCCATGACAAAATTTAAACCACATCAATATACTAATAAAACTTTTAGATCAACAATAAACTTACATATTTTATGGGTTAAAAGATTAAATATATAGCTTGAAAGCTATAAGGCTTTACTGATGTTATTGAATCATATACAAATTGGCATGTAATAAGACTGATGTTATTGAATCATATACAAATTGGCATGTAATAAGATTGATAATTAGTTGACAAAGCAATTGGGAATTGAGTGGAATGATAAGCCCTTTTCCCCATCTTTACTACTTTTACTTTTAATAGAATATATATGTGTTCGCACTTTGTCTCCTTTAAAAAACACAATCCGATACCAAAGTAAATTACTTTAGTTTAATGCAAAAATAAAGAATGACAATGAACAGGTAGAGGCTTGGTCATAAGTTCGAAACCCGAGAGTCACCCCGAGTTTTTTATTACAGCGCATTTACTCCAGAGAGTAGGCTTTCACGACAGGGGCGACTCTTGTGGAGGGTGCAACTTCTGTCAAGTGACAGGGGGCTGGAAATTTTCTCGGGGATAGCCAAGCCACACTCGACCAAGGCGTGGGCCCGGTTTAGACAACATAGTCCTTGGTAATGAGTGGGGTGACGGGCCTGCGACTAGCAGATATGAATTAACCGTCTGTTGTGAAGTTCACCTATAAAAAAAAGAATGACAATATGAAGGTTACTTTCATTTCCTTGTATGGATTCAATGATGCAAAAATTTATTAAAATTCACATCAACTAACATCTTTATCTCATTATAAGGTAATCAAAATTTATAATCTTTGTTACTTTACCTAATTATAAGGTAAACAAAATTTATCGTCTTAACCACGGGGTGTCAGCCTAGTGGCCAGCCTCACCCATTCCAAACGGGAGGACGCGGTTCGAGTCCAGCTCGGCCCGAATAATCCTGCTGGGTAGTAATCGCCAGACAGCTATGGGGCTAAGCTAGCTTGGGGAGGGAGAACACTCCCGCGGTCAGAGGTACCGTGCATTTACCCCTTTTTTTTCAAAATTTATCGTCTTTGGTTTAATATAGAATAATTGCTTTATTTCTTACTTGTGATCGGTCTTGCCCATTGTCTACCCTAATAAATCGAGTGACTGTGACAAGGATGAGGGAGTATAACGACTTTAATTTGATTGACAAATCGGAAAATCACCCACAAGTGTTGACAACAAGACATGTGTATTGTTTGATAGCATGGGGATTATATTTATTACAATGAAAGGTAAGTGTAACAACCAATATTTTCAAGGCACCTATCAACTATAAAGTAAAAAAAAAACCTCATATTCACTGATTATGCTAAAATAATGTGCATAAATAATAACAAAGCAACGAGATGATGTGAGAATGAGTAATTGATTGAAGATCCATGAGGAAGTTACAACTATATATATACACACATAGGGACTAAACAATAAATATAAATTACAAAGAAGTATAACACTTATTTAATATCCCTCGGCAAGCTGAACGGTGGTGGATGAATATTGAGTTGATCACGAAGTTGATAAAACGATGACTTAGGTAAACTCTTGGTGAATATATCAGCCACCTGAAGCTTGGTTGGAATATATTTGGTGGCTAACTGACCAGAGAGAACTAGTTCCCGAAGAAAGTGATAGTCTAGATCAATATGCTTCGATCGTTTGTGAGATACCGGATTTTGAGTCATGAACAGGGCACTTTGGTTGTCGCATAACAAGGTAGGTCTTGAAGGTGGTAACGCCTGAAGTTCTTGCAATAGATGAGTAAGCCAAATAATTTCTGCCGCCGCATGAGCCATAGCCCGGTACTCCGACTCGTAACTTGAACGAGCAACTGATGCCTGTTTCTTAGCACACCATGAGATGAGATTTCCACCAAGAAAAATAGAGTAGCCAAAGGTGGAACGTCTTGTTTCTAGGCACCATGCCCAGTCAGCATCAGAGTATCCAATGATCGACGGAGACTTAACCCGATTATAATGAAGACCATAGAAGACCATTCCTTTATGATAGCGCAAAATACGCTTGACTTCTTGAAAGTGTCAATGGTAGGAGCCTGCAAGAATTGACTGACTTGATTCACCGCGTAGGAAAGATCTGGTCTTGTAATGGTCAAATATTGAAGAGCACCAACAATAGAACGATAGTGAGTTGGATCTGAAAATGGTGTACCTGTAGAGAAAAAAGAAACATTTGTGCTTAAAGGTGTTAGAGCCGGTTTGGCATCCAACATCTTTGCACGAGTTAAAATATCATTGGCATATTTAGACTGATTTATAACAATCCCAGAATCCGTATGAGTTACTTCTAAACCTAGAAAGTAATTGAGATTCCCCAAGTCCTTGATCCAAAATTCAGAGTTAAGGCTTTGAATGAAAGAGGTAAGTAAGGTAGGTTGATTTCCGGTGAGAATAGGATCATCAACATAGACGAGTAAGTACATGACACACGTTCCTTGATGAAAAAAGAATAAAGATGGGTCATCTCAGCTACATGTGAACCCATGATGAGGAAGAAATGAGCTTATGCGAGAGAACCAAGCCCTTGGAGTTTACTTGAGACCATAGATAGCTTTGTTTAGTTGGCACACATGATTTGGAAGATTGGGGTTGACAAAGCCAGGTGGTTGTTCCATATAAACATTTTCGGTTAAGTCCCTATGCAATAACGCATTATTAACATCAAGTTGGTGAAGTTTCCAATTATTAATGGTGGCAAGAGCTAAAACTGTATGAATAGTTGTTGCTTTAACAGCAGGACTAAAAATATGAGAGAAATCTAACCCGGGAACTTGAGAAAATCCTTGAGCAACAAGGCGTGCTTTATACCTTTCGATAGATCCATCGGCACGAAACTTAGTTCGAAACAACTATTTTGATCCCACAATATTAGCGGCACACGGTCGTGGAACAAATGTCCACATATTATCTTTGTATAATGCATTAAGCTCGATTTGCATGGCATGAACCCATTTTTCTTCTTTCATAGCGACCTGATACAAGATGGGGTTCGTAGTCGAGAATAAGGCTTGATGTATTGGAGAGGTTTTCATGTATGCAAGATCAACAATATATTTAGGTTTGAATATGCCAGCCTTCGATCTAGTGAGCATGGGATGAGACGACATGGGTGGTGGCGGAGGGGACTGTGCTGATGAAGATGCGAGCTACGGCTGTTGAGAGGTTTGTGGCTGGTTGGAGACAGTGGAAGGCGGCTGAGAAGGTGGCGAGTGGGGAGGGGATAAGATCGGAGATGATGACTGAGAATCAGACTAGGATTTGGGTGATGGGGGGGGGGGGGTAGTATGAGGGGATGAGGTAGTGGAGGTTGTAGGGGTGGAAGAATGAAAATTAGTTTCATTTGGAAAATAGGGACAATGTAAGCTGGTGGGGGACGGTTGGGTTAGTAACCGGAATGGGCAAGATATTTTCTTGATAAGGTATATCCAAGAAGGATGAAATGGGAAGAGAGTCAATATTTGATGTTGATGTAGTTGAGGCATACAAGAAATAAAGATTCATCAAACCGGGCATGTCGGGTAATGTAGGTACGAGATGAAGTGGGTTCAAGGCACATGTAACCTTTTTATTTTGTGTTGTAACCAATGAACACACATGGGAGGCTCCTTGGATCAAGTTTGTGAGTGCTATAATCCCGTAAACATGGGTAAACCCGACATCCAAAGGACTGAAAAGACGAATAGTTTGGAGCATCATTATAAAGCATTTCATAAGGTGATTTACCATACAATATAGTTTTGGGTAATCGATTTAAAATGAAGACGGCCAATGAAAAGGCTTCAACCCAATATGCAACGGGAACATGGGAATTGAATATCATTGCTAATCCGGTTTCAACAATGCTACGATGTTTTCGTTCAACCCGTCCATTTGTTGGGGGTTGAAGGATGCCACAAAATTGACATGCCCAAGGCGAGCATGCCACACCTCAAAGGAGGTTGAAGGATATTTAGTAGCAACAAAAGTAGAACCAACAATATTATCTTTGAGAATATATAATCCATCTTCACGACATCCTTGGGCTAGGACCCTCTTAGTGAACCGATCGTGAATGAAAAAATAAGGATATGAGAACAAAACATCCACAAAATTATCTTGAGTTAATTGGTTAACCGATAGTAAATTTTTAGAGATGTTGGGAACCACAAGAATATTGTTAAGTTTGAGATCACCACAAATTTGAGAGGAACCGGTATGATAGATGGGTAGAGATTAACCATTACCAAAATAGACTTTAGGATTACCTGTAGTGGGAGTAGGATTGGTAACACCATGAGTAGTAGGCAACATATGAGTAGAAGCACCGGTGTCACACGTCCAATCGGGCACGCTCGAATTCACCGAGCATTGAGCATGGATGGCGCTAGCAAGATCAATACTTGGAGTGCCGTCCGATGTAGCATATGAAGAGAGATTGGGACATTGAGACACATAGTGACCGGTGTTATGACAAATTTCGCATGTGGGAACACGTCTCCCGCGACCACCATATGGGCGGTTTCGGCCCTGACCCCATAGTGGCCTCGAGATTGATTGAAAGAAGTAGACCGATTGTTGGTAGATGAGCGGTTGTTGTTGGATGGTGGGAATTGTTGTTGAGCCGAGAATGCAATAGTAGGTGAGTAGATCTCATAAACAGATCTTGAGAAGATCTCGTGGTTTTCGGTACGAATGGAAGATCCAAGAAACTTGGAGTGGTGGCCATAGCACGAATAGTTGTGGAAAAACCTTCAAAAGTAGGACCCAAGCCACATAAGAACCAATGCACCTGATCATGCAGATCGACCGGGTGACCAATAGCGGAAAGTTGATCACATATTGCTTTGAAGGCACGTCCAAATTCCGCAACAGTTTTGGAACCTTTTTGCAATGTTCGAAGAGAGTCACGAAGGTTTTATACCCATTCAATGGAAGGGTTACAAAAGGCAGATTCAAGAGTAACCCAAGTATCTCTTGCAGTTTGGAGACCAACAATTGTTGCAAGGGCTTCTTCGGTCAAGGAGGAGGTAAGTATGATAATGGCTTTTTGATCAAGTCTGTACCACTCACTATAGGCCGGATTTGGTGCAACCTTGGTATCGATGAGAGTGGTTTCGGCTGGTGGTGCAGATGAACCATCAATATGCTCCATGATTTGATGATAATTAAGTAGTGGTTCCATTTGGGGTCTTCCAAAACAAGTAGTTTGTGGGTGCAAGCTTGATAGCAATGGTGGGAGCATGTAATGAGAGGGGGAATCAGTTGAGGGAGGGGTGGTGGAGGAAGATGGAAAAGCCATGGGAGTAGGAAGAAGAAGAAATGAAAAGATGGGGGAAGATCAAGTGGGAGAATCTCAGTCACTTAGCAATGATACCATGAATGAGTAATTGATTGAATGATCCATGAGGAAGTTACAACAACTATATATACACACATAGGGACTAAATAATAAATATAAATTACAAATAAGTATAACACTTATTTAATAATGTGAAAATGTAAGAACATCCGTAGTGGAAGGTTTTTAGGCGTTTTATCCTTAAAATAACGCCCCATAACGCCGAGGTGACCGCCCCCGTGGGTGTTTTTTTTCAAAGAAATGGTGGTTGGCGTGGTTTAAAGAACGCTAGACTTGGGGTTTTTTTTTCAAAACTTGACTGTTAACAACGGTCAAAACAATTAATATTTGTTTTTATTAACTTTTAACCTATAAATACCCACTTTTCACCACTTTTTACCTCTTATTTTATAAACTTTCTCTACTCTTTCTTTTATTTATTAAATCATGAATCCCTTCCGACCACCATTCAGTGTGCCGTCGAGACCCGATAACCCCAATGCGTTTCGGCCGAACACCACATAACCGCAACCGAACTTCAACCTTCAAGACATGGATCCAAATGTATTTGCGTACGCTCACATAGTAGGCATGGGCGGTTCGCAACCGTTCTTTCAAGTTACACAAACCTTTCCAATGGCGGTTCGCAACCGTCTACCCAAGATACCGATCCGGAGATAGAAACGGAACCGTAGACAAAACCCAAGCTCGTTGTCGAGGGATCTAAACGTGGGAAAGGTCTCACAAAAAGAAAGATCCAACCGCTCCTCGTCGAAAAGGAACCAACCTAGCATGGACGAAAGACGAGGAATACGCGTTGGCACGGGCGTGGCTAGATATATCGGAGGCCCACGATGTTGGTAAGCGTTTTAAAAAGCATATTAGTTTATTTTTTTATGTAAATTCGGCCCACATAATTTTTAACTTTTTGTATTTTAAAAAAATATAACATTATAATTTTTGTAGTTTTTTTCGTAGAAAATTATCAAACATCACTGATTTTTTGGCAAAAAAATTCGTGAAACGTTCTTTAAAGAGATGGGGAAAGATAAATATCGGGATAAAGATTCTATTTCGAGCAAATGGACCGATATCTACTTTAAATGTCATTAGTTCCAAGAGGTCTTCCAACGCACTTGGGGACAATAGGGTAAGCGGCCAAAATGATGGAAATATTTTAACAAGAGCATTGGAAGAATACAATGCTACGAAAGGCAGTTTCACATATTTAAGATGTTGGGAGCTTTTACGAGGAAGTCCCAAATGGTTAAACGTACCGACGATGACGTCTAGCGGTAGACGTAAATCAAAGCGGTCGAAAACATCATCGTCGATTGACCCGGACACACCCACCTCAGATGCTCGTAACGTCAATTCAAATACTAATTTAGATGACGACGAGGATTTGGAGTTGGAACGACTGCCCGATAGAAGAAGTGCCAAAAATAAGGGAAAAAGGCGGAGTCCTCTTCATCTAATCCCGATATAACGAAGCAAGATTTTGAAGAGATGAACCGACGCCTACAAGACATTCGAGATCTTGGTCATAGGCGTTTACAAACTATGGAAGAAAGAAACGCCGAAAACAAAACGTTTTCCGAATACAAAAATCGAGGCAAATGGAGAAAGATATTGAATTTTTGTCTAAACTCGTCGACCATCTCCCGGCGACGCGTTGATCCTAGTCTAAATGCGTCGGCAACAAATCCATAAAAAATACGGACTCTAGATTAATAGTTATTTTTTTCGTTTTTTTAGTTTTTTAGCTTTTTTAGCATTGTCTTTTTATTTCTTATTTCGGTTTTTATTTATTCTAACAGTGTAATTTTTTTATTTCATGAATTTTGTTAGTTTTAGTTAAAAAATAATAATTGGTTAATCATTGATGGGGCATTATTATTAGGATCTGAGTTTGATATTGTTGTGATTGTTTTGATGAAATCAATGAAAGAAGATAAAACCATATGAATTTTGCAGCGGGATTAAACAAACTTTGATATCACAACAATAGAGAGATTGTTTTCAATCTAACATGCTTTTGTAATGAATTACGTGTGCACGTAAATCACAAACTCCCCTCAGCCTAAGATCACTGATTGTTCGTACAGTATGAAGAAAGATATTCGATTAAGTTGAATGAAAGTGATCAAATAGAACAGTAAATGCACTGCTCTATTTATAGTACAAGTGTAACCACTGAGCATCTAATGATGACGTCAGTGTGAAATGACAGCTAACAAATATAACTGATTACAAGCACTACTAACACTAAACACTGCTAACTAGACACTATTACATTGGTAAACACTGTTTGTTTTAAACTCTGTTGGTGATGATTCACTGTTTGTCTTCATCAGAGTTTCCCTTCAACAGATGTTATCTTCATAGCAGAGCTTTGGCTTCATCAGTGCTTTGTTATCAGTCTTTGGTGTTTAGCAGCAGACCTTGTAAACTCTGTTTGTTCTGGATCGAAGATTAATAGATATTTTGGCTTTCTATCATCTATTCTTTTATAGGGTTCAATCCCAACAATCTCCCCCTAGAACATATGATGCCAAAACTAACTTTATTCTTGATCTTTATCTCTCATCAATAGTTCCCTAATTTGACATTTGAATTGGAGTTCAAAGTTTAGGGCAACCATATCTTCAAAGTCCCTTTCAAGCTCAAGTTTCAAAAGATCTTAGAGGTCTTCTACACACAGACCATATGCATCCTCCACTCTAAGTGTTTGAGCTTTACCATCTGACTTGAGCAGAGTCAATTCATGGTGTCTATGTTTGACTTCCATTTTAGAATTTTTGGGTCTGATGGCTTTCTTGGGTGAAGGTTTATTTGTGGTGAGTTGGGTGATATGGGTCTGCTGACAAGCTTTGACAGTGCTTCTACAAGCTTGTCACTTGCATCATCAGTATGGTAGAGTACTTGAAAGATGATCTCTTCTTTCCTTTTTTCTTCATATCTTCTTTGATCTTCTGCATCAATCTCCTTTTGCCTTTTTGCTTGATTCAAGGCAATGGTGGGTAAGGCAGATGATGAGAACTTTCTTTTAGAAGTATGGGTCTATTGAGGAGAAATGGTTGTAGGATATACTTGCTTTCTTGGAACTGTTGGATCTTTCAATTTGAGGTTTTTCCAAGTTTCTATATGTATCAACAACTTTAGATTCTGACCACCTAGCTATCTACCTTGTAGTACCATAGTGTGCTACAACCAGCTCTTCCTTCATTCTCTTGATCTTTTGATCAATAAAATTTTCCCTTTTCCAATTAGGTAGAGTCACCTTTTGAGAAGGATGTTTGAACATAGCTTGAATCCTTTCATTTTCTTCCTTAAGATCATGTGTAGACCAATTTTTTAATTGAACTCTTGTTGCTTTATATGGTTTGTGCTTCATTATGTGTTCAAGGTAATCTTGTTTTAGCTCAGGGTCATTTTCTTCATTCACAGCCTTTTCTGACTTGGACTTACAAAGGTCTTTGGCAAAGTCTTCAATGTGTCTAACCTTTTCAAGTTGCAGTTGCATTGCTCCTTGTAAACTTCTGTCATCTTTTCCTTTGTTTTCTTCCTTTGCCAAGGTTTCTGGTTGTCTGACCTTAATCTTCAAATATTCATCTAAGTTGTTGGCTTTCGATACCCAAGAAGATATGGAAAGTTTCTCAGCTTTGGATCCTCTATATCGTAGAATGACTCTATTTCCTTTCTTACTGCATGCAGTTCAAGAGGATATAGAACAGCCAGTGGAAGAAATGTTGAAGGTTGATGAGCAGGTGGAAGTGAAGTGTCAAAATATGTTGGTGATGAAGATGTAGGCATTGGTAATAGATTTGAAGTGGATTTTGATGGAGGTGATGAGAATGTTGTGGACAATGGTTGTGATGACAAAGGAATTGGTGATGGAATTCCTTCATCATCTTCTTCAATCACAAAATTTTTCCTCTTGCTTTTTAGCTTTGATCTCCAATGTATCTTGTCTTTTCTGCTTATCCTCAGCAATCTTTTTAGTTTCTTTTTTTAGAGTCTCATCAATCTCTTTTCCCAAAGGTTCTTCAGATGTTGTAGCAGTGGTTGTGGTACTGGCAGTGGTTTCAGGCTTTTGCTCCTTAGGTTTTGCCTAAGAATCAGCCTACAACTTTCTCAAGAATCTTTCTCCCCCTTTTTAGCATCATCTATAATTTCTTCTTGAAAAATAGGAGTAGGGGTTGTGCCAGTGGTTTGCAACAAATGGTCTTTGATAGCTTTGATATCTGCCTGAGTATCCATCTATCTAGCCTCAACCAATGCCCTAATAAGCTTCATTTGAGTTTCATGCTAAATATCAGACAATCTTCTCTGAGCCATGATGATTGGTTGCATAATATTCCATAGCTCATCAGCAGTATGTGGAGTTGATGTTTGTGTTTGAGAGTTTTGAAGCATTTGTTTCATCATGGATTTCATTTCATCAATTGATGATTCCATGTGTGTTATTCTCTCCGTTAATTCTTGGTATTTTATTTATCACCTAAATTAATAGGATCATCTAAATTCCTACCAGAGGTAGTTGTATCTGGATAAGTAACTGGAGGAACAGATTTGTGTTTGAGTCAACAATATTGCACGAAACAGAGGTATAATGGTTTGTGGGATGATTGTGGGAGAGGGTTGTGGTGTAGAAAGCGGCATTGCCCTAGGGGGAGGGGTTGTGGAAGATTGAATCGAGTGATTCAGTTGCTTTGTAATGTGGTGTCCCTATGCTTACAACTTGTTCCTTTTGTGAGGAAACAAGAGGAGGTAGGCTAAATGGTTGAGATCTTTCCAACTAATGTGAGGAAGTAGCAGCAGTGGTTTCAAGTGACTTTCGTGTGGTTACTGGGTTAACATCTGGGATCTCATCTTCCATAGGAACATGTTTATGTTGTTTTATTTTGGTGGGCTTTTTTGATTTGGAGGGTTTCTTTTTGGATTTAGCTGGTGTGGGTTGCACACCACTAGTTGTAGTGTTATGCTTACCAAGAGCAGTGGGGTCAGCAGCAGAGTTTTGAGCAGTTGATGTGTTAGCATCTAAAGTTGGCTTAACCATCTCTTCTTGTGTTTTCAAAATTTTGGTTTTTTATTTGTAATTCTAGTAAACGTTTCATGGTAAGGTTGCCAACATGACTGATAACACCTTGTTTAGCATCTTTTTCACAAACTTGGGATTGAATATAAAAACTCAATAACCTAGGAGGTATAAGAAATGCTTTATTTTTAGCAATGTTGTTATAGTTTGTCACCAAATCAGAAAACAATAACTAGGAAAAGTTAAATCAGATTTTGTTAAAATAGCATAACCCAGATACTGAATGTTTAAAGGTATTTCATTGAAAGCAATAGTCTTGGCATACAAACATAACAACAAGGCGTGGAAGAAGAATTTCATATCAGTAGGAAAATTGGGTTTGTAGATAGTTATACTTGTAAGTTGACCCTCGTACCCACGTTCAATGAATTCATCATGTAACTCTTTCTTTGTGAAAGAGGTTTTGGCATTTAGGTCATTGAGGCCAAAAACAGTAGAGATGGTGGATGGGGATATTTGAATGAGAGACTCGCCTACCTTTGATGTAATTACGTAGGCCTTTTTATCTTGAATTTGGACCTCAACATTTGCCCAGAACTGGCGAAGTGTATCAATGTAAATTGAGGCTTTTGCTTGCATGATATCTTTGTATTCGAAAGTTTTTAAAACTTTGATCATGGCATGGTAAGCTTTGTTGTTGTCGGTTTCCTCAAGGATGGGAAGATAATTACAAGGAGTTTTGATGATGAGATTCATGGTGAAGGATTGAAGAGTGTTGATTCGAGAAGAAGATGAGAGTAATGTAAACCGCTTTGAGAATTTTTGAATTCGAGACGGCAAGTATAAACTCTGTTTGGATAAAACATGGTTTATAAAGTGAAAAAGTGAATGCTGACGTGGCAGCGGTTTCAAAAGATCTAATGGCTAATGATGTGTACGAAATGCAATATATAAATTACATCAAACAATGCAACATTAGTACTAGTGTTGGAAAAAGCACGTTTCTTTGTTCCTTTTGAAATTACAGGACCAAACGAGCTTAAAAGAATAAAAGAAGCAAATAAACAGCCAAAACCAACGTAAATACAAAAAAGGAATAACGTGACATGCCCGACCCCTCTGCAACACCCCAAAGGCTGAAAACATGAAGACAGAAGCCGACCACGGGGTCGTGCCCAGCCAGGCATGGGTCATGGTCAGACCTAACACATAAAGACAAAACTAGCAGAAGCTTACATGCCCACCATAGGGCTGTGCCCACATGACCATGGGGCGTGGTCAACTCTTAGATTTTCAGAATCTTGATAGTACACTAAAGAGTTGACCACGGGACCGTGTTTAGGAGCCACGGGGGCATGTGGGGCCCTCTGCTGACAGCTGCAATTAATGAAGGAAGAGAAAAGACTGGTCATGGGTCGTGCCCAATGGACACAGGGCCGTGGCCAGGGCTCTTCTCTCACTATAAATAGGGGTGCTTGGTTCACTTCAAAGGCATCCCTTGGAAAACCATATCTCTCTCACTTTGCCACCACTCCACCACCACCACTACAACACTAACACCCATCACCATTATCCATCTTTCATCTTTAGAGTGTGTAGTAGTCTCGGGATCCAAGATTAATCGTTAGAGTTCTTTTCAAACAAAGGCCATGCTTGGCGAATCTCTTACATCACTTGGTGAAGATAAATCTTTTATGTATTACTTTTGATTTTTAATCTTTCGGCTACTTTTTAATAGGGTATGTATTAATGACTTTAATAACTAGTTTCTTATTGTTATATCGTCTCTCGTTTAGCTTAGGAACCTAAATTGTTTCTATTGTCCATACAAGCGGAAATTATATGACAAGATTAACCGAGTATGAAAGATTTACTATTTAAATGTTGTTTTATTGATCATAATAGTTCAATACATTCAGTTCCAGATCCAGCAGAGCTTCGCCGTTAGAGTGACAAAGTTGCAGAAGTTACAAATGAAGAAAACAAGACACCTATTTATAGCCACACAAGTTCGCTGGGATGAGATCAAGTTCGGGAGAACTTGTCTTGATCAAGTTCGGCCGAACTTGATCTTACATAATGATTCAGAGAGAACTTGTATTCTAATTACATAAATACCCTTCATTTTCTAGTATAATCTAGCCAAAACTAAACATACTCGATCCAAGACTACGACAGTGACATTATGCACTAACAGACTCCCCCTTGGATATAGTCTTCGTCTTGATCAGTCTTCAAAGCTCTACTTTTATCTGACATGTCCAAAGAAGTTCTTGATGGGATTTTTACGACGTTCTTGCTCTGGAATTGGCGTTTGATATGTAGGTGGCACTTTAGTCATGAATTGAAACCTTCTAAGTCTCGCCTCCCTACCCATCTCATGTATACATTCAATACGCGCTTCTTCCTTCAAAATCTCTTTGCGTTCGAGTTCCCTCCAACTTGATTCCCACATTCTACCAGAGTTAACTTCATGTGCATAGTAGACATTAATGACCCTCTGATATTGCATCGCTTGCTCTTTTTCACGCTCTTCATAACAAATCTTGCTGTAGAATAGACATTTAATATCTTCCTTCGAGCAGTTCACTAGCCACATCGGGTCTAGTATCCGAATCGTTCTCCACAACCCTCTCAATCCTTCAGCTCCAAACATTTCAACCCTTTCCTGAGTGATATCCTAATGATCTTCAAACTTTAGAACAATCACTGCTTCCCAAGTATTAGGATTAACCTGCCACCACTTAAACAGAGGATATAAATTCTATTCTATAGGCATTAGGGGTATATTCCTCATCGCTCGTGGACACTTCATTATCAACGTGATATCTTTAACCCCAGTCTTCTTATCTGTTTTGATTCTACGAATGAATGGCTTCCAATATCTGAACCCTTTTGTTGCTTCGAATTTGATCATTTTCCACACCAACTAATCAATAAACTTCATGTGATATGTGATATTACGTGTCTGCACAAGTTCCTCAACATCCCAGTAAGGCAATGTTTTGAAATCTGCCAGATATTTGAAGTATTGTACTCCAAACTCCCTCTTGATGGCATACACGTTCAACTCTTTGACTCTTTTCTTTCAACATGTCTTCGTTTAGCTGTTCGTACATCTCCTTGAAAGTTGGAAAACTATCTGTATTCTGACCCACATACTTCTCAGCTTCATCTTTTTCATCATCAGAAGACCAATCTTCAACTATAATTTGTTGTAATCGCCTGCTTCATATCGACGTTTGTAATGATACTCGTTTGGCTCAAACGTATTCACATTCAGAACTTGTTCTTTGAAATCAAAATAAAATGATTCAGCATCAACATCAATAAGCTTCGCTAAATCCTCTTTCGAGTAGTTATGCACATATTTGCCATCCTCAACATTATGTTCAAGCATTAAAATCAGAGGCTTTGTAGGAACCGCAGCCATAGGCATAGCTGTAATAGTGTTTGACATATCAACATCATCTTTTTGTTCCCCTGTTCGCTCCCCTTGAGTTTGATCTTCCGTTTGATTAGATTCATCATTGAGCAATGATGTAAAATCAAACTCTTCATTCACTTTCGCGTCAACAACTTTAAGAACGACACCACCCTAATCATCATCATTATTACCATCATCGTTGTCAGAGTCGTCTTTCGTATTGTCTGCATTGTCATCATCATCATCTTTATCTTCAGCTTCGTCATCGTCTTTCTTTTCTGTTTCTGTTTCTAGAACAACTTCAGACTCAGAAGCTTTAGTAGACTCTTTCACAGGTTCTATAATTTCTGGCATGATTTCAATAACATTCTTTCCCTTACCCTGTTCAGCCAGCTTTTTATCTGCTTTCTCTTTCGCTTCTTGCAGATCTATCCATGTGTATCCAGCATCAAAGTCTATTCCCAAACTATTAGTCAGAACTTTTTGCAGTCTGTTAAACCTACGATCATTCATTTCACGTTCCGATCGTAATTCAGCTATCTCTTTGAGTAATCTTTCATTAGCGTCTTGCAAGATTTCAGTTAGGGCCTTTAGATACACTCGATCGCTTTCTAAGAATTTGACTTTGTCAGACAGAATTTCTTTCTCAACTTCGCTCTGTTTCACCAGCTTTTCCAACTCAGCTTTCTCTGTTTCATTCTTCGCTACTTTGTCTTCCAGAATTTTCACACGCTTTTCGAGCTCATCGACTTCTGATTCTGGGAAGAAATCATTCAAATCCTGAATATCCACCGGCTCATTCGGAATATCTCCAAATAACTTCGATTTAGGAGTCATCTTCGGTGTCGATTTAGGAGTGCTCTTTGGTGTAGACGCTTTCGGTGTTGAGCTTTTAGGTTGAGCAGCAGTTGGAGAATCTTGAGATTGTATCACTAGAATTTCGAGCAATTTAGACTCAGGAGGTTCTTGTGTGACTCATGTCTGTACTAATGTTTCTTGAGCATCAGCAGATTGAACTTTTTCAGCCGCAGGAGGTTCTTGTGAACCCCTGTAGATTTTGCACCAGAAGGTTCTTGTGGGACTTCTGTGCTCTTTGGCTTTCCGACATAACGTCTGCTCTTTGCTTTTTGAGCTTTCTTTCCTTTCATCTTAGGAGAACCAGTAGTCTTCGTAGATACATCAGTTGCAGAAGACTTTAGACGCTTTGCATTCTTCTTTGGTCTCTCCTCTTCTGAATCTTTCTCATGCTCAGGCTCATAATCAACATTTGTTTCTTTCACTTTTTCTGTCTCTTTCTCAGCAATTGATTTTTAGTGGCCTTTTCTAATGAATCATCACTGTTTTCTTCATTATCTGATGTCTCAGAGATCACATCGTCTTCCTGCGTTGTCTTTTCAGCCTCTTGACTCTCTATCACCACAGCAGCACTAAACCAGCTTCTGTTTGAATATTTTCAGGCTCATCTTCATCTATCAACATAGTATCAACCTTCTTTGGCTTACGCGATGTTTTCTTTTTCTCTTGAACCACCACTTTCTTTAAAAACCAATCACTTCTTTTCTCTTTAAAAGTCGATAACCATTCTAGCTCAGCATTTCTTTCCTTCTCATCACCGCTATCATCTTTACGCCATTTGTATTCAGGTGGCGTGACAAAATTTTCTGAAGCCATAGCACCGAATAAAGGTTTTGGAACATGTGTAGATGATTGCTTCTGGAAAGTGATAAGCTTCTTCCCTATAGTATAATCCAGATGGCTCAAATACACAATATCATTATGGATCTTTCACAATATTCTTGAATTGATCATCAATCAACAGCTGTACGAATCTCGGGTACATCACAATTCTCTTTGACCCCATGTTGTTCTTCATATGAGTGAAAACCAGCTTTGAATAGTTGAACCTCTTGTTCAGAATAAGTGTTGTAGCCATGCATGCCATATAGTCTTGAACGTCGTCTAAACCGGCCTTTCGATGACTAAAGGCATGTATAATAGCATGCATCAGAAACTTGTAAGGATTAGGGACTGATCCTTTCTTCAATGTAGATTCATTCACGTGCCTCTTATATCCTATGCGGCAGAAACATCCTCTAACCATTCGCTCATCAAGCATCGTTGGATCGTTAGCTGCATCTTAAAGTGCAAAACCTTGAGAATGTCTGCTTCGGTCACTGTGATTTCTTTATCTTCATTCTCTTCACGAACCATCGATTTATTGCAGTATCATCGTCATTCATTGCTGCGGACATCCAAAATCTATTGACATGCGACCTGTACACCACCGTCTTTTCCGTGATCGCCTTATGTATCAGAATACGTTCCATAAAAGCGAGAATATCATCAAATGCTCCAAGTGATGGACATATAGCTTTATCCAGCGTGATGCACGTGTTATGAAATTTATTAAACGAGAGCTTAATATTCTGCAAACACATAAATCGAGACGAAATTAGACGAAATTTTTTAATTTTCACAAACTTTCATCATGTTCGGGCGAACTTGATTGGTAATTTGACATTTTTAACTAAGTTTGGGCGGACTTGCATAGAATATAACTATAACAAACATCAAATCTGGGCGAACTTATCTAACTATTTTAAGCATTATTTACACAAGTTCGCCCGAACTTGTTTATGATTTATCAAAACACTGCATACAAGTTCGGGCGAACTTGTGATGAAATCATTTTCACAGGTTTGTTTAGAAGTTTGGGCGAACTTATTGTTTAACATTTTAAATTCCTGATGACAAGTTCGGCCGAACTTGTCATCGTGTTCACCAAACCTGCAACATATGAATTCAAGATAGTTCTGATCAAATTAATGACATTTATACGGTCGATTTTGTTTGTTTAACACGTGTTAAGTCTTAATTTGTTCATTAAAGTCCTATAACATGTCCAACAATCAAGTTCAGATCTAAAACCGTTCAAAATCCTACAATTCATGGTCCAAATTCAGAATTCTCACCATAGCCATGATGAGTGATGTGCAAATCACCACTAATAACTAAACAATCAGGCAACACTTCGTCTTAAAAGTGTCAATTTCACAATTCGCCTCGCTCTTAAGTTCGCTCTGAATGTTGAAAAACCAGTGATGAAGTTCGGGCGAACTTGTCATCTATTTATAGATGATAAGGTCAGGCGAACTTATAGATCCAATCAGTTAAGATTAGATATAAGTCCGGGCGAACTTGATAACTGTTATCACTTTCAAAACATACACAAGTTCGGTCGGACTTGTGTACAAGTCCGGGCGAACTTGATAACTTTTCAAACTTAGATTTTTCAAAATTTTCAATTTAGACCCTGAACTTTTCAGATTTTACCAGTTTTAACAATCCACTCAGTTGACCAAATCCAAGCTAATGACCTTCGTTAACCAATTTGTCTGCCGAGTCCAAGTTAATGACCTCGGTTTGACCCGTTATGAACAAACTTTTGAATTTTTTAAAATTAAGTTTCAAATAAATGAACTTTTCATCACTTTGGCTTATCAGATTTTACAGATTAGCTCCCAGCTCGTTGTCAATCAGATTCCCACCAGTTTAGCACCTTACCAGACTTCGAAGATCCATTTTCCAACATTGGCTTGCTGAAAACAATGTAGAAACAAAATCCTTTTGTATTTTTGTAAGTTTATGCTAAAACACACTGAAAATCTTTTTGGTTTTAATCTGTAAAGCAGATAAACTTTGTACAGAACAAAGTAAACTATGTACAAACATATTTACAGACATATTTTTATGAATTGATGTCTAAGGATCATATCAGTTGTTTGAGACATATCACCGATGCCGTTGACCTTTTAATGACTTTAAGTTTTAAACTTTTTTACCTAGATTGTCGATATGTTTGTCCACTTAAACTTCGACACATTTCTCAATTGTTCCAAGATATGTTAGATATGAATTATGAAACTTGACTTAACTGTGGTTCCCATCTCAGAATATACTCCCGTATCAAGATTCCCTAGATTTCATCTTACAGGTGAATATAGCGTAAATGATATCTGTATCTGGGTTAATGTGAAGCCTTGAGAGCTCAGGTTAATACCACCGTATCGACAAAGAGATGAAGGTTCGACTTAAAGGTGTGTTCCATTTAAGGAATCTTTTAAGCATTGCAAATGATTAGATCTTTCGATTCTTTTAAGGTTTGCATGCAGTTTAAGGGTTTATTGCAAAAGCATTATAGAAGTTCTAGGCTATTGCTTTCGCAAAATCAGAAGAACTTATATAATACCCCAGATATCAACTATCTATAAAGACCTCGTATCTCAGAATCAGGCAATCTCTCAAACGAAATTTCAGAGTACTACGTCCATATATCCGAGAGATGTTAATCCACAAGATTAAGCAGTTGTAAAATTAAGTTTATATCTCAGAAATAATTTGTTGAACGTGTAAAGCCTATCGACACATCCACAGTAAGACTTGTTTATCACTTTTTAAACTTTACATTTCTTTAGCATACTGTGATAGTCCACTGATGTATTATCATTTCCCTTGTGACAACAAGTTCTTTTTGTCTTTTTCAATGTTTTTGTACTTTTTGAAAAATTTTCATATGTTTTTGTATTTTCTCAAATATTTCACCCCCTAAAATCAAAAACATATTTTTGTATTTTAGTTTTTAAGAAATACTAATCTAAAAGATATAACAAACCAATGTGGATCACGTGAACTCGTCGTCCGATCCGTATTCAACCTCTGCTTCCGCACCTGTCAACAAATTTTTAATACCGTTAAGTCTCGTTAGATATTTAAATCTTGTTAAAGGAAATGCTTTGGTAAAAAAATCAGCCTTTTGTTCCTCGATATGGATTTTCAATTCGTATCAACTTCTTTTCATAGCAGTCATGAATGAAGTCATAACGAATTTCTATGTGTTTAGTTCGAGAGTGATGAACAGGATTTTTGGTTATGTCGATTGCTGCCTTATTATCTACATATAAAGGCGTATCAAGAAATTGCAATCCAAAGTCCCTCATCTGTTGTTGAATCCATAAGATTTGTGAACAACAGCTGGAAGCAGAAATGTATTCTGCCTCACAAGTTGAGAGAGAGACCGTGGTTTGTTTCTTGTATTACCACGTTACTAATCGAGTTCCGAAGAACTGGCAACCAGCCGTCGTAGACTTTGAATTCAGCTTGTCCACCCCAAAGTCAGATTCAGCGTATCCCGTCATATCAAAATTATCATTCTTTGGATACCACAAGCCAATGCTTGGACATCCCTTCAAGTAACGGAATATTCTCTTGGCTATCTGCATGTGAGACACTCGGGGACTGGACTGATATCTCGCGCAAAGGCAGGTAGGATACATGATATCTGGGTGAGATGCCGTCAGATACATCAGAGATCCTATCATCGACCGATAGAGTGTATCATCCACTTTGGTTCCAGTTTCTTCTATGCAAATCCCATGGTTCAGCTCCAGCGGAGTCGAAAGCGGCTTCGAGCTATCCATTTCAAACTTCTTGAGAATATCGTGAACATACTTTTGTTTGATGAATGAATATGCCGTCTGGTAACTGATCCACCTGTAAATCAAGGAAGAATTTCATTTCGCCCATAGAAGACATCTCGAATTTCTTCTTTATGATCTTTTCGAACTCTTTGCAAAGACTATCATCTGTTGAACCAAAGATGATATCATCCACATAGATTTCTATGATGATTAGATGATTTCTGACTTCCTTGGTAAACAAAGTACTATCCACTATGCCTCTAGTAAAGCCGTTTCCAACGAGATGTTGAGATAACGTCTCGTACCAAGCTCTCGGGGCTTGGTGTAATACGTATAAGGCTTTGTCTAGGAGATAAGCTTTGTTCTTGTTCAGCGAATTGACGAACCCCGGTGGTTGGCCGACGTATACTTGTTCGCGTAGCTTACCATAGAGAAATGCGGATTTCACATCTAACAGGTACACCTTAAAACCTTCCCAAGCTGTGAATGCAAGGAAAATGCGGTTTGACTCTAAGCGTGCAACCGGTGCATAAACTTCTGTGTAGTCAATACCTTCTTGCTGGTGGAAACCTTTGACAAACCGAGCTTTGTTTCTAACAATCACTCCCCGATCATCCCTTTGCACTTGAAGACCTACTTCGTGTCTATAGCTTTCTGCTTTAGTGGGTAAGTCTACAAGTCTCCAGACTCCCAGTTTCTCAAATTGTAACAATTCCTCTTGCATTGCTATCACCCAGTTGTCGTCACCCAGAGCTTCATTCACAGTCTTTGGCTCTATTTTAGATATGAAACATGAATAATAGCAGTAGTCTTGAGTTAGAGCTGTCACACCCCGACCGCAGCAGAAAAAGGTGATCGGGGCATGATTGGGTTTTCATCAAAGCTCATGACATTTATTATAATGTTTCATATTTATTATTACAATTTAAAGGAGATCATACAATCAAATCATACGATTACAACATGTTCTATACATCTTTCTAGACTTCATTATTTTTCTTCTAAGGCAATTTCCTATGTGTTCCTTGCTTCATCCTGTCCACCTGTATCAGGTGTAAAAATGGTTTTTGGGTCAACAAAAAGTTGGCAGGTGAATCCTATGAAAACATTTAAACGTGTTTATTGTATTGATTATAAAATAAAGTGCATAACCACATATGAGTAAATGTAGATGTAAATTTATTCACAAAACACATAATATTAAATATTGCACACACATACAACAATTGATTGTTTTGAGGCACGCGTTGTTCAACTCGTCTCCCACGAGGAACTGATGGGCCTAATGAATGAGTTTTGAGGCACGCGTTGTTCAACTCGTCTTCCACGAGGAACTGATGGGCCTAATAAATAATTTGCATACAACTTGACAATATGTAATACATCACAACAAACAATATTTACATTCTAAGTTTAGATCATATAATGGTATAGCACGAGTTTGAATAAGCGAATTAATTTAAGCGACACATGATACACCCCAAAACATGAATAAAAAGGGAATTTGTAAGAATTCACTCACAGTGGTTGCGTTTCTTGGATTGATGATGAATGCGCACGAATTTGGATTTAACCACAAGAGAAACTAACCTAAATAATAACATAATGGTTCGGTAAATAAGTGGATTTTATTAACAATTTTAATAGGATTTTTAGATTTATTTTTGTGAGTTCAAGGTCATTTTCTAACTTTAAAAATAATATTTTAAGTATTTTTAAATAAAATAAATAAATAAAAGAAAATTTTTTTTTTTGACTTTTTGACCAGTTGACCGTTGACCAGTTGACCGTTGACCGTTTGACCGGTCGGACCGTGTTTATTATATGCGCTGAGTGAGGTTCGAACTCGTGACCTCCCGTACGCGTGCACGCAGCTCTACCAACTGAGCTACGTGTCTAACCCGAAATATTTATGTTTTTAATTATACCTATATACTATTTAGATTATTCAGAATCATTTACTTTAAAAAGAATTTTAATCATGTCGAACCGGTTGCAGAAACAGGATTCGAACTCGTGACCTGTGGTTTAACTTTGCACACAGTCCACCGCTGGACTGTGTGTCTAACTTGGTTAAAATACTTTTTTTTATTAACCTTATATACTAACTGGAAAGTGTTATGGGCCTTTCAAAAAAATTGGGATTTATCGCAGGAAACCGGTTAAGTGCACGAATCGAACTCGGGACGTGTTGTTTAAAATTGCACACAGTCCACCACTAGACTGTGTGTCTAACCCGTTTAAAAATCTGTTTTAAATTAAACTTATATATTAACAGCGCTTCATCTTCTTCAGTTTATGAAACCAGTGAATTAACTCGACTGATTAATCAATAATTCTTGTTGAATTAGTTGATTATGTATTACTGATTAACGAAATTAATTTAAACAGAAGGGTTTTAAGGATGTTGTACCGAACATGTGTGATTTCCGATGAATTTCCGGTGACTGAAACTTTTCCGGCGACGTGTAACTTGCGACAGAGGATCTACAGGAAGTTTGAGGTGAGTGCGGTGCTTTCTGTCTGAGCTCTAGAAGTCCTTTTAGAGTAAGGCAAAGAAATGAAATGGGTTCGGTTTTTCGGCGACTTGCAGAGAATTCCGGCGAGTTGTAGAAAATTTCCAGCGACTTGCAGCGAGGTTTTTCAGAGTGAGTTTGAGAGTGATAAACGAATTGGAGTGAGGAATTTAGCCCTGTATTTATAGGCTGCTTCGTGAGATTCGATTTTTGGTTAACTCGGCGGTTATGACTGAAATTGGGGCTAGACATCGGTTATAGCGTTATAGTTAAAAGAATTAATGGCTGAACTCGCGGATTGCCGGATTTTCCGGCGATTGCGAGTCCGCCGCGCTGATACCTGGTTTTTGAATTTAAGTTTTGCTTTAAGTATTAATTGTTTCAGTATATTAACCAAAGGCATCGTGTGGCGGAGTGGTGTTGTGGTTGTTTGGTGAACTAGCTGACCCGGGTTCGAAACCCGGCAGCTTGTTATTATTTTTTTTGCACTAATTTTTAATCTTTAATAATTATAGTTTTTAAATTCTAAAATGTTTATTAATTATGTATTGCTTAAAATTAGTTTGAGCTTTAAATATGCAACGAAAATTTTAACTGGATGTTCGGTTAGTAAACGAAGCGGGTTTGAAAAACCCGTTTTTTGACGGATGTTACAGTATCCCCTGCTTGTAGAAATTTCGTCCCGAAATTTAAGTAGTGGTATGTTTGACTCAAAAGGAGGGTAGTTTTGGCAATTACATACTTAGAAGAGGGTGAGAGTTTAAATCTTATTTGAGGCGGTAATGTTCCTAGTAAGGGTTGAATACCCTGTTACAGGAATCGCTTTTTGATGCCTAAAGTATAAGAATGCGGGACCTGGATAAACTGAGTTGATTGACTAGGCACGATTTTATGCATAAGAGTTTTGAGGGAATTGATACGTTTGAAATGGTAAGGTTACATCCTAAAACAAAACTTCTACCACTATAACCTACATGGAACCTCTCATAACCGCCTGATAATGCCTCTGATCCTTTGGCAAGAATACTTATATATAGGAAGTACCAGCGGCGTATCCACCATATTCATGTTAAATTTTCATTGGCTTTATCAGTAAGTTATGATTAGTTCTATGTGACTCTAGAACATAAACAAACACAACAACCAAAGCTTGAGTCTTAATTCTGAAAGTATACATGTTTGAATGATGACAGTACCTCTCTCGTTTGTTATGATGAAGAGGTTAGTCTATGTAGAAGTGAGACACAACCCAACTTCTTTGAATGATGAGACTGAAATACGTTGAGATGTATGATGATATGAATGCTAAATCAGTGAGTATGAAACAAACTTCAACCATGACATTACTAAATCCTACATGGAACTTCTCATAACCGCCTGACAATGCCTCTGATCCTTTGGCAAGAATACTTATATATAGGAAGTACCAGCGGCGTATCCACCATATTCTTGTCAAATTTTCATTGGCTTTATCAGTAAATTATGATTAGTTCTATGTGACTCTAAAATATAAACAAGCACAACAACCAAAACTTGAGTCTCAAATCTGAAGGTATACATGATTGAATGATGATAGTACCTCTCTCGTTTGTTATGATGAAGGGGTTAGTCTAGGTAAAAGTGAGACACAACCCAACTTCCTTAAATGATGAGATTGAGACACGTCGAGATGTATGATGATATGAATGTTAAATCAATGAGTATAAAACAAAACTGAAATAGTAATTCGCATTAAGATTCTTGGATAAATCTCCAATTTATAATTGAGATACGTGAAGATTGAGATAACATAAAGAAAACATAAAAACTAAGCGGTGGGAGTTGAATCTTGATTTTTGGTGAAGAAAACTAGTTGGGTGGTTCGTTTGGGCCGTTATTATCTTCAACAGGATTGGCGTTGATGTTGTAAACTCTTCCTCTTGCTGGCGGTGGAGCTGGGTTTGCTTGATTTGCTTGGTTAACTGAGTTTGCTTGAGCTTGGGCGTTGATGATGTTAACCAATCGAGGGCACGTGTTTCTAAAATGGGTAGGGTCGCCACAATTGAAACAAGCTCGAACATATGGGAACATGGGGTATTGGGGTTGTTGATATGTTTGGATCATGTTTTGAGTAGGGGGTGAGGTTTGGTTTTGAGAGGTGCGGCAAACCTTGCTCAAATGACCATAGCGTTCACAATTTGCACATAGTCGACAAGGGAAGGTAGGTGGATGGTGATAAAAACAGGTGTTGCATTGAGGGTGAGGTCCAATGTAAGGTTTCTTATTTGGGTAAGTTGAGTTGGGTGCTACTTGAGTGATTGGGATAGCTTGGAGGGGTACAACTTGTGCAGCTGGTTGATTGCGTTGGGTGACAGTGAAAATTTGTCCATCTCGTTTTCTTTTAACAATGGGTTGAGAAGCGGATTCGGTTTGGGTGGAGTTTGAGGTTCAGTTGATGCTCTATCCTTCTTCTTCTCCTCCTTGAAGTCTTTATTCCGTATGCGGTTCTCGGTGAGCTCTGTAGCTAACTCCATTGCTGCTTCCAAAGTTACAGGTGTGGTACTTATTATCGGGTCTTGAATTTTTGAAGGAAGACCTCGAATGTAGTGCTCGATCAAACGGTAGAGAGGAGTGAACAAGTTGGGGACCATCTGATTCACTCGAGAAATCTGTTGTTGTATGTGGTGTGGTCGCCCTCTTTTTGCTTCAAAGAATAGAACTCATCCTCTAATTTCTTGATTTCGCTTCTTGGACAGAAACGTCTTGTCATGATCTCTTTCAGCTCTTCCCAAGTCAAAGTCATAACATTCTCAGCACCTCGTTTGGCCTTCTCTGTATTCCACCATGTAAGTGCTATTCCAAGCAAACGACCGGTAGCATATCGCACCTTGCGATCATCGGGGCAATCGCAATTTAGAAAGTGTTTTCCATTTCCTCAAACCAATGGAGGAGAGCGGTGACACCTTCAGTCCCTTCGTATTTTGGAGGATCTCAGGATTTGAAATGCTTGAAGGTGCATTTAGTGGTATTTGGGGGAGGGTTGACAACATTTTGATCTTCTTGATTGACGGGATCAGCGGTAAGGGCTTGTTGAACTTGAACTACAATGTTGGGTATTACGGCAGCCATTTGTTTAGCGATTTGGGCAGCCATGCGCTCGCGGGCTTTTCCTGATCTCATCTTCCTACGAGCGAGACTAGAAGACATCTACAAGGAATACGTATCAAGAGTATGAGTTGGACGTTTTAGGGGTCATGTGTCGTATTTAGGAATGAACATTCATAAATTAAATATTGAATAATAAATCTACTACATCCATAGGATGTCTTGGGCTTTGCTCGTAATTGGGCCTTGCATGCCGCCATACTTCACCTTCGTAATCATGTGGGCCCCCATGATTACCGGGTTTTTCATATGGTTCGCATGTGTTAGCCTGGTTACGTACACTAAAACCCGGAGAAAATCGAGAAATATGTATGTAACGTATGATATTTGGAGTGCATCCAGGTGTGGACACGGTGACAACTCAAAGTGGGGTTAGTTCGAACGACGTTTGGTGTGGCATGCTTTGGCCTAATAGGTCCTTTGTACTCTCATCGTTAGTCCCCAGGTAGGCAAACTGGTCCGTTATATTGGATTTATACGAATGCCAACCTAGACAGGACGTTCCGACTACCGGTACTTGTACCCTTACAGTTACTACATGCCCGTCGCAGAACTCACTTTGATGAGATTGAAAAATGAAAATGCGACAAAATCTTGAATAACGGAAGTATGAAAATGATTTAAATATGTGAACATTGAAATATGTGTGATGATTGTATATGTAAGCATGTTATGTTCGACTATAAGTATGATTCATTAAGTATCACAAAATATAATATTGGAAGTGTTTGCATGCATTTGTGTATGTAATAAATATGAAAGAAATAAACATCATGAGTTTGCATGTAACCACATAAACAATTAAAATCTAATCAACTATAGTATAGGCTCTAAGGGTCTAATAACCTATCCTATATCCCTATAGTCAAAAGCTCTGATACCAATCTGTCACACCCCGACCCGCAGCGGAAAAAGGTGATCGGGGCATGATTGGGTTTTCATCAAAGCTCATGACATTTATTATAATGTTTCATATTTATTATTACAATTTAAAGGAGATCATACAATCAAATCATACGATTACAACATGTTCTATACATCTTTCTAGACTTCATTATTTTTCTTATAAGGCAATTTCCTATGTGTTACTTGCTTCATCCTGTCCACCTGTATCATGTGTAAAAATGGTTTTTGGGTCAACAAAAAGTTGGCGAGTGAATCCTATGAAAACATTTAAACGTGTTTATTGTATTGATTATAAAATAAAGTGCATAACCACATATGAGTAAATGTAGATGTAAATTTATTTACAAAACACATAATATTAAATATTGCACACACATACAACAATTGATTGTTTTGAGGCACGCGGTGTTCAACTCGTCTCCCACGAGAAACTGATGGGCATAATGAATGAGTTTTGAGGCACGCGTTGTTCAACGAACTGATGGGCCTAATGGATGAGTTTTGAGGCACGCGTTGTTCAACTCGTCTCCCACGAGGAACTGATGGGCCTAATAAATAATTTGCATACAACTTGACAATATGTAATACATCACAACAAACAATATTTACATTCTAAGTTTAGATCATATAATGGTATAGCACGAGTTTGAATAAGCGAATTAATTTAAGCGACAGATGATACACCCCAAAACATGAATAAAAAGGGGAATTTGTAAGAATTCACTCACAGTGGTTGCGTTTCTTGGATTGATGATGAATGCACACGAATTTGGATTTAACCACAAGAGAAACTAACATAAATAATAACATAATGGTTCGGTAAATAAGTGGATTTTATTAACAATTTTAATAGGATTTTTAGATTTATTTTTGTGAGTTCAAGGTCATTTTCTAACTTTAAAAAAATTATTTTTAAGTATTTTTAATTGATTTTTAAATAAAATAAATAAATAAAAGAAAATAAAAATTTGTGACTTTTTGACCAGTTGACCAGTTGACCGTTGACCGTTTGACCAGTCGGACCGTGTTTATTATATGCGCTGAGTGAGGTTCGAACTCGTGACCTCCTGTACGCGTGCACGCAGCTCTACCAACTGAGCTACGTGTCTAACCCGAAATATTTCTGTTTTTAATTATACTTATATACTATTTAGATTATTCAGAATCATTTATTTTAAAAAGAATTTTAATCATGTCGAACCGGTTGTAGAAACAGGATTCGAACTCGTGACCTGTGGTTTAATTTTGCACACAGTCCACCGCTGGACTGTGTGTCTAACCTGGTTAAAATACTTGTTTTTATTAACCTTATATACTAACTGGAAAGTGTTCTGGGCCTTTCAAAAAAATTGGGATTTATCGCAGGAAACCGGTTAAGTGCACGAATCGAACTCGGGACGTGTGGTTTAAAATTGCACACAGTCCACCACTGGACTGTGTGTCTAACCCGTTTAAAAATCTGTTTTAAATTAAACTTATATATTAACAGCGCTTCATCCTCTTCAGTTTATGAAACCAGTGAATTAACTCGACTGATTAATCAATAATTCTTGTTGAATTAGTTGATTGAGTATTACTGATTAACGAAATTAATTTAAACAGAAGGGTTTTAAGGATGTTGTACCGAACATGTGTGATTTCCGACGAATTTCCGGTGACTGAAACTTTTCCGGCGACGTGTAACTTGCGACAGAGGATCTACAGGAAGTTTGAGATGAGTGCGGTGCTTTCTGTCTGAGCTCTAGAAGTCCTATTTTAGAGTAAGGCAAAGAAATGAAATGGGTTCGGTTTTCCGGCGACTCGCATAGAATTCCGGTGAGTTGCAGAAAATTTCCGGCGACTTGCAGCGAGGTTTTTTAGAGTGAGTTTGAGTGTGATAAACGAATTGGAGTGAGGAATTTAGCCCTGTATTTATAGGC
This sequence comes from Scalesia atractyloides, assembly GCA_947069175.1. NCBI lineage: Eukaryota > Viridiplantae > Streptophyta > Magnoliopsida > Asterales > Asteraceae > Scalesia > Scalesia atractyloides. The sequence continues at coordinate 34,231,811 of CAMTDV010000030.1, forward strand.
TGCTTCGTGAGATTCGATTTTTGGTTAACTCGGCGGTTATGACTGAAATTGAGGCTAGACATCGGTTATAACCGATGTCATCGACGGTTATAGCGTTATAGTCAAAAGAATTAATGACTGAACTCGCGGATTGCCGGATTTTCCGGCGATTGCGAGTTCCGCCGCGCTGATACCTGGTTTTTGAATTTAAGTTTTGCTTTAAGTATTAACTGTTTCAGTATATTAACCAAAGGCAGCGTGTGGCGGAGTGGTGTTGTGGTTGTTTGGTGAACTAGCTGACCCGGGTTCGAAACCCGGCAGCTTGTTATTATTTTTTTTGCACTAATTTTTAATCTTTAATAATTATAGTTTTTAAATTCTAAAATGTTTATTAATTATGTATTGCTTAAAATTAGTTTGAGCTTTAAACATGCAACGGAAATTTTAACTGGATGTTCGGTTAGTAAACGAAGCGGGTTTGAAAAACCTGTTTTTTGACGGATGTTACAAGAGCAACTCGGGTGTAGAAACAACTTAACGCTTTGTTGATTTGACTTCTAGTTCGCACACCAATTTGTAATTCTCCAATAATATTTGTTGAAGGATGATAAGAATAAGATCGTGGCATCTCCTCACTAGGAACATCAACCGAACTTTGCTGATTTGTAACATTCAGATCAACGATCAATTCAACATTAGGAGCACTAGATGTAGCTTCGTTTTGATTGCTCGGGCCAGGAGATTGATTCAACATGTTGGATATCTGCTCGGATTCATCATCTGAAGAAGATTCATCATCATCATCATCATAAGTCAGAGCTACATCAGAATCGGAATTATGATTCTCAGCAGTATTGGGCTCTGTTGTTGCATTTCCTGGTTCAGTGGAAACATTAACTGGAGTTGTAGTAGGTTTTGCTTCAGAAACTTGTTCAACTAGAACACTACTATTACTCGGACCTGCACCAGAAGATGAAGTATCCAACGTGGGTTGATTAACCACAATTGGCCTAATAATCTGTTCTTGGTTGGCCGACTGTTGAAGATAATAAAGCACTGCAAGTTCTTCATCAGTCGATTCTTCTGGCAAGTCGAAGGACTTCCACAAATCTTGGTAGTGGAACAACCACGCATCGCCTTTCCCCTGAATCGGAGTTGTGTACCGAAAGCAATCAATGTGTTGTGCTTCGATTACCTTTCTCAAAGAGGGAACATAAACTCTCCTTAGCGGACTAGCATACCCGACAAAGAAACCTTCAAGCGATTTGGCACCGAACTTTCCATCTTGATCAAATACTGTACATGGTGCACCAAATGGCTCTAGATATTTCAGGTTTGATTTCCTTCGGTTGATCATTTCAAAACATGTCTTTTTAGTTGGTTTGATAGTTAAGACCCTATTTAAAGTGTAGCAAGCCGCTGCAACCGGCTCACTCTAGAAGCTAACAGGAAGTTTCGAGTCTGCAAGCATGGTTCTTGTTGTTTTGATCAAAGTTCTATTCTTCCTCTTAGCTACGCCATTTTGTTGTGGAGTATAAGGTGCACTGAATTCATGCATAATTCCTTTGGCGTTGCAAAACTCTTTCATCTTGTTGTTCTTGAATTCCGTGCTGTTGTCACTGCGAATACGTCTGATAGGCAGATGATATAAATTTTCGAGCTTCTTGAAGAGAATCACCAGATTATCGAACGTTTCATCCTTTGACTCCTGAAAGAAAACCCATGAATATCGAGAATAATCATCTGTGACGACCAAGCAGTATAAATCTCCTGAAATACTTTGGACGTTCACCGGACCAAAAAGATCCATATGAAGACGTTCAAGCGACAACTTTATAGAATTCAGAATCTTCTTCGGATGTGACTTTTGATCTGCTTCCACTTTTTACATTCTAGACAGTGATCTGTCATATGGAAGCTTTGAAGATTCACCCATTCAACTAAATCGTTATGAACCAGAAAATTCATTTTCCTCAAATGAATGTGCCCCATTTTTTGATGCCATAGAATAGAATCTTTCTCCGTGGCTTTAGTGAAAAAACATTGAGCCGATTTCGATGATGTAGTAGCGACGCCCATATCTAAAACATAAAGATCATTCTTTCGAGGCCGCGCATAAGAATCCAATCATCAGGAATCTTGAAACCCGACTTCAGAATAATAAACTCTTTGTCATTAAAGTGAACTGTAAACTGTTTGTCACAAATCTGCGAAATTCTTAGAAGATTGTTCTCTAGCTCAGCAATGTAGTTCACACGATCAAACGATACTACGCCATTGGAAAGTTTTCCTTCGACGACAATCCTTCCTCCTTGATTACCGGCAAAACCAACATATCCGCCGTTTATAGCCTTGATGTCAAACAAAAGAGCTTTCATCCCTGTCATATGCCTTGACGCTTCACTATCCAGAATCCACTTTGAAAGAACGGATCTCTGGAGCCCCTACACATATTAGCATTCAGTTAAAAAGCTCGACCCAAGCCTTCTTGGTCTTGGGTTTGGGATAAAAAGCTTCGTAATCATCCTTAAAATCTCCATCTGAGCCTCCACTGTCATTAACATTTTCAAACTGAACTTTTGTTTTACCTTTTGAAGATTTGATACCAATTGAAGATTTAACAGTTTCAGATTTATTCTCAGATTTTGATTCTTTGTTGTTACCAGTCTTAACAAGCTCAGACTTGGTAACTTCAGATGTTGATGACTTCTTTTTAGCAATCCAGGATTGTGATTTTATATTTGCCTTTTTTATATAAAACCTTGATTCATTTGTCTTGGAAGTTTCACCTTTCTTGAAAGTTGAGTTTTCAAATTTAGTTTTAGGTTTAACTTCAAGTTTAGATTCATTTCTTTTCAGAATCGTGACAGGTTTTACAAACTCTGGTTGCTTAGGTTTTTCAACATCTGAACTTGTTTTCCTTTGAAGATAGTCCGGCTTAGATTTCGGACACTTGCGCGCAATAAGACAACCTTCATTGCACTTGAAGCAAGTCCGATCATCATGAGAATGTCCACTAGTGCATTTTACACCACTTGTGGCTTTGGCCTTATCTCGAAGTTCTTTTTCCTATTTGAACTCATCGTTTGATTGCTTCCCAATCAAATTTTCTTCTTGAACCATGCTTGTCCCATAAACGAATGTCATGTTTTTATCTTTGTATTCGCGAAGTGGTGACTTTTTCTTATTCGGTTCTTCTTCAACATCTAAACCCAGCCCTACTCTCCTATGTTCCGGAAAGTCACCACCATTCCTTCGGTTTCTTTTAGGTTTGGAGTAAAACTTCTTTCCATTGATTTCTAAATCTTCTGATGAAACTTCCACGAGTTTGAAAAATTTGTCAAGCTGATCTTCCTTCACATTCCGAATCGGAAAGCTATCGTCGAAGTATAGTCTATCAGAATCCTTAACTTTGTACATGACAACATTAGGATCATCACTTAGGCTATCGTCTGATGATTTATCATCATTTTCGGATTGTGAATCAGAATTATTCGAACTCGAGTTGGCGCTTTCATAGCAGCCACCATCAGATTCACTCAAGACATTATCAACAACTTGCTTAACCACTGCTTCGCATCATCACTCGTGTAAGTTATATCAATGTTCTCAGGCAGCTCGTTTTTCTTTTCGGTTAAAAGTTCAATATTGAGCGCCTTTTCCATCCCCTCAACCTTTTTACGACAATACTTTTTGCATAGAGGAGGTGGAACATTGGTATAGTCTCCACGTTTCTTACCTTTGGTCTTCTGAACATTTTCTTCCGATTGAATCGTCGGAAGAATGTGATCGATGACATAGGCATTCGTGGTATAGCTCTTTAGAAGCTGTCGAACCCTTTCGGTTTCGATTTTCATGTCTTGAAGTTCTTGTTTTACTTCAGCAATGTTATTAATGTAAACGTTAATAGCTTTTTGTTTTCCATTAAAGTAGCTTTTAACATTCTGATAGTATCATCTTGTTCAATGTTATTTCTATCCAACCTGCTGTAATCATCTTTCATTTTGTCATAGGCCTCCTTCATTGTGTGATAATCGTATTTGAAATTATTATTATGCACATTGATTTCAGCTATGATCTGAGATTTTTCAGCACATTGAACACACGGTTCAACACATTTTTTACATGGTTTTTCTACCTCGACAATTTTTACCTTTTCTTCTGAACCTACCTTTGTCAGATTTGCCATCATAGCCTTGTTGGCAATCTCTGTAAGGTTTTCTTCATTCATTTCCTTGGTCACGTTTATCACTTCTTCAATCTCAGGCTTCTCCTCAGCAACATTCTCTGAAGATGTTGTTTCACCAAAACAACCTGCAAAACTAGTAGACATATTAGGGGAAAACATACCCTGCATTGTATGCCGATAAATTTCCTCTTCCTCAGCTTGTTGCATGTACTCTTCTAGTAATGCACTTTCCATGGTTGCATCTTCAGCATATGTGTCTTCTACGATCTCGCCCGTAAGAGCAACACCGGTCTTCTTGGCAATATAAGAGTTCCAATCAAACCGTCATCTTCATTTGAAGCAACCATTGCCTTTTCAGTTGTTGTTTGGTTTCTCTTAGATTTCGACTTGTGTCTTCTATAGGAATGGCTTGTACTAAAGTGACTTCTTGTAGTATTCGTTGCCACCTCCAAATGGACTTTGATTGCCCGTTGCTTCAGAATTCTTGCATTCTCTCTTGAAGTGCCCTTTTTGTCGGCATCTGACGCAAGTGACTTTCATTTTGTTGAACCCTAATTTGTTGCTAGAGTTTTCGATGTCTCTGCCGGTAAGAGCAACAAACTTTGTAACCCTCCGATACATTGAAGCTAAGGACCATTTGATGTCCATCAGTTCAAGTTCTTCTTCATCTACTTGATCATAATCTTCGGCGATCATTTCCGGATTACCAATCTTCCCGGCCACCAAGCTTCCATATGATTCTAACACTGTGGCGAGAAGTGCCATGTGTTGTTTGGAAACTTGTTCAGAAACGACATTGTTTAGACTAACAGCAATGTTGCATTTGTACACATTTGGATTAGAATTTGATTGATTATTCTGATTTGCTTGATTCATATATGAAGAATTTGAACCAGTGCTTGAATACGAGGAATTCTGGGGACTCTGATCATATTTCGGATATGATTGAGTTTGACTCTGTTGCGAATGATTCGAAGAATTCAGATTCGCGCTAAAAGCGGTTTGGATCTTCGGGCTAATGATATTCTCTTGAGCTCCTGACTTGTAGTACAGCCCTACATCTTGAGTCACGTATCACATTTTTTGATTTTGCTATCTTTAACAACTCCATCTCGTGCCCTTCCAGTTTATTAACAAATGTGGACAGTTTGAAGAACTCCCAACTCGCACTTTCTTTGAGCACCATGAGATAAGTCATCCACTCACCCTCAGGTAAAGTGTCATCTAGCTTATCAATGCATTCTTCTTCTATTTTCTCAAGCCCGTGTCTCCTCATGATCATTTTCAGATGACAAAACCTTTCGATCATTTGCTTCATCGTTTCCCTTTAATCATCGTAAATATGTCAAATTCTTTCATGATCAGTGCTTTCTTGCTTTTGACCATTTATGCACTTCCCTGATATTTGTTTTTCAAGGATTTCCATAGCTCTTGTTCAGTCTTGAATTCTGGTAGAAGCACCAAAATATCTTCTTTCACCGATTGTTGGATCAAGCTTATCATTTTCTTCTCGGCGACGTAAGCATCTTTCAGTAAAGTTGAGAACTTGTTGATGTCGATAACATTATCATTCTCGTCCTTGGGCCATGTATAACCAGTCTCTATTGCCACCCAGCTGTGGGAATATGTAGCTTGGACCCAATTCATAAACTTCTCTTTCCATCCCTCATATTCGTCCATACACATGAGTTTTGAAGGCTTTACAGACGTGCCCATCTCGTTATCGATGTTTACTTGATTTACCATTTGAGCGTTTGATGCTGAAGCAGTCATGAATGCACTGTGAAGATCTTCCATCTTGAAAATTTACGAATTTTACTGAAAAACACATGTTCACAAACTTTGAAAAATAATCAGTACACTGACAAGTTCGGGCGAACTTGCAGTATGGTAAAAAATCAGATTTCATTACACAAGTTCTGTGTTTGACTTTTGAAAATTCTCCCTAATTAAGTTCGGTCGAACTTATGTTTGATTTTCAAGAGAATTGTTAAGTTCGGGGGAACTTATGCTAAATCTTCAACACATTTTAATCAAGTTCGGGTGAACTTGATAAAATTGAAGGAAAGTTAGATAAGTTCGAGCGGACTTGTCTATAATTCTTGAAATAACAGTACAGTTCGGGCGAACTTGATTAAAAATCAGAGAATTTAATCAAGTCCGGGCGGACTTGATGTTAAGTTCGGCCAGAATTTGTTTGCAAAACATGGTTTTTGAACTTTTTGATATCAATTCGTGTGAATTTGATGTCCATACTTTTAGGGGTTTACCACAAGTGTATTTTACATGACATATTAAAAACTCAGCTACTTTTATCCATGAATTCATTGTTTTCTTTGTAAAATGAAGAAAAAATGGTAGAAAGAGGTAGAATAAGAGTAGATCTTGCAATGATTGCACCAATTTAGGTACCGTGGCTCTGATACCACTTGTTAGATCGTCTCCCGTTTATCTTAGGAACCTAAATTGTTTCTATTGTCCATACAAGCGGAAATTATATGACAAGATTAACCGAATATGTAAGATTTACTGTTTAAGTGATCTTTTATTGATCATAATAGTTCAATACATTCAGTTCCAAATCCAGCAGAGCTTCGCCGTCAGAGTGACAAAGTTGTAGAAGTTACAAATGAAGAAAACAAGACACCTATTTATAGCCACACAACTTCGCTGGATGAGATCAAGTTCGCCCGAACTTATCTTAATCAATTTTGGCCGAGCTTAATCTTACATAATGATTCCGGGGGAACTTGTATGCTAATTACATAAATACCCTTCATTTTCTAGTCCAATCTAGCCAACACTATACAGACTCGATCCAAGACTAAGACATAGACATTGTACACTAACACTTATGTTGAAAATAAATTTTCCTTACCATTTCTTCATGACGTCATGGATTTGCTCATTTGTGTCTTTATGTCTATATAAAGCACGTTAACTACATGGAAGGGGGTTAGAAGGGTGGTTTGGTAAAGTTCTTATCTCGTTCAGTGTATAGATCCTACGAGGACTTAGCTTAAGCTTACTAGGACCTCCTTCAATGCCCTATGGTATTGGATGGTGGGGGTGTGAATAGCTTGAGCCCCTCATATATTAACTACCATTAATATATTAAACCGGCCTCTAGGGATTGTATCCCTGCTGACTCAAACCACTTGGCCGAGGGTAACGTCACCTTCAAAAGAGGGGCCTACCACTTTTTGCATTAATAACTTACTTAATTGTCTTTCAATATTCCGGCATCTTGGCATTGTATCCCGGCTGACTCAAACCACTTGGCCTAGGGTAACGTCACCTTCAAAAGAGGGGCCTACTACTATAACTAAGAGAATCTCTTAAAAGTCCGAAAGTGCAAAAATCATCAAAGGGTACATAAGAGAGGAGTTGGATTCAAGTGCTTCTATCTTGTCTATTTGTATTTCATTTTTATTTATCTTTTCATTTTAATATTTATTTTTATCTTTCAAAACTCTTATAAAAATTTGTATCGATTAGACGTTGACTCTAAACCGGTATTAAAAGCTCTTGTGTCCTTGGATAACCTCGGTATCTTACCAACACTATACTACGCTCACGATGGGTGCACTTGCCCTAGTGTGTGTTTAGTGTTAGTACAATATCGTGTTTTATAAATTTAAAACTTGACTAATGTGTAAAACGGATAAAATATTAATAAAATCATATCACGCTCGACACGTACCAAGTCTTTGACTTTGTTGCCGGGGACACAAGGATTTAAAGAAAGCTTAAAATCGGCAGACTAATCAATTTTCAAAATCTTTTCAAAACTGCGAGCTCGTTTTTAATTTTTTAGGAATTTTTAGCATAACAGCACGGTGAACACGGGGCCGTGCCTGTTGGACACGCCCCCTTCTGCTAGTGCCGAGTAACAAATTTTCAAACGCCCAGATACAGGTTCCGACCATGGGGTCGTGCTTGCTCAGCACGGGGCCGTGGTGAGCTTCTGTTTCAGCTTTTAAATTTTGTTTTCTGATCCCGAGACTTTGTAATCTACTGAGTATTTCCCTATGTATCAATATTCATGAGCTTACACTCACTAATACATAGAGGATGAATGCGAGGAAGAATATTGTACCATTTGCGGTGAATCTCACTCGGTACAAAATTGCTACCTTTTCCAACCATCCACCTACTATGAGGAACCAATGTTTGAGCTTCCACCGTCAACTTTTGATTGGGACACCTACCCATCTAATTTACACAAAACACCACCAACTATCATCCCTGAAGCCGAAAGGCTTATACAAAGTCTCAAAAATCTTGAACGCTTAATAAGAAATTCTCGCGAAAGAGAAGAGGCTATTTGTACTAAGGAAGTAATAATTGAGGAAGTAAAAATGGAAGAAAAACTAAGTGAAAAACCGACGCATGAACCAAACGACGAAGAAGGTAAGTCCGAAAACGATAATTTCGAAAAAGAGTCTAATTTTCAAGAAATTAACATTTTGCCGCCTTCTTTCGAAAATCATTGTTTGGTACATACGCATGCTAACTTTTTAGAAGAGTTAAACACTAACACTAAAATTGACGAAACAGTTAGCGTTAAATTAACGAACGATCAAACTAAGCTAATAGAAGATGAGCAATTTGAAATTAACATAACACCGGTCCCATGTTTCTTTCAAAATACTTTTATTAGTAATATTACAACTGATAAAGATCTTTGTGTTTTTGTATAATGCCTAACTATATGTTCAAAAAATTAAATTGGTGATTTTCTCCACTTCAAATCCCCATTTTTTTCATTAATCGGAAAATATAAACTCAACAGGAGTAGTTGAAGATGTGTTAGTGCAAACAAACCAAATGGTAGTCCCAACCAATTTCATCATTCTCGATGATGCTCCACTTGTGTTGGGCCAACCTTTTGTGAAAATCCATCAAGCATTGATCAACCGGAAGTAAAACAACCTCCTAATTCAATTAGGGGCCGACAAAAGGTATGTCAATCTTGACCAATCCATGAAATACCCATTCGGCAAAGACGACCCCTTAATTGAATATGAAGATGAACCACCCGATACGGTAGAAGAAATCAACCAACTCGTCGAAGAAGGACGCCATTGAACAAACCTTCTCAGTTCTCGACCAAAATAAAGAGCAAACGGATAAGGAGTCTCTTAAAGACCCACCACTCGAGCTCAAAGAACTCCTAAAAGGTTTGGAATATGCTTTTCTAGACGAGTGTGGTAAGTTACCCGTAATTATTTCTTCAAAATTAACTAGTATATAAAAAGAAAAGTTGATAAAACTTTTGAAGAAACATAAAAATACGATTGCATGGAAACTTGTTGATATAAAAGGCATAAGCCTGTCCATGTGAACACACAAAATTTTAATGGAAGATGATGTCACACCCTGACCCGCAGCAGAAATGGTAGTCGGGGCATGATTGGGTTTTCATCAAAGCTCATGACATTTACTATAAAGTTTCATATTTATTATTTCCTTTTAAAGAAGAAATTACAATAAACATACAAGCACCACATGTTCAAATACATTTTTCGTGACTTCTTTATTTTTCTTCTAAGGCAATTTCCTATGTGTTCCTTGCTTCAACCTGTCCACCTGTATCATGTATAAAAATAGGGTTTTGGGTCAACAAAAGTTGGCGAGTGAATCTTATGAAAACATTTGAACGAATTCGTTATATTGGTTATAAAAAGGTGCATAACCACATATGAGTAAACGTAAATGTAAATTTAATCCCAATACACATAATATCATTTAATGCACAAGCACACACCAAATGATGAACAATGAGATCAAGGCTCAATCAAACGGAGCCGATCTAATGAGGCACGCGATGTTCAACTCGTCTCCAACGAGGAACTGATGGGCCTAATGAATGATTTGCACGCAACTTGACAAGATGTAAACACACATCACAACAAACAACATTTACATCACACGTTTAGATCATATAATGGTAATAGCACACGTTTGAATAAACGAAATAAATAAAGCGACACATGATACACCCCAAAACATGAATAAAAAGGGGAATTTGTAAGAATTCACTCACAGTGGGTGCGTTTCCTTGATTGAAGACGAACGCGCACGAATTTGGGATTAAACAGACGAAGGAAAACTAACCTAAAATAATAACGCGATAAATAGATAAATTAAAATAATTTATGCTTTTTGTTAGATTTTTAGGTTATTGGGGTAATTGATACAAATTTTTAAAAGCTTAAAAACCTTATTTTGAGGTATTTTTAACTAATTTTCAGAGAAAATAAAAAGGATTTTTAATTAAGAAATTACCCTTTTTCTAAGGGTTGACTGGTTAACGGCCGGTTCAACCGGTTTAATTATTGGTAGCGTGCGAGGTTCGAACTAGTGACCTCTCGGTTGCGTGCACGCAGCTCTTCCAACTGAGCTACGTGTCTAACCCGTTAGATTCTTGATTTTTATTATACTTATATACTGATTAGAATATTTCAGAAATTAATTAATTTAAAAAGGATTTAAATGAGCGAACCAGTGTGAAGAATCCGAATCGAACCCGCGACCTCAGACATGTTTTGCACCCAGCCAAACCAGTTGGGCTGGGTATCTAACCCGTATATAACTCGATTTTAATTATATAAAACCCTTATCTCAGCTTCATCTTCTTCACCCTTAAACCCAGAACTGAAAGTCGACTGATTGATTGGGTAATCAGTTAACTTATTTACACGTATAATAAACATAAAAACTGTAGGAAATAAGTGAATTTGAAAGAAACGATACCGTTGGAGGATTCCGGCGGTATCCCACGATTCCGGCGACGAGATACGTTTTCCGGTGAGAGAATAGGATTGAGCAGCAGAGTGTAGTGTGTTGGAAATTTTGAGGATTTGAAAGTGCGAGTTTGGAACAGATTGGATGCCACTATTTATAAGAAAAGGATGACCATGATTTCGGTTTTAACTTTCAAAGTTTAAAATTCAATAATTTCAGTCGGTTACACCATGGATTCCGAGTTTTAACTGTTAGTGATGACTGACAACGGTTATACGTTTTAAATCATAAGAAAACGTTATTTGATTGTTTGCTCAAACCATGATTTCGACGGTTACCAATTCTGAGTTGCAGGTTTTAGATTTTGTTCGCGAGTATAAGATTTAATTTTTATGGGTTTAAATCAATTTGTGTGTGCGGCTCAGTGGTGAAAACCGTGTGTGTGGGTATGGGGACAAGCGGGAGACCCGGGTTCGAGACCCGGCTACTCTATTCAAAATTTTGTTTTATTATTTTAGGGTTTATTTTAATTTACTTATTATTATTATTTATTAATTATGGTTTTTAAATTCTAGAATATTTATTAATTATGAAATATTTAAAATAACCGGCACAATAAATACGCAACGAACTTTTAAGTGAATATTTGATTATTAAACGAAGCGGGTTTTGAAACCCGTTTTACGACGAATGTTACAGTATCCCCTACTTTTAGAAATTTCATCCCGAAATTAAGTAGTAGTGGTATGTTTGACTCGAAGGGAGGGTGTTTTAATTTGACAATTACATAATTAGAAGAGGGTGAGAGTTTAAATTTTATTTGAGGCGGTAACGTTCCTAGTAAGGGTTGAATACCCTGCTACAGGAATCGCTTTTTGATGCCTAAAGTATAAAAATGCGGAACATGGATAAACAGAGTTGATTGACTAGGTATGATCTCATGCATAAGAGTTTTGAGAGAATTGATACGTTTGAAAAGATAAGGTTATATCATAAAACAAAAACTTCAACCATGACGATATTAAAACCTACACGGAACCTCTCATAACCGCCTGACAATGCCTCTGATCCTTTGACAAGAATACCTTATATAGGAAGTACCAGCGGCGTATCCACCATATTCTTGTCAAATTTTCATTAGCTTTGTCAGTAAGTTATGATTAGTTCTATGTGATTCTAAAATCTACAAACCATAAACAAACACAACAGCCAACGCTTTAGTCTCAAATCTAAAAGAATACATAACTGAATGACGACAGTACCTCTCTCGTTTGTTGTGATAAAGGGGTCAGTCTATGTAAAAGTGAGACACAACCCAACTTCTTTAAATGATGAGATCGAGATACGTCGTGGTGTATGATGATATGAAAGTTAAATCAATGAGTAAAGATATAAAACAAAACTGCAATATCAATTCGCATTAAAATTCTTGGATACATAAATTTCCAATTTATAACAGGGATGCGTAAAGATTGAGAAAACATTAAGAACTAGATGGTTGGAGTTGAGTCTTGATTCTTGGTGAGGGAAGGCTAGTTGGGTTGTTCGTTTAGGCCGATATTATCTTCAACAGGATTGGCGTTGATGTTGTAAGCTCTTCCTCTTGCTGGTGGTAGTGCTGGGTTTGCTTGATTTGCTTGGTTAACTGGGTTTGCTTGAGCTTGGGCGTTTATGATGTTAACCAATCGAGGGCACGTGTTTCTAAAATGGGTAGGGTCCCCACAATTAAAGCAAGCTCGAACATGTGGAAACATGGTGTATTGGGGTTGTTGATATGATTGGATCATGTTTTGGGTAGGGGGTGAAGCTTGGTTTTGAGGGGTGCGACAAGTTTTGCTCAAATGACCATAACGCCCACAATTTGCACACAATCGACAAGGTACGGTATATGGATGGTGATAAAAAATGTGTTGCATTGATGGTGAGGTCCAATGTAAGGTTTCTTATTTGGGTAAGTAGTGTTGGGTGCTACTTGAGTGATTGGAATAGCTTGGAGGGGTACGGCTTATGGAGCTGGTTGATTGCCTTGGGTGACAGCGAAATTTTGCCCATCTCGTTTTCTCTTAGAAGTGGGTTGAGCAGAGGATTCGATCTGGGTTGAGTTTGAGGTTTCGGTTGATGCTTTATCATTCTTCTTCTCCTCCTTGAAGTCTTTATTCCGTATGTGGTTTTCGGTGAGCTCTGTAGCTAACTCCATTGCTGCTTCCAAAGTTGCAGGTGTGGTACTTATTACAGGGTCTTGAATTTTTGAAGGAAGACCTTGAATGTAGTGCTCTATCAAACGGTAGAGGGGAGTGAACAAGTTGGGGACCATCTGATTCAACTCAAGGAATCTCTTGTTGTATGTGGTGTGGTCGCCCTCCTTTGTTTCAAAGAGTAGAACTCATCTTCTAATTTCTTGATTTCACTTCTTGGACAGAAACGTCTTGTCATGATCTCCCTTAACTCTTCCCAAGTCAAGGTCATAGCATCCTCAGCACCTCGCTTGCCCTTCTCTGTATTCCACCATGTAAGTGCTACTCCGAACAAACGACCGGTAGCATATCGCACCTTGCGATCATCGGGGCAGTCGCAATTAAGAAAAGTGTTTTCCATCTCCTCTCAACACCACTAAATGCACCTTCAAGCATTTCAAAACCTGCGATCCTCCAAAATACGAATAAGCATGTCCATGTGAACACACAAAATTTTAATGGAAGATGATGTCACACCCTGACCCGCAGCGGAAATGGTAGTCGGGGCATGATTGGGTTTTCATCAAAGCTCATGACATTTACTATAACGTTTCATATTTATTATTTCTTTTTAAAGAAGAAATTACAATAAACATACAAGCACCATATGTTCAAATACATTTTTCATGACTTCTTTATTTTTCTTCTAAGGCAATTTCCTATATGTTCCTTGCTTCAACCTGTCCACCTGTATCATGTGTAAAAATAGGGTTTTGGGTCAACAAAAGTTGGCGAGTGAATCTTATGAAAACATTTGAACGAATTTGTTATATTGGTTATAAAAAGGTGCATGACCACATATGAGTAAACGTAAATGTAAATTTAATCCCAATACACATAATATCATTTAATGCACAAGCACACACCAAATGATGAACAATGAGATCAAGGCTCAATCAAACGGAGCCGATCTAATGAGGCACGCGATGTTCAACTCGTCTCCAACGAGGAACTGATGGGCCTAATGAATGATTTGCACGCAACTTGACAAGATGTAAACACACATCACAACAAACAACATTTACATCACACGTTTAGATCATATAATGGTAATAGCACACGTTTGAATAAACGAAATAAATAAAGCGACACATGATACACCCCAAAACATGAATAAAAAGGGGAATTTGTAAGAATTCACTCACAGTGGGTGCGTTTCCTTGATTGAAGACGAACGCGCACGAATTTGGGATTAAACAGACGAAGGAAAACTAACCTAAAATAATAACGCGATAAATAGATAAATTAAAATAATTTATGCTTTTTGTTAGATTTTTAGGTTATTGGGGTAATTGATACAAATTTTTAAAAGCTTAAAAACCTTATTTTGAGGTATTTTTAACTAATTTTCAGAGAAAATAAAAAGGATTTTTAATTAAGAAATTACCCTTTTTCTAAGGGTTGACTGGTTAACGGCCGGTTCAACCGGTTTAATTATTGGTAGCGTGCGAGGTTCGAACTAGTGACCTCTCGGTTGCGTGCACGCAGCTCTTCCAACTGAGCTACGTGTCTAACCCGTTAGATTCTTGATTTTTATTATACTTATATACTGATTAGAATATTTCAGAAATTAATTAATTTAAAAAGGATTTAAATGAGCGAACCAGTGTGAAGAATCCGAATCGAACCCGCGACCTCAGACATGTTTTGCTCCCAGCCAAACCAGTTGGGCTGGGTATCTAACCCGTATATAACTCGATTTTAATTATATAAAACCCTTATCTCAGCTTCATCTTCTTCACCCTTAAACCCAGAACTGAAAGTCGACTGATTGATTGGGTAATCAGTTAACTTATTTACACGTATAATAAACATAAAAACTGTAGGAAATAAGTGAATTTGAAAGAAACGATACCGTTGGAGGATTCCGGCGGTATCCCACGATTCCGGCGACGAGATACGTTTTCCGGTGAGAGAATAGGATTGAGCAGCAGAGTGTAGTGTGTTGGAAATTTTGAGGATTTGAAAGTGCGAGTTTGGAACAGATTGGATGCCACTATTTATAAGAAAAGGATGACCATGATTTCGGTTTTAACTTTCAAAGTTTAAAATTCAATAATTTCAGTCGGTTACACCATGGATTCCGAGTTTTAACTGTTAGTGATGACTGACAACGGTTATACGTTTTAAATCATAAGAAAACGTTATTTGATTGTTTGCTCAAACCATGATTTCGACGGTTACCAATTCTGAGTTGCAGGTTTTAGATTTTGTTCGCGAGTATAAGATTTAATTTTTATGGGTTTAAATCAATTTGTGTGTGCGGCTCAGTGGTGAAAACCGTGTGTGTGGGTATGGGGACAAGCGGGAGACCCGGGTTCGAGACCCGGCTACTCTATTCAAAATTTTGTTTTATTATTTTAGGGTTTATTTTAATTTACTTATTATTATTATTTATTAATTATGGTTTTTAAATTCTAGAATATTTATTAATTATGAAATATTTAAAATAACCGGCACAATAAATACGCAACGAACTTTTAAGTGAATATTTGATTATTAAACGAAGCGGGTTTTGAAACCCGTTTTACGACGAATGTTACAGTATCCCCTACTTTTAGAAATTTCATCCCGAAATTAAGTAGTAGTGGTATGTTTGACTCGAAGGGAGGGTGTTTTAATTTGACAATTACATAATTAGAAGAGGGTGAGAGTTTAAATTTTATTTGAGGCGGTAACGTTCCTAGTAAGGGTTGAATACCCTGCTACAGGAATCGCTTTTTGATGCCTAAAGTATAAAAATGCGGAACATGGATAAACAGAGTTGATTGACTAGGTATGATCTCATGCATAAGAGTTTTGAGAGAATTGATACGTTTGAAAAGATAAGGTTATATCATAAAACAAAAACTTCAACCATGACGATATTAAAACCTACACGGAACCTCTCATAACCGCCTGACAATGCCTCTGATCCTTTGACAAGAATACCTATATATAGGAAGTACCAGCGGCGTATCCACCATATTCTTGTCAAATTTTCATTAGCTTTGTCAGTAAGTTATGATTAGTTCTATGTGATTCTAAAATCTACAAACCATAAACAAACACAACAGCCAACGCTTTAGTCTCAAATCTAAAAGAATACATAACTGAATGACGACAGTACCTCTCTCGTTTGTTGTGATAAAGGGGTCAGTCTATGTAAAAGTGAGACACAACCCAACTTCTTTAAATGATGAGATCGAGATACGTCGTGGTGTATGATGATATGAAAGTTAAATCAATGAGTAAAGATATAAAACAAAACTGCAATATCAATTCGCATTAAAATTCTTGGATACATAAATTTCCAATTTATAACAGGGATGCGTAAAGATTGAGAAAACATTAAGAACTAGATGGTTGGAGTTGAGTCTTGATTCTTGGTGAGGGAAGGCTAGTTGGGTTGTTCGTTTAGGCCGATATTATCTTCAACAGGATTGGCGTTGATGTTGTAAGCTCTTCCTCTTGCTGGTGGTAGTGCTGGGTTTGCTTGATTTGCTTGGTTAACTGGGTTTGCTTGAGCTTGGGCGTTTATGATGTTAACCAATCGAGGGCACGTGTTTCTAAAATGGGTAGGGTCCCCACAATTAAAGCAAGCTCGAACATGTGGAAACATGGTGTATTGGGGTTGTTGATATGATTGGATCATGTTTTGGGTAGGGGGTGAAGCTTGGTTTTGAGGGGTGCGACAAGTTTTGCTCAAATGACCATAACGCCCACAATTTGCACACAATCGACAAGGTACGGTATATGGATGGTGATAAAAAATGTGTTGCATTGATGGTGAGGTCCAATGTAAGGTTTCTTATTTGGGTAAGTAGTGTTGGGTGCTACTTGAGTGATTGGAATAGCTTGGAGGGGTACGGCTTATGGAGCTGGTTGATTGCCTTGGGTGACAGCGAAATTTTGCCCATCTCGTTTTCTCTTAGAAGTGGGTTGAGCAGAGGATTCGATCTGGGTTGAGTTTGAGGTTTCGGTTGATGCTTTATCATTCTTCTTCTCCTCCTTGAAGTCTTTATTCCGTATGTGGTTTTCGGTGAGCTCTGTAGCTAACTCCATTGCTGCTTCCAAAGTTGCAGGTGTGGTACTTATTACAGGGTCTTGAATTTTTGAAGGAAGACCTTGAATGTAGTGCTCTATCAAACGGTAGAGGGGAGTGAACAAGTTGGGGACCATCTGATTCAACTCAAGGAATCTCTTGTTGTATGTGGTGTGGTCGCCCTCCTTTGTTTCAAAGAGTAGAACTCATCTTCTAATTTCTTGATTTCACTTCTTGGACAGAAACGTCTTGTCATGATCTCCCAACTCTTCCCAAGTCAAGGTCATAGCATCCTCAGCACCTCGCTTGCCCTTCTCTGTATTCCACCATGTAAGTGCTACTCCGAACAAACGACCGGTAGCATATCGCACCTTGCGATCATCGGGGCAGTCGCAATTAAGAAAAGTGTTTTCCATCTCCTCTCAACACCACTAAATGCACCTTCAAGCATTTCAAAACCTGCGATCCTCCAAAATACGAATAAGCATGTCCATGTGAACACACAAAATTTTAATGGAAGATGATGTCACACCCTGACCCGCAGCGGAAATGGTAGTCGGGGCATGATTGGGTTTTCATCAAAGCTCATGACATTTACTATAACGTTTCATATTTATTATTTCTTTTTAAAGAAGAAATTACAATAAACATACAAGCACCATATGTTCAAATACATTTTTCATGACTTCTTTATTTTTCTTCTAAGGCAATTTCCTATATGTTCCTTGCTTCAACCTGTCCACCTGTATCATGTGTAAAAATAGGGTTTTGGGTCAACAAAAGTTGGCGAGTGAATCTTATGAAAACATTTGAACGAATTTGTTATATTGGTTATAAAAAGGTGCATGACCACATATGAGTAAACGTAAATGTAAATTTAATCCCAATACACATAATATCAATTAATGCACACGCACACACCAAATGATGAACAATGAGATCAAGGCTCAATCAAACGGAGCCGATCTAATGAGGCACGCGATGTTCAACTCGTCTCCAACGAGGAACTAATGGGCCTAATGAATGATTTGCACGCAACTTGACAAGATGTAAACACACATCACAGCAAACAACATTTACATCACACGTTTAGATCATATAATGGTAATAGCACAAGTTTGAATAAACGAAATATATAAAGCGACACATGATACACCCCAAAACATGAATAAAAAGGGGAATTTGTAAGAATTCACTCACAGTGGGTGCGTTTCCTTGATCGAAGATGAACGCGCACGAATTTGGGATTAAACAGACGAAGGAAAACTAACCTAAAATAATAACGCGATAAATAGATAAATTAAAATAATTTATGCTTTTTGTTAGATTTTTAGGTTATTGGGGTAATTGATACAAATTTTTAAAAGCTTAAAAACCTTATTTTGAGGTATTTTTAACTAATTTTCAAAGAAAATAAAAAGGATTTTTAATTAAAAAAATTACCCTTTTTCTAAGGGTTGACTGGTCAACGGCCGGTTCAACCGGTTTAATTATTGGTAGCGTGCGAGGTTCGAACTCGTGACTTCTCAGTTGCGTGCACGCAGCTCTTTCAACTGAGCTACGTGTCTAACCCGTTAGATTCTTGATTTTTATTATACTTATATACTGATTAGAATATTTCAAAAATTAATTAATTTAAAAAGGATTTAAATGAGCGAACCAGTGTGAAGAATCCGACTCGAACCCGCGACCTCAGACATGTATATAACTCGATTTTAAATATATAAAACCCTTATCTCAGCTTCATCTTCTTCACCCTTAAACCCAGAACTGAAAGTCGACTGATTGATTGGGTAATCAGTTAACTTATTTATACGTATAATAAACATAAAAATTGTAGGAAATAAGTGAATTTGAAAGAAACGATACCGTTGGAGGATTCCGGCGGTATCCCACGATTCCGACGACGAGATACGTTTTCCGGTGAGAGAACAGGATTGAGCAGCAGAGTGTAGTGTGTTGGAAATTTTGAGGATTTGAAAGTGCGAGTTTGGAACAGATTGGATGCCACTATTTATAAGCAAGATGACCATGATTTCGGTTTTAACTTTCAAAGTTTAAAATTCAATAATTTCAGTCGGTACACCATGGATTCCGAGTTTTAACTGTTAGTGATGACTGATGTGACATCCCGGCTTTTCAGGTATCTTAAACGCGCTACTACACGGTTATTCATTCCTACGCTAAATTGATTCGGAGAATTAAATTACACGCTCGCAATAACTACGCTAACTTTTGAATGCATTGGGTAAATTACGTGCTATGTGTTATTAGACGTTTGTAAATTTTGTGAATTATTATAGCACGTTTTGATTTCGCGATTATTAGTTTTATAAAAAAATATAATAAGTAAATAGCCGAACCAAGCCGAGCCGCAAAACGTGTCAACCTCACCTCCTTGTGGCCCAAGGAACTAACCTAAACTTGAGGCCCAAGCTAATGACCCAAACCGCCCCCCTTGCGGTCGCACGCGCCCCCCCCACCCCCTTTCTCCTTCTTTTTACCTTGTGCTATATATATACATGTATGCATGAGTTATGTTTTAAAAGAAAAACAACAAGAAACCCTAGCACCAAGAAAGCCGACGGCAGGCCCCCCCCTCTCTCGATCGCACAAGCCTCAAACCCCGGATTGATTTCCAATCTTGTCCCGGTTCGCTAATCTTCATCGTTTCAAGGTCAGGGTTTTAATTGTTTTACAAATCACATTTGGGTTTGTAATCTTGATCATGATTATATGTATTGTTAGGATCATTGGTATAAAAAGTGTTATGATTTATGATTAGTTCGGATAATTGTGCGAGTTTTTGCGATTGTGATCTTAGGATGAATACAAAAATTATAGGCTGCATTTTAGCGATAAAAATCATATTATATTATTAGGGTTTGCATGAATATTGATGTACATGATGGTATGTAACAAATAAATCTGTTCCTGATCATTATTACTTAGCGTCTTGATCGTTTAAGCGTGTTCTATTGCGATAAAAGTCGAAAACAGGTTGCTGAGTGGCATTTACAGCCAACTTCAATTGGCTGTAACCTGATCATTATTTAACGAAAAGTAGATTTTCTGAAGCCTAAAATGTGTATTTTTGAAAAACGCTTCTAATGGTACCGGATTCATATTTTTCTGAGGTCGTTTGCTATTTCTAAGTGGTTGCGTAAATTCTGAAAATTTGCTAGTTGTTTATCGAGTCGGATCTCATAATCTGTAGAGGGTTGGGTCACGAAATTTGTACAGGGACTGGAGACGGGAATTTTCGGAAAACTCCCACTGAAATTTTGTTAGTTGGATGAACGATGATTTTTAAATAATTTTTCCCGTGGACTGCAGTCAGAAAGCGACGAATCTGACTGCAGCCTGGTATATAAATGTTTGTAAATAATTGGTAAAGTGTTAGGACTTGAAAAGTTTACATAAAATTCTACAGTTTAATTGACATCTCCTGTAAAATATTGGAATTTTTAGAACGTTGGTACTATTTTATAAAAATCCTCGAAAACAGCCTAGTTATGAGTGTACAAGCTGAAACATGATAACTTGCGTATGTGTGTACCAAAGTGTTGTATGAGTTGATCTGTGTTTATGACAAGTTGGTTTGATCACTATTTTGGTATGATGATACTTTGCATGCATGATTGTGTTTTCGAATTTGTTATTATGTGTGCCGCATTGTGTGTTAGTTATGCATAGGGTTTGTATCAGTGTGTTCACACACTAACTTTAAATCGATTGACATGTTTGGACGCAATTAGCGGTCCCATCATTTGCTACTTCTGTGTTACACTAACCGAGAAATTAAAGGTGAGTTCATGGCCCCTATTTTATCCGGTTTTAAACAACAGGGGGAGAAACATGTGTACATTCTATAACTCTATCTTTTTACGTTATGCGAAATTAACGTCGTTAAACTACTCGGTAACTAAGTTAATGTTAATGTACGTTATGGTCACTAAGCAGCTATATCACGGAAGTCCTCGACAAACTCTCGGATCGTTAGTATTGGATTAGATAGCGGGGAAATTATAAGTAGTACTACTGGGCCCGACAAGCCCCACCCGAGCTAGTCGCGCTAGCCGACGGGTATGGTCAACGGGTGATTAATTTGGCCTAACTTTCGCCATGGTCAGTGATAGGCCTGGCAACACGGAGGCACAACAGTCAGCTTCGATCGCGAACTCTTATGTGAGGTAACTTTAGGCTCGCTACCTACATGTTAACATTTAACTTAATTACGAACCAACATTATTATTATTCCGGGTTAGGACTAATGGAACCAACACTATTATTATTCCGGGTTAGGAATAATGGACCCAACATTATTATTCCGGGTTAGGAATAATGGAACTAAATCGTTATCCCGGGTTAGGGATAACAGGGGAAACAAACTTTTAACCGAACTTGTGAACTTATAAAAACCTATGAACTCACTCTTCTTTAATGTTGACACCTGTTTCTTTACATGTTTCTCAGGACGCTAAGAGCGCTAGGTACACTCACTTGCATTGATCAAGACATTTTTTTATCGAGGCTCATTTACGAATATTGTTTTGGGATTTTTGGTTTTGGCGTTTATGTTGGCGCCCGTTACTTTACTTTACTTTAATGCTTCCGCACAACTTAGAAATTAATCCTTCCGCTAAACTTTGAAACTAAACTAAGACAACTTGAAAATAACTATGAATGGTTAAACAAATGTTTTTGGAAAACGTTTAAATAAATCGTATAGAGTCGTTCGATATTACTAGTGTCTCAGATTCTGGTTTGATCACACGCCTCGCGGTAAAACTCCGCAAGTGGAAAATTGAGGGTGTGACAGATTGATATCAGAGCCTCTAGTTATAGAGAACCAGGTTTGCATTAAAAGTAGACCTAAACTATAGCTGTTACACGACACTAGACTTAGTTGGCACCGAACTGTGATATATTGTTATGTGTTATACTACAACTGTTTTAGGTAAGATATAAATGTATATTGTGATGCACGCAACTCGTAACTAACTACACAACCCAACAGGCAATGTCATCATCATCATCCGACAAACCTCTACAACCAAGGCCGCCGGGGAAGGCACCCATGGTCGAACCCTCACCACCTCATGGTGTGGAGACACGCTCAGCTGCTTAGGAAAAGACTCGCTCTAGGAGAGGAGTCGTCCTCCCGTCCGACCACCGCTATGCCGGTCGAACCGGTCAACTCGTTAGAAGTAGGGGCTAACCTACTTAGGGATATGTTAAGAAAACAATAGGAACAACTAGAGAGAATGCAGGAGACTATCGAAGCATAGGGATGGATGATACGTCAACTAACTGGTAAAACTGGGAGGCTCGAGGAAGAGCAACATGAGAATAGGAAAGCTCGAAACATTTTAGCTAAGGATCTTCGTGCTGAGCAGCTGAGGGCTGACTGGCTCGAAGACAGAGTTCTTGAGTCCAGTTGGAGGATTCAAGAACTGGAGCAGAATCAAGCACATGTGCCAGTACCCGCCCCAGCACCGGCCCCTCCAGTGCCAGTAGAGGAAGACCCAGAGGAGGATCCGGAGGAAGACCCGGAGGAGGATCCGGAGGAAGAGGAGCCGGAACAGGAACCGGCAGTTGAAGCTGAAAACGCCGCAGAGGATGACGGCAACGATAGCGACTTGGGATATGGAGACGTAGTAGACTGACTCGTCTCGCCAATTCCCGCTTTGTTTTCTTTAGTTTGTTCATTTTCCACTTATGTTTGAACTTGAAACTTTATAATTAAACTGAGATGTTTGGTTGGTACTTTGTGAGATATTGCAATTTATTTAATCGAATGTTCCTTTTTATTGTTTAATTTGTTGGGTTGACATAACTTGTGTGATGATTGAAGTGTGGATTATGATAACTATATTGGATCTATATACTTATCGGTGTGTGTTTGTGTTGTCTTGCGAATATCTGAAATGGCAACTGGACGTCGCGGAAACCTCAACATGACACCTAAAGAATTAGCCGCAATGATCCAAGAACACGTGAATGCTGCTCTAGCAGGTGTTCAAAACCCACCAGCATGTAACCATTATTAAATTTTCATGGGAAAATCTAATAGTTGGGCTAGTAGACTTTCTCGCTGACTACTTATCCTCTGTCTTCAGGAGGGAGTCTTAACCCCTACAAGATGTTCCTCGATGTGAAACCGAGCAAATTCACGGGTGCAGAAGGACCCATAGGACTGGTCCGTTGGATTGAAAAGTTTGAATCGGTGTTCGAGATGTGCAATTGCCTTGAGGCCAATAAGGTCAAGTATGCTGCCTCAACTCTGGAAGATGGGGCATTAACCTGGTGGAACGCACAAGTCCAAACACGTGGACTTATTGCTGCGAACGCAATGGCCTGGGCCGAGTTTAAGGCCATAATCAAAGAGGAGTACTGTCCGCGGGACAGAGTTCAGCAGTTGGAGCAAACGTTATGGAACCACAAGATGGTAGGGTCTGAAATTGAAGCGTACACGGCGAAACATCATGATCTGGTGTTCCTATGTCCCGATCTGGCTAAGACCGTTGAAAAACGACTTGAGTTTTATCTTGGGGGTCTGGTCCCTGAGATCCAGGGCATGGTAATGTCTAGCAACCCTGCGACGGAACATCAAGCGATCAGGTTGGCGCACAAACTCACCGATAAGGGGGTGGAGCAAAGGAAGTTGCCATCTCGGGGTGCAACTGAAGTTGTCCCTGATAACAAAAGAAAATTTGAAGGCTCACCTGCTCGACAGTCTTCGTCAGCCCAGCCACAACAAGGAAACCAGAAACGGTCCAACAATTTCAACAACAATCGGGGTCACAATAATCAGTCCGCCAACAACACCCAGAACTCAAGCGGCTATGTGGGTCGAAAGCCGCAATGTAATCGTTGTAACCTCCATCATCACGGCCCTTGTGCCGGAAATCGCTGCCAACGATGTGGCAAAACGGGACATGCGGCAAAGGATTGCCACGGGGAAATCGTGTCTCGACAAAATCAAAATCAGCACCAGGTTCAACAACAAGGTATTAACAGGGGGTGCTATCACTGCGGTAGCACTACCCATTTCAAGCGAGACTGCCCGCAACTTCGCAACAACAACAACAATGGTGGGAACAACAACAACAACAACAACAACAATAACAACACAACAACAACAACAACAAAATAACAACAATGGAAATGGTGGCACAGGAGGTACCAAAGGTCGTGCGTTCACGCTAGGCCGCGGAGAGGCCAGAAACGACTCGAACGTGGTCACCGGTAAGTTTCCCCTTAACGATCATTTTGCTACTGTACTTTTTGATACGGGTGCGGATAGGAGTTTTATATCTGAGTCTTTTAGGAAGAACCTAAATCTCACGCCTAAACCCCTAGAGACCCCTTACGTCATAGAACTAGCCGATGGTAAATCTGTAGATGTGACCCATTTTGTAACCGGCTATCAACTTAAACTCGCGGGCCACACCTTTACGATTGATTTGATGACAACTACCCTGGGTAGTTTTGATGTGGTAGCCGGAATGGACTGGCTATCCGACTTCCGAGCTGAAGTTCTCTGTTTCGAGAAAGCTATCCGTATTCCGCTCTCTAACGGCGAAGTCTTGATGGTGCAAGGCGAGAAGGCAGGCACCGTCACAAACATCCTCTCTTACATGCAAGCTCAGAAGTATCTTCTGAGAAAGAACTCCTACGCTTTGCTCGCACTGGTCAACGAGCAGCCTAAGGACGAGAAGCGGATTGAAGATATCCCCGTCGTCCGTGACTTTTCCGATGTGTTTCCAGAGGAGTTACCTGGTCTTCCACCACATCGACAAGTGGAGTTTGAAATCGAATTGGCGAACCATGCAACTCCTATCGCCAAGGCCCCGTACCGCCTAGCTCCAGCAGAGCTGCAAGAGCTGTCTACCCAACTTCAGGAATTGTTGGAAAAATGATTTATCCGACCCAGTACTTCGCCATGGGGAGCTCCGGTCCTTTTTATCAAGAAGAAGGACGGGACCTTCCGCATGTGCATCGACTACAGGGAACTCAATAAGGTTACCGTCAAGAACCGATACCCATTACCTCGCATCGACGATCTCTTCGACCAACTTCAAGGGTCAAGCTACTACTCCAAGATTGATCTACGGTCCGGTTATCACCAGTTACACGTCAGAGAGGAGGATATCTCCAAGACGGCATTTCGTACTCGGTATGGTCATTATGAGTTTTTGGTCATGCCCTTCGGTCTCACCAACGCACCCGCGGTGTTCATGGACCTCATGAACCGCGTGTGTAAGCCGTATCTCGACAAGTTTGTCATTGTGTTCATCGATGATATACTCATCTACTCTAAGGGTGAAGAAGAACATGCTGAGCATCTACGATTATTGCTGGCATTACTTCAACAGGAGAAAACTATATGCCAAGCTTTCAAAGTGTGATTTCTGGATTCGGGAAGTTCAGTTCCTCGGGCATATCGTGAATGAAAAGGGTATACACGTTGATCCCGCCAAGATCGATGCTATCAAGAACTGGGAAGCACCCAGGACACCGACAGAGATCCGCCAATTTTTAGGTTTGGCTGGTTACTACAGACGTTTCATCGAGGGATTTTCAAAGATCGCGCAACCGCTTACCACTCTCACCCAGAAAGGCACCAAGTATGCTTGGGGTGACAAGCAGGAAGCAGCATTTCAATTGCTGAAGCAGAAACTGTGCAGTGCACCCATTTTGTCCTTGCCAGAAGGGACAGATGATTTTGTGGTATATTGTGACGCTTCCATTCAGGGATTGGATGCGTACTCATGCAACGTTATAAGGTCATCGCGTATGCGTCCCGACAGTTGAAGGTTCACGAGAAAAACTACACAACACATGACCTGGAATTGGGAGCAGTTGTGTTTGCACTTAAGATTTGGAGACACTATCTATATGGAAAAAAGTGCACAATCTACACGGATCACAAGAGCCTCCAGCATATCTTTGACCAGAAGGAGTTGAACATGCGATAGCGTCGCTGGGTCAAACTCCTGAACGATTATGAGTGTGCCATTCGGTATCACCCGGGTAAAGCTAACGTGGTAGCTGATGCCCTTAGTAGGAAGGAGCACTTGAAACCTCGTCGGGTACGAGCACTACAGTTCACCATTCAGTCGGGATTACCCGAACAGATACGCGATGCGCAGCTAGAAGCAGTTAAGGAAGAAAACATCAAGGCCGAATCTGTGGGAAAGATGGAACGTGATTGGGAAGTAAAACCCAATGGTGCCCGGTATTTCATGAATCGTATATGGGTACCTCTCTATGGAGACCTCAGAAAGCTAGTTATGGATGAAGCTCATAAATCCCGATACTCTGTCCATCCCGGTTCGATAAGATGTATCAAGACCTTAAAGCCGCGTACTGGTGGCCCAACATGAAAGCGGATATAGCCACCTACGTGAGCAAGTGTTTGACTTGTGCGAAAGCCAAGGTGGAATACCAGAAGCCATCAGGGCTACTTCAACAACCTGAGATCCCAGTGTGGAAATGGGATCAGATATCGATGGACTTTATCACTAAACTCCCGTGAACTCCGGGTGGTTGCGATACCATCTGGGTAATTGTGGATCATTTAACTAAGTCCGCACACTTCCTAGCGATCAAAGAAACAGATAAGATGGATAAGTTGACTCGCATCTACATTAAGGAAGTAGTTTCTCGGCACGGAGTGCCAACGTCCATCATCTCAGACAGAGATGCTCGTTTCACATCCAACTTTTGGCAGTCACTTCAGAAAGCGTTGGGTACACGCTTAGATATGAACACAGCTTATCACCCTCAGACGGATGGTCAAAGTGAAAGGACCATTCAGACCTTGGAAGACATTCTTAGGGCATGTGTGGTAGACTTCGGGAACAGTTGGGAAATCCATTTGCCTTTAGTGGAATTCTCGTATAACAACAGTTACCATACGAGTATTCAAGCGGCAGCGTTTGAAGCATTATACGATCGCAAATGTAAATCATCGGTCTGTTGGGTAGAAGTCGGTGACAGTCAACTCACAGGTCCTGAGTTGATACTTGAGGCTACTGAAAAGATTGTGCAAATCAGAAACCGCATGGCAGCGGCACGAGATCGACAGAAAAGCTACGCTGATCAACGACGCAAACCGCTCGAATTTCAAGTAGGCGACCGCGTCCTACTGAAGGTGTCACCCTGGAAGGGTGTAATCCGTTTTGGGAAACGAGGCAAACTAAACCCACGGTATGTAGGTCCATTTGTGATCTTGAAGCATACCGGACCCGTGGCATATCAATTAGACCTTCCTGCCGAACTCAGTGGAGTGAGTTCACAATGTTTTTCACGTGTGAAATCTGAAGAAGTGTCTATCAGATGAGACCCTAGTCATTCCATTGGATGAGATTCAAGTGGATGAACAACTGCACTTTGTGGAACAACCTATCGAGATCATGGATCGTGAGATCAAGACTCGAAGGCACAGCAAGATACCGATCGTCAAGGTTCGTTGGGATTCTAAGCGTGGACCGGAGTTCACGTGGGAAAGAGAGAACCAAATGAAAAGCAAATACCCACACCTTTTTGCAGCTGAGCAGCAATCTAACGTTACCACCAACTAAATTTCGGGACGAAATTCTTTCAACATGGGGATGATGTGATAGCCTGGGAATTTCTTGTACCATTGCTAACAAACTGAATCTTTGTGCGTTGCATTCTAAACCGCGTTTACTCAATTTTCGGGACGAAAATTCTTTCAACGTGGGGATAATGTGACATCCCGGCTTTTTAGGTATCTTAAACGCGCTACTGCACGGTTATTCATTCCTACGCTAAATTGATTCGGAGAATTAAATTACACGCTCGCAATAACTACGCTAACTTTTGAACGCATTGGGTAAATTACGTGCTATGTGTTATTAGACGTTTGTAAATTTTGTGAATTATTATAGCACGTTTTGATTTCGCGATTATTAGTTTTATAAAAAAAAATATAATAAGTAAATAGCCGAACCAAACCGATCCGCGAAACGTGTCGACCTCACCTCCTTGTGGCCCAAGGAACTAACCTAAACTTGAGGCCCAAGCTAATGACCCAAACCGCCCCCCCTTGCTGTCGCACGCGCCCCCCACCACCTTTCTCCTTCTTTTTCCCTTGTGCTATATATATACATGTATGCATGAGTTATGTTTTAAAAAAAACAACAAGGAACCCTAGCACCAAGAAAGCCGACGGCAGCCCCCCCCCCCTCTCGATCGCACAAGCCTCCAACCCCGGATTGATTTCCAATCTTGTCCCGGTTCGCTAATCTTCATCGTTTCAAGGTTAGGGTTTTAATTGTTTTACAAATGACATTAGGGTTTGTAATCTTGATCATGATTATATGTATTGTTAGGATCATTGGTATAAAAAGTGTTATGATTTATGATTAGTTCGGATAATTGTGCGAGTTTTTGCGATTGTGATCTTAGGATGAATACAAAAATCATAGGCTGCGTTTTAGCAATAAAAATCATATTATATGATTAGGGTTTGCATGAATATTGACGTACATGATGGTATGTGACAAATAAACCTGTTCTTGATCATTATTACTTAGCGTCTTGATCGTTTAAGCGTGTTCTATTGCGATAAAAGTCGAAAACAGGTTGCTGAAAGGCATTTACAGCCAACTTCAATTGGTTGTAACCTGATCATTATTTATCGAAAAGTGGATTTTCTGAAGCCTAAAACGTGTATTTTTGAAAAGCGCTTCTAATGGTGCCGGATTCATATTTTTCTGAGGTAGTTTGCTATTTTTAAGTGGTCATTTAAGTGCAGCAGCTGAAGCTACGTAAATTCTAAAAATTTGCTAGTTGTTTATCGAGTTGGGTCTCATAATCTGTAGAGGGTTGGGTCACGAAATTTGTACAGGAACTGGAGACGGGATTTTCCGGAAAACTCCCACTGGAATATTGTTAATTGGATGAACGATGATTTTTAAATAATTTTTCCCGTGGACTGCAGTCAGAAAGCGACGAATCTGACTGCAGCCTGGTATATAAATGTTTGTAAATAATTGGTAAAGTGTTAGGACTTGAAAAATTACATAAAATTCTACAGTTTAGTTGACACCTCCTGTAAAAAATTGGAATTTTTAGAACGTTGGATCTATTTTATAAAAATCCTCGAAAACAGCCTAGTTATGAGCGTACAAGCTGAAACATGATAACTTGCGTATGTGTGTACCAAAGTGTTGTATGAGTTGATCTGTGTTTATGACAAGTTGGTTTGATCACTATTTTTGGTATGATGATACTTTGCATGCATGATTGTGTTTTCGAATTTGTTATTATGTGTGCCGCATTGTGTGTTAGTTATGCGTAGGGTTTGTATCAGTGTGTTCACATACTAACTTTAAATTGATTGACATGTTAGGACGCAATTAGCGGTCCCATCATTTGCTACTTCTGTGTTACACTAACCGAGCAATTAAAGGTGAGTTCACGGCCCCTATTTTATCTGGTTTTAAACAACAGGGGGAGAAACATGTGTACATTCTATAACTCTATCTTTTTACGTTATGCGAAATTAACGTCGTTAAACTACTCGGTAACTAAGTTAATGTTAATGTATGTTATGGTCACTAAGCAGCTATATCACGGAAGTCCTTGACAAACTCTCGGATCGCTAGTATTGGGTTAGATAGCGGGGAAATTATAAGTAGTACTACTGGGCCCGACAAGCCCTACCCGAGCTAGTCGCGCTAGCCGATCGGGTATGGTCAATGGGTGATTAATTTGGCCTAACTTTCGCCATGGTCAGTGATAGGCCTGGCAACACGGAGGCACAACAGTCAGCTTCGATCGCGAACTCTTATGTGAGGTAACTTTAGGCTCGCTACCTACATGTTAACATTTAACTTAATTACGAACCAACATTATTATTATTCCGGGTTAGGACTAATGGAACCAACACTATTATTATTCCGGGTTAGGAATAATGGACCCAACATTATTATTCCGGGTTAGGAATAATGGAACTAAATTGTTATCCCGGGTTAGGGATAACAGGGGAAACAAACTTTTAACCGAACTTGTGAACTTATAAAAACCTATGAACTCACTCTTCTTTAATGTTGACACCTGTTTCTTTACATGTTTCTCAGGACGCTAGGAGCGCTAGGTACACTCACTTGCATTGATCAAGACATTTTTTTATCGAGGCTCATTTACGAATTGTTTTGGGATTTTTGGTTATACGTTTTAAATCATAAGAAAACGTTATTTGATTGTTTGTTCAAACCATGATTTCGACGGTTACCAATTCTGAGTTGCAGGTTTTAGATTTTGTTCGCGAGTATAAGATTTAATTTTTATGGGTTTAAATCAATTTGTGTGTGTGGCTCAGTGGTGAAAACCGTGTGTGTGGGTATGGGGACAAGCGGGAGACCCGGGTTCGAGACCCGGCTACTCTATTCAAAATTTTGTTTTATTATTTTAGGGTTTATTTTAATTTACTTATTATTATTTATTAATTATGGTTTTTAAATTCTAGAATATTTATTAATTATGAAATATTTAAAATAACCGGCATAATAAATACGCAACGAACTTTTAACTGAATATTTGATTATTAAACGAAGCGGGTTTTGAAACCCGTTTTACGACGAATGTTACAGATGACTATAAATCGATGATCCAACCACAACGAAGAGTAAATCCAAATGTTCAATAAGTGGTTAAAAATGAAGTCATCAAACTACTTGATGTCAGACTCATCTACCCAATTTCCGATAGCCCTTGGTTGAGTCCCATTCAAGTAGTTCCCAAAAAAGGAGGTATGCCGGTGGTCTCTAATCAGAAAAATGAATTAATACCAATTGGTACCACCCCAATACCGAAGTGACTAATCAAGGTTTAGAACGAATGCTTGAAAAAAACGTAGGATTAAATAAAAAAGAATGAGCCGATAAATTAGACAATGCTTTATGGGCTTTTCGAACCGCTTATAAAACAACAATAGGTACCATCTCGTATAAGCTCGTCTATGGAAAAAGTTTTCACTTACCGGTATAAATAGCGCATAAAGCCTATTGGGCCTTAAAAAACGTGAACCTAGACCATGAAACCGCAAGTAAAAATCAATTTTATCAATTAAATGAACTTGACGAATTAAGAAATCAAGCATACTCTAACTTCGAAATTTATAAGGAACGTATGAAAAACTTACACGACAGACATATTATGCCTAATGAATTTCGAGAGGGAGATCAAGTGCTATTGTTTAATTCATGACTTCGATTATTTCCCGGAAAACTAAAGTCTAGGTGGTCAGGACCTTTTTTAATCACCCATATCTTCCCACACGGTGCAATCGAGATTAAATCTCAAAATGGCATACCATTCAAGGTCAACGGAAAACGGCTTAAGCTATACCAATGATTTTTGAGGATTATGAGGAAGAGATTTTAACAAGCGAATGAGGTATGATACGAATTTCTTTTGTATATATTTAAATTAACATTGTATCTTGTAGGTATTAACAGGACAATGAACATCGGACAAGCATCAGAAAAGGTAAGGTAACAAAAGGAACCTTTTTCGGAGAAACGGTCACACACATGTGCACTAATAAAAAAATAGCCGCCCACTGGCCACGGGGGTGTGGTCGGTGTGCAGATGGGTATAAACCCCTTTTCTTCACAGTTTCTTCATTTCACCACGACCCGTTTCCTCGAAAAACCTCTGGTTCCTCTATGATTTTATACCGTTTTTCACGTTTCCCTTCCATTCAACGTCTGCAAGGTATGATTCTAACATCTTCTCTAGTTAGTTTAACGAATTGCATGTAGAATAACACCAAAAAATTGGGGAAAATCTAGGGATCTTGAACTAGATCCGTACCAAACCCAAAATTTTTGTTTAGATCTAGTAGTAGCAGTTTATATACATGTTTTAGGAAGTAAATCAACCATTATTAATCAAAGAATCGTCCGATTTCAAGACGAAACCATGAACCTCTGTTTTCAAACCGAAAAAGTTAAAATTGAAAGGGTAAACAGTTTGTTTTCTGGAAAACAACACTTGGGTTTTCATTTTCGGGGAAAACCTCCCATACTCAACCAAAAACTTTCAACTTTTCGAAACTGGGTCGAAATTTGGAAATTTGCAGTAACAGTAGCCTGACCACGGGGTGTGGTCAGCGACCACGTGGCATGGCCAGGAAAGATCCATGAACACGGCGCGTGGCCAGTGACCACGGGGCCGTGTCCATCTTGCTGCTTACATTTTTCCGAAAATTTTATCAAAACGCACTAATTTTGTCTATGGTTCTTCTGTGCAGGAATTGCTAACAAGTTTTTGAGGTTCAAGTCAACAGAACTAGAATACCAAAACCGCTACGAGATCCTCCAAACAAGACACGAGGAAGTATCGAGGCAAACTTGCTATGAAACCCTTGAAGCCGTTGGACAAAGGGGCCGTTATGAGATGCTGGTTACAGGGCCACTACGTGCCGCTCTTGACACCAAACTCCATTCCGTTTATGAGTATAAAATGGAGTTCTATAGCACCTTCAAGTTCAAAAGCAAAGCGGACCCTTCTGACTCAGATGGAGTTGAGTTCAGATGTGGCGGGACACTATTCTCCATCTCCATGGCCCAATTCGGTGTAAATGTGGGTTTATACACCGAAGAAGAATCTGTTGAGGAAGAATTCACGGGTGGTCTCCATGAACTCTCACTCTACATGCGCCAAACTGCATGGGCCCAACTTGGCAACGGGGCGTATGGCCCAAGCATAACTCAGAGCTCGCAGTTGATGGACCCTATATACCGCGACATTCATCGAGTCCTAAGCAACTCTCTCTGTCAGCGACGTGATAGTTCGGGGGTGGTGAATCTCCGGGAGCTCACTTGCCTTTATTGCATCCGGAACCGCCTCCCCCTTGATGTCACCTACCTCCTCCTCAAGAACATGCATTTGAACCAAATGGCCTCTCGCCCCCACCGATCTTCTTCGGGGGATGGATCTACCGCCTATTCAAGAACTATATCAATTGCATCCAAAAGGCATTCAACCCATGTGTGAAATCAGGAAAGGTAGAGCTCGCCCAGTATCGATCCATGGGCATCATCCAAGACATGGATGATGGATCCACCCGCTTTCGAAACGCCCAAGGAAAAACATGGGGCCCGAAAGGAGTCCTAGCTCTCCAAGACGATCCAAACCGCCATCCTCCTCAACATTAAAGCTACCACCCGGGCTCCTCCTCCTCTCAAGGAGGAGGTTTTCCTAACTTCCAAAGTTTAACTGATCGTTTTCAGGAAAACCTACTATGAACCCGGAACACCTACAACGTAGCTAACAACACCAACATCCGGATAGGAGCAGTGGAGCGAAAAATCGCCACCATGAAGGATGACATCACATACATCCGAGGACAAGTGGCGTATCGTGATGATGACGAGGAGGAAGACGAGGACGAGGATGAGGACATGGATTGATCAGAGGCGATGGCAGTGGTGTGGTAGGTGATGTATGCAGCTCCCAGGTCAAACCCTCTTACTCTTTGAACAATTTGCCAGCCTGCGTGCCGTGGTTAAAACAATTTACTTTCTAGACAATTTTATTTTCTGCATTTTCTTTAGTTTTATGTTTGTGATGTGATGGATTTGAAACTATTGTAATTTAGGACTTGGGTATTATGTTATGTTTTGTGTGGTGTGAATAAGTGAAACATGTACAAGGAGGCCTTAATGCACTAAGCATTAGTGCCCTCCAAGCCCGGAAACCAGTAGCCAAAGTCAAAAACCTGAAATTCAACATTTGCAGACTGCCACCACGGGGTCGTGGTCATTAACCACAGCCCCGTGTCCAACCCCCCGACCTACTATTTTGTCTGCAACGCACTGTCCACGGGTCGTGGCCACCAGGCACGCCCCGTGGCCAACTTTCTGTAAGTTCTGTTATAAGCACCCTGACCACGGGGGTGTGTCAACCAACACTGGCCCGTGGCAAGTAACATAAAAATTTGTTTTTAAACCCGCTTTTACACATTCTAATCAACCTAAAAACTGATTTTTTGACACATTTAGGACAATGTGTAACTTAAGTGTGGGGGGATGCTAAAACCTTGAATCTTGTGAGTCCTAATAACAAGCCTTACACAAAACTCACCTTGGAACCGCTAATCACCCCAAATCTTTTTCAAAAATTTTCATTTTTTACTTGGAACCGCTAACCACTTCTGGAATAACAAAGTCTAAAAAATATGTTTTTACAAATTTACAACCGATCGCGTCGTGATAAAAAGAACCAAGTAACAAAATTATAAAAGGGCATAACAAAATCTTTTAAAATTTGATTATATATACATGTTCACACTATAAACCCATTTCCCACGACAAGTGAGTTTTGAGCCTTTACCGAGCATACATGCATACATCCTTAACTAAATGCTCATTTTTTTTTGTTTCTTGTGTGAATAGCCGTTTGGTTCTTATGACTCTAGAATTTGCCAAGACAATACATTCCTGGTCCTTACCAACTTAAACCCAAGTGAGTAAATGATAGAGGCGTTAGGACTAACTCATTTTTATTCAAAACCATTATTTTCTATCTTTTTACTCCCCTACAAAAAGTCCCCCTAGTTAAACCCCTTTGAGCCTAAACCTTTTCGTTACAAAACCCGCAAAATATTTGCCCATTACCCACCAAAGACCCTTTTCATTCAAACCCATTTGTTTTAGTTAAAAGCTCGTTCGTCTTCAAACTTGTGACATAGAAAAAAATCTTGCAATAACCAAACAAGTTTCTCAAAAATCTTGTTTGAAAGCGTTTAGTTCAAATAAATGTCACAAAAACAAAAGTTTTTACGACAACCGATGCTTTTTACGCCTTTCGCCATTTTACTAAAAATACCACCTACCCTAGCCCAAGCCTAACCCTTTTCAAAGTCCTCTTGATATTTACAAAGGTTTATAGTTAAAAAGGAGGAGGTTTGATCACTTGGCAAGCATATGGTAGAAATAAGTTCCATGCCGGAAACAAGTGTTATCACAAAAATACATCTTCGGTCGAGTGTTGAGTGATCTCTTGTGAGGTATGTGAGCTTGTATATAACTAAATAAAATTTTAAAGGGGCATGCTATGCCTAAATTTTTTTTCTTAAAAATTGTTCTAAATAAATCATGATGAATAGAATTGTAAATAAAATGAAAACAAATTTAATAAAGATCTTGGATTCCTGACACTCTAAGACAAGCCGCCAAACTTCTTCTCTACCTATTCCATTTGTATGTGTAAGCTAAATTTAAAGAGTTTTGTTTGAGGACAAGCAAAGATTCAAGTGTGGGGATATTTTAATGTGTACGAAATGCAACATATAAATTACATCAAATAAGGCATAAAAGCAACCCTTTTTTAGTACTAATGTTGGAAAAAGCGCGTTTCTTTGTTCCTTTTGAAATTACAGGACCAAACGAGCTTAAAAGAACAAAAGAAGCAAATAAGCAGCCAAAACCAACATAAATACAAGAAGAAGGAATAACATGACATGCCCGACCCCTTTGCAACACCCCAAAGGCTGAAAACAAGAAGACAGAAGCCGACCACGGGGTTGTGCCTAGCCAGGCATGGGTCGTGGTCAGACCAAACACATAAAGACAAAACAAGTAGAAGCTTCCATGCCCACCATGGGGCCATGCCCACATGACCATGGGGTGTGGTCAACTCTTAGATTTGCAGAATCTTGATAGTACAATAAAGAGTTGACGACGGGGCCATGTTTAGGAGCCACGGGGGTGTGTGGGGCCCTTTGCTGACAGCTGCAATTAATGAAGAAGAGAAAAGACACGGGGTCGTGGCCGGGGCTCTGCTCTGACTATAAATAGAGGTGCTTCGTTCACTTCAAAGGCTTCTCTTGGCAAACCACTTCTCCCTCACTTTGCCACCACTCCACCACCACTTCAAAACCAGCACCCACCACCATCATCCATCTTTCGTCTTTAGAGTGTGTAGTAGTCTCGGGATCCAAGATTGATCGTAAGAGTTCTTACCTAACAAATGCCATTCTTGGCTAATCTCTTACGTTACTTGGTGAAAACAATCTTTTATGTATTACTTTTGCTTTTTAATCTTTCGGGTACTTTTTAATTGGGTATGTATTAATGACTTTAATAACTAGTTTCTTATGTTGAAAGTGAATTTTCCTAAACATTTCTTCATGATGTCATTGATTTGCTCATTTGTGTCTTTACGGTCTATATAAAGCGTGTTAACTCCTTGGAAGGGGGTTAGAATGGTGGTTTGGCAAAGTTCTTGTGTCGTTCAGTGTATAGATCCTACGAGGACTTGGCTCAAGCTTACTAGGACCTCCTTCAATGCCCTATGGTATTGGATGGCGGGGTGCGAATAGCTTGAGCCCCTCATATGTTAACTACTATTAATATATTAAACGGGCCTGTTGGGATTGTATCCCTGCTGACTAAAACCACTTGGCCGAGGGTAACGTCACCTTCAAAAGAGGGCCTACCACTTTTCGCATTAATAACTTACTTAATTGTCTTTCAATATTCCGGCCTCTTGGGATTGTATCCCTGCTTACTCAACCACTTGGCCGAGGGTAACGTCACCTTCAAAAGAGAATCTCTTAAAAAGTCAGAAAGTGCGAAAATCATCAAAGGGTACATAAAAGAGGAGTTGGATCCAAGTGATTCTATCTTGTCTATTTGTATTTCATTTTTATTTATCTTTTCATTTTTATATTTATTTTTATCTTTCAATACTTTTATCAAAAATTTGTATTGATTAGACGTTGACGCTAAACTGGTATTAAAAGCTTTTGTGTCCTTGGACGACCTCGGTATCTTACCAACACTATGTTATGCTCGCGATGGGTGCACTTGCCCTAGTGTGTGTTTAGTGTTAGTACAATATCGTGTTTTATAAATTTAAAACTTGACTAATGCGTAAAATAGACTCAATATATTAATAAAATCATATCACGCTTGACACGGACCACTAACATCTGTCCACGTGGCAACCTCTGTTGAATAATGGAAGACAGTTGTTTGGGAAACCTCTGTTGAGAGTCAACAGAGGTTAGGAATAGTGGTGATTTTAACTATCAGAGGATAGACATCAGAGGTTAGAAAACACAGTGGTGTACCTAACAGTGGAAAAGGAGAGGCAGAGGATACCTATGAAAGTGGATAGAGTAAGCCAAACAGATGATTTATTTGAATAACAGTGGTTATGAACAGACTTTTGGGATTATTGAAAATTTTCAATTTGTGCTATTTCTAAGGATAAAATTTTTTATTTTCTGAAAACATTTTAATACCTTTTATTCATGGAAAACAAAACGTTGCTTTTATTCCATGTTAAGCATCCCAATTCTAGAGATCAAGCTTTCAAAGGTAGATGTATCTAATGCTTTGGTTAGAACATCTGCCAACTGATCTTTAGTTGGGACAATGTGCAGAGAAATCAAACCTTTTCCATAGAAATCCCTCACAAAGTGATGCCTGATGTCAATGTTTTTGGTGGTAGAATGAGATACTAGATTTTTAATGATGTTTTCACTTGCTTGACTATCCAACCTGGGAGGAGTCTTTAAAACAGTTACACCAAAATCCAACAGTTGATTTTGAAGCCATAGGAGTTGAGTAGTGCAACTTGCAGCAGCAATATATTCAGCCTCTGCTGTTGATGTGGATATTGCAGCTTGCTTTTTGCTTTGTCAAGACATTAAGCAATTGCCTAGGAATTAACATCCTCCTAAAGTTGACTTCCTTGTGGTGTGGTATCTAGCAAAATAACTGTCTGTATAACCTGAAAGCTCAATGTTTCCATTAGCAGGATACCAGATACCAAGTATGGGAGCACCTTTTATGTATCTGAATATCCTTTTCACAGCAATGAGATTTGACTTTGCTGACTGGGATCTGGCACAAACACATGTAGCAAACATGATGTCTGGCCTTGATGCAGTTCGCTATAATAAAGACCTAATCATGCTTCTGTAAAGACTTTGAACAACCAAGTCATATTTGTCATCAACAATGATAAGCTTTGAGGTTACCATGAGTGTGCTACATGGTTTACAGTCATTCATATCAAATTTGGTAAGTAGTTTTTTGACATACTTACTTTGATGAATGAATGTACCATTGTGCATCTTCTTAACTAAGAGACCAAGGAAGCATTGGAGCTCACCCATTGCACTCATTTCAGACTCTACTATCATGAGTTTTCTAAACTCTTCACACATTGAATCACAAGTGGATCCAAAAAATAATGTCATCCACATAAATTTTGATAATCATTAAGTGTTTTCCTTTCCATTTTAAAAACATTTTTTTAATCAATTTTACCTCTTGTAAAGCCTATGGAAAGGAGAAATGTGGAGAGAGTTTCACACCAGGCTCTAGGTGCTTGTTTTAAGCCATAAAGTGCTTTTTTGAACTTGTAAGCATGATCAGGATAAAATGCGTCTTCAAAACTAGGAAGTTGGCACACATATACCTCTTCCTAGATCTTACCATAGAGAAAAGCACATTTTATGTCCACTTGATACACCTTGATATTGTAGTTGACATCAAAGGCTAAGAACAATCTGATGGCCTCCAATCTTGCAACTAGAGCAAAACTTTCATCATAGTCAATGCCTTCTTCTTGTTTGTAGCCTGAACCACATGCCGAGCTTTATTCTTGACAACATCACCCCTTTCATCAGTTTTGTTCTTGAAGACCCATTTTGTGCCAATTGGACACACATCCTTATCCTTTGGCAATGATACAAGTTCCCAAAATTGTTGTCTTTTGAATTGAAGGAGCTCTTCTTACATGGCTTCTACCCTACTGTTGTCTTTCAGTGCCTCTTGGTACTTGACAGGTTGTGTGAGAGATAGGAAACCAGCAAAAAGAAAAATGTTTAGGGATTGACTTCTGGTGAGCACCCCATCATTGATGTTGCCAATGATTTGATCAGATGGATGACTTTTAAGGTAGATCAGATCTCCCTTATATGGAACAATGGCATTTTGTGGTGAAGGCTGTAGATGGGAATCATCTAAGCTAACATCTGTTGGCAATTTTGAAGAGCCAACATCTGTTTGAAATAGAGGTGGAGGTATAGGTGGGAGAGGTGTGGAAACATGTTGACTTTTATCTACATAGGTTGGATTTTTTCAACAGAGGTTAGATGTGATGAGCTGGCAGAGGATTGAGGATTAACAACAGTTGATGCAGAAGTGGCAGAGTTTTCACAGTTGTTAGTAACACCTATTGCTATGGTGGTGGAAATGACTTTTTAATGTGGGATCACAATGTCATAATCATTGTCTTGAT
This sequence comes from Scalesia atractyloides, assembly GCA_947069175.1. NCBI lineage: Eukaryota > Viridiplantae > Streptophyta > Magnoliopsida > Asterales > Asteraceae > Scalesia > Scalesia atractyloides. The sequence continues at coordinate 34,271,292 of CAMTDV010000030.1, forward strand.
GAGAAGATTGTGATATACCTGTAGGGTTAGTCTTGATAGACACATCTACAAATGTAAATTTGTCTAGGTCAAACAATTTAGCAAGATTTACTGGGATTTTTAATGAGGAAAGTTCATTGAACTTCACATTCAAAGTCTCTTCCACACACCTAGTCCTTGAGTTAAAAACTCTATAGGCTTTAGCAGTGGTTGAGTATCCCAGAAAATAACCACAGTCTACTTTGGTTGCAAATTTTGAAATTGAATATTTTAAGTTTATAATGAATCATGGACAGCCAAAGATTTTGAAGTATGAGATCAGTGGTTTGATATGTACAAAATTTCGTAAGCAGTCTTTTGATGCCTGGGGATAATCAAAACTCTGTTTTGAACAAAGCAAGCAGTGTTTACAGCCTCTGCCCAAAAGGACAAGGGTAAACCTGAGTCTGGAATCATAGTTCTTGCAGCTTCAATTAAAGTTCTGTTTTTCCTTTCAACCACCCCATTTTGTTCTGGTATCCCTGGCATGCTATATTGCCTAACAATCCCTTTTGACACACAGAAATTATCCAACTCCTTATTTTTAAATTTTGTGCCATTATCACTCCTAAAGACTTTTACTAGCAGGTAAATTGCTTTTCAACTTGTTTAACAAATTTTTGCAAGATGCAATCTCATCTTTGGAGTGCATGAAGAAAGTCCATGTAAACCTTGAAAAATCATCTACAACGACAAGACAATATCTTTTCTATTTTAGACTCATGATTTTTACAAGGCCAAACAAATCCATGTGCAGCAACTGCAAACACTGGCTTATTTTGGACTCTTCAGTTGACTTGTATGAACTTTTATGTTGTTTGCCTTTTAAACAGGAAACACAATCTTCATCACAGGTAAATTGTTTTAAGGTTAAACCTCTGACAAGATTTTGTTTGGAGAGTGTGATGATAGTCTTAAGATTTGTATGACCAAGTCTTTTATGCCACAGTTCTGTGTCTTTGCTTGAAGCAACTGAGAACAGACATGCATTGGACATTGGTATCCTTCAACATATCAACCACATACACATTTCCACTCCTATGAGCAACAAGTTGTTCTTTGCTCTCAGCAATTATTTGATCAATCTTTTTAACCACTTCTAGTCCAACAATTTTACAAGTTTTCTTAGTAAAGAAGGAACCATATACTTTGTCACTCATGAGACACTAAGTAGGTTAAATTTCAGATTGTCAATGATATTCACATGCTCAAGTTTGAGTTTCCTAGCATGATCAGTCCCTGACCCCAACACCTTCCCTTTTGAATTGTTACCAAATGATATCTCACCCCCTCCATGTGCCATGAAATCTTTGAGAAGGGCTCTACATCCTGTCATGTGCCTGGAGCCTCCACTATCTACATACCATAAACTATCAAGGCAAGTAGAAGCTCCTTGCACATTAGTAAACAATTAGTTTAGGTGAGTTTCCAGAGCCAAGATGGCTTTGGATGGGGTCACAGATAGTCCAGTCTCAAATTAAGGAAAATGGTCAGTTTTTGAACAGACTTTTGTAACCACTGTTGTGAACCATTTCCTATCAAATGCTCATATCCATGAGGATGCCTATTAACCCTTGGTTTTGATGGTCTTTTGTAGACCTCAGAACCAAGTGGTACACTTTTAAAAGTAGGTTGACCATGACCTCTTGGATATTGATTTGTTGGTGGAGCATCTGTTACCTGAACCTATCTGGAAGCAGAGGTTACATTTAGTTTATTGGTAATAGATGTTTGGATATGCTCAAAGCTCTGTTTGGATTTTCCTTTTGAAGTACTAATCCTTGGACTCTCTAGTGCTTTTGATTTATACTCATTTCTTTTAACATCAAAGTTCTTGAGATAAACACATTCTTGAGTTTTATGATTTGTTTTACCATAGATGTTACAATTTGGTGAATCATGTATCACGCTTGTTTTGTTAATATCATATGCTTTTAGAAGAAAACAATTTTTAGTAACATGATTCTTCTTTTCACAAAAATAACAAAACACGTTTTTGATTTTCTCTTTCTTTTTCTCTTTTTCCGACATTTGTGAAAAAACGCCCCATAATGCCCCTTTGTTGAATGGGATGATACGTGTCACACAATACCCATTGGTGGGGGCATTATTCATGTTCACCACTACACATGGTCTAATTGGCAAAGGCAAAGCCTTTAAATACTTTGATAGGAGGAAGTTTTGGGTTCAAGTCTCATAGATGACAAAAATAAAAGAAATTTACCGTTAAAAATAACATATTTAAAAGTGAGAGGCTCTGGCTATTCACACACGTACCTTGTCTTTTTGCACACACCAAAACGCCGCGCTTTGGCCAAAGCGCAACGTTTAGTCCTAAAGGCAGTAGGCAAGGTCTGAACCTGTCAGACCTTGTCTGTTGACTTTGTCAGACCTTTTCTGTTGCGTTTAGATGTCTCTGTTTTTTTTTTTGGAAAAGGGGTGGTTTTGGTGGAAAAAGTGGGAGGTTTTGGTGGATTGTTTGGGTTGTATTTGGTTGAGTTTATTTTTTGAAAATTATGTGGATTTGTGTTTGTTTTATAAAATGGGTTGTAGTTGGTTGAGTATATTTGTTGAAAATTATGAAGATTTGTATTTGTTTTATAAAACATATATTACAATTTTAAAAACATATATTATAATTTTAAAACCAAATTTATAATTTAAAAAGTCCTTTGCAAAACAAATAATACACTAGAGCGCGACATTCTTTATCTCTCTGGTACACTCTCGTTAAACGCTCTGTTTCTTTATGCAAGTGTTTTTATAGACGTTAACCAATTTTATTTTAATAAATTACACGAGCATGCTTGATTAACACGTTACGATATGTCGCCAAAGAGACGTATGAAATACGCGCAAACAATCCACACAAGCATATATAAAAGATCATATGCATAAATATATATAAAGTCAGTTTGTACATACAAAACAAACTAAATGTCTAGTACAAAATAAAAACAATACAAACTAAAGCTACTGATCCTCTAGCGATGGAGACGGTGGCATGGGAATGTCCGACAATCCCTAATGAGCAGTGATAGCCATGAGCGTCTGAATAATCCACGTCTTTTGTCGAACAGAACGTCGGAGGCGCTGATCGAATCCCGAGCCACCGCCTGTGCAGCAGGAGGCAGGTCTGCGTAGACGTGCTGTGGATACTGCGGAGGTGGTGGCGACGGCGGTGGCGGGATCTCGTCATCAACAACGTGATCAGCCGGAGGCGAGTGCAGTGATGGCTGAGCCTGATCCTAAGCCTGATCCTGAGGTTTTGCAAGACCCATAGCCTAAAGTTGAGCCTACCGAAGCGCAGCCTAAATAGACAGAGGCGATAGTACTCCATCCCTAAGCTCAATAACAACTGGGATCACCTCCGGCAACACCTCTGGCACCCGAATCTGGTACTCGCGCATCCGAAAGCGCAGACCAACATCAAAAGTGTGCGTCAAATGCATGCTCGATACTGACATCCGGCCTAATGTAGTCGATGGAATGGCCGAGGACAGCTGCGGGTCACTCGCAGGCACGAGCGCTAATGGTAATGTATGACCCGCCGGTTAAGCCTATCGTGTTGCTGCCTATGATATGCGCCAGCAAAAGACTCTGCTAGGCACGCAGCAAGCGCGCACGTCTGGTGCCGCAACAGGCAGTACAAAAAGAAAAGGTCACCTAGGTTGACCTTGTCCCGGCTGTGAAACCGATGCACGATCGATGATCCAATGATGTGGTGAAGGTATCGGTACAGGGGGTCTCTGATGGCGGATGCCTTTTGCGAGGATTTCCCAAAGGGAACCCTTGCAATAGCCATCCAAAAACTAATAAGGGTCTGCCTGTCTAAGGCTCTAACCCCTGTGTATAAAATCTGTATCAAGCTCGGCATGTGTGTACAAACCTGAATGGACAGTAAAGTCCCGCAGACTCATCCCAAACTCCTGAGTAGCGAGACGGAAAGTGATCTCGTGCATTGGATGGTCTGGGTCCTCCACATAATCGTCCGAATGCGGCATGTATGTAAATGACGATAGAAATTCGACCGTAAGCTCACAATACGAGTCCTCCATCGCAATATGGAATAAACGTGCAAATGGAGTCTCCAACCCAACTATCTCCCTCGCCCTTGTCCACGGTCTCTAAAAGATCCCAATCAATCCCCACATGCCCCCAATCTACATCGTACGCAACTTATCTCACCTTTCATGGCTATATGTCCCCACCAGGAACGTCAGATACGCATGTTCGTCTATAAATCAACTGCGGGCTGCTCCTGCTGCACCTCTTCCTCATCAAGATCCATATCCACGTCGAAATCGATATTATAAACAACTATCAATAATAATTATTTATACCAAATTATAAAAACAATTATTTATTATATTTAATAACAATATTATAAATAATTATTAATAACAAATTATAAAAACAATTATTTATTATACTTAATAACAATATTATAAATAATTATTGATAACAAATTATAAAATCAATTATTTATTATCTTTAATAACAATATTATAAACAATATTATATATAATTATTAATAACAAATTATAAAAACATTTATTTATAACAAATTATAAACAAATTTTTAATACAATTATTCATTAATTTAATTTAAAAATAATTATTAATAACAATTATAAAACAATAATTTATTACATTTAAATAAAATAATAATAACATAGCAAAGCGCCGCGCTTTGGGCTAAGCTCGGCGCTTTGGATTGTTCTTTTTCAAAAAACCCAAAGCAGCCGACCCAAATCCCCCAAATTCAAGTCAAAACACAATCACACTTCAAATTTTATGGAATGTATGTAAATGGAAACTAGTAATCTAACCTTACAAAACTTGAATCGTCAAAAATTATCACACCCCGACCGCGTAAAACAACAAACCGCGGCGGAATCGTCGGGGAGTGTCGTAACAGAACTATTGTTTCAACAACCATGGCATAATAAGTTAAGTTTTATTGAACAAAATTTGTTTACATTGTCTGGAATTTATACATAAAACATAAATTAAGTTATATTGTCTTCAGGTTTTAAGTCACTAAAGCCCAAGGTCTGTCCTAAGTGTCGCATGATCAACCTTAAGCATTCTCTCCTGAAACATATGTGAAAATAAAGTACGTTAGCATAAAAATGTCTGTGAGTAACATAGGTTTTGCGTTTAAGATTCATGGCCTAAAATGTTTAAAGGAATACTTAGTTAAAAAGTGGCCATGAATACTTACAAAATGTTTTCTTTTATAAAAATCAAAAGATAAATCGAATGATATAAAAGAAATATGTGTGGTTAAATCATTAACCAAAATATATGTCATGTCATGGATAAAAATGTCTTGTCTTGAACTTTATTTGAAATGATTTAGATAACGCCACGATATGTAAGATGATAAAAGCACTTATATATAGGAAGTACCATCGGTGTATCCACCATGCTTATGCTTTTATCACATTCCATTTGTTTCGTTATTTAAATCACCCACCATAAACCAACTATCAGAAAGTCTTGTATAAACCAGAGAAATGACTTGTATAAACCAATGTCTTGTAAACCAATGTCATGTAAATAAAGTCTTGTGTAAACCAATATATCAAATGTAAACCAAAGTCTTGAATAGTTATAATGTCTTGTATAAAACAATGTCTTTGAATAATCAAATGTTTTGTTTTATAAGTCATGCTTTTATTGCTTAAAACATATATTTAGATTGTTGGCAAACACATTCAAACCTTGTTGACAGTCAAATAGACCCTTATAAAGATAAAAGTCTATCCATTCATCGGATTCTTTCATTCTCTAAAGTCGCTTCCAAACAAAACCGGGAAGTGGGAACAGGATTGTCAATCCTATGGTACCATTACATACTACCGGACGGCGTAACCAATGTTAATGAATGTATTAAGTCAATCTCCAATGCACCAATATGTCATGAACAATGTAAGCATTAATGTCTTTGAAAACCATGTACTAGTATGCTCAGTCAACATACATAGCAAGAAATGTCTTTGAAAAACCATGTACTAGTATGCTCAGTCAACATACATAGCAAAAAATTTCTTTGAAATCAATGTGCTACATATGCTAAGTTAACATATGAAGCAAAATGCAATAAAAATTATGTACTATATGTATTATGTAATCAAAGCTTGTATAATGTCATGAAAACGCGAAAGTGGTCATGGGCACAATATGTTTCACCCCAAAACATTTCTAAAACATAAAAGAGGGGACTATGTACTCACTTGGGATTGCAAGAAAGTCCTTGATCAAGAAAATAAACCAAAGCTCAAGAGTCCGAGAAATCACGTATGTCCTAATATCGAATACCTATGTTAATATCGGGACATAAACGGAAGATCGGATAGAATGAGGTCTAGTAAACCAAATGAGTGTTGGAACTCATATGAAATGGTTTAACAAAGTTAACATTCTGAGTTGGAAAGGTTCCTAATTGCTTTTGACCTGTTATGACCCGTTAAGGTAGTTTAAGCCACTTTAACGTGTCATTTGCGTAAGTCTTTAATGCTTAAACATGTTTGAAAATGTTATTTGATCAGATTACATGTCAAAAGTTATGTTACATATGCTTATAGTTGATTTATTTGCAAAAAAGGGCATTTTGGTCTTTACTAAAGATCATAACAACTAATTTTCATAACACTAACCATATGATATGACCATAAGGTATAACCTCATAGGGTTATTCCCTATTCAACCATGGTCACAAATATGTGTTTGGTTGGGTTCAAAGATCAATCAAACGAGTCGGATTCGAAAGTCAAGCAGTGGTCAAAACCGCTCGACAAACGACCCTCAACCAGCACTAAACTAAAAGTGACGAGTTAGACATGTTAAACATGTCTAACTAAGTTTATAAAACTGATTTGGTATCAGAACAAAGTGTTTTGACACCCAAAAACAGTTTCGTCGTATAATGCGCATTTATCGCATTATTGACCGATACTTTGACTCGTCACAATGACTAGTAAACTTGGTAATCAGTAGGCATGATCACTAAGGACCATAACCATCATGATCACGATCATGTTGCAAAATTCAATTGAACTTTGTTTTGATCAATTCATGGTAAGATTGGAAAGTCAAACAGAAAGTCAAACTGTTTGATTTTTAGCTCAAATATGTTAAAAGAAATGAACAAGATCTGAATGAAACACTTACAAACACTCTAGGAGAGCCTTAGAACTCAGAAAATGATCTTCAACTGGTTGCAACTTCAGATAAATGCAGATGAGAGCAAGAATGGGTGTTGTAAAAGATCAAAAACGATGAAGAACTTGCTATTTATAGATGAATTGGATCAACAAGGCCATGACATGTGTCCATGAGTCATCAATGAATTAGATTAGTGTCCTAACACTTGTTAAATGCAGAAGATAGAGTGGCAAGTTCGTTTGCTGAATCAACAGAAGGATTAACCATCTGCTGCCAACAAAACTGGTGTGCTGGGCACCCCATGCAGACCGCATGGCTTTGTGGATGCGGTCCGCATCAACCCTAGCTGACATCAACTTTCATAAATTGGTAGAACAGGCCCCTGCACACGTTTCGTCGCGTTTTGGCACTTCTAACACCTGTTAACCTGATTTTTAAGCTTCATAAGGATGAAATATCATAGGGAACTTGAAGTATGCTCAAAAATGTCTTGGGTGTCGGTTCGTTTGGTCGTGCGGTTGCTGTTTTCTGTTAACTACGACAAAAAACATAACGAACGCGTGCATGACCGTAAAATCGTAACAAATGATATTTTTGCATTACAATCATTAATATACAAGATTTTAATGATCAAAAAAATTTTGGATGTGCGTACATGTTCCGGATTAAGGAATACGCAAAACGGCATAGTTTCGCAAAATTTGCAAAATAGCCCTTGAAGTTACAAAAGCATGTTTTTGCCATACCGAAGCCTTAAAAACTTAATTCCAAGTTATGTAAAGGTTATATAGGGTATGTTTAGCTTATAAACTCGTTCGGGGATGTGCGTTGCTACGAGAATTGGCAGACTTTTGTAGTTTGTCATAAATAGTCCCTGTGATCGAATAAGCTTGTTTTTAACATACCAAACCCTTTAAAACTTATTTCTAAGTTATGTAAAGGATAATTAAGGTATATTGAGTTTGTGTCATCATTCCGGAGTGTTCTTCACGTTAAACTGATTACGTTTGCGATTCCACTTCCATAAAAGGTTTAAAATATCAAAATCGAACAAATATTGAAAATGCACAAAAATCATAAGTAAATACACTAATGTGTAAACCACACAAAGTTTTCATTAATCAACAAATTGTTCGAAAGTTGTTACAAGATTGAATTACACAGATGTCACAGTCTCCCCTACTTTAGGAAATTTCGTCCCGAAATTTAATTAGAGGAAACTTGTGAGAAAAGATGTGGATTGGTGTGCGTTAAGCGTACTATACTTTTGTTGTCATTTTAGGTTCATTTTACGCATTAGTCATGTTTTAAATTTATAAAACACGATATTCTACTAACACTAAACACACACTTGGGCAAGTGCACCCATCGTGAGCGTAGTATAGCATTGGTAAGATACCGAGATCGTCCAAGGGCACAAGAGCTTTTAATACCAGTTCATCGTCGACGTCTAATCAATCTAAATTTTTTTGATAAAGATTTTAAAAAACATAAAGATAAATAAAATAAAATACAAATATACAAGATAGAATCACTTGGATCCAACTTCTCTTTTATGTATCCTTTGATAGTTTTTGCACTTTCGGACTTTTTAAGAGATTATCTTAGTTATAGTAGTAGGCCCCTCTTTTGAAGGTGACGTTACCCTCAACCCAATGGTTTGAGTCAGCAGGGATACAATCCCAAAAGGTTGGAATATTGGAAGACAATTAAGTAAGTTATTAATGCGAAAAGTGGTAGGCCCCTCTTTTGAAGGTGACGTTACCCTCGGCTAAGTGGTTTGAGTTAGCAGGGATACAATCCCAAGTAGCCGGTTTAAAGTATTAATAGTAGTTTACATATGAGGGGTTCAAGCCATTCGCACCCCCGCCATCTAATACCCATAGAGTATCGAAGGAAGCCCTAGTAAGCTTGAACCAAGTCCTCGCAGGATCTATACACTGAACGAGACAAGAACTTTACCAAACCACCCTTCTAAACCCCTTCCAAGTAGTTAACACGCTTTATATAGACCGTAAAGACACGAATGAGCAAATCAATGACATCATGAAGAAATGGTTAGGAAAATTCACTTTCAACATAAGAAACTAGTTATTAAAGTCATTAATACATACCCAAATAAAAAGTGCCAAAAGATTAAAAACTAAAAGTAATACATAAAAGATTAGTCTTCACCAAGTGATGTAAGGAATTTAGCCAAGCATGGCCTTTGTTTGACAAGAATGCTTACAATCTATCTTAGATCCCAAGACTACTACACACTCTAAAGATGATTGATGGATGATGGTGATGGGTGTTGGTGTTGTAGTGGTGGTGGAGTGGTGGCAAAGTGAGAGAGAAGTGGTTTGCCAAGGGATGCCATTGAATGGAACCAAGCACCCCTATTTATAGTGAAAACAGAGGCCCGACCACGGCCCCGTGTCCAGTGGGCACGGCCCGTGGCCATCATTCTTCTCTTTCTTCATTAACTGCATCTGTCAGCAGAGGGCCCCACATGACCCCGTGTCCTCTGGGCACGACCCGTGGTCAATCTGTTCACTGTACTATCTCGATTCTTCAATCTTACAGTTGACCATGCCCCATGTTGGCCTGGGCACGACCCCATGATGGGCGTAGAAGCTTCTACAGGTTTTGTCTTGAAGTGTGAGGTCTGACCACGCCCCGTGTTGGCCTGGGCACGGCCCCGTGATGGGCGTAGAAGCTTCTGCAGGTTTTATCTTGAAGTGTGAGGTCTGACCACGCCCCGTGTTGGATGGACACGGCCCATGGTCGTCTTCTGTAACTTTGTTTTTTCCTTTTTGGGGTGTTGCTGAGGGTTCGGGCATGGTTCTTTATTCCTTCTTTTCGTATTTATGTTGGTTTTGGCTGTTTATTTGCTTCTTTCGTTCTTTTATGCTCTTTTAATCCTGAAAATACAAAAGGAACAAAGAAACGTGCTTTTTTCCAACATTAGTACTAAAAAAGGGTTAGTTTTATGGCTCAATTGATGTAATTCATATGTTGCATTTTACACACATCAAATATCCCCACACTTGAATCTTTGCTTGTCCTTAAGCAAACCTCTTTAAATGTGGCTTACACACCCAAATGGAATAGGTAGAGAAGAAGTTTTGTGGTTTTTCTTTGAGTGTTGGGAATCCAAGATCTTTATTTAAATTTTGTTTTTTGCTTTATTTACAATCCTATTCGTCATGATTTATTTAGAACATTTTTAAGAATAAATATTTATTTAGGCATAACATGCCTCTTTTAAAATTCTATTTATTTATATACAAGTTCACGTACCTCACAAGAGATCACTCAACACTCGGCCGAAGATGTATTTTTGTGATATCGCTCGAGTCCGGTTTGGAACTTACTTCTACCATATGCTTGCCAAGCAAACAAACATCCTCCTTTTTAACTATAAACCTTAGTAAATATCAAAAGGACTTTCAAAAGGGTTAGGCTTGGGCTAGGGGTAGGAAATTTTTGGGTTAGTGGTTAGTAAAATGGCGAAAAGCATAATAAGCGTCGGTTATCGTAAAACTTTTTGTTTTTGTGACATTTATTTGAACCAAGCATTTTCAAACAAGATTTTTGAAGGAACTTGTTTGGTTATTGAAAGAGCTATGGTTATAAAATTTATTTATTTATTTATTTTTTTAGGTCACAAGTTAACCGAGCTTTTTACTAAAGTAAATGGGATTAAAAGGAAAATGGTTAGTAAGTGGTTGTCCTGTGGGTTATTGAAACGAAAAGGGGTTTAGGCTCAAAGGGGTTAACTAGGGGGATTTTGGTAATGGGTGAAAAGAAACGTAAATAATGGTTTTAAATGAAAAATGGGTTAGTCCTAATGCCTCTATCATTTACTTACTTGGGTTTAAGTTGGTAAAGACCGTGAATGCATCGTCTTGGCAAGTTCTAGAGTCGTAAGAACCAAGTGGCTATTCACACAAGAAAAGGAAATGAGCATTTAGTTTAAAGGTGTATGCATGTAAGCTCAATAAAGGCTCAAAACTCACTTTATGTGGGAATGGGTTTATAGTGTGAACAAGTATATAAAATCAAATTTAAAAAAAAGATTTGTTATGCCCCTTTTTTATAATTTTCTTATTCGGTTCTTTTTATCACGAAGCTATCGGTTGTAAATTCGTAAAAACATAACCTTTTAGAACTTGTTATTCCCAAATTAAACCAAGACAAGTAAAAAATGAAAAATTTAGAAAAGATTTGGGGTGATTAGCGGTTCCAATAGAGTTTTGTGTAAGGCTTGTTATTAGGACTTGCTAAATTCAAAGTGTTAGTTACCCCCCACACTTAAATTACATATTGTCCTTAGTGTGTCCAAAAATAAAATTTTCGGTTGATTCGAATGCGTAAAAGCGTGTTTAAAAACAAATTTTTATGTTACTGGGCATCTGGGCACATGCCCGTGTTGACTGGGCACGGCCCGTGGTCATATTGCCAGTATCAAAAACTTACAGAAGGTTACCCACGGGCGTGCCTGATGGACACGTCCCGTGGTCAAAGGCTGGAAGTCAAACAACAGCTTTTTAAGGTATGGGCATAGGCCGTGGTTATTGAACACGATCTTGTGGTGGCAGTCTGCAGTTTCTGAATCTCAGGTTCTGGTTTTTGCGTCTGTTATCTGGTCACTGATTTTCAGTGCACATGGACGTCATGTACCTATTTTGCCAATATCACACCAGACAAAGCATACTACAATACCAAATCCTAAATTACGAGTGTTTATCATACAGCACCACAAACAGAGAAAAATAAAATACGGAAAGGAAAAAGTTGTTTGGAAGAGTAAATTTTTCAAACCACGACATGCAGGCCAGTCAAATTGTTCAAGGGGTAGAGAGATTAACCTGATACTGCCTTCGTCACCTTACCACCATCGTCACCACTCAGTCCATGTCCTCGTCCTCATCTTCCTCTTCACCACGATACACCATGTGATCCCAGAAATATGTGATGTCTCCTTGGATAGTATTGATGGAACGTTCCATCGCTCTAACCCGGGTGTTGACGTTGCTGGCCATGTTGTACGTATTGCGGGTGCACAAGATGTTTTCCTGCAAAAAGTCAGTTAAACTTTGAAAATTAGGAAACCCGCCTCCTTGAGAGGAGGAAACCGTCTGGTAGCCATGGTATTAGGAGGAGGGCGGTTGGGGTCGTTAGCGAGGGCTAGGACTTCTTCCGGGGCCCATGTATTTCCTTCAGCATTCCGGAAGCAGATGCTCCCTCCGCCCATGTCTTGGATGAACCCCACGGACCGGCATAGGTCGATATTAACCTTCTTGGACTTTGCACCTTGAGTAAGTGACTTTGGAACACGCTGGACATAGTTTTTGAACACCTTGTAGATCCATCCCCCAAAGAAGATTGGTGTGGGTGGATTAGCCAGTTGGTTTACGTGCATGTTCTTGAGGAGTATGTAGGTGACATCGAGCGGTCTACGGGTGTGGATGCAGTGGAGGCATGTGAGGTCACGAAGGCTTACCACTCCTGTGCTATCTCGCTGTTGATTCAGTGAGTTGCTTAAGACCCAATGGATGTATCGGTAGAGCAGGTCTCGCAACTGAGAGCTTTTGGTGATGCTTGGGTTGTATGCTCCTTCTGTTATGAAATGTACCAGCAGGCCCATCCTAGCAAGCCCAATAAAGAAGCCAAACAAGTTGAGTAGATCCATGGTAGTGGAGTAAGAACTGTGGCTGGATATAAGCGTGATAGATTGAGCGTTTAGGGATAACGAATATGATGAATGAATGCGTATCTTCTTCTTCGCATCCCGACTCTGTAGACTCTGAGCTTCCCATCCCCTCTTCTATGTTATATGTTTGATTTCTCAGTGTAATTGTTCTATTGAATCAATTGAATCACAAATACTTAATTCCTAATCGATTATATTTTCGTTGTGTAAATTTAAGTACACAACATTGGTGCTTTCATTGATTTGTTGGCACAAATGGCTGACGAAACCCTACTCCTTGAATTAATAGATAACCTCAAATCCCTACTGGAGAATAATTGTCAGATGCAGGGCATTCTGAAGCAGATCTCTACTACCCTGGATAAACAAGACTCGTTTCTTCTCCAAATGGGGAATCACATTCAACATCAGACTGATTGCTTTGAGGCGCTAAACATACTCCATCTACGTTTATCCTCGACGGTTCAGATGTTTCTACTGAAGTTACTGTGAGTACTGCTACTGATTTGTTTGAAATGGAAGAGGGCTCGGTTCAACAACCTCAGCATGGAATTACTTCTGATCTAGAGCTTGATCCGTTAACAAACATGTTTGTGGCTGCTCCGATTCATTCTGTTACGACTAAGGATACCACTATTGTATCCACTTTGAATTTGGATCCAAAATTTATTCATGTATCTTCTAGGAACACCACCTATTTCTGCTGATGGTACATCCACATTCACATTGAATAGACCTGCTATAGTAATTGATTGTCTTCTTTTATATCTTCGTAATACACCTTATTCTACTCACATTATTATAATGCTTCAATATATCGGTGTGACTTTGTTTGAGTTTAGCGCTTCTAATGATAGGCCGGGACTACATGATCCTTCCTTGGGTAGTGTCAATTATGCCCAGAAACTGTTCGATGAAATGTCAACTAACTGCAGACTCTTAGATGATGCACTGAAGACTGATTTACAACAGTTAAAACCTACTCTTTTCATGCTTGGCCCTCATTTGCCTTTTGATACGGGTCAGGTTTCTGTTGCAATGTCTCTGAATTGTGGATCTATAGACTCAGGACAGGAAGTTATTACTTATCCGATCAATTGCTATGATGTGTTGGTGCCGTTGAGCCCTAATTTCTCGAGGTCTTCTATTGGCGATTCATATGTGGATCTAAGTTCCTTACAACTTCGAATTGATTATGTTTCTCAGCAGATGGATCTCAATTTCGGGGATAATATAGATCTCGGGTTCACTCAACCAACTGATCCTATTCAGGTAAACCCTAGAGACACTATTCTTACAACTCCTTGTCTAGATCTAGGTGTTGTTAGTCATTTACGTCCTTTCATATTTTTTTTGGGTTACAATTTGAGGTTGTAGTGCCAAGGATGGCATCTAGTTGTGTTTTTGGTCAAATTTTGCTTGCCAATCCTTTTATTCCTAGCGATACCTCAATGTTACTTCCTGTTCCTATATTAATCCGTAGTTCCACTTCTGTGCTGAGAACGTACAATATTGTTGTTGCAACTTATGTGCTCATAAGTACAAAGAAATGGTTGTTCGTGATGGATTCATTAGTCCTTACATCTTTCGATTGGAAACCAGGTTGGCTTTTTTGTTTGATTGATGATATGAGAAAAACTCGGCATAATTCAAACGGATATATTCTTAGTTACCAGTCCCAAAATGGTGATACAGTGTGGGATACCTTACTAGCATGGGTTTTAAGATAAGAAATTTGGGACCATTCTTGTGTAGTAGAACTGATGCACAGGGTCTGTTTGATCAATTGCCTGCTCGGGAATATTGGTTGTCAGCAAAAAGAAGGAATCGATCTCGAGCAGCTACATCAATTGTGTGTTTGAAGCATATTCATAACTAGCTACAGCCAGGTGATGTGCTTACTTGCTTAAAGAAAGAGGTGTGTTGTGGTTGTTATAGACAAACATTCAAGACTGGCTCAATTCTTGCTTCTTTTGTTTCATGAGGAATCTATTTGCTTACTGTTGCTTACATCTATGCAATTGGGAGCTATATGAACATAAAGGAATGTGAAAACGCATTGGCAAGGAAAACAATTGTTAAACCTAACTCAGTTACATTTAATGTGTTGATTGGTGGTTGTTTTAAACTATTAAACTCCACTGACACTCTTGAATTTTTTGCTGAATTGGTGGAATTGAAATTACCCATCTCCAAGGAGGTTTATGCTTCTGTGATATCAGTTTATAGTTAACCGGGTCCACTTTTAGAAGCCAAATCCCTGTTCTCAACAATTAAGATGACACATAATTGTCCTGATGCTTTTTCACATGCTATTAACAGTCTGTGTGAAGACAAAGCTGTGGTTGTATCTTAAGATGAAAAAGCAATTGGATTTAGGGCCACACTATACTTGAGTCTTCCATTTGGTCATGCAAAAGAAACTTGCTAAACTTATAGACTTTGGCTTCATGGAGAAACAGTTCCAGCTGGAACGGTAATGGTAGTTCATCTGTCATACCACATTGGTTGGATTGATTACTCAATTGTCGAACAAGATATTAACATAAGCTCGTCTTTACTTGGGCACTTTTTGCAGTTTCCAGAACACCGCTTATGCATGTCCCAAACTGGATATTGGGTGCTCATTTATCTACTTCCTTTCTTTTCTATTCCGCGACATTCTTCTACCGCTGCTACAGAGAAAACAAAGCCGAGTCAGCTTCTAGTGCTAACGATTCTGAACATTGCACATTTGGTTCGATCAAAGCCACTCTTTGCAGCTCTTTATGGACATAAGCCATTAGAAATTGCTTATTGAACCTATGAATACTCTATCGCTACCTTGTTAGACGCTCAACTGTGGGAACGAACTCATATGGTCACATGTTGCAACAACAGTTTCACACGCATTCATGCCCGAATGCTTGCAAAGCATGTAACTACTTGGGAGGCTCATACCAGTTTCATCCAGTTCTCTACACCCTTGCACCTTGAGGACAAGGTGAATTTTAAGGGGGGAGTAATGTTATGAAATGTACCAGCAGGCCCATCCTAGCAAGTCCAATAAAGAAGCCCAACAAGTTGAATAGATCCATGGGAGTGGAGTAAGAACTGTGGCTGGATATAAGCATGATAGATCGAGAGTTTAGAGATAACGAATATGATGAATGAATGTGTATCTTCTTCTTCCCATCCCGACTCTGTAGACTCTGAGCTTCCCATCCCCTCTTCTATGTTATATGTTTGATTTCTCAGTGTAATTGTTCTATTGAATCACAAATACTTAATTCCTAATCGATTATATTTTCGTTGTGTAAATTTGAGTACACAACACCTTCTCCAATTTCAGACCATGTTGTTTGCCTCATATTAACTGGGATTTCACGGAGACCACCCGTGACATGCTCATCAGCTGATTCTTCCTCGGCGTACAACCCGACGTTAACACCAAACTGGGCCATGGAGATGGAGAGAAGTTGCCCGGCACATCTGAATTGAACAACATCGGAATCAAACGGGTCTGCCTTGGTGTCGAACTTGAAGGTGTTATAGAACTCCATGTTAAACTCATAGATTGAGTGGAGCTTCTTGTCAAGAGCGGCTCGAAGTGGGCCTATGACCATCATATCATATCGACCTCTTTGACCTACGGCGTCTAGGGTTTTGTAGCATGTTTGTCTTGGTCCTTCCTCCGGCCTTGTTTGAAGGACTTCAAAGCGGTTTTGGTACTCCCATTCTGATGTCTTAAACTTCAGGAACTTGTTTGCCATTGCTCCATGAAAGAACCAATGTACAATCAGTGCGTTACGAATTAAATTTACGGGAAAAACTGAAAACAGAGAGTTGAACACGGCCCCGTGGTGACTGAGCATGACCCATGTTCAGCTCTTCCTCCTGACCACGCCTCGTGGTGGCTGACCATGGCCCGTGGTCAGGCTACTGTTACTGCAAGATTTCATTTTTCTACCCAGTTTTGAAAAGTTGAAAATTTTTGGTTGAGTAGGGTCGTTTTTTCCCGAAAATGAAACCCCAAGTCCCTTTTTTACAAAAATAAGCCGTTTACCCTATCAATTTTAACTTTTTTGGTTCAAAAACAAGGGTTTGTGAGTTACTCTTGAAATTAGGTGTTTTGGTGACCAATCTGGTTGATTTACTCTTTACAACATGAATGTATACTACTAATACTAGATCTATACAGAAATTTGAGGTTTAACTTGGTTCTAATTCAAGAACCCTAGGTTTTTCCCAAATTTCTTGATGTTATACTACATGCAAATCATTAAACTATCTAGAAATAGTGTAAGAATCGTACCTCGCGGATGTTGAACGAAGAGAAAACGTGAAATGGGACAGAAAATCGCCGGTGAACCAGAGAGTTTTTGGGGAAACGGGTCGTGGTGGAATGAAGAACAGTTAAAGAAGGGGTTTATATCTGTCAGTATGCCAAACACGGCCCTGTGGCCGATGGCCACGGCCCCGTGGTCTTTGTAAAGGATTCGATTGATTAGCGATTGTTTTCCCGAAAAAAAAGGTTCTCAAGTCATCTTACCTTTTCCGAAGTTCCCCCGATGTTACGTTGCTTGTTTGAAGAGAAATTTCTTCCTCCTCATCCTCAATGAATCCTTGATAGAGTTTAAGCCTTTGCTCGTTAACCTTGAATGGAACGCCATTTCGAGATTTAATCTCAACTTCACCGTGTGGGAAAATATGGGTGATGGAGAAAGGTCCCGACCATCTAGACTTTAATTTTCCGGGAAATAATTGAAGTCGTGAATTAAACAATAGCACTTGATCTCCTTCTTGAAATTTATAAGGTTAATATGTTTGTCATGTAAATTCTTTAATGCGTTCCTTATAAATTTCAGATTTAGAACAAGCTTGAGTCTCAACTCATCTAATTCATTTAATTGATAAAATCGATTTTTACCAGCTGTTTCATGGTCTAAGTTTACGTTTTTTAATGCCCAGTAAGCCCTATGTGCTATTTCTACTGGCAAATGGCAACTTTTTCCATAGACTAGCTTATATGGGGTGGTTCCTATTGTTGTTTTGAAAGCGGTTCGAAAAGCCCATAAAGCATCGTCTAATTTTTCGGCCCATTCTTTTCTATTTACCCCTACGGTTTTTTCGAGTATTCTTTTTAAACTTCTATTGGTTACTTCGGCTTGTCCGTTTGTTTGAGAATGATAAGCGGTCGAAATTCGGTGATGGACCCCATATCGTGTTAAAAAATTTTCGGGTTGATGATTATGAAAATGGGTGCCTCTATCACTTATTAAAGCTTTTGGAGTGCCGAAACGAGCGAATAATCGTTTCAAGAATCTTATCACAACCCTTCCATCGTTTGTTTGAAGAGCTTCGGCCTCGGCCCATTTTGACAAGTAATCCACAGCCACAAGTATATATTTGTTTCCTTTTGATGGTGGGAAAGGACCCATGAAGTCTAAACCCCATACATCAATAATTTCACAAACAAGAATACCATTTTGTGGCATTTCGTTTTTGGAAGAAATATTACCTGATCATTGGCATGCATCACATGTTTTGATAATATTTTGTGCGTCTTTGTAAATTGTTGGCCAATAGAATCCTGAATCAAATACCTTTCGAGCGGTACTAGTGTGTTAGTACATAATATCTATGTCTTAGTCTTGGATCGTGTCTGTTTAGATTGAGCTAAAATATGTTAGAAATAGTCGTATTTATGTAATTAGTTGATCAAGTTCGCCCGGATTAGTAATGTTGGAACTAGTTCGGCCTAACTTGTTCAAGACAAGTTCGCCCGAAATTGTGTTCCCCAAGCGAACTTGAACAGCTATAAATAGGTGACTTGTGATTCTCATTTGTAACTTTTGCAACTTTGTCACAACAGATGCGAAGCTCTGTCCGATCTGGATTTGACATGTAATTGAACTTTATGATCAATAAACAACATTTAAACGAGTAATCTTTGCATATTCGATTAACACGTCACATAGTTTCCGCCTATATGAACGTTAGATACCAATTTAGGTTCCTATGCTAATCATGGAGCGATCCAACAAGTGGTATCGGAGCCTGGATACCTAAATTGGTGAAATCATTGCAAGATCTACTCTTATTCTACTCCTTTCTACCATTTTTTTAACTTTTTCAAGAGAAAACAATGAACCTACGGATAAAAGTTGTTGAATTTTGAATATGTCATGTAAAACAATGAACCCTGAGAGTTTTAAGATCAAATTCAAACGAATTGATGTCAAAAAGTTGAAAAAAACCATGATTTGCAAACATGATTTGGTCGAACTTGACATCAAGTCCGCTCGAACTTGGTTAAAAATTCATCATTTTTAATCAAGTCCGCCCGAATTTGATTGATATTTCAAAGGAATTTAATAAAGTCCGCTTGAACTTGTCTATTTTTCAATCAAATCTTTATCAAGTTCGCTTGAACTTGATTAAAGTTTGTTGACATTTATTAACAAGTTCGCCCGAACTTGATAATTCACTTGAAAATCTTCACAAGTTTGCCCGAACTTCATCAGGGTGAAATTTTCAATATTCTCAAACACAAGTTCACCCGAACTTGTGTAAAATTGAATCTGATTTTCTAAAACTGCAAGTTCGCACGAACATGTCAGTGTACTGATCATTTTTCAAAGTTTGTGAACGTGTGTTTTCAGTAAAATTCGTCAGTTTTTCAAGATGGAAGATCTTCACAGTGCATTCATGACTGCTACAGCATCAAATGCTCAAATGGTGAATCAAGTGAACATTGATAACGAGATGGGCACATCTGTGAAACCACCAAAACTAATGTGTATGGACGAATATAAGGGGTGGAAAGAAAAGTTCACTAACCGGGTTCAAGCTACGTATTTTCACAGTTGGGTTGCAGTAGAGACTGGTTATACTTGGCCTAGAGATGAAAATGATAATGTTATCGACATCAGCAAGTTTTCTATTATTCAAAAGGATGCTTACGTTGCCGAGAAGAATATGATAAGTTTGATCTAACAGTCGGTGAAAGAAGATATATTGGTGCTGCTACCGGAATATAAGACTGCACAAGAACTATGGAAATTCTTGAAGAACAAATACCAGGAAGTGCAGAAATGGTCAAAAGCAAGAAAGCACTGATCATGAAGGAATTCGATATATTCACGATGATCAAGGGCAAAACGATGAAACAAATGATCGAAAGCTTTTGTCATCTGAAAGTGATTATGAGGAGACATGAGCTTGAGAAGACGGAAGAAGAATACATTGATAAACTGGCAGACGCATTGCCAGAGGGTGAGTGGACGACATATCTCATGGTGCTCAAAGAAAGTCCGAGCTGGGAGTTCTTCAAACTATCCACTTTCATTGATAAGCTGGAGGGGCATGAGATGGAGTTGTTAAAGATCGCCAAATCAAATAATTCAAACGTTACTCAAGATGTAGGGCTCTACTACAAGACAGGAGCTCAAGAGAATATCACTAGCCCGAAGATCCAAACTGCTTTTAGCGCGAATATGAATTCCTTGAATCATTCGCCACAGAGCCAAACTCAATCATATCCAAAATATGATCAGAGTCCTCAGAGTTCATCATTTTCAAGCACGGGATCAAATTCTTCATATCAGAATCAATCAAATAAGAATAATCAATTGTATTCTGATCCAAATGTGTTCAAATGCAACATTGCAGTCAACCTAAACAATGACGTTTCTGAAGAAGTTTCCAAACAACACATGGCACTTCATGCCAGAGTGTTGGAAACGTATGAAAGTTTGGTGGCTAGGAAGATTGGTAATCCAGAGATGACTGCAGAGAATGATGATCAGGTGGACGAAGAAGAGCTTGAGCTGATAGACATCAAATGGTCCTTAGCCTCAATCATTCGGAGGGTTACTAAATTTGTTGCTCTAACCGGCAGAGACATCGGGAATTCAAGCAACAGACTAGGTTTCGACAAAACAAAGGTTACTTGCTTCAGATGCCGACAAAAGGGCACTTCAAAAGTGAATGCAAAAATATAGAGGCAATTGGCAATCAAAGTCCATTTAGAGGTGGCAATGAATACTACAAGAACTCACTACAATACAAGCCTTTCCCAAAGAAGACTCAAGTCGAAATCCAAGATAAACCATCAAACACCACAGAAAAGGCAATGGTTGCTTCGAATGAAGATGACGGTTTTGAGTGGAACTCATATATTCGCAAAAAGACCGGAGTTGCTCTAATGGCTGAGATCATGGACACATCTGCTGAAGATACAGCCATGGAGAATGCAATGCTAGAAAAATACATGCAAAAAGCAGAGGAAGAGGAAATTTATCACCACACAAAGGTGCAGAGTATCCTTTCTCCTAATATGACTACTAGTTTTGCAGGATGTTTTGGTGATACAACATCTCCGGAGCATGTTGCTGAGGAGAAACCAGTGGTTGAGGAAGTCATCAACGTGACAAAAGAAATGAATGAAGAAAACTTCACAGAGATCGCTAACAAAGCTATGATGGCAAATCTGACAAAGGTAGGTCCAGAGGTAAAAGTTGTAGAAAAGGAGGTGATTAGAGTGCAAATCGTCGAGGTTGAAAAACCATGTACGAAATGTGTTGAACCTTGTGTTCAATGTGCTGAAAAGTCTCAAATCATAAGTGAACTCAATGTGCATAATAACAATTTCAAATATGATTATCGCACAATGAAAGAAGCTTATGAGAAAATGAAAGGTGATTACAGCAGTCTAGACACTAAAAACATTGAACAACATGATACTATCAGAATATTAAAAGCTACATTAACGAAAAAACAAAAAGCTATTAATGTTTATATAAACAATATTGCTGAAGTAAAACAAGAGCTTCAAGACATGAAATTCAAAACTGAGAGAGTTAGACAGCTTTTGAAAAACTATACCATAAATGCTTACGTCATTGATCATATTCTTCCAACAATTCAGTCAGAAGAAAATGTTCCGAAAGCCAAAGATAAGAAACGTGGAGATTATAGCATCTTCCACCACCCTTGTGCGAAATGTATTGTCGCAAAAAGGCTCAAGGGATGGAAAAGGCGCTTAACATTGAACTTTAACATAATAGAAAATGAGCTGTCTGAGAACATTGATATAACCTACACAAGTGATGATGGCGAAGTTGTTGTTGAAAATGTTTTGAATGATTCTGATGATGGCAGCTATGAGAGCACCAACTCGAGTTCGAACAATTCTGATTGACAATCTGAAGATGACGATACATCTTCAGAAGATATCCTAAGTGATGATCCTAACGTTGTCATGTACAAAGTTAAGGATTCTGATAGACTATATTTCGACGATAGTTTTCTGATTCGGAACGTGAAAAGGATCAGCTTGATAAATTCTTCAAACTCGTTGAAGTATCATCAAAAGATCTGGAAATTAATGAAAAGAAGTTTTACTCTAAACCTAAAAGAAACAACTTTCAAAGAAATAGTGGTGACTTTCCTGAACGTAGGAGAATGGGTTTGGGTTTGGATGTAGAAGATGAACCGAATAAGAAAAAGTCACCATTTCGCAAATAAATAGATAAAAACATGACATTTGTGTATGGGACTAACACGGTTCAGGAAGAAAGTTTGATTGGAAAACAATCAAATGATGAATTTAAGAAAGAAAAGGAACTTCGAGATAAGGCTAAATCATTCTCATGATATTCAGACTTGCTTCAAATGCAATGAAATTGGTCATATTGCGCGCAAGTGTCCAAAATCTAAGCCTGTCTATCTTCGAAGAAAGACAAGTTCAGATGTTGAAAAGCCTAAGCAACTAGAGATTGTAAAACCTATCACAATTCTGAAAAGAAATGAATCTAAAATTGAAGTTAAACCTAAAACTGAATCGAAGTTTGAAAACTCAACTTTTGAGAAAGGTGAAACTTCCAAGACAAACGAAAACAAAGATTCAAGGTTTTACATAAAGAAAGCAAGGATTAACTAACAATCTAGGGTTGCCAAAAAGAAAACAACAACATCTAAAGTTCGAAAGTCTGAAGTCAAGGTCGACATAGTGTTTGTTTCCAAAGACAAAACTGAAACTGTCAAACTTTCAAAAGATAAGAAAAGGTTAAGTTTGAAAATGATAATGTCGATGATGTCTTAGATGGAGATTTTGAGGATGATTATGAAGCTTATTATCCCAAACCCAAGACCAAGAAGGCTTGGGTCACACTTTTTAACTGAATTGATAATGTGTACAGGGGCTCCAAAGATCCATTCTATCGGAGTGGATTCTGGATAGCGGAGCGTCAAGGCACATGACTGGGATGAAAGCGCTACTCTTCGACATCAAAGCGATTAATGGAGGATATGTTGGCTTCGCTGGAAACCAAGGAGGCCGGATTGTAGCTGAAGGAAAACTCTCAAATGGCGTAGTATCTTTTGATCGTGTGAATTACATCGCTGAGCTAGAGAACAATCTTCTAAGTATCTCACAGATTTGTGATAAACAATTCACTGTTCATTTCAATGATAAGGAGTGCATGATACTTAAGCCGGGTTTCAAAATTCCGGATGATTGGATTCTTATGCGCGCTCCACACGAAAACAATCTCTACGTGATTGTTGATGCATGTGTCTGTTGCCTACGTCATTATGTATCGAGTCTGAGCGAATAGGGATTAATCTGTTAGAAACAAGGCGTATTTAAGTGTGATAGAGAACAAGTTCACTGGTAATGGTGATGATGAAGTCAAGTTCGGCCGAACTTGACTAGGTCAAGTTCGCCCGAACTTACCTCCTCACCAGCGAACTTGCTAACCTATAAATAGGTGCCTTGTGATTTGATTTGTAACATTCAGGATTTTTGGCACAGAGACGGCGAAGCTCTGTCAAAGTGTTTCCAGGATCTGTGACGTCATATAATCAATGAAACGGTGTTAAACAGAAACAAATGAGTGTATCGAATGTCGCCTAAGCAAACGGATTCCGCACGTTTACCTTAAGTTTGTCAGATTAGTGCCCGAACGATCCGTACAACGGACCTACAAGTAGTATCAGAGCAGGATTGGCCTAATTTGAAGACATTGGACTGAAATCATCTCATTTTCTACTCATTTATTCTATTTTTCACTTTTCTTGGATAATTCACGGACAAAATGAACTGATTTTCAAGTAAAATACGTAAAATCCATAATAGATAAACCCTTGAAAAGATCAGAGCTTAAAACAAACGAATTCATGCCAAAAAATTGAAAAAAACCATGTTTGAAAACACAAGTTCGCTTGAACTTGACTGAAAAATTCACATTTTTCATCAATTCGCCCGAACTTGATTAGTTTTTATAGGTTTTAGGTTAAGTTCGCTCGAACATGCTTACTTTTCAATCAAATTTTATCAAGTTCGCCCGAACTTGATTAAAATTTGTTGAAAATCTAGTACAAGTTCGCCCGAACTTGCTTGTTTCTCTTCAAGCTTATACCAGTTCGCCCGAACTTGCTTATTTCTCTTGAAACTTATACAAGTTCGCCCGAACTTGTTAAATAACTGAGTTTCACACGCTGTGACAAGTTCGACCGAACTTGTCCAAGGTTTCTAAAAAAAACGAAAATCCCGAAAAACGTCTCGGACATTATATATCGTTAGAATCGTATTGACAAGACGAGTTTAAAGCAATAATCTGGTAAAAACAGTTTTCCGGAAAATTTTAAATGTTTTTAACGTACCGATTGTTGATTAAAACGTCAGTTTTTGCTAAAATTGTCTGTTTGCTAATCATATTTCAAGTGTTTTTGATCGACAGATAAGTTTGGAAAACGAAATGGGGTCCGTGAAGCCCCAATGTTGATGAGATTAGAGGAGTATGAAGCCTGGAAAGGAAAATTTGAGAGCTGGGTCAGAGCAAATCATTTCCGCAGTTGGGTCGCGATTGAGACAGGTTATGTCGTTCCTAGAGATGAGAATCAGAAAATTCTAGAGAAGTGCAAATATTCTACGCAACAGATAGAGGATTATTATGCTGAAAAGAAAATGATTAATCTAATTCAACTATCTGTTGACGAACGTAACTTGATACTACTGCCTGAGTACAAGACTACAAAAGAACTCTGGATATCTCTGAAAAATAAATATCGGGTGAAGAGAGAAGAGAATGTAGTGGTTAAGAACTGTGAAGCTCAACTTTCAAGTACGTCTACAAATGGATCTTGAAGTTCTAAACCAGTCTGTCCAGTTTATGATGTTGATAACTATCGGACAGATAATGCCAAACTCGCAAATCTGAATTCCTCGAATAATTCGTCACAGAGCTAAACTCAATCATATCCAAAATATGATCAGAGTCCTCAGATTTCATCATTTTTAAGCACGGGATCAAATTCTTCATATCAGAATCAATCAAATAAGAATAATCAATTGTATTCTGATCCAAATGTGTTCAAATGCAACATTGGAGTCAACCTAAACAATGTCGTTTCTGAAGAAGTTTCCAAACAACACATGTCACTTCATGCCAGAGTGTTGGAATCGTATGAAAGTTTGGTGGCTGGGAAGATTGGTAATCCGGAGATGACTGTAGAGAATTATGATTAGGTGGACGAAGAAGAGCTTAAGCTGATGGACATCAAATGGTCCTTAGCCTCAATTATTCGGAGGGTTACTAAATTTGTTGCTCTAACCGACAGAGACATCGGGAATTCAAGCAACAAACTAGGTTTCGACAAAACAAAGGTTACTTGCTTCAGATGCCGAAAAAAGGGCACTTCAAAAGTGAATGCAAAAATCCAGAGGCAATTGGCAATCAAAGTCCATTTGGAGGTGGCAATGAATACTACAAGAAGTCACTACAATACAAGCCTTTCCCAAAGAAGACTCAAGTCGAAATCCTAGATAAACCATCAAACACCACAGAAAAGGCATTGGTTGCTTCGAATGAAGATGACGGTTTTGACTGGAACTCATATATTGGCAAAAAGACCGGAGTTGTTCTAATGGCTGAGATCATGGACACATCTGCTGAAGATATAGCCATGGAGAATGCAATGCTAGAAGAATACATGCAACAAGCAGAGGAAGAGGAAATTTATCAGACACAAAGGTGCAGATTATCCTTTCTCCTAATATGACTACTAGTTTTGCAGGATGTTTTGGTGATACAACATCTTCGGAGCATGTTGCTGAGGAGAAACTAGTGGTTGAGGAAGTCATCAACGTGACAAAAGAAATGAATGAAGAAAACCTCACAGAGATCGCTAACAAAGCTATGATGGCAAATCTGACAAAGGTAGGTCCAGAGGTAAAAGTTGTAGAAAAGGAGGTGATTAGAGTGCAAATCGTCGAGGTTGAAAAACCATGTACGAAATGTGTTGAACCTTTTGTTCAATGTGCTGAAAAGTCTCAAATCATAAGCGAACTCAATGTGCATAATAACAATTTCAAATATGATTATCGAACAATGAAAGAAGCTTATGACAAAATGAAAGGTGATTACAGCAGTCTACACAATAATAACATTGAACAACATGATACTATCAGAATGTTAAAAGCTACATTAACGTAAAAACAAAAAGCTATTAAGTTTATAAAACAACATTGCTGAAGGAAAACAAGAGCTTCAAGACATGAAAATTGAAACTGAAAGAGTTAGACAGCTTTTGAAAAACTATACCACAAATGCTTACGTCATTGATCATATTCTTCCAACAATTCAGTCGGAAGAAAATGTTCAAAAAGACAAAGATAAGAAACGTGGAGATTATAGCAATGTTCCACCACCCTTGTGCGAAAAGTATTGTCGCAAAAAGGATCAAGGGATGGAAAAGGCGCTTAACATTGAACTTTAACAGAATAGAAAAATGAGCTGCCTGAGAACATTGATATAACCTACACAAGTGATGATGGCGAAGTTGTGGTTAAAAATGTTGTTGAAAATGTTTTGAATGATTCTGATGATGGCAGCTATGAGAGCGCCAACTCGAGTTCGAACAATTCTGATTCACAATCTGAAGATGACGATACATCTTCAGAAGATATACTAAGTGATGATCCTAACGTTGTCATGTACAAAGTTAAGGATTCTGACAGACTGTATTTCGATGATAGTTTTCTTATTCGGAACGTGAAAAGGATCAGCTTGATAAATTCTTCAAACTCGTCGAAGTATCATCAGAAGATTTGGAAATTAATGAAAAGAAGTTTTATTCTAAACCTAAAAGAAACAACTTTCGAAGATATGGTGGTGACTTTCCTGAATATAGGAGAATGAGTTTGGGTTTGGATGTAGAAGATGAACCGAATAAGAAAAAGTCACCATTTCACAAATATATAGATAAAAACATGACATTTGTGTACGGGACTAACACGGTTCAGGAAGAAAGTTTGATTGGAAAACAATCAAATGATGAATTTAAAAAAGAAAAGGAACTTCGAGATAAGGCTAAATCCGCAAGTGGAGTAAAACCCACTAGTGGACATTCTCATGATATTCGGACTTGCTTCAAATGCAATGAAATTGGTCATATTGCGCGCAAGTGTCCGAAATCTAAGCATGTCTATGTTCGAAGAAAGACAAGTTCAGATGTTGAAAAGCCTAAGCAACTAGAGATTGTAAAACCTGTCACAATTCTGAAAAGAAGTGAATCTAAAATTGAAGTTAAACCTAAAACTGAATCGAAGTTTGGAAACTCAACTTTTAAGAAAGGTGAAACTTCAAAGACAAACGAAAACAAAGATTCAAGGTTTTACAAAAATAAAGCAAGGATTAACTAACAATCCTGGGTTGCCAAAAAGAAAACAACAACATAAGAAAAGGTCGACATAGTGTCTGTTTCAAAAGATAAAACTGAAACTGTTAAACTTTTAAAAGATAAGAAAAGGTTAAGTTTGAAAATGATAATGTCGATAATGTCTTAGGTGGAGATTTTGAGGATGATTATGAAGCTTATTATCCCAAACCCAAGACCAAGAAGGCTTGGGTCACACTTTTTAACTGAATTGATAATGTGTGCAGGGGCTCCAAAGATCCATTCTATCGGAGTGGATTCTGGATAGCGGAGCATCAAGGCACATGACTGGGATGAAAGTGCTACTCTTCGACATCAAAGCGATTAATGGAGGATATGTTGGCTTCGCTGGAAACCAAGGAGGCCGGATTGTAGCTGAAGGAAAACTCTCAAATGGCGTAGTATCTTTTGATCGTGTGAATTACATCGCTGAGCTAGAGAACAATCTTTTAAGTATCTACAGATTTGTGATAAACAATTCAGTGTTCATTTCAATGATAAGGAGTTCATGATACTCAGCCGGTTTTCAAAATTCCGGATGATTGGATTCTTATGCGCGCTCCACACGAAAACAATCTCTACGTGATTGTTAATGCATGTGTCTGTTGCCTACGTCATTATGTATCGAGTCTGAGCGAATAGGGATTAATCTGTTAGAAACAAGGCGTATTTAAGTGTGATAGAGGACAAGTTCGCTGGTAATGGTGATGATGAAGTCAAGTTCGCCCGAACTTGACTAGGTCAAGTTCGCCCGAACTTACCTCCTCACCAGCGAACTTGCTAACCTATAAATAGGTGCCTTGGGATTTCATTTGTAACATTCAGGGTTTTTGGCACAGAGACGGCGAAGCTCTGTCAAAGTGTTTCCAGGATCTGTAACGTCATATAATCAATGAAACGGTGTTAAACAGAAACAAATGAGTGTATCCAATGTCGCCTAAGCAAACATATTCCGCACGTTTACCTTAGGTTTGTCAGATTAGTGCCCGAACGATCTGTACAACGGACCTACAAGTAGTATCAGAGCAGGATTGGCCTAATTTGAAGACATTGGACTGAAATCATCTCATTTTCTACTCATTTCTTCTATTTTTAACTTTCTTGGATAATTCACGGACAAAATGGACTGATTTTCAAGTATAATACGTAAAATCCATAATAGATAAACCCTTGAAAAGATCAGAGCTTAAAACAAACGAATTCATGCCAAAAAATTGAAACAACCATGTTTGAAAACACGAGTTCGCTCGAACTTAATATCAAGTTCGCTCGAACTTGACTGAAAAATTCACATTTTTCATCAAGTTCGCCCGAACTTGATTGGTTTTTATAGGTTTTAGGTTAAGTTCGCTCAAACATGCTTACTTTTCAATCAAATATTATCAAGTTCGCCCGAACTTGATTAAAATTTGTTGAAAATCTAGTACAAGTTCGCCCGAACTTGCTTGTTTCTCTTCAAGTTTATACCAGTTCGCCCGAACTTGCTTATTTCTCTTGAAACTTATACAAGTTCACCCAAACTTGTTAAATAACTGAGTTTCACACGCTGTGACAAGTTCGACCGAACTTGTCCAAGGTTTCTAAAAAAAATGAAAATCCCGAAAAACGTCTCGGACATTATATATCGTTAGAATCGTATTGACGAGACGAGTTTAAAGCTCTAGTCTGGTAAAAACAGTTTTCCGGAAAATTTTAAACGTTTTTAACGTACCGATTGTTGATTAAAACGTCAGTTTTTCTAAAATTGTCTGTTTGCTAATCATATTACAAGTGTTTTTGATCGACAGATAAGTTTGGAAAACAAAATGGGGTCCGTGAACCCGCCAATGTTGATGAGATTAGAGGAGTATGAAGCCTGGAAAGGAAAATTTTAGAGCTGGGTCTGAGGAAATCATTTTCGCAGTTGGGTCGCGATTGAGACAGGTTATGTCGTTCCTAGAGATGAGAATCAGAAAATTCTGGAGAAGTGCAAATATTCTACTCAACAGATAGAGGATTATTTTGCTGAAAAGAAAATGATTAATCTGATTCAACAATATGTTGACGAACATAACTTGATACTACTGCCTGAGTACAATACTACAAAAGAACTCTGGATATCTCTGAAAAATAAATATCGGGTGAAGAGAGAAGAGAATGTAGTGGTTAAGAACTGTGAAGCTCAATTTTCAAGTATGTCTACAAATGGATCTTCAAGTTCTAAACCAGTCTGTCCAGTTTATGATGTAGATAACTGTCGGACATATAATGCCAAACTCTTGAATGAGATTGAGAGTTTGACATTAGAAAATAAAAAATTAAAAGAAAATGAAAACAATTTTGAAAATAAAATAAAAATTTTATAAAATGAAAAACTACAAATGGTAATAGATTTTTAAAATGAAATAAAAATGTTTAAAAATGAAAAAAAAATGTTTTTGAAAAATCAAATAGCAATAAATTCTCATATTGAGAAAATAGCTCAACTTGAAAAGGAAGTTGACACTGTTAAAAATAAAGTTGTTAATTCAGCAAAATTATTGAAAGGTTTTGTGATTTCCTCATTAAAGTTAGAACATACATGTCCAAAACCGATCAATGATAATAAAGAAAATTCCAATAAGTGATAATATCACAAATTATGACGATGTCATAATTGAAGATTGTGATGATGATACCGATGATTAAAGAGCTAAAAATGATAAACATGAAATATTTTTAAAACTAAAAGAGAAATTCCAAGATATTGTTCTACAATCTTCTGAGAAAGGTGAATGCTCAACGCAAAAACCTTCTAAGCAGAATAAAGAACGAAAACAAAAAGAAAAACAAAGTTTTAAGAATTCTGAAAATTTTCAAAAGAAAAATAAAAGCTCATCGGTACGATCATCCAATCATTATCAAAACTCACAACAATTTGAGAATAAGTGGTGCAGGTCGGACCACAATGCTTCAAAGTCAAATCCATTTTATAGAAGAAGCAGGAAAGATGACTACTACACGTCAAATCAAGGTGCTGATTTGGGTGTTTGGTCTGAATGGAGAGATTGGTACGATAACAGAGTGTGTTACAACTATGGATTTGTTGTACACATTGCTGTTAACTGCCTGAAAAAGAGATTTGATACGAGAAGATGCTATAAATGTCAAATCAAAGGTCATATTTCCAGGGATTGTCCGACTAATCTGAAAAGAAGATCGGTTAAATCTCAAGGGGAGAAAAGACCAGAGGAGAAGAAAAACAGAGAAGAAAAATGAGAAAACTGTAGAGAAGCCCAAAGAACAAAAAGTCAAGTTATCACAAGGGCAAAAAGACAGATTAAGAAAAAAGAGGAAAAAAGTTAGAGAGTATTTGGAAAAGATTTTGTCCTCGGATACGTCTAAAAAATCAGATAAAAGTTCTAATGAATCATTTTACTCACAGTCAAGTAAAACGAATTCATCAGATACAAATCTGAGGACAAAAGAGAGAGCAGTGGAGAAAATTTGATAATTCAAACAGTTAAAAAATCAAAGAAAGTTAAATTTTCAAATAAAGTTTCGATCAAACTGTTTGAATATCAAAAAGGGTGTGAATGTTTGTTTACTTCAGATGTTAATGATTTTGGTAAACCTAAATCCAGAATGGATTGGGTTCCAATTCAAAACTAATTAAAGTTTGTTTGAATATACAGGATAACCAAGCTTCAAGCCAAATGTCATTTCAGAAGCAGTGGTTGTTCATGGAGAGAGACAAGAGACAGGAGTGATATTCCACACAAACAAAATGGTAGTCTCGAGTTCACATTCGTAAAAAGTCGTTAAATGGTTAAAATGGAAGATTCTTATTTTCGATTTTAATAAGTTGTTTTCAATTTTAGGGGGAGAAAAAATTTTAAAAATTGTAAAAAAATTCTTGTAAAATTGAAAAATATCGTTTTGAAATCATTTTCATTTTAGATAGATAAAATGATTGAAAAAGCCAAAAACAATAGAAAATCTTAAAATATAAAAAAACATTGAAAAATGAAAAATGAGATTACTTGTGCGCAAAAAGGAAATGATAGTACATCAATGGACTATCACAGTACACTAAATATTTGTAAAGTTTAAAAAGTTATAAATAAGTCTTACTGTGGATGTGTTGATACGCTTTACACGTTTAGTAAATTGTTTCAGGGATATAAACTAAATTTTACAACTACTTAAACTTGTGGATTAACACATCTTGGATATATGGACTTAGTACTCCGAAATTTCGTTTGAAAGATTGCCTGATTCTGAGATACGAGGTCTTTATATATAGTCGATTTCTAGGGTATTATACAAGTTCTTCTGATTTCGCGGAAGCAATAGCCTAGAACTTCTATAATACTTTTGCAATAAACCCCTAAACTGCATGCAATCTTGAAAAGTATCGAAAGATCTAATCATTTGCAGTGCTGAAAAGATTCCTTAAATGGAACACACCTTAAAGTCGAGCCTTCATCTCTTTGTCTGTACGGTAGTACTAACCTGAGCTCTCAAGGCATCGCATTACCCTGATACAGATATCAATTACGCTATATTCACCTGTAAGATGAAATCTAGGGAATTTTTATACGGGAGTATATTCAAGAAGTGGGAACCACATATAAGTCAAGTTTCATAATTCTTACCCTAACATATCTTGGAACAATTGAGAAATGTGTTAAAGTTTAGGTGGATAAACATATCGACAATCTAGGTAAACAAGTTTAAAACTTAAAGTCATTAAAAGGTCAACGGTACTGGTGTATGTCTCAAAAACTGATATGATCCTCTAGCACGTTTTCTCACAAAAATATAAACTGTAAATATTACATTTTAGTTTGTTTACATTTCTGCATTCAATATTATAAATCCAAAAATATTTTCTTTCAAAATCTTCCATGGTAACCTAATAATGTTGAATGTGAGCCGGACCAACGAGACTGTTAAGAAATTGTTTGTGTGTGGATACGTGTGATTGTTCTTAATCGTCAAATCTTATAGATTCAGAGCATCATCTAAGGGGGAGCTAGATAAACATGTTGATTAAAGATACCAGAAAGCTCAAAGCAAGGGGAGCATGGATGTTAAAGTTATTCAAGATATAAAGATCAAGAAATATTAAAAACTCCGGAACTTAATTGAAGAATGATGACTACGGCAACATCGTAGGGGGTGTCTGTTGATGCATGTGTCTGTTGCCTACGTCATTATGTATCGAGTCTGAGCGAATAGGGATTAATCTGTTAAAAACAAGGCGTATTTAAGTGTGATAGAGGACAAGTTCGCTGGTAATGGTGATGATGAAGTCAAGTTCGGCAGAACTTGACTAGGTCAAGTTCGCCCGAACTTACCTCCTCACCAGCGAACTTGCTAACCTATAAATAGGTGCCTTGGGATTTCATTTGTAACATTCAGGGTTTTTGGCACAGAGACGGCGAAGCTCTGTCAAAGTGTTTCTAGGATCTGTAACATCATATAATCAATGAAACGGTGTTAAACAGAAACAAATGAGTGTATCTAATGTCGGCTAAGCAATTGGATTCTGCACGTTTACCTTAGGTTTGTTAGATTAGTGCCCGAACGATCCGTACAACGGACCTACAATGTTAGACATGGGCACTGCTACAACATCATCGAAATCGGCTCAATGTTTTGTCACAAAAGCCACAGAGAAGGAATCGATTCTATGGCACAGAAAAATGGGGCATATACATCCGAGGAAAATGAATTTTCTGGTTCATAACGATTTTGTAGAGGGGGTGAATCTTCAAAGCTTCCACATGAAGGATAATTGTCTTGAATGTAAAAAAGGGAAGCAGAAAAAGAAGTCACATCCTAAGAAGATTCTGAATTCTATAAAGTTGCCGTTTGAACGTCTACATATGGATCTTTTCGGTCCGGTAAGCGTACGAAGTATATCCGGAGATCTATACTGTTTGGTTGTCATAGAGGATATTCTCGATATTCATGGGTTTTCTTTCAATAATCAAAGGATGAAACGTTTGATAATCTGGTGATTCTCTTCAAGAAGCTAGAAAATCTATATCATCTCCCTGTCAGACGTATTCAAAGTGATAATGGCACGGAATCAAGAACAACAAGATGAAAGAGTTTTGCAACGCCAAAGGAATTCTGCACGAATTCAGTGCACCGTACACTCCACAACAAAATGGCATAGCTGAGAGGAAGAACAAAACTTTGATTGAAACAGCAAGAAAAATGCTTGCAGACTCGAAACTTCCTGTTAGCTTTTGGAGTGAGGCGGTCGCAGCGGCATGCTACACATTAAACAGGGTCTTAACTGTCAAACCAACTAAAAAGACATGTTTCGAAATGATCAACCAGAGGAAACCAAATTTGAAATATCTAGAGCCATTTGGTGCACCGTGTACAGTGATTGATCAAGATGGAAAGTTCGGTGCTAAATCTCTTGAAGGTTTCATCGTTGGTTATGCTAGTCCGCTAAGGAGAGTTATGTTCCTGTTTTGAGACAAGTAATCGAAGCATAACACATTGATTGCTTTCGGTACACAACTCCTTTTCAAAGAAAAGGCGATGCGTGGTTGTTCAATTACCAAGATTTGGGGAAGTCATTCAACTTGCCAGAAGAACCGTCTGAAGAAGAACTTACAGCTCTTTATATCTACAACAGCCGGCAAATCAAGAACAGATTATAAGGCCAATTGTGGTTAATCAACCCACTGTTGGTACTTCGTCTTCTGGTGCAGGTCCGAGTAATAGTGGTGTTCCGGTTGAACAAGTTTCTGAAGCAGAAGTAGAACCTACTACAACTCCAGCAAATGTTTCCACTGAACCAGGAAATGCAACTACATAGCCCAATACTTCTCAGAATCAGAATTCCGACTCTGATGAAGCTCCGACTTTGGATGATGATGGAGAATCCTCTTCCGATGAAGAATCCGAGCAGATAACAAGCATGTTGAATCAATCTGTTGGCCTGAGAAATCAAAATGAAGCTACATCTAGTACTCTTGAAGTTAATTTGATCGTTGATCTGAATGTCACAAATCAGAACAGTACGGTTGATGTTCCTAGCGAGGAGATGCCACGATCTTATTCTTATCATCCTTCAACAAACATTATTGGAGAATTACAGACTGGTGTGCGAACAAGAAGTCAAATAAAAAAAGCATTAAGTTGTTTCTATACCCGTGTGGTTCCGACTCAAGACTATTGTTATTATTCATGTTTCATATCTCAAATAGAGCCAAAGACTGTGAATGAAGCTCTGGGTGATGAGAATTGGGTGATAGCGATGCAGGAGTTGTTACAGTTCGAGAAACTGGGAGTCTGGAGACTTGTAGACTTACCACCAAAGCAGAAAGCGATAGACACGAAGTGGGTCTTCAAGTGTAAAAGGGATGATCGGGGTGTGATCGTTAGAAACAAAGCTCGGTTGGTTGTCAAAGGTTTCCACCCGCAAGAAGGAATTGACTATAAGGAAGTCTATGCACCGGTTACACGTTTAGAGTCAATCCGCATTTTCCTTGCATTCGCAGCTTGGAAAGGTTTTAAGGTGTACCAGTTTGATGTGAAATCCTCATTTCTCTATGTTAAGTTACGCGAACAAGTGTACGTCGGCCAACCACCGGGTTCGTCGATCCGGTGAACAAGAACAAAGCTTATCTCCTAGACAAAGCCTTATACGTATTACATCAAGCCCCGAGAGCTTGGTACGAGACGTTATCTCAACATCTCGTTGGAAACTGCTTTACTAGAGGCACAGTGGATAGTACATTGTTTACCAAGGAAGTCGGAAATCATCTGATCATCGTACAAATCTATGTGGATGATATCATTTTTGGTTCAACGGATGATAGTCTTTGCAACGAATTCGAAAGATTATGAAGAAAAAATTCGAAATGTCTTCTATGGGGGAAATGAAATTCTTCCTCGGATTACAGGTGGATCAGTTACCAGACGGCATATTCATTCATCAAACAAAATACTTTCATGATATTCTGAAGAAGTTTGAAATGGATAGCTCAAAGCCGCTTTCGACTCCGCTGGCACTGAATCATGGGATTTGCATTGGCGAAACTGGAACCAAAGTGGATGATATGCTCTATCGGTCGATGATAGGATCTCTTATGTATCTGACGGCATCTCGCCCAGATATTATGTATCCTACCTGCCTTTGTGCGAGATATCAGTCCAGTCCCCGAGTGTCTCACTTGCAGATAGTCAAGAGAATATTCCGTTACTTGAAAGGATGTCCAAGCACCGGCTTGTGGTATCCAAAGAACGATAATTTTGATCTGATGGGATACGCAGATTCTGACTTTGGGGTGGACAAGCTGAATTCTAAATCTACGATGGCCGGTTGCCAGTTCTTTGGAACTCGATTAGTAACGTGGCAATGCAAGAAACAAACCACCGTCTCTCTTTCTACCTGTGAGGCAGAATACATTTCTGCTTCCAACTGTTGTTCTCAAATCCTATGGATTCAACAACGGACGAGGGACTATGGATTGCAATTTCTTGATACGCCTTTATATGTAGTCAATAAGGCAGCAATCGACATCACTAAAAATCATGTTCATCACTCTCGAACTAAACACATAGAAATTCGTTATTACTTCATTCGTGACTGCTACGAAAAGAAGTTGGTGCGAATAGAAAAAATCCACACCGATGAACAAAAAGCTGATTTTTATTCCAAAGCTTTTCCTTTAACAAGATTTAAATATCTAATGAGGCTTAACGGTAATAAAAATTTGTTGACAGGTGCGGAGGCAGAGGTTGAATATGGATCGGACGACGAGTTCACGTGATCCACATGGGTTTGTATATCTTTTAGATTAGTATTTCTTAAAAACTAAAATACAAAAATATGTTTTTGATTTTAGAGAGAGAAATATTTGAGAAAATACAAAAACATATGAATTATTTCAAAAAGTACAAAAACATTGAAAAAGACAAAAAGAACTAAGTGTCACGAAGGAAATGATAGTACATCAGTGGACTATCACAGTAAGCTAAAGATTTGTAAAGTTTAAAAGTAATAAACAAGTCTTACTGTGGATATGTCGATAGGCTTTACACGTTCAGTAGATTGTTTCTGAGACATAAACTAAATTTTACAACTATTTAAACTTGTGGATTAACATCTCTCGGATATATGGACTTAGTACTCCTAAATTTCGTTTGAGAGATTGCCTGATTCTGAGATACGAGGTCTTTATAGATAGTTGATATCTGGGGTATTATACAAGTTCTTCTGATTTTGCGGAAGCAGTAGCCTAGAACTTCTATAATACTTTTGCTAAAAACCCCAAAACTGCATGCAAACTTGAAAAGAATCAAAAGATATAATCATTTGCAGTGCTTAAAAGATTCCTTAAATGGAACACACCTTTAAGTTGAGCCGACATGTCGATAAGGTGGTATTAACCTGAGCTCTCAAGGCCTCACAAAACCCAAATACAGATATCAATTATGCTATACTCACCTGTAAGATGAAATCTAGGGAACTTTGATATGGGAGTATATTCTAAGATGGGAACCATAGTTAAGTCAAGTTTCATAATTCATACCTAACATATCTTGGAACAATTGATAAATGTGTCGAAGTTTAAGTGGACAAACATATCGACAATCTAGGTAAACGAGTTTAAAACTTAAAGTCATCAAAAGGTCAACGGTACTGGTGATATGTCTCAAACAACTGATATGATCCTTAGACACGAATTCACAAAAATATGTTTGTAAATATGTTTGTACATTGTTTACTTGTTAAAAAGTTCTGTACATAGTTTATCTGCTTTACAGATTAAAATCAAAAAGATTTTCAGTGTGTTTTAGCATAAACTTACAAAAATACAAAAAGATTTTGTTTCTACATTTTTTTCTACAAGCCAATGTTGGAGAACGGATCTTCGAAGTCTGGTAAGGTGCTAAACTGGTGGAATTCTAATTGACAATAGGCTGGGATCTAATCTGAAAAATCTGATAAGCCAAAACGATTAAAAAGTCCATTAATTTGAAACTTGATTTTGAGAAAAACCAACAGTTTGTTCATAACGGGTCAAACCGAGGTCATTAACTTGGACTCGGCAGACAAATCGGTTAACCAAGGTCATTAGCTTAGACTTGGTCAACTGAGTGGATTGTTAAAACTGGTAAAAATTGAAAAGTTCAGGGTCTAAATTGTAAATTTTTGAAAAATTTTGATTTTGAATTGATCAAGTTCGCCCGGACTTGTAATCAAGTTCGATCGGACTTGTGTACGCTTTGAAAGGGTCATCAGATGACAAGTTCGCCCGGACTTGATGCTAATCTTAACTGATTAGTGTTACAAGTTCGCCCGAACAGTTAAGTATATATTGACCACAAGTTCGCCCGAACTTCATTACTTGTCTTCATACTTCTCAGAGCGAAATTAAGGCGAAATTGAGCAATTATCAAAATTGACAATCTTGTGTCGAATTGCTGCTGAAATTGATACTGATTTGTAGTAATATACACACTACTTATCATGGCTATGGTAAGAGATTCGAGATTGAACCGTATTTTGACTAGTTTTTGAACAAGTTAGATCTGAACCGAACGATTGGACCTATGTTAGATTGTTATAGGATAAATTGAACACTAAAACATGTTAAAAAACCATAATCGAACATAAACATGTAACTAATTTGATTCAAATCAATCTGGAAATGTTGTTGCAGCTTTTATTGAAAGAGATGACAAGTTCGCCCGAACTTGTATATTGCTTCTTTGAACCAAGTTCGGCCGAACTTGTCCTCATGAGCTAAAAGGTTATATCTTTCACAAGTTCAGCCAAACTTGTCTGACTTTATTTCAAAATGAATAATCATTTGACAAGTTCGCTCGAACTTGTCTGAGTCTGTTTCAAATGTTAAACTTTTACAAGTTCGCTCGAACTTGTTTAAGATTTGGTCAATTTGCTAAAGGCAAGTTCGCCCGGACTTGATGATGTGTAATGTTTAAATGGCAATACAAGTCCACCCGAACTTGATGTTTAATTTGTGAAAATTGTCAAACTTTGACTAATTTTGTCTCTATCTTCGTGTTTGCAGAATATTCAGCTCTCATTCAACAAGTTCCACAATACGTGTATTACGCTCGACAAGACTATTTGTCCATCACTCGAAGCATTTGATTGTATTCTTGCTTTTATGGAGCGGATTCCTATTCACAAAGCAATAACGGAAAAGACGGTGGTTTACAGGTCGCATGTCTATAGATTTTGGAATTCCGTTGCAATGAATGATGATGATATAGCCATAAAATCAGTAGTTCGTGTTGGAGAAGAGGATAAGGAGATAACAGTGACAGAAGCTGACATTCGAAAATTTCTAAACTTCAACGACGACAAGAATGATCCAATGATGCTAGATGAAAGGATGGTGCGAGGATGTTTTTGCCGTATGGGTTACAAGGGGCACGTAAATTCCTAACCCTTACAAGTTTCTGATGCACGCAATAATTCATGCTTTCGGTCATCGAAAGGCTGGTTTGGACGAGTACAAGATTACATGGCTTGCATGGCCACAACGCTCATTCTTAACAAGAAGTTTAATTTCTCGAAGCTCATAACATATGAAGAACAACATGGGATCAAACAGGCTCGTGATGTATCCAAGATTCATACAGATGTTGATTGACGACAAATTCAAGAAAATCACAAAAGATCAAAATGATATTGTGTATCTAAGTCATCTAGACGATACAACTGTCAAGAAGCTTATAACGTTCCAGAAACAAGCTTCAGCACCTGTTGCAAAACCTTTATTTGGTGCAATAGTTTCTGCTGATTATGTCGCGCCACCAGAGTATAAATGGCGAAAAGATGATAGTGGCGATGAAAAAGAACGGAACGCTGAGCTAGAATGGATGTCTACATTCAAAGAGAAACGCAGTGATTGGTTTCTTAAGAAAGTTGTGGTTGAAGAGAAAAATAAAGTTGCTCAGAAATCAAAGAAGGTTGAAACAATGTTGATTGATGAAGAGGAGCCTGTTAATGTTCAAACAGAAGCTGGATCGAGTGCTGCAGTGAACATTGAGAGTCAAGAGGTTGAAAAATCTACTCAAGAGGATGACGTGATCTCTGCAACATCCGACAAAAATGAAGATAGCGATGATTCTCTGGAAAGAGCTACAAATAAATCTATTGTTGAAACAACATCAGAAAAGCTCAAAGAAACGGATGCAGATTATGAACCGGAGATTGAAAAAGGTTCTGATGAGGAGAGACCTAAAAAGAAAGCTAAAAGAGTTAAGTCTTCTGCTAAAGCTAAATCAACGAAGACTACAGGTTCTCCTAGTACCAAAGGGAAGTTAAAGCCTAAAAGCCGCCGATATATTGGAAAGAAGAAAGGCACAGAAGTCACATAAGAACCTTATGCTGCAAAACAAATAGGAGTTACACAAAAACCTCCTGCGGCTGCTACAATACAAACTTCTGAAGTTCAAGAAACAATAGTGCAGACAGGAGTCACATAAGAACCTCCTGGGTCTGAATTGCTCGAAATTCCTATCATTACTTCTCAAGATCTACCAATGTCTTCTCAACCAGATAGCTCGATTCCAAAAGATGTTCATACACCAAGGAGTACGCGTAAGTCTACACCTAAAACTACTCCGAAGTCAAAGCTGTTTAGAAGCATTCCTGATGAACCTGTTAACCTTCAAGATTTAAATGATTTCTTCCAGAATCAGATGTTGATGAGTTGGAGAAACGTGTTAAAGCTTTGGAAGATAAAGTTGCAAAGAATGAAGCTGAGAAAGAAGAGTTAGAAAAGTTAATGAAACAAGGAAAAGTTTAAAAAGAGATTTTGAACAAGAAAGTTAAATTCCTGGAAGGTGATCGAGGGTATTTAAAAGCCCTAATTGAAAGTCTGCAGGACGCAAATGAAAGATTGCAAAAAGAGATAGCACAGTACGATCTGAACGTGACATGAATGATAGAGGATTCAATAGATTGCAGAAAGTATTGTCGATTTGCTTGGGTATTGATTTCGTTGCTGAGTATGCCAGATTAGATCTTCAAGAATCAAAAGAAAAAGCAGAAAAGGAGTTATCGGAACAGGGGAAGGGTAAATATGTGATAGAAAGTATGCCTGAGATTACAGAGCCTATAGTCGAGCCTGCAAAAGCTTCCGAGTCTGTTATTGCACCAGAGACAGAGACTGAACAAAAAGACGATGAAGAAGCTGAAGATAAAGATGATGATGAACATGTTGATGATACTAAAGACGACTCTGACAACGATGTTGGTAATGATGACGATAAGGGAGGAGTTGGTCTGAAGGTTATTGATGCTAAAGTAACAGATGAGTTTGATTTTTCCTCGTTTCTGAATGATGAAACGAATAGAATGGAAGATCAAAGTCATGGGGAGCAGACAAGGGATAAAGGGCAAAAGGATGATGTTGAAATGACAGGTGCAATTACTGCAATGCCTGTTGCTGCTATACCGACAAAACCGATGATTCCAATGCTAATGTCGAGGAAGGCGAGTTTGTGCATAACTATTCAAAGGAAGATTTAGCAAAGCTGCTTGATGTTGATGCTGAAACGTTTGATTTCGATTTTGAAGAAGATGTGGTGAACATAGATACGTTTGAGCCAAATGAATACTGTTACAAACGGAGATCTGATGCTGATGATTATAACAAGGTTATTATTGAAGATTGGTCGTCAGATGATGAAAAGGACAAAGCCGAAAAGTATGTTGGTGCAAATACTGATAGTTTACCAATATTTGAAGAGATGTATGAGCAGTTGAATGAAGATCTGCTAAAAGAAAAGATTTCTGAGTCTGTTCGAGAAGGAAAGATTCCTAAACCAATGACAAAGGAAGAGATTGCTAAAGCAAAGAAGTCCTAGTTCAAAGAAATGCCGAGAGTATGAAAGTTTCAACGTCCATTAGCATTCATTACCAGAGATGCTGATGTATCATTGGGAGACATACTAAGTTGGGGGTGGTTTAAAGAATTAAACGTTTATGCTATCAAGAGGGAATTAGGGGTTCAATATTTCAAATATTTGGCAGATTTCAAAACACTTCCATACTGGGATGTAGAGGAGTTGGTGCATACGAGAAATGTTACTTATCATATGAAGTTTATTGATCAGTTACTATGGAAAATGATTAAGTTTAAAGCGACGCAGGGTTTTAAGTACTGGAAACCATTCATTCCAAAGCGCCGAATCTAAACCGATAAGAAGACTAGTATAAAGGATATTACATTGATTATGAAGCATGTGAAGCAGTGATAGTGCTGAGGTTTGAAGATCATTTGGATATCACTAAAGAAATGGCTGAAATGTTTGGTACAGAAGGATTGAGAGGATTATGGAGGACGATTCGGATACTAGACCCGATGTGGCTAGTGAATTCCTCAAAGGAGGATATTAAATGTTTATTCTTCAGTAAGATATACTCTGAAGAGCGTGAGAAAGAACAAGCAATGCAGTATCAAAGGGTTGTGCATGTTTGTTACGTGAATGGTGTGAATTCTGGAAGAATGTGGGAATCCACATGGAGGGAACTAGAGAGCAAAGAGTTTTTGAAAGAGGAGAAGCGTATTGAACGTGTACATGATATGGGTAGGGAGGCGAGACGTGTTTCAGTTCATGACTAAAGTGCCACCTACAGACCAAACGCCGATTCCCTCGCAAGAATGTAGAAAGAAACCAATCAAGAACTTCTTTGGACGCGTTATACAGAGGTAGAGCTTTGAAGACTGATCAAGACGAAGATGACATCCAAGGGGGAGTCTGTTAGTACATAATGTCTGTGTCTTAGTCTTGGATTGAGTCTGTTTAGATTGAGCTAGAATATGTTAGAAATAGGCGTATTTATGTAAGTGGTTGATCAAGTTCGCCCGTATTAGTAATGTTGGTACAAGTTCGGCCGAACTTGTTCAAGACAAGTTCGCCCGAACTTGTGTTCCCCAAGCGAACTTGAACAGCTATAAATAGGTGACTTGTGATTCTCATTTGTAAATTTTGCAACTTTGTCACAACAGAGGCGAAGCTCTGCCCAATCTGGATTTGACATGTAATTGAACTTTATGATCAACAAACAACATTTAAACGAGTAATCTTTGTATATTCGATTAACACGTCACATAGTTTCCGCCTATATGAACGTTAGATACCAATTTAGGTTCCTATGCTAATCATGGAGCGATCCAACATAATGGCTCCGTGATGTCCTCCATACGGTCCTTCATGACAATGGCGGAGAATTTTTTCTGCTTCATTTCCATGTACGCATCGTCGGATGAGTTGGTCAGCACAAATTTTGAAAAGAAATGGATCTTCCCAAAAGTAGTGTTTTACATCGGCAAAGCATTTTTTTCTTTGATGATGTGACCATCCTTTTACGACTATTCTACTAGCTAGGTAGTTGGCGTATTCGGCGTATCATGGTTCTTCCCGATATTCCACCATTTCTAAAGATTCCGTTGGGAATTTTTCATTGATGAGCTCGTCCCTAGTTGCTTCCAAAGTTGGGTCTACCAAGCGAGATAGGTGATCTGCGGCGGTGTTCTCGGCTCCTCTCTTTTCTTTTATTTCGATGTCAAATTCTTGGAGGAGTATGATCCACATGATTAAACGTGGTTTGGCATCTTGTTTTTTAAACAGATAACGAATGGCTGCATGGTCTGTATAAACTGTTGTTTTAGAAAGAACAAGATAAGAACGAAATTTATCAAAAGCAAACACTACTGCTAGTAATTCTTTTTCTGTTGTGGTATAATTTTCTTGTGCATCATTTAGAGATTTACTATCGTAGTATATTGGATGAAAATGCTTATCTATTCATTGTCCCAGAACTGCTCCAACAGCAAAGTCACTTGCATCACACATGATTTCAAAAGGTAATTTCCAATCGGGCGCTATCATGATTGGTGCATTGA
Source organism: Scalesia atractyloides (assembly GCA_947069175.1). Lineage (NCBI taxonomy): Eukaryota > Viridiplantae > Streptophyta > Magnoliopsida > Asterales > Asteraceae > Scalesia > Scalesia atractyloides. The sequence continues at coordinate 34,314,774 of CAMTDV010000030.1, forward strand.
CTAGCATTTCTTTTAGTGTTAAAAATGCATGGTTGCAATCCTTGTCAAAGATAAATGGTGCATCCTTTTCAAGTAGTTTAGTTAGGGGTCTTGAGATTTTTGAAAGTCTTTGATAAATCGTCTATAAAATCCGGCATGCCCTAAGAAACTTCTTATGGCTCTAACGGAGGATGGAGGTGGTAATCGAGAGATAGTGTTAATTTTTACTCGATCAACCTCCATTCCTTCGCTTGAGATTTTGTGACCGAGTACTATTCCCTCCGTAACCATGAAGTGGCATTTTTCTCAATTAAGGGCGATGTTGGTTTCCTTACATCGGGATAGCATTCGTTCAAGGTTATCGAGGCATTGGTCATATGAATCTCTGAAGATAGAAAAGTCATCCATGAAAACTTCCATGGTTTTTTCTATCATATCGTGGAAGATGGCCACCATGCAACGTTTGAATGTTGCGAGGGCATTACATAGACCAAAAGGCATGCGTCGATAAGCAAAAGTTCCGTAGGGGCATGTGAAGGTTGTTTTTTCTTGGTCTTCCGGGGCTATTGGTATTTGAAAATAACCTGAAAACCGTCTAAAAACAGTAAATTTTGTGACAGGATAGTCTTTCCAACATTTGATCAATAAAAGGTAAAGGGAAGTGGTCTTTCCTTGTTGCCTCATTTAATCTATGGTAGTCTATGCAAACTCTCCATCCGGTGACGGTCCTTGTTGGTATTAATTTTTTTCATTGGTTACCACCGTCATACCTCCTTTTTTAGGAACTACTTGAACGGGACTCACCCATGGTCTATCAGAAATTTGGGTAGATGAGTCCGGCATCAAGTAGTTTGATGAATTCATTTTTAACCACTTCTTGAACATTTGGATTAACTCTACGTTGTGGTTGTATTACCGATATGTAGTCATCTTCCATTAAAATTTTATGCGTGCACATGGAAGGGTTTATTCCTTTTATATCAACAAGATTCCATGCAATCGCGTTTTTATGTTTTCTTAAAAGTGAAATTAGTTTTTCTTTTTATAAACTAGTTAACTTTGATGAAATAATTACCGGAAATTTTCCATGCTTGTCTAGAAAAGCGTATTCCAAACCTTTTGGGAGCTCTTTGAGCTCAAGTGGTGGGTCTTTAGGAGACTCCTTATTTGGTTGCTCATGGCCGAGGACCATAAAGGTTTGTTCAATGGCGTCTTCTTCTTGGACAAGTTGGTCGAGTTCTTCTTCCGTATCAGGTGGCTCATCTTCATCTTCAATTAAGGGGTCGTCATTGCCGAATGGGTATTTCATAGTTTGGTAAAGATTGATGTACCTTTTGTCGGCCCCTAATTGAATTGTTAAGTTGTTTTGCTTTCGGTCGATCAATGCTTGATGCGTTTTTATGAAAGGTCGTCCCAATACAAGCGGAGCATCATCGAGAATGATGAAGTCGGTGGGGACCAACGCTTGGTTTGTTTGAATTAACACATCCTCAACTACTCCCGTTGATTTCATCATCTTTCGATTAGATAGAAAAATAGGGATTTGAAGTGGAGAAAAATCACTAATATTTAATTTTTCAAAAATATAGTTAGGCATTATATTAACACAAAGATCTTTGTCGATGGTGATATTGCTAACAAAGTTATTTTGAAAGAAACATGGAACCGGTATTATGTTAATTTCAATTTGTTCATCTTTTATTAACGTAGTTTGATCATTTGTTAATTTGATGCTAACCATTTCGTCAACTTTAGCGTTAGTGTTTAACTCTTTTAAAAACTTAGCATGAGTGTGTACCAAGTAATGGTTTTCGAAAGAAGGTGGTAAAATGCTAATTTTTTGAAAATTTGCCTCTTTTTCGAAATTTTTGGTTGTTGACTTACCTTCTTCTTTGCTTGACTCATGCATAGGTTTTTCACTTATTTGTTCTTCCATTTTTACTTCTTTGATTATTACTTCCTTGGTACAAACAGTGTGATACCCATGACGAAACCAGGTACCCTTTAATTGGGCCTAAACTTTAAGTTATGCTTAAAACAATAATTGCGCGTAAACTTTGCAAACTTGCATGACTTGTGTGCTATACTGAGCAATCGTTTTTATGTCTCAGAGGAATCCGAGAGCACGTCATGGTTAACATGACACTATTAAGGACCAACGATGCAAGGTTGGTGTCCTTAGCCTTGAACAACGTGTTAAACGAAGACTTGACGTTTAACAGCGCATTAAACCTTTGACGTTGAATATTCGGTTATCGGTAGCATCATTTAAGATTCCGAGTTCTAGAAACAACTTAGTTTTGTGCCATAGACTGTGACATAAGGTTTGAAGTTAATCAAAGCCCGGGCACGCAAAACGAAGAAGCTTCCCGGTTAGGGAGACGCCTTCGTTTCGGGCATAACATAAGGCAACCAAATGTGCAAGAAACGATCGATCAAGCTTAAAAACACTTAAAACACCCTAATACGAGACTTTTATGATTAAAACGTAACTGGGTTCGGATTTTGAGACGGTTATGCTCAGTTTTTAAAACCGAGTCTTTTAACACAAAAAACGCAGAAAACGGAGCCCGTTTCGCAAATCGGAGACGCGTCCGGGACCCGAAAACGAACCTGAACGCAACACTGAAGATAAACATTATCTTTTAGCATGTAATAAGAAGCACGAGGTGTCCCCATGGGACCCACCCCTAAACAACCCCCCCCCCCCATTATTTAATCAAAAAAATGGTTTATTCTCTTTTTAATCCACAAAAATCCACAAATCCCCAAAAATTCTGCCATAACCACACTTGAAACAGCTGATCATCTTCCAATTCTTCACTAAATCAAGGTACTTTTATGGGTTTCAAGTGGTTTTAATCATGTTTTCTTGATTAAACGCGATTTCTAATAGAAAAACTCATTTTAATCAAAGCTTTTTGAAGGTTTAAATAAGTTTATGGGCTGAATAAGAACACCTTGGTAATTCCCTGGTGTTATATGGCAGCCATGATCACAAATCTTTGGAATTTGATACCCTAATCAACACCTATTCGACAAAAATCGCATAACTATTCGATTAACCGAAAAAGATGAAATAAAGCTTGATTGATCTAAGTTCTAGCATATTTGGATTGTACGTGATGTGTAGGTACTGAATATAGCACCCACCCACTTCTGGACTCACAAGAAGTGCTTGGAAATGAAGTTTTCGCTAGGTATCCCATCCGAGAACCAAAAATAGCATAGGCAGAATCTTGTTTTAGCTATAACTTGTTCCGTGATACTTGGATTGAGCTGAAATTTGGTGTTATGTAGGGTATTATCAGGAAGGTCTAAGTAAAAGTTTAGAAAAATTTGGAATTTTCTGCGATTTTTGATGAATTTTGACTATTTTCCAGAAAGAATTTCGGAAAAACCAAACGAATTCAATAAATCACCAAATTTTACCGAGACACTAAGGATAATATGGGGAATGTTCTGGGAAATTTCGAAGTCCACTGGTTGAGTTTTAATTTGCGTTAAAAATCCACGTTTTTACGAGTTTTCAGAAGCCGGGACATGTAAAGAATGTTCTGGAATATATTGGGAATTTTTGGACCACTGAAACAAAATTGGAAAAATCTCAAATTTTTGTGAGAAGTTCCTGGACATGTAAAGAATGTTCTGGAATATATTGGGAATTTTTGGACCACTGATGATAATTAATGTTTTTTTTTGATTAAATATAGTTTTATAAATAATTTATTTAAATAAGGAAATTGTCAAAATAAATTCCCAAATTATTTTTCTCATAACCTACAGATTTTTACTAACCTGTATTAAAATTTACATATTTTTATTCAAATTATTGATTAAATGGAAATTTATGGATTTAAAAATAGGTTATTTTAAATCAATTTCGGCAGTTTACCCTATAACGAACCTGCCGAAACTGGGAACTGACCCAACCCGACAAATACTAAAATTGGAACACCGGGAGTATTCCGGGAGATTCCCGGGCAAATTGGGCACTGTTGGTGTGTCCTAAGACAGTTTGGGATAGTTCCCGACGGTGAAAATGGAAACTCAAATTTGGGCAACCTAGACTCCCCAAACACTCAAACTCACTTAATGAAAAGTTAATCATTCTTAAATAACCACGTATTGGCACTATTGGTATTCCCGTACAATTATCCGAACACGTTAAACTACTGACTTTGGCTGGCACACGAAACGATGCCCGGAAGCCAAACTAAAAACTGATACTACCCTGACCTCCATCACCATGCAAGTATCCTATAGACTCAATCCGGAGCGAAGACTCCTGATCGAATCCAAATTATAACCATTACCAACCTAGATACTGATTTGAGTTCGTACTTGCATGCTTGCTACTAAAGTTGATCCAGTTGCCTGATTACCCTTTTGTGAGACTACTACTACTTGCACTGTGAGTTTCACTCCCCCACTTTTAAACTGTTTTACTGTTTTCTGGGGTGATTTGCATGTTACAAAACTGAGTTAATTGCACCAACTTGTGATGATGTAAATTTTATCACACGGTCCGGCAAACTGAAGGTGTCTGTTATGACACGGTCCGGCAAGCTGAAGGTGTTTGTTATATCACGGTCCGGCAAGCTGAAGGTGTCTTTTATGACATGGTCCAGTGAGCTGAAGGTGTTTGTTGTAACACGGTCCTGCTAGCTGAAGGTGTTTGTTGTAACACGGTCCTGCTAGCTGAAGGTGTTTGTGTTGATAAATCCGTGAACAGCGACTTGTGCAATTAAACTTGTGAACCCTATTGTTACACAACAACTAAACAAGTGAAACTCACGCAGCGTTTAGCTGACCTTTTTCAAAACTAACATGCATTTCTGGTAAGACGAAGCAGGAATAAGGAACGTGCGTGTGAATGGCTTGGGTAGCAGAATGTAGCAGAATAAGAGCTTTAGTGGCTCGTAGTACCGTACTTGGACTTATGGGTTGTAATAACTATTAGTATGTTGTAACCGAGGTTCCCTTTGTATGTGATATCATTAATTATGGGGAATTACCATGTATCTGCCGCACCCTACAATTGTCTTCCCCTGCGATTCGGGGTGTGACAGAAGATGGTATCAGAGCCTTCGGTTATAGCGAACTAGGTATCCCTAAAACCTAGACTATAATCCTAAGTTGGTCTCCACACACTGAGAACCTCTAGAAATTGAGTAGTATGGCTATTACCAGGAAGCCCTGGTGAGGCAAATAAATTACTGTGGTCCCGAACACCATAATTTATCTGCTCATACTTGGGAGTTCTAGGAACGTCATTGAGATAGGACGGAAATCCGTCTACTAACGCCACTAACCACAAATAATTTTTTTGATAAATCTTAAAAATCAAAACTTTGTGCAATACGTGCTTATGTGTATATTTGTGGAATGTTGAGTTCAGTATTCGGTCAGTAAAATCAGCGTTGTGTATGGCTTTCTTTTTTTCACAGGTAGCATGTCGCATCGTTTGAGTCACTAGACTACTTCGCATATGGAGACCGATCCTGAAGAGGATCCACTGATATCCCCATTGACATCGAGCAACAAGCCAGATCCCTCTGGTTACTGTTGTGGTCCTTACCCACCCAGACCTCGTACTAGGCGCGAGGGAGAGGCCTCGAGCGCCTACCGTTCCCCACCTCACCACCTGACTAGCTCCTCGGAGCATAGTCGTACCCCGGATGTTTTTATACCAGTAGGACCTATTCCTCGGAGCCCTACTCCTACCACGGGGCATTGGGAGTGGGAGCCGATAGCACCTAGGTTGCCTACACCAGAGACTCCCCCCGACCCTTATACTCCTTCCACTTTGAGTGCTTACTCACCCTCCTCACCTAGTTCCCAGGAGGTACCCCTTATCCGCCTCCGATAGACGGCTCGTCGGAGGGTGCCTGTCCCTGTCCCTATTTTTACCACACCAGTTTCCCCTATTCGTCCGATACCCGTACCCATAGGACGTAGCAGCATTTTACCGCCCGTTTTCTGACACCACCTAGAGAGGACCTTTCTCCTTTTCAAACTTACGAGCAAGGTGGCCCTTCCCAGCCATTTAGAGAGCCTTCCCCACCCTTCTGGGGCATACCCGTTCCTCCTCAGGAGGTGCCTGCTCCTATCACCGAGAGCAGCTTGATGGGGTTTCTGTTTGAGCAGATTTCATTGTTACAGATGCGCGGGATGAGGATGAGTAGCAGAGGAGGTCGATGGGAGACTACCTGATCATCTTACAGCAGGTGATCATTGCCTTACAGCAGGGTATAGGATATGTTCATCATGAGCAGGATCATTTCCGGGCATTGGTATACGGATGTATTTGTGCTATTGTAGGTTTGGTAACAGGTTTTGGAGGGTTGGCATGGTGGATGTGGCATTCATAGTATGGTGTCTTTTTAGTATGGAGAGGTGATGTATCTTTTGTACATCCTACCAAGCACTGGGTTATGCCCGTGTCGAGGGGGTGATATAGTCATAGTATTTTTGGGTTTTCGTAGTTCTTGTCGTTGTGGTATGATGTATGTACGTCACTTTTGTGACATGTTTTGACAGCACATCTAAGCACTGGCCCTTATGGGTTAAGTCTATGTGCAAATTTTGACGCTTGTATGATGACGATATATATATATATATATATATATATATGACGATGCTTTTGACTATATGTGTCGTGGACTCATGTGTGTGATGAAGTGTGCGATATGTTTTAGCCGAATATGTGATATGTGTTAACTCGATACGTGACATTGATACACATACATCTGTTGTTTATAATAGAATGGCCCCGAAACGCGCACCACAGATGACGAGGCAGAAATTGTGCAAATGATAGCGCAGTAACTCCAGGCTGTTATTCCCACGATTGTGGTGCAGGTTAGTGCCGGTATTAACGCTAACCCGCAACCCGGACCGGTAGGTCAAAACGATAACCAAAATAATGGTAGGCAGATTTGCACATATAAGCATTTCATGGAATGCAAACCGATGGAATTCAATGGAACTGAAGGACTAAATGGGTTTGTGAAATGGATCGAGAAGTCGAATCGGTACTTAACATAAGTAATTGTCCAGGTGATTGTGCAGTTAAGTATACAACTTGTACCTTTACCGACCATGCTTTAAACTGGTGGAACACTATTGTTCAAACTCGCGGACAGGACACAATTAATGTTATGACTTGGGATGATCTTAAGGTGTTGATGAGGGAAAGGTTCTGTCCAACCCATGAAATTCAGAAGCTCGAACATGAGTTTTGGAACCTGCAGATGCAAGGTGCGGACCATGCAGGTTACACAAACAGCTTCAATGAACTGCACGTATATTGCCAGACATGGTCCGACCAGAGTCCAAGAGGATTGAAAGGTATATCTGGGGATTGGCCCCAGAAGTACCATAGGAATGGGCATTTTGCTCGAGACTATAGGGTACCTATGGAACCCAATCCCAAACCAACCCGTTTTCAACCTCCTAGGCCTCAACCTCTTCAGCAGCGACCTCAACAACCAGCACCACAGGTTACCTACCCCCGTATGTGCTTCGGATGTGGCAATACGGAACATTTTCAACGAAATTGCCCAAAGTTCGCTCCATCGACAGCAGAAAGAAACACGCAGAACCAGCTCGAGGCTATGCCTTTGTCATGGGGCCTGGTGACGCACGCTAGGATCCTAATGTGATTTGAAGTATGTTCCTCGTTTCCGTTCAATTTGCTTCAGTGTTATTTGATACGGGAGCTGATAGAAGTTATGTTTCAATTGCATTTTTGCCACTATTGAATATGCCTGCTTTGATTTAAAACAACCCTATTCCGTTGAACTTCCCAATGAAAAACCGATCACTAATCACCAACTCATTTGTAACTGCCCTATAACCCTTAAGGGTTACCAATTTACTATTGACCTATTACCCATAGAATTGGGTAGTTTCGACATCGTTGTAGGAATGGACTGGCTGTCCAGCCATCGTGCAGAAGTGTTGTGTGAGCAAAAGGTTGTGAAGATTCCTTTATCCCCGACAAATACGATCATGGTACAGGGAGAGAAGTTAGGTACCATGCTGAACCTCATATCTCACCTTAAGGCATTGAAGCATATACGACAAGGATGTGACGTGTTTTTGGCTAGCGTCATGACCGAGGAACCAGCCGAGAAGCATATTGAAGATATCCCGTTGGTATGTGAATACCCTGATGCGTTCCTGGAGGAATTGCCGGGATTGCCACCCAATCGGCAAGTCGAGTCGCATCGACTTAATACTGAGAACGGCACTCGTTGCCAAAGCCCCATATCGTCTTGCACCGTCTGAGATGCAAGAACTATCGATGCAGCTGCAGGAGTTACTTGATCGTGGTTTCATCCGTCCTAGTTATTCCCCCTGGGGAGCCCCCATTTTGTTTGTAAAGAAGAAGGACGGTAGCTTCCGCATGTGCATTAACTACCGAGAGTTGAATAAGGTCACTATCAAGAATCGTTACCCTCTTCCAAGGATCGATGATCTTTTTTATCAGCTACAAGGAGCCCGATATTTTTCTAAAATCGATCTTCGGTCAGGATACCATCAAGTGAAGGTCCAAGAGGACGATATTCCTAAGACAGCGTTTCAAACTCGTTATGGCCACTATGAGTTCCTAGTTATGCCCTTCGCGCTAACCAACGCCCCTACGGTATTCATGGACCTCAGGAAACCGAGTATGTAAACCGTACCTGGACAAGTTTGTCATCGTCTTCATCGACAATATCTTAATATACTCCAAGAGTAAAGACGAGCACGAGCATCACTTACGCGCTATTTTGGAAATACTACGGACAGAACAACTGTACGCTAAATTGTCTAAGTGCGACTTTTGGTTGCAAGCCGTACAATTTCTAGGACATGTGGTGGATCAGTATGGAATTCATGTAGATCCAAGAAAGATAGAAGCAATCAAGAATTAGCCTCCGCCGAAATCTCCAAAAGAGATATGCCAATTCTTGGGACTGGCGGGATATTACCGTCGCTTCATCGAAAATTTCTCTAACATTGCTCAATCGTTAACCGCATTGACGCAGAAGGATAGGAAGTATGAATGGATGAAGACTAGGAAACAGCGTTCCAACTATTTAAGAAAAAGTTATGTGAGGCCCCAATCCTGACGTTACCCGAAGGCAATGGCGACTTTATCGTATTGTGACGCATCACGACAAGGGCTTGGATGTGTCCTTATGCAAAGGAATAAAGTTATTGCATACGCTTCTAGACAGTTGAAAGTGCATGAAAAGAACCACACGATGCATGATTTGGAACTAGGCGCCGTCATATTTGCACTAAAGATTTGGAGACATTACTTATATGGTACCAAGTGTACTATATATACAGACCACAAAAGCCTCCAACATATCTTCGACCAAAAGGAATTGAACATGAGGCAGCGTAGATGGGTGGAATTGTTAAACGATTACGACTGTGAAATAAAGTACCACCCGGGGAAAGCTAATGTGGTAGCGGACGCGCTAAGTAGGAAGGATCGAATTAAACCCCTCCGAGTGAGAGCCTTGGAAATGATTGTGTAGACAAGCCTGATAGATCAAATCCAGAATGCGCAGATGCAAGCCCTGGAAGAAAGCCAGTTACCCGGGGAAGGATTACACAGAAACGAGAAAAGTTTTGTGAGGAAAACGGACGAGGTGTTGTATTTCAAGAATCGAGTGTGGATTCCTGCAAGTTCTGAGCTGAGACAGTTGATCATGGACGAGGCTCATAAATCGAAATATTCGATTCACCCCGGTACAGATAAGATGTACCACGACCTTAAAGAATTTTACTGGTGGCTGGGAATGAAAAAGGAAGTGGCCGAGTACGTAAGCCAATGCTTGACTTGTGCGCGAGTCAAAGCCGAGTATCAGAAACCATCAGGATCGTTACAACAACCCGAGATACCTTAGTGGAAATGGGAACAAATCATGATGGATTTCGTGACTCATCTTCCGAAAACGCCTCGTGGTCATGATGCGATTTGGGTAGCCGTCGATTGATTGACCAAATCTGCATATTTTATTCCGATCCGTAGTACCTATAAGACCGACCAGTTGGCCGAAATCTATACTAATGAGATAGTAGCTAGACATGGTGTCCCGATTGCTATTAATTCCGACCGAGACAACCATTTTACTTCGCGGTACTGGCAAAAGTTACAAGAAGCCTTGGGGACGCGAATTGGTTTGAGCACTGCTTACCATCCCCAAACCGATTGCCAATCGGAACGCACGATCTAGACACTAGAGGACTTTCTTCGTGCTTGTGTCCTGGACTTTGGAGGGAGCTGGGACAAGCATCTCCCACTAGTGGAATTTTCATATAACAAAAGTTACCACACTAGCATCCAGGCAGCCCCATACGAGGAACTCTATGGTCGAAAGTGCCGATCACCACTTTGTTGGGCTGAAGTGGGTGACACTCAACTGACGGGATCTGAACTAGTTCAGGAAACGACCGGTAAGGTCCATCAGATTCGGAATCGTCTGAAAGCCGCTCAGAGTCGGCAGAAGAGTTGGGCTGATGTATGTAGAAAACTGCTATCATTCAAAGTGGGTGAATGGGTATTGTTAAAGGGATCGCAATGGAAGGGCGTTATCAGAAAACACCGGAAAATTAGCCCCGCGATACATTGGACCCTACGAGATCCTAGAGAAAGTAGGTCCCGTAGCATATCGGTTGAAGCTACCAACCGAGCTTAGTGTTATTCATAACGTCTTCCACATTTCGAACTTAAAGAAGTGCCTTTCGGACGAGGCCACTCAGATACCATTGGAAGACATACACGTTGATGATAGACTCCACTTTATGGAAGAGCCGATGGAAATAGTTGATGGCAGGGTCAAACAATTAAGCCATAACAAGACTTCACTGGTTAAAGTCCGGTGGAACTCAAAACAAGGACTTGAATATACCTGGGAACGGAAGGATGAATTCCGTAGAAAATATCCTCACCTTTTCCCCTAGCTAGACATGGTGATACCCATGACAAAACCAGGTACCCCTTAATTGGGCCTAAACTTTAAGTCATGCTTAAAACAATAATTGCGCGTAAACTTTGAAAACTTGCATGACTTGTGTGCTATACTGAGCAATCGTTATTATGTCTCGGAGGAATCCGAAAGAACGTCATGGTTAACATGACACTATTAAGGATCAACGATGCGAGGTTGGTGTCCTTAGCCTTGAACAACGTGTTAAACGAAGACTTGACGTTTAACAGCGCATTAAACCTTTTGCGTTGATTATTAGGTTATTGGTAGCATCATTTAAGATTCCGAGTTCTAGAAACAACTTAGTTTTGTGCCATAGACTGTGACATAAGGTTTGAAGTTAATCGAGCCCAGGCACGCAAAACGAAGCAGCTTCCCGGTTAGGGAAACGCCTTCGTTTCAGGCATAACATAAGGCAACCAAATGGGCAAGGAACGATCGATCAAGCTTAAAAACACTTAAACCACCCTAATACAAGATTTTATGATTAAAACGTAACTGGGTTCGGATTTCAAGACGGTTATGCTCAGTTTTTAAAACCGAGTCTTTTGACACTAAAAACGCGAAAAACGGAGCCCGTTTCGCAAATCGGAGAAGCGCCCGGGACCCGAAAGCGAACCTGAACGCAACACGAAAGATAAACATCATCTTTTAGCACGTAATATGAAGCACGAGGTGTCCCCATGGGACCCACCCCTAAACTCGCCCCCCCCCCGATTATTTCTTTTTAATTCCACAAATCCCCCAAAAATTCTGCCATAACCACACTTGAATCAGCTGATCATCTTCTAATTCTTCACTAAATCAAGGTACTTTTATGGGTTTCAAGTGGTTTCAACCATGTTTTCTTGATTAAACGCGATTTCTAATAGAAAAACTCATTTTGATCCAAGATTTTTGAAGGTTTAAACAAGTTTATGGGCTGAATAAGAACACCTTGGTAATTAAATGATGTTATATGGCAGTCATGATCACAAATCTTTGGGTTTTGATACCCTAATCAACACCTATTCGACAAAAATCGCATAACTATTCGATTAACCGAAAAACCATGAAATAAAGCTTATTTTTTCTAAGTTCTAGCATATTTGGATTGTACTTGATGTGTAGGTAATGAATATAGCACCCACCCACTTCTGGGCTCACAAGAAGCGCTTGGAAACGAAGCTTTCGCTAGGTATACCATCCGAGAACCGAAAATAGAATAGGCAGAATCTTGTTATAGCTATAACTTGGTCCGTGATACTTGGATTAAGCTGAAATTTGTTGTGGTGATGTAGGGTATTGTCAGGATGGTCCACTTAAAATGTTAGAATTTTTGGAATTTCCTATGATGTTTGGTGAATTTTTGACTGTTTTACCGAAAGAATTTCGAAAAATCACCAAATTTTACAGAGACACTAAGGAAAATATGGGGAATGTTTTGGGAAATTTTGTAGACCACTGGTTGAGTTTTGATTTGGGCTAAAAATCTGCTTTTTTTTGTGAGTTTTCGGTAGCCGGGAACGCACCGAAACGAAATTGGAAAAATCTCAAATTTTTGTGAGAAGTTCCTGGACATGTAAAGGATGTTTTGGAATTTTTTGGGAATTTTGGACCACTGATGATAATTAATGTTAATTATTTGATTAAATATGGTTTTATAAATAATTTATTTAAATTAAGGAAATAGTCAAAATAAATTCCCAAATTATTTTTCCCATGATCTACAGATTTTTACTAACTTGTATTAAAATTTACATATTTTTATTCAAAATATAGATTAAATGGAAATTTATGGAATTAAAAATAGGTTATTTTAAATCAATTTCGGCAGTTTACCGTATAACGAACCTGCCGAAACCGGGAACTGACCCAACCCGACAAATACTAAAATTGGAACACTGGGAGTATTCCGGGAGATTCTCGGGCAAATTGGGCACTGTGGGTGTGTCGTAAGACAGTTCGGGAGAATTCCCGACGGTGAAAATGGAAACTCAAATTTGGGCAACCTAGACTCCCCAAACACTCAAACTCCCTTAATGAAAAGTTAATCATTCTTAAATAACCACGTGTTGGCACTATTGGTATTCCCATACCATTATCTATACATGTTAAACTACTGACTTTGGCTGGCACGTGAAACGATGCCCGGAAGCCAAACTGAAAACTGATACTACCCTGACCTCCATCACCATGCAAGTATCCTATAGACTCAATCCGGAGCGAAGATTCCTGATCGAATCCAAGTTATAACCATTACCAACCTAGATACTGATTTGAGTTCGTACTTGCATGCTTTCTACTAAAGTTAATCCAGTTGCCTGATTACCCTTTTGTTGAGACTACTTCTACTTGCACTGTGAGTTTCACTCCCCCACTTTTAAACTGTTTTACTATTTTCTGGGGTGATTTGCATGTTACAAAACTGAGTTAATTGCACCAACTTGTGATGATGTAAATTTTATAACACACGGTCCGGCAAGCTGAAGGTGTCTGTTATGACACGGTCCGGCAAGCTGAAGGTGTCTGTTATGACACGGTCCGACAAGCTGATGGTGGTTGTATAACACGGTCCGGCAAGCTGAAGGTGTCTGTTATGACACAATCCGGCGAGCTGAAGGTGTTTGTTGTAACACGGTCCTGCTAGCTGAAGGTGTTTGTGTTGATAAATCCGTGAACTGTGACTTGTGCAATTAAACTTGTGAACCCATATTGTTACACAACAACTAAACCAGTGCAACTCACGCAACGTTTAGCTGACCCTTTTCAAAACTAACATGCATTTCAAGTAAGACTAAGCAGGAATAAGGAACGTGCGTGTGGATGGCTTGGGTAGCAGAATGTAGCAGAATAAGAGCTTTAGTGGCTCCTAGTACCGTACTTGGACTTATGGGTTGTAATATGATACTATTAGTATGTTGTAACCGAGGTTCCCTTTGTATGTGATATCATGTTTTTAAATTATGGGGAATTACCATGTGTCTGCCGCACCCTACAATTGTCTTTCGCTGCGACTCGGGGTGTGACAAACAGCCTCTTCCCTTGCTCTAGATTCTTTTAGTAACCGCTCGAGAGTTTTAAGATGTTCGATTATTCTTTCCGCTTCAGGAAGGATAGTCGGTGGTGTGTCAAAATGAGTGGGATAAGTGTTACAATCAAAGCTTGGTTTTGGAAGTTCAAAACTAGGTTACTCATAATAGGAATATGAGGGGGATGGTTGGAGAAAGTCACAATATTTACCGGGTGGGGATCACCGCAAATGGTACAATATTCTTCCTCATAGTAATCATCCTCTAAGTAGTAGTGAGTGTAATCTCCTGAATATTGATCCATAAGGAAATATCCAGCAGATTACAGAGTCTCGGGACCAGAAAATAAAAAGTTGAAAACAGAAACAAAAGCTCACCACGGCCCCGTGTTCAGTGATCACGGCCCGTGGTCAGACTCTATATCTGGGCGTTTGAAAATTTTGTTTTACTAATCTGCAGCACGGGGGTGTGTTCAGCTTACTGTAAAACTAAAAAAATCCTAAAAATAAGAAAACGAGCACGCAGTTTTGAAAAAAGATTAGGCCTTCGATTTCAAGCTTTCTTAAAATCCTTGTGTCCCCGGCAACGGCGCCAAAAACTTGGTGTGTGTTAAGCGAACTATATTTTTGTTGTCATAAAACATGATATTCTACTAACACTAAACACACACTTGGGCAAGTTCACCCATCGTGAGCGTAGTATAGCGTTGGTAAGATACCGAGACCGTCCAAGGACACAAGAGCTTTTAATACCAGTTCATCGTCAGCGTCTAATCAATCTAAATTTTTTTGATAAAGATTTTTAAAAACATAAAGTTAAATAAAATAAAATACAAATAGACAAGATAGAATCACTTGGATCCAACTTCTCTTTTACGTATCCTTTGATAGTTTTTGCACTTTCGGACTTTTTAAGAGATTATCTTAGTTATAGTAGTAGGCCCCTCTTTTGAAGGTGACGTTACTCTCAACCCAATGGTTTGAGTCAGCAGGGATACAATCCCAAAAGGTTGGAATATTGGAAGACAATTAAGTAAGTTATTAATACGAAAAGTGGTAGGCCCCTCTTTTGAAGGTGACGTTACCCTCGGCTAAGTGGTTTGAGTTAGAAGGGATACAATCCCAAGTAGCCGGTTTAAAGTATTAATAGTAGTTTACATATGAGGGGTTCAAGTCATTCGCGCCCCCGCCATCCAAGACCCATAGAGTATTGAAGGAAGCCCTAGTAAGCTTGAACCAAGTCCTCGCAGGATCTATACACTGAACGAGAAAAGAACTTTACCAAACCACCCTTCTAACCCCCTTCCAAGTAGTTAACGTGCTTTATATAGACCGTAAAGACACGAATGAGCAAATCAATGACATCATAAAGAAATGGTTAGGAAAATTCACTTTCAACATAAGAAACTAGTTATTAAAGTCATTAATACATACCCAAATAAAAAGTGCCAAAAGATTAAAAACTAAAAGTAATACATAAAAGATTAGTCTTCACCAAGTGATGTAAGGAATTTAGCCAAGCATGGCCTTTGTTTGACAAGAATGCTTGCAATCTATCTTGGATCCCAAGACTACTACACACTCTAAATATGATTGATGGATGATGGTGATGGGTGTTGGTGTTGTAGTGGTGGTGGAGTGGTGGCAAAGTGAGAGAGAAGTGGTTTGCCAAGGGATGCCTTTGAAGGGAACCAAGCATCCCAATTTATAGTCAAAACAGTGGGCACGGCCCGTGGCCATCATTCTTCTCTTTCTTCATTAACTGCATCTGTCAGCAGAGGGCCCCACATAACCCCGTGTCCTCTAGGAACGACCCGTGGTCAATCTGTTCACTGTACTATCTGGATTCTTCAAATCTTACAGTTGACCACGCCCCATGTTTGCCTGGGCATGGCCCCGTGATGGGCGTAGAAGCTTCTGCAGGTTTTGTCTTGAAGTGTGAGGTCTGACCACGCCCCGTGTTGGCCTGGGCACAGCCCCGTGATGGGCGTAAAAGCTTCTGCAGGTTTTGTCTTGAAGTTTGAGGTCTGACCACGACCCGTGTTGGATGGACACGGCCCGTGGTCGTCTTCTGTAACTTTGTTTTTGTCTTTTTAGGGTGTTGCTGAGGGGTCGGGCATGGTTCTTTATTCCTTCTTTTCGTATTTATGTTGGTTTTGGCTGTTTATTTGCTTCTTTCGTTCTTTTATGCTCTTTTAATCCTGAAAATGCAAAAGGAACAAAGAAACGTGCTTTTTCCAACATTAGTACTAAAAAGGGTTAGTTTTATGCCTCAGTTGATGTAATTTATATATTGCATTTTGCACACATCGTGGATACTTTGCCTTCATTTGATCCTCTCGTTCCCAAGTAAATTTTGGGCCACGTTTGGATTCCCAACGAACTTTAACAATCGGTATCTGTCTGCGCTTGAGCTTTTTGACTTCACGGTCCAATATTTCCACATGTTTCTCAACAAAATGCATCGTGTCATCAACAAGAATTTCATCAAGAGGGATGTGGAGGTTTTCATCAGCCAAACACTTTTTCAGATTGGACACGTGGAAAGTTGGATGAAGATTACCAAGTTCAGGATGTAGCTCAAGTTTGTAGGTCACTTTACCAATTCTCTCAATGATCTTAAATGGTCCAACGTATCGTGGCACAAGTTTTCCTTTCTTCCCGATTCTAATCACACCTTTCCAAGGGGATACCTTAAGGAGTATGTGATCACCGACTTGGAATTCCAAGGGCTTGCGTCGTTTGTCCGCGTAACTCTTTTGACGGCTCCTAGCTATCAAAAGGTTTTCGCGAATTTTCTTGACTTTGTCCGTTGTATCATGAATGAGTTCAGGTCTAGTGAGTTGAGATTCACCGATCTCATTCCAACAGACAGGTGAACGACATTTTCGACCATAAAGAGCTTCGAAAGGTGCCATGTCAATGCTGGAGTGATAACTGTTGTTGTAGGAGAATTCGATCAACGGTAGATGCGAATCCCAACTACCACCAAAGTCAATCACACAGGCTCTAAGCATATCCACCAGAGTTTGGATTGTCCTTTCAGATTGTCCATCCGTTTGAGGATGATAAGCAGTGCTCAAGTTAAGTTTGGTTCCCATGGCAGATTGCATGGTTCTCCAAAAAGGAGATGAAAATCGGGCATCACGATCAGATATGATATCCAAGGAACACCATGACGAGATACTATTTCATCCAAATAGATTTTAGCAAGTTTGTCAGTAGAGAAGTCCTCACGAATGGCAATAAAATGTGCTGACTTTGTTAGACGATCAACGACTACCCAAATGGCATCGTGACCTCTAGAAGTGCGCGACAATTTTGTAGTGAGATCCATAGCAATGTTTTCCCATTTCCAAACCGGAATCTCTGGTTGTTCAAGCAAACCAGAAGGACATTGATGTTCGCCTTAACTTTGAGACAAGTAAGGCATTTGGAGACGTACAAAGCTATGTCTTTCTTCATATCTGGCCACCAATACTGAGTAAAAAGATCCTTGTACATTTTGTCTGCACCTGGATGAATTGAATAACGAGACTTATGAGCTTCATCCATTATCAAGGTCCGGAGATTGTCTAGACTTGGAACCCACAAACGGTTCAGATAATAAGATAAACCATTATCTTTTGTTTCCAGTTGAAGCTCGAGATGATGTGGCAATTCATTACCCATTTTGTCTTGTGCAACACAAGTACGTTGAGCTTCAAGAATACGTGTCTAGATATTAGATCGAACTTGAACACAATGCAGCTTGACACGTTCCTTACGACTTAATGCATCGGCTATGACATTCGCCTTACCTGGATGGTAGCGAATTTCGCAGTCGTAGTCGTTCAGAAGTTCAACCCATCGCCGTTGCCTCATGTTCAGTTCTTTCTTATTGAAGATGTGTTGGAGACTTTTGTGGTCTGTGAAAATCACACATTTTGTATCGTATAGATAATGTCTCCAGATTTTGAGGGCGAAAACAAGCCTAACTCAAGATCATGAGTGGTGTAATTTTTTTCGTGAACTTTCAGCTGTCTTGATGCATAGGCTATAACTTTGTTTCTTTGCATGAGAACACAGCCAAGGCCTAAGTTTGATGCGTCATAATATACAACAATGTCCTCGTTGCCTTCAGGTAGCGATAGAATAGGAGCGTTACAAAGCCTTTGTTTCAAAGTCTGAAAAGCTTCTTCTTGTTTGGGTCCCCACTCAAAAGGTTTATTCTTTTGAGTTAGAGTAGTGAGAGGAACCGCAATCTTGGAGAAGTTTGCAATGAAACGGCGGTAATAACTTGCGAGACCCAAAAATGAACGAACTTCGGTTGGAGTAGTAGGCATATCCCATTCTTTAATCGCACTGATTTTGGCGGGATCTACATGTATACCTTGTTCGTTGACAATATATCCCAAAAATTGAACTTCCCTTAGCCAAAATTCACACTTGGAGAACTTGGCGTATAGTTGTTCTTTCTTCAGGAGTTCCAAAGTTAAACGAAGATGTTGCTCATGATCGGATCGAGACTTTGAAAACCATGTACTAGTATGCTTAGTCAACATACATAGCAAGAAATGTCTTTGAAAACCATGTACTAGTATGCTCAGTCAACATACATAGCAAGAAATGTCTTTGAAATCAATGTGCTAAATATGCTAAGTCAACATATGAAGCAAAATGCAATAAAAATCATGTACTATATGTATTATGTAATCAAAGCTTGTATAATGTCATGAAAACGCGAAAGTAGTCATAGGCACAATATGTTTCACCCCAAAACATTTATAAAACATAAAAGAGGGGACTATGTTCTCACTTGGAATTGCAAGAAAGTCCTTGATCAGGAAGATAAACCAAAGCTCAAGAGTCCGAGAAATCACGTATGTCCTAATATCGAATAACTATGTTAATATCAGGACATAAACGGAAGATCGGATAGAATGAGGTCTAGTAAACCAAATGCGTGTTGGAACTCATATGAAATGGTTTAACAAAGTTAACATTCTAAGTTGGTAAGGTTCCTAAATGCTTTTGACCCGTTATGACCCGTTAAGGTAGTTTAAGTCACTTTAACGCGTCATTTGCGTAAATATGTAATCGGATGGTTAGATATGTGTTATGATAAGTCTTTAATGCTTAACCATGTTTGAAAATGTTATTTGATCAGACTACATGTCAAAATTTATGTTACATATGCTTATAGTTGATTTATTTGCAAAAAGGGCATTTTGGTCATTACTAAAGATCATAACAACTAATATTCATAACACTAACCATATGATATGACCATAAGGTATAACCTCAGAGGGTTATTCCTTATTCAACCATGGTCATAAATATGTGTTTGGTTGGGTTCAAAGATCAACCAAACGGGTCGGATTCGAAAGTCAAAGCGGTGGTCAAAACCGCTTGACAAACGATCTTCAACCAGCACTAAACTAAAGTGACGAGTTAGGCTGTTAAACATGTCTAACTAAGTTTATAAAACTGATTTGGTATCAAAACAAAGTGTTTTGACACCCGAAAATAGTTTCATCGTATAATGCGCATTTATCGCATTATTGACCGATACTTTGACTCGCCACAATGACTAGTAAACGTGGTAATCAGTAGGCATGATCACAGAGGACCATAACCATCATGATCACGATCACGTTGCAAAGTTCAATTGAAATTTGTTTTGACCAATTCATGGTCAGATTGGAAAGTCAAACAGAAAGTCAAACTGTTTGATTTTTAGCTCAAATATGTTAAAAGAAATGAACAAGATCTGAATGAAACACTTACAAACACTCTAGGAGAGCCTTAGAACTCATAAAATGATTGCAACTTCAGATAAATGCAGACGAGAGCAAGAATGGGTGTTGCAAAAGTTCAAAAATGATGAAGAACTTGCTATTCATAGATGAATTGGATCAACAAGGCTATGACATGTGTCCATGAGTCATCAATGAATTAGACTAGTGTCCTAACACTTGTTAAATGCAGAAGATAGAGTGGCAAGTTCGTTTGCTGAATCAACAAAAGGATTAACCAGCTACTGCCAACAAAACTGGTGTGTTGGGCACCCCATGCGGACCGCATGGCTTTGTGGATGCAGTCCGCATCCACCCTAGCTGACAACAACTTCCATAAACTGGCAGAACATGCCCCTGCACACGTTTCGTCGCGTTTTGGCACTTCTAACACCCGTTAACCTGATTTTCAAGCTTCATAAGGATGAAATATCGTAGGGAACTTGAAATATGCTCAAAAAAGTCTCGGGTGTCGGTTCGTTTGGTCATACGGCTGTGGTTTTCGGTTAATTACGACGAAAATCATAACAAACGCGTGCATGATCGTAAAATCGTAACGAATGATATTTTTGCATTCCAATCATTAAAGTACAAGATTTTAATGATCACAAAAAAATTTTGGATGTGCGTACATGTTCCGGATTTGTGGATATCGCACTTTTTGTGTGTGTGTTTGGTTTTGGTTTGAGTTTGAACTGAAGCTGGCCCCCTTTGGGCTTAAACGCAAGGCCGAAACGCCCTACTTTGCCAAAACGCGGCGCTTTGGTTTTAAAAATTTACACTTTTAATCCTAATTGTAGCGCTTTGGGTTAAAAATGTAAAATTTTAAATCCAAAGCGCCTGGTTTTGGTCTAAGCGGGGCGTTTTGGCCTTTTTATATTTTTTATTTGATTTTAATGGAAAACGCACTTATACATGTCGTAATGTCACGTATTTTGCCATTTCAAGTATTTTTAGGAAGTTTATGGTCTATACGACATGTTCATGATAAGTTCGGTCATCTAGTTTGTTATATTCCAAGATTTCGTTTGATTCTCTTTTGATTTTACTTGTAGTCCAACGTGTCGTGTTTCATGTATGCGCGCCATACCAGATTAGTATTTATCGTATTTTGTCATTAAAAGTTGTATTATGACGTTTATTATCACTATTGTTCGGTTCTATCGCGTATTTTGGTCGTACGGTTCGTGTCGGTGACATTCGGTATTATGACATTTACCATCTATAAGTGCCGTATTATTGCGTACATTGTCTGTAAGTGCCGTATTAGTGTGTAGATTGTTTGTTATGGCGTATTATGGTTCTATTATTCGTATTATTGCGTATTTTGGCCGTATGGTTCGTGTCGATTACAATCGGGTTGACATAACACACGATAGAAGCGCATCTTTCTAAGCAATAACAATCAAAAACACACTTTTGGGTAATAACAAATTAATAAACATACTTAGCCTACATCTTGAACGTCTGGGAACATTAAGGTCCGTGGGTGTGTACATTATTCTTTGGTTTGCGTTGATTCGATCCTTGTATAAGTCATGCCAGGCAGCTGCACTCTTTGTTCTTTTCAAGTTCAAAGATAGTTCGGGGGAGGCATTGGATAGGATTCTTCAAGACTTACGTGGGTGAAATATCCACCGTCGACGAACACAACTGCAACCACCTGATGAGGTTTCTCTTCTTCATCCAGACCGCCCAACAGAGGGAAATTGTGTCATCGCCTTGAATATCGATTGTGTGAACAATCACACCAAATCTTTGAGCAATAAGGAATCCCATCTCAGGCATCAGCATCCAATTTTTGGGCTCTGCTCTACCCACTCCATGAAATTCTATCCTATTAATCAACTCATCATAATGTCCTATGTTTTCCAGATCAAAGACTTGCCTCCAAATACCCATGTTCATACGTAACTCCACTAAAAGTTATCGTCGGATATACAAATAGTTTGTTTGTTTTTGTCCTAATCCCACAGCTACCATCGAAACCAACAGTGACCATCTTGTTTCACGTCCTTTATTTTCGAGATGTATGGGTGAAACACTTTTGGAATTTGACATCCGTAGTTCCCGATAGCTATATCTGACTTAGGACCCAACGTTATCATTGGGAAATCGGGGATGAACGTTAAGCGGTTGTTGCTTTTTTTTGGTCTTTGAGGGTCTTGGGATGATACGTACGAGCTGTAACGAGGAAGATCGACCAAGACGTCGAACCCACTTTGTTCCGACGGTATATAAGAGCTTTTTCTTCTAGCTTCTGTTTTCCTTTGTTCTTGCGTCTTCTTTATTGGACGACCACAGGTGTTCATTTAAATAATAGGAGATTTTTTGGTATTATTGCCTGACATGAGGATTTGTTTAAGTTTTTCAAAGTAGCTCTTTTTCACTTGAGGAGGTGTTGGATTGATTTTTTGTTTCAGTTTTTCAAATTTTGCATCTACATCGATATCTTCAATCTTACTCCTTGCCGGCTTGAAGTCAAGCTTCTTCCAGAACATGTCTATGGAATTGATTCAGATTTGCTGACCTATGAACAAAAATATATGGTAGAAACTTAGGTAGTGAAATCATAAAAGCCAAGAGTCCAAGGTAAACATACCGTTTTTTTCTAATGTTTCCAGACGACAAGCACATGGCAAACCACAACTAGTAAAAAGCTAGCAACCACAAGTTGCACCATAGGCTCTCAACTCGTCTTCCTTACGTCGTAGCTCAAAATCCATAAGCTCAATAGCATATATTGAAACCTTTCGAAGTATATTTGCAAGCATGGGGTGAACCTTGTGTTGGTTCATTACTTTTCTAAGGCTTGTTTCAAAACCTCTTTTAATCTACGTATGTTGTTTCTCAACAATATGATCAACAAACCCCACAAGTTTAACCATGGTGTTGTGATGACTTGGAAGGTAACTTTTTAGTAATGCATGCATGCCCTCAACTATGTTGGTTGTAGTTCGGTGAAAGTTAAGTGTTTTGTAATTCCATGCAGCAACAAACTTTTCACAGTACGGATCCAACCAGGATCTCTTCATATACTAAAAAACCCCTAAAAATATAACTATAACTTGTCAGGTATGTACGTATGTATGTATGTAAAAAAGTATTTAAATAATTATGTAAGAAATACTCACGTCCATGACCAACTTCTTTCAGCTATGCTTCAATGCTTGCCAAATTATACTTGTATATTTCCTCTGTCGAAGACTCACACAATGTGGAAAACGAATGAAGAAATTCTTTCCAATCCATCGCAGTAAAGTTCTCCTTGTTATTCCTATTAATATTTTGATGTATATTGAACCGACAAAGATACTTGTACGCTTTGGGGAAAACTTGTTCACACGCGTTCATCAGCGCTAAATCCATGTCTGTTAAAATGACATGCGGCTCCATACAATGTAAGACCGTTACTTCTATTTAACAATTTTCATATAGGTTTCGAGTAAAAATATGTATTTACGATTACACATACATCTGAAAATACGAATTTATTGAAACATTTCCAGATTTAAAACATTACAAATAATATATGTAATTCATCGTTCAAAGATGACGACAATGCATAGTGCGGAAGCTTGAATCTTAATCGTGTTTAGAACCATTATCGCTTCATATTTCGCATAACGTGCCATGTTATTCAAATACGCGTTTTACTCGAAATTTCAACACTTTATCTTTCATTTAGGCATTTTAACAAACACCTAAGAGAATAATTTTTTACATATTTACAAACTAGTTCTTAACTAGTTATTTTTTCCAAGATTAACATCATTTTCAAATCCATTATATCTAGCATGCATAACAAAACCTAGATTCACTTCATGGAAATCAAACAACACTAATTTCATGACCAAAATTTTAGTGTTCGTCATCTTATCATAAAACCCACTTAGCACCTACATGATTAGTTAACCGAAACACTAATTCATGGCACTAAATCAACATGTTTACATCTAGGGCTTGTGCCTAGACATATACTTATATCAATTTCACTATAACATTCATTATTCATGCCAGAATTTCATTCATGAATGTTTATCCATATTTCAAAATATCACCAAACGACGTAATTCAACATACCTTGTGATCTCCTAGCTTGGGTTGTCACACCCCGACCCGCAGCGGAATAAGAGTCGGGGCATAATTGGGTTATCACCAAAGCTCATGATATTTACTAATATGTTTCATATTTATTAAAGTCAAAATTACATTCCCAAGAATCCAAACATGTCCATACAAAACAAAGAAAATAAACCAAACAAAACAATTCCAACTCTAAATCATTTTATTCTTCTAGTCCAATCCTATGTGTTTCTGGCTGCAGCTGGTTCACCTGTATCATGCGTAAAAAAATGGGGGTTTTTGGGTTAACATAAGTTGGCGAGTGAACCTTGTTAGATAAACATTTATTATTGATTTACTTGTTAGTTTATCAATGAAAAATTGTGCATAAGCATAAATGAGCAAATGTAAATAATCAAGCAGTAGCAATTGCAATCACATCTATAACATACAATAACATATGATAGCATACATTAACATACCAACATCATACGATAAATAACATGAATGAAACTGTGCGATCAAGGCTCAATCAAACGGAGCCGATCGTATTGCATGTACTGAAAATGATAAATGTCTGTGCGATCAAGGCTCAATCAAACGGAGCCAATCGTATGTGGGCACGCCAGGTTCACGCTCATAATGTAATGGGGAACATGCTCAACGCTCATAATGTAATGGGAAGCGGCGGCCTATGAAATTGCATGTACTGAAATAATAAATTGAATCTAACAATAACCACACAAACAGTTGAAACAAGCTGAATACACAAGTTCATGATATGATGTATGCACAATGATTTAAATATAATATATAGCAAGACACATGATACACCCCAAAACGTGATTAAAACGGGGAATTTGTAAAGATTCACTCACATTGGGTGCATTTGATTTGAGATGGTGAGATGCGCACGAGTTGGAAGAGCGGGACAACGAGAATTACTAACCTAAATAATAACGGAAAAATATAGTAAATGAGTGGATTTTATTAAGGATTTTAATGCAATTTTTAGATATATTTTTGTGAGTTTAAGGCTATTTTCTATCTTTAAAAATATTATTTTTAAGTATTTTTAATTGATTTTTAAATTAAATTAAATAAATAAAAAATATAAAAAAAATTGTTTATTTTTGCGTTGACCGTTGACCGTTGACTTGTTGACCTGTTGACCGGTTCGGTCAGTGTGCATGTATGCGCTGGGTGAGACTCGAACCCGAGACCTCCCGTACGCGTGCACGCAGCTCTACCAACTGAGCTACGTGTCTAACCCGAAATAATATTGTTTTTAATTATATTTATATACTAATTCGATTTATTCAAAATTCATTTGTTTTAAAAAAAAAGATTTTAAATCATCGAACCGGTGCCGTTAACAAGACTCGAACGCGTGACGTGCGAGTTAGTGTTGCACACAGTCCACCGCTGGACTGTGTGTCTAACCTGGTTAATATTTCGGTTTTTATTATACTTAACATCTATTCGAGTTAACCCGGTTCGGTTAGAAAAATAAAACATTTTTATAATAGAGAGGGTACGTGTATCAGGGATCAAACTCGCGTCGCGTATGAAATTTATTTGCACACAGTCCACCGCTGGACTGTGTGTCTAACCCGTTCATTTTACTGATTTTAAATAAACTTATAACTTAACTATCTTCGTCTTCTTCGCTCAATTTACAGTCGACTGTGTTACTAATCTGTTTCTTGCTTTTACGATTATCAATCATTCATAGGACTAAAATGAAATGGCAGAGACGGTGTGGGAAGTAAACATACCGGTGAACGATTGATTACAGAGTTCCGGCAAGGCGTCGGTCTCTGTTTTTAAGAACCTCAACTGAGCAAATCAGTTAATCGTTTTGATTAGCTAATCATGAAATTGAAGTGCTAAACAAACGTTAACAGTGTGTTTGAAGGTCCTTACCGTTTCACAGACGAAGATAAAGATTTCCAGAAATTTTCTGGCGAACTGGAATTATCTGATAACAGTGTCTGAATTCGATCTCAAGTGAAAGGTTTGAGTTAGAAATAGCTTAACAACTGTTAGACTACGACGGTATTGAAGAACTTACCGATTTGAGGAAAAATACGGTTTTCCGGCGAACTTGCAGAATTTTCCGGCGAGTTGATTTAAGCTTTCTGATGGACCGAATGAATGACGAAAGTGAAATGGAAAGTTTGTATGATGTTTCTGAATCGCGAGAGGGGTCTTGATTGAAGTAATTCAGACATTGATTATTTTCGGTTATAAAAACCGATCATAATCAAAATTGAAGTTCATTCAGATCCGAATTGATTAGGATCGTCGGTGCACCGGTTTTGTTCAGTAATTCGCGAGTAATCAATCGTCTTTGGACGATTGGTGACCGATTTCGGTTATGGTTTGGCATTCAGGTTGTTTTCTGTTTGAATATAAGTTTCATTTGTTTCCTAGTGATAACAGAAAACAACAAGTGGCGGAGTGGTGATGTGTGTGTGTGTTAAGTCTTTGGATTTCAATTTCCGGCTGACCCGGGTTCGAGCCCCGGCAGCAACATTTTATTTTTATTTATTTTGTTTTCACTTTTTATCATATATAATTTTTATAGTTTAGTTTGTTTATTAATTATGTATCATTAAAAATCAAAATAACCATAAATACACAACGTGACATTTATAACTTGATATTCGATTACAAAATGGAGCGGGTTTTGGAAACCCGTTTTTGACAAATGTTACAGTATCCCCTACTTTTAGGAATTTCGTCCCGAAATTTAAGTAGTTGAAGTAGTAGGAAAAAGATGCGGGTATTTTTCACGCATTGAGTCTTCACGTTCCCAAGTAAACTCAGGTCCCCGTTTCGACTCCCAGCGAACCCTAACAATTGGAATGCGACTTCGTCGAAGACGTTTTTCTCCGAAATCCATGATCTCTACAGGTCTCTCAATAAAATGCATAGATTCGTCAATCTGAATATCTTCCAGAGGAATGTGGAGGTTTTCATCAGCGAGGCACTTCTTCAAGTTCGACACGTGGAATGTGGGATGAATCCTGTTGAGTTCTTCTGGTAGATCAACCTTGTATGCTACAGGTCCTACTCTTTCGAGTATCTTGAAAGGTCCTACGTAGCGTGGTGCTAGCTTGCCTTTTTGACCAAAACGAACTACTCACTTCCACGGTGATACTTTTAGAAGTACATGATCACCAATGTTAAACTCTAAAGGCTTCCGTCGTTTATCTGCATAACTCTTTTGACGACTTTGAGCCGCTAGAAGATTTTTTCGGATTTGATGGATCTTGTCTGTGGTTTCTTGGATCAATTCTGGACCAGTGATTTGAGCTTCCCCAATTTCGTGCCAACATACTGGAGATCGGCACTTACGACCATATAAGGCTTCAAAAGGTGCCATGCCGATGCTTGAATGATAGCTGTTGTTGTACGAAAATTCGACTAATGGTAGATGAGCGTCCCAATTTCCCTTGAAGTCTATAACACATGCTCGAAGCATATCTTCAAGAGTTTGAATGGTGCGTTCAGATTGACCATCAGTTTGAGGATGATAGGCGGTACTGAGATCTAATCACGTACCCATAGCGGCTTGTACTGCTTGCCATGTTCGTGAAGTGAAACGACCATCACGATAAGAAATAATGGTTAACGGTACCCCATGTCGGCTTACGATTTTGCTGATATAAATACGAGCAAGCTTTTCGTTCTTGTAATCTTCTCGGATAGGAATAAAGTGAGCTGATTTTGTAAGTCGGTCAATTATTACCCATATAGTGTCATACCCACCAGAAGTGCGAGGTAACCCGGTAATGAAATCCATGGTTATATTTTCCCACTTCCATACAGGTATTTCAGGTTGGACCAGAAGTCCTGAGGGTCTTTGGTGTTCAGCTTTCACCTTGGAACATGTAAGGCACTTGGAAACAAAAACAGCAATATCCTTTTTCATTCTAGGCCACCAATAAGTATATCGTAGGTCTTGATACATCTTATCGACTCCTGGGTGTATAGAGTATCGCGTTTTGTGAGCTTCCTTCATAAGAATTTCACGAAGATTGTTGTGGTTAGGAATCCAGATACGATCTAGGTAGTACAGAATACCGTCAGATTTAATTTCAATTTTAAGTTCAGCTGCACAGGACATCTCCTTTCGTACATCATCTTCCGTTACTGAAACATGTTGGGCTTCTCGAATTTGATCTTTAATGTCAGTTATGATTTGCGAACATAGAAGACGAATGGAGTTCGCATAACCCTTTCGACTAAGTGCATCAGCCACCACATTTGCTTTGCCAGGGTGGTACCGAATTTCACAGTCGTAGTCATTTAGAAGTTCGACCCATCTTCGTTGCCTCATGTTTAACTCCTTTTGATTGAAGATATGTTGAAGACTCTTGTGGTCAGTGTATATTTCACACTTAGTACCATAGAGATAATGTCTCCATATCTTAAGAGCGAACACAACGGCTCCAAGTTCTAGGTCATGGGTGGTGTAGTTCTTCTCATGCGTCTTGAGTTGTCTCGAAGCATAAGCTATAACTTTTCCTCTTTGCATTAGAACGCAGCCTAATCCTTGCCCTGACGCGTCGCAATAGACCACGAAATCATCAAAACCTTCAGGAAGAGTGAGGATTGGTGCATCATAGAGTTTTTGTTTAAGGGTTTGGAAGGCTTCTTCTTGCTTGGGTCCCCATATGAAAGGTTTTCCCTTATGAGTTAAAGCCGTGAGTGGTACAGCAATGCGAGAGAAGTTTGAAATGAAATGACGATAATAACCAACCAAACCAAGAAAAGATCTTACTTCAGTTGGTGTATGTGGAGCTTGCCATTCTTGTACCGCTTTGATCTTTGAGGGGTCGACATGTATTCCCTTGTCATTGACTACATGTCCAAGGAATCGCATCTCTTTTAACCAGAATTCGCATTTGGAGAATTTGGCGTAAAGCTTTTCATTCTCTAGAAGTGTAAGGATGAGTCGAAGATGACGCTCATGATCAGTTTTAGATTTTGAATAAATAAGAATGTCGTCGATGAAAACTATAACAAATCGATCAAGATAAGGTTTGCAGACTCTGTTCATTAGGTCCATGAAGACTGCTGGAGTGTTGGTTAAACCAAATGGCATGACCATGAATTCATAATGACCATAACGAGTTCGGAATGCGGTCTTTGGGACGTCTTCTTCATGTACCCTAAGTTGATGATAACCAGATCGAAGGTCGATTTTGGAAAAGTAGCTGGCACCTTGAAGTTGGTCAAGAAGATCATCAATGCGAGGTAAAGGATAGTGATTCTTGATTGTTAATTTGTTGAGCTCTCTGTAGTCGATGCACATACGAAACGATCAATCTTTCTTCTTTACAAAAAGGACAGGTGCACCCCAAGGCGATGAGCTAGGACGTATGAATCCCTTGTCAGTCAACTCTTGTAATTGACTGGCTAGCTCTTGCATTTCAGAGGGGGCTAACCTATAAGGAGACTTTGCAACTGGTGTAGCACAAGGTATAAGATCAATACGGAATTCGACTTCTCTAACTGGAGGAAGTCCTGAAATGTCATCAGGAAAAACTTGCGGGAAGTCTTTTACTACTGGGATCTCTTCAAGTTTCTTCTCCATGGTTCCCTTGTCGATGATATGAGCTAAAAACGCGACATAATTTTTGCGAAGATATTTTTGGGCTTGAAGACAAGACATTTAGCTGAGCCCCTTCGACGAGGTTTCTCCAAAGATTCGAAGAGTCTGACCGTTTGAAAGAGGAATACGTATAAATTTTTCACGACATACAACTTCTGCCTGATGTTGACTGATCCAGTCCATACTAATTTTGATATCAAAACTTCCCAGCTTCATAGGAATAAGGTCGACTGAGAAATTGTGGTCGTTTAAGGTGAGTGTACAGTTGCGTATAATAGAGTTTAATGAAACTGGTTTCCCGTCAGCAACTTCTACCGTTATGGATTCCATGAGCTTATCCCGATTTTGGTTTAAGATAGGTTCAAATTCTAAGGACACAAAACTTCTATCCGCACCAGTATCAAATAACATAGATGCATATCTACCATTTATAAGGAACGTACCATTAACCACATTGCCGTCAGCTCTAGCCTGATTAGCGTTGATATTGAAAGCTCTTCCTCTTGCAGGTGGAGGAGCTTGGTTCGCTTGATTCACCGGGTTGGCTTGGGCCTGAGCATGAATAATGTTTACCAACCTTGGACAAGTGTTTCTGAAATGGCTTGGGTCTCCGCAATTGTAGCAAGCCCGCATAAGTTGGACCGTAGGATAATTGGGTTAATAGTATGTTTGGGCTAAATGTTGGGCGGGTGGATATTGTATGGGTTGTTAGGCTTGACCCATTAATTGTTGGTGGGTTTGGGTTGAAGGCTGGTGGCGGTTCGTTCGCTGAGGCATGCGGCAGGTTTTGAACAGTATGACCTGCGCGACCACAGTCGGTGCAATGTTGGCAAGGATAATCAGGAGAATGGTGATATTGGCAACGGTTGCATTTTGGTAACGGGCCAGAGTATGGTCTTTTGTATGGTGCAGGTGAAGGAGCGACTTGGGTAATGGGTGCAGCAGGAATAGGGGAGTTGGTTTGTGTAACAGCGAAGTTTCTGGTGTTGCGCTTCCTCTTGTTAGCAAACTTAGAGGAGGAGATGGAATGGTTTGAAGTTTGACCCCTAACAGGGGCTTTCTTTTTCTCTTCTTTAAACTTCCCATTGCGAATTCGATTCTCGGTCAGTTCAGTCGCTAGCTCCATAGCAGCTTCAAGTGTTACCGGTGAAATGCTGAGAACTGAATCTTGAATTTTCGAGGGAAGTCCTCGAATATAATGCTCGATCAAACGATAAGTTGGGGTAAACAAATTTGGAACCATTTGGTTCAACTCTAAGAACCTCTTGTTATAGGTGGTGTGATCTCCCTCCTTCTGCTTTAAAGAATGAAATTCGTCCTCCAACTTTTTAATTTCACTCCTTGGACAGAAACGCCTAGTCATGATTTCCCTTAACTCCTCCCAAGTTAAGGCCATTGCATCATCAATTCCCCTCTTCCCTTTTTCAGTATTCCACCAAGTGAGAGCTACCCCAAATAGTCTCCCGGTGGCGTATCGAACCTTGCGATCCTCAGGACAATGGCAGTTGAGGAAGGTGTTTTCCATTTCCTCGAACCAATGGAGGAGAGCAGTGACACCTTCGGTCCCTTCAAATTTAGGAGGATCACAAGATTTGAAATGTTTGTATGAGCACTTGCTGGTAGGAGGGTTGCCGATGTTCTGGTCATTCTGTTAGGGAGGATTAGTGGGATTTGTGGCGAGAGCTTGTTGTACTTGGACCACAATGTCAGGCAGTATCGTGGCCATTTATTTCGCGATGTGTGTGGCCAAGCGTTCCTGAGACCTTCCTGATCTTTTACCCCCTCGTTGTTGTCTGGACGACATCTACAGGAACATACATAAGAAGATTGTGAGTTTATGGAGTCTTTTTAGGTGTCATGTGTCTTTAAGAAAAATGAAAATAATAATAATATCAATAATGCAACTACATCCATAGGATGTCTTGGGTTTGCTCATGTTGGGCCTCAAATGTCCCCCATACCTTCACCTGTATAGTCATGTGGGCCCCCATGGCTATTGGCTCGGTAGGATTCACATTAGTATTGGCGATTTAACACTCGCATCACCCGAATGCAAACCACAAAATATGTTTACGAGATGTATGGTCGGAATGTGTCCAGGTGTAGACACAATGACAACTCAAAGTGGGGTTAGTTCACACGACGTTTGGTATAGCATGCTTTGGCCTAATAGGTACTTCATACTCTCATCGTTAAACTGGTCCTTTATTTTGGATTTATACGAATGCCAGCCTAGACAGGACGTTCCGACTACCGGTACTGGTACCCTTCCAGTTACTACATGCCCGTCATGAGAACTCACTTTGATGAGATTTGAAAACACAAAAAACATTGTAAAACCAATCATGATGTGGTGTGTGCTTTCATGGATATGATGTGTTATGAGAATATGATTCATGATAGGCATTATATGATAATATATACTTATGAACATGCTTGCATAACATTGAATGTAACATTTAACATAAAACATATAAAAATCATGAAATTTGGCATGTAACACACAAAAATCTTATAAGTTTCTAATCAACTATAGTATAGGCTCTAAGGGTCTAATAACCTATCCTATATCCCTATAGTCTTGGCTCTGATACGAATCTGTCACACCCCGACCCGCAGCGGAATAAGAGTCGGGGCATAATTGGGTTATCACCAAAGCTCATGATATTTACTAATATGTTTCATATTTATTAAAGTCAAAATTACATTCCCAAGTATCCAAACATGTCCATACAAAACAAAGAAAATAAACCAAACAAAACAATTCCAAATCTAAATCATTTTATTCTTCTAGTCCAATCCTATGTGTTTCTGGCTGCAGCTGGTTCACCTGTATCATGTGTAAAAAAATGGGGGTTTTTGGGTCAACATAAGTTGGCGAGTGAACCTTGTTAGATAAACATTTATTATTGATTTACTTGTTAGTTTATCAATGAAAAATTGTGCATAATCATAAATGAGCAAATGTAAATAATCAAGCAGTAGCAATTGCAATCACATCTATAACATACAATAACATATGATAGCATACATTAATATACCAACATCATACGATAAATAACATGAATGAAACTGTGCGATCAAGGCTCAATCAAACGGAGCCGATCGTATTGCATGTACTGAAAATGATAAATGTCTGTGCGATCAAGGCTCAATCAAACGGAGCCGATCGTATGTGGGCACGCCAGGTTCACGCTCATAATGTAATGGGGAACATGCTCAACGCTCATAATGTAATGGGGAGCAGCGGCCTATGAAATTGCATGTACTGAAATAATAAATTGAATCTAACAATAACCACACAAACAGTTGAAACAAGCTGAACACACAAGTTCATGATATGATGTATGCACAATGATTTAAATATAATATATAGCAAGACACATGATACACCCCAAAACATGATTAAAACGGGGAATTTGTAAAGATTCACTCACATTGGGTGCGTTTGATTTGAGATGGTGAGATGCGCACGAGTTGGAAGAGCGGGACAACGAGAATTACTAACCTAAATAATAACGGAAAAATATAGTAAATGAGTGGATTTTATTAAGAATTTTAATGGAATTTTTAGATATATTTTTGTGAGTTTAAGGCTATTTTCTATCTTTAAAAATATTATTTTTAAGTATTTTTAATTGATTTTTAAATTAAATTAAATAAATAAAAAATATAAAAAAATTGTTTATTTTTGCATTGACCGTTGACCGTTGACCGTTGACTTGTTGACCTGTTGACCGGTTCGGTCAGTGTGCATGTATGCGCTGGGTGAGACTCGAACAGGAGACCTCCCGTACGCGTGCACGCAGCTCTACCAACTGAGCTATGTGTCTAACCCGAAATAATCTTGTTTTTAATTATATTTATATACTAATTCGATTTATTCAAAATTCATTTGTTTTAAAAAAAAGATTTTAAATCATCGAACCGGTGCCGTTAACCAGACTCGAACGCGTGATGTGTGAGTTAGTGTTGCACACAGTCCACCGCTGGACTATGTGTCTAACCTGGTTAATATTTCGGTTTTTATTATACTTAACATCTATTCGAGTTAACCCGGTTCGGTTAGAAAAATAAAAATTTTTATAATAGAGAGGGTGCGTGTATCAGGGATCGAACTCGCGTCGCATATGAAATTTGTTTGCACACAGTCCACCGCTGGACTGTGTGTCTAACCCGTTCATTTTACTGATTTTAAATAAACTTATAACTTAACTATCTTCGTCTTCTTCGCTCAATTTACAGTCGACTGTGTTACTAATCTGTTTCTTTCTTTTACGATTATCAATCATTCATAGGACTAAAATGAAATGGCAGAGACGGTGTGGCAAGTAAACATACTGGTGAACGATTGATTACAGAGTTCCGGCAAGGCGTCGGTCTCTATTTTTAAGAACCTCAACTGAGCAAATCAATTAATCGTTTTGATTAGCTAATCATGAAATTGAAGTGCTAAACAAACGTTAACTGTGTGTTTGAAGGTCCTTACCTTTTCACAGACGAAGATAAAGATTTCCAGAAATTTTCCGGCGAACTGGAATTATCTGATAACAGTGTCTGAATTTGATCTCAAGTGAAAGGTTTGAGTTAGAAATAGCTTAACAACTGTTAGACTACGACGGTATTGAAGAACTTACCGATTTGAGGAAAAATACGGTTTTTCGGCGAACTTGCAGAATTTTCCGGCGAGTTGATTTAAGCTTTCTGATGGACCGAATGAATGACGAAAGTGAAATGGAAAGTTTGTATGATGTTTCTGAATCGCGAGAGGGGTCTTGATTGAAGTAATTCAGACATTGATTATTTTCGGTTATAAAAACCGATCATAATCAAAATTGAAGTTCATTCAAATCCGAATTGATTAGGATCGTCAGTGCACCGGTTTTGTTCAGTAATTCGCGAGTAATCAATCGTCTTTGGACGATTGGTGACCGATTTCGGTTATGGTTTGGCATTCAGGTTGTTTTCCGTTTGAATATAAGTTTCATTTGTTTCCTAGTGATAACAGAAAACAACAAGTGGCGGAGTGGTGATGTGTGTGTGTGTGTGTTAAGTCTTTGGATTTCAATTTCCGGCTGACCCGGGTTCGAGCCCCGGCAGCAACATTTTATTTTTATTTATTTTGTTTTCACTTTTTATCAAATATAATTTTTATAGTTTAGTTTGTTTATTAATTATGTATCATTAAAAATCAAAATAACCATAAATACACAACGTGACATTTATAACTTGATATTCGATTACAAAACGGAGCGGGTTTTGGAAACCCGTTTTTGACAAATGTTACATGGGTGATCAGGAATTCAGTTAAAGCCCCAATTCTAGCTTGATTTCCCTTTGATTTTGATGGATTTTAGTAAGTTAGGGTTCAAGAGGAGAACCCCCTTTTTGCTCTGTGTAAATGTCGACCAAAAACATACACTTGTGTGTGTTTTTTTTGGTGTAAAATCTTCTTTTATTAAAACCACTATCAATTTTGCCCATTTTAGTCCCTCTACTTCCAAGTTTATAAAAGAGGGTTACTAACCAAGTTTCCTTTGTTGTTTTAAAAACAAACAACTAACTAGGTTAATTATCCCTAGTTACTTTACCCTCGGTTATGACCGACTCGTGTTTATATATATCCATATATAGAATTTTATATTTTTGGTGTGTTACAGGTCTACCCTCCTTAAAGAGGTTTCATCCCCGAAACATTTCTTACGTAGTTCATTAGGTTAAACCAAATGAATTTAATTTCGGTGATCCTTTGAGCGTTGATCACATTTCATATATATATTTATCAATAATCTTATCGAAAGGCATGGCAGTTTCCTTCGGGCTCAAAGGTGCATGCAAATTTCATGTGTAAGGCCTCATGAGCTGTTACTTTTCTTGTGTCCCTTATCTGTATGATTACTTATCTTGACGGTTAGACTTATTAGTCACCAGTTACCTTATACCCCATTATTCGGGTATACTACATGGCCATCACCGGCCTTTTGTGTGTTTATGATCTCTCATCCCGTTACTCACGTTACAACGTGTTTATATTCTACATTACTTTGCTAGACCATGATCGCATCGCATCACGCCATGCTTAAGTTTATATAAATTTTTCATTATCGAGAATCTTCTTTTCGAATGTATGGTCTTGCACCCATTATTTTAGTGTTTTTCGTTTTCCAATTCCTCTCATAATATATATATTTCTTAAAACGTTATTTCTCACTAAAACTGAATTTTAGTTTGACGTTTTCTCTCTAATTCATGTCAATCGCTCATATCAAGGAATTTACGTCCAAGGATTTATTACTTTCTGTTGTCATTCGGTAATGTATTCATTGTGAATTCTTTTCGTCATTTCTGCCCGTTTAGATGTTTTAGTGAAATCCTTCACTTTTGTCAACCAGACTTTTCATGATCTTTTCATTTTAACCCATTCAGTTAACTTAGCGAATCCCCTCGCTTTTTATACTAACTTCACCTTCCGTTATTATTTTACACAGGGAGTTAGAACCAGTTTCCTCGCTTTACATTATTGACCCGTAGGTTCCTTCACTTAGCCTCGCATGCTTTTTCCTTAGATTTCCACCTTTTTAAGGTGAGACCCCAATAGTTCGTTTCTTTCTATTTGTGACCCAAGGGTCATTTTGGTTCCATAGACCTTTACATTGTTTATAACCCGAAGGTCATGGTGATCCAGTAGATCATCTTTTACTCGTGTCATTTCGCCCTTAAAATATATATTCTTGGTGTCAAGGCACCCTTTTTAAGTTTTAAAATAAAAATCATTTATTTTCGTTTTCGAATTCTAATGACTTTGACCGTAGTCTAAGGCTACATTCGTTTTCTTTTGGACTATACTTTCGACTCTACGACTTCTTACGTCATTTACGCGTCGGTTTGTTCTCTGCATTCCGTTATTCGGGTTCTTTATCTTAATGTTTTTAACGCTCCCGTTTTGGTGGTTTGCGCTTTGCTTTCTATATTCTTTTACGACCCATTACATAGGTTCATTAATATTTCGCGCTTCCATTATTCGGTTTGCGCTTACTTGCACTATCAAGTATTTATACTTTATTTGACCCGTTTGACTAGTTCGTGCGATATTCATCACTTATAACAGTCAAACCTTATTCTTTATTCAACTTGTTTAATCTCGAAATAGTTGAGCATATTTATCAAAAATTCTGTTTGCGAAATTTTATCATCTTTTAGTCATAACTCATAATCCGAGTCTTTTGACTTTCTAATCCGCATTCCCGTCTCTTGGTTTACGCATATTCTCAAAATCCTACCCATCTATCAGGTATTTTTACCGAAGTCATCATCAAAGCAACCATTCTAGTATGCCTTTAGACTTAGTTTTAATTTATTTGGTCGTCTTAGCGAATTCCATCGCTTTTATTTAACCAAGTCCTTTATTCTTTATTCAATCCGTTTGACTTGTTCGTGTGAATTTCATCATCTATGAACAATCAAACTTTATTCTAATGTCTTAACGTTCCCGTTACTTGGTTTGTATTTTCGTTTACATTTATCCTTGTCCCTTCTCTCGGGCTCATTATTCTAACGTAATACGCTTCCGTTACCCGGTTTGCATTTACATTTATAATCAAACATTACGCTTATTTGATCCGTTTGGGTACCTTTTTAATTCGTCCCATTCGCCCTATCCTTACTACATCGGACATAAATGCGTTCATTATAAGAAGTTCATGGTATCATGCGTTCACTACTTACTTGGCCAGAGTAAGCGATCAACACATGGTACACATGACCTTTTTTATAAATTTCTCATCACGCCCCATGTAAGTAACGTCTCTATTTATTTCCATATTCTTGATTTCATTTGGTAAAAGTTTACTTAATTGTTATATAACAATCACTAGCTTTACCCGTGTTATTTTTGAACATATAAAATGTATTCTTTTTATCAAACTATTTTACAATCACATTTGTTAATGTGATCGTTACTCTTCTCAATAGTATTCATATTGAGAACACTTACTTGGATAATTACTTACGTCCAAGTTTCCACATAACTAATCTTGTTATTGCTTTGTTATTCACAATCGTGAATAACACATGTTTCTACTCATTTCTCTTGGAAACATCATCCTAGATAGGTATTCTATTCAGGTTTTTCCAAGTTTTTATCTTACATATGCAACAGTCAGTCTCTACGTACTTGTTGCATATTACTATTTGTGCAATAAATTTAAAAGCGTGCACCTGGTAAATGCTTTCCCTAACGGGCTTTCGTTGATATTAACCTTATTCGTGATCGTTATGCGATTTAAGTCTTTGGTGAGCATGCTCTACTTTGTCATAATCCAGACCGTTCCTCCGTCATATCTGTTACTTATTAAAATCTCGCCATCTTCAAATGCGAGTGTCCTTCAACTAAAACGTTTACAAAGATTAGTAACCTCAATATCAATAAATGCTCGTATTATAATACAAGGCTTTCTACTATATGTGTCAACACACGTAATTTTGTTAACTATATCAATCATTTAATTGAGGTAACGTGTCTTACATGATAACCCTATGTGTTGTTCACAACACTTTAATCATGCTAAACCGTTAATATACATATAACTTACCGGATCAAGTCTCGAACCGAACACTATACTCTTTAACCTTGAGCGCTGATTACCAACTTGTAAGACCGTTACTTCTATTTAACAATTTTCATATAGGTTTTGAGTAAAAATATGTAATTACGATTACACATACATCTGAAAATACGAGTTTATTAAAACATTTCCAGATTTAAAACATTACAAATAATATATGTAATTCGTCGTACAAAGATGACGACGATGCATAGTGCGGAAGCTTGAATCTTAATCGTGTTTAGAACCGTTATCGCTTCATATTTCGCGTAACGTGCCATGTTATTCAAATACGCGTTTTACTCGAAATTTCAACACTTTAGCTTTCATTTAGGCATTTTAACAAACACCTAATGAGCATAATTTTTTACATATTTACAAACTAGTTCTTAACTAGTTATTTTTGCCAAGATTAACATCATTTTCAAATCCATTATATCTAGCATGCATAACAACACCTAGATTCACTTCATGGAAATCAAACAACACTAATTTCATGACCAAAATTCTAGTGTTCTTCATCTTATCATAAAACCTACTTAGCACCTACATGATTAGTTAACCGAAACACTAATTCATGGCACTAAATCAACATGTTTACATCTAGGGCTTGTGCCTAGACTTGTATTATATTAATTTCACTATAACATTCATTATTCATGCCAGAATTTCGTTCATGAATGTTTATCCATATTTCAAAACGTCACCAAACGACATAATTCAACATACCTTGTGATCTCCTAGCTTGGGTGATCAGGAATTCAGTTAAAGCCCCAATTTCTAGCTTGATTTCTCTTTGATTTTGATGGATTTTAGTAAGTTAGGGTTCAAGAGGAGAACCCCTTTTTGCTCTGTGTAAATGTCGACCAAAAACACACACTTGTGTGTGTTTTTTTTGGTGTAAAATCTTCTTTTATTAAAACCACTTTCCATTTTGCCCATTTTAGTCCCTCTACTTTCCAAGTTTATAAAAGAGGGTTACTAACCAAGTTTCCTTGTTGTTTTAAAAACAAACAACTAACTAGGTTAATTATCCCTAGTTACTTTACCCTTGGTTATGACCGATTCGTGTTTATATATACACAAATATATAATTTTTTATTTTTGGGGTGTTACATACAGTCCACCAACATTGACTTGATCCTCTCCAGCACCCATATGTAGTTTTCTAATTTCTCTGCAGAAATTAACGCATGAGTAACCGAAAATGATTGGTTTGTCGACGTCATACCAACGACCTGCACAAACGGAAGATTGTACAAGTTTGTTTTATAGGTGGCGTCAATCATTAGCACATGCGGGAATGCACACCACATAGTGAATGAATGTTTGTGGATAAAGAAGATATCTTCAACTGTGTTGGTGGTCTCATTTTCGCGTATGTAATAAGTGAAATCTTTTTGGACAAGAAGTTTTTCAGGGTGTTGCATTGGAGATTCACCGACTCTCTTTCTGGCATTGATCTTCTGAACATCATTGTGTACATCTTTCGGAATAATTTTTTTAGTCGTGTTCTTTTTCGTCAACGTTTGCTAGATGCTACGGTTTGGAATTTCTTGCTCTGCCAGCTGCTTAATCAGTCTTTTATCCTCTAAAGCAAGCCTTCTAGAATACGCGTGACCCTCTAAGTTTTCAATAGGAGTGTGGTTGTGCCTCGGGTTCGTCACCTCAATCTTCCAAACACTTCCCTTTAATTCCGTAAACCCTATCAACTCAAACGGGCAACCTATTTTCTTGCTACTTGTTTTCCTCACTGTAGCTACACTCTTATACTCCCCACCAAGACTGCATTGAAACCAAACCTTGAAATTACTTCCTCTTTTATTCGATCTTTTTATCACAATGACGTAACCATTTTCCTTTCTCGTCTTCTTTACCCAATCCACCAACTCATCACGTGAAGAAAAAATAAGGTTTGTATCAAACGAAAATATAATAGGGTAAGATCCATCCTTATCGACTAACAGCTCTTCCTACTCACCATCGTCTCCCTGGTCCAGATAGTCTTGCTTGACAAAGCTTTGCTCACCATCGTAACCGTGGTCCAGATAGTCTTGCTTGACAAAGCTCTGCTCACCATCGTAACCATAGTCGGGATAGTCTTGTTGTACCTAGCTCTGCTCACCATCGTAACCGTGGTCGGGATAGTCTTGCTGTACCTAGCTCTGCTTGTCACACCCCGACTCGCAGCGGAAATAAGAGTCGGGGCATAATTGGGTTATCACCAAAGCACATGACATTTACTATTATGTTTCATAATTAAATGAAGTCAAAGTTACATTTCTCAAACCTTCAAACATGTTCATTCATTACAAAGGGAAATAACCAAACATAATAATCCAAACACTAAATCGTTTTATTTCTTCTAATCCAGGTCCTACGTGTTCCTAGCTGCTGCTGGTTCACCTGTATCATGTGTAAAATGGGAGGTTTTTGGGTCAACATAAGTTGGCGAGTGAACCTTATAGATAAACATTTAGTAATGATTTTCTGGTTAGTTTATCAATAAAATATTGTGCATAATCATAAAAGAGCATATGTATGAAATCAAGCAATGGCAACATCGGTTACAATTGTAGCATACATTAACAATCGATAACATACATGAACATACCAACATCATATGATAATTAACATAAATGAACTGTGAGATCAAGGCTAAATCAAACGGAGCCGATCGTATTGCATGAACTGAAAATGTAAATAAATCTGTGCACTCAAGGCTCAATCAAACGGAGCCGAGCGTATTGCATGTATTGAAATGTGAATAAATGACCAATCAAGGCTCAAACAAACGGAGCCGATCGTGCGGGCACGCCCTGATCAACCGCATAATAAAATGGGGATCAAACTCAACCTCGAGGGATGGGGAGCTACGGCCTCAGCAATTGCATGTACTGAAATAATAATTTGCAAACAATAATATCTACCTATCAGCAACAACTAACATACATGTCATGATATGATATATGCACAATAACTTAATTATAATAAGTAAATGAACAAGACACATGATACACCCCAAAAATGTGATTAAAACGGGGAATTTGAAGGGTTCACTCACATTGGGTGCGTTGGATTTGAATTGGTGAGATGCGCACGATTTAGACGAAGCGAGTTAACGAGGAATCACTGACCTAAATAATAATGGGAAAAAATATATTAATCGGATGGATTTTATTAAAGATTTTTAATGGGATTTTTAGATATATTTGTGTGAGTTTATGGCTATTTTCTATCCTTAAAAATGTTATTTTTGAGTATTTTTAATTGATTTTTAATTTAAATAAAACAAATAATTATTTAAAAAAAATAATATTTTTTTACTGTTTGACCGTTGACCATTGACCGGTTCGGTCAGCGGTAATTCTTGCGCCGAGCGGGATTCGAACCGGTGACCTTCCGTTCACGCGCACGTAGCTCTACCAACTGAGCTACGTGACTAACCCGTTAGGAATCCAGTTCTTATTATATTTATACACTTATTCGATTTTACCGAAAATTCCTTTATTTTGCAAAACGTTTTAATCTCATTGAACCGGTGTTTGGGACGGGACTCGATCGCGCGACGTGTAGTTTGTTTTGCACACAGTCCACCGCTGGACTGTGTGTCTAACCCGGTTATATTCTTGACTTATAATATATTTAACAACTACTCGATCTAACCCGGTTAGTTTTATGAATAAAAAGGAATGTTTATTACGCAGAGTATGTGTGGTAAGGATCGAACTCGGGACTTGTATATAAACTTTGCACACAGTCCACCGCTGGACTGTGTGTCTAACCCGTTAATTATCCGAGTTTTAATTATTCTTATCCCGTTTTTAGATTCGTCTTCTTCGTTATGATTACCGGTTTTTACTCAGACAACTGATTCATGGCTCTACTACTTAAATATCATGCCTACTAGTTTGAATGAACAAACCGAACAGTTTGGGGACAAGAAATACCGGACAGGTCGTCTTCTTCAGGAAGTCCGGCGAGAACAGGCAACTCCGTTTTTGAAACTTCAGCTGAGAGGGGCTAATCAACAGAATTAAAGAATTAGATTTGAAATTGAACCAGAGTACATGAACTATTAGCACGATTGAATGTGTTTACCGTCAACTAGCGTGGTTCCGGCAAATTCCAGAATTTCTCCGGCGAAACCAGAAATCCAGCAAAGTCTTCTATGACTGACTTTGAGTGACGGAATAATGTTAGTAGTGTC
Source organism: Scalesia atractyloides (assembly GCA_947069175.1). NCBI lineage: Eukaryota > Viridiplantae > Streptophyta > Magnoliopsida > Asterales > Asteraceae > Scalesia > Scalesia atractyloides. Next base: position 34,357,038 of record CAMTDV010000030.1, read on the forward strand.
CTAACAATAGATTGAAACAGCAAGAGAGGAAATTCTTACTGGTTTATGTTGAACACTGTTTTCCGGCGAGAATTGCAGAAAATTCCGGCGACAGTTTTCTTGTGCTCAAAAGACTTGAAAACGCGACGAAAAGGGATTGGAGTGTATTTGAGACAGTTCTGAATCGTATAAATGATTGGAAACAGAATTATTTGAAACTTGAATGTCTTTCGGTTTCAAAACCCAAAACTCGAAGTTCATTCAATCTGAACTTTAATTAGAAACCGATATTCATCGGTTATAAGCTAACTAAGCGAAACAAAACTGATTTGGCGATTCGGCTTACCGATTTCCGTTAATCAGATATCATTAATCGTTAATCCGAGTTTGCGTATAAAACTCAATTGTTTTCATAATGCTAACAGAAAACAAGTGATGGCGGAGTGGTTTGGAGACGGGAAGATAAGTCATTGGAGACAGTTGACCCGGGTTCGAGTCCGGTCAGCTTCAATTATTTTTTATTTATTTTATTTTAACTTTTTATCAAATATAATTTTTATAGTTTAGTTTATATATTAATTATGTAACGTTTAAACTCAAAATACTCATAAATACTTAATGAAATTTCGTAACTTGATATTTGATTACAAAACGGAGCGGGTTTTGGAAACCCGATTTATACAAATGTTACAGTATCCCCTACTTTTAGGAATTTCGTCCCGAAATTCAAACAGTTGAAGTAGTAGGGAAAAGATGAGGGTATTTTTCACGCATTGAGTCTTCACGTTCCCAAGTAAACTCAGGTCCCCGTTTCGACTCCCAGCGTACCCTAACAATAGGAATGCGACTTCGACGTAGACGCTTTTCCCCATAGCCATAATCTCTACTGGCCTTTCGATAAAATGCATGGATTCATCAATCTGAATATCCTCCAGTGGAATATGAAGATTCTCATCAGCGAGGCACTTCTTCAAGTTCGACACGTGGAATGTGGGATGAATTCTGTCGAGTTCTTCCGGTAGGTCAAGCTTGTAAGCTACAGGACCTACTCTTTCGAGTATCTTGAAAGGTCCTACGTAACGTGGTGCTAGCTTTCCCTTCTGACCAAAACGAACTACTCCCTTCCACGGTGATACTTTTAAAAGCACATGATCACCAACGCTAAACTCCAAGGGCTTCCGACGTTTATCTGCGTAACTCTTTTTACGACTTTGAGCCGCTAGAAGATTGTTTCGAATTTGATGAATCTTATCTGTTGTTTCTTGGATTAATTCCGGACCAGTAATTTGAGCTTCCCCAATTTCGTGCCAACAAACAGGAGATCGACACTTTCTACCATATAAAGCTTCAAAAGGTGCCATGCCGATGCTAGAATGATAACTGTTGTTGTACGAAAATTCGACTAACGGTAGGTGGGCGTCCCAATTTCCCTTGAAGTCTATAACACATGCTCTAAGCATGTCCTCAAGGGTTTGAATGGTTCGCTCAGACTGTCCATCAGTTTGGGGATGATAGGCGGTACTGAGATCTAGTCGAGTGCCCATAGCGGATTGTACTGCCTGCCATGTCCGTGAGGTGAAACGACCATCACGATCGGAAATAATACTTAATGGAACTCCATGACGGCTGACGATTTCGCTGATATAAATACGAGCAAGCTTTTCGTTCTTGAAATCTTCCCGAATAGGAATAAAGTGAGCTGATTTTGTGAGTCGGTCTATAATCACCCATATAGTATCATACCCACTAGAAGTGCGAGGTAACCCGGTAATAAAATCCATGGTTATATTTTCCCACTTCCAGACAGGTATTTCTGGTTGGATCAGAAGTCCTGAGGGTCTTTGGTGCTCAGCCTTTACTTTAGAACAAGTGAGACACTTGGAAACAAAAACGGCAATATCCTTCTTCATTCCAGGCCACCAATAGGTGTACCGTAGGTCTTGATACATCTTATCGGCCCCTGGCTGTATAGAATATTGCGACTTATGGGCTTCATGCATGAGTGTTTCACGAAGATTGACGTGGTTAGGAATCCATATACGATCTAAGTAATACAAAATACCATCAGATTTAGTTTCCAGCTTTAGCTCGGCTCCACAGGACATCTCCTTTTGTACATCTTCCTCTGTTATTGAAACGTGTTGAGCTTCTCGAATTTGATCCTTAATTTTGGTTATAATTTGCGAACATAGAATATGAATGGAGTTCGCATAACCCTTTCGACTAAGTGCATCAGCCACCACATTTGCTTTACCAGGGTGATATTTGATTTCACAGTCATAATCATTTAGGAGTTCGACCCATCTTCGTTGCCTCATATTTAACTCTTTCTGATTGAAGATGTGTTGAAGACTCTTATGGTCAGTGTATATTTCACACTTCGTGCCGTAAAGATAATGTCTCCATATCTTAAGAGCGAATACAACGGCTCCAAGTTCAAGGTCATGAGTGGTGTAGTTCTTTTCGTGAGTCTTGAGTTGCCTTGAGGCATAAGCTATGACTTTTCCTCTTTGCATGAGAACACAACCTAACCCTTGTCCTGACGCGTCGCAATAGACTACAAAATCATCACAACCTTCCGGAAAAGTGAGGATTGGTGCATCACAAAGTTTTTGCTTGAGAGTTTGAAAAGCTTCTTCTTGCTTGGGCCCCCATACAAATGGTTTCCCTTTATGGGTTAAAGCCGTGAGTGGCACCGCAATGCGAGAGAAGTTTGAAATGAATCGACGATAGTAACCAGCAAGTCCAAGAAAAGACCTTACTTCAGTTGGCGTACGTGGAGCTTGCCATTCTTGAACTGCTTTGATCTTTGATGGGTCCACATGTATTCCTTTGTCATTGACTACATGCCTAAGAAATTGCACCTCTTTTAACCAGAATTCACATTTAGAGAACTTGGCATAAAGCTTTTCCTTTTCTAGAAGTGCAAGAACAAGTCGCAGATGACGCTCATGATCAGCTTTGGATTTTGAATAGATAAGAATATCGTCAATGAACACAATAACAAATCGATCAAGGTAAGGTTTGCAGACTCTATTCATTAGATCCATGAAAACAGCTGGTGCGTTGGTTAATCCAAACGGCATAACCATGAATTCATAGTGACCATATCGAGTTCGAAAAGCAGTTTTAGGGACGTCTTCTTCATGCACCCTAAGCTGATGATAGCCCGATCGGAGGTCGATTTTCGAAAAGCAACTGGCACCTTGTAGTTGGTCAAGGAGGTCATCTATACGAGGTAAAGGATATCGATTTTTGATAGTTAACTTGTTGAGCTCTCTGTAATCGATGCACATGCGAAAAGATCCATCCTTCTTCTTTACAAAAAGTACAGGTGCACCCCAAGGCGATGAGCTGGGGCGTATAAATCCCTTGTCAGTCAACTCTTGCAATTGACTGGCTAGCTCTTGCATTTCAGAGGGGGCTAACCTATATGGAGATTTTGCCACTGGTGTAGCACCAGGTATAAGATCGATACGAAACTCGACATCTCTGATTGGAGGAAGTCCTGAAATGTCGTCAGGAAAAACTTGTGGAAAATCTTTTACAACAGGAATATCTTCAAGTTTCTTTTCTGCGGTCCCCTTCTTGATGATATGGGCTAAAAACGCGACATAATTCTTGCGAAGGTATTTCTGAGCTTGAAGACAAGACATTAAGTTGAGTCCTTTCGCCGAGGTTTCTCCAATAATTCGAAGAGTCTGACCGTTTGAAAGAGGAATACGAATAAATTTCTCACGACATACAACTTCCGCATTATGCTGACTGAGCCAATCCATTCCGACTATGATGTCGAAACTTCCTAGCTTCATAGGAATAAGATCGACTGAGAAATCGTGGTCGTTTAGGGTGAGCGTACAGTTGCGTAAAATAGAGTCTAACGAAACTGGTTTTCCATCTGCAACTTCCACTGTTATGGATTCCGCGAGCTTATCTCGATTTTTACTTAAGATAGGTTCAAACTCTAATGACACGAAACTTCTATCCGCACCAGTATCAAATAACATAGAAGCATATCTACCATTTATAAGAAACGTACCGTTGACCACATTGCCGTCAGCCCTGGCCTAGTTTGCGTTAATATTGAAAGCCCTTCCTCTAGCAGGTGGAGGAGCTTGGTTTGCTTGGTTCACAGGGTTGGCTTGGGCCTGAGCATGAATAATATTGACTAGTCTTGGACATGTGTTCCTGAAATGACTTGGATCTCCACAGTTGAAACACGCCCGCATAGGTTGACCCATAGGGTAGTTGGGTTGATAGTATGTTTGGGCTAAATGTTGAGTGGGTGGAAATGGTTGTTGTTGTTGGGCTTGACCCATAAATTGTTGGTGGGTTTGGGTTATAGGTTGGTGGCGGTTTGTTCGTTGAGGTGCGCGGCAGTGTTGTACAATGTGTCCAGCGCGACCGCAGCTGGTACAGTATTGGCAAGGATAGTCAGGGGAGTGGTGATACTGACAACGGTTACATTTTGGTAGTGGTCCTGTGTATGGTCTTTTGTATGGCGCGGGTGGAGGAGTGGCTTGAGTGATGGGTGCAGCAGGAACAGGGGTGTTGGTGTGGGTGACTGCAAAGTTCCTGTTGTTACGCTTCCTCTTGTTAGCAAATTTAGAGGAAGGAGTGTGGTGGTTTGTGGTTTGTCCCTCAGCAGGGGTTTTCTTCTTTTCCTCCTTGAACTTCCCATTACGAATTCGGTTTTCGGTCAGTTCTGTCGCCAATTCCATGGCAGCTTCTAGTGTTACCGGTGAAACGCTGAGGACCGAATCTTGGATTTTCGAGGGAAGTCCTCGAATGTAATGTTCGATCAGACGGTAGGTTGGAGTGAATAAGTTTAGTACCATCTGGTTCAACTCCAAGAACCGTTTGTTGTAAGTAGTGTGATCACCATCTTTTTGCTTCAGGGCATGAAATTCATCTTCCAATTTCTTAATCTCACTCCTAGGACAGAATCGCCTAGTCATGATTTCCCTTAACTCCTCCCAAGTTAAGGCCATCGCATCTTCCGTTCCCCTCTTTCCCTTCTCGGTATTCCACCAAGTGAGAGCTACCCCAAGTAGTCTCCCGGTGGCATAACGAACTTTGCGATCCTCAGGACAATCGCAGTTTAAGAAAACGTTTTCCATCTCCTCGAACCAACGTTGGAGAGCAGTGACTCCCTCAGTCCCTTCGAATTTTGGGGGATCGCAAGACTTAAAATGTTTGTAGGTGCATTTGCTGGTAGGAGGGTCGTTGATGATCTGGTCCTGTTGTTGAGGAGGATTAGTAGGATTTGCAGCAAGAGCTTGTTGTACTTGTACTACGATGTCAGGTAATATCGTGGCCATTTGGTTGGCGATATGAGTGGCCAATCGTTCCTGAGACTTTTCCGATTTCCTACTCCTTCGATGCGATCTATACGACATCTACAGGATCATAAAATGAGAAGATTGTGAGTTTATGGTATCTTTTAGGTGTCATGTGTCTTTTTAAAAAAAATGAAAATAATATAAATATCAATAATGCAACTACATCCGAAGGATGTCTTGGGTTCGCTCATTTTGGGCCTCAAATGTCCCCCATACCTTCACCTATATAGTCATGTGGGCCCCCATGGCTATTGGTTTGGTAGGATTCACATTAGTATTGGCAATTTAACACTCGCATCCCCCGAATGCTAACCACAAAATATGTTCATGAGATGTTTGGTCGGAACGTGTCTAGGTGTAGACACAATGACGACTCAAAGTGGGATTAGCTCTCACGACGTTTGGTATAGCATGCTTTGGCCTAATAGGTATTTCGTACTCTCACCGTTGGTCCCCAGGTAGGCAAACTGGTCCTTTATTTTGGATTTATACGAATGCCAGCCTAGACAGGACGTCCCGACTACCGGTACTAGTACCCTTCCAGTTACTACATGCCCGTTATGAGAACTCACTTTGATGAGATTTGAAAACACGAAAATCGTTGTAAAATCAATCATGATGTGGTGTGTGCTTGCATGGATGTGATATATTATGATCATACGATTTTCATGATAGGCATTATTTGATAATACATACTTATGAACATGCTTGAGCAATATCAAATGTAACATTTTAACATAAACATATAAACATCATGAAATTTGGCATATAACACACAAAATTCTTATAAGTTTCTAATCGACTATAGTATAGGTTCTAAGGGTCTAATAACCTATCCTATATCCCTATAGTCATGGCTCTGATACCAATCTGTCACACCCCGACCCGCAGCGGAAATAAGAGTCGGGGCATAATTGGGTTATCACCAAAGCACATGACATTTACTATTATGTTTCATAATTAAATGAAGTCAAAGTTACATTTCTCAAACCTTCAAACATGTTCATTCATTACAAAGGGAAATAACCAAACATAATAATCCAAACACTAAATCGTTTTATTTCTTCTAATCCAGGTCCTACGTGTTCCTAGCTGCTGCTGGTTCACCTGTATCATGTGTAAAATGGGAGGTTTTTGGGTCAACATAAGTTGGCGAGTGAACCTTATAGATAAACATTTAGTAATGATTTTCTGGTTAGTTTATCAATAAAATATTGTGCATAATCATAAAAGAGCATATGTATGAAATCAAGCAATGGCAACATCGGTTACAATTGTAGCATACATTAACAATCGATAACATACATGAACATACCAACATCATATGATAATTAACATAAATGAACTGTGAGATCAAGGCTAAATCAAACGGAGCCGATCGTATTGCATGAACTGAAAATGTAAATAAATCTGTGCACTCAAGGCTCAATCAAACGGAGCTGAGCGTATTGCATGTATTGAAATGTGAATAAATGACCGATCAAGGCTCAAACAAACGGAGCCGATCGTGCGGGCACGCCCTGATCAACCGCATAATAAAATGGGGATCAAACTCAACCTCGAGGGATGGGGAGCTACGGCCTCAGCAATTGCATGTACTGAAATAATAATTTGCAAACAATAATATCTACCTATCAGCAACAACTAACATACATGTCATGATATGATATATGCACAATAACTTAATTATAATAAGTAAATGAACAAGACACATGATACACCCAAAAATGTGATTAAAACGGGGAATTTGAAGGGTTCACTCACATTGGGTGCGTTGGATTTGAATTGGGGAGATGCGCACGATTTAGACGAAGCGAGTTAACGAGGAATCACTGACCTAAATAATAATGGGAAAAAATATATTAATCGGATGGATTTTATTTTTTAATGGGATTTTTAGATATATTTGTGTGAGTTTATGGCTATTTTCTATCCTTAAAAATGTTATTTTTGAGTATTTTTAATTGATTTTTAATTTAAATAAAACAAATAATTATTTAAAAAAAATAATATTTTTTTACTGTTTGACCGTTGACCGTTGACCGGTTCGGTCAGCGGTAATTCTTGCGCCGAGCGGGATTCGAACCGGTGACCTTCCGTTCACGCGCACGTAGCTCTACCAACTGAGCTACGTGACTAACCCGTTAGGAATCCAGTTCTTATTATATTTATACACTTATTCGATTTTACCGAAAATTCCTTTATTTTGCAAAACGTTTTAATCTCATTGAACCGGTGTTTGGGACGGGACTCGATCGCGCGACGTGTAGTTTGTTTTGCACACAGTCCACCGCTGGACTGTGTGTCTAACCCGGTTATATTCTTGACTTATAATATATTTAACAACTACTCGATCTAACCCGGTTAGTTTTATGAATAAAAAGGAATGTTTATTACGCAGAGTATGTGTGGTAAGGATCGAACTCGGGACTTATATATAAACTTTGCACACAGTCCACCGCTGGACTGTGTGTCTAACCCGTTAATTATCCGAGTTTTAATTATTCTTATCCCGTTTTTAGATTCGTCTTCTTCGTTATGATTACCGGTTTTTACTCAGACAACTGATTCATGGCTCTACTACTTAAATATCATGCCTACTAGTTTGAATGAACAAACCGAACAGTTTGGGGACAAGAAATACCGGACAGGTCGTCTTCTTCAGGAAGTCCGGCGAGAACAGGCAACTCCGTTTTTGAAACTTCAGCTGAGAGGGGCTAATCAACAGAATTAAAGAATTAGATTTGAAATTGAACCAGAGTACATGAACTATTAGCACGATTGAATGTGTTTACCGTCAACTAGCGTGGTTCCGGCAAATTCCAGAATTTCTCCGGCGAAACCAGAAATCCAGCAAAGTCTTCTATGACTGACTTTGAGTGACGGAATAATGTTAGTAGTGTCCTAACAATAGATTGAAACAGCAAGAGAGGAAATTCTTACTGGTTTATGTTGAACACGGTTTTCCGGCGAGAATTGCAGAAAATTCCGGCGACAGTTTTCTTGTGCTCAAAAGACTTGAAAACGCGACGAAAAGGGATTGGAGTGTATTTGAGACAGTTCTGAATCGTATAAATGATTGGAAACAGAATTATTTGAAACTTGAATGTCTTTCGGTTTCAAAACCCAAAACTCGAAGTTCATTCAATCTGAACTTTAATTAGAAACCGATATTCATCGGTTATAAGCTAACTAAGCGAAACAAAACTGATTTGGCGATTCGGCTTACCGATTTCCGTTAATCAGATATCATTAATCGTTAATCCGAGTTTGCGTATAAAACTCAATTGTTTTCATAATGCTAACAGAAAACAAGTGATGGCGGAGTGGTTTGGAGACGGGAAGATAAGTCATTGGAGACAGTTGACCCGGGTTCGAGTCCGGTCAGCTTCAATTATTTTTTATTTATTTTATTTTAACTTTTTATCAAATATAATTTTTATAGTTTAGTTTATATATTAATTATGTAACGTTTAAACTCAAAATACTCATAAATACTTAATGAAATTTCGTAACTTGATATTTGATTACAAAACGGAGCGGGTTTTGGAAACCCGATTTATACAAATGTTACACTGCTCACCACCGTAACCGTGGTCGGGATAGTTTGGTTGACCATACGGATATTCAAATTGAGGAGTGTACGAGTCTTCCAAAGGGACATTCAAGTCCAGAGACAACCTTCTCCTCCCTCATGTTGGAAGGGACAGGTTTCTCGTACGAGTCAGAAATAGCGGTCCCCTCGTAAGAATCTGGAACCACAGACTCGTCAGAGTATTCACTGAATAGGTAGTTGCTAAACCATGACATCGTATTTTGAAGAAATGCCACTAAAACAACAAAACACGGGTTTTTTTGATAAACACTTTAAGGATTTTTAAATTTGAATAAAACGTCGAATGTAACGTCTGCCTAATTAAAGAACCCAAAAATTGGGGTCGAAACGTCGCGCTTTGGCCAAAGCACGGCGTTTAGGGTTCCTCGTGACCGGCTGACAACATCGTACAGAATCAAACCTCGTATCACAGTCAAATCACCTCACATCACCTTTTATCTGGAAAAGAACCCTAAACGCCGCCCTTTGGCTAAAGCGCGGCGCTTTGAGGGGTGTGGAAATAAGAAAGCGTGTGTGAATATGAAGGTCCTTCATGAATTCTCATGTCGTTTCCTTCATTGGCCCGATAAAGGAGGACATATCTGACAAATGTTGCCTTGTGTGCTCCAAACAAACAGTAAGAATATATACACACACATTGCGGTTGTTATATTTAATGGAAAATATGTGAAAACTAAAAAGCGTATGAAAGATTCAACACATGATATGTTTATTGTAAGATGGAGGTGGATGTCGGTTAGTTAGTGGTATTTATATTTGTATTTTATAGAGATGGTTTATTTCAGGAATGATTCAACACGTGATTAGTTAAAATGATTAGCACACAATTATAACGGGATTAGACGTACGGTTGTGATAAATTTACTTGCACCGTTCTAACTATTTTGGACACAATGTTATAATCACAATGCATCAACCTTTAAAAGAGCATTGTTCTTTTAATTGTTTAGAAATATTATTCTCATGAGATAATAAAATTTTAGTTTTATATGATATTTTATATAAACAAGTATGTAATAATTATTTTATTTTTATTAGATGACTAGACTATATATATCGTCGTCATCCCAATCTTAACTATTGAAACATTGCGATCAAATGTCTAGCCATATCACTTCATAAGCTTCATGAAAATTTCACTTTGTCTTTGATTTGAATTCTATATACATACACACGCATATATATGAGACAACAAATTAAAAAAATATTTTTTTGTAAAATATTTATTGTAAAAGCTTTTTGGTGATCTTGCAAATTTAAACTCAATAGTAGTATCTAAAGAGAACGATGGTAAGATTTTTGAAGAGGTACATAAACTAAGTTACATGACAACGCATTAGAACCAGATAACCTTGAATGAGTATGTGTATGCTTTAGTGAGGGGACTGGGGATAGTTATAGTCAACAACGAAAATATGAAGAGCAAAAGGTCAAAGGCTACTATAATATTTGGTTTTTGTGGTTCTTTGTGCTTTGCATTTTCGATGTGTATGTTTACTGCGGATAGTCATAGTTTAGTTGGTTAAATATATAAGCATGTATCTTGTAACAATATAATATCGCAAGATTGATATTTCTCTTTTATAGAAATAAAGCAACATATTACCAAACAACACAAACTATAATTAACACGGTAATAGTTTAGACATTTAATTTATAATTAGAGTAAATTACAACCAGGCCCTTTACGTTTGTATCAAATTACAATCGGTGTCCTTTAACTAAAGAAATTACAGGCTATGTCCTTTATGTTATTGGTTTTTAACACGTAATGTCCTTTAGACATAAATTAGTTAAGTTTTTTTTGGTCAAGTCTTACCATGTGCGGCTCACATGAGGGCAACATGGCCTTTTCATCTTAATTTTATATTTAAAAACGAAATAAGTAAATCTCTTTTGTACCCTCCAGTTTTTCAGTCGATCACTTCTCTTTTTTTTTTTCAGTCAATCCAAACGAAATAATTAAATCTCTTTTATCTCCTCCATTTTTTAGATAAATATAAACAATCAGATGTATGTTATGAGATGCAAGAGGAATCGAAATTCATGTTAAATTGAGATGAAAAGACCATTTTGCCCTCTCATGTGAGAGGCACATGATAAGACTTAAACAAAAAACTTAACTAGATTAGAGCTAAAGAACACAATGTGTTAAAAATTGATAACATAAAGGAAAGAGCCTGTAATTTATTTAGTTAAAGAACGCCTGTTGTAATTTGATACAAACATAAAGAACACGGTTGTAATTTACTAAAAAATCACATGACATATAATACAATGTTGATTACGGTTGTTTTATTTTAATAAAAAAGAAAAGATTAATAATTAGAATATCAAACGACGATCGAGATGATTATTATAATGTCTTTTCTTGTTCACATTTGATCTCATGTATATGTGTCGAAGACAAATACAAATCAAAGTCACAATTTAATGGATCAATGATAAAAACTATTCTAGTTTGGTTATTACAAGAAAGGATCAATTAAAAAATAGATTTTATTTAAGTAGCATAATAAAGATTGTGATTATAACATGTGATATTTCTTATAAGTAGAAAGAAAAGCATTTTAGTACTGAAATATTTTATTACTTATAAGTAGGAGTATGAAAATGAAATGTGACACTCCTTTGTTTTCAATAAAAATATATAACAAAAAAATTTAGTATAAAAATTAGCACAAAAATATAATACAAAAAAAGCTAGTACAAAAAATATATCACAAAAAAATTCAGCACAAAAAAAGCTAGTAAGCACAAAAAATTTAGAAAAAAATTAAGACTAAAATTTTCAACACAAAAAATATAGCACAAAAATGTATTACATAAATCCAGTACAAAAAAATGTTATACAACATAGAAATACAACACATTTACACATTTTGTGGGTTTTTTTAATCGTCATATTTTATATAGCAATATCGTAGTCAAATTAAAAATAAAAAGACGCTCGATTTTATAGTGAAATTTTTATGAAAAAACAATGTCGTATAAAAAAGTTATAAACGTTCAAAATATGGGGGTGAAATATGCATGTGCCTTACATGTAGAGATGAAAATCAATAAATAAGATTTTCGAAGATACCCCTTACACTCTTTTTTTTTCGAAATTTTCATATTAACCATTAATTAAAAAAATAAATGGTTAAGATTTATTCTCATCATACTCAGACAAAATAAACTTTTTATTTGATTTTACCTTAGTTATTATTACTAAAATATATTATATGTCTATAATATATATTAATGGAGTTGATCATGATAAGGGAGTGGGAGACCTGATTGCGGGGACAACATCGCTTCCCCACATCTGAGTAAACTAAAGAGAAAAATACAAAATAATTTCTCTCACACACTATCTTGTAGCTTTTCTCTAGACAATTGTCAATTGTGGCAACTAGTTGTGATAATTTATCAATTATAAGTTTATAATCCTATTTTATTTATATATGAGGTTACTTATCAAATATATACAAGCAATTAGATGATACAATATACACGCAATTAGATGATACAATACTTCTTATATTTAGCTATTTTCAACTTGTTATAAAAAAAAAACTAGATCTCTAAAATTGGAGACTAAATAAATTCACGATTTCTTAATTTCCTAAAAATGCCATTTAAGTACGTACAAATGTTCTTTATTTTGTTAACCAAAACAATACTTAGGTAATGGATCAAGTAGAAGACAACATTTTCATACGAAGTGTATGCGATACTTTGGGTATGATAGCTGTGACATTTGGCATTTTTCAGGCTAACGTCTTAAATACAACTTTGTTATCTTTAACGCTATCACAAACATTTATTTATGCATTACACTTGATTAGGATTAATTAAGTGTGTCAGTGATTACACAAACACTCACATAACAGTAATTCGGAGAATTGCCGAACCACGGATGATTAGGTCCCCAAACCTGGGTGATTAAGTGAAATAATAACTCCGGAAAAATTAAATAAATATAAATTATGTGTAATTATGTGTTTTTCGGTATTTACGTGCATTGTGTGTAATTGCGTGAACTTTCGTGAAATCATGTGCTTTTACGCGTAATTATTTAGTTTCGTGTTTTATTACTTTGTGAGAATTTTTAGAAAAATTATAACCTTGGGGAATTTCATTAAAATGTATTTTATTAGAAAAGGAATTTATTATGATGGATGGATGTAATTACCTTTGCCTAAATAGTTGTGCTATTCGACTTGAACTTCCAACGTCATTTAGGCAATAATGCTAAATTTGTAGCCCTTAAAATACCAACGCACAACCCACCAACTTCCTTAGAGGATACTACATTCTCCATGCCACCTAATTGATTTTCAAATTGAAGTGTTGTCTCCCCATAAGAATATCCTATAAATAATCGCAAGTTTATAAAGGACGTGGGTTGGGCCTTTGAAGAGGAAGGGGTTGTTGTTAGCCTTTAATGAGTTCATTAATAGGTTACATCTGAATCGGTTAGCATTAAGTGTGTTTGGTTCACTAGAAGGACGCATTTAAATATGTCAGCAAGCCTCTTACTCATTAAGTTTCGAAATGATGTTGAATTAAAGTTTTACCCCTTTGTCCATTCACATGTGTTCATAACCCTCAGCCGCCCACTCACGCACCACCTCCTCGACCCACTACAACCTCCTCAACCACCACGACATCGTCGTTCCAGCCATCACGACCGCCAACCGAAAGGACAAAAGTGTAAAGTAAAAGCTCCTATACTTGACAAGTCATGAAATAACATCAAACATTATTATTTGTAACATGTGGGCAAATCAAGTGTCAACTTCGAAAAGTTGTTGAGTAAACATAGGTCTACGATACATATGATTGAATAAATTTGAGATTCGTATGTCAACGGCAAAATTCAAGAAAGTATGAATAAACAAGTGCATGATCAAACCTTTATTGAGTAGCGTCCTTAACTCGTAAGTTAAGCTTAGAATGATTTCTATTTCAATACCAAATGCCTAAAATTGTAAAACTTACCTGTTTGTGCTTTAACCATTGGGCGTAGCTCAGTGGCCATCGGCACCCGTTCTAAACCGGCCCGAGGACACTCGAGGTCGCGGGTTCGAAATATGTTTCAGCCCCTCGGATTGGCAGGGGTTTAACCGCGAGGTAGCGTTGCAAGGTCGCTAGCTTGGGAAGGGAGATCCCTTGTGCGGTCAGGGGTACCTTGCATCTACCTTTTTTTTTACTTGTTTGTGGTTTAGAGCTTAAGAAAGAAAGTGTTGAGGTGTGAAAAGTATGAGGATTTAACCTCTGTTTATAGTGGGATCTGTATAGAGGAATTAAATCAAGTTTACTGGAATCAAAACAATAATTAATAAAAATAGTTTAAGGGGTTTAATTTCTTTTGACTAGACTTGTTGACTAACAATTTGTGACATTTGTGCCTTCTCAACCACTGTACAAACCCGAACAATCTCGAATCCAATGAAACCTTGTGTTTTATCTCCGGGATTTGTATAATTACATGTGACACTTACACGTTTTAGTCCTTGTACAATGTCAAACCTTTTCTAGAAATAAAATCGTAAACTGTTACGCAAACGTAATCAATTTAACGCGACGTACACTCCAGAACAAGAACATAAGCTAAACATACCCTAACACCCTTTACTTAACTTAGTAAGTTTTGAAGGGTTCGGTATGGCAAAAACACGCTTATACAACTCCAGGGACTATTTGTGACAACTGCGAAAGTCTGCCGATACTCATATTTTTAAATACGAACCTTGTGTAGAAATCCAAAAATTTTTATAATCAATAAAATCTTGTATGTTATTGATGAAAATGCAAAAAAATATCACTTGTTGCGCAATGTCGGTCATTTTCGTGTTCGTTATAGCGTTCGTCGTAATTAGGCAAAAAACGCAACCGGAACGAACCGACATCCACAATATTTTTGGGAATAATTCAAGTCCCATATGCTTTAACATCCTTACTCAGCCTAAAAATTAGGTTAACAGGTGTTAGAAGTGACAAAACGCAAGTTTGGAAGTCAAAGGGGCCAAAGTTGCAACGAATGAAAACATGTGAATGTGCCCAGCAAGGGCCGACCGTAGCTTACCGTTGGGCCTGCCAGCATTGCTACTTTTCTTGGTGGCCACTCCAAGCTTCCAAAACCCATCAATTCGAAACCACAGGTTTCTAAATTGCTATGCCACATTTTAGGACACTTGTTATCATCTTTTGAAGCCTCCTAACACTTGGAATCATCTCCTAAATCCTCCAAGTACTATAAATAGGTGTCATGTTTTTCATTTCAACTCGCACCTTTCAAAAATTATTCTCCTTCTCTTGGGGCTTGTTTCGAGTAATTGGAGACCCCCTACTGAGCTCTTAAGTGTTCCTTAACACAAGTAAGTGCTCACTCCTTAGTCTATTTCAATTGTTTTAGCTTATTTGAGCTAAAAGTTAAACAATTGACTTTCTCTTTGACTTTCGGTTCTAACTTTTTTGGCCAAGTCAAAGTTCATTGAACTTTGCAAGGTGATCGTAATCACAAATGTTATAATCCCTTGCGATTACACCTTCTCATTACCACGTTTCCTAGTCGAAGTGACGAGTCAAAGTTTCGGTCAAAGATGCACATAATGTGCATTTTATGACGAAACTATTTTCAGGTAGCAAAACACCAAGTTTTGATTCCAAGTCAGTTCTATAAACTTACTTAGAAATGTTTTGACATGTCTAACTAGTCACTTCTAGTTTAGTGCTTTATTAGGGTCGTAAGTCGAGCGGTCTTGACCACCGCTTTGACTTTCGAATCTGACCCGTTTGGTCAATCTTAGGATCTGACCAAACATATATTTGTGACCATAGTTGTATAAGGAATAACCTTTTGAGGTTATACCATATGGTCACGTCGTTTGGTTAGTGTTATGATAAGTCGCTCTTATGTTCTTTAAAAATGACCAAAATGCCCTTTTTGCGCATAAATCTATTTTAAACATATATTACCAAATTTTTAACATATGAACAGATGTTATAACAATTCAAACATGTATGGGCATTTAACACTTATCATGGGACATGTTTAACCATCCGATCACACGTTTACGCAAATGACACGTTAAAGTAGCGTAAACTACCTTAACGATTCATAACGGGTCAATAGCACTTAGGATCACTTTCAAATCAGAATTTTAAGCTTATTAAACCATATGATACGAGTCCCAACACTCGTTTGGTTTATAAGACTTCATTCTATCCGATCTCCCATTTAATGTCCTGACAGACTAACATAGTTATCCGACACATTAGGACACGTTTGAGCTTTGTTTATTCCGTTGATTCAAGGACACTACGCAATCCCAAGTGAGTACATAGTTCCCCTCTTTTACGTTTTGCAAATGTTTTGGGGTGACTCATATGTGCTAAATCATTTTAAAGTTTTCAATAACAAAATCTATGGTTTACATAAAACAATACTATTTCAATAATGTGAACAACTTGTTTGTGCGTTATCCATGACACGAATGACATTGATTAACATTGATCACGCTGACCGATAGTATGTTATGGTACCATAGAACTGACAATCCCGTTAATGAACTGTTCACAGGATTTGGTGGAAGTTTGGGTAACGACAGAAAGTGTTTCTGATTAACAAATCATTTGTTGATTTGTTAGTCTAGTTAAAAAGAGACCTTTTGAGGTCTATTAAAGATACCCCTTGGGTGGTATAGTCAACACATGTTTGAATGTGTTCATTAAAGAACGACCAAAATTTTTCACATTTAAAACACGGACAATTGATTGATGACACGAACACTTTGTTATGACACAGACAAATGGTTTATGACACGGATGATTTGTTTATAACAAGGACAATTGGTTTATAACAATGACACGTCATGATTTTCACTTAAAGATATAAACCATATACAGTTTTTTTTCAAATCGATTTTTTACTCGGTTTACGAAAGAAATGTTTTTGGTCAAGATTCATGGCTACAAGGTTTTCTTTTTACTTACATCAACTTGTTAAGTTGTTTAAATATATTGCAATATCAAACACTTTTTAATTTCAAGATTTATACTCGTCGACTCTCGAAGTCGGATGAGGTATTGTAAAATGAATATAAAGCCATGAATATGGCACACAAAATCTATTTACTCGCCGACATTTTTATGCTGACTGTATTTTTACATATGTTTCAAAAACCATTGTTTGATGATTTGATTGCATACTTCGCATAGGATGGACGCGGGCCTTAGTGACTTTAAAAATTGAAAGATAAATTGTTTGTATTTGTTTCCGCTATTCAAAGAAATTGTAATTCAATAGTTCAATAAAACAAAACTTTAAATACCATGTGTTGTGAAACAATTTCCTATAACGTGACTCCCCGATGTTTCCGCCGCGGTTTGTTGTTTTACGCGATCGGGGTGTTACTGAGATTGGTATCAGAGCACTGGTTATAGGGAATTAGGTTATTAGTAATGCTTTGACCTAGTCTATAACCTTCTAGGACCCTAACGCGAGTTTTCTTGCGTTTAGATTCTTAATACAATACCATCACCTATCCTTAGGTGATTACTAAAAACAAAACATAATACATCCTTGAAAGTCAAAATTTTCCAAAACTTCACAAGAAATCATCTATCCTTAGATGATTTATTTTTGGGCTTTTTCAAAATCTCGTCAAAGTTTGGGCTTTAATAATGTGAACATGTGCAATTCGGAATGGTGAATGCCTGTACCCTAAGTTTTCTGTCTAAGGCTAGAGTGTTCGTACAAATCCGCATCAACGGACCAGTCACTCTTACCTGGGAACTCTTGGGGTGAGTGTCCACTTATAGGTTAAAGCATGTCTTCGTGATACATTATAAAGACCCATTTACTTTGATTAGTCATTGTGTCATTTGTTTGTTTTAAGTAACGAAAATTTGAACACAATCCTTATACTTCGTCGATAGTTTTAACATTGATTTTGACTATCCTTTATCAATCCAATCTGATTCTCTCTCATATTTTCCTCTCTCTTTTAGAATGCCTCCTCGTCGCAACACTACCGAAGACGCCGAAATGGCAGCTCTAATTGCTCAGCAGATGGTTGTTGTACTCCCAAACCTTGTGACTCAACTTAATCAGGCATACAATAACGATAACAACAATAATGCACCTACTTCTTGCAACTTTAAACAATTCAATTCAGCCAAACCACTCAACTTTAGTGGGTCCTGTAACATTTGCAGCATTTCAAACAATGAGCACTTTTGATTGGTTGTGTTTTTAATAAAACTGTTTACAAAGTACGTAATCTTACAAGGACCTTAATCGGAACACGCCATGGAGGGCAAAAAAATGGACATCCCAGGCGCCATGAGTGCATCTCCCGCGACGCGCGGGGGAGTACCAGGACACGTGTCACCAGATCGCGACACGTGTCCAGCCTATACCTTTGACGAGGCTAGCCTAGCCCTATTGGTCACCTACCGCGCCACGCACGGGACTCCCCTGTTTCTGTCGCGACGCGCGGGAGAAACCCAGTTTGGGTATATAAAGGCCGGCCTGGGACGAGTTCAAATCGCTCAGTTCGATCGAAAATCGACATCTCTTACTCTCTCTAAACTCTGTTCGAATTCCGAACCCCCCCTAAACCCCTAAACTTGCGAAGCACTGCTCCGTTGTAAGTATTTCAACCCCGATCCCTAATTCGTCACCCTACCCGATTGATTTAGGACCCACCAACGCATGTCGAGGCTCTTCCTAACTAAGTTCGTTGGGGTTCTGTCTCATGTAGTACGGCCACCCTAACTGATTGATTTAGGACCCACGAACGCATGTCAAGGCTCTGCCCGACTAAGTCCGTTGGGGTTCTGTCTCATGTTATATGGCTAAAGTGACTTGGGTTATTAACACGTGCGCATTGTATGTTATTAGGAAACGCTTGAGCGTTACTAAACACAATTAAGCAAGTCATCCACAATCCAAGTGAGTACATAGTCCCCTCTTTTACGTTTTCTTAATGTTTTGGGGTGATTCATATGTGCTAAACTATTTTCAAAATTTCAAAACAATGAATATGGTTTATATATACACAATATGGTTCCAATAACGTGTGAAACTGGGTGGTGCTTTATCCATAACACGAGTATGTTCATTAACTTTGGTCAGGCCGACCGGTAGTATGTTATGGTACCATATGACCGAGAATCCCGTTACCAAATTTCCCGGGGTTTGTGTGGAAGTTTGGGGAACGACAGAAACTGCGCAATTAGTAAACCCTTTGGTGGTTTGTTACACAAGTCAACACAGGCTTGAATGTATTCACACACGACCACACTTGTTTACACAAAGACGATTAAATCACGAACAATTGAGGTACACAAAACAAAGGAAAGACTTTTGTCAAGATTCATGGCTACAAGATTCTCTTAATCATACCAACTTTTATGGTGGGTTAAACATGTTGCAATACCAACCCCATTTACTACAAGTTTGGTTACAATATTTTCACTTATCAACTCTCGTAGTCGAACGAGGTATTGCAATACAAATACAAAGCCATGAATTTGCCTTACAAAACCTATGTTACTCGCCAGCATTCAATGTTGACTTTATTTTTTTACATATGTTTCAGGTACTAATACATGATCAAGTATGCTACACATAGGATGGACGCTGGCCTTAGCTTGATTAAAAATAAACTTAGTTGTTGTATTTTGTTTTGAATTCCCAAAGACGATGTAATTTATAAGTTCAATAAAACCAAAACTTTAAATACCATGTGTTTGAAACAATTTGTAACGTGACCCCCCGACGTTTCCGCCGCGAGTTGTTTTATACGCGGTCGGGGTGTTATAGATTGGTATCAGAGCCATGGTTATAGGGAATTAGGTTATTAGAAATACTTTTTGACGTAGACTATAACCTTCCTACAACCCTAACGCAAGTTATCTTGCGTCTAGATTTTTAATACAATACCATCACCTATCCTTAGGTGATTACAAAACAATACAAAATCTCAAATTCATTCTTAAAAGGCAAAGTTTCCAAAAATTTTACAAGAAATCATCATCTATCCTTAGATGATTTGTTTTTAGGCTTTAAAGCCTTAAATGTTTTGAAAATCTCGTCAAAATTTGGGTTTTAATAATATGAACACGTGTAATCTGGAAGGGTGGATGCCTGTACCATGGGTTTTCTATCTAAGGCTAGAGTGTTCGTACAAATCCACTTAATCGGACCAGTCACTCTTACCTGGGAACTCTTGGGGTGAGTGTCCACTTATAGGCTAAAGCATGTCTTCACTATATAAAGACCCATTTACTTTGATTATCACTGTGTCATTTATTCGTTTTAAGTAACGAATAAATGGATACACACCTTATGCTTCGTCGATATTTTAATATTTCTTTTTAACTATACTTTATCAACCACACTCATTTTCACTCGTACTTTCTTCTCTTTTAGAATGCCTCTTCGTCAAGCCAACGATAACAATAACAACAACAATGTACTGTGTAATTTCAAACAGTTCAATTCAGCTAAACCACCCAAGTTTTATGGGTCTGAAGGATCTACTGGTCTCCTATAATGGTTTGAAAGTATTGAGAGCACTTTCCGCCATTGTCAGTGTCCCAAAGAGCGCAAAGTAGAGTTTGCTTCAAGCGTATTCCAAAAGAGAGCACTCACATTGTGGAATGGGATCATGAGAGATCGAGGTGCGGATGTAGCTATGTCACAAACTTGGGAGGAACTTAGAGCTCTTATGATGAAAGAGTTCTGCCCACGCAATGAAATAAGGGCACTTGAGAACGAATTCCACGATATTAAGCAAGATAGTGGCGAGAATCATGCATATACCGACCGTTATGAGGAATTAAGTCTGCTATGTCCTGCCATGGTCACACCTTTAGATAGGGCCATTGAGAAATATATTGATGACCTACCTGATCCCGTTCAAGACATAGTCACTGGTAGCCAGCCAGCCACCGTTAGGGAGGCTATTGAACTAGCCGCATCTCTAACCGATTCTCAAGTCAAGAAAGGGAAACTTTTCCATAAGGGAAACAAGAAACAATCTGATAAGGCTACCCCATAGAAACCAAAAGAAACCAAAACCGAACCTTCCAAAAATTCAAGGAAGCGCAAGGCTTCAAGGAATTTTGCCATTACCACTCCAACCAATCAAGCTACCATCAACCAACCAGCCCAACCTCCTGCTAAGAAACCTTATGTTGATACTGCACCTTTGTGCAATCGATGCAATGGCCACCACCAAAATCAAATACCCTGTCGTCAATGCACCTCATGTGGACGATTTGGTCATCTGGCCAATGTATGTCGATCTGTTCCCAACCAAGCTATCCCGAATCTGGTTCAACCCCAAGCAACTCCTGCTCGACCTCACTTTCCACCTGGGTCTTGTTACAATTGTGGCGAGATGGGCTATTTCAAGAACAACAGCCCAAAGCTTGTTAATGCTAACCCAGCCCGTGGACGTGCGTTTAACATAAACTCTAACGAGGCTCATGCTAATCACGAAGTGGTGAACGGTAAGTTCCTTGTTTACAACCATCCTGCTTCTGTTCTTTTTGATTCAGGTTCCGATACAAGTTTTGTGTCCTTAGCATTTGAACCTTTTCTTTCAATGCCCTGAACTAAGCTGGTAAAGCCTTTAACATTAGAAATAGCAAGTGGCGAATCCCTTGTACTTGATTCTGTCAATTGTAATTGTCAACTAAACCTCAATGACCATCTTTTTCCCATCAACCTCACGCCAATCCAACTTGGGAGTTTCGACGTCATAGTAAGCATTGACTAGTTAACCAGACATCATGCCGAAATCATCTGTTCTGATAAGATTGTTCGCATACCCCTTTCATCTGGCGAAGTCTTAGAAGTTCATGGAGAGAAACCTTCCGGTAAACTCAAACTCATGACATGTACCCAAGCCCAGAAATACCTACGAAAGAATTATGTAGCCTTCTTGGCACATATCCTAGAGGAGAAAGGCAAGAGCAAAGGTATTCAAGACATCCCCATTGTTCGGAATTTTCCCGAGGTATATCCTGAAGAATTACCTGGCTTACCCCTGGTACGCCAAGTGGAATTTTGCAACGATCTTATACCTAGTGCCAACCCAATTGCCAAAACCCCTTACCGTCTTGCACCACCTGAAATGCAAGAATTGTCAAAACAACTCCACGAGCTTTCAGACAAAGGTTTCATTCGTCCGAGTTTTTCACCTTGGGGCGCATGTGCATCTGAAATGCATGTGCATTGATTATCGTGAGCTCAACAAACTCACAATTAAAAATCGATATCCCCTACCTAGTATCGATGATCTTTTTGATCAACTTCAAGGTGCTACCTGTTTTTTAAAGATCTCCGTTCAGGGTATCATCAACTTCGTGTACAAGAAGAAGATATTCCCAAAACTGCTTTTCGAACCCGATGCGGCCATTACGAGTTTACTGTCATGCCTTTTGGATTAACAAATGCTCCTGTTGTTTTCATGAACTTAATGAATAAGGTTTGTAAACCATATTTAGATAAGTTCATCATTGTTTTTATCAATAACATCTTGATATACTCAAACTCTCGAACTGACCACAAACATCATCTTCGTCTAACGATGAAACTTCTAAAGAAAGAGCAACTTTATGCCAAATTACCCAAGTGTGAATTGTGGCTAAATGAAGTTCAATTCTTGGGTCACATGGTTAATGGACAAGGCATACATGTGGATCCCGCCAAAATCACAGTGATCAAGGATTGGAGTACACCCACTACTCCTACCGAAGTTCATTCTTTTCTTGGTCTAGCCGGTTACTACCGTCGTTTTATTGCAAACTTTTTCAAAATTGCGGTTCCACTCACTTCTTTAACTCAAAAGAAGATGGGGACCCAAACAAAAGGAAGCTTTCAAACCTTGAAACAAAAGCTTTGTGATGCTCCTATTCTCTCCTTGCCTAATGGCAATAACGATTTCATTGTATATTGTGATGCCTCAAATATAGGCCTTGGTTGAGTTCTCATGCAAAGAGACAAAGTCATAGCATATGCATCAAAGCAATTGAAAATCCACGAAAAGAACTACATAACTCATGATCTTGAGTTAGGTGTTGTTGTTTTCGCTCTCAAAATTTGGAACATTACCTCTACGGTACTAAATGTGTGGTTTTCATTGACCACAAAAGTCTCCAACACATTTTTAATCAGAAGGAACTAAACATGAGACAACGACGTTGGATCGAACTTTTGAACGATTATGACTGCGAAATTCGTCACCATCCTGGTAGGGCGAATGTCGTAGCAGACGCACTTAGTCGCAAAGATCATGTCAAACTTCACTGTGTTCATGTCTAATCAGATATCCAATCTCGTATTTTCCAAGCCCAACGTACTTGCGTAAACCAAAGCTTGATGAATAATGAACTACTGTATAATCTTGAACTTCAACTTGAAACTAAAGATGATGGGTTACTCTAATTCTTGAATCGTTTATGGATTCCAAACCAAGATAATCTTTGTACCTTATTGATGGACGAAGCACACAAGTCATGTTACTCTATCCATCCGAGTACAGAAAAATTTACATGGATCTCCGTATCCAGTATTGGTGGCCGGGTATGAAGAAGGATATAGCTTTGTACGTGTCCAAATGCCTTACTTGTCTTAAAGTCAAGGCAGAACATCAACATCCCTCCGGTTTGCTCGAACAACCAGAAGTTCCGGTATGGAAATGGGAGCACATTGCTATGGATCTCATCACTAAGTTACCACGTACTTCTAGAGGCCATGATGCCATTTGGGTAGTCATTGACCGTCTAACTAAGTTAGCACACTTTTTGCCAATTCGCGAGGATTTCTCTACTGACAAACTTGCTAAGATCTATATTGATGAGATCGTATCTCGTCACGGTGTTCCTTTGAACATCATTTTAGATCGTGATGCTCGTTTCCCATCTCGTTTCTTGAAAACCATGCAATCTGCCATGGGAACCAAATTAAATCTAAGCACTTCTTATCACCTCAGATGGCTGGACAAACCAAAAGGACAATCCAAACACTTGAGGATATGCTTAGAGCTTGTGTGATTGACTTTCGTGGTAGCTGGGATTCGCATCTACCTTTGATCGAATTCTCCTAGAACAACAGTTATCACTCCAGCATCAACATGGCTCCATTCGAGGCTCTTTATGGTCAGAAATGTCGTTCACCTGTCTGTTGGAATGAAGTTGGTGAAGCTCAAATCACCGGACCTGAACTCATTCAAGAAACAACAGACAAAATCATGAAAATCCGCAATAACCTTTTGACAGCAAGAAGTCGTCAAAAGAGTTATGCTGACAAACGACGCAAACCTTTTGAATTCCTAATTGGTGACCATGTTCTGCTCAAGGTATCCCCTTGGAAGGGTATGGTCCGATTTGGAAAGAAAGGTAAACTAGCTCCTTGATATGTGGGACCTTTTAAGATCATTGAAAAGATCAGAAAGGTAGCCTACAAACTCGAACTACCTCCTGAACTTGGAAATGTTCATCCAACTTTTCACGTGTCCAACTTGAAAAAGTGTATAACCGATGAAAACCTCCACATTCCTTTTGATGAAATTCGTATTGATGAGACCATGCATTTTGTCGAGAAACTTGTGGAAATTATGGACCGTGAAGTCAAGAAACTCAAGTGTAGTCGAATACCAATTGTGAAAGCTAGTTGGGAATCCAAACGTGGCCCAGAATTTACCTAGGAACGAGAGGATCAAATGAGAGCGAAATATCCACACTTTTCTCACAAGTCTTTTCCAATTAAATTTCCTGACGAAATTTCCCGAAGTAGGGGAGACTGTAACATTTGCAGCATTTCAACCAATGAGCACTTTTGATTGGTTGTGTTTTTAATAAAATTGTTTACAAAGTACTTAATCTTACAAGGACCTTAATCGGACACGCCGTCAAGAGCAAAAAATGGGACATCCCAGGCGCCATGCGCCAGATGCAGGTGCATCTCCCGCGACGCGCGGGGGAGTACCAGGACACGTGTTACCAGATCGCGACACGTGTCCAGCCTATACCTTTGATGATGCTAGCCTAGCCCTAGGGGTCACCTGCTGCGCCACGCGCGGGACTTCCCTGTTTCTGTCGCGACGCGCGGAGAAACCCAATTTGGGTATAAAAAGGCCCGCCTGGGACGAGTTCAAATCGCTCAGTTCGATCGAAAATCGACGTCTCTTACTCCCTCTAAACTCTGTTTGAATTCCGAACCCCCTAAACCCATAGACCTGCGAAGCTCTGCTCCGTTGTAAGTATTTCGACCCCGATCCCTAATTCGTCACCCTACCCGATTGATTTAGGACCCAGCAATGCATGTCGAGGCTCTGCCTAACTAAGTTCGTTGGGGTTCTGTCTCGTGTAGTACGGCCACCCTAACCGATTGATTTAGGACCCACGAACGCATGTCAAGGCTCTGCCCGACTAAGTCCGTTGGGGTTCTGTCTCGTGTTATATGGCTAAAGTGACTTGGGTTATTAACACGTGCGCATTGTATGTTATTAGGAAACGCTTGAGTGTTACTAAACACAATTAAGCAAGTCATCCACAATCCAAGTGAGTACATAGTCCCCTCTTTTACGTTTTCTTAATGTTTTGGGGTGATTCATATGTGCTAAACTGTTTTGAAAATTTCAAAACAATGAATATGGTTTATATATATACAATATGGTTTCAATAACGTGTGAAACTGGGTGGTGCTTTATCCATAACACGAGTATGTTCATTAACTTTGGCCAAGCCGACCGGTAGTATGTTATGGTACCATATGACCGAGAATCCCGTTACCAAATTTCCCGGGGTTTGTGTGGAAGTTTGGGGAACGACAGAAACTGCGCAATTAGTAAACCCTTTGGTGGTTTGTTACACAAGTCAACACAGGCTTGAATGTATTCACACACGACCACACTTGTTTACACAAAGACGATTAAAACACGAACAATTGAGGTACACAAAACAAAGGAAAGACTTTTGTCAAGATTCATGGCTACAAGATTCTCTTAATCATACCAACTTTTATGGTGGGTTAAACATGTTGCAATACCAACCCCATTTACTCCAAGTTTGGTTACAATATTTTCATTTATCAACTCTCGTATTCGAACGAGGTATTGCAATACAAGTGCAATTATGTTACTCGCCAGCATTCAATGTTGACTTTATTTTTTTACATATGTTTCAGGTACTAATACATGATCAAGTATGCTACACATAGGATGGACGCTGGCCTTAGCTTGATTAAAAATAAACTTAGTTGTATTTTGTTTTGAATTCCCAAAGACGATGTAATTTATAAGTTCAATAAAACCAAAACTTTAAATACCATGTGTTTGAAACAATTTGTAACGTGACCCCCGACGTTTCCGCCACGAGTTGTTTTATACGCGGTCGGGATGTTATAGGTCTGAGGGAGCTATTGGGCTCCTACAATGGTTTGAGAGTATCGAGAGCACTTTTTTCCATGTTCATTGTTCGAATGAGTGTAAAGTAGAGTTTGCTTCGAGTGTTTTCCAAAAGAGAGCACTCACGTGGTGGAATGGAGTTATGAGGGATAAAGGTGCTGATATAACATTGGCTCAAACGTGGGAAGAGATTAGAGCTTCATGATGAAAGAATTCTGCCCACGTCATGAGCAGACGACATTTGAGAATGAGTTCCATGATCTTAAATAAGTTAGTGGAGAACATCATGCCTACACTGACCGATATGAGGAACTAATTTTGTTGTGTCCTACCATGGTTACGCCTTTGGACAAGGCAATCGAAAAGTACATTGATGGCCTCCCAGACCCAGTTCAGGACATAATCACTGGTAGCAATCCCGCTACATTTAGACAAGCCATCGAACTAGCAGCTACCCTGACAGACTCTCAAGTCAAGAAGGGTAAACTTTTCCGCAAAGGCGACAAGAAACCATCTGACAAGACTATACACGAAAAACCAAAGGACACTAAAACTGAAACCTCCAAGAGGTCAAAGAAGCGTAAAGCTTCACAAAACTTTGCTGTAATTGCACAGAACAACCAAGTTGCTCCAAACAAATTAGCTCAACCTCCTCCGAGGAAACCTTATGCTGGTATAACACCGTTGTGCAACAGGTGCAATGCTCATCACCAAGCTCACCTACAGTGTCGTCAATGCACTTCATATGGGCGACTTGGTCATTTAGCAAATGCCTGTCGATCTGCTCTAAACCAAGTTATTCCTAACCCCGTTCAAACTCAAGCAAATCCTGCTCGAGTTCACTTTCCACCAGGTTCTTGCTATAACTGTGGCGAGATGGGTCATTCTAGAAACAACTGCCCAAAACTTGTTAATGCAAATCTAGCCCGTGGAAGAGCATTTAACATAAATAGTAACGAGACTCATACCAATGACGATGCAGCTTTAAACGTTTAAATTTTTTACATTTTCCTTTTGTTATCCAAGAATCTTGAAACAATTTGGTTGGTTTATAAATAATCTTGTTATTCCAATATTATTTACAAACCAATGTGATCACATGTATGTGTGATACAGCTCTACAATACCGATATCGAGGTTATGATTCCTTGCAAATCAAACTACTCTTGTGGTTTCTTCAATTCTGATGATCGCTTGCGATCTCTACGAAAATCCTATGTACACGTTTCTTTTAAGAACAAAGTACGAATCACAAAGTTACCCTTAATAGGATAACTTAAAGTACTACTTTAAATCCTTAATTGGATACCTAAGGGTACTTTCATAAGTCCTTAATTGGTCTGATGAAATATGTCTATGTGCATATCATTACTCACGGGTTTTTCATGACATTATACATAGTGCATGATTTCAAAAACATTGTACCTAATTTCAAAGACCTTATACATGATTTCAAAGACATTTCACATAATTTCAAAACATTTTTTAACATGGCATATTTACCTAATATACCTAGTGCATGATTTCAAAAACGTTGTACATATTTTCAAAGAACTTATGCATGGATTTCAAAAAAAAAACATTTTGCTTCGTATGTTGACCTAGCGTACCTAGTACATAGTTTTCAAAGAAATGTTTGCTACGTATGTTGACTTAGCATACCTAATACATGGTTTTCAAAGACATTTGTTTCGTATGTTGACCTAGCATACCTAGTACATGGTTTTCAAAACATTTTCACGACATGCTTACATTGTTCTAGACATTCCTGGTAAACAAAACACAAATCCCAAAAATCCTTATAGGATCTTCCTATCTTCATAGTTAGATTCTTGTGGATGTTTAAAGTGCAAATCGAAGTCCTTGATTGGATTCTCTGTGTGCTTTAGGATTATCGCGTTCAATGGATTCAAATGCTCATTATCCAAATCCTTGTAGAATCTTCCATATTTTGATGTGTTAGATTCTTAGTAGGATATCCAAAGTACTATCTTAAATCCTTAATGGGCTTTTACATGCAAATAATTAGACCCTTGGATTCCAAAGTACTATTCTAGTTAAAGAGATCATTCGTTGATCTAGTTAAAGAGATCCTTTGGCGATCTAGTTAAAGAGACCCTTTGGTGGTCTAGTTAAAGAGACCCTTTGGCGATCTAGTTAAAGAGACCCTTTGGTGGTCTAGTTAAAGAGACCCTTGGGTGGTCTAGTTAAAGAGATCATATGTTGATCTAGTTAAAGAGATCATGTGTTGAACTAATTAAAGAGACCCTTTGGTGGTCTAGTTAAAGAGATCATGTGTTGATCTAGTTAAAGAGATCAATTGTTGATCTAGTTAAAGAGACCCCTTGGTGGTCTAGTTAAAGAGATCATTTGTTGATCTAGTTAAATAGACCTGTTGGTGGTCTAGA
Organism: Scalesia atractyloides; assembly: GCA_947069175.1. Taxonomy (NCBI): domain Eukaryota; kingdom Viridiplantae; phylum Streptophyta; class Magnoliopsida; order Asterales; family Asteraceae; genus Scalesia; species Scalesia atractyloides. The sequence goes on from CAMTDV010000030.1 coordinate 34,385,800, forward strand.
CAAGTCATCACATGTTTATTCGTTTGATCTTTCCCCTACACATCACAAAATGAACTATGCGGACTATGCAAAGAATTGAGTAATTATGGATGCATACATAATTATAAAATTTGTTGAATAGTAAACCATAGCAAGTTTTGTCATGTGTAAGAACCTAAAGTGATAAAAATAACGAAACGGGAACAATGTAATAAGGACATGGTGGATACGCCGCTGGTACTTCCTATATATAAGTGTTCTTTCATACATTGCAAGCGTAGCGTTATTTAAGTTACTAGAAGTTTTAGACCTCGACCAATGTTGTTTTAGAACATAAGAACAAGAACATAAGCTAAACATACCCTAAATACCCTTTACATAACTTAGAAATAAGTTTTGAAGGGTTCGGTATGCTAAAAACACGCTTATACAACTCCAAGGACTATTTGCGACAACTGCGAAAGTCTGCCGATACTCGTATTTTTAAATACGAACCTTGTGTAGACATCCAAAAATTTTTGTAATCAATAAAATATTGTATTTTATTGATGAGAATGCAAAAAAATACCAATTGTTGCGCAATGTCGGTCATTTTCGTGTTCGTTATAGCGTTCGTCATAATTAAGAGAAAATCGCAACCATACAACCGAACGAACCGACACCCATGATATTTTTGGGCATAATTCAAGTCCCATATGCTTTAACATCCTTATAGAGCCTAAAAATTAGGTTAACAGGTGTTAGAAGTGACAAAACGCAAGTTTGGAAGTCAAAGGGGCCAAAGTTGCAACAAATGAAAACATGTGAATGTGCCCAGCAAGGGCCGACCGTAGCTTACGGTTAGGCCTGCCAGCACTGCTATTTTTGCCACTCCAAGCTTCCAAAACCCATCAATTCGAAACCATGGGCTTCTAAAATACTATTCCACGTTTTAGGACACTTGTTATCATCTCTTTAAGCCTCCTAACACTTGGAATCATCTCCTAAATCCTCTAAGTACTATAAATAGGTGACATGTTCTTCATTTCAACTTTCACCTTTCAAAAATTTTTTCTCCTTCTCTTGGAGCTTGTTTCCAGTAATTGGAGACCTTGTTTCTTAACACAAGTAAGTGCTCACTCCTTAGTCTATTTCATTTGTTTTAGCTTATTTGAGCTAAAAGTCAAACAGTTGACTTTTTGTTTGACTTTAGGTTCTGACCATTTTTGGTCAAGTCAAAGTTCAATTGAACTTTGCAACTTGATCGTAATCATGAAGGTTATAATCCCTTGTGATTACACCTTCTAATTACCACGTATCCTAGTCGAAGTGACGTGTCAAAGTTTCGGTCAAAATGCACACAATGTGCATTTTACGACGAAACTATTTCAGGTATCAAAACACCAATTTTTGATACCAAATCAATTTTATAAAATTAGTTAGACATGTTTTGACATGTCTAATTCGTCACTTCTAGTTTAGTGCTTTATTAGGCTCGTAAGTCGAGCGGTCTTGACCACCGTTTTGACTTTCGAATCCGACCCGTTTGGTCGATCTTAGGATATGACCAAACACATATTTGTGACCATAGTTGTATAAAGAATAACCTTCTAAGGTTATACCTTATGGTCACATCGTTTCGTTAGTATTATGATAAGTCATTCTTATGTTCCTTAGAAATGAGCAAAATGCCCTTTTTGCGAATAAATCCATTTTAAACATATATATCCAAATTTTGGACACATGAACCAATATTATAACAATTTCAAACATGTATGGGCATTTAAGACTTATCATGGGACATGTTTAACCATCCGATCACGCATTTATGCAAATGACACGTTAAGTAGCATAAGCTACCTTAACGAGTCATAACGGGTCAAAAGCACTTAGGATCACTTTCAAATCAGAATGTTAATCCTATTAAACCATATCATACGAGTCCCAACACTCGTTTGGTTACTTCATTCTATCCGATCTCTCGTTTAATGTCCTGACCCACTAACATAGTTATCCGACACATTAGGACACGTTTGAGTTTTGTTTATTCCGTTCATTCAAGGACATTTACGCAATCCTAGGTGAGTACACAGTTCCCCTCTTTTATGTTTTGCGAACGTTTTGGGGTGAGTCATATGTGCTAAATCATTTTCAAGTTTTTAATAACAAAATCTATGGTTTATATAAACAATACGATTTCAATAATGTGAACAACTTGTTGGTGCGTTATCCATGACACGAATGACATTCGTTAAAATTGATCACACCGATCGGTAGTATGTTATGGTACTAGAGGACTGACAATCCCATTAACAAGCTGTTCACTGGATTTGGTGGAAGTTTGTGAAACGACATAAACTGTTTCTGATTAACAAATCATTTGTTGATTTGTTAGTCTAGTTAAAGAGACCTTTTGAGGTCTATTAAAGATACCCCTTATGTGGTATAGTCAACACTTGTTTGAATGTGTTCATTAAAGAACGACCACAAGTTTTCACAATTAAAACACAGACAATTGATTGATGACATAGACAAGTGGTTTATGACACGGACGATTGTTTTATAACAAGGACAATTGGTTTATAACAATGACACGTAATGATTTTCACTTAAAGATATAAACCATATATAGTGTTTTTTCAAATCGATTTCTTACTCGGTTTACGAAAGAAATGTTTTTTGTGACATATGTGGTGATTCGATCTGGTAATGATTCCGAGCAATTTATCAATCAATGAAATCTTGTGTTTTATTTCCGAGATTTGTATAATTATCATGACAAATGCACATATTCAATTCTTGCGCGATTTCAAACTCTCAAACCACTTCTGGAAGTAAATCGCAAACTCTTACGCAAATGTAATCAGTTTAATGTGACGTTCACTCCGGAACAAGGATATAAGCTAAACATACCCTAACTACCCTTTACATCACTTAGAAATAAGTTTTGAGGGTTTCGTATGGTAAAAACATGTTTATTCAAGCTCAGAAACTATTTGTGACATTTGCGAAAGTCTGCTGACTCTCGTATTTTTGAATACGAACCATGTATAGACATCTAAAAATTTTTGTAATCAATAAAATCTTGTATTTTATTGATAAAAATGAAAAAAATATCAACCGTTTCGAAATTTCAGTATTTTTCATGTTCGTTAAAGCGTTCGTCGTAATTAAGCAAAAAATACAACCGTACAACCGAACGAACTGACATCCACGATATTTCTAGCCATATTTCAAGTCCCCTATGCTTTAACATCCTTATAAAGCCTAAACATTAGGTTAAGGGGTGTTAAAAGCGACGAAACGCGACAATATAAGTCAATGGGTCATTTCTGCCAAATTCCAAAAGTCTGCCCCCAGCCCAAGCCTTACGGACAGTAAGGAGGACCCCCATATGGTCCGTATGCAGGTCCCAGCTCAGTAGATTCCAAACAGCTACTTGGCAGCTTCTTGTTTCATGCATTGGAGCCCAAGAACTCGAAATTGCCACCTTCTAACCTGCATTTGACACTTGGTAAACCCCTTCTAAGATCATGACACCCCTTGGACACTTGTGATGATCTTATGGCATTTTAAACACTATAAATAGCCAAGGAATTTGGCCATTTCAACTTGCTCATTTCATCTTCCTACCTCCCACTATCTTGGAGCTTGTTTCCAGCTTATTGGAAGCCTCCTATTGAGTTCTAAAACTTCCTAGAGCATAAGTAAGTGTTCTCCCTTAGTCTATTTCATTTCTTTTAACTAATTTGAGCTAAAAGTCAGATATTTGACTTTCTGTTTGACTTTCAATTCATACCATATTTGGTCAAGTCAAAGTTCAATTTAACTTTGCAACGTGATTGTAATCACGAAGGTTATAATTCATAGCGATTGCACCTTCTGATTACCACGTTTACTAGTCGAAGTGACGAGTCAAAGTTTCGGTCAAAGATGCGCATTATGTGCATTTTATGATGAAACTATTTTCGGGTATGAAAACACCAAGTTTTGATACCAAATCAATTTTGCAACTTAGTTAGACATGTTTTGACATGTCTAACTTGTCACTTCAAGTTTAGTGCTCTATTTTAGTCGTAAGTCGAGCGGTCTTGACCACCGCTTTGACTTTCGAATCCTACCTGTTTGGTTGATCTTAGGTCCGACCAAACACATATTTGTGACCTTAGTTGTATAAGGAATAACCCTCTGAGGTTATACCTTATGGTCACGTCGTTTGGTTAGTGTTATGATAAGTCGCTTTTATGCTCTTTAATGATGACCAAAACACCCTTTTTGTGCATAAATCAATTTAAGCATATGTGACCAAAGTTTTGACATATAAACTAATGTTACAACATTATTAAACATGTTTTGGCATATAAGACTTATCATAATACATATCTAACCATCCGAACACATGATTACGCAAATGACTCGTTAAAGTAGCGTAAACTACCTTAATGAGTCATAACGGGTCAAAAACACTTAAGATTTATTTCAAATCAGGATGTTGAGTTTGTTAAACCATTTCATATGAGTTCCAACACTCATTTGGTTTACAAGACCTCATTAATAAAACCATTTCATATGAATCACTTGGACAAATGTTTTCACACGATGACATACAACGATTTTCAGTTAAAGATATAAACCATCAAAAGTTTTCTTTTAAATCGGTTTACTACTCGATTTTACAAAAGAAATGTTTTAGTCAAGATCCATGGCCACAAGGTCTTTCACAAACTCTAACCAACTTGTTTTAGTTGGTTAACAATATTGCAATACCAAACACTTTTGATACAAGATTTTCACTTAACGACTCTAGTAGTCTGACGAGGTATTGCATTATGTATTCAAAGCCTGAATTTGACACACTCACAAAACCTATGTACTCGCCGGCTTTTTATGCTGACTTTCTTTTCACATATGTTTCAAGAGCTAACGTATGATGTACCTAAGCTTGCTTCACGTAGGATTTGGACGTGGGCCTTAGGGACATAAAACCAAGAAAGACAAATTTAAATATGTTTTGTTTCTATTATTCTCAAGACAATGTAAACACCTTAATAAATCAATAATATAAAACTTCAAGTACCATGCGTTGTTGAAACAATTTGTAACGTGACTCCCCGACGTTTCCCCGCGGTTTGTTGTTTTTACGCGTTCGAGGTGTTACAGAATGGTATCAGAGCATATGGTTATAGGGAATTAGGTTATTAGTAATGCTTTGACCTAGACAATACAAAAGTCACAAACTCTTTCTGAAAACTTTTTACACGAAAACATCTATCCTTAGATGAGTCAGTTTTTGGCTTCATGCCGTCAAAGTTTCCAAAATCTCGTCAAAGTTTGGGCTTTAATAATGCGAACACATGCAATCTAGAAGGGTGGATGCCTGTACCCCGAGTTTTCTGTCTAAGGCTAGAGTGTTCCTACAAATCCACTTAATTGGACCAGTCACTCTTACCTGAGAACTCTTGGGGTGTGTTAACTTATAAGCTAAAGCATGTCTTCGCGATACATTATAAAGACCCATTTACATTGATCAGTCACCGTGTGTCATTTGTTTGTTTTGAGAAACGAACGAATGACCACAATCCTTATGTTTCGTCGATATTCTAATGTCTCTTATATTTATCCAATGTCAATCTCACACATTTTCTCTCATGTTTCCTCTCTTTTAGAATGCCTCTTCGTCGCAACATTGCCCAAGACACCGAAATGGCGGCTTTAATTGCACAACAAATGGCTGCTATACTTCCGAACCTTGTAACCCAACTAAATCAATCTTATAATAACAATAACAACAACAACGCAACTGCTCAGTGCAACTATAAAACATTCTGTTCGGCTACACCACTCAAGTTTTCTGGGTCTGAGGGAGCTTCCGGGCTCCTACAATGGTTTGGAAGTATCGATAGCACTTTTCATTATGTGTAGTGTCTGAATGAACACAAGGTAGAGTTTGCTTCGAGTGTCTTTCAAAAGAGAGCACTCACGTGGTGCAACAGAGTGATGAGAGATAGGGGTGCCGATGTGGCGATGGCACAAACATGGGAAGAGCTTAGGGCTCTTATGATGAAGGCATTCTGCCCTCGCCACGAACAAAGGTATTCAAAAATGAATTCCATGATCTCAAGCAAGATAGTGGCGAGAATGGTGCTTATACTAACCGGTACGAAGAGTTAAGCTTGTTGTGTCCTACGATGGTGACGCCTTTGGATAAGGCGATTGAGAAATACATCAATGGCTTTCCTGACCCCATTCAGGTCATGGTTACTGGTAGAAACCCTACTACCGTTCGACAAGCTATCGAGCTAGCTGCAACCTTGACTGACTCACAAGTCAAGAAAGGTAAACTCCACCGCAAAGGTGACAAGAAACAGGCTGCTAAGACCACTAAGGAGAAACAAAAGGAAAACAAAGCTGAACCTTCCAATAGATCGAGGAAGCGTAAGGCTTCACAAAACTTTATTGTGACTACTCAACCAAATCAAGCTGCTTCCAACCAACCAGCTCAGCCTCCTGCGAGGAAACAATATGCTGGAACTGCACCATTTTGTAACCGGTACAGTGGTCACCACCAAACTCACCTACCCTGTCGTCAATGTACCTCATGTGGACGACTCGGTCATACGGCCAATATTTGTCGATCCGTCCAGAATCAAGCTAACCCAAACCCCGTTCAACCCTAAGCAAATCTTGCTCAACCCCACTTTCCACCCGGGTCTTGTTATAACTATGGCGAGATGGGCCACTACAAGAACAACTGCCCAAAACTTGTTAATGCTAATCCCGCACATGGACGGCATTCGACATCAACGCCAACGAGGCTCTTGCTGATAACGAAGTTGTTAATGGTATGTTCCTTGTTAACAATTATCATGCTTCTGTTCTTTTCGATTCGGGTGCCGATAGAAGCTTTGTATCCCTAGCTTTCGAACCTTTGCTTTCAACGCCTAGAACTAAACTAGGAAAGTCCTTGACAGTCGAAATAGCGAGTGGCGAACCCCTTAAACTTGATTATGTCATTCGTGATTGCCAATTGAACCTCAATAACCATCTTTTTCCCATTGACCTCACGCCAATGCAACTCGGGAGTTTTGACCTCATCATAGGAATGGATTGGTTAACCAAACATCATGCCGAAGTTATCTGTTTCGACAAGATAGTTCGTATACCTCTTCCATCTGGTGAAATCCTAGAAATTCATGGAGAGAAACCCTATAGTAGCCTAAAACTCATGACCTGTACCCAAGCCCAAAAATACATACGAAAGAAATATGTAGCCTTTCTGGCGCATATCGTAGAGGAGAAAGGCAAGGGCAAAACTATTAAGGACATCCCCGTTGTTTGGGATTATCCTGAGGTGTTTCTTGAAGAGCTACCGGGTTTACCGTCAGTACGTCAAGTTGAGTTTCGTATAGACCTTGTACCTGGCGCCAACCCAATAGTCAAATCTCCTTACCGCCTTGCACCACCTGAGATGCAATAGTTATCGAAACAACTTCAAGAGTTATCAGACAAAGGATTTATTCATCTGAGTTTTTCACCTTGGGGCGCTCCTGTCCTATTCGTGAAAAAAAAGGATGTATCCTACCGTATGAGCATCGATTATCGTGAGCTTAACAAACGCACGATGAAATCGATATCCCTTACCTCGTATTGATGATCTCTTTGATCAACTACAAGGTGCTACCTGCTTTTCCAAGATCAATATGCGTTCTGGGTATCATCAGCTTTGTGTACTCGAGGAAGATATTCCCAATACTGCTTTCCGCACACGATACGGTCATTACGAGTTCACTATCATGCCTTTTGGCTTAACAAATGCACCCTCCGTCTTCATGGACTTAATGAACCGGGTTCGAAACCTTATTTAGATAAGTTCATCATTGTTTTCATCGACGACATCCTCATTTATTCCAAGTCTCGAGCCGAACACAAACAACATCTCCGATTAACGACATAACTTCTAAAGAAAGAACAACTCTATGCCAAATTTTCCATGTGTGAATTTTGGCCTAAAGAAGTTCAATTCTTGGGTCACATAGTCAATGAGCAAGGTATACATGTGGATCCCTCCAAAATCTTTGCGATTAAGGGTTGGAACACACCGACTACTCCCACAGAAGTTTGCTCATTTCTTGGTCTTGCTGGATATTACCGTCGATTCATAACGAACGTCTCAAAGATCGCGGTTCCCCTCACTGCTTTGACTCAGAAGAATATGCCTTTTGAGTGGGGACCCAAACAAGAGAAAGCTTTTAAACACTGAAACAAAAGCTCTGCGATGCTCCTATTCTATCTTTACCCAATGACAACGATGATTTTGTCTTCTATTGTGACGCATCGAATCTAGGCCTTGGATGTGTTCTCATGCAACGAGATAAAGTTATAGCCTATGCGTCAAGACAATTAAAAATCCACAAGAAGAACTACACAACTCATGTTCTCGAGTTAGGTGACGTAGTTTTTGCTCTCTATATTTAGAGACATTACCTTTATGGTACGAAATGTGTGGTTTTCACCGGCCACAAAAAGTCTCCAACACATATTCAATCAAAAGGAGCTAAACATGAGACAACGATGCTAGGTCTAACTCTTGAACGACTACGAATATGAAATTCGCTACCATCCTGGCAAGGCGAATGTCGTAGCCGATGCACTTAGCTGTAAGGAATGTGTCAAACTTTATTGTGTTCGACTTCAATCTGATATCCAGATACGTATCCTTCAAGCACAACGTACATGTGTAACCCAAAGTTTGTTGAAAAATGAGCTGCCTCAAAATCTCGAACTTCAACTACAAACGAAAGCCAATTTACTCTTTACATAAACCGTTTGTGGGTTCCGAGTCAATATAACCTCCGCACCTTATTGATGGACGAAGCTCATAAGTCTCGTTATTCAATCCATCCTGGTGCAGACAAAATGTACAAGGATCTTCGTAACCAGTATTGGTGGCCGGGTATGAAAACGGATATTGCTTTGTATGTGTCTAAATGCCTAACTTGTCTTAAAGTCAAGGCTGAACATCAACGCCCATCTGGTTTGCTTCAACAACCAGAAATACCGGTATGGAAATGGGAGAACATTGCGATGGATCTCATCACTAAACTACCTCGCACATCTAGAGGTCATGATGCTATTTAGGCAGTTATTGATCGTCTAACAAAGTCAACACACTTTTTGCCGATCCATGAGGATTTCTCTTCTAACAAACTCGCCAAAATCTACTTTAATGAGATTGTATCTCGTTATGGTGTTCCTTTGAACATCATATCTGACCGAGATGCTCGATTCTCATCTCACTTTTGAAGACCATGCAATTTGCTATGGGAACCAAACTCAATCTGAGCACTGCTTATCATCCTCAATCTGATGGACAAACTAAAAGGACGATTCAAACACTGGAGGATATGCTTAGAGATGTGTGATCGATTTTGGTGGTAGTTGGTATTCGCATCTACTGTTGATCGAATTCTCCTACAACAATAGTTATCATGCCAGCATCAACATGGCGCCTTTTGAGATCTATACGGTCGAAAATGTCGTTCACCTGTCTGTTGGAGTGAGATCGGTGAAGCACAGCTCACTGGACCTGAACTCATTCACGACACAACAGACAAAGTCAAGAAAATTCGCGATAACCTTTTGACAGCTAGAAGCCATCAAAAGAGTTATGCGGACAAGCGATGCAAGCCCTTAGAATTTCAAGTTGGTGACCACGTCCTTATCAAGATATCCCCTTGGAAAGGTGTGGTCAGATTTGGAAAGAAACGAAAACTTGCACCAAGATATGTTGGACCATTCAAGATCTTGAGAGAATCGGAAAGGTGGCCTAACGACTTGAGCTACCTCCTGAACTTGGGAACATTCACCCAACATTTCACACGTCCAGTTTGAAAAAGGGTTTAGCCGATACAAATATCTACATCCTACTCGACGAAATTCACGTTGATGACACTATGCACTTTGTCGAGAAACCCGTGGAGATATTGGACCGTGAAGTCAAGAAACTTAAGCGTAGACGAATACCGATAGTTAAAGTGCATTGGAATGAGAGGATCAAATGAAAGTGAAATACCCACACCCGTTTCCATAAATTTCATCTAATTAAATTTCGGGACGAAATTTCCTAAAGTAGGGGAGACTGTGACATCAGTGGTGATTCGATCATGTAACGATTTCGAACAATTTATCAATCAATGAAATCTTGTGTTTTATTTCCGAGATTTGTATAATTATCATGACAATTGCACATATTCAATTCTTGTACGATTTCAAACTCTCAAACCACTTCTGGAAGTAAAATCGCAAACTGTTATGCAAATGTAATCAGTTTAACGTGACGTACACTCTGGAACAAGGATATAAGCTAAACATACCCTAAATACCTTTTATAGCACTTATAAATAAGTTTTGAGGGTTTCAGTATGGTAAAAACATGTTTATTCAAGCTCAGGGACTATTTGCGACATTTGTGAAAGTCTGCTAATTCTCGTATTTTTTAATATGAACCATGTTTATAACATCCAAAAATTAATGTAATCTAAAATCTTGTATTTTATTGATAAGAATGCAAAAATATCAATCGTTTCGAAATTTCGGTCTTTTTCGTGTTCGTTAAAGCGTTCGTCATTATTAAGCGAAAAACGCAACCGTAAAACAGAACGAACCGACATCCATGAAATTTCTATCCATATTTCAAGTCCGCTATGCTTTAACATCCTTATAAAGCCTAAAATTTAGGTTAACGGGTGTTAAAAGCGACGAAACACGACAATACAAGTCCAGGGGCCATTTCTGCCAAATTCCAAAAGTCTGCCCCCAGCCCAAGCCTTACAGACGTAAGGAGACCTCCATACGGTCTGTATGCAGGTCCCCGCTCAGTAGATTTCAAACAACTACTTGGAAACTTGTTGTTTCATGCCTTGGAGCCCAAGAACTCGAAATTGCCACCTTCTAACCAACATTTGACACTTGTTAAACCCCTCCTAAGATCAAGACACCTCCTTGGACACTTGTGATAATCTTATGGTATTTTAAACACTATAAATAGCCAAGGAATTTGGCCGTTTCAACTTGCTCATTTCATCTTCCTACCTCCCACTCTCTTGGAGCTTGTTTCCAGAATATTGGAAGCCTCCTACTGAGTTATAAGACTTCCTAGAGCACAAGTAAGTGTTCTTCCTTAGTCTATTTCATTTCTTTTAACTATTTTGAGCTAAAAGTCAAACAGTTGACTTTCTGTTTGACTTTCAGTTCTGACCATATTAGGTCAAGTCAAAGTTCAATTGAACTTTGCAACGTGATCGTAATCATAAAGGCTATAATCCATAGTGATTGCACCTTCTGATTGCTACGTTTACTAGTCGAAGTGACGAGTTAAAGTTTCGGTCAAAGATGCGCATTATGTGTATTTTACGATGGAACTATTTTCGAGTATGAAAACACCAAGTTTTGATACCAAATCAGTTTTGTAACTTAGTTAGACATGTTTTGACATGCCTAACTTGTCACTTCAAGTTTAGTGCTTTATTTGGGTCGTAAGTCGAGCGGTCTTGACCACCGCTTTGACTTTCGAATCTGACCCGTTTGGTCAATCTTAGGATCCGACCAAACACATATTTGTGACCTTAGTGATATAGGGAATAACCCTCTAAGGTTATACCTTATGGTCACGTCATTTGGTTAGTGTTATCATAAGTCGCTTTTATGCTATTTTATAGTGACCAAAACGCCCTTTTTGCGCATAAATCAATTTTAAGCACATGACCAAAGTTTTGACGTATAAACTGATGTAACCACATTATTAAACATGTTTTGGCATATAATACTTATCATAAGACATATCTAACCATCCGAATACATATTTACGCAAATGACCCGTTAAAGTAGCGTAAACTACATTAACGAGTCATAATGGGTCAAAAGCACTTAGGATTCATTTCAAATCAGAATATTAAGTTTGTTAAACCATTTAATATGAGTTCCAACACTCATTTGGTTTACAAGACCTCATTCTATATGATCATCCGGTTAAAGTCCCGATAATAACATAGTTATCCGATATCAAGACACACTTGAATCCTTGAACTCTTGCAATCCCAAGTGAGTACGTTGTCCCCTCTTTTATGTTTTTCAAATGTTTTGGGGTGATTCATATGTACCTATTACTATTTTCATGATTCAAAATAATATATATGGTTTATATATATACAAAAAAGGTTTAAAATGTGAGTGCATAGTTCCCCTCTTTTATTTTTTGCAAATGTTTCAGGGTTATTCATATGTGCTAAACCATTTTCAAGTTTTCAAAATAAAGTCTATGGTTTATATAAAACACAACGATTTCAATAATGTGAATGAACTTGTTGGTGCGTTATCCATAACACGAATGACATTCATTAAATTTGGCCAAGCCGACAAGTAGTAAGTTATGGTACCAAAGGACTGCCAATTCCATTACCAAAATCCCCGGTGTTTATAGGGATGTTTGGGGAACGATAGAAACTATTTTTAACAAACCCTTTGATGGTTTGTTAGTCGATTTAAAGAGACCCTTTGATGGTCTAGACGAGTCAACACATGTTTGAATATATTCACCAAAATGACCAAAACTTTTCACAATTAAAACAAGGACGATTTATTTATGACACGGACGATTGGTTTGTAACAAGGACGGTTGATTTATAACAAGGACGATTGGTTTATAACACGGACGAATGGTTTATAATACGGATGAATGGTTTATAACACAGACGATTGGACGATTGGTTTATGGTAAGTGTTTTAGATAACGAGGCGTGTGTAATTTGATTAAAGCATGGTGGATACGCCGTTGGTACTTCCTATATGTAAGTGCTTTTATCGTATTACATATCGTGGCGTTATTTGAATCACTTGGACAAATGTTTTCAAATGATGACACGCAACGCTTTTCACTTAAAGATATTAACCATACAAAGTTTTCTTTTAAATCGATTTACTACTCGATTTTACAAAAGAAATGTTTTAGTCAAGATTCATGGACACAAGGTCTTTCACAAACTCTAACCAACTTGTTTTAGTTGGTTAATAATATTGCAATACCAAACACTTTTGATACAAGGTTTTCACTTAACGACTCTAGTAGTCTGACGAGGTATTGCAATATGTATTCAAAGCCATGAATTTAACACACTCACAAAAGCTATGTACTCGCCGGCTTTTTATGCTGAATTTATTTTCACATATGTTTCAGGAGCTAACGTATGATGTACCTAAGCTTGCTTCACATAGGATTTGGACGCGGCCCTTTGCCACATAAAACCAAGAAAGACAAATTTAAATAAGTTTTGTTTCTCAAGACAATGTAAACACATTAATAAATCAATAATACAAAACTTCAAGTACCATGTGTTGTTGAAACAATTTATAACGTGAGTCCCTGACGTTTTCATCGCGGTTTATCGTTTTTTACGCGGTCGGGGTGTTTCCAGCCCTAGTCAAGATTCTGCCGCGGTTTATTGTTTTCTTTTTTACTTATATCAACTTATTAAGTTGTTTAAATATATTGCAATATCAAACACTTTTTAATTTCAAGATTTATACTCGTCGACTCTCAAAGTCTGACGGGTATTGCAATATGAATATAAAGCCATGAATATGACACACAAAACCTATGTACTCGCCGGCATTTTTATACTGACTGTATTTTCACATATGTTTAAGGAATCATTATTTGATGATTTGATTGCATACTTCGCATAGGATGGATGCGGGCCTTAGTGACTTTAAAACTTGAAAGATAAATTGATTGTATTTGTTTTTCGCTATTCCAAGACATTGTAATTCAATAATTCAATAAAAAAAAACTTTAAATACCAAGTTTTGTGAAACAATTCCCTGTAACGTGACTCCCCGATGTTTTCGCCGAGGTTTGTTGTTTTACGTGATCGGAGTGTTACACAATTTAAATCAAACTTAACTTAAATAAGTTTTGATAAACTTTATAAATTTTAATAAAACTTTAAAATATACTAAATCTATAAAATTTTGCTTTATAAACATTTGTTCATAAAGCTTTATAAATGAAAGTTATATTTTTTTCTTAATTTCTACAATGTTTATAAATTTCTAGATATGAGTTGCCAAAAGTTTAAATAAATTGTTTTGTTTATGTAGTTAATAACATATTTATTATTTATAACCTTTAATTATAAGTATATAAACCACTGTGTTTAATATATTTTAGAACTAAAAAACGTATAACTATAGATAATTTAAAAAAAAAATATATGGATAGTTATGTAAATGAAATATATGATATTTGTATTTATTGACATAAAAGATAAAATTTCCAAATAAGGTACAAATGGTTTTAATCATTAATTTCATGTTTTTGGTACATTCTTGATGATTCTTAATGAAACCTTTAGATTATCCTAACTTGACTCTTGTGAATCAAAACTAGTGTCTAGTGATTTATCTTGTAATTGTATGTTGTATGGATGCAATTTTGATGATAGAAACCCTAGTGTGATCGCTTGTTCATACCTTATCTAAAGAGGAAACTTTATCGATGATGAATTTTGTTTAGGCCCGCATGTATGATGTTTAGTGTTGGTTGCTATGATGTTTGTAAGTATAGTTAGGTGATGTGTCTAAAAGACAACATATATTTAGATTATTAAAACACGCATTTTGATAGTTTTTTGTAGTAAATCTTATTTGAAAAGGATTAAATGTTTGGCAATTTGTAGATCCCTAGGTGAAATGAAGGATATATGGGAAGATGAGGATGTTACTAAAGATGCAAAGAAGGCCGACCCAATGGACGAACGTACATCACATAAGCAGGTGAATGACTATGAGTCGTACGCCTACAGTGAGTTACACCACCTTATTGATTTGAACCATAATGAGATTATACATGACGTGACGGACTTACAGGCAGTACCCGAAGAGTTGGTTATGGGTCATACCCGACCTGGACAATACCAGGACCTTATTTAAAGGAAGAGATGTCATTGGAAACCCTAAGTTATGAATTTAGCAACAAGAATCGCACAAAGGTTGTTTCAAGGAGGTAGATTCGCTAATGAACTAGTGATTATGTAAGCTATATGATGAGTATTGACTATTGAATGAGTTTTTGTGGATGATTTAGGTCTTTCTATAAAGTTATGCATGCTAGATTTGTTTTATCTATTTTTAGGCTACATATCGATCATTAGTCTAGGGCTGGTAACTTAGTAGGTAGAGGACAAACTTGTTTAAGGGTTGGTGATTCATACGGGTCACCTATAGGAAGAATTTGATTAAAATTATTTAGAAACTACTTAAGGGTTTGCTTTAAATTTAGTAAAACAGATAGTAATCCTCTCGATTCATCAATCTACTGTTGCTAGAACAATATAAGAAACTCTTATATCATAAGGGATTAGTAAATGACTTTGTTACTTAGAAGCTCATAAATAGGTGTGTCTATAGCTTGGTTATTCGGGGACATGAGGTTAACCTGAGTGGGCTCTAGATTTTTCACACTAAATTCTCATCACTAGTGTCAACTATGATGATCTTTGCCTAAAAAAACAATAATCAACTGATTTGCAAAAGTATTAAGATGATTCTAAACTTAATTGGTTATCTTTCTTAAACCTGTTTTCATAAACTTCATCATTAGTTTGTTTTAGTAGTTTTCACCATCGTAAAAGTCACCTAGGTAAGATATTACGAAAAAAAATGATATGTTAATAGATTTTGTGTCCATACTTGAGTACTTACCTTAGCTATCTATATTCTGATAGGTATGCTTGCCTAGAATGTATATAGACAGTATTTGTGTTTTTACCTTAAAACTAATATGTGTTTGTGTGCAAATTTATTTGTTACTTTATACGTACGTCAAGTTTTTGACGCCGTTGCCAAGGACACATCACTATTTCTATCTTTATAATAGTAGTTTAGCCACTTAGTTAGGATTTTTAGTTTTCTTTTTGTTTGTTTCCTGCTTTCTTTCGTGTACCTTAGTACTCTTTAGTGCGTTAGACTTCACTTAGGAATACCGGTAGAACGAACCATTTTGGATCATGTACGTCCCTCTACTGATGTGATTAGGAATAATATCATTAGACCTAGAGTTGGAGCGAACAACTTCTCAATCCCGACTTAGATCATCACAATGATTCAGCGCTCATGTCAATATCATGGACTTGCAGACGAAGACTCGAACGATCACATAAATAAATTTCTTGAACTATGTGATACTTTCAAAATGGAAGAAGTATTCGATAATGTAGTGAGACTCTGTCTTTTACCGTTCTCACTAGTAGGAAAAACCCGCTCATGGCTTAGCTCTTTAGCCGTTGGTTCTGTCACTTCATGGACAAACATGGCTGAAAATTTCTACAAAAATTGTTTTATCCCTCTAAAACAAATCGCTTACGTAGCAGAATGGATGGTTTTTCAGGATACTTTTAGATCCCTATCCTTCCTAAGGACCAAGATAAGACGATGTTTACTAGTCCGTTTGGAACATTTGCCTATCGACGCATGCCATTTGGATTGTGTAGTGCGCTAACCACGTTCCAAAGATGCATGACGACAATATTTTATGACATGATTGACGAATCCATGGAAGTTTTCATGGACTTTTCAGTCTTTCAAGATTTTTTAACCATTGTTTAAAGAATCTAGAATGAATGCTTATTCGTTGCAAGGAAACAAAACTTAAGATAAATTGGGACAAGTACCATTTCATGGTCACTATAGGCATTGTCCTAGGAGATAAGATTTTAAAAATGGATTGGAGGTAGACCATGCTAAAATACTCACTATTGCTAAACTTCTACCTCCCACTTCCATAAGAGTCATTTGGAGTTTTCTTGGACATGCCGGTTTTTATAGGCGCTTTTATCAAGGACTTTTCAAAGATAGTACAACCAATGACTCATCTCTTGGAGAAAGACACCACTTTCAGCTAGCCCGGAATGTGTTGAGGCGTTTAAAACAATAAAACGAAAATTAATTAAGGCTCTAATTATGGTGGCACCCAATTGGGAATTACCATTCGAGCTCATGTGTGACGCTAGCGACTACGCATCGGAGTTGTACCGGGTCAAAGAAAAGAAAAATACTTTCACCCAATCTATTATGCTAGCAAAACATTAAACCACACTCAAGAGAATTACACCACCATAGAGAAAGAACTGTCAGCTGTAGTGTTCGCTTTTGACAAATTTCGTTCACATCTAATCCTCTCTAAAACAATAGTTTACACTAATCACTAAGCATTAATGTGACACACGGCAATTTTGAGTCTGTACCGTACTAGTGTGACACATGTTATCAATGAATAAAAGCAATATTTTATTCAATTAGGTGTTAATTGATAGTATTTGATGTGTTGGTAAATCCAAAGTTTGTTAAAAATTATGTTGGCAAAAATAAGATAAACGTTTATCGCGTAACTATAACACCCAAAAAACGGGTTTGGTAATTAAACCCTATAAATATTAAAAAACTGATAAAATACCATCAATGGTAAAAGATTAACCAAATAAGCGTTAGGATTTTAAATAATCAAAGCTAACGCTAGTTAAAGAGAACAAATACATTGTAATAAGTAAGAGTTTACAAAAGGCTAGGGTAAGGGGGACTTAAATTGAATCGGGTTGTAATACCCCAAATTTAAGTAATTTGACTAGGAATATCTAAACCTAGTTATAATAATGGTTAATTGCTAGTAAGTGTTCTATGGGGGTTAAACAAAAACTAAACTTGAGGGACCCAAGATGTCAAATAGGAAACATGAGTTTTTTTTTAAAAGACATACACACACTTAATGTGTGTATGTTGATCTTCAGGAGAAAAGAAAAAAAAAGGATGTAACCTTAGTTCATCCAAAATCATCAAAATTGAAGAGAAATTGGAGCTCAAATTAGTGCATGAACATGAATTATCGATGACTTAAACTAGGGGATCATAAGGTATGTCAAAAATCTTAATTTGGTGATATTATGATTGTAGGTAGAATTCATGGATTTCCATCCATGTATAAATATGAGAAATTGAAGTAAGATAAGAGATGTATACTTGCTTAGGAACAAACCCTAAGTGAAAATTTTGAATAAATTGCTATGATTTTGGTGTTTGGAGGATTTACCACACCTAGTTAAATGGGTTTTCGATAATATGATAAAGTTGATAAACTTGTGCTTAGAATTATCATACATGGTAGTAGTAGGAAGATACTTGAACAATTTATATGTTTGAGTACATGTTCATACTTGCCATGAGATGGGTTTTTGTATGATATAATGAAATTGATGTTATGTTATTGGTGTAAAAGATGCTTGAAATCATCATGTTTACTAGTTTGTATGGGGAATTTGAATAATATTAGATGTTCGGATGAATGTCTAATAATATGATGAAATAGGTTTTTACATAGAGATGAAAATCTTTAGTTCTAGCATGATAGATGGGTGAGCTAGTATTGGTAATTGAAAGCTAAGTTAGCTTGATGTTAATAATTGCATGAACTTGTTAAAGTGAAGGAAATGGGATGAACTTGGTTGAGTAACTTAGTTAAAATGGTGGTGTAAAATTAATGCTTATCGAGTATTTGATAGAATGCCCAAATGAGTTGTTGACTTATTAGTGCATTTACATATGTTAATAGACAGTTTGACTTTGAAAAGGCAAACTGCCTATAATAGAATCAAATGGTAATTTTGACATAGAGTCCGTAAGGTGGGATATTGAACCATCTTGCGAATGTTAAATGACAGTTGACACTTGACAAGCTAGGTGGAAGCTTTGAAAGGAACGAGTAAAACGGATTAAAGACGTGGAAAAAAGCATAATCGGACGCAAAGTAAGTAAATCTTACAACTCTTAAAATAGAATTACAACATAAATGGTGTTTGGTAATTTTTATAGATTTTTCTAAAGTTGTTTGACAAGGTTTTCACGGATGTTTTGTCAAAAAAATAGTTGTTGACATCAACTGTTCTGTTAGTTGCAGAAATTATCTCAAGGTCTTAACCATCGAGTTTTGACACGATATTTGACCAGAAGTGGCCTTACAACATGATGGATGTTTGGTAATTTTTATAGATTTTTCTGAAGTTGTTTGACAAGGTTTTCGCGGATGTTTTGTCAATAAATTAGTTGTTGACAACAACAGTTCTGTTAGTTGCAGAAATTATTTCGAGGTTTTAACCATCGAGTTTTGACACAATATTTGACCAGAAGTTGTTTTTCAATATAAAGGGTGTTTGGTAAGTTGTATACATTTTAATGAAACGTCCAATGCGGTTCATGCCGATGTTTTATCAATAAATTAGTGGTTGACATAAAAATTTTGATAATTTCATAAAGAGTTCAAATGTCCACTATTTTAATCTAAACCTCTAAAGGACCTGTTACAAAAAGGGTTAAAGTTAACTAAAATGCCCCCGGATGATGAATCTGATAAATTGCCCTTAAAGGTAAAAAAAAGAAAAAGAAAAATGATTCTTATAATTGGGATAAACATTCCGATAGCGTAAAAGCGGAGGCATAAGCTTTTTGGCTTAAAGCTTACTAATGGGTCCTTTTGGGTAAATGCTATACCTGAAGAAATCAATGAAAAAGATAAGGTTTGTTTAATGTAAACAACCGTAATCGAGTTATTGTTGATGGAAAATATTAGTATGTTGGTAATAAAGTAGGAGGCATGTTTTAGAGTGCGAAATGCATCCTAACAGGTCAGTTGAGTAATAGGGAATAAATGGTTGCCCGTCGCGCAATGCGAGAGCACTGTGTTTTAGCAAATTGGTAAGACGCTTAAAAACACTGTTTTTAGCAAATTAGTAAGACGCTTAAAAACACTGTTTTTAGCAAATTAGTAAGACGCTTAAAAACACTGTTTTGTGAATTTAAGTACGTATTGCACGATACCGGGCGTATCCTACAAAATATAAACAACGAAGCCAGTCGAGACAAATGAAATATTTTTCATCAAATGATAAAATAATTTAAAACAACGTAAAAAGCGATTAAAACGTGAGATAAAATACCCGATAGTCAGTTAAATACTTGTATTTAACTACATATTATTTATATAAGTGTATGTATGCATGAGAATGTGTGTGTATACATAGGTGGTGGCCCATATGGGTGCCCACATTTTCTCTTTTCCTTCCATTGTTGCCAAGTGTTGAGCATAGAAAAAATACACAATTATTACATATCTTCCAAGTCTCCATAACATGCATTTTTTCAAGATCAAAATTTTAAAATTTTCAACTCTTTCTCTCTCTAGAACTGTAAACCCACCACCATCCCTTCCATTTCCATTTTTGTTCAAGTCTTGAAGAATCAAGTCCATACTAAGTGATTTCCAAGTTGGTTTGAAGATCCAAGGGAGTTTCCAAGGTGATTCTGAAGAAGAACAAGCTCCATATCATCATAAATCTCATTAAAAACCCACTTGTATTCTATAAAGGTATAAACTTATTTTCAAGTTCATGTTCTTGTTTCTTGATGATGATTATGGAACTCAAAGGCTTGGAATTCTTCACAAACTTGAAACCTAAACAAGAAAATGGTTTTAATCAAAATAAAATGGATGTGTATACATATGTATGTATGGTCGTAGGTATGTATATGTGTGTGTTAGTGTTGGTGTTTTGTTAAAAAGTTGAGATTTGGTTTTGATGTATCTTGAAAGGTTGATGCATGTGTGATAAAACTAAATCTACATAAAGATGAATATGATTAAGTTGAAAAGTGATTTATTGGATGGTTGTGCATGTGTCATGTATATGTATATATACTAGCCCTTTACCCGCGCGATGCGACGGAAAACATATCACTTAGGTTGCCCACATGACCGCTGACCAACTAAGATGACAAATGAGAGTGGCACCTTAAGTCCAAATTACTACAAACACCAAAATCTTAAATCCACCTATTAATCCATACAAAATCTTACACTCGCCAAAATTTCTACCTACCAAAAAATACTGTTGATACATGATGTTTACTGTCTAGGTCTTGGACCGAGTCTGTACGATTAGGGCTTGAATATTTTATAATTTGTGATATGTATTTATGTGTTGACACAAGTTCGGCCGAACTTGATCTATCCAACGCCATAGTTCGAGCGAAATTGTGTGTCTATATATAGTTGATCATGGTTCATTCATTGTAACAACTTTGCGACTTTGACGCCGAAGCTCTGTCTATGTGGAAACTCGATGTATATGATTTGGACATGAATAAACAGACAATTAAACAGTAAACTTGTCTATTTGATTAACATGTCATATAATTTCCGCTTATATTGGACATTAGATACAAATTAGGTTCCTTGACAGTGGAGGATTGATCCTATCAAGTGGTATCAGAGCCATGGATACCTAATTTGCTGAGATCTACACACGAAACATTCTATTTCTACTCATTTCTATCATTTTCTTATCTTTTTCACAAAATTGATGAATTCATGGATAAAAATGGCTAAAATTTGAACATGTCTTAGATAATCACCTAAATACAAACCTCCTGAAAGTTTCAGAATCAAATTCAATCGAATTCATGTCCAAACTGTCAAAAAACCATGTTTGATAGACAAACTTCGCTCGAACTTGAATTAAAATCTTCACATTTTGTTGATTTTAATCATCTTCGCCCAAACTTGCTTGATTTTTCAGAGAATTTTGACCAAGTTCGACCGAACTTGTCAATTTTTGTTGAAATTTGTATTAAGTTCGCCCAAACTTCCTAAAATCTTGGAAATTTTTCAAAATCCATCACAAGTTCGACCGAACTTGATTAAAAAGTGAAAACTTTTGAAAATTTCATACAAATTTGTTTCCTACACAAGTTCGCCCGAACTTGTCAGTTTACTAATCAATCTTCGAGTGTTTTTGAACGTGTTTTCAGTTAAACCTTCACTTTGTCGACATGGATGATTTCCATTACGCTTTTGCTTCAACAGTGGCTTCTACATCTAATGCAAACGCGGTAAACTAGATGAATCTGGATAACGTGATGGGAACTACTACAAAACCGCCAAAGTTGGTGAGCATGGACGAGTTTGAAGGTTGGAAGGAAAAGTTTGTAAACTGGGTTCAAGGGAACCATTTTCACAGTTGGGTTGCTGTAGAAACCGGATATAAGTGGCCAAAAGATGAACGTGACCAAGATCTTGCTTTGATTAAGTTTACACCAGAACATAAAGATGCATATGTGACAGAAAAGAAGATGATCGGCCTGATACATCAATCAGTAAAGGAAGACATCTTGATCTTGCTACCTGAATACGTGACGTCACAGATGTTGTGGGATGCTCTTTGTGCTAAATATCTGGGAAGTGACGAGATGATTAAAAGGAAGAAGGCTTTAATCAAGAAAGAGTTTGACATTTTCACAATGATCAAAGGCGAAACCATGAAACAAATGACCGATAGATATTGTCATTTGATGGTTCAGATGCGAAGACACAATATTAAAAAAACTGATGAAGAGCAGATTGATAAATTGGCTGATGCACTTCCTGAGGGGAAGTGGTCGACCTACTTGATGGTATTAAAGAATAGTCTGGGTTGGATGCATCTTAAGTTATCATCTTTTATTGACAAGTTAGAAGGACATGAAATGGAGTTGCTAAAAATGGCCAAATCAAAGAATGCAAATGTAGTGCAAGATGTAGGTGTGTACTACAAAGGAGGTGTTCAGGAGATTTCGAGTCCGAAAATTCAAATGGCGTATAGTGCGAATATGAATTCTTTGAATCATTCATCTAAAAGTCAATCAAATACTCAATCATAACTGAGTTATGATCAGAGTCCTCCGAACACAGGATATTCGAGTGCTAGTTCAAATTCTCCGTTCCAGAATCAACCGAATTAGACAAATCAGACGAATCACTCTAGTTCTGATCCATGTTTTCCACTGCAACATTGCAGCCAATCTGAAGAATGTTTTCCCTGAGCAAGTGGCTAAACAACATATAGCACTTCTTGCAACCATACTCGAATCATACGAAAGTTTAGTTGCGGGGAAGATCGGAAATCCAGAAATATAGCACTTCTTGCAAACATACTCGAATTATACGAAAGTTTAGTTGCGGGGAAGATTGGAAATCCAGAAATGACGGCTGAGGATTACGATCAGGTTGATGAAGAGGAATTAGAACTGATGGATATCAAGTGGAGCCTAGCATCGATCATCAGAAGAGTCACGAAGTTTGTAGCGCTCACTGGGAGAGACATTGGAAATTCAAGTAACAAACTTGGATTTGACATGTCGAAAGTAGCATGCTTCAAATGCAGACAAAAGGGGCATTTCAAACGTGAGTGTCCGAATCAAGAAGAAAGCGGCAATCAAAGCCCGTTCGGTAACAACAATGACTATTACAAGAAAGTGTTGCAATACAAGCCACATCCAAAGAGAACTCAAGTTGATGTTAAAGATAATTCTTCAAAGCCAACTGAACAAGCTCTAGTTGTGTCTCATGAAGATGAAGGGTTTGACTGGAATAGGTATATTGGCAAAAAGACTGTAGTTGCTTTGATGGCAGAAATCGTGGATGAATCAGAATCAATGGTTGACGATGCAGCTCTTGAGAATGCGATTCTGGAAGAATATTTACAAAGAACAGAGGAAGAGGAAATGATCTATCACAAGACAAAGATGAAGAACATTATCTCTCTTAACTTTAATTCTAGTTTTGTAGGTTGCTTTGGAAATACATCGCAAGAGCAAGTGGCTGAAGAAAAGAAACTAGAGGTTGAGGAGGTTATTGACGTGACAAAGGAGATGAATGCAGAGAATCTCACGAAGATTGCTGACAAAGCCATGATGGCGAATCTGAAACAGGTGGGTTCAGAGGTAAAGGTGATTGAGAAGGAAGTTGTGAAAGTTGTGGAGGTTGAAAAACCTTGCACAAAGTGCACAAAACCTTGTGAGCAATGCGTTGAGAAAACTCAAATCATAAGTGAATTGAGCGCGCATAACAAAAATTTTAGATATGATTATCGCACGATGAAAGAAGCTTATGACAAAATGAAAGGCACGTATTGCAATGTTGAAAAAGCTAATTTAGAACAAGGTGCCAACATAAGAATGTTAAAAGCAACGGTAATTGAAAAACAAAAAGAAATTAACATGTACATAAACACCATTGCTGAAACAAAACATGAGCTTCAAGATATGAAAATTGAAACTGAACGGGTTAGGTAACTCTTGCTTAGCTATACCACGAATGCTTATGTCATCGATCAAATTCTTCCTACGATTAAGTCGGAGGAAAATGATGAAAAACCAAAAGATAAGAAGCATAGAGAGTACAACAATGTTCCACCTCCATTACTTGCAAGTTATTGTCACAAGAAAGTGGATGGTATTGGAAAGGCAACTAACATAACCCTTTTATCAGAAACAAATGATAAGTTGCCTGAGAACTTTGGTGTAGTCTATACGACATCATATGATGACAGTGAAGCAGTCGAGAAAAATGTGATTGAAAATGTTTTGGGAAATAATTCTGATGATGCCAGCTTTGAAAGCGCCGACTCGAGTTTGAATAGTTCTGAATCACAATCCGAAAATGACGATACATCATCGGAAAATAGCCTAAGTGATGATCCTAACGTCATGATGTACAAAGTTAAGGACTCTGATAGACTATATTTCGATGATAGTTTTCCGATTCGAAATGTGAAAGAAGATCAAATCGACAAATTATTAAAACTTGTGGAAGTATCATCAGATGATCTTGAGAAAAATGAAAAGAAGTTTTATTCAAAACTCAAGAAAAATTATAACAACTAATGAAGGAATGGTGGTGATTTTCATGAGAACAGGAGAGCGGGTTTGGGTTTGGAAATAGAAGATGAACCGAAAAAGAAACAAATGTTACCATTTCATGAATATAAGAATAAAAATATAAAATTCGTGTTTGGGACAAACACGATTCAGGAAGAAGTTTCGATTGGAAAGCAATCGAACGATGAGTTTAAGAAGGAAAAAGAACTTCGGGATAAGGCTAAATCCACAAGTGGAATAAAACCCATGAATGGACATTCTAATGATACTCGGACTTGCTTCAAATGCAATGAAGTTGGTCACATTGCTCGCAAGTGTCCGAAATCAAAGCTTGTGTATCATCGAAGGAAGACAGTTTCAGATGATGAGAAACTTAAGCACCCAGAGATTGTAAAAACAATCACAATCTTAAAACGAAACAATGAATCTAACATCAAAGTGAAACCTAAAAGTGAATCTAAAATTGAGAAATCAACTTTTGAAAAAGTTAAAACTTCTAAGTCAAATGGAAATAAATATTCAAAATTCTACATTAAGAAAGCTCGAATGAAATCTCAATCATGGGTTGCAAAGAAAACAACAATATCATCTGAAAGTGTAAAATCTGCATCAGTAAAAAATGAGATTGTCAATGACACAAGACTGATCAGAAAGTTCCAAACGCTGATTTGAAAATTCCTATTATGACATCCCGATTCCACCCAAGAGCGGAAAGGCTTGGGTTTCCCTCTTTGAATAGTTTCTTTTCATGTGTAGGGGCTCCAAAGATCCATCTTGTCGAAGTGGATTATGGATAGCGGAGCTTCACGTCACATGACTGGGATGCATGCCTTACTCTTCGATATTAAAGCAATCAATGGACGGTACGTGGTATTCGCGGGTAATCAAGGAGGAGGAATCGTTGCAGAAGGAAAGCTGTCAAATGGTGTGGTTTCATATGATAAGGTTAACTATATCGCCAAGCTGGAAAACAATCTTCTCAGTATTTCTCAGATCTGTGATAAGCAGTTTACCACCCATTTCAATGACAAGGAGTGCATGATCATTAAACCGGGCTTTAAGATTCCAGAAGAATGGATTCTCATGCGCGCTCCTCGCGAGAATGATCTTTTTGTGCAGAAGAATGGATTCTCATGCGCGCTCCTCGCGAGAATGATCTTTAGGTGCTGGATATGAGTGTTGCTACAACTACTTCAAAGTTGGCTCAATGTTTCGTAACGAAGGCCATAGAGAAGGAGTTAATTCTTTGGCACAGAAAGATGGGTCATATACACTTCAGAAAGATGAATCACTTGGTTCACAATGATTTGGTTGAAGGAGTGAATCTTCAAAGCTTTCACATGACCAATAGTTGTCTGGAATGCAAGAAAGGAAAGCAGACTAAAAAGTCACATCCAAGAAAGATTCTTAACTCCATCAAGTTGGCGCTCGAAAGACTGCATATGGATCTCTTCGGTCCAGTGAATGTTCGTAGTATATCTGGAGATCTTTATTGTCTTGTCGTCACTGATGATTATTCTAGATTTTCATGGGTCTTCTTCCAAGAGAGCAAAGACGAAACGTTTGATAATCTCATGATCCTCTTCAGGAAGATTGAAAATCTGTACCATCTCCCTATTAGAAGAATCCGAAGCGATAACGGTATAGAATTTAAGAACGCCCGAATGAAAGAATTTTGCAACGACAAAGGTATATTACACGAATTCAGTGCTCCATACACTCCGCAACAAAATGGAGTTGCTGAGAGGAAGAACCGAACGTTGATAGAAACAGCGAGAACTATGCTTGCTGATTCAAAGCTTCCTGTCAGTTTCTGGAGTGAAGCAGTCACAGCAGCATGCTATACATTGAACAGAGTCTTGACAATCAAACTTACCAGGAAGACTAGCTTCGAATTGCTAAACCGAAGGAAACCCAATTTAAAGTATCTAGAACCGTTTGGCGCACCTTGTACATTTATTGATTCAGACGGAAAGTTTGGTGCCAAATCGATAGATGGTTTCTTTGTCAGTTACGCAAGTCCACTCAAGAGAGTATATCTTCCAATTTTGAGAAGAGTGGTAGAAGCACAGCACGTTGATTGTTTTCGATATACAACTCCTATTCAAAGAGCAGGCGCTGCTTGGTTGTTCAATTATAGTGAATTGTGGAAATCATTTGACTTGCCAGAAGAGCCTTCTGAAGAAGATATTGCATTGTTATATTATCTACATCAGTCGGCTAATCAAGAGTAGATTATCAGACCAATAGTGGTTAATCAACCAATTGTTGGGTCATCTTCTTCTGGAGCAGGTCCTAGCACAGTGTTCAAGAAACTCAAACAGAACCAGTGACACCGGCTAGAGAACCAGTGAATGCTACTAAGGAACCCAATCTTTCTCAAGCACATAGTTCCGACTCTGAGGAGGCTCCGACGTTTGATGATGATGGAGAATCTTCTTCTGACGAAGAATCTGAGCAGATAACAAGTATGGTGAATCAATCTGCTGGCCCAAGTACTCAAAATGAAACGTCTTCAAGTGCTCCTACAGATGAAGTGGTGGTAGATCAGAATATTACTAATCAGGAGAATGCCGTTGATGTTCCTAGTGAAGTGATGTCGAGATCTTATTCATACCACCCATCAAATTCCATAATTGGTGAATTGCAAGTTGGTGTGCGAACAAGGAGTCAGATTAACAAGGCTTTGAGTTGTTTCTATACTCGAGTAGCTCCGATTCAAGATTATTGCTACTATTCATGTTTCATATCCCAGATTGAGCCAAAGAATGTTTCTGAAGCTTTAGGAGATGAGACTTGGGTGCTTGCGATGCAAGAAGATTACTACAATTCGAAAAGCTGGGAGTGTGGAAACTTGTTGACCTTCCGGAGAATCAAAAGGCGATTGATACTAAATGGGTCTTCAAGTGCAAGCGCGATAATCGTGGAGTGATAGTGCGCAACAAAGTTTGACTCATTGTCAAGGGATTCCATCAACAAGAAGGAATTGATTATACGGAAGTGTATGCACCAGTTGCTAGATTGGAGTCCATTCGCATCTTCCTTGCATTCGCTGCTTGGAAAGGATTTAAAGTATACCAGTTAGATGTGAAATCCGCTTTTCCATACAGTAAGCTACGGGAGCAAGTGTATGTCGGACAACCACCTGGGTTTGTCGATCCGCTTAACAAAAAGAAAGCCTATCTTCTGGATAAAGCACTCTACGGTTTGCATCAGGCCCCGAGAGCATGGTACGCGACGTTATCTCAACATCTTGTTGGAAACGGCTTTATTAGAGGAACAGTGGATAGTACGCTATTTACCAGAGAAGTTGGAATCATCTGATTATCGTACAAATCTATGTGGATGACATCATCTATGGTTTGACAAATGAAGATCTTTGCAAAGAGTTTGAAAAGATCATGAAGAAGAAATTCGAGATGTCTTCTATGGGCGAAATGAAATTCTTCCTCGGATTGCAAGTTGATCAGTTGCCAGACGGTATCTTTATCCATCAAACCAAGTATGTTCATGATATCTTGAAGAAGTTTGAGATGGATAGCACGAAGCCGTTATCTACTCCTCTGGCACTCAATCACGGAATTTGCATCGATGAAACCAGAACCAAAGTTGATGATACTCTTTACAGGTCGATGATAGGATCACTTATGTATCTGATGGCATCTCGCCCGGATATCATGTATCCTACCTGCCTCTGCGCTAGATATCAGTCAAGTCCCATAATTTCACACATGCAGATCGTGAAGCGAATTTTCAGATACTTGAAGGGATGTCCAAGCACCGGCTTGTGGTATCCGAAGAATGACAACTTCGATCTGACGGGATACGCTGATTCAGATTTTGGTGTATATAAATTGAATTCAAAATCAACTACAGCGGGCTGCCAGTTCTTCGGAACACGCTTGGTAACCTGGCAGTGCAAGAAACAGACTACGGTCGCTCTCTACTTGTGAAGCTGAGTATATCTCGGCCTCCAGTTGTTATTCACAGATTCCGTGGATCCAACAGCAGATGAGAGACTATGGTCTACAATTTCTTGACACTCCGCTGTATGTTGATAATAAGGCAGTTATCGACATAATGAAAAATTTCATCACTCTCGAACAAAACATATCGAGATTTGATACCACTTTATTCGTGAATGCTACGAAAAAAGATTGGTACGAATTGAGAAAATCCACATCGATGAACAAAAAGCTAATTTTTATACCAAACCTTTTACTCTTTCACGGTTTAATTACTTAATGAGACTTAACGGTATGAAAAATCTGTTGACGGGTGCGGATGCAGAGGTTGAATATGGATCGGATGACCAGTTCTCGTGATCCTCATTGGTTTGTTATCTTTTTAGATTAGAATTTCTTAAAAACTAAAATCCAAAAATATGTTTTTGATTTTGGAGGGAGAAATGAAAGCATAAAATACAAAAACATATGAAAAACAAAAAAAGTACAAAAAAATGAAAAAGACAAAAAGAATTTTGTGTCAAAAAGGAAATGCTAGTAGATCAGTGGACTATCACTGTCACACCCCGACTCGCAGCGGAAGACAATTGTAGGGTGCGGCAGACACATGGTAATTCCCGATAATTTAAAAACATGATATCACATCAAAAAGGAACCTCAGTTACAACATACTATTAGTATCATATTACACACCAAAAGTTCAAGTACAGTACTACAAGCTATCACAGCTCTTATTCCGTTATAGTTCACTACTGAAGCCATCCACACGCACATTCCTTACCCTTGCTTCGCTTTCCCTGAAATGAATGTTAGTTTAAAAAAGGGTCAGCTAAACGCTGCGTGAGTTCCACTCGTATAATTGTTGTGGAACCATATGTATTAACACGTTTAATTGCACTAGTCACAGTCATAGTCACAAATGGAATTACACGAGGACACAAGTGAAACCTTGACCTGTCATAGTCATTCCGTGTCAGACACACACATCATCGCACCAGGTCATGTCACCGCATACACTTCCCACCAGGCCGTGTCAAGACAGGCACGTCATCCCGGCAACTGAGTCGTGTAAAGTTCAATGTTCTCCTGCAGTTATGCCTAACAACATAACCGAATTCATGACGCGTGCAGTTGCCTAGTCACCGACACACAGTGTCACCTAGACACTGCCTGGAGCAACTGGGTTTGTCAGACCAATAGTACTATCCACTGCCCCCGGCTTACACTAATCACTTGTAGAGGGGAGGTAGTTCGTGTGTTAGATAATTCACATCATCACAAGTTGGTGCAATTAACACAGTTTCATAACATGCAAGTCATTATAGAAAACAGTAACACAATTTACAAGTGGGAGAGTAAAAGTCACTCCCAAATTGGTGTATTAAACACAGTTTTTAACATGTAAGTCCTCAGAAAACAGTAAAACCATTCAAAAGTGGGGAAGTGAAACTCATAGTGCAAATAGTGGTCTCAACACAAAAGTGATCAAGCAGCTGGATCAACTTTAATAACACACATGCAAGTATGGACTCAAATCAGTATCTAAGTTGGTAATGGTTATAACTTGGATCTGGTCAGGAGTTTTTTACGGATTGAGTCTATAGGACACTGGTGTGGTGATGGACGTCAGGGTAGTATTAGTTTTCAACTTGGCTTCCGGGCACCGTTTCGCGTGCCAGCCAAAGTCAGTAGTTTAATGAGTTCGGATAATGGTACGGGAATACCAATAATGCCAACACGTGGTTCTTTAAGAAGGATTAACTTTTCATAAAGGGAGTTTGAGTGTTTAGGGAGTCTAGGTTGCCCAAATTTGAGTTTCCATTTTCACCGTTAGGAATCCTCCCGAACTGTTTTAGGACATACCCATAGGGCCCAATTTGCCCGGGAATCTCCCGGAATACTCCCGGTGTTCCAATTATAGTATTTGTCGGGTTGGGTCAGTTCCCAGTTCCGGCAGGTTTGTTATACGGTAAACTGCCGAAATTGATTTAAATTAATCTATTTTTAATTTCATAAATTCCCATTTAATCTATAATTTGAATAAAAATCTGTAAATTTTTATATTATTCTGTAAAAATCTGTAGATTATGGGAAAACTTTCTGGGAATTTATTTTGGCATTTTACTTATTTAAATAAATTATTTGTAAAAACATTTTAACCACATAATTATCATTAAATACCATCATTGGTTCAAAAATTCCAAAAAAATCTAGAACACCTTTCACGTGTCCAGGAACTTCTTGTGATTTTTTTGATTTCGTTTTGGTGCGTTCTCGGCTATCGAAAACTCGCAAAAATGCGGATTTTTAACCCAAATCAAAACTCAACCAATGGACTCCGAATTTTCGCAGAACAGTCCCCATATGATCCTTAGTGTCTCTGTAAAATTTGGTGATTTATTGAATTCGTTTGGTAATTTTTCCGAAATTCTTTCCGTAAAACAGTCAAAATTCACCAAAAATCTTAGAAATTTCCAAAAATTCTAAAATTTTACGTTGACACTCCTGTTAATACCCTTCATCTCCATAACAAATTTATGCTCAATCTAATACCCACGGACCAAGTTATAAGCAAAACAATTTTCTGCGTAGCCTAGATTCGGTTCTCGGACGTCATACCTACCGATTCTTCAGATTCCAAGTGTTTTTCTTGATCCCAGAAGTGTGTGAACGCTATATTCAGTACCTACACACCAAGTACAACCAAATATGCTAGAACTTAGATCAATCAAGCTTTATTTCATTGTTTTTTTGTTAATTTAATAGTTAAGCGATTTTTGTCGAATAGGTGTTGATTAGGGTATCAAACCCCAATTATTTGTGACCATGTAAAGGTCCGTGATCAGGCGGTTCTAGACGGAAGTTAGTGAATAAACGTAAACCGATTCGGTAGAATGTTATTAAAGAAAGGAGTAGAAACAGAATGCATCGGAAGTCTTCATTCATACCGAAAGAGTATACATCTTTATAAGTCCAGCTGCCGGAGTTCCTGGAGAGAATCCGGCAGCACCTCCCCGTAGGGATGCCAAAAACTTAAATGACAAATGAACAACACACCTATATATAGGGAGACAAGTTCGCTAGAGAGTATGGAAGTTCGGGCGAACTTGACCTAGTCAAGTTCGGCCGAACTTGACTTCCTAAGAGCATTCTCGAGCGAACGTGGCCTGCATTAGTCAATTTCGAGCGAACTTGACTAAAGGCACATCAAGTTCGGGCGATCTTGACAAACACAGGTCAAGTTCAGGCGAACTTGATCCCTTTTACACTGAAATCTCCGTATTTCGGTCGTGTGTTCGATTCTAACCTATACAATATTCAACACACGCTCAATGTAGCCTATTCGACAAGTGACGAACATAATAGTGCATCAACAGATTCCCCTTGTTCGTTACAGTCGAAGCTTGATCTTGAACTTCAAAACTTTGAGCCGTGTTTGAATATTCTCTTCAACTTCAATCAAGGTGTCTGACGATGTCGTCGAGACGCGTCAACAGATTCCCCCTTAATTGATGATCCGGGTTTGCGTTAACAACTTTCAAAATCGCTGAAACCTCCAGTTCAGATCTTTGGTTGCGTGGTTCCCGACTCCTCTGATTTACTTGACCGACAAATTTTCTCGAATAACCATCAACTCGAAGCTAATCAATGCAGCAGCTTCTCCATTTCGATGATAACCGCATCCGAGTTCAGTTTTGAATAAGCGTTGAGCATCGAGGGTTTATTCCGCACACTCCTAATGTATCAAAAACTTAATCGACAATTGATAGAAACTTCGAATCACCGCATCGGAAAACTTCAAATCAACGAATACCCTCGAAAATCTGAAATCCCAATTTCTGTAATCACAGTTAAGCACCCTTCAGAAAGATTTGATTAGCAAATCGGTAATCTGCTCAATCAACAAATCTTCATCGGAAACAAATAGTATGGTAATGCATCGAATCTGAGAAACATACGTCCGTGATCAAAATCACATTCTTCCTCTTCAATCATAATGCCTGATATATAGCTATCTCCGGTAGACCAGTGCCACTTAATCACCAAACATCATCATCCAATGGCGGTTAGTCCAAAGAAAAGAAGGATTCATCTGCTTGAAGACTAAAAATAATGGCCACCAAAGGCTATCATCAGTTAGCGTATTTGGGATAACTTTAGATCTCCTTGGTAATTTTGAGATCATCCGTCTTCGAAGCTACTCATTAATCCTAAGATCATCACTGAATGTTTTGAACGTCCTCAGTTCCTTCATCGGTACTAACGACTGCTAATCCAGCTAACTGTTCCTTAACCGGAGATCAGGACTCTAACCCTTAAGAATCACTCTGTATCATGAACTGAAAAATCTGAACTTCCTTTGATCACAGAATCCCAAATGTATAACCTCTTTTGTCAGCAACTGATATACACAGCTTTGTCTGGAAGATCCGATCCCATAAATCATCTTCTTTAATCATGGTACAGCGTACAACCCGGGGCAACTGAAACTACAGAGCATCCCTATCTCCTGCCGGTTAGTCCAGTCAATAGTTCATGTGCAAAGCAGAGTTAAAGATAGGCAGTCGTGTGTGCTTCCAAACCATACGCGCGACTCAGGTGTCAATCCACAACCATGACCTCAGAATCTGATAAACAACTCCTCCAAGACTCAGTTATGTAACCACCCACTTTCAAAATAGACATCAATTTGAAATACCCAATGAATCTCAATCCTCTGCATTTCCCGATAATCTGCAATCGGTAACCACCAGGATACTGTTGTAGTAGTCACAAATCTCAAAAATGCCGGAATCTTCAAATATTGAAAATTTTTTATTCCCCCTCATTTTGCAAATTTTGACCATACTGAAAATTTCACTGAAATTCCCTCTCAAATCCGGAATTTTCAGTTTTCATCAAATGCGGAATTTAACTTTAGGCCCATTACTAGTCAAGACACCCACAAGATCAACATTCTCCATCGGTATCAATGACTCTCCCGTTATCTTCAAAATTCTGTGACCGTATCACCAAATCTGTACTCTGAAGATCTAGACGGTGTCCCCGAACATGCCGGTTCGGTCTTTTAAAATTCAAAAAAATTTATATCGCCAAATTTTTTCTGGACACTCATCACATCAATACATACGATCAATAAGTCAAGTTCGGGCGAACTTAATCCCCCAAATCAGCCCATTTTCACATTTTTTCGATCCAGAATATCCTTATTTCTTCGAATTTCGAGATGAATCCACCATAGATCTGGGCGAAAATGGTTTTCTAACAATCCTATCCGTTCAATTTTACTTTTCATCCGTGGATCGTATGGTTATTTGATAATTTACGTCTAAAACCCCTCCTAATGTCCATAAATGTCCAAATTCATGAGCTTAGGTGATAACCGTAGCTCTGATACCAATTGAAGGTCCGTGATCAGGCGGTTCTAGACGGAAGTTAGTGGATAAATGTAAACCGATTCGGTAGAATGTTATTACAGAAAGGAGTAGAAACAGAATGCAGGGGAAGTCTTCATTCATACCGAAAGAGTATACATCTTTATAAGTCCAGCTGCCGAAGTTCCCGGAGAGAATCCGGCAGCACCTCCTCGTGGGGATGCCAAAAACTTAAATGACAAATGAACAACACACCTATATATAGGGAGACAAGTTCGCTGGAATGTATGGAAGTTCGGGCGAACTTGACCTAGTCAAGTTCAGCCGAACTTGACTTCCTAAGAGCATTCTCGAGCGAACTTGGCCCTCATTAGTCAAGTTCGAGCGAACTTGACTAAAGGCACATCAAGTTCGGGCGAACTTGACCAATACAGGTCAAGTTCGGGCAAACTTCATCCCTTTTACACTGAAATCTCCGTATTTCGGTCATGTGTTCGATTCTAACCTATACAATATTAAACACGTGCTCAATCTAGCCTATTCTACAAGTGACGAACACAATAGTGCATCAACACCATGGCTGCCATATAACACCAGGGGAATACCAAGGTGTTCTTATTCAGCCCATAAACAGGTTTAAACCTTCGAAAAACTTAGATTAAAATGAGTTTTTCGGCTAGAAATCGCGTTTAATCAAGAAAACTCAATCAAAACTACTTAGAAGTTGAAGAATACCTTTGAATTAGGGATGTTTATTCTCAAGATCAGCTGGAAATCAGAGGTTTATGACAGATTTCTTAGAGAAAATGGAGTTATTTTGGTGTAAAATTGAATAAAAATGAAAAAGAAATAATATATATATATATATACATGGGGGGGGGGGTATTGACGGCTTGGGAGGTGGGTCCCAAGGGGACACCTCGTGCTTCAGTTGGCGTGACGAAAGATGATGTTTATCTTCCATTTTCGGGTCCCGGACGCGTCTCCGATTTGCCAAACGGGCTCCGTTTTTTGCGTTCTTACTGTCAAAAGACTCGGTTTTAAAAATTGGGCATATCCGTCTCGAAACCCTAGCATGGTTATGTTTTAATCATAAAAGTCTTGTATGACGTTCGTTAAAGTGTTTTTAAGCTTGATCGATCGTTCTATGCACATTTGGTTGCCTTATGTCATGACCGGAACGAAGGCGTCTCCCCAACCGGGAGCTGCTTCGTTTTACGTGCCCGGGCTTTGATTATTTTCAAACGTTATGTCACTTTCTATGGCCCAAAACTGAGTTATTTATGGAATTCGGAATTTTAAATGATGCTACTGATAACCTAATAATTAACGTCAAAGGTTTAATGCGCGGTTAAACGTCAAGTCTCCGTTTAACACGTTGTTCAAGGCTAAGGACGCCAACCTCACATCATTGGTCCTTAGTAGTGTCATGTTAACCATGACGTGCTCTCGGATTCCTTCAAGACATAATAACGATTGTTCAGCATAGCACACAAGTCATACAAGTTTACAATTTTACGCGCAATTAATGTTTTAATCATGCTTTAAGTTTAGGACCAATTAAGTGTACCTTGTTTCGTCATGGGTATCACAGTCTCCCCTGGTTAAGAAATTTCATCCCCGAAATTTTCCATGTCTAGCTAGGGGAAAAGGTGAGGGTATTTTCTACGGAATTCATCCTTCCATTCCCAGGTATATTCAGGTCCTTGTTTCGAGTTCCATCGGACTTTAACCAGTGAAACTTGTTATGCCTTAATTGTTTGACCCTACCATCAACTATTTCCACCGGCTCTTCCACAAAGTGGAGTTTATCATCAATGTGGATGTCTTCTAATGGTATCTGAGTGGCCTCGTCCGAAAGGCACTTCATTAAGTTTGAAATGTGGAAGACATTATGAATGGCACTAAGCTCGGTTGGTAGTTTCAACCGATACGCTACGGGACCTACTTTTTCTAGGATCTCGTAGGGTCCAATGTATCGCGGGGCTAACTTTCCGGTCTTTCCAAATCTGATAACGCCCTTCCATGGCGATACTTTTAGTAATACACGTTCGCCGACTTTGAACGATAGTGGTTTCCGACGTATATCAGCCGAACTCTTTTGTCGGCTTTGAGCGGCTTTTAGACGATTCCGAATCTGATGGACCTTATCGGTGGTTTCCTGAACTAGTTCAGATCCCGTTAGTTGAGTGTCACCCACTTCGGCTCAGCAAAGTGGGGATCGGCACTTTCGACCATAGAGTGCCTCGTAGGGAGCTGCCTGAATGCTACTATGGTAACTATTGTTATACGAGAATTCCATGAATGGGAGATGCTTATCCCAGCTTCCTCCAAAGTCCATGACACAAGCACGAAGCAAGTCCTCTAGTGTCTGAATTGTGCACTCTGATTGGCCACCGGTTTGGGGATGGTAAGCAGTGCTCAGATCGATTCGCGTCCCCAATGCCTCTTGTAGTTTCTACCAGTATCGCGAAGTAAAGTGGCTGTCTCGGTCGGAAATAATAGCAATCGGGACACCATGTCTAGCTACCATCTCGTTAGTATAAATTTCGTCCAACTGGTCGGTGTTATAAGTCGTACGGATCAGAATAAAATGTGCAGATTTGGTCAATTGATCGACGATTACCCAAATCGCATCATGACCACGAGGAGTTTTAGGAAGATGGGTCCCGAAATCCATCGTGATTTGTTCCCACTTCCACTGAGGTATATCGGGTTGTTGCAACATTTCCGAGGATTCTGATACTCAGCCATGACTCGCGCACAAGTCAAGCATTGGCTCACATACTCGGCCACGCCCTTTTTCATCCCCAGCCACCAGTAAAATTCTTTAAGGTCATGGTACATCTTATCTGTACCGAGGTGAATTGAATATTTCGACCTATGAGCCTCGTCCATTATCAACTGTCTCAACTCCGAACTTGCAGGAATCCACACTCGATTCTTGAAGTACAACACTTCGTCCGTTTTCCTCATAAAACCTTTCTCATTCCCGTGCAATCTTTCACTGAATAACCGGCTTTCCTTCTGTGCTTGTATCTGCGCGTTCCAGATTTGATCTATCAGGCTTGTCTGCGCGATCATTCCCACGGCTCTCACTCGAAGGGGTTTAATTCGATCCTTCCTACTTAGCGCATCTGCTACCACATTAGCTTTCCCTGGGTGGTACTTTATTTCACAGTCGTAATCTTTTAACAATTCCACCCATCTGCGATTCCTCATGTTCAAATCCTTTTGGTCGAAGATATGTTGGAGGCTTTTGTGATCGGTATATATAGTACACTTGGTACCAAATAAATAATGTCTCCAAATCTTTAGTACGAATATAACTGCGCTAAGTTCCAGAACATGCGTCGTGTGATTCTTCTCGTGCACCTTCAGTTGTCTAGAAGCATATGCAATAACTTTATTCCTTTGCATAAGGACACTTCCAAGTCCTTGTAGTGATGCGTCACAATATACGACAAAGTCGTCATTGCCTTCAGGTAACGTCAGGATTGGGGCCTCACATAACTTTTTCTTTAACAACTGGAATGTTGTTTCCTGGTTCTCACCCCATTCATACTTTCGATCCTTTTGTGTCAAAGCGGTTAGCGATTGGGCGATGCTTGAGAAATTTTTGATGAAGCGGCGGTAATATCCTGCTAGTCCCAAGAATTGGCGTATCTCTTTTGGAGATTTTGGCGCTAGCCAATTCTTAATTGCATCAATTTTGCTTGGGTCTACATGAATTCCGTACTGATCCACCACATGTCCTATAAATTGTACGACTTGTAACCAAAAGTTGCACTTAGACAATTTAGCGTATAGTTGTTCGGTCCGTAGTATCTCCAAGATAGCACGTAAATGATGCTCGTGCTCGTCCTTGCTCTTGGATTAGATCAAGATATCGTCAATGAAGACGGTGACAAATTTGTCAAGGTATTGCTTACATACCCTGTTCATGAGGTCCATGAACACCGCGGGTGCGTTAGTTAACCGAAAGGGTATAACTAGGAACTCATAATGGCCATAACGAGTTTGAAACGCCGTCTTAGGAATATCGTCCTCTTTGACCTTCACTTGATGGTACCCTGACCGAAGATCTAACTTAGAAAAGTATCGAGCCCCTTGTAGCTGGTCAAAAAGATCATCGATCCTTGGAAGAGGGTAACGATTCTTGATGGTGACCTTATTCAAATCTCGGTAGTCAATGCACATGCGAAAGCTACCATCCTTCTTCTTTACAAACAGAACGGCGGCTCCCCAGGGGGAATAACTAGGATGAATGAAACCACGACCAAGTAACTCCTGCAGCTGCGTCGATAGTTCTTGCATCTCAGACGGTGCAAGGCGATATGGGGCTTTGGCAACGGGTGCCGTTCACTGTATTAAGTCGATGCGAAACTCGACTTGCCGATTGGGCGGAAATCCGGGCAATTCCTCTGGGAACACATCAGGGTATTCACATACTACTGGAATGTCCTCAATACGCTCCTCGGCTGGCTCCTCCGATGCGACGCTGGCTAAGAACACGTCACATCCTTGTCGTATACACTTCAACGCCTTGAGGTGAGATATAAGGTTCACGTGGTGCCTAACTTCTCTCCTTGTACCATAATTACATCCGTGGGGATAAAGGAATCTTCACAACCTTTTGTTCACATAACACCTCTGCAAGATGGTTGGACAACCAGTCTATTCCTACAACAATATCAAAACTACCCAACTGTACTGGTAAAAGGTCAATAGTAAATTGGTAACCGTTAAGGGTCATAGGGCAATTAACAATAAGTTGGTGACTGGTAATCGGTTTTCCGCTAGCAAGTTCAACGGTATAGGGTTGTTTCAGGTCAACAGCAGGCATATCAAGAGTGGCAAAAATGCAATCGAACATAACTTCTATCGGCCGCCGTATCAAGTAACACTGAAGAAAATTGATTAGAAACAAGGAACGTACCTGAAACCATGTTGGGATCCTGGCGTGTGTCACCAGGTCCCATGACAAAGGCACGACCTCGAGCTGCATTCGAGGTAGATGCTTGTTTCTGGGTGTTCCTTCCTGCCATCTGCTGGGCTAACTTCGGACAACTATTACGAAAATGCTCTGTGCTGCCACATCCAAAGCATGCACGGAGGTTGAAAACGAGTTGGTTTGGGATTTGGTTCCACGGCCATCTTACAGTCTTTGGCAAAATGCCCAATGTTATGACACTTCGAGCATATCACTCCTCGACATGTACCAGAGTGGTGGAAAGCGCACTTGTTGCACTTTGGGGCCTTTCCTTTGTAGCCATCAGAGTTACCCGCGGGGGTAGTCATGGCATAGTTCTAGCTAGTATTTCTCCCCCTCTTTGGTGCTGCTTCCCTTGCGCGACTACTCTCCGGGGCTTCCCGCTTGTTCCCAGCCTGCTCTCCCGGCATTGTCAGAATCTTACGCCTAACCATGTCATATGTAACGGTATCTGACCTGGCTACCACCTCGTGCATGGTTCGATATTCCACCGAGTTAATGATACTCCTCACTTCTGGGGCCAGTCCCTAGATATACCTTTCAATCCTCTTGGACTCCGGTCGGACCATGTCTGGCAATATACGTGCCAGTTCATTGAAGCGGTTGGTATAACCTGCATGATCAGCACCTTGCATCTACAGGTTCCAGAACTCATGTTCAAGCTTCTGAATTTCATGAGTTGGGCAAAACCTTTCCCTCATCAGTATCTTGAGATCATCCCAAGTCCTCGCATTAATCGCGTCCTGTCTGCGAGTTTGAACAATAGTGTTCCACCATGTAGGACCGATCCTTGATGCTAAGGAACCTAAATTTGATATCTAACATCCATAATAGCGGAAATATTACGTCGTGTTTACCAATAGACAAGAATTAATCAGTTAATCATCAGTTTTATTGATCAAACGTCAAGAGTACAAACTGACAGAGCTTCGCCTCCAAAATCCAAAGTTACAAATGAGAGAGGCAAGCTATCTATTTATAGAGTTACAAGTTCGCTACAAGGAGGTGTAAGTTCGCCCGATCTTGTCTACACATGACAATGATGAGCGAACTTGCCTCTTTAATACATTAATACTACTTTCAGCTAGCCTATTCAGCTCTATTCTATACAGACTCGATATAAGACTAAGACATAGATATTCTGACCAACAGACTCCCCCTTGGATATAGTCTTCGTCTTGTATCAGACTTCAAAACTCTGTCTTCAAAATAAACATTAACGCACACGACCGAAGAATTGTATGGCTTCCTTCATCGTTCTTGCTTAGGATCTGGCATCTGGTCTGTAGGAGGCACTTTGTTCAAATGCTGAAATCTCTTAACACTTGCCTTCCTATTTCTTTCATGAATTGCTTCAAGACGCTTTTCCTCTTTCAGAAACTCTACTCTTTCTAGATCTCTCCAATTTGTTTGCCACATCTTTCTTGAATTAACTTCGCGTGCATAGCAAACATTCACCACTTTCGGAAACTGCATCGCTTGTACCTTTTCACGTTCTTCAAACACAATCTTGTTGTAGAACAAGGTTTTAATATCTTCTTTTGAGAAGTTAACCAACCACATAGGATTAAGAATCCTGATGGTCCTTCATAACCCCCTCATGCCCTGAGAACCAAGTATTTCAACTCGTTCTTTCGTGATATCCAAATGTTCTTCAAATTTTAAAACAATAACTGCTTCGCAAGTCGATGGATCTATCTGCCACCATTTGAACAATGGATAGAAGTCTTGCTCAATGGCATCAGCGGCATGTTTCTCATTGCTCTCGGCCGTTTCATTATCAACGTGATGTCTTTTCCACCCGTCTGTTTGTTTGTCTTGATTCTACGACCAGGAATAAATGGCTTCCAATATCTGAATCCTTTAACCACTTCAAACTTGATCAAATTCCACAACAATTGATCAATCACCTTCATGTGGTATGTAACATTAACTGTTTGAACTAACTCTTCCACATCCCAATAAGGTAATGTCTTGAAATCAGAAAGATACTTGAAGTATTGCACTCCAAATTCTCTTTTGATTGGATATACGTTAAGTTCTTTAACCAACCCCAACTCAAGATCTTTCCCAAAGAAACATCTTTGTCTCTGGTAAAGAATGCTAGAGGACGTCGAAACTTACGTTCGTGAGGCATCTCTTTAAACCAGGACTTCTTCGCTTGAGCAATTTCTTCTTTAGTCATTGGCTTTGGTACTTTTCCTTCACGTAAAGATTCTTTCATTTCTTTAAGCATGTCTTCATTTAACTACTTATACATCTCCTCAAAAGTAGGAAAACTTTTAGAATTAGGACCGACGTACTTCGCAGTATGATCTGTTTCATCATCAGAAGACCAATCTTCAACTATCACTCTATTATACTCATCAGCCTCAAATCTTCTAACATACTGGTAATCATTTGGCTTGAAAGTGTTAACATTCAACACGTCTTCTTCGAAATCAAACTGTAGATCTGTAGCATCAACTTCAACTAACTTTGCAAGATCTTCCTTTGTATAGTTGTGTATAAACTTGCATTCCTCCATGTTATGTTCAAGCATTAACAATAAAGGCTTCGTGGGAACTGCAACAACTGGCTTAGCAAATCTATCAACATTCAACAGATCAATCTCATTAGTTGGCCCTTTCTGCCCTGACTCCCCCTCACTTTTATCATACATTCTGTTCGATTCATCATCCATAGCGAGGAAAAGTCAAACTCACTTGAGACTTTAGCTTCAGTGATTCTAATACCAACACCACCCTGATCATCATCATCATCATCGTCTACTACATTCCAATCCTCATATTCAGAATCATCTTTCTTTTCCTA
This sequence comes from Scalesia atractyloides, assembly GCA_947069175.1. Lineage (NCBI taxonomy): Eukaryota > Viridiplantae > Streptophyta > Magnoliopsida > Asterales > Asteraceae > Scalesia > Scalesia atractyloides. Next base: position 34,427,697 of record CAMTDV010000030.1, read on the forward strand.
ATCTTCTTTATCCTCATCTTCAGCTTCTTCATCGTCCTTTTCTTCAGAAGCAACTATAGGATCAGAAGGCTTGACAGATTCATAAACCTTTGGAATATCGGACTCAGAAGCTTTAATCACATCATCAGACTTCTCTGCAGCTTCAAAAGATTTAGGGACTTCACCCTCAATATTCTTTCCTTTACCACTTACTGCTAGTTCTTTCTTAGACCTTTCTTTGGCTTCTTGTTGATCCAGACGATCATATTCTTTGATGAAATCTATTCCCAGAGAGTTAGATAAAACTTTTTGCAATCTGGTGAATCTTCTATCGTTTAGAGCTTGGATTGACTTTAACTCTATAATTTATGTCTGCATCTTCTCATTCGCATCTTGCAGACTTTCGATCAACGCTTTAAAATATTCACGTTCATACTCTAATACTTTCACATTGTCATCCAGTATTTCCTTTTCAACTGTGCTTTGATTCATTTTATTAACCAACTCAGCTTTCTCCTCCTCATTCTTATCTACTTTCTCTTCCAAGATTTTCACACGCTTCTCTAAAAGTTCAACATTAGTCTCTGGAAAGAAATCGTTTAGATCTTGCAGACTAATCGGATCACTATGCATATCACCAAATATATTAGGCCCTGAAGATTTTAGTGTTGACTTCCTTGGAGTAGAACTTTCAAGATTTGAAGTCGTTGGAGCAACATGCGATTGAATAACAGGTACTTCCACAAAACCAGACACAGGAGGTTCTTGTCTAGCTCCTGGCCTTTCAGCTTCCGATGAAACGATCATAGGTGGTTCTTGTGTGACTCGTGGACGTTCAGCTTCACTTGTATCAACAACAGGAGTCTTGTGTAGAAGGTTCTTGTGTGACTTCTTTCTCCTGTGCGCCAGAAGGTTCTTGTGTAACTTCTGCGCTTCTCAACGTTCCTTTTTATCTTTTGCTGACTGCCTTTTGAACTTTCTTTGATTTCCTCTTGCCTTTTGTCTGAGGAGACCCTGTAGTCTTTGTCGAAGAAATAGTTGCAGACTTTACACGTTTAGTTTTCTTCTTTGGTCTTTCCTCTCAAACTCTTTTTCTTGATTTGGATCAAAATCAGCATCCATTTCTTTTTCTTTTTCTGTTGTTGTATTTTCAGGTTCTTTCATAGGTTCTTTGTCAGATTCATCATCGTGTTCAGAAGTAGCAGATATAACATCATCTTGTGTTGTTTTCTCAGTCTCTTGACTTTCAACAACTACAGCTGCACTAGAACCTGCTTCGCCTTGAATATTCTCAGGTTCATCTTCGTCAACAGCATAGTTTCAATTTTCTTTGCAGCTCGTTTCTTCTTCGGTTTTTCAACCTCGGCCTTTAAGAACCATTCAATTCTAGCTTTCGGCTTGAAGTCTTTGAACCATTCCTTTTCAGCATTAAGCTCTTTCTCATCACCACTGCCATCGTTTCTCCATTTATTACCAGGCGGTGCTGCATAATTCTCATTAATTATTGCCCCGAAAACTGGCTTTGCAACAGGAGCTGATGCTTGTTTTTGAAACTTGATTAGCTTCTTCACTGTTGTATCGTCGAGGTGACTTAAGTACAACACATCGTTTGGATCCCGTGCTATATTAGTGAACTTCGTGTCTATCAACATTTGCACGAACCTTGGATAAAGACACAACCTCGTATCCTCCATATTCTTTGACATATGCGTAAATACAAGCTTCGAATAATTGAACGACTTCTTCAGAATAAGCGTCGTTTCCATATAGGCCATATAATCTTGCACGTCGTCGAGGCCTGCCTTGCGGTGACTAAAAGTATGGATAATAGCGTGCATCAGCAGCTTGTAGGGGTTTGGCACTTCCCCTTTCTTCAATGTTGGTTTGTTCACACTCCCCTTATAACCCATTCGAAAGAAACACCCTCTAACCATCTTTTCATCGAGATAAATTGGATCGTCTTTGTTATCGTTGAATTGCAAGACTCTGCGTATATCATCTTCAGAAACGGTGAACTCCTTAACTTGATTCCCCACTTGCACAGATGATAGAATAGTCTTCTTATTGTCACTGAGCTTCGCGTTCGTCCAGAAATGGTACGTATGAGATCTATAAGAAATTGTGCGCTCAGTAATCGCTCAATGAATAGGACAGCCTTTGAGAAACTTCAGGATACTGTCGTACTCCTTCAGTGATGGACATACATCTTTGTCGAGCGTGATACACGTATTATGGAACTTGGAAAAGTCCATAATAATAACTCGCGGTGCCTAAAAAATAATGTAAAACAATTAGCACGCTTTACGGTGAAAAATCACATTTTTTTTAACACATTCATCAAGTTTGGGCGAACTTAATTATATGTTAGAACATTCTGATTTTACTAAGTTCGCCTGAACATGCACATAACATGTTCAACAAATTTCAACATAAGTTCGGGCGGACTTGTATCTTATTACTGACTCAAGTTCGAGCGAATATCCAATACACTTTTATTTCAATTTTTTGGAAGTTCGGTCGAACTTTTGTTGATCACAATATGACCCTTATTATGTTAACAAGTCCGGTCGAACTTGATAACAAGTTCCGCCAAACTTGTCATCATCTTCAACACCAAACCTGTTCATCAGTTTCATGACCAATTTAAACCAATCAAACACACTTTTATGGTCGAAATATGTTTGTTATTATGATTTTATAATCAATTTGTCCGTTAAACCCCTAGATCTAATACTTTTTAAGATTTCAGATATTGTTTTGTTCGATTAAGGTTCAAATATTGGTTCAAAGTTCAAATAACTACCTCATACAGTGTCAATGGTGTGCAAATCACAAAGAACAATCAACAATTGGGCAAAGTAACGGTACTAAAATGACAAAATCACACTTTCGCTCAAATGTAGATAAGTTCGCTCAGAGAATATGTTTTTGCAGAAGTGAGTTCGGCCGAACTTAAAAAGGTATTTATACCTAGGTAAGTTCGGGCGAACTTACAAGCCCAGTTGACAAGGCCCAGCAAGTCCGGTCGATTAGCTGAAACAACTCAACCACCATTTGCAAGTTCGGTCGAACTTGCTGTTTTTGTTAAACCTGATTTTGTTTAGCAAGTTTGGCCGAACTTGCCAAACCACAAATTCAAACTTTTTAATTTTTCATTTTAACCCCTGAACTTTCCAACTTTTACCAATTATGAAAAATCCACTCAGTTGACCAAGTCCAAGCTAATGACCTTGGTTAACCGATTTGTCTGCCGAGTCCAAGTTAATGACCCCGGTTTGACCCGTTACGAACAAACTGTTGATATTTTCAAAATTAAAGTTTCAAATTAATGAACTTTTTATTGTTTTGGCTTTTCAGTTTTTACAGATTAGCTCCCATCTTGTTGTCAAAGAGATTCCCACCAGTTCTAGCATTTCACCAGACTTCGAAGACCCGTTCTCCAACATTGGTTTGCTGAAAACAATGTATAAACAAAATCTTTTTGTATTTTTGTAAGTTTATGATAAAACACACTAAAAATCTTTTTGGTTTTAATCTGTAAAGCTGATAAACTATTTACAGGACAATGTAAACTATGTACAAACATATTTACAGACATATTTTTGTGAATTCGTCTCTAAAAGATCATATCAGTTAATTGAGACAGATCACCAGTACCGTTGACCTTTAGATGACTTTAAGCTTTAAACTCGTTTACCTAGATTGTCGATATGTTTGTCCACTTAAACTTTTCCACATTTCTCAACTACTTCAAGATATGTTTAGGTATGAATTATGAAACTTGACTTATATGTGGTTCCCACTTCTTGAATATACTCTTGTATCAAGATTCCCTAGATTTCATATTACAGGTGAATATAGCGTAACTGATATCTGTATCTGGGTTAATGCGAGACCTTGAGAGCTCAGGTTAGTACTACCGTACAGACAGAGAGATGAAGGCTCGTCTTTAAGGTGTGTTCCACTTAAGGAATCTTTTCAGCACTACAAATGATTATATCTTTTGTTACTTTTCAAGTTTTGCATGCAGTTTAGGTTTTATAGCAAAAGCATTATAGAAGTTCTAGGCTATTGCTTCAGCAAAATCAGAAGAACTTGTATAATACCCCAGATATCAACTATCTATAAAGACCTTGTATCTCAGAATCAGGCAATCTCTCAAACGAAATTTCGGAGTACTAAGTCCATATATCCAAGATGTGTTAATCCACAAGATTAAGCAGTTGCTAAATTTAGTTTATATCTCGAAAACAGTTTACTAAACGTGTTAAGCCTATCGACACATCCACCGTAAGACTCGTTTATCACATTTAAACTTTACATTTCTTTAGCATACTGTGATAGTCCATTGATATACTATCATTTCCTTTTTGTGACATCGAATTCTTTTTGTTTTTTTCAATGTTTTTTGCACATTTTGAAAATTTTCATATGTTTTTGTATTTTCCCAAATATTTCTCCCCCTAAAATCAAAAACATATTGTTTGGATTTTAGATTTTTAAGAAATACTAAAGAAAAAGATATCAACCATACAAACCAATGCGGATTACGTGAATTCGTCATCTGATCCGTATTCAACCTCAGCTTCCGCACCTGTAGGCAAATTTTTAATACCGTTAAGTCGCATTAGATATTTAAATCTTGTTAATGGAAATGCTTTGGTATAAAAATCAGCCATTTGTTCGTCGGTGTGGATTTTTCCTATTCGAACTAATTTACTTTCGTAACAGTCATGAATGAAATGGTATCGAATTTCAATGTGTTTTGTACGTGAGTGATGAACCGGATTTTTAGTTATATCGATGGCTGCTTTGTTATCTACAAATAAAGGTGTGTCAAGAAACTGCAGACCATAATCCCTCATCTATTGCTGAATTCAGAGGATTTGAGAGCAACAGCTGGAAGCAGAAATGTATTCTGCTTCACAGGTTGAGAGAGAGACCATGGTCTGTTTCTTACGCTGCCATGTTACCAAACGTGTGCCAAAGAACTGGCATCCTGCAGTTGTAGATTTCGAGTTCAGTTTGTCCACTCCGAAGTTGAGTCAGCGTATCCAGTGAGATCAAAATTGTCGTTCTTGGGGTACCACAGGCCGGTGCTTGGGCAACCTTTCAAGTAACAGAAGATTCGCTTGACTATCTGTATGTGTGACATTCGAGGACTTGACTGATATCTCGCACATAAGCATGTAGGATACATGATGTCCGGGCGTGATGCCGTTAGATACATCAATGAACCTATCATCGATCGATCCAGTGTTTCATCAACTTTCGTTCCTGTCTCGTCTACGCAAATCCCATGGTTCAGTGCCAGCGGTGTCGAAAGCGGCTTTGAGCTAACCATTTCAAATTTTTTAGAATGTCGTGAACATACTTAGTCTGATGAATGAATATCCTGCCCTGGAAGCTGATCCACTTAAAGACCTAAGAAGAACTTCATTTCGCCCATCGAGGACATCTCAAATTTCTTCTTCATGATTTTTCGAACTCTTTGCACAGACTGTCATTCGTAGAACCGAATATGATATCGTCCATATAGATTTGTACTATAATCAGATGCGATCCAACTTCTCTGGTAAACAAAGTGTTGTCTACTGTGCCTCGTGTAAAGCCATTTCCTACGAGATGTTGTGATAACGTCTCGTACCAAGCTCTCGTGGCTTGGTGTAAACCATACAAGGCTTTGTCCAGGAGATATGCTTTGTTCTTGTTTAGTGGATCGACAAACCCCGGTGGTTGGCCGACATACACTTGTTCACGAAGTTTATCGTAGAGAAATGCAGATTTTACATCCAACTGGTACACTTTAAATCATTTCCAAGCTATGAACGCTAGGAAAATACGGATAGACTCTAATCGCGCAACCGGTGCGTATACGTCCATATAATCTATACCTTCCTGCTGGTGGAATCCCTTGACAACCAACCGAGCTTTTTTTCTGACTATAACCCCCGATCGTCCCTTTTACACTTGAAGATCCACTTTGTATCAATAGCTTTCTACTTCGGTGGCAAGTCTACAAGCTTCCAAACACCCAACTTCTCGAACTGTAAAAGTTCCTCTTGCATTGCTATCACCTAATTCTCGTCAGCCAGAGCCTCATTAACTGTGTTTGGCTCTATTTGAGAAATGAAACATGAGTAGTAGAAGTAGTTCTGAGTTGGTGCAACTCGGGTGTAGAAACAACTAAGTGCTTTGTTGATTTGATTTCGTGTACACACACCAGTTTGTAGTTCTTCTATGATATTCGTTGAAGGATGGTACGAATATGATCGTGACATTTCTTCTGTTGGAACATCAACTGAGCTTTGCTGATTTGAAACAATCTGATCACTGTTCATATCAACATTAGGAGTACTTGTTGAAGCTTCGTTCTGATTTCTTGGACTAGCAGATTGATTCAACAAGTTAGATATCTGCTCAACTTCTTCGTCCGATGAAGTTTCATCATCAGCATCAAATGTCGGTGCTTCATCTGAATCAGAATTCTGATTCTGAGGTGTACTGGGCACTGTTGTGTTTTCTGGTTCATTAGACGCATTCACTAGAGGTGTAGCAGGTGTTACTTCTGTTTCAGGATTATTTTCAACTTGAACACTACTGCAATTGCTTGGACCTGCTCCGGAAGATGAAGAGTCCAACTTGGGTTGATTAACCACAATTGGTCTAATGATTTGATCTTGATTCGCTGACTGGTGAAGATAATATAATGCTGTAACTTCTTTGTCAGACGGTTCTTCCGGCAAGTCGAATGACTTCCAAAGATCTTGATAGTTAAACAGCCACGCGTTACCTCTCCTTTGAATAGGATCCGTATAGTTGAAACAATCCACGTGTTGTGCTTCAATAACCTTTCTCAACGAAGGAACATATACTCTTCTCAGCGGACTCGCATATCCGACAAAGAAACCTTCAAGAGATTTAGCTCCGAATTTGCCATCTTGGTCGATTACAGTGCATGGCGCACCAAAAGGTTATAAGAATTTCAAATTTGGCTTCCGTCGGTTTATCATCTCAAAACATGTTTTCTTTGTTGGTTTAACAGTGAAAAATCTGTTTAGCGTGTAGCAAGCGGCAGCAACCGCTTCACTCCAGAAGCTGACTGGAAGTTTAGAATTTGCAAGCATGGTTCTCGCAGTTTCAATTAAAGTTTTGTTTTTCCGTTCAGCTACTCTGTTTTGCTGTGGAGTATAGGGAGCACTAAACTCGTGCAGAATCCCTTTTGCGTTGCAGAATTCCTTCATTTTGTTATTCTTAAACTCTGTGCCGTTGTCACTTCTAATGCGTCTGACCAGCAGATGATAAAGGTTCTCGAGTTTCTTGAATAGAATAACCAAGTTCTCGAACGTTTCGTCTTTTGATTCCTGAAAGAATACCCACGAATATCTCGAATAGTCATCTGTCACGACCAAGCAATATAAGTTTCCTGAGATGCTTCGAACATTTACAAGACCAAATAAATCCATGTGGAGACATTCTAATGGCAACTTGATTGAGTTCAGAATTTTCTTCGGATGAGATTTCTTGATCTGCTTTCCCTTTTTACAATCTAAGCAGTGATCAGACATATGAAAGCTCCGAAGATTTACACCCTCTACAAGATCATTATGAACCAAGTAATTCATTTTTCTTAAATGAATATGCCACATCTTACGATGCCAAAGGATAGAATCCTTTTCAGTAGCCTTTGTCACAAAACATTACGCTGATTTTGATGAAGTGGTAGCGACGCCCATATCAAGAACATAAGATCATTCTCTCGAGGTGCTCGCATCAGAATCCACTCATCTGGTATTTTGAATCCCGGCTTCAAGATAATACTCTATTTGTCGTTGAAATGCACCGTGAACTTCTTGTCACAAATCTGCGATATGCTCAGAAGATTATTTTCCAACTCTGCAATATAATTCACACGATCGAATGAAACGACGTCGTTGGAGAGTTTTCCCTCGGCGACTATCCTTCCACCCTGGTTACCCGCAAATCCAACATATCCACCATTGATAGCTTTTATGTCGAATAGCAACGCTTTCATTCCCGTCATATGCCTGGATGCTCCACTATCCAAAGTCCACTTAGAAAGTACGGATCTCTGGAGCCCCTGCAAATTTCAACAATCTATTTAAAAAGCGAGACCCAAGCCTTTTTGGTCTTGGGTTGAATTGGATAACCATCGTCAAAATCAAACTCACACTCATCAGCATAATCGAATCCACACTCATCTGCATAATCAAGTTCACAATCATCCTCTGGATTTTCTATGATGTTTATGTTTGAAAACTTTACTGTCTATATCTTTTGAATTGTTACCACTTGTAGTTTTGACATTTTCATATGTGGTTTCAATTATGATTTCAGATTTTGATTCTTTCATGCTATCAATAGTCTTAACAAGCTCAGACTTAGTGATCTCAGATGTTGTTGATCGTTTCTATGCAATCCAGGCTTAAGATTTTATGTTAGCCTTCTTAATGTAAAAATTGTTTTCATGAGCCTTTGAAGTTTCACCTTTTTCAAAAATTGAATTTTCAAACTTAGGTTTGACTTCAACTTTTGATTCATTTCTTTTCAAAATCTTTACAGGTTTTACAAACACTGGTTGCTTCGGTTTCACAACATTTGAACTTTCTTTCCTTCGAAGATAAGTCGGCTTTGGTTTCGGACAGTAACGTGTAATATGACCAATTTCGTTGCACTTGAAACAAGTCCGGGAATCATGTAGATGTCCTTTGGTGGGTTTTACACCACTTATTTTGGCACCACTTGCTATTTTGGCTTCATCTCGAAGTTCTATATGTTTCTGGAACTCATCGTTTGATTGTTTCCCGATCAAACTTTCCTCATGAACCGTGTTCGTCCCATATACAGAATTTATGTTTTTATTCTTGTATTCATGAAATGGTGACACTTTCTTTTTAGGTTCATCTGATTCTTCTAATCCCAACCCAGCTCTCTGGTTTTCCGGATGATCACCACCATTCCTTCGGTGTTATTTCTTTTAGGTTTGGAATAGAATTTTTTTTCATTGATCTCCAGATCATCTGATGTGACTTCCACGAGTTCAAAGAATTTGTCTAACAATTCTTCCTTCACGTTCTGAATCGGAAAACTGTCATCAAAGTATAATCTATCAGATTCCTTAATCTTGTACATGACAACATTAGGATCATCACATAGATCATTCTCCGATGATGTATCGTCATCTTCGGACTGTGAATCAGAATTCTTTGAACTCGAGTTGGCGCTTTTAAAGCTGCCTTCATCAGAATCATTCAAAACATTTTCAACAACTTTTTTAACCACATCATTGTCATCATCTGTTTTAGTATAGATTACAATAATGTTCTCTGGCAACTCAGTTTTCTTTTCAGATAACAACTCAATGTTGAGTGCCTTATCCATCCCATCAACGGATTTGCAACAATACTTCTCGCATAGGAGTGGGGAACACTGTTTTATTCTTTACCAATTTTCTTTTTAGGTTTCTCTTCCGATGGAATTGTCGGAAGGATGTGATCAATGACATATGCGTTACAAGTGTAACTTCTCAAAAGTTGTTGAACACGCTCTGTTTCAATTTTACTGTCCTGGAGTTGTTGCTTAGTTTCATCAATGGTGTTAATACAGATATTAATCACTTTTTGCTTATCCATTACTGTTCCTTTTAACATCCTTATGGTATCATGTTGTTCGATATTATTTCTATCGAGCCTACCATAATCATTTTTCATTTTGTCATACGCTTCCTTCATTGTGCGATAATCGTATTTCCAAAGTTCATTATGCACATTGTTTACGGCGATGATCTTTGATTTTTCAGTACATTCAGAACATGGTTCGGTACATTTTGTACAAGTTTTCTCAACCTCTACAACTTGTACTTCGACAACTTCATTTACCTCTAGACCTACCTTAGTTAGATTTGCCATCAAGGCTTTGTCGGCAATGTCCTTGAGGTTTTCGGCATTCACTTCTTGAATAACATTAATGACTACTTCATTAGTTGATTTCTTCTCGGGAACTTGCTCCTGAGAACTTCCATCAAAGTGACCTGCAAAATTTTCACAAGAATTAGGAGATAAAATTCCTTGCTTCTGCATGTGGATATACTCCTCTTCTTCACGTTGTTGTTGCAGATATTGTTCCAGCAGAATATTCTCCAAAGCCGCTGCTTCTTCTGCAGAAGTATCTTCAACAATTTCAGCCATTAATGCAACTCCGGTCTTCTTACCGATGTGGGAATTCCAGTCGAAACCGTCATCTTCGTTTGATGCAACCATAGCCTTTTCAGTGTTGCTGCTATTCGGTTTCTCTTGGATTTCAACTTGAGTCTTCTTCGGGAAAGGCTTGTACTGAAGTGACTTCTTGTAATACTCGTTGCCTCCTCCGAATGGACTTTGATTTCCCGTTGCTTCAGGATTTCTACACTCTCTCTTAAATGTCCCTTTTGGCGACATCTGAAGCACGTCACTTTCGTCTTGTCAAAAACTAGTTTGTTGTTTGAGTTTCCAATATCTCGGCCAGTGAGAGCAACGGACTTTGTGACCCTTCGAATAATAGATGCTAAACACCACTTGATATCCATCAACTCGAGTTCTTCTTCATCCACTTGGTCATAATCTTCTGCCGTCATTTCGGGATTTCCAATTTTACCGGCTACAAGACTTTCGTATGACTCCAGAACAGTGGCAAGAATAGACATATGCTGTTTAGCGACTTGTTCCGAAACAACATTGTTCGAATTCACTGCGATGTTGCACTTGTACACATTTGAATCAGAATGTGTTTGTTGATTCTGATTTGCTTGACTCTGATAAGATGAATTTGAACCAGTACTTGAGAATGAAGACTGTGGACTTTGATCATATTGAGGATATGACTGATTCTGATTCTGTTGGGAATTGTTCGAAGAATTCACACTTGCGTTGAATGTTGTCTGAATCTTTGGGCTTGAAATTTTATCTTGCATTCCACTCTTGTAGTACAACCCAACGTCTTGAACAACATTAGCATTCTTTGACTTTGCAATCTTCAAGAGTTCCATTTCGTGACCTTCGAGTTTATCGATAAATGTTGACAGCTTGAAGAATTCCCATTTATCACTTTCCTTCAGAACCATAAGATAAGTAGTCCACTCTCCATCTGGTAGAGCATCTGCAAGCTTGTCGATGTACTCTTGTTCCGTCTTCTCGAGAATGTGTCTTCGCATTTGGACTTTAAGATGACAGAAGTGTTCAATCATCTGCTTCATGGTCTCACCCTTCAGCATGTTGAATATATCGAACTCTTTCATAATGAGCGCCTTCTTGCTCTTGATCATCTCCGCGCTTCCTTGATACTTCTTTTGAAATGAGAGCCAGAGATCTGTTGCAGTTATGTATTCCGGTAGCAAAACGAGAATATCTTCTTTGACGGATTGTTGGATAAGACTGATCATCTTCTTTTTAGTAATATATTTGTGTTTCTGTACAATCGTGTAATTGTACTTTTCAAGAACTTGCTGATGTTCATCCACCAGAACAGTGTAACCTCTTTCAATCGGCACCCAGCCTGCAAAGTGCATGGCTTGAACCCAATATGTAAACTTCTCCTTCTATGCTTCATACTCGTCCATGCTCATTAGCTTGGGCGGTTTAACAGTCGTGCCCATCTCGTTATCAAGATTGACTTGATGGATCATGTTGGCATTTGACGAACTAGCTCCGGACATGAAAGCTCTTTGAATATCATCCATCTTGAATAACAAGACGTGTATACAGAAAATACTCAAAAACTTTTGAAAATATTAGTTCAACTACAAGTTCGGTCGAACTTGTAGTAGAAATGAAGAGTTTTCAGTTTTGATCACAAGTTCGGTCGAACTTGTGATTTTTGTTTTGAAAAATTTTCTTTTTAACAACCTCGGTCGAACTTGTTGATGATTTTGTAAAGATTTTGTAAATTCGAGCGAACTTAGCAAATGAATTTATTGAGAAACTAGCAAGTTTGGGCGAACTTAACTAAAAATCTTTGAAATTTATCAAGTTCAGTCAAACTTGACAAAAATTCAATAAAATTCTAGCAACTTCGAGCGAACTTGGCAAAAATTTTCTTCAAAACACCTCAAGTTCGAGCGAACTTGGTAAAAAATTACTGAAAAAGTGAGTTTTTAGCACAAGGGTTTATCTTTGTTGTATTTTACATGATATATTCAAAATTAAAAAGATTTTGACTGTGAATTCTTCATTTTTGATGAAAATTTAAGAAAAATAGAAGAATGGAGATGAAATAGAAGTGTTCATATCATGATACTATCAAATCAGGCTGTTCTAGCTCTGATACCACTTAGGACCGATCATCGATGCTAAGGAACCTAAATTTGATATCTAATGTCCATAATAGCGGAAATATTACGTCGTGTTTACCAACAGACAAGAATTAATCAGTTAATCATCAGTTTTATTGATCAAACGTCAAGAGTACAAACTGACAGAGCTTCGCCTCCAAAATGCCAAAGTTACAAATGAGAGAGGCAAGCTAGCTATTTATAGAGTTACAAGTTCGCTACAAGGAGGTGTAAGTTCGCCCGAACTTGCCTTAGCAAGTTCGCCCGAAATTGTCTACACATGACAATGATGAGCGAACTTGCCTCTTTAATACATAAATACTACTTTCAGCTAGCCTATTCAGCTCTATTCTATACAGACTCGATATAAGACTAAGACATAGACATTCTGCACCAACACACCAGTTTAAAGCATGGTCGATAAAGGTACAAGTTGTATACTTAACTGCGCAATTACCAGGACAATTACTTATGTTAAGTACCGATTCCAACTTCTCGACCCATTTCACAAACCCATTCGGTCCCTCAGTCCCACTAAATTTCATCGGTTTGCATTCCAGGAAATGCTTATCTGTGCAAACCGGCCTACCATTATTTTGGTTATCGTTGTGAGCTACGGGTCCTGCTTGCGGGTTCGGTTGCGAGTTAGCATTAATACCGGCGCTAACCTTCGCCACAATCGTGGGAATAACAGCCTGGAGTTTTTGCGCTATCATTTGCACAATTTCTGCCTCAGTCATCTGTGGTGCGCGTTTCGGGGCCATTCTATTATAAACAATAGATGTCTAGGTATCAATGTCACGTATCCAGTTAACACATATTACATGTTCGGCTAAAACATAACACACACTACATCACACACATGAATCCACGGCACATATAGTCAAAATCATGGTCATTTATATATGTAATGTCATCATCATACAACGTCAAAATTTGCATATAGACTTAACCCATAAGGGTCAGTGCTTAAATGTGCTGTCAAAACATGTCACCAAAGTGACGTACACACTCGATGCAATGAGAGTACTAACTAGGAAAACGTGAAAACACTATGACTGTATCACCACCTCGACATGGGTATAACCAAGTGCTTGGTAGGATGTACAAAAGATACATCACCTCTATCTATACTAGAAAAAAAAAACCATACTCGGGACGCCACATCCACCATGCCAACCCTCCAAGACCTGCGACCAACCCTACAATGGCACAAATACATCCTTATACCAACGCCCGGAAATGATCCTGCTCATGATGGACATACCCCATACCTTGCTGTAAAGCGATGATCGCCTGCTGTAAGACGATCAGGTAGTCTCCCATCGACCTCCTCTGCTGCTCATCCTCATCCTGTGCCATGCTTTCGGTAATGGGAGCAGGCACCTCCTGAGGAGGAACAGGTGTACCCTAGACGGGTGGAGAAGGCTCTCTAAACGACTTGGAAGGTCCACCTCGCTCGCAAGTGTGAAACGGGGAAGGGTCCTCCCTAGGTGGTGTCAGAAAACGAGCAGTAAAATGTTGTTGGGTCCCTATTGGTACGGGTATCCGACGAATAGGGGAATGGGTGGTGTAAACACAGGTACAGGTGTAAGTAGCCCCGACGAGCCGTCTGTCGGAGGCCAAAAGTGGGTATCTCAAGAGGGCTAGATGAGGAGGGTGAATAAGTACTCGGACTGGAAGGAGTATAAGGGCCAAGGGGTGTCTGGTGACGGTAAGCGGGGTGCTACCGGCTCCCACTCCCAATGCCCCGTGGCGGGAGTAGGGCTCCTAGGAATAGGTCCTACTTGTATGGCAATATCCAGGGTACGACTATGCTCCGAGGAGCTAGTCAGGTGATGAGGTGGGGAACGGTAGGCGCTCGATGCCTCTTCCTCAAGCCTAGTACGAGGTCTGGGTGGGTAAGGTCCGCAACAGTAGCTAGAGAGACCTGGTTCGTTGCTCGAGGTTAAAAGGGGTGTCAGTGGATCTCCTCAGGATCAGTCTCCATAAGCGAAGAGACTGGTGACTCAAACGATGCGACATGCTATCTGGAAAAAAAAAAGAAAGCCACACACAACACTGATTTGACTGACCGAAATACTGAACTCAGCATTCCACAAATATACACATAAGCACGTATTGCAAGCAGTTTTTATTTTTACGATTTACAAAAAAAATTATATTTGTGGTTGGTGACGTTATTAGACGGATGTCCGTCCTATCTCAATGACGTTCCTAGAACCCCCAAGTATGAGCAGATAAATTATGGTGTTCCGGGCCACAATAATTTATTTGCCCCACCAGGGCTTCCTGGTAATAGCCATACTACTCAGTTTCTAGAGGTTCTCAGTGTGTGGGGACTAACTTAGGATTATAGTCTAGGTTCTTTAGAGATACCTAGTTCGCTATAACCGAAGGCTCTGATACCATCTTCTGTCACACCCCGACTCGTAGCGGAAGACAATTGCAGGGTGCGGCAGACACATGGTAATTCCCGATAATTTAAAAACATGATATCACATCAAAAGGGAACCTCGGTTACAACATACTATTAGTATCATATTACACACCTAAAGTTCAAGTACAGTACTACGAACTATCACAACTCTTATTCTGCTACAGTTCACTACTAAAGCCATCCACTCGCACATTCCTTACTCTTGCTTCGCTTTCCCTGAAATGTATGTTAGTTTAAAAAAGGTTCAGCTAAACGCTGCGTGAGTTCCACTGGTTTAATTGTTGTGGAACCATATGTATTAACACGTTTAATTGCACTGGTCACAGTCATAGTCACAGATGGAATTACACGAGGACACAAGTGAAACCTTGACCTGTCATAGTCACTCCGTGTCAGACAAACACATCATCGCACCGGGCCATGTCACGCAGACACTTCCCACCGGGCCGTGTCAAGACAGGCACGTCATCCCGGCAACTGAGTCATGTAAAGTTCAATGTTCCCCTGCAGTTATGCCTAACAACATAACCGAATTCAGGACGCGTGCAGTTGCCCAGTCACCGACACACAGTGTCACCTAGACACTACCTGGAGCAACTGGGTTTGTCAGACCAATAGTACTATCCACTACCCACAGCGTACGCTAATCACTTGTAGAAGGGAGGTAGTACGTGTGTTAGATAATTCACATCTCACAAGTTGGTGCAATTACACAGTTTCGTAACATGCAAGTCATTCCAGAAAACTGTAAAACAGTTGAAAATGGTGGAGTGAAACTCACTCCCAAATTGGTGTATTCAACACAGTTTTTAACATGCAAGTCCCCAGAAAACAGTAAAACCATTCAAAAGTGGGGAAGTGAAACTCACAGTGCAAAGAGTGGTCTCAACACAAAAGTGATCAAGCAGCTGGATCAACTTTAATAACACATATGCAAGTATGGACTCAAATCAGTATCTAAGTTGGTAATGGTTATAACCTCGATCGGGTCAGGAGTTTTTATTCCCGACAGAGTCTATATGACACTGGTGCGGTAATGGACGTCAGGGTAGTATTAGTGTTCAGTTTGGCTTACGGGCACCGTTTCGCGTGCCAGCCAAAGTAAGTAGTTTAACGTGTTCGGATAATGGTACGGGAATACCAATAATGCCATCACGTGGTTCTTTAAGAAGGATTAACTTTTCATTAAGGGAGTTTGAGTGTTTGGGGAGTCTAGGTTGCCCAAATTTGAGTTTCCATTTTCACCGTCGGGAATCCTCCCGAACAGTTTTAGGACATACCCATAGGGCCCATTTTCCTGGGAATCTTCCGGAATACTCCCGGTGTTCCAATTATAGTATTTGTCGGGTTGGGTCAGTTCCCAATTCCGGCAGGTTCGTTATACGGTAAACTACCGAAATTGATTTAAATTAATCTATTTTTAATTCCATAAATTCCCATTTAATCTATCATTTGAATAAAAATCTGTAAATTTTTATATAATTCTGTAAAAATCTGTAGATTATGGGAAAAATTTCTGGGAATTTATTTTGGCATTTTACTTACTTAAATAAATTATTTTTAAACAATTTTAACCATATAATTATCATTAAATACCATCAGTTGTTCAAAAATTCCAAAAAAATTCCAGAACACCTTTCACATGTCCCGAAACTTCTCACAAAATTTTAAGATTTTTCCGATTTCGTTTCGGTGCGTTCCCGGCTACCAAAAATTCGCAAAAACGAGGATTTTTAACCCAAATCAAAACTCAATAAATGGACTCCATATTTTCCCAGAACATTCCCCATATTTTCCTTAGTGTCTTGTAAAATTTGGTGATTTATTGAATTCGTTTGGTGATTTTTCCAAAATTCTTTCGGTAAAACAGTCAAAAATTCACCAAATATTGTAGAAATTTCCAAAAATTCTAAATATTTTCGTGGGCACTCCTATTTATACTCTTCATCACCATACCGAATTTCAGCTCAATCCAATATCCACAGACCAAGTTATAAGCAAAACAATTTTCTGCCTAGCCTAGATTCGGTTCTCGGGCGTCATACCTAGCGATTCTTCCGATTCCAAGTGTTTATCTTGATTCCAGAAGTGTGTGGACACTATATTCAGTTCCTACACACCAACTACAACCCAAATATACTAGAACTTAGATCAATCAAGCTTTATTTCATTGTTTTTCGGTTAATCGAATAGTTAAGCGATTTTTGTCAATAGGTGTTGATTAGGGTATCAAACCCCAGTTATTTATGACCATGGCTGCCGTATAACACCAGGGAATACCAAGTTGTTCTTATTCAGCCCATAAACAGGTTTAAACCTTCAAAAATCTTGGATTAAAATGAGTTTTTCGGCTAGAAATCGCGTTTAATCAAGAAAACGCAATCAAAACTACTTAGAGCTTGAAGAATACCTTTGAATTAGTGATGTTTATGCTCAAGATCAGTTGAAAATCAGAGGTTTATGGCAGATTTCTTAGAGAAAATGGAGTTATTTTGGGGTAAAATTAAATAAAATGAAAAAGAAATAATATATATATATATATATATATACATGGGGGGTATTGGCGGTTTGGGAGGTGGGTCCCAAGGGGACACCTCGTGCTTCAGTTGGCATGACAAAAGATGATGTGATGCGTCTTCGATTTGTGAAACGGACTCCGTTTTTCGCGTTCTTACTGTCAAAAGACTCTGTTTTAAAAATTGGGCATAACCGTCTCGAAACCCGAGCATGGTTACGTTTTAATCATAAAAGTCTTGTATGACGTTCGTTTAAGTGTTTTTAAGCTTGATTGATCGTTCCTTGCACATTTGGTTGCCTTATGTTATGCCCAGAATGAAGGTGTCTCCTAACCGGGAGCTGCTTCGTTTTGTGTGTCCGGGCTTTGATAATTTTCAAACCTTATGTCACAGTCTATGGCACAAAACCGAGTTGTTTCTGGAACTCGGAATCTTAAATGATACTACTGATAACCTAATAATCAACGTCAAAGGTTTAATGCGCTGTTAAACGTCAAGTCTCCGTTTAACACGTTGTTCAAGGCTAAGGACGCCAACCTCGCATCGTTGGTCCTTAGTAGTGTCATGTTAACCATGACCTGCTCTCGGATTCCTCCGAGACATAATAACGATTGTTCAGCATAGCACACAAGTCATACAAGTTTACAAGGTTTACGCGCAATTAATGTTTTAGTCATGCTTTAAGTTTAGGACCAGTTAAGGTGTACCTGGTTTCGTCATGGGTATCACAATCACAGCATGCTATGGATTTGTAAAGTTTAAACAAGTCTTACTGTGGATGTGTCGATAGGCTTTACACGTTCAGTAAATTGTTTCTGGGATATGAACTAAATTTTACAACTGCTTAAACTTGTGGATTCACATCTCTCGGATATATTGACTTAGTACTCCGAAATTTCGTTTGAGAGATTGCCTGATTATGAGATATGAGGTCTTTATAGATGATTTATATATGGGATATTATACAAGTTCTTCTGATTTTTGCGGAAGCAATAGCCTAGAACTTCTATAATGCTTTCGCTAAAAGCCCCTAAACTGCAACAAAATTGAAAGAATCAAAAGATCTAATCAATTGTAGTGCTTAAAAGATTCCTTAATTGGAACACACCTTAAAGTCGAGCCTTCATCTCTTTGTCGATACGGTGGTATTAACCTGAGCTCTCAAGGCTTTCAATAACCCAGATACAGATATCATTTACGCTATACTCACCTGTAAGATGAAATCTAGGGAATTTTGATACGGGGGTATATTATGAGATGGGAACCATAATTAAGTCAAGTTTCACAGAAACAAGTATAGATGAAGAAATCGAAACACAATTAAACAAACCGATCTTCTGCGATTATCAACACTCGAAACTGTTTTACAATCACTCAAGATCCAAGGAACACACAGCCAATGTCTGTGTATTCTCCAAACAGTCAAACTTGAAATCTCTCAATTATCTCCAGTGGCTTACCAGTGTCTAACCTAAACCTTAAAGCACAAAGCTGTTTATATACACACAGCCATACATGCAAACTGGGCTAGGCCCACAAACACAAACACAAACTCGAATTAGACTATAACAACTTGGACTTGATTGGGCTTCACAATAACTCGGATTCCTTTAAGTCTTCATGATCCAATCTCGTTTAATATCCAAAGACCAAGCCAAAGCTGTTGTCACATAATATGCACCAACAAACTCCCCCTTGACAATAGCTCGCAAAGGTAAACTTTAGTCTTCAGAATCTAACAGTCTTTGATCTTTGGATAGCGTCAGCTTCAACATCAACTCTGTCAGCAACAGACTCCCCTAAGCTGATACATCCAATCACAAACTTCCAAATAAGTCTTCATAACATCCATAACTGCATTATAGAAAGGAGGTTCCACCAAGCAGCAACAAACTCTGATCTCATCACATCAACTTCTCATCAACACACTGCTTCAATCTGTATACTATAAAACAAACATCTCGAGAAACCCGAAGAATTTTTCAATACAGTTAAACAAATTATTATTAATCAAGAGATGGTAAAACTATATAACAGATTAAGCAACAACCAAACCAACACAAACACTCAAAACTTTTTTATCCAACACACTTATAGCCTGCAAGGTTTAAAATTTTGGAACACATCTTCTAACATTGTCTCCCCCTATCGGTAACAACTCCTCCACGAACAACCATTTTCCGTACATTAAGAATTCTTAAAGAAAATTTAAAATCTTTTTTGTATTTTTATATTTTCTGAAAGCAGATAAATAACACGAAAAATAAATACTCTATTTTTGTGAGAATCACCGGTAAGAAGATCATATCAACAAAATCAAACTGTTTTCACCCTATTAGATAATTCTATAAGTAATTTTGGTGAATAGCAGTTCAAGACGATTAGCAGTATGTTTGTCCACTTAAACAAACTGCAAGAACATTTCAAGTACCATTACCGTATGATATGTTATGGTAATATTATACTGACATACTGGTGTGTCCCATTTCAAGACATATCCCCACGATTAAGGTATGCACAAAGATTCATCGTAGTAGGTGAGTATACCGAAATTCATCCTTTTGTTTTACAACATTAGATAATTGGTGTTCAGGTCAGTACTTCCATACAACAAACAGACCAATATCCAATGAGGGTTAGGGCAAATACCACAGATTTTGGTACGATTATGCATTTTTTGCACAGTTGAATGACTCTCTAGGAGAGCTTCTTCAATTCTTGGTTTATGGCATTTTAGCTCTTTTAAGATATCCTGGGTATGCCTAGGTCATCATATATCTGGATGCAGCAGAAGGACAACCATGATACCCTGGATGAAATAACAGCATAAAGACCTAAAACTTCAGATTTTGGCAATCTATCAACGCAAGATTTAAGGTCATTAAACCATACGCCACTGATATGTTACCCACTCATATTCAGTTAGTTAGATTTATATCACCTTGGTAAGTTGATTATTTCATGCTTTTGCCTACTGGTACATCATATGATGAAGTTGCTATCACACTTAAGCATTTAATTTTAGTTTCAGTGTGACAGATGAACTTGCTGATGTACTATCATTTCTTCTTTTTTCACACAGTGAAAACCCAATTTGGTTTTGTTTTTTCTAATTTTTATGGTTTTTTTTATTTTTTATTTTCTATTTTTCATGTTTTTGATTTAATAAAAAATAGTAAACTATTTACAAAAATTCTTATGAAAAACTGGTTATTCAGGATTCCTCATCCCGTTGAGTTCGACAAGATGTTCAAAACGAGCCCTGTCAAACGCTTTTGTGTAAAGATCTGCAAGGTTATCTAATGTACCGACTCTGTGAAGTTCAATCATTCGCTTTTCAGCACAATCCCATATAAAATGATGATGAATGTCAATATGTTTTGTTCTACTGTGCTTAATGGGATTGTTTGTGATTGAAATACTGGCATTATTGTCTATCATAATGGGGGTACGAGTGAAATTCAAACCATAATCGTGCATCTGATGTTGTATCAAGAGAACTTGAGAGCAACAGCTACCCGCAGCAATATATTCAGCTTCACACGTAGAGTTAGACACGCAAGACTGCTTCTTGCATTGTCAAGAAACTATCCTGACTCCTAAGAACCGACAACCATATGTGGTAGACTTTCTAGTAGACTTACATCCTCCAAAGTCTGAATCAGTGTAAGCAATAAACTTCAAATCACTAGCAGCTGGATACCACAACCCAAGTTTAGGTTTCCTCTTCAAGTAATGAAGAATTCACTTCACTGCTTTCATATGTGACTCCTTGGGATTCCCTTGATATCTGGCACAAAGACACACTGCGAACATGATATCCGGTCTTGAAGCAGTCAAGTACATAAGAGAACCCATCATTGCCCTGTACTGAGTTGGATCAACATCTTCCACACTCTCATGATCTGGACCTAGATTGTGATTCTCGCAGATAGGTGTGTTGAAAGTAGCGCAATCCTCCATTTTGAAACAAGCCAAAATGTCATACACATACTTTGTCTGATGTATAAACATCCCATCCTTCTTTTGTTCAACTTGCAAACCCAGAAAGTAGGACAGCTCACCCATTGCACTCATTTCAAACTCGCTCTTCATCACCTTCTCAAATTCATGACACATGTTCTCATCAGATGACCCGAAGATGATGCCATCCACGTATACTTGTACCAGCAGAAAATCTTCTTTCTTTC
Source organism: Scalesia atractyloides (assembly GCA_947069175.1). NCBI lineage: Eukaryota > Viridiplantae > Streptophyta > Magnoliopsida > Asterales > Asteraceae > Scalesia > Scalesia atractyloides. Next base: position 34,449,147 of record CAMTDV010000030.1, read on the forward strand.
TCTTAATGAACAGTATACTGTCAATCTGACCTCGTTCAAATCCATTCTTCAACAAATGAGCTGACAGTGTCTCATACCACGCCCTGGGTGCCTGATGTAATCCATACAATGCCTTATTGAGCTTGTACACTCGATCTGGATAGTCTGGATCAGTAAACCCGTCTGGTTGCGAGACATACACCACTTCTTGGACTTTCCCGTAAAGAAATGCACTCTTCACGTTTAGTTGGTAAAATTTAAAGCCCTTGAATGATGTGAAAGCTAGAAACAAACGAATTGCTTCCAACCTTGCAACTGGTACAAACACTTCCGTACAATCAATCTCTTCTTGCTGATTGAACCCCTTAACAACTAACTGAGCCTTGTTCCTCGTAACAATTTCTCGATCATCTTTCTTGCACTTAAACACCCACTTCGTACCTATTTCCTTCTCTCCTTCTGGTAGATCAACTAGCTCCCAAACCTTCAATTTCGTGAACTGAGCTAGTTCTTCTTGCATTGCTTCAACCCATGAATTATCTTTTAGAGCCATATGCACATTCTTCGGCTCCTCTTGGGCAATAAAGCAACTATACAAACACTCATTAATAATTCCCGTTTTCTCAATCGAAGCAAACAAACAGGAACCTTCAATGACACCTATTCTAGTCTGTACACCTGTAGCAGCATCACCTATAATGTTTTCAATTGGGTGATCTCTGTTTGCTCATGTAGTAGCAATGGCATCGACTTCAATATTTTTACCCAGATTCGAACCAACATCCTGCTGAATATTCTGAGTAGCAAAAGGATTGACAAAGTCCTCCCCTGAATGGGTTCAGGCTCACTATCACTTGAGTCCACTGCTTCTGCATTTGCATTTGCATTTGAGGAAGTTTCTGGAGCATCTGTCATCGATATACTCGATCTCAGCATAAAGTCACCCTCTCATCCTCACTAATCGCAGTTTGGATCAACTGAGACTCGTCTGCATTAGAAAACTCAGGAATATTAAATAATTTAAAGACACTCTCATAATCATATAATACAGCAGGACCACTCGTTGATTGTTAAGACTTATAACTCGCGACTTCCACATTAAACACGACCTCAATTTTACCCGTTTTGAGATTAAACACCCTTTTATTCGGTGTTCTAGGTACATAACCTAGAAAGTAACCCTCATCAGCTACCTCACCGAATTTTTGTTTATGTTTATTTTTCACAATCGTGCAGGGTAATCCAAATGGTTAAAAGCCTTTTAAATTTGGTTTTTCATTAAACATAAGTTCATGACATGTTTTGTTAAAACTTTTAACAGTTAAAACTTTATTTAGGACATAACACGCTGTGTTCACAGCTTCTCCCAAGAATAGAACTGGAAGCTTTAAATCAGACAGCATAGTCCTAGCGGCTTCAATCAACGTCCTGTTCTTCCTCTCAGCAACTCCATTCTGTTGAGGTGTATAAGGAGCAGAGTATTGATGTTCAATTCCCTTGCTCAAGAAATATAGATACAAAATCTGATTCTTGAACTCCGTGTCATTATCACTCCTTGTCCTCTTGATCCTTGCTTCATGAACATTCTCTAATTTCGTAAAAAGATCTATCAGCAGCTGAGCTATCTCATCTTTTGTACCTAAAGGAAAACCATGAATAACGTGAGTAATCATCTGTGACAACTAAACAATAGTACTTTCCGCCTATGCTCTTTACGTTCACTAGACCGAAAAGATCCATATGAAGTAATTCATATGGGGCATCTATGGAATTTACTGTTTTAGACTTATGAGTTTCTTATGTTGTTTTCCCTTTTGACATGGAAGACATTTATCTTTTACGTGAAACCTCTGCACTGGCACCCCTTTCACTAAATCGTTTTTAATTATGTAATTCATTTTGCGGTAGTGAATATGGGCCATGTGTCTGTGCCATAACATCGACTCAGCCTCAGATGCTTTTGATAACAAGCACGATACCACTGTTGAAGAATCCTTAGCACCCATGTCCATGACATAAGTGTTCTTCCTCCTTGGCGCTCTCATCACAATCCATTCATCCGGTATCACCAAACCCGGTTTCAATACCAAAGCTTCAGACTTTGTAAATGGACCGAGCGACCCTTGTCGCAGACTTGTGACACACTCATCAGATTGTACTTCAGCTGCTCGACATAGTTCACTTTATCCAGTGTGATCTTCCCATTGTTCACTTTTCCCCGACCTGTAATGTGACCTTCTTTAGCACCCGCAAAATTCACATAACCACCATCAATATTTTCAAACTCAGTCAACAATCTCGCATCCCCCGTCATGTGCCTAGAGCAGCCTCTATCAACATACCATAAGTTGATAATCCTCCTTAGCAGCTCCTTCACAAGCCAACAAAAATTAGTTAGTTTGGGGGACCCAAGCCAGAACGGTCTTGGGTCTTCCAAATTCATCAACTATCTTAACATTCATCCATCATCCATCACTCCTAACTGGAGTCTTGGACCTAGGACCTGTTGATGGAAATGGTGTTTGACTTCCACTAGGTCTCTGGTCCTGGGGTTTCCTATATAAGTTTGGACTTTGTGACCTTTGGAAATCTTGATTTTTAGACCTTGAGTGATTCCAAGAATTTTGATTTTGATAATTCCGAAAGCCATTGTTATAAAAAGTTCGACTACCAAAGTTTTGGTATTGATTTTGATATTGACCTTGACTTCTAAAATTATTTGAATAACCATTTGAACTAAACATTTTTGGTGACACACTTCTAGGTCTCTACTATCTGCCAGATGTAGTTTCAGGCTAAAACCTTTGTTGATTTCTTTGAAAATGAGGAACTTGCTGAGTTCCTGTTTCAGCCTTATCTACACCAACTGCAACACCCTCTGGTTGCTTTGGAGCAGCATCTTTGGTGAGTTAGACATTTTCTTCTCACCATCACCAACCTTTTCTGGTGATTTCTCTCTCTTACTCTCACTCACCTACGCTTCACTCTTTTTGTTAGGACAACAGCTAGCTACATGTCCCTTTGTGTGACATTTGAAGCACGATCGTTTTGCAGAAGACGTCTTAACTGAAGTCTCTGGTTTAGATCCAACAGGTGATGATGATGATGCCTTAGAAGGATCTGATTTAGTTTGCTCTGTTTCAAATTTTTCTATGTTTTTATTTTTAGGAAACTTCACATTTGATTCATTCTCAATAACAGTGGTTTCGTTTTTCATATCACTTCCTTTAACAAAATCCACCTTTTTAACAAAAGTTTGGTTCTTGTTTTTAGAATGTGCATTTTTCGTTTTCAAAACCGGTTTTCTGTTATTATCCTTCTTAGCATTATCGTTTTCAGACTCATATACTCTCTCAGATGTTGAACAACTAGGTGTAGTTGAACCAAAGTCTAGTAGCTCTTCTTCATCTGGCAAGAAAGAATAGTCATGACTAAGAGGTGGTGGAACTTCATTGAATCCTTGAAATCCCACACTTTTCTTGTCACCACTTTTCTTCAAGCCATGCATCATGTGTTTCATAACGAAAGATGAATCTCTGAATTGATTTAATTTCTTTTCAAGTTCACAGATTTTAAGTTGTGCATCTGACAACTCTTTGCATTTTTCAGAAATTTCTTTTGTTTTCTCACTCATCGTATCATGAGGTAAGTCAATAATTTGAAGTTTCTCATTTAATTTATAGGTTATAATATTGATTTCCTCTTCATAACCCTTAATTTTCTTCAAGTACGATGACTGATCGCTTTTTACGAAAAATTGTGATTCTTTTACACTTGAGAGCTCATTTACTAGACTATGGTTTTGCTTAGACAGCTTGTCAACCTCACCTTGAAGTTCACGACACTTTAAACATACAGAATTAACAGGATTAGAACTTACCTCTCCTGTAGATTTGCTCAAGTCTGCCATGAATGCAGCAAAATCTGCAGCATTCTTCTTATCTGCAGCATCCTTCTCATCATCAGACTTTAACTCAACCTCTTCAGCTTCTGTCTCATTAGCATCAACCTTTTCAGCTACAGTCTCTTTATCAACTTCAGCATCTACTTTTACTTCAGCATCATCAACTGGTGTTATCTCAGTCATGAAAGCCTGTGTGACATTGTCGTCACACTCTAGATGAACGCTCCAGTCATAAGAGCCCTCTCGTGAAGTAGAAATCAGGGCCTTTGATGCAGTGTTGTTTGATGCATTTCTGTTGCTCGAACCATGACCTGGAGAGTCTTGAAATGATGCACTACGACGAGACTCAGTCTTTGGTCGTTGACATTCTCTAGCAAAGTGTCCATAACTCTGACAGTTGTAACACCTAACCTTAGTCTTGTCAAAACCAACACTCTTTCCAACGAACTTTCTACCAGTCCTGTTCATGAATCTCTTCAGTCGTCTAGATATCATGGCCATCTGCCACTGTAAATCCATCTCCTCTAGGTCATCAGGGTCAATCTTATCATAATCTTCATCAAAAGAAGTGGGATCAGATATCCTTCCCTGAATATAGTTCTCGTATGAAGCAACAAATGAAGCAAGCAAGGCTAGATGCTCTTCAGCAGCCTTGACACTTAGAGGCATAGATTTGTTATTGGTATTCTGATTACTAGAATGTTGTCTCTTGCCTCATGTCGATCCTCTTAAAGACGCCACAAAACACACCTCACCATCAGAATTCATCACTACCTGCTCATTTTCACACAATAGAAACGCAGTCGCTGAATCACTCGAAGCATTGTTAGACGATGAAGATGGGACTCCTTTGTATATTCTCGGATCTTGAACCTGATCATAACCGGTGTCCTTCTTCTTCATACCTAGCTCGTAGGCTCTCAATTGTCTAACAACCTCTTCCAAGTCCATATCTTCATAAGTAGCATCTTTTTTAATCATAAGAGTACAGATATCCCACTTGGAAGTTAGAGCATCGAGCAACTTATCGTTTATCTCTACATCTGTATATCCATTTATGTCATAATTATCAATTTCTAACATAAGATGATAATATCTCGTGATAATATCTTCGAGTGACTCATTTCTCATGCCTTTGAAAACAACAAATTGCTTTTTCAGCAGATCTATTTTGTTCTTCTTCACATCGGTATTACCCTCATACCTCTTCTCAAGAGCATCCCACATCTCCTTTGAGATATTATAACGTTTGAATATATGTTTGATGCCATCTGGTAAAGACATCTTAATAGCAGCTAAGTCCTTCTCAGACTCATACATTCTCTTTTCAGCATCTGACATGTTAGCATATGTAGTGACTCGTTGTCTGCCTTCGAAGTCATGAGTTGGGTTTGCGTACCCATCCTGAATATAAATCCACATCCGTGTGTCCTGATATTCAACGAACGATTGAAACCTATCCTTCCATGTAGTGTAATTCTCAACTTTCAACATCTTAGGCGGTTTGTTAGTCGTTCCAGCCTCATGCTCCATCCTCAAGAGTTCATTCAAATTCGCCATTTTAACGAACTGGCTCACTAAAAACGATTAAAAATCTGTCTGAAATGTGTTATTACTAAATTATACCGTTAGATTCGTCTCGTCGATACGATTCCAATGATATCTAATGTCAAACACCTTTTTTCTTGTCCTAAAAATCACACAAGTTCAACGGTGCAGACGGTTCCTTAGATGAGCTACGGATAATTTTCTATTCACAAAACAGTGAATTTTTAGATACGATAGCCAATGAAAATCCCACCACTTATGGATCACACACTATGAGGGTCGCACACTCAGTCTGAGTCGCACACTACATACTGGGTCGCACAGTTCAGTATATTGGGCCTTCCAAGTCGCACACTCAATTTTGGGTCTGGTCGCACACTCCCAAACGCACAGTTCTGGTCGCACAGTTTCAGTCGCACAAATCCAGTCTTACAGCTCGAGCCAGTCGCACACTCAAGCAAGTCGCACACTCTAACCAGTCGCACAATCAAGCCAGTCGCATAGTACAAACTCGCACAACTACTCTAGTCGCACACTTCTCTGATCGCACACTAATTCAGCAATTCGCATAGTAATGAAATCAGCTAATTTTCAACTGAATCCCGAAAATCAAGCACTTTTAAAAGCAGAATATTTTCGAAAATCAATATCTCTTCAAACTTTCCAAACCAATTCTCCTAAAATACCGAAAACAACTTTTAATCACTCCCAAAACAGATCAAAACGCAGTTTTTAAGCTGTTCTTGACTGTTCTTCCTTGTTCTTTGAAACTCTTCAAACAAAAACAATAATCTTGAATCTGTCGATCAGTCTCGAACCTTTACAAGAGCAAATGCTCTGATACCAATTGTAGGTCCCCTAGTCCGTATGGATCATAACAAAACTGATAATCTACCAAGGGTGCGGAATCCCCTTGATAAACCGAAATCACAGAAACAAGTATAGATGAAGAACTCGAAACACAACTAAATAAACCGATTTTCTGCAATTATCAAACACTCAACTGTTTTACAATCACTCAAGATCTCATGAACTCACAGCCAATGTCTGTGTATTCTCCAAACAGTCAAACTCGAAATCTCTCAATTATCTCCAGTGGCTTACTAGTGTCTAACCTAAACCCTAAAGCCCAAAGCTGTTTATATACACATAGCCATACATGCAGACTGGCCTAGGCCCACAAACACAAACACAAACACAAACTCTAATTAGACTATAACAACTTGACTTGATTGGGCTTCACAATAACTCGAATTCCTTTAAGTCTTCATGATGCAATCTCGTTTAATATCCAAAGACCAAGCCAAAGCTGTTGTCACATAATATGCACCAACAAAGATATCTTGGAAAATTGAGAAATGTGTCGAAGTTTAAGTGGACAAACATATCGATAATCTAGGTAAACAGGTTTAGAACTTAAAGTCATGAAAAGGTCAACAGTACTTGTGATACATCTCAATCAACTAATATGATCCTTAGACACGAATTCACAAACATATGTGTGTGAATTGTTTTGTACATAGCTTATTTGATATCAGATTTAAACCCAAAAATATTTTCAGTGTGTTATAGCATAAACTTTCAAAAATTCAAAAAGATTTTCTTTCTACATTGTTTTCAATAGCCAATGATGGAAAGCGGATCTTCAGAGTTCGGAATGATGCTAAGTTGTTGGAATCTTGACGACAACGGGTTGGGAGCTAATCTGTAAAATCAAAATGCATGAAAAACGATGAAAAGTTCATTAATTTGAAACTTTAGAATTTGAAGAAAACACCAGTTTGTTCATAGCGGGTCAAACCGAGGTCATTAACTTGGACTCGGCAGACAAATCGGTTAACCGAGGTCATTAACATGGACTTGTCAACTAAGTGGATTTTCATAACTGGTAAACATGTGAAAGTTCACGGTTAAAATTGGAAATTTTCAAAATATTTAAAAATTGGTTTTAACTAAGTTCGGCCGAAGTTGCTAGTATTATAATGTTTCATTGTATCATAACTTCGGGCGAAGTTAGCTAATAAAGTCTGATATTTGAAAGTCAAGTTCGCCTGAACTTGACAGGGTATATAACATGAAGTTCGCTCAAAACTTCAGTTCATTTGTGTTTTTCGTCTTCGAGCGAACTTGAGAGAAAGTGTGAAAAATTGAAATTGCAGAAATCATGTCGTTATACTGCCAAAATTTAGACCAATAATAAGTGATTGGCACACTTATTGACATGGTTGAGGTATTAATCGTTCAAATCATCCATGAATTGATATGTTTTGAACGTCTTTGGACTGAAATTGTTAAAAAATAGTAGATCTAGGTGCTAATTGAACAAATTGAACAATGAAAATGCTTAATAAACATGTTAAGATCATAGACATATCGAAAATGTGACCATTGGACATGATAATTTGTTGCAGGTTTTGATGGAAGTGATGACAAGTTCGCCCGAACTTGTTGAAGTTGTTTTGAGACAACTTCGGGCGAAGTTTTCATCATAGAATATGAGTCTTGAAAGTTTAAACAAGTTCGCCCGAACTTGTTTAACTAAAGACAAAAACCTGTTAATAACACAAGTTCGCCCGAACTTGCTTAAAAATGTCAAAAACTTGTTTAAGTAACATGTTCGGCCGAAGTTGTTCTGTTGTGTAGTGTTTGACTTTCAAGTTCGCCCGAACTTGAAGTTAACTTGTTGAAATTTGTCAAAAATTTTGCAAAGTGATTAATTTCTTTTGTCCGCAGAACATCCAGCTTTCGTTTAACAAGTTCCATAATACTTGTATTTCGCTGTACGAGAAGATTTATCCGACGCTGACGGCTTTTTCAGAGATTTTAAAGTTTTTGTGCAGAATTCCAATTTCGAAAGCGATAACGGATAAGCACGTTGTTTATAGATCACATGTCTTCTTTTTCTGGAATGCAGCATCCTACGACGAGACAAATAAAGTGATAAAGTCTTTAGTTCGTGTCGGGAATGAAGATAAAGAGTTCTTGGTCACCGAAGCTGATATTAGAAGTGTGCTTGAATTTAATGACGATGTAAATGATCCTATTAGCTTTGAGGAAAGGATGGTAAAGGGTTGTTTCTTCAGAATGAGCTACAAAGGTCACGCAAATGAGCCAACGATGAAGAAAGTGTTCCTCTACCGTACAAGCTTGTAATTCATGCTGTTATTCATGCGCCATAGGAAAGCAGGGCCTGACGACATTCAAGATTACATGGCCTGCATGGTTACTGCTTTGGTTCTTAACAAGAAATACAACTTCTCGAAAGTGATCTTCAATTTCATGGCGAAGAATATGGGAAAAGAAAGGTTGGTGATGTATCCGAGGTTCGTTCAGATGTTATTGATGAGAAGTTCAAAGATATTACGAAAGATCCGAGTGATATTCTATACTTGAGCCATATGGATGAAACAACGCTGAAGAAGTTAAAGATATATCAAAAGCAAGACTCTGCTCCTATTGTTAAACCAGTGTTTGGAGCTATATCTAATGAAAACTATATCGCGCCACCAGAGAATAAATGGAGGAAAGATGGCAGCGGTGATGAAAACGAAGAGGCTGAACTGTTAAAGAATTTTAAAGAAAAGAGAGGCGATTGGTACATCAAAAGGGTTGTGGTAGTTGAGAAAAAAAAAGCGAAAAAGGGAATCTAAGAAAGTTGAGACTATGTTGATCGACGAGCCTGAGATTGATGAGAATATTCAGAACGTTGAAGGTTCTAGCGCTGCGGTAAATGTTGAAAGTCAAGATAAAAATGATGATGTTATTTCTGCAACTTCTGATAAGGATGAAGAATCATCTGAAGATTCTGCTGATATTAGATTGAAAGCAGCATAGAAAGAAAAGGAAGATGAACGTTTGAAAAAACGTGGTGAAGATCTTTATGTTCCTTCTGATGAGGCTTCCGATGAAGATCGTCCGAAAAAGAAGTCGAAACGCTCAAAGTCAAAAGCTGGAGATACAAAGAAAACTACAGGTTCTCTGAGCACACGTGAAAGGAAGAAAACTCCAAGTCGCAGATATCTAAGTCAAAAGAAACCAAAGAAAGGAGTTACACAAGAACCTTCTGTCTCTGAATTGCAAGAGATTTCGATCGTGAAGCTGAAGTTCCACCAACTACTGTCACACAAGAACCACCGTCTGTTACTATCGAAGTATTTGTTCAAAATACGCCTATTTCAAGTCCAAAGGTTGCAGCTAAGGGTACACCAAAAGCTACTCCACCAAAGTCAAAGCAGTCTACTCCTCAAAGTGCCAGAGCTAGAGAATTTACAGATGCTTTCGGTGATATTCCAGATAACGTTACACATCTTGTCACAGCCGAAGATCTTTCAAACTGGTTTGAAGACATTCCAATTGATATGCTAGAGAAAAGACTCAAAGATCTGGAAGATAAAGTCAAATAGAACGAAGTTGATAAAGCAGCTCTTGAAAAGAAAATAAAACAGAGTGATGTTGAAAAAGAGATTCTACAAGACAAGTGAAATCTCTTGAAGATGATCGAGGCTACATGAAAGCGATGGTTGAAAGTTTAAGTGCTTCAAATGCAAAGCTAGAGAAAGAGATTGCTGAGCTTCAAACAGAGAGAGATATGAATGATAGAAGATTTACCAGATTGCCAAAAGTGCTAACTAACAGCTTGGGCATTGATTTCAAGGCTGAATATGATCGACTTGATATTCAAGAAGCGAAAGACAAAGCTGGGAAAGAATTGTTAGAACAGGACAAAGATTAGGGGTGATTGATAGTGTTCCTAAACCAATAGAAGAGCGGGTGATAGAAAAGTCTGTAGAAACTAAAAAGCTCCTGAATCAGAGGTTGTTATTGAGGATGTTCTCAAAGTTGTATCTATTGAACAGAAAGAATCAAAACAGAAAGACGATGACGAGGAAGATAATGATAATGACAACGACCCTGTAGGTGACGATACTGAAGATGATTCAGATCATGATGGTGATGATAATGATGATCAGGTGACGTTGGTTTAAAAGTTGATTCCGCGAAAGTACATTTAGAGTTTAATTTTGAATCCCTAATCAACGATGATGCTAACATGGAGGATGAAACAAGTAAAGGGGAGTATACGGAGCAAATACGGCCTCAAGATGTTGATAGTTCTGAAGCGATAGTTGCTATGCATGTTAATGCTGTACATGAAAAGCCTCTGACTATTATGCTGGATTAAAGTATAGAGGAAGGGGAGTTTGTACATAATTATACCAAAGAAGAATTGGCCAGAATATTTGAGGTTGATGTTGATTCGTTTGAGTTTGATTTCGAAGAAGAATTAGTGAATATCAAGACATTTGAACCGAAAGAGTATGTGTATAAGCGTGTGGCTGGAGCTGATGACTATGATCGTGTGATATCTGAAGATTCTGATGATGATGAAACAGAGAAGTATTCTAATCTGAATGCCGACAAATTTCCAACGATTGAAGAGCTTATGAGTCAGATTGATGTGGGTTTGTTGAAACAGAAAATAGATGAAGTGGTGAAGGAAGGCAACATTCCTAAGTGTTATACAAAAGAGCAGATTGCTGAAGCTAAGAGGTCATGGTTCAAAGAAATGCCAAAGGAAAGAAAGTTCAAGCGGCCACTAGCGTTCTTCACACGTGACAAAGATGTACCTCTGGGTGACATTCTAAGTTGGGGATGGATTCGAGAACTTGACGTACATGCTATCAAAAGAGAGTTTGGAGTTCAATATTTCAGACATCTTGCAGACATAAAGACATTGCCATTCTGGGATGTTGAAGAGTTGGTGCACACGAGAAACATAAGTCTGCAGATGAAATTCAACGAACAAAGGCTCTAGAAGGCAATGAAGTTTGAAGCGTCAAGAGTATTTGAGTTGTGGAAACCGTTCATTCCTAAACGTAGAGTAAAGATTAACAGGAAAATGGGAGAAAAGGATGTTACGCTTGTGATGAAACGTCCGAGAGCTATGAAGAATGTGCCATTAAAGCCCACCGAACATGATTTTCATCCTTACTTCTTGTGGTGGCAAACGGATCCAGAAACATGTGAAGCAGTGATTGTGTTGCGTGCTGATGAAACATGGGATATCACGAAGGAAAAGGATCCAGAACCTATTGAACGAAGAAGGATTTGGGGGCTGTGGAGAACGATTTGAATACTAGACCCGATATGGTTAGTTAACTGTTCAAAAGAAGATATGAAATGCTTGTTCTTCAACAAATATGTTTTGACAAGCGTGAAGAAGTCCAAGCGAAGCAATACAAAGGTGTGATTAATGTTTGTTATGCACATGGTATTACCTCAGCTCACATGTGGGAATCTAGATGGAGAGAGTTGGAAAGAGAAGAGTTCTTAAAGGAAGAAAAGCGTCTTGAAAAGATACACGAAAGGGGTAGAGAGGCAAGGATTAGAAGGTTTCAGTTTATGAAGTGGGCGCCTCCTACTGACCAAACGCCTATTCCTAAGCAAGAACGTCAAAAGAAGCCATACAAGAACTTCTTCGGAAGACGTTAAAGATTGAAGACTGATCAAGACACTGTGACAATAACCAAGGGGGAGTTTGTTGATACATGATGTCTATTGTCTAGGTCTTGGATCGAGTCTGTATGTTTAGAGCTTAAATTGTTAGATTTTGTAATGTATTTATGAAGTTGTACACAAGTTCGGCCGAACTTGTGTGTGGAAGATCAAGTTCGCCCGAACTTGATCAATCCAACTACACACTTCTCCCGAACTTGTTAGTCTATATATAGGAGGTCAGGGGTCATTCATTGTAACAACTTTGCGACTTTGACGACAAAGCTCTGTTTGTGTGGAAAGTAGATGTATATGATTTGGACATGAATAAACAGACAATTAAACAGTAAACTTGTGTATTTGATTAGCATGTCATATAATTTCCACTTATATTGGATATTAGATACAAATTAGGTTCCTTGGCAGTGGAGGATCGGTCCTATCAAATAATTCTGCTAATTCAGCTTTGGAGAAGTTGTGAACATACTCCCCCTCTTCGACATCGTGCTCTAAATAGAATATCCTTGGTTTAGGCACAACAGGAATAGCCGACGATGAAGTTCTTGTAAGGATTCCTGTTTGCCTTGAGCCCTGAGACATATCACTAGTCTCCCCCTGAACTTGATCTGCAGTGTGTTGATTAGCAGATCGTTCAAGTGCACAGAAACGTCGACATTTTCATTCATACCAGAATCTGTTACCCGAATTCCTGAACCTCCAACACTATCCTTATCATTCTTTCTACCACTAACACCGCTGCCCAAATCTAACTCCTCAAAGTATGAATCGACTTCATCATCTATTTCTTTATCCATTTGACACTTTTTCTCCAACTTCTTTTCCAAATGCCTGCGAAGCTTCTCTGGTAGGCTTGATATGTCAATCTCAATTTCACGAGGCAATCCTCCCACAAACAAAACATGGAGGATGAGGCTTGTAGACAACCATGGCTAGAGATACTTGTGAAAACCCACAACTTCAGGTTAATACTTTAACTGAACGCAGTTAATTTAGACATATGTTCTTTTAGCGTTGCATGAGATTTAAGCATTACTTATCAACTATGTGAGTTTTAGGCGTTAATTGTAAATTACATGTGATTATGTGCTACGTGTAAAAAAGGTGATAGTTAGGGGTGGCTATGGTTAATTATGAAACTCTAATAACTACTGCATAACCCTAACCTCTCATAATTCTAATCATACGGCTGTTGCAAATTCTCTAATCATCTGAGGCTTCTCAAATCTCTAAACTTCTAATCTTTGATCTCTTAATAATCCTAGAGCAAACTCTAAACCAATCTAAGGTAAACGTTCAGATTATACGTTGTTAATTCTTGTCCATTTGATTCATGCAAGCCATAGAAATTCAAACAATGATCCTGTGCTTAGTGATTATGCTTAAATGATTGAACGTGCTATAGGTTGTGAATGATTGTGTAGTTGTTTGACTGATATTAGGATGAAATTGGTATGCTAGAATTATTAATCAGTTGTTTGATTCATAGCATTTTTTATTATTGAGATTAGGGTTTGGTCGATCTTCTGAAACTGTTACATTGAACTACGATTGTGCCTAGTAATGTAAGACTGTTAACTGGTCCGGCTTTGTGAAGTCACAAAGTCCGGGGTTAATAAGTCCAAGTTTAATATTCCATATATAGGGCCTTCCTTGGGGTCCGAACTTATGAAAATCATGTATGCCTTCTGAATTTAAAGAGAGATCAAGGGAAGTCCATGTTTATTGTCAGGACTTAATTGTCCAAGTTTATTGTCAAGACTTAATTGTCCAAGTTTATTGTCAGGACTTAATTGTCCAAGTTTATTGTTAGGACTTAATTGCCAGAAATTAATTTTGATGGAGTATATTATGTTAGACTTATGTGGCCGAACTTAGGATGTTGTATCTACTGAGTGGATGAAATACAAGTTTTCTCTCTATGTGAACTAAAAACCCTAACTATTGTGTTGTACTGTATAATGAACATATTAACCGGATCATTAAAACACTAAGTTGTTTGGACACTTACGATATTGCAAAACCCTACTTGAATACATACTTACGTTTACTATACATTAGGTCACACGTAACGGACCTAACACTTACTTAACGCTTAAAGGCACCATAACATTTACCGACCAAACTACAGTGAATTCACTACTCTTTCACATGCATGCGTCCCGGTGGAGGACAAACTACTATCCCTTGGGGGAATACTTTTACATACGTTGTAGTTTAATTTTAATGTTAGTTAATAGACTCAAACTCTATCATGGAAAGTCCCTACTTACATACCGAACTAGTTGCCTGGAGGGCAACGGGGTATTAGTTGATAGCGCTATTAGGCTTGGCAAATCTCACACCATGCCTGGGAGGACAGACATGAACTAATGACCTTAAACACGTTGATCAATGATGATAGACATTGATGAGGGCACCAAAAACAGAATAGTCAATCTGTACCGAGTTTATTATTTGTAACATGTCTTTAAACTAAACACCTACTTGTTTTATGTTAAACAAAACTGTGAACTCGCCGGCTTTATCGCTGATACACTTGTTTTTGCATGGAAACTTGCAGTCTAAGGAGCTGGAGTGTCATGGAACGAGATGTTGGATTACGAACATTAATTAAACTATGTTTTTAAAACGTTTTGATTTTGATTGTTGAAATGGTTACTTTGCTTCCGCTAAACACATGTTTGTGAATCGTTTAATTTGAAGTTCACTTTTCATGGTTGATTATGATGTGTTGTTTTATAATATCTACTGTTAGTTCAACATGATTAGTGGCTAGATCCTGGTACGTCACACGTCTCGCGGTGAAACTCTGCAAGTGGTAAATTGGGGGTGTGACAGTTTGGTATCAGAGCCACTGGTTATAGTGAACTAGGTTTTAAAAAGTTTTTTGTAAAACCAAACTAGTTTCGAAGGCAACCATGGCAAGATGCTCCAGATTGTAAGGTGCATCTTTTATTATGGCATACATTATACATCTAGCATGTACATATGCATTTCACTGCATATAGACCCACACGCACAACACTATAGTACGATTTCATGTGTTACTTATCTATGCTATGACAGATCATCATCATGGCATTACTTTTAGATCTTGTGGGATATCTATCGTTTTGACAACATACACATTGAGCCATAGTGATAATAATTGGGGGTGCATGTGGGTCCTAGTGAGACCGAACGTGTGTAAAGGGATTCTAATGCATTATCTGACATAATTAGGGGTTCAGATATCCATAGGAGCCATAGTGGGATGGTGGACTCCTACCTAATCTTGAACAATACTCTATCTTTTCTTGACTACTTGTGCTGAATATGGAAATAATATGTGCTACATATTTTTCTCATGTTGGTACCTTGTGGATGCAGAATCATGAGTGGACGTGGTGGTGGTAACATGACCCAGGCCCAGATTCAGGCTCTGATCAATGAACGAGTGGCTGAAGCGGTAGCAGCGCAACAACCTCCTCAACCTCACGCTTGCACCTTTTAGACTTTCATGTATTGCAAGCCCCACTCCTTCAACGGAACGGAAGGGGCAACGGGTCTTCTTCATTGGTTCGAGAAAATAGAATCTATCTTCGAAATGTGCGAATGTCCCGTCAACAACTGTGTCAAGTACGCGAGCGGGACACTGGAGGGCAACGCGCTCTCATGGTGGAATGCACAGATCCAGATGCTCGGGTTAGCAGCTGCAATTGCTACACCGTGGAACGACTTCAAGACTCTGATTAGGGAGGAGTATTGTCACAGGGGCAACATTTAGAAACTGGAACTGGAGTATTACCAACCTGAAGATGACCGGATCAGAGATCGAAGCTTACATGAAGAGGTCCAACGACTTAGCTAGTCTTTGCCCTAACATGTCTGAGCCTGCCTACAAGCGTATTGAGCTCTACCTCAAGGGTCTAGTTCCTGAGATACAAAGCTTGGTCACTTCAGCTAACCTTCCCACGATTCAGCAAGTTATCCGTCTAGCTCGTCGTCTCACAGATCAAGTTGTCGAGCAGGGCAAGCTGCCCAAGCGAAACACTACCGCTACTGATACTTAAAACGACAATAAACGTAAGTGGAACGACTCAGACAAAGCCACTAACTCGAGCCAGCAACAAAAAAAGGCCGACAACAACAACCGTAACTTCAACCAGTCTACTGCTACCAATCAGAATCAGGGTTCCAACCAAGGTCAGAGTTCGTATGCTGGCAAACAGCCGAAGTGCAACAAGTGCAACTCCCATCATCGTGGGCAGTGCACTCGAACATGTCACAAATGCGACAAGGTGGGTTACATGGCTAAGGATTGTCGGGCTCATTCCCAAGGTAGTTGCAGTCGCAACAACAGCAAGGAAACCGAAGAAGCTACTATCAATGCGGAAGTGAAAATCATTTCAAGAGGAATTGCCCACAGTTGAATCAGAACACCGACAATGTAGGGAACAACACCAACAACACTAGGAATAACAACAAGAATAACAATAATGGCGGAAATGGTGCTCGCGAGAGAGCATTTACGATTGGTGCGGGTGACGCAAGGAATGATAACAACGTTGTGACTGGTACGTTTTCTGTGAACAATCTCTTCGCTTCGGTTTTCTTCGATTATGGTGCCGATTGGAGTTACATGTCCCTAAAATTAAGTGGAATGTTAGAATCGACTCCGACCCCTCTTGACACTAAACACATCGTAGAATTGGCTGACGGACAGTCGATTGAAACATCTCATGTTCACGTTGGGTGCAAACTCAACCTTTTAGGTCAAGTGTTTAACGTTGACCTCCTTCCTATCATAATCGGTAGTTTTGACGTAGTTATTGGTATGGATTGGTTGACCAAATATCGAGCTGAAATTCTCTGCAAAGAGAAAATCGTACGTATTCCTCTCCCTAATAGTGATTTCTATATGTTCGAGGCCATCAGAGTGGTGCTATGGTTGGCATCATTTCAGCTATGAAAGCCAAGAAATGCTTATGTAAGGTCCATTCGGCTATTCTAGCCCTTGTTACTGATAATCAACTCAAGGAAAAGAAGATCGAAGACATTCCAGTCATTCGTAACCTTTCCGATGTTTTTCCTGAGGAACTTCCAGGACTACCTCCACAGCGACAGGTGGAATTCCAAATCGAACGTACTCCTGGAGCAGCACCGATTGCTCATGCTCCTTATCGTCTTGCACCTAGAGAGTTGCAAGAACTGTCCAAACAGTTGCATGAACTATTGGATAGAGGTTTTATCCAACCTAGTTCTTCTCCATGGGGAGCTCCTGTCCTATTTGTAAAGAAGAAAGACGGGTCTCTTCGCATGTGTATTGACTATCGTGAACTCAACAAGGTGACAGTGAAGAATCGTTATCCTTGTCCCGTATTGACGATCTGTTTGACCAGTTGCAAGGGTCAAGCTTCTACTCAAAAATCGATCTAAGATCGGCCTATCATCAAATGAGAGTCCAAGACGGAGATGTTCCCAAAATATCATTTTGAACGCGGTACGGCCATTACGAGTTTTTGGTCATGCCATTCGGATTAACCAACGCACCAGCGGTTTTCATGGACCTCATGAACCATGTGTGCAAACTATATCTCGACGACTTTGTCATTGTGTTCATCGATGACATCCTGATCTACTCTAAGAGCAAGGAGGACCACGAGCGGCACTTGCGTCTTATCTTGGAACTTCTGAGGAAGGAGCAGCTTTACGCGAAATTTTCTAAGTGTGACTTCTGGATTCGAGAGGTACATTTTCTTGGTCATGTGGTCAACGAATCTAGAATACATGTTGACCCAGCAAAAATCAATTCTATCAGGAATTGGGCGGCCCGAAAGTCACCTATGGAGGTGCGACAATATCTTGGACTCGAGGGATACTATCGCAGATTCATTGAGGGATTTTCAAAAATCGCACAACCTTTGACCACCTTAACTCAGAAAGGTGTTAATTACTCGTGGGGCGCGACCCAGGAGAACGCCTTTCAGCTTCTGAAATAAAAACTCTGCAGTGCACCGATATTGTCTTTACCAGATGATACGGATGATTTTGTGGTGTAATGTGATGCTTCTATTCAAGGTCTTGGCTGCATGTTGATGCAGTGCGAGAAGGTGATAGCCTATGCTTCTCGACAGTTGAAGGTTCACGAGAAGAATTACACGACTCATGACTTGGACTTGGGAACCGTCATCTTTGCATTAAAAATCAGGAGGCATTACTTGTACGGTACTAAATGCACTAATTATACCAACTACAAGAGCCTTCAGCATATCTTTGACCAGAAAGAGTTGAACATGCGACAGCGTCGCTGGGTGGAACTCTTAAACGATTACGACTATGCAATCAAATATCATCTAGGCAAAGCTAACGTTGTAGCTGATGCCCTCAGCCGGAAGGAATCCAAACCTAGATGTCTTCGAGCTTTACAGCTTACTCTTCGCTCTAACCTTCCTGACCAGATTCGCTCTGCTCAAACTGAAGCTTTGAAGGACGGGAACCTTCAAGCTAAATCCATGCAGGGCATGGAGAAGCAACTCATGACCAAGTGTGACGATATTCGCTATTTCATGGAGCGAATATGGATACCACTATTTGGAAACCTACGAGAGCTTGTGTTGGATGAAGCACACAAGTCTCGATACTCCGGTCACCCAGGTTCTGATAAGATGTATCAGGATCTAGAACTCTTATACTGGTGGCCTGGCATGAAAGCTAACATAGCGACGTATGTAGGCAAATGCTTGACTTGCGCAAAAGTTAAGGTAGAATACCAAAACTCGTCTGGTTTGCTTCAGCAACCAGAACTACCTATGTGCAAATGGGAACAAATATCCATGGATTTCGTCACCAGTCTACCCAAAACTCAAAATGGAAACGATACCATTTGCGTGATCGTCGACCGTTTAACCAAGTCTGCTCATTTCCTTACGATCAAAGAAACCGACAAGTTTTCTACACTTGCCAACATTTACTTGAAGGAAGTAGTTTCGAGGCATGGGGTGCCGACTTCCATCATTTCTGATCGTGACCCGCGTTTCATGTCCGATCTGTGGCAAGCTATGCATAAATCTTTTGGCTCATGTTTAGATATGAGCACAACCTATCACCCTCAAATGGATGGTCAAAGCGAACGAACCATCCAGAGGCTTGAAGACATGTTGCGAGCATGTGTAATCGATTTTCGTAAAGGATGGGAAAGACATCTGCTATTAGTAGAGTTTTCGTACAATAATAGTTAGCACTCTAGCATTCAGGCAGCTCCGTTTGAAGCGTTGTACGGGCGGAATTGTTAATCTCCTCTTTGTTGGGCTGAGGTTGGTGACAGCCAAATCACAGTGTCGCAACCCCCGACCCCTACCCGGGGAGCGGGAGCCGCGAGAGCAGCAGTTAGGTGGTACTGGTGTTTATTAATTTGGCAGCGAAATTAAAACATCAGGATTGTAGTTAGGAAATGAATTTCAGAGTTTCAAAACACCAAACTTTTATATTAAACAAATGGAATGAAAACCCATGTTTTATTGATAACATATTTATAGGGATAAACCCTGGTTGCTGAAAATATAAACTTTTATTTAGGTAACTTTATAGGCACTTTCTTTAAGCCTTCACTACTCCATAGCTGGCTTCTTATAGCTTCACATTAAGTTACCTGAAACGCGCTTTAAAAATATTTTATCAGCAAGAAATACTGGCGAGTTCATTCCATTTTATAAAATGACATAACATTATACTTTACAGTACCAAGAGCGATTACAATGTTTATATCTACCCAATTACTCATTCAATATTTTCACTCGACTGGATCTGTGACGATGGTCATATCAATCATTGGCTAACTCGTTGTCTAATGGTGACGCTTATCAAGTAATGTATACAAAACCCCACATACCGGCAGTGATCGTAGAATACAAAGACTTAATCATTGTAAGTATAACTGAAAAACATTTGAGGTTTTGTAAAAGCAGTTGAGACAAAGAGAATGACTCACATTGAAAACTTAGGTATTTCTATGGCCTTTCTGGTGATAATTCCTAATTACTTCCTGGAATTTCTATTAAAACATACAATGCACACGTGTTAGTAAATTAACCCAAGTCACTTTAGCCATACAACACGAGACAGAACCCCAACGAATCTTAGTCAGGCAGAGCCTTGACATGCGTCGGTGGGTCCTAAATCAATCGGGTAGGATGCCCATACAACACGAGATAGAACCCCTATGAACTTAGTCAGGCAGAGCCTTGACATGCGTTGGTGGGTCCTAAATCGGGTAGGGTAGCAAATTAGTGATCGGGGATTAAAATACTTACAGCGGGCAGCGTTTCGCAGGTTTAGGGGTTTAAGGGGGGTGTTGTTAAGAGAAACGAAGATAGAGAGAGTTCTGATTAGAGAATTTTGATCGAACAGGTGCAAGAGATTCTGTCCCACGCTGCTCCATTTATAGGCGAGTTTGGGTTCTCCCGCGCGTTGCGCCGGGATCCGGGGAATCCCTCGCGTGGCGCGGGGGAAGCCTATATGGTGTAGACAAGTTATGTTGCATGCATAGCCTAGCCAGGTGTCGCGAAACGAAGACACGTCACCTGGTACTCTCCCGCGCGTCACGGGAGATGCCAGGGATTCTGGCGCATGGCGCCAGGGACGTCCTGATGAAATTTCTTCGTTTTTCCATCCGGTCTCGCTTCGCGTGTCCAGTTCTTTGCTTTTGGCTCGGTTTGGGTTGTTTTGGATAGTTGTTACATCCTCCCCACCTTGTTTTAAATCTCATCCTCGAGATTCACTGGAATAGGTCTGGATACTTCCTTTGCATTTCTGAATCTAGCTCCCATGTGTATTCCGGTCCTCTCTTTGAATCCCATTTTACTTTGATCAGAACTAATCTCTTGCGTTTGAGATTCTTGATCTTTCTATTTCAATCTGAATAGGTCTCTCTACAAACTTAAGCTTCTCATTTTTCTTTATATCTTGAAGAGGTATTACCAATGATTCATCTGCTAAACATTTCTTGAGATTACATACATGGAATACATCATGTATTCCTGCCATTTCCTCTGGTAATTATAGTTGATAAGCTACTTGCCCGATTCTTTTGATAATCTTAAAAGGTCCAACATACCTTGGGCTTAGTTTTCCTTTCTTACCGAATCTTACAACTCCTTACTATGGTGAGACATTCAATAGCACTTTATCTCCAACTTGAAATTCCAAGGGTTTACGTCTGTTATCTGCTTAACTCTTTTGACGATCTCGTGCTGCATTCAATCTTTCTTTGACTTGAGTGATTTTGTCAGTTGTTTCTTACACAATTTCAGGACCTGAGCTTTTCTCCAATTTCCACCCACATACTGGTGTTTGACATTTTGGTCCATAGAGTGCTTCATATGGTGCAGCATTGATGCTGGTATGATAACTGTTGTTGTAGGAAAACTCTGTCAAAGGTAAATGTTCATCCCAATTTCTTCCAAAATCAATTATGCAGGCTCTAAGCATATCTTCCATTGTTTGGATTGTCCTTTCACTCTGACCGTCTGTTTGGGAATGATATGATGTACTTAGATTTAGTCTGGTTCCCATTGCTTTTTTGAAACTTGTCCAAAAATGCGAAGTAAAACGGTTGTCACTGTCAGACACAATAGATAAAGGAATTCCATGCAATGAAATTATTTCATTTACATATAAGTTGGCTAATTGTTCCTTACTGAAAGTTTCCTTCATTGGTAAAGAAACGAGCAGATTTGGTTAATCTGTCCACAATCACTCAGATTGTATGATTACCTTTTCGTGTCTTGGGTAGTTTGGTAACAAAATCCATCGTTATTAATTCCCATTTCCAAATTGACATTTCCAATTGTTGCAATAATCCTGAGGGTTTCTAATGTTCAGCTTTAACCTGTGAACAGGTTAGACATTTGGCAATGTAATTTGCTACATCCTTTTTCATTCCTATCCACCAGAAATTCTTTCTTAAATCTTTACACATCTTATCACTTCCAGGATGCATTGTATACTTAGTCTTATGGGCTTCCTCCAAAAGTTGATTTCTTAGGTTTCCTAGGATAGGAATCCAAATCCTCTTCTTATGGAGTCTCCAAATTCCATCTATTTCTTTCTCTAATTCCTTAATCATTCATTTTAATCCTTCAGCATCGTCCTTGATTGCGGTTTCCGGCATCTGTTTAATTTTCTCATTTAAATCTATCTGCAGGTTTAGTTTAAGAGAGCGTACTCTTTTCGCCTTCTCATGATACTTTCGACTTAAAGCATCAGCTACTACGTTGACTTTTCCTGCATGATACTGGATATTAAAATCATAATCGCTAAGGATTTACATCCATCATCTCTGTCTCATGGTTTAATTCTGTCACACCCCTAATTTCCACGCGTAACACGGTGGGCCCGGTTGGGGAATATCGTGACGTAAATTGATATCATCATTACCAAACAATATAAATAAACACAGCGGAAGTCTGGATAATTACTATTACAAACATTTGAATGTTCAAAGTTCAAAAATAATATACAATAACTAGATCCACAGGCGGATCGATATTTGATTACAAAAGGAAACTTGACAGACTAAGGCCTTCTAAGCAAAGGGTTTCAATTCCTCTTAAGATTCGCCGAGTACTTCCAGCCTATTTACGTGTACTTGTCACCTGCGCTAAGTCTTTTGAAAATACGTCAGTTTTCACTGGTAAATACATTTAACCGACTCATTTTGAAAACATTTCGAAAACATTTAGTGTACACAATGGTACTTAGTTTAATAAATAACTTGGGATAAATAATTCTTCATGTTATCAGTTTTACATGCTAAAAATACATTTAGAGCCCGAAAACTATGCCGGGATCATGATTAGTCGACACGCCACTTTAATACCTTTAATAGGTGCACCCCTAATGGGTTATAATTTAATTTAGCATCTGACGGGTGTATTCCCACACCCCGTGCTTAGGTCGTGGCCATTTGCAATTAAATGAGCCGTGGATATCCAGGACACGGTCGTTTTAACCCCTAAATGTTTAATATTAAGCAATACTAATTAAAATAGATTATTAGAATTCCCGACTCATTGGTCTTTGATCCCATATCCAACCATGCAGTATTAGTATACCGTATCCCAAGCCCGTATAAGGGAAAATAAGTTAAAGTATTTACCTGGCTTGCAAATTCTTTAGTAAATAAGAAAATAAGCAGAGCACAGCCGTAATCAAAATAACTATTCCGGAAACAATCTACTGGAAGCCTCTAGTCTCGAGTGGATGGTATTATTAACCATTTAGTTAGCTAGCGGGTCTTTATTTAGTCATTGACTTAGACCGACTAACTTAAAATAAAGAATACGGTACGAAACGCTAGATTAAGCGATGACCGGAAAAGAATATATTTTGGACACGACAAGTACTAAGACTTGTATGATATGGGTTACCATTTTACATTCTGGAATTTGAGAATATTTTCATATGGTTAAACCCGTTTCGATTAAATTACGTAAACTAGTTACGTGGACCAAACCGTACGCATATAAGCGAAACCGGGCAACCGGTGAGTCCTATACAAGTACCATATACCATTTATGTTGTAAATATGTTAACATATCAGCAAGTAATCAGCATGTTGGCCCGTTATGGTTTTAAAATCAAACTATGCTTTAAAAGGGTAATTTCGTTATTTAGAAATATAATAAACGAGCTTATATGTAAACTGAGGTTATTATTATAAATATTCTGTAAAAGTACTTATTTTATGATGTTATATCAGTAGGATATCAGTTATATGTGTGGTTTATAGTTTAACACCAAACTATGTCCCGGAAAGGGTATTTTGGTCATTTCACATATAATTGATAACTTATTTGGGAATCTGAGTTTGGGACATGTACCTAATGTTAATAAGTTGAAAATACGTTTTGAAATCAGTAGGTATCAAGCCTTGATGCTCCAATATGGTTTTAAACCATATTATGCGCCGAAACGACGATTAAGTCGCTAAATGACGACTTAAATGGTTTTTAATTAAAACTGTTGTTGTGACCAGGTTAAATGACCAAAATATGTTAATATATATACTACATCAGTAAGTATAAGGTTTTGGTCCATTAAAATGTTTAAAAGTCCATTTAAAGTGCCGAAAGGGCAATATCGTCATTTAAGGACATAATATGCAAACTATAGTTTAAACCCAGTTTGCAATCTGAATGGATATCCTAAGAAATCCTAATAATGCTATTACATCAGTAGGTATTGAGTTTTGATATCAAGTTTAGGTTTAAACCATTTTATACATCAAAAGGGCGTTTTAGGCATATTAACGGATACTTGTGTAAAAACTCAGATTACTATATGACCATGTCCTATAACTCCAGAGGGTTATAGTATGCTATAACATGATCATAATGCAACTTAGAAACAAAAGCTAAGGTTGCTAAATCGGGTCAGAACTGAAAGTCAAAGCAAAAGTCAACCTTTGGCGACTTCGGTTGCGAACCGACCTTAGACCTGGAATTGACGAGCCGAACACGTTCTTACATGTTCTTACAATTATTACCAAATTATTACAGTGTCAAAACAGATTTTCTAACACCTACATTTCTAGTTATGATTTTGTTTCAAAACTGACCCGTTTGACTTTTTATTAACATAACTTTGACCCGTCAATTGACCAAGCAAACGTGGTAATCAGGAGGTGCCCTCTTGAGGGATTAATACCTTCCTTATTAGGATCATGTAGCCATGTTCGTTACGAACATTGGCTGGACCATAACGGTCTTAGCTCAAAGTCAAAGCGTTTTTACGTTATCGCTTTGACATTGGCTTAAAACTTAATAAAATGGAAAAGAAAGGGTTGGAACACTTACTAGTGAACCAAAGATGACTAAGAGACTCAGAGGAAGTCCCCAAGAAGCTCAGGAACCTCCAAGTGAGCAAGAAAGAGATGAAATTGAGAATGAGCAAGTTGGACCTTCACTCAAGGGTGCTATTTATAGCAAAGGATGGAGCATGAGGCCATGACAACTGTCCAGGGGTGTTACAAGGAGTCCCTAGGTGTTTTTGGACGTGTCACAACCAGCCAAGAGGGTGGCATTCGCGAATAGGTGGTAGGGCAGGAAGCTGCCAAGCAAACTGCCACAAGCGGTCCCTTACGAACCGTAAGGGTAAAGCCTTGCGGTCCGTAAGGACCTCTAGCGCCCAAAGATTTGAATTGGTTATGGACCGTAACCATAAAGACTTGCGGTCTGTAACTGCCTTACTGAATTCATATTTTGAGTGCCTTACGGTCCGTAACTAGTGATGGTTACGGTCCGTACGGACCTCCCAGTTGGTAAATGTTTGGTATTTTCCACTTTTGATCCTCCGACTCTTCCGATGCTCGTTCAGAGGTTATTTAAAATAACATGACGGCGTCTTTTAGTCCCTCTCGGCTACACGTGGCAACCAAAATTTTCGGGACACGTGTCGGATTTTTATTTGATGAAATTCTCGAGGTGTCACATCTTCACCCCCTTAATAAAAATCTCGACCTTGCCAATCCTTGATCGCAATTGGTTTCTCTACGAAACGCAAGTTTTCATCAATTTGAATGTCTTCATGAGGCATTGCTAGTGACTCATCCACTAGACATTTCTTCAAGTTGCTAATGTGGAAAACATCATGGATTCCACTGAGCTTCTCAGGTAGCTTAAGCCTATAAGCTACAGATCCGACACATTCGGTTATCTCGAATGACCCGATGTACCTTGGGCTTAACTTGCCCTTTTTTCCAAAGCACATTACACCTTTCCAAGGTGAAAATTTCAACATAACTTTGTCCCCAACTTGGAACTGTAATGTTTTATGCCTTTTGTCGGCATAGCTCTTTTGTCAATCACGAGCTGCCTTAAGTCGGTCACAGATTTGCACAATCTTTTCCATGGTTTCAAGAACAATTTCGGGTCCAGATTGTTGGGCTTCTCCAACTTCAGCCCAACACATAGGCGTCCTACATTTTCTTCCGTATAAGGCTTCAAAAGGTGCGGCTTAATGCTAGTGTGGTAACTCTTGTTATAGGGGTAAGTGATCGTCCCAACTTCCACCTAAGTCGATCACACATGCTCACAGCATGTCCTCTAAGGTTTTAATGGTACGTCACTTTGTCCGTCCGTCTGCGGATGGTAAGCCGTGCTGAAGTTTAATCTCGTGCCTAGAGATTGTTGGAAGCTTTTCCAGAAGTGAGATGTGTACCTTATATCTCTATCAGATACGATGGATATCGGCAAGCCGTACAAGGACACAATCTCATCGACATAAAGCTTAGCTAGCTTATCAGAATCGTATGTTTCCTTAATTGGTAGGAAATGAGCGGATTTGGTTAATCTATCCACGATAACCCAAATCGTGTCATTGCCACGCTTGGTCTTAGGTAACTTAGTGATGAAGTCCATAGTTACCATTTCCCATTTCCATACTGGGATTTCAAGCTGTTGTAGAAATCCTGACGGTTTCTAGTGTTCTGCCTTAATTTGAGAACACGTCAAGCACTTTGCTACATGATTGGCTATATCTTTCTTCATACACATCCACCAATAGCTAGGCTTAAGATCTTGATACATCTTGTCACTTCCTGGGTGAACCGAATATTTAGAACTATGTGCTTCTTGGAGGATTATATCTCTAATTCCTCCAAAGATCGGGACCCAGATCCGATCATTATTCTGAACATTCCGTCCTTTCCTGGTGCTAACTGATCGATAGTTGCACCTATCCTTCTTTTGTAATGTTGTCCTCTGACATGGCTTCTTTTTGAGAATTTAGTAGCTTCTCGTTCAAACTATTCCTCAGTTCAATGCTTTTGGCATTGATCCTCGGAGGTTTGACTCTATCCTTGCGACTAAGCGCATTAACGACTACATTCGCCTTTCCGGGATGATATTGAATCTCACAATCATAGTCGTTGAGTGTTTCCATCCAACGACGTTGCCTCATGTTTAAGTCCTTTTGATTGAACAAATGTTGGAGACTTTTATGATCGGTGTAGATAATACACTTTGTTCCGTACAAATAGTGTCTCCAAAGCTTAAGTGCAAACACTACCGCACCCAGCTCCAAATCATGGGTGGTGTAGTTTCTCTCGTGCACTTTTAGTTGTCGTGATGCATAAGCAATCACTTTGCCTCTCTGCATAAGCACACATCTCATACCAGTGTGTGAAGCATCATAGTAAACCACAAACTCTTCAACACTTTTTGGCAGGGTTAACACAGGGGCATTGCTTAACTTGTGCTTTAAATTTTCGAAGCATTCATGTTGCTTTGGACCCTAGTTGATCTTAGCATCCTTACGAGTTATGATTGTCAAAGGAGCGGCTCTTCGTGTGAAGTTCTCAATGAACCTTCGATATTAGCCAGCCAGTCCTAAGAAACTACGTATCTCAGAAGGTGTTTTTAGTGCTTCCCAATTCATTATTGCTTCTATCTTTGCTGGATCTACTTGGATACCACGTTCAGTTACTACGTGACCAAGGAACTGAACCTCACGTAGCCAGAATTCACATTTAGAAAATTTTGCGTATAGCTTTTCTTGACGCAGAATTTCAAGAATGCACCTTAAATGTTTCTCGTGATCGGATTGATTACGAGAATAGATAAGTATGTCGTCTATGAAGACAATGACAAACTTATCTAAGTATGGCTTGCAGACTCTATTCATGAGATCCATGAATGGTGTGGGTGCATTAGTGAGCCCAAGGGCATCACTAAGAATTCGTAATGTCCATATCTCGTTCTGAAAGCAGTTTTCAGAAAATCTTCATTTATAACTTTAAGTTGGTGATATCCCAATCTTAAATCTACCTTTGAGAAGTAGCTTGCACCTTGCAATTCATCAAACAAATCGTCGATCCTGGGCAAAGGATAACGGTTCTTGATCGTTATCTTATTAAGCTCACGGTAATCAATGCACATCCGCATTGATCCGTCCTTCTTTTTGACGAATAGGATAGGAGCTCCCCCCATGGCGAAGAACTAGGTTGAATAAAACCTTTTTCTAGAAGTTTGTCCAATTGGGTTCTCAATTCTTTCATTTCGGTGGGTGCTAAACGGTAAGGAGCTTTAGCTATGGGAGCTGCTCCAGGTATGATGTCAATTCAAAACTCTACCTGCCTATCAGGAGGTAGGCCAGGTAATTCTTCTGCGAACACGTCTGGGTATTAGAAATGATAGGTATATCTTCAATCTTTGGTTTGGGTTCATCAACGGTGACTTGTGCCATGTAGATGACACAACCTCTCTGCATACATCTGGATGCCTTAAGCGAAACTGCTTTATCAAGCAATCCAAAGTGTTTGTCTCCATGAATGGTGAGGATTTTACCAGACGGGGATTTAATTTTGATGAGTTTCTTATCGCAGGCAATGCGAGCTTAGTTATGCGATAACCAATCCATGCCTAAGACTACATCGAATCCCGCTAATTTCGGAGGTAAAAGAGAGACATGGATAAAATGATTCTTGATGGATATGAAGCATCTGTCAAGAATGGAAGAACCGGTTTCTATAGTTCCATCACCGAGCTCTACTTCATAGGTAGAGTTCTTACGGGCAAGTTTAAGAGTTCACTAAACTTATGATCTACAAACGATTTATCGGCGCCCGAATAGAAATGAACTCTAGCAAAAGCATCGTTGATAGGAACGTACACCCGTTATGATGTTGTTATCGTTAACTGCTTCTCGGCATTCATCTGGAAGGCTCTGGTAGTGGCCTTATTTGCCTTAGTGTTTTTGGGTTTACCCTCGGCATTTGCCTTGGGGCAGTTCGTTTTGATGTGGCCTTTTTCACCACATCCAAAACAAGTAGCATCCTTAATATTACGGCACTCATGAGACCTATGCCCTGTTTTTTGCAGATGTTGCATTGCTTTGGTTTTTGTTCCAAGCGACACTATCCATATTGTTGCTTCCCACATGTTTTACAAGTGGGTTTGTCGCTCGACTTCAGATTATCCTTACTAAACCTATGTTTACCCTTTTTGTTAAACCTCTGGGAATTATTATCCTCCCGTTTCCTCTTCCCATCAGTGTCAGTCTTAACTGACATTTGCCTCACATAATCCTGTGTGAGGGAGGGGATAGCTCCACAGCGGACTTGTAAGTGCCAGGCTGCACCGCTTTAACCATACTCCTGATTTCAGGAGCTAGCCCATTGATAAAACGTGCAATGCGTTTGGGCTCTGGAGTAACTAGATAAGGCACTAGCCTTGAAAGAGAATTGTAGTCGGTGACAAACTTTCGACAGTCCATGTTCTTCATAGTCAGATTTAGGAAATCTGACTCGATTTTCTCCACCTCATGAGGTGGGCAGTAAGTATCCTTCACTAAATCTACAAACTTGGACCAACTCAAGTTGTAGAGGTGCACTTTACCCATAGAATGAACTAGGGCATTCCACCAGATAAGGGTATCACCCTTGAATGATTGAGACACATATTTAACAACATTCTTATCAGCGCATCCGCTGATATCCACCATTGTTTCCATTTCATCCAACCACATTAAACATTCCACGGCTCCTTTTTCCCCATTAAAAATGAGGGGTCTACAAGACACGAAGTACTTGTAGGAGCATCCATCGCCATCAACATTCGGCTTCTTAAGTTGCAGATCACTCTTCACATTTGAAGAGTGTGCCTCACTCTTCTTCAGCTTTGAGTGGCTGGGCTGAGATTTGGGTTTAGAAACAGGCTTGGAACGAGAAGCACTCGACTCTGGTTGTTGTTCGGACTTGTCCTTTAAAGCTTTACCAACTTCTGCGGAAATAAGGTCTCTCAAGTCGTTCTTACTAATAATAACGTTCTCGTTGGCATCATCGTCATTGTATTTGCTGTTTACTTCGTTTGAATCCGACATTGTTGCAGTTTAATTTCTAAATATTGATGTGAATTTGGTTAGTTGCTATGTTGTACCCTTTTTCACGATATGGTTCTATGACCATACAGAATTTAGATATCAAATGTGATATATTTATATACCTAGGTCTCAAAGGACCATCATAGGCAATATAGTTTGGACATAGTCCAGAATTTATCCGATAGTGCGTCAAGCGTCACTACTGTATTTTTGCACATTGGCTTTACACTACTATTGAGTGTTTAAATATTTTATCCAGGATCTAACTTGATCACTTAGGCAATAGGGTGTGAACAATATCATTTACCCAATTGATTAGTGTGACAGTAATTGTCACAGGGGATTTGAAGGTAACTCCACATTGAGAGTTAATATAGAGAAATGATAAATCTGGAAGTTGAACATTGTTCACCTTTGCTAGACAGTAGGTTACTTTCGAAATTTTCATTTGCCAATTTCTAATTGATCATAGTCATTGGCTAATAGGTTTTTGGGATAATATAGCGGATCGATAAAATTTGAATAAATCATGATGATTGATTAAATAAAATACATAATAAGGAAATTTTACCTAATATATAGTACTTGAAATAACAAAATAGTTCACGCATGAACTTAACAGAAATAACAATGTCCTTGCAGGGACTTTTGGAATTTAAATTACATAAGTAAAAATATAACATCTACTCATCCTTCCTCCCCTTCACGGCTTTGTAAAGTTTCTTGATAAACTTTGTTGTTTTCTTCTCTGATTTCTTGACTTGTTGCCGCATTTCCCTTACTTGATCCAAGGCCTCATTAATGGTCTCGAGTTGTACCTGTGTTTGGGGTTGAGGATGAGGTGGAGGTGGTTGGGGTTGATGCATACCCGGGTGTGTATACACATATGGTGGATACCTGGTAGCCGCATAGGAAGGGTAAGATGGTGGATAATTAGGAAAAGGAGAATGATACAGGGCATTGTGCATGGCTGCTTCAAGATATGGATCGTATGAAGGAGCAGTAAAATCAGCACCATATCAAGATAAGTCTGGGTAGGTGGGAATCGGGTTACATAAACCCGATGAAGCTGGCTGAACTGTCGGTTGAGGCACCGGGTCAGCATCAGGTTTTGGGGTTAGAACCGCCACAGGTGAAGGGTTTGAGGTCCCACCCATTTGTGGGTCCTCAGGGATGACTGGGTATGACGGTGGTAAAGGTGGTAGCGAACCCAACCTTTGACCAACACGCACCGACATGCGTGCTCCACGCCTTCGGCGTGATTGTGATGATGACTCAGGTGGTGGCTGAGGTTGATCTACCTGTTGCATATCTACATCCTCTTGGTGAGGATGGGGTGATGGAGCTTGATGATGGGGAGTGCTATGGTATGAGGGTGTGTTCACGAACACACATGGTGCCCATCGTTGCTCATATTCATCAGGACCTTGAAACGGAGACCCTGCCAAAAATTCGAGCCACTAGACAGCTCGATGGTGTGGCCATAGGATCTGGTTTGGGGAAATTCTTCCGGATCGGAATCCTCCTCCATATGAGTTGGCGAGTCGACTAGAGGGGTTTCTAGTGAGGGTTGGTTGACTGGGTTTACAAAGTTAAAGTTGAATAATTCTTGGTGTGAATGGGAATGAGAATGGTGTGCTTGGTGGGATTGGTGAGAATGGTAGGAATGATGGGAATTTGATTGAGGCGGGGAGTATTCATGTGAGATCGAATATCTATAAGGTTCAAAGGGGGACGAAGAATCTTTGGATCCTTCGTAAGGATTGTGGTCAGGCAAATCAGCTGCTCCGGATAAAGATGGTCTATAAGGTGGTCTGAAGGATGGTCCGGTCATAGAGGGTCCACCCTCATGGGTCCCTTGCCCTATCCTCCGCGTCTAAATTTAGGCGGCATTATTCCTGCTTCAAAAACAAGTTAAACAAAATACAAAGCTAGAATAATAAGATGGAAATGATTACACCTAGGTCAAAGTCTAGACTCGAAAGTCTAAGAGATATGTGTTAATATGTATTCCCGAGATTAAACACAAAAGGCTAGTGTATAATTCACTCGAGAGTTGGCTCTGATACCAACCTGTCACACCCCTAATTTCCACGTGTAACCCGGTGGGCCCGGTTGGGGAATATCGTGACGTAAGTTGATATCATCATTACAAAACAATACAAATAAACACAGCGGAAGTTTGGATAATTACTATTACAAACGTTTGAATGATCAAAGTTCAAAAATAATATACAATGCTTGTACCTAGATCCACGGGTGGATCGATATGTGATTACAAAAGGAAACTTGACAGACTAAGGCCTTCTAAGCAAAGGGTTGCAATTCCTCTTAAGCTTCGCCGAGTACTTCCAGCCTATTTACGTATACTTATCACCTGCGCTTAGTCTTTTGAAAATATGCCAGTTTTCACTGGTAAATACATTTAACCGACTCATTTTGAAAACATTTCGAAAACATTTAGTGTACACAATGGTACATAGTTTAATAAATAAGTTGGGATAAATAATTTTTCATGTTATTAGTTTTACATGCTAATAATACATTTAGAGCCCGAAAACTATGTCGGGATCATGATTAATCGACACGTCACTTTAACACCTTTAATAGGTGCACCCCTAGTGGGTTATAATTTAATTTAGCATCTGACGGATGTATGCCTACACCGTGCTTAGGTCGTGGCCATTTGCAATTAAATGAGCCGTGGATATCCAGGACACGGTCGTGTTAACCCCCAAATGTTTAATATTAAGCAATATGAATTAAAATGGATTATTAGAATTCCTGACTCATTGGTCTTTGATCCCATATCCAACCATGCGGTATTAGTATACTGTATCCAAAGCCCGTAAAAGGGAAAATAAGTTAAAGTATTTACCTGGCTTGCAAATTCTTTAGTAAATAAGAAAATAAGCAGAGCACAACCGTAATCAAAATAACTAGTCCGGAAACAATCTACTGGAAGCCTCTAGTCTCGAGTGGATGGTATTATTAATCGATTAGTTAGCTAGCGAGTCTTTATTTAGTCATTGAATTAGACCGACTAACTTAAAATAAAGAATACGGTACAAAACGCTAGATTAAGCGATGACCGGAAAAGAAAATATTTTGGACAGGACAAGTACTAAGACTTGTATAATATGGGTTACCATTTTACATTCTGGAATTTGAGAATATTTTCATATGGTTAAACCCGTTTCAATTAAATTACGTAAACTAGTTACGTGGGCCGAACCGTTCGCATATAAGCGAAACTGGGCAACCGGGTGAGTCCTATACAAGTTCCATATACCATTTATGTTTTAAATATGTTAACATATCAGCAAGTTATTAGCATGTTGGCCCGTTATGGTTTTAAAATCAAACTATACTTCAAAAGGGTAATTTCCTTATTTAGAAATGTAGTAAATGAGCTTATATGTAAACTGAGGTTATTATTATAAATATTCTGTAAAAATCCTTATTTTATGATGTTATATCAGTAGGATATCAATTATATGTGTGGTTATAGTTTAAGACCAAACTATGTCCCGAAAGATTATTTTGGTCATTTCACATATAATTGATAACTTATTTGGGAATCTGAGTTTGGGACATGTACCTAATGTTAATAAGTTGAAAATATGTTTTGAAATCAATAGGTATCAACCCTTGATGCTCTAATATGGTTTTAAACCATATATGCGCCGAAACGGCGATTAAGTCGCTAAATGACGATTTAAATGGTATTTAAGTAAACTGTTGTTGTGACCAGGTTTAAATGACCAAAATATGTTAATATACATACTACATCAGTAAGTATAAGGTTTTGGTCAATTAAAGTGTTTAAAAATCCATTTAAAGTGCCGAAAGGGCAATATCATCATTTAAGGACATAATATGCAAACTATAGTTTAAACCCAGTTTGCAATCTGAATGGATATCCCAAGCAATCCTAATAATGATATTACATCAGTAGGTATTGAGTTTTGATATCAAGTTTAGGTTTAAACCATTTTATACATCAAAAGGGCGATTTAGGCATATTAACGGATACTTGTGTAAAAACTCAGATTACTATATGACCATGTCCTATAACTCCAGAGGGTTATAGTATGCTATAACATGATCATAATGCAACTTAGAAACAAAAGCTAAGGTTGCTAAATCGGGTCAGAACTGAAAGTCAAAGCAAAAGTCAACCTTTGGCGACTTCGGTTGCGAACCGACCTTAGACCTGGAATTGACGAGCCGAACATGTTCTTACATGTTCTTACAATTATTACTAAGTTATTAGAGTGTCAAAACAGATTTTATAACACCTACATTGCTAGTTATGATTTTGTTTCAAAACTGACCCGTTTGACTTTTTATTAACATAACTTTGACCCGTCAATTGACCAAGCAAACGTGGTAATCAGGAGGTGCCCTCTTGAGGGATTAATACCTTCATTATTATGATCACGTAGCCATGTTCGTTACGAACATTGGCTGGACCATAACGGTCTTAGCTCAAACTCAAAGCGTTTTTACGTCATCGCTTTGACATTGGCTTAAAACTTAATAAACTGAAAAGAAAGGGTTTGAACACTTACTAGTGAACGAAAGATGACTAAGAGACTCAGAGGAAGTCCCCGAGAAGCTCAGGAACCTCCAAGTGAGTAAGAAAGAGATGAAATTGAGAATGAGCAAATTGAGAGATGAAATTGGTTAACTTTTGCTTTAAAATCCTGAATGCTTCTTCTTGTTGTGGCCCCCATTCAAACTTAACTGATTTGCAAGCTAGCTTGGTTAAGGGGATGGCTATTCTAGAAAAATCTTGAATAAAACGTTATCCGGCCAATCCAAGAAAACTTCTTATTTCCGTTGGTGATTCTGGGGCCTTCCATTTGGTAATTGCTTTGATCTTTGTGGGATCCACATGAATTCCTTCGTGGTTTACCAGATGTCCAAGGAATTGTACTTCTTGTAACCAGAATTCACATTTTGAAAATTTCGCATAAAGCTTTTCCTTTCTCAGTAATGTCAGAAGTATATGCAAATGCTCTGCATGATCTTCCTTATTCTTAGAGTAAATTAGAATATCATCTATAAAGACAATTACGAACTTATCCAGGTATGGTTTACATATCCTGTTCATCATGTCCATAAATGCAGCTGGGGCATTGGTTAAACCAAATGGCATGACTGTAAATTCATAATCACTGTACCTCGTTCTGAAAGCAGTTTTAGGAATGTCCTCTTCCTGTACTTTCAACTGATGATATCCTGAGCGTAAGTCGGCTTAGAAAAGAATCGGGCTCCTTGGAGTTGATCGAACAAATCATCAATTCTTGGGTAACGGGTACCGATTTTTAATTTTCACTTTATTCAATTCTCGGTAATCAATGCACATACGCATTGATCCGTCTTTCTTCTTGACAAATAACACTGGTGCTCCGCATGGCAATGAGCTAGGTTGTATGAAACCTTTCTCTAGTAATCCGTCCAGTTGTTTCTTCAATTCCTGCATCTACGTCGGTGCTAGGCGATAGGGTGCTTTGGCAGTCGGTGCAGTTCCTGGTATTAGGTGAATTCTGAATTCAACCTCTCGATCTGGCGGTAATCCAGGAAATTCTTCTAAGAAAACATTGGAGAATTC
Source organism: Scalesia atractyloides (assembly GCA_947069175.1). NCBI lineage: Eukaryota > Viridiplantae > Streptophyta > Magnoliopsida > Asterales > Asteraceae > Scalesia > Scalesia atractyloides. The sequence goes on from CAMTDV010000030.1 coordinate 34,484,573, forward strand.
AGATATTACGGGAATATCTTTTAATTTTTTTCCTTTAGTGATTATGAAAATCATATACACCATTCCTCCTTTTCATATATAACTTGCAGCTTTCATAACCGAGATGAACTTTGTTGGCCTTGTCGACCTATCTCCTTTAATTGTGATCCTTTCGCCTGTTGGTGCATTTACTTCTATAGATTTTTGATCACGTAATATCGTTGCTTGATTGGCTACCAACCAATCCATTCCTAGCACGATATCAAATCCGGCTAGATCCATTGGAAAAAGGTTAGTAGTAAAATTATGGCTTAAAATTTCTATCTTTACTCCTTGCAGGATTTCACTTATTTTGATAGAAGATCCATCTGTCATCTCCACCAAACAATCTTGGTGAAGTTTGGTTAATAGTTGGTTGAGAAGTTTACAGAAAGTATTTATGAAACTTTAGTTTGCACCAGAGTTGAATAATACTTTAGCATAAACATCATTAACTAAAAACGTACCTAGAATTACATCCGGGATCATCTTGGCTTCCTCGGCGGTCAGCATGAATGCTTTGGCATTTCTCTTGGGTCCTTCCGTCATCTTTGCTATGTTGTTTGCCACTAGAGCTAGTTTCGGATAGTTCGGTTTAATATGACCAGCTTCTCCACAGCTATAGCATGTTCTACTAAGGTTAGCTTTCTTTCAGCAATCTTCTTCCTTATGCCCTGATATTATGCAGAAGTTGCAGTATATGGAGCATTTTCCTGAATGTTTCCTTTTGCAGTACTTACATGGGGGTGAAGAAGAACTTGCCCCTTTTTCGCGATAGGAATTACCATAACATAGTTCCTGGGTGATCTTTTGAGCTAAGTTCCTTTTCTGGTTTTCTTCCTGCGTACGTACCAATTCATCTGTCAAGGTGTTTGCTAGTTCTACTGCTTCTTCTATGGTTTGTGGTCTGGCTGCCTTGACTAATGCCTGATCTGACTAACTAATCCCCAGATGTAACGGGAGATTAATACTGGTTCTGGTGAAGCTAGGGTTGGTACTATCTTTGCATATTCAAAGAATGTGGTAGTATATTCTCTGCAATCTACCCCGATCATTCTATGATTTAGGAATTTATTTGCAATCTGTTCCTTTTCGTTAGGAGGATAGAATTTCCTTTCAACTATTTCCTTAAAGTTGTTCCATTCCATACTGTAAACCTTGTCACTTCCTTTAGATTGAAGAATGGTATTCCACCACTCTAAAGTTGCATCTTTAAAAAGATTAGAAGCATACATGACTTTATCTTCATTTGCACATTTACTTATCTTTAGGGCTGCTTCTATCTTTTCTATCCAGCGCAAGGCTGAAATAGCTCCTCATTGCCTGATAATTCTATCGGTAAGAATTCTTTATAAGAACAACCATATGAGATGGTTATTCTTCTTTTTGGAATTGGAAGCTGGATTAACAATTCGTGATTTCCATTCACGCTGCGATTTGATTCAGTGGGTATACGTTTATTCCCGTTTCTGGAATCATTATTTTCTGCCTTTTTAATAGTATCAATAATATAGCGCATAACATCTATGATTCCTTGGGCCACTATGCGTTCGATAGCACTTTTATACATTGGATTCTTGTTATTATCGTTATTTTGGATTTCCTTATTTACTTCGTCTGACATCTGAATTGTAATCATTTATCAGGTATTAATATAACAGAATAAATTAAATAATAATTACTCAAACACAGTGAACCAAAATCATCGAGCATTGCGACTTTTACTCTTTCCATATATATATGCGTCTATTACAAACATAGCTGAGATTCAAACATTATGCATCGATATATATTTATAAGTGATATATATTACTCTATATCTTTCACACCCCTAATTTCCATGTGTAACCCGGTGGGCCCGGTGGGGAATATCGTGACGCAAGTTGATATCATCATTACCAAAGAATACAAAATAAGACAGCGGAAGTCTGGATAATTACTATTACAAACTTTCGAATGTTCAAAGTTCAAAACTAAATTACAACGCTTGTATTAGATCCACAGGCGGATCGAAAAGTGAGTACAAAAGAAAATTAACAGACTACGGTCTTCTAAGCAAAGGAGTTGCAAATTCCTCTTATGCCTGCCAAGTACTTCCAGCCTATTTACGTGCATATGTCACCTGCGCTTAGTCTTTTGAAAATACATCAGATAAATCTGGTAAATACAATTAACCGACTCTTTTGAAAACATTTTGAAAACCATTTAGTGTACACAATGGTTCCTTTGTTTAATAAATAACTTGGGACAAATTATATTCATGTTATCAGTTTTACATTATAATAAATACATTTAGAGCCCCAAAATTATGTGGGAACATGATTAATCGACACACCACTTTATTACCTTTAATAGGTACACCCCTAGTGGGTTATAGTTTATTTTAGCATCTGTCGGGTGTAGGCCTACACCCGTGCTTCGGTCGTGGCCATTTGCAATTAAATGAGTCATGGATTCCAAGACATGGTCGTTTTAACCCCCAAATGTTTAATATTAAGCAATACGAATTAAATTGGATTATCTGAATTCCCGACTCATTGGTCTTTGATCCCATATCCAACCATGCGGTATTATTATTAGATATTTTGCGGGTCTTTATTTAGTCATTGACTTAGACCGGCTAAATTAAAATAAAGATAACGGTACGATACGCTAGATTAAGCGACGATCAGAAAAGAATGTAATTTAAACCCGACAAGCACTAGGACTTGTATAATATGGGTTAACATTTTACATTCTGTAATTTAAGAATAAAATGATATGATTAAACCTGTTTCTGTTAATTTACGTAAAATGGTCACGTAGGATTAACCATACGCATATAAGCGAAACCAGGTAACCGGATGAGTCCTATGCAAGTTCCATATGCCATTATGTCTAAAAATAGGTTTAAATACTAGTAAGATATCAACAATTCAGCCCGTTCTGTTTTTAAACGTGAATTATATCTAAAAAGGGTAATTTCATCATTTTACAATGTAATAAATGAGCTTATATTTAAACTGATGTTATCGTCATAAACATTCTGTAAAACACTTATTTTATGATGTTATATCAGTAGGATATCAATTATATGTGTGGTCTATAGTTTAAGACAAAACTATGTCCCGAAAGGGCATTTTGGTCATTTCACATATAATTTGATAACTTATTTGGGAATTTGAGTTTGAGACATGTACCCACTGTTAATATTTTGAAAATATGTTTTGAAATCAGTAGGTATCAAGCCTTGATGCTCTAATATGGTTTTAAACCATATTATGCGCAGAAACGGCGATTAAGTCGCTAAATGACGATTTAAATGACATTTAAGTGAAACTGTTGTTGTGACCAGATTTGTATAGCCAAAATATGTTTATATATATATATATATATATATATATATATATATATATTATATCAGTAAGTATATGGTTTAGTTCCGTTACAATGCTTAATACCCATTTAAAGTGTCGAAAGGGCAATATCGTCATTTAAGGACATGATATGCAAACTAAAGCTTAAACTCAGTTTGCAATCTGAATAAATATCCCAAATAATCCTAATAATGATATTACATCAGCAGGTAATGAGTTTTGATGTCAAAATCATGTTTAACAATTTTAAACGCCAAAAAGGGTGATTTGGTCACTTTAAAAGTTCCTTATTTTAACAAATTAGTTTACAACTCATTTATGTGCTTGTTAATGGTTAAAATCTCATTTTTTATGTATTAAGGGTTTTTTTTTTCAAAATTTGACATATTTAACGGGTACTTGTATAAAGCTCGGATTACTACATGGCCATGTCCTATAACTCCAGAGGGTTATAGTATACTATAACATGGTCATATTGCAACTTAGCAACAGTAGCTAAGGTTGCTAAATCGGGTTAGAACTGAAAGTCAAAGCAAAAGTCAAACTTCACGACTTTCGGTTGCGAACCGATCATAGACCTGGAATTGACGAGCCGAACATGTTCCCCACATGTTCTTATAACTATTACCAAGTTATTAGAGTGACAAAACAGATTTTAAACACCTACAGTACTAGTTATGAATTTATTTCAAAACTGACCGGTTTGACATTTTATTAACATAACTTTGACTCGTCAATTGACCAAGCAAATTTGGTAATCAGGAGGTGTTCTCTTGAGGGATTAACACCTACTTTATTACGATCACGTAGCCATGTTAGTTACGAACATTGGCTGGACCATAATGGTCTTAGCTCAAGGTCAAAACGTTTTTATTTAAACGCTTTGACTTTGGCTTAAAGCCTATCAAAACTGAAAGAGGAGGGCTAAGAACACTTACATAGGGTCCTTAGCACGAAATATAACTGATTTGGAAGCTCCCTTAGTTGGGAATCTCCAGAAGAGTAAGAGAGAGTGAAAATGAGAATGAGCAAGTTCTAAGCTCACTCAAGGTGCTATTTATAGCAAGGGATGGAGCATGAGGCCATGACAAGTGTCCAGGGATGTTATGAGAGGCCAACAAGTTGTTTTGGACGTGTCAAGGGCTGTTCAAAGGGTGGCATTCACGAAATAGGTGGCAGGGCAGCAAGCTACCAAACATTCTGCCTCTGGCAGTCCCTTATGGACCGTAAGGGTAAAGCCTTGCAGTCCGTAAGGACCATAGGCACCCACCTATTTGAATTGGTTACGGACCATAACTATATATGGTTGCGGTCCGTAGCCGCCTTACTGAAAAAATGATTTTGATTGCTTTACGGTCCGTAACCAATGATGGTTACGGTCCGCAAGGACCCTCCAGAGATGGAATTTTGGAAATTTTCACAATTGGTCCTTCGACTTATCGATGCTCGTTAAGAGGTTATTAAAATAACATAACGGCATTTTTAGTCCCTTTCGGCTACACGTGGCAACCAAGAATTGACGGAGCACGTGTCGGGATTTTATTAGACGAAATTTTCGAGGTGTCACATCTTTACCCATCTTAACAAAAATCTCGACCTCGAGATTTATTCAAATAGATAAGGGTACTTCTGTCGCATATTGGACTCGACCTCCCAAGCATATTCGGGACCTAGACGAGCGTCCCACTTGACCTTAACAATAGGCACATGCTTTCTTTGAAGCTTCTTGACTTGCCGATCTTCGATCGCTATCGGTTTCTCGATGAAACGCAAGTTTATATCGATTTTCACATCATGATGTAGCATGGCTAGTGATTCATCCACTGGGCATTCTTCAAATTGCTGATGTGGAAAACATCGTGAATTCCACTAAGCTCCTCAGGTAGCTTAAGCTTGTAAGCTACTGATTCGACACATTCGATTATCTCGAATGGTCCAATATACCTTGGGCTTAACTTGCCTTTCTTCCCGAAGCGCATTACACCTTTCCAAGGTGATACTTTTAACATAACCTTGTCCCCAACTTGGAACTGTAGAGGTTTACGCCTCCTGTCGGCATAACTCTTTTGTCTATCACGAGCTGCCTTAAGTCGATCACGAACTTGCACAATCTTATCCGTGGTTTCAATAACAATTTCTGGTCCAAATAGTCGGGCTTCTCCAAGTTCAGCCCAACAAACAGGCGTTCTGCACTTTCTTCCGTATAAGGCTTCAAAAGGAGCGGCCTTAATACTAGTGTGATAACTATTATTGTGACATCCCGGGTTTTTCGGATAACTTAAACGTAATACTTGTCAAACTAATTACGTGTTATGTGTATGAACGTGTACGAGTTAATGAATACGTGATGAGTGTTTGTGTGATTGTTTTAGTTATAAAATAATTATGGTAGATATGTACACGAACCGAACCGCGACACGAACCAACTATGATTCCTTGTAACTCTAGGAATTAACCAAGTTTAGGACTCAAACATGTCTCGGCCGCAAAGATCAAACCTAAACCTTAAACTCTAACTACTTGGCCGCGAGATCAAGACCTAAAACTCTAACTACTCGGCCGAGAACAACCCAAACCGAAAACCCATTGCATGCAACCCAGGTCCTCGGCCACAAGATCAAAACCCAACTGACCGCCCTAGTCTCTCGGCCACGAGCTCCAACTAAAACCGTAACCCTTATCATCTTGTTGCGCCTATATATACAAACTCACATGTTTCATTCACATACACAAAACCCTAAAAAGAAACTACCGTCGGCAGCCTTGTGATCGCAAACAGCTTCCTTCCTTGTTCGTTCCTTTCCTCTCGGTCGCAAGCAGCCGATTGTTCACCTCCATTCAGTCGCGAGATCAGCCCTTGTTCACCTCTATTTGATCAACATAACAGCCTACTACTTTTCTCAGCCGCGAATAACCTCTTTTCTCGGTCACGGATCTTCTCGGTTGCAAGCAATCTTTGATCACCGATCTCTTATAGTACTCACGGTTCGTTTACCTTATCGTTAAAAGATTTGAATTGGGCATATCATATTCGGAATACATGTGTTTTAACTTTGTTGTTCTCGGATTTGCATGATCGAATGAGATGAATGATTGTTGCGGATTTGTTAATACTAGATTGCAAGTAATGTTGTTTGAAAGCTGAATATATAGGCTGTGTTTTGTTTATAAAAACTAGAAGTATGAACTAGGGTTTGCATGGATATGTTATAGGTATTGAATTATGATTAGAAAAACCGATTCTTGATCGCCTAGGTTAATGATATTAACGGATTGTGCGAATTAGTGGTAATAATATGCTGAAACAGGATGCTGAGTAATAGTTACAGCCGACTTCATCTGGCTGTAACTCGGTCATTAGTTGTCGAGATTTTCTGATGTCTAGAACGTAGAGATTTGAATAACGAATCTAAGGGCGCTGGATTCATAATTTTCTGAAGTCGTTTGATATTTTTAAAAGGCCAAATAAGTTCAGTAACTAAAGCTGTGAAAATTCTGAAATTTTGTTGGTTGTTTATCAAGTTGGATTTTAAAATCAATAGAGAGTTGAGTCATGAATTTTGTACAGCAACTAGGTATAGAAATTTCCGGGCAACTCCAACTGGAATTTTGTTAATTGGATGATCAGTGATTTTTAAAAAAATTCTTCCGTGAACTGCAGTCAGAAGGCGACAAATCAGACTGCAGCCTAGTATATTAATATTTATGGTTAATTGGTAAAGAATTAGGACTTGGAAAATTTATATAAATTTCTATGGTATAAATGGCACCTACTGTAAAAATATTGGAATTTTTGGAATGTTGGAACTATTTTATAAAAATCCTAGAAAACAGCTGAATTATGAGTGTTAAGCTGAAATTGATAACTTGTGATTGTGTGCACCAAATTGTGGCATGAATTGGTTTATGTTTATGATAAGTTGTTTTAAATCACTAGGATCACATGAGGATACTTGCATGCATGTTTGAGTGTTAGATATGTTGTTTGTGTGTATCACTTTGTGCGTAAACTACGTGTAGAATTTGTATTGGTGTGTTCACACACTGACTTGGAATTAATTGGTTTGTTAGGACGCAACTAGCGGTCCCATCTCTTATAACTTCTTTGCTACACTAACCGAGCAAATAAAGGTGAGTTCACGGCCCCTAACTTTATCCGGTTTTTAAACAACAGGGGGAGAAACATATGTACACTCTCAAACTCAATCTCTTTACGTTATACGAATTTAACGTCACATAACTACTCGGTAACTAAGTTAATGTTAATGTAATGTTATGGTCACTAAGCAGCTTTATCACTTAAGTCCTCGTCAATCTCTCGGATCGTTAGTATTGGGTTTAATAGCGGGGGAATTATAAGTAGTACTACTGGGCCCGACAAGCCCCATCCGAGCTAGTCGTGCTAGCCGACCGGGTATGGTCAACGGGTGAATAATTTGGCCTAACTTCGCCATGGTCAGTGATAGGCCTGACAAAACGGAGGCACAACAGTCAGCTTCGATCGCGAACTTTTACGTGACATGACTTTAGGCTAGCTACCTATATATGTTAACATTGAACTTAATTACGAAACAACGATATTATCCCGGGTTGGGGATAATGGAAACAACAACTTATTATTCCGGGTTTGGAATAATGGAAACAACAACTTAATATTCCGGGTTTGGAATATTGGAAGCAACAACTTTTTATTCCGGGTTGGAATAATGGAACCAATACGTTATCCCGGGTTAGGGATAACGGAGAAAACAAACTATAACCGAACAAACGAATTTATGAAAACCTGTGAACTCACTCATCTTTAATGTTGACACTTGTTTCTTTACATGTTTCTCAGGACGCTAGGAGCTCTAGGTGCACGCACATGCATTGAACAAGATAACTTTTATCGAGTCTTATTTATCAGTATTGTTTTGGGGTTTTTCATTTGTTTTGGCGTTTGTGTTGGCGCCCGCTTCACTACTTATTTATGCTTCCGCTCAAACTTTAAAAACTGGTGCTTCTGCTAAATATTGGTAACTAATTTAGACAATATAAAATCTACAACAAATGATTTTGGAAAACGTATTATCAAACCATATAGAGTCGTTCGACGTACTAGTGTTTTGGATTCTGGTTTGTTCACACGCCTCACGGTAAAACTCCGCAAGTGGAAATTGAGGGGTGACAGATTGGTATCAGAGCCACTAGCTATAGAGAACCAGGTTTGCATTAGAAGTAGACCTAAACCATAGCTGATTTCACGACACTAGACTTAGTTTGGCACCGAACTGTTATATCTTGTTATGCAATATACCACAACTGTGTTTGGTAGATTGTGCCTTCATAATAAGAAATGAAAACAACTCGTAACTAACTACACGACCTAACAGGCAATGTCATCATCCTCATCGTCATCATCATCATCCGACAGACCTACGCCACCAAGGGCACCAGGAAAGGCACCAATGGTGGAACCCATACCATCTTATGGCGTGGAGACACGCTCAGCTGCGAGGAAAAGGCTCGCTCTGGGGGAGGAGTCGTCGTTACGCCCAACCATTGCTGTACCGGTTGAACCGGTTAACCCTGTAGAAATAGGAATTGACATACTTAGAATCCTGGTGCATACACAACAAAAACAGTTAGAAAGAATGCAGGAAACCATCCTAGCACAAGGGTGGATGATTCGACAACTTACAAGTAAGACCGACTCGCTCGAGGAAGAGCATCGTACGAGCAAGATAGCTCGTAACACCATAGCCAGAGATCTGCGTGCTGAGCAGATAAGAGCCGACTGGCTTGAGGACAGAGTCCTGGAAAATAGTTGGAACATTCAGGAACTGCAAAATCAAGCACTTGCACCAGCACCGGCCCCTCCAGTGCCGGTAGAGGAGGATCCAGAAGAGGATCCAGAGGAGGACCCTGAGGAGGATCCAGAGGAGGATCCGGAGGAGGACCCAGCTGTAGAAGCTGGAAATGCCGCGCAGGATGACGGCAACGACAGTGACTTGGGGGATGGAGACGTAGACGACTGACACGTTTCGTTTATTTTGTTTATTTTCCTTCAGTCTATTTATTTTTCCATTTGTGTTTAAACTGGAGACTTTATAGTGAATTCGTATGTTTGATTTGCACTTTTGTAAGACGTTGAAATTTCAGTTAATCAAGTATTTCTTTTGACTATTTAATATATTGAGTTGACATAACTTAATAATTATTAAAGTACGAAGTAGATAACTATATTGGATATATAGACTTATCGGGGTGTGTTTGTGTTGTGTTTCGAAGATCTAAATGGCAACTGGAAGACATGGAAACCTTAACTTGACGCCCGAAGAGCTAGCTGCCATGATTCAAGAGCACGTGAACGCAGCTTTAGCGGGTGTTCAGAACCAACCGGCAGGTAACCATTATTAAATTTTCGCGTGAAAATCTAATAGTGAGGCTAGTAAAATTCCTTGCTGACTTCCTGTTCTCTGTCAGCAGGAGGGGGCTTTAACCCCTACAAGATGTTCCTTGACGCAAAGCCAAGCAAATTCTCGGGGGCGGAAGGACCCATTGGACTGGTCCGCTGGATCGAAAAATCTGAATCCGTTTTTGAAATGTGCAACTGCCTAGAAGCCAACAAGGTCAAATACGCAGCCTCGACACTGGAAGATGGGGCACTGACATGGTGGAATGCACAAGTCCAAACACGTGGACTATTAGCTGCGAATGCAATGGCATGGGCCGAGTTCAAGGCCCTAATCAAAGAGGAGTACTGTCCACGAGACAGAGTGCAACAGTTGGAGCAAGCTTTATGGAACCACAAGATGGTGGGATCGGAAATTGAAGCTTACATCGCAAAACACCATGACTTAGTATTTCTGTGTCCCGAATTGGCCAACACTGTGGAGAAAAGACTCGAGTTCTATCTTGGGGGTCTGGTTCCAGAAATTCAGGGTATGGTAATGGCTAGTAACCCTGTAACTGAACATCAAGCAATCCGATTGGCTCACAAACTCACCGATAAGGCGGTGGAACAGAAGAAGCTGCCAGCACGGGGTACAACTGAAGTTGCCCCGGATAACAAAAGAAAGTTTGAAGACTCAACTATTCGACAGTCTTCGTCATCTCATCCGCAGCAAGGGAGCCAGAAACGGTTCAATCATTACAACAGCCACCGGGGTCACCAAAATCAACCCGCCAACAACAACAACAACAACCCGAACGCAAGCGGCTATGCAGGTCGAAAGCCGCAGTGCAACCGCTGTAATCTCCACCATAATGGCCCTTGTGCCGGAAATCGCTGCCAAAGATGTGGCAAGGTGGGACATGCGGCAAAGGATTGTCGTGGGGAAATCATGTCCCGACAAAATCAAAATCAGCCCCAGGGTCAGCAGCAGGGTATAAACCGGGGATGCTATCAGTGTGGTAGTACTGCACACTTCAGAAGAGACTGCCCACAGTTGCGTAACAACAACAATAATGGTGGAAACAACCACAACCACAATAACCACAACAACAATAATAACAACAACAATAATGGGAACGGTGGCACAAGAGGTGCCAAAGGTCACGCATTTACATTGGGCCGCGGAGAGGCCAGAAACGACACGAACGTAGTCACCGGTAAGTTTCCCCTTAATGAACATTTTGCTTCTGTGCTTTTTGATAAGGGTGCGGATAGGAGCTTTATATCTGAGTCTTTTAGGAAGAACCTAAATCTCACGCTTAAACCATTAGAGACCCCTTATGTTATAGAATTAGCCGATGGTAAATCTGTAGATATGACCCAAATAGTATCCGGCTATCAACTCAAACTCGCGGGCCACACTTTTACCATTGATCTGATGACAACTACCCTGGGTAGTTTTGACGTGGTAGTCGGAATGGACTGGCTATCCGACGTCTGGGCTGAAGTTCTCTGCTTCGAAAAATCTATCCGTATTCCGCTCTCTAACGACGAAATCCTGACGGTACAAGGCGACAAGGCGACAAGGCAAGCGCCGTCACTAACATCATCTCATACATGCAAGCGCAGAAGTATCTTCGGAGAAATAACTCCTTTGCTTTACTCGCACTGATTACCGAACAGCCTAAGGACGAGAAACGCATAGAAGACATCCCTGTCGTCCGTGAATTTTCCGATGTATTCCCAGAAGAACTACCTGGTCTTCCACCCTATCGACAATTGGAGTTTGAAATCGAATTGGCGAATAATGCAACTCCTATCGCCAAGGCTCCATACCGCCTAGCTCCAGCCGAGCTGCAGGAGCTGTCCACCCAACTTCAGGAACTTTTAGAGAAAGGGTTTATCCGACCGAGCGTTTCGCCATGGGGAGCTCCAGTCATGTTTGTCAAGAAAAAGGACGGGACTTTCCGCATGTGCATCGACTACAGGGAACTCAACAAGGTTGCCGTCAAGAACCGATACCCGTTACCTCGCATCGACGATCTATTCGACCAACTTCAAGGGTCAAGTTACTACTATAAGAATGATTTACGGTCCGATTACCACCAGCTACGCGTCAGGGAGGAGGATATCGCCAAGACAGCATTTCGTACTCGATATGGCCATTATGAGTTCTTGGTCATGCCCTTCGGTCTCACCAACGCACCTGCGGTGTTCATGGACCTCATGAACCGCGTGTGTAAACCATACCTCGACAAGTTTGTCATTGTGTTCATCGATGACATACTCATCTACTCCAAAAGTGAAGAAGAACATGCTGAACATCTACGATTATAGCTAGGATTACTCCAACAGGAAAAGCTATATGCCAAGCTTTCGAAGTGTGATTTCTGGATTCGGGAAGTTCAGTTTCTCGGGCATATCGTGAATAAAAAGGGTATCCACGTAGACCCTGCCAAGATTGAAGCCATAAAAAACTGGGAAGCACCCAAGACACCGACGGAGATCCGCCAATTTTTGGGATTGGCTGGTTACTACAGACGATTCATCGAGGGGTTTTCAAAGATAGCACAACCGCTTACTACCCTCACCCAGAAAGGTATCAAGTATACTTGGGGTGACAAGCAAGAAGCAGCATTTCAATTGCTGAAATAGAAACTTTGCAGTGCACCCATTCTGTCCTTGCCGGAGGGGACAGATGACTTTGTAGTATATTGTGATGCTTCCATTCAGGGATTGGGATGCGTGCTCATGCAACGCGATAAAGTCATCGCGTATGCGTCGCGACAACTGAAGGTTCACGAGAAAAACTACACGACGCATGACCTGGAATTGGGAGCAGTAGTGTTTGCACTTAAGATTTGGAGACACTACCTCTATGGAACGAAGTGCACAATCTTTACGGACCACAAGAGCCTCCAACACATCTTTGATCAGAAGGAGTTAAACATGCGACAGCGTCGCTGGGTCGAACTCTTGAACGATTATGAGTGTGCCATTCGGTACCACCCGGGTAAAGCTAACGTGGTAGCTGATGCCCTCAGTAGGAAGGAACACTTGAAACCTCGTCGTGTACGAGCATTACAACTCACTATTCATTCGGGGCTACCCGAACAAATACGCGACGCCCAGTTAGAAGCAGTTAAGGAGGAAAACATCAAAGCCAAATCAGTGGGAAAAATGGAACGCGATTGGGAAGTCAAGCCCAATGGAGCCCGGTATTTTATGAATCGCATATGGGTACCTCTCTACGGAAATCTCAGAGAGCTAGTCATGGATGAAGCTCACAAATCCCGATACTCTGTCCATCCGGGTTCGGATAAGATGTATCAAGACCTTAAAGCTGCGTATTGGTGGCCCAACATGAAAGCCGATATAGCCACCTACGTGAGTAAATGTTTGACTTGTGCAAAAGTCAAGGTGGAGTATCAAAAGCCATCGAGACTACTCCAACAACCTGAGATCCCAGTGTGGAAATGGGATCAGATCTCAATGGATTTCATCACTAAACTCCCACGAACCTTGGGTGGTTGCGATACCATCTGGGTGATTGTGGATCGTTTAACTAAGTCCGCACACTTCCTAGCTATTAAAGAAACAGATAAGATGGAGAAGTTGACTCGCATCTACATTAAGGAAGTACTTTCTCGGCACGGAGTGCCAACGTCCATCATCTCAGACAGAGATGCTCGCTTCACGTCTAACTTCTGGCAGTCACTCCAAAAAGCGTTGGGAACACGCTTAGATATGAGTACAGCCTATCACCCTCAGACTGATGGTCAAAGTGAAAGGACCATACAAACCTTGGAAGACATGCTTAGGGCATGCGTGGTAGACTTCGGAAATAGTTGGGAAATCCACCTGCCTCTAGTAGAATTCTCATATAACAACAGCTATCATACGAGTATTTTGGCAGCACCGTTTGAGGCATTATACGGTCGTAAATGTAGATCACCGGTCTGCTGGGCAGAAGTCGGTGACAGTCAACTCACAGGCCCTGAGTTAATACTTGAGGCTACTGAAAAGATTGTACAAATCAGAAACCGCATGGCGGCGGCACGAGATCGACAGAAAAGCTACGCTGATCAACGATGCAAACCGCTCGAATTTCAAGTAGGCGATCGCGTCCTACTAAAGGTGTCACCCTGGAAGGGTGTAATCCGCTTTGGAAAACGGGGCAAACTTAACCCGCGGTACGTAGGCCTGTTTGTAATCTTGAAACGTATTGGACCCGTAGCTTATCAATTAGACCTTCCTGCCGAACTCAGTGGAGTTCACAACGTATTTCACGTGTCAAATCTGAAGAAGTGTCTATCAGATGAAACTCTAGTTATTCCATTGGATGAGATCCAAGTGGATGAACAACTGCACTTTGTGGAACAGCCTATTGAGATCATGGATCGTGAGATCAAGACTCGAAGGCACAGCAAAATTCCGATCGTTAAGGTTCGTTGGGACTCTAAGCGTGGACCGGAGTTCACGTGGGAAAGAGAGGATCAAATGAAAAGCAAATACCCACACCTCTTCGCAACTGAGCAACAAACTAATGATACCAGTAACTAAATTTTCGGGACGAAAATTCTTTCAACATGGGGATGATGTGACAACCTGGAAACTTCTCATACTTTCGTGTACTTTTGTTGACTAAATTCTGGTGCATGGCACTTGGAAATCTTTGTGTATGGCACTTGGGAACTTCTTGTAACTTCGCGTACTTTCATAAACGAACTAACTCTTTGTGCGTGGCACTCTAAACATGTACGCTACATTCTAAACCGCGTTTACTCAATTTTCGGGACGAAAATTCTTTCAACATGAGGATAATGTGACATCCCGGGTTTTTCGGATAACGTAAACGTAATACTTGTCAAACTAATTACGTGCTATGTGTATGAACGTGTACGAGTTAATGAATACGTGATGAGTGTTTGTGTGATTGTTTTAGTTATAAAATAATTATGGTAGATATGTACACGAACCGAACCGAACCGCGACACGAACCAACTTTGATTCCTTGTAACTCTAGGAATTAACCAAGTTTAGGACTCAAACATGTCTCGGCCGCAAAGATCAAACCTAAACCTTAAACTCTAACTACTTGGCCGCGAGATCAAGACCTAAAACTCTAACTACTCGGCCGAGAAAAACCCAAACCGAAAACCCATTGCATGCAACCCAAGTCCTCGGCCACAAGATCAAAACCCAACCGACCGCCCTAGTCTCTCGGCCACGAGCTCCAACTAAAACCGTAACCCTTATCATCTTGTTGCGCCTATATACAAACTCACATGTTTCATTCACATACACAAAACCCTAAAAGAAACTGCCGTCGGCAGCCTTGTGATCGCAAACAGCTTCCTTCCTTTTTCGTTCCTTTCCTCTCGATCGCAAGCAGCTGATTGTTCACCTCCATTCAGTCGCGAGATCAGCCCTTGTTCACCTCTATTCGATCAACATAACAGCCTACTACTTTTCTAAGCCGCGAATAACCTCTTTTCTCGGTCACGGATCTTCTCGGTTGCAAGCAATCTTTGATCACTGATCTCTTATAGTACTCACGGTTCGTTTACCTTATCGTTAAAAGATTTGAATTGGGCATATCATATTCGGAATACATGTGTTTTAACTTTGTTGTTCTCGGATTTGCATGATCGAATGAGATGAATGATTGTTGCGGATTTGTTAATACTAGATTGCAAGTAATGTTGTTTGAAAGCTGAATATATAGGCTGTGTTTTGTTTATAAAAACTAGAAGTATGAACTAGGGTTTGCATGGATATGTTATAGGTATTGAATTATGATTAGAAAAACCGATTCTTGATCGCCTAGGTTAATGATATTAACGGATTGTGCGAATTAATGGTAATAATATGCTGAAACAGGATGCTGAGTAATAGTTACAGCCGACTTCATCTGGCTGTAACTTGGTCATTAGTTGTCGAAAAACGGATTTTCTGATGTCTTGAACGTAGAGATTTGAATAACGAATCTAAGGGCGCTGGATTCATAATTTTCTGAGGTCGTTTGATATTTTTAAAAGGCCAAATAAGTTCAGTAACTAAAGCTGTGAAAATTCTGAAATTTTGTTGGTTGTTTATCAAGTTGGATTTTAAAATCAGTAGAGAGTTGAGTCATGAATTTTGTACAGCAACTAGGTATAGAAATTTCCGGGCAACTCCAACTGGAATTTTGTTAATTGGACGATCAGTGATTTTTAAATAAATTCTTCCGTGAACTGCAGTCAGAAGGCGACAAATCAGACTGCAGCCTAGTATATTAATATTTATGGTTAATTGGTAAAGAATTAGGACTTGGAAAATTTATATAAATTTCTATGGTATAAATGGCACCTACTGTAAAAATATTGGAATTTTTGGAATGTTGGAACTATTTTATAAAAATCCTAGAAAACAGCTGAATTATGAGTGTTAAGCTGAAATTGATAACTTGTGATTGTGTGCACCAAATTGTGGCATGAATTGGTTTATGTTTATGATAAGTTGTTTTAAATCACTAGGATCACATGAGGATACTTGCATGCATGTTTGAGTGTTAGATATGTTGTTTGTGTGTATCACTTTGTGCGTAAACTACGTGTAGAATTTGTATTGGTGTGTTCACACACTGACTTGGAATTAATTGGTTTGTTAGGACACAACTAGCGGTCCCATCTCTTATAACTTCTTTGCTACACTAACCGAGCAAATAAAGGTGAGTTCACGGCCCCTAACTTTATCCGGTTTTTAAACAACAGGGGGAGAAACATGTGTACACTCTCAAACTCAATCTCTTTACGTTATACGAATTTAACGTCACATAACTACTCGGTAACTAAGTTAATGTTAATGTAATGTTATGGTCACTAAGCAGCTTTATCACTTAAGTCCTCGTCAATCTCTCGGATCGTTAGTATTGGGTTTAATAGCGGGGGAATTATAAGTAGTACTACTGGGCCCGACAAGCCCCATCCGAGCTAGTCGCGCTAGCCGACCGGGTATGGTCAACGGGTGAATAATTTGGCCTAACTTCGCCATGGTCAGTGATAGGCCTGGCAAAACGGAGGCACAACAGTCAGCTTCGATCGCGAACTCTTACGTGACATGACTTTAGGCTAGCTACCTATATATGTTAACATTGAACTTAATTACGAAACAACGATATTATCCCGGGTTGGGGATAATGGAAACAACAACTTATTATTCCGGGTTTGGAATAATGGAAACAACAACTTAATATTCCGGGTTTGGAATATTGGAAGCAACAACTTTTTATTCCGGGTTGGAATAATGGAACCAATACGTTATCCCAGGTTAGGGATAACGGAGAAAACAAACTATAACCGAACAAACGAATTTATGAAAACCTGTGAACTCACTCATCTTTAATGTTGACACTTGTTTCTTTACATGTTTCTCAGGACGCTAGGAGCTCTAGGTGCACGCACATGCATTGAACAAGACAACTTTTATCGAGTCTTATTTATCAGTATTGTTTTGGGGTTTTTCATTTGTTTTGGCGTTTGTGTTGGCACCCGCTTCACTACTTATTTATGCTTCCGCTCAAACTTTAAAAACTGATGCTTCTGCTAAATATTGGTAACTAATTTAGACAATATAAAATCTACAACAAATGATTTTGGAAAACGTATTATCAAATCATATAGAGTCGTTCGACGTACTAGTGTTTTGGATTCTGGTTTGTTCACACGCCTCGCGGTAAAACTCCGCAAGTGGAAATTGAGGGTGTGACAATTATTGTAGGAGAACTCAACTAGGGGTTAGTGATCGTCCCAACTTCCTCCTAAATCGATTACACATGCACGAAGCATGTCTTCTAATGTTTGAATAGTACGCTCACTTTGTCCGTTAGTCTGAGGATGGTAAGCCTACTGAAGTTTAACTTCGTGCCTACAGATTGCTGAAAACTCTTCTAGAAGGGAGATGTGTATCTTGTATCTCTATCAGATACAATGGATATCGGCACGCCATGCAAAGATACAATCTCGTCCACATAAAGCTTAGCCAGCTTATCAAAGCTATATGTTTCCTTAATTGTTAGGAAATGAGCTGACTTGGTTAATCTATCCACAATAACCCAAATCGTATCATTGCCACGCTTGGTCTTTGGTAATTTAGTGATGAAATCTATAGTTACCATTTTCCATTTTCATACTGGGATTTCGAGCTGTTGTAGGAGTCCTGACGGTTTCTGGTGTTCTGCCTTGATTTGAGAACTTGTTAATCACTTTGCTACATGATTGGCTATAGCTTTCTTCATACCCATCCACCAATAGCTGGGCTTTAGGTCTTGATACATCTTGTCACTTCAAGGATGAACCTAATATTTGGAGTTATGTGCTTCCTGAAGGATTATATCTCTAATTCCTCCATAAATCGAAACCCCGATCTAGTTATTTAACCTGAACATTCCATCCTTTCCAGGTACTAACTACTCGATTGTTGCACCTAATTTTTCCTCAGCAATATTTTCCTCTAGCATGGCTTGTTTCTGAATATCTAATAGCTTCTCATTCAAGCTATTTTTCAGTTCAATGCTCTTGGCATTGATACTTAGAGGTTTAACTCTTTCCTTGCGACTAAGTGCATCAGCTACTACATATGCCTTTCCCGTATAGTGTCGGATCTCACAATCATAGTTGTTCAGTGTTTCCATCCAATGACGTTGTCTCATGCTCAAATCCTTCTGATTGAACAAATGTTAAAGACTTTTGTGATCAGTGTAGATGATACACTTTGTTCCATATAAATAATGTCTCCACAATTTAAGTGCAAACACCACTACACCTAATTCCAAATCATGGGTGGTGTAATTTCTCTCGTGCACTTTTAATTGTCGTGATGCGTAGGCAATCACTTTGCCTCTTTGCATAAGCATACATCCCATACCAGTGTGTGATGCATCACAGTAAACCATAAACTCTTCCACGCCTTCTGGCAGAGTTAACACCGGGGCATTGCTTAACTTGTGCTTCAAAGTTTCGAACGATCCTTGCTACTTTGGACCCTAAGCGAACGTAGAATTCTTACGAGTTAAGATTGTCAAAGGGGCGGCTATTCGTGAGAAGTTCTCAATGAACCTTCAATAATAACCAGCCAATCCTAAGAAACTGCGTATCTCGGACGGTGTTTTTGGTGCTTCCCAATTCATAATCGCTTCTATCTTTGCGAGATCCACTTGAATACCACGTTCAGTTACTACATGACCAAGGAACTGAACCTCACGAAGCCAGAATTCACATTTGGAAAACTTCACATACAACTTTTCTTGACGTAGTATATCAAGAATGCACCTTAAATGTTTCTCATGATCAGATTGATTACGAGAATAGATAAGTATGTCGTCTATGAAGACAATGACAAACTTATCTAAGTATGGTTTGCAGACTCTATTCATAAGATCCATGAATGCTGCTGGTGCATTAGTGAGCCCAAAAGGCATCACTAAGAACTCGTAATGTCCATATATTGTTCTGAAAACAGTTTTCAGAACATCTTGACTTCTAACCTTAAGTTGGTGATATCCTGATCTCAAATAAATTTTCGAGAAATAACTTGCCCCTTGTAATTGGTCAAATAAATCATCGATCCTGGGTAAGGGGTAACGATTCTTGATCGTTATCTTATTGGGTTCATGGTAATCAATGCACATTCGCATTGAACCGTCTTTCTTCTTAACAAACAGGATAGGGGCTCCCCAAGGCGAAGAACTAGGTTGAATAAAACCTTTCTCTAAGAGTTCGTCCAATTGGGTTCTTAATTCTTTCATCCCGGTAGGTGCTAAACGGTATGGAGCTCTAGCTATGTGAGCTGCTCCAGGTATGATGTCAATTCTAAACTCTACCTGTCTATCGGGAGGAAGACCAGGTAGTTCTTCGGGGAACACTTCTGGGTATTCTGAGATATCAGGAATATCTTCCATCTTCGGTTTGGGTTCATCAACGGTAACTTGTACCATATAGATGACACAGCCCTTCGTCATACATATAGATGCCTTAAGTAAAACTGCTTTATCAGGCAATCCAAAGTGTTTGTCTCCAAGAACGGTGAGGATTTTACCAGACAGGGATTTGATTTCGATGAGTTTCTTATCGCAGGTAATGCGAGCTTGATTATGCGATAACCAGTCCATGCCCTAAGACTACATCGAATCCCGCTAGTTTCATAGGTAAAAGAGAGACAGGGATAGAACGATTCTTGATGGATATGAAGCATCCATCAAGAATGGAAGAAGCGGTTTCTATAGTTCCATTAGCGAGCTCTACTTCATAAGTTATGTCTAGAGTTCTTAAGGGTAAGTTTAATAGTTTACTAAACTTATGATCTACAAATGATTTATCAGCGCCTGAATAGAAAAGAACTCTAGCAAAAGCGTCGTTGATAAGAAACGTACCCGTTATGACATTATTATTATTCACTGCTTCCTTGGCGTTCATTTTGGAAGGCTCTAGCAGTGCCTTTCTTCGTCTCTGAAGTTTTAGCCTTTCCTTCGGCATTTACTTTAGGGCAATTTGTCTTAATGTGGCCCTTCTCACCACATCCAAAGCAAGTAGCATCTTTTATATTTCGGCACTCATGTGACCGATGCCCTGTCTTCTTGCAGATATTGCATTGTTTCGGTTTCTGATCTAACCGACACTGTCCATGGTGTCACTTCCCACATGTCTTGCAAGTGGGTTTGTCGCTTGACTTCTGATTATCTTTACCGAACCCGTGTTTACCCTTTTTATTAAACCTTTGGGAGTTGTTATCCTCCCGCTTCCTCTTTCCATCGTTTTCAGTCTTAACTGACAATTGCCTCACATAGTCCTGAGTGAGGGAGAGGGATAGCTCCACAGCCGATTTATAGGTGCTAGACTAAACCGCCTTAACCATACTCCTAATTTCAGGAGCTAGCCCATTGATAAAAGGCGCAATGCGTTTGGGTTCTGGGGTAACTAAATAAGGCACTAGCCTTGAAAGAGAATTGTAGTCGGTGACAAACTTCCGACAGTCCATATTTTTCATGGTCAGAGTTACAAAGTCTGACTCGATCTTCTCCACCTCGTGAGGTGGGCAGTAAGTATCTTTTACTAATTCTACAAACTTGGACCAGGTTAAGTTGTAGAGATGAACTTTGCCCATAGACTGGACTATTGCTTTCCACCATATGAGAACATCACCTTTAAATGATTGAGACAAATACTTAACAATGTCTCTATAAGCGCAACCACTGATATCCACCACCGTCTCCATCTCGTCTAACCACCTTAAACATTCTATAGCTCCTTTTTCCCCGTTAAAATCGTGGGGTTTACAAGTTACAAAATACTTGTAAGAACATCCATCATTGTTGGAGTGTATCTTCTTATGATGCTCTTGACCTTGGCGATGCTTTTCACGTTTGAAGAGTGTGCCTCACTTTTCTTTGGTTTGACTGACTAGGATGAGATAGCGGTTTAGAGACATGTTTGGAGCAAGAAACACTCGACTCATGTTGCCGTGAAGACCTATCGTTCAAGGCCTTGCCAATTTCTTTGGCAATAAGGTCTCTTAAGTCGTTCTTACTTATAATGATATTTTCGTTGGCATCGTCGTCATTGCGTTTGCTATTAGCTTCATTAGAATCCACCGTTGTTGCAACTTAATTCTAGATATCAAGATGAATTTGGTTAGTTGTGTCAGTGTACCCTTTTTCATAACATGGTTTCTTTAACCATGCAGATTTTAGAGAAAGGATGTTGTTGGTGCATAATGTCTATGTCTTAGTCTTATATCGAGTCTGTAATGTATAGAGCTGAATACGCTAGGTATAGCAAGTATTTATGAAGTATGTAACCAAGTTCGCCCATAAGCATGTAAAGTATGCATGTTCAGTCGAACTTGCTTATGCAAGTTCGGGCGAACTTGCACCCTCCATGGCCGAACTTGTAATGCTATAAATACCTAGCTTGAGTGTCTCATTTGTAACTTTGGCATCTCAGAGGCGAAGCTCTGTCAGTCTGTATTCTCAACGTTTGATCAATAAAACTGACGTTTAACTGATTAATTCTTGTCTATTGGTAACGCGACGTAATATTTCCGCTATTATGAACGTTAGATATCAAATTTAGGTTCCTAAGCATCGAGGATCGGTCCTACAAGTGGTATCAGAGCTAGAACAGCCTGATTTCATAGTATTAAGACAAGAACACTTCTATTTCTACTCCATTCTTCTTTTTTCTTAACTTTTGATCACAAAATGAAGAATTCATGGTCAAAATCTTTTGAATTTTGAATATATCATGTAAAATACAACAAAGATAAACCCTTGAAAGATTGGAGACCAAATTCAACCGAATTCATGTCGAAATTTTAAAAACACCATGTTTTTGAAAACCCTCATGAACGAACTTATTGTCCATGTTCGGCCGAACTTGCCCTAAAACATCACTTTTCAAGTGATTTTTTAGTAAGTTCGCCCGAACTTAGGTGATTTTTGAGGAAATTTAAGTTAAGTTCGCTCGAAGATACTGAATTTTAATTAATTTTACATCAACTTCGACCGAACTTGTGTAAAATCAAGAAAGTTTTAAGTAAGTTCGCCCGAACTTGCTTGTATTTCATCGAAATTGTGGTGAGAAGTTCGCTCGAAGATCTGTTTGATTGTTGTCAAGTTCGACCGAAGAAAAACGAAATTTTTTCAAAAGTAAATCTAACAAGTTCGACCGAACTTGTTAGAAAATCCAAGAATTCTTCATTAGTTGCTACAAGTTCGACCGAACTTATAGTAGGACTAATTGTTTTCAAAGTTTTTGAAAATTTTTCAGCGTACACATTTCGTGATTCACAATGGAAGATCAACTAAGAGCTTTTATGTCCGGAGCTATTTCGTCAAATGCCAACGTGATTAGTCAAGTCAATCTTGATAACAAAATGGGAACGACTGTCAAACCGCCCAAGCTGATGAGCATGGACGAATACGAAGCATGGAAAGAGAAATTTACCTATTGGGTTCAAGCCATGCACTTTGCTGGCTGGGTGTCAATTGAAAGAGGATACACTATTCCGGTAGATGAACATCAACAAGTCCTCGAAAAGTACAACTACTCAACAGCTCAGAGAGACGAATACATCCCAAAGAAAAAGATGATCAGTCTCATCCAACAGTCAATAAAAGAAGATATTCTGATTCTATTACGAGAGTATACTACAGCAAGAGAACTTTGGTTGTCGTCACAGAAGAAATACCAAGGCAGTGCTGAAATGATAAAAAGCAAGAAAGCTCTCATTCTGAAAGAGTTTGATATCTTCAGCATGCTAACGAATGAGACCATTAAGCAAATGATTGAGCGTTTATGTCATCTCAAAGTGCAAATGCGAAGACACGGTCTTGAGAAGATGGAACAAGAATACATCGACAAACTTGCTGACGCACTACCAGAGGGTGAATGGACTATGTATTTGATGGTTCTGAAGAATAGTGATAAGTGGGATTTCTTCAAGTTGTCAACGTTTATTGATAAACTCGAAGGCCACAAAATGGAGCTTCTGAAGATAGTGAAGTCAAAGAACGCTAATGTTGTTCAAGACATTGGTTTGTACTACAAAACCAGAATGCAAGACAATATTTCGAGTCCAAAAATTGGAGCTGCTTTTAGCGCAAACATGAATGCTTCTCCACAGAATCAGAACTATTCACAGCCTCAGTATGACCAGAGTCAACAAAGTTCTTATTCGAGCATTGGTTCAAAATCAGCATTTCAAAGTCAAGCAAATCAGAACCAATAGCAAAGTTCTGATCCGAATGTTTACAAATGCAACATCGCAGTGAATTTGAACAATGTTATTTCAGAAGAAGTTGCAAAACAACATATGTCACTACTTGCTACCATCTTAGAGTCTTATGAATGTCTTGTTGCCGGTAAAATCAGAAATCCCAAGATGACCGCAGAAGATTATGACCAGGTAGACGAGGAAGAACTCGAACTAATGGACATCAAATGGCCCTTAGCTTCGATCATCAGGAGAGTGACAAAGTTCGTTGCACTCACAGGCCGTGACATAGGAAACTCCAGCAACAAATTGGGTTTTGACAAACCCAAAGTCACATGCTTTAAATGTCGACAGAAGGGGCATTTTAAAAGAGAGTGTAAGAACACAGAAGCAACTGGAAATCAAAGTCCTTTCGGAGGAGGGAATGAATATTACAAGAGGGCACTTCAATATAAACCGTTCCCGAAGAAAACTCAAATTGAGATCCAAGAAAACCAAACAGTAGTACCATGGAGAAAGCCATGGTTGCATCCACAGAAGATGACGGTTTTGATTGGAACTCTTATATTGGGAAGTTGCTTTGATGGCGGAGATAGTTGAAGATAATTCTGCAGAGGAAGCAGCGGCGGCAGCTGAAGCAACGGCAGCAGCAGAAGCAGCAGCTTTCGAACAAGCTATCTGGAACAATACTTGCATCACCAGCAGGAAGAAGAGGAATATATCCATATGCAGAGACAAGGAATTTTATCCTCTAATTCTTGTGACAGTTTTGCAGGTCATTTTGATGGAAGCTCAAAAGAACAAGTGGTTGAGGAGAAAAAGATTGATGAAGTGATCGTTGATGTCACTCAAGAAATGAAAGTCGAAGACCTCAAGGACATGGCAGATAAAGCTTTAATGGAGAATCTAACCAAGGTAGGTCTAGAGGTAAAGTTGTCGAGAAAGAGTTGTCAAAGTCCAAGTTGTAGAGGTTGAGAAACCTTGTACAAAATGTACTAAACCTTGTGTCGAATGTGCCGAAAAATCAAAAATCGTCGCTGAAAACAACGTGCATAATGATTTGTTAAAATATGATTATCGCACAATGAAAGAAGCGTATGACAAAATGAAAAATGATTATGGCAGACTCGACAGAAATAACATCGAACAATAGGAATGTTGAGTGGTACAGTAATGGAAAAACAAAGAGCAATTAACACCTATATTAACACCATTGCTGAAATCAAACAACAATTTCAAGATATGACAATTGAAACTGAAAGAGTTCGACAATTGTTAAGAAGTTATACCACCAACGCGTATGTTATCGATCATATTCTTCCAACAATCTCAACAGAAGAAAAACCTAAAAAGAAAGCGAGCAAAGAATATAGCAATGTTCCTCCACCCCTTTGCG
This sequence comes from Scalesia atractyloides, assembly GCA_947069175.1. Lineage (NCBI taxonomy): Eukaryota > Viridiplantae > Streptophyta > Magnoliopsida > Asterales > Asteraceae > Scalesia > Scalesia atractyloides. Next base: position 34,509,471 of record CAMTDV010000030.1, read on the forward strand.
AGAAATACTGTGTTAAATCTACAGACGGGATGGACAAGGCACTCAATGTTGAATTACTTTCTGAAAAGAAAGATGAGTTGCCAGAGAACATTGATATAGTCTATGCTAAATCTGATGATGATAACAAAGTTGTGGTTAACAAAGTGGTTGAAAATGTTTTAAATGATTCTGATGACGGCAGCTTCAAAAGCGCCAATTCGAGTTCAAAGAATTCCGATTCACAATCTGAAAATGACGATAAGTCGTCAGAAGATTGTCTAAGTGAAGATCCTAATATTGTTATGTACAAACTTAAGGATTCGGATAGACTATACTTTGATGATAGCTTCCCGATTCAGAATGTGAAGGAAGATTTGCTTGATAAATTCTTTAAACTCGTGGAAGTCACATCAGAGGAATTGGTAATCAATGAACGAAAATTATATTCTAAACCTAAAAGAAACAATTACCAAAGAAACGGTGGTGATCATCCGGAAAACGGAGAGCGGGGTTGGGTTTAGAAGAAGAAACCGTTGAATCTGTAAAGAAACCGTCACCATTTCATGAATATAAAAACAAAAACATAAAGTTTGTATATGGAACGAGTACAGTTCATGAGGAGAATTTGATTGGTAAACAGTCAAGTGATGAGTTCAAGAAGGAGAAAGAAATTCAAGATAAAGCCAAGGTTACAAGTGGTGCCAAAACCTCTAGTAGGGTAAAACCATCTGTTAAAGGACATCCACTTGATAATCGAACATGTATCAAGTGCAATGAAATTGGTCATATGGCACGACAATGTCCGAAATCAAAACCGGCTTATCTTCAAAAAAAAGAAGATTCAAATGTTGTTAAACCAAAGAAACCAGTGTTTGCAAAACCTGTAAAGATTTTGAAATGAAGTGAATCAAAACTAGAAGTTAAACCAAAGTCTGAAAAGACTTTGAAAATTCCATTTTCAAAAAAGGTGAAACTTCTAGATCTAATGAAAACAAGTTTTACATCAAAAAGGCTAATATGAAATCTCAAACCTGGATTGCCAAGAAAAGGTCAACAACATCTGGTATTGTTAAGTCTGAGCTAGTAAAGACTGACAATACAAAAGAATCAAAGTCTGAAATCACTATGTCTGAGCAGGTAAAGACCAGTGAGAATATGAAAGAAATTAAAACAGAAATCAAGATCGATAATGTCAAATCTGTAAAAGATAAGAAAAAGGTGAAATTTTCAAACATCAACATTGTTGAAACAGATGATGAATTTGATTTTGATGACGTTGATGAGTTTGAATATGCTTTTGATGATGGTTATCCAGTAAAACCCAAGACCAAAAAGGCTTGGGTAGAGCTTTTCACCTAATTTCTGAATTTTGCAGGGGCTCCAAAGATCCGTACTTTCAAAGTGGATTTTAGATAGTGGAGCGTCCAGGCATATAATGGGAATGAAAGCGTTGCTATTCGACATTAAAGCTATCAATGGTGGATATGTTGGATTTGAAGGAAATCAAGGTGGAAGGATTGTCGCCGATGGAAAACTCTCAAATGGCGTAGTTTCTTTTGATCGCGTGAACTATATTGCAGAACTTGAGAACAATCTTCTGAGTATATCGCAGATTTGTGACAAGAAATTTACAGTCCATTTCAATGATAAAGAGTGTATTATCTTGAAGCCGGGATTCAAATTCCAGATGAGTGGATTCTGATGCGAGCACCGCGAGAGAATGATTTATATGTTCTTGATATGGGTGTCACTACCACTTCATCACAATCGTCACAATGTTTTGTATCAAAGGCTACTGAAAAGGATTCTATTCTTTTGCATCGTAAGATGGGGCATATTCATTTGCGAAAAATGAATTTCTTGGTTCATAATGATCTTGTAGAAGGCGTAAATCTTTGAAGTTTTCAAATGTCTGATCATTGCTTGGAATGCAAGAAGGGAAAGCAGATCAAGAAATCGCATCCGAAGAAAATTCTAAACTCAATCAATTTGCCATTAGAACGTCTCCACATGGATTTATTTGGTCCTGTAAATGTTCGAAGCATATCAGGAGACTTATATTGCTTGGTCGTGACAGATGACTATTCGAGATATTCGTGGGTATTCTTTCAAGAATCAAAAGACGAAACGTTCGAGAACTTGGTTATTCTATTCAAGAAACTCGAGAACATTTATCATCTGCTGGTCTGACGCATTAGAAGTGACAACGGCACAGAGTTTAAGAATAACAAAATGAAGGAATTCTGCAATGCAAAAGGGATTCTGCACGAGTTTAGTGCTCCCTATACTCCACAGCAAAACGAAGTTGCTGAACGGAAGAACCGAACTTTGATTGAAACTGTGAGAACCATGCTTGCAGATTCTAAACTTCCTATCAGCTTCTGGAGTGAAGCGGTTACTACGGCTTGCTACACGCTAAACAGGGTTCTCACTGTCAAACCAACAAAGAAAACATATTTTGAGATGATAAACCGACGGAAGCCAAATTTGAAGTTCTTAGAACCATTCGGTGCTCCAGTACCATAACAGACCAAGATGGCAAATTTGGAGCAAAATCTCTTGTAGGTTTCTTTGTCGGATATGCGTGTTCGTTGAGAAGAGTATATGTTCCTTCATTGAGAAAGGTTATTGAAGCACAACACGTGGATTGTTTCAATTACACGGATCCTATTCAAAGGAAAGGTGATGCGTGGCTGTTTAACTATCAAGACCTTTGGAAGTCATTTGACTTGCCTAAAGAACCAACTGACGAAGAAGTTGCAGCGTTATATTATCTTCACCAGTCAGCGAATCAAGAACAAATTGTTCGACCAATTGTGGTTAATCAACCCACGTTGGATCCATCTTCTTCTGGCGCAAGTTCAAACAATAGTGGTGTTCCGGCTGAAAATGTTTCTGAAACTTTATCAACACCTACTAATCTTCCAACGAATACCTCTACTGGACCAGTGAATGCAACAACGGAGCCCAGTATGCCTCAGAATCAAGATTCTGATTCAGATGAAGCGCCAACATTTGATGCTGATGGGGAATCATCTTCTTTCAGATGAAGAAGTGGAGCAGATAACAAGTCTTCTTAATCAATCTACAGTACGGAACAACAGAAATGAAGCTTCATCAAGCTCTCCAAACATTGAATTGATTGTTGGTCTCAACATCACGAATCAGCAAAACTCAGTAGATGTTCCAAGTGAAGAATTGCCATGATCATATTCCTATCATCCGTCAACAAATATTATCGGAGAACTTCAAACTGGTGTTAGAACTCGAGGGCAAATTAATAAAGCACTCAGTTGTTTTCTGCACACGCATTGCTACAACCCAGAACTATTGTTTTATTCATGTTTCATCTCTCATATTGAGCCTAAGACAGTTAATGAAGCTTGAGCAGATGAAAACTGGGTACAAGCAATGCAAGAAGAATTATTACAGTTTGAGAAGTTGGGTGTGTGGAAGCTTGAAGACCTACAAGAAAATCAGAAAGCAATTGATACAAAATGGGTCTTTAAGTGTAAACGAGATGATAGAGGGGTTATTGTTCGTAACAAAGCTAGGCTTGTTGTCAAGGGATTTCACCAGCAGGAAGGGATAGACTACACGGAAGTCTATGCACCAGTGGCTCGATTGGATTCTATTCGAATTTTTCTAGCTTTTGCATCATGGAAAGGATTTAAGGTCTATCAATTGGATGTCAAATCGGCTTTTCTGTACGGAAAATTACGTGAGAAGGTGTACGTTGGACAACCACCGGGGTTTGTCGATCCACTTAACAAGAAGAAAGCGTACCTACTGGATAAAGCACTCTACGGACTACACCAAGCCCCGAGAGCTTGGTACGAGACGTTATCCAACATCTCGTCGAAAACGGCTTTATCAAAGGAACTGTGGATAGTACTCTTTTCACCAGAGAAGTTGATCGCCATCTGATTATAGTTCAAATCTACGTTGATGACATCATCTTTGGATCTACAAACGATAGTCTCTGCAAAGAGTTTGAGGGAATCATGAAAAAGAAATTTGAAATGTCCTCGATGGGCGAATTGAAGTTCTTTCTTGGTTTGCAAGTAGACCAGCTTCCGGATGGTATTTTCATTCATCAGACTAAGTATGTTCACGACATCTTGAAGAAGTTTGGAATGGAAAACTTGAAGCCTTTTTCTACGCCTCTTGCTCTAAATCATGGCATTTGTGTTGACGACACTGGAGCCAAAGTTGACGAGACGTTATACAGATTGATGATTGGATCGTTGATGTATCTGACGGCATCACGCCCAGATATTATGTATCCAACCTGCCTATGCGCCAGATATCAGTCAAGCCCGAGGATCATACACATGCAGATCATGAAGCGTATCTTCAGGTATCTGAGAGGATGCCCAAGCACCGGCTTGTGGTACCCGAAGAACGACAATTTCGACCTCACAGGCTATGCTGATTCCGATTTTGGTGTAGATAAGTTGAACTCAAAATCAACTACAGCGGGATGCCAGTTCTTCGGAACAAGAATGGTAACCTGGCAGTAAGAAACAGACTACGGTCGTTCTCTCTACCTGTGAAGCTGAGTATATCTCGGCCTCCAGCTATTGTTCACAGATTCTGTGGATTCAACAGCAGATGAGAGACTATGGTCTACAATTTCTAGACAATTCGATGTATGTTGATAACAAGGCAGCTATCGATATAACTAAAAATCCGGTTCATCACTCACGCACAAAACACATTGAAATTCGTTATCATTTCATTCGTGATTGCTACGAAAAGAAATTGGTACGAATAGAAAAAATCCACACTGATGAACAAAAGGCTGATTTTTATACCAAACCATTTTCTTTGTCACGATTTAAATACTTACTGAGAATTAACGGTATAAAAATTTGCTGACAGGTGCGGACGCTGAGGTTGAATATGGATCGGACAACGAGTTCGCGTGATCCACATTGGTTTGTAAATATCTTTCTAGTTTAGGATTTTATTAAAAAACTAAAATCCAAAAAGATGTTTTTGATTTTAGGGGAGAAATGTTAGAGAAAATACAAAAACATTCGAAAATTTTTAAAATCCAAAAACATATAAAAATTCAAAATATACAAAAACATTGAAAAAGACAAAAAGAATTCAGTGTCATAAAAGGAAATGCTAGTACATCAGTGGACTATCACAGTATGCTAAAGGAATGTAAGGTTTAAAAGTGATAAACGAGTCTTACTATGGATGTGTCGATAGGCTTAACACGTTCAGTAAACTGTTTTCGAGATATAAACTAAATTTTACAACTGCTTAACTTGTGGATTAACACATCTTGGATATATGGACTTAGTACTCCGAAATTTCGTTTGAAAGATTGCCTGATTCTGAGATACAAGGTCTTTCTAGATAGTTGATATCTGGGGTATTATACAAGTTCTTCTGATTTTGTGGAAGCAATGGCCTAGAACTTCTATAACACTCTCGCTTTAAACTCCAAATTGCATGCAATATTGAAAAGTATCGAAAGATATAATCATATGCAATGCTGAAAAGATTCCTTAAGTGGAACACACCTTAAAGTCGAGTCTTCATCTCTTTGTCTGTACGGTAGTACTAACCTGAGCTCTCAAGGTCTCGCACAACCCAGATACAGATATCAATTACGCTATATTCACCTGTAAGATGAAATCTAAGGAATCTGGATACGGGAGTATATTCAAGAAGTGGGAACCACAGATAAGTCAAGTTTCATAAATTCTACCTTAACATATCTTAAAACAGTTTAGAAATGTGATAAAGCTTAAGAGGACAAACATATCGACAATCTAGGTAAACGAGCTTAAAACTTAAAGTCATCTAAAGGTCAACGGTACTGGTGATATGTCTCAATCAACTGATATGATCCTTAGACACGAATTCACAAAAATATGTCTGTAAATATGTCTGTACATAGTTTACATTGCTTATTTTATTGTATTTCAGCTTTACAGATTAAAATCAAAAAGATTTTTGGTGTGTTTTAGCATAAACTTACAAAAAGTCAAAAAGATTTTATTTCTACATTTGTTTTCAGCAAACCAATGTTGGAGAATGAATCTTCAAAATCTGGTAAGATGCTAGAACTGGTGGGAATTTCTTTGACAACGGGCTGGGAGCTAATCTATTAAATCTGAAAAGATAAAATGATGAAAAGTTCATTAATTTAAAACTTTGATTTTGAAAATATCAACAGTTTGTTCGTAACGAGTCAAACCGGGGTCATTAACTTGGACTCGACAGACAAATCGATTAACCAAGGTCATTAACTTGGACTTGGTCAACTGAGTGGATTTTCATAACTGGTAAAAAGTTGGAAAGTTCATGGTTAAAAATGAAAATTTTGAAAAAATTTGAAATATTGAGGTTTGGCAAGTTCGGCCGAACTTGCTAAACAATTCAAATTTAACAATCAGCAAGTTCGACCGAACTTGCTAAACAATTCAAATTTAACAATCAGCAAGTTCGACCGAACTTGTAGATGGTTGTTTGTTGTTTTAAATAATAAGTTCGCTCGAAGTTCTATGGGCCTTCATGATGGGCTTAACAAGTTCGCCCGAACTTGACATGGTATAAAAACCATTCAAGTTCGGCCAAACTCATTTACCTGTTATCCGATACTTTGAGCGAACTTGAGCTTAGACAGCATTTAGAGCGAAATTGGCATTTGTATACCGTTATTCTGTCCGATTGAAGTTTGTTTTTGGTGATTTTCACACCAATCACAATGGTAGAAGTATAGAATTGAAATGAAACCATGAATTGAACTGTTAAACAAACAAAACCATATCTAAAATTTAAATCTGATAGACTTAGGTGTTGTTGGACAAAATTGAACATAGATCTTTGATCTATACTTAAAATCGACCATGAAATTGATTTTGATTGAACTAAAATGCACTTTTGCATTTTTGAACTTGTTTTTTCTGTTGAAGAAGACGACAAGTTCGGTCGAACTTGTTGTCAAGTTCGACCGGACTTGTCCAAAACATGATTAATAGATCCAGAAGCATGTTCGACCGAACTTGTTTATTGAATTGTTTTGATACAATCATGTTCGACCGAACTTATGTCAACAGAAAGTGATTTGTTTAAATCGTAAGTTCGTCCAAACTTGTTCTTTAATGAGAAACATGTGTTTCATACATGTTCGGCCGAACTTAGGTAAAATTGAATAATAAAAAAATTGTTGTAAGTTCGCCCGAACTTGTATTTTAAAATGATGAACATGTTTATCACATGTTCGGGCGAACTTGATCAAAACAAAATGTTGTAACACCTAATCAAGTTTGCCCGAACTTGATTAAAGTGTTAGAAAATTTTTTATGGTTTTTTCTCGAAAAGCGTGCTAATTGTTTTATGTCGTTTTTCAGGCACAGGTTCCAGCGCGTGTTATCTCAGTTGAGTTTTCCAAAACTCACAATACATGCATCACGCTTGATAAGACAAACTGTCCATCACTGAAAGAATATGATAGTATCTTGAAGTTTCTCGAAGATAGTCACATTCGTTGTGCAATTACTGAGCGCACCGTATCATATTGTTCTCATATTGTACATTTCTGGATGAACGCAAGCCTGAGCGCTGACGAGAAGACAATTTCTTCTACAGTACAAGTTGGTGATGAGTTAAAGCCGATCACAGTAAACGAAGGTGATATCCGAAGGATTTTGGAGCTAAAAGACAAAGAAGACGATCCAATTCATCTAGACGAGAAGATGGTTCGCGGATGCTTTTTCCGTATGGGCTACAAAGGAAGCGTAAACAAACCGACGCTAAAGAAAGAGGAAGTGCCTAACCCCTACAAGCTTCTGATTCATGCATTGATTCATACATTTAGCCATCGCAAAGCCGGTTTGGATGATGTACATGATTATTTGGCTAGCATGGCAATGGCGCTTATTCTGAAAAAGCCATTCAACGTTTTGAAGTTAGTGTTTAGTCACATGTCGAAGAACATGGAGGATTCGAGATTGTGCCTTTATCCGAGTTTTATTCAGATGTTGATTGACGAGAAGTATGCCAACATTGCTCAAGATCTAAATGATGTTCTTTATCTAGTTCATCTTGATGAAACTACAGTGAAGAAGCTTATCAAGTTCCAGAAACAAGCTTTAGCTCCTATTGCCAAGCCAGTATTCGGAGCTATAAAAGATTCAGATTATGTCTCGCCACCTGGAAACGAATGGAGAAAGGATGGTAGTGACGATGAGAAAGAACTTAAGCCGAGCAGGAGTGGTTTAAAGAATTCAAACCAAAGGCAAGGAGCGAATGGTTTTTAAAGGTAGAAACTGATAAGCCAAAGAAAAAGCGAGATGCAAAGAAAGTTGAAACTTTGCTTGTTGATGAGGAGGAAACTGAAAATGTTGAAGAAATTGTTGGATCGAGCGCGGCAGTTGTTAATGAGAGTCAAGAAACGGTGAAAACGACTCAAGAAGATGTGATTCTGCTACTTCCGAAAATGAAGAATCTGATAAGGAGCCATAAAAGACAGAAGCTGAAATTAGAGCAGAAAAAGAAAGGAAATTGGATGCAGATTTTGATCCAAATGCTGAAAAAGAATCTGATGAGGAGAGACCGAAGAAAAAGTCAAAGTGAACAAAATCTCCAGCAATTGAGATATCAAAGAAGACTATAGGATCATCTCATACAAAAGGGAAACGAGAAGCTCAGAAAGCTATGAGCAAGAGATACAAGAGCAAGGTAAAAAGCACAGAAGCCACACAAGAACCTTCTGGTGCTCAGGAGAAAGGAGCCACACAAGAACCTCCTCCACAAGAACCTCCTGTTATCGTTCATGATGAAGCTGAAAGGCAAGGAATTACACAAGAACCTCCTATGTCTGAATTTGTTGAAGTTCTGATTGCTGAATTGCCTAGTGCTCAAAAAGACTTATGCTCCTGAAAGTTCTAAACCGAAGAAATCTACACCAAAAACTGCAACACCAAAAGATTCAACACCAAAGACGCCAAGGGGAAGTATGTTTGGTGATATGCCACACGGTCCAATCAGTCTTGAAGACTTGGATCAATTTTTCCCAGAGACGAATGCTGAGATGTTAGAAAAACGTGTGAAGGTATTGGAAGATAAAGTTGCACAGATTGAGTTAGAAAAGGCTGAGCTTGTAAAGAAGGTGAATCAAAGCGAAGTCGAAAAAGAAATATTTGATGATAAAGTGAAGGTACTTGATGATAAAGTGAAGGTGCTTGAGAATGAACGTGAATATTACAATGCGTTGATAGAAAGTCTGCAGGACGCAAATGAAAAACTACAGATAGAGATTGCAGAATTAAAGAAAATTCAAGCTTTGAACGATCGAAGATTCATCAGATTACAGAAGGTGTTATCTAACAATCTGAATATTGATTTTATCGCTGAATACGATCGTCTGGATCGTCAAGAAGCCAAGGAACGTGCTGAAAGAGAATTGGCTGAGAGTGGTAAAGGAAAGCAGGTTGAGGGTGAAGCCCCTAAATCTACTGTTGAAAAATCTTCTGATGTTCCTGAGAAGACAATTAAGGATGTGTCGAAAGCTTCTGAGTCTGATATCCAAAAGGTTGACGAATCTGTCAAGCCTTCTGATCCTACCATTGTTACTGAAGAAAAAGACAATGAAGAAGCCGAGAAAGAGGATAAGAATGAAAACGAAGAGGAAGAAGGTTATGAAGATTGGAACATTGGGGATGATGATGATGATTTTGATCAAGGAGATGATGATTTTGATCAGGGTGGTACAGGTTTAAAGATCAATGAAGCTAAAGTATCTGAAGAGTTTGATTTTTCTGACCTCATGGACAATGAATCGGATCGAATGGAAGATAAAAGCCAGGGGGAGTCAGGGCAAAAAGGGCCTTCAGATGATATTGATTTGTTAGATGTTGATCGTTTTGCGAAGCCTGTGACTGCGGTACCTACAAAGCCTTTGATACTGATGTTGGAACATAATGTTGAAGAAGGTGAGTTTGTTCATAATTACACGAAAGAAGATCTGGCGAAACTAGTTGAAACTGAAGCTAAGAATTTAGAGTTTGATTTTGAAGAGGTTATGAATGTCAACGCATTTGAGCCTAAAGAGTATCAGTACGAAAGAAGGTTTGAAGACGATGAGTATAATCGTGTGATAGTTGAAGATTGGTCCTCAGATGATGAATCAGAACAGAAAGCTAAGTATGTCGGTCAGGATTCAGAAAGTTTTCCTACATTTGAAGAGATGTATAAACAGCTGAATGAAGATATGTTGAAAGATAGAATTGCTGAAGAGCTACGTGAAGGAAAGATTTCTAAACCAATGACCAAAGAAGAGATAGCTGAAGCGAGAAAGTCCTGGTTCAAGGAGATGCCTCGTGAACGTAAGTTTCAACGTCCACTAGCATTCTTCACCAGAGATAAAGATGTTTCTTTGGGATATATACTTAGTTGGGGATGGTTTAAGGAGCTCAACGTGTATGCAATCAAAAGAGAATTTGGAGTGCAATACTTCAAATATCTTGCTGATTTAAAGACATTGCCGTATTGGGATATGGAAGAGCTAGTGCAAACAGTGAATGTTACTTATCATTTGAAGACAGTTGATCAGTTGTTGTGGAAGATGATTAAGTACGAAGCTGATAAAGGTTGGAATCACTGGAAGCCGTTTATTCCGAGACGAAGAATAAAGATTAATAAGGTTACTGGGGAAAGGACATAACATTAATTATGAAACGTCCTAGAGCCATGAGAAATATGCCACTTATGCCGATTGAACAGAACTTCTATCCTTTATTCAAGTGGTGGCAGATTGATCCAGCTACTTGTAAACCAGTGATTGTTTTAAAGTTTGAAGATCACTTGGATATTGCTAAAGAACGAGTTGAAGTGATGGGTTATCAGGGTGTGAGAGATTTGTGGAGGACAATAAGGATTCTAGATCCTATGTGGTTGGTTAACTGCTCGAGAGAATATATAAAATGCCTTTTCTACAGCAAGATTGTGTTTGAAGAAAGAGAAAAGGTACAGGCGATGCAGTATCAGAAAGTTGTCAACGTTTGCTATGCACGTGAAGTAAATTCAGGAAAGATGTGGCAAACAAAGTGGAGGGATCTGGAAAGAATAGAGTTTCTAAAAGATGAAACCAGAAGTGAGGCGATCAAAGAAAAGATGGAAAAAGCGGTAAGGCAAAGTTCGCTCAAGATGGCTAACTTTAAAAGACTACCGCCAACTGATCAGACGCCAGATCCGAAACAAGAGAGACGAAAGAAGCCGTACAAGAACTTCTTTGGTCGGGTACGTTAATGTATACATGAAGACAGAGTTTTGAAGACTGATAAAAGACGATGACGATATCCAAGGGGGAGTCTGTTGGTGCATAATGTCTATGTCTTAGTCTTATATCGAGTCTGTATTGTATAGAGCTGAATAGGCTAGGTATAGCAAGTATTTATGAAGTATGTAGCCAAGTTCGCCCATAAGCATGTAAAGTATGCATGTTCGGGCGAACTTGCACCCTCCATGGCCGAACTTGTAATGCTATAAATACCTAGCTTGAGTGTCTCATTTGTAACTTTGGCATCTCAGAGGCGAAGCTCTGTCAGTCTGTAATCTCAACGTTTGATCAATAAAACTAACGTTTAACTAATTAATTCTTGTCTATTTGTAACACGACGTAATATTTCCGCTATTATGGACGTTAGATATCAAATTTAGGTTCCTAAGCATCAAGGATCGGTCCTACAGATGTGATATATATATATATATATATACATACTAGGCCTCAAAGGACCATCATAGGCATTTATGGATTGGACATAGTCCAGAATTTATTTGACAATGGATCTAATCATTACAATTGTTGTCACACCCCGACCTGCAGCGGAATAAGAGTCGGGGCATAATTGGGTTATCACCAAAGCTCATGATGTTTACTAATATGTTTCATATTTATTAAATTCAAAATTACAACTTCAATATTCCAAACAAGTTCATACAATTACAAGGAAAAAGTAACTAAATAAACAATCCAAAACCTAAACCGATTTATTCTTCTAAGCTGTCCTATATGTTTCTTGCTGCAACTGGATCACCTGTATCATGTGTAAAGATGGGGGTTTTTGGGTCAACAAAAGTTGGCGAGTGAACCTTGTTAGAAAACATTTATTATTGATTTCTTGTTGTATTTAATATGGAAAAATTGTGCAATAATCATATGTGAGCAAACGTAAATAATCATACAATAACATACAATAACAAACCACCTTGCATGAATATATGACATGAATGATAATGTATATATTGGCAACGTCACGTTCACGCTCATAGGTAATGGGGAACGGACGGCCTATGATGTTGTATGTGCGATCAAGGCTCAATCAAACGGAGCCGATCGTATGTTGGCAACGCCTCGTTCACGCTCATAGGTAATGGGGAACGGTTCACGCTCATAGGTAATGGGGAACGGCGGCCTATGATGATGTATGTACTGAAAATGATAAATTTAATCTAAACGTTAAACACACAAACAGTTGATACATATTGAATACACATTTGATCATGGATATGATGGATACACAAGTGTTTAACTGTAATAAATAATAAGACACATGATACACCCCAAAATGTGATTAAAACGGGGAATATGTAGAGATTCACTCACATTGGGTGTGTTCGTTTGATAATGTTGAATGCGCACGAGTTTAGTTGATTGTCGAGGAATAACTAACCTAAATAATAACAAAAAGGTACGGTAAATAAGTGGATTTTATTAACAATTTTAATTGGATTTTTAGATATATTTTTGTGAGTTTAAGGTCATTTTCTAACTTTAAAAATATTATTTTTAAGTATTTTTAATTGATTTTTAAATTAAATATATAAATAAAAATATAAAAAAAATGTTGACTTTTGGGGTTGACCGTTGACCATTGACTGTTGACTGTTGACCGGTTCGGTCTTGTGTTTGTTTGCACTGAGTGAGGTTCGAACTCGTGACCTCCCGTATGCGTGCACGCAGCTATACCAACTGAGCTACGTGTCTAACCCGAAATATTTTTGTTTTTAATTATATTTATATACTATTTAATTTATTCAAAATTCATTTATTTTAAAAAGGATTTTAATTATATCGAACCGGTGTGCATAACAGGTCTCGAACCCGAGACCTGTTGTTTAACGTTGCACACAGTCCACCGCTGGACTGTGTGTCTAACCTGGTTAAAATACTTGTTTTTATTTCACTTATATACTAACTGGAAGTTTCCGTATTTGGGTTTTATAAAAAGTCTGAATATTGTGACGAATCGGAACAAGGACAGACTCGAACCCGGTATCTCTATGATTCAAATGCACACAGTCCACCGCTGGACTGTGTGTCTAACCCAAGATATAATCCGATTTATATTAAATTTATACACAAACTAAACTTCATCTTCTTCGTTAAAACAACACAGACAACGATTATTCTACTGTTCTTGTCTAATTCGATTGACGGACATATAAATGATTAAAATGAAATGGATAAAGAAGGTTTTGGGAACGAATGTACCAGAAAGAGGTTTTTCTCAGAATTCCGGCAAAGGTCATCGGCTCTGTTTATGAATTCCGTCTGAGCGGACCAAGTAACAGTTTTGATTAACTAATTGTAAAATTAAGTGACTAAACAAGGATTATCAAAGAGTTTAGATGCCCGTACCGATTCACAGCGTGATTTTGGAATTTTCAGAAATTTTCCGGCGATTGCAGATTATCCGGTATCGTTGCCTGGAACTGATTCTGGTTGAAGGTTTTGAGTTAGTATAAGTCTAACAATAGATAGAAGATGAAAGCATTTAGAACTTTACCGATTCGATGAGTGTCACGGTTTTCCGGCGAAAGTCCGGCAATATCAGAAAGCGTTTCCGACGAACAGAAAATAGAGCGCAATTGAAGCTGGAGGGTCTGTGAGTGTTTTTGAGTTGCGAGATAATGATATTGATAGAGTAAATCAGGAAGTAAAGGATTTCTGTTTTTAACTCCCAAACTCATATGAATCGAAACAAATAAAGACTGAATTTGATTAAGAACGTGCGTCGTAATGGTTTCATCGGTTATTATCAGTAATAGCGATCACTCAATCGTCTGGAAAGTTGAAAGCCGTTGATCGGTTTCAGTTTTGGCGCAAACAGATAGATTCACGGGTGAACTTAAGGTTTTATTTGCTTCCTTGATTACACAAAAACAGCAAGTGGCGGAGTGGTTAAATGTTTAATGCTAGTGTCTTCCGGCTGACCCGGGTTCGAAACCCGGCAGTCCCTTTTCATTTTTAATTGCTTTATTTTTATTTTCTAACAATTTTAATTTCCATATTCTAAAATGTTTATTAGTTATGTATTGTTTAAAATTAAAATAAGCATTAAATGAGCAACGAAAATTTGAAACTGATTATTCGATTAATAAACGAAGCGGGTTTTGAAAACCCGTTTTTCGACGGATGTTACAATTGTCATTGTCACTAAGGACAAATGTAGTATTGCACATTGGCTACTATTGAGTGTTTAAATTTACATAGATGAATTTAGTCAGGATCCGATTTGATCATTTTAGGCGCTAGGGTTTGGACATTGCCTTTACCCGATTGATTGATGTGGCTCTATATATCACGGAGAATGTAAAATTAACTTCACATTGTAAGTTAACATAGAGAAATGATAAATTTGGAAGTTGAACATTGTTCACCTTTTCTAGACAGAAGGTTACCTCCAAAATTTTCATTTGCCAATTTAATTGATCATAGTCATTGTCTGATAGATCTTTGGATAAGATAGAGAATCAATAAAACTTGAATAAAATCATGATGATTGATTGGATAAGAAATTTGAATATATATATATATATATAACAAAGAAAAAAAATTTACTAAAAAAGAACATTACATAGTTGCCTAAATATAGGTCTTTGAAATAACAAAAGTAGTCACGACAGGAACTTAAAAGAAATAACAATGTCCTTTCAGTGACTTTTGGAATTTAAAATTACATAAATGTAAACACAAAAACTACTCATCCTTCTTTCCTTTCACAGCTTTGCAGATTTTCTTGAAAAATTTAGTTGTCCTCTTTTCTGATTTCTCCATTTGCTGTTGCATTTGCTTAACTCGATCTGAGGCCTCATTAATGGCCTTGAGTTGTTGTTGTGGTTGAGGTTGAGGCTGAGGTGGAGGTTACAGTTGAGGCATAGCCGGGTGCAATTATCTATAAGGTGGATATCCGGTAGCCGCATAGGAAGAGTAAGGAGGTGGGTAAGTAGGGAAAGGGGAAGGTTAAAGCATTATACATTGTTGCTTCAAGGTATAGGTTATATGCAGGAGCAGTAAAATAAGCACCATATCCAGACAGATCTGGATAGGTGGGAATCGGGTTACCTAAACCCAATGGTGATAGCTGAACTGCCGGTTGGGGCATCAGAAAAGTAGCAGGTTGTGGGTTTGGAAGCGTTTCCGACGAACAGAAAATAGAGCGCAATTGAAATTGGAGGGTCTGTGAGTGTTTTTGAGTTGCGAGATAATGATATTGATAGAGTAAATCAGGAAGTAAAGGATTTCGGTTTTTAACTCCCAAACTCATACGAATCGAAACAATAAAGACTGAATTTGATTAAGAACGTGCGTCGTAATGGTTTCATCGGTTATTATCAGTAATAGCGATCACTCAATCGTCTGGAAAGTTGAAAGCCGTTGATCGGTTTCAATTTTGGCGCAAACAGATAGATTCACGGGTGAACTTAAGGTTTTATTTGCTTCCTTGATTACACAAAAACAGCAAGTGGCGGAGTGGTTAGTGTCTTCCGGCTGACCCGGGTTCGAAACCCGGCAGCCCCTTTTCATTTTTAATTGTTTTATTTTTATTTTCTAACAATTTTAATTTCCATATTCTAAAATGTTTATTAGTTATGTATTGTTTAAAATTAAAATAAGCATTAAATGAGCAACGAAAATATGAAACTGATTATTCGATTAATAAACGAAGCGGGTTTTGAAAACCCGTTTTTCGACGGATGTTACAATTGTCATTGTCACTAAGGACAAATGTAGTATTGCACATTGGCTACTATTGAGTGTTTAAATTTACATAGATGAATTTAGTCAGGATCCGATTTGATCATTTTAGGCGCTAGGGTTTGGACATTGCCTTTACCCGATTGATTGATGTGGCTCTATATATCACGGAGAATGTAGAATTAACTTCACATTGTAAGTTAACATAGAGAAATGATAAATTTGGAAGTTGAACATTGTTCACCTTTTCTAGACAGAAGGTTACCTCCAAAATTTTCATTTGCCAATTTAATTGATCATAGTCATTGCCTGATAGATCTTTGGATAAGATAGAGAATCAATAAAACTTGAATAAAATCATGATGATTGATTGGATAAGAAATTTGAATATATATATATATATATATATATAACAAAGAAAAAAAATTTTACTAAAAAAGAACATTACGTAGTTGCCTAAATATAGGACTTTGAAATAACAAAAGTAGTCACGGCAGGAACTTAAAAGAAATAACAATGTCCTCTCAGTGACTTTTGGAATTTAAAATTACATAAATGTAAACACAAAAACTACTCATCCTTCTTTCCTTTCACAGCTTTGCAGATTTTCTTGAAAAATTTAGTTGTCCCCTTTTCTGATTTCTCCATTTGCTGTTGCATTTGCTTAACTCGATCTGAGGCCTCATTAATGGCCTTGAGTTGTTGTTGTGGTTGAGGTTGAGGCTGAGGTGGAGGTTACAGTTGAGGCATAGCCGGGTGCAATTATCTATAAGGTGGATATCCGGTAGCCGCATAGGAAGAGTAAGGAGGTGGGTAAGTAGGGAAAGGGGAAGGTTAAAGGGCATTATACATTGTTGCTTCAAGGTATAGGTCATATGCAGGAGCAGTAAAATAAGCACCATATCCAGACAGATCTGGATAGGTGGGAATCGGGTTACCTAAACCCAATGGTGATGGCTGAACTGCCGGTTGGGGCATCAGAAAAGTAGCAGGTTGTGGGTTTGGAAGCGTTTCCGACGAACAGAAAATAGAGCGCATTTGAAATTGGAGGGTCTGTGAGTGTTTTTGAGTTGCGAGATAATGATATTGATAGAGTAAATCAGGAAGTAAAGGATTTCGGTTTTTAACTCCCAAACTCATATGAATCGAAACAATAAAGACTGAATTTGATTAAGAACGTGCGTCGTAATGGTTTCATCGGTTATTATCAGTAATAGCGATCACTCAATCGTCTGGAAAGTTGAAAGCCGTTGATCGGTTTCAGTTTTGGCGCAAACAGATAGATTCACGGGTGAACTTAAGGTTTTATTTGCTTCCTTGATTACACAAAACAGCAAGTGGCGGAGTGGTTAAATGTTTAATGCTAGTGTCTTCCGGCTAACCCGGGTTCGAAACCCGGCAGCCCCTTTTCATTTTTAATTGCTTTATTTTTATTTTCTAACAATTTTAATTTCCATATTCTAAAATGTTTATTAGTTAGGTATTGTTTAAAATTAAAATAAGCATTAAATGAGCAACGAAAATTTGAAACTGATTATTCGATTAATAAACGAAGCGGGTTTTGAAAACCCGTTTTTCGACGGATGTTACAGTATCCCCTACTTTTAGAAATTTCGTCCCGAAATTTAAGTAGTAGTGGTAACAGGAAAAAGATGCGGGTATTTTTCGCGCATTGAGTCTTCACGTTCCCAAGTAAACTCAGGTCCTCGTTTCGACTCCCAGTGTACCCTAACAATTGGAATACGACTCCGTCTTAAACGTTTTTCTCCGAAGTCCATGATCTCTATTGGTCTTTCAATGAAGTGCATAGATTCATCGATCTGAATATCTTCTGGGGGAATGTGGAGGTTTTCATCGGCGAGACACTTCTTTAAATTTGATACGTGGAATGTGAGGTGAATTCTGTTGAGTTCTTCTGGTAGGTCAAGCTTGTATGCTACAGGTCCTACTCTTTCGAGTATCTTGAAAGGTCCTACGTAACGTGGTGCTAGCTTGCCCTTCTGGCCAAAACGAACTACTCCCTTCCACGGTGATACTTTTAAAAGTACATGATCACCAATGTTAAACTCCAAAGGCTTTCGTCGTTTGTCTTCATAACTCTTTTGACGACTTTGTGCCGCTAGAAGATTATTTCGAATTTGATGGATCTTGTCTGTGGTTTCTTGAATCAATTCTGGACCGGTGATTTGAGCTTCTCCAATTTCGTGCCAACATACTGGAGATCGGCACTTACTACCATATAAAGCTTCGAAAGGTGCCATGCCGATACTTGAATGATAGCTGTTGTTGTACGAAAATTCAACTAATGGTAGATGAGCGTCCCAATTTCCCTTGAAGTCTATGACACATGCTCGAAGCATATCTTCAAGAGTTTGGATGGTGCGTTCAGATTGTCCATCAGTTTGAGGATGATAAGCGGTACTGAGGTCTAATCGTGTACCCAAAGCGGCTTGTACGGCTTGCCATGTTCGTGAAGTGAAACGACCATCACGATCGGAAATAATTCTTAACGGTACACCATGACGGCTTACGATTTCGCTGATGTAGATGCGAGCTAACTTCTCATTCTTGAAGTCCTCGCGAATCGGAATGAAGTGAGCTGATTTTGTAAGATGATCCATGATTACCCATATAGTGTCATACCCACCGGAGGTGCGAGGTAACCCGGTAATGAAGTCCATGGTTATGTTTTCCCATTTCCATACAGGTATTTCAGGTTGGACTAGAAGTCCTGAGGGTCTTTGATGTTCAGCTTTTACTTTGGAACATGTAAGGCACTTGGAAACAAAAACAGCAATATCCTTTTTCATTCCAGGCCACCAGTAGGTGTATCGAAGGTCTTGATACATCTTGTCGGCTCCTGGGTGTATAGAATATCGTGTTTTGTGCGCCTCATTCATAAGGAAATCATGAAGGTTATTGTGATAGGGAATCCATGTGCGATCTAGATAGTACAGAATACCGTCGGATTTAGTTTCAATTTTAAGTTCAGCTCCACAAGACAGCTCCTTGCGTACGTCGTTTTCCGTTACTGATACATGTTGGGCTTCTCGGATTTGATCTTTGATGTCGGTTATGATTTGCGAACATAGAAGATGAATGGAGTTCGCATAACCCTTTCGACTGAGCGCATCGGCCACCACGTATGCCTTGCCAGGATGATACCGAATTTCGCAGTCGTAGTCATTAAGAAGTTTGACCCATCTCCGTTGTCTCATGTTTAACTCCTTTTGGTTGAAGATATGTTGGAGGCTCTTGTGATCAGTGTATATTTCACACTTAGTACCGTAGAGGTAATGTCTCCATATCTTAAGAGCGAACACAACAGCTCCAAGTTCCAGGTCATGGGTGGTGTAGTTCTTCTCATGAGTTTTGAGTTGTCTAGAAGCATAAGCTATCACCTTTCCTCTTTGCATTAGAACACAGCCTAGTCCTTGCCCTGACGCGTCGCAATAAACCACGAAGTCATCACAACCTTCAGGAAGTGTGAGGATAGGTGCGTCACAGAGTTTTTGTTTAAGGGTTTGGAAGGCTTCTTCTTGTTTGGGTCCCCATATGAAGGGTTTTCCTTTATGTGTTAAAGCCGTGAGTGGTACAGCTGTCACACCCCGACCCGCAGCGGAAAAGGTGTTCGGGGCATGATTGGGTTATCATCAAAGCTCATGACATTTATTATAACGTTTCATATTCATTAATACAATTTTAAAGGGAATTATACAATCATTATTACATCATGTCCTAACATAAATCTAGGCTTCATTGTTTTCTTCTAAGGCATTTCCTATGTTTTCCTTGCTTCATCCTGTTCACCTGTATCATGTGTAAAAAAGGTTTTTGGATCAACAAAAAGTTGGCGAGTGAATCCTATGGAAAACATTTGAACAAGTTTATTTAATTGATTATAAAATAAGTGCACAACCACACATGAGTAAAAATAGATGTAAACTTAATCACCAATCAATTTAATATTAAATAATACACACATGAACAATAATGGATCGTTTTGAGGCACGCGTTGCTCAACTCGTCTCTCACGAGGAACTGATGGGCCTAATGAATGAATTGCATAAACTTGACAATATGAAATACGTATCTACAAACAATATAAACTAAATAATACACACACGAACAATAATGGATTTGTTTTGAGGCACGCGTTGCTCAACTCGTCTCACACGAGGAACTGATGGGCCTAATGAATGAATTGCATATAAATTGACAATATGAAATACATAACTACAAACAATGTATACAATCTAAATTTAGATCACAATATGGTATGGTACAAGTTTAAATAAACGAGTTAATTTCGTAACACATGACACACCCAAAACGTGTAATTAAAAAGGGGAGTTGTAAGATTCACTCACATTGGGTGCGTTCGGTTGATGATGATGAATACGCACGAAGTTGGATTTAACCACGAGTGAAACTAACCTAGATAATAACATAATGGTTTGGTAAATAATGGGATTTTATTAATCAATTTTAGTAGGATTGTTGGGTGTATTTTTGTGAGTTTAAGGCTATTTTCTAACCTTAAAAATGTTATT
Organism: Scalesia atractyloides; assembly: GCA_947069175.1. NCBI lineage: Eukaryota > Viridiplantae > Streptophyta > Magnoliopsida > Asterales > Asteraceae > Scalesia > Scalesia atractyloides. The sequence continues at coordinate 34,530,009 of CAMTDV010000030.1, forward strand.
TTTAAGTATTTTTAGTTGATTTTTAAATAAAATAAATAAATAAAAATAATAAAAAAATGTTGACTTTTTGACCGTTGATCGTTGACCATTGACCATTGACCATTGACTTTGACTGTTGACCGGTTCGTATGTGTGTTTGCATGCGCTGGGTGAGGCTCGAACCCGAGACCTCCCGTACGCGTGCACGCAGCTCTACCAACTGAGCTACGTGTCTAACCCGAAATATTTCTGTTTTTAATTATATTTATATACTAATTAGATTAAACAGAAAATCCTTTATTTTTAAAAACGATTTAAATCTAACGACTCGGTGCGCTCCACAGGTCTCGAACCCGAGACCTGTGGTTTAGGTTAACACACAGTCCACTGCTAGACTGTGTCTCTAACTTGTTAAATAAACTGATTTTTATTATACTTATATACAAACAAAATAGTTTCATTTCTGCCTCATAAAAAATTGAATAATTGTCCGGACCGGTGCGGTAGTCCGGACTCGAACTCGTGACCTGTGTTTTAAACGCGCACACAGTCACCACACTGGACTGTGTGTCTATCTTGGTTATTATTCCGATTTTTATTAAACTGAACATCTTACGCAGTGACTCCGGTTCGGTTTAAAAAAACTTTTTTATGAAGGCGAGTATGCGTGGGACATGTATCGAACTCGAGACGTTTGCGTGTTTTATTTGCACACAGTCCACCGCTGGACTGTGTGTCTAACCCGAATTATAACTTGATTTAAATTAAATTTATAGACAACGGACACTTCGTCTTCTTCGTTGAATCTTAACCAGAATCGGAAGTCCGACTGGTTCGAAAATTAAATCATGTTCTTTTAGTGTTTGAGGTTAATTACAGGTGAGATAAATAAAAAGAATGAAAAATTAAGCGTAAAGTATACCGAACTGGACTCCTCTGTTTCTCCGGCGAAACTCCGGTGACAGCAGAAACTTCCGGCGACGTATGTCTTGCGGCAGAGAGTCTTCAACGAGCTTGAGATAAATGTGGGTGACTTCGGTATAAGCTCTAGGAGTTCAGTAAGGCACAGAAGTGAAGGGCTCGGTTTTCCGGCGAGGTGCAGAACTTTTCCGGCGAGTGGAATTACGTCGGGTAAAGGTGTGATTGTGAGCGAAAAAGCTAGCAGAGGTTTGAGGAGGTATTTATAGGGCGGGACATCGATGAATTTGGTCCGATTTCCGTCTTGATTCGTTGGTCATTACGTTTTCCGGCGGTTATAACTTGTGTCGCGGGTTCAGTCGTCGGTTATAACCGATGTAGGTTTAATGTTTACGTTAAGACTTGAAGAAACCGTCCAATCTCGCGAGATCGCCGGGATTTCCGACGACTGCAATTGGGCGCGTCGTTATTTGAATTCGAGATTTATTTTATGTATTAATTGTTTCCAATATTTAACAAGAAACATGAGTGGCGCAGTGGTTGAAGGGTTGAGTGTTAAGTCTGAAGTTGCTGGCTGACTGACCCGGGTTCGAAACCCGGCTACAACCTTTCATTTTTATTTCATTATTTTTAACAGTTTTTCAAAAATAAATTATATATTCCAATATAATTATTAATTATGTATCGTTTAAAATTAATTTGGGCATTAAATATGCAACAAAATTTTTAACTGATTGTTCGGTTAATAAACGGAACGGGTTTGGTAAAATCCGTTTTTTGACGGATGTTACAGTATCCCCTGCTTTTTAGAAATTTAGTCCCGAAATTTAAGTAGTGATATATTTGACTAGAAATGATGGTGTTTAGTTTTGACAGGTACATGCTTAGAAAAAGAGTAAGAGTTTAAGTTTTTGTTTGAGGCGGTAACGTCCTTGTAAGGGTTAAGTACCCTGTTACAGGAATCGCTTTTTGTTGCCTACGGTAAAATATTGATAAGCAGAGTAGATTCGCTAACTATGATATCATGCGTAAGAGTTTTGATATGTTTGGAAGGATATGGTTATATCCTAAAGCAAAACTTCTAATACTACAACCTACATGGAACTTCTCATAACCGTCTAACAATACCTCTGATCCTTTGACAAGAATACTTAAATATAGGAAGTACCAGCGGCGTATCCACCATATTCTTGTCAAATTTTCATTGGTTTTATCAGTAAGTTATGATTGGTCCTGTGATGTAACTCTAGAACATAAATAACACAACAACCAATATTTGAATCCACATTCTGATAGCATATATGTTTGAATGGTGACAGTTCCTCTCTCGTTTGTTATGATGGAGAGGTTAGTTTATGTAGAAATGGAACACAATCCAATTTCTTTAAATGGCGAGATGATATAAATGTAACACAAAGTTCAACCAAGATAATACTAAATCCTACATGGAACTTCTCATAACCGCCTGATAATGCCTCTGATCCTTTGGCAAGAATACTTATATATAGGAAGTACCAGCGGCGTATCCACCATATTCTTGTCAAATTTTCGTTGGTTTTATCCGCAAGTTATGATTAGTTACCAAGAAATTACTAAATCCTACATAGAACTTCTCATAACCGTCTGATAATGCCTCTGATCCTTTGGCAAGAATACTTATATATAGGAAGTACCAGCGGCGTATCCACCATATTCTTGTCAAATTTTCATTGGTTTTATCAGTGAGTTATGATTGGTTCTATGATGTAACTCTAAAACATAAACAACACAACAACCACAGCTTGAGTCTAAATTCTGATAGTATACATGTTTTGAATGATGACAGTACCTCTCTCGTTTGTTATGATGGAGAGGTTAGTCATTGTGGAAGTGAGACATAGCTCAACTTCTATAAATGATGAAATTGACTACACTGAAATGTATGATGAACAAACTTCAACCAAAACATACTAAATCCTACATGGAACCTCTCATAACCGCCTGATAATGCCTCCGATCCTTTGACAAGAATACTTATATATAGGAAGTACCAGCGGCGTATCCACCATATTCTTGTCAAATTTTCATCGACTTTATCCACAAGTTATGATTAGTTCTATGTGACTCTACAACAAACACAACAACCACAAGATACTGATAATGAAAAATGTCTGTGCGATCAAGGCTCAATCAAACGGAGCTGATCGTATTGCATGTACTTAAAATGAAAAATGTCTGTGCGATCAAGGCTCAATCAAATGGAGCCGATCGTATTGCATGTACTGAAAATAATAAATTTAATCCAAACAATAATCACACACCAGTTTATACATGGAACCTCTCATAACCGCTTGATAATGCCTCCGATCCTTTGACAAGAATACTTATATAGGAAGTACCAGCGGCGTATCCACCATATTCTCGTCAAATTTTCATTGACTTTATCCGCAAGTTATGATTAGTTCTATGTGACTCTACAACAAACACAACAACCACAAGATACTGATAATGAAAAAATGTCTGTGCGATCAAGGCTCAATCAAACGGAGCCGATCGTATTGCATGTACTGAAAATGAAAAATGTCTGTGCGATCAAGGCTCAATCAAACGGAGCCGATCGTATTGCATGTACTGAAAATAATAAACAATAATTACTCAAACAGTTTACTCATGGAACCTCTCATAACCGCCAGATAATGCCTCCGATCCTTTGGCAAGAATACTTATATATAGGAAGTACCAGCGGCGTATCCACCATATTCTTGTCAAATTCCCATTGGCTTTATCCTTAAGTTATGATTGGTTCTATGTGATAAAGAAAAACATAAAACTAAGCGATTGGAGTTGAATCTTGATTTTCGGTGAAAAGGACTAGTTGGGTGGTTTCGTTTGGGCCGTCATTATCTTCATTAGGGTTGGCGTTGATGTTGAAAACTCTTCCTCTTGCTGGTGGCCTAGTGGTTGGGTTTTCTTGATTTACTTGGTTAACTGGGTTTGATTGAGCTTGAGCGTTTATGATGTTAACCAATCAAGGGCACGTATTTCTAAAGTGGGTAGGGTCGCCACAATTGAAACAAGCTCGAACATATGGGAACATGGGGTATTGAGGTTGATGATAGGTTTGGATCATGTCTTAAGTAGGGGGAGAGATTTGGTTTTGAGGGGTGCGGCAAACCTTGCTCATATGACCATAGCGTCCACAATTTGCACATAGTCGACAAGGTAAGGTAAGGGGATGGTGATAAAAACAGGTGTTACATCGAGGGTGAGGTCCAAGATATGGTTTCTTATTTGGGTAAGTTGAGTTGGGTGCCACTTGAGTGATTGAGATAGCTTGGATGGGTATGGCGTGTGAAATTGGTTGGTTACGTTGGATAGTAGCGAAAAGTTGCCCGTCTCTTTTTCTCTTAGAAATGGGTTGAGAAGGGGATTCGGTTTGGGTGGAGTCGGAGGTTTCAGTCGATGCTTTATCCTTCTTCTTCTCCTCCTTGAAGTCTTTGTTCCGGATTCGGTTCTCGGTGAGCTCTGTTGCTAGCTCCATTGCTGCTTCCAAAGTCGTAGGCGTGGTACTTATTACAGAGTCTTGAATCTTTGACGGAAGACCTCGAATGTAGTGCTCGATCAAACGGTAGAGGGGAGTGAACAAATTGGGAATCATTTGATGTAACTCGAGGAATCTTTTGTTGTATGTGGTGTGGTCTCCTTCCTTTTGCTCCAACGAATAAAACTCATCTTCTAATTTCTTGATTTCGCTCCTTGGGCAAAATCGTCTGGTCATGATTTCCTTCAATTCACCCCAAGTTAAAGTCATAGCATCGTCAACGCCTCGTTTGGCCTTCTCTGTATTCCACCAAGTAAGTGCTATTCCATATAAACGACCGGTAGCATACCGCACTTTGCGATCATCGGGGCAATCGCAATTCAGAAAAGTGTTCTCCATTTCTTCAAACCAATGGAGGAGAGCGGTGACACCTTCAGTCCCTTCGTATTTTGGAGGGTCGCATGATTTGAAATGCTTGTAGGTGCATTTAGAGGTATTTTGGGGAGGGTTGATAACGTGTTGATCTTCTTGATTGACAGGATTAGCGGTAAGTGCTTGTTGGACTTGGATTACAATGTTGGGTATTACGGTAGCCATTTGTTGAGCGATTAGGGCAGCCATGCGCTCGCGGGCTTTTCCTGCCCTCATCTTCCTACGGGCGAGATTAGAAGACATCTACAAGGAATACATGTCAAGAGTATGAGTTGGATGTTTTTGGGTTCATGGGTCGCATTTAGGAATGAACATTCATAAAATAAATATAGAAAAATAAATCTACTACATCCATAGGATGTCTTGGGCTTTGCTCGTCATTAGGCCCTACATGCCGCCATACTTCACCTTCGTAATCATGTGGGCCCCCATGAATACCGGGTTTTTCATATGGTTCGCATGTGTTAGCCTAGTTACGTACACTAAAACCCGGAGAAAATCGAGAAATATGTATATAACGTATGAGATTCGGAATGTGTCCAGGTGTAGACACGGTGACACCTCAAAGTGGGGTTAGTTCGAACGACGTTTGGTGTGGTATGCTTTGGCCTAATAGGTCCTTCGTACTCTCATCGTTAGTCCCCAGGTAGGCAAACTGGTCCGTTATATTGGATTTATACGAATGCCAACCTAGACAGGACGTTCCGACTACCGGTACTTGTACCCTTCCAGTTACTACATGCCCGTCGCAGAACTTCCTTTGATGAGATTTGAAAATTGCAACAAAATCTTTGAATAACAAAAGTATGAAGATGAATTGAATATATGAACATTGAAATATGTATGATGAATATGTATATAAGTATGTATGTTTGACTGTAAGTATAAACAAATATGAAACAAATAAATATCATAAGTTTGTATGTAACCACCTAAACAATTAAAATTTAGGCAAACTATAGTATAGGCTCTAAGGGTCTAATAACCTATCCTATATCCCTATAGTCATGGCTCTGATACCAATCTGTCACACCCCGACCCGCAGCGGAAAAGGTGATCGGGGCATGATTGGGTTATCATCAAAGCTCATGACATTTATTATAACGTTTCATATTCATTAATACAATTTTAAAGGGAATTATACAATCATTATTACATCATGTCCTAACATAAATCTAGGCTTCATTGTTTTCTTCTAAGGCATTTCCTATGTTTTCCTTGCTTTATCCTGTTCACCTGTATCATGTGTAAAAAAGGTTTTTGGATCAACAAAAAGTTGGCGAGTGAATCCTATGGAAAACATTTGAACAAGTTTATTTAATTGATTATAAAATAAGTGCACAACCACACATGAGTAAAAATAGATGTAAACTTATTCACCAATCAATTTAATATTAAATAATACACACATGAACAATAATGGATCGTTTTGAGGCACGCGTTGCTCAACTCGTCTCTCACGAGGAACTGATGGGCCTAATGAATGAATTGCATAAACTTGACAATATGAAATACGTATCTACAAACAATATAAACTAAATAATACACACACGAACAATAATGGATTTGTTTTGAGGCACGCGTTGCTCAACTCGTCTCACACGAGGAACTGATGGGCCTAATGAATGAATTGCATATAAATTGACAATATGAAATACATAACTACAAACAATGTATACAATCTAAGTTTAGATCACAATATGGTATGGCACAAGTTTAAATAAACGAGTTAATTTCGTAACACATGACACACCCCAAAACGTGTAATTAAAAAGGGGAGTTGTAAGATTCACTCACATTGGGTGCGTTCGGTTGATGATGATGAATACGCACGAAGTTGGATTTAACCACGAGTGAAACTAACCTAGATAATAACATAATGGTTTGGTAAATAATGGGATTTTATTAATCAATTTTAGTAGGATTGTTGGGTGTATTTTTGTGAGTTTAAGGCTATTTTCTAACCTTAAAAATGTTATTTTTAAGTATTTTTAGTTGATTTTTAAATAAAATAAATAAATAAAAATAATAAAAAAATGTTGACTTTTTGACCGTTGATCGTTGACCATTGACCATTGACTTTGACTGTTGACCGGTTCGTATGTGTGTTTGCATGCGCTGGGTGAGGCTCGAACCCGAGACCTCCCGTACGCGTGCACGCAGCTCTACCAACTGAGCTACGTGTCTAACCCGAAATATTTCTGTTTTTAATTATATTTATATACTAATTAGATTAAACAGAAAATCCTTTATTTTTAAAAACGATTTAAATCTAACGACTCGGTGCGCTCCACAGGTCTCGAACCCGGGACCTGTGGTTTAGGTTAACACACAGTCCACTGCTGGACTGTGTCTCTAACTTGTTAAGTAAACTGATTTTTATTATACTTATATACAAACAAAATAGTTTCATTTCTGCCTCATAAAAAATTGAATAATTGTCCGGACCGGTGCGGTAGTCCGGACTCGAACTCGTGACCTGTGTTTTAAACGCGCACACAGTCCACCACTGGACTGTGTGTCTATCTTGGTTATTATTCCGATTTTTATTAAACTGAACATCTTACGCAGTGACTCCGGTTCGGTTTAAAAAAACTTTTTTATGAAGGCGAGTATGCGTGGGACATGTATCGAACTCGAGACGTTTGCGTGTTTTATTTGCACACAGTCCACCGCTGGACTGTGTGTCTAACCCGAATTATAACTTGATTTAAATTAAATTTATAGACAACGGACACTTCGTCTTCTTCGTTGAATCTTAACCAGAATCGGAAGTCCGACTGGTTCGAAAATTAAATCATGTTCTTTTAGTGTTTGAGGTTAATTACAGGTGAGATAAATAAAAAGAATGAAAAATTAAGCGTAAAGTATACCGAACTGGACTCCTCTGTTTCTCCGGCGAAACTCCGGTGACAGCAGAAACTTCCGGCGACGTATGTCTTGCGGCAGAGAGTCTTCAACGAGCTTGAGATAAATGTGGGTGACTTCGGTATAAGCTCTGGGGGTTCAGTAAGGCACAGAAGTGAAGGGCTCGGTTTTCCGGCGAGGTGCAGAACTTTTTCGGCGAGTGGAATTACGTCGGGTAAAGGTGTGATTGTGAGCGAAAAAGCTAGCAGAGGTTTGAGGAGGTATTTATAGGGCGGGACATCGATGAATTTGGTCTGATTTCCGTCTTGATTCGTCGGTCATTACGTTTTTCCGGCGGTTATAACTTGTGTCGCGGGTTCAGTCGTCGGTTATAACCGATGTAGGTTTAATGTTTACGTTAAGACTTGAAGAAACCGTCCAATCTCGCGAGATCGCCGGGATTTCCGACGACTGCAATTGGGCGCGTCGTTATTTGAATTCGAGATTTATTTTATGTATTAATTGTTTCCAATATTTAACAAGAAACATGAGTAGCGCAGTGGTTGAAGGGTTGAGTGTTAAGTCTGAAGTTGCTGGCTGACTGGCCCGGGTTCGAAACCCGGCTACAACCTTTCATATTTATTTCATTATTTTTAACAGTTTTTCAAAAATAAGTTATATATTCCAATATATTATTAATTATGTATCGTTTAAAATTAATTTGGGCATTAAATATGCAACGAAATTTTTAACTGATTGTTCGGTTAATAAACGGAGCGGGTTTGGTAAAATCGTTTTTTTACGGATGTTACAACAGCGATGCGGGAGAAATTTGCAATGAAACGGCGATAATAACCAGCCAAACCAAGGAATGATCTTACTTCGGTTGGTGTACGTGGCGCTTGCCATTCTTGTACTGCTTTGATCTTTGAGGGGTCGACATGTATTCCCTTGTCATTGATGACATGTCCAAGGAATTGTACCTCTTTTAACCAGAATTCGCATTTGGAGAATTTGGCGTAGAGCTTTTCATTCCCTAAGAGTGTAAGGATGAGTCGAAGGTGTCGTTCATGATCAGACTTAGACTTTGAGTAAATGAGGATGTCGTCGATGATGACTATAACAAAGCGATCGAGATAGGGTTTGCAGACTCTGTTCATTAGATCCATGAAGACAGCTGGAGCGTTGGTTAGACCAAATGGCATGACCATGAATTCATAATGACCATAACGAGTTCGGAAGGCGGTCTTTGGGACGTCTTCTTCATGTACTCTGAGTTGATGATAACCAGAACGAAGGTCGATTTTTGAAAAACAGCTGGCGCCTTGAAGTTGGTCAAGAAGATCATCGATGCGAGGTAATGGGTAGCGGTTCTTAACCGTTAACTTGTTGAGTTCTCTGTAGTCGTACACATGCGAAACGTTCCATCTTTCTTCTTCACAAAAAGGACAGGTGCACCCCAAGGCGATGAGCTAGGACGTATGAATCCTTTGTCAGTCAGCTCTTGCAATTGACTGGCTAGCTCTTGCATTTCAGATGGGGCTAACCTATAAGGAGATTTTGCAACTGGTGTAGCTCCAGGTATAAGATCAATGCGGAATTCGACTTCTCTCACGGGAGGAAGTCCTGAAATGTCGTTAGGAAAAACTTGCGGAAAATCTTTTACTACTGGGATGTCTTCAAGTTTCTTCTCCTTGGTTCCCTTTTTGATGACATGAGTTAGGAATGCGACATAATTCTTGCGGAGATATTTTCGGGCTTGAAGACAGGACATTAATTTGAGTCCCTTCAAAGTGGTTTCTCCAAAGATTCGTAGAGTCTGACCGTTTGCAAGAGGAATGCGAATGAACTTTTCACGGCATACAACTTCAGCATGATGTTGGCTGAGCCAGTCCATACCAATTATAATGTCGAAACTTCCCAACTTCATAGGAATGAGGTCAACTGTAGAATCGTGATCGTTTAGGGTGAGAGTACAATTGCGTATAATAGAGTTTAAGGAGACCGGTTTTCCGTCAGCAACTTCTATCGTTATGGATTCCATGAGTTTATCTCGAGTTTGGTTGAGGATGGGTTCAAATTCTAAGGACACAAAACTCTTATCCGCGCCAGTATCAAATAACATGGATGCATAACTACCATTGATGAGAAACGTACCGTTAACCACATTGTTGTCAGCCCTAGCTTGATTTGCGTTGATGTTGAAAGCTCTTCCTCTTGCAGGTGGAGGAGCTTGGTTAGCCTGGTTTACTGGACTAGCTTGAGCTTGGGCATGGATAATGTTCACCAAGCGTGGACAGGTGTTCCTGAATGGTTCGGGTCTCCATAGTTGTAACAAGCCCGCATAGGTTGCACCATGGGATAGTTGGGTTGGTAGTAGGATTGGGCTACATGTTGGGCAGGTGGTAGGAGTAAAGGTTGTTGGACTTGACCCACTATCTGATGGTGGGTTTGGGTTGAGGGTTGATGGCGGTTCGTTCGCTGAAGTACGCGACAGGTTTGAATGGTGTGACCTGCGCGGCCACAGCCGGTGCAATGTTGGCAGGGATGATCAGGAAAGTGATGGTATTGGCAACGGTTGCATTTTGGGTATGGGCCGGAGTATGGCTTTTTATATGGTGCAGGTGAGGGGGCAACTTGAGTAATGGGTGCAGCAGGGATGGGAAATTTGTTTGTGTGACAGCAAAGTTTCTGGTGTTTCGTTTCCTCTTATTAGCAAACTTTGAGGAGGAGGTGGAATGGTTTGAAGTTTGGCCCTCAATGGGGGCTTTCTTTTTCTCGTCCTTATATTTTCCGTTACGAATACGATTCTCGGTAAGCTCGGTAGCTAGTTCCATAGCAGCTTCAAGTGTTGCAGGCGAAGTGCTTAGAACTGAGTCTTGAATTTTCGAGGGAAGGCCTCGAATGTAGTGTTCGACTAAGCGGTATACTGGGGTGAACAAGTTGGGGACCATCTGGTTCAACTCTAAAAACCGTTTGTTGTAGGAAGTATGATCTCCTTCCTTTTGCTTTAACGAGTGAAATTCATCCTCTAACTTTTTGATCTCGCTTCTTGGACAGAAGCGTCTCGTCATGATTTCCCTTAACTCCTCCCACGTTAAGGCCATTGCATCTTCGATTCCTCTCTTACCTTTTTCTGTATTCCACCAGGTAAGAGCTACTCCAAATAGTCTCCCGGTTGCGTGACGTACCTTGCGATCCTCGGGACAATCGCAATTGAGGAAGGTTTTTTCCATTTCCTCAAACCAGTGGAGGAGAGCAGTGACACCTTCGGTCCCTTCAAATTTCGGGGGATCGCAAGACTTGAAGTGTTTGTAAGAGCACTTTTTGGAGGGAGGGTTGTCGACGTTCTGGTCTTCTTGATGGGGAGGATTGGTGGGATTTGCGGCGAGAGCTTGTTGGACTTGAATTACGATGTCAGGAAGCACCGCGGCCATTTGTTTTGCGATTTGGGTGGCCAAGCGTTCGTTTGACCTTCCTGACCTTCTACCACCACGTTGCTGCCTAGCCGACATCTACAGGAACATACATAAGAAGATTGTGAGTTTAAGGAGTCTTTTTAGGTGTCACGTGTCTTAAAAAAAAATAAAAATAACATAAACATCAATAATGCAACTAAATCCATCGGATGTCTTGGGTTTGCTCATGTTTGGGTCTCCAATGTCCCCCATACCATCGCCTGTATAGTCATGTGGGCCCCCATGACTATTGGCTTAGTAGGATTCACATTGGTATTGGCGGTTTAACACTCGCTTCGCCCGAATGAAAACCATGAAATATGTTTGCGAGATGTATGGTCGGAGGGTGTCCAGGTGTAGACACAATGACAACTCAAAGTGGGGTTAGCTCACACGACGTTTGGTATAGCATGCTTTGGCCTAATAGGTCCTTCGTACTCTCATCGTTAGTCCCCAGGTAGGCAAACTAGTCCTTTATTTTGGATTTATACGAATGCGAAGCCTAGACAGGACGTTCCGACTACCGGTACTTGTACCCTTCCAGTTACTACATGCCCGTCATGAGAACTCACTTTGATGTGATTTGAAAATACAAAAATCGTTGCAAAAGTCATGGAAATTGTGTGGTGTGTGCTCTCATGGATATGATATGTTATAAGAAAACGATTCATGATAAGCATTGTATAATAATTTGTACTTATGAACATGCTTGCATAACATTGAATGTAACAATAAACATAAAGCATATAAACATCATGAATTTTGCATGTAACACACAAACAATTTAAAAATTCTAATCAACTATAGTATAGGCTCTAAGGGTCTAATAACCTATCCTATATCCGTATAGTCATGGCTCTGATACCAATCTGTCACACCCCGACCTGCAGCGGAATAAGAGTCGGGGCATAATTGGGTTATCACCAAAGCTCATGATGTTTACTAATATGTTTCATATTTATTAAATTCAAAATTACAACTTCAATATTCCAAACAAGTTCATACAATTACAAGGAAAAAGTAACTAAATAAACAATCCAAAACCTAAACCGATTTATTCTTCTAAGCCGTCCTATATGTTTCTTGCTGCAACTGGATCACCTGTATCATGTGTAAAAATGGGGGTTTTTGGGTCAACAAAAGTTGGCGAGTGAACCTTGTTAGAAAACATTTATTATTGATTTCTTGTTGTATTTAATATGGAAAAATTGTGCAATAATCATATGTGAGCAAACGTAAATAATCATACAATAACATACAATAACAAACCACCTTGCATGAATATATGACATGAATGATAATGTATATGTTGGCAACGTCACGTTCACGCTCATAGGTAATGGGGAACGGACAGCCTATGATGATGTATGTGCGATCAAGGCTCAATCAAACGGAGCCGATCGTATGTTGGCAACGCCTCGTTCACGCTCATAGGTAATGGGGAACGGTTCACGCTCATAGGTAATGGGGAACGGCGGCCTATGATGATGTATGTGCTGAAAATGATAAATTTAATCTACACGTTAAAAACACAAACAGTTGATACATATTGAATACACATTTGATCATGGATATGATGGATGCACAAGTGTTTAACTGTAATAAATAATAAGACACACGATACACCCCAAAATGTGATTAAAACGGGGAATTTGTAGAGATTCACTCACATTGGGTGCGTTCGTTTGATGATGTTGAATGCGCACGAGTTTAGAGGGTTGATTGACGAGGAATAACTAACCTAAATAATAACAAAAAGGTACGGTAAATAAGTGGATTTTATTAACAATTTTAATTGGATTTTTAGATATATTTTTGTGAGTTTAATGTCATTTTCTAACTTTAAAAATATTATTTTTAAGTATTTTTAATTGATTTTTAAATTAAATAAATAAATAAAAATATAAAAAAAATGTTGACTTTTTGGGGTTGACCGTTGACCATTGACTGTTGACTCTTGACCGGTTCGGTCTTGTGTTTGTTTGCACTGAGTGAGGTTCGAACTCGTGACCTCCCGTACGCGTGCACGCAGCTCTACCAACTGAGCTACGTGTCTAACCCGAAATATTTCTGTTTTTAATTATATTTATATACTATTTAATTTATTCAAAATTCATTTATTTTAAAAAGGATTTTAATTATATCGAACCGGTGTGCATAACAGCTCTCGAACCCGGGACCTGTTGTTTAACGTTGCACACAGTCCACCGCTGGACTGTGTGTCTAACCTGGTTAAAATACTTGTTTTTATTTCACTTATATACTAACTGGAAGTTTCCGTATTTGGGTGTTATAAAAAGTCTGAATATTGTGACGAATCGGAACAAGGACAGACTCGAACCCGGTATCTCTATGATTCAAATGCACACAGTCCACCGCTGGACTGTGTGTCTAACCCGAGATATAATCCGATTTATATTAAATTTATACACAAACTAAACTTCATCTTCTTCGTTAAAACAACACAGACAACGATTATTCTACTGTTCTTGTCTAATTCTATTGACGGACATATAAATGATTAAAATGAAATGGATAAAGAAGGTTTTGGGAACGAATGTACCAGAAGAGGTTTTTCTCAGAATTCCGGCAAAGGTCGTCGGCTCTGTTTATGAATTCCGTCTGAGCGGACCAATTAACAGTTTTGATTAACTAATTGTGAAATTAAGTGACTAAACAAGGATTATCAAAGAGTTTAGATGCTCGTACCGATTCACAGCGTGATTTCGGAATTTTCAGAAATTTTCCGGCGATTGCAGATTATCCGGTATCGTTGCCTGGAACCGATTCTGGTTGAAGGTTTTGAGTTAGTATAAGTCTAACAATAGATAGAAGATGAAAGAATTTAGAACTTTACCGATTCGATGAGTGTCACGGTTTTCCGGCGAAAGTCCGGCGATATCAGAAAGCGTTTCCGACGAACAGAAAATAGAGCGCAATTGAAATTGGAGGGTCTGTGAGTGTTTTTGAGTTGTGAGATAATGATATTGATAGAGTAAATCAGGAAGTAAAGGATTTCGGTTTTTAACTCCCAAACTCATATGAATCGAAACAATAAAGACTGAATTTGATTAAGAACGTGCGTCGTTATGGTTTCATCGGTTATTATCAGTAATAGCGATCACTCAATCGTCTGGAAAGTTGAAAGCCGTTGATCGGTTTCAGTTTTGGCCAAACAGATAGATTCACGGGTAAACTTAAGGTTTTATTTGCTTCCTTGATTACACAAAAACAACAAGTGGCGGAGTGGTTAAATGTTTAATGCTAGTGTCTTCCGGCTGACCCGGGTTCGAAACCCGGCAGCCCCTTTTAATTTTTAATTGCTTTATTTTTATTTTCTAACAATTTTAATTTCCATATTCTAAAATTTTTATTAGTTATGTATTGTTTAAAATTAAAATAAGCATTAAATGAGCAACGAAAATTTGAAACTGATTATTCGATTAATAAACGAAGCGGGTTTTGAAAACCCGTTTTTCGACGGATGTTACAATTGTCATTGTCACTAAGGACAAATGTAGTATTGCACATTGGCTACTATTGAGTGTTTAAATTTACATAGATGAATTTAGTCAGGATCCAATTTGATCATTTTAGGCGCTAGGGTTTGGACATTGCCTTTACCCGATTGATTGATGTGGCTCTATATATCACGGAGATTGTAGAATTAACTTCACATTGTAAGTTAACATAGAGAAATGATAAATTTGGAAGTTGAACATTGTTCACCTTTTCTAGACAGAAGGTTACCTCCAAAATTTTCATTTGCCAATTTAATTGATCATAGTCATTGCCTGATAGATCTTTGGATAAGATAGAGAATCAATAAAACTTGAATAAAATCATGATGATTGATTGGATAAGAAATTTGAATATATATATATATATATATATATATAACAATGAAAAAAAAATTTTACTAAAAAAGAACATTACATAGTTGCCTAAATATAGGACTTTGAAATAACAAAAGTAGTCACGACAGGAACTTAAAAGAAATAACAATGTCCTCTCAGTGACTTTTGGAATTTAAAATTACATAAATGTAAACACAAAAACTACTCATCCTTCTTTCCTTTCACAGCTTTGCAGATTTTCTTGAAAAATTTAGTTGTCCTCTTTTCTGATTTCTCCATTTGCTGTTGCATTTGCTTAACTCGATCTAAGGCCTCATTAATGGCCTTGAGTTGTTGTTGTGGTTGAGGTTGAGGCTGAGGTGGAGGTTACAGTTGAGGCATAGCCGGGTGCAATTATCTAAAGGTGGATATCCGGTAGCCGCATAGGAAGAGTAAGGAGGTGGGTAAGTAGGGAAAGGGGAAGGTTAAAGGGCATTATACATTGTTGCTTCAAGGTATAGGTCATATGCAAGAGTAGTAAAATAAGCACCATATCCAGATAGATCTGGATAGGTGGGAATCGGGTTACCTAAACCCAATGGTGATGGCTGAACTGCCGGTTGGGGCATCAGAAAAGCAGCAGGTTGTGGGTTTGGAACCGCCACAAGTGAAGTATTTGAGGGCCCACCCATTTGTGAGTCCTCAAGGATGATAGGGTAAGATGGTGGCAAAGGTGGTAGCGAGCCCGACCTTTGACCAGCACGCACTGACATGCGTGCACCACACCTCTGACGTGGTTGTGATGATTTCAGTGGTGGTTGAGGTTGTTCCACTGGTTGCATAGGTTCATCCTCGATTTGAGGATGTGGTGATGGTTCATGGTGGGATGGAGTGCCATGGTAGGAAAGGGTATAATAGAATTTATAATTTCCCCACCATTGCTGGTACTCGTCGGGACCTCGGTAAGGCAATCCCGCTATGGAATTTGACCCGCTGGACAACTCGATTGGGTGTCCATATGATCCTGTTAGGAGTTCCTCAGGATATGAATCTTCCTCCATGTGTGTGGGTGAGTCGACGGGAGGAGTCTCCGGTGAGGGTTGGTTAACTGGGTTAACAAAGTTAAAATTTAGAAATTCGTGATGAGAATGGGAATGAGAATGGTGTGAATGGTGTGAATGATGGGAATGTTGAGAGTGGGATTGGGGTGCGAATACTCATGGGATATGGAATGTCGATAGGGTTCCCATGGCGACGAAGAAGAATCACCTGATCCTTCGAAAGGGTTGTAATTATGTACATTAGATGCTTCAGCTAGGGAAGGTCTAAAAGATGGTCCAGTCATGGAAGGTCCGCCCCTCATGGGACCTTTGCCCTTGCCTCCCCGTCTGAATTTGGGTGGCAGATTCCTGCTTCAAAAACAAGTTAAACAAGAAAATACAAAGCTAGAATAATAAAATGGAATTGATTAAGCCTAGGTCAAAGTCTAGACTCAGAAGTCTAAAAGATATGTCTTTATATGTATTCCCGAGATTAAACACAAAAGGCTAGTGTTTAATTTCCACATGTAACCCGGTAGGCCCGGTGGGGAATATCGTGATGCAAGTTGATATCATCAATACAAAATAACACAGTGAAATTATGGATAATTACTATTACAAACGTTCGAATGTTCAAAGTTCAAAAATAAATTACAACGCTTGTATTAGATCCACAGGCGGATCGAAAAGTGAGTACAAAAGAAAATTAACAGACTACGGCCTTCTAAGCAACGGAGTTGCAAATTCCTCTTGTGCCTGCCAAGTACTTCCAGCCTATTTACGTGCATATGTCACCTGCGCTTAGTCTTTTGAAAATACGTCAGATAAATCTGGTAAATACAATTAACCGACTCTTTTGAAAACATTTTGAAAACCATTTAGTGTACATAATGGTACCTTTGTTTAATAAATAACTTGGGACAAATTATATTCATGTTATCAGTTTTACATGCTAATAAATACACTTAGAGCCCGAAAACTATGTCGGGAACATGATTAATCGACACACCACTTTAATACCTTTAAAAGGTACACCCCTAATGGGTTATAGTTTATTTTAGCATCTATCTGGTGTATGCCTACACCCCGTGCTTCGGTCGTGGCCATTTGCAACTAAATGAGCCGGGGATATCCAAGACATGGTCGTTTTAACCCCAAATGTTTAATATTAAGCAATACGAATTAAATTGGATTATTTGAATTCCCGACTCATTTGTCTTTGATCCCATATCCAACCATGCGGTATTATTATACCGTATCCCAAGCCCGTATAAGGGAAAATAAGTGAAAAGTATTTACCTGGCTAGCAAAATCTTTAAAAATAAGAAAATAAGCAAAGCACAGCCGTAATCAATTAACTAGCTTGGTGACAATCTACCGGAAGTCTCTAGTCTAAAATGGATGGTATTATTAACCGATTAGATAGTTAGCGGGTCTTTATTTAGTCATTTACTTAGACCGGCTAACTTAAAATAAAGATAACGGTACGATACGCTAGATTAAGCGACGACCATAAAAGAATGTAATTTGAACCCGACAAGCACTAGGACTTATATAATATGGGTTAACATTTTACATTCTGGAATTTAAGATTAAAATGATATGATTAAACCTGTTTCGGTTAATTTACGTAAAATGGCCACGTGGGCTTAACCATACGCATATAAGCGAAACCAGGTAACCGAATGAGTCCTATACAAGTTCCATCTGCCACTATGTTTAAAATATGTTAAAATATCAGTAAGATATCAACAATTTAGCCCGTTATGTTTTTAAACGTGAATTTTGTCTTAAAAGGGCAATTTCATCATTTTACAATGTAATAAATGAGCTTATATTTAAACTGATGTTATGGTCATAAACATTTTGTAAAAACACTTATTTTATGATGTTATATCAGTAGGATATCAATTATATGTGTGGTCTATAGTTTAAGGCCAAATTATGTCCCGAAAGGGCATTTTGGTCATTTCACATATAATTTGCTAACTTATTTGGGAATCTGAGTTTGGGACATGTACCTACTATTAATATTTTGAAAATATGTTTTGAAATCAGTAGGTATCAAGCCTTGATGCTCTAATACGGTTTTAAACCATATTATGCGCTGAAACGACGATTAAGTCGCTAAATGACGATTTAAATGACATTTAAGTGAAACTGTTGTTGTGATCAGATTTGTATATAAAAAATATGTTAATATATATATTATATCAGTAAGTATATGGTTTAGTTCCATTACAATGCTTAAAACCCATTTAAAGTGCCAAAAGGGCAATATCGTCATTTAAGAACATAATATGCAAACTAAAGCTTAAACTCAGTTTCCAATATGAATAAATATCCCAAATAATCCTAATAATGATATTACATCAGTAGGTATTGAGTTTTGATGTCAAAATCACGTTTAAACTATTCTATACACCAAAAAGGGCGATTTGGTCACTTTAAACGTGTTTATGTGTTAAATAATCAAAACTTGGTTTATAACCAGATTATTAACTTCAAAATAAGTTCATTAACTTAAAAAATCAGTTTACAACTCATTTATATGCTTGTTAATGGTTAAAACCTCATTTTTATGTATTAAGGGCCTTTTTTCAAAATTTGACATATTTAACGGATACCTGTATAAAAGCTCGGATTACTACATGGCCATGTCCTATAACTCCAGAGGGTTATACTATACTATAACATGGTCATATTGAAACTTGGAAATAGTAGCTAAGGTTGCTAGATCGGGTCAGAACTGAAAGTCAAAGCAAAATTCAAACTTCGTGACTTTTGGTTGCGAACCGACCCTAGACCTGGAATTGACGAGCCGAACATATTCCCACATGTTCTTATCATTATTACCAAGTTATTAGAGTGACAAAACAGATTTTATGACATCTACATTACTAGTTATGAATTTATTTCAAAACTGACCCGTTTGACTTTTTATTAATATAACGTTGACCCGTCAATTCACCAAGCAAACGTGGTAATCAGGAGGTTCCCTCTTGAGGGATTAACACCTACCTTATTACGATCACGTAGCCATGTCGTTACGAACATTGGTTGGACCATAATGGTCTTAGCTCAAGGTCAAAGCATTTTTACTTAAACGCTTTGACTTTGGATTAAAGCCTATAAAAACTGAAAGATGAGGGCTAAGAACACTTACATAAGGTCCTTGGCACGAAATATAACTGATTTGGAAGCTCCCTTTAGTTGGGAATCTCCAGAAGAGTAAGAGAGAGTGAAAATGAGAATGACCAAGTTCCAAGCTCACTCAAGGGTGCTATTTATAGCAAGGGATGAAGCATGAGGCCATGACAAGTGTCCAGGGATGTTATGAGAGGCCAACAAGTGTTTTTGGACGTGTCAAGGGCTGCTCAAAGGGTGGCATTCTCAAAATAGGTGGCAGGGCAGCAAGCTGCCAAACAATCTGCCTCTGGCAGTCCCTTACGGACCGTAAGGACCATAGGCGCCCACCTATTTGAATTAGTTATGGACCATAACCATATATGGTTGCGGTCCGTAACCACCTTACTAAAACAATGATTTTGATTGCCTTATGGTCCGTAACCAATGATGGTTACGGTCCGCAAGGACCCTCCAGAGATGGAAATTTTGGAAATTTTCACAATTGGTCCTTCGACTTATCGATGCTTGTTCATAGGCTATTAAAATAACATAACGGCATTTTTAGTTCCTCTCAGCTACACCTGGCAACCAAGAATTCACGGAACACGTGTCGGGATTTTATTAGACGAAATTTTGAGGTGTCACAATATCTATATTAGTTGATATATATATATATATATGTGTGTGTGTGTGTGTGTTTTCTTTTCAAAGTAATAACACATACACACAAACGCATACACACACACACACACACATATATATATATATTAGGTGACTGCTTCTTAAAACTGCATTTCCCGCTCGTCAAATTTCCAAACGAGCTTCTCCTCGATTTGGCGGATACGGTTTCCTTCTTCTGCCAACTCTTCATCATACTGGCGGAGTTCCTCCACATGATCCCTGGGTAGTATTGGGGCTGGCACTGGTTCAGGGTAAGGTGGAACTGGTTCTTTGTAAGGAAATGGGTTTTCTAGTAGGTTCTGAATAGCCCAGTTGCTAGCCCACCACTGATCTAAAGGGTTTGGGGCTGGAATCCTAGGTATCTCATTGGGATCAAAGGCTAGGATTGGAAATTGGTTTCCCTGATTCTATTCTAGGTTCATGGGTTGGTTAGGAAATAAAGGAAGTAACGGTGGTTCTGGATTTGCTACTTGGTTGAAATTAGGTTCTCCTCCTATATTTCCAAACATATGAAAATTAGCAAATTGTCTATCCAACTCTTCTTCCCACAAAGGTCTAGCTTCTGGGTTTTGGGTATTTCTAACTGCTACGGCTTGCTGTTGGGCGTATCTCATTCTTTTCCTCCTTTGGCTCTACTAAACCAATCT
The DNA here is from genome assembly GCA_947069175.1 of Scalesia atractyloides. Classification (NCBI taxonomy): domain Eukaryota; kingdom Viridiplantae; phylum Streptophyta; class Magnoliopsida; order Asterales; family Asteraceae; genus Scalesia; species Scalesia atractyloides. The sequence continues at coordinate 34,550,496 of CAMTDV010000030.1, forward strand.
CTCTTTTTAGGGGGGGAAGGTTCTACAGATTTGGCTTTGAAAACAAAGATATCTTCGGAATCGGCGGTGTAGTCGGTGATTAGCTGGGATATTCCTTCGTCCATGAGAGAATGAGGTAGATGACGATAAGCGTCAGAAGTACCCTGATCACTCATACTGTAAACTAAAGAAATTGTCAACATAACACAAAATAATAATATACATATTTACACAGAATAACATAGAAGTCGCGGATATTTCCTAGCACAATTGGTTAAAATTTAGGTATTTTAAAAGAATACCTAAATGGCTTAAACCACTGGCTCTGATACCACCTTCTGTCGCAACCCCAGACCCCTACCCCGGGAGCGGGAGCCGCGAGAGCAGCAGTCAGGTGGTACGGTGTTTATTAATTTGCAAGCGGAATTAAAACATCAGGATCGTAGTTAGGAAATGAATTCCAGAGTTTCAAAACACCAAACTTTTATATTAAACAAATGGGATAAAAACCCATATTTTATTCATAACATCTTTATAGGGATAAACCCTAGTTTCTGAAAATATAAACTTTTATTTAGGTAACTTTATAGCCACTTTCTTTAAGCCTTCAGTGCTCCATAGCTGGCTTCTTGTAGCTTCACATTAAGTTACCTGAAACGCGTTTTAAAAATATTTTATCAGCAAGAAATACTGGCGAAATGACACAACATTATACTTTATAGTACTAAGAGCGATTACAATGTTTATATCTACCCAATTACTCATTCAGTACTTGTCACTCGACCGGATTTGTAACTATGGTCATATCACTCATTGGCTAACCCGTTGTCCAGTGGTGACGCTTATCAAGTAATGTATACAAACCCCACATACCGGCAGTAATCGTGGAATACAAAGACTTAATCACTGTAAGTGTAACTAAAAAACATTTGAGGTTTTGTAAAAGCAGTTGATAAAAAGAGAATGACTCACATTGAAAACTTAGGTATTTCTATGGCCTTTCCGGTGATAATTCTTGATTACTTCCTGGAATTTCTATTAAAACATACAATGCACACGTGTTAGTAAATTAACCCAAGTCACTTTAGCCATACAACACGAGATAGAACCCCAACAAATCTTAGTCAGGCAGAGCCTTGCCATGCATCGGTGGGTCCTAAATCAATAAGGCAGGATGCCCATACAACACGAGATAGAACCCTAACGAACTCAGTCAGGCAGAGCCTTGACATGCGTTGGTGGGTCCTAAATCGGGTAGGGTAACGAATTAGTGCTCGGGGGTTAAAATACTTACAGCGGGCAGCGTTTCGCAGGTTAAGGGGTTTAAGGGGGGTGTTGTTCAGAGAAACGGTGATAGAGAGAATTCTGATCGAAGAATTTCGATCGAACAGGTGCAGGAGATTCTGTCCCACGCTGCTCCATTTATAGGCCAGTTTGGGTTCTCCCGCGCGTCGCGCCAGGATCCAGGGAATCCCTCGCGTGGCGCGGGGGAAACCTATATGGTGTAGACAGAGTACGTTACATGCATAGCCTAGCCAGACGTCGCGAAATGGAGACACGTCACCTGGTACTCTCCCGCGCATCGCAAGAGATACTAGGGATTCTGCGCATGGCACCTGGGACGCCCTGGTGGAATTATTTCGTTTTTCACATCGGGTCTCGATTTACGTGACCGGTTCTTCGCTTTTGGCCCGGTTTGGGGTGTTTTGGAGAGTTATTACACACAGGCCCATACTCGTAACTTCTGAGAAGATTTTTCAGATCAAAAATCGTATGGCAGTAGCACGCAATCGCCAGAAAAGCTACGCCGACAAGCGTAGGAAATCCTTGGAGTTCGCTGTAGGCGATCGTGTTCTGTTGAAAGTTTCACCATGGAAGGGTGTGGTTCATTTTTGGAATCGGGCAAGCTCAACCCGTGCTATGTTGGGCCATTCAAGATATTGGAAAGGATCGGTAAGGTGGCTTATCGACTTGAGTTACCAGATGAACTTGGTAACGTTCATAGCATTTTTCACGTGTCTAATCTCAAGAAGTGTTTGTCATACGAAACACTTTTAGTTCCTCTCAAGGAACTAAAGATCGATGACAAGCTGCAATTCATCAAGGAACTTGTCGAAATTATGGATCGGGAAGTAAAGGTCCGTAAACATAGTCGTAGAACTCGAAACGTTGACCGGAGTTCACATGGGAACGCGAGGATCAGATGATGATCAAGTATCCTCGTCTATTCAATACTGTTGAACCTAGCACTGATACGACTAGCGAATTCGGGACGAAATTCCCTATCAAGTTGGGGATGATGTGGTACCCGAGGAAAACCCACAGTCATATAAACTTACCTCTTCACTTCTTTGGGACTGCTTATTAAATTTCAGGATGAAATTTCTTTCAAGTTGGGGATGATGTGACAACCGCAACTTCAGGTTAATACTTTAACTTAACGCAGTTAATTTAGACGTACATTCTTTTAGCGTTGCATGAGATTTAAGCATTACTTGTCAACTATGTGAGTTTTAGGTGTTAATTGTAAATTACATGTGATTATGTGCTACGTGTAAAAAGGTGATAGTTAGGGGTGGCTAGGGTTAATTGTGAAACTCTAATAACTACTGCATAACCCTAAACCTCTCATAACTCTAATCATACGGCTGTTGCAAATTCTCTAATCATCTGAGGCTTCTCAAATCTCTAAACTTCTGATCTTTGATCTCTCATTCATCCTAGAGCAAACTCTAAACCAATCAAAGGTAAATGTTCAGATTATAAGTTGTTCATTCTTGTCCATTTGATTCATGCAAATCCTAGAAATCCAAACAATGATCTTGTGCTTAGTGATTATGCTTAAATGATTGAACGTGCTATGGGTTGTGAATGATTGTGTAGTTGTTTGACTGATATTAGGATGAAATTGGTATGCTAGAATTATTAATTGGTTGTTTGATTCATAGCATTTTTTATTATTGAAAATAGGGTTTGGTCGATCTTCTGTAACTGTTACATTGACCTAAGATTGTGCCTGGTAATGAACGACTGTTAACTGGTCTGGCTTTGTGAAGTCACAAAGTCCGGGGTTAATAAGTCCGATTTTAATATGCCATATATGTTCAGAGTTTACGTATGAAGGTGTTTGTATCCGACTTTATTATAAAACATGTAGTCCGAATTTAAAAATGATGCATGAGTCCGAACTTATTGAGAAGCATATTCCAAATTTTATATATATAACACTCATAGTCCGAATTTAAGGCTAAGGGTCCGAGTTTAATGGGGTGAACTTGTCCGAGTTTAAGGGAGGGTAAAGAGTTCGTATTTGGGGCCTTCCTTGGGGTCCGAACTTATGAAAATCATGTATGCCTTCTGAATTTAAAGAGAGATCAAGGGAAGTCCAAATTTATTGTCAGGACTTAATTGTCCAAGTTTATTGTCAGGACTTAATTGTCCAAATTTATTGTTAGGACTTAATTGCCAGAAATTAATTTTGATGGAGTATAGTATGTTAGACTAACTTAGGATGTTGTATCTACTGAGTGGATGAAATACAAGTTTTCTCTCTATGTGAAAATGAGTTTCATACGAAATCTACATATTTCGTACCAAATCAGTAAAAAACAAATAAAACATAATATTTGACACTTGCAAAGCCCTAATTACGTAACCGACTCATCCTAGACGTAGGCAATAGACGTTAGTGCACCAACAGACTCCCCCTTGGATGGTCTTCAAAACTTTTTCTTCAAAAATCTTCAAAAGGTATTTGATACGTTCAACCGAAAAAGTTCTTTGGAGGCTTACGACGCTCCTTAGACAGAATTGGAGTTTGATCTGTTGGAGGAGGTCGATTGTATGTGTTGCCGAACTGAAATCTTCGTTGCATAGCAATCCTTCTTTTTCAGCAATCACGTCCTCTTTCTTGTCTATCTTTTTCTTCTCCTTAGCTTCGATCTCTCTCTAGGATGTGTTCCAAGCTATACTTGAATGAATATCATGAGCATAACAAACGTTAACAATCATCTGAAACTGCATGTCTTGAACTTCATCCGTGTCTTCGTAGCTGATCTTTACATAAAACAAACGTTCAATGTCTTTCTTCGAACAGTTTACCAGCCACATAGGATCTAACACACGGATCCCTCTACATAACCCATAAATACGTTTATGTGCGATGACAGACTCTGATAATTCCATGAGTCTTTATCGGGTTCTACAAAAATTACCGCTTCACCTGTACTTGAATCATAGTGCCACCACTTAAAGATCTTGTAAAAGTCTTGTTCCATTTTGATGAGCGGCATATTCTTCATTACTCGCGGTCGCTTGACAATCAATGTAACATCTTTTTTCTTGTGTAACTGGATTAATCTTTGTAACCTTTCTCGGGTAGTGTGGCTTCCAAAGAGGAAAGTTGTGCATGGCCTCATATTTGATAACTTTCCACAACTCTAGATCATGAAACTTGATTTTTAGATTGAATAACTTTGACTGTGTCAGCTCCGTAACATCCCAATGAGGGAATGTTTTGATATCCTTCAAGTGCCTGAAGTACTGCACTCTGAATTCCATCTTAATTGCATACACATTAAGTTCTTCAATATAACCCCAGCTAATGATATCTCCTAACGAAGCATCAGGATCTCTGGTGAAGAAAGCAGAGGACGTAACCATTTCTTTTTCATCTCTATGATTTCTTCTTTGGACATTTGTTGAGGGACTGATCCAGCTTTAACTACCTCTTCAACTCTACTTTTCAACAAATCATCATTTGCCGACGAAAACATTTCTGCAAAGGTTGGGAAGACGTGTGTATCCTCTCCGGCATAAATAGCAACATTGCCATCAGAATCGTCAGAATCCCAATCTTCTATAATCACATGATCATAGTCGTTAGCATCTGGAATTGGCTGGAAGACATAGTCATTTGGTTCAATTCTTGTGTTATTCAAATCATCTTCAAAGTCGAACTCAAACGGATCTTTATTAAGACCAAATAATTCTGCTAATTCAGCTTTGGAGAAGTTGTGAACATACTCCCCCTCTTCGACATCATGCTCTAAATAGAATATCCTTGGTTTAGGCATAGCAGGAACAGCCGACGATGAAGCCGCTGTGAGGATTCCTGTTTGCCTTGAGCCCTGAGACATATCACTAGTCTCCCCCTGAACTTGATCTGCGGTGTGTTGATTAGCGGAATTGTTCAAGTGCACAGAAACGTCGACATTTTCATTCATACCAGAATCTGTTACCTGAATTCCTAAACCTCCAACACTATCCTTATCATTCTTTCTACCACTAACACCGCTATCCAAATCCAACTCATCAAAGTATGAATCGACTTCTTCATCTATTTCTTTATCCCTCTGGCGCTTTTTCTCCAACTTCTTTTCCATATGCCTGCGAAGCTTCTCTGGTAGGCTTGATATGTCAATCTCAACTTCACGAGGCAATCCTACCAAAACAAAACGTGAAGGAGGAGGCTTGTAGACAACCATGGCTAGAGATACTTGTGAAACCCCGCAAATTCAGGTTAATACTTTAACTTAACACAGTTAATTTAGGCGTACATTCTTTTAGCGTTGCATGAGATTTAAGCATAACTTGTCAACTATGTGAGTTTTAGGCGTTAATTGTAAATTACATGTGATTATGTGCTACGTGTAAAAAGATGATAGTTAGGGGTGGCTAGGGTTAATAGTGAAACTCTAATAACTAATGCATACCCCTAAACCTCTGATAATTCTAATCATACGGCTGTTGCAAATTCTCTAATCAACTGAGGCTTCACAAATCACTAAACTTCTGATCTTTGATCTCTCAATAATCCTAGATCAAACTCTAAACCAATCTAAGGTAAACGTTCAGATTATACTTTGTTAATTCTTGTCCATTTGATTCATGCAAACCCTAGAAATCCAAACAATGATCCTTTGCTTAGTGATTATGCTTAAATGATTGAAAGTGCTATGGGTTGTGAATGATTGTGTAGTTGTTTGACTAATATTAGGATGAAATTGGTATGCTAGAATTATTAATCAGTTGTTTGATTCATAGCATTTTTTATTATTGAGATTAGGGTTTGGTCGATCTTCTGTAACTGTTACATTGAACTACGAGTGTGCCTGGTAATGTACGACTGTTAACTGGCCCGGCTTTGTGAAGTCACAAAGTCCGGGGTTAATAAGTACGAGTTTAAAATGCCATATATGTTCCGAGTTTACGTATTTATAAAACATGTAGTCCGAGTTTAAAAATGATGCTTGAGTCCGGACTTATTGAGAAGCATATTACGAATTTATATATATAACACACATAGTCCGAATTTAAGGCTAAGGGTCCGAGTTTAGTGGGGTGAACTTGTCCGAGTTTAAGGGAGGGTAAAGAGTCTGTATTTAGGGCCTTCCTTGGGGTTCGAACTTATGAAAATCATGTATGCCTTCTGAATTTAAAGAGAGATCAAGGGAAGTCCAAGTTTATTTTCAGGACTTAATTGTCCAAGTTTATTGTCAGGACTTAATTGTCCAAGTTTATTGTCAGGACTTAATTGTCCAAGTTTATTGTTACGACTTAATTTCCAGAAATTAATTTGGATTGAATATATTATGTTAGACTTATGTGGCCGAACTTAGGATGTTGTATCTACTGAGTGGATGAAATACAAGTTTTCTCTCTATGTGAACTAAAAACCCTAACTATATTATTGTATTGTATAATGAACATATTAACCGGATCATTAAAGCATTGGGTTGTTTGGACACTTAGGGTATTGCAAAATCCTACTTGAATACATACTTACCTTGACTATACATTAGGTCACGTGTAACGGACCTAACACTTACTTAACGCTTAAAGGCACGATAACATTTACCGAGCAAACTAAGGTGAGTTCACTACTCTTTCACAAGCATGCGTCCCGGTGGGGGGACAAACTAATATTCCTTGGGGAATACTTTTACATACGTTGTAGTTTAATTTCGATGTTAGTTAATAAACTCAAACTCTGTCATGGAAAGTCCCTACTTACATACCGAACTAGTTGCCTGGATGGCAACGGGGTATTAAATGATAGTGCTATTAGGCTTGACAAACCTCACACCGTGCTTGGGAGGACGAGCATGAACTAATGACCTTATACACATTGATCAATGATGATAGACATTGATGAGGGCACCAAAAACAGAACAATCAATCGGTACTGACTTTATTATTTGTAACATGTCTTTAAACTAAACACCTACTTGTTTTATGTTAAACAAAACTGTGAACTCGCCGATTTTATCGCTGATACACTTGTTTTCTGCATGCTTGTAGGTCGTTAGATATTTTGGCATGCGAACATGAAGTCTGAGGAGCTGGAGTGTCATGGAACGAGATGTTGGATTGCGAACATTAATTAATCTATGTTTTTAAAATGTTTTGATTTCGATTGTTGAAATGGTTACTTTGTTTCCGCTGAACACATGTTTGTGAATCGTTTAATTTGAAGTTCACTTTTCATGGTTGATTATGATGTGTTGTTTTATAATATCTAATGTTAGTTCAACATGATTAGTGGCTAGATCATGGTACGTCACATGCCTCGCGGTAAAACTCCGCAAGTGGTAAATTGGGGCTGTGACAATACTGGCTCGAATTCAGCTTCCGGCGCAGTGTGAACAGACACAGGATCCGCAGAAACTTCAGCTTCATGCTCAGGCTGGCTCATCACAGTAATATCGTCTATCTTATTCTTCCCTTTCCCTTGAGCCTCTGATAGTGCTTTTGTAGCTTGCTCTTTTTCCGCTATCTTCTGTCTCGCTTCTTCTCTCTCTATCTTCTCAATTTCATCAGCCAAAGAGATACCCAAAGACCTGACTAGAATATTTTTCATCAACTCTATCTGTCTGTTGTTTAATATTAGTTCAGACTCATACTCTTCCATCTTCTTTCTCATCCGTTCATTTTATGTATGGTAACTCTATAGAATAGCATTCAAATTCTCCCTTTCATTCTCCAATGACAAGATCCTTTCCTCGTAAGTAGAGGCCAGCTTTGCTGTTTCCAAGAATTTATCATTATCATTAACCAGAAGCTTCAAGATCTCCCTTATATTATCTCTGTCAAACTCAAGCTCCTTGATTCGCTTCTCAGCTTTCTTGATTTCGGCTTGTAACTCTCCAAGTCTCCCTTTATATACTTTATCAGCTGAAAAATCTTCTCCTCCGGGAATTGACCCAAAATCAAATAAGAAATCATCAAACCCTGCATCAAAAGCTCCCTGTGTTGGTGGAGACGATGATTGGTGTACTGGTTGTCATGTGGTAGGAGGAGTGAGAATGGAAGGACGTGGAGGAGAGGGCATCGGAGCAGCTGGAGTAGTTTGTTGAGGAGGTGGAGATTGTGATTTTTGTGGAGAGATAGGGCGTGGGGAAGGTTGTGGAGGAGGTGGTGGAGGACTTGGAATAGATGTCTCAATAGATGATTGAATGACTGCGGGATCAGCAACTTTAGTTCTCAACTTGATCCTTAATCAACCTGCAGCAAACTCAGGCTTCTTAGACACAGCACGTTTTGCGCGTTTGGTGGTTGGTTTCTTTGCAGGCTTGATCACGGAGAGTTCTTCCTCAGTCTCTGATCGAATGAAATCATCATTGTCATCTCCTATCTCTTTTCTCTTCTTATCCTTCAATATCTTATTCTTTCTTTCCTCTTCAGCCTTTTTCACTTGGTCCTCAGAACTAGAGGATGATCCATTATCATTATCATCACCATCACCATCACCGCCTTCAACTGTACCATACGCTTGTTTCTCAATGTTTGTGGTCATATCTTCAACACTTTCTACATTCTCTTCAACCTAAACAGACTCAGTAACAGGCACTTCCTCAGGCTCTGGTTCATCGACCAATCCAGTACTGGCATCAGCTTTCTTCTTTTGTTGTTTCGGAGCAGAAAATGAAGGTAGTTTTCTTTCTCTTTGATGAAGTCTTTGAAGCATTAGTAGGTTCCGTTCTCTTATACGATCCCTTCTTTTTCTGCCCATCATCTTTCACATACCAATGACTTCTCTTTTCTTCAAACAGTTCTAACTTCTCCATCTCTTCTGATTCACTCCACTCCCTTCTTTTCTCCATTTGCCAGCTGGTGGAGCCTGATAGTCTTTGTTAATGAACCAGCCAAACAGTGGCTTGTATGTGGGCTCCCTTTTGTTTTTCTTGTTAAATCTGGTTACCCAAGGGTATTTTAGTCTTTTTACCCCTTTATTTAATATTATTTAAAAAACAAATAAAACTTTTTTAATATTTATTATTATTATTATATACAACTCTCTTTTCTCTTTATACCTCTCTCTCTCTCCCACTCTCACACACAGATCTCATCACCACCTCCCACCTCTCAACACCATCACCACCATCAACCCGCCACCACCAACAGCCCACCTGCCATCAACACACCTACCACCAACAACGCCCACCGTCCCCCACCCACACCATCCGCCACCGTCCTCCACCCTCCCACCACCACCATAACCACTCAATCGCCTCCCACCCCAATCCTAACCAACCACCCAACCGACCTCTCTTTCAAACCACAATCAGAACCCTAACCGTAGCACAATCAAAACTCAGGTTAAGATCCAATGCAACCCCACCACCATTACCCCGTAAACACCACCGCTCTGCTAATGCTTCCACTCCACCGGAAACTCATGTCAAGTTTTCTGCCAATAGGCGAAAAGGTCCTCTTTTTTGGCTCAATTTGTTCCTGACTTCTCCTATGTTTTGAGAAAGGTGAATCGGAAACCAGCACTGCCACCGGTAGCAGAGAAGTCTTTGACGCCACCGGCTAAGAGGTCTTCGAGATTATACGAGGTTAATGCGAACATGATGGCTAGTATGTCGTCAGTTTCGAGCAAGAACAGGAGTGGTGGTCTGTTGACTGAGAGGGGAAGCTATGCGAATATGGATGAATTGAAGAAGTTTTCTATGGTAGCTGCTAATGCCATTAATGGTGAAAACAGGGGAGGAGGAAGAACCAGTGTTCTGCGGTCTAGTCAGTATTATTGAAATTTGATTTTTGTTTGTTAGTGTTTTTTTATGTTCAAAATGATGGTTTGATTTTTGGTTGGATTTGTAGAAGGATTTTGCATGGGAGATAGATTCTTTCAAATAGGATTTTGGTGGTGAAGATGGAGGGAGAATTGAGGGTTTCGGTGGTGGTTAGATGGAGTTGAGTGATGACATTGTGGTTGCAGGTGGTATTAGGTGGTATTAGGATAGGATGAAGAAGAGGATGAGGGGTGGGGTCTTTATACATACATACATAAATATATGTATCTATTTATACATATATATGAGTATTTACACAAATTGTCCTTCATATGTATAAAGACTAAACTACCCTCATGTGACTTGCACGTGACCATATTTAACAAGAAAATCTAACTGGGTTAGGGCCAAAGGACGTAACGTGCAACAAGATTCCATGTAAAGGGCAAAAGCTGTCAAGATTCGTTGAAAATGACACCGCCTGTAAAATGGTGTTAAGATAAAGGACAAAACGTGTAATTTTTCCTTGTTTTTATAAACAAAGGGTTGTGTTTTAGGTATGTATTTTAACATTATCAATTAGCAACATTGGGCTGCATTAGTGGTTGTACCCGCTGTGGAAAGTCATGGCTAGGTTTTAAGCGTGTCGCTTGGGCGTGTGAAGCGGAGCATACGTTTTCTTCCACCCTTTTTACTTAACCATGGGTTTGGGTTTTAATAGTTTCTCCCTTTTAACCGACAATTTTGGACATTATGATTTGTTTTAGAGTTGTGTTGATTGTTGTACTTTTAGGGTACATTGGGCATCCGGGCAACATCCAGATGGCATAGTGCTCGCTTTGCAACTGTGTGTTTGCAGCCATGGTGTAACCCGTTCTTATATATGTTCGTCCATCGATTACATATCTAAGCTTTCAAGGTTTAAATGCACAAACACATTCACATCTCGATAACCCTTTTTTGGCAGTTGGCATGTGATGTCAGTATTGTATCTACTTCTGGGCTATGATGATGTGTTTTAGTTTGAAGAAACTGAGATTTTAGTGTTTGTTGGCGTGGCATATGAAGTCTTTAACCTCTTAGTGTGCAGCCCACACGCGTAATTTCTGTTTCTTCAACATGTCTGAGCCTATACAACTATACTATTGCTGGTGTGCATCATGTGAAGGACCACTTGACTCTTAAATTGAAGAGAACTTATGTTCTTCTGGCATGATGATTTCAACTAACAGTGGGGAAGCAACAACTCAAATCTGTTGCTCAACTTATTAACCGACTGATGTTTACTTTCTTATGTTTTCTTTAATCTTCATTTTCTCATGTTCTAGCGTTTCTTGGTACGATTTATTGTTGTTCGAAATGGGCATTCTGATATTTGGGCTATGTCTTAGTTCTGGTGAGTATCGTCCACCAAGTTTATTTTACAAAGTCCACGTTCCGTTAATCTGAGCTATATGAGTTATAGAAGCTTGCTAGGCATACAAAGTATGCATATGCTTAGATTTAGTCTCATTTGCTATATCTTTTTGTTAGATGTTTATTTAGAACCACACCCGTATCATAGAAAGGTTATATGCTTTGTTTTTGGGGCGTCTGTAGACCGTATGTTTAATGTGTTGTTGTGTCCATTTGTTCAGTACTGATGTGGGTATTGTATCTAGGTCGTTGATGGTGTTTGCCTTTTTTTATATATGATGCTTGATTGTTGATTTTGTTGTTTGTTATTTCTTGTAGAACTACAAGTCTATTATTTGAGAATTTAGATAATTATTAGAGTTTGTTTTAGCTAATGAATTATAGACTCAATCCTATTCATAATTACGCTTGTATTCAGAGGTTTTTTTCCAAAGGCCGCCATTAATTATATGGTTTTTTTTTTTTTACAGAAACACGCATTACTAATTTTGTCTATGGTGCAGCTTTGGTTCCGTTTCTTTCTTTATTAATCTTGCTCGCTATAGTCCTTGCTCTCCAGGTTTGCTCTTATGCTTTATATATGATACATGTGAATATATTTTTTATTAGGCTATATGTCTAGCATATTTGAAATGTGGCTTCTTAATAGTTTGTTTTCATCGTTGTATTAATCACCCAGTTTGGTTGGTTCGGTTTTAAGTTGGTTATTCTAAAGAAATTTTTTTAAACTATAGGAGTAAAGATTTTTTCTGGCTAATGAAGAGGTGGTCGCCTAACTAGAAATCGAGTCAAAGCTGGTTATTTTTTATTCAGTTACTTCTGGAAATGAATGCAAGGTAACATCTTTTAATAACTCTTATTGTAGGGGGAGTTGAAACTAAAGGATTTTGGTACAAGAAAAGAAGTTGGACGTAGTGGCAGAGCACTTGTAAAGAGTTATGTATTGACACAAAGTAATGGGTTTCCAGTCGCAACGTGCAGGGGAAAACCGAATTTGATGCACGCTTTGTCTCGCCGATGCAACGCGCAGCAGGTGAAAATCTAGTTATTTATATCTTTTATTAGGTAGGGGCATTTTTGTCATGTTCAGTAAACGTTTCCGTCATCTTTTCTTATCCAACAAACAACACAAGATAATTATTTATTCCTTTCTAACAAGGATAACCAAGCATGACAGTGGCATGTAATGTTCTATTTCATTCACACATCAATTCTATTACCTTGTTTATTCCATTCCGTTGTCTATTCTATTACACCACACCAAACAGACACTTAGGGGGTGTTTGTTTTTTGTGAGAAGCACTTCTGGACCTCTTATGTCTGCTCCACGCAGACCCGCGCAGACGTTTGAGTCTGCAGGGCGTTTGTTTTTCAAAAGTGATTTCATTTAAAAAGATCTGCTACACCTCTTCTCCAAGCAGACATGGCCTCCCCTCGTCAAAGCTCTTCTCCCCTCTTCTCCCCCCCCCCCCCCCTGCTCCTTCAAAAAAACCCTAGCAGGTCATCTTCCTCTTCCCAGCCGACACCACTTCTCCCCTCAGCCACCATCACTCCGTCACCTCCCCTCCGCCACCACTTCTCCCCTCCGCCACCACCACTTCTCCACACCTCCTCCACCCCACCATCGACACACCGCCTGAGTTTGAGCCGTTAACCCTTCATCGCCGCCTGAGGCTGAGCCGTTAACCCTTCATCGCCGCCTGAGGCTGAGCCGTTAACCCTTCACCTCCGTTAACCCTTCACCTCCGTTAACCGGTCACCATCGAAGCCACTTTTCAAATGCCTGTGAAATCGAAACACCGTCACCTCCACATCTAAAACGCCCGAGATGGTTGTGAAATTAGGTTTCAATGGAGGTGGTTGTAGGGGGTGGCGATGGGTGGTGGTGGGGGAGGCAGGAGATGGTGGTGGTAGATGAGAAGTTGAGAGAAATCTTTGTAGATGTGAGTTTTAAAAGGGGGATAATCAAACAGTCTTTTTATTGCACTTTGCAGACATTTGGTCCACCTCTTCTCGTACAGATGTTTGCATATGTGGTCCGCAGACTGCAGACCTTTTACATCTGAAAAAACAAACACCACCTTAGACTTTGCAACTTGTAAACAATGGACATCTTGTTTTTTTATAATTAAAAGATATAACTAAAAGATATGATTACATTGGGTGTTCCATTTTCTCATCCGGGCTTGAGTGTTTCTTGAAAAAGATTTACAAATAAAGTGCAAGTTTCGGTTTTTTTAGTGTGTTATTGAGGTTTCTTGAATTGGGTTTGAAAATATTGCCTGCAAGGTGTTTGTGAAAAGTCCCCAAAGAGGTTTAGCTCCTCTCTGCTACGTTCCAGAGTTACAATTGGGATCTGCCGCAAGTAGCGCACTCATGACGTAGCTCTTTCTTGGTGGGGTGTCTGGGAGGGTGGGCAACTATAGGTTGCTTTCCTCTCCTTCGGTTCTTGGGTGGGTTGATACCTGGCCTCCTCCTCAGCTCGAGATGGCGGACTTGTTATCCCTTTTCGGTTTTGTTTGTTTCCAAAATGGGCTCTGCCAAGTGTAGGAGCATGGCATCTAGTGCCTCTGAAGGGGATGTTGGCTCCACCTCGTCCAATGGAGTGTGGCTATGCCCCTTTAGGAATTTCCACAAATGTAAAGATGGCAAGCCTGGGTCCTCTGGGTATAACAGATTGGTCGCGCATTTAGCAATTTCATTTTAAAGATGATCGTAAAGAATCCCTTCAGGATGCGCTATCCAAAGAGTTAGACTTGTTTTCGAATGTTGGGGAAACCCTACGGGTTTTTGGATGTTGGTTGTGTGGGGTACATGAAGACACACGCACTTAGTAGGGGGTGTCATCGTCCAGATGGTGTTATCACGTTCTCTAGGAAAACCGGGTCTGATGAGGATTTTGTCATGGGGATCCCAAGGCCCCAAGATCCTGGGATGGTATTTGAGATTACGACCCCACAGGGAGTGATAAGAGATGTCGCTCTCTTTGAACGTGTTTTCTCCCTTCCGATTCGAACTGTTAAGAGCATTCCCCCAAGCTGTCGTTTGGCATTTGCACAAGCTTTGACAGGTGCCATCCGCAAAGTAGTAGCTTCCCCTGAGACTGTTGAAAGCTGGGTCAAACTCTTGCTCTTACCCCGTTGTACCCTTAAGGTGGTTAAGCCGTCTTCCAGGCAAGAGCGAAGGTCGGGTAATCGAAAGTCCTTGCAATGTAATAGTATTTTGCGGGCCTTAGCTATGTGGAAAGAGGGCTCTGGTTTTGACGTTTTGGTCAATTCCCTACTCGCCGATAGCGGAGAAGGGGTCGCGCATGGGGGGAGGCACACCAGGAGATAGTTGAGGAGGTTAGCCCCAACATCAAGCAATGTCTCAGGTAAGTGAGTGATGGTCACTTCACTGTTGCAGTTAAGGTGTTGTGTTCCAGTGGGGTTGCTCCCCGGGGGGATCTACCATGCAAGCCCTTATCAACAAGCATCCCTTCGCGCCGCCCCCGAACCTTCCTTCAACTCCTATTTCCCAACCTGTGTTATCCGTGGATGAAGACTGCGTCCACAGGTGTGTGAAATCTTTCCCGAAAGGGACATCTTGTGGGTGTGATGGCCTCCGGGCCCAACACCTGTTGGACGCTTTTAGCGGCGAGAGGTCGGCGACTGCCTCGGGCTGCATACTGCCATCACTGAAGTGGTAAACCTTTGGCTAGGGGGTTATGTCCTAGGGTGCTGGCGGATTTTGTTGCTTCGACCCCCCTAACTCCTTTGTTAAAGCCTGATAATGGAATTCACCCCATTGCTGTGGGGGCAATTTGGAGAAGATTGGTCTACAAAGTAGCCATGAAGAAAGTTGGAAAAGAAGTTGTAAAGTACTTAGGGGACTACCAATTTGGGGTGGGGGTCCCCAATGGGGCGGAGGCGGTGCTACACAGCGCTAACAAGTTCCTTAATTCTTTTCATTCAGATGGCTCGCTGGCCATGCTTACGGTTGATTTTTCAACGCTTTCAACTTAGTTGACCGTTCGGTTTTGCTTCGCGAGGTCCATCACCAATGCCCCTCCATATTCTCGTGGGTTCAATTTCTGTATGCCCAGCCTGCTAGGCTATGCGTGGGAATGACCGCATCGCGGCATTCGCAAGGGTCCAGCAAGGGGATCCCTTGGGACCTTTGCTTTTTGCCCTAGCCTTACACCCTTTAGTGCTTCAGGTGCAGGAAAACTGCAAACTCCCCTTCCATGCTTGGTACTTGGATGACGGGATGGTTATCGGGGACGTTGTTCAGGTTGCTAAAGCTCTTGACATTATCGGTTCAGAGGGTCCAACCTTGGGGCTACGACTTAATATTAGAAAAACTGAGGTATTTTGGCCGACATGCAACGGGGTGAAGGTCCGGCTAGGGCTTTTCCCCAATGAGATTGGGAGGCTGGAGAGAGGTGTCAAACTGCTAGGATGGGCAGTCAGCTGTGATGCCAGTTTTATTAGTAGTTTATTAGCTAAGAGAGCAACACGAGCCGTTGACATTATGGGACACCTTCCCTTGTTGCGGGATCCTCAAAGCGAACTCCTCTTGCTTAATCTTGTATGGGGGTTGCAAAGTTGCTATTTGGTTTGCGAACTTGCCAACGCCCTTTGTGGATGATGTTGTTTTATGTTTTGATAAAGGTCTTCGAGAGGCAATAGAAGACATTGTCGTATGTGGGGGCCCTTTTTTTTGGTGAACTCCAGTGGCGGATTGCGACCTTGCCGATGCGGCTTGGTGGGTTGGGCCTTCTATCGGCCCGTGATGTGGCTGCCTATGCCTTTGTGGCTTCCAGGTCTCAATCTTGGGAGTTGCAGGACCAAATCTTACGCAACAGTGGGGTTGCTACCACTGACCCGGATTATGCCAGCGCCTTGGATCGCTTGCATGAATCTCTCCCTGATTTTGATGTCAGCGGTTTCTCTAATAAGGACACCGCCCCCAAAAACCACAGAAAACTTTAGCGAATGCCCTTTGTTGTCGAATCGTACAAAGTTTGGGAGAAGATTTCCATTTGTCCCCCCGCCAGAAAGCCGTCATTGAATGCTTACAGAGGCCTCACGCTCAGGATTTCTTAACTGTTATTCCTATTGAAGGTCCGGGTCAACGTATGTCAGCGGTGGAGTACCGGTCAATCCTTAAGTACCGTCTGATGATCCCCATGTTCCCGAATGATGAAACTAGCCCAGTCTGTCATTAAGCATGCCTGGATAAATACGGGGAGCATACGTTACACTGTAGAGAGCTGCCGGGGTTTAAGTATCGCCATGACTTTGTTCGAGACGCGTAATGGATATTCTCAGACGAGCAGGGATCTCGGCAAAGAAAGAGGCACCGGTTAATTTTCTTACAGACCCGACGGAAGGGAGGTCCACTCTACGCCCGGCGGATGTGCTAGTTTTTGGTTGGGAGGGCGGGAAACATGCTTGTGTCGATCTCACAGGTGTATCCTCCCTAGCTGGGTTTCGGGAAAATGGGTTTGTGGCGGGACAAGCGGTAATGAAAGCAGAGTCAAAGAAGGTGGAAAAGCATGCGAAAGCTTGTGGGGTTAATCAACATGCCTTTGTCCCCCTGGCGTTTGACACGTTCGGCTCCTTGGCGCCGGAGGCGGTTCAGTTCTTGGCTAGAGTTCAGCGTGTGGTCCACAACAACTTTACGACCCCTCAGGGGAGAGGCTTTGTTTTTAGTAGATTAGGGTTCTCTATTCAGAAGTGGATGGCGGCGCAGTTTGTTGTCCGTCTACCTGCTATCCTTATGTAATTTGCCTTGTTAATTAGAATGAAAATGTGATTACTATCAAAAAAAAATTTATCAGATATTAAAAAAAAACAAAACTTTATAATTATTCTATTATTAATAATATATAGCCACTTGTTTTTCATATATAATAATCAAATCAACTTTTTATCAACGTGTTATTAAACGTATTTTCTTTTCTAAATTGGAAAGGCAAGACAGAATATAATAAAGTGGACCCACAGACATCAATATTTGAGCCACGTAGAACATAGTGGACCCACCTAATGCCGACGAGGGTGTTGGACCATTTCAACTTAAAACTTCGTTCATAATGCATAAAACTAACTATTAGTTTCAACACATGAATAAATAAACAGATCAATCAATGTTTAGTGAAGTAAAGTTGCAAAAACAGTTAATTAATTAATGATAATATTGTGAAAACTGGAAAATAATTAATTGAGAGAGAGAGAGAGAGAGATGACGGAGAAAGAGGGTTTGTAAATGTAATTGTTGCCTGAACCCTCTTTCTCATCTCCGTTTTCGCGATCTTGACAACTGCATTCCTTGATCTTATCGTTTGCTGCAAATGGGTCGGGTCACATTTTCGATATTCTTGATGAACTCTTGTTCTTATCGGGTAGGTATCTTTTTTTACTTTCTTTATTCATCATTACTGTATTTGGGTTTTCTTTCTGTTGATTCATGTGTGGGTAAAGCATATTCTTTTCCTGCTTTTCTTTACTTGATATTGATCTTTCAGAGTTATGGGGTTTTAATTTGATTCCTAATTTATGTTATCAGCTGTTTGGTTGCCTCAGATTATGTATGCCCCTCAACTGTTTGATTAAATGCTGCCTAATAATCCTAGTCAAAACATGTTTATTGTTTAGGACTGTTAATTCAATTTAAGGTATTGTATCTGTGCAGGATTTGTGTGGCATGCTAATGAGTTAGGGGTAGGGGGTGTTTTTGTATGTTGGTGAAATAAGTGATCAATATCTTTAGTATGGCTGGTGGAAGGATACGAGCTAGGCTAAAAAGAAGCAGTTTGTACACGTTTGGATGCATACGCCCGCCTCGGGAATCTATCGACGAGCCTCATCACTTTCAAGGGCCGGGGTTTTCAAGACATGTTTGTTGTAATCAACCCGGGTTCCATAGAAAAAAGCCTCTCAAATATTTTACTAATTACATATCCACGACAAAGTACAATGTCATCACATTCTTGCCGAAAGCCCTGTTTGAGCAATTCAGGCGTGTTGCTAATTTGTATTTCCTGCTAGCTGCAGCTTTATCTCTCACGCCTGTTTCACCTTTCTCGCCTTACAGTATGATTGCACCTCTAATCTTTGTAGTTGGGCTTAGTATGGCGAAAGAAGCTGTGGAAAATTGGCACCGGTTTATGCAGGACATGAAGGTAAATATGAGAAAAGTTTTAGTTCATAGCGGAGATGGTGTGTTTGTTCGTAAACCGTGGATGAAACTCGAGGTTGGAGATGTGGTAAAAGTGAAGAAAGATGAGTTTTTTCCTGCGGATTTACTCTTCTTATCCTCTAGTTATGAAGATGGAATTTGTTATGTGGAAACTATGAATTTAGACGGTGAGACTAATTTAAAAGTTAAAAGATCACTAGAGGTAACCTTACCTTTGGACGACGATGCATATTTTAAAGATTTCAAAGCAACCATCAAATGTGAGGACCCGAACCCTAATTTGTACACATTTGTGGGAAATTTTGAATATGATCGCCAGACGTATCCCCTTGATCCTAGTCAGATTCTTCTGAGAGATTCCAAGCTTCGTAACACTAGTCACGTATACGGTGTGGTGATTTTTTCTGGTCATGACAGCAAGGTTATGCAAAATGCTACTAAACCGCCTTCAAAAAGGAGCACAATCGAGAAACAAATGGATAAAATCATTTACGTACTTTTCACTCTTCTTGTGTTGATTTCATTAATCAGCTCAATAGGGTTTGCTGTCAAGACCAAATATCAAATGCCCAATTGGTGGTACATCCCTCCTGATGATCAGGGGTTGTATGATCCGAACAAACCTTCATTGTCGGGCTTTAGTCATTTGATTACTGCCCTGATTCTTTACGGATATTTGATACCAATTTCACTCTATGTTTCTATTGAGCTTGTTAAGGTTTTACAAGCATTGTTTATAAACCAGGATCTACACATGTATGATGAAGAAACATGCACTCCTGCTCAAGCCCGAACGTCAAATTTGAACGAGGAGTTAGGTATGGTGGACACAATTTTTTCTGACAAAACAGGGACATTAACGTGTAACCAAATGGATTTTCTAAAGTGTTCGATAGCTGGAATCCCGTATGGGACCTGTTCTAGTGAAATTGAACTTGCTGCTGCCAGCCAGATGGCTATGGACCTTGACGAATCTTCAAGAATCGGTGCACGAAGTGGGCCCGAAATCGAATTGGAAGTTGTACCTAAAGGTGTAAGTTCTCAAAACCGAATCAAAGGGTTTAGTTTTGAAGATAATCGGCTCATGAATGGAAATTGGGTTCAAGAACCCAACAAAGATGTTATCTTGTTGTTTTTCCGGATTCTTGCTTTTTGTCACACTGCAGTTCCGGAGCTAAATGAGGAAACAGGAATGTATAACTATGAAGCGGAGTCACCAGATGAAGGAGCTTTTCTTGTTGCAGCAAGAGAATTTGGGTTTGAGTATTGCAAAAGAACTCAATCAAGTATCTTTGTTTGTGAAAGACACATCCCATCTCAAGAGCCCATTGAGAGGTAGGTACCGTGTATATATATATATATATATGATTTTGATTGATCTTTTGTTTTGTCATGCCATCATATTCTTACACAGGGAGTTCAAACTTCTGAATATTTTGGATTTCACAAGCAAACGAAAGAGGATGTCAGTGATTGTTCAGGATGAAACCGGACAGATATTGTTACTGTGCAAAGGCGCAGACAGGTCAGACCACCCTTAAAATCTGGTTGGAAACACTCTTTGTCCAAAAAGTTCAAATTTCCGTAAATGGTTGGTTACATAAATCATCTTTTAATAATAGCTTCACTATACTAATGAAGGTTTTATGCACACTTTCAGTGTCTTTTGAGCTGTTTCCTTTTAAACTACTTTTATTTTGTTTTACCGGTTAGATAGAAGTATATAACATAACCTTAATCATCCATTCATAAGTAAGTGGGTTAAATTTGTCACCTCTAGTTGTTCCATTCCATAAGTAATCCACTTGGTTAACAATACAGCATCATCTTTGATCGTTTATCCAAAAACGGAAGATTATATGAGGAAGCCACCAAAAAGCATTTAAATGAATATGCAGAAGCCGGGTTACGTACACTAGCATTTGCTTACAGAAAGCTTGACATTTCCGAATATTCTTCTTGGAACGGTGAATTTTCGAAAGCCAAAACTTCCATCGGTGGTGAACGAGACGCAATGCTTGAACATTTATCTGACATAATGGAAAAAGACCTAATTCTTGTTGGCGCAACCGCCGTGGAGGATAAACTTCAGCAAGGGGTATTGATTATCAAGGTTTATATTTTTACCTTTTTCCCTTTTTAATTAATGGTTTCTTTTTTTGTAGGTACCTCAATGTATTGATAAACTGGCACAAGCTGGTTTAAAATTATGGGTTCTTACTGGCGATAAGATGGAAACCGCAATCAACATAGGGTATGATCTGTGTTCTAATTGGGTTTGTAAAAGGAAATCTGAACCCTTTTTTTGTTTGTGCAGATTTGCTTGCAGTTTACTTCGGCAGGGGATGAAGCAGATACGTATAACAACA
The DNA here is from genome assembly GCA_947069175.1 of Scalesia atractyloides. Lineage (NCBI taxonomy): Eukaryota > Viridiplantae > Streptophyta > Magnoliopsida > Asterales > Asteraceae > Scalesia > Scalesia atractyloides. The sequence goes on from CAMTDV010000030.1 coordinate 34,571,464, forward strand.
AATGTGGACCACACTTCTAATATGGTAATTGTTCTTATCGGGTCATGCATATTTTAGAAATGATTGATCTTCATTAAACCCTAATCATCAGGTTATAAAGGAGAATATTTTGATGCAAATTACCAACGCATCTCGAATGATTAATCTTGAAAAAGATCCACATGCTGCATTTGCATTGATTATTGATGGGAAGGCACTAACTTACGCATTGGAAGATGATTTGAAGCATCAGTTTTTGGATTTAGCCATTGAGTGTGCATCCGTCATATGTTGTCGTGTTTCTCCTAAGCAAAAGGCGTTGGTAATGATATTTTTTTGTTGATATAGGTGCATGCATAAAAATGAATTGAACATGTAAATGTTATTTTAATTAGGTTACAAGATTAGTGAAAGAAGGAACTGGGAAAACGACATTAGCGATTGGAGATGGTGCAAATGATGTTGGAATGATTCAAGAAGCTGATATTGGTGTTGGTATTAGTGGTGTTGAAGGAATGCAGGTCTGTATAATCTCTTTTGAACGGGTTGATTTGGGTTATGCTAGGCCAAATGGGTATTATATTAAAAAGTTGGCTGCGAAAAAATACAAAGCATTTTTTTTCTTATCTATATCTATAATTAACACAAACTATTAATACAAAATTAAAAAAGAACTGGACAAAAGGTGTTAAACTAAATCACTTCATTCAAAAACTTACGTGATAATATATCTTTCTATAATCATATTGGGAAAAGGTGTTTCTGGTCAACCTGGCCCGTATAAAATATAACTGTCTTTTGACTCGAACTCAATGTATCTATTGCATTAAATGTCCCCTACAGGCTGTGATGGCTAGTGATTTTGCTATAGCGCAGTTTCGGTTTCTTGAAAGACTACTTGTTGTACATGGTCATTGGTGCTATAAGAGAATTGCTCAAATGGTACGTACAAACCAATCTATCTATCTATTTGCTCTTTAATGGGTGGCTGATTTATCTCAAATGGGCCGGCCATATAAAAAATAGCAAACAAAGGTTGAAAGGCTCCAAAAGTTTCTATATATACAGTCCCTTTTTATTACAATTGCTGTTTAGTTATTTATCGTACTTTTAAGAAATGGAGAAAATTATGTAATACAAACTTTATGTTACCCAACTTGCTTGTTGCAACACAGATTTGTTATTTCTTCTACAAGAACATTGCTTTCGGGCTAACACTTTTCTACTTTGAGGCATTTACGGGCTTTTCTGGTCAATCAGTTTATGATGATTGGTATATGTTATTATTCAACGTTGTTCTTACATCGTTGCCCGTAATTTCACTTGGAGTTTTCGAACAAGATGTTTCTTCCGAGATCTGCTTACAGGTTAGTCATTATCATGTTCAATTGTCTAATTTGTCAAATGGGTAAAATAAAAAGGATAGCTTAAAACTTATTATTGATTTTATGAACAATTACGACTGCAGTTTCCAGCATTATACCAGCAAGGACCAAGAAACCTGTTTTTTGACTGGTACCGAATCTTTGGGTGGATGGGGAACGGTCTCTACTGCTCCCTAATCGTCTTCTTCCTCAACATCATAATCTTTTATGACCAAGCATTCCGCTCAAATGGTCAAACCGCAGACATGGCGGTGATGGGGACCGTCATGTTCACATGTGTCATCTACTCCGTCAACTGCCAGATCGCTCTCACCATGAGCCACTTCACATGGATCCAACATTTTCTAATCGGCTCCAGCATCATCACGTGGTACATGTTTCTCATATTTTACGGTATGCTTTCACCCAGTCTCTCAGGAAACGTCTACCAAATCTTTCTAGAAGCTCTTTCTCCTGCACCCATTTACTGGCTTAGCACATTGCTAGTCACGGTTACTTGCAATCTGCCTTATTTGGCTCATATATCCTTCCAAAGATCATTTAATCCAATGGATCATCATGTGATTCAAGAAATTAAATATTACAAAAAAGACATCGAGGATCGACATATGTGGCGAAGAGAAAAATCGAAAGCAAGACAAGATACCAAGATTGGTTTTTCAGCAAGAGTCGATGCAAAGATCAGACATTTGAAGTTTAAGTTGCAAAAGAAATCATCTCCTCGGGCTGTATCCGAACCCACCCCTAGTTAAGTTGTATAATACCTGACTGACTTTTTTTATTTATTTTTTGGTTAATATGCTGCTGCTGCTGCTGCTGCTGCATAGGGGTGGGTGGTTATCTGTCTTGAATTGAACCCGTATTGGATATAGTGACAAATGGAAAGTATGTTAATGATAGGTTGTTTGTAAGTAGTAGAATTGTAAGAAGGGGTTTGCTTGACTGTTGGAAAGCTGATATAGATAGTTTGGTATATGCATCACCTCCCTCTCTCTCTCTCTCTCTCACTCTATATATATATATATATATATATATATATATACACACGTGTGTGTGTGTGTTAACTTCTTGTTAACTTTTACAAGAAATTTGGAGAACTGAAATCTTTTTTTTTAAACGGCCAACTAAATAATCGGATAAGCATCCCGGGATGTCCTCAATCGAGCAAATGCATCCCCTCTTTCATAACGGTCAGAGTTGGATGCATACCCGAGCAAATGCCCTCAATCGAACAACTGAAATCGCAAAGCATTATTCATAAAATATTATCATAATCTAAGAGTTAAGCTTTTGATTAATATGGTCTATCAAGAAGAAATCACATCTACTTGGATGAGCTCACCAAATGGCATGCCTCTCGTTGTAATTATGATGTTTGTTTTGTTCTCACTGGCTAAAGTTTTTGTTTTTGATTATCTGACTTTCGAGTCACATATCATAATATTATTCGATGACAAACTTAGCTATCTAATTTTAACTAGATGTGTTTTGATTCAAAAAGTGTCGTGCCTCTAATATCGGAAACTTATAAAAAAAATTCAAATACTAGGGATAGTAGAAACCGCAAACCCGACAGGAAAACCCAACATTCAGTAGGCATTCTAGAGCAAGATTAATTATATATTTTATCGTGTCTAAGACTTGTATGGTAGGTTAGGTCATACCCCCAAATCCGCACTAAAGCTTTGATACCAATTTACCAACATCGAACCGAATATACAAATATATTATATATTATACTATCTTAAAAAATATAATAAATAGAATAGTAATTTGAAGAAAAAAAACTTGAAATTATAATATATAAGTTAATATAAGTTTTGTTAATATTAGTTTTAAGATTGAATTTTACTTGTAAATATTAAGCACATAAGATTAGAAACAAATATATACATGATTCCTCTAGAAAGCCAACGAATGGATTTATACGTGGACATGGAAGTGAGATTACCAAACAACCCCAGTATATGATCCATGAGGCATGCAAAGTGAGAGCATTTTGCCTCCTTTTATACCAATAAAAAGATGGCAACAATCAAACAGAAAGATACATCAAATTCTTCCTCTTTCTAACACACATGGTATGATGATGATCATAAAGTTAATCCCCAAACCAAAATCAAGAAAACTAAAACCCTTATCAAAAATAAGTTTAGCAGACACCAAAGAATGATCATTGCCTAGCAACGACAATGGTGACGCTGCCCATCACTTGGCCAGAATTTCAGCTCCGTTTACAAGAGAACAAGCCCAAGTTCTGATGGTCTCAACGCTTGATTTAACCGGTAATTGTACAGATAATACTGAAGTTGTCCATCACCTGGCCCAAATTTCAGCTCCTTCAAAAAGCTTTCATTTTCCATAACATCTAAAGCATTAAAAACGTCATAACCCTTTTTCTTAGCCACAATAAGAGCATCATTCATCAACTGAAGCAACGGAGTTTTTGTAGACACATTGTAGTAAGAATACGCAGCTTTCAAAGTTGAGTAATTTTGATTACCAATAACTGTTGATGGAAGTGTGTAAAAACTGCAGAAATCAGTGACTTCAGAGCTTTCAACTAAAAAACTGTCGATCACATCTTCTTTAGGTAGCAACCAATGTTGTACATCATGTTCATCCAAATCGGGTGCGACTTTGAATTGCTTCAAGTACCCTCTAAGCAAACGGGTAACCGCAGGAACGTCACGGAGCTCCATTTTCCTAAACTCAGGTGTGATGGGTGAATCTGGTAATTTGTAGAGCTTAATGGTTCGGCTCATAGTCATTCTTGCACCAAGCCTAGAAAACCCTACATCTATGAGCTTCTTTGGGTTCAAAGATCTATGCCAGTATTGACAAGTCGAAATAGGTGTAGGTAAGACCACCCCAGCAGTATACGCCGCCTGCCAGATATTTTCCAAATGGACTCTTCTAGTAACTTCTTTGATCATGACCGGAGCAAGCCTTTTAGATCTTAACTTCTTGTGAACGCAAAGAAAATTAATCTCCGCCATGTTAACAACAGCGTCTTTAGCCCTGATTCTTGCAGGCACCCCCGTTATAAAAGCTACAAGCTTTTTCGAAGCTTTGACTCGAACCCCAATATGCCAACTTCTGTGATAACCCGGGGGACGAAGCGCCCATTGAAGAAAATCTTTCGAGTAGTTAAACCGAAACATATTTTCATCATCTTCAACATAATTGTTGGCAAGGAGATTGTAAACCTCGGAGCACATCTCTTCCGTATCCATGTCGCAAGTAATCCATTCGTACAGGCCAGGAAGGTTATACGGTTCTTGCTTAACTTTTGATAACTGCGTCGGTGGCTCGATCGGGCCTTCCGGTAAGCTAGGGTTTCCTAAATCCTTAAACTGCCCAACAGGTTGTGTTTCCCAAAACTTGTGCCTTTTGGAAAGAGTCATTGCATCTTGAACCTTTTGTGCAATTGCATCAATGGATGTTTCACACTCATCAGAATTAGGGTTTTGTGAAGTGGAACTCACATTGTTGTCAGCCATCTCAATTCTGAAATAACCCACCTGTATTGTTAACCCAATTTATTATTAGGTCATTAAAAAGCAAAAAGCTTGTATCATTTTTGCAGATTTATCGCTATCTCAACACACAAACTACTAGCATTGCATTTATCTAACATAACTGACTAGTGAAGATCTAACTATAAATCGAAAGTGGCAACAAAAGACAGAAGATTTACCTGCGATCCGGATGTGGTGAGGGTGAGCAGAGAAGATCTAGGTTGTTTGTAGCATCTAATCTCACGATTGACGATATTATTCGGCTCCCCATATAAATTATAGATACAGATTTTATTCGTTTCATGACTTTTTAGGTTACACCCAACAACACGGTAAGTACAAATTATTAAACAAAATATGCTGTGGGATTTATATCTAAAGTAAAGTAAACTTTTATTTTGCTTCGTGTGATTTTATCCAAGTATTTACATTTCTTCGATAGTTTCAATTTGATTTTTTTTTTGTTTTTAGGGTTACTCGATTGGTTTAATTTTTTTCATTACACTCGCACCTTTAAATTGATTTTTTATAAGGACAAACAAGTCTTTTTGTGTAGAGTGTATGGTGTAGGTTTAAATTACTTAATTATATTAGTTAATTTTTCATAAACTCTAATTACATACAAAATTTGTATACGCATTAAGGGATATATTCATTTCCCTTATTCTAATTTCCTACTAAAATATGCAAGTTTAAATATGTAATTTTTATATGTATATTTATATTTAGCATAGAGTGTACTATTATATAGATTTTTATGGTAAATGAGTACCTATTTACCTTATCTAATTTCCTTTTAAGAAATACAATTTAAATATGTAAATCTTTTTATATATTATTTATATGGCAAATTTGTATGATAATGTGTAGTTGGTAATAGTCGTAAGGTGATATGTACTCAAGAAAATTGATTTTTCACATTTTAAAATTGATAACAAATAACAGTTAATATGATATATTAACATACAATAGCTAATGTGTTTTCGGTGTATATGATTTATTTATTCATATATGAAGTTATGGATAAAACAATCAGATTTGGGCATGAAGTTTGAAATCTCCATACCTTATACAAAATCAAAGCTATACATTATTTTAACAGCTCTGAACGTATATAAATCGAAACACGTTCAAACTAACTTAAATATGGATCGAGAAAGAACACAGAAAAAATCGAACGAGAAGAACACAAAAAGAATCCAAATCTGTTGCGGAAAATTAGAAATAGTTGTTCGACCACACTTCAATTATATCTATACTTCAATTTGTAGGAATCTCGTGAACGCTAAAAATACATACTTCAATTTTCAGGAACCCTAAAAATATTCATAGCATGAAAGTCATCGAAGGGTTTGATCGATATAGAATATGAAAGATTTAGGGTTTATGAACTTGAAAGAAGACAAAAGACAAACGAGCCCCTAAGAAAAAAAGTCTTGTTTGCCCTTCCTAAAAAAATAATTTGGAGGGTGTGAGTGTAAGGAAAAAGATTGAACAAGTTAGGCAACCACAAGGAGCAAAAAAAGTCAAATTAGAATTATTGGAAAAGTGGATCTTTGGACTAAACCACAAGGAGTAAAATAGAACTTTACTCTTAAATCTATTAATAAAAGAGTGAAAATGAACAGTAAAAAAACCTTACGTTGGCTTATTATTTTGCACGTGTTTCACCCTGCTTTGCCCGACTTGATATCGAAACGTATATTACGTCACCATATAATGAATATTGGTACCGTTATCAATATTGTTTTGCCGATATCAGTTTGATTAATAACCGTGTCGTTATCGTATTAATACTCGCTATAGCTTACGGTACCAGAAAGAAAAAAAAACTCTATTGTGAATATAACACATTTAAAGCTTACAAGACACCCACATTAATGTCCTTATCAACTAGAGGTAACAGCTACGCTTTTTGTGGGGTTTAACTAGAAACATCGTACCACCTACTCGTCTTTTGTGGTTAAGTTCACTCGGCGTACCTTGATAAAAGAGATATTCGACATTGAATTTTGCCTAGGTTCAAAGTTAAATAAAAAGATACTTCATGTGGTCTTATTAATCAAACTCTATAGTCTTTGGAGGGCACGAAATAATAAGTTATATAATAGCCAACAAGCATCTATCGCGAGGATACATGAGGATATCGTATTAAAAGATTACCTTTGGGTATGGAATAATAAGTTATATAATAGTCAACAAGCATTTATCGCGAGGATATATGAGAATATCATAATTAAAGGTTGCCTTTGGGTAAGAATAGATCAAATTTAATCACTCTGAATTGATATAAATAGTGTAATTTTAGTTTTGTCAACTTTTCTAGTTATTGATCAAGTTGTGTGTTTCTTAATTGGGTTGTAGGTACTCATTTGTTTGTTGGTTGCTCTAATTCTATCAATAAAAATTTCATTGTTGTTTGAAAATAAAAACCTTAATAAATTTTGTAGGATCTAGAGAATGAGTTTATTTTGAGACAATATTATTATTATTATTATTATTATTATTATTATTATTATTATTATTATTATTTTAGTATTATTATTATTATTTTAATTATTATTATTATTATTATTATTATTATTATTATTATTATAAATAGTTGTAAAGCAAAGTTTAATGAAGGTATCTTTGGCCCTAAGACCTCTATCTCAATTTGATCCATCCTGTTAGACTGCTCCATCTTGTTGTCATAACACAATATTCCCACGTTCTTGCAGGTGCCATATCTGCACCCCCATCGAGTATCACCACGAGCTCCTTCTTCATCTTCACAATGAGCGGCGCCGGCGCCACAACCCCATTCGGGGCTCTACCAGACCGTGACACGGTGTTCCCTATGGCAACATTCATCTACATAATCATCCCCGCAAATAAGTGTGGAGATATAATTCATAGGCTTGTAACTCTATATATACACGCACATACCGAATTTTATGGAAATGGAGAAGTAATTTTTGGCAATTTTAGTGATTTTGATTGTGCGTTTTCTAGGTTAAATTAACTCTATATATACACGCACATATCGGTTATTGTTTTCATATATCAATTAGCGAATAACTGAATACAAGAAGATTTGCAAAACAAGTGTTTAGAAAACCGAATTAAGTTAACCGATTCTACCAATCAAGTCAATAGCCTTTTTGATTTGTTGATTGTTACGAGCTAGTGAACCAAACACAAATAAAAACGAAGCGAACTAGATCATACTAAACCAGAATCGGTATTTTAGGATAGAAATTGTAACAAATCATACTAAAAATATTGCTAAAAGTTTTATCAATACAATGAAAATGCACGTGCATCTGTACGTGTCATCAAAACAATTCCCGCAGAAATCTCTCACTTTTCTCTAAACAAAATCGGAAATCAGGAAGCAATTTAAGTCAAGATCAATAATTCAAGGATTTCTTTTTTACATTTTGTTGATTGGTAAGCAGTTCGGAGCTTGTTTTCAGTTGAAACAAAGATCAGAACTCAAAAGTGGAACTTTTTATGTTATCTTGAACCAGCCTTAGAATATTCCTATTATTAACTTTCAATATATCTTAAGAGCAATGAGAAGAAAACCCAAATTTTCAAGTTCATTAGTTTATTTCGTATGGTCAGAGATTGTATCATCAAACTCGTAAAGGAGCTGACGCAATTGTAAGTGCAGCTCTTGCCGGGTAACTGTGCTTTATCAGTTCTGGTCAACAAAGTCAAATGTCAAAGTCAAAGAAGTCAAAGACGGTGAAGCATGATAGATTCCGGATTTGTAATATATGCCTTGTCTGAATTTATCTGTTAAAATTCCGAATAAGTTTGCTAGTCCGAAATTGTATAGGAGTCCGAATATGTCTATAAGTTCAGACCTCCTAGTTATCTTGTTTTGTCTGAATTTGTAATAGGGTTTGTGTACTGACCGAATATGTAGTGATGTATGTTCGGACTAGGTGTTTGTCTGGACTTAGTGTCCGAGTTTGTTGAGTTTGTTGCCCAAGCCTATATGTATGTGGTGTATAGGTTAGATTAGGGTAAGCTTTGTGCACCTCTCACAAACTCCAGCCATCCTCCATCAGTGTGTGTACATTCTAGAGAGGGAGGGAGGCTATGTGTTAGTGAGAGAGAGAGCTAGGTGTAGATCTTAGTGATCTAAACCAGCTTATAGAAGATGTATACTCGTTCGGTATGTAAATCTGCGTTTATTGTAATGAATGAATGGCTTTCTTCTACATCTTCTTCTTTATCTTGTACGTTTTTGATGTTTCACGTCTTGAATCGAGGGCGATGGATGTTGTTCGTCATCGATCCAGGGGTCCCAGGGACTTTCAGGTGGTATCAGAGCATTGTTACTGATTCAGATTGGTCTAACCGCCTTTAGTGTCACACCCTCAATTTCCACTTGCGGAGTATTACCGCGAGGCGTGTGATCAAACCAGAATCTCAGACACTAGCAATGTCGAATGACTCTATGATTTATTTAAACGTTTTCCAAAAACATTTATTGTAAACATGCATAGTCATTTTCAAAATTCCAAGGTTTCAAAGTTTAGCGGAAGCAGTAGAATAAAGTAACGGGCGCCAACATAAACGCAAAAACCAAAATCCCAAAAATAATCGTTAATAAAAACTCGATAAAAATTGCCTTGACCAAATGCAAGTGAGTGCACCTAGCGCCCCTAGCGTCCTGAGAAACATGCAAAGAAACAAGTGTCAACATTAAAAAAGAGTGAGTTCACAGGTTTTTATAAGTTCACAAGTTCGGTTTAAAAGATTGTTTTCCCCCGTTATCCCTAACTCGGGATAACGACCTAGTTCCATTATTCCTAACCTGGAATAATAATGTTGGTTCGTAAATAAGTTCAATGTTAACATGTAGGTAGCGAGCCTAAAGTTACATCACGTAAGAGTTCGCGATCGAAGCTGACTGTTGTTGCCTCTGTGTTGCAAGGTCTATCACTGACCATGACGAAAGTTAGGCCAAATTAATCACTCGTTGACCATTCCCGGTCGGCTAGCGCGACTAGCTCGGGTGGGGCTTGTCGGGCCCAGTAGTACTACTATAATTTCCCCGCTATCTAACCATATACTAACGATCCGAGAATTGGTTGATGACTTCAGTGATAAAGCTACTTAGTGACCATAACATACATTAACATTAACTTAGTTACCGAATAGTTAACGACGTTAATTTCACCTAACGTAAAAGATAGAGTTGTAGAACGTATACATGTTTCTCCCCCTGTTGTTCAAAAACCGGATAAAATAGGGGCCGTGAACTCACCTTAAATTGCTCGGTCAGATAAACGCAAAAGGAGCAATTGATGGAACCGCTAATCGCGTCCTAACATGTCAACCGATTCAAAGTTAGTGTGTGAACATACTGACACAAAACCCTACGCATAACTAACACACAGTATGGCACACGTAATAACCAATTCGAAACCATAATCATGCATGCAAAGTATCACCATACAAAATAACGACCAACCCAACTTGTCATAAACACAGGATAACTCATACAACACTTAGATACACACAAACACAAGTTATCCTTTTCAGCTTGTACACTCATAACTGGGCTGTTTTCGAGAATTTTTATAAAATAGTTCCAAAAATTCCAATTTTTTTACCGGAGGTGTCAATTAGACTGTAGGATTTTGTGTAAAATTTTCAAATCCTAAATCTTTACCAATTATTTATAAATATTTATATACTAGGCTGCAGTCAGACTCGTCGCTTTCTGACTGTAGTCCACGAGAAAAATCATTTAAAAATCATCGTTCATCCGATTAATGAAATTCCAGTGGGAGATTTTTGGAAACTCCCATCTCTAGTTACTGTACATATTTCGTGACCTAACCGCATACAGACTATGAGATCCGACTCGATAAACAACCTGCAAATTCAGCAGAATTTATGCAGCTTCAGCTGCTGCACTAAATGACCAATTAAAAATAGCAAACGACCTCAGAAAAATATGAATCCAGCGCCATTTGAAGCGTTTTTTCAAAAATACACGTTTTAGGCTTCAGAAAATCTACTTTTCAATAAATAATGATTAGGTTACAGCCAACTGAAGTTGGCTGTAAATGTCAATCAGCTTACTGTTTTCGACTTTATCGCATTAGAACATGTGTAAACGGCCATGAGGCTTAGTTGTATCGATTAACAGCAGGTTAACTTGTCAAATATCATCTAATATATCAGTATTCATGCAAACCCTAAGTATATATCATGATCTTTATAGATAAAACGCAGCCTACGATTTTAATAATCAAACATATCATCACAACCGCAAGGATTCGCATATTCATCCGAACTAATCATACACCACAACACTTTTTCATAATAATATCATACAAACACAAAATCATGATCAAGACTATACAAAACCTAGTGTGAATCGTAATACAATTAAACCCTAACCTTGAAACGATGACAATTAGCGAACCGGGACAAGCTTGGAATCGATCCGAGGGATGTGGGATGCTTGCGCGACCGAGAGGGAGGGGGAGGGCTGCTGCCGTCGCACACCTCTAGGGGAGTAGGTTTTAGGGTTTGCTTTTTTTTTTTGAATACCCCATGCATACATACGTATACATAAGGGGCAAGGGGGGCGGTTTAGGCTTGTCCTTGGGCCGCAAGGGAGGGGTGGCGGGTTGGGCTTGTGTTCGCAAGGGGGGCGGGGGTGTGGGTGGCGGGTTGGGCTTGTGTGGTCACAAGGTCGACACGTTCCGTGGCTCGGTTCGGTTCCGCTATTTATTTATTATTTTTTTTACAATTCGATAACACAAGGCTTATAACTAATAAATTGCAAAATCAAAGCGTGATACACTAACCTACAAGCGTCTAATAACACATAGCACGTAATTCAGATATAACTCATTAGAATTTCCAAACATTGTGTATTCCCTAAATACTAAAGTTATCGTAGTTATTGCGAGCGCGTAATCAATTCTCCGAATTAAATCGGCGTAGGAATGAATAACAATAAAGTAGCGCGTTTAAGATACCTAAATAAGCCGGGATGTCACATTATCCCCATGTTGAAAGATTTTTCGTCCCGAAAATTGAGTAAACGCGGTTTAGAATGCAACGCACAAAAGTTCAGTTTGTTAGAATGGTACTAGGAAATCCCAGGCTGTCATATCATCCCCATGTTGAAAGAATTTCTTCCCAAAATTCAGTTGGCGGTAACATCAGATTGCTGCTCAGCTGCAAAAAGGTGTGGATATTTGCTTTTCATTTGGTCCTCTCTTTCCCACGTGAACTCCGGTCCACCCTTAGAGTTCCAACGAACCTTGACGATCGGTATCTTGCTGTGCCTTCAAGTCTTGATCTCACGGTCCATGATCTCGATAGGTTGTTCCACAAAATGCAGTTGCTCATCCACTTGAATCTCATCCAATGGAATGACTAGGGTCTCATCTGATAGACACTTCTTCAGATTGGACACGTGAAAAATGTTGTGAACTCCACTGAGTTCAGCAGGAAGGTCTAATTGATAAGCTACTAACTCGATACGTTTCAAAATCACAAATGGGCCTACGTACCGTGGATTTAGTTTGCCTCGTTTCCCAAAACGAATTACACCCTTCCAGGGTGACACTTTCAGTAGGACACGGTCACCTACTTGAAATTCGAGCGGTTTGCGTCGTTGATCAGCGTAACTTTTCTGTCGATCCCGTGCCCCTGCCATGCGGTTTCTGATTTGCACAATCTTTTCAGTAGCCTCAAGTATCAACTCAGGACCTGTGAGTTGACTGTCACCGACTTCCGCCCAACAGACTGGTGATCTACATTTGCGACCGTACAATGCTTCAAACGGTGCTGCCTGAATACTCGTATGATAACTGTTGTATACGAGAATTCCACCAAAGGCAGATGGATTTCCCAACTGTTCCCGAAGTCTACCACGCATGCCCTAAGCATGTCCTCTAAGGTCTGAATGGTCCTTTCACTTTGACCATCCTTCTGAGGGTGGTAAGCTGTGCTCATATCTAAGCGTGTACCCAACGCTTTCTGAAGTGACCGCCAAAAGTTGGATGTGAAACGGGCATCTCTGTCTGAAATGATGGACGTTGGCACCCCGTGACGAGAAACTACTTCCTTAATGTAGATGCGAGTCAACTTATCCATCTTATCTGTTTCTTTTGTCGCTAGGAAGTGTGCAGACTTAGTTAGACGATCCACGATCACCCAGATGGTATCGCAACCACCCGGAGTTCGCGGGAGTTTAGTGATAAAGTCCATCGAGATCTGATCCCATTTCCACACTGGGATCTCAGGTTGTTGAAGTAGCCCAGATGGCTTCTGGTATTCCACCTTGACTTTCGCACAAGTCAAACACTTGCTCACGTAGGTGGCTATACCGTTTTCATGTTGGGCCACCAGTACGCGGCTTTAAGGTCTTGATACATCTTATCCGAACCAGGATGGACAGAGTATCGGGATTTGTGAGCTTCGTCCATAACTAGCTTTCTGAGGTTTCGTAGAGAGGTACCCATATACGGTTCATGTAATATCGGGTACCATTGGGTTTCACTTCCCAATCGCGTTCCATCTTTCTCACAGATTCGACCTTGATGTTCTCTTCCTTAACTGCTTCTAGCTGCGCGTTGCGTATCTGTTCGGGTAACCCAGAATGAATTGTGAATAGTAGTGCCCGTACTCGACGAGGTTTCAAGTGCTCCTTCTGACTGAGGGCATCAGCTACTACGTTAGCTTTACCCGGGTGATATTGAATGGCACATTCATAATCGTTCAGGAGTTCGACCCAGCGACGCTGTCGCATGTTCAACTCCTTCTGGTCAAAAATATGCTGGAGGCTCTTGTGATCCGTGTAGATTGTGCACTTTGTTCCATATAGATAGTGTCTCCAAATCTTAAGTGCAAACACAACTGCTCCCAATTCCAAGTTATGTGTCGTGTAGTTCTTCTCGTGGACCTTCAACTGTCGGGATGCATACGCCATGACCTTATCACGTTGCATGTGCACACATCCCAATCCCTGAATGGAAGCATCACAATATACCACAAAATCATCCGTCCCCTCTGGCAAGGACAAAATGGGCGCACTACAAAGCTTCTGCTTCAGTAATTGAAATGCTGCTTCCTGTTTGTCACCCCAAGCATACTTGGTGCCCTTCTAAGTGAGAGTGGTAAGCGGTTGTGCGATCTTTGAAAATCCCTCGATGAAACGTCTGTACTAACCAGCCAAACCCAAATATTGACGGATCTCTGTCGGTGTCCTGGGTGCTTCCCGGTTCTTGATAGCATCGATCTTGGCAGGATCAACGTGTATACCCTTTTCATTCACGATATGCCCGAGGAACTGAACTTCCCGAATCCAGAAATCACACTTCGAAAACTTGGCTTATAGTTTCTCCTGTTGAAGTAGTTCCAGCAATAACCGCAGATGATCAGCATGTTCTTCTTCACCCTTAGAGTAGATGGGTATATCATCGATGAACACGATGACAAACTTGTCGAGATAGGGCTTACACACGCGGTTCATGAGGTCCATGAACACCGTGGGTGCATTGGTGAGACCGAAGGGCATGACCAAGAACTCGTAATGGCCATACCGAGTGCGAAATGCCGTCATGGAGATATCCTCCTCCCTGACGCGTAGCTGGTGATAACCGGACCATAGATCAATCTTGGAGTAGTAGCTTGGCCCCTGAAGCTGGTCGAAAAGGTCGTCGATGCGAGGTAAGGGGTACCGGTTCTTGATGGTAACCTTATTGAGTTCCCTGTAGTCGATGCACATGCGGAAGGTCCCGTCCTTCTTCTTGACAAAAAGGACCGGAACTCCCCATGGCGAAGTACTGGGTCGGATAAATCCTTTTTCCAACAATTCCTGAAGTTGGGTAGACAGCTCTTGCAGCTCTGCTGGAGCTAAACGGTACGGGGCCTTGGCGATCGGAGTCGCATGGCTCGCCAGTTCGATTTCAAACTCTACTTGTCGATGTGGTGGAAGACCGGGTAACTCCTCTGGAAACACATCGGGAAAGTCACGGACGATAGGGATATCTTCAATCCGCTTCTCGTCCTTAGACTGCTCGGTGACCAGTGCGAGCAAAGCAAAAGAGTTCTTCTTCCGAAGATACTTCTGAGCTTGCATGTAAGAGATGATGTTCGTGACGACGCCTGCCTTCTCGCCTTGCACCATCAAGACTTCGTCGTTAGAGAGCAGAATACGGATAGCTTTCTCGAAACAGAGAACTTCAGCTCGGACGTCGGATAGCCAGTCCATTCCGACTACCACGTCAAAACTACCCAAAGTAGTCGTCATCAGATCAATGGTAAAGGTGTGACCCGTGAGTTTAAGTTGACAGCCGGTCACTACGTGTGTCACATCTACAGATTTACCATCGGCTAGTTCTATGACGTAAGGGGTCTCTAGGGGTTTAGGTGTGAGATTTAGGTTCTTCCTAAAAGACTCAGATATAAAACTCTTATCTGCACCCGTATCAAAAAGTACAGTAGCAAAATGATCGTTAAGTGGAAACTTACCGGTGACCACATTCAAGTCGTTTCTGGCCTCTGCACGGCCTAGCGTGAATGCACGTCCTTTGGCACCTCCTGTGCCACCATTTCCATTGTTGCCATTGTTGTTATTGTTGTTGTTGTTATTTCCACCATTGTTGTTGTTGCGAAGTTGTGGGCAGTCTCGCTTGAAATGGGCAGTGCTACCGCACTGATAGCATCCCCGGTTATTACCCTGGTGCTGGTTCTGATTCTGTCGTGACATAATCTCCCTGCGACAATCCTTTACCGCGTGTCCTGCTTTGCCACATCGTTGGCAGCGATTTCCGGCGCAAGGGCCGTGATGATGGAGGTTACAACGATTACATTGCGGCTTTCGACCCGCATAGCCGCTCGAGTTTTGGGTGTTGTTGGCAGACTGATTGTTGTGACCCTGATTATGGTTGAAGTTGGTGGACCGCTTCTGGTTTCCTTGTTCTAGCTGGGCTGATGAAGACTGCCGAGCAGTTGAGTCTTCAAATTTCCTTTTGTTGTCAGGGACAATTTCAGTCGCACCCCTAGGTGGCAACTTCCTTTGCTCCACCGCCTTATCGGTGAGTTTATGTGCCAGCCTAATTGCTTGTTGTGCTCCGTCGTAGGGTTGCTAGACATTACCATGCCCTGGATCTCAGGGACCAGACCCCCAAGATAAAACTCAAGTCGTCTAACGAAGGTGTTAGCCAAATCGGGACAAAGGAACACCAGATCATGATGTCTTGCCGTGTACACTTCAATTTCTGACCCGACCATCTGTGGTTCCATAACGCTTGTTCCAATTTCTGAACTCTGTCCCGCGGACAATATTCCTCCTTGATTAGAGCTTTGAACTCGGTCCAGGCCATTGCGTTCGCCGCAGCAAGTCCACGCGTTTGGACTTGTGCGTTCCACCTGGTTAATGCCCCATCTTCCAACGTCGAGGCAACATACTTGACCTTATTAGCTTCGAGGCAATTGCACATTTCAAAAACCGATTCAGACTTTTCAACCCAACGGACCAGTCCTATGGGTCCTTCAACTCTCGTGAACTTGCTCGGTTTCGCATCCAGGAACATCTTGTAGGGGTTAAGACCCCCTCCTGAGGATAGAGGATAGGTAGTCAGCGAGAAAGTCTACTAGCCAAACTATTAGATTTTCCCATGAAAATTTAATAATGGTTACCTGCTGGTGGGTTAGGAACACCTGCCAGAGCAGCATTCACGTGTTGTTGGATTAAAGCGGCCAATTCTTCAGCTGACATGTTGAGATTTCCGTGGCGACCGGTTGCCATTTCAGATCTTCGCAAGACAACACAAACACACACCGATAAGTATATATCCAATATAGTTATCATATTCCACACTTCAATGATCACACAATTTATGTCAACCCAACAAATTAAACAATCAAAAGGAACATTCGATTAAATAAATTGTAATGTCTCACAAAATACCGACCAAACATATCAGTTTAATTATAAAATTTCCAAGTTCAAACATAAGTGGAAACAAACAAACTAAAGGAAACAAAACGGAGATTGGCGAGACGAGTTAGTCATCTATGTCTCCATCTCCCAAGTCGCTATCACTGCCGTCTTCCTCTTCAGCGTTTTCAGCTTCAACAGCCGGGTCCTGTTCCGGCTCCTCTTCCTCGGATCCTCCTCTGGGTCTTCCTCTGGATCCTCCTCTTCGTCTTCTACCGGCGCTGGAGGGGCCGGTGCTGGCGCGGGTACTGGGATAGGTGGTGCTTGGTTCTGCTCCAATTCGTGAATCCTCCAACTGGACTCAAGAACTCTGTCTTTGAGCCAGTCAGCCCTCAGCTGCTCAGCGCAAAGGTCCTTAGCTAAAATGTTTCGAACTCTCCTATTCTCATCTTGCTCTTCCTCGAGCTCTTCAGTTTTACCAGTCAGCTGACGTATCAGCCATCCCTGTTCTTCGATAGTCTCTTGCATTCTCTCCAGCTGTTCCTGTTGTTTCCTTAGCACAGCTCTAAGTAGATCGTCCCCCACTCCTGAAGAGTTGACCGGTTTGACCGGTACAACGGTGGTTGGATGGGAGGACGACTCCCTTCCTAGAGCGAGTCTTTTCCTGGCAGATGAGCGCGTCTCCACACCACGAGGTGGTGAGGGTTCGACCATGGGTGCCTTCCCTGGCGCCCTTGATTGTCGAGATCTGTTCGATGATGATGATGACGTAGCCTGCTGGGTTGGTGTAGTTAGTTACGAGCTGCGTATATCACAATATATATATATATATATATATATATATATATTTATATCACATAGAACAATTGTAGTATAACACATAACAAGATATCACAGTTCGGTGCCAACTAAGTCTAGTGTTGTGTAACAGCTATAGTTTAGGTCTACTTTAAATGCAAACCTGGCTCTGATACCAATCTGTCACACCCTTAATTTCCACTTGCGGAATATTACCGCGAGGTGTGTGATCAAACCAGAATCTCAGACACTAGCAATGTCGAACGACTCTATATGATTTATTTAAACGTTTTCCAAAAACATTTATTGTAAACATGCATAGTCATTTTCAAAATTCTAAGGTTTCAAAGTTTAGCGGAAGCAGTACAATAAAGTAACGGGCGCCAACATAAAC
Organism: Scalesia atractyloides; assembly: GCA_947069175.1. Lineage (NCBI taxonomy): Eukaryota > Viridiplantae > Streptophyta > Magnoliopsida > Asterales > Asteraceae > Scalesia > Scalesia atractyloides. The sequence goes on from CAMTDV010000030.1 coordinate 34,589,455, forward strand.
GCCAAAACCAAAATCCCAAAAATAATCATTAATAAAGACTTGATAAAAATGCCTTGACCAAATGCAAGTGAGTGCACCTAGCGCTCCTAGCGTCTTGAGAAACATGCAAAGAAACAAGTGTCAACATTAAAGAAGAGTGAGTTCACAGGTTTTTATAAGTTCACAAGTTCGGTTTAAAAGATTGTTTTCCCCCTTTATCCCTAACCCGGGATAACGACCTAGTTCCATCATTCCTAACCTGGAATAATAATGTTGGTTCGTAAATAAGTTCAATGTTAACATGTAGGTAGAGAGCCTAAAGTTACGTCACGTAAGAGTTCGCGATCGAAGCTGACTGTTGTTGCCTCTGTGTTGCCAGGTCTATCACTGACCATGGCGAAAGTTAGGCCGAATTAATCACCCGTTGACCATTCCCGGTCGGCTAGCGCGACTAGCTCGGGTGGGGCTTGTCGGGCCCAGTAGTACTACTATAATTTCCCCGCTATCTAACCCAATACTAACGATCCAAGAATTGGTTGATGACTTCAGTGATAAAACTACTTAGTGACCATAACATACATTAACATTAACTTAGTTACCGAATAGTTAACGACGTTAATTTCACCTAACGTAAAAGATAGAGTTGTAGAGCGTATACATGTTTCTCCCCCTGTTGTTCAAAAACCGGATAAAATAAGGGCCGTGAACTCACCTTAAATTGCTCGGTTAGATAAACGCAAAAGAAGCAATTGATGGAACCGCTAATCGCGTCCTAACATGTCAACCGATTCAAAGTTAGTGTGTGAACACACTGACACAAAACCCTACGCATAACTAACATACAGTACGGCACACGAAATAACCAATTCGAAACCATAATCATGCATGCAAAGTATCACCATACAAAATAACGACCAAACCAACTTGTCATAAACACAGGATAACTCATACAACACTTAGATATACACAAACACAAGTTATCATGTTTCAGCTTGTACACTCATAACTGGGCTGTTTTCGAGAATTTTTATAAAATAGTTCCAACGTTCTTAGACTGTAGGATTTTGTGTAAAATTTTCAAATCCTAAATCTTTACCAATTATTTATAAACATTTATATACTAGGCTGCAGTCAGATTCATTGCTTTCTGACTGTAGTCCACGAGAAAAATCATTTAAAAATCATCGTTCATCCGATTAACGAAATTCCAGTGGGAGATTTTCGAAAACTCCCGTCTCCAGTTACTGTACAGATTTTGTGACCTAACCGCATACAGACTATGAGATCCGACTCGATAAACAACCTGCAAATTCTGCAGAATTTACGCAGCTTCAGCTGCTGCACTAAATGACCATTTAAAAATAGCAAACGACCTCAGAAAAATATGAATCTGGCGCCATTTGAAGCGTTTTTCAAAAATACACGTTTTAGGCTTCAGAAAATCCACTTTTCGATAAATAATGATCAGGTTACAGCCAACTGAAGTTGGCTATAAATGTCAATCAGCTTACTGTTTTCGACTTTATCGCATTAGAACATGTGTAAACTGCCATGACGCTTAGTTGTATCGATTAACAGCAGGCTAACTTGTCAAATATCATCTAATGTATTAGTATTCATGCAAACCCGAAGTATATATCATGATCTTTATAGATAAAACGCAGCCTACGATTTTAATACTCAAACATATCATCACAACCGCAAGGATTCGCATATTCATCCGAACAAATCATACACCACAACACTTTTTCATAATAATATCATACAAGCACAAAATCATGTTCAAGACTACACAAAACCTAGTGTGAATCGTAATACAATTAAACCCTAACCTTGAAACGATGACAATTAGCGAACCAGGACAAGCTTGGAATCGATCCGAGGGATGTGGGATGCTTGCGCGACCGAGAGGGAGGGGGGCTGCTGCCGTTGCACACCTCTAGGGGAGTAGGTTTTAGGGTTTGCTATTTTTTTGAATACCCCATGCATACATACGTATACATAAGGGGCAAGGGGGCGGTTTGGGCTTGTCCTTGGGCCGCAAGGGAGGGGTGGCGGGTTGGGCTTGTGTTCGCAGGGGGGGTGTGGGTGGCGGGTTGGGCTTGTGTGGTCACAAGGTCGACACGTTCGGCAGCTCGGTTCGGTTTGGCTATTTTTTTTTATTTTTTTAACAATTCGATAACACAAGGCTTATAACTAATAAATCGCGAAATCAAAGCGTGATACAATAATCTACAAGCGTCTAATAACACATAGCACGTAATTCAGATATAACTCGTTAGAATTTCCAAACATTGTGTATTCCCTAAATACTAAAGTTAACGTAGTTATTGCGAGCGGCGTAATCAATTCTCCAAATTAAATCGGCGTAGGAATGAATAACAATAAAGTAGCGCGTTTAAGATACCTGAAAAGCCGGGATGTCACATTATGAATCACTATTGCTCTTGATTTGATGTTTGTTTCCACCAAACATCATGGAGACATGAAGATCCTGCAGAAAACTTGAAGAAATTGAAGTTGTTCGTCGACTGTGATGGTTTTCTTATTTTCCAAGTTGCTGCAGATATGAGGTTTGATCTGAATATGAGATGTCCGAATTTATGAATTTTGTTAGAGGGTCCAAATTTATTGTCCGAACTTGTTCCTTCCGTATTTATTAATGACCTAGTGTGAAGTCACGCTTTGGGAAATAAATTCAGAAGTTTGGTTTTGGACCCTGTCTGAATTTGTTAAGTCCTTCATGTCCGAATTTGTGAGTTTGGAAGATGTTCCATCCGAATTTGTGGTTGTTCTTCCTTGTTCGAATTTAAGTCTGTCAGAATTTGTTAAATTTGTTTCCGTATATACTTAGTCCGAATTTTGAAATTCTTATGCTCGAATTTGCTTTATCTCTATTGAGTCCGCATTTGTTGAGTTCATATCTGTCTGAATTTAATTTTTATTTGGTCCGATTTTGTGAGCTCAGGGTTTATACTTTCCTTGTCTGAATTTAAAGTATTGGTTTCCGAATTTGTGGGAATTCAACTGTGTTGGGTCAAAATGGAGAATGATGTTATCAATTATGCCGATGTTATTTAGCGACTTTATTGTTTTGTATAGGGTGGTGATTTTAGTTATTTTAGTCATGCATTTTAGTGACTTTAGTGGGTTTTCCAAGCAAAGGGCGGCTTGCTTGGAGGACAAGGCTCGAATTCACCAGGCGTGGATGATTACTTTTGTATTTGTTCTTATCAAATCAATGAAAAGTTTTTATTGTAAAATCATTTGTTTATTTATCTTTTATCGTTTGTTCATGGCTCGAATTCACCCATCTCCATATTTTTACCGAACCGAGACTGAAACCGGATCGTTCGGACCTATCATTTGGTATCAGAGCCTCGGTGGCTCATTTCAGTTTCGGTTTAGTCGGATCTTCACCGAAAAACCGCCAGAGACATAAAACAAATTCAGATCTGTATTTTGAGATAGTTTTCAAATCTGGCGACTTTATATGACCATTCAGCGACTTTATGGTTTGTTTTTTTTTGCCAGTATCACACTGGCGACCGCGTAAAATAACAACTGTGGCGAAAACGTCGAGGAGTCATGTAACAGAACTATTGTTTCACAACACATGGTACATAAAGTTTTGTATTATTGAATTGTTAAATTACATTGTCTTGGAATAAAAGTAAACTAAACACAACATTTGTCTTGTAAATTTTAAGGTAGTCTAAGGCCCAAGTCTGCCCTATGTGAAGCATGCTCAAATTAAACATTGGCTCCTGAAACATATGTGAAAATAGAACCTCAGCATAAAAATGCCTATGAGTAACATAGGTTTTGTGATGATGATTTGTCACACCTCGACCGCGTAAAATAACAAACCGTGGCAGAAATGTCAGGGAGTCACATAACAGAACTATTGTTTCACAACTAACTATGCGTGTATATACATATTTTTACAATGAATTTTACACATGATTCGGTTTTAAATTTATAAAAATGATTTATACTTCAACAGTAAAACACACACGAAAGGGCAAGTGTACCCTGTCATATATGTAGTAAAGTATTGGTAAGAACCAAGTATCGATCCAAGGATGCTGGCGGAGACGATAATACTAAACCTTTGTCATTATTCTACCGGTAGAAAAGATAAATGGATAAGTTGTTTAAACTAGAAAATGACTAAAACATAATCTTTTTGTTTCTTTTTTCTTTTTTTTTTTAAAACATAATAGACTCCAAATATGAAAAATATAAATATAGCCTTGCTTTATGAACAACCGGAATATATTAACTAAGTCAGTTATGCCACTAAGTCACTTGGTCAATTTTCCATTTTTTAAAGACAATTAGTATATCCCTTTCGGGAATCCTAACATGGCAACTCTTCACAAAGTTAAAACGATAAACACACTTTAACCACCTAAAATTGTTCTTTAACGCCCTATTGATGAATGTTTATGAAAATCCCTTAAAAATAAGTTAGTCATCCGTTAAGAGTTTCCTAACTTCACTTTATCAAGGAAAGCTACGCCGATAAACACAATGTAGCCACCGAGACAAGCATCACCTAGATTAAATCACAACCGAGTTCATTTTACAAATCTTAAACATAAATCCACTAAGAAAGTAATTTTGGCCTAAATTACTAACAAAGCTATAACTTATGTTAAGAATTCATAGCAACACCATTTAACCCGCTAAGGTCCTTCCGTGAGGGAAAGCATTCTTGATTAATCTTAATTACCTCTTATTAACCCAATACCCATTTCTAGTCTCATGGGATAAACATTTTAACAAAGCTAAAAGTCTACTAATACATGATTAATTAAGCTTCTTCTTTCAAATATCCCAACAAACCACATACTAATTATCCAAGATAATTAACTATAATCAAGAATCCAACATCAATAAACCAGGTTGCAAACTAATCATTAAGGATTAACATAAAAAGTTATTAAGTGTCATTACAAACATGTTAATATCTAATGGTTGTTTAACAAGCAAGGAATTGATAATGTTTTTTCCATTAGGTTACAATATTACATAAGCAACAATCTAATGCTTGAATCCTAACAAAAAATATGGAAGGAACCAAGGATCAAACCATAAACAAGTTCAAGATTGATGATCCGGATGGTAGTGGAGCTTCTTGGCACAAAGGAGGCTTTATTCGGAGCAAAACTAGTTGTTACCGAAGCCCAGAAATCGCCACAAGAGCTCCCAAAAATCCAGAGTAACGACCAGAATGCCATCTTCTGTTTTTTATAACTTTTTCAATCGGCACGGTCGTGCCAATAAAGTGCACGGCCGTGCACTGTTCATGAGATCTTGTGACGTCAGCAGATCAGGGCAGATATTTCAAAAGTGGCACTACCGTGCCAAAGGCGGCACTGCCGTGCATGTCCGAGAAATCAAGATCGGCACTGACGTGCCAACATCCGCATGTCCATGCATGTCCGAGGGAGAGCTGGCACTGCCAGTCGCACTGGCAGTGCATCCGAGGAATCAAGGTGGCACTGCCGTGCCAAAGTTGGCATAGACGTGCCAATGGTGCTGAACTTAACAGAATTTTCGTATCTCTGTCGATTCGCCCGGAAAATCCTCGGTTTCTTCGTCTTCTTGTCCGGCACGCCGTTTAAGGTCTGTAAACCAAAACATACATGATTAAGTGCCAAAACTTCGGTTTTATGGCCGAAACGCGTAAAACAGGGGCAAAATGGGGGACTAAAGTATGTGTCATTTAACGTATATCAAACCTCCCCACACTTGAACTTTGCTTGTCCTCAAGCAAACTAAAATCAAAATAGAATAAAAGAAAATTTCTAACGAGATTACATAATTTACAAACTACATGACTAATACACATATATAATAGTTAACTGGCTTTTTTGAAAGACATCGTCAAAGAATCCCACCAAACAAGCGAATGCAAATATATGTAAAGATAACCAAAAAGCCATGATTCCACATTCGATTGACTTAGCATGCAAATCCTCACACATCTCACAATGTTCACACACACTCGGCTATATTTGTGAAATATACATTAAATGATATGTGTAAACACTCTATGCCTAGACAATGAATCGTGTAATATCATAAGCTTGTCAAAAGATCTAATCTCCACCAAGTAACATGTGAAAAAGTGTAAATCAAGAGGTCTTTACGGGTTGTAATGATAGGCAAGGGTGAAAGGTGTGGAATGGACATTTAAAAGTGACTAAATGGTTAAAACTTGGTAGTTGCGTTTAACTAGCGTAAAGCAAACAAAAACTATACATAAATAACGCTTTAAAAAGACAACATGTGAGTTTTCGAGCTAGTGGACGATATTCTTCTCATTTAGCAATCAAAATTGCTCGAATCTAGCCGTCCTCACCCTATTTAGGGTGTCCTATTTTCTAATTTTTGTTTTGTTTTGTTTTTGTTTTTTTTTAATTTTTTTAACTTTAATGATTTTGTACAACAAAGAATGCTAGTTATACGATTACTTTAACCGAGTTTTAACACTAAGGTTTAAAAATAAAAAAGGCTAAATTTGGCTAAGTGGGTTAATTGGTTGGGTAAAAGAAAGAAGAACACATGATAAGGCTCAACGTGGTTAATCCTAGTGGATGACATAGGGTTAGGGAAAACAAATGAAAGAAAAAGGCTAGAAACAACAGGTTCTCTAAGCGCCTCTATCATTTTTACACAATCTCACATGTTCATGGTCTCGACAAGTATGCTAGTGACAAGTTCTAAACTACACGAGACATCCGGCTCACTCCTAATCCGAAATGAACAAACATATAACTAATCTAAGGCTCAAGAACATGCTCACATAACGGAGGGAATGGGTAAAAGTGTGAAAATTAACATGCAAGTCTTTGTTTGTTTGTCACGTTTTTAGTTATCTTTTTCGAAATTTATTATGCTTGTCGGTTCTTTAACGTATCTGATGCTTTCTAAAATAAAAATTAATCGGTTATTTAGATTTTTTTAAAGGAAAACAAAGTCACAATGTTAAACCCCCAACCTCCCCACACTTGAACTTCGCATTGTCCCCAATGTGAAAATCAAAAATAGAGAAAAAAGAGAATAACACTCCCCTGAACAGTGATGAAAATCAAGGAATGAACTGCCAACTGATTTTGTTTATCTCACCCAGTGTATATCTATTACCTACATGAATTTCACAATAACAAAAACTACGGCAACAAACTGATCGCAAAATAAAACATATAATAGATATGATAAAAATAACCATTCTATCCTAGCTAAAAAGAAAATAAAATTAAAAAAGTAGCAATTTTTTTTGAGAAAAACATATCCGGGGGTTCTAATAAAAAATACCCAAAATGAAAACCCCCAATAAAACATAACAAACCAAGAAAATAAAAGATAGACACGGGCTGCAACGGCGAACCGCACGCACCTGACACGATTAAAGTACAAGCTTTATACAAAATATCAAGAATTAGGGTTTTAGTTTGGATTTATGAAGAGACCCTCAAAATTCTTGAAGAAAAATACTAATATAAGACAAAAGACAAGATTAAATACGGAAAAAAGATAAAAAAAAAATTTAAAAATAGGAAAGGATGCATACCTTTGGTGTGCTTTGTGATGATTTCTTACAAAAAACGGTGATTTGTTGGAGGAGAGAAAAGATAGAACGGTTCTGTACTTTATGGTATTTACTTTAGATATATATTTGTTTTTTTATTTATTTATTTAATATTTTTTATTTATTTATATATACTTTTTTTAGGTTTTTTTATTTTTTTGCGTGCACGGCCGTGCACATGATATGCACGGTCATGCCGATCAACAAATGCACTAAGGTGCACAACAGTTCTCGCGTGCACGGCCGTGCGTGTGATGCGAACGGCCGTGCGCTTCTGCAACGCTTTCTCGAACAGGTGAAGTGCACGGCCGTGCGGATAACCGCACGGCCGTGTAGTACATGTGTCTCTGTAGACAGAACCTGCAGAATCCTCCAAATTTGATTTTTTCATCAAAAATCACCATTTTTACAAAATTTTACCTGTTTACGGACCATATTAACGCCAAAACTCTACAAGGCATGAATCACAACTATAAAAACTTACAAAATACTGAAACAATTAGTAAACCAAAGAAATAAAAATATAAATTTACCCCCAAGTGTGCTAAACGCGCGTGCTAAGGTTTTTCAACGAGTCAATAGCTAGACTCCCTCCTCGACACTTGTTACGCGTGCGGGGCGTGGAGTTCGATTACCTCCTATAGGTCCGTTGTACGGATCGTTCGGGTCCTAATTTGGCAAACTTAAGGTAAACGTGCGGAATCCGTTTGTATAGGCGACATTGTAGACAAGTTTGTTACTGTTTAATCATTGTTTCATTGATTACTAAACGTTACAGATCCTGGAAACACTTGGACAGAGCTTTGTCGTCCAGTACACAAAATCTCTGAATGTTTCAAAAGAAAACACAAGACACATATATATAGGAGATCAAGTTCGCTTGAACTGTGGCATGGACAAGTTCGGGCGAACTTGTCCTAGCCATGACAAGTTCGGGCGAACTTGATCCTAGCCAACACAAGTTCGGTCAAACTTGTTCCTAGACATATATAATCTTTGACATTTCGCTCCTAAATACAGACTCGACATTATACAATGAAGTAGGCAACAGACATATGCATCAACAGACTCCCCCTTGGATGTTGCCGTAGTCATCATTCTTCAATTAAGTTCCAGAGTCTTTAATATATTCTTGATCTTTATTTCTTGAATAACTTTCACTTCCTTGATCTTCATATCTTCTACAATCCTTTTTTTCTTTTCTTGAGCTTGTCTTGATAAAAATTTAATCACCATGCTCCCCCTTGCTTTCAGCTTTCTGGAATCTTCAATCAACGTTTTTATCCAGCTCCCCCTTAAAATCTACTTCCTGTTTCAAAGTTTGTAAGTCCCAAAACTACACAATCAGATATCAAACACCAAACAAGTAGCGGAATTACAAGAAAGATGTAGAAGATTGAAAAGCAGATTGTATTGATTCAAGAAACCGAGCACACGATTGAAATCGTCTGGTACTCGTTTGTGCGATTACAAAAGAAAAGAATCAACAACCAAAAACATCTAAGAAACCTCCTATTTATATTGACATAGGAAGCCCTTATACAATGGGCCAAGCCTGAACCCAAATGACTACTAAACCATCTATTTAACCAATAACTAATATCGACCCAACCCACATCCAAAAGCCCAAGACAGATGCAAACCTACACTAGTTTATGCCTTTACAATATCACCCTAGGTTTGTGTCGTCTTGTGAGATCTAGCTTCACTTTCGCTTCTGCTTCTTCTTGGTCAAGTCATCTTTTGAAACATACTTTCCAACGTATGGACCAAATATTTGCGTCTCGAACCTGCTTCTATTTCCCGACCACAACCCCAGAGCAATCACTTGAGCTACACCACCTATGAACGACTTGGCACATACTTCGTACTCAGGATCACTTTGTATCTGGGATCTAGCCAACACCTGTATATCTCTCTCACCAAAACGCATTAAATCCAGAACGTCATAAATTTTGTGCTCATTATACTCACAAACTATAACTGCTTCACCAGTAGTTGCATCATATATCCAGAACTTAAAATCCTTTAAGCTATCATCTGGCAAATCCTTGAGCAGAGGAATAGTCTTAGCTTGTTTCGTAGGAGGCCACACAACAGTTTTAACAGGTTTCTGACTGTCTTTCTCAAACACATCATTATGCGTCTTCACAAAAGATGCCTGAAACTTCATATCTTTAAAATTCACCATTGCTTGTTGTTGCAACTTATTGTAGAAGTTCCACCCAATCTTGCAGTTTGGATTTCGACATTGATCGTGATAAAAAGCATTGCTTAACTCTCGTAAATCAACCAGCGTCCATGATTCGAAAGCACTCGTTGAGTTATAATACTCAACCTTCCCGTTCTTCCTTATTACCAAAAACATCCCTTTCTCGTCGTTGTATGCCCATCTTCGAATTCCAGAACGATTCCCAACACGATCAAACTTATCTCGACCCACATTCACAACAAACCTGTCAGGCATCTTCTGATAGCCATAATCCTTTTCAGCAGCCACATTTCCCATCACTATCTCCTTTTTCTTCAGCTTCTGATTTGCAACTCTCGGTGGATTCTGAATGTATCTATCCATAGCTTCCTCTCTCTCTCTTTGTCTTGTTGTGCTCTCTCTTCTGCCATATATTCCTTTGGAGGTTCACCAAACTCTTTTGGAAATTTACTCTCCAATTTTTGCTTCATATCCATGACCATGGCAGTAAGAGATCCAAGATTCGTTTCAAGCTCCTGAATCTTTTGATTCTTATGAGTGATCTCTTCCATCATACTAGCAATCTGAACATCCTTAAAGATCTTATCTTTTTCTAAATCAGTAATCCTTCGCATTACAGCACCAATATCAATATCACCAAACAGTTCTTCACTATTTAGGCTTTCAACAGTTTTCTTCCCTGAAGCCTTTTCTGACTCTACATGCTCTCTAACCGCTTGTTGTAATAGTGCTGCAACCTTAAGTATTTGATCATCAGAGGGAGTATTACCAGACACAACATTGTTTGATCTTTCACCTAATTTTGGAACAGGCATATACTCAACAGCATCACTAACAGGTGTTCCAGAAATAGTAGTAATAGGTGGTTCTGGAATCACTGTCATAATTGGGCTCAAACTTGTAGTTGTTGCTTCACTCTCCACAACGGCTAATCCTAGGATCCATTCTACTTCGTTTCCTAGGATGAAGACCAGCCATAGGATCTTCAAGAACTCTTTCATCAGCAAATTGAAAAGTAACCAATTCAGTGTGAGGAGGGTTCACATCTGATGGTTGTTCAGTTTGTGGAATCTCTGCTGTGAGACTTGTAGTCTCAACCTCTGTTTCATTCTCAACACCTTCACCTTCATCAACTTCTGCTTCATTCATCAAGTTTTCTTAAAACATATCCTCATCTTTATCATCTTCACTCTCAATACCAGTTAAGCCAACATTTTCAATCGGTTCAGTTGATCCAGGAGGAGCATCTATAATCTCAACATCATGCTCGTCAGCCACTGTTGCATTCATTTGAACAGGTGCCTCCCTCTGAATCTCTGCAAACACCCCAAACTTTTCTAACGGCCTTCTATTCTGATACATCACCTGAACATCTGCTCGAGACTTCTGATTGAGCATAGAAAACACCATGTGATTCCTCGTCTTCATATCAAAGGTCTTCACAGTCACTGGCAACTTTGGATACTTAGTTTCTAGAATCAATTGAAGAAATCTTGGAAACTTATACCAGTATTTTTCATTTATGGTCTTCACATTCACCATCATATCATCAAATACACTCCTCGAATAATTGTATTTCCATCCCTCACCTAATGATACCATTCCTGATGCTTGTTTCAAAGTAAGCTTATCCAGACCACTTTTGTTCCCACTAATACACACAAAATAAACATAAGCTAGAAACCTCCAATAAGGATGCAATAACTTCTTAATAACTGGAGGACACGTTCCTTCATAGCTCATCTTAATCAACACCTCCATTACTTTCTCCTTTGAATACTCAACTGGATTGGTAACTTCATCTCCAAACAATAATACCTCTCGAATATCATGCTCAGTAATTGATACGCCTGTTCCTCGAACCTTTGACTTTATCACAGACTCTCCTTTCTTTGCTGAAGCATTATCCCAAAACTCCTTGATCCAGTCTTCACGTATGATAGGATTTTCTCATAGAGCATGAGCTAACCTGCAAGTATTTAGGCCAACGATCATAGATTTGTAGTTTTTATGCCCAGACGGAGGTTCTGCCAAATAACAAGCAACATTCATTGTTCTCTCCCAAGTTGGAATGTGAGAGGTAACAACTTTCTTTCCGGCATCTGCATCCAACAAGATGAATTAGTCACATTAATCATAAACTGGAATCCAAATACTCGAGTTTGACCGTAAACTTGGTCAAACTACATCATGTTATTTGAAAATTTCATTATTTAAAACAGACTTACAGAGATTATTCTGTTAACAAATCACAAAATTATAACCAAATAAAAATATGGATCCAATCACATGTCAAAAACGGGCTCAAACAACTGGATCAGGCCCAAACATGCGATTCAAGTGGGAGTGTACGAGTGATCCTTGAGTGTGCGAGGGGTCAGTTTTGTCCAAACACAATAGTTCAAGGTTTATTACATAATATTCCAGATCGCACACTCTGTGAGGTCAAAATAAGTCAACAGCACAGTCTTCTGGTCAAACAAAGTCAATCGCACACTTGATTTCAGTCAAACAAGCATCTTTGACTCACACACTTGTAATATCCAAGTGTGCGAGGGGCATAATGGTAATTTCATCTAGTGTGCGAGGCACAAAAATGTCTGGAAACAACACACCAACACCTCGCACACTCTGCAAGGGTATTTTGGTAAATCCCAGCAGTGTGCGAGGGGCATAACAATCCATATCTAGTGTGCGAACATACTAGACGACGTGTGAAGTTCACGCGCCCCTCCGATCATCATCTCCGGCTACTCTGCAATCTCCGGTGACATTCCAGAATGTCAAAGTTAAATTTTCCGGCTAGAAAAAAAAGTTTTCGATCAAAGAATCACTACACCTGCACACACTAGAAATCGATCGAAAAACATACTAACCTTTTGATTTAGGATTAGACATGATTTCACAGGATTCGAATATTATCGGCAATAGTAGTGATGATGAACACCAAGTATAAGTGAAGACGAGAGAGAGAGAGTATGTGTGACTGAAAATCAAGATTTTGAGAAAAGACAAAACCTTTTGAATAAAGAAAACTTAACCTTCGCACACTTTCCCATGCACCAAATATTAACCCCTTTTCAAACTAAGGGGCCCACCAAGTGTGCGATGGGCACGAGCAGCCTTTTCACAACAACTTAAATTTTATGGGGCCCACCAAGTGTACGGTGGGCCTAACTCGGATCCCGAGATCGAATCTTTTCAAAATTTTTGCAAGTACCTTTTATGAAGACGAGATCTTTCTCTATTCTTGAACCGGTCACGTTTTCAAATAATAAAAAAAAATAAAAAAACTTATTTACAATCCTATACTACTATCTATAAAGATTAAATACACTAAACATACAACTTTTGCACACACTATTTTTACGGGATCAAATCACAGAGTTTCAGGCTCGACTACATTTATCAACACTAATTTACTCTAGAAGATCCGAGCGATTGCCAGTATATTTATCCACTTAAACTTATCTCCTTAGGCCTTTTTCATATAACGGTCTGCAACTGATTATCTTGTTTGCATTTTAATTTATATCAGCACTCAATTCAATTACAATCAAATCCCGAAATCATAATTTGAAAATGCTATCATACGTGGTGTTTCCCTACCACATATTTCACAAGCCCGTTCTAGGATTTTGAAAACTTTACTGGGACTTGATTGAGAAGAGAACAGAATAGATCAGAAGCAGAGATGGATATAATATACAGATCAAACGAGATTTTCTCAGTTTGATGTAGGTTTTTGGGTTTCTTTTGGCACTAGAGGGCCTCTTTCGGGTGTAATTTGATCTATAAGTCGACAATGTACGGCTAGGTCTTTGCTCACGCAAAACAGAAGCCGGCATTGCCTAGCACCCCCAGGTCTTTGCTTCCGCAAAACAAAGGAGATACACGAGTTGGTCAGAAAAGATTTCAGAACAAGAACGAAATTGTGTGTATCAGGACATCACACATGCATTCTAATAGCCATGTTCTAATTCCAAGTGATGTTCTTTCCTGAGGTCATTGAATAATATTAGTGTTCTGCACAAAACCAGTCAAGGAATCCAGCCATCAGGATAAAGTCTACCAATATATCGCTCTAGAGTCAACCATTTCAATATTTGTCTTACATGAGTCAACCTTAATCCACATAGTGAAATTATTTCATTTCCCAGATTTTGCAGCAAAAGCCAAAAGAAGCTATTTTTGTATTTTTCTGATTTTTCAAATGTTTTTGTATTTTTTTGATTTTTCAAATGTTTTTGTATTTTTCTGATTTTACAAATGTTTCTGTATTTTTCCGAGAGACATCATCCCCCTAAATTTTTGCTTTAAATAATTTAAGACACAAATTTACTGAAGCGAAGAAAAATATTTTTGTGTGACCACGTTCAATCCTCGAAATCGACCATTTTTAGAAGTTCAAGAAGAGAAAGAAAATGTGCTATATCAACCGGTTTTGTAAATATGTCTGCGACATTGTCGTCATGAATCTAATTCATGGTAATGAGTCCCTGGTTGAAAGAGTCACGTATGAAATGGATTTTTATAGTAGTGTGCTTGGTTTTTGAAAAATATACCGGATTTTTCACTATTTGGATAGCTGCATCATTGTCACAATAAATGGGAGTTTGGGAGAAATTGAAACCGTAATCGACCAGCTGGTGTTGAATCCAGATAACCTGAGAGCAACATGCTGAAGCGGCTACATATTTAGCTTCTGCAGTGGACAGAGAGACAGTATGTTGCTTCTTACATTACCAGGAGATGACGCGATCCCCCAGAAACTGGCATCCAGCTGAAGTAGACTTCATGTTCATACCTGTACCTCCAAAATTACTGTCAGAGAAAGCACACAAATCAAAAGGAGATTCCCTTCAATACAAAAGACCAAGCCGAGGCTTACCCTTGAGATATCGAAAGATTCTCTGAACAACATTTAAATGAGAAAGTTTAGGAGAAGCCTGATATCGTGCACACTGACACACAGCAAACATGATGTCTGGTCTACTGGCCATCAAGTACATCAATGAACCAATCATCGACCGATATAGTGTCGAATCAACATCCTCTCCTTCCAGGTCTTCAGTCATCACTGGTCTTTCTGCCATAGGAGTGTTTGCAGGCTTTGCATCCTGAAGTTTGAATTTTGCAATAATCTCGTCAACGTATTTCCCTTGGTGAATCAACATTCCTTTGGAATCTTGACGAACTTGCAAACCCTAAAAGAAATTCAACTCTCTCAAAGCACTCATTTCAAATTGCTTCTTCATGACTTCCTCGAATTCCTTGCATAGTGCGTCACTAGTGGATCCAAAGATGATATCGTCCACATAGATTTGCGCTAAGATTTGATCTTCGTCAACCCTTTGAATAAACAATGTGATCAATGACACCACGAGTATATCCGTTTGCTACCAAATGCTCCGTCAATGTAGCATACCAAGCACGAGGAGCCTGATGCAAGCTGTACAAGGCCTTGTCAAGCTTATAAACATGATGGGGACACTATGTGTTGACGAACCCAGGCGGCTGTACACATAAATCTCTTCCTTGACTTTGCTGTAGAGAAAGGCCGTCTTGACATCCATCTGATAGACCTTGAATCCCATGAAAGACGCATACGCCAGAAAAATCCATATTACTTCCAATCTTGCTACAGGAGCATACACTTCATCATAATCAAGGCCCTCAATCTGTCTGAACCCTTGAACAACCAGTCTTGCTTTATTCCGAACTATCACTCCACTATCGTCTCGTTTGTTTCGATACACCCATTGAGTTCCGAGTGATTTCTTTCCTTCAGGCAAACGCACCAACTTCCACACTTTCAGCTTCTCGAACTGGTTTAACTCATCCTGCATTTCGTCTACCCAGCTAGGTTCTTGAAGAGCCATATCTGTTGTCTTCGGCTCTATTTGTGAGATGAAACATGAAAACAGACAATTATTGATCACCCCTGACTGACTCCTTGTCAACACAACAGCTCCTACAGGTCTAATTACATTTTCGATGGGATGATCACGCTGGACATTTGTAGGAATCGCAATTTTTGAGCAGTTCCAGTTGGTGGCAAGTTGGTCAGATTGTCAACTGCCACCGATTCATTCTGATCAACAATCTCTTCCTCCTCTGATCCATTAGCAAAAAACTAATCAGGAATTTTACTGTCAAACAAGTCTGTTTGATCATTTGATGCATCCTCATCATCAGACGAATCCAATGTTTCTCCTCCTTCATTGAGAATATTGGTGTAATCAGGAACTACTTGTATCTCCGATGCAGATGTTGAAGATGAGACTGCAGGTGTGCGATCCCCCACAGGTGTAGAATTCCCCTCAGCTTCAACATCCCCCTCTTCTTCTGCATTGCATAGAACAACTGAGGGTTGAGAAACAGCATCTGACGAACTTGGGTTACCTACACGAACAACAGGAGGATCATCAAGAATATCAAATGATTTAAAAAAGATGAGCATAATTATAAAGAGTAAATGGCCCGTTTCCAGCATCGGTTTGATTTTCTTCGAGTCACTGTACGTCAAAAGACTCAACAATCTGTCTAGTCCTTTTGTTGTACACTCTGTAAGCAGTCTTTTTTTTCATATGCCGCTTTTCCAGCATAACCAATGAAGAAGCATTCATCTCCCCTAGCATCAAACTTCGGTATGGATTCCAAATGCAATAGAGTACATGGACAACCGAAAGCTCTAAAGTGCCAACGTAGGGATTCTCGCCAAACATCACATCCTGAGGGGTCTTCATGCGGGCCTTGTTTATAATAACCTTATTTTGGACGTAGCACGCAGTATTTGCAGCTTCATCCCAGAAGAAGACTGGGAGTTTGGAATCACACAGCATTGTGCGAGTTGCTTCAATCAGGGTTCGATTCCTTCTTTCAGCAACCCCATTTTGATGAGGAGTCCTAGCAGCACTGTATTGCCTGGCAATCCCCTTTTCAGCACAGAAGAAATTCAATTCAGCATTCTTGAATTCAGTTCCATTTCACTTCGAATAGCTCTCACTTTCTTGCCAGTATTATTTTCCAAAGATTATGAATCTCTTGATTAATTATGCAGTCTCACTTTTATTAACTAAGAAGAAAACCCAAGTAAAACGTGAGTAATCATCAGTAATCACTAAATAGTAAGACTTCCCTGACAGACTGAGCACATTCATAGGACCAAAGAGATCCATGTGAAGAAGCTGCATCACATTATTAATTGTGTTAGCAGTTTTAGGAAAATGAGGTTTTCGATGTTGTTTACCCTTAGCACATGAAACACATTTTTCAAAAGTTATAAAAACTTTAACTGGTAGTCCCCTTACCAACCCCAGTTTCGCAAGACGGTTCAGATTTTTGACGTTTGAATGGCCTAAACGACGATGCCACAGCATAGCATTGTGTTCAGAAATTTTGGTAAACAGACAGGCAACGCTTTCAGTGGGTGGTTTATTCATATCTATGACATAATCGTTTCCTATACGGTCAGACTTTTGTAAAATCCACTCGTCAGGAATAACCATTCCTGGTTTCAGAATAAAACAGTGTTTGTCAGTGAAGTGAGTGGAATAACCGTTGTCACAAATCTGAGAGACACTCAGCAGACTGTGCTTCAACTCAGGAACGAAGTTGACTTCCTTGAAACAGAGATCACCATTTTTTACTGTGCCTTGCTATGTGATCTTTCCTTTCTCTCCTCCTGCAAATGCAACATACCCACCATCGAAATTTTCAAGATCAGACAATTGGGATAAGTTGCAAGTCATATGCCTGGAACAGCCACTTTCAATGACCCAACGTCGAATGACAGCCCTCCATAGCTAATCCTGCACACATGCGAGATCAGTTAGATTTTGGTACCTAACCCATAGTGATAGTAGGTACACCCTGTTCATTGACATATGTCACTTGTGTCCAAATCAATTCTCCTTTAGAGTAAACATATTTATTATTGATGCACGATGATTTGGGAGAATAACTGGAACATCACTTTTTGGCTTCCAAACCGGTTTAGGCACTTCCAATTTCTTGGATGCCTTGGACAAAAAATGTTTACAGTTTGGAATAGGACTGTTGCTTTTAAGTTTCATTTCTTTAGCTTTGTTCAAGTCATTATCAGAAGGCTTCACCTTGGAATTCATCTTCTCAACAGGTTTCGATTTTTGAGTCTTCCCCTGTTTTGAAGTTTTGAGATTCCCTTTTGGAGCCTTCTGATGCTCTCCCTTTTTGAATTTATCAGGACGATGCTGGCAATATCTTGCAATGTGACTAGCAATGCCACACGTGTAACATATTTGTCGTTTCACTTGCGATTTTGCTTTGACTCCATCAGTCTTTGCAGAACGTGAGGACTTGTGTGGATCCTGAGATACAGACGAAACAGGTCTATTTTGCTTTTTAGAAACAGAATTACGTTCAACAGGATTTTTCGATTTTGATTTTGGTGGAAAAAAAGGGTAAATGCACGGTACCCTAGACCGCGGGAGGGATCTCCCTCCCCAAGCTAGCTTAGCCCCATAGCTGCCTGGCGGTTACTACCTAGCAGGATTATTCGGGCCGAGCTGGACTCGAACCCGCGTCCTCCCGTTTGGAATGGGTGAGGCTGGTTCTATTTTGGTGGAATATATTTTGTCTCACCAATTTCTTTTGTTCGTTTTACCAATAATTTTTAGATTTATCAGCTTTATGAGGCAAAACAACAGAATTCAAATCCATGCAAATAGAACCAAAATAATGTTAGAACATTCATCGCTCTTATACACAAAGCCCACAATCTAAAACATCAGAAGAAATTGAAATATTGTTTGATTGTTCAGAAATAAAAGCATTGTTTTTCTGAATTTTGTTATTCAAATCAAAAGCATCAACATCATCCTTATCATCGTCATCCACCCAATCTTCAATAATTACTTGGTCTGCAGTTGAAGCAATAGGGTTAGTAACATTCACTTTCTCACAAACGATGTCACCTTTCATCATAGTATTACAATCAATCTTTGGTGACACCGTTGAATCAAAGTTTTCCGTGGTCTTTTCACCATTTGACCCAATAGAAACTTTTGACACTGATTCTGACTCTTTATCAGTCATTTTTTATTCAACTGTTTCAAATGATTTATTGGTAGGTTCTACTGAATTGACCGATTCTAAGTTTTTACAATCAGTCTTTTATGAGGAATCACAACTCAAATAAGAAGAAACAGGTGATTCAATAATTTTGTCAGACTTAATTTCAGTTTGAGGTGACTCAACTTCTTTATGTGGTTCATCACTGCACTCTACTGATTCAACTATTTCTGATTTCTCACAACTAATTGCTTCAGTGGAGTCGCAAGTTGAACCACATGAAGTAGCTGATTCACTCTGTTTGCCGCTTTCAAACCCTTTTAAAAATTCAGCCAACCCCTTCATCATGGCAAACTCTACATTATTCAAATCCACATCAGACTCTCCGTTTTGAGTTTTTATTTCAGGTGAACTTTGTGAAAAACATGATTCTATATTTTCCAGTTCATCAATATTTGCGTTATTCTCAAAATTTAGAGTTTCCGTGTGGTTTGAAACATTTTCAGGTTTGATAAACCTCTTTTGATAGGTCTGTTTCTCTAAAAAGATTTCAGTTTTACCAGGCCTTGTAATTTTAAATTTTCTAGATTTTGTAGGTTCCACCTTTTTGTCTTCTGGTTTCCCATATTCCATTGTAGGTAGATTTTCTATCTCCTCTTTAGTAATGAGAATTGAGGAATGATTGTTATTATATGGTGGAGGTATGCATACAAATCCCAATCCTTTATTCCCCACTTCCTTTTTGCTATATTTTAACTGTTGACTAATCATTTTTTCAACTTTAGCACTAGACACATCGAATTTTTTAAAATTAAATTTTGTATTTTCAAATGTTGATTTTAGATTATCAAGTTCAATAGTTAATTTTTGTGACAAATCTTTGAAATGGAGATACCTACATCTCTCTTGACTCAAATCGCTTTGCAACTGACGGATATCACGCTTTTGCGCCTCCACCATATCCTTATATCTATTAAATTTCTTTTTAGTATGATATAAATCAGATTTGGACACTTGCAGTTGCATAACGAGTGAGTCAGCCTGAGCTTTATAACCATCTACCTTATGTCTACAAGCTTCTGTACAAGATATATTATCTACACGTACCTCAGTAGCAGACGGATACACATCACCCATTAATGCCATGAAGGCATGATAAACATTGTCTTCACTTATATTCAGATCAGCCATATGGTTTGCCCAATTGAAGCCTCCCCCTTCCTGTGCCACCAACGCGTTGTTTGGATTAGTAGCAGGATCTAATCCAGAATTGATGTGTTGATTCTGGAAGGTGAGTTAGGAGGAACAGTGGGAGCTGCACGCGACACACTCAAATTCGAAGTAGAAAGTGTGTTTTGTGATGGTCTTGGCGGAACTGACAGTGACGGTCACGTTTGAATCTGATCTTTCCCTCTCTGGTTACGACATTCACGAGCAAAATGACCAGGCTCATGGCAATTAAAACACCTAAGCTTTGTAGGACCGATCCTGATAGCATAGGAACCTAGATTTGATACCTAATGTCCATAATAGCGGAAATATTATGACACGATTACCAAGTAACAAGAATTAGTCAATTAAACGTCAATTTTATTGATATAACATCAAGTCTCCAATTTGACAGAGCTTCGCTACTTCAGAGGACAAAGTTACAAATGACAAGATCAAGCTAGCTATTTATAGGATAGTAAGTTCACTAGAGGGGAGAGAAGTTCGGGCGAACTTGACATAGTCAAGTTCGGTCGAACTTGACTTCATAAACCAATCTCAAGCGAACTTGGCTTCCATATACATAAATACTTCTGCTAGCCTATTCACACCTAATCTATACAGACTCGATATAAGACTAAGACATAGACATTCTGCACCAACAGACCCTCCCTTGGATATCGTCTTCGTCTTTTATCAGTCTTCAAAACTCTGTCTTCAATAAAACTTTAACGCGTACGACCAAAGACGTTCTTGTACGGCATCTTTCGTCTTTCTTGCTTTGGATCTGGCGTCTGATCAGTAGGAGGCACTTTATTCATAAATTGAAACCTTCTGAGCCTTGCCGCCCTACCTCTTTCATGTATCTCTTCAAGACGCTTTTCTTTGTTAAAAAATTCAACACGTTCATGATCCCTCCAGCTCGTTTCCCACATCTTTCCAGAGTTAACTTCTCGAGCATAACATACATTAACGACCCTTTGATATTGCATAGCTTGCTCCCTTTCACGTTCTTCAAACACTATCTTGCTGTAGAACAAGCACTTGATATCTTCTTTCGAGCAATTCACTAGCCACATCGGGTCTAGTATTCTGATCGTTCTCCACATCCCCCTCATACCTTGAAACCCTAATATCTCAACCCTTTCCTTAGTGATATCTAGATGATCTTCAAATCGTAATACTATCACAGCTTCACATATGTTAGGATCAATCTGCCACCACTTAAACACTGGATAAAAGTTCTGTTTGATTGGCATCAACGACATGTTTCTCATTGTTCTTGGGCGTTTCATGATCAACGTGATATCTTTCTCCCCTGTCTTCTTGTTCGTTTTGATACGACGACCCGGGATGAAAGGCTTCCAATATCTAAATCCCTTTGTTGCTTCAAACTTGATCATTTTCCATAGCAACTGATCAATATATTTGTCACACCCTCAATTTCCACTTGCGGAGTTTTACCGCGAGGCGTGTGAACAAACCAGAATCTGAAACACTAGTACGTCGAACGACTCTATATGATTTGATAATACGTTTTCCAAAAATCATTTGTTTAACCATTCATCGTAGATTTTATATTGTCTTAGTTAGTTACCAATGTTTAGCGGAAGCATTAGTTTTTATGGTTGAGCGGAAGCATAAAATAAGTAGTGAAACGGGCGCCAACACAAACGCCAAAACAAATGAAAAACCCAAAACAATGTTTGTAAATGAGACTCGATAAAAGATGTCTTGTTCAATGCATGTGAGTGCACCTAGAGCTCCTAGCGTCCTGAGAAACATGTAAAGAAACAAGTGTCAACATTAAAGATGAGTGAGTTCACAGGTTTTCATAAATTCGTTTGTTCGGTTATGAGTTTGTTTCCCCCGTTATCCCTAACCCGGGATAACGATTTAGTTCCATTATTCCCAACCCGGAATAATAATGATGTTGGTTCCATTATTCCAAACCCGGGATAATATAGTTGTTGTTTCCATTATCCCTAACCCGGGATAATACAGTTGTTGTTTCTATTATCCCCAACCCGGGATAATATAGTTGATTCGTAATTAAGTTCAATGTTAACATATATAGGTAGCTAGCCTAAAGTCATGTCACGTAAGTGTTCGCGATCGAAGCTGACTGTTGTGCCTCCGTGTTGCCAGGCCTATCACTGACCAAGGCGAAGTTAGGCCAAATTATTCACCCGTTGACCATACCCGGTCGGCTAGCGCGACTAGCTCGGATGGGGCTTGTCGGGCCCAGTAGTACTACTTATAATTTCCCCGCTATTAAAACCCAATACTAACGATCCTAGAGATTGTTGAGGACTTATGTGATATAGCTGCTTAGTGACCATAACATTACATTAACATCAACTTAGTTACCAAATAGTTATGTGACGTTAATTTCGTATAATGTAAAGAGATTGAGTTTGAAGAGTGTATACATGTTTCTCCCCCTGTTGTTTAAAACCGGATAAAATTAGGGGCCGTGAACTCACCTTTAGTTGCTCGGTTAGTGTAACACAGAAGTTGCAAATGATGGGACCGCTAATTGCGTCCTAATAAACCAATTGATTCCAAGTCAGTGTGTGAACACACTAATACAAATTCTACACATAATTTACGCACAAAGTGATACACACAATCAAAATCCCTAACACTCAAACATGCATGCAAGTATCCTCATGTGAACATAGGAATCAAAACAATTTATCATGAACATAATCCAATCCATACAACACTTTGGTGCACACATTCACAAGTTATCAAGTTTCAGCTTACATACTCATAATTCGGCTGTTTTCTAGGGTTTTTATATAATAGTTCCAACGTTCCAAAAATTCCAATTATTTTACAGCAGGTGACAATCATACTGTAGAAATTTATATAAAATTTTCAAATCCTAATACTTTACCAATTATCCATAAATATTAATATACTAGGCTGCAGTCAGATTCGTCGCTTTCTGACTGCAGTCCACGGAAGAATTTATTTAAAAATCACTGATCGTCCAATTAACAAAATTCCAGTTGGAGTTGCCCGGAAATTTCCATACCTAGTTGCTGTACAAATTTCATGATTCGACTCCCTACAGATTATTAAATCCAACTCGATAAACAACTAACAAAATTTCAGGATTTTCACAGCTTTAGTTACTGAACTTATTTGGCCACTTAAAAATATCAAACGACTTCAGAAAAATATGAATCCAGCGCCATTAGATTCGTTATTCAAATCTCTACGTTTTAGAATTCAGAAAATCCGTTTTTCGACAACTAACGACCGAGTTACAGCCAGTTGAAGTCGGCTGTAACTATCATTCAGCAAACAGTTTCAGCATTTTATCACAACTAATTCGCAATAACCGTCGATACAATGAACCTAGGCGATCAAGAACTGATTTTTCCAATCATAGATCAATACATATATCATATCCATGCAAACCCTAATCATAATCTCTAGTTTTTATAAGCAAAACACAGCCTATGTTTTCCAGATTTCGAACAAACATCAAACTTTCAATCTAGCATTAACAATCCGAAAACAACACAATCACTTCATTCAAACACCTATATCCGAATATGATCTTGTAAAAATGATAAATTCTAATCTTTAATGATAAGGTAAACGAACCGTGAGTGAGATGAGGAACCGATTGATCAAAGATAATTGCGACCGAGAAGATGAAGATGGAGTTGTAACAAGCTGCTTGCGGTCGAAGAGATGAACAAGGGCTGCTCGCGATCAATGGAACAAGCGTAAGGCTGCCGACGGCTGATTAGATGCTAGGGTTTTGTGTGTTGTGAAGAAAGCATGCATGTGTTTGTATATATAGGCGCAAGAGATGAAGAGGTTACGGTTTGGGTGTCTCGCGGCCGAGGGCTTGGGTGGGTCGGTTTGGGTTGTTTGCTCGCGACATGGTTTGGGTTTAAGGTTTGGGTTCTAAACTTGATCCCCAAGTTTAGTTCCTTGAGTCGCAAGAAAAAGAGGCCGGCTCGTGTCGCGGTTCGGCTCGATTCATTTGTTTATTTATTACGTCTATACATTATAACTAACATAAAGCACGAACTCGGATATCACATAATAACGTAGCACGTAATTTATTCGACAAGTATTGCGTTTAAGTTATCCGAAAAACCGGGATGTCACATTATCCCCATTTGAAAGAATTTTCGTCCCGAAAATTGAGTAAACGCGGTTTAGAATGTAGCGTACATGTTTAGAGTGCCACGCACAAAGAGTTAGTTCGTTTACGATGGTATGCGAAGTTACAAGAAGTTCCCAAGTGCCATGCACAAAGATTTAGTTAACAATGGTACGCGGAAGTATGAGAAATTTCCAGGTTGTCACATCATCCCCATGTTGAAAGAATTTTCGTCCCGAAAATTTAGTTGTTGGTATCATTAGTTTGCTGCTCAGCTGCAAAGAGGTGTGGGTATTTGCTTTTCATTTTGTCCTCTCTTTCCCACGTGAACTCCGGTCCACGCTTAGAGTCCCAACGAACCTTAACGATCGGAATCTTGCTGTGCCTTCGAGTCTTGATCTCACGATCCATGATCTCGATAGGCTGTTCCACAAAGTGCAGTTGTTCATCCACTTGAATCTCATCCAATGGAATAACTAGAGTTTCATCTGATAGACACTTCTTCAGATTTGACACGTGAAACACGTTGTGAACTCCACTGAGTTCGGCAGGAAGGTCTAATTGATAAGCTACGGGTCCGATACGTTTCAAGATCACAAACGGACCTACGTACCTTGGGTTTAGTTTGCCCCGTTTTCCGAAGCGGATTACACCCTTCCAGGGTGACACCTTCAGTAGGACTCGGTCGCCTACTTGAAATTCGAGCGGTTTGCGTCGTTGATCAGCGTAGCTTTTCTGTCGATCTCGTGCCGCCGCCATGCGGTTTTTGATTTGTACAATCTTTTCAGTAGCCTCAAGTATTAACTCAGGGCCTGTGAGTTGACTGTCACCGACTTCTGCCCAACAGACCGGTGATCTACATTTACGACCGTATAATGCCTCAAACGGTGCTGCCGAAATACTCGTATGATAACTGTTGTTATATGAGAATTCCACTAAAGGCAGGTGGATTTCCCAACTATTTCCGAAGTCTACTACGCATGCCCTACGCATGTCTTCCAACGTCTGTATGGTCCTTTCGCTTTGACCATCAGTCTGAGGGTGATAGGCTGTGCTCATATCTAAGCGTGTTCCCAACGCTTTCTGAAGTGACTGCCAAAAGTTGGATGTGAAGCGAGCATCTCTGTCTGAGATGATGGACGTTGGCACTCCGTGCGAGAAACTACTTCCTTAATGTAGATGCGAGTCAACTTCTCCATCTTATCGGTTTCTTTAATAGCTAGGAAGTGTGCGGACTTAGTTAAACGATCCACAATCACCCAGATGGTATCGCAACCACCCAAAGTTCGCGGGAGTTTAGTGATGAAATCCATCGAGATCTGATCCCATTTCCACACTGGGATCTCAGGTTGTTGGAGTAGCCCCGATGGCTTTTGATACTCTACCTTGACTTTTGCACAAGTCAAACACTTACTCACGTAGGTGGCTATATCAGCTTTCATGTTGGGCCACCAATACGCAGCTTTAAGGTCTTGATACATCTTATCCGAACCAGGATGGACAGAGTATCGGGATTTGTGAGCTTCGTCCATGACTAGCTCTCTGAGGTTTCCGTAGAGAGGTACCCATATGCGATTCATGAAATACCGGGCTCCACTGGGTTTTACTTCCCAATCGCGTTCCATTTTTCCCACCGATTCGGCCTTGATGTTTTCCTCCTTAACTGCTTCTAACTGGGCGTCGCGTATTTGTTCGGGTAGCCCCGAATGAATAGTGAGTTGTAATGCTCGTACACGACGAGGTTTCAAGTGTTCCTTCCTACTGAGGGCATCAGCTACCATGTTAGCTTTACCCGGGTGATACCGAATGGCACACTCATAATCGTTCAAGAGTTCGACCCAGCGACGCTGTCGCATGTTCAACTCCTTCTGATCAAAGATGTGTTGGAGGCCCTTATGGTCTGTAAAGATTGTGCACTTCATTCCATAGAGGTAGTGTCTCCAAATCTTAAGTGCAAACACTACTGCTCCCAATTCCAGGTCATGCGTCGTGTAGTTTTTCTCGTGAACCTTCAATTGGCGGGACGCATACGCTGATGACCTTATCGCATTGCATGAGTACGCATCCAACCCCTGAATGGAAGCATCACAATATACTACAAAGTCATCTGTCCCTTCCGGCAAGGACATAATGGGTGCACTGCAAAGTTTCTGTTTCAGCAATTGAAATGCCGCTTCCTGCTTGTCACCCCAAGCATACTTGATGCCTTTCTGGGTGAGGGTAGTAAGCGGTTGTGCGATCTTTGAAAATCCCTCGATGAAGCGTCTGTAGTAACCAGCCAAACCCAAAAATTGGCGGATCTCCGTCGGTGTCCTGGGTGCTTCCCAGTTTTTGATGGCTTCAATCTTGGCAGGGTCTACATGGATACCCTTTTCATTTACGATATGCCCGAGAAACTTTCTTCCCGAATCCAGAAATCACACTTCGAAAGCTTGGCATATAGCTTCTCCTGTTGAAGTAATCCTAGCAGTAATCGTAGATGTTCAGCATGTTCTTCACTTTTAGAGTAGATGAGTATGTCATCGATGAACACAATGACAAACTTGTCGAGGTATGGTTTACACACACGGTTCATGAGGTCCATGAACACCGCGGGTGCGTTGGTGAGACCGAAGGGCATGACCAAGAACTCATAATGGCCATACCGAGTACGAAATGCCGTCTTAGCGATATCCTCCTCCCTGACGCGTAGCTGGTGGTAACCGACCGTAGATCAATCTTGGAGTAGTAGCTTGACCCTTGCAGTTGGTCGAAGAGATCGTCGATGCGAGGTAATGGGTATCGGTTCTTGACAGTAACCTTGTTGAGTTCCCTGTAGTCGATGCACATGCGGAAGGTCCCGTCCTTCTTCTTGACAAAAAGGACTGGAGCTCCCCATGGCGAAGCGCTTGGTCGGATAAATCCCTTTTCTAACAGCTCCTGAAGTTGGGTAGACAGCTCCTGCAGCTCGGTTGGAGCTAGGCGGTATGGAGCCTTGGCAATAAGAGTTGCATGGTTCGCCAATTCGATTTCAAACTCCAATTGTCGATGGGGTGGAAGACCAGGTAATTCCTCTGGGAATACATCGGAAAAATCACGGACGACAGGGATGTCTTTTATACGTTTCTCGTCTTTAGGCTGTTCGGTAACCAGTGCGAGTAAAGCGAAGGAGTTCTTTCTCCGAAGATACTTCTGCGCTTGCATGTAAGAGATGATGTTGGTGACGGCGCTTGCCTTCTCGCCTTGCACCGTCAAGATTTCATCGTTAGAGAGCGGAATACGGATAGATTTTTCGAAGCAGAGAACTTCAGCCCGAACGTCGGATAGCCAGTCTATTCCGACTACCACGTCAAAACTACCCAGTGTAGTTGTCATCAGATCAATGGTAAAGGTGTGACCCACGAGTTTGAGTTGACAGCCGGATACTATATGGGTCACATCTACGGATTTACCATCTGCTAGTTCTATGACATAAGGGGTCTCTAAGGGTTTAGGCGTGAGATTTAGGTTCTTCCTAAAAGACTCAGATATAAAACTCCTATCCGCACCCATATCAAAAAGCACAGTAGCAAAATGTTCATTAAGGGGAAACTTACCGGTGACCACGTTCGAGTCGTTTCTGGCCTCTCCGCGGCCCAATGTAAATGCGCGACCTTTGGCACCTCCTGTGCCACCATTTCCATTATTGTTGTTGTTATTGTTGTTGTTATGGTTATTGTGGTTGTGGTTGTTCCCACCATTGTTGTTGTTGTTACGCAGCTGTGGGCAGTCTCTTTTGAAGTGGGCAGTGCTACCACACTGATAGCATCCCCGGTTAACACCCTGTTGTGGGCCTTGGGGTTGATTTTGGTTCTGTCGGGACATGATTTCCCCACGACAATCCTTTGCCGCATGTCCCATCTTGCCACATCGTTGGCAGCGATTTCCGGCACAAGGGCCGTTATGATGAAGATTACAGCGGTTGCACTGCGGCTTTCGACCTACATAGCCGCTTGCGTTCTGGTTGTTGTTGTTGTTGTTGGCGGGCTGATTTTGGTGACCCCGGTGGCTGTTGTAATGATTGAACCGTTTCTGGTTCCCCTGTTGTGGCTGGGATGACGAAGACTGTCGAACAGACGAGTCTTCAAACTTTCTTTTGTTATCAGGGGCAACTTCAGTTATACCCCGTGCTGGCAACTTCTTTTGTTCCACCGCCTTATCGGTGAGTTTGTGCGCCAACCTGATTGCTTGATGCTCCGTTGCAGGGTTACTAGCCATCACCATACCCTGAATTTCCGGGACCAGACCCCCAAGATAGAACTCGAGTCTTTTCTCCACAGTGTTGGCCAGATCGGGACACAGAAATACCAGGTCGTGATGTTTCGCTGTGTATGCTTCGATTTCAGATCCCACCATCTTGTGGTTCCATAATGTTTGCTCCAACTGTTGGACTCTGTCTCGCGGACAGTACTCTTCTTTGATTAGGGCCTTAAACTCGGCCCAGGCCATTGCATTTGCAGCAATAAGTCCACGCGTTTGGACTTGTGCATTCCACCAAGTTAGTGCCCCATCTTCCAGTGTTGAGGCTGCGTACTTAACCTTGTTGGCCTCTAGACAGTTGCACATTTCAAATACTGATTCAGATTTTTCGATCCAGCGAACCAGTCCTATGGGTCCTTCTGCCCCCGAGAATTTGCTTGGTTTCGCGTCGAGGAACATCTTCTAGGGGTTAAATCCCCCTCCTGCCGGTTGGTTCTGAACACCCGCTAGAGCCGCGTTCACGTGCTCTTGAATCATTGTAGCTAGTTCTTCGGGCGTCATGTTAAGGTTTCCACGCCGTCCAGTTGCCATTTAGATCTTCGAAAAACAACATAAACACACCCCGATAAGTCTATAAATCCAATATAGTTATCCTACTTCGTACTTAAATAATTATCAAGTTATGTCAACTCAAATATATTAAATAGTCAAAAGAAATACTTGATTAAATGAAGTTTCAACGTCTTACAAAGTGCCAACCAAACATATGAATTCACTATAAAGTCTCAAGTTTAAACACATGTGGGAAAATAAATAGACTGAAGGAAAGTAAATAAAATAAGCGAGACGTGTCAGTCGTCTACGTCTCCATCCCCCAGATCACTATCGTTGCCATCATCCT
Source organism: Scalesia atractyloides (assembly GCA_947069175.1). NCBI lineage: Eukaryota > Viridiplantae > Streptophyta > Magnoliopsida > Asterales > Asteraceae > Scalesia > Scalesia atractyloides. The sequence continues at coordinate 34,618,763 of CAMTDV010000030.1, forward strand.
GCGCGGCATTCCCGGCTTCTACAGCTGGGTCCTCCTCCGGATCCTCCTCTGGATCCTCTTCTGGATCCTCCTCTGGATCCTCTTCAGGATCCTCCTCTGGATCCTCTTCCGGATCCTCCTCTACCGGCACTGGAGGGGCCGATGCTGGTGCAGGTGCTTGATTTTGTTCTAGCTCCTGAATTCTCCAACTAGATTCCAGGACTCTGTCTTCGAGCCAGTCGGCTCTTATCTGCTCAGCACGCAGATCTCTGGCTAAGGTGTTACGAGCTATCTTACTCGTATGTTGCTCTTCCTCGAGCGAGCCAGTTTTACCTGTCAATTGTCGTATCATCCATCCCTGTGCTAGGAAGGTTTCCTGCATTCTTTCTAATTGTTCTTGTTGTTTCTGTATCATATTTCTAAGTAGGTCATTTCCTACTTCTACAGAGTTAACCGGTTTGACCGGCACAGCGATGATTGGGCGTGATGACGACTCCTCCCCAGAGCGAGCCTTTTCCTCGCAGCTGAGCGTGTCTCCACGCCATAAGATGGTAAGGGTTCCACCATAGGTGCCTTTCCTGGCGCTCTTGGTGGCGTAAGTTTGTCGGATGATGATGATGATGATGACATTGCCTGTTAGGTTGTGTTGTTAGTTACGAGTTGTTTTCATTTCTTACTATGAAGTCATAATCTACATACACAGTTGTAGTATATCACATAATAAGATATAATCAGTTCGGTGCCAAACTACGTCTAGTGTCGTGTAATCAGCTATAGTTTAGGTCTACTTTTAATGCAAACCTGGTTCTCTATAGCTAGTGGCTCTGATACCAATCTGTCACACCCTCAATTTCCACTTGCGGAGTTTTACCGCGAGGCGTGTGAACAAACCAGAATCTGAAACACTAGTACGTCGAACGACTCTATATGATTTGATAATACGTTTTCCAAAAATCATTTGTTTAACCATTCATCGTAGATTTTATATTGTCTTAGTTAGTTACCAATGTTTAGCGGAAGCATTAGTTTTTATGGTTGAGCGGAAGCATAAAATAAGTAGTGAAACGGGCGCCAACACAAACGCCAAAACAAATGAAAAACCCAAAACAATGTTTGTAAATGAGACTCGATAAAAGATGTCTTGTTCAATGCATGTGAGTGCACCTAGAGCTCCTAGCGTCCTAAGAAACATGTAAAGAAACAAGTGTCAACATTAAAGATGAGTGAGTTCACAGGTTTTCATAAATTCGTTTGTTCGGTTATGAGTTTGTTTCCCCCGTTATCCCTAACCCGGGATAACGATTTAGTTCCATTATTCCCAACCCGGAATAATAATGATGTTGGTTCCATTATTCCAAACCCGGAATAATAAAGTTGTTGTTTCCATTATCCCTAACCCGGGATAATATAGTTGTTGTTTCCATTATCCCTAACCCGGGATAATACAGTTGTTGTTTCCATTATCCCCAACCCGGGATAATATAGTTGATTCGTAATTAAGTTCAATGTTAACATATATAGGTAGCTAGCCTAAAGTCATGTCACGTAAGTGTTCGCGATCGAAGCTGACTGTTGTGCCTCCGTGTTGCCAGGCCTATCACTGACCATGGCGAAGTTAGGCCAAATTATTCACCCGTTGACCATACCCGGTCGGCTAGCGCGACTAGCTCGGATGGGGCTTGTCGGGCCCAGTAGTACTACTTATAATTTCCCCGCTATTAAAACCCAATACTAACGATCCGAGAGATTGTCGAGGACTTATGTGATATAGCTGCTTAGTGACCATAACATTACATTAACATCAACTTAGTTACCGAATAGTTATATGACGTTAATTTCGTATAACGTAAAGAGATTGAGTTTGAAGAGTGTATACATGTTTCTCCCCCTGTTGTTTAAAACCGGATAAAATTAGAGGCCGTGAACTCACCTTTAGTTGCTCGGTTAGTGTAACACAGAAGTTGCAAATGATGGGACCGCTAATTGCGTCCTAATAAACCAATTGATTCCAAGTCAGTGTGTGAACACACTAATACAAATTCTACACATAATTTACGCACAAAGTGATACACACAATCAAAATCCCTAACACTCAAACATGCATGCAAGTATCCTCATGTGAACATAGGAATCAAAACAATTTATCATGAACATAATCCAATCCATACAACACTTTGGTGCACACATTCACAAGTTATCAAGTTTCAGCTTACATACTCATAATTCGGCTGTTTTCTAGGGTTTTTATATAATAGTTCCAACGTTCCAAAAATTCCAATTATTTTACAGCAGGTGACAATCATACTGTAGAAATTTATAAAAATTTTTCAAATCCTAATACTTTACCAATTATCCATAAATATTAATATACTAGGCTGCAGTCAGATTCGTCGCTTTCTGACTGCAGTCCACGGAAGAATTTATTTAAAAATCACTGATCGTCCAATTAACAAAATTCTAGTTGGAGTTGCCCGGAAATTTCCATACCTAGTTGCTGTAAATATTTCATGATTCGACTCCCTACAGATTATTAAATCCAACTCGATAAACAACTAACAAAATTTCAGGATTTTCACAGCTTTAGTTACTGAACTTATTTGGCCACTTAAAAATATCAAACGACTTCAGAAAAATATGAATCCAGCGCCATTAGATTCGTTATTCAAATCTCTACGTTTTAGAATTCAGAAAATCCGTTTTTCGACAACTAACGACCGAGTTACAGCCAGTTGAAGTCGGCTGTAACTATCATTCAGCAAACAGTTTCAGCATTTTATCACAACTAATTCGCAATAACCGTCGATACAATGAACCTAGGCGATCAAGAACTGATTTTTCCAATCATAGATCAATACATATATCATATCCATGCAAACCCTAATCATAATCTCTAGTTTTTATAAGCAAAACACAGCCTATGTTTTCCAGATTTCGAACAAACATCAAACTTTCAATCTAGCATTAACAATCCGAAAACAACACAATCACTTCATTCAAACACCTATATCCGAATATGATCTTGTAAAAATGATAAATTCTAATCTTTAATGATAAGGTAAACGAACCGTGAGTGAGATGAGGAACCGATTGATCAAAGATAATTGCGACCGAGAAGATGAAGATGGAGTTGTAACAAGCTGCTTGCGGTCGAAGAGATGAACAAGGGCTGCTCGCGATCAATGGAACAAGCGTAAGGCTGCCGACGGCTGATTAGATGCTAGGGTTTTGTGTGTTGTGAAGAAAGCATGCATGTGTTTGTATATATAGGCGCAAGAGATGAAGAGGTTACGGTTTGGGTGTCTCGCGGCCGAGGGCTTGGGTGGGTCGGTTTGGGTTGTTTGCTCGCGACATGGTTTGGGTTTAAGGTTTGGGTTCTAAACTTGATCCCCAAGTTTAGTTCCTTGAGTCGCAAGAAAAAGAGGCCGGCTCGTGTCGCGGTTCGGCTCGATTCATTTGTTTATTTATTACGTCTATACATTATAACTAACATAAAGCACGAACTCGGATATCACATAATAACGTAGCACGTAATTTATTCGACAAGTATTGCGTTTAAGTTATCCGAAAAACCGGGATGTCACAATATTTCATATGGTACGTGACATTCCTTGTTTGAACATGTTCTTCCACATCCCAGTAAGGTAATGTCTTGAAGTCTGTCAGATATTCAAAGTATTGAACTCCAAATTCCTGTTTAATGGCATTAAGCTCCTTAAACCACCCCTAGCTTAGGATATCACCTAATGACACGTCTTTATCTCTTGTAAAGAATGCTAGAGGACGTCGAAACTTTCTTTCACGTGGCATCTCTTTAAACCAGGATTTCTTTGCTTGAGCAATTTCTTCCTTTGTCATTGGCTTCAGAACTTTACCATCACGTATTGATTCTTCAATCTTTTCTTTAAGCATATCCTCCTTCAACTGCTTGTACATTTCTTCAAACGTTGGGAAACTGTCTGTATTAGAACCCACATACTTCTCAGCCTCGTCTTTCTCGTCATCAGAAGACCAATCTTCCACTATCACCCTGTTATACTCGTCTGCCTCATATCTTCGCTGATAATTAGGCTCGAATGTATTCACGTTCAACACTTGTTCTTCGAAATCAAAGTCTAATGTTTCAGCATCAACTTCAATCAACTTGGCCAAATCTTCTTTAGTATAATTGTGAACATATTCTCCCTCTTCAACGTTGTGTTCAAGCACGAGTATCAAAGGTTTTGTCGGGATTGCAGCAACAGGATTTGCAATAGTAATAGCATCAGACATAACAATATCATAAGATGGCCCTGTTTGCCCTGACTCCCCCTGATCTTGATCATTCATAGCATTCGCTTCATCATTCAGGAGATTAGAAAAATCAAAACTTTCATTCACTGTTGCATCAACCACCTTTATCCCTGTACCATCCGGATCATCATCATTACCTCTATTTATTTCCAGCAGTCGCAACATAATTTTCATCTTTCAACGCCCCAAATATTGGTTTTGCAACAGGTGCTGAATCCTGCTTCTGGAACTTTAACAATTTCTTTACAGTGGTCTCATCAAGGTGACTGAAGTATAAAATGTTATTTGGATCATGTGTAATATCTGTGAACTTTTCATCGATAAGCATCTGTACGAATCTCAGATATAAACACAATCTTGTATCCTCCATATTCTTCGACATATGAGTAAATACAAGTTTCGAAAAGTTATACGGCTTCTTCAGAATCAACGCCATAGCCATACAAGCCATATAATCTTGTACATCATCAAGACCCGCTTTACGTTGGCTAAAAGTATGAATTATTGCATGCATGAGAAGCTTGTAGGGGTTTGGAACTTCCCCTTTCTTCAGCGTAGGCTTATTAACACTTCCTTTATAGCCCATCCTATAAAAACAACCACAAACCATCTTCTCGTCTAGAAAAATAGGATCAAATTTTTCGTCGTTGAATTGTAAGATCCTGCGAATATCATATCAGTGACTGTGATCTCTTTGTTTACGTTTCTGACTTGTACTAACGAAGTAATAGTCTTCTTGCCATCACTGATACTTGCATTCATCCAGAAATGATAAGTATGCAATCGATAAGACATTGTTCGCTCAGTAATAGCTCGATGAATCGGACAATCCTTGAGAAACTTCATAATGCTTTCGTATTCTTTCAGCGATGGACACAACGCCTTGTCGAGAGTAATACAGGTGTTGTGGAACTTAGAAAAATCCATCGTGATTACCCGCGCTGGTTCTTGAACCTGAAAATCGACGCAAAACATTTAGCACGCATTTTGAGAAAAAGTTACAAAATTTCCAACATTTTACATCAAGTTCTGGCGAACTTGATGTTGATATAATAAGCCTGTTTAAGTTAAGTTCGCCAGAACATGTTACATTACATGTTCAACAAAAGCATCATAAGTTCGGGCGAACTTAGAGTTAACAATTTTCAAACTTTTAAATTCTAAGTTCGAGCGAACTTCTCTAAGCATTCACAATTTTCAGATTTTATACCTAAGTTCGGTCGAGCTTAGTGTTAGAACATGAATCTTGTTGTTTAAAGATGCAAGTTCGGCCGGACTTGATGAACAAGTTCGGGCGAACTTGTCATCTTCTTCAACATAACATGCAGCAACTGAAATACCATTTTAATCAAATTCATTTCAAATCCATGGTCGATTTATGTTGATTATCACCGTTTTAAGTTCAATTTGTCCAAGAGATCCCTAGTTCTATCAGATTTAACATTTTTAGATCTTGAACAACGGATAAATGTTCAATTCATGGATCAAATATCAAATACACACCTCGGCCATTGTAGATGGTGTGCAAATCACCACAAACAATAAAAATTTCGGCAGAATAACGGCAAATTTTTGACAATTTTGAATAATCGCTCTCAAACAATAAGTTCGCTCAGAGAGAAAGTGATACTGATATTGAAGTTCGGCCGAACTTGCATTCCATTTATACCATAGCAAGTTCGGGCGAACTTGTAAGCCCAAGTTATGAGGCCCATGATATGTTCGAGCGGACTTATACAAATCCAACAGCTATCAAACAAGTTCGGTCGAACTTGTTTCAAAATGAAACTTTAAACAGTTAAGCAAGTTCGGCCGAACATGCCTAAACTCAATTTCAAATTTTCAAGTTTTTGCAATTTTAGTCCCTGAACTTTTCACATTTTATCAGTTCTGAAAATCCACTCAGTTGACCAAGTCCAAGCTAATGACCTTGGTTAACCAATTTGTCTGCCGAGTCCAAGTTAATGACCCCGGTTTGACCCGATATGAACAAACTGTTGATATTTTCAAAATCAAAGTTTCAAATTAATGAACTTTTCATCGTTTTGGCTTTTCAGATTTTACAGATTAGCTCCCAGCCTGTTGTCAATTAGATTCCCACCAAATTTAGCACCTTACCAGACTTCGAAGACCCGTTCTCCAACATTGGTTTGCTGCAAACAATGTAGAAACAAAATCTTTTTGTATTTTTGTATGTTTATGCTAAAACACACTGAAAATCTTTTTGGTTTTAATCTGTAAAGCAGATAAACTATGTACAGAACAATGTAAACTTTGTACAAACATATTTACAGACATATTTTTGTGCATTCGTCTCTAAGGATCATATCAGTTTTATGAGACATATCACTAGTATCGTTGACCTTTAGATGGCTTTAAGTTTTAAACTCATTTATCTAGATTGTCGATATGTTTGTCCACTTAAACTTTACCACATTTCTCAATTGTTCCAAGATATGTTAAGATATGATTTATGAAACTTGACTTATCTGAGGTTCCCACTTCTTGAATATACTCCCGTATCAAGATTCCCTAGATTTCATATTACAGGTGAGTATAACGTAATTGATATATGTATCTGGGTTAATGTGAGGCCTTGAGAGCTCAGGTTAGTACTACCGTACAGACAAAGAGATGAAGGCTCGACTTTAAGGTGTGTTCCATTTAAGGAATCTTTTCAGCAGTGCAAATGATTAGATCATTCGATACTTTTCAAGTTTGCAAATGATTAGATCATTCGATACTTTTCAAGTTTACAAAAATATTATAAAAGTTCTAGGCTATTGCTTCTGCAAAATCAGAAGAACTTCTATAATACCCCAGATATCAACTATCTATAAAGACCTCGTATCTTAGAATCACGCAACCTCTCAAACAAAATTTTGGAGTACTAAGTCCATATATCCAAGATGTGTTAATCCACACGATTAAGCAGTTGTAAAATTTAGTTTATATCCCTGAAACAATTTACTAAACGTGTAAAACCTATCGACACATCCACAGTAAGACTTGTTTATAACTTTTTAAACTTTACATTTCTTTAGCATACTGTGATAGTCCACTGATGTACTATCATTTCCTTTTTGTGACACCGAATTCTTTTTGTCTTTTTTTAATGTTTTTGTACTTTTTGAAAATTTTCATATGTTTTTGTATTTTCTCAAATATTTCTCCCCCTAAATCAAAAACATTTTTTTGGATTTTAGTTTTTAATAAATACTAATCTAAAAGATATAATGACAAACCAATGTGGATCACGTGAACTCATCGTCCGATACGTATTCAACCTCAGCTTCCGCACCTGTCAGCAAATTTTTAATACCGTTAAGCCTCATGAGATATTTAAATCTTGTTAAAGAAAATGCTTTGGTATAAAAATCAGCCTTTTGTTCATCGGTGTGGATTTTTTCTATTCGCACCAACTCCTTTTCGTAGCAGTCACGAATGAAGTGATAACGAATTTCAATATGTTTAGTACGTGAGTGATGAACCGGATTTTTGGTTATATCGATAGCTGCCTTGTTATCTACGAATAAAGGCGTATCAAGAAATTGCAGACCATAATCCCTCATCTGTTGTTGAATCAGAGGATTTGAGAACAACAGCTGGAAGTAGAAATGTATTCTGCCTCACAGGTAGAGAGAGAGAGAGACCGTGGTCTGTTTCTTGCACTGCCACGTTACCAAACGTGTTTCGAAGAACTGGCATCCTGCCGTTGTAGATTTCGAGTTCAGCTTGTGCACTCCGAAGTCTGAGTCAGTGTATCCCGTTAGATAAAAAATGTTTGGATACCACAAGCCGGTGCTTGGACATCCCTTAGATAACAAAAAATTCGTTTGACTATCTGCATGTGTGACACTCGAGGACTAGACTGATATCTCGCACATAGGTAGGTAGGATACATGATATCTGGGTGAGATGCCGTCAGATACATGAGAGATCCTATCATTGATCGATAGAGTGTGTCATCAACTTTGGTTCCCATTTCGTCAATGCAAATCCCATGATTTAGTGCCAGCGGAGTCGAAAGCAGCTTCGAGCTATCCATTTAAAACTTCTTGAGAATGTCGTGAACATACTTTGTCTGATGAATGAATATGTTGTCTGGTAACTGATCCACCTGTAATCCGAGGAAGAATTTCATTTCACCCATGGAGGACATCTCGAATTTCATCTTCATGATCTTTTCGAACTCTTTGCAAAGACTATCATCCGTTGAACCAAAGATGATATCATCCACATAGATTTGTACAATGATTAGATGAGATCCGACTTCTCTAGTAAACAATGTACTGTCCATTGTTCCTCTTGTAAAGCCATTACCAACGAGATGTTGCGATAACGTCTCGTACCAAGCTCTCAGGGCTTGGTGTAATCCGTATAAGTCTTTGTCTAGGAGATAAGCTTTGTTCTTGTTCAGCGGATCGACGAACCCCGGTGGTTGGCTGATGTACACTTGTTCACGAAGTTTACCGTAGAGAAATGCAGATTTTACATCCAACTGGTACACCTTAAATCCTTTCCAAGCTGCGAATGCGAGGAAAATGCGGATTGACTCTAATCGTGCAACCGGTGCATATACTTCTGTGTAATCAATACCCTCTTGCTGATGGAAACCTTTGACAACCAACCGAGCTTTGTTTCTGACTATTACACCCTGATCGTCTCTTTTGCACTTGAAGACCCACTTCGTATCTATAGCTTTCTGCTTCGGTGGTAAGTCTACAAGCTTCCAAACTCCCAATTTCTCGAACTGTAACAATTCCTCTTGGATTGTTATCACCCATTTCTCGTCATCCAGAGCTTCATTAATAGTTTTTGGCTCTATTTGTGATACGAAACATGAATAAAAGCAGTAGTCTTGAGTTGGAGCAACTTGGGTGTAGAAACAACTAAGTGCTTTATTGATTTGACTTCTTGTACGAACACCAGTTTGTAATTCACCAATGATATTCGTTGAAGGATGGTAAGAATATGATCGTGGCATCTCTTAACCAGGAACATCAACTGAGCTTTGCTGATTTGAGATATTCAGATCACTGTTCAATTCAACATTAGGAACTCTTGATGAAGCTTCGTTCTGATTGCTCGGGCTAGCAGATTGATTCAACATGTTGGATATCTTCTCAACTTCTTCATCCGATGAGGATTCACCATAAGCATCAAATGTCGGCACTTCATTAGAGTCAGAATTCTGATTCTGAGGCATGTTGGGCTCTGATGTTGTATTTCATTGTTCATTAGAAGCATTCATTGGAGTTGTAGCAGGTGTTACTTCTGCTTCAGAAATACTTTCAACTTGAACACCGCTATTGCTCGGACCTGCTCCGGTAGATGAAGAATCCAACGTGGGTTGATTAACCACAATTGGTCTAATGATTTGTTCTTGATTCGCCAACTGTTGAAGATAATATAACGCTGCGATTTTTTCTTCAGACGGTTCTTCCGGCAAGTCAAATGACTTCCAAAGATCTTGCTAGTTGAACAACCATGCGTCGCCTCATCTTTGAATAGGATCCATATAGTTAAAGCAATCCACGTGCTGTGCTTCAATAACTTTTCTCAACGAGGGAACATAGACTCGTCTTAGCGGACTCGCATATCTGACAAAGAAACCTTCAAGTGATTTGGCTCCAAATTTACCATCTTGATCGATTACAGTACATGGCGCACCAAATGGCTCTAAGAATTTGAAATTCGGTTTCCGTCGGTTGATCATCTCAAAACAGGTCTTTTTTGTTTGTTTGACAGTTAGAACTTTGTTTATTGTTTAGCAAGCCACAACAACCGCTTCACTCCAGAAACTGACTGGAAGTTTTGAGTCTGCAAGCATGGTTCTTGTAGTTTCGATTAAAGTTCTGTTCTTCCTTTCAGCTACATCGTTTTGTTGCGGAGTATAGGGTGCACTAAACTCGTGCAAAATCCCTTTAGCATTGCAGAATTCTCTCATCTTATTATTCTTGAACTCTGTGCCATTGTCACTGCGAATGCGTCGTACAGGGAGATGATAAAGGTTTTCTAGCTTCTTGAAAAGAATCACCAAGTTTTCGATCGTTTCATCTTTTGATTCTTGGAAGAAAACCCATGAGTAACGCGAATAGTCATCTGTGACGACTAAATAGTATAAGTCTCCTGAAATACTTCGAACGTTTACAGGACCAAATAAATCCATGTGAAGACGTTCAAGCGGCAACTTGATTGAGTTCAGAATTTTCTTCGGATGTGATTTCTTGATCTGCTTCCCCTTTTTACATTCTAAACAATGATTAGACATATGGAAGCTCCGAAGATTTACACCCTCAACCAGATCATTATGAACCAAGATATTCATTTTTCGCAAATGAATGTGCCCCATCTTTCGATGCCAAAGAATAGAATCTTTCTCAGTAGCCTTTGTCACAAAACATTGCGCTGATTTGATGATGTGGTAGCGACGCCCATATCTTTGACATATAAATCGTTCTCGCAAGGGGCGCGCATCAAGATCCACTCATCAGGAATCTTAAAACCCGGCTTCAGAATAATACATTCTTTGTCATTGAAATGCACCGTGAACTGTTTATCACATATCTGCGAAATGCTCAGAAGATTATTCTCTAGTTCTGCAATATAATTCACATGAACAAATGAAACAACACCATTGGAAAGTTTTCCTTCGGCGACGATCCTTCCACCCTGATTACTAGCAAATCCAACGTATCTGCCGTTGATAGCTTTTATGTCAAACAGAAGAGCTTTCATTCCTGTCATATACCTGGATGCTCCACTATCCAGAATCCACTTTGAAAGTATGGATTTCTGGAGCCCCTGCACATGTTAAAATCTAGTTAAAGAGCGTGACCCAAGCATTTTTGGTCTTGGGTTTGGATAGAAAGCTTGGTAATCATCTTCATAATCTCCATCTGAGCCTCCACTATCAGTTACATTTTCAAAATCGACTTTCTTTTTACCTTTTGAATTGTTACCACTTGTAATTTTGACAGCTTTGGATTTGGTCTCAGATTTTGATTCTTTCTTGTTATCAGTCTTAATAAGCTCAGACTTAATAACCTCAGATGCTGTTGTCCTTTTCTTAGCAATCCAGGCTTGTGATTTAATGTTTGCCTTTTTGATGTAAAACTTTGATTCGTTTGCCCTAGAAGTTTCACCTTTTTTGAAAGTCGAGTTTTCAAATTTCTTTTCAATTTTAGGTTTAACTTCAGGTTTTGATTCATTTCTTTTCAAAATCGTGACTGGTTTTACAAACTCTGGTTGCTTTGGTTTCACAACATCTGAACTTTCTTTCCTTCCAAGATAGGCCGGTTTAGATTTCGGACACTTGCCTGCAATATGATCAATTTCATTGCACTTGAAGCAAGTCCGATTATCATGTGAGTGTCCACTAGTGGATTTTACACCACTTGTGGCTTTCGCCTTATCTCGAAGTTCCTTTTGTTTCTTAAACTCATCGTTTGATTGTTTTCCGATCAAACTCTCCTATTGAACCATGTTCGTCCCATAAACGAATTTCATGTTTTTATCTTTGTACTCGTGAAATGGTGACTTTTTCTTAACCGGTTCTTCTTCCACATCTAAACCCAACCCAGCTCTCCGGTTTTCCGGATGATCACCACCATTTCTCCGGTAGTTATTGTAATTTCTTTTGGGTTTTGAATAAATTTCTTTTCATTCTTCTCCAGATCATCTGATGTAACTTCAACCAATTTGAACAGTTTATCCAATTGATCTTCTTTGACATTCAGAATCAGAAAACTGTCATCAAAGTATAATCTATCAGATTCCTTAACCTTGTACATGACAATGTTAGGATCATCACATAGATCATCTTCCGATGATGTATCGTCATCTTCGGATTTTGTGTCCGAACTGTTCAAACTCGAGGTGGCGCTCTCAAAGCTGCCATCATCAGAATCATTCAGAACATTTTCAACCACATTTTTAACCACAACATTATTGTCATCATCTGATTTATATAGAGTACATCAATGTTCTCTAGCAAATCATTTTTCTTTTCAGATAACAACTCAATGTTGAGTGCCTTATCCATCCCATCAACAATTTTGCGACAATACTTCTCGCATAGGGGTGGAGGAACATTGCTGTATTCTTTACCATTTTTCTTTTTAGATTTTTTTATCATTTTCTTCTGATGAAATCGTGGGAAGAATATGATCGATGACATAAGCGTTAGTTGTATAACTTCTTAAAAGTTGTTGAACACGTTCTGTTTCAATTTTCATGTCCTGGAGTTGTTGTTTGGTTTCAGCAATGGTGTTAATGTAGATATTAATCGCTTTTTGTTTATCCATTACTGTACCTTTCAACATCCTTATAGTATCATGTTGTTCAATATTATTTCTATCGAGCCTTCCATAATCATCTTTCATTTTGTCATACGCTTCCTTCATTGTACGATAATCGTATTTGAAATGTTCATTATGTACATTGAGTCCAGCGATGATTTGTGATTTTTCGGCGCATTTAGCACACGGCTCGGTGCACTTTGTACAAGGTTTCTCAACCTCTACAACTTGCACTTTGACAACTTCTTTTTCGATAATCTTTACCTCTGGACCTACCTTGGTTAGATTTGCCATCATTGCTTTATCGGCAAAGTCTTTGAGGTTTTCAACATTTACTTCTTGAACAACATCAATGATTCTTCAGCATTTGACTTCTCCTCGACCACTTGCTCCTGAGAACTACCATCAAAGTTACCTGCAAAACTAGGAGTTGAATTAGGAGTTAAAATGCCCTGTGTCTTCATGTGAAGATACATCTCCTCTTCTTCCTGTTGTTGCAGATACTATTCCAGTAGAGCATTCTCCATTGCTGCTACGTCTTCGGCAGAAGTATCTTCAATGATTCCAGCCATCAATGCAACTCCTGTCTTCTTACCAATATAAGAATTCCAATCAAGACCATCATCTTTGTTGGTAGCAACCATCGCCTTCTCGGTATTGTTGGATGATTTCTCTTGAATCTCAACTTGAGTCTTTTTCGGAAATGGTTTATACTGAAGTGACTTCTTGTAGTATTCGTTTCCACCTCCAAATGGACTTTGATTGCCCGTTGCTTCAGGATTTTTGCATTCTCTCTTGAAATACCCTTTCTGACAGCATCTGAAACAAGTGACCTTTGATTTGTCCAACCCTAGCTTGTTGCTTGAGTTTTCGATATCTCGGCCTGTGAGTGCAACAAACTTTGTGACCCTTCAAATGATAGAAGCTTAGGACCATTTAATGTCCATTAGTTCAAGCTCTTCTTCGTCCACCTGATCGTAGTCTTCGGCGGTCATTTCAGGATTACCAATTTTTCCCCCAACCAGACTCTCATACGATTCTAGAACTGTGGCGAGAAGTGCCATGTGTTGTTTTGCAACTTGCTCAGAAACAACATTGTTTAGATTGACATCAATGTTACACTTGTACATATTTGGATCAAAATTCGTTTGTTAATTCTGATTTGCTTGACTCTTATATGAAGAATTTGAACTACAACTCGAAACGAAGAACTCTGTGGACTTTGATCATATTGTGGATATGATTGATTCTGATTCTATGGCGAAGAGTTCATATTTGCACTGAATGTTGTTTGAATTTTTGGGCTTGAAATGCTGTCTTGCATCCCGTTCTTGTAAAACAGACCAACATCTTGAACAATGTTAGCATTCTTCGACTTTGCGATCTTTAGAAGTTCCATCTCATGACCTTCAAGTTTGTCGATGAATGTACCCAGCTTGAAAAATTCCCAGTTGTTACTTTCTTTCAATACCATGAGGTAAGTAGTCCGTTCTCTGTCAGGTAACGCATCAGCAAGCTTATCGATGTACTCTGTTTTTGTCTTCTCAAGACCCTGTCTCTTCATTTGAACTTTCAGATGACAAAAACGCTCAATCATCTATTTCATTGTCTCGCCCTTCAACATAGTAAAAATGTCGAATTCCTTCAAGATAAGAGCCTTTTTACTCTTGATCATCTCTGCGCTTCCTTGGTATTTCTTTTGCAGTGATAACCATAGCTCTCTCGCAGTCGTGTATTCGGGCAATAAGACCAAAATATCCTCTTTAACGGATTGTATAATGAGACTGATCATCTTTTTCTCAGCAATGTACTCATCCTTTTGTATTGTAGAGTACTTGTACTTCTCCAGAACTTGCTGATTTTCGTCTAACGGAACAGCATACCCTCTTTCAATAGCAACCCAGATTTGGAAATGCATGGCCTGAACCCAATAACTGAACTTCTCCTTCCATCCCTCGTACTCGTCCATACTCATTAACTTGGAGGTTTGACGGACGTGCCCGTTTCATTGTTAAGGTTGACTTGTTGTATCACATTAGCATTGGACGTACCCACTCCTGACATAAATGCTCTCTGAAGATCATCATCGCGAATATCGACACACGTACACTGAAAACATGTTCAAACTTTGAAAATGATTAGAACAACTACAAGTTCGGTCGAACTTGTAGTGAATGTATGAAGAATTTCAGTTTTACACACAAGTTCGGTTGAACTTATGTGTTTGATTTGAAAATATCTCTGAGACAAGCTCGATCGAACTTACAATTGAATTTTATAAGAAAAGTTTGCAAGTTCGGTCGAACTTGAAACAAACTTCAATAATTTTTCTTAAGTTCGAGCGAACTTGAAGAAAACCAATGAAATTTACGCAAGTTTGATAAGACTTATCAAAAGTTTCATACAAAAACCTTCAAGTTCAGTCGAATTTGATAAAAAATCACTTAAAAAGTAATTTCTAAGTCAAGTTCGGTCGAACTTGGCTTATAAGTTCGATGAAAATGAGTTTTGAAAACATGGTTTTTTGCAACAATTTGACACCAATTCGTTTGATTTTAGTCTCCAAACTCTCAGGGGTTTTATCTATGATGTATTTAACATGACATATTCAAATTTGGACATAATTTGCCCGTTAATTCTTCATTTTAGTGTAAAAGTTAAGAAAATAAGAAGAATGGAGTAGAATTAGAAGTGTTCTTGTCTTGATATCAATCAAATGGGCTATTCTTGCTCTGATACCACTTGTAGGACCGATCCTGATAGCATAGGAACCTAGATTTGATATCTAATGTCCATAATAGTGGAAATATTATGACACGATTACCAAGTAACAAGAATTAGTCAATTAAACGTCAATTTTATTGATATAACATCAAGTCTCCAATTTGACAGAGCTTCGCTACTTCAGAGCACAAAGTTACAAATGACAAGATCAAGCTAGCTATTTATAGGATAGTAAGTTCGCTAGAGGGGAGAGAAGTTCGGGCGAACTTGACATAGTCAAGTTCGGCCGAACTTGACTTCACAAACCAATCTCAAGCGAACTTGGCTTCCATATACATAAATACTTCGTTTTGCTAGCCTATTCACACCTATCTATACAGAGTCGATATAAGACTAAGACATAGACATTCTGTACCAATAAGCTTTGACTTGTTCCATCCAAGTTCATTGTTGGCCGTTTCCCATTTGTTTCTCCTAGTTCGTTTGACAAAGTTCTTAGCATGAAAAACCGCCATTGCCATCTGCCAAGTGATATCCATTTCTTCAACATCATCAGGATGAACCTCATGTAATTCGTTTCTCCCAATGTAATCAGCTATGAGTTTCCCGGAAACAAAAGCATTATAGCAGTTCATCATTCCAGCCATAAGTGCCATTTTTTGTTCAAATTCTTTGGTCACTTTGAATGCTTGTGAGGAGTTAGAAGCAGGAACAGACGTGACAGGAGTTGGAGCTGATTGAGTATGGTTCACTGACTGAGCAGGGGTAGCTGCTGTGAGGTTCAGATGACTTAAATAGTTGGACATATCTGAAGGATAAAACACTGGACCTTGAGGGTTAGACGGAACCATTTGAAAAGATCCTGTCCCTTGCTGTGAAACAAATGCAGCATTTGATGATAATCCTGCATTGTTGTAATTTGAGGTATGATTGTACAACCTATGCTTGTCATCCATGTCATATGACTTGAGTAGGGAAATCAATTCTGCCAAACCCATGCGACCTAGATCCTTGGTTCTCTTGATTAAAGTAACATTCGTATTCCAGTTCCGTGGAAGAGCATTTAGCAGCTTTTTGTTCCCAACAGAGTTTTTAGTCATCATGTCGTGAGTCTTCATTTCACTGATCAAGGCAATAAATCGCTGCCTCTGATTCTCTAGAGTTTCCCCAGGAAAATGATTAAACATGTTGAACTTTTGACTCAGCGTTTCCCTTTTACTTTCTTTCATTTCTTCATTCCCTTCATATATGGCTAACAGCTGTTCCCACAAGTCCTTAGTAGATTTGGCTTCACGAAACCCAATATCTATTTCTGGAACCAAACCAGCATGTAGCATAGCCAACGCCTTTTCATCGTTTTCTGATTTTTCATAATCTTCCTCAGTATACTGTGACACGTGTTTGACATCGGACGTTCCACTATCTTCATCAAGAACATAAGTTATCACTGTTGGTCCTCTGCAGATTGATCTCCATGCCTTAGGTTCCTTTATCTTCAAGTATTGAGAGAATCGAAATTTCCATTCTAAGAAGGAATCCCCCAAATGTAATCTTGGGATCTTGCTGTTTGTTCCGATGGTATTATCCAAATCCTGGTTCATTATCACCTTGTCACTTAACGACATCTGGTTAGTTTGATCCATTTCTGAAAAATATAAACTGTTAGAATTGATTAAAAGATTAAAATTAATATTAACAGTTAAGAGAATTTTTCAGATTTTAAAAAATCCAAGTTTTAATGTAGATCAAATAGTCCAATGTCAGTCAAACAGTTCAGGTCAAACGGTCCGAATTCAGTCGCACACTCCAAAGGTCCAGCTAACACACACAATTCAACTGGATCGCACACTCAGTTACACAGTCCAATCACACAGTCCACAATCGCACAGTCCACAATCGCACAGTCCAATCACATAGTCCACAATCGCACAGTCCAGTCACACAGTCCACAATCGCACAGTCCAATCACACAGTCCACAATCGCACAGTTCAAGACCACAGGTTCAAAACTCAGTCACACAGTCTAATCAATCGCATAGTCAGTCGCACAGTGCACAAAGGTTCAAAAAAACGCACAGTTGAACCAGTTCTCCAGTAATCGCACAGTCCAAACCGAGTCGCACAGTTCAAACCAATCGCACACTTTGATCGCACACTTGTGTTAGGCTCGCACACCTTTTCACAGGCCCAAACAAAACAGATTATGTGACAACTCGTACTTTTGACCCTAATGATCGGAAAAGGTTACACATCTTAAAATATTTATGATTATTGGTTTTAATAAAAACAAATTGTAATGAGTGAAACACGTTATTTAACAGAAGTTTCGCATCACGTTTTGCCACAAAGTTAATATTTATATTTTATTGTATGTGTGTGTATATATATATTTGTTCTGATTTGAAAAAATTAGTAAAATATAATCTAAACCTGATATTTATTTTATGAACGACCAATAGTTAACGCGAGACTTGTATCGTCAAGCGGGTTCATACGCATGATGTAAGCTCAACCCACTTGCCCAAACCCTATTATATAAAAGCATCTTTTTCTTCCTTCTCTTTCATTTTTTCTTCAAAACCCTAGCCTCCATGTCCCCATTCTATCTAGAGAAATATACACACACGCATTCGGATCATCATCACCATCGTCTCTAGGCGCTCGTTTGGCTTCCGGTAATCATTCTCTTGTTATATTATTGATTTCTCATGTGTGTACATGGGATTCTTGATGTTTTGCATGTTCTTGAATGATTAGGGTTTATAGAATACATGATCTTGATGAATATGGTTGCTAAAATTGATGATTAAGATATTATAAGGGTGATGTTTGCTGAAAATCATGCTTAGAAAGTCCAAAACATGTTTTAGGTGAAAGCTAATTCAAAAAACTTCTGATCAGAAATTACAGCCGACTTGGGCTGGTGGTAACCATGTCATATAATGACGATAATTGAATTTTCTTAAGTCTAAACATGGGATTTCGAAATAGCTTTCAAACCCCACTGGAATAATAATTTTTCGATTTCGTTTGATATTTTAAATGAATTTTTCCGTAACAGAGATTCAGGCTGCATTTTCGGGCAGAACTTGCAGCCTATTACGAATGTTATAACCCAGTCCATGATTGGAGTTAATATGTGAAATTTATACAGTAGATTTTCTTTGGTGTCAATGAAAATCTCCAACTGGAATTACATCAATCCGATAAACGAGAATTTTTAAATAAAATTTTCTGTGAGCTATAGTCAGAAAATGACGAATCTAATTGCTGCTTAGTAAATGAGTTTTATTAAATTATTGGTAAGGAGTTAGGCTTTGAAATTTCTACACAAGACCAAGCCCTCCGAGGGGTGCATCATATAAAAAGATCACAATTTTTACAGCCATGTAAATAGGTTAAACAAATCTCCCAAAACAGCCTATTTTCAATTATTTTTGCTATGCAAGAAGCATGAACGTATAAGAACCAAACTTGCTACTTTTAGTATCCATGATTGTTTGTTAATTGTATAAATACCATATGTCATATCGTAGGAAGGTTGTGAACACAGTTATGTAACCATATAATCTAGAGCGATCAACCACGCCCTATAATAGTTACCACGGTTTATTAGATTTTATTTATGCACAGCACGAAAGTCCTACACGTGTCTAGCAACTAGCACACAAATAGTTTTAAATAACAGGGGAAGAAAACATGTACCGTTACGGTAAAGTAACGCATTTACCTTTATGTAATTAACAACTATATTGGGAAGGGTTATGTTATACGGTTATGGTCACAAAGAAGCATATATCACATGTCAGTCCCCTTAAAAATTACGATGCCGTTAGTATTGGATTATAGCGAGGGAAATTTTGGTAGTACTACTGGGTCCGACAAGCCCCACTCGTGCTGGTCGCGCCAGTTAGACCGAACGTTGATGGTCACGGGTGTAGAATTTGCCTAACACTTAGCCATGGTTGGTGATAGACCTGGCACAACAGGGGCAGCAATGTCAGCTTCGGATCGAACACTTTGTTGACATGACCTAGGTTAGCAACCTAAACATATAACATAAACTGCTAATAAATATAACAACACGGTTCAGGTTTTGAATTGTGAACAACATATAAAAACACGATTCGGGTTTTGAATTGTGAACAACTTATAACAACACGATTCGGGTTTTGAATTGGGAACAACTTATAACAACACGATTCGGGTTTTGAATCGGGAATAACTTATAACAACACGATTCGGGTTTTGAATCGGGAACAACTTATAACAATACGATTCAAGTTTTGAATTGGGAAACTTAAACATTCTAATTCGGGTTTAGATCAGGGGATACCTATCATAACATACTGGTTTGGGATTTGAACCAGTGGAAACAACTTATCTTATATCTGTAAACTAAAACCTGTGAACTCACTCATCATAATTGTTGACACTTGATTTTTACATGTTTTCTCAGGTTGCTAAGGTAGCACACATCAGGACTAGGATGCATTATTGTTTCGCATTGATTTTATCAAATATTTAGACACAACTTTAAATTACATTAACTATTTTGGTTTTGTAATTATTACGCTTCCACAACTCAATTGTATAAACAATATTTTCTCATTAATGAGCAAACAAGAATATTTTTTTTAAAACTCATATAGTGGTTATTCAGTATGACTAATGACTGTGATCCTGGTTTGTCACGCTCCTCACGATAAACCCTGCAAGTGGATTTTTGAGGGTGTGACAGATTGGTATCAGAGCCAGGTTTTAGTGAACTAGGTTTGCATTAGAGAGTAGACTTAGTCTATAGCCTTAGACACTGCATTAGTCATACACCAACACAAACACTCATACATGACATACAAGAACACTTATACATGATATGCCTATACATCACACATGGCGTACAAGAAGACGCACACATGATACGCCTAGACACATGGCTTCAAAACATACATTGAAATTCTGGGCATGTCGACATTGTCCACTTCACTCTTTTTTTACGAGGAACACATCAATCTCCTTGTATCTTTGTCCCTTATGACGACATCCGTGGGATCATCAACAACCAGTATCTACTCCTGCCCAAGGGCCACGAGACAGAGCCTCTGGAGGAACTTCTCACATCGCAACATCTCCACCTCTTCTTACACCACAAAGGTGAACAAAACACCGGCTGAAGCCTACCGATGGTACTATGGGGTAGGGTGAGCTTTCTCAGGTCCATGTTTGGGACGACACCCAACATTGACACGTATCTATTAGGAGTTAGGTTCATAGAAAACGAGTCTTTTTCCACCGACCAGCAACAACACCCCGACCACACTAGTTTTACTTTCCTTCGACTTGAGCACGTGGGCCTCGCGTGAGGCACTCTACGTTAGGACAGACCCTTGCATACATTATTGTGTAAATCCGTTGACACTAAAATGTCATCATTTTTATTTTCCTGAAACTTGATTCACATCTTTGTGTGATTAATTTATTTATTATTGTTATTATTATTATTTTTTGAAGACGGATTGACCATGAAGTCGGAGTGCCATGCTCATTGCATACTCGAACTTTCTTCTAAATCGGACGGCTTAACGACTAATTTGCTTTTTCCAGTAACATATGTTAATGAATCAGTTTCAACTCTCGAAGACATAATTTATGTGCATGTTTGTTCCATGCGCACTTTTACATCTATAATCCGTTGGATTGGATTAACATGGTGTGTTTCAACTTGAGTGAGTCCTGATATCAATCAATTCCAGACTGCTCTTTTGATGTAACTCCTAGTTGATCAATATTTGATTGGTTAACTAAGCTTTTGATGACCTTATCATTTTGACAATACTCAATACTCGATAGTTTAATCTAAGGGACATTTTGACACAAGAGAGGTCGAACTCGGGTGAGCATGCAAATCAACTTATCATTACGGGTGCACACGTAATAGTAATTTGCGATGCATGTGAATCTTTGTGAAACCTTGTGTGTGGATAAATTATCCTAACCTAGGAATTCGTCGTTAAAAACTTTCACCATCGGTAGAAGTTCTCGTAACCCACTCAGCGACTAACTGGTACCATTAAACGTGTTTAGTAGTTGATGGACACAAC
This sequence comes from Scalesia atractyloides, assembly GCA_947069175.1. Lineage (NCBI taxonomy): Eukaryota > Viridiplantae > Streptophyta > Magnoliopsida > Asterales > Asteraceae > Scalesia > Scalesia atractyloides. Next base: position 34,640,160 of record CAMTDV010000030.1, read on the forward strand.
AATTAAATTTAAGATATTCTCGGGCACATTAAGCTATCGTGAACGGAATCCCTCATTATTACTATTATTGCCATTATTATCCTTTTTATCTTATGTAAGAGTCTTAGTGAAACTAAGATTCCCCTCAGAACCTCTCATTGTGGTTTAAACCATACCAGAATTTTAGTGTAGACCTTTCAACACAACGCATAAACGAAAAATGAAGAATCTCTCGTACGTTTACACTCTACCACTTACGCTTAACCACAAAATTTCCTTTGACCCTATTACTCTTGTCTTGTGACTAATCTTTAGGCTAACATGATTTACGTCCCCGCATACCTAACTCTACGAGCATATTTCCACAAAACGGTTCCATCATCTCAATAACATTGAGATACAAGTTAATCAACACCCAGATGAACGTAATGGTCTACACAATAATCTTAACCCTTGTATTGCTAGAGTCATTATTCCGTAACAGTTTTCCCTTCTAAGCCAGTCTGTCCCCTAGCCGTTGCACTGGTGGACGCTTACCGTTTAATGCGACCGTTAGTTACTATTGTTGATGTAGACGAAGCTCTCACTCCAGCGTCGTAGTCGTACTACATCTTTGAAACTTTACGCATAAACTCCCATCAAATTTGTGCTCTAATTTAAAAAGAACTCGATGAACTCGTCTTTTTGATCCTTGGTGGTCACTTTTTTTTTTAACTTTGAAGATGGTGATGTATTATTATTACGACCATGCTATTTTGAACATATTTTCGCGTCCTTGTAATGAAACCTCTTGCTGACGTATATGATGCTCCTAATTCATGCACACATTTTAGTTCAATCTGTCAAACTTGTTTGCATACATGTTGTACTAATTACACCCTTATTTTCATACATGGATTTTAGTAAATCCATTCTTAATCACATGCAGGTAAGCTCGACGACTGTGGAGAAAGCTACAATTGAACTAGAGCACTACAAATTCAACGGACCATTACTTTGCTACATAACTCTCTTTGCGTTAACACCTTCAATTTAGCGCTTCCAGTGACTAAGTGTCATTTTATTTCTATTTATACCGCTTGTGTGCGACCAACTACATTCACATCATCATATTTACTGTCTCACTAGTGATTCTAAAACAATGATGTAGAACGGATTGATGACAATTGCGTCTTGGTATATTCTTTAGGCATTATCTTGTTGTGCTAAAATCAATGTCATAGTCTTGACTGACCTTGTTATACGCTAATCGTCGCATGGCTAAATCACTTTCTACGAACGTTACTCGAGGAGCGAGTAGCCATACTTAAGTTCATCAAGTGCAGGAGCATAAAATAAAATTTTCTACCTTCGTGAAGTATGCCAAGGTTAACACCCATTCCGTGTGGAATTGCCAAACTTATGTATAGCTTCGTTGATTTCTTTGTTCGTATTTATCATTCTTCAACTGAAAGCTGGCCATCTACTACAATCAACTATAACCAAAATGTCATGATCAGATTTAACCAAAAATCTCATTTCCCTCCGTATAAACGCATCGAGACGTTAATATCCTGAAATAAAGGGCATAATGCCCGACTTGAGTTTTCATCCAATCCGTTGATAAATCTACCCAAATCACCAGTTTCGTACAATTAATATTATTCCTTTCTAGAAAGCTTACATACGATGGCATCATCACTGTTATCTTGTAGTGGTAACTATACCATTTCTGATCTTCGGTAGCGATGCCTCATAACAATAAATCCCTCTGACACTCACTTTGAACTATTTCCATCCCGGTTATGTTGGGTAAGTTACCGGTGGTGCTCTCAACACACGTGATCCTAGAATTCTAGGTATTGCATTCTCTTGGAGCCATAGTAGTTTCGTCTACTAGATTCTTGACATTAATATCACTTCAACGAAGATAGCTATGTCTATTTATCGAGTAAGTTATAAACTTCATCTTACTTGTGAACAGGAAACTGAACCGTCTGAATTCAATAACATGGTACTACCTTTAAAGCACCCCATTTCTTTTTTGTGTATACTTACATCATAGGCGACCCCTGTAACTCTTGAAAGTCGCACTTATGTGCACCTACTCTTCCTAAAATTGATTTGTTGCTTCGACAATTGACTAGTCTATGCCTATATAATAGCTTGTAACTGGTTCAGATGAACAATTGAATCTTTTTTGGCATTAACTATTATCTCGATCATGTATTATGAGTTTAACTCATCTCCTTGTACCATCATATATCTTGATGCCCCCTTTAGTAATGAACGTTCAACCATGGTCCTAAAAATAACATAATCCAAATTTTCAGGACGACAAGTTTTTCAACAAGGGGATGATGTGACCCCCGACATTTTCAGGTTAACACCGTTAACACGAACCTCGTTATCTGAAACACTCATTCTTGCATAACACTTGATTAGAGTAAATTAAATGTGTCGGTTATTTCACAAGCACTTACGTAACGGTAATTCAGGGAATTACGGAATCACATATCACACATGGGTTTGTACCCTAAACGTCGATAACAACCGGAATAGTATTCCAGAACAAACAAATAAATATAAATTAGGTAAATTTATATGCTATGTGATGTTATATGTTATGTGACTTATATGTGCATTTTGTAAACCTACTTACGTGAAACTATGTATAATTACGTGTAACAACGTGTTATCGACTAACCCACAGCTGGAGTATAGAGTATACCTTAGGCTAAATTTCGAGGACGAAATTTTTGTAACATGGGGAGAATGTGACAACTCGTACTTTGACCCTAATGATCGGAAAGGGTTACACATCTTAAATATTTATTATTATTGGTTTTAATAATAACAAATCGTAATGAGTGAAACACATTATCTAACAGACGTTTCGCGTCACGTTTTGCCATAAAGTTAATATTTATATTTTATTGTATGTGTGTGTATATATATATTTGTTCTGATTAGTAAAAATTATATAATCTAAACCTGATATTTATTTTATGAACGACCAATAGTTAACGCGAGACTTGTATCGTCAAACGGGTTCATACACACGATGTAAGCCCAACCCACTTGCCCAAACCCTAGCATATAAAAGCATCTTTTTCTTCCTTATCTTTCATTTTTTTTCAAAACCCTAGCCTCCATGTCCCCATTCTCTCTAGAGAAATATACACACACGCATTCGGATCATCATCACCATCGTCACTAGGCGCTCGTTTGGCTTCCGGTAATCATTCTCTTGTTATATTATTGATTTCTCATGTGTGTACATGGGATTCTTGATGTTTTGCATGTTCTTGAATGATTAGGGTTTATAGAATACATGATCTTGATGAATATGGTTGTTAAAATTGACGATTAAGATGTTATAAGGGTGATGTTTGCTGCAAATCGTGCTTAGAAAGTACAAAACATGTTTTAGGTGAAAGCTGAATTCAAACAACTTCTAATCAGAAATTACAACCGACTTGGGCTGGCTGTAACCGTGTTATATATTGACAATAATTGAATTTTCTTGAGTCTAAAACGTGGGATTTTCAAATAGCTTTCAAACCCCACTAGAATCATAATTTTTTGATGTCGTTTGATATTTTAAATGAATTTTTCCGTAACGGAGATCCAGAATGCATTTTCGGGCAGAACTTGCAGCCTATTACGAATGTTATAACTCAGTCCATGATTGGAGTTTGTCACACCCTCAAAAATCCACTTGCGGGGTTTTACCACGAGGCGCGTGACAAACCAGGATCCAAGACACTAGCCATATAGGATGACTCTATATGCGAAATATATGTTTAAACAAATCCAACCATGCCGTTTAATAAATGCGGAAGCTTAAGTAAATGTAAATAAGTGGGCGCCAAAACAAACGCCCAAACCAAAATACTTAAAAGTAAAGATGCAAAATGTTAAAGGTGAAATAGTTTTCATGCTTGTGTCGTGCTCCTATGCGAATATGATACCTTAACAGCCTGAGAAAACATGCAAAAGAGAACATGTGTCAACAATTAATGAAGAGTGAGTTCACAGGTTTTAGTTCACGAGTTTCAAACATAAGTAGTTTTCCCCACTGGTTCAACCCCGAACCATTGCTTCATAAGTTACCCTGATCCAACCCGTATCAGATTAATATTAAGTAATTTAGCAGTTCACGTTATATGTTTAGGTAGCTAGCCTAGGTCATGTCAACAAAGTGTTCGATCCGAAGCTGACGTTGCTGCCCCTGTTGTGACAGGTCTATCACCAACCATGGCTAAAAAGTTAGGCAAATTCTACACTCGTCACCATCAACGTTCGGTCGAACTGGCGCGACCAGTTCGAGTGGGGCTTGTCGGGCCCAGTAATACTACTAAAAACTTCCTCGCTATAATCCAATACTAACGGCATCGTAAGTGTTAAGGGGACTAGTATGTGATATATGCTTCCTTGTGACCATAACCGTATAACATAGCTCTAAATAAAGATGCGTTACTGTACCGTGATGTATGCCACTCATACAGACTATGAGATACGACTCAATAAACAACCTGCAAATTCTGCAGAAATTACGCAGCTTCAGCTGCTCCACTAAATAATCATTTAAAAATAGCAAACGACCTCAGAAAAATATGAATCTGGCACCAATTGAAGCGTTTTTCAAAAATACACGTTTTAGGCTTCAGAAATCCACATTTCGATAAATAACGGTTGGTTTACAGCCAATCAAAGTTGGCTGTAAATGTTAATCAGCTTTATGTTTTCAGTTTTATCGTACTAGCACAAGTTTAAACGACCATAACAATTAGTTTTATCGATTTACAGCAGATTAACGTATCAATTATCATCTAGTACATCAAGATTCACACAAACCCTAAGCAAATAACACCCTAACATCATCACGAACGCAACCACTCTCATGTATACATGCATATCATTCTAGTAATCAAGTTAAACATTATAATGAATAAGATTATCATGAAGCACCAAAAACACAGGCATGTTTACAATGATTTCAACCCGAAACAACCACTAAAACGACTAACCTTGTAGGGATAGATGATGAACTAGAGAGAGGATAGCGAGAGAGAAGGAGAGTAGCGAGAGGGGGGGGGGTCTCCACTGCCGTCGCACACACCAAGGGGGCTCAAGGGTTTTGTGAATGTTTTGTCAAAACATGCATGTACATATATCATAGGGGTCGCACAAGAGGGGGGCGGTTTGGGTTTTAACTGGGCCACAAGGGGTGTCGGCCGCAAGGGGTTTGGGGTGGCGGGTTGGGGTTTGTTTGCGCAAGGAACGGGGCTCGGTTTCAGGTTCGGGGTTTTAAACAAACACATATAATAAGTTAATTATTCGTGACGCTATTTAATTATTCTTATATATAATTAAAAGGTAGAATAAATAAGATGGAGTCGAATAAATACAGGGAATTGAATCAGAACGATATCTGATTTTTCCGGGATATCACATTATCCCCAAGTTGAAGGAATTTTCATCCTGAAAATTGAGTGAGCAAAAGTTTGAAGGTTGAGAAAGGGTTTGAAAGTTGTTGTAGGATTTTCGGATTGTCACATTCTCCCCCTGTTACAAGAATTTCGCCCTGAAATTCAGTTCGCGTTACTTGGTTCTCGTGATTCAGTTGCAAAAAGGTGAGGATATTTGTCTTTCATTTGATCCTCTCTTTCAAGTGTACTCCGGTCCACGCTTAGAGTTCCACGAACCTTGACAATTGGTATTTTACTATGTCTCCGTGTTTTAACCTCTCGGTCCATAATATCGATTGGTTCTTCAATGAACCGCAGTTGTTCGTCCACATGGATCTCATCCAGTGGAACGGCTAATGTTTCATCTGACAGACACTTCTTCAGATTTGAAACATGAAAAACATTGTGAACTCCACTAAGCTCATCAGGAAGGTTCAACTCATAAGCTACCTGACCGATTTTCTTTGTGATTTCAAACGGACCAACATATCGCGGGTTTAGCTTACCTCTTTTGCAAAAACGAATCACACCCTTCCAAGGTGATACCTTCAGTAGGACCCGATCGCCTACTTGAAATGCTAACGGTTTGCGTCGCTGATCGGCATAGCTCTTTTGGCGATCTCGAGCTGCCGCCATACGGTTTCGAATTTGCACTATCTTTTCAGTTGCTTCTAGAACCAACTCTGGACCAGTGATTTGACTATCACCAACTTCCACCCAACAAACAGGCGAGCGACACTTTCATCCATACAGCGCCTCGAATGGTGCTGCTTGGATACTCGTGTGATAACTGTTGTTATAGGAAAACTCCACCAAAGGTAAATGCTTCTCCCAGCCTTTACCAAAGTCGATTACACACGCTCTAAGCATGTCTTCGAGGGTCTGAGTGGTACGTTCACTTTGACCATCAGTCTGAGGATGGTATGCTGTGCTCAAGTCAACGCGTGATCCCAAGGATTTCTGTGCTGATTGCCACAGATGAGAAGTAAAACGTGAATCACGGTCGGATATGATGGATATTGGCACTCCGTGCTGAGCTACTATTTCCTTCATGTACAACGCTGCAAGGGTATCGAACTTGTCGGTTTCCTTGATCGCTAAGAAGTGAGCCAATTTGGTTAATCGGTCGATAATCACCCAAATTGTATCCTTTCCACTGGGTGTTTTTGGTAGACCTGTAATAAAGTCCATAGCGATTTGTTCCCATTTCCAAACGGGAATCTCAGGCTGTTGCAGTAGCCCTGAGAGCTTTTGGTATTATACCTTAACCTTGGCATAGGTTAGGCATTTACTTACATAGGTGGCTATTTCAGCCTTCATGTTCGGCCACCAGTAAGTTGTTTTGAGATCTTGGTACATCTTATCTGATCCTGGATGAACATAGTACCTTGATTTGTGAGCTTCGTCCATTATGATTTCCCTCAAGTTTCCATAGAGGGGCACCCATATCCTACTAAGAAAGTAACGAGTTCCATCTGGTTTTGTTTCCCAATCATGTTCCATCTTGCGTAATTTCTCAGCTTCCAGATTTTCGGGTTTGACTGCCTCCAACGGAGCGTTGCGAATTTGTTCGGGTAGGTTAGAGTGTATCGTAAGTTGTAAGGACCAAACTCGTCGAGGCTTCTCATGTTCTTTTCTACTGTGATCGTCGGCTACTACATTAGCCTTGCCTGGATGGTACTGGATGGCACATTCGTAGTCATTCAAAAGTTCGAGCCAGCGACGCTGTCGCATGTTTAACTCTTTTTGATCGAAAATGTGTTGAAGGCTTTTGTGGTCGGTGTAGATGATACATTTGGTTCCATAGAGATAGTGCCTCCAGATTTTTAAAGCAAACACCACGGCTCCTAACTCTAAGTCATGAGTTGTGTAGTTCTTCTCGTGTACCTTCAGCTGCCGAGATGCATAGGCAATGACCTTATCGCGTTGCATGAGTACACATCCATGTCCCTGAATGGAAGCGTCGCAGTACACTACAAAGTCTTTGGTCCCCTCAGGTAGGGACAAGATAGGCGCACTACAAAGCTTCTGCTTCAACACCCGGAATGCTTCCCCGTGTTTGTCACCCCAGATATACTTGGTTCCTTTCTGGGTTAGAGATGTAAGAGGTTGAGCGATCTTTGGAAAACCCTCAATAAAACAACGATAGTAGCCTGCCAAACCAAGAAACTGTCTTACTTCTGTTGGAGTTTTTGGCGCCTCCCAACTTTTGATGGCTTCAATCTTTGCCGGGTCAACGTGGATACCTTTTTCGTTCACTATATGCCCAAGGAATTGCACTTCTCGAATTCAGAAGTCGCACTTTGAAAACTTGGCATAGAGTTGTTCCTGTCGCAGAAGTTCCAACATTAAACGCATATGCTCTTCATGTTCCTCCTTAGTCTTAGAGTACACCAGTATGTCATCAATGAACACGATTATGAATTTGTCGAGGTAAGGCTTACAAACACGGTTCATGAGGTCCATGAATACCACAGGCACGTTTGTTAGTCCGAATGGCATAACCAAAAATTCATAGTGACCATAACGAGTGCGAACCTCTCTCTTGGAGATGTCTTCCTCCCATACACGCAACTGATGGTATCCCGACCTTAGATCGATTTTGGAATAGTAACTTGACCCTTGGAGCTGGTCAAACAGGTCATCGATTCGAGGTAAGGGTATCGGTGTTTGATAGTAACTTTGTTGAGCTCTCTGTAATCAATACATATACGGAAAGTTCCATCATTCTTATTGACAAAAAGGACTGGAGCTCCCCATGGTGATGAGCTCGGGCGAATGAAGCCTTTGTCTAATAGTTCCTGAAGTTGAGTAGAAAGTTCTTGCAGTTCAGATGGGGCTAATAGGTACGGAGCCTTAGCGATTGGTACTGCGTGTTTTGCTAGCTGAATTTCGAATTCGTCCTGCCTATGCGGTGGTAGACCAGGTAAGTCTTCAGGGAAGACGTCGGGAAATTCACGTACGATAGGAAAATCCTCATCTTTCCTCTCGTCGCTTGGTTATTCGTTGACATTGGCTAAGATTGCGTATGAGTTTTTCTGTCGTAGGTACTTCTGAGCTTTCATGAAGGAAATGATGTTGGTTACTACACTACCCTTCTCTCCATGAATGGTTAGGATCACGCCGCTTGAGTGAGGTATACGAATAGCCTTTTCACGGCATAAGATTTCCGCTTGATTTTCAGATAACCAATCCATGCCAACTACAACGTCAAAGCTACCAAGTGTGGTTGGCATGAGATTGATGGTGAATAGATGGCCAGCCAGTTATACCTGACATCCGTAGACGATGTGGTTATATCTACCGATTTTCCACTGGCTAACTCTACCAGGTATTTGACCTCTAATTCAACAGGGTTAATGTCCAATGGTTTTCTAAACGACTCGGAAATAAAACTCCTATGCGCCCCGCTATCAAATAAAATATGAGCAAAACTGTTGTTTAAAGGAATTTACTAGTAACCACTTTAGAATCATTACGAGCCTCACCTTTTCCCAATGTGAATGCACGACCCTTAGCTCCACCGCTTCCACCAGCATTATTGTTATTATTGTTCTGATTCTGGTTCTGATTTCCACCACTATTTCCCTCATTCTGTTGGGGGCAATCTTTCTTGAAATGATCAGTGCCACCACACTGATAACATGTCCTGGTGACTCCAGGTGGCTGCTGGGTCTGATTAGTGTTTTGCTTCGAGTTAAGGTTTACCCTACAGTCCTTAGCGGTGTGGCCTCCCCTACCATATCGCTGACAACCACCGCATTGCCCGAAATGATGACGGCTACATTTGTTGCACAGAGGTTTCTTTCCAGCATACCCACTCTGAACCTGACAGTTGGTGTTGTTACTAGACTGCTGGTTGTTGTTGTTGAAGTTGCGGTTACTGTTGTTGAAACGCTTCTGAGAACCCTGCTGCGCTTGCCCAGTGATGCTTCTGGGGCGTTCCCAACTGCACCCCTCTTCGGCAGTTTACCCTCTTCTACTGCAGTGTCTGTCAGTTTGTGCGCCAAACGCACGACCTGCTGAACTGTAACGAGGTTGCTTGACTCAACCATGCCTTTAATCTCCGGAGCCAATCCATTGATGTAAAGCTCTGTTTGTACACTGGCCTAGCCATATCGGGACATAAAGAGACCAGGTCATAGTGCTTCGTGGTGTAGGCTTGAATTTCCGACCCTTCCATCTTCATTACCCAAAGGTCTTGCTCTAATTGGTGGATGCGATCCTGGGGGCAGTATTGTTCCTTGATAAGATTCTTGAACTCGTCCCAACCCATTGCGTTGGCCACGTCGAGTCCGAGAACCTGGACCCGCGCATTCCACCAGGTGAGAGCCGCATCTTCTAGAGTCGAAGCTGCGAATTTGACTCGATTCTCAGGTAAGCAGTTACACATTGCAAAGACAGAATCTGATTTTTCGATCCATCTGCCTAGCCCGATTGGTCCTTCCTCGCTAGTGAATTTGGTGGGCTTCGCATCGATGAACAACTTGTACGGGTTAGGGCCCATACCTACATGCACAAGTTTGGAAGTAATAGATTCAGAAGAAGGTGATTTAAAGAACAGTTGAATACGCTAGCATATGTGGAGTGAAATGAATGTAGAATCGAATGAGGGTTACCTCCCAGATTCTGATTATTGTTTGGATTCGGATTTTGGGCTGCCAACGCCGCAGTAACCTGCTCCTGGATGAGCGCAGCCAGTTCTGCATGTGTCATTGTGATGTTGCCGCGGCTACCACCACGAGCGCCACCACCGCGAGCAGACATTCTGTTTTCGACCACAGATATACGAATACATGAGAAAATATATCACATATTTCATCATAGAATTCTAAGAATAATGTAATAAGAATTGGTACAACCCATCACATATAACATTCAAACCGAACATTTGATCAGAATATATAGCAATTCACCACAATGTATTAAACCAAATATTATATATAAATCCAAATGTCAACGGACATTTCAAACAACTACTATGTTCAAACAAGGAGATAAAGAAATGTCACGATAAACGAGAAATAAATCTAATCATCAACGTCTCTGTCCCCCATATCCTCGTCTACATTTGCTGCTGCCTCCTCAGGCACCTCAGGGATCTCCTCTGGTGCTTCTTCCTCCGGCTCATTTGCCAACCCAATCTCAATGATCCTGTCTTCAGCTAAACCCATCCTCTCTGTGAGGTCCACGACCTGTTCGGCCATTACTCCGCTAATCTCTCTAAGGTTACTTGTTTTAGCGGCTTCAGTTTGCTGGGTTCCCCTGACCTGTGCGAGCTTCCTGTTTCACCTGCTCTAGTTCCTGTTTCAATGAGCTATTGCTCGCGATGAGGTCTGCCCCAGCCGCCTCACGCATGTACTTAAACTCGCGCTCTGTGGCAGCCACGAATCCAGCAAAGGCCTCCTCTATAGGATAGCCGAGAGGGGGCAAGGTACCATAGACCTCCATGTCAACATCATAGGAATCCTCCAAAACTACAGGTGGAACGTTCTCATCCACTATGTAGTTCCGAATGTGATATGGATACCAGCTCCAGTCGCCATTCCCTGAACTGGGTCTGACGATGAAGGGCTCGAATTGCATGAGACGACGAGTGCGAGCGGCCCTGAGTCTTCCCGAGAAGATGGGAGACATAGGTGAAGGCGGGGCATCACCTTGTTCCTCACTAGGGTCAGATGAGTCGTGCGAGTTAAACATGCCTGTCAAAGCGAAAGAATAAGACATAGAACATACCAAAACACAGTAAATAAAAGAAAGCATGAAATTTAGGCATTCACGTTAGTTTCATACTAGTGTCAAATTTGTGGCTATAGTGTAGGTTTACTAGTGTGATATGCAAACCTAATTCTTTATAACCAGTGGCTCTGATACCAATCTGTCACACCCTCAAAAATCCACTTGCAAGGTTTTACCGCGAGGCGCGTGACAAACCAGGATCCAAGACACTAGTCACATAGAATGACTCTATATGCAAAATATATGTTTATACAAATCCAACCAGTTTAATAAATGCGGAAGCGTAAGTAAATGTAAATAAAGTGGGCGCCAAAACAAACGCCCAAACCAAAATACTTAAAAGTAAAGATGCAAAATATTTAAGGTGAAATAGTTTTCATGCTTGTGTCGTGCTCCTATGCGAATATGATACCTTAACAACCTGAGAAAACATGCAAAAGAGAACAAGTGTCAACAATTAATGAAGAGTGAGTTCACAGGTTTTAGTTCACGAGTTTCAAACATAAGTAGTTTTCCCCACTGGTTCAACCCCGAACCATTGCTTCATAAGTTACCCTGATCCAACCCGTATCAGATTAATATTAAGTAATTTAGCAGTTCATGTTATATGTTTAGGTAGCTAGCCTAGGTCATGTCAACAAAGTGTTCGATCCGAAGTTGACGTTGCTGCCCCTATTGTGCCAGGTCTATCACCAACCATGGCTAAAAAGTTAGGCAAATTCTACACTCGTCACCATCAACGTTCGGTCGAACTGGCGCGACCAGTTCGAGTGGGGCTTGCCGGGCCCAGTAATACTACTAAAAACTTCCTCGCTATAATCCAATACTAACGACATCGTAAGTGTTAAGGGGACTAGTATGTGATATATGCTTCCTTGTGACCATAACCGTATAACATAGCTCTAAATAAAGATGCGTTACTGTACCGTGATGTATGCCACTCATACACCCCTGTAACGTGTATATGTTTTAAATAGAAGGACGTTACTGTTCCGTAATATAATCAACCCATATATCACTGTAACGTGTACATGTTTTCTCCCCCTGTATGTTGTAAATGTTTAATGAAATAGGGGCCGTGAACTCACCTTAAGTTGCTCGGGTAGACTCTTAACAGGTATTAGAGTCGAAGTGGTTCAATCACGTCCTATTATGATTACCACTTAGTTTATTAGCGTATTCAAGAAATACACATATATCCTTTCATTTAACTTAACACGTTTCAGGTATTTTTACGCTGACGATTCGTATACTCTTCGCATGCATATACATACACATAGATATCACACGGCAATTTCAAATAAAGTCTAACTCGATTATAAACGGCTCATTCATTCAATAGTAGCACATACAACATTTAAACACACACAAATGTAAGTTATCATGTTTTAGCTTGTACGTTCATATCTGGGCTGTTTTCGGGAATTATTGTAAAATAGTTCCCTCATTCCAAAAATTCCAATCTTTTTACAGAAGGTGTCAAATAGACTATAGAATTTTTCATAAAATTTTCAAGTCTTGGCTCCTTACAAATTATTTACAAGAATTTATTTACTAGGCTACAGTCAAATTCCTCGCTTTCTGACTGCAGTCCACGAGAAAAATCATTTAAAAATCATCGTTTATCCGATTAACGAAATTCCAGTGGAAGATTTTCGGAAACTCCCATCTCCAGTTTTTGTATAAATTTTGTGACCTAACACCATACAGACTATGAGATACGGCTCAATAAACAACCTGCAAATTCTGCAGAAATTACGCAACTTCAGCTGCTGCACTAAATAATCAATTAAAAATAGCAAACGACCTCAGAAAAATATGAATCCAGCGCTATTTGAAGCGCTTTTAAAAATACACGTTTTAGGCTTCATAAAATCCACTTTTCGATAAATAACGGTATGTTTATAGCCAATCGAAGTTGGCTGTAAATGTTAATCAGCTTTATGTTTTCAGTTTTATCGTACTAGAACAAGTTTAAACGACCATAACACTTAGTTTTATCGATTTACAACAGGTTAACGTATCAATTATCATCTAGTACATGAAGATTCACACAAACCCTAAGCAAATAACACCCTAACATCATCACAAACGCAGCCACTCTCATGTATACATGCATATCATTCTAGTAATCAAGTTAAACATTATAATTAATAAGATTATCATGAAGCACCAAAAACACAGGCATGTTTACAATGATTTCAACCGAAACAACCACTAAAACGACTAACCTTGCAGGGATAGATGATGAACTAAAGAGAGGATAGCGAGAGTTAAGGAAAGTAGCGAGAGGGAGAGAAATCGCGAGGGGGGGGGGGTCTCCACCGCCGTCGCACACACCAAGGGGGCTCTAGGGTTTTGTGAATTTTTTGCCAAATCATGCATGTACGTATATCATAGGGGTCGCACAAGAGGGGGGGTTGGGTTTTAACTGGGCCGTAAAGGGTGTCGGCCGCAAGGGGTTTAGGGTGGCGGGTTGGGCTTGGTTTGCGCGAGGAACGGGGCTCGGTTTCAGGTTCGGGTTTTTAAAAAAACACATATAATGCGTTAATTATTCGCGACGCTATTTAATTATTCTTATATATAATTAAAAGGTAGAATAAATAAGATGGAGTCGAATAAAAACAGGGAATTGAATCAAAACGATACCTGATTTTTCCGGGTGTCACGGAGTTAATATGTGAAATTTATAAAGTAGATGTTCTTCAGTGGCAATAAAAATCTCCAACTAGAATTACGTCAATCGGATAAACGAGGATTTTTAAATAAATTTTTCCATGAGCTGTAGTCAGAGAGTGACGAATCTGATTGCTGCTTAGTAAATGATTTTTACTAAATTATTGGTAAAGAGTTAGGCTTTGAAATTTCTACACAAGACCAACCCCTCCGAGGGGTGCGTCACATAAAAAGATCATAATTTTTACAGCCCTCTAAATAGGTTAAACGAATCTCCCAAAACAGCCTATTTTCAGTGATTTTTGCTATGCAAGAAGCATGAACGTATAAGAACCGACTTACCACTTTTAGTATCCATGATTGTTTTTTAATTGTATAAATACCATATGTCATATTGTAGGAAGGTTGTGAACACGGTTATGGAACCATATAATAGAAGTGCCATGTGATTACTTGTTTGTGTGCTAGTTGCTAGACACGTGTAGGACTTTCATGCTGTGCATAAACAAAATCTAATAAACCATGGTAACTATAATAGGGCGTGGTTGATCGCTCTAGATTTCATACATTTAATCTAATCTTACAGAGCAAAACAAAGATGAGTTCACGGCCCCTACTTTCATACGGTTTTAAATAACAGGGGAAGAAAACATGTACCGTTACGGTAAAGTAACACATTTACCTTTATGTAATTAACAACTATATTGGGAAGGGTTATGTTATACGGTTATGGTCACAAAGAAGCATATATCACATGTCAGTCGCCTTAAAACTTACGATGCCGTTAGTATTGGATTATAGCGAGGGAATTTTTGGTAGTACTACTGGGCCCGACAAGCCCCACTCGTGCTGGTCGCGCCAGTTTGACCAAACGTTGATGGTCACGGTGTAGAATTTGCCTAAAACTTAGCCATGGTTGGTGATAGACATGGCACAACAGGGGCAACAACTTCAGCTTCAGATCAAACACTTTGTTGACATGACCTAGGTTAGCTACCTAAACATATAACATAATCTGCTAATCAATATAACAACACGGTTCGTGTTTTGAATTGTGAACAACTTATAAAAACACGATTCGGGTTTTGAATTGTGAACAACTTATAACAACACGATTCGGGTTTTGAATCGGGAACAACTTATAACAACACGATTCGGGTTTTGAATCGGGAATAACTTATAGCAACACGATTCGGGTTTTGAATCGGGAACAACTTATAACAACACGATTCAGGTTTTGAATCGGGAAACTTAAACATTCTAATTCGGGTTTAGATCAGGGGATACCTACCATAACATACTGGTTTGGGATTTGAACCAGTGGAAACAACTTATCTTACATCTGTAAACTAAAAACTGTTAACTCACTCATCATAATTGTTAACTCTTGATTTTTACATGTTTTCTCAGGTTGCTAAGGTAGCACACATCAGGACTAGGATGCATTAGGTGTCGCATTGATTTCATCAAATATTTAGACACAATTTAAATTACATTAACTATTTTGGTTTTGTAATTATTACGCTTCCGCAACTCAACTGTATAAACAATATTTTCTCATTAATGAGCAAACAGGAATATTTTTAAAAAAACTCATATAGGGGTCGTTCAGTATGACTAATGACTGTGATCCTGGTTTGTCACGCGCCTCACGGTAAAACTCGCAAGTGGATTTTTGAGGGTGTGATAGATTAATCCAATTTCAGTCGCACACTCACAAAACTGACTCCTGAGAAATCTTGTGAGTATTTTTCGAATTTCCTTGAGGATTTTCTTGAGCTTGTCTTGATAAAGCTTTAATCACCATGCTCCCCCTTGCGCTTTCCGGAATCTTCAATCAACGTTTTTATCCAGCTCCCCCTTAAAATCTACTTCCTGTTTCAAAGTTTGTAAGTCCCAAAACTATATAATCAGATATCAAACACCAAACAAGTAGCAGAATTACAAGCAAGATGTAGAAGATTGAAAAGCAAATCGTATTGATTCAAGAAACCGAGCACACGATTGAAATCGTCTGGTACTCGTTTGTGCGATACAAAAGCAAAGAATCAACAACCAAAAACATCTAAGAAACCCTCTATTTATATTGACATAGGAAGCCCTTATACAATGGGCCAAGCCCGAACCCAAATGACTACTAAACCATCTATTAGACCAATAACTAATATCGACCCAACCCACATCCAAAAGCCCAAGACAGACGCAAACCTACACTAGTTTATGCCTTTACAAAGTTCCTTAAACATTCTAACAATCATTTCCGATTCAAACTTTGAAATTTCTAACCATCAATATTTCAAATTTTAATCTTCTATCAGTTTTTAAACCCTCTTAGTTAATCAAGTCTAAATTAATGACCTTGAATATCTGATTCATGTATCAAGTTCAACTTAATGATCTTGATTAAACATTTTGACACTAAACTGACACATTTATTCAAATGTAAGTTTCAACTTAATGAACTTTTAAACTTTTCAGATCAATTTTCAAAAGTTTTAGATTTTGTTCAGCAACTCTTGACTTTGAAAATCAGCTTTTCATCATCAGTGGTCGAAACTAAATGATAATATAATCTTTTTGTTTTTATGTAATGAATATCATACTCTAACTATGTACAAACATATTTACAGAGATATTTTTGTTGAGATTGTGTTAAAGGATCATATCAGTTGTTTGAGACGTATCATCAGTATCGATGACCTTTTCATGACACTAAGTTTTAAACAAATTTACCTAGATTGTCGATATATTTGTCCTCTTAAACTTCAACACATTTCTCAATTGTTCCATGATATGACTTGACTATGGTTCCCATCTCAGAATATACTCCCGTATCAAGATTCCCTATATTTCATCTTACAAGTGAGTATAGAGGCAATTATTTTTTAACACGAATTGCTGAATATCAAAAGCTTATTACACGGAATCCCATTTTCCTTGAGAGCTCAGGTTAGTACCACCGTACCGACAGAAAGATGAAGGCTCGACTTATATGGTAGTGTTCCAAAGTGGAATCTTTTTGTACTGCAATTGTAGTATCTTTCGATATTTTCAATTAAATGCAGTTATAGGGGATTTTTGCAAAAGCATTATTGAAGTTCTAGGTCATTGCTTACGCAAAATCAAAAGAACTTGTATAATACTCTAGATATCAATCAACTATAAAGACCTCGTATCTCAGAATCAGGCAGTCTCTCAAACGAAATTTCGGAGTACTAAGTCCATATATCCGAGAGATGTTAATCCACAAGTTTAAGCAGTTGTAAAATTTAGTTTATATCTCGGAAACAATTTACTGAACGTGTAAAGCCTATCGACATATCCACAGTAAGACTTGTTTAAACTTTTTAAACTTTACAAATCCTTAGCATACTGTAATAGTCCACTGATGTACTATCATTTTCTTTTATCCACAAAACTCTCTTTTCCCTTTTCAATGTTTTTGTACCTTTTGTATTTAATATGTTTTTGGATTTTCTGAAAAAAAAATTTCCCCCTAAAGTTCAAAAACATATTTTTGGATTTTTTTATTTATAGTAAAACATTGACCAACCGATGAGAATCACTTTAATTCGCCATCCATTATTGCTTAACAATTTTCCTTTTAAATCTTCTCCCCCTCATGATGACAAAAACCTTGACACCTTTGTGTTTATAAAACCTTTATATCCATGAATTTTGTCTTTTCAACAGTGAGGATTTTGTGAAAATTTTCAAATTTTCTTCAAAAATTTGTAAAATTTTCAAGTAAACGTTATTGGAATGTATTTTCGAAAAATTTTCTCCAAAAATTTTAAAAAAATGTTAAAGTAAACATTATTAGAATGTAATAAGGCCTTTATGTAGAACTTGATAACCCGGCCTATCTTCAAAGTGTGCCACAGAACTCCATTCTCAGTAATTTGCTTTTTTCCTCGGAAGTTCCTGCACAAAAATTCAAACAATTAGTTGAATAGTGACACCCAAGCATTTTTAGCCTTAGGCGTTATTTCTTCAACCTTAATTTTGACTTTCGTTTCACAATCAGGTTTATTTTGGACTTTCTCAAGTTTCGGAAAGTCCTCTAAACTTTCAAGTTTCACAGATTGTATGACTTCTTTTTTCTTTTACCAACCATGTTTGATGTTTCTTTAAAGCTTTTTAGAAATACAATATAGAAACTTTTTGTTCATTACTATTCAAGGATTCACCAGTTTCAAATTTTGAAAATGTTGGTGCATATGTCTGTTGCCTTCGTCAATAACATCTTTATGTATCGAATCTGAGTGAATAGGGTTTAATCTGTTAGAAGCGAGGCGTATTTATGTATGTAATAGGACAAGTTCGCTGGTAATGGTGCTTGGAAGGTCAAGTACGGCCGAACTTGACCTTAGTCAAGTTCGGGCGAACTTACAGTCTCCATCAGCAAACTTGTTTGAGAGTTTGTAGCCAAGTTCGCTTGAAGATGGACTTGGAAGTCAAGTTCGACCGAACTTGACTAGGTCAAGTTCGGGTGAACATATACTCTTTCTATAGCGAACTTGCGCATCTATAAATAGGTGCCTTGGTGATTTCATTTGTAACTTCAAAGATTTTGGCACAGAGACGGCGAAGCTCTGTCGGTTCCGGATCTCGAATGTACATGAAACAACTTTTAATGAGTAATTCTTGTTATTTGATTAACTTGTCATTAGTTTCCGCCTAATCGGACAATAGATAGCAAACTTAGGTTACCGTGCTGATTCGTGGACGTTCCTACAGAAAACTTAGTAATGACTCGTTTCACCTTGTTTGTAGTTTATGTACATTGTTTCCAAACCTGAGTGGTATTTTCAAATCTTCAGAATTTTCTTATCAATATGAACAGGTTTAGGATTAATTTGTAAACATTTTCTATCAATGTGTCTCCTTATCCCACATTTGTGACACGGCCTGTTTTCATATCGATCTTTTCAATCAAACCATACACTCAAATCATAAATTGATTTGATGTGTGGCAACCATCCTTCCTGTTTCTTCGATAAACATGATTTGACGTTGAAGCACTGTGGTCCGACCTGCACCACTTATTTTCAAATCTTTGTAAGTTTTGATATTCAAATTGTTTTGAATTTTTATAATGATTGAATGATTGTACCGATAAACTGTTATTTTTCTTTTGAAAATTTTAAGAATTTTTAAAACTTTGTTTTTCTTTTTGTTTTTGTTCTCCATTCTGCTTAGAAAGTTTTTGCGTTGAGCATTCACCTTTTTCAGTAGATTGTAGAACAGTTTGTTGAAAATTTTCTTTTAGTTTTAAAAATATTTCATTTATCTCTTTTTTTGCACTCTCATCATCGGTATCATCATCACAATTCTCAATTATGATCTTATCATAATTTGTGGCTTTATCACTTATTGGAATTTCCTTTTTATTCTCATTGATCGGTTTTAGACATATACAATCTAGAATTAATGACGAGGTCACAAAACCTTTCAACTTCTTTTCTAAGTCATCAATTTTATTTTTAACAATCTCAACATCTTGTTCAAGTTTCCTGATTTTTTCAAGATGCGTGTTTATTATATTTTGTTTTTCAAAATCATTTTTATTTAAAACACAATTTTCATTTTCTAAAATTGTTATTTTATTTTCAAAAAACTTTTCATTTTCTTTTAACTTTTTATTTACTAATGTCAAACTCTTCACATCTTTAAAAAGTTTGACATTATTAGATCTGGATTCTTCACAATTTGAGCACACAGATTCAGAACTTGAAGCTTCATTTGTTGATGCACTTGATTCTTTAACTTCACCGTTCTGTAACAACTCAGTTGACTCATCTTGTTTAGATTTTTCTTGGTGAGTATTGTCAACAATGTTTTCCTTAGATTCTTCATTCTTTTGAGTTGAATCTTTCTTTAGTGTACCTAAGAAAAAGTTTTAGTAAAATCAACAAGAGGATTCATATTTTCATCTATATAACAACCCCTCTTAACATCATATTTCATAAGATTTTGCTTCAAGACATATATTGATTCTTCTGCTTATTTCAAAAACCACATCCAAGCTTATTTTACCTAGCTTCTCTTCTATCTTTTCAATCAAAGCTTTCTTCTTCTTTGTAATTTATAAATCGTGGTTTTTAAGCTCAATGAAAAACTCATTTAGATAAAACTTTGAAAATCTAGAATCCTTTTTCAATTCAATCAAATATTCATCCCACTCTGACGGTAACGCTTCTGCAAATTTTAATATCTCTTTAGCCCTTCACATTCTTATATTGTATTCTTTTAGTTTGTCAAGTAATGCATCATACCGTTTTATTAACTGATTCAACGATTCATCTTTTTTACATAAAAAATGTTCAAATCTCTTAATCCAAGAATTTTTATTCTCATTTTTATTCCTCGAATACCAAACACCATCAAACCAATCATTTATTATTTCAAAATCAATATCTTCCATTTCCAACAAAAATGTGGTTTTCAAAAACTTTATGCAAAATTTGACTTTTTAACCGACAATATTAACGTATCGGTTCGCTAAAAACGTTTAAATTTTTTTTAAAAACTGTTTTTACCCGAATATAGCCTTAAAATCGTCTCGTCGATACGAATCTAACGATATATAATGTCCGAGACATTTTTCAGGATTTTCATGCCTTTTTTTAGAAACCCTTAAACAACTTCGGGCAAACTTGTAACAGCTTGTGAGACAAGTTCGGGCGAACTTGTGCAGAAAACACTATCAGATTCAACAAGTTCGGGCGAACTTATGAGAAAATTTCAGAAAATTTCACTTTATAACAAGTTCGGGTGAACTTGTGATGAATATCAGAAAACTTTTCAACTTTTATCAAGTTCGGGCAAACTTGTGAGAAAATTTCAGCAAAATTTGACTAGTTCGGTCGAACTTGATAAAAAATCTTTGAAAATTTCAACAACTTTGCGCGAAGTTGGTTAAAATCAACAAAAATGATGATTTTAAGCCAAGTTCAGGCGAACTTGTGTTCTCAAACATGGTTTTTTGATATTTTCAACATGAAATCGGTTGTTTTTAGCTCTGATCTTTTCAAGGGTTTTACTATTATGGATTTTACGTATTATACTTGAAAATTAGTCCATTTTGTCCGTGAAATGTCCAAGAAAAGTTAAAAATGAAAGAAATGAGTAGAAAATGAGATGTTCTATGTCCAATGTCTTCAAATTAGGCCAATCCTGCTCTGATACCACTTGTAGGTCCGTTGTACGGATCGTTCAGGCTCTAATTTGGCAAACCTAAGGTAAACGTCGGAATCCGTTTGCATAGGTGACATTGGATAGAAGTTCTTTACGGATTAATCACTGTTTCATTGATTAGAAGAGGTTACAGATCCTGGAAACACTTGGATAGAGTTTCGCCGTCCAGTACACAAAATCTCTGATTCTTACAAATGAGAGTTCAACTATCCTATTTATACTTGAACAAGTTCGCTTGAAAAGTGTCATGGTCAAGTTCGGGCGAACTTGTCCATGTACATTACAAGTTCGGGCGAACTTGTCTCATAACATACATAAACTTAACTCAACGTAATACGATAACGTAGGCAACAGACATATGCATCAACACCTCCAATGCCGCATCAACCGGCCCGGCAACATTAAGCTTTAATATGTGGCCGTTCACCTTGAAAGTTACACCGTCGGCATTCTCGATCGCGACAGTACCGTACAGGAACACCTCCTTCACCGTAAGGTGCCGTCCATCTTGAGTTTAACTTTCCTGGAAATAAACGCAACCAAAAGTTATAAAGCAAGACAAGGTCTCTCGCTTTAAATTCTTTGTAGTCCTTCAAGTGCTCGTCATGTAACCTCTTCGTCCGTATTTTTTTTGTAATAAACAGCATTTTTCTGTTTGAAAAAATTAAAATACTTCTAAAACTCAGAGGTAGGCCAAAAATTTATAAAATTGAAGACGAATAAAAGTACTTGAAGCGGTTAAGACAAGAGTAGTTTTTCGGTTCCAAAAATTCAAGAAAAAAATGAATAATTAGTTGGAATTCGAACAAACAAATGGAACAAAAATCCAATAAATATTTGAACAAGCTTGAAAACGAATAAACTAAGTTGACTAAAAATAAAATATTAACAAACAATTAAATAAATAAATGGAATAGAAAATATTTACGAGTATTCACAAGTATGTACACCGGTAAAATATTGACTCAGGTCGTTCCTAAAGCTCGCCACATTTCCGGCAACGGCGCCAAAAACTTGTTGTGTGCGTGTATATAAATATTTTTACAATGAATTTTATACACGATTCGGTTTTAAATTTATAAAAATGATTTATACATCAACATTAAAACACACACGAAAGGGCAAGTGTACCCAGTCATATATGTAGTAAAGTATTGGTAAGAACCAAGTATCGATCCAAGGATGCTGGCAGAGACGATAATACTAAACTTTTATCATTATTCTACCGGTAGAAACGATAAGTGGATAAGTTGTTTAAACTAGAAAATGACTAAAACATAATCTTTTTGTTTCTTTTTTTTAAAACATAATAGACTCCAAATATGAAAAATATAAATATAGTCTTGCTTTATGAACAACTGGAATATGTTAACTAAGTCGGTTATACCACTAAGTCACTAGGTCAATTTTCTATTTTTTTAAAGACAATTAGTATCCCTTTCGGGAATCCTAACATGACAACTCTTCGGAAAGTTAAAACGATAAACACGCTTTAACCACCTAAAATTGTTCTTTAACGCCCTATTGATGAATGTTTATGAAAATCCCTTAAAAATAAGTTAGTCATCCATTAAGAGTTTCCTAACCTCACTTAATCAAGGAAAGCTACACCAATAAACACAATGTAGCCACCGAGACAAGCATAACCTAGATTAAATCACAACCGAGTTCATTTTACAAATCTTAAACATAAATCCACTAAGAAAGCAATTTTGGCCTAAATTACTTACAAAGCTATGACTTATGTTAAGAATTTGTAACAAAACCATTTAATTCGCGAAGGTCCTTCCGTGAGGGAAAGCATACTTGATTAATCTTAATTACCCTATATTAACCCGATACCCATTTCTAGTCTCATGGGGTAAAAATTTTAACAAAGCTAAAGGTCTACTAATACATGATTAATTAAGCTTCCTCTTTCAAATATCCCAACTAACCACATAATAATCATCCAAGATAATTAACTATAATCAAGAATCCAACATTAATAAACAAGTTTGCAAACTAATCATCAAGGATTAACATAAAAAGTCGTTAAGTCTCATTACAAACATGATTAACATCTAATGGTTGTTTAACAAGTAAGGAATTGATAATGTTTTTGCCATTAGGCTACAATATTACATAAGCAACAATCTAATGCTTGAATCATAACAAAAATATGGAAAGAACAAAGGATCAAACCATAAACACGCTCAAGATTGATGATCCGGATGGCCGCGGAGCTTCTTGGCACAAAAGAGGCTTGATTCGGAGCAAAACTAGTTGTTACCGAAGCCTAGAAATCGCCACAAGAGCTCCCAAAAATCCAGAGTAACGACCAGAATGCCATCTGCTGTTTTTTATAACTTTTTAATCGACACGGCCATGCCAATAAAGTGCATTGTTCATGAGATCTTGTGACGTCTGCAGATCTGGGCATGATATTTCAAAAGTGGCACTACCGTGCCAAAGGCGGCACTGCCGTACATGTCCGAGAAATCAAGATCGGCACTGCCGAGCCAACATCCGCATGGCCGTGCATGTCCGAGAGGCACGACAGTGCCAACTCAATTGAATTTTCGTATCTCTGCCAATTCGGTCGAAAATCCTCGTTTTCTTCATCTTCTTGTCCGGCACGCCGTTTAAGGCCTGTAAACCAAAACATACATGATTAAGTGCTAAAACTTCGGTTTTATGGCCGAAAACGCGTAAAACGGGGGAAAATGGGGGACTAAAGTATCTTTCATTTAACTATATCAACAGCCATGGTAATTAAAGTTATGTATTATTGAATTTAAATTGTTTACATTGTCTTAGATTAAACGGAAACCACAGAATGTGAATTAAACTGTCTTTCTTGATTTTAAGTCACTAAAGCCCAAGTCCGCCCTAAGTGTAACATGCTCAACATTAAACATTCGCTCCTAAAACATATGTGAAAATAAATATGCCAGCATAAAAATGCCTGTGGGTAACATATGTTTTGTGACGACGATTCATGGCTTTAAATGTTTTAAAAGAAATGTTTAACTATACAAAAGTAGCCATGAACCGTTATAAAATGTTTCTTTTATCAAATCATATGAAAATCAATGATTTAAAAAAAAAGAAATGATGCAAGGTTAACTTAAATAACCAAAATATGTCATGTCTTGTGTAAAAGTGTCATGTCATGGCTTTAAATGTTTTAAAAGAAATGCTTAACTATACAAAAGTAGCCATGAACCGTTATAAAATGTTTCTTTTATCAAATCATATGAAAATCAATGATTTAAAAAAAAAAGAAATGATGCAAGGTTAACTTAATAACCAAAACATGTCATGTCTTGTGTAAAAGTGTCATGTCTTGTATTAAAATGTCATGTCTTGTATAAAAGATGTCGTGTCTTGTATTTTGTTTGAAGTGGTTTAGATAACGCTACGGTATGTAATATAATAAAAGCACGTATATATAGGAAGTACCAACGGTGTATCCACCATGCTTTTATCATATTACACACGCCTTGTTATTTAAATTACTCACCATAAACCAACCAATGAAAAGTCTTGTTTAAACCAATGTGATGTCTTGTAATAACCAATGTCATGAATAAATCAATGTCTTGTGTAACCAAAATGTCTTATATAAAACAATGTCTTTGAATAAACAAAGGTTTTGTTTAAACCAAAAGTTATGTCTTATAAACCATTACTTTTATTGTAAAAACATATATTAGGATTGTTGGTGAATACATTCAAGCATTGTTGACTGTCGGATAGACCCTTATAAAGACAAAGGTGTATCAATGTTCATCGGATTCTGTCATTCCCTAAAGTCACTTCCAAACAAACCTAGGAAGCGGGAACGAGATTGTCAATCCTTTGGTACCATTACATAGTATCGGTCGGTGTGATCAATGTTAATGAATGTATCATTGTATATTCAACGCACCAATATGTCTAGAACAATGTAAGCATGTCATGAAAATGTTTTGAAACCATGTACTTGGCATACTAAGTCAATATACCAAGCAAAAATATCTTTGAAAACCATGTACTAGGTATGCTAAGTCAACATACCATGTAAAATGTCTTTGAAACCATGTGTAGGTATACTAAGTCAATATACCATGTAAAATGTATTTGAAACCATGTGTAGGTATACTAAGTCAATATACCATGTAAAAATGTCTTTGAAACCATGTGTAGGTATACTAAGTCAATATACCATGTAAAATGTCTTTGAAACCATGTGTCGGTATACTAAGTCAATATACCATGTAAAATGTTTTTGAAACCGTGTACTAGGTATGCTAAGTCAACATACGAAGCAAAATGTCTTTGAAATCATGTACTATATGTACTAGATAAGCAAAACATGTATATTGTCATGAAAACAAGAAAGTAGTGATAGGCACATATGAATCACCCCAAAACATATGAAAAATGTAAAAGAGGGGAGTATGTACTCACTTGGGATTGCAAGAGTGTCCTTGTTCAAGAGGATAAACAAAGCTAAAAAATCCGAGGATTCAAGTGTCTCCTAATATCGGATAACTATGTTAATGTCATGACTTTAATCGGAGGATTCGGATAGAATGAAGTCTTATAAACCAAACGAGTGTTGGAACTCATAGGACATGGTTTAATAAACTTAACATTCTGATTTGGAAGTGTTCCTAAGTGCTTTTGACCCGAGATGACTTGTTAAGGTAGTTTACGCTACTTTAACGGGTCATTTGAGTAAATATGTGTTCGGATGGTTAAATATATATTATGATAAGTCTAAATTTCCAAAACATGTTTGATAATGTTGTAACATCATTTTTTTATATGTTAAAACTTTCGTTACATATGCTTAAAATTGATTTATGCGCAAAAAGGGCGTTTTGGTCATTTTTAAAGAACATAAAGGCGACTTATCATAACACTAAGCAAACGACGTGACCATAAGGTATAACCTCAGTAGGTTATTCCCTATACAACTGTGGTAAAAAATATGTGTTTGGTCGGATCCTAAGATCGACCAAACAGGTCGGATTCGAAAGTCAAAGCGGTGGTCAAGACCGCTCGACTTACGACCCAAATAAAGCACTAAACTTGAAGTGACGAGTTAGACACGTCAAAACATGTCTAACTAAGTTGCAAAACTGATCTGGTATCAAAACTTAGTGTTTTCATACCCGAAAATAGTCACTTCGACTAATAAACGTGGCAATCAGAAGGTGCAATCGCTAGGTGAAGAAACACGGATTCACATGGAGGGTGATTCGAACCGCTTTCTCTGAGAGGGTGGAGAATCACACTTTGTTCTTCCTCTTGAACCTAGATCTGCAATGGAGAAAACAAAAGTGGAACCGTAGAGATGGCCGGTAGAAGAAAAATCCTCTTTTTCCAGCTACAAAAGTGTGGCGGCTCCATCTTGTCTACCCTATAATGAGGTGAACACCTCTTTATATAGGGGACATGGGCCACCCCTAACCTCAATGGGCCAGGCCCAGTTAGCGGTTATCTCTACAAGTCCCCAGCCCAATGTAGTGTAAACTACAGCACGTTGGGCCTCACGGTTGGGTTAGTAAGCAACGATAATAAATAATTAATTAATATAAAAGCAATAAGTAACGGGAATGTTAGACCGCTCAGGTCAGGTCCAATACCATACCTCTACAAGTCCCCCAGTCTAGTGTAGCTCACGAGTGCAAGCGCTGGGAGGAGCACTAGACTTATTAGGAGTGCTGGGAAGTGAAGATTATTAATTCTATGCTTACCTGTCGCCGAGGCGTAGGAGCTTTGCTGGCCATGCTTATTGCATTTGTCTTTGACTGTGAGTGGAGATCACGGAGTGGTGAAAGGCGCACGACAGTTCATCACGGTAATTGGCTGGGCAGAGGCTGACTGCTCTTATATGTCCCGCACATGGACCTTGGAAAAGGGTGAGTGTTTTTTGCTGTTAAGTGTGGGTATGGTCATACGCGCATATGACTTACGCAACATTTAGGACCATACCCTTTCAGCCCCCCCAGTCCAGTGTTGCTCCCATGCGCGAATGGCAAGTGGGTGGAATTCTAGACAAGATGGGTGTCTTGCTTTCGGATGATTTTTTGAGTGTGACCTTGCTTTAGCGGTGCGCACACATTCGTGTAAGTTACCGTAAAATATTCATCATTTGGTGTGACTTCTATTAGATAGCACATGGTCACGTGCCTTTAGCCTTGAGGAATACGTAAACCTAGTGCTTGGATCTTTGTAAACTGTTGTCTACAATATTTGCACATGTTAATCCACTTTGTGCAGGTTATCGCGAATGAGAATTGGCGTAAACTTGTCTCAGGGTAATGAATTGAAAACCCTAGCCTTGAAGATTGTAGGTGTAAACGAAACTTTGTTTTAGCCAATGTGTTTTTGCGTATACCCAAAGTGGTGCGTGCATTTGTAGTACCATTTACATTTTGTAAGCGTTTTTGTATGCAACAAAGCATGTGCGCGGACGACTTAGATGCTCGTATGTAAAAGGGCATGCATGTATGGCGATTACGTGCTCGTATGTATAAGAGCATGTGACTGCTAGCGCATAAATGAGCATGCGCGCGTGGCGACTTACGGGCTCGTATGTAAAAGAGCATGCGCATATGACGACTTACGTGCTTGTATGTATAAGAGCATGCACGTATGGCGACTTATGTGCTCGTATGTATAGGAGCATGCGATTGCTAGCGCATGTATGCTCGCTCGTATGTAAAGGAGCATTTTATGCTTTTATCGGTGTGCGTGAGAATTGCTCGCCGTGTTTTTTCAATAAAGTGTATTGCCGAACCTCGGAATGGTGAATCACCATGCAAGTCTCTCAGTTTATTGCTGCTAATTAATATTAGTAGCATTAAATTCAAGAGATAATGACTAAACAATTTCATAAGTGGGGTAACTTATTTTTAGCCCGAAAGTCAAACAACATATAAAGGCAGAAAAGGGCAATGCCATTTTCATCAGTTAAAATTTGTATATGGCATGAGTCATTATCTCATTTGTATATGGCATGAGTCATTATCTCATTTTGTAGGTTGCTAGAATATCTAGTGCAATTAACTGAGCAACTTTGAAATTTAATACCACAAATCTTTGAACTTAGTGATCACTTATAACACTTACCGGAGCGCGAAATAATAATATATGCACGCTTTAGTTGCCTTACAACATGTTTTGAAATGTTTATTTAAAGGTACTGCTCTTTTTGTGTGATTGAACAAATTAATTTGTCAAAATCACATGAGTCAAGTATTAGCTAGCTAGCTTTCAAATTTGCTGCCATGGTTTCTATTTTAATAGTGGTGCATGCGTTATTTTAATAGTGATGACATAACATGTGGATTTCTGACACAAGAAAGTAAATTTGTCAAATTTCACCATCTGTTTTTTTGTTTTTATATAAGATGCTTGCACCAAGTTAGGACATTAGCACACAAAATGTGAGAAAACCGATAAGGCATAAACCAAGCTCTATCGGCTCTCTCCGCCACCCACCCAAATACTAACAGAATGCGCGGCGAAGCTAGACCCTTATGCTAACCTCATCCACCCGACGGGTTTCAAATGGTGCGCACATCTATGGCGATGTATACGAACCAATAGAACTTGTAAGCAAAAGTTGTATGCAAAACGTAAATTTACCTTGCGCATGAGTACACTTTGTCAGGTAAATGAATATTGTTCCCTTGGCAGCTGGGTTGTAGTGACGATGGTCCGTCGATCAGTTGCGCGTGGTGGGCGGGGGAGAATGTCATGCTGCGTGAGGTGGCGGGATTCACGTCCGTGTGCACGTGGCAGCGGTGACATGACCAAGTTGCTCGAGGTGGCGGGATTCACGTCCGTGTGCGCGAGGCAGCGGAGACATGACCAAGCTGCGCGAGGTGGCGGGATTCACGTCCGTGTGCGCGTGGCGGCGGACACATGACCAAGCTGCGCGTGGTGGCGGGATTCATGTCCGTGTGCGCGAGGCAGCGGAGACATGACCAAGCTGCGCGAGGTGGCGGGATTCATTTGCACGTGCAAGAGGGCAAAGGAAGACACCCACTCGAGGATTTGAACCTCCGGTATGCGTGTCCATAATGATGGTCCGCCAGAAGTGGGCGGAGCATGACAGTGGTGGGCCGAGAAGAAAGTCCGCCGGGATGGCAAAGTGAGATGATAACCCGCGCGGAGAATGCGCGGTGACAGAGCTTGCCAGTGTTTGCGGGACTGCGAAACGTTTCCACGGTTCGCGGGGTGGCTTTTTGCCGGAGGTTGTGAAAATAGTAATGTTGCATGTCTCTGTGTATTCCTTCATTGCTTTTGAGCAAGAGACTTAAAAGTTGGGATGAAAAAGAAAAATAGGACCATAGGTCATATGATGTCTGACATGCCCACATGCTTTACAGCTGTAAACCATGTTGGAATATTTGCGACTTCACATGCACAAGATGTTTGTATTGTGAAATTTAATGAACCAATAATAAAGAACAATAAGATATAGCGATAAAAACGGTGACCAAAATCTTATTAGTTACCTAAACCAGAAAATACCCTCAAAACCCTAGATCTCACAAATTGTGAGATCTGTAATCAACAGATACAACAATACAAGATACAGAGAGATGATCACAACAACAGAAAAATCTCTCAGATATAGATGAGAGATTGTTAATACAGACTTCTAGATCTCAAACCCTAAGAGATGAATACAGAGAATCAACGAAAAGAAGAGAGAGAGATAACAAACAAATATCTCTGACTCTCCTTTTATACAATGAAAACAACTAAAATTACATCCAGAACCCTTAACAATGCACGGAGACAATCACAACCCCTGAGATGTACCACTTAGGACCTTAGAGATTAACCCCTGCACACTTAAAGCACAATTAAACATACCAACGAATATAACCAGGACCCGGCCCAGCAACATAGAGCCCAAATATATAAATAAGCCTAGAAAATGAATGAATAACCCATGAACATTTCAACACTCCCCCATCATTCATTTGGTTTAAACATATCTGTTAAACCCAATTTTTTTACAAAGAGAATCATGCTGAACAAAACTAAGCCCTTTAGTAAATATATCATCAAGTTGAAAGTCAGAACTAACCTTTTGAGCGCTGATAACACCATCAGCAACCTTCCCTCTCAAAAAAATGTAAATCTAACTCAAAATACTTTGTTCGTTCATGGAACACTGGGTTTGCTGCTATGGATAAAGCAGCCTGACTATCACAATATAAACTGATAGGTAATGTACAGTTAACCTTCAATTCAGTTAACATATTTTTCAACCAGATTATTTCACAAGTTGCCGAACACATGGCCCTATATTCAGCTTCGGCAGTAGACCTGGATACAGTACCTTGTTTCTTGCTTTTCCAAGAAACAAGGCTACCACCCAAGAACACACAATACGCAGTAACTGACTTACGAGTGGACAAACATTTTGCCCAATCGGAGTCAGCATAACCATACAAATCCAATGAATGACTCTTATCAAAACAAAGTCCTTTACCAGGACTTTGTTTTAGATATCTTAACAACCTTAAGGCTATACTTAAATGAATTTCTTTAGGACTATGCATGAACTGACTTAGGAACTGAACAGCATAGCTAATATCAAGACGAGTCAGAGACAAATAAATTAGTTTTCCAACTAACTTTTGAAAACCTGTAACATTTTTTAACAATTGGGAATGTTTATCAATTCTGGATACAATAACACTACTTTGTTCAATAGGGGTGTTAACAGGCTTGCAGCCCAGGTATCCAAATTCACTCAACAACTCTAAACAGTTCTTTCACTAATTTAAACAAATACAATTTTTACTGTATAAAACTTCAATGCCTAAAAAGTACTTCAACACTCCCAAGTCTTTAATTCTGAAGTTCTCATTTAAAATCTTCTTAACTTTGTTAATTTCATTACTTGAGTTACCAGTAATGACAATATCATCAACGTATACTAACAACAAAACAGTAATAGAATCTTCAGACAAAATAAATAAAGAATGATCACACTTGCTTTGAATAAAGCCAATATCAACTAAGACACCAGTTAGTTTCTCATTCCACTTCCTGGGAGCTTGCTTAAGCCCATATGACGACTTAACTAATTTGCAAACTTTAGTTTCATCTTTAGGGTAATATCCCTGAGGCAACTTCATATAGACATCATCAAAAATACTACCGTACAAAAAAGCATTGTCAACATCAAGTTGAAACAAAGGCCAATTGTTATAAACAGCCAAAGCTATTATACACCTTATAGTAACCATCTTAACCACAAGAGAAAAGGTTTCGACAAAGTCTAAACCTTCTCTTTGGTTAAACCTTTTTGCACCTAATCTGGCCTTATATCTCTCAACCTCACCACTAGACTTATATTTGACTTTAAAACCCATTTGCAACCTATGGCTTTCCTATCAGAAGGAAGATCAGTTAACACCCATGTGTTATTCCTGAACAAAGCTTCCATTTTTTTGTTCATGGCATCTACCCATCTAGAGTCCCTAGCAGCCTCCTCATAACTAGCAGGTTCAACGATTTTATTCAATGTAGTAGTAAAACACAAGTTATCCACAGATAAACAGGAGTAATTAACAACTCTATTTATGTCATATTTGACTTTACTGTTCAATGCAAAACCTTCAAAACCGTTTAGGTAATACACTAATTCTACTGGACCTCCTAAGGACTGAACTGGTTCCCTCAGATGGGTTGGTCTCATCATGTGAGGGACCTGTGTCCTCTGCCCTACCAGACCTTTCTTCACTACTACTCTCACTTCTAGACCCAGCTTGTTGATTATCAACATTACTAGAAGGGCAGACGTAGAGGGGTCTGGTTGCTGATCATCACAAGTTCCCTCATGAGATCCTACATTCCCCTCTTCATCATTGGGACAACAAGAACTATTAGGTGTTGGAGCTTCAATACTATCAAAAAAATTCAAATTATTAAAACATGTTCATTTTGATTACTCAACTGTTTAGATTTAAAGGGAAATACCATTTCATAAAATTTTACATCTCTCGAATAAAATTCCCTTTTACTATCTAAACTCCACAGCTTATAACCCTTCTTAACATTAGAATATCTGACAAGCACACATTTTTCAGCATTAAAGGAAAACTTGTCTGAATCATTTAAAATAGTACTAAAGCACAAACACCCAAAGGTTCTAAGATGACTATAAGAGGGCTTAAAACCAAACATCAATTCATAAGGGCTTTTACCTAGCAACACAGATGAGGGTAACCTGTTAATAAGATATACAACAGTTAATATACAGTCAGACCAGAATTGAAGTGAAAGACCACTCTGAAACAATAAAGATCTTGCCAGGTTTAAAAGGTGCCGATGTTTTCTCTCAACCACACCATTCTGCTGTGGTGTGTAAGAGCAAGAAGTCTGATGTAATATGCCTTTGTTTTTACAAAAAAACATTCATTTTATTATTGACAAACTCAGTGCCATTATCAATCCTAAAATTTTTTTGATTTTCTTTTAAACTGAGTTAATACCAGCTCATAAAAACTTTCTATGTTCTCAAACACTTCCATTTTATTCCTTAACAAATAACACCAAACAGTTCTAGTGTAATCATCAACCACTGTCAAGAAATATTTAAATCCATCCCTACTAGAGACACTGTAAGGACCCAGACATCTAAGTGTATAATATCACCTAAATTTTTAGTTTTATGATCACTTAATGGAAAAGGAACCCTAGCTTGTTTGGCTCTATGACAAATTTCACAGGGATGACTAATTACATCAGCAACACCTAAGTCACCTTTTAAAACAGACAAGACTTGATCAGCAGAATGACCTAATCGATTATGCCAAAGATTACAATTGTTTAAACTATTAAAACACAGATTAACAGAATTACCATTTCTATTCACAAAATATAGACCATTATCCTGTTTACCAGTCACCAGGACTCTCTTTGATTTCGAATCCAGAAGCAAACAATTATTTTCATTAAACACAACAGTAATGTGACTATCTTTAGATAATTTGTGAACAGATATCAGATTAACACCATAATCAGGAACATAAAACACATCATACAAAACTACATCAGTAGCAAGTTTAATGTTTCCTATTTTAGACACCTTAGCTTTTGTTCCATTAGGATGACATACTTTCAGATCATATTCAGACACATCAACACAGTTAAACAAGTCTTTGTTAGTTTTAATCATATGTTGATTGGCACCAGAATCAACAATCCAGTTGTAATCAAACCCAAAATTTATTAAACTTGAACAACTAACAAAATTACCAAAGGAACTAAATATATAACTAGTCTCACCTCCCATATTAGAACTCTGAGGATCACCAATATTTTTTTCACCAACCAGACTTAACAACTTAGCAACCTGCTCAGGAGAAAAAGGAGACACAGTAGGACCAGACATAACAGGACCAGCAGTCAAGTTTGACTTATTATTCCCTGAAACATTTTTCCCACCCTGACTACTAGATCTTTTTTTAAAACCTGGAGGATACCCAACCAACTCAAAACATCTATCAACAGTGTGACCCAACATGTTACAATGAGTACACTTAAGATTAGGATTAGGACCTCTCAACATTTTCTTCCTAGAGTCAAAGGTTTGATTTGATTTAGACACAAAAGACATGTTTTGAGACTTGGTTCCTCCACTAGAATTCCTATGAGACTCCTCTCTGGACATAATTGAAAAAGCAACTTTGATAGTAGGTAATGGCTCTCTAGTTAGAAGATTAGTTCTTATGGGTTGGTAAACATCATCCAATCCCATAAGGAACTGCATCAATTATATTAAAGTAGAGAAATCATTGTAATCTTTTGCAGCCTGACATGACCATGAAGGCAATTTAAGGATGGCATCAAATTGCTTCCACATAGTATTTAGTTTATGATAATATTCAGAAACAAAGGTCCCATTCTGAGATACATAATTAATTTTCTTATATAGATCATATACAACTGAGCCATCAACCTTATCATAAGTCTCTTTCAAATTTGCCCAGACTTAAGAGGCTAATTTTGAAAAAAACTTGTCCTAGATACAACTCCTCTGACACAGAGTTCAACATCCAACTTAAAACAACTGAATTACATCTATCCCATTGACTGCTTAACACATGATCTTCAGTATCTTTCTTACACTTATTATCTATAAAACCAAACTTGTTCTTTGTTTCTAAGGCAAGTTTCATAGCACTTGACCATACTCTATAATTCTCAGTTCCCTTAAGTTTGATACTAACAATAGTTAGACTACTAGAATCACTAGGATGAAGATAAAGAGGATCACCAATATCTAACTTGCTAATCAAGGTCTGAGAGGTACTACCAGAATCACTCATTATGACAACAAACAACAAACAATCACAAAAACAGACAGATAATACAAAAATAGAAACAACAAAATAAAACCCTAGGGCGAAACTGAGTCAGGGACTAGATTCCAGGTTCTTCACTCAAAGGTGCCTGGACAAGCCTTTACTCAGGAGCCAAACACAACTAAAAACAACAATACAATAGACAGACAAACCGGTCCTCACTACCCCGGCATCAACTAATCAATCAACAGAAAGAAAGTTGACAAGAACAATCTTACAGTGGGTGCGTATAACTCAAGATAGTATTAGATCTGTAATTTTCAAGAACTACAAGATCTAATGCAGAGCCAAACACAATCAACACTTCTGGTTAGTTTTCCCTGAACCTTCTAGGGTTTCAGAGACTAACGCAGAATGCAGATCAACTTCACAATACCAGAGATCAACAAACCCTAGGTTAGGGTTTCGCCCGTAGATTCAACGACACAACCAATCTTACCAGATCTACCACCTACACAGTTTCCAAGAACAGAAACCCTAAGACAAAGAACGAAACAAACTGTTAGACAACAAATCACAGCAGATAAAGACGGAATCAATGGTCAAGAGCAACCAGTGCTCTGATACCATGTGAAATTTAATGAATCAACAATAAAGAACAACAAGATGTAGCGACAAAAACGGTGACCAAAATCTTATTAGTTACCCAAACAAGAAAATACCCCAAAACCCTAGATCTCACAAATTGTGAGATCTGTAATCAACAGATACAACAATACAAGATACAGAGATGATCATCCACATATGATCACAACAACAACACCAGAACAATCTCTTAGATACAGATGAGAGATTGTTAATACAGACTTCTAGATCTCAAACCCTAAGAGATGAATACAGAGAATCAACAAAAACAAGAGAGAGAGAACAAACAAATATCTCTGACTCTCCTTTTATACAATGAAAACAACTAAAAGTACATCCAGAACCCTTAACAATGCACGGAGACAATCACAGCCCCTGAGATGTACCACTTAGGACCTTAGAGATTAACCCCTGCACACTTAAAGCACAATTAAACATACCAACGAATATAACCAGGACCCGGCCCAACAACATAGAGCCCAAATATATAAATAAGCCCAGCAAATGAATGAATAACCCATGAATATTTCAACATGTACATTGTGCACCATCGCTTGTACTTCATGCAAAACAACTTGTAAGATCGTCTACTCAAAATGGGAATTCCTAGATCTGGATCTTTATGCGGAAAAAGGGGGATCTCTACCCTTGGAAGTATCATATCTAGGATTCACGACGAAAAACTTTAATGAACCAAGCTATGGAGGTTTCTCATTGAAATCCATGCTTAAAGTTTGGGTGAGCACATATATAAAATTGTAGATAAGAAAAACCCACATGAACCTTAACTGAAACCCAGATCTGGAGTTTTTTGATTGAGAATCATGTGTAACCCTCAAAGGAAAAATAGATCTAAAGATGGAATAGAAAAAAAAACGAGTTGTGATTCTTGGATCCGGATGTTTATACGGTGGGCGCCAATGAAGAAACACCAGATCTAATTGACCGGAATCAGATCAGATCAGATCTGTGGTGAAGATTTCCGCATAAAAGGTTAATCCTCTGAATGTTCGCCGTATTGAAATGAATCTCCGATGAACGCTGCAAAACAAAAAACCGATAGACTCGCCACGGGGAGAATGGGGGTTCTCTCCGTGACCACCCTCCGGCGTGAGAATAAGTACAGGTTCTCGGAATAGTTAAAGTGAAGTAAGAGAGAGAGTAAGTGAGAGTGAATGAACTTACTTCACCCTGAAGCTACTTATTTATAACAGGATTTTGGGCGCCAAACTGAGAGACGAAAAAGTTAACAGAATCTTTACAACGCCGTTAGTTGGTTAGCTCGTCATCCAAGCACACGGATCATGGTTTGATCAACGGCTAGGATGGTGAAACATGTCAACTGTTCTCATCTAGATCTGCCCATGGAAACCTGCCATCGTCATGACTCATGAGAGATCACCCGATTGTGCCACGTGTCATTCTATTGTAACTGAATGTGCCCCTGCACGATTGAGCCTTTATTACTTCTAGAACGTATTACAGTTGTGATCTCCTGATTTGCTACCACGTGTCTTTTCTGTTCTAAGAGAAAAGATTCTTTTCTCATTTACTCAGGTTCCTGCGCGCGAAAGTCAACTGATTAAGAAAACTATTCTTCAAGTTTAACTGTTTCCTTGCGCGAGCCCGTGCAAGGTAGCTAAATGATTTAAAGTTTTTTAGTTGTCCGGTAAATGCAGCTTGTTCTTTGTGCTCTAGTCTGTGCAAGGGTTACCCTTGGATAATGGTCGTATGGTCCTTTGCTTGGCGCAAGGTTTTTGGGATTATAACCTTTGTGATTACGATCACGTTGCAAAGTTCAATTGAACTTTGACTTGACCAAATATGGTCAGAACTGAAAGTCAAACAAAAAGTCAACTATTTGGCCTATTAGCTCAAAATAGCCAAAATAATGAACAAGACTAAGGAAGAACAATTACTTGTGTTCTAGGAATGATTAGAACTTCAGTAGGAGGCCTCTATAAGCAGAAGCAAGCTCCAATAGAAGAGAGGAAGAAACATGGAAATGAACAAGTTAGAAGTGAATGAATTGGTGGCTATTTATAGTGATCAAGAGCTCATAGGATCATCACAAGTGTCCAAGGAGGTGGCATGATCCTAGGGATGTCTTAACATGTGTCAAATGTAGGTTAGAAGCTGGCAAGTTCGAGTTCTTAGGCTCCAAGGCATGAAACAAGAAGCTGCCAAGTAGCTGTTAGGAAGCTGCTGACCTGGGACCCGCATACGGACCATATGGTCCTTGTGCCTACGGTCCATATGGACCTAAGCTGGCACAAAGTTTCCCAAAATGGCAGTTTTAGCCCCTGGACTTGTTTTGTCGCGTTTTACTACTTCTAACACCTGTTAACCCAATTTTTAGGCTTTATAAGGATGTTAAAGAATAGGGGACTTGAAATATGTCTGGAAATGTTGTGGATGTCGGTTCGTTTGGTTGTACTGTTGCGTTTTTCGCTTAATTACGACGAACGCTTTAACGAACACGAAAACGACCAAAATTACGCAGTTTGTCGCAAATAGTCCCTGGACGTCTAAATAAGGTTCATATTCAAAAATACGTGAATCGGAAGACTTTCGCAGTTTGTCGCAAATAGTCCCTGGAGTTGCATAAGCGTGTTTTTGCCATATCGAACCTTTCGAAACTTATTTCTAGGTTATGTAATGGGTAATTAGGGTGTGTTTAGCTTATCTAATAGTTTCGGAGTGTACGTCACTGAAGGGGTATGGTCCCAAAAACCTTGCGCCAATCAAGGAAACCATACCCATTAATAACTTTTAAGAAAACTGCGTGCAGACTTCTTTGCCAAAATAAGATTTATTAGAACTCTGCGCCAAATATCCAAGAGAGGAAAGCGTCATTTAACTACCGTGCGCGGGCTCGCGCAAGGTTCAAAGTTAACCTTGAACACTCTTTGGATAAATGCTTCATTTAACTACCTTGCGCGGGCTCGCGCAAGGTTCAAAGTTAACCTTGAGCATTCTTGTTTGATAATGCTTTATTTAACTACCTTGCGCGGGCTCGCGTAAGGTTCAAAGTTAACCTTGAACATTCTTGTTTGATAATGCTTCATTTAACTACCTTGCGCGGGCTCGGGCAAGGTTCAAAGTTAACCTTGAACATTCTTGTTTGATAATGCTTCATTTAACTACCTTGCGCGGGCTCGCGCAAGGTTCAAAGTTAACCTTGAACATTCTTGTTTGATAATGCTCCATGCGCAAACCTTGCGCAGATATTTATATCAGAGCAAGCATCCACCAAACGTTGCGCTAAGCAGCAAGGAAAAGAAGGAAGATCAGTTAACTAACTTGTGCTTCTTGCGCAAGGAAACAGTAAATCCTGAAACTTTCCCTTAGCAAAATCCTTAACTTAGTGCAGAAGCAAAGAGAATCTTTTCTGTTGTAACAGAATATACACGTGGCGAATAATAGATGGATAACAGCTGTGAAACCTTCTAGAAGCCATTAACACCCAATCGTGCAAGCATCTTTTTGGTTATAACCAATTGCCACATGGCAGCATCTGGACGGCTGAGGAAGACCACGGTGATGACATGCTCACATTTATAAGATGCAGTGATCTCATGTTGACACGTGGCGCCTCCCTAACCGCTGATGAGCTCACTTTCCATGTGCACTAACAGATTGCCAACAAACGTTAACGGAATAACAAAAGATTCCGTTAAAGTTAACAATCTCTCTTTTTGGCGCCAAACACCGGCTATAAATAAGTAACTTGGAGTTCAAGGAAAGGTATTCACTCTCAACTACTCTCTCACTTACAATACTTACTTCCGACTACCTGTACTTATTCTCACGCTGGAAGGTGGTCACGGAGAGAACCCCCCATCTCCCCGTGGCGAGCTAACGGTGTTCTGTTTTGCAGGATCAGCCGGAATATTGTTCTATTCATCATCCATTGTGAAACCAAACGGAGGGTTAACCCTTTTATGCAGAGCCCATTCCATAGATCTACTTTGATTCCGGTCTAGTTGATCCAGGGTTTCTTCATTGGCGCCCACCGTTTTCGATTCTCTCACCTTTCGTTTCGTTTCACTTAGATCTGCAGCGTCATGGCTGACGGATCATCTTTTCAAGGTCCTCGATCAGGGATTCGACGCGTTATTGTGGGACCTCAGGTCGACAGACAAATAGTTGAGGATTCTTCCGGCGAAGCTAATGCTCAGTGTGATCCTAATCATGCGAGTATTCCTGTAACACCGGCGGCTCCTCAGGTTGATGTTACATCAATTTTACCACCCGGAGAGACTCCATTATCGTGGTTAATCAAATCTCAACCGACTCTAAACGCTATGTATGCTCAGTTATGTGCCCAAACCGGAACTCCAGCTTTTCAAGCTCCGGTTAGCGCTCCTCAGGTCCGTGCTTCGCCGGCACCTCGATTTTTGAGTTATAATACTCAAGGTCATGCTCGTTCCCCTTCGCGCATGCCTGAAGATGGAACAGAAATGCATTCTAAAACCAAGAATGATCCTGTTCATTCTGGGAATAGAAGGCAAGAAGACAACGTTCAGCGTCGCGCATCTGTCCACTCTCGTTTGGGCCTGCGATCTTCGCAGAAACGGGACACCCAACACGATGAGCTCGATAGAACCTATGAGGAAGGGGATAGTGCAGGTATTTTTAATCGAATATCTGCAGATCATGCTAGTTACAGGCCAAAAGTACGCGCAGTATACAATCCAGAAGCTGAGCATAATTACAATTTGGTGTATCGCCCAACCGAAGCAGCTGAACAATCAAAGTTTACCAGAGAGATAACACCGGCTCCGTTGGAGCGAGCGAAATACCATCCAACGTTGGAAAGTTTAACGGTTTGACCGATCCTGATGATCACATGCGCCTCTTTACCGGTGCAGGGTTACTTGGGTGCTGGACACTGCCAATGTGGTGTCACTTATTTGTACAAACCCTTGCCGGTGCTGCACGCCTTTGGTTTGATAATTTGCCGGCAGGTAAACTTTCCTTTTGGAATGACTTAAAAGAAAAATTTCTTACACATTTTAGTCAGCAACGGCGATACGTGCGCGACTCCTTAGATGTAATGAACATCTGGCGGAGGGACGACGAAAGCCTCGAAGATTTTATAATGCGTTACAATAAAGAGGTGTTGGAGATTGGAGATGTCCATGAAGACCTTATACGCGCGCAGTTCAAGTATGCGGTAAGGTGCGACGAAATGATTAAAGTGTTGTCCGGTACATTTGGCCTTCCAAAAAACTAGGATAAACTGATGGCGGCAGCCAAGGTTTATGCCCAGACTGAGCGCAACTTAAGTTCTAACCGGCCACCTCTACCTCAGAACCATCCGCAAGACCTAAGTAGAGGTAGTCGCAAGTATAAGAGAAACTGGAAAGAGTCAAGTAAGAATACGTATTCTCCGTATTCACCAATTGATGCGCGAGCAACAATCAACAAGATAACAACTCGAAAAGCGATTAAACAGGAGAATAGGGAACGTCAGTGGACTCCCTTAACGAAATCTCCGGCTGAAGTTCTCAGCACTGAGAATTATCAGTTTAAACAGCCGCAACCAATGAAAAAAAGAGCAAGACCAAAATTTGTTCTGTGACTATCATAGAGACACAGGCCACACAACAGATAACTGCATCAGTCTGCGCACGGAGATTGAAAAAGCATTAAAAAGTGGGAAGCTTACACATCTAGTCCATAATGTGCGCAAAGAGATTAAGTAGATTACGCGCGAGAACGAAGGGCCTAGCAACAAGAAAATGAAACAGCACGTTTCCATGATTTAAGGTGGATCATCGCGCAAGCGTAGCCTTCAACATTTTCAAAACAACACTTGGCGCGAACAGCAAGTCGTTTTTCCTATTGTTCCAGGAGGTTCTCAAGAAGACCGACCAGTAGTTATCGCCGGTATCTTTAGGCACTACCAAACAGACAATATGTTTATAGATCCGGGTAGCTCCATGGATATCATGTATGAGCAGTGTTTCAAGCAACTAGATCCTGAGGATAAGGCACGCTTGGAACCAGTTGATTTTCCATTAACTGGGTTCTGCAATGAGGCTGTCTTTCCTCTAGGACAAATCCTCTTTCCTGTTACTTTATCTGATGGGAGGTGCTCTCGAACGAGTAACATCAACTTCATGGTGATACCGGCAAATTCCTGTCACGATGTACTGTTGGGACGCCGCACGCAACATGATTTTAGTATGATAACCTCCGCTCCGCATGCTGCTTGTGGTTTTCCGACACCAAATGGCGTAGCTATACTTTATGCACGGAAAGAAATTATGTCAATTGAGGAACCAGTTATGAAGGCTGGCAAGACATTGCCAAGCAATGAACCAGAAAAGTGGGTACTCAACAATAAGTACCCTGAGCAGACAATCTTATTAGGACCTGCAGTCAGTATTGAAATTCGCGCAAAGCTTAAATTAATGTTGTTTCGCAACAAAGACATTTTCGCCTGGACATCTGCCGACATGGTTGGTGTCCCGCGCGACGTTGCGGAACATTACCTGAATATATTTCTATCAGCAGAGCCGGTTGTGCAGAAAAAGCGCAGCCTCGGGTCAGAAAAGACAGGCAATGAACGAACAAGTCACCGAGTTATTAAATGCTGGTATTCTGTGCGAAGTCAAATACCAAACCTGGGTGGCAAACCCAGTCATGGTAAAGAAACATAATGGAGGATGGCGGATGGCAGATGTGCGTAGATTTTAAAGATCTAAACAAAGCATGTCCGAAGATACTTTTCTGGACATGTTATTACAGTTTTAACAAACTTTCACATTGGCCAAGTCCTGGCCAAACCAGACGTTTCTGGACGACTTGCAAAATGGGCAATAGAATTGGGAGGTTATAACATTTGTTATAAACCTAGACCAGCTATAAAAGGCCAAGTTTTGGCAGATTTCATCGCTGAAATTCCTGCTGATAAGCTTGAAGAATGCCAGCAATCCAAAACCCAGTCCCAGTCATCGACAACAGAGCCTGGAAATTGTTTACAGATGGCGCATCAAACAGTGATGGGGCTGGAGCAGGTCTTCGATTAATGAGTCCAGAGGGAGCAGAATTCACATATGCAATTCGGTTGGATTTTAAAAGCACCAACAATGAGGCCGAATATGAAGCTTTCCTAGCAGGCTTACGCCTCGCTATCAAAATGGGCGCAACAAATTTAGAAGCCCATGTTGATTCATTATTAGTTGCTGAGCAAGTAGTTGGAACGTACGATGCAAAGGGAGATATCATGGCTCTATACTTGGCGCAAGCCAAGGATCTTATAGCACAGTTCCAACAATTAAAAATCACACACGTCAAGCGAAGAGAAAACAAACATGCTGACGCTCTAAGTAATTTTGCTGCAACTAGTTTCAAGCATTTGGCAAAAGAAGTTCGCATCGAGGTTTTAAGTAATCCATCAGTCCCTCTCAGGCAAGTGTCAATGGTCGAAGTAGAGATCCATCATGGATGTCTCCAATAATGATGTATCTGTTTCATGGTTCTTTACCAGAAGATAGAGCGCAAGCACGAAAGTTACGATGCAAAGCCCTCAATTATGAAATGATTGACGGTATTCTGTACCAACGCTCTTACATGGGTCCTTCGCTCCGCTGTGTTGACAAACATGACGCGTAATACCTGATCAGGGAGATTCATGAAGGACAATGTGGCATACATTCTGGGCCGCGCATGGTCGTAGCCAAAGTAAAAAGCGCAGGGTATTATTGGCCCGGAATGTACGTTGACGCGGTAGAGATCTTGCGCAAGTGCATGTCCTGCCAAAGGCATGCCCCTAAAACGTTGCGCCCAAAGAATCCTTTGGTACCCGTCACAATAGCTTGGCCATTTCAACAATGGGCCATTGATTTAGTGGGACCATTTCCAGATGCGCCCGACGCAGTAAAGTTTATCATCGTTGCGGTCGATTACTTCACAAAATGGGTTGAAGCCAAACCTTTAGCTTCTACTACGACGATGGTAATTCGCAAATTCATCTGGGAATACATTATTTGCCGTTTTGGTCTGCCCATGCGCATTATTACAGGCAACAGTACAAATTTAATGGCTGAAGAGTTACAAACATGGATGACCGAAATGGGAATCCAACATGTTTTACCTTATGTTGCACACCCACAAGCAAATGGTCAAGTTGAAAGCATAAACAAACAGTTGGTCGACGGTATCAAAGCCCGCCTTGGCACGGCACGGCGGGGGTGGGTTGACGAATTGCCTAGCATATTGTGGGCACACCGGACTATGCCCAAGACTAGCACTGGAGAAACTCCTTTTAGCCTTGTATACGGCACGGAAGCTGTGATTCCTGCCGAAATTGGGTTACCATCTCCAAGAATGCTAGCTTTGGAAAAACAAGATAACGAAGAACAACAGTGCATCGACCTAGAGTTATTGGAAGAGCGCCGAGAAACTGCTGCGATTCACGAAGCTAAATACAAGTCTCAGCTTGAAAAGTATTACAACAAAAGGGTGCGCATCTGTTCCTTTTTGCCTGTTGACTTTGTTCTTCGCGATAATGAAGCGTCGAATGCCGAAAACCCGGGGAAGTTAGCCCCGCGATGGGAAGGTCCATACATGATAAATGAAGTATTGGGAAAAGGCGCGTA
Organism: Scalesia atractyloides; assembly: GCA_947069175.1. Taxonomy (NCBI): domain Eukaryota; kingdom Viridiplantae; phylum Streptophyta; class Magnoliopsida; order Asterales; family Asteraceae; genus Scalesia; species Scalesia atractyloides. The sequence goes on from CAMTDV010000030.1 coordinate 34,683,780, forward strand.
TACTCTGAAGCATATAGACGGATCCAGCGTTCCTGAACCTGGAACGCCCAGCAACTGCGCCGATGTTATATGTAATCTCAGTCCTCTAAGCAACTTCTAAGCGTTGTGTAACGAGACTGCTTACTTTATTTTGTTATGTAATCTTAGTGGCAGCCATAGCCTTGCGCTTTTTCAGTATGAATAAAATACTTTGCCACTACTTACAGTCTTATATATGTTCATTTACAAATGCATGCAATTCCTTTGGATAAACAAAAACACAAACTCATGAGCCACAAGCTAATTTAATACTTACGCTCACACATGAGAAAAGAAATTGTTCATTTGTCTATCCTACACAAGTAATTGGTATTGTAAAACTGAAATATATTATATTCACAATACTTACGCAGAAGCGCAACGTTACAAGTTATCATACAGTAAAAATTAAAAATTCCTATTCTATGGACTTGGTTCCCGGCTGCTTCTCTACTGAAGAAAAGATCTCCTTTAGCTTATCAACAAAGTCGTCTTGCTGCAGCGCGTCGTCCACAAGGTCCATAATCGGAATTTGCAATTGATCATATTTTTCCTTGGCAGCTGAATAAATGGCGGCAGTATTTAGCCCATGCGTGGCAGCCCGGCTGGTATCCCATTCAGTCTTCAGCACATGGGCCAAGTGCAAAGTACATTCTCTATAGCCCTCGTCATGCCCGTCATTGAGCGCCGCCATCATTAATTCTGCCACTCTCTCATCCAACTCCGTAGAGTTAAGGATGGCATTTGAGATCTGTACACAAACACAATCAGTATATGATACGACAATCAAATCAGACATGTATAAAGAAAAGTGAATATTACCTCCACAATCCCGTACTCCCGCAACCAGGTAAGCTGGTTCATGAGGGATTCGGTTAAGATTTCTGAGTAGCGCGAGCGACCTCCGTGTCGTTAAGTTTTTGTTCGCCTTCAGTCAAACGGCGGATCAACTCGGCTTTCTCTGTTCGGTGAAGGTTGACATCTTTTTTCAAACTATCAACCTCAGCTTGCAGCCGCTCCTGGTCATAAAGAATAGCAGTTAGATCATCAATTTCTTTATTCTTAAGAAGATGAGTCATTTTGGTTGATACCTCATTCTGCTCACTCCTTTCTCTATGTGAGAACGCCTCTTCTGCTGCCGCAACTGCACCAGCTTTCTCTTTTTTGAGTTTTTCTCAATTTCATTGCACAGAGAAGCTTTTTCTTTGTTGTCACGCTCGCAAGCCTCCACAAAGCGCTTGCGCTCGTCCGCATATTACACATCAGAAGCCTCACACTTGCGCTTCCAAGATAGCGCAGCCCATTCTTCATTCTTCTTCTCTTTCTCAAATTGGGCCTTTTCGGCCTCAAAATCAACAAGCATCTTCAACGTCTTCTCTTTCTCAAGCTTGGCCTTCGCTTTCTCAAGCTCAACCTCGTCCCACTCTTTGTTCATACTGCGCCATTCGCGCACAATTCTATTCATGGTGGACGAGGCAAGGGCAGACTCTTGCAGATATGACTTGTAAGTAGCTTCATGGTCTTTTTCCTCCTGGCGCTTCACCTCCGCCGGCGGGAAGATGCCCTTATACCACTCCCTACAGGAGTGCCAATCAGTAAAAATATCGCCCTGCTTAACCTTCCACACGGGCTGATGAATGTAGAGGACCGCCTCTCAGAATAAGAGCGATAATAATAGTCCCAAGCGTCTCCTCGGGGCGAATAGGCGATTCCCCCTCCAAATCCTCAACAAACACAAAGCCTTCGCTTTGTGTTGAAGGTCCGGCTCCCTTGGATATCAACCTTGATGGTTCCCCAACATCTGTAGCCGTATCTTTAACCTGCTCGCCAGCAGGATTCTCAGTTTCAAAATTTTTGGGCTCTTCTTCTGGAGCCACTTTCTCAATATGTTCCGGGACGATGGGGTCGGCTTCAGGAACAGGAGTTTCTTGCCCTACATCTCCCTCAACATTCTCCAGGCCTGCGCGGTGATGGTATAGCAGATGAGGTGGCCGGCGCAACCTTCACCATTTTCTCTACAAAGCATATCAGCAAATACCAAGTATCAGATTCTACGCAACTTTTATGACAGAAATGCGCAACAAACTAAACGTACCAGGTGAGAACTTCTTTGCAAAGGCATCCAGATTGCCCTTCTTACCAATGCGCGGGCGCGCAATTTTGGTTTAGGAGTTTTAGTCTCCGCCTCCTTCCTCTTCTTAGTACGCTTCAACGCCTCTTCCGGGCTAGAAAGTATTTCCAAAGGATCATCTGGGTTCGCAGCAGGAAGAGATGAGGTGTCAACGGGTTCTGGCTTCGGTTTCTTCAAATCTACAGGCGGAAGACCCTCCAGTGAGTCCGACACCACCACATAATTACACCAAGAGTCAGATACGAGAAGTGTACCTTTCTTGCCCTAGGCTTTCGCAGCAGCTGATGGCTTGGTTTTTTGCTCTGGGTGGAAAGGGGGAGGCGCAGCAGCTGCAGCAGCAGTTGGTTTCTTCTTCTTCCTCGAATCAGGGCCTACGTCCAAGTTTAGTAAATCACCTACATAATCAATCATATTGAGTAAAGGTTGCGCCATTAAGTTATATTACAATATCAACTTAGGCTTTGTATGGACTTATTTACCAGTCTTCGAACATGATTGCGCTTCCAGATCCTCCTGCTTGGGCAACTCAAAGTTCCCCAAGATTTGTGAGAACCAAGTGTCCTCACCATTAGCAATAGGCACGACGGCCATTTTTCCTTTCTCTCTCTTGAAAGAGACCAAGTAGAGAGGCGCAACTACACAAACATTTTTGCATCAATACATATCTATTGAAAGATATTGCTAAGAAGTTAAAGGGTTACATACCAGTTCCATCTTCTGTATACACCGGTTTTTCTTGGTGTTCCTTCTTCCAGAAAATACTCATCCCGGCAGCGATGAGGGCCCTCTCCAGTAAAACAATATTGGGCACATCTTTAATATCTTGATACCATACCTCGTCGGCAGGTATGGGAAGGGTCTCCAGCTCGATCTCATCACTGTCCCGGAATGTCATTTTCATCGGGATCACCGCCGCCTTGATAAAGAAGAACTTCTGCTTCCAGTCATGGTAAGACTTCGGTGGCACCAACAACAATCGTTTGGCTTGCACACGCTGTTGGAATGAATAAAAACCCAGCGAGTAGTGCAGCTGGTAGAAAACTCTAAACTTCTCGACCGACGGCACGATCTGCAACGATCGGCAAAAGAACTCAAAATGTCGGATCCTCACCATTCCGATCGGGCTCAACTGAGAAATGTGAATCTTGTAAAAACCAAGAATTTCCAGCAAGAAATGGGTCACCGGCAGCCGGCGCATCAGCCGCCGTGGCATTCGCCTCCGGAAAAAATGCTTTCCAGGACAGAGCGAAAAGGAAGTTGGTGGCAAGATTATCAAAATCTTTCTTCGACCACTTTAGCGGTGGCAAACTTGACGACGACATCTCAGCAGAACTTGCACCGGTGGCCATAACTCGAACTTTGAAGAAAACATAGAAAACTTTGAAGGTATACGGAATTTTTGCACATAAATTTCTCTCAAGTTATAATTGGGTGAGGAAGCAAATGGATCGTTGATCCCTTTATATACTAACTGCAATTAACGCACGATTTGACTGCCACGAATTTTGCGACCATCACGTATCCCCAAGTAACCGCAGGGGCGAGTGGGGAACAGTAACCGCCCCACGCGCGCGAGTGTCGCTAAAAAGCATTAAATACTGTAAGACATGTACTCTTGACAACCTGTCAACAGTACCACCACGTCTCAAGAATGTGCGTCGTCACCAACTACACCATCCAGATAAGTGACACGTGTCTAAGCATATTTGAAATTCAAATACTTTTTCAAAATTCACTAACGACACGTCATCAAGATGCATAAAGCAACAAAAAGCTAGTCCTTACCTAGCGCAACACATTTATCTTAAGTCCTGTGCTCCACCTACTTTTTATTCTTACATAGGAGCAACACTGGACTGGGGGGGACTTGAAGGGGTATGGTCCCAAAAACCTTGCGCCAATCAAGGAAACCATACCCATTAATAACTTTTAAGAAAACTGCGCGCAGACTTCTTTGCTAAAATAAGATTTATTAAGCGTCATTTAACTACCGTGCGCGGGCTCGCGCAGGGTTCAAAGTTAACCTTGAACACTCTTTGGATAAATGCTTCATTTAACTACCTTGCGCGGGCTCGCGCAAGGTTCAAAGTTAACCTTGAACTTTCTTGTTTGATAATGGTTCATTTAACTACCTTGCGCGGGCTGGCGCAAGGTTCAAAGTTTACCTTGAACATTCTTGTTTGATAATGCTTCATTTAACTATCTTGCACGAGCTCGCGCAAGGTTCAAAGTTAACCTTGAACATTCTTGTTTGATAATGCTTCATTTAACTACCTTGCACGGGCTCGCGCAAGGTTCGAAGTTAACCTTGAACATTCTTGTTTGATAATGCTCCATGTGCAAACCTTGCGCATATATTTATATCAAAGCAAGCATCCACCAAACGTTGCACTAAGCAGCAAGGAAAAGAAGGAAGATCAGTTAACTAACTTGCGTTTCTTGCGTAAGGAAACAGTAAATCCTGAAACTTTCCCTTAGCAAAATCCTTAACTTGGTGCAGAAGCAAAGGGAATCTTTTCTGTTGTAGCAGAATATACACGTGGCGAATAATAGATGGATAACAACTGTGAAACCTTCTAGAAGCCATTAACACCCAATCGTGCAAGCATCTTTTCGGTTATAACCAATTGCCACATGGCAGCATCTTGACGGCTGAGGAAGATCACGGTGATGGCATGCTCACATTTATAGGATGTAGTGATCTCATGTTGACACGTGGTGCCTCCCTAACCGCTAATGAGCTCACGATCCATGTGCACTAACAGATTGCCAACAAACGTTAACGGAATCACAAAAGATTCCGTTAAAGTTAACAATCTCTCTTTTTGGCGCCAAACACGGCTATAAATAAGTAACTTGGAGTTCAAGGAAAGGTATTCACTCTCAACTACTCTCTCACTTACAATACTTACTTCTGACTACCTGTACTTATTCTCACGCTGGAGGGTGGTCACGGAGAGAACCCCCCTTCTCCCCGTGGCGAGCTAACGGTGTTCTGTTTTGCAGGATCAGCCGGAATATTGTTCTATTCATCATCCATCGTGAAACCAAACGGAGGGTTAACCCTTTTATGAAGAGCCCATTCCATAGATCTACTTTGATTCCGGTCTAGTTGATCCAGGGTTTCTTCAGTCACGTTAATCTGATTACGTTTTCGTAACAGTTTACGATTTTACATCCAGAAAAGGTTTGAGAGCTCGGAATTGAACAAGGATTGAAAATGTGAAATGTTATATGTATGATACAAATCTCGGAATAAAACACAATGTTTCATTAATACAAATTTTTTCGGAATCGTGGCTTTGAATGTTTAAAAGAAATGTTTAACCAATACAAAAGTAGCCATGAACCATTATAAAATGTTTCTTTTATGAAATCATATGAAAATCAAATTATTTTAAAATAATGATGCATGATTAACTTAATAACCAAAATGTGTCATGTCTTATATAAAATATATCATGTCTTGTTTATAAATATCAAGCAATGCCGTGTAAAAACGAAATGTCTTGTATAAAATAAATGTCTATGTATAAACAAATGTCATGTGTAAACCAATATCATGAATAAACAATTGTCTTGTATAATCAAATTTTCGTGTATAAAACAATGTTTTTGAATGAACATATGTATTTTTTAATCAAAGGTTTTGTTTTATAAATCATTGCTTTTATTGTGTAAACATATAACTATGGATTGTTGGCGAATACATTCAAGCCTTATTGACTGTCGAATAAACCCTTATTAGGTTAAAGGTTTCTCAATATGCATCGGATTCTGTCATTCCCTAAGGTCACTTCCAAACCAACCTAGGAAGCGAGAACGGGATTGTCAATCCTATGGTACCATTACATAATATCGGTCGGCGTGATCAATGTTAATGAATGTATCATTGTCGAGTTCAACGCATCAAAATGTCTAGAACAATGTAAACATGTCGTGAAAATGTTTTGAAACCATGTACTAGGTATGCTAGGTCAACATGCGAAGCAAAATGTCTTTGAAAACCCTGTACTAGGTATGCTAGGTCAACATATGAAACAAAATGTCTTTGAAAACCATGTATTGAAAACCATGTACTAGGTATGCTAAGTCAACATACGAAGCAGAATATCTTTGAAAACCATGTACTAGGTATGCTAGGTCAACATACATAGCTAAATGTCTTTGAAAACCATGTACTAGGTATGCTAGGTCAACATATGCAACATAATATCTTTGAAAACCATGTACTAGGTAAGCTAGGTCAACATACAAAGCAGAATGTCTTTGAAAACCATATACTAGGTATGCTAGGTCAACATACGAAGCAGAATGTCTTTGAAAACCATGTACTAGGTATGTTAGGTCAACATATGAAGCAAAAATGTTTTTGAAATCATGTACTATATATACTAGATAAGCAAACCATGTATAATGTCATGAAAACGAGAAAGTAGTGATATGCACATATGAATCACCCCAAAACATTTGAAAACATAAAAAGAGGGGACTATGTACTAACTTGGGATTGCGTATAACTCTTGTATGAATGATCAAACAAAGCTCAAGAGATCAAGTATTCAAGTGTGTCCTAATATTGGATAACTATGTTAGTGCGTTGGGACTTAAATCAGAGGATTGGATAGAATGAAGTTTTATAAATCAAATGAGTGTTGGAACTTATATGGCATGATTTAATACACTTAACATTCTGATTTGAAAGTGATCCTAACTGCTTTTGACCCATTATGACTCGCTAAGGTAGTTTACGCTACTTTAACGTGTCATTTGTATAAATACGTGATTGGATGGTTAAACATGTCCCATGAAAAAGTCTTAAATGCCCGTACATATTTGAAAATTTTATAACATCACTTTATATGTCAAAAAATTCGGTTACATATGTTTAAAATGGATTTATGCGCAAAAAGGGCATTTTGGTCATTTCTAAGGAACATAAGAACGAATTATCATAATACTAACCAAACCTTATGACCATAAGGTATAACCTCATTAGGTTATTCCCTATACAACTATGGTCACAAATATGTGTTTGGTCGGATCCTAAGATCGACCAAACAGGTCGGATTAGAAAGTCAAAGCGGTGGTCAAGACCGTTCGACTTACGACCCTAATAAAGCACTAAACTTGAAGTGACGAGTTAGACGCAAAAACATGTCTACCTAAGTTTATAAAACTGATTTGGTTTCAGAACTTGGTGTTTGGTACCTGAAAATAGTTTTGTCGTAAAATGCACATTATGTGCATATTTGACCGAAACTTTGACTCGTCACTTCACCTAGTAAACGTGGTAATCAGAAGGTGCAATCGCTAGGGATCATAACCTTCGTGATTATGATCACGTTGCAAAGTTCAATTGAACTTTGAATTGACCAATTAGGTCAGAACAGAAAGTCAAACAATGTCACACCCCGACTTGCAGCGGAAGAAAGATTATGGGATGCAACAGACACCTCTGGTACAAGCACATTGTTTATAAAGACACTACATTTCATTACTTACAAAATGTTGATTACATACTACATGTATGTTACAACCGCGTGTTCCCATGAACCACATAAGTCTTCTAAGCTGCATGCGTCTATAACAGGATTCGCCTGTAAACACCTCTTGAACAACATACACGGATCACACCAGTCTCAAGTTACATAAAATGCATGTTAGTTTTAAAAAGGGTCAGCTAAAGGCTGCTGGTGAGTTCCACTGGTTTAATTGTTGTGGAACAATATGTTTTAACAAGTTTAATTGCACTAGTCATGGTCACAGATCACAGATGGAATTACACGAGTATGCACCCATGAAACCTTGACTAGTATAACTGTGTCGTGTCACGTTCGACTCCTCAGCATACCAGGCCGTGTCACGTTTGACACCTCAGCCCATTCACTGCGTCACGTGCAGTCCAACGCCCCAGATGTAGTTATGCCTAACAACATAACCAAGTTTAGGACGCGTGCAGTTGCCTGTTGCCGGGTTATAGTCCGGTCGTAGCAACTGGGTTTGTCAGACCAATAGTACTATCCACTACCCACGGCTTACATTAATCATGTGCACTAGTTGGGGATTATTCGTGTGTTAGGTAATTCACATCATAAGTTGGTGGGATTAACACAGTTGGTAACATGTAAATTGCCCTAGAAAACAGTAAAACAGTTTAAAAGTGGGCAGTGAAACTCACTCACAAGTTGATGTAATTAACACAGTTTGTAACATGCAAGTCCCCAGAAAACAGTAAAACAATTCAAAAGTGGGGAAGTGAAAACTCATAGGATAGTAGCATCACAGGTAGCAATAGGAGTATATGTTAGCTTGTTCGGCTTTAACGAAAATCATGCAAGTAATTACTAATATCAGTCGCTAGGTCGGTAACGCCTATAACTTGGGTCCAATTAGGTATTTCAGTTCATATTGTACATATAGTATCCTGGTGTGGTGATGGATGTTAGGGTAGGATTAGTTTCACGTTTGGCTCCCGGGCACCATTTCACGTGCCAGCCAAAGTCGGTTGTTTTATGTGTTCGGATAATGGCACTAAGATTTAGACAATGCTAATACATTGTTATTTAGAAAATATTAAGTATTCATTAAGAAAATCCAGACGTTTGGAGGCTCTATGTCCCCCGAATTTGAGTTTCCGTTTTCGTCGGGAATCTTCCTGAACGGTGGTGGAACACACCCAGAGTGTCCCGCTTACTCTTGAACCTCCCAAAATACTCCCGGTGTTCCAATTATAGTCAAAATAGGTTTTGGTCCGTTCCCAATTTCGGCAGGTTTGTTGTCCGGTAAACTGCCGAATTTAGTTAAAATAAGGGTTTTAAAAGTCGAACTCAGTAAAAATATATAGATTCCAATAAAATTATTTTTGGGGAATTTATAAAGGTATTTTAACTTCTCAAATAAATCACTTGTAAAACAATATTTACACGAATAATTCACTTTGTTTACCATCCGATGTCCAAAAATTACCAAAATGTTCTAGGAACTTCCTTTCGTGTCCAGAAACTCCCTATAAAAATTTGGGATTTTTTCGATTTCGTTTCAGTGTGTTTCCGGCTACCGAAAACTCATAAAAACACGGATTTTTAATCCGAATCAAAATCCAACCAATAGACTCCAAAACTTCCCAGAGCCTTTTCCATATATTCCTTAGTATTCATGTAAAACAGTAAAAATTTTTGGTGATTTATTGACTTTCTTTGGTATTTTTTCTGAATTTCGTTTGGTAAAACAGTAAAAAATTCACCAAAAATCGTAGGAAAATCCAACAATTCTAAAATTTTACATGAACCTTCCTGTCAATACCCTACATCACCACACCAAATTTCAACTCAATCCAATTCCCACGGACCAAGTTATGCTCCATACAATATTATGCCTATTCTAGATTCGAGTTTCGGGTAATATACCTAGCGATTTCTTCGATTCCAAGTGTTTCACTTTAGTTCAGAAGTGGGTGTGAGCCATATTCAGTATCTATATACAAGGACAATCCAACCATGCCATAACCGATGTCGATCAAGTCTTGTTTCATAGTTCTTCGGTTAATAACTTTGTTAATCAATTTCGGTCGATTAAGGGTCGGTTAGTGTATCAAACCCTGAAGTTTCATGTCCTTGGCTACCATATAACACCAGGGAATTCACAAGGTGTTCTTATTCAGCCAAGAACCTTGTTTAAACCCTCCAAAATATTAAAAAGGGTTTTTCAGTTCTAAATCATGTTTAGATGAGTTTTAGAGTAGTAATCAGCTGAATCTTGAGAGAAAATGGCAGATTTTGGTGATGGAAACTTGAGAAAATGAAGAATAAATGAAAAAAGAAATTTATATATATATATATATATATATATATATATGGGGGGCCGCATAGGTGGGGGCCCCTACCCCATTTGTCGTGCTTCGTCTTTTCGTGTTAAAAGATGATGTTTATCTTCGGCGTTGCGTTTAGGTTCATTTTCGGGTCCCGTACGCGTCTCTGATTTGCGAACCGCACTCCGTTTTCGCCTTTTAAGTGTCAAAAGACTCGGTTTTAGAAATCGAGCATATCCGTCTCTAAACCCGAGCACGGTTACGTTTTAATCATAAAAGCCTCGTTTTAGGTTAGTTTAAGTGTTTTTAGGCTTGATTGACCATTCCTTGCATGTTTGGTTTGTCTTTCATTGCTCCTAACGCAATGGCATTTCCCCAACCGGGACTGCCTCGTTTTGCGTGCCCGAGCACCGATTTGTTTCAAATCTTATGTCAGAGTCTATGGCACATAACTAAGATATTTCGTGAACTCAGAATCTTAAAGGGCCATACCGTTGGCCTAATAATCATGATCGAATGTTTAATACGCTGTTAAACGTCAAGTCCCTGTTTAACACGTTGTTAAAGGCTAAGGTCACCAACCTCACATTGTTGGCCCTTAATAGTGTCATGTCAACCATGACGTGTTCCCAGAGTCGTCAATTCATTAACGACTTTGTCTTGCCATGTAATGTTTTTGGTAATTACTTGGCAGATACTCCTATTATGGTCGGTGTCACATGTTCCAGAATTCGTATCATCGCACATAATCACAACAAATATCATTATATACATATCATGTCCGGTTACCACGGACTTGTATCGATCAAAGTTTACTGGGATTTTTCACAGTTGTCACAGTCTCCTCCGGTTAAAAGAATTTCGTCCTCGAAATTCCGTTTAGTAATTCGTTCAAAAGCTTAGTATTTTCGCTTTTCGTTTAGTATCCTCATCCTACCGGGATGATAATTGTGCTACATAGTAGCTGTTTAATTTGTCCATCCACAATTCCTACGTATTGTTAAGAGTAACGTTTGTCATTACTTCCAATCTGAAACTGAGAGTGTTGTTGGACTCACAGTAGAATAGGAGTCTCGTATTCAACCTATAGCTGACTGCAATTGTTACGTTTTCTTCACATTCATTATCTTCACCATTCATACACCATAAGTTTCATTTACGATTTCATTTCATAGTTATTGAACACCCCCTATGGAGGAGGAGTATGGGTACTCTCCTAGGGTTCGTTGCGAACGTCGCAATGGTGAGCATCATGCTCCGCATGTTTATGTTAAGGGAATAAATTTTGTCTCGCCGAGTGGTGCACAACAGTCTTCCCTTGTTGTCGTGTACGTGAATATCTTTGGCTAATACTAACCGATCACGAGAGTCCCTGCTCTATGGTAGAGAATAAGAAAGAGAAAGACTTTTAAGAGCCTAAGGCTGCCTTAAGGCGAGCATGTACATGAGTAATAACGAATCTGCAAACCTACCTCAGTGGTGTGCTCGCACTACTCACTAGTAGTCGGATTACGTCATAAGGATATGAAATTTCTATAATAATACTTCCAGTTTGCATTAAGTTTCGGGAGCTTAGCTCCAGCTGTTGTACAACTGTTTATATGCCCAGAAGGAAACAACTTGGTAGCTTCGATAACATCGATGTGATTTTCCGGGAGATAATCGTATAAAAATTCCGATATACCGGGAATGGTAGAGTGTGTACCCAATGTGGTTCTAATTCAAGTAACACCACCTCTAGAACACTACTATCACGTAGACATATTTGAGGTGTGACGAGTGTCTAGCGACCACAAGTATCACCATGATGCCCCTACACGTGGGACTAGATTTGACCGTAGACATACTGGTGATTTTGTAAAATATGACTAAATAACGAGTCATTGAATCAAGATTCCCCATCAACGGAATACTCCTCGCAGGGTAGGAACATAGCCACACTTGACTAACGTTTCGAAAGGATATAGTTAATGGAAACAACGAGAAATAATCATTTTCCATCATGTTCTCGAAAGATTATCTAATGCACCGACGAATATTGCCCATACTAGTCACAAGGTGGTTAATCACCACTTGACCATCTTGGTCTCGTGGTTTTTCAAGTCAAACACGGACTTGGTATGATCTGAACTGTATGTGAGGATAGGAAGATATGATGCTTTCCCATCTTGGCACCTCCACCATTTGAATCATCGATTAAACGTAAGGGTTTCATTGAGTTCGTTCATGCTAAACCATCTTGGTTTAGATTGGGAAAATCATGTGGTTTTATGAAACCATGGGCTAAAGCCCGAACCCATAGTCACCCTAGTCCGATAGGGAAAGTTGACCACTGAATCTAAGTTTTCCCGTTAGTCTCATCTCCGTAACAATGTGAACAAGAAAAGAAGACCCGGCCCCCGAGTTGGTCAAGACTAGGGTCGTTGAATTTCTCGACCCTTTATGGTAGGATTAGTCAGTTCTGTTTCCCAATAGGGCACGGAAGGAATACGTGATGCTGGAAATGTAGTAACATAGATCCACAATCGCTTGGCAACCTCTTGAAATAACAAAAGTAACTTTAAGAAAGGCTGAATGAAAGCCGTAATCAATCGAGGTAAGTCTAGCACTCTGACGGCTAGGATAAGAATAAGGGTTATGAATGCCATTTCACAGCCAGTCGGTGCATCCAACTAAGCACCAATTTACACTTTGGTCATTTAGTTTAGCTTGGTATCGCACATCAAGGTATCTATAATTCGTAGCGTATGTTAAGTAATTCTCCAAGTTGGATGAGAATTAGTTGTAACGTCGAAGTATTATTCCCATTGTAGGTATATAATACGTGCTTATCAATGGAATTCCCCTCTGGATGGGCATGATATCCGAGGACGTATTTGGAAGATTCACTAGTCCCTTCATCTGGAATGATTGGGAGTACTAGATTTCTGGTTTTGCTTTCCCCCAGGTGGGTTCAGCGTACAAAAGACACCAATTACGATATTCGGACGACTCATGACTACTCTTATTTCAAAGAAAGTTTGGTTTAGACCGTGTTCTTTCATGCAGGGTAGTTCGTGCTTTTCATAGTGTGGCGTATATACGTCACTCCGGTGACATGTTCTGACCGCACATTTAGGCATTGGCCCTTTTTTGATTAAGTCTAAGTGCAATTTTAACAGTTGTATGATGACGGATATTATTATATACATGATAATGATGTTGGTTATATGGGTTGTGGACCCATGCATGCAACGAAATTGTGTGATATGGGATGATTGAATATGTGACATTGATACATGTATACAAGTATTGTTTATAATAGAATGGCCCCGAAATGGTCACCACAAATGATCGAGGCGGAAATCGCGTAATTGATAATGCACAGCTTTCGACAATCATCCCCACGAACGTGAATTTTACTCGTGGTACGAATACCCAGGTATATATGTATATATACAGTATTATACTTAAGATTTCTCCCGTTCTTATTTCTATCGGTATCACAAGAATTTTCGTCACTCGAAAATAACGAAGAATCGGGTTTCTTGGTAGCATCGTATCTTACGAATACTTATGAAAATCACTTGAAGTACCAATCAGTCGAAGGAAGACGAGGGGCGTTTCAACAATATTCCCCTGATCTAGAGAATTTACTCCTCGTATACTCACGAGGACAAGCAACACCGTTTAACGCATACTCTTGGTTACTCACAAGCGTAGGGTATCGTTCACTTTGTATCCAATCAACGGATGAAAGTCAGGGTATCTCATGCATCATTCTCCTACCCATGTAGGAGATCGTTACCACGTAACACCTTTACAACGGCCTGAAGGGAATTTCCGTCGTCCCCTATGTGCCGTGAATAACATTAAGAATAAATATTTGGACTCCTCGGAAGATTCAAGGAAGAGGATGAGACATATAGTGTTTTCCATGTATTCTTATTATCGTAGAGTTGGGAAGTCAATATGTTTTATAGACATATAAGTATCGGAGTTGGTCCCTACTCAGGACCAATCGCACTGCCGTAGTAGATATTGTGACGCGAAAAAGCCTTAACCGAAAGGAATCGAAGAATCATGCATCCCCTTATGCGATTTCTAGAACAAATGAACCACCCTCATACGGGTGATATTGATTAAAGACTTAGTATCTCAGGGGGACAGTAAATGAAAAAATTCAGGTTAGGACCCGTGTAAATAGGGCTTGGGCGTCATTCCCATTCGTCCCGGTTCCACGGTACCATTTCTTCTCATGGTTGTTTTGTCGCCCTGCTTAGGAATGGAAATACTCGGTCGACTACTCTTACGACCATTATCGAGACGAATAATTAGTACGGTCATCACAAAATATTACCGAAAAAACGATGGTCTAGAGTCTGTAGGTTTAGATAAGAGTTATCACATAGGTTAGTCATCAGCTTACTGTATTCGAATACTACTCGAAGGCGATCTCGTCTTTCACTAGAACATATTTTCACTAAGTTATGCGAGGCTGAAAACAAGGGATCGTTGATATATAAAAATTTTATACAATTCTTTTAAATATCGTCCTTCGAATTAGATATATACATATATATAAATAAAATAATCGTTCGACGAAAAATTCGCTTTGTGTCATTTGTTTATTAAAATACATTAAGAGGTAGTTTCGTGTCCTTCGTACCGTTCATTCACTACTTCTTCGAGTTATTGGGGATTTATCTTGTATTAGTTTGAACTAAATCGATAGGGCTTATTAAATTAGTAATTTATATGCACCGGACCTTAACACTTTCCAATGGTGTTAGTAAGGTGAACAGAATTGATTTGAAGTAGTGAGTCGGATTACTTCATGATTATAGTTTTCGTACTTCGTACTGGGTTACGTCACCCCCAACCGAGGTAAACCAAATTGACATTTAGATGGGCCCGCGGAGAATTTTGTATATTTATTAATAAATGTATACATAGGAGTGTCCTACTAATACGAAGTATTAACGGTTACGAGGAATATGGACAAGAATATTTCCGCCTCCACGAGTCTGATTACAATCCGATTCGCATCCATACAACTCCGTGCTGAACTTCGATTACATCGGATAAGTTTCTTCATTTATGTGTTACCCCTAAATCCCCTTGGGTTATCAACACCGATGCTAATTACGCGTCCTTACTAAGAGTTAGAGATTATATCACTAGCGAACAATAACTAGTAAAGGAAATATACGCTTCAACCAAATAGCTTCCTAGACGACGGTCGGTGACATAAGTATAATTGGTTTGTCGTAACGTAGTGATTTCGAATATATGACTGTACGTTCTAGCAAATCCCGCTAAACGAAATAAATTACGTTGAATTGTCTTACCAAAGGCAAAAGGATTGATACCTATCATGAAACAATCATTGGGTAAATCGATGTGGGTAAGCTATTACCAGCTATACCCGCATAGTTCAGTACAGAGTACTACCAGGGTGTAGTACCCCTAGAAAGTCGTACTATAATTTCAAAAAAAAAGACCTTTCCCGGATTAACCCAAAGGTCATTATATGTCAACCCCCAAACTATTGTTCATTTAAAATCACCACAGACGTATATAGATATCATGGTTACGACAACTATGGCATTATCTATCACATCAAACAGGGTCGAAGTCTCAACATCGCATTGCCCAAAACATAACCGAACGAATCGCAACATGAAGCCCGTATGCCCCGAGTAACGGTACCTTGATAATGTAGCCAGGTGTTTATATATAGGAAGTACCGCAGCGTATCCAGCATACCCATATACATTATCAATGTTCCATTTCCCCCCGTTATTCGGGCCTCATACTACTTTCCGCAAATAACCAACTAAAATTCGAAACAATCAATAATCGTAAAAGAACACAATGCAACCAACGGTCACACGAAGCGATGTTCCACACCGCAAAACGTTTCAAAGGAATCTGTATTATCACAAACTTTATATCCCATGGAATCGAATGACAACAGGAAGGGTAACTTATTCACGCACTCTATGCCATCTCCCTAGCCCAGAGATCGTCATATTCAGATATCACATATGTCGAAACATGTGCTAAGGAACACCAGTAAGTATCATAGTATCACATGACGTGAAAGCTAAAGCAATATTGTACGCAAAAGAGGAATCCAGCGGACAATCAAATGAATCATGGATTCAAGGTTGAAAAGTTTCGTAAAATGTTTGAACTCTGTGATTGTATAACAATCGAGTGTGAAGTAACGAGAAGTGGAATAAGGGTCCGTACACATCCTCCTAGTCTATCAGAAAGACCTGCGCGTTCTTTGGGTATCTATGTTCTTATTGAAGTCTCAGTCTGGTACATAATCGTTGTTATAGTAGCTATAGAAATAGAGTTGGTGAGATCGTATCGCACTAAAGGCTTGGGTTCTCACATCATAAAGTATAAGTAACAACTGTGGGAGTGATATGAATCCAACTCTTGTGTATATTAAACAGGTGGTCAGTAGGAATGTGGAATGGACTGCAATACCAGTTTTCTGCCTATCCCGAAGGCATATGTAGTAACGCATTATCCAACAATCCCAATTCACGTATCAATTCACGCACAAACATTCACACACTATCACCTTGGTACACATATGTATCATTCCACGTATTTAAGTGTGTTTATTACCGCGGCTTTCCCAACACTGCTTTGTATGAGCAAGTCTATTATTACTTTAGGCACCATAATAACCCACTTGCCCCACAAGGTCATCCTGGTACTTGCAAATAGGATACTTTACAGTGTTCACTAACGACCTTGAGTAGATGCTAATTTTTTTTTCCAATGATGTCCATTAAAGTCCGAGCCTGTAGTTATAGTCTAGGTTTACTTAAAGGCACCTAATTCTCTATATCCAATGGCTCTGATACCATCTTCTGTCACAACCCGACTTGCAGCGGAAGAAAGAATACGGGATGCAACAGACACCTCTGGTACAAGCACACTGTTTATAAAGACACTACATTTCATTGCTTACAAAATGTTGATTACATACTACATGTATGTTACAACTGCGTGTTCCCATGAACCACATCAGTCTTCTAAGTTGCATGCGTCTATAACAGGATTCGCCTATAAACACGTCTTGAACAACATACACGGATCACACCAGTCTCAAGTTACCTGAAATGCATGTTAGTTTTAAAAAGGGTTGGCTAAACGCTGCTGGTGAGTTCCACTGGTTTAGTTGTTGTGGAACAATAAGTTTTAACAATTTTAATTGCACTAGTCATAGGTCACAGATCACAGATGGAATTACACGAGTATGCACCCATGAAACCTTGACAATTATAACTGTGCCGTGTCACGTTCGACACCTCATCCCATTCACTGCATCACGTGCAGTCCAATGCCCCAGATGTTGTTATGCCTAACAACATAACCAAGTTTAGGACGCGTGCAGTTGCTTGTTGCCGGGTTACAATCCGGTCGTAGCGACTGGGTTTGTCAGACCAATAGTACTATCCACTGCCCACGGCTTACGTTAATCACGTGCACTAGTTGGGGATTATTCGTGTGTTAGGTAATTCACATCATAAGTTGGTGCAATTAACACAGTTGGTAACATGTAAACTACCCCAGAAAACAGTAAAACAGTTTAAAAGTGGGGGAGTGAAACTCACTCACAAGTTGATATAATTAACAAAGTTTGTATCATGCAAGTCCCCAGAAAACAGTAAAACAATTCAAAATTGGGGAAGTGAAAACTCACAGGATAGTAGCATCAGAGGTAGCAATAGGAGTATATGTAAGCTTGTTCGGCTTTAACGGCAATCATGCAGGTAATTACTAATATCAGTCGCTAGATCAGTAACGCTTATAACTTGGGTCCAAGTGGGCATTTTCAGTTCATATTGTACATATAATATCCTGGTGTGGTGATGGATGTTAGGGTAGGATTAGTTTCACGTTTGGCTCCCGGGCACCGGTTCGCGTGCCAGCCAAAGTCGGTTGTTTTATGTGTTCGGATAACGGCACTAAGATTTAGATAGCGCTAATATATTGTTTTTTAGAAAATATTAAGTATTCATTAAGGAAATCCAGACGTTTGGAGGCTCTAGGTCCCCCGAATTTGAGTTTCCGTTTTCGCCGTCGGTAATCTTCCCGAACGGCGGTGGAACACACCCAGAGTGTCCCGCTTACCCTGAACCTCCCAAAATACTCTCGGTGTTCCAATTATAGTCAAAATAGGTTTTGGTCCGTTCCTAGTTTCGGCAGGTTCGTTGTCCGGTAAACTGCCGAATTTAGTTAAAATATACGTTTTAAAAGTCGAAAAATCCAATTTAATGTACATAGTTCATAAAATCTTGGAAATTTTTGTAGAACTCGGTAAAAATATATAGATTCTAATAAAATTATTTTGGTAATTTATAAAGGTATTTTAACCTCTCAAATAAATCATTTGTTAAACAGTATTTATCTGAATAGTTCACTTTATTTATTATCCGATGTCCAAAAATTCCCAAAATATTTCAGCAAATTCCTTACACATCCAGAAACTCCCTGTAAAAATTTGGGATTTTTCTGATTTCGTTTATGTGTGTATTCTGCTACCGAAAACTCATAAAAACGCGGATTTTTAATCCATATCAAAATCCAACCAATAGACTCCAAAACTTCTCAGAGCCTTTTCCATATGTTCCTTAGTGTTCCTGTAAATTTTGGTGATTTATTGACTTCCTTTGGTATTTTTTCTCAATTTCGTTTGGTAAAACGGTCAAAAATTCACCAAAAATCATAGAAAAAACCAACAATTCTAAAATTTATATGAACCTTCCTGTCAATACCCTACATCACCACACCACATTTCAGCTCAATCCAATACCCACGGACCAAGTTATGGTCCAAACAATATTATGCCTATTCTAGATTCGAGTTTCGGGTGATATACCTAGTGAGGGTCCGTTGTACGGATTATTCTGATCCTAATTTGGCAAACCTAAGGTAAACGTGCTGAATCCGTTTGCATAGGTGACATTGGGTACAAGTTCTTTACTGTTTAACACCGTTTCATTGATTAGTAGACGTTACTGATCCTGGAAACACTTGGACAGAGCTTCGCCTCTATTGTGACGAAATCTTTGATACTTACAAATGAAATGACAAGTTGTCAGGATCTTTGAATTGATTGCTCTTTTTGTTTCAAGTAATGGAAAATGATTGATAACAGAAAATAAGTGCAGCGGATTAATGGAAAACTTTTACAACAATCAATCGGTCATTTGTTTTCATCACCATCATGCTTTCAAGTAATTAAACTATTGCATGTTATTCACAAACTCCCCCTTAGCCCAATAATGATCGTTTGATAGTAAGAAATGAAGAAGATATGCGAAATTGATCTTTTTAAGAAGACAACATTGAGCGCCTATTAATACTAACTATTTAACCACTGACCGTCTTTCAATGACGTCAGGGTTGATAGTGAGAGCTAACAAATGTAACTAACTACAAACACTGCTAGACTAAATTATCAGTGCATAGCACTGTTACGTTGATTAAACTAATACTAGACTAAGCACTGTTGGCTATCCTCTGTTCTTGTGATCTTCTTATCTGCGGTTGGGAGTTTCTTCTATCAGAGGATAGGAATCAATGTGTTTATTGAAAGCAGTAGATACTCATTAGAGGTCAGAACATTTGATGGTTGGATCAAAGCTCGGATGGTGTGTTTTGACTTTGTATCATCTGTTCCTTTCCATAGGATCAATCCCAACAATCTCCCCCTGGAACGATGATGCCAAAAACACCTTATTCTTGATCTTTATTTCTCAGAAAGAATTCTCTTATTTGACCCTTGAATTGTAGTTCAAAGTTAAGAGATTCTAAGTCATCAGCATCCTTCTCAAGCTCTAATCTTAGTAATTCGTGGAAGTCTTCTATTGTAAGCCCATAAGCAGCTTCCATGGATAGTTTAGTAGCTTTACCATCAGACTTGAGAAAAGTCAATTCGTGGGTGTCTTTGTTGACCTTCCACTTTAGAATTTTTGGGTCTGAAGGCTTTCTTGAAGGAGCCTTTATTCCCGAGGTTAGAAAAAGGAGCTATTCTTGTCAGATCTTCTGCCAACTTGGTACTTCTATCATCTTTTGGATATTCCATCATATTTTTGATACCCTCTTTGATGAATACTTCCTCAAACCCTCTGTCAACCTTCTCTGACATCTCCTCTTGCCTTTTTTGCTTTAGCAAGGCAAGTGTGGATAGGGCAGATGTTGAGCTGGGCTTTTTAGAAAGTTGGGGTTTTAGAGCAGCATCTTCTTTGGCATAATCAGGTTTAGGAGGCATTGATGGATCCTTTTTCCTTCTGGCCTCCAGCATTTTGTAAGTATCCAACACTCTTAACTCCCCCCATCTTATTACCTGGTTCTTTAACCCATAATGATTCTGAATTAGCTATTCTTTCATTCTTCTGAGCTTCAGGGTCGTTTCAGGTACATTCTTTTTGTATTTGTTCCAATCTGAGCATGTAGGTTTGTTGTGAGGATCTTTTAGTTGTTCTTCTATTCTTGCATTTTCTTCTTGAAGTTCATTCACAGACCAATCTTTGAAATGTGCCCTAGTTGCAACATATCTCTTTGTTTCCATGATGTGTGAGATGTATTTTTCTTTCAGAAATTTATCATCTGCTTTAGAAATCTTATTTGATAGATTCTTTGAAAATCTTTCTAGTGACTGGACTTTGCTCAGCTGGAACTGGAGTTGGTTCTGCACTTCTCTATCACTTTTGCCTTTAGACAACTTCTTAGCAATATCCTCTGCCTGTTTTTCTGAGTTCCTGATACTGATCAATATTTGCAGGCTTTGGATAACCTTAAAGAGATGGAAAATGTCTTTTGTCTGGATCTTCTTCAACATAGAAAGATATAATTTCTTTCTTAACTGCTGGCAAATCAAGAGGAAACTTTATAGCTGCAGGAACTACTTCTTTTGAAGGAGCAGATGTTGTAGTTGGGGAAGCAGAGGTTAGATTTAGCATTGGTGCAGATGCAAGAGGCATAGGAGCAGGGATCTTTTCTTCGTTTATGACCTTTGTAACCTTCCTCCTCTTAAAACTGATTGATGGTGACGATGGATGGCTTGGAATTCTTGGTGGTGTTGGTAGTTGTTGTGAGGAAGTGGGAAAGGTGAGGATGGCAGTGGTTGTGATAACATCTGCTACAACCTCTGTTGTGTCAATAGTTGTTGGTACAACAGTTGCTGCAACATCTGTTGGGGTGGGTATGGGAATTTTGGGAGAATATGTAGTTTATTTTTAGATGACAGATGTTTTTGTGGTTGGATTGGTAGCAACTTTAGTTTTGAGAGGTGGGATTCTGGTTGTCTTGCTTTTGAAGAAGATCTCCTCTTTGTTAAGGTACCAGTCTCTCCCTTTTCTTACTGTTGATCAATCTTTTTCTCAACCAGCACCTTGCCTTCATCAAACACAGTCTTCTTATGAGACTTCTTTGCCCTTGCCAAGATATCTTCAGTTAAATCTGGTTTCTTTGAGCCATCTGGCTTAGGGATATTTACTGTAGGCCTTGCCTTAGCATCATCCATCTTCAATTTTTTTGTTTCCCAAAGGTTTCTCCCCCTTTTTGGCTTCATCTGGACTCATAAAAATGACAGTAGGAGGAGATTTACCAGTGGTGTTGAGCAAGTGGGCTTTGATTGCCTTGATATCTGCAGCAGTATCATTGTATCTTGCATCAACCATATTTCTGAGTTCTATCATCTGATGCTTATGTTTTTGTTCTAGGAAATGTTTTTCTGGTTGAAAGATTGGATTTATTGTAGATTTGAGCTCAACAGTGGTTGGAACAGGGGGTTGACTCTGAATAGTAATCAACTGTTTCAAAAGATCTTTAATTTCATCAACAGTGGTTTCAACATTGGTAACCCTCTTCGTCAATTCTTGGTAGTTTAACTCATCACCTAACTTAATAGGATCATCTGAACTCCTACCAGATGTGGTAGTTGTATCTAAGATATCATGAGCAAGTGGTTTTCCACTTGCTTCAATCTTAGATGCCCCTTTGTCTTGGTTCTGGGGACTTTCCACTGGAGCAGAGGTTACCGTAGTAGCCTCAGCAGTGGTTGCCTTCAACAAGGTCTTAGCTATGTAACCACTGTCTAATTGAGAACTTGGGAGTTCAGCAATTGTAGTGGCTGCCATTGTTGAAATATCACCAAGGGTTACATGTAACCCAAGGGATGTAGCCTCTTCATTTTCTGATGGGCTAGCAATTAGAAATAAGTCAGACCTAGCTTCTGGTTGAAGTATATTCTCATGGATGAGCTGTTGAGAAGTGCCGGATAATGTCTGCTCAATATCTATTACATTCAGCAAGGGTAACATGGTAGGTGATAGTGATGGCATTGGTGAGAGTGGCTGTGTAGAAAGCGACATTGCCCTGGGAGAGGGGCTGTGGAAGATAGAACCAAGTGATCCTAGAGCTTCATAATTTGGTGTCCCTGTGCCTACAACCAGATCCTTTTGTGAGGATGCGAAGAGTTTGAAAGCCAGTTTGAGATTTTTCTACCATCTGCTGTGAAGAAGTAGCAGCAGTGGTTGGTGACTTTGGTGGTGTCACCGGGTTTACCTCTGGGATCTCATCTTCCAGAGGACCCTTTTTGGGTTTGGTGGGTTTTCGGGATGCTCTGGATGGTTTCTTTTTGGAGATTTTAGGTGTGGGTTTCAGAGCAGCGATTGTGTTGCCCTGATCACCTAGAGCAGTAGGCTCAGTAGCAGAAGGTTGAGCTTGAACATTTTGTTCTTTTGAAAGTTGCTCAGCCTCCTCTACTTCTGTTTTTAAAACTTTGTCTTGATTAGTTATTCGTGTAAACGTTTCATGGTTTAGGCTGCCAGAGTTTGTAACTGCGCCTTGTTTACTTGCGTTTGATTTGATTTGATCTTGCAAGTAAACACTCATGAATCTTGGATGTATCAAGAAAGCTTTTCTTTTTGAAATATTTTTAAAATTAATTACAAGATCATTGAACAGCACCTGGGAGAAGTTAAAATCAGAATCAGTTAAAATAGCAAATCCCAGATACTGCATGTTCAATGGAATCTCGTTGAAAGCAGTTGTTTTGGTAGAGACACAAGTAAGTAATGTGTGGAAAAAGAATTTCATCTCTGCAGGAAAGTTAGGTTTAAAAATTGTCATACCTTTCAACTGTCTGGTGTAACCTCTTTCAACAACCTCATGTTGCATTTCCCTCAAAGGAAATGATACCAGATGTTGCGTATCATTTAACATGAAGACTTGAGAGATAGATTGTGGGCTTATTTGCGGTCGTGTGCCACCAATTTTGGAAGTGATAGAATAGGGCACATCATCAGCGGATGAGTTTATTTTAGCATTTGCCCAAAATTCTTTTAAAGAGTCAATGCAAACTGGAGCTTTGACTTCCAACATGTTTTTGAATTTTGATTCTTTCAGAATCCGGATCATTGGATGATAGCGAATGTTTGCATCGGTTTCTTCGAGAATCGCAATGTAGTTATGTGATTTCTTCTTCGATTTGGTTTTAGGAGCCATGATTTTGGAAGATTTTTGAGAAAAGGGCTTTGGAAAAATTTGAAATCGCACAAGAAAAGTGAAACCTCTATTTGGGGATAGAATTGGGTTTTATAGGGTTTTTCAAAAAGTGCACTTGACGTGGCATCTGATGCAACATCTGTCGAATAACATCTATCCACGTGTAACCTCTGTTTGACAATGGAAAACAGTTGTTTGGCTAACCACTGTTAGAGCAAAACTACTAGTGGTTGTGACCAATTTAAACACTATCAGAGGTTTGTATCAGTGGATAGGTTTTTCTAAACAACAGTGTTTTTGTGCTATCAGAGCTTTGAACAGACTTTAAGGAATTTATTGAAAAATTCAATTTTAACTATTTTTAAGTATGAATTTCTGATTTTCTAAAAACATTTTATTGCTATTTACACATGGAGCACAAGAAAATTTGTTTTTAATCCATGTTTAGCATTCCAAGCCTAGAAATCAAACTGTCAAATGTGGAAGCATCAAGTGCTTTTGTCAACACATCTTCTAGTTGATCCTTGGTATGGACATGTTGTAAAGAAATCAGACCTTTTCATAGCAATCCCTCATAAAGTGATGTCTGATGTCAATGTGCTTGGTGGTAGAATGTGAGACTGGATTTTTGATGATGTTTTCTGCTGCTTGATTATCAATTTTGAGAGGAGTCCTCAAGGCAGTCACACCAAAATCCAAAAGTTGATTTTGAAGCCACAAAATTTGAGCAGTGCAACTTGCTACAGCTATATATTCTGCTTTAGCCGTGGATGTGGATACTGCAACTTGCTTTTTGCTTTGCCAAGACACTAAGCAATCGCCTAGGAATTGAGCTTCCCTAGATGTGGACTTCCTTGTTGTTTTACATCCAGCAAAGTCATTATCAGAATATCCTGCAAGCTTAATGTTACCATTAGCTGGATACCAGATACCAAGTGTGGGAGCACCTTTTATGTATCTAAATATCCTTTTTACAGCAATAAGATCTGATTTTCTTGGCATTGACTGTGATCTGGCACAAACACATGTGGCAAACATAATGTCTGGCCTTGATGCAGTTAGGTACAATAAAGACCCAATTATGCTTCTATATAATGTTTGAACAACAAGGTCATCTCTGCCATCTATAGTGACTAGCTTGGATGTTGCCATGGGTGTGCTGCAAGGTTTACAATATCCATATCAAATTTCTTAAGTGTTCTTTCACATGCTTATTTTGATGAATGAAGGTGCCTTTTTGGCATTTGTTTGACTTGTAAACAAGAAACATTGCAACTACCCTTGCACTCATCTCAAACTCTGCTGCCATGAGTTCTCTGAACTCTTCACACTGTAGTGCATGTGGATTCCAATGATGCATCCACATATTCTGGACAAACATCAAATCTTTTCCTTTCCATTTTAAGAATAGGGTTTTGTCAATCCTACTCTTTTAAAACCAATGGATAAGAGGAAAGTGGATGAGTTTCATACCAGGCTCTTGGTGCTTGTTTTAAACCATACAGTGCTTTGTTAACCTGTAAACGATTAGCATGAAAATGATCCTCAATCCAGGAGGTTGATAAACTATACTTCTTCCTTGATCTTTCCATACAGGAATGCACTTTTGATGTCCATTTGATACACCTTGATGTTGTGGTTAGCAGCAAAAGCTAAGAACAGGCGAATGGCTTCTAACCTTGCTACTGGAGTAAAAGTTTCATCATAGTCAATCCCTTCTTCCTGTCTGTAGCCTTGAACCACGAGCCTTTCTTTGTTTTTGACAACAATACCCCTTTCATCAGTTTTGTTCTTGAAGACCCACTTTGTGCCGATGGGACTCACATCTTTTGGCAGTAGTACAAGTTCCCATACTTGTTGTCTCTTGAATTGTAGGAGCTCTTCTTGCATGGCCTCTACCCAGCTGTTGTCTTTCAGTGCCTCTTGGTACTTGACAGGCTGTGTGAGTGATAGAAAACCAGCAAAAAGACAAATGTTTTGGGCTTGGCTTCTTGTGAGCACACCCTCATTGATGTTGCCAATAACTTGATCCAATGGATGGATTTTGAGGAAGATCAAATCACCTTGACATGGGACAATGGCATTTTGAGGTGAAGCTTGCAAATGTGTATCATCTGAGCTCTCCTCTGCTGGTGAATTTGATGGTCCAGCCTCTGATTGGAATGGTGGTGGAATGATAGTGAAGGTGGGTTGATTTTTGTCCATTTGTTGTGGACTTTCATAAAAAGATGTTTAGTTTAGAGAGCTAGCAGAGGTTTGAGTATTAAACATTGTTGACCTGGCAGAGCTTTCACCATTGCTACTAACATCTCCTCCTCTGCCTGTAGGATTGTTTTTGAAACTTAGAAGAATGCAATCATGTCCTTTCTCTTCAAATGATGATTGTGGGGTACCTACAGGGTTAGTCTTGACAGACACATCTTCAAATGTAAATTAGATGAATCAAACAATTCAGCAGGTCCATTTGCTGGGATTTTCAAAGATGAGAGTTCATTGAACTTCACATTTAGAGTTTCCTCAACACACTTGGTCCTAGAGTTAAAAACTCTGTAGGCTTTGGCAGTGGTTGAGTATCCCAGAAAATAACCATAATCAACTTTGGCTGCAAACTTGGATATTGAATCCTTGATGTTTAAAATGAAGCATGGGCAGCCAAAGACTTTGAAATAAGAGATCAGAGGTTTGATTTTGTAAAGCAATTCATAGGCAGTCTTTTGATGCCTAGTTATCAAAACTCTGTTCTGAACATAGCAAGCAGTGTTTACAGCCTCTGCCCA
This sequence comes from Scalesia atractyloides, assembly GCA_947069175.1. Classification (NCBI taxonomy): domain Eukaryota; kingdom Viridiplantae; phylum Streptophyta; class Magnoliopsida; order Asterales; family Asteraceae; genus Scalesia; species Scalesia atractyloides. The sequence goes on from CAMTDV010000030.1 coordinate 34,710,040, forward strand.
AAAGGACAAGGGTAAACCTGAGTCTGCAAGCATAGTCCTTGCTGATTCAATTAAAGTTCTGTTTTTCCTTTCAACAACCCCATTTTGTTCTGGAGTTCTAGGATGTTGTATTGTCTAACAATCCCTTTGACTCACAGAAGGCATCCAACTCCTTGTTCCTAAACTCTGTCCCATTATCACTCCTAAAGATTTTTACATGAAGATCAAATTGCTTTTCAACTTGTTTAACAAAGTTTCGCAAAATGTTTGCTTTTTCATCCTTAGAGTGTAAAAAGAAAGTCCATGTGAACCTGGAAAAAACATCAACTACCAGCAGACAATATCTTTTGTGTTTTAAGCTCATGATTTTTACAGGTCCAAACAAGTCCATATGAAGCAATTGTAAGCACTGACTTGTTTTGAACTCCTCAATTGACTTGTAAGAGCTTTTATGTTGTTTACCTTTTAAACAGGAAACACAATGCTCTTCACAAGTAAATTGTTTTTGGGGTAACCCTCTAACCAGACTTTGTTTTGAGAGAGTGGAGATGGTTTTTAGATTTGTGTGCCCTAGCCTTTTATGCCATAGCTCTGTCTCTTTGCTTGAGGCAACTGAAAACATGCATGCATTTGACATAGGATTATCTTTTACGATATCAACCACATACACATTTCCTACTCTATGAGCAGTCAACTGTGCTTTGCTCTCTGCAATGATTTGATCAATCTTTTTGACAACCTCTGGCCCTACTATCTGGCAAGTTTTCTTTGTAAAAAGGAACCATAACCTTTATCACTCATCTGTGAAACACTTAAGAGATTGAATTTTAGATTGTCAATGAGATTCACATTTTCAAACTTGTGTTTTCCTGCTGAGACACATCCTGACCCTAACACCTTCCCTTTTGAATTATTTCCAAAGGATATATCACCCCCTCCTGTCATATGCCTGGAGCCTCCACTATCTACATACCAAAGACTGTCAAGGCAAGTAGAAGCTCCCTTCGAAGCAGCCATAAGAGCACAATCACATTCTTCTTCACACTCCTTTGTGTCCCAGGGGTCAGATAGATTGTCTTTTTCAACATCAGCAGCATTCATTTCAACCACATGTGTAACTTCTGGTGTAACCACTGCTTCACAACATTCAACCACATCAGATTTTGACTCCTGTTCCACAGACTCATCACCTTCAACTATGGTCTCAAGAGCCATAAAACATAAGTTTTCATTTTTAAAATCATTTTTGGCTATGAGAGCAAAGTTTTCATCAGTTAAATCCTCAGGCAAACTACTCCAGTCAACAAAACATTGGGTAAAGAAGCTTTGTTGTGTAACCTCTGCTGGTGTAGCAGTGGTTTGAGTAGTTTGAGTGACATGTGGAGCTTGTTGCACATGCACTTGAGGTGGTGCTTGAACATATTGAATCTGTAGAGCAGAGGTTTGGATATAATGAATAGGAATAGTTGTTACAGGATTTGCAAAATGAGCAGTGTTTTGCATTTGTTGCGCAGGGGCAAACTGGGAATATTGGACAATGCTTTGAGGATTGGGGCCAGGGTGGGTAACAATTGGTCCTGCAGTTTGAGTTCTACATTCCCTGGCAAAATGTCACATCCTATTGCACTTAAAACATTTTATCTTTGATTTATCTAACCCAACTTTTAACCCCCCATGCAACCCTGGAAACCTCCTACCAGTTCTTTTGTAAAACTTACTAGCCCTGACACTCAAAAGTGCCAACTGGTGTAGGATATCCATCTCTTCTAAATTCATGGGTTCAAAGTGTTGTAAGTCATTCATCTCAAAACTCAGACTGTCAGAGGTTTGGCTTTCACAATTTGCAACAAAAGCAAAATTGGGTGTACAGGGATCAGAGTTGAAATTGTTTCCAGAAGTTATGTCAATGTAATGATCAAAACTCTGATCCTTTCCACTGCCAGACCCCTCTTCATGACTATAGAGAGCAGTGTTTCCCAGTGTATAGTCATCAGTTACTTTCCCAGACTCTTGAAGCTTCTTTTTCAGGTTCAACTCTCTCTCATAAGTGAGAAGTCGGCCATGAAGCTGTGTGAGGGTCATTTCTTTATAACCAACAGACGTTCGAGTAACATAAGCTATTGTCTCCCATTTTTCTGGTAGTGAACTTAAGAAACGACTATTGATAGTCGAATTAGGAAATTTCACATCTACCAGTTTCTGGTAGTGATCTTAAGAAACATAAGCTATTCTCTCCCATTTTTCTGGTAGTGATCTTAAGAAATGACTATTGATAGTCGAATTAGGAAATTTCACATCTACCAGTTTCAATTCGCTTATGAGACAGCAAAATCGCTCGAACTGTTGGGTTAGTGACTCACCTTTTACATGGCAAAATGTTTCATACTGCTGATTCAAGACTTCTCTATTCTCGATCACCTCTTCAGTACCACCGAATTTCTCTTTAAGAGCATCCCATAACTCTTTAGCACTATTACAATGAAGTAATCCCGCATAAATCTCATTGGGCAAAGCTGAAGCAATGATGCTAAAAGCCATAGCATCCAATTCGATTTTGAGGAAATCCTGTTCAGAGTAATTTTCGAGTTTTTAGGGACTTAAGTGTGGGGATCCTCTGTACTTGGAGCCATGGGAACATGGGGTCCAAACACAACGGATCTCCAGCATCCGGTGTTCTGTTGGGCGAGAATATGACCATCCTACGTTGCCAAATAAAATACTCATTTCGTTTCAACATAGGTGGTTTGAACATGGATCCAATATTGGAATCCGGTGTGTTTTGTGCCATTTCTCTTGTTTACAACAGAGTTGTGTTTTAAAAACTTTTGTAGTAGTAAAACTCTGTATTCAAGCAGAACTTATCAAACAAAATTAGCAACAAAGAGCTGATCTGTTCAAATCAATTTGACGTTTAAATCAAAATCGATTGACCAAGCTCTGATACCAATTGTCAGGATCTAAGTTTGAACTGATTGCTGTTTTTGTTTCAAGTAATGGAAAATGATTGAAAACAGAAAATAAGTGCAGCGGATTAATGGAAAACTTTTACAACAATCAATTGGTAGTTTGTTTTCATCACCGTCATGCTTTCAAGTAATTAAACTATTGCATGTGATTCACAAACTCCCCCTTAGCCCAATAACGATAGTTTGATAGTAAGAAATGAAGAAGATATGCAAAATTGATCTTTTTAAGAAGAAAAGTAAAAAATGTTACATTGAGCGCCTATTTATACAAACTATCTAACCATTGATCGTCTTTCAATGACGTCAGGTTTGATAGTGACAGCTAACAAAGTTAACTAACTACAAACACTACTAGACTAAACAATCAGTGCATAGCACTGTTACATTGATTAAACTAATACTAGACTAAGCACTGCTGGCTATCCTCTGTTCTTATGATCTTCTTATCAGCGGTTGGGAGTTTCTTCTGTCAGAGGATAGGAATCAATGTGTTTATTGAAAGTAGTAAATACTCATAAGAGGTTAGAACATCTGATGGTTGGATCAAAGCTCGGATGGTGTCTTTTGACTTTGTATCATCTGTTCCTTTTTATAGGATCAACCCCAACACAAGTATCCTATTTATAGGAGAACAAGTTCGCTTGAACTGTGTCATGGACAAGTTCGGGCGAACTTGTCCTAGCCATGACAAGTTCGGGCGAACTTGTCCTAGCAGTGACAAGTTTGTGCGAACTTGACTCTTTACATACATTAACTTCGATATTTCGCTTCTAAATACAAACTCGCTATTATACAATGACATAGGCAACATACATATGCATCAACACCTAGCGATTTGTCATAATTTGTGACATTGTCATCATCGGTATCATCATCACAATCCTCCATTATGACATTGTCATAATTTGTGACATTGTCACTTATTGGATTTTCTTTTTATTTTCATTGACCGGTTTTGGACATATCTGATCTAGAATCAATGACGAGGTCACAAAACCTTTCAACTTCTTTTCTAAATCAACACCTTTATTTTTAGCATTCTCAACATCTTGTTCAAGTTTCCTGATTTTTTCAAGATGCGAGTTTATTATATTTTGTTTTTCAAAATCATTTTTATTTAAAACAAATTTTTCATTTTCTAAAATTTTTATTCTATTTTCAAAAATCTTTTCATTTTCTTTTAACTTTTTATTTTCTAATGTCAAACTCTCTAGATTGTTCAAGAGTTTGGCATTATCTGCCAGATAATTATTCAGATCTACATCAAAGACTGGGCAAATTGGTTTAGAACTTAAAGACTCATTTGTAGATATACTTGAAACTTGTGCTTCACAGTTCTTTGCCATTATACTCCCTTCTTTCTTCAACTGATCATTTACTTGATCACTGATAAGATTAGACTTCTTTAGTAATTCCTTCTCATGTCCCTCCAATTTGTCGATAAAAGTGGAAAGCTTGAAAAATTCCCAGCTCGGACTTTCCTTCAGTACCATTAGGTACGTTGTCCATTCACCCTCTGGAAGAGCATCGCCCAATTTATCAATATACTCTTCTTCTGTTTTATCAGGTCCAAGCCTTCTCATCTGAATTTTCAAATGACAGAAGCGCTCTATCATTTGTTTCATTGATTCGCCTTTCAGCATCATGAAGATATCAAACTCTTTCATGATTAGAGCCTTCTTGCTCTTGATCATCTCAGCACACTCCAGATATTTAGCACGCAGAGCATTCCACAGCTTTTGTGCTGTATCACATTCTGGTAGCAAAATCAATATATCTTCATTTATTGATTGCTGTAACAAACTGATCGTCTTCTTCTCATGGACATATGCATTATTTTGTTCTGGTGTAAACTTTGATACTGCGAGAATAGCTCCATGTTTATCAACTGGCCATTTAAATACAGTTTTAAAGGCAACCCAAACGTGAAAGAAACTTATTTGTACCCAGCTCTCGAATTTTCCTTTCCAGGCTTCATACTCATCTATACTCATCAATATTGGCGGCTTCACGGACCCCATTTCGTTTTCCAAACTAACCTGTCATTCAAAAACACTTGAAAATGATTAGCCAACAAACAATTTTAGTAAAATTTGACTTCTTAATCTACAATATTAACGTATCGGTTTGCTAAAAACGTTTAAACTTTTTCCGAAAACTATTTTTACCAGATTAGAGCTTTAAACTCGTCTCGTCGAAACGAATCTAACGATATATGATGTCCGAGACGTTTTCGGGATTTACATGCTTTTTTTAGAAACCTTGGACAAGTTCGGGCGAACTTGTCACAGCTTGTGAAAATCAGCTACTTAACAAGTTCGGGCGAACTTGTTGAAATTTGAACAAGTTCGGGCAAACTTGTTCACAAATCACAGAAAAATACAACAACTTCGAGTGAACTTGTTTAAAATCAATAAAAATTTGTGATTTTAAGCCAAGTTCAGGCGAACTTGTAGTCCAAGTTCGAGCAAACTTATGCTATCCGACATGCTTTTTTGCAATTTTCGACATGAAATCAGTTGTTTTTAGCTCTGATCTTTTCAAGGGTTTTATTATTATGGATTTTAGGTATTATACTTGAAAATCAGTCCATTTTGTCCGTGAAATATCCAAGAAAAGTTTAAAAAGAATGAAATGAGTAGAAGATGTGAATTTCTATGTCCAATGTCTTCAAATTAGGCCAATACTGCTCTGATACCAATTGACGGTCCGTTGTACGGATCGTTCCGGTCCTAATTTGGCAAACCTAAGGTAAACGTGCGGAATCCGTTTGCATAGGCGACATTGGATACAAGTTCTTTACTGTTTAATACCGTTTCATTGATTAGTAGACGTTACAGATCCTGGAAACACTTGGACAGAGCTTCGCCTCTGTTGTGACAAAATCTTTGATACTCACAAATGAAATGACAAGTATCCTATTTATAGGAGAACAAGTTTGCTTGAACTATGTCATGGACAAGTTCGGGCGAACTTGTCCTAGGCATGACAAGTTCGGGCGAACTTGTCCAATCCATGACTAGTTCGGGCGAACTTGTCCTAGCCATGACAAGTTCGGCGAACTTGTCCTAGCAATGACAAGTTCAGGCGAACCTGACTCTTTAGATACATTAACTTTGACATTTCGCTTCTAAATACAGACTCGCTATTATACATTGACATAGGCAACAGACATATGCGTCAACACCTTAGCGATTCAGAAGTGGGTGTGAGCCATATTAAGTACCTATATACCAAGAACAATCCAGCCATGCTATAACCTATGTCAATCAAGCCTTGTTTCATAGTTCTTCGGTTAATAACTTTGTTAATCAATTTCGGTCGATTAATGGTCGATAAGTGTATCAAACCCTGAAGTTTCATGTTCTAGGCTACCATATAACATCAGGGAATTCACAAGGTGTTCTTATTCAGCTAAGAACCTTGTTTAAACCCTCCAAAATCATGGACTAAAAAGGGTTTTTCGGTTCTAAATCATGTTTAATCAAGAATTCATAATCAAAACCACTTAAACTTGTAAAATTACCTTGAATTAGTTAAATTTTAGAGTAGTAATCAGCTGAATCTTGAGAGAAAATGGCAGATTTTTGTGATGGAAACTTGAGAAAATGAAGAATAAATGAAATATATATATATATATATATATATATATATATATATATATATATATATATATAAAAGGGGTGCAACATAGGTGGGGTGCCCCTACCCCACCTGCGCTTTGTCATGCTTCGTCTTTTCGTGTTAAAAGATGATGTTTATCTTCGCGTTGCGTTTAGGTTCGTTTTCGGGTCTCGTACGCGTCTCTGATTTGCGAACCGCGCTCCGTTTTTTTGCTTTTTTAGTGTCAAAAGACTCGGTTTTACAAATCACGCATAACCGTCTCGAAACCCGAGCACGGTTATGTTTTAATCATTAAAGCCTCGTTTTAGGTTAGTTTAAGTGTTTTTAGGCTTGATTGACCATTCCTTGCATGTTTGGTTTGTCTTTCATTGCTCCTAACACAAAGGCGTTTCCCCAATCGGGACTGCCTCGTTTTGCGTACCCGGGCACCGATTTGTTTCAAATCTTATGTCAGAGTCTATGGCACATAACTAAGATATTTTGTGAACTCAGAATCTTTAAGGGCCCTACCGTTGGCCTAATAATCAGAATGTTTAATGCGATGTTAAACGTCAAGTCCCCGTTTAACACGTTGTTAAAGGCTAAGGACACCAACCTCACATCGTTGGCCCTTAATAGTGTCATGTCAACCATGACGTGTTCCCAGAGTCGTCAATCCATTCACGACTTTTTCTTGCCATGTAATGTTTTTGGTAATTACTTGGCATATACTCCTATTATGGTCAGTGTCACATGTTCCAGAATTCGTATCATCACACATAATCACAACAAATATCATGATATACATATCATGTCCGATTACCACGGACTTGTACCGATCAAAGTTTACTGGGATTTTTCACAGTTGTCACAAACAGAAAGTCAAACTGTTTGACTTTTGGCTCAAAATAGCCAAAATAATGAAAAAGACTAAGGAAGAGTACTTACTTGTGTTAGGAACACTATAGGGACTCAATTAGGAGGCTCCAAAAGCTAGAAGCAAGCTCCAAGAGAGTGGGAGAAGAGAATGAGAAATGAGCAAGGAAATTTGGTGGATTTTGGTTGATATTTATAGTTGTGTTGAATCCATAAGATCATTCCAAGTGTCCATTGTGTTGGCATGATCATAGGGTGTCTTAAACACATGTCAATTGTAGATACAAAGCTGGAAATTTTGTGAAATTGGAACCCAAGGCTTTGCATAAGAAGCTGCCAAGTTGCAGCCAAGAAGTTACTATGCTGGGCACCCCTTACGGACCGTATGCACACACGGTGCGTAAGCAGGTCTGGGGGCCAAGTTTTGCTTTATGGCAGATTTGGCCCCTAGACTTGTATTATTGCGTTTTGTTACTTTTAACCAAATTTTTAGGTTCTATAAAGGTGTTATGGCATATGTAATTTGGACTTTTCCTGGAAATGATGTGGATACCGGTTCGTTTGGTTGTACGGTTATGCGTTTTGCAAAATTACGTAAAACGCTTTAACGAACACGAAATTGATCGAAATTGCACAACAAGTGATATTTTTGTATTCTAATCAATAAAATACAAGATTTTATCGATTACAAAAATATTTGGATTTGTTTATGTGGTTTGAATCTTGAATATGGACCAACATACTTTCGCAGTTTGACGAAAATAGTCCTTGAAGTTGAATAAGCATGTTTTTGTCGTACCTAACCCTTCAAAACTTATTTCTAAGTTATATAAAGGGTATTTTGGGGTATGTTTAGCTTATGTTATTGTTCCGGAGTGTATGTCGCGTTAAAATGATTACGTTTGCGTAACAATTTATGATTTACTCCCAGAAAAGGTTTGAGAGTTTGAAATTGTACAAGGACTTAAAATGTGCAAATGTCATAAGATTTCATTGGATTTGAAATTGTTCAGGATTGTATAATGGTTGAAAAGGCACAAATGTCACAGCCAGAGATTTCGTGGATCTGGATTCCTTCTTCTATTCTTGGAGTGATTATTGAGCTATCTTGTGTTCTAGATCAACTTCCTATGGTGTTTTCCTGGTTCAGACTCTTGATTTAGTATGAACATGAACGTAGCGGCTAGGGTTTTCACTATGGGAGCTAGTTTTCAAGGTGACATCGATGGTGATTTGCAAAGATTGTAGATGTTTAGCTTTCCAGAATCATGGTGTTATGGTTAGATCCTAAGGATGTGGTGAATGTTTATTAGGGTCTGGATCTACTATGGTTGATTGATGGAACACTAACTTGGTTGGAAAACGGTTGTTGATGTTGTCATTTTCTTTTTCCATTTTTTATTATGTTCAAATACTCGGATTGGATCAGATTTGCATCAAGTTATGGTGGTTGTAGATTCAGGTTCTAGTTGGATTCCCATAGAAGAGAAGGAGACAGCGAGAATAGGGAGAGAAAGAGAGAGTCGGTTAGAGAGAGAAATCGTAGAAAGAGAAGAACAACAGAGAGGAAGACGACCATGGCTTCTGGCCGGCCTCCCTGTTTAGATAAAGATGAAGTAGATGCGGGTGTAAACCGAAATGGTGACAAACATGATGAGGATAGTTGTATTTATGACAATGATGGTGGGTTTTGTATGGCGTTAGAAGGTTGCGGAGCATGGTGCTTGATGACGGTTTTCGGTGATTACTTTGATCAGGTGTAGGATTCCGATAACGCATGGCGGTAGAATAATGTCGCATGGTCTAGGGTTGTTATTTGGGCCCTAAACATGATTGGGTAATAATTGTTGTATATCATTTTTTCAGGCCACACAAGCAATTCCCAGGTTGGTGCACATCATCAGTCAACGGGGAGACTGTAAGTGCAGTATCCGGTGACTGAAGATTATCAATGCCAAACAGAACTGATAGCATCAGTTAAGGGGGAGTCTGTAAGTACAGCTCTTGCCGGGTAACTGTGCTTTATATGTTCTGGTCAACAAAGTCAAAGGTCAAAGTCAAAGAAGTCAAAGATGGTGAAGCATGACAGATTTCGGATTTGTAATGTATGCCTTGTCTGAATTTATTTGTTAAGTTCGGACTAGGTTTGGTAGTCAAAATTTGTATAGGAGTCCTAATATGTCTATAAGTTCGGACCTCCTAGTTATCTTGTATTATCGAATTTTTAATAGGGTTTTTGTTCTGTTCGAATATGTAGTGGTGTATGTTTCGACTAGTTGTTTGTGAGGACTTAGTGTCCGAGTTTGTTGACTTTGTTGCCCTAGCCTATATATGTGGTGTATAGGTTAGATTAAGGTAAACTTTGTGCAACTCCAACAAACTCCAGCCATCCTCCATCAGTCTGTGCGCATTCTAGAGAGAGAGAGAGAGAGAGGGAAACTATGTGTTAGTGAGAGAGAGCTAGGTTAGATCTTAGTGATCTAAACTAGCTTGTAGAAGATGTATACTCGTTCGGTATGTAAAGCTTGTTGATTGTAATGAATGAATGAGTTTCTTCAACATCTTCTTCTCTATCTTGTATGTTTTTCATGTCTCACGTCTTGAATCGAGGATGTTGTTCATCACCGATCCAGGGGGTCCGGGGGACTTTCAATACTCACCCTTAAATTCATCGTCCCAAGACATTTCAGATGGGATCTCAGTTATGGTGTTGATCATAAAAGCAGTTGCCTGTTTAAGCTCTAGACTGTTATCCGAACACTTTTTAATGTTAAAGACCATTATCTCGTCATTAACTCAAAGAGTTAACTTGCCTTTGAAAACATCTACAAGAGCTCTTGCAGTTGCTAGGAATGGACGTCCAAGAATATTGGAACCTTCGAATCAACGTCCATGTCTATGATAGCGAAAATTGGGGGATACAGAAATTTGCCTATCTTAACTAGCACATTCTCCACAATACCACGAGGCTACTTAACTGACCTGTTAGCTAATTGCAAACTGTAACACCTATTGTTTTTAAGTCGAATATTTTTCTGACACGTGTCCCGATAATCCTGGTGTTGCCACGTGCTAAAACAGGAAGGACCAAATTCGTCGAGTTGCGTTAATTATCCTCGTTACGTGTGGAATTAAGGTCAAGGGTCTATATATGGAAAAACGAAAAATTTCAAGCTCTGAAGACCCCTTGCGGACCGCAAGGCTGTAGCCATACGGTCCGCAAGGCCATCTGTTACTGTGGGCGCCTGAGGTCCTTACGGACCGCAAGGCAAAGCCCATATAGTCTGTAAGAACCTGCCAGCGAACAGAAAGGTGGCAGCAGCCTGCTCTGCCACCTTTGTCGAGTTTTGGCGCCATCCTTGCATGCTTGCCACGTCTAGGGACACTTGTATTTGTCCCTTAACACCTGGTAACCTTCCGTGATCATTCCTTGGCCATTTAATTGATGGAAATTGAGAGTGCAACACACTTTCTTCACCAACTTTCATCAAGTTCATCCTAGTGGAGCTCCTGATCACTCCTAAGCATTTCATTTCGTTCCTACCACTCATTTGGACCTTATGTAAGTGTTCAAATTCGTATTTAGTGATTTCTTATAGCTCTTAGCTTAGAACAAAGTCTTGTCGTAATTACGCCTTGACTATGTTCTAAATCCGTGTATACTACGTAATTGTGAGTAACTAAAGTTCCTATATGTTCATAATAATGGAGGTGTTAATCCCTCAAGAGGGCATCTCCAGATTTTCACGGATTCATGGCCAATTGACGAGTCAATCGAAAAGTCAAACAAAGTCAAACTGTCCAGTTTTTATAAAAATCATAACTAATGATCTAGATGTTATAAAATATGTTTTGATACACTAACAACCTAAAAATGAGTATTAGAACAGATGTCTACGGATACGGCTCGTCAAGTTTTGGCATAGGCTCGATTTGTAGCCAAAAGTCGCATCAGTTGACTTTTGTTAACTTTTGGTTCTGACCCGTTTCAAGCCACCTTTGCTACTAATTTTTTACCATTTTGAGACCATAATTATATTTAGAATGTCCATCTAAAGTTTCGTCACTCGATTCCTTAGAAATCTGAGTTTATTACAAATTTCCATAAATTCTTTAAACTTTTGCAAAAAGGTCCTTTTTGTGCAAAACATGATTTTAAACACCCATGCATGTAATTATAAGACATAAACTGATTTATAAATATAATTAAATTATGTTGATGCCAAGAATCTGATTAGAATATGAGTTTTTATAAAAGAATGCATTTATAACATAAAAAGGACTAAAAAGCCCTTTTCGGCATTTTAAGAAGATTAAACATGATTTTGATTTTGTAATCAAAATAATGTGTTTACTGATATGGTATAATAAGTAGGACCATTTGGGATAATTATTCAGATAATGGCCTGAATAAAAATCTAAGAATCGTTAATTGCCGCTAAATGACCAAACTACCATTTTTACGGAAAAATGGCTTAAATCAATCTTTTATAAACCAAAATTTAACCTACTGATGTAATAAATAATATGACATGATTTTCATATATAAAACAAGCCTCAACTTCTGTTTAACTTAAATTATGAATCTAACGGCATTTTAGCGACTTTTACACATTTTTGGCGCATAGTATGGTTTAAAGCCATAACCGTGAGCCGAGACTTGTTATGTGACATCCCAGGTTTTTCGGATAACTTAAACGTAATACTTGTCAAACTAATTACGTGCTATGTGTATGAACGCGTATGAGTTAATGAATACGTGATGTGTGATTACGTGAATTGTGTTAGTTACAAAATATATTTATATATAATAAATATGTGCACGAACCGAACCGCGACACGAACCAACTTTGATTCCTTGTGACTCTAGGAATTAACCAAGTTTAGAACTCAAACTATTCTCGGCCGTGTGCAACCCAAACCGCAAACCCAAACCGAGAGCAAACCAACCTTAAACATATCCCGGCCGCAAGATAAAACCCAAACCGACCCAACCCAAGTCCCTCGGCCACAAGCTTAAGCCTAACCGTAACCCTCATCTCCTTTGCGCTATATATACACACACCCATGCATGTTTCATTCACAAACACAAACCCTAACAAGCAAAACAGCCGTCGGCTGCTTTCTCTTGCTCCATTGATCGCGAACAGCTGATCGTCCATTCCATTCAACCGCAAACAGCCCTAGTTCACTTCCATTCAGTCGCAAGATCAACCATTGTTCTCCTCTATTCGATCACAAAACAGCCTCCTTGCACTCCCTGTTGATCACGAGCAGCCTCTCCTTCCAGTTCCTGTCAGCCTCGGTCGCAACAGCAGAGCTGTTCACCTCTTTCGGTCGTGATCTTGCTGGAACAGCCGGATCAATCTTGTCCAAATCTCGGCTTGTTTACCTAGTTATTCAAGGTTAGGGTTATCTTTGATTACGAGATCATGTTCGGATATATATGCTTGAATGAAGTGATTAGTTTGTTTCGGATTATATGTGTTGAATGCAATCGGCTGATTTATCGTGTTTATATGCATGACTGTTTTCGGAAATCATAAGTTTGCAAGTATGTTTCGTTTATAAAAACTAGGGTTATGAACTAGGTTTGCATGGATATGTTATTAGTATTGATCTATGATTAGAAATCGGTTCTTGATCGCCTAGGTTAATCGTATGAACGGCTGATGCGAGTCTATAATAATGATATGCTGAAACAGTTGCTGAGTAGTAGTTACAGCCGACTTCATCTGGCTGTAACTCGGTCGTTAGTTGTCGAAAAACGGATTTTCTGATGTCTAGAACATAGAGATTTGAATAAGGAATCTAATGACGCTGGATTCATAATTTTCTGAAGTCATTTGATATTTTTAAAGGGCCAAATAATTTCACTAACTAAAGCTGTGAAAATCCTGAAATTTTGTTGGTTGTTTATCAAGTTGGATTTTAAAATCAGTAGAGAGTTGAGTCATGAATTTTGTACAGCAACTAGGTATGGAAATTTCCATGCAACTCCAACTGGAATTTTGTAAATTGGACGATCAGTGATTTTTAAATAAATTCTTCCGTGGACTGCAGTCAGAAAACGATAAATCTGACTGCAGCCTAGTATATTAATATTTATGGTTAATTGGTTAAGATTTAGGACTTGGAAAATTTATATAAATTTCTATAGTATAAATGTCACCTACTGTAAAAGTATTGGAATTTTTGGAACGTTGAAACTATTTTATAAAAATCCTAGAAAATAGCTGAATTATGAGTGTTAAGCTGAAAATTGATAACTTGTGATTGTGTGCACCAAATTGTGGCATGGATTGGTTTATGTTTATGATAAGTTGTTTTGATCACTAGATTCACATGAGGATACTTGCATGCATGTTTGAGTGTTAGATATGTTGTTTGTGTGTATCACTTTGTACATAAATTAAGTGTAGAATTTGTATTGGTGTGATCACACACTGACTTGAAATAAATTGGTTTGTTAGGACGCAATTAGCGGTCCCATCCTTTACAACTTCTTTGATACACTAACCGAGCAAATAAAGGTGAGTTCACGGCCCCTAACTTTATCCGGTTTTTAAACAACAGGGGGAGAAACATGTATACACTCTCAAACTCAATCTCTTTACGTTATACGAATTTAACGTCACATAACTATTCGGTAACTAAGTTAATGTTAATGTAATGTTATGGTCACTAAGCAGCTTTATCACTTAAGTCCTCGTCAATCTCTCGGATCGTTAGTATTGGGTTTAATAGCGGGGGAGTTATAAGTAGTACTACTGGGCCCGACAAGCCCCATCCGAGCTAGTCGCGCTAGCCGACCGGGTATGGTCAACGGGTGAATAATTCGGCCTAACTTCGCCATGGTCAGTGATAGGCCTGGCAACACGGAGGCACAACAGTCAACTTCGATCGCGAACACTTACGTGACATAACTTTAGGCTAGCTACCTATATATGTTAACATTGAACTTAATTACGAATCAACTTTATTATCCCGGGTTTAGGATAATGGAAACAACAACTTATTATTCCGGGTTTGGAATAATGGAAACAACAACTTATTATTTCGGGTTTGGAATAATGGAAACAACAACTTAATATTCCGGGGTTGGAATATTGGAAGCAACAACTTAATATTCCGGGTTTGGAATATTGGAAGCAACAACTTATTATTCCGGATTGGAATAATGGAACCAATTCGTTATCCCGGGTTAGGGATAACGGAGAAAACAAACTATAACCGAACAAACAAATTTATGAAAACCTGTGAACTCACTCATCTTTAATGTTGACACTTGTTTCTTTACATGTTTCTCAGGACGCTAGGAGCTCTAGGTGCACGCACATGCATTGAACAAGACATCTTTTATCGAGTCTTATTTACAAGTATTGTTTTGGGTTTTTCATTTGTTTTGGCGTTTGTGTTGGCGCCCGCTTCACTACTTATTTATGCTTCCGCTCAAACTTTAAAAACTGATGCTTCTGCTAAATATTGGTAAAAGACGATATAAAATCTACGTCAAATGATTTTTGAAAACGTATTATCAAATCATATTGAGTCGTTCAACGTACTAGTGTTTCAGATTCTGGTTTGTTCACACGCCTCGCGGTAAAACTCCGCAAGTGGAAATTGAGGGTGTGACATGTTACCTACTGATTTATAAACTTATTTTCATCATAATAACAGTAAGTACAAGTCCGGAACTCAGAATCCCAAATTTGGCTTCAAAGCTATGTGTGAAATTACTAAAATGCCCCTACGGGACATAGTTTGTGTCAAAACCGTCAAGCACACATATATTTGATATCCTACTGTCATAACATTATAGTATATATATTTTTACTGAATATTAAACGTCTTAACATCAGATTCCTAATTTACAAAATAATGAAATGACCAAAATGCCCTTTTAAAGCATAAATCGATTTTAAATATATCTCGGACCTATCCTTGCAAATTCTACTGGGTCATAACATATATTAAACATATTTTCTGATGGAACATATATATGATTCATACGGTTACCCAGTTTTGCTTATACGCCTTCGGTAAAGCCCACGTAGCTAGTTTACGTATTTTATCTGAAACGGGTTTTACTTTGTCCATTCCTTATCAAAATCCAGAATGTTATTGGTTTACCAATATCATACAAGTTTATATACTTGTGGGTCCAATTAACATTCTACTCCGGTCACCGCTTAATCTAGCGTATCGTACCGTATCATATTTTAGCGTAAGACTAACCGGTCCAAGTCTAGGACTTAAATTAAAGATCCGTTAACATTCTAATATTGGTTAATAATTACCATCACTCGAAGGACTGAACGCCTCCCGGTAAATTGCCTTGTACTTGCTTTGGAACTACAGCTGAGTTTGGAACTTCTACATATAACAACTCAGGTAAATACTCTTAACCTATTTTCCCTATACGGGCTTGGGATACTGTAGATTACTACTTCTTGGTCGGGTATGGGATCATGTTTATCGGATTATGATTCACTAAATCTTGCATAACTCGTTTTGAGCTGTTTTGTCTGAAACTAAAAACATTGGGGGTGGGCTTGACCGTGTCTGGGATATCCTTGGCTCACTAAATTGGTAGTGGGCACGACAATATAGCATGGCGTGTAGGCATAAACTGGGAAATTGCTATCTGCTTTCTGTGTGAAAGTTCAGAGTGGTGTGTCAGTCGATCATGTCTCGGTTTCTGTACTGGGCCCCATATGTAAAAGCCAGCATGTAAATCTATATACAAGGTCATTTGTACTGTCCCAAGTTATTTACGAAAAAGTGCCATGTGCGCCTACAACCATTCTCGAAAAGGTTTTCAAAATGAGTCGGTCGAGCTTATTTACCAGTGTAAACTACGTATTTTCAAAGTTTAAGTTACAGGTGCAAGTATGTAATAGGCCGGGAGCTGCGGGGCGAATACCGAGGAGTTGTGCCCTTAGGACTTGCCTGTTTGTAGTCTGTTGTCATTTGTATGTTTTTGCGATTCGCCTGTGGATCCTATTACAAGCCATGTCTGTGTATATTTTATTTTGAACTTTGGACACTATCGGTTTGTAATAGTTTATGTATCAAATGCCTTTCGTTGTGTTATCTTATAATTGGTTATGATGATATCAACTTTACATCACGGTACTCCCCACCGGGCCCACCGGTAGACACGTGGATATCGGGGTGTGACAGGTTGGTATCAGAGCCAACGTTTGAGGGAATTCGACACTTGTCTTTAGTGTTTGATCTCAAACGACACAGTAACACATTCCTTAGACTCTCGAGTCTAGGCTAAGACCTAGGATTGTTCATTTCCTTATTTTATTATTATGCCTTGTTTTGTGTTTTAACTTATTTTGAAGCAGGAATCATGCCGCCTAAATTCTCGTGAGGAGCAAAAGGAAAGGGGCTAATGAGGAGTGGATCCTCGAAACAAGGGCCTTCCAAAACCCTACGAAGGTTCGGACGATTCGTCATCACCATTGGAGCCTTACCCTAACTTACCTCATGAATACTCGCCACCGTCAAACTCCCATCATTCACATCATTCACACAATAGCCATCAATCCTACCATTCACATTCCCATTCTCTTCAAGAAAATTATAACACCGATATACAACTTCGCTCACTTTCGGTAACTCCTCCCGAATATTCTCCCGAACCTATGGAGGAAGATTCAGAACCCGAAATGCCAGCAACAGGATCGATGGGCCACCCCATAGACATATCCAGCAGTTCTAGCTCATACAATGGAACCCCTCACCATTACACTGATAGCTATGAGGAGAGGTGGGGACTAATGAGGAGCAAAAGGAAAGGGGCTAATGAGGAGTGGATCCTCAAAACAAGGGCCTTCCAAAGCACTCGTGTACAACCCCTACGAAGGTTCGGACGATTCGTCATCACCATGGGAGCCTTAACCTAACGTACCTCATGAATACTCGCCACCGTCAAACTCCCATCATTCACATCATTCACACAATAGCCATCAATCCTACCATTCACATTCCCATTCTCTTCAAGAAACTTATAACACCGATATACAACTTCGCTCACTTTCGGTAACTCCTCCTGAAGATTCTCCCGAACCTATGGAGGAAGATTCAGAACCCGAAATGCCAGCAACATAATCGATGGGCCACCCCATAGACATATCCAGTGGTTCTAGCTCATACAATGGAACCCCTCACCATTACACTGATAGCTATGAGGAGAGGTGGGGACAATACGTTTTCTATAATACTCCTCTAGTCCATGATACCCCATCCTACGACAACACACCTTCATACCACACTCCACCACAAGAACCACCAGTGGAGCAGCCACTACCACCTCCACCTCCAAGAAGGCGTGGGGCGCGCATGTCGGTGCGCCTAGGACCGAGAGGAGGGTCACTCTCACCTAACCCTTACCTTCTTATTCCCGAGGACCCACAAACGGGTGGACCCTCGCATAATTAACCATTTATGGAGAACCAACCACAACTAACTGTTGAGCCTGAGCCTCTACAATCATTTCCTATAAGTGAGCCACCACCACTACCACCATCAGGTTTTGATAACCATATCCCTTCTTATTCAAACCCGTCTCGATATAACCCATTTGAACCTTCTACCTGGCCGAAGCATAGCCACAGTCATAATGTACCACTTCATGACCCGTATCTAGAAATGGCCATGAATGCACACTATCCTAACCCCTATCCCTATCAACTAAGTGGATATCCTTATTATAATTATCAACATCCGGTTGCACCATCTCAACCCCAACCTCAAACGCAATCGCGCAGCCACCGCCAACAATGGAAGTTCTTACTGAAACAATAGAAAAGGTCAAGGAACTTCAGGAACAAACAGCTAAAGACAATAAGAAGAATAACAAGCTGTTGAAAAGGATAGTAAAGAAGCTAAGAGGGAAAAAGGATTAAATTCATAACTATCTTTGTATTTGTTACTTTAAATTAAGCCCCTGCATGGACAAGTCTTATTTAGTCCCTGCATGGACATTTTAATTATTTCAAGTATAGTCACTACGAGGACAATTTTTTTCCTTTATTAAAGTCCTATTTATGGGCACTATTGTATCGCATTATTATTATTATTATTATTATTATTATTATTATTATTATTATTATTATTATTAATGAAATTTTAGAATTTTAATTATGTATTTCTTTTATAAAAGTTGTTCAAGCGATCATCTCGATTTTAATTCGAAATTTTTGATCAGCGAAATATTTCCAAAAGATCCTACTGATGATTTACACCCACCAAGTTATTAGGTCACACGAATTGGCAAAACGGTAGTTATATGGTTTCCTACCATGATAGCTAAGGTTGAGATTTCCCTTCTATCCGGGGTGGTGAACTACGTTCTAAACCCCCTAGTCTGCCTGATCTGGAATAGTTATTTAAATCATCTTAAGAGTTTTGTTCTAAAAGTTAATATATTTAAGATATTAACCTCTTGGTAAGTGTGACTTGAGAAACAACACGAACCATCTAAATAATGGACTACGTCCAAACCTACATGATCTATTTTGATTATGATCAATCATCAATGCGATGATTATTTTACTTAACACCCATTAGTGGTGTGATGCTTCCAAGCTATATTTATGTCCATTAGTGACGGTCGACGACGGTAGTCTACGACTCCCTGTCTCGAGGTAGTAAAACTACGTTCGAACCTCGAAACTTTTTGATCCTTTAGTGATCTTAGCATTTAGTAATTTAAGTCTTTTTCGACTAAGCCTTTGGCGTTATTCTTTTGTCCTTAGTGACAATCTTTCGTGCCATACTTAAACACCCCCATAAAATTGACAAGTTCGTATGGCTTTATTATGCTATACCGTACATTGCAAGTCATCAAGCATGTATGACTAATCCTATATTATTAATATTATAGCTTCATCAAGAAAGATGGCGGATTCTAACAAAGTGAACAGCCAAAGAAAAGATGATGACGCGAACGAGAACATTGTTATAACCAAAGGAGATCTTCAAGCACTCATTGCGACGGAAGTCGAAAAGGCAATAAAGGATCGTGCCGATAAGCCATTAGAATCAACTGCTTCACATTCTAAACACTCGTCCAAGCACTCCTCCAAGCATACCACCAAACAACACTTGAAACCTTCTTCGGAAAAGAAGGAATATTCGGAACACTCCTCGAATATGAGGAGAAAGAGAGAGGAATACCAGAAAAAGACCAAGTTTTCAAGGGATGGGTGTTCGGACAAGTATTTCGTGTCTTGCAAGCCGCGAGACTTTACTGGTGAAAGAGGAGCAGTAGAAACTCTGAGATGGTTAGATGAGATTGATACGATTGTAGAGATTAGTGGATGCGTAGAAAAGGATGTAGTGAAGTATGTTGCCCAATCATTCAAGGGTGACGCTCTGATATGGTAGAAGTCAACAATTCAATCGTCCGGAAAGGTTCACTAGTATAATTTAAGCTGGGAGAAATTTGTTGAGTTGATAAAGGAAACTTACTGCCCACCTCACGAAGTGGAAAAGATTGAAACAGATTTTATGGGTTTACAGATGAAGAACTTGGACTGTAGGAAGAATTTGTCCGATTACAACTCCTTGTCAAGATTGGTACCTTACCTGATTACCCCTAGACCCAAACGCATCGCGTGTTTTATTGGTGGATTGGAACCAGAAATCAAGGGGAATGTCAGGGCTTCAAGGCCCGAAACTTTTAGATCTGCATCAAAATTAGCATTGACATTTACTCAGGACTTGAAGCGACAGTGATCCATCAAGACTGAAGCAGATGGAAAGAGAAAAAGAGAGGATGACCGGAATCAACGGTCAAACAAGAATCGGAGGTTTGGAGTCAACAGGGGTCTGCAGAGGTGGGATGATAGACCTAAGTGTCGGAAATGTAATCGATGACACCGTGGTGCGTGTCGGGATGAATCCTAGTCCAAGGCATGTGGGATCTGCAAGAAGTTTGAGCACAAGGCCCTGGATTGTAAGGATCTTAAGGACGCCACATGCTACAACTGTGGTGATAAGGGGCACATTAAACCCAACTGCCCCAAGTACAAGAAAGATGACACTGCTAAGGATGATGGAGCGAAGAAAGGAAAGGCTCGTGCTTTCCAAATGAAAGCTAAGGAGGCTATGAACGACGACAATGTGGGATAACAGGTATGTTCCTTATAAATGATGTTTATGCTAGAGTTCTTTTTGATTCCGGAGCCGATAAATTCTTTTGTAGATCATAAGTTTAGTGCCTTATTAAACTTGCCTATAAGAACTCTAGACGTAACCTATGACGTAGAACTCACTGATGGAACGATTGAGACCGCTTCAATGATTCTAGATGGATGTTTCATATCCATCAGGGATCATTCCATTCCTATTTCACTTCTGCCAATGAAATTGGCAGGATTCGATGTAGTTCTTGGTATGGATTGGTTGTCTAGTAACCAAGCCCATATAGCCTGTAACAAGAAACTCATCAAGATCAAAACCCCAACTGGAGATGCACTCGTTATACATGGAGATCGTTACTATGGATTATCAGAAAAGGCATCGCTACTCAAAGCATCGAAGTGTTTGAAGAAAGTTTATGTCATTTATATGGCACAAGTGACCATTGATGACCCAAAGCCAAATATTGAAGACATGCCCGTTATCTCTGAATTTACAGATGTTTTCCCCGAGGACTTGCCTGGTCTGCCTCAAGACAGACAAGTGGAGTTTAGAATTGATATCATACCGGGAGCCGCTCCTGTTGCAAAAGCTCCATACCGATTGGCACCTACAGAAATGAAGGAATTACGGACCCAGCTGGATGAATTACTAGAAAAGGGTTTTATCCAACCAAGCACTTCGCCTTGGAGAGCTCCAATCTTGTTCGTGAAAAAGAAAGACGGTTCAATGCGGATGTGCATTGACTACCGTGAGCTAAATAAGTTAACAATCCAGAATCGCTACCCACTACCCAGGATCGATGATTTATTTGATCAACTTCAAGGAGTAAGCTACTTTTCCAATATTGATTTAAGGTCGGGATACCATCAACTCAAAGTCCGAACGGAAGATGTGCTGAAGACAGCCTTTAGGACAAGATATGGACATTACGAGTTCTTAGTGATGCCATTTGGGCTCACTAATGATCTTGCAGCATTCATGGATTTGATGAACAGGGTCTGCAAGCCATATCTTGATAAGTTTGTCATTGTCTTCATAGACGACATACTTATCTATTCTCGCAGTCAGGCTGACCACGAGAAACATTTGAGGTGTATTTTGGAATTGTTAAGACAAGAGAAGCTCTACGCAAAATTTTCAAAGTGTGAGTTTTGGTTGCGTGAAGCTCAATTATTAGGACATGTTGTCAGTGAACGTGGAATTCAAGTAGACCCCGCTAAGGTCGAGGCCATAATAAACTGGCAAGCCCCTAAAACCCCATCAGAGATATGTAGCTTTTTGGGATTAGCTGGTTACTACCGAAGGTTTATTGAAAACTTCTCAAGAATTGCTACGCCCCTGACTACTTTGACTCGCAAGGATGTTAAGTTCAAAAAGGGTTCGAAACAACAGGAAGCTTTTGAAGTTTTGAAACATAAGCTGAGTAATGCACCTGTATTGACCTTACCTGAAGGAATTGAAGACTTTGTAGTCTATTGTGATGCGTCACACACTGGCATAGGGTGTGTACTTATGCAACGTGGAAAGGTGATCGCCTACGCTTCAAGGCAATTGAAGATACACGGGAAATTACACCACACATGACTTGGAACTAGGTGTTGTGGTGTTTGCGCTTAACCTTTGGAGACATTATTTATACGGAACTAAGTGCATTATATACACTGATCATAAAAGTCTCCAACATTTGTTTAACAAGAAGGATCTACATACACGACAGCGCCGATGGATGGAAACACTAAATGACTATGATTGTGAGATCCGTTATCACCCAGGCAAGGAAAACGTGGTTGCCGATGCCTTAAGTCGCAAGGAAAGGGTTAAAACCCATTCGGGTTAATGCCAAAAGAATGGAGATAAAAAATAACTTGAATGAAAAGATTTTAGATGCGCAGAAACAAGCCTTGTTAGAGGCAAACCTTCCAAATGAAGAATTGGGTAAAGTTGTGGAACAACTCACACTGGGAAGTGACGGAATCCTTAGATTCTGTGGACGAATCTGGGTTCCAGTCTTTGGAGGACTCAGGGATTTAATTCTCCAAGAAGCACATAGTTCCAGGTACTCGGTCCTCCCGGGTAGTGATAAGATGTACAAGGATTTAAGGCCTAGTTATTGGTAACAGGGCTGAAGACATCCATAGCTGCATATGTAGCTAATTGTTTGACGTGTTCGCATGTTAAGGCCGAACATTAGAAACCGTCGGGATTACTGCACCCGTTGGAGATTCCTATGTGGAAGTGGGAATGTGTAACTATGGATTTCATCACCAAATTACCAAAGATGAAGCAAGGAAATGATACAATATGGGTGATTGTTGACAGACTGACTAAGTCGGCTCATTTCCTACCTGTTAACGAGACTTATAGCTCAGACAAACTAGCAAAGCTTTATGTGGATGAAATAGAATCCCTACACGGCGTACCAGTGTCTATTGTATCGGATAGGGACACAAGGTACACTTCTCATTTTTGGAAAAGTTTCAAACAAGCCTTGGGCACCTGACAAAATTTTAGAACGGCATATCACCCGCAGACAGATGGACAAAGTGAACGTACCATTCAGACATTGGAAGATATGTTGCACGCGTGTGTTATCGACCTAGGTGGAAGTTGGGATAGACACTTGCCCCTAGTTGAATTCTCCTACAACAATAGCTACCATGAAAGTATCTAAGCCGCCCCGTTTGAAGCATTATACGGGAGAAAGTGTAGGACGCCCGTTTGTTGGGCAGAAGTTGGGGAAGCTCAACTGACAGGACCAGAGATAGTCCTGGAGACGACAGATAAGATCTTGCAAATTCGGGATCGTCTCAAGGCTGCCAGGGATAGGCAGAAACGTTACACAGACCAAAGGCGTAAACCTCTCGAGTTCCAGGTAGGGGACAAGTTCTTGCTAAAGGTATCGCCTTGGAAGGGCGTAATGCGCTTTGGAAAGAAAGGCAATTTAGTCCTAGGTACATTGGACCATTTGAAATCATTGAACGAATTGAAGCTGTTGCTTACAAGCTGAAATTGCCAGAAAAGTTCAGTGGAATCCATAATGTGTTCCACATATCCAATCTAAAGAAATGCTTGGCCGACGAATCGTTGGCAATGCCTCACGAAGAGTGTAGATTGATAAAAACCTGCGTTTCATTGAGAAACCGGTTGCGATTGAAGATAGACAAGTCAAGAAGCTTCGTAGGAAGCATGTGCCTATCGTGAAAGTTAAGTAGGATGCTCGTCGAGGTCCTGAATACACGTGGGAGGTTGAGTCTGTTATGCGACAAAGGTACCCATACTTGTTTGATTGAAATCTCGGGGTCGAGATTTATTTTAAGGGGGTGAGGATGTAACACCTCGTGTTTTTACGTCCAATATTTTTCCGAAACGTGTCCCGATAATCCTAGTGTTGCCACGTGCTAAAACAGGAGGGACCAAATTCGTCGAGTTGCGTTAATTATCTTCGTTACGCGTGGAATTAAGGTCAAGGGGCTATATATGGAAAACGAAAAATTTTCAAGCTCTGAAGACCCCTTGCGGACCGCAAGGCTATAGCCATACGGTCCGCAAGGCCATTTGTTACTGTGGGCACCTGAGGTCCTTACGGACCGCAAGGCAAAGCCCATACAGTCTGTAAGAACCTGCCAGCGAACAGAAAGGTGGCAGCAGCCAGTTCTGCCACCTTTGTCGAGTTTTGGCGCCATCCTTGCATGCTTGCCACGTCTAGGGACACTTGTATTTGTCCCTTAACACCTGGTAACCTTCCGTGATCATTCCTTGGCCAATTAGTTGATGGAAATTGAGAGTGCAACACACTTTCTTCACCAACTTTCATCAAGTTCATCCTAGTGGAGCTCCTGATCACTCCTAAGCATTTCATTTCGTTCCTACCACTCATTTGGACCTTATGTAAGTGTTCAAATTCGTATTTAGTGATTTCTTATAGCTCTTAGCTTAGAACAAAGTCTTGTCATAGTTACACCTTGACTTTGTTCTAAATCCGTGTATACTACGTAATTGTGAGTAATGAAAGTTGCTATATGTTTATAATAATGGAGGTGTTAATCCCTCAAGAGGGCATCTCCAGATTTTCACGGATTCATGGCTAATTGACGAGTCAACCGAAAAGTCAAACAAAGTCAAACTGTCCAGATTTTATAAAAATCATAACTAATGATCTAGATGTTATAAAATATGTTTTGATGCACTAACAACCTAAAAATGAGCACTAGAACAGATGTCTACGGATACGGCTCGTCAAGTTTTGGCCTAGGCTCGGTTTGTAGCCAAAAGTCGCATAAGTTGACTTTTGTTGACTTTTGGTTCTGACCCGTTTCAAGCCACCTTTGCTACTGACTTTTGACCATTTTGAGACCATAATTATATTTAGAATGACCATCTAAAATGTCGTCACTCGATTCCTAAGAAATCTGAGTTTATTACAATGTTCCATAAATTCTTTAAACTTTTGCAAAAAGGTCCTTTTTTAGCAAAACATGATTTTAAACACACATGCATGTAATTATAAGACATAAACTGATTTATAAATATAATTAGATTATGTTGATGCCAAGAATGTGATTAGAATCTGAGTTTTTATAAAAGAATGCATTTATAACATAAAAAGGACTAAAAAGCCCTTTTCGGCATTTTAAGAAGATTAAACATGATTTTGTAATCAAAATAATGTGTTTACTGATATGGTATAATAAGTAGGACCATTTGGGATAATTATTCAGATAATGACCTGAATAAAAATCTAAGAATCGTTAATTGCCGCTAAATGACCAAACTACCATTTTTACGGAAAAATGGCTTAAATCAATCTTTTTATAAACCAAAATTTAACCTACTGATGTAATAAATAATATGACATGATTTTCATATATAAAACAGGCCTCAACTTCTGTTTAACTTAAATTATGAATCTAATGGCATTTTAGCGACTTTTACGCCTTTTTGGGGCATAGTATGGTTTAAAGCCATAACCGTGAGCCGAGACTTGTTACCTACTGATTTATAAACTTACTTTCATCATAATACTAGTAAGTATAAGTCCCGAACTCAGAATCCTAAATTTGGCTTCAAAGCTATGTGTGAAATTACTAAAATGCCCTTACGGGACATAGTTTGTGTCAAAACCGTCAAGCACACATATATTTGATAGCATACTGTTATAACATTATAATATATATATATATATATATTTACTGAACATTAAAGGTCTTAACATCAGATTCCTAATTAACATCTTTCATAAATAATGAAATGACCCAAATATGCTTTTAAAGCATAAATCGTTTTTAAATATATCTCGGGCCTATCCTTGCAAATGCTACTGGTTTCATAACATATATTAAACATATTTTCTGATGGAACATATATATGACTCATACGGTTACCCAGTTTCGCTTATACGCCTTCGGTAAAGCCCACGTAGCTAGTTTACGTATTTTATCCGAAACGGGTTTAACTTTGTCCATTCCTTATCAATATCCAGAATGTTATTGGTTTACCCATATCATACAAGTTTATATAGTTGTCGGGTCCAATTAACATTCTACTCCGGTCACTGCTTAATCTAGCGTATCGTACCGTATCATATTTTAGCGTAAGACTAACCGGTCCAAGTCTAGGATTTAAATTAAGGACCCGTTAGCATTCTAATATTGGTTAATAATTACCATCACTCCATACTGAACACCTCCCGGTAAATTGCCTTGTACTTGCTTTGGAACTACAGCTGAGTTTGGAACTTCTACAATTAAAAAACTCAGGTAAATACTCTTAACCTATTTTCCCTATACGGGCTTGGGATACGGTAGATTACTACTACTTGGTCGGGTATGAGATCATGTTTATCGGATTGTGATTCACTAAATCTTGCATAACCCGCTTTGATCTGTTTTGTCTGAAACTAAAACATTGGGGGTGGGCTTGACCGTGTCTGGGATATCCTTGGCTCACTAAATTGGTAGTGGCCACGACAATATAGCATGGCGTGTAGGCATACACTGGGAAATTGCTATCTGCTTTCTGTGTGAAAGTTCAGAGTGGTGTGTCAGTCGATCATGTCTCGGTTTCTGTACTGGGCCCCATATGTAAAAGCCAGCATTTAAATCTGTATACAAGGTCATTTGTATTGTCCCAAGTTATTTACGAAAAAGTGCCATGTGCGCCTAAAACCATTCTCAAAAAGGTTTTCAAAATGAGTCGGTCGAGCGTATTTACTAGTGTAAACTGACGTATTTTCAAAGTTTAAGTTACAGGTGCAAGTACGTAATAGGCCGGGAGCTGCGGGGCGAATGCCGAGGAGTTGCGCCCTTAGGACTTGCGTGTTTATAGTCTGTTATCATTTGTTTGTTTTTGCGATCCGCCTGTGGATCCTATTACAAGCCTTGTTTGTGTATAATTTATTTTAAACTTTGGACACTATCGGTTTGTAATAGTTTATGTATCCAATGTCTTCCGCTGTGTTATCTTATAATTGGTTATGATGATATCAACTTTACGTCACGGTACTCCCCACCAGGCCCACCGGTAGACACGTGGATGTCGGGGTGTGACACAAACTCATCCAATTTGGTGACGGTTCACCTAAACCTAACCTAGCGAAAATTGAGTAAGACATCAAATTAATACTCACGCCAAGATCGGCTAGTGCATCACTTATAACTAATATCCAATTTCATAAGGAAGTATGAAACTTTCAGGATCAGATAGTTTCTCTTGTAATTACGTTTAAAGAACAACTGAGTATTCTTCAATCAATTGAACATTTGCCACTTCATCCGTCTTCTCATTGTTAGTTTTTAGGAACTTTTCATAATTTGGCGTTTGAACTACGGCTTTGATGTTTGGAATATTGATGTGAAGAAACTTGAACAATTCAAGGAATTTAGTATATTGCTTTTCCATCTTCTAATTTATAAATGACCAGGGTAAAGAATCCATGGGTGGCCTTCTAGCACAATAGGTCTACTCTTTTTAGTAGGTGCCTCTTTCACCACTTTCTCACCCTCTAGTTCAACAGGTTTTTCAGGAGTAACAAATTTTGGTAATCCACTGCATCTCTTTGAGTAAATCCTGGTTGAGCAAAATTTGAAGAATTTTGCCAACTAAAGTTGGGATGGCTCCTCCTAGCAAGGGTATATGTTTGACTGTATTTTGAAATTTCAATTGGTTGTTGACATAACATGCTTCTTCAGTAGCTTCAAATGGACATATTGTCACCTTGTGCTCTCTTCCACATGTCGTACACTTCTCATCTACATCTCCTACTTTCTTCTCAATCAGTCTTGCCATCTTCATTATTAACACATCAATCTTTTCCTGTAAGATAACGTCATCCTCAATGTGGTTTAGTCCTGCCTTATTTCTAGAATTGGAAGCTTTAGAAGGTCCGTACTCATTAGAAGCTAACTTATCCCTCAGTAAAAAAGCTTTAGTTGGTGTCAATCCTGCAAAGACTCCTTTCATAATTATATCAAGGGTTTGCCTTGATTCTGAGAATAGACCCTGATGGAAAGTTTGACAGACAAACCATGACTCCACTCCATGATTAGGACATTTGTGTATGGTCTCTTTGTATTGGTCCGCTGCTTCAGTGACTGACTCCCCATCTTGTTGATGAAAAGTAAGGATTTTGTTCCTCAACTTGTTGATCTTAGAAGCTGAAAAATGCTTCTTTAAAATTTATCAACTAAGATGTATTGGATGGTTATGGAACCATCTTCTTGGGCTAGAAGACAGCTTTTGGTTTTTCCAACAAGGGAAACTAAAAATAGGCGCAATTTGATTGCATCGACTGAAACACCATGAATCTTGAATGTATCGCAACATTTAAAGAACATATTGATGTGTGCATTTGGATCCTCATCCTCTAGTCCAGAAAATTGGCAGCTTGTCTAAATATGATTTATGATTTGAGGTGGGATTGTAAATGTCCCTGCATTAGTAGCAGGATGAGTGATACTAGATGGAAAAGTGGTGGAAGGTCGAACATGATGCGAAATCAAGAGTTCCGCGTCTGGTTCCCATGATAGCTAATGCTTTGAATTCCTCCACTTCTTCGTGTTTAGGTTTGGGTTGAATCTCTATTGGCGCAACCTTGTCCTTCTTCTTGGGCTTCCTAGGTAACGATCTCTCAGGTGCAGAAAGCGGTTCTATTACTCTGCTGATTGTGTTGTACGCATAAGAAAATAATTTCCTAAATATACTAAGAAAGAAAATAACAAAAACAAGAAAGCAAATGACTGCATTATTAAAACTAAATCTTTCCTAATAGTACTGTGTACCCAGCGACGACACCAAAAACTTTACATGCTTAGATAGTAACAAATAACTTGACTCAAAATACAGCCGAGTTTTAAGGATAAAAACACTAAGTACTAACTACACATGTTCTAGGCAAGCGTACCTATCAGTATATAGTATAGCCTAGGTAAGTACCCAAGTATCATTCCGTGGACACTAATATCTAATAGTTACGAACCAATGGGAATTAATACTTAGAATCTTACAACCTAAATTACTTAGAATTACTACCAAGATTTAAGAATATATATAATTATCCTAGACTCGAATGGCAATTGCTTAAATTGATGATAGATGATCTTGCTAAACCACTCCAAGACTAAACTTCCTTATGGCGTATAAAGTGCTAAAATAGATTAGAGCCAACTAAGGCTAATCTTATCAAATTAGGGTTAAGGCTATAGACACACCTTTAGACCTAGTTCAATAAAGCTAGTGATAGTGTGAATTCTAACAATTTAAAGTTTCTAGCCTAGTGCTCAAGGCAGTTAATGAACCGAGTGAATTACGACTGCCAAGGTAAGGCATTTAGAAAACCCTAATTAGTTTCTAGACTATTTTAATTGAACCCTTCCCGTAAGTAGCACATATGCCAAACCAACTATGATGGTTAGTTATATATTATCGACCAAGTATTAAGCCCTAGGCTAATGGACTCCAATATACCCTAAAGATTATAAATATTGAATCAAACATGCATAACCTCATAGAAAGATCAATATTACCACACAACTAACATCATCAGTCAAGTAGGAAATCAATCATCAGACTTAAACAAAACATCGTATCATCTCATCTGCACAGTTATATTAAGTTTAGCCAAACATGATAAACAAATTCAATATAAACATCAAATTCATCATCAGAAAGTTCAAAGCCTATAAACTGTAAATAGTAACCCATTGAATTAGTCTAGTGCTTCCCTGTGTCTTCAATCCCCAGTCTTCTCCTCTTTTCTTTTCTGGTTTTCCTTCCTTTTTCTTCTTTACAACCCTTTTTTTGCAAGTTCTTCGAAATTCAACCCCCGTAGGGTTTCCAATCGTCTATATCTTATATCCTGAACCAAACCCTAGTTTTAACTTGTTTAAGGTTGATATGCGTCAAATGCAACATATAAATTATATCAAATGAAGTATAAATTCAACCCTTTTTAGTACTAATGATGGGAAAAGTATGTTTCTTTGTATACTTTTGTTTTTACGAATTAAAAGAGCTTAAATGTACAAAAGGAACAAATTGACGATAAAAACTAGCTTGAATACAAAAGAAGGAATGATGATACACTATACCAACCCTCCAAGCTTCACCACAAGACCAAAAGCAACGAATTAGAAGACAGGCACGGGACCGTGCCTGCCAAGCATGGGGCTGTGCCCCACTCAAGATTCAAGAAAGAAAAAGAAAAACAGAAGCAGACAATAGACACGGGGCCATGTCCCTTGGACATGAGCCGTGGTCAACTTCAAGATATACAAATCTTAGATAGTACAACAAGTACAATGGCCACAGGGTCGTGCCATTGACACACGGGGTCGTGCCATTGACACACGGGGCCGTGCAAGCATCCAAACTAACAAGCTCATTAAATGAAGACATAGAAGATGGATGACATGGGGTCGTGCCCACCAGGCACGGGGCCGTGTGAGGCTTTTGTTTTCAGCTATAAATAGGGGTGCTTGGTTCCATTCCAAATCATCCCTTGGCAAACCACTTCTCTCACAGCTTCCACCACTCCACCATCACAATACCACCATCATCCACCACATTCATCCATCATCCATCTTTAGAGTGTGCGTAGTAGTCTTAGGATTCAAGATTGATCGTAAGAGGTTTTGTCAAACAAAGGCCATGCTTGGCTGATCTCTTACATCACTTGGTGAAGACAAGTTATTTATGTATTACTTTTGATCTCCAAGCTTTGGTTGACTCTTTAATTAGATATGTATTAATGACTTTAGTAACTAGTTTTTTATATTGAAAGTTAACTTTATTCTATCATCTCTTCATGCTTTGTTGATTCACTCATTGGTGTCTTTACGGTATATATAAAGCGCGGTAACTGCCTGGAAGGGGGTTAGAAGGATGGTATGGGTAAAGTTCTTGCCTTGTTCAGTGTATAGATCCTGCGAGGACTTGATTCAAGCTTATCTTTGAGGCAGATAGAATCAAATCGGGGGAAGTAAGAACGACTTGAATCACTTATAAATAAACTACTATTAAAACTTTAAACCGCCTTGCGGGACTGTATCCCTGCTGACTCAGACGAATATGGCTGAGGGTAGCGTTGCCTCCAAAAGAGAGACATGCCACCTTAACCAAGATAATCTCTTAAAAAACCCAAAGTACGGAAATCATCAAAGGATACATAAATGATGAGTCGGAACCAAGTGATTCTATCTTGTCTATTTGTTTCTTTTTATTACTTTAGTTTACTCACTAAAAATCGTTTCTAAAAAAATTGATTAGATTAGACGTCGGTGATATTCCGATACTAAAAGCTCTTGTGTCCTTGGACGAACTCGGTATCTTACCATCACTAAACTACGCCAACAATGTGTGCACTTGCCCTAGCATGTTGTAGAGAGTGATAATGTTATATCGTGTTTTATAAATTTAAATCTTTAATAACGAGTGAAAAGTACTCAAAATGTATCTAAAAGAACATACTCACTGTAACACCCCGACTGCGCAAAAAACAAACTAAGGCTAAAACGTCGGGGAGTCACGTTACAGGACTATTGTTTCATAACACATGGTATTTAAAGTTTTGTTTTATTGAATTATTGAATTACAATGTCTTGGAATAGCGGAAAACAAATACTATCAAATTATCTTTCAAGTTTTAAAGTCACTAAGGCCTGCGTCCATCCTATGCGAAGTATACAATCAAATCATCAGACAATGGTTCCTGAAACATATGTGAAAATATAGTAAGCATGAAAATGCCGACGGGTACATAGGTTTGTGTGTCAAATTCATGGCTTTATATTCATATTGCAATACCTTGTCCGACTTCGTGAGTCGACGAGTATGAACCTTGAAATCAAAAAGTGTTTGACATTGCAATATATTTAACCAACTTATCAAGTTGATATAAGTAAAAGAAACCTTGTAGCCATGAATCTTGACCAAAAACCTTTTTTTTGTAAAACCGAGTAATAAATCGATTTGAAAGGAAACAATATATGGTTTATATCTTTAAGTGAAAATCATTACGTGTCTTTGTTCAAAACTATTTGTCTTTGTTATAAACCAATTGTCCATGTTATAAACCATTTGTACGTGTTATAAACCCATTGGCGGTGTCATCAATCAATCATCTGTGTTATAGTTGTGAAAACTTTTGGTCTTCTTTAATGAACACATTCAAACCTGTGTTGACTATACCACCCAAGGGGTATCTTTAATAGACCTCAAAAGGTCTCTTTAACTAGACCAACAAATCAACAAATGATTTGTTAATCAGAACCAATTTCTGTCGTTACCCAAACTTCCACCAAATCCAGTGAACAGTTTGTGTCACACCCCGACCGCGTAAAACAACAAACCGCGGCGGAAACGCCAGGGAGTGTCATAACAAAACTATTGTTTCAACAACCATGGTACATAAGTTATGTTTTATTGAATTAGAATTGTTCACATTGTCTTTGGTTAAACAGAAAACATAACGAAAATTAAATGGTCTTCGGATTTTAAGTTACTAAAATCCAAAGTCTATCCTAAGTGTCGCATGATCAACCTTAAGCATTCACTCCTGAAACATATGTGAAAATAAACACGTCAGTATAAAAAATGCATGTGAGTAGCATAGGTTTTGTGTTAAAGATTCATGGCCTAGAATGTTTAAAGAAATGTTTAACAAAAAGTGGCCATGAATACTTACAAAATGTTTTCTTTTATGAAATCTTAAGAAAATGAAATGATATAAAAGAAATAACGCATGGTTAAATCAATAACCAAAAATATGTCATGTCTTGTATAAAAATGTCATGTTTTGTTTATGTCTTGTAATTTTTTGAAATTGTCTAGATAATGCCACGATATGTAAGATAATAAAAGCACTTATATATAGGAAGTACCAACAGCGTATCCACCATGCTTTTATCATATTACACATGTTTCATTATATAAATCACTCACCATAAACCAACCAACAAAAAGTCTTGTTTAAACCAAAGTAATGTATAAACCAAAGTCTTGTGTAAACCAATGTCATGTCTTGAATAGCCATAAATGTCGTGTGCAAACCAATGTCATGTCTTGAATAGCCAAAATGTCATGTATAAAACAATGTCTTTGAATAAACAAAGGTTTTGTTTAAACCCCAAAGTTATGTCTTATAAATCGTTGCTTTTATTGTAAAAACATATATTAGGATTGTTGGCGAATACATTCAAGCCTTGTTGACTATCGGATAGACCCTTATAAAGATAAAGATCTATCAATGTTCATCGGATTTTGTCATTCCCTAAGTTCGCTTCCAAACAAACCTAGGAAGTGGGAATGGGATTGTCAATCCTATGGTACCATTACATACTACCAGTCGGCGTGATCAATGTTAATGAATGTATCATTGTCGAGTTCAACGCACCAATATGTCTAGAACAATGCAACCTTGTTGCAAAAATGTTTTGAAACCATATGTAGGTATACTAAGTCAATATACCATGAAAATGTCTTTGAAATCGTGTACTAGGTATGCTAAGTCAACATACGAACATGTTTAGGTATACTAAGTCAATATACCATGTAAAATGTCTTTGAAATCAATGTGCTGGATATGCTTAGTCAACATATGAAGCAAAAATGTAATGGAAATCAATGTGCTAGGCATGCTAAGTCAACATACGAAGCAAGAATGTAATTGAAATCATGTACTATATGTACTGTGTAATCAAAGCATATATAATGTCATGAAAACATGAAAGTAGTCATAAGCACATATGTATCACCCCAAAAAAATTGAAAATGTAAAAGAGGGGACTATGTACTCACGTGGGATTGCAAGAATGTCCTTGTTCAAGAAGATAAACAAAAGCTCAAGGATCCGAGGATTTAAGTGTGTCCTAATATCGGATAACTATGTTAATATCAGGACTCTAATCGGAGGATTCGGATAGAATGAAGCCTTATAAACCAAATGAGTGTTGGAACTCATATGAAATGGTTTAATGAAGTTAACATTCTGATTTGGAAAAGATCCTAAGTGCTTTTGACCCATTTTGATTTGTTAAGGTAGTTTACGCTACTTTAACGGGTCATTTACGTAAATATGTGTTCGGATGGTTAGATATGTGTTATGATAAGTCTAATTGCCCAAACATGTTTAAAAATGTTATAACATCAGTGTGTATGTCAAAAGTTGGATTACATATGCTTAAAATGGATCTATGCGTAAAAAGGGCGTTTTGGTCATTATAAAGGGCATAACTAGCGACTTATCATAATACTAACCAAACGATGTGACCATAAAGTATAACCTCAGAGGGTTGTTCCCTATACAACTATGGTTACACATATATGTTTGGTCGGATCCTAAGATCGACCAAACGAGTCGGATTCGAAAGTCAAAGCGATAGTCAAGACCGCTCGACTTACGACCCTAATAAAGCACTAAACTAAAAGTGACGAGTTAGACATGTCAAAACATGTCTAACTAAGTCATAGAACTGATTTGGTATCAAAACTAAGTGTTTCGATACTGAAAATAGCTCCATCGTAAAATGCACATAATGCGCAGTTTTGACCGAAACTTTGACTCGTCACTTCGACTAGTAAACGTGGTAATCAGTAGGTATAATCACAAGGGATTATAACCTTCGTGATTACGATGACGTTGCAAAGTTCAATTGAACTTTGACTTGACCAAAAATGGTCAGAACCGAAAGTCAAACAGAAAGTCAAATTGTTTGACCTTTGGCTCAGAATAGCCAAAAGTAATGAACACGACTAGGAATGAGCACTTACTTGTGTTGAAGAACACTCAAGAGCTCAGAATTACTCAGTAGGAGGCCTCCAAAAGGTGGAAGCAAGATCCAAGAGAGTGGGAGAAAGAAAGAAGGAATGAGTAAGTGAAATGGTTAAAGATCAAGGCTATTTATAGTTGAAAGAGTGAAAGGAAATCAAGCCAAGTGTCCCATGAGGTGTTATGACATGCTTAGTGTCCTCCTAGGTGTCCAAAGCAGAAGAAAAGGTGGCAAATTCACGACTTGGTGGCCAAGGAAACAAGCTATGATTGCCAACTGCAAACTGACTGTCTGGTACCTGCTTACGGACCGTATGGGTCCCTCCTTACGATTCGTAAGGCTGGTAGCTGGACAGCAGTTTTGAAAAATTAAAGTTTTGGCCCTCGGACTTGTATTGTCGATTTTTGGCACTTTTAACACCCGTTAACCTCATTTTCAAGCTCTATAAGGACAATAAAGCATAGGGAACTTGAAATATGTCCGGATATGTCTTGGATGACGGTTCGTTCGATTGTACGGTTGCGTTTTTCGCTTAATTACGATGAACGCTTTAACAAATGCCAAAACGACCGTAATTGCGTAACGAATGATATTTTTGCATTCTCATCATAAAATACAAGATTTTAATGATTACAAAAATTTTTTAATGTGCGTATGTGTTTTGTATCAAGAAATACGCGAATCGGCATACTTTCGCAGATTTTGCAAAATAGTCCCAGGAGTTACATAAGCGTGTTTTTGCCATACCAACCCTTCCAAACTTATTTATAAGATATGTAAAGGATATTTAGGGTATGTTTAGCTTGTCTCATTGTTCCGGAGTGTACGTCACGTTAAACTGATTACGTTTGCGTAACGGTTTGCGATTTCACTTCCAGAAAAGGCTCGAAAGATTGAAAATGAACGAAGGTTGAAAATACAAATGTCAAATGTTTAAAAAAATATGGGATTAAAACACAATATTTTATAGATCATAAAATTGTTCGGAAATCGTTACATGATCGAAAGTCACAAATGTCACAGTTTGTTAATGGGATTGTCAATCCTATGGTACCATAACATACTACCGGTCGTGATCAATGTTTATAAATGTCATTCATGTCATGGATAACTCACCAATAAGTTGTTCACATTATTGAAATTTTATTGTTTTATAAAACCATAGATTTTGTTTTTGAAAACTTGAAAATGATTTAGCACATATGAATCACCCCAAAACATTTGCAAAAGGTAAAAGAGGGGAACTGTGTTGCGTATATGTGTCCCTGAATCAACGGAACAAACAAAGCTCAACGTGTCCTAATGTGTCGGAAAATATGTTAGTGTGTCGGGACATTAAATGGGAGATCGGATAGAATGAAGTCTTATAAACCAAACGAGTGTTGGGACTCGTATAAAATGGTTTAATAAGCTTAACATTTTGATTCGGAAAGGATCCTAAGTGCTTTTGACCCGTTATGACTCGTTAAGGTAGTTTACGCTACTTTAACGTGTCCTTTACGTAAACGCGTGATCGGATGGTTAAATATGTCCTATGATAAGTCTTATATGCCAAAACATGTTTGCTAATGTTGTAACATCAGTTTATAAGTCAAAACTTTGGTTACATATGCTTAAAATCGATTTATGCGTAAAAAGGGCATATTGGTCATTTTTAAAGAACATAAGAGTGACTTATCATAACACTAACCAAATGACATGATCATAAGGTATAACCTCAGTACTTTATTCACTATACAAATATGGTCACAAATATATGTTTGGTCGGATCCTAAGATCGACCAAACGGGTCGATTCGAAAGTCAAAGCGGTTGTCATGACTGCTCGACTTACGACCCTAAATAAGCACTAAACTAGAAGTGACGAGTTAGACTTGTAAAAACATGTCTAACTAAGTTGCAAAAATTGATTTGGTATCAAAACTTTGTGTTTTTTTCTTCGTCAAATGCACATTATATAACACCCCAAATCGCGTAAAACAACAACACGCGGCGGAAACACTTGGGGAGTCACTTTACAAATTGTTTCACAACACATGGTACGTAAAGTTTTGTTTTATTTAATTATCGAATTACATTGTCTTGGAATAACGGAAATGAAATACAATCAAATCATCTTTCAAATTTTAAGTCACTAAGGCCGCGTCCATCCTATGTGAAATATGTGGCGACAATCATCACATAAATAAACCTAAAACATATGTGAAAATAGGTACGTCAGCATAAAAATGCTTGTGAGTAACATAGGTTTTGTCATTTAGATTAATGGCTTTAGATGTTTTAAGAAAAGAATATATGTTTTCAGAAATAGCCATGAATCCTCGATAAAGATTTTGGTATTTAATACTTTGCTTTTTGATGAAAAAGATTTGTAGTATATTCGAAATATTTTTAGGTTTTGAACAGAATAAGTAGTATATCAAAACATATACTATTGTTTTTGAATAAGACTTGGTAGTATATCAAAACCTATACTTTGGTTTAAGAATAATTTATTTACTAGCATATCAAAATATACTTTCGTCATGAATAAATGTGTTGGTAGCATATTAAAATATACTTTGGTTTTGAATAAAAGAAATCGGTAGTATATCAAAATATACTTTAGTAATCAATAAAAGAATCGTTAGTATATCAAACTATACTTTGGTAAATAATAAGAGAATCGATAGTATATCAACTATACTTTGGTAAACAATAAGAGAATCGGTAGTATATCAAACTATACTCTTGTAAACAATAAGAGAATCGGTAGTATATCAAACTATACTTTGGTAAACAATAAGTGTCACACCCCAACCGATGGCGGAAACATCAGCGTGAGATGAATGAGATTGCTCATTGCTCATAAATTCTAATTGGGGACAATATTTAAATAAAAAACAAATTTCAGTCATAGTAACTTTGTCATACAATACAAGAATTTTCAAATACAACAATAACAAAGGCAAAAATTGATACAACATTTTATAAATCTAACGTCTATATGTGTATCTTAGCATCATCTCTACTCCAATTTCATGGCAAAGCTTCATCAACCTGTAGCATGTTAAAAATACGAGTTCAATGCAAAGCCAAAGGCGAGTACACAAGTTTTGGTGATACATAGCATAAGTATAAACATGTAACTCGAATCCACATGGTAATTGTAAGCAAGGTTCATACTAATCATGCAATACTAGATCAAACCCCGAGTTTCCACAAAAGTTTTACGAGATCGAGCTTCCCTTGTCACAAAAGCGATAAGACTAGAATGAGTATGATATTCTTAACATAACCCCGACGGGTGGTGTGCTACTCCTATAGTGCTATATATGATAAGTCGGGCTAGCTAAGTTAATGATCAAGCAAGTATAAACGAGCATGTATCTAGGCATAAAAAGTATTCATGTATAAGGATTGAGCATGTAAAGCATGAGTTTGTGGTATGTGCATTTTGATAGATAAACATGTTACAAGCCAAAAGCGATTTAAAACGGTAAGTGGGTCGAGTGTACTCACGGTTTTAGTTGGGTCTTTTCTACAAGTCAAGTCCGTGAAAGAGGTTTATTATGGGATGAACACCGAGTTATCCTACAAGAGGAAACGAAGGCGTATAAGTAACGAGTTTAACGGAGGATTGAGAGTATTCGGGAAAATGTAAAGGATAAAAGTATGAGAAAGTATTGTAGCATGCAAATAATCACTAGACATAGCACTTGTCAACGACACTATAGCAAATCCCTAAGGATTGAATGTGTTTTTATAGGTTCAAGACATATTAGAATCGTGACAAGGAACTACATACATTAGTGATGAAACTTACTAACTTGACGGATGATTCATTAGTCATTATCAAGATTTCGGTTTCTAGGGTTTATTATAGTAGTTCATAAATATAGTTATATAATCATGTAGGAGGTGTGAGGATTAACCATCCACTTTGAGACCTCGAGTAGTGTTCACCGCAACACAAGTTACCATTGGTAACAACGAGGGTACAAGAACAATAACATTAACAAGAATGACAAGGATAATAACTTAGAATAATAGTGAAATCATCAACTAATGTGTGGTATCAAGTTTAAGGATAGCCCAAGCTAACCATTGTGGACACACATGAACAAGTTCAAGAACTTGCATCACTTGAAAGCTTAAAGCTCTACGAAAAAAGAAAGTTTGTGAGGATAAATGCTTTATTTTGAATGTATCAACCTTGTTTTTAAGCCTAACCAACCACAAGAAGTGTTGTAAGCATTCGGACGTAGGTTTGAGATAGGATAATCCCAAGTTGGATGAACGTAAACAAGTTTTGAAAATTTCAAAAACAAACAGAAAGTTTTGGACATTGGGCATTTCCAGGTCTGAATTCTCCAAGGAGAGACCATGGAATCATGCCCAAATGAAAACTAAGCATGTAGGAAAAATAATGGGGCAATTTCGTTGAGTATTGAGTGAGTTATGCTCACTTTAGTGTAGAGGAACAAATCTGCCTGAAAATTGGATTCAGCTACGAACTTGGAGTGTTTTGGGAGGCTTGGAGGCTTTGTAAAGTGGAAAAAATTCTTGGAGGAGGCTTGGGTTATATAGGGGATGGATTAGGGTTTCATTGTGTTGGGCTTTGGACAGGATTTGGGGGAGTTTAGACTTGAAACTAGTCCACTTAACCCAACCCAAAGCTGAATTATAGGGTTGCCATTTTTTATTTTTTTCTTATTTTTTTGTTATTTGATTTTATATATTAGGTTAATAGATGTTATACATTATGTACATAACATGTATTATCGTGTGACAAGTTATTTCGAGAGTATGAACCTTATAAGTTAGAGTCTTATTAGCGAAAAAACGTGTTTTAACGTTTAACTAAGGTGTTTTATGAGTATTTAAGGTATGATAACATATGTAACATCTCACATGGTATATGTATGTATAAAATGATCGAGATCGAGTATCCACATTGCGTATAAACTATGTATCAAGTATAAACACCGTGTATTTGCAAGTATGTCACGTATTCGAGTATGTATATCATGTGTATGCATTGTATGGACAAGTATGATTGTGTGTAACAAGTATAAAGATGAACATGTTTATTCCATTACGATTCAAGTCTCGATTACAACGATTTCAACAAAATGACGAATACGAATACAATGGTTTCCAAAAATAGAACTACAACTCTAGCTTGCTATAAATAGAAAGTATCGAAACACGAGGCGTGACAGTCTCCCCTCGTTTAGGAAATTCCGTCCCAAAATTTAGGAAGATGCAACGAAGAGATGTGGATACTTAGTCTTCATATCACTCTCGAGTTCCCAAGTAAACTCGGCGCCACGTTTCCCTTCCCAATGAACTTTTACGATAGAGATCCGACTGCGCCGTAGCTGCTTAACTCCTCGGTCCATGATTTCGACCGTTTTTTTCCATGAAATGCAATGTCTCGTTGATTTGAAGATCTTCGAGCAGAACTTGAAGTCCTTCTTCGGCTAGACATTTCTTGAGATTTGAAACATGAAACAAATATGAACATTGTTGAGCATTTGAGGTAGGTCCAGTCGATATGCTACCTTGCCAATCCTTTCCAAGATTTTGAAAGGACCAACGTAGCGAAGAGCGAGTTTGCCTTTCTTACCAAAATGGACAACGCCTTTCCAAGGGGATACCTTGAGAAGTACATGATCACCTATATTAAATTCCAAGGGCTTGCGTCTTTTGTCGGCGTAGCTCTTTTGTCAGCTTCGTGCTCTGAGGAGATTATCACGTATTTGCAGGATCTTGTCCGTTGTCTCTTGTATTAACTGGGGACCGGTGATTTGTGCGTCTCCAATTCGTGCCAACAAATAGGCGAACGGCACTTACGACCATACAATGCTTCAAATAGAGCCATTTGAATACTAGCGTGATAACTATTGTTGTACGAGAATGCAACCAAGGGTAAATGCGAATCCCAATTGCCACCAATATCGATTACGCATGACCGAAGCATATCCTCCAAAGTTTGGATAGTACGCTCGGTTTGACCATCAGACTGAGGATGAAAATCGGTGCTAAGATTAAGCTAAGTGCCAAGGGCAGATTGAAAATTTGCCAAAGGCGGGAAGTGAAACGAGCATCGCGATCGAAGATAATATCAAGAGGAGTACCATGGCGACTAATGATTTTATCCATGTAGATACGAGCCAATTTCTCGAATTTGTAATCTTCACGAATGGCGAGGAAGTGCGCGGATTTGGTCAATCGGTCAATGATGACCCAAATGCTGTCATGACCAGACGAAGTACGAGGCAATTTCGTAATGAAATCCATGGCTATGCCTTCCCATTTCCAGACAGGAATTTCTGGTTGTTCGAGCAAACCAGAGGGACGTTGATGTTTTGTCTTGACTTTGGAACACGTAAGACATTTGGACACGTCAAGGGCGATATCACGTTTCATTCCAGGCCACCAGTAGGATACACGCAAATAGTGGTACATCTTATCAGCGCCAGGATGATCGGAGTATCGGGATTTGTGGGCTTCATCCATCAAAGTAGACCGAAGATTGAGACGATTGGGAATCCAAATACGACCATGGTAGTAAAGAATACCATCAGGTTTAGCTTCGAGTGGGTTTTCGACTCCACAATTCAATTCACTATCGAGGTTACCCTCGTTAATGACGGTAACTTGTGCTTGTCGAATCAACTCGTTGAGTTTTCCCATGATTTGGTACCAACAAACACTCTTAACATGAGTTTTACGACTAAGTGCATCGGCCACGACATTCGCTTTGCCAGGGTGGTAGCGAATATCACAGTCGTAGTCGTTTAACAATTCTACCCAATGACGTTGACGCATGTTGAGTTCCTTTTGATCAAAGATATGTTGGAGGCTCTTATGGTCGGTGAAGACCGTACACTTTGTACCATAAAGGTAGTGTCGCCAAATATTTAATGCAAAAACAACTGCACCAAGTTCAAGGTCGTGGGTAGTATAGTTTTTCTCATGAATTTCGAGTTGTCTCGACGCGTAAGCGATTACTTTATCTCGTTGCATGAGAACGCAACCGAGACCCTGGTTAGAGGCATCAGAATACACGACGAAATCGTCATTCCCATTGGGGAGAGTGAGGATAGGAGCATTACAAAGCATGTCCTTGAGCGTTTGGAAGGATTCCTCTTGTTCGGGACCCCAAATAAAAGGTTTATCTTTTTGAGTCAAAGAAGTCAAAGGAACGGCAATTTTCGAGAAGTTCGAGATGAAACAGCGATAATACCCAGCTAGGCTAAGAAACGAACGAATTTTGGAGGGCGGCTTAGGTGCAGTCCAATTCTTCAAAGCTTCTATCTTTGCAGGGTCAACGTGTATACCGAGTTCATTGACGGTGTGACCTAAGAATTGAACCTCCTTTAGCCAAAATTCACACTTGGAGAATTTGGCATAAAGACGTTCGGTTTGCAAAAGCTGAAGAATGAGACGTAAATGTCGTCCGTGCTCTTCTTTCGTCTTGGAGTAGATTAGGATATCGTCGATGAATACAATGACAAAATGATAGAGAAAAGGCTTACACGCGCGGTTCATGAGATCCATAAACACTGCAGGTGCGTTGGTCAACCCAAAAGGCATGACCACGAACTCGTAGTGTCCATAACATGTGCGGAAAGCGGTTTTGGGTACATCTTCCTTGGAAACCCGAAGTTGATGATAACCCGAACGGAGATCAATCTATAAAAAGAACTTCGCACCTTGCAGTTGACCGAAGAGATCATCGATACGAGGAAGGGGGTATCGGTTCTTGACTGTAAGCTTATTGAGTTCACGATAGTCAATGCACATGCGAAATGACCCATCTTTCTTTTTGACGAAGAGAACAGGAGCGCCCCAAGGGGAAGTACTAGGGCGTATAAAACCTTTATCAAGAAGCTCTTGAAGTTGGCTTGATAGCTCTTGCATCTCCGAGGGTGTTAAATGAAAGGGAGCTTTCGCAGCAGGAGTTGCGCCAGGGATAAGATCAATACGAAAATCAACAGCTCAGGGAGGCGGAGGACCAGGAAGATCCTCGAGAAATGGAATGAAACTCACAAACGACAGGAACTTCACTTATGCTCGGACCTTTGTCTTTCTTTTCCACAACATGGACGAGAAAGGAAAAGTACTCCTTACGCAAGTACTTGTTCGCTTTGATGCACAACATAAGTTTGAGACCTTTAGAAGGTTTCTCGCCATAGACGTGTAGAGAATCACCTTGAGGAAAAGGGAGGCGAATAAACTTTTCGGAACAAACCACTTCGGCACGAACTCGCATGAGCCAATCCATGCCTACTATGATGTCGAAACTACCCATTTGCATGGGGATGAGATCAATGGAGAACGAATGATTGTTAAGAACCAAAGAGAAACCAGAGAGAACGGAATCAACAGAGATGGTTTTACCATTATCGACTTCAACAACGAAAGGATTAGGCATTTTAGAGCGTTCGCACTTAAGCAAAGGTTCAAATTCTAGCGATACAAAACTCCTATCGGCGCCAGTATCAAATAGACATGTAGCATAAATATGGTTCACAAGGAACGTACCAGTGATGACATCGTTAGAGCTATGGGCTTGAGCGGAGGTAAGCATGAAAGCTCGCCCCTTTGCAGGCCCAGGCTGCTGCTGCTGATGCTGGTGCTGCTGGTTGAGAAGAGGACAAACATTTGCGAGATGGTTGGGATCGCCACATTTGTAACATGCTCGCACAGGAGCATTTTGATGCTGGGGTTAAGTTTGGTTCGGGTTAGGGTTAGGGACAATGGCTTGGTTGCTTTGTGTTTGGCAACAATGGCTAGGGAAATGCCCCATCCTGTTACAGATGGCGCATTTCCGGCATGGGGTAGAAGGGAGATGATGATAAGTGCGACAATCACACTTAGGCCAAGTGTCGGTGTAGTTTCGTTTGGGTGGATCGTTGTTTTGTGTGGAGGAGATGGCATTTAAAAGCGTAGGGGCAGGCGAAGTGACAACCGCATTGTTTTTAACCGAAGACTTCCGCTTCTTGTTCTTGATGGGGTTATTTTTGGGTTGAGGGGGAGGCGATTTGGTAGCGGTGGTATTGGCGGTGGCTTGATGCGCATGCTTCGTAGGAACCTTGCCATAGGCCCCCTGAAGGATGCAGTTGTGGTTAAGCTCTATGATGGTGCTATAGGCTTCTTCGATGGTTCTGGGGCGTGCGACGGCTACGTGGTTCATGATCACAGGCGAAAGCGAACGAATAAGCTTAGCTATCGCTTTGGGAACTGTATCCGCCTGTCCAGGACAGATTATACTCAACTGTTTGATGCGAGCGATCAACCCTTCAGCGTCGCTCCCTTGTTGCGTGAGGTTCCAGAATTCGTTTTCGAACTTCTGGGTCTCGTGGGGAGGACAGAACTGATCTCTCATGAGCTGCTTGAGCTCGTCTGAAGTGAGAGAGTGAGCTTCTTCGTTGCCACGCTTGTTGCATTCCATAGTCCACCACTCGAGGGCTCTCTAGCGAAAGACCCCAGTAGCGTTAAGGGTTCGAAGGTCATCAGGGCACCTGCCCTGAAGAAAAGTAAGCTCCATAGTGTCAAACCAATTGATCATGGCGGTAACACCGTCCATGCCAGTGAATTCTACTTGTTTACAAGCCATGAAATGATTCAATTAGAAGGATGTTTTGGGGTTATCGGTTTTAGAGTCGGTAGAGGATTTGGGTGTGCCTTCGGTATGGATGGTCTGAAGCTGGCTAATGATATCGGGTTTGACACAGGCCATTTGATCGGCCATTTGCTCGGCGACAAGACCGACAAGTTATTTCTTGGAGATGGAATACTCATTGTTGTTGTTGTTGTTGGAACCCTTGTTGGACCTCTTGGATTTCTTGGATGAGTTAGGAGAATTTATCTAGAGATTCAACATAGATAAAGGGAATGAGACTTGATCATAATATGGGGAAAAACAAGTTTTGCATGAATAAGCATGTATGAGGTTCAAGCATGGTTTACATAAGTTTGCATGG
The DNA here is from genome assembly GCA_947069175.1 of Scalesia atractyloides. Taxonomy (NCBI): domain Eukaryota; kingdom Viridiplantae; phylum Streptophyta; class Magnoliopsida; order Asterales; family Asteraceae; genus Scalesia; species Scalesia atractyloides. Next base: position 34,754,865 of record CAMTDV010000030.1, read on the forward strand.
GTTCATCAAGTATAGTCCACAAAATTTGCATGAAAGTATCAAGTATGGCATGTATAATCAGGTATAAATGCGAATAAGGAGTATAAATTTAGTGTGTTCGTGAAGAGTAGTATTGAAACATGATTGTGATAAGTGTGCGAAACGTGTAATGGTTCGAAACGAATAAGGTAACAAGTATCAAATCACATACAAATTGAGATAACGTAAAAGAATTGGCTCATAAAACATGGGATTGTTTCGGGTAGAGAAACGTCGACAATTCCAAAGTGAATCGAAGATCCTTACTAATTAGAGAAATTTGCTTTAGCTTATAGGTAAAATATTCTCATAGAGAAGTGACTAACGGTATTTTACCCTTACAGTTACTACACGTATCTAATCGATTAGAAAATCGAAACTTTGGCGAGAGTGAAAATCAAAGAACGGGACTTAATCGACAAGGTGCGGGTTTCACCCCTAACTTGAAGATTTCGTACCCTAATGTTGTAACATTAGTTTATAAGTCAAAACTTTGGTTACATATGCTTAAAATTGATTTATGCGTAAAAAGGGCATATTGGTCATTTTTAAAGAACATAAGAGCGACTTATCATAACACTAACCAAACGACATGATCATAAGGTATAACCTCAGTACGTTATTCACTATACAAATATGGTCACAAATATATGTTTCCTCAGATCCTAAGATCGACCAAACGGGTCGATTCGAAAGTCAAAGCGGTTGTCATGACTGCTCGACTTACGACCCTAAATAAGCACTAAACTAGAAGTGACGAGTTAGACTTGTAAAAACATGTCTAACTAAGTTGCAAAAATTGATTTGGTATCAAAACTTGGTGTTTTTTTCGTCGTCAAATGCACATTATGTAACACCCCAAATCGCGTAAAACAACAACACGCAGCGAAAACACTTGGGGAGCCACTTTACAAATTGTTTCACAACAAATGGTACGTAAAGTTTTGTTTTATTTAATTATCGAATTACATTGTCTTGGAATAACGGAAATGAAATACAATCATATCATCTTTCAAATTTTAAGTCACTAAGGCCCGCGTCCATCCTATGTGAAGTATGGGCAACAATCATCACATAAATAAACCTAAAACATATGTGAAAATAGGTACGTCAGCATAAAAATGCTTGTGAGTAACATAGATTTTGTTATTTAGATTCATGGCTTTGGATGTTTAAGAAAAGAATATATGTTTTCAGAAATAGCCATGAATCCTCGATAAAAATTTGGTATTTAAAATACTTTGCTTTTTGATGAAAAAGATTTGTAGTATATATGAAATATACTTAGGTTTTGAACAGAATAAGTAGTATATCAAAACATATACTATTGTTTTTGAATAAGAGACTTGGTAGTATATCAAAACATATACTTTGGTTTATGAATAATTTATTTAGTAGCATATCAAAATATACTTTAGTCATGAATAAATGTTTTGGTAGCATATTAAAATATACTTTGGTTTTGAATAAAAGAAATCGGTAGTATATCAAAATATACTTTAGTTATCAATAAAATAATCGTTAGTATATCAAACTATACTTTGGTAAATAATAAGAGAATCGATAGTATATCAACTATACTTTGGTAAACAATAAGAGAATCGGTAGTATATCAAACTATACTCTGGTAAACAATAAGAGAATCGGTAGTATATCAAACTATACTTTGCTAAACAATAAGTGTCACACCCCAACCAATGGCGGAAACATCAGAGTGAGACGAACGAGATTGCTCATTGCTCATAAATTCTAATTGGTGACAATATTTAAATAAAAAACAAATTTCATTCATAGAAACTTTGTCATACAATACAAGTTACCATTGGTAACAAGGAGGGTGCAAGAACAATAACATTAACAAGAATTACAAGAATAATAACTTAGAGTAATAGTGAAATCATCAAGTAATGTGTGGTCTCAAGTTTAAGGATAGCCCAAGCTAACCATGGTAGACACACATGAACAAGTTCAAGAACTTGCATCACTTGTGAGCTTAAAGCTCTATGAAAAAAAAAGTTTGTGAGGATAAATCCTTTATTTTGCATGTCTCAACCTTGTTTTTAAGCCTAACAACCACAATAAGTGTTGTAATCATTCGGACATAGGTTTGAGATGGGATAAACCCAAGTTGGATGAACTTAAACAAGTTTTGAAAGATTTTGAAAACAAACAGAAAGTTTTGGACATTTTCGGGGCATTTCCAGGTCTGAATTATCCAAGGAGAGACCATGGAATCATGACCAAAGGAAAACTAAGCATGTAGGAAAAAGAATGGGGCAATTTCGTTGAGTATTAAGTGAGTTATGCTAACTTTAGTGTAGAGGTACAAATTTGCCCGAAAATTGGATTCAGCTATGAACTTGGAGTGTCTTGGGAGGCTTGGAGGCTTTGTAAAGTGGAAAAATGCTTGGAGGAGGCTTGGGTTATATAGGGGATGGATTAGGGTTTCATTGGGTTGGGCTTTGAACAAAATTTGGGGGGTTTAGACTTGAAACTAGTCCACTAAACCCAACCCAAAGCTGAATTAATGGGCTGCCATTTTTTTATTTTTTTCTTATTTTTTTGTTATTTGATGTTATATATTAGGTTAATAGATGTTATATATTATGTACATAACATGTATTATCGTGTGATAAGTTATTTCGAGAGTATGAACCTTATAAGTTAGAGTTTTATTAGCGAAAAAAAATGGGTTTTAACGTTTAACTAAGGTGTTTTATGAATATTTAAGGTATGATAACATATGGAACATGTCACATGGTATATGTATGTATAAAATGATTGAGATCGAGTATCCACATTGCATATAAAGTACATATCAAGTATAAACACCACGTATTAGCAAGTATGTCACGTATTCGAGTATGTATATCATGTGTATGCATTGTATGGACAAGTATGATTGTGTGTAACAAGTATAAAGATGAACATGTTTATTCCATTATGGTTCAAGTCTCGATTACAATGATTTCAATGAAATGACGAATACGAATACAATGGTTTCCAAAAATAGAACACGCTAGCTTGCTATAAATAGAAAGTATCAAAACACGAGGCGTTACAATAAGAGAATCGGTAGTATATCAAATTGTACTTTCGTAAACAATAAGAGAATCAGTAGTACATCAAACTATACTTTGGTAAACAATAAAAGAATGGGTAGTATATCAAACTATACTTTAGTAAACATTAAGAGAATCGGTAGTATAACAAACTATACTTTGGTAAACAATAAGGGGGAATCGGTAGTATATCAAACTATACTTTGGTAAACAATAAGAGAATCGATAGTATATCAAAGTATACTTTGGTAAACAATAAGAGAATCGGTAGTATATAAAACTATACTTTGGTAAACAATAAGAGAATAGGTAGTATATCAAACTATACTTTGGTAAACAATAAGAGAATTGGTAGTATATCAAACTATACTTTGGTTTAGGAAATCAATAAAAGATAAGTTTTTATGGCTTAATTAGAAAACTTTATAAAACACACATTGTGGTCGTTTGGCAACATTAAACCTGAGTATATAAAACTATATTTTGGTGACTATAGATTTGCCATGAAGGCAATATGTATTTGATTTAAACTTAGTTTCTGACATTCCATTCAACAGGAATGGGGTGTCAAGTCCTATAACGCTATATCGTACTACCAATCGGCTTGATCATTGTTAATGAATGTATAAGAATAAATACGCACCAACAATAGTCTTACATACTTTGAAAATCATTATTTAAGCCATAGGTAACGGTTTCAATTCGTTAAAGGATAAGTATTATGTATACGAAATCATAAAGCTTTGAAATTGTGAAAATAGTGAATAGGCACATATGAATCACCCCAAAACATTTGAAAAACGGAAAGGAGGGGACTATGTACTCACTTGGGATTGCGTATAAGTCTTTTTATGAATGTGTAAACAAAGTCCAAAAGATCAAGGAATTAAGTGTGTCCTAACATCGGGTAATTATGTTAAAGTACGAGACATAATCGGGAGAATCGGATAGAATGAGGTCTTGTGAACCAAATGAGTGTTGAAACTCATATGAAATGGTTTAACAAATTCAACATTCTAATTTGAAACGAATCCTAAGTGCTTTTGACCCGTTATGACCCGTTAAGGTAGTTTATGCTACTTTAACGGGTCATTTGCGTAAATACGTGTTCGGATGGTTAGATATGTCCTATGATAAGTCTTATATGCCAAAACATGTTTCATAATGGTGTAATGTCAGTTTATATGTCAAAACTTTGGTCACATATGCTTAAAATTGATTTATGCGCAAAAAGGTCGTTTTGGTCATTATTAAGGGCATAACGAACGGCTTATCATAACTCTAACCAAACGATGTGACCATAAGTATAACCTCAGAGGGTTATTCCCTATACAAATATGGTCACAATATGTGTTTGGTCGGAACCTATGATCAACCAAATGGGTCGGATTCGAAAGTCAAAGCGGTTGTCAAGACCGCTCGACTTACGACCCTAAATAAGCACTAAACTAGAAGTGACGAGTTAGACATGTCAAAACATGTCTAACTAAGTTGCAAAAACTGATTTTGGTATCAAAACTTAGTGTTTTGATACCCGAAAATAGTTCCATCGTAAAATGCACATAATGCGCATTTTTTACCAAAACTTTGTCTTGTCCCTTTGACTAGTATACGTGGTAATCAGTAGGTATAATCGCAAGGGATTATAACCTTCGTGATTACGATCATGTTGTAAAGTTCAATGGAACTTTGACTTGACCAAAAATGGTCAAAACTGAAAGTCAAACAGAAAGTCAAACTTTTTGACTTTTAGCTCAAAATGCCAAAATAATGAAAGAACTAAGGATAGCACTTACTTGTGTTGAAGAACACTTTCAGAACTCAGAGTTAGAGGCCTCCAAAAGCTGGAACAAGCTCCAAGAGAGTGGGAGAAAGAATTTTTGAATGAGCAAGGAAAATGGATGAAGAATGCTTGCTATTTATAGCAATTTGGATGCCATAAGATCATCACAAGTGTCCATTGATGTGTCATGATCAGAGGGAAGGTCCTAACACTTGTCAAAAGGTGGCACAAAGCTGGAAAACTCAAAATCTTGTGGACCAAGGCTTTAAACATGAAGCTACCACATTTCTGTTGTGTTGGGCACCCCTTAAGGACCATATAGGGGCACTTCTTACGGTCCGTAAGGCCCTGGCAGGGGTGGGAAGTTTCAAAAAACGGCAGATTTGGCCCATGGACTTGTTTCATCGCGTTTTTACACTTTTAACCCCTTTTAACCTAATTTTTAATCTCTATAAAAAGGTGTTAAAGTATATGTAACTTGAATTATGCACAAAAATGTCAAGGATGTTGGTTCGTTTGGTTGTACGATTGCGTTTTTCGCTTAATTACGACGAACGCGAAAACGACCGAAATTACACAAGGAATGATATTTTTGCATTCGTATCATTAAAATACAAGATTTTAATGATTTCAAAAATTTTTGGATATCTATACAAGGTCCATATTCAGAAATACGAGAACCGACAGACTTTCGTAGTTTTACGAGAATAGTCCCTGAAGTTCAATAAGCATGTTCTTACTAAACCGAACCCTTCAAAACTTATTCCGAAGTTATATAAAGGGTATTTAGGGTATGTTTAGCTTATTTCCTTGTTCCAGAGTGTACGTCACGTTAAACTGATTATGTTTGTGTAACAAGTTACGTATAACTTCCAGAAAGGCTTTGAGGGGTTGAAATTGTACATGGACTGAAATGTGTGAATGTCACATGTAATAATACAATTCCTGAGAATGAAACACAAGATTTCATTTGATTCGAAATTGTTCGGAATTGTATGATGGTTGTAAAAGCTCAGATGTCACAGTCTCCCCTACTTCAGGAAATTTCGTCCCAAAATTTAATTTAGAGGAAACTTGCGAAAACAGATGTGAGTGTATCGCTTTCATATGATCCTCCGTTCCCTGAGTAAAACTTTGGGCCACATTTGGATTCTCATCGAACTTTGTTAATTGTACTCGTTTGTTATTTATAGGAATGAGTTCAGATTCGAAAATCTAAACTTCGTTTCGATAGGTAGATGTATAACATCTTTGATTGTACCAAGTCTTAGAAGAGAGCCATGTAAATGTTATTCTTGTTGTAGAAAAATTCAAAAAGGGTGTGAACTTTGGAGTTTCGAACAACGTATGGAAGATTGTTTCCTATGAAGAATATTATAGGAAACTTGTGTGTGCTCGAAGTTAGAGTCGGAGAGTGTAAGATTAAAACAACATTGGTCAAGGTCCAGAACGTCTAGTAATTTAAATAACGCCACGCTTGCAATGTAATAAGGAACACTTATATATAGGAAGTACCAGCGGCGTATCCACCATGCCCTTATTACATTGTTCCTGTTTCGTTGTTCTTATCACTATGGTTCTTACACATGACAAAAATTGATATTGTTTTCTATGCAAGGGATTTTATAATTATGTATGCATCCATAATTACTCCATTTGTTGCATGGTCTGCATAGTTCATTTTGCGATGTGTAGGGGAAAATCAAACGAATAAACATGAGATGTCTTGTCTAATGTGTAGGGGAAAATCAAACGAATAAACATGAGATGTCTTGTCTAGACCACCAAAGGTGTCTCTTTAACTAGATCAACGAATGATCAATTTAAATATTCTACCAAAGAGTCTTTTTAACTAGATCATCACATGATCTCTTTAACTAGAATAATACTTTGGAATCCAAGGGTCTAACTATTTGCATAGATAAGCCCTTGAGGATCTAAGATAGTACTTTGGATATCCTTCTAAGAATCTAGCATATGAAAATATGGAAGATTTTATAAAGATTTGGATGGTAATCATTTTGAATTAAATAATCATTAACTTGTACATACGTATTGAAGCACACAAAGAATCCAATCAAGGACTTCGATTTGCACTTTAAACATCTACAAAGAACTAACTATGAATATAGGAAGACCTTATAAGGATTTGGGATAGCGAAAATGTTTTGAAAACCATGTATTAGGTATGCTAAGTCAACATACGAAGTAAAATGTCTTTGAAAATCATGTACTATATGTACTACGAAATCAAAGTATGTATAATGTCATGAAAATATGAAAGTAGTGATAAACACATCGACATATTGCATAAGACCAATTAAGGACTTATGAAAAGTACTCTTAGGTATCCAAGCAAGGATTTAAAGTGGTACTTTGAGTATCTGTTAGGAGTTATAACTTGTACCTTGTACTTTGTTTCTTAGAAGAAACGAGTACATAGGATTTTTGTGGAGATCACGAGCGATCACAAAAATAGAAGAAACTACGAGAGTAGTTTGATTTGCAAGGAACCGTATCCTTGGTGTCGGTATTGTAGAGGTATGTCACACATACATGTAATCATAAAATTGAAATAACAAGATTATTCATAAACCAACCGAAATGTTTCAAGATTCTTGAATAACATAAAGTGAAAATGTAAAAGTTTAAATATTCTCAGCTGCATTGTCATAAGTACGGGCTGGATTTGCATTAACAAGCTTTGGACAATTGTTTCGATTGTGAGTAAGATCACCACATTAGTAGCACGATCCAGGTGGATATGGTGCTTAAGCAGCAGTAGGGTTTGCATTCGCTTGATTTTGGGTGTTGGTTGCAAAACGGCATGCATTGACCAAATGCCCCAATCGTCCACAGTGGGTACATTTGTGACATGGTATTTAGTTTAGATGATGATAATTTCATTTGTTACATAGAGGTGCGGTGCCAACATATGTTTTCCTAGTACGAGGTTGTGCTGGTTGGTTGGGAGCAACTTAATCGTTCTGAGCAACTACAGTGAAGTTTTGTGAAGTCTTACGCTTCTTTGACTTCTTAGAGGATTCAGTCTTGTTTTCCTTTGGTTTTTCTTGGTTAGTCTTGTCCAATGGTTTCTTGCCGCCTTCACGGAAAAGTTTACCCTTTTGATTTGAGATTCAGTAAGGGTAGCGGATAGCTCAATGGCCTGTCTAACTGTAGCGGGTTTGCTACCAGTGACTATGTCCTGAACTGGGTCAGGGAGGCCATCAATGTACTTTTCAATTACCTTATTCAAAGGCGTAACCATGGTAGGACATAACAGACTTAGTTCCTCATAACGATAAGTGTAGGCTCGATGTTCACCACTATCTTGTTTCAGATCGTGGAATTTGTTCTCTAGTGCCCTTTGCTCATGACGTGGATAGAAGTCTTTCATCATAAGAGCTCTAAGTTCTTCCCATGTCTGAGCCAGTGCTACATCAGCACCTATATCCCTCATAACTCTGTTCCAACACGTGAGTCTCTCTTTTGGAAGACACTTGATGCAAACTCTACTTTACGCTCATTCGGACACTTAACATGGCGAAAAGTGCTCTCGATACTCTCAAGCCATTGTAGAAGCCCAGTAGCTCCCTCAGACCTACTAAATTTGAGTGGTTTGGCCTAGTTGAATTGCTTGAAGTTGCACGGAAGAGGTGTATTGTTGTTGTTATTGTAGGCCTAATTTGTAACATTTGTGGTATTACGAATCTGTAACGATTATGAACAAGTTTATCAATCCATGAAATTTTGTGTTTTTATTTATGAGTTTTGTATTTTTATCATGATAATTGCACATATTCGATTATGACACGATAACAAACTCTTGAATGACTTCTAGAAGTGAAATCATAAACTATTACATAAACGTAATCAGTTTAACGCGACATAAACTCCGGAACGATGACACAAGTTTAACATACTTTAAATATCCTTTTCATAACTTAGAAATAAGTTTTGAAGGGTTTGGTACGTCAAAAACAAGCCTTTTCGATCACAGAGACTATTTATGACAAACTACGAAAGTCTGCCGATTCTTGTAGCGATGCACGCTCCGAAACAATTTCATAAGCTAAACATACCCAAAATACCCTTAACATAGCTTAGAAATAAATTTCGAGGGCTTCGGTATGGCAAAATCACGCTTTTGTAACTTCAGGGGCTATTTTGCAAATTCAGCGAAACTATGCCGATTCGCATACTTAATCCGGGACATGTAAGCGCATCCAAAAAATTGTAATCATCAAAATATTATATTTTGATGATTGGAATGCAAAAATATCATCCGTTACGCGTTTACGGTCATGCACGCGTCGTTACGATTTTCTTCTTAATTAACCGAAAACCGCAACCGTACAACCAAACGAACCGACACCCGGAACATTTTTGAGCACATTTCAAGTTCTACATGCTTTATTTTCCTTATGAAGCTTGAAAATCAGGTTAACTGGTGTTAGAAGTGCTAAAACGCGACGAAACGAGTGTAGGGGCCTGTTCTGCCAATTTTGAAAGTTGTTGCCAGCAAAGGTGGATGCGGACCGCATCCACAAACCCATGCGGTCCGCATGGGGTTCCTAGCACAGCATTTTGCTTGCAGCAGCTGGTTAACTCTCTAGATGACTATGCAAACAAACTTGCCACCCATTCTCCTGCTTCTAACAAGTGTTATGACACTAATCTAATTTAGTGATGACTCTTGGACACATGTCTTGATCCTATAACTTCAATTCAACTATAAATTCCATGTTCTTCCTTATATTGAACTTTTACAACACCCACTTTTGCTCTCATCTGCATTTATCTTAAGTAGCAACCATTTGGAGATCAACTTCTGAGTTCTAGGGCTCTCCTAGAGTGTTTATAAGTGTTTCCTTCAGATCTTATTCAATTCCTTTTGTATATTTGAGCTAAAAATCAAACAGTTTGACTTCTGATTGACTTTCAGTTCTGACCATGAATTGGTCAAATCAAAATCCAATTGAACTTGTTAATGCGGTCATAATCATGATGGTTATGATCCTTATTGATCATGCCTACTGATTACCACGTTTACTAGTTGTAGTGACGAGTCAAAGTTTTGGTCAATAATGCGTAAAATGCGCATTATAGGACAGAACTATTTTCGGGTATCAAAACACTTGTGTTGACACCAAATCAGTTTTTATAAACTTAGTTAGACATGTTTAAAATGTCTAACTCGTCACTTTTGTTTTAGTGCTTGTTTAGAGTCGTAAGCCGAGCGGTTTTGACCACCGCTTTGACTTTCGAATCCGACCCATTTGGTTGATCTTTGAACCCAACCAAATAAAAAATTGTGACCATATTTATATAGGGAATAACCCTCTGAGGTTATACCTTACGGTCATATAATTTGGTTAGTGTTATGATAATTAGTTGATGTGATCTTCAATAATGACCAAAATGCCCTTTTTTGCAAACAAATCAACTATAAGCATATGCATCATAAATTTTTACTTATATAACATAATTAAACATGTTTTGTCATATAGGACTTATCATAACACAAATCTAACCATCCGATCAGGCGTTTACGCAAATGACGCGTTAAAGTGGCTTAAACTACCTTAACGAGTCATAACGGGTCAAAAGCACTTAGGAACCCTTTCAAATCAGAATTTAGACTTTGTTAAACTATTTCATATGTGTAGCAACACTCATTTGATTTACAAGATCTCATTCTATGCAAATCCTCTGATTTCAAGTCCCGATATTTACATAGTTATCCGCTTTTAGGACACGCTTGATTTCTCGGATCTTTAAGCTTTGGTTTTCTTTTGATTCAAGATTTCTTTGCAATCCCAAGTGAGTACATAGTCCCCTCTTTTATGTTTTGCAAATATTTTGGGGTGATTCATATGTGCTAAATCATTTTCGAGTTTACAAAATACAAATACTATGGTCTATATAAACAATATGATTTCGATAATGTGAACGAACTTGTTGGTGCATTGTATTCGTAACAAGAATGACATTCATTAACAATGGCCAAGCCGACCAGTAGTAAGTTATGGCGCCTAGGACTGACAATCCCGTTACCAAAATTCCCGGGGTTTGTGGGGAAGTTTGGGAAGCGACTGAAATTGTATTTGTAACTAACCCTTTGGTGGTTTTTTATACGATTAAGAGACCCCATGTGTGGTCTCGAACAAGTCAACAAAGGTTTGAATGTATTCACGAAACGACCAAAAGTTTTCACAATTAAAACAAGAACGATTGTATGATTGGTCTATAACAAGAAACGATGAACGATGAACAATTGGATTATAACAAGGAACGATGGACGATGAACAATCGGTTTATGATTAGTAATTTAAATAACGCGATAGGTGTAATGTGATAAAAGCATGGTGGATACGTCGCGGATACTTCCTATATATAAGTGCTTTCATCGTATTACATATCTTGGCCTTATCTAAATTTCTTGGAACAATGTTTTCAAATAATGATACGCATCGATTTTCAACTAAAGATATAAACCATATGAATTTTTCCTTTAAATAAAAATTATCACTTGATTTTACAAAAGAAATGTTTTTGGTCAAGATTCATGGAAACGAGACTTTTACAAACATTAACCAACTTGTTTTGGTTGGTTAACTATATTGCAATATCAACACTTTTGATACATGTTTTCATATAACGACTCTCTTAGTCGGACAAGATATTGCAACGAAGATACAAGGCCATGAATTTGACATACTCACAAAACCTATGTACTCGCCGGCATTCTTTTATGCTGACTCATTTTTCACATATGTTACAGGGAACAATGCTTGATGATACTGATGCATGCTCACGTAGGAATGGACATGGACTTTAGTGCCGTAAAAACAAGAAAGACAATTTCAATGTTTGTTTGTTTGTTTGTTTAGTTTGTTTAAAAAGTTCTATGATAATATAACAATGTAATCAATGTTTAATATTCAAAAAAACGAAACTTCAATTACCATGTGTTGTTGTAACAATTTGTTAACGTGACCCCCCGATGTTTCCGCCACGATTTGTTGTTTTACGCGGTCGGGGTGTTACAAATTGGTATCAGAGCTCTGGTTATAGGGAATTAGGTTATTAGTAATGCTTTGACCTAGAATATAACATTCCTAGGACCCTAACGCGAGTTTTCTTGCATTTAGATTTAAAACCCAATACAATCACCTATCTTTAGGTGATTACCAAAACAAATTCACAAATAACAAACTCGTTTTGAAAATCAATCATCTATCCTTAGATGATTTGTTTTTGGCTTTAAGCCTTCCGAAGTTTTCAAAATCTCGTCAAAGTTTAAGTTTTAATAATGTGAACACGTGCAATCTGGAAGGGTGGGTGCCTGTACCCTGAGTTTTCTATCTAGGCTAGAGTGTTCGTACAAATCCACTTAATCGGACCAGTCACTCTTACCTGGGAACTCTTGGAGTGAGTGTCCGCTTATAGGCTAAAGCATGTCTTCGTGATACATTACAAAGACCCATTTACTTTGATTAGTCACTGTGTGTCATTTGTATAAGAAACGAACAAATGACCACCATCTTTATGTTTCGTCGATATTTTTGATGCCTCTACTAATTTTTTTTCCGAATGTCAATCTCACATATCTTCCTTCATGTTTTCTTTTAGAACACCTCCTCGACGTGATACAAATCAAAATGCCGAAATGGCTGCACTTATCGCTCAGCAAATGGTTGCGATCCTCCCGAACCTAGTGACTCAATTAAATCAAGCGAACAACAATAACAACAATGCACCAGTTCCTTGCAACTACATACAATTCTATTCGGCTAAACCACTTCAGCTCACTAGGTCTGAGGGAGCTACGGGACTTCTTCAATGGTTTGAGAGTATCGAAAGCCCGTTCCGTTTTGTTCAATGTCCAAATGAGACGAAAGGTCGAGTTTGCATCTAGTGTGTTCAAGAAAAGAGCTTTGACATAGTGGAATGGTATTATGAGAGATAGAGGTGCCAAAGTGGCCTTGGCTCAAACCTAGGAAGAGCTTCGGGCTCTTATGATGAAGGAGTTTTGTCCTCGCCATGAGCAAAGGGCGCTCGAGAACGAATTTCACGATCTCAAGCAGGATAGTGGTGAGCATCGCGCTTATACTGACCGGTACGAGGAGCTAAGTTTGTTATGTTCGATGATGGTGACGCCTTTGGATAAGGCAATTTAAAAGTATATCGATGGTTTGTTTGACCCTGTTCAGGACATTGTTACTGGGAGCCACCCTTCAACTATTCGACAAGCCATTGAATTAGCTGCTACTTTGACCGAATCTCAAATCAGGAAAGGTAACCTCCATCGCAAGGGCGATAAGAAATCCTCTGCTAGGTCAACCCAAGAGAAACCAAAGGGAAACAAAGCCGAGCCTTCCCAATGATCGAAGAAGCGTAAGGCTTCTCAAAACTTTGTTGTGACTGCACAACCCGCTCCAACTGCTCCCCAAAACCAACCTGCTCAACCTCCTGCAAAGAAACCTTATGCCAGAACTGCACCGCTTTGCAACCGATGTAGTGGTCACCGTCAAGTTCAGATAGCGTGTTGACAGTGTACTACCTGTGGAAAACTTGGTCACCTGGCGAGTACTTGTCCCTTTAACCCTAACCCAGCTGCACAGAACCCAGTTCAACCACAAGCACATCTCACTCGACCTCACTTTCCGCCTGGTTCATGTTTTAACTGCGGTGAAATGGGTCACTATAGAAACAATTTCCCGAGGTTAGCAAACACAAACCCAGCTCGTGGACGAGCTTTTAATATGAACGCCAAGGAGGCCTGTGCTGATAACGAAGTCGTTAACGATACGTTCTTTCTTAACAATCATGCTGCTACTGTTATTTTTTATTCGGGTGCCGATAAAAGTTTTGTATCAGCCTTTGAGCCTTTGCTTTTGATGCCTAGAACTAAACTAGGAAAGCCCTTGTCAGTCGAGATAGCCAATGGTGAACCTCTCGTACTTGATTCTGTCATTTGTAACTGCCAGTTGAACCTTAATAACCATCTTTTTCCTATCGACCTTACACCAATGCAACTCGGGAGTTTCGACATCATCATTGGAATGGATTGGTTAACCAAGCACCATGCTAAAGTTATCTGTTTTGACAAGATTGTTCGAATACCTCTTTCTTCTAGCGAAACCTTGTAAATTCATGGAGAGAAACCCGCTAGTAACGTAAAACTCGTGACATGTACCCAAGCCCGAAAGTACTTACGAAAGAATTATGTGGCGTTCTTGGCACATATCATAGAGGAGAAAGTAAAGAACAAGAGTATTCAAGATATTCCTGTTATCCGAGATTATCCTGAGGTTTTTCCTGAAGAACTCCCTGGTTTACCCCCAGTACATCAAGTTGAATTCCGTATTGATCTTATACCTGGTGCCAACCCAATAGCCAAATCTCCTTACCGTCTTGCACCGTCAGAAATACAAGAGTTATCAAAACAACTACAAGAGTTATGTGACAAAGGTTTCATTCATCCGAGCTATTCTCCGCGGGGTGCTCCTGTTTTATTTGTGAAAAAGAAGGATGGGTCTTTCCGAATGTGTATTGATTATCGTGAGCTCAATAAACTCACGATCAAGAATCGATATCCCCTACCTCGCATTGATGATTTGTTTGATCAGCTTTAGGGTGCTACATGTTTTTAAAAGATCGATCTGCGTTCTGGATATCATCAGCTTCGTGTTCACGAGGAAGATATTCCTAAGACTGCTTTCTGCACTCGATACGGCCATTATGAGTTCACCATTATGCCTTTCGGGTTGACAAATGCTCTAGTTGTATTCATGGACTTAATGAATCGGGTTTGTAAACCTTATCTGGACAAGTTCATCATTGTTTTCATCGACGACATTCTTATTTATTCCAACTCTCAAGCCGAACACGAACAACGTCTTCGATTAACAAATTCTGAAGAAAGAACAACTTTATGCCAAATTCTCCAAATGCGAGTTTTGGCTAAAAGAAGTTCAATTCTTGGGGCACATATTCAACGAGCAAGGTATACATGTGGATCCTTCCAAAATCGTTGTGATCATGGATTGGAAAACACCCACTACTCCCACAGAAGTTTGCTCATTTCTTGGTCTTGCTGGATACTATCGACGATTTATTGCAAACTTTTCAAAGATTGTGGTTCCCCTCACTGCTTTGACGTAGAAGAATAAGCCTTTTGAGTGGGGACCTAAACAAGAGGAAGCTTTTCAAACCTTGAAACAGAAACTCTGTAATGCTCCTATTTTGTCTTTACCCGATGGAAATGATGATTTTGTTGTTTACTGTGACGCGTCGAATTTAGGCCTTGATTGCGTTCTCATGCAACGAGATAAAGTAATAGCCTACGTGTCAAGACAACTGAAAGTCCACGAGAAGAATTATACAACTCATGATCTTGAGTTGGGTGCTGTTGTCTTTCCTCTCAAAGTTTGGAGACACTATCTTTATGGCATGAAGTGTGTTGTTTTCACGGACCACAAAAGTCTCCAGCACATATTCAATCAGAAGGAGTTAAATATGAGGCAACGACGTTGGGTCGAACTCCTAAACGATTACGACTGCGAAATTCGCAACCATCCTGGTAAGGCGAATGTTGTGGCTAGCGCGCTTAGTCGTAAGGAACGTGTCAAGCTTCATTGTGTTCGAGTTCAATCCGATATCCAAACACATATTCTTGTAGCCCAACGCACTTGTGTAACCCAAGGTTTGTTGAAAGACGAACTACCTCATCAACTCGAACTGCAACTCGAAACGGAAGACAATGGATTACTATACTACATGAACCGTTTGTGGGTTCCGAATCAACACGATCTCCGTACTCTATTGATGGACGAAACTTATAAGTCTCGCTACTCGATTCATCCTAGTGCTACAAAAATGCACAAGGATCTTCGTACCTAGTATTGGTGGCCGGGTATGGAGAATGGCATTGCCTTGTATGTATCTACATGCCTTACTTGTCTAAAAGTCAAGGCCGAGCATCATCATCCATCTGCTTTATTGGAACAACCAGAAATACCGGTTTGGAAATGGGAGAACATTGCGATGGTTCTCATTACCAAGCTACCACGCACATCTAGAAGTCATGATGCAATTTGGGTAATCATTGATTGTCTAATGAATTCAACACACTTTATAGCGATTCGTGAAGATTAATCTGCTGACAAACTTGCCAAGATCTATGTTGATGAGATTGTGTCTCGTCATGGTGTTCCTTTGAATATCATATCTGACCGAGATGCTCGGTTCTCATCTCGCTTTTGGAAGACCTTGCAATCTGCAATGGGAACCAAACTTAATCTGAGCACTGCTTATCATCCTCAAACGGATGGACAATCTGAGAGGACGATACAAACACTGGAGGATTTGCTTAGAGCTTGTGTGATCGATTTTGGTGGAAGTTTGGATTCGCATCTACCATTGATCGAATTCTCCTACAACAACAGTTATCATGACATCATCAACATGGCGCCTTTCGAATCTTTATACGGTCGAAAATGTCATTCACCTGTCCGTTGGAATGAAGTTGGAGAGTCGCAGTTTACTGGACCTGAACTCATTCACGACACAACCGAAAAATTCAAGAAAATTCGCGATAACCTTCTGACAGCTAGAAGCCGTCAAAAAAGTTACGCGGACAAGCAACGCAAGCCCTTGGAATTCCAAGTTGGTGATCACGTCCTACTCAAGGTATCCCCTTGGAAAGGAGTGGTCAGATTTGGTAAGAAAGGAAAACTTGCACCACGATACGTTGGACCATTTAAGATCGTTGAAAGAATCAGAAAGGTGACCTACCGACTTGAGCTACCTCCTAAACTCGGGAATATTCACCCAACATTCCACGTGTCCAACCTAAAGAAGTGTTTAGCTGATACAAACCTCCACATCCCTCTCGACGAGATTCACGTTGATGACACTATGCATTTTGTCGAGAAACCGGTGGAAATAATGGACTGTGAAGTCAAGAAACTCAAGCTGAGACGATTTCGAATTGTCAAAGTTCGCTGGGAATCCAAACGTGGCCTAGAGTTTACTTAGGAATGTGAGGATCAAATGAAAGCAAAGTACCCATACTTGTTCTCACGAGTTTCCTCTAATTAAATTTCGGGACGAAATTTCCTAAAGTAGGTGAGACTGTAACATTTGTGGTATTACGAATCTGTAACGATTATGAACAAGTTTATAAATCCATGAAATTTTGTGTTTTTATTTATGAGTTTGTATTTTTATCATGACAATTGCACATATTCGGTATTTTGAATCTTAAAACTTAGATCTAGGAAAAACTAGTCGGTAAAATCTAAACTAAAAGTAGATCTAGGCAACTCGGCATTATTAGAAT
Organism: Scalesia atractyloides; assembly: GCA_947069175.1. Classification (NCBI taxonomy): domain Eukaryota; kingdom Viridiplantae; phylum Streptophyta; class Magnoliopsida; order Asterales; family Asteraceae; genus Scalesia; species Scalesia atractyloides. Next base: position 34,772,077 of record CAMTDV010000030.1, read on the forward strand.
CTATTGGAACCTACAATTTCATAAAAACATTAAGTTTTAAAATCTGTTTTCTTGACAGTGTTTTTGGAACGAAGTGATGACACTTCGTACGAAGTGAATAGTTCATTTTGCATGAAGTGAAATTGTTTGAAATGTTTATTATACTTTGCACGGAGTGATCTTATAATTTTGGTCAAAATTGTTTTACACTACTTCATACGAGGTGAAATTGGTCACTTTGCTCTAATCTCACTTCGCACTAAATGTTTTGTCATTTTTGTTAAATTTTTCCAAGTGTTATTATTATTTGTTTGTAGGAAAAGAAAGCAATGTTTGATCCGATACACAATACGTGTTTTGTACTTGATGAGACTATACCAGAAATGGCTCCGTTAAAAAAGATCTTAGAGTTTATGGAATGATTATACGATAAAGAACGCGTTAACACATCAACATAAAGTTTACCGGTCACATATAGAAAGATTTTGGAATTATGCCAAGTTTGTTCCTAATCTACGAACAATACATTCGGTAGTTAGAATTGGCAATGAAGATTTTGAGGTCAAAATTACCGAAGATTTGACTCAGAGGGTTTTGGAATTAAAAGATAAAGATGATGATCCTACGGGTTACCGTGAAAGGATGGTGTACGGGTGTTTTTATAGGATGGGATACAAAGGGTATGTGAATGCCGCAAACTTCAACAAAGAAAATCTTGGCAGGCTGTATAAATTCTTTGCACATTCTGCGATACACATGTTCATTCACAGAAAAGGAGGTTTCGATGTGATACTTGATTACCATATCTGTATGATCGCAACGCTAACCTTAAATCTTCCATACAATTTCACCAAAGTAATCTTTGATCAGATGGTTTCGAATATTACAAAAAAAAAGTTTCTTCAGTATCCAATATTCTTACAGATGATGTTAGATGATCTGTTTCTAGACTTATAGAAAAAAGATGACGATGAGCTGAAGTAAAATCACATGGATAGTCAAACATTGATAAGGTTAAATCAATACTTGAAACAAGATACTGAACTGGTAGCGAATAAACTCTTTGGAGTTATAAAAAAAGTAAAACTTATGTTGCACCACCGAAGAACAAGTGGAGGAAAGATACAATAATTTTGAGAACGATGAAGAGGAACTTTTTTCCGGATATATTCCATGGAGAAGTAGTTGGTATGGGAAAGAGGAGAAAAAAAGAAACAACCAACTCCTAAGAAGAAGCCTACTCAAACACGAAAGTGTGCAACTACACAAACTTTACTTGTTGATGAACAATCTGAAGAAGAGATACCGGTGAATGAACCTGTTAATGAGCCTACTGATGAGAATGTGAATGCTCATGATGAAGTGTTTTCTGCAATATCTGACAATGAAAAGGTGTTGTGAATGTTGTTAGTCTGGCTGCTGAGATTGAGAAAGATGCATTCAAATGAGATAATGAAGAAAGCTCAGATGAGGGTATTGATCTTGAGAAAGCAGCATAAAAAGAAAGAGTAGAACAAAGAAACAACAACGCAAACGAAAGGAGATTGGAGATGATGATGATGATGATGATACGTATGTTCCGACTGATCCAGAAGAAACCTCTGAAAGGCCTATAGAGAAATCTAAACGAGTCAAGAACAAGCCCTTTAGATATTACTAAGAAGTCAACAGGGTCTCCTGTAGTAAAGAAAGCTCGACGCAAGTATAAAAGGGCAAGGAAGACACCTAAGATTGTAATTACTACTGGAATGTTGAATCCGTACAACCACTGTCACCACGACAACAACCACCTACATCACCACAACATGTTATTCCACCGTCACCATAACATATTACACCACCACATCCATCTTCAACACCTAAGCAGCCAACTCCTCCGGTACAACAAAGAACTCCACAATCTGCATAGAGACGTCAATCTTTACCAACAGATGATTTGGTGAAATTCCTTGTACTTAATTTGCAGGAGGATTGTGTAACACCCCGATCGCGTAAAAACAACAAACCACGGCGGAAACGTCGGGGAGTCACGTTAACAGATTGTTTCAACAACACGTGGTAATTAAAGTTATGTTTTATTGAATATTGAAATTCCATAGTTATTAAAATAAACTAAATAAACTATTGTCTTTCATATTTTAAGGCACTAAGTCCGCGTCAAATCCTAAGTGAGCATGCATCAACATCAAGCATTGTTCCTTGAAACATATGTGAAAATGAATCAGCAAAAATATGCCGACGAGTACATAGATTTTGTGAGTGTGTTTAAAATCATGACCTTGAATATGTATTTGCAATACCTCGTCAGACTACTTGTGACATTTGTGGTGATCCGATCGTATAACGATTCTGAACGAATTATCAATCAATGAAATTTTTGGTGTTTTATTTACGAGATTTGTATTTTTATCATGACAATTGCACGTATTCGACTCTTGCACGATTCCGAACTCTTAAACGACTTCTGGAAGTGAAATCGCAAACTATTACGCAAACGTAATCAGTTTAACGCGACGTACACTTCGGAACATCGACATAAGCTAAACATGCCCTAAATACCCTTTACATAACTTAGAAATAAGTTTTGAGGGCTTCGGTATAACAAAAACACGCTTATGTAAGCTAAGGGGCTATTTTGCAAATTCTGCGAAACCCTATGCCGATTCGCGTATATCGTTATCCGAAACATGTACGCACATCCAAAATTTTTGTAATCATTAAAATCTAGTATTTTAATGATTGGAATGCAAAAATATCATTCGTTACACGTTTACGGTCATTTGCGTGTTCGTTACGATTTCTGTCGTAATTAACCAAAAACCGCAACCGTACAACCGAACAAACAGACATCCATGACATTCTTGCCTTATTCCAAGTTCCCTAAGCTTTATGTCCTTATAGAGCTTAAAAATGAGGTTAACGGGTGTTAAACGCGTCAAAAACACTTCAAAAATGCTGCAGGGACCATTTCTGCCATTTTTGAAACTTTGCTAATTTTGAGCTCCCCCACGTGGCGCGAGGGACAAATATGCACCTGTCACATGGTGCGGGGGACACCAGTTTTCAGCAATTACTTGGCAGCTTCTTGTTCATTTTACCTGACACCTATAACTCGTTTTTGCCACACTTCTCCTGGTTGTAACACCTCACTAAACACTTGTAATGATCCTACAACATCTCCTAACACTTGGGATGATCTTGTGGCTTCAAGAAATCTATAAATACCTTTGATCTTCAACCAAATTCTTTGCTCATTCCTTCCCTTTCAATCTATAACTCTAAGAGGAGAACTCCCACTTTGTTGGAGGTCTCCCAACTGAGTTTTCTAAGTCTTTTTCTTTATCCTTGGCTGCCTTGAGCACTAGTAAGTGTTCTAACTTAGCCTTGTTCATTCATTTTAGCTATTTCAAGCTAAAAGTCAAACAGTGTTTGACTTTCAGCTTTGCCCATTAATTGGTCAAAGCAAAGTCCAACTGGACTTTGCAACATGATCGTAATCATGATGGTTATGATCCTCAGCGACCGTGCCTACTGATTACCACGTTTACTAGTCGAAGTGACGAGTCAATGTTTCGGTCAATAATGCGCAAAATGCGCATTATACGATGGAACTATTTTCGGGTATCAAAACCCTTTGTTTTGATACCAAATCAGTTTTATAAACCTTGTTAGACATGTTTAACATGTGTAACTCGTCACTTTTAGTTTAGTGCTTATTTAGGGTCGTAAGTCGAGCGGTCTTGACCATCGCTTTGAATTTCGAATCCGACCTGTTTGGTTGATCTTAGGATCCGACCAAACACATATATGAGACCATAGTTGTATCAGGAATAACCCTCTGAGGTTATACCTTATGGTCACGACGTTTGGTTAGTGTTATGTTAAGCCATCTATTATGCCCTATAAATGACCAAAATGCCCTTTTTGCGCATCAATCAACTTTAAGCATATGTGACCAATGTTTTGACATATACACTGATGTTATAACATTACTAAACTTATTTTGGCATATAGGACTTATCATAACACATATCTAACCATCCGAACACATTTTTACGTAAATGATCCGGTAAAGTAGCGTAAACTACCTGAACGAGTCATACGGGTCAAAAGCACTTAGGAATCTTTTTAAATCAGAATGTAGACTTTTTTAAACCATTTCATATGAGTTCCAGCACTCATTTGGTTTACAAGGCCTCATTCTATCCGATCCGCCGATAAAAGTCCCGATATTTACATAGTTATGACACGTTTGAATCCTCGGACTTTTGAGCTTGTTTGATCTTTTATTCAAGGTTAGTTTGCAATCCCAAGTGAGTACATAGACCCCTCTTTTTACATGTTTTACGGTGACGATGTGAGTACATAGCTCCCCTCTTTTATGTTTTTCAAATATTTTGGGGTGATTCATATGTGCTAAATTGATTTAAAGTTTTCCAATTACAAATGCTATGGTTTATATAAACACGACGATTTCAATAATGTGAACGAACTTGTTGGTGAGTTATATACATGACATGAATGACATTCATTAGCTTTGGCCAAGCCGACCAGTAGTAAATTATGGTACCATAGGACTGACAATCCCGTTACTAAGTTTCCCGGTGTTTGTCGGGAAGTTTGGGGAACAACCGAAACTCTTTACTTTAACAAACCCTTTGGTGGTTTGTTATTGCAATTTAAAAATACCCTTTGGTGGTATAGACGATTTAACACAGGTCTGACTTTATTCACCAAAACGACCAAAAGTTTTCACAATTAAAACAAGGAAGATTTGTTTACACGGATGATGAACAATTGGTTTATGACACGAACAATGGACGAATGGTTTATGACACAAACAATGGACGATTGGTTTATGGTAAGTGATTTACATAACGGTGCGTGTGTAATGTGATAAAAGCATGGTGGATACGCCGCTGGTACTTCCTATATATAAGTGCTTTTATCGTATTACATTCGTGGCGTTATTTGCATCACTTGAAACAAAGGTTTTCAAACAATGACACACAACGATTTTCAATTAAAGATATAAACCATACAGAGTTTCTTCAAGGCGATTTACAACTCGAATTTACAAAACAAATGTTTTGGTTAAGATTCATGGCTACAAGTCTCTTATAAACTATAACTAACTTGTTTTTGTTGGTAAGTTATCATTGCAATACCAAATACCTTTTGATAACACGGTTTTCAATTAACGACTCTAGTAGTCGACGACGTATTGCAATACATATTCAAAGCCATGAATTTGACACACTCACAAAACCTATGTACTCGCCAGCATATTTTTGCTGACTCGTTTTCACATATGTTTCAGGGAACAATGCTTGATGTTGATGCATGCTCACTTAGGATTGGACGCGGACTTAGTGCCTTCAAATTTGAAAGACAATAGTTTAATTAGTTTGTTTTAAACTCCAAGACAATGTAACTATGAAATTTCAATATTTAGAAAATCATAACTTTAATTACCGCATGTTGTTGAAACAATTTGTTAACGTGACTCCCCAACGTTTCCGTCGCGGTTTGTTGTTTTTACGCGGTCGCGGTGTTACAGATTGGTATCAGAGCACTGGTTATAGGGAATTAGGTTATTAGTAATGCTTTGACCTAGACTATAACCTTCCTAGGACCCTGACGCAAGTTTACTAGCATTTAGATTCATAAAGTACAATACTATCACCTACCCTTTGGTGATTACCAAAAACAAGACAAAATTTAAGGCATATAGTCAAAAATGAATCATCTGTCTCTTTTAGCCTTAAAGGTTTTCAAATCTAGAAGGGTGGGTGCCTGCACCCCGAGTTTTCTGTCCAAGGTTAGAGTGTTCATACAAATCCACTTAATCGGACCAGTCACTCTTACCTGGGAACTCTTGGGGTGAGTGTCCACTTATAGGCTAAAGCATATCTTCGCGATACATTATAAAGACCCATTTACTTTGATTAGTCACCGTGTGTCGTTTGTTTGTTTCGAGAAATTAACGAATGACCACACAACCCACTCCAGCCGCTCAACCCAATCAAGCTCCTCAAAACCAACCAGCTCAACCTCCTGTGAGGAAGCCATATGCTGGTACTGCGCCGTTTTGCAATCGGTGCATCGGTCACCACCAAGTTCATCAACCATGTCGTCAATGTACTACATGTGGACGATTTGGCCACTTGGCCAATGTTTGTCGATCTGTTCCAAATCAAGCTGCTCAGAACCCTGTCCAACCTCAAGCAAATCCCGTTCAACCTCACTTTCAACCCGGGTCATGTTTTAACTGCGGCGAGATGGGCTATTACAAGAACAATTGCTCGAAATTAGCCAATGCCAATCAAGCTCGTTGACGAGCATTCAACATTAACGCCAACGAGGCCCATGCTGATAACGAAGTCGTTAACGGTACGTTCCTTGTCAACAATCATCCTGCTTCTATTCTTTTCGATTCGGGTGCAGATAGGAGTTTCGTATCCTTAGCCTTTGAACCACTACTTTCAATGCCAAGAACTAAACTAGGAAAGCCCTTGACTATCGAGATAGCTAGTGGCGAACCTCTTAAACTTGATTATGTCATTCGTGATTGCCAATTGAACCTCGATAACCACCTTTTTCCCATTGACCTCACGCCAATGTGACTTGGGAGTTTCGACATCATCATAGGAATGGATTGGTTAACCAAGCAACATGCCGAAGTTATTTTTTTGACAAGATAGTTCGAATACGTCTTCCCTTTGGTGAAGTTGTAGACGTTCGAGAGGGAAACCTGCTAGTTATCTTAAACTCATGACCTGTAACCAAGCCCAAAAATACCTACGAAAGAACTATGTTGCCTTCCTGGCACATATCGTAGAGGAGAAAGGCAAAAGCAAAACCATTCAGGATATCCCCGTTGTTCGAGATTATCCTGAGGTCTTTCCTGAAGAATTACCTAGTTTACCTCCCGTACGTCAAGTGGAGTTCCATGTTGATCTTATGCCTGGTGCCAACCCAATTGCTAAGCCTCCATAACGTCTTGCACCGTCTGAGATGCAAGAGTTATCGAAACAACTTCAAGAGCTATCTGATAAAGGATTCATCCGCACGAGCTATTCACCCTGGGGCGCTCCTGTCCTACTTGTTAAAAAGAAGGACGGATCTTTCCGTATGTGTATCAATTATCGTGAGGTCAACAAACTCATGATCAAAAATCGATATCCCCTACCTCCCATTGATGATCTCTTTGTTCAGCTACAAGGTGCTACCTACTTTTCAAAGATTGATCTACGTTCTGGGTATCATCAACTTCGTGTGCTCGAAGAAGATATTCCCAAGACTGCTTTTCGCACTCGATATGGTCATTATGAATTTACTGTCATGCCTTTCAGTTTGACAAATGCTCCAGCAGTTTTCATGGACTTGATGAATCAGGTGTGTAAACCTTATTTGGACAAGTTCATCATTGTTTTCATCGACGACATTCTTCTTTATTCTAAATCTCTAGCCGAACACGAACAACACCTTCGATTAACTATGGAACTACTAAAGGAAGAACAACTTTATGCCAAATTTTCCAAGTGCGAGTTTTGGCTAAAAGAAGTTCATTTCTTGGGACACATAGTCAACGAGCAAGGTATGTGGATCCTTCCAAAATCACTACGATTAAGGATTGGAACACACCCACTACTCCCACAGAAGTTCGCTCATTTCTTGGTCTTGCTGGATATTACCGTCGATTCATCGCGAACATCTCAAAAATCGCGGTTCCCCTCACCACTTTGACTCAGAAAAATAAGCCTTTGAGTGGGGACCCAAACAAGAGGAAGCTTTCCAAACTCTGAAACAGATGCTCTGTGATGCTCCTATTCTATCTTTACCCGATGGTAACATGGATTTCGTTGTCTATTGTGATGCATCGAATCTAGGCCTTGGCTGTGTTCTCATGCAACGAGATAAAGTCATAGCCTATGCGTCAAGACAATTGAAAGTCCACGAGAAGAACTACACGACCCATGATCTTAAATTAGGTGTTGTAGTTTTTGCTCTCAAGATTTGGAGACACTACCTTTATGGTACGAAATGCGTGGTTTTTGCCGACCACAAAAGTCTCCAACATATATTCAATCAAAAGGAGCTGAACATGAGACAATGACGTTGGGTCGAACTTTTAAACGACTACGATTGCGAGATTCGCTACCATCCTGGCAAGGCGAATGTCGTGGCTGATGCGCTTAGTTGTAAGGAACGTGTCAAGCTTCATTGTATTCAAATTCAATATGATATCCAGACACGTATTTTCCAAGCTCAACGTACTTGTGTTACACAAGGTATGATGGGTAGTGAATTACCGCATCAACTTGAGCGTCATCTCGAAATGAAAGACAATGAATTACTCTATTATTTGAACCGTTTGTGGGTTCCAAGTCAAGACAATCTCCGCACCTTATTGATGGACGAAGCTCATAAGTCTCGTTATTCAATCCATCCTGGTGCAGATAAAATGTACAAAGATCTTCTTCGTACCCAGTATTGGTGGCCGGGTATGAAGAAAGACATTGCCTTGTATGTATCAAAATGCCCAACTTTTCTTAAAGTCAAGGCTGAAGACCAACGTCCATCTGGTTTGCTCAAACAACCAGAAATACCGGTATGGAAGTGGGAGAACATTGCTATGGATCTCATCACAAAACTACCGTGCACATCCAGAGGTCATGATGCCATTTGGATAGTCATTGATCGTCTAACAAAGTCAGCACACTTTTTGGCAATTCATGAGGATTACTCTGCTGACAAACTCGCCAAGATCTATGTCGATGAGATTGTATCTCGTCATGGTGTTCCTTTGTACATCATATCTGACAGAGATGCTCGGTTCTCATCTCACTTTTGGAAGACCTTGCAATCTGCTATGGGAACCAAACTTAATTTGAGCACTGCTTATCATCCTCAAATGAATGGACAAACCGAGAGAACAATTCAAACGTTGGAGGATATGCTTAGAGCGTGTGTGATCGACTTTGGTGGTAGTTGGGATTCGCATCTACCATTGATCGAATTCTCCTACAACAATAGTTATCACGCCAGCATCAACATGGCGCCTTTCGAAGCTTTATACGGTCGAAAATGTCGTTCACCTATCTGTTGGAATGAAGTTGGAGAGTCTCAGTTTACAGGACCCGAACTTATTGATGACACAACAGACAAAGTCAAGAAAATACGCTATAACCTTCTGACAGCTAGAAGCCGTCAAAAGAGTTATGCGGAAAAACAAAGCAAGCCCTTGGAATTCCAAGTTGGTGATCACGTCCTACTCAAGGTATCCCCTTGGAAAGGAGTGATCAGATTTGGAAAGAAAAGTGAACTTGCACCCCGACACGTTGGACCATTCAAGATCATTGAAAGAATCGGAAAGGTGGCCTACCGACTTGACCTACCTCCTAAACTTGGGAACGTTCACCCAACATTCCACGTGTCCAATATAAAGAAGTGCTTATCCGACACAAATCTTCACATTCCCCTCGACGAAATTCATGTAAATGATACTATGCACTTTGTCGAGAAACCCGTGGAGATTTTGGACTGTGAAGTCAAGAAACTCAAACAAAGACAAATTCCGATAGTTAAAGTTCATTGGGAATCCAAACGTGGCCCAGAATTTTCTTGGGAACGAGAGGATCAAATGAAAGTGAAATACCCACATCTGTTTCCACAAGTTTCCTCTGATTAAATTTCGGGATGAAATTTCCTAAAGTATGGGAGACTGTGACATTTGTGGTGATCCGATGGTATAACGATTCTGAACGAATTATCAATCAATGAAATTTTTTTGTTTTATTTACGAGATTTGTATTTTTATCATGACAATTGCACGTATTCGATTCTTGCACGATTCCGAACTCTTAAACGAGTTCTGGAAGTGAAATCGCAAACTATTATGCAAACGTAATCAGTTTAACGCGACGTACACTCCGGAACATTGACATACGCTAAACATGCCCTAAATACCCTTTACATAACTTAGAAAGAAGTTTTGATGGCTTCGGTATGACAAAAACACGCTTATGTAAGCTCACGGGCTATTTTGCAAATTCTGCGAAACTATGCTGATTCGCGTATATCATTATCCAGAACATGTACGCACATCCAAAATTTATTTAATCATTAAAATCTAGTATTTTAATGATTGGAATGCAAAAATATCATTCGTTACGCGTTTACGGTCATTTGCGCGTTCGTTACGATTTCCGTCATAATTAACTGAAAATCGCAACCGTACAACCGAACAAACAGACATCCGTGACATTTCTGGGCTTATTCCAAGTTCCCTAAGCTTTATCGTCCTTATAGAGCTTAAAAATGAGGATAACGGGTGTTAAACGCGTCAAAAACACTTCAAAAATGCGGCAGGGACCATTATTGCCATTTTTGACACTTTGCTTAATTTGAGCTCCGCCACATGGCGCGAGGGCACCTATGCACCTGTCACGTGGCGTGGGGGACACCAGTTTTCAGCAATTACTTGGCAGCTTCTTGTTCATTTGACTTGACACCTATAACTCGTTTTTGCCACACTTCTCATGGTTGTAACACCTCACTAAACACTTGTAATAATCCTACAACATCTCCTAACACTTGGAACGATCTTGTGGCTTTAAGAAATCTATTAATACCCTTGATCTTCAACCAAATTCTTTGCTCATTCCTTCCCTTTCTCTCTATAACTCTAAGAGGAGAACTCCCACTTTGTTGGAGGTCTCCCAACTAAGTTTTCTAAATCTTTTTCTTTATCCTTGACGGCCTTGAGCACAAGTAAGTGTTCTAACTTAGCCTTGTTCATTCATTTTAGCTATTTCAAGCTAAAAGTCAAACAATGTTTGACTTTCAGCTTTACCATTAATTGGTCAAAGCAATGTCCAATTGGACTTTGCAACGTGATCGTAATCACGATGGTTATGATCCTCAGCGATCGTGCATACTGATGACCACGTTTACTACTCGAAGTGACGAGTCAAAGTTTCAGTCAATAATGCGTAAAATGCGCATTATACGACAGAACTATTTTCGGGTATCAAAACCCTTTGTTTTGATACCAAATCAGTTTTATAAACCTTGTTAGACATGTTTAACATGTTTAACGCGTCAGGTTTAGGCCTTATTTAGGGTCGTAAGTCGAGTGGTCTTGACCATTGCTTTGACTTTCGAATCCGACCCGTTTGGCCGATCTTAGGATCCGACCAAAACACATATATGAGACCATAGTTGTATAGGGAATAACCTTCTAAGGTTATACCTTATGGTTACGACGTTTGGTTAGTGTTATGTTATGCCGTCTATTATGCCCTATAAATGACCAAAATGCCCTTTTTGCGCATAAATCAACTTTAAGCATATGTGACCAATGTTTGGACATATACACTGATGTTATAACATTAATAAACTTATTTTAGCATATAAGACTTATCATAACACATATCTAACCATCCGAACATATTTTTACGTAAATGATCCGTTAAAGTAGCGTAAACTACCTTAACGAGTCATAACGGGTCAAAAGAACTTAGGAATCTTTTCAAATCAGAATGTACACTTTCTTAAACCATTTCATATGAGTTCCAACACTCATTTGGTTTACAAGGCATCATTCTATCTGATCCGCCGATAAAAGTCCCGATATTTACATAGTTATCCGGTTTTAGGACACGTTTGAATTCTCGGACTTTTGAGCTTGTTTGATCTTTTATTCAAGGTTATTTTGCAACCCCATGTGAGTACATAGATCCCTCTTTTTACATGTTTTGCGGTGACTATGTGAGTACATAGCTCCCCTCTTTTATGTTTTTCAAATATTTGGGTTGATTCATTTGTGCTAAATTGATTTCAAGTTTTCAAATTACAAATGCTATGGTTTATATAAACACGACGATTTCAATAATGTGAACGAACTTGTTGTTTCATTATATACATGACACGAATGACATTCATTAGCTTTGGCCAAGCCGACCAGTAGTAAGTTATGGTACCATAGGACTGACAATCCCGTTACCAAGTTTCCCGGTGTTTGTGGGGAAGTTTGGGGAACGACCGAAACTGTTTACTTTAACAAACCCTTTGGTGGTTTGTTATTGCAATTTAAAGATACCCTTTGGTGGTATAGACGAGTCAACACATGTTTGAATGTATTCACCAAAACGACCAAAAGTTTTCACATTTAAAACAAGGACGATGAACAATTGGTTTATGACACGAACAATGGACGAATGGTTTATGACACAAACAATGGACGATTGGTTTATGGTAAGTGATTTAGATAACGGTACGTGTGTAATGTGATAAAAACATGGTGGATACGCCACTGGTACTTCCTATATATAAGTGCTTTTATCGTATTACATTCGTGGCGTTATTTGCATCACTTGAAACAAAGGTTTTCAAACAATGACACACAACGATTTTCAATTAAAGATATAAACCATACAAAGTTTCTTCAAGGCGATTTACAACTCGAATGTACAAAACAAATGTCTTGGATAAGATTCATGGCTACAAGTCTTTTATAAACTATAACTAACTTGTTTTAGTTGGTTAGTTATCATTGCAATACCAAATACCTTTTGATAACACGGTTTTCAATTAACGACTCTAGTAGTCGACGAGGTATTGCAATACATATTCAAAGCCATGAATTTGACACACTCACAAAACCTATGTACTCGCCAGCATATTTTTGCTGACTCGTTTTCACATATGTTTCAGGGAACAATGCTTGATGTTGATGCATGCTCACTTAGGATTGGACGCGGACTTAGTGCCTTAAAATTTGAAAGACAATAGTTTAATTAGTTTGTTTTAAACTCCAAGACAATGTAACTATGAAATTTCAGTATTCAATAAATCATAACTTTAATTACCGCGTGTTGTTCAAACAATTTGTTAACGTGACTCCCCGACGTTTCCGCCGCAGTTTATTGTTTTTACGCGGTCGAGGTGTTACACTACTATAGTCGTTAATTTAAAACTGTGTTATCAAAAGGTAATTGGTATTGCAATGATAACTAACCAACTAAAACAAGTTAATTATAGTTTATAAAAGACTTGTAGCCATGAATCTTGACCAAAACATTTGTTTTGTAAATTCGTGTAGTAAATCGTCTTGAAGAAACTTTGTATGGTTTATATCTTTAATTGAAAATCGTTGCGTGTCATTGTTCGAAAACCTCTATTTCAAGTGATGCAAATAACACCACGAATGTAATACGATAAAAGCATTTATATATAGGAAGTACCAGCGGCGTATCCACCATGCTTTTATCACATTACACACGTACCGTTATCTAAATCACTTACCATAAACCAATCGTCCATTGTTCGTGTCATAAACCATTCGTCCATTGTTTGTGTCATAAACCAAATTGTTCATTGTCCTTGTCATAAACCACATTGTTCATTGTTTTTAATTGTGAAAACTTTTAGTAGTTTTGGTGAATACATTCAAACCTATGTTGACTCATCTATACCACCAAAGGGTATCTTTAAATTGCAATAACAAACCACCAAAGGGTTTGTTAAAGTAAATTGTTTCAGTCTTTCCCTAAAACTTCCCCACAAACACCGGGAACCTTTGTAACGGGATTGTCAGTCCTATCTACTGGTCAGTTTGGCCAAAGCTAATGAATGTCATTCGTGTCATGTATATAACGCACCAACAAGTTCGTTCACATTATTGAAATCGTCGTGTTTATATAAACCATAGCATTTGTAATTTGTAAACTTGAAATCAATTTAGCACAAATGAATCACCCCAAATATTTGAAAAACATAAAAGAGGGGAGCTATGTACTCACATAGTCACCGCAAAACATGTAAAAAGAGGGATCTATGTACTCACTTGGGGTTGCAAAATAACCTTGAATAAAAGATCAAACAAGCTCAAAAGTCCGAGAATTCAAACGTGTCCTAAAACCGGATAACTATGTAAATATCAGGACTTTTATCGGCGGATCAGATACAATGAGGCCTTGTAAACCAAATGAGTGTTAGAACTCATATGAAATGGTTTAAGAAAGTCTACATTCTGATTTGAAAAGATTCCTAAGTTCTTTTGACCCGTTATGACTCGTTAAGGTAGTTTACGCTACTTTAACAGATCATTTACGTAAAACAATTTAGCACATATGAATCACCCCAAAATATTTGAAAAAACATAAAAGAGGGGACTATGTACTCACTTGGGGTTGCAAAATAACCTTGAATCAAAGATTAAACAAGCTCAAAAGTCCGAGAAGTCAAACGTGTTCTAAAATCGGATAACTATGTAAATATCGGGACTTTAATCGACGGATCGATAGAATGAGGTCTTGTAAACCAAATGAGTGTTGGTACTCATATGAATTGGTTTAACAAAGTCTACATTCTGATTTGTAAAATATTCCTAAGTGCTTTTGACCTGCTATGACTCGTTAAGGTAGTTTACGTAGAAACGTGTTCGGATGTTTAGATATATGTTATGATACGTCTAATATGCCAAAATAAGTTTAAGATAGTTGCAACATCAGTTTATATGTCAAAACATTGGTCACATATGCTTAAAGTGGATTTATGCGCAAAAAGGGCATTTTGGTCATTTATATAGGCATAACTAGCGACTTAACATAATACAAACCAAACGATGTGATCATAAGGTATAACCTCATAGGGTTATTCCCTATACAACTATGGACACAAATATGTGTTTGGTCGGATCCTAAGATTGACCAAACGAGTCAGGTTCGAAAGTCAAAGCGGTGGTCAAGACCGCTCGACTTACGACCCTAAACAAGCACTAAACTAAAAGTGGCGAGTTAAACATGTCAAAACATGTTTAACTAAGTTAGAAAACTACTTTGATATCAAAACAAGGTGTTTTGATACCTAAAAATGTTTCCGTCGTAAAATGCACATAATGCGCACTTTTGACCGAAGCTTTGACTCGTCAATTTGACTAGTAACGTGGTAAATCAGTAGGCATGATCGCTAAGGATCATAACCATCGTGATTAAGATCACGTTGCAAAGTTTAATTGGACTTTGCTTTGACCAATAAATGGTCAAAGGTGAAAGTCAAACACTCTTTGACTTTTAGCTTGAAATAGCTAAATGAATGAACAAGGCTAAGTTAGAACACTTACTTGTGCTCAAGGCAGCCAAGGATGAATAAAAAGACTTAGAAAACTCAGTTGGGAGACCTCCAACAATGTGGGAGTTCTCCACTGAGAGTTATAGAGAGAAAGGGAAGGAATGAGCAAAGAATGTGGTTGCATACGACACCTATTTATACCTGTGGAGCTTGCACAAGATCATTCTATGTGTTAGGGGAGGTTGTAGGATCATTACAAGTGTATAATGATGTGTTTCAACCAGAAGAAGTGTGGCAATTTCGAAAGATTAGTGAACAAGGAAGTAAACAAGAAGCTGCCAAGTTTCTGCTGAGCTGGGGGGTCCTTGCGGACCATAAGGGCTATGGGCTAATGGTCCGTAAGCCCCTTAGCTGATAGCAAGTTTTGAAAATTGGCAGAACAGGCCCCTGAACTCGTTTCGTCGCGTTTTGGCACTTCTAACACCCTTTAACCCCATTTTTACGCTCTATAAGGACGTTAAAGCATAGGGAACTTGAAATATATTCAAAAATGTCTCGGGCGTCGGTTCATTAAGTCGTACGGTTGCGGTTTTCAGTTAATTACGACGGGAATCGTAACCAACGCAAATGACCGTAAATGCGCAATGAATGGTATTTTTGAATTCCAATCACTAAAATACAAGATTTTAATGATTACAAAAAGTTTTGGATGTGCGTACATGTTCTGGATAATGATATAGCCGAATCGACATAGTTTTTACAGAATTTGCAAAATAGCCCCTGAGCTTGCATAACCGTGTTTTTGCAATACCGAAGCCCTCAAAACTTATTTCTAAGTTATGTAAAAGGGTATTTAGGGTATGTTTAGCTTATGTCGTTATTCCGGAGTGTACATCGCGTTAAACTGATTACGTTTGCGTAATAGTTTGCGATTTCACTTCCGGAAGTTGTTTAAGAGTTCGGAATCGTGCAAGAACTGTATACGTGCAATTGTCACGATAGAAATACAAATCTCGTAAATAAAACACAAAAATTTCATTGATTGATAAATCGTTCGGAATCATTACACGATCAGATCACCACAAATGTCACAGTCTCCCTACTTTAGGAAATTTTGTCTCGAAATTTAATTCGAGGAAACTTGCGGAAACAGATGTGGATATTTCGCTTTCATTTGATCCTCTCGTTCCCAAGTAAATTCTGGGCCACGTTTGGATTCCCAGCAAACTTTGACTATCGGTATACGTCTGCGCTTGAGTTTCTTGACTTCACGGTCCAAAATCTCCACGGGTTTCTCGACAAAGTGCATAGTATCATCTACGTGAATTTCGTTGAGAGGGACACGAAGAGTAGCGTTAAGATTGGACACGTGGAATTTTGGGTGAACGTTCCCAAGTTTAGGAGGTAGCTCAAGTCGGTAGGCCTCCTTTCCGATTCTTTCAACGATCTTGAATGGTCCAATGTATCGTGGTGCAAGTTTTCCTTTTTTTCCAAATCTGACCACTCCTTTCCAAGGGGATACCTTGAGTAGGACATGATCACCGACTTGGAATTCCAAGGGCTTGCGTCGTTTGCCCGCATAACTCTTTTGACGGCATCTAGCTGTCAGAAGGTTATCGCGTATTTTCTTGACTTTGTCTATTGTGTCATGAATAAGTTTAGGTTCAGTAAACTGAGACTCTCCAACATCATTCCAATAGACAGGTGAACGACATTTTCGACCGTATAAAGCTTCGAAAGGCGCCATGTTGATGCTGGCGTGATAACTATTGTTGTAGGAGAATTCGATCAACGGTAGATGCGAATCCCAACAACTACCAAAGTCTATCACACACGCTCTAAGCATATCCTCCAATGTTTGAATTGTTCGTTCAGTTTGTCCATCCGTTTGAGGATGATAGGCGGTGCTCAAATTGAGTTTAGTTCCCATAGCAGATTGCATGGTCTTCCAAAAGTGAGATGAGAACCTAGCATCTCTGTTAGATATGATGTCTAAAGGAACACCATGACGAGATACAATCTCATCAACATAGATCTTGGCAAGTTTGTCAGCAGAGTAATCCTCACGAATTGCCAAAAAGTGTGCTGACTTTGTCAGACGATCAATGACTATCCAAATGGCATCAAGACCTCTGGATGTGCGCGGTAGTTTTGTGATGAGATCCATAGCAATGTTCTCCCACTTCCATACCGGTATTTCTGGTTGTTTGAGCAAACCAAATGGACGTTGGTGTTTAGCCATGACTTTAAGAAAAGTTAGGCATTTTGATACATACAAGGCAATGTCTTTCTTCATACCCGGCCACCAATACTGGGTACGAAGAAGATCTTTGTACATTTTATCTGCACCAGGATGGATTGAATAACGAGACTTATGAGCTTCGTCCACCAATAAGGTGCAGAGATTGTCTTGACTTAGAACCCACAAACGGTTCAAATAATAGAGTAATCCATTATCTATCGTTTCGAGTTGAAGTTCAAGATTTTGAGGTAGCTCATTTTTCAACAAGCCTTGGTTCACAAATGTACGTTGTGCTTGTAGGATATGTGTCTGAATATCGGATTGAATTCTAACACAATGAAGCTTGATATGTTCCTTACGACTAAGCGCATCGGCCACAACATTCGCCTTACCAGGAGGTAGCGAATTTTGCAATCGTAGTCGTTTAAAAGGTTGACCCAGCGTCGTTGTCTCATGTTCAGCTCCTTTTGACTGAATATATGTTGGAGACTTTTATGGTCCATGAGAACCACACACCTCGTACCATAAAGGTAAAGTCTTCAAATTTTGAGAGTAAAAACTGCAGCACCTAACTTAAGATCATGAGTCGTGTAGTTCTTCTCGTGGACTTTCAATTGTCTTGACGCATAGGCTATGACTTTATATCGTTGCATGAGAACACAACCAAGGCCTAGACTCGATGCGTCACAATAGACAACAAAATCATCGTTGCCATCGGGTAAGGATAGAATAGGAGCACTGCAGAGTTTTTGTTTCAGAGTTTGGAAAGCTTCCTTTTGTTTGGGTCCCCACTCAAAAGGCTTATTCTTTTGAGTCAAAGCGGTGAGGCGAACCGCGATCTTTGAGAAGTTCGCGATGAATCGATGGTAATATCCAGCAAGACCAAGAAATGAGCGAACTTCTATGGGAGTAGTGGGTGTGTTCCAATCCTTAATCGCAGTGATTTTGGAAGGATCCACATGTATACCTTGCTCGTTGACTATGTGTCCAAGAATTGAACTTCTTTTAGCCAAAACTCGCACTTGGAGAATTTGGCATAATGTTGTTCTTTCTTTAGTAGTTCCATAGTTAATCGAAGGTGTTGTTCGTGTTCTCGAGACTTGGAATGAATAAGAATTCCGTTGATGAAAACAATGATTAACTTGTCCAAATAAGGTTTACAAACCTGATTCATCAAGTCCATGAAAACAGCTGGAGCATTTGTCAAACCGAAAGGCATGACAGTAAACTCGTAGTGACCATATTGAGTCCGAAAAGCAGTCTTGGGAATATCTTCTTCGAGCACACGAAGTTGATGATACCCAGAACGTAGATCAATCTTTGAAAAGCAAGTAGCAGCTTGTAGCTGATCAAAGAGATCATCAATGGGAGGTAGGGGATATCGATTTTTGATCATGAGTTTGTTGACCTCACGATAATCGATACACATACGGAAAGATCCGTCCTTCTTTTTAACAAGTAGGACAGGAGCGCCCCAGGGTGAATAGCTCGTGCGGATGAATCCTTTATCAGATAGCTCTTGAAGCTGTTTCGATAACTCTTGCATCTCAGACGGTGCAAGACGCTATGGAGGCTTAGCAATTGGGTTGACACAGGTACTAGATCAATGTGGAACTCGACTTGACGCACAAGAGGTAAACCAGGTAATTCTTTGGGAAAGTCCTCAGGATAATCTCGAACAACGGGGATATCCTGAACAGTTTTGTTTTTGCCTTTCTCCTCTATGATATGTGCCAGGAAAGCAACATAGTTCTTTCGTAGGTATTTTTGGGCTTGGTTACAGGTCACGAGTTTAAGATTACTAGCGGGTTTCTCTCCATGAACTTCTAAGACTTCACCAGAGGGAAGAGGTATTCAAACTATCTTGTCAAAACAAATAACTTCGGCATGATGCTTGGTTAGCCAATCCATTCCTATGATGATGTTGAAACTCCCGAGTTGCATTGGTGTGAGGTTAATGGTGAAAAGGTGGTTATTGAGGTTCAATTGGCAATCATGAATGACAGAATCTAGTTTAAGAGGTTCGCCACTAGTTATTTCGACTGTCAAGCACTTTCCTAAGGACACGAAACTCATATCAGCACCCGAAATGGTTCAAAGGCTAAGGACACGAAACTCATATCAGCACCCGAATCGAAAAGAACAGAAGCAGGATGATTGTTGACAAGGAACGTACCGTTAACGACTTCGTTATCAGCACGGGCCTCGTTGGCGTTAATGTTGAATGCTCGTCCACGAGCTTGATTGGCAATGGTTAATTTCGGGCAATTGTTTTTGTAATGCCCCATCTCACCACAGTTAAAACATGACCCGGGTGGAAAGTGAGGTCGAACGAGATTTGCTTGAGGTTGGACAGGGTTCTGTGCAGCTTGGTTTGGAACAGATCGACAAACGTTGGCCAAGTGACCAAATCTTCCACAAGTAGTACATTGACGACATGGGTGATGAACTTGGTGGTGACCGTTGCACCGATTGCACAATGGTGCAGTACCAGCATATGGCTTCCTCACAGGAGGTTGAGCTGGTTGGTTTTGGGGAGCAGTTGGAGCGGGTTGTGTGGTAACAGCGAAGTTCTGAGAGGCTTACGCTTATTCGATCGTTTAGAAGGCTCAGCTTTGTTTCTATTTTGTTTCTCTTGAGTGGTTTTGGCGGATGATTTCTTATCACCTTTGTGATGAAGGTTACCCTTTTGACCTGAGACTCGGTCAATGTTGCAGCTAGCTCAATGGCCTGTCGGACGGTGGTTGGGTTACTTCCGGTAACAATGTCCTGAACAGGATTATGCAAACCATCGATATACTTCTCGATCGCCTTATCCAAAGGCGTCACCATCGAAGGACAGAGTAAACTCAACTCCTCGTACCAGTCAGTATACGCACGATGCTCACCACTATCCTGTTTGAGATCATGGAATTTGTTTTCGAGCGCGCGCCCTCTGCTCATGACGAGGACAGAATCCATTCATCATTAGAGCCCTAAGCTCTTCCCAAGTTTGAGTTAAGGCTACATTAACACCTCTGTCTCTCATAATACCATTCCACCATGTAAGAGCTCTCTTTTTGAATACGCTCGACGCAAACTCAACTTTTCGCTCGTTTGGGCATTGCACATGATGAAAAGTACTTTCGAGGCTTTCAAACCATTGCAAAAGCCCAGTAGCTCCCTCAGACCCAGAAAACGAGAGTGGTTTAGCCGAACAAAATTGTTTATAGTTGCATGGAGCTGGTGTATTGTTATTGTTATTGTTGTTCGCTTGATTAAGTTGGGTCACGAGTGTAGGTCCGCGATCAGGCGGTTCTAGACAGAAGTTAGTGGATAAACGTAAACCGATTCGGTAGAATGTTATTACAGAAAGGAGTAGAAGTAGAATGCAGCAGAAGTCTTCATTCATACTGAAAGAGTTTACATCTTCAAAGTCAAGCTGCCGGAGTTCCTAGAGAGAATCCGGCAGCACCTCCCCGTAGGGATGCAAAAAACTTAAATGACAAATGAACAACACATATATATATAGGGAGACAAGTTCGCTGGAGTGTATGGAAGTTCGGCCGAACTTGACTTCCTAAGAGCATTCTCGAGCGAACTTGGCCTGCATTAGTCAAGTTCGAGTGAACTTGACTAAAGGCACATCAAGTTCGGGCGAACTTGACCAATACAGGTCAAGTTCAGGCGAACTTGTTCCCTTTTACACTGTAATATCCGTATTTCGGTCGTGTTTTCGATTCTAACCTATACAATATTCAACACATGCTCAATCTAGCCTATTCGACAAGTGACGAACACAAAGTGCACCAACTGATTCCCCTTGTTCATTACTGTCGAATCTTGTTTTTCAAACGTGAGCCGTGTTTGAATATTCTTGCAACTTCAATCAAGGTATCTGACGATGTCGTCGAAATGCGTCAACAAATTCCCCCTTAATTGATGATCCGGGTTTGCGTTATCAACATCTAATTCCCCCTGAAATCTCCAGTGCAGATATTTGTTGCGCAGTTTCTAACCTCCTCTGATTTGCTTGATCGACAGATTATCTTGAATAGACACCAATTTGAAGCTCATCAATGCAGCTTCTCCATTTCAACTTTAACCACATCCGCGTTCAGTTTACCGCATATCTCCTATGCTCGATCTTCTGATCTTCAAGACTCAACCGGCAATTGATAGAAACTTCGAATTACCACACTGATAAACTTCAAATCAATGTTTACCTGCAAAAATCTAAAATACCGATTTCCGTAATCACTCCAGATCAGCAAATCGGTAATCTTTTTCAATCAGCAAATCTTCATCGGAAACAAATCATCTGGTAACACTTCGAATCTGAGAATCACTTGTCCATGATCAAATCACATTCTTCCTCTTCAGTCATAATGCCAGATATATAGCTATCTTGGGTAGACCAGCGCCACTTAATCACCAAACATCATCATCCAATGGCGGTTAGTCCAAAGAAAAGAATGATTCATCTGCTTAAAGACTAAAAATAATGGCCACCAAAGGCTATCATCAGTTCGCGTATCTGGGATAACTTCAGATCTCCTTGGTAATTTTGAAACCATCCGTCTTTGGTGCTAGTCATTAATCCTAAGATCATCACTGAACGTTTTAAACGTCCTCAATTCCTTCATCGGTACTAACGACTGCTAATCCAGCTAACTGCTCCTTAACCGGAGATCAGGACTCTAACCCTTAAGAATCAATCTGTATCATGATCTGATAAATCAGAACTTCCTATGATCACAAAATCTCAATGAATCTCAATTCTATGCATTCCCAAAAATCTGCAATCGGCAACCACCCGGATACTGTTGCAGTAGTCACAAATTTCAAAAATGTCGGAATCTTCAAATATTGAAAATTTTTTGTTCCCCCTCATTTTTGCAAATTTTGACCATACTGAAATTTTCACTGAAATTCCCCCTCAAATCCGGAATTTTCAATTTTCATCAAATGAGGAATTTAACTTTAGGCCCATCGGTAGTCTTCAACTCTAATGATCACCAAATTGCTTTGGAATCAATGACTACCCTCTCATCTTCAACCATCTCTAACCTCATAATCTCAGCCTATCTCTAAGGCCTCTGACGGTGTCCCCGAACAGTCAGTATCGGACGTTAAAATTTCAAAAAAAAATTCTATCACCAAATTTTTTCTAGACACCCGTCTCATCAAACCGAGCAATAAATTTTTTTCAATGCCTTTTTTAAGGCTCCCTGGTAAGTTCGGGTGAACTTGAGTGACACTATGTGACAAGTTCGGTCGAACTTAGTCGGTTTGAGACAAGTTCGGGCGAACTTGCATGAAATAGACAAGTTCGGGCGAACTTATGCTTAATTTTAATGAAAATCAGTCAAGTTCGGGCGAACTTGATGAAAAATCATGAAAATCTTTGTCAAGTTCGGGTGAACTTGACCTCCACAGGTCAAGTTCGGGCGAACTTGGTCCCCAAAATCAGCCTTTTTTCACATTTTTCGATCCAAAATCCTTATTTCTTCAAATTTCGAGATGATTCCACCATAGACCTGGTCGAAAATGGTTTTCTAACAATCCTATCCATTCACTTTTAGATTTTTTCCGTGGATTGTAAGTTTATTTGATGATTTACGTCTAAAACCCCTCCTAATGTCCATAAATGTCCAAATTCATGAGCTTGGGTGATAACCGTAGCTCTGATACCAATTGTAGGTCCGTGATCAGGCAGTTCTAGATGGAAGTTAGTGGATAAATGTAAACCGATTTGGTAGAATGCTATTACATAAAGGATTAGAAACAGAATGCAGCGGAAGTCTTCATTCATACCGAAAGAGTATACATCTCCAGCTGCCGGAGTTCCTGGAGAGAATCCGGCAACACCTCTCTGTAGGGATGCTAAAAACTTAAATGAAAAATGAACAACACACCTATATATAGAGAGACAAGTTCGCTGGAGTGTATGGAAGTTCGGGCGAACTTGACCTAGTCAAGTTCGGCCGAACTTGACTTCCTAAGAGCATTTCGAGTGAACTTGGCTTGCATTAGTCAAGTTCGAGCGAACTTGACTAAAGGCACATCAAGTTTCGGGCGAACTTGTTCCCTTTTACACTGTAATCTCCGTATTTCGGTGGTGTGTTCGATTCTAACCTATACAATATTCAACACACGCTCAATCTAGCCTATTCGACAAGTGACGAACACAAAATGCACCAACAGATTCGCCTCTGTCGTGACAAAATCTCTGAAGTTACAAATGAAATGACAAGACTCCTATTTATAAGAGTGCAAGTTCGCTGGTGTGATGCAAGTTCGGGCGAACTTGCATAGACAAGTTCAGTCGAACTTTTCTTCAACACTACAATCTTAAGCGAACTTGACCTTATATATACATAAACTTTAACATTTCGCTCCTAAATACAG
Source organism: Scalesia atractyloides (assembly GCA_947069175.1). NCBI lineage: Eukaryota > Viridiplantae > Streptophyta > Magnoliopsida > Asterales > Asteraceae > Scalesia > Scalesia atractyloides. The sequence continues at coordinate 34,795,766 of CAMTDV010000030.1, forward strand.
ACTCGATACTATACGATGACGTAGGCAACTGACATATGCATCAACGGACTCCCACTTGGATGTTGCCGTAGTCATCATTCTTCAATTAAATTCCTGAGTCTTTAATGTTCTCTTGATCTTTATATCTTGAATAACTTTAACATCCATGCTCCCCCTTGCTTTGAGCTTTCTGGTATCTTTAATCAACATGTTTATCTAGCTCCCCCTCAAATGATGCTCTGAATCTCTAAGATTTGACGATTAAGAACAATCACACGTATCCACACACAAACAGTTTGTTAACAGTCTCGTTGGTCCGGCTCACATTCAACATTATTAGGTTACCATGGAAGATTTTGAAAGAAAATCTTTTTGGATTTTTAATATTGAATGCAGAAATGTAAACAAACTAAAATGTAATATTTACAGTTTATATTTTTGTGAGAAAACGTGCTAGAGGATCATATTAGTTTTTGAGACAAACCACCAGTACCGTTGACCTTTTAATGACTTTAAGTTTTAAAGTTGTTTACCTAGATTGTCGATATGTTTGTCCACTTAAACTTTAACACATTTCTCAATTGTTTCAAGATATGTTAAGATATGAATTATGAAACTTGACTTATCTATGGTTCCCACTTCTTGAATATACTCCCGTATCAAGATTCCCTAGATTTCATCTTACAGATGAATATAGCGTAATTGATATCTGTATCTGGGTTAGTGTGAGACCTTGAGAGCTCAGGTTAGTACTACCGTACAGACAAAGAGATGAAGGCTGGACTTTGAGGTGTGTTCCAATTAAGGAATCGTTTAAGCACTGCAATTGATTAGATCTTTCGATATTTTTCAAGTTTGCATGCAGTTTGGGGTTTTTAGCATAAAGTATTATAGAAGTTCTAGGCTATTGCTTCCGCAAAATCAGAAGAACTTGTATAATACCCCAGATATCAACTATCTATAAAGACCTCGTATCTCAGAATCAGGCAATCTCTCAAACAAAATTTCGGAGTACTAAGTCCATATATCTAAGATGTGTTAATCTACAAGATTATGCAGTTGTAAAATTTAGTTTATATCCCTGAAACAATTTACTAAACGTGTAAAACCTATCGACACATCCACAGTAAGACTTGTTTATAACTTTTTTAAACTTTACAAATATTTAGCGTACTTGATAGTCCACTGATGTACTATCATTTCCTTTTTGCGCAGTCCGTGATCAGGCGGTTCTAGATGGAAGTTAGTGGATAAACATAAGCCGATTCGGTAGAATGTTATTACAGAAAGGAGTAGAAGTAGAATGCAGCGGAAGTCTTCATTCATACCGAAAGAGTTTACATCTTCAAAGTCAAGCTGCCGGAGTTCCTGGAGGGAATCCGGCAGCACCTCCCGTAAGGATGCCAAAAACTTAAATGGCAAAATGAACAACACACCTATATATAGGGAGACAAGTTCGCTGGAGTGTAGGTGAGTTCGGGCGAACTTGACTATGTCAAGTTTGGTCGAACTTGACATCAACATGTAATCTCAAGCGAACTTGGCCCTGCTATAGTCAAGTTCGAGCGAACTTGACCAATACAGGTCAAGTTCGGGCGAACTTGATCCCTTTTGCACTGAAATCTCCGTATTTCGGTCGTTTGTTCGATTCTAACCTATACAATATTCAACACACGCTCTATCTAGCCTATTCGACAAGTGACGAACACAAAGTGCACCAACAGATTCCCCCTTGTTCGTTACTGTCGAATCTTGGTTTTCTAATTTTTTCAAGATGCGAGTTTATTATATTTTGTTTTTCAATAACATTTTTATTCAAAACAGATTTATCATTTTCAAAAATTTTTATATTATTTTGAAAGTATTTCACATTTTGTAATTTTTTATTTTCTAAAATTGTTATTTGATTTTCAAAATTCTTTTCATTTTCTTTTAACTTTTTATTTTCTAATGACAAACATTCCAAATCTTTCAAAAGTTTGACATTAATAGATTCGAATTTTTGACAATTTAAGCACACAGATTCAGTACACTTTGTGCAAGGTTTTTCGACCTCCACAATTTGTACCTTTACCACTTCTTTATCAACAATTTTTACCTCTGACTTTACCTTCTTGCTTTTAATCATCTCAGCACGCTCCAGATATTTAGCACGTAGAGCATTCCATAGCTTTTGTGCCATATCACATTCTTGTATTTCCTTTCACCGACTACTGTAGCAGATTAATCATTTGCTTTTCAGCAAAATAATCATCTTGTTGTTGAGTAGAATATTTGCACTTCTCCAAAATTTGCTGATTTTCATCTCTAGGAATGACATAACCTGTCTCAATCACGACCCAACAACAGAAATGCGTAGCTTTGACCCAGCTCTCAAATTTTCCTTTCGAAACATCATATTCATCTATATTCATCAACATAGGAGGCTTCATGGACTCCATTTCAATTTCCAAACTAATCTGTCGTTCAAAACACTTGAAAATGATTAGCAAACAGACAACTTTTAGAAAAATTTGACTTTTTAACCGACAATATCAACGTATCGGTTTGCTAAAAACGTTTAAAATTTTTCAGAAAACTTTTTTTTACCAGATTAGAGCTTTAAACTCTCTCGTCAATACGAATCTAACGATATATAATGTTCGAGACTTTTTTTTAGGAACCTTGGACAAGTTCGGTCGAACTTGTCACAGCGTTTGAAACTCAGCTATTTAACAAGTTCGGGAGAACTTGCATAAGTTTCAAGAGAAACAAGCAAGTTCGGGCGAACTTGTATAAGTTTGAAGAGAAACAAGCAAGTTCGGGCGAACTTGTACTAAATTTTCAACAAATTTTAATCAAGTCGGGCGAACTTGATAAAATTTGATTGAAAAGTAAGCAAGTTCGAGCGAACTTACTTAAAACCTTGAAAAATCAATCAAGTTCGGGCGAACTTGATGAAAATGTGAATTTTTCAGTCAAGTTCGAGTGAACTTGATGTTAAGTTCGAGCGAACATGTGTTTTCAAACATGGTTTTTCATGTTTTCGGCATGAATTTGTTTGTTTTAAGCTTTGATCTTTTCAAGGGTTTATGTATTATGGATTTTACGTATTATACTTGAAAATCAGTCCATTTTATCCATGAATCTTCCATGAAAAGTTAAAAATGAAAGAAATGAGTAGAAGATGAGATGATTTCAGTCCAATGTCTTCAAATTAGGCCAATCCTGCTCTGATACCACTTGAAGGTCCGTTATACGGATCGTTTGGGCACTAATCTGACAAACCTAAGGTAAACGTGCAGAATCTGTTTGCTTAGGTGACATTGGATACACTCATTTGTTTCTATTTAATCACCGTTTCATTAATATTCAACGTTATAGATCCTGGAAACACTTTGACAGAGCTTCGCCTCTATCGTGACAAAATCTCTGAAGTTACAAATGAAATGACAAGACTCCTATTTATAGGAGTGCAAGTTCGCTAGTGTGATGCAACTTCGGGCGAACTTGCATAGACAAGTTCGGTCGAACTTGTCTTCAACACTACAATCTCAAGCGAACTTGACCCTATATATACATAAACTTCGACATTTCGCTCCTAAATACAGACTCGATATTATACGATGACGTAGGCAATAGACATATGCATCAACAACAAGATTTAGGAGTACAGTAGCAATTTGCTGAGCGATAATGGCTGCCATTTCGGCATTTTGAGTTGTATCACGTCTAGGAGGCATTCTAAAAGAAAACATGAAGGAATATATGTGAGATTTGAAATAAATCAAGAGAGGTGTTGAAAATATCGACAAAATAAAGATGGTGGTCATTCGTTCGTTTCTCAAAACAAACAAACGACACACGGTTACTAATCAAAATAAATGGGTCTTTATAATGTATCGCGAAGAGATGCATTAGCCTATAAGTGGACACTCACCCCAAGAGTTCCCAGGTAAGAGTGATTGGTCCGATAAGTGGATTTGTACGAACACTCTAGCCTTAGACAGAAAACTGTACAGGCACCCACCCTTCCAGATTGCATGTGTTCACATTAATAAAACCCAAACTTTGACGAGATTTGAAAACCTTGAAGGCATAAAGCCCAAAAATGATTCATCTAGGAATAGATGTTTTTCTTTGCAAAAAGTTTTCAGAAAGATTTTGTGACTTTTGTATTTTTTTGGAATTCACCTAAGGATAGGTGATAGTATTGTATTTTATGAATCTCAACGCAAGTAAACTTGCGTTAGGGTCCTAGGAAGGTTATAGTCTAGGTCAAAGCATTACTAATAACCTAATTCCCTATAACCAGTGGTCTGATACCAATCTGTAACACCCCGACCGCGTAAAAACAACAAACCGCGGCGGAAACGTCGGGGAGTCATGTTAACAGATTGTTTCAACAACACGTGGTAATTAAAGTTATGTTTTGTTGAATATTGAAATTCGTAGTTACATTGTCTTGGAAATTAAAAAAAAAACTAAATAAACTATTGTCTTTCATATTTTAAGGCACTAAGTCTGCGTCCGATCCTAAGTGAGCATGCATCAACATCATGCATTGTTCCCTGAAACATACGTGAAAACGAGTCAGCAAAAATATGCCGGCGAGTACATAGGTTTTGTGAGTATGTTTAAAATCATGGCCTTGAATATGTATTTGCAATACCTCGTCAGACTACTAGAGTCGTTAATTGAAAACCGTGTTATCAAAAGGTAATTTGTATTGCAATGATAACTAACCAACTAAAACAAGTTAGTTATAGTTTATAAAAGACTTGTAGCCATGAATCTTGACCAAAACATTTGTTTTGTAAATTCGAGTAGTAAATCGTCTTGAAGAAACTTTGTATGGTTTATATCTTTAATTGAAAATCGTTGCGTGTCATTGTTCGAAAACCTCTGTTTCAAGTGATGCAAATAACACCACGAATGTGATACGATAAAAGCACTTATATATAGGAAGTACCAGTGGCGTATCTACCATGCTTTTATCACATTACACACGTACTGTTATCTAAATCACTTACCATAAACCAATCGTCCATTGTTCGTGTCATAAACCATTCGTCCATTCTTTGTGACATAAACCAAATTGTTCATCTCCTTGTCATAAACCACATTGTTCATTGTTTTTAATTGTGAAAACTTTTGGTCGTTTTGGTGAATACATTCAAACCTATGTTGACTCGTCTATACCACAAAAGGGTATCTTTAAATGGCAATAACAAACCACCAAAGGGTTTGTTAAAGTAAACATTTTCAGTCGTTCCCCAAACTTCCCCACAAACACCGGGAACCTTGGTAACGGGACTGTCAGTCCTATGGTACCATAACTTACTACTGGTCGGCATAGCCAAAGCTAATGAATCTCACTCGTGTCATGTATATAATGCACCAACAAGTTCGTTCACATTATTGAAATTGTCGTGTTTATATAAACCATAGCATTTGTAATTTGAAAACTTGAAAACAATTTAGCACTTATGAATCACCCCAAAATATTTGAAAAACATAAAAGAGGGGACTATGTACTCACTTGGGGTTGCAAAATAACCTTGAATCAAAGATTAAACAAGCTCAAAAGTTCGAGAAGTCAAACGTGTGCTAAAATCGGATAACTATGTAAATATCGAGACTTTAATCGGCGGATCGGATAGAATGAGGTCTTGTAAACCAAATGAGTGTTGGTACTCATATGAATTGGTTTAACAAAGTCTACATTCTGATTTGTAAAGTACTCCTAAGTGCTTTTGACCTGTTATGACTCGTTAAGGTAGTTTACGTAGAAACGTGTTCGGATGTTTAGATATGTGTTATGATAAGTCTAATATGCCAAAATAAGTTTAATATAGTTGCAACATCAATTTATATGTCAAAACATTGGTCACATATGCTTAAAGTGGATTTATGCGCAAAAAGGGCATTTTGGTCATTTATATAGGCATAACTAGCGACTTAACATAATACTAACCAAACGACGTGACCATAAGGTATAACCTCAGAGGGTTATTCCCTATACAACTATGGTCACAAATATGTGTTTGGTTGGATCCTAAGATTAACCAAACGGGTCAGGTTCGAAAGTCAAAGCGGTGGTCAAGACCGCTCGACTTACGACCCTAAACAAGCACTAAACTAAAAGTGACGAGTTAAACAATAAGTTAGAAAACGAATTTGATATCAAAACAAGGTGTTTTGATACCTAAAAATGTTTCCGTCATAAAATGCACATAATGCGCACTTTTGACCGAAACTATGACTCGTCACTTTGACTAGTAACATGGTAAATCAGTAGGCATGATTGCTAAGGATCATAACCATCGTGATTATTACGATCACGTTGCAAAGTTCAATTGGACTTTGCTTTGACCAATAAATGGTCAAAGGTAAAAGTCAAACACTGTTTGACTTTAGCTTGAAATAGCTAAAATGAATGAACAATGCCAAGTTAGAACACTTACTTGTGCTCAAGGCAGCCAAGGATGAAGAAAAAGACTTAGAAAACTCAGTTGGGAGACCTCTAACAATGTGGGAGTTCTCCACTGAGAGTTATAGAAAGAAAGGGAAGGAATGAGCAAAGAATGTGGTTGCATACCACACCTATTTATACCTGTGGAGCTTGCACAAGATCATTCTATGTGTTAGGGAGGTTGTAGGATCATTACAAGTGTATAATGATGTGTTTCAACCAGAAGAAGTGTGGCAATTTCGAAAGATTAGTGAACAAGGAAGTAAACAAGAAGCTGCCAAGTTTCTTGCTGAGCTGGGGGGGTCCTTACGGACCGTAAGGGCTATGGGCTATGGTCCGTAAGCCCCTTAACTGACAGCAAGTTTTGAAAATTGGCAGAACTGGCCCCTGAACTCGTTTCGTCGCGTTTTGGCACTTCTAACACCCTTTAACCCCATTTTTAAGCTCTATAAGGACGTTAAAGCATAGGGAACTTGAAATATGTTCAAAAATGTCTCGGGTGTCGGTTCGTTCGGTCGAATGGTTGCGGTTTCCGGTTAATTACGACGGAATCGTAACGAACGCGCAAATGACCGTAAATGCGCAACGAATGATATTTTTGAATTCCAATCACTAAAATACAAGATTTTAATGATTACATAAATTTTTGGAAGTGCGTACATGTTCCAGATAACGATATACGCGAATCGGCATAGTTTCGCAGAATTTGCAAAATAGCCCCTGAGCTTGCATAAGCGTGTTTTTGCCATACAGCGGTACTCAAAACTTATTTCTAAGTTATGTAAAAGGGTATTTAGGGTATGTTTAGCTTATGTCGTTGTTCCAGAATTTACGTCGCGTTAAACTGATTACGTTTGCGTAATAGTTTGGGATTTCACTTCTAGAAGTTGTTTAAGAGTTCGGAATCGTGCAAGAACTGTATACGTGCAATTGTCACGATAGAAATACAAATCTCGTAAATAAAACCCAAAAAATTCATTGATTGATAATTCGTTCGAAATCTTTACACCATCGGATCAACACAAATGTCACAGATTGGATGGAGATTTCTTCAATGATACAAAGATTGCAGAATTATAAAGTAGAATCAAGTATCTGGAAGATGACAGAAAGAATTTAGAAGATGTCTTATCAAGTTTTCTTTTTGAAAATGAAAGATTACGAAGGTTGGTTGAAGGATATGAAGCTGAAAGAGTTCAGAATGACAGAAAGATTGATTTGTTTCAAAAGGTGCTGACAAAGAAGCTGGGAATTGATTTTAATGTTGAATTTGATATAATTGAGGCAAAGGAAGCTAGAGAAAAAGCTATCGAGAGGACAAGAAAAGCTGAAGCAGATGCTGCAGCTGCAAGCAAAGGAAAGAATAAAATTGATGCTATGCCGATCATTGTGCCTGTTCAAGAGAAAGCACCTGAGCCTCAACCAGATTAGGTCACTGAACATGTGCAAGAAACTGTGTCTGTACAAGAGAATGTTCTTGATTCTGAACCTGTTCAAGAAACAATCATTGAAACAGAGAAAGAACAAGAAGATGAAAAAGAAACATAGGCTAGGAAAGTGTCAGAGTATGAAGATGTTGATATTTCTCAATTCATGATGGTTGGTGATCTTATCGATGTTAATCGGTTTCAACAAAGCAAAAATATTTGGATAGAAAAAAAGATGGAAGCAGAAATCGATGAAGAAATAGATGAATATGATGAGAATGATGATGCAAATGTTGGAGGTGATGATAAGAAAGATGATGATGACAAAGTTGATGACGATGATAATACACAGGGTGGTACAAGATTGTTTGTTCAAGAGGCTAAATTCAATGAATCGTTCGATTACAATGCCAATCTGAACGATACTGTGAATTAAGAAAGTGAAGCACAAAGATAGGGGGAGACGAAGGACCCTGTACACGATGCAGAGCAATCAGGAATCCTCACAGCTGCACCTATATCGGTTGTTCCTGATTTGCCAAACCCCGAGTATTCTATATTGAACATGGTGTGGAAGAAGGTGAATTTGTACGTTATTACACGAAGGAGGAGATAGCAGAGATGTTAGGGGTTGATAAAGACAAATTTGAATTTGAATTTGATTTTGAGGAGGAGTTAAACAATATCAGTCATCTAAGCCTAAAGATTATTTGTACAAGTATGTTACGGATGCTAATAATTATAATGAGGTAGTCGTGGAGGATGATTCTGATGAAGAGACAGTCAAATATTCTGGAGAGAATACGGATGACTTCCCAACCTTTCAAGAAATGTTTGCTGAAGCTACTGATGATTTGTTAAAGAGAAGAGTTGAAGAAACTGTGAAATACGGTAGTATTCCTAAACGATTATCAAAAGAAGAAATAGCTAAAGCAAAGAAGTCGTGGTTCAAGGAATTACCCAAAGAAAGAAAGTTCAGACGTTCGTTGGCTTTCTTCACACGAGATCAGGATAAATCACTTGGTGACATATTTTCAGTTGGGGTTGGATTAAAGAGTTGAATGTTTATGCTATCAAAAGGGAATTTGGAGTGCAATACTTTAGATTTCTCTGTGATATTCAAACGTTGCCCTGGTGGGATGTGGAAGAGCTAGTTCAAACAAAGATGATAAACTTCCAAATGAAGTTCAATGACCAACAATTTGTTAGTTGATCATATACGAAGCTGCTCATGGTTTTAATTACTGGAAACCGCACATACCAAAGAAGAAGATCAAGATTGATCCAATAACAAAAGAGAAAGATGTCACGTTGACTATCAAGCGGCCACGGGTGATGAGGAATATGCCTTTGAAGAAAATCGAGCACGATTTCTATGAATTCTTCAAATGGTGGCACTATGATATTGAGACTTGTGAAGCAGTGATTATATTGAAGAATGATGAAATTTGGAGATCTATCAAGATACTAGACCCGATGTGGCTAGTAAACAGTTTTGAGAAAGGTGTGGAATGTTTATTCTACAACAAGATATGCTACAAGGCTAAGGAGAAAGTTCAAGCATTACAATACCAAGGCGTGATCAACGTATGTTATGCACATGTATTATTTCAGAAAAATGTGGAAACCATCCTGGAGGAAGCTAGAAAGGAAAGAGTTTATGAGGGATATCAGGATTGCTAAAAGAATTGATGCTATCAGAAAGAAAGCTTCAATCAGAAGGTTTCAGTTTATGAAATGGGTTCCTCCGACTGACCAAACGTCAATTCCAAGTGAAGAACGTCGGAAACCTAGAAAGAATTTCCTCGGCAGATAAAGTTTAATGTTATGAAGATTTTGAAGACTGACCAAGACTATGGCAATATCCAAGGGGGAGTTTGTTGATGCAGAATATCTATAGCCTACGTCTTAGGTTCATGTCGAGTCATATGTAATAGGGCGTTAATGTTAGAATTGATTTTTGTGTTATGTAAAGGCCACTTCGCACGAGTGATTGTTCACTTCGTACGAAGTGCAATAGTTCACCTCGTACGAGGTGCACCTCATAAGAAGTGGCAAGACACAACTCGTACGAAGCTGGCATGTCTATAAATAGGAGAGTTGTGGTCTTGAGTCTGTAATAGTTTTGTTGATTGGTACGGCGAAGCCCTGCCCAGTTTGTTTCAGGATTGTACACGTTTATGACATTAATAAAACACTAAACTTTAAACAATAATTTTGATATTGTCGCTTGTTATTAAATGAATTTCGGGCACTTTATGACTAGTTAATCAAATTAGGACCTGAGCTTATGGAGAGTAGATTCTCACAAAATTTGAGTTAACGTGAATTAAAAGTATATAGTTGTTCAATATTATATTATTAGGATAAAACACATTTTTTCCTGTTATTTAGTGCAAATTCATTTACTTCTTATGTGATTAACCTCATTTTTCTGCTTGACTAGACTGCATTTAAACTTGATTTATCTTGGTATTTTTTTAGTAAGTGTTGTGTAGAATTACCCTTTTGCTTTTGACTTGGCTTTATTAATGTTTTGCCATTATCATTCCTTAATAGGTGTTAAAGTTAAAAGTAAGCATCAGCTATGTACCGAAGAGGACCATCAAAGGACAGAAGCTGAGCTTGAAGCTATGAGGAAAGATTTTGATAGCCAACGAGCAAAGTCTGAAGCTACGGTACGAATTATTATGAAAAAGCTACGTATTGGAGTACTTTGGAATCTTAGAGATGAGTAGGATGTTCATTGTAATTGACAACTATATTTATATTACATTGTTATTTTTAGTTTAGTCATGTAAAATTTTGATATAAGATCATATTGTAACACCCCAAATCGCGTAGTACAACACGCGGCGGAAACACTAGGGCAGTCACGTTACAAATTGTTTCACAACACATGTTACTCAAAGTTTCGTTTTATTGAATTATCGGATTATAATGTCTAGAAACTATGGAAATGAAATACAATCATATTGTCTTTCAAATTTTAAAGGCACCTAAGGCCCGAGTCCATCCTATGTGTAGCATGCGGCGACAAACATCACATAGATAAACCTGAAACGTATGTGAAATAGGTATGTCAGCATAAAAATGCATGTGAGTAACATAGGTTTTGGTGTGTGTCAAATTCATGGTTTTGTATCTATATTGCAAAACCTCGTCCAACTTCGAGAGTCAACGAGTATGAACATTGATAACAAAAGTGTTTAATTTTGCAATATATATAATCAACTTAACAAGTTGATATAAGTGAAAGAAACCTTGTAACCATGAATCTTGACCGAAAACTTTTCTTTTGTAAAACCGAGTAACAAGTCGATTTAAAAGAAAACATTGTTTGGTTGATATCTTTAACTAAAAATCATTGTGTGTCATTGTTCAAAACCATTTGTCCTTGTTATAAACCAATTGTACATGTCATAAACCATTGTTCGTGTTATAAACCATTGTCCGTGTCATAAACCAATGTCCATGTCATCAGTTAATCGTCGGTGTTTTAATTGTGAAAACTTTTGGTCGTTCTTTAATGAACACATTCAAACCTGTGTTGACTGTACCCCAAGGGTATCTTTAATAGACCCTAAAAGATCTCTTTAACAAGACTAACAAATCAACGAATGATTTGTTAATCAGAAACAGTTTCTCTCGTTCCCCAAACTACCAACCAAATTCCAGTGAATAGCCTATTAACGGGATTATCAGTCCTATGGTACCATAACGTACTACTGGTCTGCTTGATCGAAGCTAATGAATGTCATTCGTGTTATGGATAACGCACCAACAAGTTCGTTCACATTATTGAAATCATCGTGTTTCATATTATTGAAATCATCGTGTTTCATATTATTGAAATCATCATGTTTCATATAAACCATAAATTTCATATTTTGAAAACTTGAAAATGGTTTATCACATATGAGTCACCCCAAAACATTTAGAAAACATAAAAGATGGGAGCTATGTACTCACTTGGGCTTGCGTATAAGCCTTGAATGAAAGTGTAAACAAAGCCCAAAAAGTGAGTACATAGCTCCCCTCTTTTATGTTTTCTAAATGTTTTGGGGTTACTCATATGTGCTAAACCATTTTCAAGTTTTCAAAATACAAAATTTATGGTTTATATGAAACACGATGATTTCAATAATGTGAACGAACTTGTTGGTGCGTTATCCATAACATGAATGACATTCATTAGCTTCAATCAAGCCGACCAGTAGTATTTATGGTACCATAGGACTGACAATCCCGTTAATAGGCTATTCACTGGAATTTGGTGGGTAGTTTGGGGAATGACAGAAACTGTTTCTGATTAACAAATCATTCGTTGATTTGGTGTGTCCTAACATCGGGTAACTATGTTAATGTACGGGATATAATCGGAAGAATCGGATAGAATGAGGTCTTGTAAACCAAATGAGTGTTGGAACTCATATAAGTGGTTTAACAAAATCAACATTCTGATTTGGAACTGAATCCTAAGTGCTTTTGATCCGTTATGACCCGTTAAGGTAGTTTACGCTACTTTAGCGTGTCATTTGCGTAAATATGTGTTCGGATAGTTAAACATGTCCTATGATACGTCGTTAATGTCCAATCATGTTTGAAAATGTTATAACATCGGTATATATGTCAAAAAGTTGATTACATATGCTTAAAACAGATTTATGCGCAAAAAGGGCATTTTGGTCATTATTAAAGAACATAAAAACAATTTATCACAACACTAACCAAACGAAGTGACCATAAGGTCTAACCTCAGTAGGTTATTTCCTATACAGCTATGGTCACAAATATATGTTTGGTCGGATCCTAAGATCTACCAAACGGGTCGGATTCGAAAGTCAAAGCGGTGGTCAAGACCGCTCTACGACCCTAAATAAGCACTAAACTAGAAGTGACAAGTTAGACATGTCAAACATGTCTAACTAAGTTTATAAAACTGATTTGGTATCAAAACTTGGTGTTTTGATACCCGAAAATAGTTCCGTCGTAAAATGCACATAATGCGCATTTCTGACCGAAACTTTGGCTCGTCACTTCGACTAGTAAACGTGGCAATCAGAAGGTGTAATCGCTAAGGATCATAACCTTCGTGATTACGATCGTGAAAGTGGCACAAACCTCCAGAAAACCCGTAATATGGACACTAGGATCCTCGTGATCCTTGCCATAAAACTGCACCGCATTCTGCAACATCGATATGGTGCCGGATTTGATCTCGAAATTATTAGTATTAATCGTCGGTGCATTCATGCTCGCAGGTAAACCCTCAAGTGACGGCTTTCCTATCTCATTTAAGATCCTTGTTTCCTCCTCGTCCGCCATTTCTACATGAATCTCGTAGAACGTGTCGTCTCCCCTCGCGTCTACCTCGATCGCAGCGCCTACCATGCGGGACCGCTCCCGCAGTCTCCGATGAAGATTGCGCTCCGGCTCCGATGAAGGCTCAACGATTTCAGTAACGGGGGTTGAGGACATACACGGCCTGTAGGGAAAAAGAAGGAGCACAATGCACTATATATATATATATATATATAAATATATATATATATATAAATATATATATATATATATATATATATATATATATATATACAAAAATAAAACAACTAGCAAATAATCATTTTTTTCTTTTTTCAAATAATCATGCAAAAACAAATAAAATCAAGTAGACACAAACTTTATACACTTTTCACAATGGCCAAATAAGTAACTCGAACCATTCTCAAAAAGACCGCATCCTCGGCAACGGCGCTAAAAACTTGATGTGCGTGAATTATATATATTTTTAATTGGGTTTTCCTTCACGCAGGTTTAGTTTTAAAAAGGGTTTTTCACCTAAAAACTAACTACACACATAAAGGGCAAGTGTACCCATCGGGAGGTAATATAATTTGTCGGTAAGAACCGGATATCAATCCATGGACGCGGTGTCTCGATAATAAACTTTTGTTACTTTAAAGCCTTTTCAATTGATGAGTTGATTTCGTTTCTAAATTATCATGCAAAAGTAAGAAGCTACCAACTAAACTAAGAAACAACAATATCTAAAAGAGGTTGCCTAAACTAAGTATCCACTAACAAACATGTGATAACTAAGGGAAGAAACTAATGGTGATGCAAGATCCAAGTTAACTAAGTCTCCAATCAAGGTTTCCTAGTTTATAATTCTTAGGAAACTAAAATGAAACAATCACTCTAATCACCTAAAAATTATTATTTGAAGCTCACTTGCTAAGTTAATGTTAATATTTAAACAAGAGTTATGTGTTTGCTAAAACTCCTAAATCTATAAGTTTGGGAAAATTACTATGAACAACATAAAAATCACCCTAACTTGCTTTCAAGTAAGTAGCACTTTCATCATGTTCTTGATATGAACCACAAGCATGGTCATGCTAGATAACAAACAATATTGGCCTAAATCATCATACTAACATAACACCAACTATATAATTCATATAAACATTCTTTTGATTTTTCCAAATCTAAATGCAAGAATTCCTACACATGCCTAAATCATCATTCAAGTGATATTAACAATTACCATTCCTAGTTTCATGTTATGAATCATGCTAACAAGTTGCCAAGATTCAATAATCATAATCTTTACATGGGCTTTCCAACACATCATGTAAATACTTATGACCAAACATCCAAGAACAAGGACTTTAAACATGCATAAGAACTCTAAGAACAAGATTCAAGCATTACTATGAAGATTAACAAAAACAATCACCACATCTACTTCCATAATTATCACATGTCCATTAGCTTCAACAAAGTCTAAGCAACACAAATGTTTAGCCCATAAGGCTCATAGCAAATAACTCAAATACAAGAAAGCATAAATTGTTCATAATGTAACTAGTAAGCTAACCAACTTAAAGACAAGATTAAATGGTGTTTGAGTAGATCTTCAAGTTATTAAGTCCTCTTCAAGGCTCCCTCTTGGCTCCAACAAGCTTCCGGGACCAGATTCTTGAGAGAAAACTTCACCAAAATGATCCTCCCCTCCAAATGAGCTTAAACCACGTATTTATGCTACTGGGAGTTTGACACGACCATGCCACCTTTTGGCACGGTCGTGCTTGGTAAGTGTCAGAGGTCCTTTTTCGAGTGTTGACTTGTTTGCTAGCCATTTTGGGAAAAATCCCGCTCAAATGTTTTTGAGGTGGCACGACCATGCCAAACAGTGGCATGGTTGCGCGTATCGATAAAATGTTCGAATACCTGAAATGATCCCGGGAACAATCTGATCTTAGACGGTTTGCACGGTCGTGCCAAGGTTTGGCACGGTCGTGCCAGTCTTGAATTCCTCCTGGATTGCATTGAAATGATAGTGCTTGCTGAGAGTGCCGTTCTTGGTTGTCCTGGAACGGTCGTGCCAGTGGTTGGCACGGTCGTGCCATATTTGGCAGTTTGCTGGAAAACTCCATTTTTGCTCATTTTTGCTCCAAAAGCCTCTGTTTCAACACCGGGCCGAAGCCCGGACCTGTATTTTCACAAACAACTCAAATGAGTACCAAAATCAACGAAAATACAACAAGTTCTCGCGTAAACGGGGTCTATTTGATGTTTTAAATATGTATAAATTCTTATACATCAGGAACACTATAAGAATTCGGAATAGGAAGCCTCCAAAGCTGGAAGCAAGCTCCAAAGAGTTGGGAGAAGAAAGAATGAAACGAGCAAGTTGGTATGGCCAAAATCCTTGGCTATTTATAGTGTTAAAGAGTTCATAGGATCAATCCAAGTGTCCAATGTGTTGTCATGATCCTATGGGGGTCTTAACATGTGTAAAATGCAGTCTAGAAGGTGGTAATTTCGTGAACTTGGAGCCCAAGACAAAGAAGGAGAAGCTGCCAAGTAGCAGCCATGAATTTGCTGATCTGGGGACCCCTTACAAACCGTATGGGGGCACCTCTTACGGTCCGTAAGGCCCTGGGAGGGGCGAAAAGTTTCAAAAATGTCAGATTTGGCCCCTGGACTTGTTTCGTCACGTTTTGAAACTTTTAACCCCTTTTAACCTAATTTAAGCTCTATGAGGAAGTTATAGCATATGTAACTTGAATTATGCTAAAAAATGTCATGGTGTCAGTCCGTTCGGTTGTACAGTTGTGTTTTTCGCTTAATTGCGAAGAACGCTTTTACGATCGCGAAAACGACCGAAATTACGCAACGAATGACTTTTTGTATTCTTATCAATAAAATACATGATTTTATTGATTACCAAAATTTTTGGATGTCTAAACATGGTTCGTATTCAAAAATACGAGAATGGGCATAGTTTTGCAGTTTGGCGAAAATAGCCCCTGAGCTCGAATAAGCATGTTTTTTGCCATACCGAACCCTTCAAAACTTATTTTAAGTTATGTAAAGGGTATTTAGGGTATGTTTAGCTTATGGAATTGTTCCAAAGTGTACGTCTTGTTAAACTAATTACGTTTGCGTAACAGTTATGTATATTTTCAGAAAAGCTTTGAGGGGTCGAAATTGTAGATGGACTGAAATGTGTGAATGTCACATGTAATTATACAATTTCCGGGAATGAAACACAAGGTTTCATTGGATTCGAAATTGTTCGGAATTGTATGATGTTTGTAAAGGCACAAATGTCACATATATATTATATCTATGTTATTACAGTGTTGGTGTAACTGAGTCACAATATTAATAGATATTTTAGTACTTCAAATAATGATGCTATAAAGTTGCAGTTGACTATAAAACAGGGTTACATATGTTATAGCCAAAATCTTTAAAAAAAGGATAATTGCATATTTCCCTTTAAAATAACCATCAATTTCATATTTACCCAAGCCTAAACAAATATTGCATATTTCCCCTTCTAGATTAAATTGACTAATTTACCCTTTTCATAATAAAAAAAAATCTTTACCAGAGTTCATATGGAAATCAAACTGAAAATAGGTCAACGGGACTACCCATCAGTTAATTCCCCCTCAAAAGATCCCATGGCGTTTCACGGTGGTCGGTCTTCAATCAATGACGTTTGTGTCAAGGTTGTCGGCGTTTCGGTTCTACACTACGGTGTCTATTTCAAACTGGTGACGTTACACGGCGGCGGCTCTCTTAGCCGGTGACATTTCAGTTTCCGCACCAGCAATGGGTTCCATTTTTCTCAACGATGTTACAGGTTAGTATTAACAGTGGTGTCTCTCTTAGCCGGTGATGTTTCACTTTCATCACTGGCGCCACAGGTTAGCCGGCAACGTTTCGATTTCTCTCAACGTCAACTTTGTATTAACAGCAACAATAATTGTTAGGTCCTAAAAGTGTGAGACTAACGCATCAAATTAATGCAACGGACTATGGTTGCGAACTGGGATTAACTAGGTTAGTTAGTATCAGGTTTTGGACCTTGTATAGGTCACTTGAGCATGCCATAGGCCATGCGGGCCAGGCAAGCCCAAGGGAAGCCTATGAGGGGCATGGGCAAACCCTAGATATATAAGGAACATTATGTCATACTTAGGGGAAGCCTTCCCAAGCCATTAGAGAGAATCTTGGTAGCCACCACCATCCTAGAGAGAGAAACCGAGAGGTGTGAAGAACTTGTATCAGACGATTTTGCTATTCATAGTAATAGAATTCTATGCAAGTTTAAAGTGTATTGTGTGTTATTCTCGTTCATCTCGTTTCTCTTATTTTCTGGATTTCTTGATCATCACCAAGTTTGGATTCTGCTCATTCTTGGTGATCTTTTGATATCGTTGTTAGATCCGGATTTTCGGGACTTTCAATTGGTATCAGAGCCTTTAGAACCTGTTTCTAGGCTCGGATCGATATCAAAAATTAAAGTTTTCTGGAATTTTTGGGTTGGTGTTCTTCGTGTTCTTCATCGTGTTCATCAAAACTTCTGAAAAACGTTATATTTTGCCCTTTGATCTGGTCAAAAAGTTTTAAAAGGTTTTTAAAAGTTAGATTTTTTTATTATTAAAAAAAGGAAATTTAAAAATCAAAATCTTCATATTCGAGATACAACTTTTTATCCGAGATACATCATCAGCTTTCACCATGAACAACCCAATACCATAGAGTTTTTTTTCCAAATAGGTGTAGGTAGAAAAAATATTTACCAAAATAGGTGATTTGAAAAATATTTATTAAATTATGTGTTTTCTTATTTTTTTAACTAACCTATTACAAATCTTCTCTTTTTTAACTCAATTATCACTTTTATACTTTTTTTTTCTTCAATCAACTCATTATTTTTTATATATAGCTAACTTATTATATTTTATTTTTATTTTTATGATCAAACCATGTTAAAACAAATTGAAATTTTTGAGAAATACCTCCTACTTTTTTTAGATAATATTTCATTCACTATTTTGTTTGTATTCATGATTATAATTTCAATACTATTTTTATTTTAAGTTTATTAAATCAATAACGACAGAGCAAACTGTTTACTCGATTTTAAATATTATTGAATTAATAATGACAGAGCAAATTGTTTACTCGGTTTTGCAGATATGTTGGTTCATTGGTGTAATTTAAACTCGAAACTAATCTCTTTTAAATCATTAACTTATTTTTTAAAAGTCACGAACAACATTTTTTTTATTTCGTTAATAAACTAACATGGACATACGTTTCATTACAGATTAATCTAGTTATTTTTTTCCAAAAAATTGATGTTCGTGCTTGATAGGAGTAATATTATCATTATCTTCTTGTTCGTTTATAATCCTGGAATTACATAAGCAAACTTTATATTAAAATTATTTATCTTACATAAATATAAAGGGAAAATAAAAGAGAACATTAAAAAACAAAAAAGAAAGAATTAAAATAAGTTAGTTAAAAAATAAAATAAAACATATAACGGGTTATTTGGTAAAAACAGGATATTGAATAAAAAACAAAAGCAAAAAATGTAATATATTAGTTTAAAATAAAGAAATAACTGAAAACATTCATCTTGGTAAATTATTATTTAAAAATACAATATATTAGTTTAAAATAAAAAAATAAATGAAAATACTCATTTTAGTAAATTATTATTCTAAATAACCTATTTTGTTAAATATTTTTTGCACCATCATCATTTAAAAAAAAACAAAAAAGAAAATACTTATTTTAATAAATATTTTTAAATCATTCATTTTAATAAATATTTTTTTCCATTACCACCTTTATTTTGTTAGAAATACACATCACATGCTCATCATCATCTGACATCATCAATATAACTAATTTCGAATTCTGCATTCTGCGTCTCAGCTCATCATTCACATTCGAGATCGTCTGAGATAAACAACATAACAATTCGAGACACCATATTTATCATCTTCATCTCGGATACATCTCGGATCTCACAATCAGAATATCATCATCATAAATTCATCCGAGATAATATCATTTCATTCGAGATTCATATTTTCATCTCGAATTTCAACAAAACAACATCTCGATTTAGAACATCACTCTCATACGAGATCATCACACTTCGATCACTGTTCACCGTCTCCATCATCCGAGATTGACATCGTATTATTCGAGATATAACTTTATCCGAGATACATCTTTACATCTCGAACAGTACAGCATCATTCATCCGAGATACTGTACAAACCTCCATCTTCTCCGACGAATCTTCGACTGAAACAACATCACAACTAACCTCGTCCTTCTCCATCAACCACCCATCATCCGTAACCATTCCTACTCCGACAACCGATAATCAACGTGTTCAGACAACCTTCTTCATCAAAACCTGCAATAACTGTTCTTTCCCGACAACCTCCACCATCACCGTAGCATCTCCATCTTCTTAGATAAACATCGATATCCGCTCATCTTCACTAGAAACCGTATCATTCCAGCAACCACCCGTCTCCTTTGGACTCGAACCACCATGCGCGTCTACCGTTTTCATCTACTCCGACAAACCCCCGTCATCTTCTCCGATTTGCTCTTACCCACACTAACGTTAAACCAACCATCACCGGACCGCCACCGAACACCACTACATCAGTAGCAATTGACATTCATCACTGTTAATCACCTTCCTTCATCGCATTAACATCTCACCGGACCACCACCTCTACACCACTCCATCGCCATCTCTGATCACCTCCAACCTGCGATTTTCGTTCATCATAACCTTCGTCCCCCGTACACCACCCACATCACCGTACAACATCATCAACCTCCACTGTTATACACCCTCTCCGTCGACCATTTTCATCTTCAGTCATCATCATCATGTCACCTTCTCCATCGCTGCTCAACCACAATTACATCTCCATCACCGACGTCTACTCTCCGACCACCGCACTCCTCCTTCACATAACCTTCATCAGCACTACATCAACGTTCAACATCCTTTGATATTCAACCAATCTCCGTTCATCATCGTTCCAAACCACTACTTCATCATATCACAATTATCCGCCGTATCGTACACTTTCGATCATTATAATCACCTCCGTTTTGATATCGAGTTCGAGTTCGACAACATCACAGTAAACCAATCACCGATCAACCTCCATTCACCGTTAACACCTTCCAACCTCTCCGTATAATTAGCGAGTGGAAGTTGCAGTTCTTTTGTGGCATTTGAACTGGTTGGGAAAGTGTTTTTGTCGGGAAAAGAACTGAGATTTGGGTCAAGCTGATTTTAACATTTAGGTTTAGTTATTAGGTTTTTAGGGTGAAGGGGTGCATGCCTAAAAGGATTAGGCAAAGTTTCTTCTCACCCAATCATATTGTGCTATGTAATTTTTCTAAACTTTTTGCCTATTGCCCAAAAAATAAGGGGTGCATACCTAAAATGAGATTATGCAAATTAGTTTTTTTTTCTTTTTTTAAACTACATAATTAATAAAAGAAACTTAATTTTAATAAAATAAAAGTACATTAAATTAAAAAAAATATTACATAAAACTAAACCTTCTAAAAATATTAAAAACCATAAAATATTTAGAAACTACATGGCCATCCATATTTTTTTGCAATCTCGCGTTTTCGAGCTAGTGTGATTCTCAACATCTCCGGTGCAACATTGTCGTGTGGCCTGTTAAAAGTCTCCAGATCCTTATCAAACCGAATCGATCTCAACGTCTCTCGATGTTCATCCGCCAGGTCGATATATTTTTCCTCTCGTTTCTTTTTAATTTCCACCAACTGTTGTTTCATATGTTTGTATTCTTCGAGCTTGTTGGACATACCAACTGACTTTTCGCTCGATGTTGCGGGTCCTTTATCTTTTTTCTCTTTCTTTTTTTCGTTGTTGAAGAGGGGTCTACGTTTATGTCGGGTATATCACTACCCGCTTCATAGTTACCCGAATCGGATGACTTTCTTTTTTGCCCCGAACCACCATTAAAGCACATACGCCATCGTTAAAGCCTCTTCTTGCTTCTTCGTCCATCTTTGCGGATCCACCATATTCCCTTTTCCTTTCCCTTCATGTTCGGCTTCTACTTCACCTTGAACATCTTCCTCTTCGTCAGCTTCCTCATCTTCATCTAAGTGTTGAGTATCGGGTACAAATTCTTCATCTTTGTTGTCATCGTATATGGGAAGCATGTGTTCAACATTATCTCTTGGAGATTGAGACGGTGGATTCCGATAAGCAAACGGGTCAAAAGCGTTTTGAGATTCCGTAGGATACTCGTACACACCCGGCGCAACCATCGTGGGACCTTGGGGTAATGAAAAAAATTGTTGTGGATAGTTGGGTTGGGGTTAGGTGTTGTAAAAACCGGTTTGCGGAAAAAAAAGTGGTGGGAAATCGGGTCGGTACGCCGTTGCTCCGCCTCGTCTACTTTGCGAGCCACGCCCTCTTGCATTCGAACCCGAAAGCGATACTTTTTTCTTGTTATCGCTCTTGTGTTGTCTATCTATGGTGTGCTTGAGAATTTTTGAAACTGGGGGTAAAATGTTTAAAATGTTTTTAAATGGTATCCTTGAGAATTTAGAATGTGCTTGAGAATTTAGAATGGAATTTTTTTAATAAAGGCATGATATATCCGTTGGCCATCCCAACGTTCAAAAACCAAGAAATGGTCACATGCACAAACGGTCAACTTTTATGATTTACCGAAGCGGCAAAGTTCCACCGTTTTTCTCCTTTCCTGATCGGCAATTAAGTATGGCGGTGAGGTTGCCTATCGGCAAAGCCCCGTTGGGCCTTATATGTATAATAATCATTACCTAATTATTTATAATAATAATATAGTAATGATTAGCTAATCATTAATTTTTAATTATAATAGTTTTTATTAACTTTAATTATAATCGTTTCTTATTAATTAAAAAACAAAGGGTTTTAGTTTATTTATAATTAAAAAAATATTTAAAAATTTTAATTAACCTATTTTAGTTTTAAAAAAAATTGTTCGTTTTGGTGATAAGTTTTGACAGGTTTTGAAGTGCGGTACAAAAAGCAGGTTCATTCATTGCGAGGTGTTCAAGTTAGCAAGAGCACGGGTTCATGGACTGTCTTGAGTTTCAAAAAATTTTATCACAAGTAAGGAACAAACTAGTAAAGATTTTTGCAAGATGTTTTCAGCCCAAACTCAATACTCGAACATTGTGTTCAACCCAATTTTCAGCCCAGTCTGCAATTCCAACCCGAATGCCAATCCGAACATTGTTTTTAGCCCAGTGTGTAATCCAAAGCCTAATGCAAATTTGAACATCATCTTTAGCCCACTTATCAAAACATCTATTACAAGCACTGCACCCCAGGCACAAAATCAAAACCAAAACTTGTGGGATCAAGTGAAAGAAAAACTGAATGATTTTATAGGAGAATACAATGTTGATCCTGTCATAGACTATGGGAGGCAAAAGGAGGACGTAAGGAATGAGATTAATAGCTTTTTGGGTTATGACAAAGACGCCTTTGTATCTTGGTTGTGGGATCATTTGCAATCCAACCAAGATCTATGTGCACATTCAAAGGAATCTCATCCACAAAGAAGTGGTCGAACTAGAAAACCTCCAGCCCAGCAAGCAGCACCCCAAACCCAAGCCCTAACTCAATCTGACGAACCAAGAATGCTCATTGACACGGTCAACTACCTTTTGTGCACTGAACCTTACAGGAATAAGGTTGCACAGCTCAAGGCACTCAACTCTAGGATGGTGAATGATTATAACAGTGCCATGACTCAGTGCATTAGCCTTAGACAAAACAACAAGCTGCTTACTGAAAAGGTTGAGGCACAAAAGAAGGATATAGCTCAGCTTCGCTTGGATCTAAATCGACAGCATTGTTGGGTCCACGATTACAAAAATAAACTCAATATGTAAAACATGGAGTTTGAGTCTGTGAGAGCTGAGCTAGAACTCCCGACTTGCAAGTATCAATGAAATAAAGTGAACATAAAGAAGTTTGGTACATGTACCAAGGTAGTTCAAGACGTGTGCAATGTGCAGCTGGCGTACAAAGGAAACAAGGGGAATGGTTTGGGATTTAATCAGGTTGCCCCACCGTATAATCACAACTACACCACAATGCCTGAAACTGAGGAAGAAATTGAGAGAGCACAGCATATGGTGTACGGCAAACCCGGTGATTATACGTCAACACACGGGAACCATTTGGTGTTGCTGACGTTTCTAATGATTCAGCTAAAGAGTCGGGTATTTCATCCGATGAATCAGGACTCACTGATTCTATCAAAGCTGATGAAGTGAGGCCTGATGTGAAGGCTTCCTGTATGCAATCTGAAAAATCTGAACCTTCTTTTAGTGCTGCAAAGGTTAAAAACAAACAACAAGAGCCTAAACAAGCAAACCGGATACGAGGAAAGAAGAAGAAACAACAAAGACAATCACGATCGCCCAAGTCATCAACGGGCAACAATAGTCCTAAAGAGGCTCGTGATGTGAAAAATGCTTTTGTTAAGCCGGTCAGTAATGGCAAATGTGAGAAATATGCATCAGACCGTGCTAACAAAGTGTTTGGAAAGTTTGGGGAGATTTCAGAACAAGACTTGCAGTCTAATCAAAATAAGAAGAAACAAAAGAAATCTCCACAACATAAGGCCCTTGCAAACAACAAGTACCAACATCCGAATTCATCCTCGTTTGCAAGAAATGTGCAAGGAAATCGAGCACAGAAGGGACAAGTTCATCCTTCAGTGCCTGAAAGAGCAAAACAAGCTGATCAGAATGTCTTATATGTGAAAAGACAAACGTGCTTCAATTGCGGCATTCCTGGTCACATCGCTCAGAACTGCACACATCGTCCCCATGAACCCGATCATGCTCAAAATCAGAGGGTTACACCAAAGGATAACAATCATTCCAAGCCGATGAGGGTATCATCACCTAAGGCAATGAAGAATGTGAATCCCAAGGTTAAACCATCTGATGGGGATTGGAAAGTTGACAAAAACAAACGCAAGGTTGTTTAGGAACAAAAGTCAGTTTCTAAAACAAATAAACCTGAAACAGCTAAAGTTGCTCAACCGAAGGCAACAAACACGTTTGTTAAGCTGAAACAAATTTGGAAACCTAAATGCAAAACGGTAACATCTCCAATCCTTGAAGAAAAAAGGGACTTGTGTTTAAAAGAAGTGTCTTATTTTGATACTTCAGGGAAACCCAGGATCATGATGGCCTGGGTCCCACTGTCTTACTAATCTCCTTATTTTTCAGGGACAACCAAGGAGGAGTTGTTAACAGTCTCTGGAATGTTGATAGCGGTTGTTCTAGAGACATAACGGGTTACATTCATTGTTGCGAAAAGTTCAAAATTTTTTACAGGTGATATGTTTCCGTTGGAGGGGCTGAGGTAAGACATGATCAGCAAAAAGGTATAATTTAATTTCATGCTTTAATTTGACATCGATTAGTCTTCAATCTAATGATGGAACGGTTAAGCAAAAACAACAAAAAGATTTTCCTTTTTCTTTCGTTTAAAACTTTGTACATATTTTCTCGATGTTAGGTAAATTTGCGCATAAAGTGTGATGCACAAATTTAGGGGGGAAGATGGTGATATATGTACATACGCATTGTTTGAGGGGGAGAAAATGAAAAAAATACAAAAACATTTGAAAGACCAGAAAAATACAAAAACATTTAAAAAAACAGAAAAATCCAAAAAGATTTTATTGCATAAAATGGGAAATGAAAAGAATATCCGTGCTAAAGGGCATGACTAACACATCTAAGGTGACGTAGTTGAAAAGACTAGGATCTTTTGTGATATAAGCTTGACGCTCAAAGATAAAAACATACTAAGTGATATAGACATAACGAACTATGTATCTTGTGGGTAACATACCATCGGCGTATGATTGTATGGTCTTAAATCTTGTGTTGATAGATAGCCAACGTCTGAAGTTTTGGGTCTTTATGCTGATGAATCATCCGGGATATCAAGGCTGTCCTTCTGTTGCATCCAGATATATGCAGACCTAGTCACAGTCGGGATATCTTAAAAGAGCCAAAAAAAAGGCCAAAAACCTTAAAGGAAGAAAATCTCAATATGAGAGAATTCCATGAGCTCTAAAAGCAAAATTTGTACTGAAAAGGTATTCGCCAAACCCTCGTCAGATATATTGGTCACTCTGTTGTACGAAAGTACTGACCTGTTCACCAATAGTCTTACGTTGTAAAAGATAAAGGATGATCTCAATATACTCACCTGTTACGATGAACTGTTGCGCTTACCTTGATCACGGGGGTATGTCATGGTATGGGACGCACGGGTATTATAGTATAATACTACCTTAAGTGTATCACGAAGTTGAAAAACGAAAAATTTGAGCGTTAAAGTCTAAGTGGATAAACATATCGGCAATCGCTTAGACCAGTTTGAGTAAGTTCGCATTGAAAAGTGTTCCTTTGTCCGCCTGAAAACGACTTTGATCCCATTGCAACTGTATAGTTGACTTACTGAGTTAGTTTATTTGTTTAATTGCGCCTCTGTTTATATTCTTATATTTAAAAATTAAAAAAAAGAAACTCAAAAAATCCAAAAATAGTTTCTTGTTTTTTTAAAATCAAAAATCCAAAAAAAAAATTAGATAGAGTGTTTTATTTGTTTTTCAAATTCAAAATTATTATATGTTCTTGAAGATTTGGCTGATCTCCAAAAGATAAAGAAATTTGAATTTTGATCCTAGTACAAGTACTTGGATGTACCAATTGTTCACATGGTACTTTCCTCTGCTGCATAGAAATGTTCGCTTATAAATTTTCGAGAATTTTGCAGAAAGTTTGAGATGTTGTTAGCTGCTGAAAAGGCATGAAGCATCACAACATCAAGATGTACCTAAGTCAGAAGAACCGGATACGAGTCATCGTCTGACAATGACAGTACATTTGAAGTACCTGTGAACCTACCTGCTTGAAAGTGACAGATCGATGAAGAAAAGAGCTGCCGAGAATCCTCCTCTAGCATTCTTTTCGACAAAGACGTTTCAAGCAGATGCTAATCAAGATCCTGATATAAAGCTAACCTCAAGAACTGAAGAAAAAGACCCAGTTCTAAAGTTTGTTGAAGTGTGAGATCCTAAAAGTGTGAGACTGACTGCCACAACTCTTACAACATAGCGACAACCATAGACTCCGTTGAAGACGTTGCTGAATTTATACTATGAAGACAACTTGATGCATCAGTCTAGGGGAGATTGTTAGGTCCTAAACGTGTGAGACTGACGTATTAAATTAACGCAACGGACTATGGTTGCGAACTGGGATTAACTAGGTTAGTTAGTATCAGGTTTTGGACCTTATATAGGTCACTTGGGCATGTCATAGGCCATGTGGGCCATGCAAGCCCAAGGGAAGCCCATGAGGAGTATGCGCAAACCCTAGGTATATAAGGAACATTATGTCATAATTAGGGGAAGCCTTCCCATGACATTAGAGAGAATCTTGGTAGCGTCCATCATCCTAGAGAGAGAAACCGAGAGGTGTGAAGAACTTGTATCAGACGGTTTTGCTATTCGTAGTAAAAGAATCGTATGCAAGTTTGAAGCGTATCGCGTGTTATTCTCGTTTATCTCGTTTCTCTTATTTTCCGGATTTCTTGATCATCACAAAGTTTGGATTCCGCCCATCCTTGGTGATGGTTTGATATCGTTGTTAGATCCGATTTTCGGGACTTTCAATAATATTAAATGCTTGTTTGACATGAATTAGTGTTTGTAACTCTGCATATTAACAACTATATTTTGAAAGACTGGTTAATATTATGCGCTGGGGTCTCTCTCAAAGATTGCTTACTATATAGTGTTAAAGTAAGATTTTGAAGAACAAATTTAATTAGTATTTGTATACCACCATTGTTGTGTTGTTTCATTTGTGAAGGGTGTTTATGCGCATACCTATGCATATATATATATATATATGTTTGAAAAGAAAAGTACGATGATTTTGTGGTTGACTTTTTTTGGATGAATTTTGGTACTATATTATATTAAGGTTTTGTCATTTGTTTTGTTTTTCGTTTAAATAATTATTACTCTAGCTTGTGACGGAATTGTGATGAAAACACAAACTAGTAAAAAATTATGGGTAAATATGCAATTTTTTAAGGTTTACTAAAATTAAGGGTAAAACAGTCATCATATAATTTAATTTTAATAAAATAAATCAAAATGGGTAAATTTTCAATTTTATTAGTTAATGTAGGGAAAATATGCAATATTTGTTTAGGCTTGGGTATATATGCAATTGATGGTTTTTTTAAGGGATAATATGCAATTATCCCTAAAAATTGTTGCATTTGATATAAAAATGTTGCATTTTTTTACTAGAAATATAAAAATAGTAAATATAAAAATAGTTGCATTTGAGTGTATCAAAGGTTGTATTTAAGTGTTAAAAAGTTGCTTCTAAAGTAAAAAAAGTTGTACAAACATAAAAAAAAGGTTACATTTGAATAATAAATGCAACCCTTTTTAAAAAGGTTGCATTATCTCAAAAAAAGTTGCATTAGGTCTAATGCAACTTCACCTAATGCAGCTTTTAATAAAATGTTGCATTAGGCTTATTTTAACCTTTTCAAGGCCTAATGCAACATTTTATCGGGGTTGTTTTAGCTCCATTTTGTTATAGTGATTATACACAACGAGCTATGGTTACAAGTTGGGCGTTACTATGTTAGTTTTTATTAGGATTGGACCTTAGCTAGGTGATTTGGGCCATGCCTAAGGTCATGTGGGCCAGCCAGGCCCATTTGGAGCCCTATTGGGGCATGGTCTTGTCTAGAGTATATAAAGTAGTTCATTTATAAACTAGGGTTCAAGCCTCACAAGTTATAGGATTCCTAGAGAAAGAGAGAAAGGCGTTTTAGATACCAGATGATTTTGCTCTTGAGTAATAGAATCGTGTGCAAGGTGTGTTAAAAATGATTTCGGTATGTTTCTTCATTTGTTCTTGAATCATCCATTGATAGGATTCCGCACAATCAATAGGTGTATTTGATATCATTAATAGATCCATTTTACAGATCTTACATGATGAACCTGCCCAACAAGTTGGTCCCGCTAGAATAAACTGGGAGAAACATGTTAATGATTCTTTGAAAGTTTCTTGTCTCATACTTGCATGCATGATTCCAGAACCCCAACAAACGTTGGATAACTTACCAGCTTATGACATGAGGGCACAACTTGAAGCTATGTTTTAGAAACAAGCCAGGCATGAGTGATTTGAAGTTCATGGGATGTCGCATACAAGAAGGTTCATCAGTCAGTACTCATGTGTTGAAGAGAAACGGGTATATTGATTATCTAGCTCATCTTGAGACCCCATTGAGTAATGAACTGGCTGGAGATATGCTTCTCTATCATTGCCTAAATCATGTGATCAGATCGTGCTAAACTACAATATGAATGATGGAACAAGACTATTCTTAAGCTACATATGATGCTTAAAACTGATGAAGGAAACATACTCAAGATGTGTGGAGATGTGTTGATAATTAGGGATGGTCGAGTTAAGAAATCGGAAACCAAGAAAAGGGGCAAGGGAAACACATTTTCCATGAAACCCTCGAAAGATGCCAAATGTTTTCATTGTGATGAAACATGGCATTGGAAGAGAAATCGTCGTAAGTATCTAGTTAAGCCTAAATAGAAGAAGGCTAACGAGGGATATTCAAGTATAATGGTTATAGAAACCTTTTCTTTAGGTAGCAGATCTTTGGTCTTTGACACCAGACGCGGCTCACACATATGTAATGATTTGCAGGGACTAAATTGAAGTGAGGCAACTTTGAGTTGTTTGTTGGAAATAGGCAAAAAGTTGCAGTGAAAGCAGTAGAAAAATATGTCCTTTTACTTCCTAGTGGTTTAGACTCGTTTTAAAAATGTCTATTCTGTGTGTAGTTTGACTAGGAACATTATTTCAGTTTTTGCTTTAAGACAACACGGTTTATATATGCTTTTGAGGGTGATAAGATTTGTGCATATTTCAATGGATTGTATTATTTTAAGGCAAAACCACATAATGGAATCTATGAGATAGTGCTCCATATTTCTAAGGCATTATACCAAATATCTACTAATTATGAGATTTATTTGAAAGATATGTATCTATGGCATTGTAGACTTTGTCACATAAACAAGAATTGCTTAAAGAGACTTTAAACTGATGGAATACTAGATTCTATCGACAAAAATGATTTCGATAAGTGTGAATGTTGTTTAAGTGGAAAGTTAACCAAGGCTCCATTCTCGATTGTCGGTGAACAGGGGATCTACTGGGAATCATACATACTGATGATTGTGGTCCAGTTAGAACAATGGGTAGAAATGGAGAGAGATACTTCGTTACTTTTATTGATGATTTTAGTAGATATGGTTATGTTTATCTTATGAAGCATAAACATGAAAAGTTCTTAGAGTTTCAAAACAAAGTACATAATCAACTTAGTAGAATGATTAAGATGCTTCGATCGATCAGGGAGGAGAATATCTTAGTCAAGAATTTGACGAACATTTGTAGAAATGTGGGATCATTTCTTAACTCACTCCACCTAGAACACCACAATTGAATGGCGTGTTAGAGAAAAGGAATTGAACTATATTAGATAAGGTTCGATCTATGATGTGTCATACAGACCTCCCGCACTCTTTTTGGCCATTCGCACTTGAAGTCGCTGTTAAAATCCATAACATGGCTCCAATAAAAAAAAATTAATCAGACACCATATGAGATATGGCATGGGACAAAGCCCAAAGTGTCTTACCTTGGGGTATGGGGATGTAAGGAATTTGTTACAGACGAACCATCGATTACTATTTCTATGATAAAAAACTGGGTTTTCATGAAACGTAGACTTGAGTTCTTGGAAGAAGACCTCATGGCAGGTGGGATTGGAAAAACGTTGTGGATTTAGACAAAATATGCACCTCACAAGTAACCGAACCATAAACCAAGATGGTCGAGCGACAAGAATTGTTGAATCTGAAAGGATACAAGTATCAGCTGAAACATTGAGTATTCGCAGACGTATTAGGCATCGTCATGAACCTGATAGATATATCGATTTGCATTACATATTAATATGTTATATAACTGAGCCTAAAACTTATCAAGCTGCAATTATAGATTCAGAATATGAAAAGTGGCTTGGCGCTATGAACAATAAGATGCAATCCTTGTATGATAACAAAGTTTGAGACTTAATTGATCTTCTTCCCGAATGTCAGAGGAAACAAGTGGCTTTTCAAAAAAAAAAAAAAACTGACATGGATGCGAAAGTGCAGACTTTCAAAGTAAGGCTTGTGCCAAAGGGATTTACTTAAACAAGGAATTGGTTATGAGGAAACATTCTCGCCTGTTCCCATGCTTAAATCAATTAGAGTTTTAGTTGCCATTGCTGGATACTATGACTATGAGATATGGCAAATGGATGTCAAAACTGCATTCTTAAATGGACATCTTACTGAAGATGTTTATATGGTGCAACCAGAAGGTTTTGAGGATCGAAATAATCCTAATAAAGTTTGCAGGCTGAATTAATCCATTTATGGATTAAAGCAGGCATCTAGAAGCTGAAATCTTCGTTTTGATTAGAAAATCAAAGAGTTTGATTTTGTCAAGAATGAAGATGAGTCGTGTATTCACATGAAGGTAAGTGGGAGCTTTGTGACTTTTTTAATCTTGTATGCAGATGACATACCAATCATTAGAAACAGTATTCCTATATTGAAAGATGTAAAGTCTTGGCTTGGAATATGTTTCACAATGAAGGATCTTGGTGAACTCGCTTATATTTTGGGAATAAAGATTGAAAGAGATAGATTGACGCGACTTATTTGTTTAAGTCAAAGTACATACATTGACAAAGTTCTTCAACATTCTCCGTGATCGACTCCAAGAAGGGATCAATCCTTATGGTTTATGGAACAATACTGAATAAGAGACAGTGTCCTAAAACAAATGAAGAAATGAAGGAAATGGAAGATGTGTCATATGCTTTGAGCATGACTAGTAGGTATCAATAGAACCTAGCATAAGTCATTGGACTACTCTGAAAAACATTCTCTAATATTTGAGAAGGACCAAAGAAATGTTATTGGTGTATGGAGGAGTGGAATAAGAGTTATCGATCAGGTGTTATACTGATGCTAGCTTCAAGACAGATCGAGATAATTCTTGATCGCAAACGGGATATACGTATATTCTGAATGGGGGAGTAATAACTTGGAAGAGTTCCAAACAGAGTGTAGTTTCCTAGTCCACCACAGAATAATAGTATATTGTTTCATTTGATGCTACAAAGAAGCTGCTTGGTTGAAGAAGTTTATTGTTGATTTCAATGCGGTACCCAACATACGAAAGCCCATAGAGATAACAATATTGGTGCCATAGCGCAAGAAAAGGAACCAAGGTCGCACCACAACACGAAGCATATACTAAGAAGGTTCCATTACATTAGAGACATATTGGAATAAGGTGATATCGTAATAAAAAAAGTTCACACAGATCTGAATATAACAGACCCATTCACTAAGCAAATGTATGTGACTAAACATGAAGGACATACATAGAAGATAGAATTAATATTATATATTTGGTGCTTTAAATATTTAATAACTACATTTCTTTATTTTGATTTAATGATTAAATGCATAATAGATATGTTGGTTTAAAGTATGATTGAAATATTATTAAAGAGAAATGAATAATCTCAAACAAAGAAGGGACTAAGTATGTTAGTTAAGTATAGATGAGGGGGAAATATGTATTTTTCATGGACAAATAGGGAACGAGTTGAAACCCTAATCGGCGGAGGTGAGAAAGAAAGAATAGAATGGCGGTTTTCAACGTGGTACAGAAGAGGCGGAGAGCCGCCATCGCAGAGCGTAAAAGAGCGGTGCACGGTGATCCTGCTACCGGAAAGCTGAAGCACAAGCCCCAAAACACCACTCTTTCCGGCAAGCGTAAGCGCAAGCTCATGAAGAAATGGCGCCGGGTATGTTTTTATTCACTTTTTGCGTATATGCCTAGTCTTAGTTATTATTATTATTATTATTATTATTATTATTATTATTATTATTATTATTATTATTATTATTATTATGTATAAGTTTGGTTGCTTGTTCGCCAGGACCAGAAGGAGGCTATGGAAAAGGGGCTTATTACCATGGAAGATATTGAGATGGCTGTTGCAGAAGACGGTATCATTCTCTCTCTGCTTACAATCCCATCCATTGTATTGTATGATACTTAGGACTAGAATTATAGGGCTGACTATCATATCTCTTACACTAGTTGTGTGCTTTTGACTACATAAATCAAGTAAAATGACATGACCAACGAGTAGAAATAAAAGGAGACCAGATGTTATCAGGCAATCCATAGTTAACACCTATTTGTTTGTTTGACCCATGAAGATTTGAGAGATATCGTCATAGCTTAAACATTCTAATTCTAATAAAAAAAGTAGAGCGAGCAAAATTTGGCTCATTTACCCAAACTTGTCGTTTGCAAGCTAAGATTATGATGATGTCTGCAAACACCTATTTACAGGATCAGGGACATCATCTCAACAAACCACTACAAAAATCCACCTGAAAAAGAGTTTGAAGATTAGAACAAAGCGATCTAACAAGAAAGACAAAAAAGGTAAGTAGTTTTGAAGATCATTTCTTTAAATCGACACCGTTTTGAGTTTCTTATTTATTTGATGATGATTTGTAGGTAGAAAGAAAGGGACATCTACTGCTTCATCGGATGTGATGATGGAGTGATTAATTACAACTACTTACTCTTTCGGTTGATGTTCTTCTTAGATTTAGCTACCCCAACTTCTTTATTGTCTTTCTTTCAAAGATGCTGAAACTATTCAAAGTCTATGATTTACAAGTTAAATCAAATTATTTTTCATCTATGAATATAAATTGAACGGTAAGAGAGTGTGTGCGTATGAAATTTTCTCATATGGGAGTGTTTATTGTTGGCCCCTCCGGTGGTGCTACCCTAGTTGCCTCTGCCTGTGTTAAACATTGTCGTTATAAAATAAATATAGCACTTGAACCTGTAATCCATTTTGATATTAACCTGTTTAAACTGTCAACGTATATAAGTTACACAACCAGTTTACCTACAATTGTTTTCGTTTAAAATTTTATAAAGAACAAACCACACGATGCTTATAAAGAACAAACCACTGTCTCTCACGACGACATACCAACCTCCTCATGTGATGTTTAACCTCTCTTCTCATGCCCTAAGCAGACTGTCGATTTGGGGAGGATCCAAATAGACGTGACTTGTCCGTGTTCCCTATCCCCATTCACTTATTTCCATAACAATCGACCATCAAAATAGACGTTGTTGTTGCCCTATGTTTTGTCGGGTTTTGTGCAACCGTTTTAAATATCTTATGCATCATGAGAGTTAATGTTTTATGAACAACCCACCAAGATCCATTCGGCCTCTCTTCGAATCGATTTTAACAATGCAAAACTTTTCCAAGGTTTTTAATCCATTGTGAACCAACAATTATTAGTTTAAACATAAGTCAAGGAATAACGTCTGTATGATCACGTTTTGATATGCAGCATATCAACTTTAGAGGATAAAAAGACCACAAATTTCAAAACTTAAGATGCTGAAACATGGAGTAGTTTTGAAGCGGGTCATGTCCAACATTTATTTCCTTATGGATATATGTGAATTTGGCTACAGTACTTTGCCTAGTTTCATTTTTATGAAATTCAACCCAAGGATTCACAACAATCATAATACCAGATTATTATATGAACATTAGAATAACTATTTGTTCATACATTTTAAATGTGTTAGTATTGAATACAATACAATTATCATTAATGTAAGTGATATTAACCTTTATTTCAAATCACATAAAACGATATTGTCTACAATGTTCAAAATTTTCTATGAAATTAAGCAAATTTAACCATATTGTGATTAACAATTAGGAATTCAAAACTGGCCTTCATCGTTTGCTTGATTGTCACAAATGATTCAGAGAGGGGGAGAGCTTTGGCAGTAAGATTTGTCCGGGGACAAAGTGGGAATGAACAATTTTGGCTAGAGATGGATCGAAGAATGAATGAGGGATTGATCGTTAGGTTGTTCACGAACCGAGTCATGTCAACTTGAGCTATGCTCAGCATGACTTGACTAGAAATCTCACACTAAGCTGAAAACTAAAGCTCAAGCACAACTTGTTTTTGTGGCTCCACGAGAACCATGTATTATCAAGCGATTTTGATTTTTTAGAAATAGAAAAGTGTCCGAATAGTCCTTGTGGTTTGCTCGGATTTCACCTGTAGTCCCTACATTTTCAAAATTACAGCTATAATCCCCAACTTTGACAAATTCGTTCTTGGATACTCCCTAGGCCTAACATTAGTTAGTTTTCTCAGTTAAATGGGTATGAAATGACAAAAATACGCTTATTCCAAAACAAAAAAACTTAAATTATTAAGTAAATATATATTATTTATGGGACCCACTTCTTAAACAAATATAATAACCACCCTACGCTACCCCATCCCACCCCACCCCACCCTAGCCCTTTCTTCTCCAGGAGAATGCCTAACCCACCTCCCTCACACCGCCTTCTCCGTCGCCGCCGTCTGCCAGAGCTGGAAGTCACAAATCTCACACCCATTGTTCCGTACCCACCGCAAGTCTGCCGGACTCACCTGCCGTATCGTCATGGTGCAGTCGCAAGTTGACCCGAACCGGAAGCACGGGTTAAGAAAGTATCAGCTGCTCCGATTTACCAGTTAACTGTTTTCGAACCGGAAACCAGTAACTGGACCGAGTTACCGCCTATTCTTGGTTTCCGACGGGTTACCGATTTTTTGTCAAGTAGCTCCGGTCGGGTTTAATCTTGTGGTTATGGGTGGGTTAAACCCGGATAACTGGGAAGCGGGTAATTTTTCCAACGGGTGGTTGAGATAACTTGGAGAGAAACAGGTGGGCGACGGAATGGTTGCACCGGTGGACAGGACGCGCTGGTGGTGGTGGTGGGAACGTTTCGCGTCAAGAAGTAGAAGGTGGGTGTGGCAGTGGTGGTAGGGTGGTTATGGCAGTGGTGATGATGGCGGCGGTGGTGGTTGCGGCAGTGGTGATGGTGGTGGTGGCCGAGTTGTATGGTGGTGGTGGAGGTGGTTATGGTTCGTATATTCAGATGATTAAGCAAGAACTAGGAAGAAGAGAGTGTTTGGGTTGAAGATGAATCTAAACTAGGAAGAAGAGGAGCTGTTTGGATTGGGTGCTGTATATATAATATACTGAGAAAAGTGTTTGGCTTTGTGGTTTCCTTCAATTTCACCTTTAGTTCATACATTTTTAAAAGTACAGCTATAGTCTTCAACTTTAGTAAATTCGTTCTCGGATAGTCCCTGACGTAAATGGGGTTAGTTTTAGTGTTAAATGAGTGTGAAATGACCTTAGTACCCTTGCTATTTAATAATCATAAATAAAACAAAAGAGATAATATAAATAATTCTGGTGGGGCTCACATTTTTTCATTAAAAACCTAAAAACCTATTAAGTATTACTGGAGAACACAGCCTCATTTGTGGTTTTGCATCAAGATCTGCAATCACACATTCCAATTCATCATGTAACAACGAATCATTCACCTTAATTGATTCAATTGAATCCGTTTCACACACTTTCATCGATTAAGCTAACAGTTGAAGTATCATTTTTGAGTTTTGCTCGAATCTGAGGGCGGCATGGGACGGGGGATATGGAGTTCAGCTCAGATGGCGGTGGCGGTGGTGGCAAATGTTTATTGAAGATATCGCCTGGTTTAACTGAATCGCCTGGTTGTAATGTTTCTTAACGGAATCGCGGTGGCGGCAAATGTTTCTTAACGGAATCGCGGTGGCAGTGGTGGCAAATGTTTCTTGGCGGCGGCGGAGTTCAGCTCAGGTCAACGATTATTGTGTCGTTTAACGGAATCGCCTGGTTGTAGTTGAAGATATCGGTTCCCTTGTTTGGTGCAAATATTTCTTGAAGATATCGGTTCCCTTGTTTGGTGGCAAATGTTTCTTTTCACAGAGGAAGGAGGGCATAGGTGTGGGTAACTGGTGGTGAATGATGGTGGTGATGGTGAGTGGAGAAGATGAAGTCAGTGGGGTGGGTGGTGGATCCAACATAAATTAGTAAATATTAATTATATTTTTTTAACTTTTTAGTTATTAATTTAACTGTAAGGGTATTTTTGTCGTTTCGCATCCACTTAACTGAGAAAACTAACCTTTATCCATGCCAGGGACTATCCGAGAACGAATTTGCCAAAGTTGAAGACTATGGCTGTAATTTTGAAAATGTAAGGACTAAAGGTGAAATCGGAGTAAACC
The DNA here is from genome assembly GCA_947069175.1 of Scalesia atractyloides. Lineage (NCBI taxonomy): Eukaryota > Viridiplantae > Streptophyta > Magnoliopsida > Asterales > Asteraceae > Scalesia > Scalesia atractyloides. The sequence goes on from CAMTDV010000030.1 coordinate 34,832,437, forward strand.
ACAGGGACTATCCGAGCACTTTTCTCTAATATACTTAACTAATTTACTTTGTTTTACATTAAGGGTATTTAGGTCATTTCATACGCACTTAACAGAGAAAGCTAACCTCCATTCGTGTCAGGGACTATCCGAAAACAAATTTCCAAAGTTGAAGGCTATAACTCTAATTTTGAAAATGTAGGGACTAAAGGTGAAATCTGGGCAAACCACAGAGATTATCCGAACGCTTTTCTCTTTTAGAAAAACTAGAGAAACTGCAGGTCTCTCAAAAGGGGAAAGACTGATGTCGATTTGAATTTGTGTTCTATTAAATATCCAGGAGTTCCACATCAACTCTAGAAATCAAACTGAAATTCATAATAAATTAAAATTAAAATAATCAAGGTGAGTTAATAAGAGCGTTGTTTTCAGCTCAAGTTGCTCAACTCGTTTACAAACTACGCAAATTTCTAGCAAACTTTTTCAACTAAATTAAAATTGTTCTGGTGAGTTAGCTCATGCCTAACTTATTTATAAACCAAGTTGACCTTTGATGCAAACTTGGTTGTTTCATAATTTCTGGTGTTTTTTGCCTTTAGCAACTTGCTGGAGGTTTGATTGGAATGAATAATTTCCTGAGCATTCAAAATAAAAAAAAAAAAAATAAACCGAGCGAACTTCTAGCAAATTTTGTTGACCGATGTTTGAATCACGAGCTATATGACTGTTCTACCGATTGTTAGCGTTACTGGTTGGGGGTTTTATTTTTGTTTATTCAACACCAAAATTTCTAAACCTAAAACGCTACGAGCGACTAAACCTAGGACCAAAAACATAACCTAAATAGACCATGGGTGTAATTATTATTATTATTATTATTATTATTTTTATAATCTATTCAGATTCCACATCTGTGAACCAAATGCAGCATCCTAAGGAACTGAAACTGGCAAGAATTAACAGAAGATAGATAGGGTGATGATGTTTTCTAGAATCAAATTAAGAAAGAAGTGATGAAAGAGACAAAGTAATAGTGTATCTATTTTGAAGCAATGTATCTATCTTCTGAATAAGCCTGAATTTTGAAGTGTCCTGCAGTAATCAGAAATAGTTGATGAATTCTTAACGAGTTCCCATATTTTGCCTGAATTTTTAAGCCAGTCTCTCTCTGATACAGTTCTTGAAAAAGATGGACCAGTCATTGATAAAACCTGAAACAATGCAATCAAATCATGCTCAAGCTCAAGTTGCTCGATGAAAACTCAGCATCACCAAACACCCTCCTGACTCCTTTAAATATTGTTATGTGATTTATAAAATTTGTTAAGGGCTACTTTGAACATTCTTAGTAGTTAATCGTACGTACTATCTTGCTATTTACTTATCCATGTCTAGTATATTAATATTAAACTAACCTAAGGTTGTTAAAAAACTATGCTGAAACAAAATCCTTTTTGGGAAAACTTTAGTGATGAGTCCTAAAACTAAAATCTGAAAACCAAATGTACATATTAGTATTAAAAAAAATGTAACAAAACAGTTGATGGGGCCTTAAAAGACCTAGTCCAGCCTGAGCTTTGTGCACCCTCTATGCACACATTTGGCTTATGTATTATCTCTAATGGCCTGGATTGCCGAATAGGATACAAAATACAAGTTGAAGTAATTGGGTAACAGATGCACAAACTGTATTTGTACTCTCAAAATCAAATTTGATGATATATCTGACACACCCAGCCATACCAAAAGTTAATTGATATTTACCTGATCCCGCAGTTTCCAAACGGAAGAATAGTAACTCTCATATTGTGTTCCGGAATTAGATTTCTGTGGGATAAAAAATAACTCTAATGGTCCACCATCCAGACTCACGGATTTATGTTTGTTGAATGAAGTGGAGCAAAAATACTGATTAAGTGCTTTTTTTACTTGCTCGTGATAACTGGGAGCACTATCATGTTCATGAAGCCTGCATTACACATTCGTTAATTCAGGTAGGTATGTAAAACAAACAACACAGGAAAAAACAACATACATACTTTGTGTGAACAAAAACTGGGGAAGCCATGTATTCTTCTCCAACCTCTTGTATTTTATCTTTAATCTCTTTATCAGATCCTAAATTAGAGCTTTGTGGATGTGAAAGGGACAAGGAGGATGGGTCAGGCAGGCTATGTTTTAATAAATCCACCTGGAAATTAAAAACCACATTACATTCCTTGCTAAGCAGTTATAGCGGTCCAAAATCGAATAGCGGTCAAGGTCCGCTATATGATATATAGGTTATAGCGGTGGTATAGCGGTGATATAGCGGTAATTTTATACCATGCATAATTTATGTATATATATATATATATATATATATATAAATATATATATATATATATATATAAATATATCTTTGAAAAATATTAATAGTAATATCAAAATTCATAGTAATATCATTCCATTATCAAAAACCTGTTGTAAATCTAACATAATAGTAACTTTGAAGTATTTAATTTAAGAATTAACACAATCAAACACCTACCAGCGTTACTGTGTTGCCTCATTCAACTGCGTTGCTGCTATAACCGCTATATAGGTTTCCAAATAGCGGCCAAATAGCGGTATTTAGCGCCGCTAATAGCGGAACCGCTATAGGCCACCGCTATTTGGACCGCTACACACCCTAAGGTCCGCTAACCGCTATAGCACCGCTATTGACTGCATAGATTCCTTGTCACAAAACGGACTATGCGATAGCTAAATACTTGAACCATTAACAGCTTTGGATGTATATATGTATATGAGATGTTTGATTGTTTAACAAATTTCATTTGTTATAGGAATTAATGGATAACATGGCCAAAAGAAAGTTTGTTTATTTATTGCGGGCATGTGGTTACAGTAGCTGGACTGCAAATTGCTGCTGCTGCAAGTAAGAGCTTCCATTGGAGTTGTGAGTGAGCTTTTAGTTGAGTAAATATGTAATTGCCTATCAAAAGTTCTAGTTGGAGAATATGTTTATCCAAACTGATTACGATAATCAGTTTCATATATACTAGCTGCAATGAAAATATTTACAAAAGCGAAATCATACGGTTGCCATAAGACGCCACATGCTGGTATCATGAACACCTTCTGATACCACCAATACAATGTGACAAATGGAGGTCAAGAGAACACCAAGCTATAAGGGTTCCTTGCAAAAACAAAGAGCCGATTAGAAACAAATTAAGCTGGTATATGACAAAGATTAACATATAATAATAATAATAATAATAATAAAAAAAAAAAAAAAAAAAAAAAAAATAATAAAAATAATAATAATAATAATAATAATAATAATAATAATAATAATAATAATAATAATAATAATAATAATAATAATAATAATAATAATAATAATAATAATAATAATAATCAATGGGGAAACTGCATAAAAAAACTGAAAAGGCAACATACAATCACCTGAATACTCATGAGTTCATGTGCCAACTCAGCAGGCAAAGATTCACCACCCAAAACTGATACTGTGGATGAACCATCAGATCGAATCATATCTACCAAAACTGAAGGACTGAAAACAGGCTGACTATCAACAAGTATGATCCTTTCAGAAGTAATCCTTGGTTCAATGCCAAGTGTACAATGCTTTGCCAGTGATTGGGTTTCTACCGATTCTATTGCAAATGGAGGCAACATCCCTCCTATCATCATATAACACCAAATATTACTGTAGATAACAACAACAACATATCTGACTGAGCTAGATTGTTTGTTAAACCCAATCTGGGTGGCCTACATGACAAGAAAGTGATGAAATAAAAGAAAAGAATACCAGGGGAGGTTGCATCAAAGCCATAAATCTGGTTCATAATAGTAGACTTGCCAACCCCGGGCGGACCAATGACTCCGACAACAGTAAAATCGGTATTATCGGTCAAGAACTGTAGCAACCAATAATAATAACAGATGAAACAAACAAACAAACACAAAGATTATTATTATTATAAGAAATGAAAGGGTAAGTTACAGGAAGGAAGCGATCGGTGTGAAAATCCCAGGAGTCGGATAGGAGATTGAGAAAGGCAACGGAAGGAAGCCGAGAACGTGAGGACTCATCGCCTCCGCGGTTGTACTTGGCTCCGATCACAAGGGCCGGCTTCGCTAATAGGATTTTAGGAGCACCACCGCTGCCCGCCATCACGCCCAATTAGCCAGCCCCTTATGAACAAGAAGAAGAAGAAGAAGATATTGTAGAATAATGCGCCTCACCTCCGCCAAAATAAAACAAACCAAACCCCAACACAGATGAACCCCAACCTAAAATAGTTCGCTTATCTGATAAAATTTTTAGTTTTGGAAACCCAGTGAACAACACCCCTAGTGTTGAGCCATTAAAAGGCATGGACCATTACGAGATAAACTTCTGATATCCAACTCCATAACTAATTTCTCAAAATAAGTCATATTATCACAACATGAAGATAAATGTGTATGCTGTCACGTCAAAAGAGAGTTTGGAATTCAATACTTCAAGAGTTGGTATGATTTCAAGTCATTACCAAGATGAGAAGTTTGAAAGTATCTTAGTTGGATTAATAAAAGATACAAAATGGGCTTTCTGAATAGTTTGAAGGAAGAATGAAGCATGAATACATAAGTAAATTTCAATGTATTAAGCCATAAGATCGATGTTAAAATAGTTGAAGATCATGGTAGGATTACTTCTTTGACTAGAAAACCTTGGATTGTGTTGAATTTTCTCAAACCGAAGGTTTTGAATAATATATCATTGAGAAAACAATCTCAGGATGTGTTAAAATAGCCGAGGTGGTGGTGTTATGACATTAACACAAGACAAGCAAAGATTGTTTTGCTATGCAAGAACAGGGTGATTAGACTATTTGATCCAATGTTGTTGATAAACTTATATGAAGACATAAAGATTCCGAGGAGAAGAAGAACATATTCTACATCTTAAAAGACACGGAACAAGCTCTTTAGTTCCAAAGTGTGTGTGACAGTCTGTTATGCCTTAAACATCCATGCAGGAAGTAATCTACCAGCTAACTAGGGAATGACATACTGAAGACGAAGAGCTCCAACTATTGTTAAGGGGGAGGATGTGGGTGCATATTTGGTGACAACAACCTGAAGAGTGTCCATGTCTTGTATAGTCTTCTTCTTCTTCGTGTCTACATAGTGCCTATTACGTAGGTTTTAATCTTGTTTGATGTAACATGTGTAACCTAGCACAATTGTAGTTGCGCTAGTGCAGAGTCCAACACACCTATGATAAATAAGTGTGCAAGTAAAGTTAGGGCTGTAAACGATCTGAACGAACACGAACAAGGCATTGTTCATGTTTGTTCGTTAAGGAAATAAATGTGTTCACGAACGCTTACCAAACGAGATTTATGTTCGTGTCCATTCGTTAAGGAAATGAACATGTTCACAAACGGTACACAAACACAAATGGACACAAATAAAATCGTGAAAGCGACATAGGCTAGAGGTGGATGGCAGATGTTACACCCCAAAAATCTCGCAGTAGAAATGCAGACTTGGCGTGACGGAGGTTAGTACCTGTTTTGGTCAAAAATCAAATTAAGGTTAATGTAACCAAACTTTGAATGTGAGATTGAGTGCTTGAAATAATGAATTATTGTATGAACGAGTATGAAATGTAAACAATGATGAACACCAAGATTTATACGAGGAAAAAACCCTTGATCAATGTGTAACAACTCGCATTTTCGTTGTTAATTTTGTTTCTACTTATTTCGTTGGTATCTATCGTTGTATCCGAGATTCGATAATAAAGGATGGTTTATGTTAACTAATTATGTTTTGTCACAACTATATCACATCTAAACGCCTATTAAACGCAACGCTAACTCAACGCAATCACAAGTAACTATGTTACTTTAAGAACCGAGTGTGCTATTATTTAATAAACACTTGTGCCTTCGACATCGCTTATCACATCGCATCGCAAACGCAGTTAATTATGTTACGATATGTTATTTATGTGTTATGTGTGCTTTATGGTTATACTGCTGTTAGGGCTGGTTTTTCAATTACTTATGAATCAGTGATCCTTTAGTATACTGAGGATATATTATCCATGTACCGAGTACCGGATGCTAGAAGGATCAAGGATCCTTAGTACTTACGACAGTTTCTAATGATTGTCTTCAATGTTCTATTTGAATTTAGTGCAGGTATTGATGGAAGACTAAGTCAAGATCGAATCTTGGAATATGCTGGGAATAAGTCACGTGCAACAAAGGCCATAGAGACGTTGAAGGTGAACGTGGGAGCTTCCCCCATATTCCGGATAGTTAGTTAGTAACCGTTTATTTGATTTTTAAGGGGTAAATGAGCTCATTAGAGGACATGGCAAAAAAAACATACTCGAATACTAGAGAAACACGCACACTCACGATAGCAAATCACATTGTACCGAGCTCATTAGCTTCCGAAGTTGTAATCTTATTTTGTTCAATATAGTTGATAGTGATAGTTTTCACTATCCGAGCTTTTTATGCCGGCAATCTACTAGTGATCAAGGGCTTTTCCTCGTACAAATCCATGTGTTCATCTTTGTTTGCATTTCTAGTTTCGTTCATACATTTGTTCAACACACAAACACTCAACCTCACAAAATCGGATTTGGTTACGTTATCCTTGTTGTGATTTTTGACCAAAACAGTTTGGCGCCCACCATGGGGCAATCGGTGTTTCAATTCTAAAAACTCATTCATTTCATTCATTTCTATTCATTTCCATCAATCACATGGCTTCTCAAGGAAAATCAAGTTCAAGTGCCATACCGGCGGTTACAACATCTCAGCCTAGTGCATCATTGCCACCCATTCCTCCTGCATATCAGAAGAATGCTGAGAATCCTCAGAAGAAAACTACACCTGTTTACACAGGATCGAAAACCTCCATTGTTTCTTCATCTACAGTAACTAACAATGATCTTTCTACTTTGTTTTTGCAGATGAGGGGATACATGGAGCAACAGGACAAAACTAACCAGAGGATCCTCCGGGAGATTGATGAAATCAAGAAGCAGAAGAGATCAGTGGAGGATCACTCTCTGCTGATGCCCAGATCACTGGATTTCACTTCTCCGGCGTCAGCAATCCAACACTCAAGGGGATATGGTGTTCAAATCCAAGGATCCTCCAATTACCAGCAGGGATCAATGGCAATGACACAGGCTCAAGGATCCTTAGGATTGCAGCATGGATCGTTGGCAATGACGCAGCCACAAGCATCTCATGACCAGCCTTATGGATCCTCATCCCAATTTCCAGGATCATCGTATCAGTATCAAGGAGGCTATCTCAGCTCGGGAGATAATTTGGAGACAGTTGCACCAAAGGTACCCTATTTCTAGCATCAAGGATCCTTCTCTAAGGATCAAGGATCCTCTGCTTAGGATAAGGTTCAAGGATCCTTACAGTATCCTTTGAGGCCGTCAGCACCCATGTATCCTGGACCTAATATCTTTCAGGATCAAGGATCTTCAGGGAGTCAGATATTCAAGGATTCTGAAGTTCACAAAGGGGATTTCATCCCTATGCAGACTATTGCTTCATCTGGTCCAACTGTTGCACCTGAAGTGTCTACTTTTGGATACACTTCAACGGTACCGGTTCCAAACCAATCAGGAGGTAACCATGTCAATACATCTTTCGGTACTAATTACGGTTCCATGCAGGATACAGGTATCAATCGGGCTATGGCGCGGGAGCTCCAGAAGCTTAAGGATATGATATCCAGCGTCCCAGGAGTGGTTAAACCCATTCCTGAGATCCCAGACGGAAGTCACAGGGTGTCTCGCTTCACACATCCTATATGCAATGCAGAGATACCAAAACGATTTCAGACCCCCAATATGAAACTGTACGATGGCACAACTGATCCAGAGGAGCATGTGGCACAATACCGGGAAAGAATGGAGATCAACCCCATTCCAGAAAGGTTAAAGGAAGCCTGTCTTTGTAAGGGCTTCGGATCCACACTCACTGGATCAGCACTGAAAGACTGCTAACTCTTCCTCCCTACTCAATTACTTCATTTTCTCATATAGTCAATTTGTTCAATAATCAGTTTTCATGTAGTAGAACCTTTGAACGATTAACTAGTGATTTATATAGGATAACACAGGGTCGTGATGAATCCTTAAGGGATTATATCACTAGGTTTAGTAAAGAATCCTTAGATATCCCCAATCTGGATATTGCCACTGCTGTGGAAGCATTTAAAATGGGATTACTTAGAGATTCAAAATTCTATGATGATCTTGTTATGACACCTTGCAAAAATTTAGACGAAGTAAGGAACAGGGCATTGAGGTTCATTCGTTTAGAGGATGATAAAAGGATCCAGGAGAGATTGTCAGGATCCTCAAAACAAGGATCATTCTTTAAGAATAATCGATCCAAGTCATACCCTAAGAATGACAATCACAATGTGCATGCATTCGAAGAGGAGGAAGATGATGAGGATTATCCTCCAATTTCTGAATATTGTTTTTCTGCTGATAATAATGAACTAATCCTTGCTATGCAGAATTTAGGTGACAAGGCTAGGTGGCCAAGGAAAACTGACAAGCCCGGAGCTACTAAGGATAAATCTAAGTGGTGTGCTTATCATGAGGATTTTGGCCACCTAACTGATGAGTGTACAGCGTTGAGGAAGGAAATTGGCTATCTTCTTAGCAAAGGGTATTTGACGGAACTGCTAGGAAGGAAACGTTCATGGACTCAGGATACTGAGAAAGTGCTTGAGAGAGCTCCTCCACCGCCAGTGGATGCTCAGATCATTAACTTTATTTCCGGTGGTTCTGATATCTGTGGAACTTCGTTTTCAGCGGCTAAAAGGCATGCTAAGGAGACGGAGATGGAGAATGGGGAGAGACCAGTTCGAACGTCTACCCTAACACAGCAAAAAGTGATATCTTTTGATGAGGAGGATCTCGTAGACATTCAGGATCCTCATCATGATGGTCTTGTCATTACTTTGTTTATTTCTAATCATTTTGTTCGCATGATCCTTATCGATGGAGGGAGTTCAGTGAACATAATCCAGTTGGATGTCCTAAAAAAGATGAGCATTCCTGAATCTGAGATCATACCGAGATCATCGGTGCTCGTGGGATTCAGTAGGGAAACCAAGAATACATTGGGGGATATCAAGCTTCCAATTTACATAGAGGGAGTGAATTCTATCCAGAAATTTTGTGTAATAGATAACTTATCTTGCTGTAATGTTATCCTTGGCAGGCCATGGATACATGACATGAAGGCGGTCCCATCAACATACCACCAGTGTGTCAAGCTTCCAAGTCCGTGGGGGATAGTCAAGATAGAAAGTGATCAACAGGAGGTTGCTACACTTCCTCGATGAAACTTGCTTCCAAGTCTAGGGAAGCATAGCAATTAAAGCATCCTCCAAAAGACGTTATGGAGGCAAGAGAACAGGACGTCAAGGAAATACTCTTAGAGCTTGAGGATCCTGAATCCAAGGTGTATATAGGATCCGGGATCCAGGAGAGCATAGAGCAGGATCTAGTATCCTTCCTTAAATGAAGAAAATCTACATTCGCCTGGAAGCACGAAGATATGACAGGTATTTCGAAAGATATCATTACTCATAAGCTTGGCATTGACAGGTCTTTCACGCCAATTCACCAAAAGAGAAGAAAGTTTGCTCCTGAAAGAAATGCAATCATCTAAGAGGAGGTAGATAAGCTGCTAAGGGCAGGTGCTACATACCAAAGATTGGTGAATATGATGTTCAAGGAGCAACTTGGACATACAATAGGAGTAAACATAGATGATATGGTGGTCAAATCTAAAAGTGCCGAGGATCACCTAAAGGATCTTGAGTAGCATTCAACATTCTTGATCAATACAACATGAAGTTGAACCCGTTTAAATGTCATTTCGGGGTCAAAGCTGGAAAATTCTTAGGATACATGGTGACCAAGAGAGGGATCGAAGCAAGTCCGGAGCAGATAAAGGCTATAATCAACATCAAGTCCCCTGCCAACGCCAAGGATGTGCAAAGATTGACAGGAAGAATTGTCGCCTGAACAGATTCATTTCAAAATCCTCAGAAAGATGCAAGGATTTCTATGATATTATGAGGAAGAATAAGAAGTTCGAGTGGACGGAGAAGCATGAAGCTACTCTACAGGCTCTCAATGATTACCTATCCTCAGCACCGTCTTTAATGAAACCTGAAAATGGGGAACCATTATCCTTATACCTAGCTGTTTCAGGTAAAGTAGTAAGTGCGGTCCTTGTTAAGGATCATGAAGGTCAGCAACATCCGGTATACTATGTAAGTAAAAGTTTACTTGATGCTGAGGCCAGGTATTCTCATTTAGAAAAACTTATTCTCGCTTTAATTATGGCTTCAACTAAACTAAGACATTATTTTGAAACTTATACTATTGTCGTTAAAACTAACTTTCCTATCAAGAATGTTCTCAGGAAACCAGAGATGTCGGGGAGAATGGCAAAATGGGCTGTTAAACTTAGTGCATATGACATTAAGTATGAGCCTAGAACTGCTATTAAATCCAAGCTTTGGCTGATTTTAGTAGTGATCTACAAAGAGAAGCTGAACTGGAGGTTCAACAACTTGAGGAGACCAAAGATCCTTGGTCACTCTTCACAGACGGAGCCTCAAATGTCAAAGGAACTGGATTAGGTTTACTACTAAAATCGCCACAGGGGGACATTATACCCCAATCAATAGCATGTGAATTCCAAACCACTAATAACGAGACAGAGTATGAGGCCTTGATAGCAGGTTTGCAAGTAGCTAAGCATATGAGGATCAGGTATCTTCAAGTGTTTGTGGATTCTCTATTAATTACTAATCACTATAATGGTTCTTATGCTGTTATAGGTGAGAAACTAGTCAAATATTTGGAGAAGTCAAGAAATTGACGGATTCTTTTGCTTTTTTCAGTCTAACACAGGTACCCATGGAGGAAAATGCAGAAGCAGATGCCTTGGCTAATCTAGGATCCTCATTGAAGATGCCTGATGATGTGAAGATACCCATTATCCATGTTCTAACTCCCGCAATCAAGGAGAGTGAGACAATGGAAATAGTGGATGATGCTGCAATCGTACCTAGGGATGATGCACAATCAACTCCAGGATCATGGATCCTTCCAATCCTGAATTATATCCAAAATGGGGAAGTTCCCATTGGAGAAAATCCTAGAACCTTCAGGATAAAGGTATCCCAATTCACTATCATTAATGACATGTTATATAAGAGATCTCTTGCAGGACCCTATCTACGATGTGTTGAGGATCCTGAGATCCAAGAAGTCTTGAAGGATTTTCATGAAGGAGATTGTGGAAATCATACTGGGGGCAGAGCACTATTTTCAAGGATCCTCAGAACAGGATATTATTGGCCTACAATGAAGAAGGATGCTGTGGAGTATGCAAGGAAATGTGATGCTTGCCAAAGACACAGTAATATCCTTCATCAGCCCGCAGAACTTCTGCATCCTATATCCTCCTCGTAGCCATTTATGAGATGGGGAATGGATATAGTAGGCAAGCTTCCCAAGGCACCCGGAGGAAAAGTATTCTTGCTAGCTATGACCGACTATTTCTCCAAGTGGATAGAAGCTGAAGCCTTTGTTCAAGTCAGAGAAAAGGAAGTTATATCCTTTATTAAAAGAAATATCATTACTAGATTTGGTATTCCTTCTAAGATTGTTTGTGATAACGGATCCCAGTTTATTGGGAACCGTACTACTAACTTTTGTGACAGCTGGTGGATTAGGATGATAATATCAACACCAGTCCACCCACAAGCTAATGGCCAGACAAAATCATCCAACAAGATCATCATCAACAATTTGAAGAAAAAGCTTGGATCAAAGAAAGGAAAGTGGGCTGAAGAACTACCATATGTCTTATGGGCATATAGAACAACTCCCAAGAATGCTACGGGTCAAACTCCTTTTTCTTTAGTCTTTGGAGCTGAGGCAGTGATCCCTGCAGAAATGGTAGTCCCTACAGCCAGAACAAGCATCTGTGATCCTGAAGCAAATGCTGAGACTCTGGCTCAAGACCTAGATACCGTGGATGAATTAAGAAACTTGGCAAGGATAAGGCTGGCTAGTTATCAACAAAGGATGGCTGGTACTTATAATAAGAATATCAGGATAAGAAGATTTCAAGTTGGTGACATGGTGCTGAGGAAAGCATTTCAGAATACCACGAATCCTTCTGATGACAAATTAGCACCAAAATGGGAAGGCCCCTATCTAATTGAAGCCGATGCAGGAAATGGGGCACTATGGATGGTGACCTTCTTCCAAGAGCTTGGAATGCTATCCACCTAAAAAAGTATTTTATGTAAAGGATCAGGGATCCTTAAGTATCCTAATGATCAATTCAGATTGAAGAATCCTCAAAGGATATGAGATTTTGATTCGGTAACGTTTTACTAATGCTTTCATTCTTATTGTACTTCTTATTATTTATTTTAAAGTAAGGATGTTGAATTTTCAACATTCAACCTTATCAAGTTTTAAGTTTTGTAGAAGTTATTACAAAGGATCAAGAGGTTGGCCACCTCTCCAAGACTTTGGGCATGTCCCTAGCTTAAGGTTTCCAATACCTTCTACGGTTTAAAGGTTTTCACCTTTCACACGAATTGGGTTTTGACACCCCGCCAGTAGCGCACGCTATCCAAGTATAGTTCGAGGCAATGGGACCAGTACCCGCTTTAGGGGCTGACAATTTCATTGCTGTTGGCTATATTTAGGATCTCAAGTATAATGGTAGACGTACCATACATCCGTTCCTAAGGTTTCTAACATTTTCACGTTAGCTAAGGTTTTGGCATTTTCATGTCACTTACAATCAGTTAGTCGCCAGTTTGGGCCATACACCAGAATCCTAAGGTTTTGGCATTCTCATGTCGCTTACGTTGGGCTTGTCCCTAGTTTATTTGGGCTTGTCCCCAGTTTATTTGGGCCTGTCCCCAGTTTGTTGGGCTTGCCCCAGTAGCTAATGATTCTTTCATTTGATATTTGGCTTAGTCCTAAGTTGTATACTGTCATAGGTCTATGAAATTGACCAGCTAAGGATCCTAAATCCTAAGATTGAATAAATTGTTATACTTTGACTTATACGACTGTAAGTGTTAAGGATATAGAATCCTAACTTGGATTCCCTGGTATGACTTATTCTTATTCTAATGATTCGACCCTTAACCATGGAATTAGAGATAAGTCGTTCAAGATCATATGGCGTTTATGCCTAGCAGTTGTTACGATTGCAGACTTAAAATCTTTTTATAAAGTAAAAAATTTAAGAATTTTACACAATATGATTTTGCCAAACACAAATATGTAAAGGTAGTAATTCAAAAGCAAAGTTGTAACACCAAACATAGTCAAAAGTCTAATATTATTAGGCCCGTTGATATTCACCAAAAGTATCCGGCCCGGATTCACCAGCAAAATGTGGACCATCCATCCAGGCCGGATCGGGTTTGTCTAACAGTTAATGTTTATGCAGGAAAGTAAAATGCAGGAAATAAAGAGCAGATAACAAAGACTTCATCCCCCAAAAGAGGATCCCTCCACCTTTGTTATTCTACCTATTGTCTAAAGGATCAGTGATCCTTAAACCTACAACTATTATTCATAACATCCAACAAAAACCACAAATCCTAAAAAAGCAGGCTCCGGCCTCGTCTACATTATCCATCATTGCCCACTTATGCAGCTTACACCATTGCTGCCTCATTGCCTTCACCTTCGCCCACTCCGCCTTCAACCACCATATCCTCGACCTCCTTCTGCACCCCGCTGGATACTGCCTCGCCTGTCACCACAATCGCAAGTTCCGGCTTGCTGCCGCCAAGGTTGTCCAATGCTGTCTTCCAAGAAGACGTATCCTATGAAGACCTGTTGAAATCCGGATCACCAGCCTCCTTGGCCATCTTGATCATAGATTGGAGAACAGACTTAGCTGCACTGAGTTTGGCTTGTTCAGTGATCACCTTTATCTGTTCCTCAGCAGTAGCCTCAGCTTCCCTCAACATCTTCTCCAGGGATTTCTTTTCCTTCTCGAGCTTGGAAATATCCTTGTCCTTGGCAGCAGCGATGGAGCGCACACCAGCCAGAGTGTCCTCATACTCAACCATCTTCTTTTCATAATGGACCTTCACCCGGCTGAATTCCTGCAAAGACAATGGGAACTCTGTAAGATAAAGGATCCTTATGAAGGATGGAGTAAACAAATCAGGATTGGGGATCCTTACCTCGCTCAAAGCTTCATGGAGGTGCTTTTTGATGTCAGCAAGGTCGCCTTCTGGTTCACAGGACTTCTTCCTCTTTGAACCAGATTTGGCTCTGGTGGTAACTTGGCGTGGCTTGGCAGCAGAGATCTTCATTGGCTCCTTCTTCACAGCTTTAGAGATGATGATGCTGTTGATGTCATCAAGAGCTAAATCGGCAGATTTGGAAGTGGATTTTTGAACACCTGTCATCATACATAAAAAAAGATAAGTTTTTAATTCAAAGTCAATTCTTTCATTTATACAACACATTATACACGATTACTTACTTGATATGCTGTAGGATGATGAGGTGTGCGCTTCTACAGAAGGATCCTAGATTCTTGTTGTGAATGTTCTTTCTGCAGGGTCGAGATCCAGAAATGCTTGAACTCTTTCAGCAACGCCTAGAAGATTGGTAAGGATTGCAAAGTTCTTCACTGCAAAAAGACAAAGAAATCAAATTACAGTTATGACAAGAACATGACTCATACAAGACCCCTAAATCCTACCCTTGGTTATCCATCTACGAGGCAATAACTCCCCTTCCGGCAGAGAGTCTCGTCTAACAAAGAAGAATTGATTCTTCCAGACAGAATCATTTTGGGTTGTTTTGAGGATCGGAACTGGTTGGTGGGCTTTTACTTTGAACAGAAATCGGTTAGAACCATGGGTGGTCAAAGAATACATGAAGGCTAGGTCAGATAGGTTTACTTGAATTCCTTTCTTTTCGATAATTTCTTCAATGGTGAACAACGTCCTCCATAACATCAGCATAACTTGGCTAAAGCTAATGCCGGTTAGCTTGAAAAAGCTTTGGGTTAGGAACGGAAAGGGGTATGAAAACCCTAGAAAGAAAGACAGAGCATGGAAGCAAATCCAAGTATCGGACAAAGCGTCACTTTGAGCGGAAGGGTCGAAGGGACGGAAAATGGCTTCCAGAGGAAAACACGATTTTAGGTTCTTGATTTCTGGGTCTGTGAACTTACAGATCTCAGATGAGGGATCCTTCAGTAAGTTTTGCGACAGGAGTGGGTCACCGGATTTTTTAGAGCCAAAACTTGGAGAGGATCGGGTGTTCATGTCGCCGGAACTGAGAGAAAAATTGAGAGAGAGAGAGGAAATACCTGATACAGAATGCTTGATGAGGATTTATGATGAAGATATGCAGATCTTTAAAGGGAGTTATCTCTTCCCCATAAATAGTGATGATGGTTATTTAGACTGTGCAAGTCCCATCAGTTATCCTAACGGCTATATTTGAATTAATATGACAACTGTGATCTACTATCACAACCGCCATATTGGGGGCAATTGTTAGGGCTGGTTTATCAATTACTTATGAATCAGTGATCCTTCAGTATACTGAGGATATATTATCCATGTACTGAGTACCGGATGCTAGAAGGATCAAGGATCCTTAGTACTTACGACAGTTTCTAATGATTGTCTTCAATGTTTTATTTGAATTTAGTGTAGGTATTGATGGAAGACTAAGTCAAGATCGAATCTTGGAATATGCTGGGAATAAGTCACGTGCAACAAAGGCCATAGAGACGTTGAAGGTGAACGTGGGAGCTTCCCCCATATTCCGGATAGTTAGTTAGTAACCGTTTATTTGATTTTTAAGGGGTAAATGAGCTCATTAGAGAACACATAAAAAAAACATACTCGAATACTAGAGAAACACGCACACTCACGATAGCAAATCACATTGTACCGAGCTCATTAGCTTCCGAAGTTGTAATCTTATTTTGTTCAATATAGTTGATAGTGATAGTTTTCACTATCCGAGGTTTTTATGCCGGCGATCTACTAGTGATCAAGGGCTTTTCCTCATACAAATCCCTGTGTTCATCTTTGTTTTCATTTCTAGTTTCGTTCATACATTTGTTCAACACACAAGCACTCAACCTCACAAAATCGGATTTGGTTACATTATCCTTGTTGTGATTTTTGACCAAAACACTCGCTATCGCATCGCTCTCGCTTATTCAAATCGCTAAATCGCATTTATTTAATAACGCAACGCTTAACGCTTCGCTGAAACGCTTAACGTAACTATTTAATACGAACAGAATCGCCAAACGAACACCTAACACGAAAATAACAAACAAAACTTCACCATTAGGCCAAGTTCGGCCGAACTTGGTTACACCAAGTTCACCCGAACTTGATCAGTGGTGAAAACAAAAGAATTTCCTCCAAATCTCTCAAGTTCGCTCGAACTTGCACACTTTCCAACAGAACTGGCCAAGTTCGCCCGAACTTGTGCCAAGTTTGCTCGAACTTGTGCCAAGTTCGGCCGAACTTGATCTAATTCAGCTCATTCTCTCCTCACCTATAAATACCCAACACCTCCATTCGTGCACACCTTTCTGCAAGTTCGCCCGAAACCTCCCAAAACCGAAAACGTTTGATTTCCAAGTAAGAATCAACCCATTTTCATGCAAACAACAACATCTTACAATGATTTTGCACAAGGATTTCCTTCGTTTTCATCAAATCTCCTCTGTTTACGAAAATCTTCATCTTTTTCTACAAAACTTCTGTTTTTCACTTAAGATCTACACTAAACGAGTGTATTTGGGCTTAGCTTTGGCTTCCCAAACTAGAAATCTTTATGATTTCGACTCACCTAGTGTTAGATCTAAGTAAAACCTTTTAGAACATTGATTTTTACACAAAATACGGACTAATGACGTATGTTTCGTTCACTATGAAGTGGAACGAGGTGTTGTCAAGCAAGATCTCAGATCCGGAAGCACAAGGACGATGTTGTCACCTTGCACGAACTGGACTAACCCGTACGAACCATCAAGTTCACCCGGATTAGCCTGAGTTCCTGTTAAGTGGCTAAAAACTCGCTCCAAAAGACCTCTCCAGCCTATGTTTTGCTCAGTAGCTTAAGGTTGGAGGGATGAACACTCTATTTCCTCAGCAAACGACACGAAAACGCAAGATTTGGTGACCAAAATGATCAAGTTCGCTCAAAAATGATCAAGTTCGCTCGAAGTAGTCACCAGATTGGTGATCAACTTCGGCCGAACTTGTTAAAATCCCAAGAAAACCAACCAAGTTGGACCGAACTTGTATAGTTTCTAAGGAAATCAGACAAGTTCGCCCGAACTTGACCCTTTCTCCAAAGTTCCAGTCAAGTTCGCTCGAATTTGTACAAATTCAGTTGAATCAAGCAAGTTCGCCCGAACTTGTACCAAATCCAGGAGATTTGGTACAACTTCGCCTGAACTTGTCCTCTACTCCTTCACTTTTCGACCGTTTCAGCAATTCGGAAGACTGATGCGCTTCTGTTCGCTTACAGGCTGAACCGGCGCTCCCGTCCATCCACGTCAGATCCCATTTCTCTCTCTCTGAACGCACCGACTGTGAGTATACTTGAACCCTTTCATGCTTAAATGCACTTTTGGGTGTCACATATGTTCCTATATCAAATCACATCACACAAATCTCAAACGCTTATTCGCAACCCGCTAATACATGACTATACGTGAAATCTGTTGAATTATATGTGTTACTTGATTGCTAGTACGCCACCCTTAACATGATAGCTTGCTAGAGGTTGACCCGCCACCCGGAGGCCCGGGGTTGTTAAGGCTCACATTTTTATTTCACATTTATTTTCTCTTTAGGATGTGGACACTTGTTCGCGTGCCTCGCACTAGCGGTTCGTTGGTTTACTTGAATCTAAGTAGATACATAGTTCACATCTCTTACGTATGTCATGCGGTGTATGCTAAACGCTTTTATATCTATTATGTATGCAAACCTGTATGCTCACCTTTACTTAATTGTATTGACGTTTATTTTAACATATGTGACAGGTTGACAACTTTTGCTGAAATGGATTTAGGATTGGTCTCTAGAAACTCATGTAATAGAAATCTAGGGAAGATCGGATTAGATATGTTTGAGAGATTGTTTGACATTGTAATAATTATTTGGGATTTTATGTTTGATAGTATGGGATATTGAAAGTTTAAATATTATTGTATAAATCGTTGTTATGATGTCTCTTGAGCAATCTGATTCGCCTAGTGTCGCGCCCCGATGATTCCACCATTGGTTGGGGTGTGACACAATGAATGATCTTCGGCATAAAAAACCTCGGGTGATGGAAACTACCGATCACCAACTATATTGCATAAAAAGATTACAACTTTGGATGATATTGAGCTTGTTACAATGAGTACTAGTGTGTGTTTGTGAGAATGTTTAAGTATGTCGTCTGATCAAAGAAAAAGGTACCAGTGTATTTTCTACTCAGCTCAATACCCCTAATAACATTGCCGAAAATATCCTAACTAACTCCCAAAAAATCTTGCCATGCATGCACGTTCATCACCAACGGTTACTAGCTTATGCACGTGCCGGGAATAGAAGCGTATTCTCCGTGATTCTCGGTTAGAACAAGTCTTCTCTGAGATGTACCTGCAATACAAGTCCAAAAGATATTGGAAACAATTATTAGTTTATAGAATATTAATGAGGATCCTTGATCCTTATCTTTCCTGCACCAAATCCTAAGGATCCGTGATCCAGGCACAATAAAGGATTCATGATCCAGAAGCAATAAAATTCAATCCCTAACAATTGCCCCCAAACATGACTGGTTGGATATGAACCGAATAAGTCATGTTCCATTTAATCCGGACTAACCGTTGCTAACATATATAGCCGTTAGAAGGCTGACGTCAGCTGAAGTGACTGCCTGCAACAAACAATGATTATAAATAGATTAGAGATAGGGATGAAAATCTCCATTTAAATCCAAGATTTCCTTTCTTTAAATCATCATTCGAAGATCCACCAGGTAATATTTCTCACATTCTCTTTCTAGTTTCTGTTTTAATCCTCTCGTCCTTTTTGTTCATCACGACGAAAGCCATGATCCGATCCTCACCACATAAGGATCAAGAGAAAAACAGTCCTCCTAAAAGCCAAAACCTTGTAAAAGAACCTTCGCAAGAAATCTGCCGATTCACTGATCCTTAGATCGAGCAGATGCATCCCTGTTTTCTGGAGGGTACTATATTTAGGCCCTTCGATTCTTCAATGAAAAGCGAATGCATATCCTCCACATGGGTGTGTTTCCCTGCTACCCTTTTCCAAATAGGTTTCTCTTACCCTTTTCCAGCCTTTACTCAGAGCTTTTTTTACCTTTACCGGTTTGTGCTACATTCAGGGCACGCCCATGCTCTGGAGGGTTCTTTATACCCTTGAGCAGACCATCGCTAAAGAGGGCATAGAGCTTCGTCTCGCTGAACTCAGTCACCTGTACAACTTGGTTAGCCACGGATCTCACCGATTCCTTTTTAAAGCCAAACCTCAACAACCCCACCCGATACTCAAAACCACCAAGAATGATTTCTATTGGAGAAATCAATTCTTCTTTGTCAGGAGGGATTCCATTCCCAATGGGGATCATCTTCCTAAAAAGTGGAACGTAGAGGGTAGAATATAGGATCCACAAAATCATTCTGTAAAAAATTCTTTATTTTAATCTAAGGATATCTGATCCTTAACTTTTTGTGCAGTGACCAATCTCAGCACCCTGTAGGATTTTGCTACCATCGCTGGAAGAGTTGCTGCTTTTTGGGCATTGGACTCAATTGTTAGAACATTCCATCCCAATATTAAAGATTCAGAAGAAGCAACATCAGCCTCATACACCATGTCAAGTAAGTATACATGTACATATGTGTTTAATTATTTAGTATAAAGTAAAAAAATGAATACTTATCTGAGTTCTGTGTTCGTAGGCGCTGCTAAATCTTCATCAAAATCAACTACCAGGTTCGGTATGGGAGATGTCGAAGGTATCATGTCTCCCCGATCCATCAAGAAAGAGCTGGCCGCATGCCCAAGCCAAGTTGGGACTAGAAGCACCACCAGCAAAGCTAAACCTCGAGCCAAAAGGAAGAAGCCAGACGCGCCATCCAGTGACGTCCCCGGGATTGACAACAGATCCACGACTTCATCTCCGATGTAAGCATCATATTTGTTTAGTTTGAATGTTAGCCCAAGGATCAATGATCCTTAATTTTGTTGCTTCTTTCCTGCACAAACTTGTTGAGATCCTAGCTATCCAGAGCAAACGCTTGACCGAGGCTGAAGAAGGTCTGGTGGAGCTCCGAACCATAGCTGGTGCCAAAGATAAAAAGATCTCCCAACTGGAGAAGGAAAACAAGTCCCTAGAGAAGCAACTTATGGTGGCCGAGATCCAAGCTGATAAGGATCGGTTGGAGTCACAGAAGAGGCTAAGCTATCCGCTGCCATTGTGATTCTAAAGGCCAAGCTCAAGATGGAAAAGGAGGCTACGAATCCTTCCTTCGACAGGACAGAGTGGGACACTCCTAGCTGGAAGCAAAGGCTAAAGGAGCTGGGGGATGAAGAGGAGCCGGAGGAGACACTCATGCTGGAGGCTACGCCAAGTGATACTAAAGATCCTGAGGAGGCAGCGGCTGGCGGCAGCGGCGCGGGTGATGAAGCTAAGGGTGATGAAGTAGCGAAGGAGTAGGCTGCATCGATGGGCAATGATGAAAATTTCTAGACGTGGCTGGAGCCCATTTTTTATGTCTTTTGGTTGTTGGTGTTTTTATTTCTGAACAATTATGGCTTGTAACTAAAACATTAGTATTTAGGGTTAAGGATCATTGATCATTTAGACAATAGGGGGTGACAAAGGTGGATGGGTCCTTCTGTTTGTGGAAGATGAAGCCCTTGAAGCCCCCCACCTTTATTTTCCTGCACTTTATGAACCATTAGCACGGACACCCTTTACCTACCCAAGTGGCTGGACCACGGATTGCTGGTGGAAGCTTGGGTAGGTAATTTTGATAACCTTAAAAGGGTTTTAATAAATAAAACTTTAATCTTTTGGCTATTTTTACTTTTATGTACGTTTTATCTTAGAATCTCATTTTAATACATTTATCATATGAAAATTCTATCTTTTAGAATCACTTAAACGGTGATAAAATGTTTAACATGAACATACTAAGGTTTTGCATGATAGAAAATCGTGTATTCTCAAACTGAGTGTCATAGATAAGAATATAATAAAAGCAAATAGACAAAGATTAAGTCATACCAGAGAATCCAAGTTAGGATCCTATATCCTTAAAATTTACGGTTGTACTAATAAGGCGTAGAATTTAGTTAAAGCTTGTTGATACATAATGTCTATTGTCTAGGTCTTGGATCAAGTCTGTATGTTTAGAGCTTGTATTTGTTAGATTTTGAAGTTTATTTATCTTGTAAGTACAAGTTCGGCCGAAGACGTAGTCAGCTGATCAAGTTCGGCCGAACTTGATCTAGCCAGGACTAGCTTCGGGCGAACTTGATGGTCTATATATAGTTGAGTCATGGTTTCTCATTGTAACAACTTTGCGACTTCTACGGCGAAGCTCTGTCAGTTTGGATTTCGAGTTGTCATATCTTTGGACTTAATAAACTGACGATTAAACTGTAAATCTTGCGTATTTGGTTAATCTTGTCATATAAATTATGCATATATGGACAATAGATACAAATTTAGGTTCCCGAGCTGAGGAAGACGGTCCTATCAAGTGGTATCAGTGCCTGGATACATGAATTTGCTGAAATTAACACAAGAATCATTCTATTTCTACTCATTTCTACCATTTTTCTTAACTTTTTCACATAATTGAAGAATTCATGGATAAAATTGGCTAAAAATTGAACATGTCATAGATAATCACATAATTACAAACCCCTGAAAGTTTGAGAATCAAAACAAACGAATTCACGTCGAAATTGTCAAAAAACAAAGTTTGGCAAACTAACTTCGGCCGAACTAATACTACAAGTTCGCTCGAACTTGATTAAAATCATGAAATTTTTGTTGCTTTTCATCATCTTCGTCCGAACTTGATTAGCTGTTCAAGAAAAATTGACCAAGTTCGCCCAAACTTGATCATTTTTGTTGGAATTTTTACTAAGTTCGCCCGAAGTGGAGATTAATCTTGGAAAAATTTCAAAATCAAGCCATAGGTTCGCCCGAAGTTAGAAAAACTTGAAAGTTTCTCAAAACTAAACAACAAGTTCGCCCGAACTTGATTGTTTGTGATAAAACTTGAAAATCTCATATAAGTTCGCCGAACTTATTGAAAGTGAAATCAAAATATGTTTTTCTCACAAGTTTGACTGAACTTGTCACTTTACTAATCAGTTTTCGAGTGTTTTTTATTGTACTTTCAGTTAAGTTTTCAGATTGCCAAGATGGATGATTTCCATAACGCGTTCGCTTCACCAATGGCTTCAACATCAATGCAAATGCTAATGCTAATGCGGTTAACCAAATGAATCTCGACAACGAGATTGGTACTACTACCAAACCGCCGAAGCTAATGAGTATGGACGTGTTCGAAGGGTGGAAGGAGAAGTTTGTAAACTAGGTTCAAGCCAATCAATTCCACAGCTGGGTCGCGGTAGAGTCTGGATACAAATGGCCGAAAGGCGAACGTGATCAGGATCTCGTTTTGGTTAAATTTACACCAGCAGATAAAGATGCTTACGTTACTAAAAAGAAGATGATTAGTTTGATCCAACAGTCTGTGAAGGAAGATTTTTTGATATTGCTACCAGAATGTGAAACTTCACAAGAATTATGGAAAGCCCTTTGCGCAAAATATCAGGGAAGCGATGAGATGATTAAGAGTAAAAAGGTCTTAATCAAGTAAGAATTCGACATCTTCACAATGATTAAAGGAGAGAGCATGAAGCAAATGATCGACAGATATTGTCATCTGATGGTTCAGATGCGAAGGCATGGTATTCAGAAAACTACCGAAGAACAGATTGATAAATTGGCCGATGCACTTCCTGAGGGGGAGTGGACAACTTATCTTATGGTTTTAAAGAACAGTCCGGCTTGGATGCACTTCAAATTGTCATCTTTTATTGATAAACTAGAAGGGCACGAGATGGAATTAATGAAAATGGCCATGACAAAGAATGCGAACGTTGTTCAAGACGTCGGTCTGTATTACAAAAGTGGTGTTCAAGATATTCAGAGCCCGAAGATTCAAACGGCATTCAGTGCGAATATGAATTCCTCGAATCATTCGCCTCAAAATCAACAGAACACTCAATCATATCCAAGTTATGATCAGAGTCCTTCAAACACTGGATATTTAAGCGCGAGCTGAAATTCTCCGTTCCAAAATCAGAACAATCAATCCAATCAATCGAATCAGACAAATCATTCCAGTACTGATCCAAATGTCTTTCAATGCAACATAGCGGTTAATCTCAAGAATGCTTTTCCTGAAAATGTGGATAAACAGCACATAACACTTATTGCAACCGTTCTCAAATCCTATGAAAGTCTAGTTGCTAGAAAGATTGGGAATCCAGAAATGACTGCTGAGGAATATGATCAAGTTGATGAAGAAGAATTGGAATTCATGGACATTAAATGGAGCTTGGCATCAATCATCAGAAGGGTTACAAAGTTTGTATCGCTCACCGGAAGAGATATTGGTAACTCAAGCAACAAGCTTGGTTTTGACAAATCAAAAGTCACATCTTCAAATGTCGACAAAAGGGGCATTTCAAACGTGAATGCACCAACCAAGAAGCAAGTGGAAACCAAAGTCCTTTCGGAAACAATAACGACTACTACAAGAAAGCGCTGCACTACAAGCCGTATCCAAAGAGAACACAAATTGAAGTTCAAGATAACTCTGCAAAGCCAAGTGAGCAAGCTCTTGTCGTGTCTCACAAAGACGAAGGTTTTGACTAGAACAAATATATCGGCAAGAAGACTGGTGTTGCTTTAATGGCTGAGATTGTGGAAGAATCGGAATAAAAAATTGATGATGCAGCTCTGGAGAATGCGATTCTAGAAGAATATCTGCAAAGAACAGAGGAAGAGGAATTGGTCTATCATCAGACACAGATGAAGAATATCCTTTCTCCTAACTTTAATGCTAGTTTTGCAGGCAACTTCAAGAGTACATCGCAAGAGTAAGTAACTGATGAGAGGTTGAAGAGGTCATTGACGTGACGAAGGAAATGAATGCAGAGAATCACATAGAGATTGCTAACAAAGCAATGATGGCTAATCTGAAATAGGTGGGTAGTGAGGTAAAGGTGATTGAAAAGGTAGTTGTGAAAGTTGTGGAGGTTGAAAAACCTTGCACAAAGTGCACAAATCCCTGTGAGCAATGTGCTGAGAAATCTAAAATCATAAGTGAAATGACCGTGCATAATGAAAATTTTTCATATGATTATCGCACGATGAAAGAAGCGTATGATAAAATGAAAGGCACTTATTGCAATGTCGAAAAAGCTAATCTTGAACTAAGTGCTAATATAACAATGTTAAATGCAACGGTAATTGAGAAATAAAAAGCAATTAACATGTATATTAACACCATCGCTGAAATAAGGCAAGAGCTTCAAGACATGAAAATTGAAACTGAGAGAGTAAGACAACTCTTGCTGAGTTATACAACAAACGCTTATGTCATCGATCACATTCTTCCTACGATTAAATCGGAGGAGATTCTTGAAAAATCAAAAGGTATGAAGCGTAAAGAGTACGACAATGTTCCACCTCCGCTACTTGCAAGCTATTGCCACAAGAAAGTGGATGGTATTGAAAAGGCAACAAACATAACGCTTTTATCAGAAACAAATAATCAGTTGCCTGAGAACATTGACGTAGTCTATATGAAATCAAACGATGACAGTGAAGCGGTTGTGAAAAATGTTGTCGAAAATGTTTTGGGAAGTGATACTGATGATGGCAGCTTTGAAAGCGCCAACTCAAGTTTGAACAGTTCGGAATCACAATCGAAAATGATGATACATCATCGGAAAATGATCTAAGTGATGATCCTTACGTTGTGATGTACAAAGTTAAGGAATCTGATAGATTATATTTTGATGATAGCCTTTCGATTCGAAACGCGAAATAAGATCAAATCGATAAATTGTTCAAACTTGTGGAAGTATCATCAGATGATCTTGAAAGAAATGAGAAGAAGTTTTACTCAAAACCAAGAAAGTTTCTACTAGGTCGCGGGTTCGATCCCTGCGACCAACCTTTTTGTTTTTTTTCATATTTTAAGTTTCTACTAATTGCATAAAGACCCTTAGATTTAACTAGTTAACCTAACTTCAATAGTTAACTAGGTTAGTTATATCACTATGATTAGTTAACTAGATTAACTTAAAACTTAACTAGGATAACTATGAAATTTAACTCAGTTACATAAAAAGTTAACTTTTTAGATTTAATACTGTTATTTATTTAACTATTTAATAATGTTTAAATAAAATTGATTAAATAATTAAATAAATAGTTACTAAATAATTTAAAAAAAATTAAAATTTGAGTAATTAACTAAATAAATATTTTAATGAGTTAATAAATAAATAAATAAAAGATGATTAAATAATAATTAAATGATTAAATAAATGCGAAAATACGGAACGTTACAAGAAAGACTGAAAAAGTTAGGCGAAGATTTATACGTACAATCTGCTGAAGAAGCTTCAGATTCTGAACGACCGAAAAAGAAAGCTAAGCGCTCTAAGTCAAAAGCCGGTGATATAAAGAAAGCAACATGATCACCAAGTACTCGAGCTAGAAAGAAAGCGCCAAGTCGAAGATATACAAGTCAAAAGCGAAAAGGAGTTACACAAGAACCTCCTGTTTCTGAGTTGCAAGAAATTCCAATTGTTGAAACACAGGTGCCACCAACGAATGTTACACAAGAACCACCGTCAATTACTGTTGAAGTGCCTGTTCAAGTAACTATAAAGTCAACACCAAAGGCTGCAGAGAAAGGAACGCAATCTACTCTGCAAAGTGTCAGAGAGAGACAATTCAAAGATGCTTATGGTGTGATTCCAGATAACATCACACAGCCTGTCACTGCTGAAGATCTTTCTGGCTGGTTTGAAGATATTCCGATTGTTAAACTGGAGAAAAGGCTTAAAGATTTAGAAGATAAAGCCAAACAGAATGAAATTGACAAAGCAGAACTTGAAAAGAAGGTAAAGCAGAGCGAGGTTGAAAAGGAGATTTTGAACGACAAAGTAAAGTTTTTGGAAGATGATCGTGGTTATCTAAAGGCTATGGTAGAAAGTGTGGGCGCTGCAAATGCAAAGCTTGAAAAAGAGATAGCAAAGTTAAGAGCAGAACGTGATATGAACGCTAGAAGGTTTGCAAGATTAAAGAAAGTGCTTACTAACAGTCTTGGCATCGACTTCAAAGCAGAATATGACCGCCTAGATGTTCAAGAAGCAAAGGAAAAAGCTGAGAAAGAGTTGGCTGAACAGGGCAAGGGAAAGAATGTTATGGAAGGTGTTCCTATTACTTCAGAAGAGTCTGTGATAGAAAAAACTGTTGAATCTGAGAAAGTGCCTGAAACAGAGGTTGTATCTGAAGCAATTCTTGAACGAAATGTTGAAACGGAAAAGTATGATGATGAAGAGGAAGATAAAGATGAAAATGACGACGACCCTGCCGGTGGCGACACTAAAGATGATTCAGATTATGATGATGATAACAATAATGATCAAGGGGTGTTGGTCTAAAAGTTGATACTGCAAAAGTTCATTCTGAATTCGATTTCGAATCCCTAATTGATGATAGTGCTAATATGGAAGATGCTTCGAGTAAGGGGGAGTCTACGCATCAAACATGGCAACACGATGTTGATATTTCTGATGCTGTCGTTGCTATGCCTATTACAGCAATACACGAGAAGCCTTTGATGATTACATTAGATCCAAGTTTGGAAGAAGGGGAGATTGCCCACAATTACACCAAAGAAGAGTTGGCGAAAATGTTTGAAGTTGATACTGATTCTTTTGAATTTGACTTTGAGGAAGAGTTGGCGAATATAAAGACTTTCGAGCCAAAGGAATATGTGCATAAACGTGTATACGATGCTGACGATTATGATCGTGTCATATTTGAAGATTCTGATGATAATAACGAGGCTGAAAAGTATTCGAATCTGAACACTGATAAGTTTCCAACGATTGAAGAATTGATGAGCCAAATCGATGTTGATTTATTGAAATAAAAGATTGATGAAGTTGTGCAGACGGGCATCATACCAAAGCGTTATACGAAAGAACAAATTGCCGAAGCAAGGAAATCATGTTTAAAGAAATGCCCAAGGAGAGAAAGTTTAAAAGACCACTAGCATTCTTCACGAGAGATAAAGATAAGTCTTTGGGAGACATTCTGAGCTGGGGCTGGATTCATGAACTTGATATATATGCTATTAAAAGAGAGTATGGGGTTCAGTATTTCTGACATATGATTGACATAAAGACGTTACCGTATTGGGACGTTGAAGAGTTAGTTCAAACGAGAAACATCAGCTATCAGATGAAGTTTAACGAACAAAGACTGTGGAGAGTGATAAAGTTTGAAGCTCTCAGAGGATTCGATTTGTGGAAACCGTTTATTCCAAAACGTCAAATAAAGATAAACAAGAAAACGGGAGAGAAGGATATTACGCTAGTGATGAAGCGTCCTCGTGCGATGAAGAATATGCCATTGAAGCCAATCGAACAGGATTTTTATCCCTTGTTTAAATGGTGGCAAATTGATCCAGAGACGTGTGAAGCGGTTATTGTTTTGAAGTTTGAAGAGCAGTTGGATATTGGGAAAGAAAGTTCAGCTGAAATATTACAGAAGGAAGGTTTTAGGGGGCTATGGAGAACGATCAGGATACTAGACCCGATGTGGCTAGTTAATTGCTCAAAGGAAGATATAAAGTGCTTGTTCTTCAACAAAATATGCTTTGATAAACGTGAAGAAGTCCAAGCGATGCAATACCAAGGTGTGGTTAATGTTTGCTATGCACACGGTATTAATTCAGGGCACATGTGGGAATCCAGGTGGAGAGAGCTGGAACGAGAAGAGTTCTTAAAGGAGGAGAAGCGTTTAGAGAAGACTCACGAGAAAGGAAGGGAGGCAAGAATCAGAAGGTTTCAATTCATGAAATGGGCACCTCCTACAGATCAGACGCCTATCCCAAAGCAAGAACGTAGAAAGAAACCATATAAGAACTTCTTCAGAAGGTGTTAGAGATTGAAGACTGATCAAGACGCTACGACAATATCCAAGGGGGAGTTTGTTGATACATAATGTCTATTGTCTAGGTGTTGGATCGAGTCTGTATGTTTAGAGCTTGTATTTGTTAGATTTTGAAGTTTATTTATCTTGTAAGTACAAGTTCGGCCGAAGATGTAGTTAGCTGATCAAATTCGGCCAAACTTGATCTAGCCAGGACTAGCTTTGGGAGAACTTGATGGTCTATATATAGTTGAGTCATGGTTTCTCATTGTAACAACTTTGCGACTTCTATGGCGAAGCTCTGTCAGTTTGAATTTCGAGTTGTAATATCTTTGGACTTAAACTGACGATTAAACTGTAAATCTTGTGTATTTGGTTAATCTTGTCATATAAATTCCGCATATATGGACAATAGATACAAATTTAGGTTCCCGAGCTGAGGAGGACGGTCCTATCAAAGCTTTAGGATCCAGGATCCTTATATATAAAAGTTCAGAAACCTGAAATGATATACAACTTGGGACTAAGCCAAACATCAACTGAATGACTCATTAGTAACTGGGGAGACGCCCAAACGACTGGGACAAGCACAAATAACTGGGGACAAGCCCAACAACAGGGATTGCACTTGAGCTAACGTGGAGACGTTAGAAACCTTAGGATTCTGGTGTATGGCCCATACTGGCATCTAACCAATCGTAAGTGACATGAAAATGCCAAAACCTTAGCTAACATGAAAACTTTAGAAACCTTAGGAATGGATGTATGGTACGTCTACCATTATACTTAGGATCCTACATATAGCCAACAGCAATGAAATTGTCAGCCCCTAAAGCGGGTACTAGTCCCATTGCCTCGAACTATACTTGGATAACGTGCACTACAGGCGGGGTGTCAAAACCCAATTCGTGTGAAAGGTGAAAACCTTTAAACCTTAGAAGGTATTGGATACCTTAAGCTAGGGACGTGCCTAAAGTCTTGGAGAGGTGGCCAACCTGTAGATCCTTTAAGTAAATTCTGCAAAAGCTTAAAACTAGATAAAATTGGATATTGAGAATTCAATATCCTTTCCTTAAGCAACAAATATGATATGAAAGAACTAGTAAACTGTTACCAAAGAAAGGATCATATATCCTTTTAGAATTCTTCAATCTGAACGGAACATTAGAATGCTTAAGGATCCTCGATCCTTACATAAAATACTTCTTAGGTGGATAGCATTCCAAGCTCTTGGCAGAAGGTTACCATCCATAGTTAGCAAACGATATGCCCCCTTTCCAGCTTCAGCCTCAATAAGATAGGGGCCTTCCCATTTTGGTGCTAACTTGCCATCAGAAGGATTCGTGGTGTTCTGGAATGCCTTCCTCAATACCCTGTCACCAACTTGAAATCTTCTCACCCTAACGTTCCCGTTATAAGTTCTAGCCATTCTTTGTTG
This sequence comes from Scalesia atractyloides, assembly GCA_947069175.1. Taxonomy (NCBI): domain Eukaryota; kingdom Viridiplantae; phylum Streptophyta; class Magnoliopsida; order Asterales; family Asteraceae; genus Scalesia; species Scalesia atractyloides. The sequence continues at coordinate 34,862,283 of CAMTDV010000030.1, forward strand.
ATAGCTAGCCAGCCTTATCCTTGCCAAGTCTCTAAGTTCTTCCACAGTGTCTAGGTCTTGGGTTAGAGTCTCAACATTTGCTTCAGGATCACGGATGGTTGTTCTGTGTGACATCCCGGGCTTTTCGGATAACTTAAACGTAATACTTGTCGAGTGAATTATATGCTATGTATTAAACGTGTACGAGTTAGTGAAATACGTGATGTGCGATTATGTGATTGTGTTATGTGATTGCGTTAGTTATAAAATAATCATGGCAATATGTACACGAACCAAACCGCGACACGAACCAACCCTAAACCCCTTGTGACTCAAGGAGTGAACCGAGTTCTAACCTAAACCTTAAACCCAAGTCTTCGGCCGCGAGATTTAAACCTTAAACCTTAAGCCATTCTCGGCCAAGTGCAAACCAAACCAAACCAACCCGTGTGCAAACCAAACCCCAAACCCATTGCGTACAACCCAAACCGAACCAACCCAAACTATCTCGGCCGCAAGACCAAACCCAAACCGTAACCCTTCATCTTGCGCTATATATACACACACACTCATGCATGATCTTTCTCAACTCCAAAACCCTAAAAGAAAAACTGCCGTCGGCAGCCTTACTCTCGTCCCTTTTGATCGCGAACAGCTCCTTTCCTTCATCATCTCGATCTGATCAGCCTTGTTCACTTTCTCGGTCGTTAACAGCTTGTTGCTTTCAGTCCCTTTCAGTCTCAATCGCAACAGCTTTTCCTTTTCTTTTCTTCCGGTCGCAGCAGCAGCCCTCGCCATCTTCATCCTCAGTCGCAAGCAATCTTTGATCACCGGTCCCTTATCTTACTCACGGTTCGTTTACCTTGTCATTAAAAGATTAGAATTTATCATATGCTACAAGATAATATTCGGATACATGTGTTTTGATTGTGTTGTGTCGGATTGTTAATGCTAGATTAAGAGTTGGATGTTTGTTTAAAAATCTGAAATCATAGGCTATGTTTTGTTTATAAAAACTAGAGGTATGAATTAGGGTTGCATGGATGTGATATTGGTATTGATCTATGATTAGAAATCGGTTCTTGATCGCCTAGGTTAATCATAGGAACGGTTTATGCGAGTTTATGGTAACAATATGCTGAAACAGTTTGCTGAGTAATAGTTACAGCCGACTTCATCTGGCTGTAACTCAGCCATTAGTTGTCGAAAAACGGATTTTCTGATGTCTAGAACGTAGAGATTTGAATAACGAATCTAAGGGCGCTGGATTCATAATTTTCTGAAGTCATTTGATATTTTTAAAGGGCCAAATAAGTTCAGTAACTAAAGCTGTGAAAATCCTGAAATTTTGTTAGTTGTTTATCGAGTTGGATTTTAAAATCAGTAGGGAGTTGAGTCATGAATTTTGTACAACAACTAGGTATGGAAATTTCCGGGCAACTCCAACTGGAATTTTATTAATGGGACGATCGGTGATTTTTAAATAAATTCTTCCGTGGACTGCAGTCAGAAAGTGATAAATCTGACTGCAGCCTAGTATATTAATATTTATGGTTAAATGGTAAAGATTGAGGACTTGGAAAATTTATATAAATTTCTACAGTATAGATGGCACCTGCTGTAAAAATATTGGAATTTTTGGAACGTTGGAACTATTTTATAAAAATTCTAGAAAACAGCTGAATTATGAGTGTTAAGCTGAAATTTGATAACTTGTGATTGTGTGCACCAAATTGTGGCATGGATTGGTTTATGTTTATGATAAGTTGTTTTGATCACTAGGTTCACATGAGGATACTTGCATGCATGTTTGAGTGTTAGATATGTTGTTTGTGTGTATCACTTTGTGCATAAATTAAGTGTAGAATTTGTATTGGTGTGATCACACACTGACTTGAAATCAATTGGTTTGTTAGGACGCAATTAGCGGTCCCATCCTTTACAACTTCTTTGCTACACTAACCGAGCAAATAAAGGTGAGTTCACGGCCCCTAACTTTATCCGGTTTTTAAACAACAGGGGGAGAAACATGTATACACTCTTCAAACTCAATCTCTTTACGTTATACGAATTTAACGTCACATAACTATTCGGTAACTAAGTTAATGTTAATGTAATGTTATGGTCACTAAGTAGCTATATCACTTAAGTCCTCGTCAATCTCTCGGATCGTTAGTATTGGGTTTAATAGCGGGGGAGTTATAAGTAGTACTACTGGGCCCGACAAGCCCCATCCGAGCTAGTCGCGCTAGCCGACCGGGTATGGTCAACGGGTGAATAATTCGGCCTAACTTCGCCATGGTCAGTGATAGGCCTGGCAACACGGAGGCACAACAGTCAGCTTCTATCGCGAACTCTTACGTGACATAACTTTAGGCTAGCTACCTATATATGTTAACATTGAACTTAATTACGAAACAACTATATTATCCCGGGTTGGGGATAATGGAAACAACAACTTATTATTCCGGGTTTGGAATAATGGAAACAACAACTTGTTATTCCGGGTTTGGAATAATGGAACCAACATCATTATTATTATTCCAGGATGGGAATAATGGAACTAAATCGTTATCCCGGGTTAGGGATAACGGGGGAAAACAAACTCATAACTGAACAAACGCATTTATGAAAACCTGTGAACTCACTCATCTTTAATGTTGACACTTGTTTCTTTACATGTTTCTCAGGACGCTAGGAGCTCTAGGTGCACTCACATGCATTGAACAAGACATCTTTTATCGAGTCTCAATTACTAATATTGTTTTGGGGTTTTTCATTTGTTTTGGCGTTTGTGTTGGCGCCCGCTTCACTATTTATTTTATGCTTCCGCTCAACCACTTAAACTAATGCTTCCGCTAAACTTTAGTAATTAACTAAGACAATCTAATCTACGACAATTGGTTAATCAAATGATTTTTGGAAAACGTATTATCAAATCATATAGAGTCGTTCGACGTACTAGTGTTTCAGATTCTGGTTTGTTCACACGCCTCGCGGTAAAACTCCGCAAGTGGAAATTGAGGGTGTGACAGATTGGTATCAGAGCCACTAGCTATAGAGAACCAGGTTTGCATTAGAAGTAGACCTAAACTATAGCTGATTTCACGACACTAGACTTAGTTTGGCACCGAACTATTATATCTTGTTATGCGATGTACCACAACTGTGTTATGTGGATTATGACTTAATAATAAGAAATGAAAACAACTCGTAACTAACTACACGACCTAACAGGCAATGTCATCATCATCCGACAGACCTACGCCACCAAGAGCGCCAGGAAAGGCACCTATGGTGGAACCCTTACCATCTTATGGCGTGGAGACACGCTCAGCTGCGAGGAAAAGGCTCGCTCTGGGGGAGGAGTCATCGTCACGCCCAACCATTGCTATGCCGGTTGAACCGGTTAACCCTGTAGAAGTAGGAATGGACCTACTTAGAATAATGATACATAAACAACAAGCACAGATAGAAAGAATGCAGGAAACCATCCTAGCACAAGGATGGATGATCCGACAACTGACAGGTAAGACCGACTCGCTCGAGGAAGAGCATCATACGAGTAAGATAGCTCGTAACACCATAGCCAGAGATCTGCGTGCTGAGTAGATAAGAGCCGACTGGCTCGAGGACAGAGTCCTGGAAAATAGTTGGAACATTCAGGAGCTACAGCAAAATCAAGCACCTGCCCCAGCACCGGCCCCTCCAGTGCCGGTGGAGGAGGATCCGGAAGAGGATCCAGAGGAGGACCCTGAAGAGGATCCAGAGGAGGATCCAGAGGAGGATCCGGAGGAGGATCCAGCTGTAGAAGCTGGAAATGCCGCGCAGGATGACGGCAACGACAGTGATTTGGGGGATGGAGACGTAGACGAGTGACACGTCTCGCTTATTTTATTTACTTTCCTCCAGTCTATTTATTTTCCCACTTGTGTTTAAATTTGAGACTTTATAGTGAATTCATATGTTTGATTTGCACTTTGTAAGACGATGAAAATTTCAGTTAATCAAGTATTTCTTTTGACTATTTAATATATTAAGTTGACATAACTTGATAATTATTAAAGTACGAAGTAGGATAACTATATTGGATATAGACTTATCGGGGTGTGTTTGTGTTGTGTTTCGAAGATCTAAATGGCAACTGGACGACGTGGAAACCTTAACTTGACGCCCGAAGAGCTAGCTGCCATGATTCAAGAGCACGTGAACGCAGCTTTAGCGGGTGTTCAGAACCAACCGGCAGGTAACCATTATTAAATTTTCGTGTGAAAATCTAATAGTGAGGCTAGTAAAATTCCTTGCTGACTTCCTGTTCTCTGTCAGCAGGAGGGGGCTTTAACCCCTACAAGATGTTCCTTGACGCGAAACCAAGCAAATTCTCGGGGGCGGAAGGACCCATTGGACTGGTTCGCTGGATCGAAAAATCTGAATCCGTATTTGAAATGTGCAACTGTCTAGAGGCCAACAAGGTCAAATATGCAGCCTCAACACTGGAAGATGGGGCACTGACATGGTGGAATGCACAGGTCCAAACGCGTGGACTTATTGCTGCCAATGCAATGGCCTGGGCCGAGTTCAAGGCCCTAATCAAAGAGGAGTACTGTCCACGAGACAGAGTGCAACAGTTGGAGCAAGCCTTATGGAACCACAAGATGGTGGGATCGGAAATTGAAGCTTACACCGCAAAACACCATGACTTGGTATTTCTATGTCCCGATTTGGCCAACACTATGGAGAAAAGACTCGAGTTCTATCTTGGGGGTCTGGTTCCGGAGATTCAGGGTATGGTAATGGCTAGTAACCCTGCAACTGAACATCAAGCAATCCGATTGGCTCACAAACTCACCGATAAGGCGGTGGAACAAAAGAAGTTGCCAACAAGGGGTACAACTGAAGTTGCCCCTGATAACAAAAGAAAGTTTGAAGACTCAACTGTTCGACAGTCTTCGTCATCTCATCCGCAACAGGGAAACCAGAAACGGTTCAATCATTACAACAGCCACTGGGGTCACCAAAATCAGCCCGCCAACAACAACAACAACAACCAGAACGCAAGCGGCTATGTAGGCCGAAAGCCGCAGTGCAACCGCTATAATCTCCACCATAACGGCCCTTGTGCCGGAAATCGCTGCCAACGATGTGGCAAGATGGGACATGCGGCAAAGGATTGTCGTGGGGAAATCATGTCCCGACAGAATCAAAATCAACCCCAGGGTCAGCAGCAGGGTATTAACCGGGGATGCTATCAGTGTGGTAGCACTGCTCACTTCAAAAGAGACTGCCCACAGCTGCGCAACAACAACAACAATGGTGGGAACAACCACAACCACAATAACCACAACAACAATAATAACAACAACAATAATGGAAATGGTGGCACAGGAGGTGCCAAAGGTCGCGCCTTCACATTGGGCCGTGGAGAGGCCAGAAACGACTCGAACGTGGTCACCGGTAAGTTTCCCCTTAATGAACATTTTGCTACTGTGCTTTTTGATACGGGAGCGGATAGGAGCTTTATATCTGAGTCTTTTAGGAGGAACCTAAATCTCACGCCTAAACCATTAGAGACCCCTTATGTTATAGAATTAGCTGATGGAAATTCTGTAGATGTGACCCATATAGTATCCGGCTGTCAACTCAAACTCGCGGGTCACACTTTTACCATTGATCTGATGACAACTACCCTGGGTAGTTTTGACGTGGTAGTCGGAATGGACTGGCTATCCGACGTCCGGGCTGAAGTTCTCTGCTTTGAAAAATCTATTCGTATTCCGCTCTCTAACGACGAAATCCTGACGGTACAAGGCGATAAGGCAAGCGCCGTCACCAACATCATCTCATACATGCAAGCGCAGAAGTATCTTCGGAGGAAGAACTCCTTCGCTTTACTCGCACTGATTTCCGAACAGCCTAAGGACGAGAAACGTATAAAAGACATCCCTATCGTCCGTGATTTTTCCGATGTATTCCCAGAAGAACTACCTGGTCTTCCACCCCATCGACAATTGGAGTTTGAAATTGAATTGGCGAACAATGCAACTCCTATCGCCAAGGCTCCATACCGCCTAGCTCCAGCCGAGCTGCAGGAGCTGTCTACCCAACTTCAGGAGCTATTAGAAAAAGGATTTATCCGACCAAGCGTTTCGCCATGGGGAGCTCCAGTCCTTTTTGTCAAGAAGAAGGACGGGACTTTCCGCATGTGCATCGACTACAGGGAACTCAACAAGGTTATTATCAAGAACCGATACCCGTTACCTCGCATCGACGATCTCTTCAACCAACTTCAAGGGTCAAGTTACTACTCTAAGATTGATTTACGGTCCGGTTACCACCAGCTACGCGTCAGGGAGGAGGACATCGCTAAGACGGCATTTCGTACTCGGTATTGCCATTATGAGTTCTTGGTCATGCCCTTCGGTCTCACCAACGCACCTGCGGTGTTCATGGACCTCATGAACCGCGTGTGTAAACCATATCTCGACAAATTTGTCATTGTGTTCATCGATGACATACTCATCTACTCCAAAAGTGAAGAAGAACATGCTGAACACCTACGATTACTGCTAGGATTACTTCAACAGGAAAAGCTATATGCCGAGCTTTCGAAGTGTGATTTCTGGATTCGGGAAGTTCAGTTTCTCGGGCATATCGTGAATGAAAGGGGTATCCACGTGGACCCTGCCAAGATTGAAGCCATCAAAAACTGGGAAGCACCCAAGACACCGACGGAGATCCGCCAATTTTTGGGATTGGCTGGTTACTAAAGACGTTTCATCGAGGGATTTTCAAAGATCGCACAACCGCTTACTACCCTCACCCAGAAAGGCATCAAGTATGCTTGGGGTGACAAGCAAGAAGCAGCATTTCAATTGCTGAAGCAGAAACTTTGCAGTGCACCTATTCTGTCCTTGCCGGAAGGGACAGATGACTTTGTGGTATATTGTGATGCTTCCATTCAGGGATTGGGATGCGTACTCATGCAACGCGATAAGGTCATCGCGTATGCGTCGAGAGAACTGAAGGTTCACGAGAAAAACTACACGACGCATGACCTGGAATTGGGAGCAGTAGTGTTTGCACTTAAGATTTGGAGACACTACCTCTATGGAACGAAGTGCACAATCTTTACGGATCACAAGAGCCTCCAACACATCTTCGATCAGAAGGAGTTGAACATGCGACAGCGTCGCTGGGTCGAACTCTTGAACGATTATGAGTGTGCCATTCGGTATCACCCGGGTAAAGCTAACGTGGTAGCCGATGCCCTAAGTAGGAAGGAACACTTGAAACCACGTCGTGTACGAGCATTACAACTCACTATTCATTGGGGGTACCCGAACAAATACGCGATGCCCAGTTAGAAGCAGTTAAGGAGGAAAACATCAAAGCCGAATTGGTGGGAAAAATGGAACGCGATTGGGAAGTAAAACCCAATGGAGCCCGGTATTTCATGAATCGCATATGGGTACCTCTCTACGGAAACCTCAGAGAGCTAGTCATGGACGAAGCTCACAAATCCCGATACTCTGTCCATCCTGGTTCGGATAAGATGTATCAAGACCTTAAAGTTGCGTATTGGTGGCCCAACATGAAAGCTGATATAGCCACCTACGTGAGTAAGTGTTTGACTTGTGCAAAAGTCAAGGTAGAGTAACAAAAGCCATCAGGGCTACTTCAACAACCTGAGATCCCAGTGTGGAAATGGGATCAGATCTCGATGGATTTCATCACTAAACTCCCGCGAACTTTGGGTGGTTGCGATACCATATGGGTAGTTGTGGATCATTTAACTAAGTCCGCACACTTCCTAGCTATTAAAGAAACAGATAAGATGGAGAAGTTGACTCGCATCTACATTAAGGAAGTAGTTTCTCGGCACGGAGTGCCAACGTCCATCATCTCAGACAGAGATGCTCGCTTCACGTCAAACTTCTAGCAGTCACTCCAGAAAGCGTTGGGAACACGCTTAGATATGAGCACAGCCTATCACCCTCAGACTGACGGTCAAAGTGAAAGGACCATACAAACCTTGGAAGACATGCTTAGGGCATGCGTCGTAGACTTCGGAAATAGTTGGGAAATCCACCTGCCTCTAGTAGAATTCTCATATAACAACAGTTATCATACGAGTATTTCGGCAGCACCGTTTGAGGCATTATACGGTCGTAAATGTAGATCACCGGTCTGCTGGGCAGAAGTCGGTGACAGCCAACTCACAGGCCCTGAGTTAATACTTGAGGCTACTGAAAGGATTGTACAAATCAGAAACCGCATGGCGGCGGCACGAGATCGACAGAAAAGCTACGCTGATCAACGACGCAAACCGCTCGAATTTCAAGTAGGCGACCGTGTCCTACTAAAGGTGTCACCCTGGAAGAGTGTAATCCGCTTTGGAAAACGGGGCAAACTAAACCCACGGTACGTAGGTCCGTTTGTAATCTTGAAACGTATTGGACCCGTAGCTTATCAATTAGACCTTCCTACCGAACTCAGTGGAGTTCACAACGTATTTCACGTGTCAAATCTGAAGAAGTGTCTATCAGATGAAACTCTAGTCATTCCATTGGATGAGATCCAAGTGGATGAACAACTGCACTTTGTGGAACAGCCCATCGAGATCATGGATCGTGAGATCAAGACTCGAAGGCACAGCAAAATTCCGATCGTTAAGGTTCGTTGGGACTCTAAGCGTGGACCTGAGTTCACGTGAGAAAGAGAGGACCAAATGAAAAGCAAATACCCACACCTCTTCGCAACTGAGTAGCAAACTAACGATACCAGTAACTAAATTTTCGGGACGAAAATTCTTTCAACATGGGGATGATGTGACAACCTGGAAATTTCTCATACTTTTGCATACTATTGTTAACTAAGTCCTTGTGCATGGCACTTGAGAATCTTTCTGCATGGCACTTGGGAACTTCTTGTAACTTCGCGTACTATCATAAACGAACTAACTCTTTGTGCGTGGCACTCTAAACATGTACGCTACATTCTAAACCGCGTTTACTCAATTTTCGGGACGAAAATTCTTTCAACATGGGGATAATGACATCCCGGGTTTTTCGGATAACTTAAACGTAATACTTGTCGAGTGAATTATATGCTATGTATTAAACGTGTACGAGTTAGTGAAATACGTGATGTGCGATTATGTGATTGTGTTATGTGATTGCGTTAGTTATAAAATAATCATGGCAATATGTACACGAACCAAACCGCGACACGAACCAACCCTAAACCCCTTGTGACTCTAGGAGTGAACCGAGTTCTAACCTAAACCTTAAACCCAAGTCTTCGGCCGCGAGATTTAAACCTTAAACCTTAAGCCATTCTCGGCCAAGTGCAAACCAAACCAAACCAACCCGTGTGCAAACCAAACCCCAAAGACATTGCGTACAACCCAAACCGAACCAACCCAAACATATCTCGGCCGCAAGACCAAACCCAAACCGTAACCCTTCATCTTGCGCTATATACACACACACTCATGCATGATCTTTCTCAACTCCAAAACCCTAAAAGAAAAACTGCCGTCGGCAGCCTTACTCTCGTCCGTTTTGATCGCGAACAGCTCCTTTCCTTCATCATCTCGATCTGATCAGCCTTGTTCACTTTCTCGGTCATTAACAGCTTGTTGCTTTCAGTCCCTTTCAGTCTCGGTCGCAACAGCTTTTCCTTTTCTTTTCTTCCGGTCGCAGCAGCAGCCCTCGCCATCTTCATCCTCGGTCGCAAGCAATCTTTGATCACCGGTCCCTTATCTTACTCACGGTTCGTTTACCTTGTCATTAAAAGATTAGAATTTATCATATGCTACAAGATAATATTCGGATACATGTGTTTTGATTGTGTTGTGTCGGATTATTAATGCTAGATTAAGAGTTAGATGTTTGTTTAAAAATCTGAAATCTTAGGCTATGTTTTGTTTATAAAAACTAGAGGTATGAATTAGGGTTGCATGGATGTGATATTGGCATTGATCTATGATTAGAAATCGGTTCTTGATCGCCTAGGTTAATCATAGGAACGGTTTATGCGAGTTTATGGTAACAATATGCTGAAACAGTTTGCTGAGTAATAGTTACAGCCGACTTCATCTGGCTGTAACTCGGCCATTAGTTGTCGAAAAACGGATTTTATGATGTCTAGAACGTAGAGATTTGAATAACGAATCTAAGGGCGCTGGATTCATAATTTTCTGAAGTCGTTTGATATTTTTAAAGGGCCAAATAAGTTCAGTAACTAAAGCTGTGAAAATCCTGAAATTTTGTTAGTTGTTTATCGAGTTGGATTTTAAAATTAGTAGGGAGTTGAGTCATGAATTTTGTACAAAAACTAGGTATGGAAATTTCCGGGCAACTCCAACTGGAATTTTATTAATGGGACGATCGGTGATTTTTAAATAAATTCTTCCGTGGACTGCAGTCAGAAAGTGATAAATCTGACTGCAGCCTAGTATATTAATATTTATGGTTAAATGGTAAAGATTGAGGACTTGGAAAATTTATATAAATTTCTACAGTATAAATGGCACCTGCTGTAAAAATATTGGAATTTTTGGAACGTTGGAACTATTTTATAAAAATCCTAGAAAACAGCTGAATTATGAGTGTTAAGCTAAAATTTGATAACTTGTGATTGTGTGCACCAAATTGTGGCATGGATTGGTTTATGTTTATGATAAGTTGTTTTGATCACTAGGTTCACATGAGGATACTTGCATGCATGTTTGAGTGTTAGATATGTTGTTTGTGTGTATCACTTTGTGCGTAAATTAAGTGTAGAATTTGTATTGGTGTGATCACACACTGACTTGAAATCAATTGGTTTGTTAGGACGCAATTAGCGGTCCCATCCTTTACAACTTCTTTGCTACACTAACCGAGCAAATAAAGGTGAGTTCACGGCCCCTAACTTTATCCGGTTTTTAAACAACAGGGGGAGAAACATGTATACACTCTTCAAACTCAATCTCTTTACGTTATACGAATTTAACGTCACATAACTATTCGGTAACTAAGTTAATGTTAATGTAATGTTATGGTCACTAAGTAGCTATATCACTTAAGTCCTCGTCAATCTCTCGGATTGTTAGTATTGGGTTTAATAGAGGGGGAGTTATAAGTAGTACTACTGGGCCCGACAAGCCCCATCCGAGCTAGTCGCGCTAGCCGACCGGGTATGGTCAACGGGTGAATAATTCGGCCTAACTTCGCCATGGTCAGTGATAGGCCTGGCAACACGGAGGCACAACAGTCATCTTCGATCGCGAACTCTTACGTGACATAACTTTAGGCTAGCTACCTATATATGTTAACATTGAACTTAATTACGAAACAACTATATTATCCCGGGTTGGGGATAATGGAAACAACAACTTATTATTCCGGGTTTGGAATAATGGAAACAACAACTTGTTATTCCGGGTTTGGAATAATGAAACCAACATCATTATTATTATTCCAGGATGGGAATAATGGAACTAAATCGTTATCCCGGGTTAGGGATAACGGGGGAAAACAAATTCATAACCGAACAAACGCATTTATGAAAACCTGTGAACTCACTCATCTTTAATGTTGACACTTGTTTCTTTACATGTTTCTCAGGACGCTAGGAGCTCTAGGTGCACTCACATGCATTGAACAAGACATCTTTTATCGAGTCTCAATTACTAATATTGTTTTGGGGTTTTTCATTTGTTTTGGCGTTTGTGTTGGCGCCCGCTTCACTATTTATTTTATGCTTCCGCTCAACCACTTAAACTAATGCTTCGCTAAACTTTAGTAATTAACTAAGACAATCTAATCTACGACAATTGGTTAATCAAATGATTTTTGGAAAACGTATTATCAAATCATATAGAGTCGTTCGACGTACTAGTGTTTCAGATTCTGGTTTGTTCACACGCCTCACGGTAAAACTCCGCAAGTGGAAATTGAGGGTGTGACATTCTGTCTGTGGGTTCTACCATTTCTGTAGGGATCACTGCTTCAGCTCCAAAGACTAAAGAAAAAGGAGTTTAACCCGTCGCATTCTTTGGAGTTGTTCTATCTGCCCATAAGACATAAGGCAATTCCTCAGCCCATTTGCATTTCTCCGATCCGAGCTTCTTCTTCAAGTTGTTGATAATGATCTTGTTGGATGATTCTGCCTGGCCATTAGCTTGTGGGTGGACTGGTGTTGATGTTATCATCCTAATCCCCCAGCTGTCACAAAAGTTAGTAGTATGACTCCCAATAAACTGGGATCCGTTATCACAAACAATTTCAGAAGGAATACCAAATCTAGTAATGATGTTTCTTTTAATAAATGATATAACTTCCTTTTCTCTGACTTGGGCATAGGCTTCAGCTTCTATCCACTTGGAGAAGTAGTCTGTCATAGCTAAGATGAACACTTTTCTACCTGGTACTTTGGGAAGCTTGCCTACTATATCCATTCCCCATCTCATAAATGACCAAGAAGAGGACATAGGATGCAGAGGTTCAGCTGGCTGATGAAGAATATTGCTATGTCTTTGGCAAGCATTACATTTCTTTGCATATTCCACGGCATCTTTCTTCATTGTAGGCCAGTAATATCCTGTTCTAAGGATCCTTGAAAATAGTGCTCTGCCCCCAGTATGATTTCCACAATCTCCTTCATGAAAATCCTTCAAGACTTCTTGGATCTCAGGATCCTCAATACATCATAGATAGGGTCCTGCGAGAGATCTCTTATATAACATGTTATTAATTATAGTGAATTGGGATAACTTTACCTTGAAGGCTCTAGGATTTTCCCCAATGGGAACTTCCCCGTTTTGGATATAATTCAGGATTGGAAGGATCCATGATCCTGGAGTTGATTGTGCATCATCACTAGGTACAATTACAGCATCTTCCTCTATTACAGGAGTCAGAATATGGATGATGGGTATCTTCACATCCTCTGGCATCTTCAATGAGGATCCTAGATTGGCTAGGCATCCGCTTCTGCGTTTTCTTCTCTGGGTACATGCGTTAAACTGAAAAAAACAAAAGAATTTGCCAATTTCTTGACTATCTCCAAATATTTGATTAGTTTTTCACCTTTAACAGCATAGGAACCATTTTAGTGGTTAGTAATTAATAATGAATCTACAAATACTTGAAGGTACCTGACCCTCATATGTTTGGCTAATTGCAAACCTACTATCAAGGCCTTATATTCTGCCTCATTATTAGTGGTTTGGAATTCACATGCAATAGATTGGGGTATAATGTCCCCCTGTGACGATTTTAGTAGTAGACCTAGTCCAGTCCCCTTGACATTCGAAGCTCCTTCTGTGAAGAGTATCCAAGGGTCCTTAGTCTCTTAAAGTTGTTGCACTTCTAACTCAGCTTCTCTTTGTAGGTCACTACTGAAATCAGCCACAAAGTCAGCCAAAGCTTGAGACTTGATGGCAGTCCTTGGTTCATATTTGATGTCATATGCACTAAGCTTAACTGCCCCTTTTGCCAACTTGCTAGACATCTCAGGCTTCCTGAGAACATTATTGATAGGAAAGTTAGTCTTAACAATTATAGTATGAGTTTCAAAATAATGTCTAAGTTTAGTAGAAGCCATGATTAAAGCAAGAATAAGCTTCTCTAAATGCGAATACCTGGCCTCTGCATCAAGTAGACTTTTACTTACATAGTATACCGGATGTTGTTGGCCTTTATGATCCTTAACTAGGACCGCACTTACCCTTTACCTGAGACAGCTAGGTATAAGGATAATGCTTCCCCTTTTTTATGGTTTCATTAAAGCTGGTGCAGATGATAAGTAATCCTTGAGGGCTTGTAGAGCAGCTTCATGTTTTTCAGTCCATTCAAACTTCTTATTCTTCCTCAGAATATCGTAAAAATCCTTGCATTTTTTCTGAGGATTTTGAGATGAATCTGTTCAAAGCTGCAATTCTCCATGTCAATCTTTGAACATCCTTAGCATTGGCAGAAGATTTGATGTTTACTATGGATTTTATCTGCTCCGGACTTGCTTAGATTCCTCTTTTGGTCACCATATATCCCAAAAACTTTCCAGTTTTAACTCCGAAATGGCACTTGGAAGGATTCAACTTCATGTTGTACTGATCAAGGATATTGAAAGCTTCTTCAAGGTCCTTTAAGTGATCCTTAGTTCTTTTAGACTTGACCACCATATCATCTATGTATACTTCCATTGTGTGTCCAAGTTGCTCCTTGAACATCATATTCACCAGCCTTTGGTATGTAGCACCTGCATTTCTTAAACCAAAGGGTATAGCAATATAACAATATATGCCAGTGGGTGTCATGAATGTCGTATCCTCTTGATCAGATGATTCCATCTGAATTTGCTGAAATCCAGATGAAGCATCCATAAAAGTTAACAACTCATGACCCGCCGTAGCATCCACCATGGAGTCAATATGAGGTAAAGGGAAAGGATCCTTGGGACATGCCTTGTTCAAGTCATTAAAATCGACACATACCCTCCACTTTCCATTTTTCTTTTGAACAACAACCACATTGGCTAACCACCTTGGATACTTTACTTCTCTAACCATACCTGCTTTCAGTAATTTGTCTACCTCTTCTTGGATAATTGCATTTCTTTCAGGTGCGAATTTTCTCCTCTTTTGGTGAATTGGCCTAAAAGATCTGTCAATACCAAGCTTATGAGTAATGACATCTTTTGAGAAACCTGTCATGTTTCGTGCTTCCAGGCAAAGGTAGCTTTTCTTCGTTTCAGGAAGGATACTAGATCTTGCTCTATGCTCTCCTGGATCCCAGATCCTATATACACCTTGGATTCAGGATCTTTAGGATCTAAAAGTATATGTGCCTCCATGATGTCTCTTGGAGGATACTTTAATTGCTATGCTTCCCTAGACTTGGAAGCTGGTTTTATCGAAGAAGTGTAGTAGTTCTTTGCCTCCTGCTGATCACTCTCTATCTTGACCACTCCCCATGGAGTTGGAAGTTTGACACATTGATGATACGTTGATGGGACTGCCTTCATGTCATGTATCCATGGCCTGCCAAGGATAACGTTACAACAAGATAATCAATCTATTACACAAAATTTTTGAATAGAATTTAGTCCCTCTATGTAAATTGGGAGTTTGATGTCCCCCAATGTATTCTTAGTTTCCCCACTGAATCCCACGAGCACCGATGATCTTGGGATAATCTCGGATTCAGGGATGTTCATCTTTTTGGGGACATCCAACTAAATTATGTTCACTGAACTCCCTCCATCAATAAGGATCCTGCGAACAAAGTGGTTAGAAATAAATAAGGTGATAACTAAACCATCGTGATGAGGATCCTGTATATCCACACGATCATCCTCATCAAAGGATATAACTTTCTGCTGAGTCAGTGTTGAAGTTCGAACTGGTCTTTCTCCATTTTCCATCTTTGTCATATCTTTTGGTTGTGGAAAACGACGTTCCACATATGTCAGAACCTCTAGAGATGAAGTTGATAATTTGGGCATCAGCTGGTGGAGGAGGAGCCCTCTCAGGAACCTTTTCAGGATCCTGAATCCTTGAACGTTTCCTCCCCAGCAATTCCTTCAAGTATCCCTTTCTGAGAAGATAGCCAATCTCTTTCCTCAACGCTATGCACTCATTAGTAAGGTGGCTAAAGTCCTTATGATAAGCGCACCATTTGGAGTTGTCTTTATTGGCTGTGGCCTTCTCAATTTTTCTAGGCCACCTGGCTTTGTCACCTAGATTCTTAGCAAGGATTAGTTCATGATTATCAACAGAAAAATAATATTCAGATATAGGACGGTAATCCTCATCGTCTTTATCCTGTTCAATTGCATGCACATTGTGGTTGTCATTCTTAGAGTATGACTTGGACCGATTATTCTTAAAGAATGATCCTTGCTTTTCCTGTTTCAAGGATCCTGAGAGCCTCTCCTGGATCCTTTTATCATCCTCTAAACGAATAAACCTCAATGCCCTATTTCTCACTTCATCCAAATTCCAGCAAGGTGTCATAACAAGGTCATCATAGAATGAAGAATCCTTCAGCAATCCCATTTTGAATGCCTCCAAGTAGTGGCGATATCCAGGTTAGGGATTTCCAAGGACTCTCTAGTAAACTTTGTGATGTAATCTCTTAATGACTCATCACGGCCTTGTGTTATCCTATATAGATCACTAGTTAATCGTTCAAAAGTTCTACTACATGAAACTTGATTATTGAACAAGTTAACTAAATGAGAAAATGAAGTAATTGAGTAAGGGGGAAGACTTAGCAGCCATTTTAATGCTAATCCAGTGAGTGTAGATCCGAAGCCCTTGCAAAGACAAGCTTCTTTTAACCTTTCTGGAGTGGGATTGATCTCCATTCTCTCTCGATACTATGCTACATGCTCCTCTGGATCAGTTGTACCATCGTATAGCTTCATGTTGGGGGTTTGGAAGCATTTTGGTATCTCAGCATTGCATATAGGAGGAGCGAAGTGAGACACCCTGTGACTCCCATCTGGGATATCAGGAATAGGCTTAACCACTCCTGGGATGCTGGATATCATATCCTTAAGCTTCTGGAGCTCCCTGGCCATGGCCTGACTGATACCTGTATCCTGCATGGAACCGTAATTAGTACCAAAGGACGTATTGAAATTGTTATCTCCTGACTGGTTTGGAATCTGTATCCCGGAACTATATCAAAAAGTAAGCACTTTAGGTGCAATAGTTGGACCAGATGAGGCAATAGTCTACATAGGAATGAAGTCTACCGTATGAACTTTGAAATTCCTGGATGGTTGGCTCCCTAAGGATCCTTGATCCTGGAACCAGTTGGATCCTTGAACTTGAGTTGAGGATCCTTGAAGTGGTGCATAGAATCCTTTGGACTGGTATATCTCTTGTGATCCTCGAGGTTCGTAGAAGGATCCTTGAGGCTCCGTGATTCCTATTGATCCTCGCTGAAGGAAAGATGATCCTTGAGGCTGGAAGTAGGATCCTTGAATCTAGGACGAGGATCCTAGAGCCTGTGTCATCGCCAGTGATCCTTGCTGGTAATTGGAGGATCATTGAACTTGGATACTGGATCCTCTGGAATGCTGGGTTGTTGCTGCTGGAGAAGTGAAATCCAATGACCTGGGTACCAGTGGAGAGTGATCCTCCACTGATCTCTTTTGTTTCTTGATTTCATCAATCTCCCTGAGGATCCTTTGGTTGATTTTTATCCTGCTGCTCCATGTAGCTCTTCATCTGCAAAATCAAAGTAGAAACATCACTGTTAGTAACCGTGGATGAAGAAATAGTGGAGCTCTTCGCTCCTGTATAAACAGGAGTAGTTTTCTTCTGAGGATTCTCTGCACTCCTCATAGGTGTAGGGGGTAGAGGAGGCAATGATGCACAAGTCTGGGATGAGGTAACCGCCGGCATGGCACTTGAAGCAGATTTTCCTTGAGAATCCATGCGATTAATGGAAATGAATAGAAATGAATGAAATGAACGGAACTTTTAGAATTGAAGCACCGATTGCCCCATGGTGGGCGCCAAACTGTTTTGGTCAAAAATCAAATAAAGGATAATGTAACCAAACTTTGAATGTGAGGTTTAGTGCTTGAAATAATGAATTATTGTATGAACGAGTATGAAATGTAAACAACGATGAACACCGAGATTTATACGAGGAAAAAGGCCTTGATCAATGAATGATCTCCGACATAAAAAACCTCGGGTGATGGAAACTACCAATCACCAACTATATTATATAAAAAGATTACAACTTTGGATGATATTGAGCTTGTTACAATGAGTACTAGTGTGTGTGTTTGTGAGAATGTTTGCGTATGTCGTCCGATCGAAGAAAAAGGTGCCAATGTTTTTTCTACTCAGCTCAATACCCCTAATAACATAGCCGAAAATATCCTACCTAACTCCCCGAAAATCTTGCCATGCATGTACGTTCATCACCAACGGTTACTAACTTATGCACGTGTTGGGAATAGAAGCATATTCTCCATGATTCTCGGTTAGAACAAGTCTTCTCTGAAACGTACCTGCAATACAAGTCCAAAAGATATTGGAAACAATTATTAGTTTATAGAATATTAATGAGGATCCTTGATCCTTATCTTTCCTGCACCAAATCCTAAGGATCTGTGATCCAGGCACAATAAAGGATTCATGATCCAGAAGCAATAATATTCTATCCCTAACAGTACCCATTATTGATTATGGAATGATTCATTATTTATTTTTGGATGTATATCTTAGTGATACTATTAGCCACCATATTTTAAGGAAAACACAACCCCAACATAGTTGTTTGATCCATTAAGGATCTTAATAAAAAGGTCCCAAATATAAAAACATTGTCCAAAAAATAAAAGTTTATGAATAATGCATCCACCAAACACATACTTTGCCAAAATCCTGAAGCTGGATTTAACTACCTGAAAAACACGCTAACAAGTGTCAACACATTGGTTGATGAGTTCACAAATTTATTAAAAGTAAAGTTTAACCAAATTTATTTTCAAATAAAACTTAGGCTAGTTTTCTTATCAAAACTTGTCACACCTCGACTCGAAATGGATTCGCACATGGGGAGCAACAAACATGTAGTACAAACACATTACATAAAGATACTGTATTAATCATTAAAACCATATTACATACAACGTTTCTATTTACACGCTAACGTAATTCACAAAAGTATGATTCCATAAGCAACATATCCATATAGCAGGTGGGCATCTATTCACATAGTATCCGCATATCAAAACTTGAAATATCCATGTACATTTCCTATTCGATATCGTGTTTACCTGAAAGAGATGTTAAGTTTGAAAGGTCAACTACAAATAGTTGGTGAGTTTCACTGTTTTTTGTTCCAAAATAAGTTTGAACATAATTGTTTTGCACATGTGATGTAATTATACTATGCGCACAAAGGAAGCCTCGATTGTATCAACTCAAGACCGTGGTATATACCCACCAGGTCACTGCCCCATGTAGCTATGGCTAATATAGCATATGCTTGAACATGTACAATTGCGGTGTATCTTATGGCGTTCCTATCCATCGCAATTGGGTTTGTCGAACCAATAGTACTATGTACACATTCACCGGCCTTTGTTTAATCACTTGGGTCTGTGGGGACTTTTCATGTACTAGTTTTACTTAGATAAGTCACATCAAGTTATGTATGTATTCATGTGCAAGTTTGTACGTATGTAACATGCAATTCACCCCATGTAAAACAGTAAAAAAATTGAAAACAGGGTAATGAAAACTCACCTGATAGCTATGCACACACTGATAATCACAAGACAACTGTCAGTTTGTATGCTACTTCAATCCTAGTATCAATGATGTTCAGCTAATTACCAAAAACAATGTTCGAATCGGTAATCACTATGTCTTAAACTTGGATGGGAATATTCATCCTAGAATGATCTCATAGCATAATAGTAGGGCGATGGGTATTGTCTTAGTGTCAAAATTACATTTGGCTTTCGTGTACCGTTTTGCGTACCGGCCATGCTTAGCTGTTTTAGATGTTCGAAAAATGGCATGATCATATACAACGTCCTAAATTGTTTATATTATAAACTTTTTTGTTGTTTATTAAGGAGGTTAGGGTGTTACCTGTGCCTAACTCATTCAAATTGCAGTTTTCGTTTTCGTCGTCTCAGAACTTCCCAAACTAGTGTGCAATACACTCCAATTACCTAATTTACCATGGAACAGTTCAGAATTACTCTGACTTTCCAATTATTTCCAATTAAGCTATCGGCCAGTTCACAAGTTTCGGTAGGTTCGTTAAACATTTATTTTGTCGGTTTTGTTAATAATAATGAATTTTAAATTCCAATTATTTATAAACAATTATGTATTTTCAATAAAATTCTTAAAATTTTTATATAAACTCGTAATAATATATATAACATAGGAAAAATATTTTCATAATTTATTAAACTCATTTATTAATTTTAATAAATCCAATGTAAACTGTATTTAACCGATAACTGGCGATTACAATGATCTGACTTTCAAAAAATTCCCATAAACTTATAGAAGTCTCCCAATATGTCCAGGAACTTCCTAAAAAATCGGATTTTTTCGAATTTTATAAACTGGGTTTTTGGCTGCCGAAACTTCGCGACAACGCCATTTTTAAAACCGTATGTCATCTCAACCAATAAACCATGAATTTTTCTAGAATGTTTCCCATGTCAAACCCATCATCCCTAAAAATTTGGTGATTTACTGAATCAGTTTAGTATTTTTCCTGAATTAACGTCATTAAACAAGATATAATTCACTAAAAATTTAAAAAAAATTATAAAAATTAACAATTTTTTCACGAGTCTTAGTTTCATTATATATGATTAGCATGTAAACTTTCAAGTCTTAACAATACCTACGCAAAAAGTTATGCAAAAACAAAGTTTACGACACCAAATTTCAGTTTTCGGGCCGTATACCTCGCGTTTCTCGATCCTTTGTGCAATTTCTACCCTTTCAAAGGATGTGTTAGCTATGTGTAGTACCTATACATCACATACAACACAAATTGTGTTTCTGATCCATAAGCCGATGTTTTGCATCATTAAACAACATGTATGATCTTGTTATATGTTTATAACAAAGTTATAGATACATGCATTACATGGGTTTTTGTAAATGAAATGTATTACATAAGTAAAAGATGATAAATACATAGAATAATTGCTTAAATTAAACCACCCATAATCAAGAAAATGTCAAGTTTTTTCTTTGAAATTTAAAGAAAAATATTATATTTTTGAAATAAATTTATACATATTAATAGGCCAATAAAAATGGATAATTATTGCTAATTATCATTAAATACATAATTTAAACCTTATAATTTATACAACTTGAATTATAAATAATTTGAAATAGAACACTAACATGAATAACATGCTAGTACTTCTAAATGTTAAACATCAGCTTGTACATAGATTTCACTAAAGGTTTTCACTTTAATATAATGTTTCTTTTCTTTTGTGTTTTTGTGACAAGAATATTAAAGTTTAAACATTTTTTAGAATGACCAAAAAAAATTTTATACTCTGAAGTTTAATGACTTTATTTCTTTGGTTTTTTCTCTCGGTTGTTATACAGAGTGTCATTACCGTAATGAACCAAACCAATATTGATCGAAATTGAATTCCCGTCGAATCGCATAGGGGATTTCAGTAATTATTACTTCAAATTATATATTTGTTATTGTTAATAACTAAAGCAAATCAAATTTGTCCCATTAGTTTATCACACTGATCAAATGTAACATTTAAAAAAAGAAAGTTTAAGAAATTAACGCAAAGATAAATTGGATAATGTATAACAATTTTTATATATATATTATTAGAGACGTGCATAAAATGCAACATATAAATTACATCAAACAAGGCTTAAAATCAACCGTTTTTCGGTACTAATGTTGGAAAAAGCATGTTTCTTTGTTTACTTTTAAATTACGGGATCAAAAGAGCTTAAGTGAACAAAAGGAACAAACTAACAGCAAAAACCAACACAAATGCAATGAAGAAGGATTGGCGCAACTTGCCGAACCCCAATACACATCCAAAGCAACAAAAATATAGAAGACAGAAGCATTGGCACGGGGCCGTGCCCAATAAAGATCCTCTGCAAATGAAGACAACCATGTTGCATATAGATATACACTCATCAATGATGTCCGCCATATAGCATTCATCGTTGACTAGAGGATTCCATTAATCCCGAAAAACATTTATCCGCAACCGCGGTTACCAAAAAAGTCATGTCGATCGTGCCCATTTTGCAATTAATTTGGGCATTTGGTGTTGCTAAAAATGGTCAACCTAGAATAACCGTGGGTTGCTTGGTCTGATCCAAAGAGACATAGTCCAACACCAAAAAGTCCATCGAGTAATAGAAGTTCTCGACTTTCACTGTTACTTCTGTGACTATCACGTGTAGTAACCCTAGGTCCTACAATTGTTGAACCGGGTGTGAAACTTGTTCTCAAGTATTGTTTAAAATCATTAATCAAGTTTACGTATAATCACAATCATCTAATTTTTTGTAGTTAAGCAATTAAAAACAAAATCCTCGGTTTAATCCGACATCCCTTTTCAAACAAACAAATTAATCGATTCCTTATCAAGCCTTATAAAAGTGACAACATTCTTTAAAATCAATCTTGTCCGCGCGTAAACCACAAACTCTTCGTGGATCGACCCCGTACTACCACTAACTCATAGTTAAGGGTAAATCGGGTTTATAAATATTATCTTTGACCTGGGCGCGACAATCCAATCAAATTTGGGCGCCGTTGCCGGGTCATTTTAAACTCACCCATTTGAATTGAAATAATTGGCACCCCCGGATCTTGGAGCTTGGGTAGAAGTGCATCCGAAAGTATCGAACTCACCTTTTCGGTTAAATCAAGTTTCTTAGGAAACTTGTGAGAGTGCACAAGTCTTTTAAGTATTTGGCATATGACGGTTACCAAAAGTCATGTCGATCATGCACATTTTGCAATTAATTTGGGCATTTGGTGTTGCTAAAAATGGTCAACCTAGAATAACCGTGGGTTGCTTGGTCTGATCCAAAGAGACATAGTCCAACACCAAAAAGTCCATCGAGTAATAGAAGTTCTCGACTTTCACTATTACATCTGTGACTATCATGTGAGGTATATTGGGAGTCAAGTCAGCTAACACCATGGTGGTGTTTGCCTCCCAAAGTGGACCAAATTCATATTGGTCATACAAACTACTTGGAAAGATACTCACGTGATGCGTGGTAAAAACCGATGTTCCTTTATGTTTAAGTTGATGTCTTTACATGACTTTTGGTTTCGAATAGCCTACTTTTGCTTGGATTTGTGTTTTGCAGGTCTAACGGAGTTTAAGAAGCTATACGGAGCATTGGGATGGAAAACGGGTCAACCGGGTGTGAGAAATGGACAAAACAGAAAATACTAAAAGCAGGCATCGTCGTCGATGCCCTCTTGGGCCGTCGGCGACGCCCCTCTGATGTTCCCGCCGGTCAGAAACCCCGTAGGTAGTACAATAAGCCGTTGGGTGAAAGTAAATCAACCAAGGGCCATCGCTGACGCCTTGTTGGGTAGTCGGCGACGCCCCACCTATGTTCCAGACGCTGGTAGTTGTTTGGGGATGGGTGTATGAGTTGTTGTTGACCATTTTTCAAGGAGTTACGTGATTTTTGATTTTTGAAACCTTTCTTGGAACCCCTAAACTCAAGTCCAATCCATCCATCATCATCCATCTCACTTCCCTAACCCTAATCATCATCCTTTCCATCATCTCACCAATCCATTCTCCATAATCATCTGCCATAACCCTAACCTTGATCACACTCCTCTTCAAGGCTTCAAGATGTTCAAGACCAAGAGTTCATCATCCGTTGATCATGTTCTATTCGTCATGAGCAGCTAATTCTTGCGGGTTTCACCCTGGTGTAGACTTTTGTATGAATTTATAGGGTTTGCTACTTTTTTAATTTTGGTTTGTGACAATTGAATTACATTTGAATCATTAGATAATTATCCTACGTTTGTATTTACGAATTGTCAAGTGAGTTATGAAATTTGACTTCATGAAATGAATATGCGTATTTATGCCTTGTCTTTTGATAGGATTTGCTTGTCCGAGGTAATGAAGTGCATTGTGGCCCGTTGTCTATGACGTTGATAGCAATTGGCACCTAAGCCTTGTGATTCTTAAACCGTTAATGAACTAATTCGATTAAACCAAGTTAAAACGTGTAGTAACCCTAGGTCCTACAATTGTTGAACCGGGTGTGAACCTTGTTCTCAAGTATTGTTTAAAATCATTAATCAAGTTTGCGTATAATCACAATCATCTAAGTTTTTGTAGTTAAGCAATTAAAAACAAACTCCTTAGTTTAATCTGACATCCCTTTTCAAACAAACAAATTAATCGATTCCTTATCAAGCCTTATAAAAGTGACAACATTCTTTAAAATCAATCTTGTCCGCGCGTAAAGCACAAACTCTTCATGGATCGACCCCGTACTACCACTAACTCATAGTTAAGGGTAAATCGGGTTTATAAATATTATCTTTGACCGGGGCGCGACAATCCGATCAAATTTGGGCGCCGTTGAATTGAAATAATTGGCACCCCCGGATCTTGGGGCTTGGGTGGAAGTGCATCTGAAAGTATTGAACTCACATTTTCGGTTAAATCAAGTTTCTTAGGAAACTTGTGAGAGTGCACAAGTCTTTTAAGTATTTGTCATACGACGGGACTTGTTTTATTGCGTCCAAAAGAGGAATGCTAATTTTAAGTTGTTTAAAACTTTCCCACACCTCTTCTTGCTATGGGCCATGTTTTTCACAACCTTCTTGGATGGGTCCAACAAAGCTTCGGGATACGGGGCCGTATTACCATCTGACCCGTTATCCTTAGCTTTTGGAATGTGAGTGGTCACAACGGGTTTAGTTTTAACCTTTTTAGAAAAAATGTTATTTTGACCTGTTTGACCACTCAGACACTTTGGTCCTTTTCAACTTCACTCTCGCTATCCTCACTCACATCTTCCACCACCCCTTCAACAAATTGGGGTGATGGCGAGTCAATACCGGTATCTACGAATCGACCACTGTGTAAAGAAAATTTTCTTATGGGTACCTCATATATTTTCATCCCAGTCGATCCTTGATGCTTTGGATTTACCATGGCGTCACTTGGGAGCTTTCCTCCACTTCTTTTAAGTTGGGCCACATCTCCGCTAGTTGACCCACTTGCCTCGTCAAGGCCTCATGCAACTTGTCTCACACCTCATTATCCTTCTTTGACTCCTTCATCATGTTCATCAAACCGTCAATCTTCACGCTTAGATCATCACCGTCATCTTGATAATTCGATGTCCCATTACTATAACCGTTACCACCTTGTTTATAGCCTCTTTGGTAATTATTTTTGTCACGACCTTGATACCCTTGGGTATCCCCTTGATTATAATTCAGTTGTTAACCCCTTGGTTACCACCTTGCCAGTTTTGGTAAGACGAACCACCTTGGTTACCCGATTGAAAGTTCGGGTTCATTTGGTTTGAAGCGTTAACCATACCTAAAAGTAGGATGGTTTCTCAAACCCGGGTGATAAGTGTTGGAGTTCATGTCAAATTGTTTCTGGTCTCCATACACTTGATTCACCTCATCGGTGGTTTGGGCCATGTTAACTTGGTACTTTTTGGTCCGGTGACCAATATAACCACAATCCTCACATATGGCGAATTGCACCGCCCCCACATCCTTTTTCTTCATCAGAGGCAATTCCCACTCCAAGGTAGCAATCCAATCTTTAGCATTTGAATCAAGATCGGGAAGGGACCAAGAAATTGGATGCATTTTAGCCCGGTCCGTCATAGCCACTGCCTTGGAGTTTTTACTATCATCCTCCTCGTGATTGCTCAACAAAGTCCCATTACTCGATGATTGCAGATACTTATACTCCTCGGAGTCTAGACCCTTCACGAAACACTTAACCAATTCCCGTCTTTCAATTTGATGATGAGGGTACTTCCGGACTATCTCTTTAAAACGAGTGAAAGCCCATGCATTGGCTCACCCACTAATTGCCGAAATGATCAAATCTCGTCTTTAGCATCGTCGGCCTTTGCTATGGAGTAGTACTCATCAAGAAACACTTGTTTCATATATGCCCAAGTGTGAATACTACCTGCTGGAAGTGTAGGAAACCATTGTTTCACCTTCTCCTTCAACGAAAATTGGAACATTCTTAACCTCACCTTGTCTTGAGTGAAATCATGACCCCCGAGGGTTCTACACAAGGCGGAAATTAAGCCAAGTGTGTGTAAGGATCATCATTAGTCCTATCATTGAAATGAGGTAAGATGTGGATGTAGTTGGATTTACAGTCAAACGAGCGTCTTCGTCGAGGTGGACGAGCAATGGGTGAGTCGTTTTTATTAATCATTGGCCTAAACCAGCCATTAACACCTCAGAGCACTTGTTGTTGAGGTTGAGGTTAGTGTCTTTGAGGACCATTGACTTCTTGGTTGACAAGTCTTTAGTTAACCTGTTGGTTACCCCCTCCCATGAACTAAAGAATCCGGTTATGGTTGGCGTTATTGTTGTTGTCGTCAACCCGGTTCCTTTGGTTGTTGTAGCACGGTTGACGGTTGTTGTCATAACTGTCTTTATGGGCATAATCATACCCATAATCATTAACATTTTCCACGTAGTTGGCATTTTGATAGCCAACATCCTCCTCTTCAAAGCCTCTACTGTAACGTCCTGCTTTTTCACACTTTCCTTAATTAGGAAGCCTGCCTTGTATTTCTATTTTTGGCCACCTTGTATTCCTTGTAATCGTAATTTATTGTATCATTCGAGACTTGGATCATAAATGAAATTTATTATTTCTTACAATTCATGTTTTACATATTCATACATGTTCATATGTTCGAATTCATTATACTTATGATACTTTGTTTATAATTCTTAAAAACATGGTGTAAACTTGCAAAATACATGACATACATGAACTATACATCATTTGAACATACACGATACTTATTCGTGATTCATATACTTAATCTAGCATGTTTATACTTGTTCTTATGATTAAATTACATAAAAACCCTTATAATATACCTTTTATGCATAAAACACCCTAAAAAACAACAAATATGAACTTAAGGGACTAAAAGTGACAAAAATTCAACGAAGTTTGGTGACCAAACCCTCTCGCGGGCCGCGACCGTGTCCCTCCATCTCTCTCGCACCCCGCCAGAAGCCTCGATCCGTAGAAAGTTGGTTTCAGATCATGGATTGGGCAATTGTGTGTTAGTTTAGTGTGTTTGTTGCATTTAATTAACATCTACCTAACCCTAATCCACTCCTATAAAACCCACCTCATTCCCTCACTTCTTCCACTTTGCAAACACTCTAATCTCCCTCTCAAAACTCACTAAACTCAGCTGCAAATCAGTAACACACCAGAAAGTTTAAAACTTTCCAAGTGAGTTCTAGCTCACTTATACTTCACCTTTCTACTTGTTTCTTGCTTCTTAACACTTGGAACACCTCGAGGAGTGTTTCCATAGGTTTTCCATGGAAAACCAAGATGGAACATCACCATATTTGAGGTTAAAAGTGTAAGAAACTTTTTGCTATGTATAAAAACTTTCTTAAACTCGTGTTTTTCTTCAAACAAACCTATGTTCCTATGCTCCTCAATCAAGTCTATGATTAGTGAGCTTAAACAAGGTTGTTCCATCCAACTAGGAGGTGTTTAACCACTCCAAACTTTCTATTTTGTAAGGGTTATAACCACAAGTGTTGTATCCACCAAGTTTGTTCTTGAAACAAGACTTGTAATGGAAGAGTGTGATTCCTTGGAATCCATGGCTATCCTACCTTGAATCCACCACCTCACTTGATGTTTTCCCATCTCTATCCCAAGTAGTTTGCTAGTCTAAATGTGATACAACCCCGTCTAGCCTTTGAAACTTAGTTAATACTTTCTATGTTGATGTTGGCTCACTCGGGTTGAAGATTACTTGGCTACTTGGTAGTGATAACTTGTACTTTCTTTATTTCGTTCATGACCATCTGAATTGTCCTTCTGACAATTTGTGTATTGGTGAATTATATAATGAGGTTAAACCTCCATGCTTGAGTTACATGATATCTATGATACTTATGGTAGATATATTATATATTATATAACATATATATAATAAACTATACATTATCTAAGTCTAAAACACATCGTTACGATTCTAATGGGTGATCTAACCCATGAAAACACATTCACCCTAAGGGTTATCATAGTGTCAAAAACAAATGTTTTCAGGCTAGATAATTACTTTGCGTATACATACTTTTTGTACTTTACATTCCAAGTCCGAATCTCCCATTATCATTCCAAATACTCACACACCTTCGTTTACCCCATGTAGGGTAATCTTGGTGTTCCATCCACAAACTCCCCAACCTTTCACGGAATAACAAAGGAAAGCTTTGCAAAACTGTGAGTATACTCGATCCCCTTTTCCATTTATACACTTTGGGTGCAACATGTACACTATTACAAATCACGAAATCATGCTTAAACTTGTTTACACACTTACTCTATCCGTTAATGACATGATACTTGTTCTATTCTTGTTATCACATGCTATGTTAAACATGTGTATATATGTTCATTAACTTTGCTAGCCTCACTTAACAAATATAGCGCTATAGGATTAATGCACCGCCTGTATTTTTGTGGTATTGTTAAGTAAACTATTTTACTCCCTTTCGTTTCGACGATGTTGGGTAATCACGATTGTGATAGACTTTGGATTGACATATATTGAACACATGTTAGTATGATAATAACAAATTTATGCAATGTTACCATGTTGGATATGAGACAAACTCTTTTCACTATTATGCTATGTATGAAAACTTGTTTGCTCGCCAACTTTTGTTGATATATTATTTTAATACATGTTGCAGGAAACTAGTTGAGCCCGATGAAGAAACATATTTAGGGTGGATTAGAAACACACCTAGATTGGAATTTATGTACTTTACTTTTGTCATATCAAAATTTGTTACTTGTTGTATTTTCCATTCAAGATAATGTATTATCATTTTAGTATCAATGAAATTTTGAATTATTAAATACTGTTACAACTAGTGTTATGAAGTCTCTTGCAATCTCGTTTTCATCCCGCCCCGATGTTTCCACCATCGGTTGGGGTGTGACATCTACCATTGTAGAATTTCCCATTGTTGTCTTCATCCCAACCACTGTTTTCAAACCCCTCATCATAATTCCCCCTTCTCCCAAGTATTTTAAATGAATACTCACATGTTCCTGAAAGTCCAGGATCCGGCGGTTCTGGACGGAAATTTGGGCATAATATCACTAATTCGGTAGAATGTTATGAAGAAAGGACTAGAAACAAAATAAGCAGAAGCTTCTTTCATTCATACCGAAAGAGCATACATCTAGTCATGCTGGGAAAATCCTGGAGAAATTTCGCTAGCGTTTCCCCTCCGGGAACTCCAAAACTTACAAAACAATGAACACACAACACTATTTATAGACATGTTCTATCCTCATGCGAAGTGAGGATTTTATCTTTGCACGAAGAAAATTTATCTTCGTACGAAGATAACAATTACCTTCGTGCGAAGTGAGCTATAGGCACCTCTAACGTTCGTACTTGGGTTATGTGTTCGTATATAATCTATACAATATTCAACACACGCTCTATCTAGCCTATTTGTACAATGACGGACACAAAGTGCATCAACAATTTCCCCCTTGGACGTCACTGTCGAAGCTTGATCCTGATCTTGAAATATCTGAGCCGTGTTTGGATATCCTGCAACTTCAATCAGGTATTTGTCGCTGTCGTAGAACGTGTCAACAAATTCCCCCTTGATTGATGATCCGAGTTTGCATTATCAACATTAAAGCACCAATTACCCCTGAAAATAATCTCTGCAGAATTAATCTTCAGGTCTTTGTTTGCACAGTTCTCGACCTCCTTTGATTCGCTTAATCGACAAATTTTCTCGAATAACCATCAACTTGAAACTAATCAATGTAGCATCTCCATTTAAACTTTAACCACATCCAAGTTTGGTTTTAGCGCACTCCTCATATGCTTGATCCTCTAATCTTCAAAAACCCAACTGGAAATTTATAGAAACTTCAAATTACGATATTGGCAAACTTCAAATCAATGAATACCCGTGAAAATCTTTAATCCCGATTTCTATAATAACGGTTAAGCACACTCCTGAATGATTGATCAGCAAATCGGTAATATGCTCAATCAGCAAATCTTCATCGGAAAAAATATATGTCAATACGCAGTAATCTTCTCTTCTTCGTTCAAGGTCAATCATGTAATCTCTGTCTTTCATAACGATCTCAAATGTATAGTCTATTTCGTGAGCAACCTGTATACTTCTTTGTCTGAAACAACAATGGTAAGAAACGAAAGTTTCATAACCAAAGTTTCAACGCAATCACGCCTGTTGCCAACACAAATCCCCCTCAAGAACCTGCTAGGAAACCATACACTGGGACTCATCCCAAGTGTACCACGTGCCATTACTATCACCCAGCTAACATTTCATGCCGCCATTGCACAAATTGCAATCGATTTAGGCATATAGCCACCGCATGCCGAAATGGCCCAGTGCCAAAAGGCAACCAAGCCCAACAACCTCCCCAAAACCAAAACCGTCAAGCTCCTGCCAACAATGTTCGAGCCTGCTTTAAATGTGGTGATCCTACTCACCTTCAACTCCAATGCCCGCAAAACAATCAAGAGCAGCAGCAACAACCTCGTGGTCGTGCTTTAAAGATCAACGCGAACCAGTCACAACACGATAATGAAGTCGTGAATGGTACGTTCCTTGTTAATGGCTTATATGCTTCTTTACTATTTTATACTGGTGCGGATAAGAGTTTTGTATCCGTAGAATTCGAACCAATGTTAAAATGTGCACGCTCTAAGCTTCCAAAGTCTTTCACTGTCGAAGTTGCCAATTGCAAGTCTATCACCATTGACTCCGTTCTTCGCGATTGTTTTCTCACTCTTAACAACCATGTGTTCTCCATCGACCTTATACCCATTCAATTAGGTAGCTTCGATATCATAGTAGGCATGTATTGGCTTCGTAAGAACCATGCTGAAATCGCTTATCACGTAAAGTTCGTTCGACTTCCTCTTCCGTCTGGTGACACTTTACACGTCTATGGCGAAAGACCTTCAAAAGGTCTCAAACTCATGTCATGCACCCAAGCGAACAAGTACTTACGTAAGCAGTACTTTGTCTTTTTAGCCCACATTGTGGAAGAAAAAGGGCAAGGGAAAGGACGTAAGTGATGTCCCAGTGGTGTGTGATTTTCCCGATGTCTTCACCGAAGACCTACCCGGTCCCCCCTCCTCGTTCAGTTGATTTTTGTATTGACCTCATTCCTGGCGCTACCCCTGTCGCTAAATCCCCTTATCGCCTAGCATCCTCGGAAATGCATGAGCTATCTAGCCAACTCCAAGAACTACTTGATAAAGGTTTTTTGCACTGTAGTACTTCCCTTAGGGTGCTCCCGTTTTATTCGTCAAAAAGAAGGATGGATCCTTTCAGATGTGCATTGATTATCGTGAGCTCAACAAACTCACTGTCAAAAACCG
The DNA here is from genome assembly GCA_947069175.1 of Scalesia atractyloides. NCBI lineage: Eukaryota > Viridiplantae > Streptophyta > Magnoliopsida > Asterales > Asteraceae > Scalesia > Scalesia atractyloides. Next base: position 34,893,472 of record CAMTDV010000030.1, read on the forward strand.
TTATCCTCTTCCCCGCATCGACGACCTTTTTGATCAACTTCAAGGAGCAACATGCTTTTCCAAAATCGATCTTCGTTCTGGTTATCACCAACTTCGAGTCCTCGAAGAGGATATTCCCAAAACCGCCTTTCGCACTAGATACGGTCACTACGAATTTGTAGTTATGCCATTCGGTTTAATGAATGCACTCGCGGTCTTCATGGACTTAATGAATCGGGTGTGTAAGCTATACTTGGATTGCTTTGTGATTGTGTTCATAGACGATATTCTTATCTATTCCAAGACACAAGACGAACATCAGCGACACTTGCGTCTTATCCTCGAACTTTGGCAACGTTAAAAACTATACGCCAAATTCTCCAAGTGCAAATTTTGGCTAAAAGAAGTTCAATTTCTCGGTCACGTTGTGAACGAGAAAGGCATTCACGTTGATCCCACAAAAATCAAAGATGTAAAGAATTGACTTGCTCCTAAGTCTCCGTCCGAAATTCGTTCTTTTCTTGGTCTAGCTGGTTATTATTGTCGCTTCATCTTGAACTTTTCAAAAATAGTCGTTCCTCTCACGTCTTTGACTCAAAAAGATAACCCTTTTGTTTGGGGTTCCGAACAAGAGGAGTCTTTCCAAACACTCAAGGACGTACTTTGTAATGTTCCTATCCTTCCTCTTCCCGACGGAATCGATGATTTTGTTGTGTATTGTGATGCTTCAAACCGAGGTCTTGGTTGCGTTCTTATTCAACGGGACAAAGTTATCGCTTACGCGTCAAGACAACTCAAGATTCATGTGAAAAACTACACCACGCACGACCTTGAACTTGGTGCAGTTGTTTTTGCATTGAAGATATGGCGACACTACCTTTATGGTACCAAGTGTGTGGTCTTCATCGACCATAAGAGCCTTTAGCACATCTTCAAGCAAAAGGAACTCAATATGCGTCAACGTCGTTGGGTGGAATTGTTAAACGACTACGACTGCAAGATTCTCTATCACCCTGGTAAGGCGAATGTTGTAGCCGACGCTCTAAGTCATAAATCTCATGCGAAAAGTATCCACTGTTTCCAAATCCTAAGTAATCTTCAGGACCGAATTCGTAAAGCACAAGACTCGTTCATCAACGAGAAAAACTTATACAATGAGATGAAGTGTGGTGCTGAAGAACAACTCACGTCCAAAGCTGATGGTATGTTATACTATCTCAATTAAGTCTGGATCCCAAATCGTGACAACCTTCGTGACTTCCTGATGACGAAAGCTCACAAATCTCGATATTCCATTAATCCTGGTGCCGACAAGATGTACCAAGACTTACATACATCTTATTGGTTGCCTGGCATGAAGAAAGATATCACTCTCTATGTATGGAAATGTCTCACGTGTTCCAAAGTTAAAGCTGAATACCAACGTCCCTTTAGCTTACTCGAGCAACCAGAAATTCCCGTTTGGAAATGGGAGAGTATAGCTATGGACTTCATCACTAAACTTCATCGTACTTCTTCTGGTCACGACAACATCTGGGTCATCATTGACCGTTTGACCAAGTCCGCTCCCTTCCTCCCCATTCGTGAAGATTACAAGTCGAGAAATTGGCTCATGTCTATACGAAGGAGGTCATTCATCGTTATGGTACCCCCATTGACATCATTTCTGATCGTGATGCTCGTTTTACCTCCCGTCTTTGGCAAACATTTAAAATCGCTCTTGGTACTCGCCTCAATCTTAGTACCACTTTTCATCATCAATCCGACGGTCAAATCGAGCGTACCATTCAAACTCTGGAAGATATGCTTCATTCTTGCGTAATTGATTTTGGTGGCAACTAGGATTCACACTTACCATTGGTAGAATTCTCGTACCACATCTATTATCACGGTAGTATTCAAATGGCACCATTTGAAGCATTATATGGTTGAAAATGTCGATCGCCTATCTATTGGCACGAGTTTGGTGAAGCTCAACTCACTGGTCCCGAACTCGTACAAGAAACGACAGACAAGGTCCTGCAAATACGTGATAACCTACTTAAAGCCCGAAGTCGTCAAAAGAGTTACACTTACAAAAGACGCAAACCATTGGAATTCAACGTTGGTGATCAAGTACTTCTCAAGGTATCCCCTTGGAAGGGTGTAGTTTGTTTTGGAAAGAAAGGGAAACTCGCACCTCGCTACATAGGTCCCTTCAAAATTCTCGAAAGGATTGGCAAGGTTGTGCATTGACTGGACCTACCTAAAGAACTTAACAACGTTCATCCTGTCTTTCATGTTTCAAATCTCAAGAAATGCCTAGCTAAAGAAGGACTTCAAGTTCCACTCGAATATCTTCAAATCAATGAAACCTTGCACTTCATGGAGAAACCTATCGAAATCATGGACCGAGGAGTCAAGCAATTAAGGCGTAGTCGAATTCCTATCGTTAAGGTTCGATGGGAAGGAAAATGTGGAGCTAAGTTTACTTGGGAACTTGAGAGTGATATGAAGACTAAGTATCCGCATCTGTTCATTGCATCTTCCTAAATTTCGGGACGAAATTTCCAAAAGGAGGGGAGACTGTAACACCGTGCTTTTTCACACTTTCCTTAATTAGGAAGCCTGCCTTGTATTTCTATTTTTGGACACCTTGTATTCCTTGTAATCATAATGTCGTTGTATCATTCGAGACTTGGATCATAAATGAAATTTATTATTTCTTACAATTCATGTTTCACATATTCATACATGTTCATACGTTAGAATTCATTATACTTATGATACTTTGTTTATAATTCTTGAAACATGCGGTAAACTTGCAAAATACGTGACATACATGAACTATACATCATTTGAACGTACACGATACTTATTCGTGATTCATGTACTTAATCTAGCATGTTTAAACTTGTTCTTATGATTAAATTACGTAAAACCCCTTATAATATACCTTTTATGCATAAAACACCCTAAAACACAACAAATATGAACTTAAGGGACTAAAAGTGACAAAAATCAACGAAGTTTGGTGATCAAACCCTCTCGCGCGTTGCAACCGTGTCCCTCCTTCTCTCTTGCACCCCGCCAGAAGCCTCGATCCGCAGAAAGTTGGTTTCAGCTCATGGATTGGGCAATTGTGTGTTAGTTTAGTTTGTTTCTTACATTTATTTAACACCTAACTAACCATAATCCACTCCTATAAAACCCATCTCATTCCCTTACTTCTTCCACTTTGCAAACATGTAGGACCGATCCTCAACGTATAGGAACCTAGACTTGATCTCTATTGTCCATAATAGCGGAAATATTATGACAAGTTTACCAAATAACAAGAATTAGTCAATTAAACGTCAATTTTATTGATATAACGTCAAGTCTCCAAATTGACAGAGCTTCGTCTCAGAAATGCCAAAGTTACAAATGAGTGAGGCATGCTAGCTATTTATAGATGTTCAAGTTCGCCAGTGGGATAGCTAAGTTCGCCCGAACTTGACCTAGTCAAGTTTGGCCGAACTTGACTTTACATGATACACATGAGCGAACTTGATCTTTACAAACATAAATACTTCGTATCGCTAGCCTATTCAACTCTAAACTATACAGACTCAATATAAGACTAAGACATAGACATTCTGCACCAACAGACTCCCCCTTGGATATCGTCTTCGTTTTGTATCAGTCTTCAAAACTCTATCTTCAAATAAACTTTAAGGAACACGATCGAAGAAGTTCTTATATGGTTTCTTTCATCGTTCTTGCTTAGGATCTGGCGTCTTATCTGTAGGAGGCACTTTGTTCATATACTGAAATATTCTAAGCCTTGCCGCCTTACCTTTCTCATGTATAGCTTCTAGACGCTTTTCTTCCTTTAGAAATTCAACCCGTTCTAGATCCCTCCAGTTTGTCTGCCACATCTTACCTGAATTTACTTCATGCGCATAACAAACATTCACAACTCTTTGATATTGCATAGCTTGTTCTTTTTCACGTTCTTTGAATACAATCTTGTTGTAGAACAAGGTATTAATATTTTCTCTCGAACAATTTACCAACCACATAGGATCTAGAATCCTGATTGTTCTCCACAAACCTCTCATACCCTGAAAACCCAATATCTCAACCTGTTCCTTTGTGATATCCAAATGTTCTTCAAATCGTAAAACAATAACAGCTTCACATGTAGTGGGATCTATCTGCCCCCACTTGAACACTGGATAGAAATTCTGTTCAATAGGCATCAGTGGCATGTTTCTCATCGCTCTCGGTCGTTTCATAATCAACGTTATATCTTTTCCCCAGTTTTCTTATTCGTTTTGATGCGACGACCTGGAATAAACGACTTCCAATACTTGAATCCCTTTGTAGCTTCAAACTTGATCATTTTCCATAGTAACTGATCAATATACTTCATATTATAAGTAACATTCTGTAGGTTCGTTATACGGATCGTTCGGCCACTAATCTGTCAAACCTAAGGTAAACGTGCGAAATCCGTTTGCTTAGGCGACATTGGATACACTCATTTGTTTCTATTTAATCACCGTTTCATTAATATTCAACGTTACAGATGGAAAAACTTTGACAGAGCTTCGCCTCTGTCGTGACAAAATCTCTGAAGTTACAAATGAAATGAACAAGCTAGCTATTTATACAAAAACATGTTCGCTGGAGATGATTGAAGTTCGAGCGAACTTGACATAGTCAAGTTCGGCCGAACTTGTCTTCATCTTACAATATGAGAGAACTTGACTAAAAACCTTATAAATACTTCGTTTCGCTAGCCTATTCTATACAGACTCGATACAAGACAAAGACATAGACATACTGTACTAACAGACTCTCCCTTGGATATAGTCTTTGTCTTGATCAGTCTTCCAAATCCTTTATCGTTAGATTGTGATGACGTAGGCAACATACATATGCATCAACAGACTCCTCTTGATCTTTATATCTTGAATAACTTTAGCATCCATGCTCCCCTTGCTTTGAGCTTTCTAGTATCTTTAATCAACGTGTTTTCTAGCTCCCCCTTAAATGATGCTTCGAATCTCTAAGATTTGACGATTAAGAACAATCACACGTATCCACACACAAACAATTTCTTAACAGTCTCGTTGGTCCGACTCACATTCAACATTATCAAGTTACCATGAAAGATCTTGAAAGAAACTCCTTTTGGATTTTTAATATTGAATGCAGAAATGTAAACAAACTAAAATGTAATATTTACAATTTATATTTTTGTGAGAAAACGCGCTAGAGGATCATATCAGTTCTTGAGACATACCACCAGTACCGTTGACCTTTTAATGACTTTAAGTTTTAAACTTGTTTACCTAGATTGTCGATATGTTTATCCATCTAAACTTTAACACATTCCTCAATTGTTCCAAGATATGTTAGGGTAAGAATTATGAAACTTGACTTATCTGTGGTTCCCACTTCTTGAATATACTCCTGTATTAAAATTCCCTAGATTTCATCTTACAGGTGAATATAGCGTAATTAATATCTGTATCAGGGTAATGCGATGCCTTGAGAGCTCAGGATAGTACTACAGTACAGACAAAGAGATGAAGGCTCGACTTTAAGGTGTGTTCCATTTAAGGAATCTTTTCAGCACTGCAAATGATTAGATCTTTCGATACTTTTCAAGATTGCATGCAGTTTAGGGGTTTATTGCAAAAGTATTATAGAAGTTCTTGGCTATTGCTTCCGCAAAAAAGAAGAACTTATATAATACCCCAGAAATCAACTATCTATAAAGACCTCGTATCTCAGAATCAGGCAATCTCTCAAACGAAATTTTGGAGTACTAAGTCCATATATTTAAGATATGTTAATCCACAAATTTAAGCAGTTGTAAAATTTAGTTTATATCCCTGAAACAATTTACTAAACGTGTAAAGCCTATCGACACATCCACAGTAAGACTTGTTTATAACTTTTTAAACTTTACAAATATTTAGCGTACTGTGATAGTCCACTGATATACTATCATTTCCTTTTTGCGCACAAGTAATCTCATTTTTCATTTTTCATTGTTTTTTATATTTTAAGATTTTCTATTGTTTTTGGCTTTTTAATCATTTTATCTATCTAAAATGATTTCGAGACGATGTTTTTCAATTTTACAAGAATTTTTTACATTTTTCAAAAATTTTTGTCCCCCTAAAATTGAAAACATCTTATTAAAATCGAAAATAAGAATCTTCCTTTTTAACCATTTAACGAGTTTTTACGAATGCGAACGCGAGACTACCATTTTGTTTCTGTGGAATATCACTCCTGTCTCTTGTCTCTCTGCATGAACAACCACTGCTTCTCAAATGACGTTTTGCTTGAAGCTTAGTTATCCTGCACATTCAAACAAACTTCAATCAGTTTTGAATAGGAACCCAATCCATGCTGGATTTAGGTTTACCAAAATCATTAACATCTGAAGTAAACAAACATTCACACTCTTTTTGATATTCAAACAGTTTGATAGAAACTTTATTTGAAAATTTTACTTTCTTTGATTTTTTAACCGTTTGAATTACCAAATTTTTCTCCACTGCTCTCTCTTTTTCCTCAGATTTATATCTCATGAATTCGTTTTACTTGACTATGAGTAAAATGATTCATTAGAACTTTTATATGATTTTTAGACGTATCCGAGGACAAAATCTTTTCCAAATACTTATTTCAAGAATAGGCTGGATCCAACCAGATGTGCTTTTTCTGTTATAACTAGAAAGTTATATCTAAGAAAGAAGAGCGCATGATCTCGCGAATACTTCTGAATAAATTCAGAAATCATATGTAAGAACTATAGCATTTCGTAATTTATTGGAAAATCCACTTTGATTCTCTATCAACCAATAATGTGGGACCATTAACATGGTTAAAGCTAAACTGTTTGAAGTCCAGACACAGCATGGTACTCTTTCTACCACTATGTTAATATAGAGATGGTTTCAAAATCAATATTATATCAATATAGAACACTCATATCGATAAAATGATTTGAACTACTTATTGGGGGTTTTCCCCCTTTTTAGCCAATGCTGAATCGATGACCTATGTATTGTAAGAAAAACTTCTTGGATTAAAAAAAGTTAACTTTTTTTCTCTTTTTTCTCAATCTGTCTTTTTGCCCTTATGATAACTTGACTTTTTGTTCTTTGGGCTTCTCTACAGTTTTCTCATTTTCTTCTCTGTTTTCTTCTCCTCTGGTCTTTTCTCCCCCTGAGATTTAACCGATCTTCTTTCCAGATTAGTCGGACAATCCTTGAAAATATGACCTTTGATTTGACATTTATAACATCTTCTCGTATCAAATCTCTTTTTCAGGCAGTTAACAACAATGTGTCCACCAAATCCACAGTTGTAACACACTCTGTTATCGTACCAATCTCTCCATTCAGACCAAACACCCAAATCAGCACATTGATTTGACATGTAGTAGTCATATTTCCTGCTTCTTCTATAAAATTGATTTGACTTTGAAGCACTATGATCCGACCTACATCACTTATTCTCAAATTTTTGTGAGTTTTTATAATGATTGGATGACCGTACGGATGAGCTTTTATTTTTGTTTTAAACATTTTTAGAATTTTGTTTTTCATGTTGTTTTTGTTCTCCATTCTGCTTAGAAAGTTTTTGCGATGAGCATTCACCTTTTTAGCAGATTGTAGAACAGTTTCTTGAAAATTTTCTTTTAGTTTCAAAAATATTTCTTTTTTATCATTTTTATCATCGGTATTATCATCACACTCCTTAATTATGACATCATCATAATTTGTGACATTGTCACTTATTGGAATTTCCTTTTTATTCTTATTGAACGGTTTAGGACATATCTGATCTAACATTACAGATGAAGTCACAAAACCTTTCAATTGTTTTTCTAAATCATCAATTTTATTTTTTGTAATCTCAACATCTTGTTCAATGTTTTCTAATTTTTTCAAGATGCAAGTTTATTATATTTTGTTTTTCAATAACATTTTTATTCAAAACAGATTTATCATTTTCTAAAATTTTTATATTATTTTGAAAGTATTTTACATTTTGTAATTTTTTATTTTCTAAAATTTTTATTTGATTTTCAAAATTCTTTTTATTTTCTTTTAAATTTTGTTTTTCTAATGACAAACATTCCAAATCTTTCAAAAGTTTGACATTAGTAGATTTGAATTTTTGACAATTTAAGCAAATAGATTCAGTACACTTTGTGCAAAGTTTTTCGACCTCCACAATTTGTACCTTTACCACTTCTTTATCAACATTTTTTACCTCTGACTTTACCTTCTTGCTTTTAATCATCTCAGCACGCTCCAGATATTTAGCACGTAGAGCATTCCATAGCTTTTGTTCCGTATCACATTCTGGTAGCAGATTCAAGATATTTCCTTTCACCGACTACTGTATCAGATTAATCATTTTCTTTTCCGTAAAATAATCATCTTGTTGTTGAGTAGAATATTTGCACTTCTCCAGAATTTGCTGATTTTCATCTCTAGGAATGACATAACCTGTCTCAATCACGACCCAACTACGAAAATGCGTAGCTTTGACCCAGCTCTCAAATTTTCCTTTCCAAACATCATATTCATCTATATTCATCAACATAGGAGGCTTCATTGACTCCATTTCGTTTTCCAAACTAATCTGCCGTTCAAAACACTTGAAAAATGATTAGCAAACAGACAATTTTTAGAAAAAAATTGACTTCTTAACCGACAATATCAACGTATCGGTTTGCTAAAAAAGTTTAAAATTTTTCGAAAAACTTTTTTTTAACCAAATTAGAGCTTTAAACTCGTCTCATCAATACGAATCTAACGATATATATTGTCCGAGATGTTTTTCGGGATTTTTACCAGATTAGAGCTTTAAACTTTTCTTAGAAACCTTGGACAAGTTCGATCGAACTTGTCATAGCGTGTTAAACTCAGCTATTTAACAAGTTCGGGTGAACTTGTATAAGTTTCAAGAGAAACAAGCAAGTTCGGGCGAACTTGTACTAGATTTTCAACAAATTTTAATCAAGTTCGGGCGAACTTGATAAAATTTGAATGAAAAGTAAGCAAGTTCGAGCGAAGTAACCTAAAACCTTGAAAAATCAATCAAGTTCGGGCGAACTTGATGAAAAATGTGAATTTTTCAGTCATGTTCGAGCGAACTTGATGTTAAGTTCGAGCGAACATGTGTTTTCAAACATGGTTTTTTCAAATTTTCGACATGAATTCGTTTGTTTTAAGCTCTGATCTTTTCAAGGGTTTATCTATTACGGATTTTACGTATTATACTTGAAAATCAGTCCATTTTATCTGTGAATCGTCAATGAAAAGTTAAAAATGAATGAAATGAGTAGATGATGAGATGATTTCAGTCCAATGTCTTCAAATTAGGCCAATCCTGCTCTGATACCACTTGTAGGTCCGTTATTCGGATCGTTCGGCCCTAATCTGTCAAACCTAAGGTAAACGTGCGGAATCCTTTGCTTAGGCGACATTCGATACACTCATTTGTTTCTATTTAATCACCGTTTCATTAATATTCAACGTTAGAGCTCCTGGAAACACTTTGACAGAGCTTCGCCTCTGTCGTGACAAAATCTCTGAAGTTACAAATGAAATGAACAAGCTAGCTATTTATACAAAAACAAGTTTGCTGGAGATGATTGAAGTTCGAGCGAACTTGACATAGTCAAGTTCGGCCGAACTTGTCTTCATCTTACAATATGAGCGAACTTGACTAAAAACCTTATAAATACTTCGTTTCGCTAGCCTTTTCTATACAGACTCGATACAAGACAAAGACATAGACATACTGTACTAACACATTCACAGTTTAAACCAGCTCCTCAACATCCCAGTACGACAGAGTCTTGAAATCAGCCAGATATTTGAAGTATTGTACTCCAATTCCCTTTTGATTGCATATACATTCAACTCCTTAAACCAACCCCAACTGAGAATATCCCCCAATGATACGTCTTTATCTCTGGTAAAGAATGCTAGAGGACGTCAAAACTTACGTTCGCGTGGCATATCTTTAAACCAGGACTTCTTAGCTTTAGCTATTTCCTCTTTCGTCATTGGTTTCAGAACTTTCCCTTCTCGTAAAGATTCTTCAATCTTTTCCTTCAACATGTCTTCATCAAGTTGCTTGTACATCTCCTCATAAGTAGGAAAACTATCTGTATTAGGACCGACGTACTTCGCAGTTTGATCTGTTTCATCATCAGAAGACCAATCTTCAACGATAACCCTGTTGTACTCGTCAGCTTCAAATCTTTGTACATACTGATAATCATTTGGTTCAAACGTGTTAACATTCAACACATCCTCTTCAAAGTCAAATTCAAGAGTTTCAGCATCAACTTCAATCAATTTAGCCAAATCTTCCTTTGTATAATTGTGCATGTACTCGCCTTCCTCAACATTATGTTCCAGCATAAGCATTAAAGGCTTTGTCGGTACAACAACAGGCTTTGCAAACCTATCAACATCATCAGTTGGCCCTGTTTGCCTTGACTCCCCCTGAATCTGATCATCCATCTTGTTCGATTCATCATCCATTAGAGAAGAAAAATCAACATCATCAGATACTTTTCCTTCACTTATTCTCATACCAACTCCTCCCTGATCATCATAATCATCATCATCAGCAACATTCCAATTTTCATAATCAAAATCATCTTTCTTATCGTCATCATCTTTATCCTCTTTTTCTACTTCTTCATCGTCCTTATCTTCAGAAGCAATGATAGTATCAGAAGGCTTGACAGATTCGTCAACCTTTGTAATATCAGACTCAGAAGCTATAACAACATCATCAACAGACTTCTCTGCAGCTTCAGATGATTTAGGGGCTTCACCCTCAACACCTTTAACTTTGCCACTTGCTACTAATTCTTTTTCAGATCTTTCCTTAGCTTCCTGTCGATCCAGACGATCATATTCAGTGATGAAATCAATTCCAAGTGTATTAGATAACACTTTCTGCATTCTCATGAATCTTTGATCATTTAGGGCTTGGATTGACTTCAGATCAGCAATCTCTGTTTGAAGCTTCTCATTCTCATCCTGTAAACTTTCAATTAGGGCTTTGAAGTATTCTCGTTCATTTTCCAGCACTTTGACCTTGTCATCCAACATTTCTTTCTCAACAGAGCTTTGACTCACTTTTTTAACAGTTCTGCTTTCTCAGCTTCATTTTGTTGAACTTTTTCTTCTAACACCTTCACACGCTTTTCAAGAAGTTCAACATTCGTTTCTGGAAAGAAATCATTAAGATCTTGAAGACTAATTGGCTCATTTTGCATATCACCAAATAGAATTGCCCTTGGAGTAGACTTTGGAGTAGCAGTCTTTGGTGTTGTCTTTGGTGTAGATCCTTCAGGTTGAACAATCTTTAGATCTGGAGATTGCATCACAGAATCTCTAATAATACGGTCTCAGGAGGTTCTTGTGTAACTCCTGGACGTTCAACTTCAGATGAAATAATCATATGAGGTTCTTGTGTAACTCCTGGATGTTCAGCTTCAGATGGAATCACAACAGGAGGTTCTTGTGTGACTCCTCTCTCCTGTGCGCTAGAAGGTTCTTGTGTAACTTCTGCACTTTTCAGCTTTCCTTTGTATCTACGACTAGTAGGTTTCTGAGATTTCTTTGGTTTCTTCCTGCCTTGTCTGAGGAGACCCTGTAGTCTTTGTCGTTGACACAGTAGCAGACTTCACGCGTTTAGCCGTTTTCTTGGGTCTTTCCTCATCAGACTCTTTTTCTTGATTCGGATCAAAACCAACATCAAATTCTTTTTCCTTTTCAGCTTCTGACTTTTCTTGCTCTTTCACAAGTGTTTCATCAGAATCTTCATCATTCTCTGAGGTAGCTGAAATAACATCGTCTTCCTTAGTCGTTTTAACTGTTTCCTGACTCTCAACAACCATTGCTACACTAGAACCAGCTTCAGCTTGAACATTTTCTAGTTCTTCTTCATCAATAAGCATCGTATCAATCTTTTTAGCAGCTAGCTTCTTTTTAGGATTTTCGACTTAAGCCTTTAAGAACCAATCACTTCGAGCTTTTGGCTTGAAAGCTTTAAACCACTCTTTCTCAGCGTTCAACTCTTTCTCGTCACCACTTTCATTTTTCTCCACTTGTTGTCAGCCGGCGCTATATAATTTTCATCTTTGATAGCCCCAAATACTGGTTTAGCCACCGGTGCTGAGTCTTGCTTTTGAAATTTTAACAACTTCTTCACTGTTGTATCATCAAGGCGACTCAGATATAACACATCATTCGGATCACGTGCAATGTTTGTGAACTTTTCATCGATTAACATCTGCACGAACCTTGGATATAAACACAATCTTGAATCATCCATATTCTTTGACATTTGTGTAAACACAAGCTTTGAATAATTGAACGGCTTTTTCAGAATTAACGCCGTTGCCATACAGGCCATATAATCTTGAACATCGTCAAGGACTGCTTTGCGGTGACTGAAAGTGTGTATGATGGGTAAGGATTAGGAACTTCCCCTTTCTTCAGAGTTGGTTTGTTAACGCTCCCCTTATAGCCCATCCTGTAAAAACAACCTCTAACCATCTTCTCATCCAAGAAAATCGGATCGTCTTTATCGTCGTTGAATTGAAGAATCCTGCGAATATCATCCTCTGTAACAGTGATTTCCTTTACTTCATTCCCGACTTGAACAGATGAAATAATAGTTTTCTTATCATCGCTGAGCTTCGCATTCATCCAGAATTGGTATATATGAGATCTGTATGACACAGTGCGCTCCGTAATAGCTCTGTGTATCGGACATTCCTTCAAAAACTTCAAAATACTCTTGTACTCCTTCAGCGACGGACATATCGATTTGTCGAGTGTAATACAAGTATTATGGAATTTGGAGAAATCCATAGAAATTACCCTTGCTGGTACTTGAGCCTGAAAAACGACGCAAAACAATTAGCACGCATTACGAGAAAAAGTTATAAAAATTTTCAAACACTTTTTCATCAAGTTCGGGCGAACTTGATAAGTGTATAACATTCTGATTTTTTTCCAAGTTCGCCCGAACATGCAATATAAACATGTTCAATAGATCAAGCATAAGTTCGGGCGAACTTATAATCAACTTTCAATTTTCGTCATATCAAACCATGAGTTCGATCGAACTTGTAAATTCAAGAATTTCAATTTTTAAAGCAGAAGTTTGGTCAAACTTGAATTAATCAGATTTTAAATATTATTTAGTTAGCAAGTCCGGTCGAACTTGATAACAAGTTCGGCCGAACTTGTTATCTTCTTCAATCAGAAACACATGTTCATATTAATCAGATTCATTTTAAACAAATTCAAGACACATTCATGGTCGATTTAGGATGTAGATTATGATTTTAAGTTCGATTAGACCATACAAACTCTAGATCTATTAGTTTTTAACAAGTTTCAGATCTAAAATTTGTGATTAACGTTCAATTCTCGGTCCAAATAACAAACTCTCATCTCTTCCATTGATAGTGGTGTGCAAATCACAAAAATCAATTAAAATTTTAGCAGAGTAACTGTAAGAATTTGCCAATTTCTCTCAAACGCTCAAATGTTTTAAGTTCGCTCAGAGGATTTTGTTCCAGAAATAATGAGTTCGGCCGAACTTGCAAGGTACTTATACCCTAGCAAGTTCGGGCGAACTTGATGAACCCAAGTTAAAAAGCCCATCAGAAGTCCGGGCGAACTTATCTTTTAAACAATCAGACATCACTGCAAGTTCGGTCGAACTCACTGAAATGTTAAACTTTGTTCAGTTTGACAAGTTCGGCAGAACTTGCCAAAACCAAATTCAATCTTTTTCAAATTTTGCAACTAAACCTAAACTTTTCCATTTTTACCAGTTATGAAAATCCACTCAGTTGACCAAGTCCAAGTTAATGACCTTGGTTATCCGATTTGACTGCCGAGTCCAAGTTAATGACCCCGGTTTAACCTGTTACGAACAAACTGTTGATATTTTCAAAATCAAAGTTTCAATTTAATGAACTTTTATCGTTTTTGGCTTTTTAGATTTTACAGATTAGCTCCCAGCCTGTTGTCAATGAGATTCCCACCAGTTTAGCACCTTACCAGACTTCGAAGACCCGTTCTCCAACATTGGTTTGCTGAAAAACAACGTAGAAACAAAATCTTTTTGTATTACAATAAGTTTATGCTAAAACACACTGAAAATCTTTTTGGATTTAATCTGTAAAGATGATAAACTATGTACAGAACAATATAAACTACGTACAAACATTTTTACAGACATATTTTTGTGAATTCGTGTCTAAGGATCATTTCAGTTAAATTAGACATATCACCAGTACCGTTGACCTTTAGATGACTTTAAGTTTTAAACTTGTTTACCTAGATTGTCGATATGTTTGTCCATTTAAACTTTACCACGTGTCTCCACTGTTTCATGAGACATATCACCAGTACCGTTGACCTTTAGCACCTTACCAGATTTATGAAACCTGACTTATCTACGGTTCCCATTCCTTGAATATACTCCCATATCAAGATTCCCTAGATTTCATCTTACAGGTGAATATAGCGTAATTGATATCTGTATCTGGGTTATGCGAGACCTTGAGAGCTCATGTTAGTAATACCGTACAGATAAAGAGATGAAGGCTCGACTTTAAGGTGTGTTCCATTTAAGGAACCTTTTCAGCACAACAAATGATTAGATATTTCGATACTTTTCAAGATTGCAAGCAGTTTAAGGGTTTATTTTTGAAAGTATTATAGAAGTTCTAGGCTATTGCTTCCGCAAAATCAGAAGACCTTGTATAATACCCCAGATATCAACTATCTGTAAAGACCTCGTATCTCAGAATCATGCAATCTCTCAAACAAAATTTCGGAGTACTAAGTCCATATATCCAAGATATGTTAATCCACAAGATTAAGCAGTTGTAAAATTTAGTTTATATCTCGAAAACAGTTTACTGAACGTGTTAAGCCTATCGACACATCCAAAGTAAGACTTGTTTATCACTTTTAAACTTTACATTTCTTTAGCATACTGTGATAGTCCACTGATGTACCATCATTCCTTTTTGAAACACAGTATTCTTTCTGTCTTTTTCAATGTTTTTGTACCTTTTCATTTTTTATATGTTTTTGAATTTTTGAAATTTTCAAATGTTTTATTTTCTCTAACATTTCTCCCCCCAAAATCAAAAATATCTTTTTGTATTTTAGTTTTTGATAAAATTCTAAACTAGAAAGATATAGACAGACCAATGTGGATCACGCGAACTCGTCGTCCGATCCGTATCCAACCTCAGCGTCCGCACCTGTCAGCAAATTTTTCATACCATTAATTCTTAACAAGTATTTAAACCGTGATAAAGAAAATGGTTTGGTATAAAAATCAGCCTTTTGTTTGTCGGTGTGGATTTTTTCTATTCGCACCAACTTCTTTTCGTAGCAGTCACGAATGAAGTGATAACGAATTTCAATGTGTTTTGTGCGTGAGTGATGAACCGGATTTTTGGTTATATCAATGGCTGCCTTATTATCAACATACAACGGAGTGTTGAAAAATTGCAGACCATAGTCTCTCATCTGTTGTTGTATCCACAGAATCTGTGAACAACAGCTAGAGGCCAAGATATACTCAGCTTCACAGGTAGAGAGAGCGACCGTAGTCTGTTTCTTACACTGCCAGGTTACGATTCTTGTTCCAAAGAACTGGCATCCCACTGTAGTCGATTTTTGAATTCAACTTATCTACACCAAAATCAGAATCAGCGTATCCTGCAAGATCGAAATTATCATTCTTCGGGTACCACAAGCCTGCTCGGGCATCCCTTTAAGTATCCGAAGATTCGCTTCACGATCTACATGTGTGAAATTCTCAGGCTTGACTGATATCTGGCGCATAGGCAGGTAGGATACATTATATCTAGGCGCGATGCCGTCAGATACATCAGCGATCCTATCATTGATCTGTAGAGCGTCTCATCAACTTTGGTTCCAGTTTCATCAATGCAAATCCCGTGATTAAGAGCAAGAGGAGTAGATAACGGCTTCGAGCTTTCCATATCAAACTTCTTCAAGATGTCGTGTACATACTTGGTCTGATGAATGAAAATACCGTCAGCAAGTTGATCTACTTGCAATCCGAGGAAGAATTTCATTTCGCCCATCGAAGACATTTCAAATTTCTTCTTCATGATGCCCTCAAACTCCTTGCAAAGACTATCATTCGTTGATCCAAAGATGATGTCGTCCACGTAGATTTGAACGATAATTAGATGACTACCAACTTCTCTGGTGAAGAGAGTACTATCCACAGTTCCTCTGATAAAGCCGTTTCCCACGAGATGTTGCGATAACGTCTCGTACCAAGCTCTCAGGGCTTGGTGTAAACCGTAAAGTGCTTTATCAAGAAGATATGCTTTCTTTTTGTTGAGTGGATCGACAAACCCCGGTGGTTGTCCGACGTACACCTTCTCGCGTAATTTTCCATACAAAAAAGCTGATTTGACATCCAACTGATAGACTTTAAATCCTATCCATGCTGCGAAAGCAAGGAATATACAAATAGATTCTAAACGAGCTACTGGTGCGTAGACTTCTGTGTAGTCTATCCCTTCCTACTGGTGAAATCCCTTGACAACAAGCCGAGCTTTGTTTCGAACTATAACTCCACGATCGTCTCGCTTGCATTTAAAGACCCATTTAGTATCAATTGCTTTTTGATTTCAGGTAGATCTACAAGCTTCCACACTCCTAACTTCTCGAACTGTAACAGTTCCTCTTGCATTGCTTGTACCTAGTTTTCATTGCCTAAAGCTTCAGAAACACTTTTTGGCTCCATCTGGGATATGAAACATGAATAGTAGCAATACTCTTGAATTGGAGAAACAAGAGTATAGAAACAGCTCAAAGCTTTGTTTATTTGACTCCGTGTTCTCACACCAGCTTGTAATTCACCTATTATAGAATTTGACGGATGATAAGAATATGATCTTGGCATCACTTTGCCTGGAACAACCATAGTATTCTCTTGATTTGTGATATGTTGATCTACCACTACTTCAACTTCAGGAGCACTACTCGGGCTTGCAGATTCATTTAACAAACTTGTAATCTGCTCTGCTTCTTCATCTAAAGATGATTCTCCATCGGTATCGAATGTTGGAGCCTCGCCCGAGTCTGAACTATGTGCTTTAGAAAGATTAGGAATCACTGTCGTATTGACTGGTTCTGTAGTCAGTGACATTTGTTCTGATTGTGTTTCTTGTCCACTGCTATTACTTGAACTAGCACCAGAAGAAGATGATCCTAACGTGGGTTGATTAACCACAATTGGTCTGATGATTTGCTCTTGATTTGCTGATTGATGAAGATAATATAACGCTGCAATTTCTTCATCGGATGGTTCTTCAGGCAAATCAAATGATTTCCACAAGTCTTGATAGTTGAATAACCATGCATCACCTTTTCTCTGAACAGGATCCGTATAGTTAAAACAATCAACATGATGCGCTTCAATGACTCTTCTCAATGAGGGAACATAAACTCTTCGCAATGAACTTGCATATCCGACAAAGAAACCTTCTAGTGATTTAGCTCCAAATTTGCCATCTTGATCGATTATAGTACATGGCGTTCCAAATGGTTCTCAGAACTTCAAATTCGATTTTCGTCGATTGATCATTTCAAAACAGGTCTTCTTTGTAGGTTTGACTGTTAAGACTCTGTTAAGTGTGTAACAAGCCGTTGCAACTGCTTCACTCCAGAAGCTGACTGGAAGTTTTGAGTCTGCAAGCATGGTTCTTTCAGTTTCTATAAGCGTCCTATTCTTCCGTTCAGCGACACCGTTTTGCTGCGGAGTGTAGGGTGCACTAAGCTCGTGCAAAATCCCTTTAGCATTGCAGAATTCCGTCATTTTGGTGTTTTTGAACTCAGTACCTTTGTCACTTCTAATGCGTCTCACCAGAAGATGGTACAGGTTCTCAAGTTTCTTGAAAAGAATCACCAAATTTTCAAACGTCTCATTTTTTGATTCTTGGAAGAATACCCACGAGTATCGGGAATAATCATCTGTGACTACCAAGCAGTAGAGATCTCCAGAAATACTTTGGACATTCACTGGACCGAAAAGATCCATATGAAGTCTTTCGAGCGGCAACTTTATCGAATTGAGAATTTTTCTAGGATGTGATTTCTTCATATGCTTTCCATTTTTACACTCGAGGCAATTATCTGGCATATGAAAACTTTTCAGATTCACACCTTCAACCAATTCATTATGCACCAAATGATTCATCTTTCTCAGGTGAATGTGGCCCATCTTTCGGTGCCATAATATTGTCTCCTTCTTAGTCGCTTTCGAAACGAAACATTGTGCCGTTTTTGAAGAAGCAGTAGCATTTCCCATGTCAAGAACATACAAATCATTCTCTCTTGGTGTACGCATGAGTATCCACTCGTCTGGTATTTTGAAACCTGATTTGATGATCATGCATTCTTTATCGTTGAAGTGGACGGTAAATTTCTTATCACAAATTTGAGAAATACTCAGAAGGTTGTTTTCAAGCTCCGCAATGTAGTTCACTTGATCAAATGAAACAACTCCGTTTGAGAGCTTTCCCTCGGCGACAATCCTTCCACCTTGGTTTCCAGCAAATCCAACATATCCGCCATTGATAGCTTTTATGTCGTATAAGAGCGATTTCATTCCTGTCATATGTCTGGAAGCTCCACTATCCAGAATCCACTTGGAAAGTACGGATCTCTGGAGCCCCTGTACATTTCAACAATTAGTTAAACAGCGCGACCCAAGCCTTTTTGGTCTTGGGTTGAATTGGATAACCATCATCGTAATCAAATTCACATTCGTCAGGATAATCAAATTCATATTCATCATCTGAATTTTCTATGATGTTTATATTTGAAAACTTCACTTTCTTTTTATCTTTCAAACTGTCACCACTTGTAATTTTGACAGTTCCAGACTTGATTTCAGATTTTGATTCTTTCATGCTATCACTAGTCTTAACAGGCTCAGACTTAGTGATTTAAGATGTTGGCAACTTCCTTTTTGCAACCTAGGCTTGTGATTTTATGTTAGCCTTTTTGATGTTAAACTTTGTTTCGTTTGCTTTTGAATATTCACCTTTTTCGAAAGTTGGATTTTCAAATTTCTTTTCAAAAATTTGTTTCATTTCTTCTTTGTCAACATTTCTTTTTAAAATTCTTATTTGCCCAATCTCTGGTTGCTTTGGTTTTTCAACATCTGAACTTTCTTTCCGTCAAAGATAAGCCGGTTTAGATTTCGGACACTTCCATGCAATATGACCAACTTCGTTGCACTTGAAGCAAATCCGATTATCATGTGAATGTCCACTAGAGGATTTTACACCACTTGTGGCTTTCGCCTTATCTCGAAGTTCTTTCTGTTCTTAAACTCGTCGTTTGATTGCTTCCCAATCAAACTCTCCTCATGAACTGTGCTTGTCCCATAAACAAATTTCATGTTTTTATCTTTGTATTCATGAAATGGTGACTTTTTCTTAACCGGTTCTTCTTCCTCATCTAGACCCAACCCAGCTCTCCGGTTTTCCGGATGATCACCACCCTTTCTCCGATAGTTATTGTAATTTCTTTTGGGTTTAGAATAGAATTTCTTTTAATTTTTCTCCAGGTCATCTGATGTGACTTCAACCAGTTTAAACAGTTTATCCAATTGATCTTCTTTGACGTTCCGAATCGGAAAACTGTCATCAAAGTATAATCTATTAGATTCCTTACCCTTGTATATGACAACATTAGGATCATCACATAGATCATCTTCCGATGATGTCTGTCATTTTCAGAATTTGTGTCAGAACTGTTCAAACTCGAGGTGGCGCTATCAAAGCTGCCATCATCAAAATCGTTCAAAACATTTTCAACCACCTTTTCACTACCGCATTGTCATCATGTGATTTAGTATAGACTACATCAATGTTCTCCGGTAACTCATTTTTCTTTTCAGATAAGGTGTTATGTTGAGTGCCTTATCCATCCCATCAACAGTTTTGTGACAATACTTCTCGCATAGGGGTGGAGGAACTTGCTGTATTCTTTACTAATTTTGTTTTTAGGTTTTTCTTCCGATGAACTTGTAGGAAGAATGTGATCAATGACATATGCGTTAGTTGAATAACTTCTTAAAAGTTGTTGAACACGTTCTGTTTCAATTTTCATGTCCTAGAGTTGTTGTTTGGTTTCAGTAATGGTGTTAATATAGATGTTTATTGCTTTTTGTTTATCCATTACTGTACCTTTCAACATCCTTATGGTATCATGTTGTTCAATATTATTTCTATCGAGCCTGCCATAATCATCTTTCATTTTGTCATACGCTTCCTTCATTGTACGATAATCATATTTGAAATGTTCGTTATGTACATTGAGTTCATCGATGATTTGTGATTTGTCAGCGCATTCTGCACATGGCTCGGTACATTTTGTGCAAGGTTTTACAACCTTCATAACTTGCACTTTAACAACTTCCTTTACCTCTGGACCTACCTTGGTTAGATTCGCCATCATAGCTTTATCTGCAAAGTCCTTGAGGTTTTCAGCAGTTACTTCTCAAACAACATCAGCAATTTCTTCATTCGATTTCTCTTCGATCACTTGCTCCTGAGAACTTCCATCAAAGTGTCTTGCAAAACTATCACACGAGTTAGGAGGTAATATTCCTTGGTTCTTCATGTGAAGATATTCCTCTTCTTCCTGTTCTTGCAGATACTGTTCCAATAGAATATTCTCTAGAGCTGTTGCTTCTTCGGCAGATGTATCTTAAATCTCAGCCATTAGTGCAACTCCGGTCTTCTTACCGATATAAGAATTCCAATCGAAGCCATCATCCTCGTTTGAAGCAACCATTGCTTTATCAGTGTTACTGCTGTTTGGCTTTTCTTGGATCTCAACTTATGTCTTCTTTGGAAAAGGCTTGTGTTGAAGAGATTTCTTGTAATACTCGTTGCCTCCACCAAATGGACTTTGATTGCCCGTGGCTTCAGGATTTTTGCATTCTCTCTTAAAATGCCCTTTCTGTCGGCATCTGAAACAAGTGACCTTCAATTTGTCGAACCCTAGTTTGTTACTTGAACTTCTGATATCTCGGCCAGTGAGTGCAACAAACTTTGTGACCCTTTGAATGATAGAAGCTAGAGACCACTTGATATCCATCAGTTCAAGCTCTTCTTCGTCAACCTGATCATAGTCTTCGTCGGTCATTTCAGGATTGCCGATCTTTCCAGCTACAAGACTTTCGTACGATTCTAGAACAGTGGCGAGAAGTGACATGTGTTGTTTTGCAACTTGCTCAGAAACAACATTGTTTAGATTTACAGCAATGTTACACTTGTACACACTTGGATCAGAATTTGTTTGTTGATTCTGATTTGCTTAACTCTGATAAGAAGCATTTGACCCTGTGCTTGAGAACGAAGAGCTTTGTGGACTTTGATCATATTGTGGATATGATTGGTTCTGATTCTGTGGAGAAGAATTCATGTTTGCATTGAACGCTGTATGTATCTTTGGGGTTGAAATATTGTCTTGCATTCCGTTCTTGTAATACAGACCAACATCTTGAACAATATTAGCATTCTTCGACTTTGCAATCTTCAGCAGTTCCATTTCATGACCTTCAAGTTTGTCGATGAATGTTGACAACTTAAAGAATTCCCAATTCGGACTTTCTTTCAGAGCCATTAAATAAGTAGTCCACTCTCCGTCAGGTAACGCATCTGCAAGCTTATCGATGTACTATGGTTCTGTCTTCTCGAGACCATGTCTTCTCATTTGGACTTTCAGATGATAGAAGCGCTCAATCATCTGCTTCATTGTCTCGCCCTTCAACATGTTGAAAATATCGAACTCCTTCATGATGAGAGCTTTCTTATTTTGATCATCTCAGCGCTGCCTTGGTATTTCTTTTGTAGTGATAGCCAGAGATCTCTCGCAGTAGTATACTCGGGCAACAAGACCAGAATATCTTCTTTAACAGATTATTGAATGAGGCTTATCATCTTTTTCTCAGCAATATACTCATCTTTCTGTATTGTGGTGTACTTGTACTTCTCTAGTACTTGCTGATGTTCGTCCAACGGAACAGTGTAACCACTCTCAATCGACACCCAGCCTTGGAAATGCATGGCCTGAACCCAATAAGTAAATTTCTCCTTCCATCCTTCATACTCGTCCATGCTCATTAACTTTGGCGGTTTAACGGACGTGCCCATTTCGTTGTCTAGATTGACTTGCTGTATGACATTAGCATTGGATGTACCCACTCCGGACATATACGCTCTCTGAATATCATCCATCACGAATATCGAGACACGTATGCTGAAAACACGTTAAAACTTTTTAAAATGTTAGATTTACTACAAGTTCGGTCGAACTTGTAGTTAAAATGAAGAATTTTCAGAATTATCACAAGTTCGGTCGAACTTGTAACTTTTGATTTAAAAATGTCCCTAAGTAACTTCTGTCGAACTTGCTAAATGAAATTTATAAGAATCTTGTAAGTTCGGGCGAACTTAACTTAAATTTTCTTGATATTAATCATTCGGTCGAACTTGATATAAACTCAATGAATATTTGGTAAGTTCGAGCGGACTTGGCAATAATTCTCTCAAAAATGCCTTAAGTTCGAGCGAACTTAGCGAAATTTTATCACAAACACCTCAAGTTCGAGCGAACTTGGTAAAAATTCACTCAGAAAGTGACTTTTTACCTCAAGCTCGGCCAAACTTGGCTAACAAGTTCGATGATGAGGGTTTTGAAAAACATGGTTTTTACAATATTTTGATACCAATTCGTTTGATTTTAGTCTCCAAACTCTCAGGGGTTTATCTATGTTGTATTTAACATGTCATATTGAAAATTGGACATAATTTGCCCGTGAATTCTTCATTTTTGTGAAAAAGTTAAGAAAAATAGAAGAATGGAGTAGAATTAGAAGTATTCTTGTTTTGATATCAATCAAATCAGGCTATTATAGCTCTGATACCACTTGTGGAACCGATCCTCAACGCATAGGAACCTAGATTTGATCTCCATTGTCCATAATAGCGGAAATATTATGACAAGTTTACCAAATAACTAGAATTAGTCAATTAAACGTCAATTTTATTGATATAACGTCAAGTCTCCAAATTGACAGAGCTTCGCCTCAGAAATGCCAAAGTTACAAATGAGTGAGGCATGCTAGCTATTTATAGATGTTCAAGTTCACTAGTGGGATTGCTAAGTTTGCCCGAACTTGACCTAGTCACGTTTGGCCGAACTTGACTTTACGTGATACACATGAGCGAACTTGATCTTTACAAACATAAATACTTCATATCGCTAGCCTATTCAACTCTAAACTATACAGACTCAATACAAGACTAAGACATAGACATTTTGAACCAACAAAACAATCTAATCTCCCTCTCAAAACTCACTAAACTCAGCTGCAAATCAGTAACACATCAGAAAGTTTAAGACTTTCCAAGTGAGTTCTAGCTCACCTATACTTCACCTTTCTACTTGTTTCTTGCTTCTTAACACTTGGAACACCTCTAGGAGTGTTTCCATAGGTTTTCCATGGAAACCAAGATGGAACATCATCATATTTGAGGTTAAAAGTGTAAGAATCTTTCTATTTTGTATAAAAACTTTCTTAAACTCATGTTTTTCTTCAAACAAACCTATGTTCCTATGCTCCTCAATCAAGTCTATGATTAGTGAGCTTAAACAAGGTTGTTCCATCCAACTAGGAGGTGTTTAATCACTCAAAACTTTCTGTTTTGTAAGGGTTATAACCCACAAGTGTTGTATCCACCAAGCTTGTTCTTGAAACAAGACTTGTAATGGAAGAGTATGATTCCTTGGAAGCCATGGCTATCCTACCTTGAATCCACCACCTCACTTGATGTTTTCTCATCTCTATCCCAAGTAGTTTGCCAGCCTTAATGTGATACGACCCCGACTAGCCTTCGACACTTAGTTAATACTTTCTATGCCGATCTTGGCTTGTAGGACCGATCCTCACCGCATAGGAACCTAGATTTGATCTCTATTGTCCATAATAGCGGAAATATTAGGACAAGTTTACCAAATAACAAGAATTAGTCAATTAATCGTCAATTTTATTGATATAACGTCAAGTCTCCAAATTGACAGAGCTTCGCCTCAGAGATGCCAAAGTTACAAATGAGAGCAACATGCTAGCTATTTATAGGGCAAAAGTTCGTTGGAGGGTGTTGAAGTTCGGGCGAACTTGACATAATCAAGTTCGGCCGAACTTGACTTCACATATCTTCACCAGCGAACTTGTCCCATATTTACATAAATACTTCGTTTTGCTAGCCTAATCACTCTAATCTATACAGACTCGATATAAGACTAAGACATAGACATTCTGCACCAACAGACTCCCCCTTGGATATCGTCTTATCAGTCTTCAAAAACTCAATCTTCAAATAAACATTAACGAACACAACCAAAGAAGTTCTTGTAAGGCTTCCTTCATCGTTCTTGCTTCAGATCTGGGTCAAATCTGTAGGAGGCACTTTGTTCATAAACTGAAACCTTCTAAGCCTTGCCGCCTTACCTTTCTTGTGTATCTTCTCAAGACGCTTTTCTTTCTTTAGAAATTCAACTTGCTCAAGATCCCTCCATCTTGTATTCCACATCTTCCCAGAGTTCACTTCACGAGCATAACATACATTAACGACCCTTTGATATTGCATGGCTTGTTCTTTCTCTCGTTCTTCAAACACTATCTTACTGTAGAACAAGCACTTGATGTCTTCTCTTGAACACTTCACTAGCCACATCGGGTCTAGTGTCCTGATTGTTCTCCACAATCCTCTCATACCCTGAAACCCCAATATCTCAACCTGTTCCTTTGTGATATCCAAATGTTCTTCAAATCGTAAAACAATAACAACTTCACATGTAGTGGGATCTATCTGCCACCACTTGAACACTGGATAGAAATTTTGTTCAATAGGCATCAGTGGCATGTTTCTCATTGCTCTTGGTCGTTTCATAATCAACATTATATCTTTTTCCCCTGTTTTCTTATTCGTTTTGATGCGACGACCTGGAATAAACGGCTTCCAATACTTGAATCCCTTTGTCGCTTCAAACTTGTTCATTTTCCACAGTAACTGATCAATATACTTCATATGATATGTAACATTCACGGTTTGGACCAGCTCCTCAACATCCCAATATGGTAAAGTCTTGAAATCAGCCATATATTTGAAGTATTATACTCCAAACTCCCTTTTGATTGCATATACGTTCAACTCCTTAAACCAACCCCAACTGAGAATATCCCCCAATGACACATCTTTATCTCTGGTAAAGAATGCTAGAGGACGTCGAAACTTATGTTCGCGCGACATTTCTTTAAACCAAGATTTATTTGCTTGAGCTATTTCCTCTTTCGTCATTGGTTTTGGAACTTTTCCTTCACGTAAAGATTCTTCAATCTTTTCATTCAATATATCTTCATTAAGTTGCTTGTACATCTCCTCAAAAGTAGGAAAACTATATGTATTAGGACCGACGTACTTCACAGTTTGATCAGTTTCATCACCAGAAGACCAATCTTCAACGATAACCCTGTTGTACTCGTCAGCTTCAAATCTTCGTACATACTGATAATCATTTGGCTCAAACGTGTTAACATTCATCACTTGATCTTCAAAATCAAAGTCAAGTGATTCAGCATCAACTTCGATTAACTTTGCCAAATCTTCTTTCGTATAGTTGTGAATGTACTCGCCTTCCTCTACACTGTGTTCCAGCATTAGTATCAGAGGCTTTGTTGGTACAACAGCAACAGGCTTTGCAAACCTGTCAACATCAATCATATCAACATCATCAATTGGCCCTGTTTGCCCTGACTCCCCCTGAATCTGATCATCCATCTTGTTTGATTCATCATCCATCAGAGAAGAAAAATAATCATCATCAGATACTTTTCCTTCACTAATTCTCATACCAACTCCTCCCTGATCATAATAATCATCATCATTGGCAACATTCCAATCTTCATAATCAGAATCATCTTTCTTATTGTCATCATCTTTATCCTCTTTCTCTGCTTCTTCATCGTCCTTATCTTCAGAAGCAACGATAGGATCAGAAGGCTTGACAGATTCGTCAACCTTTGGAATATCAGACTCAGAAGCTATAACAACATCATCAACAGACTTCTCTGCAGCTTCAGATGATTTAGGAGCTTCACCTTCAACCCCTTTGCCTTTGCCACTAACAGCAAGCTCTTTCTCAGATTTTTCTTTCGCCTCTTGTCGATCAAGACGATCATATTCAACAATGAAATCAATTCCAAGTGTATTAGATAACACTTTCTGCAATCTCGTGAATCTTCGATCATTTAGGGCTTGAATCGTCTTTAGATCAGCAATTTCTATTTGCAGCTTCTCGTTTGCATCTTGCAGACTTTAAATTAAGGCTTTGAAGTATTCTCGTTCATTTTCCAACACTTTGACCTTGTTATCCAGCATTTCTTTCTCAACAGAGCTTTGATTCACTTTCTTTATCAGTTCTGCTTTCGCACCTTCATTTTGTTGAACTTTTTCTTCTAACACCTTCACACGCTTTTCAAGAAGTTCAACATTTGTTTCTGGAAAGAAATCATTAAGATCTTGAAGACTAATCGGATCATTCTGCATATCACCAAACAGATTAGGCCCTGGAGTTTTTGGTGTTGACTTGGAGTAGCAGCCTTTGGTGTAGACTTCCTTGGTGTAGAAATTTCAAGATGAGAAGTCGTTTGAGCAACCGGAGATTGAATAATAGGAACTTCAAGTAATCCAGTCACAGGAGGTTCTTGTGTGACTCCTGGACGTTCAGTTTCAGATGAAATGATCATAGGAGGTTCTTGTGTAACTCCTGGATGTTCAGCTTCCGATGGAATAACAACAGGAGGTTCTTGTGTGACTCCTCTTTCCTGTGCGCCAGAAGGTTCTTGTGTAACTTCTGCGCTTTTCAGCGTTCCTTTGTGTCTACGCCTAGCAGGTTTCTGAGATTTCTTTGGTTTCTCCTGCCTTTTGGCTGAGGAGACCCTGTAGTCTTTGTCGTTGACACAATAGCAGACTTCACATGTTTAGCCATTTTCTTGGGTCTTTCCTCATCAGACTCTTTTTCTTGATTAGGATCAAAATCAACATCAAATTCTTTGCCCTTTTCAGCTCTCTTTTCAGCTTCTGACTTTTCTGACTCTTCCACAGGTGTTTCATCAGAATCTTCATCATTCTCTGAGGTAGCTGAAATAACATCGTCTTCCTGAGTCGTTTTCTCAACTTCTTGACTCTCTGTGACAATTACTCCACTAGAACCAGCTTCAGCTTGAACATTTTCTGGTTCAGCTTCATCCACAAGCATTGTCTCAACTTTCTGCGCGCTTCTTTTTAGGCTTATCAACTTCAGCCTTTAGGAACCAATCACTGCGAGCTTTTGGCTTGAAATCTTTAAACCATTCTTTCTCATTGTTCAACTCTTTCTCATCACCACTACCATCTTTTCTCCATCTATTGTCAGCCGGTGCAATATAATTTTCATCTTTGATCGCTCCAAATACTGGCTTTGCTACTGGTGCTGACGTTTGCTTCTGGAACTTTATCAGCTTCTTAACAGTAGTATCATCAAGGTGGCTCAGATATAATACATCATTCGGATCGCGTGCAATGTTTGTGAACTTCTCGTCGATTAACATCTGCACGAACCTTGGATATACACACAATCTCGAATCATCCATATTCTTTGACATATGTGTAAATACAAGCTTTGAATAATTGAGGGGTTAGGCACTTCCCCTTTCTTCAATGTTGGCTTATTAACACTCCCCTTATAGCCCATCCTGTAAAAATAACATCTAACCATCTTTTCGTCCAAGAAAATCGGATCGTCTTTGTCATCATTGAACTGTAAGATTATGCGAATATCATCTTCTATAACCTTGATCTCTTTGACTTGGTTTCCCACTTACACAGATGAAATAATGGTCTTTTTATCATCACTGAGGATTGCGTTCATCCAGAAATGGTAAGTGTGTGTATCTATACGACACTGTGCGCTCCGTAATAGCTCTGTGTATCGGACATTCCTTCAGAAACTTTAGAATACTCTCATACTCCTTTAGCGATGCACATATTGATTTGTCAAGCATGATACACGTATTATGGAACTTAGAAAAGTCCATATAAATTACCTTCGCTGGTACTTGAGCCCGAAAAATGACCCAAGACAATTAGCACGCTTTACGAGAAAAAGTTACAAAATTTTTCAACACTTTTCATCAAGTTCGGGCGAACTTGATAAGTGTATAACCAACTGATTTTAGTCAAGTTCGCCCGAACATGTGTAATAACATGTTCAATCCGCCAAACATAAGTTCAGACGAACTTATACTCAAAACAATTTTCAGGTTTCAATAACACAAGTTTGGGCGAACTTCCATATAATCTTTCAAAGTCAGTTTCTATGAAGTTCGGTCGAACATGCACTACGAACAAAGTCAGTTTCTATGAAGTTCGGTCGAACATGCACTATGTTCATATTTATTTAGGTTTTATTAACAAGTTCGGTCGAACTTGCTAACATGTTCGGCCGAACTTGTTATCTTCTCCAAACAACAAACCTGTTTAGACCATTATTAATCATTTTAATCAAATCCAAATCGTTTTCTCGGTCGATTTATGTTGTAGATCAAGATTTAATGTTCACTTTTGTCCAACATATCCTAAATCTATTATTTTTAACAAATATAAATCTGAGTTCATCATTAACAGTTCAATTAACGGTTCAAGCACCAAAATCTCACCTCTTCCATTGAAAATGGTGTGCAAATCACCAAGATCAAACTAAATTTCGACAGAATAATGGTAAGAATTTGCCAATTTCACTCAAACGCTTAAATGAAAGTTAATTCATAAACGTATATAATAGTTTTGGTAGAATGTTATTAAGAATGGAGTAGAAACAGAATGCAGCGGAAGTCTTCATTCATACCGAAAGAGTATACATCTTTATAAGTCTAGCTGCCGGAGTTCCTGGAGAGAATCCGGCAGCACCTCCCCGTAGGGATGGCAAAAATTCAAATGACAAATAAACTCACAACACCTATTTATAGGGAAACAACCAAGTTCGCTTGACATGTGCATATGAGGTCAAGTTTGAGCGAACTTGTCTATCATATCACAAGTTCGGCCGAACTTGTCTGCCACATGTCAAGTTCGAGCGAACTTGACCTACACAGGTCAAGTTCGAGCGAACTTGTTCCCTTTTACACTGAAAACTCCGTATTTCGGTCGTGTGTCCGATTCTTATACAATATTCAAAACAAGCTCAATCTAGCCTATTCGACAAGTGACGAACACAAAGTGCATCGACAGAATACTAGGCCGTGCTTTGTGTGTGTTGAGGTCTGGGGAGGATGTGTTACAATTGGTCTTGAAGTTTGAGATCTGCATTCTCTGGCAAAGTGTCCTAACCTATTGCACCTATAGCACTTGATTTTAGATTTATCTTGCCAAACCTTTAACCCTCCACGCAACCCTAGAAATGTTCTACCAGTTCTCTTTGTAAAATTTACTAGCTCTAACACTTAATAGAGCCAGTTGGTGCAAAATGTCCATTTCTTTCAATTCAGTTGTTTCAAAGTGTTGAAGATCGTTCAACTCAAAAGAGAGATTGTCAGAGGTTTGGCTTTTTCCACTTGCAGTAAATGCATAGTTGGGTGAGTAAGAATTAGAGTTAAAGTTTCCTCCAGAAGTTATATCAATAAAAAGATCATAAACCTGATCTTTTCCACTGCCAGAACCCTCTTCTTGGCCAAACAGAGCTATGTTACCCAAAGTGTAGTCATCAGTTGTTTTACCAGACTCTTGTAGCTTCTTTTTCTGGTTTAACTCTCTCTCATAAGTGAGGAGTCGACCATGAAGCTGTGTGAGTGTCATTTCTTTAAAACCAACAGATGTTCGTGTAACGTAAGCTACAGTCTCCCACTTCTCTTGTAACGATCTAAGGAAACGACTATTGATAGTAGAATTAGGAAATTCAACGTTCACTTATGAGACAGCTAAAACGGTCGAACTGTTGTGTTAACAAATCACCTTTGATGTGACAAAGGTTTCATACTGTTGATTAAGAATTTCTCTATTGTTTTCGGTCACTTCTTTAGTACCACCGAATTGCTCTTTTAGTGCATCCCACAACTCCTTTACACTATTACAGTGTAGCAGTCCAGCTTAGATCTCGTTAGGCAAGGCAGAAGCAACAATGCTAAACGCCTTAGCATCCAACTCTATTTTCTGGTAATCCTGCTCGGAGTATAATTAGGACTTTTTGGCACTTGAGAATTGGGATCCTCTGTACTTGGAACCAATGGAATGTGTGGTCCAAATACAACAGATCGCCAACAACTGATGTTCTGTTGAGCTATAATGTGACCCATCTGACGCTGCCATATGAAATATTCATTTCTTTTTAGTATCGATGGTTTAAACATCGATCCAATGTTGGAATCAGGTGTGTTTTGAGACATTTCTGAATGGTTTTCAACATATTTTTGTTTTAAAAACTTTTAAGTATAATAAAACTCTGTTTCCCAAAGAGAACTATCAAACGAATTAGCAGGGAGAGCTGGTCTTTCAAATCAAATTGATAGTTAAATCAAATTTGATTGACCAGGTTCTGATACCAATTGTTAGGTTCTAAGTTTGAACTAGTTGTGATTTTTGTTTAAAAAATTGAAAGTGAACGTAGAAATCAAATTTAGATGCAGCGGAATATATGGAAAACTTTTATCACAACTAATGGTCTTTGCATGTGAATCATCATGCTCTCACTTATAATTTTTGTTTTAATATATGGAAAACTTTGTTTTAATCATCATGCTCTCAAACTTATAGTTTTTGCATGTAAATCACAAACTCCCCCTTAGCCCAATAAGAACGTTTGAATAGTACATAAATGCAAAGAAAATGCTAAGTGAATGATCTTTTTATAGATAGATTAAATAGTACAAACGAGACAACTATTTATACTAACACTTCTATCCTCTGAGCATCTTTGATGACGTCAGGGTTGATAGTGACAGAAAAACAAAACTAACAAACTACAAACTCTGATGACCTAACTACTGATAGTGCAAAGGCACTGTTACATTGAATAAAGAAATAATAGAACTAAACTCTGCTGGATAAACTCTGATAGTCTTCATCAGAACTTTGATCTTTTGTCGTTTAGTTCCAGCAGATGATAGAAGGCAGTGCTTAGGTCAATCATCAGTTCTTGAATATGTTTGTAACCTATGTTATTAGGATCAAATAGGTTATGTGATTTTGGCTTTTGTATCATCTGCTCCTTTTGAAAGTGTTCAATCCCAACAAGGTTTCAGGTGGTGGTGTGGGTGCACGTTGATTTTGGATTAGATTTTGGGTACGAGTTAGGTGTGGTGGTATCGGTGGTCTTGAATTATTACCACTCCCCGTTCGGTTAGTTTGGATGTTTTCGTTTTGGCGAGGGTAATCTTAGTATTGGTGTTGGTATTGGTTTTGGTTATTGGATTGGTTAGAGTTTTGGTGATCCATTTGGACGAGTCCAAAGGATGGTGTATGTGGTGGGTTTAGGTTGGGTGGGTTAGGTCAAGTGTTGCCTCTAGCCAGTTGGCTAAGTTCCTTCAAACCACTCACTCGATTTTTGGTTAAACATCAAGAGAAATGTTCTTCCGAAATTTCGTGTATGCATGCACTACCCGTATACTACACAAGTAACACACCCACGTAACAAAAAAGCAAATATGATAAAAATAACCAAACACTTAAACAAACAATCACAAAAATCAAACAAATTCCTAACACAAAGCACACGAACTCCCCTGCAACGGTGCTAAAATTTGATCGGTATGTCGCGCCCTAGTTAAAGATAATATTTATAAACCCGATTTACCTTTAACTTTGTGTTCGTGGTAGTACGGGGTCGATACACGAAGTGTTTGTGGA
Source organism: Scalesia atractyloides (assembly GCA_947069175.1). NCBI lineage: Eukaryota > Viridiplantae > Streptophyta > Magnoliopsida > Asterales > Asteraceae > Scalesia > Scalesia atractyloides. Next base: position 34,925,525 of record CAMTDV010000030.1, read on the forward strand.
TGGTGTACGGACATGGTTGATTATGAAAAGGTTGTCACAATTATGAAGCTTGCTAAATATATTAATGATTTGTTTGTTTTGAAAAGTGTGTGGGAATGAACAAATGGATTTGATATTAACCAGAAACTATGATTGATTGAAATTATACTAACTTGATGGCTCAACTTAAAACAAAACCCAAATTAGTTTTAAACAATGATTAGAACAAGGATTACAACTGGTTCAATAGTTGCAGGACCTAGGGTTCCTACACGTTTTAACTTGATTCAATTGAATTCGATAATTAACGCATTTAGTGAGTGTCAAGTGGCTTAGGTGCCAAAAGCTATCAACGTCATGGACAACAGACCGCAGTGCATTTCTTTACCAAGAACATGTAAATTCTAATTTATGATAAGGCATAATTTCACATATTCGTATCATCAAGTCAATTTTCATGACTCCACAGACAATTCGTAAATTCAATACAAATGTAAGACAAATATCATAAACTTTAAATACTCAAATACAAATTGTCACGAAATAAAATTAAACACAAAATTTAGATACCCTAGAATTCTCACAAAAATCTACATCGGTGTGATACACGAGAGATTAACCGCTCATGGTGAATGGAACACGATCAACGAATGATTGAAACACGAACTTGGGCATGATCTTCAACCTTGGAGAATGATGGAGTTTAGGGTTTGGTGAATGGTGATGGTGGAAAGGTTGTGGAAATATTGGTGATTATGGATTGGATGATGATAATGATGGTGGTAGATTAGGGTTATGATTTAGGTCGATGAGGTGGATGATTGGAAGAGGTTAGAGGTGATGATGGTTCTCCAAAAAGGCTCCAAGAATGTTGTGTTGAGTTCAAAATGTGTAACCCCTTGATAATCACCATAATTGGGTTTTAATTCCGTTCAAAACAACAAACAAAACAAATTCACGTCCACAACCAGCAGGCGGCGTTCCCGACGGCCCAACAAGGCGTTGGCGACGTGACATGGTTAATTCAAATTTTGTTGACGCGCTATCTCACTGTCTAGGCAGTTCTTGGCAGATGCAAGGAGTTGCCGACGGCCCAGGAGGGCGTTGGCGACGCGACGTGTACATACGTTTTTTCTGTTTTGTCCGTTTCGCGTACCTGGTTGATCCCAATAGCTCCTCATTACTCCGTAAAGCTCTCGAATTGCTCCTTAAACTCTGTTAGATCTAAAAAACACAATTCTAATCAAAGTGGGCCATTCGAAATCAAAGTTCACATAAAAAAAACACAAACTTTGTACGATAAATAAACAGGCCATTTTGACAGACCATGTCGTCCCAATCAGTCAAACCCCTATTAACCTAGGTAGCTAGGGTAAGTCGAGTATTGTTGTGACATTTGTGCCTTTTCAATCATTGTACAAATCGAAACGATTTCGTAATTGATGAAACCTTGTGTTGTATTCACGAAAATGTACAATAGTCAGTCATTACACAATTCCATACATTTTCATCCAATAAAATCTTGAATTTTATTGGTAAGAATGCAAAATTTCAGTCGTTGCACAATTTCGGTCGTTTTTGTATTCGTTAAAGCGTTTTACGTAATTAAGCGAAACGCGAAATCGTACAACCGAACGAACCAATATCCATATCATATCCTTGCAAAATCCAAGTTACATATGCCTTAACACCTTTATAGAACCTAAAAATTTGGTTAAAAGGGGTTAAAAGTAACAAAATGGAATAATACAAGTCCAGGGGCAAACCCGCCATAAAGCAAAACCTGGCCCCCAGACCTGCTTACGGACCGTATGCACACACACCTTAAGGTCCGTAAGGGGTGCCCAACATAGCAGAATCTTGACAGCAACCTGGTAGCTCCTTGTTCAAATCCTTGGGCTCCAAGTTCACGAAATTTCCAGCTTCTAACCTTCAGTTGACATGTGTTAACACCCTCCTAAGATCATGCCAACACATGGGACACTTGTGATGATCCTAGAGCATCCTAAACACTATAAATAGCAACTAAAATCCACCAAATTTCCTTGCTCATTTCTCATTCTCTTCTCCCACTCTCTTAGAGCTTGCTTCCAGCTTTTGGAGACCTCCTAACTAAGTTCTTATAGTGTTCCCAACACAAGTAAGTACTCTTCCTTAGTCTATTTCATTTATTTTGGCTATTTTGAGCCAAAAGTCAAACAACTTGACTTCCTGTTTGACTTTCGGTTCTGACCATAAGTGGTCAAGTCAAAGTTCAATTGAACTTTGCAACGTGATCGTAATCATGAAGGTTATAATCCATAGCGATTGCACCTCCTGATTACCATGTTTACTAGTCGAAGTGACGAGTTAAAGTTTCAGTCAAAGGGGCGCATAATGTGCATTTTACGACGAAACAATTTTTGGGTATCAAAACTCCAAGTTTTGATACTAAATCATTTTTATAACTTAGTTAGACATGTTTCAACATGTCTAACTCGTCACTTCTAGTTTAGTGCTTTATTTGGGTCGTTAGTCAAGTGGTTTGACTACCGCTTTGACTTTCAAATCTAACCTGTTTGGTCAATCTTAGGATTCGACCAAGCACAATTATGTGACCATAGTTATATAGGGAATAACCTAATGAGGTTATACCTTATGGTCATAAGGTTTGGTTAGTATTATGACAAGTCGTTCTTATGTTCCTTAGAAATGACCAAAATGCCCTTTTTACGCATAAATCCATTTTAAACATATGTAACCAAATTTTTGACATGTAAACTGTTGTTATAACATTTTCAAACATGTATTGGCATTTAAGACTTATCATGGGACATTTTTAACCATCCGATCACGCGTTTACCCAAATGACACGTTAAAGTAGCGTAAACTACCTTAACGAGTCATAATGGGTCAAAAGCACTTAGGATCACTTTCAAATCAGAATGTTAAGTTTATTAAATCATGCCATATGAGTTCCAACACTCATTTGATTTATAAAACTTCATTCTATCAAATCCTCCGATTAAAGTCCCGATGCACTAACATTATTATCCGATATTAGGACACACTTGAATCCTTGATCCCTTGAGCTTTGTTTGATCATTCAAAGAAGACTTATAAGCAATCCCAAGTGAGTACATAGTCCCCTCTTTTACGTTTTTCTAATGTTTTAGGGTGATTCATATATGTCTATCACTACTTTCTTGTTTTCATGACATTATACATGTTTTGCTTATCTAGCACATACAATACAAGATTTTCAAAGACATTTTTGCTTCGTATGTTGACCTAGCATACCTAGTACAGACTTTCAAAGACATTTTTGCTTCATATGTTGACCTAGCATACCTAGTACATGGTTTTCAAAGACATTTTGCTTCGTATGTTGACCTACCATACCTAGTACACGGTATTCAAAGACATTTTGCTTCGTATGGGGATCTAGCATACCTAGTACATGGTTTTCAAAGACATTTTGCTTCGTATGTTGACCTAGCATACCTAGTACATTGTTTTTAAAAACATTTTGCTTTGTATGTTGACCTAGCATACCTAGTACATGGTTTCAAAACATTTTCATGACATGTTTACATTGTTCTAGACATTTTGGTGCGTTGAACTCGACAATGATACATTCATTAACGTTGATCACACCGACCGATAGTATGTAATGGTACTATAGGATTTACAATCCCGTTCCCGCTTCCTAGGTTTATTTGGAAGTGACCTTAAGGAATGACAGAATCTGATGAATATTGATAAACCTTTGACCTGATAAGGGTTTATCCGACAGTCAACAAGGGCTGAATGTATTCGCCAACAATCCATGTTTATATGTTTACACAATGAAAGCAATGATGTTATAAAACAAAACCTTTAACTAAAAAAAAAACCTTTGTTCATTCAACAACATTGTTTTATACATGACATTTTCGTTATACAAGACAACTTATTTTACATGACATTGGTTTAAACAAGACATTTCATTGGTTGGTTTATAGTGAGTGATTTATGTGTCATCTGCACATTTTTAATTCTTGTACAATTTCGAACTCTCAAAAACTTTTGTGGAAGTAATAGGATTACTCAAATGTAATCAGTTTAATGTGACGTACACTTCAGAACAAGGACATGGGCTACACATATCCTAAATACCCTTTACATAACTTAGAAATAAGTTTTGAAGGGTTAGGTATGACAAAAACATGCTTATTCAACTTCAGGGACTATTTTTGTCAAACTCTGAAAGTCTGTTGGTTCGTATTAAAGATACGAACCACATAAACAAATCCAAATATTTTTTTAATCGTTAAATCTTGTATTTTATTGATGAGAATGCAAAAATATCAATTGTTGCGCAATTTCGATCATTTTCGTGTTCGTTAAAGCGTTTTACGCAATTTTGCGAAACGCGTAACCGTACAACCGAACGAACCGACATCCATGACATTTCCGGGCAAAATCCAAGTTACATATGCCTTAACACCTTTATAGAGCCTAAAAATTAGCTTAAAAGGGGTTAAAAGTGACAAAACGCGACGAAACAAGTACAGGGGCCAAATCTACCAATTTTTGAAACTTTGACCCCTGCCAGGTCCATATGGACTGTAAAGGAAAACCCCATACGGTCCCTAAAGGGTCCCTAGCTCAGCAAAAATGTCGCAGCTTCTTGTTTGAAACCTTGGTCCCCAAGAATTTGAAATTTCCAGCTTTGTTCCTGCATTTGACAAGTGTTAGGACCTCTTTTGATCATTGCCACCTCATGGGACACTTTGTGATGATCTTGTGGGCCCCAAAACGCTATAAATAGCATGCTCGTTCATCCATTTTCACTTGCATCTTTCACAAATTCTTTCTCCCATCTCTTTGGAGCTTGTTTCCAGCCATTTAGAAGCCTCCTACTCTGAGTTCTGAAAGTTTTCATTAACACAAGTAAGTGCTCTCCTTATTTCTTTCTTTATTTTGGCATTTTGAGCCAAAAGTCAAACAATTTGACTTTCTGTTTGACTTTGGTTCTGACCATTTTTGGTCAAGTCAAAGTTCAACTGAACTTCGCAACGTGATCGTAATCACGAAGGTTATAATCCCTTGCGATTGCACCTTCTGATTACCATGTTAACTAGTTGAAGTGACGAGTCAAAGTTTCGGTCAAAGATACACATAATGTACATTTTACGACGAAACTATTTTTGGGTATCAAAACTCCAAGTTTTAATACCAAATCAGTTTATTAACTTAGTTAGACACATTTCAACATGTCTAACTCGTCACTTCTAGTTTAGTTCTTTATTAGGGTCGTAAGTCGAGCGGTTTTGACCATCGCTTTGACTTTCGAATCCGACCCGTTTGGTCAATCTTAGGATTCGATCCAGTGCATTATTATGACCATAGTTCTATAGGGAATAACCCTATGAGGTTATACCTTATGGTCATAAGGTTTGGTTAGTTATATGATGAGTTGCTTATATATTCTTTTAAATTGCCCAAAATACCCTTTTTGCGCATAAATTGACTTTAAGCATATGTAACCAAAGTTTTGTATCTATACTGATATTATAACATAATCAAACTTGTTTTGTCATGTAAGACTCATCATATGACATATTTGACCATCCGATCTTATAATTACGCTAATGACCCGTTAATGTAGCGTAAACCACCTTAACGAGTCATAACGGGTCAAAAGCACTTAGGATCCTTTCCAAATCAGAATGTTACTCTTATCATATGGGTCCCAACACTCGTTTGTTTTTAAGACTTCATTCCCTCCGATTAAAGTCTTGACACACTAACATATTTATCAGACACATTAGGACACGTTTGAGCTTTGTTTATTTCGTTGATCAAGGACACATACACAATCCCAAGTGAGTACATAGTTCCCCTCTTTTACATTTTCAAAATGTTTTGGGGTGATTCATATGTGCCATCACTGTTTTCATGATTTCGAAACCATATGATTATATATACATAGTACATTATCCATTAACGATTTGAATTTGTTACCGATGGCTTAAATAACGATTTTCAAAATTTGTAAGACCCTTGTGGTGCGTATTTGTATTCATGCCTAAAATACATTCATTAACACTGATCAAGCCGATTGGTATTATGATATAACACTATAGGACTTGACACCCCATTCCCGCTTCCTAGGTTTGTTTGGTAGTTTGATTAGGGAATGTCAGAAACCAAGTTTACCTCAAATAGATTTACCTTCGTGGTAAATTTATAACGTCAGCGAATAAGGTTTGAATGTATTGCCAAACGACCACAATGTATTCATACAAAGTTTTTCAACTAAGCCATAAAGTTTATCTTTTGTTGATTTCAAAACCAAAGTATAGTTTGATATACTGCCAAAGTATAGTTTGATATTCTACCAAAGTATAGTTTGATATACTGCCAAAGTATAGTTTGATATACTACCAAAGTATAGTTTGATATACTACCTATTTTCTTATTCATAAACCAAAGTATAGTTTGATATACTACCAATTCTCTTATACATAACCCAAAGTATATTTTGTTATACTATCAATTCAATTATTCATAAACAAAAGTTTATTTTAATATACTATCAGTTTTATTACTTCAAAACCAAAGTATATTTTTGCATATACTACAAATCTTTTTATCCAAAAGCAAAGTATTTTAGAAACCAAATGTTTATCAAGGATTCATGGCTATTTTTAAATCTTATAATCTTTTTCTTTTAACATACAAAGCCATGAATCTAAACCACAAAACCTATGTTACTCACAGGCATTTTTATCCTGACATTTTATTTTTCACATATGTTTCAGGTACTATTATATGATGATTGTTAATGCATGCTACACATAGGATGGACTCGGGCCTTAGCTTACTTTAAAACTTGAAAGTCAATTGTTTGTATTTTTTTATTTGTTTCAAAACAATGTAATTCATTAATTCAATAAAACAAAACTTTAAATACCATGTGTTGTGAAACAATTTTCTGTAACGTGACTCCCCGATGTTTCCGCCGCGGTTTGTTGTATTACGCGATTGGGTTGTTACAGAGATTGGTATCAGAGCCATGGTTATAGGGAATTAGGTTATTAGCATTACTTTTGACCTAGTCTATAACCTTCCTAGGACCCTAACACGAGTTATCTTGCATTTAGATTCTTAATACAATACCATCACCTATCCTTAGGTGATTATCAAAAACAAAGCATAATACATCCTTAAAAGTCATTTTTTTTTCCAAAACTTCACAAGAAATCATCTATCCTTAGATGATTTGTTTCTGGGCTTTATGCCTTCAAAGTTTTCAAAATCTTGTCAAAGTTTGGGCTTTAATAATGTGAACATATGCAATCCGGAAGGGTGGATGCATGTACCCTGAGTTTTCTGTCTAAGGCTAGAGTGTTCGTACAAATCCGCGTCACCGGACCAGTCACTCTTACCTGGAAACTCTTGGGGTGAGTGTCCATTTACAGGCTAAAGCATGTCTTCGCGATACATTATAAAGACCCATTTACTTTGATTAGTCACTGTGTCATTTATTTGTTTTAAGTAACGAACAAATGATCAGAATCCTTATACTTCGTCGATATTTTTAACATTCATTTTGATTATCCTTATCAATCTAATTTGTTTTCTCTCATATATTCCCCCTCTCTTTTCGAATGCCTCCTCGTTGCAACGCTACCCATGACGCCGAAATGGCGGCTATGATCGGTCAACAAATGGCTGCGATACTATCAAACCTTGTGACCCAACTAAACCAAGCCAACAACAACAACAATGCACCTACTCCGTGCAACTTTAAACAATTTAATTCGGCTAAACCACTCAACTTTAGTGGGTCTGAGGGAGCTACTGGGCTCCTACAATGGTTTGAGAGTATCGAGAGCACTTTCCGCCATGTTCAGTGTCCAAATGAGCACAAAGTAGAGTTTGCTTCGAGTGTTCTCCAAAAGAGAGCACTCACATGGTGGAATGAAGTTACGAGGGATAGAGGTGCTGGTGTAGCATTGGCTCAAACGTGGGAAGAGCTTAGAGCTCTCATGATGAAAGAATTCTGCACACGTCATGAACAGAGGGCACTTGAGAATGAGTTCCACGATCTTAAACAAGATAGTGGAGAACATCGTGCCTACACTGACCGATATGAGGAGCTAAGTTTGCTATGTCCTATGATGGTTACGCCTTTGGATAAGGCAATCGAAAAGTACATTGATGGCCTTCCTGACCCAGTTCAGGACATAGGCACTAGTTGCAGTCCTGCTACAGTTAGACATGCCATTGAACTAGCAGCTACCCTGACTGACTCTCAAGTAAAGAAGGGTAAACTTTTCTACAAAGGCGACAAGAAACCATCTGATAAGACTATGCAAGAAAAACCAAAGGAAACCAAAACTGAACCCTCCAAGAAGTCAAAGAAGCGTATGGCTTCACAAAACTATGCTGCAGTTGCACAGAACAACCAAGTTGCTCCTAACCAACTAGAACAACCTCAGGCTAGAAAAGCATATGCTGGTACCGCGCCTCGTGCAACAAATGCAACCGTCACCATCTATGTCAATCACCATGTCGCTAATGTACCCATTGTGGACGACTAGGACATTTGATTAATGCGTGTCGTCTTGCTACCAACACCCAGAACCAAACTACCACAAGGCCTACTTAACCTATTGCTCCTCAAGCACCTCCTACCCGACCTCATTATCCACCTGGGTCATGCTACAACTGTGGCGATGTTACTCATTACCGAAACAATTGCCCGAAGCTTGTTAATGAAATCTAGCCCGTGGACGAGCATTTAACATAAATGCAACGAGGCTCGTACTAGTGACGATGCAGCTGTGAACATTTAAACTTTTACATTTTCCTTTTTGTTTAACCAAGAATCTTGAAACATTTCGGTTAGTTTATAAATAATCATGTTATTCCAATTTTATTTGCAAAACTCGTATGATTACATGAATGTGTGACATACCTCTACAATACCGACATCGAGGATGTTGTTCCTCACAAATTGAACTACTCTCATGATTTCTTCCATCTTTGATATCGCTCGCGGTCTCTACAAAAATCCTATGTACACGTTTCTTCTAAGAAACAAAGTACAAATCACAAGCTACTCTTAATGGATACTTGAAGTACCACTCTAAATCCTTGATTGGATACCTAAGGGTACTTTCGTAAGTCCCTAATTGGTCTTATGCAATATGTCTATGTGAAATTCGGTGATAAACAAAACACAAATCCCAAATCCATGATTGATCTTCCTATGCAAATAGTCAGATCTCTGGATCCCAAAGTACTATTCTAAATTCATAATGGGCTTTTCTATGTAAATAGTTAGACCCTTGGATTCCAATGTGCTATTCCAAACCATTATTTGATTTAAAGTTAAAGAGACCCTTTCGTGGTCTAGATGAGTTATCACACATTTAAATGTTTTCTGTGAATTTGTTTGTTTGATTTTCCCCTGCACATCACAAAATGAACTTTGCGGACTGTGCAAAGAGTTGAATAATTATAGGCGCATACATAATTATAAAATTCGGTGCATAGAAAACCATAGCAAGTTTTGTCATGTGTAAGAACCTATGGTGATAAGAATAACGAAACGGGAACAATGTAATAAGGGCATGGTGGATACGCCGCTGGTATTTTCTATATATAAGTGTTCCTTCTTACATTGCAAGTGTGGTGTTATTTAAGTTACTAGAAGTTCTGTACCTTGCCTAATGTTGTTATTAAGTTCGCGAAGCCTTTTATGCATTTTCCAACTCCAATTTCGAGCACACACATTAGTTTCCTATAATAGTCTTCATAGGAAACCTCTATAAAACATTCTTTCATCCGTTATTCCGAAACTCCAATTCCCTTTCAAAGTTCACACCCTTTTCGAATTCATAAGCTCAAAAGGCAAAAAATCAACTTTCCTTCGGTTTGCTTGAACAATTAGAAGTGCCGGTGTAGAATTGGGAGAACAGGTATTTAGGATATGTGTAGCCTATGCCCTTGTTCCGAAGTGTATGTCGTGCTAAACTGATTACGTTTGAGTAATAGTTTACGTATAATTCCACAAAAGTTTTTTAGAGGTTGAAATTGTACGAAATTGAAAATGTGCAGATGTCACAGTCTCCCATACTTTAGGAAATTTCGTCCCGAAATTTAATTATAGGAAATTTGTGAGGAAAGTTGTGGATATTTTGCTTTCATTTGATCCTCTCGTTCCCAAGTAAACTCTAGGTCACGTTAGGATTTCCAAATAACTTTGTCAATCGTATTCGTCTGTTATTTCTAGGAATAAGTTCAGATGCGATGATTTAAACTTCATTCCAACAAACAGGTGCACGCCATTTTTTATTGTACGACATTTTTGTTGTAGTAAATTTCGATCAAAGGCAGATGCGAATTCCAACTATCTCCCAAGTCAATCACATAAGCTCTAAGTATATTATCAAGTGTTTGAATTGTTCTTTCGGTTTGTTTTATCCGTTTAAGGATTATATGCAGTGCTTATATTTAGTTTGGTTCCCATGGTGGATTGCATGGATTTTCCAAAATGAGATGAGAAACGAGTGTCACGATTTGTTATGATGTTCGAAGGAACACCATGACGTGATTGAATCTCATTGGCATAAATTTAGCAAGATTGCTAGTAGAGGAAATCCTCATGAATCGACAAATGTGTGCTGACATAGTCAGATGGTCAATGATTACCTAAATGGCATCATGACTTTTAGATGTGTGCGATAGTTTAGTGATGAGACATGTTTCAATATGTCTAACCCGTCACTTCTAGTTTAGTACTTATTTAGGATCGTAAGTCAAGCGGTCTTGACCACCGCTTTGACTTTCGAATCCGACCCATTTGATCAACCTTAGGATCTGACCAAAGACATATTTATGACCATAGTTGTATAGGGAATAACCTACTGAGGTTATACTTTATGGTCACGTTGTTTGGTTAGTGTTATGATAAGTCGCTTTTATGCCCTTTAATAATGACAAAAACACCCTCATAAATCCATTTTAAAATCAAACTTTTGGCACATAAACTGATGTTATAACATTTTCAAATATGTTTGGGAATTTAAGACGTATCATAGGTGTAACAACCCCGATTTTCTCGTTGTTATCTTTATCATTGTAATTTCATTTATTCCGAGACTCGAATCATAAGAAAAGTTTATGTTAATTAAATTAAGTTGTGTATGTTGTATCGCATCTAAACGCCTATTAATCGCTTGTTAAATCGCATCGCATATCTCATCACAATTGCAACGCAATTACTTATTTGGTTTATTGGAATTATGTGGTAATATTAGTTACGTGCTTATATGATAATTACGTGTGTGTGTGTGTGTTTGGTTATGATTACAATCGCTATCACATCGCCCTCGCACTCTCGAATCGTTGAATCGCACTATTACATCAAGTATAACGCTTAACGCTTAACTAAAACGCTTAATATAACTAATTAATATTAACCGAATCGCCAAATGAACATTTAACGCGAAATAAACGAAGAAAACCCAACTTTTGGGTCAAGTTCGCTCGAACTTGGTACCAAGTTCGGCCGAACTAGACTGGACAATTAAGCTCCTCAGAAACCTTAGGTTCGCTCGAACTTCACCTCAGGGAGGTCAAGTTCGGTCGAACTTGGCTCTCTTTCCCTCAAATCCTCACATGTTCGCGCGAACTTGCATGAAAACATGTAAGTTTAGTCGAACTTGACTCCACCAGCTCACCTTTTTGCATTCACCTATAAATATTCAGCTCATTTGAACTTGCTACAACTTCGCCCAGAGCTCCCGAAACCCAAAACCCTATGATTGCTAAGTAAGAATCAACTTGGTTTCAACTACAATGATGTTTAACAACGTTTTACAAAGGTTTACAACGATTTTGGCACAAGGCATTGCCTTCGTTTTCATCAAATCTTCTCTGTTTACGAAAATCTTCATCTTTTTACATGAAACTTCTGTTTTTTTCACTCAGATCTATGATTAGATCTGAGCAAAACCTTTTGAACATTGATTTTTGCACAAAATACGGAATTTTGATGATGTTTTGTTCATTTTCCGATATGAAACGAAGCATTTATCATTCAAGATCCCAGATCTGGAAGCACAAGGACGTTTATGTTGGTTTACACAAGCCGGACTATCCCGAACGAACCCCGAGTTTGTAAAATGGCTAAAACCGCTCCAAAAGACCTCTCCAGCCTAAGATTTACTCAGTGGCTTAAGGTTGGAGGGATGGGCACTCGATTTACTCAGCAAACGACGCGAAAACGCAAGATTTTGGACCCGAAAACATCAAGTTCACTCAAGAATCACCAACTCCCTAGTCAAGTTCTACCGAACTTGGGTCAATTCTCACCAAATTCCTTACAAGTTCGACCGAACTTGTCTAGTTTCTTAGGAAACTACACAAGTTTGCCCGAACTTGTCTCTTCTGTAAGATTTCCTTACAAGTTCGCCCGAACTTGACAAGATTCTTAAGAATCTTACCAAGTTCGACCGAACTTGACTCTAATCTTACCAAATTCTTCTAAGTTCGACCGAACTTGACTCTAATCTTACCAAATTCTTCTAAGTTCGCCCGAACTTGCCTACTGCTCAACTCAAACTTCACCGTTTCATCTTTTCGGAAGACTGATGCACTTCTGTTCGTTTACAGGCTGATCCGACGCACTCCGCAACTCTCCTCAGAATCTTAAGTCTTACCAAAACGCACCCACAGTGAGTATACTTGACCCATTTTCGCTTTAATGCACTTTTTGGGTGTTACATACGTTCCTATATTAAAATCACTTCACAAATCAAAACTGTTTATCACACGCGAAAAATCCGATTGTATATGCTCGATACGTGATACTACAAACATGTGACTAGGACTTATTTTTGTTAACTTGCCTCCTTAGCTAACACCCGAGGTCTCGTTAGGATGGTCGCGCAAGCCTTTTCACGGTAGTTAGCATGAGAAATAAGCCTATGTTATGTTAAGTGTTTTGGTGTATCATGATATGTAATTAGATTGTTTCGCAAACGCTTTCTCGACTATGCTAGTACTATTCAAACTCGTATGCTCACTTTACTTAATTGTATTGACTTGTATTTTAACGTATGTAACAGGTTGAGGATTTAGCTTGGATTGATTTGGAGTAGTTTTATTTAGTAATTTATTCATCTTGTTTAGAACGGTTGTAATAAAAATCTAGGGGATATCAAACCATGTTGTTTTTATGAGAAAATCAGAATTTATGTAATGGTTGTTTGAAATGTTATGTTTAATAGTATGGGATGTTAAACATTAAGTAATGTTGTTGGATAATTGTTACGAAATTTCTCGTGAGACAATCTGGTCGCCTAGTGCCACTAACCCCGATGTTTCCGCCATCGGTTGGGGTGTGACAGATTGGTATTAGAGCTAATTCCTTAGGATAATAGGTAGAATTGCCATATTCGCCCTAGCAGCATGTTTAAGTACCCGATTGACCAATCTTTGAATTAAATGCTAATCTACTTGCCATAAATGCTTAAAGATGTCTTTCCTAAGGTTAATACAATATACACAATTATGAAACTCATATCCCACAAACGAGGATCAAGTTGAGATTAGGTGTGATAACCAAGAACTCTCAATAAGATCGCTCATTCCGCGTATTACTCATCACGAGATATCTTCGTTGAGTTAGGAGTGACATCCAAACCTCGACGAACATCTCCCTTTCTATATAGTGGAACGCCCGATGTGATCAGTGAGCATGGCCACAACTAGGAATGATGTTGTTAGGTTAGGGGTGAAACCCGTATCTTAATAACTAATTCCTTGCTTCGATTTTCAATCTCACCAAAGTCTCGGTTATGCCGATGGTTTGGAACACGTATTAACTGGAAGGGTAAACGTTGTTAGCCGCTTGCGGTGAGAACGTTTATCTATTAGGCCAAAGCGTGGGTCCAAATGCAAAGGGTAGTCGAATCACTTTGGATAGTCAACATCTCAAAACCCCGGACACTCCCAATTGATTTAAGCCTATATCATCGATTTACGCATCATCGAGTTTATTATTATTTGTGTTTAAAATTTTGAGAATTTTCGCTTTATTTGATTTCTCGCTTAATTGTTTATTTCTCGCATTATTGATTTCTCGCTTTATCGCTTTACGCTTCATAGAACGCATGCACTACTCGCACAACTCTCGTAATCTAAAACACTAATTAATACATCAACCAAACTAAGACGCTTAACTCACTTACGCCTATGAGGACATGTGTGCCTCATAAGCGGTATTATCTTGCTTTTCTCGCTTATATATATCGCTTAAATCTCGCTATTATACCGCATCTCGAACGTGCTATGCTTTACTTATAAGAAGGTGAATATGTGCAAAGTGTATGCTTATGTGCTTACGTGCTTATGTGCTTACGTGTTTACGTGCCTACGTGTTTATGAGATTTTGTGCCTTGAATGAATGATAATAATAATAAATATTTAAACATAACTCTATTATAATCGAATCTCATCTAATCTAAATCCTTCGTGTATATGTCTTCAATGGGATCGCACACCCGAAGGAATCTCCAGCGCAGCAACGCCGACAAGCGTATCGTTACAATGGTAGCCAAGGAGATAGCTAAAGTCATTCGCAAATCATCTCGGAAATTCATGCCGTGAGCAGTAACTCATCAGTTGACTCAAAAACTGAGAATCCCAAGCCGCGATTCAGAGTCAAGAACTTCAAGGCTTGTGCACCTCTCGCCTTCACGGGCAATAACGGACCGACTTCTATGTTTCACTGGTTCGATGCTATTGAGGTCACTTTTATGCAAAGTGGATGCCCCGATGACCTCTCCACCGTGAACGCCGGAGTCTTCCTGTCACGTGCCCTCGACTGGTGGACAGCTGAAAGAAACAAGCGTGGAAATGATAAAGCCTACAATCTATATTGGGAGGAACTCAAGGAAGTAATGATGAAGGAGTTCTGTCCTCCGCATGAAATGCAAAAGCTCGAGAATGAGTTTTGGGGTATCAAGCAAGATGGTCCCGACAATTCTGGTTTTACTGCTTTGTTTAAGATTTTGAGCATCATCTGTCCCAGCCAGGTTGATACGACTGAGAAAGCTATCAACAAGTACATCCGTGGTTTACCCGAGTGCGTTGCAAATTTCATGAAAGTTGCTCGTACTACAACCATCGAGGAAACCTACATGCTCGCCGCTGAGATCAACGATCAGCGAGTTCAGGATGGTTATTTCAATAACTTTTCTAAAGTCGCCAATCAAGCCGTCGTCGAACCAACCGCTGCTACCGACTCATCAAGTGAACCAAATGGAAAGCGTTAGGGACGCAAAAGAGGAAACCCGAGTAAGAACTATGCTCTGGCCGCTCCAGTAAACCCTCAGCCGCTTCAGTCAGCCGCTCGAACGCACCCCCAGCTAAGCGTGCGTATACCGGACCTCATCCTCTGTGCCCTAAGTGCACTTATCATCATGCCGTTGGTGGCAACTGTCGTTTTTGCACAAACTGCAATATCTACGACCATTTTACTGTGAGTTTCCGATCAGGTCCTCGTCAGCCAGCTCCTCAGGTTCCAGCAGCTCCAGCTTTACCCGCTCCTCATCAAGCCAATCAGCAGCAAGTTCCAAAAGCATGTGTATGCTATGTGTGTGGTGATCCGAATCATTTCGCCAATGTCTGTCCGAATCGTCCTGTCAAGCAAGAGCAGCCATCACCGCAGCCTCAGCAGCAGCAACCACAAGCTGCGCGTGGCAGAGGCTTCAATCTCAACCACCGCCAGGCTCAGAATGACAACAATGTTGTCAATGGTACATTTCTCGTTAATGGTATTTAAACTTTATGTTTATTTGATACTGGTGCAGATAATTGTTTTGTATCGTTAGAATTCGAAAAGGTTTTAAAATGTAAGCGCGCTAAACTCCCAAAGACTTTCGATGTGGAAGTCTCCACCGGAAAAACCGTTACCGTTAATTCCGTCTTACGTGGTTGTAATCTCGATCTCAACAACCATGTCTTCTTGATAGATCTCATACCTATGCAGTTAGGTAGTTTCGATGTCATAGTAGGCATGGATTTTCTTCACGAGAATCATGCTGAAGTTGTTTGTTTCGATAAAATGATCCGATTCCCTCTCCCTAACGGTGATCAAGTTCATGTCTACTGTGAAACTCCCTCAAAGAAGTTGATGCTTTTGTCATGTACACGAGCACACAAATGCTTGCAAAAGCGATGTGTTGCTTTCCTCGCTCATATCGTGAACCCAGAGAAAGAAAAGAAGACTTATAAAGATATTCCCGTTGTTTGTGAATTTTCTAAAGTCTTTCCTGACGATTTATCCGGTTTACCCCCTACTTGAGATGTTGAATTCCGTATCGATTTGATTCCAGGTGCTACTCCCGTTGCTAAAGCTCCTTATCGCCTCGCACCATCCGAAATGCATGAGCTATCTAGCCAACTATAAGAACTTCTTGATAAAGGTTTCATACACCCGAGCACTTCGCCATGGGGCGCACCTGTCCTTTTCGTGAAAAAGAAGGATGGATTGTTCCGAATGTGCATCGATTATCGTGAAATTAACAAACTCACGATAAAGAACCGCTACCCTCTTCCTCATATCGATGACTTATTTGATCAGCTTCAAGGTGCTACTTGTTTTTCTAAGATCAACCTTCGTTCCGGCTATCATCAGTTACGCGTGTTGGATGAAGATATTCTGAAAACCGCCTTTCGTACTCGCTATGGCCATTTCCAATTCGTGGTCATGCCTTTTGGTCTTACCAATGCACCCACGGTTTTCATGGATTTGATAAATCGTGTGTGTAAAGCTTTCTTAGATCGTTTCGTCATTGTTTTCATCGATGATATCCTTATCTATTCAAAGTCGAGAGACGAACACGCACGCCATCTCCGTCTAGTCCTCGAACTTCTTCAAGGTAATCGCCTTTATGCTAAATTCTCTAAATGTGAATTCTGGCTCGAAGAAGTCCAATTTCTCGGCCACATCGTTAATAGTCAAGAAATTCACCTCGACCCTGCAAAGATTGAAGCCGTCAAGAGTTGGATTACGCCGAAGAATGCTTCCAAAATCCGTTCATTTCTTGGATTGGCGGGTTACTACCGTCGATTCATCGCCGACTTCTCGAAAATCGCCGTTCCTCTTACCGCTTTAGCTCATAAAGACAAACCTTTTGTTTGGGATTCCAAGCAAGAGGAACTTTTCAAACTCTCAAGCGTATGCTATGCAACGCTCCTATCCTCGCTTTACCCGACGGAAACGACGATTTCGTTGTTTATTGTGATGCCTCTAACCTTGGTCTTGGTTGTGTGCTGATGCAACGAGACAAGGTTATCGCGTATGCGTCTCGCCAACTCAAGATCCATGAGAAAAACTACACAACCCACGATCTCGAACTCGGTGCAGTTGTTTTTGCATTGAAGATATGGCGACACTACCTTTATGGTACTAAGTGTACAGTCTTCACCGACCATTAGAGCTTACAACATATCTTCAATCAAAAGGAACTGAATGTGCGCCAACATTGATGGGTTGAACTTCTCAACGATTACGATTGCGAGATACGCTACCATCCCGGCAAAGCAAAGGTCGTCGACGATGCTCTAAGTCGACGAAGCTAAGTATATAGCGTTCGTGACTCTCGAGCTTGGAATGATCTCGAAATCATGATTCGCTCCACCCAATTCGCTTGTTTTAACGAGACTACTTTGGAAGAAGAAATGAAATATGGTGCCGAAACTCAGCTCGTATCTAAGCCTAATGGTATCTATTAATATCTCGATCTCATTTGGATTCCTACCCGTGAGAATCTTCGTGAATTGCTAATGACCGAAGCTCATAAATCTCGATATTCCATTCACCCCGGTGCCGACAAGATGTACCAGGACCTTCGTCCTAAGTACTGGTGGTTGGGCATGAAAAAGGATATTACCGTCTACGTCTCAAAGTGCTTAACTTGCTCGAACGTTAAAGCCGAACATCAAAGGTCCTTTTGCTTACTTGAACAACCCGAAATCCCGATGTGGAAATGGGAGAGTATAGCTATGGACTTCGTTACTAAACTTCCGCGTACTTCATCTGGTCACGATAGCATTTGGGTTATCGTTGATCGTCTTACTAAATCTGCGCACTTTATTGCTATACGAGAAGACTTTAAGGTCGAACGGTTAGCCCGAATCTATACCGACGATGTTATATGTTGACACGGGACGCCTCGTGACATCATCTCTGACCGAGACGGTCGTTTTACTTCGCGTCTTTGGGAGACTTTTCAATCCACTCTCGTTACTACTCTCAATCTCAGTACCACTTTTCACCCTCAAAACGACGGTCAAACTGAGCGGACGATCCACACCCTCGAAGACATGCTTCGTGCGTGCATCATAGACTTCGGTGGTAACTGAGATACGCATTTACCTTTAATTGAATTCTCGTACAATAATAGTTATCATACCAGCATTCAAATGGCTCCTTTTGAGGCACTGTATGGAAGAAAATGTTGATCGCCTATTGCATGGCACGAGATCGGAGAAGCACAAATCACCGGTCCCGAGCTAATTCAAGAAATGACGGACAAGATCCTCTAGATCAGAGACAACCTCTTGAAAGCTCGGAGTCGCCAAAAGAGTTACGCCGACAAACGACGCAAGCCCCTACAGTTCAAAGTGGGAGATCACGTTTTCCTAAAGGTTGCACCTTGGAAGGGAGTGGTCCGCTTTGGCAAGAAAGGAAAGCTAGCGCCTCGATATGTTGGACCCTTAAAGATTCTGGAAAGAATCGGCAAAGTGGCCTATCGTCTCGAACTACCGGCGGGACTTAACAACGTCCACCCGACTTTCCACGTGTCTAAACTCAAGAAATGCCTAGCCGAAGGAAATCTGCATGTACCTCTCGAAGATCTACAAATCAACGAGACGCTCCATTTCGTGGAAAAACCCACTGAAATCATGGATCGGGACACCAAGAAACTCCGACGCTCTCGCATACCTATCGTGAAGGTCCGATGGGAAGGCAAACGCGACGCCGAGCTCACTTGGGAACTCGAAAGTGATATGAAAAAGAAATATCCACATCTCTTTGTTACGGCCACTGCCTAATTTGGGACGAAATTCCCTAAAGTAGGGGACACTGTAACAACTCCGATTTTCTCGTTATTATCTTTATCCTTGTAATTTCATTTATTCCAAGATTCGAATCATAAGAAAAGTTTATGTTAATTAAATTAAGTTGTGTATGTTGTATCGCATCTAAACGCCTAATAATCGCTTGTTAAATCGCATCGCATATCTCATCACAATTGTAACGCAATTACTTATTTGGTTTATTGGAATTATGTGGTAATATTAGTTACGTGTTTATATGATAATTACGTGTTCGTGTGTGTGTTTGGTTATGATTACAATCGTTATCGCATCGCCCTCGCACTCTCGAATCGCTGAATCACACTATTACATCAAGTATAACGCTTAACGCTTTACTAAAACGCTTAATATAACTAATTAGTATTAACCGAATCGCCAAACAAACACTTAACGCGAAATAAACGAAGAAAACCCAACTTTTGGGTCAAGTTCGCTCGGACTTGGTGTTAACAAGTTCGGCCGAACTTGACTGGCCAATTAAGCTCCTCAGAAACCTCAAGTTCGCTCGAACTTAACCTCAGGGAGGTCAAGTTCGGTCGAAGTTGGCTGTCTTTCCCTCAGATCCTCACAAGTTCGGCCGAACTTGACTCCACCAGCTCACTTTTTGCCTTCACCTATAAATACTCAGCTCATTCCTCTCATTTGAACTTGCTGCAACTTCCGAAACCCAAAACCCTATGATTGCTAAGTAAGAATCAACTTGGTTTCAACTACAATGATGTTTAACAACGTTTTACAAAGGTTTACAACGATTTTGGCACAAGGCATTGCCTTCGTTTTCATCAATTCTTCTCTGTTTACGAAAATCTTCATCTTTTTACATAAAACTTCTGTTTTTCGCTCAGATCTATGATTAGATCTGAGCAAAACCTTTTGAACATTGATTTTTGCACAAAATACGGACTTTTGATGATGTTTTGTTCATTTTCCGATATGAAACAAAGCATTTATCATTCAAGATCCCAGATCTGGAAGCACAAGGACGTTTATGTTGGTTTACACAAGCCGGACTATCCCGAACGAACCCCAAGTTCGTCCGGATTAGCCCACGCTTTTGTAAAATGGCTAAAACCGCTCCAAAAGACCTCTCCAGTCTAAGTTTTACTCAGTGGCTTAAGGTTGGGGGGATGGGCACTCGATTTACTCAGCAAATGATGTGAAAACGCAAGATTTTGGACCCGAAAACATCAAGTTCGCTCAAGAATCACCAACTCCCTGGTCAAGTTCGACCGAACTTGCACCCATACGGGTCAAGTTCGACCGAACTTGGGTCAATTCTCACCAAATTCCTTACAAGTTCGACCGAACTTGTCTAGTTTCTTAGGAAACTACACAATTTCGCCCGAACTTGTCTCTTCTTTAAGATTTCCTTACAAGTTCGCCCGAACATGACAAGATTCTTTTGAATCTTACCAAGTTCGACCGAACTTGACTCCAATCTTACCAAATTCTTACAAGTCCGCTCGAACTTGCCTACTGCTCAACTCAAACTTCACCGTTTTGGCTTTTCGGAAGACTGATGCACTTCTGTTCGTTTACAGGCTGATCAGGCGCACTCCGCAACTCTCCTCAGAATCTTAAGTCTTACCAAAACACACCCACAATGAGTATACTTGACCCATTTTCGCTTTAATGCACTTTTTGGGTGTTACATACGTTCCTATATCAAAATCACTTCACAAATCAAAATTGTTTATCACGCGAATAATCCGATTGTATATGCTCGATACATGATACTAGAAACATGTTACCATGACTTATTTTTGTTAACTTGCCTCCTTAGCTAGTATGGTACTATAGTTTGGCTAACACCCGACGTGGTCTAGTTAGGATGGTCGCGCAAGCCTTTTCACAGTAGTTAGCATGAGAAATAAGCCTATGTTATGTTAAGTGTTTTGGTGTATCATGATATGTAATTAGATTGTTTTGCAAACTCGTATTCAAACTCGTATGCTTGAATGCTTACCTTTACTTAATTGTATTGACTTGTATTTTAACATATGTAACAGGTTGAGGATTTAGCTTGGATTGCTTTGGAGTAGTTTTATTTAGTATTTTGTTCATCTTGTTTAGAACGGTTGTAATAAAAATCCAGGGGATATCGAACCATGTTGTTTTTATGAGAAAATCAGAATTTCTGTAGTGGTTGTTTGAAATGTTATGTTTAATAGTATGGGATGTTAAACGTTAAGTAATGTTGTTGGATAATTGTTACAGAATTTCTCGTGAGACAATCTGGTCGCCTAGTGCCACTAACCCCGATGTTTCCGCCATCGGTTGGGGTGTGACAATAGGACATGTTTAACTATCCGATCACACGTTTACGCAAATGACCTGTTAACGTAGCATAAACTACCTTAACAAGTCATATCGGGTCTCAGTTTTATCAGCCATGCATATCTATTGGGCCTCAGTTTTTATTATTCCAGCTCCTGTCATCAGTGAACTGGAGAAATATATGCAACATTTTCTGTGGAATGCATGTAATCAAGGGAAAGTGAAAGCTAAGGTGGCCTGGAATGAGGTATGTTTGCCTAAGAATGAAGGTGGTTTGGGTATTAGGAGTATTTCGGATGTAAATAAAGCTCTTATGACCAACCATATTTGGAGTATTCTCACTAAAAGGAACTCCTTATGGGTTCAATGGATCTACTCACATAAGTTGAAAGGGAGAAGTTTTTGGGATATCAAGTGTCGTGGTAACATGACTTAGGGTTGGAGAAAGATCTTGTCCATCCGAAATGATGTGCGACGATACATATGGAAGTCCATCCGAAGTAGCTCTCAAACAAATGCTTGGAGTGATAACTTGTGCCACTGTAGTCCGTTTCATGCCTTTATAACTCCAAGGCCTAAAGCAAATGCAGGTTTTAACCTTCAAATGACCGTTGCGGATCTAATTGATATCAATGGCCAGTGGATGTGGCCGCAAGCGTGGTATGATTTATACCCGGTACTAATTGGCTTAAATGCCCCACAGCTAGTTCAAGGAGTGGATGATTGCACAATTTGGAAAGATTTGGAGGGTAACATTCGTCCCTTTGGTTCTTTGGAAGTTTGGAGTAACATTTTAAATCACAGAGCCTTAGTCACTTGGGCTAACATGGTTTGGTTTAGCCAGTGTATTCTGAGGCACTCATTTCACCTATGGCTGGTAATAAAGAACAAACTTAAAACACAAGATCGGCTAGCTATTTGGGAAGCGGGAAGTGCTACAAATTTAAACCTGATGTGCTGCCCTCTTTGTAAGTATAATCGAGACTCGAGGGACCATCTCTTCTTCCAATGTTCGTTTGCGTCGCAAGTTTGGCACAAAATCAAGAAGATGGTGAATATAGGCAGTGTTAACGATTCATGGAATTCTATTATAGTATGGATGGAACATAATGTTAATACAAAGAAGATAGATCACATTGTCTGTAGATTGGTGTTGGCAGCGTCGACATATTTCATTTGGCAAGAAAGAAACAACCGACTTTTCTCTCAAAATCATTGTTCCGTTCAAGTGGTGACCGAGAGGATCAAAAATTCAGTGCGGCTAAGGTTGATGAGGTTTAAAGGTCAAGGGGACTCGAATCATAATAGGATTTTGATGAAATGGAAGATCCTGTCTAGGAGCACGGTGAATGACCCGGGCTAAGTTCGTTTTGAGTCTGTAGTTGGATAGTTGTTTTCTGGTTTTGTCATGGCTTTGTTCTGTTTCTGGTTTTTCATTTTGTATTCCTAGTCTTGGCATGTTAAGACTAGAAGTGTGTGCGGTTTGTGTCACACCTTTTGTGCTTATTTGGTTTATTTATAAAATTCACCGGGCTAACCCTTTACCCCAAAAAAGTCATATCGGGTCAAAAGCACTTAGGATCCTTTCCAAATCAGAATGTTAAGTTTATTAAACCATGTCCTATGAATTCCAACACTCATTTGGTTTATAAGACTTATTCTATCCGAATCCTCCGATTAAAGTCATGACATTAACATAGTTATCCAATATTAGGACACACTTGATCCTTGGACTTTTTGAGCTTTGTTTATCCTCTTGAACAAGGACACTCTTGCAATCCCAAGTGAGTACATAGTCCTACCTTTTAGGTTTTCAAATGTTTTGGGGTGATTCATATGCGCCTATCATTACTGTCTTGTTTTGATGACATTATACATGCTTTGGTTACATAGTACATATAGTACACGATTTCGAAGACATTTTTACTTCGTATGTTGACTTAGCATACCTAGTACATGATTTTAAAGACATTTACATGATATATTGACTTAGAATACCTACACATGATTTCAAAGATATTTTAAATGGTATATTGACTTAGTATACCTACACATGGTTTCAAAGACATTTTACATGGTATATTGACTTAGTATACCTACACATGGTTTCAAAGACATTTTGGTTTCAAAGATATTTTACATGGTATATTGACTTAGTATACCTACACATGGTTTCAAAGACATTTTGCTTCGTATGTTGACTTAGCATACCTAGTACATGGTTTTCAAAGACATTTTTGCTTGGTATATTGACTTAGTATGCAAAGTACATGGTTTCATAACATTTTCATGAAATGCTTACATTGTTCAAGCCATATTGGGGCGTTGAATTTACAATGATACATTCATTAACATTGATCACACCGACCGGTTGTATGTAATAGTACCATAGGATTGACAAGCCCGTTCCCGCTTCCTAGTTTTGTTTGGAAGTGATCTTAGGGAATGACAGAATCCGATGAACATTGATAGACCTTTATCAATATAAGGGTCTATCCGACAGTCAACAAGGCTTGAATGTATTCGCCAACAATCCTAATATATGTTTTTACAATAAAAGCAATGGTTTATAAGTGTTAGGATCTGAGTTTGGGTTGATTGTATTGTTTTAACGAAATTGATAACAAAATGATAAATCATGAAGAACTTTGCAGCGGAAGAACAATTAAAACTTTATAACATAATCAACGAGTGAATAATTTTCATCATAACATGTTTTCATTACTCCAAAGATTGACATCAAATACAAAGTAAATACATGTATGAATCACTAAACTCCCCCTCAGACCGAGCTACACACTAAAAGAATGTACAAAAAGTGTAAGAGTGTGAGCTAGATAGAACAGTACAGGCACTCTCTATTTATAGTACAATCCTAACCACTGATCGTCTATGCTGACATCAGCTTGACAGTGACAGCTAACAACAATAACAAACTCTAACCACTGCCTAACATATCCTTTGATAAATATATATAAACACTGATAGCAAAGCACTGATGACCTATCATGTGATAAGCATAAACTCTGATGAAGTATTGGTAGATGTTTTTCAAAGGATGATCAGACCTTTGACTTCCAACAGACCTTTAACTTTAAGCAGACCTTTGACCTATTAGAGGTTTGGTGATTCGGCAGACTTTATAACTGGCAGAGCTTTAACATAAGGCAGTTGTTAGAAGTATCAGCGGTTTAGTAGTTGGTCCTCAGGAAGAGTGACTCTAAACTCTGTTTATTTTGGATCATATATAGCAGACCTGTTTTGGCTTTCTATCATCTGTTCTTTTGTAGGGTTCAATCCCAACAATCTCGCCCTAGAACAGATGATGCCAAAACTCTTCTTTATTCATGATCTTTATGTCTCATTAGTTTTTCCCTGATATAATCTTTGAATTGAGATTCAAAGTTCTGGGAACTATCATCATCCTCATCCCTGCACAGTTGTAGTTCAAAAAGATCTTGAAGGTCAGCTACACCCAGGCTTAGTGCATCCTTCCTTGATATACTCACAACTTTCCCATTGGACCTGAGCAGAGTCACTACATGGGTCTTTTTATCAAAGAGCCACTTTAGTATTCTTGAGTTCAATAGGTTTCTTGGGAGAGGAGTTATTTGTGATGAGAATTGAAAAGGTGAACATCTTGAAAGCCTTTGAAAAAGAACTTCAGATTTAGCTTGAGTCCTGAAGTCAGACAAAGGTTCATTTGTGATAGCCTGCATATTAGCATCCCTTTGTAGATCTTCCTTAACCATCAGCAGCTGCCTCTTCCTTTGGTTGAGGGCTTGGACGGTTGAATCTAAAACAAGACCTACACTTAGATTTTTAGTATCTTTCCAGTCTGGTGTAATCTGTTTCATTTGAGTGTCTTTCTGCATCCTTCCAATTTTATTTGCTTCTTGTTTAAGAGCTGGGATGGACCACTCCTTGAATTGATCTTCCTTAGCTTGATAGGATTTTTATTTCATGATAAATCTTATGAGGTTTTCCCTTAGCTTCTTTTGAGGATCATCTTTTGGAGATTCTTTTGTCATTTTCTCATTAAGCTCTTTTGCATACTCTTCTAATTTCTTAACTTTGCTTGGCTCATGCTGCTCCCTTCTTGTTAAATAGGTATTACCTTTCCCTTTGCTTTCTTCTTTTGCTATGATTTTTCTTGTCTTGTTTTTAGTATTAGATACTCATCAATGGTTTTAGGAGTTCTATAGCCATGAAGAGATGGGAAGGTTCTTTTGGATGGATCAGCTTCTGTATAGAATTGTAGCATTTCACCTTGTACTGCCACCAACTCTAAATGATATGTTGTTTCCATAGGAATGTTTCTATAAGGGTTTTGACCTTTGAGTGATTCAGCAAAAATGATTTGTGATGTTGATGAATGGATGGTGACTGGTTCTGGATTTGTTTGGATAACAAGTGAAGATGGTATGTCATCATCATTCACTTTAGCCGTTCTTCTTCTTTTTCTAGCATGAACCAGTTTTGGTGCAAGGGCATTTGTGCAAACCACTGTTGTCGTAACATTTGCTGTACTTTTGGTAGTATTAACATCTGCTACTGTGACAGGTGGTTGCTGAGATGAGGAAAGCAATGAAATTGAACTGTCAGTGGTTTGCCTTTTAATACCAGCAGTGGTTTTGGGACCAGCAGTGGTATCCTTCATCTCCTTCTCTTTTATCCTGACATGACTTTGAACGATCCTCATTTGTGTATTTTCATCATCTGCTTGAATTTTCAGGGTTTCATCACCTCCCTTTTCCTTTTCTTTGACAGATGTTTCCGCAGAAGTTACTGAGAGATTTTCCTCAGAGTTATTTCTCCCCCTTTTTGGCATCATCAACTCTTTCGAAGATAGGTGCAAGGGTAGTGTCAGGAAGGAGAATGTTCATTATATCTTTAAGCTCTTCCTGTGTGTCTTTATACCTTGCTTCAACTTCTTCTTTGAATGTCTGCACTTTTGAATCATATAACTTATTAGCATGCTGATAATGTTGTTGAAGCAGAGGATACACTTGTTTTGCAATTCTGGTGGCTTGAGCAGCGGATTGGGCAGTGTTTCGAGATTTTGTAGAGTGTAACATATGTTGCAGCACATTTTTGATATCTCCCACTGATGTTTCAATCCTTGTGACTTTGTCCGTCAATTTCTTATGTTTTAGCCCACCTCCTAACTTAGTAGGATCATCTGAGCTCCTACCAGAGGTGGTAGTTGTATCTAAGATATCATGAACAAGTGATTTAACACTTGCTTCAACCTTAGATGCCTCTTTTTCTTGGTACTGGGGTCTTCCCACTGGAGCAGAGGTTACCTTGGTTGCCTCAACAGTGGTTGCCTTCCAAGGAGACTTATATATGAAACTACTGTCCAGATGTAAATCAGTGGATTCAACATCTGTAGTAGCTGCTCCAATTGAACTATCAACAAGGATTTCGTGAAATCCAAGTGATGTAGCCTCCTCAACTGCTTATGGGATAACCAATTGACTTTTAACAGCCACATCCATTGTGGAAGTTTTGCTCTCTGTAATATGTTGGTGAGAGTGGCCTTGACTATCAAAGGCTTCAAACAGTGATGTGGTGGTTGTTGTTATTTGAAATGTGGAGAGTGGTGTGGAAGGCAGGTTTGTCTTGGGAGATTGACATTTTAACATACTCTCAAATGAGGGTGAAGTTATCAGTTGTGGGATCCCTGTGCTTACAACATGTTCCTTTTGTAAGGAATCATGAGGAGTTATGTGGGTGGAGATCTTTCTACCATCTGCTGTGAGGAAGTAGCAGCAGTGGTTTCATGTGACTTTTGTGTTGTCACTGGATTAACTTCTGGGATCTCATCTTCCAGAAGGTCCTTTTTGATAGGTTTGGTGGGTTTTGAAGGTTTTTTTTTGGTCTTTTTAGTGGTTTTTGGTGTGGGTTGCACAGCAGTGGTTTTGCTGCTGTGGTCACCAAGAGCAGTGGGCTCAGCAGGTGAGGTCTGAGGAGCAGATGTGGACTCATCTAAATTTTGCTCAGACTCCCCTGCTTGTGTTTTTAAAACTTTGACTCTTTGGCCATAAGGCGAGTATATGTTTCAGATGATAGACTGTTTATTTGAAAAGCCACACCATGAATAAGAGCATGTGCACTCTCTTTTGGGATTTTTCTTTGTAAATAATAACTTAAAAATCTAGGAAATAACAGAAAAGCATTTTCCCTTTTG
This sequence comes from Scalesia atractyloides, assembly GCA_947069175.1. NCBI lineage: Eukaryota > Viridiplantae > Streptophyta > Magnoliopsida > Asterales > Asteraceae > Scalesia > Scalesia atractyloides. The sequence goes on from CAMTDV010000030.1 coordinate 34,953,126, forward strand.
TTTTTCACATTTTCTAGATTTATTACCAAATAATTAAATAATACTTGGGAGTAATTGTAATCAGTTTTAGACATAATAGCATACCCCAAGTATTGAATTTTCAATGGTATTTCATCAAACCCAGTGGTCTTATTAGAAACACAGGTAAGCAGGGTATGAAATAAAAATTTCATAGGAGATGGGAATTTTCCCTTTTTCATAATAGCTTTTGATAAATCTCCTGTATACCCCTTGTTACTTGATACTCATATTTAGAGAAAGAAATTTTACCTTCTGGATCGTTCATCTGAAAAAACCTCTTAGATGATTTGTGGGGTTATTGGAACCAAAATCCCTCCCACTTTTGACGTGATTGCCCCAAGGTTTCTTGTTTAGACTTTCAATCTCAACATTTGCCCAGAAATCTCGAAGGGCATTTTGATAAATCGGTGCGTTACAGGTTAACAGAGTCTTATACTTTGAGGAAGACAAGATATCAATGACTTCATGAAACTTTGTATTTTTCTTGGTCTTTTCAAAAGTACAAAGGTAATTGTATGGATTTTTGATATTAAGAGTGTGTTTTGGTGGTTCCTGTGTTGATTTTACTTTGGGTGCCATGATTTTCAGAGAAAATGGTTTTGAAAATTTTTGAAATGGCACAGTAGAAGTGAAAACTCTCTTTGCGGATGAAATAGAGTTTTATAGGGTTTTCAAAAAGTAATGATGACATGGCATCTGATGCAACGACTATCGAATAACATCTGTCCACGTGTAACCTCTGATTTACAATGGAGGACAGTTGTTTGACTAACCACCAACAGAGTTAACTATCAGTGGTTGTGACCAAATGTTAACACTATCAGAGGTTCCACATCAGTAGATAGGTTTTTCTATACAACGGCGTTTTTAGGCTATCAGAGCATTGAACAGACTTTTAGGATTTATTGAGAAATTCAATTTTAAACTATTTTTAAGAAAGAAATTTTGATTTTCCAAAAAATTTTGATGCTTTTACACATGAATTACAAGAAAACTTGTTTTTAACCCATGTTCAGCATTCCAAACCAAGATATCAAACTATCAAATGTGGAGGCATCAAGTGCCTTTGTCAACACATTTGTTAGTTGATCTTTGGTATGGACACGTTGACAAGAAATCAAACCTTCTACATAACAATCATTCAGAAAGTGATGTCTGATGTCATCATGTTTGATAAAAATTTTGATAATATGCAAGTTTAGTTTTGATAGACCATATCATATGTCCAACTGGGATTTTTCAATGACATAAGTTTTCAAACCTTTTTCGTCAAAGCCTCATTCACATGCTAGTCCTTGTGTAGAAACATTTTACAGACTTTGGTAGAGATTGAGTATCCCAGATAGTACAAACTATTTTGTCTGTAGATGCAATTCGTTAAAAAAATACTTAAGTCTGATTGTACAGAACATCATACAGAGATTCACTAATCAGTGGAAGTAATTTCCAAAAAAAAATTAGGGTACTACTCCAGGCAGGTACATGAGTTTTGACTATAAAAAACAAGCAAAACTCAGTGTGTAAGACCTCCTTAGAAAAACTTAAAGGAGGATACATATCCTGATATAAACACGAAATTTTTACTATAAAATTTGTAAAAATTTCTTGATAAGTGAATCAATTAGATTTGATAGATCTCCAGTAATTCTTTTGAGAAATTTATGATTTAAGAGTTTACCTTAGTCATTTTATGAGACTAAAGTCAATCTTCTCCATCAATGTGTTATGAAATGAACACAAACACACCTACGCAACACTTAGACCACATACAATGCGATTTTCCGCACAAACTAAGACTTTGATCTCAACACATATAGATAACGCAATAACAACGTGATCAAGCTGATCTTCTTATGTCAAATTGACGGTTAGATCAAATTTGACTGACCAAGCTCTGATACCAATTGTTAGGATCTAAGTTTGGATTGATTGTATTGTTTTAACCAAATTGATAACAAAATGATAAATCATGAAGAACTTTGCAGCGGAAGAACAATTAAAACTTTATAACATAATCAACGAGAGAATAGTTTTCATCATAACATGTTTTCATTACTCCAAAGATTGACATCAAATACAAAGTAAATACATGTATGAATCACTAAACTCCCCCTCAGACCGAGATACACACTAAAAGAATGTACAAAAAGTGTAAGAGTGTGAGCTAGATAGAACAGTACAGGCACTCTCTATTTATAGTACAATTCTAACCACTGATCGTCTATGCTGACATCACCTTGACAGTGACAGCTAACAACAATAACAAACTCTAACCATTGCCTAACCTATCCTCTGATAAATAGATATAAATACTGGTAGCAAAGCACTGATGACCTATCCTGTGATAAGCATAAACTCTGATGAAGTACTGGCAGATGTTTTTCAAAGGATGATAAGACCTTTGACTTCCAGCAGACCTTTGACTTTATATGATACCCATGACGAAATCAGGTACACCTTAATTGATCCTAAACTTTAAGTCATGCTTAAAACAATAATTGCGCGTAAACTTTGCAAACTTGTATGACTTGTGTAGCAATCTTCATTATGTCTCGGTGGAATCCGAGAGCACGTCATGGTTAACATGACACTATTAAGGACCAACGATGCGAGGTTGGTGTCCTTAGCGTTGAACAACGTGTGAAACGGAGACTTGACGTTTAACAACGCATTAAAACTTTGACGTTGATTATTAGGTTATCGGTAGCATCAATTAAGATTCCGCGTTCCAGAAGCAACTTCGTTTTGTGCCATAGACTGCTACATAAGGTTTGAAGTTAATCGATGCCCGGGCACGCAAAACGAAGCAGCTTCCCGGTTAGGGAAACGCCTTCGTTTCGGGCATAACATAAGGCAACCAAATGTACAAGGAACGATCGATCAAGCTTAAAAACACTCAAACCAATGTAAAACAAGGTTTTTATGATTAAAACGTAACCGTGCTTGGATTCTCAGTTTTTAAAACCGAGTCTTTTGACAGTAAGAACGCGAAAAACGGAGCATGTTTCGCAAATCGGAGACGCGCCCGAAACCTGAAAATGAACCTAAATGAAACACCGAAGATAAACATAATCTTTTAACACATTTTACAAAACACGAGTAAGCTACTAGTGGGGTAGGGGTACCCCCTTATTTTATATCTTTTAAATTCTTTTATTTATTTTATTTTCACTTAATTTCTTCAATAAATCTGCACTCTAACACTAAATCTCAGCTGATTCAACATCCAAACAACATCAAATCAAAGTTATAAACCTTGATTCTTATGGTTTTAATCATGTTTTCTTGATTATACATGAGTTATAACCGAAAAACACTTTTTAATCCATGATTTTTGAAAGTTTAAACATGTTTATGGGTTGAATAAGAACACCATGGGAATTCCCTGGTGTTACATGGCAGCCATGGTCACAAATCTTTGGGTTTTGATACCCTAATCAACACTTATTCGACAAAAATCGCATAACTATTTGATTAACCGAAAAACCATGAAACAAAGCTTGATTGATCTAAGTTCTAGCAATATTTGGATTGTAAATGATGTGCAAGTACTGATCATAGCACCCACACACTTCTGCACTGATAAGAAACCCGCAAAAACGAAGCTTGCGCTAGGTATATCGCCCGAAAACCGAACCTAGAGTAGGCAGATTATTTTTTTGACAATAACTTGGTCTGTGATACTTGGATTGAGCTAAATTTGGTGTGGGGATGTAAGGTATTGTCAGGAAGGTCCACGTAAAATTTTAGAATTTTCGGAATTTTCTACGATTGTTGGTGAATTTTTGACTGTTTTACAGAAAGAATTTCGGAAAAATTATCAAACAAACTCAATAAATCACCAAATTTTACAGAAACAATAAGGAACATATGGGGAATGTTTTAGGAAATTTGGAGTCTATTGGTTGAGTTTTGATTTGGGTTAAAAATCCACGTTTTTGCGAGTTTTCGGTAGCCGGGAACGCACCGAAACGAAATCGGAAAACTCTCAACATTTTGTGAGAAGTTCCTGGACATGTAAAAGGTGTTCTGGATTTTTTTTGGAATTTTTGGACCACTGATGCTAATTAATGTTAATTATTTGATTGTATATTTTTTTATAAATAATTTATTCAAATAGTTAAAATGCCAAAATAAATTCCCAAAATCTACAGATTTTTATTCAAATTATAGATTAAATGGGAATTTATGGAATTAAAAATGAGTTATTTTAAATTAATTACGGCGATTTACCATATAACGAAGCTGCCGGAACTGGGAACTGACCCAACCCGACAAATACTATAATTGGAACACCGAGAGTATTCCGGTAGATTCCCTGGCAAATTGGGCACTATGGGTGTGTCCTAAGACAGTTCGGGAGAATTTCGACGGTGAAAATGAAAACTCAAATTTGGGCAACTTAGACTCCCCAAACACTCAACCTCCCTTGATGAAAAATTAACCATTCTTAAATAACCACGTGTTGGCATTATCGGTATTCCCGTACCATTATCCAAACACGTTAAACTATTGACTTTGGCTGGCACGCGAAACGATGCCCGGAAGCCAAACTAAAACCTAATACTACCCTGACATCCATCACCATACCAGTGTCCTATAGACTCAATCCGGAGTAAACACTCCTGACTAGATCCAAGTTATAACCATTACCAACTTAGATACTGATTTAAGTCCATACTTGCATGTGTGTTATTAAAGTTGATCCAATTGCTTGATCACTCTTGTGTTGAGACCATTACTTGCACTGTGAGTTTTCACTTTCCCCACTTTTAAATTATTTTCTGGTTTTCTAGGGACTTGCATGTTAAAACTGTGTTGATTACACCAAATTGGGAGTGTGTTTCACTTCCCCACTATTAAACTATTTTACTGTTCTCTAGAATGATTTGCATATTACAAACTGTGTTAATTGCACCACCTTGTGATGATGTGAATTATCTAACACATGAACTACCTCCCCACTAAAAGTGATTAACGTAAGCCTTATGGGGCAGTGGATAGTACTACTGGTCCGACAAACCCAGTTGCTCCAGACCCATGAGGCTGGTAACAAGGCAACTGCACGCGTCCTAAACTTGGTTATGTTGTTAGGCAAAACTACATTCAGGGAGTTGGGCTGCACGTGACGCAGCCGAGGGGCTGACGTGTCGAATGAGATACGGCCCGATGTGCTGACGTGTCGAGTGAGATACGGCACGAGGTGCTGAAGTGTCAAAAGAGACACGACACAGAAGTCAAGGTTGCACTTGTGTACTCGTGTAATTCCATCTGTGACTTTGACCTGTTCAATTAAATTTGTTAACACATATTGTTACATGACAATTAAAGTAGTGGAACTCACGCAGCGTTTAGCTGACCCTTTTTAAAATTAACATGCATTTCAGGTAAAACTAAGCAGGAGTAAGGAACGTGCATATGGATGGCTTGGGTAGTAAACTGTAGCAGAATAAGAGCTGTGGTGGCTCGTAGTACCGTACTTGAATTGTGGTTTATAATATGATACTATTAGTATGTTGTAACCGAGGTTCCCTTTTTATGTGATATCATGTTTTTAAATTATCGGAAATTACCATGTGTCTGCCGCACCCTGTAATTGTCTTCTGTTGCGAGTCGGGGTGTGACAGAAGATGGTATCAGAGCCTTCGGTTATAGCGAACTAGGTATCCCTAAATAACCTAGACTATAATCCTAAGCTAGTCTCCACATGCTGAGAACCTCTTGAAACTAAGTAGTATGGCTATTACAAGGAAGCCCTGGTGGGGCAAATAAATTATTGTGGTCCGGAACACCATAATTTATCTGCTTATACTTGGGAATTCTGGGAACGTCATTGAGATAGGACGGAAATCCGTCTACTAACGTCACCAACCATGAATAATTTTTAAAAATCTTAAAAATCAAAATTGTGTGCAATACTTCTTATGCGTATAATTGTGGATGTTGAGTTGGTTATGTCGGGCAGTCAAATCCAAGTTGTATGTTGTTTTCTTTCTACAGATATCATGTCGCAGCATTCGAGTCGCTAGACTACCTCTCATACGGAGACCGATCCTGAGGTGGATCCGCTGATAACCCCCTTGACATCGAGCAACGATCCAGATCCTTCTTGTTACTGTTGTGGTCCTTACCCACCCAAACCTCCTACTAGGCGTGAGGGAGAGGACTCAAGCGCCTACCGTTCTCCATCTTATCATCCAACTAACTCCTCGGAGCGTAGTCGTACCCCTAAGGTAGTTGTCCAGGTAGGACCTATCCCCAGGAGTCCTACTCCTGTATGGAGCATTGGGAGTGGGAGCCGGTTGCACCCCGCATACCTTCACCAGAGACTCCTCCCGATCTTTATACTCCTTCCACCCCGAGTACTTATTTACCATCTTCACCTAGCTCCCATGAGATAACCACCTTTGGCCTCCGACAAACAACTCGTCGGAGGGTACTTACACCTGTACCTGTCACCACCCGTTTCTCCTATCCGTTCGAGATCGGTACCTATAGGGACCCAGTAGCACTTTACTGCCCGTTTCCTTACACCACCTAGAGAGGACCTTTCTCCTTTTCACACTTACGAGCGAGGTCGCCTTCTCGCCCGGTTTGGGAGTCTACACCCCCTATTTGGGGCGTACCAGTTCCTCCTCAGGAGGTACCTGCTCCCATCACCGAGAGCAGTTTGATGGGGTATTTGTTTGAGCAGATTTCACTGCTACGGATGGCGTGGGATGAGGACGAGCAACATAGGAGAGCGATGGGAGATTACTTGATCGTCTTACAGCTGGCGATCATTACATTGCAGCAGGGCATGGGTTATGTTCATCAGCACCAGGATCATTTTCGGGCGATGCTGTATGGATGCATCGGTACTATCATAGGCCTGGTGGTAGGTTTTATGGGTTTGACATGTTGGTTGTGGCGATCTTAGTATGGTTTTCTTTCATAGTATAGACAGACACGATGTATCTTTTGCCCATCCTACCAAGCACTTGGTTACACCCATGTCGAGGTGGTGATGTAGTCGTAGCATTTCCCCGTTTCGTAGTTCGTGTTCTCTTTGGTATGACTTATGTACGTCACTTTGGTGACCTGTTTTGACAGCACATTTAAGCACTGGCCCTTATGGGTTAAGTCTATGTGCAAATTTTGACGCTTGTATGTGTCATGGACTCATGTGTGTGATCAAGTGTGCGATGTGTTTTAACCGAATAGGTGATATCTGTTAACTGGATGCGTGACATGGATACATATACATCTATTGTTCATAATAGAATGGCCCCGAAATGCGCACCACAAATGACTGAGGCAGAAATTGCGCAAATGATAGCGCAACAGCTTCAGGCAGTTATTCCCACGATTGTGGCGCAGGTTAGCGCCGGTATCAATTCTAACCCACAACCGAACCCGCAACCAGGACCTGTAGGTCAAAATGACAATCCAAACAACGCGCAAAACAAGGTTAGACTGGTTTGCACGTATACGCATGTCATGGAATACAACCCAATGGAATTTAGTGGAATGGAATGACCGAATGGATTAGTGATAGGGAATAAGCGGGAAGCCCCAGAAAGTAATCAGGCTGGGGCAGCAACACCGAAGGGAAAGCAATTAGCCAGAGTTACACCATGAATACCCCAACCGGTAACTCTGATAACTATAAAGGAAAAGCCCCAAAGTGCAACAAGTGCGCTTTCCACCACTACGGTACATGCCGAGCAGGGAGATGCTCGAGGTGTAATCGAAGTGGGCATGATGACCAAAACTTCAATACGTCATTGGGACAAGACCCTAATCCAACTCGCTTCCAACCCCCTAAGTCTCAGCCTCTACAGTAGCAACCCCAACGACCAACGCAACAGGTTACCTACCCCCGTACGTGCCGTGGATGTGGCAGTACGGAGCATTTACGAAATAGTTGCCCAAAGTTAGCTCAGCACATGGCAGGAAGGAATACACAGAACCAATCATCTACCTCAAATGCAGCTCGAGGTCGTTCCTTTGTCATAGGGCCTGGTGACGCATGCCAGGATCCCAATGTAGTTTCAGGTACGTTCCTCGTTTTCGATCAATTTGCGTCAGTATTATTTGATACGGGAGCTGATAGAAGCTATGTGTCGATTACATTTTTGCCACTCTTGAATATACCTGATATTGACCGGAAACAACCCTATACCATCGAACTTTCCAGCGGGAAACCGGTTACCAGTTACCAACTTATTATTAATTGCCCTATAACCCTTAACGGTTACCAATTTACCATCGACCTTTTACCAGTAGATTTGGGTAGTTTTGATATCGTCATAGGAATGGATTGGCTGTTCAACCATCGTGCGGAGGTGTTATGTGAACAAAAGGTTGTGAAGATTCCTTTATCCCCCACGGATGCAATTATGGTACAAGGAGAGAAGTTAGGTGCCACGCTGAACCTCATATCTCACCTCAAGGCGTTGAAGTGTATACGACAAGGATGTGACGTGTTTTTGGCCAACATCACGACCGAGGAACCAGCCGAGAAGCATATTAAAGACATCCCGGTAGTATGTGAATACACTGATGTGTTCCCGGAGGAAGTGCCCGGATTTCCGCCCAATCGGCAAGTCGAGTTTCGCATCGACTTAATACCGGGAACAGCACCCATTGCCCAAGCCCCATATCGTCTTGCACCGCCCGAAATGCAGGAGTTACCGACGCAGCTGCAGGAGTTACTTGATCGTGGTTTCATCTGTCCTAGCTATTCTCCCTGGGGAGCCCCAGTCTTGTTTGTGAAGAAGAAGGATGGTAGTTTCCCATGTGTATTGACTACAGGGAATTGAATAAAGTCACTATCAAGAATCGTTACCCTCTTCCAAGGATCGATGATCTTTTTGATCAGCTACAAGGAGCTCGATATTTTTCTAAGATAGACCTTCGGTTAGGTTACCATCAAGTGAAGGTCCAAGAGGACGATGTTCCTAAGATGGCATTTCGAACTCGTTATGGGTACTATAGGTTCCTAGTTATGCCCTTTGGATTAACCAACGCACCGGCTATGTTCATGGACCTCATGAACCGGGTGTGTAAGCTATACCTTGACAAATTTGTCATCGTCTTTATTGACGACATTCTGATCTACTCCAAAAGCAAGGACGAGCACGAGCATCACTACCATGCTATTTTGGAGATACTACGGATAGAACAACTGTACGCTAAATTGTCTAAGTGTGACTTCTGGTTGCAAGCCGTAAAATTTTTAGGACATGTGGTGGATCCAAGCAAGATAGAAGCATTCAAGAATTGGCCGGCGTCGAAATCTCCAAAAGAAATACGCCACTTCTTGGGACTGGCAGGGTATTACCACCGCTTCATCGAAAACTTCGCAAGTATCGCCCAATCGCTAACTGCTTTGACACAAAAGGACAGGAAGTATGAATGGGGTGAAGATCAGGAAACAACATTCCAAATGTTGAAACGAAAGTTACGTGAGGCTCTAATCCTTACTTTACTTGAAGGCAATGACGACTTTGTCGTATAGTGCGACACATCGCGACAAGGGCTTACATGTGTCCTTATGCAAAGGAATAAAGTTATTGTGTACGCTTCTAGACAACTGAAGGTGCACAAAAAGAATCACACGATGCATGATTTGGAACTTGGCGCAATTATATTCGCACTAAAAATTTGGAGACATTATTTATATGGTACCAAGTGTACTATATATATGGACCACAAAAGTCTCCAACATATATTCGACCAAAAGGAATTGAACATGAGGCAGCGTAGATGGGTGGAATTGTTAAACGATTACGACTATGAAATAAAGTACCACCCGGGGAAAGCTAATGTGGTAGCAGATGCGCTAAGTAGGAAGGATCGAATTAAACCCCTTCGAGTGAGAGCCTTGGGAATGATTGTGCAGACAAACCTGATAGATCAAATCCAGAACGTGCAGATGGAAGCCCTGGAGGAAAGCCAGTTACCCGGTGAAGGATTGCACGGGAATGAGAAAGGTTTTGTGAGGAAAATGGACGAGGTGTTGTATTTCAAGAATCGAGTGTGTGGATTCCTGCAAGTTCGGAGCTGGGACAGTTGATCATGGACGAGGCTCATAAATCGAAATATTCGATTCACCCCGGTACAGATAAGATGTATCACAACCTTAAAGAATTTTACTGGTGGCCGGGGATGAAAAAGGACGTGGCCGAGTACGTGAGCCAATGCTTGACTTGTGCGCGAGTCAAGGCCAAGTATCAGAAACCCTCGGGAATGTTACAACAACCCGAGATACCGCAATGGAAATGGGAACAAATCACGATGGATTTCGTGACCCATCTTCCAAGAACGCCTCGTGGTCATGACGCGATCTGGGTAGTCGTCGATCGATTGACCAAATCCGCACATTTTATTCTGATCCGTACTACCTAAAAGACCAACCAGTTGGCCGAAATCTATACTAATGAGATAGTAGCTAGACATGGTGTCCCGATTGCTATTATTTCCGACCGAGACAGCCATTTTACTTCGCGATACTGGCAGAAACTACAAGAAGCATTGGGGACGCGAATCGATTTGAGTACTGCTTACCATCCCCAAACCGATGGCCAATCAGAACGCACGATTCAGACACTAGAGGACTTGCTGAGTGCTTGTGTCTGGACTTCGGAGGAAGTTGGGACAAACATCTTCCACTAGTGGAATTTTCATATAACAACAGTTACCACAGTAACATCCAGGCAGCCCCATACGAGGCACTCTATGGTAGAAAGTGCCGATCACCACTTTCTTGGCCCGAAGTGGGTGACACTCAGCTGACGGGATCTGAGCTAGTTCAGGAAACAACCGATAAGGTCCATCAGATTTGGAATCGTCTGAAAGCCGCTCAGAGTCGGCAAAAGAGTTGGGCTGATGTACGTAGGAACCACTATTGTTCAGAGTGGGTGAACGGGTATTGTTAAAAGTATCGCCATGGAAAGGCGTTATCAGATTTGGAAAGACCGGAAAGTTAGCCCCATGATACATTGGACCCCACGAGATCCTAGAAAAAGTAGGTCTCGTAGCATATCGGTTGAAGCTACCAACCGAGCTTAGTGTCGTTCATAATGTCTTCCACATTTCGAACTTAAAGAAGTGCCTTTCGGAAGAGGCCACCCAGATACCATTGGAGGACATACATTGTTGATGATAAACTCCACTTTGTTGAAGAGCCGGTGGAAATAGTTGATGGCAGGGTCAAACAATTAAGGCACCACAAAATTTCACTGGTTAAAGTCCGGTGGAACTCTAAACAAGTACCTGAATACACCTGGGACGGAAGGATGAGTTCTGTAGAAAATATCCTCACCTTTTCCCCTAGCTAGACATGGTAAATTTCGGAGACGAAATTTCTTAACCAGGGGAGACTATGATACCCATGACGAAATCAGGTACACCTTAATTGATCCTAAACTTTAAGTCATGCTTAAAACAATAATTGCACGTAAACTTTGCAAACTTGTATGACTTGTGTAGCAATCGTCATTATGTCTCGGAGGAATCCGAGAGCATGTCATGGTTAACATGACACTATTAAGGACCAACGATGAGAGGTTGGTGTCCTTAGCCTTGAACAACGTGTTAAACGAAGACTTGACATTTAACAGCGCATTAAACCTTTGACGTTGATTATTAGGTTATCGGTAGCATCATTTACGATTCCGCGTTCCAGAAACAACTTAGTTTTGTGCCATAGACTGCTACATAAGGTTTGAAGTTAATCGAAGTCTGGGCACGCAAAACGAATCAGCTTCCCGGTTAGGGAAACGCCTTTGTTTCGGGCATAACATAAGGCAACCAAATGTGCAAGGAAGGATCGATCAAGCTTAAAACACTCAAACCAACCTAAAACAAGGTTTTTATGATTAAAACGTAATCGTGCTCGGATTTCGAGACGGTTATGCTCAGTTTTTAAAATCGAGTCTTTTGACAGTAAGAACGCGAAAAACGGAGCATGTTTCGCAAATCGGAGACGCGCCCGGAACACGAAAACGAACCTAAACGCAACATTGAAGATAAACATCATCTTTTAACACGTTTTACGAAGCACGACTAACCTACTAGTGGGGTAGGGGTACCCCCCTTATTTTATTATTTTTTTCTTTTAAATTCTTTTATTTCTTTTATTTTCACTTAATTCCTTCACGAAATCTACACTCTAACAATAAATCTCAGCTGATTCAACATCCAAACAACATCAAATCAAAGGTATAAACCATGATTCTTATGGTTTTAATCATGTATTCTTAATTATACATGAGTTATAACTGAAAACCCTTTTTAATTCATGATTTTTGAAAGTTTAAACAAGTTTATTGCCTGAATAAGAACACCATGGGAATTACCTAGTGTTACATGGCAGCCATGGTCACAAATCTTTGGGTTTTGATACCCTAATCAACACTTATTCGACAAAAATCACATAACTATTCGATTAACCGAAACACCATGAAACAAAGCTTGATTGATCTTAGTTCTAGCATATTTGGATTGTACTTGATGTATAGGTACTGAGTATAGCACATGCACACACTTTTGGACTCACAAGAAACCCGCGAAAACGAAGCTTGCGCTAGGTATATCGCACGAAAATCGAATCTAGAGTAGGAAGATTATTGTTTTAACTATAACTTGGTCCGTGATACTTGGACTAAGATGAAATTTGGTATGGTGATGTAAGATATTGCCAGGAAGGTCCACGTAAAACTTTAGAATTTTTTGGAATTTTCTATGATTTTTGGTGAATTTTTGACTATTTTACAAAAAGAATTTTGGAAAAATTATCAAAGAAATTCAATAAATCACCAAATTTTACAGAGACACTAAGGAACATATGGGGAATATTCTGATAAAATTCAGAGTCCATTGGTTGAGTTTTGATTTGGGTTAAAAATCCGCGTTTTTGCGAGTTTTCGGTACCCGGGAACGCACCGAAACAAAATCGGAAAAATCTCAACATTTTGTGAGAAGTTCCTGGATATGTAAAAGGTGTTCTGGAATTTTTGGACCAATGATGCTAGTTAATGTTAATTATTTGAGTAAATATTTTTTTATAAATAATTTATTTAAGTAGTTATAATGCAAATTAAATTCCCAAAACTTTTTCCCAAACTCTACAGATTTTTAGTGAGTTATATAAAAATTTACAGATTTTTATTCAAATTATAGACTAAATGGAAATTTATGGAATTAAAATTGAGTTATTTTAAATTAATTTCGGCGGTTTACCGTATAACGAACCTGCCGGAACTGGAAGACCCAACCCGACAAATACTATAGTTGGAACACCTAGATTATTCCGGGAGATTCCCGGGCAAATTGGACACTATGGGTGTGTCCTTAGACAGTTCGGGAGAATTTCCGACGGTGAAAATGGAAACTCAAATTTGGGCAACTTAGACTCCCCAAACACTCAAACTCCCTTGATGAAAAATTAATCATTCTTAAATAACCACGTGTTGGCATTATTGATATTCCCATACCATTATCCGAACACGTTAAACTATTGACTTTGGCTGGCACGCGAAACGGTGCCCGGAAGCCAAACTAAAACCTAATACTACCCTGACGTCCATCACCATACCAGTGTCCTATAGACTCAATCCGGAGTAAAAACTCCTGACCAGATCCAAGTTGTAACCATTACCAACTTAGATACTGATTTGAGTCCATACTTGCATGTGTGTTATTTTCAGTTGCTTGATCACTCTTGTGTTGAGACCACTACTTGCACTGTGAGTTTTCACTTCCCCCACTTTTAAATTATTTTCTGGTTTTCTGGACACTTGCATGTTAAAACTGTGTTGATTACACCAAATTGGGAGTGTGTCTCACTTCCCCACTGTTAAACTGTTTTACTGTTCTCTAGAATGATTTGCATATTACAAACTGTGTTAATTGCACCAACTTGTGATGATGTGAATTATCTAACACACGAACTACCTCCCCACTACAAGTGATTAACGTAAGTCTTATAGGGCAGTGGATAGTACTATTGGTCTGAGAAACCTAGTTGCTCCGGACCCGAAGGCCGGTAACAAGGCAACGGCACGCGTCCTAAACTTTGTTATGTTGTTAGGCATAACTACATTCGGGGCGTTGGGCTGCACGTGACGCAGCTGAGGGGCTGATGTGTCGAATGAGATACGGCCCGATGTGCTGATATGTCAAGTGAGATACGGCACGAGGTGCTGAAGTGTCAAAGGAGATACGGCACGAGGTGCTGAAGTGTCAAAGGAGACACGGCACAAAAGTCCAGGTTTCACATGTGTCCTCGTGTAATTCCATCTATGACTTTTGACCTATGCAATTGAACTTGCTAACATATATTGTTACACGACAGTTAAACCAGTGGAACTCACGCAGCGTTTAGCTGACCCTTTTTAAAATAAACATGCATTTCAGGTAAAACTAAGCAGGAGTAAGGAATGTGCGTATGGATGGCTTGGGTAGTAAACTGTAGCAGAATAAGAGCTGTGGTAGCTCGTAGTACCGTACTTGAACTGTGGTTTATAATCTGATACTCTTAGTATGTTGTAACCGAGGTTCCCTTTTTATGCGATATCATGTTTTTAAACTATCGGGAATTACCATGTGTCTCCCGCACCCTGCAATTGTCTTCCGCTGCGAGTTGGGGTGTGACACTTTAAGCAGAACTTTGACCCATCAAAGGTTTGGTGATTCAACAGACTTTATAACTGGCAGAGATTTGGCATAAGGCAGTTGTTAGAACTATCATCGGTTTGGTAGTTGGTCCTCACGAAGAGTGACTCTAAACTTTGTTTATTTTGGATCATATATAGCAGACCTGTTTTGCCTTTCTATCATCTGTTCTTTTGTAGGGTTCAATCCCAACAATAAGACATAAATTTTGGTTTAAACAAAACCTTTGTTTATTCAACGACATTGTTTTATACAAGACATTTTGGTTACACAAAGACATTGGTTTACAAAAGACATTGGTTGATACACGACATTGGTTTACACATGAGATTGGTTTATACAAGACATTACATTGGTTTATACAAGACATCACATTGGTTTAAAACATACATTTCCTTTGTTGGTTTATGGTGAGTGATTTAAATAACAAGACGTGTGTAATATGATAAAAGCATGGTGGCTACGCTGTTGGTGCTTCCTATATATAAGTGTTTTTATTATATTACATATCGTAGCATTATCTAAACCACTTCAAACAAAAAACCAGACACGACCTCTTTTATACGAGACATGGCATTTTTACACAAGACATAACATATTTTTGTTATTAAGTCAACCTTGCATCATTTCTTTTAAATCATTTGATTTTTATAAAAGAAACATTTTTTACAATGATTCATGGCTATTTATTTTGTATTAGTTAAAATTTTCTTTTAACTTTCAAAGACATGAATTATCATCACAAAAATCTATGTTACTCAAAGGCATTTTTATGCTGATGTAATTACTTTCATATATGTTTCAGGAGCGAATGTTTGATGTTGAGCATGCTACACTTAGGGCGATCTTGGGCCTTAGTGACTTAAAATCAAGAAAGACAATTTAATTTATGCTATGTTTTCTGTTTAAATCCAAGACAATGTCAACAATTCAATTCAATAATACAAACTTTAATTACCATGGTTGTGAAACAATAGTTCTGTTACGTGAATCCCCGACGTTTCCGTCGCGGTTTGTTGTTTTACGAGGTCGGGGTGTGACATACATGATATTCAAAGACATTTTATATGGTATATTGACTTAGTATACCTACACATGGTTTCAAAGACATTTTACATGGTATATTGACTTAGTATACCTACACATGGTTTCAAAGACATCTTACATGGTATATTGACTTAGTATACCTACACATGGTTTCAAAAAAATTTTGCTTCGTATGTTGACTTAGCATAACTAGTACACGATTTCAAAGACATTTTGCTTGGTATATTGACTTAGTATGCCAAGTACATGGTTTTAAAACATTTTCATGACATGCTTACATTGTTCAAGACATATTGGTGCGTTGAATATACAATGATACATTCATTAACATTGATCACGCTGACCGGTAGTATGTAATGGTACCATAGGATTGACAATCCTGTTCCCGCTTCCTAGGTTTCTTTGGAAGTGACCTTAGGGAATGACATAATCCGATGAACATTGATAGATCTTTGTCTTTATTAAGGTCTATCCGACAATCAACAAGGCTTGAATATATTCTCCAACAATCCTAATATATGTTTTTATAATAAAAGCGATGGTTTATAAGACATAACTTTTGGTGTAAACAAAACCATTGTTTATTCAAAGATATTGTTTTATACAAGACATTTTGATTACACAAAGACATTGGTTTACACAAGACATTGGTTTATACATGACATTGGTTTACTCACGACATTGGTTTATGTTGGTGCAGAATGTCTATGTCTTAGTCTTATATCGAGTCAGTATAGATTAGACGTGAATAGGCTAGCGAAACGAAGTATTTATGCATAGTTTGGTCAAGTTCGCTGGAGATGATCATGGAATGTCAAGTTCGGCCGAACTTGCTTAGGCAAGTTCGCCCGAACTCATTCCCTCCACCAGCGAGCTTGTAACCCTATATATAGCTAGCATGTTTGCTTCATTTGTAACTTTGGCATCTTTGAGGTGGAGCTCTGTCAATTTAGAGACTCGACGTTATATCAAGAAAATTGATGATTACTTGACTAATTCTTGTTATTTGGTAATCGTGTCATAATATTTCCGCTATTATGGACATTAGAGATCAAATCTAGGTTCCTATGCATTGAGGATCGGTCCTACAAGTGGTATCAGAGCTAGAATAGCCTGATTTGATTGATATCAAGACAAGAACACTACTAATTCTACTCCTATTTTTCTTAACTTTTACACTAAAATGAAGAATTCACAGTCAAATTCTGTCCAATTTTGAATATGACATGTTAAATACATCATAGATAAACCCCTGAGAGTTTGGAGACTAAAATCAAACGAATTGGTGTCAAATTGTTGCAAAAACCATGTTTTCCAAACACATGATCATCAAACTTGTTAGCCAAGTTCGGCCGAACTTGAGCTAGAAAGTCACTTTTTAAGTGGATATCTATCAAGTTCGCTCGAACTTGAGGATTTTTGAGAGATTTATCGCTAAGTTGGCTCGAACTTACTAAGGAATCTTTGATATTTTATCATGTTCGACCGAACTTGATAAAAATCAGGAAATCTTAGGTTAAGTTCGCTCGAAGTTCTCAAGGAATATTTTTCAATCAGAATCCATAAGTTCGACCGAACTTGTGATTAAACCTGAAATTCTTCATTTTCAAACTACAAGTTCGACCGAACTTGTAGTAAAACTAACTTTTACAAAAGTTTGAACGTGTTTTCAGCGTATGTGTCTCGATATTCGCGATGGATGATATTCAAAGAGCGTTTATGTCATGAGTGGGTACATCCAATGCCAATGTGATACAACAAGTCAACCTTGACAACGAAATGGGCACGTCCGTTAAACCGCCAAAGTTAATGAGCATAGACGAGTATGAAGAATGGAAGGAGAAATTCACTTATTGGGTTCAGGCCATGCATTTCCAAGGTTGGGTATCAATTGAGAGAGGTTATACTGTTCCGTTAGACGAACATCAGCAAGTTCTAGAGAAGTAGAAGTACTCCACAATACAGAAAGATGAGTACATTGCTGAGAAAGATGATTAGCCTCATTCAACAATCTGTTAAAGAGGATATTCTGGTCTTGTTGCCCGAATATACGACTGCGAGAGATCTCTGGCTATCACTGCAAAAGAAATACCAAGGAAGCAGAGATGATCAAGAGTAAGAAAGCTCTCATCATGAAGGAGTTCGATATCTTTAACATGTTGAAGGGAGAGACAATGAAACAGATGATTGAGCGTTTCTGTCATCTGAAAGTCCAAATGAGAAGACACGGTCTCGAGAAGACAGAACAAGAGTACATCGATAAGCTTGCTGATACGTTACCTGACGGAGAGTGGACTACTTATCTGATGGTTCTGAAAGAAAGTTCGAATTGGGAATTCTTTAAGTTGTCTTCATTCATCGACAAACTCGAAGGTCATGAGATGGAACTTTTAAAGATTGCAAAGTCGAAGAATGCTAACTTTGTTCAAGATGTTGGTCTGTATTACAAGAATGGGATGCAAGACAACATTTCAAGCTCGAAAATTCAAACAACATTCAGTGCAAACATGAATTCTTCTCCACTGAAGCAGAACCAATCATATCCACAATATGATCAAAGTCCACAGAGTTCTTCATTCTTAAGCACGGGTTCAAATTCATCATATCAGAGTCAAGCAAAGCAGAATCAACAAACAAATTCTGATCCAAATGTGTACAAATGTAACATTGCTGTCAATCTAAACAATGTTGTTTCTGAGCAAGTTGCAAAATAACACATGTCACTTCTCGCCACTGTTCTAGAATCATATGAAAGTCTTGTAGCTGGAAAGATCGGCAATCCCGAGATGACTGCCGAAGACTACGATCAGGTGGACGAAGAAGAGCTTGAACTAATGGACATAAAGTGGGAATTAGCTTCTATCATTCGAAGAGTAACAAAGTTTGTTACGCTCCCAGGCCGAGATATCGGAAACTCAAGCAACAAGCTAGGGTTCGACAAGACAAAGGTCACTTGTTTCAGATGCCGACAGAAAGGGCATTTTAAGAGAGAATGCAAAAATCCTGAAGCAACGGAAAATCAGAGTCCATTAGGTGGAGGCAACGAGTATTACAAGAAATCTCTTCAATACAAGCCTTTTCCAATGAAGACACAAGTTGAGATCCAGGAGAAACCAAACAGCAGTAACACTGATAAGGCAATGGTTGCTACAAACGAAGATGATGGTTTTGATTGGAACTCTTATATCGGTAAGAAGACCGGAGTTGCATTAATGGCTGAAATAGTTGAAGATACTTCTGCCGAAGAAGCAGCAGCCATGGAGAATGCTCTACTGGAATAGTATCTGCAACAACAGGAAGAAGAAGAGATGTATTTTCACATGAAGACACATGGCATTTTAACTTCTAATTAATCTTCTAGTTTTGCAGGTAATTTTGACGGAAGTTCTCAAGAGCAAGTGATCGAGGAGAAATCAAATGAAGAAGTTATTAATGTTGCTCAAGAAATGAATGCTGAAAACCTAAAGGACATTGCCGATAAAGCTTTAATGGAAAATCTTACCAAGGTAGGTTCAAAGGTAAAGATTGTCGAAAAAGTGGTTGTCAAAGTACAAGTTGTAGAGGTTGAGAAACCTTGTACAAAATGTACCGAGCCATGTGCTGAATGTGCCAAAAAATCATAGATCATCGCTAAACTCATTGTACATAATGAACATTTCAAATACGATTATCGTACAATGAAGGAAGCGTATGACAAAATGAAAGATGATTACGGCAGGGTCGATAGAAATAATATTGAACAACATGATACTGTAAGGATGTTGAAAGGTATAGTAATGGATAAACAAAAAGCAATAAATATCTATATTAACACCATTGCTGAGACCAAACAACGACTCCAGGACATGAAAATTGAAACAGAACGTGTTCAACAACTTTTAAGAAGTTACACAACTAACGCATATGTCATTGATCACATTCTTCCCACAATTCCATCGAAAGAAAAACCTAAAAAGAAAATTGGTAAAGAATACTACAATGTTCCTCCTCCCCTATGCGAGAAGTACTGTCGCAAAATCGTTGATGGGATGGATAAGGCACTCAACATTGAGTTGATATCAGAAAAGAAAAATGAGTTGCCGGAGAACATTGATGTAGTCTATACTAAATCAGATGATGACAGTGCGGTAGTGAAAAAGGTGATTGAAAATGTTCTGAACGATTCTGATAATGGCAGCTTCGAGAGCGCCACCTCGAGTTTGAACAATTCTGACACAAATTCCGAAGATGACGATACATCATCAGAAGATGATCTATGTGATGATCCTAACGTTGTAATGTACAAGGTTAAGGAATCTGATAGATTATACTTTGATGACAGTTTTACATCACCATTTCATGAGTACAAAGATAAAAACATGAAATTTGTTTATGGGACGAACACGGTTCATGAAGGAGTTTGATCGGTAAACAATCAAATGATGAGTTTAAGAAACAGAAAGAACTTCGAGATAAGGCGAAAGCCACAAGTGGTGTAAAATCCACTAGTGGTCATTAACATGATAATCGGACTTGCTTCAAGTGCAACGAAAATTGGTCATATTGCACGCAAGTGTCCGAAGTCTAAACCGGCCTATCTTCAAAGAAAAGAAAGTTCAGATGTTGTGAAACCAAAGCAACCAGAGTTTGTAAAACCTGTAACGATTTTGAAAAGAAATGTATCAAAACCAGAAGTTAAACCTAAAACTGAAAAGAGATTTGAAAACTCAACTTTCGAAAACGGTGAAACTTCTAGGGTAAACGAAAACAAGTTTTACATCAAAAAGGCTAACATAAAATCTCAAGCCTGGATTGCTAAGAAGAAGTCAACAACATCCGATGTTATTAAGTCTGAGCTTGTAAAGACTGATAACATAAAAGAATCAAAATCTGAGACGAAATCCAAAACTGTCAAAATTACAAGTGGTAATAATTCAAAAGGTAAAAAGAAAGTAAGTTTTGAAAATGTAAACGACAGTGGAGGGTCAGATGGAGATTATGAAGATGATTATCAAGCTTTCTGTCCAAAACTCAAGACCAAAAAGGCTTGGGTTGCGCTCTTTAACTATATTTTAACATGTGTAGGGGCTCCAGAGAACCGTACTTTCAAAGTGGATTATGGATAGTGGAGCATCCAGGCATATGACGGGAATGAAAGCTTTGTTGTTCGACATCAAAGCTATCAATGGCGGATATGTTGGATTTGCTGGTAATCAGGGCGGAAGGATAGTCGCCGAGGGAAAACTCTCCAATAGCGTTGTTTCATTTGATCGTGTGAACTATATTGCAGAACTAGAGAATAATCTTCTGAGCATATCGCAGATTTGCGACAAGAAGTTCACGGTGCATTTCAACGACAAAGAATGTATTATTCTGAAGCCAGGTTTCAAAATACCTGATGAGTGGAGACTGATGCGAGCCCCTCGCGAGAATGATCTATATGTCTTGGATATGGGCATCGCTACCACTTCATCAAAATCAGCGCAGTGTTTTATGACGAATGCTATTGAGAAAGATTCTATTCTTTGGCATCGTAAAATGGGGCATATTCATTTACGAAAAATGAATTTCTTGGTTCACAATGATCTGGTAGAAGGTGTAAATCTTCGGAGTTTTCATATGTCTGATCACTGCCTAGAATGTAAAAAGGGAAAGCAGATCAAGAAATCACATCCGAAGAAAATTATGAACTTAATCAAGTTGTCGCTTGAACGTCTCCACATGGATTTATTTGGTCCTGTCAATGTTCGAAGTATATCAGGAGACTTATACAACTTGGTCGTAACATATGACTATTCGCGTTATTCATGGGTATTCTTTTAGGAATCAAAGGATGAAACATTTGAAAACTTGGTGATTATTTTCAAGAAGCTAGAAAACTTTTATCATCTTCCTGTACGACGAATTCACAGTGACAACGGCACAGAGTTTAAGAATAATAAGATGAGAGAATTCTGCAACGCTAAAGGGATTTTGCACGAGTTTAGTGCACCCTATACTCCGCAACAAAACGGTGTCGCTGAAAGGAAGAACAGAACTTTAATTGAACTGTGAGAACCATGCTTGCAGACTCAAAGCTTCCACTCAGCTTCTGGAGTGAAGCGGTTGCTGCGGCTTGCTACACACTAAACAGAGTTCTCACTGTCAAACCAACGAAGAAGACATGTTTTGAGATGATCAACCGACGGAAGCCGAATTTGAAATTCTTAGAGCCATTTGGTGCGCCATGTACTATAATCGATCAAGATGGTAAATTCGGAGCCAAGTCTCTTGCAGGTTTCTTTGTCGGATATGCGAGTCCGCTAAGACGTGTGTATGTTCCCTTGTTGAGAAAGGTAATTGAAGCACAGCACGTGGATTGCTTTAACTATATGGATCCTATTCAAAGAAGAGGTGGCGCGTGGCTGTTTAACTAAAAAGATCTATGAAAGTCATTCGACTTGCCGGAAGAACCGTCTGAAGAAGAAATTGCAGCATTATACTATCTTCAACAGTCGGCGAATCAAGAACAAATCATTAGACCAATTGTGGTTAATCAACCCACGTTGGATACTTCATCTTCCGAAGCAGGTCCGAGCAATAGCGGTGTTCAAGTTGAAAATATTTCTGAAGCAGAAGTAACACCTGCTACAACTCCAATGAATGTCTCTAATGAACCAGGAAATACAACATCAGAGCCCAGCATGCCTCTGAATCAGAATTCTGACTCAGATGAAGCGCCAACATTTGATGTTGATAGTGAAACCTCATCGGATGAAGAAGTTGATCAGATCTCTAACATGTTGAATCAATCTGCTAGTCTGAGAAATTAGAATGAAGCTTCATCTAGTGCTCCTAATGTTGAAATGAACAGTGATTTGAATGTCTCGAATCAGCAAAGCTCAGATGATGTTCCTACAGAAGAAATGTCGCGATCATATTCTTACCATCCTTCAACAAATATCATTGGTGAATTACAAACTGGTGTGCGTACACGAAGCCAAATTAATAAAGCACTTAGTTGTTTCTACACCCGAGTTGCTCCAACTCAAAACTACTGCTTCTATTCATGTTTCATTTCTCAAATAGAGCCAAAAACTGTTAATGAAGCTCTGGGAGACGAGAACAGGGTGATAGCAATGCAAGAGGAACTGTTATAGTTCGAGAAATTGGGTGTTTGGAAGTTTGTAGACTTACCACCGAAACAGAAAGCTATTGATACGAAGTGGGTCTTCAAGTGTAAAAGAGACGATCGGGGTGTAATAGTCAGAAACAAAGCTCAGCTGGTTGTCAAAGGTTTCCACCAGCAAGAGGGTATTGACTACATAGAAGTATATGCACCGGTTGCACGATTGGAGTCTATCCGCATTTTCCTCGCGTTCGCAGCTTGGAAAGGATTTAAGGTGTACCAGTGGATGAAAATCTGTGTTTATCTACGGTAAACTTCGTGAACATGTGTATGTCGGCCAACCACCGGGTTTCGTCGATCCACTAAACAAGAATAAAGCTTATCTCCTAGACAAAGCCTTGTACGGATTACACCAAGCCCCGAGAGCTTGGTACGAGACGTTATCGCAACATCTCGTTGGAAATGGCTTTACAAGAGGAACAGTGGACAGTACATTTTTTACCAGAGAAGTCGGATCTCATCTAATCATTGTACAAATTTATGTTGATGATATCATCTTCGGTTCTACGGATGATAGTTTTGCAAAGAGTTCGAAACGATCATGAAGAAGAAATTCGAGATGTCCTCAATGGGTGAAATGAAATTCTTTCTTAGATTACAGGTGGATCAGTTACTAGACGACATATTCATTCATCAGACAAAGTATGTTCACGACATTCTCAAGAAGTTTGAAATGGATAGCTCAAAGCCGCTTTCGTCTCCGCTGGCACTGAACCATGGCCTTTGCATCGACGAGACGGGAACTAAAGTTGATGACACAATCTATCGATCGATGATATGATCACTGATGTATCTGACGGCATCTCGCCCAGACATCATGTATCTTACCTGCTTATGTGCGAGATATCAGTCTAGTCCTCGAGTGTCACACATGCAGATAGTCAAGCGAATCTTCCGTTATCTAAAGGGATGTCCAAGCACCAGCTTGTGGTATCCAAAGAACGACAATTTCAACCTAACGGGATACGCTGACTCAGACTTCGGAGTGGACAAACTGAACTCGAAAGCTACAACGACAGGATGCCAGTTCTTCGGAACACGTTTGGTAATGTGGCAATGCAAGAAACAGACCACGGTCTCTCTCTCGACCTGTGAGGCAGAATACATTTCTGCTTCCAGCTGTTGTTCTAAAATCCTCTGGTTTCAACAACAGATGAGGGATTATGGTCTACAGTTTCTTGATACGCCTTTATTCGTAGATAATAAAGCAGCCATCAATATAACCAAAAATCCGGTTCATCACTCACGTACTAAACATATTGAAATTCGTTACCATTTCATTCGTGACTGTTACGAAAACAAATTGGTGCGAATAGAAAAACTCCACACCGACGAACAAAAGGCTGATTTTTATACCAAAGCATTTCCTTTAACAAGAGTTAAATATCTAATGAGGCTTAACGGTTTTAAAAAATTGATGACAGGTGCGGAAGCTGAGGTTGAATACGGATCGGACGACGAGTTCACGTAATCCGCATTGGTTTGCTTATATTCTTTCTAGATTAGTATTTCTTAAAATCTAAAATACAAAAATATGTTTTTGATTTTAGGGGGAGAAATATTTGGGAAAATACAAAAACATATGACAATTTTCAAAAAAGTACAAAAACATTGAAAAAGACAAAAAGAATTCGGTGTCACAAAAAGGAAATGATAGTACATCAGTGGACTATCACAGTATTCGGTGTCAAAGTTTAAAAGTGATAAACAAGTCTTACTGTGGATGTGTCGATAGGCTTAACACGTTCAGTAAACTGTTTTTGATATATAAACTAAATTTTACAACTGCTTAATCTTGTGGATTAACACATCTTGGATATATGGACTTAGTACTCTGAAATTTCGTTTGAGAGATTGCCTGATTCTAAGATACGATGTCTTTATAGATAGTTGATATCTGGGGTATTATACAAGTTCTTCTGATTTTGCGGAAGCAATGGCCTAGAACTACTATAATACTTTCGCTATAAACCCCTAAACTACATGCAATATTGAAAAGTATCAAAAGATCTAATCATTTGCAGTGCTGAAAAGATTCCTTAAATGGAACACACCTTAATGTCGAGCCTTCATCTCTTTGTCTGTACGGTAGTACTAACATGAGCTCTCAAGGTCTCGCATTAACCCAGATACAGATATCAATTACGCTATATTCACCTGTAAGATGAAATCTAGGGAATCTTGATACGGGAGTATATTCAAGAAGTGGGAACCGCAGATAAGTCAAGTTTCATAAATCATACCTAAACATATCTTGGAACAGTTGAGAAACATGGTAAACTTTAAGTGGACAAACATATCGACAATCTAGGTAAACGAGTTTAAAACTTAAAGTCATCTAAAGGTCAACGGTACTGGTGATATGTCTCAATCAACTGATATGATCCTTAGACACGAATTCACAAAAATATGTCTGTAAATATGTTTGTACATACTTTACATTGTCCTGTACATAGTTTATCTGCTTTACAGATTAAATCCAAAAAGATTTTCAGTGTGTTTTAGCATAAACTTACAAAAACACAAAAAGATTTTGTTTCTACATTGTTTTCAGCAAACCAATGTTGGAGAACGGATCTTCGAAGTCTGGTAAGGTGTTAAACTGGTGGGAATCTCATTGACAACGGGTTGGGAGCTAATCTGTAAAATCTGAAAAGCCAAAACGATGAAAAGTTCATTAATTTGAAACTTTGATTTTGAAAATATCAACAGTTTGTTCGTAACGGGTCAAACCAAGGTCATTAACTTGGACTCGGCAGACAAATCGGTTAACCAAGGTAATTAGCTTGGACTTGGTCAACTGAGTGGATTTTTAAAACTGGTAAAAGTTGAAAAGATCAGGGACTTAATTGCAAAAACTTGAAAATTTGAATTTAGGTTTAGGCAGTTCGGCCGAACTCGCTAAACTTATTAAAGTTTCACATTTAAACAAGTTCGACCGGACTTGTCTTGATGACTGGTTAAAGAATGTAAGTTCGCCCGGACTTGAGTTGGGCTTCATAACTGGGCTTGCAAGTTCGCCCGAACTTGCTAGGGTATAAGTACCTTGCATGTT
This sequence comes from Scalesia atractyloides, assembly GCA_947069175.1. Taxonomy (NCBI): domain Eukaryota; kingdom Viridiplantae; phylum Streptophyta; class Magnoliopsida; order Asterales; family Asteraceae; genus Scalesia; species Scalesia atractyloides. Next base: position 34,979,057 of record CAMTDV010000030.1, read on the forward strand.
CGGCCGAACTTCATTATTCACAACCAACTTTCTCTTAGCGAACTTGATATATGTGTGAGCGATTTGTGAAATTGACAATCTAGGGTCATTGTGCTGCTGAAATTTATATTACTTTAAGTGATTTGCCCACTTTTTTTAATGGATGAGGTGAGAATTCAATCATTGAACCGTTAATTTACCCTAATCGCTAAACTTAGATCTAAATCCAATAAAATCGATAGAACTAGGAATGTTTGGGCAAATTGGACTTGTAATCATGTTATTCAATAAAAATCGACTATGGATTTGGATTAGAATCGATCAGAATGGTCACAAATTGTATTTACAGGTTTTGATGTAGATGACAACAAGTTCGACCAAACTTGTTGACATGTTCGACCGAACTTGCATCTCAAACCAATATTCATTGTTAAAACTCCAGTTCGCCCGAACTTAGAGTAAAATCTGGAATCTGAATGTCATCTGTGAAGTTCGACCGAACTTAGATGTTAGAAAATTTGAAAGTTGTTCACTGTAAGTTCGCCTGAACTTACAAAAGGTTATTGAACATATGATTGGATATGTTCGGGTGAACTTGACAAAAATTTGTTTGTTATATCCACATCAAGTTCGCCCGAACTTGATGAAAATGTTTGAAAAAATTTTGTAACTTTTTCTCGTAATGCGTGCTAAGTGTTTTGTGTCGTTTTGCAGATTCAAGAACCAGCGCGGGTGATAACTATGGATTTCTCTAAGTTCCATAATACATGTATCACACTTGACAAGACATTGTGTCCGTCGCTGAAAGAATACGAAAGCATATTGAAGTTTCTGAAAGATTGTCCGATACACAGAGCAATTACGGAGCGTACAGTGTCGTATAGATCACATACACATCATTTCTGGATGAATGCTCTGCTTAGTGCAGACAAGAAGACCATTACATCATATGTGCAAGTTGGAAACGAAGTCAAAGAGATTACAGTCACTGAAGATGATATTCGCAGGATTCTACAGTTTAACGACGATAAAGATGATCCGATATTCTTAGACGAGAAGATGGTCCGAGGAGGTTTCTATCGGATGGGTTACAAGGGTAGTGTGAATAAACCAACGTTGAAGAAAGGGGAGGTGCCTAACCCCTACAAGCTTCTTATGCACGCGATTATACACACTTTCAGCCACAGAAAGGCGAGCCTTGACAATGCTCAAGACTACATGGCCTGCATGGCAACGGCATTAATTCTGAAGAAGCCGTACAACTATTCTAAGCTTGTATTCACGCACATGACGAAGAATATGGAAGACGCGAGATTATGCTTGTATCCAAGATTCGTGGAGATGCTAATCGATGAGAAGTTTACAGACATTGCACGTGATCCAAACGACGTTCTATATCTCAGTCACCTCGATGATACTACAGTAAAGAAATTGATCAAGTTCCAGAAAACAAGATTCAGCACCTGTTGCTAAACCGATATTTGGGGCGTTAAAGAATGAAAATTATGTTGCGCCGCCAGGAAACAAATGGAGGAATGATGGAAGTGGTGACGAGAAGGAATTAAATGCAGAAAAAGAGTGGTTCAAGTCGTTTAAGCCTAAAGCTCGTAGTGTTTGGTTTGTAAAAGCTGAAGTCGAAAAGAAAAAGAAGCGAGCGGCTAAGAAAGTTGATACTATGCTTGTGGATGAAGACGAGCCTGTTAATGTTCAAACAGAGGCTAGTTCTAGTGCAGCAATTGTTACTGAAAGCTAAGAGATTGAAAAGACGACTCAAGAAGATGATGTTACATCGGCTACCTCTGAAAATGATGATGATTCTGATAAAAAAAAAAGAAACAGAAAAGTCAAAAGCTGAAAAAGAAGTTGAAAAAGAAAAAAAAGTTTGATGCTGACTTTGACCCAAATCTGGAAAAGGAATCTGATGAAGAAAGGCCGAAGAAAAAGGCAAAGCGTGCAAAATCAGCAGTGGTTTCAACAACAAAAACCACAGGTTCACCAAAGACTAAGGGTAAAAGGTCAAAGAAAGCTCAGAAACCACCAATTCGTCGTTACATTGGAAAGCTTAAAAGTGCATAAGTTACAGAAGAACCTTCTGGCGCACAGGAGAAAGGAGTTACACAAGAACCTCCTGTTGTTATTACATCTGAAGCTGAATGTCCAGGAATCACACAAGAACCTCCTGTTATCATTCCAACTGAAGCAGAAAGGCCAGGAGCAACACAAGAACCTCCTTAGTCTAATGTACTTGAAGTACCAGTGATTCAATCACCTGATCCAAAAGCAACTCAACTTGAAGGTTCTACACCGAAATCAACTCCAAAAAGATCAACTCCAAGGAAAGCTACTCCTAAATCAACACCGAAAGATTCAAAGGCAAATTTATTTGGTGATATTCCAAATGAGTCGATAGATATTCTAGATTTAGATGAGTTCTTCCGTGACACAGACATTGATGTTCTGGAAAAGCGTGTCAAAGAATTGGAAGACAGAGTACAAAAGAATGAAGAAGAGAAAGTTGAGCTAATCAAGAAAGTTAATCAAAGCTCAGTGGAAAAGGAAATGATGGATGACAAGATAAAAGTGTTATAGAGTGAAAGAGAATTTTTCAAAGCTTTAATTGAAAGTCTTCAAGACGCGAATGAGAAGCTGCAGACAGAGATTGCTGAGCTAAAGACGATTCAAGCCCTAAATGATCGTATATTTACAAGGATGCAGAAAGTATTATCTAATACTTTGGATATTGATTTCATTTCTGAATTGATCGTCTGGATAGGCAAGAAGCGAAAGAAAGAGCTGAAAAAGAGCTTGTAGCTAGTGGTAAGGGCAAAGGTGTTGAAGGTGAAGCACCTAAATCTTCTAAAGTTGCCGATAAGCCTATTGATGAGAATGTAGAGAAAGCTTCTGAGTCTGATGTTTCTAAGGTTGACGAATCTGTCAATCCTTCTGAACCTGTATCTACTACTGAAGAAAAGGACGATGATGAAGCAGATGATGAAGATAAGGATGATGAACCACCACATGATGATCCTAAGGATGATTCTGACCATGATGGAAGTAACGATGATGATCCTAGTGGTACAGGGATTAAAGTGGTTGATGCAACAGTGAACGAAAGCTTCGATTTCACAAGTTTTCTAAACGATGAAGCGAATGCTATGAATGATCAGATTGAGGGGGAGTCAGGGCAAACAGGGCCAACTGAAGATATTGAAATGTCTGATGCTATCACTATTACTAATCCTGTTGCTGCAGCTCCAACAAAACCATTGATACTTATGCTTAAACATAATGTTGAAGAGGGAGAGTATGTGCACAACTATACAAAGGAAGATCTGGCTAAGTTGATTGAAGTCGATGCAGAATCTCTAGATTTTGATTTTGAAGAGCAAGTGCTGAACGTAAAAACATTAGAGCCGAATGAGTATCACTATAACATAAGGTTTGAGGCAGATGAGTATAATAGGGTGATAGTAGAAGATTGGTCTTCTGATGATGAAAACAATGAAACTTCGAAGTACGTCGGTCCTAACATTGATAGTTTTCCTACGTTCGAGGAGACTTACAAGCAATTAGATGAAGATATGTTGAAATAGAAAATCGAAGAATAGATACGTGAAGGCAAATTTCCAAAACCGATGACAAAAGAAGAGATCTTACAAGCGAAGAAATCTTGGTTTAAAGAGATGCCGCGTGAACGTAATTTTCGATGTCCTTTAGCATTCTTTACCAGAGATAAAGATGTGTCATTGGGGGATATCCTAAGTTGGGGATGGTTCAAGGAGCTGAATGTGTATTTTATTAAATGTGAGTTTGGAGTGCAATACTTCAAATACTTAGCAGATTTCAAGACACTACCGTATTGGGATGTGGAGGAGCTTGTTCAAACTAAGAATGTCACATATCATATGAAGTATATCGATCAGTTATTATGGAAAATTATCAAGTTTGAAGCGACAAAGGGATTTAGATATTTGAAGCCGTTTATTCCAGGTCGCCGCATCAAAATAAACAAAAAGACAGGAGAAAAGTATATAACGTTGATTATGAAACGACCGAGAGTGATGAGAAACATGCCCTTAATGCCAATCGAACAGAATTTCTATCCGGTGTTTAAATGGTTGCAGATTGATCCTACTACATGCGAAGCTGTTATAGTATTACGACTTGAGGAACATCTGGATATCACGAAGGAAAGGGTTGAGATACTTGGGTTTTAGGGTATGAGAGGTTTATGGAGAACGATCAGAATTCTAGATCTAATGTGGTTGGTAAACTGCTCAAGAGAAGATATTAAACGCTTGTTCTACAGCAAGATTGTATTCGAAGAACGTGAAAAAGAACAAGCCAAGCAGTATCAAAGGGTTGTGAATGTTTGCTATGCTCGTGAAGTGAATTCAGGAAAGATGTGGGAAACAAGCTGGAGAGAACTAGAACGAGTTGAATTCTTAAAGGAAGAGAAGCGTCTTAAGGAAATACACGAGAAAGGTAGGGCGGCAAGGCTTAGAAGGTTTCAGTATATGAACAAAGTGCCTCCTACAGATCAGACGCCAGATCCGAAGCAGGAACGATGAAAGAAGCCATTCAAGAACTTCTTCGATTGTGTTCATTAATGTTTATTTTGAAGACAGAGTTTTGAAGACTGATAAAAGATGAAGACGATATCCAAGGGGGAGTCTGTTGGTGTAGAATGTTTATGTCTTAGTCTTATATCGAGTATGTATAGATTAGACGTGAATAGGCTAGTGAAACGAAGTATTTATGTATAGTGGGTCAAGTTCGCTGGAGATGATCATGGAATATCAAGTTCGGCCGAACTTGCTTTGGCAAGTTCGCCTGAACTCAACTCCTCCACCAGCGAAGTTATAACCCTATATATAGCTAGCATGTTTGCTTCATTTGTAACTTTGGCATCTTTGAGGCGGAGCTCTGTCAATTTGGAGACTCGAGGTTATATCAATAAAATTGACAATTAATTGACTAATTCTTGTTATTTGGTAATCGTGTCATAATATTTCCGCTATTATGGACATTAGAGGTCAAATCTAGGTTCCTATGCATTGAGGATCGGTCCTACAGTTTATACAAGACATCATATTGGTTTATACAAGATATCACTTTGGTTTAAACAAGACACTTTCATTGGTTGGTTTATGGTGAGTGATTTAAATAACGATACATCTATAATATGATAAAAGCATGGTGGATACGCCGTTGGTACTTCCTATATATAAGTACTTTTGTTATATTACATATTCTAGCGTTATCTAAACCCCTTCAAACACAATACAAGGCAAGAAATTTTTATACAAGATACGACGTTTTTTTATACAAGACACGGCATATTTTTGTACAAGACATGACATATTTTGGTTATTAAGTTAACCTCGCATCATTTCTTTTATATCATTTGTTTTTCACATGATTTCATAAAAGAAACATTTTGTAACGGCTCATGGCTACCTTTGTATTAGTTAAACATTTCTTTTAACATTGAAAGCCATGAATCATCATCACAAAACTTATGTTACTCACCGGCATTTTTATGCTGACGTATTTATTTTCACATATGTTTCAGGAGCGAATGAATGATGTTGAGCATACTACATGTAGGGCGGACTTGGGCCTTAGTGACTTAAAACTTATGAAAAACAATTTGATTTACGTTATGTTTTCCGTTTTACTCAAGACAATGTAAACAATTTAATTTAATAATACAAAACTTTAATTACCATGGTTGTGAAACAATAGTTCTGTTACGTTACTCCCCGACGTTTCCGCCGTGATTTGTTGTTTTACGCGGTCGGGATGTGACAGAAAGATTGGTATCAGAGCCAATGGTTATAGGAAATTAGGTTATTAGTAATGTTTTGCCCTAGACTATAACCTTCCTAGGACCCTCACGCGAGTTATCTTGCGTTTATATTTTAAAACAATACCATCACCTATCCTTAGGTGAATACCAAAACAGAAACACAAATTTCAAAACGACTTTGAAATCAATCGCCTATTCTTGAATGATTCGTTTTTGGTTTAGCGCCTTTAAAATTTTTCAAAATGTCGTCAAATTTTGGGTTTTAGTAATCTGAACACATGCAATCTGGAAGGATGGGTGCCTGTACCCTGAGTTTTATGTCTAAGGCTAGAGTGTTCGTACAAATCCACTTAATCGGACCAGTCACTCTTACCTGGGAACTCTTGGGGTGAGTGTCCACTTATAGGCTAAAGCATGTCTTCACGATACATTATAAATACCCATTACTTTGATAAGTCACTATATGTTGTTTGTTTGTTTTGAGTAACAAACAAATGACCACCATCCTTACATTTCATCGATATTTATAACATTTCATTTTGACTATCCAACCTTCATCTCACTCATTTTCTCTCATGTTTTTCCTCTCTTTTAGAATGCCTCCTCTTCGAAACGCAAACGCAAATCCGGACGCCGCCACGACAACCATGATAGCTCAGCAGATTGCTGTTGTGCTACCCAATCTTGTAACTCAAATAAACCAAGCCAACAATAACAACAATAATGTACCTGCTTCGTGCAATTTAATTCGGCTAAACCACTCAAGTTTAGTGGTTCTGAGGGAGCAACTAGGCTCCTACAGTGGTTTGAGAGGCTTGAGAGTACATTCCGCCATGTCCAATGTCCAAATGAGCGCAAAGTCGAGTTTGCTTTAAGAGTATTCCAGAAGAGGGCACTCACGTTGTGGAATGGGGTAGTGAGAGATTGAGGTGCTGATGTTGCTATGGGTCAGACATGGGAGGAACTCAGAGCTCTTATGATGAAAGAGTTATGCCCTCATCACGAGTAGACGGTGCTAGAAAATGAGTTCCATGACCTAAAGCAAGACACTGGAGAACATTGTGCCTATACCGATCGGTATGAGGAGTTGAGCTTGTTGTGTCCTGCGATGGCGACGCCTTTGGATAAGGCGATTGAAAAGTACATAGATAGTCTTCCTGACCCAGTTCTATGTATTGTCACCGGCAGCAACCCTGCTACTGTTAGACAAGCCATTGAGCTAGCTGCAACCCTGACTGAATCTCAAGTCAAAAGGGAAAACTACACCGCAAGGGTGACAAGAAACCGTCTATCAAGTCTGAGAAACATAAGGGTAACAAAGCTGAAACCTCCAAGAAGTCTAGTGTCACACCCTCAATTTCCACTTGCAGAGTATTACCGCGAGGTGTGTGATCAAACCAGAATCTCAAACAATAGCAATGTCGAACGACTCTATATGATTTATTTAAACGTTTTCCAAAAACATTTATTGTAAACATGCATAATCATTTTCAAAGTTCCAAGGTTTCAAAGTTTAGCGGAAGCATTAGAATAAAGTAACGGGCGCCAACATAAACGCCAAAACCAAAATCCCAAAAATAATCATTAATAAAGACTGATAAAAATGCCTTGATCAAATGCAAAGTGAGTGCACCTAGTGCTCCTAGCGTCCTGAGAAACATGCAAAGAAACAAGTGTCAACATTAAACAAGAGTGAGTTCACAGGTTTTATAAGTTCACATGTTCAGTTTAAAAGATTGGTTTTCCCCGTTATCCCTAACCCGGAATAACGACATAGTTCCATTATTCCTTACATGGAATAATAATGTTGGTTCGTAAATAAGTTCAATATTAACATGTAGGTAGCGAGCCTAAAGTTACGTCACGTAAGAGTTCGCGATCGAAGCTGACTGTTGTTGCCTCTGTGTTGCCAGGTCTATCACTGACCATGGAGAAAGTTAGGCCAAATTAATCACCCGTTGACCATTCCCGGTCGGCTAGCGCGACTAGCTCGGGTGGGGCTTGTCGGGCCCAGTAGTACTACTATAATTTCTCCGCTATCTAACCCAATACTAACGATCCGAGAGTTGGTTGAGGACTTCCGTGATAAAGCTACTTAGTGACCATAACATACATTAACATTAACTTAGTTACCGAATAGTTAACGGTGTTAATTTCGCATAACGTAAAGAGTGAGTTGTAGAGCGTATACATGTTTCTCCCCCTGTTGTTCAAAACCGGATAAAATAGAGGCCGTGAACTCACCTTAAATTGCTCGGTTAGATAAACGCAAAAGAAGCAAAGGATGGAACTGCTAATCGCGTCCTAACATGTCAACCGATTCAAAGTTAGTGTGTGAACACACTGACACAAAACGCTACGCATAACTAACACACAGTACGGCACACGTAATAACCAATGCGAAACCATAATCATGCATGCAAAGTATCACCATACAAAATAACGACCAAATCAACTTGTCATAAACACTGGATAACTCATTCAACACTTAGATACACACAAACGCAAGTTATCATGTTTCAGCTTGTACACTCATAACTGGGCTGTTTTCGAGAATTCTTATAAAATAGTTCCAACGCTCCATAAATTCCAATCCTTTTATAGAGAGTGCCAATTAGCCTGTAAAATTTAGTGTAAAATTTTCAAATTCTAAATCTTTACCAATTATTTATAAATATTTATATACTAGGCTACAGTCAGATTCGTCGCTTTCTGACTGCAGTCCACGAGAAAAATCATTTAAAAATAATCGTTCATCCGATTAATGAAATTCCAATGGGAGATTTTCGAAAACTCCCGTCTCCAGTTACTATACAGATTTCTTGACCTAACCCCATACAGACTATGAGATCCGACTCGATAAACAACCTGCAAATTCTGCAGAACTTATGCAGCTTCAGCTGCTGCCCTAAATGGTCATTCAAAAATAGCAAACGACCTCAAAAAAATATGAATCCAGCGCCATTTGAAGCGTTTTTCAAAAATACACGTTTTAGGCTTTAGAAAATCCACTTTTTAATAAATAATGATCAGGTTACAGCTAACTGAAGTTGGCTGTATATGTCAATCAGCTTTCTGTTTTCGACTTTATTGTATTAGAACATGTTTAAACGGCCACGACGCTTAGTTGTATCGATTTATAGCAGGTTATTGTATCGGATATCATCTAATATATCAGTATTCATGCAAACCCTAAGCATATATCATGATCTTTATAGATAAAACGCAGCCTATGATTTTAATACTCGAACACATCATCACAACCGCAAGGATTCGCATATTCATCCGAACTAGTCATACACGACAACACTTTTCATAACAAAAATCATACGAGCACATAATCATAATCAATTATATAGAAGATCATCACATGAATCGTAACAAAATCGAAAAAACCCTTACCTTAAACGATGACAACTAGCAAATTCGATCCGAGGGATGTGGGCTGTTTGCGCGACCGAGAGGGGGGGGGGCTACTCGCCGTCGTACACCACAAGGGAGTAGGTTTTAGGGTTTGTTATTTTTTTTAGCACCCCATGCATCATACGTATACATACATAGAGGCTGGGGGCGGTTTGGGCTATTCTTGGGCCGCAAGGGGGTGTGGGTGGCGGGTTGGGTTTGCTTGGTCGCGAAGTCGAAACGTTTCACAGGCTTGGTTCGGTTCGGCTTATAAATAGAATTTACTAACCGATCATTATAATCTGATAAATAACTACACATAATACGACTCGACAATTATTCACAAACGTCTAATAACACGTAGCATGTAATTAAGATACAACCCGTTAAAACTCCCAAACATCGTGTATCCCCTAAATACTAAAGTTAGCGTAGTTATTGCGAGCGCATAAATTAAATTAGCGTAGGGATGAATAACAATAAAGTAGCGCGTTTAAAGTACCAGAAAAACCGGGATGTCACATTATCCCTATGTTGAAAGAATTTCCGTCCCAAAAATTGAGTAAACGCGGTTTAGAGTGCAACGCACAAATGTTCAGTTTGTTAGAATGGTACAAGGAAATCCCAGGCTGTCATATCATCCCCATGTTGAAATAATTTCGTCCCGAAATTCGGTTGACGGTAACATCAGATTTCTGCTCAGCTGCAAAAAGGTGTGGATATTTGCTTTTCATTTGGTCCTCTCTTTCCCACATGAACTCCAATCCACGCTTAGAGTTCCAACGAACCTTGACGATCGGTATCTTGCTGTGCCTTCGAGTCTTGATCTCACGGTCCATGATCTCGATAGGTTATTCCACAAAATGCAGTTGCTCATCCACTTGAATCTCATCCAATGGAATGACTAGGGTCTCATCTGATAGACACTTCTTCAGATTGGACACGTGAAAAACATTGTGAACTCCACTGAGTTTGGAAGGAAGGTCTAACTGATAAGCTGCGGGCCCGATACGCTTCGAAATCACAAATGAGCCTACGTACCGTGGATTTAGTTTGCCTCGTTTCCAAAAACGAATTACACCCTTCCAGGGTGACACTTTCAATAGGACGCGGTCACCTACTTGAAATTCGAGCGGTTTGCGTCGTTGATCAGCGTAACTTTTCTGTCGATCCCGTGCCGCTGCCATGCGGTTTCTGATTTGCACAATCTTTTCAGTAGCCTCAAGTATCAACTCAGGACCTGTGAGTTGACTGTCACCGACTTCTGCCCAACAAATCGGTGATCTACATTTGCGACCGTACAATGCTTCAAACGGTGCTGCCTGAATACTCGTATGGTAACTGTTGTTATACGAGAATTCCACTAAAGGCAGATGGATTTCCCAACTGTTCCCGAAGCCTACCACGCATGCCCTAAGCATGTCCTCCAAGGTCTGAATGGTCCTTTCACTTTGACCATCCGTCTGAGGGTGGTAAGCTGTGCTCATATCTAAGCGTTTACCCAACGCTTTCTGAAGTGACCGCCAAAAGTTGGACGTGAAACGAGCATCTCTGTCTGAAATGATGGACGTTGGCACCCTATGCCGAGAAACTACTTCCTTAATGTAGATGCGAGTCAACTTATCCATCTTATCTGTTTCTTTGGTCGCTAGGAAGTGTGCAGACTTAGTTAGGCGATCCACGATCACCCAGATGGTATCGCAACCACCCGGAGTTCGCGGGAGTTTAGTGATAAAGTCCATCGAGATCTGATCCCATTTCCACACTAGGATCTCAGGTTTTTGAAGTAGCCCTGATGGCTTCTGGTATTCCACCTTGACTTTCGCACAAGTCAAACACTTGCTCACGTAGGTGGCTATATCCGCTTTCATGTTGGGCCACCAGTACGCGGCTTTAAGGTCTTGATACATCTTATCCGAACCAGGATGGACAGAGTATCGGGATTTTTGAGTTTCGTCCATAACTAGCTTTCTGAGGTTTCCATAGAGAGGTACCCATATACGATTCATGAAATACCGGGTACCATTGGGTTTCACTTCCCAATCGCGTTCCATCTTTCCCACGGATTTAGCCTTGATGTTCTCTTCCTTAACTGCTTCTAGCTGCGCGTCGCGTATCTGTTCGTGTAACCCATAATGAATTGTGAACTGTAGTGCTCGTACCCGACGAGGTTTCAAGTGCTCCTTCCAACTGAGGGCATCAACTACCACGTTAGCTTTACCCGGGTGATACCGAATGGCACATTCATAATCGTTCAGGAGTTCAACCCAGCGACGTTGTTGCATGTTCAACTCCTTCTGGTCAAAAATATGCTGGAGGCTCTTGTGATCCGTGTAGATTGTGCACTTTGTTCCATATAGGTAGTGTCTCCAAATCTTAAGTGCAAACACAACTGCTCCTAATTCCAAGTCATGTGTCGTGTAGTTCTTCTCGTGGACCTTCAACTGTCAGGATTGATACGCAATGACCTTATCACGTTGCATGAGCACACATCCCAATCCCTGAATGGAAGCATCACAATATACCACAAAATCATCCGTCCCCTCTGGTAAGGACAAAATGGGCGCACTGCAAAGCTTCTGCTTTAGTAATTGAAATGTTGCTTCCTGTTTGTCACCCCAAGCATACTTGGTGCCCTTCTGAGTGAGAGTGGTAAGCGGTTGTGCGATCTTGGAAAATCCCTCGATGAAACGTCTGTAGTAACCAGCCAAACCCAAAAATTGGCGGATCTATGTCGGTGTCCTGAGTGCTTCCCAGTTCTTGATAGCATCGATCTAGGCGGGATCAGTGTGTATACCCTTTTCATTCACGATATGCCCGAGAAACTAAACTTCCCGAATCCAGAAATCACACTTTGAAAATTTGGCATATAGTTTCTCCTATTGAAGTAGTTCCAGCAATAACCGCAGATGCTCAGCATGTTCTTCCTCACCCTAAGAGTAGATGAGTATATCATCGATGAACACGATGACAAACTTGTCGAGATACTGCTTACACACGCGGTTCATGAGGTCCATGAACACCGCGGGTGCATTGGTGAGACCGAAGGGCATGACCAAGAACTCGTAATGGCCATACCGAGTGCGAAATGCTGTATTGGAGATATCCTCCTCCCTGGCGCGTAGCTGGTGATAACCGGACCGTAGATCAATTTTGGAGTAGTAGCTTGACCCTTAAAGCTGGTCGAAAAGATCGTCGATACGAGGTAATGGGTACCGGTTCTTGACGGTAACCTTATTGAGTTCCCTGTAGTCGATGCACATGCGAAAGGTCAGTCCTTCTTCTTGACAAAAAGGACCGGAGCTCCCCATGGCGAAGTACTGGGTCCGATAAATCCTTTTTCCAACAATTCCTGAAGTTGGGTAGACAGCTCTTGCAGCTCTGCTGGAGCTAAGCGGTACGGGGCCTTGACGATAGGAGTCACATGGCTCGCCAATTTGATTTCAAACTCTACTTGTCGATGTGGTGGAAGACCGGGTAACTCCTCTGGAAACACATTGGGAAAGTCACGGACGATGGGGATATCTTCAATCTGCTTCTCGTCCTTAGACTGCTCGGTGACCAGTGCGAGCAAAGCAAAAGAGTTCTTCTTTCGAAGATACTTCTAAGCTTGCATGTAATAGATGATGTTTGTGACGATGCCTGCCTTCTCGCCTTGCACCATCAAGACTTCGTCGTTAGAGAGCGGAATACAGATAGCTTTCTCGAAACAGAGAACTTCAGCTCGGACGTCGGATAGCCAATCCATTCCAGCTACCACATCAAAAATACCCAGAGTAGTTGTCATCAGATCAATGGTAAAGGTGTGACCCACGAGTTTGAGTTGACAACCGATCACTAGATGAGTCACATCTACAGATTTACCATTGGCTAGTTCTATTACGTAAGGAGTCTTTAGGGGTTTAGGTGTGAGATTTAGGTTCTTCCTAAAAGACTCAGATATAAAACTCTTATCCGCACCAGAATCAAAAAGTATAGTAGCAAAATGATCGTTAAGTGGAAACTTACCGGTGACCACATTCGAGTCGTTTCTGGCCTCCCCACGGCCTAGCGTGAATGCACGTCCTTTGGCACCTCCTGTGCCACCATTTCCATTGTTGCCATTGTTGTTGTTGTTGTTGTTATTATTCCCACCATTGTTGTTGTTGCGAAGTTGCGGGCAGTCTCGCTTGAAATGGGCAGTGATACCGCACTGGTAGCATCCCCGGTTATTACCCTGCTGCTGACCCTGGGGCTGGTTCTGATTCTGTCGTGACATAATCTCCCTGCGACAATCCTTTGCCGCGTGTCCTGCTTCGCCACATCGTTGGCAGCGATTTCCGGCGCAAGGGTCGTGATGATGGAGGTTACAACGATTATATTGTGGCTTCCGTCCTGCATAGCCGCTCGAGTTCTGGGTGTTGTTGGCAGACTGATTGTTGTGACCCCGATTGTTGTTGGAATTGTTGGACCGCTTCTAGTTTCCTTGTTGTGGCTGGGCTGATGAAGACTGTCGAGCAGGTGAGTCTTCAAATTTCCTTTTGTTGTCAGGGACAATTTCAGTTGCACCCCTAGGTGGCAACTTCCTTTGCTCCACCGCCTTATCGGTGAGTTTATGTGCCAACCTAATCGCTTGTTGCTCCGTTGTAGGGTTGCTAGACATTACCATGCCCTGGATCTCAGGGACCAGACCCCCAAGATAAAACTCAAGTCTTTTAGCGAAGGTGTTAGCCAAATCAGGACAAAGGAACACCAGATCATGATGTCTTGCCGTGTACGCTTCAATTTCTGACCCGACCATCTTGTGGTTCTATAACGCTTGTTCCAATTGCTGAACTCTATCCCGCGGACATTATTCCTCCTTGATTAGAGCTTTGAACTCGGTCCAGGTCATTGCGTTCGTCGTAGCAAGCCCACGCGTTTGGACTTGTGCGTTCCACCAGGTTAATGCCCCATCTTCTAACGTCGAGGCAGCATACTTGACCTTATTAGCTTCGAGGCAATTGCACATTGCGAAAACCGATTCAGACTTTTTGACCCAACGGACCAGTCCTATGGGTCCTTCAACTCCCGTGAACTTGCTCGGTTTCGCATCCAGGAACATCTTGTAGGGGTTAAGACCCCCTCCTAAGGATAGCGGATAGGTAGTCAGCGAGAAAGTCTACTAGCCAAACTATTAGATTTTCCCATGAAAATTTAATAATGGTTACCTGCTGGTGGGTTAGGAACACCTGCCAGAGCAGCATTCACGTGTTGTTGGATTAAAGCGGCCAATTCTTCAGCTGACATGTTGAGATTTCCGTGGCGACCGGTTGCCATTTCAGATCTTCGCAAGACAACACAAACACACACCGATAAGTATATATCCAATATAGTTATCATATTCCACACTTCAATGATCACACAATTTAGGTCAACCCAATAAATTAAACAATCAAAAGGAACATTCGATTTAATAAATTGTAATGTCTCACAAAATACCAACCAAACATAGCAGTTTAATTATAAAATTTCCAAGTTCAAACACAAGTGGAAACAAACAAACTAAAGGAAACAAAACGGAGATTGGCAAGACGAGTTAGTCATCTATGTCTCCATCCCCCAAGTCGCTATCACTGCCGTCTTCCTCTTCAGCGTTTTCAGCTTCAACAGCCAGGTCCTGTTCCGGCTCTTCTTCCTCCGGATCCTCCTCCGGGTCTTCCTCTGGATCCTCCTCTTCGTCTTCTACCGGCACTAGAGGGGTCGGTGCTGGTGCGGGTACTGGGATAGGTGGTGCTTGCTTCTGCTCCAGTTCGTGAATCCTCTAACTGGACTCAAGAACTCTGTCTTCGAGCCAGTCAACCCTCAGTTGCTCAGCACGAAGGTCCTTAGCTAAAATGCTTCAAATTCTCTTATTCTCATCTTGCTCTTCCTCGAGCTCTTCAGTTTTACCAGTCAGCTGACGTATCAGCCATCCCTGTGCTTTGATAGTCTCTTGCATTCTCTCCAGCTGTTCCTGTTGTTTCCTTAGCACAGCTCTAAGTAGATCGTCCCCCACTCCTGAAGAGTTGACCGGTTTGACCGGTACAGCGGTGGTTGGACGGGAGGACGACTCCCCTCCTAGAGCGAGTCTTTTCCTGGCAGCTAAGCGTGTCTCCACGCCACGAGGTGGTGAGGGTTCGACCATGGGTGCCTTCCCCGGCGCCCTTGATTGTCGAGATCTGTCGGATGATGATGATGACATAGCCTGCTGGGTTGGTGTAGTTAGTTACGAGCTGCGTATATCACAATATATATATATATATCACATAGAACAATTGTAGTATAACACATAACAAGATATCACAGTTCGGTGCCAACTAAGTCTAGTGTCGTGTAACAGCTATAGTTTAGGTCTACTCTAAATGCAAACCTGGTTCTCTATAGCTAGAGGCTCTGATACCAATCTGTCACACCCACAATTTCCACTTGCGGAGTATTACCGCTAGGCGTGTGATCAAACAAGAATCTCAGACACTAGCAATGTCGAACGACTCTGTATGATTTATTTAAACGTTTTCCAAAAACATTTATTGTAAACATGCATAGTCATTTTCAAAGTTTCAAGGTTTCAAAGTTTAGCGGAAGCATTAGAATAAAGTAATTGGCGCCAACATAAACGCCAAAACCAAAATCCCAAAAATAATCGTTAATAAAGACTCGATAAAAATGCCTTGATCAAATGCAAAGTGAGTGCACCTAGCGCTCCTAGTGTCCTGAGAAACATGCAAAGAAACAAGTGTCAACATTAAAGAAGAGTGTGTTCACAGGTTTTATAACTTCACATGTTCGGTTTAAAACATTGGTTTTTCCCGTTATCGCTAACCCGGAATAATGACATAGTTCCATTATTCCTAACATGGAATAATAATGTTGGTTCGTAAATAAGTTCAATGTTAACATGTAGGTAGCGAGCCTAAAGTTACGTCACGTAAGAGTTCGCGATCAAAGCTGACTGTTGTGGCCTCTGTGTTGCCAGGTCTATCACTGACCATGGCGAAAGTTAGGCCAAATTAATCACCCGTTGACCATTCCCGGTCGGCTAGCGCGACTAGCTCGGGTGGGGCTTGTCGAGCCCAGTAGTACTACTATAATTTCCCCGCTATCTAACCCAATACTAACGATCCGAGAGTTGGTTGAGGACTTCCGTGATAAATCTACTTAGTGACCATAACATACATTAACATTAACTTAGTTACCGAATAGTTAACGGTGTTAATTTCGCATAACGTAAAAGATTGAGTTGTAGAGCGTATACATGTTTCTCCCCCTGTTGTTCAAAACCGGATAAAATAGAGGCCGTGAACTCACCTTAAATTGCTCGGTTAGATAAACGCAAAAGAAGCAAAGGATGGAACCGCTAATCGCGTCCTAACATGTCAACCGATTCAAACTTAGTGTGTGAACACACTGACACAAAACCCTACGCATAACAAACACACAGTACGGCACACGTAATACCCAATTCGAAACCATAATCATGCATGCAAAGTTTCACCATACAAAATAACAACCAAATCAACTTGTCATAAACACAGGATAACTCATTCAACACTTAGAACGCAAGTTATCATGTTTCAGCTTGTACACTCATAACTGGGCTGTTTTCGAGAATGTTTATAAAATAGTTCCCTTGCTCCACAAATTCCAATCATTTTACAGAGGGTGCCAATTAGCCTGTAAAATTTAGTGTAAAAGTTTTAAATCCTAAATCTTTACCAATTTATTTATAAAAATTTATATACTAGGCTGCAGTCAGATTCATCGCTTTCTGACTGCAGTCCACGAGAAAAATTATTTAAAAATCATCATTCATCCGATTAATGAAATTTCAGTGGGAGATTTTCGGAAACTCATGTCTCCAGTTACTGTACAGATTTTGTGACTTAAACCCATACAGACTATGATATCCGACTCGATAAACAACCTGCAAATTCTGCAGAATTTACGCAGCTTCAGGTGCTGCCCTAAATGGTCATTCAAAAATAGCAAACGACCTCAGAAAAATATGAATCTAGCGCCATTTGAAGCGCTTTTCAAAAATACACGTTTTAGGCTTCAGAAAATCAACTTTTTAATAAATAATGATCAGGTTACAGCTAACTGAAGTTGGCTGTAAATGTCAATCAGCTTTCTGTTTTCGACTTTATTGTATTAGAACATGTTTAAACGGCCACGACGCTTAGTTGTATCGATTTATAGCAGGTTATTGTATCGGATATCATCTAATATATCAGTATTCATGCAAACCCTAAGCATATATCATGATCTTTATAGATTAAAAGCAGCCTATGATTTTAATACTCGAACACATCATCACAACCGCAAGGATTCGCATATTCATCTGAACTAGTCATACACGACAACACTTTTCATAACAAAAATCATACGAGCACATAATCATAATCAATTATACAGAAGATCATCACATGAATCGTAACAAAATCGAAAAACCCTTACCTTAAACGATGACAACTAGCAAACCGGGACAAGCTTGGATTCGATCCGAGGGATGTGGGCTGTTTGCGCGACCGAGAGGGGGGGGGCTGCTTGCCGTCGCACACCACAAGGGAGTAGCTTTTAGGGTTTGTTTTTTTTTTTTTGAGCACCCCATGCATCATACGTATACATACATAGAAGTTGGGGGGGCGGTTTGGGCTATTCTTGGGCCGCAAGGAGTGTGGTCCGCAAGGGGGTGTGGGTGGCGGGTTGGGTTTGCTTGGTCGCGAAGTCGAAACGTTTCATAGGCTTGGTTCGGTTCGACTTATAAATAGAATTACTAACCGATCATTATAATCTGATAAATAACTACACATAATACGACTCGACAATTACTCACAAACGTCTAATAATACGTAGCACGTAATTCAGATACAACCCGTTAAAACTCCCAAATATCGTGTATTCCCTAAATACTAAAGTTAGCGTAGTTATTGCGAGCGCGTAATTTAATTCTCCGAACTAAATTAGCGTATGGATGAATAACAATAAAGTAGCGTGTTTAAAGTACCTGAAAAACCGGGATGTCACATTATCCCCATGTTGAAAGAATTTTCGTCCTGAAAATTGAGTAAAAGCGGTTTAGAGTGCAACGCACAAATGTTCAGTTTGTTAGAATGGTACAAGGAAATCCCAGGCTGTCATATCTCGGAAGCGTAAAGCTTCCAAAAACTTCGCTGTTGTTGCACAAACCAACCATCCGTTAAGAAACAATATGCCGGCACTGCACCTCTGTGTAACAAGTGCAATTGTCATCATCAACCCCATCTACAGTGTCTTCATTGCACTAACTGTGGACGATCTGGCCATTTGGCCAACACTTGTCACTCTGCTCCTGCCCCGAAGCATGTGGCTCAAAACCCTATTCAGCCACAAGTAAATCCCGTACGACCTCACTATCCACCTGGGTCATGCTACAATTGTGGGGATCTTACCCACTACAAAATTAACTGCCCAAAGTTAGCAAATGCAAACCCGGCTTGTGGACGAGCATTCAATATCAATGCTAACAAGGCTCGTGCCGACAACGAAGTGGAGAACGGTACGTTCCTTGTTAACAACCATCCTGCTTCTATTCTTTTCGATTCGGGTGCTGATAGAAGTTTCGTATCCTAGCTTTTTACCTTTTCTTTCAATTCCTAGAACCAAACTAGGAAAGCCCTTAACAGTAGAGATAGCTAGTGGCAAACCTCTTGTACTCGATTCTGTCATTCGTAGTTGCCAATTGAACCTTAATAACCATCTTTTTCCCATTGACCTCACCCCAATGCAACTTGGGAGCTTTGACATCATAGTAGGAATGGACTGGTTAACTAAACACCATGATGAAGAGATCTGTTTTGATAAGATCGTTCGTATACCTCTCTCGTCTAGTGAAATCTTAGAGGTTCATGGAGAAAAACCCGTTAGTAGCCTTAAACTCAACACCTGTACCCAAGCCCAAAAATACCTACGAAAGAATTATGGAGCCTTCTTGGCACATATCAAAGAGGAGAAAGGCAAGGGCAAAACTATTCAGGACATCCCTGCTGTTCAGGATTATCCTGAGGTGTTTCCTGAAGAGCTACCTTGTTTACCTCCAGCACGACAAGTTGAGTTTCGTATAGATCTTGTACCTGGTGCCAACCCTATAGCCAAATCCCCTTACCGTCTTGTACCGTCTGAGATGCAAGAATTATCGAAACAACTTCAGGAGCTTTCAAACAAAGGATTTATTCGTCCAAGCTTTTCACCTTGGGGCGCTCATGTGTTATTCATTAAAAAAGAAGGATGGGTCTTTCTGTATGTGTATCGATTATCGTGAGCTCAACAAACTCACAATAAAAAAATTGATATCCCCTACCTCGCATTTATGATCTCTTTGATCAGCTACAAGGTGCTACCTGCTTCTCAAAGATTGGTTTGCGTTATGGGTATCATCAACTTCGTGTTCTTGAAGAAGATATTCCGAAGACTGATTTCCGCACATGATACAGTCACTATGAGTTCACTATCATGCCCTTCGGATTAACAAATGCTCCTGCCGTCTTCATGGACTTGATGAATAGGGTTTGTAAACCTTATTTGGGCAAGTTCATCATTGTTTTCATTGATGAAATTTTGATTTATTCAAAGTCTCGAGCCGATCAAGACCAACATCTCTGTCTAATGATAGAACTCCTAAAGAAGGAGCAACTTTATGCCAAATTATCCAAGTGCAAATTTTGGCTAAAGGAAGTTCAATTTTTGGGACATATTGTCAATGAACAAGGTACACATGTAGATCCCGCCAAAATTAGTGCGTTTAAGGAATGGGATACACCTACTACTCCTACCGAAGTTCGTTCATTTCTGGGTCTCGCGGGTTATTACCGCCGCTTTATCGCAAACTTCTCCAAAATTGCGGTTCCCTCACTACTTTGACTTAAAAGAATAAACCTTTTGAGTGGGGACCCAAACAAGAAGAAGCTTTTCAGACCCTCAAATAGAAGCTTTGTAATGCTCCTATTCCATCCTTACCTGAGGGCAACAACGACTTTGTCGTACATTGTGATGCATCGAACTTAGGCCTTGGCTATGTTCTCATGCAAAGAGATAAAGTTATAGCCTATTCATCATGACATCTGAAGATTCACGAAAAGAACTACACCACTCATGATCTTGAGTTAAGTGCTGTTGTTTTTGCTCTCAAAATTTGGAGACATTACCTATACGGTACGAAATGCGTGGTTTTCACAGACACAAAAGTCTCCAACACATATTCAATCAAAAGGAGCTAAACATGAGACAGCGATGATGGGTCGAACTTCTGGACGACTACGACTGCGAGATTCGCTACCATCCTTGTAAGGCGAATGTCATAGCCGATGCATTTAGTCGTAAGGAAAGTGTCAAGCTACATTGTGTTCAAGTTCGAACTGACATCCAGACACGTATTCTTGAAGCTCAACGTACTTGTGTTACACAGGCAAGATAGGTGATGAATTACCACATCATCTTGAGCTTCGAGTTGAAACAAAAGACAATGGGTTATTTTACTACCTGAACCGTTTGTGGGTTCCAAGCCAAGACAATCTCCGCACCTTGATAATGAATGAGGCTCACAAGTCTCGTTATTCAATCCATCCTGGTGCAGACAAAATGTACAAGGATCCTCGTACCCAGTATTGGTGGCCGGGTATGAAGAAAGACATTGCCTTGTACGTATCCATATGTCTTACGTGTCTCAAAGTTAAGGTTGAACATCAATGCCCTTCTGGTTTTTTTGAACAACCAGAAATTCCGGTTTGGAAATGGAAAAACATTGCAATGGATCTCATTACCAAATTATCGCGCACTCCTAAAGGTCACAATGCCATTTGGGTAGTCGTTGTCGTTTAACAAAGTCAGCACACTTCTTTTCCAATTCGTGAGGACTTCTCTGCTGACAAACTTGCTAAAATCTATGTTGATGAGATTGTATCTTGTCATGGTGTTCCTTTAGACATCATATTAGATCATGATGCTCGATTCTCATTTCACTTTTGGAAGATCATGCAATCTGCCATGTGAACCAAACTTAACTTGAGCACTGCTTATCATCCTCAAATGGATGGACAATCTGAAAGGTCAATCCAAACACTAGAGGATATGCTTAGAGCGCGTGTGATCGACTTTGGTGGTAGTTGGGATTCGCATCTACCTTTGATCGAATTCTCCTACAACAACAGTTATCACTCCAGCATCAACATGGCACCTTTCGAATCTCTGTACGGTCAAAAATGTCGATCACCTGTCTGCTGGAATGAAGTTGGTGAATCTCAGTTCATCAGACCTGAACTCATTCAAGACAGAACTGACAAAGTGAAGAAAATTCGTGATAACCTTTTGACAGCTAGAAGCCATCAAAAGACTTATGCGGACAAACGACACAAGCCCTTGGAATTCCATGTCGGTGATCACGTCCTACTCAAGGTATCCCCTTGGAAAGGTGTGGTCAGATTTGGAAAGAAAGGAAAATTTGCACCACGATATGTTGGACCATTCAAGATCGTTGAGAGGATCAGAAAGGTGGCCTACAAACTTGAGCTACCTCCTGAACTTAGAATTGTTCATCCACTTTCCACGTTTCCAATTTGAAAAAGTGTTTGGCTGATGAAAACCTCCACATCCTTCGTGATGAAATTTGGGTTGATAACACGATGCACTTTGTAGGGAAACCTGTGGAAATATTGGACCGTGAAGTCAAAGAGCTCAAGCGTAGATGAATACCAATGGTTAAAGTTCGATGGGAGTCCAAACGTGGCCCAGATTTTACTTGGGAACGAGAGGACCAAATGAAAGCGAAATACCACGTCTATTCTCATAAGTTTCCTCTAATTAAATTTCAGGACGAAATTTCCTTAAGTAGGGGAGACTGTGACATTTGTGTCTTTCAATCATCGTACATTTCCAAACAATTTTGTATTAATGAAACATTTTTTATTTATTCCGAGATTTTAATAAATACATATGACATTTCACGTTTCAACTCTTGTACAATTTCAACCCCTCAAACCTTTTCTTGAAACCGTTACGCAAATGTAATCAGTTTAATGCGACATACACTCTGGGACAAGGACATAAGCTAAACATACCCTAAATACCTTTATATAACTTAGAAATAAGTTTTGAAGGGTTCGGTATGGCAAAAACACGCTTATGCAACTCTAGGGACTATTTGCGACAAACTGCGAAAGTCTGCCGATTCTCGTATTCTTTAATACGAACCATGTTTACTCATCCAAAAAAATTTTTAATCAATAAAATCTTGTATTTTATTGATAATAGTGCAAAAATTTTAATCGTTGCGCAATTTCGGTCGTTTTCGTGTTCGTTATAACGTTCGTCGTAATTAAGCGAAAAACGCAACCGTACAACCGAACGAACCGACATCCATGACATTTTTGGACATAATTCAAGTCACGTATGCTTTAACTTCCTCATTCAACCTTAAAATTAGGTTAAAAGGAAAACACGACCAAACAAGTCTAGGGGCCTAATCTGCCATTTGAAACTTCTACCCCTGCTAGGGCCTTACGAACCGTAAGACCTAAGTCCATACGGTCTGTATGGGGTCCCCAGCTAAGCAGAAAAGTTGGCAGAAACTTGGAAATTTCTCCTTCAAATCCTTGGGCTCCAAGTTCACGTAATTTCCAGCATTTTACCTGCAATTGACAAGTGTTTAAGCCTCCCTAAGATCATGCCAACACATGGGACACACGTATTGATCTTATGAACATCTAAACACTATAAATAGCAACCAAAATCCATCATTTTCACTTGCTCATTTCAATTTCTCTTCCTCTTTTCTATTGGAGCTTGCTTCTACTTATAGAGGCCTCCTACTGAAGTTCTAATCATTCCTAGAACACAAGTAAGTGTTCTTCCTTAGTCTTGTTCATTTATTTTGGCTATTTTGAGCCAAAAGTCAAACAGTTTAACTTCTTGTTTGACTTCGGTTCTGACCATTTTTGGTCAAGTCAAAGTTGAGTTGAACTTTGCAACATGATCATAATCACGAAGGTTATGATCCCTAGCGGTTACACCTTCTGATTACCATGTTTATTAGTCGAAGTGACGAGTCAAAGTTTTGGTCAAGAATGCGCAAAATGTGCATTTTATGATGGACTATTTTCGGGTATCAAAACACTAAGTTTTGATACCAAATCAGTTTTGCAACTTAGTTAGACATGTTTTGAAATGTCTAACTCGTAACTTCATGTTTAGTGTTTTATTTGGGTCGTAAGTCGAGCGGTCTTAACCACTGCTTTGACTTTTGAATCCG
The DNA here is from genome assembly GCA_947069175.1 of Scalesia atractyloides. Lineage (NCBI taxonomy): Eukaryota > Viridiplantae > Streptophyta > Magnoliopsida > Asterales > Asteraceae > Scalesia > Scalesia atractyloides. The sequence continues at coordinate 35,002,531 of CAMTDV010000030.1, forward strand.
ACCCGTTTGGTCGATCTTAGGATTCGACCAAACACATATTTGTGACCAAAGTTGTATAGGGAATAACCTACTGAGGTTATACCTTATGATCACGTCGTTTGGTTAGTGTTATGATTAGTCGCTTATTATGTCCCTAAAAATGACTAAAATGCCCTTTTTGCACATAAATCCATTTTAAGCATATGCAATCAAACTTTTGACATATAAATAGGTGTTATAACATTTTCAATTATGTTTGTGCATTTAAGACTTATCATAGAACAAATTTAACCATCCGAACACGCGTCAAAAGCACTTAGGATCCTTTCCAAATCAGAATTTTAAGTTTAGTAAACCATATCATATGAGTTCCAACACTCATTTGGTTTATAAGACTTCATTCTATCTGAATCCTCCAATTAACGTCATGGCATTAACATAATTATCCGATATTAGGACACACTTGAATCCTCGGACTCTTGAGCTTTGTTTATCTTCTTGAAGAACGACATTCTTGCAATCCCAAGTGAGTACATAGTCCCCTCTTTTACGTTTTCAAATATTTTGGGGTGATTCATATGTGCCTATCACTACTTTTGGTTTTCATCACATTATACATGTTTGTCTTATTTAGTACATATAGTACATGATTTTAAAACATTTTGCTTCGTATGTTGACTTAACATACCTAGTACATCATATTCAAAGACATTTTATACGGTATATTCATGGTATATTGACTTAGTTTACCTACACATGGTTCAAAGACATTTTACATGGTATATTGACTTAGTATACCTACACATGGTTTCAAAGACATTTTGCTTCGTATGTTGACTTAGTATACCTAGTACACGATTTCAAAGACATTTTGTTTGGTATATTGACTTAGTATGTCAAGTACATGGTTTCAAAATATTTTCATGACATGCTTACATTTTTCAAGACATATTGGTGCGTTGAATATAAAATGACACATTCATTAACATTGATCACGCCGACCGGTAGTATGTAATGGTACCATAAGATTGACATTCCCGTTCCCGCTTCCTAGGTTTGTTTAGAAGTGACCTTAGGGAATGACAGAATCCGATGAACATTGATAGACCTTTGCCTTTATAAAGGTCTATATGACAGTCAAAGGCTTGGATGTATTCGCTAACAATCCTAATATATGTTTTCTACAATAAAAGTGATGGTTTATAAGACATACGTTTTGGTTTAAACAAAACCTTTGTTTATTCAAAGATATTGTTTTATACAAGACATTTTGATTACACAAAGACATTGGTTTACACAAGACACTGGTTTATACACGACATTGGTTTACTCACAACATTGGTTTATACAAGACAGCATATTGGTTTATATAACACATCACATTGGTTTAAACAAGACACTTTCATTGGTTGGTTTATGGTTAGTGATTTAAATAATGAGACATGTATAATATGATAAAAGCATGGTGGATACGCTGTTGGTACTTCCTATATATAAGTGCTTTATTATATTACATATTGTAGCGTTATCTAAACCATTTCAAACAAAATACAAGACAATCCATTTTTATACAAGACACGACATATTTTTATACAAAACACGAGATTTTTTTATACAAGACATGACATATTTTTGTTATTAAGTTAACCTCACATCATTTCTTTTATATCATTTGATTTTCACATGATTTCATAAAAGTAACATTTTATAACGGTTCATGGCTATTTTGTATTAGTTAAACATTTTTTTAACATTCAAAGCCATGATCATCATGACAAAACCTATGTTACTCACATGCATTTTTATGCTGACGTATTTATTTTCACATATGTTTCAGGTGCGAATGTTTGATGTTGTGCATGCTACATCTAGGTCGGACTTGGGCCTTAGTGACTTAAAACTTATGAAAGACAATTTTATTTACGTTATGTTTTCTGTTTTACTCAAGAAAATGTAAACAATTTAATTTAATAATACAAAACGTTAATTACCATGGTTGTGAGACAATAGTTCTGTTACGGGACTCCTCGACGTTTCTGCCGCGGTTTGTTGTTTTACGCGGTCGGGGTGTGACAAAGTATATGATATGATTGAGAAAGATGGGATCGAGACTGTACTCAATTTGCTTGTTAATGAAAATGTGAATGTTGATGCTTACATGAACGACTCTACACAAAAATATGTCTGTAAATATGTTTGTACATAGTTTACTTTACTTGTTAAAAGTTATGTAAATACTTTACTTACTTTTTAAATCCAAAAAGATTTTCAACGAGCCAATGTTGGAGAATGGATCTTTGAAGTCTGGTAAGAAAAAGTTCCTTAATTTGAAACTTTAAAATTGACAAAAACATCAGTTGTTCACAACAGGTTTAGCCAAGGTCATTAACTTGGACTTGGTAAAAAAAATTAGTTAATCAAGGTCATTAACTTGAACTTGATCAACTAAGTGGATTTCATTTCAATATTTGAAAAATTAAATGAATTGAAAAAGGTTTTGAATGTTAAATGTTTCGAGGTCATTAATTTGAACTTAAAATAACTGAAAAATGAAGATTAAAATTTGAAGTACAAGTTTTGTACATGTGGTATGTAATACATCAAAGTTAGAATCTGAAATGTTTATTTGAATTCCCAAGTACTTTGAAACAGGAAGTACAGTTTTAGGGGGAGCAGATTGAAACGTGATTTAAGATAAAGCTCAAAGCTAGGGGGAGCATAGCTCACAGCAAGGGGGAGGAGCTTGGAGATTAAAGTTTTATCAAGTTAAATTGAAAAAAAGAGAACGTTTGAAGGCTATAAAGTTTAATGCTTATTCAAGGATAAAGATAAAGACTCAGGAACTTATTTGAAGTCTGATGATTACAAGGTGTTCAAAGAAGACTATGACACTTGAAGACTGACGAGGATGATTATTGTCAAAAGATGTCTATGAAAGTAGATGACTGCAGCAACATCCAAGGGGGAGTCTGTTGGTGCATATATCTGTTGCCTTCGTCATTACACGAGAATGAATCTGGAATAAGTGAGAGTTTCTGAAGGCTGAACAAGACAAAGTAGATATCCAAGAGGGAGTTTATTGGTGCTTAATGTCTATAGAATAGTCTTGTATCGAGTCTGTATAGTATAGGTGAAAAGAGGCATATTTAAGAATGTTAGATAGCAAGTTCGCTCATGATTGTTTGTGAGAAGCCAAGTTCGGCCGAACTTGACTAGCTCAAGTTCGGGCGAACTTACACCATGGCTGTCCTCTCACCAACGAACTTGTAACACTATATATAGGTGCCTTAGGATTTCATTTGTAAGGAGTTGAAGATTTTGGGACAGATACGGCGAAGCTCTGTCGGATCCGGATCTTGAATGTATCGAACTTTAGATCAATGAAAACAACTATTAAACGAGTAATTCTTGTTTTTTGGTTAACTTGTCATTAGTTTCCGCCTAATCAGACAATAGATAATAAGTTTAGGTTCTCGTGCTAATCGTGGACGTTCCTACACACGTAATGAACGAGAACGGGATACATGTCGACCTGTCAAAGATTGAAGCTATAAAAAATTGGAACACCCCAAAAACTCCAATGGAAGTACGACAATTTATGGGATTAGCGGGCTATTATCGGAGATTCATTGAGAACTTTTCAAAAGTTGCTCAACCGCTAACCTCTCTCATGCGAAAGGATAAAAAGTTTGATTGGGTGGAAAAGCAAGAAGCGGCTTTTCAACTACTCAAGGATAAGCTATGTGGAGCGCCGATCTTATCACTTCCGGACGGTGCCGATGACTTTCTGATGTATTGTGATGCATCGCATCAAGGCTTGGGTTCCGTGTTAATGCAACGAGAAAAAGTCGTCGCGTACGCATCGCCCTAATTGAAATTTCACGAAAGGAACTACACCACCCATGACCTAAAGTTAGGCACGGTGGTATTTGCATTGAAAATTTGGCGTCATTATCTCTATAGTACCAAGTGCACCATAATCACGGATCACAAGAGTCTTCAACATATTTTCGATCAAAAGGAATTAAATATGCGCCAACGGTGTTGGGTGGAATTGTTGAATGACTATGACTATGAAATCAAGTACCATCCGGGCAAAGCAAATGTTATGGCGGATGCGTTGAGCCGGAAGGAACGAGTCAAAACATTACGAGTACGAGCCTTGGAGTTAACGATTCAAACACACTTTACTACTCGAATACGTGAGGCACAACAAGAAGCTCTCAAAGCGGAACATATTCAAATTGCGTCATTACGATGCATGGAGAAACAAATAGAGCTAAAAGGCGATGGAACTTTGTATTTCATGGGAAGAATTTGGGTTCCACTTTTTGGTGGCCTACGAGACTTAGTATTGGATGAGGCACACAAGTCAAAATACTCGATACATCAAGGAGCTGACAAAATGTACCAGGATCTGAAAGAATATTATTGGTGACCTAACCTCAAGGGAGATATAGCGACCTATGTTGGGAAGTGCCTGACATGCGCAAATGTCAAGACCGAATATCAAAAGCCGTCTGGTTTATTACAGCAACCGAGATTCCCGTTTGGAAATGGGAATAAATATCAATGGATTTTATTACGAAATTACCAAGGACCTCTCGAGGTCATGACATGATTTGGGTAATTGTCGACCGATTGACCAAGCCAGCTCACTTTTTACCAATACGTGAGAAGGATAGTACAGGGAAGTTAGCTGAACTTTTCCTCAAAGAGATTGTGACACGTCATAGAGTGCCTGTTTCAATAATCTCGGACTGAGATGGTCGCTTTGTGTCAAGGATGTGGCAATTATTTTAAGCATCGTTTGGATCTCGCTTAGATCTAAGCACGACTTTTCATTCGCAAACCCATGGCCAAAGCGAATGAACCATCCAAACTTTTGAAGATATGCTTCGTGCCTGTGTGATGGATCTAGGCAGAAACTGGGATACTCACTTACCTTTGGTATAGTTCTCGTATAATAACAGTTATCACACAAGCATTAAAGCCGCTCAGTTCAAAGCACTATATGGATGAAAATGCCGTTCACCGCTATGTTGGGCGGAAGTCGGTGACAAACAACTTATTGGTCCCGAACTAGTCCAAGAGACTACCGACAAGATATTCAAAATACGAGACCGTATCAAAGCGGATCGTGATAGGCAAAAGAGCTACACGGACAGAAGACGTAAACCATTATCCTTCGAGGTCGGAGACAAAGTTTTACTAAAAGTCTCGCCTTGGAAGGGCGTAGCTAGAGAAGCGTGGAAAGCTAAACCTGATATACATTGGGCCTTTTGAAATTCTGGCAAAGATTGGTACTGTCACTTACAAGTTAAAGTTGCTAGAGGAACTCAATAACATCTACCACACATTTCATGTTTCAAACCTCAAGAAAGTCCAACCAACTAAACTTTTATCATCCCAACAGATGAAATTCACATAGACGAAAAACTCCAGTTTACCGAAGAACCCATAGAGGTTATGGACTCGAAGGTCCAAAAGACAAGGAGAAGCCTGTAAGACCCCGACCGTGTAAAAACAACAAACCGCAGCGGAAACATCGGGGAGTCACATTACAAATTGTTTCACAACACATGGTACTTAAAGTTTTGTATTATTAAATTGATAACATGATTACATTGTCTTGGATTTAAAAACGAAATAACACAACAATTGTCTTTCGAGTTTTAAAGTAACTAAGGCCCTAGTCTGTCCTATGTGTAGCAAGCATCGTAACATCACACATTAGCTCCTCAAACATATGTGAAAATGCAGTCAGCATAAAAAGCCGGCGAGTACATAGGTTTTGTGAGTGTGTCCAATTCATGGCTTTGAATACATATTGCAATATAATTAACCAACAATTGTCTTTCGATTTTTATAGTAACTAAGGTCCGAGTCTGTCCTATGTGTAGCAAGCATCGTAACATCACACATTAGCTCCTGAAACATATGTGAAAAGGAAGTCAACATAAAACGTCGGCGAGTACATAGGTTTTGTGAGTGTGTCAAATTCATGACTTTGAATACATATTGCAATACCTCGTCAGACTACTAGAGTCGTTGAATGTAAACCTTGCATCAAAAGTGTTTGATATTGCAATATAATTAACTAACTAAAACGTGTTGGTTAGTGTTTGTGAAAATCTTTGTAGCCATGAATCTTGACTGAAACATTTCATTTGTAAAACCCTGTAGTAACTCGATTTAAAAGAAAATTTCGTATGGTTTATATCTTTAAGTGAAAATCGTTGCGTTTAATCGTTTGAAAACATTTTTCCAAGTGATTTAGATAACGCCACGGTATATAATACGATAAAAGCACATATATATAGGAAGTACCAACGGCGTACCAACAATTCTTTTATCATATAACACATGTCTCGTTATCTAATAACATACCATAAACCAATCATCCAATTTTTTGTGTTATAAACCATTCGTCCGTGTTATAAACCATTCATCCTTGTTATAAACCATTCGTCTGTGTTATAAACCAATCGTCTGTGTTATAAACTCATCGTTCGTGTCATAAATAAATCGTCCATGTTTTAATTGTGAAAATTGTGGGCGTTCTTTGTTGAATACATTCAAACCTGTGTTGATTCGTCTAGACCATCAAAGGGTCTCTTTAAATCTACTAACAAACCTCCAAAGGGTTTGTTAAAAAAATACAGTTTCTATCATTCCCCAAACTTCCCCACAAACACCGGGAATTTTGGTAACGGGATTTTCAGTCATATGGTACCATAACTTACTACTGGTCGGCTTGGCCAAAGTTAATGAATGTCATTCGTGTTATGGATAACGCACCAACAAGTTCGTTCACATTATTAAAATCGTCATGTTATATATAAACCATAGACTTTGTTTTGAAAACCTGAAACGGTTTAGCACATATGAATCACCCCAAAATATTTGCAAACATAAAAAAGGGGAGCTATGTACTCACTTGGGATTGCAAGAGTGTCCTTATTTCAATGATCAAACAAATTCAAGAGTTCAAGGATTCAAGCGTGTCTTGTGTTCAAGGAAGTCTTAAAACTTCAGTAGGAGGTCTCCAATTGCTGGAAACAAGCTACAACAGAAGAGAGAAAGAAAGAAAGAAGATGCAAGTTTGAAGTGAACTTGGACATGGCAATTTATAGTGAACTTGAGCTCACCAAATCAAGCCAAGTGTCCCTTGAGGTGTTATGACATGCTTAGTGTCCTTACACATGTCCAGTGCAGGCGATTAGTGGCAATAATCGCGACTTGTGGCCAAGGAAATGAACAAGAAGTAGTCAGCAAGTTTCCGCTGAGCTGGGGACCCCATACGGACGGTATGGGCTCAGGTCTTATGGTCCGTAAGGCCCTTGTGCTGGCACCAAGTTTGGAAAGTTGGCAGCTTTGGCCCTGGACTTGTTTTGTCGCGTTTCTTCACTTTTAACCCCATTTAATGTCACAAATGTCATTTCATCCTGAAATTTAATTAGAGGAAACTTGTGAAACAGATGTGGGTATTTCGCAATCCTCTCGTTCCCAAGTAAATTCTGACTATCGGTATTCGTCTAGGCTTGAGTTTCTTGACTTCACGGTCTAATATCTCCACAAGTTTCTCAGCAAAGTGCATAGTGACATCAACGTGAATTTCGTCGAGGGGAATGTGTAGATTTGTATCGGCTAAACACTTTTTCAAATTGGACACGTGTAATGTTGGGTGAACGTTCCCAAGTTCAGGAGGTAGCTCAAGTCGGTAGGCCACCTTTCCGATTCTCTCAACAATCTTGAATGGTCCAACATATCGTGGTGCAAGTTTTCCTTTCTTTCCAAATCTGACCACACCTTTCCAAGAGGATACTTTGAGTAGGACGTGGTCACCAACTTGAAATTCCAAGGGCTTGCGTCACTTATCCGCATAACTCTTTTGACGGCTTCTTGCTGTCAAGAGGTTATCACGAATTTTCTTGACTTTGTCTGTTGTGTCATGAATGAGTTCAGGTCTAGTGAGTTGAGCTTCACCGACCTCATTCCAACAGACATGTGAACGACATTTTTGACCGTATAGAGCTTCGAAAGGCGGCATGACGATGTTGGCGTGATAACTATTGTTGTAGGAGAATTAAATCAACGGTAGATACGAATCCCAACTACCACCAAAGTTGATCACACATGCTCTAAGCATATCTTCTAGTGTTTGAATAGTCCTTTCGGTTTGTCCATCCGTTTGAGGATGATAAGCAGTGCTCAGATTGAGTTTGGTTCCCATGGCAGATTGGATGGTCTTCCAAAAGTGAGTTGAGAATCGAGCATCTCGGTCAGATATGATGTCCAAAGGAACCCCATGACGAGATACAAGCTCATCGACATAGATTTTGGCAAGTTTGTCAGTAGAGAAATCCTCCTGAATTGGTAAAAAGTGTGCTGACATTGTTAGACGATCAATGACTACCCAAATAGCATCCTGACCCGTAGATGTGCGTGGTAGTTTAGTGGTGATATCCATCGCAATGTTCTCCCACTTCCATATCGGTATTTCTGGTTGCTCAAGCAAACCAGATGGGCGTTGATGTTTAGCCTTGACTTTAAGACAAGTTAGGCATTTAGACACATACAAGGCAATGTCTTTCTTCATACCCGACCACCAATACTGGGTACGAAGATCCTTGTACATTTTGTCTGCACCAGGATGGATTGAATAACGAGACTTATGAGCTTTGTCCATCAATAAGATGCGGAGATTGTCTTGACTTGGAACCCACAAATGGTTCAAATAATAGAGTAACCCATTGTCTTTCGTTTCGAGTTGAAGTTCGAGATTTCGAGGAAGCTCATTTTTAAACAAGCTTTGGGTTACACATGTACGTTATGCTTGAAGGATACGTGTTTCGAAATTGGATTGAATTTGAACACAATGAAGCTTGACATGTTCCTTACGACTAAGTGCATCGGCAACAACATTCGCCTTGCCAGGATGGTAGCGAATTTCGCAGTCGGAGTCGTTCAAGAGTTCGAGCCAGCGTCGTTGTCTCATGTTTAGCTCCTTTTGGTTGAATATGTGTTGGAGACTTTTGTGGTCAGTGAAAACCACACATTCCGTACCAAAACGGTAATGTCTCCATATTTTGAGAGCAAAAATTACATCACCTAACTCAAGATCATGAGTTGTGTAGTTCTTCTCATGGATTTTCAATTGTCTTGACGCGTAGGCTATGACTTTATCTTATTGCATGAGAACACAACCAAGGCCTAGATTCGATGCGTCACAATAGACAACGAAATCGGCGTTGCCATCATGTAAAGATAAAACAGGAGCATCATAGAGTTTTTGTTTTAGTGTTTGAAAGGCTTCCTCTTGTTTGGGTCCCCATTCAAAAGGCTTATTCTTCTTAGTCAAAGCAATGAAGGGAACCGTGAACTTTGAGAAGTCCGCGATAAAACGACAGTAATACCCAGCAAGACCAAGAAATGAGCAAACTTCTGTGGGCGTAGTGGGCGTGTTCCAATCCTTATTCGCAGTGATATTGGAAGGATCCACATGTTGCTCATTGACTATGTGGCCCAAGAATTGAACTTCTTTAAGCCGAAATTCACACTTGGAAAAATTGGCATAGAGTTGTTCTTTCTTTAGAAGTTTCATCGTTAGACGGAGATGTTGCTCATGATCGGCTCGAGATTTTGAACAAATGAGGATGTCGTCGATGAAAACAAGATGAACTTATCTAAATAAGGTTCACAAACCGATTATTTAAGTCCATGAAGATGGTTGGAGCATTTGTCAAACCAAATGGCATGACAGTGAACTCATAATGGCCGTATCGAGTGCAGAAAGCAGTCTTGGGAATATCTTCCTCGAGTACACGAAGCTGATGATACCCAGAACGCAGATCGATCTTGGAAAAACAGGTAGCACCTTGTAGTTGATCAAAGAGATCATCAATGCGAGGTAGGGGATATCAATTTTTGATTGTGAGTTTGTTGAGCTCACCCTAATCGATACACATACGAAAGGATCCATCCTTCTTTTTCACGAAAAAGACAGGAGCGCCCCAAGGTGAAAAGCTCGGACGAATGAATCTTTTGTCAGATAACTTTTGTAGTTGTTTCGATAACTCTTGCATATCAGATGGTGCAAGACGGTAAGGAGATTTGGCTGTAAAGTTGGCACCAGGTACAAGATCTATACAAAACTCAACTTGACGTGTTGGGGGTAAACCAGGTAGCTATTCAGGAAAGACCTTAGGATAATCCCGAACAATGGGGATGTCCTGAATAGTTTTACCTTTGCTTTCTCCTCTATGATATGTGCCAAGAAGGATACATAATTCTTTCGTATGTATTTTTGGGCTTTGGTACATGTCATGAGTTTTAGGCTACTAGAGGGTTTCTCTCCATGAATTTCTAGGATTTCGCCAGATGGAAGAGGTATTCGAACTATCTTGTCAAAACAGATAACTTCGGCATGATGTTTGGTTAACCAATCCATTCCTGTGATGAGGTCAAAACTCCCGAGTTGCATTGGCGTGAGTTCAATGGGAAAATGATGGTTATTGAGGTTCAATTGGCAATCACGAATGACAGAATCAAGTTTAAGGGGTTCGCCACTAGCTTTTTCGACTGTGAAGGGCTTTCCTAGTTTAGTTCTAGGCATTGAAAGCAAAGGTTCGAAAGCTAGGGATACAAAACTTCTGTCGGAACCCGAATCAAAAAGAACAGAGGTAGGATAATTGTTAACAAGGAACGTACCATTAACAACTTCTTTATCAGCACAAGCCTCGTTGGCGTTGATGTTAAATGCACGTCCACGGGCTGGATTAGCATTGACTAGTTTCGGGCAGGTGTTCTTGAAGTGACCCATTTTTCCATAGTTGTTACAAGACCCAGGTGGAAAGTGAGGTCGAACGGGATTTGCTTGGGGTTGAACAGGGTTTGGGTTGGCTTGATTTGGGACAGATCGACAAATATAGGCCAAATGACCGAGTCGTCCACATGAAGTACACTGACGACAAGGTAGGTGAGCTAGGTGGTGACCATTGCATCGGTTGCACAACGGTGCAGTACCAGCATATGCTTTCCTCGCTGGAGGTTGAGCTGGTTGGTTTTGGGTGGCTTGATTGGGTTGAGCAGTCACAGTAAATATTTGTGAAGCCTTACGTTTCTTCGAACCTTTGTTTTCCTTTTGTTTCTCTTGGGTTGTCTTGGCAGATGATTTCTTGTCGCCTTTTCGATGGAGTTTACCTTTCTTGACTTGTGAGTTAGTCAACGTTGTAGCTAGCTCAATGGCTTTTCGGGTGGTAGTAGGATTGCTACAAGTAACAATGTCCTAAACGGGGTCAGTCAGACCATCTATGTATTTCTGAATCCCCTTATCCAAAGGCGTCACCATCGTAGGACATAACAAGCTCAACTCTTCGTATCGATCAGTATAAGCATGATTTTCCCCACTATCTGGCTTAAGATCATAGAATTCATTCTCAAGCGCCCTATGCTCGTGACGAGGGAAGAATTCCTTCATCATATGAGCCCTAAGCTCTTCCCATGTTTGTGCCATCGCCACATCGGCACCCTTGTCTCTCATCACTCCGTTCCACCATGTGAATGCTCTCTTTTGAAAGACACTCGAAGCAAACTCTACTTTGCATTCATAAGGACACTGCACATAATGAAAAGTGCTCTCGATACTTTCGAACCATTGTAGGAGCCAGTAGCTCCCTCAGACCCAGAAAACTTGAGTGGTTTAGCTGAACAAAATTATTTATAGTTGCACTGAGCAGGTACATTGTTGTTGTTATTGTTATTGTAAGCTTGATTAAGTTGGGTCACAAGGTTCAGAAGTATAGCGGCCATTTGTTGAGCAATTAAAGCCGCCATTTCGGTGTCTTGGGCAGTGTTGCGATGAGGATGCATTCTAAAAGAGAGCAAACATGAGAGAAAACGTGTGAGATTGACATTGGATAAACATAAGAGATATTATAAATATCGACGAAACTGAAGGATTGTGGTCATCCATTCATTTCTCAAAACAAACAAACGACACACGGTGACTAATCAAAGTAAATGGGTCTTTATAATGTATCGTGAAGACATACTTTAGCCTATAAGTGGACGCTCACCCCAAGAGTTCCCAAGTAAGAGTGACTTGTCCGATTAAGTGGATTTTTACGAACACTCTAGCCTTAGACAGAAAACTCAAGGTACAACCATCCACCCTTCCAGATTGCATGTGTCACATTATTAAAGCCCAAACTTTTGACGAGATTTCAAAAGACTTTGAAGGCATGAAGCCAAAAATGACTCATCTAAGGATAGATTTTTTCTTGTCAAAAGTTTTCAGAAATAGTTTGTGACTTTTGTATTGTCTTTGGTAATCACCTAAGGATAGGTGATGGTATTGTATTAAAAATCTAAACGCAAGTAAACTCGCGTTAGGGTTCTGGGAAGTTTGTAGTAAAGGTCAAAGTATTACTAATAACCTAATTCCCTATAACCATATGCTCTGATACCAATCTGTAACACCCCGACCGCGTAAAAACAACAAACCGCGGTGGAAACGTCGGGGAGTCACGTTACAAATTATTTCACAACACATGGTACTTAAAGTTTTGTATTATTAAATTGATAACATGATTACATTGTCTTGGATTTAAAAACGAAATAACACAACAATTGTCTTTCGAGTTTTAAAGTAACTAAGGCCCTAGTCTGTCCTATGTGTAGCAAGCATCGTAGCATCACACATTAGCTCCTCAAACATATGTGAAAATGCAGTCAGCATAAAAAGCCGACGAGTACATAGGTTTTGTGAGTGTGTCCAATTCATGGCTTTGAATACATATTGCAATATAATTAACCAACTAAAATGTGTTGGTTAGTGTTTGTGAAAATATTTGTAGCCATAAATCTTGACTAAAACATTTCTTTTGTAAAACCGAGTAGTAAATCGATTTAAAAGAAAACTTTGTATGGTTTATATCTTTAAGTGAAAATCATTGCGTGTCATCATTTGAAAACATTTGTCCAAGTGATTCAGATGACGCTACGATATATAATACGATAAAAGCACTTATATATAGGGATTACCAACAGTGTATTCACCATGCTTTTATCATATTACACATGTCTAGTTATCTAAATCACTTACAATAAACCAATCATCTAATTTTCTATGTTATAAACCATTCGTCCGTGTTATAAACCATTCATCTGTGTTATAAATCGATCGTCCATGTTATAAACCAATCGCCCATGTTATAAATAAATCGTCCATGTTTTAATTGTGAAAAGTGTGGTTGTTCTTTGTTGAATACATTCAAACCTGTGTTGACCTTTCTAGACCAACAAAGGGTCACTTTAAATCGACTAACAAACCTCCAAAGGGTTCATTAAAAAATACACCTTGTCGTTCCATAAAATTCCCCACAAACACCAGGAATTTTGGTAACGGGATTGTCAGTCCTATGGTACCATAACTTACTACTGGTCGGCTTGGCCAAAGTTAATGAATGCCATTCATGTTATGGATAACGCGCCAACAAGTTCGTTCACATTATTGAAATCATCATGTTTTATATAAACCATAGACTTTGTTTTGAAAACTTAAAAACGGTTTAGCACATATGAATCACCACAAAATATTTGCAAAACATAAAAGAGGGGAGCTATGTACTCACTTGGGATTGCAAGAGTGTCCTTGTTTCAATGATCAAACAAGCTCAAGAGTTCAAGGATTCAAACGTGTCTTGTGTTCAAGAAAGGCTTAGAACTTCAGTAGGAGGTCTCCAATTGCTGGAAACAAGCTCCAATAGAAGAGAGAAAGAAAGAATGAAGGTGCAAGTTTGAAGTGAGCTTGGACATGGCTATTTATAGTGAACTTGAGCTCACCATATCAAGCCAAGTGTCCCATGAGGTGTTATGACATGCTTAGTGTCCTTACACATGTCCAATGAAGGTGATAGGTGGCAATAATCGCGACTTGGTGGCCAAGGAAATGAACAAGAAGCTGCCAGCAAGTTTCTGCTGAGCTGGGGACACCATACGGACCGTATGGGCTCAGGTCTTATGGTCCATAAGGCCCTTGTGCTGGCACAAAGTTTGGAAAGTTGGCAGCTTTGGCCCCTGGACTTGTTTTGTCGCGGTTTGTCACTTTTAACCCCTTTTAACCTAATTTTTAGGCTTTATAAAGGTGTTAAAGTATATGTGACTTGAAATATGCAGAAATGTCGTGGATGTCAGTTCGTTAGGTTGTACGGTTGCGTTTTTCGCTTAATTACGACAAACGCTTTAACGAACACGAACGGTCAAAATTTCGCAACGATTGATATTTTTGCATTCTTATCAATAAAATACAAGATTTTCTTGATTACAAAAATTTTTGGATGTCTAAACATGGTTCGTATTAAAAAAATACGAGAATCGGCAGACTTTCGCAGTTTGTCGCAAATATCCCTGAGCTTGAATAAACATGTTTCTGCGTTACCGAACCCTTCAAAACTTATTTCTAAGTTATGTAATGGGTATTCAGGGCATTTTTAGCTTATATCCTTGTTTCGGAGTGTACATCGCATTAAACTGAGTATGTTTGCGTAACAGTTTGCGATTTCACTTCCAGAAGTAGTTTGAGAGTTTGAAATCGTGCAAGAATTGAATATGTGTAATTATCATGATAATTATACAAATCTCAGAAATAAAAAAAAAAGATTTCATTGATTGATAAATTGTTTGGAATCATTACATGATCAAATCACCACAAATGTCACAAAGTCGAATTAAACTGGTTAAAGTTCACTGGAACTCTCGACACGGACCCGAGTATACTTGGGAACGAGAAGACCAAATCAAAGTAAAGTACCCCCACCTGTTCGAGAAGACTCATTCAAAGGATAGCTCAAAGTGAATTTCAGGACAAATTGTTTTTAACAGGGGGAGTATGTGATAAACGACAAATAACCAGTAACATATATAGGTTTTCGTCGCGTCGCGAAACCAACCAAACTATATCCTAAAAGTATTGGTAGAGTGATGGGTGCAATATTCACGGTTACACTATTCAGGCTAGCAAAGTTGCTAAAACAAAACAGAACTATGAATGATGACATACGAAAGACATATCTGAGTCCATATATACATAAAAACAGTAATGTGGGAACCTCACTTGCAATAATACATAGCTTTCCGGTATAACACTTAAATCCTAACAATTCGAGGGCCCTCTGCGGCTAGTAAAGTTGGGCTCTTCAAATTTTCTTACAAAAATAACAATTTAACTCGCCTGCAACACTAATTCAGCATTTCTACGACTCCAGAATTATGATTAGATAATGAATGACAAGTGCCTTAAAACATTTTTGGAGATATAAAAAATCTATCAAATACATCGCTTATGTACTACGATGAACGTGTGACATTTGTGCCTTTATAACCAACATACAATTCTGAACAATTTCGAATCCAATGAAATCTTGCATTACATTCCCAGAAGTTGTATAATTACATGTGGCATTCACACATTTAAGTTCATGTACAATTTTGACACTTCATGGCTTTTTCTGGAAGATATACGTAAACGTAATTAGTTTAACATAACGTACACTCCGGAACAATGACATAAGCTTAACATACCTTAAATATCCTTTACATAACTTAGAAATAAGTTTTGAAGGGTTCGGTATGGCAAAAATAAGTTTATTCAAGCTCAGGGGCTTTTTTGCAAATGCTACGAAAGTACGCCATTTCGTGTATTTCTTAATCCAGGACATGTACGCGCATCCAAAAATTTTTGTAACCATTAAAATCTTGTATTTTGGTGATTGAAATGCAAAAATACCATTCGTTGCGCATTTGCGGTCATTTGCGCGATCATTACGATTTTAGTCGTAATTAACCGAAAACCGCAACCGTACGACCAAACGAACCGACACCGGGACATTTTTAGACTTATTTCATGTTCCCTATGCTTTAACGTCCTTATAGAGCTTAAAAATGTGGTTAGCGGGTGTTAGAAGTGCCAAAACACGACAAAACGTGTGCAGGGGCCTGTTCTGCCAAATTTTGAAACTTGAGGTTAGCTAGAGGCCATGCGGACCTCATCCATAATCCCATATGGTCCGCATGAGAACCCCAGATCAGTTGTTTTGTTGGCAGCAGCTCATTAACTCTCTTCATAACCAAGCATATGAAATTGCCACCCTTTCTTCTGCATTTGGCAAGTGTTATGACACTAATCAAACCCCTTGATGACTCATAGACACTTGTAATGACCTTGTAGCTTCAACTCAACTATAAATAGGCCCTTGATCATTCACTCCAACTTGCTCACTCATATCTTCTTATCTCAAACACTCTAAGTGGAGGCTACCACATTGTTAGAGGCCTCCTACCTGAGTGTTCTGTTCACTCTTGGAGCTCTTGGATGTTCTTCAACACAAGTATGTGCTCTATCCTAGTCTTGTTATTTCTTTTAGCTATTTCAAGCTAAAAGTTAAATAGTGTTCGTCTTTCAGCTTTGACCATTAATTAGTTAAAGCAAAGTTCAATTGAACTTTTCAACGTGATCGTAATCACGATGGTTATGATCCTTAGCGATCATACCTACTGATTACCATGTTTTCTAGTTGTAGTGACGAGTCAAAGTTTCGGTCAATAATGCGCAAAGTGCGCATTATATGATGGAACTACTTTTGAGTATCAAAACACTTTGTTTTGATATCAAAACATTTTTATAACTTAGTTAGACATGTTTTGGCATGTCTAACTCGTCACTTTTAGTTTAGTGCTTGTTTAGGGTCGTAAATCGAGCGGTCTTCACCACCGCTTTGACTTTCGAATCCGACCCGTTTGGTTGATCTTAGGATATGACCAAACACATATTTGTGACCATAGTTGTATAGGAAAAACCCTCTGAGGTTATACCTTATGGTCACGACGTTCGGTTAGTGTTATGCTATGTCGCTAGTTATGTCCTTTATAATGACCAAAACGCCCTTTTTGCGCATAAATCGATTTTAAGCATATGTAATCAAAGTTTTGACATATAAACTGACGTTACAACATTATTAAAAATGTTTTGGCAAATAAGACTTATCATAGGACATGTTTAACCATCCGAACCTATATTTACGAAAATGACCCGTTAAAGTAGCGTAAACTACCTTAACGAGTCATAACGGGTTAAAAGCACTTAGGATCCATTCCAAATCAGAATGTTGAGTTTGTTAAACCATTTCATATGAGTTCCAACACTCATTTGGTTTACAAAACCTCATTCTATCCGATTCTCCCGGTTATGTCCCAAGTTATTTACATGTTATCCGACTCATTAGGACACACTTGATTCCCTGATCTTTGGGCTTTGTTCACACATTCATACAAGGCTTATTAGCCTTCCCAAGTGATACATAGTTCCCCTCTTTTATGTTTTATAAATGTTTTGGGGTGATTCATATGTGCTAAACTGTTTTCAAGTTTTCATACAAATTCGATGGTTTATATAAACAATGTGATTTCAATAATGTGAACGAACTTGTTGGTGCGTTATCCATAACTAGAATGACATTCATTAACATTGGCTGAAGCCGATCAGTAGTAAGTTATGGTACCATAGGAATGACAATCCCGTTACTAGGCTATTCACTAGAATTCGGTGGGTAGTTTGGGAAGCGACAGAAACTGTTTATGATTAACAATTCATTCGTTGATTTGTTAATCTTGTTAAAGAGATCTTTTAGGGTCTATTAAAGATACCCTTAGAGTATAGTCAACACAGGCTTGAATGTGTTCATTAAAGAACGACCAAAAGTTTTCACAATTAAAACACGGGCAATTGGTTTATGACACGGACAATGGTTTATGACACGGACAATGGTTATGGTACGAACAATGATTTATGACAAGGACAAGTGGTTTAGGACAATGACACACAATGATCTTCACTTAAAGAAATAACCCATACAATATTTTCTTTTAAATCGACTTATGTACTCGGTTTTACAAAAGAAAAGCTTTCGGTCAAGATTCATTGTTACAATGTTTTCTTTTATTTATTTCGACTTGTTAAGTTGATTATATATTGCAAAATTAAACACTATTGTTTTCAAGGTTCACACTCGTTGACTCTTGAAGTTGGACGAGGTTTTGCATACAAAGCCATGAATTTGACACACACAAAACCTATGTTACTCACAGGCATTTTTATGCTAACGTACCTATTTTCACATATGTTTTAGGTTTATCTATGTGATGCCTGTCGTCGCATGCTACACATAGGATGGACTCAGGCCTTAGTGACTTTAAAATTTGAAAGACAACATGATTGTATTTCATTTCCATTATTCCAAGACATTGTAATTCGATAATTCAATAAAACAAAACTTTATATACCATGTGTTTGTGAAACAATTTGTAACGTGACTCCCCAAGTGTTTCCGCCGCGTGTTGTTATACGCGATTTGGGGTGTTACAGATTGGTATCAGAGCTCATGGCTATAGGGAATTAGGTTATTAGTAATGCTTTGACCAAGTCTATAACCTTCCTAGGACCCCAACACGAGTTTACTTTTTAGATTCTTAATACATTACCATCACCTATTCTTAGGTGATTACCAAAAAAACAAAGCACAATACATCTTTAGAAAGTCAAAAAAAAATTTCAAACCTCAAAAGAAATCATCTATCCATAGATGATTTGTTTTTGGGCTTAATGCCTTCAAAGTTTTCAACATCTCATCAAAGTTTGGGTTTTATTAATGTGAACACGTGCAATCTGGAAGGGTGGATGCATGTACCCTGAGTTTTCTGTCTAAGGATTAGAGTGTTCGTATAAATCCGCATTATCAGACCAGTCACTCTTACCTGGGAACTTTTGGGGTGAGTGTCCACTTATAGGCTAAAGCATGTCTTCGCGATACATTATAAAGACCCATTTACTTTGATTAGTCACAGTGTCATTTGTGTTTTAGGTAACAAACAAATGATCACAATCCTTATGCTTCATCGATATTTTTAAAACATTCACTTTGACTATCCTTTATCAATCCAATTTGTTATCTCTCATATTTTCCTCTCTCTTTCAGAATGCCTCCTCCTCACAACGATACTCAAAGGTCTGAACTGGCTATTACCATCGCCCAACAGATAGGCATAATACTCAGTGGGACCCTTAAGTTAGCTGTAGCCTTATCCAGTTTTTGAAGATAAGACCTAGCTGGCAACATAACGACTCAACGTATGGACACAAGATTTACACTGGCAATGTCAAGGTTTGTGTTGATGTCTGAATAAACACTTGAACTTTTATGTTTTCTGTTTATTTCCAAGAATCTTGAAAACACTTTGATTGTCTATAAATAAATTTGGTTGTTACATGTATGTGTGGTACACCCCTACAATACCAATACCAAGGACATGATTCCTTGCGAATCAAACTACTCTCGTAGTTTCTTCCATTTGTGATCGCCTGTCTCCACAAAAATCCTAAGTACTCATTTCTTCTAAGAAACAAAGTACAAGGCACAAATTATAACTCTTCACAAATACTCAAAGTACCACTATAAATCCTTTCTTGGATACCTAACGGTACTTCCATGAGTCCTTAAATGGTCTTATGAAATATGCCTATGTGCATATCACAACTCTCTGGTTTTTCACAACACTTTGCATAGTACATGATTTCAAAAACATTATACCTGATTTCAAAAATTCATGATTTCAAAGACATTTCATAAGATTCTAAAAAAAACATTTTAACATAGCATATTTACTTAATATACAAAGTGCATAATTTCAAAATACATATTTTCAAAAACATTCAAAGACATTTCACATGATTTCAAAACATTTTAACATTTCATATTTACCTAATATACCAAGTACACTATTTTCAAATGCATTTTGCTTGTATGTTGACTGAGCATACCAAGTACACGGTTTTCAAAGACACTTTGCTTCGTATGTTGACCTAACATATCTAGTGTGTGGTTTTCGAAACATTTTCACCACTCAAATCTCCAAATCCTTATAGGATCTTCCTATCTTCATAGTTAGATTCTTATGGATGTTTAAAGTGCAAATCGAAGTCCTTGATTGGATTCTTTGTGTACTTTAGTGCATATGTGACAAGACAATGTGACAAAACGATGTGACTAAACCAAATCCTTATAGCATCTATCTATCTTCATAGTTAGATTCTTGTGGATGTTTAAAGTACTAGGTTGAAATCCTTGATTGGATTCCTTGTTTACTTTAACACGTATATACGAGTTTGATAACCAAGTTGACGATTATGTGTTTTTGTGATCAATCGATTCAAAATGCTCACTATCCAAATCCTTGTAGAATCTTCCATATCTTTATGTGTTAGATTCTTAGAAGGATATCCAAAGTACGATTTTAAATCCTTAATGGGCATTTCTATGCAAATAGTTAGACCATTGGATTCCAAAGTACTAGTTAAAGAGGACTTTCAGGGTCTAGTTAAAGAGGTCATGTGTTGACCTAGTTAAAGAGATCATTCGTTGATCTAGTTAAAGAGGCCTTTCCGGGTCTTGTTAAAGAGGCCTTTCAGGGTCTAATTAAAGAGGCCTTTAAGGGTCTAGTTAAAGAGGTCATGTGTTGACCTAGTTAAAGAGATCATTCGTTGATCTAGTTAAAGAGGCCTTTCAGGGTCTAGTTAAAGAGATCATGTGTTGATCTAGTTAAAAAGATTGTTCGTCAATCTAGTTAAAGAGATCATGTGATGATCTAGTTAAAGAGACTCTTTGGTGGTCTGTTTAAAGAGATCATTTGTTGATCTAGTTAAAGAAACCCTTTTGTGGTCTAGACAAGTCATCGCATGTTTACTTGTTTGATTTTTCCCTACACATCACAAAATGAACTATGCAGACTATGCAACGAATTGAGTAATTATGGATGCATACATAATTATAAAATCCCTTGCATAGAAAACCATAGCAAGTTTTGTCATGTGTAAGAACCATAGTGATAAGAATAAAGAAACAGGAACAATTTAATAAGGGCATGGTGGATACGCTGCTGGTACTTCCTATATATAAGTGTTCCTTATTACATTGCTAGCGTGACGTTATTTAAGTTACTAGAAGTTCTGGACCTTGACCAATGTTGTTTAATCTTTCACTCTACAACTCCAACTTCGAGCACACACATGTTTCCTATAATAGTCTTCATAGGAAACATACTTCCATACGTTGTTCGAAACCCCAAAGTTCACACCCTCTTCGAATTCTTCTTCTACAAGAATGCCACTTTAATAATTACAGGGCTCTCTTCAGAGGCTTGGTAAAAATCAAAGATGTCATACACCTACCTATTGGACTGAAGTTTAGAATTTCGAATTTGAACTCATTCCTATAGGCGATGGACGAGTACAATTAACAAAATTCGCTGGGAATCCAAACGTGGCCTAGAGTTTTACTCAGGGAATGGAGGATCATTTGAAATCAATACACTCACATCTATTTTCACAAGTTTCCTCTAAATTGAAATTTCGGGACAAATTTCCTAAAGTAAGGGAGACTGTAACATTTGTGCCTTTAAAACCATCATACAACTCCTAACAATTTCGAATCCAATGAAATCTTGCATTTCATTGCAAGAAGTTGTATAATTACATGTGACATTCACACAATTAAGTTCATGTACAATTTCGACACTTCAAAGCTTTTTCTGGAAGATATACGTAAACTATTACGTAAACGTAATCAGTTTAACATAACTTACACTCCGGAACAATGACATAAGCTTAACATACATTCAACATCCTTTACATAACTTAGAAATAAGTTTTGAAGGGTTCGGTATGGCAAAAACAAGTTTATTAAAGCTCGGGTGCTATTTTGCAAATTCTATGAAAGTACGTCGTTTCGCGTATTTCTTAATCCGGGACGTGTACGCGTATCCAAAAATTTTGTAATCATTAAAATCTTGTATTTTGGTGATTGGAATGCAAAAATATCATTTGTTGCGCATTTACGGTTATTTGCACAATCGTTACGATTTTCGTCGTAATTAACAGAAAACCGCAACCGTACGAGCAAATGAACCGACACCCAGGACATTTTTGGACTTATTTGAAGTTCCCTACGCTTTAACGTCCTTATAGAGCTTAAAAATGTGGTTAACGGGTGTTAGAAGTGCCAAAACACGACGAAACGTGTGTAGGGGCCTGTTCTGCCAAATTTTGAAACTTGAGGTTAGCTAGAGGCCATGCGGACCTCATCCATAATCCCATACGGTCCGCATGAGAACCCCAGATCAGTTGTTTTGTTGGCAGCAGCTCATTAACTCTCTTGATGACCAAGCATATGAAATTGTCACCCTTTCTTCTGCATTTGGCAAGTGTTATGACACTAATCAAACCCCTTGATGACTCATAGACACTTGTAATGACCTTGTAGCTTAAACTCAACTATAAATAGGCCCTTGATCATTCACTCCAACTTGCTCACTCATATCTTCTTATCTCAAACACTCTAAGTGGAGGTTACCACATTGTTGGAGGCCTCCTACCTGAGTTTTCTGGTTCACTCTTGGAGCTCTTGGGTGTTCTTAAACACAAGTAAGTGCTCTATCCTAGTCTTGTTATTTCTTTTAGCTATTTCAAGCTAAAAGTCAAACAGTTTTTGACTTTCAGCTTTGACCATTAATTGGTCAAAGCAAAGTTCAATTGAACTTTGCAACGTGATCATAATCACGATGGTTATGATCCTTAGCGATCATACCTACTGATTACCACGTTTTCTAGTTGTAGTGACGAGTCAAACTTTCGGTCAATAATGCGCAAAGTGCGCATTATACGACGGAACTACTTTCGAGTATCAAAACATTTTTATAACTTAGTTAGACATGTTTTGGCATGTCTAACTCGTCACTTTTAGTTTATTACGTGTTTAGGGTCGTAAGTCGAGCGGTCTTGACCACCGCTTTGACTTTCGAATCCGACCCGTTTGGTCGATCTTAGGATCCGACCAAACACATATTTGTGACCATAGTTGTATAGGGAATAACCCTTTAAGGTTATACCTTATGGTCACGTCGTTCGATTAGTGTTATGCTATGTCGCTAGTTATGTCCTTAATAATGACCAAAACGCCCTTTTGAGCATAAATCGCTTTAAGCATATGTAATCAAAGTTTTGACATATAAACTTATGTTACAACATTATTAAACATGTTTTGGCAAATAAGACTTATCATAGGACATGTTTAACCTTCTGAACCTATATTTACGAAAATGACGCGTTAAAGTAGCGTAAACTACCTTAACGAGTCATAATGGGTTAAAAGCACCTAGGATCCATTCCAAATCAGAATGTTGAGTATGTTATACCATTTCATATGAGTTCCAACACTCATTTGGTTTACAAAACCTCATTCTATCCGATTCTCCCGATTATGTCCCAACTTATTAACATGTTAACCGACTCATTAGGACACGCTTGATTCCTTGATCTTTGGGCTTTTTTCACACATTCATACAAGGCTTATTCGTAATCCCAATTGAGTACATAGTTCCCCTCTTTTATGTTTTATAATTTTTTTGGGGTGATTCATATGTGCTAAACTGTTTTCAAGTTTTCATATAAAGTCGTGGTTTATATAAACAATGGGATTTCAATAATGTGAACGAACTTGTTGGTGCGTTATCCATAACGAGAATGACATTCATTAAATTTTTCCGAAGCCGACCAATAGTAAGTTATGGTACCATAGGACTGTCAATCCCGTTACTAGGCTATTCACTAGAATTTGGTGGGTAGTTTAGGAAGCGACAAAAACTGTTTATGATTAACAATTCATTAGTTGATTTTTTAATCTTGTTAAAGAGATCTTAGGGTCTATTAAAGATACCCTTGGGGTATAGTCAACACAGGCTTGAATGTGTTCATTAAAGAACGACCAAAAGTTTTCACAATTAAAACACGGACAATTGGTTTATGACACGGACAATGGTTTATGATACCGACAATGGTTATGGCATGAACAATGATTTATGACAAGGACAAGTGGTTTAGGACAATGACACACAGTGATCTTCACTTAAAGAAATAACCCATACATTGTTTTCTTTTAAATCGACTTATGTACTCGGTTTTACAAAAGAAAAGCTTTCGGTCAAGATTCATGGTTACAAGGTTATCTTTTATTTATTTCAACTTGTTAAGTTGATTATATAATGCAAAATTAAACACTATTGTTTTCAAGGCTCACAGTCGTCGACTCTTGAAGTTAGACGAGGTTTTGCAATATAAATACAAAGCCATGAATTTAACACACACAAAACCTATGTTACTCACATGCATTTTATGCTAACGTACCTATTTTCACATATGTTTCAGGTTTATCTACATGATGTCTGTCGTCGCATGCTACACATAGGATGGACTCGGGCTTTAGTGACTTTAAAATTTGAAAGACAACATGATTGTATTTCATTTCCATTATTCCAAGACATTGTAATTCGATAATTCAATAAAACAAAACTTTATATACCATGTGTTGTGAAACAATTTGTAACGTGACTCCCCAAGTGTTTCCGCCGCGTGTTGTTATACGCGATTTGGGGTGTTACAGAACGGTGCATAACTTGACCGGAAAGCATCCGGTTGTCGAACCAAAGAAGATTCCATTATCCAATAGCCTTGTACACTTGTCCAGTGAACTAGATAGGCTTCATTTGGGATTCGAAACCCCTTCATACATCTTAGAGTTACGGAAATACAATTGTCGGAATTAATCGTCAGTATAAAATATAATAACTGATATAGACCCGATAACTAAATGGAAGACATTTTTACTATCTAAACTCAATGCCTACTAGTCTAGTGAACTAGTTGAGACTAAATAACATCTTAAACCCTAATTATTCCCTAATGATGAAATACCACCCCTAACTAAAATACTTAAACTAATTACCTAAATATCTAACCTTTTATCACATGTTATATAAATATTTTCATTTTACCCCCCCCCCACCTCAAGAATTCGGTCAAACAAACCCTCTCTACTTGTTAGATGAATGATGGATTGAAGAAGAAGGTATGGCTCATAAGATCATGTCTTGACATTTGAAAGATTTCAAATTATAAGGAACACCATACACCCTCATGCTTATCATCTTACCATTTCAAAAAAAAAACATCAAACTCTCTCTCTCTCTCTCTCTCTCTCTCTTCCTCTCCCCCTCTACAGCTCACCATACACCACCAGGTTTCACTTATAAACAACCTATTTCAATCTAGTTTAAGCCATTTCAAGAGTATCTAAGGTATTGCAAACATGGAGAAACATTAGGAGGTGCTTGGAGGCCTTATTCTCTTCTTAATCTTCATCTAAAGATCACCAAACTCTTGCAAAGTTGTAAGATCATCCTTGGTTATTTTTAAGCTTGTTATATTATGTAGATTATTAAAGTACAAGTTAATCATCTTGAACATTAAAAGAAACAAAGCTTAAAACTCTAATCACCACTTAAAAAGTCTATAATAATCATATATTATGTGTTGATTATGTTGCTTAGTGCTAGCTGATGTACATGCTTTTGATGATTATGTTAAAGTAGGATGATTAAAATTATGATCTTGTATAATCTAGGCTAGAAAATATGATCTAAGCATCTTGATGTTTAGATCTAAACAAGATCATTATCCTTATGATCCATGGATTTTGATATGAACTTGAAGATGATTTGTGATAAATGAGACTTTTATAAAAGCTAAACACCATGGTTTACACTAAGATAATCTTAAAAAGTAATTTAAACAAGAGTGTTTAAACAAAATAACTAGATTACAAAGTATGATATAATGATGGTTTAAAAAGATCTGGTTAAAATATATAAAAGTGCCCTTATTTTTAAGTATAATGTTACAATATATATATACAAGTCCATGAAAAATAATAATAAATATGTATCAATATACATGCATGCAAGGTGATATGTGGAAACTTGGTTGAGATTAATGATGATTAGTGGGTTAAACATGCTTAAAAAATACGTTTAGAAAAACGTGAAAAACACCATAGTTTAGGGGAAACTATGGCGAAATTTTCTTAAATCTAATCGCGATTAAGGAATAACTAAAAGGTGATTAAAATCGTGGTTAGTAACCTTAATCATGATTAGACGAACCTTAATGGTAAGGCTTAAGTCTTAATCATCCAAGGGATTTTATAAACACTTAAATATAATTTTCACAACTTAAAAGTGAATATATATATATATATATATATATATATATATACACATGGAATACTTTTAACTTGGGTGTATAATAATTGCGTATTGTGTGTATGTATTTAGTATATAGGATGATATCTAAATACAAAGAAACACCAAATATATGTCATGAAAATACTTGTAATGAATCAAGTAAAACGGTACATATACATGTACACTAGTAATTCTAAAATACAAAGGAGATGCAAAGACAAATGGATATATAAACTTATTTAAATAACATCCCTAAATGAATAACCGGAGGAATAGACAATTCGGACAACGGACGAACTTATAAATATATATTGCCACGACGCCATTAGGGGGGAGTCATTGACCTTCTCGAGAGCACAATAACAAGGAAAAACGGATTGTTTGTGGGGTCCTGTAGGGGGGGTTATTGTGGGGCGTTAACTCATTTCTTGATTGTTAAAGGTGGAAGCGTCATAGCTTACGTGTCGTTGATGGGACACAATGAAGCCTTCCTTACCATCCAAACTAGGGGCGTTCGTCGAATCGAGTAACGAATTTCGAATAAATCGAATAAAATTTTCAATTTTTTATTTATTTTACCAAAATTCATATTTGATTCGATTTGTATTTTAAACTCGAATTCGAATAAATTCTATTTAGTTCCAGTTCACCCTAAACAATAAATTATTTTACATTTATAATTTAAAACTACTACAAACTAATGTAGTTAACATAAAATATAATAATCTACAAAATTAATTAACTATCAATGTATCAAAACACCAAAATTTAGAAGATAGGTTAGTTAGTGATAGTGATTTAAGTTAGATAAAAATTTATAAATAAGTAGTATGAGCTATTTGTCATTACAATGAATAATAAACTTATAACTTATAGATGTAATTCATACTTTGGCCAAGTTTAGAAGTTATCAGTGTGTGTGTATGCCTTTGTATATATATATATATATATATATATAGGATTCGGTTCAAGAGAGAACCAATCCCAGTTGCGAGAACCATGAGAACTCCTATCATCCAATAGCATATTTACACATCACCCATAACCAAATTAAATTAAAAGGGTATTTTAGTCTTTTACTTCTCATGTCACATCTTTTCTCTCTTTTCTATTTAAAAGTCAACATGTCACATATTTTCTCTCTCTTCTATTTAAAATTAAACATGAGACATCTATTGAGTCGTGATTTTTGTGTAAGTTCGTTTGGTAAGATCCTCAAATTTCGTAAACCCGAAATCAGGGTGTCGGGGACGTAAAAAGATGTTTGGCGTAAAAAAAAATTTGTAAAAAAAATTTTGAAAAAAAAATTGTAAAAAAGTTTTTTGTAAAAATAAAATATTTTTGTTTGGCGTAAAATATTTTTTTGTAAAAAAGTTTAAACCCGTCAAAATTGTATTTTTGTAAAAAAAATTGTTTCAAAGTATAAAACCACGCGTAAAAGAAGTTTAAACCCGCGCGTAAAAAAAACTATAAAACCGCGCGTAAAAAACTTTTATACTGGCGCATAAAAATATTTGAAACCGTGCGTAAAAAAAGTTTAAAACCGGTGCGCAAAGAGAATTTAAACCGACACGTTAAAAAATTTTAAAACCACGCGTAAAAAAAGTTTTAAACCGGCGCGTAAAAAAAATTTAAAACGGTGCGTAAAAAAATTTTAAAGTCGGCGCGTAAAAAGTTTAAAGCCGGCGCGTAAAAAAGTTTAAAGCCGGCGCGTAAAAAAAATTTAAAACCGCGCGTGAAAAAAGTTTAAAACCGGGCAGTAAAAAAAGTTTAAAATCGGGCCTAAAAAAGTCTAAACCCACACGTAAAAATGTTTAAAACGGCACGCAAAAAAAGTTTGAACCCATACGTTACTGCATGACTCAAAAATAACATTAACTAAATCACATTAATTGAATCACAAACATTAATTAAAGCTCAATGACTACAACTTTAATTACCAATCATTAAAGAGCTTAGTAAAAATACCAATTTACCCTTATCCCACTAAAAACAAAAACTCATTAATTAAAGCACAATGATTACAACTACTTAATTGTCTTTTAATCTCATCCATTAAAACACTTTTAATCAATGGCTTATATTGGTTTCTACGGTTCTCACAACTAAAGGTGGTTCTCATTTTACCCATCCCCTATATATATATATATATATATATATATATATATATATATATATATATATATATATATATATTGGATGGATCATGAGCAAACTAGTTTAAATGAGAAAACCAAAAAACTAACTAAAAAAACCGAAAAACATATCAATTTTTTTGAATTTTAAAAAAAAATCACTCAAAATAATATATATAAAAAAAAGTTGTATTGCACATGTTCACTAATACCAAAAAGCCTAAACCACCTAACCCACCCCCCACCGACACCCCCAAAAACCTACCCCCCCCCACCCCGTAAAAACCTAAATCCACCCTCCCACCAAAAGCCTAACCCCCCACCCCCCTCCAAAAAAAAAACTAAAACTAAATCGTAAACATAAACATAAATCCCAAAAAACCTAAACTCCCAACCCGCACCCCCAAAAAAAACCTAAACCCCCCACTCACACCCACCGAAAACCTAAACCTCCCCCCTCCCTCCACACCCAAAAACCTAATGCTAATCCTAAATATCCAACAAAACTAACCTTAAAAGTTAAACTAAACTCAAAAGATAACTTTAAGCATATAATGCACATGTGCAATACACATATAATGCACACGTGCAGAACAATTTTCTCTATTTTTTTAAAGAAGTTTTTTATATATAAAACTAGCGATTTTTTTAATAAAAATAATGTAAATAAAAAAAAGTCTTTATGTTTTTTAGGCCTTTTTAGTTAGTTTTTTAGTTTTCTCATTTATATGTAGTTTCTCATGATCCCTATATATATATATATATATGTATATATATATGTATATATATATATATGTATATATATATATGGGAGGGTTATCTTGAGAATGCTGAATATTGCGAGAACCGTGAGTAAGAACGAATGAAAAAACCAATCAAAATCAAATTTTTGTTAATACAGACTTTATTATAGTTAATATATAATATTAAAAAAGAATTTCCTCTTTAAAATTCATTCTTTCTCTCAAATCCACTCTTAAAAATTAATTTACACATGTGTAAATACAACAAATTTACACATGTGTAAATTTTCATTGTTTTCGAATACATGTAAATGTAAATGTGTAAATTAAATTTCGAGTAAAATGCACAAAACGTCCTTTATGTTTCCTCAAACTTGCATGTTCTAGCCTTAATGTTTAAAATTTGCTGAAAACAGTCTTTCGTTTATTTTTGTTCCCGGTTCAATCCTTTACCACTAACCAAGTTACTTATCTCAGTTTAATTCCCTCACATACCTAACATGTGACAACCGGCAAAATAATGGTAATTCCGTACGACTTAACAATTTAATATCTATTTAATTGTGTTCGTTACGACTTACTTTAATGCATGATTAGGTTGTGTAAAGTCTAGCAATCGTAGAACATGGTTAACTATGCTAAACAATATCGATACATTCGTCGCGCCGCGAGAAAACTACAAACTATGTCCTAATATGTCGGCAAAGTGCTGAAAACACTATTCACCTGAACACACTATTCATACCAGCAAGTTTAAAAAATTATTCGAACCAGCTATGAATGTCATGAAAGCAATTTACGAATAAAATATAAATAAAAATCCCTAATTAGGGACACTAAATATAAAAACACTTTAACTTTCCGGAAATTAGAGTCGTAAAATTCGTCCGAACCGCGCTAAAATATAATAAAATAAATTGCCCGCAACATTAAAAATTTGGCATTTTAATGTCTGTAGAACTTGTAAATAACATTTTACATCCCAACTAAGCTTAGGATATCAATGGGATACCCGAAACATAAACTCCCGGTGTCACGCCGCACTTTTACATATTACCCAAATTCGAGCCGGTAGACGAACAAGCTATATTTCTATCATCCAATTGCCAAAACTAAAATGCTAGCGAACTAGTTAGCCATATTTTGGTGTCGTACATGCCTTAAGTAAACGCCATAACATCGATGTTAAATTAAAACTATAGGTCCCGGTATTATATTACAAATTTTATATAACACCCGATATCAGACCGACGAGCGAACTAGTGGTATTTTTACCATCCAAAATCAATACCCACTAAACTACTGAACTAGTTAGACTTTATTTAAAACCTTATACTACCATTAACATCCTAATTTCCTAATTAATCTAATTACTAAAATATCTACAACATTAATAAAATATCGCATGTATAATTGTAAAAAAAAATTATATATATGGAATGCAAGGCCATATTTTCGGCCATACCCATTATTCTAGGGTGATGATTATGCATGGTAAGGTAGTAAGATTACATCATTGACCAAGAGATTGTGCAACATTTTTAAACAAACATCACATTCTTTTTTTTTTTCCTTTCACCTTCTCATAACATAACAACACCAAACATTTCCTATTCTTTCTCTAACCTACGGCAGCCCAGAAAACACCTACAATCCACCATTTTCATTTAATAAACATCACATTCTACACCTTTTTAAACCATTACAAGAAGGATCAAGGCACTTGCATGCATGGAGAACCGTTAGAGCATACTTTGGATCTCTTATTCTATCTAAATTTCCATCTTAATCTTGTGCAAACTTGTAAGCCCGTCTTTTATTTTTTTAAGCTTTTTATAATGTGTAGTTTATTAAAGTACAAAGTGTTCATCTTGAACTTCAAGAAAACCCAAAGCTTAAAAACACAAATCTCAACTTAAAAAGTCTATAATAATTATATATTATGTGTTGACTATGTTGTTTAGTGCTAGTTAGCTTATATATTAATGATGATTATATTAAAGTAAGTTGTTTAAGTGTATGATCTTGCATGATTAAGAACAAAATGATGGTTTAAACATTGTGATGTTTAAATCTAAACAACTCATCAATCTCATGATCCATGAACTTTACTACGATTTAAAAATGAGTTAAAACTTATATGTAACTTTATAGGGATTAAAAACCACAATCTTCACCAAGAATATTTTAAAAAGTAGTTTAAACAAGTTGTTTAAATGGGTGAATAAGATGGAAGTTCATAATAAATAAGTTTGTTTTAACGATCTTGCTAACTAACATAAATTGTCATCATATATTCTTAAAAGTATAACTAGAAAATATAAAGTTCATGGAGTATGAGAATATTTATGTGCAAAAATTATTGATGCAAAGTTGGTAGCTTGAAACTTGTTTTGAGTTTATTTTGATTAAGGATTATAAAACATGCTTAAAATACGTTTTATAAACGTGGAAAACGCCGTAGTTTAGGGGAAACTATGGCTAAATTTTCTAAAATCTTAATCACGATTAAAAAGTAATTAACGGGGTGATTAGCATAATTAATCGTGATTATTAATCTTAATTGTGATTAACGGCCCTAATCGTGATTAAATGAACCTTAATGATAAATGTTAAGTATTAATCATTCAAGAAGTTTACTAGAACTTAAAAATATATTTTTCTTATAAATAATAATTTGGTAAAAGTGTAAAAATAACATGAATATAGTTTTTGATAAAGTTATGTAAACTTGTGTTAAAACATCATATTGATGAATGTTGTTTGCATGTTATGTGTATATAATAGTGTTAGGAAAGATACACACCAAAAATATAAATATGGTTCACTCGAAAAAAAAAGAATACAAGTTAACATATACTTTGAACCGACACAAGATATATATACTAAACGCTTCACCGAACAAAGCGAGTCACCACCGACAACGAATACCTCAACGTCTCGACCTGAAGCATATACCCGCCGCGGACGACCTACGGTTAACTTCGATACAAAAATATATACATATTCGGTTCATACGATCTAACTCTAAAAATTATATATATACAAGATTACAAGATTATGGACATTGGTAATTGATTTTGGGCTAGGCCCAAATACCCTAAACACTTGAGAAAAAGCCATACAAATAAAAGGTTGGGCTAGACCCATTAACCTCAACTGGGCTAGGCCCATCGTCAAATAACACATTAGGCTAGGCCCATCTACATAACTTAAATGGGTTGGGCTCATTTTTAATTAACTTCTTTGGGCTAGGCCCATTCACACTAAACTTATTTGGGCTAAGCCCAAATATTTAAAATTACCAAATACTAAGGTATACATACGGTATACCTACACGTATAAATACAATATGAATATGGTATTAATACGGTATAAATACGGTACTACTACATCAACAAATATATGAAGTTAATAATAATATTTTTAACATTTATAATTATTCAAAGGATACAAGTTAAAGAACAAGTACTCCTACTCCAATCGAACGTAACATTACAAGTGAACGAGGTTCACTAGACTCGAAATATATATATTTTGAGAACATATATAATAAACGTAAGCCGTGCGTGGCACGGAGACTCTCACGGGCTAGGCCCACTCATATCGTGTGGAACACGGAGACAAAAATGGGCTAGGCCCATTCATACTTGTGCGAGGCACAAAGACTCATATGGGCTAGGCCCACTTATACTCGTACGACGCACGAAGACTCACGAAGGGCAAGGCCCGTTCGTACTATGGATGAATGCGAAACATATATAAAAGAAATATATAACGAACATACAAAACAAATGCCAACATATTTAAAATACTTAAGGGAATACAACTACTATAATGTTCAAGATGAACAACGTACACACTTTTATCATAATCTCCAAGTGTCTAGTGAGTTAAATAATAGGTACCGGGTCGAGTTAGCCATTCCGGGTCATACCTCGTCATGTCCCCCCAGTCCGAAGTTAGGAAATGAAATTCATAACATAGGACTAAAAAAGGAGATAATTAAAAATTCTCAATGAGTGCATATGTCTCCAACGAGAGTATCGCCGCAAATTTGAATTGTGACAGTGATGTGAAAGGAAATGACAGTGGGGCCATCATTAGGGTGACAGTTGCACTTACCCTATTCTGACACGTGTTTCCCTCTTGTGTGTCTTTTCGAATTCAAAAAGTTTATTTCCCCTTTATCTATAAAAAGATCGCCTCCCTTAGGGCTTTATCCATTTCCCTTTGTTAATTCATCTTTTTCCATTATTCGAGTATACTCCATGGCTTCTAGAATTGGTGAGTCGTCGTCAGCCCCTGCGATCCCCGACGCCTTGTATTGTAAGTGGGGAGCAGCGTCGTTCAATAATCTGTTGCAAGATTATGATATTAGACCGGAATGGAATCCGGTGCTACCGTCAAAAACAGATGTAGCGTTTCCATTGAAGCAAGGGAAAATCACCCTGTTTAGCGATTTCTTCAAGTTCTGCAACTTTTGGTTGCCTACCACCAAATTTTGTAAATCCATTCTGGATGAGTACCAAATCCATATCTCCCAGGTGCACCATCTGGGTTTGGCGAAACTCCGTCACTTCGAGTTCACATGCCTTGCCTTAGGGTATGAGCCTGAAATTCCGGTGTTTAGGGCTTTCTTCATGCTTGTTTGGAAATCCCCTTTCTTTACATTTGATCGAAGGGACACCGAGAAATCTTGCTTGAGAAATGTTCCCACCAGCTCGCGGGACAAAGATTGGAGGAAGAAATTCTTTTACATAGACGCCAGCGTTATCCCTGGCGAGATGCACTGGATAGAAATGGGTACCAAAGAAAGATACCCAGACGACTGCCCCGCCGTTGAGGCGTATGCTGAGAATGCTCTTTACAAACAGTTATGCATGCGCACTTCTGAATGTCAAGTTATACCCGAGGGGGCGCTTGTACTTGTGGGGATGAGTTTATTATGGCGTGACCGCCGATTATTCCCAGCATTCCAAAGATTTGACAACGGTGAGTTATTCCTCCTCCCTTAGCTGATTTATGTTGTGCTTTGTAATCGTAGACTGAATTAATTAAATGGCCATAGGTGAATGGTCGCTTTTTGACTTTGTGGACCCTCCCCGGAACGCTGCTTTACGGGCCAATGACAACGTGATAGGGGAACAAGAACCCAACGTGCTCTCCATACATATTGAACGATTTCTCCTTCCTCCCGCCTTTATGATATCGTCTGGCGAAGTGACCGCCCCTCCCCCCAGTGGCGAGCATGCCGCACCTCCAGGGGGAAAAAGAGGATGCCCAATCTAAAGGTGATTGTAAGGAAACCTGCTCCCAGTGTGGGTGTCATCCCTGTGGAGGCGCACATATCTATATTATCCGGGAATGTGGATGTGACTCCAACTTCAATTGGGGGTGCCTCCGGTGCTGCCTCGAAGAAACGAAAGAGAATCCCTCCGCTGTTGACCTTTCAAACAACAAAAGCTGCCCAGCAACTACGCGCGGGTGAGTTATAGATCTATACCATGTTTGTTGTGTGGTGTATCCCTGTCTAATGAATGGTAATCATCCACAGGCATTGTACCCGGGGTTCCTTTAGATGATGTGGTCTCGCTGTCACGACCTCTTGCAGATACCCACGCCTCGGCGACGACCATGCAGAACCCTTCGTTGGTTGATCTTATTGCCCAGGCTAGCGCTTTTCAATCTGCTCCCTTGTTTACCTCTTCAGTTATCGCCACCGCCATCTCTGCCTCAACTCCCCCATTTGTGAGCACAACAATGCCCTTAACTGTTGATTCTCCCGTGGCAAGCGGCACAGGGATAGGCGGCTCGGGCGTGATTGGTGATAGACCCACGTCATCCAATAGGGCGGAGTCCAGTAGTGAGAAGACAAATCTTCTTCATGAGAGCGGGAGGTCTAGCGATAACCTTACTGAAGATGAGGCCTTCTTGTTCGATGATCTCTATCTTCCAACTATGTATTAGGATTCAAATGTTCAAGACAAGCATTACCAACCTAAGTGGAAGGTGGCTGAATCAACCAGGCTTGTATTTCTGCTCGTTGTGCACCATTGGGTGGAACGGTCCTATCCCCCGGCTGAGTCTTCGTATGTGGAGGGGCTAGACAATGAGCATTTGATGAATTCAACCATGGTGGAAACCGATAGTGTGCCAAGGAAACTTGCAGAGATCAGGCGCCGTTGGATGCATGATAACCACGAGCTACGCCAAGCGCATATGTCAATTCAAGAGCTTGTTGATGAAAATAACCGACTGGAGAGTCAACTTCAAGCAGCTCGCGTAAGAGAAGACCGTGCCGTACTCGAGAAAAACAAGGCAGAGGATGACCTTAAACGGGCGACTGCTAACTTGGTTGAGGAGAGACTAGTCTGGACCCGTGACCTGACGGAAAAAGATCGCATAATTGCCCGCGCCATAAGCGTTCAACAAGAGTTGGAGAGGAAAGCCGTTGTGGAGGCCCAAAAGGTTAGGTCTGAGTTATCCGTCGAGACAGGAAAGTATCGTATTGATGCTGATTTTGTTTATCAGGTGCAGGAAAGATACCAGAACTTAACCCTCGAGTTACAAGCGTCTGAAGCCAAGTCCCAGGCAAGGCAGGCTGAACTCGAAGAGCGCGAAGAGAAGTTTAGGAATCTGCAACAAACTTGCGATGCTCTTCTTGCCGAAAATTACCAACTTACACAAACCGCTGACCTTCAACTATCTCGTCTCTATGAGGCAGAAAGTGCCTTGGAACAATCTCGTGCTGAAGTGGATAATCTGACAGATCAGCTGGCGAGTGTTCGTGGTGATAGGAATTGGCTAATATCCCAGGGTTTGGTCGGCGCGTTCGAGTATTTGCGTCAGTCAGAGCCATTCGTTGCACTAGTAGATCGTCTATCCACCGTTGCCTATAAGTCAGGGCAACACAATGGCGTGCACGAGGGCTATGTCAACTGCCAGCGAATGGATAAGGTTACCCAGCAATTCCAAGAGGAAGGAGGCTGCTGACATCCCAAATGTCTGACGCCTTGGAAGCTGTGTGCAATGATCCCTTGCCCGCGTACGTTGATCTATCCAACAAGGTAGCTGAAGAATTTGTAGAGTCATTGCGCCAGATGTTGGAGATGGCGGAAGAATCAGAGTAGCCCTTGAATTGTTTTGCTTTAGTTTTTATTTTCAAATGTTTTGTAAAACAACCCTTAACGGGATATGTATCGGTACTTGGTGCCATTAATGAAATGCATGATTTGGGCGGCGCCGCCACCTTCTACGCGGTGATTTGACATGCCATCATTACTGCTTGCAGTTAATTAATGTCTGTCTATGATTTGACATGTAATCATCAATGTTTTGTACCCCCTTCTTTTTGGAAAACTTGCATTATATATTCATCCCTCTGTTTTTACCAGATTTGGTAAAAAACAACATGAGTGAAGAACACCGTCTGCGAGAAATGTCCGACGTTCTTCAGACTCTCGATGCAGCTGCCGCCTTGCTCTTTTTGCATGAACAAGTGCCCGGAGGCGGAGTAGCTGACGGGGGGCTTGTTGCTCCTGATGTCGTGCCCCCACCTCGTTGTCTGACGAAAATGTCAATGATGACATCAACCCGGTGGATGAGGCACCTGTTATATTGAATGCTGATGCATTAATGCCATGGTTTTCTCTTGAAACTCTAGGTCGGTGCCGCGTGGTTTACCAACGGCGTGGTAGAGTTCCTCAGGCGAACTTGTCTGACATTCCAGGGCCGGTGGCCGTTTCGGTTGGCGTGACGGAGGATGAAGATTTAATCGTGGATCCTCACCCACTGGAATGGTATGGCGAGGCATTGCACACCCCTGCAGACGTGTTAGCAATGTTTGCCAATTTTTAGTTAGTAGAACTGTTCGGTTTTTGGTGACCCGTATGTTGTTTTTTGTTCACACGGGACAAGTACTTGGTTTTGTTTGATAGTTGGATGTATTTATTACCAAAATACCTATCTTTCTTAGTGGTTAATGTATCTATCACCAAGATACCCACTTTAGCGCTATATAAATATAACTTTGGTGTGTATGAAATAGTATTTCGCTGCAAAGTTGTCGTGTATGTCATAAAAGACTGAACATAAATGTTTATTAATGAATGAAATCAAAACAAGAGACATCGAAGATGATGGATTACACTTTATTTTGCACAAGGAAAAACCTACTTCGCCATAAGGGGCGAGTGTCTACATGTAACACTTCTTTAACTGGGCTATATTCCAACTACGCGGGACTGCTGTGCCATCCAGCTTGGATATGCGGTAGGCCCCCTTTCCCAAAACTTCTAGGATTACGTAGGGTCCTTCCCAGGTAGGGCCTAGCTTGCCCGTGGGTTCTACTCGGCTGACTTCATTATCCCTCATCACATAATCGCCGTCCTAGAAAGTTTGTTGGGCCACGCGTTTGTTATAAAACTTTTCTAAATTTTTTTGTACTTTGCCTCGCTGATGGCGGCTGCCTCCCACCGTTCTTCCAAAGCGTCCAGGCCTTCACGTAAAAGTTTGTCGTTATCGTCAACCATTAGGCGCCTTAGCGATGGTAGCCCTACCTCTGCTGGTATCATTGCCTCTGTGTCGTAGGCTAGGCAAAATAAAGTTTCATTGTTGCTTGTCTTAGGCATTGTTCGGTGGGCCCAGAGGACGTTTGGCAACTCTTCCACCCAAGAGCTTCCTTGATGGTCTAGTCTTCTTTTGATTCCATCTAACAGGCTTCTGTTTGCCCTCTCCACTTGGCCATTGCCTTGAGGGTGTGCCACCGACGTGAAAACTTGCTGAATTTGTAGCTCCTTACACCACTCCTGCAGTATCCGGTCCATGAATTGTGTACCATTGTCGCTGACCAAATATAGCGGGAGCCCAAATCGGCAGACGATGTGTTCCCATAGGAACTTTTTGGCGTTTTCGGCTGTTATCTTCGTCAACGGCTTCGCTTCTGCCCACTTGGTGAAGCAATCAATTGCCACAATCAAATATTTGAGTTTTCCCATGGCTGGAGGGAATGGTCCCACAATATCTACTGCCCATTTCTGGAAGGGCCATGCCGCTGTCACAGGAATTAAGTTATTTTGGGACGTAGCGTTTGGGGGGGGCATATTTTTGATAGCTGCGACACCTCTAAGTTCGATTACAGCGTCTTCATGCATTCCAGGCCAATAGTATCCCGCCTTCTGGATTTTAGCCACAATCGCCCGGGGCCCGGCGTGAAATCCACATATACCGGCGTGTATTTCGTGGATCAAGTATGTGGCTTCCGACGGGGATACGCATCGTAACAATGGTCCCAAATACGTTTCCTTGTAGAGGGTGCCATTCTGTATTTCGTAATGTAGGGCCTTTACTTGTATTTTTCTAGCCTCACCTCTGGCGGATGGTAATACTCCTTTGGTGAGATAGTCCAGAATGGGCGTATACCAACAAGGTTCTTCTGTTGTGACCGCGGAAACCTTCCGGTGTTCAATTGATGGTGCTTGAAGTGTTTCCACCTTTACTTCTTTTTCCATGCCCGACGTAGCTAGCTTACTCAAAGCATCGGCTATTTGGTTCTTACCGCGGTGAACGTGGCTGAGCGTGACGCTCTCGAAGGAAGCCATGAGCTCTTTGGTTTTGGCAAGATATTTTGCCATCGTTTAATCCTTGGTCTCGTATGTCTCATTTACCTGGTTGTTGACTAGTAAGGAGTCAACATACGCCTCAACCCTTGTTGCTCCCATGGACTGTGCCATTCTTAGGCCTGTCAATAGGGCTTCATACTCCGATTCGTTGTTGGAACATTCGAAACCAAAACGTAAGGCGTACATCAGTTTTACATCCTCTGGACTTATCAACATGAGACCCGCGCCAGCCCCCTTTCTACTGGATGACCCATTTGTGTACAACTTCCAGACTTGTGAGGACGTGCTAGCTTCTAGCATGTTGCCAACCACTGGGTCGTCGATAACCTCTCCTTCAGAGATTTCAGCCAGGAAATCGGCGATTATCTGTCCTTGATCGCCGTGCGTTTTCAATATTCGATGTCAAGGGCCCCTAACTCAATTGGCCACTTTGCCAGCCTTTCGCAGATCTCCGGTTTATGGAGGACTTGTTGTAAAGGGTAATTTGTCAGGATTTGCACACGATGAGCCTGAAAATACCTTCGGAGACGCCGGGTGGCGTGAACAAGTGCGAGTACCAGCTTTTCTAGCGTAGGATATCGCGTTTCTGGGCCTGCCAATATGCGGCTAATGTAGTAGATCGGCGTTTGCTTTCCATCTCTGTCGACCATGAGTACCGCGCATACCGCGTTGTGAGCTGCCGCTAGGTACATCTTCAAGAGTTCATTAGGGTGAGTGACTGTTAATGTGGGTAACTTTTCAATGAACCGCTTCATGTCTTGTAAAGCTTCTTCTGCGTCACTGGTCCACTTGAAGTTGCTCTTGTTGAGACAATCTTTCAACGTTTTTATAAATGGCAGAGACTTCTCTGCATGCCTTGCGAGGAACCTGTTTATAGAAACCAATCGCCCATCCAGTGTCTGTGCTTCCTTTAGGGTCCTGGGTGAAGGCATTCGTGTTATGGCGGATACTTTTTCAGGATTGGCTTTGAAGCCCTCCCGAGTAACTACTACCCCCAGGAACTTCCCCTCTTCTTCCCCAAAAGAACACTTCTTGGGGTTGAGTTTGATGTTGTATTTTGTAGCTTATGGAAAGTCTCTTCAATGTCATTGAGCATTTGTTTTTCTTCCCTGCTTTTAATCACCAAAGCGTCCACATACACCTCCAGGTTTCTACCGATTTGTTTTTCAAAGGCTTTGTCCATGAGCCGCTAGTAGGTGGCACCTGCATTGCGTAAACCGAAAGGCATTTTTGTGTAACAGAAAATGCCTATATCAGTATGGAACGCTGTTTTTTCCTCATCTTCACGTGACATCTTGATCTGATGATATCCTTTATATGCGTCCAGGAAACATTTGTACCGGAATGGGACCAATGAATCAACTTTGAAATCTATTTCCGGCAGCGGATAGGCATCTTTTGGGAATACCTTGTTTAAATCTTTGAAATCGATGCACATCCGCCATGTGCCGTCCGGTTTCTTGACCATTACCGGATTCGATACCCATGTGTGGTATTTTGTTTCCCGGAGAATGCCTGCCTCGACCAACTTTCGTACTTCCTTGATCACTGCTTCTTTTCTAACTGGAGCCATGCTTCGCTTTCCTTGGGCCACCGGCTTGATGCCCGGGAATGTTGCTAATTTGTGTTCTGCCTTATCCCTAGGTATGCCTGTCATATCAGAATGTTCGAAAGCGAAGACATCGGCGTTTCTTTTCAACAGCTGCTTCAAGCTGTTCTTGATTTCCGGGGATAGGTTATCCCCTATGATAACTGTTTGCTCAGGGTAATGTGTACTTAATACCCATCTTTCCGGGCCGACTGCCCCACTAGGTCCCTGACGACACCTTTTGGCGTTAAGTACCTCCCCTATTTTTTCCCGGCGGACTGTTGCAACTCCTCCCGGCGTGGGGAACTTCATGAAACCTCGCGCCGTGGATATTACAGCGTCTAACTTTCCCAAAGTGTATCTTCCGATTATCACGTTATGATGTGAGTCGGCGCGTACTACGAGAAAAGTGAGAAGTATGGTTCTTTCACGAGGGGCTAGGCCGAAGGTTACCGGAAAAGTGATTTGACCAATTGGGTTGACCTTCTCTCCGGTAAAACCTTTTATAGGGGCGTGTACCAATTCCAGGAGTTTTTTATCCTCCGATTGTATTCTGTTGAAGCAGTGTTCGTATATTATGTCCTCGGAGCTTCCTGTGTCAACCAATATCCTTCTCATATTATAATCACCAACAACGCCTAATATGATGAGTGGGTCAACGGTGAGGTCCAGATCCTCCGGCCGCGGTTCCACCGTCATCGTTGCCAACATCCAAGGTTCCAGGGTAGAGAAACTTCTTTTTACCCCTTTGCCTTGTCGGCATATAACATATTCATCTCCCGCTGTCTCATGCCCGTTCCTTTATCTGGGTCTTCCTTGATGGGGGCGGGCCTTGCTTTATGTCTCGAACCAGGTGGGCCAGCTTTCCATTCTTCACGTAGTACTCGAGTTGCGTCTTCAGGTGATAGCAATCGTTTGTATCGTGACCATTGCCCTTGTGATACTCGCATTATCTACCAGTGTCTTTATTAGATGTATCTCTCAATGGTTTTGGAGGGTTGAGCTTTAGATTCTCTGAGGCCAGGATTTCTGCTGGTGTTTTGCTCAAGTTGGGGTAGTCGGACCTGAACCTTGAGGACAAGTCGTTTCTTGAGTGAGAACTCTTAGGTTTGTCATATCGCGAGTCAGAACGATCGCCTTCGTGGAACCTCTCGCCTCTACCCTTGGGTTTCGAGTTTCGGTGTTCCCTGTCATCTTGTCCCTTTTGTGATTCCTTTTTTCGGTTGGCTGCATGACTAGCTGCCACCGTTCTTTCTTGTGTGATGTACACATTGGCTATTCTCAGGATTTCATCAATGGTTACAGGTACGCTGTCTCTTCCATAAAGCGTTCTTAAGAACTCATCGTCGTTCACTCCTTGTAGGAAAGCGCCGCAAGCCAATTCGTTTGTTATACCTGGGATAACTTTCTTTAGTGAATCTGACGATGAAGTTCTCGACTGTCTCGTTTTCTCACCTACGGATATGGAGAAGTCCGTTTCGATCCTTGGTGTGCCGCCTTTGCTGACTAAATTGCAACTGGAATTTGGACACCAAGTCTTCAAAACTATCAATCTCACCAGTGGGAAGACCATCCCACCATACTCGCGCCGCCCATACCAGTGTTTGGACAAACATTTTACACCAAAGGGGCATAGGCCAGCAGGCGACTTCTCCAACACTTTTGAACAAATTAAGATGGTCATCTGGGTCGCTTAGCCCATCGTATTTTCCCACTGTTTGGGGCATCTTGGGTTTCTCCTTGATTGGGGCTTCAGTGATCCTTCTTGTGAACTTCGACTTGTCCGTGATGTCGGCGGGTTTATAAGGTCTGGTGAGCTCATCATCTTCTCCATTAGCTAACTGTATGGGGTGGACTGTTTCATTGATTCTAACCCCTTGAGAAGCCAGGGGCTGAGATGTGTTGGTGGGGCCTTCACTAGGTGAGAAACGGGGCCTAGAAGCGCTACCTCTATTGTAGGTAGGTTCCATGGTTGGTTGACTTAGGCTATAAGCCTGCTGTGACGTGGGGTATGTCCACCAAGGGGGCATGCAAGTTGCGTATGGCGATTGTTGAACATAACTTTGTGTCGTCACCTGTGGGGTATAGGCTTGGTTGTTGTATGGTTGAAGATACCCGTAAGGAGGTGCATAGTAATAGCCTGGGAAATAAGCCTGATTCCCGGGTGTGATTGGGGCATTAATGACACCAGCCGGCATGACAACGGGTTGATGGGGCGGTGTGGACAATGCTGCTATGAGTGCTGCGGAATACAGCGGCGGCATGGAATAGGCAGGAGATGGTTGATGGTATTGGATCGTACTTGACGGTTGTATACCGCTTCCGGGTGCCGCGGATGTAGTAATTAATGCACTCCCGGGGCTCAGGGTCTGTGTGATGGTGTTTGATGATGGAGTATAGACAGCGACGGGGGCCGAGGTGGAGGTTACTTGTCGAGTCTGCCAGGAGGTATAGGATAGTGGGTTCCCTGCAACCGATCCATAGGAAACGGCTGGGAGCCTCTGATATCCGGTGGGGCCTCCGCTTCAAACTCCAGGTCAAGGGACCTGGTTACTGCTGGTGATGTTGGAGTGGCCGTAGCTGCCGGTACCGTCGTTGATGTCGTGCCGCTAGTTACAGATGCTTGGTTTTCTGGTGCTGCTGCCGTGCTCTGATCGTTCGCCATTGAGTCTAAGTTTATTGGTGTTGTCACAGGTCCCACGGATGGCGCCAATGA
Source organism: Scalesia atractyloides (assembly GCA_947069175.1). Classification (NCBI taxonomy): domain Eukaryota; kingdom Viridiplantae; phylum Streptophyta; class Magnoliopsida; order Asterales; family Asteraceae; genus Scalesia; species Scalesia atractyloides. The sequence goes on from CAMTDV010000030.1 coordinate 35,045,502, forward strand.
AGAAACACTGACCTGATGGTAAGGCTCCAACAAGAACTTGGACCCTCCGATGATTCGAACAACTGGCTGCAAAACAGTAACACCGTTAGGACTCGTTACAGGAATGGGGTTATTCCTGTAATAATGTATATTGAGAGAGAGTAAGATGATCATACCTTTGACGTTTACCTCTATTTATAACTTATTGTTAGGGTTTACTTTAACTTAGGATGGGCTCTGAAAGTTAGGGATTTATATGATCTTCCCAAAATATTGGAGATTTAGTTATATCGTTTATCCATAATGAATAGAAGATTCTAGAATAAACATGCATAGTTAAATATAAGGTAATGACCGGGTCAGGTTAGCCATTCCGGGTCATACTCGTCAGTTATGTTTTCAAATATTTCACGCATGTTACCTTTTCCTCTTTTATAATTTAGATATCCATAACAATTACCTTTTCAAATGCTATATGCATATATATATGTATATATATGTATAATGCTTGTTCATAAGAAATTTAATACGACAAAAGAGGGTTTGTACAAGATTTCAAATTTTTCATTAATTTAATAGCCTCCTTCTTCATTGATGTTCAGTTGATTCGTTGAATATTTAGGTACTATGGTTTCATGGGTCTGTTTCCATATAAAAATACGAAACTGAATTCTTAATTATCTAGATTTATATTTAACAAAAATTCGATCAAACTTTTAGCAGTATTTAATATCTAATTGCTATGTTAGTATTAATGTTTTGGGAGTGTGGTTGATATGCATTGTAATTATTATTATTATTTATACTTTTTCTTCATTGTATATTTATTATTAATGTCTAATTATTGCTAATGTAAATATATGTACATATCTATTTTGAAACAGAAACAAATGATAGTTTGGATTATGGTTTTGTTAATGTACATACATGTATAATGCTGAACAATCATCTTAGAAATTTATTATACATAAATGTACGAAGTTGAACAACCATCTCATACACTTGTTATACACATATATATGATGCTAAACAAAAATATCATTAACTTTTGATTAAGGTATATTATGAATGTAAATATGTGCACATTTTAAAATAAGCCATGATTAGTTAGAGAAGATGATTGAGTTGAACAATATTTGATAATAGACATGTGTACATACATTTCTAAATTGTGAATAGATGTAATACATACGTGTACATTCAATGCTATATCATTTTTGAATGTGTTCTATGGAATAGTAATTATAATGTTTGTATTTTTTTAAATTAACATATTAGTTAATTTGTGAGAGGAAAAAAAAAGGAGAGAATATAATTAAGTATTTATTGGAGAGAATTAGTTAGCAATTTACCATCATACCCTTTTTTGGTGGAGTTCGACTACAAAGTCCAAATTTCCTAAAAAGTGTAAAAAGTCATAAAATACTATGATTTCAGCTATAAAACACACCTAAAACCCACAAATAACAGAGTGAAAATAACTAAAACACCATATTTAAACCCTAATAGTCCATAAAAACTTCAAATACATCATCGTAGAACTATGAATATTAAACATAACATGCTAATCAACATAAAACACAATAATGTTTGTCATTCCATAATCAGAGACTTATCATCCAAAACACAACACAAAACCTACATATATGATGTTTTAGTATTCTTCATTATGTTATTTGTGGGTTTTTGGTGTGTTTTATGGTTGACATTACGGTGTTTTATGACTTTTTACACTTTTTAGAAAATTTGGACTTTTTAGCCAACTCCTAGCCTACCCTTTTTATTTATTTTCTACACATACATAACTACAAAAATGCCATTATTATAAAGTTTCAAGATCTAAACAATCAATGGTCCAGATTTGTTCGTTTTGTTCAAAACCACTATGGTTCACTCAGAAACCTCACCCTATCCATAGATTCTAACAAATGTTTAACCAAAAACATCGAATATTGAAAAAGTGTGAAAAGTCTAAAATCCGACATAGATTTTATTACATGTTTATTCAGTTCCGTTTGGTTATGGAAAGATTGGTAACCATAAGTAACCCACTACCTTCGGTTTTCAAAAAAACAATTAACCAACCAACTAGTTTTTTATTTGGTTCGGTTTCATCAGTTGATTCGGTTATGAGTCTGTTAATTCGGTTTTTTGAACACACCTAGCCTTTAGAACCAAACATCTAGGCCTAACCAAGCTTTTATTTGGAAATACTAGAATCAACTAATATGCAACTAGATCAACTTGGCCTAAAGAAAATGAGGTTCCTTGGACCAGTCCCAACCCCACTTATGATATATGAGCAGTGCCCAATGCCCGAGCAAGGTATAAACTTGAGTTGGAGTTTGGCTCGGGTTAACCAAGGTGAAAACTTAAGTTGGAGTTCAGTTCAGCTAAGTTTGGCTCCGTTTAAAAAAAAGCTTAGCCCACTTTGGCTCGACTAGATTGTTGGTTCACAAGAAGAAAATGTATTGATGTGTACTGGACCTGAACAATGGGTTTAGAAGATTAAATGTCATACTCAGCCTAAAAAATGCTAAAAATTAACTGAGCCATATTCAAATGAGCTTTTTCCGAACTTTCGAGTCATAATGCCTTGACAGGTGTAAAATGATCCATGTAAAGCTATGTACCACTAAATATGGGTCCACAACCAAGTTATTTTTCATCATCATCATCATAAACACACTGTGACATGGTTTAATCAAGAAAACGTAAATAGAAATTAAAAGATTTGCCAACTCCAAAATGAGCTGCTTCTGACCACAAAAGCTTCAGCCCACCAGTTACATCATCAACCATATCAGCCGGTCCTGCATGTGTGTGCACATTATTAAGGAAAAAAAAACAGGTGGCAAAGCTGTTGAACTTGGGTTGTGTTTTGTCTTAAATGGGCGGGCCAGACATAAAAGATTAGCTAATTGGGGATCGGATCTAACAAGTCTGACTACTAACCTCTTAAAAGAATTCTATTCAAGATTAAGATTACTAGTGTAGTAACATTGTCCTTGTAACCATAGCTAACAGTCTATAAAAGACTAAAAGAACAAAAAGGTGTTTGTGGCCAACCTGGCCTGGCTCCTTTGACCCATACTAGAAAAGACATGTTTTAACACGAGCCAGATTTGACCCGTTACTCAACCTGACCCATCCACTCATCTTGCCACCTTAGTAACAAAAACAAACAGGAAAAATACTAATGTGCCAGAAAAGAATAAATTTACCAAGAACTGCCATCACTGTCCTTGAATCTGGGGAAAAAAGAGAAAACAATAAGATACTTCCAGCGGTATTTATTTTAAAAAGGGAGAAAATAGCAAGATGAGCCAAACAATGGTCAACTTTTCAAAAATAGCCATTGGAAACGTTTCAATGAGCCGTTTCAAGCAGCTGAAACAGCTTAAAAGAATCCTTTCAAGTCAACCAACCCATGATTGCTTTCTTAGCCGAGCCTTTTCAACATGGCTTAAGCCTTTTCAGTGTAGCGGCTTGAGAACTTTCAACACGCCCTGAGATCTTTCTACATGGCTTGAGAACTTTCAACAAGTGTTGAGATCTTTCAGTGTAGCGGCTTGGCTTAAGATCTTTCAACACGGCTCGAGATCTTTCAACACAGTTTAAATATAAATGAATAATTAAAAATATAAACGAATAATTAAAAAAAATCTCAATTAAATGTGAGAACTTTAAAATCTCAATTAAAAAAATCTGAAAGTTTTAACTTGAAAATAAAAAAATATTTAACTTGAAAATAAAAAATTACTAGGTTAGAACCCTGTGTATTACACGGGTTAAATAAATGTAATTTTTATACTAAATAATAAAAAATATCACTTTAGATTACTTGGTATAAAAATTACATTTATTTAACCCGTGTAATACACGGGGTTCTAACCTAGTAATTTTTTATTACTAAATAATAAAAAATCTAACCTAGTAATTTAAAGTTATACCTTTTGTTATTTAGTACAAAAATTACATTTATTTAACCCGTGTAATACACGAGGTTCTAACCTAGTAATTTTTTATTTTCAAGTTAAATATTTTTTATTTTCAAGTTAAAACTTTCAGATTTTTTTAATTGAGATTTTCAATCTCACATTTAATCGAGATTTTTTTAATTATTCATTGATATTTTTAATTATTCGTTTATATTTAAACTATGTTGAAAGATCTCAAGCCGTGTTGAAAGTTCTTAAGCCGTGTTGAAAGTTCTCAAGCATATTGAAAGATCTCAAGCCGTGTTGAAAGTTCTCAAGCCGCTACATTGAAAAGGCTTAAGCTATGTTGAAAAGGCTCGGCTAAGAAAACAATAAAAATATCTCAACTGGACACGTGGCAACCATGGGTTGGCTGACTTGAAAGGATTTTTTTAAGTCGTTTCAGCTGCTTGAAACAGCTCGTTGAGACGTTTCAATGGCTATTTTTGAAAAGTTGACCATTCTTTAGCTAATCTTGCTATTTTCCCTTTTAAAAAACTTCAGAGACAAAATCTAACAAACAGAAGATAAATTGCCAAAATGGCGTAAAATGAAAATAAAATAAAAAAAAGCATAGTTTTTTACATCATATCTTTACCTTTTGATACATCAATACAAGGGTGTTTTTGTCTTCTAGAAAGATGTATACTTTGGTAAGTGGGCTTGTTTTTGCCACAAGTATAAAAGGGACCGGTACATACTTGGGTTCATATAAAGTAGTTTCAACATACAAGTGGATTAAACGAATAAAGTAGCCAGCATGGGTGGGCTCGAGTGCGACATATACATTATCCTTACAATATAAGTTTCTCTTTCAATAATCTATAGCAACAACAAAAGATATAGCACAACTCCCGACCAAATGCAGAAGAAAAAAAAACATATTCAAACATGAGTATGGAAGCTTACTTGGTGCTATTTGCGTTCTACCAGCATCAATGACGATATGAGTTGGTATAGACAATGATTTTGCTCTTTTCTGCAAAACAGAACAAAAAAAAGGTTATACATATACATATGTGTGTGTACCGTGTGGAACTGGAATTAGAATAGTATATAAACGGTTCTACTATAAACGGTTTATTTGGTTGTAGTTTGATAAAACAGGTTGTTTACTATTTATCTGACTATTTGTGAGTGGAATAAGTTGTTTTGAATAAGGGATGATGTGATTCAAATAGCTTATATGCTTATCGCGATTTTAATAGCAGATAAGCACTTTTGAGTGTTTGGATGAAGAAAAGTGTTTGCTTATTTTAGGATAAAACTAGTTGTTTTTAGTAAGCATATTTGAGATTGTTTATTTTACTTGGTGGATTAAAGATATTAGAATTTTATCCTTAGGATGAATAAGCCATTTTCAATAAAGCAGATTATCTGCTTATAATTATCTTGCACATATAAGGGGAAATATAAGTTGTTTTCAGTACGCTGCTTATAAGCATAAGTTAATTAAATAAGCAATCCCAAACACTGCTTACTTCAAAAGCCACAAGTAGATAAGTGGTTAATAAGCATCCAAAATACCCCCTAAATCTAGTGTGAAACTGAAATGGGACTATATTAGAAAATTCTCAGATTCACAAGCAAACATTTATGTTATAAATACATACTTGTAATTCCAACATATCATCTTCACTTTCAATTTTGACGACCACCTTAACCTGCCCACACATCTCCCACCTGCATAAATAACCAACGACAAACAAACACATAAAGATGGATCTAAAAATGCAATGATTTACAGAGAGAGATACCTACCTGCTTAAAGCTTTGGGTGCTCGGTGAAGAATCTTTTTATACAGACCCAAAGTTGCATGGCTGCCAAACCACCATATTTGTTAGATAGAATTATTCTAGTTTCATAATTTCATTTCAAGTGCTAAGGAATACGAGCAAATTTATACCCCATAGTTGTTAATGGTGAATAGCGACAAATAGCGATAGGGTACCTATATGCTACATAGCGATAAATAACGGGTGGCTATTTAATAAATAGCGATACACTAGAATTGTTTTTTTTTTAATTTTATATGTATATTATATCAAAATACCCTAGTATGTATGCTATTTAACATGAACCTAAAATCCAGCTATTTTATAGCTATATATAATTGCTATCTATATTTAAAAAAAAACCAAAAAAAAATATAAAGTGTCGCTATTCTCGCTACAACCCAAATAGCGACACCAGACCTATACGCTACGTAGCGCGCTATAGCGATCGCTATTGACAACTATGTTATATCCACCTGCATTGTGCAGCAATCTTCCCTTTTCCCATCTTTAGGTCATTTCTTACAACCAAAACCTGCATATAACAAGAAACTTTTATCAAAAAGCTTGCAGGAGATAGGGGGTGTTCCTTTATTCTGATTATTATTATTATTATTGTTATTGTTATTATTATTATTATTATTATTTCAGAATGGTTAATCATTTCCAAAAGAGCCTGGGAACAAATTACCATCTTAAAGTCTTGAATAATCTCAGCAAGCTTTTCAATCTCAAGGGGTGGTTTAGCCAGTGTAGCGGCAGAAGTTTTGAGGGTTTTGGTTGAAAGAACAGGTTTTCCTGTACCAACGAAGAAACCCAAAGCAAGGCATCCTGCCCCAACTAAGATAGCACTGAGCCATGTCACATCTATCATATACACCTTTCCCTTGGATTCAGATTGATGATGGCAATGAGAGAGAACCTACAAAGAACATCATCATCATCATCATCATTATATTATTATTATTATTATTATTGTTATTATTGTTATTGTTGTTTTTGTTTAGTGTTGTTGTTCTTATTGTTATTGTTATTGTTCTTGTTCTTGTTGTTGTTGTTGTTGTTGTATTGCTAATCGAATTTGCAAAATAAATAAGTTGTTGTTTCTACTTCCATCTCTCCCCATACATGTATATATCTAACCTTTTGAATTTAGTCAATCCCCAAACTAGATTGGTTTCAAAGAATCTAAACAGAAATAGTAATTGGTATGGATACGCAAATCGAATCGAAAGATCAAAGTATTAGTTAGGGTTAAATCTATACATATAAAATAAAAATAGTTACCTCTGATCTGATCGATCGGGAGGGAGGGTGAGCTCAGTGGGCGCCCCTCTAAGCAAATCCCAAACACGACTTCAACTTTCTACTTCAAAGAGATGCATAAATAGTCCCTCGTCTCCCAGGGTTTAAACATTCTCTTTTTCTTTTTTTCCTTTATCCAAGAAATAAACGGAAAATAGAATAATAGGGTGATTATTATTAACAACCAATATGTGCTTAATTATATTGTACTTAGCTTTGATAGTTTTTAAAAAAACAAAAAACTGGAATTTTCCTTTCTAACACTAAAGTTTCAATATTTGATAATATAAGTCTAAAGTTTTAATCTTTGATAATTAAACCCCTTTAATTGATTTGATTTTTTCACTTCTAATTCAAAAGTTTTCATCTTATACAATTTAACCCTTTAATTAATTTGATTTCTCACTCCTAATTCCAAAATTTCCATCTTTTACCATTTAACCTCTTTGACTTTCTTTTACTTTTAACCCAAAACTTTTTATCTTCTGCAACTTTGGTCCCTTATACTTTTCATCTTTCGTAAGTTATCTATTTAATGTTTCGTTCTAGATTTTCTGAGCTAACATGCCACAACATGCGTGTAGACAGTGACGAAACTTGAGATATTATACGGGGGGTCGAAAACGTATATACCAAAACATTTCAATAGAACCGGCGGTATATACTCAAAAATTTCTATACGAAAACTGCATATATAACACTACCGAGCGAAAAAGTTCGGGGGGTCGGGCGCCCCTCCCGGCCCCTTCTAACCTTCGCCCCTGCGTGTGGAGTTCAAAGTTTTTTCATCTACTTTTTCCTGTTTGACGGCCCATCGCATCATGTCTATTTTTCCCCGTTTGATAGGTCTGTCGCAATGCACGAGTCATAGATCGACTCAGTTATTTTTTTTATGTTTTGCACATAGGCTTGCGGTCATGTAAGAAACATTTGTCTTTCATATAATATGATATATAACTAACGATCCCCGGCGCATTACGGCAGGTGGTAATTCTAGTTATTATTTATTTAACACACGGATTATGTATTATAAGTTTAGGATCAAATTCAAAGGTTCCTAAAAGTAAAAATTCGTACAAAAGGTATCAAACAAACTTCGATTATTGGGACCATCTTATTGAACTCTACGCTGTGAGATTTTAGGTTTTCACTTTTGGATTTATAGGTTGTAGATTTTAAAATTTTGTTTATTATCATTGTGTCTTTTATTTATCATTGTGTTTTTTCAATATTTGCATCATTGTGTCTTTTTCCTCGACATTGTGTTTTATTTTTCTGCATTGTGTTATATTTTAGTCGACATTGTGTTGTCTTGTGCGATTTATTGTGTCTTTGTGCACTTCTTATTTTAGGAGTCTTTGTAGAATGACTTAACCCATATATATATATATATATATATACATATACATATATATAACTACAAAGGACATGGCGGGGAACTCATCTCAAACTTCCCCATTGGCTTTACTAAATTACGATTTATCACAATTTTGTCATCGTTTTTGTTTTTTTTTCTGACAAATTACGATTTTACCTCCCAGTATAAAATTACAATCATTTCATCGTTTTAGTTTTTTTTCGGCAAAACTATGATAATGTTTTGTTTTAATTGGTTGACTCAATATATTTTTTATTCGTACCAGGCAACTGCCTCTCATTTAACAGTATTGCCATCATTTTTAGTTTTTTCAGCAAAAGTATGGTAGTGTTTTTTTCAATTGGTTGACTCGAGATGATTTTTATTAAGATCGTGTGATGAGTAAGATGTACAAGTAACCGAAACACAAACCAACATGTTATAAGAGTAAAAAAATATTCGGGTTAGTGCTCCACAATGCGGACGAGACATAAAACTAATCTTCAAACATATTACAACAAAGTAAAAGGAGTCCTAGATCTAATCACGGTACATTTCACACTTTGTATTTGTATTCCTAACTTTTATAAATGTCTTTAACTAGCCAACATTGAAAACATCTATTTAAATGTTTTTAACTTGCCAATAAAGTTGTAAACAAATCGAGCGAACATAAACTAGACCTTGGTAGTGTTCATTCATTAAGGAATGAACTTGTTCACGAACACTTACCGAATGAGATTTCTTGTTCATGTTCATTCGTTAAGGAAATGAATGTGTTCACGACTTGTTCACTAACATTACTGAATGCAAACGAACACAAGAACACAAACAAATGTTCATGAACATACATGAAAACAACCGAACGTTCATACACACAAACAAATACAAACAAACATATACAGTATAACTAGGGTTTCAAATTAAAAAAAAAACTAAAACCAATAAAATAAAAATATAACATATAAAAACCTTTAAGTGAATAAACACAAATGAATATATATGAGCGAACATAAAGGAACGTATTACCGAACATCCATGAACATAATTGAACACCTTATCGAACATTGTAGGACCGTTTAATCCCTTAGCAAAGGTGCCTAAGATGTATCTAATCCATGTATGCGGAATTTACGTGAAGTAGGTGACAATATACACAAGATATTCAGTTTAAATGTCAGTTTATTAATGTTCAAAGATGTACATCGAGAATACAAACCGACAGAGCTTCGCCTTCTCTAATGCAAAAGTTGTTCAAATGAAAGAACCTAGACACCTATTTATAGGCAAGCTAGTTCGCACCAAAATCATCATGTACCTAGTTCGTATGAAGTACTACTTCATGCGAACTAGTACATTTACAATACCAACTTCGTGTGAACTAGTCCTTGTACATACACACTTAACTTTAAACTTTAACATTACATACTCAAAACACTTAGACTAGATCCAAGACATAGACACTATGCATCATACACTAACAGACTCCCCCTTGAATGTTGTCGTCGTCTTGATGAGTCTAAAAATCTTTATCCACGTCCAAAGAAGTTCTTGTAAGGCTTCCTTCGTCTCTCTTGTGATGGAATAGGCGTTTGATCCGTTGGAGGCGCCCATTTCATAATCTGGAATCTTCTAAGACGAGCCTCTCTACCTTTCTCATGTATCTCTTCTAGGCCCTTTTCTTCCTTCAAAAATTCTTCACATTCAAGCTCACGTCATTTCGATTCCCACATATGACCTGAATTAGTACCGTGTGCGTAGCAAACGTTGAACCTTGGTATTTCTTTGCTTGTGTCTCTTCACGTTTGTCATAACATATCTTATTGAAGAATAAACATGTAACATCCTCCTTTGAGCAATTTACTAGCCACATCGGGTCTAGTATCCTTATCGTTCTCCATAAACCCCAGATCCTTCGTCATTCTATCAGTTCTGGAGTTTCTTCTTTAGTGATATCCCAGTTTCCATCAGCTCTTAGCACAATCACTGCTTCACATGTTTCAGGATCTGTCTGCCACCATAAGAAGTAAGGATAGAAATCTTGCTCTATTGGTTTAAGAGGTATATTCTTCATAACTTTAGGCCTCTTCATGACCAACGTAACATCTTTAACTTTCGTTACTATGTTTATCTTCACTCGTCATTTAGGAATGAATGGCTTCCAGTGAGTGAAACCATGCATCGCTTTGAACTTTATCACTTTCCACAAACGCTGATCGTTAAATTTCATCTGATAGTTAATGTTCTTCATTTGCACCAATTCTTCCACATCCCAGAATGGTAGACTCTTCAAATCATTCAGATATCGGAAGTATTGAACACCGAACTCTCTTTTGATTGTATAAACGTTTAGTTCTTTAATCCACCCCCAGCTAAGAATGTCTCTAAGTGATTTACCTTTGTCGCGTGTAAAGAATGCCAATGGACGTTTGAACTTTCTTTCTTTTGGCATCTTTTTAAACCGAGACTTCTTCGCTTCAGCTATCTCTTCTTTCGATAAGCGTTTTGGAATGCTCCCATCTTTGACAACTTCGTCGATCTTTCTTTTCAACAAATCTAGATCATTCTCTTTCATGATTTCTTCAAATGTTGGAAAACTGTCAGTATCAGCTCCAGAATACTTTTCAACTTCGTCATCTGAAGCATCTTCAATAATAACTCGATCATAATCATCTGCTTCAGGCACCTTCTTGTAAATGTACCTGTTCGGCTCGAATGTGCTAATATTCACTAACTCTTCTTCAAAGTCGAAATAAAATGAATCAACATCAACCTCTAACATTTTTGCCAATTCTTCCTTTGTATAGTTGTGCACATATTCACCTTCTTCAACATTATGTTCAACATCAGCATCATTGGTTTGTAGCTATCAGGAACAACTGTAACAGGATTAGCTGTGAAGATTCCTGACGCTTCAGTAGTAGTTGGCCCTGTCTGCTTCCCCTGAGCTTGTACATCCTCAGCATTCATTTCATCGTTCAGCACAGAATCATAATCAAAGTCATCGTGTAACTTTGCAGTTTCAACAGTAAGACCAATCCCTCCTGACCATCACTATCATCATCACCATGATCAGAATCATCTTTATCATCGTTAGTTGGATCATCCTTAGGATTTTCATCTTCTTGATCCTTTTCTTCCTCATTCTCTGCTTCTTGTTCTATTCCAGTAGCAGCTTTAACAGTTTCTTCAACTCTTTCTAACTCTTGCTCAACAACAGGGGTTTCTTCAACAATAGGCTCTTCAGCCGTCTTTGAACCTTCAACAACTATTGGTTCAGAAGATCCTTCAATCACTCCCTTTCTCTTTCCCTATGTAGCCAATTCTCTTTCAGCTCGTTCTTTCTCATCTTGCACTTCAATGCGATTGTATTCAGCAATGAAATCTATTCCCAAGTTGTTGGTTAATACACATTGTAACATGTTGAATCTCTTGCTGTTCTGAGTCTTTTCTGCTTCAAGTTTAGCAATTATCTTTCGCAATCTTTCATTATCAGAACCAAGACTATCAATAACAACTTTCATATAATCACGATCATTCTCTAAAAATTTAACCCTGTTTTCCATGATCTCCTTCTCAGCTTCGTTTTGTTTGATCTTATTTTCAAGAACTTTGATTCTCTTATCAAATTCTTCATTCTTTGATTCATTTAACATATCTGCCAAAGATTCAGTAGAAATTCCTGTATCAAAACCTCGTGGCGGAAGAGGAATGTTTCCAAAAGCATCAGTGAATTCACATTCTCGTTCACGATCAGAAGCTTGACTTTGAGGAGTTCTTTGTTTCTGAGTTGTCTTCGGTGTGTCTTGTTTTGGTGTTGATTGTTGTTGAGGAGGAATCGGTTGTGTAGAAGCAGGTGGTGTTTGAACATTCACAGATGACGTTGGTTGCTCTCGCACAGTAGTAGCTTGCGGTGGAGTTACTTGTGAAGATGTATCTTTCTTCTTTCTTTGACTAAGATATCTTATTTTCGGAAGTTTTCTCCCTTTAGTTGCTGGAGATCCTGTAGTCTTTTTTCCTTCACCAGCCTTTGATTTCACACGCTTAGATGTTTTCTTAGGTCTTTCCTCATCTGACTCATGCTCGGAAGGCTCGTAAAGATCATCGCCTTGTTTCTTTAGCCTTTCTTGTTCTAACTCCTCCCTAATCTGACGTTCTCTTGCATCAATAGCGTCTTCAGAATCGTCTTTGTCTGATGTAGCAGAGATCACATCATCATGATCACCTTTAGATGTCTCAGTCACAACATTTTAATCTTCCATGTTAACTGTTGCACTTGAACCAACAATATTCTCAACATTCTCAGGCTCGCTATCTGGTTCATCTCATAACATAGTTTCAACTTTCTTTGAAGCTCTCTTTCGTTTCTTCTTTTCTGGTTCAGCTTTGATATACCAGTTGCTTCTTTTCTCTTTGAATCCCTCCAAACACTTAATCTCGTCACTTTCATCCCCATTACCTTCTTTTCTCCACTTACCACCTGGTGGTGCAACATAATCACTTTTGACAATTGCTCCAAACATAGGCTTAGGAGTTGGTACACTATTTGTCTGAGATAAAGAAACAATTTCTTCAATGTTTCGTCATCCATGTGATGTAGATATAAGACATCGTTATCTTTCTTTTCGAGATTATCAAACTTGTCATCAATCAGCATTTGAACAAATCTTGGATAAAGCAGAAACTTTTCATCTCCAGTATTCTTTGCCATGTACGAGAATATGACGTGTGAGTAGTTGAATGGCTTGTTCAATATCAACGCTGTAGCCATGCACATCATGTAATCTTGCATATCATCAAAACCTCCTTTACGATGGCTCATAGCATGTATCAACGCGTGTAAGAAAAACTTGTAAGGACGACCAATCTTCTTTCTTGAATATTGTAGCGTTTACATATCCACGATATCCCATTCTATAAAAACAACCTTTAACCATATGTTCCGGAAAACCAATAGGATCTGTAGCTTTGTTATTAAATCCCAAAACTCTAGGAACATCCCCCTCTGTAATTGTGATCTCATGGTCTTCATTTTTGATTCTTACAGCAGAGGTGAATGTTTTATCAGCTTCATCATAAGACGCCGATTTCCAAAAGAATGTAACATGCGAGCTATAGGCCGTATGATGTTGTGTTATAGCTTTAGTCACCGGAAAACATCCCATAAACTCCAGAACATCCTAAAAAGGTGCCAATCCTGGGAATGCTTCTTTATCCAACACACAGCATGTGTTGTGAAACTTCGAATATCCCAACTGCAAAACAAACAACGACAAAATTACAAACATTTAGAACATTTTTCCAAAAATTTAACACTTTTAAGGGGTAATTCGCATGAAGAGTGACAAAATCAGTTTTTAACACACACAAACATCTACTTCGCACGAATTGAAACTAATTTCAAAACATTTTTTGACATTTGAATATACTAATTCGTACAAACTCAGACTTAATTATTTTTAATAACTTGGATTGTAATTCGTACGAAGTAAGCCATTTTTATTTTGAAATATGATGTTCACTAGTTCGTACGAACTAGTCATTTATTCCAACAAAACCTGCAACTTCAAAACATGTTCAAACCTTAAATTGATGTTCCATTTATGTGTTATTTGAACCGATTAAACGATTTATGTGTTCAATTTCCATTTTTAACCGTTAAATCCTATCAGATCTAAGTTCTCAAGTCCGACAGGTCCAAATCTTCAAAATTAACTGTTCAATCAAAGATTATTACATGTGCCATTGTATAGATTGTGCTAATCAACCTTGACAACTGAAAATTGGGCAGTATAACGACTTGTTTTTGACTAAATCTCTAATTTGTACTAAGTGGCAGAGAGAATACAAGATGATATGTGAGCTTCTTCGTCCGAAGTATGATATATATACTCTCTGAGATTTGTAATTCGTACGAAGTGTGCGTCTAGATATATTCCATTTTCAATTATGTACTTCGCATGAATTAGGTCTAAAGATAACACCACTACTTCGTACGAAGTGTAACCTTTTCTCTTTCAAACTTTATCAAATTTTCAACTTTAACCCTCTTGTTTTATCAATTTGTCAGTTTTAGAAATCCACTTAGTTGACCAAAGTGGCAGAGAGAATACAAGATGATATGTGAGCTTCTTCGTCCAAAGTATGATATATATACTCTCTGAGATTTGTAATTCGTACGAAGTGTGCGTCTAGATATATTCCATTTTCAATTATGTACTTCGCATGAATTAGGTCTAAAGATAACACCACTACTTCGTACGAAGTGTAACCTTTTCTCTTTCAAACTTTATCAAATTTTCAACTTTAACCCTCTTGTTTTATCAATTTGTCAGTTTTAGAAATCCACTTAGTTGACCAAGTTGGTTAACCAATTTGTCTGCCAAGTCCAACTTAATGACCTTGGTTCGACGCTTTATGAACAAATTTGAAGTTTTCGGCAGTTTTAAAGTTTCAAATTAATGAAGTTTTAATTCATTCAAAGTTTTTCATCAATTTTCATTAGCTCCCAGCCCGTTGCATCAAGATTTTCATTAGCAAACTCCTTCTTTGGACTTTGAAGATCCGCTTTCCATCATTGGTAGTCGAAGCTTAGATAGAAACAAAATCTTTTTGTAGTTTCCAAAGTTTATGCTAAAACACACCGAAAATCTTTTTGGGATCTTATGAAAATGAAATGTAAAGAACTATGTACAAACATATTTACAGACATTTTTGTGAGTTCGTGTTTGAGGATCATATACCGTTAACCTTTATAAGACTTTAAGTTTCAAAAACCAATTTCACCTAGATTGTCAGTATGTTTGTCCTTTTAAACTTCAACACATTTTTCAATTGATCCGAGATATGTTAGGTAGAATTAAGAACTTAACCTAACTGTGTTTCCCATCTCAGAATATACTCCCGTATCAACATTCCCTAGATTTCATCTTACAGGTGAGTATAGCTTAACTGATATCTGTATCTGGGTTGTGCGAGGCCTTGAGAGCTCAGGTTAGTACCACCGTGCCGACAAAGAGATGAAGGCTCGACTTTAAGGTGTTGTTCCAATAAGGAATCTTTTTGACTGAAATTTATTAGATCTTATGATACTTTCAATTATGCAGTTTAGGGTTTTAAGCAAAAGCATTATAGAAGTTCTAGGCCATTGCTTACGCAAAATAAGAAGAACTTGTATAATACCCTAGATATCAATTATCTATAAAGACCTGGTATCTCAGAATCAGGCAATCTCTCAAACGAAATTTCGGAGTACCAAGTCAGTATATCCGAGAGATGTTGACCCACAAGATAAGAAGTTGTAAATTTAAGTTTATATCACAGGAACAATCTACTGAACGTGCAAAGCCTACTGGCACATCCATAGAGAGATTTGTTTTCTCAACTTTTAAACACTGTATTTCTTTAGTATACCGTGATAGTCCACTGATGTACTATCATTTCCTCGTTTTACACAAAACTCTTTTGCCTTTTTTCATGTTTTTGTACTTTTGAATTTTATATGTTTTTGTTTTTCTCCAATATTTCTCCCCCTAAAATCAAAAACATATTTTTGGATTTTTTATTTTTAAGACAGAAATTAAAATCTAACTAAAAACAAAGTGACTAACCAATGATGATTACGAGAACTCATCGTCAGATCCATATTCAACATCCTCTCCATCTGACGAAAGATTTTTCATACCATTTAGTCTCATAAGATATTTAAATCTTGTTCGTGTAAAAGCTTTGGTATAAAATATGCCTTTTGTTCATCAGTGTGGATTTTTTCAATTCGAATCAACTTTTTCTCGTGACAATCACGGATAAGGTGATATCGAATTTTAATATGTTTCGTTTAGCATGTTGAACAAGATTTTTTGTTATGTCGATTGCTGCCTTGTTATCTACATACAACGGTGTGTCAAGAAATTGCAAACCAAAGTTCTCATCTGTTGTTGTATCCACAAGAGTTGAGAACAACAGCTGGAAGCTAAAATGTATTTAGCCTCACAAGTCGAGAGAGCGAATGTGGTTTGTTTCTTGCACTGCCAAGTGACAATTCGTGTTCCAAAGAACTGGCAACCGGCTGTAGTAGATTTAGCGTTAAGTTTAGCACATCCGAAATCAGAATCTACGTATCCAGCGAGATCAAAACCATCATTTTTAGGATACCACAAGTCGGTGCTTTGGCAACCCTTCAAATATCGGAAAATTCTCTTTACGACCATCAGATGTGATACTCTTGGGCAGGACTGATTGCGGGCACAAAGGCAGGTAGGATACATAATATCTGGCCTTGAAGCTGTCAGATACATTAGTGACCCTATCATCGACCGATACAGCGTTTCATCCACTTAGGTTCCATGTTCATCCGGGCAAAGACCATGATTGATCGCCAATGGTGTTGATATTGGTTTAGAACTCGTCATTTCAAACTTCTGCAAAATATCATGAACGTATTTAGTTTGATGAATGAGTATACCATTGGTTAACTGATCAACCTGTAATCCTAGAAAGAATTTCATCTCTCCCATCGAACTCATTTCAAACTTCTTCTTCATGATTTCTTCAAATTCTTTGCACAAGGGTCATCATTTGTAGAACCAAAGATTATGTCGTCTACATAAGTATGTACAATCAACAAATGTCCACCAACTTCCCTAATGAAGAGTGTGCTATCCACAGTGCCTCTTGTAAAGCCGTTACTTAACAGGTGCTGAGAAAAGGTCTTATACCAGGCTCTCGGGGCCTGATGCAACCCGTAAAGTTCTTTATATAGCTATTATACCTTATCTTTGTTATGCGGATCGATAAACCCTGGTGGTTGGCCGACAAACACAAGCTCTTTCACCTTTCCGTAGAGGAAAGCGGATTTGACATCTAGCTGATATACCTTGAAGCCCTTCCCCGACGCAAACGCTAAGAAAATTCTTATTGCTTCCAGTTTCGCAACCGGAGCATACACTTATCTGTAATCAATCCCTTCTTATTGATGAAAACCTTTACAACGAGCCGAGCTTTGTTGCGCACAATTACTCCTCGATCATCAAGCTTGCATTTAAAGACCCATTTAGTATCAATGGATTTTTGATTTGCTGGAGGATCCACAAGCTTCCATACGCCTAACTTCTCAAATTATTGCCATTCCTCCTGCATAGTGTAGACCCAGTTTTCATCAGCAATTGCTTCCTTCCAATGTTTGGGTTCAACCTGCGAGATAAAACATCGAAAAGAACAATATTCTTGAACAGGAGCTACTTTAGTATATAAACAACTAAGTGCTTTGTTAATTTGATTTCACGTTTTTACTCCTGCACGCAGTTCACCAATTAAGTTGTCTAAAGGATGATATGATAGATTTCGAGGAACCACTTCATCAGAAACAGCTACTTCGTTCTCCAGATTAGTAATATTCTGTTCAGCCACAGAATCATCAACATTAACACTCGTAGATGCTTCATTTCTTGTACTAGGACCAACAGATTGATTTAATTAATTTGTGATCTGCTCAGATTCCTCATCAGAACTAGAATCACCATCTTGATCATACATTCGTGCAGAATCAGAATCAGGCTCACTTGTTGAAGAAAGAATGGGATCTGTTGAACTTGGATTTGTTGCAGCAACTGGTTCTTCAGGAACATTCGTTTGAACATTTTCAGAACTTGAAGTACCAACAGGTGGTTGTGTTATCACTATTGGTCTTGTAACGTATTCTTGATTTGCTGCTAGTTGCATTCGATATAGTACTGCAAGTTCTTCTTCGTTTGGTTCTTCAGGTAACTCAAAAGAATCCCACAAATTGTCATAGTTAAACATCCAAGAATCTCCAGGTTTTTGTGTTGGCATGTGTATCTTCGACAATCAACATGCTGTGCAAGCACCACTTGATTCAAACTTGGCAAATATAACCTTCGTAGTGGACTTGCATATCTAACAAAGAAACCTTCAAGTGACTTTGATCCAAATTTGCCATCAGGATCGATTACCATACAAGGAGATCCGAAAGGTTCAAGAAACTCCAAGTTAGGTTTTCTTTGATTGAGGAGTTCAAAGCATGTCTTCTTAAATGGTTTAACAGTTAACACCCGGTTCAAAGTATAACATGCCGAAGCAACAGCTTCACTCCAGAAACTCACAGGCAATTTAGAATCAGCTAGCATCGTTCTTGCCGTTTCAATAAGAGTGCAATTCTTACGTTCAGCTACTCCATTTTGTTGAGGAGTATAGGTAGCGCTGAATTCATGAAGAATGCCTTTATCGTTGCAAAATTCGAGAATTCGGTTATTCTTGAATTCCGTTCCGTTATCGCTTCTGATTCTTTGAATGGGTAAATGATATAAATTCTCAAGTTTATGAAAGAGAATTATCAGATTTTGAAATGTTTCATCCTTGCTCTCTTGAAAGAATACACACGAAAACCTTGAATAGTCATCCGTAACCACCAAGCAGTAAAGATCTCCGGAGATACTTTTCACATTAACTGGTCCGAAGAAATCCATGTGCAAACGCTCTAAAGGTAGTTTGATTGAATTCAACAGCTTGTTCGGATGAGATTTCTTGTGCTGCTTCCCTTTCTTGCAACTAACAGAATCATCATTCAGATGAAAACTTTTCAAATTTACCCCATCAACTAAGTTGTAGTGAACCAGAAAATTCATCTTTCTCAAATGTATGTGACCCATCTTTCTGTGCCATAAAACTGATTCCTTTTCTGTAGCTTTGGTGACAAAACATTGTGCAGACTTTGATGTTGTTGTGGCAACTCCTATATCAAGCACATAAAAATCGTTTTCTCTTGGAGCTCTCATCAAAACCCACTCTTCTGGAATCTTAAATCTTGGTTTTAAGATCATGCATTCTTTGTCATTGAAATGTGTGGTGAACTTCTTATCACATATCTAGGAGATACTCAGCAAGTTGTTTTCTAACTCTACAATATAGTTCACTTGATCAAAAGATACTACACCGTTCGACAACTTTCCTTCACCAAAAATCCGACCGCCTTAATTTCCCGCAAAGCCCACATAACCTCCTCTGATAGATTTGACATCATAGAGCAAAGCTAGCATTCCTGTCATGTGTCTGGAAGCTCCACTGTCCATGATCCATTTTGAAAGAATTGACCGTGGAAGCCCCTGTACACACAATCAAAGAATCTAGTTAAAGAGAGAAACCCAAGCCTTTTTGGTCTTGGGGATTGGATAAACATCTTCGTAATCATACTGAAATGCATATTCATTCTCATCATCAAAATACTCATCAACAATTTCCATTTTAAAATTGACTTTCTTTTTTATTTTTGTGAGTTTAGGAAAATCGTTTGCTTTTTCAATCTTTACCGGTTTTTCAACTTGTTCAACCTTTTCCTTACCTTTGGTTGAAATAGTTTGTTTGGAATTCATAGAAGATGATTTTGCCCTCACCACCCATCTATGTTTGATTCAAATTTGCCTTTTTAATATAAAATTTTGATTCTTTCTTTTCAACCTTGACTGATGATTCACCAGTATCATTTTTAGTTACAAAATCATTTACCGGTTTCTCAGTTTCAGATTCCCTTTTCAAAATCTTTGTTGGTGCAAAGTCTTGTGATTTCTTATTAATATCTTCTCTGAATTTCCTTTCATAAGCAGACGTTGGATTCTTTTGCGAACAACGTCGTGCAATATGCCCAACTTCATTGCATTTGAAACATATTCTACTATTAGATCTAGCAGATGAATCCAACTTCTGTTCACAAAGTTCTTTCTCCTTTTTAAATTCATCATTTGATTGTTTGCCAACGATTTCTTTTTCAACAACTGTGTTACTTCCAAAAATAATTCCATCTTCTTGTTGTAAAAATTTTGCTTTGAAGATTTTTTATTATTTTTCTTTGTTTCAAAACCCAAACCTCCTCTTCTTGTCTCAGGAAAATCCCCACCATTCCTTCGATAATTGTTGAAAATCTTTTTGGATTTTGAGTAAAACTTTGTTAGATTCTTATCAAGATCTTCTGATTGTACTTCTACCAACTTGAAAAGTTTATCAATGTGATCTTCTTTCACATTCTGAATCTGAAAAGTTTCATCAAAGTATAGTTTATCAGAATCCTTAACTTTGTATAACACAATGTTAGGATCATCACTTAAACTTTCTTCAGAAGAAACCTTATCATCATTTTCAGATTGTGAATCGGATTCTGAACTATTTAAGCTTGAATCAGCACTTTCAAAATTTGCTTCATCAGAATCATTTTCCAAAAGCTTTTCAACCACATTTTTTACTATTTCTGTTTCAGTGTCATCATCTGTTTTAGTATAGATTATATCAGTATTCTCAGGCAGCTCATCTTTCGTTTCAATTTTGAGTTTCAAATTAAGCGCCTTCTCCATTCCCTCAGGCTTCTTTTTCACATAACTTTGTCTTATAGGTGGAGGAACATTTTTATAATCCACACTTTTCTTCTCAATTTGACCATCCTCTCCTATCTTTACAGTAGGAAGGATATGATCGATGACATATGAACTTTTTGAATAACTGACCAAAAGTTTGTTTACCCTTTCAGTTTCATTTTTTTCAGTTTCAAGTTCCATTTTAAGCTCAGCAATCTTGTTTATATGAATGTTAATAGCCGTTTGTTTTTCCATTAAAGTTGTTTTTAACATATCCATCGTTTTACTTTGTTCAAGATTTGCTTTCTCGACCATTTTATATGTTCTTCTCATTTTATCATACGACTCTTTCATTGTTCTATAATTATATCTGAAATTTTCATTATGTTTGTTAAGATCTTTGATTATTTCATCCTTTTCAAAACATTTTTCACATGGTTTAAGGCATTTTGCGCACGTTTCTCAACCTCAAAAATTTACACTTTAACCCTTTTTTCTTCTGAATTAGGTTCTACCTCTTTCAAATTCGCCATCATTGCCTTGTTAGCAATTTCAGTCAAATTCTCAGTTGTCATCTCTTTTTCAACATCAATCACTTCTTCAGTTTTCGGCTTTACCGTTTCCACTGCTTGTCCATGACAACCTCTACCAAAGAATTCTGCAAAAGAAGGCATCAAATTAGGTGGAATAATATTTTTAAATGCATTGTGTAGAATGTTTTCTTCCTTAGTGCGTTGAAGATATTCCCCTAATAGAGCATCTTCCAAAGATTCTTCTTCATCGAAAACAACACTTGAATCTTCCATTTCTGGTTCCGGCTCTTCGATGATTTCGGCCAGTAGAGCTAAGCTTTCATTCTTGGAAAGATATTTGTTCCAGTTAAAGCCCTCATCTTCTTGTGCTACTACCAGAGCCTTTTCTCTTGATGGTGACGGTCCATCTTCAATTTGAACTACTCTTGTTTGCCGAGAACGTCGATAGTAAATAGCTCTCTGATAGTAATCATTGCTGTTCCCAAAAGAATTTTGATTACCACTTACCTCACGATTTGGACATTCACATTTAAAGTAACCCTTCTCTTTGCACTTAAAGCAAGTGACCTTTGACTTATCGAACCCCAATTTACTCTTTCCATCTCCGATATCTCTTCCAGTCAGTTCCATGAATCTGGTTGCTCTTCGGATGATAGAAGCCATACAACATCTTATGTCCATCAACTCCAGTTCCTCTTGATCGATTTGATCGTAGACTTCTGCAGTCATTTCTGTATTTCTAATTCTGCCAGCGACCAAACTTTCATAGGATTCCAAGACAGTTGCAAGTAGTGCCATATGTTGCTTTGCTGTTTGCTCATTGAAATTCTGAGCATTCTTCAAATTAACAGCAATGTTGCACTGAATGACATTCGGACTTGAACTTGCATTGCTGGATTGGTTTGATTGGTTACAAAATGGATTTGTATCTTGTGATGTCTGAGGCGTATTCGGATTGTAACTGGGAAATGATTGAAAACTTGATGAACTAGAATTTGAACCTCCAGAATTATTTGCACTAAAAGCAGTTTGTATTTAGGGCTCTGAGTTTCAGTAGATCCTGTTTTAGATCTCGCAATCTTTTGAAGTTCCATCTCATGACCTTCGAGTTTTTCAATGAATGTTGGTAAACTGTAACCACTGTACTCGATCCCGTTCTTTAACACCATCAGATATGTTGACCATTCACCTTCAGGCAAAGCATCAGCCAATTTGGCAACAAATTCTTCATCAGTTTTGAGAATTCCATGCCTCTTCATCTGATGTACCAAGTGACAGTAGCGCTCGAGTAATTGTTTCATTGATTCTCCCTTCATGAGACTAAAAATGTCAAATTCCTTTCTTAGTAGCACTTTCTTACTTTTCCTCATCTTGGTGCTTCCATGATATTTCACACGCAAAGCGTTCCACAGTGTTTGTGAATGATTATCGTGTCGCAACAACATCAGAATATCCTCTTTGACTGATTGTAACAGAAGACTCATCATTTTCTTTTCATTAACAAAATCTTCTTTTTCTTCCGGAGTAAAGTTCTTTGGGATTTTCTCCAAGTTATTTTCATCTCTTGGCAGCTTGTATTTGGTTCCGATCGCCAACTAGCAGTTGAAATGATTCGCCTGAACCTAGTTCTCGAATTTTTCTCTCCAACTTTCGTAGTCTTTGAGATTCATCAGTTTCAGGGGTTTCACAGTCGTTCCCATCTCATTTTCGAGGTTCATTTGAGCGACTGCGTTTATTGTTTTTGCAACACTGGTTACGAATGCGTTATAAAACTTAGGATCCATTTTGATATGCTGAAAATAGCTGAAACACGTTCGAAACTTGAAAATTATCAGTTACAAGAGAGCTACTTCATACGAATTGAAGTATGAATAATATTGACTTGCACTTCGTACGAACTAGAGTTAAAATCTCTGAAAAACTTCAGGTGTGTAATTCGTGCGAAGTGGGTCAATTAATTTTGAAAGCCTTTTTGATTGTAATTTGTACGAATTACCAAAATCCAATTCGCTCAGAATGGTTTTCCAAAATGTGATTTTTTTTTTGCAATTTTCGATATTAATTCGTTTGAATTTAGGTCTGAAACTTTCAAGGGTTTATCATTAGGTGATTTTACATGACATACTGAAAATTCAGCCTGTCACACCCTCAATTTCCACTTGCGGAGTTATACCGCGAGGCGTTTGATCAAACCAGAATCTCAGACACTAGCAGTATCGAACGACTCTATATGATTTATTTAAACGTTTTCAAAAAACATTTGTTTAACCGTTCATAGTCATTTTCAAAATATCTTAGTTTCAAAGTTTAGCGGAAGCATTAAAGTAAAGTAATGGGCGCCAACACAAATGCCAAAACCAAAAATCCCAAACATTATTCGTAAATAAGACTCGAGAAACATGTCTTGATCAAATGCAAGTGGGTGCACCTAGCGCTCCTAGCGTCCTGAGAAACATGTAAAGAAACAAGTGTCAACATTAAAGATGAGT
This sequence comes from Scalesia atractyloides, assembly GCA_947069175.1. Taxonomy (NCBI): domain Eukaryota; kingdom Viridiplantae; phylum Streptophyta; class Magnoliopsida; order Asterales; family Asteraceae; genus Scalesia; species Scalesia atractyloides. The sequence goes on from CAMTDV010000030.1 coordinate 35,069,280, forward strand.
GAGTTCACAGGTTTTTATAAGTTCGCAAGTTCGGTTTAAAAGTTTGTTTTTCCCCGTTATCCCTAACCCGGGATAACGACATAGTTCCATTATTCCTAACCCGGAATAATAATGTTGGTTCGTAATTAAGTCCAATGTTAACATGTAGGTAGCGAGTCTAAAGTTACGTCACATAAGAGTTCGCGATCGAAGCTGACTGTTGTTGTCTCAGTGTTGCCAGGTCTATCACTGACCATGGCGAAAGTTAGGCCAAATTAATCACCCGTTGACCATTCCCGGTCGGCTAGCGCAACTAGCTCGGGTGGGGCTTGTCGGGCCCAGTAGTACTACTTATAATTTCCCCGCTATCTAACCCAATACTAACGATCCGAGAGTTGGTTGAAGACTTCTGTGATAAAGCTACTTAGTGACCATAACGTACATTAACGTTAACTTAGTTACCGAGTAGTTTAACGACGTTAATTTCGCATAACGTAAAAGATAGAGTTTTAGAGCGTATACATGTTTCTCCCCCTTTTGTTCAAAACCGGATAAAATAGGGGCCGTGAACTCACCTTAAATTGCTCGGTTAGAATAACGCAAATGAAGCAAATGATGGGACCGCTAATCACGTCCTAACATGTCAACCGATTTAAAGTTAGTGTGTGAACACACTGATACAAAACCCTACGCATAACTAACACACAATGCGGCACACGTAATAACCAATTCGAAACCACAATCAAGCATGCAAAGTATCATCATACAAAATAATTATCAAACCAACTTGTCATAAACACAGATTAACTCATACAACACTTTGGTACACACTAACGTAGTTATCAGGTTTCGGCTTGTACGCTTATAACTGGGCTGTTTTCGAGGATTTTTATAAAATAGTTCTAACGTTCCAAAAATTCAAATTGTTTTACAGGAGATTTCAATTAGAGTGTAGAATTTTATGTAAAATTTTCAAGTCCTAAAATTTTACCAATTATTTATAATCATTTATATACTAGGCTGCAGTCAGATTCGTCGCTTTCTGACTGCAGTCCACTGGAAAAATTATTTAAAAATCATCGTTCATCCAATTAACAAAATTCTAGTGGGAGATATCCGGAAATTCCCGACTCCAGTTACTTTACAAATTTCGTGACCTAACCCCCTACAGACTGTGAGATCTGACTCGATAAACAACCAGCAAATTCTGGAGAATTTACGCAGCTTCAGCTGCTGCACTAAATGACCACTTAAAAATAGCAAACGACCTCAGAAAAATATAAATCCGGAGCCATTAGAAGCGTTTTTCAAAAATACACGTTTTAGGCTTCAGAAAATCCATTTTTCAATAAATAATGATCAGGTTACAACCAATTGAAGTTGGCTGTAAATGTCAATCAGCAAACTGTTTTCGACTTTTATCGCATTAGAACATGTTTAAACGATCATGACGCTTAGTAATAATGATTAACATCAGGTTGACTTGTCAAATATCATCATATATTTCAATATTCATGCAAACCCTAAATATTTATCATGATCTTTATCGCTAAAACGCAGCCTACGATTTTAGTATTCAACGTAACATCACAACCGCAAAGATTCGCACATTCATCCGAACTAATCATAAATTACCACACTTTTTCATACTAATAATCCTACAAACACATAATCATGATCAAGATTACACAAACCCTAGTGTGAATCGCAAGACAATTAAACCCTAACCTTGAAACGATGATGATTAGCGAACCGGGACAAGCTTGGAACCAATCCGGGAGATGTGGGGTTTTGCGATCGTGAGAGGGGGGGGGGCTGCCGTCGACCTCCTTCTAGGGATTAGGGTTTTGTGTTTTCTTTAAACATCCCATGCATACAAACATTTATATATAACAAGGGGGAAGGGGGGGGGGGGCGGCCGCAATAGGGGGGGGTTTGGGTAAGTGGCTTGGGCCTCAAGTTTGTGTTAATTCCTTGGGCCGCAAGGTGTGTGGGTCGCAAGGGGGTGTGGATGGCGGGTTGGGTTTGCTTGGTCGCGAAGTAGGAATGTTTCACAAGCTTGGTTCGGTTTATAAATAACAGTTACTAAATATTATTTGCGACATGGATTTTATAAAATATTAAATCACAAACGTCTAATAACACATAGCACTTAATTTAGATACAACCTGTCTAATAACACATAGCACGTAATTCAGATACAATCCATCTAATAACACATAGCACTTGATTCACCCTATAGATTCACAAAGTTAGCGTAGTTATTGCGAGCGTGTAATTTAATTCTCCGAATTAAATCAGCGTAGGAGTGAATAACCGTAAAGTAGCGCGTTTAAGATACCTGAAAAACCGGGATGTCACATTATCCCCATGTTGAAAGAATTTTCGTCCCGAAAATTGAGTAAACGCAGTTTAGAAAGCAACGCACAATAACTCAGTTTGTTAGAATGGTACAAGTAAATCACAGGCTGTCACATCATCCCCATGTTGAAAGAATTTCGTCCCGAAATTTAGTTGGCGGTAACGTCAGATTGCTGCTCAGTTGCAAAGAGGTGTGGATATTTGCTTTTCATTTGGTCCTCTCTTTCCCACGTGAACTCCGGTCCACGCTTAGAGTTCCAACGAACCTTGACGATCGGTATCTTGCTGTGCCTTCGAGTCTTGATCTCACGATCCATGATCTCGATAGGTTGCTCCACAAAATGCAGTTGTTCATCCACTTGAATCTCATCCAATGGAATGACTAGGGTCTCATCTGATAGGCACTTCTTCAGATTGGACACATGAAAAACGTTGTGAACTCCACTGAGTTCGGCAGGAAGGTCTAACTAATAAGCTACGGGCCCGATACGCTTTGAAATCACAAATGGGCCTACGTACCATGGGTTTAGTTTGCCTCGTTTTCCGAAACGAATTACGCCCTTCCAGGGTGACACTTTCAGTAGGACGCGGTCACCTACTTGAAATTCGAGCGGTTTGCGTCGTTGATAAGCGTAGCTTTTCTGTCGGTCTCGTGCCGCTGCCATGCGGTTTCTGATTTGCATAATCTTTTCAGCAGCCTCAAGTATCAACTCAGGACCTGTGAGTTGACTGTCACCGATTTCTGCCGAACAGACCGGTGATCTACATTTGCGACCGTACAATGCTTCAAACGGTGCTGCCTGAATACTCGTATGGTAACTGTTGTTATACGAGAATTACACTAAAGGCAGATGGATTTCCCAACTGTTCCCGAAGTCTACCACGCATGCCCTAAGCATGTCCTCCAAGGTCTGAATGGTCCTTTCACTTTGACCATCCGTCTGAGGGTGGTAAGCTGTGCTCATATCTAAGCGCGTACCCAATGCTTTCTGAAGTGACTGCCAAAAGTTGGACGTGAAACGAGCATCTCTGTCTTAGATGATAGACGTTGGCACTCCGTGCCGAGAAACTACTTCCTTAATGTAGATGCGAGTCAACTTATCCATCTTGTCTGTTTCTTTGGTCGTTAGGAAGTGTGCAGACTTAGTTATACAATCCACGATTACCCAGATGGTATCGCAACCACCCGGAGTTCGCGGGAGTTTAGTGATAAAGTCCATCGAGATCTGATCCCATTTCCACACTAGGATCTCAGGTTTTTGAAGTAGCCCTGATGGCTTCTAGTATTCCACCTTGACTTTCGCACAAGTCAAACACTTGCTCACGTAGGTGGCTATATCCGCTTTCATGTTGGGCCACCAGTACGCGGCTTTAAGGTCTTGATACATCTTATCCGAAATAGGATGGACGAGTATCGGGATTTGTGAGCTTCGTCCATAACTAGCTTCCTGAGGTCTCCGTAGAGAGGTACCCATATACGATTCATGAAATACCGGGCACCATTGGGTTTCACTTACCAATCGCGTTCCATCTTTCCCACAGATTCGGCCTTGATGTTTTCTTCCTTAACTGCTTCTAGCTGCACGTCGCGTATCTGTTCGGGTAACCAAGAATGAATTGTGAACTGTAGTGCTTGTACCCGACGAGGTTTCAAGTGCTCCTTCCTACTGAGGGCATCAGCTACCACGTTAGCTTTACCCGGGTGATACCGAATGGCGCATTCATAATCGTTCAGGAGTTCGACCCAGCGACGCTGTCACATGTTCAACTCCTTCTGGTCGAAAATATGTTGGAGGCTCTTGTGATCCGTGTAAATTGTGCACCTTGTTCCATATAGATAGTGTCTCCAAATCTTAAGTGCAAACACAACTGCTCCCAATTCCAGGTCATGTGTCGTGTAGTTCTTCTCGTTAACCTTCAACTGTCGGGATGCATACGCGATGACCTTATCATGTTGCATGAGTACACATCCCAATCCCTGAATGGAAGCGTCACAATATACCACAAAATCATCTGTCCCCTCTGGCAAAGACAAAATGGGCGCACTGCAAAGCTTCTGTTTCAGCAATTGAAATGCTGCTTCCTGTTTGTCACCCCAAGCATACTTAGTGCCCTTCTGAGTGAGAGTGGTAAGCGGTTGTGCGATCTTTGAAAATCCCTTGATGAAACGTCTGTAGTAACCAGCCAAACCCAAAAATTGGCGGATCTCTGTCGGTGTCCTGGCTGCTTCCCAGTTCTTGATAGCATCGATCTTGGCGGGATCAACGTGTATACCCTTTTCATTCACGATATGCCCGAGGAACTGAACCTCCCGAATCCAGAAATCACACTTAGTAAACTTGGCATATAGTTTCTCCTGTTGAAGTAGTTCCAGCAATAATCGCAGATGCTCAGCATGTTCTTCTTCACCCTTAGAGTAGATGAGTATATCATCAATGAACACGATGACGAACTTGTCGAGATACAGCTTACACACGCAGTTAATTAGGTCCATAAACACCGTGGGTGCGTTGGTGAGACCGAAGGGCATGACCAAGAACTCATAATGGCCATACCGAGTGCGAAATGCCGTCTTGGAGATATCCTCCTCCCTGACGCGTAGCTGGTGATAACCGGACCGGAGATCAATATTGGAGTAGTAGCTTGACCCTTGAAGCTGGTCGAAAACATCGTCGATGCGAGGTAATGGGTATCGGTTCTTGACGGTAACCTTATTGAGTTCCCTGTAGTCGATGCACATGCAGAAGGTCCCGTCCTTCTTCTTGACAAAAAGGACTGGAGCTCCCCATGGCGAAGTACTGGGTCGGATAAATCCTTTTTCCAACAATTCCTGAAGTTGGGTAGACAGCTCTTGCAGCTCTGCTGGAGCTAAGCGGTGCGGGGCCTTAGCGATAGGAGTCGCATGGTTCGCCAATTCGATTTCAAACTCCACTTGTCGATGTGGTGGAAGACCAGGTAACTCCTCTGGAAACACATCGGGAAAGTCACGGACGACGGGGATATCTTCAATCTGCTTCTCGTCCTTAGGCTGCTCGGTGACCAGTGCGAGCAAAGCGAAGGAGTTCTTTCTCCGAAGATACTTCTGAGCTTGCATGTAAGAGATGATGTTTGTGACGGCGCCTGCCTTCTCGCCTTGCACCATCAAGACTTCGTCGTTAGAGAGCGGAATACGGATAGCTTTCTCAAAAAAGAGAACTTCATCTCGGACATCGGATAACCAGTCCATTCCGGCTACCACGTCAAAACTACCCAGGGTAGTTGTCATCAGATCAATGGTAAAGGTGTGACCCATGAGTTTAAGTTGACAGCCGGTTACTAAATGGGTCACATCTACAGATTTACCATCGGCTAGTTCTATGACGTAAGGGGTCCCTAGGGGTTTAGGCGTGAGATTTAGGTTCTTCCTAAAAGACTCAGATATAAAACTCTTATCCGCACCCGTATCAAAAAGTACAGTAGCAAAATGATCGTTAAGGGGAAACTTACCAGTGACCACATTCGAGTCGTTTCTTGCCTCTCCACGGCCCAGCGTGAATGCACGACCATTGGCACCTCCTGTGCCACCATTTCCATTGTTGCCATTGTTGTTATTGTTGTTGTTGTTGTTATTGTGGTTGTTGTTGTTGTTCCCACCATTGTTGTTGTTGCGAAGTTGCGGGCAGTCTCGCTTGAAATGGGCAGTGCTATCGCACTGATAGCATCCTCGGTTATTACCTTGTTGTTGACCCTGGTGCTGATTCTGATTTTGTCGAGACATGATTTCCCCGCGACAATCCTTTGCCGTGTGTCCTGCTTTGCCACATCGTTGGCAGCGATTTCCGGCGCAAGGGCCGTGATGATGGAGGTTACAACGATTACATTGCGGCTTTCGGCCCGCATAGCCGCTTGAGTTCTAGGTGTTGTTGGCAGACTGATTGTTGTGACCCCGATTGTTGTTGAAATTGTTGGACCGCTTCTGGTTTCCTTGTTGTGGCTGGGCTGACGAAGACTGTCGAGCAGGTGCGTCTTCAAATTTTCTTTTGTTGTCGGGGACGATTTCAGTTGCACCCCTAGGTGGCAACTTCCTTTGCTCCACCGCCTTATCGGTGAGTTTATGCGCCAGCCTAATCGCTTGATGCTCCGTCGTAGGGTTGCTACCTGGATCTCAGGGACCAGACCTCCAAGATAAAACTCAAGTCGTTTTTCGACGGTGTTAGCCAAATCGGGACAAAGGAACACCAGGCATGATGTCTCGCTGTATACACTTCAATTTCTGACCCGACCATCTTGTGGTTCTATAACGCCTGTTCCAACTGTTGAACTCTGTCCCGCGGACAGTGTTCCTCCTTGATTAGGGCCTTAAATTCGGTCCAGGCCATTGCGTTTGCCGCAAGAAGTCCACGCGTTTGGACTTGTGCGTTCCACCAGGTCAATGCCCCATCTTCCAACGTTGAGGCAGCATACTTGACCTTATTAGCTTCAAGGCAATTGCACATCTCGAAGACCGATTCAGACTTTTCAATCCAACGGACCAGTCCTATGGGTCCTTCAACACCCGTGAACTTGCTCGATTTCGCATCGAGGAACATCTTGTAGGGGTTAAGACCCCCTCCTGAAGACTAAGGATAGGTAGTCAGCGAGAAAGTCTACTAGCCCAACTATTAGATTTTCCCATGAAAATTTAATAATGGTTACCTGCTGGTGGGTTTTGAACACCTGCCAGAGCAGGATTCACGTGTTCTTGGATTAAAGCAGCCAATTCTTCAGTTGACATGTTGAGATTTTCGCGACGACCGGTTGCCATTTCAGATCTTCGCAAGACAACACAAATGCACACCGATAAGTATATATGTCCAATATAGTTATCATATTCCACACTTCAATAATCACACAAATTATGTCAATCCGACAATTTAAACAATCAAATGGAACATTCGATTAAATAAATTGCAATGTCTCACAAAATACCAACCAAACATCTCAGTTTAATTATAAAATTTCAAGTTCAAACATAAGTGGAAACAAACAAACTAAAGGAAACAAAACGGGGATTGGCGAGACGAGTTAGTCATCTACGTCTCCATCTCCCAAGTCGCTATCATTGTCGTCATCCTCTGCGGTGTTTTCAGCTTCAACAGCCGGGTCCTGTTCCGGCTCTTCTTCCTCCGGATCCTCTTCCGGGTCTTCCTCTGGATCCTCCTCCGGGTCTTCCTCTGGATCCTCCTCTGGGTCTTCCTCTGGATCCTCCTCTTCGTCCTCTACCGGCGCTGGAGGGGCAGGTGCTGGTGCGGGTACTGGGACAGGTGGTGCTTGGTTCTGCTCCAGTTCTTGAATCCTCCAACTGGACTCAAGAACTCTGTCTTCGAGCCAGTCAACCCCCAGTCGCTCAGCACGAAAGTCCTTTGCTAAAATGTTTCGAACTTTCTTATTCTCATATTGCTCTTCCTCGAGCTCTCCAGTTTTACCAGTTAGTTGACATATCATCCATCCTTGTGCTTCGATAGTCTCCTGCATTCTCTCTAGTTGTTCCTGTTGTTTCCTTAACACATCTCTAAAGATCGTCCCCCACTCCTAAAGAGTTGACCGGTTTGACCGGTATAGCGGTGGTTGGACGGGAGGACGACTCCCCTCCTAGAGCGAGTCTTTTCCTAGCAGCTGAGCATGTCTCCACGCCACGAGGTGGTGAGGGTTCGACCATGGGTGCCTTCCCCGGCGCCCTTGATTGTCGAGATTTGCCGGATGATGATGATGACATAGCCTGCTGGGTTGGTGTAGTTAGTTACGTGTTGCGTATGTACCAAAATACATATATATATATCACATAAACAATTGTAGCATAACACATAACAAGATATCACAGTTCGGTGCCAACTAAGTCTAGTGTCGTGTAACAGCAATAGTTTAGGTCTACTTTTAATGCAAACCTGGTTCTCTATAGCTAGAGGCTCTGATACCAATCTGTCACACCCTCAATTTCCACTTGCGGAGTTTTACCGCGAGGCGTGTGATCAAACCAGAATCTCAGACACTAGCTGTATCGAACGACTCAATATGATTTATTTAAACGCTTTCCAAAAACATTTGTTTAACCATTCATAGTCATTTTCAAAATATCTTAGTTTCAAAGTTTAGCGGAAGCATTAAAGTAAAGTAATGGGCGCCAACACAAACGCCAAAACCAAAAATCCCAAACATTATTCGTAAATAAGACTCGAGAAACATGTCTTGATCAAATGCAAGTGGGTGTACCTAGCGCTCCTAGCGTCCTGAGAAACATGTAAAGAAACAAGTGTTAACATTAAAGAAGAGTGAGTTCACAGGTTTTTATAAGTTCACAAGTTCGGTTTAAAAGTTTGTTTTTCCATGTTATCCCTAACCCGGGATAACGACATAGTTCCATTATTCCTAACCCGGAATAATAATGTTAGTTCGTTATTAAGTTCAATGTTAACATGTAGGTAGCGAGCCTAAAGTTACGTCACATAAGAGTTCGCGATCGAAGCTGACTGTTGTTGTCTCAGTGTTGCCAGGTCTATCACTGACCATGGCGAAAGTTAGGCCAAATTAATCACCCGTTGACCATTCCCGGTCGGCTAGCACGACTAGCTCGGGTGGGGCTTGTCGGGCCCAGTAGTACTACTTATAATTTCCCCGCTATCTAACCCAATACTAACGATCCGAGAGTTGGTTGAGGACTTCCGTGATAAAGCTACTTAGTGACCATAACGTACCTTAACATTAACTTAGTTACCGAGTAGTTTAACGACGTTAATTTCGCATAACGTAAAAGATAGAGTTTTAGAGCGTATACATGTTTCTCCCCTATTGTTCAAAACCGGATAAAATAGGGGCCGTGAACTCACCTTAAATTGCTCGGTTAGAATAACGCAAATGAAGCAAATGATGGGACCGCTAATTGCGTCCTAACATGTCAACCGATTTAAAGTTAGTGTGTGACACTGATACAAAACCCTACGCATAACTAACACACAGTGCGGCACACGTAATAACCAATTCGAAACCAAATCAAGCATGCAAAGTATCATTATACAAAATAATGATCAAACCAACTTGTCATAAACACAGATTAACTCATACAACACTTTGGTACACACTAACGCAGTTATCAGGTTTCGGCTTGTACGCTCATAACTGGGCTGTTTTCGAGGATTTTTATAAAATAGTTCTAACGTTCCAAAAATTCAAATTGTTTTACAGGAGATGTCAATTAGACTGTAAAATTTTATGTAAAATTTTCAAGTCCTAAATTTTACCAGTTATTTATAATCACTTATATACTAGGCTGCAGTCAGATTCGTCGCTTTCTGACTGCAGTCCACGGGAAAAATTATTTAAAAATCATCGTTCATCAAATTAACAAAATTCCAGTGGGTGATTTCCTCAAGTTCCCGTCTCCAGTTACTGTACAAATTTGGTGACCTAACCCCCTACAGAATGTGAGAACCGACTCGATAAACAACCAGCAAATTCTGCAGAATTTACGTAGCTTCAGCTGCTGCACTAAATGACCACTTAAAAATATGAAACGACCTCAGAAAAATATGAATCCAGCGCCATTAGAAGCGTTTTTCAAAAATACACGTTTTAGGCTTCAGAAAATCCATTTTTTCATAAATAATGATCAGGTTACAGCCAATTGAAGTTGGCTGTAAATGTCAATCAGCAAACTGTTTTCGACTTTCATCGCATTAGAACATGTTTAAACGATAATGACGCTTAGTAATAATGATTAACATCAGGTTGACTTGTCAAATATCATCATATATATCAATATTCATGCAAACCCTAAATATTTATTATGATCTTTATCGCTAAAACGCAGCCTACGATTTTAGTATTCAACATAACATCACAACCGCAAAGATTCGCACATTCATCCGAACTAATCATAAATTACCACACTTTTTCATACTAATAATCCTACAAACACATAATCATGATCAAGATTACACAAACCCTAGTGTGAATCGGAAGACAATTAAACCCTAACCTTGAAACGATGATGATTAGCAAACCGGGACAAGCTTGGAACCAATCCGGGAGATGTGGGGTTTTGAGATCGTGAGGGGGGGGGGGGCTGCCGTCGACCTCCTTCTAGGGATTAGGGTTTTGTGTTTTCTTTTAAACATCCCATGCATACAAACATTTATATATAACAAGGGGGAAAGGGGGGGCGGTTTGGGTAAGTGGCTTGGGCCTCAAGTTTGTGTTAATTCCTTGGGCCGTAAGGTGTGTGGGTCGCAAGGGGGTGTGGGTGGCGGGTTGGGTTTGCTTGGTCGCGAAGTCGAAACGTTTCACAAGCTTGGTTCGGTTTATAAATAAAAGTTACTAAAATATTATTTACTAAAATATTATTTGCGACATGGAGTTTATAAAATATTAAATCACAAACGTCTAATAACTCATAGCACGTAATTTAGATACAACCCGTCTAATAACACATAGCACGTAATTCAGATACAATCCATCTAATAACACATAGCACTTGATTCACCCTATAGATTCACAAAATTAGCGTAGTTATTGCGAGCGTGTAATTTAATTCTCCGAATTAAATCAGCGTAGGAGTGAATAACCGTAAAGTAGCGCGTTTAAGATACCTGAAAAACCGGGATGTCACACAGCCCATTTTAACCGTGAATTATTTAAAATTTGAAAAATAAGAAGAAATGAGTAGAAGTAGAAGTAGATCTTGTATAGATGTCCACAAATCAGGCCTCCATAGCTCTGATACCACTTGTAGGACCTTTTAATCCCTTAGCAAAGGTGCCTAAGATGTATCTAATCCATGTATGCGTAATTTACGTGAATTAGGTGCCAATATACACAAGATATTCAGTTTAAATGTCAGTTTATTAATGTTCAAAGATGTACATCGAGAATCCAAACCGACAGAGCTTCGCCGTCTCTAATGCAAAAGTTGTTCAGATGAAAGAACCTAGACACCTATTTATAGGCAAGCTAGTGCGTACCAAAATCACCATGTACCTAGTTCGTACAAAGTACTACTTCGTGCGAACTAGTACATTTACAATACCAACTTCGTGCGAACTAGTCCTTGTACATACACACTTAACTTTAAACTTTAATGTTACATACTCAAAACACTTAGACTAGATCCAAGACATAGACAATATACATCATGCACTAACAAACATTCATGAACATAAATGCACGAACGCATCCTTAGTTCATGTCCGTTCATTTAGCTTAACGAACAAAATTTCTTGTTCGTGTTCTTTCATTTAATGAACGAACGAACATAAAAGAACTTCCTGCCGAACGGTTCACGACTGTTCTTTGAACGTTAAGTTTGTTTACAACCTTACTAGCCAACATTGAAAACATCTAAATATTGGTGCAAAAAAAAGACCAGCAACATATATACACTGTTTTTAAAGTTACTCTTACCGAGAACTCTTGGGGTGAGTGTTCACTTATAGGCTAAAGCATGTCTTCGCAATACATTATAAAGACCCATTTACTTTGATTAGCCACTGTTGTTTGTTTATTTTTAGTAACGAACAAATGATCGTAATCCTTATGTTTCGTCGATATTTATAACAATTCTTTTCGATTATCCAATGTCAATATCACTCGTTTCCTCTCATGATTTCCTCTCTTTTAGAATGCCTCCTCGCTGCAACACTACCCAAGACGCCGAAATGACTGCTTTAATTGCTCAGCAAATGGCTGTTGTACTCCCGAACCTTGTGACCCAACTAAATCAAGCCTACAATAACAATAACAACCACAATGCACCTGTTTATTGCAACTTTAAACAAATTAGTTCAGCTAAACCATCAAGTTCATTGGGTCTGAGGGAGCTACTGGGCTCCTACAGTGGTTCGAGATTATCGAGAGCACTTTTCGCTATGTTCAATGTCCTAACAAACACAAGGTAGAGTTTGCTTCGAGTGTTTTTCAAAAGAGAGCACTCACGTGGTGGAACGCAGTGATGAGACACAGAGGTGCCGATGTAGCAATGGCTCAGACGTGGGATGAGCTTAAGGCTCTTATGATGAAGGAATCCTGCCCATGCCACGAACAAAGGGCACTCGAGAATGAATTCCATGATCTAAGCAAGATAGTGGAGACATCGTGCCTACATAGATCGATATGAGGAGTTGAGCCTGCTATGTCCCACCATGGTCACGTCTTTAGATAAGGCAATTGAGAAATACATTGATGGCCCGCCTGACCCCGTTCAGGACATTGTTACCGGTAACAACCCTAGCACTGTTCGACATGCTATTGAGTTAGCAGCTACCCTGACTAACTCTCAAGTCAAGAAGGGAAAACTGTTTCGCAAGGGCGACAAGAAACAATTTGCTAAAACTACCCAGAAGCGAAAATTGTTACTGGTAGCAACCCTACCACTGTATTTTTAACAAACCCTTTGGTGGTTTGTTAGTCGATTTAAAGAGGCCCTTTGGTGGTCTAGACGAGTCATCACAGGTTTGAATGTATTCATTGAAGAACGACCACAGTTTTCACAATTAAACACGGACAAGTGGTTTATGACACGGACGAGTGGTTTATGAAACGGACAATTGGTTTATAACACAGACGAATGGTTTATAACACGGACGATTGGTTTATAACACGGACGAATGGTTTATAACACGGACCAATGGTTTATAACACAGACGAATGGTTTATAAAATGGACGAATGGTTTATGGTTAGTGATTTAAGATAACGAGACGGGTATAATATAATAAAAGCATGGTGGATACGCCGCTGGTACTTCCTATATATAAGTGCTTTTATCATATTATATATCGTGGCGTTACCTGAATCACTTGCACAAATGGTTTTGAACAATGTCATACAACGATTTCACTTAAAGATATAAACCATACAATATTTTCTTTTAAAACAATTTATTACTTGGTTTTACAAAATGAAAAGCTTTTGGTCAAGATTCATGGCTACAAGGTTTTACAACTTATACCAACTTGTTTTAGTTGGTTAAATATATTGCAATATTAAATACTTTTGATAACAAGATTTTCAATTAATGACTCTCGTAGTCGGATGAGGTATTGCAACAACGATTTCAAAGCCATGAATTTGACAAACGACAAAACCTATGTACTCGCCGGCATTTTTATGATGATTCTCTTTTAACATATGTTTCAGGAGCTAATGTTTGATGATTAGGAACGCATGCTTCACATAGGATGGACGCGGGCCTTAGTCTACTTTAAAACTTAAAGAAAAATATTGAATTTTGGTTGTATTTTGTCCGAGACAATGAAAATTATTAATCTAATTTATACTTTGGGTCTAAGGGAACCATATTACCTCATACGCTTCCTATACTTTGGTCTAGGGGAACCATATTGCCCCATACACTTCCTATACTTCGGGTTTAGGGGAACCATGTTGCCCTATACGCTTCCTATTAACCATAGGGGAATCGTATTGTGCTATACGCTTCCTATTGGGGATATAACAAAACTTTGAATACCATGTGTTTGAAACAATTCTTGTAACGTGACTCCCTGACATTTCCGTCGCCTTTTGTTGTTTTACGCAATCAGGGTGTTACACTACCACTTAAAATCTTTATAGAAATCCTGCTCAATCTTTATAAACGGCATATTCTTCATTCCTCGTGGCCGTTTAACAATCAGTGTCACATCATGTTCTTTAGTCGCTGGATCAATCTTAGTAATCTTCTTTGGATAATGTGGCTTCCAGTTAGAAAAATCATGTCTCGCTTCAAATCTGATCACCTTCCACAGTTTCTGATCCCCCGGTTTCATCTGAAAATTTATACACTTTGTCTAACACAACTCATGCACGTCCCACCACGACAAAGTTTGAATATCCTGTAAGTATCAGAAATATTGAATTCCGAATTCCCGTTTAATAGTAAGCACATTCAATTCTGGTAACCAACCCCAACTTATCATATCTCCTAATGATTTATCTTGATTTCTTATGAAGAAAGCTAGCGGTCCAACTCTGAACTTTCCGAGCTTCCATAATCTCTTCTTTGCTAAGCCTCGGAGTGTTGGGATTGAGCCCTACAAAAAACAGATGATAAAAATGCCAAATCAGGTCTCTGCTAAATGGTTCAGAATAAACTGTGTTTTGGTTCACAACTTCCCTCAATGACAACGCACCCAACATCTGATAGCCCTAACATCTGTTCTGTGCTAAAGCTCCGCTGGTGTAAAGACTGTTGAAGACCAAACCTCTGCTTGAAGTCAAAAGTCTGATGAAAGTCAAAGGTCTGATCACCCTTTGAAGAACATATGATAAAGCTTCAACAATGGTTAGCTCATCAGTGGTTAGCATCCTATTTCGATAACCATCAGTGTTTTGTAATTATATCAGAGTTAGCATTAGCAGTGGTTAGAGGTTGTTAGGTTAGTTAGATGTCATTGTCTGGGTGATGTCAGCAAAGATGCTTCAGAGGTTAGGATTTGTACTATAAATAGACAGTGCATGTACTGTTCTATTTAGCTCACACACACACACTTATCTTGTACAATCTAATCTGTATGAAGCTCAGGCTGAGGGGGAGTTAGTGATTCATGCATGTAATTACTTGTAATCTTTTGAACCTTTTGAATCTTTTGAGTAATGAAAACACTGTGTGATGAAAGCTAATCTTCCATTTGATTGTGTTACAAAGTTTTAAATTGTATTCCGCTGCAAGTTTTATCGATTTTATCTCATTTTATGTTCAATTTGTTTAAAACAACACAATCAGGTCAAACTCAGATCCTAACAATTGGTATCAGAGCTTGGTTAGTCAAATTCGATCTAACAATCGATTTGACGTAAAAAGATCAGCTCTATTTTCTTGTGATACTGTGTTGATCAAAATTGTTGGAAAACAGAGTAAGAGCCAAATCATGTTTTACACGTTTTCGAGTATTTGTGTTAAAACTTGTGATGATTCTATGATTGATGGTTGCTAAGAATTCATCTAATGTCTTTGAAAGACTAAGGTGAACCTAAATCTTAGGAACAGGATCTATATGATGAACAAAAAGTTATGAGAAAATGTTTAAAGTCTATGGGTTGATATTTAGAAAACCGGATCAATAGTAATGTGAATTTTAGCATAAGCATTTCTGCAAAAATGTCTAAGGTTCTCAAAATATTACTGTAAATGATTCTGGATTGATTATTCTTTCCTTGAAAGCCTTCCAGTGAATGTTATAACATTTTCCCATGGAAAGGTTAAAAAGGGAATTGAAGAAAAATCACAAAACTCTATAAGTGTGTTCATCTCAAAACTTTTAATGCCGAAAAGAAAAGAATATGAACATAAAACATCCGAGAGTTCACAAGCTAGTACTTTAAAAGGAAAACCTAAAATCAAATCAGGTAATTGATGTATGTCAAGTTAAAACATTGTCTCAGATGTATGTCAAGTTAAAACATTGTCTCAGAAAAAGGACTTAGGACATCAATCAGATCTAATTGATTCAGTTATCATGAAATTTTTACTCAATTTTTAGTAGTAAAAATTTCATGTATATATGAGGACATGTGTTATTCCTTTTCAGTAAGTAATACATGTTGAGTTTTCACTTGTTTTTGATAGTTAAAGCTCAAAAACATGTCAGGAAGTAAAACCTTTCCATTTTTAGAGAGAAGGGAGTTACTCTTCCTTGATAATGGATCAAAAGAAATCTGTTGATGACCAAGGTTATCTTGTATTATGCTTGTCTAGACTAACTTTGCAGATACTCACATTTTTCACTACAAGAGCAACAGATACTCAAAACAACTGTCAAAACTCATCCTTTGGTGGTTTAATAGTTGTTGATCAAAACAACATCAAAATTACTGGGATCACAGGATATCCAAACACTGATGACATCAGACATCATTTAAGAGGGATTGCTATATAAAAGGGTTTGATTTCTTTATAACATGTTCTGTCTTAAGATTAATTGGGAGATATATAAGCCAAAAATTGGAATCATCTGTCCTTAAAAATTTGATCTTTAGACCTGGAATGCTAATCATGGATTAAAACAAGATCTCTTGTACTTCATGTGGAAATAGCATAAAATGTTTTTGGAAAATCAAAATCCATCCCTAAAAGTTTAAAATTGAATTTTTCAATAAATCCTCAAAGTCTGTTCAAAGCACTGATAGCACAAAAACACTGTTTGTTTAGAAAAATCTATCCACTGTCAAAAAGTGTATCCTCTGCTAGTTGCAACCATTGTTCTTATCCACTGATCATACTTTCCAACAGTGGTTAGCCAAACAACTGTCTTCCATTTACAGAACAGAGGTTACACGTGGACATATGCTATTCGATAGTTGTTGCATCAGATGCCATGTCATCATCACTTTTTCATAAACCCTATAAAAACCCTGTTCTATCAAGAACAGAGGGTTCACCAAACTGTGTCGATTTCAAAAATCTCAAAACAATTTTTCACTCAAAATCATGGCCCTCAAAACAAAATCCAAGACAAATTCAAAAGCTAAATCTAAACCCGTATCATAGACATTCACGTTAATTATCAAAACTCCTCATAACTACACTGTTATTCTGGAGGAAACCGAGTCAAATACAAGATATCATTCAATGATTCGGCTACTAAAAGAGTCCAAATTCAAGGAGATGCTGACAGCAAAAACCCCAATTTATGAAGGTTCACTCCGACAATTTTGGGCAAATGGTGAGGTTCACTCAACAGAGGGAGTACCTTATGCAATAATCTCGAGAGTGGGCAAAACCTTGATGCAAATTACCCCACAATCGATCTCACAGGTTTTTAAATTGAATGACATGTCATATCCTGTGACATTTCTTCTGGGTGAGATCCAAGCAGAGTTTACTAGAAGAGGGTATGCTGGTAAATTCAAAGGTATGACTATATACAAACCGAATTTCCCTACTTAGATGAGATTTTTCTTTCATACCATTTTGACATGTCTCTCAGCAAAAACTACTGGTTTTAATGAGATATCATTGAACATGCAATATTTGGGATATGCTATTTTGACTGATTCAAATTTTAATTTTTCCCTAGTCCTGTTCAATGACATTGTTAATAACTACTATAATATTGCAAAAGAAAAGGCTTTTCTGATACATCCCATGTTTTTAAGCATATATCTTCAAAATCAATTACCTGGAGATGATTCTAAAATTGGCCCAGTTAGCAATGCAGGAGCTATGGGTCATGAAACTTTTACACATAATTGTAATCAAGATAAAGTTTCTAAAACCCAAGTAGAGGTGGTAGAGGAAGATTTATCAGAACAACCTGCCCAAACTCAACCACCTGCTACTGAGCCCATTGCTCTTGGTGACCACAGTAGCATAACCACTGCTGTGCAACCCCCACCAAAAACCACAAAAAAGACCAAAAATAAATCCACCAAGCCCACCAAACCCAAAAAGGGTCTTCTGGAAGATGAGATCCCAGAAGTTAACCTGGTGACAGCAGAAAAGTCACAAGAAACCACTATTGCTACTTCCTCGCAACAGCTGGAAAGATCTCCACCCAAAACAACAACTCCTCATGATTCCTCACAAAAGGAACCTGTTGTTAGCACATGGACACCACAACTTGAAACATTACCCTCACTTGAGAGTATGTTGAACTGTCCTTCTCCCAGGGAAAATTCTCCTTCCACATCTCTTCCCACATCTCAAATTAAATCAAACCTGAAGTATCTGTTTGAGGTCATTGGAAGTCGGACACAAAACAACCTCTCTCACCAACACATTACTAAGAATACATCCTCTACAATGGCTGTGTCTGATAAAATTTCATAGACTAACCCACAAACAGTTGAGGAGGTTACACCACTTGAATTTCATGAAATTCATGTTGGTAGTTCAAGTGGAGCAACTACAACAGATGTTAGACCCACTGGTCTATCTCTGGACAGTGGTTACATAAGTAAGTCTCCCTTGAAGGCAATTTCTTCTGAGGCTATCATGGTATCCACTGTTGGTGTTAAAACCACTGTTGGAATTACTAAGGAAACCTCTGCTGTAGAAAGAAGTCCCCAGTACTAAGAAAAAGGGGCATCTGTGTTTGAAACAAGGATTGAAACCTCTGTTCATGATAACACTCTGGTAGGAGTTCAGATGATCCTATTAAGTTAGGTGATGATCTAAAATATAAAGATTTGACGGAGAGAGTTACTAAAATAGAGATATCAGTGGCATATATCAAAAAATATGCTGCAACAGATGTTAGAAGTTTCAAAGTCTCAAAGCACTGCTCAATCCTCTGCTCTTCAAACCACTGATATAATCAAACAAGTATATCCTTTATTTGAACAACAATGCCAACTTGCTGATCACAGACATGAAGTACGTGTGAAAATGCTCAAAGATTTGGTTGATGAAAGATATAGAGAAACTCAGGCCGACCTCAAAGGCATAAAAGAATTCGTTACAAAGAAGTTTGGCACTTCTTTTGCACCTATCTTCGAAAAAGATGATGCCAAAAAGGCGGAGAAAACTGAGTCTGTGGTTAATATGTCAAAGCAAAAGCCAGAATCTGCAAAAGAACCCTTGGTAACTTCTGCTGAAACGTTTGTCAAAGAAAAGAAAAGGGGAGTTGATGAAACCCTAGAAATTCAAGCAGATGATGAAGATACAGGAAAAAGGACTTCTAAAAGGGATTCTGGTACTTCATACAAGAAGAAATCACCACCACAAGAACCTAAAGAGCAAACCACTACTGGTCTCAAAACCTCTGTTGGTACTATATCCACTGCTGCACCTAAACCAACAACCTCACCTCACAAATCACCTGCTAAAAGGCAGATCTTAGTGCCGTTATCCGAACACATAGAATAACCGACTTTGGCTGGCACGCGAACCGGCACCCGGGAGCCAAACGTAAAACTGATCCTACCCTAACATCCATCACCACACCAGGATACTAGATGTACAGTATGGCCTGAAAATACCCACCTGGGCCCAAGTTATAGGCATTACCAACTTAGCGCCTGATATTGGTAATTACAGGCATGATTACTGTTAGAACCGAACCAGCTTGCATATACTCCTATTGCTACCTGTGATACTGCTATCCTGTGAGTTTCACTCCCCCACTTTTAGACTGTTTTACTGTTTTTTGGGGTGACTTGCATGTTACAAACTGTTTGAATTGCACCAACTTGTGATGATGTGAATTACCTAACACACGAACTACCCCACTATAAGTGATTAACGTAAGCCGTGGACAGTGGATAGTACTATTGGTCTGACAAACCCAGTTACAATGACCGGACTTTGTGTCAGCAAACAGTCAACTGCACGTGTCCTAAACTTGGTTATGTTGTTAGGCATAACTGCTATGGGGCGTTGAACTGCACGTGACGCAGTTGGTGGGGTGGGGGTGTCTGTGCTAACACGGCCCTAGGCGTGCTGAGGTGTCAAACGTGACACGACACAGTTAAACCAGTCAAGGTTTCACTTGTACACTCGTGAAATTCCATCTACGATCTGTGACTGTGCAATTAAACTTGTTAAAGCATTCTGCTACGAAACAACCACACCAGTGTAACTCACCGGCTCGTTTAGCTGACCCTTTTTAAAACTAACATGCATTTCAGGTAACTTGAGACTAAGGTGAACTGGATATGTGGTTCAAGACGTGTTTATAAACGAGTACTGATATAGACGCATGTGGCTTAGAAAACTTATGTGGTTCATGGGAACACGTAGTTGTAACATACATGTAGTATGTAATCAACATTTTGGTAATTAATAAAATTGAAGTGTCTTTATAAACAATGCGCTTATACTAGAGGTGTCTGTTGCATCCCGTGTTTTACTTCCACTGAAAATTGGGGTGTGACACCAATAGTATATTATGGTACCATAGGACTGACAATCCCGTTACTAGGCTATTCACTAGAATTTGGTGGGTAGTTTGGGGAACGACAGAAACCATTTATGATAAGCAAATCATTCGTTGATTTTTTAGTCTTGTTAAAGAGATCTTTTAGGGTCTATTAAAGATACCGTTGGGGTATAGTCAACACAGGTTTGAATGTGTTCTTTAAAGAACGACCAAAAGTTTTCACAATTAAAACACGGACGATTAACTGATGACACGGACGATTGGTTTATGACACGGACAATGGTTTATGACACGAACAATGGTTTATGACACGTACATTGGTTTATAACACAGACGATTGGTTTATAACAAGGACAAATGGTTTTGAATGACACACATGATTTTCACTTAAAAAATATAAACCATACAATGTTTTCTTTTAAATCGACTTATTACTCGGTTTTACAAAAGAAAAGTTTTCGGTCAAGATTAATGGGTACAAGGTTTCTTTCACTTATATCAACTTGTTAAGTTGATTATGTATATTTCAAAATTAAACACTTTTGTTTTCAAGGTTCATACTCGCCGACTCTCGAAGTTGGACGAGGTTTTGCAATATAAATACAAAGCCATGAATTTGACACACACAAAACCTATGTTACTTACAGGCATTTTTATGCTGACGTACCTATTTTCACATATGTTTCAGGTTTATCTATGTGAGGTTTGTCGCCGCATGTTACACATAGGATGGACTCGGGCCTTAGTGACTTTAAATTTGAAAAACAATATGATTGTATTTCATTTCCGTTATTTCCAGACATTGTAATCCAATAATTTAATAAAACAAAACTTTAAGTACCATGTGTTATGAAACAATTTGTAACGTGACTCCCCAAGTGTTTCCGCCGCGTGTTGTACTACGCGATTTTGGGTGTTACACAGGTGTTTTGACCCGTTACGACTTGTTAAAGTGGTTTATGCCACTTTAATGGGTCGTATACGTAAATACGGGTTCAGATGGTCGAATGAGTCATAGACGAGTTTGATATGTTAAAATATGTTTAATAATGTTGTAAGATCAGTTTAGATGATAAAAATAAGGATCTTATATATGCGGAAAAGGGTATTTTTGTCCAATTAAAATTATCTAAGGTTGACTGGTCATTTAACTAACCAAATGACATGACCATAAGGTATAAGAGAATGTTATTCCCTATGTTACTATGTTCATATAAATGGGCTTGGTTGGATCCTAAGAGTGACCAAACGGATCGGATTTGAAAGTTGAAGCAGAAGTCAAACCGCTCGACTTTCGACTAAGGAATGAGCGCTAAACTAGAAATGACGAGTTAGACATGTTAAAACATTTCTAATAATGTTATAAAACTGATTAGGTGTCAAAATTTTAAGTTTTAATGCCCGAAAACACTTTCGTCGTAAATTACACTTTTATGCATTTTGACTTTTATTTCGTAAAAGTTTTACTTATTATTTCACCTACTAAACGTGATGATCAGAGGGTGTAATTGCGAGGGATTAACACCTTCATTATTACGATCACGTTACAAAGTTCAATTTGAACTTTGACCTGACCAAAATGGTCAGAATCGAAAGTCAAACAAAAGTCAATTTGTTTGACTATTAGCTAACTAGCCAAAATAATGGAAAAGGCTAAGGAAGAACACTTACTTGTGTTCTGTTTTGGTAAAAAATTACCGAAACAATTAAGTGATCAAACTTAGTATGTGAGGTAGCGTGCTATTGTGGTTTGCAAAAATGTTTTTCGTTGGTTGATTATGAAAACAGTTTCAGGATATAGTTTCAGGATAATGAACTATATCAAAATGATAATTGAATGCGATAAAAGTAGAAATTGACACAAGATGTAGGAGGAAAGCCCTTGATCAATCTAGATCGCCGTCATAAAACCTCGGGAGCTGACAATCGTCAGCTGCCTTGTTCTTCTTATTGATTAAACAGTAGGATACAACTTCGGGATACTGCTTGGATCAGCTCTAGGTGTTACAATGATCGAATAATGTTAGTGTCGTGGGTGTTTGTGATTGTTGCTGCAATTAGAAAGTGAAAGTGTACGAGATTGTGTGTGCTCTACTGCTGATCCAGGCCCCCTATAAATAGTAATCGAATATAACAAACTATCCTATATTCTAGGGATGCCTTGAATATTCCCTTGTGACCATTGTAGACTCTTTCTCCGGCTCCAACGTTTGTATCCTAACCGTCTTGAGCGAGTCTTCGGGTAGACCAAGTCTTCATATCCGTTGGTACCTTGCAACCAAAAATTAATGTTAATAGCGAGTAGGATACCCTCGCAGGATGTTACCAATATCCTGGTTCAGTATCCTGGTCGCAACATCATATATATAATATCAGGATATGGGTCAGAAATTCCACCCATAACAATTGTCCCAAAAAATATAACTGTTGGGATCCTCTGGTCCAAACGGATATATTTTTCTTTGTGTTACTCGATGCTCTTAATGGGATATAGACGTTGATGTGACATGGTGCAACTTCCAGTGCTATTTTTACTCATCATTATCTATTCTCCCCCTATATCTTCTCCTTTCTTCTTGATTATTATCACATCACTTCAGAGCTTTAAGGTATCACCTTCTTACTTCTCTATTTTCTCTGTTTTACGTCTTCATTTTGCCATGGCCAACCGAATACGCTCACACACCGGTGATTCCGTTCCAACATTTGTTGAGCAAAACCTCCCCAAGGAGCCAATGAAAGAAGCCTGTTCTTTCGATAATGCCGATATCGCCGCTCTTAGAGCCTCCGGCGCCTTTCCCGCTGGAGCGATCATTCGGCTGTTTGACTGGAATATCCGGTCAGACGTGTCTTCTATAGAGTGGATCTGTTTCTTGTTTTATCCCTTTTCCATTGGACTTTGATACCCTTTCTCAAACTTCATCATGAGCTATTTTCACCTTACTGGTCTTAGTTTCGCCTAAACCATGCCCATGGTTTGGAGGGTGCTAGCGGTGCTGGACCGGATCAAGACTCAACACATTCCTGAGCTATGTGTTGAGGATATAACCATCTCCTAGTGTTTACGATCCCATGGTTCTAGCCGATTCCTGCTATTCTCAACCTCCAAACACCCCTCATTCTTAAGGCAACCAATGATGTGCTAAAAATAGTTTAGTAAAAACAACTAAATTAACCTAATTCTTGACTCTAAGTAATACTCTAGACTTACTAAAATGAAATAAACTACTAACCGGCAAGTGTACCGATCGACTCTAGTATAGCTAAAGTAAGTCCGGATATCGAAACCCACGAGACTCTACTAATTACGTAAACTACTCTATTAAGACTCTGACAGACACGAACTGAAATATTTGTGTATTTGATGGGGGGGGGGAGTTTCTAACAATTTCTAAGAAAACAATTAAAATAAACTAAATTAATTAACTAATTTAACTAAACGAATTACTCTGGACTTAAACTCTGATGGTGGAAAGCACTACCTAGACTGAAATCCTGATTGCTTCAAGTAATGATTTTTATTAGAAGTTGTCAACTATGGAACCGGGATCGTGAAATATTCGCCTGTCGGGTAATCTAAAGGACCCCTGACCCTTCTCAAGAGCACACAGTGACACCCTAAAGGTTGTTTAGACTACCGGTTATTAGATTCTTTCACGAGACCTCTAATGGGTTTATGGAAGTACCTTACAAGATCCACTCCCTCACAGGATCTGAATCAAAGGTAAACTTGGACTTTCGGTTAGACTTGCTAGGGAACAGCCAACGGGTCAACTTCCTAAGAAAGCTCCTACCTTGCGGCTTAATGACTTAGACGTAGCAATAGTCTCGCACCTCACAGCTGTTGATGATTAGTAGAACACTTGATTTTATAAGATTACCGAACATTACTTCTAAGGTTAATTGTGCACCATAACCCTAAAGACTCTAGCTTTGTTACATGATATAGACAATCACCAAAAAGCTAGACCCTAACTCGACTCTATTATGTGATAAACACCGTCACCAAGAATCAAGTGAAACAACGAACAATATTCAAATACTATCAAGCATGCACACACATCTAATCAAAAGAACAAGTCACCAAAAAACTCATAAACAATCCATAGCATCTATAAATCAATTAAAAATCAAAACTTTAAAACAATCATTCATCCAATCTTGGTAGTCTATTAAAATTAGCCAAACAAAGTCATTAAAAACATCAAACACAAGTCAAGTTCAAGAGTTTTAAACATCGTATAAAGACAAGACGAAAGTAAGAACACCCGAATGACAAATTAGGCACACCGAATGATTCCCACGCTTCCAATCCTAAACGTGCAGCTCCAAATGCTCGAAACTCTATGTAAAAGCTCCAACTTTTTGCCCAAAAGTTCTTCAATTCGTAAGTTAGGGTTCTTAATGATTATCCTTGAGTTTATATATGATCCCTCTTCGAATCCCCATTCACATTCGACCAGATCTGCATATATCAGCCTCTCACCGGCCGCGAGAGGGTTTCAAAGTATGGGTCGCGGCCCGCGACTGTGTCTTGGTTCTTGTTTTTACTAACTGCCACTCGCGGGGGGCGAGTGGCCACCCTCAGGTGAGTCGCTGCCCGCCAGAAGCCTAAAAATCAGTATTTGCAACTCGTTTCAGCTCCCGAGCCTTCCAATCTCTTCCAGAACTTGACTGTTTCGTATTTTCACTTGTTTTCCTCATTTTCCAGTTGTTTTAAGCTCACAAGACCTACAAAACACAATTGGATCAAAAGACTAACTATTCTACGGAAAACGAAACTAAAACTAACGAAAACTATACAAATTGAACACGATAAACTAATGTATTTTGCAATACATCAAATATCCCCACACTTACTCTTTTTTCGTCCTCGAAAAAGAATCTATGCAAACGGAATCAGAGACAAGTAACTACTCGGGTCAAAAGCTATTAATACTTGTTAAAGTCAACACTTGTGTTAGCCGGGATTGCAAATATGCTTGTCCTCTTAAACTAGAACTCGGTTCCAAGCCCTTATCATGCAAATTTAGTTCAAGTGAGGTCAATCTACCTAGGGTCTCACACTAGAAGCCACAGTCTATCTAATCCCGCCTCAAGCTTATAGAACAAAAGGAACGATCACTGGACCAATTCCTAACCGTTTTATACCAAAATCAAGAGAATTTAAAATCAACATTTTCTTTTTCTCTCTTTTTTTTCATTTGATTTGAGCTTAGACGTTGCTTTACCTAACCCAGAGGCTGTCTCAACCAGAGTCACCATCCCCGAGAGCGACAACGTGAGCGTCGTTAATTTTTTTCGCAGTTTTGATTTTTTTTCACACATCCCAGAGGCATTCTAAGTCAGAGTCACCATCCCCGACGAAGATTACATAGGCCTGCATTACTTTTCTTAGTTTCTAGCTTAATTTATTCACTTGTATTTTTAATGATTAAAAATTCTAACGATTTTGACTTATAACGGCATTCCTTATACTATCATTGGTGGTTTAAATTTCCCATTTTTCCTAGATGAGCACCCACTAGCAAACCGATAATTAAGATATATTAAGATCAAAGAAACCTAGAACCAAACCGTGCCTAATCACATATCCCAAACTAGACACAAGCTCGACTATTTTTATCTCATATTATCATTATATAAACCCGAATAACAACCCATCTTTTCTTTCATTTTCCGTCTCATTTTGCAAACTTCTTTATCCAAAAGACATTTTCTCATTTTTTCAATTTTTTTTTGATTTTTCGCATTTTCTATATTTTTTTTATTTTTCAAATTTTATGACTCAAACTACTAAAGTATGTATCCCATCCCCACACTTAAAGATTGCATTGTCCCTAATTCAAAGACGAGACACGACTCAAACTACCTAACAAAACAAGCAAAACTAAGAACTAAATAAACTGAATAAATAAATATTTACAAGTGGAAACGACTTAGCTGAATGTATGCGAGACTGTCAATGTGCTAGTAAATTCCACATATGCCCTCCACTCCAAACACGCTCAGCAAACAATTCCTAACTCTCGGACATGCGAACGGAAGCGGCAAAAATAAACACCACACCTATCAAATATCCATAACATACCAACAGAACATATCATAGATAAAAGTGTTCAAAACAACCCAAACACCAACCAAACAAACTTTCTTCCAACCCCTCCCAACCTACCAAATATCCATCATACGCAAAGTTAAAGTATAGACCAGATTAAGATAAAAACAACAATAAAAGAAAAATAAAAGATACTAGATTAAAAACCCCTGCTGCTGCTTCCATCACTCTCCATCTGTCTCACTCCTCCTCCTCTTCACTTGGCTCTTCATACACCTGAAAAGCCGGCGTCGGGTCCACATAACCACCCTGTCCAGAACCTGAACCACCCTGACCGGAACTACCTGCCTGACCCGGATCATAATACCCCGGCATCAGAAACTGCGTTGGATCAACAGTAGGCAGAAAGAAATCTGGGACCCGCATACTCATCCGTCCCATCATATATCGAATAGCTCCATCCTGCCTATCCAGCCGGTAGTCGATCCTACCAAAACCCAAATCCATCCTCTCATAAAGCAATGCCAAAGTAAGTGGGTCTGGTGTGGCTGCCTCTTGGGATACTAAGGAGCTGTTATCTGCTGACGAGTCCTCTGCTGATAACGTGGCGGAATGGCTCCCTGTAGAGATGCAGCTACATCTGACCCTGGAGGTGGTGGGACCTGTGGTCCTTGACTCACGTGGTCCCACTCTGGCGGGTTGGAATAAGTCAGAATACCCGCAGACTGTAGATCTTTAACCTTCATAAACCCCGGTTTCGGCCCCTCTCTCATCTTATCGGCCGAATATCTCTCAAACACCCCTAGACTCTCCGCTAACAAAGTAATGTAAGGACCACAATATATCCTCGCACCAGAACCCCCCTCCACGGTCTCCTCATCGACCATGCGAAAATAGTCTCTATATTGGCGGGCCTCTGTTCAACCATACACATCAAACAAAATAAACTGACCTGGTTGACCTTGTTATCACCCTGCCCCCTGCCAACTAAAGTAGCCGCTAGAATCTTATGTATAAACCTCAAAACCGGATCAGTGATGTCACTTGCAACCATGTCGTTTGAGTAAGCAATCCTCGAGATAGTACCCCAAAACCTTGCCAACTCGTTAGACCGAACATTGTAATCATGATCTTTCTTGAAAACCCCCTGAAGACTTGTAATAAAATCAACCGTCTGAACCTCCTCTTCCATATAGAACTGCAATGCCACAGCAAATTGTGGGATCGTCATCTCATAAGATCTCCTTCCTAAAGCAAAGAATACTGCATATTTTTCATAGAAATTCCCTTGTTTGTAATCGAAAGTGGAGTGAAACTCTAGGGTAATTTCCTTGTACTGTCTAGCATCACAATCCAGGACCCTTCTAAACCTTGGTCCTAACAACTGTTCAAACCGGGCTCTTGCCCCCAAGCGATCCAACAACTCCTACTCGATCCTTCTAAACTTAAGCAAATCGACTGAAATCAGAGTATTCAGCCTTATTCCCTCGAGTTTAACTCAAATTGCAACAATGGACTGTCCACAATTCTTGTACTCTGACCATGTAGGACCCCCGGGCCCCTATAATCCACCTCCATGTAGTGGACGATGTCCTCCTGAAAGACTGGCTCATTTGGAGGACCTTGAGGACGTTGTTGTGGTCCTCTCTTTCTCCCACTTTTGCTCGAAGATCCTTCACCTGACATCTGCAAAATAACAATATATACGAAACAATGCATGGAGAATAATTAGCAAAAGATTAAAATTCACAAACTATTTTTAGTATTTTTGATTTTTGAAAATTTTTAATAAAAATTGGAACAACTGTATAGCATTTCTTTCGCGGTTGAAACCGAAAATAAAAATTTAAAAAGAAAACCCGGGTTATCGTTTACAAAAAGCATAAGTTCTAAACACCCTCGCCCGAATGGAGATTGAGTACGGGCGAAGTGTTTTGTACTTGTACGTGCATAAAAGTAGACCCAAAATCAAACTACAACTAAAACTAAATAACCCAAAATACACGACTCAATGTACACTACCCCCTACCGGCACTATAATTGTCCGCAATTATATCCCGAGTGCCAAAACAAACCAACATTGAGCGCTAAACAAAGTAACGTTTAAAACTTTATAGTGTAAACAGTCAAACGGGTTACGAATATGATGAAAAATCACATTTTTAGCATGAACATTACCAACCAGAATCCCCACACTCAATGTTACTACACCCCAAAGCTATGATAGCCGCAAAACACCACCCATTCAAACCAAACCAACCCAACCGCAACCTGCACCATACCAAACTAGCCAAACCAAACTATTCGCAACCTCATCCTTGCACTAACATGCTCAAAACACAAACCTTAACCTAGACCCGACACAAAAACTAACTCTAATCTAACTAAACACTTAAATAACAGACTCATAGTAGAAGAATTACAAGAAAACATACCTTGGAATCTGATTAGACAAGAAGAACTAGGGTGTATGCGTTGAAAGTTTGAAACCCTTGTGAGATACGCGAAATCTTGGTGAAAGATGGAAGATTTGTGGTGGAAAATGATGGGGAAATGGTTCGGGTGAATGGAAATGGTGAAATTGGGTGAAATTTGAAGAAAATCTGAGATGTATGGAGGCTGGTGGCGAGTTGCGGCGAGTGTATAAGTGAAGTTAGGGCAAAAAGCTGCTGAAATGTGAAGTTAAAATGAGATAGGGCTGCAAATATGGGGATTGGCGGGCCGCGAGCGGTGGAGCTATGGCTCCTCGCGCCCTGCCAGCGTGTTTTAAAAATTTCGCCCAGTACTTGCTCGCGGGCCGCGAGCGGTGGAGCTATGGCTCCTCGCGCCCTGCCAGTCATCAATTTTCATAGAAAGTTCTGTTTCTTGTTGTGTTTCATGCCTTAGAAAAATTTCCTAACACTTACCAAACCTCCAAACCAACCCAAATTTTTTCGAACACTTGTAAACTTACCTAGACCCTCGTTTTTCTCGTCATTCCTCAAACATCCTCGGTTATGAATCCTTGCAATTGACTTGAAGCACAAAACAAAGACCAAACAAACTACCAAGAACAACTGTTAGCTACTAAAAAGCATAAAAAATCAACGAAAATACAAACGGTACAAACTCTACACTTGAGCTTCCACTCAAGACACTAAGTGGTGATGTTAGGCATGTCCTTGAGAGGAGTTACCTCCTTTTCGATGTTATCAATCAGGCCACCTAAATAATGCTTCAACCTATGGCCATTTACCTTCCATATGCAACCGTCGAGCTAATTTAATAACTCAACTGCACCATGCGGAAACGCTTCCCTCGCATATACGGACCCGTCCACTTGGACTTCAACTTCCCGGGAAACAATTTAAACCGTGAATTGTAAAGAAGCACTTTATTTCCAGCCTTAAACTCCTTCAACTCCTTCAACCTTCGATCATGTAAGGCTTTAGATTTCTCATTAATACTCCATGATCGCTCATATGCCGCATCCCTTAACGCTTCCAACTCATGGATTTGAAAATACCTCCTCCTAGCCGCTTCGGTCATATCTAGATTTACGGTCTTAAGAGCCCAAAGAGCCCTATGCTCCAACTCTACGGGAAGATGGCAAGATTTGCCATATATGATCATAAACGGTGTAGTCCCTAAAGGTGTCTTGTAGGCGGTACGAAACGCCCACAAAGCATCATCAAGCTTATCGGACCATCTTTCCTAGACTTCCCTACCGTCTTTTCTAAGATTCTCTTCACTCCCCTATTCGCATTTTCTACTTGACCACTCGTTTGTGGGTGATAAGCGGTGGACAAATGGTGGGTCACTCCATAACGCTCCAATGCCTTTTCCATCACGGCATTACAAAAGTGCGAGCCTCGTCACTTAAGGGCTTTGGGTGTACCGAATCGCGTGAACAACTTCTTCAAGAATCTCACCACCACCTGGGCATCATTTGTGGGTAAAGCTTGAGCTTCCTCCCACTTAGAGACGTAATGGATTGCCACAAGGATGTACCGATTCCCACTAGAAGGGGAAAAATGTCCCATGAAGTCGATGCTCCATACGTCGAAGACTTCGAGTACTTGAATGGGATTTTGGGGCATCTCATTCTTGGATGAGATATTGTCGGTACGTTGGCAAGCGTCACACTTCTTAACAAACTCAATTGCATCCTCTACTATCGTGGGCCAATAAAAAGCACAATCAAAAACCTTTTGTGCGGTAGCGTTCGCACCATGATGACCCCCGGTTAAACCCTTGTGCACATGCCTAAGGATGTCTATACCTTCCTCCCTAGCTACATACCTCCTAAGAATGTGGTCTCCTCCTATCCTAAAAAGGAATGGATCATCCCATATATACTTCCTTGCATCCCTAAACAACTTTTTCCTTTGTTGGGCATTCATATCCCCATGACATACCCATTAGCCAAATAATTCGCTAAATCACTAAACCAAGGCAACCCCTCTTTCTTGGCCTCTACAAAATCTATGGACTCGTGAGGGAATCTGTCTCCTATCGCCTCCTCACGAATCTCGTCTCTATTCGAATCCTCTAACCGCGATAAGTGATCGGCGACTAAATTCTCGGCTCCCTTTTTGTCCCTAATCTCAAGTCAAACTCGGAAAGTAATAGAATCCACCGGATGAGTCAGGGTTTAGCGTCTTTCTTTTGGAAGAGAAAACGCAAGGCAGAATGGTCGGTGAAAACAACGGTTTTGGAAAGCACAAGCTAAGATCGGAATTTGTCGAAAGCGAATACTACGGCTAAGAGCTCTTTCTCCGTGGTGGTGTAGTTCTCTTGAGCATCATTTAACGTTTTGCTCGCATAGTAAATTAGATGAAAGTGCTTGTCCTTTCTTTGTCCTAAAAATGCACCTACGGCATAGTCACTCGCATCTCACATGAGCTCGAACGGTAAGCTCCAGTCGGGCGAGATAAGAATAGGGGCACTAACAAGATTTTCCTTCAAAGAGGTGAAATCTTTAAGACACTCCTTGTCGAAGACGAAAGGAACATCTTTCTCCAAAAGACGGGTCATGGGTCGTGTGATCTTAGAGAAATCCTTAATGAAACGCCTATAGAAACCCGCATGACCTAAAAAATCCAAATTGACTTAACACTTGTAGGTGGAGGTAAACGACTAATGATATCTATCTTGGCCCTATCGACCTCTATCCCTACTCTCGAGATTTTGTGTCCTAGCACAATCCTTTCCGTCACCATAAAGTGACACTTTTCCCAATTCAACATCAACTTCGTTTCTATGCACCTCTTTATCATCCGCTCCAAATGACCTAAACAATGGTCAAAAGAAGCACCTTAGACCGAGAAGTCATCCATAAAGACTTCCATAGAACTCTCAACCATGTCTTGAAAAATCGCGACCATGCACTGCTGAAAAGTAGCCGGTGCATTACATAATCCGAAGGGCATGCGTCGGTACGCATATGTGCCGTAAAGACATGTAAAAGTAGTTTTCTCTTAGTCCTCCGGGGCGATTGGGATTTGGAAATAGCCGGAAAAACCATCTAGAAAACAATAGAACTGACGACCCGCGAGACGCTCGAGCATCTGATCGATGAACGGTAGAGGAAAATGGTCTTTCCGGGTGGCGTCATTGAGCTTGCGGTAGTCAATACACACACGCCAACCGGTGACCGTACAGGAAGGAATAAGCTCATTTTTCACGTTCATGATAACGGTCATCCCTCCCTTCTTAGGGACGACTTGGGTGGGACTAACCCACGAGGAATTGGATATAGGATAATTAGCCCGACCTCCATCAACTTAATTACCTCTTTCCTAACCACCTCTTTCATGTTAGGATTTAGACGCCTTTGAGGTTGTACTACCAGTTTGAATTCGTCCACCATGAGAATTCGGTGAGTGCAAAACGTGGGGCTAATCCCCTTGATATTGGACAATCTCCAAGCTATGGCATCTTTGTGCTCTCGTAGCACCTCAACCAACCTACTCTTCTCCTTCTCCGTCAACTTAGATGAGATGATAACGGGCAAACTAGAATCTTCTCCTAAGAACGCATACTCTAAATGGGACGGAAGGACCTTAAGCTCTAAAGGTGACAACTCTAAAGGTTTTCTCTCTACCTCCTCCCTAACCTCACACAACTCTAATGTTTCCGGAATCCACTCCGGATCCTCTTCAACATCCTCATCCTCACTCTCAAACTCAATCTCATCTCTACCCACTAGGTCACCTCCACTAATGTAACTAATACACTGATCAACGCATGAGATGAAGGAATCTAAGAAGTAAACGGAATGACACGAACCGCTATGATCGTCACTACCACTAGGGTGTTGCATGGCTCTATCTATCTCGAATGTGACAATCTTGTCATCCGCACGAAGTGAGATCTTACCGTCATAGACATCGATGATTGCCTTGGCGTTTCGAAGGAATGGACGACCAAGAATGATTGGAACCTTTTCATCGGCCTCCATGTCTAGCACAACAAAATCAACCGGGAATACGAACTTATCAACCTTGACTAAGAGATTCTCAATGATACCCCTAGGATATTTGACCGAATGATCGGCCAATGATGACGACATACGTGTGGGTATAAGCTCTCTTAGACCTAAGCGCTCGTAAAAAGAGAATGACATCAAGTTGATACTAGCTCCTAAGTCGGGTAGAGCATGAGTGGGAGCAACGGCACCCCCGAAAAGACAGAATGGTGAAAGTACCCGGATCAGTTAGCTTCTCCAGTAGCTTGTTCAAAACCACCGCAGAACAACCACCGATCAACGGGATGTTAGAAAACTCACCTAGCCTATCTTTTCGCTTAAGAAGATATTTGAGGAATTTCGTATCTTTAATTGCTTAAACATCTCTAAGAAGTGCCCATATTTCTTAGCATATTTTTTATGCTTAAGGCGGGCGGGATATGGAACGCGCGAATGATCAACCAAAGGGGATGGCTTAACTCCTACTGGTTGTTTCTCTACCCTCTTCTCTACTAGAGGCTCCTCGGTTTGTGAGGTACTTGCAGGGACTAACCTATCATGCACCTTACCGAGAGCTTCCATCTCTATTTCCTCATCTACCACTTCCTCACTATCCATCTCTACAATCTCCCTAACTACCTCTCCTAGGTTCCTACCACTATGAGTAGTGATAACCTTAGTTGAATGATTAGTCGGGTTTGGGTAAGTGTTACCGAAAACTGGCCAGGAGGGTTCTCTTGCAACTGTTTGGAAAGACGACCTACTTGTCTTTGAAGATCTAAGAGTGCAGCCTGTTGGTTTTTTATTGTGAAGTTCCTGATTTTTATTTAATTGATCTTGACTCTTCATGAAATCGTTAAATTCAGTTAGGGTTTTCTGAGTGGCCTGGTGTCTAACCATGATTTAAGCAAACATCTCCTTGATCCTACTTAGACTACTCCCTGAGCCCTTATCACTACCCTGACCCTCTTGATTCGACCCCGTATTACCAAACTGACCCTGTTGACCCGAACTGAACCAGTGAACAAACCCTGCCCCCTGCTTTGATACTAACCAGATGGAAAACCAGGGGGTTACCAGAAGAGCGGAAGTTGGTATTATTTCTATTCCGCCAGTTGGAGTTAGAACTGGAATTGTTGTTAAACTGACCCTATTCGGACCGGCTATGTACTCTACCTGCTTTAACGTAATGGTGGGACAATCTATGGTGTCGTGACCCCCTCTACATACCTCACACCTATCAACCTTTTTCTTAATCTCATTAAGCTCTTTAGTCAAAGTTTTATCCATCCGATCTAGCGCAGCAGCCACCGATGAGTCCAAGCCAACTTGGTTCACCCCTCGAGTAGTCGAAGAGGTGCTAGAAACAGGAATGGAATTCTTACTAGCGGCGCTATAGTCCATATCGGAATGGGCAAAACTCTCAAAAAATCGTTACACTCAGCTGTCGTTTTCTTGCCCATGAGTTGCCCTCTAGTTGACGTGTCAAACCGGGCTCGGATCTCGGGGGTGAGACCATTGTAGAACTTTTCTACAAGTGCCCAATCTGACAAGCCATGCTGTGAACAACGAGCAAGTAGGGTTTGGAACCTCTCCCAGGCTAGGTGGTACAGTTCATCAGGCTCCATCTGGAATGAATGGATCTGATTGCGTAGACGGGATGCCTTGGCGGGTGGGTAATATTTGGCTAAGAAGGCATCCCGTAAACCTGCCCAAGTAGTGAAAGAACATGCTGGTTGTGAATCGAACTAGATGGCTGCGCGGCCAGCAAGTGAGAATGGGAAGAGCTGTAAGTAACGAGCATCAAGGTTGACACCTTCAATAGAGGAAGTGCCACAGAGACGAGTGATGCGATTTATGTGAGCCGGCGCGTCCTCGTCCTCATGACCATGGAATTGACAAGAGTTGTTAATAGCAGTCATGATGTAGGATGGGATTTGCCAAGACTTTTCGTTGGTGATTTCGGGTAGGGTGATGGGTGAGTTCGCATCGACAGTGGTGGCTTGTTGGTAAACGGTTCGGTTGGCCATTTGGAAAACGGGTGGGGGACTTTGGGGATGGGAAGGTGGTGGGGAATTTTGTGGTGAAGACTTTGGTGTGAAGTCAAAGTTTGGTGGTTTAGAGTGGAGTGCAAAGTCAGAACGGGTGGAAGATGATGGTAATGGAGTACTAACCTTGAGCGAAGAGGACGAGAAGGATGACTTGTCCGTAGGTGGCTTCGGTGGAGGTCCTTGCGAACGCGTATGGGGCATCCACTGAAAAACCAAAAACAAACAAGTAAGAAGACTCTAAACACGACTCAACAAAAACAAAAAGAAATTGATATTATTCTAGACTCCTACGACTCAAACACGACAAATAGCACGTATGATATCACGAAAGTCAAAACAAAGTAATTAACGTAATCGCCAAGAGTCCCCAGCAACGGAGCCAAAAACTTGATGTGCTAAAAATAGTTTAGTAAAAACAACTAAATTAACCTAATTCTAGATTCTAAGTAATACTCTAGACTCACTAAAACGAACTAAACTACTAACCAACAGGTGTACCGATCGACTCTAGTATAGCTAAAGTAAGTCTGGATATCGAACCCATGAGACTCTACTAATTATGTTAACTACCCTATTAAGACTTTGAAAGACACGGACTGAAATATTTGTTTATTTGATGAGGGGGGTTTCTAACAATTTCTAAGAAAATAATTAAAATAAACTAAATTAATTAACTAATTTAACTACACGAATTACTCTGTTCTTAAACTCTGATGGTGGAAAGCACTACCTAGACTGAAATCCTGATTGCTTCAAGTAATGATTTTTATTAGAAGTTGTCAACTATGGAACCGGGATCGTGAAATATTCGCCTGTCAGGTAATCTAAAGGACCCCTGACCCTTCTCAAGAGCACACAGTGACACCCTAAAGGTTGTTTAGACTACCGGTTATTAGATTCTTTCACGAGATGGAAGTACCTTACAAGATCCACTCCCTCACAGGATCTGAATCAAAGGTAAACTTGGACTTTCGGTTAGACTTGCTAGGGAACAGCCAACGGGTAAACTTCCTAAGAAAGCTCCTACCTTGCGGCTTAATGACTTAGACCTAGCAATAATCTCGCACCTCACAGCTGTTGATGATTAGTAGAACACATGTTTTTATTAGATTACCGAACATTACTTCTAAGGTTAATTGTGCACCATAACCCTAAAGACTCTAGCTTTGTTACGTGATATAGACAGTCACCAAAAAGCTAGACCCTAACTCGACTCTATTATGTGATAAACACCGTCACCAAGAATCAAGTGAAACAACGAACAATATTCAAATACTATCAAGCATGCACACACATCTAATCAAAAGAAAAAGTCACCAAAAAACTCATAAACAATCCATAGCATCTATAAATCAATTAAAAATCAAAACTTTAAAACAATCATTCATCCAATCTTGGTAGTCTATTAAAATTAGCCAAACAAAGTCATTAAAAACATCAAACACAAGTCAAGTTCAAGAGTTTTAAACATCGTATAAAGACAAGACGAAAGTAAGAACACCCGAATGACAAATTAGGCACACCGAATGACAAATTAGGCACACCGAATGATTCCCACGCTTCCAATCCTAAACGTGCAGCTCCAAATACTCGAAACTCTGTGTAAAAGCTCCAACTTTTTGCCCAAAAGTTCTTCAATTCGTAAGTTAGGGTTCTTAATGATTATCCTTGAGTTTATATATGATCCCTCTTCGAATCCCCATTCACATTCGACCAGATCTGCATATATCAGCCTCTCGCCGGCCGCGAGAGGGTTTCAAAGTATGGGTTGCGGCCCGCGACCGTGTCTTGGATCTCGTTTTTACTAACTGCCACTCGCGGGGCGCGAGTGACCTCCCTTAGGTGAGTTACGGCCCGCCAGAAGCCTAAAAATCAGTATTTTCGACCCATTTCAACTCCCGAGCCTTCCAATCTGTTCTAGGACTTGACTTTTTCGTATTTTAACTTGTTTTCCTTATTTTCTAGCTGTTTTAAGCTCACAAGATGTGCAAAACGCAATTGGATCAAAAGACTAACTATTCTACGGAAAACAAAACTAAAACTAACGAAAACTATACAAACTAAACATGATAAACTAATGTATTTTGCAATACATCAACCAAAAATGAGGACATGTGGAAACGAAAGTTGTTCTTTGTCAAAAGGGACTCCATTGACAAGGGTGTTGATTTTCCTGTGATATGGTTAACTGCTGGTAGGATTTAGGGTTTTGGGAATATCCCCAAATGTATCCTGAACTTACATCCCAAACCGACATCCTTGTTTACTTTTTATGCAGCGGATCTCAAAGAACTAGCCCCTCCTACTGCAGCCTCTGAAGAAAGAATCAAAGCAATTTACAAGTTACCTGAAAGTGACAGAAGCTTCTCGTCCCATCACCCAAGTTCAAGCCAATACTCTTCATCCAACATGTCTAGTAAAGACTATATGTTTCTGTACATAGTTATGTAATTATGAAATTAAAGTTAAGATTAAGTATTCTCCCTTTTATGCAGACCCAGTCAAAAGGCCTGAAGTTTTCTTGAAGAACTCGACAGCTACTCTGGCCCTGTCCAAGTGAAGAAGGAACCTAGCAAACCATCCACTCTATCCAAGCTTGCATCTCGTTCCAAGGGAACGATCATGCTTAAGCCTTCTCCTTTCACAAAGCCTTGCGCTTCTAGTTCTCGCAAGTGAAAAGAGGCAGACTCCCCGCTACGCCTGAGGCTTTCCCCATTGAGAACCATTGATTCCTTGAATCTAGTGGGTTCATGATCTCCTTCCTTAACCAGGTGTGTATCCTTATCCTATATCCTGCACACATATGTCTATATGGTATCCTGATCAAATTACGTATATTGATACCTGTATTCTGGATTGTAGGATCTTGAACGCCTGAAAAGTCTATACGAGGATGCCTGTGGGACTGCCAAGCTGCTGGAAGCCAAGTTGAAGAAGGCTGAAGCCACAATTGAGGACCAGGGAAAAATTGCTCCCGCAAAGTCTCAGCATTACGAAGACAAATACAAAGATGTGACTCAGGAAGCTCAGGCCGCTGTCAATAAGGCTAACCAGGATGTCCACGCCAAGATGGATGCTGCTCAACTCCAATACGAGCAGGATATGAACTCCTATCGGGAAGGCCTTAAAGGTTCTGTTGTGATTTCCCTGCTCCAAGCCAGGCTAAAGATGGCTTATGAAGCCAAGGCTGCGGGCTTCGAATGTCCAACTTGGAATATTGATGCTTGGGAGGCAAAGTTAAAGGATCTTGGTGGGAACCCCGTGGAGTATCCTGCCAAACCCGAGGTTGGAGCTTCATCTAGGGCAACTGAGGTGGCAGTAGAGGCAGGAGGTGAAGCTAGCAAGGATCCTGGGATTGGAGTTGACACAGGCGCTGGTGGAGATGGTGAAGCTATGGTTGAAGATGCCCCGTGAGAGGGTGACTTAGTGGGCGATGATGGATATTTGTGCCTAGACCGCAACCCACTTTTTAAGCTTAATGGTCGATGTCTTTTGTCGGACAATTTACTTTTCTCGCTGCCACAATTTATATTTCCTGCACTTTAGATACAATATGATGGCCAAAGTTAGAGGGATCCTGGGTTCCAGGACGAAGCCCTTGGTCATCAACGTTTATATGCCTTAGCACTTATCATACACTTGGTGGATGGGTCTTGGTTTAAGACGAAGCCAAGGGTATGATATTTTGGTATGTTAATAATAGACTAATCCTTTTGGCTTTAACTGTTGTTGCCATGTTTTCTCTTTGGAAAAATATGTTTTAAATATCCTGAACAAATACCCTAGACATATATCCTGGTATAATGTTCAGTATTTTTGTTATTTTTAACCAAAATGTTAGATAAACTTAGTTGAATATAACATTGTAGAAAAATTAGATCATTCAGATAGGGTTTCCAAGACTTGAAAAATAAGAAATCATACCTGGACCATTTTAGGCAAAAAATTTCAGTTCCACCCTTTGAATCCTTTGCAATGTCCCCAGCATGGATGTCCCCTGTCTGTGCAGGATATTGCATCAGCATAAGACATACTTAAGTATCCCTTCACTTTGTGATTAAACTTCAGAGCTTTTTATTCACAAACGAATGTGTGTAGTCACGATTTCTCATAACTTTGTTAAAAACTTTAGTTTTACTGGCGATAAACCCTTAATATCCTGGGGATAAACCCTCAGTATCCTGGGGATAAACCCATGTTTTCATGCGCTCCAGACGGGAGTGTATAAACACAAAGATTTGGAAAGGCGAAAACTTTTAAACCTTAGAGAGTATGAAAATACCCTTTCGCGAGAGAGGGTGATCAATCCTCATATACCGCAAGGATCCGGGATATAGCCATCAATAATGAAATTTTCAGCCACTTTTACATGAACTAGTCCCGCCATCTTGAACTATGCCCGGATATGTGCGCTCCAGGCGGGGTGTTTAAACCCAATTCAGAAGAAAGGTGAATACCTTTAAACCTGTGAAGGGATCTGAATCCCTTAAACATGAGCGAGGGGGCCAATCCTCTAATCTTTCGATCCATCTTGAGCAAGTATCCTGGAGTATTATCTTGAAACATATCCTACAAAACCCCTTTAAACTAAGGTGGGTGTTAGCATGGCTAACACTTCTCCGATGCTTAAGTCAGTATTGGGTTTCAAAGAATAATAACTTAAATTAAATACATATATTTAAAAGAGATAAAATTCATACCATCCTGAGTTAGAATTCAAATTCTAAACTCACTTGAAATAATCTTTAAGATGTATAGCATTCCAGGATCTTGGTATCATATCCCCCTCCATGGTCTTGAGCTGGTATGCTCCTTTTCCTGATTCTGACTCAGTCTCGTATGGCCCTTCCCATTTTGGAGCTAACTTCCCATCAGCATGATTAGTCGTATTCTGAAACGCTTTTCTCAATACCCAATCTCCAACTTGGAATCTTATAGTTCTTAAATTTTTGTTGTACGACTTGGCTATCCTTTGTTGGTATGCTGTCATCCTTAGCTTTGCCGCATCCCTTGTTTCATCAATAGTGTCCAACTCTTGACATAAGACTTCAGGATTCGCTTCAGGATCCCGTAGGCTTGACCTGGCTGTGGGCATCACCATCTCTGTTGGAATCACTACTTCCGCTCCAAACACCAAAGAAAATGGGGTTTGCCCAGTAGCATTCTTCACAGCTGTTCTATCAGCCCATAGGACAAATGGTAGTTCCTCTGCCCATTTTCCTTTTTTGGCACCTAACCTCTTTTTTAAGTTATTGACAATTATCTTGTTCGAGGATTCTGCCTATCCATTAGCTTGAGAATGCACCGGTGTTGACGTAATCATCTTGATTCCCCAACTTTTGCAAAAATCAGCAGTCCTTTTGCTGATGAATTGGGAGCCATTATCACAAATTATCTCACTTGTATTCCGAATCTTGTCAGGGTATTCCTCTTGATTAAAGATACTACTTCTTGATTTCTAACTTGAACAAATGCTTCTGCTTCAACCCTCTTGGAGAAATAATCCGTCATTGCTAAGAATAAAACCTTTCCTTCAGGAGCCTTAGGAAGTTTCCCCACTTCATAAATGGCCAAGGGGATATGATAGGATATAATGCTTCAGCTGGATGATGTAGTATATTGTTGTGTCTTTGACATGCATCGCACTTCTGAGCATATTCCGCAACATCATTTCTCATGGTCGGCCAGTAATATCCTGTTCTCAACACATTCGAGAATAAAGATCTGCCCCTAGTATGGTTGCCACAATCTCCTTCGTGTATATCCTGAAGTACCTCCTTGGTTTCAGGATCTTCTAAGCACCGTAGATATGGACCTGTAATGGATTTCTTATACAAAACATTATTTATAATAGTAAAACGGGATACCTTCATTATGAAAGCCTTGGGATTTTCATCCTTTGGGATATCTCCTTTTTCAAGATACTTCACGATTGGAGCCATCCAGGATTGAAGATTCTCCTAAGGACATCCATCACCAGGATCTTGGATACTTGTTACTTCCTTATCCTAAGGCTTGAAAAGTTCCATTGCAGGATACAAGATATGTAGTATTAGTATCTGAGTTCCCTCTGGTATCCTGACAGTAGATCCTAGATTTGCTAGAGCATCTGCTTCAGCATTTTCTTATCTTGGTACCTGTTCAAGTGTAAAATTTTCAAAATATCCTGCTAATTTTTTTAACAATTTCAAGATATTCAGCTAACTTTTCACCCTTGACTGCATAAGATCCATTGAAATGGCTAGTAATCAACAGGGAATCAACATACACTTGTAAACATTTTACACTCATATTCTTAGCCAATTCTAATCTTGCTATCAAGGCTTCATACTCAGCTTCATTATTAGTAGCAGGAAATTCACATTTAATAGCTTGGGGTAGTATGTCCCCCTGTGGCGATTTTAGTAGTATCCCTTATCCTACACCTCTTATGTTAGATGCACCATCAGTATACAATATCCAACATCCTGAATTCTCACCTAGTTGTTGTACTTCTAAGTCAGCTTCATTTTGAATATCACTACTAAAATCTGTCACAAAGTCTGCTAGAGCCTGAGGCTTTATAGCATTTCTAGGTTCATATACTAGATCATAAACACTTAGTTTAACAGACCATTTATCCATTCTACCAGACATTTCGGGTTTCCTAAGCACATTTTTAACAAGAAATTGGTTTTAACATGTATCCTATGCGCTTCAAAGTAATGTCTAAGCTTATTTGATGCCATGACTAGAGCTAATATCAATTTTTTCTAAGTGTGAATATCTAGTTTCAGCATCTAATAAGCTTTTATAACATAATAAACAGGATACTGCTGACCTTCGTGATCCTTTACCAAAACAGCACTTACTGCATTCCCTGTTACTGCAAGATATAGGGATAAGGGTTCACTATCCTCAGGCTTCATCAGGAGGGGCGCACTTGAAAGATATTACTTCAACTCTTGAAGGGCAGCTTCATGTCTTTCACCCCATTCAAACTTTTTTTGCTTTTCTTCAGGATATCATAATTCCTTGCACTTTTCTGAGGATCTTGATATGAACCTGTTTAATGTCGCTACTCTTTCCTGTTAACCTCTGAACATCCTTCATGTTGGATGGTGATTTAAGATCCAGGATAGCTTTAATCTGTTCTGGACTTGTTTCTATCCCCCTCTTGGTCACCAAGTATTCTAAAACCTTTCCTGCCCCCACTCCAAAATGGCACATAGCAGGATTCAGTTTCATATTATACTGGTCCAGGATATTGAAGGCACACTTTAAATCCTGGAGGTGATCCTCCGATTTCTTAGATTTCACCACCATATCATCAATATATACCTCCATGGTGTCTCCCAGTTTGTCTTTAAACATCATATGAACCAGCCTCTGGTACGTTGCACCTGCATTTTTTAAACCAAAGGGCATGGCAGTATAACAGTATATACCTGTGGGTGTCATGAATGTTGTATCCTCCTGGTCGGATGGTTCCATTTGGATTTGTTGAAATCCTGAGGATGCATCCATGAAAGTCAGCATTTCATGTCCAGCAGTTGCATCCACCATGGAATCTATATGGGGTAGTGGAAATGGATCTTTTGGACAAGCTTTGTCGAGGTCTGTGTAGTCTGCACAAACTCTCCTGTAACATCCGCCGAAAAACGGGTTTCCAAACCCGCTTCGTTTATTAATTGAATATCAAGTTATAAAATTTCGTTGTGTATTTATGATTTATTTATTTTTAAACAATACAGAATTAATAAACAATTTAGAATTTAAAAACTATAATTGATAAAAAGTGAAAATAAAATAAATAAAAAAAGAAAGAAGGCTGCTGGGTTTCGAACCCGGGTCAGCCGGATGAAACCACAAAGACTTAACCACTCCACCACTTGACTCACTTGTGCTATCCAGTGAAACAAATAACATTTATAATAAAACTCGAAATCGAATTAAGTCAGCAGCGCGCCCAATTCGCAGTCGCTGGAAATTTCGACGATTTCGCCAATTATCGACGGTTTCTTTTGACTTAACGTATGTATTAACATCGACATCGGTTATAACCGATGTCTAATCCCGCGACATCAGTCATAACCGCCGGAGAAAGGCTGACCAACGAATCAAGACTGAAATCAGACCCAATTCATTGTGATTCTTCCCTATAAATACAGAATTAATAAACAATTATTTAAAAACTATAATTGATAAAAAGTGAAAATAAAATAAATAAAAAAAGAAAGAAGGCTGCTGGGTTTCGAACCCGGGTCAGCCGGATGAAACCACAAAGACTTAACCACTCCACCACTTGACTCACTTGTGCTATCCAGTGAAACAAATAACATTTATAATAAAACTCGAAATCGAATTAAGTCAGCAGCGCGCCCAATTCGCAGTCGCCGGAAATTTCGACGATTTCGCCAATTATCGACGGTTTCTTTTGACTTAACGTATGTATTAACATCGACATCGGTTATAACCGATGTCTAATCCCGCGACATC
Organism: Scalesia atractyloides; assembly: GCA_947069175.1. NCBI lineage: Eukaryota > Viridiplantae > Streptophyta > Magnoliopsida > Asterales > Asteraceae > Scalesia > Scalesia atractyloides. The sequence continues at coordinate 35,112,479 of CAMTDV010000030.1, forward strand.
AGTCATAACCGCCGGAGAAAGGCTGACCAACGAATCAAGACTGAAATCAGACCCAATTCATTGTGGTTCTTCCCTATAAATACACACCCAAGTCTCTGGAAATCATTTCGCTCAAAATCGCACCATTTCTCGAATCAATTTCACTCGCCGGAGATTTTCTGCAATCGCCGGACTCTCGCCGGAAAACCGAGACTTTCATCAAAACGGTAAATACCTCGACTCTTTCGGTTTCAATCCATTGTTAGACTATTACTAACTTTAATCCATCAACCAGAATCAATCCCAGACGACGTAGCCGGAATATTCTGCACTCGCCGGAAAACCTCTGGAATTTCCAAAATCACGCTGTGAATCGGTATAATCATTCAAACCTTATGTTAATCCTTGTTTAGTAACCCAATTTCATAACTAATCGATCAAAACTGTTAATTGATCAAATCAGACGGAATACACAAATCAGAGCCGACGACCATTGCCGGAATTCTGAGAAAATACAGTCTGATCGGTACATTCGATTCCTTAACTCATTTTATTCATTACATTTCAACCAGTAATATGTTCGAGACCTGTTGTGTGCACCTGTCCGATATAAATAAATCCTTTTTAAAAATAAATGATTTCTGATTAAATTAAATAGTATATAAATATAATTAAAAACAGAAATATTTCGGGTTAGACACGTAGCTCAGTTGGTAGAGCTGCGTGCACGCGTACGGGAGGTCTCGGGTTCGAGCCTCACCCATCGCATACATACACACGTCCGAACCGGTCAACAGTCAACAGTCAAAGTCAATGGTCAACGATCAACCCAAAAAGTCAACTTTTTTTTTTATTTTTATTTATTTATTTAATTTAAAAATCAATTAAAAATACTTAAAAATAATATTTTTAAAGTTACAAAATTTCCTTGAACTCACAAAAATAAACCTGACAATCCCATTAAGAACACTAATTAAAAATATTAATCTCAAATAAAAGTTTATTTATTTATCGAACTATTATGTTATTATTTAGGTTAGTTCCCTTGCCGATTAAATCCGAATTCGTGCGCATTCATCATCAATCCAAGAAACGCACCCACTGTGAGTGAATTCTTACAAATTCCCCTTTTTTATTCATGTTTTGGGGTGTATCATGTGTCGCTTAAACCAATTCGCTTATTCAAACTCATGCTATACCATATTATGATCTAAACTTAGAATGTAAATATTGTTTGTGTGATGTATTACATATTGTCAAGTTGTATGCAAATTATTTGTTAGGCCCATCAGTTCCTCGTGGGAGACGAGTTGAACAACGCGTGCCTTAAAACTCATTCATTAGGCCCATCAGTTCGTAGAACAACGCGTGCCTCAAAACTCATTCATTAGGCCCATCAGTTCCTCGTGGGAGACGAGTTGAACAACGCGTGCCTCAAAACAATATTGTTGTATGTGTGTGCAATATTTAATATTATGTGTATTGTGAATAAATTTACATCTACATTTACTCATATGTGGTTATGCACTTTATTTTATAATCAATACAATAAACACGTTTAAATGTTTTTCATAGGATTCACTCGCCAACTTTTTGTTGACCCAAAAAACCATTTTTACACATGATACAGGTGGACAGGATGAAGCAAGGAACACATAGGAAAGTGCCTTAGAAGAAAAATAATGAAGTCTAGAAAGATGTATAGAACATGTTGTACTTGTATGATTTGATTGTATGATCTTCTTTAAAATTGTAATAATAAATATGAAACATTATAATAAGTGTCATGAGCTTTGATGAAAACCCAATCATGCCCCGATCACCTTTTCCGCTGCGGGTTGGGGTGTGACAGATTGGTATCAGAGCTTTTGACTATAGGGATATAGGATAGGTTATTACACCCTTAGAGCCTATACTATAGTTGATTAGATTTTAATTGTTTATGTGGTTACATGCAAACTCATGATGTTTATTTCTTTCATATTTATTACATACACAAATGCATGCAAACACTTCCAATATTACATTTTGTGATACATAATGAATTATACTTACAGTCAAACATACATACTTACATACATATTCAACATACATATTTCAATGTTCACATATTCAAATCATCTTCATACATCCGTTATTCAAGATTTTGTCGCATTTGTCATTTTTCAAATCTCATCAAAGTGAGTTCTACGACGGGCATGTAGTAACTGTAAGGGTACAAGTACCGGTAGTCGGAACGTCCTGTCTAGGTTGGCATTCGTATAAATCCAATATAACGGACCAGTTTGCCTACCTGGGGACTAACGATGAGAGTACGAAGGACCTATTAGGCCAAAGCATGCCACACCAAACGTCGTTCGAACTAACCCCACTTTGAGCTGTCACCGTGTCCACACCTGGATGCACTCCGAACTTCATACGTTACATACATATTTCTCGATTTTCTCCGGGTTTTAGTGTACGTAACCAGGCTAACACATGCGAACCATATGAAAAACCCGGTAATCATGGGGGCCCACATGATTACGAAGGTGAAGTATGGCGGCATGCAAGGCCCAATTACGAGCAAAGCCCAAGACATCCTATGGATGTAGTAGATTTATTATTCTATATTTATTTTGTGAATGTTCATTCCTAAATACGACACATGACCCCTAAAACGTCCAACTCATACTCTTGATATGTATTCCTTGTAGATGTCTTCTAATCCTGCTAGTAGGAAGATGAGATCAGGAAAAGCCCGCGAGCGCATGGCTGCCCAAATCGCTCAACAAATGGCTGCCGTAATACCCAATATCTTAGTTCAAGTTCAACAAGCCCTTACCGCTAATTCCGTCAATCAAGAAGATCAAAATGTTGTCAACCCTCCCCCAATTACCACTAAATGCACCTTCAAGCATTTCAAATCCTGCGACCTTCCAAAATACGAAGGGACTGAAGGTGTCACCGCTCTCCTCCATTGGTTTGAGGAAATGGAAAACACTTTTCTAAATTGCGATTGCCCCGATGATCGCAAAGTGCGATATGCTACCGGTCGTTTACTTGGAATAGCACTTACATGGTGGAATATAGAGAAGGCCAAGCGAGGTGTTGAAGATGCTATGACTTTGACTTGGGAAGAGTTGAAGGAAATCATGACAAGACGTTTCTGTCCAAGAAGCGAAATCAAGAAATTAGAAGATGAGTTCTATTCTTTGAAACAAAAGGAAGGCGACCACACAACGTACAACAAGAGATTCCTTGAGTTAAATCAAATGGTCCCCAACTTGTTCACTCCCCTCTACCGTTTGATCAAGCACTACATTCGAGGTCTTCCTTCAAAAATTCAAGACTCTATAATAAGTACCACACCTGCAACTTTGGAAGCAGCAATGGAGTTAGCTATAGAGCTCACCGAGAACCGCATACGAAATAAGGACTTCAAGGAGGAGAAGAAGAAGGATAAAGCATCAACTGAAACCTCAAACTCCACCCAAACCGAATCCCCTTCTCAACACATTTCTAAGAGAAAACGAGATGGGCAAATTTTCACTGTCACCCAACGCAAACAACCAGCCTCACAAGCTGTACCCCTTCAAGCTATCCCAATCACTCAAGTAGCACCCAACTCAACCTACCCAAATAAGAAACCTTACCTTGGACCTCACCCTCAATGTAACACCTGTTTTTATCACCATCCATCTACCTTACCTTGTCGACTATGTGCGAATTGTGGACGCTATGGTCATTTGAGCAAGGCTTGCCGCACCTCTCAAAACCAAACCTCACCCCCTACTCAAAACATGATCCAAACATATCAACAACCCCAATACCCCATGTTTCCTTATGTTCGAGCTTGTTTTAATTGTGGCTACCCTACCCATTTTAGAAACACGTGCCCTCGATTGGTTAACATCATAAATGCCCAAGCTCAAGCAAACCCAGTTAACCAAGCAAATCAAGAAAACCTAACCACTAGGCCACCAGTAAGAGGAAGAGTTTTCAACATCAACGCCAATCCTGTTGAAGATAATGACGGCCCAAACGAACCACCCAACTAGTCTCCTTCACCAAAAATCAAGATTCAACTCCGACCGCTTAGTTTTTATGTTATTCTTTATGTTATCTCAATTTTCACGTATCTCAATTATAAATTGGAAATTTACCCAAGAATCTTAATGCGAATTACTATTTCAGTTTTGTTTTATACTCATTGATTTAACATTCATATCATCATGCATCTCGACGTATTTCAATCTCATCATTTAAAGAAGTTGGGCTGTGTCTCACTTCTACATAGACTAACCTCTTCATCATAACAAACGAGAGAGGTACTGTTATCATTCAAACATGTATACTATCAGAATTAAGACTCAAGCTTTGGTTGTTGTGTTTGTTTATGTTTTAGAGTCACATAGAACTAATCATAACTTGCTGATAAAGCCAATGAAAATTTGACAAGAATATGGTGGATACGCCGCTGGTACTTCCTATACATAAGTATTCTTGCCAAAGGATCAGAGGCATTGTCAGACGGTTATGAGAAGTTCCATGTAGGATTTAGTAATATCATGGTTGAAGTTTGTTTATACTCACTGATTTAGCATTCATATCATCTCATCATTCAAAGAAGTTGGATTGTGTCCCACTTCTACATAGACTAACCTCTTCATCATAACAAACGAGAGAGGTACTGTCAGCATTCAAACATGTATACTATCAGAATTAAGACTCAAGCTTTGGTTGTTGTGTTGGTTTATGTTCTAGAGTCACATGGAACTAATCATAACTTACTGATAAAGCCAATGAAAATTTGACAACAATATGGTGGATACGCCGCTGGTACTTCCTATATATAAGTATTCTTGCCAAAGGAGCAGAGGCATTGTCAGGCGGTTATGAGAGGTTCCATGTAGGTTTTAGTAGTAAAAGTTTTGTTTTAGGATATAACCTTATCTTTCCAAACGTAACAAAACTCTTGCGCATGAAATCATACTTAGTGAATCAACTCTGTTTATCAATATTCTTTATCGTAGGCATCAAAAAGCGATTCCTGTAGCAGGGTACTCAACCCTTACAAGGAACGTTACCGCCTCAAACAAAATTTAAACTCTTACCCCCTTCTAAGTATGTAACTGTCAAATTAAAACACCATCCTTTTGAGTCAAACATGCCACTACTTAAATTTCAGGACGAAATTTCTAAAAGTAGGGGATACTGTAACATCCGTCGAAAAACGGGTTTCCAAACCCGCTTCGTTTATTAATCGAATTTCAAGTTATAAAATTTCGTTGCGTATTTATGATTTATTTTAAATTTAAGCAATACAGAATTAATAAACAATTTAGAATTTAAAAACTATAATTGATAAAAAGTGAAAATAAAATAAATAAAAAAAGAAAGAAGGCTGCCGGGTTTTGAACCCGGGTCAGCCGGATGAAACCACAAAGACTTAACCACTCCGCCACTTGACTCACTTGTGCTATCCAGTGAAACAAATAACATTTATAATAAAACTCGAAATGGAATTCAGTCAGCAGCGCGCCCAATTCGCAGTCGCCGGAAATTTCGACGATTTCGCCAATTATCGACGGTTTCTTTTGACTTAACGTATGTATTAACATCGACATCGGTTATAACCGATGTCTAATCCCGCGACATCAGTCATAACCGCCGGAGAAAGGCTGACCAACAAAGCAAGACTGAAATCAGACCCAATTCATTGTGATTCTTCCCTATAAATACACACCCAAGTCTCTGGAAATCATTTCGCTCAAAATCGCACCATTTCTCGAATCAATTTCACTCGCCGGAGATTTTCTGCAATCGCCGGACTCTCGCCGAAAAACCGAGACTTTCATCAAAACGGTAAATACCTCGACTCTTTCGGTTTCAATCCATTGTTAGACTATTACTAACTTCAATCCATCAACCAGAATCAATCCCAGACGACGTAGCCGGAATATTCTGCACTCGCCGGAAAACCTCTGGAATTTCCAAAATCACGCCGTGAATCGGTATAATCATTCAAACCTTCTGTTAATCCTTGTTTAGTAACCCAATTTCATAACCAATCGATCAAAACTGTTAATTGATTCAATCAGACGGAATACACAAATCAGAGCCGATGACCATTGCCGGAATTCTGAGAAAATAAAGTCTGATCGGTACATTCGATTCCTTAACTCATTTTATTCATTACATTTCAACCAGTAATATGTTCGATGAACGACTCAATCAAGAACAGAAGAATATCGGTCGTCTGAGTCTTTGAGCGAAGAAGACGAAGTCGACGATGTTTATAAGATTAATTAAAACAAGTTATATAAACGGGTTAGACACACAGTCCAGCGGTGGACTGTGTGCAAACAATTAACACACGTCTCGAGTTCGATCCCTGACACAACCTCACTCTCCGAAATAAAAATGTTCTTTTTAAACCGAACCGGATCAACTCGCTGTAAGATGTTAAGTATAATAAAAATCAGTATATTAACCAGGTTAGACACACAGTCCAGCGGTGGACTGTGTGTAACACTAAACAACGGGTCCCGGGTTTGAGACCTGTTGTGTGCACCGGTCCGATATAATTAAATCCTTTTTAAAAATAAATGATTTCTGATTGAATTAAATAGTATATAAATATAATTAAAAACAGAAATATTTCGGGTTAGACACGTAGCTCAGTTGGTAGAGCTGCGTGCACGCGTACGGGAGGTCTCGGGTTCGAGCCTCACCCAGCGCATACATACACACGTCCGAACCGGTCAACAGTCAACAGTCAAAGTCAATGGTCAACGGTCAACCCAAAAAGTCAACTTTTTATTTTTATTTTTATTTATTTATTTATTTAATTTAAAAATCAATTAAAAATACTTAAAAATAATATTTTTAAAGTTAGAAAATTTCCTTGAACTCACAAAAATAAACCTAACAATCCCATTAAGAACACTAATTAAAAATATTAATCTCAAATAAAAGTATATTTATTTATCGAACTATTATGTTATTATTTAGGTTAGTTCCCTTGCCGATTAAATCCGAATTCGTGCGCATTCATCATCAATCCAAGAAACGCATCCACTGTGAGTGAATTCTTACAAATTCCCCTTTCTTATTCATGTTTTCAGGTGTATCATGTGTCGCTTAAACTAATTCGCTTATTCAAACTCGTGCTATACCATATTATGATCTAAACTTAGAATGTAAATATTGTTTGTTGTGATGTATTACATATTGTCAAGTTGTATGCAAATTATTTGTTAGGCCCATCAGTTCCTCGTGGGAGACGAGTTGAACAACGCGTGCCTTAAAACTCATTCATTAGGCCCATCAGTTCGTAGAACAACGCGTGCCTCAAAACTCATTCATTAGGCCCATCAGTTCCTCGTGGGAGACGAGTTGAACAACGCGTGCCTCAAAACAATCAATTGTTGTATGTGTGTGCAATATTTAATATTATGTGTATTGTGAATAAATTTACATCTACATTTACTCATATGTGGTTGTGCACTTTATTTTATAATCACACGTTTAAATGTTTTTCATAGGATTCACTCGCCAACTTTTTGTTGACCCAAAAACCATTTTTACACATGATACAGGTGGACAGGATGAAGCAAGGAACACAGAGGAAAGTGCCTTAGAAGAAAAATAATGAAGTCTAGAAAGATGTATAGAACATGTTGTACTTGTATGATTTGATTGTATGATCTTCTTTAAAATTGTAATAATAAATATTAAACATTATAATAAATGTCATGAGCTTTGATGAAAACCCAATCATGCCCCGATCACCTTTTCCGCTGCGGGTCGGGGTGTGACATCTCCACTTCCCATTCTTCTTTTGGACCACCACTACATTTGCTAGCCATTTGGGAAACTTGACTTCCCTAATCATCATGGACTTGAGCAACCTTTCAACCTCCTCTTGTATAATTGCATTTCTTTCAGGAGCGAATTTCCTTCTCTTTTGTTGAACGGGCCTGAAAGATTTATCAATTCCAAGTTTGTGAGTTATAATATCTTTTGATATACCCGTCATGTCTTCGTGTTTCCATGCAAACGTAGACATCCTGCATTTCAAAAAGTTAGTAAGTTGATTCTCAATATCCTGAGGGATATTGGCCCCAACAAGCACCAAGATATCTGGATTATCCTGATCCAGTATAACTTTCTTAACATCCTGCTCCGAAGTCTCCATGATATCATGGGCCTGTTTCTTTAGTTGCTATCCTGTCCTGGATTTTGTTGACGCCTTCATTGAAGAGGAATATCATTCCTTTGCTTCTTGCATGGTCGCTTTCCACTTTGTCTACCCCCCAAGGAGTAAGGATCTTGACACACAGATGATAGGTGGAAGGTATGACTTTCGTATCATGAATCCATGGCCTACCTAATATAATATTGTAGCAGGATAATGAATCCATGACACAAAATCGTTGCATAGAGTGCACTCCTTCAACGTACACAGGTAGCTTTATCTCTCCAACAATGTTCTTTGCTTCTCCATTGAACCCTACAAGCACGATGGACTTCGAGGTAATATCCATTGGCGAGATGTTCATTCTCTTCAGGGTTTCCAATTGGATGATGTTGACCGAGCTGCCATTATCCACCAGTATCCTGCATACAAAATGGTTAGCAATATACAAAGTAATTACCAGACCATCATGGTGAGGATCCTGGATGTTATCCCGGTCACCGCTATTGAATGTTATGACTTTGTCATTCGTAAGCATCGTCATCCTGGTTGGTTTGTCCCCTCTTTCTGCCTTTGTTTCCTTTGCATGCCTTTTAGCCGCAGAATAAGAAGTCCCACAAATATCAGATCCCCGAGATATAAAATGATTATCTTGGCGTCTGATGGAGGTGATGCTGCTCGTTCAGGATCCTTACCGGTATCCTGACCCTTATTCTTCTTTTTACCGAGAAGGTCTTTCAAGTATCCTTTGCTCAGGAAGTAGCTTATCAACTTCCTTAGGGCTATGCAATCTTCTGTTACATGTCCAAAATCTTCATGGAAGGCACACCACTTGGATTTATCCTTCCAATCGGCTTTTTGCTGATTCATCCTTGGGCACCTCACTTTATCTCCTAAACCCTGCATGGCATATATCAGTTCAGGAACATTAACAGAAAAACAATATTCTGATAATTCAGGATATTCTTTGGCATCTTTATCCTCGACAACATTCACTCTCTTGTTGTCCTTTTTACCATACGGCTTAGAGCGGTATGGTTTATATGAGGATTCTGACTTCCTGTTTGTTGATTCCTATGTTGAGGATGCATTCATAATGTCTTGCATTTTCTTGTCATCTTCAAGCCCGACATATCTTAGAGCCCTATTCCGAGCTTCGTCCAAGTTCCTACAAGGATTCATCACAAGATCCTGATAAAATTGGGAATCCTTCCGTAATCCCATCTTGAATGCTTGTACAGCTGTAGCAACATCAAGGTGTGGGATATCCAAGGATTCCCAGCTGAACTTGTTTACGTAATCCCTTAAGAATTCTTGAGGGCCCTGTGTTATACTGTAAAGGTCACTTGTTAGTTTTCAAAGCTTCTACTGCAAGAAAACTGATTGTTAAATAGATTGACCAAATGAGCAAATGAAGTAATTAGATAAGGTGGAACGTCTAAAAGCCATTTCAAGGCTAATCTTGTTAAGGTGGAACTGAAGCCTTTGCATAGGCATGCTTCCTTAAGATCTGGTGGGATAAGATTTACTTCCATCCTCTCCCTATACTAAGCAATATGTTCTTCAGGATCCGTTGTGCCATCATAAAGCTTCATGTTGGGAGTTTGGAATCTCTTGGGAATTTCAGCATCACAAATATGGCGAGCAAAGCGGGATATGTTGTGACTATCCTGGGATACTTCCGGTATTGGTTGCACTACCCCAGGCACACTTGATATCATATCCTTTAATTTCTGGAGTTCCCTGGATAACGCCGATGTTGCACTTGTATCCTACAAAGATTCGAAGTTGTTAGCAGTCGACATATTAGTATTAATGGACAAGTTACCAGCTTGGCGATTGTGGCCATATCCTGGAGCATATCCTAGATCCCTGACAGTCGATATCCTGGCCGATAAGGGGATTTCTAGGTTATTGCTCTGGGAGTGACTCGGTACGACGTTGCCCTGATTATCCTCAGCATATGTTGCCGAACTGAAATTCAACATTCTTGGCTGCAAAGGGGTAACAATATCCTCACCAGGTCTCTTGGAGTTAGACTTCAAGAGTTGTATTTCCTTCATTGTGAGCTGGTTAGTTTCCAGTTGTTTCTTCATTTGATCTTGTATATTACCAAAAAGATAAGATTTCATCATTGGAAGCAAAAATCGGGGTTCTTCCTGAAACTCCAGATCTAGAAGCATTTTGAGCAGCAGTAGTGTCTCGAGCTATTTGGCTTTCATTCCTCCTTTGGAAAGTCTTAACAGGTGGAGGTGGAAGAGGCAATGAGCCAGCTGCAGTAGAGGCTGGTATGGGTATCAAGGAGGAGCTCAAACCTGACTGAGAAGCCATCAAGAATAATCTTGTAAAAAGATTAGAGAATAAAGAACCGATTAGTGTTTTTAGCAAAGTTTTGATTAAAAATAGCACCACATGCCCCACGGTGGGCGCCAAATTGTTTTGGTCAAAAATTACCGAAGCAATTAAGTGATCAAACTTAGTGTTGGGCATGGATTTTATGCCAAGGATCATCCATCTTGAGACTGAACCTGGATCACGGATCCTTAACGGATAATGCAGGGAGTCTGAGGATCAAGGATCCTTACTAATGTTTATGTTTTTAACAATTGTTAATGTGCATTCACTTTATGCTTGCAGGTAATCGTAGACTAAGTCACCGAGAATCAAGGGGAATATGCTCTTATTCCAGCACATGTAGGGAGTCCATGACCGTTGATGGAGAAAGTGGGATATTGCCATACTATTCGGATAATTAGTAAGGATAATTCTTGGCTGGTTATTAGGGGTATTGAGCTTGATAGACACACACGATCTGATTGAACACACACTCGCATACACACTATTGCTACTCTCTCTCTCGAGCGCACACTAAAACTCTCATTGTAACAAGCTCAATATTTCCAAAGTTGTAATCTTTGTAGTTGAATATAGTTGGTGATCGGTAGTTTCCATCGCCCGAGGTTTTTTATGCCGGAGATCATTCATTGATCAAGTGATTTTTCCTCGTACAAATCATTGTCCTCATTGTCATTTGCTTTCAATATTTGTTCACACACTTAGTCGTCTAACCAAGCACTCAACCACACTTTCAAAGTTTGGTTACTATCCTTAATCAGATTTTTGACCAAAACAGTTTGGCGCCCACCGTGGGGTAATCGGTGCTTCAATTCTAAAAATTCCATTCATTTCAACTACATGGCTTCTCATTGAAAATCTGCTTCAAGTGCCATGCCGGCGGTTACCTTGTCTTAGACTTGTGCATAATTGCCTCCCATTCCCCCTGCACCGGTGAGGAGTGCTGATAATGCTCAGAAGAAAACAACTCCTGTTTACACAGGATCAAAAACCTCCACTGTTTCTTCATCTACAGTTACTAACAATGATGTTTCTACCTTGATTTTGCAGAGAAGAACTACATGGAGAAGCAGGACAAAACCAACCAAAGATCCTCAGGGAGATTGATGAAATCAAGAAGCAGAAGATATTAGTAGAGGATCACTCTCCGCTAATGCCCAGATCATTGGAATTCACTTCTCCAGCATCAGCAATCCAGCATTCCAGGGGATCTGGTGTTCAAATCCAAGAATCCTCCATTTACCAGCAAGGATCAATGGCGATGACACAGGCTTAAGGATCCTTAGGATTGCGGCATGGATCATTGGCAATGACGCAGCCACACGCATCTCATTACCATCCTTATGGATCCTCATCCCAATCTTCAGGATCATCGTATCAGTATCAAGGAGGCTATCTTAGTTCAGGAGGATATTTGGAGACAGTTGCACCAAAGGAATCCTATTTCCAGCATTAAGTATCCTTTCCTCAGAATCAAGGATCCTCTGTTTGGGACAAGGTCCAAGGACCTCCCCTCAGGTTCAAGGATCCATGCAGTATCCTTCAAGGCCATCAGCACCCATGTATCCTGGACCTAATATCTTTCAGGATCAAGGATCTTCTGGGAGTTAGATTTGCAAGGATTGTGAAGTTCACAAAGGGGACTTCATCCCTATGCAGACAATTGCTTCATCTGGTCCAACTGTTACACCTGAAGTGTCCACCTTTGGATATACTTCTGGCATACCACTTCCAAACCAATCAGTAGGTAATAATGTCAGTACATCTTTTGGCACTAACTGTGGTTTCATGCAGGATACAGGTATCAATCAGGCTATGGCACGGGAGCTCCAGAAGCTTAAGGATATGATATCCAGCGTCCCAAGAGTGGTTAAGCCCATTCCCGAGATCCCTGATGGAAGTCACAGGGTGTCTCGTTATGCACCTCATATATGCAATGTTGAGATACCAAAACGCTTTCAAACCCCCAACATGAAGCTGTACGATGGTACAACTGATCCAGAGGAGCATGTGGCACAATACCGGGAAAGAATGGAGATCAATCCCATTCCAGAAAGATTAAAGGATGCCTGCCTTTGCAAGGGCTTCAGATTCACACTCACTAGATCAGCACTCAAATGGCTGCTAAGTCTTTCTCCTTACTCAATTACTTCATTTTCTCATCTAGTTAATTTGTTTAATAACCAGTTTCATGTAGTAGAAACTTTGAACGGTTAACTAGTGATCTATATAGAATAACCCAGGGACGTGATGAATCATTAAGAGATTATATCACTAAGTTTAGTCAAGAATCCTTAGAAATTCCTAATTTGGATATTGCCACTGTTGTGGAGGCATTCAAAATGGGTTTGCTTAAGGATTCTTCATTCTATGATGACCTTGTTATGACACCTTGCAGGAATTTAGATGAAGTGAGGAACAGGGCATTGAGGTTCATTCGTTTAGAGGATGACAAAAGGATCCAGGAGAGGCTCTCAAGATCCTCGAAATAGGAAAAGCAAGGATCATTCTTTAAGAATAATCGATCCAAGTCACACTCTAAACATGACAATCACAATGTGAATGCAGTTGAACAAGACGAAGACGATGAGGATTATCCTCCAATATCTGATATTGTTGTTCTGTGGATAATCATGAACTAATCCTTGCTATGCAGAGTCTAGGTGACAAAGCTAGGTGGCCTTAGAAAAATGAGAAGGCCATAGTCAACAAAGATAAATCCAAATGGTGCGCCTATCATGAGGATTTTGGCCACCTTACTGATGAATGTATAGAATTGAGGAAGGAAAGTGGTTATCTTCTTAGCAAAGGGTATTTGAAGGAATTGCTGGGAAGGAAACGTTCAAGAACTCAGGATACTGAGAAAGTTCCTGAAAGAGCTCCTCCATCGCCAGCAGATGCTCAAATCATTAACTTTATTTCTGGTGGTTCTGATATCTGTGGAACTTCATTTTCAGCGGCTAAAAGGCATGCTAAGGAGACGAAGATGGAGAACGGCGAGAGACCAGTTCGTACATCTACCCTAACGCAGCAAAAATGTATATCCTTTGATGAGGAGGATCGCGTAGACATTCAGGATCCTCATCATGATGGTCTTTTCATTACTTTATTTATTTCTAACCATTTTGTTCGCAGGATCCTTATCCATGGAGGGAGTTCAGTGAACATAATTCAGTTTCCTCAAAAAGATGAACATCCCTGAATCCGAGAATATACCAGGATCATCGGTGCTCGTGGGATTCAGTGGGGAAACCAATAATACATTGGGGGACATCAAACTTCCAATATACATAGAGGGAGTGAATTCTATCCAGAAATTTTGTATAATAGATTGCTTATCCTGCTGTTATGTTATCCTTGGCAGGCCATGGATGCACGACATGAAGGCGATCCCATCAACGTACCACCAATGTGTCAAGCTTCCAAGTCCATGGGGAATAGTCAAAAAAGAAAGTGATCAGTAGGAGGCAAAGAATTGCTACACTTCTTCGATGAAACCTGCTTCCAAGTCTAAGGAAGCATAGCAATTACAGTATCCTCCAAGAGACATCATGGAGGCAAGAGAACAAGACGTCAAGGATATACTCTTAGTTCCAGAGGATCCTGAATCCAAGGTGTATATAGGATCCGGGATCCAGAAGAACATAAAGCAGGATCTAATATCCTTCCTGAAACATAGAAAATCTACCTTCGCCTGGAAGCACGAAGATATGACATGTATTTCAAAGGATATCATTATTCATAAGCTTGGTATTGACAGGTCTTTCAGGCCAATTCACCAAAAGAGGAGAAAAAATGCACCTAAAAGAAGTGTGATTATCCAAGAAGAGGTAGACCATGCTACTAAAGGCAGGTATGTTTGAGAAGTCAAGTATCCAAGATGGTTAGCCAATGTGATTGTTGTTCAAAAGAAAAATGGAAAGTGGAGGGTATGTGTCATTTTTACTGATTTGAATAAGGCATCCCCACATTGACTCCATGGTGGATACTACGGCGGGTCATGAATTGTTAACTTTTATGGATGCTTCATCTGGATTTCAGCAAATTCAGATGGAACCATCTGATCAAGAGGATACAGCGTTCATGACACCCGCCGGCATATATTGTTATATTGCTATGCCCTTTGGTTTAAGAAATGCAGGTGCTACATACCAAAGGCTGGTGAATATGATGTTCAAGGAGCAACTTGGACAAACAATGGAAATATACATAGATGATATGGTGGTCAAATCTAAAAGAGCCGCGGATCACCTGAAGGACCTTGAAGTAGCATTCAATTTTCTTGACCAATACAACATGAAGTTGAACCCGTCTAAATGTCATTTCGGGGTCAAAGTTGGAAAATTTTTAGGATATATGGTGACCAAAAGAGGAATCGAAGCAAGTCAAGAGCAGATAAAAGCTATAATCAACATCAAATCTCCTGCCAATGCTAAGGATATACAAAGATTGACAGGAAGAATTGCTGCCTTGAACAGATTCATTTCAAAATCCTCAAAAAGATGCAAGGATTTCTATGATATTCTGAGGAAGAATAAGAAGTTTGAATGGACTGAGAAGCATGAAGCTGCTCTACAAGCCCTTAAGGATTATTTGTCCTCTGCTCCAGCTCTAATGAAACCAGAAAATGGAGAACCATTGTCCTTATACCTAGTTGTTTCAGCTAAAGCAGCAAGTGCGGTCCTTGTTAAGGATCACGAAGGCCAACAACATCCGGTATACTATGTAAGTAAAAGTCTACTTGATGCTGAGGCCAGGTATTCTCACTTAGAGAAACTTATTCTTGCTTTAATCATGGCTTGCATTAAACTTAGACATTTTGAAACTCAAACTATTATTGTTAAAACTAACTTTCCTATTAAGAATGTTCTCAAGAAACCTGAAATGTCAGGAAGAATGGCAAACTGGACAGCCAAGCTTAGTGTATATGACATTAAGTATGAACCAAGAACTGCCATCAAGTCCCAAGCTTTAGCTGACTTTGTGGCTGATTTTAGTAGTGATCTACAAAGAGAAGCTGAGTTGGAAGTGCAACAACTTGAAGAGACCAACGATCCTTGGACACTCTTCATAGACGGAGCCTCAAATGTCAAAGGAACTGGACTTGGCTTACTACTAAAATTGCCACAGGGGTACATTATACCCCAATCTATAGCATGTGAATTTCAGACCACTAAAATATGAGGATCAGTTTAACACAGGTACCTAGGGAAGAGAATGCAGAAGCTGATGCTCTAGCCAACCTTGGATCCACATTGAAGATGCCTGAGGATGTGAAGATACATATTATCCATATACTAACTCCTACAATTGAGGAGAATGAAGCAATGGAAATAATGGATGGTGCTGCAGTTGTTCCTAATGATGATATGCAGTCGAATTTAGGATCCTGGATCCTTCTAATTCTGAAATACATTCAGAATGGAGAAGTCCCTACCGGGAAAAATCCAAGAGAATTCAAGATTAAGGTATCCCAGTTTACCATTATAAAGAACATGTTATATAAAAAATCTCTTGCAAGACCCTATCTAAGTGTAAGACCTCGTGTTTTTACAGCCAATATTTTTCCGACACTTGTCCCGGTAATCCGTATGTGTATTTTACGCTAAAACGGGAGGGACCAAGTTTGTCAAATCGCTCATCTAATCCTCGTTGAGCCTTGGAATGAATTAGAGGGGCCAAAAGTGCAATAAACAGAAGTATAATTGAGTTGGGAAGTGCAGGAGCTAAAACTGCCAAATTTCCAGCAAGTTTGGGGGTCGCCGCGTAGCGTGACGCACCAAGGGCTCCCCAACACTTATCTCACGACTTTGCCATTGTGCTCCATCTTTGTCACCTTTTAACATTTATGGACACATGGAGACTCTCCCCAACACTTGTCCTTACCTGAGCTTTTTCCAAGTGTTTCAACAAGTTCTTCACACTTGAAGCTTTGTCAACACACCTTGGAAGATTTCCTGACGAATTTGGAGCATTACATTCTGCTCTCATCATTATTTGGACCATATGTAAGTGTTCAATCTTATGCTAAGTCGATTCTTCATAGTTCTTAGCCTAGAATAAAGTCTCGTCGTAATTACGCCTTGACTTTGCTATAAATCCATGTATACTCCACCATTGTGTGTAAAGAAAGTTCCTGTGTGCTCATAATGATGGAGGTAATAAACCCTCAAGAGGGCATCTTCAGATTTTCACGGATTCATGGCCAATTGACGAGTCAACCGAAAAGTCAAATAAAGTCAAACTAGTCAGATTTGTAAAAATGCATAACTAATGATCCAGATGTTATAAAGTATGTTTTGAAGCATTAAAAACCTTAAGATAAGTATTTGAACATATGTCAACAGGTTCGGTTCGTCAATTTTTAGTCGAGGCTCGGTTCGTAACCAAAAGTCTCTAACAGATTGACTTTCTGTTGACTTTCAGTTCTGACCCGTTTTGAGCCATTCTTGATACTAAGTTTTGGTCATTTTATGACCATGATTATGTCTATAATATAGTCCTAAAGTTTCGTGACTCGATTCCTAAGAAATCCGAGTTATTACATAAATTCTGTAAAAATCCTTAAAACTTTGCAAATAGGTCCTTTTTGCACAATATGAGATTTTTAGCGCATATGAGCATATGGATGGTATACTTACTGATATGTTATGATAAGAAGGACCATTTGGGATGTTGTTCGGATTATGACTTGAATGCCTGATTAAGAATCGCTAATCGCCACTAAATGGCTAAACTACCCTTTTTACGAAAAATAGCAAAAATCAAACTTTTTATAATCAAAACTTTAACTTACTGATGTTATAAGTTAAATGACATATCTTTGGCCATTTAAAACAGGTCCCAACTTCAGTTTATATTAAATACCGATTTAACAACATTTTAGCGGCTTTTACGCCTTTTCGGCGCGTAAGTATGATTTAAAATCATAACCATGAGCCGAGACTTGTTACCTACTGATTTATAAACTTATCATTAATATAACAATAGTAAGTACAAGTCTCGAACTCAGAATCCCACATTCGGCTTCAAAGCTATGTGTGAAATTACTAAAATGCCCCTACGGGACATAGTATGTTTCAAAATCATCAAACACACATATATTTGATATCCTACTGTTATAACATGATAAAATATATGTTTTTATAGAATATCTAAGGTCATAACATCAGATTCACTTTAAACATCTTTTGCAAGCCTAAAAATGACTAAAATGCCCTTCTAAGGCATAAATCGGTTTTAAATATAACTCGGGCCTATCCTTGCAAATGTTACTGATTTTATAACATATTTTAAACATATCTCATTATGGAACTTATATACGACTCCTACGGTTACCCGGTTTCGCTTATACGCGTTCGGTTAAGCATACGTAGCTAGTTTGCGTATATAAACCAAAATGGGTTTAACTTTGTCCATTCCTTATCAAAATCCAGAATGTTATTGGTTTTCCCATATTATACAAGTCTATGTACTTGTCGGGTCCAATTAACATTCTATTCCGGGCACCGCTTAATCTAGCGTATCGTACCGTATCACAATTTAGCGTAAGACTAACCGTTCCAAGTCTAGGACTTAACTAAGGACCCGTTAGCATTCTAATATTAGCTATTAATTACCATCACTCCAGACTGAACGCCTCCAGGTAGATTGTTCCTGTACTTGCTTTGGAATATGGCTGAATTTTAATTACTTGCGAACTTCAATTCAGATAAATACTCTTAACTTATTTTCCCTATACTGGCTTGGGATACGGTAGACTACTACCGCTTGGTCGGGTATGGGATAATGTTTTATCCAGTTGTGATAATTAACTGAAATCTTACATAACCTGGTTTTGATCTGTTTTGACTGAAACTAAAACATTGAGGGTGGGCTTGACCGTGTCTGGGATATCCTTGGCTCACTAAATTGGTAGTGACCACGACAATATAGCATGGCGTGTAGGCATACACTGGGTAATTGCTATACTGCTTTCTGTGTGAAAGTTTAGAGTGGTGTGTTAGTCGATCATGTCTCGAGAGAGAATACCGGGCCTCATATGTAAAATCCAGCATGTAAATCTGTATACAAGGTCTTTGTACTATCCCAAGTTATTTAAGAAATGCACTACGTGCGCCAAAAACCATTTTTGAAAAGGTTTTCAAAATGAGTCGGTTAAGCGTATTTACCAGTGTAAACTGACGTATTTTCAAAAGCTTAAGTTACAGGTTGCAAGTACGGAATAGGCCGGGAGCTGCGGGGCGAATAACCAGGGAGTTGCAACCTTAGGAAATTGCCTGTTTATAGTGTGTTATCTTTTTGTATGTATTTCGATCCGCCTGTGGATCTAGTTACAACCATGTCTGTATATATTTATTTTGGACACTAGACATTATCGGTTGTAATAGTTTATTTACTCCAGACTTCCGCTGTGTTATGCTTATTTGTTTATGATGATATCAACTGTACGTCACGATACTCCCCACCGGGCCCACCGGTAGACACGTGGATGTCGGGGTGTGATAGGTTGGTATCAGAGCCAACGTTTGAGGGAATTCGACACTTGCCATTAGTGTTTGATCTCAAGCGATATAAGAAAACACATTCCTTAGACTCTCGAGTCTAGGCTTTGACCTAGGATTATTAGTTTCCTTATTTTGTTATTTTACTTGCCTTGGTTTTTAATTTGTTTTGTGACAGGAATTGTCGAAGATGCCTCCAAAATTTTCTAGAGGAGCGAAGGGAAAAGGCCTCATGAGAAGTGGAGCTGCGGGTCAAGGACCTTCAAACCCACATAACTACAACCCTTACGAGGGTTAGGAGACTCCTCATCACAGTGGGAACCATATCCTCATCGTCACTCTATATCCCATGAGTATTCTCCACCGCCAGATTCATTGCCACCACAACCTACCCAATCTCACCACTCACGCTCCCATTCTTCCCATGGAAATTATAACCTTGATATCCAATTTCATTCATCTTCTGTAACCCCACCGGAAGATTCCCCGGAGCCCATGGAAGAAGACTCCGACCCAGAAATGCCGGCAACGGGATCAATGGGTCATCCCATTTACCTCTCCAGCGGATCCAACTCGTACGCTAGAACGCCACAGCACTATCCTGATGAATTTCAGGAAAAGTTTTCACAATACATATTCTACAACACCCATCTTACCACAGCACACCATCCCACCACACTCCATCCTACCATACACCTATACAACATACCCCTCCACCTGAAGAACAACAGATGGAACAACCACAACTACCACCTCGTCCACCTAGGAAGAGGAACGCACGTATGTCCGTGCGAATGGGACCCGGAGTTGGGTCACTATCTCCCCAACCTTCATCCTACCCAACTATCGCAGAAGATCCACAAATGGGTGGACTTTCTTATGCCTCGCCTTTCAACGAACAACCGCCATCTACTGTTGAGCCTGAGCCTCAACCACCTCTACCATTTGGCAAACCTTTTCAACCACCTCCGCCACCGGGTTTTGATAGCCCCATACCTACCTACCAACAACTGCCAGAATATAATCCTTTAAATCCTTCTACCTGGCCAGAGCATAGCCATAGCCATCCCATATCTCATCCTAACCTTTACCTAGAAATGGCCATGAATGCACATTACCCATATCCCTACCTACCAGGCGGACATCCCTACTATGAGTACCAACATCCGATTGCACCGCCTCAATCCCAAACTCAACTGCAACCGCCGCCGCCAACTATAAACGTTCTGAACGAAGCAATAGAACGAGTAAAAGAGCTACAAGAGAAATCAACTAAGGACACTAAGAAGAACCAAAAACTATTAAAAAGGCTGATGAAAAAGCTAACAGGGAAAAAGGACTGAGTTCCTTACTATCTTTATTTATTACGTCTAATTTAAATTAAGTCCTTGCATGGACAAGTATTTAATTTTAACACCCCTGTGAGGGTATGTTTCTTATTTTAGTCCCTGCGAGGACAATCTATCCATTTCCTTGTAAAAGACCCGTTTAGGGCAGTTGTAATTTGAATTTTTATATTAATGAAATTCCTTTTGGATTAATGATTGTATATACTATTATTATATCCGTTGTTCAAGCCAACATCTCGATATTAATTCGAAATTTGTGATCTGCAAAACATTTCCAAGACATCTCCTTAATGGTTTACACCTGCCAAGTGACTAGGTCACATATATTGGCAAAATGGTAGTTAATATGGTGTTCTACCCTAATAGTTAAGGTTGAGAAACCCTATAAGGAGTCCCTTCTATCCAGAAGTGCTAAACTACGTTCTAAACTTCACTAGTCCGCATGATCTGGACTAGCTACTTAAACCATTTCAAGGAATTGCTATTCTAAAAGGTTAATATAATTAAGGTATTAACCTCCTAGCAGTGTGACATGAGGAACCACACAAGCCGTCAAGGCAAAGGACTACGTCCAAGCCTATATAATCTATTTTGATCTTGATCAGAAATCATCAGTGCGATGATTACTTTAATTAAACACCCATTAGTGGTGTAGTGCCTACGGCCATATTAATACATCCATTAGTGATGTAATGCACTCGGGCTATGTTATGTCCATTAGTAACAAAGACAGTTGTAGTCTACGACTCTCTTTCTCGAGGTAGTAAAACTACGTTCGAACCTTGAAGCTTTGTGATCCATTTGTGATCTTGATTTTATAATTCAAGCCCTTAGTGCTGCTTTAAATTGTCCTTGTGATAGGCTTATTGTGCCACGTTCTAACCCCCCCCCCCTTATTAAGGCCATTTGTGCCATTATCAATCAAACAAGTGTAGCTAATTAAATTCTACGTGATTGCTTCAACGTCAAAGTACAAGGATGACTAATTTGGATGAAGCAGATAGCCACCAAGGGGATGGAGATGCCAACGAGCAAATTATAACTACTAGAGGTGAACTGCAGGCATTAATTTCCACTGAAGTACAAAAAGCAATTAAAAACCGTGATGAGAAGAACGGTGAGTCCAGTGCTTCACATTCCAAGCACATATCCAGGCATACATCTTCACACCATTCTAAGCACCCTTCGCAAAAGAAATATGGACATCCCTCTCACAAGGAAGACGACTCTGAGCATTCATCGAATATCGAAAAGAAAAGGAAAGAATATCATAAGAAAACCCAGTTTACTAAGGAAGGGTGCTCTTACAAGTATTTCATATCATGTAAACCACGCAATTTCACTGGTGAAAAGGGAGCGGTAGAAACGCTCCGATGGTTGGACGAAATCGAAACTATTGTGGAAATCAGTGGGTGAACTGAGAAAGATGTAGTACAATATGTAGCGCAATCATTCAAGGGCGATGCCCTCATGTGGTGGAAGTCGATGATCCAGTCTTCTGGGAAGATTCATCTGTATAACCAATGCTGGGAGAAGTTTGTTGAGTTGGTAAAGGATGCCTATTGTCCACCTCATGAGATGGAAAGGATCGAAACAGAATTTATTGGGCTAACCATGAAGAACCTCGACTGTGGGAAGTATGTATCGGAGTTTAACTCTATGTCGAGATTAGTGCCATATTTGATCACTCCCGAATCCAAACGCCTCTCACGTTTTATTGGCGGATTAGAGCCGGAGATTAAGGGTGATGTCAGGGCATCTAGGACCATGATATTTAGGTCTGCTGTGGACCTTTCCATGGTCTTAACCCAGGATTTAAAGAGACAGAGTTCTCTTAGGTCTAAAGGTGGCGAGAAAAGAAAGAGAGATGATGACAGGTTTCACCACTTCAACAAGAACAGGAAATTCGAGTCAAAGAAGAACCATCAAAGGTCTGATAATAGGCCTAAATGCAGAAAGTGCAACAAGCGACACTTTGGTGCGTGTCGGGACGAACTTCAGTCTAAGCCTTGTGGAATTTGTAAGAGGCATGGGCACAAGACCCTGGAATGTAAGGATTTGAAGGAGGCCACCTGTTTTAATTATGGCGAGAAAGGACATATCAAACCCAACTGTACTAAGTACAAGAAGGATGACACTTTTAAGGATGATGGGGAAAAGAAAGGAAAAGCTCGTGCTTTTCAGATGAAAGCCAAGGAGGCTGTGAACGATGATAATGTGTTAACAGGTACGTTCCTTATTAATGATGTTTATGTTAGAGTTCTTTTCGATTCGGGGGCTGATAAATCATTTGTGGATCATAAGTTTAGTGCCTTATTAAACTTTCCCATGAGAACATTAGACATAACCTATGATGTAGAACTTGCTGATGGAACGATAGAAACTGCTTCTACAATTCTTGATGGATGTTTTATTTCCATTAAGGATCACTCTATTCCTATTTCGCTATTGCCAATGAAGTTGGCAGGTTTCAATGTAGTTCTTGGTATGGACTGGTTATCTAGTAACCATGCCCATATAGCCTGTAACAAGAAGCTCATCGAAATCAAAACTTCGACCGGTGAATTGCTGCCTATCCAAGGTGATGTACGTTATGGTTTGTCCGAAAAGGATGTGTTACTTAAAACTTCAAAATGCCTGAAAAAGAATTGTGTCATTTACATGGCACAAGTAACCATTGATGAAGCTAAGCCAAAGATCGAAGACCTACCCGTTATCTCAGAATTTGCTGACGTATTTCCTGAAGACTTGCCTGGTCTACCTCCAGATAGGCAAGTAGAATTTAGAATTTATATCCTACCTGGTGTAGCTCCAGTTGCTAGAGCCCCGTACAGACTTGCACCTACAGAAATGAAGGAGTTGAAGACACAACTTGAGGAATTGTTGAAATAGGATTTATTTAGCCAAGCTCTTCACCTTGGGGAGCTCCAATACTGTTTGTGAAAAAGAAAGATGGTTCAATGCGAATGTGCATTGACTACCGCAAGCTGAATAAGTTAACAATTAAGAATCGCTATCCATTGCCCAGGATCGATGATTTATTTGACCAGCTTCAGGGAGCAAGCTACTTCTCGAAGATTGATTTGAGGTCAGGTTATCATCAACTCAAAGTTCGTACAGAAGACGTTCCAAAGACGGCGTTTAGAACAAGATATGGTCATTATAGTTCTTAGTGATGCCTTTTGGACTCACTAATGCACCAGCAGCATTTATGGATTTGATTAATAGAGTCTGCAAGCCGTATTTAGATAAGTTTGTCATTATCTTTATTGATGATATACTTATATACTCTCGTAATCAGGAGGATCACAAGAAACATTTAAGGTGTATTTTGGAGTTGTTGAGACACGAGAAACTTTATGCAAAGTTTTCTAAGTGTGAATTTTTGTTGCATAAAGTACAATTCCTAGGCCACGTGGTTAGTGAACGTGGGATACAAGTTGACCCTGCCAAAGTCGAGGCAGTAATGAACTGGCAAGCCCCCAAGACACCATCCGAAATCCAAAGTTTTCTAGGTTTGGCCGGTTATTATAGAAAATTTATAGAAAACTTTTCAAGGATAGCTACTCCATTGACGACCCTGACCCGTAAAGATGTTAAATTTGTTTAGGGTCCGAAACAGCAGGAAGCCTTTGATGTATTGAAGTAGAAATTGAGTAACGCTCCTGTGTTGACTCTACCAGAAGGAATTGAAGATTTTGTAGTATATTGTGATGCTTCACACACCGGTATGGGGTGTGTACTCATCCAAAGAGGAAAGGTAATTGCCTACGCTTCAAGGCAATTGAAGATACACGAAAAAAACTACACCACGCATGATTTGGAACTAGGTGCCTTGGTGTTTGCGCTCAAACTGTGGAGACATTATTTATATGGAACAAAGTGTGTTACGTACACCGATCACAAAAGTCTACAACATTTATTCAATCAAAAGGATTTAAATATGCGACATCGTCGGTGGGTGGAGATGCTGAACGACTATGATTGCGAGATCCGTTATCATCCAGGCAAGGCAAATATGGTTGCCGATGCCTTGAGCCGCAAGGAAAGGGTTAAGCCCATAAGGATCAATGCCAAGAGCATTCAAGTTAAGAATGATCTGAAAGATAAGATTTTGGAAGCTCAGAAGCAAGCTTTGTTAGAAGCGAATCTACCTAAGGAAGAACTAGGAAAGTTGGTAGAACAACTTACCCCGGGAAATGATGGAATCCTAAGGTTTTGTGAACGAATTTGGATCCCAGTTTTCGAAGGACTTAGAGATTTAATTCTCCAAGAAGCACACAATTCCAGGTATTCGATTCACCCTCGTGCTGATAAAATGTATAAAGATTTGAGACCCCATTATTGGTGGTCCAGATTAAAGATATCTATAGCTGCATATGTATCTAAATGTTTGACGTGCTCACAAGTTAAAGCCGAACATCAAAAGTCGTCAGGCCTACTGCAGCCATTGGAAATTCCCATGTGGAAATGGGAATGCGTAACTATGGATTTCATCCCTAAGTTACCAAAAACAAAGCGAGCGAATGACGCAATATGGGTGATTGTAGATAGATTGACTAAGTCAGCTCATTTTCTGCCCATTAACGAAACTTACAGCTCAGACAAGCTAGCAAAGCTATACGTGGACGAGATTGTATCTTTGCATGGTGTGCCAGTGTCCATAGTGTCAGATAGGGACACAAGATATACTTCGCATTTCTGGAAAAGTTTCCAGCAAGCCTTGGGCACTTGATTAAATTTTAGCACAACATATCATCCTCAAACGGATGGGCAAAGCGAGCGCACTATACAGACCTTAGAAGATATGCTACGCGCTTGTGTGATTGATTTAGGTGGAAGTTGGGATAGCCACTTGCCACTTGTTGAGTTCTCCTACAACAACAGCTACCATGCAAGTATTCAAGCCACCCCGTTTGAAGCATTATACGGGAGAAAGTGTAGGACACCCGTTTGTTGGGTAGAAGTTGGGGAAGCTCAACTGACAGGACCTGAATAGTCCTGGAGATGACAGATAAGATCTTGCAAATTCGTGATCGTCTCAAGGCTGCCAGGGATAGGCAGAAAAGTTATGCTGATCGAAGACGTAAACCCCTCGAATTCCAAGTAGGGGAAAAGGTGTTATTAAAAGTGTCGCCTTGGAAAGGCGTTATGCGCTTCGGGAAAAAGGGCAAGCTAAGTCCAAGGTATGTTGGACCATTCGAGATTATCGAACGAGTTGGACCTATTGCATACAAGCTTAAATTGCCCGAGAAGTTTAGTGGAATCCATGATGTAGTCCACATCTCCAACTTGAAGAAATGCTTAGCGGACGAGTCATTGGATATGCCACACGACGAGGTCCAGATTGATAAGAATCTACGTTTTATTGAGCAACCAATGGCGATCGAGGATCGCCAGGTCAAGAAGCTTCGTAGGAAGCATGTGCCTATTGTAAAGGTTAAATGGGACGCTCGTCGAGGTCCCGAATACACTTGGTAAGTTGAGTCTGTCATGCGACAGAAGTACCCACAACTATTTGATTGAAATCTCGGGTCGAGATTTAATTTAAGGGGGTGAGGAAGTAACACCTCGTGTTTTTACGTCCAATATTTTTCCGAAACGTGTCCCGGTAATCCGTATGTGTATTTTACGCTAAAACGGGATGGACCAAGTTTGTCAAATCGCTCATCTAATCCTTGCTGTGCCTTGGAATGAATTAGAGGGGCCAAAAGTGTAATAAACGGAAGTATAATTGAGTTGGGAAGTGCAGGGGCTAAAACTACCAAATTTCCAGCAAGTTTGGGGATCGCCGCGTAGCGCGACGCCTCAAGGGCTCCCCCGTCGCGTAGCGCGACGGGCCTGTCTGGGCAGAAAAATTATTTTGGCTGCCAGCTTGCTCTTTTGACACTTATCTTGTAACTTTGCCACCTGGTGCTCCATGTTTGACACCTTTTAACATTTATGGACACATGGAGACTCTCCCCAACACCTGTCCTTACCTCCTATCATCCTCAACATGCATTTAAGGAGCTTTTTCCAATTGTTTCAACAAGTTCTTCATACTTGAAGCTTTGTCAACACACCTTGGAAGAGTTCCTGACGAATTTGGAGCATTACATTCTGTTCTCAGTATTATTTGGACCATATGTAAGTGTTCAATCTTATGCTAAGTCGATTTTTCATAGTTCTTAGCCTAGAACAAAGTCTCGTCGTAATTACGCGTTGACTTTGCTATAAATCCGTGTATACTCCACCATTCTGTGTAAAGAAAGTTCTTACGTTCTCATAATGATGGAGGTAATAAACCCTCAAGAGGGCATCTTCAGATTTTCACGGATTCATGGCCAATTGACGAGTCAACCGAAAAGTCAAAAACAGTCAAACTAGTCAGATTTGTAAAAATGCATAACTAATGATCCAGATATTATAAAATATGTTTTGAAGCATTAAAAACCTTAAAATAAGTATTTGAACATATGTCAACAGGTTCGGTTCGTCAATTTTTAGTCTAGACTCGGTTCGTAACCTAAAGTCTCTGACAGATTGACTTTCTGTTGACTTTCAGTTCTGACCCGTTTTGAGCCATTCTTGATACTAAGTTTTGATCATTTTATGACCATGATTATGTCTATAATATAGTCCTAAAGTTTCGTGACTCGATTCCTAAGAAATCCGAGTTATTACATAAGTTCCGTAAAAATCCTTAAAACTTTGCAAATAGGTCCTTTTTGCACAAAATGAGATTTAGCGCATATGAGCATATGGATGGTATACTTACCAATATGTTATGATAAGTAGGACCATTTAGGATGTTGTTCGGTTTATGACTTGAATGCATGATTAAGAATCGCTAATCGCCGCTAAATGGCTAAACTACCCTTTTTACGGAAAAATAGCAAAAATCAAACTTTTTTTTAATCAAAACTTTAACTTACTGATTTTATAAGTTAAATGACATATTTTTGGCCCTTTAAAACTGGTCCCAACTTCAGTTTATATTAAATACTGATTTAACAACATTTTAGCGACTTTTACGCCTTTTCGGCGCGTAAGTATGATTTAAAATCATAACCATGAGCCGAGACTTGTTACCTACTGATTTATAAACTTATCTTTAATATAACAACAGTAAGTACAAGTCCCAAACTCAGAATCCCAAATTCGGCTTCAAAGCTATGTGTGAAATTACTAAAATGCCCCTACGGGACATAGTATGTTTCAAAATCATCAAACACACATATGTTTGACATCCTACTGTTATAACATGATAAAATATATGTTTTTACAGAATATCTAAGGTCATAACATCAGATTCACTTTAAACATCTTTTGCAAGCCTAAAAATGACTAAAATGCCCTTCTAAGGCATAAATCGGTATTAAATATAACTCGGGCCTATCCTTGCAAATGTTACTTATTTTATAACATATTTTAAACATATCTCATTATGGAACTTATATACGACTCCTACGGTTACCCGGTTTCGCTTATACGCGTTCGGTTAAGTATACGTAGCTAGTTTGCGTATTTAAACCAAAACGGGTTTAACTTTGTCCATTCCTTATCAAAATCCAGAATCTTATTGGTTTTCCCATATTATACAAGTCTATGTACTTGTCGGGTCCAATTAACATTCTATTCCGGTCACCGCTTAATCTAGCATATCGTACCGTATCACAATTTAGCGTATGACTAACCGGTCCAAGTCTAGGACTTAACGAAGGACCCGTTAGCATTCTAATATTGGTTATTAATTACCATCACTCCCGACTGAACGCCTCCCAATAGATTGCTCCTGTACTTGCTTTGGAATACGGCTGAATTTGGGTTACTTGCGAACTTTAATTCAGGTAAATACTCTTAACTTATTTTCCCTATACGGGCTTGGGT
This sequence comes from Scalesia atractyloides, assembly GCA_947069175.1. Taxonomy (NCBI): domain Eukaryota; kingdom Viridiplantae; phylum Streptophyta; class Magnoliopsida; order Asterales; family Asteraceae; genus Scalesia; species Scalesia atractyloides. The sequence goes on from CAMTDV010000030.1 coordinate 35,140,720, forward strand.
TACGGTAGACTACTACCGCTTGGTCGGGTATGGGATAATGTTTTAACCAGTTGTGATAATTAACTAAAATCTTACATAACCCGGTTTTGATCTGTTTTGACTGAAACTAAAACAATGAGGGTGGGCTTGACCGTGTCTGGGATATCCTTGGCTCACTAAATTGGTAGTGACCATGACAATATAGCATGGCGTGTAGGCGTACACTGGGTAATTGCTATCCTGCTTTCTGTGTGAAAGTTCAGAGTGGTCTGTCAGTCGATCATGTCTCGGTTTTTATACCGGGCCTTATATGTAAAAGCCAGCATGTAAATATGTATACAAGGTCTTTTGTACTATCCCAAGTTATTTAAGAAATGCACTACGTGTGCCAAAAACCATTTTTGAAAAGGTTTTAAAATGTGTCGGTTGAGCGTATTTACCAGTGCAAACTCACGTATTTTCAAAAGCTTAAGTTACACGTTGCAAGTACGGAATAGGCCGGGAGCTGCGGGGTGAATAACCAAGGAGTTGCGACCTTAGGAAATTGCCTGTTTATAGTCTGTTATCTTTTTTTATGTAGTTGGATCCACCCGTGGATCTAGTTACAACCATGTCTGTGTATATTTATTTTGGACACTAGACATTATCGGTTGTAATAGTTTATTTACTCCAGACTTCCGCTGTGTTATGCTTATTTGGTTATCATGATATCAACTGTACGTCACGATACTCCCCACTGGGCCCACCGGTAGACACGTGGATGTCGGGGTGTGACACTAAGGTGCATTGAGGATCCTGAGATACAAGAAGTCCTGAAGGATTTTCACGAAGGAGACTGTGGGAATCACACTGGGCGCAGAGCACTATTTTCAACGTTCCTTAGAACAGGATATTATTGGCCTACTATGAAGAACGATGCTGTAGAATACGCGAAGAATTGTGATGTTTGCAAGAGACACAGTAATATCCTTCAGCAACCGACAGAACCTCTGCATCCTATATCCTCATCTTGGCACTTTATGAGATGGGGAATGGATATAGTAGGCAAGCTTCCCAAGGCAGCAGGAGGAAAAGTGTTCATGTTGGCTATGACAGACTACTTCTCCAAATGGATAGAAGCTGAAGTCTTTACCCAAGTCAGAGAAAAGGAAGTCATATCCTTTATTAAAAGAAATATTATAACTAGATTTGGAATTCCTTCTGAAATTATTTGTGATAACGGATCCTAATTTATCAGGAGTAGAACTACTAACTTTTGTGACAGATGGCCAGTTATCAACAACGGACGGCTGGAACTTATAACAAGAATGTCAGGATTAGAAAATTCAAGTAGGTGACTTGGTATTGAGAAAAGCATTCAAAAATACCACGAATCCTGCTGATGGCAAGTTAACACCAAAATGGGAAGGCCCTTATCTAATTGAAGCTGAAGCAGGAAAGGGAGCATATCGTTTGCTAACTATGGATGGTAACCATCTGCCAAGAGCTTGGAATGCTATCCACCTCAAGAAGTATTTTAGGTAAGGATCGAGGATCCTTAAGCATTCTAATGTTCCGTTTAAACGGAGCAATCCTCAAAGGACACGTGATCCTTTCTTTGGTAACATTTTACTAGTTCTTTTATATTATATTTGTTGCTTAAGGAAAGGATGTTGAATTCTCAATATCCAATTTTAGCTAGTTTTAAGCTTTTGCAGAATTTACCTAAGGGATCTAGAGGTTGGCCACCTCTCCAAGACTTTGGGCATGTCCCCAGCTTAAGTTATCAAATACCTTCTAAGGTTTAAAGGTTTTCACCTTTCACACGAATTGGGTTTTGACACCCCGCCAGTAGCACACGTTATCCAAGTATAGTTCGAGGCAATAGGACCAGTACCCGCTTTAAGGGCTGACTATTTCATTGTTGTTGGCTATATGTAGGATCCTAAGTATAATGGTAGACGTACCATACATCCGTTCCTAAGGTTTCTAACGTTTTCACGTTAGCTAAGATTACGGCATTTTCATGTCGCTTACGATTGGATAGATGCCAGTTTGGGCCATACTCCAGTTTACACCAGTTGTTTGGGCTTGCCCCCAGTTATTTGGGCTTGTCCCCAGTTTTTTGAGTTTGCCCCAGTTTGTTTTATTTGGCTTAGTCCCAAGTTGATTTCAACAGGTTTTGGAGCCTCGAAGATTCACAAGTTGATTCAAAAAGGATCCTGGATCCTCAAGGTTTATCTAACGATGACTTATTTATTTGCTTGTACAAAGGTAGTTCCTAAGGATAAAAAATCCTAACTTGGATTTTCTGGTATGCTTCATTCTTATACTTGTTTACTTATTGACTTCACCCTGAGCCTTGCAATTAAGGGTATATGACTTATTTACTTGCATCTAATAAGATTTTATCTATGATTATAAAGAATTGGAAAATTTTTAACGACAAGAATTTTTCTAAATCCTTATAAGATCAAACTTACTATTTTTCACAAACAATCTATACAAATATGGAAACACTAGCATATCAAATAAACTTTACCAAACAATTGAACAACACCGGAGATAGTTAAAAGTTTAATATTAGGCCCGTTAATATTTGCCAAAAGTATCTGGCCCGGACTTCACCAACAAAACGCGGACCATCCATCCAGGCCGGATCGGGTTTATCTAACAATTAATGTTCATGCAGAAAAGTAAAATGCAGCAAAATAAAGAGCAGGATAACAAAGGCTTCATCCCCCAAACAGAGGATCCCTCCACCTTTGTCATCCTACCTATTGTCTGAAGGATCAGTGATCCTTAACCCTAAATACTATTGTTTAAGCACAAACCACAAATTGTTTCAAAATACCAACAACCACAAAAACCATTAAACCATAAAATATGGGCTCCGGCCATGTCTAGAAATTTCCATCATCGCCCATTGGTGCAGCCTACTCCTTCGCTGCTTCATCAACCGCTGCTTCACCACCTTCGCCACCGCCGCCAGCTGCTGCCTGTTCAGGATCTTTCTCGCCACTTGGAGTAGCCTTGAGCATGGGTGTCCCTTTTGGCTCATCGTCATCGCCCAGCTCCTGCAGCCTCGGCTTCCATTCCTCTACCTCCCATCCAGCCTTGTCGAAGGAAGGATCCACTGCCTCCTGAGCTATCTGGATCCTGGCCTTGAGGATAGCCTTGACAGCAGAGATTTTGGCTTCATCAGTAGCCACCAACCGATCCTTGTTCGCCTGAACCGAATCCACTATGGCCTGCTTCTCCAAGCGATTGATCTCCCTCTCCAGCTGCGCAATCTTTTTATCTTTAGCAGTGCAGAAGGCTCGGAGATCGGCAACGGTTTCTTCTGCCTCAGCTAACTTTTTCTCTTGCAAGGCTTGGATTTGTGCAAATTTCTGCATAGGATAATATGCAAAGATGAGGATCCTTGACCCTAAAGAATTTACATACATCAGAGAATCAGTGATCCTACCTTGGAGACGCAGCTATGGATGTCTTGCTCAAGTTGAAAGGCGTCACTTGGTGGTGCAAGCTCAGATGGCTTCTTCCTCTTGGACCCAGCTTTGGCCCAGAGGGTCATGCCCTTGTTCTCCGGTTGGCTTTGGCCTGTGGCCAGCTCCTTCTTGAAGGATCGTGGGGAGATTATTCCTTCGATACCAAAATCCAGATAAGTATTCCTGATTTAACTAATTAATTTCAAATACTTATGTATATATGCATGCATGCATACTTACTTGACATGGTGTAGGAGGCAGATGTGGTCTATTCTAGCTCCTTGGCCTTTGGATTGAAAGTTCGAACTGATTTTTCTAAAGCCCAGAAAGCGGCGATTCTCTCAGCAGTTGCAGGAATATCCCTCAGAGCTTCAAAGCTTGTCACTGCATAAGAAATAAATATAGAGGATAAGTTATCCATATTCAGTTAAAACCTGGGGGTATCAACAAGTTCTATCCTAAGGATCCTAAGTCCTACCCTTCGCATTCCACTTTCTAGGAAGATGCTCTCCATAGGGGATTGAGTCCCACCTCACGAAAAAGAACTGGTTTTTCCAGTTCATGTCGTTTCGGGTGATTTTGAGAAGAGGAGGGGGCTGTTGAGGCTTCGCTTTAAAGAGGTATCGGTGTGATCCATGGGTAACTAGGTTGTACAAATGAGGAATCTCGGTGAGACCGAGGAATAAGCCTTCTTTGCTAATGAGTTGTTCAAGAGTGTATAATAATCCCCACAACATAGGCATCCCTTGGCTGTAGCATAAACCCGTATGACTGAAGAAGCTTTGGGTAAAAACAGGACTGGATAACGATAACCTATTTGGAAGGGGGCAGCAGGAAAACAAACCCATGTTTTGGATTCTCAATCACTTAAGAGGGAGGAGTCAAAGGGCTTAAAGATGGTACCCTCTGGGAAACAATCACGGATTTGGTCAATTTCTAGATCGGTGAATCGACATGTCTCTAAGGAAGGATTTTTCAGAAGGTTTTGACTCATTGGAGGACTATCGCGCTCAGGGTTCTTGAGCGGTGAAGATCTTGTGCTCATTCTCGCCATGGATATCAAAGAGGAAAGAAAGAATTGCAGAGAATAAAAGATGAGAGAGAAAGTGAATACTTGTTTGATATCCGGTGTGAGGATTTAAACAAAGGATATCGATAGTAAATAGGAGATATTATCTATATCTCTACCCTATTTATAATCATGTTTGTTGCAGGGGGAGTCTTATCGCTGATTTTATCCTTGTAATGGCTAGTCCTAGGGTAACGGCTAGTTTGTTGGTAACGAGCCGTCCAGAATAAACGAGAAAATATGACTCATTTAGTTGCAATTAATTCCTCATATTTTGGGGGCAATTGTTAGGGCATGGATTTTATGCCAAGGATCATCCATCCTGAGACTGAACCTGGATCACGGATCCTTAACGGATAATGTAGGGAGTTTGAGGATCAAGGATCCTTACTAATGTCTATGTTTTTAACAATTGTTCTATGTGCATTTTGTTTACGCTTGCAGGTAATCGTAGACTAAGTCACCAAGAATCAAGGGGAATATTCTCTTATTCCAGCACGTGTAGGGAGTCCATGACCGTTGATGGAGAACGTGGGATATTGCCATATTTTTCAGATAGTTAGTTAAGGATAATTCTTTGCTGGTTATTAGGGTATTGAGCTTGATAGACACACACAATCTGATTGAACACACACTCGCATACACACTATTGCTACTCTCTCTCTCGAGCATACATTTAAACTCTCATTGTAACAAGCTCAATATTTCCAAAGTTGTAATCTTTGTAGTTCAATATAGTTGGTGATCGGTAGTTTCCATCACCCGAGGTTTTTTATGCCGGAGATTATTATATGATCAAAGGCTTTTTCCTCGTACAAATCATTGTCTTCATTGTCATTTCCTGTGTTTTACCGAAAGAATTTCCTACGATTTTTGGTGAATTTTTAACTGTTTTAACCGAAAGAATTTCGGAAAAATTATCAAACAAACACAATAACTCACCAAATTTTACAGAGACATTTAGGAACATATGGGGAATGATCTGGAAAAATTCGGAGTCCATTGGTTGAGTTTTGATTTCGGTTAAAAATCTGCGTTTTTGCGAGTTTTCGTAGCCGGTAACGCACCGAAACGAAATCGGAAAATTCTCAAAAATTTGTGAGAAGTTCCTGGACAGGAATAAGATGTTCTGGGATTTTTTGGAATTTTTTAACTACTGATGGTATTTAATTTTAATTATGTGATAAAAAATAGTTTATAATAATTTATTTAAATAAGTAAATGAACAAAATAAATTCCCAGAAATTTTTTACATAATCTACAGATTTTTACTAATTTATATAAAAATTTACAGATTTTTATATAAAATATAGATTAAATGAGAATTTATGGAATTAAAAATAGATTATTTTAAAGCAATTTCGGCATTTTACCGTATAACGAACCTGCAGGAACTGGAAACTGACCCAACCCGACAAATACTATAATTAGAACACTTGGAGTATTCAAGGAGATTCCCAGGCAAATTGGGCACTATGGGTGTGCTCTAAAACAATTCGGAAGAATTTCGGTCGGTGAAAATGGAAACTCAAATTTGGGCAACTTAGACCCCCCGAACACTCAAACCCCCTTGATGGAAAGTTAATCATTCTTAAACAACCACGTGTTGGCATTATTGGTATTTTCGTACCATTACCCGTACACGTTAAACTACTGACTTTGGCTGGCACGCGAATCGGTGCCCGGAAGCAAAACTGAAAACTAATACTACCCTGATGTCCATCACCATACCAGTGTCCTATAGACTCAATCCGGAGTAAAAACTCCTGACCAGATCCAAGTTATAACCATTACCAACTTAGATACTGATTTGAGTCCATTCTTGCATGTGTGTTACTAAAGTTGATCCAGCTATCGACCACTATTGTGTTGAGACCACTATTTGCGCGGTGAGTTTTCACTTCCCCATTTTTAAATTGTTTTACTGTTTTCTGGGGACTTGCATGTTAAAAAATATGTTGAATACACCAAATTGGGAGTGAGTTTTACTCTCCCACTTGTAAACTATTTCACTGTTTTCTGGAATGACTTGCACGTTACGAAACTGTGTTAATTGCACCAACTTGTGAGTTGTGAATTACCTAACATACGAACTACCTCCCCTCTACAAGTGATTAGCGTAAGCCGTGGGCAGTGAATATTACTATCAGTCTGAGGAACCCAGACCGCGCCCGACAGGAAGGTCGGCAACCAGGTCTGCACATGTCCTAATTTGGTTGGGTTGTTAGGCATAACTACTAAGGGGCGTTGAACTGCACGTGACGCAGTTGGTGGACCGGGAGTGTCTGGATGACACGACCCGGGGTAAAACAGTCAGGTTTCACTTGCTTCCTCGTGTAATTCCATCTGCGACTACGACTGTGACCGTCATTGTGATAATGACCAATGCAATTAAACTTGTTAACACATATTGTTACACAGCAATTAAACTAGTGGAACTCAGGCAGCGTTTAGCTGACCCTTTTAAAACTAACATGCATTTTAGGTAAGGCGAAGCAAGAGTAAGAAATGTGCGTGTGGATGGCTTTGGTAGTGAACTGTAGCAGAATAAGAGCTGTGATAGCTCGTAGTACTATACTTGAACTTATGGTGTGTTTAAAATGATACTAATAGCATTTTGTAACTGAGGTTTCCTTTTTATGTGATATCATGTTTTTAAATTATCGGGGATTACCATGTGTCTGCCGCACCCTGCAATTGTCTTCTGCTGCGAATCGGGGTGTGACACAGCAGGAAAACAAACCCATGTTTTGGATTCACAATCACTTAAGAGGGAGGAGTCAAAGGGTACCCTATGGGAAACATACACGGATTTGGTCAATTTCTGGATCGGTGAATCGGCATGTCTCAAAGGAAGGATTTTTCAGAAGGTTTTGACTCCTTAGAGGACTATCGCGCTCATGGTTCTTGAGCGATGAAGATCTTGTGCTCATTCTCGCCATGGATATCAAAGAGGAAAGAAAGAATTGCAGAGAATAAAAGATGATAGAGAAAGTGAATACCTGTTTGATCTCCAGTGTGAGGATTTAAACAAAGGATATCGATATTAAATAGGAGATATCATCTATATCTCTACCCTATTTATAATCATGTTTGTTGCAGGGGGAGTCTTACCGCTGATGTCATCCTTGTAACGGCTAGTTCTAGGGTAACGGCTAGTTTGTTGGTAACGAGTCGTCCAGAATAAACGAGAAAATATGACTCATTTAGTTGCAATTAATTCCTCATATTTTGGGGGCAATGGTTAGGGCATGGATTTTATGCCAAGGATCATCCATCCTAAGACTGAACCTGGATCACGGATCCTTAACGGATAATGTAGGGAGTCTGAGGATCAAGGATCCTTACTAATGTTTACGTTTTTAACAATTGTTTTATGTGCATTCAGTTTACGCTTGCAGGTAATCGTAGACTAAGTCACCAAGAATCAAGGGGAATATGCTCTTATTCCAGCACGTGTAGGGAGTCCATGACCGTTGATGGAGAACGTGGGATATTGCCATATTTTTCGGATAGTTAGTTAAGGATAATTCTTTGCTGGTTATTAGGGTATTGAGCTTGATAGACACACACAATCTGATTGAACACACACTCGCATACACACTATTGCTACTCTCTCTCTCGGGCACACATTTAAACTCTCATTGTAACAGGCTCAATATTTCCAAAGTTGTAATCTTTGTAGTTCAATATAGTTGGTGATCGGTAGTTTCCATCACCCGAGGTTTTTTATGCCGGAGATCATTCATTGATCAAGGGGTTTTTCCTCGTACAAATCATTGTCTTCATTGTCATTTGCTTTCAATATTTGTTCACACACTTAGTCATTTAACCAAGCACTCAACCTCACATTCAAAGTTTTGTTACATTATCCTTAATTAGATTTTTGACCAAAACACTTAGTATATGAGGTAGCGTGCTACTGTGGTTTGCAAAAATGTTTTTCGTTTGTTGATTCTGAAAACAGTTTCAGGATAATGAACTATATCAAAATGATAAATGAATGCGATAAAAGTAGAAATTGACACAGGATGTACGAGGAAAACCCTTGATCAATCTAGATCGCCGGCATAAAACCTCGGGACTGACAATCGTCAGCTGCCTTGTTCTTCTTATTGATTAAACAGCAGGATACAACTTCGAGATTCTGCTTGGATCAGCTCTAAGTGTTACAATGATTGAAGAATGTAAGTGTCGTGAGTGTTTGTGATTGTTGCTGTAATTCGAAAGTGAAAGTGTACGAGATTGTGTGTGTTCTACTGCTGATCCAGGCCCCTTATAAATAGTAATCGAATATAACAAACTATCCTTTATTCTAGGGATGCCTTGAATATTCCCTTGTGACCGTTGTTTACCTTTCTCCAGCTCCAACGTTCGTATCCTAACCGTCTTGAGCGAGTCTTCGGGGAGACCAAGTCTTCATATCCGTCGGTACCTTACAACCAAAGATTAATGTTAATAGTGAGTAGGATACCCCCGCAGGATATCCCGGTCGCAGCATCATATATATAATATCAGGATATGTCATCAGGATATGGGTCAGAAATTCCACCCACAACACTAACCAACTTGTTTTAGTTGGTTAACTATAATTGAATATCAAACACTTTTTGATACAAAGTTTTCACTTAACGACTCTAGTAGTCTAACGAGATATTGCAGTGTATACAAAGCCATGAATTTGACATACTCACAAAACCTATGTACTCGCCGGCATATTTTTGATGACTCGTTTTCACATATGTATCAGGGAACAACATTTGATGATTTGATGCATGCTATACATAGGATCAGACGCAGGCCTTAGTTTCCTTAAAATATGAAAGACAATTAATATGTTTGTTTGGTATTGTTAGGGCATGGATCTTATGCCAAGGATCATCCATCCTGTGACTGAACCTGGATCACGGATCCTTAACGGATAATGCAGGGAGTCTGATGATCAAGGATCCTTACTAATGTTTATGTTTTTAAGAATTGTTCTATGTGCAGTTAGTTTACGCTTGCAAGTAATCGTAGACTAAGTCACCGAGAATCAAGGGGAATATGCTCTTATTCCAGCACGTGTAGGGAGTCCATGACCGTTGATGGAGAACGTGGGATATTGCCATATTTTTCGGATAGTTAGTTAATGATAATTCTTGGCTGGTTATTAGGGGTATTGAGCTTGATAGACACACACGATCTGATTGAACACACACTCGCATACACACTATTGCTACTCTCTCTCGGGCACACATTTAAACTCTCAATGTAACAAGCTCAATATTTCCAAAGTTGTAATCTTTGTAGTTCAATATAGTTGGTGATCGGTAGTTTCCATCACCCGAGGTTTTTTATGCCGGAGATCATTCATTGATCAAGGGGTTTTTCCTCGTACAAATCATTGTCTTCATTGTCATTTGCTTTCAATATTTGTTCACACACTTAGTTATTTAACCAAGCCCTCAACCTCACATTCAAAGTTTTGTTACATTATCCTTAATTAGATTTTTACCAAAACACTTAGTATGTGAGGTAGCGTGCTACTGTGGTTTGCAAAAATGTTTTTCGTTTGTTGATTCTGAAAACAGTTTCAAGATATAGTTTCAGGATAATGAACTATATCAAAATGATAAATGAATGCGATAAAAGTAGAAATTGACACAGGATGTACGAGAAAACCCTTGATCAATCTAGATCGCCGGCATAAAACCTCGGGAGCTGACAATCGTCAGCTGCCTTGTTCTTCTTATTGATTAAACAGCAGGATACAACTTCGAGATTCTGCTTGGATCAGCTCTAAGTGTTACAATGATTGAAGAATGTAAGTGTCGTGAGTGTTTGTGATTGTTGCTGTAATTCGAAAGTGAAAGTGTACGAGATTGTGTGTGTTCTACTGCTGATCCAGGCCCCTTATAAATAGTAATCGAATATAACAAACTATCCTTTATTCTAGGGATGCCTTGAATATTCCCTTGTGACCGTTGTTGACCTTTCTCCAGCTCCAACGTTCGTATCCTAACCGTCTTGAGCGAGTCTTCGGGGAGACCAAGTCTTCATATCCGTCGGTACCTTACAACCAAAGATTAATGTTAATAGTGAGTAGGATACCCCCGCAGGATATCCCGGTCGCAGCATCATATATATAATATCAGGATATGTCATCAGGATATGGGTCAGAAATTCCACCCACAACACTAACCAACTTGTTTTAGTTGGTTAACTATAATTGAATATCAAACACTTTTTGATACAAAGTTTTCACTTAACGACTCTAGTAGTCTAACGAGATATTGCAGTGTATACAAAGCCATGAATTTGACATACTCACAAAACCTATGTACTCGCCGGCATATTTTTGATGACTCGTTTTCACATATGTATCAGGGAACAACATTTGATGATTTGATGCATGCTATACATAGGATCAGACGCAGGCCTTAGTTTCCTTAAAATATGAAAGACAATTAATATGTTTGTTTGGTATTGTTAGGGCATGGATCTTATGCCAAGGATCATCCATCCTGTGACTGAACCTGGATCACGGATCCTTAACGGATAATGCAGGGAGTCTGATGATCAAGGATCCTTACTAATGTTTATGTTTTTAACAATTGTTCTATGTGCATTTAGTTTACGCTTGCAAGTAATCGTAGACTAAGTCACCGAGAATCAAGGGGAATATGCTCTTATTCCAGCACGTGTAGGGAGTCCATGACCGTTGATGGAGAACGTGGGATATTGCCATATTTTTCGGATAGTTAGTTAATGATAATTCTTGGCTGGTTATTAGGGGTATTGAGCTTGATAGACACACACGATCTGATTGAACACACAATTGTTACTCTCTCTCTCGAACACACAGTAGAACTCTCATTTTAACAAGCTCAATATTTCCAAAGTTGTAATCTTTGTAGTTCAATATAGTTGGTGATCGGTAGTTTCCATCACCCGAGGTTTTTTATGCCGGGGATCATTCATTAATCAAGGGCTCTTTCCTCATACAAATCATTGTCTTCATTGTCATTTGCTTTCAATATTTGTTCACACACTTAGTCATTTAACCAAGCACTAAACCTCACATTCAAAGTTTGGTTACATTATCCTTAATCAGATTTTTGACCAAAACAGTTTGGCGCCCACCGTGGGGCAATCTGTGCTTCAATATTCTGTTCATTTCATTCATTTTCATCCATTCTTTTCAACTACATGGCTTCTCATGGAAAATCTGCTTCAAGTGCCATGCCGGCGGTTACCTCATCTCAGACTTGTGCATCATTGCCTCCCATTCCCCCTGCACCGGCGAGGAGTGCTGATAATGCTAAGAAGAAAACTACTCCTGTTTACACAGGATCAAAAATCTCCACTGTTTCTTCATCTACAGTTACTAACAATGATGTTTCTACCTTGATTTTGCAGATGAAGAACTACATGGAGAAGCAAGACAAAACCAACCAAAGGATCCTCAGGGAGATTTATGAAATCAAGAAGCAGAAGATATTAGTAGAGGATCACTCTCCGCTGATGCCCAGATCATTGGATTTCACTTCTCCAGCGTCAGCAATCCAGCATTCCAGGGGATCTGGTGTTCAAATCCAAGAATCCTCCATTTACCAGCAGGGATCACTGGCGAGGACACAAGCTCAAGGATCCTTAGGATTGCAGCATGGATCATTGGCAATGACGCAGCCACACGCATCTCATTACTAGCCTTATGGATCCTCAATCCAATCTTCAGGATCATCGTATCAGTATTAAGGAGGCTATCTTAGTTCAGGAGGATATTCGGAGACAGTTGCACCAAAGGAATCCTATTTCCAGCATCAAGGATCCTTTCCTCAGAATCAAGGATCCTCTGTTTGGTACAAGGTCCAAGGATCCTCCCCTCAGGTTCAAGGATCCATGCAGTTTCCTTCAAGGCCGTCAGCAACCATGTATCCTGGACCTAATATCTTTCCGGATCAAGGATCTTCAGGGAGTCAGATGTTCAAGGATTGTGAAGTTCACAAAGGGGACTTCATCCCTATGCAAACAATTGCTTCATCTGGTCCAACTGTTACACCTGAAGTGTCCACCTTTGGATATACTTCTGGAATACCACTTCCAAACCAATCAGGAGGTAACAATGTCAATACATCTTTTGGCACTAACTATGGTTTCATGCAAGATACTGGTACCAATCAGGAGGCTATGGCACAGGAGCTCCAGAAGCTTAAGGATATGATATCCAGCATCCCAAGAGTGGTTAAGCCCATTCCCGGGATCCTGGATGGAAGTCAGAGGGTGTCTCGTTTTGCACCTCCTATATGCAACACTGAGATACCAAAACACTTTCAAACCCCCAACATGAAGCTGTACGATGGTACAACTGATCCGGAGGAGCATGTGGCACAATACCGGGAAAGAATAGAGATCAATCCCATTCCAGAAAGATTAAAGGAAGCCTGCCTTTGCAAGGGATTCGGATCCACACTCACTGGATCAACACTCAAATGGCAGCTAAGTCTTCCTCCTTACTCAATCACTTCATTTTCTCATCTAGTTAATTTGTTCAATAACCAATTTTCATGTAGTAGAACCTTTAAACGGTTAACTAGTGATCTATATAGAATAACCCAGGGATGTGATGAATCAATAAGAGATTACATCACTAAGTTTAGTAGAGAATCCTTAGAAGTTCCTAATTTGGATATTTTCACTGCTGTGGAGGCATCCAAAATGGGCTTGCTTAAGGATTCCTCATTATATGATGACCTTGTTATGACACCTTGCAGGAATTTAAATGAAGTGAGGAACAGGGCATTGAGGTTCATTCGTTTAGAGGATGACAAAAGGATCCAGGAGAGGCTCTAAGGATCCTCGAAACAGGAAAAGCAAGGATCATTCTTTAAGAATAATCGATCCAAGTCATACTCTAAACATGACAATCACAATGTGAATGCAGTTGAACAAGACGAAGACGATGAGGATTATCCCCCAATATCTGAGTATTGTTTTTCTGTGGATAATCATGAACTAATCCTTTCTATGCAGAGTCTAGGTGACAAAGCTAGGTGGCCTCAGAAAAATGAGAAGGCCACAGTCAACAAAGATAAATCCAAATGGTGCGCCTATCATGAGGATTTTGGCCACCTTACTGATGAATGTATAGCGTTGAGGAAGGAAATTGGTTATCTTCTTAGCAAAGGGTATTTGAAGGAATTGCTGGGAAGGAAACGTTCAAGAACTCAGGATACTAAGAAAGTTCCTGAAAGAACTCCTCCACAGCCAGCAGATGCTCAAATCATTAACTTTATTTCTGGCGGTTCTGATAGCTGTGGAACTTCATTTTCTGCGGCTAAAAGGCATGCTAAGGAGACGAAGATTGAGAACGGGGAGAGACCAGTTCGAACATCTACCCTAAAGCAGCAAAAAGTGATATTCTTTGATGAGGAGGATCGCGTAGACATTCAGGATCCTCATCATGATGGTCTTGTCATTACTTTATTTATTTCTAACCATTTTGTTCGCAGGATCCTTACCGATGGAGGGAGTTCAGTGAACATAATTCAGTTGGATGTCCTCAAAAAGATGAACATCCCTGAATCCGAGATCATACCAAGATCATCGGTGCTCGTGGGATTTAGTGGGGAAACCAAGAATACATTGGGGACATCAAACTTCCAATTTACATAGAGGGAGTGAATTCTATCTAGAAATTATGTGTAACAGATTGCTTATTTACTGTAATGTTATCCTTGGCAGGCCATGGATACACGACATTAAGGCGGTCCCATCAACGTACCACCAATGTGTCAAGCTTCCAAGTCCATGGGGAATAGTCCAAATAGAAAGTGATCAGCAGGAGGCAAAGAATTGCTACACTTCCTCGATGAAACCTGCTTCCAAGTCTAGGGAAGCATAGCAATTACAGTATCCTCTAAGAGACATCATGGAGGCAAGAGAACAAGACGTCAAGGATATAATCTTAGTTCCAGAGGATCCTGAATCCAAGGTGTATATAGGATCCGGGATCCAGAAGAACATAGAGCAGGATCTAATATCCTTCCTGAAACATAGAAAATCTACATTCGCCTGGAAGCACGAAGATATGACAGGTGTTTCAAAGGATATCATTACTCATAAGCTTGGTATTGACAGGTCTTTCAGGCCAATTCACCAAAAGAGGAGAAAATTTGCACCTGAAAGAAATGCCATTATCCAAGAAGAGGTAGACAAGCTACTAAAGGCAGGTATGTTTGAGAAGTCAAGTATCCAAGATGGTTAGCCAATGTGGTTGTTGTTCAAAAGAAAAATGGAAAGTGGAGGGTATGTGTCGATTTTACTGATTTGAATAAGGCATGTCCCAAGGATCCTTTCCCTTTACCCGACATTGACTCCATGGTGGATGCTAAGACGGGTCATGAATTGTTAACTTTTATGGATGCTTCATCTGGATTTCAGCAAATTCAGATGGAACCATCTGATCAAGAGGATATAGCATTCATGACACCCACTGACATATATTGTTATATTGCTATGCCCTTTGGTTTAAGAAATGCAGGTGCTACATACCAAAGGCTGGTGAATATGATGTTCAAGGAGCAACTTGGACAAACAATGGAAGTATACATAGATGATATGGTGGTCAAATCTAAAAGTGCCGAGGATCACCTGAAGGACCTTGAAGTAGCATTCATTATTCTTGACCAATACAACATGAAGTTGAACCCATCTAAATGTCATTTCGCGGTCAAAGCTGGAAAATTTTTAGGATATATGGTGACCAAAAGAGGAATCAAAGCAAGTCCAGAGCAGATAAAAGCTATAATCAACATCAAATCTCCTGCCAAAGCTAAGGATGTACAAAGATTGACAGGAAGAATTGCTGCCTTAAAAAGATTCATTTCAAAATCCTCAGAAAGATGCAAGGATTTCTATGATATTCAGAGGAAGAATAAGAAGTTTGAATGGACTGAGAAGCATGAAGCTGCTCTACAAGCCCTTAAGGATTATTTATCCTCTGCTCCAGCTCTAATGAAACCAGAAAATGGAGAACCATTGTCCTTATACCTAGTTGTTTCAGGTAAAGCAGTAAGTGCGGTCCTTGTTAAGGATCACGAAGGCCAACAACATCCGGTATACTATGTATAAGTCTACTTGATGCTGAGGCCAGGTATTCTCACTTAGAGAAATTTATTCTTGCTTTAATCATGGCTTGCACTAAACTTAGACATTATTTTGAAACTCATACGATTATTGTTAAAACTAACTTTCCTAATAAGAATGTTCTTAGGAAACCTGAAATGTCAGGAAGAATAGCAAAATGGGCAGTCAAGCTTAGTGCATATGACATTAAGTATGAACCCAGAACTGCCATCAAGTCCCAAGCTTTAGCTGACTTTATGGCTGATTTTAGTAGTGATCTACAAAGAGAAGCTGAGTTGGAAGTGCAACAACTTGAAGAGACCAAGGATCCTTGGACACTCTTCACAGACGGAGCCTCAAATGTCAAAGGAACTGGACTTGGCTTACTACTAAAATCGCCACAGGGGGACATTTTACCCCAATCTATCGCATGTGAATTTCAGACCACTAACAATGAGGCTGAATATGAAGCCTTGATAGGAGCTTTGCAACTAGCTAAAAATATGAGGATCAGGTATCTTCATGTATTTGTAGATTCTTTATTGGTTACTAATCATTATAACGGATCATATGCTGTTAAAGGCGAAAAACTAATCAAATATTTGGAAATAGTCAGGAAACTGGCAGATTCTTTTGCCTTTTTTCAGTTTAACACAGGTACCTAGGGAAGAGAATGCGGAAGCTGATGCTCTAGCCAACCTTGGATCCTCATTGAAGATGCCAGAGGATGTGAAGATACCTATTATCCATGTACTAACTCCTGCAGTTAAGGAGAATGAAGCAATGGAAATAATGGATGGTGCTGCAGTTGTTCCCAATGATGATATGCAGTCAAATTCAGGATCCTGGATCCTTCCAATTCTGAAATACATTCAGAATGGAGAAGTCCCTACCGGGGAAAATCCAAGAGCATTCAGGATTAAGGTATCCCAGTTTACCATTATAAATAACATGTTACATAAAAAATCTCTTGCAGGACCCTATCTAAGGTGCATTGAGGATCCTGAGATACAAGAAGTCCTGAAGGATTTTCACGAAGGAGACTGTGGGAATCAGCCTAGGGGCAGAGCACTATTTTCAAGGATCCTTAGAACAGGATATTATTGGCCTACTATGAAGAAGGATGCTGTAGAATACGCGAAGAAATGTGATGCTTACCAGAGACACAGTAATATCCTTCATCAACTGGCAGAACCTCTTCATCCTATATCCTCCTCTTGGCCATTTATGAGATAGGGAATGGATATAGTAGGCAAGCTTCCCAAGGCACCAGGAGGAAAAGTGCCCATGTTGGCTATGATAGACTACTTCTCCAAATCAATAGAAGTTGAATCCTTTGCCCAAGTCAGAGAAAAGGAAGTCATATCATTTATTAAAAGAAATATTATAACTAGATTTGGAATTCCTTCTGAGATTGTTTGTGATAATGGATCCCAGTTTATTAGGAATCATGCTACTAACTTTTGTGACAGCTGGGGGATTAGGATGATAACATCAACACCAGTCCACCCACAAGCTAATGGCCAGGCAGAATCATCCAACAAGATCATCATCAACAATTTGAAGAAGAAGTTTGGGTCTAAAAAGGGCAAATGGGTTATGTCTTATGGGCAGATAGGACAACTCCTAAGAATGCTACAGGTCAGACTCCCTTCTCCTTGGTCTTTGGAGCTGAAGCAGTGATCCCTACAGAAATGGTAGTCCCTACAGCAAGAACAAGCATCCGTGATCCTGAGGCAAATGATAAGACTCTAGCTCAAGACTTGGACACCGTGGAGGAACTTAGAGACTTGGTTAGAATAAGGCTAGCTAGTTATCAACAAAGGACGGCTGGAGCTTATAACAAGAATGTCAGGATTAGAAGATTTCAAGTAGGTGACTTGGTATTGAGGAAAGCATTCCAAAATACCACGAATCTTTCTGATGGCAAGTTAGCACCAAAATGGGATGGCCCTTATCTAATTGAAGCTGAAGCAGGAAAGGGAGCATATCGTTTGCTAACTATGGATGGTAACTGTTAGGGCATAGATTTTTATAACTATGGATCCTGTATCCTGAAGCGTTGTCTGGATCACTTATCCTTAGCGGATGGTGCAGGAACTCGGAGGATCAAGGATCCTTATTGCTTATTTAACTCTAACAATTGTTTCCCACGTTTTCTTGTGTTTATATGCAGGAATGGACGAAGTGGGCTAGGTCAAGCTGGAATATCGCAGGAATATTCCATTTATGATGCTACTTGGTGGCCAAGTAACAATTATGGGAGTGGACATGATCTTCCTAGAAAATAGTACTTGTGGTTAGGTTATTTAAAGGGGCTGATCAAGTGATTTTAAGAGAGATACAATTCACAATTCACCTTCACGAACACACTCTCGTAATTATCACAAACCAGAGCTCTCATCACACACTTAGCCAAATAATCATTGTACCACACTTGATCAACATCCGAAGTTGTAATCTTTTTTATGCAATATAATTGGTGATCGGTAGTTTCCATCACCCGAGTTTTTTTTGCCGGAGATCTTCATCGATCAAGGGCTTTTTCCTCGTATAAATCCTTGTGTTCATCATCGTTTACATTTCTAATTTGTTCATACAATTACTTGTCACACAAGCACTCAACCTCACAAATCAGATTTGGTTACATTATCGTCATTGTGATTTTTGACCAATACAGTTTGGTGCCATCCGTGGGACAATCGGTGCTTCAATTCTAAAAATCCCATTAATTTCTATTCATTTCCATCAATCATATGGCTTCTCAGGGGAAATCCAGTTCAAGTGCCATGCCGGCGGTTACCTCATCTCAAGCCAGTGCACCTTTGCCTCCTATTCCCCCTGCATTCCAGAAGAATGCTGAAAATTCTCAGAAGAAGACATCATCTATCTTCAAAGGATCAAAAACCTCTATTGTTTCTTCATCTACAACTACTAACAGTGATGTTTCTACTTTGATTTTGCAGATGAAAGGCTACATGGAACAACAAGAGAAAACCAACCAGAGGATCCTTCGCGAGATTGATGAAATAAAGAAGTAAAAAAGACCAGTGGAAAATCATTCTCCACTCATGCCTAGAGCATTGGATTTTGCTACTCCATCATCAACAATCCAGCAGTCCAAAGGATCCATGACACAACCCCAAGGATCCTATATCCTTCAACAAGGATCACTAGCAATGACACAGCCTCAAGGATCATCAATCCTTCAACAAGATCATTGGAGACAACTCAAAATCAAAGATCCTTCCTCCATTCGGGAGGATATATGGAGATGTTTCCAGCTCAAGGATCCTACTTTCAGAATCAAGGATCCTCATCTCAGGTTCAAGGATCCATGGATTACCCTCCAAGGCCTTCAGCACCAATGTATACAGGATCCAACATCTTTCTGGATCAAGGATCCGCAAGGAGTCAGCCATTCAGAAGTTCTGAAGTACTTGAAAGGGATTTCATTCCTATGCGGACCATTGCTTCATCTGGTCCTACCATTGCACCAGACATGTGTTACCCTAGATATACTTCTGGGATACCAATTCCAAATCAATCGGGAGGTAACAATTTCAATACATCTTTCGATACTAACTTTACTTACATGCAGGATGCAGGCATCAACCAAGCTATGGCCATGGAGTTACAAAAACTCAAGGATATGATATCCAGTGTTCCCGGAGTGGTCAAACCCATTTCTGAGATCCCGGATGGAAGTCACAGAGTGTCGCGCTTTGCACCTCACATAAGCAATGCCGAGATACCAAAACATTTCCAGACTCCGAGTATGAAGCTCTATGATGGTACCACTGATCCGGAAGATCATGTGGCTCAGTACAGAGAAAGGATAGAGACCAACCCTATCCCTGAAAGGTTAAAGGAAGCATGTCTGTGTAAGGGCTTCGGATCCACACTCACTGGATCAGCACTCAAATGGCTGCTAAGTCTTCCTCCTTACTCTATAACTTCATTTTCACATTTAGTAACTTGTTCAATAATCAACTTTCTTGTAGTAGATCTTTTGAAAGGTTAATTAGTGACTTGTATAGGATCACCCAAGGTCGTGATGAATCACTTAGAGATTACATCACTAGATTTAGTAGTAAATCCTTAGAAATTACTAGTTTAGATATTCCCACTGCTGTGGAAGCCTTTAAAATGGGTTTACTAAAAGATTCTCCATTCTATGATGATCTTGTTATGACACCTTGCAGGAATTTAGACGAAGTAAGTAACAAGGCCCTAAGGTTCATCCGTTTAGAGGATGACAAAAGGATCCAGGATATGTTGTCAGGATCCTCAAACAGGAGAATGAAGGATCCTTTCGCAAGAATAATTGATCCAAGCAATACTCCAAGCATAACAATCAAAATGTTCATTTGATTGAACAAAAGGAAGCTCGGTGAACATTATCCAACTTGATGTCCTCAAAAGAATGTATATTCCTAAATCCGAAATCGTTCCAAGATCATCAGTCCTTGTGGGATTCAGCGGAGAAACAAAGATACGATGGGGGACCTCAAACTTTCAAACTTGCAATCTACATTGAGGGAGTAAACTCTAAAATTTTTTTTTGTGTTATTGACTGTTTATCCTGTTGAAATGTTATTCTTGGCAGGCCTTGGATACACGATATGAAGGCAGTTCCCTCAACATATCACCAATGTGTTAAGCTACCAACACCTTAGGGAATGGTCAAGATAGAAAGTGATCAGCAGGAGGCGAAGAACTGTTACACCTCTTCTATGAAACTAGCTTCGAAAACCGAGGAAGCATAGCAATTAAAGTATCCTCCAACAGATGTCATGGAGGCAAGGGAGCAGGACGTCAAGGATATTCCGTTGGACCCTGAGGATCCTGAATCCAAAAATTTTATAAGATCCGAGATCCTGGATAGCATAGAGCAGGATCTGGTATCCATCTTAAAGAGAAGAAAGTCTACATTCGCTTGGAAGCATGAAGCTGCACTCAAAGCTCTCAAGGATTATCTATCCTATGCACCAGCTTTGATAAAACCGGAAGATGGAGAACCTTTATCCTTATACTTAGTTGTTTCAAGTAACGCGGTAAGTGCGGCCCTAGTCAAGGATCATGAAGGCCACAAACATCCGGTATACTATGTAAGTAAAAGTAAACTTGATGCTAAGGCCAGGTATTCTCATTTAGAGAAACTAATTCTTGCTTTAATTATGGCTTCTATTAAACTTAGACATTACTTCGAAACTCACACTATTGTTGTTAAAACTAACTTTCCATTAAGAAGGTTCTCAGGAAGCCCGAGATGTCGGGAAGGATGGAAAAATGGGTTGTCAAGTTAAGTGCTTATGACATTAAGTATGAACCCAGGATTGCCATCAAGTCCCAAGCTTTAGTTGACTTTGTGGCTAATTTCAATAGTGATCTACAAAGAGAAGCTGAATTGGAAGTGCAACAACTTGAGGAGACCAAGGATCCTTGGACACTCTTCACAGATGGAGCTTCAAATGTTAAAGGAACTGGACTAGTTTTACTACTAAAATCGTCACAGGGGGGAAATTATACCCCAATCCATTGCATCTGAATTCCAAACTGCCAATAATGGAGCAGGTATCTTCAAGTGTATTTAGCTAAGCAAAAGATTAGGTATCTTCAAGTGTATGTAGATTCATTATTAATTACTAATTATTATAATGGTTCATATAATGTCAAAGGAGAAAAGCTAATCAAATATTCAGAGATAGTCAGGAAACAGGCAGATTCTTTTGGGCTTGTCCCCAGTTTGTTGGGCTTATCCCCAGTTTATTTGGGCTTGTCCCCAGTCTATTTAGGCTTGTCCCCAGTCTATTGCTTTTTTCAGTTTGACAAAGGTACCCGAAGAAGAGAATGCCGAAACAGACGCTTAAGCTAACCTTGGATCATCCCTAAAGATGCCAGATGATATCAAGATACCTATCATCCATGTTTTTTCTCCTACAATTGATGAAAATGAAGCAATGGAGATAGTGGAGGACCTGCAATTGTACCTAGTAATGATATGCAGTCAAATTCAGGATCCCGGATCCTTCCAATTTTACATCCTGAAAGGGGAAATTGCCACAGGGGAAAAACCTAAAGCCTTCAAGATTAAGGTATCCCAATTCACCATATTAAATAACATGTTATATAAGATATCTCTTGCAGGTCCCTATCTACGATGCATTGAGGATCCTGAGATCTAAGAAGTCTTGAAGGAGAAAAATGAAGGAGACTGTGGAAATCACACCGAGGGCAGAGCACTATTTTCAAGGATCCTCAGAAAAGGATATTACTGGCCTACAATGAAGAAGAATGCTGTGGAATACGCAAGGAAATGTGATGCTTGCCAATGACATAGTAACATTCTTCATCAACCAGCGGAACATCTGCATCCTATATCCTCCTCTTAGCCATTCATGAGATGGGGAGTGGATGCTAGCCATGACAGACTATTTCTCTAAATGGATAAAAGCAGAAGCTTTTACTCAAGTCTGAGAAAAGGAAGCTACACCCTTCAATAACCGAAACATTATTACTAGATTTGGAATTCCTTCTAAACTTTTTTGTGATAATGGATCCCAATTTATTGGGAGTAGAACTGCAAACTTTTGTGACAGATGGCCAGTTATCAACAAAGAGTGGCTGGAGCATATAACAAGAATGTTAGGATCAGAAGATTTCATGTTGGTAATTTTGTGCTAAGGAAAGCATTCCGGAATACCACGAATCCTGCTGATTGCAAGTTGGCACCAAAGTGGGAAGGTAGCTATCTCTTGAAGCTGAAGCTGGAAAGGGGGCATATCGTTTGCTGACTATGGATGATGATATCCTACCAAGAGTGTGGAATGTTGTTCATTTAAAGAAGTACTTTATGTAACAAGGATCAAGGATCCTTAGAGATTCTGATATCTAGTCCGAATCGAAGAATCCTGAAAAGATATATGATCCTTCCTTCGGTAACATTTTTCTAATTCTTTCATATTATACTTATTATTCATGATGAGAAAAGGGTGTTAGATTTTTAACATCCAATTTTATCAAGTTTTAAGTTTTGCTGAATTTTCACAAAGATTAAACTGGTTGGCCAACCCTCCAAAGTTTTTGGGTTTATCCCCAGTTTTTGGGCTTGCCCCCAGCTTAAGGTATCCAATACCTTCTATGGTTTAAAGGTTTCACCTTTCACACGAATTGGGTTTTGACACACCGCCAGTAGCGCACGCTATCCAAGTATAGTTCGAGGCAATGGGACCAGTACCCGCTTTAGGGGCTGACAATTTCATTGCTGTTGGCTATATGTAGGATCTCAAGTATAATGGTAGACATACCATACATCCGTTCCTAAGGTTTCTAACGTTTTCACGTTAGCTAAGGTTTTGGTATTTTCATGTCACTTACGATGGGCTAGTCGCCAGTTTGGCCCATACGCCAGTATCCTAAGGTTTCTAACATTTTCACGTTAGCTTAAGCTTTGGGCTTGTCCCCAGTTATCATTGGCTTGTTCCTAGTTTGTTGGGCTTGTCCCCAGTTTGTTGGGCTTGTCCCTAGTTTATTTGGGCTTGTCCCCAATTGTTTGGGCTAGTCCCCAGTTTGTTTGGCTTAGTCCCAAGTTGATTTCAACAGGTTTTGGAGCCTCGAAGATTCACAAGTTGATTCAAAAAGGATCCTGAATCCTTAAAGTTTATCGAACGGTGACTTGTTTGTTTGTACAAAGGTAGTTCCTAAGGATACAAAATCCTAACTTGGATTTTCTGGTATGCTTTATTCTCATACTTGTTTATCTTATTGACTTCACCCTGAGCCTTGCAATTAAGGGTATATGACTTATTTACTTGTATATAATCTAATCTTATCTATGATTATTATTTACAAGAATTGGCAAATTTTTAACAACCTGAATTTTTGTAAATTCTTATAAGGTCAAACATATGATTTTTCACAAACAGTCTGTTTGAATGTGGAAACACAAGCATATCAAGTAAACTTTACCAAACAAATGAACAACACCAAGTATATTCAAAAGGTTAAAATTTCTATTAAAACCCTGCTAAGGTTACTAATATGCTCAACCCGAGCTTCACCAGCAATCCGTGGCCCATTCACTCGGGTTGATACAGGGTGTTACTAATTGTTTTAAGTGCAGGAATGTTAAGAGAAAAAGGTCTAAAAGGCTTCATCCTCCACAAACAGAAGGATTTTCTGATCCTTAAAGAAAAGGGAGTTATCTCTAACCCTATATTTCACAATGATGATTATAGCAGGTCTTATCAGTGGCGTCAGGCAGTGTAACAGCTAGTTACATGCGGCAACGACTAGTCCGCATCCAACGGAAATATGACAGACTTGATTCACATCTAATCTGCCATATTTGGGGGCAATTGTTAGGGCATAGATTTTTATAACTATGGATTCTGTATCCTGAAGCGTTGCCTGGATCACTTATCCTTAGCGGATGGTGTAGGAACTCGGAGGATCAAGGATCCTTATTGCTTATTTAACTGTAACAATTGTTTCCCACGTTTTCTTGTGTTTATATGCAGGAATGGACGAAGTGGGCTAGGTCAAGCTGGAATATCGCAGGAATATTCCTTAAGATGCTACTTGGTGGCCAAGTAACAGTTATGGGAGTGGACATGATCTTCCTAGAAAATAGGACTTGTCGTTAGCTTATTTAAAGGGCTGATCAAGTGATTTTAGGAGAGACACAATTCACAATTCACCTTCACGAACACACTCTCGTAATTATCACAAACCAGAGCTCTCATCACACACTTAGCTAAATAATCATTGTACCACACTTGATCAACATCCGAAGTTGTAATCTTTTTTATGCAATATAGTTGGTGATCGGTAGTTTCCATCACCCGAGGTATTTTATGCCGGAGATCTTCATCGATCAAGGGCTTTTTCCTCGTATAAATCCTGTGTTCATCGTTGTTTACGTTTCTAATTTATTCATACAATTACTTGTCACACAAGCACTCAACCTCACAAAATCAGATTTGGTTATATTATCCTCATTGTGATTTTTGACCAAAACAGTAACCATCTGCCAAGAGCTTGGAATGTTATCCACCTCAAGAAGTATTTTTTGTAAGGATCGAGGATCCTTAAGCATCCTAGTGTTCCGTTCAAACGGAGCAATCCTCAAAGGATATGTGATCTTTTCTTTTGTAACATTTTACTAGTTCTTTTATATTTTATTTGTTGCTTAAGGAAATGATGTTGAATTCTCAATATCCAATTTTATCTATTTTTAAGCTTTTGAAGAATTTACCTAAGGGATCTAGAGGTTGGCCACATCTCCGAGACTTTGGGCATGTCCCCAGCTTAAGGTATCCAATACCTTCTAAGGTTTAAAGGTTTTCACCTTTCACACGAATTGGGTTTTGACACCCCACCAGTACGTACGTTATCCAAATATAGTTCGATGCAATGGGACCAGTACCCGCTTTAGGGGCTGACAATTTCATTGTTGTTGGCTATATGTAGGATCCTAAGTATAATGTTAGATGTACCATACATCTATTCCTAAGGTTTCTGACGTTTTCACGTTAGCTAAGGTTTCGGCATTTTCATGTCGCTTACGATTGGATAGATGCCAGTTTGGGCCATACTCCAGTTTACACCAATTGTTTGGGCTTGACCCCAGTTTGTTTTGTTTGGCTTAGTCCCAAGTTGATTTCAACAGGTTTTGAAGCCTCGAAGATTCACAAGTTGATTCAAAAAGGATCCTGGATCCTCAAAGTTTATCTAACGGTGACTTGTTTATTTGCTTGTACAAAGGTAGTTCCTAAGGATAAAAATCCTAACTTGGATTTTCTGGTATGCTTTATTCTCATACTTGTTTATCTTATTAACTTCACCTTGAGCCTTGCAATTAATGGTATATGACTTATTTACTTGTATCTAATTAGATTTTATCTATGATTATTAAGAATTGGAAAATTTTTAACGACATGAATTTTTCTAAATCCTTATAAGATTAAACTTATGATTTTTCACAAACAATCTATACAAATCTGGAAACACTAGCATATCAAATAAACTTTACCAAACAATTGAACAACACTGGAGATAGTTAAAAGTTTAATATTATTAGGCCCGTTAATATTTGCCAAAAGTATCTCGCCCGGACTTCACAAGCAAAACGTGGACCATCCATCCAGGCCGGATCGAGTTTATCTAACAGTTAATGTTAATGCAGAAAAGTAAAATGTAGGAAATAAAGAGCATGATAACAAAGGCTTCATCCCCCAAATAGAGGATCCCTCCACCTTTGTCATCCTACCTATTGTCAGTGATCCTTAACCCTAAATACTATAGTTTAAGTACAAACCACAAATTGTTCCAAAATACCAATAACCACAAAAACCATTAAACCATACAAAATGGGCTCCGGCCACGTCTAGAAATTTCCATCATCGCCCATTGGTGCAACCTACTCCTTCGCTACTTCATCAACCACTGCTTCACCACCTTCGCCACCGCCGCCAGCTGCTGCATGTGCAGGATCCTTCTCGCCACTTGGAGTAGCCTTGAGCATGGGTGTCCCTTCACGCTCATCGTCATCGCCCAGCTCCTGCAGCCTCTGCTTCCATGCCTCTACCTCCCATCCAGCCTTGTCGAAGGAAGGATCCACTGCCTCCTGAGCTATCTGGATCCTTGCCTTGAGGATAGCCTTAATAGCAGAGATTTTGGCTTCATCAGCAGCCTCCAACCGATCCTTGTTCGCCTGAACCGCATCCACTATGGCCTGCTTCTCCAAGCGATTGATCTCCCTCTCCAGCTGCACAATCTTTTATCTTTAGCAGTGTAGAAGGCTCGGAGATCGGCAACGGTTTCTTCTGCCTCAGCTAACTTTTTCTCTTGCAGGGCTTAGATTTGTGCAACTTTCTGCATAGGATAATATGCAAAGATGAGGATCCTTGACCCTAAAGAATTTACATACATCAGAGAATCAGTGATCCTTACCTCGGAAACGCAGCTATGGATGTCTTGCTCAAGTTGAAAGGCGTCACTTGGTGGTGCAGGCTAGGATGGCTTCTTCCTCTTGGACCCAGCTTTGGCACAGAGGGTCATGCCCTTGTTCTCCGGTTGGCTTTGGCCTATGGCCAGCTCCTCCTTGAAGGATCGTGGGGAGATTATTCCTTCGAGTTCCCAAGGCCAAACTTAGAGGTGGATTTAGAGGAGGATTTAGCAGCACCTACGATACCAAAATACAAATAAGTATTCATAATTTAACTAATTAATTTCAAATACTTACTTATATATACATGCATGCATACTTACTTGACATGGTGTAGGAGGCAGGTGTGGTCTCTTCTAGATCCTTGGCCTTTGGATTGAAAGTTCGAACTGATTCGTCTAAAGCCCAGAAAGCGGCGATTCTCTCAGCAATTGCAGGAATATCCCTCAGAGCTGCAACGCTTGTCACTGCATAAGAAATAAATATAGAGGATCAGTTATCCATATTCAGTTAAAACATGGAGGGTATCAACAAGTTCTATCCTAAGGATCCTAAGTCCTACCCTTCACATTCCACTTTCTAGGAAGATGCTCTCCATAGGGGATTGAGTCCCCCCTCACGAAAAAGAACTGGTTTTTCCAGTTCGTGTCGTTTCGGGTGATTTTGAGAAGAGGAGGGGCTGTTGAGTCTTCGCTTTAAAGAGGTATCGGTGTGATCCATAGGTAACCAGGTTGTACAAATGAGGAAGCTCGGTGAGACCGAGGATTAAGCCTTCTTTGCTAATGAGTTGTTCAAGAGTGTATAATACTCTCCACAACATAGGCATGCCTTGGCTGTAGCATAAAGCTTTGGGTAAAAACAGGACTGGATAACGATAACCTATTTGGAAGGGGGAAACATGTGATACCCATGACGAAACTAGGTACACCTTAGTTGGCCCTAAACTTAAAGCATGACTAAACTATAATTGTGCGTAAACCTTGTGAAATTTTATGACTTGTGTGTTGTGCGAATCAATATATGTTATATCTCGAAGGAATCCGAGAGCATGTCATGGTTGACATGACACTACTAAGGACCAACGATGCAAGGTTGGCGTCGTTAGCCTTGAACAACGTGTTAAACGGAGACTTGACGTTTAACAGCGCATTAAACCTTTGACGTTGATTATTAGATTATCGGTAGCCTTATTTAAGATTCTGAGTTCCAGGAATAACTTAGTTTTGTGCCACAGACATAAGGTTTGAAAATACTCAAAGCCCAGGCATGCAAAACGAAGCAGCTCCCAGTTGGGGAAACGCATTCGTTCCGGGCATAACATAAGGCAACCGAATGTACAAGGAACGATCGATCAAGCTTAAAAACACTTAAACAAACATCAAATGAGTCTTTTATGATTAAAACATAATTGTGTTCGGATTTTAAGATGGTTATGAATAATTTTTAAAACCGAGTCTTTTGACACTAAGTACGCGCAAAACGGAGTCCGTTATGCAAATCGAGAACGCGCGCAGGACCCGAAAACGAACCTATACTTATCCGAAAGATAAATATCATCTTTTTTCACGCAAAACAAAGCACGAGGTGGCCCTATGAGGCCCACCCCAAACCGCCATCACCCCCCATGGTTATATAAATATTTTTTATTTCTTTTTCTTTTAATTTTAATCAAAATCATTCATAATTCTCCAAGAAATCTGCCCTCACACCCCTTTTATCTCAGCTGATTTCACAAGAACAAGTCCTAATTCAAAGGTATTAACCTTGATACTTATGATTCTAAGTCTGTTTCTTCGACTAAACGCGATTTCTAGCCGAAAAAAAGCTTTTTAATCCATGAATTTTGGAGTTTTAAACAAGTTTTAGGGCAGAATATGAACACCACATGAAAATCCTGGTGTTATATGGCACCATGGTTACTAATCAATGGGGTTTGATACCCTAATCAACTCTTATTCGACAAAAATCGCTTAACTATTCGATTGACCGAAAAACAATGAATTAAAGCTTGATTGATCTAAGTTCTAGAATATTTGGGTTTTACTTGTTGTGTAGGTACTGAATATAGCCTTCACACACTTCTGGGATCAAGATAAACGCTTGAATCAGAAGAATCGCTAGGTATATGATCCGAAAACCGAATCTAGGCTAGGCAGAAAATTGTTTTGCCTATAACTTGGTCCATGTAACTTGGATTGAGATGAAATTTGGTGTGGTGATGTAGGGTATAAGGACAATTGCTACTCTCTCTCTCGAGCACACATTTAAACTCTCATTGTAACAAGCTCAATATTTCAAAAGTTGTAATCTTTGTAGTTCAATATAGTTGGTGATCGGTAGTTTCCATCACCCGAGGTTTTTTATACCGGAGATCATTCATTGATCAAGGGCTTTTTCCTCATACAAATCATCGTCTTCATTGTCATTTGCTTTCAATATTTGTTCACACACTTAGTGTTTTACCGAAAGAATTTCCTACGATTTTTTGTGAATTTTTAACTGTTTTACCGAAAGAATTTCGGAAAAATTATCAAACGAACATAATAACTCACCAAATTTTACAGAGACATTTAGGAACATATGGGGAATGATCTGGAAAAATTCAGAGTCCATTGGTTGAGATTTGATTTGGGTTAAAAATCTGCGTTTTTGCGAGTTTTCGTAGCCGGGAACGCACCGAACGAAATCGGAAAATTCTCAAAAATTTTATGAGAAGTTCCTGGACAGGAATAAGATGTTCTGGGTTTTTTGGAATTTTTTAACTACTGATGGTATTTAATTTTAATTATGTGATAAAAAGTAGTTTTATAATAATTTATTTAAATAAGTAAATGAACAAAATAAATTCCCAGAAATTTTCTACATAATCTACAGATTTTTACTAATTTATATAAAAATTACAGATTTTTATATAAAATATAGATTAAATGGGAATTTATGGAATTAAAAATAGATTATTTTAAAGCAATTTCGGCATTTTACCGTATAACGAACCTGCAGGAACTGGAAACTGACCCAACCCGACAAATACTATAATTAGAACACTTGGAGTATTCAAGGAGATTCTCGGGCAAATTGGGCTCTATGGGTGTGCTCTAAAACAATTCGGGAGAATTCTGGTCGGTGAAAATGGAAACTCAAATTTGGGCAACTTAGACCCCCCGAACACTCAAACCCCCTTGATGGAAAGTTAATCATTCTTAAACAACCACGTGTTGGCATTATTGGTATTTTCGTACCATTACCCGTACACGTTAAACTACTGACTTTGGCTGGCACGCGAATCGGTGCCCGGAAGCCAAACTGAAAACTAATACTACCCTGATGTCCATCACCATACCAGTGTCCTATAGACTCAATCCGGAGTAAAAACTCCTGACCAGATCCAAGTTATAACCATTACCAACTTAGATACTGATTTGAGTCCATTCTTGCATGTGTGTTACTAAAGTTGATCCAGCTATCGACCACTATTGTGTTTAGACCACTATTTGCACGGTGAGTTTTCACTTCCCCATTTTTAAATCGTTTTACTGTTTTCTGGGGACTTGCATGTTAAAAAATATGTTGAATACACCAAATTGGGAGTGAGTTTTACTCTCCCACTTGTAAACTATTTCACTATTTTCTGGAATGACTTGCATGTTACGAAACTGTGTTAATTGCACCAACTTGTAAGCTGTGAATTACCTAACACACGAACTACCTCCCCTCTACAAGTGATTAGCGTAAGCCGTGGGCAGTGAATAGTACTATCAGTCTGACGAACCCAGGCCGCGCCCGACAGGAAGGTCGGCAACCAGGTCTGCACATGTCCTAATTTGGTTGGGTTGTTAGGCATAACTACTAAGGGGCGTTGAACTGCACGTGACGTCAGGTAGCGTGCTATTGTGGTTTGCAAAAATGTTTTTCGTTGGTTGATTATGAAAACAGTTTCAGGATATAGTTTCAGGATAATGAACTATATCAAAATGATAAATGAATGCGATAAAAGTAGAAATTGACACAGGATGTACGAGGGAAGCCCTTGATCAATCTAGATCGCCAGCATAAAACCACGGGAGTTGACAATCGTCAGCTGCCTTGTTCTTCTTATTGATTAAATAGCAAGATACAACTTCGGGATACTGCTTGGATCAGCTCTAAGTGTTACAATGATAGAATAATGTAGGTGTCGTGTGTGTTTGTGATTGTTGATGCTATTAGAAAGTGAAAGTGTACGAGATTGTGTGTGCTCTACTGCTGATCTAGGCCCCTTATAAATAGTAATCGAATATAACAAACTATCCTATATACTAGGGATGCCTTGAATATTCCCTTGTGACCGTTGTTGACCTTTCTCCGGCTCCAACGTTCGTATCCTAACCGTCTTGAGCGAGTCTTCGGGGAGACCAAGTCTTCATATCCGTTGGTACCTTGCAACCAAAGATTAATGTTAATAGCGAGTAGGATACCCCCGCAGGATATCCCGGTCGCAGCATCATATATATAATATCAGGATATGTCATCAGGATATGGGTCAGAAATTCCACCCACAACACTAACCAACTTGTTTTAGTTGGTTAACTATAATGCAATATCAAACACTTTTTGATACAAAGTTTTCACTTAACAACTCTAGTACTCTAACGAGATATTGCAGTTTATACAAAGCCATGAATTTTACATACTCACAAAACCTATGTACTCGCCGGCATATTTTTGCGGACTCGTTTTCACATATGTTTCAGGGAACAACGTTTGATGATTTGATGCATGCTATACATAGGATCGGACGCAGGCCTTAGTTTCCTTAAAATATGAAAGACAATTAATATGTTGGTTTAGTATTGTTAGGTCATGGATCTTATGCTAAGGATCATCCATCCTATGACTGAACCTGGATCACGGATCCTTAACGGATAATGCAGGGAGTTTGAGGATCAAGGATCCTTACTAATGTTTATGTTTTTAACAATTGTTCTATGTGCATTTAGTTTACGCTTGCAGGTAATCGTAGACTAAGTCACCGAGAATCAAGGGGAATATGCTCTTATTCCAGCACATGTAAGGAGTCCATGACCGTTGATGGAGAACGTGGGATATTGCCAAATTTTTCGGATAGTTAGTTAACGATAATTCTTGGCTGGTTATTAGGGGTATTGAGCTTGATAGACACACACGATCTGATTGAACACCCACTCGCATACACACTATTGCTACTCTCTCTCTCTCTTGAACACATATTAGAACTCTCATTGTAACAAGCTCAATATTTCCAAAGTTGTAATCTTTGTAGTTCAATATAGTTGGTGATCGGTAGTTTCCATCACCTGAGGTTTTTTATGCCAAAGATCATTCGATCAAGGGTTCTTTCCTCGTATAAATCATTGGCTTCATTGTCATTTGCTTTCAATATTTGTTCACACACTTAGTCATTTAACCAAGCACTCAACCTCACATTCAAAGTTTGGTTACAATATCCTTAATCAGACTTTTTACCAAAACAGTTTGGCGCCCACCGTGGGGCAATCGGTGCTTCAATTCTAAAAAACTTCCGTTCATTTCATTGATTTTCATCCATTCTTTTCAACTACATGGCTTCTCATGGAAAATCTGCTTCAAGTGCCATGCCGGCGGTTAACTCATCTCAGACTTGTGCATCATTGCCTCCCATTCCCCCTGCACCGGCGAGGAGTGCTGATAATGCTAAGAAGAAAACTACTCCTGTTTACACAGGATTAAAAAACTCCACTGTTTCTTCATCTATAGTTACTAACAATGATGTTTCTACCTTAATTTTGCAGATGAAGAACTACATGGAAAAGCAGGACAAAACCAACCAAAGGATCCTCAGGGAGATTGATGAAATCAAGAAGTAGAAGATATTAGTAGAGGATCACTCTCCGTTAATGCCCAGATCATTGGAATTCACTTCTCCAGTGTCAGCAATCCAGCATTCCAGGGGATCTGGTGTTCAAATCCAAGAATCCTCCATTTACCACCAGGGATCAATGGCGATGACACAGGCTCAAGGATCCTTAGGATTGCGGCATGGATCATTGGCAATGACGCAGCCACACGCATCTAATTACCATCCTTATGGATCCTCATTCCAATCTTCAGGATCATCGTATCAGTATCAAGGAGGCTATCTTAGTTCAGGAGGATATTTGGAGACAGTTGCACCAAAGGAATCCTATTTCCAGCATTAAGTATCCTTTCCTCAGAATCAAGGATCCTCTGTTTGGGACAAGGTCCAAGGATCCTCCCCTCAGGTTCAAGGATCCAAGCAGTATCCTTCAAGGCCGTCAGCACCCATGTATCCTGGACCTAATATCTTTCAGGATCAAGGATCTTCTTGGAGTTAGATTTGAAAGGATTGTGAAGTTCACAAAGGGGACTTCATCCCTATGCAGACAATTGCTTCATCTGGTCCAACTGTTACACCTGAAGTGTCCACCTTTGGATATACTTCTGGCATACCACTTCCAAACCAATCAGTAGGTAATAATGTCAATACATCTTTTGGCACTAACTGTGGTTTCATGCAGGATACAGGTATCAATCACGAGGCTATGGCACGGGAGCTCCAGAAGCTTAAGGATATGATATCCAGCATCCCAGGAGTGGTTAAGCCCATTCCCGAGATCCCGGATGGAAGTCATAGCGTGTCTTGTTTTTCACCTCCTATATGCAACGCTGAGATACCAAAACGCTTTCAAACCCCCAACATGAAGCTGTACGATGGTACAACTGATCGGAGGAGCATGTGGCACAATACCGGGAAAGAATGGAGATCAATCCCATTTCAGAAAGATTAAAGGAAGCCTGCCTTTGCAAGGGCTTCGGATCCACACTCACTGGATCAACACTCAAATGGCTATTAAGTCTTCCTCCTTACTCAATTACTTCATTTTCTCATCTAGTTAATTTGTTAAATAACTTGTTTTTATGTAGTAGAACCTTTGAACGATTAACTAGTGATGTATATAGAATAACCCAGGGACGTGATGAATCATTAAGAGATTACATCACTAAGTTTAGTCGAGAATTCTTAGAAGTTCCTAATTTGGATATTGCCACTGCTGTGGAGGCATTCAAAATGGGCTTGCTTAAGGATTCCTCATTCTATGATGACCTTGTTATGACACCTTGCAGGAATTTAGATGAAGTGAGGAACAGGGCATTGAGGTTCATTCGTTTAGAGGATGACAAAAGGATCCTGGAGAGGCTCTCAAGATCCTCGAAATAGGAAAAGCAAGGATCATTCTTTAAGAATAATCGATCCAAGTCACACTCTAAACATAATAATCACTATGTGAATGCAGTTGAACAAGACGAAGACGATGAGGATTATCCTCCAATATCTGAGTATTGTTTTTCTGTGGATAATCATGAACTAATCCTTGCTATGCAGAGTCTAGGTGACAAAGCTAGGTGGCCTCGGAAAAATGAGAAGGCCACAGTCAACAAAGATAAATCCAAATGGTGCACCTATAATGAGGATTTTAGCCACCTTACTGATGAATGTATATCATTGAGGAAGGAAATTGGTTATCTTCTTAGCAAAGGGTATTTGAAGGAATTGCTGGGAAGGAAACGTTCAAGAACTCAGGATACTGAGAAAGTTACAGAAAGAGCTCCTCCACCGCCAGCAGATGCTCAAATCATTAACTTTATTTCTGGTGGTTCTGATAACGGTGGAACTTCATTCTCAGTGGCTAAAAGGCATGCTAAGGAGACGAAGGTGGAGAACGGGGAGAGACCAGTTCGTACATCTACCCTAACGCAGCAAAAAGTGATATCCTTTAATGCGTAGACATTCAGGATCCTCATCATGATGGTGTTTTCATTACTTTATTTATTTCTAACCATTTTGTTCGCAGGATCCTTATTGATGGAGGGAGTTCAGTGAACATAATTCAGTTGGATGTCCTCAAAAAGATGAACATCCCTGAATCCGAGATCATACCAGGATCATCAGTGCTCGTGGGATTCAGTGGGGAAACCTAGAATACATTAGGGACATCAAACTTCCAATTTACATAGTGGGAGTGAATTCTATCCAGAAATTTTGTGTAATAGATTGCTTATCCTGCTGTAATGTTATCCTTGGCAGGCCATGGATACACGACATGAAGGCGGTCCCATCAACGTACCACCAATGTGTCAAGCTTCCAAGTCCATGGGGAATAGTCAAAATAGAAAGTGACCAGCAGGAGGCAAAGAATCGCTACACTTCCTCGTGAAACCTGCTTCCAAGTCTAGGGAAGCATAGCAATTACAGTATCCTCCAAGAGACATCATGGAGGCAAGAGAACAGGACGTCAAGGATATACTCTTAGTTCCAGAGGATCCTGAATCCAAGGTGTTTATAGGATCCGGGATCCAGAAGAACATAAAGCAGGATCTAATATCCTTCCTGAAACATAGAAAATCTACCTTCGCCTGGAAGCACGAAGATATGACAGGATATCATTACTCATAAGCTTGGTATTGATAGGTCTTTCAGGCCAATAAAGAGGAGAAAAATTGCACCTGAAAGAAATGCGATTATCCAAGAAGAGGTAGACCAAGCTACTAAAGGCAGGTATGTTTGAGAAGTCAAGTATCCAAGATGGTTAGCCAATGTGGTTGTTGTTCAAAAGAAAAATGGAAAGTGGAGGGTATGTGTCGATTTTACTGATTTGAATAAGGCATGTCCCAAGGATCCTTTCCCTTTACCCGACATTGACTCCATGGTGGATGCTAAGGCGGGTCATGAATTGTTAACTTTTATGGATGCTTCATCTGGATTTCAGCAAATTTAGATGGAACCATCTGATCAAGAGGATACAGCGTTCATGACACCCACTGACATATATTGTTATATTTAAGAAATGCAGGTGCTACATACCAAAGGCTGGTGAATATGATGTTCAAGGAGCAACTTGGACAAACAATGGAAGTATACATAGATGATATGGTGGTCAAATCTAAAAGAGCCGAGGATCACCTGAAGGACCTTGAAGTAGCATTCATTATTCTTGACCAATACAACATGAAGTTGAACCCATCTAAATGTCATTTCGGGGTCAAAGCTGGAAAATCTTTAGGATATACGGTGACCAAAAGAGGAATCAAAGCAAGTCCAGAGCAGATAAAAGCTATAATCAACATCAAATCTCCTGCCAAAGCTAAGGATGTACAAAGATTGACAAGAAGAATTGCTGCCTTGAACAGATACATTTCAAAAGCCGAGGATCACCTGAAGGACCTTGAAGTAGCATTCAATATTCTTGACCAATACAACATGAAGTTGAACCCGTCTAAATGTCATTTCGGGGTCAAAGCTGGAAAATTTTTAGGATATATGGTGACCAAAAGAGGAATCGAAGCAAGTCCAGAACAGATAAAAGCTATAATCAACATCAAATCTCCTGCTAAAGCTAAGGATGTACAAAGATTGACAGGAAGAATTGCTGCCTTGAACAGATACATTTCAAAATCCTCAGAAAGATGCAAGGATTTCTATGATATTCTGAGGAAAAATAAGATGTTTGAATGGACTGAGAAGCATGAAGCTGCTCTACAAGCCCTTAAGGATTATTTATCTTCTGCTCCAGCTCTAATGAAACCAGAAAATGAAGAACCATTGTCCTCATACCTAGCTGTTTCAGGTAAAGCAGTAAGTGCGGTCCTTGTTAAGGATCACGAAGCCCAACAACATCCGGTATACTATGTAAGTAAAAGTCTACTTGATGCTGAGGCCAGGTATTCTCACTTAGAGAAACTTATTCTTGCTTTAATCATGGCTTGCACTAAACTTAGACATTATTTTGAAACTCATACTATTATTGTTAAAACTAACTTTCCTATTAAGAATGTTCTCAGGAAACCTGAAATGTCAGGAAGAATGGCAAAATGGGCAGTCAAGCTTAGTGCATATGACATTAAGTATGAACCCAGAACTGCCATAAAGTCCCAAGCTTTAGCTGACTTTGTGGCTGATTTTAGTGGTGATCTACAAAGAGAAGCTGAGTTGGAAGTGCAACAACTTGAAGAGACCAAGGATCCTTGGACACTCTTCACAGACGGAGCCTCAAATGTCAAAGGAACTGGACATGGCTTACTACTAAAATCGTCACAGGGGGACATTATACCCCAATCTATAGCATGTGAATTTCAGACCACTAACAATGAGGCTGAATATGAAGCCTTGATAGGAGGTTTGCAACTAGCTAAAAATATGAGGATCAGGTATCTTCAAGTATTTGTGGATTCTTTATTGGTTACTAATCATTATAACGGATCCTATGCTGTTAAAGGCGATAAACTAATCAAATATTTGGAGATAGTAAGGAAATTGGTAGATTCTTTTGCCTTTTTCAGTTTAACACAGGGACCTAGGGAAGAGAATGCAGAAGCTGATGCTCTAGCCAATCTTGGATCCTCATTGAAGATGCCTGAGGATGTGAAGATACCTATTATCCATGTACTAACTCCTACAATTGAGGAGAATGAAGCAATGGAAATAATGGATGGTGCTGCAGTCGTTCCCAATGATGATATGCAGTCAAATTCAGGATCATGGATCCTTCCAATTCTGAAATACATTCAGAATGGAGAAGTCCCTACCAGGGAAAATCTAAGAGCATTTAGGATTAAGGAATCCCAGTTTACCATTATAAATAACATGTTATATAAAAAATCTCTTGCAGGACCCTACCTAAGGTGCATTGAGGATCTTGAGATGCAAGAAGTCCTGAAGGATTTTCACGAAGGAGACTGTGGGAATCACACTGGGGGCAGAGCACTATTTTCAAGGATCCTTAGAACAGGATATTATTGGCCTACTATGAAGAAGGATGCTGTAGAATACGCGAAGAAATGTGATGCCTGCCAGAGACACAGTAATATCCTTCATCAACCGGCAGAACCTCTACATCCTATATCCTCCTCTTGGCCATTTATGAGATGGGGAATGGATATAGTAGGCAAGCTTCCCAAGGCACTAGGAGGAAAAGTGTTCATGTTGGCTATGACAAACTACTTCTCCAAATCGATAGAAGCTAAAGCCTTTTCCCAAGTCAGAGAAAAGGCAGTCATATCCTTTATTAAAAGAAATATTATAACTACATTTGGAATTCCTTCTGAGATTTTTTGTGATAATGGATCCCAGTTTATTGGGAATCGTACTACTAACTTTTGTGACAGCTAGGGGATTAGGATGATAACTGCAACACCTGTCCACCCACAAGCTAATGGCCAGGCAGAATCATCCAACAAGATCATCATCAACAACTTGAAGAAGAAGCTTGGGTCCAAAAAGGGCAAATGGGTTATGTCTTATGGGCAGATAGGACAACTCCTAAGAATGCTACGGGTCAGACTCCCTTCTCCTTGGTCTTTGGAGCTGAAGCAGTGATCCCTACAGAAATGGTAGTCCCTACAGCCAGAACAAGCATCCGTGATCCTGAGGCAAATGATAGGACTCTAGCTCAATACTTGGACACCGTGGAGGAACTTAGAGACTTGGCGAGAATAAGGCTAGCTAGTTATCAACAAAGGACGGCTTGAGCTTATAACAAGAATGTCAGGATTAGAAGATTTCAAGTAGGTGACTTGGTATTGAGGAAAGCATTCCAAAATACCACGAATCCTACTAATGGCAAGTTAGCACCAAAATGGGAAGGCCCTTATCTAATTGAAGCTGAAGCAGGAAAAGGAGCATATTGTTTGCTAACTATGGATGGTAACCATCTGCCAAGAGCTTGGAATGCTATCCACCTCAAGAAGTATTTTATGTAAGGATCGAGGATCCTTAAGCATTCTAATGTTCCGTTCAAACGGAGCAATCCTCAAAGGATATGTGATCCTTTCTTTGGTAACATTTTATTAGTTCTTTTATATTATATTTGTTGCTTAAGGAAAGGATGTTGAATTCTCAATATTCAATTTTATCTAGTTTTAAGCTTTTGCAGAATTTACCTAAGGGATCTAGAGGTTGGCCACCTCTCCAAGACTTTGGGCATGTCCCCAGCTTAAGGTATCCAATACCTTTTAAGGTTTAAAGGTTTTCACCTTTCACACGAATTGGGTTTTGACACCCCGCCATACTGCATGTTATCCATGTATAGTTCGAGGCAATGGGACCAGTACTCGCTTTAGGGGCTGACAATTTCATTGTTGTTGGCTATATGTAGTATCCTAAGTATAATGGTAGACGTACCATACATCCGTTCCTAAGGTTTCTTATTGATAACAAGGGACATACTAGCAATTCCAAGTGAGTACATAGTTCCCATCTTTTATGTTTTTTCAAATATTTTGGGGTGATTCATATGTGCTAAACCGTTTTCAAGTTTTCGAAATACAAAGTCTATGGTTTATATAACAATACGATTTCAATAATGTGAACGAACTTGTTGGTGCATTGTATCCATAACAAGAATGACATTAATTAACTTTGGCCAAGCCGACCAGTAGTAGGTTATGGTACCTAGGACTGACAATCCCGCTACCAAGGTTCCCCGGTGTTTGTGGGGAAGTTTGGGAAGCGATTGAAACTGTATTTGTAACAAACCCTTTGGTGGTTTGTTATACGTTGATATACCCTTTGGTGGCCTTGGACGAGTCAACAAAGGCTTGAATGTATTCACGAAATGACCAAAAGTTTTCACAATTAAAACAAGGACGATTGAACGATTAGTTTATAACAAGGACGATTGAACGATTGGTTTATAACAAGGACGATTGAAAGATTGGTTTATAACAAGGACGATTGAACGCCTGGTTTATAACAAGGACGATTGAACAATTGGTTTACAATAGGTGATTAGATAATGCAACGGGTGTAATATAATAAAAGCATGGTGGATACATCATTGGTACTTCCTATATATAAGTGCTTTTATTGTATTGCTTACCGTGGCCTTATCTGAATCACTTGAACGAATGTTTTGAACGATGTCACGCAATGATTTTCAATTAAAGAAATAAACCATACAAAGATTTCTTTTAAATTGGTTTACTACTTGGTTTTACAAAAGAAATGTTTTAGTCAAGATTCATGGCTACAAGTCTTTATAAACTTTAACTAAATTGTTTTAGTTGGTTAATTATTGTGGCAATACCAAAACACTTTTTGATACAAGGTTTCCATTTAACGACTCTAGTAGTCTGACGAGATACTTATACAAGGCCATGAATTTGACACACTCACAAATTCTATGTACTCACCGGCATATTTTTGCTGACTCGTTTTCACATATGTTTCAGGAGCTTAGGTGTGACGAATTACAATGCATGGATCACGTAGGAGTGGACGGGCCTTAGTGATGATAAAACAAGAAAGACAATTTAATTATGTTTTGTTTCTGTTTAATTTCAAAGACAATGTAAACAATATTAATGCTATAATACCAAAACTTAAAATGCCATGGTTGTGTAACAATCTGTTAACGTGACCCCCTAACGTTTCCGCCGCAATTTGTTGTTTTTACGCGGTCGGGGTGTTACAAATTGGTATCAGAGCCAATGGTTATAGGGAATTAGGTTATTAGTAATGCTTTGACCTAAACTATAACCTTCCTAGGACCCTAACGTAAGTT
The DNA here is from genome assembly GCA_947069175.1 of Scalesia atractyloides. Lineage (NCBI taxonomy): Eukaryota > Viridiplantae > Streptophyta > Magnoliopsida > Asterales > Asteraceae > Scalesia > Scalesia atractyloides. The sequence continues at coordinate 35,180,872 of CAMTDV010000030.1, forward strand.
TACTTGCGTTTTAGATTTAAAATACGATACCATCACCTATCCTTGGGCGATTACAAAAAAATAGTACAAAATTCACAAAAATCTTTTCCGAAAACTTTTTGCAAGAAAACATCTATTCTTAGATGAATTATTTTTGGCTTTATGCCAAAGTTTTCAAAATCTCGTCAAAGTTTGGGTTTAATTAACGTGAACACATGCAATCTGGAAGGGTGGGTGCCTGTACCCCTAGTTTTCTGTCAAAGGCTAGAGTGTTCGTACAAATCCACTTAGTCTGACCAGTCACTCTTACCTGGGAACTCTTGGGGTGAGTTTCCACTTATAGGCTTAAGCATGTCTTCGCGATACATTATAATGACCCATTTACTTTGATTAGTCAACGTGTATCGTTTGTTTGTGTTGACAAACGAACGAATGACCACCATCCTTATTTCGTTGATATTTTCAATACCTCTCTTGATTTATTTCAATGTCAATCTCACATATCTTCCTTCATTTGTTCTTTTAGAATGCCTCCTCGATGTGATATAACTCAAAATGCCGAAATGGCAGCACTTATCGCTCAGCAAATTGCTGCTGTACTCCCAAATCTCGTGACCCAACTATATCCAGCGAACAACAACAATAACAATCCGTGCAATTATAAACAACTTTGTTTGGCTAAACCACTTTAGTTTTTGGGTCTGAAGGAGCTATTGGGCTCCTGCAATGGTTTGAGAGTCTCAAAAGCACATTCCGTCATGTGCAATGCCCGAATGAACGAAAAGTTGAGTTTGCCTCGAGTGTATTCAAGAAAAGAGCTCTTACATGGTGGAATGGTATTATGAGAGATAGGGGTGCCGATGTGGCAATGGTAAAAACTTGGGAAGAACTTCGGGCTCTTATGATGAGGGAATTCTGCCCTCGCCACGAGCAAAGGGCGCTCGAAAACGAATTTCACGATCTTAAGTAAGATAGTGGAGAACATCTTGCGTATACTGACTGGTATGAGGAGTTAAGTTTGTTGTGTCCAATGATGGTGACGCGTTTGGATAAGGCGATTGACAAGTATATCGATGGTTTGCCTGACCCTATTCAGGACATAGTTACTGGAAGTAACCCAACCACTGTCCGACAAGCCATTGTGCTAGCTGCAACCCTGACCGAATCTCAGGTCAAAAAGGGTAACCTTCACCGCAAAGGCGACAAGAAATCATCCGCCAAGACAACCTAAGAGAAAACAGAGGAAAACAAAGCCGAACCTTCCAAACAATCGATGAAGTGAAAGGCTTCTCAAAATTTTGTCATGACTGCACAACCCAATCAGGCTCCCAAAACCAACCAGCTCAACCTCCTGCAAGAAAACCTTATGCGGGAACTGCACCGTTATGTAATCGGTGCAATGCTCACCACCAAGCTCATCTGCAGTGCCGACAATGCACTACATGCGGAAAACTTGGTCATGTAGCCAACATCTGTCGTTTCAACCCAAACCAAGTTGCACAGAACCCTGTTCAACCACAAGCAAATCCCATTCCACCTCACTTACCATCCGGGTCATGTTTTAATCGCGGAGAAATGGGTCATTACATGAACAATTGCCCAAAACTAGTCAATGCCAATCCAGCTCGTGGGCGAGCATTCAATATCAACGCCAACGAGGCCCATGCTGATAACAAAGTCGTTAACGGTACGTTACTTGTTAACAATTGTCATGCTTCAGTTCTTTTTGATTCGGGTGCTGATAGAAGCTTTGTATAACTAGCCTTTGAACCTTTGCTTTCAATGTCGAGAACTAAACTAGGAAAGCCCTTGTCAGTCGAAATAGCTAGTGGCGAACCTCTTAAACTTGATTCTGTCGTTCGTGATTGTCAATTGAACCTCAATAACCATCTTTTTGCCATTAACCTCACGCCAATGCAACTAGGGAGTTTCGACATCATTATAGGAATGGATTGGTTAACTAAACACCAAGCTGAGGTGATCTGTTTTGACAAGATAGTACGAATACCTCTTCCCTCTGGTGAAGTCTTAGAAGTTCGTGGAGATAAACCCGCTAGTAATCTTAAACTCATGACATGTACCCGAGCCCAACTATACTTGCGAAAGAATTATGTGGCTTTCTTGGCACATATCGTAGAGGAGAAAAGAAAAAGCAAAACTACTCAGGACAAATATTTCCTGAATTACTTGGTTTACCTCTTGTACGACAAGTTGAGTTTCGTATTGATCTTGTACCTGGTGCCAACCCAATAGCCAAATCTCCTTACCGTCTTGCACCGTCTGAGATGCAAGAGTTATCGAAACAGCTTTAAGAACTATTGGACAAAGGATTCATTCGTCCGAGCTATTCAACTTGGGGCGCTCCTGTCATATTTGTGAAAAAGAAGGATGCATCCTTCCGCATGTGTAGCGATTACCGTGAGCTCAACAAACTCACGATCAAAAATCGATATCCCCTACCTCGCATTGATGATCTTTTTGATACTAAAAGGTGCTACCTGTTTCTCCATGATTGATCTACGTTCTAGGTATCATCAGCTTCATGTACTCGAGGAAGATATTCCAAGGAATGCTTTCCGCACTCGATACGGTCACTACGAATTTACTGTTATGCCTTTCGGTTTGACAAATGCTCCAGCCGTATTCATGGACTTGATGAATCGGGTTTGTAAACCTTATTTTGATAAGTTCATCATTGTTTTCATCGACGACATTCTCATTTATTCTAAGTCTCAAGCCGAACACGAACAACATCTCCAGTTAACAATGGAACTTCTGAAGAAAGAACAATTATTTGCTAAATTCTCCAAATGCGAGTTTTGGTTGAGAGAAGTTCAATTCTTAGGACACACAGTCAATGAGCAAGGTATACATGTGGATCCTTCCAAAATCACTGCAATTAAGGATTGGAACACACCTACTACTCCCATAGAAGTTCGCTCATTTCTTGGTCTTGCTGGGTATTATCGCCGTTTTATCGCAAACTTCTCAAAGATCGCGGTTCCCCTCACTGCTTTAACTCAAAAGAATAATACTTTTGAGTGGGGACCTAAACAAGAGGAAGCCTTCCAAACACTGAAACAAAAGTTTTGTGATGCTCCTATTCTATCTTTACCGGATGGCAACGATGATTTTGTTGTCTATTGTGATGCTTCGAATCTATGCCTTGGTTGTGTTCTCATGCAACAAGATAAAGTCATAGCCTACGCATCAAGACAATTAAAAATTCACGAGAAGAACTACACAACTCATGATCTTGAGTTAGGTGCTGTATTTTTTACTCTCAAAATTTTTTGACATTATCTATATGGTACGAAATGTGTGGTTTTCAAGGACCATAAAAGTTTCCAACACATATTTAATCATAAGGAGCTGAACATGAGGCCACGACGCTGGGTCGAACTTTTAAACGACTACCACTGCGAAATTTGCTACCATCCTGGCAAGACGAATGTCATAGCCGATGCATTAAGTCGTAAGGAATATGTCAAGCTTCATTGTGTTCGAATTCAAACTGATATCCAGACACGTATCCTTCAAGCCCAACGTACATGTGTGAACCAAAGCTTGTTCAAAAATGAGCTACCTTAAAATCTTGAACTTCAACTCGAAACGAAAGACAATGGCTTACTCTATTATTTGAACCGTTTGTGGGTTCCAAGTCAAGACAATCTCCGCACCTTATTGATGGACGAAGCTCATAAGTCTCGTTATTCAGTCCATCTTGGTGCAGATAAAATGTACAAGGATCTTCGTACCCGGTACTGGTGGCCGGGTATGAAGAAAGACATTGCCTTGTATGTGTCGAAATGCCTAACTTGTCTTAAAGTCAAGGCTAAACATCAACGCCCATCTGGTTTGCTTGAATAACCAGAAATACCGGTATAGAAATGGGAAAACATAGCGATGGATCTCATTACTAAACTACCGCGCACATCTAGAGGTCATGGTGCTATTTGGGTAGTTATCGATCGCCTAACGAAGTCAGCACACTTTTTGGCAATTCGTGAGGATTTCTCTACTGACAAACTCGCTAAAATCTATGTAGATGAGATTGTATCTCGTCATGGCGTTCCTTTGGACATCATATCTGACAGAGATGCTCGGTTCTCATCTCACTTTTGGAAGACCATGCAAACTGCCATGGGTACCAAACTCAGTCGGAGCACTACTTATCATCCTCAAACGGATGGACAAACTGAAAGGACAATTCAAACACTGGAGGATATGCTTAGAGCATGTGTGATCGACTTTGGTGGTAGTTGGGATTTGCATATACCATTAATCGAATTTTCCTGCAACACTAGTTATCACGCCAGCATCGACATGGCACCTTTCGGAGCTCTATACGGTCGAAAATGTCGTTCACCTGTCTGTTGGAATGAAGTTAGAGAGTCTAAGTATACTGGAACTGAACTTATTCATGACACAACTGACAAAGTCAAGAAAATACACGATAACCTTCTGACAGCTAGAAGCCGTCAAAAGAGTTATGCGGACAAGCGACGCAAGCTCTTGGAATTTCAAGTTGGTGATCACGTCCTACTCAAGGTATCCCCTTGGAAAGGTGTGGTCAGATTTGGAAAGAAAGGAAAACTTGCACCACGATACGTTGGACCATTCAAGATCGTTGAGAGAATCGGAAAGGTGGCCTACCGACTTGAGCTACCTCCGGAACTTGGGAACGTTCACCCAACATTCCACGTGTCCAATCTAAAGAAATGTTTAGCCGATGCAAATCTTCACATCCCCCACGATGAAATTCACGTTGATAATACTATGCACTTTGTCGAGAAACCTATGGAGATTTTGTACCTGAAGTCAAGAAACTCAAGCGTAGACGAATACCGATAGTCAAAGTTTGCTGGGAATCCAAACGTGGCCCAGAATTTACTTGGGAACAAGAGGATCAAATGAAAGCAAAATACACACATCTGTTTCCACAAGTTTCCTCTAATTAGATTTCGGGATGAAATTTCCTAAAGTAGGGGAGACTATAACATTTTGTGGTGATTCAATCATGTAACGATTCCAAAACAAGTTATCAATCAATGAATTATTGTGTTTTATTTCCGAGATTGGTTTATTTATCATGACAACTGCACATGTTCAATTCTTGCACGAATCCAAACTTTCAAACAACTTCTGGAAGTGAAATCACAAACAGTTACACAAACGTAATCAGTTTAATGTGATGTACACTCCAGAACAATGAAACAACCCAAACATACCGTAAATATCATTTACATAACTTAGAAATAAGTTTTGAAGGGTTCGGTATGGCAAAAACATGCTTATGCAACTCCATGGACTATTTTGCAAAATCTGTGAAAGTATGCCGATTCAATTATTTCTTAATACGGAACACGTACGCACATTCAAAAATTTAATAATCATTAAAATCTTATATCTTAGTGATTGGAATGCAAAAATAACATTTGTTACGCAATTACGGTCGTTTTCGCGTTAATTAAAGTGTTCGTCGTAATTAAGCGAAAAAAGAAACCGTACAACTGAACGAACCAACATCCGTGACATTTTCGGACATATTTCAAGTTCCCTATGCTTTATTGTCCTTATAGAGCTTAAAAATTAGGTTAACGGGTGTTAGAATTGCCAAAACAAAACAAATCAAAGTTTAGGGCCAAATTGTCAATTTTTGAAAGTTGCTGCCAGCAGGTGTCCTTGCAGACCGTATCCATGGACCCATATGGTCCGTAAGACCTGCCTAGCACAGCAACACCTCACTTAACACTTGTAATGATCTGAAAGCAAGCCTTAACACTTGGAATGATCTTGTGGCACATGAACATCTACAAATAGCAACCAAGTTCTCCATCATTCCTTGCTCAATTCTTTTCTTTCTCACATTTGCTCTAAGTTGGAGTGCTTCCCATCTGAGCATTCTTCATCCTTAAGCTCTTCAAGTGTTCTTCAACACAAGTAAGTGCTCTTTCCTAGTCTTGTTCATTTCTTTAAGCTATTTTGAGCTAATTGTCAAATAGTTTGACTTACTGTTTGTCTTTCATTCTGACCATGAATTGGTCAAAGCAAAGTTCAATTGAATTTTGCAACGTGATCGTAATCACAAGGTTATGATCCATAGCGATCATGCCTACTGATTACCACGTTTACTAGTCGAATTGACGAGTCAAAGTTTCGGTCAAAATGTGCATTATGCGCATTTTGCAACGAAACTATTTTCGGGTATCAAAACACTAAGTTTTGATACCAAAACATTTTTATAACTTAGTTAGACATGTTTTGACATGGGTCTAACTCGTCACTTTTAGTTTAGTGCTTATTTAGGGTCGTAAGTCGAGCGGTCTTGACCATCGCTTTGACATTCGAATTCGACCCGTTTAGTCGATCTTAGGATCCGACCAAACACATATTTGTGACCGTAGTTATATAGAGAATAACCCTCTGAGGTTATACCTTATGGTCACGTAGTTTGGTTAGTATTATGTTAAGTCACTGGTTATGCCTTTATAAATGAACAAAATGCCCTTTTTGTGCATAAATCGATTCTAAGCATATGTAACCAATATTTTGAAATATAAACTGATGTTGCAACTATATTAAACATGTTTTTGCATATAAGACTTGTCATAACACATATCTAACCATCCGAACACATATTTACGCAAATGATTCGTTAAAGTAGCGTAAACTACCTTAACGAGTCATAACGGGTCAAAAGCACTTAGGAACCTTTCCAAATCAGAATGTTAACTTTGTTAAACCATTTCATATGAGTTCCAACACTCATTGGGTTTACAAGACCTCATTCTATCTGATCCGCCGATTAAAGTCCAGATATTTACATAGTTATCTTATTTTAGGACACGCTTGAATTCTCAAAGTCATGAGTTTGTTTGATCATTAATAACAAGGGACATACTAGAAATTCCAAGTGAGTACATAGTTCCCCTCTTTTATGTTTTTGCAAATATTTTGGGGTGATTCATATGCGCTAAACCGTTTTCAAGTTTTCGAAATACAAAGTCTATAGTTTATATAATAATACGATTCAATAATGTGAACGAACTTGTTGGTGCATTGTATCCCTAACAAGAATGACATTCATTAACTTTGGCCAAGCTGACCAGTAGTAGGTTATGGTACATAGGACTGACAATCCCGTTACCAAGGTTCCCGGTGTTTGTGGAGAAGTTTGGGAAGCGACTGAAACTGTATTTGTAACAAACCCTTTGGGGGTTTGTTAGGTGGTCTTGGACGAGTCAACAAAGGCTTGAATGTATTCACGTAACGACCACAAGTTTTCACATTTAAAACAAGGATGGTTGAACGACTGGTTTATAGAAGGATGATTGAACAATTGGTTTACAATAGGTGATTAGATAACGCGGCGGGTGTACTATAATAAAAGCATGGTGGATACGTCGTTGGTACTTCCTATATGTAAGTTTAACCATATTGTTTATAAACTTTAACCAAATTGTTTTAGTTAAGATTCATGGCTACAAGTCTTTATAAACTTTAACCAAATTGTTTTAGTTGGTTAATTATTATTGCAATACCAAAACACTTTTTTATACAAAGTTTCCATTTAACGACTCTAGTGGTCTGACGAGTATTGCAATACTTATACAAGGCCATGAATTTGACACACTCACAAATCCTAGGTACTTGCCGACATATTTTTGCTGACTCGTTTTCACATATGTTTTAGGAGCTTAGGTGTGACGAATTACAATGCATGAATCACGTAGGAATGGACGGGCCTTAGTGATGATAAAACAAGAAAGACAATTTAATTATGTTTTGTTTCCATTTAATTTCCAAGACAATGTAAACAATATTAATGATATAATACCAAAACTTTAAATGCCATGGCTGTGTAACAATCTGTTAATGTGACCCCTGACGTTTCCACCGCGGTTTATTGTTTTTACATAGTCGGCGTGTTACATTATCTATCAATCAGAAAGGATATCGTACCAGAAGCTTGGTTTATTACACCAATTACGAGGCAGAGTTTTGGGATTTAGGGGATTTGGTATTTGAACAAAGATTCGGGAGAGCAGAAGATCGATTTTTGAAATCGAATTGAGCGATTTGAACAAATCCCAGACTACTTCTTATATAGCCCATCTAAGCTTCTCCCGTGCGTCGCACGGGGATCAGGGATCCTCTCGCGTGGCGCGAAAACTCCTATCTAGGACTAGCTCAGCCTTATGTCGCGAAATGCTGCCACGTAATCTAGTACTCTCCCTCGCGTCGCGAGAGAATTCCAGGATTTTGGCGCATGGGAGGTCAATTTTTTTTAGCTTCGTGCTGGGTCTTACCATGCCTATTCGGGGTTTCAATCAAGGCTCGTTCTCGAGTGTTTTTAAGTATTGTTACATCCTCCCCACCTTGTTTAGAATCTCGTCCTCGAGATTCACTGAAACAAGTAAGGATATTTTCGTTTCATTTCTGATTCTAATTGCCAAGTATATTTTGGTCCTCGTATCGAATCCCATTTTACTTTGACCAAAATCAATCTTTTATGTTTGAGATTCTTAACCTTCCTATCCCGATTTGGAGAGGTTTCTCAATAAATTTTAATTTTTCACTGGCCTCTATATCTTGAAGAGGTACCATTAAAGACTCATCAGCTAAACATTTCCTCAAATTACATACATGAAATACATCATGTATACCAATTATTTCTTCAGGTAACTGTAACTGATAAGCTACTGGACCAATTCGCTTAATAACCTTAAATGGTCCAACATACCTTGGGCTTAACTTTCCTTTCTAACTAAATCGAACTACTCCTTTCCAAGGAGAAACTTTTAACAGTACACTGTCTCCAATTTGAAATTCTAACGGCTTACGTCTATTATCTGCATAGCTCTTTTGACGATCTCGTGCCGTTTTCAGTTTTTCTTTGACTTGAATTATCTTATCTGTTGTTTCTTGTACAATCTCGGGACCTGATAATTGCTTTTCTCCTATTTCTGCCCAACATACTGAGGTTCGACACTTTCGTCCATAAAGTGCTTCAAATGGGGCAGCATACTTGTATGATAACTATTGTTATAGGAGAATTCCATTAATGGCAAATGATCGTCCCAACTACCTCGAAAATCTATTACACATGCCCTCAGCATGTCCTCCAATGTTTGAATTGTCCTCACACTTTGTCCATCAGTTTGAGGATGATAGGCTGTGCTTAAATTTAGTTGTGATCCCATAGTCTTTTGGAAACTTGTCCAAAAATGAGAAGTAAAACGACTATCTCTATCAGACACAATAGATAATGGGACTCCATGTAATGACACTACATCATCCACATATAATTTAGCTAGTCTTTCCATGCTAAAGGTTTCCTTCATTGGTAGGAAATGATTTGATTTGGTTAATCGATCCACAATCACCCAGATTATGTCGTTACTTTTTCTTGTTTTGGATAATTTAGTAACAAAATCCATTGTTATCAATTCCCATTTCCATACTAGCATTTCTAACTGTTGAAGTCAACCTGAAAGTTTTTGATGTTCAACTTTAACTTCATTTAGAAATATAACTAGCTATGTCCTTTTTCATTCCTATCCATCAAAAATTCTTTCTCAAATCTTGATAAATCTTGTCGTTACCAGGATGCATCGTATACTTAGACTTATGGGCTTCCTCTAAAATTCTATGTCTAAAGTTCCCTTGGATAGGTACCTAAATTCTTTTCTCATGGAATCTCCAAATTCCATCTGTTCCTTATGCTAACTCTCTTAGCATTCCTTTTAATCCTTCAGCCTCATCCTTGATTGCTGCTTCCTGGGTACTTTTTAATTGTTCCATTAAATCTACATGCAGATTTAATATGAGAGCATGTACTCGTTTTGGCTTTTCATGATACTTACGACTTAAGGCATCAGCTACTACATTAGCTTTACCTTCGTGATATTGAATATCACAATTGTAGTCACTTAGAATTTCCATCCATCGCCTTTGCCTCATGTTCAATTCTTTTTTCCCAAAAATATACCTTAAGCTCTTATGATCTGTAAAAATGGTAAACTTACCACCATATAAATAATGTCTCCAAATTTTAAGGGTAAAAATTATTGCTCCTAGTTCTAAATCATGAGTTGTATAATTTTCTTCGTGCTTCTTCAGTTACCTAGACGCATAAGCAATCACCTTTTCTCGTTGCATCAAAACACATCCTCATCCTAATCTAGAAGTATCACAAAATAATACAAAATCCACAGTTCCTTCTGGTAATGCAAGTATCGGCGCATTTGCTAACCTTTGCTTCAAGGTTGTAAAGGCTTCTTCTTGATTGGGTCCCCATTCAAACTGGGTTGTATGAAACCTTTTTCTAGCAACTCATCTAATTACTTCTTTAATTCCAGCATCTCCGTTGGTGCTAATCGATAAGGTGCTTTAGCGATTGGAGCAGTTCCAGGTATCAGATGAATTCTGAACTCTACTTCTTGATCCGGTGGTAGTCAAGGTAGATCCTCTGGGAAACGTCAGGGTATTCCGATACTACCGGAATTTCTTTCAGCTCCTTGCCTTTATTGTTAATGATTACAGAAATCATATACACTATACCTTGCTGTGACAACTGTGAAAAATCCCGGTAAACTTTGCTTGGTATGAGTCAGCGGTAACCGGACGTGACATGTATATCAAGATACTGGTTGGGATTACGTGTGATGATACGAATTTTTGATACTCAGGATGAAACCAGGTACACCATAATCGGTCCAAAACTTTAAGTATGCTTAAAACAATAATTGTGCAAAAAAACCTAAACACCTACTTGACTTGTGTGCTATACTAAATGATATATGTTATGTCTCGGAGGAATCCGAGAGCAAGTCATGGTTAACATGACACTATTAAGGGCCAACGGTGCGAGGTTAATGTTGTGTTAAACGGGAGCTTTCCGTTTAACATCGCGTTAAACGTTTGATGACGATTATTGGGCCAACGGTAGGGCTATTTAAGATTCTGAGTTCAAGAAACATCTTAGTTATGTGTCACAGACCATGACATAAGATTTGAAGCAAATCGGAGCTCGGGCACGCAAAATGAGGCAGTTTCCCGGTTAGGGAAACGCCTTTGTGTTAAGAACAACGAAAGACAAACCAAACATGCAAGGAATGGTCAATGAAGCCTAAAAACACTTAAACTACCCTAATATGAGGCTATTATGATTAAAACGTAACCGTGTTCGGGTTTCGAGGCGGTTATGCACGGTTTTTAAAACCGAGTCTTTTAAAACTAAAAACGCGAAAAAGGAGTCTGTTTCACAAATCGGGGACGCGTATGGACCCGAAAATGAACCTAAACACAAAACCGAATATAAACATCATCTTTTTACCTTGAAAAGCGAAGCACGACAAAACGGGGGTGGGGTAGGGGTGCCCCCACTTGCGACGCCCCTCCCCCCCCTTGTGTATATATATATTTTCTATTTTTTTTCTTCATTTTTCTCAAAAAATCTGCTCAAAAACTTCAAGAACACAGCTGATCTTCACCTTATTTCAGCCAAATCAAAGGTATTATTTATGATTTACATGGTTTTGATGATAATTTCTTGTGAAAACATGAACTAGACAAAGAAAACCCTTTTTAATCCATGATTTTGGATGATTTAAACATGATTCTTGGCTAAATAAGATAACAACATGGATTCCTTGATGTTATATGGTAGCCAAGATCACAAAACTTCGGTTTTGGTTACCCTAATTGACCCCTAATTGACCAAAATCGAATAACAAAGTAATTAACCGAAAAACAATGAAACAGACTTGATTGACATGAATTATGGCATGTTTGGATTGTACTTGATGTGTATGTACTAAATATAGCACCACCGCACTTCTAGAATCAAGAGAAATGCCCGGAAACGAAGCTTGCGCTAGGTATAACGGCCGAAACCTTCGCCTAGAATAGGCAGAATATTGTTTAGACTATAATTCGGTCCGTCGTGCTTGGATTGCACTGAAATATGGTGTGGTGATGTAAGGTATTAACAGGAATGTCCACGTAAAATTTTAGAATTTTCAGAATTTTCAATGATTTTTTGTGAAGTTTTGACTGTTTTACCAAAAGTAATCCAGAAAATATACCAAACAGAGTCAATAAATCACCAAAATTTTTATGAACACTAAGGAACATATAGGGAATGTTTTGGAAAGTTTGGGAGTCCATTGATTGAAGTATGATTTGGATTAAAAATCCGCGTTTTGGGAGTTTTTGGTAGCCGGAAACGCACTGTAACGAAACCGGAAAAATCCCAAATTTTTGTAGGGAGTTCCTAGACATAATTGGAATATTTTGAGAATTTTTGGACTTCATATGATAAGCAATGTGAATTATTCGGTTAACTATTGTTTTAAAAATAATTTAATTTAGAAATTAAAATGGCTAAATAAATTCCCGAATTCTTTTTCTCATAATCTACATATTTTTATTGACGTTATAAAAAGTTCCAGATTTTTATTCAACTTGTGGATTAAAGGGGAATTTACGGAATTTACAATGGTTTATTTTAAACTAATAGCGGCAGTTTACCGCATAACGAACCTGCCGGAACCGGAGACTGACCGAACCCGACATTTACTATAATTGGAACACCAGAAGCATTCCGGGAGATTCCAAGGTCGTTTGGACAGTAGGGGTATGTCCAATGTCAGTTCGGGAGAATCCCGGCGGCGAGAATGGAAACTTAATTTTGGGCAACATGGACTCCCCAAACGCCCAAACTCCTTAACGAAAAGTTAATCTTTCTTAAATAACAACATGTTGACACTATTGGTATTCCCGTACTATTATCCGTACATGTCAAACAACTGACTTTGGCTGGCACGCGAAATGGTGCCTCGAAGCCAAACTGAAAAACTAATACTACCCTGACATCCATTACCATACCAGTGTCCTATAGACTCAGTCCAGGGTGAAAACTTATAACCGGATCTAAGTTATAACAATTACCAATTTAGATGATAATTCGAGACCCTACTTGCATGCGTGCTATTAAAGCTGATCTAGTTGCATAATAACTCTTTGATTAAGGCTGCTACCCGCACTGTGAGTTTCACTCCCCCACTTTTAAACTGTTTTACTGTTCTCTGGGGTGATTTGCATGTTACAAACTGTGTTAATTGCACCAACTTGCGATGATGTGAATTACCTAACACACGAACTATCCCCACTACAAGTGATTAGCATAAGCCGTGGGCAGTGGATAGTACTATTGGTCTGACAAACCCAATTGTTACGACCGGACTGTGTGTCGGAAAACAGGCAACTGCACGCGTCCTAAACTTGATTATGTTGTTAGACATAACTACACTGGGGCGTTGAACTGCACGTGACACAGTTGGTGGGCTGGGGGTGTCTACGTGACACAGCCTGGCGGGCTGAGGTGTCGAACGTGACACGGCATTGTTAAAACAGTCAAGGTTTCACTTGTACACTCGTGTAATTCCATCTATGATCTGTGACTCATGCAATTAAACTTGTTAAAGCATTTTGCTACAAAACAACCTAACCAGTGAAACTCACCGGCTCGGTTAGCTGACCCTTTTTAAAACTAACATGAATTTCAGGTAACTTGAGACTGGTGTGATCCATGTATGTTGTTCAAGACGTGTTTATAGACGAATACTGATATAATCACATGCGGCTTAGAAGACTTATGTGGTTCATGGGAACACGCAGTTGTAACATACATATAGTATGTAATCGACATTTTGTAAGTAATAAAATGTAGTGTCTTTATAAACAATGTGCTTGTACCAGAGGTGTCTGTTGCATCCTGTGTTTTCTTCCGCTGCAGATTGGGGTGTGACACTTGCTTCCTTCCGTAACTTGCAACCTTCATCACAGAGATGAATTTTGTTGGCTTGATCGACTTGTCTCCTCGAATCATGATCATTTCTCCTGCTGGCGTACGAATCTCAACAGTATTCTGATCACATAGGGTTCGAGCATGATTGGTTACTAACCAATCCATTCCCAATACTACATCGAATCCAGCTAGATTCATTGGTACCAAGTTTGCCGTGAACTTATGTCCTAATAATTCTATCTTCGCTCCTTGAAGTACTTCGTGTATGTTGGTAGGGTTTCCTTCCGCCGTTTCTACCGTACAAGCTTGACTAAGCTTAGTTAATTGTTGATTAAGCACTTGACAGAATGCAGTATTTATAAAACTTTGATTTGCACCAGAGTCAAATAATACTTTAGCGTACATGTCATGGACAAGAAACGTACCAGCGATCACGTCTGGAATCATGGCTGCCTCCTGTGCAGTAAGTACGAATGCACGTACGTTCTTTTTAGCTCCGTCTGCTGCCTTTGTCTTGTTGTCAGGTACTTTTGTTAACTTTGGGCAATCTAGATGGATATGGCCTGCTTCTTCGCAATTGAAACAAACTCTGGATTTATTTTTTGTTCTACATTCCTCTTCTTTATCTCCAGGTGTTTTGCAGAAGTTGCAGTACTTAGCACATCTTCCTGAGTACTTCCTATTACAGAATTTACAGAAAGGTATAGAAGATGATTGTCCTACCCCTTTCCTTCTGTAAGTATTACCAGAACGAATTCTTGGGTAATCTTCTGGGCTAATTCTTTCTTCTTATTTTCTTCTCTAGTGCGGATTAATCCATCAGTCAAAGTATTGGCCAGCTCGACTGCTTCTTCAATAGTCTGAGGTCTAGCTGCCTTGACTATATCATGGATTTCACTAATCAATCCCTAAATATGACGAGAAATTAGTACAGGTTCTGGCGAAGCCAGAGTTGGTACCATTCTTGCATATTCAAAGAACGTTGTCGTATATTCACGACACTTTACATCAACCATTCTATGATTTAGGAACTCGTTTGCCATTTGTTCCTTCTCATTTGGCGGAAAAAATTTCCTTTTTGCCATATCCTTAAACTCTTTCCAACTTATGGCATAAGCCATGTCGTTTCCTTTTGCCTGTAGAATGGTATTCCACCATTCTAATGCTTCTTCTTTGAAGAGATTGGAAGCATACATTACTTTGTCTTCTTCAGCACATTTACTGATTTTTAGGACATCTTCCGTCTTTCTAACCATCGTAGTGCAGATGTGGCTCCTTCACTGCCAGCAAACTCAGTTGGCTTACAGACTAGAAATTCTTTATAGGAACATCCAGCAGTCATTGCTTTCTTCTTTTTAGGAGATGGGACTATGATAAGGTTATCTTTGCCTCCATTTACACTGTGGCTAAAGCTGTTATCATGGGTGCGTTTGCTATTCACAGTTTTGGTATGTTCTGTCGGGTTTTTAACGACTTCTATAATTAAGGGAATAGCATTAGCGATGCCTTGGGCGATTATGTTTTCTATAGCCTTTTTGTCCAAAGGATTTTTCTTGATTATTCAGAATCGATTGATTAACTTCGTTTGACATCTGAATTACAAGCAATTTTCACAGATTAATATCACAGAATAAATAATTAAAATACCATGAAAATAACAAGTCATAATATATTCTCAAATTTCGATCATTGCGACTTTACTCTTTTCATACATTATGCATCATATATATTACATACACTACCACATATATTTTACATAGTTATATATGTAGATATATTTTAGTTTTCGTTTTTTTTTCTTTTTTTTACAAAACACAAAATTACATTATACATATATTTATTATATAGGGTTAACGTCTGCTTCAGAAATGGAGCTCCCTTTCGTCGTACTTCCAGATGAGATTTTCTCCCACGTTTCGGATTCTGCTTCCTGCGTCTATTAATTCTTTTCCATAGTGGCGTAGCTCCGCCACATTTTCCGGGTTCATTGAAGGAAAGGTTGGGGGTGCGGGTTCATAATTTGGGTAGTATTGATAGGGGTCGGTCATGAGATCGGTAAATGCCCAGTCATTAGTCCACCATTCTTCAGCTAAGTTTATGCTGGTTGTTGTGGTAGGTTTGGTTCTAAGTTCATAGGTTCATGATTATTGGGTATGGGTGGCATAATAAGCTCAAGTTGGTTGGGTACAGGCCTGAACATTTGGTAATTTGATAAACGTTGATCTAGTTCTATCTAGGTGAGTGGTGAGGGATTTGGGTTAGAGCTTTCACCTACGGTTATGTTTCCTGTAGGGTTTTCAGTTGGTTTAGTTGCAGTTGTGGGTTTCTTCTTTTTGTTTCTTTTGACTTGCCAGTCCAACCTTCTTTTTTCGAGGGATTTCCTACTGACTGGTTGAGCTCGAAAAACCATTGGTTCATCTGTATCCGCATCGTATCCAGATTGCGTGCCGGGTTGGTGTTTGATAGCATCCATGTCAGAATTATTAACTGATATATTCTGAAAAGCTTCGACTATTCCTCTGTCGCTCATACTATTAGCCAGAAACAATAAAAACAACGAACTCCGAAAAATGAATATATAATATTTAGTTAGTGTTATAATAATCACAGAAACTATTACACATATTTTCTGACTACTAATTTTAAGTATTTTCAAAATACTTAATTAGCTTAAACCAGTGGCTCTAATCCACCTTCTGTCCCGGCCCTACCCTGGGCGGGAGCCATGAGCAGATGTAGTGGTACCGGTGTTTATTAAAGTTTTCACAGTGGAATTTTCATCGGGACTAGGTGTTAAGAAAATTATCAGAGTTTTCAAAAACACCGTAGTTTTCATTTCATAAAACGTGGGATGAAACCCGTATTTACATAAAGGATTTCTTTCTTAGGGATAAACCCTTGATTACAAAACACGTCTTATTCAGGTTTTCATAACCACTTATTTAAGCTTTGAATGCCTCCTAGCACTTTTCCTTTACTTCACAGTAATCACCTGAACGCGTTTTGAAAACATTTGGTCAGTGAAAAATACTGGTGAGTTCATTCAAATTTTGTAAAAGACAAAATGTTATAATTACAGCATTAAGGGTTTTTACATCTGTTTATAATATATATTTCAATTACTCAATCAGTATTCGTCACCTATCCAAAGTTGGTGACTGTGGTCATATTACTATTGGCTAACTTTCGTCTAATAGTAATGCTGGGCTAGTAATGTATACAAAACCCCACATACCGGCAGTAATTTTAGAATACAGAAACTTAATCACTGTAAATACAACTTGAAAACATTTAGGGTTTTGTAAAAGCATTAGAGAAAAAGAGAATACTCACAATGTTGTGAGAAAAAGAGAATGACTCACATTGCAGATTTAGGTTACTAACACTAGCCTCCTGGTTTAGTTCCTAGGTTCCTAGTTAATTAGACAAACAATGCACATGTATTAGTGTATTAACCCAATTCAACTTTAACGATAATCACGAGTTCAAAACCAACAACGAGATGACAAAGTATAGCCTTAATTAGGCAATACTTAAACATCTGTCGGCTAGGTTTATCTATCAATCAGAAAGGATATCGTACCAGAAGCTTGGGTTATTACATCGATTACGAGGCAGAGTATCGGCATTTAGGGGATTTGGTATTTGAACAGAGATTCGGAAAGCAGAAGACCGACTTCTGAAATCGAATTGAGCGATTTGAACAAGTCCTAAACTGCGAGGTCAGCTTGGTCATCAGTATAGGCTTGCCACATGTCGCGAAATGGTGCCACGTAATCTGGTACTCTCCTACGCATCGCGGGGGAATCCTAGGATTCTGACGCATGGCGCTTGGGAGGTCAAATTTTTTTTTTAGCTTCGCACTGGGTATTACCACGCGTGTTCGGGGTTTCGATCAAGGCTCGTTCTTGAGTGTTTTTGAGTATTGTTACAAGTAATCGTAGTTAGTAGAGTCTCGTGGGTTCGGTACTTGGACTTACTTGAGCATTACTACATTAACCGGTACACTTTTCGGTTATGTGGCCTAGGTTTTTATAGAGTCTAGTTATTAGTTTTTAGAGTGTTTAGTTTAGGGTTAAAATTAGTTAGTTAATTAAACCGCTTAGAGCACATCATATACATTGGGATGGATACTGATATTTCATTACTTCCCTTGATGATTTTAGTCGATTTATATGGATGTATCCTTTAACTTGTCATTATCAAGTGGTTGATTGCTTTTCTCATTTCAAACCGCTTGTTGAGAACCCTTTCTCTTGTACTATCAAACATATTCAGTGTGATGGTCCTTCTGAGCTCATTCGTGTATATATAGCCTGTTTTCTTTCTAACTAGCATTGCTTATCACATTTCATGTCCCTATACTTCCCAACAAAATGGAGTTGCTGAGCGGAAAAATCGCCATGTTTTTGAGGTAGCTCAAGGTTTATTGTTTCATGCTCGGTTGCCAAAGAAATTATAGTATGATGCATATGCCACTGTCGCCTTCCTTACTAGTTACCCTCACCGGTACTTCATCACTAATATCCTTACGAGGTCCTATTTGGATCTCGTCCTAATTACTTTATTCTTCACACTTTTAGGTGTTTGTCTTATTTGTTTCTTGGTGATACTCGTGTAGATAAACTCTCACCCAGATCTACTCCATGTTTCTATGGTGGCTATTCTCCTGATCATCTTGGTTATCTTTGTTATGATTCTCATACTTATTTTACTTATACATCTTGACATCTTCGCTTTCATGAGATGATTTTTTTATATTCTCAATTCTTCCACTTCTGCTTCTTCTTCCTCTATTTCTACTTCATCATTCTCTATTCCTCCTTTTCCTTTGTTCATTCATCCTCCTCCTATTCCTCCTACTTCCTCTTCTTCTCCTCCTCTTACTTTTTCTCATTTTTCTCCTTCTCCTTCCTCAACACCACCACCAACTCCTCCTCCCTTGTTTAGACTTACTCGATGGTTACTCTTCTTGTGATCACACACGATATCCTTGCTAGTTTCCATATCATTTTCTCTTTCATGTTCCCCTACTCCCACTACCGAGCCTTTTACATTTAGACAGGCTTAGCAGTGGTTCGTTCGGTGGGATGTGATGCGTTATGAGATTAGTGCTTCACATGCGAACCAAACTTGGCGTCTGGTCCAGGCTCCGACTGATGCCAACATTGTTGGTTGTAAGTGGGTTTATAGGATTAAGCATAATCCTAATGGTTTTGTGAGTTGATACAAAGCCCGACTTGTTGCCAAGGGCTTTCATCAGACTAATAGTGTTGCCTCATGGTTAAACACACCACTACTCGTCTTTTCTCTCTGTTGTTTTTCCTGTGGATGGGTCATTAGGTAGGTTAATGTCAACAATGCCTTTCTTCATGGTGATTTATTTGAGACTGTGTATATGTCACAACCTTCGGGATTTGATGACTCTTCTCGGCCTCATCATGTTTTCTTACTGTACTCGGCTCTTTATGGCCTAAAGCAGACACCCAGAGCTGGTTTTCCAATCTATCATCGGCTTTTGTTTCTGATAGATTTTCCCAGTGTCTCTCTACACCTCCTTCTTTGTCTATTGTTGAGATTTGATCATGTGTTATGTCTTGGTTCATGTGGATGACATTCTTATTACTGGGAGCTCTTCTGAGTTTCTTATTGGATTGATTGAGTGTTTGCATTCACAGTTTGCGCTCAAGGATTTTGGAGTTTTATCCTATAATTGGGTATACAGGCTACTTTCACTAATGATGTTCTATATCTATTTTAGCAGCGCTATCTACTTGATTTATTACTGAGCACTTGCCTTGCTGAGTGTCGGCCTTTATCTACTCCAGTTTCCTCTGGACGCCAACTTTCTCGTTATATAGGTATACCTTTGGCTGATCACACTTTATATTGGAGTACAGTTGGTGCTTTACAATATAGTCTTCACTCGACCCGAGATTACTTATGCGGTTAGCAAGGTGTAAGTTTTTATAAGACACCTACTGATCTTCACTGGGTTGCAGTTACACGCATTTTTGGGGTATCTCCGTGGCACGGTTTCTCATGGATTGGGTATTAGGCGATCTGATTGTATTAATCTCCATGCTTATTCTGATGTTGATTGGGCGGGATGCCTTGATGATTGTCGGTTGACTACTGGATATTGTGTCTTTCTTGAGCCCAACATCATCAGTTGGAGCTCCAAGAAACAACATATTGTTGTTGTTCTAGTATAAAGGTTGAGTATAGTACTTTAGCTCATATTGCTGCTGAGCTTCGATGGATTTTATCACTTTTACAAGAGCTTCATATTACTTTATCATGTCCACCCACTCTTTGGTTTGACAATATTGGTGCCACTTATCTTGCAGTCAACCTAGTGTTTCATCGGCACCCGAAACACTTGGAGATTTACTTGCTTTTTATTCAGGATTTGGTGTTGGCGCAGACTCTTTGTGTTTGCTATCTGCCTACGACTGTACAACTTGCCCATATGTTGACCAAAGGGTTATCTTTGTCTAGCTTTGGCACTCTTCGGTCCAAGCTTCACGTTGTTGTCGTTCAGCTTGAGAAGGCATACTAGAGTATAAAGAAGTTTTTAGTATGTTGAGTTAGTTAGACAGATTATGTGAGTTGTTAAGAGTTCTATATATATGTACCTAACTCATGTAATTTTATGATAATATTCTGTTCTGGTGACTGATTGAGCTTCAGTTAACAAAGTATCTGAGAGTAAATTAGCATATTGCAGAATTGTTCCTAACAGAGCAACTTGGTGCTGACAACTTGCTATTGACATAGGAAGATACCATTGAAGAAGAGTTGCCTTCTCACCGATGAAGAATGATGTGGAACTTGCCTCTAATGGTAAGTTATCATTGACTAAGGGCTTTCCACTGATGAATAAAAGTTGCTACCTGTCAACTTCCCACCGATTAATATGTTATGTTCAGAGGAAGTAACACGTCACTGTGAGAGGGCATTCCCGTACTTCCGTAGATACACAAGTTGGCACATAAAATCACAACACGTTATTATTGTTTTATCATTTATTGTAAAACTTATGAGTGTTTTTAAGAGCAAAATCACAAACTCCCTGTTAATAGCTAGAGTGTTAGCTTTGGTATAATTGATTGTTTTTTCACTTGTAGTATTCCATAACTTTTAGTATGATGATTTTGATTATAATTAAAGAAGTTGATTCAGAAAACCATATTAGTGTTACAACTATTCTTTAACAATTCATATTGTTCTTATTGGGCCTGCATTCAATGAAACAGTGGGCCCTATCAAATTGGTTAACTTACTATTTTGCTACAACTAGCAACAATTAATCTAAAAATTCTTTTGAATCTGTATCTTAGTTTGGTTGATTCAGATGGTTGTAATACACTTTATGTTTTTTTGGTCATCGCTCTTTGACTTCATCAATGACTTTTCCTTGTAGGCCAAGATTTTGGTGTTTCTTGGTCAATCATTCAACCTTGATTGGACGATCCGATGACACTTTTGTTGGACATGATGTACAAGGGTCACATATGACAATAAGTCTAATATTTTATGATTCTAAAGGATCACACTACAAGAAACGTAAATTAATCCATTTGTTTAAAGAGTTAAACGTATTAACACGAGTTAGCAATACATGTATATCTACTTAGAGAAATAATTATTACAATATTCCCCAAATACATAATATTTACACCCTTAAAAAAATGTTAAAACACCCTTGGATCATGGGTGTAAATATATGTATATGTTAATTAATATGACACAAATTGTCTTTGAAAGAATATGAACCAAAAAACACTACAACCTAACAAACCAATGGGGTTGGAGGTCTTCTGGCAAGGCAAATTCTTTAATAACACCTAGGTTTGGAGGTCTTGGGTTCAAGTCCTACAGACGATAAGATTAAAGAAATTTGCCGTTTAAAAAAACAAAAAAAAACTAATCTTTTGTTGTCTCAACTTCAGGCTCTTGTGTGTTCCTCCTCTCGCCATTAGTTATAGGAGGAGATCGAGACACAAGAGTAGCAGAACGTTCCATCCTTCGGTCAAGTGGATGAACGCTTTCCTTGAACATGTAATTCACCAAAGGAATGTGGTTGTTACGATCATTACCTATCTGCAAAACGAATAATTACAAAGTTCGGTTATTCTGTCAGTACTTTTATCTAACGACTAGCTATTTTGTTTGAATGTTACTAGATAAACACGAGTCCAGTGTGACTTTGTCTCGATCAATTCAATGGTTCAACTCAACGGAGTTGTGGGGTTTGTTTGGATGTGCGGTTAAAGTGGTTATGGCGATCAGACAATTCTAGCCAACTAGCTATAATCTAAATCTCAATGCTAAAAACATCATAATCGCTTTATAAATATGCACCAAACATCCTCTTTATAGACTTGTAATTATAATCTAAGGGTAACTTTATTTCAAAATTTACTTTGAATGTTGAATGGAAGACAAGCTCAAGCTTGTGCCTTTTCCTTGAGCCGAAGCCTCTAGGAAAGCGAGTTTGAGCATGTCTGCCTTAAAAAGACACCTAGTTTTCTTACCACATCCAGGAACCGGTTGTAACCTTCAACACCATAGGTTCGAGCCATGGGTGCAGCCGGTGGTCTAACAGATGCTCCTGGTGCCAGGGACTGCGTGGTTTTTAACAATAACACAGAGCATTAGTGCTAATTATCAGGGTTTGCTCGAGTTGGAAGATACAAGATACTAGAAGTAGTAGATTACATATTCAACTAATGGCATGTCAAATAGGCTTGATCGGCGTTTCCTTTTGTCCTCCGTCGAATTCAACCTAATGAAAAACTTCTGGGCATGGCTTGCTACTTGTGTCGAGGTTCTTGATTTCACGTACTGCTTTGAAATAGCTCTCCAGCGACCTCTTCCAAGCTTTTCTAGACCCGTCAAGAACGATCTATGTTCATCTTCTGTCCATGGCATCCCTGATCAATCCAAAAAGATATATGAATAAAATCACAATCATTATCATTGCAAACATGTTATTAACTTTGCAATGTCTCTAGGTGACAAGATAAATTTTCTAGCAAGTTAACAAGAATCTTCCACAAATCAGGAACATTACATAATCAAACCCCACCTGCAACATTGAATCAAAGAGTATCCAAAAATAAAAAGCACTATATTTTTTCACGTTTCTAAGAGGTTTTCGAAAGTGTTTTGGTTTATGGGAACTCTAAAACAATCCTTAGATCTTCATTTGCTCTTTTCACTAGCCGACTCTAATTAGTCTGCTCCTTTGACTAACGGACTCCTTATAAACCAAAACAAGTTCAAACACCTCCCATAAACGCTTATAATTTTACTAGACCACCGAAAAATAAAAATAAAAATTCTAAAAATCACACCTTTCTTGGTATCATGGCTATGTTCATCAGAATTATACTCTAGATCTATGGAGGAACCATGCTCATTGTTGTGCATCTTTAAAACCTCCATACTTTTGGGCTCAAAACCATCGTCTTCACTTTGATCTGCTGTCGGATCAATCCTGACACCAAAAAGATCAAGAATACCAGCTTTTCCATTGTTGCATGCTGTGGAAGTATGACCATTTTGCCCACAATCAACACACTTTTTAATGGGTTCTTCACCAGACGACATCGTTGATTTTTTCGGCACCTTTTACTCTTTTCCAGATCCCGAGTTGTATTAATATTATAAGTATATGTATGTGTATATATAGGTATCCGTTATAGCAAACACGATCTCTCAAAAAGATAATAAGATGACAATGTTTTATAGGATTTACGGGGATCATTGTTTTTTGACTTTATCTTATAAACTTGCCATAATATGAACAAAATCATAAAGATATATGGATTATATTTCCTTTTTTATTTTATCAATTAATCAAAAAGATTTAGCACTTATTTTTACGTTTCTAACACTTATTATTATTTATTACTAACAATATTATATTCATATAATAAACTGATAATTTTAAGTGCTATCGTAACTATTTAATTACTCATGCAAATTATACATATGCGACTTAAAATTATTTAAAGCTATTATGATCAAAAAGCATCAACGATTTGCGTTTTCAAAATAGATTATGCGTTTTCAAAATAGATTTTACGTTTTCTAAACTGCGTTTTGAAAAAGCCTGTAGGTACATGCTTCTCCAAAATTGCGTTTTCGAGGCAGATAATCACTTTTTCATCCAAACACTTTTATGTTTTACAAACGCAATAATCAAATAATCACTTCAATACGCAATCTCAAACACCCTCTTAGTGATCTTCTTTGTTTTTATTTTCACTAATATAATTTGTATAAATCTTAAAATATTTTACTAATATAACTTGTATAAATCTTAAAATATTTTGTGCAAAATTTAGTTTTACTGTTGAAATATTATCTGCTCATTCAATTCTATTTTTATATAATAAGTTTTAATATAAGTACTTGTTCTTTGTGTTTATTTGTCATGTGCTTGGATATGGTATGGAAGGAACATTTGATGCTGGGCTCATGATATGGATGCTGCTATGTGCTGGGCTTGGGCTAAGGAAGCTAATAGGGACTTGGGCTAAGGAAGCTAATAGAGATATGCAGTTGAAGACTTTGTTATAACAACTTCCGGGTTTACCGGATTCACATTGAAGACCCGGGTCACCAAACAAGTGTACCTGGGTACTGCTGAACTCAACTAGATCTTTCAGTTCCATTATTGTTCTCTCTATTTACTTGGCGATTAGGGTTTCTCTGTGAATCACTTTGATTCACAGCTTAGGTTACTTGTATTTGTCAGTTGCAGATTATCATATTGATAACCTGTTGTTGAGTATTGAGAGTCTTGTTCTTGTAGATTAGTTCTGTATTGTAAATCTTCTTTTGGGTAATATACTCTTGGTTTTGGTACAGATCTTCTTGATACTTGTCATTTTGACATTGTATCAGAGCCTACTTGGCTCTTGGTGTTATCGGTGATTCTTTTATCGATCTGTGTGTTGATTGAGGGTATTTCAAAGAATTTGGGGTTTTCGGTCAAAGATAATCTCAGATCTTCCTGTATTGGAGTTCGTTCCATTCAAGGAGTTGAAACCCTAGATCTAGGGTTTCGGCTTGGATCTGAGTCTTGGTAGACTTCCTGTTTGCCGACATCAGATCTGATCATTGTGGACTACTGAACGTGAGATCTTGGAAGTTGCCGCTTGTAACACCCCAAAAATATAAATTTTTATATTATATACTAAAGTCAGTAAAATTCAAGATAAAATAACTAGGAATAAATAACCTAGTTAGTCATGAGTCTTGACATAATAAGAAAATTTGGTTAAGACACCCTTTATAAAACTTAATTAAGTGGAAGGACTAAAGTTGATAAAGAGCTAAACTTGGTTTTAATTTAATAAATAAAAAACACCAAACCACACACTAAAGTGTGTTTTCTGGTCGTGAGTTTCCACAGAGCAAAAAAAGGCTCTCAAAGTTGAATCCCAACTCATGCAAATCAATCAAATCAAAGAGGCAAATCAAGTCTAAATCGAAAAACCAAGCTAAACTAGTGATCACCCATGTGAAGGGATCACAAGGTATGTCAAAGTTCTTCGTTTGGTTTCATCTCGGATGTTGTGTGAACACTTGAAAACAAAATTATTGCTAGAATAGTGAATGTAGGAATGATACTATGTTAAATCCATGCTTAGGAATGAATTACGATTCAGAAACTTGATGAATTGATGATATAAAATATGAAATTTATAATCATCTGCATAAGTGCTAAATGGGTTTTGTGAGAAGATGATGAACACTAGATTTATGATCATCAATTTGGTGTTATTTGATTCCTATGAAGTAAATCTAGGTGTTGTTATGCATGCTAGAAATAATGGACTTGAAAATGATGTTTAATCTGGGCAAATAACTAGTTGTGAAACTTGATTGTTGATTTTATAAGATCAATGTCCACAAGGTGTTTGAGAAAATGCTTAAGTGAAAGTTAAGTGTTTATAAAGTATGGAAAAACCATGAATAGAACCTTGTGATTGATTAATGGCAAGTTAATATGTCATGAAATAAGCTACGGGTTCCTATTGATAATTGGGTTTTACTATATAGGCAAATCAAGTGAAACTCCGGGAGCTCAAGCCGGAACGGACACGCGTTGAAAAGGGAAAATTCATGGTACGTGGCTATACGCTTCGTATTTTTTAAATTAGCTATTGCGGTTGGTTTAGTATAATGGTTGTGAATGAGATATACATGAGTTTGGTTTTCTCATAAGTGGTGGTATTAACAAGAGCAAACCAAATGGGTCAAAATAAGATAAGACGCAAACCGGGTAGCGGGAGCGTAAAATATTGATTTTAGTGAACCCGGGTATTGGGTGAAGTTAGGTGTAAGCGCAAACAGGGCGATGGGAGCGTGGAACACGAAGTTATTAAGCCCGGGTAATGGGCATAATCGTGGAAATTAATTACACTAAAAGTTATGGATGGTTTGAGCTTAGGTGCTTAAACGTCAAACGGGTCAAAATCAAGTAAAACGCAAACCGGGTAACGGGAGCGTAAACTATATGAATCTTGGATCCGGGTAATGGATTACAACTTAGACATGTTAAGAAACGAACCCTAAGTGATATGAATGAGTTTGGAATAAGTTTGGATAAGTTTGGATGTAAATTGAGAGAAAAGTAAACGTGCAGAGTTGACACGGCCGGGTGGACACTTGACACGGCCGGGTGAATGTTCTGAAAAAAATGTTTAGCTGACACGCCGGGTGGGAAAGCTGACATGGCCGGGTGAAAGGGTTGAAAAAATATATTTTTTTGTGTTTAATCCTTTTGTCCAAATGTTTTTTTCGTTGACCATTTGAATGAAATTGTATTATAGGTAACGATGCACTTTAGACCTCGAATGATGATCAAGCCATGTCAAGAACCAAACACTTCCCAAAAGATCAT
The DNA here is from genome assembly GCA_947069175.1 of Scalesia atractyloides. Taxonomy (NCBI): domain Eukaryota; kingdom Viridiplantae; phylum Streptophyta; class Magnoliopsida; order Asterales; family Asteraceae; genus Scalesia; species Scalesia atractyloides. The sequence continues at coordinate 35,207,592 of CAMTDV010000030.1, forward strand.
AAGCTTCCGTTGTTTTTGTCTCAAAAGAAAAATACTTAATACTAGTGGGCTAACATTTGGATATGGGTTGATTCTAAATTCTAGTAGTTAACGTTTTGTTTTTACTATGGCAAACGTAACTCTTTTTGCTTAAATTTTCTTATTAAAGTGTTATATTATATGTATAATTGGAGGGTCTTACAAGTTAGTAATCAGAACTCAAGGTTGTTGACAAAGTGTGTTCGATTCGAATTGATCAAACATCCGGTAAGAATTAATTATTTTAGTGATTTTAATGAAACACTAGGAAGGGAATATGATTCGATGTGCATGGGAAGAGTGTGTTAATACACTCAAACCCGGAAAGTGCATCAAACATGAATGGTTTAATCAAGTTGTGAACTTGGCTAAACGAAAGCAAAAGATACAAATGATATAAAATGAAATGTTTAACAATTAATGTAAACATTTCAAACTGAAGATGGCTAATAAAGGTAATGATGATACGGTGCCAATAGTCACCGAACAGATGAGAGTGCTGAAGAGGTTGGAAAGGCAATACAGAATAGTCTATCCGGGTTTATTGATAAGATCCAAAACATGGTACTCACGGTAGTGGAAGAGCGGATCAAAAGGTTGGAGGAAAATTTCAACCAATTGAAAGACAAGCCGGTGGAACGAAAGGCTTGCCCGTATAATAAATTCATGGCTTACAAACCTCCGATCTACAATGGGAGGTCGACCCGATAATATGTCAACAATGGTTGAGTGAGATTGAAGGGGTGTTTGAAAGGACCCACTGCGACGTAAGTGACTTCATAGCTACGAAACTGGTCAGCTGTGGGGTCAAGCTAAAGATTGGTGGGACAATATGAAAAAGGAGCTTGGAGTTGAAGCGGTGAAAAAACATGACTTGGGATGAGTTTAAGGCAACATTTCTTAAACATCACAGTCCCAAAGCGGTTATCAATAGAATCAAGGAAGAGTTCATCCAAATGAGGCAAAAGGGTGAATCGATAGACAAAATCACGGGTATTTTCCTTGATAAGTTAAGGTTCTATGACGAATCAAGAACAAAAGATATATCATTACTACAACATGTTGAGTGCTGAATATCAGGAGTTCATGACTCCCTCAAAGTACGAAACTCTCACCAAGATTATAAACACTGCTCGGGAACGAGAGATTGAGCTGAGAAAGCAAGTTGAGTGGGGTGAACGAAGGGCACAAGATGTTAATCCAAGCCCTACAAAGAAGGCAAAAATGACAGAATCCGCAAGGAGGTCGGATGTAAAGGGCGGGTCGCCAAGTTGTAAAAATTGTGGAAAGGGTCACAAGGGCGATTGTCACTTCAAAGATAAACCATGTCCTATATGTCGGAAGACAGGACATACGGCTTCAATATGCCTGGAAAAAGTTTCAGTCTGCTACAAATGCTATCAACCGGGCCACAAGAAATCCGAATGTCCGGAGTTGGTAGGAAAGAAAGATGGAAAGGATACGCAGACAGAGGCTCATAAAGCAAGAGCCAGATCCTTTCACCTGACCGCAGCAGAAGCAAAGATAGAACCCGATGTGGTCTCAGGTATATTTGTTGTAAACTTTATTCCCGCACGTGTATTTTTTGATACGGGTGCGAAATTTGTTTCACATGGATTTATTTGACATCCTTCATTCTTATTAACAAAGTTATCTATGCCCTTAGAAGTAGTGATAGGTGATAATAAGAGCTTTATCGTGTGTGATGTATGTCAAAACTACAAGTTGAGCATCGATAATGAAGAATACTCAATAAACTTGATCCCGATGTCGATGATATAATTTCAACTGGTTGTCGGGATGGATTGGTTATCCCGACATCACGCGAAAGTTGTGTGCTTCCGTAAGAAGATAAAATTAACGTCTCTGAGCGGAAAGCATGTTACCATTTACAGAGAAAAAGGGGTTAATCTTGTGGTATGTTCGATATTGGAAACTCATAAGCTCATAAGACGTGAGTGTAAAGCGTTCATAATATATGCATGCGAACCGGAAAAAGAGTCGCCGAAGATTAGAGACGTACCGGTGGTACGTGATTATGAAGATGTGTTTCCGGAAGACTTACCAGGAATACCGCAGAACGGGATGTGGAATTCGGAATCAAATTGGTTTTGGGTGCGAAACCCGTAGCTAACGCGTCGTATCTGCTCGCGTCATCGGAGCTACAAGAGTTGATGTTACAGATACAAGACTTGCTCGGCAAGGGGTTCATAAGGCCGAGTGTGTCTCCATGGGGCGCACCGGTATTGTTTGTAAAGAAGAAAGACGGGAGCATGTGAGTGTGCATCAATTACCAGGAGTTAAACAAACTCACGGTGAAGAATCGATACCCGCTCCCAAGAATTAACAATTTATTTGACCAACTACAAGGCGCGATTTGGTTTTCCAAAATTGACCTTAGACCGGGGTATCATCAGTTAAAGGTCAAGGAAGAAGATGTACCGAATACGGCTTTTCGTATACGGTACGGGCATTACGAGTTCCTCATGATGTCCTTTGGGTGGACAAATGCACCCGCGGCTTTCATGGACCTCATGAACCAGGTTTGCAAACCAATGTTGGATAAGTCGGTAATAGTGTTCATCGACGACATATTGGTGTATTCGAAGAATGAAATGATCACGCGCATCACTTGCAAGAAGTGTTAGAAACACTTAGACGAGAAAAGCTTTACGCGAAGTTCTCGAAATGCGCCTTCTGGTTACGAGAGGTTCAATTTCTTGGGCACATCATTAGTGCCGACGGGGTACTAGTAAATCCGTCAAAAATAGAAGCCGTATCAAAATGGAATCCTCCAAAAAACCCATCAGAGATCAGAAGCTTTTTGGGGCTTGCGAGATATTATAGGCGATTCATTCAAGATTTTTCCAAAATTGCGTCGCCATTAACGAAGCTAACCCGTAAGGATGAGAAACTCATTTGGACGGACAGACAAGAAAAGGCGTTTCAAACGCTCAAGGAAAAGTTCACCAGTGCTCCGGTGTTGACGCTACCGGATGGTACCGATGATCTAGTAGTGTATTCAGATGCATCACACCAAGGCCTTGGGTGTGTACTCATGCAAAGATGCAAGGTAATTGCCTACGCCTCGAGACAATTAAAAGTACATGAAAAGAAGTATCCAACTCACGATCTGGAGTTGGCGGCAGTAATCTTTGCTCTAAAAATCTGGAGACATTACTTGTACGGGGTGAAATGCATTATTTTCACCGATTATAAAAGCCTAAAGTAATTCTTTGATCAAAAAGAGTTGAATATGAGACAAAGGCGTTGGTTAGAAACGGTGAAGGATTACGATTGTGAAATCCATTATCACCCAAGAAAAGCCAACGTGGTGGCACTTAGCCGAAAGGAAGATTACGTACCTATTCTGGTACGATCTATGCAACTTGTGGTCTCTTTGGGGTTACTTGAACGAATCCGAGTAGCACAGGAAGAAGCGGTAAAGAAAGAGAATTGGAGAATTGAACGTGTGAAGGGATTAGTAAAAGACATAGAAGACGGAGAGAACGGTTTGAAATCCCGATTCGGTAGAATTTGGGTACCTAACACTTGTGGCTTCAAAGACCTTCTACTCGATGAGGCTCACAAATCGCGTTATTCGATTCACCCGAGAGCCACTAAAATGTACCGAGACTTAAAACAGAATTGTTGGTGGCCCGGAATGAAAAGAGATATAGTGAAATATGTCAAAAAGTGCCTAACTTGTTTACAAGTAAAGGAAGAACATCAAAAGCCTTATGGTAAACTCCAACTGTTAGACATACCGGTATGGAAGTGGGAACATGTCACCATGGATCTGTTGACCAAATTGCCGAGAACGGCTCGGGGCTACGATGCCATTTGGGTAGTTGTAGATAGATTGACTAAAAGTGCCCATTTTATTCCCATCCGCGAGACATATACTTCCGAAAGGATGTCGGAAGTATATGTAAATGAGATCGTGGCACGCCATGGAGTACCGGTATCCATCTTGTCCGACAGAGATACCCGGTTTTCTTCAAATTTTTGGCGTGCCTTCCAAGAACAGATGGGTACAAAGCTATTGATCAGTACGCCTATCACCTACAAACGGATGGGCAAAGCGTACGAACTATCCAAATGTTAGAAGATATGCTTCAGGCATGTATAATTGATTTCGGCGGCAGTTGGGATGTTTACCTACCGTTAGTCGAATTTTCTTAAAACAACAGTTATTATTCGAGCATTGGTATGGCACCATATGAGATGCTTTATGGTCGAAAATGCCGAACCCCGGTGTGTTGGGGCGAAGTGGGTCCGAGAGAACTCGCACATAAAGACGTGATTAAGGCAACAAATGAAAAGATTGACATGGTACGAGCTCATTTAAAAGCGGCTCAAGACCGACAAAAGTCCTATGCGGATAAAAGAAGAAGACTGATCGAGTTTCAGGTTGGTGACAAGGTTATGCTTAAAGTATCTCCGTGGAAGGGGATTATCCGGTTCAGGAAAAGGGGAAAGTTAAGCCCAAGGTTTATTAGGCCGTTTAAAATCGTTGAACGGGTTGGTAAAGTAGCATACCGCCTTGAACTACCGGGGGAACTTAGCGGGATACATAGTACGTTCCATGTATCATACCTCCGAAAGTGTCTAGCCGATGAGACGGCTTACATCCACTACGATAACATTAAAGTGGATAACAGACTTAACAATACGGTGAAGCCAATTGCAATTCTAGATCGAAAGGTTAAAAAATTACGAAACAAGGAAATTGACCAAGTGAAGGTCAAATGGAAACACCATAAGGGATCGGACACTACGTGGGAGTCCGAAGAAGAGATCAAACGCCTCTATCCTACGCTATTCGGTATGTACACTAGTTTCGGGGACGAAACCTTTTTAAGGGGGGTGGACTTGTAACACCTCAAATATATGGATTTTTATATTATAAACTAAAGTCGGAAAAAGTCAAGATAAAATAACTAGGAATAAATAACCTAGTTAGTCATAAGTCTTGACATAATAAGAAAATTTGGTTAAGACACCCTTTATAAAACTTAATTAAGTGGAAGGACTAAAGTTGATAAAGAACTAAAATTGGTTTTAAATTTAATAAAACAAAAACACCAAAACACAACTAAAGTGTGTGTTTGGGTCGTGAATTTCCACAGAGCAAAAAGGGCTCTCAAATTTGAACCCTAACTCATGCAAATCAACCAAATCAAAGAGGCAAATCAAGTCTAAATCGAAAAACCAAGCTAAACTAGTGATCACCCATGTGAAGGGATTACAAGGTATGTCAAAGTTCTTCGTTTGGTTTCATCTCGGATTGTTGGTGAACACTTGAAAACAAAATTATTGCTATAATAATGAATGTAGGAATGATACTATGTTAAATCCATGCTTAGGAATGAACTACGATTCAGAAACTTGATGAATTGATGATATAAAATAAGAAATTTATAATCATCTACATAAATGCTAAATGGGTTTTGTGAGAAGATGATGAACAGTAGATTTATGATCATTAATTTGGTGTTATTTGATTCCCATGAAGTAAATCTAGGTGTTGTTATGCATGCTAGATATAATGGACTTGAAAATGATGTTTAATCTTGGCAAATAACTAGTTGTGAAACTTGATTGTTGATTTTAGAAGATCAATGCCCACAAGGTGTTTGAGAAAATGCTTAAGTGAAAGTTAAGTGTTTATAAAGTATGGAAAAACCATGAAGAGAACCTTGTGATTGATTAATGTCAAGTTAATATCTCATGAAATAAGCTACAGATTCCTAATGATAATTGGGTTTTACTATATAGTCAAGTCAAGTGAAACTCCGGGAGCTCAAGCCGGAACGACACGCGTTTAAAAGGGAAAATTTAAGGTACGTGGCTATACGCTTCGTTATTTTTTTAAATTAGCTATTACGGTTGGTTTAGTATAATGGTTGTGAATGAGATATACATGAGTTTGGTTTGCTCATAAGTGGTGGTATTCACAAGAGCATACCATACGGGTAAAAATAAGATAAGACGCAAACCGGGTAGCGGGAGCGTAAAATATTGATTTTAGTGAACCCGGGTATTGGGTGAAGTTAGATGTAAACGCAAACCGGTAATGAGAGTGTGGAGCATAAAGGGATGAACCCGGGTAAATGGGTTGTAGATGAAAAACGAATAATTCCATGAAACTAATGTAGATGATTCAAGTTTATGATCTTGAACTTCTAATAGGTCGAATATGTGTTCTCGCAAACCGGGAAATGGGAGCGTGGATCACGAAGTTATTAAGCACGGGTAATGAGCATAATCGTGGAAAATAATTCCACTGAAAGTTATGGATGATTTGAGCTTAGGTGCTTAAACGTCAAACGGGTCAAAATCAAGTAAAACGCAAACCGGGTAACGGGAGCGTAAACTATATGAATTTTGGATCCGAGTAATGGATTACAACTTAGACATGTTAAGAAACGAACCCCAAGTGATAGGAATGAGTTTGGAATAAGTTTGGATAAGTTTGGATGTAAATTGAGAGAAAAGTAAACGTGCAGAGATGACACGGCCGGGTGAATGTTCTGGAAAAAAAATGTTTTGCTGACACGGCCAGGTGGGAAAGCTGACACGGCCGGGTGAAAGAGCCGAAAAAAATATTTTTTTTGTGTTTAATCCTTTTGTTCAAATGCTTTGTTTTCTAACCATTTGAATGAAATTGTATGATGGGTAACGATGCACTTTAGACCTCGGATGATGATCAAGCCATGTCAAGAACCGAACACTTCCCAAAAGATCATAAGCTTCCGTTGTTTTTGTCTTAAAAAAAACTTAATACTTGTGGGCTAACATTTTGGATATGGGTTGATTCTAAATTGCAATAGTTAATGTATTGTTTATACTATGGCAAACGTAACTCGTTTTGCATAAATTTTCTTTTTAAAGTGTTATATTATATTTATAATTGGAGAGTCTTACACCGCTCCAGTTAGGGTTCAATCCTTGAAGATTGTAAAACCCTAATTGGATTTGGAGGAACTCTGACTTGAGTTCTCTTCTTGGTGAGATCATTCTTTGTTTTACTATTACTTTCATTTACCGTATTGCATCTATGCATTTTTGTTGCCGGACTAGTCGGGCCGGTATTGCTTGGGACACAGAGAGGGTCACTCTATTGCATCTTGTTTTGCATTATTTGTGTTCTTTGTGTATCTATGACATATTGTATAATTCTTGTTTCTTCAGTTCTTTGGTTTGTTTAGTAGTAGTTCATACAACTCCTGTACAAAGGCCTGGGTAGGCACCTTGACTGACGAACCTACTATCTGGTCCTTGGTACAGTTTCGCAGTGTAGGGTGTTATTGTGGTTTTGTTCTTGATTGTTTATTGTTTGATCTTGGTGTGTGGTATTTGCATCATGGCTGAAGGTGAAACGGTGATTAGTAAACTTGAACTTGATAACCCTTTGTACTTGCATGCTAGTGGTTCTACCAACCTAACTGTTGTTAATATAAAACTTAAAGGAACAGAGAATTATACTTTGTGGGCTAATGCTATGAGTTTGGCTTTAAGAGTTAAAAATAAAATAGGCTTTATAGATGGTACCTTTGTTAAACCTGAGGGTAATCTTGTTCTTGAGACACAATGGGAACAATGTAATTATGTGGTTCTTACTTGGATTCTTAATTCAGTGTCTGAGGAACTGTACTTAGGTCATGTTTATTCCTAGTCTGCTTCTGTAGTTTGAAAAGATCTTAGGGATACTTATGATAAGGTAGATGGGTCTGTGGTGTTTGATTTGTATCAAAAGATTAATTCATTTAGCCAATCTGGTATGTCTGTTGCTAAGTACTATCATAAGTTAAATATTATGTAGAAGAAGTTAGATCAAATCTTACAAATTCATGTGTGTACATCTGATGCCTCAACTCAGTTTAATAATTTCAACCATTTGATTAAGCTTATGCAGTTCTTGATGGGTCTTGATAATGTCTATCAGTCTCTTAGAACTAGTTTGCTTATTAGAGAGCCTCTTCCAACTGTGAAAGAAGCATTTTCTATTGTTTGTATGGAAGAGTCTCGTAGATAATCAAATTCATCTAGGTAAAGCTGTGGGGTTATTTGCTAAAAACTGATATAGACAATAGGAAGAAAGTAGGTAAAAGTCAGAACCAAAATGTTAAATGTTCTCATTGTAATAAAACTGGTCATTCTGTTGATAAGTGTTTTGAGTTAATTGGATATCCATATTGGATGAGACCCCCAAGAGGGAATCAAGGGAAAAAGTCTAGTAATAGTGTGTGTGTTGATAAGTCAAATGTACCTGTTACTGTTTTGACTTCTGATCAATTGACTAAGTGGTTAATTCTAGTTAAGGATAAGCCATCTGAACCACCTCAAAGCTCTCAAAGCTGCAATGTTTCAGGTGGGTTTTTTTGTTCCACAGTGTTTTGCAAATCTGTTTATTCCTTTGGTAATGATGGGAAGGGATCGAGTTGGATTGTGGATTCAGGGGCTAATAATCATATGGTAAAATCTGAAAAAGATCTATCTGATTTTGTAGATGTATCAAATTTAAAAATTCAAGTTAAACATCCAAATGGTACTAGTGCGTATGTAACTAAAATGGATCTTTAAAACTTGCTGATGGTGTGATTTTACATGATGTGTTTGTTGTTCCTGAATACAGTGTTAACCTCATTTCTGTCCATAAGTTGACTAGAGACAATAAGTTGTATGTTGGTTTTGATTAACATAAGTGCTATATACAGGATTTGTCAACCAAGAAAGTCCTGATGATTGGTAGTCAACTTGAAGGATTGTATTTTTGTGGAACTTCTGTGATGTCTAGCAAGGTGTGTAGTGTTAGTAGTTCTGATTATAAGTTATGGCATGCCAAATTAGGACATCCTGCTGATCAGGAAATTAAATTCTTTAAAGATACTTTAAATGTGACCTTTGGTGCTGATCATGGTCCTTGTGATGTATGTCACAGGGCCAAACAACATAGGGAACCTTTCCCGTTAAGTGAACACAAAAGTTCTCAGTTGGGAGAACTGGTTCATTTAGATGTTTTGGGACCTTATAGAGTTGCTAGTAGAGAGGGACATAAGTATTTTTTGACTATAGTAGATGACTATTCCAGAGCAATTTGGGTGTGCTTAATAAAAAACAAAACAGAAGTTTTTGAAAATGTAAAATATTTTGCAAACATTCTTAGAACCCAGTTTGGTAAATCAATAAAGTGTTTCAGAAGTGTTAATGGGTCAGAATTTGTAAATCATCAAATGGATGTTTTTTGTAAACAATCTGGAATTGTGCATCAAACTATATGTGTTTATACCCCTCAACAGAATGGTATTGTTGAGAGGAAACACAGACAATTATTAATTGTTACTAGAGCCCTTTTGTTCCAAAGTAGTGTTCCTGTTAGATTTTGGCATGAATGTGTTCTGACTGCTACTTACCTTATTAATAGGACTCCTTCCTCAGTGCTTAGTGGTAGAACTCCTTATAAGGGTGTTTAGGTGTCTGAGTTTTTGTACAGTGTTAAATGAAAATGACAAATTGAATAGTAGAGCAGAAAAATGTGTGTTTATTGGATATTCTCATGAAAAAAAGGGTTACAAATTGTTTAGTTTGGATTCTAAAACTATATTTTTTTTTCAAGAGAGGTGAAGTTTTATGAAACAGTCTTTCCCTTTAAAGAACAATCTCTTTTTGATACTTATGATTCCAATACTTTAAAAGATGTCACTACTTTAAAATTTTTTTGACTGTTATGAAAACTTAGAACTTACACAACCTATGGATGAACCCAATGATGAGAGAAGGGTTCAAGGTAATGCTGATGTGGTAACACAGTCAGATCAGCAGTCAGATGTTCCTCATATCTCTCCTAATGTTAGGGTTCAGCAGACTAGTGAGGGTTCTAGAACATCTGACAGGGTAGATCCTGTGACTACCACAAATGAAGCACAAACTACTTCATGAGGGTGACACAGTGAGTTCTGAGATACCTGTTGTACTTAGAAGATCTTCAAGGCCTTCTGGTTTTACCAACTAAATTAAATGATTTTGTGTTACAAGGAAAGTCAAATATGGAATTGAAAAGGTGGTCAATTTTCAAAACTAAGTCTAGCAAACCAGTCATTTGCTTCAAATCTCTCTAAGTCATCTGAACCTAAAAATTATAGAGAGGCTATAACATATCCAAATTGGATTACAACAATGAATGAAGAAATTCATGCATTGCATAGGAACCATACATGGGATATAGTAGATAGGCCTAAAGATAGAAGTTTAGTTGGATGTAAATGGAGTTCTAAGATAAAGTATAAATCCAATGGTGAAAGAGAGAGATATAAAGCAAGACTAGTTGCTAGGGGATTTAGTAAAAAAGAAGGTGTTGACTATGAAGAAACTTTTTCTCCTGTTGTTAAACTTGTAACTGTTAGATGTATAATTGCATTAGTTGTTCAAAATAATTGGTCTTTATTTCAGTTAGATGTAAATAATGCTTTTTTGTATGGTGATTTACATGAAGAAGTTTATATGACATCACCAGAAGGTTACCAGTGCAGTGATATGTCTAAGTATGTCAATTGAACAAATCTCTTTATGGGCTTAAACAAGCTCCTCCAATATGGAATGAAAAATCAGTGAGTGTTTTGCTTGATATAGGGTTTGTTCAACGTAAGTGTGATACTTCCTTGTATGTTAAAAATAAATATGACATTATTGTGATTCTGTTGGTCTATGTAGATGATATTGTGATTACTGGTAATTCCCTGCCTTAATTGAGAGTGTAAAGGGAAAATTAAAAACCAAATTTCTTATTAAAGATCTTGGAATATTACAATACTTTCTAGGAATAGAAGTGTTGTCATGTGAGGAAGGTATATGTCTGTCTCAAAGAAAGTACTGTACTGATTTACTGACTGAGTATGGAATGTTAGGGTGTAAACCAGTAAATATTCCAATAGAACAGAGTCATATAGTTAATGCTTTACTTGAAAATAATTCTGGTTCTTTGGCTAATATAACTAGTTATCAACAGTTAGTAGGGAAGCTTATATACTTGTCTCACACAAGACCTGACATTTCATATGCAGTACATGTACTAAGTCAGTTCATGCACAGTCCTATTGAAGGTCATATGAAACTTGCTTTTCATTTGTTAAGATATCTAAAATCTGCTCCAGGTAAAGGTTTGTTGTTTAGTAAAAGCAATAGTTTTAATGTGTTTGCATTTGCTGACTCTGACTAGGCTAAATGCTTAGCTACAAGAAAATTTGTAACTGGTTTTGGTGTGTTTCTGGGAAATTTTCTAATATCTTGGAAAAGTAAGAAACAAACAACTGTGTCCAGATCTTCAGCTGAGGCTGAGTATAGGTCTATGTGTGCTGCTGCATGTGAGGTAATTTGGGTTAAAAACTAGTTGCGTGAGTTGCAGGTAACTGTAAAACTTCCTATTGATCTATTTTTGATAACAATGCAGTTCTCTCAATAGCTTCTAATCCAGTTTTCCATGATAGAACCAAACATTTCGAGATTGACTTATTTTTCTTAAGAGATTTAATATCAAAGGGTGTAATTAAATGTCTTGGTATAAAATCTGCAAATCAAGTTGCAGATATTTTTACCAAGGGAGTTTTGCTTATAGATCATGTTGTGTTGTGTAAACTTCTAAAGATTTTTGATGTGTTTGGTCAATAGAATTGTTGGGGGGGGGGGGGGTGTTGAAATATTATCTGCTCAGTCAATTCTATTTTTATATAATAAGTTTTAATATAAGTATTTGTTCTTTGTGTTTTTTTGTCATGTGCTTGGATATGGTATGGAAGGAACATTTGATGCTGGGCTCATGATATGGATTGTTGCTATCTGCTGGACTTGGGCTAAGGAAGCTAATCGAGACATGCGGTTGAAGACTTTGTTGTAACAACTTCCGGGTTTACCTGTCACACCCTCAATTTCCACTTGCGGAGTTTTACCGCGAGGCGTGTGAACAAACCAGAATCTGAAACACTAGTACGTCGAACGACTCTACATGATTTGATAATACGTTTTCCAAAATCGTTCATTTTAGATTTTATATCAATTACCAATATTTAGCAGAGCATTAGTTTTAAGTTTGAGCGGAAGCATGAATAAGTAGTGATGCGGGCACCAACACAAACGCCAAAACAAATGAAAAATCCCAAAAACAATATTGATAAATATGACTCGATAATGATGTCTTGTTCAATGCGTGTGCGTGCACCTAGAGCTCCTAGCGTCCTGAGAAACATGTAAAGAAACAAGTGTCAACATTAAAGATGAGTGAGTTCACAGGTTTTCATAAATTCGTTTGTTCGGTTATAGTTTGTTACTCTGTTATCCCCAACCCGGGATAACGTATCAGTTCCATTATTCCAATCCCGGAATAATAAGTTGTTGCTTCCAATATTCCCATCCCGGAATATTAAGTTGTTTCCAATATTCCAATCCCGGAATATTAAGTTGTTGTTTCCAATATTCCAAACCCGGAATATTAAGTTGATCCGTAATTAAGTTCAATGTTAACATATATAGGTAGCTAGCCTAAAGTCATGTCACGTAAGAGTTCGCGATCGAAGCTGACAGTTGTGCCTCCGTTTTGCCAGGCCTATCACATGACCATGGCGATGTTAGGCCAATTATTCACCCGTTGACCATACCAGGTCGGCTAGCGCGACTAGCTCGGATGGGGCTCGTCAGACCCAGTAGTACTACTTATAATTCCCCGCTATTTAACCCAAATACTAACGATCCGAGGAGATTGTCGAGGACTTAAGTGATAAAGCTGCTTAGTGACCATAACATTACATTAACATTAACTTAGTTACCGTATAGTTATGTGACGTTAAATTCGTATAACGTAAAGAGATTGAGTTTGAGAGTGTATACATGTTTCTCCCCCTGTTGTTTAAAAACCGGATAAAGTTAGGGGCCGTGAACTCACCTTTATTTGCTCGGTTAGTGTAGCAAAGATGTTATAAGAGATGGGACCGCTAGTTGCGTCCTAACAAACCAATTAATTCCACGTCAGTGTGTGAACACACCAATACAAATTCTACACGTAACTTACTCACAAATTGATACACACAAACAATCATCTCTAACACTCAAACATGCATGCAAGTATCCTCATGTGATCATAGTAATCAAAACATCTTATCATAACCATAAACCAATTCATGCCACAATTTGGTGCACACAATCACAAATTATCAGATTTCAGCCTAACACTCATTATTCAGCTGTTTTCTAGGATTTTTATAAAATAGTTCTAACACTCCAAAAATTCCAATATTTTTACACTAGGTGACATTTATACCATAGAAATTTATATAATTTTCCCAAGTCCTAAATCTTTTCCAATTAACCATAAATATTAATTCACTAAGCTGCAGTCAGATTTACCGCTTTCTGACTGCAGTCCACGGAAAAATTTATTTAGAAATCGCTTATCGTCCGATTAACAAAATTCCAGTTGGAGTTGCCCGGAAATTTCTATACCTAGTTGCTGTACAAAAATCATGGCTCAACTCTCTACTGATTTTAAAATCCAACTTGATAAACAATCAACAAAATTCCAGAATTTTCACAGCTTTAGCTATTGAACTTGTTTGGCCCTTTAAAAATATCAAACGATTTCAGAAAATTATGAATCCACTGCCATTAGATTCCTTATTCAAATCTCTACGTTCTAAACATCAGAAAATCCGTTTTTCGACAACTAACGACCAAGTTACAGCCAGATGAAGCCGGCTGTAACTATGACTCAGCATCCTGTTTCAGCATTATTGTTACCATTAATTCGTGTAATCCCGTTCATGCGATTTATCTAGGCGATCAAGAACTGATTTTTAATCATAGACTAATACTAGTAACCTATCCATGCAAACCCTACTCAATAACTTAAATCTTTATAACCAAATCGCAGCCTATACATTCAGTTTTCAAATAACATTCAATCTAGTATAAACAATCCGAAGCAATACAATCATCTAATGTAAACATCATTAACAAATCAGCTAGTCTAACGTTTCGTTCAATCATGCTTGGCAAGCTTATATGTTCCGAAAACTATCATACATATAAACAAAGATTAACTCAGCCGATTTCATTCAGCAAATATCGTCCGAAACAACTAACCATTCAAGCACATCTATATCCGAAACAACTAATCATTCAAGCGTATATATATCCGAAACATGATCTTGAAATCAGAGATAACCCTAACCTTGGTTAACTAGGTAAACAAGCCAAGATGTGGACAAGAGTGACCCGGCTGTTACAACAAGATCACGACCGAACTGACAAGGACTGGAAGAAGGCTTGTTTGTTTGCGATTGAAAGGATGAAGGCTTCGGCTGCTGCTTGTTGCGACCGAGAGGATGGTGAGAGTAGGGCAGCCGACGGCAATTTGCTTGTTAGGGTTTGTGTTCTTGTCAATGACACATGCATGGTTTGTATTTATAGGCGCAAAATGATAAGGTTTACGGTTTGTGATAAGTATTGTGGCCGAGGATCTTGGGTTGCTTTGGTTTGGGTTTGGGCTTGATCTCGCGGCCAAGGAATATGGTGGGTTAGTTTGATTTGGATTTGATGAAAGTTGTATAGGCGCAAGAGATAAGGATTGCGGATTTTGGTTTGAGATTTTGGTCGAGGAACTAGGATTGAGCTAAAGTTTAGAACTTGTTACTCCTAGAGTCACGATGAATCGAAGTTGGTTCACGTCGCGGTTCGGTTTAGGTGTGTACATATCTACAGTAATTATTCTATAACTAAAAATTTACACAACACACAACACGTATTTAATCCATGCACGTTTAATACTTAGCACATATATTATTCAACAAGTGTCACGTGTAAGTTATCCGAAAAACCCGGGATATCACATTATCCCCATGTTGAAAGAATTTTCGTCCCGAAAATTGAGTAAACGCGGTTTAGCATGTAACGTACATGTTTAGAGTGCCACGCACAAAGAGTTAGTTCGTTTATAATGGTACGCAACGTTACAAGAAGTTCCCAAGTGTCATACACAAAGATTTCCAAGTGCCATGCACAAGAATTTAGTCAACAATAGTACACGAAAGTATAAGAAGTTTCCAGGTTGTCACATCATCCCCATGTTGAAAGAATTTTCGTCCCGAAAATTTAGTTACTGGTATCATTAGTTTGCTGCTCAGTTGCAAAGAGGTGTGGGTATTTGCTTTTCATTTGATCCCCTCTTTCCCACGTGAACTCCGGTCCACGCTTAGAATCCCAACGAACTTTAACGATTGGAATCTTGCTGTGCCTTCGAGTCTTGATCTCACGATCCATGATCTCAATAGGCTTTTCCATGAAGTGTAGTTGTTCATCCACTTGGATCTCATCCAATGGAATAACTAAAGTTTCATCTGATAGACACTTCTTCAGATTTGACACGTGAAATACGTTGTGAACTCCACTGAGTTCGGCCGGAAGGTCTAATTGGTATGCCACGGGTCCAATACGTTTCAAGATTTCAAACGGGCCTACGTACCGTGGGTTAAGTTTGCCTCGTTTTCCAAAGCGGATTACACCCTTCCAGGGTGACACCTTTAGTAGGACGCGGTCGCCTACTTGAAATTCGAGCGGTTTGCGTCGTTGATCAGCGTAGCTTTTCTGTCGATCTCGTGCCGCCGCCATGCGGTTTCTGATTTGTACAATCTTTTCAGTAGCCTCAAGTATTAACTCAGGGCCTGTGAGTTGACTGTCACCGACTTCTGCCCAGCAGACCGGTGATCTACATTTACGACCGTATAATGCCTCAAACGGTGCTGCCGAAATACTCGTATGATAGCTGTTGTTATATGAGAATTCTACTAGAGGCAGGTGAATTTCCCAATTATTTCCGAAGTCCACCACGCATGCCCTAAGCATGTCTTCCAAGGTCTGTATGGTCCTTTCACTTTGACCATCAGTCTGAGGGTGATAGGCTGTGCTCATATCCAGGCGGGTTCCCAACGCTTTCTGGAGTGACCGCCAGAAGTTTGACGTGAAGCGAGCATCTCTGTCTGAGATGATGGACGTTGGCACACCGTGCCGAGAAACTACTTCCTTAATGTAGATGCGAGTCAACTTCTCCATCTTATCTGTTTCTTTAATAGCTAGGAAGTGTGCGGACTTAGTTAAACGATCCACGATCACCCAGATGGTATCGCAACCACCCAAGGTTCGCGGGAGTTTAGTGATGAAATCCATTGAGATCTGATCCCACTTCCACACTGGGATCTCAGGTTGTTGGAGTAGCCCCGATGGCTTTTGATACTCCACCTTGACTTTTGCACAAGTCAAACATTTACTCACGTAGGTGGCTATATCGGCTTTCATGTTGGGCCACCAATACGCAGCTTTAAGGTCTTGATACATCTTATCCGAACCCGGATGGACAGAGTATCGAGATTTGTGAGCTTCGTCCATGACTAGCTCTCTAAGGTTTCCGTAGAGAGGTACCCATACGCGATTCATAAAATACCGGGCTCCATTGGGCTTTACTTCCCAATCGCGTTCCATTTTTCCCACTGATTCGACTTTGATATTTTCCCCTTTAACTGCTTCTAACTGGGCGTCGCGTATTTGATCGGGTAGCCCCGAATGAATAGTGAGTTGTAGTGCTCGTACGCGACGAGGTTTCAAGTGTTCCTTCCTACTGAGGGCATCAGCTACCACGTTAGCTTTACCCGGGTGGTACCGAATGGCACACTCGTGATCGTTCAAGAGTTCGACCCAGCGATGCTGTCGCATGTTCAACTCCTTCTGATCAAAGATGTGTTGGAGGCTTTTGTGGTCTGTGAAAATTGTGACTTCGTTCCATAGAGGTAGTGTCTCCAAATCTTAAGTGCAAACACTACTGCTCCCAATTCCAGGTCATGCGTCGTGTAGTTTTTCTCGTGAACCTTCAGCTGTCGCGACGCATACGCGATGACCTTATCGCGTTGCATGAGTACGCATCCCAATCCCTGAATGGAAGCATCACAATACACTACGAAGTCATCTGTCCCTTCCGGCAAGGACAGAATGGGTGCACTGCAAAGTTTCTGCTTCAGCAATTGAAATGCTGCTTCTTGCTTGTCACCCCAAGTATACTTGATACCTTTCTGGGTGAGGGTAGTGAGTGGTTGTGCAATCTTTGAAAACCCCTCGATGAAGCGTCTGTAGTAACCAGCCAATCCTAAGAATTGGCGGATCTCCGTCGGTGTCTTAGGTGCTTCCCAGTTTTTAATGGCTTCAATCTTGGCAGGGTCTACATGGATACCCTTTTCATTCACGACGTGCCCGAGAAACTGAACTTCCCGGATCCAGAAATCACACTTCGAGAGCTTGGCATATAGCTTTTCCTGTTGAAGTAATCCTAGCAGTAATCGTAGATGCTCAGCATGCTCTTCTTCACTTTTGGAGTAGATGAGTATGTCATCGATGAACACAATGACAAATTTGTCGAGGTATGGTTTACACACGCGGTTCATGAGGTCCATGAACACCGCAGGTGTGTTAGTGAGACCGAATGGCATGACCAAAAACTCGTAATGGCCATACCGAGTGCGAAATGCTGTCTTAGCGATATCCTCCTCCCTGACGCGTAGCTGATGATAACCGGACCGTAAATCAATCTTAGAGTAGTAACTTGACCCTTGCAGTTGGTCGAATAGATCGTCGATGCGAGGTAACGGGTATCGGTTCTTGACTGTGACCTTGTTGAGTTCCCTATAGTCGATGCACATGCGGAAGGTCCCGTCCTTCTTCTTGACAAACAGGACTGGAGCTCCCCATGGCGAAACGCTTGGTCGGATAAATCCTTTTTCTAGCAGCTCTTGAAGTTGGGTAGACAGCTCCTGCAGCTCGGCTGGAGCTAGGCGGTATGGAGCCTTGGCGATAGGAGTTGCATTGCTTGCCAATTCGATTTCAAACTCCAATTGTCGATGTGGTGGAAGACCAAGTAGTTCTTCTGGGAATACATCGGAAAAATCACGGACGACAGGGATGTCTTCTATACGTTTCTCGTCCTTAGGCTGTTCGGTAATTAGTGCGAGTAAAGCGAAGGAATTCTTTTTCCGAAGATACTTCTGCGCTTGCATGTATGAGATGATGTTGGTGACGGCGCTTGCCTTATCGCCTTGTACTGTCAGGATTTCGTCGTTCGAGAGTGGAATACGGATAGACTTTTCGAAGCAGAGAACTTCAGCCCGGACGTCGGATAGCCAGTCCATTCCGACTACCACGTCAAAACTACCCAGGGTAGTTGTTATCAGATCGATGGTAAAAGTGTGGCCCGCGAGTTTGAGTTGACAGCCGGTTACGATTTGGGTCACATCTACCGATTTACCATTGGCTAATTCTATCACGTAAGGGGTCTCTAATGGTTTAAGCGTGAGATTTAGGTTCTTCCTAAAAGACTCAGATATAAAACTCCTATCCGCACCCGTATCAAAAAGCACAGTAGCAAAATGTTCATTAAGGGGAAACTTACCGGTGACCACGTTCGTGTCGTTTCTGGCCTCTCCGCGGCCCAAGGTAAATGCACGACCTTTGGCACCTCCTGTGCCACCGTTCCCATTGTTGTTGTTATTATTGTTGTGGTTGTTGTGGTTGTGGTTGTTTCCACCATTGTTGTTGTTGTTGCGCAACTGTGGGCAGTCTCTTCTGAAATGAGCAGTGCTACCACATTGATAGCATCCCCGGTTTATACCCTGCTGCTGACCCTGAGGCTGATTCTGATTTTGTCGGGACATGATTTCCCCACGACAATCCTTTGCCGCATGACCTATCTTGCCACATCATTGGCAACGCTTTCCGGCACAAGGGCTGTTATGGTGAAGATTGCAGCGGTTGCACTGCGGCTTTCGACCTACATAGCCGCCTGCATTCTGGTTGTTGTTGTTGTTGTTGTAGTTATTGTTGTTGTTGGCGGAATGATTTTGATGACCCCGGTGGCTGTGGTAATGATTGAACCGTTTCTGGTTCCCTTGCTGCGGATGTGATGACGAAGACTGTCGAACAGTGGAGTCTTCAAATTTTCTTTTGTTATCTGGGGCAACTTCAGTTGTACCCCGTGCTGGCAGTTTCTTCTGTTCCACCGCTTTATCGGTGAGTTTGTGAGCCAATCGGATTGCTTGATGTTCAGTTACAGGGTTACTAGACATCACCATACCTTGAATTTCCGGAACCAGACCCCCGAGATAGAACTCGAGTCTTTTCTCCACCGTGTTGGCCAATTCAGGACACAGAAATACCAAGTCATGGTGTTTTGCGGTGTAAGCCTCAATTTCCGATCCCACCATCTTGTGGTTCCATAGAGCTTGCTCCAATTGTTGCACTCTGTCTCGTGGACAGTACTCCTCTTTAATCAGGGCCTTGAACTCAGTCCATGCCATTGCGTTCGCAGCTATAAGCCCACGTGTTTGAACTTGGGCATTCCACCATGTCAGTGCCCCATCTTCCAGTGTTGAGGCTGCGTATTTGACCTTGTTTGCTTCTAGGCAGTTGCACATTTCAAAAACGGATTCCGACTTTTCGATCCAGCGGACCAGTCCAATGGGTCCTTCCGCCCCCGAGAATTTGCTAGGCTTTGCGTCCAGGAACATCTTATAGGGGTTAAAGCCCCCTCCTGCTGACACAGAACAGGAAGTCAGCAAGGAATTTTACTAGCCTCACTATTAGATTTTCACGCGAAAATTTAATAATGGTTACCTGCCGGCTGGTTCTGAAACCCGCTAAAGCTGCGTTCACATGCTCCTGAATCATGGCAGCTAGCTCTTCGGGCGTCAAGTTAAGGTTTCCACGTCTTCCAGTCGCCATTTAGATCTTCGAAACACAACACAAACACACCCTGATAAGTCTATATATCCAATATAGTTATCCTACTTCGTACTTTAATAATTATTAAGTTATGTCAACTCAATATGTTAAATAGTCAAAAGAAATACTTGATTAACTGAAATTTCAACGTCTTACAAAAGTGCAAATCAAACATACGAATTCACTATAAAGTCTCAGGTTTAAATACAAGTGGGAAAATAATAAACTGAAGGAAAACAAATAATATAAACGAGACGTGTCAGTCGTCTACGTCTCCATTCCCCAAGTCATTGTTGTTGCCGTCATCCTATGCGGCATCTCCAGCTTCCTCAGCTGGGTCCTCCTCTGGATCCTCATCAGGGTCCTCCTCTGGATCCTCCTTTACCGGCACGGGAGGGGCCGGTGCTGGTGCAAGTGCTTGATTTTGCAGTTCCTGAATGTTCCAACTATTTTCCAGGACTCTGTCCTCCAGCCAGTCAGCTCTTATCTGCTCAGCACGCAGATCTCTGGCTATTGGTGTTACGAGCTATCTTACTCGTACGATGCTCTTCCTCGAGCGAGTCGGTCTTTCCGGTAAGGTGTCGGATCATCCATCCTTGTGCTAAGATGGTTTCCTGCATTCTTTCTAACTGTTTTTGTTGTGTATGTACCAGGATTCTAAGCATGTCAATCCCTATTTCTACAGGATTAACCGGTTCAACCGGTACAGCAATAGTTGGGCGTAGCGATGACTCCTCCCCAGAGCGAGCCTCTTCCTCGCCGCTGAGCGTGTCTCCACGCCATAAGGTGGTATGGGTTCCACCATTGGTGCCTTTCCTGGTGCCCTTGGTGGCGTAGGTTTGTCGGACGAGGATGACGATGAGGATGATGACATTGCCTGTTAGGTCGTGTAGTTGGTTATGAGTTGTTTCCATTCCTTATTATGAAGGCATAATCTACCAAACACAGTTGGGGTATATTACATAACAAGATATAATAATTCGGTGCCAAACTAAGTCTAGTGTCGTGATATCAGCTATAGTTTAGGTCTACTTCTAATGCAAACCTGGTTCTCTATAGCTAGTGGCTCTGATACCAATCTGTCACACCCTCAATTTCCACTTGCGGAGTTTTACCGCGAGGCGTGTGAACAAACCAGAATCTGAAACACTAGTACGTCGAACGACTCTACATGATTTGATAATACCTTTTCCAAAATCGTTCATTTTAGATTTTATATCAATTACCAATATTTAGCAGAGCATTAGTTTTAAGTTTGAGCGGAAGCATGAATAAGTAGTGATGCGGGCGCCAACACAAACGCCAAAACAAATGAAAAATCCCAAAACAATATTGATAAATATGACTCGATAATGATGTCTTGTTCAATGCGTGTGCGTGCACCTAGAGCTCCTAGCGTCCTGAGAAACATGTAAAGAAACAAGTGTCAACATTAAAGATGAGTGAGTTCACAGGTTTTCATAAATTCGTTTGTTCGGTTATAGTTTGTTACTCTGTTATACCCAACCTGGGATAACGTATCAGTTCCATTATTCCAATCCCGGAATAATAAGTTGTTGCTTCCAATATTCCCATCCCGGAATATTAAGTTGTTTCCAATATTCCAATCCCAGAATATTAAGTTGTTGTTTCCAATATTCCAAACCCGGAATATTAAGTTGATCCGTAATTAAGTTCAATGTTAACATATATAGGTAGCTAGCCTAAAGTCATGTCACGTAAGAGTTCGCGATCGAAGCTGACAGTTGTGCCTCCGTTTTGCCAGGCCTATCACATGACCATGGCGATGTTAGGCCAATTATTCACCCGTTGACCATACCAGGTCGGCTAGCGCGACTAGCTCGGATGGGGCTCGTCAGACCCAGTAGTACTACTTATAATTCCCCCGCTATTTAACCCAAATACTAACGATCCGAGGAGATTGTCGAGGACTTAAGTGATAAAGCTGCTTAGTGACCATAACATTACATTAACATTAACTTAGTTACCGTATAGTTATGTGACGTTAAATTCGTATAACGTAAAGAGATTGAGTTTGAGAGTGTATACATGTTTCTCCCCCTGTTGTTTAAAAACCGGATAAAGTTAGGGGCCGTGAACTCACCTTTATTTGCTCGGTTAGTGTAGCAAAGATGTTATAAGAGATGGGACCGCTAGTTGCGTCCTAACAAACCAATTAATTCCACGTCAGTGTGTGAACACACCAATACAAATTCTACACGTAACTTACTCACAAATTGATACACACAAACAATCATCTCTAACACTCAAACATGCATGCAAGTATCCTCATGTGATCATAGTAATCAAAACATCTTATCATAACCATAAACCAATTCATGCCACAATTTGGTGCACACAATCACAAATTATCAGATTTCAGCCTAACACTCATTATTCAGCTGTTTTCTAGGATTTTTATAAAATAGTTCTAACACTCCAAAAATTCCAATATTTTTACACTAGGTGACATTTATACCATAGAAATTTATATAATTTTCCCAAGTCCTAAATCTTTTCCAATTAACCATAAATATTAATTCACTAAGCTGCAGTCAGATTTACCGCTTTCTGACTGCAGTCCACGGAAAAATTTATTTAGAAATCGCTTATCGTCCGATTAACAAAATTCCAGTTGGAGTTGCCCGGAAATTTCTATACCTAGTTGCTGTACAAAAATCATGGCTCAACTCTCTACTGATTTTAAAATCCAACTTGATAAACAATCAACAAAATTCCAGAATTTTCACAGCTTTAGCTATTGAACTTGTTTGGCCCTTTAAAAATATCAAACGATTTCAGAAAATTATGAATCCACTGCCATTAGATTCCTTATTCAAATCTCTACGTTCTAAACATCAGAAAATCCGTTTTTCGACAACTAACGACCAAGTTACAGCCAGATGAAGCCGGCTGTAACTATGACTCAGCATCCTGTTTCAGCATTATTGTTACCATTAATTCGTGTAATCCCGTTCATGCGATTTATCTAGGCGATCAAGAACTGATTTTTAATCATAGACTAATACTAGTAACCTATCCATGCAAACCCTACTCAATAACTTAAATCTTTATAACCAAATCGCAGCCTATACATTCAGTTTTCAAATAACATTCAATCTAGTATAAACAATCCGAAGCAATACAATCATCTAATGTAAACATCATTAACAAATCAGCTAGTCTAACGTTTCGTTCAATCATGCTTGGCAAGCTTATATGTTCCGAAAACTATCATACATATAAACAAAGATTAACTCAGCCGATTTCATTCAGCAAATATCGTCCGAAACAACTAACCATTCAAGCACATCTATATCCGAAACAACTAATCATTCAAGCGTATATATATCCGAAACATGATCTTGAAATCAGAGATAACCCTAACCTTGGTTAACTAGGTAAACAAGCCAAGATGTGGACAAGAGTGACCCGGCTGTTCCAACAAGATCACGACCGAACTGACAAGGACTGGAAGAAGGGCTGTTTGTTTGCGATTGAAAGGATGAAGGCTTCGGCTGCTGCTTGTTGCGACCGAGAGGATGGTGAGAGTAGGGCAGCCGACGGCAATTTGCTTGTTAGGGTTTGTGTTCTTGTCAATGACACATGCATGGTTTGCATTTATAGGCGCAAAATGATAAGGTTTACGGTTTGGGATAAGTATTGTGGCCGAGGATCTTGGGTTGCTTTGGTTTGGATTTGGGCTTGATCTCGCGGCCAAGGAATATGGTGGGTTAGTTTGATTTGGATTTGATGAAAGTTGTATAGGCGCAAGAGATAAGGATTGCGGATTTTGGTTTGAGATTTTGGCCGAGGAACTAGGCTTGAGCTAAAGTTTAGAACTTGTTACTCCTAGAGTCACGATGAATCGAAGTTGGTTCACGTCGCGGTTCGGTTTAGTTCGTGTACATATCTACAGTAATTATTCTATAACTAAAAATTTACACAACACACAACACGTATTTAATCCATGCACGTTTAATACTTAGCACATATATTATTCAACAAGTGTCACGTGTAAGTTATCCGAAAAACCCGGGATATCACATTACCGGACTCACATTGAAGACCCGGGTCACTATAAATAAGTGTACTCGGGTACTGTTGAACTCAACTAGATCTTTCATTTACATTATTGTTCTCTCTATTTTCTTGGCGATTAGGGTTTATCTGTGAATCACTTTGATTCACAGCTTAGGGTACTTGTATTTGTCAGTTGCAGATTATCATATTGATAATCTGTTGTAGAGTATTGAGAGTCTTGTTCTTGTAGATCAGTTCTTGTGAGTTTTGTATTGTAAATCTTCTTTTGGGTAATATACTCTTGGTTTGGGTACAAATCTTCTTGATACTTGTCAATTTGACATTTTTACATTTATATAAGGATATACGATGTGGGATAAAACCCACGCCACATCAGTGTCATATAAGCTTCACGTAGGTTTTAGTGCAACAATGGTGCCCCTTTTAACATTGATGGTTTGCGCCCACTAGACCATTTCTTTACACCCGTTAAGGGGCGATGTTGGGGGCGCCGCCTAGCTAAAGTGGTTGGGGGCGTTGCCCCACATTGTATGGCGTTAAGGGTTGTTTGCTTGCCTCTTAATAAGGCTCTTAATGGTTTAGACCTTTCAGCACTTAATAATTCAGACTTTTTTTTATGCGAGCATATGTCTGAATGGTTCAAACATTTGCCTCTGAATGGTTAAACATTATACTGAGTCTGAATGGTTAAGGCCTCTAATCTGAATTGGTCAGACTTTTGCCCCTGAATGGTTAAACATTATACTACCTCTTAATGGTTCAGCCCTCTTACTCGTTCAACACTTAACCATTCAGAAGTTGCCAAACAGCCCCTTAGTAAAGAAAAATGTCCCTATTCCCTAGAAACTATCGGATGTTATTATGACTGTAACAATTGTACTGATGTGTTTTATGTGTTTTATGCCATTACACACCTATTTATCACAGGGCAAACTACAAACACACCCTAAAAGCTAAGTAAACACCTCACCATCGCGTAGAGGCTTCGTATTAGCCTATATGCCAGCACATAAGACCACTTCAAAATCATGGACTTATGTCGGTATGTTTTTAGTTCTGGTCTGGCAACTGGTCTTATATGTTGTGCATGGGCTAATACAAGGCCTATACGGGACCCATTTATTAATTTGTTGTGCGTTTTTATTTTTAGGTTTATGTTTTTTATATGTTTTTATTTGTGGGTATTAAGTGTGTTAATTTTTAATTGTTGTGAGGTGTTTTTTTAATTAAATGGATTCTCTTTTTATTAACTTTTTATTTTATTTTGTATTTTTTAATATACTTTTAAGTATAAAGAAATATAACTTCTGTTAACAAATAAATAATATGTTATATAAATATTAATCAAATTGTAAATAGAATAAATAAATTAGATATAAGTTAAATAAAAGGAAAAGTACGTGATGAGGTAGATAATGAGGTGGATGTAATTTTGCCATGTATTAGAGTAAAATGGAAAATTAGAAACTTTTATTTGTAAGCCAAAAATACCCCTGGTTATAACGAGGTTTTTAGACTGAGTTAGGCAATGTGATCAAAATAGAAAAGGTCAGATACCCAGGGGAGAAAAAAACTATTTGGATTAAAGTGACAATTTGAAACAAACCTTAGAGACTAAAATGACAATTTACTCATCTCTTTATAAACTTCTAAAGGCAAACTCTAAGTGATCTTGATCCAAGATTTCTTCAATTCTCGATTCTTGTATCACGTGCAAAAAGGTTTTTGGGTCAACTATAATGAGCTGGTGAATAAATATAATTTCAACAAAAATTACTTTATTATTAGTATTTTTAAAAGTAAACATGCAACCACATAATAAGCATCCAACAATAAATATAATAACCAATACTTGAGTCTCGAGCCTCAAAAGCGCGTGACTAAATGATGACAATACCTTCATCCTATAGTTATGTGGAAATGGTCAGTCTATGAATAAGTGAGATGATACCAACATCTCATGTCATGAGGAAATGGTCAGCTTATGAATCAGTGAGACGATACCCACATCCTATAACTTATGAAAGAAGGTCAACTGGGTTTAAATGAGCCTATGAATAACTGAGGAACTTACGAATTGAATAACCTACATAAATTAAATAAACGACTAAACCAAATAACACATAACATATAACCAAACAATGATTTGCATTCTTTGATAACTGAGAAAAATAATAAGAGATTTTACATGATCATAATACAACCCAAAAAGTTTAATTACTCACAGTTTGCGCATATAAAACCACGAGAATTACTGCACGAGAAAATGTATAATCTGATAACGATTACCTTATGTATAAAATAACAAAAAAAATTCTATACAAAAGGAATAACATAGATAAGTCTAGAAAATTGGGTTCTTTGGGACTTCAAAGATGTAAATAATTTTCGAAAATAATAATTAAATCACTATTTGTTTTATTTTAATAAATAATCATGATTAATTTTAAAAATACCAATTTAATATGTTATTATATTTTGTAATTGCTAAAATTTAGATAATTAGTAAAATTCATTAAATAAATTATAGATTTATAATTATCTTGTATTTTTATTTAAAATAACTAAATATGTAAAGGAATAAATTTGTTTTATAATTTGATTAAATCCTCCTTATTAAAAGATAATTACATAAATTAGAAAAATTCAATGGCTTATATATATTCTGTAAAAATCAGAAACAATATTTATAGAATTTTATTTTGACAATTTGTATTTTTATTTGATTTTCTAAATGATATAAACATGTAAAATTGTCTATATGATGTCCAAAAATTCCTAAAAATTTTACAAATTAAACTAACATGATTATAACAGAATCATACTTCCAATTTCACCAAAACATAAAAATTAAAAGCCTCAAAATCTAAGAACTAAGAACCCTAATTTCAACAACAATATAATTCGAATTCATTTTCCCTTCTATCACAAAAACGGATAGTAGGATTTTGTAAAGCATGAAAAATTAATCACAAGGGACTCAAGAATCACCTGATTTGGCCTCAGATTGAAGGAAATATCACGTAAAGAAGTTATGAGCCATAGTTTTGTTCTTGCCTTGAATATGTGTATTTTAGAGATTATGAACTGAGTGTTAATGGAATTTTAGAGTTGGGATTTGTGAGAAAATCTTCCAGAATTCGTTTAGTATTAGAACTATAAACTATGGGTACCGAATTTGTGAGAAGCCAATTTGAGTTCTAGGTGTGTTAATGGTGTAATTTCAGACTTGAATGATTGATTAAGCGTTGTAAATGAATGAATTGATGATGAGTAATTGTAACACCGCATAAAAAACCGTCCAATAAAATCCCGACACGTGTCCCGCTGATCCTAGTATGCCACGTGCTAAGTGAGAGGGACCAAGATTTCCTTTACGTTATGGTTATAACCTCTGAACGGCAATTACAAAATTCGAGGGGCCAATAGTGCAAAATGCCAAATTTCATTTTCTGGCAAGGTCTTACAGACCGTAACCATGTTTGCTTACGGACCGTAAGGGGCAAAGAGGAGTTGGTTCAGAGAGGCGGTTACGGACCGCAACCATATATGGTTACGGTCCGTAACCATTTCAAAACCAGGGGCACCATAGATGGCTTACGGACCGTAAGGCATCACCCTTACGGTCCGTAAAGGCCTACCAGTGGCAGATTCCTTGGCAGTTTGCTGCCCTGCTACCTTACACGCGAATGCCACCATGGGAGCTACTCTTGACACATCCAAAAACACTTGTATGATTCCCATAACACTCCTGGACACTTGTCTTGACCTCTTGCTCCTTCCACAACTATAAATAGAGGCCTTCATGCCTTTCATTCCTTGCTCATCATCTCTTCTCCTCTCTTGCTCATATTGGAAGGCTCCTGATCTTCAAGGAGCAATCCTCCGAGTTTAAGAAGTTAGCTTGGACCACTTGTAAGTGCTCCAACCTGCTCTTTTCATTTTTATAGGCTTTAAGCCAAAAGTCAAAGTGTTGTCGTAATAACACTTTAACTTTTGGCTAAGACCATTATAGTCCAGCCATTGTTTGCTACGAACATAGCTACATGATCGTAATTAGGTAGGTGTTAATCCCTTAAAAGGGCACATCCTAATTACCACGTTTACTTGGTCTATTGACGGGTCAAAGTTATGGTCAATAAAAGTTAATGGGTCAGTTTTTGAAAATAATTCATATCTAGTAATGTAGAAGTTGTAAAATATGTTTTATCACTCTAATAACTTGGTAATAATTGTTAGAACTGTAAACATGTTCGGCTCGTCAATTCCAGGTTTATGGTCGGTTCGCAACTGAAAGTCGCAAAGATTGACTCCTGCTTTGACTTTCAGTTCTGACCCGAATTAACAACTTAGACTACTGATTATAAGTTGTATGATGACCGTGTTATATTATAGTATCACTCTCTAGAGTCATACTATATGGTCATGTAGTATTCTAAGTCGTTATGCAAGTTTTCGTTAATTATGCTTAAAATGCCCTTTTTCGCCTAAAACAAGGTTTAGGCCATAAACAAACATATAAATGATTTATAAACTGATATGCTAACTTGATTAACTTATTTTGATGTCAACATTCTGGTCATAAACTAAGTTTTGATTAAATGTCGTAAAATACGCTTCTAAACGACCAAATTGCCCTTTTCGGCATTTTAAACGATTTAACCAGGATTCCTTCACCAAGATTAATCACCTACTGATCTCATATCATAATATGGATTATTTGGGATATCAAAACAGATTATGAACTGAGTTAGCATACGAGTCCTTATATAATGCCGATAAATGACGATAATGCCCTTACGGTGCATCAAGCGACTTAATAATACTTTTGACATCTAAACCTTTTACCTGCTGATATATTATATTAATTAACTTATTTTGGCTATATAAAACAGATCATAACTTCATTTTTCATTAAACATCGCTTAAATCGTCATTTAGCCTATTTATCGCCGTTTCGTCGCATAATATGGTTTAAAACCATAACTATGCACCAAAACTTGTTATCTACTGAATTCTAAACTTATTGTAAATACTTTTACAGTAGGTACAAGTCCCAAACTCAGAATCCCAGATATGACATCAAAACTATGTGTGAAATGACCAAAATGCCCTTATGGGCATAGTTTGGTTTTAAACTAACAACCACACATATATTGGATATCCTACTGATATAACATCATAAAAATACATGTTTATACAGAATGTTTATGAACTTAACATCAGCTTACTCGTAAGCCTCTTTTATAAAGCGTAAAATGACCAAAACGCCCTTTTAAGGCGAAACTTGATTTTAAAATCTAAACGGGCATACATTTTAATATCCTATTGATATTATAACATGTTTAGAGTATAATGGCATATGGAACTTGTATATGACTCATCCGGTTTCACGGTTTCGCTTATAAACGAACGGTTAAGCCTACGTGACTAGTTTACGTATTTTAACCGAAACGGGTTTAACCTTATCATTTTTATTTCAAAATCCAGAATGTAATATGTTTACCCATATTAAACAAGTCTTAGTACTTGTTGGGTTTAAACTACATTCTATTCCGGTCATCGCTTAATCTAGCGTATCGCACCGTAATCATTACTTAAGACTAGCCGCTTCGAGTCAATGACTCAACTAACGACCCGTTAGCATTCTAATTGGTTATCAATACCATCATTCTAGACTAAACGCCTTCCGGTAGATTGTAATCTGTACTTACTATTTGACTTGTGGCTGAGTTAATTATATCTTGAAGATTTAGCTCAGGTAAATACTTTTAACCTATTTTCTCTATAAGGGCTTGGGATATGGTAAATTAATACCGTTTGGTCGGGTATGGGATCATGTTGTCGGATTGTGATTTAACTAAATGGCATAACTCGTTTTAATCTGTATTGTCTGATAACTTAAAAATTGGGGGTTAACTCGACCGTGCCTGGGATATCCTTAGGCTCATTAAATACCAATGGCCACGACCTAAGCACGGGGTGTAGGCATACACTCGTCAGATGCAAATTATTATTTTTTTTATCTGCTCCTTGGGAGTTCAGAAGTGGTGTGTCGGTTGATCATGTCTCGGTTTCTGTACTGGGACCCATATGTATTGACAGGCTTATAAAACTGTATACAAGGTCATTTGTACTATCCCAAATTATTTAAAAAATGTGCCAAGTGAACTTAAACAATTTTTTAAAAGATTTTCAAAATGTGTCGGTTGATTGTATTTACTAGTGAAACTGGCGTATTTTCAAAAAGGTTAAGATACAGGTACAACACGTAATAGGCCGGGAGCTGCGCAGGCGTTCAACATAGAGGACCTTGCAAACCCTTAGTTATGCCACCAAGTCTATTGATCATTTCTACATATTTTACGATCCGCTGTGGATCTTTATTACAATCCTTCTGTGTTTATTATTTTGAACTTTGAACATTATCGGGTTGTAATAATATTTTAATCCAAGACTTCCGCTGTGTTGTTTGGTTATGATGTTTTCAATTTACGTCACAATACTCCCCGTCGGACCCACCGAGATACACGTGGAAATAGGGGTGTGTCAGTAATAAGTTCCATTGGATGCTGGAGTTTTTGTCTTTGTGGAAGCTAGATCATTGGATGCTGATTATTGGAAATTCAAACTCTCTATCATATGCCTAATACAACTTAAGTCTTTGAATGTCAAAGTTGACTCTAGATGAAAGGTTCTTTAATTGCTTATATGTTAGGAGGTGGTTACTATTGAGGAGGAAACTACGATGAAAAGTGTTGGTATAGAACAACCTAACAAAATTGATCGGGTAGTTATCAATTCAGGGGAGTATACCTTGAAGATTGAAGATCACAGTGCGACGCTAGAATATCAAGTCTTACCAGAGAAGACTAGATATCATAGTTAAGGGAAGATATCATAGAATATTTAAGGCCAGACCTACCTTAAATATTCCAAGGCCTGATGGTTCAAAGAATAAAGATTTGACTGATGAAATTGTGGCCAAGGCAAGGGCTAGTCACAAGAAGAATGTGATTGAGGAGAGTAGAGTGTTGGTTGAGAAAAAGATTGATCAGCAAAAAGAAAAAGGAGAGGTTGGTACTTCATCAAAAATAACACCTGCTAGAAAAGCCAGGCAACCAACATCCACACCTCCTAAAACTAAGCCTGTAACCAATCCAACCATCAAAACCTCTGCCTCTCAAAAACCTATCACATCTTCAAAACCACAACCCACATCCACACAAGCAGATGTTACAGCAACTGTTGTGTCAACATCTGTTGATACAGCAGAGGTTGCAATAGATGCAACTCCATCCACTGCCATGATCACATTTCCCACATAAACTCAACCATTATCCACACCACCAAAATCCCACAACCACCATCACCCACTCTAAGGTTTAAAAGGAGGAAAATCACAAAAGTGATAAATGATGATGAGATCTCTGCACCTCTTCCAATATCATCAACACCAATGACCTCCACTTCAGGATTACAACATCTTCAAGTCTTCAAGTTACTCCAGCATCAAAGTTATATCCTCTTGATTTACCAGCAGTCAGGGAAGAGATCCTAAGTTTCATTTCAGAGGATGACCCTGACAAAAGAACAATCCTATCCCTTGATGGCTATCCAAGACCAGCAAATGTTGATGCTTACCTAGAACTGAAAAGGAAGTAAGCAGAGGATATTGCCAAAAGAGAATCAGCTGGTAAAGATGATAGAGAAATACAGATTGTCATGTCCTTTCAACTGAGCAAAGTCACCATTTTATAAAACTTTGTCAAGAACCTTAGCAACCAGATTTTAGAAAGGGAAGATAAGCTGGTCAAAAGTGAGCTCATTGAGTACATCATGGAAAATAAGAAGTATAGGGAAACAAGGCCACAGTTCAGGGATTGGAGCTTGGCTGAGCTAAGAGAAGAAATCAGCAGAATATAAGAAATGTCAAAAGATCCTCTTAAAGGCCAACTCCTCCCAACTGGGATTTATACAAGAAAGATGTGTCTAAAAGAGACTTGAAGTTGAAAAGAATGAAGAATGAACTGATTCCAAATCACTATGGTTCAAAGAACCAAGTGATGAGATGGGGTGAGGTCAGGGTGATAGACACTTACAAAAGTTTGGAAGAGAGGAGGAAAAAGGATCCATCCATGCCTCCTAAGCCTGACTATTCAAAAGAAGATGCTATCCTCAGAGCTTAACTCTCCAAAAAGTCCAGCTCAACATCTGCCCATTCCACACTTGCCCTGTTACACAGAAAAAGGCAAGAGGGTATGTCTGAAAAGATTGATAAAGAGTTTGAGGATACATTTATCAAAGAAGGCATACAGAACATGATTGATTATCCAACAGATGATAGAAGTGCCAAGCTAGCCAAAGATCTATCACAAAAAGCTCCTACTCAAACCTCAGCAATAAAAGCTCCTTCAAGAAAACCATCAGACCCAAAAATTCTAAAATGGAAGGTCGACAAAGACACCCATGAATTGACACTGCTCAAGTCTGATGGTGCAGCCACTAAACTATCCATGGAAGCTGCTTATGAGCTTGCAATAGAAGACTTCCAAGAACTACTATGTTTAGAGCTAGAGAAGGATGCTGATGACATGGAATCTCTTAACTTTGAACTTCAATTCAAAGGTCAAATAAGAGAATTCCTTCTGAGGAATAAAGACCAAGAATAAAGTGTTTTTGGCATCATCTGTTCTAGGGGGAGATTGTTGGGATTTAACCCAATGAAAGAAACAGATGATACAAAGCCAAATAACACTATCCGAGCTTTGGTTAAACTATCAGAGGTTACAACCTCTGATGTACATACACTGCTTTCCCTAAAGACTGCTCATCCTATCACCTGCCTTCACAAAGCTTCAAAGGTCTCCCAGAGTTACAAGGGTCAGAGGATAGAGATCAGAGTTTAGTCATTAGCTTAGTTAAATCAATGTAACAGTGCTAAGCACTGATAGTTAGTATTAGCAGTGTTTTCAGTTAGTTACAATTGGTTTCCTGTCACTATCAACCCTGACGTCATCAAAGATGCTCAGTGGTTAGATAGTTAGTATAAATAGGTAAATTCTGTAACAGTTTTAACTTGTCTATTAAAAGATCAACTTTCGCATATCATCTTCTCTGCATTTTCTTATTACCAAACTGAAATTACAAAGGCTGAGGGGGAGTTTGCAAATCACATGCAAGTTTACCAACTTGAAAGCATGATGATGATGAAAACAAACGACCATTGCTTGTAGTAAAAGTTTTCCATCTTATTCCGCTGCAAATCTCTTTTCATTCAATCATTTTCCATTTTATTGAAACAAAACTACAAGTAATTTAAACTCAGATCCTAACAAGTCTATTGATATAGATTTTGAAATTGATGATTATGAGTGTTTGTGAGAATTGATGCTATTTTCTTTGGGGAGTCTATTAATACAAATGTAGTGAGATGAGATAATAGATCAATTCATATGGCAGTTGCAAATTTAACTAGTGGCTGCGAATTTGTGGTTAAGCGAATTTGCGGTTATGCGAATTTGTTAAATTCAAATGAACAACCTCGTAAGACTTTTATCACAATTTAGAGATAAATTCGTAGGTACTTGTATGTCCATAAATAGGATGTGATGTCTTCATTGTACCTGTATGTCTATAAATAGGACGCAGTGTCTTCATTTGTAGGTGAGTAGAGATTCATCGACACTAGAGTGTTAGTGTAATGAGTGTAATTGGAGAGATTGATTGTAACACCTCGTAAAACCCGTCCTATAAAATTCTTGCATGTGACTCGCTGATTCTCATTGCCACGTGTTGGCCGAGAGGGACCGAAAGTGTCGTTATGTTAAATTTTAACATTTGAACGACAATTTATAAAAGTCGGGGGATCAAACATGCAAAATTTGCAAAATTCATGTTTCTGGGAGGCGGTTACAGACCGCAAAGCATTTGGCTTGCGATCCGTAACCGTTTGAAAAACCATGGGCGCCAGACCCGCTTACGGACCATAAGCACTTAGGCCATACGGTCCGTAAGCAGGTGCCAGTGACAGAATTTTGTTTGGACACCAAGCATGTCTGCCATAATGCCACTTCTCGCAAATTTACCACCATCTAGCAACTCTTGCCACATTCCTTAACACTTGTATTCATCATACATCTATTCTAAACACTTGTATTGATCTCAAACCTCCTCCTCAAGTATAAATACCCTTGCATTTGCAACAAAGGGACTTGCTCATTTCTTCAATCATTCTTCTTATCTTTTCTGGAGATTCCCAACTGAATGGAGCTTTCGAATCAGTTCTATTTTGAGCTAGGACCTTGTGTAAGTGTCCTTAACTCTCCTTTTCAGTTTTGTAGGCTTTTAAGCCAAAGTCAAAGCATTTACGTAAAAACGCTTTTAGTGTTGGCTAAGACCATTAAGGCCCCGCCATTGTTTGAGGCAAACATGGTTATGTGATCGTAATTAGGTAGGTGTTAATCCCTTAAAAGGGTACCTCTTAATTACCACGTTTGCTTGACCAATTGACGCTTCAAAGTTATATTCATAAAAAGTCAACGGGTCAGTTTTGAAATAAATTCATATCTAGTAATGTAGGTGTTATAAAATATGTTTTAACACTTTAGTAACTTGGTAATAATAGCTAGAACATGTATGAACATGTTTGGTCCATCAAGTCCAGGTCTAAGGTCGGTTCGCAACCGAAAGTCGCAAGGATTGACTCCTGCTTTGACTTTCGGTTCTGACCCGAATAGCAACTTTAGAATCTGATTACAAGGTGCATTATGACCATTTTATATTGTAGTATCACTCTCTGGAGTCATACTATATGGTCATGTGTATTCCAAGTCATTATGCAAGTATCCGTTAAATATGCCTAAAATGCCCTTTTTGTATAAATTAAGGTTTTAAACACCAAGAAGCATATAAATTAACTTAAATAAATTATTTTGATTTCAACATTCGGGTCATAGGTTGCGTTTTGATTAAATAGTTAACATCGCTTTTAAATGACTAAAATGCCATTTTTGGCATTTTAGAAGGTTTAAACATAACTTCTCCATCAAACTAATAGCCTACTGATGTAATTTCATAATATGTATTATTTGGGATATCAAAACAGTTTATGAACTGAGTTTGTATACAAGTCCTTGTATAATGTCGATAAATGACGATAACGCCCTTACGGCGCATAAAATGGTTTTAACAACACTTTTGATATCTAAATTTTTTACCTACTGTTATATTATAATACATAACATATTTTTGGTATAAAAACTTAATCATAATCTCAGATTTCATTAAATTTCATTTAAATAGTCATTTAGCGCGTTTAACGCCGTTTCGGCGCATAGTATGGTTTAAAACCATATTTAAGGACCAAGACTTGTTACCTATTGATTTTAAAACCTATTTTGAATATTTTTACAGTAGATAAAAGTTATAAACTCAGGATCCCAAATATGTCATCACACTATGTGTGAAATGACCAAAATGCCCTCATGGGGCATAGTTTGGTTTAAAACTATCTACCACACATATATTTGATATTCTACTGATATAACATCATAAAATACATCTTTTTATAGAATGTTCATGACCATAACATCGGTTTACTTGCAAACCTCTTTTATAAAGCGTAAAATGACTAAAACGCCCTTTTGAGGCGTAACTTGATTTTAAAACCTAAACGGGCATACATGTTAATATCCTACTAATATAATAACATGTCTTAAGTATAATGGCATATGGAACTTGTATATGACCCATCCGGTTACTCGGTTTCACTTATATGCAAACAGTTAAGCCAACGTGACTAGTTTACGTATTTTAACCAAAAGGAGTTTAACCTTATCATTTTTATATCAAAATCCACAATGTTATGTGTTTACCCATATTATACAAGTCTTAGTACTTTTCAGGTCCAAATAACATTCTGTTAGGATCTAAGTTTTAATTGATAGCTGTTTTTGTTTCAAAAATGGAAAATGATTGAAAACAGCGACTAAGTGCAGCGGATTAATGGAAAAGTTTTACAACAATCAATTGGTCGTTTGTTTTCATCACCATCTTCCTTTCAAGTATTTAAACTATTGCAAGTGATTCACAAACTCCCCCTTAGCCCAATAACGATCGTTTGATAGTAAGAAATGAAGAAGATATTCGAAACTGATCTTTTTAAGAAGACAAGTAAAATTGTTACAATGAGCGCCTATTTATACTAACCATCTAACCACTGATCGTCTTATAATGACGTCATGGTTGATAGTGATAGCTAACAAATGTAACTAACTATAAGCACTGCTAGACTAAAGTTATCAGTACATAGCACTATTACATTGATTTAACTAAGACTAAACTAAACACTGCTGGCCAACCTCTGATCTTGTATTCTTCTATCAGCGGTTGGGAGTTTCTTCTGTCAGAG
This sequence comes from Scalesia atractyloides, assembly GCA_947069175.1. NCBI lineage: Eukaryota > Viridiplantae > Streptophyta > Magnoliopsida > Asterales > Asteraceae > Scalesia > Scalesia atractyloides. The sequence goes on from CAMTDV010000030.1 coordinate 35,243,872, forward strand.
GATTGGTAGCAATGTTCTTTATTGAAAGCAGTAGAAACCTATCAGTGGGTAGCAACCTCTAATAGCTGGACCAAAGCTCAGATGGTGTTGTTTGACTTTGTATCATTTGTTCCTTTCCAAAGGTTCAATCCCAACAATCTCCCCCTGGAACAGATGATGCCAAAAACACCTTATTCTTGATCTTTATTTCTCAAAAGAACTCTCTTATTTGACCTTTGAATTGTAGCTCAAAGTTAAGAGATTCTAAGTCATCAGCATCCTTCTCAAGTTCTAAACTTAGTAGTTCGTGGAAGTCTTCTACTGTAAGCCCATAAGCAGCTTCCATGGATAGTTTAGTGACCTTATCATCAGACTTGATCAGAGTCAATTCGTGGGTGTCTTTGTTGACCTTCCACTTTTGAGTTTTTGGGTCTGAAGGCTTTCTTGAAGGAGCTTTTATTGCTAAGGATAGAAAGGGAGCTACTCTTGTCAAATCTTCGGCCAACTTGGCACTTCTATCATCTGTTGGATAGTCCATCATATTGTTGATTCCTTCTGTGATAAACACTTCCTCAAACTCTTAGTCAACCTTCTCAGACAACTCCTCTTGCCTTTTTTCGTTTTACCAAAACAAGTGTGGATTGGACAATTGTTGAGCTGGGCTTTTTGGAGAGCCGGGTTTTGAGAGCAGCGTCTTCTTTGGAATAATCAGGTTTAGGAGGCATTTATGGATCCTTTTTTCCTTCTAGCTTCAAGCATTTTGTATGTATCCAACACTCTTATCTCCCCCCATCTCATCACCTGATTCTTTGACCCATAGTGATTCTGAATTAGCTCTTCCTTCATTCTTCTGAGCTTTAGGGTCTTTTCAGGTACATTCTTCTTGTATTTGTTCCAGTCTGGACATGTGGGTTTGTTGTGAGGATCTTTTGATTGTGCTTCTATTCTTGCATTTTCTTCTTGAAGCTCACTCACTGACCAATCCTTGAACTGTGCTCTTGTAGCAGCATATTTCTTTGTTTCATTGATGTGTGAGATGTAATTTTCTTTCAAGAGTTTATCTTCTGCTTCAGAAATTTTATTTGATAAATTCTTTTAGAATCTTTCAAGGGATTGGACTTTGCTCAATTGAAACTGGAGTTGATTCTGCACTTCTCTATCACTTTTGCCTTTAGACAACTTCTTAGCAATATCCTCTTCCTATTTTTCTTTGAGCGCTAGATACTGATCAATATTTGCAGGCTTTGGATAACCTTGAAGTGAAGGGAAGTGTCTTTTATCTGGATCTTCTTCTTCATAGAAGGATATGATTTCTTTCTTAACTGTAGGCAAATCAAGAGGAAATTTTATAGCTGCAGGAATCACTTCTTTTGATGGAGCAAATGTTTTGGTTGAAGGAGCAGAGGTTAGATTTAGCATTGGTGCAGATGCAAGAGGCAAAGGAGCAGGGATGGTTTCTTCATTTATGACCTTTGTAACTTTTCTCCTCTTAAAACTGATCGAAGGTGATGATGGATGACTTGGAATTCTTGGTGGTGTTGTTAGTTGTTGTGTGGAAGTAGTAAAAGTGATAATGGCAGTGGTTGTGGTAACATCTGCTACAACCTCTGCTGTGTCAACTGATGTTGGCACAACAGTTGCTGTAACATCTGTTGAGGTAGATATGGGTTTTGTATGAGAAGATCTGGTTGATTTTGTATTGACAGAGGTTTTTGTGGTTGGATTGGTAGCGTCTTTAGTTTTGAGAGGTGTGGATTTTGGTTGTCTTGCTTTTGAAGAAGATCTCCTCTTTGTTGAGGTACCAGTCTCTCCCTTTTCTAACTGCTGATCAATCTTTTTCTCAACCAGCACCTTGCCTTCATCAATCACAGACTTCTTATGGGACTTCTTTGCCCTTGCCAAGATATCTTCAGTTAAGTCTGGTTTTTTTGAACCATCTGACTTAGGGATATTCACTATAGGCCTTGCCTTTGAATCATCCATCTTGAACTTTTTGTTACCCAAAGGTTTCTCCCCCTTTTTGGCTTCATCTGGAGTTACAAAAATGACAATAGGAGGAGATGTACCAGTGGTGGTGAGCAAGTGGGCTTTGATTGCCTTGATATCTGCAGCAGTATCATTATATCTTGCATCAACCATATTTCCGAGTTCCATCATCTGATGCTTATGTTTTTGTTCTAGGAAGTGTTTCTCTTGTCGAAAGATTGGAGATATTACAGATTTTAGCTCAGCAGTGGTTGGAACAGGGGTTTGGCTCTGTATAGTAATCAGCTGTTTCAAAAGATCTTTTATTTCATCAACAGTGCTTTCAACCTTGGCAACCCTTTCTGTCAATTCCTGATATTTTAGCTCATCGCCTAACTTAATAGGATCATCTGAACTCCTACCAGATGTGGTAGTTGTATCTAAGATATCATGAACAAGTGGTTTACCACTTGTTTCAATCTTAGATGCTCCTTTGTCTTGGTTCTGGGGACTTCCCACTGAAGCAGATGTTACCTTAGTAGCCTCAACAGTGGTTGCCTTCAACAAGGTCTTAGCTACGTAACCACTATCCAATTGAGAACTTGGGAGTTCAGCAATTGTAGTGGCTGCCATTGTTGAACTATCACCAAGGGTTACATGTAACCCAAGGGATGGAGCCTCTTCATTTGCTGATGGGCTAGCATGTAGAAATAAGTCAGACCCAGCCTCTGGTTGAAGTATATTCTCACTAATGGGTTTGTGAGAAGTGCTGGATAATGGCTGCTCAATTTTTATTGCATTCAGCAAGGGTAACATAGTGGGTGGTAGAGATGGAATTGGTGAGAGTGGTTGTGTAGAAAGCGACATTGCCCTGGGAGAGGGGATGTGGAAGATAGAACCAAGTGTTCCTAGAGCTTCAAGGTGTCCCTGTGCCTACAACCTGATCCTTTTGTGAGGATGCAGGAGGAGTTTCAAAGCCGGTTTGAGATCTTTCTAGCATCTGCTGTGAGAAGAGTAGCAGTAGTGGTTGGTGACTTGGTGGTGTCACTGGGTTTGCCTCTGGGATCTCATCTTCCAGAGGACCCTTATTGGGTTTGGTGGGTTTTCGGGATGCTCTGGATGGTTTCTTTTTGGAGATTTTAGGTGTGGGTTTCAGAGCAGCGGTTGTGTTGCCCTGATCACCTAGAGCAGTGGGCTCAGCAGCCAGAGGTTGAGCTTGAACATTTTGTTCTTGGGAAATAGGCTCAGCCTCCTCTGCTTCTGTTTTGGAAACTTTATCTTGATTTGTAATTCGTGTGAACGTTTCATGGTTTAGGCTGCCAGCTTTTGTAACTGCACCTTTTTTACTTGTGTTTGATTTGATCTGGTCTTGAAAGTAAACACTCATGAAACGTGGATGTATGAAGAAAGCTTTTTGTTTTGAAATATTTTTAAAATTTGTTACAAGATTATTGAACAGCACCTGGGAGAAGTTAAAATCAGAACCAGTTAAAATTGCAAATCCAAGATACTGCATGTTCAATGGAATCTCGTTGAAACCAGTTGGTTTTGCAGAGACACAAGTAAGTAGGGTGTGGAAAAAGAATTTCATCTCTGCTGGAAAATTTGGTTTGAAGATTGTCATACCTTTTAACTGTCCGGTGTAACCTCTTTCAACGAATTCATGTTGCATCTCCCTCAAAGGAAATGATACCGGATGTTGCATATCATTTAACATGAAGACTCGGGAGATAGATTGTGGGGTTATTTGCAGTTGTGTGCCACCAACTTTGGAAGTGATAGAATAGGGCTCACCATCAGCGGTTAAATTTACTTTAGCCTTTGCCCAAAATTCTCTTAAATAATCGATGTAAACTGGGGCTTTGACTTCCAACATGTGTTTGAATTTTGATTCTTTTAGAATCCGGATCATTGGATGATAACGATTGTTTGTGTCGGTTTCTTCGAGAATAGAAGTATAATTGTGTGGTGTTTTGATGATAAGGACAAATGGTGATTTTTCTTGTGTCAATTTCTTCTTTGATTTGGTTTTTGGAGCCATGATTGTTGGATGTTTTGTGAAAGATGGGCTTTGAAAGATTTGAATCGCACAAGAAAGATGAAACCTCTGTTTGGGGATAAACAGGGTTTTATAGGGTTTTCAAAAAGTGCACTTGACGTGGCGTTTGATGCAACATCTGTCGAGTAACATCTGTCCACGTGTAACCTCTGTTTGACAATGGAAAACAGTTGTTTTGGCTAACCACTGTCAGAGTAAAAACTATCAGTGGTCGTGACCAATTTTAAACACTATCAGAGGTTTGCATCAGTGGATAGATTTTTCTAACCAACGATGTTTTTGTGCTATCAGAGCTTTGAACAGACTTTAAAGATTTTATTGAAAAATTCAATTTTAACTATTTTTAAGGATGAATTTCTGATTTTCTAAAAACATTTTATTGCTATTTACACATGGATCACAAGAAAAGTTGTTTTTAGTCCATGTTTAGCATTCCAAGCCTAGATATCAAGCTGTCAAATGTGTAAGCATCAAGTGCTTTTGTCAACACATCTGCTAGTTGATCCTTGGTATGGACATGTTGTAAAGAAATCTGACCTTTTCATAGCAATCCCTCACAAAATGATGTCTGTTGTCAATGTGCTTGGTGGTGGAATATGAGACTGGATTTTTGATGATGTTTTCTGCTGCTTGACTATCAATTTTGAGAGGAGTCCTCAAGGCAGTCACACCAAAATCCAAGAGTTGGTTTTGAAGCCACAAAATTTGAGCAGTGTAACTTGCAGCAACTATATACTTTGCTTCAGCAGTGGATGTGGATACTGCAACTTGCTTTTTACTTTGCCAAGACACTAAGCAATCCCCTAGGAATTGGGCTCCTCCAGATGTGGACTTCCTTGTTGTTTTACATCCAGCAAAATCACTATCAGAATATCCTGCAAGCTCAATGTTACCATTAGCTGGATACAAGATACCAAGTGTGGGAGCACCTTTTATGTATCCGAATATCCTTTTTACAGCAATAAGATCTGATTTTCTTGGCATTGACTGTGATCTGGCACAGACACATGTGGCAAACATAATATCTGGTCGTGATGCAGTTAGGTACAATATAGACCTAATCATGCTTCTATACAAAGTTTGATCAACAAGGTCATCTTTGCCATCTATAGTGACTAGCTTGGATGTTGACATGGGTGTGCTGCAAGGTTTAAGTCATTCATATCAAATTTCTTAAGTAGTTCTTTCACATACTCACCCATTGCACTCATCTCAAACTCTGCTGCCATGAGTTATGTGGATCCAAAAATGATGTCATCCAGATAAATCTGGACAAGCATCAAATCTTTTCCTTTCCATTTTAAAAATATGGTTTTGTCAATCCTACCTCTGGTAAAACCAATGGATAAGAGAAAAGTGGATAGAGTTTCATACCAGGCTCTTGGTGCTTGTTTTAGACCATACAATGCTTTGTTTAACCTGTACACATGATCAGGATGGAAGTGATCCTCAAATCCAGGAGGTTGACAAACATATACTTCTTCCTTGATCTTTCCATACAGGAATGCGCTTTTGATGTCCATTTGATACACCTTGATGTTGTGGTTAGCAGCAAAAGCTAAGAACAGGCGAATGGCTTCTAGCCTTGCGACTGGAGCAAAAGTTTCATCATAGTCAATCCCTTCTTCCTGTCTGTAGCCTTAAACCATGAGCCTTGCTTTGTTTTTGACAAAAATACCCCTTTCATCAATTTTGTTCTTAAAGACCCACTTTGTGCCGATGGGACACACATCTTTTAGCAGTGGTACAAGTTACCAAACTTGTTGTCTCTTGAATTGTAGGAGCTCTTCTTGCATGGCTTCTACCCAGCTGTTGTCTTTCAGTGCCTCTTGATACTTGACAGGCTGTGTGAGTGATAGAAATCCAGCAAAAAGACAAATGTTTTGGGCTTGGCTTCTTGTGAGCACACCGTCATTGATGTTGCCAATAACTTGATCCAATGGATGGCTTTTGAGGAATATCAAATCACCTTGATATAGGACAATGGCATTTTGAGCATCTGAGCTATCCTCTGTCGGTGAATTTGATGGTCCAGCCTCCGATTGGAATGGTGTTAGAGGGATTGGTGGTATGGGAGTGAGAGAGTGTTTTGATTTTCGCCCATTTGTAGTGGACTTTCATCAACAGATGTTTGAATTTGAGAGCTGGCAGAGGTTTGAGTATTAGCCACTGTTGACCTAGCAGAGTTTTCACCATTGTTACCAACATCTGCTCCTCTGCCTGTAGGATTGATTTTGAAACTTGGAAGAATACAATCATATCTTTGCTCTTCAACAGATGATTGTGGGGTACCTGCAGGGTTAGTCTTAACAGACACATCTTCAAATGTAAATTTAGTTAAATCAAACAATTCAGTAGGTCCATTTGCTGGGATTTTCAAAGATGAGAGTTCATTGAACTTCACATTTAGAGTTTCCTCAACACACTTGGTCCTAGAGTTAAAAACTCTGTAGGCTTTGGTAGTGGTTGAGTATCCCAGAAAATAGCCACAATCAACTTTGGCTGCAAACTTGGATATTGAATCCTTGATGTTTAAAATGAAGCATGGGCAGCGAAAGACTTTGAAATAGGAGATCAGAGGTTTGATTTTGTAGAGCAGTTCATAGGCAGTCTTATGATGCCTAGGGTTTATCAAAACTCTGTTCTGGACATAACAGGCAGTGTTTACAGCCTCTACCCAAAAGGACAAGGGTAAACCTGAGTCTTCCTTGCTGATTCAATTAAAGTTCTATTTTTCCTTTCAACAACCCCATTTTGTTCTGGATTTCTAGGGATGTTATGTTGCCTAAAGATCCTTTTTGACTCACAGAAGGCATCCAACTCCTTGTTCCTAAACTCTGTTCCATTATCACTCCTAAAGATTTTTACAGGAAGGTCAAATTGCTTTTCAACTTGTTTAACAAAGTTTTGCAAAATGTTTGCTGTTTCATCCTTAGAGTGTAAAAAGAATGTCCATGTGAACCTGGAAAAATCATCAACTACCACCAGAAAATATCTTTTGTGTTTTAAGCTCATGATTTTTACAGGTCCAAACAAGTCCAAATGAAGCAACTGTAAGCACTGACTTGTTTTGGACTCTCCAATTGACTTGTAAGAGCTTTTATGTTGTTTACCTTTTAAGCAGGGAACACAATGCTCTTCACAAGTGAATTGTTTGTGGGGTAAACCTCTAACCAGATTTTGTTTTGAGAGAGTGGAGATAGTTTTTAGATTTGTGTGTCCTAGTCTTTTATGCCATTGCTCTGTCTCTTTGCTAGAGGCAACTGAGAACAGACATGCATTTGACATAGGATTATCTTTTAACATATCAACCACATACACATTTACTACTTTATGAGCAGTCAGCTGTGCTTTGCTCTCCGCAATGATTTAATCAATCTTTTTGACAACCTCTGGCCCTACAATTTGGCAAGTTTTCTTTGTGAAAAAGGAACCATAACCTTTATCACTCATCTGCGAAATACTTAAGAGATTAAATTTTAAATTGTCAATTGAGATTTACATTTTCAAACTTGAGTTTTCCTGCTGAAACACATCCTGATCCTAACACCTTTCCTTTTGAATTATTCCCAAAGGATATATCACCCCCTCCATGAGCTTTAAAATCTCTGAGCAGGGCTTTACATCTTGTCATGTGCCTGGAGCCTCCACTATCTACATACCAAAGACTGTTAAGGCAAGTAGAAGCTCACTGCACATGTTTTGAAATAATTAGTACAGGTGAGTTTCCAAAGCCAAAATGGCTTTGGATGGGGTATCAGGTGGTCCAGAGTCAAGTTCAGACTGATGAGCAGTGGTTGGATCAGACTTCTGTAACCACTGCTGTGAGCTACCTCCTATCAACTGTTGGTAACCATGAGGATGCCTATTTACCCTTGGCTTAGAAAACTTTTTGTAAGTCTCATAAGTCATAGGCACCTTTTGGTAATTAGGCTGGCTTTTGCCTCTTGGAAACTAGTTTGATGGAGGTGCATCTATTACTTGAATTTCTCTACGGACAGAGGTTTGATTTAAAGCTTTGGTGACAGATGTTTCACATGATTTAAATTTTTGTTATGCAAAATTTGAGTTTTCTCTTTCTAGAGCTTTTTCTTTAATCTCTTTTACCTTTTGGTGATAGGTTTTGAGATGACACACTCTTGAGTTGGATGATTTGTTTTGTTGCAAATGGTGCATCTAGGAGATTTAGGTATGACACAAGTTTTGCTTTATCATTAGCTTTCAAAAGAAAACAATATGCTGTATCATGATTTCTCTTTTCACAAAATTTACAAAACAAGTGTTTAACCTTTTCTTTCCTTCTCTTATCAGACTTTTTGAGAGCAGATGATGTAACCCCTGCTGGTAAGTCTTTGATAGGGATCACCAATGCGTTTGGTGCTTTTATACCATCAAGAGTTGAAAAGTCCATTGGCTTGAAGTTTTCCAAAATATCACACTCATCTGACTAGGTTGGTTTAAACTGATATTTTGCAATTTCCTTTTCTTTTGGTGAGACATCTGGTTTTTTAAGAACAACTTTGTTTCCTTCTTTATCAGGTATTTTAATTTCTTCACCAGCCAAATTTGTTGGGACTATTTTAACAAGCTCAGAGTCAATTTTTGCAACATTTTCATAAGTAAGGTCATATTCCCTAAAGCCTATACCAAAGTTTATGTTGCTCTTGACTTGAGCATCAAGCATAAGCTCATAACCTTTACAAGACTCTACCTATTTTTCACAAGTGATCTGGGTAGATTCAAGCTCCTGTTTGCAAACATTTTTTCTACCATAGTTTGGAGCTAGTCTTTGTTTATGCTTGATTCATGCCTTAGGCTACTCATTTCAGAATCTTTTTCAATTAATTTTGTTTTTAACTCTTTCACAAGTTTTTCATTCATCTTCCAAAAATTTTTTTCTCTGGTTTTCATTCCCCTGTTTTATGTTTGCAAAAGCAATAATGCATTTTTCAGAACATAGATCTTTTAGGATCTGAGGTGATACCTTTGAAGCAGCCATAAGAGCACAATCACATTCTTCTTCACACACCTCTATGTCACATGGGTCAAATAGATTATCTTTTTCAGCCTCAACAACATTCATTTCAACCACAGGTGTGACTTCTGGTGTAACCACTGCTTCACAACATTCAACCACATCGGATTTTGACTCCTGTTCCACTGACTCATCACCTTCAACTATGGTCTCAAAAGCCATAAAACATAAGTTCTCATTTTCAAAATCATTTTTGGCTATGAGAGCGAAGTTTTCATCAGTAAAATCCCCAGTCAAACTACTCCAGTCAACAAAACCTTGGGTAAAGAAGCTTTGTTGTGTAACCTCTGCTGGTGTAGAAGTGGTTTGAGTAGTTTGAGTGACATGTGGAGCTTGTTGCACATGCACTTGAGGTGGTGCTTGAACATATTGAATCTGTGGAGCAGGGGTCTGGACATAATGAATAGGGATAGTTGTTACATGACTTGCAAAATGAGCAGTGTTTTGCATTTGATGTGGAGGGGTAAACTGGGAATATTGGACAGTGCTTTGAAGATTTGTGCCAGGATGAGTTACAATTGGTCCTGCAGATTGAGTTCTGCATTCCCTGGTAAAATGTCCCATCCTATTGCACTTGTAACATTTTATCTTTGATTTATCTAACCCAACTTTTAACCCCACATGCAATCCTGGAAACCTCATACCAGTTCTTTTGTAAAACTTACTAGCCCTGACACTCAAGAGTACCAACTGGTTTAGGATGTCCATCTCTTCCAAATCCGTGGGTTCAAAGTGTTGTAAGTCATTCATTTCAAAACTTAGATTGTCAGAGGTTTGGCTTTCACAATTTGTAGCAAAAGCAAAATTGGGTGTACTAGGATCAGAGTTGAAATTGTTTCCAGAAGTTATGTCAATGTAATGATCAAAACACTGATCCTTTCCACTACCAGACCCCTCTTTATGACTATAGAGAGAAGTGTTTCCCAGTGTATAGTCATCAGTCACTTTCCTAGACTCTTGAAGCTTCTTTTTCTGGTTCAACTCTATCTCATAAGTGAGAAGTCAACCATGAAGCTGTGTGAGGGTCATTTCTTTATAACGAACAGATGTTCGAGTGACATAAGCTATTGTCTCTCATTTTTCTGGTAGTGATCTTAAGAAACGACTATTGATAGTCGAATTAGGAAAGTTCACATCTACCAGTTTTAATTCGCTTATGGGACAGCTGAATCTCTCGAACTGTTGGGTTAGTGACTCACCTTTTACATGGCAAAATGTTTCAAACTGCTGATTCAAGACTTCTCTATTATTCTCGATCACCTCTTCAGTACCACCGAATTGCTCTTTAAGAGCATCCCACAACTCTTTAGCACTATTACAATGAAGTAATCCCGCATAAATCTCATTGGGCAAAGCTGAAGCAACTATGCTGAAAGCCTTAGCATCCAATTCGATTTTGAGGAAATCCTGTTCAGAGTAATTTTCGAGTATTTTAGGGACTTGAGTGTGGGGATCCTTTGTGCTTGGAACCATGGGAACATGAGGTCCGAACACAACGGATCTCCAACATCCGGTGTTCTATTAAGCGAGAATATGACCCATTCTACGTTGCTAGATAAAATACTCATTTCGTTTCAACATAGGTGGTTTAAACATGGATCCAATATTTAAATCTTGTGTGTTTTGTGCCATTTCTCTTATTTACAACAGATTTGTGTTTTAAAAACTTTTGTAGTAATAAAACTCTGTATTCAAGCAAAACTTATCAAACGAAATTAACAACAAAGAGCTGATCTGTTCAAATCAATTTGACGTTTAAATCAAAATCGATTGACCAAGCTCTGATACCAATTGTTAGGATCTAAGTTTGAATTGATTGATGTTTTTGTTTCAAAAATGGAAAATGATTGAAAACAGAGACTAAGTGCAGCGGATTAATGGAAAAGTTTTACAACAATCAATTGGTCGTTTGTTTTCATCACCATCTTGCTTTCAAGTATTTAAACTATTGCAAGTGATTCACAAACTCCCCCTTAGCCCAATAACGATCGTTTGATAGTAAGAAATGAAGAACATATGCGAAATTGATCTTTTTAAGAAGACAAGTAAAACTGTTACAATGAGCGCCTATTTATACTAACCATCTAACCACTAATCGTCTTATAATGACGTCATGGTTGATAGTGACAGCTAACAAACATAACTAACTATAAGCACTGCTAGACTAAAGCTATCAGTGCATACCACTGTTACATTGATTTAACTAAGACTAAACTAAACACTGCTGGCCAACCTCTGATCTTGTATTCTTCTATCAGCGGTTGGGAGTTTCTTCTGTCATAGGATTGGTAGCAATGTTCTTTATTGAAAGAAGTAGAAACCTATTAGTGGGTAACAACCTCTGATAGCTGGACCAAAGCTCGGATGGTGTTGTTTGACTTTGTATCATTTGTTCCTTTCCAAAGGTTCAATCCAACACATTCTATTCCGGTCACCGCTTAATCTAGCGTATTATACCGTATTTATTTTACGTAAGACTAACCAGTTCAAGTCTATGACATAACTAAGGACCCGTTAGCATTCTAATTGGTTAATAATACCATCACTCCATACTAGACGCCTTACGGTAGATTGTACATGTACGTACCTCTTTGAATTGCGACTGAGTTATTACTTCTTGAAGATTTAGCTCAGGTAAATAGTTTTAAGTTATTTTCCCTTATACGAGCTTGGGATACAGTAAATTATTACCGCTTGGTCGGGTATGGGATCATGTATTGTCCAGTGGTGATTTTAACTAAATCTCATCACTCGTTTTAATCTGTATTGCCTGATAACTTAAAAATTGGGGGTGGGCTTGACCGTGTCTGGGATATCCTTAGGCTCATTAAAGTGCTAATGGCCACAACTTATGCAAGGGGTGTAGGCATACACCCGTTAGTGCCAATTATTATTATCTGCTTTCTGTGTGAAAGTTCAGAAGTGGTGTGTCAGTCGATCATGTATCGGTTTCTATAATGGGCCCCATATGTATTGGCAGGCTTGTAAAACTGTATACAAGGTCATTTATACTGTCCCAAGTTATTTATAAAAGTGTGCCGAGCGCACTTAAAATAATTTTGAAAAGATTTTCAAAAGTGTCGGTTGATTGTATTTTCTAGTGAAAACTGACGTATTACAAAAGATTAAGTTACAGGTACAACATGTAATAGGCCGGAAGCTGCATAGGTGACAACGTAGAGGATTTGCGACCCTTAGTTGTGCTTTAAAGTCTGTTGATCTCTTTTGTACATATTTTTTTACGATCCACCTGTTGATCTTTATTACAATCCGTCTGTATTTATTATTTTTGAGCTTTGAACATTCTCGGGTTGTAATAATATTTAAATCCAAGACTTCCGCAATGTTGCTCTGTGTTGTTTGGTTATGATGTTATCAACTTAATCACAATAGTCCCCACCGGGATACATGTAGAAATCGGGGTGTAACAGGCTGGTATCTGAGCCAACGTTTGAGGGAATTCAACACTAGTCTTTTGTGTTTGATATCAAGCGACATAGTAATACATTCCTTAGACTCTCGAGTCTAGGCTTTGACCTAGGATTACTCATTTGCATTGTTTTAATTATTCTTGCGTTATTTTGTATTAACTTGTTTTTGAAGCAGGAATATGCCGCCAAGAGTAAGAGGTAGAGGAGGCAAAGGAAAAGGTCCCATGCGGGGCGGGCCCTCAATGATAGGTCCTTCAAATATACATAACTATAACACGTACAAAGGGTCAGGTGACGCTTCGTCGCCCTGGGAACCAGTTCGACACTCGATTTCTCACGAGTATTGACCACCAAATTCCTCACAACACTCCCATCACTCATCAATCCCATCACTCGCACCACTCTCATTCTCATTCCTTTTAGGGAGATTATAAACCGAATATTTACTTACATTCACCCTCTGTTACCCCTCCAGTGGATTCCCCGGACCACATGGACGAAAACTCCGATCCTGAGATGCCTCCGACCGTATCTCCCGGTCATCCAATTGAATTGTCCAGCGGTTCAAACTCTTATGCATGGACCCCACACCAAGGTCCCGATGATTTCCAACAAAGGTGGGAACAGTACAACTTCTACAACACTCCGTCCTACCATAACACACCATCATACCATGCTCCTCAACAGGAACAACCTTCGCCTGAGGAAGTACAAATGGAACTGCTGGAGTAACCACCACCACCGCCTGAACCACAACCGCTGCGAAGGCGTGGGGCGCGCATGTCCGTGCGCCTAGGACCAAGGGCAGGGTCACTTCCACCTCCTGAGGATCCTCAAATGGGTGGACCCTCCAACACATCACCTGTGGTTGAACCAGCACCACAACCAGCAGTTAACTCGCTACCATCACCAGTGGCACAACCACTAAACATGGAACAGCCACCATCGGGTTTTAGAAACCCAATCCCTTCATATCCAGATCCGTCTGGATATAATCCTTTTACCACTTCTAGTTTGCCTAACTTTCTTCACCAGGCACCTTAACAGGACCCTTACTTAGAGGCAGCTGCACATAATGATCTTTACCCTTCCCCTTTCCCACCATAGTTAACTATACCATATTCGGCAGGTGGCTATCCCTTTTATGGATATCATCCTTCGGTTGCACCTCCACCTTATGTATATCAACATCCGGTTGCACCACAACCGCAACCTCAGTCACAACCGCCGCCACCACCCTCATTTGAGGCTATGAATGAGACCCTGGAAAGGATGAGGGAACTTCAACAAAAAGCTGCAAAATCTGAAAAGAAAGTGAGCAAACTTCTGAAGAAATTTGGGAAGATAGTCACGGGTAAAAAGGATTGATAAATCCCTGTATTTATTCTTTATGTATTTTCTTTCCAAAAGTCCCTACGTGGACATTGCTTTATTTATATCTAGTCCCTGCGTGGACATTATCTTTAAGTGTTAGTCCCTGCATGGACAATTTTCATATTTAAAAGTCCTATTTTTAGGCACCAATGTAATTGTAACTCATTAGTTAAATGGAACTTTTTGGAAATTATTTATGTATTCCGCTTCATCCGTTGTTCAAGCTTTCGTCTCGATTTTAACTCGAAATTTATGATCAGCTATAATAATTCCAAAAATCCTTTTGATGGTTTACATCCGCCAAGTGATAAGGTCACATTAATTGGCGAAAAGGTAGTTAAGTAGTAAAGCCTTCTACTATGATAGTTAAGGTTGATGATCCCTTCTATCCAGAGGTGGTGAACTACGTTCTAAGCCTCCTAGTCTATGCAATCATGACTAGCTCATTTAAACCATTTTATGACAATTATTCTAGAGGAACCACACTACCCGCCTAGATGATGGACTCTGTCCAAGCCTTATAGCCTATATAATCAAGTTTTATTCTGGCTAGTATCATCAATACGATGAACATAACATCCATTACTGATGAAATACCTACGGGTTATTTAACAACATCAATTAGTGATGAAGTGCTTACGAGCCATATATTATCCATTAGCGACAATGACAGTGGCGGTCTACGACTCCCTGTCCAGAGGTAATAGATTCCGTTCAAACCTCGAAGTCGTATGATCCTTGGAGATCAAGGTTCATATATCTCAAGTTATTACGACAAGCCATAAGTGCTACTTTCATTTTGTCCTTCTTGACAGGCGTGTGGTGCCATATTTAATTACCCCTTGTACTAGGCCTTTTGTGCCGTAATATTTTAAAAGTACGTCTGACAAAAGTGGTACTGCGACCACTAGCCCTATAAGGCGAAGGATTTTTCATGTCCAAAATTTGAAAAGATTATATAGTGAATTAATACCATAATCTTATGCGCAATAAAACACCAAATACAAAGGAAATTAATTAAAATATTTGACCACTAGCCCTATAAGGCGAAGGATTTTTCATGTCCAAAATTTTAAAAGATTATATAGTGAATTAATACCATAATCTTTTGTGCAATAAAACACCAAATACAAAGGAAATTATTTAAAATATTTTGGTGATTAGTGTCAAGCAGATAAAATGGCTCATTCTGATGGAGCCAGTAGCCGACGTAATGATGATAATGCCAACGATAAAATCATCATAAGTAAAGACGATTTGCAAGCTTTGATTACCATAGAGGTTGAAAAGGCAATAAAGGATCGTGCTGAGAAACAACTAGAGTCGAGTGCTTCTCACTCTAAGCATACATCTAAATACACCTCCAAACATACTAAACCGCTCTCAAAGCCTCCTCCTTCGGATAAAAAGGAGAACTCGATACACTCCTCAAATGTGAGGAGCATGAGACAGGAACACCAGCACAAGACAGATAATAAGGATGGTTGCTCCTATAATTATTTCACGTCTTGTAAGCCCCGGGATTTCAATGGGGAGAAAGGAGCTGTGGAAGCTCTTAGGTGGTTGGATGAGATGGAAACAGTCATTGAAATTAACGGTTACGCTGATAAGGATATAGTGAAATTTGCTGCACAGTCGTTTAAGGGCGATGCCTTGATTTGGTTGAAAACTATGATTCAGTCTACTGGAAAGGTGTATCTGTATAACATCAGTTGGGCTAAGTTTGTTGAATTAGTAAAGGATACCTATTGCTCACCTCACGAGATGGAGAAGATCGAGTAGACTTTTTGGCTCTTTCTATGAAGAATCTGCACTGTCGAAAGTACCTGTCCGACTAAAATTCACTGTCAAGGCTTGTGCCTTATTTGATCACACCTGAACCTAAAAGCATTGCATGATTCATCGGAGGTCTAGAGCCAGAGATTAAAGGAAACGTCAGGGCTTCAAGGCCGAAAACTTATAGGTCTGCTGTAGACCTAGCTTTGACATTGACTCAGGACCTAAAAAGGCATAGGTCCATTAAATCTGAAAATGATAGAAAAAGGTAGAGGGAGGATGATAGATTCCATCGCTCGAATAAGAAAGGAAAATTGGGGTTAAACAGGAACCACCACCAGTCAGACGATAGGCGTGTGTGCAAAACATGCAACAGGCGACACAGTGGTTAGTGTCGGTCGGAATCATAAGCTAAACAATGTGGAATCTGTAAGAGGATGGGGCACAAGGCCCTAGATTGTAAGGATCTAAAAGACGCTACTTGTTTCAACTATGGCAAGAAAGGGCACATCAAGCCAAACTACCCTAAGTACAAAAAGGATAATGCTGAGAAGCATGGAGGAGCAAGTAGAGGAGACGCCCGCGCTTTTCCAGATGAACGCACGGGAAGCTGTCAGTGATATAATGTGATAACTGGTACATTCCTAATTAATGATACTTATGCTAGAGTTCTTTTCGATTCGGGGGCGGATAAGTCATTTGTAGAGCATAAGTTTAGTGATTTTCTGAATTTTCCCATAAGAACTCTAGATATAACATATGATGTAGAACGCATTGACAGAACTATCGAAACTGCTTTGACGATTCTAGAAGGACGTTCTATATCCATCAAGAATTATTCAGTTCCTATCTCTCTTCTGCCAATGAAGCGGGGTTCGATGTAGTTTTGGGTATGGATTGGTTATCTCATAACCAAGCCCGCATAACTTGTGACAAAAAGCTCATCGAGATTAAACCCCCAAATGGTGACGTGCTCACCATTCAAGGAGATCTACATTACGGATTTCCTGAGAAAACATCTTTGCTTAAGACATCCCGATGCATGAAGAAAGGATATGTCGTCTACATGGCACAAGTAACCATTGATAAGCCTAAGGCGAAGATCGATGATTTACCTATCATCTCTGAGTTCACAGATGTTTTCCCTCAGGAGTTACCTGGTTTACCTCCAGACAGACAAGTGGAGTTTAGGATTGACATCCTACCTGGTGATGAACCTGTTGCAAGAGCTTCGTACATTTTGGCACCTACGGAGATGAAGGAATTACGAACCCAAGTTGATGAACTCTTAGAAAAAGGTTTCATAAAACCTAGCTCATCACCTTGGGGAGCTCCAATTTTATTTGTGAAGAAAAAGTACAGATCAATACGCATGTGCATTGATTACCGCGAGCTGAATAAGATAACAATCAAGAACCGTTATCTGCTGCCCAGGATCGACGATCTATTGGACCAACTTCAAGGGGCAAGTTACTTTTCAAAGATTGACTTGAGGTCGAGATATCATCAACTTAAGGTTAGAACAGAAGATGTTCCGAAGACGGCTTTCAGAACAAGATATGATCACTACGAATTCTTAGTGATGCCTTTTAGGCTCACGAATGCACCTGCGGCTTTCATGGATCTCATGAACAGGGTCTTCAAACCTTATTTGGATAAGTTTTTCATTGTCTTCATAGACGACATACTTATTTACTCTCATAATCAATCTGATCACGAGAAACACTTAAGGTGCATTTTAGAGTTGTTGAGACAAGACTAGCTGTATTCCAAATTTTCAAAGTGTGAATTCTGGCTTCGTGAGGTCCAATTTCTTGGACATGTGGTTAGTGTGAGTGTGGTATCCAAGTTGATCTCGCCAAGATTAAAGCTATTATGAATTGGCAAGCACCTAAGACACCATCGGAAATCCGCAGCTTTTTGGGATTAGCTGGCTACTATAGAAGATTCATAGAAAACTTTTCAAGGATAGCCTCTCCGTTAACTACACTGACCAGAAAAGATGTTAAGTTTAATTGGGGTCCTAAACAGCAAGAAGCCTTTGAGATCTTGAAGAAGAAACTGAGCAATGCTCCAGTTTTGACTCTACCAGAAGGCATTGAAGACTTCGTTGTCTACTGTGATGCATCACACACATGCATGGGATGTGTGCTTATGCAAAGAGGTAAGGTGATTGCTTATGCATCACGGAAATTAAAAGTGCAAGAAAGGAATTACACCACCCATGATTTAGAGTTGGGCGTCCTTGTATTTGCGCTTAAATTATGGAGACATTATTTATAAAGGAACTAAGTGTGTTATATACACAGATCACAAAAGTCTCCAGCATTTATTCAATCAAAAGGATTTGAATATGCGACAACGTCGGTGGATGGAAACACTTAATGACTATGATTGTGAGATCCGCTACCACCCGGGCAAAGCAAATGTGGTTGCCGATGCACTAAGTCGCAAGGAAAGGGTTAAACCCATTCGGGTCAATGCTAAGAGCATCGAACTCAAGAGTAGTTTGAATGAAAGGATTTTGAATGCGCAAAAGCAAGCCTTGTTAGAGGCAAACCTTCAAAACGAAGAATTGGGTAAAATTGTTGAACAGTTAACACCTGGAGGTGACGGAATCCTCAGACTTAATGGACGAATCTGGGTTCCGACTTTTGGAGGACTTAGGGATCTAATCCTCCAGGAAGCACATAACTCTAAGTATTATGTACACCTGGGAGAGATGTACAAAGATTTGAAAGCTAATTATTGGTGGATGGGTTTGAAGAAATCCATAGCCACCCATGTAGCCAAGTATCTGACATGTTCACAAGTTAAAACCGAGCATCAGAAACCGTCAGGACTTCTACAACAACTAGAAATTCCCACCTGGAAATGGGAATGTGTAACTTTGGACTTTATCACCAAGTTACCAAGGACTAATCGTGGTAATGACACGATCTGGGTTATCGTGGACAGGCTGACTAAGTTGGCTCACTATTTGCCAATCAGAGAGACTTTCAGCTCCGATAAATTGGCC
Source organism: Scalesia atractyloides (assembly GCA_947069175.1). Taxonomy (NCBI): domain Eukaryota; kingdom Viridiplantae; phylum Streptophyta; class Magnoliopsida; order Asterales; family Asteraceae; genus Scalesia; species Scalesia atractyloides. Next base: position 35,262,510 of record CAMTDV010000030.1, read on the forward strand.
AAACTTTACGTCGACAAGATTGTATCTTTACACGGCGTGCCGGTATCTATTGTATCCAATAGAGATACACGATACACCTCTCATTTTTGGAAAAGCTTCCAACAAGCCTTGGGCACGCGATTAAATTTTAGTATGACATATCATATGCAGACGAACGGACAGAGCGAACGTATTATACAAACGTTGGAAGACATGTTACGCGCATGTGTGATCGATTTAGGTGGAAGTTGTGTTACACCTCACTCGATGGTGGAAACATCGAGGCGGGACGAAAGAGATTGCTCATTGCTAATAAATACTAGTTGTGACAATATTTTATTAATCATAATTTCATTTCATAAGATAATATTCGAGTATAATACATGGAAATCCAAATACAAAAATAGTTAAGGAAAAATTTGATACAACAATTATAAACCTAACGTCTATGTGTGTATCTAGTCATCAACACTACTCCAATTTCATGGCATCATCTTCATCAACCTGTAAACTGTTTTAAAATAGAGTTCAATGCAAAAGCAAAGGTGAGTACACAAGTTTGGTGAATACATAGCATAGGTATAAAATGTATAACTCGAATCCACATGGTAATTGTAAGAAAAGACTATACTAATCATGCAATACTAGATCAAACCCCGAGTTTCCACAAAAGTGTACGAGATCGAGCTTCCCTCGTCTCAAAAGCGACGAGACTAAATGAGTATGATAATCTTAACATAACCCCGCCGGGTGGTGTGCTACTCCTATAGCGCTATATATGTTAAGTTGGGCTGGCTAAGTTAATGAAAGCATGTATAATTCTAGCATGTATCTAAGCATAACAAGCATCATGTATTAAGGATTGAGTATGTAAAAGCATGAATTTGTGAAAAGTGTATTTTGATAAGTAAACATGTTACAACCTAAAAGTGAGAAAGCAGTAAATGGGTCGAGTGTACTCACGGTTTTGCTAAGTGTTCCATTTAAGAAATCCCGGGAGCTTTGTTGTGATGTTTAGAGTTTGGCACCTTGTCCTTCTATAAGAAGAACATAGGTATTAGTTATCAGTGTAACGGAAGATTCGGATTATTCGAGCAAGATTGAAAGGGAATGAGAATAAAGTATTATAGTATGAAACTAATCACTAAGATATAGTACTTGTTCTAGACACTATGATAACCCGAATGGGTTTGATACGGTTTCATAGGCTCGAGACCTATTAAATCATGACAAGAAACTACATACTTTAGTGATAAAACTTAATAACTCGATAGATGATTATTTAGTCATTATCAAGGGTTCGGTTTCTAAGGATTTATATTATAGTCCATATATACATATATAGTTATATAATCATGTAGGAGGTGGGAGGATGAACCATCCACTTTGGTACCTCTTAGTGTTCATGTAAGTCAAGTAGGAGGTGGGAGGATTAACCATCCACTTTGGAACCTCGATAGGATTCACCACTACACAAGTGGCGTAGACACAAGCATTTTTCTTACGGTCTGTAACCGTTTGAAAAACCATGGGCGCCAGACCCGCTTACGGACCGTAAGCACTTAGGCCATACGGTCCGTATGAAGGTTCTAGTGACAGAATTTTGTTTGGACACCAAGCATGTCTTCCATAATGCCACCTCTCGCGAATTTGCCAACATCTAGAAACTCTTGCCACGTTTCTTAACACTTGTATTCATTATACATCTGTTCTAAACACTTGTATTGATCTCAAACCTCATCCTCAAGTATAAATACCCTTGCATTTGCAACAAAGGGACTTGCTCATTTCTTCAATCATTCTTCTTATCTTTTATGGAGATTCCCAACTGAAGGGAGCTTCCAAATCAGTCCTATTTCGAGCTAGGACCTTGTGTAAGTGTCCTTAACTCTCCTTTTCAGATTTGTAAGCTTTTAAGCCAAAGTCAAAGCGTTTATGTAAAAATGCTTTGACCGTTGGTTAAGACCATTACGGTCCAGCCATTGTTCGATGCGAACATGGCTACATGATCGTAGGTAGGTGTTAATCCCTTAAAAGGGAACCTCTTAATTACCACGTTTGCTTGACCATTACGGTCCAACCATTGTTCGATGCGACTGCGCCTTAATTGCTTTATTCCTCGGTCCATGATTTCAACTGGTTTCTCCACAAAATGCAAAGTCTCGTTGATTTGAAGATCTTCGAGTGGAACTTGAAGTTCTTCTTCAGCTAGACATTTCTTTAAGTTTGAGACATGAAATACTGGATGAACATTGTTGAGCGCTTTGGGTAGGTCCAGACGATACGCTACCTTACCAATCCTCTCTAGAATCTTGAAAGGACCTACATAACGAGGAGCGAGTTTGCCTTTCTTACCAAAATGGACAACACCCTTCCAAGGGGATACCTTGAGAAGTACTTGATCACCAACATTAAATTCCAAAGGCTTGCGTCTTCTGTCAGCATAACTCTTTTGTTGGCTTCGGGTTTTGAGTAAGTTGTCACGGATTTGTAGGATTTTGTCCATCGTCTCTTGTATTAATTCAGGACCAGTGATCTGAACATCTCCAATCTCATGCCAACAAATAGGCGAATGGCACTTACGACCATACAATGCTTCAAATGGAGCCATTTGAATACCGGCGTGATAACTATTGTTGTACGAGAATTCTACCAAAGGTAAGTGCGAATCCCAATTGCCGCCAAATCGATTACGCAAGAACGAATCATGTCTTCCAAAGTTTGGATTGTATGCTCGGTTCGACCATCACACTGAGGATGAAAGGCGGTACTAAGGTTGAGACCATGTCTTCCAAAGTTTGGATTGTATGCTCGGTTCGACCATCACACTGAGGATGAAAGGCGGTACTAAGGTTGAGACGAGCGCCAAGGGCGGATTGAAATGTTTGCCAAAGGCGGGTGGTGAAACGAGCGTCGCGATCAGAGATAATATCGAGAGAAGTACCATGACGACTGATGACTTCATCCGTGTAGATACGAGCCAATTTATCGACTTTGTAATCTTCACGAATGGCGAGGAAATGAGCGGATTTGGTCAATCGGTCAACGATAACCCAGATGCTGTCATGACCAGACGAGGTATGAGGCAATTTAGTGATAAAATCCATGGCAATGCTCTCCCATTTCCAGACAGGGACTTCTGGTTGTTCGAGCAAACAAGAGGGACGTTGATGTTCGGCCTTGACTTTGGAACACGTAAGACACTTTGAGACGTAAAGGGCGATATCTTTCTTCATTCCAGGCCACCAATAAGATGCTCGAAGATCATGATACATCTTGTCGGCGCCAGGATGATTGCAGTATCGAGATTTGTGGGCTTCGTCCATCAAGGTGTTTCAAAGATTGACACGGTTGGGAATCCAAATGCGATTATGGTAGTAAAGAATACCATCAGATATAGCTTTGAGTGGGTTTTCGACTCCACAATTCAAATTATTATCGAGGTTACCCACGTTAATGACGACAAATTGTGCTTGACGAATCATCCCATTGAGTTTTCCCATGATCTAGTAGCAACAAACACTCTTAACATGAGTCTTACCACTGAGTGCATCGGCTACGACATTTGCCTTACCAGGGTGGTAGCAAATATCACAGTCGTAGTCGTTTAACAATTCTACCCAACGATGTTGACGCATGTTGAGTTCCTTTTGATCAAAGATATGTTGGAGGCTCTTGTGGTCGGTGAAGACCATACACTTTGTACCATAAAGGTAGTGTCGCCATATCTTTAATGCAAAAACAACCGCACCAAGTTCAAGGTCGTGCGTAGTATAATTTCTCTCATGAATTTTGAGTTGTCTCGATGCATAAGCGATAACCTTATCCTGTTGCATAAGAACGGAACCCAGACCTTGGTTTGAAGCATCGCAATACACAACAAAATTATCTTTTCCATCGGGAAGTGCAAGGATAAGAGCATTACAAAGCATGTCCTTGAGAGTTTGAAAAGACTCCTCTTGTTCGGGACCACAAACAAAAGATTTATCTTTTTGGGTCAAAGACGTAAGCGGAACGGCGATTTAGAAAAGTTCGAGATGAAGCGGCGATAATACCCAGCTAGGCCAAGGAACGAACGAATTTCAGAAGGCGATTTAGGTGCATTAATAGCTTCTATCTTTGCGGGGTCCCATGAATACCGAGTTCATTGACGCTATGACCAAGGAATTGAACCTCTTTTAGCCAAAATTCACACTTGGAGAATTTGGCATAAAGACGTTCGGTACGCAAAAGCTGAAGGATAAGTTGCAAATGTCGCCCATGTTCTTCTTTCTTCTTGGAGTAGATGAGGATATCGTCAATGAATACAATTATGAATTGATCGAGGAAAGGCTTACACACGCGGTTCATGAGATCCATAAACACCGCAGGCGCATTGGTTAAACCAAAAGGCATGACCATGAACTCGTAGTGTCCATAACGTGTGCGGAAAGCAGTTTTAGGTACATCTTCTTCAGAAACTCGAAGTTGATGATAGCCAGAACGAAGATCGATTTTCAAGAAACAAGTCGCACCTTGAAGTTGATCAAAGAGGTCGTTAATGCGAGGAAGAGGATATCGGTTTTTGACTGTGAGTTTCTTGAGTTTGCGATAGTCAATACACATCCGAAAGGATCCATCTTTCTTCTTGACGAATAAAACGGGAGCGCCCCAAGGAGAAGTATTAGGGCGTATAAAGCCTTTATCAAGAAGCTCTGATGTTGGCTCGATAGCTCTTGCATTTCCGAGGGTGCTAAACGATAGGGAGCCTTCGCAACAGGAGTTGCGCCAGGGATGAGGTCAATATGAAAATCAATGGATCGAGGAGGCGAAGGACAAGGAAGATCCTCTGGGAAGACATCAGGAAATTGACAAACGATAGGAACATCTCTTATGCTCGGACCTTTATCTTTCTTCTCCACATCGTGCGCAAGAAAGGTGAAGTACTCCTTGTGTAAGTACTTGTTCGCTTGAATACACGACATAAGCTTGAGACCTTTAGAAGGTTTCTCACCATAGACGTGCAACGAATCGTTGTTAGGAAGAGGGAGGCGAATGAACTTTTCGGAACAAACAACTTCAGCACGGACTCGCCTAAGCCAATCCATGCCTACTATGACATCGAAACTTCCCAATTGCATGGGAATGAGGTCGATCGAAAACGTATGATCGTTAAGATTCAAGGAGCAATTAGAAAGGACGGAATGAATGGTGAAGGATTTCCCGTTAGCAACTTCGACAACGAAAGGGTTAGACAATTTGGAGCGTTCGCACTTAAGTAAAGGTTCAAATTCGACAGACACAAAACTTTTATCGGCACGAGTATCAAACAGACATGAAGCGTAAATATGGTTGACAAGGAACGTACCCGTAATGACGTCATTGGAGTTTTGAGCCTGAGCGGATGTAAGCATGAAAGCTCGTCCTTTAGCAGGCTAAGGCTGTTGTTACTGCTGGAGTTGAGGCTGCAAGTTGAGTAGAGGACACACATTGGCGAGATGGTTGGGATCACCACATTTGTAACACACTCGCACAGGATCGTTTTGCGTTGAGGTTGAGGCTGGTTCGGGTTAGGGTTAGTATGATGGCTTGGTTGCTTTGGGGTTGGCGACAATGGCTAGCGAAATGCCCCAACGTATTACAGTTGGCACATTTTCGACACGGGGTGGATGGGAGATGGTGGTAAGTGCATCGTTCACATTTAGGCCAAGTACTGGTGTAGTTTCGCTTGGGTGGCTCCGTGTTTTGGGTAGTGGAGACGGCGTTTAGTGGTGTAGGGGCAGGCGGAGTAACAACCGCAGTATTCTGAACAGAAGCCTTCCGCTTCTTGTTCCTTTGGTTGTTGTTTTGTTTCTTGGCTTGGGAGGGAGGTGACTCGGTAGTGGTGGTGGTTTCAGCGATGGCTTGGTGTGCATGCTTCGTGGAGACCTTGTCATAGGCTCCATGACGAATGCAGTTGTGGTTCATCTCAATCGTGATGCTATAAGCATCTGCGACGGTCTTGAGGCTAGTGGCGGCGACATGGTTGGTTAATACCGGGGAGAGGCAACGAATGAGCTTGGCGATTGCCTTGGGTATGGTATCCACTTGCTCAGGGCATAGGGTACTTAACTGTTTGAAGCGCGTGATCAATCCTTCGTCGTCGCTCCCCTGTTGGGTGAGTTCCAGAATTCGTTTTCGAGTTTCTGAGTCTCGTGAGGAGGACATAATTGGTCCTTCATGAGCTGCTTTAGCTCTTCCCAAGTTAATGCGTGAGCTGCTTTATTGCCACGCTTGTTTCTTTCGGTGATCCACCACTCAAGGGCTCTCTCACGAAAGACCCCGGTGGCGTTCAAGGTTTGGAGCTCATCAGGGCATCCGCTTTGCAGAAAGGTGATTTCGATCGCGTCGAACCAGTTCATCATGGCAGTAGCGCCATCATTACCATTGAATTCCATGGGCTTACAAGCCATGAACTGTTTGAACTGGAACGTTGCTTTGGGAGGGTCCACCTTTGAGTCAACGGAGGATTCGGGGGTTTCATGGACGGTTTGGATTTGGGTCACAATGTGTGGGATGATTCTAGCCATTTGCTCGGCCATTTGCTCCGTGATCAACCCGACTAGTTCTTGCTTGGAGATAGAGTCTTCTTGGTTGTTTGAACCCCTCTTGGAACCCTTGGATTTCTTTGAAGAACTTGGAGAAGACATCTAGGGTTGAAATAGAAGGAAAAAGGGATGAGACTTGATCATAACGTAAAAATAAGTTTTACATGTATAAGCATGGGTAATTCACGTATTTTGCATGTATTAACGAGTATTTAACGAGCATTCAACAAGTATTTAACAAGTATAACCACGTGTGAATCCGTATAAAGAGTATAAATTTAGTTTGTTCACGAGGATTATTATTGTTTTTTATTGCGATAGACGTGCGAATTCTGTAACGATTCGAAACGAATTAGGTAACAAGTATAAAATCACATAAAAATTGAGATAACATAAAGGATTGGCTCAATAAAAACATGGGATTGTTTCGGGTGGAGAAACGTCGACTATTCCAAAGTGATTCGTAAGATCTTTCGAGTTAGGGAACATGCTTTGGCCTAATAGGTAAAACGCTCTCGTCGAGAAGCGATTAACATCATTTTACCCTTCCAGTTACTACATGTCCCTAGTCGACTGAAAATTCGAGACTTTGGCGAGACTGAAAATCGAGGAATGGGACTTAATCGACAAGGTGCGGGTTTCACCCCTAACTTAACGATGTCGTACCCGAAATGTGGTTGTTTCTTACTAAACGAGGAGCATATTCCGACTCATTTGTAAGATCCACTAGAGTATGAAATGGAAGTTTCCATCAAGGTGTAGATATCGCTCCTAACTTGATGGTATAACTTCGTGAAAAATCGAATACGCGGAATGAGGAATTTCACCAAAAATTGTAAGTCATTGGACCTATTTTGGTGCAAATCATCTCGTTTGCATCATGAGTGTCTTCAAGTCTTCAAGTGTATTGTGTAAACGTCTTAGGAAAGACGTCATGTGTATTTTTAAGACCAAAAGATAAGGAAGAATGAGGAAGATTAAAAATTAAGCTTAAAAGAAGGTAAAAAATGGACGCTTAAACTATAGACTAGGTCGAACTTGGCAATTCTACCCAATTCCCTAAAGTTATGGCTCTGATACCAATCTGTCACACACCAATCGATGGCGGGACGAAAGAGATTGCTCATTGCTCATAAATACTAGTTGTGACAATATCTGATTAATCATAATTTCATTTCATAAGATAATAATCGATTACAATACATGGAAATCCAAATACAACAATAATTAAGGCAAAATTTGATACAACAATTATAAACCTAACGTCTGTGTATGTATCTAGTCATCAACACTACTCCAATTTCATGGCATCATCTTCATCAACATGTAACATGTTTTAAAATAGAGTTCAATACAAAGGAAAGGAGATTACACAAGTTTGGTGAATACATAGCATAGGTATAACATGTATAACTCGAATCCACATGGTAATTGTAAGCAAAGACTATACTAATCATGCAATACTAGATCAAACCCCGAGTTTCCACAAATGTTTACGAGATCGAGCTTCTCGCGTCACAAAAACGATGAGACTAAATGAGTATGATAATCTTAACATAACCCCGACAGGTGGTGTGCTACTCCTATAGCGCTATATATGTCAAGTTGGGCTAGCTAAGTTAATGATCAAGCATGTATAATTCTAGCATGTATCTAAGCATAAAAAGCATCATGTATTAAGGATTGAGTATGTAAAAGCATGAATTTGTGATAAGTGTATTTTGATAAGTAAAATGGGTCGAGTGTACTCATGGGTTTGCTAAGTGTTCCACTCAAAAAATCCCGGTAGCTTTATTGTGATGTTTAGAGTTTGGCACCTTGTCCTTCTACAAGAAGAACATAGGTATTAGTTATGAGTGTAACGGAAGATTCAGATTATTCAAACAAGATTGAAAAGGAATAAGGATAAAGTATTATAGTATGAAAATAACCACTAAGATATAATACTTGTTCTAGACACTATGATAACCCGAATGGGTTTGATACGGTTTCATAGGCTCGAGACCTATTAGAATCGTGACAAGAAACTACATACTTTAGTGATAAAACTTAATAACTCGATAGATGATTATTTAGTCATTATCAAGGGTTCGTTTTCTATGGATTTATATTATAGTCCACATGTACATATATAGTTATATAATCATGTAGGAGGTGGGAGGATGAACCATCCACTTTGGTACCTCTTAGTATTCATGTAAGTCAAGTAGGAGGTGTGAGGATTAACCATCCACTTTGGAAACTCGATGGGATTTGTTGGTGCAGAATGTCTATGTCTTAGTCTTAGATCAAGTCTGTATAGATTATATGTGAATAGGCTAGCAAAATCAAGTATTTATGTGTTTGGATGTCAAGTTCACTTGAGTTGGTACTTGTGTTGTCAAGTTCGGCCGAACTTGACTATGTCAAGTTCGCCCGAACTCATGTCTCCTCTAGCGAACTTGTAGTCCTATATATAGCTAGCTTGTCTCAATCATTTGTAACTTTGGTGCTCTGAGTAGCGAAGCTCTGTCAAACTGGAGATTTGAAGTTTATCAATAAAATTGACGTTTAACTGATTAATTCTTGTTATTTGGTAATCGTGTCATAATATTTCCGCTATTATGGACATTAGATATCAAATCTAGGTTCCTATGCTATCAGGATCGGTCCTACAAGTGGTATCAGAGCTAGAATAGCCTGATTTGATTGATATCAAGACAAGAACAACTCTAATTCTACTCCATTATTCTTATTTTCCTAACTTTTACACTAAAATGAAGAATTTATGGGCAAATTCTGTCCAATTTGACTATGTCATTTTAAATACATCATAGATAAACCCCTGAGAGTTTGGAGATTAAAATCAAACAAATTGGTGTCAAATTGTTGCAAAAACAATGTTTTCAAAACTCATTTTGATCGAACTTATGAGTCAAGTTCGCTCGAACTTGACTTAGAAACACACTTTTTGAGTGTTTTTCTATCAAGTTCGCTCGAAATTGAGAGTTTTTGAAGAAATTTTTGGTGAAGTCCGACCGAACTTGTGATATTCTCTTTGATTTTCTTCAAGTTTGATCGAACTTGAACAAATTCACTGAAATATATATCAAGTTCGACCGAACTTGTAAGCTTTTCAGATAAAATTCAATTGAAGTTCGCTCGAAGATATCTCAGGTTCATTTTTCAAATAAAAAACACACAAGTTCGACCGAACTTGTGTAAAACTAAAAATTCTTCATTCACCCACTGCAAGTTCGACCAAACTTGTAGAAATTCTAACATTTTTCAAAGTTTGAACGTGTTTTCAGCGTACGTGTGTCGATATTCGCGATGGATGATCTTCAGAGAGCGTTTATGTCAGGAGTGGGTACGTCCAATGCTAATGTGATACAAGTCAACCTTGACAACGAAATGGGCACGTCCGTTAAACCTACGAAGTTAATGAGTATGGACGAGTACGAGGGATGGAAAGAGAAGTTCAGTTATTGGGTTCAAGCTATGCATTTCCAAAGCAGGGTGGCTATTGAGAGAGGTTATGTCATTCCGTTAGACGAAAATCAGCAAGTTCTAGAGAAGTACAAGTACTCCACAATACAAAAAGATGAGTACATTGCTGAGAAAAAGATGATAAGTCTTATTATACAATCTGTTAAAGAGGATATTTGATCTTGTTCCCAAATACACGACTGCGAGAGAACTATGGTTATCACTGCAAAAGAAATACCAAGGAAGCACAGAGATGATCAAGAGTAAAAAAGCTCTTATCTTGAAGGAATTCGATATTTTTTACCATGTTGAAGGGCGAGACAATGAAACAGATGATTGAACGGTTTTGTCATCTGAAGGTCCAAATGAGGAGACACGGTCTTGAAAAGACGGAGCTGGAATACATCGACAAGCTTGCTGATGCGTTACCTGATGGAGAATGGACTACCTATCTCATGGTACTGAAAGAAAGTCACAACTGGGAATTCTTCAAGCTGGCTACATTCATCGACAAACTTGAAGGTCATGAGATGGAACTTCTAAAGATCGCAAAGTCGAAGAATGCTAACATTGTTCAAGATGTTGGTCTATATTACAAGAACGGAATGCAAGACAACATTTCTAACCCAAAGATTCAAACAGCATTCAGTGCAAATATGAATTCTTCACCACATAATCAAAATCAACCATATCCATAATATGATCAAAGTCCACAGAGTTCTTCGTTTTCAAGCACTGGTTCAAATTCATCATACCAGAGTCAAGCAAATCAGAATCAACAAACGAATTCTGATCTGAATGTGTACAAGTGTAACATTGCTGTGAACTTAAACAATGTTGTTTCTGAGCAAGTTGCTAAACAACACATGACTATTCTCGCTACAGTTCTAGAATCGTATGAAAGTCTAGTGGCCGGAAAGATTGGCAATCCAGAAATGACCGCAGAAGATTACGATCAGGTGGACGAAGAAGAACTTGAGCTGACTGATATAAAATGGTCTTTAGCTTCTATCATCCGAAGGGTGACAAAGTTTGTTGCACTCACAGGCTGAGATATCGGATATTCAAGTAACAAGCTAGGGTTCGATAAATCAAAGGTCACTTGTTTCAGATGCCGACAGAAAGGGTATTTCAAGAGCGAATGCAAAAATCCTGAAGCAACGGGCAATCAGAGTCCATTTGGCGGTGGCAATGAATATTACAAGAAGTCGCTACAGTATAAACCATTTCCGGAAAGGACTCAAGTTGACATTCAAGAAAAACCATCCAACAATATCGAGAAGGCGATGGTTGCTACCAATAAAGATGATGGTTTTGATTGGAATTCTTATATTGGTAAGAAAACAGGAGTTGCATTGATGGCTGAGATTGTCAAAGATACATCTGCCGAAGATGCATCTTTGGAGAATATTCTACTTGAACAATATCTGCAACAACAGGAAGAAGAGGAGACTTATCTTCACATGAAGACACAAGGTATTTTAACTTCTAACTCAACTTCTAGTTTTGCAGGTTACTTTGATGGAAGTTCTCAGGAGCAAGTGATTGAAAAGAGATCGATTGATGAAGAAGTTATTGATGTTGCTCAAGAAGTGAATGCTGAAAACCTCACGGACATTGCCAACAAAGCTATGATGGCGAATCTAACCAAGGTAGGTCCAGAGGTAAAGATAGTAGAAAAGGAAGTTGTCAAAGTGCAAGTTGTGGAGGTTGAGAAACCTTGCACAAAATGCACCGAGCCATGTTCTAAATGTGCCGAAAAATCACAAATCATCGCTGAACTCAATGTACATAATACATTTCAAATATGATTATCGTACAATGAAGGAAGTGTATGACAAAATGAAAGATGATTATGGCAGGCTCAATAGAAATAATATTGAACAACACGATACTGTTAGGATGTTAAAAGGGACAGTAATAGATAAGCAAAAAGCAAGAAATATTTACATCAACACTATTGCTGAAACCAAACAACAACTCTAGGACATGAAAATTGAAACAGAACGTGTTCAACAACTTTTAAGAAGTTATACAACTAACGCATATGTCATCGATCATATTCTTCCCATGATTTCATCGGAAGAAAATGATAAAAAAGTCTAAAAAGAAAAATGGTAGAGAATATAGCAATGTTCCTCCACCCTATGCGAGAAATATTGTCGCAAAACTGTTAATGGGGTGGATAAGGCACTAAACATTGAGTTATTATCTGAAAAGAAAACTGAGTTTCTAGAGAACATTGATGTAATCTATACTACATCAGATGATGACAATTATGCGGTGGTTAAAATTGTGGTTGAAAATGTTCTGAATGATTCTGATGATGGCAGCTTTGAGAGCGCCACCTCGAGTTTGAACAGTTCTGACACAAAATCTAAAGATGGCGATACATCATCGAAAGATGGTCTATGTGATGATCCTAACGTTTCCATGTACAAGGTTAAGGAATTTGATAGACTATACTTTGATGACAGTTTTCTGATTCGGAATGTCAAAGAAGATCAATTGGATAAACTGTTCAAACTGGTTGAAGTTACATTAGAGGACCTGGAGAAGAATGAAAAGAAATTCTATTCTAAACCCAAAAGAAATTACAATAACTACCAGAGAAAGGGTGGTGATCATCCGGAAAACCGGAGAGTTGGGTTGGGTTTAGATGAGGAAGAAGAACCGGGAAAGAAAAAGTCACCATTTCACGAGTACAAAGATAAAAACATGAAATTCGTTTATGGGACAAGCACAGTTCACGAGAAAAGTTTGATTGGAAAACAATCAAATGATGAGTTTAAGAAAGCAAAAGAACTTCGAGATAAGGCCAAAGCTGCTAGTGGTGTAAAATCCACTAGTGGTCATTCACATGATGATCAGACTTGCTTCAAGTGCAATGAAGTTGGTCATATTGCACGGAAGTGTCTGAAATCTAAGCCGGCCAATCTTTGAAGGAAGGAAAGTTCAGATGTTGTAAAACCAAAGCAACCAGAGTTTGTAAAACCTGTCACGATTTTGAAAAGAAATGAATCAAAACCTGAAGTTAAACCTAAAACTGAAAAGAAACTTGAAAACTCAACTTCCAAAAAAGGTGAAACTTCTAGGGCAAACGAAACAAAGTTTTACATCAAAAAGGCAAACATAAAATCACAAGCCTGGATTGCTAAGAAAAAGTCAACAACATCTGAGGTTATAGTCTGAGCTTGTTAAGACTGATAACCAGAAAGAATCTAAATCTGAGACCAAAACCGAAACTGTAAACTCAACAAAAGGTAAAAATAAAGTGAACTTTGAAAATGAAACTGACAGTGGAGGCTCAGATGAAGATTATGAGGATGATTACCAAGCTTTTTATCCTAAACCCAAGACCAAGAAAGCTTGGGTCGCGCTATTTAACTAGTTTTTAATATGTGCAGGGGCTCCAAAGATCCGTTCTTTCAAAGTGGATTTTGGATAGTGGAGCGTCCAGACATATGAAAGGGATGAAAGTTCTTTTGTTCAACATTAAAGCTATTAACGGTGGATATGTTGGATTTGCCGGTAATCAAGGTGGAAGGATTGTCGCCGAGGTAAAACTCTCCAACGGCGTAGTATCGTTTGATCGAGTGAATTACATTGCTGAGCTTGAGAACAATCTTCTGAGCATTTCGCAGATTTGTGACAAGCAGTTCACGGTGCATTTCAACGATGAAGAATGTGTGATCTGAAAGGGTTTCAAAATACCTGATGAATGGATTCTGATGCAAGCCTCGCACGAGAACGATTTATATGTCTTAGATATAGGCGTCGCTACCACATCATCAAAATCAGCACAATGTTTTGTGACGAAAGCTACTGAGAAAGATTCTATTCTTTAGCATCGGAAAATGGGGCACATTCATTTACGTAAAATGAATTTTATGGTACATAATGATCTGGTTGAGGGTGTTAATCTTCGGAACTTCCATATGACTAATCACTGTCTGGAATGTAAAAAGGGGAAGCAGATCAAAAAGTCACATCCGAAGAAGATTCTGAATTCAATTAAGCTGCTGCTTTAAACGTCTCCATATGGATTTGTTTGGTCCTGTGAACGTTTGAAGTATTTCAGGAGACTTATACTACTTGGTCGTCACATATGACTATTCACATTATTCATGGGTTTTCTTCCAAGAATCAAAAGACGAAACATTTGAAAATTTGGTGATTCTTTTCAAGAAGCTAGAAAACCTTTATCAACTCCCTATCTGACGAATCCGCAGTGACAACAGAACGGAATTCAAGAATAATAAGATGAAAGAATTTTGCAACGCCAAGGGAATTCTGCACGAATTCAGTGCACCCTATACTCCACAACAAAATGGTGTAGCTGAAAGGAAGAACAGAACTTTAATCGAAACAGCAAGAACTATGCTTGCTGACTCAAAACTTCCTGTAAGCTTCTGGAGTGAGGCGGTTACAGCGGCTTTCTATACACTAAACAGGGTTTTATCTGTTAAACCATCCAAAAAGACATGTTTTGAAATGATAAAGCGACGGAAGCCAAATTTGAAATATTTAGAACCATTTGGTGCGCCAGGTATGTAATCGATCAAGATGGTAAATTCGGGGCCAAATCGCTTGAAGGTTTCTTTGTCGGGTATGCGAGTCTGCTAAGAAGAGTATATGTTCCCTCGTTAAGAAAGGCAATTGAAGCACAACATGTTGATTGTTTCAACTATACGGACCCTATACAAAGAAGAGGCGATGCATGGCTGTTCAACTATCAAGATCTTTGGAAGTCATTTGACTTGCCAGAAGAACTGTCTGAAGAAGAAATTGCAGTGTTATATTATCTTCAACAGTCGGCAAATTAGGAACAAATCATTAGACCAATTGTGGTTAATCAACCCACGTTGGATTCTTCGTCTTCCGGAGCAGGTCCTAGCATTAGCGGTGTTCAAGTTGAAAATATTTCTGAAGCAGAAGCAACACCGTCTATAACTCCATCGAATGTTTCTTCCGAACCAGAAAATGCAACAACAGTGCCAAGTATGCCTCAGAATCAGAATTCTGACTCTGATGAATCACGGACATTTGATGTTGATGATGAATCCTCGTCGGATGAAGAAATTGAGCAGATATCCAACATCTTAAATCAATCTGCTAGCCCGAGCAATCAGAACGAAACTTCATCAAGTGCTCCTAATGTTGAATTGAACGTTGATCAAAACATCTCAAATCAGCAAAGCTCAGTTGATGTTCCTAGTGAAGAAATGCCAAGATCATATTCTTACCATCCTTCAACGAATATTATAGGTGAATTACAAACTGGTGTGCGTACACAAAGCCAAATCAACAAAGCATTTAGTTGTTTCCACACCAGAGTTGTTCCTACTCAAGACTACTGCTACTATTGATGTTTCATTTCTCAAATAGAGCCAAAAACTATTAATGAAGCTCTGGGGGACGAGAACTGGGTGATAGCAATGCAAGAGGAACTGTTACAGTTCGAGAAATTTGGGTGTTTGTTTGTAGACTTACACCGAAGCAGAAAGCTATAGATACGAAGTGGGTCTTCAAGTGTAAAAGGGATGATCAGGGAGTAATTGTCAGAAACAAAGCTCGGTTGGTTGTCAAAGGTTTCACCAGCAAGAGGGTATTGACTACACAGAAGTATACGCACCGATTGCACGATTAGAGTCAATCCGCATTTTTCTCGCGTTTGCAGCTTGGAAAGGTTTTAAGGTGTACCAGTTAGACGTAAAATCTGCATTTCTCTATGGTAAACTACGTGAACTAGTGTACGTTGGCCAACCACCGGGGTTCGTCGATCCTCTTAACAAGAACAAAGCTTATCTCCTAGATAAAGCCTTATACGGATTACACCAAGCCCGGAGAGCTTTGTATGAGACATTATCGCAACATCTCGTTGGAAACGACTTTACAAGAGGCACAGTGGATAGTACATTGTTTACTAGAGAAGTCAGATCTCATCTAATCATTGTACAAATCTATGTGGATGATCATTTTTAATTCAACGGATGATAGTCTTTGCAAAGAGTTCGAAAAGATCATGAAGAAGAAATTCGAGATGTCCTCCATGGGCGAAATGAAATTCTTTCTCGGATTATAGGTCGATCAGTTCCCAGACGGCATATTCATTCATCAGACAAAGTATGTACACGACATTCTCAAGAAGTTTGAAATGGATAGCTCGAAGCCGCTTTCAACTCCGCTGGCACTAAATCATGGGATTTGCATTGACGAGACGGGAACCAAAGTTGATGACACACTCTATCGATCGATGATAGGATCTTTGATGTATCTGACGGCATCGCGCCCAGTTATCATGTATCCTACTGCCTCTGTGCGAGATACCAGTCCAGTCCTCGAGTTTCACATACGCAGATAGTCAAGCGAATTTTTCGATACTTAAAGGGATGTCCAATCACCGGCTTGTGGTATCCAAAAACGACAATTTTGATCTCATAGGATACGCTGACTCAGACTTCAGGGTGGACAAGTTGAACTCTAAATCTACGACTGCGGGTTGCCAGTTCTTTGGAACTCGTTTTGTAACATGGCAATGCAAGAAACAGACCACGGTCTCTCTCGCTACTTGTGAGGCAGAATATATTTCTGCTTCCAGCTGTTGTTCTCAAATCCTCTGGATTCAACAACAGATGAGGGATTATGGTCTGCAATTTCTTGATACGCCTCTCATTGTAGATAATAAGGCAGTGATCGATATCATGAAAAATCCTGTTCATCACTCATGCACTAAACACATTGAAATTCAATATCACTTCATTCGTGACTGCTACGAAAAGAACTTGGTGCGAATAGAAAAAATCCACACCGATGAACAAAAGGCTGATTTTTATACCAAAGCATTTCCTTTAACAAGATTTAAATATCTCATGGGGCTTGACGATATTAAAAATTTGCTGACAGGTGCGGAAGCTGAGGTTGAATACGGATCGGACGACGAGTTCACGTGATCCACATTGGTTTGTCTATCTTTTAGCTTAGTATTTCTTAAAAACTAAAATTCAAAATATGTTTTTGATTTTAGAGGGAGAAAATTTTGAGAAAATACAAAAACATATGAAAAAATCAAAAAGTACAAAAACATTGAAAAAGACAAAAAGAATTCGGTGTCACAAAAAGGAAATGATAGCACATCAGTGGACTATCACGGTATGCTAAAGAAATGTAAAGTTAATTGTTTCTGAGATATAAACTAAATTTTGCAACTGCTTAAACTTGTGGTTTAACACATCTTGGATATATGGACTTAGTACTCCGAAATTTCGATTGAAGGGTTGCCTGATTCTGAGATACGAGGTCTTTATAGATAGTTGATATCTGGGGTATTATATAAGTTCTTCTGATTTTGCGGAAGTAATAGCCTAGAACTTCTATAATACTTACACTATAAACCCCTAAACTGCATGCAAACTTGAAAAGAATCGAAAGATCTAATCATTTGCAGTGTTGAAAAGATTCCTTAAATGGAACACACCTTTAAGTCGAGTCTTCATCTCTTTGTCGATACGGTGATATTAACCTGAGCTCTCAAGACTTCGCATAACCCAGATACAGATATCAATTACGCTATATTCACATGTAAGATGAAATCTAGGGAATCTGGATTCGGGATTATATTCAAGAAGTGGGAAACACAGTTAAGTCAAGTTATATAAATCATACCTAACATATCTTGGAACAATTGAGAAATGTATCAAAGTCTAAGTGGACAAACATATCGATAATCTAGGTAAACGAGTTTAAAACTAAAAGTCATCTAAAGGTCAACGGTATCAGTGATATATCTCAATCAACTGATATGATCCTTAGACACGAAATCACAAAAATATGTCTGTAAATATGTTTGTACATAGTTTAAATTGTCCTGTACATAGTTTATCTGCTTTACAGATTAAAACCAAAAAGATTTTTAGTGTGTTTTAGCATAAACTTACAAAAATATAAAAAGATTTTGTTTCTACATTGTTTTCAGCAAACCAATGTTGGAGAACGGATCTTCGAAGTCTGGTAAGGTGCTTAAACTGGTGGGAATCTAATTAACAACAGGCTGGGAGCTAATCTTTAAAAACTGATAAGCGAAAACAATAAAAAGTTCATTAATTTGAAACTTTGATTTTTGAAAAAGTCAACAATTTGTTCATAACGGGTCAAACCGGGGTCATTAACTTGGACTCGACAGACAAATCGGTTAACCAAGGTTATTAGCTTGGACTTGGTCAACTGAGTGGATTTTCAGAACTGGTAAATTGTGAAAAGTTCAGGGACTAAATTGCAAAATCTTGAAAATTTGAAACTTGGTTTAGGCAAGTTCGACCTAACTTGCTTAAAAGATCAAAGGTTTATAAGAAAAACAAGTTCCACCGAACTTGTTTGAATAATTGTTGAGTTTATTTGTAAGTTCGACCGAACTTACATTGGGCTTTCAAGTCATGGGCTTGCAAGTTCGCCCGAACTTGCTAGAGTATATATAGCATGTAAGTTCGGCCGAACTTCATTATCAGTGTTCCAAAACTCTCTGAGCGAACTTAGCTTTTTGTGCGATTTGTCAAAATTGTTGATCTAGAAGTCGTTGTGCTGCAAAAATTTGAATTGCCTTAGGTGATTTGCACACTTATTGCAATGGCAGAGGTGGGAATGCAAGATTTGAACTGTAAATTGAACCTAAATCAATAAACTTAGATCTGAAAATGTTAAATTTGTTAGTTCTAGGTGTCATATGGACAAATTGGACTTAGAATTGTAATAAACAACAAAAATCGACCATGTAGTTGAGATAGATTTGATCAGAATGGACCATATCAGTTGTTGCATGTGTTGATGGGGGCGAACTTGTTTATCAAGTCCGGCCGAACTTGCATCCTAAAACTTTAAAAGTCATGTTCAAACGTTAAGTTCGACCGAACTTAGGATTAACTCTGAAAGATTGATTTGTTTGAGAAGTTCGACCGAACTTATGAAATAAGTTTGAAATGTGTTAAAGATAAGTTCGCCCGAACTTATGATATATGATTGAACATGTTATTGTGGCATGTTCGGGCGAACTTGCATTATTGTGATTGATAATTCAACATCAAGTTCGCCCGAACTTGATGTAACATGTTAAAAAAATTGTAATTTTTTCTCGAAATGCGTGTAAACATTTTGCGTCGATTTTCAGGTTCCAGTTCCAGCACGGGTAATCAAGATGGATTTTTCTAAGTCCCACAACACCTGTGTTACGCTTGGCAAGGCGTTGTGTCCATCGCTGAAAGAATATGAAAGTATTTTGAAGTTTCTAAAGTATTGTCCGATACATTGCGCTATCACTGAACGAACGGTGTCTTATCGATCGCACATGTATCATTTTTGGATGAATGCAAGTCTTAGTGATGATAAGAAGACTATTACCTCGTTAGTTCAAGTCGGAAACAAAGATAAAAGCATCACGGTCACTGAAGAAGATATCCAAAGGATCTTACAATTCAACGACGACAAAGATGATCCGATATTTCTTGGTGAGAAGATGGTTCGGGGATGTTTTTATAGAATGGGCTATAAAGGAAGCGTTAATAAGCCTACACTAAAGAAAGGGGAAGTTCCAAATCCCTATAAGCTTCTTATACACGCAATTATACACACATTCAGCCATCGTAAAGCAGGTCTCGATGACATCCAAGATTATATGGCTTGCATGGCTATGGCGTTGATTTTGAAAAAGCCGTTCAACTATTCAAAGCTCGTGTTTACTCACATGTAAAAGAATGTGGAGGATACAAGATTATGTTTATATCCAAGATTCGTGCAAAAGCTTATCGATGAGAAGTTTACAGACATTGCACGTAATCCAAATGATATCTTGTACTTTAGTCATCTTGATGAAACCACTGTGAAGAAGTTGATCAAATTTCAGAAGCAGGATTCAGCACCAGTAGCAAAACCATTGTTTGCGGCGTTGAAAAATAAAAATTATGTTGCGTCTGCTGGAAACAAGTGGAGAAATGATGGTAGTGGTGATGAACAAGAATTAAATGCTGAAAAAGAATGGTTTGCGACATTCAAGCCTAAAGCTCGCAGCGAATGGTTTCTAAAGGCTGAAGTTGAAAAGAAAAAGAAGCGTATGGCTAAGAAAGCAGACACTATGATTATTGATGAAGACGAGCCAGAAAATGTTCAAGGTGAAGCTGGTTCTAATGTTGCTACTAACATACAAAGCCAAGAGATTGAGATAGGTACTCAACAGATGATGTTATATCGGCTACTTCTGACAAAGATGAAGAATCAGATGATTCACTTGAGAAAAGGCAAAAGATTGTTGGTGCCGAAGCTGAAAAGGAAAGATTAACTAAAGGCGATGCCGATTACGAGCCTGAATTAGAAAAAGAGTCTGACGAAGAGAGACCAAAGAAAAGAACAAAGCTTGTGAAGTCTGCAGTAACTTCAACGACAAAGACTACAGGGTCTCCACAGGGAAAAGGAAAGAAAACAAAGAAAGCTCAGAAACCAGCAAGCAAGAGATTAAGATATGCTGGAAAGACTAAGAGCACAGAAGTCACACAATAACCTTCTAGTGCACATGAGAAAGGAGTCACACAAGAACCTCTTGTTTCTATCACAGCTGAAGCAGAACGTCCAGGAGTTACACAAGAACCTCCTGAGACTATATTACTTGAAGTTCCGGTAATTCAATCTCCTGATCCTAAAGTTGTTCATCCTGAAAGCTCAACTCCAAAGGCTTCTACACCAAAGGCTGCTACTCCTAAATCAACGCCAAAAACTCCAAAGTCAAAGATATTTGGTGATATTCCGAATTTGCTGGTGGATCTTCAATATCTAGATGATTTCTTTCCTGAATCAGACGTTGATGTTCTTGAAAAGCGTGTCAAGATCTTAGAAGAGAAAATTCAAAAGAATGAAGAAGAAAAGGCCGAGCTAATCAAGAAAGTTAATCAAAGTTCTGTTGAAAAAGAAATGATGGAAGATAAGATCAAGATTTTAGAAAGCGATCGCGAATTCTTCAAGGCATTGATCAAAAGCTTACAAGATGCCAATGAAAAGCTACAGACAGAGATTGCTGAGCTGAAAACGATACAAGCCCTAAATGATAGAAGATTTACAAGAATGCAGAAAGTGTTGTCTAACAGTCTTGGCATTGATTTTATTGTTGAATAGGATCGGTTGGATAGACAAGAAGCAAGAGAAAGAAATGAGAAAGAGCTTGCAGAAAGTGGAAAAGGGAAAGGTGTTGAGGGTGATGCACCAAAATCTTCTGAAGCTGAAAAGTCTGTTGATGAAAATGTTGAGAAAGCTTCGGTGTCCGAGATTTCTAAGGTTGACGAATCTGTCAAGCCTTCTAATTATTGCAACTGTTACTGAAGATAAGGACGATGAGGAAGCTGAAGATAAGGAAAAAGATGATGAACCACCAACTGATGATCTTAAAGATGATTCTGACCATGATGGAGGAAATGATTATGATCCTAGCGGTATAGGGATAAAGCTGGTTGATGCAACAGTTAATGAAAGTTTTGACTTCTCTAATCTACTGAATGATGAGGCGAATGTTATGGAGGATCAAAATCAGGGGGAGTCAGGGCAAGCAGGGCCGTCAAATGAAGTTGATATGTCTAATGCTATTACTACTGCACAGCCTGTTACTGCGGTTCTAATAAAGCCTTTGATACTTATGCTTGAACATAATGTTGAAGAAGGTGAGTTCGTGCACAACTATTCCAAAGAGGATTTAGCAAAGTTGATCGACATTGATGCAAAATCATTTGACTTTGATTTCGAAGAGCAAGTTCTGAACGTGAATACATTTGAGCCTAATGAGTATCACTATCAACGAAGATATGAGGCAGATGAGTATATAACAGAGTTATAGTGGAAGATTGGTCTTCTGATGAAGAAAAGGACGAAGCTCAGAAGTATGTCAGGCCTAATACAGATAGTTTTCCAACTTTCAAAGAGATGTACAACAGCTTAACGAAGACATGTTAAAGGAAAAGAACGAAGAATCGATACATGATGGAAAAGTTCCGAAGCCAATGACTAAGGAAGATATCGCTCAAGCTAAGAAATCCTGGTTTAGAGAGATGCCACGAGAAAGGAAGTTTCGACGACCTCTAGCATTCTTTACCAGAGACAAAGATGTGTCATTAGGTGATATTTTGAGCTGGGGGTGGTTCAAGGAACTGAATGTGTATGCCATCAAACGAGAATTTGGAGTTCAATACTTCAAATATCTTGCAGATTTCAAGACACTTCCTTACTGGGATGTTGAGGAACTTGTTCAGGCGAGGAATGTAACATATCATATGAAGTTCATTGATCAATTACTGTGGAAAATGATCAAGTTTGAAGCTACAAAGGGTTTTAGATATTGGAAGCCTTTCATCCCGGGACGTTGTATCAAAACGAACAAGAAGACTAGGAGAAAAGACATTACGTTGATCATGAAACGCCCGAGAGCGATGAGGAACATACCTTTAATGCCGATCGAACTGAACTTTTAAATGTTGTTTAAGTGGTGGCAGATTGATCCAAATACTTGTGAAACAGTGATTGTCCTATGATTTGAGGATCATCTCGATATTACTAAGGAGAGGGTTGAAATGTTTAGGATTCAAGGTATGAGAGGGCTTTGGAGAACGATAAGGATACTAGACCCGATGTGGCTAGTAAATTGCTCGAAGGAAGACATCAAGTGTTTGTTCTACAGCAAGATTGTATTCGAAGAACGTGAAAAAGAACAAGCAATGCAATATTAGAGGGTCGTGGATGTATGCTATGCACGTGAAGTTAACTCTGGTAGGATGTGGGAATCGAGTTGGAGGGATCTTGAATGTGTAGAATTTTTGAAGGAAGAAAAGCGTCTTGAAGAGATTAATGAAAGAGGTAGGGCGGCAAGGCTCAGAAGGTACCAATTTATGACTAAAGTGCCACCTACGGATCAGACGCCAGATCCAAAGCAGGAAAGACGAAAGAAGCCGTACAAAAACTTCTTTGGTCGTACGCGTTAAAGTTTTATTGAAGACAGAGTTTTGAAGACTGATAAAAGACGAAAACGATATCCAAGGGGGAGTCTGTTGGTGCAGAATGTCTATGTCTTAGTCTTATATCGAGTCTGTATAGATTAGATGTGAATAGGCTAGCAAAATCAAGTATTTATGTGTTTGGATGTCAAGTTCGCTTGAGATGGTACTTGTGTTGTCAAGTTCGGCCGAACTTGACTATGTCAAGTTCGCCCGAACTCATGTCTCCTCTAGCGAACTTGTAGTCCTATATATAGCTAGCTTGTCTCAATCATTTGTAACTTTGGTGCTCTGAGTAGCGAAGCTCTGTCAAACTGGAGATTTGAATTTTATCAATAAAATTGACGTTTAACTGATTAATTCTTGTTATTTGGTAATCGTGTCATAATATTTCCACTATTATGGACATTAGATATCAAATCTAGGTTCCTATGCTATTAGGATCGTTCCTACAGGATTCACCACTACACAAGTGTCATAGACACAAGGAGGGTCATGAATAATAAGAACAATAAGACAAGAATGTAAATGGTGAAAATCATCAAGTGATGTGTAGTCCCAAAGTTAGGATAACCCAAGCTAACCAAGGTGGACACACTATCATCAAGCTCTTGGCTTGACATCACTTGTGAGCTTAAAGCTCTATGAAAAACAGAATATTTATGAGGATAAATCCTCTAGTTTGAATGTCTCAACCTTGTTTTTAAGCCTAACCAACCACAAATAGTGTTGTAAGCATTCGGACATAGGTTTGAGATGAGTTAGACTCAAGTTTTGAATAGATTAAACAAGTTTTGAAAGAGTTTTATTTAATACAGAAAGTTTCTTGCAATTCATCCTCAAATATGAAGGAGTTCCATATTGGTTTTCCATGGAAAAACCTAAGGAAACTAGCCTAGAGGTGTCCCAAGTGCTAAGAAGGAAGAAACAATGGAAAAGAGAGGTAGAAGTGAGCTAGAACTCATTTTGAAAACCTTGAACTTTCTGCTCAGATTCTGAGTTTAGCAACTGATTTTAAAGTGTTTAGAGTGAGGATTAGTGAGTTTGTAAAGTGGGAGAAGTGTGGGAATGAGTTTGGTTTTATAGAAAGTGATTAGGGTTAGTGGTTGAGTGCACTAAGTGCAAGAAACACAACTAACAAACACACTAATGACCAATCCATGAGTTGAAAACATTATTCTGCAGATTATGCCTTCTGGCAGGGAGCGAGAAGAATTGGGTTTGGCGCCCGCGGCCCGCGAGAGGGTAAAAACCCAAAGTTTGTTAATTTTTGTCACTTTTGGTCCCTATAGTTTGTGTTTGTTGGGTTTTAGGGTGTTTTAAGCATAAAAGGCATATTATAAGGGCTATTTATGTAATGAAAACATAATAATAAGTGTTAACAAGTGTAATCAAGTATATGAATTGGGACTAAGTATCGTATACGTCCAAATGATGTATAATTCATGTATGTCACGTATTGGCAAGTTTATCAAACGTTTGCAAGTAGTAAGGATCAAGTATCACATGTATGAATGTATGAACATATATATGACATGTCCTGGAATAAAATACGAATTTTATTATGATTTTAGTCTCGGTCTACAATGATTACAATGAAAGGATGAATACAAGCTACAAAGGTTTCGAAAAATAGAAAATACAACACGAGCTTTCTAAATACGGAAAGTATGAAAAGTTGGGCGTTACAGTCTGTTACAAGTTGCGATATCCACTTACCCCTAATCAAGTTCACCTATAATAATAGCTACCATACAAGTATCAAGGCTGCTCCGTTTGAAGCTTTATATGGAAGAAAGTGCCGAACGCCCATTTGCTGGGCAGGAGTAGGGGAAGCCCAACTGACAGGACCTGATATAGTCCTTGAGAGGACGGATAAAATTTTGCCAATCTGCGATCGTCTCACAGCAGCTTGAGATAGACAGAAAGGTTACGAAGATAAGAGGCGTAAACCTCTTCAGTTCCAAGTAGGGGACAAAGTTTTACTGAAGGTGTCGCCTTGGAAAGGTGTCATGCGATTCGGTAAAAAGGGCAAGTTGAGCCCGAGATATATAGGACCGTTCGAGATTACTGAACGTGTCGGGTCCGTAGCTTATAAGCTTAAGTTACCTGAGAAGCTCAGTGGAATCATGATGAATTCCACATCTCCAATTTGAAGAAATGCTTGGCCGATGAATCGTTGGCTATGCCACACGAAGATGTGCAAAGAGATAAAAACCTGCGGTTCGTTGAGAAACCCGTAGCGAATGAAGATCGACAGGTTAAGAAACTTCGTAGAAAGCACGTGCCGATTGTAAAAGTTAAATGGGATGCTCGTCGAGGTCCCGAGTATACTTGGGAAGTTGAGTCCACTATGCGACAGAAGCACCCCCATTTGTTTGAATAAGATCTCGAGGCCGAGATTTTTTTAAGGGGTTGAGGATGTAACACCTCGTAAAACCTATCCTATAAAATTCCGACACGTGACCTGCTGATCCTCATTGCCACGTGTTGGCCGAGAGGGACCGAAAGTATTGTTATGTTAAATTTTAACCTCTAAACGACAATTATAAAAGTCGGGGGATCAAACATGCAAAAATTACAAAATTTATGTTTCTGGGAGGCGGTTACGGACCGCAAATCATTTTTCTTACAGTCCATAACCGTTTGAAAAACCATGGGTGCCAGACCCGCTTACAGACCGTAAGCACTTAGGCCATACGGTCCATATGAACGTGCCAATGACAGAATTTTGTTTGGACGCCAAGCATGTCTTCCATAATGCCACCTCTCGCGAATTTGCCAACATCTAGCAACTCTTGCCACGTTTCTTAACACTTGTATTCATCATACATCTGTTCTAAACACTTGTATTGATCTCAAACCTCCTCCTCAAGTATAAATACCCTTGCATTTGCAACAAAGGGACTTGCTCATTTCTTCAATCATTCTTCTTATCTTTTCGGAGATTCCCAACTGAAGGGAGCTTCCAAATCAGTTCTATTTTGAGCTAGGACCTTGTGTAAGTGTCCTTAACTCTCCTTTTCATATTTGTAAGCTTTTAAGCCAAAGTCAAAGCGTTTATGTAAAAACGCTTTGACCGTTGGTTAAGACCATTACGGTCCAGCCATTGTTCGATGCGAACATGGCTACGTGATCGTAATTAGGTAGGTGTTAATCCCTTAAAAGGGAACCTCTTAATTACCACGTTTGCTTGACCAATTGACGGGTCAAAGTTGTATTCATAAAAAGTCAACGGGTCAGTTTTGAAATAAATTCATATCTAGTAATGTAGGTGTTATAAAATATGTTTTAACACTTTAATAACTTGGTAATAATAGTTAGAACATGTATGAACATGTTCGGCCCGTCAAGTCCTGGTCTAAGGTTGGTTCACAACCAAAAGTTGCAAGGATTGACTCCTGCTTTGACTTTCAGTTCTGATTCAAATTAGCAACTTTAGAATCTGATTATAAGGTGCATTATGACCATTTTATATTATAGTATCACTCTCTGGAGTCATACTATATGGTCATCTAGTATTCCAAGTCATTATGCAAGTATCCGTTAAATATGCCTAAAATGTCCTTTTTGTATAATAAAGGTTTTAAACACCAACAAGCATATAAATGATTTACATACTTATTTGTTAAATTAAATAAATTATTTTGATGTCAACATTCTGATCATAGGCTGCGTTTTGATTAAATATAGTTAACATCACTTTTAAATGACTAAAATGCCATTTTCGGCATTTTAGAAGGTTTAAACATAACTTCTCCACCAACTAATAGCCTACTGATGTAATATCATAATATAGATTATTTGGGATATCAAAACATTTTATAAACTGAGTTTGTATACAAGTACTTGTATAATGTCGATAAATGATGGTAACGCCCTTACGGCGCATAAAATGGTTTAATAACACTTTTGACATCTAAATCTTTAACCTACTGTTATATTATAATAAATAACATATTTTGGGTATACAAACTTAAACATATCTCAGATTTCATTAAATTTAATTTAAATCGTCATTTAGAGCGTTTAACGTCGTTTCGGCGCATAGTATGGTTTAAAACCATATTTAAGGACCAAGACTTGTTATCTACTGATTTTAAAACTTATTTTGAATATATTTACAGTAGGTAAAAGTTATAAACTCAGGATCCCAAATATGTCATCAAACTATGTGTGAAATGATCAAAATGCCCTCATGGGGCATAGTTTGGTTTAGAACTATCTAGCACACATATATTTGATATTCTACTGATATAACATCATAAAATACATATTTTTACAGAATGTTCATGACCATAACATCAGTTTACTTGCAAACCTCTTTTATAAAGCGTAAAATGACCAAAACCCCCTTTTGAGGCGTAACTTGATTTTAAAACCTAAACGTCGGTTTCGCTTATATGCGAACAGTTAAGCCTATATGACTAGTTTACATATTTTAACCAAAACGGGTTTAACCTTATCATTTTTATTTCAAAATCCAGAATGTTATGTGTTTACCCATATTATACAAGTCTTAGTACTTGCCGGGTCCAAATAACATTTTATTCCGGTCACCACTTAATCTAGCGTATTATACCGTATTTATTTTACGTAAGACTAACCGGTTGAAGTCTATAACTTAACTAAGGACCCGTTAGCATTCTAATTGGTTAATAATACCATCATTCCAGACTAGACGCCTTCCGGTAAATTCTGCTTGTACTTATCTCTTTGAAGTGCGACTGAGTTATTGCTTTTTGAAGATTTAGCTCAGGTAAATACTTTTAACCTATTTTCCCTTATACGGGCTTGGGATATGGTAAATTATTACCGCTTGGTTGAGTATTGGATCATGTATTGTCCAGTTGTGATTTTAACTAAATCTCATCACTCGTTTTAATCTGTATTGCCTGATAACTTAAACATTGGGGATGTGCTTGACCGTGTCTGGGATATCCTTAGGCTCATTAAAGTGCTAATGGCCACGACCTATGCATGGGGTGTAGGCATACACCCGTCAGTTCCAATTATTATTATCTGCTTTCTGTGTGAAAGTTCAGAAGTGTGTTTTCGTCGATCATGTCTCGGTTTCCGTACTGGGCCCCATATGTATTGACATGCTTATAAAACTGTATACATGGTCATTTGTATTGTCCCAAATTATTTATAAAAGTGTGCCTAGTGAGTTTAAAATAATTTTGAAAAGATTTTCAAAAGTGTCGGTTGATTGTATTTACCAGTGAAAACTGATGTATTTTCAAAAGATTAAGTTACAAGTACAGCACGTAACAGGCCGGAAGCTGCGTAGGCGACAACGTAGAGGATTTGCGACCCTTAGTTGTGCTTTAAAGTCTGTTGATCTCTTTTGTACATATTTTTTTACGATCTGCCTGTGGATCTTTATTACAATCCGTCTGTATTTATTATTTTGAACTTTGAACATTATCGGGTTGTAATAATATTTAAATCCAAGACTTCCGATATGTTGCTCTGTGTTGTTTGGTTATGATGTTATCAACTTACATCACAATACTCTCTACCAGCCCCACCAGGATACACGTGGAAATCGGGGTGTGGCATTGATTGAAACTAGAGTGTAAGCTGTGAATCTCCAACCCTAAGGAGCTTACATAAGATTGGTAATAGTGTTAGTGTGATGAGTGTATTTGGAGCGATTGATTGAAACTAGAGTGTTAGAGCATTCACATCACTTCCATCCTTTACCCTATAATTTCACTAAAAACAACTATATTTTCTGTCTCTTTTCAATTAAATAAATTTTTTTATACTTTTATTATTATTTTTTCTCTCTCCTCCACTCATAACTACTTTTAAAATATATTAAAAATTTCTAGATTGTGAACAGTGCCCCCAAAATTTATAGATGAATAGTAATAATTTCTTTCTCATCTACTCAAAACCACTTCCAACCACCTACAATCACTTTTCATAATATAAAAAGCTCCCTCACGGGACAGATTGTGAATGCTCTTAGTTGTGGATCTCCAACCCTTGGGGAGCTTGCATAAGGTTTGCAATGGATGTGTAGATGTTAGATGTAAATTCTTGAGGTATATGCAATGGTGTGTAGATGTTAGATGTAAATTCTTTTTGATTTATTTATTTTTTTTTTAAAGGCAGTTATGTATAAGGAAAGGGAAAAAGATACAGTGTACAGAAGCTTAGATCTTGTCAGGAGCTAGCATCCAACCAAAGAGTAGAAAACAATACTCTTAATTAGAAATCAAATTATTCCATCCATTTTTTCCAATCCAAATAAGTGATGTTTGATCTGCTCTTAATCCATAAGAAGACCATGGATTTTATTTCGTCTAAAATGTCTCTGATGGACAATTTCCCGCCTGAGTAGATTATTTTTTTATTTTTTTTATGAGTCTTCCAGAGCTTCTAGCAAGAAAGGAGGATAATTGATTGGAGTAGTTTTTTCTTTGTTTTGTTGCGTGATAAGTACTGTGAAGCTTCAGTAGATCCGTATTATCGAAGGCGTATATAGGTTGGATTTTACACCATGATGAGACATGTTGTCATACTATGCATGCCAGATAGCACGCAGAAAAAATGTGTATGCCACATAGCACGCAGGCTGCAGAGCTGTTCTTGGGGCAAGACGATCCTGACCGAGTCCCCACCAAAAAATATGTAAGAATGACTCACCCGAAGATATGTAAGAAGAATGACTCACACGCTCTCATCTTCCATCTTGTTTGTTTATATGTAATAAGAGTTAAATGCTTGGTTGGTACCTGTGGTTTGCAAAAATTTCAGCGTTGGTCCCAGTGGTTTACTATTTACACTCGTGGTACCAAAAATTGTAAAAAAATGAACTCGCTTGGTCCCCTGCCCTAACTTCAGTTAAATAACTCTGTTAAAACACCCCACGTGCTTGGCACGTGAGGGAAATTTCATCCATTCAGTTTGATTTGATGTTCACTTTTTGCAATTGCACACTTAGTCCTAGATGTCAGATGATATTTATTGGTTTCCCTCTCATTTCTGTTCATCTCTCCCACAGTAACACCTACAAAAACTCACCATCTCTTCGTTTTCTCTGCAACATCCCGGCTATTGAACAGATAATCGATCAGCCCTAAACGCACCGATTATCTGTTCAATCGCCAGGATGTTGCAGAGAAAACGAAGAGACGGTGAGTCTTTGTAGGTGTTACTGTGGGAGAGATGAACAGAAATGAGAGGGAAACCAATAAATATCAACTGACATCTAGGACTAAGTGTGCAATTGCAAAAAGTGAACATCAAATCAAACTGAATGGATGAAATTGCCCTCACGTGCCAAGCACGTGGGGTGTTTTAACAGAGTTATTTAACTGAAGTTAGGGCAGGGGACCAAGCGAGTTCATTTTTTACAAGTTTTGGTACCACGAGTGTAAATAGTAAACCATTGGGACCAACGCTGATATTTTTGCAAACCACAGGGACCAACCAAACATTTAACTCATGTAATAATGAATCGTGTCACTATCTTGTTTGTTATATGTGTGAATGACTAGTTGTTTGTTATATGTAAGAATGACTCACATGCTCCTTGTTATATGTAAGAATGACTCACACGCTCTTGTCTTGTCTCTGTATGGGGCGGACCCACCTTATATCGTGGTGGGCGGTCGCACCCCTTGAAAAAAAAATTAGTGTAATTTTCCGCGAAAAATCTCGACTGCACCCCTTGGAAATTTTCGTCCGTCCCCCTTAGAAAAAATGTTACGAATTTATATATATATATATATAAATTACGAACACGGATTGAAACCCGACCCAATTATGTAAACAAGTTAGCCCACTAATCTACTTAATAAAACTTGTATTTGGTCCATCAAGCCCTAATTAGTTAGTATCAAATTAAGGCCCAACAAATGCTATAATACCACTTCTCACAAAACCCAATTGCCAGCTTTGTTTGGTCGACACAGGCAAACAGCTACTCCCGCCCTCCCCTGCTCACTGCCAGCGACCCAACACTGCACCCCCATTCGATTTCCGACAATAGCTGCAAAATTCCGGCCACCAACAGCCTCTAATCGCAAATATTAGAAAGGTACATGTTTTATTTTTGGTTATTTTGATGTTTAGTTTATGTGATTTTTTCACGACAATAGGATGGGTTAAAAAAGTTTAAACTTTTATGTGTTTTGAGGTATTTTGGGGTTATTCTAGTCTTTATAGGATTGGTTTTTAGTTAATAGAGGTACCTTGATTTGTTTTTAGTTATTTTGATATTTATGTGGCTTTTTCAAGAGATAATATATATATATATATATATAATATATATATATATATATATGTTAAAAAAGTTTAAATTATATGTGTTTTGATGTATTTTTGGGTTGTTCTAGTCTTTAGTAGGGTGGTTTTGTTGATTATATGATTGTTGGTTGGTAAACAACAATTATTAGGGCTTGAAATTCAAAATTTTAAATTGAAAATTAAGGAATATGGGCTATAGTTGAACACTTGAATATTCTTGTTTATTTTGTATGTGATAGGATTAGAAAGGAACCATGAGTAGGGAAGTTATGGCGTGATTTCTCAAGAGGAAAAGGGGTTGAACCACTTTTTTTTCGCCGGATTCTTCTAATTAAAGACCAAGGTATGTTTTTTTGAACTTTGATGTCTCTTTGTTGTTACGTTAGTTACTTATGATGGTTTTTTATGACGTTTACTTGTTTTACTTGAAACTTTGTTTGTTAATACAATAGCAAGTTAGGAACTAGGGTTTGATTGAAAATTGAAATTGAACCGACCTGGCCCGCTATGAAACTTGGTTTGTTTAAGTGTACTTGTTTTACATGACCCGATCCGACCCGCTATGAAACGTAGTTTGTTTATGTTTACTTGTTATACATGACCCGACCCGATCCGACCCGCTACGAACCGAAAGTTTTTATATAGATACGGGTCTAAAATCTTTAAAAAATTTCCGCACCCCCAGGAAAAAAAATCCTAGGTCCGCCACTGGTCCCGGGAATTTTCAATAACGAAGGTACTTACACCATTAATTCCCAAATTCCTGAGGGTTAAGGCCATACGTAATGGTTAATGCCCTTTAAATGACATTTTCCGCCACATCAATATTTATAACGCCCCTTAAAAGGGTGTAATGGTTAACTCCCCTTAATGCCCCCATTTCATTATTACTTTCCAATTTTGTTATCTTCATTGGGCATTATAATAGAAATGCCGATTCCTCCTCATGCTCATATAAAACATACAGGGGTGATGTTAGAGACATTATCTAACCACTTCATGCCCCTATGTACCGAAACAAATAGTTATAAGACTTTCATATTTAATCTACCTACGTAGGTTACATATATAGTAACTTTAATATTTAAGTTTTTTAATTCTTATAATTTACTTTATGGAATTATAAACAGAGGAAGTTTGATAGTCACTTGTCAACTTTTTCTTACCTTTTTTTCTTTTAATAAATTTTAGATTTTTAATTTTTACCTTTCAACCTTTAGTATTAGTATTTATAATCCTTTAATTTTCAAAACTTTTTATAATTGTTTTTTATGTGCTTATATTTATCTATGTTCAGTATAAATTTAGATTAATTATGTTTCTTTAAAAATAGGTAGGCTCAGACATAATATGAGTTAATTGCCAGGATGGTCCCTGTGGTTTACCTTTTTTTCACCTTTAGTCCTCAACTTTTTAAAATAGCATGCGTGTTCCCTATGGTTTGCTCGGTATTTACATGGATAGTCCCTAGAATGGATAAGAGTTAGTTTGTCCAGTTAAGTGTGTGTCAAATGACAAAATACCCCTACTACTACAAATTAATACTTTAAACATTAAAAAAATATTGTGAAGTTTAAGAATTGAAGTGGGTCCCATTTTTTTATTAAAGACCCACAACCAACACATACCCTCCTCTTTTCCGTCAACTGATTCCGGAGACCACCCGTCCAAGTCCAAATGATGTGGATGAAACTGAAATTGACGTAGATGATTTGTTAAGAGAAGGTGAGAATTAAGATGGCATTCATGTGGATAGAAATAAAAATTAGACGATAGCATGATGTCCTTTAACTTACACTTGTCCAAACAACCAGAGACCACCTCCGTTACTACAGTTACCGTCCACCTCCATCGGTCGAAACAATAACTCACAACCTGAACCAATAAAACCCTTTGGGCCTTCATTCTGACATTTCGTTGACACCCCACTATGAGAGGGGACATCAGGGGTTTGCGAAGTATCATATCAACCTCCAGAGGAGATTGACCACACGATTGAGTGTCTGAACCGTCATAGGTTGGATGCATGGTCACTTCACAACGAACAAAGCATAAACCACTCTCAACCGGAGCAAAAAAAGAATGATAAGATGTGTTGAGGCAACAATTAGCGTCATTCGTCATAGAGTTAGCATCGCAACCCAAGGGACTACCGATTTGGTAGAAACTGAGACCCCATTACCCACCGTAGCTACATACAATGCTTCCTCCGCCATGTTCCTATCTGCAATATGATGAGCCCAAACTTTGCGACTACAGGGGACGATGATGAAGTATCAATAAAATCTTCCAATTGAAGATTTGTCACTGTTTTGCCTCCAGGATGCAGGTTTTTGACACCCGCACCAGGGCTGTAAACGAACCGAACGTCCAGCGAACAGTTCGTGAACCGTTCGGCGGGAAGTTCGTTTATGTTCGTTAGTTTAATAAACGAACGAACATGAACAAGAAATTTTGTTCGATTAGTTAAATGAACGAACATGAACAGAGGCCACGTTCGTTCAATTGTGTTCGTATATGTTCGGTAAGGTGTTCGTGAACATGTCCGTGAATTTACGTTTATTTATGTTCGTATGTTTGTGTTTTATTTAAAGATTCTTTTATTTTCATAAATTTTATCTATATTTTTTATATTATTAAACTTATAGTTTATTTTATTGCCTAAGAAGTAAACTAAGAAACCCTATTTCACCTTGTTTATACACTATTTCCCTTTAAATCCTCATTATTTACATCGACGAATATGATCGACCTCCGTTTCACAATCGGGGGGTTCAAGTTCTAGTGCTTATCTACATGTATACTTCATCGTGTTCGCCGAATTTATTTGTGTTCGTTTGTGTTCGTGAACCGTTCGTGAACACGCTCATTTCCTTAATGAACGAACACGAACATCAAATCTCGTTCGGTAAGTGTTCATGAACCGTTCGTGAACACATTTATTTCCATAATGAACGAACACGAACAAGACCCTGTTCGTGTTCGTTCGGTTTCTTTACAGCCCTACCAGCTATACCCACTGAATGGTTAGGCAAGGCTAGGTTAATATTAGATTTTTCAAGATATGGGAATTTGCTGATGATCAGGATGTGGATTAACCCACAAGTTGATGGATTCATGGCCAAAGAAAAAGAAATTCGATAGGGATAAGGATGACGGCTTAGAGAGAGTTTGAGAGAAAGTTAAAGATATATTTTTTTGTTTTTTAATTATAAGGGTAATTTGGTAATTTTATATTGATTTACCGGACAAACTAACTGTCATCCACTCTAGGGACTATCCGAGTAACAATCAAGCAAACCACAGGGAACACACATGTTATTTTGAAAAGTTAGGAACTAAAGGAGAAAATGGCAAACCACATGACCTTCCGGGCAATTAACTCTATGTTTTTTTGCTTCTTTTTTTAGGTTTTCAGTTAATCTACGTTTTGCATAATTTTTGTTTTAAAACAAGTTAAGTCAAATATAATATATTTTCAATAGAGTTTACAAATTTGACTTACTTTACGTTTCAGCGCCATCACAACACGCGTTATCATCTTTTACTTTAAAAAAAACATATTATTTTTCTTATTTTTTTTATGTGTCGTTAAAAGTCCAAAGTTTTTTATGTTTTTAGTTGATCTACGTTTTGGTATAAATTTGAATTTACTAACACGTGGGGTCAAATGTAATACGTTTTTCTTAGACTTTATCGCAACGCGCGGTACCATTTTAACTTAAAAAACATAATTTCTTTCTTATATTTGTACTTATCGGTATAAGTTTAAGTTGGTGTTCAACATAAATTTCGACAACACAAATTTCTTTCGCAAATAAGTGGAGTCATATGTAACGGTTCAGGTCTTTATTGTACGATCCGAGTTACTTTACATTTGGGCCGCCGCAACGCGCAGAAAAATTTACTAGTTTTTATACAAGTATATTGTTTTTTACGTTTTTAGTCCTTGTTGTCAATGGATATTTTAGCACCAGACTAGATGTTTAATAACTAGAAGTTTAATAAGTTGTTATAATACAACTTTATTTATTGGCGATTTGACTGAATAACAAGTTTCATCAATAATATACGATAGGAAACCATACGAGCATATGTTTGTGTAAAACATATAATCAGATTATAATTATAAAAGCCATGAAAATAGACAACTAAACTTGTGCTTAATTATATTTTATTATTTGATCACATTAACGTAATGCACACAAACAAACTGAAGGTACAAACAACAGAATCAAAATCATTAAGAAACCAAGTAAAAATGGACACCACCCATCTCCTCTCCTTCACAGAGTTACATATCAGCACGCAGTCCACCTCCGGTGGTGTGGTGCTGCCCCATTCCGGTCGCATGCTCCGCCCTCCCCTTCATCTCCCTAGCCTTATAACCCAACTTATCTCTAGCCTGGTCCAACGAATCTGCACCAGGAGGGTGTCCGGCCGTCGCATACTTGTAAATCCATGATAACACGGTCACCGCGGCCAATCCGAACCCGCCCGATGTCAAAAACCCGGTCACAATAAGAAACACGGTGATCACAGCCGGCACGAGGGCCGGGCTAAAGATCACCAGCAGCGGAGTGGCAATCGTCAGTGTGATTACCGTCCCGGCTAAGATGAGACCCGAGAGTACGAGAAGCGAGCCGCCCGCCGTAGCTGCAGTGGCGGCCTTCACCGCTTGGTGGACTTTTGGCGAAACGTGTTGCTGCTGCTGGTGGTGGGTTGCTCCACCGTATGAGTGGTGTTGTGGGTTGTAGGTTTGGTGGATATCTGTCATTTTACGGTGGTGGAAATTGATGGTGATGGAAAGTGGGGGCGGTGTGCTGGTTTTGTAGAGTGAGGATGAGGTGGCAGTGAAGGGGGACGTGGTGGAAGACGAGTGTCACGTGTTATGAGAGCTGGTTGTCATGCAATGGTTGCATGTGGTGAGGACACGTGGGTGTTTCGTGTCGAATGTTGGTTTAATTTGCAAGTAAAATACACGTGAGAAGGGCCAGTGGCTAAGGTGTAATTATGCAATGCAACAATAAGCCCATTTTTGAATATATACACAAATAACAAGTTGACCACAAATTCAAAACTCTTTAATGTGATGAACTAGATTACGTCGGATTTAGTCGGTAGTAGTTTGTTTGTTTGCGGTTTATTACGGTATCAGGGTTTGTTATAGACAGTGGCGGATCTAGAAAATCTGCCAAGCGGTAACGTTTTATAAATAAGCGGTAACGAAATAAAAAAAAAATCATTTTTTTCCAAAATTTACACTAATTTTACACTACCGCTGGATCGTCAAGCGGTAGCGGAAGCTAACCCTTAGTATATGGTAGATCCGTCCCTGGTTATATAAAATCAAATAGAAAAATCGTAAAGATGCTCATATGTGTATTACAATGATCGAAAAATATAAACTGAATATTAGTAACGGCTTTGATAGAGTCGATACCCGTACTAATATGATGTTGTTCGATCAGAACCATCATGGTACCGGTATTACAATATCCCAAAGTTTTAAATATTTATTAATAACAAAATTTTAGAGTTTCAAAACTGATTTATGCAGATTATTCTAGATCATTAATAGATAACTAGTAGAAATGCTCGCGTGTTGCGTCGGATACCCGAGTGTTGCCAAGCATTTGAGTGAGATTTGGACAAAAAATCTTTTAACATAATTAACATAATTAGTGGTGTAACAACAATCTATAAAACAACCTGAAAACAAGAAGAATAAACTCATACGACCAAAATTTCCATAGTTCAGTTTTAGACTAAAAGTCATTATTATAGAAATTGAGGTGATGATCATCAAATCAAATGCAAAGTATGTACATTACATATATACAACCGGACAAAACAAAGCATTCACAGAGGATTAAAACCTCTTAAATTAGTACACAACTATATCTAACATGCTCCACAAAACAACACAAGATTAAAACCTCTTAAGTTAGTACATAATTACATCTAACATGTTCCACAAAACAGTAATTACAACTTTAGTCCTTAGGTTATACAAAAGTTAAAAATTAAGCAAAAATTTTCAATAGCATACTTCAAATGAAAATCTCATCTATAAGTTGTTACTGTCCAAACATTTTCTTTTCAATGTATCTGGCATCATTGAAAATCAGAATGGGTGAAAAACTGCATTTTCAACAGAAGCTTGATTTGCAGCATAGTTACTTTCAAAATTCTTGCAGTTTGAGGGCGAGCACACGCTCACACTCTTGCAGTCCTGGTATTCCAAGCCTCTTGCAGAAGTCCTCTATAGGAGGAGGTCCATCACGTAATTTGATTGTTGGTTCCCAATCAAGCACCACCTTTGCCTCTTGCGTGTTATCCACATGTATTATTTTCACTTTCGGGTTTATCGACTACCATATGTGGTTTTCATGTAAGATTAAATATTTATTTATATATATTTTATCTAATAACCATCATTATCATTTATATAATATAGATCAAAATATATTAAAATCTATAATATAATTAGTTGGTAATTGTTGATGGACACCCTAATTAACTAATTGGGTTTCCCCTTGGGTGTGTATAAGGAGATTACTAGAGAGGGATTAGTGTTAGACTCTCATAACATCACATAAAAAATCGTCCCCTCATCTCTCTCTCCATTACTACGAGTTCTTCAACCCTAAAGCACTCGGTACTACCATAAAAAACATACATCCTAAAGGGGAACCAGATCAAGCTGACTATCATGTCGAACACAACCCCTACATTTGTATCTGGATTCTCTGCTGGGTTGTTTGCTATATCAGGTATTATCTACATGTTTTCCATTATTTTTAAACAGAACTGATCAACATGTGGTATCAGATCATATGTTACTTAATCAGTTCTGTTTGTTTCCATGAATCTGGAATTAAAATCTGGAAATCAAACTTTCTAAAAACCTAATAAAATTCAAGAACAATAAATTCGAATAAACTTAATATACACGGATTTTATGTTCTAAACGGATGTGTAATCACATCATAACTTATAATAATTTTCCGAATATGTATTAGCATCTTCAATTTCAGATTTCGGTTCCAGAATTTAATTTTATTAAAATTAGGGTTCTTCATATTATTAGTGAAATTCGAATATATTCCCTTATTTTGGAAGGAATTCAGGATTAAAAGCAGCTTTTCTATGTTTTGATTAATTTTTATCCCTTAAGATTTCTAAAAATCTGTTATATTATTAGATATTATTCGAAATCATTGGATAAAAATAAAATATCTTTTAAATAGGAAACATGATATACCAAAATCCGTAACATTTAGAATTTCACCCTTATCATAATTAACAGCTTTAATCAGAAGAACTCGAATCTTAGAGAACAACTTTTGGATAGATCCGAAATATCATTCAAAATTACCATTTTCAGATAAACCCGAAATCTCATTCGAAATTACTATTTTTGGCTAGATCCGAAATATCATTCAAAATTACTATTTTGGACAAATCCAAAACTCGATACTACCATTTCGGACAAATCCGAAACTCATTCGAAATCACAATTTCGGACTAATTCAAAATCTCATCCGAAACGAATTCGAAATTACACATTTCGGATAGATCCGAAATTCATTCGAAATTACACTTTTCGGATAGATCCGAAACTCATTTGAAATTACAACATTTCGGATAAATCTGAAACTTATTCGAAATCATCACATTTCGGATAGATTCGAAATCACAAAATTTTCGAATTCTAACTTATCCGAAATCTAATATGTTCTCAAAATCAAGATTTTCTGAAATCTCATTACTACGTTACGCTGTTATTATGAACTAAATTTTAGCTCGGGGCTCCACCCGGAACCCCGTAAATAATTGATTTTGTAAACACTTAATTAATCAGAATCAGATAATCTTTTCACAAAACCAAATAGCTTAACTTGAAGGAGCTTCTGATGTATCACTTCTGCCCAAAGGTGATTTGAACACATCTATTTTATTCAAGTATAATATAATGAGAAGCTATCTTAATTATGCCTTACAAACGTGAATGTCTTATTTCTGGCCGAAGCTGATTTGTTCATTCATGTCTAGCATACTTAACAAGTGCATAACTAAGGGAATTGTCTTATTTCTTGCCAAAGCTGATTTGTCACAGTTACTTTGCATACATACTTAAATGATTTCACTTCTGCCCAAATGTGATCTGTCTTCATTTAAGTAGAATTTTTTCAAACTAGACTATTATTTTGATGTTAGTAACAGACATATTGCAACTTCTTCAAATAATGATCCTCACATTAATGATCCTCATATTAATGATTCTCACATTAATGATCCTTTATTAATCTTATGATCATATTCTGTCTGCATTAACACCCCACTACAACTACTCACTATAACTTTCTTATATATATTAGTATCTCATCCACTCTAATTTCTAAACCTAATATGTTGTGCCTCACTTAAAGTTTCTATAAGATTAGCTCTTAAATTAAATCCTTGATTATCCCTTAAGACACGATAATCCTATTGCTATCTTCTGATAAAAGTGCTACAGAAGAAAAGTAGAGCATGATGAAAGGATAAATCAAACACGATGTCTCTTATGATAACCAAGAACTCATCAACATAAATGTTATCACTAAAGTTATTCCAGATTAAGTTTTTCCTAAAACTGATCTAATTTGTTTATAGAATAATCAAAAGAACTCCTAAGATGCATGTCTTCATTTTAAATTCTAAACTATAAGGTTAAATGGCATCTGTGAATATATCATAATGTACAAAACCCTGACCCATAAAATAAAGGGCTTACACATGGAAAATAAGTACATTTTTCCAGCACATTACATACTAAATTTTCCACTTGTATAGTTTGATGCCTTATAAATCAACTATAACACTTAAAAGTACCAAAGGAAAATGAGTGTGTTGATCAGCAACATACGTATAGGAAAAGAAATGCCTAAAACTAGAAAATAAAATGTAATCCAATTTATTACCACTAAAACCTTAAAAGAGGATACCTCTAAGGTTCATAGACAAAATACAAGTACTAATTCCAACTCTGAGATTCTTCAAGGAAGAATCTCATCGCATAATTATGTCATTAGGCATAAGCATAGAGATTATCCATAATTCAAAAGAACAGTTGGATAAAATAGGTAGTTATTTTTTAATGATCTTTAAGTCTGATAATCTTAATATTCTAATTAACACATGACAAGTTGACTCTAGTTCTAAATGTCTCCTTACTAGAAGTCAACAAATAACTAACATGAGATGATACCTTACACTTTCACACCTTTTGTTATCATGCAAATGAGAATTTAACAGAAGGAAATGAGACCTATAAAATACAAATTTCGTCCATTGTAACCGAAATTCATGAGAAATCATGACATGGTTAATGAGGATGATTTTTCATCTAATCTCATTCTAAGTGATTTTAAATCATTATGTTAAAAGCCCTAAATCATTACTTGGCTTAAGGAATAAGTATGGGTTCACTATAAGTTATTCATTGACATTCGTGGAACTTATTCAACATGGAATATTCAGACATAATTCATTTATCAATTAAAGACTATCTACTTGTATCTAAATTTGTATTTTATGGTCCATAGTCTTAAAGAAATCTATTCATATATATACTTAATATGATTTCTATTAAATATGTCCCTAAACTTCTTATGACATCTGGATATTAAGAAAATCAAATAAAGTCTAACATATGTATGATAGGTTCTCACGTCACGTACATCATTGAAACTTCTCTTGTAGTATTTTTAGAGATATAAAAGATCAGTGGGAGCATTAAGTATCTTAATTATAACTTGCAAAAGTTGCAAGAGGTGGGGGAGTGAAAACTTAACAATACTCCAATTTACACTTCTTGTCAAGACACTACTCCATTTCAGGCACTGTTCCATCAAAACTTGTCTCCTTAAAATCTAATGCTACTCTTATGAAAGTTTCATTGTTGCTTAATTGTGGGCACACTTAGATTTCTTTCCTAAACTAACATAATCCTCCACAAGAGAAACTACAACGACTAACGACATTAATCTGTTTCTCACATAGAATTTGTTGGTTGTTAAATATTGACCTTAAGCATGCTGAGTTTCTAAAGACTTCTAAGGTCAATGAGAGAAGTAAACGTCTTTATCATGACTTGCAAGGAATACAAGAGGCGAGGGAAGAGTGTCATTAAATTTTGCTCCAAATTTAACTCCGCTTACACCTCTTGTACACCATACTGCACCAACTCTTACTCACTTAGAATCCTGAATATTATAGCAACCTAACCAAAAGCTAATCCATGAAACTGAAACTCCAAATAAACTCAATAATCAACTCAGGAGGTCATCTAGGTTTAAAAACCTACTAAATTTGATGATTACATAACCTCTCTAACTAAAGTTGAAATGAATTTTGGAAAAGTTTATTGATATCTCTTCTAATTAAGCCATTGGCGTCAATCAATCTTCTAAAAGGAATAAAACTGTTTTCTAGTAAAACTGATTGTATGTGTTCGAATAACGTTTGGGATTTGATTAAATTACCTAAGAGTATTCATAACCAAACCAAATCCTAATATAAACGTTAAGACACGAAGAAGCATGATTGACTGTCAAAGGTCATACTTAGGAAGAGATAATTATCAAAGAATCTTCTTACCTATATTACAAAAGATTTCTTTGAGGATCATCACTTTTCTAATAGCTTATAATAGTTTTGAGCTACATTAGCTGAACATTAAAACAACTTGCCCTAACAACGGGCTGGCATATTTACATATTCATAAAACAACCTGAAAGTTCTAAACGTAAGGTTAAAGAACAGTTTGTACATAAACTGATAAAATCCATAGATGTGTTAATGCAAACATCATAATGCGATGAAATCTTAACGCAATTATTTTCATCAAGTACCAAGTGGATTAATGTACCTACCTCAATATGAGTGGGAGCAACTAAAATAAACTTGTCTCTATATAGATGATATTCTTTTGATAAGTATATGTTACATAAGTCAAAGCATTGTGATGTGCTAAAAAGTAGTTTAATAAACACAACTAAATTAACCTAATTCTAGACTCTAAGTAATACTCTAGACTCACTAAGACACACTAAACTACTAACCAGCAAGTGTACCAATCGACTCTAGTATAGCTAATGTAAGTCCGGATATCGAACCCACGAGACTCTATCAACTACGTTAACGACTCTATCTAGACTATGACTGACACAGACATATTATTTGTTTGTTTGATTGGAGGTTTTTAAAAATCCTAAGAATGCAACTAAAATTAAACTAATTACTAGACTATCTAGACGTAAACTGGAACAAGGGTTGTATTCAGTGATGATTAGGAGACTACCTAGGCTAGAATCCCTCTTGTTATTATTAAGACCATTATAGGAAATTAATGTGACTTGGAACCGGGATCGTTATATTCTAAACCCTAAGAGATACCGAACAGAACCCCCAACCCTTCTCAGGAAGTCACAAATGTACTCAAAAAGGGCCGTTAAGACTACTGGTTTTCTAGACTTCCTTTCGATTACCTAGTTTCTAATAAAGTACCTTAATTTGATTAACACCCTCTCGGTTGAAAACCTAAGGAAACTAATGAATTGGAATGGTTTAATAGACAAGGACTTGGTAAGTAAACTAGACTCGGCTTTTCTCAAAACCTAACCTAACAATTTACCAAACAAGATCTACTAACAATCTAACACTTTTCAATGTTAAAATTGGCAGAATATTAAAGTCTAAATTACTCTTGTTTACCGTTTCTATGGATATTGGCCACTTCACCATATTATTACCCAAACCTGTTAGGACCCAAATAATTAACACAAGCTCATCATGAAAGACATTCAACAAAACTTGTATGAAACATGCAAACAATCATAAATCAGAATAGAATACGCATATGCACCAAACCAATAACAAAAGTCTTTAACTTTATTAAAATCCAAAATCAACATAACAATCCCATAAAAATCAAAACTTTAACTTAAGTTCATCATAACCTAGGTAGTACAAAGGACTTAGCCAAACAAAGTCATGGAATTTATTAAAAACAAAGTATTACCAAGCACACAAAACATGGTCAAAGGAAAGAAACGAAAGTAAAGACACTCAAGTGGCAAAATTGCACCAAAGATGATCTCCCAAGATTCGAATCTTCAACCGGCAGCTTCAAGTACTCGAAAACGCTCCAAAAGATACTCAAAATTCGTCCAAGATTTTGCCGATTCGTAAGTTAGGGTTATGGGATCATAAAGGATTGTTTATATAGTTTTTCATGCTCAAAACCCATGCCAGCGACCCAACTTACTGATCAAACAACCCTCTCGCGGGGCGCGAGAAGGTATAACCTCACCGGTCGTGGCTCGCGACCGTGTTAATGCTGTTAGCACTTAACAGGCCTCTCGCTGGGCACGAGAGGCTTTGATCTTCTTGTCGCGGCCCGCCAGAAGCTCAAAATACAGGTTTTTTCGATAGTTTCAGCTCCCGAGCCATCCAACTCGTTCCAGGACTTGACTTCTTCATGTTTTTTACTCATTTTCCTCATCTTTCAGTTGTTTCAAACATGCAAGACCTGCAAAACGCAATTGGATCAGAAGTACGCAAATTCTAACGAAAACTAAACCATAAGTAACGAAAACTATACAAACTGTACACGATAAAATAATGTATTTTGCAATACATCAAATATCCCCACACTTACTCTTTTTTCGTCCTCGAAAAAGAATCTGTGCAAACAGAATTAGAGACGGATAAATATCCGGGTCAAAAGTATAGATTACTTAATAAAAAATCAAAACTTGTGCTAGCCGCGATTGCAAGTATACTTGTCCGCTTAAACCCAAACCCGGTTCCAAGCCCTTATCATGCTATTTAGTTTAAGTGCGGTCAATCTACCTAAGGTCTCACACTAGAAGCCACAGTACACCTAATCCCGCCTCAAGCTTATAGAACAAAAGGAACAGTCATTGAACTATTTCCCAACCGTTTTATACCAAAATTCAAAGAATTTAAAATCAAATTTTCTTCCTTTTCTGTTTCTTTTTTTCAAGCTTAGATTTTACTTTACCTAACCAAGAGGCTGTCTCATCCAGAGTCACCATCCCCGAGAGCGACAACTTAGGCGTCGGTAAATTTTGCAATTCTTTCATTCAACCACCCTAGAGGCAATCTAAGTTAGAGTCACCATCCCCAACGAAGACTACATAGGCCTGGTCTACTTTTTCTAATCGAGCTCACCTATTATATATTTTATCATGATAAAAATTCTAAAAATTTAAGCTTATAACGGCATCCTTTATACTATTTTTGGCGGTTTCAGCTTCCCACTTTTCCTAGATGAGTACCCACTAGTAAACCAACAATTAAGTATCTTCAGATCAAAGGAACCTAGAACCGACTCGGGCCTACCCACATATCCCAAACTAGACACAAGCTTGACTTATTTAAATTCATATTATCATTATTTGAACCCGAACAAAAACCCATCTTTTCTATCATTTTCCGTCTTTATTTTGCAAACTTCTTTATTTAAAAGACATTTTTCAGATGTTTCAATTTTTTTGGATTTTTAGATTTTTAGATTTTTTGTATTTTTCAAATTTTTATGACTCAACTAAAACTAACCTATGCTAAACTATGTATCCCATCCCTACACTTAAAGATTGTATTGTCCCTAATAC
Organism: Scalesia atractyloides; assembly: GCA_947069175.1. Taxonomy (NCBI): domain Eukaryota; kingdom Viridiplantae; phylum Streptophyta; class Magnoliopsida; order Asterales; family Asteraceae; genus Scalesia; species Scalesia atractyloides. Next base: position 35,307,489 of record CAMTDV010000030.1, read on the forward strand.
AAGAACGAGAACACGACTCAAGCTAACTACTAAAACTAAAAATAAAAATAATTAAATAAAATATTCAAAAAATACAAGTGAAACGGCTTAGCTGAATATGCGAGACTGTCATGTGCCAGTCAATTCCACATATGCCCTCCACTATGAATACGCAAGCAAACATTTCCTAACTCTCAGTCACGCAAACGGAAGCGGCAAACCAACACCATACCTATCAAATACACATAACATACCAAACCATAACATAGCACGATAGATAAGTGTCTAAAAACATTCAACCAAACAAACCAAACTACCCCAACCCAACCATCCAAATATCCAAGTATCCAAAATTAGGGGTACAGACCGGATTAGATAAAAAAGCATAAAATCAAAAAACACACAAACAACCATCACGCTCCTGCTGCATCCATCCCCACTCTACTCATCATCCTCACTCTCCTCAGACGGCTGAAACGTCTGGTATGGCTGCACCCCCTCCATACACTGGGTCCTGTCTGTGCCTGATGACGAAAGAACAGTGGAACCCCCATATTCATGCTCTCCATCATGTAACGCATCCCGTCTTCCAACCTCTACTGACGCTATCTTACACTCCCAAACTGCTCAACCATATAACCCCACATATCCACAAAACCCGGTCGTGGATGTCTCAACGGGTACTTTCTAGCAGGTATCTCCTGACGAGTCGTCTGCCTCTGATAACGGGTGGGTATGGCAGAATGCATAGATGATGCAGCAGCAGAACCTAGTGGAGGCTGGACCTGTGGTCCCTGGCGAATAAGGTCCCATGCCAGCGGATCAGTGTATGTCAAAATCCCTGCAGCCTGAAGATCTCTCACACTCATAAAGCATGGCGCTGGCCCCTCTCTCATCTTATCTAGAGGATACCGTGTAAACACCCCAGACTCTCAGCTAACCATGTCACATACGGCCCACAATAAACTCTAGCTCCTGCACCACCCCTCCATAACCTCCTCATCGACCAACCAAAAATAGTCGCCAAGTTGGCGGGTCGCTGCTCGACCATACACATCAAACAAGAAAGGCTAACTTGGTTAACCTTGTTATCTCCTTGTCCTATTCCAACTAAAGTAGCTGCCAAGATCTTGTGGATGAACCTTCAAACTGGGTTGATGATGTCACTCGCGACCACGTTGTTGGAGTAAGGTGCCGTCGAAATTGTACCCCAAAATCTAACCAACTCATCAGACTGAATACTATGTGGGTATCTCTTCTTGAACACCCCCTCAAGCTCGAAACAAACTCAGGCGACCGTACCTCCTACTCAGTATAGAACTGTGTAGCCACTGCAAACTGTGGAATGGTCATCTCATATGCCTGTCTCCCCAAAGAAAATAAAACTGCATCTTTTTCATTAAAGTTCCCTTGCTTGTAATCAAAGGTGGAATGGAAATTTAGTGTGCTCTCCTTAAACTGCCTAGCATTGCATTCTAAAACTCTCCTAAACTTATCAACCAACAACTGTTCAACCCTCTGTCTCTGACCTAACTGTCCAACATCCCCCCATCTATCCTCCTATAAGGCAGCAATCACTTGAAATCAGACTGCACAAACGCTCATACTCCCCAGAATCCAGCTCAAACTGTAGCAATGGGCTATCCTAAAGCCTCATGCTCTACCCATGCAGGACCCAGCACCTCTGTATATTACTGTCATTCTACCAAAATTCGGTGAAGGTTGTGTTTCTTCTGGATCTCCCTGTGGGCGAGCAGGAGGTCCTATCTTCCTACTACCTGCCCTACTCGATGAACATTCTCCTAACATTCTGCAAAACAAACATATAAACCAAGCAATGCAAGCAGAAGAATTAGCGAAGAGTTAGGACTCACAAACTATTTTTTTGTATTTTTTATTTTCTAATTTTTTGGATTTTTGAAATTTTTTTAGAAATTGGCACAACCATATAGCATTTCATTCGCAGTTGAAACACAAAAATAAAGTTAAAATAAAAATCAGGTTACTGTTTACAAAAGCATAAGTTATAAACAACCTCGCCGAATAGAGATTGAGTACGCGCGAAGTGTTTTGTACCTATATGTGCATATAAGTAAATCCAAGACCAAACTAAACTCACACTAAGACGACCGACTCAAAATACAAGACTCAATGTACACTACCCCCTTCCGACACTTTAATTGTCCTCAATTAAATCCCAAGTGCCAATATAAACCAACATTGAGTGTCAAATGAGTTAAAGTTGGAAACTTTATGATGTAAGTAGCGAAAACGGGTCAAAATCATGTTGAAAATCTCGATTTCATTACAAAAGTTACCCATCCGAATCCCCAAACTCAATGCTTGCCGAACCCTAACCTATGGCATCCGCAAAACACAAGAAGTTCAACCCAAACCAGACCATCCGCAACATGTATTATGCTAACTACCCAAAACCAAACCAACCACAACCTCAAACTACGACTAATCAAGCCGAACACAAGACTGAACAAGACCCGACACTCAAAAACATACCAATAGACCAATAGCTACTGAATAAACGGACTCATGTACACAAAATTACAAGAAAACATAATTTGGTGTCAAGTTAGACAAGAGAAACTAGGAGATTCAATGACAAGTTTGAAGACCCGCAAAAACTTGGTTCGAGTGGTGAAAGATGGAAGCTTGATGAAGGAAATCGACAGGGTAATGTTGTGGGTGAAGTGGGGGTGCAGATGTGAGTGAAATATGGTGATTTGTGGTGGTTAGAGATGGTAGGAGAGGGTGTACGGTGGGTGTGAATGATGAACTAGGTTAAAAATTGGGGAAATATGGGGTTTAATCGAAGAAAAGCTGCAGATGGGGTCTTTCGCAGGCCGCGAGAAAGAGGTCTTCACCTCTCGCGCCCCGCGACCGCATTTGTGACGTCACCAATTTGTGGCCTCTGGCGGGCCGTGACCGGGAGAGCTTAGGCTCTCGCGCCCCGCCAGAAGCCTTTTCAATCAGTAAGTTTTGTGATTTTGTGAGTTTTATGCCTAAGAAATTTTTCCAAACATTACCAAAACCCCCAAAATTCAATACCAAAATTTTTCTAACACTTGAACTTACCTGAAGCCTTGTTTTCTCATCAAATCTCGAACATTCTTGGTTATGAATTCCTGCAAAAAGACTCTAAAACACAAAACAAAGACCGACACTCTACCAAAAACAACCGTTAGCTACGTAAAATAAGTGAAAATAAACGAAATTACAACCGGTACAAACTCTACACTTGAGCTTTCACTCAAGACACTAAGGTGTTGTTTGTTTTTGCAGACATAAACTGTCTGTAAGCTGATTTCATCTGTTTTATGTCTGCAACTGAAGATGTGGTCTGAAGCTCTGCAAGCTGAAAATATAAGGTTGTTTGCTTTATAAAAAAAAGATAATGTCTGCACAGCCAAACTCTCTGCATTCTCTCTAAACACCATCCGCCGGAGCCGTTTTTATAGATTAATATATTTAATATAATTTTATTTTTCCTTGTCACCAATTTGGAGCATCATAGTGGACGTCAAAGATTCAATTAAACCAAATTGAATTTAACTTTTATTATTTACTTTCTAATTTTATCACAACCTGCACCATCTTCATTCTCTACTTGTTTCTTCTTGTTCTTCCTTAAAGCACAAACCTGCTTCCCGTTTACTTTCTTTGAACTAGCCATAATCGTCTGAACCAGATCCGTTAATTTTCTATCGATCTACCCTTGTACCTGACGGTGGCGGTAAAACCCGTCACTGAACCAACAATCATCTGAGCACAAGACCAATCGACACCGCTTTCTCTGTCCCTACTTCACTCTTCTTTTTTTAGTTGGTGGTGGCGGTTGTTGTGTTGTTAGAGTATTCCAGCAACTGTTACGCTCTGCTTGGAGAAAAAGAAAAAAATACGAAAACGACGTGGTCCACCGCTCGCGGCGGCGGTGGCCATGGTAGTGCTAGTTGTGGTGGCGGTGGTAGAGGAAGAAGTTAAAGTGGGGGGGGTTTGGAGATTTGTTGAGTTCGGATCTGTTTAAGGTATATGAGTTTTGTGAAGATGTTTGAAGAAAGGGTTCCAAGCTTTTAATTTAAGATGAAAGAAGCCATTTTCAGATATGTTTAAAAAATAAAAACAAACAGTCTTCAAGGGTAACGTCTACGCGCCTGTAGACATTAGCTCCTTGAAGATGTTGGAAGAAAAAACAAACACCCCCTAAGTGGTGGTACGAGGAGGTATTTCGAGAGGAGTTTCCTCCCTCTTGGGGGATCGATGGGCCCTCCTATGTAATACTTCAACCTATGGCCATTTACTTTCCAAGTGCCTCCATTTGCTTCATCTTGTAACTCGACTGTGCCGTATGGAAACACTTCTTTTACCACATAAGGCCCCGTCCACTTCGACTTCAACTTATCGACGAACATCTTTAGCCTTGAGTTATACAAAAGAACTTTGCCACTAGCAACTCCTTCAACCCCTTCAACTTCCTGTCATGCAATGCCTTCATTTTCTCCTTTATGCTCCAAGTTCGTTCATACGCGGCGTCTCTAAGTGCCTCCAATTCATGAGTTTGGAAAAACCGTTTTCTAGCTGCTTCAGTAAGGTCGAGATTAACGATTTTGAGAGCCCAAAGCGCTCGGTGCTCTAATTCAACCAGAAGATGGCACACTTTGCCATAGACTTTCATAAATGGAGTGGTCCCTAATGGCTTTTGTAAGCGGTTATAAACGCCCACAATGCAACATCAAGCTTCTCCGACCAATCTTTCTAATGTGCTAAAAGTAGTTTAATAAAAGACAGCTAAATTAACCTAAATCTAGACTCAAAGTAATACTCTAGACTCGCTAAGACACACTAAACTACTAACCGGAAAGTGTACCGATCGACTCTAGTGTAGCTAAGGAAGTCTGGATATCGAACCCATTAGACTCTATTAATTAAGTTAACGACTCTATCTAGACTACGATTGCCACAGACATACTAATTGTTTAATTGTTTGAGGGGGAGGGGGGTTTACTAAAAATCCTAAGAATCAATTAAATTAAACTAAATTAACTAGGTGAACTAATGATTACGGATTATTGTGGACTTTACTCAGACAGTGGAAACACTACCTAGACCCGAATCCTGGTTGCTTTTAGTTATGGACCTTTATTTGAAGATTGATTGATTATTATGGACCGGGATCTTAAGATTCTAAACCTCTCGAGTTACCAACTAGGCCTCCTAACCCTTCTCAAGAGTACGTTAGGGCACCCTAAAGGCTGTTATGGACACCGGTAAATTAGACTCCCTTTCAAGACCTCTAATGATTTATGAGGGTACCCTACAAGACTCTCTCCTTTCGGGACCCAAGTCAAGGGTAAATTTGAGTTCTTAACTAGACTTGTTAGACAACAGCTAATAGGTTTACTTCCTAATAAGGTCCCACCTACGGTTTAATCGCTTAGACCTAACAATAACCTCGCACCTTTCAGCGATTGAGGATTAGTAGAACACTTGATTTTATAAGGTTACCGAATATTAGTTCTAGGGTCTATTGCGTATTCAACCCTAAAGATTCAAGATTTATTATGTGATATAGACACTTACCAAAACCTAGAATCTAACACAACTCTATTATGTGATAAAGACTATCACCAAGAATTATGCGAAGTAATAAACAATATTCAAACACAATCAAGCATGCATACACATCTAGTTAATAATCAAATCGCCTACAGTTCATAAATAAATCCATAAATATCATAAATTCAAAATAAAGATCTAAACTTTATTCAACCATTCATCTTGTCTAGGTAGTACAATAAACTTAGCCAATCAAAGTCATGAAAACAATCAAAAACAAAGTATCTTTAAGGAAACGGAACATGGTAAAGCGAAAGAAACAAAAGTGAATACACCCGGATGATAAGATGACGACCCGAATGATTCCCTGAACTTCAATCCTTCAACCGGCAGCTCTGAATGCTCAAAAACGCTTGCAACAATGCTCCAAATTCGTCCAAAGAGTTGTTAATTCGCAAGTTAGGGTTATGGGAACATTAAGGATGTTTTTATATAGTTTCCAGCTCAAATCCTCGCCCCGTTCGAATCATTCTGACTACAACACCCTCTCGCGGGTGGCGAGAGAGATACTCTACTCGGTCGCGGCCCGCAACCGCTCTTCTGACGTCATCAAATCTATTAGCCTCTCGCGGGTGGCGAGAGGCATTGAATTTCTTTTCGCGGCCCACCAGAAGCTCTTAATTCATCTTTTTTGATCCATTTCAACTCCCGAGCCTTCCAACACGTTCCAGGACTTGACTTTTTCATATTTTAACTCGTTTTATGTACTTTCCAGCTATTTCAAATGCCAAAGACCTGCAAAACGTGATTGGATCAAAAGTCTACAAATTCTAACAAAAACTAAACTATAACTAATGAAAACAATACAAACTGTACACGATAAACTGATGTATTTTACAATACATCAAATATCCCCACACTTACTCTTTTTTCGTCCTCGAAAAAGAATCTATGCAAACGGAATCAGAGACGAATAAATATTTGGGTCAAAAGTTGTGTTAGCCGCGATTGCAAGTATACTTGTCCTCTTAAACCCAAACCCGGTTCCAAGCCCTTATCATGCAATTTAAGTTCAAATGAGGTCAATCTACCTAGGGTCTCACACTAGAAGCCATAGTACATCTAATCCCGCCTCAAGCTTATAGAACAAAGGGAACGAACATTTAACCCAATTCCCAACCGTTTTATACCAAAATACAAAGAATTTAAAATCAAATTTTCTCTCTTTTTCTCTTTTTTTCTTGAGCATTCGACTTTGCTTCACCTAACTAAGAGGCTGTCTCAACCAGAGTCACCATCCCCGAGAGCGACAACTTAGGCGTCGGTAAATTTTGCAATTTTTCTTCTTTCAACCATCCTAGAGGCAATCTAAGTCAAGTCACCATCCCCAATGAAGACTACATTGTCCTGGCCTACTTTTTCTAATCTAGCTCACTTATTCCATTTTTTTCTTTCATGATTAACAATTCTAAAAATTTTAGCTTATAACAGCATTCTTTATACTCTTATTGGCGGTTTCGATTTCCCATTTTTCCTAGACGAGTACCCACTAGTAAACCAACAATTAAGGTATATTCAGATCTAAGGAACCTAGAACCAAGTCGGGCCTACCCACATATCCCAAACTAGACACAAGCTCAACTACTTTATTCTCATATTATTATTATTTGGACCCGAACAAAAATCCATCTTTTCTATCATTTTCCGTTCTTTATTTTGCAAACTTCTTATTCAAAAGACATTTTTCAAATTTTTTCAATTCTTTTTTTAAAATTTTTTTTGTATTTTTCAAATTTTATGACTCAAACTAACTCAATCTAACACTATAACTATGTACCCCATCCCCACACTTAAAGATTGCATTGTCCCTAATTCAAGAACGAGAATACGACTCAACCTAACTACTAAAACTAAAAAGATAAAAACGAAATAAATAAAAATATATACAAGTGAAACGACTTAGCTGAATATGCGAGACTTTCAATATGCCAGTCAATTCCACATATGCCCTCCACTCCGAATACGCTCAGCAAACAATTCCTAACTCTCGGTCACGCAAACGGAAGCGGCAAACCAACACCATACCTATCACAACCAACATAAACATACCAACATAGCATACGATAGATAATAATGTTTAAAACATCCAACATCCTAACCATCAACCACCCCAAGCCAACCTACCACAATATCAAAGTATTCAAAAATTAGGGGCACAGACCAAATAACGATAAAAACAACATAGAAATAAAAATAAAGCATAAGATACTGCATAAGCTCCAGCTGCTATCATCTTCAATCACTCCTCCTCTTCAGACTCCTCAGACTGCTGATAAACCTGATACGGTTCCACCCCGTGCATACCACTAGGTCCCGCCTGCTGCTGCCTGAAGAAAGGAGGAACACCCAAATGCAAACCTTCCATCATGTACCTCATACCATCATCCAACCTCTGCTGACCCTGCCTAACCCCACCGAACTGCTCATCAACATAACCACTTAAAACCCCAAAAACCGTCTCCATCCTATCATATAAAGAATCCAAAGTGAGTGGATCGGGTCGTGGCTGCCTCAGCGGATACTGCCTAGCAGGTATCTCCTAACGAGTCGTCTGCCTCTGATAACGTGGAGGTATGGCAGACTGCATAGATGCTGCAGCATCAGAACCTGGTGAAGGCTGAACATGTGGTCCGTGGCGAATATGGTCCCATGTCGGCGGATCAGTATATGTTAAAATCCATGCAGCCTGAAGATCCGAAACTCTCATCAAACAAGGCGTTGGCCCCTCTCTCATCCTATCCGCAGGGTATCGCCCAAACACTCCCAAACTCTCCGCTAACCACGTAACATACGACCCACAGTATATCCTACCTGCTGAACCACCTTTCCATAATCTCCTCATCGACAAAGCAAAAATAGTAGCAAAATTGGTGGGTCACTGCTCGACCATGCACATCAAACAGAAAAGGCTAACCTGGTTAACCTTGTTACCCCCTGCCCTCTACCAACTAAAGTGTCTGCCAAAATCTTGTGAATAAACCTGTAAACTGGATCTGTAATGTTACTAGCAACCATGTTTTTCGAATATGGGCACCGCAAAATCGTACTCCAAAACCTGACCAACTCATCCACTTAAACACTATGCGGATGCCTCGTTTTAAACACCCCTAGCAAACTCGTAAGAAACTCGGGTGACTGCACCTCCTCGGGTGTATAGAACTGTGTAGCCACTACAAACTGTGGAATGGTCATCTCATATGACTACCTACCCAAAGCAAAGAAAACTGCATCCTTCTCATTAAAGTTCCCTTGCTTGTATTCAAAAGTGGAGTGGAACTCTTAAGTAATTTCTTAGTATTGCCTCGCATCACAATCTTAAACTCTCCTAAACTTTGCACCCAACAACTGCTCAACCCTAGCTCTCGCTCCCAGATGTTCCAACAAACCCCAATCAATCCTTCAAAATGGTAGCAGATCTACTAAAATTAGAGTAGCCAACCGTTGGCTCTCACCCGAATCAAGCTCAAAATGCAAAGGCGGGCTATCCTGAATACTTGTGCTTTGACCATGAGGAACCCCCGGTCCAATATATTCTACTACCGTAACATACTCTTGTTGCACTGGTTCTTGTTAGACTGGGTCTCCATGTGAACGAGTAGTTGGTCCTCTTTTCCTACCTCTTCTGCTTGAGGAACCTTCACCTGGCATTCTACAAAACAATTGAATTTTAACAAACAAAGCAAAGCAGATTATTAGTCACAAACTATTTTTGATATTTTAATATTTTTTATTTTTTTTTTGAATTTTTGTAAATTTTTAGAAAATGGAACAACCGTATAGCATTTCATTCGCGGTTGAAACCGAAAAATAAAGTGAACTCAAAAATCGGGTTACCGTTTACAAAAGCATAAGTTATAAACAACCTGGCCCGAATGGAGATTGAGTACGGGAGAAGTGTTTTGTACCTGTACGTGCATATAAGTAAACCCAAGACCAAACTAAACCTAAGACTAAATGACTCAAAATACACGAGTCAATGTACACTACCCCCTTCCGACATGTTAATTGTCCCCAGTTAAATCCCAAGTGCCAAAACAAACTAACATTGAGTGTCCAATAGATTAAAGTTAAAAACTTTATGATGTAAGTAGCGAAACCGGGTTAAAATTCTGATACAAAACTCAATGTAATCTCAAAAATTACCAACCCGAATCCCCACACTCAAGTTTTACCAAACCCTAGACCATGGTAGCACAAACATATGTATAGCACACCAAACCGAGCCATCCGCAACCTGCATTCAACTGAACTACCCAAACCAAATCACCTGTAACCTCAAACTACCACTAACCATGGCAAAACACAAGACCCAACCAAGACCCGACACTAAATCTAACTCTAATCTAACTAAAAACTGAAAGAAAAACCTCAAAGTACAAGAAAGAGCAAGAAAAACATACCTTGAAGTCGAGCTAAACAAGAAAAACTAGGAAATAGGTTAGGAACTTGAAAGCCCCGTAAAGTCCCGTGTTTGTGGTGAAAGGTGTGAAATTGGTGGTGGAAATCGGTAGGAAATGGTTGTAGGTGAAATGGGAGTGAAATTTTGGGAGAAAATGGCAGATTTGCGGTGGTAGGAGGTGGTGGAAAGGAGTGTTCGGCGGTTGTGAATGGTGAAAAGTAGGGTTAGATTGGAGACACATAAGCATTGCTCTCGCGCCCCGTGACCGGGTTAGTGATGTCAGCGGATATAAGTCTCTGGCGGGCCACGACTGGGAGGGCCTAGGCTCACGCGCCCCGCCAGAAGCTGATTTCACAGAACGTTTCGTTGGTTTTCAAGTTTCATGCCTCAGAAAATTTTTTAAACCTCACCAAAACTCGCAAAAACCAATTCCAAAAATTTTCTAACACTGGGACTTACCTGGAACCTCGTTTTCTTGTTAAATCTCGCACATCCTCGGCTATGAATTCCTACAAATGACTCAAAAACACAAAACAAAGCCCGACAATCTACCAAAAACAACCGTTAGCTACTTAAATGAATCAAAATAAACGAAAACTCTACACTTGAGCTTCCACTCAAGATTCTAAATGGTGGTGTTCGAAATGTCTTCGAGAGGAGTTACCTCCCTCTCGGTCTCGTCTATCGAGCCACCTAAATAATGCTTCAACCTATGGCCATTCACCTTTCATGACCCTCTAGTAGCTTCATCATATAACTCGACTGCACCATGTGGAAACACCTCTTTCACAACATAAGGTCCTGTCCACTTCGATTTCAATTTTCTGGGAAACAACTTAAACCTCGAATCGTAAAGAAGCACTTTATCACCTGTTCTAAACTCCTTCAATCCCTTAAGTTTCCTATCATGCAACGCCTTCGTTTTCTCTTTTATACTCCATGAACGCTAATACGCCGCATCTCTAAGGGCCTCTAACTCATGAATTTGGAAGAACCTTTTCCTAGCCGCTTTGGTAAGATCTAAATTGATTGTTTTAAGAGCCCAAAGCGCTTGGTGCTCCAATTCTACCGGGAGATGGCACGCTTTGCCATAAACTATCATGAACTGAGTGGTTCCTAAAGGTGTTTTGTAGGCGGTATGAAATGCCCACAAAGCATCATCTAGTTTATCCGACCAATCCTTACGACTCTTTCCTACCGTTTTCTCTAATAACCTTTTCACTCCCCGTTTGGATTCTCAACTTGACCGTTCGTTTGTGGATGGCACGCGGTGGACAAACGATGATTAACTCCACAACGCTCTAACGCCTTCTCCATCACGGCATTGCAAAAATGTGTCCCTCGGTCACTAATGATGGCTTTAGGGATACCGAAACGAGTGAACAACTTCTTTAGGAATCTCACCACCACTCGGGTATTGCTTGTAGGCAAAGCATGAGCTTCAACCCACTTCGAAACGTAGTCGTTCGCTACGAGGATGTATCGATTCCCACTAGAAGGGGGAAAAGGTCCCATGAAGTCGATGCCCCATACATCAAATATTTCAAGAACTTGAATGTGGTTTTGAGACATCTCATTCTTTGATGAAATATTGCCGGTACGTTGGCAAGCATCGCACGTCCTAACGAATTTTATAGCATCCTCAACTACCGTTGTCACACCCCAACCGATGGCGGAAACATCGGGATGAGACGAAAACAAGATTGCAAGAGACTTCATAGCATTAGTAGTGGCAAGTATTTAATAATTTATTTTTACGATGCTTGAAATAGGGATACGACAAGTTTATAACGAACATTGTACAAAAACATATTCAAATAAGTGAATTTTATTTCATTCAAGCGATTTTTGTACAAATATTGAAGTGGAGATACGACATGATAGAAAATAATTACAATACAACGAGTATTAAAATTTAAGTGTGTTTCTAGGCAATCCTACTAGATTCGTCGGTCGCAATCCTGCAACATGTAATAAAAGCATGGATCAGTACAAAAGCACTGGCGAGCATACAAGTTTGAATTTAAATATATTTATAAAAGTTGTCTCAAAGTCACATGGCAATTTATAATCAAATAAAACGAGCATACGTAAAAAACTTGTGCATAGCAAATAGAATATAGATAAAATCCTTAACTAACATGCATAATAGTCTAGGCATTTCGATATCATGAGATAACAAGTCGAAACTATCAAGTATAATAACCTAAGCATAACAAGAACGAGATCGATGGTGAGAATTAAATTATGATCGCATGCATAGCGTGGATTTTGTATACATGTTGCACCTAAAACACATTTACGAGTAAAAGGGGTCGAGTAGGCTCACATTTAGTGAAGCTTCCTTTGGAACCTTTGTGAAGAATTGACGGTCGAAAGTTGAAATACCGAGGTCACCTCGCATGGGTAAAAGAGGGATATAGAAGTGTTATAAAGAAGACGAATATACACTTATTCTTATTTTATAACTTCATTCGGGTTTTAATTCGTTCCTTAGCGTAGCACCAATATCTAATGAGTACACCTATATTTATTTAGTTGACGAAAATATAGTAACCATGCATATATTTTTTTGACGGATAGCCTATTTTATATATATATATATATATATATATATATAGCCCTGTCACGTGCACAACCCCGCGGTCGTCCCCTGAGTCCACCACTATCAACTTCTGCCCGTCAATCGAGCCACAATCACCGCTGAATCGACCCTCGTGGCCAACTGAAACGGCCGCTGCTGTCGTTTGCCTTGCGTCACCGCCAGGACAAGCCAACCACCACAGCGTCGCCGACTGTGGTGGTGCTATTGCGGCTGCTCGTGATGCGCCGCCACCCCGTGTGGTGGCCGACCATTCGTTTCATAGAGGGAGAGGGGATGAGCGAGTGTGGGGGAAAGAGATGGGGCGTTTGGGTGTGTGAGTGAACGAAGGAGGAGGAGGGATGACCGGAACTAGCCGGAATTGTTGTGGAATCCTGTGACCGGCAACAGCGAGGGAGGGAAGAAGTATGCGGCTGCATGCGTGTATATGCTCCTCTGTGTGAGTGTGTTTAGTGTTTATAATAGGATTATGGTTTAGTTATTTAGGTTGGTTTGTGTTGGACTCAAGGCCCATAAACTGGGTTCTTGTGCTACTAGAGTGGCCCGGTTAATTTTGTTGAGACTCGTATTCGCACCTGAACTTCATAAACACGTCGTATTATTTCATTTATTATTATTATTATTATTATTATTATTATTATTATTATTATTATTATTTTCTTATTTTTTATAAATAAAAAAATAATAAACATATAAATAATAATAATAATGATAATAAAAAATAGATAAATAAATAAATTTCGTGAAACGGTACATATTTCCTAAAAGTATGGATGTGCGGAACTACGAGGCGTTACAACCGTAGGCCAAAAGAAACCGCAATCAAAGACTTTTTGTGCGGTAGTGTGTGCACCATGATGACCACCTGTCAACCCCTCATGGACATGCCTAAGAATCTCTATACCTTCTCCCCTAGCTACACATCTCCTAAGAATACGATCTCCTCATATCCTAAAAAGGTAAGGGTCGTCCCATATGTACTTTCTCGCATCCCTAAACAACTTCCTCTTTTGTTGGGGATTCATATCCTTCATCACATAGCCATTGGCAAGATAATTCGCTAAATCACTAAACCAAGGTAAACCAACTTATGAGACAAGGCTTAGCGTCCTTCTTTTGGAAAAGATAATGCAAAGCCGCATGATCGGTGAACATTATGGTCTTTGAAAGCACGAGATACGAATGAAACATATCAAAAGCAAAGACGACGGCTAAGAGTTCCTTCTCGGTGGTGGTGTAGTTCTCTTGCGCGTCGTTGAGGGTTTTACTCGCATAATAGATCCGGTGAAAGTGGTTCTCTCGTCTTTGACCCAAGACCGCCCCAACCGCATAGTCGCTCGCGTCAAACATGAGCTCAAATGGTAAGCTCCAATCGGGGGATACTAGAATGGGTGCACTTACGAGTTTCTCCTTAAGAATTTCGAAGGCTTTAAGACACTCCTTATCAAAGACAAAAGGGACGTCCTTTTCGAGGAGTCGAGTCATGGGGCGTGTGATTTTGGAGAAATCTCTAATGAAACGCCTATAGTATCCCGCATGAACTAAAAAGCTACGGATCGATTTCACACTAGTCGGTCAAGGAAGCCTACTAATCGTATCTATTTTCGCTCTATCTACCTCTATACTGGCCCTAGAAATCTTATGTCCTAAGACAATCCCATCCGTAACCATGAAGTGACACTTCTCCCAATTAAGCATCAACTTCGTCTCAAACACCCTCTTCATCATCCTCTCAAGATTACCTAGGCACTCATCAAACGAATCGCCATAGACCGAAAAATTATCCATAAGATCTCCATAGAACTCTCAACCATTTCTTGAAAAATGGCTATGATACATCTTTGAAAAGTAGCCGGAGCGTTACATAATCCAAAAAGGCATGCGTACATGCCATTTGGACATGTAATGGTCGTCTTCTCTTGGTCTTCTGACGTGATAGGAAATTGGAAGTAGCTGGAAAAACCATTAAGGAAACAATAGAATTGTCGACCCGCGAGACGCTCTAGCATGTGGTCAATGAATGGGAGTGGGAAGTGGTCTTTCCGGGTAACGTCATTGAGCTTGCGGTAGTCAATACACACACGCCAACCGGTAACCGTACGAGAAGGGATGAGTTTGTTTTTCTCGTTCACGATCACAGTCATCCCCCTTTCTTAGGGACGACTTGAGTAGGACTCACCCAAGAAGAATCGGATATCGGGTAAATCAAACCGGCTTCCATTAACTTCAACACCTCCTTCCTAACTACCTCCTTCATGTTAGGGTTTACACGCCTTTAGGGTTGCACCACCGGTTTAAATGCGTCCTCCATAAGTATTCGGTGTATGCAAAAAGTGGGGCTAATGTCACACCCCAACCGATGGCGGAAACATCGGAGTGAGACGTAAAGGAGATTGTAAGAGACTTCATAACGCTATTAGCGATGATATTTAAACAAAACCCATATTTCATTCATTCAACGATAACATTGTCAAATTACATCATTAGGTCAATTACAACAATTCGGAAATTTAAAGACGAGTACAACATAAGCATAACAACAAAATAATACAACAATTTAGCCCAACGTCTAAATGTGTATCTAGAGCATCATCATTACTCCAATTTCATGGCAAAATCTTCATCAACCTGTAACATGTTAAAAATACGAGTTCAATGCAAAACCAAAGGCGAGTACCCAAGTTTGGTGATACATAGCGTAAGTATAAAAGTGTAACTCGAATCCACATGGTAATTGTAAGCAAAGTTCCTGCTAATTATGCAATACTAGATCAAACCCGAGTTTCCACAAAAGTTTTAACGAGATCGAGCTTCCCTTGCCACAAAAGTGACAAGACTAAAATGAGAATGAGAATCTTAACATAACCCTGACGGGCGGCGTGCTACTCCTATAGCGCTATATATGATAAGTTGGACTAGCTAAGTTAATGATCAAGCATGTATAATCAAGCATGTATCTAGACATAACAAGTATTCATGTATAAGGATTGAGCATGTAAAGCATGAGTTTGTGATATGTCTATTTTAATAGGTAAACATGTTACAACCCAAAAGTGATTAAAATGGTAAATGGGTCGAGTGTACTCACGGTTTTGCTGCTTTGTTGTGTTGATTTAGAGTTTGGCACCTTGTCCTTCTACAAGAAGAACTTAGGTATTAGTTATGAGTGCAATGGTGGATTTGGAGTATTCGAGCGAGATTACGGAAATAAGAATTAAAGTATTATGTATGAAAATATTCACTAAGACATAGCACTTGTTCTTGACACTATGATAACCCGAAAGGGGTAATATGGTTTCATAGGTTCGTGACCTATTAGAATCGTGACAAGGAACTACTTACTTTAGTGATAAACTTAATAACTTGATAGGTGATTATTTAGTCATTATCAAGGTTTCGGTTTTAGGATTATATTATAGTCTATAATATATACATAGTAGTAAGATCATGTAGGAGGTGGGAGGATGAACCATCCACTTTGGTACCTCTAAGTATTCAAGTAAGTCAAGCATGGAGGTAGGATGATGAACATCCATTTAACCTCGTTATATGATTCACCACTACACAAGTTGTCATAGACAACAAGGAGGGTCATGAATGAGAACAATACAAGAATGAAATGACAAGAATTGTAAGTATGTCACCATAATACCTAGTAGCCAAGTGAATACAACCCGGAGAGCACACGAGGACACATGTCAACGGCTTGGCGGGGTTGTGACACTCTAGGACTAGCAAACTACTTGAGATGATGATGAAAATCATCAAGTGATGTGTGGTCTCAATGTTTAGGATAGCCAAAGCTAACCTTGGTGGACACACATGAACAAGTCTATGAACTTGCATCACTTGTGAGCTAAATGCTCTATGAAAACAGAATTATAGTGAGGTTTAAACCTCTTGTTTGAATGTCTCAACCTTGTTTTTAAGCCTAACCAACCATAAGAAGTGTTGTAAGCATTCGGGCATAGGTTTGAGATGAGTTTGACTCAAGTTTGATGAACATAAACAAAGTTTGAAAGAGTTTGAAAACAAACAAAAAGTTTTGGATAATTTAGGGGCATTTCCAGGTCTAAATTCTCCAAGGAGAGACCATGGAATCATGCCTAAAGGAAAACCAAGCATGTAGGAAAAAGAATGGGGCAATTTCGCTGAGTATTGAGTGAGTTATGCTCACTTTAGTGTAGAGATACAAATCTGCCCGAAAATTGGATTCAGCTACGAACTTGGAGTGTTTTGGGAAGCTTGGTGGCTTTTTAAAATGAAAAAATAGCTGGAATATAAGATGTACTTATAGGGGAAGGATTAGGGTTTAAGTGGGTTGGGTTTTGAATATAATTAGTGGGTCATTAGACTTGAAACAAGCCCAAAAACATACCCAAACAAGGGCTGATTGCAAGGCTGATTTTCAGCCTTTATATTCTTTTTTTTTGTTGTTTAAATGTAATAAAAGGTGTATTTGAGATGCACTTTATATAAATAAGATGTTACATGATGTTTGGTGTATTATTCATAGGTTATCAAGGTCTAAAGTGCATATTAAACATGTTTTAAAGTGCCAAAATGTGTCATAAAAATACATATAGGTGACATATCAAAAGTAACAAGTATGTTTGATTTATGGTTAGGTATAATCAAGTGAAAACATGACTTAATCTTAAAATCGAATAACCAAGTATTTGAATGTTTGGAGATTTAAGAATTATGAATACACGATCAATGTTTACGAGTAAACTTACGTTTAAGCGAATTATGAATCATGTATCAACTGAATTCACGTATTAATGTATAGACATGTATAACAATGTATAAACGATTCATTATATTACGATCAAAGTCTCGGATTTACAATGATTTGAAAACGAGATACAATTACAAGGGAAACAAGTTCCGAAAAATAGAATTACGATACAATCTTGCTAAAAAAAAGGAAAGCTGTGAAAAGTGAGGTGTTACAGTCTCCCCTCCTTTAGGAAATTTCGTCCCGAAATTTAGGAAGATGCAACGAAGAGATGCGTATACTTAGTCTTCATATCACTCTCGAGTTCCCAAGTAAACTCGGCGCCACGTTTCCCTTCCCAACGAACTTTTACGATAGGGATCCGACTGCGCCGTAGTTGCTTGACTCCTCGGTCCATGATTTCGACCGGTTTTTCCACAAAATGCAACGTCTCATTGATTTGGAGATCTTCGAGCGGAACTCGAAGTCCTTCTTCGGCTAGACATTCTTGAGATTTGAAACATGAAAAACGGGATGAACATTGTTGAGCGTTTGAGGTAGGTCCAGTCGATATGCTACCTTGCCAATCCTTTGCAAGATCTTGAAAGGACCTACGTAGCGAGGAGCGAGTTTACCTTCCTTATCAAAACGGACAACGCCTTTCCAAGGAGATACCTTGAGAAGTACATGATTACCCACATTATATTCCAAGGGCTTGCGTCTTTTGTCAGCGTACCTCTTTTGTCGGCTTCTTGCTTTGAGGAGATTATCACGTATTTGTAAGATCTTGCCCGTTGTCTCTTGTATTAGCTCGGGACTGGTGATTTGTACGTCTCCAATCTCGTGCCAACAAATAGGCGGACGACACTTGCGACCATACAATGCTTCAAATGGAGCCATTTGAATACTAGCGTAATAACTATTGTTGTACGAGAATTCAACCAAGGGTAAGTGCGAATCCCAATTGCCGCCAAAATCGATTACGCATGACCGAAGCATATCCTCCAAGGTTTGGATAGTACGCTCGGTTTGACCATCAGACTGAGGATGATGTAGGAACGTCCACGATTAGCACGGGAACCTAAACTTGTTATCTATTGTCCGATTAGGTGGAAACTAATGACAAGTTAACCAAATAACAAGAATTACTCATTTAAATGTTGTTTTCATTGATCTAAAGTTCAATACATTCGAGAACCGGATCCGATAGAGCTTCGCCGTCTCTGTGACAAAACCTCTCCAAGTTACAAATGAATCACCAAGGCACATATTTATAGGTGTACAAGTTCGCTGGAAAGGGAATGAAGTTCGGGCGAACTTGACTTAGTCAAGTTCGGCCGAACTTGACTTCTCTCAACCAACTCGAGCGAACTTAGCATACAAAACACTTAAATACACCTCGTTTCTAACAGATTAAGCCCTATTCACTCAGACTCGATACATAATGACGTAGGCAACAGACATATGTACCAACAGACTCCCCCTTTGATGTTGCCACTGTGATTTTGACTTTTTAAAATCTTCTGAGTCTTCTGATCTTTAATTCTTGAATAAACTTTATCATCTTGATCTTTATTTCTTCTTCCTTTTTCTTTGAGCTTTGTCTTGATAAAACTTTAATCTTCATGCTCCCCCTAGCTTTAAGCTTTAGTCTTAGACTCCCCTTTGCTTTGATCTTTAAACTTCAAACTCCCCTAGCTTTGAGCTTTCTGTAATCTTTGGACAGTGTTTTATCCAGCTCCCCCTCAAACTTTACTACCTGTCTAAATAAATTCTGACATTCAAATAAACATTTCAGATTCACTGTTTTGAAATTTTGTACCATCAACATTTCAAACTTTAATCTTCACTTCAATTTTTCAAAAACGTTAATTGTTTCAAGTTCAACTTAATGACCTTGAATACATTTTACATTTGAGACCTTCAATATTCACATTTTTATTATTTGATTTGTAAAATCTACTTAGTTGATCAAGTCCAAGTTAATGACCTTGATTAACCAAATATATCAACCAAGTTCAAATTAATGACCTCAGTTTGAAACACAGTTATGAACAATCTGATTTTAAAGTTTCAAATTAATGAACTTTTAAACAATTATCAGATTTTCTTACCAGACTTCAAAGATCCGTTCTCCAACATTGGCTCGTTGAAACTAATGTAGAAACAAAACCTTTTTTGTATTTTAGAAAATTTATGCTAAAACACACTGAAAATCTTTTTGATTTTTATCTTGAAAAGCAAGTAAAGTATTTACAGAAACTTTTAACAAGTAAAGTAAACTATGTACAAACATATTACAGACATATTTTTGTGAATTCGTGTCTAAGGATCATATCAGTTTGTTTGAGACATATCACCAGTACCGTTAACCTTTTTGAGACTTTAAGTTTTAAACTCGTTTACTTAGATTGTCGATATGTTTGTCCACTTAAACTTTACCACGTTTCTCAATTATTCCAAGATATGTAGGGTATGATTTATGAAAACTTAACTTAACTGTGTTTCCCACTTCTTGAATATACTCCCGAATCCAGATTCCCTAGATTTCATTTTACAGGTGAATATAGCATAATTGATATCTGTATCTGGGTTGTGCGAGGCCTTGAGAGCTCAGGTTAGTACTACTGTACAGACAAAGAGATGAAGGCTCGTCTTTAAAGTGTGTCCCACTTAAGGAATCTTTTAAGCATTGCAAATGATTAGATCTTTTGATTCTTTTCAAAATTTGCATGCTAATTTAGGGTCTATTGCAAAAGCATTATAGAAGTTCTAGGCTATTGCTTCCGCAAAATCAGAAGAACTTGTATAATACCCCAGATATCAATCATCTATAAAGACCTCGTTCGAAATTTCGGAGTACTAAGTCCATATATCCAAGAGATGTTAATCCACAAAATTAAGCAGTTGCGAAATTTAGTTTATATCCCTGAAACAATCTACTGAACGTGTAAAGTCTATCGACACATCCACAGTAAGACTTGTTTATCACTTTTAAACTTTACATTTCTTTAGCATACTGTGATAGTCCACTAATGTACTATCATTTCCTTTTTGGCAACCAAATTCTTTTGTCTTTTTCAATGTTTTTGTACATTTTGAATTTTTAATGTTTTTGAATTTTCAACTTTTTCATATGTTTTGATTTTTCTAAACATTTTCTAAAAATTTTCTTACTCCCCCTAAAATCAAAAGATAACAAACCAATGAGGAGCACGAGAACTCGTCGTCCGATCCTTTTGTTTACATTTTCTGCATCATCACATGTCAGCAGAACAAACCATTAAACTTTGATAACATCAACTAGTAAAACCACTTGTAAGAACCACTTGTAAGAAATCAATTTTTTAAATGATTTTTCAATATAACAATCAGTGTTCTGTTTAACGGTGTGGATTTTCTCAAATTTTTAAACATTTTTTTTTTCAATTTTCCTTTTTCAACCACTTGTAATGTTAAAAACGTCAAAGATTATGACTTTCTAGATAAGTTAAATACTCATGGAGCTCCGCTATCCTGTATCAAACTTTGATAGAGTGGATCTTGGGACTCCTGCACAACAAAGTAATTATTTGAAAAATGAAACCCAAACCTTTTTGGTTTTGGGTTTATACTGATAAGCATCATAAACCTCTTCAAATTCATCATCAAAATCAAAATCATCATCAAACATATCATCCGATGTTGATTCTGAAAACGTTTGACTTTTTCATTCTTAGTCTGTTTGATTACTGATTCGGTTGATTTGACATTTTCGGTTTTGTCAGTAACAGGCTTTGGTTTCTCTGATGATGAAAGCCTTTTCGTTGCAACCCATGATTGTAGTTTGCTTATCGCTTTCTTGATATAGAACCTAGAATCTTTGATTTCATTAAACCTTGAAATTTCACCTTTTTCAATTGTTGAGTTTTCAAACTTTGACACAGTTTTAGGTTTCACTTCTTGTTTAGATTCATAGTTTTATTTGACTCTTTAACAGATTTCACAATCTCTTGTTGTTTTTGCTTTTCATCTTTTGATTCGGTTTTTCTTCGAGGAAACACTGGCTTTAGATTCAGACATTTGCGAGCAATATGTCCAACGGTATTGCATTTAAAGCAAATTCAGTTATCAGAAACATTTCCACTAGTGGGTTTCAATCCACTTGTAGACTTGGTTTTAGCCTTGTCCCGAAGTTCTTTCTCCTTTTTGAATTCATCGTTCGATTTCTTACCGATCATACCTTCTTCTTGAACCGTATTCGTACCATACACAAACTTCATGTGTTTACCTTTGTATTCATGAAATGACGACTTCTGATTCTTTCTCGGTTCTTCTTCACTTTCCTCTAAACCCAATCCTGCTCTCCTGTTCTCAGGAAAATCACCACCAAACTTTCGATAATTGTTAGCATTCCTTTTGGCTTTTGAGTAAAATCTTTTCTCGTTTTTCTCAAGATCATCTGATGAAACTTGTACAAGTTTGAAAAATTTATCAAGTTGATCCTCTTTCACGTTCCGAATCGGAAAACTATCATCGAAGTACAATCTATTAGATTCCTTAATTTTTACATGAAAACATTAGAATCATCACTTAGATCATGTTCTGATGATGTATCGTCATCTTCAAATTGTGATTCCGAGTTTTTCAAACTTGATTTTGCGCTTTCAGAGCTGCCGTTATCAGAATCATTTCCCAACACATTTTTAACCACATTTTTTACCATCGCTTCATTGTCATCATTTGATTTCGTAAAGTCTACGTCAATGTTCTCAGGCAAATTATTTTTCTTTTCTGATAAAATGAGTAAATTAAATGCCTTTTCAATCTCATCATCTTTCTTGCATGAATAACTTGCAAGAAGTGATGAAGGAACACTTCCGTATTCTTTACGCTTTGATTTATCACCCTTTTCCTCCGATTTAATCGTAGGTAAAATGTGATCAATGACATACGTGTTTGTGGTGTAGCTCTTTAGAAGTTGTCTTACCCGTTCCGTTTCTATCTTTATGCCATGAAGTTCGCGTTTTGTTTCAGCAATAGTGTTAAGTACATGTTAATTGCCTTTTGTTTTTCAATTACTGTAGCATTTAACATCTTTACATTAGCACTAAGTTCAAGATTAGCTTTTTCAACATTTTATATTTGCTTGATATTTTGTCATAAGCTTCTTTCATGGTTCTGTAATCATAACGAAAGTTTTCGTTATGTACAGTCGATTCTCTTATGACTTTGACTTTATCAAGACATGGTTCACAAGGACTTGTGCACTTTGTGCAAGGTTTTTCAACCTCCACAACTTTCACATCTTCCTTTTCAGACACATTTACCTTAGCTTTCACATTTTCTGCCTCTAACTTCAATGCTTCTTGTTTTTGCATCTCAAGATAAGCTAATTCTTCTTCCTCAGCTCCCTGACTATAACCTTCCAGAACAGCATTTTCTAGAGCAGCATCAATATACGATGTATCAGATTCATCTACTAACTCTGCTATCATGGCAACACCAATTTTCTTTCCGATGTATCTGTTCCAGTCAAAACCATCTTCTTCATGATTAGCAATAAGAGCTTGTTCGGCTTTCTTTGTAGATTTATCTTCAACTTCGACTTGTGTTCTTTTTGGATATGGCTTGTATTAAAGAGCTTTCTTGTAGTACTCATTGTTGCTGCTGAAAGGATTTTGGTTTCCACTTGCTTCTTGATTGTTGCATTCTCGTTTGAAGTGCCCTTTCTGTCGACACCTGAAGCATGTGACTTTAGACTTGTCAAATCCAAGCTTGTTACTTGAATTACCAATATCCCTTCCAGTGAACGCCACAAATTTAGAAACTCTTCTGATGATGGATTCAAGGCTCCATTTGATATCCATTAGCTCCAATTCTTCTTCGTCCACCTGATCATAATCTTCAGCGGTCATCTCTGGATTACCGATCTTTCCAGCAACAAGACTTTCATATGATTCGAGAACAGTAGCGAGAAGTGCTATGTGCTGTCTAGCAACCTTCTCTGGAAATACATTCTTCAAATCAACTGCTATGTTGCACTGGAAAACATTAGAATCAGAACCAACTTGGCTTGTCTGATTTTGGAATGAAGAGCTTGAACTAGCACTTGTATATCCAGCATACAGAGAACTCTGATTTGTAGAAGAATTTGTATTTGCACTAAATGCTGTTTGAATTTTCGGGCTTTGAATAGGAGTATCTGGAATACCTCCTTTGGAATAAACACCGACATCTTGAACAACATTAGCATTCTTTGTTTTTGCAGTCTTCATCAACTCCATTTCATGACCTTCCAATTTGTCGATGAAAGATGACAACTTGAAGTGTCTCCAAGATGGACAATTCTTCAGAATCATCAGATACGTTGTCCATTCTTCTTCTGGAAGTGCATCGGCTAACTTCTTAATTTGCTCTTCATTAGATCGTTTGATATCATGTCTCCGCATCTGGACCATGAGGTGACATTATCTATCGATCATCTGCTTCATTGTTTCACCTTTAATCATCATGAAGATCTCGAATTCTTTCTTGATTAAAGCTTTTTTGCTTTTGATCATTTCATCACCTCCTTTGAATTTCTCACAAAGAGAATGCCATAATTCTTATGACGTTTCATATTCTGGCAAGAGAATCAAGATATCTTCCTTCACTGGTTGTTGTATCAAAATGATCATTTTCTTCTCAGCAACATAGTTATCTTTGTCAACCGGTGAAAATTTGTTCTGTGGAAGATCTTGATCATGCTCATCTTTTGGCCATTTGTATCCATCCTCAACAGCAACCCAACTGTTGAATTGATTCGCTTGTATCCAATTCACAAACTTTTCCTTCCACCCTTCAAACTCGTCCATGCTCATTAGCTTTGGCGGTTTCGACGTAGTACCCATTTCATTGTCGATATTCATCTGGTTCGCCGCAAGAGTTTTAGCATTTAATGAGGAAGCCCTTTGAGAAACGAAAACGTTGTGGAAATCTTCCATTTTGACAATCTGAAGACTTTTATGAGAATACGATCAAAAAGACTTGAAAATTTGATTAGAAACAGACAAGTTCGGTCGAACTTATGTGAAAAACAGTTTTTGATTTTAGGTTTTCACAAGTTCGGTCGAACTTAGATGATGATATTTCAAATTTTATCACACTACCTCAAGTTCGGTCGAACTTGATGTAGATTTTGAGAAAAATTGCACTTCGAGCGGACTTGTAAGAAGATTTCAAGAAACACAATGAGTTCGGTCGAACTTAGGAAAATTTTCAAGAAAATATCAAGTTCGGGCGAACTTGCGAACAAAATTCAATGAGATTTGAACAAGTTCGGTCGAACTTGATAAAAAATATTGGAATTTCCTTCAAGTTCGAGCGACATTATTACAAATTCTTGAAAAATCTATCAAGTTCGGTCGAACTTGATTGAAATCAGTGAGATTTTACTCAAGTTCGGTCAAACTTGATGTGAAGTTCGGCTGAAATTTGTTTCCAAAACATGGTTTTTTTCAACTTTTTGATATCAAAACATTTGAATTTGATGTCCAAACTCTCAGGGGTTTATCACAACTGTATTTTACATGATATGTTCAAAAATTAGCTGATTTTGTCCATGAAATCATCAAATATGTGAAAATGTTAAGAAAAATGATAGAATGGAGATGAAATAGAGAAATTCTTATCTTGATTCCAGCTAATTTAGGTATCTAAGCTCTTATACCACTTGTAGGAACGTCCACGATTAGCACGGGAACCTAAATTTGTTATCTATTGTCCGATTAGGCGGAAACTAATGACAAGTTAACCAAATAACAAGAATTACTCATTTAAATGTTGTTTTCATTGATATAAAGTTCAATACATTCGAGAACCGGATCCGACAGAGCTTCGCCGTCTCTATGCCAAAACCTCTCTAAGTTACAAATGAATCACCAAGGCACCTATTTATAGGTGTACAAGTTCGTTGGAAAGGGAATGAAGTTCGGGCGAACTTGACTTAGTCAAGTTCGGCCGAACTTGACTTCTCTCAACCAACCCAAGCGAACTTGGCATACAAAACACTTAAAAACGCCTCGTTTCTAACAGATTAAGCCCTATTCACTCAGACTCGATACATAATGACATAGGCAACAGACATATGCACCAACAGATGAAAAGCGGTGCTAAGATTAAACTGAGTGCCAAGGGCGGATTGAAAAGTTTGCCAAAGGCGAGAGGTGAAACGAGCATCGCGATCCGAGATAATATCAAGAGGAGTGCCATGACGGCTAATGATTTCATCCATGTAGATACGACCCAATTTCGACTTTATAATCTTCGCGAATGGCGAGGAAATGCGCGGATTTGGTCAGACGATCGATGATAACCCAAATGCTGTCATGACCAGACGAAGTACGAGGCAATTTCGTGATGAAATCCATGGTTATGCTCTCCCATTTCCAGACAGGTATTTCTGGTTGTTCGAGCAAACCAGAGGGACGTTGATGTTCTGCCTTGACTTTGGAACACGTAAGGCATTTGGATATGTAAAGAGCGATATCACGTTTCATCCCATGCCACCAATAGGATGCACGCAAATCATGGTACATCTTATCAGCTCCAGGATGGACGGAGTATCGGGATTTGTGGGCTTCATTCATCAAAGTAGTCCAAAGATTGAGACGATCGGGAATCCAAATACGATTATGGTAGTAAAGAATATCATCGGATTTAGCTTCGAGCGGGTTTTCGACTCCACAATTCAATTCACTATCGAGGTTACCCTCGTTAATGACGGTAAATTGTGCTTGTCGAATCCACTCGTTGAGTTTTCCCATGATTTGGTAGCAACGAACACTCTTAACATGAGTTTTACGACTAAGGGCATCGGCCACGACATTCGCTTTGCCAGGGTGGTAGTGAATGTCACAGTCGTAGTCATTTAACAATTCTACCCAACGACGTTGACGCATGTGAGTTCTTTTTTATCAAAGATATGTTGGAGGCTCTTATGGTCGGTGAAGACCTTACACTTTGTACCATAAAGGTAGTGTCACCAAATCTTTAACGAAAAACCACTGCACCAAGTTCAAGGTCGTGAGTAGCAGAGTTTTTCTCATGTATTTTGAGTTGTCTCGACGCGTAAGCGATTACTTTGTCTCGTTGCATGAGTACGCAACCAAGACCCTTGTTAGAGGCATCACAATACACGACGAAATCGTCGTTTCCATTAGTGAGAGTGTGGATAGGAGCATACAAAGCATGTCCTTGAGCATTTGGAAAGATTCCTCTTGTTCGGGACCCCAAACAAAAGGTTTATCTTTTTGGGTCAACGAAGTCAAAGGAACGGCAATCTTAGAGAAGTTCGAGATGAAACGGCTATAATACCCAGCTAGGCCAAGAAACGAACGAATTTCAGAGGGCGAATTAGGTGTAATCCAATTCTTCATAGCTTCTATCTTTGCAGGGTCAACATGAATACCGAGTAATTGACGGTGTGACCTAAGAATTGAACCTCTTTTAGCCAAAATTCACACTTGGAGAATTTGGCATAAAGACGTTCGGTTTGCAATAGCTGAAGAATGAGACGCAAATGTCGCCAATGCTCTTCTTTCATCTTGGAGTAGATTAGGTTATCGTCGATGAATACAATGACGAAATGATCGAGAAAAGGCTTACAAACGTGGTACATGAGATCCATAAACACTGTAGGTGCGTTGGTCAAACCAAAAGGCATGACCACGAACTCATAGTGTCCATAACGTGTGCGGAAAGCGGTTTTGGGTATATCTTCCTTGGAAACCCGAAGTTGATGATAGCCAGAACGGAGATCAATCTTTGAGAAGCACTTTGCACCTTGCAATTGATCGAAGAGATCATCAATACGAGGAAGTGGGTATTGGTTCTTGACTGTAAGTTTATTGAGTTCACGATAGTCAATGCACATCCGAAAAGACCCATCCTTCTTTTTTACGAACAAAACGGGAGCGCCCCACGGGGAAGTACTAGGGCGTATAAAGCCTTAATCAAGAAGCTCTTGAAGTTGGCTTGATAGCTCTTGCATTTCCGAGGGTGCTAAACGATAGGGAGCTTTCGCAACAGGAGTTGCGCCAGGGATAAGATGCTCGAGGAGGCAGAGGACCAGGAAGATCCTCAGGGAAAACAAAAGGAAACTCACAAACGACTGGAACATCACTTATGCTAGGACCTTTGTCTTTCTTTTCCACAACGTGGGCGAGAAAAGCAAAGTACTCCTTACGCAAGTACTTGTTCGCTTTGATGCATGGCCTAAGCTTGAGACCTTTAGAAGGTTTCTCGCCATAGACGTGTAGAGAATCACCTTGAGGAAGAGGGAGGCGAATAAATTTTCCGGAACAAACAACTTCGGCATGAACTCGCATAAGCCAATCCATGCCTACTATGATGTCGAAACTACCTATTTGCATGGGAATTAGATCAGTGGAGAACGAATGATCGTTAAGAATCAAAGAGCGACCAGAAAGAACGGAATCAACGGAGATGGTTTTACCATTAGCGACTTCGACAGTGAAAGGATTAGGCATTATAGATCGTTCGCACATAAGCAAAGGTTCAAATTCTAGCGATAGAAAACTCCTATCGGCGCCAGTATCAAATAGACAAGTAGCATAAATATGGTTCACAAGGAACGTACCAGTGATGACGTCGTTAGAGCTCTTGGCTTGAGCGGAGGTGAGCATGAAAGCTCGCCCCTTTGCAGGCCCAAGATGCTGCTGTTGCTGGTGCTGATGCTGCTGGTTGAGAAGAGGACAAACATTGGCGAGATGATTGGGATCGCCACATTTGTAACATGCTCGCACAAGAGCATTCTGACGTTGAGGTTGAGTCTGGTTTGGGTTAGGGTTAGGGACAATGGCTTGGTTGCTTTGAGGTTGGCGACATTGGCTAGAAAGATGCCCCATCCGATTACAGTTGGCGCACTTTTGACACGGGGTATTAGGATATGGTGGTAGGTGCAACGATCACACCTAGGCCAAGAGCCGGTGTAGCTTCGTTTGGGTGGAGGAGATGGCATTTAAAGGTGTAGGGGCAGGCGGAGTGACAACCGCGTTGTTTTGAACAGGAGCCTTCCGCTTCTTGTTCTTGAGGTTGTTCTTTTTGGCTTGAGGGGGAGGTGACTCGGTAGTGGTGGTGGCATTGGCGGTGGCTTGGTGTGCATGCTCCGTAGGAACCTTATCGTAGGCCCCCTGAAGGATGCAGTTGTGGTTAAGCTAGATAGTTATGCTAAAGGCTTCTTCGAGGGTTCTAGGTGCAACGATCACACCTAGGCCAAGAGCCGGTGTAGCTTCGTTTGGGTGGAGGAGATGGCATTTAAAGGTGTAGGGGCAAGCGGAGTGACAACCGCGTTGTTTTGAACAGGAGCCTTCCGCTTCTTGTTCTTGAGGTTGTTCTTTTTGGCTTGAGGGGGAGGTGACTCGGTAGTGGTGGTGGCATTGGCGGTGGCTTGGTGCGCATGCTTCGTAGGAACCTTATCGTAGGCCCCCTGAAGGATGTAGTTGTGGTTAAGCTAGATGGTTATGCTAAAGGCTTCTTCGAGGGTTCTAGGGTTTGCAGCGGCTACGTGATTCATGATCACAGGCGAAAGCGAACGAATAAGCTATCGCCTTGGGAACCATATCCACCTATCCAGGACAGACGATACTCAACTGTTTAAAGCGAGCGATTAGTCCCTCAACGTCGCTCCCTTGCTGCGTGAGATTCCACAATTCGTTTTCGAGTTTCTGGGTCTCATGGGGAGGACAGAACTGATCTCTCATGAGTTGCTTGAGCTCGTCCATAGTGAGAGCGTGGGCTGCTTCGTTGCCACGTTTGTTGCATTCTGTAGTCCACCACTCGAGGGCTCTCTGGCGAAAGACCCAGGTAGCGTTAAGGGTTCGAAGGTCATCAGGGCACCCGTCCTGAAGGAAAGTAAGCTCCATCACGTCAAACCAATTGATCATGGCGGTGACACCCCCCATGCCAGTGAATTCTACCTGTTTACAAGCCAGAAATGCTTGAATTGGAAGGACGTTTTGGGGTTGTCGGTTTTAGAGTCGGCAGAGCATTTGGGTGTTTCGGTGTTAATGGTTTGAAGCTGGCTAACGATATCGGGTACCACACGGGCCATTTGATCGGCCATTTGCTCGGTGACAAGATCGATGAGTTCTTGCTTGGAGATGGAGTCTTCATTGTTGTTGTGGTTGTTGAAACCCTTGTTGGACCTCTTGGATTTCTTGGACGAGTTAGGAGAATTCATCTAGAGGTTCAACATAGAAGAAAAGGGATGATATTTGATCATAATATGGGGAAAAACAAGTTGTGCATGAATAAGCATGTATAAGGTTCAAGCATGGTTCACATAAAATTTGCATGAATTCATCAAGTATAGTTCACAAAGTTTGCATGAATTCATTAAGTATAACATGTATAATCACGTATGGATGTGAATAAGGAGTAAAAATTTAGTTTGTTCACAAGGATTAGTATTGTTTTTTATTGCGATAAACGTGCGAAATGTGTAACGGTTCAAATGAATAAGGTAACAAGTATAAAGTCACATAATAATTGAGATAACATAAAAGATTGGCTCAGTAAAACATAAGATTGTTTCGGGTAAAGAAACGTCGACAATTCCAAAGTGAATCGAAGATACTTTCTAATTAGAGAAACGTGCTTTGGCCTATAGGTAAAATACTCTCATCGAGAAGCGACTAACGGTATTTTACCCTTCCAGTTACTACACGTCTCTAATCGATTAGAAAATCGAAACTTTGGCGAGAACGAAAATCAAGGAATGGGACTTAATCGACAAGGTGCGGGTTTCACCCCTAACTTGACGATTTCGTACCCTAAGTGTGGTTGTTTCTTACTAAACGAGGAGCATATTCCGACTCGTTTGTAAGATCCACTAGAGTATGAAATGAAAGTTTCCATCAAGATGTGGATATCACTCCTAACTTGATGGTATAACTTCGTGAAAAATCGAATATGCGAAATGAGGGATTTCACCAAAAATTGTAAGTCATTGGACCTATTTTGGTGCAAATCGCCTCGTTTGCATCATGAGTGTCTTCAAGTCTTCAGTGTATTATGTAAAATGTCTTAGGAAAGACATTATGTAAATTTAAGACCAAAAGATAAGGAAGGAGCAATGAGGAAGCATAAAGTTTTAAGCATGGTATAAGAATGGTCAAAAATGGACACTTAAACTATAGACTAGGTCGAACATGGCAATTCTACCTAATTCCCTATAGTTATGGCACTGATACCAATCCGTCACACACCAACCGATGGCGTAAACATCAGAGTGAGACGTAAACAAGATTGTAAGAGACTTCATAACGCTATTAGCAACAATATTTAAACAAAACCCATATTTCATTCATTCAATGATAACATTGTCAAATTACATCATTAGGTCAATTACAACAATTTGGAAATTTAAAGACGAGTACAACATAACCATAACAACAAAATAATACAACAATTTAGCCTAACGTCTAAATGTGTATCTAGAGCATCATCACTACTCCAATTTCATGGCAAAATCTTCATCAACCTGTAACATGTTAAAAATACGAGTTCAATGCAAAAGAAAAGGCGAGTACACAAGTTTGGTTATACATAGCGTAAGTATAGAAGTGTAACTCGAATCCACATGGTAATTGTAAGCAAAGTTCATACTAATCATGCAATACTAGATCAAACCCCGAGTTTCCACAAAAGTTTTAACGAGGTCGAGGTTCCCTTGCCACAAAAGTGATAGGACTAAAATGAGAATGAGAATCTTAACATAACCCCGACGGGCGGTGTGCTACTCCTATAGCGCTATAAATGATAAGTTGGCTAGTTAAGTTAATGATCAAGCATGTATAATCAAGCATGTATCTAGGCATAACAAGTATTCATGTATAAGTATTAAGCATGTAAAGCATGAGTTTGTGATATGTGTATTTTGATAGGTAAACATGTTACAACCCAAAAGTGATTAATACGGTAAATGGGTCGAGTGTATTCACGGTTTTTGCTAAGTGTTCCACTTAAGTAATCCCGGGAGCTTTGTTGTGTTGATTTAGAGTTTGGCACCTTGTCCTTCTACAAGAAGAACTTAGGTATTAGTTATGAGTGCAACGGTGGATTTGGAGTATTCGAGCGAGACTACGGAAATAAGAATTAAAATATTATGTATGAAAATATTCACTAAGACATAGCACTTGTTCTTGACACTATGATAACCAGAAAGGGGTTAATATGGTTTCATAGGTTCGAGACCTATTAGAATCGTGACAAGGAACTACTTTAGTGATAAACTTAATAACTTGATAGGTGATTATTTAGTCATTATCAAGGTTTCGGTTTTATGATTATATAGTCTATAATATATAAATAGTAGTAAGATCATGTAGGAGGTGGGAGGATGAACCATCCACTTTGGTACCTCTAAGTATTCAAGTAAGTCAAGCATGGAGGTAGGATGATGAACATCCATTTAACCTCGTTATATGATTCACCACTACACAAGTTGTCATAGACAACAAGGAGGGTCATGAATGAGAACAATACAAGAATGAAATGACAAGAATTGTAAGTATGTCACCATAATACCAAGTAGCCAAGTGAATACAACCCGGAGAGCACACGAGGACACATGTCAACGGCTTGGCGGGGTTGTGACACTTTAAGACTAGCAAACTACTTGAGATAATGATGAAAATCATCAAATGATGTGTGGTCTCAATATTTAGGATAGCCAAAGCTAACCTTGGTGGACACACATGAACAAGTCTATGAAATTGCATCACTTGTGAGCTAAATGCTCTATGAAAATAGAATTATTGTGAGGTTTAAACCTCTTGTTTGAATGTCTAAACCTTGTTTTTAAGCCTAACCAACCACAAGAAGTGTTATAAGCATTCGGACATAGGTTTGAGATGAGTTTGACTCAAGTTTGATGAACATAAACAAAGTTTGAAAGAGTTTGAAAACAAACAGAAAGTTTTGGACAATTTAAGGGCATTTCCAGGTCTGAATTCTCCAAGGAGAGACCATGGAATCATGCCCAAAGGAAAACCAAGCATGTAGGAAAAAGAATGGGGCAATTTCGTTGAGTATTGAGTGAGTTATGCTCACTTTAGTGTAGAGGTACAAATCTGCCCGAAAATTGGATTCAGCTACGAACTTGGAGTATTTTTGGAGGCTTGGAGGCTTTGTAAAGTGGAAAAATGGCTGGAATATTAGAGGTACTTATAGGGGAAGGATTAGGGTTTAAGTGGGTTGGATTTTGAATAGAATTAGTGGGTCATTAGACTTGAAACAAGCCCAAAAAATACCCAAACAAGGGCTGATTGCAAGGCTGATTTTCAGCATTTATATTTTTTTTTTTTGTTTAAATGTAATAAAAGGTGTATTTGAGATGCACTTTATATAAATAAGATGTTACATGATGTTTGGTGTATTATTTATAGGTTATCAAGGTCTAAAGTGCATATTAAACATGTTTTAAAGTGCCAAAATGTGTGATAAAAATACATGTAGGTGACATATCAAAAGTAACAAGTATGTTTGATTTATGGTTAGGTATAATCAAGTGAAAACATATAACTTAATCTTAAAATCGAATAACCAAGTATTTGAATGTTTGGAGATTTGAGAATTACGAATACACGATCAATGTTTACGAGTTAAACTTACGTTTAAGCGAATTATGAATCATGTATCAACCGAATGCACGTATTAATGTGTAGACATGTATAAACAATTTATAAAAGATTCATTTTATTATGATCAAAGTCTCTTACAATGATTGAAAACGAGATACGATTACAAGGTAAACAAGTTTCTGAAAAATAGAATTACGATACAATCTTGCTAAACAAAGGAAAGCTGCGAAAAGCGAGGCGTTACAACTAATCCCCTTGATATTGGACAACTTCCAAGCAATCGCCCCCTTATGTTCTCTTAGCACCTCAACTAACTTCCCTTTCTCATCCTTCGTCAATTTAGAAGAAATAATGACGGGTAAACTCGAATTCTCGCCTAGAAAAACGTATTGTAGGCGTGATAGAAGGACCTTAAGCTCTAAGGGCGAAGTGTCTACGGGTTTGCTCTCACTCTCTTCCTTAATTTCACAAAGCTCTAAGGTCTCGGGAACCCAAGTCGTATCTAACCCTCACCCTCATCATCTAACTCCTCTTCAACTACTCCCTCACTAACTAAATCGACTCCACTAATGAAACCTAGACTGATCAACGCATGAGATGAAAGAATCTAGAAAGTAAACGGAGTGACACGGACCACTATAATCATCGCTACCGCTAGGGTGTTGCATGGCTCTATCTATCTCAAAAGTGACAATCTCACCGCCTGCACGAAGTGAAATCTTACCATTGAAAATCATCTATGACCGCCTTTGCAGTTCGAAGGAATGGGCAACCTAATATAATTGGAACTCTCTCGTCGGCCTCCATGTCTAACACCACGAAATCTACGAGAAACACGAATTTATCTACCTTAACAAGCAAATTTTCTACAATCCCTCTAGGATATTTGACCGAGCGGTCGGCCAAGGACAATGACATGCGCGTGGGAGTAAGCTCACCTAACCCTAATTTCTTGTAAAAAGAGAAAGGCATCAAATTGATGCTCGCACCTAAATCGGCTATAGCATGGGCGGGAGTGGTGGAACCACTGAATAGGCATGGAACGGTGAATGTGCCCGGGTCGGTTAATTTCTCCGGTAGCTTATTCAAGACCACCGCGGAACAACCTCCGGTCAATGGAATATTAGAAAGCTCACCTATCCTATCCTTACGTTTGAGAAGGTCCTTAAGGAATTTCGTATACTTGGGGCATCGACTGAAGGGCCTCGATAAACAGGAGATTGATTTTTAACTGTCTAAACATCTCGAGAAATTGCCCGTATTCTTTAGCATATTTCTGATGCTTAAGGCGGGCGGGGTGTGGGACGCGTGAATGATCAACTAATGGTGACGGCCTAACCCCTACCGATTGTTTCTCTACCCTCTTCTCTTCCTGAGGCTCCTCATTGTGTGCGATACTTGCTGGGTCTAGCCTAGAGTGCACCTTACCGCAAGCTTCCACCTCTATCTCCTCATCGACCTCTTCGTCCTCCTCTATCTCTACTCTCTCTCGCACTACCTCACCTAAACTATTTCCACTACGGGTAGTAATAGCCTTAGCTGAATGGTTAGCCGTGTTTGGTTAAGTATTACCCGAAAACTGACCAGGAGAGTTCTCTTGTAACTGCTTGGCTAAACCATCTATGTTCTCTGAAGATCTAAGAGTGCGGATTGTTGATTTTTTTTATAAAGCTCTTGACTCTTATTTATTTGATCTTGATTTTGAGCGAAATTACTAAACTCAGTTAAAGCTTTCTGGGTAACCTGATCTCTCATTACCAACTGAGCAAGAAGCTTTTCAATCCTCCCTAGACTACCCTCTGAACCTTTATCACTAACCTGACCCTCTTGGTTCGACCCCCCCACTAGCGAACTGACCCCCTGAACCTGAACTCCCAAACTGACCCTGCTGACCTGAACCTGAGTTCATAAACAAACCCTGCCCCTGCTTTGGTATTGACCGGATGGAAAGCCGGGGTTACCGAAAGATCA
This sequence comes from Scalesia atractyloides, assembly GCA_947069175.1. Classification (NCBI taxonomy): domain Eukaryota; kingdom Viridiplantae; phylum Streptophyta; class Magnoliopsida; order Asterales; family Asteraceae; genus Scalesia; species Scalesia atractyloides. The sequence goes on from CAMTDV010000030.1 coordinate 35,342,414, forward strand.
AAAATTATTATTATTACGCCAGCTGGAGTTATAATTAGAATTATTATTATTAAACTGACCCCTAGACTGACCGGCTATGTACTATACCTGCTCTAAAGTGATCGTGGGACAATCTATAGTATCATGGCCTCCTCTACAAACCTCACAACGATCAACTTTTTTCTAAATCTCATCTAACTCCTTAGTGAAATTTTTCTGAATTATGTCTAAAGCACCAGCTACCGATGAATCCAAGCCATCTTGGGATACCCCTCGAGAAGTCGAAGAGGTACTAGTCACAGGAATAGAAGTCCTGCTGGTAGCGCTATAGGCAATGTCAGAATGTGCGAAGATCTCGAAAGATCATTGCACTCAGCTACTGATTTCTTACCCATGAGTTGCCCACCAGCTGAAGTGTTGAACCGGGCTCTGATCTCTGTGGTGAGACCATTGTAGAACTTTTCTAGAAGTGTCCAATCTGACAGGCCATGTTGTGAACAATGGGAGAGTAGGGTTTGAAATATCTCCCAGGCCAGGTGATATGGCTCATCAGGTTCCATTTGGAACGAATGGATCTGATCGCGTAGACGAGATGCTTTCGTGGGTGGGAAGTTTACCTAAGAAAGCATCTCGTAAACCTGCCCATGTGGTAAAAGTACCCGCTGGCTGCGAATCGAACCAGATGGTTGCGCGGCCAGTAAGTGAAAAAGGAAATACCTGGAGATAGCGAGCGTCAAGGTCGACACCTTCAATGGAGAAAGTGCCACATAAGCGGGTAATACAGTTGATATGAGCTGGCGCATCCTCATCCTCACGACCGTGAAACTGACAAGAGTTGGTAAAGGCGGTCATGATGTAGGATGGGATTTGCCAAGATTTGTCATGGTGATGGCGGGTAAGGTGATGGGAGAGTTAGCACCGGTGAAACCGGTGGTGGCTTGTTGGTAAACGGTTCGGTTGGCCATTTGTGCAACGGATGGTGGACTTTGGGAACGGGAAGGTGGTGGGGAATTGTGGAGTGATGACTTCGGTGTGAAGTCAAAGTTCGGTGGTTTAGATGGGAGGGTAGAGTAAGAATGGGTGGAAGATGAAGGTGTAGAAGTACTTACCTTGAAAGAAGATGACGAGAAGGAAGGCTTGTCCGTAGGCGGCTTCGGCGGAGATCCTTGCGAATGCGTACGGGGCATCCACTAAAAAACCGAAACAAACAAGTAAGACGACTCCAAAAGTGACTCGACAAAACAAAAAAGAAAACGACACTATTTTAGACTCCTACGACTCAAACACGACAAATAGCACGTATGATATCAAATAAGTCCAAACGAAGTAATTAACGCAATCGCCAAGAGTCCCCTGCAACGACGCCAAAACTTGATGTGTTAAAAGTAGTATAATAAAAACAACTAAATTAACGTAAATCTAGACTCAAAGTAATACTCTAGACTCGCTAAGACACACTAAAATACTAACCGGCAAGTGTACCGATCATCTCTAGTATAGCTAAGTAAGTCTGGATATTGAACCCACGAGATTCTATTAATTACATTAACGACTCTATCTAGAGTACAACTGCCACGGACAAACTAATTGTTAATTGTTTGAGGGGGGGGGTTACTAAAAATCCTAAGAATTCAATTAAATTAAACTAAATTAACTAGATGAACTAAAGATTATGAATTACTATGGACTTTACTCAGTCGGTGGAAACACTACCTAGACCCGAATCCTGGTTGCTTTTAGTTATGGACTTTATATGAAGATTGATTGATTATTATGGACCGCGATCTTAAGTTCTAAGCCTCTCGATTTACCAACTAAGCCTCCTAACCCTTCTCAAGAGTACGTTAGGGCACCCTAAAGGCTATTATGGACACCGGTAAATTAGACTCCCTTTCGAGACCTTTAATGATTTATGAGAGTACCCTACAAGACTCTCTCCTTTTCGGGACCCAAGTCAAGGGTAAATTTGAGTTCTTAACTAGACTTGTTAGACAGCAGCTAATAGGTTTACTTCCTAAGAAGGTCCCACCCTACGGTTTAATCGCTTAGACCTAACAATAACCTCGCACCTTTCAGCTATTAAGGATTAGTAGAACACTTGATTTTATAAGATTACCGAATATTACTTCTAAGGTCTATTACGTATTCAACCCTAAAGATTCAAGATTTATTATGTGATATAGACACTCACCAAAATCTAGAATCTAGCACAACTCTATTATGTGATAAAGACCGTAACCAAGAATTATGCAAAGTAATAAACAATATTCAAACATAATCAAGCATGCATACACATCTAGTTAATAATCAAATCGCCTACAGTTCATAAATAAATCTATAAATATCATAAACTCATAATAAAGATCTAAACTTTATGCAACCATTCATCTTGTCTAGGTAGTACAATAAACTTAGCCAATCAAAGTCATGAAAACAATAAAAAACAAAGTATCTTTAAGGAAATGGAACATGGTAAAGAGAAAGAAACAAAAGTGAAGATACCTGGATGATAAGATGACGACCTGAATGATTCTCTGAACTTCAATCCTTCAACCGGCAGCTCCGAATGCTCAAAAACGCTTGCAACAATGCTCCAAATTCGTCCAAAGAGTTGTTAATAGACAAGTTAGGGTTATGGGAACATTAAGGATGTTTTTATATAGTTCCCAGCTCAAAACCTAGCCCAGCTCGAAGCGTTCTGACGACAACACCCTCTCGCGGGTGGCAAGAGAGATACTCTACCCGGTCGCGGCCCGCGACCGCCCTTTTGACGTTATCAAATCTATTAGCCTCTCCCGGGTGGCGAGAGGCATTGATATTATTTCCGTGGCCCGCCAGAAGCTCTTAGTTCAGCTTTTCGATCCGTTTCAGCTCCCGAGCCTTCCAACACGTTCCAGGACTTGAGTTTTTCATATTTTAACTCGTTTTATGTACTTTCCAGCTATTTCAAACGCCAAAGACCTGCAAAACGCGATTGGATCAAAAGTCTACAAATTCTAACAAAAACTAAAGTATAACTAACGAAAACTATACAAACTGTACACGATAAACTGATGTATATTACAATACATCACTTTCCTACTTTCCCTGTCGTTTTCTCTAGGATTCTCTTCACCCCTCGGTTTGCGTTCTCGACTTGGCCACTAGTTTAAGGGTGGTATGCGGTGGAAAAACAGCGAGTGACCCCGTAACGTGCTAATGCCTTCTCCATCACGGCATTGCAAAAATGAGTGTCACGGTCACTAATGATAGCACGGGGGTTCCAAAACGTGCGAACAATTTTTTCAAGAATCTCACCACCACTCGGGCGTCATTGGTAGGCAAAGCTTGAGCTTCAACCCACTTGGAGACATAATCAATCGCCACGAGGATGTACCTATTCCCACTATAAACGGGAAAAGGTACCATGAAGTCGATGCCCCACACGTCAAAGGTTTCAAGAATTTGGATTGGATTTTGGGGCATCTCATCCTTGGATGAGATGTTGCCGGTGCGTTGGCAACGATCGCAAGTCCTAACAAACTCTAACGCGTCCTTAACTACTGATGGCCAGTAGAAGCCACAATCGAAAACCTTTTGTGTGGTAACGTGTGGACCATGGTGACCTCCTGTCAACCCCTCATGAACATGCCTAAGAATATCTAAACCTTCATCTCTACTCATGCACCTCCTAAGGATTCTATCAGCTCCTACCCTATAGAGAAACGGGTCATCTGAAATAAACTTCCTAGCGTCACGAAAGAACTTCTTCTTCTGTTGGGTGCTCATCCCCTTCAACACCACTCCATTTGCTAGGTAATTTGCCACGTCACTAAACCATGGCATACCTTCCTTCTCCGCCGCAACTAACTCAACCGATTCGTGAGGGAATCTATCTCCTATTGCCTCCTCATGAATCTCCTCTCGCTTCGGATCCTCTAAACATGATAAATGATCGGCCGCCACATCCTCCGCTCCCTTTTTATCCTTAATTTCTATGTCAAATTCGGAAAGTAGAAGAATCCATAGGATGAGGCGGGGCTTAGCGTCTTTCTTTTGGAAGAGATAACACAAAGCTGCATGATCGGTGAAAACAATGGTCTTTGAAAGCACGAGGTACGAACGGAATTTGTCGAATGCAAAGACTACGGCGAGAAGCTCCTTTTCGGTGGTGGTATAATTCTCTTGGGCATCATTGAGGGTTTTACTTGTGTAGTAGATCGGGTGAAAATGATTAACCCGTCTTTCCCCCAAAACTGCACCGACTACGTAATCGCTCGCGTCGCAGATGAGCTCAAAGGGTAAGCTCCAATCAGGCGAGACAAGAATGGGAGACTCACAAGTTTCTCTTTCAAAAATTCGAAAGCTTTAAGATAACTCTTGTCGAAAGCGAATGGAATGTGCTTCTCAAGAAGACAGGTCATGGGACGTGTGATCTTGGAAAAATCCTTAATAAAGCGCCTATAGAAACCCGCATGCCCTAAGAAACTACGGATGGATTTCACACTCGTCGGTGGAGAAAGCCTACTAATGGTATCTATCTTAGCTCGATCTACCTCTATACCCGCTCGAGATATCTTATGTCCTAGAACAATTCCCTCCATCACCGTGAAGTGACACTCTCCCAATTAAGCATCAAATTCGTTTCAACACACCTTTTCATTATCCTCTCAAGATTTCCTAAACAATGATCGAAAGAATCACCGTAAACAGAGAAATCATCCATAAAGACTTCCATCAAACTCTCCACCATATCTTGGAAGATAGCGACCATGCATCGCTAAAACGTAGCCAGAGCATTACACAATCCAAAAGGCATGCGTCGGTACGCATACGTGTCGTATGGACATGTGAATGTCGTCTTCTCTTGGTCCTCTGGTGTGATGGGAACTTGGAAGTAGCCGGAAAAACCATCAAGGAAACAATAAAATTGTTCCCGTGAGACGCTCTAGCATCTGATCGATAAATCTTTTCGGGTGGCGTCATTAAGCTTGCGGTAATCGATACACACACGCCAACCGGTGAACGTTCGAGAGAGGATAAGCTCATTCTTGGCATTCATGACAACGGTCATCCCTCTCTTCTTAGGGACGACCTGAGTAGAACTGACCCAAGCGGAGTCAGATATGGGATATATCAAACCGGCCTCCATCAATTTGAGCACCTCTTTCCTAACCACCTCCTTCATGTTGGGATTGAGGCGTCTTTGGGGTTGCACCACCGGCTTAAATTCGTCCTCCATGAGAATCCGGTGGGTGCAAAAGGTGGGGTTAATCCCCTTTATGTTGGACAACCTCCATGCTATGGCCTCCTTGTGCTCTCTTAGCACCTCAATGAACTTTCCTTTCTCCTCCTCCGTTAATTTAGAAGAGATGATGACGGGAAAACTCGAACTCTCCCCTAAAAATGCATACTCTAAATGAGAGGGAATGACCTTAAGCTCTAATGGTGACGAAGTGTCTACGGGTCTACTCTCGCTCTCCTCTCTAATCTCACAAAGCTCCAATGTCTCGGGAACCCAAAGTGCGTCCTCCTCTCCCAACTCTTCATCTCCCACCTCAATTACCTCCTCACACTCGTCATTTACTCCCTCACTCATGAGATCGGCACCACTAATGAAATCAAGGCAACGATCCACGCACGATATGAATGAATCTAAGACATAAACGGAATGACAAGGACCACGATCACTATCTATACCGTTAGGGTGTTGCATCGACCTATTAATCTCGAATGTGATATTCTCGTCACCGACGCGAAGTTGGATTTTACCATCATGAACATCTATGATTGCCTTAGCGGTGCATAAGAATGGATGACCTAATATGATTGGAACTCTCTCGTCGGCCTCCATGTCTAGAATGACGAAATCAACAGGGAACACCAACCTACCAACTTTCACTAAGAGATTTTCTATGACTCCTCTAGGATACTTAACTGAACGGTCAGCCAAGGAAAGTGGCATACGAGTGGGAGTGAGCTGTCCTAAACCTAGTTTCTCATAAAGAGAGAATGGCATCAGGTTGATGCTTGCACCTAGATCGGCTAACGCGCGGGCAGGGGCAATAGCGCCACCAAAGAGGCATGGAATGGTGAAAACGCCCGGAACGGTGAGTTTTCCCGGTAATTGATTTAAAACAACCGCGGAGCAACCCCCTGTTAAAGGAACGTTTGAGAGCTCCCCCAGCTTATCCTTATGTTTAAGAAGGTCCTTCAAAAACTTGGCATATTTGGGCATGTGCTGGAGGGCCTCAATGAATGGAAGGTTGATTTTGAGCTCTGTGAATATGTCCAAAAAGTTCCCGTATTCCTTAGCATACTTTTGTTGCTTAAGGCAGCTGGGGTAGGGTACGCGAGAATGATCTATGAGTGGAGATGGTCTAACCTCTACCGGTCGCTTTTCTACCCTACTCTTAACTTGGGGTTCCTGGTTAGGTGCGGTACTTGCTGGGTCTAGCCTATTTTGCACTCTCACCAGAACCTCCATCTCTATCTCCTCGTCTACTTCTTCCTCATCTTCTACCTCAACCCTCTCTTTAACTACCTTGCCTAAACTCTTCCCACTACGAGTGGTGATCGCTTTCGAAGACTGGTTAGCCGGGTTGGTACGGGTGTTACCCGAAAACTGGCCGGGAGGATACTCTTGTAGCTGCTTAGCGATACTGTAGGTCCGTTGTACGGATTGTTCTGGTCCTAATTTGGAAAACCTAAGGTAAACGTGCGGAATCCGTTTGCATAGGCGACACTGGATACAAGTTTGTTACTGATTAACACCGTTTCATTGATTAATAAACGTTACAAATCCTGGAAACACTTGGACAGAGCTTCGCCGTCCAGTACACAAAATCTCTGAATCTTTACAAATGAGATCACAACTATCCTATTTATACTTGAACAAGTTCTATTGAAATGTGCCTTGGACAAGTTCAGGCGAACTTGTCCTTCACAGGACAACTTCGGGCGAACTTGTCCATGTGCTCTAGAAGTTTGGGCGAACTTGTCTCATATCACACATAAACTTAATGTTTTGCTCCGAAACACAGACTCGACTTTATACGATGACGTAGGCAACAGACATATGCATCAACAGACTCCCCCTTGGATGTTGCCGTAGTCATCATTCTTCAATTAAGTTCCAGAGTCTTTAATATGTTCTCTTGATCTTTATTTGTTGAATAACTTTAACGTCCTTGATCTTCATATCTTCTATAATCCTTTTCTCTTTTCTTGAGCTTGTCTTGATAAAACTTTAATCACCATGCTCCCCATTGCTTTGAGCTTTCTGGTATCTTTAATCAACGTTTTTTATCCAGCTCCCCCTTAAAATCTACATCCTGTTTCAAAGTTCCTTAAACATTCAAATAAACATTTCAGATTCAAACTTTGAAATTTCTAAACACAAACATATCAAATTTTAATCTTGTTATCAGTTTTAAACCCTCTCAGTTAATCAAGTCCAAATTAATGACCTTGAATATCTGATTCATGTATCAAGTTCAACTTAATGATCTTGATTAAACATTTTGACACTAAACTGACACATTTATTCAAATGTAAATTTCAACTTAATGAACTTTTAAACTTTTCAAATCAATTTTCAAAAGTTTTTAGATTTTGTTTAGCAACTCTAAACTTTGAAAATCAGCTTTTCATCATCAGTGGTCGAAAATAAAAGATAATATAATCTTTTTGTATTATGAAATGAATATCAAACACTAAGTATGTACAAACATATTTACAAACATATTTTTTTGTGAATTCATGTCTAAGGATCATATCAGTTGATTGAGACATATCACCGGTACCATTGACCTTTAAATGACTTTAAGTTTTAAACAAATTTACCTAGATTATCGATATGTTTTGTCCTCTTAAACTTCAACACATTTCTCAATTGTTCCAAGATATGTTTGGTAGATTTATGAAACTTGACTTAACTATGGTTCCCATCTCAGTTAATACTCCCGTATCAAGATTCCCTAGATTTCATCTTACAGGTGAGTATAGTGTAATTGATATCTGTATCTGGGTTGTGCGAGGCCTTGAGAGCTCAGGTTAATACCACCGTATCAACAAAGAGATGAATCACTTTACGCTATACTCACCTGTAAGATAAAACCTTTAATTCGCCATCTAATACTGCTTCACAATTTATCTTTAAAACTTTCTCCCCCTCATGATGACAAAAACCTTGACACGTTTATGTTAATGAAACATTTATATCCCTGAGTTTTGTCTGTTCAATAGTGAGGGTTCTGTGATAGTTTTCAAATTTTCTTCAAAAATTTGTAAAACTTTCAAGTAAATGTTATTGGAATGTGTTTTCGAAAAATATTCTCTAGAAATTTTCAAAATTTTAAAGTAAACATTATTAGAATTTCAAATTTTGATAAAACATTGCCTTTATATAAAACGTGTTAACCCAGCCCTGCGTCTTTAATGTGTGTCACGGAACTCCATTCTCAGTAATTTGCTTTTCTCAGAAGTTCCTGCACAGAAATTCAACCAATTAATTGAATAGTGACACCCAAGTCTTTTCAGTATTAGGTGTTAGTTCTTCAACCTTAATTTTGACTTTCTTTTCACAATCAGGTTTATTTTGGACTTTCTTAAGTTTCGAAAAGTCCTCTAAACTTTCAATTTTCACTAATTATATAACTTATTTTTCTTTCACCAACCATGTTTGATTTTTCATTAAAGCTTTCTTGAAATACAATATAGAAACTTTTTGTTCATTACTATTCGAGGATTCACTAGTTTCAAAACTTGAAAACTTAGTAATAACTGGTTTCACCTTGTTTGTAGTTTCTGTACATTGTTTCCAAACCTGAGTTGGTATTTTCAAATCTTCAGAAATTTTCTTATCAATATGAAAAGGTTTAGAATTAATTTGTAAACATTTTCGAGCAATGTGTCCCTTTATCCCACATTTGTGACACAACCTGTTGTCATATCGATCTTTTCTGTCAAACCATACACTCAAATCATAACATTGATTTGATGTGTGGTAACCATCTTTCCTGTTTCTTCTAAAATCATGATTTGACGTTGAAGCACTGTGGTCCGACCTGTACCACTTATTTTCAAATTTTGTGAATTTTTATAATGATTGGATGATCGTACTGATGAGCTTTTATTTTTCTTTTGAAAATTTTTAGAATTTTTAGAACTTTGTTTTTCCTTTTGTTTTCGTTCTCCATTCTGCTTAGAAGGTTTTTGTGTTGAGCATTCACCTTTTTCAATAGATTGTAGAACAGTTTCTTGAAATTTTTCTTTTAGTTTTAAAAATATTTCATTTTTATTCTTTTTAGCACTTTCATCATCAGTATCATCATTGCAATCCTCAATTATGACATCGTCATAATTTGTGATCTTGTCACTTATTGGGATTTGTTTTTTATTTTCATTGATCGGTTTTGGATATATCTGATCTAGAATCAATGAAGAGGTCACAAAACCTCTCAACTTCTTTTCTAAATCAACAGCTTTATTTTTAGCATTCTCAACATCTTATTCAAGTTTCCTGATTTTTCCAAGATGCGAGTTTATTATAATTTGTTTTTCAAAATCATTTTTATTTAAAACAAATTTTTCTTTTTCTAAATTTTTTTATTCTATTTTCAAAAATCTTTTCATTTTCTTTGAACTTTTTATTTTCTAATGTCAAACTCTTAAAATTGTTCAAGAGTTTGGCATTATCTGCCAGATAGTTAGTCAGATCTACATCATAAATTGGGCAGATTGGTTTAGAACTAGAAGACTCATTTGTAGATGTACTTGAAACTTGTGCTTCACAGTTCTTAGCCATTATACTCTCTTCTTTCTTCAACTGATCATTTGAACTTTACGTTTCCAAATCATTTCCTTGATCACTGACAAGATCAGACTCCTTTAGTAATTCCATTTCATGTCCTTCTAACTTGTCAATGTAAGATGATAGCTTGAGATGCATCCAACCCGGACTATTCTTCAATACCATTAAGTAAGTCGTCCACTCTCCCTCAGGAAGTGCATCGGCCAATTTGTCAATCTGCTCTTCATTAGTTTTTTTAGTATCGTGTCTTCGCATCTGAACCATCAATTGACAATATCTATCGATCATCTGCTTCATGGTTTCGCCTTTGATAATCGTGAAAATGTCAAACTCTTTCTTGATTAAAGCCTTCTTGCTCTTAATCATCTCAGCACTCTCCATATATTTATCACACAGAGCATTCCACAACTTCTGTGTTGTATCACATTCTGGTAGCAGAATCAAGATATCTTCATTTATCGATTGTTGTAACAAGCTGATCATCTTCTTCTCATGAACATATGCATTATTCAGTTCAGGTGTAAACTTTGATACTGCAAGAACAGCTCCATGTTCATCAACTGGCCATTTAAATCCAGTTTGAATGGCAACCCAACTGTAGAAGAAATTTGCTCGTACCCAGTTCTCGAATTTTTCTTTCCAGCTTTCATACTCGTCCAAACTCATCAACTTTGGCGGCTTCACGGATCCCATTTCGTTTTCCAAATTTATCTGTCGTTCAAAAACACTTGAAAAAATGATTAGCAAACATACAATTTTAGTAAAATTTGACTTCTTAATCGACAATATTAACGTATCGGTTTGCTAAAAACACGTTTAAATTTTATGAAAACTGTTTTTACGCGATTATATCTTTAAAATCGTCTCGTCGATATGAATCTAACGATATATGATGTCCGAGACGTTTTTCTGAATTTCCATGCCTTTTTTTAGAAACCCTTAGACAACTTCGGCAGAACTTGTAATGGACAACTTCGCGCGAAGTTGTTCTCATATGGACAAGTTCGGGCGAACTTGTACACTTTTGGACAAGTTCGGGCGAACTTGTTCACTTTTAGACAAGTTCGGGCGAACTTGATCACTTTTGGTCAAGTTCGGGCGAACTTGTTCAGTAAGTTCGAGCAAAATGAATTTCCAAAACTTGATTTTTGTGTAAATTTCGACATGATTCTAATCGTTTTTAGCTCTAATCTTTTCAAGGGTTTTAGTATGATGGATTTTACGTATTATACTTGAAAATCAGTCCATTTTGTCCGTGTAATGTCCAAGAAAAGTTTAAAAAGAAAGAAATGAGTAGAAAGTGAGATGTTCTATGTCTAATGTCTTCCAATTATTCCAATCCTGCTCTGATACCACTTGTAGGTCCATTGTACGGATCGTTCTTGTCCTAATTTGGCAAACCTAAGGTAAACGTGCGGAATCCGTTTGCATAGGCGACATTGGATACAAGTTTGTTACTGATTAACACCGTTTCATTGATTAGTAAACGTTACAAATCCTGGAAACACTTGGATAGAGCTTCGCCGTCCAATACACAAAATCTCTGTATCTTTACAAATGAGATCACAACTATCCTATTTATACTTGAACAAGTTCACTTGAAATGTGCCTTGGACAAGTTCGGGCGAACTTGTCCTTCACAGGAGAACTTCGGGCGAACTTGTCCATGTGCTCTACAAGTTCCGGCCAACTTGTCTCATATCACACATAAACTTGACGTTTCGCTCTGAAACCCAGACTCAACTTTATACGATGGCGTAGGCAACGGATATATGCATCAACAGATACCACCAACGGTTCTTTGAAGATCTAAGATTGCGGCTTGGTGGTTTTTCTGAAAAAGTTCATTGTTTTTGTTTATTTGCTCATAGGTTCTAACGTTGGAACTATAGTTTGTTAATGTTTTCTGAGTAACCTGATCCTTAGTTACCAACTAAGCAACGAGCTCCTCTATCCTCTCTAAACTACCCCTGAACCTCTATCACTAACCTGACCCTCTTTGTTTGAACCCCCACTGCTGAACTGACCCCCTGAACCTGGACCTGAACCTAAACCTGAACTACCAAACTGCCCCTGCTGATTTGACCCCCCACTAGTAAATAACCCTTGCCCCCTGTTTTGGAATTGACCTGATGGAAAACCAGGGGGATTACCAGAAGAGCAAAATTTATTATTATTATTATTACTGCGCCAGTTGAAGTTATAATTAGAATTATTATTATTATTAACTGGAATAGTGGGACCTCGGGACTGACCGGCAATATACTCTACCTGCTCAAGAGTGAGCGTGGGGCAATCTATGGTATCATGGCCTTCTCTACAAACCTCGCAACGATCTACCTTTTTCTTGATCTCATCAAGTTCCTTAGTGAAATTTTTCTGAATCATGTCTAAAGCAGCAGCTACCGATGAATCCAAGCCAACTTGGGATACCCCTCGAACGGCCGAAGAAGTACTAGTCACAGGAATAGAAGTCCTGCTGGTAGCGCTATAGTCCGTGTCAGAGTGTGCGAAGCTTTCGAAAAGATCATTGCACTCAGCTACCGATTTCTTACCGATGAGTTACCCACCAGCTGAAATGTCAAACCGGGCTCTGATCTCTAGGGTGAGACCATTGTAGAACTTTTCTACAAGTACCCAATCTGACAGGCCATGTTGCGAACAACGAGAGAGTAGGGTTTGAAATCTCTCCCATGCCAGGTGATACCGCTCATCAGGTTCCATCCGGAATGAATGGATCTGATCGCGTAGACGAGGCGCTTTTGCGGGTGGAAAGTATTTAACTAAGAAAGCATTCTGTAAACCTACCCATGTGGTAAAAGTACCAGTTGGCTGCGAATCGAACCAGATGGCTGCGCGGCCAGCAAGTGAGAAAGGAAATACCTGGAGATAGCGAGCGTCAAGGTTGACACCTTAAATGGAGAAATTGCCACACAAACGGGTAATACGGTTGATATGAGCAGGCGCATCCTCATCCTCACGACTGTGAAATTGACAAGAATTGGTAATGGCAGTCCTGATGTAGGATGGGATTTGCCAAGATTTTTCATTAGTGATGGCGGATAAGGTGATGGGAGAGTTGGCACCTCTGAAACCAGGGGTGGCTTGTTGGTAAACGGTTCAGTTGGCCATGGGTGGTGGACTTTGGGGACAGGAAGGTGGTGGGGAATTGTGGGCTGATGACTTCGGTGTGAAGTCAAAGTTCGGTGGTTTAGATTGGAGGGTAGAGTCAGAACGGGCAGAAGATGAAGGTGTGGAAGTACTTACCTTGAAAGAAGAAGACGAGAAGGAAGGCTTGTTCGTAGGCGGTTTCAGCGGAGGTCCTTGCGAACGCATATGGGGCATCCACTGAAAACCGAAAACAAACAAGTAAGACAACTCTAAAACTGACTCAACAAAACAGAAAAGAAAATGACACTATTTTAGACTCCTACGACTCAAACACGATAAATAGCACGTAATGATATCAAATAAGTCCAAACAAAGTAATTAACGCAATCGCCAAAGAGTCCCTGGCAACGTCGCCAAAAACTTGATGTGCTAAAAGGTAGTTTAATAAAAACAACTAAATTAAACTAATTCTAAACTCTAAGTAATACTCTAGGCTCACTAAGACACACTAAACTACTAACCGGCAAGTGTATCGATCGACTCTAGTATAGCTAATGTAAGTCCGGATATTGGAACCACGAGACTTTATCAACTACGTTAACAACTCTATCTAGACTATGACTGACACGGACATATTATTTGTTTATTTGATTGGGGGATTTCTAAAAATCCTAAGAACGCAATTAAAATTAAACTAACTACTAGACTATCTAGACGTGAACTGGAACAAGGTTGTATTCAGTGATGATTAGGAGACTACCTAGGCTAGAATCCCTCTCGTTATTATTAAGACCTTTATAGGAAATTAATGTGATTTGGAACCGGGATCTTTATACTCTAAACCCTAAGAGATACCGAACATGACCCCAACCTTCTCGGGAAGACACCTATGGACTCAAAAAGGGCCGTTAAGACTACCAGTTTTCTAGACTTCCTTTTGGTTACCTAGTTTCTAATAAAGTACACCCTCTCAGTTCAAAACCTAAGGCAACTAATGAATTGGAACGGTTTAATAGACAAGGACTTGGTAACTAAACTAGACTCGGGTCTAACCTAACAATATACCAAACAAGATCTACTAACAACCTAACACTTTCCAATGTTAAAATTGACAGAATATTAAAGTCTAAATTACTCTTGTTTACCGTTTCTATGGATATTGGCCACTTAACCATAAAATTACCTAAACCAGTTAGGACCCGAATAATTAACACAAGCTCCATGAAAGACATTCAACAAAACTTGTTTGAAACATGCAAACAATCATAAATAAGAATAGAATACGCATATGCACCAAACCAATAACAAAAGTCTTTAACTTTATTAAAAATCCAAAATCAACATAAAAAACCCATAAAAATCAAAACTTTAACTTAAGTTCATCATAACCTAGGTAGTACAAAGGACTTAGCCAAACAAAGTCATGGAATTTATTAAAAACAAAGTATTATCAAGCACACAAAACATGGTCAAAGGAAAGAAATGAAAGTAAAGAAACCCGAGTGGTAGAATTGCACCAAAGATGATCTCCCAAGCTTCGAATCTTCAATCGGCAGCTTCAGTCACTCGAAAACACTCTAAAAGATACTCAAACTTCGTCCAAGATTTTGCCAATTCGTAAGTTAGGGTTGTGGGATCATAAAGGATTGTTTATATAGTTTTCCATGCTCAAAACCCATGCCAACGACCCAACTTACTGATCAAACAACCCTCTCACAGGGCGCAAGAGGGTATAACCTCACCTGTCATGGCCTGCGACCGTGTTAATGACGTCAGCACTTAACAGGCCTCTCGTCGGGCACGAGAGGCATTGATATTCTTGTCGCGGCCCGCCAGAAGCTCAAAATACATGTTTTTTTATCGCTTCAGCTCCCGAGCCATCTAACTCGTTCCAGGACTTGACTTCTTCATGTTTTTACTCATTTTCCTCATCTTTCAGCTGTTTCAAACATGCAAGACCTACAAAAAGCAATTGGATCAGAAGTACACAAATTCTAACGAAAACTAAACCATAACTAACGAAAACTATACAAACTGTACACGATAAAAGAATGTATTTTGCAATACATCACATTGTTAACACAAACTTTGATATAATAAATCTCAGAGGTATCTTTTATGTGACAGATATGATAACATACCGAGATAGACCCAATGGGACATTAATTTCGTTCCATAAGTTTAACCTTAAATGGGTCCTTAGATATGTAACAAACAATATTGCTCTCCTTTCGAGGATAATATGATAAATGAGATGATTTCCCTATACTTCATTAATTGAGAAGTTTTATGTAGATTCGAGTCTATACTCGTTTAGATATTACTCACATTGAAACACACTAGATATGTCTAGATTAATGTGAAGCATCTAATGGAGTATTACAATATCTTTAAAAGAAACGAGAGGCTATAATTTAAAGAAGAAGTGAGAACTCAAACTGATTGATTGCCCTAACTTTGTAATATTCAAAGATGACAAAATGTAATTTCGGGGCATATCCTTTTGTCAGCAGACAAAACCTATCTAATGGAGGAGTCATAATAAACTGATGTCAACAACCTAAGTTAAATGACATAATACGTTGCTGATCACAAAGCAATAGTCACTAAATGTTGTTGAAAATTTATTAGTGGACTCATAAGTTCATTAACTCCATATAAGTTATATGTTGAAGACTTATTGTGATAAAGTCAGCTACCATGTCTACTTGAACAGTAATAGTTTGAGAGGTACTGCATTAAATTTCGATACGAAATTAATTATTCGTTTATGAATGAACTGAGGAAACTAAATCTTTGTATCGAATGCATTCATGATATGCTTAAGGATCCTATAACTGAAAGTCTATCACCCATAACTATTATGTAACCGCTTATAATAATGACATGTTTATTGATGACTATGTACAACTGCATATCGTACTATGAATGATTAACTATTATTTTTTCATCATCGGTTAGTTTTTGTATGTCTCTAACATATGTTATGTCGGTATAATGACATATAGACAAATATAAATACAAATCAAACGTTAAAGGGCTTACTTATTTTGATCATAACTGTTAGGTTTTAAATTGAGGCTGTAGTATGACTAATGGGGGTCCTGAGTCGAATGATGCTTCAATAGCTGTATTTCTCTGCTACGGTTCTTGGTTTAAAGCTAAAATGAGTATTAACTTCTAATCAGACTAATCTAATCTCATAATAAATGATTATTCGTGTTGGGATTGAACCCTAACAAAGGAACAGATGATATCAAAGCCAAATACACTATCCGAGCTTTGGTCCAACTATCAGAGGTTACAACCTCTGATCTACCTTTACACTGCTTTCCATAAACAACTGGTCCTATCATCTGATCAAACAAGAAGCAAAGGTCTGATAGAAGAAACACGATCAGAGGATAGAGATCAGTGCTTAGACTAGTTATAGTTTATTCAATGTAACAGTGCTATGCACTGATAGTGTTAGTTTAGCAGTGTTTTAGTTAGTTATGACTTTGTTAGCTGTCACTATCAACCACGACGTCATAAAAGATGCTTAGTGGTTAGATAGTTAGTATAAATAGCTGATCGATGTAACAGTTTAACTTATCTTCCTGAAAAAGATCAATTCGCACTTTATCTTCTTCATCTTTTACTATCAAATGATTGTAATTGGCTAAGGGGGAGTTTGTGAATCACATGCGAGTTTACCAACTTGAATGCATGATGATGATGAAAATAAACGACTGATTGCTTGTAGTAAAAGTTTTCCATTAATTTCGCTGCATATCTTTAAAATTCAATCCATTTTCCATCTTTAGAAACAAAAACTACAAGTGATTCAAACTTAGATCCTGACAATTAGTATCAGAGCTTGGTCAATCAATTTTGATTTAACAGTCATATTGATTTGAACATATCAGCTCTTTGTGCTAATTCGTTTGATAGTTTTACTTGAATACAGAGTTTTATTACTACAAAAGTTTTTAAAACACAAATCTGTTGTAAACAAGAGAAATGGCACAAAACACACCGGAATCTAATATTGGATCCATGTTCAAACCTCCAATGTTGAAACGAAATGAATATTTTATTTGGCAACGTTGGATGGGTCATATTCTTGCCCAACAAAACACCGGATGCTGGAGATCCGTTGTATTTGGACCTCATGTTCCCATGGTTCCAAGTATAGAGGATCCCCACATGCAGGTCCCTAAGAAACTCAAAAATTACTCTGAACAGGATTTCCTCAAAACTGAATTGGATGCTAAGGCCTTTAGCATTGTTGCTTCGGCTTTGCCCAATGAGATTTATGCGGGATTACTTCATTGTAATAGTGCTAAAGAGTTATGGGATGCTCTTAAAGAGCAATTCGGTGGTACTGAAGAGGTGATACAGAATAACAGAGAAGTCTTAAATCAACAGTATGAAACATTTTTCCATGTTAAGGGAGAGTCATTAACCCAACAGTTCGAACGATATAGCTGTCTCATCAGTGAGCTCAAATTGGTAAATGTGGAATTTCCAAATTCGACTGTCAATAGTCGTTTCTTGAGATCTTTACCTGAGAAATAGGAGACTATAGCTTATGTCACTAGAACAGCTGTTGGTTACAAGGAAATGACAATGACACAACTTCATGGATGACTCCTCACATATGAGAGAGAGTTGAACCAGAAAAAGAAGTTGCAAGAGTCAGGGAAAATGACTGATGATTATACTTTGGGAAACACTGGTCAATATAGTCATGAGGAAGGGTCTAGCAGTGGAAAGGATCAGAGTTATGATCATTAAATTGACATAACATCTGGAAACAATTTGAAATCTGATCCCTGTACACCCAATTTTGCCTTTGCTGCAAATTGTGAAAGCCAGGCGTCTGACAATCTGTCTTTTGAAATGAATGATTTACAACATTTTGAACCCACTGAGCTTGAAGAGATGGACATTTTGCATCAGCTGGCACTTTTAAGTGTTAGAGCAAGTAAAATTTACAAAAGAAATAGTAGAAGGTTTCCAAGATTGCATGGGGGGTTAAAAGTTGGGTTGGATAAGTCTAAAATCAAATGTTACAAATGTAACAAGATGGGTCACTTTGCCAGAGAATGCAGATCACAATCTGCAGGACCAATTGTAACACTTCCTGGCAACAGACCTCAAAGTACTGTCCAATATTCCCAATATACCCCTGCACCTCTAATGCAAAACATTGCACACTTTGCACATCCTGTTGCTACAGTTCCTGTCCATTATGTCCAAGCACCTGCACCACAAATTCAATATGTCCAAGCACCACCTCAAGTACATGTGCAACAAGTGCCACAAGTTACTCAACCTAATCATACTACTGCTACACCCGCAGAGGTTAATCAACAAAGCTTTTTCACACAAGGTTTTTTTTATTGGAGTAGTTTTCCTGAGGATTTAATAGATGAAAACTTTGCTCTCATAGCCAAAAATGATTTTGAAAATTAAAATATATATTTAATGGCTTTGGAGACCATTGTTGAAGGTGATGGATCTGTGGAGCATGAGTTAAAGATGATGTGGTTGATTGTTGTGAAGCAGTGGTTATACAAGAAGTTACACCAGTGGTTGAAGTGAATGTTGTTGATGTTGAAAAAGACACTCTATCTGACCCTTGGGATGAGAAGGTGTGTGAGGAAGAAGAGTGTGATTGTGCTCTTATGGCTGCTTCGAAGGTATCACCTCAGATCCTTAAAGATCTATGTTCTGACAAATGCATTATTGCTTTTGCAAACATAAAGCAAGTGAATGAAAACTGAGAAACAAAATTTTAGAAGATGAACTTAATTTTGAAAAACTTATCAAAGAGTTGAAAACAAAGTTAAGTAAAAAGATTCTGAAATGAGTAGCTAAGGCATGAATCAAGCATAACCAAAGACCAGCTCCAAACCATGGTAGAAAAATACCAAGTTTGCAAACAGGAGCTTGAATCTACCCAGACTTGTGAAAAATGGGTAGAGTCTTGTAAAGGTTATGAACTTATGCTTGATGCTCAAATCAAGAGCAACATAAAGTTTGGAATAGGCTTTAGAGACTATGACCAGACTTGTGAAAATGCTGCAAAAATTGATTCTGAGCTGGTTGAAATAGTCCCAACAAACTTGGCTGGTGAAGAAATTAAAATCACAGATAAAAATGGAAACAAAATCATTCTTGAAAAACCAAAGGTTTCAGCAAAAAATAAAGAAATTGAAAAATATCAGTTTAAACCAACCTGGTCAGATGAATGTGATATTTTGGAAAAGTTCAAGTCAATGGACTTTTCAACCATTGATGGTATAAAAGCACCAAAAGCACTGGTGATCCCTATCAAAGACTTGCCAGCAGAGGTTACACCCACTGCTTTCAAAAAGTCTGATAAGAAAAGGAAAGAAAAGGTTAAATACTTGTTTTGTGAATTTTGTGAAAAGAGAAATCATGTGGCTGCAGATTGTTTTCTTCTAAAAGCCTTTGACATAAAAAAACTTGTGTTATACCCAAATCTCCTAGATGCACCATCTGCAACAAAACAAATTACATGACCCAAGAGTGTGCCTATCTCAAAATCTATCATCAAAAGGTAAAAGAGATTAGAGCAAAAGCTCTTGAAAGAGAAAGTTCAAGCTTTTCTGAAAACAAATCTAAACAAAACTTTGAATCAATTGAAACATCTGTCACAAAAGCCTTAAATCAAACCTCTGTTCATAGAGAAATTCAAGTGACAGATGCACCTCCATCAAACTAGTTTCCAAGAGGTATAAGCCAACCTAGTTATCAAAAGGTGCCTATGGTTTATGAGACTTACAAAAAGCCCTCTAAGCCAAGGGTAAATAGGCATCCTCATTGTTACCAACAGTTGATAGGAAGTGGCTCACAGCTGTGGTTACAAAAACCTGATCTAACCACTGCTCATTTATCTGAACTTGAGTCTGGATCATCTGATACCCCATCCAAACCCATTCTGGCTTTGGAAACTCACCTGAACTAATTATTTCAAAACATGTGAAGGGAGCTTCTACTTGCCTTGACAATCTTTGGTATGTAGATAGTGTGGGCTCCAGGCACATGACAGGATGTAAAGCCCTACTCAGAGATTTTAAGGCTCATGGAGGGGGTGATATATCCTTTGGAAATAATTCAAAAGGGAAGGTGTTGGGGTCAGGATGTGTCTCAGCTGGAAAACTCAAGTTTGAGAATCTAAATCTCATTAATAATCTAAAATTCAATCTTCTGAGTGTCTCACAAATGAGTGATGAGGGTTATGGATCCTTCTTCACAAAGGAATCTTGTCAGATAGTAGGCCCAAAGGTTGTTAAAAAGATTAATCAAATAATTGCAGAGAGCAAAGCACAACTTACTGCTAATAGGGTAGGAAATGTGTATGTGGTATACATGGTAAAAGATAATCCTATGTCAAATGCATGTTTGTTCTCAGCTGCTTCAAGCAAAGAAACAGAATTATGGCATAAAAGACTAGGTCACACAAATCTAAACCATCTCCACTCTCCCAAAACAAAGTCTTGTCAAAGGTTTGCCTCACAAACAATTTACTTGTGAAGAACATTGTGTTTCCTGTTTAAAAGGTAAACAACATAAAAGTTCTTACAAGTCAATTGAAGAGTCCAAAACAAGTCAGTGCTTACAGTTACTTCATATGGACTTGTTTGGACCTGTAAAAATCATGAGCCTAAAACACAAGAGGTATTGCTTGGTGATAGTTGATGATTTTTCCAGGTTCACATGGACTTTCTTTTTACATTCTAAAGATGAAACAACAAACATTTTGCAAAACTTTGTTAAATAAGTTGAAAAGCAATTTGATCTTCCTGTAAAAATCTTTAGGAGTGATAATGGGACAGAGTTTAAGAACAAAGAGTTGGATGCTTTCTGTGAGTCAAAAGGGATTGTTAGGCAATATAGCATCCCTAGAACTCCAGAACAAAATGGGGTTGTTCAAAGGAAAAAATAGAACTTTGATTGAATCAGCAAGAACTATGCTAGCAGATTCTGGTTTACCCCTGTAAACACTGCTTGTTATGTTCTGAACAGAGTTTTCATAAACCCCAGGCATCAAAAGACTGCTTATGAATTGCTTTATAAAATCAAACCTCTGCTCTCTTATTTTAAAGTCTTTGGCTGCCCATGCTTCATTTTAAATTTAAAGGATTCAATATCCAAGTTTGCAGCCAAAGTTGACTGTGATTATTTTCTGGGATACTTAACCACTGCCAAAGCCTACAGAGTTTTTAAGTCTAGGACCAAGTGTGTTGAAGAAACTCTGAATGTGAAGTTCAGTGAACTCTCATCCTTGAAAATCCCAGTAAATCCTGCTGAACTGTTTGACCTATCCAAATTTACATTTGAAGATGTGTCTATCAAGACTAACCATGCAGGTACCCCACGGTCATCAAGTCAAGAGCAACGATATGATTGCATTCTTCCAAGTTTCAAAACCAATCCTTCAGGCAGAGGAGCAGATGTTAGTAGCAATGGTGAAAGCTCTGCCAGGTCAACAATGGTTAATACTCAAACCTCTGCCAGCTCTCAGAACCAAACATCTGTTGATAAAAGTCCACAACAAATGGACATAAGTCAACCCACTTTCAAATCCATTCCACCAATTCCTCCTCCACCATTCCAATCAAAGGCTGGACCATCAAATTCACCAATAGAGGATAGCTCAGATGATACACATTTGCAAGCTTCCCCTCAGAATGCCATTGTCCCATATCAAGGTGAATTGATTTTCCTCAAGTGCCCTCCTTTGGATCAAGTTATTGGCAACATCAATGAGGGAGTGCTCACTAGAAGCCAATCCCAAAACATTTGTCTTTTTGCTGGTTTTCTATCACTCACACAACATGTCAAGTACCAAGAGGCACTAAAAGATAACAGTTGGGTAGAAGCCATGCAAGAGGAGCTCCTACAGTTCAAAAGACAACAAGTATGGGAACTTGTACCACTGCCAAAAGATGTATGTCCTATTGGCACAAAGTGGGTCTTCAAGAATAAAACAGATGAAAGGGGCATTGTTGTCAAGAACAAAGCAAGGCTCGTGGTTCAAGGCTATAGACAGGAAGAAGGCATAGACTATGATGAAACATTTGCTCCAGTTGCAAGATTGGAGGCCATCAGACTGTTCTTAGCTTTTGCTGCTAACCACAACATCAAGGTGTATCAAGCGGACATCAAAAGTGCATTCCTGTATGGAAAGATCATGGAAGAAGTGTATGTGTGTCAACCTCCTGGTTTTGAAGATGCATTTCATCCTGATCATGTTTACAGGTATTGTTTATGATTTGGTAAATAATTTTAAAACTATCTAAAAAAGAAAAGCTTTCTTGATACATCCTCGATTCTTGAGTGTTTACTTGCAAGACCAGATCAGATCTGCAGCAAGTAAACAAGGCGCAGTGACCACACCTGGCTGCCTAACTCATGAAACTTTTACACGAATAACAAATCAAGAAAAGGTTTCCAAAACAGAAGTAGAGGAGGCTGAGCCATTTTTACAAGAACAAAATGTTCAATCTCTTCCTCCTGCTACTGAGCCCACTGCTCTAAGTGATCAGAGCATTGCAACCACTGCTTTGAAACCCACACCTAAAATCACCAAAAAGAAACCAACAAAAACATCCAGAAAATCCACCAAACCCTAAAAGGTTCCTCTAGAAGATGAGATCCCAGAGGTACCTGTGACAACACCAAAGTCACAAACCACTGCTGCTACTTCTTCACAGCAGATGGTTGACAGATCTCCACCTGGCTATGAAACTCCTCCTGCATCCTCACAAAAGGATCAGGTTGTAAACACAGGGACACCAAATTATGAAGCTCTATTTCCACTTGGTTCTATCTTCCACAGCCCATCTCCCAGGGCACTGTCTCTTTCTGCACCTATCCCTTCTCCAATAAAATACTACCACAAACCATTTTACCCTTGCTGAATGCAATAGAACTAGATCAGACATTATCAAGCACTTCTCACCAACCTATCACTGAGAATATACTTCAACATGATGCTGGGTCTGAATCTCTATTCTTTGCTAGCCCATCAGCAAATGAAGAGGCTACATCCATTGGGTTACATGTAACCCTTGGTGATAGTTCAACTAGAGCAGCCACTACAATTGCAAAACTACCTAGTTTTCCTTTGGACAGTGGTTACATTACTAAGTCTCTGTTGAAGGCAACCACTGCTGAGGCTACCAAAGTAACCTCTGATGTTGTGGGAAGTCCCGAGTACCAAGAAAAAGGGGCATCTAAAGTTGAAGCTAGTGTCAAAACACATGCTCATGATACCTTAGATATAACTACCACCTCAGGTAGGAGTTCGGATGATCCTATTAAATTAGGTGATGATCTAAAATACAAAGATTTGACGGAGAGAGTATCAAAGATTGAAACTTCTGTTGATGAGATCAAAAATCTCTTGAAGCAGTTGTTAGCTACAAAGAGCCAACCCTCTGTCTTAACCACTGCTGATCTAAAAGAAGCCATAGACCCTCTATTTTAGCAACAAAAGCACTTCTCTGATCTACAACACAAACATCAAATGCAGGAAGTACGAAACATGGTTGAAGCTAGATTTATGGATACAAGGGCAGACATTAAAGCGATAAAAGCTCATCTTCTCCAAACCACTGGTACTGTTCCGCCTACAGTAATTTTTGTAAACACTTAAGATGATGCCAAAAAGGGGGAGAAACCTTTGGGAAAGAAGAAGCTTACAATAGATGATCAAATGGCAAAGCCAACAGTGGATATTCCCAGGCTAGATGGTTCAAAGAAAAAGGATCCAACAGGTGATATCTTGGCCGGAGAAAAAGAGAAGCAGAAGAGAAAAGTGTATCTTGATGGCAAGGTATTGGTTGAGAAAAAGATTAAGCAGCAAAAAGAAAAGGAAGAGGTTGGTACCTCAGCAAAGATGATATCTGCTAGAAAAGTAAGGCAACCAACTCCCACACCTTCCAAAACTGAGTCTGCTGTAAATCCAACCATTAAAACCTCTGCTTTCCAAAAATCAAGCACACCTACTTCAACTTCCATACCCATTTCCACCAAAGAAGATGTTACAGCAACTGTTGTGTCAACATCTGTTGACACAGCAGAGGTTGCAGCAGATGCAATCTCATCCACTGCCATGGTCATTTTTAATACATCCACCCAACCTCTACCAACACCAACAAGAATTCCAACTCATCCATCATCACCTGAAGTCAAATTTAAGAAGAGAAGGACTACAAGGATGGTGAATGAAGAAGAGATCTTTCCTGCTCCTGCTCCTTTATCATCACAACCACTGACCTCCACATCAATGCTTCCACCAACTTCAACTCCAACCACTGATCCCCTTACAGTTATACCTGCAGCAAAGCAATATCCTCTTGATTTACCAGCAGTCAGGGAAGAAATTAAAAGCTTCTATTATGAGGAAGAACCTGACAAAAGAATCATATTATCTCTTGATGGCTACCCAAGACCTACAAATATTGATGCTTATCTAGAACTCAAATTGAAACAAGCAGAAGATATAGCAAAAAGAAACTCAGCTGGTAAAAGTGATAGAGAGATACAGACCAACATGTCTTTTCAGCTAAGCAAAGCCAGGGCATTGCAAGATTTGTCAAAGATATGTGTAATAAGCTGTCAGAAAGGGAAGATCAATGCCTTAAACATGAACTCATTGAACATATCATGAAGAACAAGCAATATAAGGCAACAAAGGCAGTTCAAGGATTGGAGTGTGGATGAGCTGAGAGAAGAAATTGAAAGAATGCAAGAAATGTTAAAAGATCCTCACAAGAAGCCAACTCCTCCTGGCTGGAAAAAAAACATAAGAAAAACATGCCAGACAGAGCTTTGAAGATTAAAAGGATGAAAGAAGAATTGATACAGAATCACTACGGTTCAAGGAACCAAGTGACAAGGTGGGAAGAAGTCAGGGTGATTAATACTTATAAGATGTTAGAAGAGAGGAGGAAGAAAGATCCAACCATGCCTCCTAAACTAGTTTATCCTCCATCAGATGAGGTTCATAAAGCTCAACACTCTAAAAAGTCTATCTCATCATTTGTCCCCTCCATCCTTGCTTTAAATCAATTAAAAAAGCGAGAAAGGATAGATGAAGAAGACAAGAGAGTGTATGAACACATCAAAGAGGGAATTAAAAACATGATTGACTATCACACCGATGAAGCTAGTGAAAAGCTCAGAGCAGATTTGACAAAGATAGTTCAACAAAAAGCTCTTCAATCTTCAACCAATAAAAGTTATCCTAGAAAGCCAAAAGACCCAAAAATTTAAAGTGGAAAGTCGATAAAGACTCCCATGAATTGACACTACTCAAGTCTAATGGTGATGCTGTCAAGATTAGCATGGAGGCTGCATATGAGCTAAGTGCAGAAAACCTTCAAGATCTTTTGAATCTGACACTCAAAAAGGATGATGATGATGATGAAATTTCACTGAATTTTGAATTACAGTTTAAAGGCCAAATCAGAGAATTTTTGTTGAGGAATAAAGACCAAGAATAAACAAGTGTTTTGGCATCATCTGTTCCAGGGGGAGATTACTGGGATTGAACCCTAACAAAGGAACAGATGATATCAAAGCCAAATACACTATCCGAGCTTTGGTCCAACTATCAGAGGTTACAACCTCTGATCTACCTTTACACTGCTTTCTGTAAACAACTGCTCCTATCATCTGATCGAACAAGAAGCAAAGATTTGATAGAAGAAACAAGACCAGAGGATAGAGATCAGTGCTTAGACTAGTTATAGTTTATTCAATGTAACAGTGCTATGCACTGATAGTGTTAGTTTAGCAGTGTTTTAGTTAGTTATGACTTTGTTAGCTGTCACTATCAACCATGACGCCATAAAAGATGCTCAGTGGTTAGATAGTTAGTATAAATTGCTGATCGATGTAACAGCTTAACTTGTCTTCCTGAAAAAGATCAATTCACACTTTATCTTCTTCATTTCTTACTATCAAACGATTGTAATTGGCTAAGGGGGAGTTTGTGAATCACATGCGAGTTTACCAACTTGAAAGCATGATGATGATGAAAACAAACGACCGATTGCTTGTAGTAAAAGTTTTCCATTAATTTCGCTTCATATCTTTAAAATTCAATCCATTTTCCATCTTTAGAAACAAAAACTACAAGTGATTCAAACTTAGATCCTGACAATTCGGCTAAGTCGTAATATGTAAGATTAAATATTTATTTATATATATTTAATCTAGTAGCCATCATTATCATTTATATAATATAGATCAAAATATATTAAAACCTATAATATAATTTGTTGGTAATTGTTGATGAACCGATTTACCCTAATTAACTAATTGGGTTTCCCCTTGGGTGTATATAAGGAGATTACTAGAGAGGGATTAGGGTTAGACTCTTATAACATCACATCAAAAATCATCCCCTCATCTCTCTCCATTACTACGAGTTCTTCAACCCTAAAGAACTCGGTACTACCATCAAGAACATACATCCTAAAGGGGAACCAGATTAAGCTGACTATCATGTCGAACACAATCCTACATCTGTATCTGGATTCTCTGCTGGCATGTCTGATATATCAAATATTATTTACATGTTTTCCATTATGTTTAAACAGAACTGATCAACATTTCTTACACATATTAAACACCAAATTCAAAGGGCATTTTGGATATATAACAATAAAATAATTAAACAACTTTCAGAACTGACCTCTTTCACATTCTTTGCAACTTCAAGCATGGTGAATTCATTTGAGTGAAGAAGAAAACATAAAATTAGTGATGGAGTACACTACTAAAAACCAACAATAGATATTTACATAAAAAATATATGCATACCGTGATGTTGACCTAGATTTCCAAGGTTGATCGGGCCCGTATTGTTTCCTTCCATAAGCCGAATATGGCCATCGACCTGATGAAAAGGGGACACGCACATACACACCAAATAAACTGACAGTCACCAAATTACACAGTATTAAACAATTTTAGCTTTACATGTTAGAGGCATCACAAAAGCTTCGAGTCTGAGTTCCAAGTGATTGAACAATTAAAAGTTCATGGTGCATGAGATCCTTCATAAGTAACCAACGGAGTAATAACTATAAACTGAGAATATTTATTTGTTTACATCGATTACAAAACAAGCAATGGCTCTGTGACATCTGATCCCAAAGAAAAGAAAACAAATACACTTAAGACAAACAGAATGTGCAAACTTTGTGTTATTTTGTGGCCTTGAGGGCATTTGGCTTAAAGGAAAACTTTTCATGCTAGTTAATATGTCAACAACCTTGTTTTATTATATTAGAAACTCTATTTGGAACATTGTTGGATAAGATGGGAAGAGCAATCAAAATCGATGGTAAATATATGAATACACACTAAAACTGAATTATGAATACATATAAGTCCACAGGCATCTAATGAAATGATATATTATTATTACTACACAATACAACATTTAAGTGTGTCATGATATAATGTAACATACCATGATGAATGAGTTCAAATCTTGGGTGACCAATCCATTGTCTCGGATTGTCCTTTAATCCCGTGAGGAAATTATCTACAACCACCACCTAGACAAAATAACAAGATGCGTTATGACCACAACTGCATTTTCCTATGTCAACATGAAACTAATTCCATCATAATACTTTTTACAGAAACGTGTACATGTGAAGATAATCAGGTCCCAATCAAAATGAGTATCAATATAAAACTAATTCAAATGAATATATTTAGAACTAGTGACGTTTAAGCAAAGTATATTTAAAAAAAGAAAAAAAAACTAAATTCAAATGAGTATCAATATAAAACTTCAAAATCCAAAAATATGGAGTATGACACCAGGTCCCAAAATTAGAAACATCTAATAAAATCAGTCTGAAACATCAAATAAAACCAATAGCATCACAGGCTCCTCAAAAACTAACATTATGGAAAAAAAAGCATAAGCATGAAAACCAAATTTTGGAAAGCTAATTCCACGAAAGTAAATCAAAATTCAAATGGAATTCGTCCGATTTAGATCAGACGGACCCCATTCTCGATTTAAATGTCTCCAACCTCAAATCCACTATGTTCAAAAACTCAATTTCGTGAGTCAAAAGTCGAAATATAACTAATCTAACCTCAATCGAAACCCGGTAGGTTTAAGCACCAAAACAATTTAACTCAGATACAAACAAAACAATTCAAATTTTGAACCTAACAAAGTCTTATTTAAAATCCACACTTCAATACAAGAACCACTATCCTACAAAATTAACCAATTAGGAAAAAGAACATCAAAAGAGAAGCCTCAAGATTAAGTGTGCAATATCATGCATGAATAAACTACGCTCCTATTCTTATTTACCATAAAAGCACGAAATGATCGATTAAGTGTACCCCAGTTCCCCTTCGAACTTTCCAAATGAGTGTTCCACATTCTTTCTCACGGCCTCTTGCGCTCTCTTGAATTTTTTTTCCTTTAGATCAATTGGATAGCGAAAATGCTTTCAGGAATGTTGACCAAGTACGGTAGATGTCATTAGTAAGATAGTATCCACGTTTGTATATGTGCCCGTTTAAAATAAACCGACACTGTGGCACGGTTCCATTTTGTTGGTTGGTAAAAACTAGGGATTTTTGAAGAACATTGATGTCGTTTAGTGATCCGGGCGGACCAAAAAATGCATGCCAAAAGCATAAATCTTGTGACGCAATCGCTTCTAGCATCAACGTAGGGTATCTGTGGTCACCTCTCATATATTGTTCTCGCAACTCCTTAGGACACGTTCTCCAATTAAAATGTGTGCAGTCAATGCTACCGATCATACCTGGAAGGTGATGTCTTTCTTCGGGTGCTTGGTACAAGCATTCAATGTCGTGGCTTGTCGGACTTCGTAAAAACTATTCGCCGTATAATCTAATCACGCCATTACAAAAAATGAAGGCATTCACGTGAAGTCCTTTCGGCCATACATAAATATTCATCGTACTCGTCTGGAGGACTATTGGTTGCAAGTTGTTTAACGAGTGGATGTGCATTTATGTATGGGGTAAAACTCTTTTCGTCCGCCCATCCATACCCACTCGAAATTTGCTTCTATGTCGGCTGTTATTTTAAATATGGACGTTTTGACATACGAACATTTGTATGAATATACTTTCGTGGTATTTGGGCTCGTCGGAAAAATAACCTTTAAAGATAACATCATGAGCTTTATCACGATCATGCTGCACAATTCTTTTTGTAGGTGTTCCTGTGTCTTCTAATTCGGCTCGCTAGGCAGCATCCACAAAATATTGTAGACTACTATCATTTGATAATAACAAATTCAGGATTTTGAATGATAAGAGTGTAAAACTCGTCGGACATGGTCTAAAATTATTGTCGGTGAGTGAATGTATGGAGAGTATTTGAGAGTTGTGGTTAATTTTTTGTGATTGTGGTGTGAGTTGGTTATGGTTTTATAGTGTTTAAAAAAATCTAATTATAAATCAAATTTGAATGTTAAACGGTCATCTACATCTACATCTATCCACACACACAACACATCGATAACATCTTAACCCAAACCCACCCCTTCGCCTCTACCCGCACCACTGACGGTGGTGTTTAGGGAGCGGGTAGAGGGTACACGCTTTGGTTACGACTGGTGCCCGGAGTCCTCTAAGACTATGTGTTGTGGCTAAAGACACAACCTGGATTCTTCCTCTAATATTATCACACATGACGCTGACTAGACGCCTATTCATCACCTTGCCCACTCGCGTCCCCACTCACTTGAGCCTGTTGTAGTAACTTCACGAATAGCGCGACAAAATAGCCCAAAACAAGCCCATTCACGCCAACTACCACACTCATGCCCCCTGATAACGTGCCCCCGCTTGTGCCTGGCCATTGTGGTTTGCGCGAGCAAGGTAGCACTCCACCTAGCTGGCGTCACTCGCTCACTTGTCCGCAACACATAGTCTAAGTGAGAATTCATGTCTATTAGGCTAGTGGGTGTGGAGGAGGCCCATCCTTGGAGGATGGTCCTCCACATAAGATGCCACATCGCCAGAGAATCATCCTCACACCTTGAGGATGGGCCTAAGGTGTGGAGGATGTGCCTCCTTTTATTTTTTTTTGGTTAAATAATATGCAATATATATAAAGTAAACTTAAATTAAACACTAAAATTAATAATAAAGCTTACATTTCACTAGACAAATAAAATCTAAACTTAAAAGAAACAAAAAAATCTAGTCTCGTTTTCGTTGTTGCATGCGTCGTCCTTTGTTTCGTTGGTTGCGTTGTTCCAAATGTATTCCACCAAGTCCGCCTTAAGATTTTCATGTATGTACTTGTTATGTAATGAGAACAAGTTCAAATCTTGTTGTTCCATACTTCGCGGAACATTATTTTCGTTAACCGCATTTTCATCGTACTCACATATCGCTCTATCTTCGTCTTCGATAATCTTGTTATGTATCAAGATATAAGCGTACATGCAATATCGCAACTGCTTTGGTTTAAAAGCACGTGTTGGGTTCTCAATGATATGCCATTTTTCTATAGAACCCCAAGATACAGTTCAATGTCCTTTCTCGCAGCATTTTAAAACTTGGCAAATTTCTTTCTTTTTTCGTCTGTTGGGTGGTGAATAGTTTTAAAGATTGTAGTATAGGATGGGTATATTCCATCAGCAGGATAATAACCGTGCCTGTATTCTATGTCCGAAACCGTAAAACTGGTGTCTAGATCGGATCCTTGTATGACATCGTTGATGACCTCTGATTGGTAGTTGATGTTAATGTCGTATTCGAACCCGGAACACCGAAGGAAAGCATGCCAAATCCACAGATATTGTGACACAACAGCCTCTAGCATTATTGTTGGATGTCCATGTTCGCCTCGCGTAAATTGACCTTGCCATGCATTAGGGCAATTCCTCCCCACCCAGTACATCAATGCTTCCGAGCATTCCTGGAAAACCATGATTTTTTTCATGGAATTGATACAATTTTTGGACGTCATTGGCGTTAGGTTTTCGCAAATATTTCTTGTTGTACAACTTCACCACATATTTGAAAAAGTTGTACAAGCATTCTCGTGCAATTCATTTAGACATCTTTAAATACTCGTCCCACGCAACTGTCGTCTTGTACGCCAATTGGCGAATTGCCGCTGTGCATTTCTGTAAGGTGGTGAAACCCCTGTTGCCTCTAGCATCGAACTGTAATGTAAAAAAAGGGTCAATCCTCGAAACGTTATCGGCTATCCGTAAGAACAATCGGCGACTCATTCGGAAGCAACCTCAAAACATCGCGTCCGTGTACAACGGTTCTTCTGCAAAATAATCGGCCACCAATCAATCGTGGGCTCCTACACGTACATAATAAAAACCTAAAAGAATAATTACAACATAAAAAATAATAAAGACATACAAATATAATAACAATATAGAAATAAATACAAATATGAACTAACCTTCTCAGTCTGTGTTTATGGCCGCTTGCCTAGTCCGCGGTTGTCATGTGATTTCGTACTCTCCTTCTTCCTCAATGATCATCTGCGCCACCTTCAATATGGCATTTACAATAAAACTGATCTCCTTCCCTGATGATAACGAATACCACGAAGATGAAGGCATCGTGTCTTTTTTTTTAGAAGTTGAAATTTTATAAAATTATGAGAGGTTTTAAAAAAATAAGTTGAGAATGTATGAAAGTAGGAGAGAGTTTGGTTGATATTGGTTAAAAATAGGTGAGATTGTTTATTTATATTGAAAATAACAATTTTTTTAATAAAATAGTCGTTAGCCAACGACTAACATTTCAAACAAGGACCGTCGCAAGCGTTGAGGGGAAGATGATGGGGATGAGCGGGGACTAAGGGGGGCGGTGTGGACGTCCCCCAACAGGCCAGGGACGTCCCCCACACCCATGTAGAGTTGTACAAATCGTTTTTTTAAATACCGGTCCGGTTTTTTACCAAATCGGTTATTTTGTTTTTTGGAAAAACGGTTTTTGAAAAAATTGTTTTAAAAAAACCGGTTCGGTTTTTTAACCGGTTTTTCATGATGGGAACCTAAACCGACATAACCAGTTCAATTTATTACCGGTTTGTGCCAAAAAAGATTCAAAGATGAAGATCCCTAACCAGTATACAGTTCGGGTTAAAACCGATTTAAAAAAACACTTCAAAAATACGGTTTTTTTACACCTCTAAGATCATTCACAATTCGTTCTCAAATTATATGAGAGAGCTTTTTATATTATGAAAAATGATTGTAGGTGGTTGGAAGTGGTTGTGATTAGAGAACAGAGAAAATGTTACTGTTCATCTGTAAATTTGATAGGACACTGTTCACCCTCTATAATTTTTTAATATATTTTGAAAGTTGTTGTGAGTGAAGCAAAGAGAAAAAGTAATGATAAAAGTATAAAAAATATTATTTAATTGAAAAAAGAGAGAAAATATAGTTGTTTGTAGTGAAATTAAAGGGTAAAAATGATGAAAGAGATGCTAATGGTCTTAGGATAAGGGTGTGGGGTGTTGGTGGGGGGGGGATGCCAAGCGTGGGGCGTGGGTTCGAAGCCTGGAGTGGGGCCGGGGGGGGGGGGTGAGGTGGGTGGTTGGCTTGGATTGGCTGGGGAGAGATGGTCGTTTGGGCTCGCTGTTGGGGATGTCGGTTACGGTAAGGTAAATCAATTCTTTTTTTAAAAAATACAATTTTTACCTATAACCACTCATATCACACTATATTTTTTTTCACATTTATCTTCTTCAACCCCAACCAAACACAAATATCAAGTCTTCAACCAGACCTACACCAAAAAATAAAAATGATGCACTGGACCGAGGAAGAGGAAATAGCGCTAGTGACGTTGATTGTTGACGCGCAACGAATCCTACAACGCGGTCAAAACCACGTATTGGGGCAAGCATTTCAGCAATACCAACAACACGTCGGGAACGCGCGTCACAACTTAAACGTGTGTCAACATAAGTGGCATGAGCTCAAACCGAAGTTGGATCGGTTTAAAGTTTGCTTCGACCGTGTCCCTAGGGGCGACTTGACCCACGACGGTTGAGTCGAGATCGCGAATATTGAGTGTAGGCACGATGGGAATTCGGATTTTCGGTGAGTTCCCACTTTAATATTTACCGTACTTTGTAATTTTTTTATTATGTAACTTTTAAATCTTTTAGGATTTAATAAGTAGGTTTTTTTTAATTTTTTTTAAGATTTCATGCAATATTTTTTAATTAATATAAGTTTGTGTTTTATTATATAAAAATGTCAACTATATAAAAAATCCACTTGTCACCCCACGCCGGCCTGTCCACGCTGCTTTCACACCTTACTTTTTCTGAGGTGGACTGGTGATGCCCACACTCATCACGTGTGAAGCAATACCCCCAACCAAAGCCCCCACACCTCGTGTTCTTAATCTACCGTTAGGTCTTGTGTAATGGGGCGGTATATCAAGGGAAAAGAGGCTATAACGCCCCATAGCGCACGGCTACACCGTTACAGCCGACGCTATGGGGTAATTTTTTGCCTTCCCGCGATCATTATCACGACACTACCATGTCTTCCCCACTCATACATACATACATACATACATACATACATACATATATAAAGCCCCATACATATATAACCCCACTATACACCCAAGTTATATAAAGCCAATTTCTTACGCATTTCGTCACTTGTTATATAACGCCCACAAAGGGCTTTATAATCATGAGACTATGGGGGTGTTTGGCCTAGCTTTTTTAGTTTTTTTTACAAAATAAGTTTAACTTGGTGTTTAGTTTAGTTTTTTAAGCTTATATAAGCTAATTTGAAGAAGCTTATTTGAAGATGATTTTTTAGCTTAGACCGTGGGGTATGGTGGGGCTGGGGTTGGGGGCGTGGGTCGACACGTGTCAATGGAGGGGCACCGCCGGTCACACCACAATTTGGTGGGTATGGTGGGGTGTGGCTAGGCCGCGTGGTTAGGCCACGTGTATATTTTTTTTTTTTTTTAAATTCAACCGGTCAATCGCTTGGTCAACCCACCTATAATGTTGGTCAATTAAAACCCGCCACCTCAGCTAGGTAGCCCCGCCCAACGCTGGGTGCCAAAGCCCCGCCTAAGGGGCCACGCCATAAGCCATGCCCACCCGGGATGGTAACACTGGCGTTGCCCTTCGACCCACGCCCTAACCCCGCCCCATACACCACAACCTTATTTAATAAATAAAGATGTACTGATAGAAAATGATCTATAAACTAATCTAAATACTTAGAAAGAACTTATAAAATAATAAAAAAATAAGCTATAATTAAAATATTTAAAATTTGTCAAAAAAATAAAAGCTAGGCGAAAGAAGCCTATGTAGGACAATGGTTACTTTTATACGTTTGACTGTTGAAGTCAAACATTATTTCCGATAACCTTTCCTTGACACAATCATTTCAAATTTGAAACTCACCATAACTTTCACCCACCACCTCACACCAGATCTCCCCATCTCTCCAATTACCCTTCACATTTCTCACATAAATCAATTTCTAGTGCCAAATTCGACCCCTAATGCACAATTTGAGCCCTCAATACCTCAAAACCGGTTTTTCCTGATTAAATACTACTCTCTGATGGAATTTACAGAATCTTTTAAGCAGACTGGCCCCTGTTGTTTCTCCCCAAATGCTCGCTACCTTGCTGTTGCTGTGGATTATCGCCTTGTGATTCGAGATGTTTTCTCTTTTAAGGTAATTGTTTGAGATCTTTGAGTTTTTTTTTGGGTATATTTGTTTGATGGGTTAGTATGTGGTGAAGTTGTGTATTTTTTTTAGATTTAGGAAGTGCATTTGCTAGGTGTTTTGTTTTCGTTTAGGAATGTTAGATGATTTGAGGGATGTATTGAGTTGCAGTTTTCTAAAAGAAATTTAGAACTGAAACAGAACATTGTATGCCCCTTTGAGTACCAAAATCCAGGAGCATTTTGTAGATTTGCATAGCCTTACGTAAATTAGGTTTGTAGGAGGGTGTCATGTAGATAGGCCTAACGAACCGAACGTTCATGAACTGTTCGTTAACTTGTTCGGCGGGAAGTTCGTTTATTTAATAAACGAACGAACACGAACAAAAAATTGTGTTTGTTTAACTAAATGAATAAACGAACGAACACGAACAAAAAATTGTGTTCGTTTAACTAAATGAACGAACTTGAACACACCTTGTGTTCATTCATTTATGTTCGTGAACGTTTGTTTATGTTCGTTCATTCACGTTCGTTTAAATTTTAGTAAATACATAAGTAGTTATATTTATATTAATATTGGGTTTTCCAACTACTTACATAAATATAACTAATTAGTAATTGAGTTTTCTGGTAATAAAAAATGAAATTTAAAAATGTAACTGATTGTTTACTTAATAATATTTATATAAACAAGCTACTTAATTTAGTGTCTATGAACCCTAATTTAGATGTGTTTTCGGATGAATTGTAATATATTAAACTTGTTCATTTGAGTTCACTAATTTAAATTGTGTTTGTTTATATTTGTTCAATTACGTTCATTTGTGTACGTTTATGTTTGTTCAATCATGTTAATTTATGTTTAGTTAAGTTTTTTTGTTTATGTTCGTTTGTGTTCATTTATGTTCGTTTCAGTTTTAAACGAACGAACACAAACATGCCAGATTTCGTAATGAACGAACACGAACAAGAAATTGTGTTCGATTATATGTTCGTGTTTGTTTTCGACTAAAGTTAAATGAACGAACACGAACATGCCTACGTTCGTGTTCGTTCGGTTCATTTACAGGCCTACATGTAGAATCTATAGGATGTTGAGAAGCGGAGAATTGCGTTAACCCTTTTCGTAATTATAATATAAGTTAACTAGAATGCATACAAATTTTAATATGTATCGGGTCTATTTTAAAAAATATGGTATTGATAGTTGTATGTCTTAACTCTTAATGCATATATGCACATGTCTGCACATTTTAATATTTTTTTTATTAAAAGAAAATTAGGAGAGGGAAGTTAAAATCAAAGAAAGAGTAGGGAGAGATAAGTAAACCAATTTTTTTTTACAAATTTACTTTTTTGATTGAAGCGATAGGTATACGTGCAACACGCTTATGCGGTTCTCCTAGTTTTTAACATACTATTGGCTATGAAAGAACATGCCCCTATGCTGTATTTAAGCTTTTGTGAAGTTTGTTATTTGCTATAGTGTAGTTATCTATAGATGATTATGAGGCTGTGTATATGTATGCAGTTTCCTTGTAGAATGATAAATGTCCAAATTCAGAAAATGAAGCTTCTTCTCCTTTTGTTTTATGATCAACCGATTGATGAAGAACATCTTTTATTGGTTTTTAATGATTTTTTAATTATTAACACATGATTTTGACATTCATCTAGGTTGTACAATTGTTTTCTTGTATGGATAAAATAAGCTATATCGAGTGGGCCCAAGATTCCGAATACATATTATGTGGACTTTACAAGAAGCCCATGATACAAGCATGGTCCTTAGCACAACCTGAATGGACATGCAAAATAGACGAAGGTCCAGCAGGGATCGCTTACGCCAGGTGGAGCCCAGACAGTCGCCACATACTCACCACATCAGAGTTCCAGTTAAGGCTCACCGTTTGGTCACTTTTAAATACAGCATGTGTACATGTGCAGTGGCCAAAACATGCTTCTAAAGGGGTGTCTTTCACGAAAGATGGGAGTTTTGCTGCAATATGCACAAGGCGTGATTGCAAAGATTATGTAAACCTAATATCTTGCCAGTCATGGGAAATCATGGGTGTTTTTGCTGTCGATACGTTAGATCTTGCTGATGTTGAATGGTCACCAGATGATACTGCGATTGTTATATGGG
The DNA here is from genome assembly GCA_947069175.1 of Scalesia atractyloides. NCBI lineage: Eukaryota > Viridiplantae > Streptophyta > Magnoliopsida > Asterales > Asteraceae > Scalesia > Scalesia atractyloides. The sequence continues at coordinate 35,379,194 of CAMTDV010000030.1, forward strand.
ACTCCCCTCTTGAATATAAGGTTTGCATTTATAGTTCTCTCTTTTCTAATACTTTTGTTACTTAATAGCTGATTTGGATATTATCTCTAACGGGTCAAAAGGGTAAAATACTAAGTTACTTCAAAAGTAAATGAGCCAAACGTATAGGAAGTAGCCCACATTGTATTCTAATACATAAAACCTCCTATGTCACATCATCTAAATAAATCGGATTATTGTTGAAATGTTATAACTTTGTATACATATATGATACACTACTAATTTAAAATTAAATTATTATTTTTTTTCGCACCTTCTGGGTTAGCCCGCCTTGACTCTTGAGTCTTGACCCGTTTCAACCCATGCCAAAAAAATCAGCCATTTTGACCCATACGTTTTCTTCCATTTTTCCACTCCTACAAAATAACAAACCAAAAAATATAGTAGTCAAGAAAATTCCAGTGCCAAACTGACATGTCATTTCTCTTTATTGTAGAAAACTCTTATATGCCCCTAATTTGTCCTTATAAAGTGTATGCTGTTGTATTTAGATAACAGTTACCTGCGTTATTGCATGTAGGTTCTGATATACTCGCTGGATGGACGGTGTCTATCAAAATATCAAGCATATGAAAGTGGATTGGGTGTAAAAAGTGTTTCTTGGTCTCCTAATGGCCAGTCTTTAGCAGTTGGTAGTTATGATCAGATGTTAAGAGTTCTAAATCACTTAACCTGGAAAGTATTTGCAGAATTCATGCATCTATCAACTCTAAGAGCTCCTTGTTCTGCTGCTGTTTTTAAGGTACATAACTATCTGGCTTTCAAGATTTGCCAAAACCGAGTGGTAGAGGTTGATTCATTAAAGATTATGATTTCTGGAGTTACTTCAATCTTTTTTTTTTGGTATTTCAGGAGGTTGATGAGCCCTTGCAGCTTGATATGTCTGACTTGTCTCTATCAGATGATTTTACACAACAAAATTCTGGTAAACATTTTCAATGCAACACCTCTCTTTCTCTGTTCAGTATCCGCCTGTTTCATTCTTGATCGTTTAGTGGCCATACTTGATGATATCAACATGATTGAGTGTTATCTGCTTTTTTTGCAACGATTATGACTTGTGAGTTACCCTAATCCCATTAATGCCATTTTGTAATTCATGAATACTAATTGATTTAAAAAAAGTTATGGATAAGACCAAAACAAAAACCTGCCGAACTTGGAACTTTTTTCAGCTGTCTTGGATACTTATATCAGATGTTGCGCTCTTGGCCTCACAGTAATTTCTAGAAGTGGCAAGATGTAACGCTTCAACATGGGTTCGGGTTGAAACATGTCATTTTTTAGTACAAGTCAAATGGGCCTAGTTGGATTGATCCGTGACCACTTCATCATCATCATCATACTCAGTGAATCCCACCTATAGCAAAGCTAAGGTAGGGTCTAAGGAGGGCAGATGTAGACAGCCTTACCTCTACCCCGTAGGAATAGAGAGGCTGCTTCCAGTGAGACCCCCGGCTCGATTGTAGTTTTGTATCAAGCCTTGGAGCTAAGGCACATAACACTCAAAAATATCGGGACAGAGAGACCGATTGGTGCATATACCCCCGTGTCTTTCAGCTATCAACGCCACCACATGATGCACGATTAACCATCCGCCCTTTTAACGTTATTTTCACGAAATTAGTAAAATAACGTTAACGTTAGTACCATTTCACTCTTGCCCCCCGAGCGCCCACACATATAGATTATATGTGCACACCGCAAGCAAGCAGGGCATAATCCGTGACCACTTGTTTTGTCTATTTTGTCTGTTTTATCTTTATTTTCGTAAGTAACTCTTTAGTTATGACTACAAAAACTAATTTGACAATAATACCCTTAATCGACGAATAAAACGATTTAGGAAGTTGTATACATTAAAAATATACTTTTAAGGTACAAGTGTACAACACTACCCATTCCTGAGAATGGGTATAAATATCCACCCATTTTGTTTTCATTTCATGCATTCATCAGTGTGTGTTGCTAACATATGGCTATAAAAGCCTACAAGTTAAAATATTCTTTATAGTTGCCTCACCATTCTATTATGTAAATTATGCTTAAGACTTGTCGTATACGTTCGCTTAATATATTATCTTGTCACTTTTTTGTATCTTTATTATAATATTTGGCCTTGTTTGGGATTTTTTCTTCAATAATAGTTCCATTGTTTTTATTGTTTACATTTCTCTTTGCAGAATATGGTCCACCATTTATAGATGTTAGATATGATGTTATGGAATTGCCCATTACCTTGCCTTTTCAAAAGCCTCCTACTGACAAGCCAAACCCTAAGCAAGGAATCGGTAAGCATGACCTATTCTTCGCGTCCTCCCGTTTCTCCTAAAAATTGTTTATAGAATCATCTGAAGAAAAATCTAAAAAAGAAAGCAGTGAATGCACCCGTCACTCGTTAAATAGGTTTTAAGTAGAATATGTGATTTACGTAGTAGAATGCTCATAAAAAGCATATGAAGTTCTTCGAAAAAGGAAACTACTCTGTTTATCCCATAATTCCATGAAAACGCAACATTTACCCTTCTTGGCTGACTTCGGAAATCTCAGCAGTCAGTGTTTTTATTTATGATAAAATTTCAAACTAAAATGGCCTGTCTCCCCTTTGTCATCGTTGCAACTTCATGGTGCTATTGAAGGTAGGTTTTGAGGTTTCATTTACATTGTTAGTATTGGAGCTTTTATAAACATTGGAATCGTTTGTTTGGGTTATACATCAAACAAAGGTAGCTGAAGAAAACAAGTTAGTGGAGTTTAGTGAGTTGGAAGTCTTGCTATATATAATCCATAAAACCTTCTAATTCATTTTATTCAAAAAAAAAAGTTTATTATTTTTCTAATAATATGACTTTTGTAGTCATATTTGATATATTAATTATTTTGGGTGGCAATAGTGTCGGGTTGACCTAATAAATCCGAGTACGACCCATATATTTATTTGTGTCAAAGACATCAAGCCTAACCCGGGCACACTTAAAATCGTGATCTCAAACATGATCTGTGTAGCCTATTTATCAAAAAGAGTCAAACGGTTTGGGGGTTGTAAACAGGTTATCAGGTTTTAATCAACTTGTAAATGGGTCATAAATAAGTTGGCGTGTTGTAAACGGTGTCATAAATGGTTGTAAGCGGGTTGGTAGGTTGACCTCACACAGTATATATTCTTTCATTTTTTTTATTCTTATATCAAACAGGTTGACGAGTCTCAACATGTATACTTAAAGGGAAACAGGTCTACCTGAACATGACATTTTTAATTAAACGAGTTTTCTATTAAACCTGGACATCTTTTAACTAAATGAGTTTTCTATTAAACATGAACACGACCTCACGACCTTTCTATTAAACCGTTAGACATGCCAACTCAAAACCTGATTATTTTTGTATTGACTTCGTGTCTTGCTACCTCTAGAAAGCATGTATGAGGTTATTGTAGGGACTTTCAACGTGCATTATAACTTCAGTTTAACCAAACTGCAGGCATAATGTCATGGAGCAAGGACAGCCAATACATCTGCACTCGCAACGACAGCATGCCAACCGTCTTATGGATTTGGGACATGAACCTTCTTGAGCTCGCTGCCATTTTGATACAGAAAGACCCTATTCGCGCCGCAGCATGGGACGCAACATGCACTAGACTAGTTTTGTGCACCGGGACCTCCCACGTGTACATGTGGACCCCATCTGGTGCTTATTGTGTAAACGTTCCACTACCACAGTTCTCAGTGATGGATCTAAAGTGGGATTTTAATGGTAGCTGTCTTCTTCTTAAGGATAAAGAGGTGTTCTGTTGCGCTGCTGTTCCTTTGCTACCCGATGACTCTAACAGTGATTATAGCTCGGATGATTGAGGTGATTTTATAAGAGATTAGAGGACTTTTGTATATGCAAGATTTTTATGTAATTTTCTGTGTAGATGCTGATAACATGTTCAGACATCAAAAGTGCTATCTACCTCAAGAATCTTGTGCATTGGTGACATGTTACATTCATGTTTGATGATTTTTATGATTTTATGTTGTACCACGAGTCATAGGCTTCCCAAAAACATATAGTATTAGAAATGTGTAATTAATGTATTTTTAAATTGTTAAATGTTAATTTTACAATTATAAAGATTAAGTATTTTATTAATAGGATGGTGGGAATATCAGTGGTTATGTTGGTCATGTATGTAGTGGTGGATCTAAAAAATCTTTATAGGGGCAACGTTTTATATAAAAAGTAGGGCTGACAATAAATATCTGTATAAGACACGAATAGACCTGTTTACTGAAAAAGTACACAACGTGATTTTTTGCTTTTTTAAAAATAAATAAAATTATGAGGTTAGAGTCCATCATTTCTTTTTCTTGATACATAAAAAATAAAACTGTGTTATAGCCATGGGATATCAAATAGTTAAACGAGTTGTATTCATATTTAATACTTGTGTTATATGCGTCGTCAGAGACTTGTTAAACCCGATAAGACACGATTTGTCAGCCCTAATAAAAAGGGGTAATGAAATCGAAAAAGCGTCAAATTTTTTCAAAATTTACACTACCGTCGGAGCGTAAGGGGTACTCTGGGCTACCCCTACTAGGGCTGCTCCTGATGGTACATACTATGGATCAAATGTGTTGTGTCAGTCTTCCTATGTCAACAAACTTGATTTATGTTGGGTGTCTAAATGTATCCTCTCCTTTTGAACATACCCCATGTGATAATATTTTTTTATTGATGCCCTTACCTCAAATTTGTGAGAGAAAAGGTACGTTTAGCATGTATATTATAACAAAAAAAAAAACTTTTTGTTAGGGTTAGAGAGAAACTAGGAGTTAGGAGATTTTATTTTAATTTCTGGATATCCTCCAGTACGTTCATTCAATCAAAATATAACCAAACAAGAGTTACACATGGCACCCCTCAACAATAAAGAAACAATCTAAATAGTCCATGCAACATGCATACTTAACAAATAAATAAAAATAGAAAATTCACGTAACAATGCCCCTCGCTTAACCAACTTCTTGACCAAAGCTCATTGAACTCGGGAAAACGTAACTTCATGTCATCCAAGAACTCTCATGTGGCATCTTGCTTCGTTTGTCCTCCCCACTGCACCAAGACTTTCATCGCCGCTCGATTACCTCTTTTTACCAATTTTTGGTCCAAACTGACACGGGGGTGAGCCGAAACCGTGAGTCGGTTGGTAAGGGAATAATCTTCTCGGGTGGACCCAACGCTGGCTTGAGCAATGATACATGAAACACGGGGTGTATTTGTACATTGTTTGGAAGGTCTAATTTGTAAGCAACCTTGCCGATTCTTTCCAACACTAGGAACGGACCGAAGTACCGGGGAGTAAGCTTCGAATGTTTGTGCATCCTCACTGAACTCTGCATGTAGGGACGAAGTTTAAGATAGGCCCAAGTGCCCACATCTAATTCTCGCTCAGTTTGACGCTTGTCAGCTTGTTGCTTCATGCGGTTTTGAGCCTTTAAGAGTGATTGTCGCAGAAGTTTAATTGTGACCTCCTTATCTTGCATAAATCCATCTACATCAGTGCCCACTGCATCCTTGGGTATATAGGGGATGTAAATTGGCGGTGGAAACCCATATAGTGCTTCAAAAGGTGACTTACCGGTTGACGTGTGAAATGTCGTATTGCACCACCACTCCGCCAACGATACCCAGTTACCCACGAGTGTGGCCTCTCCATCACCATGCAACGGAGATAACCCTCCAAACACCGATTGACCACCTCCATTTGACCGTTAGTTTGGGGGTTGATAAGTTAACCGTTACACCTTGTAAAGCCATAAACTCCTTCCAAAACGCACTTAGAAATACCGGATCTCTATCAGACACGATCGAAGAAGGACACCCATGCAACTTGTAAACATTGTCGAGAAAGGCTTGGGCGACATCCTTAGCAGTATAGGGGTGGCATAGTGTAATGAAGTGGCTATACTTCGTTAGACGGTCAACTACGAAAATTGTATCCTTTCCTTTTGCCTTTGGTAATCCCCCAATGAAGTCCGTAGATATGTCTATGAATATGCTCTCGGGAATGGGGAGAGGCTGTAAAAGACCCGGCGACCCAATGTTTTGGTGTTTGGCTCGCATACAAACATCACACCCTCTTATAACTTGTCGGACTAGCTTGGAAATTTCCTTCCAATAAAAGAAGCCTTTGATACTTTGTGTAGTGGCATGCACCCCCGAATGACCCCCTATAGATGACCCATGACATAGAGTAACAATCTCCATACGTAACTCAGGTTCATTACCCACTACCATTTTCCCTTTTTTTGATAGCCACTTTCCATTCCATGTATAGTGAAGTACCGTTGCACCATTTTTTATAGTTTCCACCATCCTTTGAATCTCTACATCCCCAAGTTGACTATCAATTACTCTCTGTAGGAGCAACTGTTCAAGGGTAGAGACCGCGGTTATAAAAAGTGTAATTCCTTGGACCCTTGAAAGTGCATCTGCCGCTACATTTTCCTTCCCCTTTTTGTAGTCAATTGAGTAATCATAACCCATCAATTTTGCTGACCATTTGTGTTGCAACCGGGTAGTCACCTTTTGAGTCAACAAGTGTTTCAAGCTTTGTTGGTCGGTGCGAATAAGGAAGTGACCGATAATCAAGTAGTATTGCCATTGTTTCACTACGAGTAGGATAGCTAGTAGTTCTTTTTCATAGACGGATAACGCTTGTTGTCTCGGGGAAAGGGCTTTACTAATGAACGCAATAAGGTGTTTATCTTGCATTAACACCGCCCCTAACCCGCATGCTGATGCGTTGGTCTCTACTACAAATGTTTTTGAGTAGTCGGGGAGAGCCAATACCGGAGCTGAGGCTAAGGCATTTTTAAGTTGTTGAAAACCGTCATACGCATCTTTTCCCCACTTAAAAGCAACTTTTTTAACAAGCCTGTGAGCGGTTTCGCTATTATCCCGAACGACCTAATGAAGCGACGATAGTATCCCGCGAGACCTAGAAAACCCCGTAGTTGTTTTAAGGTAGTTGGCACAAGCCAACTACGAATGGCTTCTACCTTGCTCGGGTGCGTTCTTACCCCTTCCGCGGATATCACATGACCCAGTTGCTCGACTGCCCGTCCCCCAAATACACACTTTGACTCCTTGGCAAACAAACTATGTTTCCTCATAAGAGTTAACACCTTTGTAAGAAGGTCTCTATGTTGTGCTGTCGTCAAAAAATAGCAAAACTCCCTTGCGTATAAATGACTGGAAAACGTGGTTCAATAAGGTTTGAAAGGTTGCTGGAGCGTTCGTTAACCCGAAAGGCATGACAAGGAATTCATAGTGGCCTTCGTGAGTTCTGAAGGCGGTTTTGTGTACGTCCCCCGGGTACATGCGTATTTGGTGATAACCCTACCTCAAGTCAAGTTTAGAGAATAAAGTCGCCCAACCTAGCTCATCAAGAAGCTCCTCGATCAAGGAATCAGGAACTTATTCCTTACCGTTGCTTTATTTAAACGTCGATAATCCATGCACATACGCCATTGACCATCTTTTTTCTTGACAAGAACCACCGGAGCTGCGAAGTCGCTTTGACTATTTCTAATAATCCCTGCATCTAAAAGCTCCCTTGTTGTCTCTTCAATTATATCTTTCTGCACCATGGGGTACCGATACGGTTTTTGACTAATCGGTGAGGTGCCTTCTTTAAGAATAATACGATGGTCGAATTCTCTTTTTGGTGGCAGGGACTTGGGAACCTCGAAGACATCTTGAAATTCTTTTACTAACTCTTGCCACTCATCTTGTTCCCCTTTTTCAATCACCTTTGAGCTAAAATAAGTATCAGATCCACTAGTTGATAAATGAAGGCTAAATAGTTGTGCGTCATTTTCTTTTTGTAAAATACCTTTTCCAATGAACACAAAGCAATCTTGTTATGCTCCATGCCCTTCAGCTCACAAGTTTGTCCCTCAATATTAAATTTCATAGTCATCTTTTCAAAGTTCCATAATACGTCGTTTAACGGTAGGAGCCATTGAATACCCAAAACCATATCATAACGTTCAAGGGGAATAATAAGTACCTCCGCAGTGAACCACTTACCTTGCATAGTCCATTTGAAATCCGAACAACTTTGTGTACATTGAACCGGGTTACCGCTAGCTACGCTTACGGTTACTGGTGGAATAGACTTTACCGGGCATTGTAATTTCTTGGCCAAACGAACATCTATAAAGTTGTGAGTCGAGCTCGAATCTATTAGTATATGAAGTTGGCGGGTTCCCATTGCTCCTTGCACCCACATGGTTGACAACGAAGGAGTCCCGGTTAAAGCATGAATGGAGATCACATGGTTCAGCTCCCCTTCCTCGGTTAACTCGGGATCGGGTTCCGTTTCTTCATCTTCTTCCGCTTCCATAATAAACAACTGAGTTTTAGGACATTTGTGACCCGGTACAAACTTTTCAGTGCACGAAAAACACTCGCCTTTAGATCTTTTAAGCTCGAGCTCCTTGGCGGTAAGCCTCCGTGAAGAGTTAGCCCCGGTTTTGGTTGTCATTGGTCGTATATTTGGGGTTGGAAACAATGGCAACTTTGTTGCATTTACTGGTGGGGAAATTCTTACTTCATCGCTACTGTGTTTTGCAAAAGCCATTTCCCCTTTACTATTCTTCAATTTATTAACCCAAGTGGAGTTATTCAAGTGATGGGTTTTTGCTAAACCATAAGCATCATGCAAAGTGCGGGGTTTGAACATTTTCACTGGTCCACGAACTTCTGGTTTGAGGCCTTTTAAATATAAAGTAACAGCTTGGGTTTCACTTAGATTTACCTTGTTGAGGAGGCCATCAAACGCTTTGTTATAGTCGAAGTGTAGTGAGTTGGTTTGTTCAAGCGAGGCAATCTCTTCTAATGGATCTTCAAACATGGCATTGGAGAATCGACTTGAGATGGCCCGGATATAGTCTTCCCATGGGACTTCAAAACGGTAGCCCCGCGCGTATGCATAAAGGCCCGATGCCATTGTATAGCATCCCTTCTAGGTGAACCGCCACAACCCTGAGTTTAATCTCCTCCGGGGTTTCGTCGAGTGCGAAAAAGTGGTCGCAACGATAAACCCATGCCTCCACATCTTCCCCCGAAAACTTTGGGAAATCCACTTTTCCGATCCGCATAGATCTAGTTCCACCCTTGGGATCGGAAGGCTAACGACCCAAAGCTTAAGCTCCCGCCGCCCGGGCTGGTAGCGCTTGTCTTTTCTTGAACGGCCTTAAGTATCTCTTCTTGTTGTTTCATTGTGCGCTATTGAGCTTTCATGGATTCTTCTTGTTGTTTCAACAAGGCCGATAAGGTTGCTTGGATGTCAGAGATTGCCTTGTCATGGTCCTTGAGAGTTTTGTCAGCCTCTGGGTTACACGTATTCGTCATGGCAACGAGAAGGATTCCGACCGAAGATCGGAACGGCTCTGATACCCTTGGGTTAGAGAGAAACTAGGAGGTAGGAGATTTTATTTTAATTTCTGGATATCCTCTAGTACGTTCATTCAATCAAAATCTAACCAAACAAGAGTTATACATGGCACCCCTCAACAATAAAGAAACAATCTAAATAGTCCATGCAACATGCATACTTAACAAATAAATAAAAATAGAAAATTCACGTAACACTTTTTGAAACAAAAAATATTCATTATAAAGATGAGAGCACTTGAACACATAGTTTATATTTGGTCTAAGATGTCATGTGTACTTGTACTATTCCTAGCTAACGATTAGTAAGAACTAATATGCTATGTGTGTGTTTATTGCTTCGAGTTTTAATGACATAAAAATTGCCATCTTACCTATCTATTTGAAGTGCCGTAGATGAACAGATGAATTCCGAGTTTGTCGCTTCCAATGTGGCGGCGTTTAATCACTTGATTGACTTGGGGAGCTGTGTGAGTATACTATGGGGAGTCATCATTTCACTTTCATGGCGGATGCAACAAACTTAGTAAGGTGGATAGGTTCCTAGTAAGCAAGGATTTCTTTGGTAAATGGCCAAGGGCGTGAGTCACAACCCTTAATAGACACCTATTAAATCATTTCCTTATATTGATGCGTGTCTGTTTGTATTATTTGGGTCATAGCCCGTTTCAATTTTTTAACTCTTGGCTCGAACTCCCGGGCTTCAAAGAGTATGCTAAAATCTTGTGTGGCTCTTTTGTGTTTAATGGCAAGGCTGATTTGGCGTTAGCCACGAAACTTAGGTGGCTAAAGAATTGTATAAAGGACTGGTTGGCAACCGAAAAAGTTAGATTGAAGAGTCTGCCACGCATCTCCAATAGGTTGTCGTTATTCTGGAACGCACAATTGAAGACATGGTGCTTACGGATGCTGATTGTATGGAAAGGACAATGCTAGGAAATCTTTGTTGGAAATTGAGACTTAAAGCCTTGGATGCCAGACAAAATCGCGGGTCAAGTGGGCGGTTGATGGGGATGAAAATACTTCTTTTTTTTTTTCACGCGGTTATCAAATTTAATCACTCGTCAAACAGAAGCATTGAAGGGTTGTTGTTTGAGGAGACTTTGGTTACGGATCCAGTGGTGCTTAAAGTAAAAGTTGTGGAGTTTTTTACCCATAAATTCTTTGAGCCAATTCAGCACAGACCAGTTTTTGAAGGATCTTTGTTCTCTGGTTCTCTCTCAATCTGAAGGTGACGGGTTAGTGCTTTCCTTTTCATTGTTGGAAATTGAGCGAGCGGTTTGGAATTACGCTGGAGATCAAGCGCCTAGACCCGATGGCTTTAATTTTACTTTTATTAAAAGAATCTACCCATGCTTAAAGTTGGATTTTTGAGACTTTTTAATGAATCCCATTGGAGGGAGTCTATTTCAGAGGGTTGTTTCTCTTTGTTTTTATTCCTAACGTTAAAGTTCCCCTTCGAATCCGGACTTTAGGCCAATAAGTCTTGTGGGGTGTATTAATAATGTGATTTTGAAGGTTTTGGCAAATCGACTTGAATGTGTTATTGGGGGATTCGTATTGGAAGAGCAAATGGCGTTTCTTTCGAGTCAGGACATTCTTGATGGGCCTTTAATGGTGAACAAAACTATAGCTTGGATGCGTAGGGCCAAGAGGAAAGGTTATTTAAAGTCAGTCTAGAGAAAGCATATGATATATTATGTTGGAAGTCTTTGTTGTATATTTTGGCGCAAATGCACTTTCCTAGGAAAATGGGTTAAATGGATTTCGGCTATATTGACTATCGCCCGCTCCATGCTTGCTAAAAGGTGGTGGCGTTTCAAGACGGAACAAGAGGCTTTATGGAGAAAGGTCGTGTGGGCGGTTCATAGTGGTATCTGATCTTGGGATTTCATTCCTAGGAAGTTGTTTATAGTTGGTACATGGAAACAAATTGTGGGCATTGACGTTGAGCTCTCTAGGATGAACATCAGTTTCCTAAACACCATCAGGAGGTCAGTTTGGAATGGGGCTTTGTTGCTGTTCTGATTGATTCTTGAATCGGGTCGCAATCTCTTAGGACGATATATCCTAATCTTTTCGTGCTTGAACAATATAAGGGTGTGTAGCAGTAGATAGGCTGAAAAATAATGCTACGGGTCCTGCGCTCTACTGGGATTTCTGCTCGGGTTAACTTGTCTTCAATCGAGCAGGATGAGTTACAGGGTTTAGTGGGCCTTTTATGGGCTATTTCAATGGGTCAGGGAAATGACAATTGGTGTTGGGAGATTAGTGGGACATGTGCCTTCTCTATAAAAAATCTCAATGCTGAATTGGTGTGTGTCGCTAGATTTCAACCCACGTTTCTTTTTACCTGGAACAGGTGGGTTCCTAAGAAAGTGTGTTTTGTGTCATGGCGTGCCATTTTAAATAGGTTGCCAACCACAGATGCCTGCAAGTGCGCAACATCCATGTCCCTGATCCTATGTGCAAGCTGTGTGGGGATGTCTCGGAGACCATTGAACACTTTAGCTAGGAATTCTGGATCTCGGATATGTCACACCCCAACCGATGGCGGAATCATCGGGGCGTGGCACTATGTGGTTCAGATTGTTCGAGAGAATCCACAACGACTATTTTTAAATTACAATATTTAAGCGTCAATTTCCCATACAATCAACATACAATCATTACATAATCATCACGAATTCCATTAATCTCAAACAATTTTCAAAGTCGATTACAATTTATTACAAGTTTCTAAGCAAAATCCTAAATCCATTTGCAGCGAGTAGAAACATTAACCTGCAACATACGTTAAAATAATTGTCAATACAAAAATGTATTGGCGAGCATATATGTTTTGATATAATAGCATAATAGATAAAACGGTGTCGTGAATTTCCACATACATAGACATGATACACATAACATACAAATTCACAAGACAAATTTCACATGTTAAGCTCTCGACGAGGCTGCGATGCACGATGTGGACTTCTAACTAGACCCCGTCGGGTGTTAGCCAAACTATAGTACCATACTAGCTAGGGTGGAGTCAACGAAAATATGTCCTAGTTTACATGTTCCTAGCATCACGTATAAATATGTAAAACAGATATTCTCATGTGATAAATTAGTTTAGCGTGTTTCGTGTGTTTTGATATAAACGTATGTTACACCCAAAAAGTGCATTAAAGAGAAAACGGGTCAAGTATACTCACAGTGAGTCATAAACAGTAGACACGAGCGAGATGGAGTGAGGAGAGTGTCGAGTCAGCCTGCGCGTTGAATCAGAAGTGCATCAGTCTTCCAGAGTGTTGAACAGTCGGAACGGAGAGTCGTGCGGGAACAATCCATTTCGCACGGAAATGGAATTTTCGTGCGAAAATTTTCGTACGAAAATAGAATTTTCATGCGTAAATTTTCGTGCGAAAATTTCGTGTGGAAATTTTCGTGTGGAAATGCCTGTTTTTGTGTCCAAAATCGAGTGTTTTCGCGTCTGTCTTCCGGAAATCGAGTGTTCATCCCTCCAACCTTAGGTTACTGATCAACCCAGCATCGGAGAGGTCTTTTGAGTGAGTGAGTCTCTTGTATGAACTCGGACTGGACCGTGTGAAACAAGTATGGTTCACGCGAGCCAGTCCAGATCGCCCAAGTGATTGTTCTTGCGTCTTGGTGCGTTCGGGACTAAGACTTCGTCTGAAACAGATGTATTTTCGAGTATTTCGTGACGGTTTCGACAGCTCCTCATTCCACTACTTAGTGAACGAAACATTAGTCAGTCTGATCCGTTTCGTGTGAAAATCGATTTAATAAAACAGTTTTGGTAGGATAAACACTTGGTGAGTTTGAAACAACAAGGTTTCGGGTCTGAGAAGCCAAGGCTAACTCAAACATGCTAGGTTAAGTGCTAAATCCTTAAGAAAATCAGAAAGTTTTATGAAAAAGATGAAGGTTTTGGTAAAACAGAGAAGTTTATATGAAATCAGAGATAATCTCGTGCAAAATCGTTGTAAAATCCATTGTAATTCGTGTGAAAAACGTAGTTTTCTTACTTGGAACAGAGAAAACGAGCTAGAGAGCTTTTTGGTGCGGAATGGCAGAAAGTTGGAGTGAATGGCGAGGGTTGTATTTATAGGCGGAGTGGAATGGAGGTGGTTTGTGAAATTTACGTGCGGAAATCCATATTTTCGTGCGAAAATGGTCATTTTCGCACAAAATATGCGATTTTCGCATGAAATATGTCTTTTTCACATGAAGACTGCCATTCGGAGCCAAAATACAACATTTTCGCAAAAAAAATGCAATTTTTGTACGGATTTTTTTTAGGATTCTAATGATTAAAACATGCACTTTTTACAAAAGGAACCTATGCTAGAAAAAAAAATTATTAAAAATCCTTTTGTAATGCTTTCGTTCATATTAGTTACTTGTATTAAGCGTTGCGTATAAAATGCGATAAAGCAAATTAAGCAAGAGCGAGAGCGAGTATTAAGAGTTTAATAAGCGTCTCAGTTCCCAAGTCCTGAGAGAGTCGCGTTGTCTAAGCGAGCAGATAGACTTAGAAACATTACGCAATGTTTATAGTATTAGCGAGTGCGTTATAAGCGTTGTGAGGTGCGATATAGTGCGAAAATAAGCGATGTAGTGTGAAAATATGCGATGTAGCGTAGTAAGCGATATAGGTTACATTATTATCCGAATCTCTGGTGCTAGGCGTAACAAGAGTAACGAGCAGCGAAAAAGCGGGTTGTTACAGTCTCCCCTACTTAGGAAATTTCGTCCCGAAATTTATTCGAAAGGAAGACTTGAGAATTGACACCATAGATAGCGATAAGGCGTTAGGGTAAGCTAAAGATGAATGAGCGATCAGCCGAGGATTGACGGGTGAAAGCGTCTCGGAGGTGTGGGGAAAATCGATGAGTAAAAGCGACTTAATTGACTCGTGGTTGATAACTCACGAGTTGGCGATCCAAAAATGCTTTTAAGTTTTCAAAATTTTTTGTTAAACTATTACAAAAGCTTTTGAAGGAACTCAATTTATGAAAAATTTCTCACATCGCCGCGTTAGGTTGAGTCGATTTACACTCATGTCGTAAGAAGGATTTATTTTTACTTGTCCAAAGGTTTTAATAAAAATCACAAAATTTAGAAAAATTTCCATTTGTTTCAAAACATAAGGTAAAAATAAAATTTAATGGTATCAAAAGTTCAGTTAGTGTCGAACCCCACATGGCCTCCTTCCACGAAAGTTTGTTAATATGGCTAAAACACTTATGTATAGGAAGTACCAGCGGCGTATCCACCATGTTTTAGCCATATCACCTCCGTCTCATGGGCGATGTAAGGTGTGTTGACGTGATATGGATAGATTTCAGTTTCCTTGGTCCAGGTGGTGAAGGGTTGGACCAAGAAATTATGAGGCTTGAATAACGTCGAACCCCACATGGCATCCTTTCACGGAAGTTTGTTAATATGGCTAAAGCACTTATATATAGGAAGTACCAACAGCTTATCCACCATGTTTTAGCCATACCGCCTCCGTCCCGTGGAGTGATGTTATGTGTGCCGAGATGACATGGATAGATTGACGATTGGAATAGCGAAGCGGTAAGAACGAGAGATGCGACAAGTGTTAAAACGTCATGAGGCGAAGACGATACGCGAAGAGATAACGTTTGAGCGTCGAGATGAGAAGGAGATAAGCAAAAACGATTGCGTTGAAACGTCGAAAGGCGATAGGCGAAGTGATGTGTGTGAATTATATATATTTTTATTGGGTTTTTCTTCACACAGATTTAGTTTTAAAAAGGGGTTTTCACCTAAAAACTAACTACACACACAAAGGGCAAGTGTACCCATCGGGAGGTAATATAATTTGTCGGTAAGAACCGGATATCAATCCGTGGACGCGGTGTCTCAATACTAAACTTTTGTTACTTCAAAGCCTTTTCAATCAAAGAGTTGGTTTTGTTCCTAAATTATCATGCAAAATAATGAACTACTACTAAACTAGAAAATAACAATATCTAAGAAAGGGTTGCCTAAACTAAGTATCCACAAACAAACATGTGACAACTAAGGGAAGGATCAATGGTGATGCAAGCTCTAAATTAACTAAGTCTCCAATCAAGGTTTCCTAGTTTATAATCTTTAGGAAAACTAAAATGAAATAATCACTCTAATCACCTAAAAATTATTATTTGAAGCTCCCTTGCTTAGTTAATGTTAACCTTTAAACAAGAGTTATTTGTTTGTCAAAACTCCTAACTCTAAAAGTTTGGAAAAATTACCATGAACAGCATAACAATCACCCTAACTTGCTTTCAAGTAAGTAACACTTTCATCATGTTCTTGATAAGAACCACAAGCATGGTCATGCTAGATAATAATCTTGGCCAAAAATCATCAATCTAACACAAACACAACTATAAAATCCATGTAAACATTAATATGATTTTTCTAAATCTAAATGCAAGAATTCCTACACATGTTCAAATCATCATTCAAGCAATGTTAACAATTACCATTCCTAGTTTCATGTTATGAATCATACTAACAAGTTACTAAGATTTAATAATCATAATCTTTACATGAGCTTTCCAACACAACATGTAAATACTTATGACCAAACATTCAAGAACAAAGACTTTAAAGCATGCATAAGAACTCCAAGAACAAGGTTAAGCACTACTATGAAGATTAACAAAAAACAATCACCACATCAACTTCCATGGTTATCACATATTCATAAGTTTCAACTAGTTTAGACAACACCAAATGTTTAGCCTACAAGGCTCATGGTAACCAAATCAAACATACAAAGACAATAATTGTTCATAATGTAAGAAGTTTCTAACCAAGATGAAAGACAAGTAAATGGTAATTTGAGTGGATCTCTAAGTGTAATACTCCTCTTCAAGGCTTCCTCTTGACTCCTACAAGCTTCCAAGGCAGATTCTTGAGAGAAATCTTCACCAAAATGCTCCAACTCTCCTCCAAATGAGCTTAAACCACGTATTTATGCTACTGGGAGTTTGGCACGACCATGCCACCTTTTGGCACGGTCGTGCTTGGTAAGTGTTAGAGTGCCTTTTTCGAGTGTTGACTTGTTTGCTAGCCATTTTGGGAAAAATCCCGCTCAAACATTTCTGAGGTGGCACGGTCGTGCTTCCTGATGAAATACTCGAAAATGTCTGAAATGATCCCGGGAACAAGCTGATCTGAGGCTGCTTTTGGCTTGGCACGGTCGTGCTAGTCTTCAAATCTTCCTGGTTTGCGCAGAAAATGAGAGTGTTGATGAGAGTGCCAATCAGGGTTGTCCTGGAACGGTCGTGCCATATCTGGCAGTTTGCTGGAAAACTCTGTTTTTGATCCTTTTTGCTCCAAAATCCTTCATTTCAACACCGGGCCGAAGCCCGAACCTGTATTTTCACAAACAACTCAAATGAGTACCAAAATCAATGAAAATACGACAAGTTCTCGCGTAAACGGGGTCTATTTGACGTTTTAAAGATGTATAAATTCTTATACATCAAACATCCCCACACTTGAACTTTTCTTGTCCTCAAGCAAACTAAAACAAACAAAAACTTTCTAAATGGCAATAATCTCAACTAGCATTTTATAAGCACAAACAAACAACTCGGGTTATAACAATTAAGGACTACTCGACATGATGAAAAAAAAACAAAAGTATATAAAATAAGTTTATGAGCAATGGTCCATCTTGGAAATCCCTACAAGTCTACCTCACATTCTCACAATGTTCACACACACTCGGCTAATATATGGGTGCACATACAATTTATGGAGTATGTGTAAAACACTCGATGCCACGACGATGACTATGCGATATCATAAGCTTGTGAAAAGATCAAATCTAATCACTCGACAAAAACATAACATGAATCATGAGGTCTTGTTTGGGTTGTAACTTGGCTAGGGTCAATGGTATGGAAGTGGATATTTAAATTGGCTAAAACGGTTGTAACCCGGCGGTTTGACTAACAAAAGAAAATAAGAACTATACAATTTAATATCATCTAACCGAGAGGTAATCAACGGGTTTACCTTTTCCATTCCAAAATTGCTCTAATGAAGCCACTTGGTGAGGCTTTTTCAACTATAATCGTTTTTCTCTTTTTTTTTTCTTTTTTTCACATGCTTGAGAGGAAAACTAAGTACGTATACTTAGATAAAAAAAACTCTACCCCATGATGTTGCAACTATAAACTAGGATACTATACAAAAGTAACAAGTTAATCACTAACTAAACCGGGCTTCCAAACAAAAATGGGTTAAAATTTAAAAGGCTAATTTGGCTAAGTGGCTAGTATTTAGTGGTTTAAAAGAAATGAAAGGGGAAGGCTCAAATTGGTTTAACTAAGGGAATGATTTGGGTGAGGGAATACATAAAAATTGGTTAAAAACAAAGGGTTTCCTAGTGCCTCAATCATTTTCATGTTATATATTTGTTTTGTGGCCTCGAAATGTATACCTAACACAAGTTCTAAACCACAAAAGTCATCCGGCTCACTCAATCTTTGCCCGCAAAAACATGAGCAAAAATAACTAAAGCTACAAAGGCTCAAAAATAACTCACGGAAACGGGCGTATTGGGTAAATATGTAAGGCAAACAAGTAGGTCAATCGCTTGATACCGGTACGAAGCAAATTACATTTCCTATTGATTTGTCCCCTGGACCTATTCTGATTCTTTCTCATGCTCAAGTGTATACAAAAAATTACTTACTGGTAATCCTCACGCGAGCAAGCCTTTTTTGCGTTCACCCTTTGTATATTCGTCAAAAATTTAGTGCTTTTATGTTGGGTTGATTATTAAGCCACAAAAATCATTCAAGAGCTTTATTTTATTGTTATTATTATTATTATTATTATTATTATATTATTATTTTTTTTTTTTTTTTTTTTTTTTTAGTGACAACAAAGCTCAAGCGCTAAACCACCTCCCCACACTTGAAATGTACACCGCCCTCGATGTACACAAAAACAAATATATGAAAACATATATAATGAAAGCGGAGGAAAATGGTAACACGAAAACTCCCCTGAAATGAAAGGGCATGAATAGAGCTAAAGGACATAGTAAGGAGCAACCACAACGAACCGCCAAGCCATCCAACAAATCAGCCTCTCAAACAAGCAACATTGCGCACTAGCAAACAAGATCAAATACACTAAAAATTACCCAACCCTATTTACCCTTGCCTTTATTTATTTAAACCACTAATCATAATAAAAGGAAATAAAAGATCACAACGGAGGGGTGTACGGACGGTGCAAAATGGCACACCCTCAAACACGAAATAGTAAAGTACAAAATGGAGACGGGGCTAAGACCTGTCACTCGGTCCAGAAGGACCGGTGTCGTCTCTGCGGTCAAATCGTGATCTGCGCGTGAAATGGGGAGGCGGCTGCGTGTATGGAGCATTCATTGAGTTCGCCATGTGCTACTACGAACTGAAAAGCCAGTCAAAACTCCGCCGTCTTTGCTCATACATGTCCTCCAGAAAATTACCCTGCCTATGTAGCTCTGTGCGAATCAGACCGACATCCCGTCTCGTCTCCTGCTAGCTCAAATCGAGCCTGTCCATCCTCTGCCAAAGATCAAGTGTAGTCGGGTTGTAAGGACCGTACCCGCCCTGCTCAAAGCCACCACCACCAAAATCACCATGCTCATGCTCCCAATTTGGGTTTTCGAAACCATGACCCAACTGCATGTGAGGAACCGCTCCCCCAGTGAATCCCTCAGGCTCGTGAACCGGAGCATCCTGCATGTGAACGTCATCACCACCATCACCATCATCACTACCAGCACTGTCATCATCCCCCACTTCAGGAAGCGGATCCCAAATCCTACCTAACTTGTCGACAAGTTTCGGGATACCATTAACCTTGCGTATCATATGCATGGAGTTCAGCTGGGCCACGTCAAGCAGACAGTAATCACAAGCTTCGGTTAGACCATCTAATGGAACTCGATAATACTTCGCGAGTTTAGTTACGAAAGCACCCCCGCAAATCTTTGACATGGGCGTCGAATCAATACCTCAGAAGATGGACTCCACAACACTTGCAGCTACATTGCAGTTTGAACCCGAAATGATGCAGCAAAGGTGGAAGAGATCGCGGTAGGTGATGTTTCCGGTGCTATCACCGCGACCCCGATCATGTGAAAGATGGCTCGCTCGATGACCCGATGAAGTGGGTCGAGTATCCAAGTAGCTTTAGCCTTGCATGGGTCCCAAACCCGACCCGGTACCGTGATTTGATCCCAGATGCTGCTCTATCAACCCCCGGCTCCCAATCTTGCAAACTGCCATCAAACAACTCGGTGTCGATTTCATCATCCTCATACAAGCCCAATACCTGTCCGAAGCGACTGATGGACTGGTGGTGCCATTTTCGCCCCAATCGGTAGCTCACACCAACCTTTTTATCGTATACTTCCGGGCATGGAAACGTGCATCTGAAGGATGCAAAGAAATCGATCACAAGCTCAACGTACTGTGGCTCAGCAATGTCAAATAGGCGGTTCCATGGAGGTGTCATCAAGTCCTCGAACCGCTCGGATTGACCGAGCAAATCCAAGTCTACGTTTTGAAGCCTCCTCATGGGCTCGATTTGGTTCCTCCGAGCCCATAACCGCTCCGCTTTCTGTATACAGTGCCCTTCTGGGCATTGTTGCTAAACCACATGAACGGGTGAACCATCTGCAAGACAAACGGAATCATTCAGCAACAAAAATGAAACAAAAACGGACCTCTGGACAGTTGGCACAGTCGTGCCTGGGTTTGGCACGGTCGTGCGTGGATGAACACCAATAGATTTTATGAAGTTTCTGGAAAAATTATGAAGTTCTGGGTTCATTCTTCAAGTGGCATGGCCGTGCCAGGGTTTGGCACGGTCGTGCGTGACCTGGTTCTGACCGATTTCTAGGCAAGTTTTGAAGATCTGGCAATTTTTTATGAAGAGCACAACCGTGCCAACCCTTGGCACGGTCGTGCTTGATGGATTTTCTAGGCAGATTGTGAAGAACAGTCACAATATTATGAATGGCACGATCATGCCAACCCTAATCACGATCGTGCGTGACGTAACCTAGAATCCCGAAATCGCTCAAAACGCAACCCAAACCCCAATTTTTTCATCTTTTTGCTTAGGGGTTTTGTAAATCGGTCACTTGTGTCAATAACAACACAAAAAACACTAAAAACGGGCTCGAATCGGGTGATTTAGACCGAGCCCTAAAAACAAAACATAAACTACTATGAAGAACAAACCCTAAGACTCAGGAACTTAACAAAGAAGAAGAAGGATTCGTACCTGGAATGATTGTTGGGATGGAAGAGACAAGAATTCTTGGAGGAAGCTAAGAGATGCAAGGGATTCGTGAGTGTTCTTGATGGGTTCAAGTGAGATGAAGAAGAAGAGTTTAAAGAAAAAGTGGTTGAGTTTATTATTGGTGGGTGCTATTATTGGTTCTGCAAAGGGCTGACACTAGCAGGTCTGGTAGTGCCAGATTTTTCGGTTGCTAGTGCTCGATTTTCGGAGTTTTTTTTAAACATTTAAAGTTTATACAAAAACTGATTTAGAAAATAAAGGGTGAAAAGAAAATAGAATTAAGCCGAACTCCTTGAACCCGGGACACTCACGAAGCATCTCCTACCAAGAAAATAGGCGAACTAACATACCTGAGAGCTGGCAACAAGCACTAACACCCCTCGCGACCAGAACGAACCGAAACCTGAAAAAAATAAAAACAAACAACCAACACAATATATATACAAAAACGGGCTAAGTTCATTTACGAGTCTTCAGCTAGACTCACCACCCCGCATTAATTTGTTCCTTGGGTGGAGGGTAACAACCTCCTTACTCTGATCAATGGGGCCTCCAACATAAGCCTTTAACCTATGCCTGTTGACTTTAAACAACCGGCCATCCTCGTGACCTATCTCCAAAGTCCCGTAAGGAAACACTGACCGTACAGTGTAGGGACCTGACCATCGAGACTTGAGCTTACCAGGAAATAACCTCAGACTAGAGTTGTATAACAACACACAATCACCCACTCGGAATTCCTTCTTGTCCTTCAAGCAGCTATCGTGCAACGTCTTGGTGTGTTCCTTGTATAGCTTGGAGCTCTCATATGCATCATTCCTTAGCTCCTCAATCTCGTGGATCTGCACAAACCTGTTCTCGCTCGCAGCAGCCATATCAAGATTAACTGTCTTCAAAGCACAATAGGCTTTGTGCTCGAGCTCCACAGGAAGATGACAAGACTTTCCATAGACCAATTTAAATGGTGTGGTGCCTATAGGAATCTTGTAGGCTGTCCGGAAAGCCCACAGTGAATCATCTAACTTCTCGGACCAATCCTTACGGCTAGAATTAACCGTTTTCTCCAAAATCCGCTTGATACCCCGATTAGTGACCTCGACCTGCCCACTTGTCTGTGGGTGGTATGGTGTAGAAAACCGAAGCTGCACACCATATCGGGACAATGCTTTCTCAAGCTGTGCATTGCAGAAATGCGTCCCATGGTCACTAATCAATACCTTAGGGGCACCAAATCGAGCAAACAACTTATTCAAAATTTTCATCACTACTCTAGCATCATTTATTGGTAAAGCTTGTGCTTCAGCCCACTTGGATACATAATCGACAGCAACTAGGATGTAGCGGTTACCGAAAGAAGTCGGGAAGGGACCCATGAAGTCTAGCCCCCATACATCAAAGATCTCACAGACTTGGATGCCGTTTTGTGGCATCTCATGGCGTGCTGAACTATTGCTTGCCCTCTGGCAAGCATGACAAGACCTTACCCACTCATGGGCATCATGAAAGATAGTCGGCCAAAAGAATCCAGAGTTGAATACTTTCTTGTTGGGATTGAACCCTATGAAAGGAACAGATGATACAAAGCCAAATAACACTATCCGAGCTTTGGTTAAACTATCAGAGGTTACAACCTCTATTGTACATACACTGCTTTCCCTAAAGACTGCTCTCCTATCATCTGACTTAACAAAGTTGCAAAGCTCTGCCAGAGTTACAAGGATCAGAGGATAGAGATCAGAGCTTAGTCATTAGATAGATTATCAATGTAACAGTGCTAAGCACTGATAGTTAGTGTTAGTAGTGTTTGTAGTTAGTTACATATAGGTTCCTGTCACTATCAACCCTGACGTCATCAAAGATGCTCAGTGGTTAGATAGTTTAGTATAAATAGGTAACTTTTGTAACAGTTTAACTTGTCTATCAAAAGATTAACTTTCACATATCATCTTCTCTGCATTTTCTTGCTACCAAACTTCAATTGCAAAGGCTGAGGGGGAGTTTGTGAATCACATGCGAGTTTCCAACTTGAAAGCATGATGATGATGAAAACAAACGACCATTGTTTGTAGTAAAAGTTTTCCATTAATTTCCGCTGCAAATCTCTTTTAAAACTCAATCATTTTTCATTTTTGAAACAAAAACTACAAGTAATTCAAACTCAGATCCTAACAATTGGTATCAGAGCTTGATTCATCAAATTCGATCTAACAATCGATTTGATTTGAACAAATCAACTCTCTGCTATTTAGTTTGGTTGTTTTTGCTTGATAAACAGAGTTTTATTACGTTCCAAGTTTTTACAATATAAATCTGTGAAAAATCAACTGAAAATGTCTCAAAACACACAGGATGCCAACTCTGGATCCTTGTTCAAACCGCTGATGCTCAAAATAAATGAATATTTCATTTGGCAACGATAAATGGGTCATATCCTTGCTCAGCAAAACACCGGTTGCTGGAGATCTGTTGCTTATGGACCTCATGTTCCGATGGTTCCAAGCACAGAGGATCCAACTAAACAAGTGCCAAAAAATCCTGAAAACTTTTCAGAGCAGGATTTCCAGAAAATTGAATTGGATGCTAAGGCATTTAGCATAGTTGCTTCAGCCTTACCCAATGAGATTTATGCTGGTCTACTCCATTGCAATAGTGCAAAGGAATTACGGGATGCACTGAAAGAGCAAATCGGTGGGACTGAGGAAGTGATTGAAAGTAATAGAGAAGTTCTAAATCAGCAGTATGAAACATTTTGTCACTTGAAATGAGAGTCTCTAACACAACAGTTCGAACGTTACAGTTGTCTCATCAGTGAACTTAGACTGGTTAACGTGGTTTTTCCTAATTCGACTATCAATAGTCGTTTCCTTAGATCGTTACCAGATAAGTGGGAGACTGTAGCTTATGTAACACAAAAGTCTGTTGGGTTTAAAGAAATGTCGTTGACACAACTTCATGGGATACTCCTCACTTATGAGAGAGAGTTAAACCAGAAAAAGATGTTGCAAGATTCTGGCAAAATGACTGATGATTACTCATTGGGTAATACAACTCTTTTTGGCCAAGAAGAGGGATCTGGCAGCAGTAAGGACCAAAGTTATGATCACTATATAGACATTACTTCTGGTGGGAACTTTGGATCTGAAACATATGCACCCAACTATTCTTTCACTGCTAGTGGGGAAAGCCAAACCTCTGATAATCTATCCTTTGAGCTGAATGACTTGCAACATTTTGACCCTTTTGATCTTGAAGAAATGGATATTTTGCACCAACTGGCCCTATTGAGTGTTAGGGCTGGTAAATTCTATAAAAGAACTGGTAGGAAATTCCCAGGATTGCATGGGGGATTGAAGGTTGGGCTGGATAAATCAAAAGTCAAGTGTTATAAGTGTAATAGGTTAGGACACTTTGCAAGAGAATGCAGGTCTCAAAATTCTGGACCAATAGTGACTCATCCTGGCCCTAGACCTCAGCACACACAAAACACTGCTCACTATTCCCAAAATGCCCTGCTCAACATGTTCAAAACACTGCCCACTTTGCACATCCTGCTTCTACTGTTCCAGTGCATTATGTTCAATCCATTGCTCCACAAATTCAATATGTTCAGGCACCATCACATCCTCAAGTGCATGTACAACAAGTACCCATTGTCACACAACCTGCTCAAACCACTGCTAGTCCAGCTGAGGTTGGTCAACAAAGCTTTTTCACACAAAGTTATGTTGACTGGAGTAGCTTGCCTGAGGATTTGACTGATGAGAACTTTGCTTTAATGGCCAAAAATGATGTTGAACAAGAATTTTGTTTAATGGCCTTAGAGAAAATTGCTGAAGGTGTTGAATCTGTGGAGTTAGTGTCAAAAACTGATGAAGTTCAAGTTTGTGAAGAAACAGTGGTTTCAAGTGAAGAAAAGAAAAATGTTGTTGATAAGGAAAAGAAGTCTCCTGATGACCCATGGAATGTTGATATATGTGAAGATGAGTGTGATTGTGCTCTCATGGCTGCTACAAAGGTATCACCTCAGATCCTTAAAGATATATGTTCTGACAAATGCATCATTGCTTTTGCAAACATTAAGCAGGTGAATGAAAACCTGAGGAACAAAATTTTAGAAGATGAACTTAATTTTGGAAAACTGATTAAAGAGTTAAAATCAAAGTTAAGTGAAAAAGATTCTGAAATGAGTAGCCTGAGACATGAATCAAGCATAACCAAGGACCAACTCCAAACTATGGTAGAAAAATACCTAGTGTGTAAAAAGGAGTTAGAAGAAACCCAAATCTCTTGTGAAAAATGGGTTGAGTCCTGTAAAGGTTATGAGATTATGCTTGATGCTCAGATCAAGAGCAACATTAAGTTTGGTGTAGATTTTAGAACCTACGACCAAAATTAAAAAAATGTTGCTGAAATTGATTCTGAGTTGGTTGAAATAGCCCCAACAAATTTGGCTGGTGAAGAAATAAAAATCATAGATAAAGCTGGAAACAAAATTGTTTTGGAAAATCAGAGGTTTCAACAAAAGATAAAGAAATTGAAAAATATCAGTTTAAACCAACCTGGTCAGATGAATGTGTTATTTTAGAAAACTTTAAGCCAATGGACTTTACAACCTCTGATGGTATTAAAGCCTCAAAAGCACTGGTGATCCCTATCAAAGATGTACCAGCAGAGGTTACAACCAATGCTGATAAAAAGTCTGATAGGAAAAGAAGAGTAAAGATTAAAAACTTGATTTGTGAATTTTGTTAAAAATAGAAATCATATGGTTGCAGATTGTTTTCTTTTAAAAGCCTTGACATTAACAAAACTTGTGTTATCAAAAACTCTTCAAGATGCACCATCTGCAACAAAACAAATCACTTAACTCAAGAGTGTGCCTATCTCAAAAACTATGAGCAAAAGGTACAAAAGATCAAGGCAAAAGTACTAGAAAGAGAAGGTTCAAGTTCTGCTGGAAATAAATCTAAGCAGATTTTTGAACCAACTGAAACATCTGTTACAAAAGCTTGTTCCTAGAGAGGTGCAAGTGACAGATGCCCCACCATCAAATTTATTTCCAAGAGGGTATGGCCAACCAGCCTATAAAAGGGTTCCTCTTACTTATGAAGGATACAAAAAGCCTTCAAATCAAAGAGTGAATAAGCATCCCTATGGATACAATCATCTGATAGAAATGGTCAATAGCAGATGTTACAAGAAAATATCCAAACCACTGATCATTGTCCTAGACTTGAGGCTGGACCATCTGTAACCCCATCCAAAGCCATTTTGGCTTTGGAGACCTATCTTAACTGATCTATTTACTTGATGTGCAGGGACCCTCTACTTGCCTTGATAGCTTATGGTATGTAGATAGTGGAGGTTCCAGGCACATGACAGGATGTAGAGCCCTTCTCAAGGACTTCATGGCTCATGGGGGGGGTGATATATCTTTTGGTAATAACTCAAAGGGAAAGGTTTTAGGGTCTGGGTCGGTTTTGGCTGGTAAAATCAAGTTTGAAAATGTGAATTTAATTGACAATTTGAAATTTAACCTGCTGAGTGTCTCACAAATGAGTGACAAAGGGTATGGATCCTTCTTCACTAAGAAAACTTGTCAAATTGTGGGACCAGAGGTTGTTAAAAAGATTGATCAAATCATTGCTGAGAGCAAAGCATAACTCACTGCACATAGAAGTGGTAATGTGTATGTGGTAGATATGCTAAAAGATAATCCTATGTCTGGAACATGCTTATTCTCAGTTGCTTCTAGCAAAGATACTGAGTTATGGCATCGAAGACTTGGACACACAAATCTTAAAACTATTACCACACTCTCAAAACAAAGTCTTGTAAGAGGTTTGCCTCACAAGCAATTTTCCTGTGAAGAAAATTGTGTTTCCTGCTTAAAAGGAAAATAACATAAAAGTTCTTTCAAATCAATTGAAGAGTTCAAACCAAGCCAGTGTTTACAATTGCTTCACATGGACTTGTTTGGCCCAATGCAAATCATGAGCTTAAAACACAAAAGGTATTGCCTAGTGATAGTTGATGATTTCTCTAGGTTTACATGGACCTTCTTTCTCCATTCTAAGGATGAAACTGCAATCATTTTGCAAAACTTTGTTAAACAAGTAGAAAAGCAATTTGATCTTCCAGTAAAAATCTTTAGGAGTGACAATGGAACAGAGTTTAAAAATAAGGAGTTGGATGCTTTTTATGAGTCAAAAGGAATTGTTAGACAATATAGCATTCCAAGAACTCCAGAGCAAAATGGGGTGGTTGAAAGGAAAAATAGAACTTTAATTGAATCAGCAAGAACTATGCTTGCAGACTCTGGTTTACCCTTGTCTTTCTGGGCAGAGGCTGTAAACACCGCTTGCTATGTCCAAAACAGAGTTTTGATTAACCCCAGGCATCAAAAGACTGCCTATGAGATTTTGTATAAAATCAAACCTCTGATTTCCTATTTTAAAGTTTTTGGCTGTCCATGCTTCATTTTGAACTTAAAAGATTCTATATCTAAGTTTGCAGCCAAAATTGACTGTGGTTATTTTCTGGGATACTCAACCACTGCTAAAACCTACAGAGTTTTTAACTCTAGGACCAAGTGTGTTGAAGAAACTTTGAATGTGAAGTTCGATGAACTTTCATCACTGAAAATCCCAGCAAATCCTGATTTAGATGAATTCACATTTGCTGATGTTTCTATCAAGCTAGACAATGCAGGTACACCACAATCATCCAGAGAAGATCAAGATCAAGAATATGACTGTGTGCTTCCACAAACAAAAGTTAATTCTTCCAACAGAGGATCAGGTGCCACAAGCTCTTTGTAAACTCTGCCACTTCTGGGTCAATAGTGTTTGATCCTCAAACCTCTGTCAGTTCACAAAATCAAACATCTTTTGATAAAAGTCCTACATTTGGGCACAAAAATCATCAGAATGTTACCTCTATACCCCCAATACCACCACCTCCATTTACATCAGCAGCTGATACTTCAAATTCACCAGCAGAGGTTAGCTCAGATGATACACATTTGCAGCCATCACTTCAAAATGCTATTGTTCCATACCAAGGTGATTTGATTTATCTCGAAAGCCATACAACAGATCAAGTTATTGGCAACATCAAATCTGGGATGCTCACACGGAGCCAATCCCAAAATATTTGTCTTTTTGCTGGTTTTCTATCACTCACACAGCCAGTCAAGTACCAAGAGGCACTAAATGACAACAGCTGGGTAGAAGCCATGCAAGAAGAACTCCTTCAGTTCAAGAGACAACAAGTTTGGGAGCTTGTGCCACTCCCAAAAGATGTAAGTCCAATTGGCACAAAGTGGGTCTTCAAGAACAAAACTGATGAAAGGGGTATTGTTGTCAAAAACAAAGCAAGTCTCGTGGTTCAGGCTATAGACAGGAAGAAGGTATAGACTATGATGAGACTTTTGCTCCTGTAGCAAGGTTGGAAGCTATTCGCCTGTTCTTAGCTTTAGCTACTAACCACAACATAATGGTGTATCAAATGGATATAAAGAGTGCATTTTTGTATAGAAAAATCAAAGAAGAGGTGTATGTCTGTCAACCTCCAGGTTTTGAAGATGCATTCCATCCTGATCATGTCTACAAGCTCAACAAAGCCTTGTATGGCTTGAAGCAAGCACCAAGAGCCTGACATCAAGTTTGCAACATGTGTTTGTGCCAGATCACAGGCATTACGTAGAAAGTCTGATCTTATTGCTGTAAAAAGGATATTCAGATAGATAAAAGGTGCTCCCACACTGGGTATCTGGTATCCAGCTAATGGGAATATTGAGCTTTCAGGTTTTTCAGATAGTGACTTTGCTGGGTGCAAAACTACAAGGAAGTCTACATCAGGAGGATGTCAATTCTAGGTGATTGTCTAGTGTCTTGGCAAAGCAAAAAGCAGGTTGCAGTTTCAACATCCACTGCTGAGGCAGAGTATATTGCTGCTGCTAGCTGCACTGCTCAACTCTTGTGGCTTCAAAACCAGTTGCTGGATTTTGGTGTAACTGCACTAAAGACTCCACTCAGATTGGACAGTCAAGCTGCTGAAAACATCATTAAAAATCTAGTTTCTCATTCAACTACAAAGCACATTGACATCAGACATCACTTTGTGAGAGATTGCTATGAAAAAGGTTTGATTTCTTTGCATCATGTCCATACTTTAGATCAGTTGGCATATGTTTTAACCAAGGCATTGGATACATCTACCTTTGAAAACTTGATCTCAAGAATTGGAATGCTAAACATGGATTAATAACAAGTTTTCTTGTAAATTCATGCGTACATAGCATCAAAATGTTTTCAGAAAATCAATAACTCATCCTTAAAAATAGTTAAAAGTCTGCTCATAACATCTGTTTGCTCAAAACCTATGATAGGTTTCAAAATCTTATCCACTGTTAAAGTGTATCCTCTGACATCCATCTTTACCACTTTTTCAAAACACTGATAGCTATCCACTGATAGTGTTAAAAATCAGTACTTTTCTCATCAGAGGTTACACGTGGCCAGATGTTAGCCATCAGATCTTGCATCAGATGCCATGTCATGTTCACTTTTTCAAAACCCTATAAAAGCCCTGTTTTATTCCTCACCAGTGTTTACCCTAAACTGTGTCGACTTCAAAAATCTCAATTCGTAACTCCCGGAACTTCTTCGTAGTGGCTCCCCTCCATGCCTCATTTCATAGGGAACCTCAAAGTGGCTCTATTTCATTATATTCCATCCATATCCCAATTCCATTCATTTAATATCCTTTTGGTGTCATTAACATAACAGATGTCATTTCTAGTCTATCTCTTTCTATTTCTTTCTATATATGGAAAGTTTCAAAATCATCATATAATAATCCAGAAATTGCAATAGAAAAGATAAATGGAGGTTTGTGATGATTTTGAAATCTTTTCTACAAGGTAATCTAGTATCCTTATACATGAAGATAATCAATTTGGTCGTTGTGGTCGGACTCTATTATGGATTTCTGACCACATTCTCCATAGGACCCTCCTATCTCTTCCTTCTCCGAGCTCACGTTATGGAAGAAGGAGAAGAAGGAGCCGAGAATAAGGTATCAGCAACAATTGGTTTTATTACGGGACATCTCATAATGTTCATATCGATCTATTATGCGCCTCTGCATCATAGTTTTTCTCTCTAACACAATGGCTCCCAAATAAAAATCTTCGAAGAAATCCACACAAGCACTTCCACCCTACACTCTCATAATGAAAACCCCACATAATTACACCGCCATACTTGAAGCAAACAACGCAAATACTCGCTATCATCCAATGATTCGAATTTTTCAAAAGTCAAAATTCAAGCACATGTTAGAAGTCAAAGCCCCAATTTACATTGATTCTCTTCGTGACTTCTGGAATAATGCTAAGGTTCACTCAACTGCTGCTGGTGTTCCTTATACAATAATCTCAAGTGTAGGGGGAGTGTTGATGCAAATTAGGCCCTAATCGATCTGTCAAGTTTTCAAGTTAAATGACATAGAACAGCCTGTGTCATTTTCCCAAAATGAGATCCAAGCAGAGTTTCCGGAAAGAGGTTATGTAGGACAGATGAAAGGTATGACCATCTTTAAACCTAACTTTCCTGCTGAGATTAGATTTTTCTTTCATACAATTCTAACTTGTCTCTCAGCAAAAACCACTGATTTCAATGAAATTCCATTGAACATGCAATATCTGGGGTATGCAATTTTAACAGACACAAATTTAACTACTCCCAGATACTGTTCAATGATCTGTGAATAATTTTCAAAATATTGCAAAAAGAAAAGCTTTTTTGATTCATCCACGTTTTCTGAGTGTTTACTTACAAGGTCAAATCAAAGGTCCTGCAAGTAAAATAAGAGCTGTGACTAAACCAGGCTGCCTCACTCATGAAACCTTCACCAGAATAACAAACCAAGATAAAGTTGCGAAAACACAAGTAGAAGATGCTGAGCAAGTTTTACCTAAACAAAATGTTCAACTCAACCTCTTGCTACTGAGCCCACTGCTCTTGGTGATCAGGGCACCACAACCGCTGCTCTGAAGCCCACACCAAAAATCCTCAAAAAGAAAATCAAAACACTTACCAAAAAGCCCACCAAACCCAAAAAGGGTCCTCTGGAGGATGAGATCCCAGAGGTTAACCCAGTGACAACACCAAAGTCACAAACCACTGCTGCTACTTCTTCACAGCAGATGGTTCAAAGATCTCCAACCGGCTTTGAAACTCCTCCTTCTTCCTCACAAAAGGAAAAGGTTGTAGACACAGGGACACCAATTATGAAGCTCTAGATCCACTGGTTCTATCTTCCACAACCCCTCTCCAAGGGCACTGTCGCTTTTTACACAGCCACCTTCACCAATGACTACACTTCCACCTACTATTTTACCATTGCTGAATGCAATTGAATTAGACCAGGCATAAACCAGCACTTCTCAACAACCTATTACTAAGAATATACTTCATCAAGAGGCTGGGTCTGACTCTTTATTCATTGCTAGCCCATCAGCACATGAAGAGGCTACATCCCTTGGGTTACATGTAACCCTTGGTGATAGTTCAACTCAAGCAGCCACTACAATTGCTGAACTCCCAAGTTCTCGGTTGGACAGTGGTTTCATTACTAAGACTTGGTTGAAGGCAACCACTGTTGAGGCAACAACTGTTACCTCTGTTGTGAGAAGTCCCCAGTTCCAAGACAAAGGGGCATCTATGGTTGAAGCTGGTATTAAAACCACTACTAATAATACCATAGATACAACTACCACTTCAGGTAAGAGTTCAGATAATCCTATTAAATTAGGTGATGAGCTAAAATACCAGGATTTGACGGAGAGAGTGACAAGGATAGAAAATTATGTTGATGAAATCAAAAGTTTACTGAAGCAGATGATCGCTACAAAAAGTCAACCCTCTGTTCTATCCACTGTTGATCTCAAAGAAGCTCTTAACCCTCTGTTTCAACATCAACAACATTATTTGGATCTACAACACAAGCACCAGATGAATGATGTTAGAAACATGGTTGAATCAAGGTATCAAGACATTGCAGCAGACATTAAAGCCATCAAAGCTCATCTACTCACAACCACTGGTCATGCACCTCCAACGGTTATCTTTGTTACAACAGATGAAGCCAAAAAGGGGGAGAAACCTTTGGGAAACAAAAAGCTGAAAATAGATGATGATAAGGCCAGATCTACTTTAAATATTCTAAGGCCTGATGGTTCAAAGAAGGTAGATTTAACTGATGAAACTGTGGCCAAGGTAAGGGCTAGTCACAAGAAGACAGTGATCGAGGAGAGCAGAGTGTTGGTTGATAAAAAGATTGAACAACATAAAGAAAAAGGAGAGGTTGGTACCTCATCAAAGAGGATACCTGCTAGAAAAGCCAGGCAACCAACATCAACACCTCCTAAAACTAAGCCTACAACCAATTAAACCATTAAAACCTCTCCTTCTCAAAAACCTATCACACCTTCAAAACCACATCCCACATCCACACAAGCAGATGTTACAGCACCTGTTGTGTCAACATCTGTTGATACAACAGAGGTTGCAACAAATGCAACTCTATCCACTGCCATGATCACATCTCCCACCTCAACTCATCCATTATCCACACCACCTAAGATCCCACTACCACCATCACCCAATTTAAGGTTTAAAAGCAGAAAGATCACAAAAGTGATAAATAATGATCATATTCCTGTACCTCTTCCAGTATCATCACAACCAATGACCTCCACATCAGTGCTTACAACATCTTCAACTCTTGAAGTCACTCCTACAGCAAAACTGTATCCTCTTGATTTTCTAGCAGTCAGGGAAGAGATCCTAAGTTTCTTTTCAGAGGATGACCCTGACAAAAGAACAATCTTATCCCTTGATGGCTATCCAAGACCTTCAAATGTTGATGATTACCTGGAATTGAAACGGAAGCAAGCAGAGGATATTGCCAAAAGAGAATCAGCTGGTAAAGATGATAGAGAAATACAGATTGCCATGTCCTTTCAACTAAGTAAAGCCAACATTTTATAAAACTTTGTCAAAAAACTGAGCAACCAGATTTCAGAAAGGGAAGATAAGCTGGTCAAAAGTTAACTCATTGAGTATATCATGGAGAACAAGAAGTATAAGGCAACAAGGGCACAGTTCAGGGATTGGAGCTTAGATAAGCTGAGAGAAGAAATCAACAGAATACAAGAAATGTTGAAAGATCCTCTTAAAAAGCCAACTCCTCCCAACTGGGATTTACACAAGAAAGATATGCCTGAAACAGAGTTAAAGTTGAAGAGAATGAAGAATGAACTAATTCAGAATCATTATGGTTCAAAGAACCAAGTGATGAAATGGGGTGAGGTCAGGGTGATAGACACTTACAAAAAGTTGGAAGAAAGGAGGAAAAAGGATCCATCCATGCCTCCTAAACCTGATTATTCAAAAGAAGATGCTATTCTCAAAGCCCAACTCTCCAAAAAGTCCAGCACAACTTCTGCCCATTCCACACTTGCCCTGTTACACAGAAAAAGGCAAGGGGAGATGTCTGAAAAGACTGACAAAGAGTTGGAGGATACATTTATCAAAGAAGGTATACAGAACATGGTTGATTATTCAACTGATGATTTAAGTGCCAAGCTGGCTAAAGATTTATCCCAAATAGCTCCTTCTTAATCCTCAGCAATAAAAGCTCCTTCAAGAAAACCTTCAGACCTAAAAATTCTAAATGGAAGGTTGACAATGACACCCATGAATTGACACTGCTCAAGTATCATGGTAATGCCACTAAACTATCTATGGAAGCTGCTTATGGGCTTACAGTAGAAGACTTCCAAGAATTATTATGTTTAGAGCTGGAGAAGGATGCTGATGACATAGAATCTCTTAACTTTGAACTTCAATTCAAATGTCAAATAAGAGAATTCTTCCTGAGGAATAAAGACCAAGAATAAAGTCTTTTTGGCATCACCTGTTCCTGGGGGAGATTGTTGGGATTGAACCCTATGAAAGGAACAAATGATACAAAGCCAAATAACACTATCCGAGCTTTGGTTAAACTATCAGAGGTTACAACCTCTGTTGTACATACACTGCTTTCCCTAAAGACTGATCTCCTATCATCTGACTTCACAAAGTTGCAAAGGTCTACCAGAGTTACAAGGATCAGAGGATAGAGATCACAACTTAGTCATTAGATAGATTATCAATGTAACAGTGCTAAGCACTGATAGTTAGTGTTAGCAGTGTTTGTACTTAGTTACATATGTAACATTTGTAAAAATCGGGTTTTCAAAACCCGCTCCGTTTTGTAATCGAATATCAAGTTATAAAAGTCACATTGAATATTTATGATTATTTTGATTTAAAATGATACATAAGTAATAAATAAACTAAACTATAAAAATTATATTTGATAAAATGTTAAAACAAAATAAAAATAAAAAAATATGTTGCTGCCGGGACTCGAACCCGGGTCAGCCAAGAACAACTCCAACGACTTAACACACACTCACATCACCACTCCGCCACTTTGTGTTTTCTGTTATCTCTAGGAAACAAATGGAATTTATACACAAACTCGGTTAAACCGGTTGCGCCAACTGAGAAACGGAAATCGGCAAATCAATCGTCAAATCGTTTGATTACTCGCGTATTCACGTTCATAACCGATGAACCGATGTCTTTAATCAATTCAGAAGTGATTGAACATCAATTTCATTACTATCGGTTTTTATAACCGAAAAGTAATCAAGTCCAGATTACTTCAACTCAAGACCACTCTCGCGACTCAGAAACGTCATACCAATACTCCATTTCACTTTCGTCACATTTTCAGACCGTCAGAACGTCTAAATCAACTTGCCGGAATTTTCTGCAAAAGTCGCCGGAAAACCGTATTCATCCTCAAACAGTAAATCTTTCAATCATTATAGTTCAACAATTGTTAGGCTATTTCTAACTTAAACCTCTCAGTTGAAATCGAATTCAAGCACTGTATTCAGCTAATTTCAGTTCGCCGGAAAGATTCTGAAAATCGCTATATTCATCTGAGAATCGGTAAGGGCATTCAAACCCTCTGATAACATTTGCTGAACACTTCAATTTCACGATTAGCTAATAAAAACGGTTAATTGTCTTGTTCAGTTGAAGAGCATAAAAACAGGGACCGACCCATTGCCGGAATTCTGAAATAAACCGTTCATCGGTATGTTCACCTCTAATTACCATCTCTGTCATTTCATTATAGCCTTAAGAATATTTGTCAATCATAAAAACAAGAAACGGATCAGTGATTCAATCGTCGGAAATTTGAATGAAGAAGACGAAGTTAACTAAGTTATAAGTTTATTTAAAACCAGTAAAATGAACGGGTTAGACACACAGTCCAGCGGTGGACTGTGTACAAAACATATACGCATGTCCCGAGTTCGATTCCTGATACACGCACACCTTATGTAATAAAATGCCTTTTTGTTTAAAAACTAAACTGGGTTAACTTCGTTAGTTGTTAAGTATAATAAAAACCGAGATATTAACCAGGTTAGACACACAGTCCAGCGGTGGACTGTGTGCAACATTAAGTCACACGTCGCGCGTTCGAAACCCGTCACTGACACCGGTTCGTGGAATTAAAATGTTTTTGCAATTAAAAGAATTTCGGTTAAACTGTATAAGTATATAAATATAATTAAAAACAAGATTATTTCAGGTTAGACACGTAGCTCAGTTGGTAGAGCTGCGTGCACGCGTACGGGAGGTCTCGGGTTCGAGCCTCACCCGGCGCAAACTATGTCACTGACCGAACCGGTCAACAAGTCAACAGGTCAACGGTCAACGCAAAATAAACAATTTTTTTTATATTTTTATTTATTTAATTTAATTTAAAAATCAATTAAAAATACTTAAAAATAACATTTTTAAAGATAGAAAATAGCCTTAAACTCACAAAAATATATCTAAAAATTTCATTAAAATCCTTAATAAAATCCACTCATTTAATATATTTTTCCGTATTATTTAGGTTAGTATTTCCCGTTGTTCCGCTCATCTAATTCGTGCATATCTCACCATCTCCAATCCAACGCACCCAATGTGAGTGAATCTTTACAAATTCCCCGTTTTAATCACGTTTTGGGGTGTATCATGTGTCTTGTTATATATATTATAATTAAACCATTGTGAATACATCATATCATGAACATGTGTATTCAGTTTGTTTCTGTTGTGTAGTTATTGTTGGATGCAATTTATTATTTTCAGTACATGCAATTTCATAGGCCGCCGCTCCCCATTACATTATGAGCGTTGAGCATGTTCCCCATTTCATTATGAGGTTGAACCTGGCGTGCCCACATACGATCGGCTCCGTTTGATTGAGCCTTGATCGCACAGACATTTTCATTTTCAGTACATGCAAATACGATCGGCTCCGTTTGATTGAGCCTTGATCGCACAGTTCATTTATGTTATTTATCGTATGTTGTTGGTATGTTAATGTATGCTATCATATGTTAATGTATGTTATAGTTGTGATTGCTATTTGCCACTGCTTGATTATTTACATTTGCTCATTTATGATTATTCACAATTTTTCATTGATAAACTAACAAGTAATTCATTAATAAATGTTTATCTAATAAGGTTCACTCGCCAACTTATGTTGACCCAAAAACCCCCATTTTTACACATGATACAGGTGAATCATCAGCAGCTAGGAACACATAGGATTGGACTAGAAGAATAAAATAATTTAGAGTTGGGATTGTTATGTTTGGTTTATTTTCTTTGTATTGTATGAACATGTTTGGATATTTGGAAATGTAACATTGACTTTATTAAATATGAAACATATTAGTAAATGTCATGAGCTTTGGTGTAACCCAATTATGCCCCGACTCTTATTCCGCTGCGGGTCGGGGTGTGACAGATTGGTATCAGAGCCATGACTATAGGGATATAGGATAGGTTATTAGACCCTTAGAGCCTATACTATAGTTGATTAGAAATTATAAGATTTTTGTGTGTTACATGCCAAATTTCATGATGTTTATATGTTTTATGTTAAATGTTACATTCAATATTATGCAAACATGTTCATAAGTATGTATTATCATATAATGCCTATCATGGATCATATACTCATAACATATCACATCCATGAAAGCACACACCACATCATGATTGCTTTTACAATGATTTTTGTGTTTTCAAATCTCATCAAAGTGAGTTCTCATGACGGGCATGTAGTAACTGGAAGGGTACCAGTACCGGTAGTTGGAACGTCCTGTCTAGGCTGGCATTCGTATAAATCCAAAATAAAGGACCAGTTTGCCTACCTGGGGACTAACGATGAGAGTACGAAGTACCTATTAGGCCAAAGCATGCTATACCAAACGTCGTGTGAGCTAACCCCACTTTGAGTTGTCATTGTGTCTACACCTGGACACGTTCCGACCAAACATCTCATTAACATATTTTGTGGTTTGCATTCGGGTGATGCGAGTGTTAAATTGCCAATACTAATGTGAATCCTACCAAGCCAATAGCCATGGGGGCCCACATGACTATATAGGTGAAGGTATGGGAGACATTTGAGGCCCAACATGAGCAAACCCAAGACATCCTATGGATGTAGTTGCATTATTGATATTTATGTTATTTTCATTTTCTTAAAGACACATGACATCTAAAAAGACACCATAAACTCACAATCTTCTCATTGTATGATCCTGTAGATGTCGTCTAGACAGCAACGAAGGGGTAAAAGATCAGGAAGATCTCAGGAACGTTTGGCCACTCAGATCGCGAAACAAATGGCCACGATACTGCCTGACATTGTGGTCCAAGTACAACAAGCCCTCGCTACAAATCCTACTAACCCTCCCCAACAACATGACCAGAACATCGACAACCCTCCTACCAGCAAGTGTTCATACAAACATTTCAAGTCTTGTGATCCTCCTAAATTTGAAGGGACCGAGGGTGTCACTGCTCTCCTACATTGGTTTGAGGAGATGGAAAACACCTTTCTAAACTGCGATTGTCCTGAGGATCACAAGGTTCGATACGCTACCGGGAGACTATTTGGGGTAGCTCTCACTTGGTGGAATACTGAGAAAGGGAAGAGGGGAACTGAAGATGCAATGGCCAACTTGGGAGGAGTTAAGGGAAATCATGACTAGGCGTTTCTGTCCTAGGAGCGAAATTAAAAAGCTGGAGGACGAATTTCATTCTCTAAAGCAAAAGGAGGGTGATCACACCACCTATAACAAGAGGTTCTTGGAGTTGAACCAAATGGTTCCAAATTTATTCACCCCACTTATCGTCTGATTGAGCATTATATTCGAGGTCTTCCCTCGAAAATCCAAGATTCAGTTCTCAGCGTTTCACCAGTAACACTTGAAGCTGCTATGGAGCTAGCAACTGAACTGACCCGAATTCGTAACGGGAAGTTCAAAGAAGAGAAAAAGAAAGTCCCTGTTGAGGGTCAAACTTCAAACCATCCCGTCTCTTCCTCTAAGTTTGCTAACAAGAGGAAGCGCAACACCAGAAATTTTGCAGTTACTCAAACCAACTCCCCTATTCCTGCTGCACCCATTACTCAAGTCACTCCTTCACCCGCACCATACAAAAGACCTTACACTGGCCCATTACCAAAATGTAACCGTTGTCAATATCACCATTCCCCTGATCATCCTTGCCAATATTGCACCGGCTGCGGTCACGCAGGTCATACTGTTCAAACCTGCCGCATGCCTCAACGAACGAACCACCACCAACCTTTAACCCAAACCCACCAACAATTAATGGGTCAAGCCCAACAACCCCTACTATTACCACCCACCCAACATTTAGCCCAAACATATAACCAGCCCAATTATCCAATAGGTCAACCAATGCGGGCTTGCTTCAATTGCGGTGACCCGAGCCATTTCAGAAACACTTGTCCAAGGTTGGTCAATATTATTCATGCTCAGGCCCAAGCCAACCCGGTGAATCAAGCAAACCAAGCTCCTCCACCTGCAAGAGGGAGAGCTTTCAATATCAACGCTAACCAGGCCAGAGCTGACGGCAATGTGGTTAACGGTACGTTCCTTATAAATGGTAGATATGCATCTATGTTATTTGATACTGGTGCGGATAGAAGTTTTGTGTCTTTAGAATTTGAAACTATCTTAAACAAAACTCGGGATAAGCTCACGGAATCCATAACGGTAGAAGTTGCGGACGGGAAACCAGTTTCATTAAACTCTATTATACGCAACTGTACACTCACCTTAAACGACCACGATTTCTCAGTCGACCTTATTCCTATGAAGCTGGGAAGTTTTGATATCATAATCGGTATGGATTGGCTCAGTCATCAACAGGCAGAAGTTGTATGTCGTGAAAAATTTATTCGTATTCCTCTTTTAAACGGACAGACTCTTCGAATCATTGGAGAAACCTCGTCGAAAGGGCTCAGCTTAATGTCTTGTCTTCAAGCTCAAAAATATCTTCACAAGAATTATGTCGCGTTTTTAGCTCATATCATCAAAAAGGGAACCATGGAGAAGAAACTTGAAGACATTCCTGTAGTAAAAGATTTCCCACAAGTTTTTCCTGACGACATTTCAGGACTTCCTCCAGTTAGAGACGTCGAATTCCGTATTGATCTTATACCTGGTGCTACACCAGTTGCAAAGTCTCCTTATAGGTTAGCCCCCTCTGAAATGCAAGAGCTAGCCAGTCAATTACAAGAGTTGACTGACAAGGGATTCATACGTCCTAGCTCGTCGCCTTGGGGTGCACCTGTTCTTTTTGTAAAGAAGAAAGATGGATCGTTTCGTATGTGCATCGACTACAGAGAGCTCAACAAGTTAACAATCAAGAATCGCTATCCTTTACCTCGCATTAATGATCTTCTTGACCAACTACAAGGTGCCAGCTGCTTTTCAAAAATCGACCTTCGATCTGGCTATCATCAACTTAGAGTGCATGAAGAAGACGTCCCTAAGACTGCTTTTCGAACTCGTTATGGCCACTATGAATTCATGGTTATGCCATTTGGTTTAACCAACGCACCAGCTGTCTTCATGGACCTAATGAACAGAGTCTGCAAACATTATCTTGATCGATTTGTTATAGTCTTCATCGACGATATTCTTATTTATTCAAAATCTAAATCTGATCATGAGCGTCATCTTCGACTCATCCTTGCACTTCTAGAAAAGGAAAAGCTTTATGCCAAATTCTCCAAATGTGAATTCTGGTTAAAAGAGGTGCAATTCCTCGAGCATGTAGTCAATGACAAGGGAATACATGTCGACCCTTCAAAGATCAAAGGGGTACAAGAATGGCAAGCTCCACGTACACCAACTGAAGTAAGATCTTTCCTTGGTCTAGCTGGCTATTATCGTCGGTTCATTTCAAACTTCTCTCGCATTGCTGTACCACTCACGGCTTTAACTCATAAGGGAAAACCTTTCATATGGGGACCCAAGCAAGAAGAAGCCTTTCAAACTCTTAAAAAAAACTTTGTGATGCACCAATCCTCACTCTTCCTGAAGGTTGTGATGATTTTGTAGTCTATTGCGACACGTCAGGGCAAGGATTAGGCTGTGTTCTAATGCAAAGAGGAAAAGTCATAGCTTATGCTTCGAGACAACTCAAGACACATGAAAATAACTACACCACTCATGACCTAGAACTTGGAGCCGTTGTGTTCGATCTTAAGATATGGAGACATTATCTCTATGGTACAAAGTGTGAAATATACACTGACCACAAGAGTCTTCAACATATCTTCAATCAAAAGGAGTTAAACATGAGGCAACGAAGATGGGTCAAACTTCTAAATGACTACGACTGTGAAATTAGATACCACCCTGGTAAAGCAAATGTGGTGGCTGATGCGCTTAGTCGAAAGGGTTATGCGAACTCCATTCGTCTTCTATGTTCGCAAATTATAACCGACATTAAAGATCAAATTCGAGAAGCCCAACACGTTTCAATAACGGAAGAAGATGTCGAAAGGAGATGTCCTGTGGAGCTGAGTTAAAAATTGAAACTAAATCTGACGGTATTCTGTACTACCTAGATCGTATCTGGATTCCTAACCACAACAATCTTCGTGAAATTCTTATGAATGAAGCTCACAAAACGCGATATTCTATACACCCAGTAGCCGATAAGATGTATCAAGACCTACGATACACCTATTGGTGGCCTGGAATGAAGAAGGATATTGCCGTTTTTGTTTCCAAGTGCCTTACATGTTACAAGGTGAAGGCTGAACACCAAAGACCCTCAGGACTTCTAGTCCAACCGGAAATACCTGTATGGAAGTGGGAAAATATAACCATGGATTTCATTACCGGGTTACCTCGCACTTCTGGTGGGTATGACACTATATGAGTGATTATAGACCGACTTACAAAATCAGCTCACTTTATTCCTATCCGCGAAGATTTCAAGAACGAAAAGCTTGCTCGTATTTATATCAACGAAATCGTAAGCCGACATGGGGTAGCGTTAAGCATTATTTCTGATCGTGATGGCCGTTTCACTTCACGAACATGGCAAGCAGTACAATCCGCTATGGGCACGCGATTAGATCTCAGTACCGCCTATCATCCTCAAACTGATGGACAGTCTGAGCGCACCATTCAAACTCTTGAAGATATGTTCGAGCATGTGTCATAGACTTCAAGGGAAATTGGGACGCCCACCTACCATTAGTTGAATTTTCGTACAACAACAGCTATCATTCGAGCATCGGCATGGCACCTTTTGAAGCCTTATATGGTCGTAAGTGCCGATCTCCTGTATGTTGGCACGAAATTGGGGAAGCTCAAATTACTGGTCCAGAATTGATCCAAGAAACCACAGACAAGATCCATCAAATTCGAAACAATCTTCTAGCGGCTCAAAGTCGTCAAAAGAGTTATGCAGATAAACGACGGAAGCCCTTAGAATTTAACATTGGTGATCATGTACTTTTAAAAGTATCACCGTGGAAGGGAGTAGTTCGTTTTGGTCAAAAGGGCAAGCTAGCACCACGTTACGTAGGACCTTTCAAGATACTCGAAAGAGTAGGTCCTTGAGCATACAAGCTTGATCTACCAGAAGAACTCAACAGGATTCATCCCACATTCCACGTGTCGAACTTGAAGAAGTGCCTCGCTGATGAGAACCTCCACATTCCGCTGGAAGATATTCAGATTGATGAATCTATGAATTTTATTGAAAGACCTGTAGAGATCATGGACTTCGGAGAGAAACGTCTACGACAAAGTCGCATTCCAATTGTTAGGGTATGCTGGGAGTCGAAACGTGGACCTGAGTTTACTTGGGAACGTGAAGACTCAATGCGCGAAAAATACCCGCATCTTTTTCCTACTACTTCAACTACTTA
This sequence comes from Scalesia atractyloides, assembly GCA_947069175.1. NCBI lineage: Eukaryota > Viridiplantae > Streptophyta > Magnoliopsida > Asterales > Asteraceae > Scalesia > Scalesia atractyloides. The sequence continues at coordinate 35,421,449 of CAMTDV010000030.1, forward strand.
AATTTCGGGACGAAATTCCTAAAAGTAGGGGATACTGTAACATTTGTAAAAATCGGGTTTTCAAAACCCGCTCCGTTTTGTAATCGAATATCAAGTTATAAAAGTCACATTGAATATTAATGATTATTTTGATTTAAAATGATACATAAGTAATAAATAAACTAAACTATAAAAATTATATTTGAAAAAATGTTAAAACAAAATAAATAAAAAAAATATGTTGCTGTCGGGACTCGAACCCGGGTCAGCCAAGAACAACTCCAACGACTTAACACACACTCACATCACCACTCCGCCACTTTGTGTTTTCTGTTATCTCTAGGAAACAATTGAAATTTATACACAAACTCGGTTAAACCGGTTGCGCCAACTGAGAAACGGAAATCGGCAAATCAATCGTCAAATCGTTTGATTACTCGCGTATTCACGTTCATAACCGATGAACCGATGTCTTTAATCAATTCAGAAGTGATTGAACATCAATTTTCATTACTATCGGTTTTTATAACCGAAAAGTAATCAAGTCCAGATTACTTCAACTCAAGACCACTCTCGCGACTCAGAAACGTCATACCAATACTCCATTTCACTCTCATCACATTTTCAGATCGTCAGAACGTCTAAATCAACTTGCCGGAATTTTCTGCAAAAGTCGCCGGAAAACCGTATTCATCCTCAAACGGTAAATCTTTCAATATCATTATAGTTAAACAATTGTTAGGCCATTTCTAAATTAAACCTCTCAATTGAAATCGAATTCAGGCACTGTATTCAGCTAATTTCAGTTCGCCGGAAAGATTCTGAAAATCGCTATATTCATCTGAGAATCGGTAAGGGCATTCAAACCCTCTGATAACATTTGCTGAACACTTCAATTTCACGATTAGCTAATAAAAACGGTTAATTGTCTTGTTCAGTTGAAGAGCATAAAAGCAGGGACCGACCCATTGCCGGAATTCTGAAATAAACCGTTCATCGGTATGTTCACCTCTAATTACCATCTCTGTCATTTCATTATAGCCTTAGGAATATTTGTCAATCGTAAAAACAAGAAACGGATCAGTGATTCAGTCGTCGGAAATTTGAATGAAGAAGACGAAGTTAACTAAGTTATAAGTTTATTTAAAACCAGTAAAATGAACGGGTTAGACACACAGTCCAGCGGTGGATTGTGTGCAAAACATATACGCATGTCCCGAGTTCGATTCCTGATACACGCACACCTTATGTAATAAAATGCCTTTTTGTTTAAAAACTAAACCGGGTTAACTTCGTTAGTTGTTAAGTATAATAAAAACCGAGATATTAACCAGGTTAGACACACAGTCTAGCGGTGGACTGTGTGCAACATTAAGTCACACGTCGCGCGTTCGAAACCCGTAACTGACACCGGTTCGTTGAATTAAATGTTTTTGCAATTAAAAGAATTTCGGTTAAACTGAATAAGTATATAAATATAATTAAAAACAAGATTATTTCGGGTTAGACACGTAGCTCAGTTGGTAGAGCTGCGTGCACGCGTACGGGAGGTCTCGGGTTCGAGCCTCACCCGGCGCAAACTATGTCACTGACCGAACCGGTCAACAAGTCAACAGGTCAACGGTCAACGCAAAATAAACAATTTTTTTATATTTTTATTTATTTAATTTAATTTAAAAATCAATTAAAAATACTTAAAAATAACATTTTTAAAGATAGAAAATAGCCTTAAACTCACAAAAATATATCTAAAAATTTCATTAAAATCCTTAATAAAATCCACTCATTTAATATATTTTTCCGTATTATTTAGGTTAGTATTTCCCGTTGTTCCGCTCATCTAATTCGTGCGTATCTCACCATCTCCAATCCAACGCACCCAATGTGAGTGAATCTTTACAAATTCCCCGTTTTAATCACGTTTTGGGGTGTATCATGTGTCTTGTTATATATATTATAATTAAACCATTGTGCATACATCATATCATGAACATGTGTATTCAGTTTGTTTCTGTTGTGTAGTTATTGTTGGATGCAATTTATTATTTTCAGTACATGCAATTTCATAGGCCGCCGCTCCCCATTACATTATGAGCGTTGAGCATGTTCCCCATTTCATTATGAGGTTGAACCTGGCGTGCCCACATACGATCGGCTCCGTTTGATTGAGCCTTGATCGCACAGACATTTTCATTTTCAGTACATGCAATTACGATCGGCTCCGTTTGATTGAGCCTTGATCGCACAGTTCATTTATGTTATTTATCGTATGTTGTTGGTATGTTAATGTATGCTATCATATGTTATTGTATGTTATAGTTGTGATTGCTATTTGCCACTGCTTGATTATTTACATTTGCTCATTTATGATTATGCACAATTTTTCATTGATAAACTAACAAGTAATTCATTAATAAATGTTTATCTAATAAGGTTCACTCGCCAACTTATGTTGACCCAAAAACCCCCATTTTTACACATGATACAGGTGAACCAGCAGCAGCTAGGAACACATAGGATTGGACTAGAAGAATAAAATTTATTAAATATGAAACATATTAGTAAATGTCATGAGCTTTGGTGATAACCCAATTATGCCCCGACTCTTATTCCGCTACGGGTCGGGGTGTGACAACATATAGTTTCCTGTCACTATCAACCCTGACGTCATCAAAGATGCTCATTGGTTAGATAGTTTAGTATAAATAGGTAACTTGTGTAACAGTTTAACTTGTCTATCAAAAGATCAACTTTCACATATCATCTTCTCTGCATTTTCTTACTACCAAACTTCAATTGCAAAGGCTGAGGGGGAGTTTGTGAATCACATGCGAGTTTACCAACTTGAAAGCATGATGATGATGAAAACAAACGACCATTGTTTGTAGTAAAAGTTTTCCATTTATTTCCGCTGCAAATCTCTTTTAAAACTCAATCATTTTCCATTTTTGAAACAAAAACTACAAGTAATTCAAACTCAGATGCAAACATTTCTTCGCAGTGTTATTCGCTCCATGTTGGCCTCCCGTAGGTGCCTCATGACAGTGGCGTAAAATATCTCTCGCCTCGTCACCATACACACAACACCGGGTCATCTGATCTGCTCCTACCCTAAACAAGTAAGGGTCATCCCAAAAGTAGTACTTAACATCCGCAAAGAACTTTCACTTTTGCTGATGGGTCGTCCCCTTAATCAAGATGCCACTAGCTAAGTAGTTCGCGAAGTCAGCAAACCATGGGGAGTCATCACTCGTCTCGATCCTCATAAGAAACTCGTGGGGGAAATTGTCATTGATGTTAGGCCCACGAATTTCCTTCCTCTTGGAATGCTCAAGTCGAGACAAATGATCGACTGCAAGATTTTCAGCCCCTCTGTTATCACAAATCTCAATATCAAACTCCTGCAGCTAAAGAATCCATCGTATCAACCTCGGTTTAGCATCCTGCTTGCTAAAAAGATACCAAAGAGCTGGATGATCCGTGTACACAATGGTCTTGGAAAGGACGAGATAAGACCGAAACTTATCGAATGCAAAGACCACAACTATGAGCTCTTTCTCTGTCGTGGTGTAATGCTCCTGAGCGTCGTTCAAAGTATTGCTCGCATAGTAAATTGGGTGAAAGTGCTTATCTCTCCTATGACCCAAGACGGCCCCGACTGCGAAATCACTTGCATCACACATCAACTCAAAGGGTAGTTCCCAGTCGGGAGCTACCATGATCGGGCATTCACCAACTTCTCCTTCAACAACTCGAATGCCTTAAGGCATTCATCGGTGAAAACAAATTGGGCATCCTTCTCGAGGAGCTGAGTCATAGAACGGGTGATTTTGGAAAAGTCCTTTATGAATCGCCGGTAAAAACCTGCATGACCTAGAAAACTCCTAACAGATTTCACTGATGTGGGAGGCGGAAGCTTAGAAATAGTCTCAACCTTGGCTCGATCAACCTCAAGCCCGCCTGTGAAATCTTGTGCCCAAGCACAATGCCCTCCTTCACCATGAAGTGGCATTTCTCCCAGTTCAACACCAAGTTGGCCTCTTCACACCTAGCCAACATACTCTTCAGATTCCCGAGACACTGATCGACGGAACTCCTGAACACAGAAAAATCATCCATGAAAACCTCAATGGAGTCCTCGATCATGTCATGAAAAATGGCCACCATACATCTCTGAAATATGGCCGGGGCATTACACAGTCCAAAGGGCATCCGCCGGTAGGCAAATGTGCCATAGGGACATGTGAATGTCGTCTTCTCCTGATCTTCAGGAGAGATGGGAATCTGAAAGTAACCCGAAAAACCATCAAGGAAGCAGTAGAACATCCTACCCGACAACCTCTCCAACATCTGATCGATGAAAGGGAGTGGGAAATGATCCATCCTCGTGGCATCATTGAGTTTGCGATAATCAATGCAAACTCTCCATCCGGTGACTGTACGAGTAGGAATCAACTCGTTTTTCTCATTCGTCACCACTGTCATACCTCCTTTCTTCGGGACTACCTGCACAGGGCTAACCCAAGGTGAATCAGAGATCGGGTATATCAAAACTGCATCAAGTAGTTTGATGACCTCTTTCTTCACAACCTCCTGCATGTTTGGGTTCAAACGCCTCTGATGCTGAACTACAGGTTTAAAGTCCTCCTCCATCAAGATCTTATGCGTACAAAAGGATGGATTAATCCCTTTTATATCCATATCTTCCACGCGATCGCCTTCTTGTGCTGCTTCAAAACCTCGAGCAATCCATCCTTTTCCTTTCCCGATAATCCAGCAGAAATGATAACGGGCAAATGAGTCGCACCCTCCAAGAAAGCATACTTCAAGTGATCTGGAAGCTCTCTAAGCTCAACCGAAGGTGGATCCTCAATAGAAGGGTGTGCTTTAGGCTCAGCAACGCGATCCACAACCTCAAAAACCTCGGGACACGGGGGAGACACATGACCTATCAGACAGGTCGTCTCCTCAACTAGTTGGTTCACAGCAGGTGAACCAAAAGTCTCCCCTCCAAGTAACTGCGTGTCCTCGACATCCTCCTCAAATGTGTTACAAAGATGATCACTCACATATGTATCGATAGTCTCAATGAAATAGAGTGTATCATCCTGACTCTGTGGATGCTGCATGGATTTACCAATATCAAAGGTCACCTCCTCATCATCAACCCTAAGAGTAAGTCTGCAGGTGCAAATATCAATCAAGGCTCTAGTAGTGGCTAGAAATGGTCGACCTAAGATAAGCGGGACAGTTTTGTCCTCATCCATGTCCAAAATCACGAAATCGATATGAAAGACAAACTTATCGATTTTCACAAGCATATTCTCAACTATGCCTGAGGATACTTCACTGAACGATCGGCAAGCTGAATGCTCATACGAGTGGGCTTGGGCTCTCCCAAGCTAGCTTAGCAAAAACCGCATATGGCATGAGGTTTATGCTCGCTCCAAGATCAGCCAATGCATTGTTGACCGACAAACTACCAATCAAACACGGGATAGTGAAACTCCCAGGATCATTCATTTTCTTCGGTAGTTTGTTCTGAAGAACTTCTAGACACTCCTCATTCAAGGTCACATGCGAAAGCTCCTCAAGTTTCTTTTTGTTAGATAAGATATCTTTCAGAAACTTGGCATACTTAGGCATTTGAGAAAGTGCCTCAACAAAAGTTAAATTTATATGAAGTTGCTTAAAAAGCTCAAGGAATTTACCATAGTGTTCCTCCATCTTCTGCTTCTTCAACCTCCCTGGATATGGAATGGGAGGGACATACTCTCTCACTGGCTCCTTGGGTCGTGTTGTACTTGTTGGGACTCGCCTCTGTTGCACCTCACTCGGAGACTCCATCTCAATCTCCTCATCAACCTCATCATCAATCGACTTTGGTGAAGTAGCCGAAGTGATGGGCTTGACGGGCTTGCCGCTTCTCAACGTGATGGCCTTCGCAGTAGCATTCGGATTCGGCTCGTATTGCTTGGAAGCCCCCCTGTTGTCTCTCAGACAACATCTTGGCAATTCGGCCAACTTGGTTCTCAATGGTCTGCATGGAAGCCTTTTGGCTTCTCAACTCACTCCCGTGCCTCGCGAAACGACCATCATAATCCTTATAATGCTTCTCATTCTCGGACTTTATGGAATTCTGACTAGCTATGAGCTGACTGAACATGTCCTGAACACAAGGCTCGCTAGTATGAGATGTCTGCTGAGGTCGAGGTTGACCATACGCTCTTGGAGCTGTGGGACGTGGAGCAAATCCGGGTGGATGCTGAGTAGACGCATCTGGCTCCAACTGAAATTTGGGTGATTCTTCCACCCGGATTATAAGTGTTGCTGTAGGGATTATTCTGAGGACGGTATTGGTTTCCTATGAAATCTACATGCTCGTGTGACATGCCTCCCGTCGGAAAATCGCCTACATGATATGCTCCCCCACTCGAAGAACCACTCGAGTGTATCTCCATCACCCGATCAAATTTCAAAGATAAAGCATCTGCTGTCATGGCAGTGAAGTCGTCCACGTGATGAACTCCCTGTCGAGAACTCTTCCCTCTCGGTGGCTGCTGTGTACGATTCTTCGCGGCGCATCTATCTAAAATCTCGAATGCCTTGGTGGCATTTTTCGTGCCGATGTCTCCGCCCGAATATGTATCGACCATCATCTGCCCCGGACCATCTAAACCATGGTAGAAGATATGATATTGTTGCCACTTGGGAAACCCGTGGTGTGGAACCTTTCGCATAAGCTCTTTAAACCGCTCCCACGCCTCGTAAACGGACTCATCCTCATCCTCGTAAACAGTTTTCTCTGGAGGGAAATATTTCTGGAGGAACTTCTCAGCTAATTGATTCCATGTAGTGATAGATCCAGCTGGAAGTGAGAGAAGCCACTCCTTCACTTCATCACGTAAAGAAAACGGGAAGAGCCGAAGTCGTATCGTATCCGGTGATGCGTCACGAATCATGAACGTGGCACAAACCTCCAGAAAACCCGCAATATGGACACTAGGATCCTCGTAATCCTTGCCATAAAACTGCACCGCATTCTGCAACATCGATATGGTGCTAGATTTGGTCTTGAAATTATTATTATTAATCGTCGGTGCATTGATGCTCGCAGGTAAACCCTCAAGTAACGGTTTTCCTATCTCGTTTAAGATCCTTGTTTCCTCCTCGTCCGCCATGTCTACACTAACCTCGTCGAACATGTCGTCTCCCCTCGCGTCTACCTCGATCGTAGCAGCTACCACGCGGGCCCGCTCCCGCAGTCTCCGATGAAGATTGCGCTCCGGCTCTGATGAAGGCTCAACGATTTCAGCAACGGGGGTTGAGGACATACAAGACCTGTAGGGAAAAAGAAGGAGCACAATGCACTATACATACAAAAATAAAAAAACTACCAAATAATCATTTTTTTTTTCAAATAATCATGCAAAAGCAAATAATATCAAGTAGACAAAAACTCTATACACTTTTCACAATGGCTAAATAAGTAACTCGAAGCGTTCTCAAGAAGACCGCATACCCGGCAACGGCGCCAAAAACTTGATATGCGCGAATTATATATATATTTTTATTGGGTTTTTCTTCACACATACTTAGTTTTAAAAAGGGGTTTTCACCTAAAAACTAACTACACACACAAAGGGCAAGTGTACCCATCGGGAGGTAATATAATTTGTCGGTAAGAACCAGATATCAATTCGTGGACGCGGTGTCTCGATACTAAACTTTTGTTACTTCAAAGCCTTTTCAATCAAAGAGTTGGTTTTGTTCCTAAATTATCATGCAAAATAATGAACTACTACTAAACTAGAGAATAACAATATCTAAGTTAGATAGGGTTGCCTAAACTAAGTATCCACAAACAAACATGTGACAACTAAGGGAAGGATCAATGGTGATGCAAGCTCTAAATTAACTAAGTCTCCAATCAAGGTTTCCTAGTTTATAATCTTTAGGAAAACTAAAATGAAATAATCACTCTAATCACCTAAAAATTATTATTTGAAGCTCCCTTGCTTAGTTAATGTTAACCTTTAAACAAGAGTTATTTGTTTGTCAAAACTCCTAACTCTACAAGTTTGGGAAAATTACCATGAACAACATAACAATCACCCTAACTTTCTTTCAAGTAAGTAACACTATCATCAGGTTCTTGACAAGAACCACAAGCATGGTCATGCTAGATAATAATCTTGACCAAAAATCATCAATCTAACACAAACACAACTATAGAATCCATGTAAACATTACTATGATTTTTCCAAATCTAAATGCAAGAATTCCTACACATGTTCAAATCATCATTCAAGCCATGTTAACAATTACCATTCCTAGTTTCTTGGTATGAATCATACTAACAAGTTACTAAGATTCAATAATCATAATCTTTACATGGGCTTTCCAACACAACATGTAAATACTTATGACCAAACATTCAAGAACAAAGACTTTAAAGCATGCATAAGAACTCCAAGAACAAGGTTAAGCACTACTATGAAGATTAACAAAAAAACAATCACCACATCAACTTCCATGGTTATCACATATTCATAAGTTTCAGCTAGTTTAGACAACACCAAATGTTTAGCCTACAAGGCTCATGGTAACCAAATCAAACATACAAAGACAATAATTGTTCATAATGTAAGAAGTTTCTAACCAAGATTAAAGATAAGTAAATGGTAATTTGAGTGGATCTCTAAGTGTAATACTCCTCTTCAAGGCTTCCTCTTGACTCCTACAAGCTTCCAAGGAAAATTCTTGAGAGAAATCTTCACCAAAATGCTCCAACTCTCCTCCAAATGAGCTTAAACCACGTATTTATGCTACTGGGAGTTTGGCACGACCATGCCACCTTTTGGCACAGTCGTGCTTGGTAAGTGTCAGAGTGTCTTTTTCGAGTGTTGACTTGTTTGCTAGCCATTTTGGGAAAAATCCTGCTCAAACATTTCTGAGGTGGCACGGTCGTACCAACCTTTGTCACGGTCGTGCTTCCTGATGAAATACTCGAAAATGTTTGAAATGATCCCGGGAACAAGCTAATCTGAGGCTGGTTGCACAGTCGTGCCAGTCTTCAAATCTTCCTCGTTTGCGCAGAAAATGAGAATGCCGATGAGAGTGCCGATCAGGGTTGGCCTGGCATGGTCGTGCCAATGGTTGGCACGGTCGTGCCATATCTGGCAGTTTGCTGGAAAACTCCGTTTTTGCTCCAAAAGCCTTCATTTCAACACCGGCCGAAGCCCGAACCTGTATTTTCACAAACAACTCAAATGAGTACCAAAATCAATGAAAATACGACAAGTTCTCGCATAAACGGGGTCTATTTGACGTTTTAAAGATGTATAAATTCTGGGTTGGCCTGGCATGGTCGTGCCAATGGTTGGCACGGTCGTGCCATATCTGGCAGTTTGCTGGAAAACTCCGTTTTTGCTCCAAAAGCCTTCATTTCAACACCGGCCGAAGCCCGAACCTGTATTTTCACAAACAACTCAAATGAGTACCAAAATCAATGAAAATACGACAAGTTCTCGCGTAAACGGGGTCTATTTGACGTTTTAAAGATGTATAAATTCTTATACATCACGAAGCGATATCTATAAGCGTCGAGAGAGGGAAAGCGATAAGCGATAAGCGATGCGAGTTAGATCCCTGCGAAGGTGCGATTGCATTGCTGTAGATTCGCAAGTATCTAGCATTTGCGCGATCGAGAAAGCGATGAGATGTTACGCCTTTGCGAAGGAGTTTGCGTGTGAAAATAATCATCATAATATTAAAGGTCTAATAACGTTCAACTACACATGGCACGTCTCCACGGAAGTTTGTTAGCATGGCAAAACACTTATATATAGGAAGTACCAGTGGCGTATCCACCATGCTTTAACCACACCACCTCCGTCCCGTGGATAGGTGTCGCGCTTTGTCGACATGGTTAAAATACTTATGTATAGGAAGTACCATCGGTGTATCCACCATGTTTTAACCACGCTTTTAACGTTAGGATACCACGTTTGATGTGCTCGGCTGTCCACCAGTCGAGGGCTCGGGATTGAAATACTCTGGTAGCACAGGTGGTTTGAAAATGCTCAGGGCACCCACTGTGACAAATGGTAACCTCGATGGCATCAAACCACTGGAGCATTTGAGATACACTTCCTTCACCTGTGAAGACCATCGGGTCACAGGCCTTGAATTGCTTGTAGGAGAATGTAGACTTTGGTTTGTCAGACTTAGAATATTCCGATGTCTGAGAGTTGCTGAGGGCTTGAACTTGAGTGATAATTTAAGGAATGACCTTGGCCATTTCCTTGGCCACAAGCGAAGCAATCCTCTTGTCGCAGTTCCTTCGGGCTTGACGTCGAGAGCTGGAAGCGTTTGAGAACATCTAGACAAAGAGATTTGAAATGAGATTTGATCATAATGATTTTGAAATTGCGATGTGATTTAGCCCGTTAAAAACTTGTTATAGTTGATATAGTAATACGTATTCACATAGGAGCAACATAGGAAACACATATCTCCTAAATTCTCACGTATCCACATAAGTACATGTAACCACATACTATATATGTATATATTTAGGTACGTATATACTTACAGGTTTAGCGTGAGGACGCGATTAAGAGAGTTGTTATGATTTAGTTTTTGTTGCGAGTATTTAGCTCTTGTTTTGGATTGCGATAGCTGTGCGAGTTGTGCGTACGTTTATGGAGCAAAAAGCGATAAATCGATAAATCGTAAAATCTTCAATTCGAAAACATATAACCATAATAAAATTCGATGTGCGTAAAATCAGCGATTGCAGGCTTAAAATTAATAGAGCGTCCTGGGTTTTGAGACAGCGACTACCCAAAGTGATTCGACTATTCCTTTGAGTTTGGGCACACGCTTTCGCCTAATAGGCATCTGTTCTCACTGCCTCACGGCTACCGACATTACCCTTCCAGTTACTACGCATCCCGAGTCATCGAAATTATCAAGACTTTGGTGAGATTTTGAAATCGTTGAGTGGGACGATTCGTCAAGATTCGGGTTTCACCCCTGACTTAATAACTTCGAACCCCTGATTGTGGTTTCCCTCCCGGACCCAACAGGAGGTTTCCACCGGATAGAATGGGAAACTTTCCGTTAAGATGTGGATATCACTCCTAACTTAACGGAGAATTTCATGCAAATATGAAAACGCTGAGTGAGTGATTCGTCGAGAGTTCGCGGTTTTCACACCTAATCTCGCCAAATCGACTCGTTGGTGTTGTACTAGTATCTTTGTAGCTTCGTGTGTTGTGTTCAAGTCTTAGGAAAGACTTCGTATAGTATTTAAAGTCCAAAGGTAATGTTTTAATCAGATAAGCAATGAGTAAGCACATAGTTTCCTCCTATAGACTAGGCAATCTACCTAATTCCCTATAGTTATGGCTCTGATACCAATTTGTCACACCCCAACCGATGGCCAAATCATTGGGGCACGGCACTATGCGGTTCGGATTGTTCGAGAGAATCTACAACGGCTATCTTTAAATTACAATATTTAAGCGTCAATTTCCCATACAATCAACATATAATCATTACATAATCATCACCAATTCCATTAATCTCAAACAATTTTCAAAGTCGATTACAATTTATTACAAGTTTCTAAGCAAAATCCTAAATCCATTTGCAGCGAGTAGAAACATTAATCTGAAACATACGTTAAAATAATTGTCAATACAAAAATGTATTGGCGAGCATACAGGTTTTGATATAATAGCATAATAGATAAAACGGTGTCGTGAATTTCCACATACATAAACATGATACACATAACATACAAACTCACAAGGCAAATTTCACATGTTAAGCTCTCGACAAGGCTGCGATGCGGTGTGGACTTCTAACTAGACCCCATCTGGTGTTAGCCAAACTATAGTATTATACTAGCTAGGGTGGAGTCAACGAAAATATGTCCTAGTTTACATGTTCCTAGCATCACGTATAAATATGTAAAACATATATTCGCGTGTGATAAATTAGTTTAGCGTGTTTCATGCGTTTTGATATAAATGCATGTTACACCCAAAAAGTGCATTAAAGCGAAAATGGGTCAAGTATACTCACAGTGAGTGCGTAAACAGCAGACACGAGCGAGATGCAGTGAGGAGAGTGTCAAGTCAGCCTGCGCATAGAATCAGAAGTGCATCAGTCTTCCAGAAAGTGCATTAAAGCGAAAACGGGTCAAGTATACTCACAGTGAGTGCGTAAACAGCAGACACGAGCGAGATGGAGTGAGGAGAGTGTCGAGTCAGCCTGCGCATAGAATCAGAAGTGTATCAGTCTTCCAGAGTGTTGAACAGTCAGAACAGAGAGTCGTGCGGGAACAGTCCATTTCGCACGAAAATGGAATTTTCGTGCGAAAATGCCTGTTTTTGTGTCCAAAATCGAGGGTTTTCGCGTCTGTCTTCGGGAAATCAAGTGTTCATCCCTCCAACCTTAGGTTATTGATCAACCTAGCATCGGAGAGGTCTTTTGAGCGAGTGAGTCTCTTGTATGAACTCGGACTGGACTGTGTGAACCAAGTATGGTTCACGCGAGCCAGTCCAGCTTGCACAAGTGACTGTTCTGCGTCTTGGTGCGTTCGGGACTAAGACTTCGTCTGAAACAGATGTATTTTCGAGTCTATTTCGTGATGGTTTCGACGGCGCCATGTTCCACTACTTAGTTACGAAACATTAGTCGGTCTGATCCGTTTTCATGTGAAAATCGATTTGATAAAACAGTTTTGTTAAGATAAACACTTGGTGAGTTTGAAACAACAAGGTTTCGAGTCTGAGAAGCCAAGGCTAACTCAAATATGCTCGGTTAAGTGCTAAATCCTTAAGAAAATCAGAAAGTTTTATGAAAAAGATGAAGGTTTTCGTAAAACAGAGAAGTTTAGATGAAATCGAAGATAATCTCGTGCAAAATCGTTGTAAAAACCGTTGTGATTCGTGTGAAAAACGTAGTTTTCTTACTTGGAACAGAGAAAACGAGCTAGAGAGCTTTTTGGTGCGCAATGGCAGCAAGTTGGAGTGAATGGTGAAGGGTTGTATTTATAGGCGGAGAGGAATGGAGGTGGTTTGGTGAAATTTTCGTGCGAAAATCCATATTTTCGTGCTAAGATGGTCATTTTCGCACCAAATATGCGATTTTCGCATGATATATCTCTTTTTCGCATGAAAACTGCCATTCGGAGCCAAAAATACAACATTTTCGCATGAAAAATGTACGAAAATATGAATTTTCATCAATTTTTGTACGATTTTTTTAGGATTCTAATGATTAAAACATGCACTTTTTACAAAAGAACCTATGCTAGAAAAATTCCTAAAAATTATTAAAAATCCTTTTGTAATGCTTTCGTTCGTATTAGTTACTTGTATTAAGCGTTGCGTATAAAATGCGATAAAGCGAATTAAGCGAGAGTGAGAGCAAGTATTAAGCGTTTAATAAGCGTCTCAGTTCCCAAGTCCTGAGAGAGTCGCGTTGTCTAAGCCAGCAGATAAACTTGGAAACATTACGCAATGTTTATAGTATTAGCGAGTGCGTTGTAAGTGTTGTGAGGTGCGATATAGTGCGAAAATAAGCGATGTAGTGTGAAAATATGCGATGTAGCGTAGTAAGCGATATAGGTTACATTATGATTTGAATCTCTGGTGCTAGGCGTAACGAGAGTAACGAGCTGCGAAAAAGCGGGTTGTTACAGGATAGGTCCGGTGTCCTAAACCTAGTCCTGATATTTTGCTAACTTATTTCTTGCATATTTTATTTGATTATTGTAGGGAATAAATATAAGACTTGGTCAAGCGAAAAAACTCAGATTTCTTGTTGAAAGATGAACGCTGGAGCATGGTTGAAGAATTATACAAACGGTTGCAAAAGGATATTCACGGTATCTCGAATATTTCGAGATACATTGTTATATTTTTATAGTATAAATAAAGGGGTATATGATTGTCTAGGCACAAAACACAACACTTTCACTTCGATTACAATTTACGTTCTATTTGGAGATCACTGCAATACAATCACTGGCATTTGCAATCATCATTGTAACACTAGAAACGATCAGGATAGTTCTCGAGTTGTATTTTTTCTTACTTAATATAAAAACAGAGGCAAGGTGACGATTCTCACTTCCGAGGTTTTATGCCGACGATCCCAAAAGATCAAGGGCTTTCCTCGTAATATCTCGTGGTGTTTACTGCTTTATCATTCATTTACATTTCAATATCCTAATATCCTGAGTTTTATTTAATATCATGATACTACATTTCCATATCCTGAAGATATACTCTAATATTCTGAATAGCACACTACCTCACAAATTAGTTTGATCACTAAATTGCTTCAATAATTTTTGGAAACAATTTGGCGCCCACCATGGGGCAAGTGGTGTTTTTTCTCATCGAATACTTACTAAAATTCCTATTCAATCAGTATCTTTCCAAGTTATTCTCAAAAAATGGCCTCTCAATCAAAATCAACTTTATCTTCAATGACCTCTTCAACCTATGGTTGAAACGCACCTCTTCCTCCTCCCCCATCATTCCAGAAATCTCAGAAGAAGAATGAGAATCCAGCCAACAAGAATATTTCTACTGGTCAGACTACTCTAAGATCCAGAATAATACCCACTGGAACACCTGTTCTTGTTTCCAACGATGAAATTCTTTCGATGTTTACACAAGTGAAACAACATATGAAGTAGCAGTAAAAGACCAACCAGATGTTGATAAGGGAGATCAGTAGTTGAATTCAAAGAAGCCGGTTGAGGATGTTATCACCCCACTACAATCTAGAATCCTTAAATTCAACTCTGCAGGATTCTCGGAGAACCGTCAGGGAAGATTTTATTCCCATGCAACCTCTGGATACTATGGCTAATCCATCTTAAGCAATAAGAGTCTCCACTACTGGGGATTTAGGATTCATTTCAGGATCACCATTATAGGATCTACATTTTGGCAACATTTCAAATAATGGACGTTTCAACACTAACAATGTTAAGCATGTGAAGGATTCCAGAATTAGTCCACTAATGGCGAAGGAATTGAAGAAGCTTAATGACATGATATCAAGTGTACCTGTACCTGGTGTAGTCCAAGCTATACCATAAGTATTTTCAACCAGCCACATGATATCAAGATTCACTCCACCAATTTGTGATGCTGGAATCCTGTAGCGATTTCAGACCCCAAGTACGAAGTTACATAATGGATCTACGAATCCCTAAAAACATTAGGTACAATACATGGAAAGAATGGAAATTAATCCCATACCTATGAATCTTAAAGAAGCCTTTATGCAAGGGCTTTGGATCTACTTTAACAGGATCCACTTTGAAATGATCCTAAGTGTCTTCGTATTCAATTACTTCTTTTGCACAGTTGGATAATTTTTTAACAATCAATTTTCTCGAATTAGAACTTTTGAAAGGCTAACCTAAGGGATTATGTTAGCAAATTTGGCCAGGATCCTGTAGATATCCTGAACTTGGATTGTAACATCTCCAAAAATTTTATTTAAAATAAAGTATATAGAAACTTATATTATTAAACGGGTAGAATACGGGTAAGTTGACTGTTAGAAATATGAGATATTTAGACAAATATAGGAACCGTCTAAAAATAATAATAAAAATACATTATAATTAAACTTACTTCGTTTTTTAATAAAACTTAGGTCAAAATGTAGATAAAAATATTCTCGTTTGAATGGCATATTCATTGTTTTATAAAACGTCATATTTTAGAAGTTATAAGCGATAAATAGGTTGAGCAGCTTAATTAATTATAATATACATAATAATAAAATAATAAAACTTAACAATTGAATTGAATTATGAATATGAATGTGGAACGTGTACATAGACATGGAAGCGTGGATTCCAAGCTGCTTTTTTTTACTATAAATAAGAACATCACACAACTTTCTTCCTCTGCCTCTTTCTCTTTCTCTCGCTCTCGCACTTCTCTCTCTCAAATATATACATTATTTCTTTTAAAGTCACCCCAATAATGCTTCAAAGCCCTGTCTCATTTTAAGTGTTTTAAAACTTTATCATTAATTTGTTATCCTGCTCGATTGATTTAGGACCCATCGACGCATGTCAAGGCTCTGTCCGACTCAGTCGTTGGGGTTATGTCTCGGGTTGTATGTGACATGGGTTATTATACTTAACACGAGTGCATTATATAATTTATTAAGAGCTCAGGAGTTATGCCCAAGATTATACTAGGAGGCCTGTAGTTAGACCCTAAAGTTACAAGGCGAGTACATTCTCTTTTTGTAAATCTTTTTATGAGTCAAAATGTGCTACCAAAACCTCAAATGTTTTAATTATGCTTAACAGTAATTGAGTATATGTATTCTACAATTACTGTCGATATGTTGGGGTTTTGTATACATTACTAGTCACAGTCACGAGAATGTGACAGGAACCGTTACCGTTGGGTGACAGGGCCCAACGTAATATGACCGACAAGTCAGGAGTGACAATACTGAATGAGTAATTGTGTAGATATAAACAATGTAAATGCAGATGCTCTCAATAACTGTAAAGTATAATTACTTGTTTTGATAAAACTGAGATGAATTCGCCAGTATTTCTTACTGATAAAATATTTTTAAAACGTGTTTCAGGTAACTCGGTGTAGAGATAATAGAAGCCAGCTATGGAGCACTGAAGGCTTAAATAAAGTGGCTATAATTACCTGAATAAAAGAAGAAATTTTATTTTTTTATTTAGGTTTATCCCTATAAAAACATTTAAATGAAATACGGGTTTCAACCCATTTGTTTATTAATAAAAGTTGGTGTTTTTATAAACTCTGAAATTATTTCCTAACTACGATCCTGATGAAAATCTTCTAATGCGTATTTAATAAACACTGGTACCACTTGACTGGTTCACGGCTCCCGTTCCTAGGGTGGGGTCGGAGGGTGTGACATGGATGTTGCTACAACAGTACAAGTGTTCAAGATGGGCTTACAGATGGATTTCCCATTTTATCAGGACATTGTCATGAATCCATGTAGGAATCTAGACGTAGTAAGGAATAGGGCCTTTGGGCTGACATTTTATAAGGCTAGAAGATGATAGAAAAATCTAGCAAAGGATTGATGTTCTAAAAGGAAAGTCCTTTGGGCCGACATTCTTAACCTGAAACGGGATCCCAGGGCTATGGGTGGCTATAGGCGACTTCAACGATGTTCGAATGGAAGAGGAAAGACCCAATCCTTTCCTTCACCACAATCGCTTTTTTCATTTTAATTTGTTTATGACTGAAGCAGGCTTTTTGGAATACCAGATACAAGGTAGAAAATTTTCATATATGTTGGATAGAGATATAAAGTTAAGCAAGTTAGACAACGCTTTTGTTTGTGTAGATTTTATGGCTAAGTGGCCCTTGGCGTCTCTGATTGCACCGCCTAGGGGCCTCTCGGAGCACTGTCCACTCTTACTTTGCTGCGAAATAGTGGATTTTGGGGCGTCTTCTTTTTAATTTTTCAATCCTGGTTGGCAGCCGAGGGTTCAATCAGTGTGTGGCCGAGGCGCGGACCTCCAGTTCTGCTCAGGGGGAAGAGTGAAAGGTTTTGCAGCCCTGTTAAAACACTTATAAGATACCATAAATAGTGGAGAAGTCTGGTAAAAGAAAAGGAGGAAAACGATATAAAAGCATGGGTTAGAAATATAGATTATCTGGAAGGGCTGGCCGAGCAGAGAAAGCTGCGTGTTGATGAAAGGGAGCTAAGGGCCTCTTTGACGTCAAAGGTGAAAAAATATCATTTGAACAAAGCTAAGGATATTCAACAAAAGCCTGGGTCAATGGGTTCGAGTCGGAGATGAAAACTCTTCGTTTTACCACATGGTAGTTGACGTGTATGGAACGTGAGTGTATTTTAGATAAAAGATAAGCACTTTTTACTTATTTATTCAAGTTTTAAGTTTATAAAAATGCGATAAACAACTATCACTCTCCGCAACACTTTAGGGCAAGTGCACCTATCGTTGGCGTAGTATAGTAATGGTAAGATACCGATGTCTTCCAAGGACACAAGAGATTTTAATACTAGAATATCGTCAACGCCTAGTCGAATCAAACTTTTAGAATTTTTAAAAAAAAAGTAAATATAAAGAATTAAACTAAGTAATGAAAGAAACAAATAGACAAGATAAATCACTTGGTTCCGACCCGCTATTTATGTATTCTTTGATGGTTTCCATACTTTGGGTTTTTTAAGAGATTATCTTAGTTAAAGTGACATGTCCCTCTTTTGGAGGCAACGCTACCCTCAGCCATATTGGTCTGAGTTAGCAGGGATACAGTATCGCAATGCCGAATGCAAAATGTGGCATGTTCCTCTTTTGGAGGCAATGCTACCCTCGACCATATTGGTCTAAGTCAGAAGGGATACAGTTCTGCAAGGCCGGTTTAAAGTTTTAATAGTATTTATTTATGAGGGATTAAAGCCGTTCTTACTTCCCCCGATTTGATGCTATCTTCATCAAAGGAAGTCCTAATAATCTTAAATCAAGTCCTCGCGGGATCTATACACTGAACGAGGCAAGAAATTTACCCATACCACCCTTCTAACCCTCTTCCAAGCAGTTAATGCGCTTTATATAGATCGTAAATGTAACATCCAGCCGCTCTCACCACCAATATTATCCGCTTTGCCCCCGATGGGTTGCCCATCCAGGAGCTCACGGATTTGTTTTTGGTTGCCGGTGGAGACTTCCTAGGAGGTCACCCATCCTAGTACTATTCCCACCTGAGCACGCTTAACTGTGGAGTCCTCCTCTCATCCACTAGCATTAAGCCCAAAACGCGTTGGTGATTTTAAGAGGCATGACATTCCTTATGAACAAAGATCTCTCCTGGCCACGACCGATGTGGGATTTGCCTAGGGTGTCACAATGGTCCAAGTTAATCCTCTTGGTATCGGTGTCGTTAGAGTAAATATTCGAATGAGTGAATCAACGAAACATGAAGAGAGAATGATAGAGTAAACTTTACTTTCAATATAAAAAACTAGTTATTAAAGTCATTAATACATACCCAATTAATAGGTTAACCAAAGCTAGGAAATCAAAAGTAATACATAAATAAACTTGTCTTCACCAAGTGATGTAAGAGATTAGCCAATCATGGCCTTTGTTTAACAAAACCCTTACGATCAATCTTGGGTCCCGAGACTACTACACACACTCTAAGGATGAATGATGGATGATGGTGGTATTGTGGTGGTGGAATGGTGGCAAGTGTGAGAGAAGTGGTTCGCCAAGGGATGAGTTGAAATGAAACGAAGCACCCCTATTTATTGCTGGAAACAGGCTCTTCACACGGCCTCGTGCCCTGCAGGCATGGCCCCGTGTCTTCCTTCTTTTCTGTCTTCATTTTATGAGCATGTCAGATCAGCTGCTACACGACCCGTGTGTCAATGACACGACCCCGTAGCCATTGTAATTGCTGTACTATAAAAGATATGCAAATCTGGAAGTTGATCAAGGCTCATGTCCATGGGACATGGCCCCGTGTCTTTTGTCTACTTCTATTTGTCTTCTTCTATCCGGAATCCTGAAGGGGCACGACCCCTTGCCGAGCAGGCACGACCCCGTGCTGGACTTCTGATTCATTGTTTTTGGTCTTGGGGTGACACTTGGAGGGTTGGTATAGTGTGTCATCTTCCCGTCTTCTATACTTATGCTGATTTTTGTCATTAACTTGTTAGTTTTGTACATTTAAGCTCTTTTAATCCTAGAAATCAAATGTATATAAAGAAATGCACTTTTCCAATATTAGTAATAAAAATGGGTCGATTTTATATCGTATTTGATACAATGTATATGTTGCATTTGGCGCATATCAAATACTCCCACGCTTGAAACTTTGTTTGTCCTTAAGCAAAATTCTTTAATATTTGCTTACACACCCAAATGGAATTAGTAGAGAAGAAGTTTTTGGGTCTTGTTTGTAGAGTGTGAGGAATCTAAGTTCTTTTTATTCATGTTTTTATTTTTTTTACAATCCTATTCGACATGCTTTATTTTGAACACTTTTTAAGAAAAAATATTTTTTTGTGCACATAACATGCTTTTATAAAATTTCATTTAGCTATATACAAATTCACACACCTCATAGGTGATCACTCAACACTAGGCCGAAGATGTACAAGTGAAACGCTCGATACCGGTATGAGACTTATTCCTACCATATGCTTGACAAGTGATCAAACCTCATCCTTTTTAACATAATCTTTGTAAATATCAAGAGGACTTTCAAAAGAGTAGGTTTAGCATAGGGGAGGGCAGTTTAATATGAAAAGTGGCTAGAGGCGTAAAATGTCGGTTTTCTTTTTGAAATTTATATGTGACATACGTACAAACTAAAGGCTTATAAGCAATAAATTTATTATATTATTTTTTAATATAAAACTACGTCACCTCTTTTTATAAATTTCAAAAGAACCTCATTTTACTAAAATAAAGGGTGTAAAAAATTGGTTTTGAGTGATGGGTGATTTGTGCAATATGGCGTTTTGCAGGTTTTGAAATGAAAGATTTAGGCTCAAAGGGGTTAACTAGGGGAGGATTTTTTTAGTGGGGAGATAAATATAAAATAAAGTTGAAAAGAAAAAAAAGGTTTAAAATCCTAATGCCTCTATCTAATGGATAGTCCATGGAATGCCTCCATGGTGCGTCACGTTTATAAGGTTCCTTGGCTAGACCCAAAGTCGGTCAAATGTTACCCAAGGGGGATGACTCGCATCCCAAATGGCACCGGCGAAGGGCGTAGTCTAGGCTTTAGTCTATCGCTTTGATGTAGTTGACCGGATCATCCTCCACTCGTTGTCCCACTTCAAACTTGATTTCCTTGTCACCTACCCTCAAAGTTAACCTTCCGTCACTCATATCTACCATGGCTCGTGCAGTGGCAAGGATTGGCCTTCCTAATATGAGTGGGATTTCGGGGTCTTCCTCCATGTCTAGGATTACGAAGTCGACCGGGAAGACAAATTCTCCAACCTTTACCAAGAGATTTTCTATGACACCTTGAGGGTACTTTACCGACCTATCTGCAAGTTAGATGCTCATCCTGGTGGGATGTGGCTTCCCTAGTCCGAGTCAGTTGAACATAGAGGCGGGCATTAGGTTAATGCTTGCCCATATGTCGGCAAGCGCATTGCCTACTGGTGATCAACCAATGGAACAAGGAATGGTGAAGCTTCCGGGATCAATCATCTTTTGGGGGTGTTAGTTGAGGATTGCCGTCGAGCACTCTTTACTTAAGTTAACTTGTTGGATTGATTTAGTCTTCCTTTTTTGAGGGATGAAGTCTCTTATAAACTTGGAGTATATTGGCATTTGGATGAGAACTTCCACAAAAGGGAGGTTGATGTGAAGTTGTTTAAGCAAACTTACAAACTTGGTGAATTGATTGTCGGTCTTTTCTCGGAGTAAAAGACCGGGGGTGATTTGGTTGGTTCAGTATTTTGGGGTTGAGTATTTCCTTGATTATAGGTTATGGGTGCTTTTGTGGATTGTGTATCAGGTTTGGGTGGTGTTGGTTCGTCATCAGGTCATACCTTCCGGTTTCTTAAGTTGATAATGTTTACTTGGGCTTTTGGGTTTGTTTCGATGTTACTTGGTAAGGCTCCTTGTGGCCTTTCAGAGAAATTTTGGGCAAGTTGGCTTACTTGTTTCTCATATTTTGCATAGTTGCCCGATGGTTCCTAATTTCGGCTTCAGTTTGTAGGAACCTCTCTGAGTAGCTCTTGTTAGATTCAAAGAAAAGACGAGTGATGAGGTCCTCAAGTCTTTCTCTTCCTCCTTGTGTTGTGGTTGGAAGCCTTGTTGCTTATTTTGGGGTTGTTCTTGAAAGTTGGATCGTTGGTTCTGCTTTTGTTGGTTGCTGCCCCTGAAGCTCTCCAACCATAATTGAGGTGATTTCGCCATTCAGGGGTGAAGGTGTTACCTTGGCCCACCAGCAATCATGGAGGGTTGTTGAGGTAGTTTACCACTTCTGTTTGATTTTCCATTTCTTTCATACAACTCCAGTTTTCATGTGGTCCGCTACACCCTTCTCAAGCCAGAACCAGAACCCTATTATTTAATTCAAGTTTCTTTATTTTTGTGGTTAAGGCTTCGATTTGGGCTTGTAAAGAGGTGGTTTCGTCCACTTTATGGGCACCCGGGCTATTTATTTTGAACCCTAGGGGTGTGCGATTGAAAGCTATTGTGAGCAATTTCCTCAATATGATTATAAATTTCCTCGGGTCGGTGATTCCCAAGGAGTCCCTGAAGTTGGAATCAAGGATTTGCCTTGTGTGTGGTAAGAGTCCATTGTAGAAAATGAACACTTGTTACCATCGTTCAAGACCTTGATGCGGTCATTTCCTTAATAATTCCTTGAACTTTTCCCATGTCTCGTACAAAGGACCCCCGTCGTCTTTAGAGTATGAATCAATTTCGGTCATGAGTTTGGCAGTTTTAGCGGGAGGGAAATATTTGTAGAGGAATTTTTGGGCAAGTTTATCCCAAGTGTGTACGGGCCCACATGGGAGGGTGGCGTCTTTGAGCGGAAAAAGCGAACATACAGAGCCGGATAGCATCGTTGTAGGCTCCGTTGATCCAAAAGGTATCACATATTTCCATAAAGGCCGTGAATGGTGGCGGAATTTTGGAGCATTTGGATGAAGTGGGGTCGAAGCTCAAAGTTGTTGGCATCAAAAATAGGAGGGTTAATAGCGGCTCCAAGATCTTTGATCACAGGTCGTAGGTAATCCATGAGAGTGCGTTGATCCGCCATAGGGGGTTTTGGGTCGAGGCTTTTTGTCAGTTTTTAGCTTCTAGTGGCACTTTTATGTCTTTGTCGGAAGTGGAATTCATGCACCAAGTTGTATATTTGGAGAATTATGTGGCAAGGCGTGACTTTCGGCGAACAAAAACATAAAAATTGCTGATCAGGGGAGTAGCACGACCCCGTGTCTATGTGGCACGACCCTGTGCTGTCAAGAAAAAGTTTCTGTTTTCAGGTTCCCAGATACTGGAGGTTGGACACGGACCCATGCCTTTATTCTAGTAACCAGAAATCAGTTTCTTTCATGTACTATAGGTTAGACACGACCGTGTGTTGAAAAAACACGGCCCCGTGTTGTTTCTACAGAGAGAAGAAAAATTTGAGAAAAATAAGAAAAACATAAAAAGAAAAATTAGAAAAGCATAAAAATGATTAGGTCGCTGATTTTAAACTTTCTTAAAATCCTTCTGTCACCGGCAATGGCGGCAAAAACTTGACGTGTATGGAGCGTGAGTGTATTTTAGATATAAGTTAAGTACTTTTCACTCATTTATTCAAGTTTTAAATTTATAAAAATACGATATACAACTATCACTCTCTACAACACGTTAGGGAAAGTGCACCCTCGTTGGCTTAGTATAGTGATGGTAGACACCGAGGTTGTCCAAGGACACAACAACTTTTAATACCAAAATATTGTCGGCGTCTAACCTAACCAAATTTTTAGAAAATATTTTTAATAAGTAAATATAAAGAACTAAACTAAGTAATGAAAGAAACAAATAGACAAGATATAATCACTTGGTTCCGGCTTGCTATTTATGCATTCTTTGATGATTTCCATTGGGTTTTTAAGATATTATCCTAGTTAAAGTGCCATATCCCTCCGTAGGACTACCCTCAGCATATTGGTCTGAGTAAGAAGGGATACAGTTCTGTAAGGCCGAATGCAAAATGTGACATTTCCCTCTTTTGGAGGCAACGCTACCCTCGGCCATATTGGTCTAAGTCAGAAGGGATACAGTCCCGCAAGGCCAATTTATAGTTTTAATAGTAGTTTATTTATAAGGGATTCAAGTCGTTCTTACTTCCCCTGATTAGATGCTATCTGCCTCAAAAGAAGTCCAAATAAGCTTGAATCAAGTCCTAGCAGGACCCATATATTGAACGAGGTAAGAACTTTACCCATACCACCCTTCTAACCCCTTCCTGACAGTTAACGCACTTTATATAGACCTTAAAGATACGAATGAGTGAATCAACGAAACATGAAGAGATGATAGAATAAACTTCACTTTCAATATAAAAAAACTAGTTATTAAAGCCATTGATACATACCCAATCAAAAGGTTAACCAAAGCTAGGAAATCAAAAGTAATACAAAAATAACTTGTCTTCACCAAGTGATGTAAGAGGTTAGCCAATCATGGGCTTTGTTTGACAAAACTCTTACGATCAATCTTGGGTCCCGAGACTACTACATACACTCTAAGGATGGATGGTGGATGAATGTGGTGGATGATGGTGGTATTGCGATGGTGGAATGGTGGCAGGTATGAGAGAAGTGGTTTGCCAAGGGATGAGTTGAAATGAAACCAAGCACCCCTATTTATATCTGTAAACAGGCTCTTCACACGGCCTCGTGCCCTGCAGGCATGACCCCGTGTCTTGCTTATTCTTTGTCTTCATTTATATGAGCATGTCAGATCAGCTGCTACACGCCCCGTAGGCATTGTAATTGTTGTACTATCCAAGATATGCAAATCTGGAAGTCGATCACGGCTCGTGTCCATGGGACACGGGCCCTTGTCTTTTGCCTGCTTCTGTTTGTCTTCTTTTGATCTAGAACCTTGAAGGGGACGACCCCATGCCGAGCAAGCACGGCCCCGTGCTGGACTTCTGATTAGTTGTTTTTGGTCTTGGGGTGAGGCTCAGAGGGTTGGTATAGTGTGTCATCTTCCCGTCTTCTATACTTATGCTGATTTTTGTCGTTAACTTGTTCCTTTTGTACATTTAAGCTATTTTAATCCTGGAAATCAAATGTATACAAAGAAATGCACTTTTCCAACATTAGTAATAAAAAGGGGTCGATTTATATCGTATTTGATACAGTTTATATGTTGCATTTGGCGCATATCAAATACCCCCACACTTGAATCTTTGCTTGTCCTTAAGCAAGACTCTTTAATATTTGCTTACACACCCAAACGGAATTGGTAGAGAAGAAGTTTTTGGGTCTTGTTTGTAGAGTGTCGAGGATCCAAGTTCTTTTTATTCATGTTTTTATTTTATTTACAATCCTATTCGACATGATTAATTTAGAACACTTTTTAAGAAAAAAAATTGTGGGAAAACATGCCTTCATAATATTTCATTTAGCTAGATACAAATTCACACAACTCATAGGCGATCACTCAACACTAGGCTGAAGATGTATAAATGAAACGCTCGATACCGGTATGGGTCCTATTGCTACCATATGCTTGACAAGTAATCAAACCTCCTCATTTTTAACATAATCTTTGTAAATTTCAAGAGGACTTTAAAAAGAGTAGGTTTAGGATAGGGGTATGGTAGTTTTATATTAAAAGTGGCTAGAAGAATAAAATGTCGATTTTCTTTTTGAAAATTTATTTGTAACTTAGGTAGAAACTGAAGGCTTATAAGCAATAAATTTATTATTATTAATTTTTAATATAAAACTAAGTCACCTCTTTTTATAAATCTCAAAATAACCGCATTTTACTAAAACAAAGGGTGTAAAAATTTGGTTTTGGGTGACCGGTGATTTTGCAAAATGGCGTTTTGCGAGTTTTGAGATGCGGCTTATGAACGATCATGGAGTATTAAGGAAAAGTCAAAAGCTTTGCATGATCGAAGGTTGAAAAGGTTCAGGGAATTTTCGGTTGGAGACAAAGTACTTCTTTATAATTTGAGATTGAAATTGTTTCCCAGGAAGTTGAAGTCAAAGTGGACGGGGCCATACATAGTTAGAGAAGTATTCCCACAGGAGCGGTCGAGTTGCTAAACGAAGTCGATGGATGTATTTGGAAGGTAATGGCCGTAGGCTGAAGCACTATTTAGGTGGCCCGATCGATAACACCGAGAAGGAAATAACTCCTCTCGAAGACATGCCTAACACTACCACTTAGTGTCTTGAGCATAAGCTCAAGTGTAGAGTTTGTACCGTTTGTATTTTCATCTGTTTTTGTTTATTTTTTGTAGCTAACAGTTTTCTTTAGTAGTTTGTCAGTCTTTGTTTCATGTTTTCGAGTCATTTGCAGGGATTCATAGCCGAGGATTTACGAAATTGGATGAGGAAAACGAAGTTCCAGGTAAGTATAAGTGTTAGAAAAATTTTGGGTTAAGCCCTGGAAGGTTTGGGTAAAGTAAAAGAATTTTTCTAAGGCACAGATCTGTCAAAATTTCAAAACTTTCTGGAGAAAACGGGGCTAGGTGTAGCGACGGGTAAGGGGTGAGACCTACGTGCAACGTATAGGCCCTGATTTAAAAACAAAAATTTTTTCAAGCGCCGCGTAGTGCGACGCTGCTTCCTTCGAGGCTCCGCGTAGCGTGACGCCCCTCCAGACACGCATATATCTGCTGATTCTTCCCCTTTCTTCCTCAAAACTTCTCCTAACCCTAACATACGGGTTCCCAGCCGCAAACCACCATTATTCACCATACCCCACCTCCAAACTTCACCATTTTCCTCCCATTTTACACCTAC
The DNA here is from genome assembly GCA_947069175.1 of Scalesia atractyloides. NCBI lineage: Eukaryota > Viridiplantae > Streptophyta > Magnoliopsida > Asterales > Asteraceae > Scalesia > Scalesia atractyloides. Next base: position 35,447,978 of record CAMTDV010000030.1, read on the forward strand.
ATCACCCATTTCACTTCCCCATCCCTTTTCACCCTCACTTTCACTCGATTCACCGAAAAATCCACCAACTACAGAACCTTCTTTTCCACTTAAAAAGTTGAAACTTTTCACTTGTTCTTCACAAATCCGGTATGTTCCCTTGTAATTTTATGTACTCTTTTCGTTTATTAGTTAGTTTTGAGTTTGATTTTGCTAGTTCATGTGTCGGGTCTAGGTTTAGATTTGTGTTTCGGCCATGTTAGTGCTAATATGCAGGTTGCGGATGGGTTGGATTGGTTAGTTTATCTTAATGTAGGTTGCAGAAGGGTAAGTTTGGGTTGAAAAATTTGTGTTTTGCGGCAAACAGAGGTTTTGGGTGTAGTAACGTTGAGTGTGGGGATTTGGGTTGGTTATGTTCATGCTAAAAATAAGATTTTCAATCAAATTTGTCACCCGTTCCACTGTTTACATTATATAGATTGGAACTTTCCATGGTTTAACACTCAATGTTGTTTGATTTTGGCACTTGGAATATAATTGAGGACAATTTTAGTGCCAGTAGGGGATAGTGTACATTGAGTCTTGTAATTTGAGTTGTTTATTAGTTCTAGCTTGTTCGTGGGTTTACTTTTAGGCAAGTACAAGTATAAAACGTCTCGCCCGTACTCAATCTCCATTCGGGCGAGGTTGTTTAGAACTTATGCTTTTTGTAAACGGTAACTCGCTTTTTGGTTTCAACCGCGAATGAATGCTATACGGTTGTTACCGTTTAAAAAAAATAAAAAAAAAATTTAAAATACAAAAATAGTCTGTTATCGCCAATTTTCTGTTGTGCTTTGTCGTGTTTAAACATGTTTATGCAGATATGTCAGGTTAGGGAAGCTCAGGAGGAGCTAGGGCCAGTAGCATAGGTCCAATAGCAAGGCGAAGAGGGTCGCCAGTTCAAGAAGTGCGAGTTGTTACGGGTCAAAAGAAAAGACGCATTCGATACAAAGTGAAGGTCCGTGATCAGACGGTTCTAGACGGAAGTTAATGCGTAAACGTAAACCAATTCGGTAGAATGTTATTACAGAAATGAGTAGAAACAGAATGCAGCGGAAGTCTTCATTCATACTGAAAGAGTATACATCTTTATAAGTCCAGCTGCCGGAGTTCCTGGAGAGAATCCGGCAGCACCTTCCCGTAGGGATGGCAAAAACTTAAATGACAAATGAACACACACCACCTATTTATAGGGAAACATAACAAGTTCGCTTGACATATGGGCATATGAGGACAAGTTCGGGCGAACTTGTCTACCATATGACAAGTTCGGCTGAACTTGTCTTACCACATGTCAAGTTCGAGCGAACTTGACCTCCACAGGTCAAGTTCGGGCAAATTTGTATGCCACATGTCAAGTTCGAGCGAACTTGACCTCCACAGGTCAAGTTCGGGCGAACTTGTTCCCTTTTACACTGTAATCGCCGTATTTCGGTCGTGTGTTTGATTCTAACCTATACAATATTCAACACACGCTCAATCTAGCCTATTCGACAAGTGACGAACACAATAGTGCATCAACAGATTCCCCCTTGTTCGTTACTGTCGAAGCTTGATCTTGAACTTCAAAACTTTGAGTCGTGTTTGAATATTCTGCAACTTCAATCAAAGTGTCTGTCGATGTCGTCAAGACGCATCAACAAATTCCCCCTTAATTGATGATCCGTGTTTGCATTAACAACTTTCAGTTTCGCTGAAATCTACAGTTCAGATCTTTGGTTGCACGGTTTTCGATCTCCTCTGATTTGCTTGACTGACAAATTTTCTTGAATAACCACCAACTTGAAGCTAATCAATGCAGCAACTTCTCCATTTCGACGATAACCGCATCCGAGTTCAGTTTTTGAATCAGCGTTGAGCATCGAGAGTTTAATCCGCACACTCCTAAAGTATCAAAAACTCAACCGGCAATTGATAGAAACTTTGAATCACCGGAAAACTTCAAATCAACGAATACCCTCGAAAATCCAAAATCCCGATTTCCGTAATCGCAGTTAAGCACCATTTAGAAAGATTTGATCTGCAAATCGGTAATATGTTCAATCAGCAAATCATCATCGGAAACAGATAATCTGGTAATGCATCGAATCTGGGTAACATACGTCCGTAACCAAAATCACATTCTTCCTCTTCAGTCACAATGTCAGATATATAGCTATCTCCGGTAGACCAGCGCCACTTAATCACCAAACATCATCATCCAACGGCGGTTAGTCCAAAGAGAAGAATGATTCATCTGCTTGAAGACTAAAAATAATGGCCACCAAAGGTTATCATCAGATTTCTCTGGTAATTTTGAAACCATTCGTCTGCGGAGCTAGTCATTAGTTCCTAAGATCATCACCGAACGTTTTGAACGTCCTCAGTTCCTCACTGGTACTAATGACTGCTAATCCAGCTAACTGTTCATTCACCGGAGATCAGGACTCTAACCCTTAAGCATCACTCTATATCATGCACTGAAAACTCGGAACTTCCTGTGATCACCCGATGAATCTCGATCCTCTGCATTTCCTGATAATCTACAATTGGTAACAACCCGGATACTGTTGTAGTAGTCACGAATTTCAAAAATGCCGGAATCTTCAAATATTGAAAATTTTTTATTCCCCCTCATTTTTGCAAATTCTGACCATACTGAATTTTCACTGAAATTCCCCCTGAAATCCGGAACTTTCAGTATTTAACAAATACGGATTTAACGTTTAGGCCCATTATTAGTCACGACACCTAAATGATCAACATTCTACACCGCTATCGATGACTCTCCCTTTATCTTCAAAATTTTGTGACCATATCACCAAATCTGTACTCTGAAGCTCTAGACGGTGTCCCCAAACATCCCGGTTCGGTCTTTGAAAACTGAAAAAAATTTCTACCCGAAGTTTTTTCTGGACACTCATCCCATCAATACGATCAACAAATTTTCTATCCCAATTTTTTTTTAATTTTTTAGGCATTGGACCAAGTTCGGGCGAACTTGGTCACCCATTACCAAGTTCGGGCAAACTTGGTCTCCCAACTCACAAGTTCGGGCGAACTTGATCAAGTTCGGGTGAACTTGATCAAGTTCGGGCAAACTTGATCAAAATGATACAAGTTCGGGCGAACTTGACCAATACAGGTCAAGTTCGGGCGAACTTGATCTCTAATCAGCCCATTTCACATTTTTCGATCCAGAATCCTTATTTCTTCGAATTTCGAGATGATTCCACCATAGTTCTGGTCGAAAATGGTTTTCTAACAATCCTATCCATTCAATTTTACTTTTCATCCGTGAATTGTATGTTTATTTCAAGTTTTACATCTAAAACCCCTCCTAATGCCCATAAATATCCAAATTCATGAGCGTAGGTGATAACCGTAGCTCTGATACCAATTGAAGGTCCGTGATCAGGCGGTTCTAGACGGAAGGTAATGCGTAAACGTAAACCGATTCGGTAGAATGTTATTACAGAAAGGAGTAGAAACAGAATGCAGCGGAAGTCTTCATTCATACTGAAAGAGTATACATCTTTATAAGTCCAGCTGTCGGAGTTCCTGGAGAGAATCTGACAGCACCTCCCCGTAGGGATGGCAAAAACTTAAATGACAAATGAACACACACCACCTATTTATAGGGAAACATAACAAGTTCGCTTGACATGGGCATAGGAGGACAAGTTCGGGCGAACTTGTCTACCATATGACAAGTTTGGCCGAACTTGTCTTACCACATGTCAATTTCGAGCGAACTTGACCTCCACAGGTCAAGTTCTGGCGAACTTGTTACCTTTTACACTGTAATCTCCGTATTCCGGTCGTGTGTTCGATTAAAACCTATACAATATTCAACACACACTCAATCTAGCCTATTCGACAAGTGACGAACACAATAGTGCATCAACACGAAGGTCATGAACGAAAGATTTATTCTCAGGTTCCTCTAAGAAGAGATCATCTGTTATTTCAGTTTCATGTTAATATGAAAGAATGGGTGAAGTTGCAAAAGATCATTCGCATGGGCTTTTCGAACATTGGACCATTGATTGGGATTTGTTAGCCCAAATGGGTGCTCGCGAGAGAGTAGAGGAGTTGTTGGGTCCAGTATTGATGGATATGGTAAACTGTGATTAGCCACAGTATGATGAGCTAGGGTGGAGTTTCAAATTACTTTTCAACATAAGGAGGGTTCATTCTTTGAAGATGATGCAGTTTCATTCAGTTTAGGAAGGACGTTGCATGAATTTTCTATTCCTCAGTTTGTTGTTATAAGTGGTTTCTACGCTTTTGAGGATGTTTCTACTGATGAGTTCGTGAATGGCTTTAGGGGGTGTATGTGAAACAGAGGGAGCAGTGTTTGACCAGTGGTGATCTAGCAAGGTTCTGGGTACTATACCTGACCGCCCTTTTGGGAAGACAAATTTGATTGCTTCGGTTCGAGATCCGATATGAGTTTGGAAAGCGTGTTGAAGGTTTTCTCTACCACTCTGGTTGGTAGGAAATCAGGTAAGAACAAAGCAAACTGGATTGATATTGTCTTGTTGATGTGTCGGGTTGAAGATAGAGATATGAGTTTGGCAAGCGTGTTGGCATGGTCGTTTAGTAGGGCACGTAGAGGAGGAGGCAGGCTGCGTTAGACATGGGTCCGTACATTATGAAGATGTAACATCCGTCGAAAAACGGGTTTTCAAAACCCGCTTCGTTTATTAATCGAATAATCAGTTTCAAATTTTCGTTGCTCATTTAATGCTTATTTTAATTTTAAACAATACATAACTAATAAACATTTTAGAATATGGAAATTAAAATTGTTAGAAAATAAAAATAAAGCAATTAAAAATGAAAAGGGGTTGCCGGGTTTCGAACCCGGGTCAGCCGGAAGACTCAATTATCAAACACTTAACCACTCCGCCACTTGTTGTTTTTGTGTAATCAAGAAACAAATAAAACCTTAAGATCACCCGTGAATCTACCTGTTTGCGCCAAAAACCGAAACCGATAATCGTCTTTCAAACATCCAGACGATAGAGTTTTCGGTTATAACCGATGAAATCATTACGACCGACGTTCTTAATCAATTCAGCCTTTATTGGATCCGATTCATATGATGTTCGAGTTTGATAACCGAAATCATTCAACTCCAAATTTACACCGTATTATCATTGTCTCGCAACTCAGAAACACCCACAGAACTCTCAATTTCACTTTTGCTCTAATTTCTTATCGTCGGAATCGCTATCTGATATCACCGGACTTTCGCCGGAAAACCGTGTCATTCATCAAAACGGTAAATTTCTCAATTCTTTCATCTTCTTTCTATTTTTTGTTAGACTCTTACTAACTCAAACCCTTCAATCAGAATCGGTCCCAGACAACGATACCGGATAATCTGCAATCGCCGGAAAATTTCTGAAAATTCCGAAATCACGCTGTGAATCGGTACGAGCATCTAAACTCTTTGATAATCCTTGTTTAGTCACTTAATTTCACAATTAGTTAATCAAAACTGTTAATTGGTCCGCTCATATGGAATTCATAAACAGAGCCGACGACCTTTGCCGGAATTCTGAGAAAAACCTCTTTCTGGTACATTCGTTTCCAAAACCTTCTTTATCCATTTCATTTTAATCATTTATATGTCCGTTAATCGAATTAAACAAGAACAGTCGAATAATTGTTGTTCTGGGTTGTTTTAGCGAAGAAGATGAAGTTTAGTTTGTGTATAAATTTAATATAAATCGGATTATATCTCGGGTTAGACACACAGTCCAGCGGTGGACTGTGTGCATTTGAATCATAGAGATACCGGGTTCGAGTCTGTCCTTGTTCCGATTCGTCACAATATTCAGACTTTTTATAAAACCCAAATACGGAAACTTCCAGTTAGTATATAAGTGAAATAAAAACAAGTATTTTAACCAGGTTAGACACACAGTCCAGCGGTGGACTGTGTGCAGCGTTAAACAACAGGTCCCGGGTTCGAGACCTGTTATGCACACTGGTTCGATATAATTAAAATCCTTTTTAAAATAAATGAATTTTGAATAAATAGTACATAAATATAATTAAAAACAAAAATATTTCGGGTTAGACACGTAGCTCAGTTGGTAGAGCTGCGTGCACGCGTACGGAAGGTTACAAGTTCGAACCTCACTCAGTGCAAACAAATACAAGACCGAACCGGTCAACAGTCAATGGTCAACGGTCAACCCAAAAAATCAACATTTTTTTATATTTTTATTTATTTATTTAATTTAAAAAATCAATTAAAAATACTTAAAAATAATATTTTAAAGTTAGAAAATGACCTTAAACTCACAAAAAAAATATATCTAAAAATCCTATTAAAATATTTAATAAAATCCACTTATTTACCGTACCTTTTCGTTATTATTTAGGTTAGTTATTCCTCGTCGATCAACCCTCTAAACTCGTGCGCAATCAACATCATCAAACGAACGCACCCAATGTGAGTGAATCTCTACAAATTCTCCGTTTTAATCACATTTTGGGGTGTATCATGTGTCTTATTATTTATTACATTTAAACACTTGTGCATCCATCATATCCATGATCAAATGTATATTCAATATGTATCAACTGTTTGTGTGGTTAATGTTTAGATTAAATTTATCATTTTCAGTACATACATCATCATAGGCCGCCGTTCCACATTACCTATGAGCATGAACCGTTCCCCATTACCTATGAGCGTGAACGAGGCATTGCCAACATACGATCGGCTTCGTTTGATTGAGCCTTGATCGCACATACATCATCATAGGCCGTCCGTTCCCCATTACCTATGAGCGGAACGTGACGTTGCCAACATATACATTATCATTCATGTTATATACTCATGCAAAGTGGATTGTTATTGTTATTGTTATTGTTATTGTTATTGTTATTGTTATTGTTATTGTATGTTTATTTACATTTGCTCACATATGATTATTGCACAATTTTTCCATATTAAATATAACAAGAAATCAATAATAAATGTTTTCTAACAAGGTTCACTCGCCAACTTTGGTCAACCCAAAAACCCCCATTTTTACACATGATACAGGTGATCCAGTTGCAGCAAGAAACATATAGGATGGCTTAGAAGAATAAATCGGTTTAGACTTTGGATTGTTTATTTAGTTACTTTTCTTTGTAATTGTATGAACTTGTTTGGAATATTGAGGATGTAATTTTGAATTTAATAAGTATGAAACATATTAGTAAACATCATGAGCTTTGGTGATAACCCAATTATGCCCCGACTCTTATTCCGCTGCGGGTCGGGGTGTGACAGATTGGTATCAGAGCCTTGACTATAGGGATATAGGATAGGTTATTAGACCCTTAGAGCCTATACTATAGTTGATTAGAATTTTTAAATTGTTTGTGTGTCACATGCAAAATTCATGATGTTTATATGTTTTATGTTTATTGTTACATTCAATGTTATGCAAGCATGTTCATAAGTACATATTATTATACAATGCCTATCATGAATCATATTCTCATAACATATCATATCCATGAGAGCACACACCGCACAATTTCCATGACTTTTGCAACGATTTTTGTATTTTCAAATCACATCAAAGTGAGTTCTCATGACGGGCATGTAGTAACTGGAAGGGTACAAGTACCGGTAGTCGGAACGTCCTGTCTAGGCTTGGCATTCGTATAAATCCAAAATAAAGGACCAGTTTGCCTACCTGGGGACTAACGATGAGAGTACGAAGGACCTATTAGGCCAAAGCATGCTATACCAAACGTCGTGTGAGCTAACCCCACTTTGAGTTGTCATTGTGTCTACACCTGGACACCCTCCGACCATACATCTCGCAAACATATTTCATGGTTTTCATTCGGGTGATGCGAGTGTTAAACCGCCAATACCAATGTGAATCCTACTAAGCCAATAGTCATGGGGGCCCACATGACTATACAGGTGATGGTATGGGGGACATTGGAGGCCCAAACATGAGCAAACCCAAGACATCCTATGGATGTAGTTGCATTATTGATGTTTATGTTATTTTTATTTTTTTAAGACACATGACACCTAAAAAAAGACTCCTTAAACTCACAATCTTCTTATGTATGTTCCTATAGATGTCGGCTAGGCAGCAACGTGGGAGTAGAAGGTCAGGAAGGTCAAACGAACGCTTGGCCACCCAAATCGCAAAACAAATGGCCGCGGTGCTTCCTGACATAGTAATTCAAGTCCAACAAGCTCTCACCGCAAATCCCACCAATCCTCCCCATCAAGAAGACCAAAACGTCGACAACCCTCCCTCCAAAAAGTGCTCTTACAAACACTTCAAGTCTTGCGATCCCCCAAAATTTGAAGGGACCGAAGGTGTCACTGCTCTCCTCCACTGGTTTGAGGAAATGGAAAATACATTCCTTAATTGCGATTGTCCCGAGGATCGCAAGGTACGTTACGCAACCGGGAGACTATTTGGAGTAGCTCTTACCTGGTGGAATACAGAGAAAGGTAAGAGAGGAATCGAAGATGCAATGGCCTTAACATGGGAGGAGTTAAGGGAAATCATGACGAGACGCTTCTGTCCAAGAAGCGAGATCAAAAGGTTAGAAGATGAATTTCACTCGTTGAAGCAAAAGGAGGGAGATCATACTTCCTACAACAAAAGGTTTCTAGAGTTGAACCAAATGATCCCCAACTTGTTCACCCCAGTATACCGCTTAGTCGAACACTATATTCGAGGCCTCCCCTCGAAAATTCAAGACTCAGTTCTAAGTACTTCGCCTGCAACACTTGAAGCTGCTATGGAACTAGCTACCGAGCTTACCGAGAATCGTATTCGTAACGGCAAATTTAAGGACGAGAAAAAGAAAGCCCCCATTGAGGGCCAAACTTCAAACCATTCCACCTCCTCCTCAAAGTTTGCTAATAAGAGGAAATGAAACACCAGAAACTTTGCTGTCACACAAACAAATTTCCCTATCCCTTCTGCACCCATCACTCAAGTTGCCCCCTCACCTACACCCTATAAAAAGCCATACTCCGGTCCATACCCAAAATGCAACCGTTGCCAATACCATCACTTTCCTGATCATCCCTGCCAGCATTGCACCGGCTGTGGCCGCGCAGGTCACACCATTCAAACCTGTCGCGTACTTCAGCGAACGAACCGCCATCAGCCCTCAACCCAAACCCACCATCAAATAGTGGGTCAAGCCCAACAACCTTTACTCCTACCACCTGCCCAACATGTAGCCCAATCCTACTACCAACCCAACTATCCCATGGTGCAACCTATGCGGGCTTGTTACAACTGTGGAGACCCGAACCATTTCAGGAACACCTGTCCACACTTGGTGAACATCATCCATGCCCAAGCTCAAGCTAATCCAGTAAACCAGGCTAACCAAGCTCCTCCACCTGCAAGAGGAAGAGCTTTCAACATCAACGCTAATCAAGCTAGGGCTGACAACAATGTGGTTAACGGTACGTTTCTCATCAATGGTAGTTATGCATCCATGTTATTTTATACTGGCGCGGCTAAGAGTTTTGTGACCTTAGAATTTGAACCCATCCTCAACCAAACTCGAGATAAACTCATGGAATCCATAACGGTAGAAGTTGCTGACGGAAAACCGGTCTCATTAAACTCTATTATACGCAATTGTACTCTCACTCTAAACGATCACGATTTTCCAGTTGACCTCATACCTATGAAGTTGGGAAGTTTCGACATTATAATTGGTATGGACTGGCTCAGCCAACATCATGCTGAAGTTGTATGCCGCGAAAAGTTTATTCGCATTCCTCTTACAAACGGTCAGACTCTACGAATCTTTGGAGAAACCCCTTCGAAAGGACTCAAATTAATGTCCTGTCTTCAAGCCCGAAAATATCTCCGCAAGAATTATGTCGCATTCCTAACTCATGTCGTCAAAAAGGGAACCAAGGAGAAGAAACTCGAAGACATCCCAGTAGTAAAAGATTTTCCACAAGTTTTTCCTGACGACATTTCAGGACTTCCTCCCGTGAGAGAAGTCGAATTCCGCATTGATCTTATACCTGGAGCTACACCAGTTGCAAAATCTCCTTATAGGTTAGCCCCATCCGAGATGCAAGAGCTGGCCAGTCAATTACAAGAGCTGACTGACAAAGGATTCATACGTCCTAGCTCATCGCCTTGGGTGCACCTGTCCTTTTTGTGAAGAAGAAAGATGGAACGTTTCGCATGTGTATCGACTACAGAGAACTCTACAAGTTAACGGTTAAGAACCGCTACCCATTACCTCGCATAGATGATCTTCTTGACCAACTTCAAGGCGCCAGCTGTTTTTCAAAAATCGACCTTCGTTCTGGTTATCATCAACTCAGAGTACATGAAGAAGACGTCCCAAAGACCGCCTTCCGAACTCGTTATGGTCATTATGAATTCATGGTCATGCCATTTGGTTTAACCAACGCCCCAGCTGTCTTCATGGATCTAATGAACAGAGTCTGCAAACCTTATCTCGACCGTTTTGTTATAGTCTTCATCGATGACATCCTCATCTATTCAAAGTCTAAGTCTGATCATGAACGACACCTTCGACTCATCCTTACACTCTTAAGGATAGAAAAGCTGTACGCTAAGTTTTCGAAATGTGAATTCTGGTTAAGGGAAGTACAATTCCTTGGACACGTCGTCAATGACAAGGGAATTCATGTTGATCCCTCAAAAATCAAGGCGGTACAGGAATTGCAAGCGCCACGTACACCTACCGAAGTAAGATCATTTCTTGGTTTGGCTGGTTATTATCGCCGTTTCATTGCAAATTTCTCTCGCATCGCTGTACCACTCATGGCTTTAACACATAAAGGAAAACCCTTCATATGGGGACCCAAACAAGAAGAAGCCTTCCAAACCCTTAAACAAAAACTCTGTGACGCACCTATCCTCACACTTCCTGAAGGTTGTGATGACTTCGTGGTTTATTGCGACGTGTCAGGGCAAGGACTAGGCTATGTTCTAATGCAAAGAGGAAAGGTGATAGCTTATGCTTCTAGACAACTCAAAACTCATGAGAAGAACTACAACACCCACGACCTATAACTTGGAGCCGTTGTGTTCGCTCTTAAGATATGGAGACATTACCTCTACGGTACCAAGTGTGAAATATACACTGACCACAAGAGCCTCCAACATATCTTCAACCAAAAGGAGTTAAACATGAGGCAACGGAGATGGGTCGAACTTCTTAATGGCTACGACTGTGAAATTCGGTATCATCCTAGCAAGGCAAATGTGGTGGCCGATGCACTCAGTCGAAAGGGTTATGCGAACTCCATTCGTCTTCTATGTTCGCAATCATAACAGACATCAAAGATCAAATCCGAGAAGCCCAACATGTTTCAGTAACGGAAAACGACGTACGCAAGGAGCTGTCTTGTGGAGCTGAACTTAAAATCGAAACTAAATCCGACGGTATTCTGTACTATCTAGATCGCATATGGATTCCCGATCACAATAACCTTCGTGATTTCCTTATGAATGAGGCGCACAAAACACGGTACTCTGTACACCCAGGAGCCGACAAGATGTATCAAGACCTTCGATACACCTACTGGTGGCCTGGCATGAAGAAGGATATCGCTGTTTTCGTTTCCAAGTGCCTTACATGTTCTAAAGTAAAAGCTGAACATCAAAGACCCTCAGGACTTCTGGTCCAACCTGAAATACCTGTATGGAAGTGGGAAAACATAACCATGGACTTTATTACCGGGTTACCTCGCACCTCCAGTGGGTATGACACTATATGGATAATCATTGATCTTCTTACAAAATCAGCTCATTTCATCCCAATTCGCGAGGACTTCAAGAACGAGAAGTTAGCTCGTATCTACATCAGCGAGATCGTAAGCCGTCATGGTGTACCGTTAAGCATTATTTCAGATCGTGATGGTCGTTTCACTTCACGAACATGGCAAGCCGTACAAGCAGCTTTTGGTACACGATTAGGCCTCAGTACCGCTTATCATCCTCAAACTGATGGACAATCTGAACGCCCCATCCAAATGCTTGAAGACATGCTTCGAGCATGTGTCACAGACTTCAAGGGAAATTGGGACGCTCATCTACCATTAGTTGAATTTTCGTACAACAACAGCTACCATTCAAGTATCGGCATGGCACCTTTCGAAGCTTTATATGGTCGTAAGTGCCGATCTCCAGTATGTTGGCACGAAATTGGAGAAGCTCAAATCACCGGTCCAGAACTAATTCAAGAAACAACAGACAAGATCCATCAAATTCGAAACAATCTTCTAGCGGCACAAAGTTGTCAAAAGAGTTATGCAGACAAACGACGAAAGCCTTTGGAGTTTAACATTGGTGATCATGTACTTTGAAAAGTATCACCGTGGAAGGGAGTAGTTCGTTTTGGCCAGAAGGGCAAGCTAGCACCACGCTACGTTGGACCTTTCAAGATACTCGAAAGAGTAGGACCTGTAGCATACAAGCTTGACCTACCAGAAGAACTCAACAAAATTCACCCTACGTTCCACGTATCAAACTTAAAGAAGTGCCTCGCCGATGAAAACCTCCATATTCCCTTAGAAGATATGCAGATTGATGAATCTATGCACTTCATTTAAAGACCAGTAGAGATCATGGACTTCGGAGAAAAACGTTTAAGACGGAGTCGTATTCCAATTGTTAGGGTACGCTGGGAGTCGAAACGAGGACCTGAGTTTACTTGGGAACGTGAAGACTCAATGCGCGAAAAATACCCGCATCTTTTTCCTGTTACCACTACTACTTAAATTTCGGGACGAAATTTCTAAAAGTAGGGGATACTGTAACATCCGTCGAAAAACGGGTTTTCAAAACCCGCTTCGTTTATTAATCGAATAATCAGTTTCAAATTTTCGTTGCTCATTTAATGCTTATTTTAATTTTAAACAATACATAACTAATAAAAATTTTAGAATATAGAAATTAAAATTGTTAGAAAATAAAAATAAAGCAATTAAAAATGAAAAAGGGCTGCCGGGTTTCGAACCCGGGTCAGCCGTAAGAGTCAATTATCAAACACTTAACCACTCCGCCACTTGTTGTTTTTGTGTAATCAAGAAACAAATAAAACCTTAAGATCACCTGTGAATCTACCTGTTTGCGCCAAAAACCGAAACTGATAATCGGCCTTCAAACATCCAGACGATTGAGTTACTGGTTATAACCGATAAAATCATTACAACCGACGTTCTTAATCAATTCAGCCTTTATTGGACCCGATTCATATGATGTTCGAGTTTGATAACCGAAATCATTCAACTCCAAATTTACACCGGTATTATCATTGTCTCGCAACTCAGAAACACCCACAGAACTCTCAATTTCACTTTTGCTCTAATTTCTGATCGTCGGAATCGCTATCTGATATCACCGGACTTTCGCCGGAAAACCGTGTCATTCATCAAAACGGTAAATTTCTCAATTCTTTCATCTTCTTTCTATTTTTTGTTAGACTCTTACTAACTCAAACCCTTCAATCAGAATCGGTCCCAGACGACGATACCGGATAATCTGCAATCGCCGGAAAATTTCTGAAAATTCCGAAATCACGCTGTGAATCGGTACGAGCATCTAAACTCTTTGATAATCCTTGTTTAGTCACTTAATTTCACAATTAGTTAATCAAAACTGTTAATTGGTCCGCTCAGACGGAATTCATAAACAGAGCCGACGACCTTTGCCGGAATTCTAAGAAAAACCTCTTTCTGGTACATTCGTTTCCAAAACCTTCTTTATCCATTTCATTTTAATCATTTATATGTCCGTTAATCGAATTAAACAAGAACAGTCGAATAATTGTTGTTCTGGGTTGTTTTAACGAAGAAGATGAAGTTTAGTTTGTGTATAAATTTAATATAAATCGGATTATATCTCAGGTTAGACACACAGTCCAGCGGTGGACTGTGTGCATTTGAATCACAGAGATACTGGGTTCGAGTCTGTCCTTGTTCCGATTCGTCACAATATTCAGACTTTTTATAAAACCCAAATATGGAAACTTCCAGTTAGTATATAAGTGAAATAAAAACAAGTATTTTAACAAGGTTAGACACACAGTCCAGCGGTGGACTGTGTGCAGCGTTAAACAACAGGTCCCGGGTTCGAGACCTGTTATGCACACCGGTTCGATATAATTAAAATCCTTTTTAAAATAAATGAATTTTGAATAAATAGTATATAAATATAATTAAAAACAAAAATATTTCGGGTTAGACACGTAGCTCAGTTGGTAGAGCTGCGTGCACGCGTACGGGAGGTCACAAGTTCGAACCTCACTCAGTGCAAACAAATACAAGACCGAACCGGTCAACAGTCAATGGTCAACGGTCAACGGTCAACCCAAAAAGTCAACATTTTTTTTATATTTTTATTTATTTATTAAATTTAAAAAATCAATTAAAAATACTTAAAAATAATATTTTAAAGTTAAAAAATGACCTTAAACTCACAAAAAATATATCTAAAAATCCTATTAAAATTGTTAATAAAATCCACTTATTTACCGTACCTTTTCGTTATTATTTAGGTTAGTTATTCCTCGTCGATCAACCCTCTAAACTCGTGCGCAATCAACATCATCAAACGAACGCACCCAATGTGAGTGAATCTCTACAAATTCTCCGTTTTAATCACATTTTGGGGTGTATCATGTGTCTTATTATTTATTACATTTAAACACTTGTGCATCCATCATATCCATGATCAAATGTATTCAATATGTATCAACTGTTTGTGTGGTTAATGTTTAGATTAAATTTATCATTTTCAGTACATACATCATCATAGGCCGCCGTTCCCCATTACCTATGAGCGTGAACCGTTCCCCATTACCTATGAGCGTGAACGAGGCGTTGCCCACATACGATCGGCTCCATTTGATTGAGCCTTGATCGCACATACATCATCATAGGCCGTCCGTTCCCCATTACCTTTGAGCGGAACGTGACGTTGCCAACATATACATTATCATTCATGTTATATACTCATACAAAGTGGATTGTTATTGTTATTGTTATTGTTGTTGTTATTGTTATTGTTATTGTTATTGTTATTGTATGTTTATTTACATTTGCTCACATATGATTATTGCACAAATTTTCCATATTAAATATAACAAGAAATCAATAATTAATGTTTTCTAACAAGGTTCACTCGCCAACTTTTGTTGACCCAAAAACCCCCATTTTTACACATGATACAGGTGATCCAGTTGCTGCAAGAAACATATAGGATGGCTTAGAAGAATAAATCGGTTTAGACTTTGGATTGTTTATTTAGTTACTTTTCTTTGTAATTGTATGAACTTGTTTGGAATATTGAGGATGTAATTTTGAATTTAATAAATATGAAACATATTAGTTAACATCATGAGCTTTGGTGATAACCCAATTATGCCCCGACTCTTATTCCGCTGCGGGTCGGGGTGTGACAGAAGATAGCTGAGAATTTGGGTGTTTTTGGGAAATATAATTTGAACACACTGCATTTAGGACCTATGTCGAGGCACGTGAATGTGAAGGATTTACAGAAGGCAAGGATTGTGAGTATGAGTGAGCCGGTGACTTGGATTGATGAGAGGCAGGGGCCTTAGGGTATGTCACTGGTGGGATACCTGGATGATGATGTTATGCAGGCCATATATCCGACAGCTCGCCAGATTCCGAGATAGAGACAGGAGATACCTGCTCCTCAGTATCCTCGCCGACAGCCACCACCGGAGCCCCTTACGTTAGCATCACTTTATGACCGGATGAATCAGGGTTTTAGCAGGATTGATTTTAGACAGGATATGCAAGATGGACCGATTCGACATATGATGGCGCAGATGAGTATGCGTGTTCCAGATTTCTTTCAGCTGTTTGTCGATCCAGGTCAGTTTACAGTGCCCGGTGGATCTGATCCTAGTGCTCCAGGTAGCTCGAGTCAGCAGGGTGGTTCGGGTGCTGGGCCAAGTGGTTATGTAGATCCGACACTAGAATTTGAGGTTTATGAGGATAGTGATGAAGATGAAGACAGTGATGAAGAGATGGAAGAAGGGGAGTCAGATGATGACGAGTGATTAGAGACGACAGTGGTAGTAGCAACAGGAGTCTTATTTAGTATCTTTTATTTTTATTTTATCTGATCTGGTCTGCACTCCTAATTTTGGATACTTGGTTGGGATGGTTTGGGGTAGTAGGATCAGTTGTTTTGTGGTTGTTGGATGTTTTGGACACTATTATCTATTATTCTATGGTAGTTGGTGTGTTTTGTAATAGGTATGGTGTTTATTTTTTCCGCTTTTGTTCGTGTGTCCGAGAGTTAGGAATTGTTTGCTGAGCGTGTTCGGATTGGAGGGCATATGTGGAATTGACTGGCACGTTGACAGTCTCGCATATATATTCAGCTAAGTCGTTTCTCTTGTATACTTTGTATATAATTATTTCTTTATTTAGTATTTTATTTTTCTAGGTAGTTTGAGTCGTGTCTCGTCTTTGCATTAGGGACAATGCAATCTTTAAGTGTGGGGGTGGGATACATGGTGTAAATAGGAGTCGTAGTCGTAGAGTTAGTTGAGTCTATGTTAAAAAAAAAGTTGAAAAAACTAGAAAATGTCTTTTGAAATAAGAAGTTTGCAAAATAAAACGGAAAATGATAGAAAAGATGGGTTTTGATTCGTGGTCAAATAATGATAATATGATAATAAAATAGTCGAGCTTGTGTCTAGTTTGGGATTTGTGAATAGGCTCGGAGTTGGTTCAATGTTTCTTTGATTTTAATATATCTTAATTGTCGGTTTGCTAGTGGGTGCTCATCTAGGAAAAATGGGAAGTTGAAACCGCCAATAATAGTATAAGGAATACTGTTATAAGTCAAAAATCTTTTGAATTTTTAATCATGAGAAAATAGAAGTGAATAAATTGAGCTAGAAACTAAGAAAAGTAGCGCAGGCCTACGTAATCTTCATTGGGGATGGTGACTCTGACTTAGAATGCCTCTGGGATGTATGAATCAAAATTGCAAAAAATTACCGACACTCACGTTGTCGCAATCGGGGATGGTGACTCTGGTTGAGACAGCCTCTAGGTTAGGTAAAGCAACGTCTAGGCTCAAGTTTAAAAAGAAAAAAAAGTTGATTTGAAATTCTCTTGATTTTGATATAAGACGTTAGGAATTGGTCCAGTGATCGTTCCTTTTGTTCTATAAGCTTGAGGTGGGAGTAGATGGACTATGGCTTCTAATGTGAGACCCTAGGTAGACTGACCACACTTGAATTAAATCTGCATGATAAGGGCTTGGAACCGGGCTCGGGTTTAAGAGGACAAACATATTTGAAATCGCGACTGATACAAGTTTTGACTTTCATAAGTATGAATAGCTTTTTTCCCGAGTAGTTATTTGTCTCTGATTCTGTTTGCATAGATTATTTTTCGAGGACGAAAAAAGAGTAAGTGTGGGGATATTTGATGTATTGCGAAATACATCCATTTATCATGTAGAGTTTGTTTAATTTTCATTTCGGTTTGTTTGATTTTAGCAGTTATTTCTTAGAAGTTTGATACTTTGTCGTGTACAGGGTCTCGTTGCGGAAAAATGCTTGAAAATGTTGGAATTATGCTTAGGAGAAGTTAAGGATGGAAGTTGGATTGGCTGGAGCTGAAATACTGATGAAAAAAAATGAAACTTTCTAGAAAAAAAGGGGCCTAGGTGTAGCGCGACAGGCATATGGATATATCGTCGTGCTACACCGAGGTGGGAAGAAGAAATCAATCAGGTCCCTAGCGCCGCGCTACGTGACACTTATATGTCAGGCACTCGTCGCGCAACGCGACGGGGTGTTTTTCCAGAGATTTTGACTTATAGTTGTTGTGTGATTCTTCCATACCTATAAAAACATCATTATCTTGTCCATAACCCTAGTTAGACGAATTGGGAGAGCTTAGGACGAATAGGCTACATCTTTCCGGGTATTTTCGAGTTCTTGGAGCTGCAAGTTGAAGAAGGAAGGATTAGGAATCATTCGGCTCGGTGATTTACCATTTGGGTGTTCTTATTCTTGTCTTTTCTTTACACGATGTTCAAAACTCTTGTTTATACTTTGTTTGCGATGTTATCTATGACTTTGATTGGCTAATTTTTATAGACTACCTAGATTGGATGAATGATTGTGTTAAAGTTTTGATTTTTATGTGATTTATGGATTCTGTGGATTGTTTATGAGTTTGTAAGCGACTTGTTCTTTTGTTTAGATGTGTATGCGTGCTTGATAGTATTCGTTAATTGTTTATCACTTCGCTCGATTCTTGGTGACGGTCTTTATCACATAATAGAGTCTTGCTAGATTTAAGGTTTTGGTGAGTGTCTATATTGCATAATAAATCTTTAATCTTTATGGTTGAATTACGTAATAAACCTTAGGAGTGATATTCGATAAACTTATAAAGTCAAGTGTTCAACTAATCATCAATAGCTATGAGGTGCGATATTATTACTAGGTCTAAGTCATTAAACCGTAAGGTAGGAGATTCCCTAGGGAGTAATCTGTTGGCTATTTTCTAGTAAGTCTAATCGAAAGTCCAGGTTTACCTTTGATTCAGATCCTGTGAGGGAGTGGGTCTTGTAAGGTACTTCCATAAACCCATTAGAGGTCCTGTGAGGGAGTCTAATAACCGGTAGTCTAAACAACTTCTAGGGTGTCACTGTGTGCACTTGAGAAGGGTCAGGAGTCCTTTAGATATCCCGAGTGGACAGAAATTTATGTTCCCGGTTCCATAGTTGACAATTTCTAATTAAAAATAATTACTTGAAGCAATCAGGATTCCAGTCTAGGTAGTGTTCTCTAACCATCAGAGTTTAAATCCAAAGTAATTCATTTAGTTAACTGAGTTAATCTTAGTTGGTTTTAATTGTTTTCTTAGGAATTGTAAGAAACCCCCTCACATCAAACATTAAATCATTTTAGTCCGTGTCAGTCAGAGTCGTAATAAAGTAGTTAACTTAATCAGTAGAGTCTCGTGGGTTCGATATCCAGACTTACTTTAGCTATACTAGAGTCGATCGGTACACTTGCCGGTTAGTAGTTTAGTTCGTTTTAGTGAGTCTATAGTATTACTTTGAGTCTAGTTTTAGGTTAATTTTAGTTGTTTTTATTAAACTACTTTTACTGTGATCAACCAATGGAACAAGGAATGGTGAAGCTTCCGGGATCAATCTTCTTTTGGGGGAATTTGTTGAGCATTGCCGCCGAGCATTCTTCACTTAAGTTAACTTGTTGGATTGATTAAATCTTTCTTTTGTGATTGAGGAAGTCTCTTATAAACTTGGAGTATTTTTTCCATTTGGGTGAGAACTTCCACAAAGAGAGGTTGATGCGAAGTTGTTTAAGAAAACTTACGAACTTGGTGAATTGCTCGTTGGTCTTTTGCCGGAGTAAAAGACCGGGGTAAGGGACTGAGGGTGGTTTGGTTGGTTCGGTATTTTGGGGTTGAGTATTTCCTTGGTTATTTGTTATGGGTGTTTTTGTGGATTGTGTATCACGTTTGGGTGGTGTTGGTTCGTCATCGGGTGCAACCTTCCGTTTCTTAAGTTGATAATGTTTACTTGCGCTTTTGGGTTTGTTTCGATGTTACTTGGTAAGGCTCCTTATGGTCTTTCAGAGAAATTTTAGGTAAGTTAGCTTACTTGTTTCTCAATATTTTGCATACTTGCCTGTTCGTTCCTAATTCGGCTTCGGTTTGTAGGAACCTTTCCGAGTACCTCTTGTCGGATTCGGAGAAAAGACGAGTGATGAGATCCTCAAGTCTCTCTTCCTCCTTAGTGTTGTGGTTGGAAGCCTTGTTGCTCATTTCGGGGTTGTTGTTGAAAGTTGGATTGTTGGTTCTAATTTTGTTGGTTACTGCCCCCTAAATCTCTCCAACCATAGTTGTGGTGACTTCGCCATTCGGGGGTGAAGGTGTTACCTTGGCCCACCGGCGGTCGTGGACGGTTGTTGAGGTAGTTTACCACTTCTGTTTGATTTTCCATTTATTTCATACAACTCCAGTTTCATGTGATCCGACACACCCTTCGCAAGCCATAACCGAAACCGAATTATTTAATTCAAGTTTCTTTATTTTTGTGGTTAAGGCTTCGATTTGGGCTTGTAAAGAGGTGGTTTCGTCCATGGGCACCCGGGGCTATTTATTTTGAACCCCTAGGGGTATGCCATTGAAAACTCTTTTGTGCAATTTCCTCAATTTGATTATAAATTTCCTCGGATCGCCGATTCCCAAGGAGTCCCCGAAGTTGGAATCAAGGATTTGCCTTGTGTATGGTAAGAGCCCGTTGTAGAAAATGGACACTTGTTGCCATCGTTCAAGACCGTGATGCGGGCATTTCCTTAATAATTCTTCGAACTTTTCCCATGTCTCGTACAAAGGATCCCCATCGTCATTATAGTATTCTGTCCTTACAATATATCTTGAATTTATAATAACTGATTATGATCAGGATACCGAGCCAGGATATTGGTAACATCCTGAGGCAGTATCCGGGTGTTACTAATAGTTTGCTTGCAGGTTATGGCTGAAGGATCACAACGTTCATAAGGACCCATTCTCCTAAAGACTCGCTCAATTTAGCTGGGGAATAGACGTTGAAGCCGGAATATCCAACGTTCAAGAGGGAATATTCGGAAGTATCCCTAGTTTATAGGAAAAGTTGTTTGTTATTGTAACTATATAAACGATAAGCCAGATCGTAGGACACGACACTTCAATTCACTTCACTTCGAGCTCTCTAACTCATACACATTTCTTTCTAGCAATCACACATTCACACTCACAACTAGCAATTGTTGTAACACTTAGTAGCGATCTGGGCATTATCCTGCACTGTATCCTGGATATTCAAGCAATAAGAAGAACAAGGCAGCCGACGATTGTCAGCTTCTGATGTTTTGTGCCGGAGATCTAGATTGATCAAGGGCTTTCCTCGTATATCATGTGTCAACATTTACCTTTATTGCATTTACTTTTCTTTTTGATATAGTTCATTATCATGGAACTACATCCTGAAACTGTTTTCATAATCCATCAATACAACGTATCTTTACAAACCACAATAGCACGCTACCTCACATACTAAGTTTGATCACTAAATTGCTTCGGTAATTTTTGACCAAAACAATATAGACTGTAAAGATACGAATGAGTGAATCAACGAAACATGAAGAGGTGATTGAATAAACTTCACTTTCAATATATAAAACTAGTTATTAAAGTCATTAATACATACCCAATTAAAAAGTTAACCAAAGCTAGGAAATCAAAAGTAATACATAAATAACTTGTCTTCACCAAGTGATCAGTGCAATTTAGACACACTTTAATTGATATTATTTATAATCTAAATGCATCGATATTGTCACAAAAGTTGTTATATAAACAATTCTTATATCTTGTGGGTTATGAATATTAATGTGGTATAATGATAATATATATTGAATAAATGCTTGTTAGAAACAATTAAAGAATTAGTGGGAATTTGCGTAGAATCATATGTAATAGAATGAATGTAATTAAATGTTTTTGATGATATAACACTTGAATTGATTGCAATAGAAAAATATTAATTGGTGTCCAATTGTCTTAGCAGGATGAAAACGAGAAGAACAAAAGTCAACATCTTGAACTGCTATTTATTTCAAATGGATTTAATAAGTCTCAATCAATTTGGACCATATAATTTAGGCTTGGATTTAATTAGGAAGGAATGGTGTTTTGGCAGCCCACAAAGAAGGAACAGGAGTCGGTGAATAGAAAGTTTTGGACGGCAGATGATACATGTTGTAGCTTGGTTCGCAAGTTGAGGAGATATTATAAAAGGGATCGCACAATATATACTTTTGGACGACAAAACTTTTGGAGGGACGCACTGAACAACGTTGTGAGATCGTTTTGGCATATTTGCACGTTAATCAAGACCGACTTTAGACAGAACGCGATGAGCATGTGCGGCTAAAATGCTTGTGGCTTCTGCCCGGATGAACGATAACTTTGTTTTTTCACTTAGAACTTTGTTTGTTGATTCGTATGAACTGGTATTTAAACTACTTGTGTTGATTTTGTGAAACGTTAATTATATTTGAATTGTTTATCGTTTATCGAGCGTAATAGTGATTTCCTTGCATCATTAGCGAGTTGGTAAATTGGTGGGTGATTGGTATAATCAAACGGGTTGTTAGGTTGTTATAGTTTATTTAAAAACGGTCCTTAATAACTAATCAAAATCATTAAATCCAATATGTGGTGTTTTGAATTGGTAAACAGGTTTTTGGATTAAACGGGTAATCGAGATTTTGGGTGGAAGTTGCTTTTTCTCATCTTGATCACAACTTCCTTAATTAGTTTTTGTGCTTTTGCAATCAAATTCATCAAACCCCCAATTATATAGTTTAGTTTTTAATTAAATATCTATACACTGACCACAAATTCCCCGTGGATACGATACCCTACTTACTCTATCTACGTAGTTTAATTAGGTTTTTGATTGACCCTTACGACAATCATCACCAAGTGATGTAAGAGATTAGCTAATCATGGCCTTTGTTTGACAAAACTCTTGCGATCAATCTAGGATTTCGAGACTGCTACACACACTCCAAGCATGGATGATGGATGAATGTGGTGGATGATGGTGGTATTGTGGTGGTGGAATGGTGGCAACTGTGAGAGAAGTGGTTTGCCAAGGGATGAGTTGAAATGAAACCAAGCACCCCTATTTATAGCTTGAAACAGGCACTTCACATGGCCCCATGCCCTGCAGGCACGGCCACGTGTCTTCCTTCTTCTCTGTCTTCATTTAATGAGCATGTCAGATCAGCTGCTACATGACCCCGTGTGTCAACGGCATGGCCCCGTAGCCATTGTACTTGTTGTACTATCCAAGATATGTAAATCTGGAAGTTGAGCACGCCCGTGTCCATGGGACACGGTCCCGTGTCTTTTGTCTACTTTCTTTTGTCTTCTTCTGGTCCGGAATCTTGAAGGGACACGACCCCATGCGTAGCAGGCACGGCCCCGTGCTGGACTTCTGATTCGTTGCTTTTGGTCTTGGGGTGAAGCTTGGAGGGTAGGTATAGTGTGTCATCTTCCCGTCTTCTATACTTATGCAGGTTTTGTTGTTAATTTGTTCCTTTTGTACATTTAAGTTATTTTAATCCTGTAAATCAAATGTATACAAAGATACACACTTTTTTCAACATTAGTAATAAAAAGGGGTTGATTTTATACCGTATTTGATACAATTTATATGTTGCATTTGATGCATACAGTAGTAAATGCTAAAAAGTGTGGAAACCGAATTAACGGGATTAAGTAGGAGATGTGTGGGAGACGGAGCCAAATAAAGTGAAGGAACGGGTACTGAAACACTTCAAGAAACTGTTTGCTGTACGGATTCGAAGGAGACTGACCTTTGTAAGTACGTGTATCACTCGTATTTCATATGATATTTCTTTTATTTGGTCAGGTTTTTTTCAGAAGATGAGATTAAAAATGCCATTTGGACCTGTGACAAGGATAAATCATCAGGCACTAATTTACCTTTCGTTTTTTAAAGTGGTATTGGGAGAGTTTGAAGCCATATATCATTTCCTTACTGGAAGACTTTCATTCAAGGGAATGTATTGATGTAGGGTGCAATGCTTCCTTCATCGTGTTAATCCCAAAAGTAGACGACCCGCTAGATATTTCTGATTACTGCCTGATTTCTCTTGTTGGCCTGCTTTACAAAATAGTAGCAAACGTTTCTTGCGAACCGACTAAAACCTTTCCTTGGTAACATAATATCCCCTACCCAATCGGCTTTCATGGGGGAACGAAACATTCTAGATGGCCTGCTTATAGTGAGTGTGGTGGTGTCATGGGAAAAATGAGTAAAACTAAACTTATGATTTTAAAATCGACTTCGCCAAGGCTTTTTAATGGTGCTGGGAGAATTGGGATTTCTAGATAAATGGGTAAACTAGATTTCGAGTTGCTTGAAATCTGGGAAGGGGTAGAGGCCTTCGCTAGGGCGATCCCATATCGCCTTCCTTATTCATTATAGCCCTCCAAGTCCTTGCCCTTTTCATGAAATGGGTTGTGGAAGAGGGATTAGTTTCCGATATGAAGCTACCTAATACTGGACGTTGCTCACTCAGCTCATTTATGCAGATGATGTCATTTTCATGTGCGATTGGTCGGTAAAAAATGCCGAAAGTCTAAGAGATTCCTAAGGTGTTTCAGGCCTCTTAATGGGGTTGACGTTGAACCTTAAAAAAAGCAAGCATTTGAGGATATGGGTAGAGGAGACGGATGTTGCGGAGATGACCAAAATTCTGCAATGTGGTGTGGGTTCTCTTCCTTTCGTGTACCTGGGGCTACCCATTGAGGGGAATATGAAGTGAGTAAAGTTTTGACAACCATGACCAAACGATTTCAAACAAAACTAAACAATTGGAAGGCAAAAATACTCTCGTTCGCCGGTAGAGTGGCTCTAGCTAAAGCTATTTAGGACATCTTACCTTCTTGCTTTTTGGGGGTCTTTAAGGCTCCTAAGGTTGTGCCATAGTTACGTAAATCACTAGGGAACCCACAATCTACGTATTCGATCGTGGTGTACCCAATAAGAACTCATTTACGTGCCGGAACGACATGGTACGACGATCCAAAATGATCCGGTTCAGTGAACCAAATAGACAATCTCGACGTTCCAAATCGCGTTCCATTAATTTTTAAAACACAAACTGGAAAGGTTTATAACAATTTATTAGGGTTCTGGTAGAGTAACGTGTCCAGGAAGAAGGGGAAGAAAGATGGGGAAGAAGAAGACAGCGGCTGCTGGGTGTTTTAGGCTTTTTAGGGTTTAAATAAGTTTAGTTTTTTTTTCAACATTTGAACCTTCTATTTTTACTAGTTTACATTTAAATCCTAAAACTTGTAGTTTTTTTTAAATAAAAAGTGTAAAAGTTGTTTGTGTGTTTAAACATTAAACCCCCTCTATCTTCACTAGTTTACATTTAGTTCTTAAACTTGTAAAGTTATACATAAAAAGTATAAACTAGATTTATATATATATATATATATATATATAGGGTAAGGTTCATGCGAGAACCACCTTTATTGCAAAATAAAATCTAAAAAAATCAAAAAAGCACTCAAACTTTTTTTTAATATTTTTTTTTTATAAAAATCACTATATTTCTTTCAAAAAAAAATTTCGAGTAAAAGTTATCCATGCACATGTGCAAACGTATCATAACTTCGAAAAATTCCATAACACATTATCAGTAGTAGACAATTGCACTTTAATTTATAATACCATCCCTAATAAACTACTTTTTACATTACCAATATTCAAAATGCACATGTGCGTCAATATGTATAACCATTATATTACGTGTTTTGGTAAAAAAAATTGTGATTTTGAATGATGAAGTAGGCCCATATACATGTTTTTTGGTTAGTTAAAGCTAGTGGTTGATGGTTTGATTATATTTTGCACTTTATGATGTAATATGTTGATTGTATGGTATAAATGGTGTTGATATACATGTAATAAAGTGAAAATACTAGTATTAGTATTGTATTATAGATGGTATATGTAATGGTATTGTATTATGGATGATAGGAGGTAATGGAAGTGTATTATGGATGGTATCATAGATGAAAGAGACAGTGTATTCAAAGTAGTGTACCAAAACACCTTACTTAATGTTGATACATATAGATGCACATGTGCATTTCTAATATTCGTAACGTAAAAGGTAGTGTATTACACATGGTAGTGTAAATGGAAGTACAATTTCGAAGAAATGATAAATATGCACATGTGCATGGTACTGTATTATGGATGGAATGATAGATGGAAGAGAAAGTGTATTCAAAGTAGTGTACCAAAACACCTTATTTCATGTTGATACATATAGATGCACATGTGCATTTCTAATATTGTTAACGTAAAAATTAGTGTATTACACGTGGTAGTGTAAATGAAAGTACAATTGTCCAATGTTTGTAATGTATTACGGAATTTGTCAAAGAAATTATAAAAATGCACATGTGCATGGATAACTGTTACTCAAATTTTTTTTGAAATTTTTTTTCATTGTAAGCGAAATACAACGAATTTTTCATAAAAAATATTAAAAAAATAAAAAAAATTGGGTGTTTTCTTAGGGTTTTTAAAGTATTACTGTTTGCGTTCACACTGGTCCTCGCGGTTCTCACAATAAAAAGGTGGTTCCTAACGGATCCTTATCCTATATAGATATAACATTTAACCAAATTACATCATCAATTTCTACTCCAATTCAATTTCAAATTTTATCTTCAACCTTCAATGTTTATGTTTTGGTAATTTGAATTTTGGAATTTGATAATTTATGTTTTAATTTGTGTGCATCAAACCGGACTCTATGGTACCGTTTCATACCGAAATGAACCTATCCCCTCCATACCGAAAATGTCACCACTAGCGAATTGCATACCCAAACCACGTACCCGTGCGGGATCAAACTGTGAATTAGGTAACTATTGGTTGTGCTAAAGAAGCTGGAAGGCATAAGGCGTGCATTTATTTGGGGTAAGGTGGGAAATAGGCGTAAAATGAGCTGGATAAGATGGGGCAAAATGGTTAAGCCGAAGAAACTAGGGGGTATTAGTATAGGTGGGCCGGAGGAATTCAACGTAGCTATGATAGCTCAATGTGGTGGCGCTTGCGGGAAAATCCAATCCAGCTCTGGTCAAAAGTTATACAAGCTATAAACGACCCGAATAAATATGTTAAAATTATCCCAGTTTAGCGTTCTATTAGTGGATGTTGGAAAGAGATTAGTGAGGTGGATGGCAAGCAGGGAAAATTAGGTATTAAAGTCAATGAAAAACTTAAAGTTGAAGTCGGGAACGGTAAAACAACCTGGTGCTGGTTCGTTGATTGGCTAGGGCATGGCACATTAAAACTCCTCTTCCCTTTGACGTTTAAACTTGCAGCAAATAAGGGGCACTGGTTTGCGAGTGTTTCCAGCATGTTGGGAGGCAAATTCTTTGGCAACGGACTGGTCAAAGGATCCTAGTTCGGTTGAAGAATGGGCTCAGCTGGGTAATCTTATGAGGTTTTTGACCAAAGCGTTAAGGAAAGATGGCGGTAAACGCTGAAGTGAATAGTGATCTGGAGGGTTTTGGTGGAACCCTTAGGCCCCTTTGAAGGTGAACTACCTGGTTTGGCAAGCCAATTTGAACAAGGTAGCAACAAAGGAGCTTATGTTCGTTTACGTTCATGAACTGTTCATTTAGGTTTTAAACGAACACCAACATAAACGAACACGAAGATACCCATTTTCTTATTGAATAAACACGAAAAAAAATATGTTCAATTATATGTTTGTGTTCAATTAAAGTTAAATGCACGAACACAAATACACCTATGTTCGTGTTTGTTCGATTCTTTTACAAACCTTGCTTTCCTTAACGACACTTAATGACAAGTTGCAAGAGAAAGTGTCGGTTGGATCATTATTAAAGTTATCCATCTTTTCAGTTGACTATAAATTGTTGGTGATCTGATTTAGTGATCGAAACAAAATACCATAGAGCAGGCTTTTAATTCACCAACATATTCTTAAATTTGTTTCGATAGTATTAATTAGCACCTAAAGTTTAATTAAATAAGAAAATTTTGATCGATCTTGAACACAATCACAACTTCATAATTGCAACACAGTAGACCAACTATAACTTTTACCATTACATTTTTTATAATTTCTACGATTCCTAAATTATATATACTAACTATGAAAATCCTTATAAATTATTAAAAAAAATTATAAATATTAAAGATTCCATGGGACAAATACCAAATAGTCATGGATTATGGTGGTGGGAAACAAACTCTTCCTCATTAAGAAGTATCAGTCGGTGGCATGTTGTCGTTGGTAACATGTGAGCATCAGTAGGAAGTCATTGGTGGAGATATGCTTTGGAAAGTTTTGTCACGTTAGATGACAACATGTGATATGAGAAGTTTCAAGCATATTGTATATGTTAACTACAATATGCCACGATTGAACACAAATAATCATCATAACAAGATATCTTGTTTTCTAAATGTAACATAACAAAACGAGTAGTTCAAGATAAAGTTCAGTGTATTCAAATAAGCAATTTTGAACATACAGTCGTTTTGTGCATCGAGAATGGCATTTCTATGCAATTTGGACATCCATCTTTTGCGGCATTTGGTTGACTCAAGAGATTTGGAGCAAAACTTATAAGTGCTTATAAGGTTATTTTAAGGGACATGGTATCTAGACACCCCCCAAAAGTTAGTGTACATCCCTCAATACGAAGTGTATAGCACAATACGCTTCCTATAAGGTTTAAAAACAATAAATGCTTAACCAATAGGAACCGTATAGGCCAATACGCTTCCCATTCGCTTGTTGAAACCTAATGCTCTCTGTCATGCAGGAAGTGCAGAGAGTGCCAGACCTAAAAAGTAGTGAAAATTTTTGAAATCTGAGTCCAACAGGAGGCGTATTGGGCAATACGATTCCTTTACGGTTACCAGGAAGTGTATTCATCAATAGGCTTCCCATAGGATTTTGGTTGGTGGATGAATTAAATCAATAGGACGCATATTGAGCAATATGATTCCCCTAAGTACCCAATAGGAAGCGTATAGGGCAATACACTTCATATTGATACGATGAACAAATATGCTCTGACATGCAGGTAGTTCAGAACTGAAAAGCTGTAAAGTGACTCGAATATGAAGCGTATAGCGCAATACGACTTCCATATGGACCCAGTAGGAAGCGTATAGGGCAATATGCTTCCCATAGGGTTTTGGTTGGTGGACGAATTAATTCCATACGAAGTGTATTGGACAATATGATTCCTATAGAACTAGAAATCTGTTATATATCCAAGCTTTGGGGATGAATGTATTATGACGAAAATTCACAAACCAAACAATCTGATCAAACCATTCGTATCACGATGTCGTCTTGGGGCCTTAATTATATTTTTGGTGATTATTCAAACGAGTCATATCCGAACGAATCATACGTCTCCGAAAGTAAAATCGAACACGTTGTTGAACGAGGGGAGGAAGAGGTTGCATCCGTGGTTCGTTGTAATGACGGGTTCCAGGTGCCTGATTTGAACCAAGAGTACGCAGATGAACCTGAAAGCTATACGCAGTACCAATACCCGTTTTTACCATTCGCATGCGGATGTAAAACACGAGAACGAATACGAGTACGAGTACGGGGAAAGTGTTAAACATATCGAGGAAGATGATAATGGTTTAGATGAAGATGATAACGATTTCGAGGAAGCTGATGATGAGGAGGAAGTTGGCAACGACAACGAAGAACCTAACCCGGATGTCTCTTTTGAATCTAATCAGGTTTGACATTCCGGTTACTTACATGTTATTTAAATATTTTGTGTTTATATTCTTTTATGGATGTTTTTACCATTAAGGTTTCACTGTCACACTTTATAGACTGGGAAATATATGTGTTATTCGATGTATAAATTTTATTAGATTATGTATTTTGTTACATTTTTTTAATCTATAGTATGTTTATATTGTTTTAGGGTCTATATTTATCAAATAAAAACAATTTTATAAAAAAAAAGTATGTTCTTTAACAAGATTTATAAAAAGTATATAACAAAATTAAAAAAAAAACAATTTGTTGAATCATGAAATTTTAAATAAAAGTTGTTTAACCTTTTTTTTTCTTTGTAGACGTCTTTAACTCTTTATAAACGTTTTTTTTAATAGAGATGGTGTTAATCTTTCGTATATATTTTCTTAATTCTTATAATATAATGTGTGGATACGTTTAGTTTGTCTGGATTGCTTAATTTAACTATGGTGTTTACAAAAATTTATAACAAAAAACCATCATTATTTTATAACAAAAAAAACTAACTCAAATTAAAAAAAAAATAAAGTTTGCTAAGAGCAATATGGTGTTGTGTGAAAAGAAAATTTCTTCTAGGTTTGTATAGGGCAATACACTTCTTCTGCTCCCTAATCATTGGCTGAAAAGTATCTGAAAAATTATCCAATAGAAAGTGTATAGATCAATACGGGGGGCTCAGAGGAACTATATAGCCCAATACGCTTTCTATAAGGTTAGGGATATGCAAATAAAAATGAGGGATGTATGAATACTGAGAGCCATATTTTAAGGTGATGTTTATGATCAAAACAGACGATTAATATTGGGCATGCATGCATGAATAATGACAAAATAATGACCGCGACAAGTATTATGTCGCTATTGAAAGTAATATTCTTTAACTAGTTTGATTTATTATGACCAAATAAACAATAATATTTTGTCTTAAATTCCATCGTAAGCAGCTAGTGACAAACTTTCCCCTCAACAAACCCTTTGACTTTGTGATGGCTTTTATCCGTAAAATAGTCACAAATACTTTGTATTCGTATTGTAGTAGTGTAGGTAATTAAGAAAAAGCAAAAAAACCATAGGTATAAATCTGATTATGGTAAGGAGATATGATTAAGATGGTATGGGTGTGCATATTTGATATGGGAAAAGATCAAATAGGAAGTTTAGTTTAGCTAGGAAGTATAGGAAGTAATAATATAGAAGAACATGTGGCAAATAATAAAAAACATAGAGAGAGGCAATCTAGTCAAATACAAATTACTCTCATATAACACTAGATCTAACAAAACCCAGATCCGTATAGTTCATCCCACCTCCACACCACCACCACTACTCCACCACCCACCCCTCCACCACCTTTTCACTCCGCCACCATCATGCGGCCTCAGATCCAGCACCGCTTCAGTCTCCTGTTAAGATGGTCCCACCATGGAAGAATAATAAAGACAATTTTATTGAGTTCTGCAGATTGAGTTTTGAGGGAAAGCATAGAAAATGTCAATATTTCCATGATTCTAGTCAAGATTCTTCTCATTATTCTACGGTTAAGTGTTGCAAGCTTTTATAATCAACTAATATCTATGGTTATCCAATATCAAATTTATCTAGAAGAACTTCAACTTACATCTATGGTTATCCAGTATCATCATTTTTATCTAGAAGAACTAATACGCATTGTGTTTTACTGAAAATTTGGTTGATTTTTGTTAATTTATAAAATGCAATTGTTTCAAATTATATTATTGTTTTATGTATAGGTGAAAACACCAGTTATATTATTCTTTTTCATAACAAGTGGGTTGATTTTTGGTAAATTTCGTAAAACGCAATGCTTCAATTATATCATTTGTTTTATTCCCAATTTACAACACCTACTGTTATTTATATAATTCTTTTTTATCAGTTATTCTTAAAGCAAAGCTTCAATGATTGAAAAGTGGGTTGGTTTGTGGGAATTTCTAAAACGCAATTCTTTTGATTATCGAAAATGTCAATATTTCCAATTCTATATTATTTTCGATAGGTAAAAAACCACCTAGCCGCCACACATGACACTATTATACGCATTTTACAACTAATGTATATTTTTAAAACGCAATAACACATCTAGTTCATCACTTTTTTATTGTGTTTTTTTATAAAACACACTAAATCATTGCATTTGTTTTTAGTCCATTGTGTTTTAAAAAAAAAAACATATTTTATTGTGTTTTTTGTTTATTGTGTTTTAGGAAAAATACATTTTTTTTATGTTTTTAATCCATTGCGTTTTAGAATTAACACTTTCTTTTGTGTTTTTAGCCACTGCGTTTTAGAAATAACTCTTTCATTTGGGTTTTTAGCCCATTGCGTTTTAGAATTTAGAAATAACATTTTTTTGTGTTTTTAGCCCATTGCGTTTTAGAATTAATACTTTCTTTTGTGTTTTTCGCCATTGCGTTTTAGCAAAAAAAAACACTTTCTTTTGTGTTTTTTGTCCATTGCGTTTTAGAAAAAAACTATTTCTTTTGTGTTTTTAGTTCATTACGTTTTAAAAAAAATCATTTATTTGTGTTTTTGTTTCATTGCGTTTTACGCATCTGGGTTATCGAAAACTTTTTTTTTAAGTATAGCAATAGTGTGTTGGTTTTAAAGATAAAAAACGCTCGTTTTTATGGTGCAATTTTTATAAAAAAATAATGCCGTATGAAAAAGTTATAACGTTTTAAAAACGTGGGGAATTCGAGGAGAGAGAAACTATTGGCTTGGATAGACTACAATACCCTTAGAATAACTCACGCGCTTCTTTTCTTTTGTTCAATCTCATTCATTTAATCTTAGCCTTTGATTATTTAATAGATGGTCAATATTACTTCCTATCATTCCTACCTTAAACATACTTCCTATTATATCCTGACCCTATTTCATATCCGTTAAAAGTTCTTAGTTTTATTTTTTTCTTAGTTCATGCTTGTAAATAGATGAATGAGTTTAAATGTCATTTTAGTCTCTATAATTTGGACTATTTTGCCAGTTTAGTTCAAATGTTTTTTTTCGCATGTGGGTCCAAAAAGGTTTCACTGTTGCCATTTTAGTCCACTGGGTTAAATTCATCCATTTTTTTTTGTTAATAAGAAGGGTAATTCGGTCATTTATATGTAATTCTGTTAACTGGAAGTGCAATTTGGCCATATAAAATGATCGAATTGCTCTTCTCGTCAACAAGAAAATGGATGAAGTTAACCAAGTAAACTAAAATGGAACGGTTAAACTTTGTTAGACTTACAGACGAAAAATAAAACATTTGAACTAAACTAACAAAATGATTTAAACCAGATGAACTAAAATGACATTTAACCTTGAATTGATATTTTTGCATGTTACAACTATAAATGCGGTAAAGGGTTTCTAACATATGGTGTATGATAGCTCATAGAAAACTTTTAAATATATAAACTTTCAATGTCAGTACATTTTTGCAGAAATCGATACCTGCCGTCTATACCGATCAAGTATATAATTAAACAACAAAAGTATGTGAAGGATAATCAATAGTCGGCGGTTTCCTAGATTCGGATATGATTAAATATAACTATATAAACAATATAGAGCAAGTCAAGTTTTTTTTTTTTTTTTTTTTTTATGAGAATTGGTGTGGATTTCTTACGTGTTTTGGAGATTGGTGTTTTGAATATTGGTGTAGTAATGAATTAATTTTGGACAACGGTTGTTTTTCTTATACTAAAACGTATTGTCAAAAAGTTCTCTATTACGTTGTAGTACAATCGTATTATATTTAAAAAGCATATTTCCCGTCGGAGAATGTATTATCTTGTCGGAGAAGACAAACCATACTCGCCGGAGAAATTTGTTGACACCGGAAGTCCTGGTTAGTGTAGAAATTTGTAATACAAACAATTATACAGATCTATGAACAACAACAACAAGAATCAAACAACAAAAATAGCGACAAAAACGGTGACCAAAACTTTTATTGATTATCCGACCCAAAAACACCCCCAAACCCTAGATCTTACCAAAGTAAGATCTGAAACAGATAACTACAATACACAGATCAACTGATGAACTATCAGTTGATCAAAACATAGAAACGATACAGATAATACAACAGATCTTCAATCAGATCTTCTCAAACATAGATCCACAAGACCTCAAACCCTAACAACTAGAGAGAGAAACAAGAGAGAGAAATTGAGAGTGATAATTGAGTCGGTATTACGCCAACAGAACAACTCCACCAACTTATACCCAGATATTTGTTATGTTCCACTTTGCACCCCTGAGCTTCTTTTCTTTTAATCACGACCACAATAACCTTTCATTCAGATCCACTAAGTTTCCTCAATTGACTTGAAAGCCCTTCATTTAACAACACCTGACAACAACTCACAAACAGAATTATGACCATACATAACAAACATAATACCAACTGAATGAGTTATTTTAACATCCCCCATTCATTCAATTGGGAGAACATGTCAACCAGACCAATTTTATTACAAAACTCTTGATGTTAAACAAATCCCAAACCTTTTGTAAACAAATCTGCCAATTGATTCTCAGAATCAACTTTAACAGTATTAATCACTCCATTTACAACTTTTTCCCTTAAGAAATGTAAATCAAGCTCAAAGTGTTTTGTCCTCTCGTGAAAGACAGGATTAGCTGCTATAGATATAGCAGCTTGACTGTAACAGTATAAATCAACAGGTAACTGGCACTCAACATCTAATTCTTTTAACAAGTTTTTTAACATATTAACTCACAAGTAGCAGAACACATTGCACGATACTCTACTTCTGCAGTTGATCTAGAGACTGTACTTTGTTTCTTGCTTTTCCAAGAAACAAGACATTCTCCTGAGAAGATACAAAACCCAGTTACAGATTTTCTGGTGGACAAACACTTTGCCCAATCAGAATCTGCATACCCTGACAAGTTTAACTTGTCAGATTTTGTGAACCAAAGCCCTTTACCTGGACTTTGTTTTAAATACCTTAGTAATCTTAGTGCAATACTCAAGTGAACATCAGTTGGTTTATGCATGAACTGGCTGAGAAATTGAACATCATAACTAATATCTGGTCTAGTTAAAGACAGGTATATTAGTTTGCCTATCAATTTTTGAAAGCCAGTTACATTTTTTAAGTCTTGTTGGTTTTTTCCAACTTTAGATGTCACAACATAACTTTGGTCAATAGGTGTACTTATTGGTTTACATCCCAAATACCCAAACTCACTTAACAACTCTAAGCAGTATTTTCTCTGACTTAGACACACATTATTTTTATCATATAATACTTCAATACCAAGAAAATACTTTAAAATTCCTAAATCCTTAATCTTAAAATTATCACTTAACAATTTTTTTACTCTATCAATCTCAGATTTAGAATTTCCAGTAACAACGATATCATCTACATACACAAGTAACGCCATAAACACATAGCTTTTACATAAAACAAACAGAGAATGATCACACCTACTCTGAACAAAACCAATTTCAATTAACACACTTGTTAACTTTTCATTCCATTTTCTAGGGGCTTGTTTAAGCCCATACAAAGATTTAACAAGCTTACACACTTTGGTTTCATTATTTGAATAATAACCTAGGGGAAGTTTCATATAAACATCCTCATCAATTTTCCCATACAAAAAAGCATTATCAACATTCAGTTGGTACATTGGCCAACTACTTTGTACAGCAATTGTTATTAAACATCTAATGGTAACCATTTTTACCACATGAGAGAAGGTCTCTCCAAAGTCAAGGCCTTCTCTTTGATTAAACCCCTTTGCTACTAACCTAGCTTTGAATCTCACAACTTCACCATTAGATTTGTACTTGACTTTAAAGACCCACTTAGAACCTATGGCCTTCCTATTAACAGGAAGATCAGCCAAGACCCAGGTATTATTCCTGAACAAGGCTTCCATTTCCTTGTTCATGGCCTCAACCCACCTAGGATCATCAGCAGCCTCCTCAAAACTACTAGGTTCAATGGTCTTATTCAGAGAGGTAGCAAAGCACAAATTATCAATAGAAAGACAAGAATAATTAACAACGTTTTCAATGCCAAACTTAGTCCTGCTTTCATAACAAAGTTCTCAAACCTTTTTGGTAACCTAACATCTCTACTAGACTTTCTAAGTTCAAATTGATTTCCCTCAGATGGGATAGTCTCATCATTTGAGCTTTCTGTGACCTCTGCCCTGCCAGATCCACCTCCACTACTACTCTCATCCCTAGTTTCTGAATGTTGTCTTATTTCAACACTACTAGCGGTGGCAGATGTAGAGGGGACTGGCTGCTGATCATCACAAGAAATCTCATGAGAACCAGTATTCCCCTCTTCATCATTGGGAGTAATAGGAACAGAAAATGTTAATATTTCAAGACTAATAAAAAAATTCAAGTGATTCAGATTTTCAACCACAACTTCTTCTTGATTACTTAACTGTTTAGACTTAAAAGGAAACACAGTTTCATAAAACTTTACATCTCTAGAATAGAATTCTTTTTTATTATCTAAACTCCACAGTTTATAACCTTTTTTTGTATTAGAGTAATCAATTAAAACACATTTTTCAGCATTAAAGGAAAATTTATCTGAATCATCTAAGATATTGCTGAAACACAAACACCCAAAGTTCCTAATATGTGACAAGGAGGGTTTAAATTCAAACATACGTTCATAAGGACTTTTACCTAACAGCACAGATGAAGGAAGCCTGTTTATCAAATACATAGCAGTTAAAATACAATCAGACTAGAAACGAAGAGGAAGACCACCCTGAAACATGAGAGCCCTAGCAGTATTTAAAAGATGTCTGTGTTTTCTTTCAACAATACCATTTTGTTGTGGTGTATATGCACAGGTAGTTTGGTGAAGGATACCTTTGTTTTTACAAAAAACATTCATTTGACTATTAACAAACTCACTACCATTATCACTTCGAAAAACTTTAATCCTTTTTTTAAACTGAGTCAACACTAACTCATAAAAGGCTTGTATGTTATTAAAAACTTCAGTTTTATTTTTCAGCAAATAGCACCAAACAGACCTGGAATAATCATCTACTACAGTTAGAAAATACCTATAACCATCCCTACTAATAACCTTATAAGGACCACAAATATCTAAATGAATTAACTCACCAACATGTTTAGTCCTATGATCACTTAAAGGAAAGGACTCTCTAACCTGTTTAGACCTATGACATATTTCACAAGGTTGATTAATAATTTTGTTTACACCTAAGTCATCTTTTAAAACAGCTAGGACTTGACTTGGAGGGTGTCCTAGCCTACTATGCCAAAGATTACTGTTACTTATACTATTAAAAGACAGATTAACAGAATTACCACTCTTATTAACAAAATACAGCCCATTATCCTGATTACCAGTCACCAGGATTCTCTTTGACTTCAAATCCTGTAACACACAGGTATTCTCATTAAATACCATAGTAATTTTATTATCTTTGGCAAGTTTCAACACAGACAACAAATTAACACCATACTCAGGAACATAAAACACATCATTTAAGACAACACCATCAACCAATTTAATGCTCCCAATCTTAGACACTTTAGCATTAGTACCATTAGGATGAGAAACTCTCAACTTAAACTCAGATACATCAATACAATTAAACATATTCTTATCAGTATTAACCATGTGCTGATTAGTACTTGAATCAACAATCCAGTTAAAGTCAAAACCAAAATTTACACTACTAGAACAACAAATGAAACCACCATTCACACAACCAGAATTACCTCCCATATTAGAACTTTGAGGATCATAATTTGTTTTCTCACTCACAAGGCTCAGAAGTTTAGCAATCTGTTCAGCAGAGAAGGGAGACAAAGAAGAACCAGAGGATAAATTTGACCTATTATTAAGTGTTTTTTCTACCCTGACCAACCTTTTCTTAAACCCTGGGGGATAACCTACTAATTCATAACATCGTTCCACAGTATGACCTAGCATATTACAATTAGTACATTTCAGATTTGGGTTAGGTCCTCTAAACAATTTTTTCTTAGGGTCAAACTGTTGATTAGACTTTGAAACAAAAGAAACAATTTGAACTTTTGAGTTAGCACTATTATTTCTATGAGACTTAGAAAAGGCAACTTTGACAGTAGGTAGAGGTTCTCTTGTTAGTAAACTTGTTCTTACACGCTGGTATACATCATCCAAGCCCATAAGAAACTGCATCAATTTAATAAGAGTTGAAAAATCATTATAATCTTTTGCAGCATCACATGAACATGTAGGTAACTGAACCATGGAATCAAATTGTTTCCACATAGTGTTCAGTTTATGATAATATTCAGAAACAGATGTTCCATTTTGAGAAATACCATTAACACGTTTATATAAGTCATATACAACAGAACCATCTACCTTGTCATAAGTTTCTTTTAAATCAGACCAAACCTCAGAAGCAAGAGTAGAAAAAACTTGACCCAAATACAACTCCTCTGATACAGAATTCAATAACTAGGTCAACACAACTGTGTTACATCTATCCCATTGACTACTTAACACAGCATCATCAGTAGGTTTTTTACATTTGCCATCTATAAAGCCAAACTTATTTTTTGCCTCTAAGGCAAGTTTCATAGCACTAGACCATACCCTATAATTTCCCTTTAAGTTTGATACTGACAATTGTAAGATTACTAGAATCACTAGGGTGAAGAAACAGTGGATCACCTATATCGAGCTTACTTATAAGAGTAGCAGAGGTACCAACAACATCGCTCATATTGACACAATATAGAATATATCAAACAAACACAATACAACAGACGATCACAGACAGATAAGATCAAGAAGATCTTACACATAACAAACCCTAAGGCGAAACTGAGTCAGGGGCAAGATTCCAGGTTCATCACTCAAAGTGCCTGGACATGTCTTAACTCAGGATCCAAATAAGCTATATGAAACAAAACAAACCAGATAAAGAACACGTATAACCGGTCCTTACTACCCCGGCATCAACTAATCAAAACCAATACTAACAAAGAAATTAAACCCTAACTTACAGAAGCGTTTAACTCCTTCCTTAGCAGAGATCTGTTTTATAACCTTCTTGGGTTATATAAACAGATCAGAAGACAAGATCCACACCAACAAACTGGTCAGTTTGCTTTGTAACCACAATCGATTACAAAGACCAACACAGCCTTCAATCGATAAAACAAGAACAAGAAAAACACCGATGAAACCCTAGCTTCAAGCACAGAACCCTTACGAGACAAGATAACCCTAAATAAAACAAAAGACTAGTTAGTTTTGCAGCGGAAAAACACAGATCAAGAGCTAATTAGCTCTGATACCATGTAGAAATTTGTAATACAAACAATTATACAGATCTATGAACAACAACAACAACAAGAATCAAACAACAAAATAGCGACAAAAACGGTGACCAAAACTTTTATTGATTATCCGACCCAAAAACACCCCCAAACCCTAGATCTTACCAAAGTAAGATCTGAAACAGATAACAACAATACACAGATCAACTGATGAACTATCAGTTGATCAAAACATAGAAACGATACAGATAATACAACAGATCTTCAATCAGATCTTCTCAAACATAGATCAACAAGACCTCAAACCCTAACAACTAGAGAGAGAAACAAGAGAGAGAAACTGAGAGTGATAATTGAGTCGGTATTACACCAACAGAACAACTCCACCAACTTATACCCAGATATTTGTTATGTTCCACTTTGCACCCCTGAGCTTCTTTTCTTTTAATCACGACCACAATAACCTTTCATTCATATCCACTAAGTTTCCTCAATTGACTTGAAAGCCCTTCATTTAACACCTGACAACAACTCACAAACAGAATTATAACCATACATAACAAACATAATACCAACTGAATGAGTTATTTTAACAGTTAGGCCGGTGGTAGACGGAGAAGATGACCGGAGTTGTAACATCTGGGATACATTTGTCGAACCGTGGTTGTTTTTCAACAAACGTATCCCACAATCAGTGGTGAACCCGAGATTTTTTTCTACTATGGTCCACTTTTTTGGTGTAAGAATTTTTCACAACCAAAGTTTAAAATTTTCAGGTCGGTTATCGAAGTTCGATCGGGGCTAGGAATTTTTCTTTTTATTATTATTTTTTGTATGATTGCATTTGTATATTAGAAGTGTTATTTGGTAACTAGATGTGAAATAAAATCATTCAAAGATGGAAACACTACTTTAATTTGAATGAAAAAAAATAAATTAAAAAACAAGACATGTAAGACTAGATCATGGGATCAATATGTTGGGAAATAAGGGAATTAACAATAACACCATCTTTGTTTTTAATAATATGGGGTCCAACTAATTATGTTTATAGGATTCTTGTAAAGTTTAACATTAGTGGACCCCGATCCCAACCATATGGGTCCACCCCTGCCCACAATTTACAACTCCGGTCATGTTCTCTAGCATAACCAGGAATTCCCGGTATCAATAGATTTCTCCGCCGCATCCGCAACATCTTCTCCAGCGAGATGGACCTTTCTCAGGCTGGTTTTAAATGTAATACGCTTGTACAAGCACAACACAATACTTTTCTGACAATATGCTTGTAGTACAAATTAACTTTTCTGACAATATGGTTGTAGTACAAATTAACGTAACCATCATTCTCCAAATTAAATTCACGATTCTAATCAACACCATTTCTCCACAAAAAAAAAAGTTTTTGGAGTCAGAGCAAGTCACATGGGCAAATAACACTTGGGGTTATATAATACATTAAACTCATATTATATTGTAAATCAATTAACTGTCAGTTAAAATCTTTTCAATATAAATATTCTGAATCTAACGTGGGCACCATGCATGAGTGCATGACATCTAACGTGGACACCTCAGGCTCACTCGGTTCAGATCAGAAATTATAGGCATGGCACACGGCTAAATATAGAGCCGACAACTTGTATTACTATCCTGACATTTACTCTGGCAATACTTGTTACCATTGCAGCAGTCATGTTGGTTGTTTTATGGTAAAAGTTTACACATTCGAGCGCCTCATCACCGTTGCCACCTGGTCCCCGCTCCTTGCCGATTGTTTGGTACCTCCCATTTCTTGGTCCTGAATTGCAAAAACAATTCACCAGCATGGCTCACACCTACGGTCAATGACGGATCCAAGATTTTTTTTCAAGGGGTTCACTTTTTTAAATGTTCCAGTCTCATATGTCCGAGCATAAAAAAGAATTTGGTTGGTTCAATAGTTCGAGTCGGGTAAGTTCATCTATGGCATTCACTCCTTTATTACAATTAAGTAACAACTTAGTGTAATGTATTCACTTAAATAACAACTTATGCATTCAATTAATTGATTCACATAATTTAGCCCCTGATGACTGTCTTATGCATTCGATTAAGTAGTAGCTTTTAGTTTTGGGACTAACCTAATTGCAAGCTCCCCTTGTTGAGAAACCATGGTCGCCAATTTGAAGGGTTGATTCTGGTTATGGTTTCTCTCTAAAATGTTAGATAATTAACTTAAAAGAGAATGAGTGAAATAAGTCGAAAGTTGCTCAATGTGTATTGTTAATGGCTAGTGATATGTATACAACATGATATCTGAGAATGACTAATTAAGGGTGTTAATATTCACACATCCATCCCTTTTATATCTCTCAATATTTATACATAGATATAGAATGAAAAAGGTATAAAAATAAGATTTTAGGTATGTAAGAATAGAATAAACCCTTATTAATCCTCACATCTGTTTTACTACTTTCTAGTCATTTATTGAAGTGACAATGAGAGGGTAAAAGCAACAAATCGAACCTTTTGTGTGCATAATTAGTTGTGCTGTATACAAGTCACCTCTCATTGTTTATACATAGAACCTTTAAAATAACTTTATTCAAAAAATTAAACTATCATCGAACTAATACAACTTTATAAAATACATTTGGAATATCTACGTTATAAAATATATTTCGAATATCGATACAAAACTTAAAAATAAAATATATTTAGAATATCTACACAAAACTTAAGAGTTTGAAGAGAAAGTGTATTGGTCAGCTCAACTTGACCCATAGCCCGTAATCATCACTTTCAACCTGAAGAGAATATTACTAAATGATTTAATAAATTAAACAAAATGACAAGTGTTTCTGCTCTTTACATGGGAACAAGGGAGATGAAGGGCTGACCGGCTGGAGTGGAAAGAGCAAAAACATGTAAAGAAGAAAGCGTTTGTAACATTTGTGTAAAACGGGTTTCAAAAACCCGCACCATTTATTCATCAAGTATTGGTTAAAATGTTTGATGCGTACTTAATTAGGGTTGATTATGTTATTTTTTCAATTAACAAATATTATTAGGATTTAAGTCTTATTTATAAATAATAATAATAATAATAATAATAATAATAATAATAATTAAATAAATAATAATAATAAGAAAGTTAAATTAACCATTAAAATAATGAAACAAAAATTAAAATAAAAAGAAATGAGGAAACTGGGAATCGAACCCGGGTCTCCCGCGTTTGCACACACCCAAAAACACCTCTTCTCTGCACACCTCTTTGTGCTTAAACCCAAATCAAATACACCTTATAGTAGTAATGTCAGAACCAAAGCTTCATCTTAAAAAACGGTCGCTGATATCAAATGCGCGAAATCTTAGGAATAACGTTTCCTGATTATTGCAAACGGACATAATCAACGACAATTATCGGTTATAACCGAAAAACACTAAACTATTTCATTCATGGCCGTGATTTATGTAACCGAACAATTTAACCAATATTGAAATCACCTATAAATACCCCATCTGCAAATCATTCCAAGCTCACACCTTCGAATCTTATTTGATATCACTCTGCTCTCACCATCAATCCTATCTGTTCATCGGAAGTTTTATATGTGGTTTCGCCGGAGTCGTTCAGCCGCCGGAATTCCTGTTTATTCACCGGAGGAGTCATCGGAGAGTCCGTCACCACCGTTTTCGGTACAGTTCAACCTTCTTAATCTAAAGGGAATAATCTGCATATAATCTAGCATTTTCAAATTCAATCGAGTGTCTTTGGGTCAGTGAGTTTTCTTTCGGTAAAGAAGATGAAGTTCGGGTAAAGTATAAATCTAATTAGAATCGGTTTTTAGCCGGGTTAGACACTCAGTCCAGTGGTGGACTGTGTGCAAACACGAGGCCTAAGTCCCCGGTTCGAGTCGGGTCTTCATCTGTATCGCAGGAGTAAAACAGTTTATTTTTTTAGCAAAATACGTCCACCATCTGTAGGATGATAAATGTAAAAAAAATCTTGTTTTAAATGGGTTAGCCACCCAGCCCAGTTGGTTGGGCTGGGTGCAAGTTAAGTCGATGGTCACGGGTTTGATATGTAGTCTATGCACCGGTTCAGTGGATTTTAAAATCTTTTTAATTTAAGAAATTTCTGAAATATTATAACAAGTATATAAGAATAATTAAAAACGGATTCCTTACAGGTTAGACACGTAGCTCAGTTGGAAGAGCTGCGTGCACGCAACCGTAAGGTCACAAGTTCGAATCCCGTTATACGCTGCCAATATCTTGATAAAACCGGTCAGACTCCCACCTTGTCAGTCTGACAAGGTTTTTAATATTTTTTTTATTTTTTTCTTATTTCATTTCATTTCATATTTTTGTATATATATTTTTAATTAAAATCAATTTGAAACACTTAAAAACAAGATTTCTTAGGATTAAAAATCTCAATAAATACTACAAAAATAACCTAGAAATCTAACAAAAAGTATCTAATCAAAATAATAATTTGTTTATATTTATCGAATTATCGTGTTATCATTTAGGTTAGATTCCTTCATCGAGTAAATCTTAAATCGTGCGCCATCGCTATCAACTCCAAGGAAC
Source organism: Scalesia atractyloides (assembly GCA_947069175.1). Taxonomy (NCBI): domain Eukaryota; kingdom Viridiplantae; phylum Streptophyta; class Magnoliopsida; order Asterales; family Asteraceae; genus Scalesia; species Scalesia atractyloides. The sequence goes on from CAMTDV010000030.1 coordinate 35,491,380, forward strand.
GCACCCACTGTGAGTGAATTCTTACAAATTCTCCTTTTTTTATTCATGTTTTGGGGTGTATCATGTGTCATTTATACATTTTGTTTACTCAAACCCTTGTGCTATTACCATTATATGAACTATTGTGTGATGTGAATATTGTTTGTTGTATTGCAAGTTTATATTTTTGTCAAGTTGCGTGCAAATCATTCATTAGGCCCATCAGTTCCTCGTTGGAGACGAGTTGAGCATCAGGTGCCTCATTAGATCGGCTCAGTTCGATTGAGCCTTGATCTCATTGTTCATCATTTGGTATGTGTGTGTGTGCATTAATTGATATTATGTGTTTTGTGGTTTAATTGACATATACGTATATTCATGTTTGGTTATGCACATTTTTATACAAATAACCCATATAACTAATTCTTTCAAACATTTAAATAAGATTCACTCGCCAACTTTTGTTGACCCAAAACCCTATTTTTTACACATGATATAGGTGGACAGGTTGAAGCAAGGAACACATAGGAAATTGCCTTAGAAGAAAAATAAAGAAATCATGAAAAATGTATTTGAACATGTTGTGCTTATACGTTTATTGTAATTTCTTCTTTAAAAAGAAATAATAAATATGAAACTTTATAGTAAATGTCATGAGCTTGGATAAAAACCCAATCATGCCCCGATTACCATTTCCGCTGCGGGTCAAGGTGTGACAGCGCTTATGCTAAAGGGTATGGTGAGGGTCATTCCTATGGGGATGGGCCGTCTCGTAGACCGTCACGTAAGCGGGTGTGAGGATGGGTCTAAAAGGGACGGACCTAGGGGGTGGGGATGAACCCTTTATATGTATGTATGTATGTATGTATGTATGTATGTATGTATGTATGTATGTATGTATGTATGTATGTGTAGGTGTGTGTAAGGGGGTGAGGCACGGCAAGAGCGACCATACATTGCCGCTGAAGTTGGGGATGGGCCTAGGGGCGGTGTGGGGGACCGGCGCCGGGCCTTTCTGGGCACATGCCGGCCCCCATACCGTTTAGCCTTAAAGGAATCAAACTAGGGGCTTCAAACTTACCAACAACACGCTTTACGAGTCAACTACTATACTTCTTTTGTTATGGGTTCCTCTACAAAATATTAAAGTGTTCCTTCAGTATTTTCTATATGGCTTTACACTATAAATTTACAAATCGAACGGGTTCCTAGGAACCTCCTTATTAGCTATATATTTGCCCTTGCCTACGGTCCCATCTTCAAGTTCCATCTGGGAAGCAAGCTTCATGTCGTCATAAACTCCTTAGTTAGCAAAAGAAGTGGTTCGCGAAATGTTCAGACCATCAAACGCCTAATTGTTCGGCTAACAAAGATATTACCTTAAATAGAAAACAATATGGGCGCAACAATATGGGACAAAGAGTTAACTAGCAAACGTTGGCGAGAATCACCGGTCACTGTCGTGAGGTGGCGGGTGGCAAGATGAGAAGATGCGGAGCAATGGGTGTACATACAACCTAGGAAACCCTTAGAGCATTCACATCCAACCCCTTATTTTTTACCTAATATTACACTAAAAATCACTATTCTCTCCCTTTTAATTAAATAATAATTTTTAATTACTTTTTTATTACGTTTTCTCTCTCTTCCACTCACAACTACTTTCAAAATATATTAAATAAATTTTAAGTGATGAACTGTGTCCCCTCAAATTTACAGATGAACAATAACATTTCTTCTCTCCTCTACTCACAACCATTTACAACCACCTACAACCACTTTTCATAAAAAACAAAACCCCTCTCACATAATTGAGTAAATTACAAGTTTTGTCCTTTACGTTTACATAAATTGCAGGCGTTGTCTTTTAGCGCAAAAGTTGACAAGTTTTATACTTTATGTTTAAAAATCTTGCACGGTTTGTCCTTTAAGCCTAACTTAGTCAGATTTTTTGGTTAAATATGGTCATGTGCCTTATACATGAGCGCATACTTCTCATGTAACCTTGCCAGGGGTTATTTTGTAAACACTTATTATTAAGGGACTATATCTACAAAACTGAAGAATAAAAAAATCTAAACTCTTTCTCTCTCTGTAATCTGAACCCACCATCACAACCCAAACTCTCTCTAATCTCTCTCAATACGCCAACACCACCACCACGCCACAACCTTCATAGCCGCCACCCACCCCACCTCAGCCTTCACCGCTGCCACCATCTGCATAGCTACCGACGACACAACCACCATACACCATCCAAACAACCCATACCCAACTGCTTCTTCTTTGACACAAGAAGCATCCTCTCCGACACTACCAGCCCCTCATTCACACCAGTTACAACAGCCGCCAAAGCAACCTCTCCGACACAAGCATCATCATCTCCGACGTTATATGATAAATAAGCGCTAACCTAACCTTCCTACCATCCAATTTCCCTTTCTCTTACCCTAACCTAAACTCTGCAATAATCATAAAGAAAAGGTAGAGCACTATTGCAAAATTTCCCGATTCATATGAAATCTTCAAGATTTTTATGTAGGTTTAGAATGTTGCAAAGAAATGGCAAAATCCCACCACCTGTCACACCCTAACCGATGGCGGAAACATCGGAGTGAGACGAAAACGAGATTGCAAGAGGCTTCATAACGCTATTTGTGTCAAGTATTTATTAATTTTGTTTTACATTGTTTGAGCTAGAATATAACAAATTTGTATGACGACAAGTATAAAAGAATTTAAAAGTTCATTTCATTCATGTCAGTTTAATACAAATATTGGAAAAAGAATACAACAGGATTGAAAGTAAATTGCAATATAACGAACATTAAAGTTAAATGCGTTTCTAGGCAGTCCTACTAGTTTCACCTGTCATAATCCTGCAACATGTAATAAAAGCATGTATCAGTACATAAGCACTGCGAGCATACAAGTTTGAATGTATGTTTAAGTATAAATGTTTGTCTTAAATCCACATGGCATTTTATATTCAAAATTGAAACGAGCATACATAAACAACTTAAGCAAGACAAATACTATATAATTACAATGTTTAAACTAGCATGCATAACAACCTAAGCATAATCATATCATGGGAGTACAAGTTGAAACTAACAAGCATAAACAGCCTAAGCATAACAATGAACGTGTTCGATGGTTTGAGTCTTTAATTATAATTGTTTGCGTAAAGTGGATTTTGTATACATGTTGCACCCAAAAATGCGTTAAAGCGTAAAAAAAGTTGGAGTATGCTCACATTTTGCGAAGCTTCCTTCGGTAATTCCGTGAGGAGTTGAGAGTCGAATAAAGAAACACTGAGGTCACTTTTTTGCCCTTGGAGAATCCGAGTTGAATCTCGAAATTGTAGAGCATTAGAGTGTTTAAGGGTTAGAGGAGTTTTGTTAAAGTAAATATACTTTAATATTTATTTGTAAACTTCATTTGAACCTTGATACGTTCATTAGTGTAGTGAATATATAGTACACATATATATATAGTTTGAAGAATAACATAGTAGATATATATATATATATTTCGACAAAAAGCATAATAGGTATATATATCTTGACGAAAGGTATAATAGATGTGTGTATATATATATATATATTGACAAAAAACGGGCAGTATTTCCCCTGTTTTAGGACGGTCCCAACAACAGTGTTGTCGATATAATCTTCAAAATTCAACAATTTATTCAAAACATTATATATATATATATATATATATATATATATATAATTCTTTCGAATGCTAAGACGTAAATAATCAATAAGTGTGTCGGTCGAATTAGGTTTACATTAAACATAAATCATAATAGTACCATAATAAGATTTGTGGCGTTGTGTACTGTGATGTGTATTGACCCAAGTTGACTCGGGCTCCACCTAACCGAGTCAACAAGCTAGACCCAGGGCTGACCCGAAACAAAACTGAACCCGAATAAGACTGGAACATCTGCATTGAACCAAGCTTGAACCGAGATAAGCCCTGACCCGAATCGAGTCTGAGTTGGCTGAGTTGGGAACATGAACCGGCGTGATGTGAAAACCAGAGTTGAGATCTGAACTGAACTGTGCCGCCGCGACACGCGACCATCGCCTCCGCCGCTGCCACGAAACGCGGCTACCGCCGCCGCTGCCGTTGCTCTTTTCCGGCCGGCGGAAAGACGGTTCTACCGTCTCTCTCTCTTTCCGAGCTCTGACCTCTCTCTCTTCGCTCTCCCTTTCTCTAATGCAGCTACCGCCATGCGTCACCATTGAAGGTGATGGTCGGTCGTCCAATCGCAGCAAGGATGAGGGTTTGTGTGGTGGGTTTAAGGAGAGGCAGAGTTGAGGGAGGGTGTTGTGGGGGTTCATCGGAGTACCCGTCGCCGGCAGCGGGCCAGAGTTGCGGCGCCCGTGACGGAGGTGAGGGAGGGGCAGAAGTTTGTGAGGGAGGCTAGGGTTTGTTTGTGGAAGAGGGGGTATGAGAGGTTTAAATAGTTCTAGGGTTTTGAGTGGACTGGGCCTAAAGCCCGATAGCGTGCGGTGTTACACCCCAACCGATGGCGGAATCATCCGGGCACGACACTAAGCGAAACATATTGCTCAAGAGAATCCATAACGACTAATTTAAACGGCAATACTTAAACCGTCAATTTCCCATACAATTAACATATCATCATTTAAAATCATTACACATCCAACAAGTTCTCAAACAAAACAAAGTTCACCGACTAGTTTATTACAAGTTTCTAAAGCATAAGACCTAATCCGATTGTAGCGATAACGTCCTCAATCTGTTACATACGTTAAAATACAAGTCAATACAATAAAGTAAAGGTGAGCATACATGTTTAATAGCATAATAATAGCGATAAAGCGTACGCATAACCGACATGCAATACGTAGAGAAAGTGAACATAAGCAGCTAAACAATAACGTTACAAGTTAACCAACACGACTGCGATGTGGAGTATGCGCGATACGTGCTCACAAAGGTGAACACGCACGTAAGTAATTTGCAAGCCTTAACAACCCCCAAACCAATCGGGTGCTGAGTCCAAACTATAGTACTATCGTTGCTAAGGGTGGTCTACAAGTACACATTATTCACACATAGCAAACAAACATTCAGTGATTCACGTATAACATGCGAGAGCGGTTAGCGTTTAAAACAGTTTAGAGTTGCGTGTAGCGTGTTTTTGATATAAAGACGTATGTAACACCCAAAAGTGCGATAAAGTGAAAAGGGGTTCAAGTATACTCACTGTCGGTGCGAATCGGGAGATGAGACGGAATCTGAGAAAAGTTGCGGTGAGTGCCGGATCAGCCTGTAAGCGAACAGAAGTGCATCGGTCTTCCGAATTGCTGAAATGGTTAACGGTTTGAGAGAACAGCAGACTAGTTCGGGCAAACTTGTACTTGAAGGTACAAGTTTGGGAGAACTTGTATGCCTGGACTTACTGTGAGTACAAGTTCGGGCGAACTTGTCAAGTTTCCTGAGATACTAGACAAGTTCGGGCGAACTTGTCCATTTGCTGAGGTGGGATACAAGTTCGAGCGAACTTGTCTGATTTGTTTGGAAATCAGTACAAGTTCGGGCGAACTTGTGTAAACCTGATGAAGAATTGATCAAGTTCGGGCGAACTTGATGCTTTCCGAGCGAACTTGACTGTTTTGGCATCCAAATCATGCGTTTTCACGTCGTTTGCTAGGAAATCGAGTGTTCATCCCTCCAACCTTAGGCTACTGAGCAAAACCAAGGCTGAAGAGGTCTTTTGGAGCGAGTTTTAGCCATTTTACAGAAACTCGGACTAATCCGGGCGAACTTGAAGGTTCGAACGGTTTAGCCAGTTTGTGCAAAGTGACGTTTTCGTCCTTGTGCTTCCGGATCTGAGATCTAGCTTGACAATGGCTCGTTCCACTTCAAAGTGAACGAAACATACGTCGTTTAGTCTGAAATATTGTGGAAAAATCAATGTTTTAAAGGTTTTACACAGATCTAAGCATAGATCTGAGTGAAAAACAGAAGTTTTGCATAAAAAGATGAAGATTTTCGTAAACAGGAGAGATTTGACAAAAACGAAGGCAAAGCCTTGTGCAAAATCGTTGTAAAACGTTGTTCTAGCTTGAAAACGGGTGGAATCTTACTTAGAACACAAAAGGTTTTGGTTTTGAGGAGCTCCGGGCGAACTTGCAGCAAGTTCAAATGAGAAGAGGAGCTGGGTATTTATAGGTGGAATGGAAAAGGTGAGCTGGAACATCAAGTTCGGGCGAACTTGTTACAAGTTCGAGCGAACTTGTGTGTTTCTTGTGTTTAAGAGACAAGTCCGGGCGGACTTGTAGTTTCTGAGGAATTATTGAAGGATCAGACAAGTACGGGCGAACTTGTGATATACAAGTTCGGCCGAACTTGACCTAGTGGCCAAGTTTTGTTGGATTATTTCGCGTTAAGAGTTCGTTCGGCGATTCGGTTCCTATGAGATAGTTATATTAAGCGTTTTAGCGAAGCGTTAAGCGTTATATTACCATTGATTTGAGAGAGAGCGAGTTAGCGTGAGCGTGCGAGCGATTTAGCGATAATAACCATAACATAAACAAACATAACACACATAAACATAATTCCACATAATTAACTGCGTTTTGTGATGCGATGAGATAAGCGATGCGATGGCACAGGTGTTTATTGAACAATAACACACTCGGCTCGCATAGTAGCATAATTACTTGTATTTGTGTTGAATTAGCGATTAATAAGCGATTTAAATGCGATATAGATGCGACAAGATATAATTCCATTACCATAAACTTTTCATAATCCAAATCTCGGAGTACAATTGACTGAGATAAACAAAATAAACGAAAATAAATAACAACGTAAATTTGGAGTTGTTACATGTGGCCCAATTTTGTTTCTTTAGTCCGTTTATGAAACCGAACTTCGTGCAATGTCATATTTTATTATTTTAAGTTTAAAATTTTGTCGTATGGGGTCGGTAGTTTACGTTGAATGCGTAATTGCATAATGAAACGCACCGATTTGCGTATAAATACATTTTGAATGTTTAATTGGGCGAGTAACAACCATGTATAAAATGTGAATTTTTATTAAGATGAATGCCTTGAAAATCGAATACAAATGAAAAGTGTCTAAAATAGAATTCGAAATTACGAGGCGTTACACCACCACCGTTAACCTACCACCACCGCCCTTCACCCACCCCCGCCCCTAACCCACCATCACACCTACTCTTCAACCACCACCAGTAGAATCACCCTTCTCTCACCTCTCACCACCGCTAAACCAACCAATACTATCGTACCCACCTCAATCCACCACCCACCACCGCACACTCCCGCCACCGCTAAACTAATCATTACCATCGCACCCACCACCGTACACCTCCCACCACCACTAAACCCACCATAATCCACCACTCACCACTGTGCAAAGGTTTTGAGAGAAGAGAAAAAAGTGCAGACTTTTTTTAGAGAGAGAAAAAGGTAGAAGACTGGGAGAGAGAGAGAGAGTTAAAGAGAGAGTGTGAGATGCTTATTTAATTAAATATCTTTTTACTTTTACAAATTAGTCATTGTAAATAAGTAATTTACACAATAACCCCTAAAAAGGTGAAAATAATAGAATACCCTCATGTGAAAGGCATATGATTACACTTAACCAAAAAATCTAACTGGGTTACGGCTAAAGGACATAACATGCAAGATTTTGAAACGTTAAGTACAAAACTTGTCAACTTTTGTGCTAAAGGACAACACCTGCAATTTGGTGTAAACGTAAAGGACAAAAGGTGTAATTTACTTCACATAATTTTAAGGGTTGGATGTGAATGCTCTTAAACCATTACCAATCCAAGATGCTAAATACGCTTATAAATACTTATAAATACGCCCATATATTCACATCATCACTACCTATTACATTTTATATTTAATGCTCAAATTCTTTTTTATAATTAATCTATTTTCTGTCTTCGTATATTAAAATATAAATAATATAATTAAATGTAATTAAACATAACCGGAATAAAAAATAAACTTACATAATTAAAATTAGTAACAAAAATTGAATAAATTAAAACTAAAAACTAAACTTCACTCATTACTTCTTACTGTTTAGAATACTGTTTAGACGAAAAATATATAATATAAAAAGCTATTTCCTTCCCCATTTACTGTTTAATAAATAAGGGCATATGTAGTGGGGCGTTTTGTAAGGGGGGAGAGGCTCCAACGCGTCTCATAGTGCCTCAACATCATTACGGGAGGCGTTATGGGGTAAAAAATTTTGATGGGCACTATACTCATAGCGGTGTTTTGCAAAATTCTCCACTCACACACACATATATACATACGTTTATATGTATAATTAAAGGGTTTATTTATTAATTGGATAATGATGAGGTATGAACATTATGACTACAACATCTAATGTCATAACATCTCATAACGCACTCTGCTGACATGGCACGACAGGTGTCAGAAAACGCCCCTTAAAAACGTTATGACTACACATTACCTAAAGCAAGTTTAACACCATGTGGGCCCCACCTTTATATGCAAATGCACGCACGCATGGAAGAACAAGCCTTCAAATGCATCTTTCATTCGATGCTGATTTTAATTCTGTTCACACCATGTCACCTAAATGCACTGTTAAATAAAATGCAATTGATTTGGCCTTATATACCAAAAGGTTTACAATCCAAATTAATAACACAAAGTACGGTTTATAAAGCATAAACGACCGATAATGCAATTGGTACAAGAACCTAATACCAACAAGAGTTACTAGTTAGTAGCATTTAAATACCTATTTTTGTAGTAGTCATAGGTAATTAAGAAAAAGCGAAAAACCATGAGTATAAAATATTCTATCCTAAGGCGATTATTAAGAGGGCATGGGGTAGGGTTGTTTAAGAGCCAAGCCCAACTAGGCAAGCTCGGGCTTAGCTCAATTATAAACTGAGCCAGCTTGGCTCAGCTCGACCGAGTTGAATATCTAAGCTCGAGCTCGGCTTGGTTTTTAACTAAGGCGACTCGGTTTGGTTAGGCTCGGATGTATGAAGAAAATTTAATACCTAGCATTCAATAGTTTAAACTATCATTCAATAGTTCAAATGAACATATCCAAAATAGAGTCAACATAATATACTACAATCATAAATCAAACTCAACCAAATAAAAAATAAGTTTCGAATTTCAACAAAAATATAATATAAGTTTATTAGCATCCTAATCAACTTACAAATATGCCACATATATCCAACTACACACCAAAGTACTTGCATAATAAACATTTTGTATAATTTATTATATTTGTATAAAAATAAAATATATCAAAAGTAAAATATTTCGAGCCAAACCGAGCTCGGATAATGAGCGAGCAAAACCAAGCCAAACCGATTCGTTACGAACGGATCCGAGGTAGGCTTGCTTTTTAACCGAACCGAGCCGGCTTGGCTCAATTTCAAACAAAGCCATATCAAACATGCTTTTACGGGGCTAAACCCGAGCGAGCATTAAGCTACCAGCTTTTTACACATCCCTAGCCATGGGGTCCATATTTGATATCCATTAAAAGTCAGTTTATTTTATCATGCTTTTAAATAGATTCATAGATGTTTTCCCATGTTACAACTTTAAATTACTCTATATCTTAAAATCGATGGTCGGTGAGGTTTTCTCACTGACAAAAGTGACCCTTCAACTTTCACAAATGTCAAAAAAAAATTCCGGACAATATTCTGCCTCTTCTTCCTTGGCTTAGTACATATAACACATCACATAGAAAGAGAGAAGCATAGAGAGAGAGAGAGAGGAGATCAGAGACATGTCGTTATGTGAACAAAAAACAAAGCCTAAGATAAAGACGCTACTACACAGTTATTTTTTTAAAGCCTCGCTGGTTTGGGGTGAATGTTGTTGGTGACGGAATTTAGGGCGTCGTCAGAGTGGCTGTGACGATTTCGGCGCCTTCTTGGCTGCTTTGTTAGAGCGCGTTAAGGCACAGATACCCACAATGCCGCATTCTTATGAAAGATCGAAACTTTTATCACCTAGACATTGTAAAGTGGGTTTTTGGAAGGTGAGGCCGAACGACGGTGTTTTAGTTCGGGGTTTGAAAATGGGGCTGGGTTTAAGAAAAGTGGAGGATATATCCTCAACTCAGTAGCAGGTGGCGGTGGCATCTACATTTCTATTGTGGTGGTGGACCGGTGGTGTTGTGTTGGCAGGTGACGTAGAGAGAGTGGGATGAGAAATATCTCACACACAAACATACATTGTTTGGAAGCCTTTTGGAGCTTCACAATTGTCACAGGAGAGAGCTGAGTGGGTTTGTGGAAGACCGGATTTCAAATTGTTTTATGAATTGGAATTGATAATAGGGGTCTAGAATCTACCATTAACCCAATAACTGAACAAAGCGTTAGCATCACCAATAAGGCATATTTGAGGGGTGTTTTTGATGATGTGGCAATTTTTCGGTATTTTTATTATTGGGTGAAATTGTTTCTAAGAAAGAGAGTTTGTTTTAGTTTGTGGTGAAAAACTAGAAAATATGAGTCATATTAATGTATTGAGGAGAGAGGAAAGAGAGTTATGTTTTTAAAGAGAGATAATTTATTGTGAGTGAGCATGAGAAAAAATAAGTTAGGCAGGTGTCATGTCACTCATTTTTTCTCCCTCTATTGTGGATGCTCTTATGTTATAATTACAAATAAAAATAAGACATATTATTTGTAATTTATATCTATATGTTGTATACTAATTTGCTTTGGGTCAATAGTTTTTTTTTTAAGTTGTTAAAGACGGTCACAATATTATTAGTGTCTTAGTTTTAAAATATGTTTTTTTTGCCAACTAAAAATGTGTGTTAACGGAATCTAATTTGAATTATCCAATTCATGTGTTTAGTATTTAGTTATTTGATCATATAATTATCGTGTGATTCATGTGGGCGAAACAAGCAGAACGAATCCGAACCGATCAAGCCTATATATATAAATATAACACACATGTAAGAAGGATGACAAATGAAACTTGAACTATTGACAACACATTTGGTTCTATTGTGTTGAGTGAATTGTGATAAAGACCAAGGGTTAGATAAATAAGCATAACACGAGAGAATTTGGAAAAAGAATATATTTACGTAGACAAAAACGATTTTAACACTATGAACACATAAAAATTTCGTTCAAAACCGACTTGGGTCAAATATTTAAGGATATAGATTATAAGACTAAACACATCAAAATTTTCGTTCAAACACGACTCAGATCAAATATTTAACGATATAAATTCGGGTTACTTTAAGTATTGACGCGGTGCGCCGCAACGCACGGTGGGTCAAAATGCTAGTGCGGTATGGATTTTAAACATATGGTGTATGATGACTTTTTTTAGTATCGACCAAAGTTTGATCACTCGAGTAAATACAATGGTAAAAGGCCATTCATCTCTACGAACGTTGGTGACCTGGCCTATCAATATCACAAAGAAAACTTACCGCCCGAAGACTCTTGGCTTAACTCATGGCTCAACTCAGAAAGTTTTGCTCCGAAAGAAACTTGAGCCTATAACCTCCAATTTGAAAGATTAAGTCCACCAAAATATCATCCACAAGTGTATCATGACTTTGTAGAAAAGTTATAAATATATAAAGTTTCAAACATTGGGTCAACACATTTTTCGAGATATCCATATTATTATAGGGTTACATACCAACGAATCTTCACCTGCGTTCTGAACCGATTAAGTAATAATTAAACAATAAACATACGTAAAGGATAATCAAGGGTCAGCGGTTTCTGGATTCGGATATGATTAATTAAATACAGTTATATAAACAATATAGATATAGATGTTGAGGTCAAGTCACATTGGCAAAGATGTACACTTTGGGTTATATAATATATTAAACCCATAAATTATTATAAATAACTTAATTAATAGCCTGAATCTAAGGTGGGCACCATGAATGAGTGCATGGTATCTAACGTGGACACCTCAGGCTCACTCAATTCTTATCAGAAATTATTGTAAGGCATGTCACACGGCTATAAATACAGCCAACAACTTGTTTTATTATCCTGACATTTTCCATCAGCCAAAAATGGCAAAACTAAATAGTCATGGATTATGGTGGTGGGAAGTGATGATGAACAGCAACAAAGACGAGCTTTCTCTAGCAATACTTGTTGCCATTGCAGTAGTCATGCTGGCTGTTTTATGCAGGTACAAGTTTACACATTCGAGCGCCTCACCACCGTTGCCACCTGGTCCCCGCTCCTTGCCTATTGTTGGGTACCTCCCATTTCTTGGTCCTGAATTACACAAACAGTTCACCAGCATGGCTCACACGTACGGTCCCATCTTCAAGTTCCATTTGGGAAGCAAGCTTCAAGTCGTCATAAACTCCTTAGAGTTAGCGAAAGAAGTGGTTCACGACCATGATGAGATCTTTGCTAGCCGCAACCTAACAGTGGCTGCATCGGTCATAACTTACGGAGGCCAAGATTTAGTATGGTCCATGAACAACTCAAACTGGCGTAAGTTTCGCAAGATATTTGTCCACGAGGCTCTAAGCAGCAAGAATCTTGAAGCATGTAGTTCTTTCAGAATGGATGAGGTTAGAAAAACCATCAAGAATGTGTTTAGTAAAATCGGTACACCAATTGACATAAGCGATATTACTTTCATGACACGAATGTCCTAACTAGTTTGATTTGTGGTAACACATCAGATAGAGAGGAAAATAATAGCCTTCTTGCATCAGAATTACAGACAGCGTCTGAGAACATTGTTGAGATTTTCGGACGGCCGAATGTGTCTGATTTCTTCCCTATTCTTGCGTGGTTTGATCTACAACGTATTGAGAGGAACATGAAGAAACAACTTCATAAAGTAGAACAAATTACTGAAAGAATGATCCAAGATGGAATCAAATCGAACTCCAAAAAGTCGCTTGATGGAGTCGGTGATCGTGAAAAAAAGAAAGATTTTCTGCAGATCTTATTAGATCTCAGAAGCCAAGAAGATGGAACTTCGCTTAGTAAACCTTATTCCCCAAACTCTAGATGATATTTCATCTACCAATGATAATTGTAGTGTAGTATGTGTATATATATAATCCTAGATGTTACTAAATGATTGTGGGTTGCAACATTTTAATGTTGAGCTGCCTTCCTTTAGTAAAGTGAGAATACTTTTCTTGTTTTATCAGGACATTATGGTTGCAGGAACAGAAACAACTTCAACACTAATAGAATGGGTGATGGCAGAAATTATGATAAACCATCAAGTGATGAATGCGATTCAAGAAGAACTAGCAAAAGTTGTAGGTCTAAACAACATTGTGGAAGAAACTCATCTCTCGCAACTAAAATATCTAGATGCAGTAGTTAAGGAGACGCTACGGATGCATCCTGTAGTCCCTTTCGTACTCCCACGGTCGCCAAGCCAGGACTGCGTGGTAGGTGGATATACAATTCCAAAGGGTTGTACTGTTTTCCTGAATGTATGGTCAATCCAACGAGATCCTCGATATTGGGACAAGCCTTTGGAGTTCTACCCAGAGAGGTTCTTGAGTTACGAGAGTACAAAAAAATTTGATTACAAAGGAAACAATTTGAAGTTCTTCCCATTTGGTTCGGGGAGAAGATTGTGTGCAGGTTTGCCCTTGGCTGAGAAAATGACGATGTTTATCTTGGCTTCACTCCTGCACTCCTTTAACTGGAGCTTACCAAAGGGTGAGGAGCATGATCTCTCTGAAAAGGTTGGCGTAACACTAAAGAAGGTAAAACCACTCACCGCCATACCATCTCAAAGATTGGCCAATGCTAGCCTCTACAATTAATTGTGTTGTACTTTTCCATATGGTTAAGATCCTATGGAGATAACATAGACTTTGTGTTTGAGTTATGTGTAATCATGTTGTTACATTCAGGAATTTAGTATAGAACTTTTAACTGTGTACGGAAATGGAATAAAAAAATTATTTTCACTTTTCTTGTTCAAGTTATTCATTAAAGATAACTAAATACATACGATTAATTAGTTTCAAACATGAACTACGAGCAATAACAAGATCAAAATGCTAGATTAATACAAGCTACCATATCATGTTCTGGTAGCCCAAAAATTGGTTTATATTCCTTACCACTCAATCCACCACAAATTAGTGTACTTTCACCATTGACAAGACTCGGCACTCGTCTGTTGGTGATATTTCATGGCGAAATTGGACATATGCTACACTTACATAAATTACAAAGGATAACCGATGTATGATTCACTGACAACACATTCACCAAGGAGTACGACAAATATTATCACCAGATAGACAATATCACTACGTGATTATCAGTGGACTTCTTGTGGACAGATCATAATAAATACTGTCAGTAGCAACTAAATATATATATATATATATATATATATATATATTATTTTCGTAGATTAATAAAAATGTTCAAAATTGATTAAGCTTCTTGGTCTAACAATGAAAGCTACTTGGTTTAACAAGGAAAGCTTATTAGTCTGACATCTGCATTTAGTGATTGCTTCCACCTTAGCAGGATCCATTGAAAGACCTTCAGCAGAAACCACATGACCAAGGAAAGCTACTTGGTCTAACAAGAACTCGTACTTCGAGAATTTTGCATAAAGCTTCTTCTGTCGCAAAATCTCAAGTACGGTACGAAGATGGTCCTCGTGTTCTTCCTTGCTCTTAGAATATACCAGAATATCAATGATGAAGACTATGACGAATTTATCGAAAAACTCGTGAAAGACTCGGTTCATTAGGTCCATGAAGACAGCTGGTGCATTAGTTAACCCGAATGGCATAACTAAAAACTCATAATGACTATACCGAGTGAGTTAAGCTGATTTAGGAATGTCTAAATCTTTGATCTTCAGCTGGTGGTACCCAAACCTCAGATCGATCTTAGAAAACATTTAGCACCCTGAAGTTGATTTAACAGGTCATCTATGCGGGGTAGCGAATATCGATTCCGAATAGTGATTTTGTTCAACTATCGATAGTCAATACATAGTCTCATAGAACCATCCTTCTTTTTCACAAACAAGACCGGTGCGTCCCAAGGCGAGAAACTTGGTCTAATAAAACCAAGTTCCAACAATTCTTGCAACTGCTCTTTGAGCTCCTTGAGTTCTAGAGTCGCCATGCGATATGGTGCCTTAGAAATCGGCTTGGCACCAGGAATAAGATCAATAGTGAACTCCACCTCGCGATATAGTGGGAGTCCAGGAAGCCCTTCAGGAAAGACATCAGGAAACTCATAGACAATTGGATAATCAGAGATGTTAGGATCATTCGACGACGTAGCTTTTATCAAAGCCAGGAATGCTACACTCCCATGTGAAAGAAACTTTTGGGCCTTAAAGGCATAGATTACTTTCAAAGGCTTACGAGGCTAAGTCCTTTGATAAATGAGTTCAGGACGCTGAGGATTTCCAAAAAGAATGCGGCGAGTCTGACATTCAATCGAGACATTAGGCCGAGAAAGCCAGTCCATGCCAAGAATATCATCGAAGTCATTCATCTGAATGGGATATAAATTTGCGGTACGAATAATGGACTCAATTTGGATAAGACAATCTCGATAAACATGAGAGATAATAGTAGCATTTCTTAAGGAAGTAGATATCACTAAAGGGTACTCTAAAGTAGTAGGCATAGTTATCAAGTGCTTAGCAAATAAGAGAGATACCAGAGAATGTGTTGCACCAGTATCAAACGAGGCATAGATATCACGTTCACCAATGCGTAAATAACCGAAAACCGTACCTGGGGCATTTGTTGCATCATCAGCTGTCAACGCGAACACACGTCCTCCCACAGCAGGTCTATCATTACCCCAAGAATTGGCTTTATGAGCAAGCTAAGGGCATGCTTTAATCATGTGTCCTGCATCTCCACATTTGAAACGAATGCCTTCAGCTTGACGACAAATACCTTTGTGGGGTTTCCCGCAACTGGCACAAGGAGGGTCACGATTCGGCTGCGGGTTCTGCTGATTCGGTGGTTGTGCTCTAATGGAGGCCTGATTCTGTTGTGTCAGGTTCTGTGCGGGCCTATGGTTTTGATTTCGATTCCCCCATTTCGTGATTGACTATTGAAATTCTTATCAGAACGATTTTTACAGTCTGGGGGGTGCCAAGGACAGATCATTTACGACGCGAAAAGAAGAGTGATCCTAATTATGTTCCCTTGGGCGCTTGCAGTTATCATCAAACGCCTTCTGACGTTGCTTCTTATCGTTATCTAAGTTCTTAAACGTGTCAACAATCTCATTAATGTCATTGAAACGAAGATTCAGGATAAACTTCCTATCCCGGTCACATATAGCCCACTTAAAAGTGTTCGTCTGCTGCTCTGTTATGCCAGCAGCGGGGCCAAGAAAACTGACCAAGTGGCAGAAACGGTTCTTAAACTCCATGACAGGCTCATCATTTCTCTGCATGATGGATGAATACTCTCTTAGATATTCTCTGCGATCAGCATCAGTGAAATACTGCTAATAAAACAATGTGCGAAACTCATCCCATGAGAGTGTAGCTGCATAATTATCTCCTGCATGAGAATTTTTAAAAAACTTCCACCACCTATGAGCATCGTCCTTGAGTTTATAAGTAGCAAGCTTGACTTTAAACACATCATCAAGACCCAACACTTCAAAAAATTTCTCGATATGAGCGATCCAGTTTTCCGCCTCAACTGGTGTAGTAGCAGTACTAAATGATTTCGGCTTATGCTTTTGGAAGTGTGCAAGTCATTCATGGATGCTAACAGGAGGGTCAACATTATTTGTGGGAGGTGGCCTATTGTGGTTACCTCCTGGTGGTGGTCCGTTATGGTTACCTCCTGGTGGTGGCCTGTTGGGATTGCCTTCTTGATTCATATGTTGTAACTGCTGCAATAAGTTAACAACTAAACTCACAATAGCTGTACTGACGGTGTTATCAACGAGAGCCTTAAGAGGATTGTCACCTAAGGCATTAGTTCCACTACGGCGAGTGTTCACACATATTTTAGGAGCCATCTGGAAAGAAGACTTTCGAATAAGCATCACGATTTTGTTATTAAGGTTTAAGTTCTCTACAAGAAAGAGCCTTGGATCTGATACCATAACTGTAACACCCCAACCCGAGGTAGGTCGAAGCGTCACAATTATGAATATCATAACCAAAACACATCCACTTAATATAAGGTAGGATTCAAGGTGACATACACGTCTCAAAATACCCTAAGTCTTAAGTTCATTTAAAATTACATGATTTAACAAAATAAAGAGTCTTCAAATACTCTTGAACACCCATTAATCTCTCATTACTGATTCCCCCTATTATCCCACATTACTTGTAAATAAGACAAGAAAAACACAACAAAGAAACTACGGTTGAGCCAAAGAATTGTTGAGTAACAGAGAGATCAACAGTACAAGTAAGGATGGACGAAGAGAAAGAAACACGAAACGATATTGAAATAACGAATCAAATACGGGTACCGAAACTAAAAGCAGATGTTGAACCAAATCAGAAACATGCGTCTAAAGTATAATTGGTGTCACACCCCGACCCGCAGCGGAAAAGGTGATCGGGGCATGATTGGGTTTTCATCAAAGCTCACGACATTTATTATAACGTTTCATATTTGTTATCACAATTTTAAGGAAGATCATACAATCAAATCATACTAGTACAACATGTTCTATACATCTTTCTATCCTTCATTAATTTTCTTCTAAGGCACTTTCCCTATGTTTTCCTTGCTTCATCCTGTCCACCTGTATCATGTGTAAAAATGGTTTTTGGATCAACAAAAAGTTGGCGAGTGAATCCTATTAAAACATTTAAACGTTTTTATTGAATTGATTATAAAATAAAGTGCATAACCACATATGAGTAAATGTAAATGTAAATTTATTCACAAAACACTTAATATTAAAGATTGCACACACATACAATAATAGTTTGTTTTGAGGCACGCGTTGTTCAACTCGTCTCCCACGAGGAACTGATGGGCCTAATGAATGAGTTTTGAGGCACGCGTTGTTCTACGAACTGATGGGCCTAATGAATGAGTTTTAAGGCACGCGTTGTTCTACTCGTCTCCCACGAGGAACTGATGGGCCTAACAAATAATTTGCATACAACTTGACAATATGTAATACATAACAACAATCAATATTTACATTCTAGGTTTAGATCATAATATGATATAGCACGAGTTTGAATAAACGCATTAGTTTAAGCGACACATGATACACCCCAAAACGTGAATAAAAAGGGAAATTTGTAAGAATTCACTCACAGTGGTTGCGTTTCTTGGATTGATGATGAGTGCGCACGAATTTGGATTTAACCACGAGAGAAACTAACCTAGATAATAACATAACAGTTCGGTAAATAAGCGGATTTTATTAGTCAATTTTAATAGAATTTTTGGGTTTATTTTTGTGAGTTTAAGGCTATTTTCTAACTTTAAAAACGTTTATTTTTAAGTATTTTTAATTGATTTTTAAATTAAATAAATAAATAAAATAATAAAAAAATGTTGACTTTTTTACTTTGACCGTTGACCAGGACTGTTGACCGTTGACCAGTTCGGTCGGTTATATTGTTGCACTGAGTGAGGTTCGAACCGGTGACCTCCCGTACGCGTGCACGCAGCTCTACCAACTGAGCTACGTGTCTAACCCGAAATATTTCTGTTTTTAATTATATTTATATACTATTTAACTTAATCCGAGAATCATTTATTTAAAAAGGCTTTAATTGTATCGAACCGGTGCCGTCAGCAGGTCTCGAACCCGGGACCTGCGGTTTAGTGTTGCACACAGTCCACCGCTGGACTATGTGTCTAACCTGGTTAATATTCTGGTTTTTATTATACTTAACATCATTCTGTGAGTTATCCCGGTTCGGTTTTTAAAAAAAACATTTTTATTTCCGAGGCTAGGGTCGTGATAGGGATCGAACTCGAGACGTGTGTTTCATGTTTGTACACAGTCCACCGCTGGACTGTGTGTCTAACCCGTTTATTATTCTGATTTTAATTAATCTTATACACTTGGCCGACTTCATCTTCTTCGTTCAAAACACAGACATTGATTATTCAACTGTTTCATGTTTAATTCGAATAACAAAAATTATCAGCGATTGAAATGTAATGGACAGAGAGGGTTTGGGGAAAGAATATACCAAATCAGATGTCTTTCTCAGAACTCCGGCAAGGATTCGTCGGCTCTGTTTTGTAAACTTCGTCTGTCCGAAACATTTAACAGTTTTGATTGATTAGATATGAAATTGAGTTACTAAACCATGATTAACAGGAGGTTTAGATGTTTATACCGATTAATAGCGTGAGTTCGGAAATTCCAGCGATTTTCCGGCGAGTACAGAATATCCGGCAACGTCGTCTGGAATTGATTCTGGGTGATGGAGTGATGTTAGAATTGGTCTAACAATGGAATGAAACAGAAGGAGTCGAGGTATTTACCGTGTTGATGAAAGTCTTGGTTTTCCGGCGACTTGCAGAGAATTCCGGCGAGTGAAATTGATTCGAGAATCGGTGCGATTTTGAGCGAAAAGATTACCAGAAGCTAGGGTGTGCATTTATAGGGAAAAAATCAAGTTGAATTGGGTCTGTTTCTAGTCTCGATTCATTGGTCAATTGTTCTCCGGCGGTTATGACTGATGTCGCGGGACTGGACATCGGTTATAACCGATGGCGACGTTAATACGTACGTTAAGTCAAAGTAACCGATGATAATTGGCGAAATCGTCGGATTTTCCGGCGTCTACGGATTTGGCCGCGCTGTTGACTGGGTTTGATTTTCTAGTTTTGTTATATCTATTAATTGTTTCAGTATGTTATCAAATACCACAAGTGGCGGAGTGGTGGAATGTTGGTGTGTTAAGTCTTTGATGTTCCCGGCTGACCCGGGTTCGAAACCGGCATCAGCATAATATTTTTATTTCATTATTTTTAATAAATTTTCAATTATAAATTTTATATTCTAATATATTTATTAATTATGTATCGTTTAAAATTAATTTGAGCATTAAATATGCAACGGAATTTTTAATTGGATGTTCGGTTAATAAACGAAGCGGGTTTGGTTAACCCGGTTTTTGACGGATGTTACAGTATCCCCTACTTTTAGAAATTTCGTCCCGAAATTTAAGTAGTGGCATGTTTGTCTCAAAAAGGATGGTGTTTTAATTTGACAGTTACATACTTAGAAGGGAGTAAGAGTTTAAATTTTGTTTGAGGCGGTAACGTTCCTTGTAAGGGTTGAGTGTCCTGCTACAGGAATCGCTTTTTGATGCCTACGATAAAAAAATTGATAAACAGAATTGATTCACTAAGTATGATTTCATGCGCAAGAGTTTTGATATGTTTGGAAAGATAAGGTTATATCCTAAAACAAAAACTTTTACTACTAAAACCTACATGGAACCTCTCATAACCGCCTGACAGTGCCTCTGATCCTTTGGCAAGAATACTTATATATAGGAAGTACCAGCGGCGTATCCACCATATTCTTGTCAAATTTTCATTGGTTTTATCAGTAAGTCATGATTGGTTCTATGATATGACTCTAGAACATAAACAAACACAACAACCAAAGCCTGAGTCCTAATTCTGATAGTATACATGTTTGAATGGTGACAGTACCTCTCTTGTTTGTTATGATGGAGAGGTTAGTCTATGTAGATATGGAACACAATCCAATTTCTTTAAATGATGAGATGATATGAATGCTAAATCAGTGAGTATAAAACAAACTTCAACCAAGACATTACTAAATCCTACATGGAGCTTCTCATAACCGCCTGACAATGTCTCTGATCCTTTGGCAAGAATACTTATATATAGGAAGTACCAGCGGCGTATCCACCATATTCTTGTCAAATTTTCATTGGCTTTATCCGTAAGTTATGATTAGCTCTATGTGACTCTAAAACATAAACAAACACAATCAACCAAAGCTTGAGTCTTACTTCTGATAGTATACATGTTTGAATGATGACAATACCTCTCTCGTTTGTTATGATGGAGAGGTTAGTCTATGTAGAAGTGAGATACAACCCAACTTCTTTAAATGATGAGACTGAGATACGTCGTGAGGTATGATGATATGAATGTTAAATCAATGAGTATAAAACAAAACTGAAATAGTAATTTGCATTAAGATTCTTGGATAAATTTTCAATTTATAACTGAGATACGTGAAAATTGAGATAACATAAAGAAAAACATAAAAACTAAGCGGTTGGAGTTGAATCTTGATTTTTGGTGAAGGAGACTAGTTGGGTGGTTCGTTTGGGCCGTCATTATCTTCAACAGGATTGGCGTTGATGTTGAAAACTCTTCCTCTTGCTGGTGGCCTAGTGGTTAGGTTTTCTTGATTTGCTTGGTTAACTGGGTTTGCTTGAGCTTGGGCGTTTATGATGTTAACCAATCGAGGGCACGTGTTTCTAAAATGGGTAGGGTCGCCACAATTAAAACAAGCTCGAATATAAGGTAACATGGGGTATTGGGGTTGTTGATATGTTTGGATCATGTTTTGAGTAGGGGGTGAGGTTTGGTTTTGAGGGGTGCGGCAAACCTTGCTCAAATGACCATAGCGTCCACAATTCGCACATAGTCGACAAGGTAAGGTAGATAGATGGTGATAAAAAACAGGTGTTGCATTGAGGGTGAGGTCCAAAGTAAGGTTTCTTATTTGGGTAAGTTGAGTTGGGTGCTACTTGAGTGATTGGGATAGCTTGGGGGGGTACGGCTTGTGAGGCTGGTTGATTGCGTTGGGTGACAGCGAAAAGTTGTCCATCTCGTTTTCTCTTAGAAATGGGTTGAGAAGGGGATTCGGTTTGAGTGGAGTTTGAGGTTTCAGTTGATGCTTTATCCTTCTTCTTCTCCTCCTTGAAGTCTTTATTCCGTATGCGGTTCTCGGTGAGTTCTGTAGCTAACTCCATTGCTGCTTCCAAAGTTGCAGGTGTGGTACTTATTACAGAGTCTTGAATTTTTGAAGGAAGATCTCGAATGTAGTGCTCGATCAAGCGGTAAAGAGGAGTGAACAAGTTGGGAACCATTTGATTTAACAAGTTGGGAACCATTTGATTTAAAACCGAAAAATCACCAAGTTCAGAATTGTTCAACTTCAGACCACTCTCGCGACTCAGAGATATCATACCAATACTCCATTTCATTTTTGTCGCATTTTCAGACCATCAGAACGCCTGAATCAGCTCGCCGGAATTTTCTGCAAAAGTCGCCGGAAAACCGTATTCAACTCAAACCGGTAAAATATCTCTACTTTACTGTTTCAATCAATTGTTAGAAACTTACTAACATTAACCCATCGCTCATAATCAACCACAGACGACGTTGCTGGACTTTCTGTTTTCGCCGGAAGACTTCTGGAATTGTCGGAAACTCGTTGATTACCGGTATGCTCATTCCAACGTGCAGATAATCAATACTCATTAGAAAAATTTACATCTAATCCCTTAAACCTGTTAATTGATTCTCACAGCCGAAGGTTCCAAAAACAGAGCCGACGAGCTTCGCCGGATTCTCTGAAGAAGACGATCTGTTCGGTATCTTCTTTCCCCCAAACTTTTCGGTTCAATACATTCAAATTGATCATCATGTTCATTAACTAAATTAATCGCGTATCAGTTGTTTCGATTGATGTCTGTGTTTGTAATGAAGAAGACGAGTTCAGAGATGACATAAGATTAATTAAAATCGGAATTATAAACGGGTTAGACACACAGTCCAGCAGTGGACTGTGTGCAAAATACAAACGCACGTCCCGAGTTCGATTCCTGCTATACGCACTCCTTGTATAATAAAAGGCCTTTTTGTTTAAACTAAATCGGGATAACCCAGTTATTTGTTAAGTATAATAAAAACCGAGATAATAACCAGGTTAGACACACAGTCCAGCGGTGGATTGTGTGCAACACTAAGTCCTACGTCGCGCGTTCGAAACCCGTCACTAGCACCGGTCCGTGGAATTAAAATGTTTTTGGCAATTAAAAGAAATTCGGTTAAATTGAATAAGTATATAAATATAATTAAAAACAAGATTATTTCGGGTTAGACACGTAGCTCAGTTGGTAGAGCTGCGTGCACGCGTACGGGAGGTCTCGGGTTCGAGCCTCACCCGGCGCAAATTAATTCGCTGACCGAACCGGTCAACGGTCAATAAACAAATTTTTTTTTATATTTTTATTTATTTAATTTAATTTAAAATCAATTAAAAATACTTAAAAATACATTTTTAAAGATAGAAAATAGCCTTGAACTCACAAAAATATATCTAAAAATTTCATTAAAATCCTTAATAAAATCCACTCGTTTAATATATTTTTCCGTTATTATTTAGGTTAGTATTTCTCGTTGTTTCGCTCATCTAATTCGTGCGCATCTCACCATCTCCAATCCAACGCACCCAAGGTGAGTGAATCTTTACACATTCCCCGTTTTAATCATGTTTTGGGGTGTATCATGTGTCTTGATATATATATATTATACTTAAACCATTGTGCATACATCATATCATGAACTAGTGTATTCAGTTTGTTTCCTGTTGTGTTGTTATTGTTGGATGCAAGTTTATTATTTTCAGTACATGCAAATTCATAGGCCGCCGCTCCCCATTACATTATGAGCGTTGAGCATGTTCCCCATTTCATTATGCGGTTGAACCTGGCGTGCCCACATACGATCGGCTCCGTTTGATTGAGCCTTGATCGCACAGACATTTTCATTTTCAGTACATGCAATACGATCGGCTCCGTTTGATTGAGCCTTGATCGCACAGTTTCATTTATGTTATTTACAGTATGATGTTGGTATGTTCATGTATGCTGTCATGTGTTATTGTATGTTATAGTTGTGACTGCTATTTGCCATTGCTTGATTATTTACATTTGCTCATCTATGATTATGCACAATTTTTCATTGATAAACTAACAATTAATTCATTAATAAATGTTTATCTAATAAGGTTCACTCGCCAACTTATGTTGACCAAAAAACCTCCATTTTACACATGATACAGGTGAAGCAGCAGCAGCTAGGAACACATAGGACTTGGACTAGAAGAATAAAACGATTTAGTGTTGGGATTGTTATGCTTGGCTTATTTTCCTTGTATTGAATGAACATGTTTGGATTTTTGGAAATGTATTAGTAAATGTCATGAGCTTTGGTGATAACCCAATTATGCCCCGACTCTTATTCCGCTGCGGGTCGGGGTGTGACAGATTGGTATCAGAGCCATGGCTATAGGGATATAGGATAGGTTATTAGACCCTTAGAGCCTATACTATAGTCGATTAGAAACTTATAAGATTTTTGTGTGTTACATGCTAAATTTTATGATGTTTATATGTTTTATGTTAAATGTTACATTTGATATTGTGCAAGCATGTTCATAAGTATGTATTATCATATAATGCCTATCATGACTAGTATACTCATAACATATCACATCCATGAAAGCACACACCACATCACGATTGCTTTTACAATGATTTTCGTGTTTTCAAATCTCATCAAAGTGAGTTCTCATGACGGGCATGTAGTAACTGGAAGGGTACCAGTACCGGTAGTCGGAACGTCCTGTCTAGGATGGCATTCGTACAAATCCAAAATAAAGGACCAGTTTGCCTACCTGGGGACTAACGATGAGAGTACGAAGTACCTATTAGGCCAAAGCATGCTATACCAAACGTCGTAGGAGCTAACCCCACTTTGAGTTGTCATTGTGTCTACACCTGGACACGTTCCGACCAAACATCGCATGAACATATTTTGTGGTTTGCATTCGGGGGATGCGAGTGTTAAATTGCCAATACTAATGTGAATCCTACCAAGCCAATAGCCATGGGGGCCCACATGACTATGTAGGTGAAGGTATGGGGGACATTTGAGGCCCAACATAAGCGAACCCAAGACATCCTATGGATGTAGTTGCATTATTGATATTTATGTTATTTTCATTTTCTTAAAGACACATGACACCTAAAAAGACACCATAAACTCACAATCTTCTCATTTTATGATCCTGTAGATGTCGTCTAGACAGCAACGAAAGGGTAAAAGATCGGGAAGGTCTCAGGAACGTTTGGCCACTCAGATCGCGAAACAAATGGCCACGATACTGCCTGACATTGTGGTCCAAGTACAACAAGCCCTTGCTACAAATCCTACTAAC
The DNA here is from genome assembly GCA_947069175.1 of Scalesia atractyloides. Lineage (NCBI taxonomy): Eukaryota > Viridiplantae > Streptophyta > Magnoliopsida > Asterales > Asteraceae > Scalesia > Scalesia atractyloides. The sequence goes on from CAMTDV010000030.1 coordinate 35,516,626, forward strand.
CCACCCCAACAACAGGACCAGAACATCGACAACCCTCCTACTAACAAGTGCTCTTTCAAACATTTTAAGTCCTGTGATCCTCCTAAATTTGAAGGGACCGAGGGTGTCACTGCTCTCCTACATTGGTTCGAGGAGATGGAAAACACCTTCCTAAACTGCGATTGTCCTGAGGATCGCAAGGTTCGATACGCCACCGGGAGACTACTTGGAGTAGCTCTCACTTGGTGGAATACTGAGAAAGGGAAGAGGGGAACTGAAGATGCGATGGTCTTAACTTGGGAGGAGTTAAGGGAAATCATGACTAGGCGTTTCTGTCCTAGAAGTGAAATTAAGAAGTTGGAGGATGAATTTCATGCTCTAAAGCAAAAGGAGGGTGATCACACTACCTACAACAAGAGGTTCTTGGAGTTGAACCAAATGGTTCCAAATTTATTCACTCCAACCTATCGTCTGATCGAGCCTTATATTCGAGGACTTCCCTCGAAAATCCAAGATTCAGTTCTCAGCGTTTCACCAGTAACACTTGAAGCTGCTATGGAGTTAGCAACTGAACTGACCGAAAACCGAATTCGCAACGGGAAGTTCAAAGAAGAGAAGAAGAAAGCCCCTGTTGAGGGACAAATTTCAAACCACCCCATTCCTTCCTCTAAGTTCGCTAATAAGAGGAAGCGCAACACCAGAAATTTTGCAGTTACTCAAACCAACTCCCCTATTCCTGTTGCACCCATTACTCAAGTCACTCCTTCACCCGCACCATACAGAAGACCCTACACAGGCCCGTTACCGAAATGTAACAGTTGCCAATATCACCATTCCCCTGATCATCCTTGCCAATACTGCACCGGCTGCGGTCGCGCAGGACATACTGTTCAAACCTGCCGCATGCCTCAACGAACAAACCGCCACCAACCTTTAACCCAAACCCACCAACAGTTAATGGGTCAAGCCCAACAACCCCTACCATTTCCACCCACCCAACATTTAGCCCAAACATACTACCAACCCAATTATCCTATGGGCCAACCTATGCGGGCTTGCTTCAATTGCGGAGACCCCAGCCACTTCAGAAACACTTGTCCAAGGTTGGTAAACATTATTCATGCTCAGGCCCAAGCCAACCCAGTGAATCAAGCGAACCAAGCTCCTCCACCTGCAAGAGGAAGAGCTTTCAATATTAACGCGAACCAGGCCAGAGCTGACGGCAATGTGGTCAACGGTACGTTCCTTATAAATGGTAGATATGCCTCTATGTTATTTGATACTGGTGCGGATAGAAGTTTTGTGTCATTAGAATTTGAACCTATCTTAAGCAAAAATCGGGATAAGCTCACGGAATCCATAACGGTAGAAGTTGCGGACGGGAAACCAGTTTCATTAGACTCTATTTTACGCAACTGTACACTCACCTTAAACGACCACGATTTCTCAGTCGACCTTATTCCTATGAAGCTGGGAAGTTTTGACATCATAATCGGTATGGATTGGCTCAGTCAACATCAAGCGGAAGTTGTATGTCGTGAAAAATTTATTCGTATTCCTCTTTCAAACGGTCAGACCCTTCGAATCATTGGAGAAACCTCGTCGAAAGGGCTCAGCTTAATGTCTTGTCTTCAAGCTCAAAAATATCTACGCAAGAATTATGTCGCTTTTTTAGCTCATATCATCAAGAAGGGAACCACAGAGAAGAAACTTGAAGACATTCCTGTAGTGAAAGATTTCCAACAAGTTTTTCCTGACGACATTTCAGGACTTCCTCCAATTAGAGACGTCGAATTCCGTATTGATCTTATACCTGGTGCTACACCAGTTGCAAAGTCTCCATATAGGTTAGCCCCTCTGAAATGCAAGAGCTAGCCAGTCAATTGCAAGAGTTGACTGACAAGGGATTCATACGTCCTAGCTCGTCGCCTTGGGGTGCACCTGTCCTTTTTGTAAAGAAGAAAGATGGATCTTTTCGTATGTGCATCGACTACAGAGAGCTCAATAAGTTAACAATCAAGAATCGCTATCCTTTACCTCGCATTGATGATCTTCTTGACCAACTACAAGGTGCCAGCTGCTTTTCAAAAATCGATCTTCGATCTGGCTATCATCAACTTAGAGTGCATGAAGAAGACGTCCCTAAGACTGCTTTTCGAACTCGTTATGGCCACTATGAATTCATGGTTATGCCATTTGGATTAACCAACGCACCAGCTGTCTTCATGGACCTAATGAACAGAGTCTGCAAACCTTATCTTGATCTATTTGTTATAGTCTTCATCGACGATATTCTTATTTATTCAAAATCTAAAGCTGATCATGAGCGTCAGTTCTTGCACTTCTAGAAAAGGAAAAGCTTTATGCCAAGTTCTCCAAATGTGAATTCTGGTTAAAAGAGGTGCAATTCCTCGGGCATGTAGTCAATGACAAGGGAATACATGTTGACCCTTCAAAGATCAAAGCGGTTCAAGAATGACAAGCTCCACGTACACCAACTGAAGTAAGATCTTTTCTTGGACTAGCTGGCTATTATCGTCGGTTCATTTCAAACTTCTCTCGCATTGCTGTCCCACTCACGGCTTTAACTCATAAGGGAAAACCTTTCATATGGGGACCCAAGCAAGAAGAAGCCTTTCAAACTCTTAAACAAAAACTTTGTGATGCACCAATCCTCACTCTTCCTGAAGGTTGTGATGATTTTGTAGTCTATTGCGACGCGTCAGGGCAAGGATTAGGCTGCGTTCTCATGCAAAGAGGAAAAGTCATAGCTTATGCCTCGAGACAACTCAAGACGCATGAAAAGAACTACACCACTCATGACCTAGAACTTGGAGCCGTTGTATTCGCTCTTAAGATATGGAGACATTATCTCTATGGCACTAAGTGTGAAATATACACTGACCACAAGAGTCTTCAACATATCTTCAATCAAAAGAGTTAAACATGAGGCAACAAAGATGGGTCGAACTTCTGAATGATTATGACTGTGAAATTAGATACCACCCTGGTAAAGCAAATGTGGTGGCTGATGCACTTAGTCGAAAGGGTTATGCGAACTCCATTCATCTTCTATGTTCGCAAATTATAACCGACATTAAAGATCAAATTCGAGAAGCCCAACACGTTTCAATAACAGAAGAAGATGTACGAAAGGAGATGTCCTGTGGAGCCGAGCTAAAACTTGAAACTAAATCAGACGGTATTCTGTATTACCTAGATCGTATCTGGATTCCTAACCACAACAATCTTCGTGAAACTCTTATGAATGAAGCTCACAAAACGCGATATTCTATACACCCAGGAGCCGATAAGATGTATCAAGACCTACGATACACCTATTGGTGGCCTGGAATGAAGAAGGATATTGCCGTTTTTGTTTCCAAGTGCCTCACATGTTCCAAGGTGAAGGCTGAACACCAATGACCCTCAGGACTTCTAGTCCAACCAGAAATACCTGTATGGAAGTGGGAAAATATAACCATGGATTTTATTACCGGGTTACCTCGCACTCCTGGTGGGTATGACACAATATGGGTAATTATAGACCGACTTACAAAATCAGCTCACTTTATTCCTATCCGTGAAGAGTTCAAGAACGAAAAGCTTGCACGTATTTATATCAACGAAATCGTAAGCCGACATGGGTTACCGTTGAGTATTATTTCTGATCGTGATGGTCGTTTCACCTCACGAACATGGTAAGCAGTTCAATCCGCTATGGGCACACGATTAGATCTCAGTACCGCTATCATCCTCAAACTGATGGACAGTCTGAGCGCACCATTCAAACTCTTGAAGATATGCTTAGAGAATGTGTCATAGACTTCAAGGGAAATTGGGACGCCCACCTACCACTAGTAGAATTTTCGTACAACAACAGCTATCATTCGAGCATCGGCATGGCACCTTTTGAAGCCTTATATGGTCGTAAGTGCCGATCTCCTGTATGTTGGCACGAAATTGGGGAATCACAAATTACTGTTCCAGAATTGATCCAAGAAACCATCGACAAGATTCATCAAGTTCGAAACAATCTTCTAGCGGCTCAAAGTCGTCAAAAGAGTTATGCAGATAAACGACGGAAGCCCTTAGAGTTTAACATTGGTGATCATGTGCTTTTAAAAGTATCACCGTGGAAGGGAGTAGTTCGTTTTGGTCAAAAGGGGAAGCTAGCACCTCGTTACGTAGGACCTTTCAAGATACTCGAAAGAGTAGGTCCTGTAGCATACAAGCTTGACCTACCAGAAGGACTCAACAGGATTCATCCCACATTCCACGTGTCGAACTTGAAGAAGTGCCTCGCTGATGAGAACCTCCATATTCCGCTGGAAGATATTCAGATTGATGAATCTATGCATTTTATTGAAAGACCTGTAGAGATCATGGACTTCGGAGAGAAACGTCTTCGACGAAGTCGCATTCCAATTGTTAGGGTACGCTGGGAGTCGAAACGGGGACCTGAGTATACTTGGGAACGTGAAGACTCAATGCGTGAAAAATACCCGCATCTTTTTCCTACTACTTCATCTACTTAAATTTCGGGACGAAATTCCTAAAAGTAGGGGATACTGTAACATTTGTAAAAATCGGGTTTTCAAAACCCGCTCCGTTTTGTAACCGAATATCAAGTTATAAAAGTTACGTCGAATATATATGATTATTTTGATTTAAAACGATACATAATTAATAAATAAACTAAACTATAAAAATTATATTTGATAAAAAGTTAAAATAAAATAAATAAAAAAATTATGATGCTGCCGGGACTCGAACCCGGGTCAGCCAAGACACTACAGCGGCTTAACACACACTCACAAGACCACTCCGCCACATTGTGTTTTCTGCTAACTCTAGGAACACAAATGAAATTTATACACAAACTCAGTTAAAACCGGTTGCGCCATCTGAGAAACGGTAATCGGCAAACCAATCATCAATTCGTTGTTTATTCACACATTCAGCTTATAACCGATGCACCGACGGTTTCTAATCAAATCGGAATTGATTAAACTTAAAACCTCATCATTATCGGTTTTTAAAACCGAAAAATCACCAAGTTCAGAATTGTTCAACTTCAGACCACTCTCGCGACTCAGAGATATCATACCAATACTCCATTTCATTTTTGTCGCATTTTCAGACCATCAGAACGCCTGAATCAGCTTGCCGGAATTTTCTGCAAAAGTCGCCGGAAAACCGTATTCAACTCAAACCGGTAAAATATCTCTACTTTACTGTTTCAATCAATTGTTAGAACCTTACTAACATTAACCCATCGCTCATAATCAACCACAGACGACGTTGCTGGACTTTCTGTTTTCGCCGGAAAACTTCTGGAATCGTCGGAAACTCGTTGATTACCGGTATGCTCATTCCAACGTGCTGATAATCAATACTCATTAGTTCAATTTCACATCTAATCCCTTAAACCTGTTAATTGATTCTCACAGCCGAAGGTTCCAAAAACAGAGCCGACGAGCTTCGCCGGATTCTCTGAAGAAGACGATCTGTTCGGTATCTTCTTTCCCTCAAACTTTTCGGTTCAATACATTCAAATTGATCATCATGTTCATTAACTAAATTAATCGCGTATCAGTTGTTTCGATTGATGTCTGTGTTTGTATTGAAGAAGACGAGTTCAGAGATAACATAAGATTAATTAAAATCGGAATTATAAACGGGTTAGACACACAGTCCAGCGGTGGACTGTGTGAAAATACAAACGCACGTCCCGAGTTCGATTCCTGCTATACGCACTCCTTGTATAATAAAAGGCCTTTTTGTTTAAACTAAATCGGGATAACCCAGTTATTTGTTAAGTATAATAAAAACCGAGATAATAACCAGGTTAGACACACAGTCCAGCGGTGGATTGTGTGCAACACTAAGTCCTACGTCGCGCGTTCGAAACCCGTCACTAGCACCGGTCCGTGGAATTAAAATGTTTTTGGCAATTAAAAGAAATTCGGTTAAATTGAATAAGTATATAAATATAATTAAAAACAAGATTATTTCGGGTTAGACACGTAGCTCAGTTGGTAGAGCTGCGTGCACGCGTACGGGAGGTCTCGGGTTCGAGCCTCACCCGGCGCAAATTAATTCGCTGACCGAACCGGTCAACGGTCAACGGTCAATAAACAATTTTTTTTTTATATTTTTATTTATTTAATTTAATTTAAAATCAATTAAAAATACTTAAAAATACATTTTTAAAGATAGAAAATAGCCTTGAACTCACAAAAATATATCTAAAAATTTCATTAAAATCCTTAATAAAATCCACTCGTTTAATATATTTTTCCGTTATTATTTAGGTTAGTATTTCTCGTTGTTCCGCTCATCTAATTCGTGCGCATCTCACCATCTCCAATCCAACGCACCCAAGGTGAGTGAATCTTTACACATTCCCCGTTTTAATCATGTTTTGGGGTGTATCATGTGTCTTGATATATATATATTATACTTAAACCATTGTGCATACATCATATCATGAACTAGTGTATTCAGTTTGTTTCCTGTTGTGTTGTTATTGTTGGATGCAAGTTTATTATTTTCAGTACATGCAAATTCATAGGCCGCCGCTCCCCATTACATTATGAGCGTTGAGCATGTTCCCCATTTCATTATGCGGTTGAACCTGGCGTGCCCACATACGATCGGCTCCGTTTGATTGAGCCTTGATCGCACAGACATTTTCATTTTCAGTACATGCAATACGATCGGCTCCGTTTGATTGAGCCTTGATCGCACAGTTTCATTTATGTTATTTACAGTATGATGTTGGTATGTTCATGTATGCTGTCATGTGTTATTGTATGTTATAGTTGTGACTGCTATTTGCCATTGCTTGATTATTTACATTTGCTCATCTATGATTATGCACAATTTTTCATTGATAAACTAACAATTAATTCATTAATAAATGTTTATCTAATAAGGTTCACTCGCCAACTTATGTTGACCCAAAAACCCCCATTTTACACATGATACAGGTGAAGCAGCAACAGATAGGAACACATAGGACTTGGACTAGAAGAATAAAACGATTTAGTGTTGGGATTGTTATGCTTGGCTTATTTTCCTTGTATTGAATGAACATGTTTGGATTTTTGGAAATGTAACTTTGACTTTATTAAATATGAAACATATTAGTAAATGTCATGAGCTTTGGTGATAACCCAATTATGCCCCGACTCTTATTCCGCTGCGGGTCGGGGTGTGACATGTATGATGAATGTGTATGTAATTATGTATGTTTGACTGTAAGTATAATTCACTATGTATCACAAAAATGTAGTATCGGAAGTGTTTGCATGCATTTGTGTATGTAATAAATATGAAAGAAATAAACATTATGAGTTTGCATCTAACCACATAAACAATTAAAATCTAATCAACTATAGTATAGGCTCTAAGGGTCTAATAACCTATCCTATATCCCTATAGTCAAAAGCTCTTATACCAATCTGTCACACCCCGACCCGCAGCGGAAAAGGTGATCGTGCCATGATTGGGTTTTCATCAAAGCTCATGACATTTATTATAACGTTTCATATTTATTATCACAATTTTAAGGAAGATCATACAATCAAATCATACTAGTACAACATGTTCTATACATCTTTCTATCCTTCATTAATTTTCTTCTAAGGCACTTTCCCTATGTTTTCCTTGCTTCATCCTGTCCACCTGTATCATGTGTAAAAATGGTTTTTGGATCAACAAAAAGTTGGCGAGTGAATCCTATTAAAACATTTAAACGTTTTTATTGAATTGATTATAAAATAAAGTGCATAACCACATATGAGTAAATGTAAATGTAAATTTATTCACAAAACACTTAATATTAAAGATTGCACACACATACAATAATAGTTTGTTTTGAGGCACGCGTTGTTCAACTCGTCTCCCACGAGGAACTGATGGGCCTAATGAATGAGTTTTGAGGCACACGTTGTTCTACGAACTGATGGGCCTAATGAATGAGTTTTAAGGCACGCGTTGTTCTACTCGTCTCCCACGAGGAACTGATGGGCCTAACAAATAATTTGCATACAACTTGACAATATGTAATACATAACAACAATCAATATTTACATTCTAGGTTTAGATCATAATATGATATAGCACGAGTTTGAATAAACGCATTAGTTTAAGCGACACATGATACACCCCAAAACGTGAATAAAAAGGGAAATTTGTAAGAATTCACTCACAGTGGTTGCGTTTCTTGGATTGATGATGAATGCGCACGAATTTGGATTTAACCACGAGAGAAACTAACCTAGATAATAACATAACAGTTCGGTAAATAAGCGGATTTTATTAATCAATTTTAATAGAATTTTTGGGTTTATTTTTGTGAGTTTAAGGCTATTTTCTAACTTTAAAAACGTTTATTTTTAAGTATTTTTAATTGATTTTTAAATTAAATAAATAAATAAAATAATAAAAAAATGTTGACTTTTTGACTTTGACCGTTGACCAGGACTGTTGACCGTTGACCAGTTCGGTCGGTTATATTGTTGCACTGAGTGAGGTTCGAACCGGTGACCTCCCGTACGCGTGCACGCAGCTCTACCAACTGAGCTACGTGTCTAACCCGAAATATTTCTGTTTTTAATTATATTTATATACTATTTAACTTAATCCGAAAATCATTTATTTAAAAAGGCTTTAATTGTATCGAACCGGTGCCGTCAGCAGGTCTCGAACCCGGGACCTGCAGTTTAGTGTTGCACACAGTCCACCGCTGGACTGTGTGTCTAACCTGGTTAATATTCTGGTTTTTATTATACTTAACATCATTCTGTGAGTTATCCCGGTTCGGTTTTTTAAAAAAACATTTTTATTTCCGAGGCTAGGGTCGTGATAGGGATCGAACTCGAGACGTGTGTTTCATGTTTGTACACAGTCCACCGCTGGACTGTGTGTCTAACCCGTTTATTATTCTGATTTTAATTAATCTTATACACTTGGCCGACTTCATCTTCTTCGTTCAAAACACAGACATTGATTATTCAACTGTTTCATGTTTAATTCGATTAACGAAAATTATCAGCGATTGAAATGTAATGGACAGAGAGGGTTTGGGGAAAGAATATACCAAATCAGATGTCTTTCTCAGAACTCCGGCAAGGATTCGTCGGCTCTGTTTTGTAAACTTCGTCTGTCCGAATCATTTAACAGTTTTGATTGATTAAATATGAAATTGAGTTACTAAACCATGATTAACAGGAGGTTTAGATATTCATACCGATTAATAGCGTGAGTTCGGAAATTCCAGTGATTTTCCGGCGAGTACAGAATATCCGGCAACGTCGTCTGGAATTGATTCTGGGTAATGGAGTGATGTTAGAATTGGTCTAACAATGGAATGAAACAGAAGGAGTCGAGGTATTTACCGTGTTGATGAAGGTCTCGGTTTTCCGGCGACTTGCAGAGAATTCCGGCGAGTGAAATTGATTCGAGAATCGATACGATTTTGAGCGAAAAGATTACGAGAAGCTAGGGTGTGCATTTATAGGGAAAAATCAAGTTGAATTGGGTCTGTTTCTAGTCTCGATTCATTGGTCAATTGTTCTCCGACGGTTATGACTGATGTCGCGGGACTGGACATCAGTTATAACCGATGGCGACGTTAATACGTACGTTAAGTCAAAGTAACCGACGATAATTGGCGAAATCATCGGATTTTCCGGCGTCTGCAGATTTGGCCGCGCTGTTGACTGGGTTTGATTTTCTAGTTTTGTTATATCTATTAATTGTTTTAATATGTTATCAAATACCACAAGTGGCGGAGTGGTGGAATGTTGGTGTGTTAAGTCTTTGATGTTCCCTGCTGACCCGGGTTCGAAACCCGGCATCAGCATAATATTTTTATTTCATTATTTTTAATAAATTTTCAATTATAAATTTTATATTCTAATATATTTATTAATTATGTATCATTTAAAATTAATTTGAGCATTAAACATGCAACGAAATTTTTAACTGGATGTTCGGTTAATAAACGAAGCGGGTTTGGTTAACCCGGTTTTTGACGGATGTTACAATTGGCACTGTAACGGACGGGTCATATCATGTCACATACATATCATAAGCATATACTAATAAGGTGACCTTGAATGTCACAACAAATAAGTCATGTAATAAGGAAGCACCAAGAGCCAAAAACACACTGGTACACAGCTAGCTAGTCCATGCACCTATGAGATGGTGAGTGTGGCGTTCACCCATTATTCCATCTCCACACAACAAACACAAACTCAGAACTAAAATAGATCCTTACTCCTCCAGGGGCCAAGGAGCTACACTAGCACAAACTAGAGATGCCGTGAACTTTTATTTTACGCACGGTCATGATAAATGACATGCCGTTGACGCCCAAAAAGCAAGCCAGACGCTCGGGTGACAGAGTACAAAAACTAAGGCCATGTGAATAGTTTACAACCAATTGAAAATAATACTAACAGGAACATGCGACCATGAGTAAAGTCTGAGGTATGGCATGCTACAACACACTAATAATCATACAAATAATACCAGACGGATTCAGATAACGCATTACATATCAAACGACTAATAGGAACACACAAAAATCCGTACTGCAATGTGACATATATGATAAAAATACTATGATGTCAGAAATGGGAATGCGTACCTTGTCTTAGCAAGCAAAGCACAACAAAATCGAGTCATTCTCAATAGTTATGCAAACTTAAATCCCGTTCTTCGAGATTAGTTTTGTTATAATTTATTTAAATTAAGAGATCTTTCGTTAGATTTCCCGGCAACCTCAAATTAGCCTACCCGTAATAATTAATCAACACACTCTTGACTTAACACTCGCACACATATTTTATATACCCCATTTTATAAAAATAACCCACCATGTTCGTAATAGGAAACAAGTACACCAACACACACATAAACATATATATTTAAGAACATAATATATAAACTTAATTAACTGATTTAATCTTACAAGAATAATTTAATAAAGCCCTTAGATAATATAATACACAAAAAAATATGGATTTTAACTAGTAACAATAACATTAGTTTTCAAAATGCCAAACCATATCTATTAAATTCTAAAATATAAAACATTCTCTTAAAGTTAATTTCTTTAAAACTTGTTGGCTTGTAAATCAGAGCCTTATATTTGAACACCACAAATATCAAGAACAAGACCCATTGTTAAAGTAAATTGAACAATTACAATTCACACAAAAACAATGATCAACTAAAGTAAATAGACTATTAAAAAAAGAAACAGATTTCTAGTTTGATACAACAAAATTCAACATATAACACACACAATATACAACTCACGCATACATCAGACCACACACAACTCCATACAAACACATTTCACACATACTAGACACACACACGCATATCACACTAGTACACATATGTTCTGATTGAATTCCCTTCTTTTACTTATTTTTTATACACACATACATCGATGCATACACAAAGCCATACTTAAATACACACCCGCCAAGCCAAAAACAAAGCAATCGCTCCTCTCTTTCTCTTTGTTAATCTTGCCGGCAATTTAATGAGACAACCTAACCCGTCGCAACTGGTAATAAAAGAAACAAAAAAAATAATAAAACAGAAGATGTAGTCTACCTCTCAGATCGAATCGGATCAGAAAAGATTAAACCCGGTGGCGTAGTGGGCATGCAGTGGCTGAAACAACGGATGCAGAGACAGGGCGGCTTTCGAACTACGGCGAAACCCACGGTGGCACAGGGTGGCAGAGTTAGTGGTCTTGTGGTGGACTTGGAACAGGGTGGCGGCTAATGCGCGGCGGTCCTTATGGTGGCTGGTGATTCAAGGTTATTGTTATTTGATTTTGGTTATGGGTATTCAACAGATCATATGTTTTGATTGTGTACCTCTCTCTATATATACTGCAATTTTAGAGTTAGTTTTTAGGTTGTAATGTCTTGGATAGTGAAGTAAGAAACAAAGCATGGTCATTGACTATTTTACTCTTTGAAATGAAGTGTAGGAAAAGGAAAATGATGGAGGTATGGTCTGAACTCTTGGTGTTTACGACAGAGAAAGCATGTGATTGTCATTTTTTATGGCATCGTACAAACATATCTAGTGTCTTAAAAATAGATATAGTGTTGGTAACTTGTTCAGTTACTTGAACTATGTATATAACCTTGGTAAACAGATACTTCACTAGAAAACTAATATATATATATATATATATATATATATATATATAATGGGAGTTGGCTAGAAAGCCTAAGTTTTCTAGAAAGTCTAGGAAGCAATTAGGAGGTGACATGTGGCTTTTAGTTTTTTATTCAAAAGGGCATGATGGTAATTTGATTATTAATTTAATTTTGGAATATTACATATCCTAAAATTAACTATCCATATAGTTATGGAAACGTATATCTCTTTGACAATTTCAAATCTTACGATTTCAAAAAGGGCAGTTACTTTAAAATACGAAGTTCAAATCTTTTAACAATTTATTCACGTTGTGTTTTATCAGTTACTGGGTTCATCACAATGTGTTTTAGTAGTTACTAGTTTCAGTTACTGTTTCATCACAATGTGTTTATCAGTTACTGGTTGATATAATTTTTGATATTCTTGATGTTGTGTTTTATCAGTTACTTGTTCACGTTGTCTTTTATCAGTACTGGTATCATCACAATGTGTTTTATCAGTTACTGGTTGATGTGATTTTGGCATTCTTGATGTTGTGTTTTATTAGTTATTGGTTTCATCACAATGTGTTTTATCAGTTACTATTTCAGTTACTGTTTCATCAAAATGTGTTTTATCAGTTACTGGTTGATATGATTTTGGCACTCTTGATGTTGTGTTTTAGCAGTCAGTCACTAGTTTGTCACATTGTGTTTTATCAGTCAGTAGTTCGTCACATTGTGTTTTAATAGTCAGTCACTAGTTCGTCACATTATGTTTTATCGCTATAAACACACTACCATGAACACATCTAGATCTGATTTATCGTTATTTTTGTATGATTTGGTGTTTTCAAATGTGAGGTATTAAAGAGAGAGAAAAAAATTACGACATTTTTGGAGTTGGTTTTACGATTGGTAGTTATTTCCTTATTTAAAACAACTAAAATGACACATCTACCCCTAATTAATTAAATAATCCTATTTTTAAGACACACATATTACCAAAATGCCACCAAGATGATCTCAACCATTAAACACACCCATCGGATGACCCAGATCGCTTCCTAGACTTTTTAGGAAAAAACATACTTTGCGCAGGATCCCCACTCTCTCTCTCTATCTCTCTCTCTCTCGATATATATATAGGTTGGAATAAGATTACATAAATGAAATTTTATATAAGTGATATATAATCTAAAGATTTAAATATTAAACCATAATTAAATTTAGGCAATGCATACACATACCTATTTACGTATGTACACATTAATTTACCTTTATAAAGAAAATCATAATTATTTCTTCAACTCCTATTAAATTATCAATTTAAAATATCCCAACTTTAATGATAATTATCATTATTACTATTATGGTTTAGAAATTTTGAGTATTACAATTCTTCCTCTCTAAAAACAATTTCAGCGTCGAAATTGTAAGATGCGGATAACCGATACGAACATAATTTATATCACAAATAAGCTTAAGCGAAACATTACACATAGCGAAAACATTTAGTTACAAAAAGGGCACGTAAACACGGACTAAAATAATTCCAAGGTCTTGCATGATCACACCAAATCAAAGCTCAGGATACTAAGAGAAAAACATATTTGGATAATGGGAACGGATTGTGTCTTCTAATTCCCATGTAGCTCCACATTAAGGATGGTTCTTCCAAAGAACTTTAACAAAAGGAATAGTCTTCCTACGCATAATTCGTTCTTGGCAGTCGATAATAGCTTCGGGCTCCTCCTCAAAAGATAAGCCCTCATGAATAAGATATGATAAGGATAATTCACAACGTGTAACGGATGATAGTTATATCCCCTAAGGAGGGATATATGAAAGACATGATGCACGTGTGATGGTTGAGGTGGTAATGCCAAACGGTAAGAGACTTCATCGACTCTTTCAAGTACCTCGAATGGTCCGATGAATCTAGGGCTAAGCTTTCCCTTGATTCTAAAACGAAGAACGCATTTGCAAGGCGAAACTCGTAAGAAAATGCGCTCACCAACATTAAATTCCAAAGCTCTTACGATGTCGGTTTGCATAGCTTTTCTGTCGACTATGCGCTTCCTTCAACTTCTCCCGCATGATAGCAACTTTCTCATTGGTAATTTGCACTAGTTCTGGTCCTTTAATGATTTCCTCACTACCTTCCTCCCAACAAATAGGTGCTCTACACTTCTGTACGTAAAGAAGTTCGAACGGTGCCATACCAATGCTAGCTTGTCAACTATTATTGTACGCAAACTCGACAAGACAAATGTATTCATCCCAATTTCTAGTCCACTCCAAAGCACACGCTCGAAGCATATCCTCGAGTGTCTGAATAGTACGCTCCGACTGACTGTTTGTCTGAGGATGAAATGCCGTGCTAAATCTCAATTTGGTGCCCCAAGCGGCTTGCAATCCCTTCCGAAAGCGTAAGTGAATCGCGGGTCTCGATCAGAAACGATGGAGACTGGGGTACCATGAAGTCTAATGATCTCTTGAGTAAAGACTTTGGATAATCTACTGACTGAGAATCTCTGTTGAATCGGAAGAAAGTGAGTTGACTTTGACAAACGGTCTACTAAATCCAGATAACATCATTCTTCTTGAGCGTCCTTGGTAAACCAGTTACAAAATCCAATGAAATGTCATCCCACTTCCATATAGGAATATCTAGTGGTTGAAGGAAACCACCGACTCTCTGATGGCCTTCACTTGTTGACAAGTAAGACATCTGCTAACATATCTGGCTACATCTTCTTTCATAGCGTTCCACCAAAAGTGTTGGCGAAGATCTCGATACATCTTTGTAGATCCAGGGTGGATAGAGAATGGTGAACTATGAGCTTCAGATAACAATGAATCACATACGGTGGAATCATTAGGAACACATAACTATTTTCCACACCAAACTACTCCATTTTCGTCAATTCGAAATTCTGACTGCTTACCAACCTCCAAATTCTATATAATAGCCCAAAGTTCTCCATCATCTTGTTGAGCACTCTTGATACACGAGATCAAGTCGGGCTCAATTGGAAATCTGGCTAGATAACCGTCAGCGTCACCCAGATGGATACCAATACCTATCCTTTCAAGATCAGTTAGAATATGAGGTTGCAATCGGAGAAAGGAAATTGTCCCAGAATTCTTTCGGCTAAGAGCATCAGCCACAACATTCTCCTTTCCCGGACAAAATTGGATGTTGGCATCATAATCTTTCGAAAGCTATAACCAACGTCGCTGTCTCATGTTCAGCTACTTTTGTGTAAAGATGTACTTCAAGCTCTTGTGTTTAGTGAAAATATCACAAGTCTCTCCGTACAAATAATGTCGCCAAATCTTTAAAGCAAAGATAACGGCGACAAGATCAAGGTCATGCGTCGGATAATTAACCTCATACGACTTCAACTGGCGTGAGGCATAAGCAATGACCTTATTGTGTTGCATCAAAACACATTTGAGTCCCTTCTTCGAAGCATCTCTATAAATTTGATATCCACCTGTACCTGATGGAAGCGTGAGAATAGGGGCAGACACCAACCTTTTCTTCAACTCCTAAAAACTTTTCTCTCTATCATCATTCCAAGCGTACTTAACCCATTTTCTCAAAAGTTGGGTTAGAGGTAAGGCGATGATCGAAAATCCTTCGACAAATTTCTGATAATATCCGGAGAGGCCAAGAAAACAGCGAACCTCGATGACTGAGGTAGGTGTAGGTGACGTGTGCAAGCGTGGTTATAATTTTTATTTTATTTTAAGCACTTTTTACTCGTGAATCAAGCCATTGGTCTGAGTTAAAAGTGCTAGGCCCCCCTTGTGAAGGAAAATATTGGAAGATAATTAAGTAAGTTATTAATGCAAAAAGTGCTAGGCCCACTCTTGGGAAGGCGACATTACCCTCAACCCATTGGTCTGAGTCAGCAGGGATACAGTTCCGCATGGTCGGGGTGAGGTTTTAATAGTATTTTATTTATAAGGGGTTCAAGTTGTTCTTACTTCCCCAGATTTGATGTTATCTGCCTCAAGGGAAGTCCTAATAAGCTTGAACCAAGTCCTCGCAGGATTTATACACTGAACGAGACAAGAACTTCACCCAACACCCTTTTAACCCCCTTCCAGGAAGTTAACGCGCTTTATATAGACCGTAAAGACACGAATGAGTGAATCAATGAAACATGAAGAAATGTTCAAACAAAGTTCACTTTCAATATAAAAAACTATTTACTAAAGTCATTAATACATACCCAAATAAAAATTTGCCAAAGAGTGGAAATCAAAAGTAGTACATAAAAGATTCATCTTCAACAACTAAGTGATGTAAGAGATTTAGCCAAGAATGACCTTTGTTTGACAAGAACTCTTACTATCGATCTTAGATCCCGAGACTACTACACACTGTAAAAGATGAAAGATGGATGTTAGTGGTGGGTGTTGGTGTTGTAGTGGTGGTGGACTGATGGCAAGTGTGAGAGAAGTGGTTTTCCAATGGATGCCTTTCTCCAAAGCCAGACACCTCTATTTATAGTTGATAACAGAAGGCAGGCACAGCCCATGCCGTACCTGGCACGGCCTCGTGGTGGCTACTTCTCTCCCTTCATTAAGTGCAGATGTCGAGTCGTTGTACCAACACGCCCCGTGGTGGCGTAGCACGGCCCCGTAGTCAGTGTACTTGTATTATCAAGATTCTGCGAATCTTAGAGTTGTCCACGACCCATGTTGAGTTGGCACAACCCCATTTTGGTTGTCTTTTGATGTTGTCTTTTTCTGCAGAGAATCTTTACTGGGCATGGTCCCATGCCTCGGGCACGACCTCCTGCCAAAGCTTCTGTCTTCGTTATTTTTGTTGTTTTGGATGTTAAGTGGGGCTCGGCAAGTCGTGTCAATCATCCTTCTTTGTATTGTGTTGGTTTCTACTAATAATTTGTTCATTTTATTCGTTTAAGCTCTTTTGATCCTGTACTTTAAAAGTAAACAAAGAAACATGCTTTTTCCAACATTAGTACCGAAAAAGGGTTGATTTTATGCCTTGTTTGATGTAATTTATATGTTGCATTTTGTGATATATGTGGTGATCCGATCATGTAACAATGGTGAACGAGATTATCAATGAATGAAATTTTATGTTTTATTTGTGAATATTGTTTATTTATTTATTCAATTACACATATTCAATTCTTGCACGATTCCGAGCTTTCAAACAACTTCTGGAAGCGAAATCGCAAACGTAATCAGTTTAATGCGACGTGCACTTCGGAACAAGGAAACAAGTATAACAACCCTAAATATCCTTTGTATAACTTAAAAATATGTTTTGAAGGATTCGGTATGTCAAAAACTAGTTTATTCGATCATAGGGACTATTTACGACAAACTACGAAAGTCTGCTGATTCTCATAGCTACACACATCCCGGAACAAATTCATAAGCCAAAAATACCTTAAATAACCTTTACATAACTTAGAAATAATTTTTGGAGGGTTCGGTATGGCAAAAAGCTGCTTATTCAACTTCAGGGGCTATTTTGCAAATTCTGTGAAACTATGTCTTTTCGCGTATTTCGCTATCTGGAACGTGTACGGACATCCAAAATTTTTTTAATCATTAAATCTTGTATATTAGTGATTGGAATGCAAAAATATCATTCGTTACACGTTTACGGTCACGCACGCGTTCGTTACGATTTTCGTCGTAATTAACCAAAAACCGTAACCGTACGACCAAACGAACCGACCTCTGAGATATTTTTGAGCATATTTCAAGTTCCCTATACTTTATTGTCCTTATAAAGCTTGAAAATGGGGTTAACGGGTGTTAAAAGTGCCAAAACGCGTCAAAAACAAGTTTAGGGGCCATTTCTGCTAATTCTGAAACTTCAGCCCCTGCAAGGGCCTTACGGACCCTTAGGCAAAACTCCATACGGTCCGTAAGGGGTCCCCAGCTCATCAGAAATGTTAAATCGCGGTGGCAGCCTCTTGTTAATTCACTTGTTGACTCACCAAACGAACTTGCCACCCTCTTCTGTGCATTTAACATGTGTATTGACACTAATCCAACTTGGTGATGATTCATGGACACTTTTAAAGCTCTTATGACTTCAAATTAACTATAAATAGCATGGGGATTTAACCATTTGAAATTTTTGCAACCTTCATTCTTGCTCCAATCTGCCATAATCTGAAGTTTGCAACCACTTTGGAGCTTTCCTCTGAGATTCCTTGGCTACTCTAAGTATTTGTAAGTGTTTTAATCAAGTTTTGTTCAATTTTTGTAGCATAATCAAGCTAAAAATCAAACAGTTTAACTTCTGTTTGACTTTCAGTTTTGATCATAAATTTTTCAAAACAAAATCCAATTGAACTTGTTAATGTGGTCATAATCATGATGGTTATGGTCCTTAGTGATCATGCCTACTGATTTCCACATTTACTAGTCATTTTGATAAGTCATGTAACACCTCGTGTTTTTACCTCCAGTATTTTTCCGACACGTGTCCCGGTAATCCTGGTGTTGCCACGTGCTAAAACAGGAGGGACCTGAGTCTTTAAGTTGCGTTATTATCCTCGTTACGCTTTGAATTAAAGTCAAGGAGCTAAATATAAAATTTTGGAAATTTTCAAGTTCTGGAGACCCCTTGCGGACCGCAAGGCTCTAGCCATACGGTCATCAAGGCCACCTGAAACTATGGGCGCCTAAGGTCCTTACGGACCGTAAGGCCTAACCCATACGGTCCGCAAGGACCTGCCAGCGAGCAGACATGGCAGAGCCATGTTCTGCCACCTCTTGACGAATTTTTCGTCTTCTTTGCATGCTTGACACGTTATAGGACACCTATTCACGTCCATAAACACCTGGCAACACTCCTGGAACCTCCTTGGTTATTAAAATATGCCTTCTTGTGAGTTGCAACCATTTATCATCTCACCTTAACTCACCAAAACTCACTTAGAAGAGTTGCAGGCATCTTTCGAGCAATCCTTCTATTCTTAGCAACCCTTGGACCATATGTAAGTGTTCCATTTCGTGCTAAGTCCATTTACTATGATTCTAAGCAAAGATTAAAGTCCTGACTTAAATACGCCTTCACTTTGATCTAAATCCGTGATTACCTAGTTATTGTGCGTAACGAAAGTGGCTACGTGATTGTAATGATGTAGGTGTTAATCCTTAAAAGGGCACATCCTGATTACCACGAATTCTAGATCAATTGACGAGTCAAACTAAAAGTCAACAGAAGTCAAACTGTCCAGTTTTGTAAAAATTCATAAATGATCTTGTAAATGTTATAAAATATGTTTTGATGTATAAACAACCTAAAAATAAGTATTAGAACATATACCAACTGATTCGGCTCGTCATAATCTAGTCTAGCATCGGTTCACAACCGAAAGTCACAATATTTGACTTTTCCTTTGACTTTCGCTTCTGACCCGATTTAGCCATTTTGGCTACTGACTTTTGATCACTTTAAGACCAGGATGACTTCCTAAAGTTTCGTCACTCGATTTATTAGAAATCTGAGTTTACATACAAGTTCCGCTAAAATTACATTAACTTTGCAAAAAGGTCCTTTTTGTGCAAATCAAGATTTTAAACACCCACGCATGTAAATATAAAACATAAACTGATTTGAAAACATAAATTGATTATGTTGATGTCAAGAATATGATTATAATCTAAGTTTTCGCAAAAGATACGATTATGGCATTTAAATGAATAAAATGCCCCTTTTGGCATTTCAGAAAGATTAAATATGGTTTTATCATCAAAATGAAATGTTTACTGATATAATATGATAAGTAGTACATATTGGGATATTTATTCAGATTATGACCTGCATGAAGGTCTAAGATTCGTTAAATGCCAAGAAATGGCCAAGTCACCCTTTTTCACGTAAAATGATTTTAATCAGTCTTTCTATGACCAAAACTTAAACCTACTGATGTAATAAGTTAAAGGACATATTATTGGTATATAAAACAGGTCATAACTTCTGTTTAACTTAAACATCGATTTAAACGGCATTTTAGCGACTTTTACGCCTTTTCGACGCATAGTATGGTTTAAAACCATAACTATGAGCTAAGACTTGATACCTACTGATTTATAAACTTATTTTAACATCTTAACAGTAAGTACAAGTCCCGAACTCAGAATCCCAATTTTGGCTTCAAAGCTATGTGTGAAATTACCAAAATGCCCTTACGGGACATAGATAATTTCAAAATCGCCAAACACACATATATTTGATATCTTACTGTTATAACATCATAAATTAAGTATTTTTACAGAATATTAATGACCTTGACATCAGACTCATTTTAAACATCTTTTATAAACTCTAAAATGACCAAAATGCCCTTGTAAGGCATAATTCGGTTTTAAAATACCTCGGGCCTATCTTTTGCAAAGCTACTGATTTTATAACACATTTTAAACATGTATTCATATGGAACTTGTATATGACTCTCTCGGTTACCCGATTTCGCCTATGTGCATTCGGTTAAGCTTACATAGCTAATTTACGTACTTAAACTGAAACGGGTTTATCCTTGTCATTTCTCTATCAAAATCCAGTATGTTTTGGTTTACCCATATTAGACAAGTTTATATACTTGTCGGGTCCAACTAACATCCTATTCCGATCACCGCTTAATCTAGCGTATCGTACTGTATTGTTTTAGCGACTAACCGGTTAAAGTCTAAGACTTAACTAAGGACCCGTTAGCATTCTAATATTGTTTAGTAATTACCATCACTCCAGACTAAATGCCTTTCGGTAAATTGTACCTGTACTTATCTTGGAATTTGCGGCTGAGTTGTGGACTTCTCGAAGACTTAGCTCAGGTAAATACTCTTAACCTATTTTCCCTATACGGGCTTGGGATACGGTAAACTATTACCGCTTGGTCGGGTATGGAAATTATGTTTTATCCAGTTGTGATAATTAACCAAAATTGCATAACCCGGTTTTGATCTGTTTTGTCTGAAACTCAAACATTGGGGGTGGGCTTGACCGTGTCCGGGATACCCTTGGCTCACTAAAGTGTTAGGGGCCACGACTAAAGCATGAGATGTAGGCATACACTGGGTAATTGCTAACTGCTTTCTTTGTGAAAGTTCAGAGTGGCGTGTTAGTCGATCATGTCTCGGTTTCTGTACCGGACCCCATATGTAAAAGCCTGACATGTAAATCTGTATACAAGGTCATTTGTACTGTCCCAAGTTGTTTTACAAAATGTGTTAATGCACCTAAAATCATTTTCGAAAGGGATTTCAAAATGAGTCGGTTAGCAGTATTTACCAGTGTAAACTAACGTATTTTCAAAGATTAAAATACAAGTACAAGTACACAATAGGCCGGAAGCTACGGGGCGTTGACATTAAGGAGTTGCAACCTTAGAGTTGAGCCTGTAGAGTCTGTTCTCATGTTGTATGTTATCCGATCCGCCTGTGGATCTTATTACAAACCTTGTCAATATATATTTATGTTTCGAACTCTAGACACTTTATGGTTTGTAATAGTTTATATTTTACTCCAAGCCTTCCATTGTGTTGCTATGTGTTGTAATTGGTTATGATGATATCAATTGTACGTCACGATACTCCCCACCGGGCCCACGGAATACACGTGGAAATCGGGGTGTGACAAGTCAAAGTTTTGGTCAATGAAGCGATAAATGCACGTTTCATGACGGAACTAATTTTGGGTGTCAAAACAGTTTGTTTTGGTATCAAAACTCTTTTAGAACTTGGTTAGACATATCAAAACATGTCTAACTTGTCACTTTTAGTATAGTGCTTGTTTAGAGCCGTAAGTCTAGCGGTTTTAACCACCGCTTTGACTTTCGAAGCCGACCCGTTGATTGGTCTTTGAACCCAACCAAATACATATTTATGACCATAATTATTAAGGGAATAACCCTCTGAGGTTATACCTTATGGTCATGTCATTTGGTTAGTGTTATGATAATTAGTTGATATAATCTTCAATAATGACCAAAGTGCACTTTTTTACAAATAAATCAACTATAAACATATGTGACATAAGTTTTGACATATAATCTGATTAAAAACATTATTAAACATGTTTTGGTAATTTAGAATTATCATAACACATATTTAACCATCCGAACACGTAGTTATGTAAATGACGCGTTAAAGTGGCTTAAACTACCTTAACGGGTCAAAAGCACTTAAGAACTTTTTCAAATCAGAATGTTAACAATATAAACCATGTCATATGAGCTCCAATACTCATTTGGTTTATAAGGTCTCATTCTATCCGATCCATCGATTAAACTCCCGATATTTACACAATTATCCGATTTCAGGACACGCTTGATTTCACGGACTCTTGATCTTGGTTTATCTTCTTGAACAATGACTGTATTGCAATCACATGTGAGTACATAGTTCCCCTCTTTTATGTTTTGCAAATATTTTGGGTGATTCATATGTGCTAAATCATTTTCGAGTTTACAAAATACAAATACTATGGTTTATATAAACAATATGATTTCAATAATGTGAACGAATTTGTTGGTGCATTGTATCCATAACAAGAATGACATTCATTAACAATGGCCAAGCCGACCAGTAGTAAGTTACGGTGCCTAGGACTGACAATCCCGTTACCAAAATTCGCTGGGTTTGTGGGGAAGTTTGGGAAGCGACTGAAACTGTCTCAAGTTATTTTACAAAATGTGCTAATGCACATAAAATCATTTTCGAAAAGGTTTTCAATATGAGTCGGTTGGCAGTATTTACCAGTGTAAACTAACGTATTTTCAAAGATTAAAATACAGGTACAAGTATGCAATAGGCCGGAAGCTATGGAGCGTTAACATTAAGGAGTTGCAACCTTAGAGCTGAGCCTGTAGAGTCTGTTCTCATTTTGTATGTTATCCGATCCGCCTGTGGATCTTATTACAAACCTTGTCTGTATATGTTTATGTTTCGAACTCTGGACACTTTATGGTTTGAAATAGTTTATATTTTACTCCAAGACTTCCGCTGTGTTGCTCTGTGTTGTAATTGGTTATGATGATATCAACTGTACGTCACGATACTCCCCACCGCGCCCACCAGAATACACGTGGAAATCACGGTGTGACAGGTTGGTATCAGAGCCGATGTTTGAGGGAATTCAACACTAGTCTTTAGTGTTTGATCTCAAACGACACAGTAACACATTCTCTCGAGTCTAGGCTATGACCTAGGATTACTCATTACCTTATTTGATATTATTTTGCCTTGTTTTGTGTTTTAACTTATTTTTGAAGTAGGACAATGCCACCTAAATTTTCGAGAGGAGCAAAAGGAAAGGGGTTAATGAGGAGTGGATCCTCGAAGCAAGGGCCTTCTAACGCCCCCGTATATAACCCTTACGAAGGATCGGACGCTTCCTCGTCACCATGGGAACCATACCCTAAATTACCTCATGAATACTCACCATTTCCAGACTCCCAACATTCGCAACATTCGCACTATACCCAACAACCCCAACACTCCATTCCTTTCAAGAATACTATAATACCGACATACGCCTTCGTTCCCTTTCTGCTACTCCTCCTGAGGATTCCCCTGAACCAATGGAGGAAGATTCTGACCCCGAAATGCCAGCAACAGGATCAATGGGTCACCCCATTGACATATCCAGCGGTTCTAACTCATACGCTGGAACCCCACATCATTACACTGATAGCTACGAGGAGAGGTGGGGACAATACGTTTTCTACAATACTCCATTAGTTCATGATACTCCTTCATACCACACTCCACCACTAGAACCACTGGTAGAGCAGCCACTACCACCTCCACCCCCAAGAAGACGTGGGGCGCGCATGTCAGTGCGTCTAGGACCGAGAGTAGGGTCACTCTCACCTAACCCTCACCCTATTATTCCCGAGGACCCACAAATGGGTGGACCCTCACATACTTCACCTTTTACAGAGAACCAACCACAACCAACTGTTGAGCCTGGGCCTAACCACCATTCCCTATAGGTGAGCCGTCACCACTACCACCCCTACCACCATCGGGTTTTGATAACCCTATCCCTTCTTATTTTGAACCCATCTGGGTACAACATATTTGAGCCTTCTACCTGGCCGGAGCATAGCCACAGTCAAAATGTACCTCTTCATGACCCGTATCTAGAAATGGCCATAAATGCTCACTATCCTAACCCCTATCCCTATCAACTAGGCGGATATCCCTATTATGGGTATCAACATCCGGTTGCACCACCTCAACCCCAACCCCAACCCCAACCTCAAACGCAACCGCAGCAGCCACCGCCAACAATGGAAGTTCTTACTGAAGCAATAGAAAAGGTTAAGGAATTTCAGAATCAAACAGCCAAGGACAATAAGAAGAACAACAAGCTGTTGAAAAGGCTAGTAAAGAAGCTAAGGGGGAAAAAGGATTAAATTCATATCTATCTTTGTATTTTGTTATTTTAAATTAAGTCCCTATGTGGACAAGTCTTATTTAGTCCCTGCGTGGACATTTTAATTATTTCAAGTATAGTCCCTGCAAGGACAATTTTTCCTTCATTAAAGTCCTATTTATGGACATTATTGTATCGCATTATTATTATTAATGGAATTTTGGAATTTAAATTATGTATTCCTTTCACTAAGTTGTTCAAGCGATCGTCTCGATTTTAATTCGAAATTTATGATCTGCGAAATATTTCCAAAAGATCCTCTTGATGATTTACGCCCGCCAAGTGATTAGGTCACACGAATTGGCAAAATGGTAGTTATATGGTCTTCTACCATGATAGTTAAGATTGAGATTTTCCCTTCTATCCAGAGGTGGTGAACTACGTTCTAAACCTCCCTAGTCTGCCTGATATGGTCTGGTTGTTTAAATCATTTTAAGAGCTTATTCTAAAAGTTAATATATTCAAGGTATTAACCTCCTGGTAAGTGTGACTTGAGGAACCACACGAGCCATCTAGGTAATGGACTACGTCCAAACCTACATGATTTATTTTGATCCTGATCAACCATCAGTATAATGATCATTTTACTTAACACCCATTAGTAGTGTGATGCTTACGAGCTATATTTATGTCCATTAGTCACAAACGACAGCCGTAGTCTACGACTCCCTGTCTCGAGGTAGTAAAACTACGTTCGAACCTCGAAACTTCGTGATTCTTTTGTGATCTTGGCATTTTGTAAACCAAGACATTGCGGCAAGCCCTTGACGCTATTCTTTTGTCCTTAGTGACAGGCCTTTGTGCCATACTTAAACACCCCATAAAATTGACAAGTTTGTATGGCTTATTATGCTATACCATACATTGTGAGTCATCAAGGATGTATGACTAATTTAAATTATATTATTAATATTATAGTTTCATCAAGCAAGATGGCGGATTCTAACGAAGTGAATAGTCAAAGAAAGGAGGATGTGGCAAATGAGAACATCGTTATAACCAAAGGA
This sequence comes from Scalesia atractyloides, assembly GCA_947069175.1. Lineage (NCBI taxonomy): Eukaryota > Viridiplantae > Streptophyta > Magnoliopsida > Asterales > Asteraceae > Scalesia > Scalesia atractyloides. Next base: position 35,542,254 of record CAMTDV010000030.1, read on the forward strand.
GATCTTCAAGCACTCATTGCCATAGAAGTTGAAAAAGCAATAAAGGATCATGCTGATAAGCCATTAGAAGCAAGTACTTCACATTCTTAACACACGTCCAAGCACTCCTCCAAGCATACCACCAAACAACACTCTCAACCTTCTTCGAAAAAGAATGAATACTCGGAACACTCCTCGAATGTGAGGAGAGAGAGAGAGGAATATCATAAAAAGACTAAATTTTCAAAGGACGGTTGCTCGTATAAGTATTTTGTGTCTTGCAAGCCACAAGATTTATTGGAGAGAGAGGAGCAGTGGAAACTCTGAGATGGTTGGACGAGATTGAGACTGTGGTAGAGATTAGCGGATGTGCGGAAAGGATGTGGTGAAGTATGTTGCACAGTCATTCAAGGGTGATGCTCTGATATGGTGGAAGTCAATGATTCAATCATCAGGGAAAGTTCATTTGTATAATTTGAGCTGGGAAAAATTCGATGAACTGATAAAGGAAACTTACTGTCCACCTCACGAGGTAGAAAAGATTGAAACATATTTTCTGGGTTTACAAATGAAGAATTTAGATTGCAGGAAGTATTTGTCTGATTACAACTCCATGTCGAGATTGGTGCGTTACTTAATTACCCCTGAACCCAAACGCATCACGCGTTTTATTGGTGGATTGGAACCAGAGATCAAGGGGAATGTCAGGGCTTCAAGGCCCGAAACTTTCAGATTGCAGCAGAGCTAGCTTTGACACTTATTCAAGACTTGAAGAGGCAGCGATCCATCAAGTCTGAAGCAGAGGGAAAGAGAAAAAGAGAGGATGACCGAAGTCATCGGTCGAACAAAAATCGAAGGTTTGGGTCGAATCGATTTCAGCAAAAGTCGGATGATAGGCCAAGATACAAGAAGTGTAACCGACGACACTTTAGATCATGTCGGGATGACTCTCAATCCAAACCCAGTGGTATCTGTAAGAAGATGGGGCACAAGGCCCTAAATTGTAAGGATTTGAAGGAAGCCACTTGTTACAATTGTGGTGAGAAGGGGCATATCAAACCCAACTGCCCTAAGTATAAGAAAGATAACGCTGTTAAGGACGATGGGTCGAAGAAGGGAAAGGCTCATGCTTTCCAGATGAAAGCTAAGGAGGCCGTGAATGAAGACAGTGTGATAACAAGTACGTTCCTTATAAATGATGTTTATGCAAGAGTTCTTTTTAATTCAGGAGCCGATAAATCTTTTGTAGACCATAAGTTTAGTGCCTTATTAGACTTGCCTATAAGAACTCTAGACGTAACATATGACGTAGAATTCGCTGATGGAACGATTGAGACCGCTTCTACGATTCTAGATGGATGCTCCATATCCATCAAGAATCATTCCATTCCTGTTACACTTCTGCCAATGAAATTGGCAGGATTCGATGTAGTTCTTGGTATGGATTGGTTGTCTAGTAACCAAGCCCATATAGCCTGTAACAAGAAACTCATCGAGATCAAACCCCCAAATGGAGATATACTCGCTATATAAGGAGACCGATATTATGGGTTGTCCGAAAAAGCATCAGTACTCAAAACATCGAAGTGTTTGAAGAAAGGTTGTGTCATCTATATGGCACAAGTGACCATTGACGATCCAAAACCAAAGATTGAAGACCTGCCCGTTATCTCTGAATTTATAGATGTTTTCCCCGAAGACTTGCCTGGTCTGCCTCTAGACAGACAAGTAGAGTTCATAATCGATATCATACCAGGAGCCGCTCCTGTTGCAAAAGCTCCATAACGATTAGCACCTACAGAAATGAAGGAATTACGAACCCAGCTGGATAAATTACTGGAAAAAGGTTTTATTCAACCTAGTTCCTCACCTTGGGGAGCTCCAATCTTGTTTGTAAAGAAGAAGGATGGATCGATGCGGATGTGCATCGACTACCGTGACGCTACCCATTATCCAGGATCGATGATTTATTTGATTAACTTCAGGGAGCGAGCTACTTTTCAAATATTGATTTGAGATCTGGATATCATCAGCTCAAGGTTCATACAAAAGATGTTCGAAGACGGCATTTAGAACAAGGTATGGACACTACGAGTTTTTAGTAATGCCTTTCGGGCTCACGAATGCACCTGCGGCATTTATGGATTTAATGAATAGGGTTTGCAAACCGTACTTGGATAAGTTTGTCATTGTCTTCATAGACGACATACTTATCTATTCTCGTAGTCAGGCCGACCACGAGAAACATTTGAGGTGTATTCTAGAGTTGTTAAGACAAGAAAAGCACTACGCAAAGTTTTCAAAGTGTGAGTTTTGGTTGCGTGAACTTCAGTTTTTAGGACACGTTGTCAGTGAATGTGGAATTCAAGTAGACCCCGCTAAGGTCGAGGCCGTTATGAATTGGCAAGCCCCTAAAATGCCGTCAGAGATACGTAGCCTTTTGGGATTAGCTGGTTACTACCGAAGATTTATCGAAAATTTCTCATGAATTGCTACGCCCCTAACTACTTTGACTCACAGGGATATTAAGTTCAATTGGGGTCCAAAACAACAAGAAGCTTTTGAAGTTTTGAAGCAGAAAACTGAGTAATTCAATTGTATTAACCTTACCTGAAGGAATAGAAGATTTTGTGGTTTATTGTGACGCATCACACATAGGGATGGGCTACGTGCTTATGCAGAGAGGTAAGGTAATCGCTTATGCATCAAGACAGTTAAAGGTTCACGAAAGAAACTACACCACACACGATTTGGAGTTAGGTGCCGTGGTGTTTGCGTTCAAGTTATAGAGACACTATCTGTATGGGACAAAGTGTATTATATACACTGATCACAAAAGTCTCCAACATTTATTCAACTAGAAAGACTTGAATATGCGACAACGGCGATGGATGGAAACGCTTAATGACTATGATTGTGAAATTCGTTATCACCCAGGTAAGGCAAATGTGGTTGCCGATGCCTTAAGTCGCAAGGAAAGGGTTAAACCCATCCGGGTTAAGGCCAAAAGAATGGAAATAAAGAACAACTTAAATGAAAAGATTTTAGATGCTAAAAAACAAGCCTTGTTAGAGGCAAATCTTCCAAGTGAAGAGTTGGGTAAAGTTGTGGAACAACTCACATTGGGAAGTGACGGAATCCTTAGATTCTGTGACGAATTTGGATTCCAGTATTTGGAGGACTCAGAGATTTAATTCTCTAAGAAGCGCACAGTTCTAAATACTCTGTTCACCCAGGTAGTAATAAAATGTACAAAGATTTGAGGCCCAACTATTGGTTCGCAGGGCTGAAAAAAATCTATAGCTACGTATGCAGCTAAATGTTTGACGTGTTTGCAAGTTAAGGCCGAGCATCAAAAACCATCAGGACTACTGCAGCCGCCGGAAATTCCCATGTGGAAATGGGAAAGCGTAACTATGGATTTCATCACCAAATTACCAAAGAAAAATTGTGGAAATGACGCGGTATGGGTAATTATGGATAGGTTGACTAAGGCGGCACACTTTTTGGCCATTAAGGAAACTTACAGTTCGGATGAGCTGGCAAAACTGTATGTGGATGAGATTGTATCCTTACACGGCGTGCCGGTATCCATTGTGTCCGATAGAGACACCAGGTATACTTCTCACTTTTGGAAGAGCTTTCAGCAAGCCTTAGGCACACGTTTGAACTTTAGTACAACATACCACCCGTAGACAGATAGACAATGTGAACATACTATACAAACGTTGGAAAATATGTTGCGCGCGTGTGTAATAGATCTAGGAGGAAGTTGGGACAAACACTTGCCTCTAGTCGAGTTCTCCTACAATAACAACTATCATGCAAGTATTCAAGCTGCCCCGTTTGAAGCTTTTTACGGGAGAAAGTGTAGGACGCCCGTATGCTGGGCAGAAGTTGTGGAAGCTCAACTAATAGGACCGGAGATTGTCCTGGAGATGACGGATAAGATTTTACAAATTCGTGACCGTCTCAAGGCTGCCAGGGATAAGCAGAAAAGTTATGCGGATAAGAGGCGTAAACCTCTTCAGTTCCAGGTAGGGGACAAGGTTTTATTAAAGGTGTCACCTTGGAAGGCGTTATGCGCTTTGTAAACAAAGGCAAGTTAAGCCCAAGATACATCGGACCGTTCGAGATTATCGAACGAATTGGATCGGTGGCGTATAAGTTGAAATTGCCGAAAAAGCTCAGTGGAATCCATGATGTATTCCACATCTCCAATTTGAAGAAGTGTCTGGCAGAGGAATCGTTGGCCATGCCACATGAAGACGTGCAAATCGATAAAAACCTGCATTTCATTGGGAAACCCTTAGCGATTGAACATCGACAAGTTAAAAAGCTGCGTGAAGCACGTGCCGATTGTAAAGGTTAAATGGGACGCTCGTCGAGGTCCCGATTATACGTGGGAGGTTGAGTCTGTTATGCGAAAAAAGTACCCATACTTGTTTAATTGAAATCTCGGGGTCAAGATTTATTTTAAGAGGGTGAGGATGTAACACCTCGTGTTTTTACGTCCAATATTTTTTTGACACGTGTCTCTGTAATCCTGGTGTTGCCACGTGCTAAAACACGAGGGACCAGAGTCGTTGAGTTGCGTTATTATCCTTGTTACGCTTTGAATTAAAGTCAAGGAGGTAAATATAAAATTTTGAAAATTTTCAAGTTCCGAAGACCCCTTGCAGACCGCAAGGCTCTGGCCATACGGTCCGCAAGGCCACCTGAAACTATGGGCACCTAAGGTCCTTACGAACCGTAAGGCCTAACCCATATGGTCCGCAAGGTCTTGACAACGAGCAGAAACATGGCAGAGCCATGTTCTGCTACCTCTTGACGATTTTGTCACCTTCTTTGCATGCTTGACACGTTATGGGACACCTATTCACGTCCATAAACACCTGGCAACACTCCTGGAACCACCTTGGTTATTAAAAGATGCCTTCTTGTGAGTTGCAACCATTTTTCATCTCACCTTAACTCACCAAAACTCACTTAGAAGAGTTCCAGGCATCTTTCAAGCAATCCTTCTGTTCTTAGCAACCCTTGGACCATATATGTAAGTGTTCCATTTCGTGCTAAGTCCATTTATTATGATTCTAAGCTAAGATTAAAGTCTTGACGTAAATACGCCTTGACTTTGGACTAAATCCGTGATTACCTAGTCATTGTGCGTAACGAAAGTGGCTACGTGATTGTAATGATGTAGATGTTAATCCCTTAAAAGGGCACCTCCTGATTACCACGAATTCTGGATCAATTGACGAGTCAAAATAACAACAGAAGTCAAACTATCCAGTTTTGTAAAAACATTCATAAATGATCTTGTAAATGTTATAAAATATGTTTTGATGTATAAACAACCAAAAAATAAGTATTAGAACATATACCAACTGATTCAGCTCGTCATAATCTAGACTAGCATCGGTTCGCAACCGAAAGTCGCAATATTTGACTTTTCCTTTGACTTTCGCTTCTGACCCGATTTTGCCATTTTGGCTACTGAATTTTGATCACTTTAAGACCATGTTTAAGTATAGGATGACCTCCTAAAGTTTCCTCACTCGATTCATTAGAAATATGAGTTTACATACAAGTTCCGCTAAAATTACATAAACTTTGCAAAAAGGTCTTTTTTGTGCAAATCATGATTTTAAACACCCATGCATGTAAGTATAAAACATAAACTGATTTTAAACATAATTTGATTTTGTTGATGTCAAGAATCTGATTTTAATCTAAGTTTTCGCAAAAGATACGATTATGGCATTTAAATGACTAAAATGCGCCTTTTGGCATTTCAGAAAGATTAAATATGGTTTTATCATCAAAATGAAATGTTTACTGATATAATATGATAAGTAGTACATATTGGGATATTTATTCAGATTATGACCTGCATGAAGGTCTAAGATTCTTTAAATGCCAAGAAATGGCCAAGTTACCCTTTTTCACGCAAAATGATTTTAATCAGTCTTTCTATGACCAAAACTTAAACCTACTGATGTAATAAGTTAAAGGACATATTATTGGTATATAAAACAGGTCATAACTTCTATTTAACTTAAACATCGATTTAAACGGCATTTTAGCGACTTTTACGCCTTTTCGGCGCATAGTATGGTTTAAAACCTTAACTATGAGTTAAGACTTGATACCTACTGATTTATAAACTTATTTTCAACATCTTAACAGTAAGTACAAGTCCCGAACTCAGAATCCCAATTTTGTCTTCAAAGCTATGTGTGAAATTACCAAAATGCCCTTACGGGACATAGATTATTTCAAAATCGTCAAACACACATATATTTGATATCCTACTGTTATAACATCATATAATAAGTATTTTTACAGAATATTAACGACCTTGACATCAGACTCATTTTAAACATCTTTTATAAACTCTAAAATGACCAAAATGCCCTTGTAAGGCATAATTCGGTTTTAAATATACCTCAGGCCTATCTTTTGCAAAACTACTGATTTTACAAAATGCGCTAATGCACCTAAAATCATTTTCGAAAGGGTTTTCAAAATGAGTCGGTTGACAGTATTTACCAGTGTAAACTGACGTATTTTCAAAGATTAAAATACAGGTACAAGTATGCAATAGGCCGGAAGCTGCGGGGCGTTGACATTAAGGAGTTGCGACCTTAGAGTTGAGCCTGTAGAGTTTGTTCTCATTTTATATGTTATCCGATCCGCCTGTGGATCTTATTACAAACCTTGTCTGTTATATTTATGTTTCGAACTCTGGACACTTTATGGTTTGTAATAGTTTATATTTTACTCCAAGCCTTCGGTTGTGTTGCTCTGTGTTGTAATTGGTTATGATGATATAAATTGTACATCACGATACTCCCCACCGTGCTTACCGGAATACACGTGGAAATCGGGGTGTGACAAGACAAAGTTTTGGTCAATGAAGCAATAAATGCGCGTTTCATGACGGAACTAATTTCAGGTGTCAAACCAGTTTGTTTTGGTATCAAAACTCTTTTACAACTTAGTTAGACATATCAAAACATGTCTAACTTGTCACTTTTAGTATAGTGCTTGTTTAGAGCAGTAAGTCTAGCGGTTTTGACCCTCGCTTTGACTTTCGAATCCGGCCCATTGATTGATCTTTGAACCCAACCAAATACATATTTATGACCATAATTATTAAGGGAATAACCCTCTGAGGTTATACCTTATGGTCATGTCATTTGGTTAGTGTTATGATAATTAGTTGATATAATCTTCAATAATGACCAAAATGCACTTTTTACAAATAAATCAACTATAAACATATGTGACATACGTTTTGACATGTAATCTGATAAATAACATTATTAAACATGTTTTGGTAATTTAGAATTATCATAACACATATTTAACCATCCAAACACGTAGTTACGTAAATGACACGTTAAAGTGGCTTAAACTACCTTAACGGGTCATAACGGGTCAAAAGCACTTAGGAACCTTTTCAAATCAGAATGTTAACAATATAAACCATGTCATATGAGCTCCAATACTCATTTGGTTTATAAGGTTTCATTCTATCCGATCCGCCGATTAAACTCCCGATATTTACACAATTATCCGATTTTAGGACACGCTTGATTTCACGGACTCTTGATCTTGGTTTATCTTCTTGAACAAGGACTTTATTGCAATCACATGGGAGTACATAGTTCCCCTCTTTTATGTTTTCCAAATATTTTAGGGTGATTCATATGTGCTAAATCATTTCGAGTTTACAAAATACAAATACTTGGTTTATATAAACAATATGATTTCAATAATGTGAACGAACTTGTTGGTGCGTTGTATCCATAACAAGAATGACATTCATTACAATGGCCAAGCCGACCAGTAGTAAGTTACGGCACCTAGGACTGACAATCTCGTTACCAAAATTCCCGGGGTTTGTGGGGAAGTTTGGGAATCGACTGAAACTGTATTTGTAACAAACCCTTTGGCGGTTTGTTATACGATTAAGAGACTCCATGGGTGGTCTCAAACAAGTCGACAAATGTTTGAATGTATTCACGAAACGACCAAAAGTTTTCACAACTAAAACAAGGAACGATGAACGATTGGTTTATAACAAGGAATGATGAACGATTGGTTTGTAACAAGGAACGATGAATGATTGGTTTACGAAAGGACAATGAACAATGGACGATTGGTTATGATAAGTGATTTAGATAACGGAACGTGTGTAATGTGATAAAAGCATGGTGGATACGCCGCCCGTACTTCCTATATATAAGTGCTTTTATCATATTACATACGTAGCGTTATTTGCATCACTTGGGCAAATGTTTCCAAACAATAACATGTAACGATTTTCAATTAAAGATATAAACCATACAAGTTATTTAAAGACATTTTACAACCCGGATTTACAAAATAAATGATTTCGAGTCAAGGTTCATGGCTACTAGATTTTACAAACTTTTAACCGCATGTTTTAATCAATTATCTATTGCAATATCAAACATTTTTAAAAGAAGGTTTTCACTTACGACTCTAGTAATCGAATTATATATTGCAATATATACAAAGCCATGGACTTGACACACTCACAAAACCTATGTACTCGCCGGCTTTCATGCTGACTCGTTTTCACATATGTTTCAGGGAACAATGCTTGATGATACTGATGCATGCTCACGTAGGAATGGACTTGGACTTTAGTGCCTTAAAAACAAGAAAGACAATTTCAATGCTTGTTTTGTTCGTTTAATTTGTTTAAAAGTTCTAAGACAATACAACAATGAAATCAATGTTTAATATTCAATTAAACGAAACTTCAATTACCATGTGTTGTAACAATATGTTAAGGTGACTCCCCAACGTTTCCGCCGCGGTTTGTTGTTTTACGCGGTCGGGGTGTTACACATTTTACGCACATTAGTAGGCCATTTAGTGATTGCTTCCACCTTAGCAGGATCCACTGAAATACCTTCAACAGAAACCACATGACCAATGAAAGCTACTTGGTCTAACAAGAACTCGCACGTCGAGAATTTTGCATAAAGCTTCCTCTCTCGCAAAATCTCAAGTACGGTATGAAGGTGGTCCTCGTGTTCTTCCTTGCTCTTAGAATAAACCAGAATATCACCGATGAAGACTATGACGAATTTATCAAGAAACTCGTGAAAGACTCGGTTCATTAGGTCCATGAAGACAACTGGTGCATTAGTTAACCAAAATGGCATAACCAAAAACTCATAATGACCATACTGAGTGTGGAAAGATGATTTAGGAATGTTTGAATCTTTGATCTTCAGCTGGTGGTACCCAGACCACAGATCGATCTTAGAAAAACATTTAGCACCTTGAAGTTGATTAAACAGGTCATTAATGCGGGGTAGCGGATATCGATCCTGAATAGTGATTTTGTTCAACTCTCGATAGTCAATACAAAGTCTCATATAACCATCCTTCTTTTTCACAAACAAGACTGGTGCGCCCCAAGGAGAGACACTTGGTCTAACAAAACCAAGTTCCAACGATTATTGCAACTGCTCTTTGAGCTCCTTGAATTCTAGAGGCGCCATGAGATATGGTGCCTTAGAAATCGACTCGGCACCAGGAATAAGATCAATAGTGAACTCCACCTCGCGATCTGGTGGGAGTCCAGGAAGCCCTTCAGGAAAGACATCAGGAAACTCACAGACAATTGGATAATCGGAGATGTTAGGCTCATTCGATGACGTAGCTTTTATCGAAGCCAAGAATGCTACACACCCGTGTGAAACTTTTGGGCCTTAAAGACAAAGATTATTTTCAAAGGCTTAAGAGGCTGAGTCCCTTGATAAATGAGTTCAGGACGTTGAGAATTTCCAAAAAGAATGCGGTGAGTCTGACATTCAATCAAGACGTTATACCGAGAAAGCCAATCCATGCCAAGAATTACATTGAAGTCATTCATCTTAATGGGATATAAATTTGCGGTACGAATAATGGACTCGATTTGGATCGGAGCATCTCGACAAACATGAGAGATAATAGTAGCATTTCTTAAGGGAGTAGATATCACTAAAGGGTACTCTAAAGTAGTAGGCATAGTCATCAAGTGCTTAGCAAATAAGAGAGATACCACGTAATGTGTTGCACCAGTATCAAACAAGGCATAGATAACATGTTCACCAATGCGTATATAACTGGAAACCGTACCTGGGGCATTTGCGGCATCATCAGATGCCAGTGCTGTCACACTCCGACCGCGTAAAACAACAAACCGCGGCAGAAACGTTGGGGAGTCACGTAACAGAACTATTGTTTCACAACCATGGTACTTAAAGTTTTGTATTGTTGAATTAAATTGTGTACATTGTCTTAGATTAAACGGAAACATAACATAAATTAAATTGTCTTTCATGATTTTAAGTCACTAAAGACCAAGTCCGCCCTAAGTGTAGGATGCTCAACATCAAACATTTGCTCCTAAAACATATGTGAAAATAAATACGTCAGCCTAAAAATGTCTGTGAGTAACATAGGTTTTGTGATGATGATTCATGACTTTGAATGTTTTAAAGAAATGTTTATCTTTACTAAAGTAGCCATGAACCATTATAAAATGTTTCTTTTATGAAATCATGTGAAAATCAAATGATTAAAAAGAAATGATGCAAAATTTACTTAATAACCAAAATATGTTATGTCTTGTATAAAATGTCATGTCTTGTATAAAATATGTCATGTCTTGAATTTTGTTTGAAGTGGTTTAGATAACACTACGACATGTAATATAATAAAAACACTTATATATAGGAAGTACCAACAACGTATCCACCATGCTTTTATCATATTACACACGTCGCGTTATTTAAATCACTCACCATAAACCAATCAATGAAATGTCTTGTATAAACCAATGTGATGTCTTGTCTAAACCAATATCATGTGTAAACCAATGTCGTGTATAATCAGATGTCTTGTATAACCAGAATCTCGTGTATAAAACAATGAATTTGAATGAACAAAGGTTTTGCTTTATAAAATCATTGCTTTCATTGTGTAAACATATAATATGGATTGTTGGCGAATACATTCAAGCCTTGTTGACTGTCGGATAAACCCTTATCAAGTCAAAGGTTTATCAATATTCATCGGTTTCTGTCATTCCCTAAGGTCACTTCTAAACAAACCTAGGAAGCGGGAACGGGATTGTCAATCCTATGGTACCATTACATACTACCGGTCGGCGTGATTAATGTTAATGAATGTATCATTGTCGAGTTCAATGCACCAATATGTCTAGAACAATGTAAACATGTCGTGAAATGTTTTGAAACCATGTACTAGGTATTCTAGGTCAACATACGAAGCAAAATGTCTTTGAAAAACATGTACTAGGTATGTAAGTCATTGTACGCAGTAAAATGTCTTTGAAAACCGTGTACTACGTATGCGAGGTCAACATACGAAGCAAAATATCTTGAAAACCGTGTACTAGGTATGCTAGGTCAACATACGAAGTAAACATTTTTGAAATCATGTACTATATGTACTAGATAAGCAAAACATGTATAATGTGATGAAAACAAGAAAGTAGTGATAGGAATATATGAATCACCCCAAAACATTTGAAAAACGTAAAAAGAGGGGACTATGTACTCACTTGAGATTGCGTATAAGTCTTGTATAAAAGATCAAACAAAGATTGGAGGATCAAGGATTCAAGTGGCTCCGAATATCGGATAACTATGTATATAAGTTGGGATTATAATGAGTGTTGGCACTCATATGGCATGATTTAATAAACTTAACATTCTGATTTGAAAGTGATCCTAAGTGCTTTTGACCCGTTATGACTCGTTAAGGTAGTTTTACGCTACTTTAACGTGTCATTTACGTAAACGCGTGATCGGATGGTTAAACATGTCCTATGATATGTCTTAAATGCCCAAACATGTTTGAAAATGTTATAACATCAGTTTATATGGCAAAAATTTGGTTACATATGTTTAAAATGGATTTATGCGCAAAAAGGGCATTTTGATCATTTATAAGGAGCATAAGAACGACTTATCCTAATACTAACCAAACGACGTGACCATAAGGTATAACCTAGCAGGTTATTCCCTATGCAACTATGTTCACATACATATGTTTGGTCAGATCCTAAGATCGACCAAACGGGTCGGATTCGAAAGTGAAAGCGGTGGTCAAGACCGCTCGACTTACGACCCTAAATAAGCATTAAACTAGAAGTGACGAGTTAGACATGTCAAAACATGTCTAACTAAGTGGCAAAAACTGATTTGGTATCAAAACTTAGTGTTTTGAAACCTGAAAATAGTTCCGTCGTAAAATGCACAAAATGCGCATCTTTGACTGAAACATTGACTCGTCACTTCGACTAGTTAACATGGTAATCAGAAGGTGCAATCGCAAGGGATTATAACCTTCGTGATTACGAGCATGTTGCAAAGTTCAATTGAACTTTCACTTGACCAAATATGATCAGAATCGAAAGTCAAATAGAAAGTCAACTGTTTGACTTTTAGCTCAAAATAAGCTAAAATAATGAACAAGACTAGGAAAGAACACTTACTTGTGTTCTAGGGAAGCTTAGAACTTCAGTAGGGGGCCTCTATAAGCAGAAGCAAGCTCCATTAGAAGAGAGAAAGAAAAAATGAAGGAATGTGCAAGGAAGAATGAAGAATTCACTTGCTATTTATAGTGTTTAGAGTCCATAAGATCATTACAAGTGACCCATGTCTTGGCATGATCTTAAGGAGGCTTAAACACTTGTCAATTGCAGGTAAAATGCTGGAAATTTCGTGAACTTGGAGCCCAAGGCTTTGAAGGAGAAGCTACCAACTTCCTGCTGAGCTGGGGACCCCATACGGACCGTATGGACTTTGGTCTTACGGTCCGTAAGGCCTTGGCAGGGGCAGAAGTTTCAAAAATGGCAGATTTGTCCCCTTGACTTGTTTCGTCGCATTTGTCATTTTTAACCCCTTTTAACCCAATTTTTAGGTTATATAAAGGTGTTAAGGCATATGTGACTTGAATCATGTCCAAAAATGTCATGGATGTCCGTTCGTTTAGTTGTACGGTTGCGTTTTTTGCTTAATTACGACGAATGCTATAACGAACACGAAACGACCGAAATTGCACAATGATTAATATTTTTGCATTCTTACCAATAAAAAAATATTTTATTGATTACAAAAATTTTTGGACGTGTAAATATGGTTCGTATTTAAAAATACGAGAATCGGCAGACTTTCGCAGTTGTCAAAAATAGTCCTTGAGCTCGAATAAGCATGTGTTTGCCATTCCGAACCCTTCAAAACTTATTTCTAAGTTATGTAAAGTATATTTAGGGTATGTTTAGCTTATGTCCTTGTCCCAAAGTGTTTGTCGCGTTAAATTGATTACGATTGCGTAACGGTTTACGATTTCACTTCCAGAAAAGGTTTAAAAGATCGAAATTGAACAAAAATGAAAATACAAGAATGACATAAATTTATACAATAAAACACAAGGTTTCATTGATTATGAAATTGTTCAGAGTTGTACAATGATTGAATGACACAAATATCACAGTCTCCCCTACTTTAGGAAATTTCATCCCGAAATTTAACTAGAGGAAACTTGTGATAATAGATATGGATATTTTGCTTTCATTTGGTCCTCTCGTTCCCAAGTAAATTCTTGGCCACGTTTGGATTCCCAGCGAACTTTAACAATCGGTATGCGTTTGTGTTTGAGCTTCTTGACTTCACGGTCCAATATTTCCACAGGTTTCTCGACAAAGTGAATCGTATTATCAACACGAATTTCATCAAGAGGGATGCGGAGGTTTTCATCAGCCAAACATTTTTTCTAATTGGACACCTGGAAAGTTGGATGAACATTTTCAAGTTCAGGAGGCAGATCAAGTTTGTAGGCTACCTTTCCGATCCTCTCAACGATCTTAAATGGTCCTACATATCGAGGTGCAAGTTTTCCTTTCTTTCCAAATCTAACCACAACTTTCCAAGGGGATACCTTGAGAAGGACGTGATCACCGATTTGGAATTCCAAGGGCCTGCGTCATTTGTCCGCATAACTCTTTTGAAGGCTACTAGCTGTCAGAAGGTTATTGCGAATTTTCTTGACTTTGTCTGTGGTTTCTAGAATGAGTTCAGGTCCGGTGAGCTGAGCTTCACCAACCTCATTCCAGCAGACAGGTGAATGACATTTTTGACCATAAAGAGCTTCGAAAGGAGCCATGTTAATGCTGGAGTGAGAACTGTGGTTGTAGGAGAATTCGATTAAAGGTAGATGCGAATCCCAACTACCACCAAAGTCGAACACACAAGCTTTAAGAATATCCTCTAGTGTTTGGATTCTCCTTTCGGATTGTCCATCCGTTTAAGGATGATAAGTAGTGCTCAGGTTGAGTTTGGTTCCCATGGCAGATTGCATGGTCTTCCAAAAGTGCGATGTGAATCGAGCAACATGGTCAGATATGATGTTCAAAGGAACACCATGACAAGATACTATTTCATCAACATAGATCTTGGCAAGTTTGTCAGCAGTTAGATCCTCACGGATCAACAAAAAGTGTGCTGACTTTGGTAGACGATCAACGACTTCCTAAATGGCCTCATGACCTCTAGATGTATGCGGTAATTTGGTAATGGGATCCATCGTAATGTTTTCCCATTTCCAAACCGGGATTTCTGGTTGCTCAAGCAAACAAGATGGATGTTGATGTTCTGCCTTACCCTTTAGACAAGTAAGGCATTTGGATACGTCTAAGGCAATGCCTTTCTTCATACCCGGCCACCAATACTGGGTACGAAGATCCTTATACATTTTGTCTGCACCAGGGTGGATCGAATAACAAGACTTGTGAGCTTCATCCATCAAAGAGGAGATTGTCTTGACTTGGAATCCACAAACTGTTCAGGTAATAAAACAACCCATTGTCCTTTGTTTCAAGTTGAAGCTCAAGATGATGTGGTAATTCATCACTCATCATGCCTTGTGTAACACAAGTACGTTGAGCTTGGAATATACGGGTTTGTATATCAGATCGAAATTGAACACAATGTAGCTTAACACGTTCTTTACGACTAAGAGCATCAGCTACGATATTCGCCTTACCAGGATGGTAGCGAATCTCACAGTCATAGTTGTTCAAAAGTTCGACCCAACGTCGTTGTCTCATGTTTAGATCTTTCTGATATAAAATGTGTTGGGGACTTTTGTGGTTAGTGAAAACCACGTATTTCATACCGTAGAGGTAGCGTCTCCAAATTTTGAGAGCAAAAACTACAGCACCTAACTCAAGATCATGAGTGGTGTAGTTCTTTTCGTGGATTTTCATGAGAACACAGCCAAGGCCTAAGTTCGATGCATCACAATATACGATAAAGTCGTTGTTGCCCTCAGGTAAGGACAGAATAGGAGCATCGCAAAGCTTTTGTTTTAGGGTCTGAAAAGCTTCTTCTTGTTTAGGTCCCCAATCAAAAGTTTTATTCTTTTGAGTTAGAGTAGTGAGGGGAACCGCGATATTAGAGAAGTTTGCAATGAAGCGGCGGTAATAACCTGCGAGACCCAGAAATGAACGAACTTCGGTAGGAGTAGTAAGTGTATCCCATTCCTTAATCGCAATGATTTTGGCAGGATCTACATGTATAACTTGTTCGTTGACAATATGTCCTAAAAATGAACTTCCTAAAGCCAAAATTCACACTTGGAGAATTTGGCATAGAGTTGTTCTTTCTTTAGGAGTTCCATCGTTAGACGGATATGTTGTTCATGGTCAGCTCGAGATTTTGAATAGATCAAGATGTCATCGATGAATACAATGATGAATTTATCTAAATAAGGCTTAGAAAACCTATTCATCAAGTCCATGAAGACAGGAGGAGCATTTTTTAAACCAAAGGGCATAACAGTGAACTCATAGTGACTGTATCGTGTGCGGATAGCATTCTTGGGAATATCCTCTTCAAGTGCACGAAGTTGATGATACCCAGAATGGAAATCGATCTTTGAAAAGCAGATAGCACCTTGTAGCTGATCAAAGAGATCAACAATGCGAGGTAGGGGATACCGATTTTAATTATAAGTTTGTTGAGCACACGATAATCGATACACATACGGAAGGATCCGTCTTTCTTTTTTGTGAATAGGTTAGGAGCGCCCCAAGGTGAAAAGCTTGGACGAATAAATCCTTTGTCTAAAAGCTCCAGGAGTTGTTTTGATAACTCTTGCATCTCAGAAAGTGCAAGATGGTATGGGGATTTGGCTATATGGTTGGCATCAGGTACAAGGTCTATACAAAACTCAACTTGACGTGCTAGGGGTAAACCATGTAGCTCTTCAGGAAACACCTCAGGATGAACAACGGGGATGTGCTGGATAGTTTTGCCCTTGCCTTTCTCCTCTACGATATGTGCCAAGAAGGCCACATAATTCTTTGCTAGATATTTATGGGTTTGGGTACAGGTCATGAGTTTAAGGCTACTAACGGGTTTTTCTCCACGAACCTCTAAGATTTCACCAGACGAAAGAGGTATACAAACGATCTCATCAAAACAGATCACCTCAGCATGGTGTTTAGTTAACCAGTCCATTCCTACTATGATGTCAAAGCTCCCAAGTTGCATTGGCATGAAGTCAATGGGAAAAAGTTGGTTATTGAGATTCAATTGGCAACTACGAATGACAGAATCGAGTACAAAGGGTTCGCCACTAGCTATCTCTACTGTCAAGGGCTTTCCTAGTTTGGTTCTAGGCATTGAAAGCAAAGGTTCAAAAGCTAGGGATACGAAACTTTTATCGACACCCGAATCAAATAGAATATAAGCAATATGGTTGTTAACGAAGAACGTACCGTTCACCACTTCGTTATCTGCACGCGCCTCGTTTGCATTAATATTGAATGCTCGTCCACGAGCTGGGTTTGCGTTTGTCAACTTTGGACAGTTCTTCCTGTAGTGAGTAAGATCACCACAGTTATAGCAAGACCCAGGTGGACAATGAGGTCGTCCAGGATTTGCTTGTGGCTGAACGGGGTTTTGAGCCACATGATTCGGGGCAGGAGCAGAGCGACTACCATTGGCCAAATGGCCAGATCGTCCACAGTTAGTACAATGACGGCATGGTAGGTGTGGTTGGTGATGGCTATTGCACTTGTTACACAGTGGTGCAGTACCGGCATATTGCCTCTTAGCGGGAGGCCGAGCTGGTTGGTTGTGAGCAGCTTGGTTTGGTTGGGTAACAACAACGAAGTTCTTGGAAGCCTTACGCTTCCTAGACTTCTTTGAGCTTTGTTTCCCTTATGTTTCTCAGCCTTGACAGATGGTTTCTTGTCACCCTTGCAATGGAGTTTACCTTTCTTGACTTGTGAGTCAGTCAAGGTTGCAGCTAGCTCAACGGCTTGTCTAACAATAGTAGGGTTGCTGCCGGTGACAATGTCCTGAACTGGATCAGGAAGACCATTTATGTACTTCTCAATCGCCTTATCCAAAGGCGTCACTATCGTAGGAGACAACAAGCTCAACTCTTCGTACCGGTCAGTATAGGCATGGTGTTCTCCACTATCCTGTTTCAGGTCATGGAACTCATTTTCAAGCGCCCTCTGCTCGTGATGAAGGCATAACTCTTTCATCACAAGAGCTCTGAGTTCTTCCTATGTCTGACCACTCCGTTCCACCTCGTGAGTGCCCTCTTTTGGAACACGCTCGAAGCAACTCGACTTTGCACTCATTCGGACATTGGACATGGCGGAATGTACTTTCAAGACTCTCGAACCACTGTAGGAGCCCAGTTGCTCCTTCAGAACCACTAAACTTGAGTGGTTTAGCCGAATTAACTGTTTGTAATTGCACGGAGCAGGTGCATTATTGTTGTTATTGTTGGCTTGGTTTATTTGAGTTATGAGATTGGGTAGCACAACATCAATCTGCTGAGGTATCATGGCTAACATTTCGGCATCCGGATTCGGGTTTCTACGAGGAGGCATTCTAAAAGAGAGGAAAAACATGAGATAAAATGAGTGAGATGAATGTTGGTTAATCAAAATGAGATGTTAAAATATCGACGAATCATAAGGATGGTGCTCATTTGTTTGTTTACTCAAAACAAACAAACAACACACAGTGGCTAATCAAAGTAAATGGGTCTTGACAATGTATCGCGAAGGCATGCTTTAGGTAGACAGTCACCCAAGAGTTCCCAGGTAAGAGTGACTGGTCTGATAATGCGGTTTTGTACGAACACTCTAGCCTTAGAAAAAAAAACTCAGGGTACAGGGATTCACCCTTCCAAATTGCATGTGTTCACATTATTAAAACCCAAACTTTGATGAGATTTTGAAAATTTTAAAGGCATAAAGCCTAAAAACAAATCTTCTAAGGATAGAAGATTGATTTTCAAAACAAATTTGTAACTTGTCGATTTGTTTTGGTAATCACCTAAGGATAGGTGATGGTATTGTTTTAAGATCTAAAAAAAAGATAACTATTGTCAGGGTCCTAGGAAGGTTATGGTCTAGGTCAAAGCATTACTAATAACCTAATTCCCTCTAACCATGGGCTCTGATACTAATATTTCTGTCACACCCCGACCGCGTATAACAACAAACCGCGGCGGAAACGTCGGGGAGTCACGTTATAGAACTATTGTTTCACAACCATGGTACTTAAAGTTTTGTATTATTGAATAAAATTGTTTAGATTGTCTTAGATTAAACAGAAACATAACATAAATTAAATTGTCTTTCATGATTTTAAGTCACTAAGGCCCAAGTCCGCCCTAAGTGTAGCATGCTCAAAATCAAACATTTGCTACTGAAACAAATGTGAAAATAAATACGTCAGGATAAAATGTCTGTGAGTAACATAGGTTTTGTGATGATGATTCATGGCTTTGAATGTTTTAAAGAAATGTTTATCTTTACAAAAGTAACCATGAACCGTTATAAAATGTTTCTTTTATGAAATCATGTGAAAATCAAATGATTCAAAAGAAATTATGCAAAATTTACTTAATAACCAAAATATGTTATGTCTTGTATAAAATGTCACGTCTCGTATAAAATATGTCATGTCTTGTTTTTTGTTTGAAGTGGTTTAGATAACACTACGATATGTAATATAATAAAAGCACTTATAAATAGGAAGTACCAACGGTGTATCCACCATGCTTTTATCATATTACACACGTCTCGTTATTTAAATCACTCACCATAAACCAACCAATGAAATGTATTTTATAAACCAATGTGGTGTCCTGTAAAAACCAATGTCATGGGTAACCCAGTGTCATGTAAATCAGGTGTCTTGTATAACCAAAATGTCGTGTATAAAACAATGTTTTTGAATGAACAAAGGTTTTGTTTAATCAAAGGTTCATTTTATAAAATCATTGCTTTCATTGTGTAAACATATAATATGGATTGTTGGCGAATACATTCAAGCCTTGTTGACTGTCGGATAAACCCTTATCAGGTCAAAAGGTTTATCAATATTCATCGGTTTATGTCATTCCCTAAGGTCACTTCCAAACAAACCTAGGAAGCGGGAACGGGATTGTCAATCCTATGGTACCATCACATACTACCGGTCGGTGTGATCAATGTTAATGAATATTGTCGAGTTCAACGCACCAAAATGTCTAGAACAATGTAAACATGTCGTGAAATGATTTGAACCCATGTACTAGGTATGCTAAGTCAACATACGAAGCAAAATGTCTTTGAAAACCATGTACTAGGTATGCTAGGTCAACATACGAAGCAAAATGTCTTTGAAAACCATGTACTAGGTATGTAAGTCAACGTACGAAGTAAAATGTCTTTGAAAACCGTGTACTAGGTATGCTAGGTCAACATACGAAGCAAAAAGTCTTGAAAACCGTGTACTAGGTATGATAGGTCAACATACGAAGTAAAATGTCTTTGAAAACCGTGTACTAGGTATGCTAGGTCAACATACGAAGTAAAACGTTTTTGAAATCATGTACTATATGTACTAGATAAGCAAAACGTGTATAATGTGATGAAAACAAGAAAGTAGTGATACCCATATATGAATCATCCTAAAACATTTGAAAAACGTAAAAAGAGGGGACTATGTACTCACTTGAGATTGCGTATAAGTCTTGTATAAAAGATCAAACAAAGCTTGGAGGATTAAGGATTCAAGTGGCTCTTAATATCGGATAACTATGTTAATATATCGGGACTTTAATCGGCGGATTGGATGAATGAAATTTTATAAATCAAATGAGTGTTGGAACTCATATGGCATGATTTAATAAACTTAACATTCTGATTTGAAAGTGATCCTAAGTGCTTTTGACCCGTTATGACTCGTTAAGGTAGTTTTACGCTACTTTAACGTGTCATTTCCATAAACGTGTGATTGGATGGTTAAACATGTCATATGATAATTCTTAAATGCCCATACATGTTTGAAAATGTTATAACATCAGTTTATATGTCAAAAATTTGGTTGCATATGTTTAAAATTGATTTATGCACAAAAAGGGCATTTTGGTCATTTCTAAGGAGCATAAGAACGACTTATCATAATACTAACCAAACGATGTAACCATAAGGTATAACCTTAGTAGGTTATTCCGTATGCAACTATGGTCACATACATGTGTTTGGTCGGATCCTAAGATCGACCAAACCGGTCAGATTCGAAAGTCAAAGCGGAGGTCAAGACCGCTCGACTTACGACCCTAAATAAGCACTAAACTAGAAGTGACAAGTTAGACATGTCAAAACATGTCTAACTAAGTTGCAAAAACTGATTTGGTATCAAAACTTAGTGTTTTGATACCCAAAAAATAGTTCCATCGTAAAAGGCACATGATGCGCATCTTTGACCAAAACTTTGACTCGTCACTTCGACTAGTAAACGTGGTAATCAATGGCAAGGGATTATAACCTTCGTTATTACGATCATGTTGCAAAGTTCAATTGATGTTTGACTTGACCAAATATGGTCAGAACCGAAAGTCAAATTGAAAGTCAACTATTTGACTTTTAGCTCAAAATAAGCTAAAATAATGAACAAGACTAGGAAAGAACACTTACTTGTGTTATAGGGAAGCTTAGAACATCAGTAGGAGGCCTCTATAAGAGAAGCAAGCTCCAATAGAAGAGAGAAAGAAAGACCGAAGGAATGATCAAGGAAGAATGAAGAATTCACTTGACATTTATAGTGTTTAGAGGTCCATATGATCATTACAAGTGTCTCATTTCTTGCCATGATCGTAGGGAGGCTTAAACACTTGTCAATTGCAGGTAAAATGCTGGAAATTTCATGAACTTGGAGCCCAAGGCTTTGAAGGAGAAGCTGCCAGATCGTTGCCAACTTCCTTTTGAGCTGGGGACCCCAGGCCGTATGGACTTTGGTCTTACGGTCCGTAAGGCCCTGGAAGGGGCAGAAGTTTCAAAAATGCGAGATTTGGCCCTTGGAATTGTTTCGTCGCATTTTGTCACTTTTAACCCCCTTTAACCCAATTTTTAGGTTATATAAAGGTGTTAAGGCATATGTGACTTGAATTATGTCCAAAAATGTCATGGATGTCGGTTCGTTCGGTTGTACGATTGTGTTTTTCGCTTAATTACGACGAAAGCTATAACGAACACGAAAACGACCGGAATTGCGCAACGATTGATATTTTTGCATTCTTACCAATAAAATACAAGATTTTATTGATTACAAAAATTTTTGGATGTGTTAATATGATTTGTATTTAAAAATACGAGAATCGGCAGACTTTCGCAGTTGTCACAAATAGTTCCTTAGCTCGAATAAGCATGTTTTTGCCATACTGAACCCTTCAAAACTTATTTCTAAGTTATGTAAATGATATTTAGGGTATGTTGAGATTATTTCCTTGTCCCGATGTGTATATGGTGTTAAACTGATTACGTTTGTGCAACGGTTTACGATTTCACTTCCAGAAAATGTTTGAAAGATTGAAATTGAACAAAGATTGAAAGTACACGAATGAAATAAATTTATACAAATCTTGGAAATAAAACACAAGGTTTCATTGATTATAAAATTGTTCAGAGTTGTACAATGATTGAAAGACACAAACGACACAACCGCAAACACACGTCCTCCCACAAAAGGTCTAGCATTACCCCCAGTATTTGCTTTAGCGTCAAGCTGAGGGCAAGCTTATGTGTCCTGCATCTCCACATTTGAAACAAAGGCCTTCAACTCGATGACAAATACCTTTGTGGGGTTTCCCGCAAGTGGCACAAGGAGGGTCACGATTCGGTTGCGGGTTCTACTGATTTGATGGTTGTGCTCTAATGGAGGCCTGATTCTATTATGTCAGGTTTTGTGCTGGCCTATGGTTTTGATTTCGATTCCCCCCATTTCATGATTGAGTATTGATATTCTTATCAGAACCATGTTTACGGTCTCGGGGTGCCAAGGACTGATCGTTTCCAGCACGAAAAGAAGACCGATCCTGATTACTTTCCCTTGGGCGCTTGCGGTTATCATCAATCGCCTTCTGACGATGCTTCTTATCGTTATCCAAGTTCTTAACTGCGTTAACAATTTCATTAATGTCGTTGAAACGAAGATTCATGATAAACTTCCTATCCCGGTCACATATAGCCCACTTAAAAGTGTTCGTCTGCTGCTCTGTTGAGCCAGTCGCAGGGCCCAGAAAACTGACCAAGCGGCATAAACGGTTTTTAAACTCCATGATAGGCTCATCATTTCTCTGCATGATGGATGAATACTCTCTTAGATATTCACTACAATCACCATCGGTGAAATACTGCTGATAAAACAATGTGTGAAACTCATCCCATGAGAGTGAAGCTGCATAATTATCTCCTCCACAAGAATGTTTCAAAATCTTCCACCACCTATGAGCATCGTGCTTGAGTTTATAAGTAGCAAGCCTGACTTTGAACACATCATCAACACCCAACACTTCAAACAATTTCTTGATATAAGCGATGCAGTTTTATGCCTCAACTGGTGTAGTAGCAGTACTAAATGATTTCGGCTAATGCTTTTGGAAGTGTGCAAGCCATTCATGGATGCTAAAAGGAGGGTTAACATTATTTCTGGAAGGTGTCCTATTGTGGTTACTTCCTGGTGGTAGTCCATTATGGTTACCTCCTGGTGGTGGCCCATTGTGATTGCCTTCTTGATTCATCTGATGTAACTACTGCAATAAGTTAGGAACTAAACTCGCAATTGCTGTATTGATGGCATTAAAAACGAGAGCCTCAAGAGGATTGTCATCTAAGGCGTTAGTCCCACTACGGCGAGTGTTCACACGTCTTTTAGGAGCCATCTGGAAAGAAGACTTTCAAATAAGCATCGAGATTTTGCATTTAGCAGAAAATGGCTAAGAGGAATCCTACCACGCCGTCTACCCATTACCTCACATGTTTTGTTATTAAGGTTTATGTTTTCTACAGGAAAGAGCCTTGGCTCTGATACCATAACTGTAACACCCCAACCCGAGGTAGATCGAAGCGTCACTAATATTATAACTAAAACACATCCACTTAATATAAGATAGGATTCAAGGTGACATACACGTCTCAAAATACCTTAAGTCTTAAGTTCATTTAAAATTACATGATTTAACACAATAAAGAGTCTTTAAATACTCTTGAACATCCATTAATATCTCACTACTGTTCCCCATATTCCCTGATTACCTATAAACAAGACAAGAAAAACAAAACAAAGAAACTATGATTGAGCCAAAGAATTGCTCAGTAATAGAGAGATCAACAATACAAGTAAGGATGGACAAAAAGAAAGAAACACAAAACTAATATTGAAATAACGAATCAAATAGGGGTACAGAAACTAAAATGAAGCAGATGTTGAACCAAATCAGAAACATGCGTCTAAAGTATAAGTGGCACAGTACCGGACGGATCATATCATATCACTAACATATCATATGCATATACTAATAACGTGACCTTGAATGTCACAACAAATAAGCCATGTAATAAGGAAGCACCCAGAGCCAAATACAGACTGGTACACAGCTAGCTAGTCCATGCCTATGAGATGGTAAGATGGCTGTTGGGATTGAACCTTTGGAAAGGAACAAATGATACAAAGTCAAAACACACCATCCGAGCTTTGATCCAACCATCAGAGGTTCTAAACCGATGATGAGTATCTACTGCTTTCATTAAACTCATTGCTTCCTATCCTCTGACAGAAGAAACTCCCAACCGCTGATAGAAGATCACAAGAACAGAGGATAGCCAGCAGTGCTTAGTTTAGAATTAGCTTAATCAATGTAACAGTTCTATGCATTGATAGTTTAGTGTAAGCATTGTTTGTAGTTAGTTACGTTTGTTAGCTATCACTATCAACCCTGACATCATTGAAAGATGATCAGTGGTTAGACAATTAGTATAAATAGGCGCTCAATGTTACAGTTAACACTTGTCTTCTTAAAAAGATCAATTTCGCATATCTTCTTCATTTCTTACTATCAAACGATCGTTATTGGGCTAAGGGAGAATTTGTTAATCACATGCAATAGTTTGATTACTTGAAAGCATGATGGTGATGAAAACAAACGACCGATTGATTGTTGTAAAGGTTTTCCATTAATCCGCTGCATTTATTTTCTGTTTCAATCATTTTCCATTACCTGAAACAAAAACAGCAATCAATTCAAACTTAGATCCTGACAATTGGTATCAGAGCTTGGTCAATCGATTTTGATTTAAAAGTCAAATTGATTTGAACAAATCAGCTCTTTGTTGCTAATTTCGTTTGATAAGTTTTGCTTGAATACAGAGTTTTATTACTAAGTTTTTAAAACACAAATCTATTGAAAACAAGAGAAATGGCTCAAAACACACCGGAATCCAATATTGGATCCATGTTCAAACCACCTATGTTGAAACGAAATGAGTATTTTATTTGGCAACGTAGAGTGGGTCATATTCTCGCCCAACAGAACACCAGATGTTGGAGATCCGTTGTATTTGGACCTCACATCCTCATGGTTCCAAGTACAGAGGATCCCCACACTCAAGTCCCTAAGAAGCTCAAAAATTACTCTGAACAGGATTTCCTCAAAATCGAGTTGGATGTTAAGGCTTTTAGCATCGTTGCTTCGGCTTTTCCCAATGAGATTTATGCGGGATTACTTCATTGTAATAGTGCTAAAGAGCTATGGGATGCTCTTAAACAGCAATTTGGTTGTACTGAAGAGGTGATCGAGAATAATAGAGAAGTTTTAAATCAACAGTATGAAACGTTCTGTCACGTTAAGAGTGAGTCATTAACCTAACAGTTCGAACGATATAGCTATCTCATCAGTGAGCTCAAATTGGTAAATGTGGAGTTTCCAAATTCGACTGTCAATAGTCGTTTCTTAAGATCTTTACCTGAGAAATGGGAGACTATAGCTTATGTCACTTGAACCGTTGTTGGTTACAAAGATATGACCTTGACACAACTTCGTGGTCGACTTCTCACATATGAGAGAGAGTTGAACCAGAAAAAGAAGTTACAAGAGTCAGGGAAAATGACTGATGACTATACTCTGGGAAACACTGCTCTCTATAGTCATGAGGAGGGGTCTGGCAGTGGAAAGGATCAGAGTTTTGATCATTACATTGACATAACTTCTGGAAACAATTTCAACTCCCTGTACACCCAATTTTGCCTTTGCTGTAAATGGTGAAAGCCAAACCTCTGACAATTTGAGTTTTGAGATGAATGACTTACAACACTTTGAATCCACGGATTTGGAAGAAATGGACATCCTACACCAGTTGGCACTTTTGAGTGTCAGGGCTAGTAAGTTTTACAAAAGAACTGGTAGGAGGTTTCAAGGTTTGCATGGGGGGTTAAAAGTTGGGTTAGATAAAATGTTTCAAGGTTTGCATGGGACATTTTGCCAGGGAATGCAGAACTCAAACTGCGGGACCAATTATCACACATCCTGGCCCCAATCCTTAAAACACTATCCAATATTCCCAGTTTGCCCCTACACAACAAATGCAAAACACTGCTCATTTTGTAAATCTTGTAACAACTGTCCCTATTCATTATGTCTAAACCTCTGCTCCACAGATTCAATATGTTCAAGCACCACCTCAAGTGCATGTGCAACAAGTTCCACATGTCACTCAAACTACTCAAACCACTGCTACACCAGCAGAGGTTACACAACAAAGCTTCTTTACCCAAGGTTTTGTTGACTGGAGTAGTTTGCCATAGGATTTAACTGATGAAAACTTTGCTCTCATAGCCAAAAATGATTTTGAAGATGAAAACTTGTGTTTAATGGCTCTTGAGACCATAGTTGAAGGTGATGAATCTGTGGAACAGGAGTCAAAATTTGATGTGGTTGAATGTTGTGAAGCAGTGGTTACACCAGGAGTTACACCTGTGATTAAAACGAATGTTGTTGATGATGACAAAGACAATCTATCTGACCCATGGGACACAAAGGTGTGTGAAGAAGAGTGTGACTGTGCTCTTATGGCTGCTTCGAAGAGAGCTTCTACTTGCCTTGACAATCTTTGATATGTAGATAGTGGAGGCTCCAGGCACATGACAGGATGTAAAGCCCTGCTTAGAGATTTTAAAGCTCATGGAAGGGGTGATATATCTTTCGGAAATAATTCAAAAGGGAAGGTGTTAGGGTCAGGATGTGTCTCAGCAGGAAAACTCAAGTTTGAAAATGTGAATCTCATTGACAATCTAAAATTCAATCTCCTAAGTGTTTCACAGATGAGTGATAAGGGTTATGGTTCATTCTTCACAAAGAAAACTTGCCAAATAGTAGGGCCAGAGGTTGTCAAAAAGATTGAACAAATCATTGCAGAGAGCAAAGCACAGTTGACTACTCATAGAGTAGGAAATGTGTATGTGGTTGATATGGTAAAGGATAACCCTGTGTCAAATGCATGCTTGTTCTCAGTTGCCTTAAGCAAAGAGACAGAGCTATGGCAAAAAGACTAGGGCACACAAATCTAAAAACCATCTCCACTCTCTCAAAACAAAGTATGGTTAGAGGTTTGCCCCAAAAACAATTTACTTGTGAAGAGCCTTGTGTTTCCTGTTTAAAAGATAAACAATATAAAAGCTCTTACAAGTCAATTGAGGAGTCCAAAACAAGTCAGTGTCTAAAGTTGCTTCATATGGACTTGTTTGGACCTGTCAAAATCATGAGCTTAAAACACAAAAGATATTGTCTGGTGATAGTTGATGATCTTTCCAAGTCCACAAGGACTTTCTTTTTACACTCTAAGGATGAAACAACAAACATTTTGCAAAACTTTGTCAAACAAGTTGAAAAGCAATTTGATCTCCCTGTAAAAATGTTTAGGAGTGATAATGGGACAGAGTTTAGGAACAAGGAGTTGGATGCTTTCTGTGAGTCAAAAGGGATTGTTAGACAATACAGCATCCCTAGAACTCCAGAACAAAATGGGGTTGTTGAAAGGAAAAACAGAACTTTAATTGAATCAGCCAGGACCATGCTTGCAGACTCAAGTTTACCCTTGTCCTTTTGGGTAGAGGCTGTAAACACTGCTTGCTATGTCCAGAACAGAGTTTTGATAAACCCTAGGCATCATAAGACTGCCTATGAAATGCTTTACAAAATCAAACCTTTTATTTCAAAGTCTTTGGCTGCCCATGCTTCATTTTAAACATCAAGGATTCAATATCGAAGTTTGCAGCCAAACTTGATTGTAGTTATTTTCTGGGATACTCAACCACTGCCAAAGCCTACAGAGTTTTTAACTCTAGGACCAAGTGTGTTGAGGAAACTCTAAATGTGAAGTTCAATGAACTCTCATCTTTAAAAATCCCAGCAAATGGACTTGCTTAATTGTTTGATCTATCTAAATTTACATTTGAAGATGTGTCTGTCAAGACTAACCCTGCAGGTACCCTACAATCATCATTTCAAGAGCAAGGGTATGATTGCATTCTTCCAAGTTTCAAAATCAATCCTATAGGCAGAGGAGCAGATGTGAGTAGCAATGGTGAAAACACTGCCGGTTCAATAGTGGTTAATACTTAAACCTCTGCCAGCTCTTCAAACCAAACATCTGTTGATAAAAGTCCACAACAAATGAAAAAAAGTCAACCCACTTTCACTACCATCCCACCTATTCCTCCACAACCATTCCAATTAGAGGTTGGACTATCATTTTCACCAGCAGAGGTTAGCTCAGATGATACACATTTGCAAGCTTCACCTCAAAATGCCATTGTCCCATATCAAGGTGATTTGATCTTCCTCAAAAGCCATCCATTGGATCAAGTTATTGGCAACATCAATGCGGGTGTGCTCACAAGAAGCCAAGCCCAAAACATTTGTCTTTTTGCTGGTTTTCTATCACTCACACAGCCTGTCAAGTACCAAGAGGCACTGAAAGACAACAGCTGGGTAGAGGCCATGCAAGAAGAGCTCCTACAATTCAAGAGACAACAAGTATGGAACTTGTACCACTGCCAAAAGATGTGAGCCCCATCGGCACAAAGTGGGTCTTCAAAAACAAAACTGATGAAAGGGGTATTGTTGTCAAGAACAAAGCAAGGCTCGTGGTTCAAGGCTACAGACAGGAAGAAGGGATTGACTACGATGAAACTTTTGCTCCAGTAGCAAGGTTAGAAGCCATTCGCCTGTTCTTAGCTTTTGCTCTAACATCAAGGTGTATCAAATGGACATCAAGAGTGCATTCCTGTAAGGAAAGATCAAGGAAGAACTATATGTTTGTCAACCTCCTGGATTTGAGGATCACTTCCATCCTGATCATGTTTACAGGTTAAACAAAGCACTATATGGTCTAAAACAAGCACCAAGAGCCTGCTATGAAACTCTATCCACTTTTCTCTTATCCATTGGTTTCACCAGAGGTAGGATTGACAAAACCCTATTTTTAAAATGGAAAGGAAAAGATTTGATGTTTGTGCAAATTTATGTGGTTGATATCATTTTTGGATCCACATGCACTGCCATATGTGAAGAGTTTAGAAAACTAATGGCAGCAGATTTTGATATGAGTGCAATGGGTGAGCTGCAACGTTTTCTTGGTTTACAAGTCAAACAAATGCAAAAAGGCACTTTCATTCATCAAAATAAGTATGTGAAAGAACTACTTAAGAAATTTGATATGGATGATTGTAAACCTTGCAGCACACCCATGGCAACATCCAAGCTAGTCACTGTAGATGGAAAAGATGACCTTGTTGATCAAACTTTATACAAAAGCATGATTGGGTCTTTATTGTAACTAACTGCTTCAAGACCAGACATTATGTTTGCTACTTGTGTTTGTGCCAGATCACAGTCATTGCCAAGAAAATCAGACCTTATTGCTGTAAAAAGGATGTTCAGATACATAAAAGGTGCTCCCACATTTGGTATCTGGTATCCAGCTAATGGTAACATTGAGCTTGCAGGATATTCTGATAGTGACTTTGCTGGATGTAAAACAACAAGGAAGTCCACATCTGGGGGAGCCCAATTCCTAGGAGATTGCCTACTGTCTTGGCAAAGCAAAAAGCAAGTTGCAGTATCCACATCCACTGCTGAAGCTGAATATATAGCTGCTGCAAGTTGCACTGCTCAAATTTCGTGGCTTCAAAATCAACTCCTGGATTTTGGTGTGACTGCCTTGAGGACTCCTCTCAAAATTGATAGTCAAGCAGCAGAAAACATCATCAAAATTCCAGTTTCACATTCCACCACCAAGCACATTGACATCAGACATCACTTTGTGAGGGATTGCTATGAAAAAGGTTTGATTTCTTTACAACATGTCCATACCAAGGATCAACTAGCAGATGTGTTGACAAAGGCACTAGATGCTTCCACATTTGAAAGTTTGATATCTAGGCTTGGAATGCTAAACATGGATTAAAACAAGTTCTCCTTGTATTTCCGGCGTAAATAGCAATAAAATGTTTTTAGAAAATCAAAAATCCATCCTTAAAAATAGTTAAAATTGCATTTTTCAATAAATCCTTAAAGTCTGTTCAAAGCTCTGATAGCACAAAAACACTGTTGTCTAGAAAAATCTATCCATTGATGCAAACCTCTGATAGTGTTTAAAATTTGGTCACAAACACTGATAGATTGTTCTAATAGTGGTTAGTCAAACAACTCATTTCCATTGTCAAATAGAGGTTACACGTGGACAGATGTTACTCGACAGATGTTGCATCAGACGCCACGTCATTTGCACTTTTTGAAAAAAACCCTATAAAACCTTGTTCTATCCCCAAACAGAGGTTTCACTTTTCTTGTGCGATTTCAAATTTTTCAAAAGCCCTTTCTCTAAAAAATCTTCCAAAATCATGGCTCCTAAAACCAAATCGAAGAAGAAATTGACACAAGAACAACCCCCATTTATCCTAATCATCAAAACACCACACAATTACACCGCAATTCTTGAAGAAACCGATGCAAACACTCGATATCATCCAATGATCCGGATTCTATAAGAATCGAAATTTAAGCACATGTTGGAAGTCAAAGCCCCAGTTTACATCGACTCTTTAAGAGAATTTTGAGCGATTGCTAAAGTAAACTCATCCGCTGATGGTGTGCCCTATTCCATCACTTCCAAAGTTGGTGGCACACGTTTGCAAATAAGCCCACAATCTATCTCCCAAGTTTTCATGTTAAATGATATGCAACATCCGGTATCATATCCTTTGAGGGAAATGCAGCATGAGTTTGTTGAAAGAGGTTACACCGGGCAGTTGAAAGGTATGACAATCTTCAAACCTAATTTTCCAGCAGAGATGAAATTCTTTTTCCACACTTTACTTACATGTGTCTCTGCAATAAACAACTGCTTTCAACGAGATTCCATTGAACATGCAGTATCTGGGATTTGCAATACTAACCGATTCTAATTTTAACCTATCCCAGGTACTGTTCCATGATCTTGTAAACAATTTTAATAATATTCCCAAAAGAAAAGCTTTTTTGATACATCCGAGTTTTTTGAGTGTTACTTGCAAGATCAGATAAAATCAGATGCAGGTAAACAAGGCGCCGTAACCAATCCCGGCCGCCTCAATCATGAAACATTTACCTGCATAACAAATCAAGATAAAGTTTCCAAAACAGAAGCAGAGGAGGCTGAGCCTATTTTACAAGAACAAAATGTTCAAGCTCAACCTTCGGCTGTTGAGCCTACTGCTCTAGGTGATCAGGGCATCACAACCGCTGCCCTGAAACCCACACCTAAAATCTCCAAAAAGAAACCATCCGGAGCATCCAGAAAACCCATCAAACCCAAAAAGGGTCCTCTGGAAGATGACATCCCAGAGGTTAACCCTGTAACAGCACCAACGTCACAAACCACTGCTGCTACTTCTTCAAAGCAGCTGGTAGAAAGATCTCAAACCGGCTTTAAAACTCCTCCTCCATCCTCACAAAAGGATCAGGTTGTAGGCACAGGGACACCGAATTATGAAGCTCTAGGACCACTTGGTTCTATCTTCCACATCCCCTCTCCCAGGGCAATGTCGCTTTCTACACAACCACTCTCACCATTGATTCACTTCCACCAACAATGTTACCTTTGCTAAATGCAATAGATATTGAGCAGGCATTATCCAACACTTCTCACCAACTCATCAATGAGATTATACTCCAACAAGAAGCTGGGTCTGACTTATTTCTAATTGCTAGCCCATCAGCAAATAAAGAGGCTACATCCCTTGGGTTACATGTAACCCTTGGTGATAGTTCAACAACGACAGCCTCTACAATTGTTGAACTCCCAAGTTCTCAAATGTACAGTGGTTACATAGCTAAGTCCTTGTTGAAGGCAACCACTGCTGAGGCTACTAAGGTAACCTCTATTTCAGTGGGAAGTCCCCAGAACCAAGACAAAGGGGCATCTAAGATTGAAGCAAGTGGCAAACCACATGCTCATGATATCTTAGGTACAACTACCACATCTGGTAGGAGTTCAGATGATCCTATTAGGTTAGGTGATGAGCTAAAATACCAAGAATTGACGGAGAGGGTTACCAATGTTGAAACCACTGTTGATGAAATTAAAGATCTTTTGAAATAGTTGATCACTATTCAGAGTCAACCCCCTGTTCCAACCACTGTTGAGCTCAAATCTGCAATAATTCCAATATTTCAACAAGAAAACATTTCCTAGAGCAAAAACATAAACATCAGATGATGGAACTCAGAAATATGGTTGATGCAGGATACAATGATACTGCGGCAGATATCAAGGCAATCGAAGCTCACTTGCTCACCACCACTGGTAAATCCCCTCCTACTGTCATTTTTGTGAGTCCAGATGAAGCCAAAAGGGGGAGAAACCTTTGGGAAAAGAAAAGTTGAAGATGGATGATACAAAGGCAAGGCCTACAGTGAAAATCCCTAAACCAGATGGTTCAAAGAAACCAGACACAACTGAAGATATCCTGGCAAGGGCAAAGATGTCTCATAAGAAGACTGTGTTTGATGAAGGCAAGGTGCTGGTTGAGAAAAAGATTGATCAGCAGTTAGAAAAGGGAGAGACTGGTACCTCAACAAAGAGGAGATATTCTACAAAAGAAAGACAACCAGAATCCACACCTCTCAAAACTAAAGTTGCTACCAATCCAACCACAAAAACCTCTGTGATCACAAAATCAACCACATCTTCTCACACAACTCCCATATCTACCTCAACAGATGTTACAACAACTGTTGTGCCAACATCTGTTGACACAACAGAGGTTGTATCAAATGTTATCACAACCACTGCCATCCTCACCTTTCCCACTTCCACACAACAACTACCAACACAACCCAAAATTCCAAGCCATCCATCGTCACCATCAATCAGTTTTTAGAGGAGGAAGGTTACAAAGGTCATAAATGAAGAAAAGATCCCTGCTCCTATGCCTCTTGCATCTGCACCAATGTTAAACCTAACCTGCAGATATAAAGCTTCCCCAACTACAACTTCTGCTCCTTCAAAAGAAGTGGTTCTTGCAGCTATAAAGTTTCCTCTTGATTTGCCTGCAGTTAAGAAAGAAATCATATCTTTCTAGGCTAAAGAAGATCCAAATAGAAGACATTTCCCATCTCTTCAAGGTTATCCAAAGCCTTCAAACATTGATAAGTATCTGGAACTCAAAGAAAGGCAGGCAGAGGATATTGCTAAGAAGTTGTCTAAAGGCAAAAGTGACAGAGAAGTGCAGAACCAACTCCAGTTTCAGCTGAGCAAAGTCCAATCACTGGAAAGATTTTCAAAGAATCTATCAAATAAGATTTCTAAAGCAGATGATAAATTTTTGAAAGAAAGGTACATCTCTCACATCATGGAAACCAAGAAATATGTTGCAACTAGGGCACAGTTCAAAGATTGGTCAGTGAGTGAACTTCAAGAAGAAAATGCAAGAATAGAAGAACAACTAAAAGATCCTCACAACAAACCTACATGCCCAGATTGGAACAAATACAAAAAGAATGTACCTAAAAAGACCCTGAAGCTCAGAAGAATGAAAGAAGAGCTAATTCAAAATCATTATGGGTCAAAGAACTAGGTAATGAGATGGGGGAGTTAAGAGTGTTGGATACCTACAAGATGTTGGAAGCCAGAAGGAAAAAGGATCCATCAATGCCTCCTAAACCTGATTATACCAAAGAAGATGGTGCTCTCAAAGCCCAACTTTCTAAAAAGCCTAGCTCAACATCTGCCTAATCCACACTTGCCTTGCTAAAGCGAAAAAGGCAAGAGGAGATGTCAGAGAAGGTTGACAGAGAGTTTGAAGAAATATTCATCAAAGAAGGCATCAAAAATATGATGGAATATCCAACAGATGATAGAAGTACCAAGTTGGCAGAAGATCTGACAAGAATAGATCCTTTTCTAACCTCAGCAATAAAGGCTCCTTCAAGAAAGCCTTCAGACCCAAAAATTCTAAAGTGGAAGGTCAACAAAGACACCCACGAATTGACTCTGCTCAAGTCTGATGGTAAAGCCACTAAACTATCCATGGATGCTGCTTATGGGCTTACAGTAGAAGACTTCCACGAACTACTAAGTTTAGAGCTTGAGAAGGATGCTTAGAATCTCTTAACTTTGAACTGCAATTCAAGGGTCAAATAAGAGAATTCTTTCTGAGGAATAAAGATCAAGAATAAGGTGTTTTTGGCATCATCTGTTCCAGGGGGAGATTGTTGGATTGAACCTTTGGAAAGGAACAGATGATACAAATTCAAAACACACCATCCGAGCTTTGATCCAACCATCAGAGGTTCTAAACCGCTGATGAGTATCTACTGCTTTCATTAAACTCATTGCTTCCTATCCTCTGACATAAGAAACTCCGAACCGCTGATAGAAGATCACAAGAACAGAGGATAGCCAGCAGTGCTTAGTTTAGAATTAGCTTAATCAATGTAACAATGCTATGCACTGATAGTTTACTGTAAGAAGTGTTTGTAGTTAGTTACGTTTGTTAGCTATCACTATCAACCCTGACATCATTGAAAGACGATCAGTGGTTAGACAATTAGTATAAATAGGCCCTCAATGTGACAGTTAACACTTATCTTCTTAAAAAGATCAATTTCGCATATCTTCTTCATTTCTTACTATCAAACGATCGTTATTGGGCTAAGGGGGAGTTTGTGAATCACATGCAATAGTTTGATTACTTGAAAGCATGATGGTGATGAAAACGAACGACCGATTAATTGTTGTAAAAGTTTTCCATTAATCCGTTGCATTTATTTTCTGTTTTCAATCATTTTCCATGACTTGAAACAAAAACAGCAATCAATTCAAACTTAGATCCTGACAGTGGCGTTCACCCATTATTCCATATCCACACAGCAAACACAAACTCGAAACTAAGATCATCTATACGCCTTTAGGGGCCAAGGTGCTACACGATCACAAACTAGAGACGCCGTGAACTTTTATTACGCACTTTTACGATAAGTGCCATGCCGTTGATGCCCAAACGGCAAGCCAGACGCTCGGCTGACAGAGTACAAAAACTAAGGCCATGTGAATAATTTACAACCAATTGAAAATAATATAACAGGAACATGCGACCATGAGTACAAGTCTGAGGTATGGCATGCTACAACACACTAATAATCATAGAAATACTACCAGACGGATTCAGATGACGCATCACATAGTGAACGGCTAATAGGAACACACAAAAATCAGTACTTCAAATTGACGGATATGATAAAAATACTACGATGTCAGAAATGGGAATCCGTACCTTGTCTTATCAAGCAAATCACAAATCCAAATCGAGTCGTGCTCGATAATTCTGCAAACCTAAATCACGTTCTTCGAGATTAGTTTTGTTATAATTTATTTAAATTAAGAGATCTTTTGTTGGATTTCCCGGTGAGCACAAACTAGCCTACCCGTAATAATAAATCAACACACTCTTGACTTAACACTCGCACACATATTTTATATACCCCATTTTATAAAAATAACCCATCATGTCCGTAATAGGAGACAAATACACCAAAACAAACGTAAACATATATATATATATATAAGAACATAATATATAAATTTAATTAACTAAATTAATCTTACAAGAATAATTTAATAAAGCCCTTAGCTAATATAATACCCAAAAAATATCGATTTTAACTAGTAACAATAACGGTAGTTTTCAAAATGCTAAACCATATCTATCAAATTCTAAAATATAAAACATTCTCTTACAGTTAATTTCTTTAAAACATGTTGGCTTGTAAATCAGAGCCTTATATTTGAACACCACAAATATCAAGAACAAGACCCACTGTTACAGTAAAATGAACAACTAAAACTCACACAAAAACAATGATTAACTAAAGTAAATAGACTATTAAAAAAAGAAACAGAAGCTAGTTGAATACAACAAAATTCAACGTGTAACAGACACAATATACAACTCACGCATACATCAGACCACACACAACTCCATACAAACACATTTCACATATACTAGACACACACACACGCATATCACACTAGTACACACATTTTATGATTGAATCCCTTCTTTTCTTTTTTGTATACACACATACATCCATGCATACACAAAGCCATACTTAAATACACACCCGCCAAACCAAAAACAAAGCAATCGCTCCTCTCTTGGCCAATTCTTCTTTTGTATAGTTATGACCAAATTCACCTTCCTCAAGATCATCAGGACACATGTTAATAGTTAATAAACTAGCAGGAACAGGTGTCATTGGTATTGCATCTGTGAAGATTCTTGTAGTATCCTCACCAAAACATACATCATCTTATTGCTTCCACTCACTCCAGATACTTCTTAGTTCATAACATCATTTGTATGTACGTTTTCAACATGAGTTCAGGTGCTTCAGATTCAGTATTTGTTCCTTTAGTGATAGTAATACATGCACCTCCTTGATCATTACCATCATCATCATCATCATTATCATTATCTGAACCTTCAAAATCAAGTTGTTCTTCATCCTCTTTATCATCATCCATATCTTCATGTGGCTTGTTTTTCTGGACCATAAACAACTTTAGAATCAATTGATTTTACCTTTTCAGCTTCAGACATAACACTATCTTGATCATGTATAAACTTCACTTCATGAATAGCAGCAACTGGTAATACATCAACACCTTCAGAAACTTTCACAATCTCTATCTTTGAAGTTTTCACAGACTCTGCTTCAGGCACAGTCTCAGGTATAGCATCTACAGCTTTTTTATCTTTGTCAACAATCACTGTTTCAGTCACAGGTTCAGTTTCAACATGATCAACATTCTCTGCAACATGAGTAGTTTCAGCAGCTTCTATAGTTTTTGGTTCAGTAGAAACATTCATTTTCTTCACTTCTTCGTCAAAATTGATCCCCAAATGATTTTCTAAAACTTTGAACCAGTTTATCTACTTGATCAGCAAGCTCGCTTGAATATGTCTGCTTGATTCATGTTCTATTATCTTCATCTGTTGCTCTTGAGAAAGCTTTGACAATCTTTCATTCTCTGTTACCAAGCTTTCAATAATCACAGGCATATTAGCAACTTTGTATTCAAGAGCTTTAATTTTCTTTTCATTAGGATCATCAAAGAATTCAAATTCTCCCATAGATCCAACGTGTGGAAATGATGGACCTTCCTTCATAAAACCTGGACCAGATGATGGACCTGCTTGCTCAGGTTTCTTTGATTGTGGTGGTGGTGGTGGTGTTGGTGTTGGTTGTGACGGCATAGAAGTAGGAGTCTTTATATGAATATTTATTGTTGTCTCCAGATCTACCACTTCTTCTTTAATCATTGGTATTACAGTCTTCTTCTTTAGCAGTAACTACTGGTTCAACCCCAGTAGTTTGTTCTGTTGAAAGCTTTTCTTCATCAATCAATCTCAACCTAGGTGATTTATTATATTTTTTCGAAGCTGGAGAACCTATTTTCTTCACATTCGAACTAACACTGCTTTTCTTTCTTCCAGTAGCTTTCCTCACTGGCTTAGATTTAACTACAGGTTCTGAAGGAACATATGTTTCACCTTTCTCCTCCTCAGTCAACTTTTGTTTCCCTATTATCGGAATGTTATCATCACTTTCTGTTCACTCATCATCTTTCTCAGTTTCTTTCTCAACTTCCTTTTCTTATTCATTAGGTGTTTCTTTATAAGATGTTGTTGAGATAACTTCATCTTCTTCAATTTTTTAATTCCTTCTTCAAAGCACACTTTGGTTTCTTTTGAGCTACTTATTTGATGAACCATTTGCTTCGTGTTGTCTTGAAATCTTTTAACAATGGTTCTTCATTATCAGACCCACTACCATCATTTCTCCATTTACCCTTGGCAGATGAACATAATCAGCTTTCTTCAATGCACCAAATAATCCTTTAAATGGATGAATATCTTTTTCTTCTTGACCTTTGTATGTATCGTTCCAGTGATAAAGTATACGTATGGTTAAGTTGCATTATCTTTGACTTATTCTTCACTAGATCCAGCAACAAATAATCCAAAAACATTTGAACAAACCTTAGATACATCACCCATTTATCTTCAAATATGTTGCTCTTCATGTGCAGAAATATTACTTTCAAGAAGTTACAGTTGAGATTCAGACACAAAACAGTAATCATACACATGATGTAGTCAATAGCAACGTCATATCCTCCTTTTCGGTGGCCCAGGCAATGAATCACGACATGCATTAGAAACTTGTACGGCCTTGAAATTGTGAGGACCATTTTCTAATAGAGAGCTCAGGTAATATTTGTTAACCTTGTCCATTATCATGCGGACCGATTTTAGTTAGGTGACTATAACAAGATTACTTAATTTTTTGTTTTCATTAACTGTTTCAACGGTTACAAGATCCTGAAACACACAGACAGATCTTCGTCATCTAATCCGCAAAACTTCTTACTAACCCAAAGTCCACACACCTATATATAATACTTGTACCTCCGTGCGGACTAGGGATTTACCTCCATACGGACTAGTACCTCCGTACGGACTAGCTTCCTCCGCATGAAGTAATACCTTCGTACGAAGGTAACTTACAATCAAACACATAATCTAGCATGTTAATCCCTATTACAAACGCAGGCAACAGACATAGTGCATCAACAATCTCCCCCTTGGATGTTGTCGCAGTCTTAACATCTTCATAACTTTAAAACTTTAACGTATGAAGTAATACTTTCTAACTTTTTGACATTTCAGCTTGAATCTTCATGTACGTTTAGCAATATTTTCTTCAGAACATTCTCACCTTTTGTATCGCTAACATACTCCCCCTTAAATTCAGCATATACATGTTGTTTCTATATCATTCAAATACACAGTAAACTAATCATCTTCCGAAAATCTTATACCACCTTGACTATCATTATCAACCTTTCAATTTTCAAAACATTTTTCAATTTAACAACCCACTCAGTTAACCAAGTCCAAGTTAATGACCTTGGTTACCTAATTTGCCTACCAAGTCCAAGTTAATGACCTTGGTTTAACACTTTGTGAACAAACTAATATTTTCTGTCAATTTTAAGTTTCAAATTAATGAACTTTTAATCCTCTCAAAACATTTTCTAATTTCAGATTAGCACCTAACCCGGTGTTCTCCAGATTTTGTTTAGCAACTTTGGATTTTGAAGATCAGCATTCCATCATTGGCAGTGGAAATAAGATGAAGTAAAATCTTTTTGGTTTTTCCAAACTTTATGCTAAAACACACTGAAAATCTTTTTGGTTTTTCTAAAGTTTATGCTAAACACACTGAAAATCTTTTTGGTTTCTGAAATGAAATAAACTATCTACAAACATATTTACATACATTTTTCTGAGTTTGTGTTAGAGGATCATATCAGTTTTTGAGACTTGTTGACGTGAGCGGGTGTAGTTATGATTTTAGTTATATTTTTAAGCACTTTTTACTTGTGGATCAAGCTTTAAATTTATAAAACACGATACAATACTACCACTCTACACACGTTAGGGAAAGTGCACCCATCGTGAACATAGATACCGAGGCCGTCCAAGGACACAAGAGCTTTAATACCGGCTTATCGCTAACGTCTAATCTAACCAAATTTTGATAAAAGTTTTGAAAGTTTTAAAAGATAAAAATGAAAGTAAAAACATAAATAAAAAGGAAAACAAATAGACAAGAAGGAATCACTTGGTTCCAACTCCTCTTTTAGGTATCCTTTGATGATTTCTGCACTTTAGGCTTTTTAATAGATTATCTTAGTTATAGTGGTAGACCCCTCTTGTGAAGGCGACGTTACCCTCAAGCTATTGGTCTGAGTCAGCGGGGATATAGTCCCGCAAGGTCGGAATATTGAATGATAATTAAATATAAGTTATTAATGTGAAAAGTGGTAGGCCCTTTTGTGAAGGCAACGTTACCCTCAACCTATTAGTCTGAGTCAGCAAGGATAAGGTTTTAATAGTAGTTTAACTATAGGGATTCAAGCCGTTCTTACTTCCCCCGATTAGATGTTATCTGCCTCAAGGGAAGTCCTAATAAGCTTGAACCAAGTCCTCACAGGATCTATACACTG
This sequence comes from Scalesia atractyloides, assembly GCA_947069175.1. Taxonomy (NCBI): domain Eukaryota; kingdom Viridiplantae; phylum Streptophyta; class Magnoliopsida; order Asterales; family Asteraceae; genus Scalesia; species Scalesia atractyloides. The sequence goes on from CAMTDV010000030.1 coordinate 35,582,263, forward strand.
AACGAGACAAGAACTTTACCCAAACACCCTTCTAACCCCCTTCCAGGCAGTTAACGTGCTTTATATAGACCGTAAAGACATGAATGAGTAAATCAACGAAACATGAAGAAATGTTTAAACAATGTTCACTTTCAATAGAAAAAAACTATTTATTAAAGTCATTAATACATACCCAAATAAAAAGTTGCCAAAGATTGGAAATCAAAAGAAACATAAATGATTCGTCTTCACCAAGTGATGTAAGAGATTTAGCCAAGCATGGCCTTTGTTTGACAAGAACCCTTACTATCGATCTTGGATCCCGAGAATACTACACACTCTAAAAGATGAAAGATGGATGATAGTGGTGGGTGTTGGTGTTGGTGTTGTAGTGGTGGTGGACTAATGGCAAGTGTGAGAGAAGTGGTTTGCCAAGAGATGCCTTTCTCCAAAGCTAAGCACCTCTATTTATAGCTGGAAACAGAGGGCTGGCACGGCCCCGTGGTGGCCATTTTCTCTCCCTTCATTAATTGTAGATGTCAGGTCGTTGGACCAACATGCCCCGTGGTGTCATAGCACGGCCCCGTGGTTAGTGTACTTGTTGTACTATCAAGATTCTGTGAATCTTAGAGTTGACCACGGCCCATGTCTGGTTGGCACAGCCCTGTGTTGGTTGTCTTTTGTTGTTGTCTTTTTCTATAGAGAATCTTGTCTAGGCACGGCCCCAGGCCTAGTTGGCACGACCCCGTGCCTAAGCTTTTGTCTTCGTTATTTTTGTTGTTTTGGATGTGATTGGGGGTTCGACAGGTCGTGCCAATCCTTCTTTTTTGTATTTGTGTTGGTTTCTGCTGTTAATTTGTTCATTTTATTCGTTTAAGCTCTTTTTATCCTGTAATTTAAGAGTAAACAAAGAAACATGTTTTTTCCAACATTAGTACCGAAAAATGTTGATTTTATGCCTTGTTTGATGTAATTTATATGTTGCATTTTATGCACATCACTTGTCATCAATACCGTCGATCTTTGATAAACTTTAAGTTTTAAACTAGTTCACTTAGATTATCAGTACGTTTGTCCTCTTAAACTTCTACACAGACTTCAATTGTTTCAAGATATGGTAATTAGATGTCTTAGAACTTGACTTAACAGTGTTCCCTACCTCAGAATATACTCCCGTATCAATATTCCCTAGATTCAATCTTATAGGTGAGTATAACTACTATTTCTCGACTTCCTCATCCATCATTCGTTCGAGCTATTCGAAGTTTCCCAGGACATGCCGGATTCTATAGGCAATTTATCAAAGACTTTTCCAAAATCTCTTGATCTCTAACTAAGCTACTTGAAAAAGATGCCCCATTCATCTTTGATAAGGATTGAACGACATCATTTCTTGCCCTTAAGGATATGCTAGTCAAAGCACCAATCATGATTGCGCTAGACTGGAAACTACCATTTGAAATCATGTGCGATGTAAGCAATTATGCAGCTGGAGCAGTCTTGGGACAACGAAAAAAACATTTTCATCCCATATATTATGCTAGCAAACCCTTAATGACGCCCAAGAAAAGTACACAACCACTGAAAAAAGAGTTACTAGATGTAGTATTTGCATTTGATAAACTCCGTTCATATCTCAAGCTCCCCAAAACTATAGTCTATACAGACCATGCTGCAATTCGATACCTTTTCAAAAAGCAAGACGCTAAGCCACCTCTCATAAGATGGATTCTTCTCCTTCAAGAATTCGACATAGTAATAAAAGACAAAAGAGGCGTAGAAAACACTGTTGTTGACCACCTGTCTCGTCTTGAAGACCCTGCCTTGGAAGGAACCCGAAAAGAACTCATCAATGAAAAATTCCCCATAGAATCCTTAGAAATGGTAGAATTAAAAGAAGAACCTTGGAACACAGATTTTTCTAACTACTTAGCTAGTGGCACTACCATTAAAGCGATGTCTTATCATCAGCGAAATAAATTCTTTGCAGATGTTAAACACTATTTTTGAGAAGACCCATATATTTTCAAAATATGTGCAGACCAACTCATTCGATGATGCGTCCATGGTCGCGAAGCAAGAAAAATTCTTCACCATTGTCACGAAGGACCATGTGGAAAAACATCATGGAATAGCTAGCACCGCATGAAAGGTGAATGATGATGCAGGAATTACTGGCCCACAATACATAAGGATGCTTATGTATTGGTCAAAACATGTGATGTATGCCAACGGGCAGGCAACATATCAAAAAGAAACGAAATGCCACAAAATAGCATTCTTATATGTGAAATCTTCGACGTCTGGGGATTGGATTTCATGGGATCATTCCCACCTTCAAGAGGAAACAAAAATATCTTAGTGGTTATTGATTACGTTTCTAAATGGGCCGAGGCTGAAGCTCTTCCCACCAACGATGGAAGAGTAGTGGTAAAATTCCTGAAAAGTTATTCTCACGTTTTGGAACTCCAAAAGCCCTAATCAGTGATAGAGGAACTCATGTTTTGGAACTCCAAAAGCCCTAATCAGTGATACTTGAAACCGCTAAAACACCCCAAAATATTTTTCAAAAATAATTTTTTTAGATTGTTTTGTCTTGTTTATAGTTTAAGTTAGAAACCAAGATCCAAAAGGTTCAACTTTTTACAAATTTACAACCAATAGCACCGTGATAAAAAGAACCATATAAGAATAATTTATAAAAAGGTGTAGGTCCCTAACAAAGGGTGCCGAATCCCCTTAGTCAATCACACGAACACAGAAACAAGTTATTCAGATGAACGAACAAAAAAATCGCTTTCAAACTGTCTTCTATTGATTATCCAACACAAGTGTTACAATCAATTCAAGACACAAAAAACTCTCAGCCTCTCTCAGTAGATTTCTCACTCAGCCACTCTCTGTGTAACTGAAACTCTAACTCTCTAGAAGAGTAACACTCTAGATTGACAAAAACCATAATGCAAAACATGTTTATATACTACATGTTTACATACTAGGCTTTGGACTGGGCTAGGTGTAACACCTCGTAAAAACCCGTCCAATAAAATCCCGACCCGTGTCCGCTGATCCTCGTATACCACGTGCTAAATAAGAGGGACTAAAGTTGCTGTTATGTTATTATTATAACCTCTGAACGATAACTATAAAGTAGAGGGACCAAAAGTGCCAACATGCAAAAAGTTTGGCCTCTGAGTGGTCCTTACGGACTGTAAGCCTTGGTGCTTACGAACGTAAGCATGAATGAAGAAGTGTTGCTGGAAGGCGGCTACGGACCGCAAGGCCTAGCCCTTATGGTCCGTTACAATTTCAAAACCAGGGGCACGCTAAGGTCCTTACGGACCATAAAGCCTGACCCTTACGGTCCGTAAGGGACTGCTAGTGGCAGAATGTTTGGCAGCTTGTTAGCCTGCCACCTTTCTCGTGACTTGCCACCAATGTGTAGCCCTTGCCACATCCAATACCACCTGGAGACCCCTCTCAACACCCCCTGGACACTTGTAATCACCTTGTGCTTCCTCCTCAACTATAAAAGGGCACTCAAATTGCCTCATTTCCTTGCTCACTTCTCATTCTCCTCTCTACTCTTGCTCTGGAGCTTGTTTCTGATTAAGAGGCCTCCATCTGAGTTATATTCTTCTCCTAGGATCACTTGTAAGTGTTCCTAACTTCTGCTTTCATTTTTATAGGCTTTAAGCCAAAAGTCAAAGCGTTATCGTAATAACGCTTTGACCTTTGGTTAAGACCATTATGGTCCAGCCATTGTTTGATGCGAACATGGCTACGTGATCATAATAAGGTAGGTGTTAATCCCTCAAGAGGGTACCTCCTGGAAATCACGTTTACTTGGTCAATTGACGGGTCAAAGTAATTAACTTAAAAAGTCAAACGGGTCAGTTTTTGATATAATTCATTTCTGATAATGTAGGTTTTATAAAACATGTTTTATCACTTTAATAACTTGGTAATAATTATTAGAACATGTGTAAACATGTTTGGCTCGTCAATTCCAGGTTTAAGGTCGGTTCGCAACCGAAAGTCGCAAGGTTTGACTCCTGCTTTGACTTTCAGTTCTGACCCGAATTAGCAACCTTAGCTACTGATTCTAAGTTGCATTATGACCATGTTATGTTGTAGTATAACCCTCTGGAGTTATATTATATGGTCATATAGTAATCTGAGTTTTTATGCAAGTTTTAGTTAGTATGCCTTATGTTTACTAATATGCCCTTTTGTCTAAAACAAGGTTTTAAATATAAACGAGCATACAAATGAAATATAAACTGATATGATAATTTGTTAAACTTATTTTGATGTCATGATTCTGGTCATAGGCTGAGTTTTGATTAAATACCGTAAATTACGTTTTAAAATGCCTAAAATGCCCTTTCGGCACAAAGAATGGTTTTAAACATAATTCCTCACCAAAACTTATCACCTACTGATATAATATCATAAGTGTGATTATTTGGGATATCAACTCAGATTATAAAGTGACTTTACAAAAAAAATCCTTGTATTAAGTTCTTAAATGACGATATTGCCCTTACGGCACTTAAAATGGGTTTTAATCATTCTTTATGAACAAAACCTTTTGCTAACTGATGTATTATACTATATAACATAATTTCATTATATGAACCTGTTCATAACTTCAGTTTTCATTAAACGTCGTTTAAATCGTCATTTGCCATTTCGACGCATAGTATGGTTTAAAACCATATCTATGAACCAAAACTTATTACCTACTGATTATTAAACTTATTTTAATTTTTTTACAGTAGGTACATGTTCTAAACTCAGAATCCCAAATAAGCTATCGAAATTATGTGTGAAATGACCAAAACACCCCTACAGAGCATAGTATTGTTTTTAAACTATAAACCACACATATATTTGATATCTTACTGATATAACATCACAACTTTAATATTTTTTCAGAATGTTTATGACCATGACATCAGTTCACTTGCAAGGTCCTTTTATAAATCAAAAAATGACCAAAACGCCCTTTTGAGGCTTAACTTGATTTTAAAACCTTAACGGGCATACATGTTGATATCCTACTGATATTATAACATGTTTAAAGTATAATGGCATATGGAACTTGTATGTCACTCACCCGGTATCACTTATACGCATACGGATAAGCCTACGTGACTAGTTTACGTTATTTAACCGAAACGGGTTTAACCTTATCATTTTTACTTCAAAATCCAGAATGTTATATGTTTACCCTTTTTGCACAAGTCTTAGTACTTGTCGAGTTTAAAGTACATTCTATTCTGGTTATTGCTTAATCTAGCGTATCATACCGTAATTTTAAGACTAGCCGGTCCGAGTCTATGACTTAATAGGACCCGTTAGCATTCTAATTGGTTAATAATACCATCATTCCAGACTAAAGCCTCCCGGTAGATTGTTATCTTTACTTATCTTCTTGATTAATGGCTCGGTTATAAAATCTTTGAAGAATTAGCTCAGGTAAATACTTTTAACCTATTTTCAATATACGAGCTTGGGATACGTTATATTATTACCGCTTGGTCGGGTATGGGATCATGTTGTCAGATTGTGATTTAACTAAATCTCATAACCCATTTAATATGTATTATCTGATAACTTAAACATTAGGGGTTAACTCGACCGTGTCCTGGATATCCTCGCTCGACCAACGCACGGGGTGTAGGCATACACCTATCAGATGCTAATGCTAAATTATTTTATATACTCCCTGGAGTTATTTAAGTGGCGTGTCGGTTAACCGGGTTATTCAATTTCTGCACCGGACCCCATATGTATTGACAGACCTGTAAGACTGTATACAAGATCATTTTGAATTGTCCCAAGTTATTTATGAAAATGTGCCTTGTGCACTTAAATCAATTTTTGAAAGATTTTCAAAATGTGTTGGTTGTTTGTATTTACCAGTGCAAACACTGACATATTTTTAAAAGACTAAGCTACAGGTAGAACACGTAATAGGCTGGGAGCTGTTTGGTAGCGGCGTAGAGGATCTTGCAAGTCATTAGTTGTGCCCAAAGTCTGTTGATCACTTTATGTATATTTTACGATCTGCCTGTGGATCTTTATTACAAATCGTTGTATATTTATTTTGAACATTTGGACATTTGGTTTGTAATAATAAATCTAAGACTTCTGCTGTGTACTCTGTGTTGTTTGGTTATGATGTTGTCAATCTTACGTCACAATCCTCCCCACCGGGCCCACCAGCTACGTGGAAATAGGGGTGTGACACTAGGCCATTCTCCAAGCCCATTACAACTCTAAACAAACTAAAACACAAATGCTAAGCCGAATACAAATATCCAAAGACTAAACTAATAAACTATTAACATGTTGTCACCGAATATGCACCAACAAAAGGCATAACAATTCTTTTTAAAATTTGATTGTATATATAATTTCACACTTTTAACCTTTTTTCCACAAAAATGTGAGTTTTGAGCCTTTACCAAGCATCAGTATCACATCTTTACTAAATGCTCATTGGTTTCATTTCTTGTGTGAACAATCGAATGGTCCTTACAAATCTAGAACTTGACAAGATAATACATTCATGTTCCTTACCAAATAATCCAAGTAAGTATATGATTGAGGCATTAGGATTATAAGCCCTTTTTCATTTTTCAACCTTATTGTCTATTTATCTCCCCACCAAAAAAATTTTTCACCTAGTTAACCCCTTTGAGCTAAACCTTTCATTTCAAAACCCGCAAAATACCGTTTTGCACAAATCACCCATCACCCAAAACCAATCTTTTTTTTTACACCCCTTATTGTAGTAAAATGCGGTTCTCTTAAAATTTACATAAAAAGAAGTGACTTAGTTATCTTGTGTATATCCAATCCTATCATCAAAAAAATATTTTCTCCAGTTGCTTGAAATAAAATAAGCCAAATTAATGCTTATAAGCCTTTAGTTAGTACCTAAGTCACAAATAAATTTTCAAAAGAAAACCGATATTTTACGCCTTTTCTCACTTTTCAAATAAAACTATCCTACCCCTAGCCAAAACCTACCCTTCTTAAAGTCCTCTTGACATTGACAAAAAATATGCTAAAAAGAAGGAGGTTTGATAACTTGTCAAGCATATGGTAGGAGTAAGTTCCATACCGGTTTCGAGCGTCTCACTTATACATCTTTGGTTGAGTGATAACTTGTGAGGTGTGTGAATTTGTATATAGCTAAATGAAATTTTATAAAAGGCAGTTATGCCAAAAAACTATTTTTTTTTTTAAAAGTGTTCGAAATTAATCATGTCAAATAAGATTGTAAACAAAATAAAAACAAGAATAAAAAGAAAAATTGGATTCCTGACACTCTACAAACAAGACCCAAAAACTTCTTTTCTACCAATTCCATTTGTGTGTGTAAGCAATATTAAAGAGTTTTGCTTGAGGACAAGCAAAGATTCAAGTGTGTAGATATTTGATATGCGCCAAATGCAACATATAGATTGTATCAAATACGGTATGAAATCAACCATTTTTAGTACTAATGTTGGAAAAACCCGTTTCTTTTTATACTTTTGATTTTCAGGATTAAAAGAGCTTCAAATTAACGGTAAAAACCAACATAAGTATTGAAGAAGGAAAGATGATACACTATACCAACCCTCCGAGCTTCACCCGAATACCAAAAATAACAAATTAGAAGTCAAGCACGGGGTCGTTCTTGCTCGGCATGGGGTCGTGCCCTTCAAGATTCCAGAAAAGAAAAATAGAAGCAGACAAGAGACACGGGGTTGTGTCCCTTGGACACGGGTCGTGGTCAACTACATGTGAATCTTGGATAGAACAACAAGTACAATGGCCACGGGGCGTTCCGTTGACACACGGGGCCGTGTAGCATCTGATCTGACAAACTCATTAAAAGAAGACAGAGAAGGAGGAAGACACGAGGCCATGCCCAGGGGGCACGGTGTCGTGTGAAGCTATTGTTTCCAGCTATAGTTAGGGGTGCTTGGTTTCATTCCAACTCATTCATTGGCAAACCATTTCTCTCACACCTACCACCACTCCACCATCATCATACAACACAACCATTAGACTTTAGAGTGTGTAGTAGTCTCGGGATCTAAGATTGATCATAAGAGCCTTCGTCAAACTATGGCCATGCTTGGCTAATCTTTTACATCACTTGGTGAAAACAAAATCTTTTATGTATTACTTTTGATTTCCAGTCTTTGCTTAACTTTTTAATTGGGTTTGTATTTATGACTTTAAAAACTAGTTTTTATATTGAAAGTGAATTTTATCCTATCATTCCATCATGTTTTATTGATTCGCTCATTTGTGTCTTTACGGTCTATATAACCTGGAAGGGGGTTAGAAGGGTGGTTGGGTAAAGTTCTTGCCTTGTTCAGTGTATAGATCCTGCGAGAACTTGATTCAAGCTTATCAGGACTTCTTTTGAGGCAGATAGCATCAAATCGGGGGAAGTAAGAACGGCTTGAATCCCTTATAAACAAACTACTATTAAAATTTTAAACCGGTCTTGCGGGACACTATCCCTTCTGACTCAGACCAATATGGCCGATGGCAGTATTGCCTCCAAAAGAAGAACATGCCACATTTTGTATTAATAACTTACTTAATTATCTTTCAATATTCCAGCCTTGCGGGACTGTATCCCTGCTGACTCAGACCAATATGGTTGAGGGTAGCGTTGATTCCAAAAGAGGGACATGCCACTATAACCAAGATAATCTCTTCAAAAACCCAAAAGTGCGGAAATCATCAAAGGATACATAAAAGATGAGTCAGAACCAAGTGATTCTATCTTGCTTAATTGTTTCTCTTATTACTTCAATTTAGTACTTTAGTTTACTTACTAAAACCTTTTCCAAAGTTTGGGTCAATTAGACGTTGACAATAATCTGGTATTAAAAGCTCTTGTGTCCTTGGACGACCTCGGTATCTTACCATCACTATACTATGTCAATGATGGGTGCATTTGCCTTAGCGTGAAGTAGAGAGTGATAGTGTTATGTCGTGTTTTTTATAAATTTAAAGCTTGACTAACCGAGTGAAAAGTTCCTAAAATATATCTAAAAATATATTCACACTCGACCACGTCACCTCCTTTGATAGTTTTGACATTATATAACAAGGCTAACATTCCTGTCATGTGCCGAGAAGCTCCACTATCCATAATCCTTTTGAAATAACAGATCTTGGAAACCCCTGCACATGCAAGTAATTCTCACCTTTTAACTTTAAGTCACTCTCAATACAAACTTTATCAATCTTTTCAGTTGATTTTTCAACTTCAACGGCTTCAGAAGATTCAACCTTTCTTGCAATCTAAGTGTGATTCTTTGAAATTGTTTGTGAAGGTCCGTGATCAGGCGGTTCTAGACGGAAGTTAGTGGATAAACGTAAACCGATTTGGTTGAATATTATTAAGAATGGAGTAGAAGTAGAATGCAGCGGAAGTCTTCATTCATACCGAAAGAGTATACATCTTTATAAGTCCAGCTGCTGGAGTTCCTGAGAGAATCCGGCAGCACCTCCCCGTAGGGATGCCAAAAAAATGACAAATGAACACACACATATATATAGGGAGACAAGTTCGCCCAGATGTGCTATGGTCAAGTTCGGGCGAACTTGACTAAAGGCATATCAAGTTCGAGCGAACTTGACCAATACAGGTCAAGTTCGGGCGAACTTGATCCCTTTTACACTGAATTCTCCGTATTTCGGTCGTGTGTTCGATTCTAACCTATACAATATTCAACACACGCTCTATCTAGCCGATTCGACAAGTGACGAACACCAGGTGCACCAACAGATTCCCCCTTGTTCGTTACCGTCGAATCTTGGTCTTCAAATTTGAGCCGTGTTTGAATATTCTGCAACTTCAATCAAGGTATCTGCCGATGTCATCGAAACGCGTCACAAATTCCCCTTTAATTGATGATCCGGGTATGCATTATCAACGCTGGATTCCCCCTGAAATCTCCAGTTCGGATATTTGTTTGCATAGTTTCCAACCTCCACTGATTTACTTGACCGACATATTATCTTGAATAGACACCAACTTGAAATTCATCAATACAGCTTCTCCATTTCAACTTTAACCACATCCACGTTCAGTTTTACCCCATATCTCCCATGCTCGATCTTCCGATCTTCAAAAAATCAACCGGCACTTGATAGAAACCTCGAATTACCACACTGGTAAACTTCAAATCAATGTTTACTCGCAATAATCTGAAATCCCGATTTCCGTAATCACTCCAGATCAGCAAATCGGTAATCTTTTTCAATCAGCAAATCTTCATTGGAACCAAATAATCTGGTAACACTTCGACTCTGAGAAACATTCATCCGCGATCAAAATCACATTCTTCTTCTTCAGTCACAATGCCAGATATATAGCTATCTCCGGTAGACCAGCGCCACTTAATCACCAAACATCATCATCCAACGGCGGTTAGTCCAAAGGAGAAGAATGATTCATCTGCTTGAAGATTAAAAATAATGGCCACCAAAGGTTATCATCAGATTTCCTTGGTAATTTTGAAACCATCCGTCTTCGGAGCTAGTCATTAATTCCTAAGATCGTCACCGAATGTTTTGAACGTCCTCAGTTCCTCACTGGTATTAATGACTGCTAATCCAACTAACTGTTCCTTCACCGGAGATCAGGACTCTAACCCTTAAGCATCACTCTGTATCATGAACTGAAAACTCGGAACTTCCTGTGATCACAGAATCCCAATGAATCTCAAGTCTCTGCATTTCCCGGTTAATCTGTAGTCGGAAACCACCCGAATACTGTTGCATTGTCACGAATTTCAAAAATGCCGAATCTTCATAAGATGAAAATTTTTTATTCCCCCTCATTTTTGCAAATCCTGACCATACGAATTTTTTCACTGAAATTCCCCCTCAAATCCGGAATTTTCAGTATTTAACAAATGCGGAATTTACTTTAAGGTCCATCGGTAGTCTTCAACTATAATGATCACCAAATTGCTTTGGTATCAATGACTACCCTCTCATCTTCAACCATCGCTAACCTCATCATCTCAGCCTCTCTCTAAGGCCTCCAACGATGTCCCTGAATATCAGACGTTAAAATTTCGAAAAAATTTCTATCACCAAATTTTTTCTCGACACCCGTCTCATCAAACCGAAAAATAAATTTTTTTCAATGCCTTTTTTTAGGCATCATGACAAGTTCGGGCGAACTTGGTTGGCCACCACCATCTTCGGCGAACTTGCATGAAATAGAGAAGTTCGGGCGAACTTGTGCTTAATTTCAAAGAAAATCAGTCAAGTTCGGGCGAACTTGACTTCCACAGGTCAAGTTCGGCCGAACTTGGTCTCCCAAATCAGCCTTTTTTCATATTTTTCGATCCAAAATCCTTATTTCTTCGAATTTCGAGATGATTCCACCATAGATCTGGTCGAAAATGGTTTTCTAACAATCCTATCCGTTCAATTTTAGATTTTTTCGGTGGATTGTATGTTTATTTGATGATTTACGTCTAAAACCCCTCCTAATGTCCATAAATGTCCAAATTCATGAGTGTAAGTGATAACCGTAGCTCTGATACCAATTGAAGGTCTGATTTACGGATCTTTCTGGTCCCAATCTGACAAACCTAAGGTAAACGTGCGGAATCCATTTGCTTAAGCAACATTGGATACACTCATTTATTTCTATTTAATCACCGTTTCATTAATATTCAACGTTACAGATCCTGGAAACACTTGAACAGAGCTTCGCCTCTGTCGTGACAAAATCTCTGAAAGTTAAAATGAAATGTCAAGACTCCTATTTATAGGAGAACAAGTTCACTGGTGAAGATCCAAGTTCGAGCGAACTTGACTACAACATTCCATTTTCAAGCGAACTTGACCCTTTATATACATAAAGTTCGACATTTCGCTCCTAAATACTAACTCGACGTTATATGATGACGTAGGCAACAAACATATGCATCAACAGACTCCCCCTTGGATGTTGCCGTAGTCATCATTCTTCAAATAAGTTCCTGAGTCTTTAATGTTCTCTTGATCTTTATTTCTTTAATAACTTTATCATCCATGCTCCCCCTTACTTTAAGCTTTCTGTTATCTTCAATCAACATGTTTATCTAGCTCCCCCTCAAATGATGCTCCAAATCTCTAAGATTTGACGATTAAGAACAATCACACGTATCCACACACAAACACTTTCTTAACAGTCTCGTTGGTCCGGCTCACATTCAACATTATTATGTTTCCATGGAAGATATGAGAGAAAATATTTTTGGATTTTTAATATTGAATGCAGAAATGTAAACATACTAAAGTAATATTTACAGTTTGTATTTTTATGAGAAAATGTGCTAGAGGATCATATCAGTTTTTGAGACATATCACCAGTACCGTTGACCTTTTAATGACTTTAAGTTTTAAACTTGTTTACCTAGATTGTCAATATGTTTGTCCACTTAAACTTTAACACATTTCTCAATTGTTCCAAGATATGTTAGTTAAAATTATGAAACTTGACTTAACTGCGGTTCCCACTTCTTGAATATACTCTCGTATCAAGATTCCCTAGATTTCATCTTACAGGTGAATATAGCGTAATTGATATCTGTATCTGGGTTGTGCGAGACCTTGAGAGCTCAGGTTACTACTACCGTACAGACAAAGAGATGAAGGCTCGACTTTGACGTGTGTTCCAATTAAGGAATCTTTTAAGCACTGCAAATGATTAGATCGTTTGATACCTTTTCAGAATTACGTGTAGTTTAGGGTTTATAGCGAAAGTATTATAGAAGTTCTAGGCTATTGCTTCTACAAATCAGAAGAACTTGTATAATACCCCAAATATCAACTATCTATAAAGACCTCGTATCTCATAATCAGTCAATCTCTCAAACGAAATTTCGGAGTACTAAGTCCATATATCCAAGATGTGTTAATCCACAAGATTAAGCAGTTGAAAAATTTAGTTTATATCCCGAAAATAATTTATTGAATGTATAAAGCCTATCGACACATCCACAGTACGACTCATTTATCACTTTTAAACTTTACAAATCCTTAGCATACTGTGGAAGTCCACTGATGTACTATCATTTCCTTTATTCGCACAAGTAATCTCATTTTTCATTTTTCAATGTTTTTGATATTTTAAGATTTTCCATTGTTTTTGGCTTTTTCAATCATTTTATTTTATCTATCTAAAATGATTTCGAAACGATGTTTTTCAATTTTGCAAGAATTTTTTTTTATAATTTTTAAATTTTTTTCTCTCCCTAAAATTGAAAACATCTTATTAAAATCGAAAATAAGAATCTTCCATTTTAACCATTTAACGACTTTTTTACGAATGTGAACACAAGACTACCATTTTGTTTGTGTGGAATATCACTCCTGCCTTTCTGCATGAACAACCACTACTTCTGAAATGACGTTTTGCTTGAAGCTTGATTATCCTGCACATTAAAATAAATTTAATCAGTTTTGAATTGGATCCCAATCCATTTTGGATTTAGGTTTACCAAATTCATTAACATCTGAAGTAAACAACCTCTCACTTTCTCTTTTATATTCAAACAGTTTGATAAAAACTTTATCTGAAAATTTTACTTTCTTTGACTCTTTAACTGTTTGATTAATCGATTTATTCACTTTTCTCTCTTCTGTCCTTAGATTTGTATCCGGTGAATTCGTTTTATTGACTGATCACTCTTTGTTGAGTAAAACGATTCTCCAGAACTTATATCTGAAACGGTCGTATCCGATGACAAAATATTTTCCAAATACTCTCTAACTTTTTTCCTTTTTTTTCTCAATCTGTCTTTTTGCCCTTGTGATAAATTGACTTTTTATCTTTGGGCTTCTCTACATTTTTCTCATTTTTCTTCTCTGTTTTCTTCTCCTCTGGTCTTTTCTCCCCTGAGATTTAACCGATCTTCTTTTCAGATTAGTCGGACAATCCCTGGAAATATGACCTTTGATTTGACATTTATAGCATCTTCTTGTATCAAATCTCTTTTTCAGGTAGTTAACAACAATGTGTCCACCAAATCCACAGTTGTAATACATTCTGTTATCGTACCAATCTCTCCATTCAGACCAAACACACAAATCAGCACATTGATTTGACATGTAGTAGTCATCTTTCCGGCTTCTTCTGTAAAATTGATTTGACTTTAAAGCACTGTGGTCCCACCTGCACCACTTATTCTCAAATTTTTGTGAGTTTTTTAGAATGATTGGATGACCGTACCGATGGGCTTTTATTTTTGTTTTGAAAATGTTTAGAATTTTGTTTTTCATGTTGTTTTTGTTCTCCATTCTGCTAAGAAGGTTTTTACAATGAGCATTCACTTTTTTCAGCAGATTGTAGAACAGTTTCTTGAAATTTTTCTTTTAGTTTCAAAAATATTTCTTTTTTATCATTTTTATCATTTTCATCATCGGTATTATCATCACAATCCCCAATTATGACATCGTCATAGTTTGTGACATTATCACTTATTGGAATTTTCTTTTTATTATCATTAATCGGTTTTGGACATATATGATCTAACTTTAATGAGAAAGTCACAAATCATTTCAATAATTTTGCTGAATTAGCAGCTTTATTTATAACAGTCTCAACTTCTTTTTCAAGTTGATCAATTTTCTCAATATGAGAATTTATTGTTTTTTGATTTTCTCTATTTAGTTTTTCAAAAACATTTTTTTCATTTTTAAACATTTTTATTTCATTTTGACAATCTACTACCATTTGTAATTTTTCATTTTCTAAAATTTTTATTTTGTTTTCAAAATTCTTTTCAATTTCTTTTAATTTTTTTATTTTCTAATATCAAACTCTCAATCTTATTCAAGAGTTTGGCATTATCTGCCTGATAATTGTCTACATCATATACCTGGCAGACTGGTTTAGAACTTGAAAACTCATTTGTGGATATACTTAAAACTAGAGCTTCACGGTTCTTAACCACTACACTCTCTTGAAACTTATTCTCCAGAGATGTCCATAATTCTTTCGCAGTCTTGTATTCTGGTAAAAGTATCAGGATGTCTTCCTTAACCGATTGCTGGATAAGATCAATCATTTTCTTTTCAGCAAAATAATCATCTTTCTGTTGAGTAGAATATTTGCACTACTCCATATATTTCTGATTCTCATCTCTAGGAAATGCATAGCTTGGACCCTGCTCTCAAATTTTCCTTTCCAAACTTCATACTAATCAACTTTGACGGCTTCACGGACTCCATTTCGTTTTCCAAATATATCTATCGTTCAAAACACTTGACAAATAATTAGCAAACAGACAATTTTTAGAAAAATTTGACTTTTTAACCGACAATATTAACGTATCGGTTTGTTAAAACGTTTAAAATTTTTCGGAAAACTGTTTTTATCAGATTAGAACTTTAAACTCGTCTCGTCAATACGAATCTAACGATATATAATGTCCGAGACGTTTTTCGGGATTTTTTTTCTTTTTAGTCTCTTAGACAAGTTCGGTCAAACTTGTCACAGCGTGTGAAACTCAATTATTTAACAAGTTCGGGCGAACTTGTTTCACTCAGAATACAAGTTCGAGCGAACTTGTGTTGAGATGTTATGGAAAATAGCAAGTTTGAGAGAACTTATGTGAAATTCAAGAGATGCAACTTCGGGCGAACTTGTATAGACTTTCAACAAATTTTTTTCAAGTTCGGGCGAACTTGACTAAAAATGATGAAAAAACAGTCAAGTTCGAGCAAACTTGAGTAAAAACCTTGAAAAATCAGTCAAGTTTGGGCGAACTTGATGAAAATTTTGATTTTTTCAGTCAAGTTCGAGCGAACTTGATGTTAAGTTCGAGCGAACTTATCAAAAATCTTGAAAAATCAATCAAGTTCGGGCGAACTTGATGAAAAGTTATGAATTTTTCAGTCAAGTTCGAGCGAACTTGATGTCAAGTTCGAGCGAAAATGAGTTATTCGACATGGTTTTTTGCAATTTTGACATGAATTCGTTTGTTTTAAGCTCTGATCTTTTCAAGGGTTTATCTATTATGGATTTTACGTATTTACTTGAAAATCAATCCATTTTGTCCATGAATTGTCCAAGAAAAGTTAAAAATAGAAGAAATGAGTAGAAGATGAGATGTTCTATGTCCAATGTCTTCAAATTAGGCCAATCCTGCTCTGATACCACTTGTAGGTCCGTTGTACGGATCGTTTGGGCACTAATCTGACAAACCTAAGGTAAACGTGCGGAATCCGTTTGCTTAGGCGACATTGGATACACTCATTTGTTTCTAGTTAATCACCGTTTCATTAATATTCAACGTTACAGATCCTGGAAACACTTGGACAGAGCTTCGCCTCTATCGTGACAAAATCTCTGAAAGTTACAAATGAAATGTCAAGACTCCTATTTATAGGAGAACAAGTTCGCTGGTGAAGATTCAAGTTCGAGCGAACTTGACTACAACATTCCATTTTCAAACGAACTTGACCCTTTATATACATCAACTTCGGCATTTCGCTCCTAAACACTGACTCGACATTATATGATGACGTAGGCAACAGACATATGCATCAACAGTTTGTTTTGTATAAAATTTTGAATCACTTTGATCTTTTTTAGAACACTGATCTTGACACAATTACCGGTTTAAATTCTTTCTTTGATTCAATTTTCTTCTTTAGAATCACTCCTGGTTCCATCATTGGTGATTTAAATTTAACATCTTCTGAAGTCTTTTTCTGAACATGAACATGTTTAGGACTTTTTTGTGGACAATTTTAAGAATGCGTCCTTCATTGCAAT
Source organism: Scalesia atractyloides (assembly GCA_947069175.1). Lineage (NCBI taxonomy): Eukaryota > Viridiplantae > Streptophyta > Magnoliopsida > Asterales > Asteraceae > Scalesia > Scalesia atractyloides. Next base: position 35,599,058 of record CAMTDV010000030.1, read on the forward strand.
TAAAGCATGTTCTTCTATCGATAAATGTAGAAGGTCCTTCAACTTGGTCGTGTTGAGCTTTCTGTCCAAGAAACTTTTGATTTGATTGGTTTCTGAGTTGAACCTCTTTTTCACTCTCAGAACTTGTTTCAGACACAAAGTTCATTTTCTTAACATACTTTGTCTTACCAAACTTCCCATTATTCCTGAACATTTTCTCTCGACTATTTCCGAAACCACACTTATTTCTTGATTGATTTCTCACACAATGATTCTTTCTTGTTTTGTTGTGAGAATCCCGTGGTTTGTAATAGTTTGATTCAACAAATTTATTCTCATTATTAACTTGTGAAAATATTTGATCATTTTCACACTTATGTCAACATCAGACACATAAATTTCCACAAGTTTAAAAACTTTTTCAACCATTTTATTCACATTCCTTAAGGAAAAATCAGAATCTGAATGTAATTTGTCTAATCCATTCATTTTGTACATTACCAAACCTGCATTATACAGTTTACTTTCAAACTTCGGAATGTATTTTTTATCAAAAAACTTTCATCACTTACCGAACTCCTACCTGCTTCGGTACCCGACTCACTCTTCTCACACTCAGATTTGACTGTTTCAACACTTTGTCCAAAACATTCTTTACAACATCAGATTCACACTCTGAATCAGATTTGGTGTAAGTAACATCAATGGTCTCGGGTTATTTTTCATTTTGTTCGACCATTTGTGAAGTTTTTAATTTCACATTCAAAGCTTTGTCCACCCCAACCGGGTTTTTTTTTTTGAATAACTATTCCACATTGGGGGTGGAACTTGATGATACCCAACACCACGGTTGTTATATCCGTAGATATATTCTCCCGTTTCCTCGTCCTTACCAATCGGCTTTAGGAGAATATGATCTAGGACATATGATGCCGCTGAATAACTTTTGAAATTTTTGTCAACTCTCTTAATTTCGGTTTTAACTTTTTGTAACTCTTGTTTTAAATCAACAATTGTATCTAAAATATTATTAATTGCTCCTTGGTTGTCAAGCACTGTCATTTTGAGCATGACAATTGTAGCATCATTTTCTTTATTAGCTTGTTTAAACTCTTTAACAGTTTTTTTGTAATTTGTAATAAGCTTCTTTAACCATTTTATAATATTCTGACAAATTTTGTGTGTTGTTTCAAAGTTTTATAAGTCTCATCCTTTTCAGTGCAATCTTTGCATGATTCTGAACACTTCATGCACTGAAAAGATATATTGACCCAATTTTTGACACATTCTCTTCAGATTTACCAACAACTTTTACCGACTCAACTTTTCTTTACTCTGTAGAATCAGTTGCAGAAGATGTGGATACCTCTTTTAACTGCGCCAGCATTGCTTTCTGGGCAATTTCTTTCGGTGTCTCAGCATTCATTTTCATGGAAACATCAATGATTTCCACACTTTGTTCATGTTCGTCATCACTAAACTAAAGATCTTATAGTTTGCTTCTTCTCCAAAAAAAACCTGCAAAACTATGAAACACAACAAAAGGTAAAATTGAACAAAAAGCATTACTCATAACCTCTTTTGTAGGAATTTCTATTGGTTCGGCATCCAAGATCGTTGACTCAGCTTCAACGAATTCCTCGGGTGCTTCATCAAACTTTATTTACTCTTGCAATTCATCAACAACTTTAACTTCCTTAGCATCCTCTGCTTCAGCTTTATCTTTCTCCAAAATACCATCACCTCCTTTAACAATCTCCGAGTCGTCAAATTCTTGAATCTCAGCCATTAGCATTAGGCTTCCTGCTTTGGTAATCATATCGTTCCAATTAAAACCTTCATCATTCTGAGTAACAACAAGCACTTTGTCTTTGGTGTTTAAACTCGATTCGTCTTCTATTAGAATAGCTCTCGACGAAGATGGAGGATGTTGAGAGTTCTTGTGTTGAATGGCCCATTGATAGTAGTCTCCCCAAAAGGATTGTAGTTGTCATCTTTTAATTCCTGATTAGTACATTCTCTTTTGAAATAACCTTTCTCTTTGCAGCGAAAACATGTGACCTTGGACTTATCAAAGCCTAATTTCATGTCTGGACCACAAATATTGTTCCTCTCTGTATGCTCCATAAATCGTTAAGCACGTCGAACCGCACTAGCCATGCACCATCTGATGTCGATTAACTCCATCTCTTCCAGATTAATTTGGCCATAATCTTCTTTGGTCATGTTATAGTTTCCAATCTTTCTAGAGACCAAGCCTTCATACAATTCAAGAATAGATGCGAGAAACGACATGTGTTCTTTCGATGTAGCTTCAGTAAAACCCTGTGCATTATGTAGATTCACTGGATTGTTACACTCTAACACGTTTGGGTTGTGACTGTTTTGGCTTGAATAGTTATTCGACTGTTGTGAGGACTGTGAAGTTGAACTCGGACTATCATTGCTGATATATGCTTGAAACTATTGCTGATAATTGTAACCTCCACTACCCGATGAGTTTCCACTGCTAGTTTCGGCATTGAATGCGGTTTGGATTTTAGGACTTGCTTGACTTTTCGACTCACTTCCTCGATAATACAAACCAGTATCTTGTTGTACATAAGCAGCTTTCATCTTTTCTTTTTCCTAAGATCCAACTCGTGTGCTTCGAGTTTCTCGATAAATTTTGCAACTGTAAGTTTATTATACTCAATTGGATATCCTTTCAACATAAACAGATAAGTTTACCAGTCACCTTCTGGCATTGCATCAGCCAATTTATCAACCCATTCCTCATCTTCTTTTTCAATATCCGCTCTTTTCATTTCAGTAACAAGAAAACAATACCTCTACACAGTCTCTTGCATAGATTCACTTTTCATACTCGTGAATACATCAACCTCCTTTTTAAGTAATTCCTTTTTGCTTTTGCACATTTCTTTGTTCCCAAGGTGTTCCTTTTTCAAAAACACCAAAAAAAACTATGTTGAACCCGTATGCTGAAGAAGATCGAAGATGTCTTCGTTTATAGCTTGCTTTAACAGATTCAACATTTTCTTTTCACGAATGAATTTTTCTTTGTCTCTTTCAGTGATTTGACAAATACTAATCTTCTCACCATTTTCACCAACTGGAATGTTATACTCTTCTTCGATGGCCATCCAAGCTCCAAAGTGATTAGCCTCGACGTAATTCTCAAATCGACCATGCCATCTTTGATAATTTTCCATTCTCATAAGCGTTGTAGGTTTCGTGGTTGTACCCATTTTGTTGTCTAAGTTCATATTCTGAGCAACTGTAGTTAGGGCTAAGGATGGGATTGGTACCGTACCCGTACCCGTACTCGTACCGGTACTAAAAATACGGGTACCAAATTTGAACAAAATTGAGTACCAAATATCGTACCAAATATATTGGTACAATACGGGTATGGGTATTTCGGTACGGTACCCGATTTAGTACCACTTTGTTTTTACTTTATTTTTGAGCACTCTTACGGTACTAAATAGGTAAAATCGGCACTACACCAACAGAATACAAGTACCAAATAGGTAAATTAATACGAGTACCAATACGATATGGCTACCACATGGGTAGATCAATACGAGAACCATAAATACCATAATATAAATAAAACATAATATGAAAAAACTTTTAAAGTTCTATATATTTTGGTACCGGTACCCGCTTTTACCCATACCAATACCAAAAGTACCAAATACCAAAATCAATAAAACTGGGTACCAGAACATGTATGAATACCTAAAATTGGTATGGGTATGGGTACAGTATGGCCTATGGGTACGGGTACATGTATAGGGATTTGAGAAAAAAGCTCATCCCTACTTGGGGCAGCAGTAAATGCGTTAAATTCTTGGAATCATCTTGAAAAGATCAAATTATATTTTAAACAAATCACACTAAGATTTTAGGACGGATGACAGCTTCATGCGGATGAGAGATGAACCTTGGAATGGATAACTCCTTCGTGCGGATGAGAAAGAAATTTGAAACGGATGAACCCAGCTCGCGCAGATGAACAATTTTGATTCGTGCGAATGATTGACTGATTTGTGTAGATGAACACAATATTTCAAACGGATCAGCGCTAGTTCGTGCGAATGAAGGTCACCTCCATGCGAATGTGTAACACATGATAAAATCATGTCCAATAATGTGACAACACGCGTCCCTATTCCTATTTATGTCTATTGATGACTAGGAGGGACTAAAAGTGTCAATATGCTGAAACAATGCCTCTGAGTGACCCTTTACAATGTCCGTACTCTCAAATGAGCCACTGGTTGGACGAGAGGGACCATTTGTCTATTTATATAAAAGTTAGACATTAGAGGGGTTAAAAGCGTCAACATGTTAATTTATACCTCTGAGTGACCCTTTAACAAACCGGGGGCTTGACGATGTTCAGTTGTACTCCCGAGTGTGCCAAATATTGGCCATGAGGGGCTAAATATGCTTTATGCGGTAATATATGGGGGGTTTAGAAGTTAAGGGGTTGAAAGTGTCAACTTTTCAAAGTTTTGATGTCCCACGCAAGTCGCGACAGACGTGACTCAGTCTGCCGCATGGCGCGACATAGTCTTCCAGCGACAAAAATGCCTTGGAGGCCACTCCAGGCTGCCAAAACCCAATAACTCGACACCATGGACTTCAAAACTGCTATGCCACACTCATGGACACTTGTAGGCTTCTCCTAACTCCCCTTAACACTTGGAAGCTCCTACTTAATCCTCCACAAGTATAAATAGGTGCTAAGCTTCATTGTTGAACTTGTACCTTCTTCAGTTATCATTCTATCTCCCTCCTCTGGAAGTTCCTAACTGAAAGGAGCATCCATCTTAATTCATTTGCATATAAGGATCATGAAGGGGTATGGTCCCAAAAACCTTGCGCCAATCAAGGAAACTTACCCATTAATAACTTCTAAGAAACTGCGCGCAGACTTCTTTGCCAAAATAAGATTTATTAGAACTATGCGCCAAATATCCAAGAGAGGAAAGGATCATATAACTACCTTGCACGGGCTCGCGCAAGGTTCAAAGTTAAAAGCCTAAACATTCTCTTGGGATAAATTCTTCATTTAACTACCTTGAGCGGGCTCGTGCAAGGTTCAAAGTTAACCTTGAACATTCTCGTTTGATAATGCTTCATTTAACTACCTTACGTGGGCTCGCGCAAGGTTCAAAGTTAACCTTGAACATTCTCGTTTGATAATGCTTCATGCACAACCTTGCGCAGATATTTATATCAAAGCAAGTATCCACCAAACGTTGCGCTAAGCAGCAAGGAGAAGAAGGAAGATCATATCAACTAACTTGCGCTTCTCACGCAAGGAAACAGTAAATCCTGAGAAACTTTCCCTTAGCAAAATCCTTGACTTAGTGCAGAAGCAAAGGGAATCTTTTCTGTTGTAACAGAATGTACACGTGGCGAATAATAGATGGGGTAACAGCTGTGAAACCTTCTAGAAGCCATTAACACCCAATCGTGCAAGCATCTCTTCGGTTATAACCAATTGCTACATGGCAGCATCTGGACGGCTGAGGAAGATCACGGTGTTGGCATGCTCACATTTATAAGATGTAGTGATCTCATGTTGACACGTGGCACCTCCCTAACCGCTGATGAGCTCACGATCCGTGTGCACTAACGGATTGCCAACAAACGTTAACGGAATAGAAAAAGATTCCGTTAAAGTAACAATCTCTCTTTTTGGCGCCAAACACCGGCTATAAATAAGTAACTTGGAGTTCAAGGAAGGGTATTCACTCTCAACTACTCTCTCTCTTACAATACTTACTTCCGACTACCTGTACTTATTCTCACGCCGAAGGGTGGTCACGGAGAGAACCCCTCTTCTCCCCGTGGCGAGCTAACGGTGTTCTATTTTGTAGGTTCAGCAGAAGTACTGTATTATTCACCATCCATCATGAAACCAAACGGAGGGTTAACCCTTTTATGCAGAGCCCATTCCATAGATCTACTTAGATTCCGGTCTAGTTGATCTAGGGTTTCTTCATTGGCGCCCACCGATTTCGATTCTTTCTCACCTTTCGTTTCGTTTCATTTAGATCTGCAGCATCATGGCTGACGGATCATCTTTTCAAGGTCCTCGATCTGGGATTCGATGCGTTGTTGTCGGACCTCAGGTCGATGGACAAATAGTTGAGGATTCTTCTGGCGAAGCTAATGCTCAGTATGATCCTAATCATGCGAGTATTCCTGTAACGCCGGCAGCTCCTCAGGTTGATGTTACGTCAATTTTACCACCTGGAGAGACTCCATTATCGTGGTTAATCAAATCTCAAGCGACTCTAAACGCTATGTGTGCTCTCAAACCGGAACTCCAGCTTTTCAAGCTCCGGTTAACGCTCCTCAGGTCCGTGCTTCGCCAGCACCTCGAGTTTTGAGTTATAATACTCAAAGTCATGCTCGTTCCCCTTCGCGCATGCCTGAAGATGGAACAGAAATGTATTCTAAAACCAGGAATGATCCTGTTCATTCTGGTAATAGAAGGCAAGAAGACAACGTTCAACGTCGCACATCAGTCCACTCTCGTTTGGGCCCGCGGTCTTCGCAGAAACGGGACACCCAACACGATCAGCTCGATAGAACGTATGACGAAGGGGATAGTGCGAGTATTTTCAATCGCAGATCATGCTAGTTATTGGCTAAAAGTACGTGCAGTATACAATCCAGAAGCTGAGCATGATTACAATTTGGTGTATCGCCCAACCGAAGCAGCTGAGCAATCAAAGTTTACCAGAGAGATAGCACTGCACCGTTGGAGCGAGCGAAATTACCATCCAACATTGGAAAGTTTAACGGTTTGACTGATCCTGATGATCACATGCGCCTCTTTACCGGTGCAGGGTTACTTGGGTGCTGGACATTGCCAATGTGGTGTCACTTATTTGTACAAACCCTTACTGGCGCTGCGCGCCTTTGGTTTGATAATTTGCCGGCAGGTAAACTTTCCTCTTGGAATGACTTAAAAGAAAATTTTCTTACACACTTTAGTCAGCAACGGCGATACGTGCGCGACTCCTCAGATGTAATGAATATCTGGCAGAGGGACGATGAAAGCCTCGAAGATTTTATAACACGTTACAATAAAGAGGTGTTGGAGATTGGAGGTGTCCATGAAGACCTTATACGCGCGTAGTTCAAGTATGCGGTAAGGTGCGACGAAATGATTAAAGTGTTGTCCGGTACAACTGGCCTTCCAAAAAACTGGGATAAACTCATGGCGGCAGCCAAAGTCAACGCCCAGACTGAGCGCAACTTAAGTTCTAACAGGCCACCTCTACCTCAGAATCGTCCGCAAGACCTGAGTAGAGGTAGTCGCAAGTATAAGAGAAATTGGAAAGAATCAAGTTAGAATTCGTATTCTCCTTATTCACCAATTGATGCGCGAGCAACAATCAACAAGATAACAACTCAAAAAGCGATTAAACAAGAGAATAGGGAACGTCAGTGGACTCCCTTAACGAAATCGCCGGCTGAGGTTCTCAGCACTGAGAATTATCAGTTTAAACAGCCGCAACCAATGAAAAACAATAAAGGGCAAGACCCAAATTTGTTCTGTGACTATCATAGAGACACAGGCCACACAACAGATAACTGCATCAGTCTGCGCACGGAGATTGAGAAAGCATTAAAGAGTGGGAAGCTTACACATCTAGTCCAGAATGTGCGCAAAGAGATTAAACAGATTACGCGCAAGAACGAAGGGCCTAGCAACAAGAAAATGAAACAGCACGTTTCCATGATTCAAGGTGGATCATCGCGCAAGCGTAGACTTCAACATTTTCAAAACAACACTTGGCGCGAACAGCAAGTCATTTTTCCTATTGTTCCAGGAGGTCCTCAAGAAGACCGACCAGCAGTTATCACTGGTATCTTTGGGCACTACCAAACATACTATATGTTTATAGATCCGGGTAGTTCCATGGATATCATGTATGAGAAGTGCTTCAAGCAACTAGATCCTAAGGATAAGGCAAGCTTGGAATCAGTTGATTTTCCATTAACTGGGTTCTGCAATTAGGCTGTCTTTCCTCTAGGACAAATCCTTTTTCCTGTTACTTTATCTGATGGGAGGTGTTCTCGAACGAGTAACGTCAACTTCATGGTGATGCCAGCAAATTCCCGTCATGATGTACTATTGGGGGCCGCGCAACGTGATTTTAGTATGATTACCTCCGCTCCACATGCTGCTTGTGGTTTTCCGACACCAAATGGTATAGTTATACTTTATGCACGGAAAGAGATCATGTCAATTGAGGAACCAGTTATGAAGGCTGGCAAGACATTGCCAAGCAACGAACCAGAAAAGTGGGTACTCAACAATAAGTACCCTGAGCAGACAATCTAATTAGGGCCTGCAGTCAGTATTGGAATTCGCGCAAAGCTTAACTACTGTTGTTTCACAACAAAGACATTTTTGCCTGGACACCTGCTAACATGGTTGGTGTCCCGCGCGACGTTGCGGAACATTGGCTGAATGTATTTCCATCAGCAGAACCAGTTGTGCAGTAAAAGCGCAGCCTCGGGTCAGAAAAGACAGAGGCAGTGAACGAACAAGTCACCGAGTTATTAAATGCTGGTATTCTGCGCGAAGTCAAATACCGGACTTGGTGGCAAACCCAGTCATGGTAAAGAAACATAATGGCGGATGGCGGATGTGCGTAGATTTTAAAGATCTAAACAAGGCGTGTCCGAAAGATTGTTATTCTCTTCCTGAGATTGACAAAAAGGTTGACTCATTAGCTTCCTTTCGCTGGAAATGTTTTCTAGATTGTTATAAAGGTTATCATCAAGTCTTGATGAAAAAAGAGGACGAAGATAAAACCACTTTTCGCACGGAGAAGGGCATTTTTTGTTATACCAAGATGCCTTTTGGTCTCCGCAATGCGGGAGCTACTTACCAAAGATTGATGGATACAGTGTTTGGAGATGACATTGGGAAAACTGTGGAGGTCTACATTGATGATTTGGTCATTATGAGTAATTCAGAAGACACTATGCTAGACAACATCCAAAGAACTTTTGATTCTCTGCGCGAGGTAAATCTAAAGTTAAATCCCAGCAAATGCTCATTCGGCATGGAAGAGGGCAAATTTTTGGGTTTCATTGTCACCAAAGACGGTTTCAAAGTTAATCCCGAGAAGGTCGAGGCAATACAAAAAATGTCTTCTCCTACTACCATCAAAGAGATGCAACGTTTGGCTGGAAGGTTAGCTGCGCTAAACCGCTTCCTCGCCAATCACGCTGCAAAGTCTTATCCATTTATTCGAACCTTGCGCAATTGTATGAAGAGCAAAGAGTTCGCATGGACTCCCGAAGCTGATCAAGCTTTCCAGCAGATGAAAGATTGTTTAGTTCAACTTCCCACACTTACTGCTCCTCATGTAAAAGAACCCATGGTCTTATATCTTGTTGCATCTGAGGTAGTAGTAGGTGTTGTCTTGTTGGTAGAGCGCGAAGGGGTCCAGTCTCCAATTTATTATATCAGCAAGATGTTGAAGGATCCAGAGACAAGATATTCAATCATGGAGAAATTAGTTTTAGCATTGGTCCATGCTTCGCGCAGGCTACAAAGATACTTTTCTGGACATGTTATTACAGTTTTAACAAATTTTCACATTGGCCAAGTCCTGGCCAAACTAGATGTTTCTGGACGACTTGGGAAATGGGCAATAGAATTGGGAGGTTATAACATCCGTTATAAACCTAGACCAGCTATCAAAGGCCAAGTTTTGGCAGATTTCATCGCTGAAATTCCCGCCGATAAACTTGAAGGATGCCAAGCAATCCAAAACCCAGTCCCAATCATCGACAATAGAGCCTGGACATTGTTTACAGATGGCGCATCAAACAATGATGGGGCTGGAGCAGGTTTTCGATTAATGAGTCCAGAGGGAGCCGAATTCACATATACAATTTGGTTGGATTTTAAAAGCACCAACAACGAGGCCGAATATGAAGCTTTCCTAGCAGGATTACGCCTCGCTATCAAAATGGGTGCAACAAATTTAGAAGCCCATGTTGATTCATTACTAGTTGCTGAGCAAGTAGTTGGAACGTACGATGCAAAGGGAGATATCATGGCTCTATACTTGGCGCAAGCCAAGGCTCTTATAGCACAGTTTCCAACAATTTAAAATCACACACGTCAAGCTACGCGAAAACAAACATGCTGACGCTCTAAGCAAACTCGCTGCAACTAGTTTCAAGCATTCGGCAAAAGATGTTCGCATCGAGGTTTTAAGTAATCCATCAGTCCCTCTCAAACAAGTGACAATGGTCGAAGTAGGAGATCCATCATGGATGTCTACAATAATGATGTATTTGTTACATGGTTCTTTACCAGAAGATAAAGCGCAAGCACGTAAGTTACGATGCAAAGCCCTCAATTATGAAATGATTGATGGTATTCTGTACCGACGCTCTTACATGGGTCCTTCGCTCCGCTGTGTTGACAAACATGACGCGCAATACCTAATCAGGGAGGTCCATGAGGGGCTATGTGGCATACATTCTGGGCCGCGCATGGTCGTAGCCAAAGTGAAAAGCGCAGGGTATTATTGGCCCGGAATGTACGTTGACGCGGTAGAGATCTTGCGCAAATGCATGTCCTGCCAAAGGCATGCCCCTAAAACGTTGCGCCCAAAGAATCCTTTGGTACACGTCACAACAGCTTGGCCATTTCAACAATGGGCCATCGACTTAGTGGGACCATTTCCAGATGCGCCCGGCGCAGTAAAGTTTATCATTGTTGCGGTAGATTACTTCACCAAATGGGTTGAAGCCAAACCTTTAGCTTCCACTACAGCGATGGTAATTCACAAATTCATCAGGGAATACATTATTTGCCGTTTTGGTCTGCCCATGCGCATTATTATAGACAACGGTCCAAATTTAACGGCTGAAGAGTTGCAAACATGGATGACCGACATGGGAATCCAGCATGTTTTTGCTTCTGTTGCGCACCCACAAGCAAATGGCCAAGTTGAAAGCATAAACAAACAGTTGGTCGACGGTATCAAGGCCTGCCTTGGCACAGCACGGCAGGGGTGGGTTGACGAGTTGCCTAGCATCTTGTGGGCACACCAAACTATACCCAAGACTAGCACTGGAGAAACTCCTTTTAGCCTCGTGTACGGCACGGAGGCAGTAATTCCTGCCGAAATTTGGTTATCATCTCCAAGAATGCTAGCTTTGGAAAAATAAGATAACGAAGAACAAAGGCGCATCGACCTAGACTTATTGGAAGAACGACGAGAAAATGCAGTGATTCGCGAAGCTAAATACAAGTCCCAGCTTGAAAAATATTACAACAAAAGGGTGCGCATCTGTTCCTTTTTGCCTGGTGACTTTGTTCTTCGCGATAATGAAGCATCGAATGCGGAAAAACCGGGAAAGTTAGCCCCGTGATAGGAAGGTCCATACGTGATAAATGAAGTCTTGGGAAAAGGCGCGTACACTCTGAAGCGTATGGATGGATCCAGCATTCCTCGAACCTGGAACGCCCAACAATTACGCCGATGTTATATGTAATCTCAGTCCTCTAAGCAACTTCTGAGCGTTGCGCAACGAGACTGCTTACTTTATTTTATTATGTAATCTTAGTGGCAGCCATAGTTTTGCGCTTTATGAGTATGAATAAAATACTCTGCCACTACTTACAGTCTTGTATATACTCATTTACAAATGCATGCAATTCCTTTGGATAAACAAAAATACAAACTCATGAGCCACAAGCTAACTTAATCTTACGCTCACACATGAGAATGGAAATTGTTCATTTGTCTATCCTACACAAGTAATTGGTCCCATGCAAACATTGTAAAACTGAAGTATATTATAATAACATCCATAGTACTTGCGCCGCAACGTTACAAGTTATCATAAAGTAAAAAATTACAAATTTCCTATTATATGGATTTGGTTCCCGCCTGCTTCTCTGTTGAAGAAAAGATCTCCTTTAGCTTATCAACAAAGTCGTCTTGCTGCAGCGCGGCATCCACAAGGTCCATAATCGGAATTTGCAATTGATCATTTTTCTTTGGCAGCAGAATAAATGGCGGCAGTATTTAGCCCATGCGTGGCAGCACGGCTGGTATACCATTCGGTCTTCAGTACATGAGCCACGTGCAAAGTGCATTCTCTATAGCCCTCGGCATGCCCGTCATTGCGCGCCGCCATCATCAATTCTGCCACTTTCTCATCCAACTCCGTAGAGTTAAGGATGGCATTTTGCGAATCTGTACACAAATACAATCAGTATATGTTACGACAATCAAACCAGACATATATAAAGAAAAGGGAATATTACCTCCACAATCCCATACTCCCGCAACCAGGTAAGCTGGTTCATGAGGGATTCGGTCAAGCTTTCTGCGGTAGCGCGAGCGACCTCCGTGTCGTTAAGTTTTTGTTCGCCTTCAGTTAAACGGCGGATCAACTCGGCTTTCTCTGTTTGGTGGAGGTTGATATCTTTTTTCAAACTATCAACCTCAGCTTGCAGCCGCGCCTGGTCAAAGAGCATAGCAGTTAGATCATCAATTTTTTTTCTCTTAAGAAGGAGAGTCATTTTGGTTGATACCACATTCTGCTCGCTCCTTTCTCTGTGTGAGCGCGCCTCTTCTGCTGCTGCAACTGCATCAGCTTTCTCTTTTTTAAGTTTCTCAATTTCATTGCGCAGGGAAATTTTTTTCTTGTTATCACGATCACAAGCCTCCACAAAGCGCTTACGCTCATCCGCATATTGCGCAGCAGAAGCCTCACACTTGCGCTTCCATGACAGCGCAGCCCACTCTTCAGTCTTCTTCTCCTCCTCAAATTGGGCCTTTTCCGCCTCAAAATCGACGAGCATCTTCAACGTCTTCTCCTTCTCAAGTTTGGCCTTCGCCTTTTCGAGCTCAACCTCATCCCGCTCCTTCTTCATGTTGCGCCATTCGCGCACAATTCTATTCATTGTGGAAGAGGCAAGGGCAGACTCTTGCAGATATGACTCATAGGTAGCCTTGTGGTCCTTTTCTTCCTGGCGCTTCACCTCCGCCGGCGGGCAGATGCCCTTATACCACTCCCTACAGGAGTGCCAATCAGTGAAAACATCACCCTGCTTAACTTTCCACACGGGCTGATGAATCGCAGAGGCCCGCCTCTCAGAATAAGAGCGATAATAATAATCCCCAGGCGTCTCCTCTGGGCCAATAGGCGACTCCTCCTCCGAATCCTCAACAAACACAAAGCCTTCGCTTTGTGTTGAAGGTCCGGCTCCCTTGGATATCAACTTTGACGGTTCCCCAGCATCTGTAGCCGTATCTTTAACCTGCTCGCCAGCAGGATTCTCGGCATCAAAATTTTTGGGCTCTTCTTCCGGAGCCACTTTCTCAACACTTTCCGGGACGATGGGGTCGGCATCAAGAACAGGAGTTTCTTGCCCCGCATCTCCCTCAACATTCTCAGGCCTACGCGGCGATGGTATAGCAAATGAGGTGGCCAGCACAGCCTTCACCATTTTCTCTGCAAAGCATGTCAACAAATACCAAGTATAAGATTCTGCGCAAATTTTTGACAGAAATGCGCAACAAACTAAACGTACCATGTGAGAATTTCTTTGCGAAGGCATGCAGATTGCCCTTCTTGCCAATGCGCGGGCGCGCAACCTTTGTTGGCACATGAGCTTTAGTTTCCGCCTCCTTCCTCTTCTTGGAAGTGCGCTTCAACGCCTCTCCCGGGCTAGAAGGTACTTCCAAGGGATCATCTGGGTTCGCAATGGGAAGAGAGGAGGTGTCAATGGGTTCGGGCTTCGGTTTCTTCAAACCTACAGGTGCAAGACCCTCCAGTGAGTCCGACACCACCACATCATTGCACCAAGAGTCAGATACAAGACGCGTACCTTTCTTGCCCTCAGCTTTCGCAGCAGCTGATGGCTTGGGTTTTTGCTCTGGGTTGGAAGGAGGCGTAGCAACTGCAGCAGCAGTTGGTTTCTTCTTCTTCTTCGAATCAGGGCGTACGCCCAAGTTTAGCAAATCACCTACATAATCAATCATATTGAGCAAAGGTTGCGCCATTAGTTATATTGCAATATTACTTAGAAAAAATGTTCAAGAGTAATATTGCAATATCAACTTAGGCTTTGTAAGAACTTAGTTACCAGTTTTCGAAGATGGTTGCGCCTCCAGATCCTCCTTCTTGGGCAACTCAAAGTTCCCCAAGATTTGCAAGAACCAAGTTTCCTCGCCATCAGCAAGAGGCACGACGGCCATTTTTCCTTTCTCTCTCTTGAAAGAGACCAAGTAGAGAGGCGCAGCTACATAACAAACATTTTTGCATCAGTACATATTTATTGAAAGATATTGCTAAGAAGTTAAAAGGTTACATACCAGTTCCTTCTTCGGTATACACCGGTTTTTCCCGGTGTTCCTTCTTCCAGAAAATACTCATCCCGGCAGCGATGAGGGCCCTCTCCGGCAAAACAATATTGGGCACATCTTTAATATCTTGATACCATACCTCGTCGGCAGGTATGGGAAGGGTCTCCAGCTCGATCTCATCACTGGCCCGGAATGTCATCTTCATCGGGATCACCGTCGCCTTGATGAAGAAGAACTTTTGCTTCCAGTCGTGGTAGGACTTCGGCGGCACCAACAGCAATCGTTTGGCTTGCACACGCTATTTAAACGAATAAAAACCCAACGAGCAGTGCAATTAGTAGAAAACTCTAAACTTCTCGACCGACGGCACGATCTGCATCGACCGGCAAACGAACTCAAAATGCCGGATCCTCACCATTCCCATTGGGCTCAACTGAGAAATGTGAATCTTGTAAAAACCAAGAATTTCCAGCAAGAAATGGGTCACCGGAAGCCGGAAGTTCCCTTCGGCAAATTAATCGTAAAATAATGTAATGTAGCCGGCCTGCGCATCAGCCGCCGTGGCATTCACCACCGGGAAAAACGCCTTCCAGGATGGAGCAAAGAGAAAGTTGGTGGCAAGATTATCAAAATCTTTCTTCGACCACTTCAACGGCGGCAAACTTGACGATGATATCTCAGCAGAACTTGCACCGGTGGCCATAACAAAAACTTTGAAGAAAACTTAGAAAACTTTGAAGGTCGCCGGAAGATATGAACACAAATTTCTCTCGAGTGGTAATCTGGTGAGGAAGCAAATGGATCGTTGATCCCTTTATATACTAACCGCAATTAATGCACGATTTCACTGCAGCGACTTTTGCGACCATCACGTATCCCCAAGTAACCGCATGGGCGAGTGGGGAACAGTAACCGCCCCACGCGCGCGAGTGTCGCCGAAAAGCATTAAATATGGTAAGACATGTATTGTTGACAGCTTGTCAACAGTACCACCACGTCTCAAGAACGTGCGTCGTCACCAACTACACCATCCAGATAAGTGACACATGTCTAAGTATATTTGATATTCAAATACTTTTTCAAAATTCACTTACGACACATTAACAAGATGCATAAAGTAACAAAAAGCTAGTCCTTACTTAGCGCAGCACATTTATCTTAAGTCTAGTGCTCCACCTACTTTCTATTCTTACATAGGAGCAACACTGGACTAGGGGGACTTGAAGGGGTATGGTCCCAAAAACCTTGCGCCAATCAAGGAAACCATACCCATTAATAACTTCTAAGAAAACTACGCGCAGACTTCTTTGCCAAAATAAGATTTATAAGAACTATGCACCAAATATCCAAGAGAGGAAAGGATCATATAACTACCTTGCGCGGGCTCGCGCAAGGTTCAAAGTTAAAATCCTAAACATTCTCTTGGGATAAATGCTTCATTTAACTACCTTGCGCGGGCTCGCGCAAGGTTCAAAGTTAACCTTGAACATTCTCGTTTGATAATGCTTCATTTAACTACCTTGCGCGGGCTCGCGCAAGGTTCAAAGTTAACCTTGAACATTCTCGTTTGATAATGCTTCATGCACAAACCTTGCGCAGATATTTATATCAAAGCAAGTATCCACCAAACGTTGCGCTAAGCAGCAAGGAGAAGAAGGAAGATCAGATTAACTAACTTGCGCTTCTCGCGCAAGGAAACAGTAAATCCTGAGAAACTTTCCCTTAGCAAAATCCTTGACTTAGTGTAGAAGTAAACGGGAATCTTTTCTGTCGTAACAGAATGTACATGTGGCGAATAATAGATGGGTAACAGCTGTGAAACCTTCTAGAAGCCATTAACACCTAATCGTGCAAGCATCTCTTCGGTTATAACCAATTGCCATATGGCAGCATCTGGACGACTGAGGAAGATCACGGTGATGGCATGCTCACATTTATAAGATGTAGTAATCTCATGTTGACACGTGGCACCTCCCTAACCGCTGATGAGCTCACGATCCGTGTGCACTAACGGATTGCAAAACAAACGTTAACGGAATAGAAAAAGATTCCGTTAAAGTTAACAATCTCTCTTTTTGGCGCCAAACACCAGCTATAAATAAGTAACTTAGAGTTCAAGGAAAGGTATTCACTCTCAACTACTCTCTCTCTTATAATACTTACTTCCGACTACCTGTACTTATTCTCATGCCGGAGGATGGTCACGGAGAGAACCCCCCTTCTCCCCGTGGCGAGCTAACGGTGTTCTGTTTTGCAGGTTCAGCAGAAGTACTGTATTATTCACCATCCATCATGAAACCAAACGGAGGGTTAACCCTTTTATGCAGAGCCCATTCCATAGATCTACTTAGATTCCGGTCTAGTTGATCTAGGGTTTCTTCAGATCACTTGTAAGTGTTCCTTTCCTTTGTATTTTTGTTTTATAGGCTTTTAAAGCCAAAAGTCAAGCATTTTTTATAAATGCTTTGACTTTCGGTTTAGACCTTAATAGTCCAGCCATTGTTCAAGACAAACATGTCTACGTGATTGTAATTAGGTAGGTGTTAATCCCTCAAAAGGGCACCTCCTGAAAATCATGTTTACTAGGTCAATTGACGGGTCAAAGTTTAATGCTTTAAAAAGTCAAACGGGTCAGATTTTATAAATATTATAATCTGAGTTTATAAATGTTATAAAATATGTTTTGACACTTAAACATATTGGTAATAATTATTAGAACATGTGGGAACATGTTCTGCTCGTCAATTCCAGTCTTAGGTCGGTTCGCAACCGAAAGTCGCAAAGTTTGACTTCTGCTTTGACTTTCGATTCTGACCCGATTTAGCAACTTTAGCTACTGATTTTAAGTTGCATTATGATCATATTATAATGTAGGATAACCCTCTAAGGTTATACTACATGATCATAATCAGATTCTGAGTTTTTGCACACGTCTTATATAATGTCATACCTTGACCAAAATGTCCTTTTTGCCTAAAACATGGATTTAATCAAGAATGAACTTGCAAATGTTTTACCTACTGATATGTTAGTATAATTAACATATCATGATGTTATTAAACTGAACATAGTCTAAGTTTTGACTAAAGAACGAAAGTGTCGATATTTAATGACCGAAACGCCCTTTTGGCGCATAGTATGGTTTTAAACCATAACTATCAACTAAAACTTGATACCTACTGATATCACAACTTATTTAAAATGTTTTCATAGTAGGTACATGATCATAACTATATTTCTAAATAAAACCTCAAACTATGTGTGGAATGACCAAAATGCCCCTTCGGTGCATAGTTTGGTCTTAAATCATAT
Source organism: Scalesia atractyloides (assembly GCA_947069175.1). Lineage (NCBI taxonomy): Eukaryota > Viridiplantae > Streptophyta > Magnoliopsida > Asterales > Asteraceae > Scalesia > Scalesia atractyloides. The sequence goes on from CAMTDV010000030.1 coordinate 35,616,739, forward strand.
AACACATATATGTTTGATTACATACTGATATTATATCATAATTATAATATTTTTTACAGAATGATCATGTACATAACATCAGTTTATACGCAAGTTCTTGTAATACGTCGTATAATGACTAAAACGCCCTTCTGAGGCATAGTTTTATTTTAAAACCTTAACAGGCATATAAGTTCATATCCTACTGATTACAACTTATTTAAAGTATATTGGCATATAGAACTTGTTCATGACTTATCCGGTTACCCGATATCGCTTATATGCATACGGTTAATCTTATGTACTCCGTTTACGTAAGTTTACCGAAACGGGTCAAACCTTATCTTTTTTACTTCAAATTCCATAATGTTATTTGTATACCCATATTATATAAGTCTTAGTACTTGATGGGTTTAAACTACATTCTATTCTGGTCATCGCTTAATCTAGTGTATCGTACCGTTTTGATTAATTTAAGTTAACCAATTCAAGTCTATGACTTGAATAGGATCCGTTGACATTCTAATTGGTTATTAATACAATTCATTCTAGACTAGAGCCTTCCAGTAAATTGCAAACCGAGCTAGTTAATTGGATACGGATGTGCTTATTATATTTTCTTATTTTATAAAGACTTGCTTAAGCCAGGTAAATACTCTTAACCTATTTCCCCTATACGTGCTTGGGATACGGTATATTATTACTGCTTGGTCGGGTATGGGATCATATGTCGGATTGTGACTAGAAAATCCGCATAACCCGTTTTAATCTGTTTTGTCTGATAACTTAAACATTGGGGGTTAACCCGACCGTGTCCCAAATATCCTCGACTCACTAAATTGCTAATGGCCACAACTTGTGCACGGGGTATAGGCATACACCTGACAGATGCTTATGCTATATAAAATGTTTTCTTACCCATATTGGGGATACCCCTACGTGGGTTAAAGTGGTGTGTTGGTTAATCATGTTATTTGGTTTCTGCACCGGACCCCATATGTATTGACAGGCTTGTAAAACTGTATACAAGATCATTTTGAATTGTCCCAAGTTATTTATGAAAATCATGTGCCTTGTGCACTTAAAACAATTTTGAAATATTTTCAAAATGTGTCGGTTATTTGTATTTTAAATGACGTATTTTCAAAAGACTGAGCGCAGGTTGCAAAGTACGTAATTAGGCTGGAAGCTGCTCGGTAAATGCTGAATAGGAATTTGCAACTCCTTGCATTGAAGCGTAGAGTCTGTTATATAATCGCCTTGTACATTTTACGATCCGCCTGTGGATCTTACTACAAACATCTGTAATATTATTATTTTGAACTTTGGACATTTACGTTTGTAATAATATTTTAAATCCAAGACTTCTGTTGTTTGTGTTGTTTGACTATGACGACACCAATCTTATGTCACGATACTCCCCACCCGGGCCCACCGGGATTTGCTTGGAAATTCGGGGTGTGACATAATGACTCACTCGTCCGTTCGAAATCACTCGTTCGCTCAAAAATACTTAGCCATATTTTTTGCGATTTTGGGCATGAAAACTTGTGATTTTGGTCTAATCTTCTGACATGTTGTTCAACATGCAAAATAGATGTCCTCTAAAGTTTTGATCAAAATTGAACCATGAAAAGTGTAAAAAATAAAAAAAATGAGTAGAAGAATGGTCTTGAATCTTGAAATTCTTGAGTTTTTCTTGTAGATATCAGCCTCCTTAGCTTTGGCCACTTTTAAGGACCGGTTTGGTTGACTGACAACACACGGTGATATCAGGCTTCAAATGTATGTGCGGAATCCATAAAAGTGAGGTAGAAGAAGCAAGAATATCATAATTTCTTAATTTTTCAATAATTTGGACCACATAACAGTACATAGTGGTGATTTGACAAAATCTGACCTCTAGAGTGAAATCCCAAGTTGTGAGATCATGCGCCCAAAACATCATTTTATAGACATTTGGTTTGGGGCGGATGACACTTTCAGGCGGTTAACTAATCCGTGCGTATGAGTCCTCATCCGCACGGATGTGACTCATCCGTCCGGATGTGTTCTTTCACATTACAAAACCTTTCAACCCATATACAAGTTATGTTATCCTATAAATCAACTAGACACGATACAAAGACGTAGGCAATAAACATCTGTACTAACAACCTGATATTATGTAAGCCATATGTGTCTTTGCAAGGATATTAAGATATCTAAAAGGGTCATCAACCCTAGGAATTTAGTATCCAGCTAATGATGATCTGGAGCTAGATGGCTTTTCAGATAGTGATTTTGCAGGTTGTCTCACAACAAGAAAGTCAACCACCAGTACTTAGGGAATGCAATACTCTCTTGGCATAGCAAAAAACTGATGTGTTAAACTCAACTGCTAAAACAGAATACATTGTAGTAGCCAGGTGTACAACTCAAATCCTCTAGTTGCAAAATCAACTTTTGGACTATGTTATTATTGCTCTTAAAACTCCTATCAAAATGGACAGTGAAGCTGCACAAAACATTATCAAAAATCACGTCCAGCATTCAAGTATAGAACATATTGATATCATACACCACTTTGTTAGGGATTGCTATGAAAAGGGTCTGATTTCAATACATCATGTGTCCGCTGCAAATTAATTTGCAAATATTTTCACAAAACCACTAGACACACTAACATTTCAAAGTCTAATCTCAACTTGGAATGTCATAATTAGAATACTTTATTTTACACAACTCTATATAATATAATAAATGAGATGGATTTGGGACACTTGGCATGTTGTGGTGGAACCTTAAGGTGATTTGGGAGGAAATGCATATGAGCAACTCTCTAGAAGGTTTATTAATGAAAATTTTATTTTTGGAAAATATTGATATATTCATTTTCTTTCTCAAATATTGTAACATAACGTATTTTTTAAACCTTAAAAGTCGCTTTCTTCTGCATCCTTCTGCTTGAAGCCTCGACAATCAAATCGATATCAGGTAAGCAAATCTTCCTTTAGTAGTTGTTAATCGTTTTGTTAATCAAAATAGGTTTGGTTCTTGTGGCGTACTGAATCCATTATCCATTATATTTGCATTCTTTATTTCATGTTAATCACAGAGCATTTTAAGGTTTCGCCTTCAAGCTGTATCTTTTTATTTTTCTTCAAGTTTAGATATACAATTGTATGTGTCTTTAAGTTTAGATAAACAATTGTATGCAAATTCAGTGGGTATGATTTATATCTATACATTGGTTGTTTTATGTACATGCATTAGGTTTGATATTCTTTACTTTGTTTAAAATTGAAAGGTTTGATGATGCATGCCAAGTGTTTGATGAAATGTTTCAATAAAACTGAATTTTATTACCCATGTTTTTCATAACAGTAGATGTTCGTGTTCGATCACGCACTAAAAGGAAGAATCGTGAGCCTCCAAAGCGGTTTAGTCGACCAAGGGTATGATCTCTTAAACATATAATTATTCTTATGGAATGTGAAACATGATCTCCGAAACAAAGCTGGGTTTTTCATTTTGGAGTTGATAATGGATTGCATCAAAGGCTATATAAAATTGGTTTACACATGCTAAAAAATTAAATTTGATGCATGTACAAGTATATGGGTGCTATACAACTTCTTTTAGCTTTCACTAATAGAGGCAAATAGGGAGTGACATGGTGGGTAACAGGTTAAAATTGGTAACTTTTTGTACAGACTGGAACGGTCTTCGTCAGACTATAGTGAGTAGAGATTTTTTTTTAAGTTTGTGAATAATGGTTCAAGTTATATACTTAATAAGATGTTTTATTTGTTGAATGTAACTATGTTAAGCCTGATGCAAACTGAGAGGCTACAAAGGGATATTAAAAACACAAATCTTTTTAGATCCGATGCAGATTAAGAGGCTGCAAAGGGAAATTAAAAACACAAATCTTTTTGGATATGACTGGACCGAGGATATATGATAACAGATATAAGGTGGCCCTTATATTTTCATATTGGTTATCTTGGCTTTTTAAGGTGGCTCTTATATTTATTATATTGGTTGTTGTAGTTTCTAATGAAAGTTTTCTTTTCAGGTCTTCCCAAATAGAATATGGTAGATTATTTTTTATGTTATCTCTTTTTGTGAGGACATGGAACTTTGTTAGATATACTTGAAGCTTATATTTAATGAGGTTACATTTATGGTAGAATATTATCTTATTCATGGATATTTCTTTTTAAATTTGTATTATCACCTATTAGAAAATTATCACGTAAATCTAATATGGTTAAATTCGTGTATATTTCATCGCGAATTGTTGGATTGGCCGGAGAATCCTGGGAACAAGTATCACAAGACTCCAATAATGTAAGATTTTTGTAACTCATTTTTATATTCATCCGTGTTATTTCCAATACTTTGTTTATTATTATGTGTTTTCACTTTTAAATGATTGGGATTATTGTGAAATATTGTTATTAGGTTAGTTTTGAAATGATCGATCTTATATCTCAGTGACAAAGGTTTGTGATGAACACCCTACAATCTAACGCTTTAGTTGAAATAGGTATGCATGTTGATTATGTGTTACCCTAACTGAAAGCTTATATTTGTTTATAGAAATTCTGCAAGTGCAAAGCATACTTTTGCTAAAGTTGGAGAAAGAACCCTACATTCTAAATTTGTTCATCCGCTAGTTTCTTTCACAACGATTATTTCGGCTTCACAGGTGAGTTTTTGTGTTTCCCTCTTTTTATCATGCTTTTTAAACTACAATCATTCAATTTGTATATGTTGTTTCTTGAATCATGTACATATTCAAAACCCTAAATTGATTGTTGTTTTGAAGATCACCCTTTTTTTAATTGATTTTAGACTTTAGCAGATAGATTTTCATACCTAAATTGATCATAGACTTTATTTTGTAAGCATCTAAATATGAATTGTTTTCTGGCTTAATCGATTATAGGTTACTGGGTGTTTGGACAAAACTGATGAAACTTTAAGGATTATAAAAGATTCAAGTGGATTATAAAATTTTAACTTTAGCTGCAGCGTCTAATATATGAAGCTTTTTTGAACAGTGAGATTGTTTTTTCAGCATTTGGTGGCTCGCCTTTGGTTGCTATCAAGGTAATGTATTTGGTTTCTTTTTAACTTCAGTTCTGTCAATTTATATGTACATCATATTAATGTCATTATTAACCTGTCAATTATACATTTATTAGTTTTGTTTTATAACTCTTAAATTTAGAAAAAGGACATCCTTCCATGATGTCAATAAGATAATACATGGCCCCTTAGCTGGTTTAGGGTGTTGCTTATTCATGCCCTTATCATACCATTGTTAGTTAAAATTGGTGCTTAGTTATTTACTTTGTTTGTTGATGTGCTAAAAGTGGTCAATTAAAAACTAACTAATATTAACCTTAAACTAGACACTCTAAGTTTTAAAATTTTATAACTAAGACTCTCTAAAACCTAGACCACACGACCGACAAGTGTACCGGTCTATGTAGTAAAGTTGAAGTAAGTCCGAACATTGAACTCACGAGACTCTACTGACTACGAATACTAGACTCGACTAACTTACCTAAGACTGACTCGACTTCATTGTTTTGTTGTTGGGGGAGTTCTAACAAACTACTAAACTAAACTAAATTAACTAAAACCGACGAAGACACAAACTGAGACTGATCAGATGATGGAAAACACACTACCTAGGCTAGAATCCTAACCATGCTAGACACGTTCTATCGGTTGTGGAACTAATGTGGAACTCGGATCTTAAGATACTAAACCTATAGAATAACCGAATAGGACTCTCGACCCTTCTCAAGAAGACACCTATGGCATTCGACTAGGTTGTTCAACTACCGGTTTGTAGGACTCCCTAACATGCTATCCTAGTGTAATATTAAAGTACCCTCTAGACAATCTACCTTACAGTATGAAAATAGCAGGTAACTATGATTTTATGATTAGACTCGATAATCAAATAATGAAAGGGCAACTAAGGGATATTCTCACGAAATATCTAACCCTAGCAATCTAACACTAAAGACAAATCTACAACCTCTCATTTCAAAGCTATTGAAATCAGTAGAATACTTAACCGTATTCAAAAGCTCAATCACATTTCCTACAGAAATCGTGCACAATTAACCGTAAACTAGTCACTAACACAGTCTATGACCTAACTAGCATTCATACATGGAAGACATCCACAAAAACGCAAGCGAAACATTTGATGAAATTTAAATAAGATTAAATAAGCAAAAACATCTAATCATTAAAATCAAAGTTCTTTACTTTATTATTAAACCCACATAGTAAGTCTAAAACCAAATAAAAACATAATCATAAGATGGTGTCCATCATAACCTAGGCACTCTTCAAGATTTTTAGCCAAGAAACATAATAAAAAAAAAGAAACAAGTCTTAAATAACAAATAAATCACAGTATCAAGTTTGAGAACACAAAGTAAAACAACCTGGACTATAACTTGTTGCCTAATCGACCCGAATCTCAAATCCCAATCTTGAAGCTCGATGCAATAAACCTTTTCTTCTCTTGATCACCTACTGTTTCCTATGTGACTTCTAGCGTACCCTTGGAACTCCAAAAGAACAAATAAAATTCCTTATGTTTTCTCTCGACCCCAACACTAGGTCTCCCCCCAAAATAATAATTCGTCTAGCCTCTATTTATAATATATACATACGACTTAAGTGGGTATCACAGTTAGATTGCAATACAAATGTTCACATCATGTGGGCATGAAGTAGATCGCGACACATCAGGTCCAAATGAGTGGGCTCACTATATTCCATCGGCCCAAAGACTCCATCTAATCCAATTAGTTTCGGTATTCCCTCTCTTTTACGTCTTGTATGGTCTATTAAAAATAATATGGCAGCAATGTATGATATAATATCATTCCTTGTACACTAATAATGCAGCCTCCTTATATATATTTTTTATCTTGAGGCACCCCCTTCTCAATTAATATCCCAAAATTTTCCTTCCAACTAAATCGTCCCAACAGCAAAAGAATTATATGCGGTCAACGAAAATTAGAGTTGGTCAACAATACCAATTCACTTCATTCTCACTTTTGTCATGACATGGGGTATTCAACTTTCAACATAATGCCACTTCTTGTCCCTCAACTCCTTATAGGTGTCACAATGAATTTTTCACTTGTATATATTAGCAATTCAGGTCCCTCGTGTTTTATTATATATTTCCTGGTTCTTCAATCTATTAATCCATTTAAGACCGTTTCGATTCCTTTTTCGCATCGGGACCTGTACAAAATAAAATAATAACACATACAAATAAACTAATAAAAACGACTCTAATAATATACAGAAATGTAGAAATTTCAAATGATAAAAGTGTGTGTTTTGCAACCTATCAAATATTCCCATACTTATCTCTTTTTCGTCCCATTGCAATGGAATCAGAACTATGACCACTAGTTTCAAAAAAAAAACTTTAGATTTCTTAAATTAAATGACTCAAGAACGTTTAACCACGATTACAGTTATGGTTATCCACTTGAACCCAACCACCGACTTATCAAGCCTCTTTCATGCTCTCATTAAGTTCAAGTTAAAAATTCACCTAAGGGTCTCACACTCAAGGTCAACAAATCTACATAATCCGGTCTCGAGCTTATAATGCAAAAAACTTGATGTGCTAAAATTGGTCAATTAAAAACTAACTAACATTAACCCTAAACTAGACACTCTAAGTTTTAAATTTAATAACTAAAACTCTCTAAAACCTAGACCACACAACCGGAAAGTGTACCAGTCAATGTAGTAAAGCTGAAGTAAGTCCGAGTATCGAACCCACGAGACTCTACTAACTACGAATACTAGACTCAACTCACTTATCTAAGGCTGATTCGACTTCATTGTTTTGTTGTTTGGAGGGGATCTAACAAACCACTAAACTAAACTAAATTAACTAAACTAAACTAAATTAACTAAATTAACTAAAACCGATGAAGACACAAACTGAGACTAGGATGTGATAAGATGATGGAAAACACACTACCTAGGCTAGAATCCTACACATGCTTCACACGGTTATGGAACTAATGTGGAACCGAGATCTTAAGATACTAAACCTATAGAATAATGGAATAGGACTCTCGGCCCTTCTCAAGAAGACACCTATGGCAATCTACTAGGTTGTTCAACTACCGGTTTATAGGACTCCCTAACATGCTATCCTAGTGTAATATTAAAGTACTCTCTAAACAATCTACCTTACCATATGAAAATTGTAGGTAACTATGATTTTATGATTAGACTCGATAATCAAATAACGAAAGGGCAAATAAGGGATATTCTCACCAAATATCTAACCCTAGCAATCTAACACTAAAGACAAATCGACAACCTCTCATTTCAAACCTATTGAGATCAATAGAATACTTTCCCTATTCAAAACCTCAATCACAATTCCTATGGAAATCGTGCACAATTAACCGTAAACTAGTCATTAACACACAGTCTATGACCTAACTAGCATTCATACACGGAAGACACCACAAAAACGCAAGTGAAACATGTGATGAAATTTAAATAAGATTAAATACGCAAAAACATCTAATCATTAAAATCAAAGTTCTTTACTTTATTATTAAACCCACATAATAAGTCCAAAACTGATTAAAAACGAAATCATAAAATGGTGTTCATCATAACCTAGGGAGTATTCAAGAGTTTTAGCCAAGAAACATAATCAAGAAAAAGAAACAAGTCTTAAATAACAAATAAATCATAGTATCAAACTTGAGAAAACAAAGTAAGACAAACCGAACAATGACCCATTGCCTAATTGACCTGAATCTTGAATCCCAGTCTTGAAGCTCGATCCAATAAACCTTTACTTCTCTTGGTCGCCCACTGTTTCGTATGTGACTTCTAGCGTACCCTTGGAACTCCAAAAGAGTAAATTAAATTCTTTATGTTTTCTCTCGACCCCAATAGTAGGTCTCCCCCCAAAAGAATAATTCATCTAGCCTCTATTTATAATATATACATACGAGTTAAATGGGTATCACAATTGGATTGCAATACAACTGTTCACATCACGTGGGCTTGAAGTAGATCAGGTCCAAATGAGTGGGCTCACAATATTCCATCGGCCCAAAGACTCCATCTAATCCAATCAGTTCTAGTATTATTCCCTCTCTTTTGCGTCTTGTATGGTCTTTAAAAAATAATATGGCAACAGTGTATGATATAAACATTCCTTGTACATTAATAATGAAGCCTCCTTATATTTTTTTTATCTTGCGGTACCCCCTTCTCAATTAATTGTCATCCTAAAAAGTTCCTTCCAACTAAATGGTCCCAACAGCAAAATGCCAATTCACTTCATCCTCACTTTTGTGGTGACATGTACATAAAATATTCAATTTTCAGCATAATGCCACTTCTAGTCCCTCGACTCCTTATAGGAATTTTCACTTTCATATAGTAGCAATTTAGGTCCCTCATGTTTTATTATATATTTCCCGATTCTTCGTTCTATTAATCCATTTAAGACCGTTTCCATTCCTTTTTCGCACCGGGACCTGTAACAAAATAAAATAATAAAACATATAATAAAACTAATAAAAACGATAACAATATACAGAAATGTACAAATTTCAAAGGATAAAGGTGTGTGTTTTGCAACCTATCATTTGTATACAAAAAAAGTTTTAAATGCTTAAAACTTGATATAGTTGAAGATTCATGTGAAGAAACATGATTCACATCATTTTATTTCATCATTAGTTTGAACTTAAAACCTAATGTTGATTCAGGTACAACATGTTTTTAAGATAGAAATGGAAAAACTACAACAACTATAATTTGAAAATGGGACGAAAGCATGCATTTTGTTAGTTAAGTATGTTTTGAAAAGGAAAACGTGACCCATTTTAGATGTTCGTTTGTTGTGGAGAAAAGAAACGCCTCCAAAGTTCCCCACAAGATATATTCTAACTCACTTTGTTATTACTTTAAACGATCTTACCCCTAAACTAAACGTAAAGGGAATTCTCTATTACAGGAAAATTTGTGTCATTTGTCATATTTATGATTGTTTTAATAATTTGGCAGTTATTTTTTATCTTTTTTAGGAGAAGTTTCCACCAACTTATTCATGACTAAAACCATACCAAAGATGTTTAGTAAACGACGAGTATGAAATTGCAGATGGAGAGAAGCTAACATTAGAGCATCGTCAGCCATAGATACAAGTTTTCTTATACATAGTAGTGAAAAGACGTAAAAATTGCATCTTAACCAATCGTGCATGTAAAATATGACTCATGAAAGGAAAATGCAAGAGAGGTGATGGAAGCTAAAGTGGTTTGCAAAGGAAAAAAATAAATGGTACTTTTGTGTATATTGGTTTGGTATTGGAAGGCAAGAGAACAATTGAAGTCGGATTCGGGTCCCATATTTTCGAACAATTTTCATCAGATGAAATTAGGACTGATGAGATGCTTTCATCACATAAGACGTTTACAAGGGCAATAAATTTGGGCGCAATAAGGTAAAACATGTATCTTTTTGTTTTTTTTTTTTTTTGTTGTGATTCTCACTTTTTAAAACAGAGCAATCTTTGATGTAGTATGCAATGGATTTTTGTTCTAAACAGAGGGTTGTGGTTCGTTTTTTTAAAAGAGCATCATCTAATGTATTACAAAGGATGTTAAATTGGAGTTCTTTAGATATTTTGTTACATCACTTTGCCTATTTTCATTGTTTGTTATAAAATGGATGATGTGTTTGAAGATTTAGTTGCTTGTTTGTTTTGTCTATTTAATAACAACACTAGTTTAAGTTCTCGTGTGTTACACAGGTTGTATAAAGGAAATATTTCTTATAAATATATTTGTTTTAATAAATGACACATAGATGTAAATGCTATTGTAGTCACCATTGGTTCCCGTAACACGATTGTTAAGATATTTTAACACCCCATACTCTTTAACACGAACTAGCTTCTCATTGTGAAATGTACCATTAATACTAATATGGTATGAGTACCGAAGTTGTTTGAATGGTATCCGTTAAGTTCCATGGCAAAGAAAAAACTCAACTATATTTGACTCACTCGAATAAAACTTTAATTGAGTAAAATTATATCTAAACCTGGATAAAAGTAAGCACGTCACAACAACATATTTGAAATTTTATAAAACACTATATGTTAAAAGTTATAAGCAAAAAACAAAAAAAAAAAATATATATATATATATATATATAATATATATATATATATATATATATATATAAGAATAGAGTGGGAATAAAACTTAAAATGCATCTATATAACTTTCTAAGTGGAACATGAGGACTTTTCTAAGCCAACACAAAGATGACATCTCCAAGAGCAGCTAAAGATTTGTTTATATGTTGCCCGCTTCCTTGAGCCTATCCCCTACCACGTCAGCCCGGTCTATTCATTCGCTTCCTGCAACACTTACAGATCCATCGTTCTTCAGGTCCGTTCTATGAGCACGGATTGTAACAACAGTGTTAAAAATAAATTAAAAAACATAAGTATTATTTTTTAACTAAAATTATCAGCAACACAATAATTCTAGATCTGAACATAATGGAAGCAAATTCAAGATCAAAGTTTTTTAGAATACAAATATGAGAGAAGAGAACGAACATAAGAAATATACATCATTTACAGCATGGCAAACCAACATTAACCACATCTGAATTTAATTATGTAGAGAACCAACATATATATGGAAAGAATTGTAGCAATGCTATCCTTTAATAAATTGTCACCAAGAAGTGATCTAGATGTTGGTCAGTTCTGTTTAAACGTAATGGAAAACATGTAAATAATACCTGATATAGCAGACATGCCGGTAGAGAATCCAGTCAGAGACGTTGCCATGGAGTTCGACATAGTTGTCAGCTTGATCTAGTTCCCCTTTAGGATGTATGTTCTTGATGGTAGTACCAAGTTCTTTAGGGTTGAAGAACTCGTAGTAATGGAGCGAGAGGAGGAGCGATTTATTGTTGATGTTATGAATGTCTAACCCTAATCCCTCTCTAGTAATCTCCTTATATACACCCAAGGGGAAACCCAATTAGTTAATTAGGGTAAATCGACCCGTCAACAATTACCAACTAATTATATTATAGGTTTTAATATATTTTGATCTATATTATATAAATGATAATGATGGCTATATGATTAAATAAATATAAATAAATATTTAATCTTGCATTCTCCCACTTAGCCGAATAATCATTTATCATGAGCATTAGGTAATTCTGATAAGAAGTTAATACTCATTTTAGCTTTAAACCAATAACCGTAGTAGAGAAATACAGCTGTTGAATCATCATTCGACTCGAGACCCCCATTAGTCATACTACAGTCTCATTTAAAACCTAATAGTTATGATCAAAATATTCAAATAAACCCTTTAGCATTTGATTTGTATTTATAGTTGTCTATATGTCATTACACCGGCAGAACATATGTTAGAGACATACAAAATCAAACTGATGAGGAAAATTAATTAATAGTTAGTCATTCATAGTACGATATGCAGTTGTACATGGTCATCAATTCAAAACCCATCTTTTTTATGAGCTCTTTTAATAAGACTTATGGGTAATAGACCTTTCAGTTATAGGATCCTTAAGCATATCATAAATGCATTTGATACAAAGATTTAGTTTCCTCAATTCATTCGTAAACGAATAATTAATTTTGTATCGAAATTTAATGTAGCACCTCTCGAACTATTACTGTTCAAGGAGACATTGTAGCTAACTTTATCACAACAAGTCTTCAAAATATAATTAAGATGGAGTTAATAAACTCATAAGTCCACTGATAAATTCTTAACAACAGTTAGTGACTATTGCTTTGTGATCAGCAATGTATTATGTCATTGTAACTTAGGTTGTTGATATCAGTCCATTATGACTCCTCCATGAGATAGATTTTGTCTGTTGACATAAGGATATGCCCTGAAATTACATTTTGTCAGATTTGAATATTAAAAGTTAGAGTAATCAACCGGTTTGAGTTCTCATTTCTTCTTTAAATTATAGCCTCTCATTTCCTTTATAGATATTTAATACTCCATAAGATTCTTCACATTAATCTAGACATATCTAGTGTGTTGCAATGTGAGTAATATCTAAACGAGTATAGACTTGAACTTACATAAGGCTTCTAACTAATGAAGCATAAGTAAATAATCTCATTTATCATTTTATCCTCTAAACGAGAGCAATAATATTTGTTACATATGTAAGGACCCATTTAAGGTTAAACTTATGGAACGAAAGTAATGCCCAATTGCTCTATCTCAACATGTTATGATATCTATCATGTAAGAGATATCTCTGAGATCTATTATATCAAAGTTTGTGTTAACAATGCTTTGACTTATGTAACATATACTTGTCAAAAGAATGTCATTTTTATAGAGTCAAGTTTGTTTTAGTTGTTCCCACTCATTTTGAGGTAGGTACATTAATCCACTTGGTTCTTGATGAAAATAAGTAAATAAGATTTCATCACATTTTGATGTTTGCATTTAACCCATACATAGATTATATTGGCTTATAGACAAACTGTTCTTTAACCATGAGTTTAGAACTTTCAGGTTGTTTGATGAACATGTAAATATGTCAGCCAGTTGTTAGGGACAGTTGTCTTAATGTTTATCTAATGTAGCTCAAAACTATTGTAAGCTACTAGAACAGTGATGATCCTAAAAGAAATCTTTTTTAATGTAGGTAATAAAGATTCTTTGATAATTTATCTATTCCTGAGTATAACATTTGACAATCAATCATGCTTTTTTGTGTCTTAACGTTTATATTAGGACTTGGTTTAGTTATGAACACTCTTAGGTAATCCAATCAAATCCCAAACGTTATTCGAACACATAAAATCGGTTTTACAAGAAAACTGTTTTATTCCATTTAGAAGATTGATTGACGCTAATGGCTTAATTAGAAGAGATAGGATTAGTAAACTTTTCCAAAATCCATTTCAACTTTAGTTAGAGAGGTTATGTAATCATCAGAGTTAGTAGGTTTTTAAACCTAGATGACATCCTAAGTTGATTATTGGGTTTATTAGAAGTTTCAGTTTTATGGATTAGCTCTTGGTTAGTTTGCTATCATTTTCAGGATTCTAAGTTTGTAATAGTTGGTGCAATATAGTGTACAAGAGGTGTAATCAGAGTTAAATTCAGAGTAAAATTTAATAACACTCTCCCCCCCCCCCCCCCCCCGCATCTTGTATTCCTTGCAAGTCATGATAAAGACTTTTACTACTCCCACTGACATTAGAAGTCTTTAGGAACTCAGCATGCTTAAGTTCAATATTTAATGACCAACATATTCTAATAGAGAAACAAATTAATGACGTTATTCATTGTAGTTTCTCTTGTTGAGGATTATATTAGTTTAGGTAAGAAATCTAAGTATGCCCACAATTAAGCAACAATGAAACCTTTGTAAGAGTAGCATTAGATTTTAAGGAGACAAATTTTAATAGAACAGTGTCAAGATGGAGCAGTGTCTTGTACAAGAGGTGTAAATTGAAGTAATATGAAGTGTTCACATCCCCCCACCTCTTGCAACTTTTGCAAGTTGTAATTAAGTCACTTAATGCTCCCACTGATCTTTGATGTCTCTAGAAATACTATAAGAGAAATTTCAATGAGGTACGTAACGCGGGAACCTATCATATATATGTTAGACTTTAATTACTTGATTTCCTTAATGTCCAGATGTCATAAGAGGCTTAGGGACATATTTACTAGAAATCATATGAAGTACATATATGAATAGATTTCTTTAAGACTATGGGCCATATGAGACAAATTTAGATACAAGTAGATAGTCTTTAATTGATAAATGAATTATGTCTAAATATTTCATTTTGAATAAGTTCCATGAATGTTAATGAAATATAACTTATGGTGGACCCATACTTATTCCTTTAGCCAAAATATATTAGAGCTTTTAACATCATGATTTAAAATCACTTGAAATGAGATTAGATAAAAATTCATCCTCATTAACCATGTCATGATTTCTCATGATTTTCGGTTATAATAGATGAAATTTGTAGGTCTCATTTTCCTTTTGTCAAATTCTCATTTGCATGATAACAAAAGTTGTGAAAATGTAAGGTATCATCTAGTTTCATCTTATTAATGTTTCTATCCAGATATTGAGAACAAATAATATAAGAGTTTAAGGTAAGTGTGACTTTATGTTGACTACGCAAACCTCACAACTGTCATAATATAGCTTTAGTATTGATACTAAATTCTGATTAATTTCCAGAATATGTAAGGTATCATAAAGCGTAATTAGAAGACAACTTTTCATGGTTCTTATAGTCTTAACATTTAATTTTGTCACTAACTCTCATGTTAGTTATTTGTTGAATTATGGTAAGGAAACCTAGAGAACTAGAGTCAACTTATCATGTGTTCATTGAAATATTTATCAGACTTAAAGATCATTAATAGGCGACTACCTATTTTAGCCAACTATTCTTTTGAATTATGGATGGTCTCGTTGCTTATGCCTAGTCTAATGGCATAATTATACAATGATATTCTCCCTTTAAGAACCTTAGAGTTGCTATTATTACATGTATTTTGTCAATGGACCTCAGAGTTATCCTCTTTTAGGTTTTAGTGGTAATGAGGTAAATGACATCTTATTTTCCAGTTTTAGGCATTTCTTTTCCTGTACGTATGTCGCTGATCAACACACTCATTTTCCTTTGGGACTATAGAGTGTTACAGTTGACTTATAAGGCATCAAATTGTACATGTGGAAAAGATAGTAATAATGCACTGAATATATATATATATATATATATATATATATATATATATATATATAGACACACACTTATTACCATGCGTGAGCCCTTTATTCTATGGGTCATGGTATTGTACATTATAATTTATTCACGGATGCCACTGAACCTTGTATTTTAGAATTTGAAATGAAGACATGCATCTTAGGAGTTTTCTGATTATTCCTTGGATTAGTCTTATGAAAAACTTAATCTGGAATAACTTTAGTGATAGCATTGTGTTTAAATGAGTTCTTGATTATTATAAGAGACATCATGTTCGACTTATCCTATTCATAATGCTCTACTTTTCTTCTGTAGAACTTTTATCAGAAGAGAGCAATATGATTATCATGTCTTTAAGAGGTAATCTAGGATTTAATTAAAGAGCTAATCTAATAGAAACTTTAAGTAAGGAAAAACATATTAGGATTAGAATTTAAGAATGGATGAGATACTAACTTATAGAAGAAAATTATAGTGAGTAATATTATAGGGTTTTAAAGTAAGGCAGATAAAAAATAATCATAGGATTAATGAAGGATCATTAATGTGAGGATCGTTATTTGAGGAAGTTGTGATATGTCTATTACTAACATCAAAATAATAGACTTAGTTAAGAATTCTACTTAAATGAAGACAAATCAGCTTTGGCCAGAAGTGTAATCATCGAGGTATGTGTGCAAAGTAATTGTGAAATCAGCTTTGGCCAGAAATGAGACAATCACCTTAGTTATGCACTTGTTAATAATGCTAGACATGAATGAATTAAATTAGCTTTGGCCAGAAATAAGACATTTACGTTCGTAATGCATAATTAACATAGCTTTTATTATACTTGAACAATAAATAGATGTATCAAATCAGCTTTGGCCAGAAGTGATACATCAGAAGCTCATTCAAGTTAAGCTATTCGGTTTTGTAAAATTATTTTATTCTGACTAATTAAGTGTAAACAAAACCATTTATTTAATAACAGTTGATAAATTAATGAGATTTTGAGTTAAACTTAGATTTCGAGTGAGATCTCGACTCAGTTATGAGATCTCGACTTGGTTATGAGATTTCGAGTTAGATCTCGAGTAAGGTTTCGGGTAAGATTTCGACTTCATTATGAGTTCCTTTATGATTTCGTGTAGCCTTTTAATCTTGAAATCCTAATGAGATTTCGAGTCCCTTAATGATGTCGAGATCTGATAAGATTTCGACTTCTAAGTGGGGTTTTGACATCTACGGTGATTTCGAGTTACTAATTCCAGTCGCAACCTCACTTGAAATCTCGAGGTTTCAAGTGATGAAGACTAATGCCTTAAAGTGATTCCAAGTCACTTATGAGGTTTTGAGTGACAGGTCGAAATCAAACAATAGTCTTTCTCAGTCGCAATAACTTGATTGCGAGTCAAAAACTTAGTCGCAATCTCAGTTGCTTCGAATTTTAGTGAGATTTCGAGTAGGAATCTCAGTTGGAATCTTAGTCGAAACCATCTGATCTCGAAAACTAATTCTCCAAGTCTTGGAATCTGCTCATCAACAGGTGTTAGTGGAGATAAGATTGAAAATTCAAACTTTTAGGGATTTTGAGATACGGTTTCCTGTTTTAGTGATGATCTAATTTTATCAAAATTATTTCAAAATTTTATGTGATTATCTATTAAGAGATTTCAAAAATCTTTAGAAGACAAAAACAGATCAAAACAGGAAAAACACTCGATAATCCAAATTATATTCCAAAACATAAAGGAACTCGAATTTTCCTAACAAACATGATGAACCCTAAAAATTAAAACCATATTTCTGGAACCCGAAACTTGAACTTTAACTTTTCTAAACAGATTTCGGACATAAATTTACCCATTAACTTAACCATTAAAACATTAGATCCGAATTAGTTTCACAAAACATGTGCTTTCGGAACAGTATTTTCAAAATAGGGTTTCGAATTTTATTAGGTTCTCTAAAATTTTGTTTTCCAGATTTTAATCCTAGAATAATGGATTCAAAACAGAAAACGGGTTTATCAACATATGCTCTGATAGCACATGTTGATCAGTTCTGTTTAAACGTAATGGAAAACATGTAAATATTACCTGATACAGCAGACAGGCCAGCAGAGAATCCAGTCAGAGACGTTGCCATGTAGTTCGACATAGTTGTCAGCTTGATATGGTTCCCCTTTAGGATATATGTTCTTGATGGTAGTAGCAAGTTATTTAGGGTTGAAGAACTCGTAGTAATGGAGAGAGAGGAGGAGCGATTTATTGTTGATGTTATGAATGTCTAACCCTAATCCCCTCTAGTAATCTCCTTATATACACCCAACGGGAAACGCAATTAGTTAATTAGGGTAAATCGGCCCATCAACAATTACCAACTAATTATATTATAGGTTTTAATATATTTTGATCTATATTATATAAATGATAATGATGGCTATATGATTAAATAGATATAAATAAATATTTAATCTTACACTAGATGATGGTGTAGTAATAACATAGCCTCAGAATCATTCAGGTCTAATAAACAGTAAAATAGCACAACTTCATTATATGGACATTTGTATGTCAGAGTTAGAAAATTGATACATATATGAGATGTCAAAATAAACATGCATAAAATAAAAGCAAATATAATGCAAGACCTTTCTTTAATTATGACATAATGATTAGATGTGGCAAACTGGGCGGGGCGGATCGGGTGGCATGTCGGGTCAAAACGGGTTGGGTGAAACAGGTCGATTATAAAAAAGGGTTATTTTGGTTCGGGTTGAAACGGGTTTCAGGTCAAGTTGGTTTAGAAATTGTTTACCATATACATTAATTAAAAAACAAAAGCTACAGAAGAGAACCCTGTAATATGGTTAAACATGAAAAGGGGAAAACAGGGTCAACATTTACATTATAAATGGGTTACATATCATCTCCAACAGGTCAAGGATAGACCTACACATAGAGATCAGGTACGCTTTGTCCTTCTGGTTCAAGGAATATTGATGAGTCTTTATCTTGGAATCTCTCAATCTAGAAAAAGAACAGACATAACACATGCTTTATATAAGAAGATAATGGATTGAAAAGACAAATCTACAAAATTTTGGTGACTATAATTTTAAGAAATTGAAATGATAATGTGCCTTGTCCTCAATTGAAGAGGGCAATACCCCTGGTTCCACTCATCCTCAATTCAACGGGTGTCACCCTTAATGGTTAGTTCTTACATCCTATATGATTGCAAACTGAAACAACTCGTATCAGATCATGAGGTCATTGACATGCGCATTATGATAATTAGACATTACACTGCAAGCCTAATGTAGTTGCGGCCAACGTCAGATTACTATTAGGATACATAAGGGTTCAACCCGCTAACGTCAACAGAGTTTCTCCATGCTTTGAGTCCCACATACAAAAACGGTCAAAGATTCCTAAAAGTCAACAACTTTCTTCAAGAAAAGAGAAACTCATGATAGATTTTTTAATCAAGTTCATATGTATGTTAAAAAGTTTCAAAATTTATGAATTTAAAGAAGTAGAGCGTTGAGAGAAAAAGTACCAGTTGAGGATCATTAGCTAATGCCTCACACGCCATTGTTGCTCGACTTTCGATGTAATTAACGACCATCGGTGGGCCGCGTCCTGCTTTCTGTATCAAATCGATCAACATGTTATTTTAAACATGTACTATATAACCAAAGCCAAGGTAATTTTTGGTTTAAATACCTTAAACCAAAATTTGAAAGTTTAAGCCTTATGGTCAACTAATGAGAGTTTGAGTCCTATTATGGGTGAAAACCAAGTGTTACCAAAAATATAAATCGAAGCAAAGTTGGTAACCTTTTTATTTAACTTGCTCATGATTTTATAAGATGTGGATTCACTCTAAACAAAATCTCTTTAAAAGTTCAATGTAAACCATTTACATATGACATATAGACATTTTAGTTTGTGGGACCAAGCAACTTCTATGATTATTTCATGTTAAAACATAATTAAAGACCTTTTAATACCAAAATTTCACAAATACTTATGGTATCAATGATCTAAATTAAACATAGGTCCTTACCTATAGTTCTCCTTCAAGAAGAATTACAGCATGGTGATTAATATCTGACAGAAAAGATTTTTTGAATGGCTCATATTATGCGTCTAGTTCATCCTAGCTATCTTCAATAGCTAGCTCATGACCCTGCATATGGATGTATTACTTGGTCAAATATAAAATTTGTTGACTACACCGTGTCATCTGAACCAATTGATGTGTACCCTCGGTCAGTCCATGCAATAACTCTGATGAATTCGCATTTACTGTGGTGGAGTAAAGTTAAATTCAGCTACGACTTATTTCTGAACACCAATATAAAGTTAACAAAAAAATCAAGAAGTAACAAATAAACACCTAAAACATCCTCTGGTTGGTTTGTAGATGCCGAATTATGAATCATGATAAAAAAACCCTAAATCAAGCAATCTATCAAACTCATAAAGTATCCATATAGCAGTTAACTCTTTCAATGACACCCTCTTTTCTCTATGTACTAACACCCTATCCCACTAATGAATTCAAAGTCTCCAAATATCTTCCAAATAAACTACCAAATTCAATTAAGTCTACAACCTAATACTAAATATAACTACAATAAGCTTCACATCTCATACCAACTATCTACTAATTCATTCAATAAAAATAATCTATTTTAACACTCATGACTAAACCTCAAAAACATGGTATTTAGTGTTTATGAAAATTAACTAAAACCCTAAGACATTATACTAAAAACACGAAATATGCAAAAGAAACAAAATGAATTACGATAAAAGTGATTAAACCCCTAATTTAAGAACTCATAAGAAAATTGATCCTAGATTCAATTTCAAATTGTCTTCATAGTATAACCCATCACCCATCAAACATGATCAAGCATGTCTAGAAACATCAATGATACAAATGTAAAAAAAGACCTCTAGAAGTCTTCAACTGTAGTGTCTGATCTCTCAAGAAAAGCCTTTTTTAAGATTAAAACTTCAGCTCTACAATTCTTCTCAAAAGAAGGTGGTGGAGAAGAGGACGATTAGCAAAATCAAGAAATTAAACCTATAATCACCAGAGCTGAAACCAATTTCAGAAAGGATTATTGGATTTTAATAATTCTGAGTTTCACCTGTTGGCCGATATTAATCCCAACTTTAAAAATTCCCTCCAACGATCCCAACTTGTAAGAATTTGGCCCCCCTTAATCCTTTTCTAACATAGGTGTACTTAAATCAATTAAGGGTCTACAGGTTCACTTAGATTTATTAAGGAGGCCAAATTCTTATATGTTTCAAAAGGATCAAAGGAGGCTAAACTTTTACAAGTTGGGATCGTTGGAGAGAATTTTTAAAGTTGGGATTATTATCGGCAAACATGTGAAACTTAGGATTATTAAAATCCAATAACCCTTTCAGAAATACAAAGTTTTTATTACCTCTGGACAAACCTTGATTCCGATTAAAAGATGACAAATAACATCAGAATATATGATGGATTTTGTTCAAACAATTACCAAACAATAACCGATTGAAGAAGAACGGCATAGAGAAATCCCGTGAGTTATAATCTCGAATGTAGATGATTGCGTATTTAGGGTTTTTTATTTGAAATACATTTGAGAAAGGAAACACATGCATAATTTGGCAATACTGGAATTGATTTAAGAGATATATGATGATTAAGAGTTAAGAGAAAAGAAATAGAAGAGATGAATACGGCTGCAGAATTTTTTGCCGCTCAAACACCAAGCGTGTGTGTTATTGCCATGTGCAATTATTGGTGTAAGGAAATGTCAAGTGGCACTAAAATGTTTTGTTTTAATATACTTTATTTATGGGATATTGGATTTAAATAACCCAAACTTTTACCAAGTGGCCGATAACACTTTCAACTTTCGGTTTATACACCAGCACTCTCAACTTTCAACGTATTGGCCGATAACACTCCCTAACTGACTCCAGTTAGTTTTTGCTGATGTGGCATCTAATTTGGCCCTTTTTGCTGATGTGGTATATGATGTGGCATTTTAATGACGTGGCAGTTGATGTGGTAGCTGACGTGGCATTTTTAATGACATGGCAGCTAGCATCAGCTAACTGGGTTAGGGTTCAGTCAGTTAGGGAGTGTTATCGGCCAATAAGTTAAAAGTTGGGAGTGCTGTACAAATAAAAAATTGGGAGTGTTATTGGTCAACTGATGAAAGTTTAGGTTATTTATATCCAATATCCCTTTATTTATAGATTATTAGGTAAGCTATATACATGTGTTAACTGAGTTCGAGCCATCGCAACGCGTTTTGCTCATGAAAGTGAAATCCATCAAGATGTAACAATGAAGAACTATACATGATGGATTAAAACATCTCTTGAGGTTTGTAATATACTTCCTGTTCAATGTCCTGAATTACACTCATAAATCTTTTTTTATTCTTTAGGTACTCAAAGTTATGTATACTACAATTAGGAACTTTTGTTAACATAGACTTTGAATGGGTAAGATTCTTCAAACTACAATGAATACCCATTTCTGGAAATTATAGAAGAATGGGATACAAAGAACTTAGAGGCGAACATTATTAAAAAAATATATTAACGACTTTTGTTTCTAAAAGCATTTTTTAATTATTTTATCTGATACACTTTTACTTCTCTTTTGGAATTTCTCTTCTGTTTCATTCCAAAGTAGTTGTTAGGATCTGAGTTTAATTGATTGTAATTGTTTTGAAATATGGTAAAGGAAAGAAGGTAAAACAGAGTGAATTGCAGCAGAAATAGAAAACTTTGTATTACAATCAATGGAGGATTGTTTTCATCATCATGCTTTCAAACGTATAGTTTTGCATGTGAATCACAAACTCCCCTAGGCCTTTTATAACTAAGTTTGATAGTACAGAAATGCAGAGAAGATGATTGATGAATGATCTTTTAATAGACGAATAAAACAGTACAAAGAAGTCAAGCATTTATACTACAATGCTAACCTCTGAGCATCTTTGCTGATGTCAGATGTCAAAGCGACTGCTAACAAAATAACTAACCCTAACCACTGACTAACCTATCATCTGCTAAATACAAAGTATTGTTACATTGATAAACACTGATAGACACTAAACACTAATATCCTTAAACTCTATTGGCCTTCATCAGACCTTTGGCTTTAGTCTTTATCAGAGCTTTGCATGATCAGACCTTTGCTTCAACAATACTTGTATAGCAGACCTTGGCTTCATCAGTGGCTTGGATCAGAGTTTAGAAACTCAGTTATTACAGGATCAAACATCTGATGATGTTTTGGCTTTATATCATATGTTCCTTTAATAGGGTTCAATCCCAACAATCTCCCCCTAGAACAGATGATGCCAAAATCCATATTTATTGTTGATCTTTATTTCTCAACATGAATTACCTTATTTAACCTTTGAATTGCAATTCAAAGTTAAGAGATTCAATATCAACTTCATCCTTTTCGAGCTCCAGATTCATAATGTCCTGGAGGTCTTCTGCACACAGCCCATATGCATCCTCCTTGCTTATCTTGGTAGCATCGCCATTTGATTTGAGCAAAGTCAATTCATGGGTGTTGTTATCAACCTTCCACTTTAGAATTTTTGGATCAGATGGCTTTCTAGGATGGCTTTTTATTGTTGAGAATGATGGTTGAATTTGATGAGCAATTTTTGATAAAGTTTCTCTCAGCATATCACTTGCATCATCAGTGTGGAATTTTTCTTGATAAATGATACCTTATTTGATGAAAGAACGTTCAAGCCTTTTCTTATCTTCCTCGGACATCTCTCTTTGCCTATTTCTTTGATTTAAGGCAAGGATGGATGGGGTAGATGTTGAAGTTGATTTTTGAATAGGTTGGGCTTGATGAACTGTAACCTCTGATGCTGAGTAGTTTGGCTTTTATGGCACTGTTGGATCTTTATTTCTCAGCTGTTCCAAACCCTTGTAAGCTTCCACAACCTTAACCTCTAACCATCTTGTGATTTGATTCTTTGTTCCATAATTGGCAGCTATTAACTCTTCTTTCATCCTTCTGAGTTTTAGAGCTTTATCAGGCACATTCTTCTTGAATTTGGACCAGTCTGGAGGAGTAGGCTTTTTGTTAGAATCTTTCAACATTTCTTGTATCCTTTCAACTTCTTGTTTTAAGTCACTCACAGACCAATCTTTGAACTGAGCCCTTGTTGCCTTGTATTTCTTGTTTTCCATGATATGGTAAATGTAGTCTTTCCTCAGGCTTTCATCATCTTTCTCAGACAATCTCTTGCATAGGTCTTTTGAGAAGTCTTCAAGTCTTCTGACCTTGCTCAGTTGATATTGCATGTAGTTTTGAACTTCTCTGTCACTTCTTCCCTTTGTATCCCTTTCTATGATATCCTCTACTCATTTGGCTTTTAAGTGCAGGTATTCATCAATGTTCTTTGGCTTAGGATAACCTTGCAGAGATGGGAAATTCCTCTTTTCTGGATCTTCTTCAGAATAGAATGACTTGATTTCTTCTTTGACAACAGGTAGATCCAGTGGGAATTGAGTGGCAAGAAGAAGCACTTGTCTTACAGTGGTTTGAGATGATGTGGATTTTTGAAGAGCAACAATGGTTGTGATCAATGGTTGTGAGGATAAAAGAAGTGGTGAAGGAATGATATTATCATCATTTATGACATTTGTTGTCTTCCTTCTTTTGAAAATGACGTTGGGTGAAGGTGGTTGGTTGGGAATTCTTGTGGGTGTGGGTATTTGGTGAGTAGTGGTTGGAAAAGTGATTAGGGCAGTGGATGATGTAACATATGTTGTAACCATTGATGTATCAACAATTGTTGGCAGGATTTGAGGGTAGTTTTGGTGGTGATGATGGTTTTGCTGTGCTGTCAGATTGAAAAATGATTTTGGAAGGGGTGGATGCTGGTTGGTTAATCTTTCTGGTTGACTTTCTTCTTTGTTTTGAAGTACCAAGCTCTTCCTTTTTCATTTGTTCAGTCTTTTCTTTTTCAAATCTGTATGTACCTTTATTTTCTAACCTCTCTTTTCTCAATTGCTTTTGTTAAAGAGATTGAGGGTCTCATCAACTTTCTTTGACCCATCTGGCTTTAGTATTATCAATCACTGGTTTGGCCTTAGGATCAGGCTTCAATTTTAATCCTTCTTTTTCTTTCTCCCCCTTTTTGGCATCAGTTGTTTCAACCAGGATAACAGTAGGAGGAGAAGTGGCAGTGGTTTGAAGCAAATGAGCTTTAATGGCTTTAATCTTAGCAAGAGTGTCTTGATATCTTGCATCAACCATATTTCAAAACTGGTGCATATGCTGCTCATGTTGACGATCAGCATTGTAACATTTGTATAAATCGGGTCTCCAAAACCCGCTCCGTTTTGTAATCAAATACCAAGTTATGAAAATACAGTAATTATTTTATGGTTATTTTGAGTTTAAACGTTACACAATTAATAAACAAACTAAACCATAAAAATTATATTTGATAAAAAGTTAAAATAAAATAAATAAAAACATTTGTAGCTGACCGGACTCGAACCGGGTCAACTGCCTCCAACAACTTAACATCCACTTCCCAAACCACTCCGCCATCAAGTGTTTTCTGATAACTTTAGAAAGACAATTGAATCTTATACGCGAACTCAATCAACCGTTAATGCCATCTGCATAACGGAAATCGGTAAACCGAATCGCCAAATCAGATCAAACTCGTTTAGCTAGCTTATAACCGATGAATATCGGTTTCTAATTAAGTTCAAATTGAATGAACTTAAAGTTTCGGTTTTTGAAACCGAAAAGTATTCAAACTCCAAATAATTCAGGTTCCAATCATTTATGCGATTCAGAACCGTCTCAAATACACTCCATTTCCTTTTCGTCGCGTTTTCAAGTCTTTTGAGCACCAAAAACTGTTCGCCGGAATTCCCTGCAAAACTCGCCGGAAAACCGTGTTCAACACAAACCGGTAAGATTTTCCTCCTTTGCGTTTTCAATCTATTGTTAGGACTCTTCTAACATTAATCCATCACTCAAAATCAGTCACAGAAGACTTTGCTGGATTTTCTGGGTTCGCCGGAGAAATTCTGGAATTGCCGGAAACTCGCTAGTTAACGGTAAACACATTAAATCGTGCTAATAATCCATGTACTCTGGTTCAATTTCAAATCTAATCCCTTAATTCTGTTGTTAGACCCTCTCAGCCGAAGGTTCAAAAAACAGAGTTGTCTGTTCTCGCCGGACTCCTTAAAGAAGACGACCTGTCCGGTATTTCCTTTCCCCAAACTGTTCGGTTATGTACATTCAAGCTAGTTGTCATGTTATTTAAGTAGTTAAGTCATGAACCAGTTGTTTGAGTAAAGCCGGTAATTGTAGTGAAGAAGATGAACTGAAAACCGGGATAAGACTAAATAAAATTCGGATAATAAACGGGTTAGACACACAGTCCAGCGGTGGACTGTGTGCAAAGTTAACATACACGTCCCGAGTTCGATCCTTACTACACACACGCTTCACGTAATAACACTCTTTTTATTCATGAACTAACCGGGTTAGAACGGGTAGTTGTTAAGTATAATATAAATCAAGAATATAACCGGGTTAGACACACAGTCCAGCGGTGGACTGTGTGCAAAACAAACTTCACGTCGCGCGATCGAGTCCCGTCACAAGCACCGGTCCATGAGATTAAAACGTTTTGCAAAATAAAGGAATTTTCGGTAAGTTCGAATAAGTATATAAATATAATTAAAACTGGGTTTCTAACGGGTTAGTCACGTAGCTCAGCTGATAGAGCTACGTGCGCGTGAACGGAAGGTCACCGGTTCGAATCCCGCTTGGCGCAAATAATTACCGCTGACCGAACCGGTCAACGGTCAACGGTCAAACAGTAAAAAAATAATATTTTTTTTAAATATTTATTTGTTTATTTTAATTTAAAAATCAATTAAAAATACTTAAAAATAACATTTTTAAAGATAGAAAATAGCCATAAACTCACAAAAATATATCTAAAAATCCCATTAGAATCCTTAATAAAATCCATCCATTTTAATATATTTTCCATTATTATTTAGGTTAGTATTCCTCGTCGACTCGCTCGTCTAAATCGTGCGCATCTCGCTATATCCAATCCAACGCACCCAATGTGAGTGAACCCTTCAAATTCCCCGTTTTAATCACGTTTTTGGGGTGTATCATGTGTCTTGTTCATTTACATATTATAACCAAGTTATTGTGCATATATCATATCATGACATGTGTGTTAGTTTGTTGCTGTTAAGTAGTTATTATTGTTTGCAAACTATCATTTCAGTACATGCAATTGCCGAGGCCGTAACTCCCCATCCATCGAGGTTGAGTTTGATCCCCATTTTACTATGCGGTTGATCAGGGCGTGCCCGCACGATCGGCTCCGTTTGATTGAGCCTTGATCGGTCATTTCATTTTACATTTCAATTCATGCAATACGCTCGGCTCCGTTTGATTGAGCCTTGAGCGCACAGTTCAATTTACATTTCCAGTTCATGCAATACGATCGGCTCCGTTTGATTGAGCCTTGATCGCACAGTTCATTTATGTTAATTATTATATGATGTTGGTATGTTCATGTATGCTATCGATTGTGAATGTATGTTATAATTGTAACTGATGTTTGCCAATGTTTGATTTCCTACATGTGCTCTTTTATGATTATGCACAATATTTTATTGATAAACTAACCAGAAAATCATTATCAAATGTTTATCTATAAGGTTCACTCGCCAACTTATGTTGACCCAAAAACCTCCTATTTTACACATGATACAGGTGAACCAGCAGCAGCTAGGAACACGTAGGACCTGGATTAGAAGAAATAAAACAATTTAGTATTTGGATTATTATGTTTGGTTATTTTCCCTTGTAATGAATGAACATGTTTGGATGTTTGAGAAATGTAACTTTGACTTCATTTAATTATGAAACATAATAGTAAATGTCATGTGCTTTGGTGATAACCCAATTATGCTCCGACTCTTATTTCCGCTGCGGGTCGGGGTGTGACAGATTGGTATCAGAGCCATGACTATAGGGATATAGGATAGGTTATTAGACCCTTAGAGCCTATACTATAGTCGATTAGAAACTTATAAGAATTTTGTGTGTTATATGCCAAATTTCATGATGTTTATATGTTTATGTTAAATGTTACATTTGATATTGTTCAAGCATGTTCATAAGTATGTATTATCAAATAATGCCTATCATGAAATCGTATGATCATAACATATCACATCCATGCAAGCACACACCACATCATGATTGATTTTACAATGATTTTCGTGATTTCAAATCTCATCAAAGTGAGTTCTCATGACGGGCATGTAGTAACTGGAAGGGTACTAGTACCGGTAGTCGGAACGTCCTGTCTAGGCTGGCATTCGTATAAATCCAAAATAAAGGACCAGTTTGCCTACCTGGGGACTAACGATGAGAGTACGAAATACCTATTAGGCCAAAGCATGCTATACCAAACGTCGTGAGAGCTAATCCCACTTTGAGTTGTCATTGTGTCTACACCTGGACACGTTCCGACCAAACATCTCATGAACATATTTTGTGGTTAGCATTCGGGGGATGCGAGTGTTAAATTGCCAATACTAATGTGAATTCTACCAAGCCAATAGCCATGGGGGCCCACATGACTATATAGGTGAAGGTATGGGGGACATTTGAGGCCCAACATGAGCGAACCCAAGACATCCTTTGGATGTAGTTGCATTATTGATATTTATGTTATTTTCATTTTCCTAAAGACACATGACACCTAAAAAGATACCATAAACTCACAATCTTCTCATTTTATGATCCTGTAGATGTCGTCTAGACCGCATCGAAGGAGTAGGAAATCGGAAAAGTCTCGGGAACGTTTGGCCACTCATATCGCGAATCAAATGGCCACGATATTACCTGACATCGTAGTACAAGTACAACAAGCCCTTGCTGCAAATCCTACTAACCCTCCTTAACAACAGGACCAGATCATCAACAACCCTCCTACCATCAAATGCTCCTACAAACATTTTAAGTCCTGCGATCCCCCAAAATTCGAAGGGACTGAGGGAGTCACTGCTCTCCTACATTGGTTCGAGGAGATGGAAAACGTTTTCTTAAACTGCGATTGTCCTGAGGATCGCAAAGTTCGTTATGCCACCGGGAGACTACTTGGGGTAGCTCTCACTTGGTGGAATACCGAGAAAGGAAAGAAGGGAACGGAAGATGCGATGGCCTTAACTTGGGAGGAGTTAAGGGAAATCATGACTAGGCGATTCTGTCCTAGAAGTGAAATTAAGAAATTGGAAGATGAATTTCATGCCTTGAAGCAAAAAGATGGTGATCACTCTACTTACAACAAAAGGTTCTTGGAGTTGAACCAAATGGTACCAAACTTATTCACTCCAACCTACCGTCTGATCGAACATTACATTCGAGGACTTCCCTCGAAAATCCAAGATTTGGTCCTCAGCGTTTCACCGGTAACACTCGAAGCTGCCATGGAGTTGGCAACAGAACTGACCGAAAACCGAATTCGCAATGGGAAGTTCAAGGAGGAAAAGAAGAAAACCCCTGCTAAGGGACAAACCTCAAACCACCACACTCCTTCCTCTAAATTTGCTAACAAGAGGAAGCGTAACACCAGGAACTTTGCAGTCACCCAAACCAACACCCCTGTTCCTGCTGCAACCATCACTCAAGCCACTCCTCCACCCGCGCCATACAGAAAACCATACACAGGGCCACTACCAAAATGTAACCGTTGTCAGTATCACCACTTCCCTGACTATCCTTGTCAATACTGTACCGGCTGCGGTCGCGCTGGACACACTGTTCAAAACTGCCGCACGCTTCAACGAACAAACCGCCACCAACCTATAACCCAAACCCACCAACAATTTATGGGTCAAGCCCAACAACAACAACCATTTCCACCCACTCAACATTTAGCCCAAACATACTATCAACCCAACTACCCTATGGGCCAACCTATGCGGGCTTGTTTCAATTGCGGTGATCCAAGTCATTTCAGGAACACATGTCCAAGGCTGGTCAATATTATTCATGCTCAGGCCCAAGCCAACCCTGTGAATCAAGCAAACCAAGCTCCTCCACCTGCTAGAGGAAGGGCTATCAATATTAACGCAAACCAGGCCAGAGCTGACGGCAATGTGGTCAACGGTACGTTTCTTATAAATGGTAGATATGCCTCTATGTTATTTGATACTGGTGCGGATAGAAGTTTCGTGTCATTAGAATTTGAACCTATCTTAAGCAAAAATCGGGATAAGCTCGCGGAATCCATAACGGTGGAAGTTGTGGACGGAAAACCAGTTTCGTTAGACTCTATTTTACGCAACTGTACGCTCACCCTAAACGACCACGATTTCTCAGTCGATCTTATTCCTATGAAGCTGGGAAGTTTCGACATCATAATCGGAATGGTTTGGCTCAGTCAGCATCATGCGGAAGTTGTATGTCGTGAGAAATTTATTCGTATTCCTCTTTCAAACGGTCAGACTCTTCGAATTATTGGAGAAACCTCGGCGAAAGGGCTCAACTTAATGTCTTGTCTTCAAGCTCAAAAATACCTTCGCAAGAATTATGTTGCGTTTTTAGCCCATGTCATCAAGAAGGGGACCTCAGAAAAGAAACTTGAAGATATCCCTGTTGTAAAAGATTTTCCACAAGTTTTTCCTGACGACATTTCAGGACTTCCTCCAATCAGAGATGTCGAATTCCGTATCGATCTTATACCTGGTGCTACACCAGTGGCAAAATCTCCATATAGGTTAGCCCCCTCTGAAATGCAAGAGCTAGCCAGTCAATTGCAAGAGTTGACTGACAAGGGATTTATACGCCCCAGCTCATCGCCATGGGGTGCACCTGTACTTTTTGTAAAGAAGAAGGATGGATCTTTTCGCATGTGCATCGACTACAGAGAGCTCAACAAATTAACTATCAAAAATCGATATCCTTTACCTCGCATAGATGACCTTCTTGACCAACTACAAGGTGCCAGTTGCTTCTCGAAAATCGACCTTCGATCAGGCTATCATCAGCTTAGGGTGCATGAAGAAGACGTCCCTAAAACTGCTTTTCGAACTCGATATGGTCACTATGAATTCATGGTTATGCCGTTTGGATTAACCAACACACCAGCTGTTTTCATGGACCTAATGAATAGAGTCTGCAAACCTTACCTTGATCGATTTGTTATTGTATTCATCGACGATATTCTTATCTATTCAAAATCTAAAGCTGATCATGAGCGTCATCTGCGACTTGTTCTTGCACTTCTAGAAAAGGAAAAGCTTTATGCCAAGTTCTCTAAATGTGAATTCTGGTTAAAAGAGGTGAAATTTCTCGGGCATGTAGTCAATGACAAAGGAATACATGTGGACCCATCAAAGATCAAAGCAGTTCAAGAATGGCAAGCTCCACGTACGCCAACTGAAGTAAGGTCTTTTCTTGGACTTGCTGGCTACTATCGTCGATTCATTTCAAACTTCTCTCGCATTGCGGTGCCACTCACGGCTTTAACCCATAAAGGGAAACCATTTGTATGGGGGCCCAAGCAAGAAGAAGCTTTTCAAACTCTCAAGCAAAAACTTTGTGATGCACCAATCCTCACTCTTCCTGAAGGTTGTGATGATTTTGTGGTCTATTGCGACGCGTCAGGGCAAGGATTAGGTTGCGTTCTCATGCAAAGAGGAAAAGTCATAGCTTATGCCTCAAGGCAACTCAAGACACACGAAAAGAACTACACCACTCATGACCTTGAACTTGGAGCTGTTATATTTGCTCTTAAGATATGGAGACATTATCTCTATGGTACGAAGTGTGAAATCTACACTGATCACAAGAGTCTTCAACATATCTTCAATCAGAAAGAGTTAAATATGAGGCAACGAAGATGGGTCGAACTCCTAAATGATTACGACTGTGAAATCAGATACCACCCTGGTAAAGCAAATGTGGTGGCTGATGCACTTAGTCGAAAGGGTTATGCGAACTCCATTCATCTTCTATGTTCGCAAATTATAACCAATATTAAGGATCAAATTCGAGAAGCTCAGCACGTTTCAATAACAGAGGAAGATGTACAAAAAGAGATGTCCTGTGGAGCCGAGCTAAAACTTGAAACTAAATCTGATGGTATTTTGTATTACCTAGATCGTATATGGATTCCTAACCACATCAATCTTCGTGAAACACTCATACATGAAGCTCATAAGACGCGATATTCTATACACCCAGGAGCCGATAAGATGTATCAAGACCTACGGTACACCTATTGGTGGCCTGGAATGAAGAAAGATGTTGCTGTTTTTGTTTCCAAGTGTCTCACATGTTCTAAGGTGAAGGCTGAACACCAAAGACCCTCAGGACTTCTAGTCCAACCGGAAATACCTGAATGGAAGTGGGAAAATATAACCATGGATTTTATTACCGGGTTACCTCGCACTTCTAGTGGGTATGACACTATATGGGTGATTATAGATCGACTTACAAAATCAGCTCACTTTATCCCTATTCGAGAAGATTTCAAGAACGAAAAACTTGCTCGTATTTATATCAACGAAATCATCAGCCGACATGGAGTACCATTAAGTATTATTTCTGATCGTGATGGTCGTTTCACCTCACGAACATGGCAAGCAGTACAATCCGCTTTGGGCACTCGATTAGATCTCAGTACCGCCTACCATCCTCAAACTGATGGACAGTCTGAGCGCACCATTCAAACCCTTGAGGATATGCTTAGAGCATGTGTCATAGACTTCAAGGGAAATTGGGACGCCCATCTACCGTTAGTTGAATTTTCGTACAACAACAGTTATCATTCTAGCATCGGCATGGCACCTTTTGAAGCTTTATATGGTCGAAAGTGTCGATCTCCTGTTTGTTGGCACGAAATTGGGGAAGCACAAATTACTGGTCCAGAATTGATCCAAGAAACCACAGATAAGATTCATCAAATCCGAAACAATCTTCTAGCGGCTAAAAGTCGTCAAAGAGTTACGCAGATAAACGACGGAAGCCCTTGGAGTTCAGCGTTGGTGATCATGTGCTTTTAAAAGTATCACCGTGGAAGGGAGTAGTTCGTTTTGGTCAAAAGGGAAAGCTAGCACCACGTTACGTAGGACCTTTCAAGATACTCGAAAGAGTAGGTCCTGTAGCATACAAGCTTGACCTACCGGAAGAACTCGACAGGATTCATCCCACATTCCACGTGTCGAACTTGAAGAAGTGCCTCGCTGATGAGAATCTTCATATTCCACTAGAGGATATTCAAATTGATGAATCCATGCATTTTATTGAAAGACCAGTAGAGATTATGGACTATGGAGAAAAGCGTCTACGTCGAAGTCGCATTCCTATTGTTAGGGTACGCTGGGAGTCGAGACGGGGACCTGAGTTTACTTGGGAACGTGAAGACTCAATGCGTGAAAAATACCCTCATCTTTTCCCTACTACTTCAACTGTTTAAATTTCGGGACGAAATTCCTAAAAGTAGGGGATACTGTAACATTTGTATAAATCGGGTCTCCAAAACCCGCTCCGTTTTGTAATCAAATACCAAGTTATGAAAATACAGTAATTATTTTATGGTTATTTTGAGTTTAAACGTTACACAATTAATAAACAAACTAAACCATAAAAATTATATTTGATAAAAAGTTAAAATAAAATAAATAAAAACATTTGTAGCTGGCCGGACTCGAACCCGGGTCAACTGCCTCCAACAACTTAACATCCACTTCCCAAACCACTCCGCCATCAAGTGTTTTCTGATAACTTTAGAAAGACAATTGAATCTTATACGCGAACTCAATCAACCGTTAATGCCATCTGCATAACGGAAATCGGTAAACCGAATCGCCAAATCAGATCAAACTCGTTTAGCTAGCTTATAACCGATGAATATCGGTTTCTAATTAAGTTCAAATTGAATGAACTTAAAGTTTCGGTTTTTGAAACCGAAAAGTATTCAAACTCCAAGTAATTCAGGTTCCAATCATTTATGCGATTCAGAACCGTCTCAAATACACTCCATTTCCTTTTCGTCGCGTTTTCAAGTCTTTTGAGCACCAAAAACTGTTCGCCGGAATTCCCTGCAAAACTCGTCGGAAAACCGTGTTCAACACAAACCGGTAAGATTTTCCTCCTTTGCGTTTTCAATCTATTGTTAGGACTCTTCTAACATTAATCCATCACTCAAAATCAGTCACAGAAGACTTTGCTGGATTTTCTGGGTTCGCCGGAGAAATTCTGGAATTGCCGGAAACTCGCTAGTTAACGGTAAACACATTAAATCGTGCTAATAATCCATGTACTCTGGTTCAATTTCAAATCTAATCCCTTAATTCTGTTGTTAGACCCTCTCAGCCGAAGGTTCAAAAAACAGAGTTGTCTGTTCTCGCCGGACTCCTTAAAGAAGACGACCTGTCCGGTATTTCCTTTCCCCAAACTGTTCGGTTATGTACATTCAAGCTAGTTGTCATGTTATTTAAGTAGTTAAGTCATGAACCAGTTGTTTGAGTAAAGCCGGTAATTGTAGTGAAGAAGATGAACTGAAAACCGGGATAAGACTAAATAAAATTCGGATAATAAACGGGTTAGACACACAGTCCAGCGGTGGACTGTGTGCAAAGTTAACATACACGTCCCGAGTTCGATCCTTACTACACACACGCTTCACGTAATAACACTCTTTTTATTCATGAACTAACCGGGTTAGAACGGGTAGTTGTTAAGTATAATATAAATCAAGAATATAACCGGGTTAGACACACAGTCCAGCGGTGGACTGTGTGCAAAACAAACTTCACGTCGCGCGATCGAGTCCCGTCACAAGCACCGGTCCATGAGATTAAAACGTTTTGCAAAATAAAGGAATTTTCGGTAAGTTCGAATAAGTATATAAATATAATTAAAACTGGGTTTCTAACGGGTTAGTCACGTAGCTCAGCTGGTAGAGCTACGTGCGCGTGAACGGAAGGTCACCGGTTCGAATCCCGCTTGGCGCAAATAATTACCGCTGACCGAACCGGTCAACGGTCAACGGTCAAACAGTAAAAAAATAATATTTTTTTTAAATATTTATTTGTTTATTTTAATTTAAAAATCAATTAAAAATACTTAAAAATAACATTTTTAAAGATAGAAAATAGCCATAAACTCACAAAAATATATCTAAAAATCCCATTAGAATCCTTAATAAAATCCATCCATTTTAATATATTTTCCATTATTATTTAGGTTAGTATTCCTCGTCGACTCGCTCGTCTAAATCGTGCGCATCTCGCTATATCCAATCCAACGCACCCAATGTGAGTGAACCCTTCAAATTCCCCGTTTTAATCACGTTTTTGGGGTGTATCATGTGTCTTGTTCATTTACATATTATAACCAAGTTATTGTGCATATATCATATCATGACATGTGTGTTAGTTTGTTGCTGTTAAGTAGTTATTATTGTTTGCAAACTATCATTTCAGTACATGCAATTGCCGAGGCCGTAACTCCCCATCCATCGAGGTTGAGTTTGATCCCCATTTTACTATGCGGTTGATCAGGGCGTGCCCGCACGATCGGCTCCGTTTGATTGAGCCTTGATCGGTCATTTCATTTTACATTTCAATTCATGCAATACGCTCGGCTCCGTTTGATTGAGCCTTGAGCGCACAGTTCAATTTACATTTCCAGTTCATGCAATACGATCGGCTCCGTTTGATTGAGCCTTGATCGCACAGTTCATTTATGTTAATTATTATATGATGTTGGTATGTTCATGTATGCTATCGATTGTGAATGTATGTTATAATTGTAACTGATGTTTGCCAATGTTTGATTTCCTACATGTGCTCTTTTATGATTATGCACAATATTTTATTGATAAACTAACCAGAAAATCATTATCAAATGTTTATCTATAAGGTTCACTCGCCAACTTATGTTGACCCAAAAACCTCCTATTTTACACATGATACAGGTGAACCAGCAGCAGCTAGGAACACGTAGGACCTGGATTAGAAGAAATAAAACAATTTAGTATTTGGATTATTATGTTTGGTTATTTTCCCTTGTAATGAATGAACATGTTTGGATGTTTGAGAAATGTAACTTTGACTTCATTTAATTATGAAACATAATAGTAAATGTCATGTGCTTTGGTGATAACCCAATTATGCTCCGACTCTTATTTCCGTTGCGGGTCGGGGTGTGACAAGCATGTTGTCTTTGTTGTTGTAGCAGAGGATATAAGAGTTGCCATAGCTCAGCAGTGGTTGATGATGATGTAGCAGTGGATTGACTTTTAGAACTTTGTAACATATGTTGCATCATATTTTTTATATTAGCAACAGATGATTCAATACTTAAGACTCTTTCCATCAATTCCTTGTATCTTAGCTCATCACCTAACTTAATAGGATCATCTGAACTCTTACCAGTGGTAGTTTTATCTGTGTTATCATTAGTAGAAGTTGCCTTCATAGCTTCAGACACAGATGCCCCTTTGTCTTAGAACTAGGGACTTCCCACTTGAACTGAGGTTACCTTGGTAGCCTCAATAGTGGTTGCCTTCAAGAAAGTCTTATAAAAGTAACCACTATCCAATTGAGAACTTGGGAGTTCTGGAATTGTAGTGATTGCTCTACTTGAATTATCACCAAGGGTTACATGTAACCTAAGGTATGTACCCTCCTCAGCTGTTGATGGGATAGCAAAGAAAGAGGCATCAGACTCAGTTACTTGTTGGAGTATATTCTCAGTGATAGGTTGGTGAGAAGAACTGATTTCTGTCTGATCCATATCTATTGCTTTCAACAGAGGTTAGTTTGTGGAAGATTTGTTGGTGAGGTTTGTGGTGTAGAAAGCGACATTGCCCTGGGAGAGGGGCTGCGGAAGATAGAGCCAAGTGGATCTAAAGCTTCATAGATTGGTGTCCCTCTGCTTACAACTTGTTCCTTTTATGAGGAATCAAAAGGAGTTTGGCTATTGGGTGGAGATCTTTCTAACATTTACTATGAGGAAGTAACAGCTGTGTTTTCATGTGACTTTTGTGTTGTCACTGGGTTAACCTCCGTGATATCAGCTTCTAGAGGACCCTTTTTGGTTTTTGGTTTGGTGGGCTTCTTGGATATTTTCTTTGGTTTCTTTTTTGAGATGGCTGGTGTGGGTTTCAAAGCACTGGTTGTAGTACTTTGATCACCAAGAGCAATGGGCTCAGTAGCAGTGGGTTGAGCTTGTGATGTTTGTTCTAAAATTTGCCAAGCCCCCTCTACTTGTGTTTTTGAAACTTTAGATTGATTGGTGATGCGAGTAAAAGTTTCATGAGTTAGGCTACCATGTGGAGTCACAACACCTTGTTTAACAGCATCACCAATTTTCTTTTGAAGATAAACACTTAAAATCTAGGGTGCATAAGAAAAGGAGAGCAACCCTTTTTGATGTTGCCAATGTTTGTCACCAAGTCATTGAACAATACTTGAGAGAAGTTAAAATTAGATTTTGTTAAAATTGCATATCCCAAGTATTGCATGTTCAAAGGTATCTCATTAAAAGCAGTCGACTTGGCCGACAAACATGTTAACAAGGTGTGAAAGAAAAACTTCATCTCAGCAGGAAATTTAGGTTTATAGATGGTTTTACGTGTAAGCTGACCTTCATACTCTCTTTCAATGAATTCGTTGTATAGATCAGGGATTGGGAAGGATGTGGCATGAGTTAGGTCATTTAAACCAAAGACCTCTGAAATGGAAGTAGGTGTTACTTCAAGGAGTGTTTTTCCCACCATGGTAACAATGCCATAAGGTGTTTTCTTTGTATAATGAACTTTGGCATTTGCCCAGAACTGTCTTAATGACTCTTGATAGATTGGGGTAGTGATTTCCATGATTTCTTTGTATTTTGACTCTTTCAAGACTTTGATCATAGCATGATATTGCCTATTTGAGTCGGTTTCTTCAAGAATTGCGGTGTAATTGTGTGGTGTTTTGATGATAAGCGTTGTCATTGTGAATGTGAATGAAGAACAGTTACAAAGAAGAAGAAGGATATCAGAGAGAAAACCGCTTTTAGAATTTTTTAATTCGATACGACAGAGTAAAAACCTCTGATTGGGATAAAACAGGGTTTAATAAAGTGAAAAAGTGATACAATCTGTCCACGTGAATCCTCTGATAGTGAATGGAAGACAAGTGTTATTAGAAACACTGTTGAGTGTCAACAATGGATGGGAACAGTGCTTTGATTATACACTAGCAGTGGATAGCTTATCAGTGGATACGGTCAACACAGTGGTTTGACCAACCAGAGGATACACTTTTGCCAGTGGATAGATTTTCAAGCCCATCAGTGGTTTTAAGAGAACAGTGGATGTAACAGACTTTTGAGATTTATTGAAAACTTCAATTTTGAACTATTTTTAAGGATGGATTTTTGATTTTCTGAAAACATTTTATTGCTATTTACACATGGAACACAAAAACTTGCTTTCAATCCATGTTTAGCATTCCAAACCTAGAGATCATACTTTCAAAGCTTGATGTATCTAATGCTTTGGTTAGAGCATCTGCTAGTTGATCTTTAGTATGGACATGTTGTAAAGAAATCAAACCTTTTTCATAGAAATCTCTCACAAAGTGATGTCTGATGTCAATATGCTTTGTTGTGGAGCGAGAGACAGGATTTTTAATGATGTTTTCAGCTGTTTGACTGTCTATCTTGAGAGGAGTCTTTAATACAGTTACACCAAAAACCAGCAGTTGGTTATGAAGCCACAAGAGTTGAGCAGTGCAACTTGCAGCAGCAATGTATTCTGCCTCAGTTGTGGATGTGGAAACTGCAACTTGCTTTTTGCTTTGCCAGGACACTAGGTAATCACCTGGGAATTGAACTCCTCCTCATGTGGACTTCCTTGTTGTGTGGCAACCAGCAAAATCACTATCTGAGTAACCTGAAAGCTCAATGTTTCCATTAGCAGGATACCAGATACCAAGTGTGGGAGCACCTTTTATGTATCTGAATATCCTTTTCACAGCAATTAAATTTGACTTTCTAGGTGTTGACTGAGATCTGGCACAAACACATGTTGCAAACATGATATCTGGCCTAGAAGAAGTTAGGTACAATAAAGACCCGACATACTTCTGTAAAGAATTTGATCAACCAAGTCATCTTTGTCCTCAACAGTGACAAGCTTTGAGGTTGCCATGGGTGAGCTACAATGTTTACAGTCATTCATATCAAATTTGTTAAGCAGTTCTTTGACATACTTATTTTGATGAATGAAAGTGCCATTGTGCTTTCATTTAACTTGAAGACCAAGAATACATTGTAACTCACCCATTGCACTCATTTCAAACTCTGCTGCCATGAGTTGTCTAAACTCTTCACACATGGCAGAGC
The DNA here is from genome assembly GCA_947069175.1 of Scalesia atractyloides. Classification (NCBI taxonomy): domain Eukaryota; kingdom Viridiplantae; phylum Streptophyta; class Magnoliopsida; order Asterales; family Asteraceae; genus Scalesia; species Scalesia atractyloides. The sequence goes on from CAMTDV010000030.1 coordinate 35,656,055, forward strand.
ATGTGGATCCAAAAATGATGTCATCCACATAAATTGGACAGGTTTTATCAATTTTACCTCTTGAAAATCCAATGGATAAGAGAAAAGTGGATAGAGTTTCATACCAGGCTCTGGATGCTTGTTTTAGACCATACAGTGATTTGTTTAACTTGTACACATGATCAGGATAGAATGCATCTTCAAATCCAGGAGGTTGACACACATACACTTCTTCCTTGATCTTTCTATACAAGAATGCACTTTTGATGTCCATTTGAAACACTTTGATGTATTGGTTGGCAGCAAAAGCTAAGAACAGTTTGATGGCTTCTAACCTTGCTACAGGAGCAAAGGTTTCATCGTAGTCAATGCCTTCTTCCTGTCTATAGCCTTGAACCACGAGCCTTGCCTTTTTCTTGACAACAATACCCTTTTCATTAGTTTTGTTCTTGAAAACCCACTTTGTGCCAATAGGACATACATCCTGAGGCAGTGGTACAAGTGTAACACCCCAATCACGTACTACAACAAGACGCGGCGGAAATTTATGGGAGTCACGTTACAAATTGCTCACAACTACTGGTACTAAATTGTTTCATTATTGTTTACATTGTTTTACAAATACAAAGAATACATGAAGTTGTCTTTTGATTAAAGAAGTCTAAAGCTCGGATGCATTCCTATGTGCAACATGCTTGAATAATCGAAAAACTGAAACACATGTGAAAAAAGAGACATCAACAAACAATGTTGGCGAGTGCAAAGTTTTGTTAGCCAAGTTAATGGCAAAAAGATTAGTCTTGCAATACTTCGACAAATACAAGAGTCATCTATTTAAAATGGACTCTTTAACGCCAAGGAATGGCAAAAAGATTTAGTATTGCAATACATTAACTTGATTATGAAATTTGTGACAAAATAGTTTTGTATATGGCAACATGATTAATACTAAGTAATTTTTATGCCATTGATAATTGTACTTTGTCCATTGTAATCTCCTTGAATTCGGTCATAAAACTTGTGAGTATGTTATTAGAAATCCAATCAAGGATTAATAACAACAATATTGAAAATTTGTCATAACTTGCGTGAGTATTATTAGAAATCAAATCAATGATTTAAAATAATACTATGGTTATCCTTCTAAGAATCTAACATATAAAAATATGAAAGAGTTCTGTAAGGATATATATATTGTACTTTGAAATAATCGAACACAAAATCCTAATGTGATTCGGATAACGCTACAAGGGTAATACAATAAGAACACTTATATATAGAAAGTACCAGCGGTGTATCCACCATGTTCTTATGGTATTACACTCGTTTCGTTATCTAAATCATAACTAATCAGAAACATATAATCATCAACTTGGTCATATTGTCTTGTCACATACGCATTAAAGGACACAAAGAATCCAAATAATGGACTACCATTTAGTACTTTAAACATCCCACAAGAATCAATATATGAAGATAGAAGGATGCTAACAGGATTTTGGTTTAGTCACTTGTCTTATCACATTGTCTTGTCATATAAGCATTAAAGTACACAAAGAATCCAAATAATGGACTACCATTTAGTACTTTAAACATCCTACAAGAATCTAATTATAAAGATAGATAGATACTTTACGGATTTAGTTTAGTCACTTATCTTGTCTCATTGTCTTGTCTCATACGCATTAAAGTACACAAGAATCCGATTAACGGACTATCATTTAGTACTTTAAACATCCTACAAGAATCTAACTATAAAGATAGCTATATACTTTACGGATTTAGTTTAGTCACTTGTCTTGTCTCATATGCATTAAAGTACAAAGAATCCGAATAAATGACTACCATTTAGTACTTTAAACATCCTACAAGAATCTAACTATAAAGATAGATAGATACTTTACGGATTTAGTTTAGTCACTTGTCTTGTCTCATTGTATCACAAAATCCTAAATCCTAATGGTGATTCGGATAAGGCTACGAAGGGTAATACAATAAGCACACTTATATATAGGAAGTACCAGCGGCGTATCCACCATGTCCTTATTATATTACTCTAGTTTCGTTATCTAAATCACCAATAATCTCTACACATAAACAATAACCATCGTCATCGGCGTGTAAAACACTTCTTAGAAATCTTACTATGAAGATAGAAGATTTAATATTGTACTTCAAGTATCCTACAAGAATCTAACTATGAAAATAGAAAGATACTTCAAGGATTTGGTTCGTGACCCCATTCGTCGTATTTTGCATAATTGGAATAATACACAAAAAGTACTTAGTAAACAATACATGCTATACATTTGAGAGAATTCGGTTACACATATGAATCACCCCAAAACATTTGAAAACGTAAAAGAGGGGAGCTATGTACTCACATGGGATTGCGTATAGGTCTTGTACAAATGATATAACAAGGCTCAGTGGATCAAGAGTTCAAAAGTTGAAATGGTTCCTAGCGTATTGGATACTATGTGTTACTGTCAAAACTTGAAAACGAGGGATTGGATAGAATGAGGTATATAAATCAAACAAGAGTTGGATCTTGTATAATATGGTTCATAATACCATACATTCTGATTTGGAAGTATTTTAAAGTGTTTTAACTTGTTACGGCTTGCTAAACTGGTTTACGCCACTTTAACGGGCCATAAACGTAACTATGGGTTCAGATGGTTAAATACGTCCTATGACGAGTATAATATATCAAAACTAGTTATATAAGTTATGTAATCAGTTTAGATATCAAAACAATGTTCTTATGTGTTCAAAACTAATTTATGTGCAAAAGGGGTATTTTCGGCATTTTAAAGAATACATATTCGACTCGTCATTTGACTAACCAAACCGTTATGACCATAAGGTATAACCTCAGAGGGTTATTCCCTATAATACTATGGTCATAATAATGGTCTTGGTCGGATCCTAAGGTTGACCAAACGGGTCGGATTCGAAAGTCAAGGCGGTGGTCAAGACCGCTCGAGTTATGACCCTAAATAGGCACTAAACTAAAAGTGACGAGTTAGACATGTTAAAACATGTCTAACTAAGTTATAAAACTGATTTAGTATCAAAACTTGGATTTTTGATACCCGAAAATAGTTCCGTCGTAAAATGCACAAAATGCGCATTTTTGACCGAAATTTTGACTCGTCACTTCGACTAGTAAACGTGGTAATCGGTAGGCATGATCGCTATGGATCAAAACTCTCGTGATTACGATCACGTCGCAAAGTTCAATTGAACTTTTCTTTGACCAATTCATGGTCAAAACCGAAAGTTAAACAGAAAGTCAAACTGTTTGACTTTTGGCTTAAAATGCCAAAAGAAATGAACAAGACTAAGAAGAGAGCACTTACTTGTGTTGAAGAACACTTGAAGAGCTTAGAAAACTCAGTAGGAGGTCTCCAAAATGCTGGAAACAAGCTCCAAGATAGTAGGAGAAAGAAAGAAGAAAGGTGCAAGTTGAAATGTGGATGAACAAGGGTATTTATACTAATCTTGGAGCTCCCAAATGATGATCCAGGTGTTAAAGGTATGGATTAGTGTCCCTCTAGGTGTCCAAAGCAAGTTGAGGTGGCAAAAATTGCGAGCTTAGTGTCTAAGAGAGTGAACAAGAGCAAGACAGCAAAGCTGTTGTGCTGGGCACCCTATGTCGACCGCATGGCTTTGTGGATGCGGTCCGCATCCACCCTTGTTGGCAGCAAACTTTCAAAAATTGACAGTTTAGCCCTTGAACTTTGTTTTGTCGCCTTTTGGCACTTTTAACACCCGTTAACCTCATTTTTAAGCTTCATAAGGAAGATAAAGCATAGGGAACTTGAAAAATGCTCAGAAATGTTTCGGATGTCTGTTCGTTAGGTCGTACGGTTGCGGTTTTGGTTAATTACGATGAAAGTTGTAACGAACGTGCAAATGACCGTAAAACACGTAATGAATGATATTTTTGCATTCCAATCATTAAAATACAAGATTTTAGTGATTACAAAAGTTTTTGGATGTACGTATGTGTTCCGTATTAAGAAATACGTGAATCGGCGTACTTTCGCAGATTTTGCAAAATAGTTCCTGGAGTTAGAATAGCGTGTTTTTGCCATACCAAACCCTTCAAAACTTATTTCTAAGTTATGTAAAGGATATTTATGGTATATGTAGCTTATATCCTCGTCCTAGTGTGTACGTTATGTTAAACGGGTTGCGTAAAGTATTGGTTATCGAAATACCTTCAAAGAAAAAGTTTTTGAAAGCTCGAAATTTGGCACAAGGGTATTAAGTTCCAAAACTTGTTGTCTTTTGAACTGAAGGAGCTCCTCTTGCATAGCTTCTACCCAACGGATGGCTCCTTGATTAGGGACAATGGCATTTTGAGGTGAAGGCTGCAGATGTGTATCATCTAAGCTAACATCTGTTGGCAAATTTGAAGTTCCAGCATCTATTTAGAATGGAGGTGGAGGTATATGAGGATTGGATGTGAGGTTGTGTTGACTTTTGTTCACAGTTTGTGGACTTTTATCAACAGTGGTTTGATTTTGTGAGCTGGCAGAGGTTTGAGGATCAACAATTATTGAGCCGGCAGAGTTTTCACAATTGTTATTAACATCTGCTCCTCTGATGGAATGACTGACTTTGAATTGTGGAAGCACACTGTCATATCCTTGATCTTGATGTGAAGATTGCGATGTACTTGCATGATTAGTCTTGATAGACACATCTTCAAATGTAAATTTATCTAGATCAAACAATTATGCAGGATTTGCTGGGATTTCAATGAAAAAAGTTCATTGAACTTCACATTCAAAGTTTCTTCAACACACTTTGTCCTAGAGTTAAAAACTATGTAGGCTTTAGCAGTGGTTGAGTATCCAAGAAAATAACCGCAATCAACTTTGGCTGCAAACTTTGAAATTGAATCTTTTAAGTTTAAAATGAAGCATGGCCGGCCAAAGACTTTGAAATATGAGATCAGATGTTTGATTTTGTAAAGAATTTCGTAGGAAGTCTTTTGTTGCCTGGGGTTAATCAAAACTCTGTTCTAAACATAGCAAGTAGTGTTTACAGCCTCTGCCCAAAAAGACAAGGGTAAACCTGAGTCTGCAAGCATAGTTCTTGCTGATTCAATTAAAGTTCTTTTTTTCCTTTCAACCACCCCATTTTGTTCTGGAGTTCTTGGAATGCTATATTGTCTAACAATTCCTTTTGACTCACAGAAAGCATCCAACTCCAAATTGCTAAACTTTGTCCCATTGTCACTTCTAAAATTTTTTACTGGTAGGTCAAATTGCTTTTCAACTTGTTTGACAAAATTTTGCAAAATGCCAGCAGTTTCATCTTTAGAGTGCAAGAAGAATGTCCATGTAAACCTTGAAAAATCATCTACAATGACCAAACAATACCTTTTCTTTGTGAGACTCGTGATTTTTATAGGGCCAACAGATCCATGTGCAACAATTTAACCACTGAGTGGTTTTGGACTCTTTAATGGACTTGTAAGAACTTTTATGGTGTTTGCCTTTTAAATAGGAAACACAATGCTCTTCACATGTAAATTGTTTTGGAGGTAAACCTCTAACAAGACTTTGTTTTGAGAGAGTAGTGATAGTTTTCAGATTTGGGTGTCCAAGTCTTCTATGCCATACCTCTGTCTCTTTGCTTGAAGCAACTGAGAACAAGCATGCATTAGACATTGAATTATCCTTAAACATATCAACCACATCCACATTGCCACTCCTATGAGCAACAAGTTGTGCTTTGCTCTCAGCAATGATTTGATCAATCTTTTTAACAACCTCTGGTCCTACAATTTGACATGTTTTATTTGTAAAGAAGGATCTATATGATTTTTCACTCATTTGTGAAACACTCAGAAGATTGAATTTTAGATTATCAATAAGATTAACATGCTCAAATTTGAGCTTCTCAGCCTGAACATGCCCTGACCCCAACACTTTTCCTTTTGAATTGTTACCAAAGAATATATCACCCCCTCCATGAGCCATGAAGTCTTTGAGAAGGGCTCTATATCCTACCATGTGCCTGGAGCCTCCACTATCTACATACCATAAACTATCAAGGCAAGTAGAAGCTCTCTGCACATAAGTAAACAATTAGTTTAGGTGGGTCTCAAAGCCAAAATGGCTTTGGATGGAGTCACAGATTGTCCAATCTCAAATTTAGGAGAATGGTCAGTGCTTTGATTTGGTCTTTGTCACCACTGTTGTGAACCATTTCCTATTAGATGTTGTAACAGATGTTTCATTAGGTTCAAAGGTCTGCTTAGATTTATTTCTAGCAGAGCTTGAACTTTGACTCTCAAGAGCTTTTGATTTGATCTCTTTTACCTTTGTGTCATAGGTTTGAAGATAAACACACTCTTGGGTCAGGTGGTTTGTTTTACCATAGATGATGCATTTTGAGGAATTTGGTATCACACAAGTTTTGTTTATGTCATAAGCTTTTAACAGAAAATAGTTTTCAGTGACATGATTTCTTTTCTCACAAAAGTTACAAAACAAGTTTTTGACCTTTTCCTTTTTCTTCCCTTTTTCAGACTTCCTTTCAGCAAACATTGTAACATATGATGGAAGATCCTTAATAGGGATTATCCTTGCTTTTGGTGCCTTGACATTATCAATGGTTGAGAAGTCCATTGGCTTGAAATTTTCTAAAATGTCACACTCATCTGACCATGTGGTTTTGAATTGATATTTCTCAACTTCCTCAAAAGTTGAAGATCCCTCATGTTTTTCCAAAATGATTTTGTTTCCATTTTTATCAGTGACTTTTACCTCTTCACCAACCAAATTTTTGGAGACAATTTCAACCAACTCAGAATCAATTTTAGCAATACTTTTAGAAACTTGGTCGTTTTCCTTGAAACCAATGCCAAATTTTATGTTACTTTTGATCTGTTTTCTAACATGATTTCATAACCTTTGCAAGACTCTACCCATTTTTTACAAGTGATCTAGGTAGATTCTAACTACTTTTTGCAAACTTGATATTTCTCTATCATAGTTTGGAGTTGATCTTTGGTTATGCTTGCCTCATGCTTTAGGCTGCTGATTTTAGAATATTGGTCAACCAACTTTGTTTTCAAATCTTTTGTGAGTTTTTCAAAATTCAGTTCATCTTCTAAAATTTCGTTTCTAAGATTTTCATTCACCTTTTTTATGTTTGCAAAAGCTACTATGCATTTTTCAGAATATAGATCTTTGAGGATCAGAGGTGATACTTTAGAAGCAGCCATAAAAGCACGGTCACAATCATCTTCACACACCTTGGTATCCCATGGATCAGATAGAGAGTTCTTTTCTTCATCAACAATATCTTTTGAAACCACTGCTTCATCATGAACTTGAAACTCATCAGATTTAGACACTGGTTCCACATACTCATCACCTTCAACAATTGTCTCTAAAGCCATTAAGCAAAATTCATTTTCAAAATCATTTTTGGCTATAAGAGCAAAATTTTTATCAGTTAAATCCTCAGGCAAACTACTCTAATCAACAAAGCCTTGTGTGAAAAACTCTGTTGGTTAACCTCTGCTGGAGCAGTGGTTTGAGTAGTTTAAGTGACATGAGGTGCAGGTTGCACATGCACTTGAGGAGGTGGTGCTTGAACATACTGAATTTGTAGAACAGTGGCAGCAGGGTTTGCATAATGAGCAGTTTTTTGCATTTGAGGAGCAGGGGTATATGGGGAATAATGAGCAGTGCTTTGTGTGTGTTGAGGTCTGCAACTAGGGTGTGTAACAATGGGTCCAGCATTTTGAGATCTACACTCCCTCGCAAAGTGTCCTAACCTGTTACACTTGTAACACTTGATTTTTGATTTATCTAGCCCAACCTTCAACCCCCATGCAACCCTGGAAATTTTCTACTAGTTCTCTTGTAAAATTTACTAGCTCTAATACTTAATAGAGCCAGTTGGTGCAAAATGTCCGTTTCTTCTAAATCAGTTGGTGCAAAGTGTTGAAGATCATTCAACTCAAAGGAGAGGTTGTCAGAGGATTGGCTTTCCCCACTTGCAGTGAATGCATAGTTGGGTGAGTAAGAATCAGAGTTAATATTTCCTCCAGAAATGATCATAACCCTGATCCTTTCCACTGCCAGATCCCTCTTCTTAGCCTAAAAGTGTTGTGTTACTGAAAGTATAACCATTAGCAACTTTGCCTGATTCCTGCAACTTCTTTTTCTGGTTTAACTCTCTCTCATATGTGAGGAGTTGACCATGAAGTTGGGTAAGATTCATTTCTTTAAACCCGACAGATATTCGTGTCACGATAGCTATTGTGTCCCACTTATCTGGTAACGATCTTAAGAAACGACTAGTGACAGTCGAATTAGGAAATTCCACGTCCAGCTTAAGCTCACTTATTAGACAGCTAAATCGCTCGAACTGTTGGGTTAGATACTCACCTTTGACATGACAGAAGGTTTCATATTGTTGATTCAGAACTTCTCTATTGTTTTCAATAACTTCCTTAGTTCCACCGAATTGCTCTTTTAGTGCATCCCACAACTCCTTTGCATTATTCTAGTGGAGCAGTCTGGCATAGATCTTGTTAGGTAAGGCATAAGCAACAATGCTAAACGCCTTAGCATCTAACTCTATTTTCTGGAAATCCTGCTTGGAGTAGTTTTCAGGATTTTTTGGCACTTGAGTATTGGGGTCCCCTGTACTTGGAACCAATGGGATATGTGGTCCAAACAACAACAGACCACCAGCAACCTGTGTTTGTTAAGCTAAAATGTGACTCATCCGACGCTACCATATGTAATATTCATTACGAACCAACATTGGTGGTTTAAACATAGATCCAGTATTGGAATCTGATGTGTTTTAAGACATTTCTGAATTGTTTTAAACAGATATTGTTTTAAAAACTTTAAACGTAATAAAACTCTGTTTTCCAATGAAAACTATCAAACTAATTAGCAGGGAGAGCTGATCTTTCAAATCAAATTGATAGTTAAATCAAATTTTGATTGACCAAGCTCTGAAACCAATTGTCAGGATATGAGTTGAATTGATTATAATTGTTTTGAAAGATGGTAAATGAAAGAAGGTAAAGCAAAGTGAATTGCATCGGAAATAGAAACTTTGTATTACAATCAATGGAAGATTGTTTTCATCATCATGCTTTCAACCGTATAGTTTTGCATGTGAATCACAAACTCCCCCTCAGCCTTTTATAACTAAGTTTGATAGTACAGAAATGCAGAGAAGATGATTTGTGAATGATCTTTTAATAGATGAATAAAACAGTATAACGAAGTCAAGTAATTATACTACAATGCTAACCTCTGAGTATGTTTGCTGATGTCAGATGTGAAAGCGACTGCTAACAAAATAACTAAGCCTAGCCACTAACTAACCTATCATCTGCTAAATACAAGGTACTGTTACATTGATAAACACTGATAGACACTAAACACTGATATCCTTAAACTCTGTTGGCCTTCATCAGACCTTTGGCTTTAGTTATTAGGTCCTAAAATGTGAGACTGACGCATCAAATTAATACAACGGGCTATGGTTACAAACTGGGTCTTACCGGGTTAGTTTATATTAAGTTTTGGACCTTTATGGGACATTTGGGCCAAGCATTAGGCCATGTGGGCCAAGCAGGTCCAAGGGGAGCCCATGTAAGTGGGCTTACCTTGGTATATAAATAAGCTTTCAACCTGTTTTAGTGTTATAGACCTCCAAGTTACAGATTTCTAGAGAGATAGAGAGGGAGGCGATTTGTTGGTTGTGTACTCATACAAGACGTTTTTGCTTATCAAAGTAACAGAAACGTGTGTGAGCTAAAAGTGATTTGGTGTGTTCTTCGTATTTTCTTGAATCACTTATTGATTGGATTCCGCACAATCAATAGGTTGTTTGATATCATTGAAAGATCCGTTTTCGAGACTTACAAGTGGTATCAGAGCCTTTAGAACCTTTCCTAGGCTCGTTTTGATATCAAATATGAAAGTTGTTTGAAGAAAATTTTGAAAATCACCAACAACATTCATTGTGTTCTTCGCATTCTTCATCGTGTTCATCTGTTTTAATGTGAAATTCATTATATTTTGGTGCCTTGATCCGTTCAAAATTGTTTTTAAAAGGGGGTTTATTTCCAAAATCTTAAAAGGATTTAAAGATATTCATTATTTAAACAAAAAAAAACAATCAAATTTTTCGAATATCTGGTTGTTTTGGAAATTCTTTATTTCTAAATTTAAAAAAAAATCTGCAAATCCCAAGAAATTAGGAAGCACAGTTGTCAAAGTTAACTTTCACACGTTTTCTGAAACAGTTTTCGAAATAGTTTTCGTATCATTATCCGAAACAATTGATACCAATTATCTGAAATAAAGTTCATTCCCGTCTCTCAACATCATCTCCGTCACCATAACCTTCTCATGAGTGCATCATCACCGTTCACCGTTTCAAGTTCACAACCTGAATCACATAACAATCTTAGTCCATCCTGCTACCATTTGCATCGTTCAACCATCTCCGACTCGCAACCACTTTCTACTCGCAACCACTTTCTACTCGCAACCACCTCCGACTCGCATCCATCTTCGACTCGCAACCACCTTTGACTCGCAACCACTTCACTATTCCTACTCACAACTCCCTACACCAGATTCCGAGGTGAGGTTTCGAGTTTCCATTTCGACAAGTTACGAGTTTTCGAATCGCAACCATCTCTCAAGGTTTCGAGTTGTCTGCCATTTTTCGAGTCATCATCTTGTTTCGAGTCTGAGGTTTCGAATCAACTTCACGTCTCCGTTTCTTCGTCAAACATCACAGTAGAAACTTCATCGTCGTGTTTATCACATCATCATCATCATTTTTCACTCTTCACCGTTCATCATCATCTAGTTACGTTCACCATTCATCATAGTACACCGACTACGGAACCTGCAACTTCGGTTATCTTCACCGTTAACCTTCTATCATCTCCGACCACTCGATACATCGTCAACTGAGGAACCGAAACTGTTCACCATCGTCATCCACCGGCAATCACCTCCATCATTGTCAGACGATCATCGTTCACGCACAGACAGTTTGTAACGGCAGACTGAACTGAAATTACGGTTGTCGTTTGCACGAAGAAGACATCCGTGGCGGCCAAAAGTTTAAAATTTTAGGGTTTTCTTTTGTATTTATATATAATAATATTAATTCAGTAATCATTAATTAATCATAGATCAATCATTAATTAATATTTAGATTTTTATAATAATAATAATAATAATAATAATAATAATAATTAGGTAATCATTACCTTATCATTAATATTTAATTATAATAGTTTTATTAATAATAATAATAATTATAAATATCATTAGGTTTTCCTTTATTAAAAAATTATATATATAAAATACTAATAATAATAATAATAAAAATAAAAAAAGGTGTGTGTTTGTTTTGGTGGTAAGTTTTGACAGGGTGTTGAGGTACGGTACAGAAAGTCGGGTTCATTTGACTGTAAGGTGTTTGAGTTAGCGAGTACACGGGTTCTCGATTTGGTTTGTGTTTTGAGGAAAAGAACAAAAGAATCAACCACCCAATGTCTCAGGTGGCTTAGGAAAGATCAACTACTGAAGAGATAAATTATGTTTTCTGTATTCCTGAATGTAGAGAAAGAGTTGATGCATATCGTTTACACAAATCTGAGCTAATCCAATATTATAACGATATTTAAAGATGTAATTCTTCTTTAACAAAAAATGAAAAGCTTTATAAAGAAAAAATTGAAGCTCAAAGAAAGGATATATTAAAAGAGGATCTCAGTGTTAAAAGTTGTAATTACGAATATTATAAAGTGATCATGAATAATTTGATCAAGGAGCTAGAGAAATCAAACTAAAGTATCAAATAAATGAAATTAACATCAAAAAATATGATACATCTAGCAAATTGATCAAAGACATTTGTGACATTTAGTTGGAATACAAGGAAAAGAAAGGGTGTGGTTTGGGTTATAAGAAAGCTCCTCCTCCATACAATCATAACTACACCTACTTACCCATTACTGAGGAGGAATTGGTGAATGAGGATACGATGACTTACGGTCCAAAAACTGATAAGTCATCATTCAACAGCAAACTTGTTGAAAAACGAGTGACTCCTCCGATCAGGTTTGTTTCTAAAGGTGTAATTGATGCTAATGTTTTGTCTTCCCTTGCAGATGAGGTAACGGTTGAAAATGTAGTTGGGGATGAACAGGCATCAGAGTCTGATTCTTCTGAAAATTTAATAAATGAACCTAATCCAGACTCTATTTCGACGTTTGATATGTTTAACTTGGTTTTTCTCTCTGTGATTAATTTCAGGCCTGATGGTTTGGGCGAAAACGTTGATACTTCTGTAACAGAGACTGAAATCGGAAAATGAAACGAATGAGCCAACTAAACCAACTTATCCCAAATGTGAATGATTTGAAGCAGCTGATTCTGGGAAATTGGAATCAGTTGATTCTAGTGGATTCAGCTCAAAGGTGTCATATGCAGAACCGTCTTGTGTTGAAAATTCGTCAAATGTTTCAGCTGAAGTTTCCGCTAAAGTTTCTGGTGTTTCATCCGACAAACCAAAACTTTCCGATTCTGTCAAAGCTGATGACATGAAGAATGAAGAGAAGACTGACATGACAAGGCTCCAAGTATGCATGATGAGCAATCTGAATCTTCTGTTAGTGATGAAAAGTTTCAGATCAAGCAACAAGAGCCGAAGCGAGCAGGTAAAGGACGCGGAAAGATGAAGCCTAAACATCAAAGACAATTAGGCTCTCCACAGTCCTTAATTGGCAGTAATAGTCCTCAAAAGACCCGTGATGTGAAAAATGCTTTTGTTAAGCTAGTCAGTAATGGCAGATGTGAGAAATATGCATTTGACTGTGCTAACAAAGCTTTCGAAAAGATTGGTGAGATTTCTAAACAAGATTTACAGTCTAAGCAAAACAAGAAAAATCAGAAGAAATCTCCACCATAGACGACCCCTACAAACGACAAGTATAAGCATCATAATTCGTCGTTGTTTGCTAGAAATGTGCAACAAAAACAAGCACATAAATGATCGGTTCATCATTCAGGGTCTACAAGAGCTACACAAGCTGATCAGAATGCCTCCTACGTGAAGGGACAAACATGCTTCAATTGCGGTATTGTTGGTCACATTGCTCGGAACTGCACACATCGTCCCTACATACCCTTTGTGCAAAATCAGAGGGTTACACCAAAGGATAACAATCATTCCAAGCCGATGAAGGTATCTTCACCTAAGGCAATGAAGAATGTGAATCCTTGAACGTTGCTAAGAACAAACAAAAGGCTGTCCAGGATCAAATTTCTATTTCTAAAACAAATAAACCTAAAACAGCCTAAGTTGCTCAACGAAAGGCAACAAATGTGTTTGTTAAGCCGAAACAAATTTGGAAACCCAAATGCAAAACGGCAACATCTCCAATCCTTGAAACGAAAGGGGACTTGTGTCTAAAAGAAGTGTCCTATTTTGATGCTTCAGGGAAACCCAGGACCACGATGGCCTGGGTCCCATTGTCTTACTAATCTCTTTATTTTTCAGGGCAACCAAGGAGGAGCTATTGACAATCTCTGGAATGTTGATAGCGGTTGTTCCAGAGACACAATTGATAACATTTCACTGTTGCAAAAAGTTCAATTTTTTTTACAGATCGTATGTTTCCTTTGGAGGAGATAAGAGAAGTAAGATAAAATCAACAAAGGTACAGTTTAAATTCAGTACTTTGATTTGAAACTGATTAGTCTTCAATCTGATGATAGAATGGTTAAGCAATTTTTTTCTTTTTCTCTTTCTTAGTTCATTACTTGGTACATGAAGTGTCCTTTCTCTGGTAAATGGTAAATTTGCGCATAAGTTTTATGCACAAATTTATGGGGGAGCGAGACGGATATATATTTTAGGGGAGAAAACTCAGAAAATCCAAAAAGAGTTTGCTGTAAATATGCTTTGTGTTTAGGGAGGAAAGTGAGAAAAATACAAAAACATTAGAAAAATGAAAAAGTCAAAAATAAATATTGCATCATAATGGGGATTGATATAAATGTTCATGTTAGAGGGTTTGACTAACACATGTAAGGTGCCATAACTGAAAAAACTAGAATCTACTGTGATATGTCGATAGGCTTGACGCTTAAAATGTTAAAAGATACTAAGTGATATAAACACAACGAACTATGTACCATGTGGGTAACATACCAACGATGTACGATTTTATGGTCTTAATTATTGCGTTAATAGATAGCCAACATCTGAGGTTTTAGGTCTTTATATTGTTGAATCATCCGGGGATAACTTGGCTGTCCTTCTGTTGCATCTAGATTATATGCAGACCTAGACACAGTCGGATATCTTAAAAGATCCCAAGAGGACAAAAACCCTAAGGAATCAAATCTCAAAATAAGAAAATTCCCAATGCTCAAAGAGCCAAATTCGTACGAAAATGGTATTTACCTCGCCCTCGTTGGACATAATCATTGGTCGCTCTGCTGTACCAAAGTACTGACCTGTCACCAATGGTCTAACGTTGTAAATCAAAAAGGATGACATCAGTATACTCACCTGTTATGATGAATCGTTGTGCTTACCTTAATCGCGGGGGTATGCCTTGGAATGGGACACACGGGTATAATAGTATAATATTACCTTAAGCATGTCATGAAGTTGAAAAAAATTGAAAGTTGAGCGTTAAAGGTTAAGTGGACAAACATATTGGCTCGCATAGACCAGTTTGATTAGGCTCGTACTGAAAAGTGTTCCTTAGTCTGCCTGAGAACGAATTTTGATCCCATTGTAGTTGTAATTTTATATTATGGTAGTTGTTTATATTTTGAGTTTTTATTTGCTTTTAGTTCTTTAAAATTAAAAAAAAACAAAAATAGCGTCTTGTTTCTTTATCAAATCAAAAACCCAAAAAATAGAGTGTTTATTTGTTTTTCCTTAAAATTTAAAAAAAACTTGTAACCGTTCTTGAAAGATAGCCTGAAGCAGAACAACAACAAGATGTACCTGAGTCAGAAGAATCGGATACGGTTTGCCATCTGACAGTGATAGTGCATTTGAAGAAGTACCCGTGAACCTGCTTGAAAGAGAAAGACTGAAGAAAAAAAATGTTGTTGCGAATCCTCCTCTCACACTCTTTTTGACAAAGATGTCACAAGCAAAGTTGGTCGTGATCCTAATATGAAGCTAACCACAAGAGCTGAAGAAAGAAACCTAGTGCTGAAAGTTTAGAAGTCAAGAACTTCCACAACATTTGCAGCATAGCGACAACCATAGACCTCGTTGAAAATGTTGCTGAATTCATGTCATGAAGATAATTTGATAGCATCAATCTAGGGGGAGATTGTTAGGTCCTAAAATGTGAGACTGACGCATCAAATTAATACAACGGGCTATGGTTACGAACTGGGTCTTACCGGGTTAGTTTGTATTAGGTTTTGGACCTTTATGGGACATTTGGGCCAAGCATTAGGCCATGTGGGCCGAGCAGGTCCAAGGGGTGCCCATGTAGGGAAGTGGGCTTGCCTGGGTATATAAACAAGTTCTCAACTTGTTTTAGTGTTATAGACCTCCAAGTTACAGATTTTCTAGAGAGATAGAGAAAGAGGCGATTTGTTGGTTGTGTACTCATACCAGACGTTTTTGCTTATCAAAGTAATAGAAACGTGTGTGAGTTGAAAGTGATTTGGTGTGTTCTTTGTATTTTCTTGAATCACCTATTGATTGGATTCTACACAATCAATAGGTTATTTGATATCATTGAAAGATCCGTTTTAGGGACTTACATTAGTCTTTATCAGAGGTTTGCATGATCAAACCTTTGCTTCAACAATACTTGTATAGCAGACCTTGGCTTCATCAGTGGCTTGGATCAGAGTTTAGAAACTTTAATTTAATATAATTCTTTCAACATAATTGTTAGGGCTGATTTTCTTCTTTGTTATGGATCAGAGATCCTTCCGAGTATCATGAATGATTTTTTCTGAGACACACGGAGGATACTGGAAGGATTAAGGATCCTTAGTACTTATAACAATTACTAACAATTGTCGTTGATATGTTGTTTGAATTTAATGCAGGTATTTGTTAAAGACTAGGTCAAGTTGGAATATTGGAATATACTGAGAATTAAACACGTGCATTAAGCTATATGGATGTTGTGGACGAACGTGGGTGCTCCCCGATATCTCTAAATAGTTAGTTGCTAGCTAAAAACTTTGTTATTTGAGGGAATGTTGAGCTATTAGTAGGAACTCTCGCACACAATTTTTACACAACACTCGAAAGCTTACTGCCACCCACTAGATCTTCATTGTAAACAACTCGATATTCTCCAAAGTTGTAATCTTGATTGTTTAATATAGTTGATACTGATAGTTTTCACTATCCTTGGTTTTTTATGCCGGATATCATTCATTGATCAAGGGCTTTTTCCTCGTATAAATCTTGGTGTTCTTCATTGATCATATTCACAATTTGTTCATACTATTATTTGTCACACAAGCACTCAACCTCACAAAATCAGATTTGGTTACATTATCCTTATTATGATTTTTGATCAAAATAGGGTGGCGCCCACCATGGGGCAATTGGTGCTACAATTCTAAAAATCCCATTCATTTTATCGTTTCATTCATTTCCGTTCATCTCCATCAACCACATGGCTTCTAAGGGAAAATCCAGTTCAAGTGACATGCCGGCGGTTACCTCATCCCATACTAGTGCATCGTTGCCTCCTCTTCCCCCTGCACCCTTGAGGAGTGCTGAGAATACTCAGAAGAAAACTACACCTGTTTACACATGATCAAAAACCTCCACTATTTCTTCGTCTACAGATACTAACAGTGATGTTTCTACTTTGATTTTGCAGATGAAGAACTACATGGAGCAGCAGGACAAAACCAACCAGAGGATCCTCAAGGAGCTTGATGAAATCAAGAAGCAGAAAAGATCAGTGGAGGATCACTCTCCACTGATGCCCAGGTCATTGGATTATGCTTCTCCAGCATCAATGATCCAGCATTCTAGAGGATCATGTGTTCAGATTCAAGGATCCTCCAATCATCAGCAAGGATCATTGGCGTTGACACAGGCTCAAGGATCCTCTTCACAAGTTCAGGGATCCTACTTCCAGCCTCAAGGATCATCTATCCTTCAGCAAGGATCACTAGCAATCACGGAGCCTCAAGGATTCTTCTATGAACCTGGAGGATCGCAAGGGATGTACCAGTCCAGAGGATCCTATGCACTGCATCAAGGATCCTCATCGCAAGTTCAAGGATCCAACTTGTTCCGGGATCAAGGATCCTTAGGGAGCCAACCATCCAGGAACTCTAAAGTTCATACAGGAGACTTCATTCCTATGCAGACTATTGCTTAATCTGGTCCAACCATTACACCCGAAGCACATGGTTTTGGATATACTTCTTGGATACCGGTTCCAAACCAATCAGGAGGTAACAATTTCAATATACCTTTTGGTACTAATTATGGTTCCATGCAGGATACATGTATCAATCAGGCTATGGCACGGGAGCGCCAGAAGCTTAAGGATATGATATCCGACATCCCAGGATTGGTTAAGCCCATTCCTGAGATCCTAGATGGAAGTCACAGGGTGTCTCGTTTTGCACCTCCGATATGCAATGTTGAGATACCAAAATGCTTTCAAACCCCCAATATGAAGCTATACGATGGTACAACTGATCCAGAGGAACATTTGGCACAATACCGGGAAAGAATGGAGATCAACCCCATTCTAGAAAGGTTAAAGGAAGCCTGCTGATGTAAGGGTTTCGGATCCACACTCACTGGATCAGCACTCAAATGGCTGCTAAGTCTTCCTCCTTACTCAATTACTTCATTTTCTCATTTAGTTAATTTGTTCAATAATCAATTCTCATGTAGTAGAACCTTTGAACGATTAACTAGTGACTTGTATAGGATAACCCAAGGCCATGATGAATCCTTAAGAGATTACATCACTAAGTTTAGTAGAGAATCCTTAGAAATCCCTAATCTGGATATTGCCACTACGATTGAGGCATTTAAGATGGGATTGCTAAAGGATTCCTCATTCTATGATAACCTTGTTATGACACCTTGCAGGAATTTAGATGAAGTGAGGAACAGGGCCTTGAGGTTCATTCGTTTGAGGATGATAAAAGGATCCAAGAAAGACTGTCAGGATCCTTGAAACATGAAAAGCCAGGATCATTCTTTAAAAATAATAGATCCAAACCATACTCTAAGAATGCCAACCATAATGTGCATGCAGTTGAACAAGAGGAAGACGATGAGGATTATCCTCCAATATCTTAATATTGTTTTTCTGTTGATAATCATGAACTAATCCATGCTATGCAGAATCTAGGTGACAAAGCTAGGTGGCCTCAAATGAGAAAGCCACAGCCAATAAGGATAAGTCCAAATGGTGTGCGTATCATGAGGATTTCGGTCACCTCACTGATGAATGTATGGCCTTGAGGAAGGAAATTGGTGATCTTCTCAGCAAGGGATACCTGAAGGAGTTGCTTGGAAGGAAACGATCAAGGAACCAGGATCCTGAGAAAATTCCTGAAAGAGCTCCTCCTCCACCGGCGGATGCCCAGATCATTAATTTCATCTCCGGAGGCTCTGATATATGTGGAACCTCATTTTCGTCAGCAAAAAGACATGACAAAGAAACGAAGATGGAAAACGGGGAAAGACCTGTTCGAACATCCACGTTAACTCAGCAGAAAGTTATATCCTTTGATGAGGATGATCGTGTAGACATACAGGATCCTCATCATGACGGTCTAGTTATTATTTTGTTGATTTCTAACCATTTTGTTCGCATGATCCTCATTGATGGTGGGAGTTCAGTGAACATAATACAGTTGGATGTCCTCAAGAAGATGAACATTCCTGAATCCGAAATCATTCCAAGATCATCGGTTCTCGTGGGATTCAGTGGAGAAACCAAGAATACATTGGGGGGACATCAAACTCCCAATTTACATAGAGGGGGTAAAATTCTATACAAAAATTATGTGTAAGAGATTGCTTATCTTGTTGTAATGTTATCCTTGGCAGGCCATGGATACATGACATAAAGGTAGTCCCCTCAACGTATCATCAGTGTCTCAAGCTTCCATGGGGAGTAGTCAAGACAGAGAGTTATCAGCAGGAGGCAAAGAATTGCTACACTTCTTCAATGAAACTATCTTCAAAATCTAGGGAAGCATAGCAATTAAAGTATCCTCCAAGAGACGTCATGGAGGCTAGAGAACAAGACGTCAAGGATGTTCTGTTAGATCCTGAGAATCCTGAATCCTGGGAGTATATAGGATCCGAGATCCAAGACAGCATAGAGCATGATCTAATGTCCTTCCTGAAGCGAAGAAAATATACCTTTGCCTGGAAACATGAGGACATGACAGGTATTCAAAAGATATTACCCATAAACTTGGTATTGACAAATCTTTCAGGCCAATACACCAAAAGAGGAGAAAGTTTGCACCTGAAAGAAATGCCATTATCCAAGAAGAGGTAGACAAGTTACTAAAGGCTGGTATGATTAAAAAGGTCAAGTATCCAAGATGGTTAGCCAATGTGGTTGTTGTTCAAAAGAAAAATGGAAATTGGAGGGTATGCGTTGATTTTACTGATTTAAACAAGGCATGTCCCAAGGATCTTTTCCCGTTACCCCACATTGACTCCATGGTGGATGCTACTGCGGGTCATGAGTTGTTAACATTTATGGATGCTTCATCTGGATTTCAGCAAATTTAGATGGAACCATCTGATCAAGAGGACACTGCGTTCATGACACCCACCGGCATATATTGCTATATTGCTATGCCCTTTGTGTAACACCTCGTGTTTTTACGTCCAATTAAAGTCCGACACGTGTCCTGGTAATCTCGTGTGTCGTGTGCTGAATCAGGAGGGACCAAAGTCATTGAAACGCTCAATAATAATCTTCGTGTGCCTTGGAACAATACAAAGGGGCCAAAATGCAAAAATGCCAAAAATTTCCATTTTTCAGGAAGGCCTTGCGGACCGCAAGGCTAAAGCCATACGGTCCGCATGGCATCTGGAAACTGTGGGCGCCAGAGGCCCATACAGACCGTAAGGCGAATGCCATACGGTCCGCATGGACCTGCCAGCGAGCAGAAAGGTGGCAGCAGCCTGTTCTGCCACCTTTGTCGAGTTTTAGCTCTTTCCCTGCATGCTTGCCACGTACTAGAACAATTCAAAGGGGCCAAAATGCAAAAATGCCAAAAATTTCCATTTTTCAGGAAGGCCTTGCGGACCGCAAGGCTAAAGCCATACGGTCCGCATGGCATCTGGAAACTGTGGGCGCCAGAGGCCCATACAGACCGTAAGGCGAATGCCATACGGTCCGCATGGACCTGCCAGCGAGCAGAAAGGTGGCAGCAGCCTGTTCTGCCACCTTTGTCGAGTTTTAGCTCTTTCCCTGCATGCTTGCCACGTACTAGAACCTTAATACTCGTCCATTAACACCTAGTATCACTACTAAACACTTCTACAACCATTTATAAAAGCATTCTTGGTGTTGCAACTTGTTCTTCATCACCATTAAAGCTCACCAAGATTAATCAGAGAGTTCCAGGCATCTTTCAAGCATTCCTCATTGATTTTATTAATCTCTGGACCTTGTGTAAGTGTTCCAATATCATGCTAAGTCATTTCATTAAGTTTTAAGCCAAGATCAAAGTCTCGTCGTAACTACGCTTTGACTTTGATCAAAGTCCGTGATTACCTAGCCATTGTGCGTAACGAAAGTGGCTACGTGATTGTAATGATGCAGATATTAATCCCTCAAAAGGGCATCTCAAGATTATCACGAATTCATGACCAATTGACGAATCAAACTAAAAGTCAAAGAAAGTCAAACTGTCCTGATTTGTAAAAATTCATAACTAATGATCCAGATGCTATAAAATATGTTTTGATGCACTTATAACCTAAAAATAAGTATTAGAACATATAACAACTGATTTGGCTCGTCAAGTTTTGGTCTAGGGTCGGTTTGCAACCAAAAGTCGCTATATTTGACTTTTCCTTTGACTCTCGCTTCTGACCCGATTTAGCCATTTTGGCTATTGAAAGTGGCTATGTGATTGTAATGATGGAGGTATTAATCCCTCAAAAGGGCATCTCCAGATTATCACGAATTCATGACCAATTGACGAGTCAAACTAAAATTCCAAGAAATGAAAAATGACTTAAATCAATCTTTTTGTATCAAAACTTAAACCCACTGATGTAATAAGTTAAATGGCACTTTTTTGGTATATAAAACAGGTCCTAACCCCAGTTTATCTTTAATAATCGAATATAGTGGCATTTATCGACTTTTACGCCTTTTTGGCGCATAGTACGGTTTAAAACCATAACTATGAGCCAAGATTTGTTACCTACTGATTTATAAACTTATTTTCAACATCTTAACAATAAGTATAAGTCCCGAACTCAAAATCCCAATTTTGGCTTCAAAGCTATGTGTGAAATTACCGAAATGCCCTTACGGGACATAGATTATTTCAAAATCGGCAAACACACATATATTTGATATCCTACTGTTATAATACTATAAAATGAGTATTTTTACAGAATATTAATAACCTTGACATCAGATTCATTTTAAACATCTTTTATAAACTCTAAATTGACCAAAATGCCCTTGTAAGGCATAATTCGGTTTTAAATATACCTCGGGCCTATCTTTTGCAAAGCTACTGATTTTGTAACATATTTTAAACATGTATTCATATGGAACTTGTATATGACTCTCTCGGTTACCCGGTTTCGCCTATGTGTTTTCGGTTAAGCTTACGTGGTTAATTTACGTACTTAAACCGAAACGGGTTTAACTTTGTCATTCCTCTATCAAAATCCAGAATGTTGTTGGTTTACCCATATTAGACAAATTTATATACTTGTCGGGTCCAACTAACATCCTGTTCCGGTCACCGCTTAATCTAGCGTATCGTACTGTATTGTTTTAGCGTAAGACTAACCGGTTCAAGTCTAAGACTTAAATAAGGACCCGTTAGCATACTAATATTGGTTAATAATTACCATCACTCCAGACTAAATGCCTTCCGGTAAATTGTACCTGTACTTGCTTTGATCTACGGCTGAGTTTTGGACTTCACGAAGACTTAACTTCAGGTAAATACTCTTAACCTAATTTCCCTATACGGGCTTGGGATACGGTAAATTATTACCACTTGGTCGTGTATGGAAATTATGTTTTATCTAGTTGTGATATTTAACTAAAATTGCATAACCCGGTTTGATCTGTTTTGTCTGAAACTCAAACATTAGGGGTGGGCTTGACTGTGTCCGGGATATCCTTGGCTCAGTAAAGTATTAGTAGCCACGACTAAAGCATGGCGTGTAGGCATACACTGGGTAATTGCTAACTGCTTTCTTTATGAAAGTTTAGAGTGGTGTGTCAGTTGATCATGTCTCGGTTTCTGTACCAGGCCCCATATGTAAAAGCCCGACATGTAAATATGTATACAAGGTCATTTGTACTGTCCCAAGTTATTTTACAAAATGTGCTATTGCACCTAAAATCATTTTCGAAAGGGTTTTCAAAATGAGTCGGTTGACAGTATTTACCAGTGTAAACTGACGTATTTTCAAAGATTAAAATACAGGTACAAGTAGCCGGAAGCTGCGGGGCGTTGACATTAAGGAGTTGCGACCTTAGAGTTGAGCCTGTAGAGTCTGATTTCATTTTGTATGTTATCTGATCCGCCTGTGGATCTTATTACAAATCTTGTCTGTATATAATTATGTCTCGATCTCTGGACACTTTATGGTTTGTAATAGTTTATATTTTTACTCCAAGCCTTCCGCTGTGTTACTCTGTGTTGTAATTGGTTATGATGATATCAATTGTACGTCACGATACTCCCCACCGGGCCCACCGGAATACATGTGGAAATCGGGGTGTGACAGGTTGGTATCAGAGCCAACGTTTGAGGGAATTCAACACTAGTCTTTATTGTTTGTTCTCAAATGACACAGTAACACATTCCTTAGACTCTCGAGTCTATGCTATGACCTAGGATTATTCATTACCTTATTTTGATATTATTTTGCCTTGTTTTGTGTTTTGACTTATCTTTGAAGCCGGACAATGCCGCCTAAATTTATGAGTGGAGTAAAAGGAAAAGGGTTAATGAGGAGTGGATCCTCGAAGCAAGGGCCTTCTAACGCCCCCTATATAACCCTTACGAAGGATCGGACGATCCCTCATCACCATGGGAACCATACCCGAACTTACCTCATGAATACTCACCACCGCCAGACTCCAATCATTCTCAACATTCGCACCATACCCCACAACCCCAACACTCCCATTCCTCTCAAGAATACTATAATACCGACATACGCCTTCGTTCCCTTTCGGTAACTCCCCCAGAAGATTCCCCTGAACCATTGGAGGAAGATTCTGACCCCGAAATGCCAGCAACAGGATAAATGGGTCACCCCATTGACATATCCAGTGGTTCTAACTCGTATGCTGGAACCCCACATCATTACACTAATAGCTATGAGGAAAGGTGGGGACAATACGTCTTCTACAATACTCCTTCGGTTTATGATACTCCATCCTACCACACTCCACCACAAGAACCACCGGTAGAGCAGCCACTACCACCTCCACCTCCAAGAAGACGTGGGGCGCGCATGTCAGTGCGCCTAGGACCAAGAGTAGGGTCACTCTCACCTAACCCTTACCCTATTATTCCTGAGGACCCACAAATGGGTGGACTTACATACTTCACCGTTTATGGAGAACCAACCACAACCAACTGTTGAGCCTGAGCCTCAACCACCATATCCTACAGGTGAGCCGTCACAACTACCACCACTACCACCATCTGGTTTTGATAACCCTATCCCTTCTTATTCAAACCCATCTGGGTACAACATATTTGAGCCTTCTATTTGGCCGGAGCATAGCCACAGTCAAAATGCACCTCTTCATGACCCATATCTAGAAATGGCCATGAATGCTCACTATCCAAACCCCTATCCCTACCAACCAGGTGGATATCCCTATTATGGGTATCAACATCCGGTTTCACCATCTCAAACCCAACCTCAAACGCAACCACAGCAGCCACCGCCAACAATGTAAGTTCTTACTGAAGCAATAGAAAAGATCAAGGAACTTCAGGAACAAACAGCCAAGGAAAATAAGAAGAACAACAAGCTATTGAAAAGGCTAGTAAAGAATCTAAGAGGGAAAAAGGATTAAATTCATAACTATCTTTGTATTTTATTATTTTAAATTAAGTCCCTGCATGGACAAGTCTTATTTAGTCCTTGCGTGGACATTTTAATTATTTCAAGTATAGTATATGCGAGGACGATTTTTTTTCCTTATTAAAGTCCTATTTATGGACACTATTGTATCGCATTATTATATTTAATGGAATTTTGGAATTTTAATTATGTATTTCCTTTTACTAAGTTGTTCAAGTGATCGTCTCGATTTTAATGCGAAATTTATGATCTGCGAAATATTTCCAAAAGATCCTCTTGATAATTTACGCCCGCCAAGTAATTAGGTCACCCAAATTGGCAAAACGGTAGTTATATGGTTTTCTACCAGGATAGTTAAGGTTGAGATTTTCCCTTCTATCCAGGGGTGGTGAACTACGTTCGAAACCTCCCTAGTCTGCCTAATCTAGACTAGTTATTTAAATCATCTTAAGAGTTTTATTCTAAAAATTGATATATTCAAGATATTAATATCCTGGTAAGTGTGACTGGAGGAATCACACGAGCCGTCTAGGTAATGGACTACGCCCAAACCTACATGATCTATTTTGATCGTGATCAATCATAAGTGCAATGATTATTTTACTTAACACTCATTAGTGGTGATATGCTTACGAGCCATATTTATGTCCATTAGTGACAAACGACAGCTGTAGTCTACGACTCCCTGTCTCGAGGTAGTAAAACTACGTTCGAACCTCGGAACTTCACGATTCTTTTGAGATCTTAGCATTTTGTAAACCAAGACATTGCAGCAAGCCCCCCATAAAATTGACAAGTTGTATGGCTTTATTATGCTATACCATACGTTGCAAGTCATCAAGGATGTATGACTAATTTAAATTATATTATTAATATTATAGTTTCATCAAGCAAGATGGCGGATTCTAACGAAGTGAATAGTCAAAGAAAGGAGGATGACACAAATGAGAACATCGTTATAACCAAAGGAGATCTTCAAGCACTCATTGCCACAGAAGTTGAAAAAGCAATAAAGGATTGTGCTGATAATCCATTAGAATCAAGTGCTTCACATTCTAAACACTCGTCCAAGCACTCCTCCAAGCATACCACCAAACAACACTCAAAACCTTCTTCGAAAAAGAAGGAATACTCGGAACACTCCTCAAATGTGAGGAGAAAGAGAGGGGAGTATCAGAAAAAGACTAAGTTTTCAAAGGATGGTTGCTCGTATAAGTATTTTGTGTCTTGCAAGCCGCGAGATTTTACTGGAGAGAAAGGAGCAGTGGAAACTCTGGGATGGTTGGATGAGATTGAGACCGTTGTAGAAATAAGCGGATGTGCATAAAACGATGTGGTGAAGTATGTTGCACAGTCATTCAAGGGTGATGCTTTGATATGGTGGAAGTCAATGATTCAATCGTCTGGGAAAGTTTATCTATATAATTTAAGTTGGGAGAAGTTTGTTGAATTGGTAAAGGAAACTTACTGTCCACCTCACGAGGTGGAAAAGATTGAAACAAATTTTCTGGTTTGCAAATGAAGAACTTAGACTGCAGAAAGTATTGCTGTGATTCCAACTCCATGTCAAGATTGGTACCTTACTTAATTACCCCTGAACCCAAAGGCATGGCGTGTTTTATTGGTGGATTGGAACCAGAGATCAAGGGGGATGTCAAGGCTTCAAGGCCCGAAACTTTCAGATCTGCAGCAGAGCTAGCTTTGACACTCACTCAAGACTTGAAGAGGCAGCGATCCATCAAGTCTGAAGCAGACGGAAAGAGAAAAAGAGAAGACGATCGATTTCATCGGCCAAACAAGAATAGGAAGTTTGGGTCGAACAAGAATCGCCATGGGTCTGACAATAGGCCTAGGTGCAGAAGGTGTAACAAACGACATTTTGGTGCATGTCATAATGAATTTCAAGATAAGCCTTGCGGGATTTGCAAGAAGTCACGGCACAAGGCCCTTGATTGCAAAGATTTGAAGGAAGCCACATGCTACAAATGTGGTGAAAAGGGGCACATCAAACCCAACTACCCTAAGTATAGGAAAGATGATGCTGCTAGAGATGATGGGTCGAAGAAGGGAAAGGCTCGTGCTTTCCAGATGAAAGCTAAGGAGGTCGTGAATGACGACAATGTGATAACAGGTACGTTCCTTATAAATGATGTTTATGCAAGAGTTCTTTTTTATTCAGGAGCCGATAAATCTTTTGTAGATCATAAGTTTAGTGCCTTATTAAACTTGCTTGTAAGAACTCAAGACATAACCTATGACGTAGAACTCGCTGATGGAACGATTGAGACCGCTTCTACGATTCTAGATGGATGCTCCATATCCATCAAGGATCATGCCATTCCTGTTTCACTTCTGCCAATGAAATTGGCAGGATTCGATGTAGTTCTTGGTATGGATTGGTTGTCTAGTAATCAAGCCCATATAGCCTGTAACAAGAAACTTATCGAGCTCAAATCCCCAACTGGAGATACACTCACCATACAAGGAGACCGGTACTATGGATTGTCAGAAAAAGCGTCATTGCTCAAAGCATCAAAGTGTTTGAAGAAAGGTTGTGTCATTTATATGGCACAAGTGACCATTGGCGAGCCAAAGCCAAAGATTGAAGACCTGCCCATTATCTCTGAATTTACAGATGTTTTCCCCGAAAACTTGCCTAGTCTGCCTCCAGACAGACAGGTAGAGTTCAGAATCGATATCATACCGGGAGCCGCTCCTGTTGCAAAAGCTTCGTACCGATTGGCACCGACAGAAATGAAGGAATTACGAACCCAACTGGATGAATTACTGGAAAAGGGCTTTATTCAATCTAGTTCCTCACCTTAGGGAGCTCCAATTTTGTTTGTAAAGAAGAAAGATGGATCAACGAATGTGCATTGACTACCTTGAGCTAAATAAGTTAACAATCAAGAACTGCTATCCATTGCCCAGGATTGACGATTTATTTAATCAACTTCAGGGAGCGAGCTACATTTCAAAGATTGATCTGAGGTCTGGATATCACCAACTCAAGGTTCGTATAGAAGATGTTCCAAATACGGCCTTTAGAACAAGGTATAGGCACTACGAGTTCTTCGTAATGCCTTTCGGGCTCACTAATGCACCTGCAGCATTTGTGGATTTAATGAATAGGGTTTGCAAACCGTACTTGGATAAGTTTGTCATTGGTTTCATTGATGACATACTTATCTATTCTTGAAGTCAGGTTGATCACGAGAAACATTTGAGGTGCATACTAGAGTTGTTAAGACAAGAGAAGCTCTACGAAAAGTTTTCAAAGTGTGAATTTTGGTTACGAGAAGTACAGTTTTTGGGTCATGTTGTAAGTGAGTGTGGAATTCAAGTTGACCCTGCCAAGGTCGAGGCAGTAATGAACTGGCAAGCTCCCAAGACTCCATCAGAGATTCGTAGCTTTCTGGGATTAGTAGGTTACTATAAAAGATTTATTGAGAATTTTTCCAGAATAGCTACCCCACTAACTACACTGACTCGCAAGGATGTAAAATTTGTTTGGGGTCCGAAACAGCAGGAAGCTTTTGAAGTTTTGAAGCAGAAACTAAGTAATGCACCTGTATTAACCTTACCTGAAGGAATAGAAGATTTTGTGGTTTATTGTGACGCATCACACACAGGGATGGGCTGTGTGCTTATGCAGAGAGGAAAGGTAATCGCTTATGCATCAAGACAGTTAAAGGTCCATGAAAGAAACTACACCACGCACGACCTAGAATTAGGTGCCGTGGTGTTTGCGCTCGAGTTATGGAGGCACTATTTGTACGGAACGAAGTGTCTTATATACACTGATCATAAAAGTCTCCAACATCTATTCAACCAAAAAGACTTGAACATGCGACAACGGCGATGGATGGAAACGCTTAACGATTATGATTGTGGGATCCGTTATCACCCAGGAAAGGCAAATGTGGTTGCCGATGCCTTAAGTCGAAAGGAAAGGGTTAAACCCATTCGGGTTAACGCCAAAAGAATGGAAATAAAGAACAACTTGAATGAAAAGATCTTAGATGCGCAGAAACAAGCCTTATTAGAGGCAAATATTCCAAATGAAGAATTGGGTAAAGTTTTGGAACAACTCACACCGGGAAACGACGGAATCCTTAGATTCTGTGGACGAATTTGGATTCCAGTATTTGGAGGACTTAGGGATTTAATTCTCCAAGAAGCACATAGTTCAAACTACTCCGTTCACCCGGGTAGTGATAAGATGTATAAAGATTTGAGGCCTAACTATTGGTGGGTAGGCCTGAAGAAATCTATAGCTACGTATGTAGCTAAATGTTTGACGGGTTCGCAAGTTAAAGCCGAACATCAGAAACCGTCAGGATTACTGCAGCCGCTGGAAATTCCCATGTGGAAATAGGAATGTGTAATGATGGATTTCATCGCCAAGTTACCAAGAACAAACCATGGAAATGACGCGATATGGGTATCGTGGATAGGTTGACCAAATCGGCACACTTTTTGCCCATTAAGGAAACTTACAGTTCGGATGAGCTGGTGAAACTTTATATGGACGAGATTGTATCATTGCACGGCGTGCTAGTATCCATTATGTCGAATAAGGACACCAGGTATAGTTCTCACTTTTGGAACAGCTTCAGCAAGCTTTGGGCACACGTTTGAACTTTAGTACGGCATACCACCCGCAGACAGATGGACAAAGTGAACGTACTATACAAACATTGGAGGACATGTTGCGCGCGTGTGTAATAGATCTAGGAGGAAGTTGGGACAAACACTTACCTCTAGTCGAGTTCTCCTACAACAATAGCTATCATGCAAGCATTCAAGCTGCCCCGTTTGAAGCTCTTTACGGGAGAAAGTGTAGGACGCCCGTATGCTGGGCAGAAGTTGGGAAAGCTCAACTAACAGGACCGGAGATTGTCCTAGAGACAACAGATAAGATTTTACAAATTCGTGACCGTCTCAAGGCTGCCAGGGATAGGCAGAAAAGTTATGCGGATAAGAGGCGTAAACCTCTTCAGTTCCAGGTAGGGGACAAGTTTTTATTAAAGGTGTCGCATTGGAAAGACGTTATGCCCTTTGGAAAGAAAGGCAAGTTAAGCCCAAGATACATCGGACCATTCGAGATTATCGAACGAATTGGATCGGTGGTGTATAAGTTGAAATTGCCGGAAAAGCTCAGTGGAATCCATGATGTATTCCACATCTCCAATTTAAAGAAGTGTCTGACAGATGAATCGTTGGCCATGCCACACGAAGACGTGCAAATCGATAAAAACATGTGGTTCATTTAGAAACCAGTTGCGATTGAAGATCGGCAGGTGAAAAAGCTTCGCAGGAAGCACGTGCCAATTGTGAAGGTCAAATGGGACGCTCGTCGAGGTCCGGAATATACGTGGGAAGTTGAGTCCGTTATGCGGCAAAAGTACCCATACTTGTTTGATTAAAATCTCGGGGTCGAGATTTATTTTAAGGGGGTGAGCATGTAACACCTCGTGTTTTTACATCCAATTAAAGTCCGACACGTGTCCCGGTAATCCTCGTGTGCCGTGTGCCGAATCAGGAGGGACCAAAGTCGTTGAAATGCTCGATAATAATCTTCGTATGCCTTAGAACAAGTCGAATGGGCCAAAATGCAAAAATGCCAAAAATTTCCATTTTTCAGGAAGGCCTTGCGGACCGCAAGGCTAAAGCCATACGGTCCGCATGGCATCTGGAAACTGTGGGCACCAGAGGCCTATACGGACCGCAAGGCGAATGCCATACGGTCCGCATGGACCTGCCAGCGAGCAGAAAGGTGGCAGCAGCCTGTTCCGCCACCTTTATCGAGTTTTAGCTCTTTCCCTGCATGATTGCCACGTCCTAGAACCTTAATACTCACCCATTAACACCTGGTATCACTCCCAAACACTTCTACAACCATTTATAAAAGCATTCTTAGTGTTGCAACTTGTTCTTCATCACCATTAAAACTCACCAAGATTAATCAGAGTTCCAGGCATCTTTCAAGCATTCCTCATTGATTTTATTAATCTTTGGATCTTGTGTAAGTGTTCCAATCTCATGCTAAGTCATTTCATTAAGTTTTAAGCCTAGATCAAAGTCTCGTCGTAATTACGCTTTGACTTTGATCTAAGTCCGTGATTACCTAGCCATTGTGCGTAATGAAAGTGGCTATGTGATTGTAATGATGGAGGTATTAATCCCTCAAAAGGGCATCTCCAGATTACCACGAATTCATGACCAATTGACGAGTCAAACTAAAAGTCAAAGAAAGTCAAACTGTCCAGATTTGTAAAAATTCATAACTAATGATCCAGATGTTATAAAATATGTTTTGATGCACTTATAACCTAAAAATAAGTATTCGAACATATACCAACTGATTTGGCTCGTCAAGTTTTGGTCTAGGGTCGGTTTGCAAAGCTATATTTGACTTTTCCTTTGACTCTCGCTTCTGACCCGATTTAGCCATTTTGGCTACTGACTTTTGGTCACTTTAAGACCATAATTAAGTAAAGGATGACCTCCTAAAGTTTCATCACTCGATTAATTATAAATCTGAGTTTCTATATAAGTTCCATAATAATTTATTAAAAACTTTGCAAAAAGGTCCTTTTTATACAAATTAAGGTTTTAAACATACATGCATATAAAAATATGTTATAACTGATTCATAATCATAATCTGATTATATTGATGTCAAGAATCTGATTATAATCTAGTTTTCGCAAAAGGTACGTTTATGGCATTTAAATGACCACCCCTTTTGGCATTTTAGAAAGATTAAATATGGTTTATTGATCAAAATGAAATGTTTACTGATATAATATGATAAGTAGGACATATTGGGATGTTTATTCAAATTATGACTTGAGTGAAGGTCTAAGATTCGTTAAATGCCAAGAAATGAAATAAAATGACTTAAATCAATCTTTTTGTAATCAAAACTTAAACCTACTGATGTAATAAGTTAAATGACATTTTTTTGTATATAAAACAGCTCCTAACCCCGGTTTATCTTAAACAATCGAATATAGTGGCATTTATCGACTTTAACGCCTTTTTGGCGCATAGTACGGTTAAAAACCATAACTATGAGCCAAGACTTGTTATTTATAAACTTATTTTCAACATCTTAACGGTAAGTACAAGTCCCGAACTCAGAATCCCAATTTTGGCTTCAAAGCTATGTGTGAAATTACCAAAATGCCCTTAAGGGACATAGATTATTTCAAAATCGGCAAACACACATATATTTGATATCCTACTATTATAATACTACAAAATAAGTATTTTTTACAGAATATTAACAACCTTGACATCAGATTCATTTTAAACATCTTTTATAAACTCTAAAATGACTAAAATGCCCTTGTAAGGCATAATTCGGTTTTAAATATACCCCGGGCCTATCTTTTGCAAAGCTACTGATTTTATAACATATTTTAAACATGTATTCATATGGAACTTGTATATGACTCTCTCGTTTACCCGATTTCGCCTATGTGCTTTCGGTTTAGCTTACATGGTTAATTTACGTACTTAAACCGAAACGGGTTTAACTTTGTCATTCCTCTATCAAAATCCAGAATGTTGTTGGTTTATCCATATTAGACAAATTTACATACTTGTCGGGTCCAACTAACATCCTGTTCTGGTCACCACTTAATCTAGCGTATCGTATTGTATTGTTTTAGCGTAAGACTAACCGGTTCAAGTCTAAGACTTAACTAAGGACCCGTTAGCATTCTAATATTGGTTAATAATTACCATCACTCCAGACTAAACGCCTTCCGGTAAATTGTACCTGTACTTGCTTTGATCTACGGCTGAGTTTTGGACTTCACGAAGACTTAACTTCAGGTAAATACTCTTATTTTATTTTCCATATATGGGCTTGGGATACGGTAAGTTATTACCACTTGGTCGGGTATGGAAATTATGTTTTATCTAGTTGTGATATTTAACTAAAATTGCATAACCCGGTTTGATCTGTTTTGTCTGAAACTCAAACATTGGGGGTAGGCTTGACTGTGTCCGGGATATCCTTGGCTCAGTAAAGTATTAGTGGCCACGACTAAAGCATGGCGTGTAGGCATACACTGGGTAATTGCTAACTGCTTTCTTTGTGAAAGTTCAGAGTGGTGTGTCAGTTGATCATGTCTCGGTTTCTGTACCGGGCCCCATATGTAAAAGCCCGACATGTAAATCTGTATACAAGGTCATTTGTATTGTCCCAAGTTATTTTACAAAATGTGCTATTGCACCTAAAATCATTTTCGAAAGGGTTTTCAAAATGAGTCGGTTGACAGTATTTACCAGTGTAAACTGACGTATTTTCAAAGATTAAAATACAAGTACAAGTAGCCGGAAGCTGCGGGGCGTTAACATTAAGGAGTTGCGACCTTAGAGTTAAGCCTGTAGAGTCTGATTTCATTTTGTATGTTATTTGATCCGCCTGTGGATCTTATTACAAATCTTGTCTGTATATAATTATGTCTCGATCTCTGGACTCTTTATGGTTTGTAATAGTTTATATTTTTACT
Organism: Scalesia atractyloides; assembly: GCA_947069175.1. NCBI lineage: Eukaryota > Viridiplantae > Streptophyta > Magnoliopsida > Asterales > Asteraceae > Scalesia > Scalesia atractyloides. Next base: position 35,688,916 of record CAMTDV010000030.1, read on the forward strand.
CCAAGCCTTCTGCTGTGTTACTCTGTGTTGTAATTGGTTATGATGATATCAACTGTACATCACGATACTCCCCACCGGGCCCACCGGAATACATGTGGAGATCGGGGTGTGACACTTTGGTTTAAGAAATGCAGGTGCTACATACCAAAGATTGGTGAATATGATGTTCAAGGAGCAGCTTGGACACACAATGGAAGTATACATAGATGATATGGTGGTCAAATCCAAAAGATCCGAGGCTCACTTGAAGGATCTTGAAGTAGCATTCAACATCCTTGATAAATATAACATGAAGCTGAATCCATCCGAGGGGCACTTTGGGGTTAAAGATGGAACGTTTTTAGGATATATGGTGACCAAGAGAGGGATCAAGGCAAGTCCAGAACAGATCAAGGCAATTATCAACATCAAATCTCCTAACAACGCTAAGGATGTGCAAAGATTGACAGGAAGAATTGCAGCTTTGAATAGATTCATCTCAAAATCCTCAGAAAAATGCAAGGATTTTTATGATATTTTGAGGAAAAACAAGAAGTTTGAATGGATCGAGAAGCATGAAGCTGCTCTACAAGCCCTCAAGGATTACTTATCCTTTGCACCAGCTTTGATGAAACCTGAAGATGGAGAACCATTATCCTTATACCTACCTATCTCAGGTTAAGCGGTAAGCGCGGTCCTAGTTAAGGATCATGAAGGCCAACAACATCCGGTATACTATGTAAGTAAAAGTCTACTTGATGCTGAGGCCAGGTATTCTCATTTAGAGAAACTTATTCTTGCTTTAATCATGGCTTCTACTAAACTTAGACATTATTTTGAAACTCACACTATTGTGGTTAAGACTAACTTTCCTATTAAGAATGTCCTCATGACGCCTAAGATGTCCGGCAGGTTGGCGAAATGGGCAGTTAAACCTAGTGCATATGACATCAAATATGAACCAAGGATTGCCATCAAGTCCCATGCTTTGGCTGACTTTGTGGCTGATTTCAGTAGTGACCTTCAAAGGGAAGCTGAGTTGGAAGTGCAACAACTTGAGGAAACCAAGGATCCTTGATACTCTTCACATATGGAGTTTAAATGTCAAGGGAACTGGACTAGGCTTACTATTAAAATCGCCACAAGGGGACATTATACCCCAAGCCATAGCATGTGAATTTCAAACAACTAATAATGAGGCTGAATATGAGGCCTTGATAGCAGGTTTGCAATTAGCTAAACATATGAGGATCAGGTATCTTCAAGTACTTGCAGATTCTTTATTAATTACTAATCACTAAAATGGCTCTTATACTGTCAAAGGTAAGAAACTAATCAAATATTTGGAGATAGTCAGGAAATTGGCAGATTCTTTTGCTTTTTTCAGTATAACACAGGTACCTAAGGAAGAAAATGCAGAAGTTGATGCCTTAGCCAATCTTGGATCCTCACTGAAGATGTCAGAGGATGTGAAGATACCTATCATCCATGTTCTGACTCCTTCAATTGATGAAAGTGAAGTTATGGAGATAGTGGATTCAATTATACCTGGTGATGAAACACAGTCAACGCCAGGATCATGGATCCTTCCAATCCTGAATTATATTCAGAAGGGGGAAGTTCCCATTGGGGAAAATCCTAAAGCCTTCAAGATTAAGGTATCCCAATTCACTATAATTAATAACTTGCTATATAAAAGATCTCTTGCATGTCCTTATCTACGATGCATTGAGGATCCTGAGATCCAAGAGGTCCTGAAGGATTTTCATGAAGGGGACTGTGGAAATCACACTATGGGCAGAGCACTATTTTCAAGGATCCTCAGAATAGGATACTATTGGCCTACAATGAAGAAGGATGTTGTGGAGTATGCAAGGAAATGTGATGCTTTCTAGAGACACAATAATATTCTTCATCAACCAGCAGAGCCCCTACATCCTATATCCTCTTCTTGGCCATTCATGAGATGGGAAATGGATATAGTAGGCAAGCTTCCCAAGGCACCAGGAGGAAGAGTGTTCATGTTGGCTTTGACAGACTACTTCTCCAAATAGATACAAGCTGAAGCATTTGCCCAAGTCAGAGAAAATAAAGTCATATCCTTTATTAAAATTATTACTAGATTTGAAATTCCCTCTGAAATTGTTGTGATAACGGATCCCAATTATTGGGAGTCGTACTACTAACTTTTGTGACAACTGGGGGATTAGGATGATAGCATCAACACCAGTCCACCCACAAGCTAATGGTCAGGCAGAATCATCCAACAAAATCATCATCAACAACTTGAAGAAAAAGCTTGGATCCAAGAAAGGCAAATGGGCTGAAGAGTTACCATATGTCTTATGGGCAGACAGAACAACCCCTAAAAATTCCACGGGTCAAACTCCTTTTCTCCCTAGTCTTTGGAACTGAAGTGGTGATCCCTACAGAAATGGTAGTCCCTATAGCCAGAACAAGTATCCGTGATCCTGAAGCAAATGCTGAAACTTTGACTCAAGACCTGGATACTGTGGAAGAGCTTCGAGACTTGGCAAGGATAAGGTTGGCTAGCTATCAACAAAGAATGGCTGGCGCTTATAACAAGAATGTCAGGATTAGAAGATTTCAAGTTGGCGACTTGGTGTTGAGGAAAGCATTTCAGAATACCACGAATCCTGCTGATGGAAAGTTAGCACCAAAGTGGGAAGGCCCTTATCTTAGAAGCTGAAGTTGGAAAAGGGGCATATCGGTTGCTAACCATGAATGGTGATCTCCTGCCAAGAGCTTGGAATGTTATTGACTTAAAAGGTACTTTATGTAAGATCAAGGATCCTTAGGGATTATGATATTCAGTTTAGGTTGAAGGATCCTCAAAGGATATATGATCCTTATATCGGTAATATTTTTCTTTATGGTTTTACTTATTATTTATTATGGGAAAGGATGTTAGATTCTTAACATCCGATTTTATCAAAGTTTCAAGTTTTTGCAGAGTTTATTACATTTTTTTACAAAGGATCAAGAGGTTGGCCACCTCTCCAAAGTTTCTCGGGCTTGACCCCAGTTAAAGGTATCTATTACCTTCTAAGGTTTAAAGGTTTTCACCTTTCACACGAATTGGGTTTCGACACCCCGCCAGTAGCACACGTTATCCAAGTATAGTTCGAGGCAATGGGACCAGTACCCGCTTTAGGGGCTGACAATTTCATTGTTGTTGGCTATATGTAGGATCCTAAGTATAATGGTAAACGTACCATACATTGGTTCCTAAGGTTTCTAATGTTTTCACATTAGCCAAGGTTTTGGCATTTTCATGTCACTTATGATCGGTTAGTCGCCAGTATGGGCCGTACACCACTATCCTAAGGTTTCTAACGTCTTCACATTAGCTCAAGTTCTACAGTTTAATGGGCTTGTCCCTAGCTTAATGGGCTTGTCCCTAGTTTAATTGACTTGTTATCAATCTAATGGGCTTGTCCCAGCTTAATGGGTTTATCCCTAATTATTAATGATTTGCTCAGCAAATAGTTGGCTTAGTCCCAAGTTGTACAATTTTCACAGGTCTTTGGGGCTTAACAAGTAAGGATCTTGAGTCCTCAATTTGTGAACAATATTTCTGTCTTATTGATGCAATTGTAAGTTCTAAGGATATGGAATCCTAACTTGGATTTTATGGTATGATCTATCCTTACTTAAGTTTTTAGTATTATTGTCCTCAACTTTTGATCATGTATTATCTAACCTTTTAAATAATTTATTACAATAAGATGATTAGCTTTTTAGCTAGCAAAATCAAAATTTTTCAGAATTTACATAAATGACTTAACTAGTAAGAATTGCATATAACAAAATTCCAAAACGTATAACACGTGATATAGTCAAAAGTCTAATATTATTAGGCTCATTAATATTTATCAAAAGTATTTGGCCCGGACTTCACCAGTAAAACGTGGACCATCCATCCAGTCCGGATTGGGTTCATCTAACAGTTATAGTTTGTGTAGAAAATAAGAGAGCGGGATAACAAAGGATTCATCCCCAAACAGAGGATCCTTCCACCTTTGTCATCCTACCTATTGTCTGAAGGATCAGTGATCCTTAATCCTAGAAGCTATTGTTTGAATTACAAACCCAAATTGTTCAAAATAACCAACAAAAACCACAAATCCTAAAAAAGTGGGCTCATGCCTCGTCTAAATTATCCATCATCGCCCACATATGCAGCTTACACCGTAGCTGCCTCACCACCTTCACCTCCAACGCCTTCGAACACTGCTTCTTCAACCTCCTTCTGCACCCCACTGGATCCTGCTTCACCTGCTACCACCACTGCAAGCTCTGCTTCACTACCGCCCAGGTTGCTCAACGCCACTTCCCAGGAAGCCACGTCCCATGAAGACCTGTCAAAACCATGGTCGCTAGCCTCTTTGGCCATCATGATCATGGATTGAAGAACCGTTTTGGCAGCGCAAACCTTGGCCTCTTCGGTAGCATTCATGGCAGCTTCATGAGTCCCCCACTTCAGCATTCAGCAGCAGTTCTTCCAGGCCCATCTTCTCCTTCTCCAGCGCCTTTTTTCTCCTTTTCAAGCTTGGATATATCCTTATCTTTGGCAAATGCAATGGAGCGCATCAAGGCCAAGGTGTCTTCATATTCAAGCAACATCTTCTCGTAAAAGATCTTTACATGGCTAAACTCCTGTGAAAAGGCAAGCAAACGTAAGGATATAGGATCCTCACAAACAGGTAAAGTAAAATGGTAGGATCAAGGATCCTTACCTCGGTCAGGGTATCATGGAGGCGTTTCTCAATGGCGGAAAGATCACTCTCTGGTTAAGAGGGCTTCTTCCTATTTGAAGCAGACTTAGCTCTGGTAGAGACTTGGCGAGGTTCAGCCGTAAGGATGTTCTTCATTGGCTCCTGCTTTATAGCCTTAGAGGAGATGATGTTGTGAATATCGTCGAGGGCAAAGGATGCAGATTTGGAGGTGGACTTTTGAACACCTGTCATCACACATCAAAAAGATAAGTTCTTGATTCAAATCATATTATTTCATTTATACAATATATTGAACGATTACTCACTTGACATGCTATAGGATGAGGAGGTCTGTACTTCTTCAACAGGATCCTGGATCCTTACCTTGAATGTCCTGTCTATGGGGTCAAGCTTCAGAAAAGCCTTGGCTCGATCAACAGTTTCCGGTTCTTCTGCTAAATTTGCAAAGTTTTTCACTGAAAAAACAAAAGAGACAAAATTGATGAGAAATCAGAATGTAAACAAATCATATACAACAACCCTATCTCCTACCCTTCGAGATCCACCGAAGAGGCAAAGTGTCCCCTTCAGGAATCGGATCTCTCCTTACAAAGAAAAATTTATTCTTCCAAAGAGAATCATTTCTGGTGGTTTTAAGGACAAGGACAGGCTGGTGTGGCTTGGATTTAAATACGGAACGGTTGGAACCATGGGTGGTGAGCACATAAAGATAAGCTAGTTCGCTGAGGCCAAACTGCAACCCTTTTTCCTTGATAACCTGCTCAATGGTAAACAGAGTTCTCCATAACATCGTCATAGCCTGACTAAAGTTGATGCAAGTGTGTTTAAAGAAGTCCTGGGTTAAAGCAGGGAAGGGGTATGAAAACCCTAATAGGAAGGGGAGTGCAGGAAAGCATATCCAGACTTCCGACACGGCGTCACTTTGCACGGAGAGGTCAAATGGTCGGAAGGTGGCAGTGGAAGGAAAACCGGATTTTAGGTTCTGGATTTCCGGATCAGTGAATTTACAAATCTCGGAGGAAGGCTTTTATCAGGTTTTGTGATCTGGGTGACTCATCGGGCTTCTTGGAGTCGGATTGCGGTGAGGATCCGGTATGCATTTTTGCCGGAATTCGATAAGAATGAGAGGAAAGAGAGAGAGAAATACCTGGATAGAGGAACTGCGTGAAGGATTTAAGAAGAAGATATGCAAATTTAAAGAAATAGGGAGTTATCTTCTCCCCAATAAATCGTAATGATGGTTTAATAGACTGTGCAAGTCCCATCACTTATCCTGCAACGACTATTTTTGAATTTAAGCTAATATGACAGCTATGATCTATTATCACAACCGCCATATTGGGGGCAATTGTTAGGGCTGATTTTCTTTTTAGGATCAGGGATCCTTTCGAGTATCATGAATGATTTTTTTCTGAGACACACGGAGGATACTGGAAGGATTAAGGATCCTTAGTACTTATAACAGTTACTAACAATTGTCTTCGATATGTTGTTTGAATTTAATGCAGGTATTTGTTGAAGACTAGGTCAAGTTGGAATATTGGAATATACTGAGAATTAAACACATGCATTAAGCTATATAGACGTTGTGGACGAACGTGGGTGCTCCCCGATATCTCGGATAGTTAGTTGCTAGCTAAAAACTTTGTTATTTAAGGGAATGCTGAGCTATTACTAGGAACTCTCGCACACAATTTTTACACAACTCTCGAAAGCTTACTGCCACACACTAGATCTTCATTGTAAACAGCTCAATCTTCTCCGAAGTTGTAATCTTGCTTGTTTAATATAGTTGATAGTGATAGTTTTCACTATCTGAGGTTTTTTATGTTGGAGATCATTCGTTGATCAAGGGCTTTTTCCTCATATATATCTTGGTGTTCTTCATTGATCATATTCACAATTTGTTCATACTATTATTTGTCACACAAGCACTCAACCTCACAAAATCAGATTAGGTTACCTTATCCTTATTGTGATTTTTGACCAAAACAGTAACTAAGATTTATGGTTAACATAACATTTTAGATGTAGTTGGCTTAGATACTTTTATTAAGAAGGTTTTAATATTTCCAAGAAAATGTTAATTTTTTTTAAGAAATTGTCAACGGCCAAAGTGACTATATGTAGGTATACTTTTATAACCAAGTCTCAAGTTTCCACTTAATTTATGGTTTTGTTATTGTCTATGTTAATGTTAAGACTTTTTTGTTTTAGCTCAATTTAACATCTTAGTTACAAGCTATGTTTTTTCCCTACATAACAGGGGGAAGAGTAAAGGACTATGAAATGACAATTTTATTTCTATCGTGTTAACAAAAATGGTAGCTGGTGCATGTGGAAGAAAAAAAATGGGATAAATGATTCAAACAAATAAAAAGTTAAATCCTAAGTGTAGCGCATAAGGTCTTCTTAATCAGTTTATTAAAAATGTTAGTGCTTATCATCGTAAACGTATTTGTGTATTTGACCCGTTAAGTTTTATAATTTTTTAAGGTGTTAAAGGATACTAAAAATTGGATGTTTTTATCATTAACAATGGGGCTTTTGATTGGGTAAGTTTAAATTCTTGATCTTTTGGATTGATTGTAACTCATGAATTTCTGTGTTTTATTCCATATTGATCTTTAAAGATAGTTACTTTAGGAAAATATATGATAAGAAATTATGAAACCACGAAAGAGAATTTGAATTTGGAAAGTCTTGTATTTGGCTTTGAAAGTCAATTTACACATTGCAAGTATCGTTTTTGATGCATGATGCAGCAACAAAGGATGCCCATATGTTGAAAAAAGGATTGACAATGCTTAAAGAATGTGTTGACTTTTTGGTTAATGCTTGATTTTTTTAATTACGTGGATTCTTCAATAAAATTTAAAAATATATATAACATTGTGTTTAATGAATTTAAATATCCGAACCTGTGAGTATTCACGAATGGTAACCTAGGGTGGTAACCTAGTATATATATATATACATCAAATAGTTAAACTTTTAGTCCCATGTCAGATGTTTTAACAAAACTAATATAAAATTTCTGCCGTTATATATCCAGTAGTTTTTCAAAAACATTCTAAAAATTGTTTCCCAACTCAGCAATTGTATCATCCAAACATACAGATAGAATCTTTATCCATTCAAATCTAATTTTCTAAAAGCTGAGCCCACTGCTCCTGCCTATCCAAGGAATATCACCTTCCTATGGTATCCCAGGGCAGAAATCTCTCACAAAAACATGTGGCCATGTTATATCACATCTCATAAACCCACTTGCCTCCATAAAGAGTGACACATATTCACTCACACAAAGGATTGATGTTACTTTTTCACATTTTTTCTTGATGTTTTCATCAAACTACTGCCCAATAACAAGACAACTGCTTATTCACTTGTTGTAGTATTTTAAACAATCTTGATGGATGAACTTCTAAACATCCCAAAATGAGTAAATCTCATTGCCACATTCAAGCGATATTACTTTAGACCAATGCTCAAATGTTATAAAGTTCATTTCATATCCCACATGAAGAAGAGGTGAAATCCATCAAAGGTGTATCCTATTGATGTGATTGCATGTGTGGCTTTCACTCTTCTGATCGATCATATTGGATCATAGATTGACAGTGGAAAAATAAGTAAGACCACCTTGCAGGCAACAACACTTTTTTTTGCTCAGAAAGCAAAACTGCTGGAAGTCCCAGTACCAAGAAAAAGGGGCATCACAGTTTATCAAAACTAGTGATTCAACCACCATGAGTGGGTGAACAAATGATATTATCAAATTGAATAAAGTCAGAATTGGAAACATATGGAATTGATGAAACAAGCTAAGGCCGAGGTCTCAATCTCAAGCATATGGTCACTAACATGTCTTAAGCTAAGACCAGCTGCACCAACATTTTCCCAACAGCTGGCCTCCTTACAAAAGGAGATCTCAATTTACAAACTGTTTAGCTACTACTAAAAACTTGCAGCAATAATAAGTCAAACTATTGGTGAGGAAACAACCACCTCAACATCAACCAGTATGGGTGCTACTTACATTATCAAAACATCTACTTACCAAAAAGGGGGAGACTATTTAGAAACCATACATTTATTTCAACTTCAAGAAACTTAAGAATCTGGAAAACTTTCATGCAAAGCCAGTTCTTCTTACCCCAGAAATTTCAACTAATATCTTCTAAAAGCTTCTTACCAATCGCTCGAGTAGCATATAAGAATCAAGATGGTAGGCAAATAAGGATGAAATGATGATTCATCCTCAAAACTCCGTATCATCACTAATGAAGGAGTTTGGAACTATCAATCAGGTCCAAAAACTGCTAACAAATAAACAACTGGAAGCTCAAATATAGAACATTCAACAGTTTTCAAATTCCAGCACTTCGCAAAACTTGGGGCTCTAATAAGAAATCCTTCATAAGCTTCTGAAGGTCATTGCCTCATCAACATAATCTAAAAGATTAAGTCTCTTATTTCTTATAAAGGCTTTGAAATTAAAACCATTCCACATCTCTCAGAAGTAAAGGAATTTTGTTCCTTCTTTAGAGGTCCAAAGGGTAGCCAATAATCTTCCCTAACCCAGCGACTTAGAAATCACAAGCTACTTAGAGATTAAAAACTGTGATGAATAGAGAACCTTTCTCTAAAGTCAGGATGGATGACTTTAATGGAGATAAAGGACTGTCCAGGATAACAACTAAAATAACAAAAAATTTTAAGGTTTTTTCATCAACAAAAATAAGAGAATAAAAGACAGGCTCATAAGAGAGATTTTAGCATCAACGGATCTAGGGGCAGAATGTTAGGTTATGTAAGATATGCTGATGATGAAAGCCAAAACCTAGTGAAAACCATCTCCCTGCCTGATGGAATAAGTTGGATTACAAGCCAAATGTACAAAAGTTTCCTCCCTTGAAAGTTATCCAAACAACCTCCCAAACTACTGGTCTCAAGAACTACTACCTAAGTATACAAGACAACAAGTACAAAAAGTTGTAATACAAAGTGTTGGTCAACTAGTCAACAATCAAAGTCAACACAATGAAGACTGAAGACCAGAAGACCAAGTTAAGAAGTCAAGTGAAGACTAGAAATACTGGATTCCTAAAGTGTTGGTTTGCACCAGCACTTTAGCAATCCCTGTTGTTTTATTTTATTATTTTATTATCCAGCAATTTAGTTTCTTTGTAGTGTATCTCAATTGTCCAGCAGTTATGTGCAACGGCTGGCAGTAACACATTTAATAGGGTTGTTTAGGGTCGCTTTCATGGTGATGTCACCAACAGTTCTCTCCCCTATATATAGTTCACTCTGCATTTCAGTGAACTAACTCTAAGAGCTGAAAAAGCATAAGATCCTAATAGAGAGAGTTCACTTGGTGAGGGGGAGCATAATTCTTGTACGATTGATTGTAATTAACATATTGATTACTATATGAATCATTTACAATCATTCCCAAATCCAATAGTGTTTATGATTATGTGTTTTTTATCCCAGATTGTTTGATTACTTCTAAAATCCGGGCGGTGGAGCTCCGATTGCCACCTAGGCGCCGCCTAGGCCGATTTTTACAACATTGGGAAGAATTACTTTGTTTATTCGGTAACAACATTGATTTGGATGTTAGTTGCCATTGTAAGATCCTAACTAGAATCCTGAGTTTAAACTCGGAAAAATACATACTAATAAGTTACAAAGGATAATAAATTAAAGATGACTTTAAACCAATTTTGGTATAACATATTGTTCACTTTTCTCGAAACTAAGGATTGCCAAAAGAAGAGCCTATAAACTGACAACTTAAACCAGTCTGTCAATATATTGTGACAAAAATGAGAAAAACACAGTAACCTTAACATGAGCCTCTTTCCATTTTCATAATCGAAAAGATAAATAAGAAACATATGCTTTTCAAAAGACAACTCGGCGGTGGTAGGGATTTGTGCACAGTACCCCAAATTCTCCAAAGAGTTGTATAACTTGAGTAACCAAACTTGAAGCCAAGTTGACTAAGAACGCTAGCTTACATGCAACAAATCTTTATACATTTCCCACACTAATTACTGATTATAAAATGTTCACGTTAAATAAGCAAGACTTATCCAAGAGAATCCCTTGATTTTTACTATAATGTACTAATCTACTTATAAATGATAAAACTGGTCAGACAATAGTAGAAGATTGAGTAGGAGAAGCCGTGCCCATAAATGATATTTGGTTCTTATCTAAATTATACTACGTTGCGATAAGTTCATTTGCCTATTGTGTGTATTTTAGTTAAAAATAATAATATTTTTTAATTCAAAACCTTGATATCATGTTTAAAATAATCAACTAAAAATCACTACCTAAAAACTTACATCAAAGTGCCGACGTGGTAACGGTCACGTGATGAACCGAATTGGTACCAACCAAACAACATTGTTACCGGTATCAGTATTTGTTTTTATGGTTTTTGCTTACTGTGAAACACGTATCGATACCCTCTTATGCGTATCTCCTTCAATTATTATTCCGATTTTTGACACCATACCTAACCTAACCTAACCAAACCAAACCAATACCGGCCAAAAAACCCATTGCAAAGCGTAATTATTCCCACTAGTTTATTTAATTTAATTTAAGTTTTTACAAAAGTGTAATTCAGCAATAGTAGAGGACCGGTTTTGCCGTGTAAACAAACCGGCCTGTAACCTGGTGTATACATGAAACCACCATAAACCCTAAAAGCCCTAAAACACCCGCGCCAGCCATCTCATTTGAAGTCGGTAGCACCTGTGGGTTTTAGGGTTTATCAATTACACTCTAAAAACTCTCAATTAGCTCAACAAAATCTCTTCAGCAATCTTCGTTTCAATCATCTTCAATGGCGACATCGATTGCGTCACAGCTACAAGCAATTAGGTCAATTGTTAAAGCCGACACAGACACTCTGAAAAGACCGTTTACTCGCCCTTCAATCTTGTTCGATGCTAAAGAAGCTGCTGATATTGACCTTGATACTCTCTTCGACCTTGCTCAATCAGGTATTTTTATTGTTTTATAAGTTGAAATTTCATGTAGCTAGCAAGTTAACTTTTTTGAAATATTTGGTTTATTAAGCATCTATTTGAGTTGAGAAGTAATTAGGTTAATGTAACTACTTAAAAGCACGAATTTAACAATCTCAGGTAGGTCTCTATTGTTGTTAAATTTATTGTAATCTAATTCTTAACTGAATATATGCAGTTTATATCAACATTTTACAGCATTTTCACCCAACTGCTATATAATTTAACTAAAAAACACGATTTTCTTTAAACTTTATCTTGAAAAGAAACTCTCACATCTGATTCTCCATCTTATTGTTTTGTCTCGGTTTTATACACTCACAAAATTATATATATTGATGAATAGTCACCCCAATAAATATAGAGTGATGTCTTGGTTGTTTTCTCTATATTTATAGAGAAAGTAGGTTTTAGAGGCTGATGTGAGTGCTCTTAGAATGCAGAACTTTATTTTTTTTTAATATTGGATGCTGGTATTTGAATGATTAAGTTTATAGCATTTTTTGGGCCGGTTACTGACTTAGGTTGTTCTAGTCTTTATGATCGAAACATAAGTCGGATCAACTGCCCAAAATATTGGATTATGCCATGTATAGACTAGTTTATACTGATGCATGCTTTTAGAATTTTTCTTAGTGTCTTGTACTTGTAGCTTTTGGTTTGCATCATGCTATACATTATAATTATAATTGTACTATAAAGTTTAACAATGCTTCAATTGAACTAACTGATTTTGGTTCAGCCATTGATGTAAATGAATTTTTTGTCTGTTACTAAACATAAGCTTAAATAAATGATGTTCATCTCAGGTGGATGAATGCACAGATCTGTGTAATGTAGTAATCTGTTGATGTAATTTAGATTATTAGGAATATTCACATTGAGAATAACTGAAAAATTATTTTGAAGCCTGAAGATACAATGTAATTGCAAATCTGAATAATCTGAGCTTTGGTTTCTCAGGGTTGGAGGCTCTTCTGATCCAAGATGAACGATTTGCGAAGTACAAGAATGATTTGTTTGCACATAAGAGTAAAGAATTGGATAGAGAACTGATGGGTATTGAAGAGAATAACCAAATTAACGCTACAGTTAGCTCTTATTTGCGGTTGCTTTCAGGATATTTTCAGTCATCCTCAGCCTTGCGGACACTTGAATATCTAATTCGTAGATACAAGTATGTATTGTAATTTGTAATTCATAATTTATCTTTTCATGTTTTCCCATTTTGAACTGTCAAGTTTTCTTGTACGTTAGATTGAGAGGAGTTACATATTTTATTTGTTAACCCATATTTTATGTCGACATATTTACTTATTCACTTGTTCATCTGTTTTCTGTAGGATCTATGTTTACAACACAGATGAGCTGATTTTATGTGCTCTACCTTATCATGATACACATGTCTTTGTACGTATTGTGCAACTTCTTGACACAGGGTAAGAAATGGGTTCTTTCTCACTCTGCTCTTTAGAGGTGGCAACTTTGGCTGATTGCTTATGAAGGATTTGTTTTTGGGTGTATTTTTTATTGGTCAAATGGGCTGCTTTTAATGCATAAAGTTACTTAATTTGTTCTACTCAAAAGGATATATTATTATTATTATTATTATTATTATTATTATTATTGTTGTTGTTGTTGTTGTTGTTGTTGTTGTTGTTGTTGTTGTTGTTGTTTTGTAAAAAAATTATTAAATTTTGGCACATAGTGTTCTGGGAACAATTCATTTGGCTTGTCCTGTTCTGTGACCTGCTATACAACCCGCCATACACATCTGCTTGGCAACTTATATTTTCTTTTTTTATTTATCATCCTGGATATTTAGTGTTGTATTTGAGTATTTATATCGTGATTACTTTTTTTTCTATGATTCAGACATGGTAAATGGGCGTTTCTTGAGGGTGTTAAGGTATCTGGTGCACCACCTCCCAGGAAGGTTATTGTGCAGCAATGCATACGCGATATGGGGGTTTTAGAAGCTCTATGCAACTATGTAAGTTTGGTGCTATATGCTTACATGATAACGAGGAACATCATTAATCATTTTTGTAAATCTTTTACATTAATTTTATAGGCTTCACCTGCCAAGAAGGTTCAACCGTCAAGGCCTGTGATAAGCTTCTGTACTGCTGTTGTTATCGAGGTTTTGGGCTGTCTTCCAGCTATTGATTCCGACGTTGTAAAGAGAATTCTTCCGTATGTGGTTTCAAGTCTTCAGCTTCATTCAAAAGGAAATACAGATCACAAGGTGTACATTTTGGGCATCATGAACATTTGATTAGTAATCGGTTTTCTATTGAATTACATTTCAAGTCAAAAGTTGTGTTTTTTCAGTTTGGAGGAGTTTTTTCCCTATTTAAAATTTCATTGATGTTTTCTGCTATGAACATTTCATGATACTAAGGACTTCAATTATTATTATTATTATTGTTTTTTTGTCAGGCTGGGGCTTTGATGATTGTTGGCTTACTAGCTAGTAGATCAACATTATCTTCTAGTCTTATTAAAAGCTTGATTCGCTCGATTGCTGACGTGGCACGCGACGATGCAGAACATTCTACTGATTTACAGTTGTTTCGAGTGTCATTCATGGCCTTGGTGAATGTTGTACAGGTATCCTTGGATGCAATTACATTGCAAGTGAACAAAACATTTGTTTTAAAGATGTCTGACATTGCATTGTCTTGTAAGAATGATACATCCTTTTGTTTACATGGCAGTTTCAATCGGTAGAAGTGCTCTCTAAAAAAGTTGTGGATATCTTGAAGGAAATTCGGTAGGCCCCAAAGTTAAAATTTTCTTTTATTTAAAATGTTTTTAGTTTTTATATCTAAATTTTACGAGCTTGGCTTGATTTTGTGATGAAGGGATCTTACGGGGATTCTTTCTGGATTGACCAAGGAGTTCAATGTTGATAAGTTTCTTGCTGTCCTTTTGGAATCACTCATGGAATATAGTTTTGAAGATGACATGTGTCATCAAGCACTTCTTTCTATGATCGAAACTGTTCCTGTGAATGCTCTAGCTAGCCGTCTAGTCTCAAAAGTACTTTCTATCTCTAAGAAGTTATATAAGAAAGGGAATGAAACATCATCTACAACAGGTTAATTCACTAATTCCAATAGCTACTTGTTACTTATTTTGTGGCCAGCTTTGGATATATATATGCATACTTAGATTATCTTCATATATTGTATATTTTTGCTCATCCTTTTCTTTGGATTGACAAATCAGCAAAGAGCAAGTTGAAACAAATCTTGGTCTCTATTAATGATCATTATTCACTGGAATTACGAGAAGCTGTTCGAAGTTCCTTAGAGGTTCGTTGTTTTGCTGTATACTTTTTTGAGCTGTTTATTTTTCTCAAGTTTAAATATTCTTATTTTAGTTTTGAACTCAGTTTCTCTTTTACTTCTCCCTATTAGGACATTGAAGTGAAATCCAAGAAAGATAATTCTGCATATGAGGTCCTCTGTAAGGCATTAGATGGAGGCTTGGACTCATCTGCATCATCTGATTCAAAGATTTGGTTTGGACTTGAACATCCAAAGGTATATTTTAAGTAAAGATACAGTTTGTTTTCGTAATCATACGTACCACAGTAAGTGTTTTTGAAAAAAATGGACTAAAACAGTTTGCGGGTTAAGGTCAACCCAGCTTGGCTCTTGTACTCAAAAAGCTATTCGTTTTGACTACCCTCCAATTTTGCTATCTTGAGTTTGAAGTAGTATAGTATTGCACATGCCTGGCTTCTCTTGGCCTGTAACTAACTATAGTATATGGCATCTCATTTTCCGGGTAATGGTCCACCTGCAATTCATTTTTCTGATGTTTTATTATGTTCATATGATGTCACAGGCTACGGTTCGGAGGGCTACGGTTATGAGCTTGGATGCGGATTCTAGTCTTGGGGAGAAGCCTGTTAATTCTCAGGTAATATGTTCATATTCGAAAGGAATACATGCTCAAGTTTAGATTAATGGTTTAAAGTAATCAACATTTATAGTTCCACAAGCGGTATGTTAATTATTTTCTTTTTTTGACATTTCTTTTATTTTTATTAGAAACTTCAAACTTTAAATGATGCACTGCTGAGACGGATTTATGATGATGATCTAAGTGTGGTCCAGGCGGTGTTAAGTATGAAAAGATTGTCTGAGTTCATAAAGCATTCAGATCTTCTAGATGGCCTTCAGAAGGTGCTTAAAAGATGCACAAATATATTATTCTCAAGTAAGTTTTTCTTTTCTAGTCAATGTCACGTATTTAACTATAGTCATTGCTGTTGATCTTTTAGCTAACTTGTTTTTATTTATAGAGGGATCAGATAATACAACTTTGGCTGCTGATATCACTGAGTCATGTATCAAGCATGTAATTGCAAGCCTCTCAGGCCAAGAAGGAAACGCAAAAGAGCTCGCTGCAATGATATTTCCTCTAATATTAGTCATGCCAAAGGTCTTCATGGATTTTGCTCTATAAAGTAACATTTTGCTGCAATTGTTTTTACTATTTGCTAATCAGCATCGGTTTTGTCATAAATTTCAGAGTCAGAAAATAAATATGTTGGCTTTAAGTGCAGCAAAGGTGTTAAAATGGCCTCTCTATCACAGAGTTGACTCCAGCTCTGAACAGGCAAATTCATATCTATGTTTGCTTGCATCTGATTTTTATATTTTGCTTTGCATGCCAAAATTTACGCATATTAACTTCTTTTGTGTTTAAATCGTACAGAAATTGACTCTTGAAAGGATTTCTGATCTTAATATGCGTAATATCGATGTCGTGGCGGAATATTTTCTGGCCAACTTTGAGGAACATGTACAGTGGTTTGTTGGCTGCTGCGATGATCTGGAATCGTCCAAGACATTATTTTTCATGATTTTGTTGCATGCACTGATGAAACCACAAAAAGGTAAGTCTATCTATACTGATTTTATTATTGCCAGGATGCCATGTGGTACAATGATGCCTTGTCGTTCATTTCTCTATTCACTATCCCAAGCTGCAAAACACAAAAGATATAAACTTTTTGGTTTGCAAAAATGGCGCTGTTTTGTTTTTTGTTTTTTTGCTGTTTACGTTCTAATTGCCAAATGGTGTTGAATCTATTCAAAATAGAATATTAAAACACAGTGACTACTATGGAACAGCACTTGTTTTGCAAAGTAACTAAAACGTTTTAACCTGTTTTATCAACTTTCTTACTAAAACTTACATTATTTACCTGCTTACTAGTTAATCTGATATCTTCGTATACTGGTATGTATGGTTTAATTTTCTTCTATTATGTTTCAGATTTTGGGCAGTTTTCTGCTTTGTACGAATCCTGTTTTCCAATTGTTTTAAAAGAGTGGGACAAGTTAGAGGCAGCTGGATTTGGAATTTCTACAGAAGAGGTATACTCTCAACAATGTAGTTACTTGGATGTTAGTTCAATGATACAGACTTTGAAGATGACTGTGCACTATTTTTGGCAACACTTAAATGATTCTCAGTTCCTAAACCAGCTAATTTTCTGATCTTATAGTCAATCAAAACAATGTTGGACAACGATTGCAAAGCATTCCTTGATAACATGCATGACATGGGATTTGAGGAGTTGAACGCCGAGATATTAATATGCATATTCCGGCGGTTATTGGATGCATTTTTTGCAACATCTTGTGAGGATGTCTCTAAGGTTAGCCCTTTCTTTGGTTGTTAAAGGTGACATTTTTTACTTGTTACATTTTAGTGGGTCGATTCGGGTTACTTATGCTAAAACCTCAACTCTTGCAGGATGAAAAGAAGAAGCGGGAAGTTATTCTTCATAGTTTTTTTTCGTTTTTTGCGTCTCATTCAAAGGTTATCTTCAAGGAGCATCTTCATCAGCTTGTTTCAAAACAGAAGAGCTCTCCCGCTCGCTTTTTGTCTTTGCTTTTTACAGATGAAGGTAGGTCAACGTTTTGATTTTATTGTGGATTACTTATTTATGTACGTGAATGTGATAGCTCTATTACTGATGACTGAGATCTTGGCTAGTCGGATTACGGTTGGGTTGATTGTTTGATTTTGTAGTTACTTTTGCATTAGTTTAGTTGGAGGGTGCATTAGTTTAATTGGAAGGAGAATGTCTGAAAGTATTTAGCAATACTGTAAAGCACAGTAGAAGAGCTTTGCCTTTTTGTTTGTTCTTTTGATTATTTAAATGGCTTTTCACATGACATATATTGATGCAGGTGTTGCTGTTGCTGTCCAAAAAGAGAGTCTACACTCATTTGCGTTTATTTGCTTTCAGTTAGAGGAGAGAATTCGGTTAGAAAATGAAATCGATGAGAGCTTACTTCTGCAACTACCTGCTGAGTTTCCTTCCATTCTTGTTCCACTGTCTAGCGATGACCAGGTAGAATTATGTGTCTCATCTCAAACACGTCAATTCAAAGTTTTTAGCTGAAAAGGGAACGAGTCTAACCAATAAAACAAGCTGAAAGTCGTCCATAGTCTTTTCTAATTCATAAATTATTATTGAGGTCCTTTCATTTTCAGGAAATACGGGCAGCTGCCATGAGCTGCATTGAAGGACTATTAACTTTATGGCCACATGTTAGTTTATCTGGTGGGAAAAATGGTATGTTTTTTAATTTGCTCAGGCCTGATTAACTAATGTTAGTTGTCGTGTCATAAAAAATATTTGTGTTACTTGGCCACAGGGAGAAGTGCAGTATGGAGTCACTTTCTTGGAGATATTTTGGCGATGATGGTTCAGCAAAAGAAGCTTATTGTATCTGACATCGATTTTCTCTCTGAATTTTTTACAACATTGCTAAGCTCTTCATACCATGGACTGCTGATGCCACATAGTGTTGGAGAAAGGTATTTCATGAAGTTTGTAGTTTGACGGTTTTGTTTTTGTAATGAAAACTTTACACTTGATATAAATCTGTATCTTTTTAAACTTATCCAGATTTGATAGGCCCACAAAAGACAGCATACTGAAATTTATCTTGGGCTCAGCACTATCGTTATGTCCTTACGGAATGGTAAGTTCATTTAATTTCTACTTAAATTATAGCTGCATCAAGTTTTATTCATTTTGGATATATTTGTATTAACTTTTTATATGGTTGACAAACTGGCAGATGAAAATAGTATTCTTGCTCCAAGGTTTGGGAAACCAAGTTATGCAAGTTAAAGAAGTTAGTACTCTGCTACATGATCTGTTAGAAAGACGCAAGAATTGTCATTCGACATTGTCAAAGATACAAGTCAAAGTCCTTTGTCTTCTACTGGAGGTAATTTTCCACATAAAGTGTTATGATTATGCCTTTAGAATCTCTTTATTTTTTTAAGTAACCTTTTCACCTTTGTCTTTCTAGTGCTGTATGAAGCTTACCTCAACATCCGTTGGGCATTCTGTTGATTCATACATTTTGAAGGCACTTCAGGTGAGTTGTTAAAACCTGTCAAATCACTTCCTTTTAAAGATTTTGAATAGGTTTTAGGCTCTCACGAAAGGTTTTCTGTTTCGACCGGTGACCCGAATTCTTGAGTCGCTCATTTGCTTCATCTACCTTTAACAATTTCTGTTTACACTATCAAGTTGGCAAAACTTGGAAGGAATTATATTCACATTCTGCTTTTTTTCCATACCATGGCAGGTTGATCGTTCATATTCAGAAGATTTTTCCATTATACAGCCTTGTGCAACTGTTTTAAGATGCCTTAATAGTTCTTTGTATGGAGGTTTCAAGCCTGAAATTCAGGTAAGTTTCTTTAAGTTTGATGCTTCTAGGCTGTAATATTGACTTTGACTGGTATTGACATACCAAATTGTGTGCTAATCTGTTTGTCATAATCTGCAGGAACTCTTATTTCAAGAACTTGTGTGTCTGTTTCGGAGCGGTAATGGTGAAATTCAGAATGCTGCAAGAGTGGCCTTGTTACAGATAAAGGTTTTTTTTTTCTTTTTTTTATTTATTATTTATTGTTCCATAGATTTGTACAGAGGCTTAAGTAAGGGTTCGAAACAAGCGTTCACGATGATAAGTATGTGATGCTTGGTTGCAGGTTTCTAGCTCGACGATACATCGGATGCTTGATTTTGTTTTAGAAAAAGCAGCTCCTTCAACTGGTACACCACACGGAAAGAAGAAAAAGAAAGCCACTAACCAGCTAAAATCTGAACTACATAATGATGTTGGTCATAGGAGCTGCAGCAAGCTCTCGTTTTTGAGTTCTTTACTTGATGTTTTGTTACTAAAGAAAGACATTGAGAACAGGACCACGCTTGTAGAGCCATTGTTTAAGCATCTTAACATAGTTTTTATGGACAAAGAGTGGATAAGTGAAGCTGTTAAGCAGGATGAACAACATGCAGAAGCGTCTTCTGATATCTCACAAAGTACGATATGTTACATACAACAAAATCTACTTTCAGTCCTTGAGGATATTACCAATTCCCTTATTGTCACTGATAGAGTACAGGTTATAAATATTTTTCTTAATCTTTTTTGTTGTAGTACCTCTCGAAAGTTGTTCCATGTCTAGTAACCATGTTATCATATGTTTCTACTGCAGGATGGAATTGTTGAGAGATTTGACATAAAGCTATTGGTTAGTTGTGTTCGATCGACATATGATGCAGCCACACGTAATCATGTGTTTTCATTGTTATCAGCAGTTGCAAAGGTTATGCCGGACATAATTTTGGATCACATACTTGATATTCTTACTGTCATTGGCCAATCGGCTGTAACACAGGTATATTGATCTAAGTTCGTACCAAACTAATGTTTGAAGCATGGCACTTGTATAATGCTAGATTTCACATGTTGTATGTATTTTGCAGTGGGACAGCTACTCAACGAAAGTATTTGAAGACCTCGTATCAACTATTGTGCCTTGTTGGCTATCCAAGACTGAAAATCAAGAGGAACTGTTGCAGGTACATTATGCTGAAGATATTAAGTCTTGTACCATAATCATACTTTCGTCATTAGTTTAACTTGACAATTTTTTCTCAGGTTTTTCTGGATATTTTACCGGATGTTGCTCGGCATAGGAGACTTTCTATTGTTGAGCATCTTTTGAGGTACTTACCATCAGTTTTCAGGCTACACTATCTGGTTTGGGTGTAACCCAAAGAAAACAGAATTGAACCGAACTGAATTTGTATTATCGATTTGGACTCCGGTATTCAGTTTTGTTTACATGCCAAAACTTAAACTGATGTTATCTGAAAACCAGATGCTTACATATGTGTTTTTAATTATTAATTTACCTGACACACGCATAGTGTGATTGGACCAATGCCTGAATTTGCTCTTGAACTAAAATACAACGAAATAGACCTTTAAATTTGTTTCAGATTGTATATATGTTTAACTGAACAAAAGACCTTTGAGGAAACTAAATTTTGAATCTGCAGAGTACGAACAACCTGTAATCTACCGAATCTGACCTGTTCATTGTACCTAATAGGACTCTAGGGGAGACAAGCAGCCTAGCTTCATTACTTATCCTCCTTTTTCGCTCATTGGCTTCAAATCAAGATAACACATTGGAGCATGTATCTGCAAGTGTACGTACACAGTGGGAGTACACTTTCGCCTTACAAATCTCAGGGCAGTATTCATGCTCGATCTGGATTCCGTCACTTGTACTGATGCTTCAGAAGCTTGAAATGGAATCATGGGACCCACAACTTGTCGTACAACTTTTAGTTGCAATGCAGTTTATTAATGACAAATTACAAGATCCGGAAATATCGTTCAAGCTTAAATCTGGTGGAGATGACAATAGCATTCAGGAAACATGTGGGGCACTTATGAAGCATGTTGCCACTTACTTGCAACTGGTTGGGTCAAAGAGAAAGGATCTCGGTGTTCCAGCTTCGCTCGGAAAAGAACTAAAAGAGCTCATGCATGCGGTCTTGACGTCTGTCAGAAAGGGTCTCCTGCCCTCTACTTACTTTCAAGTCATCATCACATTGTTGGGTCATGCAGACCTAAGTTTGCGAAAAAAAGTGAGATTTTTTTAATAATTATAACAAATTTACCTGCTTAATTTCTACATCATGACTTATGTAAATGGTTTTCAACAGGCTCTTGGGCTTCTATGTGATGTGGCAAAAGAATGCAGCACATTAACACAAAAGCATAATAAGAAGGTCGTTAATCCAATCATAAGAAGCTCATGGCTTCGGTTTGACGAAATTACATCACAACATTTTGAGAAAATGTGTCACGAGATCTTAAAAATAGTCGATGACAGTGCAGATACTTCTAAACAAACTTCCTTGAGGCTATCAGCGGTGTCTACCCTTGAAGTTTTAGTGACAGTTTTTCCTTCTAGTGACTCCGTCTTTAACACATGTCTAGCAACGGTTATTAAGCATATACATTCTGATGATCTAACAGTTTCTTCCGGATGTTTCCGAACTGTTGGCGCATTAATTAATGTGCTCGGTCCTAGATCTTTACCTGAACTTCCTAGTATCATGGATAATGTGTTTAAGAGGTGTCATGCTGTCTCTTTGTGTGATAATTCAGAACCCCGAGACAGTGAAACTTCTAAAGAATCTCTCTTCATGTCCATTCTTGTTACCGTAGAAGCGGTTATTGATAAACTTGGTGGTTTCTTGAATCCGTATCTTGGTCAAATTCTGCAACTTCTAATTTTGCGTTCTCAATATGCAAATAACTCAAGTTCGAAGTTGAAGTTAAAAGCTGATGCTGTACGGAAGCTTATTACAGAAAGAGTCACTGTTCGACTTCTGCTTCCACCTCTTTTGAAGATATACTCTGAAGCAGTCAAATTTGGAGATTCGAGCTTTTCAATTACTTTCCAGATGTTGGCGGAATTCATTAGTACTATGGACCGATCATCTGTGTCTGCTTTTTATTTAAATATCTTTGACACGTGTTTGCTTGCTCTCGATATCCGCCGCCAACACCCTGCTTCAGTCAAGAATATTACTGCTGTAGAGAAGGAGGTTATCAATGCAATGGTGGTTCTTATGGCGAAACTTACAGAAAACATGTTCAAGCCTCTTTTCATCAGGTGTGTTGAGTGGTCCGAATATGTAGAGCAAAATGATGATTTAGGGCTTGCAAATGTTGACCGTGCAATATCTTTCTTCAGTTTAATACAAAAGCTTGTCAGTAGCCACAGGTGAGTCAATATTCTGTTGTTTTCACCACCTTAAAGTTTAATGAATTGATGCTCATGTTGTGTTAGCACAATTTGTTCTTAAATTATTTTTTTTTATCTGTAATGCTATAGATCGTTGTTTGTTCCATACTTCAAATACATTCTTAATGGATTGGTGCGTCACCTGACTGATGAAGTGGCAAAATCCGGTCCAAGTCGAAAGAAGAAAGCAAAGCTTACGGACCCGGATATATACAAGAGCCAAGAAAATTCTAGTTTGTCTGTTGGAAAATGGCATGTGAGAGCGCTTGTTTTGTCCTCTCTTCACAAGTGTTTTCTTTATGACGCTGGAAACCTTGAGTTTCTTGACTCCTCAAATTTCCAAGTAAGCACAAATACTGTTTAATGCATTAATCACTTTCATGATAGCTGTATTTGATCGAACACTTATTGACAAGAGTTTTTTGTGCAGGTGTTGTTGAAACCTATTATCTCGCAACTTGTGGTTGATCCACCAACCTCTCTTGAAGATCATCCAGATGTACCCTCGGTTAACGAAGTTGATGATGTGTTGGTTTCTTGTGTTGGACAAATGGCTGTTACTTCCGCCAGTGACCTTCTTTGGAAGCCACTTAATCATGAGGTTAGTCTCGACTCTGTTTGCACTTGTTTCTTAGTCTCATATTGGGCCTGGTTAGGTTAGATTTGCCTGACCCGTTTCCACTTTTCTCTCACTACAGCAGTTCTTTTCAACCTTTTAAATTTGTTTATGTTTTCCAATATGACTTGCAGGTTTTAATGCAAACACGAAGTGAGAAGGTACGAACCCGAATACTAGGGTTAAAGATTGTGAAGTTTTTGGTGGAGAATTTGAGAGAAGAATATTTGGTATTCTTACCTGAAACCATACCATTCCTTGGCGAATTGCTTGAAGACGTGGAACCGAATGTTAAACTGTTGGCTCAGGAAATTCTAAAGGAAATGGAAAGCACGAGTGGAGAAAGCCTTCGCCAGTATTTGTAACATCCTAATTATCAAACAATCCACATCAACTCGGTTATAGTATAAGTTTTGGCTTTCTAGTAATGAGAATAAAGTTCTGCAAATTAGGAGCCTTTTTTGACATCTGGTTTGGATTCTTATGGTGTTATGCTAAGCCCCTCATTCCATAATATTATTAGTTTTTCTAGATATGCATATATTAATATAAACTAGTAAAATTTCACAGCACGTTGCGGCAAGAATTTAGTCGGTATTTGTTTGGTTACAGTAGCGATACAGAACTGAAACTCGGTATAAAGCCATGACATTTCTAGTTGGATGATGATACGTGTTTTAAATCAATCTAAAATTATAAGAAAAAATACCGGTGAGAGTTATTAACGATTTTGCTTTGTTGAAATCGCAACCATCACATACTTTTTAAATACATGAAAAAAATATGTAGAATAACATAGTCTAAATGATTTATAACGATAAGCAAATAAATGTTGTAATAAAACAAAATCTTAGCATGCTTATTCATTTAATATTTTTATAAAAGGTTGAAAGTTATAAAAATATATTTATACTTGATGAGATAAAAACATGTATAGGTGTAGAAAAATCAAATATGCCATATATCTATCTATATTTACCAAACAAGCGTGGGTTAAGAAAAGAGTTTCAAAACATTATAATATACTAGGGTTGTGGGGAGCCCGTGTTTCGCGACGGGCGACGATTTTTTCATATTGCCCCCACCTGATGCAACAGTAATTCGGTCGCTGTCGCTTTGCTTCAATAGGTATAGGAAATTTGATTGATATCGCTTTGGCTTGTTACGAAATTGCCATAAAACCAACACTCGGTATTAGTAATAATAGAAAAATAACAACGGTAGATTTGAACCCCACAATCATAACATTATTGTTTTGTAAAAAAATGTATTATTCATTAAAAAATAAACCCAAACGTAAATAACATAAAAAAGATCAAAGTTAGTAAAATAAGAAATAATTCTCATTCATTAAAAAAATAAACCCAATAGTAAATAACAAAAAAAAATGATCAAAGTTAGTTAAAAGAACTAAAAAAACATTTAAAGAAACTCAAATGTAAAAAAATTCAAAGAAACAGTGTTTAAATAAAAGAACCAAACAAAAAAAAGTAATACGAGGAATTGAACTTGGGTGTAATGAAAACAAAATAACACACTTACCACTAGGGTTGTGCAATAATCGAATCGTTAATTGAAACCGAACCAAAAACCGATAAAACCGAACCGAAATTAACCGAAACCGAATTAACCAAAAGTCGGTTAACAGATAATTTTTACCATCGGTTAACCTAAATTAACCGAACGGAACCATTTATTTTTTATATATTTCTACCTTTTATATCTCTGTTTCATGTATTTCATGTTTTATACTTTCATTTCATGTAATAATACCTTCATTTCATTTATTTATACTTCCATTTCATGTATTTATACATCTATTTCATGCATTTATACCTCCGTTTAATTTATTTACACACTCATTTCATGTATTTATACATCAACTTCATGTATTTATACCTCCATTACATGTATTTCTAAGCAAAAAATTTAGCCATTGTTTGAATTGGTTATTAACCGAAAATTAACCGAACCGAACCGAAAACCGACAAATTAACCGAACCGATTAACCGATGACTTCGGTTATGGTTACGGATAATGCTAATAACCGAACCGAACCGAACCGTGCACACTCTACTTACCACTCAACCAACCTAACTTTATTCATTTAATATGAAATAGTATCTGGAAAAAAATAACTGCAACTTGGCAGCTTCGGATTGGGCCGTGAAAACAATTGTAGAACTTCCTTTATTTATATATACATAATAATAATTGTAATTTATAATATGATTATGAAGGTTATATTACTAAAAGTATTTTTTTATATAAACAAACTTCATATACAAGTAGGGCGGTTAACATGTGGTGGTAAGATTAGCTTGATCTCTACTTAAATTTTAAACCAAGCCGGCTTGGCATGACATTAAAAAGTGAGCTAACTTTTAGTATTTAGAACAATTTGGCTTGGTCAAACGGTAAGAATTTAGAAGAAATAAAGTGTTTGAATGCAAATTGGACATGAGAGAATGGAGTTTAGTTTTTTAGTATTTTTTTATTATTTGTTCTAAACATCATTTGAACATATGGTTTGAGCCAAACGAGCAAGTTAATGAGTAAGCCTAGCTTAGCTTACAAACCAAGCAAGTTCCATTTTAGGTTAGAACCGGGTGGGGAGAAACAACGGTTCTGGTTTGAAACCGTGTTTAATCAGTTCGGTTCAGGTTTAACTGGTTTCATGGTATATGTTTAGGTAGGTTCCAAACCAGTTTTAGTATCAGTTTTGGATCAGGTTACAATCCGGTTATTGTTCCCGAATTGGTATTCTTGTGCACCTCGGGTTGGTAATTAGTTTTTGTTGGGCTTACTATGGATCTCTTTTAAGATCTGAGTCTTGTGCTACCATTAGATCTCTAGTAGTCTAGTCTCGAACTCTCAATTTGTGTCATCTTGATTGCTCTTTAGTAAAGATGTACAGAAAAACTGCTTCGACCCGTTAAACCGGAAACTAAACCCGCCTAGTTTTGGTGACCAATTCGTATATTTTTAAAACTGCCGATTTGAGTGAAACCGGTTTGGATAAAAAGCCCAATTTGAGCCTAACCTCACCCACCGGTTTGGGACCAATTTGGATATTTAAAAAACACCCACCGGTTTGGGACCAATTTGGATATTTAAAAAAAATATCGATTTTTGTGAAACCGGTTTGGATGCGTTTAAGAAAACTAGTTTTCCGGTTTGTGTCGTTAACCCACCCCAACGGCTATATAGCCTTAATATGACGCTTTGCCCGTTTTGTTTTTGGTTTTTTTTTTTTTTTTTGTGTGTGTGTGTTTTGACTCTCTAAACTAGTATAAAATGCAGGTGTTTTAGTTGAGTCATAACAATCAAAATGCTCTTTACCCCAAAAAAATACAAAACCGCTAGAAATGCTCACTTTCTCTCTTACGTTCCAAAATTTGTCTAATGGTCATAAAGCCCTCAGTCTTCGGTTGGTTGTGGCCCATCTAGCGAACTTATGGCGATTCGCAAAATACCTGCAAAAAGACATCCTGAAACATGATACAATTTTGATATATGCGAATGTAGAGCCAAACAAGGCTCGTTGCAAGTTTTGTGATTTATTTATTTTTTATTTTTTTGAAAAAGATGAAAATACCACTTTGAGGAACCATTTGAAAAATGAATCGGTTGAGGTCAAGTTCGATGTCGAATGAAGGAGGTTTATGGGTTTATGACGCTGATTGGTTCGGGAGGGAATGGCACAATTTGTGATTCTAGAATACTTGCCGTTCCAACACTTCAACAACCAACGTTTGACATCCCTAATTCGTCGAACTCTTCAACCACATTTGTAAGTCGTGCTACCCGTACACGCAATTGTTTAATTATGTGGAAAAAAAGCTAAAAAAGAATTAACAAACTGGTGTTAACATAACATCCGGCACTTGGTCGGCTCCTCACGGTTCGCTGGACTCGCACATTTGCGTTACCACTTAGTGGGTACAACCGGCCTATACCTGGCAAATGATGAAACTTACGGTTGCGTTTCAATTGTTTGATTATCCTTACGGTGAAAATTTATTTTATAATTTTAACAAGGTTATAAAACGTTTAAATTGCAAGACAAAATATTTTCAATATCTTTTAATAATGCATCGAATAATACAGCGGCGATACAACAACTAAAATTAAGATATACACATCTTTGTGACAGTGTTTCTTTCATAGTCGATGTATTACACACATCATAAACTTGATCATGCGGTCTAAGAATGATCGAACCAACGAAAGAATGTTTTAAACAAATGTTGCATGATATTTTTAGTTCAAATAAAAGCCATTCAAGAAATGTAAAGTTAGTAAAGAATCAGTAAAAAGATGTGTAGATCCCAATTGTCACACCCCAACCGATGGCGGAATCATCGGACGGACGTAAATAGATTTCTCGAGACGCCATAACGCTAAACTTTGTGACAATAATTAAGATAAAATTTCATTTCATTTCGTTCAAAATACGATTACATTAATTGAAAACAAATACAACAGTTAAAGATGAAAGTACAACAGGGTCAAAGTACAAGTACAACAACAACTAAATTATAATTGTGGGTTTCTAAGTTCATCCTACTTAGTTCCCTGATCATCATCGTCATCAACCTGCAATACATGTTAAAGTATAGTTCTACACACAAGGCATTGGCGAGCATACAAGTTTGGATAATAATATAAAGTAAACGTTTTAACAAATCCTCATGCATATGTGTAAACTTGAAACGGGTTGGCTACACTATCATGCAATTATACTTGTCAACCCAAAGTGTTCCCGCAAGCATGATCTATTCATAGCAATGAAAAGACCTAGGTATTAAACTTAACATGACCTCAAGAATACGGGCGGTGCGTTAATCCTATACTATACATGTTAAGGAAGGCTCGATCAAAGTTAATGACGAATACAAGCATAGGAGTATAAGCACGTGTGATTCAAAGTTTAGCATAGCAAGCATGTATAAAGGATTGTTATGATGTAAGTATATGCATATTTGTATATTTTGATAGATTGCATGTATTACACCCAAAAGTGATGAAAGTAAAAATGGGTCGAGTATGCTCACAATTTTGCAAGCTTCCTAGACGGGTTCGGGAGTTGATGAGTATTGAAGTGGAGTCACCAGGGATTACCCTAAGCACAACAATGGTTTATGTGAACGGGGATTCTGACGCGAGACATAACAGTCTGGGGCCATAATACTAAGTCAAAACGTGTTTAGCCTTATGTCCCGGCCGGTTCATTAGGAAATTACAAAAGCAAGTAAAGTTTACGTATATATAGTCAAGTTCGCCATAGAAGTCAAGCATGGAGATGTTAAGTCTCGTTATATGATTCACCAAAGCACAAGGTTGCAAGCAACCCGGTTGGTCATGAATTAACAGAAAGTAAGGGCTGTTCAAGTGTAACAACCCGCTTTTTCGCAGCTCGTTATTGTCACACCCCAACCAATGGCGGAAACATCGGGGTTAGTGGCACTAGACGACCAGATTGTCTCACAAGAAATTCCGTAACAATTATCCAACAACATTACTTAACGTTTAACATCCCATACTATTAAACATAATATTTCAAACAACCATTACCGAAATTCTGATTTTCTCATAAAAACAACATGGTTCAATATCCCTAGATTTTTTTATTACAACCATTCTAAACAAGATAAGCAAAATACTAAATAAAACTACTCCAAAGCAATCCAAGCTAAATCCTCAACCTGTTACATACGTTAAAATGCAAGTCAATACAATTAAGTAAAGGTGAGCATACGAGTTTGAATAATAGTAGCATAGTCGAGAAAGCGTTTGCGAAACAATCTAATTACATATCATGATACACCAAAACACTTAACATAACATAGGCTCATTTCTCATGCTAACTACCGTGAAAAGGCTGGCGTGACCATCCTAACTAGACCCCGTCGGGTGTTAGCCAAACTATAGTACCATACTAGCTAAGGAGACAAGTTAACGAAAATAAGTTCTAGTCACATGTTTCTAGTATCACGTATCGAGCATATACAATCAGATTATTCGCGTGTGATAAACAGTTTTGATTTGTGAAGTGATTTTGATATAGGAACGTATGCAACACCCAAAAGTGCATTAAAGCGAAAATGGATCAAGTATACTCACTGGGGGTGCGTTTTGGTAAGACTTAAGATTCTGATGAGAGTTGTGGAGTGCGCCGGATCAGCCTGTAAACGAACAGAAGTGCATCAGTCTTCCGAAAAGCCGAAACGGTGAAGTGTGAGTTGAGCAGTAGCCAAGTTCGGGCGAACTTGTGTGTAAACACACAAGTTCGAGCGAACTTGTATGGTTTTGGGTGGTTTAGTGTCAAGTTCGGGCGAACTTGTGAGAAAACCTTACTGAGAAGGCAAGTTCGGGCGAACTTGTATAGTTTCATAAGAAACTAGGCAAGTTCGGGCGAACTTGTAAGACTTTTGGTGATGAACACCCAAGTTTGGTCGAACTTGACCCAATATGGGTACAAGTTCGGTCGAACTTGACCTGGTGAGCTGGTGATTCTTGAGCGAACTTGATGTTTTCGGGTCCAAAATCTTGCGTTTTCGGGTCGTTTGCTGAGTAACTCGAGTGTTCATCCCTCCAACCCTGTGCTACTGAGCAAACTTAGGTCGGAGAGGTCTTTTAGAGAAGTTTTAGCCGTTTTACAAAAGTGTGGGCTAATCCGGACGAACTCGGGGTTCGTTCGGGTTAGTCCGGCTTGTGTAAACCAAGATAAACGTCCTTGTGCTTCCAGATCTGGGATCTTGAATGACAAATACTTCGTTTCATATCGGAAATGAACAAAACATCATCAAATATCTGTAATTTTGTGTAGATATCAAGTCTTTAAAAGGTTTTACTCAGATCTAAGCATAGATCTTAGTGAAAAACAGAAGTTTTATGGAAAAAGATGAAGATTTTCGTAAATAGAAGAGTTTTGATGAAAACGAAGGCTATGCCTTGTGCCAAAATCGTTGTAAACCTTTGCAAATCGTTGATAAACGTTGTTGTAGCTGAAATCGGGTTGATTCTTACTTAGAACACAAAAGTTTCGGGTTTGAGAGCTCTGGGCGAAGTTGCAGCAAGTTCAAATGAGAGAATGGAGTTGAGTATTTATAGGTGAAGGCAAGGTTTGAGCTGCTGGGAGTCAAGTTCGCGCGAACTTGTAAGAATATGAGAGGAGAAGAGCCAAGTTCGAGCGAACTTGACCTCCCTGAGGTGAAGTTCGAGCGAACTTGAGGCTAAGGAAGATTAACTGGGCCAGTCAAGTTCGGCCGAACTTGGTAACACCAAGTTCGAGCGAACTTGACCCAAAAGTTGGGTTTTCTTCGTTTGTTTTGTGTTAAGTGTTCGTTTGGCGAATCGGATAATATTAATTAGTTATATTAAGCGTTTTAGTAAAGCAAGCGTTATACTTGATATAATAGTGCAATTTAGCGATTCGAGAGTGCGAGAAGGATGCGTTAGCGAGCGTAATCATAATCACAAACACACATAACACATAAATAACATAAAAACCACATAATTAACTACGATTTGCGATGCGATGAGATAAGCGATGCGATATTAATAATCGTTTTAATGCGATACAACATACATAAACTTAATTTAATTAACATAAACTTTTCTTATAATTCGAATCTCGGAATAAATGGAAATACAAGGATAAAGATAACAACGAGAAAATCGGAGTTGTTACAGTTACTCTCGTTATGCCTAGTGTAACAACTCTCCAAAACACCCCAAACCGAGCCGAAATGATAAACCGGACACGCAAATCGAGACGCGGCACACAAAACGAGACAGGCTCACCTGGACAGCCCAGGCGCCACGCGCCAGAGACACCAGTCTCTGTCGCGACGCGCGGGAGGTGCCAAGGTGACGTGTCACCGTTTCGCGCCATCTGGCAACCCTACACTTGTGACCAGGCTGACCTAGCCTAGCTAGGCCTCTCAGGCACCACGCGAGAAGAGACCTGGAATCCCGCGCGACGCGCGGGGAGGTCAAAATCGGGTATAAATAGAGCAGCGTGGGACGAAGTCCAGTGCTCAAAATCGATCGAATTCTCTGATCGTATACCCTCTCAAATCTCTGTTTCTGTCAAAACCCCCTCCCCCTAAACCCCTAAACCTGCAAAGCGCTGCCCGCTGTAAGTATCTTAACCCCCGATCACTAATTCGTTACCCTACCCAAGTTAGAACCCGCCAACGCATGTCAAGGCTTTGCCCGACTGAGTACGTTGTGGTTCTATCTTGAGCTGTATGGTTATCCTACCCGATTGATTTAGGACCCACCGACGCATGTCAAGGCCCTGCCTGACTACGCACGCTGGGGTTCTGTCTCGGTTGTATGGCTAAAAGTGATCTGGGTTAATTTACTAACGCATGTGCATTGTATGTTTTAAATAGAATTTCCAGGAAGTAATCAAGAATTTTCATCAGGAACTCCATAGGAATACCTAAGTTTTCAAAGTGAGTACATTCTCTTTTTGTAAACCTTTTTGTGAGTCAAAATATTTTAATTATGCTTAACAGTGATTGAGTATATGTATTCTACAATTACTGCCGGTATGTTGGGGTTTTGTATACAAAATTCGAATCCGTTACCGTTGGACAAATGGATTTTTGCCAATGGGTAACATGACCCACAAGTCAGGAGTGACAGTACTGATTGGGTAATGCTGTAATATAAACATTGTAAATGCGGATGCTCTCAATAACTGTAAAGCTATAAAACTTGTTTTGATTATAATGGGATTTATTCACCAGTATTTCTTGCTGATAAAAACCTTTTTAAAACGCGTTTCAGGTAACTTAATATGAAGCTAATAGAAGCCAGCTGGAGAGCACTGAAGGCTTAGAAAAGTGGCCATAAAAGTTACCTAATTAAACGGAGTTTATGTTTTCCATAAGTCAGGGTTTATCCCTATAAATGTATTGTAATTGAAACTTGGGTTTTATCCCATTTTGTCTAATTTAAAAGTTTGGTGTTTTGAAACTCTGATAAATTATTTCCTAACTACAATCCTGATGTTGTAATTCTGCTGCCAAATTAATAAACACCGGTACCACCAGCTCTGCGTCTCGCGGCTCCCACTCCCTGGGTAAGGGTCGGGGGTTGTGACACCTAGAACCAGAGATTCGGATCATAATGTAAACTATATCGCTTACTACGCTACATCGCTTATTTTTGCACACTACATCGCACCTCACAACGCTTATAACGCACTCGCTAAACAACAAAACTACTGCGTGATGTTTCCAAGACTATCTACTCGCTTAAACAACAATTCGAGGTTGGTTTAGTCGAGGCCATGGAGAGAGGAGGAAAAGATTAAGACAAGCCCAACAGCAAGCCATAGCAGTTAGAAACACCCAAAACCCAGAAGCTTGGCCCTTATGGGAAGAGGAGTTGGATAGACAATTGGCAAATTTCCACCTGTATGGAAATATAGGAGGAGAGCCTAATTTCAACCAAGCAGCAAATCCAGAACCACAAATACTTCCTTTATTTCCTAACCAACCCATGAATCTAGACGAGAACCAGGGGAACCAATTTCCAATCCCAGCCTTTGACCCCAACAAGGAACCCAGGATTCCAGCACCAAATCCTCTAAACCTATGGTGGGCCAACAACTGGGAAATACAGTAATTACTGGAAACCCATTCCCCTACGAAGAACCAGTTCCACCTTACCCTGAACCAGTGCCAGCCCTAGTGCTACCCATGGAGCATGTGGAAGAACTCCGCCAGCTTGGAGATAAACTGGTGGAGGAAGGAAACCGAATTCGCCAAATCAGAGAGAAGCTCGTTTAGTAGTATGACGAGCGGGAAATGTAGTTTTAAGCAACCGCCACCTACTATATATGTATATATGTGTGTGTATTTTGTTACATAGTTAGAAAAAAAAACTAACTAGAATAGATATAAACTATATACCACTTATATACATATATCGATGCATAGTTACTATTGTTTGAATTTCAGTTATACTTGTAATAGTCGCATATATATGAAAAGAGTAAAAGTCGCAATGCTCGACGATTTTGGTTCACTGTGTTGTGTGATATTTATTATTCTGTGATATTAATACCTGATAAATGTTTACAATTCAGATGTCAGACGAAGTAAATCGGGAAATCCAGAATAACGATAATAACGAGAATCAAATGAATAAAAGTGCTAGCGAACACATAATAGCCCAAGGAATCATAGATGCTATGCCCTATATTATCAAGACTATTAAAAAGGCAGAAAATGATAAGTCCGGAAACGGAAGTAAACGCGCATCCTTTGAACCAAATCATAGCATGAACGAAAATCATGAACTATTTATGCAAGCTCCTGTTCCAAAAAGAAGAAGAACCATCTCATATGGTTGTTCTTATAAAGAATTCTTATCATGCAAACCGATAGAATTCTCAGGCAGTGAAGGAGCTATTTCAGCCTTGCGCTGGATAGAAAAGACAGAAGCAGTTTTAAAAATAAGTAAGTGTGCCAATGAGGATAAAGTTATGTATGCTTCTAATCTTTTCAAGGATGCAGCTTTAGAGTGGTGGAATACCATTCTTCAGTCTCGAGGAAGTGATAGGGTTTACAGTATGGAATGGAACAACTTTAAGGAAATAGTTGAAAGAAAATTCTGTCTTCCTAATGAAAAGGAACAGATTGCTAATAAGTTTCTAAATCATAGAATGACAAGGGTAAATTGCAAAGATTATACCACACATTCTTTGAATATGCAAGGATTGTACCAACCCTGGCCTCTCCAGAACCAGTATTAGTCTCCCGTTACATTTGGGGATTAATCAGTGAAATCAGACATATGGTTAAGGCAGCTAGACCACAAACTATTGAAGAAGCAGTAGAACTAGCAAACACCTTGACAGATGAATTGGTACGTACGCAAGAAGAAAACCAGAAAAGGAACCTAGCTTAAAAGATTACTCATGAACTACGTTATGGTAATTCCTATCGCGGAAAAGGGGCAAGTTCTTCGTCACCCCTATGCAAGTACGGCAAAAAGAAGCATTCCGAGATGCTCTACATACTGCAATTTCTGCAAATTCCCAGGGCATAAGGAAGAAGACTGCAGAAAGAAACCTAATAATAGGCTATGCTACAATTGTGGAGAAGCTGATCATATTAGAACCAACTGCCCGAAACTAGCTCTAGCGGCAAACAACAAAGCAAGGACGACGGAAGGACCCAAGAAGACTGCCAGAGCGTTCGTGCTGACTGCCGAAGAAGCCTAGATGATTCCGGATGTGATTGCCGGTATGTTTTTAGTTAATGATGTTTATGCAAAAGTATTATTTGACTCTGGTGCGAACCAAAGTTTCATAAATACTTCCTTCTGCAATTTTCTTAATCAACCATTAACTAAACTTCACCAAAACTGTCTGGTAGAGACGGCAAATGGGTCTTCTATCCAAATAAGCGAAATCCTGCAAGGAGTAAAGATAGAAATTTTAAGTCATAATTTTACTGCTAACCTTTTTCCAATGGATCTTGCCGGATTTGATGTCGTGTTGGGAATGGATTGGTTGGTAGCCAATCAGGCACGAATAATATGTGATCAAAAGTCTGTAGAAGTAAATGCACCAGCTGGCGAAAGGAACACAATTAAAGGAGATAAGTCGACAAAGTCAACAAAGTTCATCTCCGTGATGAAAGCGGCAAGTTATACGCGAAAAGGAGGAATGGTGTATATGATTTCCATAATCATCAACACTAAAGGAAAAGAATTAAAAGATATTCCTGTAATATCAAATTTCTCTGATGTCTTTCCAGAAGAGTTACCTGGATTGCCGCCAGATCGAGAGGTTGAATTTAGAATTCACCTGATACCAGGAACAGCTCCGATTGCCAAAGCCCCCTATCGCCTAGCACCGACAGAAATGCAGGAACTGAAGAAACAACTGGACGAATTACTAGAAAAAGGTTTCATACAACCCAGCTCATCGCCATGGGGAGCACCGGTTTTGTTTTTCAAGAAGAAAGACGGATCTATGCGTATGTGCATATTACAGGGAATTGAATAAGGTTACAATTAAAAATCGGTACCCATTACCTAGAATCAATGATCTGTTTGATCAACTCCAAGGAGCCTGATTCTTTTCCAAGATCGACTTACGTTCAGGATATCATCAGCTGAAAGTACAGGAAGAGGACATTCCTAAAACTGCTTTCAGAACGAGATATGGTCATTATGAATTTACAGTCATGCCATTTGGTTTAACCAATGCCCCAGCTGCATTTATGGACATATGAACAGGATATGTAAACCATACCTGGACAAATTCATAATAA
The DNA here is from genome assembly GCA_947069175.1 of Scalesia atractyloides. Classification (NCBI taxonomy): domain Eukaryota; kingdom Viridiplantae; phylum Streptophyta; class Magnoliopsida; order Asterales; family Asteraceae; genus Scalesia; species Scalesia atractyloides. The sequence continues at coordinate 35,724,809 of CAMTDV010000030.1, forward strand.
TCTTATAGATGATATACTAATTTACTCTAAGAGTAAGGAAGATCACGCAGGGCATCTGCACATACTCCTGTCATTGCTAAGGAAGGAAAAGCTTTACGCTAAATTCTCGAAGTGTGAATTTTGGTTACAAGAAGTACAATTCCTTGGACATTTGGTTAACCATGAAGGAATTCATGTGGATCCCACAAAGATCGAGGCGATTACCAGATGCGAAGTCCCTAAGTCGCCTACGGAAGTAAGAAGTTTTCTTGGATTAGCAGGATATTATAGACGCTTTATTCAATATTTTTCTAGAATAGCCATTACATTAACCAAGCTAACTTGCAAATCAGTTAAATTTGAATGGGGACCAAAGTAGGAAGAAGCATTCAGGATTTTAAAACAAAAGTTGACCAACGCACCAATACTCGCATTGCCAGAAGGAACTGAAGACTTCATAGTTTATTGTGACGCGTCTAAATTAGGATATGGTTGTGTGCTAATGCAAGGTCAAAAGGTTATTGCTTATGCCTCTAGACAACTCAAGAAGCATGAAGAAAATTATACTACACATGATCAAGAATTAGGAGCAATAATTTTTGCCCTTAAAATTTGGAGACATTATCTTTACGGTAGTAAGTTTGTGATATTCACAGATCATAAGAGTTTAAGATATGTCTTTGGACAAAAGGAATTAAACATGAGAAAGAGGGGATGGATGGAAATCCTTAGTGATTATGATTGTAATATCTAGTATCATGCAGGAAAAGCTAACGTAGTAGCTGTCACACCCCCAAAATTTCCACCGCGGAGTTTTACCGCGAGGCGTGTGACGTACCAGGATCTAGCCACTAATCATATCGAACTATTAGTAAGTAATATAAAACAAGTCATCATGTCCAACATGAAAAGTGAAATTCAAATTAAACGTTTCAAGCATAGTAAGGGTACAGCGGAAGCAAATGAAAATATCTCAAACATTTGAAATCAAATTGATTTAATGCGCAAGGTTTTATTGTTTGCAATCACGTAACACGCCCCATGACACTTCAAGCTCCCCAGACTGCAAGTTCCCATGCATGAATCATCTAACAACCTCCAAGCATGCAGAAAAAGTGTATCAGCGATTAAGCATGCCGAGTTCACAGTTTTGTTTAACGAAAATAAGTTGGTGTTTAGTTTAAAGACATGTTACAACTAATAAACTCTGTACCGGCTGACTGTTCTGTTTTTGGTGCCCACATCAATGTCTATCATCATTGATCAACGTGTTTAAGGTCATTAGTTCACGCCCGTCCTCCAAGGCACGGTGTGAGGTTTGTCAGGCCTAATAACGCTATCAACTAATACCCCGTTGCCCTCCAAGCAACTAGTTCGGTATGTAAGTAGGGACTTTCCATGACAGAGTTCGAGTTTATTAACTAACATCGAAATTAAACAAAACAGATATAACAAAGTATTCCTCCAAGGAATAGTAGTCATCCCCTCTAGGGATAAAAGTTTGCAAAGAATCACTCCAGGGACATTAGTTTGTTTGTTTGTCCCCACTGGACACATGCTTGTAAAAGAGCAGTGAACTCACCTTAGTTTGCTCGGTAATCGTTAACGTGGCTTTACGCGATAAGTTAGTGTTAGGTCCGTTATCGCGACCTAATGTACAAATACGTATGAGTATGCATTTAAGTAGGGTTTGCAATACCCTAAGTGTCCAAACAACCCAGTGTTCATAAAATCAAGTTGACATGTTTGTCATGTAGTACACACAATAAACTCTCTAGTTGGTGACAAGTAAGGTGATTCAAGAGACAATTTATTAATAAACACGAAGCAAGTGCACATAAACCCTAAAAGCTAAACTCTGAAAACTAAACCCTGAAAGCTAAACTCTGAAAACTAAACTCTGAGAGCTAAACCCTGAAAACTAAACTATGAAAACTGAACCCTGAAAGCTAAACCCTGAAAGTTAAACCCTGAAACTAAACTCTGAGAGCTAAACTCTGAAAACTAAACCCTGAAAGCTAAACCCTGAAAGCTAAACCCTGAAAACTAAACTCTGAGAGCTAAACTCTGAGAGCTAAACCATGGCAAAACATCCTCAACATAAACCCTGATAAAACATCCTCAACATAAACCCTGACAACTAAACCCTAAGATCCATTCAACATTTAAACACGGACACATCTAATACTAACATAAACTCAGACATGTATAAAATTAATAAACACGGACACTATCCATTTACCAAACCCGGATCCCTTGTGAACACCTTAAACTCGGACTCTTGCTTCCTTTCTTAAACTCGGTCTACACACACACTTGTAAACTCGGTCCACCAATCCACTTGTAAACTCGGACAACATCCCCGCTATGTAAAACTCGGACTAACACCTTCATTATATAAAACTCGGACCCATTTTATTATTTATAAACCCGGACACACTTAACTTGTTAAACTCGGACACCACTTAAATTTATAAAACTCGGACTTGAAACAATTAATAAACTCGGAACTTGTGTTTCTTAACATAAAATCGGACTTTGTGACTTCACAAAGCCCTGACATTTATCCCCGGACTAACAAACATACGTAATTTCAAAACCGATTCGTGGTTTTCAATGGAACAGTTTCAGACGATCAGCCATACCCTAATTCCAATAATCAACATCACAGTGCCACAATTTAACAACAACAAATTGTAGTTTAGTATGTCAATAGCATTCCAAAACCAGACAAACAATCATACGTGCATCAGGCATGGTTTCTTATTCATCAAACATGATTAAATTTATTCACAGAACAATTGTTTGGATTAGGGTTTGCATGAAATCAAAAGAATTAGAATAGCAACGAATCATATAATCGTAAACACTTACCTTTGATTAAATCTAGATGGATTGAAGATCAAAGATTGGAGAACTTGGTGTAGTCAAAAGGTTACAGGAATGATTAGAGAAGATGATTTGATAGGTGATGGAAACTGCCGTATGATTGATTTGAGAGGAGGGTTTAGGGTTATCTAAGGTTTCTAATCCATCCATAATACACCCCTAACTATGCATCTTCCACATAAAGCACATAATAACATGTAATTTACAATTAAATCATATAATTCACTTATTTGTCATACAACACATAAGTTTCGTATAAACCACCAGTTTATAATGTTTCTCGTATAAACTACTCATTTAACCAACCCTGGTTAAACGCAGTGCCGTGAATGTATATCTAAATTAACCATGGTTAGGTTAAAGTAGTAACCTGAAGTTGCGAGTTGTCACAGTAGCAGACGCTTTAAGTCGAAAGTACCATGAAAACCCGAAAAGAGTACGCTCTCTTAGACTAAATCTTCAGATAGATTTAAATGAACAAATTAAACAGGTCAAGGAAACAGCCATCAAGGACGATGCTGAAGAATTAAAAAGAATGATTAAGGAATTAGAAAAAGGAACCGATGGAGTTTGGAGATTCCATAAGAAAAGAATTTGGATTCCTATTCAAGGAGACCTGCGAAATCGAATTTTAGAGGAAGCCCATAATACTAAGTATACCATGCATCCTGGAAGTGATAAGATGTATAAAGATTTAAGAAAGGATTTCTGGTGGATAGGTATGAAAAAGGATATAGCAACCTACGTTGCTAAATGTCTAACATGTTCACATGTTAAAGCTGAATATTAGAAACCTTCAGGATTGTTACAACAATTGGAAATGCCAATTTGGAAATGGGAATTGATAACAGTGGACTTTGTTACCAAATTACCCAGGACGCGAAAGGTAATGATACAATCTGGGTGATTGTAGACAGATTAACCAAATCTGCTCATTTCTTACCAATGAAGGAAACCTTCAGTATGGAATAGCTAGCTAAATTATATGTAAATGAAATAGTTTCATTGCATTGAATTCCTTTATCTATTGTGTCTGACAGGGACTGCCGGTTTACTTCACATTTTTGGACAAGTTTCCAAAAAGCAATGGGAACCAGATTAAATCTAAGTACAACATATCATCCTAAAACAGACGGTCAAAGTGAAAGGACAATCCAAACAATGGAAGATATGCTTAGAGCCTGTGTAATTGATTTCGGGGGAAATTGGGACGAACATTTACCTTTGATAAAGTTTTCCTACAACAACAGTTATCATACCAGCATCAATGCTGCACCTTTTGAAGCACTTTAGGAATGGAAATGTCGAACACTAGTGTGTTGGGAAGAAATTGGAGAAAAGCAATTATCAGGTCCTGAGATTGTACAAGAAACAACTGACAAAATTATTCAAGTTAAGGAAAGACTGAAAACAACCCGAGATCGTCAAAAGAGTTATGCAGATAACATACGCAAACCTTTGGAATTTCAAGTTGGAGATAAAGTGTTATTAAAAGTCTCACCATGGAAAGGAGTTGTAAGATTCGGTAAGAAAGGAAAACTAAGCCTAAGGTATGTTGGACCTTTTAAAAATATCAAACGAATAGGGCCCGTAGCTTATCAGCTACAATTGCCAGAGGAAACGGCAGGAATACATGATGTGTTTCATATATGTAATCTCAAGAAATGTTTAGCAGACGAATCACTGGTGATACCTCTTCAAGATATAGAGATAAATGAGAAGCTTAATTTGTTGAGAAACCCATTCAAATTGAAGATAGAAAAATCAAGAATCTCAAGCGCAAGAGATTAGTTCTGGTCAAAGTTAAATGGGATTCAAAGAGAGGCCAGAATATACATGGGAGCTAGAGACAGAAATGCAAAGAAAATATCCACACCTATTCAAGTGAATATCGAGGACGAGATTTAAAACAAGGTGGGGAGGACAGCCCAGGCGCCACGCGCCAGAGACACTAGTCTCTGTCGTGACGCGCGGTAGGTGCCAAGGTGACGTGTCACCGTTTCACGCCATCTGGCAACCCTACACTTGTGACCAGGCTGACCTAGCCTAGCTAGGCCTCTCAGGCACCACGCGAGAGGAGACCTGAAATCCCGCGCGACGCGCAGGGGAGGTCAAAATCGGGTATAAATAGAGCAGCGTGGGACGAAGTCCAGTGCTCAAAATCGATCGAATTCTCTGATCGTATACCCTCTCAAATCTTTGTTTCTGTCAAAACCCCCTCCCCCTAAACCCCTAAACCTGCAAAGCGTTGCCCGCTGTAAGTATCTTAACCCCCGATCACTAATTCGTTACCCTACCCAAGTTAGAACCCGCCAATGCATGTCAAGGCTCTGCCCAACTGAGTATGTTGTGGTTCTATCTTGAGCTGTATGGTTATCCTACCCGATTGATTTAGGACCCACCGACGCATGTCAAGGCCCTGCCTGACTATGCACGCCGGGGTTCCGTCTCGGTTGTATGGCTAAAAGTGACTTGGGTTAATTTACTAACGCATGTGCATTGTATATTTGAAATAGAATTTCCAGGAAGTAATCAAGAATTTTCACCAGGAACTCCCAGGAATACCTAAGTTTTCAAAGTGAGTACATTCTCTTTTTGTAAACCTTTTTGTGAGTCAAAATATTTTAATTATGCTTAACAGTGATTGAGTATATGTATTCTACAATTACTGCCGGTATGTTGGGGTTTTGTATACAAAATTCGAATCCGTTACCGTTGGACAAATGGATTTTTGCCGATGGGTAACATGACCCACAAGTCAGGAGTGATAGTACTGATTGAGTAATACTGTAGATATAAACATTGTAAATGCGGATGCTCTCAATAACTGTAAAGCTATAAAACTTGTTTTGATTATACTGGGATTTATTCACCAGTATTTCTTGCTGATAAAAACCTTTTTAAAACGCATTTCAGGTAACTTAATATGAAGCTAATAGAAGCCAGCTGGAGAGCACTGAAGGCTATGAAAAGTGACTATAAAAGTTACGTAAATAAACGGAGTTTATGTTTTCCATAAGTCAGGGTTTATCCCTATAAATGTATTGGAATTGAAACTTGGGTTTTATTCCATTTTGTGTAATATAAAAGTTTGGTGTTTTGAAACTCTGATAAATTATTTCCTAACTACGATCCTGATGTTATAATTCCGCTGCCAAATTAATAAACACCGTTACCACCAGCTCTGCGTCTCGCGTCTCCCGCTCCCTGGGGTAGGGGTTGGGGGTTGCGACACCTAACACCAGAGATTCGGATCATAATATAAACTATATCGCTTACTACACTACATCGCTTATTTTTGCACACTACATCGCACCTCACAACGCTTATAACGCACTCGCTAAACAACAAAACTACTGCGTGATGTTTCCAAGACTATCTGCTCGCTTAAATAACAATGCGACTCTCGCCAGACTTGGGAACTGAGACGCATACTCTCTCGCTTGTTTATTTTATTTAATTTAATTTAAACCCTTAATGATTCGCCAAAACTTTCAGCGCACTTAACCTAACTAAGCGAAGCCTAAAAAAATAAAAAATAAAATAAAATAATAATGATAATAATATTTCGCACGAAAATTCATATTTCCGTATGAAAATTCATGTTTTCGTACGAAAATGTTGTATTTCGTGCGAAAACGACGTATTTTGGGTGTTTTTGGCACGAAAATGGTATTTTTCACCCGAAAATGCATTTTTTTCGCACGAAATGGTCATTTTCGCACGAATTTGGACATTTTCGCACAAAAATTTCACTAGACTACCTCCACTCCTCTCCGCCTATAAATACAACACTCCGCATTCAGTTCTAACTTGTTGCCTTTTCCGCACCAAAAACGCTCTCTAGCTCGTTTTCTCTGTTTCAAGTAATAAGACTACGTTTTTCACACAAATCACAATGTTTCTACAACGATTTTGCACGAGATTATCTCCGATTTCATCTAAACTTCTCTGTTTTACAAAAACCTTCATCTTTTTCATGAAACTTTCTGATTTTCTTAAGGATTTAGCACTTAACCGAGCATGTTTCAGTTAGCCTTGGCTTCTCAGACCCGAAACCTTGTTGTTTCAAACTCACTAAGTGGTTATCCTAACAAAACTGTTTATAAATCGATTTTTACACCAAACATGGATCAGACAGACTAAAGTTTCGTTCACTAAAAACCTTCATCTTTTTCATGAAACTTTCTGATTTTCTTAACGATTTAGCACTTAACCGAGCATGTTTGAGTTAGCCTTGGCTTCTCAGACCCGAAACCTTGTTGTTTCAAACTCACTAAGTGGTTATCCTAACAAAACTGTTTATAAATCGATTTTTACACAAAACACGGATCAGACAGACTAATGTTTCGTTCACTAAGTAGTGGAACGAGGCGCTGTCAAAACCATCACGAAATGGACTCGAAATTACATCCGTTTTAGACAAGATCTCAGTTCCGGTTGCACAAAGACGCAAGAACATTCACTTGTGCAAACTGGACTGGCTCATACGAATCACTTTTGGTTCATACGACCCAGTCCGAGTTTCCACAAACGACTCACTCTCTCTAAAGACCTCTCTGGCACAAGGATCGATCAGTGGCCTAAGGCTTGTGGGATGAACACTCGATTTTCCGAAGAATGACGAAAACCACCAAAATTTTTGCACGAAATTTTCTTACTGAATCACCAAAATTTTTGCACGAAATTTTCGTAAGAAAATTTCGCAAGTTGAATCACCAGAATTTTTGCACGAAATTTTCGCACGAAAATTTCACCAAAATTTTCGCACGAAAATTTCATCAAATTTTCGCACGAAACGAAAATTTTCGCATGAAAACTAATTTCGTACGAAAATATCTGTTTCCCTCGCACCGACCCTCCGTTTCAACTGTTTCAACACTCTGGAAGACTGATGCACTTCCATCTCTACGCGCAGGCTAAACCGACACTCTTTCTCTCCTCTCATCAACTCTCGGTGTTCGCTGTTACGCACCCACTGTGAGTATACTTGAACCCTTTTTCGCTTTAAACACACTTTTGGGTGTAATATACGTTCATAACAAAACACATCAAACGCACAAACTGATTTATCACACGCGAATATCTGTTATACATGTTAATACGTGATGCCAGATACATACAAGCACTCTCGACCTTTACTCATTAATTTCCAACTTAATTAGTATGATATCATAGTTTGACTCACACCCGACGGGGTCTAGATTGCTCAAGAGAATCCATAACAACTATTAAATGACAATATGATTAAATGGTACGTATATAAGTAAGGATAAAATGCAGGTTTTCATTATGATCAATATCTCGGAATACAAGGAAAACGGAAAGCGAATAAAAGTTTCCATAAATATAAATATAACAACACTTTCTAAATAAGGAAAGTCTAGAAATGCGGAGCGTTACACCAGTTGAGACGTACAAGGTGGAATTCGACTTGTAACATGATATACTTTCATACTGGGACAATTTGATTCAATGGGTTGGAAATTATTACACAAATAATCGCTTATCAAGAGTTTATCCCACAAGTTCTTTGGTAATCAATCAGATATATTTAATATATTTTAGGAGGCCCCGTTTAAAGATATGGTTCCATCAATGAAAACAAAACTTATAAAATATACTAGGGGTTAAAATTTTACTTGAAAAAACAACTTAGGATTAAGATTTACTTGTTGATGATGACCCATTTTATTTTCAAACCCTGTGTAGTAAGTTTAATAAACATTTAGAAAATATGTTCGATATTTATCTAGCAAAATATGGTCAAACATCAAACATTAATGAGAAATACGACGAGGGAAAGTTCAAGTAGTAACCAAGATTCAATGCTTAACTTGTATAATACCATAATGAATGAAAACACAAAAAACAACGAGTTCACACTATATGACGAACTTTTTGATCCGCCATGATTTCATGTGATTTTCAAAATTTTGATATGTTGGTTTGGTAGAAATGTATGGAAGATCAGTTTACAATCTTAGCCACTATGGCCATAGATCTACTAACCGCCCTAGCTTCTACAGCAGTTTCCAATCTGCTTTTTCTACAAGTAGTTGGGTTATATAGCTTAGGAGAACAAGACTCACTTCAGAACCCTCAAGATGTCCACTTGCTTGAAGGATTATTTGGACACGACGGAAAGAATTCAACATATTTCTTCACTCGAAGGCGAATTAGAATACGATGGCGAAATATACGAGAACGAGGTAGTGACAGATTGAAAAATCCAATGACCAACGATGAAGCTGCATTTGATGATAATTTACGATCAAATAGATCGGGTTTGGGTGGCGAGGAGTAGGGATGAGTATTTGGTACCGGGTACCGGTATCGAATTATTTTTAGTACCAAATCGGTACCCACTTTTTGGTATTTTCGGTTTCGGTACTTTCAGTCCTGGTACTAGTTCGGTATGGTACCGGTAATTTACCCAATTTTGCCTTCAAATTCCGGTACCATACCAAACATTTTTGATACCCGTACCAGTACCCATTTTAGCGAATTTCGATACCAATGATTTGGTACTTTTGGTATTGGTACCGAGCTCATCTCTAGCGAGGAGTAATATATCACCACTTGTATTATTATTATTCTTTTTTTCAATTGAATGTTCATTTTTTTTGTATATTATTATTATTATTATTATTATTTGCATTTTATTGAGTTTTTTTAAGTTTATAAGCAATAACTTAAAGGTATTTTTATGTAAAAAACCAAACACTTCTATGGCCAAAAACATTTGGCACAACAACTAAAATGGGTTCAACTTTAAACATTTGCATTTCTTACAAAATTCCCAAAACGGATCAAGTTGAGTTTTCCAAGTTTAAAAGTTACGTGATTGTGTTAACTAATCACCACAACTTACATACAAAATATGAGTTTAAATGTAAGTGTTTAAACACCAACTAAACTTTGAACACAAAAGTCTACTACAAAAGTTTTGACCTGTTTGGACATGAGTAAAATCGTAAGCGCTTGAGAGTAATGTGGTCGTTCTAAGCTCGCCAAGTCCTAATTAGATGATTTACCGACTACCATACCAAAGAAGTTAATCACAATAAATTGTACTAATATGGTTTGAAGTATTCCTATTCAACATTAAAGAAAAACCTTTTGGATCTTATAGGAGTGTCCTTCCTTGTTGGGATAAGGGAAAATTGCTTTGTGACTAGTCAGTCTATGTTGAAGACAGAATCGGGGAAAGCTGCTAAGCATGAAAAAACTTGTGCTGAGAACCAACATGCGTTCATTCCCTTTACTTTTGATACATTTGGTTCCCTTACTCCTGAAGCTATTGGTTTTCTGGACAGAGTGCAAGGTCATGCACAACAATTTCTCGACGCCAAGGAACCAGAATTCTGTTTTCGGTAGAATTGGATTTTCTATTCAAAAGGTGATTGCGGCGCAACTTGTTCCCTGTTTGCCTGCCATTCTTATGTAATTTTTATATCGTAATTTGAATTACTATGGTTCTTTTATTAAAAAACTTAATAAAACTATACTAACGATGTCATGGTGTGGATTGAAACTAAAATTATTGGACTATGAGTGTAACAAATAAAATATTAGATTAAAGATGTTACTTTTTACAAACCACATGGTACTAAAACCAATTATTATTATTGTTGTTGTTGTTGTTAGTATTAGTAGTGGTAGGTCGTAGTCGTGGTGGTGATGATGGACTGGTGGGTGGGTGATAGTGGTTGTAATCATAGTAGTTGGTGGTGGCCGTCTTAGTAGTAGTAGTAGGTAGCAGAAGCAACAACGTAGAAGTATAAATGATATAATTTGTCTTTTTTGTTATTCTTATAATATAATATAATATAATGCATTTTAAAATTCTAAATGTATCATTGCAATGTTTTATTTTATACATGTTTTGATAAATGTTTTCTTAAAAATAGAACGAGTCAAATATATATAATTTTTTTCCTTTACCGTGACGAACGAACCATATCGTCTGAACAACATCCGTACTAGTATCGATATTTGTTTTTATAGTCTTCTGGACGTTCCAGTATAAATTCCTTTGAGAACTGAGTTTCGTTCGCAATAGTGTATTTTTTTATTTGTATAATAAGTTATACATCTTGTGCCGGTATTATGACGAACCAAACTGATATTATTTGAACACCATTTATATTTGTACCAATTATCTTTTTAACTTTCAATTAATGTGAAATACGTGTCCATCACTATATTAAGCGTCAGTGTTATACCGATATTGTAACAAACCGAACCATGAAAATAAACCCCAGACATATTCCAAACCGGGGGAAACAGGCATGATAAACATTGTCCGATTGATTTTGCGGTTTGTTTTAGGGTTTTAGATCTCCGACGAAAAGTATATCTCCGATTGCCACCTGCTTCAACACGTAATGCCATTCTTCACCATAACTATCATTTATAATAAATATATATATACTCTGCGTGTCCACTTATACACCATTACTTCTTATCATTCTTCCAATTTCACCCTTGGAAAAAAATTGTTTTCATTTTGTTAGGTTTTTGCAGCGTCTGCAATGACTCCTCGATGGAGCAGAACCCTAGGTAATCTATACAGACATAGTAATACAGGTATGTCCAGAGATTTATATGTGTTGCCGTGTCGGAGAATATCTAAGATTGCCGCCGTTGAAACGCTGGTAGCTTCAAATTCTTTTGTTAAATCTGAGGTACTTGTTTTTGTTTCAGCCAAATTAACTCTGTAGTACGATTTCGATTTGAAATTTGTATAATTAAATTGTCAAGATTTGTGTAATCCAAGTGGTGAACTTTTGGTAATAGTGATCTTATGGTCTAATATTGTTTGATTGTTCCACAAGTTTTTCGAAGATGTTGTAGATTCCAAAAATTAAAACATTTATATATAAAGTCTGGATTTCCAGCTCTGGATAGGGATGTTCATCGTTTCGGATATCGGCTTGTTTGATTCAGTTTATTCGGTTGTGAAACTTTTTTGGTCCTAATCGAAAACCGAACCTATCTGAATTTGAAATGTGTCTAACCGAACTTAACTGATTAAACCGGTTTATTCGGTTTGGTCTTCGTGTTTTTGCATAACCCTAGCTCTGGATATATATATTAGATCCTGAATGCTATCATCATCTGCATTCCATTCATCGTGAATTTGGAATTTAATAATAAGTTTATTAAACTGATATGAAATGGTTAATATGCTTATGATTTAACTTTTTAACAATAACACCGGTTGTGATCAATATTAAATAACTGTTGAGTTATTTGTTTTTCTAATTAAATTGCGTCATTTATGTATTGTTAAATGTGCTGATTAGGGTGCACTGCTTTCTGAAGGTAAATCTGAACAAGTTGTTCCGCTCTAAGCCTTGTTCTTTAGCCTTACCACCAGATTCCCCTTTGAGGATCGAGGAACCTATTTACAAGGGTCTCCGTCGTTTTCTTCTTAAAATGATGCTGTTTTATAGCAAACAAAGCAAGTCTATTCGACAAGCAAATGTTATTTACCGCCGTGTTGTATCTCAAGCTGATAAACCTGCCATTTATGATGGTTAGTCTTTTATTTCTCTCATCACGATAAGATAGAATATTTTTCTTCAAGTTTCATTAGACTGAGTTGGGAAATACATCATGATTTTGCCATATCTACGTTAATACATCAAACTTCTAGGTGGACGATTCAACAAGAATCTTTCTACCGCTTGAGTGTACCTTTTTGCTTTATAATTATCTAGTGACTAAGGTTATATAGTGGGGATTTAGGTTATCTTCCTAATTGTATACACTTCAACTGTTTAAGTTATAATGCCCATTTGACTTTTCAGACCATAGTCACAGGATTCATAGAACCCCTCATGTACCGCGAACCAGATCGTTCATACCGGAATCGGGTACAGAATCGAACCGAACCGAACGCTACGGGTTCGCGATCCGGATCGGAAAAATCGGTCGTACCCGATCGTCACTAAATTCGTTCAAAATCATATAAAAACGCGTTTCCGATTGACTAATTCGGCGTTCCGGAATGCTCCGATACGTGTAACGGAAACGAAAAGGCTTATTCAGACCAGTAATTAGACTTTTGGAACGTGAATTAAAATCTAACTCTTCGATTACATCATTACATACTCTTCTTTTCCGCTGTTTTTTAATGGCGCAAATTAACACCTGGGTATGTATAAATAACTATTATAAAATGTGTTATTTTAAGTTGGAATATTTTTTAAAAGTCTATTATAAATTGTTTTGTATACGATATGACGTCCCAAACTATATGGTACGCCGTACCGCGTACCGAATTGGCGTTCCGAATGAACCTACCCCCTCTCGTACCGAATTTTAGAAATGCACGACCCGCGTACCCGTTTTCGTTCCGCGTACTGGAGCGAACTGCGATCCATGTGACTATGTTTCAGACAGTTCCGAATTGTATGTCAATCATGCAAACTTGTTTGTAGTTATATATTAACAGGTTCATTGCTTGACTTTCTAGACCTGTGGCCAATGAGAATTACTGTATAGGGTATGAACTGTTCCATCACTATTAATAAACGCAATGCTTAATTAGGCAAACAGTTTTAGCAATATGCTTCACTATTAGTCAAATATCTAAATTGGCGACTATAGTGATAAGATAAGATGAATCATGTGGACCAAATTCAGTGAAATAAATGTTTGGTTAAGTAGAAATGCTGCTTGTTTTTGAAATCCTATAATGGAAATTGTTTTTATTGTAGTGAGGGAGTGCATCTTCACATATCAGACCGAAACTGGAGTGAGAGCATTCACATTGATATCCCAATAAATATACATACATATCCACTAAAAAACAACTACTATATCCATATATTTCCACTAAAAACAAAAACTTTTTCTCTCTGCTTTTCAATTAAATAATATTTTTTATACCTTTATCATTACCTTTTCTCTCTCCTTCACTCACAACCATTTCTAAAAATATTAAAAAATTTATACAGTTTTCTCCCTCCAAATTTTTTCCCATATATTTACAGATGAACAGTAACTTTCCCATATATTTTCTCTCTCCTCTACTCACAACCTACCAATCATTCCTTATAATATAACTAAACCCTCTCACATATTTTAAGGTCTTCATTGTGAATGCTCTGATTATTGTCTTTTTTATAATTTTAAATCAGTATTTTTTTTTTAAATTTTGCTATTTGTTTTCTTGTAACCATTAGTAACTCTTGCTTAATTTCTGTTGTGCTTTGTTGAATGCATGATAAAGTTCTTATAATATACAGCTTTTAGGTTGGAGAAAACCTTCAGAACAAATTTCTCAATGCTAGTAGTACACATGTGGCTTTGTTTGCGTCGCTTGAAAGCAGAAGGAAAGGAAGGTGTTGAATTGGGGCAATACGTGTATGAAATCTACAATCACGATTTAGAAACCAGAGTTTCCAAAGCTGGGGTTAGTAATCTGCATTGGTTGACTTTTTTACTATTAAATTTTCAGCTTCTTGTTAAACAGTCTTCTAACTGTATAAATATTTAAAGTCTTGCAAGTTATTAAATATGTTTTTATCATTAAACTTGTTAGAACATAGAAGCTTGAACGATGAAGTTGTAATCTTCCTGTTTTTTTTGTTTTCATTTCTTGTTAATTGTATATGATTCTCTTTCCCCATAATAGTTGCAACAAGTGACTCTTGATCTATGCTTGCTTAGAGAAGTAATAGACTTTATCTAGTTTTCTGTTGTTCACTTGCATATTAACAACTTTAGACAACTATCTCGGCGAGTGATTAGAAGATAGTTTTAGTATCTTTTGAGAAATATGAGAGTTTCAAATCAAAGTAGCGATTTTGACAGAGACTTTTATATTATATCACTTGATTCCTTTGCAAGGATGCTGGAGTACAGTAAGTTGGTATTTTCATGTAACACATAATTACATTAACTAAACTGAGTAAATATGTATTTAACATAATCCAAGTCTTTTAGCATGTTATGGTATCATAATTAGTTAGATGATTCATTTCTGGTGGATCACACAGATTTTCTTCAAATATTAGTATCATTATTTTTCATTGCAGGTTAATTTGCTGTTGTCTAAATGGATGAGGGAGTTGGAAAAAGTATTCTATGGCAATATTGTTGCTTTTGAGACCGCAATGCTTCCGGAAGCTAAACATGATGATTTGCTGAATGCAGTATGGAAGTAAGTATTTCATCACTTGTTAAGACGAGTTTGTAGTTTCTGCTACTTAATTGTGTTTACCTATTTTAAGGTGTAATTATATATACCTCCCTTTCACCCTTGCATAATATCATATATACCCAACAAAAATCATAATATCAAATATACTCATTTTTCATATCTATGACAATTATATCTTTCCTATTCGTGCGCTTTGCTTGTCTCGGGTGTGCGCTTTTTAGCGCATTGCCCTTAGACGACAGGCGAAACCTTTGCACCTTGAGTGCGCCTAACGCCTTTAACTACCTGGGTAGATATAAAATTTAAGTGTTTTTATTGAGCATGTATATGATATTAAGTTTTTTGGTTGCATAAGTTTGTAGGGGTATATATGAAATTGTCCCCTTTTTAATCTTGCTTATTTGTTCTGTAGGAATGTCTTTGCTGAAGATGGTTCATCGAAGCTAGATGCCGCTGCATTACCAGCTGTCATGGTTAGTGTTTTATTTTTCTTTATTTCTTGTGGAGGGTTCATTAAACATTATTCAATATCTAGCCGCTTCTACATTCAAACAATATTAGTTTTTTGACCTTTTCTTTTATAAATTTCAGGCATTCACAAGATATATTCGACGAGAATGTATTTGCTTGTCATTAACAGGTACATTACATTATCTTGTTTCATATCCTGGTGTCACCATTTGACTTTGAGAGATTTCAATATAAAAGATTTCTGCTAGTGCCCAATACACTTTTTTTTTGTTTTTATTTAATCTCCTTTATAGATAATTAGCGTGTCAAATATAATTTACAAAATTTGCATTATTTACGTGGTAAACGGCTTAACGCTTGAGGTTGTTTTCATCAGCTTTTGATATGATTTTACATACTTAAGTAATCAAACTTGAATTGGTAAATATGATTGTGATGTGCAGATAAAGAAGCAATGTTCTCGGGAAACTTCATGTTCACCCTCTCGACAACCCGAAACCCTAAATCTATTCAAGAGGAGAGAGATTGTTGGTGGTGGGAAAGAGGGGTGGGAGTTGGTGGTAGTCGTTATACATAGGGGAGAAACAAAGGATTGAAACATGTTATTGTTACAAAAACGATTAGGGTGTTTAATGTATCAACTTTTGGCTTGTGTTGTTAAATCATGATTTGGTGGTTGCTTATGCAGCCAGCTTCAATCTGAATAAAAATTTCAATTTGCTTTATTCGAATCATTCCATGAATCGAATCATATTTGTAATTGTAATGGAATATTGACCACTTAAGACATGGCACCAACTATTCTTTCCCAAACCGTTTAATTCAAGATTATGTTTTTGAGTTTATATATTACTTTTTTGTTTATAAAACCTCATTAAAGGTAAGATTTATCTATATACCATCCTGGTTAGACATACCAATAGTTTTGCTATTTGTGTGATTTGTTTAGTACCTGTGTTGCTAAATATATATAAAAAATATAACATATTTTTCAAGGAGAATCACCTTTTAGCGTTTGATTTGTTTGATAATTTTTTTGTTTGATGTTATTTTTACATAGCTAACGTGAAAACATGTTCTAGCAATCGGTGAATATTATAAGTAACCATACTTTGGTTTAGTTGCTCTTGTGTCACATGGTATGCCAAGTTAAAGAAAGTGAGTACTTGTTATGAACTATTTGAAAAGAAACTTTGAATTGAGGAACAAAACTCAATTTTATTATACGCTTAGTAGCTATTTGCTATGAAGTTTGTAAGCTGTAAGTATGCATTGTGAATGACGATGCTCCTGATTTGAGTAGACTTTCTGATGATTACGACACTTCAACTTGAATCGCAAGAAAGCTCTTTCCATGCATGTTGGTAGCTTTATATAATTATATCAGAGTTAATTGTACGGATGGTCCCTGTGGTTTCACGTTTAGTCCCAAACTTTTGGAAATAACAGGTATGTTCCCTATGGTTTGTTATTTTGTTACTCGGATAGTCCCCTGACATTTACTCAAGGGACTATCCGAGTAACAAAATAACAAACCACAGGGAGCATACCTGCTATTTCCAAACTAACTAACATTTACTCAAGGTACTATCCGAGTAACAAAATAACAAAGCATAGGGAGCATACCTGCTATTTCCAAAAGGTGGGGACTAAACGTGAAAAAACGTGAAACCATAGGGACCATCCAGGCAATTAACTCATTATATCATGTAACACCCCAACCGATGGCGGAAACATCGGGATGAGACGAAAACGAGATTGCTCATTGCTCACAACATTATTAAGTGACAATAATTAATTAAACCATGTTTCATTTCATGAGAATTGTCAAATACATCAATGTAACAAAACAAAGAACAACCTCACATTTGCAAAGTCATAACAAAACTGATACGTCGACATTAAACCTAACGTCTAATTTGTGTGTATCTAGTCCTTGCTATATTGTTTTCATAGCGTCATCTCCTTCAACCTGTAACATGTTTTAAAATAAAGTCAATGCAAAAGCAAAGGCGAGTACAGAAGTTTAAGCATAGCATACGTATACGAATAAAGTTTTAACAATCCTCATGGCAACCAAATCTATACAAGAGCAATATCAAGGCATGCAATGCTAATAATCAAACCCGTAACGCAATCACGATGTTTTAACATGACCTCACGAATAACACGATGGAGGTGGATGCATGAATTCCTATAGCGCTAAGCATGTCAAACAAGGCTAAAAATAGTTAATGACTAAAGCATAGCATAACGTTTATCCCCAGACAAGCAACAAGTATACGATTCAAGTAGTCATGTGTATAGGATTGTTTGTGCGTTTCATAAAGTTTAAGTGTTTGTGATTTTTGTATATGGAAACATGTTACACCCAAAAAGTGATATAAACAAAAGTGGGTCGAGTGTACTCACAGAATTGCTAAGTCTTCTTTGGAAATTCCACGACGAGTTGATGAGTGGGAGAAAGGGGACACCGAGGTCACCTTAAAAATGGCAAACGAATGTGCATAAATAATCGAAGCTACGACGGAGGATTCGAATTGGAGTTGAAAGCACGTGTACCTATATCACGGGATTTACGTAACGACTCTAAATTTAATTTCGTCGAAAGTGTTATGGAAGTGTTTGTCAAAAATAATAAATAAGCGTAACTATCGATATATTTATTATTATATAAGAATCCATTGGATGTGATACGCGATCTTTGATGTTTAACTAATAAGCAAAATATATATTTTTTTTACGGAAAGATTACTAGATCTATATATGTTTTGAAGGAAAGAAAAGAATAATATATGTGTATATATATATTTACGAAAAGAATAATAGTTAATTGTATATATCTTTTACGAAAACCGTAGTATATCTCTTTTGTCGTTA
This sequence comes from Scalesia atractyloides, assembly GCA_947069175.1. Taxonomy (NCBI): domain Eukaryota; kingdom Viridiplantae; phylum Streptophyta; class Magnoliopsida; order Asterales; family Asteraceae; genus Scalesia; species Scalesia atractyloides. The sequence continues at coordinate 35,743,206 of CAMTDV010000030.1, forward strand.
GATAATATATTTTGTCGAAAAACGTATTAACTAAATATATCTTTGTCGGGAAGTATAATCGATATATGTATATTTTTGTCAGAAAACGGGCAGAGTTTCCCCTTGTTTTTGGATGATACCGACAACACAAGTTGTCGATTATTTTACAAAACGCATCAATTAACATAGTATGATTATACATATATTTCTATGGATTTTATAAATAAAGCATATAAAGTTTGAGGTCGCGTTAGCAAAATAGAATAAATAAATAACTAAAAAGAATATTAGCGTCGTTACAAGTCTTGTGTGTTACCCGAACTGACCGAGTCGACAGGGTTTGACCCGACAGTTAACCGAGTTGGCTGATGACCAGCGTTGACTTGCTTTGACCAGCGTTGACTGACCCAAAATCTGATCCGCTGACTCGACATCCGAACAGGGCATGAACCCGAAACAAACCCGGACTAAAAATGATCCAAACCAAGTTTGAATCGCGGCTGAACCGAATAACCATAACTCGTATCTTGAACATGAAATCTGACCCGAACGCATCTTGAACCGAAGCTAACCCGTGACCCGAAACATCAGAAGTTAAAACAACATGTTATGTTCTACAATTTTCAGAAAGAACAAAGGACAGAAATGGGGGTGGTTTCTTACCGTTGAAGCTCGTCGGAAGGAGACCCCGACTGCCGCCGCTTACGAGGGCGCTGCCGTCGACCCGCCGTCGCTCCCCTGTTGCTGCGGCTTGCTGCTGCTCCGCTGGCTGCCGTTGTCGCGCCGCTGCCACCACTTGGGTGGTCGGCCTTCCCTTCCAGCGCGAGAGAGAGTTGAGCGAGAGGGTTGGGCGTCGGGTTGGTGTGAGTGAGCGGGGAAAAGGAGGAGAAAGGGTGAGAGAGATGAGGGTGAGGGGTGTTTCGTCGGAGAACAGAACCGGAGAAGAAGCCCCGCCGGTGTCTTCCGCTGCTGCGGCCCAGCTCTTGGTGCTCCGCCACCACTACGATGGCCGGCGGTTCGTTGCAGAGAGGGAGGAGAAAGAGAGAGGTAGGAGGTGTCGGCTGGTTCAAGGGGGGCTAGGGTTTCTTAATAAAATGAAGAAGGTGAGGTTTGAGAGGGTTAAATAGGTAGGTTAAGTGGTAAGGGTTTGATAGGTTGGGTTTAAAAGCCTGAGAGTGGCCCGAACACGATTCTGAAGCCCATTTCTGCGCCCGAACGTTATGAAATAGCATATAATTTTATTTAAGTTTTAAACACGGGAATTAAATATAAGACATCAAAAAAATCGCGTTCGGTTGTCGTTTCGTTAAAAACACGTAAAATGCGTTGTTTCCGTTTTTACACCGTTTTTCGATCCGGTTGTAGTTGCGACTCAGGAAAATAGAAAACGAGCGTGAATTTTTATAAAAATAATAAATATTGGAAATACGAGGCGTTACAGTCTCCCCTCATTTAGGAAATTTCGTCCCGAAATTTATTCAAGAGGAAGACTTTAGAAAGATTTGGCTAGAGAATGATCGTCTAAAATTGAGACTTGGATGTTTGGACACATGAGGGAAAGCATGAAGTTTAGAGCAACGAAGAGTTAGGTTTGCAAGAAGAAGTTGCTTGACTAGAAAGATTAAAGCCATCAAGCGTAAGTAAAGCGCGTAAGTATGCGTATAGGAGAGTGGTTTAAACGAGCTTGAATAACTCAAATGATATGCCATCTAAGCAGAAAAGCTCTCGTGAAAAGTGGTATGCAGTTTAATGGTGAGTGTGGTTGAACCGTAGGTTGTTAGAAAGTTCTATCGACCTTGAAGAGCGTTAAAAAATATCGATTTTGTAGAGAGTTGCTTAATGATGGAAAACGAGAATGTTAGGTATTTAAAGTAAGCTAGTTATCGAGGTAGCGGCCAATCAAGTGTGTTGCTATCTACGAGAATGGGAGATAACTCTAGAGTAAGAAGGCATTTAGGGTTTGAATGCTTACACGATTGATTATAAGCGAGGCTGCATAAAAGACAAGGTTAACGGGGGTAACGGAGGCATAAGAGCGGACGATTGATTCGATCAACGAATACTCATGTAAGGATGGCATATTCATATGAACAAACGAAAACGTTACGTTAGGGATTAAGACTCGTCGTGGATAATCGGGTAGCGCGCACTTATCAATGCAGTTGTGAGTTGTTTAAAGCTGGCGTGTTAGGTCGTATTATGGTCTGTAAATCACCGAATTTCTCATGGCACGTATTACGAAAGTTTGACAGCATGGTGAAAACACTTATGTATAGGGAGTACCAGTGGCGTATCCACCATGTTTTGACCATGTTGCGACCGTTTCGTTACTCGATGCAATGTTACGTTCCGTGTGTTACCATACGCGGTAGTACACTCTATGGTTCTCATGCGCTTATCGCTATAATCCCGTGTGCACCCGCGATTATACCGATCATCACGTGATCCGCATAGCTTGTACTAGCAGCGCATGAATAAAGGTGTACATAAATTCTGAAAATAAGTTCGCGTGTGTGTAAGAATGTAGTGCGTAGCGTGTAATTAGCTTGTGGCCCACGTAAGGGAATCCCTCGGGTTCCGCTCGTGCATAGGCATGAATATGAATACGAGTACAAGTATAGGTATGTGTATGAGTATAAGCATAAGTATGGAAATAAGTATAAGCATGGATATAAGACGTATATGCATGAATGTGATGATAAGTATAAGTGTAACACCCCTGCCCCTCGTTATCACCAATATTGTCCGCTTTGCCCTTGATGGGTGGCCCATCCAGGAACTCACGGCTTTGTTTTTGTTTGCCCTGGTGGAGACTTCCCAGGAGGTCACCCATCCTAGTACTACTCCCACTTGAGCACGCTTAACTGTGGAGTTCTCCTCTCATCCACTAGCATTAAGCCCAAAACGCGTTGGTAATTTTAGAGGTAGGGCATTACTTATGAGCCAGGAATCTCTCCTGTCCACGGACGATGTTGGGAGGTATGCCATTAGGTGTTATAATAAGCATGAAAGATGACACGTTATTTTCATGAACATGAATATGTGTATAATTATGAACGTCAACAAGTGTAACAGACGATAATTGTGCGTATGATATGAATTGAATGCTACGAATTTATTTACATAAAACAGTCGAGAGATCAGGGTGTGTAAAGCGAATGATATGATTAAAATGTCATGCAACAGTTGACTAAACCATGTACGAGGATACGCATGTATTGTTGTTTGAGCAAAACTTTGAGGTTATCGCTTCTAAAATAGGCTTAAGTTTAACTTAGAATATAGGATCTAGTGTGTGAATATAAAGGAATATAAAGTACTTATCGATTATGTGTTACGTATTTTGTAAAGGACGGGAGTGCTACCATTTGTTTTAAAAGAATTTAAGTAGGTCGAAAATGGTTGGTCTTCATAAAGTTTTCTTGCCCACGTGTTTTGAAACTCATGTGACATTTCGGGAGGTGTATGATAAGGTCTTAAAATAGTAAGTTTGCATTGTTTTCAAAGGATATAAGAGATTTGAAATTTAGTGGTGCTTGTGAAACGTTGACCCTTGAGAGGAAATCCGTGTTAATTGATTTAATGACCGTTGAAAAACGTTTAGCAAAATGTTTTCTTAATCGCGATGAGAGGTTTAGAGGGTGTTTGGGGTTGAGTTTTGAAAATAGATTATGCGTTCTGAATAATCAAAATCAGATAATTAGTTGTAACAAAACATACTGTAGGAAGATAGTGTTTGGATTTGATTATGTTATTTGATATCACAATAATCAGGTAATCAACTATTTGAGTGTTTGAAAAATATATATACATGTATATATAAAGTTATAAATAGATGAGCTTTGATCTCTAAAATACGTAAAACAAACCAGTTTTTTTTTAATTATTTACCAAACACTAAAAATAGATTTTTATTTATTTATTTATTTAATATTTGCGCTTTCAAGAACAAAAAAAATATTAGGTTGCAAAAACAATCCCAAACACACCTTTAGTACAACGATCCCATAATGCCTATAAGATATTGGTTTGATTTTTTTTTTTTTTACAAACGAAAATTTTTAACATAAAGTTATTGCGTGAGCGTGTTTTAGTGATTAAGTTAAACATAAGACTTGTGGGCAAGGTATTCCTTGGACCGATTAAGTTGGTAGGTAGCATTCTGTCGAGCTTTGAAAATCGTAAAACAAAACGTTTCATGTGGTGACCAAGTATATGCGTATGGAATTTATATGAAATAGATTACCGGATGGGAAATACGTTTGATAAAATAGTACGTTTTGAAATTCGTCTAAGTAAAATTTTTGACAATATGATAAAAGATTTATGTATACAATTTAAACATGTGGTTTGTGTAATATAGTCTCCAAGAAGGAGGGTTGGTAACGATCACCGAGGTATGGGAATCACCCCTAATCCGTTGGTGAGGTCGTTTTAAGGAAGGAAGGAAACGAAGTTTGATCGTCTAGGTAAGGAATTCACTCCTATCTCGACAACGGTCTCCATTTCGGACTTTTCGAGAAATATAAGTCTAGTTGATGACGTTTTAAAATCATGTATGCAAATAATGTATAAGTGGATGAAAATGTTTAATATGAATTGCGTAAAAACTTAAAATACATTAGAAACTCGAAAGGAATGGTAACAAGTATATAAAAAGTCATGTATAAATTGAAATGGTATAAAAGAGAGTCTCAGAAAACATTAGACTGTTTTGGGTAGAGAAACGTCGACTATTCCAAAGTGAATCGAAGATCCTTTCGAATTAGAGAAACGTGCTTTGGCCTATAGGTAAAACGCTCTCGTCGAGAAGCGATTAACGGCATTTTACCCTTCCAGCTATTACACGTCTCTAATCGATTGGAAAATCGAAACCTTGGCGAGATTGAAAATCGAGGAATGGGATTTAATCGACAAGGTGCGGGTTTCACCCCTAACTTGACGATTTTGTACCCTAAGTGTGGTTGGTACTTACCAAACGAAGAGCAAATTCCGATTCGTTGGTAAGGGTCCACTAGAGTTTTGAGTTGGAAATTTTCCATCAAGGTTTGGATTTCACTCCTAACTCGATGGCATAATTGCGTGCAAAAAGAATAAGTATAGCGGATTGAGAGTCGTTCACCAAATTGCGGTTTTCACACCTATTTTAGCGAAGTCGTATCGTTTATATTACGAGTGTCTTCAAGCGTCCAAACGTGTATTGTGTAAAAGTGTCTTAGGAAGACACCATGTATATGTATTAAGACCAAAAGGAAAGAGAGAAGCAAAGTAGGAAGCATAAAGTTTTAAGCATAATCAAGAATGGTCACAACGGGTACTTAGAACTATAGAGTAGGTTGCACCTGGCAATTCTACCTAATTCCCTATAGTTATGGCTCTGATACCAATCTGTAACACCCAACCGATGGCGGAAACATCGGGATGAGACGAAAACGAGATTGCTCATTGCTCACAACATTATTAAGTGACAATAATTAATTAAACCATGTTTCATTTCATGAGAATTGTCAAATACATCAATGTAACAAAACAAAGAACAACCTAACATTTGCAAAGTCATAACAAAATTGATACGTCGACATTAAACCTAACGTCTAATTTGTGTGTATCTAGTCCTTGCTATATTGTTTTCATAGCGTCATCTCCTTCAACCTGTAACATGTTTTAAAATAAAGTCAATGCAAAAGCAAAGGCGAGTACACAAGTTTAAGCATAGCATACGTATACGAATAAAGTTTTAACAATCCTCATGGCAACCAAATCTATACAAGAGCAATATCAAGGCATGCAATGCTAATAATCAAACCCGTAACGCAATCACGATGTTTTAACATGACCTCACGAATAACACGATGGAGGTGGATGCGTGAATTCCTATAGCGCTAAGCATGTCAAACAAGGCTAAAAATAGTTAATGACTAAAGCATAGCATAACGTTTATCCCCAGACAAGCAACAAGTATACGATTCAAGTAGTCATGTGTATAGGATTGTTTGTGCGTTTCATAAAGTTTAAGTGTTTGTGATTTTTGTATATGGAAACATGTTACACCCAAAAAGTGATATAAACAAAAGTGGGTCGAGTGTACTCACAGAATTACTAAGTCTTCTTTGGAAATTCTACGACGAGTTGATGAGTGGGAGAAAGGGGACACCGAGGTCACCTTAAAAATGGCAAATGAATGTGCATGAATAATCGAAGCTACGACGGAGGATTCGAATTGGAGTTGAAAGCACGTGTACCTATATCACGGGATTTACGTAACGACTCTAAATTTAATTTCGTCGAAAGTGTTATGGAAGTGTTTGTCAAAAATAATAAATAAGCGTAACTATCGATATATTTATTATTATATAAGAATCCATTGGATGTGATACGCGATCTTTGATGTTTAACTAATAAGCAAAATATATATTTTTTTGACGGAAAGATTACTAGATCTATATATGTTTTGAAGGAAAGAAAAGAATAATATATATGTGTATATATATTTACGAAAAGAATAATAGTTAATTGTATATATCTTTTACGAAAACCGTAGTATATCTCTTTTGTCGTTAGATAATATATTTTGTCGAAAAACGTATTAACTAAATATATCTTTGTCGGGAAGTATAATCAATATATGTATATTTTTGTCAGAAAACGGGCAGAGTTTCCCCTTGTTTTTGGATGATCCCGACAACACAAGTTGTCGATTATTTTACAAAACGCATCAATTAACATAGTATGATTATACATATATTTCTATGGATTTTATAAATAAAGCATATAAAGTTTGAGGTCGCGTTAGCAAAATAGAATAAATAAATAACTAAAAAGAATATTAGCGTCGTTACAAGTCTCGTGTGTTACCCGAACTGACCGAGTCGACCGGGTTTGACCCGACAGTTAACCGAGTTGGCTGATGACCAGCGTTGACTTGCTTTGACCAGCGTTGACTGACCCAAAATCTGACCCGCTGACTCGACATCCGAACAGGGCATGAACCCGAAACAAACCCGAACTAAAAATGATCCAAACCAAGTTTGAATCGCGGCTGAACCGAATAACCATAACTCGTATCTTGAACATGAAATCTGACCCGAACGCATCTTGAACCGAAGCTAACCCGTGACCCGAAACATCAGAAGTTAAAACAACATGTTATCTTCTACAATTTTCAGAAAGAACAAAAGACAGAAATGGGGGTGGTTTCTTACCGTTGAAGCTCGTCGGAAGGAGACCCGGACTGCCGTCGTTTACGAGGGCGCTGCCGTCGACCCGCCGTCGCTCCCCTGTTGCTGCGGCTTGCTGCTGCTCCCATGGCTGCCGTTGTCGCGCCGCTGCCACCACTTGGGTGGTCGGCCTTCCTTTCCAGCGCGAGAGAGAGTTGAGCGAGAGGGTTGGGCGTCGGGTTGGTGTGAGTGAGCGGGGAAAAGGAAGAGAAGGGGTGAGAGAGACGAGGGTAAGGGGTGTTTCGTCGGAGAACAGAACCGGAGAAGGAGCCCCGCCGGTGTCTTCCGCTGCTGCGGCCCAGCTCTTGGTGCTCCGCCACCACTACGGTGGCCGGCGGTTCGTTGCAGAGAGGGAGGAGAAAGAGAGAGGTAGGAGGTGTCGGCTGGTTCAAGGGGGGGGGGGGGGCTAGGGTTTCTTAATAAAATGAAGAAGGTGAGGTTTGAGAGGGTTAAATAGGTAGTGGTAAGGGTTTGATAGGTTGGGTTTAAAAGCCTGAGAGTGGCCCGAACGCGATTCTGAAGCCCATTTCTGCGCCCGAACGTTATGAAATAGCGTATAATTTTATTTAAGTTTTAAACACGGGAATTAAATGTAAGACATAAAAAAAATCACGTTCGGTTGTCGTTTCGTTAAAAACACGTAAAAATGCGTTGTTTCCGTTTTTACACCGTTTTTCGATCCGGCTGTAGTTGCGACTCAGGAAAATAGAAAACGAGCGTGAATTTTTATAAAAATAATAAATATTGGAAATACGAGGCGTTACATATCACAAACTCAAATATATATATATATATATATATATATATATAGGGTGGGGTTATTGAGTGAACACTAGTGTATTTGTGAACTGAGTGAACAAATCCTGACTATTGATTTAATCATCAAATCGTAAAATACATTAGTGTATTTTCATCATCAAATCCTAGCCATTGATTTACACTTGTGTACTGATAATCAATGGCTAGGATTAGTTCACTAGTGTTCACAAGTAAGAGGGTTATTCGTTAATGAATCTAACCCGATATATATACACACACAACTCAAATATATACACACAAACACATAGGTGCTCGTGCGATGCGGAGCGAAACACAAACATTAGTATTCATGTAACATATTAATTTCAAATACAGTAGAACTGCAAAATATATATGTTTTTTATGTAAAATTTATAGCTGCACTTATATTTAAATAAAATAAATAAATATTTAATAACTAATAAAAGAGTTAAACTCAAGCTTGAAAAATTATTAATGAGGTGAGCTTAAGTCTTGGACACATAATTAATAAAAGAGTTAAACTCAAGCTTGAAAAATTATTAACGAGGTGAGCTTAGGTTTTTGACACATAATTATAACCAAGCGATTTCAAACTCGAGCACTCTCAATCAAATAAGTCAAGGTTAATCTTAGATGACCGTAGCCTCAAATAAATTCCTTTATACCTATAAACATGGTTACAAAAGTCGCTAGGCGCTCCCTAGTCGGTCAACCGGGGAGTTGAGAGTACTCGGCCTAGACGGAGAGTACACGAAGAGTACTCGGACATGTTAAATTATAAAGAAATTAGTTTTTGGAAATTAAATATATGTCCAATAACATAAATTTACTAATATCTAGAACAAAATACGTGAAAATGCTATTCATTCTTTAATATGATAGGCATATAAATTATGTTTTATTATTTTTTTAAGTCAAACTCGGCCCGAGTTGACATACTAGAGACGATTTTGGCTGAGGTTGACCGCGTTTGACCAATTCCGAGTAATTAGGCGGACTCAAAGAAAGTCGCATCGACAGCCTACCTTGTAGCTGAATATTCGGGAAATACTCGGAATTGGACACCTTATTTAACAACCATGCCTATAAATAACGTATCCTTGATCTTATTTAAATCTCAATATCCTTTCATGATCTTATTTAAATCTCAATCTCTTTTCATATATTTGGAAAAAAAAATTGATCCTATCTTCATAACCAAGGGATATATTTGAAAATATTTTGATCCTCTCTTGATAAACAAGGGGTTTGAATTGGCTAAGGATGTATATCAATAAACTACTACCGTTAGCCCGTTAGAAAAATCCAGAAATTAAGCTACGATCTCCTACTAGCCAGCCCACCGAAACCCCTACACCAGCGGCCTTATTGGCTTAAATCCACCCGTCGATTATGCTGACGACTCATCATACTACTTGTCAATGGGCTAATTTCGCTGCCTACTGTCACTTTCGCCCACGATCGAACGATCACCACTTTCTCTCTCTTAAAGTTTTTGATTTTTAGCTGTTCTTCCAGATTCGCTGCAACGAATCCGCGAGTTAGTTTCGGAAGGTAAAACCTCAAATCGTTGATTCTGTTTTGCACGTTCGCTAGGGTTTCGTATTCTTACTGGTTGATGCTTCTGATGATGATATGATGCGTTTATGTATGTTTATATTCATGCGTTTGTTATTATGATGATTGTTTGCTGTAAGTTTATTCGTTATTCACAGATAATTTGATCGTTAAACAAGTAGTGTGGAATTTGATGTTTTTTTTGGCAATAGTGGATGTGATTATGTTTGTTTGATGCTATTGTAATGAATATATATATAATTGTGTATTTATGTTGTAGAATTATGAATATTGTAAAAAACTGCATGCTGTTTGGTTGATTTTACCTGGAAATATGAAAGTTAAAGGGTTTTGTAGAATTTTTATGGAATATGTAGTGTTAGAAATTACTAGCTACATTTAGTTTGCGGTTGAAACAATCTTGTTTAATTATCAACCGTATCGGTGTTTAGATCAATGATTCTGGATTGAAGTGTTTGGTAGAATTAAGAAAGACTTTTAACTAATGGTTAAATTAGTGGTAAAAGTTTGATAAGAAAATATATTATACTGATAATGGCACTTGTCATTAGAAAAATACTGATAAGATCTCTGAATGAAATTTCTCTCTGCTTTGTACAATCAAACTAGAATTTATATGTATGTTTTAGAATTCAGTAATTAAAAAAAAGTTCACCTTTTCTGTTTATTAATGTAGGCTTTGGATATTAGCAGTAGGTTGTGTACCAAGTCTCTTTGGATCTGCAAGGAACTTTTTACGCTCCTGTTGTATAAAGGCTGTTTGTGTGACTCCAAGGACATTCGTTAAGAATTTTCTCATTGGTGTCTGAAACCAGCTTAATGCCTTTAGCCGTTTCACCTCAGTGGCAAGAGAAAGCCAGTGGTTTCTTCTCCTCTTCAGGTACGTAAGTTATCAATGACACAAAACTACAGGTGGCAGTTTCGACTCATATACCTAAACACGTGGTTGGTTAGAGTCGTGTTTTATCTGAAAGGGTGGAAACCGTTAAAATGATAGAACCTTAGCTTAAATAGAAACAGTGTCAACGGGGTTGAAAATCACCCAAAGGGTTTTCAGATGCTTAAATCCTCTTAAATAACTTTATTAAAAAGTTATGATTATTATTATATATCTAATCGTATAGTTTTTATAATCTTATTTAGTATATTGATTATTTAAGAAGTTCAAAAAAATTGGAAGAAAAAGTGTTCACTGGTCACCTGACCTGACCTAACTTGTTACCCGACTCACCCATCTTGCCACATCTACCATCAAATTTTTGTCCTATTTTACTTTGCAATTTTGAGTTTTTCATAATAACTTATCAAATGACGCAGGGACAAAGCTGAAAGAAGCTGGGCAATCTGCAGGATCATTTGTGGGTGAGGTTGCTAAAGATGCAAAAGGCAATGTTTCTGAAGTAGCAGAAAGGGTCGGGTCGGTGGTCAAAAGCCGATGGTCACTTTTTCAGCAACCATCCACAAGACAGGCGATGCAGGAACGTCTTGTCTCCGCTGCTGCTACCACAAGTTATTTTCTTCGGAGGGGTGTATCAGAGACTAAAGAGAAGGTTGTTGTAGGGAAAACTAAAGTGGAAGAGGTAAGTACTAATCTAACTAGATTGTGTCGTCACACCATTTTGGTTATCTACAAATCTTATAAATGTGTGTGAGTTATTTATTAAATATATAATGTGTGTGTGTTATCTTTAAGACACAAATACTGTGGTAATACCAGCAAAACAGTGTAGTTACTTCTTAGATGAACTTTGAAATGTGAGTATTGTTTAACCTGATCATTTGCATCTCTGAGAAAATTATTATTGTCAAGGTGGCAAAGAAGACTGCCCAGAAAAGCAAAACTCTATTGACTGATATTGAGCGGTGGCAGAAGGTATTCGCTTCCCATGATACCCTTGTTTGTTTGCTCTATCGGTTAAAGATGTATTGACTTTACTCTTTCTTTGATTTTGTAGGGTGTTGCTAGCACCGATGGTAAGTTCTCTCGTGACTTCTGGCACAAGAACTGAAAAAAGTGTGATATGTATTTCAATTTGATTATTCGGTTTGTAGCTGAGACTTCCATCTGTTTTATTCAGTGTTTGGTGTGCCGATAGAGGTTACAGTTCAGCGCCAAGAATCCAGCCAACCTATTCCTTCTTTGTTGGTCAAATGTGCAGATTATCTCGTATTATCAGGTATGATTACAGCCCATTTATATATAAATTGGCTTATTTAAGCTATGTTTATCTTTAGCAGTTCAAAAGGCTTAAATTAAAATATCTAACTAAAAGGGAAACAGTTGAAAGTCATCCAGAATGTAATCATGTATTCAAATGCACAAAAACATTCTGAATGGCTTTATTTAAAACAAGTTTATTAAATTATCATTATAGTTTTATAATCAATCTAACATATTAGTTAATAGTTTTTTAGAATATCCATAAGTAAAAGAATACTAAGTGTTTGTGGGTTGCCCAACCTGGCCTGACCCAACATGTTCTGAGCGGTACTAATTCACTACACGCGATCCTCTCATTTTGTCATTTCTAGAGTATGATGAATCAGAATTTTTTCTATTTTTGTTACATGTTCTGCTGATGAGTTTGTTTCAGGACTGAATTCTCCTGATTTATTCAAGTCTGAAGGAAACAAGAGGGCAATCCAGCAACTTGTGTCGTTGTACAACCAAGGTGGTAATTCTGGTCCAGTTTTGTTTAAATTTTATTTAATTTATTTGGTGTGATTAAATGTTTCCTTTGTTTTACAGACTTAAATGCACCACTACCTGAAGGTGTGAACCCAATAGATGTTGCCGCTCTCGTCAAGTGTTACTTGGCCAGCCTTCCACAGCCATTGATCACTTTTGAACTACACAACGAAATCCGAGGTGCACGTTCTAGCATACCTCTGATGAGAAACATATTGAAGAAACTTCCAGCAGTTAATTACATGACACTGGAGCTCGTTACTGCATTATTGCTTCGTGTTAGCCAAAAATCGCTTCTTAACAAGGCATTCTCTCTCTCTCTCTCTATACACACACACACACACACACACAATAATGTTAAGATATTCTATTTTCTAAACTAAATGCATTTACTTGCGAAAGAATTTGTTTTAGAAGTTCCAAAGAGGGTTATTTAATCTTATCATTTGTAACATATTTCTGCTTGAAGTTAAGATGGTATCTTAAATACAACTCACCAATACTAAACTAATTATGTTGCTCGCCAAATGATAGAATTTATTTAGGGTTATGGTAAGGGGAGATTGGAAGCATATGATGTTGCTGTTAGGGAGGTGGCAGTTTTGACCCCATTTACTTATGAACGGGTTGTGTTTCATCTCAAATGTTAAAATTAGCTGGATGGTTAACTGGTGAAAGCCGCCCAAAGTCTATTTTAATACATATGATCTAAATTGTAGTAATAAAAGACGTAGATTTTTACAGTCATTATATTGTTTTTGTTATCATGGTTAACGCATTAATTTTCTAAGAGGTTTAGGAAAATGTTTGTGGGTCAACTCAACATGAACTGGACCATTTTTATTCTTTACTGAACCTGCTCAAATCTCCCATTTATTGTTGCTAGGGTTCAAGCCACACTTATCTGTCTCCCATTTATTGTTCCTTTTAAATTTCGGTGTTCAACTGTATTTTGTCGGTCATTTGATATATGTTTATGGCATACCTACAAAGCTATACATACTGTTGTTATTTTATATGTTAGCATTACAATTATTATTTCAAACTTACCATGACTTTTTCTTTCTGTAAATGCTGTTTTCAACCTATGCCCAAAAGGGTCAACATAGGTTGAAAGTATAAAACTTGTTAAACCACTTTAATAAAAAACACTGTTTTAAAATACTAATTTTATGTTTGGTGGTGCAGATGGATGCTGGAAGCCTTGCCATGGAGATGGCTCCTATTATTATGTGGCAAAAGGGACAGACACCCGAAACTTATAAACAGTATTGGAACCAGCCATCAACAACTCAGTCAAATACAAATGCTGCTGATCTTGTACAAAACTATAGCGAATGGGATATGCTTGCAGGTTTGTCTTCAATTTCATCTACTTCTTTACCTAATTTCTTTTTGGTCGATTTGTCAAATAGTCCCTTTTTCAGTAAAAATGTGGCAATTGAAAGTTAAAACTAGTCATATTGAACTTGCTCAATTTGGGTAAAAGGGTAGAAGTTTGGAATCAAATATAGATCAAACTGTATAAATAAATGTTTTGAATCATACTAAAAGATTGTCATTTTTTGAGCCCGTCCCATTCGGGGTTGGCCATGTCTACCTTTGAGTATTCAAAGTTAACATTATTTGCTACTCTTTCTATATATATATATATATAAAAGTACATAACTATAGAAACTTAAATATTCTAGAGATGGAAGTTCTAAAAAGAAATCTATTATCAAATTTGGATTTACAGTTTCTGAATGGCTCTCACTTTTGATATGTATATATGATGAAATATTGTTGAATTGTTTGTTCCAGATGAGGGTGAAGATATGGATGTATCTTTGGCGATTTCATTGGATGATGGTGTGACAATAGACTTGAGTGCCATAGAGGTTTTAAGGTGTTTAATAGAACATCACAATGCCATTTTCACTGATGCGAATGAGACTGTTTGGAGGTAACCAGTCAACATATCATTTTTCTTTGGTATCGATTCAACTTTCTGACCAATAATTCTGAAATCATCAACTTACCATAAAGTTCGGAAATTCTTTGGAACATCATTTGGTTTGATCTGCTGTAAATTTAGGTTGGTTAGAAGTGGTATGCAAAGGATTGTTTTTCAAGTTTGTATATTGGTACTTTCCCTCTAAAAGTGTACTTTTTATCCATTTTTAAAATATTATAATAAATAATATATTCCACCATCAGTAATCTAAGAGTGGAAGGGTCGAAGGGACACCCAACCCAAGGTTATTAACTCAAGTATTTTAGAATCACAAAAGATTGGAGAGCCTACCCATAGAATCCTAGATCTTTTTTAATTTAAATAAATTAAATGTAACTAAAATATGAAAATTCATTAAAGAGTAAAATACACTTTGTGTCCTTTATGTATAACAAAAATTATGAAATGTACCCTTTAAAAGATTTAATTTCAGTTTGTCTAAAAATCAAATGTTCTGCAACACTTTATATCCTTTCAAGCAAATTGAGTTAATTATATCAGTTATGTTAAACTGGATCAGGGGCAAAAGTGGTAATTTATAAATAATTACCCACCGATTTGAACAAATTGAAGATCCATTCCTTTCTCTCTCTCTCTCATACACACATCCTTCTCTCTATTACCACCATCATCTGCCTTCACCACCAACAATAACAACCGACCACCATCATTGCCTTCAAACGCTGACCCCACATCCAACTCCACCAATCGTCGTCATAACCACCTGCCCCCTTTGCCCTTACGTCTGTTTCCTAACAACAAAACCCAATCCTAATATCATCACAAAACCCGAATTCATCCATAGGAACTTCAAATCACCAACATTTCATTACACCAATCGTCGCCATAGCCACTTGCCCTATTGTTGTTTTCGAGTTCTTGTTTGGATTTTGATGAAGTGGTTGTGATGGAAGGTGCCGATGGAGATGGAGGGGTTGGGAAAGATGTATAGAAACATGTATAGGAGCTTACTACTTGTCATCGAAAACTGCATAGGAACTCTAAACATGGTCAGACTTTCAATGGTGGTATGGTAGTGACCGGCGAAGGTGGGTGCAGTGGGTGGAGATAGCGATGGTGGTGATGGTGTCTGATCTTCTTTTATCTTCTCACGTTTTTCCGGCTATAAACAACATCTCCAGCCGAAGTGGTCTTATATCTTTCAGTTTCACGTAACACGTGTTCAGATCCAACGGCGGAGGAGCTCCAACCAAACTTCGGTTAGTTGATTCGGTTATGATGCTTTCGTTTTGCTTAGATCCGTAATGTCTAATGTTGTCTTGGAACATTAGGTGAGTTTTGATGGTGTATGTTGATGTTTTTAGTGGGTTATGATGAAGATGATGTTCCAATGAAGAATCCGGTCAAGTTCCCAATGACTCTGGTTCTCACACCCAATCTGATTTTCCGATTATGAACCCTTAATTAGGCGTTTGGTATTTAAGTTGGGTGAAATGAAGATTACTAGGGGTTGTGATGGTGTATACCGGCGAATTTTGACTCTCCAGGGAACACTAAGAATTTTGGAAGTTGATGATTCTAAAATGGGGAGTTTAGAAAGAGAAATAATTGAATTTTTTAGAAAAAGAGAAAAGGGGTGTGTGTGTGAAACAGAGAGTTTAGAAAGAGAAATAATGGAATTTTTAATTTTGGTCAAATGGGTTTATAAGGGTGTTTTAAGTCAATGACATGTGAATAGACTAATTTGCCCATGGTTAATTTGAAGATAACTGACTTTACTAACTCAGTTTGCTTAAAAGGATTAAACTGTTATATAACATACGATTTTTGGACATAAACTGAAATTAAATCTTTTAAAGGGCATGTTTCATAATTCCTGACATATTTAAAGGACAAGTGTAATTTACTTTCATTAAAATAAAAAAAGGTTTAATTATTCAAGCTAAAAAAAAAATTAAAATATGGAATTTCAAACTAAAAAAATATGACAAAGTCCTCACTTGCCATGTTCGTTTCTTCCAAGTTTGCATCGAATTGAGCTTCTTGGGTGTATTCTTCATCATCATCAATGTCTTGATGATAAGCGGGGGTTCTCGATTCACATTTTCGTCTTGATAATAATGAGATGTGCTTCTATACGATCCAAACGGCTCGAAGTTATTCATAACTTCTTTATAGAAATTGAGTTGAACAGGTGGAACTATAGGTTGTGAAAAAGATATTTAAGTTGTTGGCCATAAAAATAAGGGTTGATGGATTTTATCACCCCAAACTATTCGCTATTGGCCGCTGCCACTCTCAACTTTCACTTTGACTCCCACCACTCCCAACTTAACACTTTATATATTGTGCCACCATGTCGTTATCTAGCCACTAACTTAGTTAGGTTTAGTATCCTACGTGTCAATTATCATCCCATGCGGCATATGATGTGGAAATGGATCCCTTATACACCTTATAAAAACATAAATCACTTCAAACTTTGAAATCCTAATTTCTTCCCCCATCGTCTTCTCCAACGCCGTCGCGTCACCATCATCGGACAGACGCCCCAACACCGACGACGGAGTTGACTGTATTGAGTTTTACCATTGAGGTCAACTTTTCACAAACACCATCATCACAAACACCTCTCCACCACCGCACCTCCACCCCCCGCCATAACCCCCACTGCTGCACACCATCACCTCAAACTCCGGCGTCAAGTGGGTGGCTACAAGTTCTGCACCCCCTGAACTTGTAGATACCTTAAATTTCTGATTCACAGCCTTAAGGGAACAGGGATGACTGTATTGAGTTTTAGCAGTTTGAGCCACATCTTTTGAGGCCAGATTTTGAGCAATCTCTTGAATGAGGACATAAGGGGTAACTGGTGAAGTAATAATCCCTTCATTGAAGGATCGTAAGCCCACGTGAGAGCCTGATTCCAGAGAATCTTCTTGAGGAGATGAGGCGGAACTGGGTAATTTCCAAAATCGTTCACAGATGTCTGCAATTTCTGGGTGAACAAAGCATTAGCAACCTATTTAGGGTGTAAATCAAGGGGAATAAGATGTTTTGGGAGAACTGGTTGTGAGATTGACTCATAAAACAATGAATTTTTGGACGTGGATGGATGGAAACAGACGTATGATGGTGGTGGTGGTGGATGATTGGATGGTGACAGGTGGGCCTGTGGTGGGCAGTGATGGTGGGATGGTGGCAGTTGTTGTTGGTGGAGGGAGGGAGGGTAGAGAGATGCAGATAGAGAGAGAGGTAGAGAAAGAGGGATTTGCATATTATTTTATATATTATGTGTCGATAGATTTTATATATATATATATATATATATATATATATATTATATTAATTATAATTAAAATATAGATTCTTTTAACAAATATTTGTCCACCTCAACATTACATGTCATAAAAAACAAGCCACATCATTAATATTGGCCACGTAGGATTAAAAAACTAACTGGGTTAGTGTCACACCCCAACCGATGGCGGAATCATCGGTGCGCGGCACTAAGCGAACCAGATTGTCTCATGAGAAGTTCCATAATAATTATTTAACAATATTACATAACGTCTAACATCCCATACGATTAAACATAATATTTCAAATAACCATTACAAAACAACGTTTTCTCATAACACAAATTCTAGTTTAAAAATCTCTAGATTTATTACAAGCGTTTCCAAAGCATGAATCTAAAACTAAGCAAAACTACGTCCAAAGCATCCAAGCTAAACATGATCCTCAACCTGTTACATATGTTAAAATACAAGTCAATACAATTAAGTAAAGGTGAGCATACTGGTTTGAGTAATACTAGCATAATAGAGAAAGCGTTCACGAAATAGTCTAATCACATATCATGATACATCAAAACACATCACACAATCTAGGCATATTTCTCATGCTAACTTCCGTGAGAAGGCTTGCGCGTCCATCCTAACTAGACCCCGTCGGGTGTAAGCCACACTATAGTACCATACTAGCTAAGGAGGCAAGTTAACGAAAATAAGTCCTAGTCACATGTTTCTAGTATCACGTATTGAACATATATAATCAGATTATTCGCGTGTGATAAACAGTTTGATTTGTGAAGTGATTTTGATAGAGGAACATATGTAACACCCAAAAAGTTGCATTAAAGCGAAACGGGTCAAGTATACTCACTGTGGGTATGTTTTAGGTGAGACGAGGGATCTGAGAAGAGTCGAGAAGAGCGCCGGATCAGCCTGCATACGCGAACGGAAGTGCATCAGTCTCCGAAAAGCTGAAACGGTGAAGTTTGGTCTGAACAGTAGGCAAGTTCGGCCGAACTTGTAAGGAACTGCTGAGGTTTGAGTCAAGTTCAGGCGAACTTGTAAGTTTCTCAAGGAAACTTGACAAGTTCGGGCGAACTTGTGAGGGTTTGAAGAGTGGAATGACAAGTTCGGCCGAACTTGTGAAGTTTCCTTAGAAACTTTGCAAGTTCGAGCGAACTTAGGGGAGGTTTCTATTGAAAGTTAAGCATTTCCACTCAAGTTCGGCCGAACTTGACCCTCAGAGGGCAAGTTCAAGCGAACTTGACTAATGTGCTGCACAAAATCAGTGAAATCTCGAGCGAACTTGATGTTTTCGGGTCCAAATCTTGCGTTTTCGCGTCGTTTGCCTAGGAAATCGAGTGCCCATCCCTCCAACCTTAAGCCACTAAGTAAAACTTTGGCTGGAGAGGTCTTTTGGAGCGAACTTAGCCATTTTACAGAAACTCGGGCTGATCCGGGCGAACTTGACGGTTCGTACGGATTAGTCTAGCTTGTGTAAAGTGACGATTTCGTCCTTGTGCTTCCGGATATGAGATCTAGCTTCGACATCGCCTCGTTCCACTCAAAAGTGAACGAAACATACGTCATTAGTCCAAAAATGGTGTAAAAATCAGGGATTTAAAAGGTTTTGCTCAGATCTTGTATAGATCTGAGTGAAAACAGAAGTTTTTATGGAAAAAGATGAAGATGTTCGTAAACAGAAGAGATTTGATGAAAACGAAGGCATAGCCTTGTGAAAAATCGTTGTAAACTGTTGTAAAACGTTGATGAACATCATTGTAGTTGAAATCGGGTTGATTCTTACTTAGAGAACAAAGGGTTTCGGGTTTGAGAGCTCTGGGCAAAGTTGCAGCAAGTTCAAATGAGAGAATGGGGGTGAAGACAAAAAGTGGGCTGGTGGGAGTCAAGTTC
This sequence comes from Scalesia atractyloides, assembly GCA_947069175.1. Lineage (NCBI taxonomy): Eukaryota > Viridiplantae > Streptophyta > Magnoliopsida > Asterales > Asteraceae > Scalesia > Scalesia atractyloides. Next base: position 35,762,616 of record CAMTDV010000030.1, read on the forward strand.
GGGCGAACTTGCATGATTTCATGCAAGTTCGGGCGAACTTGCTAGGCATTCAAGAGATCCATGCTAAGTTCTGTCGAACTTGCATGATTTCATGCAAGTTTGGGCGAACTTGAAGGGAGATGGAGGTTTTGTTGTTTGGCCAGCCAAGTTCAGCCGAACTTGGGGTCATCCAAGTTCGAGCGAACTTGTTCAAATGTTGGGTTTTCTTCGTTTATTTCGCGTTAAGAGTTCTTTTGGCTATTCGGTTTGTATTAGATAGTTATATTAAGCGTTATAAGCGATGCAATAGTGCGATTTAGCGATTCGAACAAGCGAGAGCGATGCGATAGCGAGCGTAATCATAAACATAATACACATAACACATAGTAACATAAAACCATATAATTAACTGCGATTTGCGATGCGATGAGATAAACGATGCGATGGCACTAGTGTTTATTAAACTATAACACACTCAACTTTTATAGTAGTAATGCGTTAAATAAGCGAGTAGATGCGATATAATTGAAATAAACATGTTTAATCAATTAACATAACTTTTATAATTCGAATCTCGAAATACAATTAAAGTACAAAGGCACAATATAACAATGAGAAATCAGAGTTGTTACAGTCTCCCCTACTTTAGGAAATTTCGTCCCGAAATTTAACTAGTGGCCGTAACAAAGAGGTGCGGGTACTTGGCCCTCATGTCACTTTCCAATTCCCAAGTGAACTCTGCGCCGCATTTGCCCTCCCATCGGACCTTCACGATAGGGATGCGTGAGCATCGTATTTTCTTGGTTTCTCGGTCCATGATCTCGACAGACTTTTCCACGAAATGGAGAGTCTCGTTGATTTGCATATCTTCGAGAGGTACATGGAGATTCTCTTCGGCTAGGCATTTCTTGAGGTTAGACACGTGGAAAGTCGGATGAACGTTATTAAGTTCTGCCGGTAGTTCGAGACGATAGTCTACTTTACCGATTCTTTCTAGAATCTTAAAGGGACCAACGTATCGAGGCGCTAGCTTTCCTTTCTTCCCGAAGCGGATCACTCCTTTCCAAGGTGCAACCTTTAGGAGAATGTGATCTCCCACTTCGAACTGTAGGGGCTTGTGGCGTTTATCGGCATAACTCTTTTGATGACCCTGAGCTTTCAAGAGATTGTCTCTGATCTGGAGGATCTTATCTGTCGTTTCTTGAATCAGCTCGGGACCGATGATTTGTGCTTCTTCGATCTCATGCCATGCAATAGGCGATCGACATTTTCTTCCATACAGTACCTCAAAAGGAGCCATTTGAATGCTGGTATGATAACTATTATTGTACGAGAATTCGATTAAAGGTAAATGCGTATCCCAGTTACCACCAAAATCTATGATGCACGCACGAAGCATGTCTTCGAGGGTGCGGATCGTGCGCTCACTCTGACTGTCGGTTTGAGGGTGAAAAGCGGTGCTGAGATTGAGGGTGATACCTAGGGTGGATTGGAAAGTCTCCCAGAGACGTGAAGTAAAGCGACCGTCTAGGTCGGAAATGATGTCACGAGGCGTACCGTGTCGACATATAACTTCGTCGGTATAGATTCGGGCTAATCGTTCGATCTTAAAGTCTTCTCGTATAGCAATAAAGTGCGCGGATTTGGTAAGACGATCAACGATAACCCAGATGCTATCGTGACCAGATGAAGTGCGGGGAAGTTTCATAATAAAATCCATAGCTATACTCTCCCACTTCCACATTGGGATTTCGGGTTTTTCGAGTAAGCTAGAGGGCCTTTGATGTTCAGTTTTAACCTTCGAGCATGTTAAGCACTTCGAAACGTACACGGCGATATCCTTTTTCATGCCCGGCCACCAGTACTTAGGACGAAGGTCCTGGTACATCTTGTCGGCTCCGGGATGAATGGAGTATCGAGATTTATGAGCTTCGGTCATTAGCAGATTACGAAGGTCCATATGCGATCGAGATAATAATAGATACCGTTAGGTTTAACAACGAGTTGAGTTTCGGCACCACATTTCATTTCTTCCTCCAAAGTATTCTCGTTAAAGCAAGCGAATTAAGCGGAGCGAATCATGATTTCGAGATCATTCAAAGCTTGAGAGTCACAAATACTATATACATAGCTTCATCGACTTAGAGCATCGGTGACGACGTTTGCTTTGCCGGGATGATAGCGTATCTCACAATCATAATCGTTGAGAAGTTCAACCCATCTGCGTTGGCGCATATTCAGTTCCTTTTGATTGAAGATATGTTGTAAGCTCTTATGGTCGGTGAAGACAGTACACTTAGTACCGTAAAGGTAGTGTCGCCATATCTTCAATGCAAAAACAATTGCACTGAGTTCGAGATCGTGGGTTGTGTAGTTTTTCTCGTGGATCTTTAGTTGTCGAGACGCATACGCGATAACCTTGTCTCGTTGCATGAGAACACAACCAAGACCAAGGTTTGAGGCATCGCAGTAAACAACGAAATCGTCGTTTCCGTCGAGTAAAGCGAGTACAGGAGCGTTACAGAGCATACGCTTGAGAGTTTGAAAAGCTTTCTCTTGCTTGGAAACCCAAACAAAAGGTTTGTCTTTATGAGGTAAAACGGTAAGCAGAACGGCGATTTTCGAGAAGTCGGCGATGAATCGACAGTAATAACCCGCCAATCTAAGAAATGAACGGATTTCGGAAGCATTCTTCAGTGTAATCCAACTCTTGACAGCTTCAATCTTTGAAGGGTCGACGTGAATTCCTTGACTATTAACGATGTGGTCGAGAAATTGGACTTCTTCGAGCCAGAATTCACATTTGGAGAACTTAGCATAAAGGCGACTTCCTTGAAGAAGTTCGCGGACTAAACGGAGATGGCGCGCGTGTTTGTCTCTCGACTTCGAATAGATAAGGATATCATCAATGAAAACAATGACGAAACGATCTAAGAAAGCTTTACACACACGGTTCATCAAATCCATGAAGACCGTGGGTGCATTGGTAAGACTAAAAGGCATGACCACGAATTCGAAATAGCCATAACGGGTACGAAAGGCGGTTTTCGGAATGTCTTCTTCCAATACGCATAACTGATGATAGCCGGAACGTAAATCGATCTTAGAAAAACAAGTAGCACCCTGAAGCTGATCAAATAAGTCGTCGATTTGAGGAAGAGGATAGCGGTTCTTTATCGTGAGTTTGTTAAGTACACGTAATCGATGCACATCCGGAACGACCCATATTTCTTTTTCACGAAAAGAACCGGTGCGCCCCAAGGCGAAGTGCTCGGGCGTATGAAACCTTTATCAAGAAGCTCTTGAAGTTGGCTTGATAGCTCGCGCATTTCGGATGGTGCGAGACGGTAAGGAGCTTTAGCAACGGGAGTAGCACCGGGAACTAAATCGATACGGAATTCAACATCTCGAGTAGGGGGTAATCCGGGTAAGTCGTCAGGAAAGACTTTGGGAAATTCATGAACAACAGGAACGTCTTTAAAAGTCTTCTTTTCTTTCTCCGGGTTTACGATATGGGCTAGAAAAGCAACACATTACTTTCGCAAACATTTGTGTGCTCGAGTACATGACAGAAGCATCAACTTCTTTGAGGGAGTTTCACCATAGACATGAAGTTGATTACCGTTAGGGAGAGGGAAGCGAATCATCTTATCGAAGCATACAACTTCAACATGGTTTTCACAAAGAAAGTCCATACCTAATATGATATCGAAGCTACCTAACTACACAGGTATGAGATTGATCGAGAAGACATGGTTGTTAAGATCCAGAGAACAACCACGTAGGACGGAGGTGACGGTGACGGATTTTCTGGTGGCGACTTCCACATCGAAAGTCTGTAGGAGTTTAGCGCGCTTACATTTTAAAACTTTTTCGAATTCTAACGATACAAAACAATTATCGGCACCAGTATCGAATAAACATGAAGCATAAATACCATTGACAAGGAACGTACCGTTGACAACATTGTTGTTGTTCTGGGCCTGGCGATGGTTGAGGTTAAAGGCTCGACCACGCACAACTTTTTGTTGCTGCTGAGGCTGTAGTGGTGGCTGCGGATGTTCCTGCTTCACAGGTTTGTTCAGGCAGACGTTACTGAAATGATTCGGGTCACCGCACGTGTAACAGGCACGTGCTCTTGGGGCTGGCTGTTGATTGGCCTGAGGAGGAGCTGGTAGAGCTGGAGCTACTTGAGTTTGAGGAGCTGGTTGACGAGGACCACTACGGCAGCTGACAGTAAAGTGGCCGTAGATATTACAGTTGGTGCAGAAGCGACAGTTTCCACCAACTGCGTGATGATAGGTGCATTTGGAGCACAAGGGATGAGGACCAGTATACGCACGTTTAGCTGGGGGTGCGTTTTGAGCAGGAGCCTGGTAAGGCTGGGAGTTGAGCGGTGTAGCAGCGGTGTAGTTCTTGCTAGGGTTTCCTCTTTTGCGTCCCTGACGCTTTCCCTTCGAGTCACTGGGCGGTTCGATAGTAGCAGTTGGTTCGGTGACAACTTGATTGGCAACTTTCACAGAGTTCTTGAAATAACCATCTTGAACTCGCTGGTCGTTGATCTCAGCGCCGAGCATGTAGGTTTCCTCGATGGTTGTAGTACGAGCAACTTTCACGAAATTTGCAACACATTCGGGTAGAGCACGTATATACTTGTTGATGGCTTTTTCAGTAGTATCAACTTGGCTGGGACAGATGATGCTCAAAATCTTGAATCGAGCGGTAAGTCCAGCATTGTCGGGACCATCTTGCTTGATACCCCAAAACTCATTCTCGAGCTTTTGTAGCTCATGCGGAGGACAAGACTCTTTCTTCATCACTTCCTTGAGTTCCTCCCAAGACAGATTTTAGGCTTCGTCATTACCGTGCCTATTTCTTTCGGCGGTCCACTAGTCGAGAGCACGAGACTGGAAGACTCCTGTAGCGTTCACCGTGCGAAGGTCATCGAGGCACACTTTGCCTAAAGGTGACCTCAATGGCGTCAAACCAATGGAACATAGCAGTAGGTCCATCGTTGCCCGTGAAGGAGAGAGGTGCACAAGACTTGAAATTTTTGAAACTGAAGCATGACTTGGGGATTTCAGTTTTTGAGTCGACCGAGGAGTTACTGCTCAAAACATGAATTTCTGAGACGATTTGCAGGTTGACTTTAGCCATTTCCTTGGCTACCATTGTAGCGATGCGCTTAGCGGCGTTGCTGCGCTGGAGATTCCTCCTGGTGTAAGCGAGTAATACCGCTCATGAGGCACACATGTCCTCATAGGCGTAAGCGAGTTAAGCGATTAGTTTTGTTGGTGTATTAATTTATCGTTTTAGATTACGAGAGCTGTGCGAGTAGTGCATATATCGATGGGAGCGTAAAAGCGACAAATCGAGAAATAGATAAAGCGAGAAATCGAATAAAGCGAAAATTCTCAAAATTTAAATACATAAATAGTAATAAACTCGATGATGCGTAAAATCGACTATAGTAGGCTGAAATCAATTGGGAGTGTGCGGAGTTTTGAGACGTTAACTATCCAAAGTGGTTCGATCATCCTTTGAGTTTGGACCCACGCTTTGGCCTAATAGATAGATGCTCTCACCGCAAGCGGCTAACGGCATTATCCTTCGGTTACTACGTGTTCCAAATTATCGGTATAATCGAGACTTTGGTGAGATTGAAAATCGAAAAGAGGAATTGGTTATTAAGATGCGGGTTTCACCCCTAACTTAACAACTATATTCCTAGTTATGGATATACTCACCGATCAAATCGGGAGTTCCACTAGATAGAAATGGAGATTTCCGTCGAGGTTTGGATATCACTCCTAACTCAACGGAGGTATCTCGTGCGATAGAGATTGCGCGGAGTGAATGATCTTATCGAGAGTTCTCAGTTTTTCACACCTAATCTCGACTTGATCACTCGTTTTGTGTGGTACGAGCGTTTCCAAGCGTGTATATTGTGTTAGCCTTAGGAAATGCACATTTAAGTATTTATGGCAAGTAGTTTAAGCATTTAAGTCAAAGATTGGTCAAATTGGGTACTTAGACTGTAGACTAGGTCGAACATGGCAATTCTACCTAATTCCCTACAGTTATGGCTCTGATACCAATCTGTCACACCCCAACCGATGGCGGAATCATCGGGGCGCGGCACTAAGCGAACCAGATTGTCTCATGAGAAGTTCCATAACAATTATTTAACAATATTACATAACGTCTAACATCCCATACTATTAAACATAATATTTCAAATAACCATTACAAAACAGCGTTTTCTCATAACACAAATTCTAGTTTAAAAATCTCTAGATTTATTACAAGCGTTTCTAAAGCATGAATCTAAAACTAAGCAAAACTACGTCCAAAGCATCCAAGCTAAACATGATCCTCAACCTGTTACATATGTTAAAATACAAGTCAATACAATTAAGTAAAGGTGAGCATACTGGTTTGAGTAATACTAGCATAATAGAGAAAGCGTTCGTGAAATAGTCTAATCACATATCATGATACATCAAAACACATCACACAATCTAGGCATATTTCTCATGCTAACTTCCGTGAGAAGGCTTGCGCGTCCATCCTAACTAGACCCCGTCGGGTGTAAGCCACACTATAGTACCATACTAGCTAAGGAGGCAAGTTAACGAAAATAAGTCCTAGTCACATGTTTCTAGTATCACGTATTGAGCATATATAATCAGATTATTCGCGTGTGATAAACAGTTTGATTTGTGAAGTGATTTTGATAGAGGAACATATGTAACACCCAAAAAGTTGCATTAAAGCGAAAACGGGTCAAGTATACTCACTGTGGGTGCGTTTTAGGTGAGACGAGGGATCTGAGAAGAGTCGAGAAGAGCGCTGGATCAGCCTGCATACGCGAACGGAAGTGCATCAGTCTCCGAAAAGCTGAAACGGTGAAGTTTGGTCTGAACAGTAGGCAAGTTAGGCCGAACTTTTATGTGAACATACAAGTTCGAGCGAACTTGTAAGGAACTGCTGAGGTTTGAGTCAAGTTCGGGCGAACTTGTAAGTTTCTCAAGGAAACTTGACAAGTTCGGGCGAACTTGTGAGGGTTTGAAGAGTGGAATGACAAGTTCGGCCGAACTTGTGAAGTTTCCTTAGAAACTTTGCAAGTTCGAGCGAACTTAGGGGAGGTTTCTATTGAAAGTTAAGCATTTCCACTCAAGTTCGGCCGAACTTGACCCTCAGAGGGCAAGTTCAAGCGAACTTGACTAATGTGCTGCACAAAATCAGTGAAATCTCGAGCGAACTTGATGTTTTCGGGTCCAAATCTTGCGTTTTCGCGTCGTTTGCCTAGGAAATCGAGTGCCCATCCCTCCAACCTTAAGCCACTAAGTAAAACTTTGGCTGGAGAGGTCTTTTGGAGCGAACTTAGCCATTTTACAGAAACTCGGGCTGATCCAGGGGAACTTGACGGTTCGTACGGATTAGTCCAGCTTGTGTAAAGTGACGATTTCGTCCTTGTGCTTCCGGATATGAGATCTAGCTTCGACATCGCCTCGTTCAACTCAAAAGTGAACGAAACATACGTCATTAGTCCGAAAATGGTGTAAAAATCAAGGATTTAAAAGGTTTTGCTCAGATCTAGTATAGATCTGAGTGAAAACAAAAGTTTTTATGGAAAAAGATGAAGATTTTCGTAAACAGAATAGATTTGATGAAAACGAAGGCATAGCCTTGTGAAAAATCGTTGTAAACTGTTGTAAAACGTTGATGAACATCATTGTAGTTGAAATCGGGTTGATTCTTACTTAGAGAACAAAGGGTTTCGGGTTTGAGAACTCTGGGCGAAGTTGCAGCAAGTTCAAATGAGAGAATGAGGCTGAGTATTTATAGGTGAAGACAAAAAGTGGGCTGGTGGGAGTCAAGTTCAGGCGAACTTGCGTGATTTCATGCAAGTTCGGGCGAACTTGCTAGGCATTCAAGAGATCCATGCCAAGTTCGGTCGAACTTGCATGGAGATGGAGGTTTTGTTGTTTGGCCAGCCAAGTTCGGCCGAACTTGGGGTCACCCAAGTTTGAGCGAACTTGTTCCAATGTTCGGTTTTCTTCGTTTATTTCGCGTTATGAGTTCGTTTGGCTATTCGGTTTGTATTAGATAGTTACATTAAGCGTTATAAGCGATGCGATAGTGCGATTTAGCGATTCGAACAAGCGAGAGCGATGCGATAGCGAGCGTAATCATAAACATAATACACATAACACATAAGTAACATAAAACCATATAATTAACTGCGATTTGCGATGCGATGAGATATGCGATGCGATGGCACAAGTGTTTATTAAACAACAACACACTCGGCTTGTATAGTAGTACTGCGTTAAATAAGCGAGTAGATGCGATATAATTGAAATAAACATGTTTAATCAATTAATATAACTTTTATAATTCGAATCTCGGAATACAATTGAAGTACAAAGGCACAATATAACAACGAGAAATCGGAGTTGTTACAGTTAGTGTTTGGTTAACGACAGGGTGGCAGGACAACCGAAGTGTTAAGGTTTAGTGGTGGGAGCCAAAGTCAAAGTTGAGAGTGCCAGCGGCCAAAAGCGAATAGTTGGGGGTGATCAGATCCAATAACCCTAAAAATAATTTGGCTGGTGGTGTAGCGTTGGAAGAGGTTGCGTGGGTTGGTGTGGTCTATAAACGTCACCACACAGAAATGCCACCTCGGCTCGAACCGCCAACTCATTTGCTCGAACTGGCATCTCGTTTGCTCGAACCGACACCTTAAGATTTTTTTTTGTGAATCTATGGATAAACTGAGAGTGAGTTGGAGTGAAATGAGGTTGGTTTAAAATAGGAGTGAGGATGGTTTTTTAAAATGAGAATGGAAGGCTATATATATATATATATATATATATATATATATATATATTACATATATATATATATGGGATGGGTAAAATGAGAACCACATTGAGTTGTGAGAACCGTAGGAACCAATATTAGCCATTAATCAACTTGGTTTTGATGGATGAGATTAAAAGACAATAAAACAAAGTAATGATCGTGTTTATTAATGATATCTTTTTGTGACAAAGGGGCATATTGGTCTTTTTACTGTAACTTTAATGATTGGTATAATTATTGATTTTGTTTAATTAATAAGATTGTTTTTAAAAAAAATTAAACATGCATTATTTATTTTCTTTTAATTTTCATAAAATTTTTTATTTTAATTCTCAGTTATTTTCTTAAACATGAATTATTAATTTTGTTTTAAACATAAATTTTAATTCTCAGATAAATTTTTACGCGCGGTTTTTTACCTTTTTCGCGCCGATTTTAATTTTTTACGCGCGGTTTTAACTTTTTTACGTGTAGGTTTAAAACTTCTTTTGTGCGCGCGGTTTTAATTTTTTTTGCGCGGTTTAAAACTTTTTTTACGCGCGGTTTTAATTTTTTTACGCGCCGGTTTAGGAACTTTTTTTACGCACCGGTTTTTAATTTTTTTACGCGCGGTTTTAAACTTTTTTTACGTGCCGGTATAAAACTTTTTTTACGCACGGTTTTAACTCTTTTTTGTCACGCTTTTAAACTTTTTATACCCGCCAGTTTTAAACTCTTTTTGCAGCCAGGTTTTAAATTTTTATTACACGCCGGTTTTAAACTTTTTTGCGCCGGTTTTGAACTCTTTTTACGCCCCAGTTTTAAACTTTTTTTACGCGTGTTTTTAAACTTTTTTACACGCGGGTTTAAACTTTTTTTACGCGCCGGGATAAAAACGTTTTTACGACCTGATTTTAAAACATTTTTTACGCCAATTTTTTTACGGTTTTAAATTTTTTTACAAAAAACTGGTTGGATTACCCGCACTCCGTGGCGGGAATACGATTCGGTTTGTCACGGTATCGGCCCGACTCTCGTATGTTTACAATACCGAAAATTAAGCAAACTACGTATTCGTCTTTTTAAGAAAGCTGACAAACGTATTAAAAAACCAAATTAGTAAAATTATTAAAAACTTGTATCACATATATATATATAGTGTGAGGTATAAAAATGAAAAGTAAAAGAAAAAATTATTTATTAATTTTTTTCGCACCAAAACCAACCATATAAAACTAACCTACATTTTATTGCACAATACACAATAATATCTAATTAAAAGTTGCAACTTAACAAAATTTTGCTCTGAAAAAATGATTTAATTGACAATCAGAAAGAAGCACCGACATAGCATATTAATATCATGTATAATAGATTTTTTTTACCAAAAATATTTTTTTTAGATTTTAAGAGAGAGAGAAAGAGTAGATATGACATTTTGATGGATGGAAAAATCTGATAAGACATTAAAGATAGAGAGAGAAGGAGAAGACATGACATTTTGAGTAAATTATCAAAATAACCTTTAAGATCTAAAATAATAGTGTATATGTGACATAATCTGATTGGTGGAGAGTGGTTCTCACGGTTCTCGCATCTGGGGATGGTTTTCATATTAACTTTGATCTTTTGCCATGTGTTTAAAAGGGAATTCATTTGTTTAATATTTTACAGTACAACGGAGGGCAATATAGACCATCCACGTCCTTCTTTTCTCTGTTTGCATATATCAGCTACAACGATGATAGCCTAGATTGAATCAACCCCAATCAAAACCCTTTCTCTCTGTTCATCCATTTCAAACAAAAAACACATATTATCAATGAAAGGCACTACCATTTCGAATTCTCATTGCTGTCACTAGGATTTGAAGAGTTGGAATTCCAGGCCACTAACGAAGATTTGCAAAGGTTAGTTTTTGGATTTTTTGGCTAGTTGTTTTATGTTACGATTAATTTTTTTACATCTAGCGTCTTGTGTGTTTGGGCGATTGGTTTCCTAAAATAAGGAGATCATTAATTGGGTAGCTTTTTTAGGGTTCTAGATTAACTTGTTTTTTTTTCGATTTTAAAGACTGGGGAAATTTCGAAGTTACAAGAGGCTCTTTGTTTTTTTAGGGATTTGAAAGCGATTCTTCAGGAAAACGAAATAATGAGATTTTTAGGTGCCGTAATCCCCGTATAGATCATTCTTAAAGTGTTCAAGTCAAACTGAAATGTGTTACCCTATAGTAGTTCTGTTAACTGGTTTAAATTTCGTGGGTTGGTTTTTGTGTAGCAAGTTTCTGGGTTATGGATCTTTAAAGAGAGAGAAATCATTTTGTGACAACCTGAAATCTCGAGGTAAAAACAATTCGTTTTCGCAATTATAAATCAATTTATATACTTATTTATTTTTTTAGGCGAATTAATCTTATACTTGTTATAGTTATAGTGGGCAACGTTTAGTCGAAACCAAATTCATATCGTGTTTTACCGACCCGAACCGCTTGAACCAAAGTATATGTTCGCGTGTCGATTCAACCCACTCGCGTAGCTCGGAACTTACGAGACCCAAACCATAGCATGAATATTATATGTTTATACTAGTTAATTAATATATTTTTTATATTAGTTGTTTGTTAATAATAATAATAATAATGATGATAATAATAATAATAATAATAATAATAATAATAATAATAATAATAATAATAATAATAATAATAATAATAATACTAATATAATAATAATAATAATAATAATAATAATAATAATAATAATAATAATAATAATAATAATAATAATAATAATAATAATTAGCCATCACCTCCAACTTACGTTTTATATGAAGCCCCCACCCCAATTTCCAACCTTTCTTTAGTTATGGCCCAACCCCATGAAAACCCCAAAATCGCCTACCTTCCTTCACAGTTACGTACATATGCATGTTTTTTTATTAACCCCAAATCAAAACAAACCCACACCCACTTAATATTGCAATGAGCAGCAAATTGGGCCACACCTTCCCACATGTGATCTCGACCCAAACAAACCCCAAGCCCACCCCTTCTTGTTGTGATACGCATGCATGTATGTATAATCGTATGGGCGTACAGGAATCACACAACAAACCCTAACTCCTGCTCCCTCTCATCTCGACGCACAACAACAACAGCCCCCCTCTCATGTCGCTACCTCTCTCTCTCGCTAACTCCTTCTTGATTGAACTCGGATGTCTTTTGCATCTCGCTACCAGTTAGTATTTTATGACGTTTTTACTATTTGTTTGGTTGTTACATGGCTGCATTAGTGATTGTTGTGATGGACTTGATATTATGGTGTTAATTGGTAGTTTAGAAATCATGGAAAAATATATAGGAGTTTTAGTGTTACGATTTAATTATGTATGGACATGTATAGTTGATTAGGGTTCACATGCTTGATGATTTTAATGATATTGTACAATAAAACCGATATAAACAACCAAAGACCTACTATGAACAATTTATATTAAGTGATCATGGTTGCGTTTATCTTTAGATAATGATTTTGGCGTCTTGCGATGATAGTATGTGGCCTAGTGTTCATGTGGATCAAGTTATAATGCATAGCTTTGTCAAATGTGTTGTATAGGCCTATGAATATGGTTTAGGATTATATCTTTGATGTTGAGCATGGTAAACGTGATACAAACAACTCATAACCTGCTGTGATTAATGTATACGTTCTGCGGGTTCACTAGTTAATCGGTTGCGGGATCGGGTAACGAAAACAGTGAGCTGTCAAGCAGTTACAGCGACTTTAATCGGCTGTAACTGGATCATAATTTAATGAAATCTTGATTTTCTTGAGTCTATAACGTGTTATTTCGAAATACGATTCAAATGGCGCTGGAATCGTGTTTTTTTGGACATCATTTGATATTTTAAATGAATTGTTTCGTTTAAGCAATTAAAGCGTGTCTGTGAGAACCTTCAACTGGAATAACGTCAATCGGATAAACGAGGATTTTTAAATAAATTTTTCAGTAAGCTGCAGTCAGAAAGTGACGAATCTGATTGCTGCTTAGTAAATGATTTTTAATTAATTTTTGGTTAAGAGTTAGAGTCTAAAATTTTAACACGAGTCCAAACCTTCCGAGGGGCCCGTCATATAAAAATATCACAATTTTTTTCAGCTTCGTAGGTATGGTAAACGGACACCCCAAAACAGCCTATTTTCAGTGAATTTTGTTATGTATGATTATAAGTGTATAATCGTCGAACTTGCTACGTTTAATATTCACACATGCTAAATAATTATATAAATGGTTTAATTTCACGTCGTAGGTTATATTGTGAACATGAGCTTGAAAACTGTACGGTGAAATATTTGTGATAACGTGTACGCGTGCTAATTGCTAGATACGTGTAGGAATTCATTAATTGAACTAATTGAAACGGTAAACATATCAGGACAAAGTTGACATTCCTGATTACCTTTCAAGTTTAATCGAGCAAACTAAGGTAAGTTCACAACTCTTTTCTAAAAGCATGCGTCCCCGGTTTGGGACAACACTTTTTACGGTAGCCCTGGTTTGGGCTACGCGCACGTCCCTTGTGTACCACTGAAACATGCTATCCACTGGAGGTGGATCGTACGCTTGGAATAAACGAAAAACTCTATCACAAAAGTCCCTGTATTTTACCGATTAGATTTCCGGGTGGGCATACGCGGGGTATTAGTTGATAACGCTATTAGGTTTGATAAACCTGACACCGTGTTGGGGCCTGGCGTGAACTTCTAACCTTCACTCTTGCTTTAATGTTCATAGACATTATTGAGGGCACAAATGAAACGTCAGCATTCGGTACACAGTTTAGTCATATGATTAGGGTTAGTTACCCAAGTCATACTTAAATAAAAAACATTGTGAACTTTACTTTTACTAAACTCAAGTTTGTGAATTCGCCAACTTTACTGTTGACACGTAGTTGCATGCTTTGCAGGTCAGTATGTACAGCTTTGGACAGACATTGCAATCGGCTGGAGTGGGTGGTTTGTTAAAACTTTATGTTTTTAAACATTTTTTTAATTTGTGGTTTAGTTCCTGTTGGTTTTTAACTTTATTTTCCGCTGCATTATGAACTGCCTTTTGAACAAATTAAAACGTTATCGTTAATCATGTTGATAGTGATGCTTTTATTATTTTAATTGTTTGGTTCAACATGATTAGTGGCTAGATCCTGGTCAGTCACACGGCTCGCGATAAAACTCCGCATGTGGAAATTGAGGGTGTGACAGATTGGTATCAGAGCCATTGGTTATAGTGAACTAGGTTTAAAAACTTTTTGAAAACCAGACTATAACCGTTCTTTGTTGAAAAACCACAACAACACCACACTCCAGATTGCAAGGTTCGTCATACTTAGATGCATACATTATACTCGTACTTTACATTTACATGTGCATTGTTTTCTTTACAACACTATGACTTTTGTGCGAACTAAATGAGGTTAGAACAATTTTTTCCCTAACTTTAAACCGTAACCACAACATGCTAGTGGTAAGGAACTGGTCGTTCCTGAACAACCACCTCAATCACAATACCCAACCTATTTACTCTAAATCAGAAGGTTGCAAGCTCGGCTTAAAACCGTTCCAAACAGTACAACCAACGCGTCCATTCGCGTACATTACCCGTGATTTAACGTTACTGAAAACCGTTCCCAAAATTCATCCTCGACATTTTTCCCACCATCCAAAATAACCCCTAACAAGGAATATGAGTTTCTACGGAGTCATACTTTTGCGTACGTGACGTACTTGGCGCGTCTATTTCACTCTGGACTCCTTACACAAAATGTGAGTAGAATCTTATTTCACCCATAACTTAACCATACGACACCCATTTCATGTGTTTTACCTATCCACACGATTGTCTCGACATGCCCGACATCTAAAACTTATCATCGTCATCCTTCGACGCCGCCAGTGCTGCCAGAATACAGATCCGACTCTCCGTTCGTTCGGTTTTGCGCGTCAATATTGAGTAGACCAGAACCGACCCAAACGAACTCGGATTTAGGCGAATAATATGTCCACGTACTCGTGTCGACGAACTCCATCATCTCCATATGTCGCCATCGCCAGAAACCAATGCTACAGTCTCCAGAAAACAATGGCTGGTAGTCACAGTTTGCGCGTTTGTCATCGCGCAGGCTTGAAACCTAATCATCTGAACTCCGTTTCGAACAAACGATATATCCACGTGACCGTGACGCAACGAAATTTCATTCCATGTCATCACCATCATCGGCCGTTACTGGAGCTGCCGCCGATGACCAGAATAATTGTCGGAGTTCTTTGGTTATTTGACGGATTCTTTGTTTTTCGCTTAATTCCTCGCCTAAGCATAACCAATCTCCTGTTCCTTCGATCCGCAACCGGAATAGCGACACGCTAACAACCATATCACAACCTCCATCGATTAAAAGGCCCCACATTACTTTGTTATGTGGTTAATTATTAGCCTAACTTGATTTGCACCTTAGTACAAACACCTCAGCAAATGGATGTATCCTGATGAATCGATGGTCTTGGGGATATTGGAAGATAGAGAGTCGGATTAGTCAACCCACAGATGAACGCTATGTTTTAGACATTTACCTTACCGCTTATATTGCTAGAGTTGTTATCCCATGAGAGTTTTCTTTTTATACAAACTTTTTCACTGGCGCTTGCATTGGCGGATGTTGACCGTTTTGATGCGATACATAATTTCTATTATTGACTTAGATAAATCTATCATTCATTTATCACGGTGACACTACATCTTTTCTTCTCGATGCAGAAACTCCAATAAGATTGCGCTCTAGCTTAGAGAAATTGTTAAACTTGGTTTTCGATCTTTAGGATCACTTCTTGAAACCTAAAGATGGTGATGTGTTGTTGATACGACCATCACGAGTTGTTTGTTATATCTTTTGGGCTAACAAATGCACCCGCGGTTTTTATGGATCTTATAAACCGAGTGTGCAAGCCCTATCTTGACAAGTTCATCATTGTTTTCATTGACGCCATCATAGTCTACTCTAAGAGCCAGGAGGAACACGAGCAACATCTGCGTCTTATTTTGGAACTCTTGCGGAATGAACAACTTTATGCTAAACTCTCGAAATGCGACTTTTGGTTTCGTGAAGTCCATTTCCTCGGTCACATGGTCAATGAAGCTGGGATTCATGCTGATCCAGCCAAGATCGACTCCATCAAGAATTGGCTTGCGCCTAAACTCCGACTGAAATCCGCTAATCCCTTGGCCTGGCGGGTTACTACCGCAGATTCATTGAAAGATTCTCAAAGATCGCACACCTCTTACTACCTTAACTCAAAAGGGTGTCACCTATAAGTGGGGTGATGCTCAGGAATCCGCGTTTCAGCATTTGAAGGAGAAGATATGTAGTGCACCTATTCTATCCCTACCAGAAGGCACTGATGATTTTATTTTCTACTGCGACGCATCCATTCAAAGACTCGACTGCGTGTTGATACAACGCGAGAAGGTCATTTCTTACGCGTCTCGACAACTCAAGGTTCATGAAAAGAACTACACTACCCATGACCTGGAGCTGGGAGCTGTAGTCTTTGCACTCAAGATATGGAGACACTACTTGTACGATACCAAGTGCACGATTTACACCGATCACAATAGTCTCCAGCACATACTCGATCAGAAACCGTATGGCGGCAGCTCGTGGCCGTTAGAAAAGCTACGCTAATAAGCGTAGAAAACCATTGGCATTTCAAGTTGGTGACAGGGTTTTGTTAAAAGTCTCACCTTGGAAGGGTGTTGTTTGTTTTAGTAAACGAGGCAAGCTCAATCCCGTTATGTTGGACCATTTGAAATTACGGAAATAATTGGCAAAGTGGTGTATAGATTGAATTTACTGGAAGAACTCAGTGGTGTGCACAATGTCTTTCATGTGTCTAATCTAAAGAAGTGCCTATCTGATGAGACACTCGTGGTACCATTCAAAGAGCTTAAGATTGATGATCAGCTCCGTTTCATCAAGGAACCAGTTGAAATCATGGATCGGGAGATCAAAACACTCAAGCGCAGCAAGATCCCTATCGTTCGGGTTCGTTGAAACTCAAAAAGTGGCCCAGAGTTCACCTGGGAATGGGAAGATCGGATGATGCGCAAGTATCCGAATTGTTCAAAAATGACGCATCTAACGCTGAAGTTGCTACTGAATTTCGGGACGAAATTTCAAACCAACTAGGGGATGATGTAACACCCCACGAAAACGCTCAAACGCACTAGCTTCTTCTGTGAATGCATGCTAAATTTCGGGACGGAATTTCAAACCAACTAGGGGATGATGTAACACCCCACGAAAACGCTCAAACGCACTAGCTTCTTCTGTGAATGCATGCTAAATTTCGGGACGAAATTTATTTCAACTTAGGGATGATGTGACAACCTGAAATCTCGAGGTAAAAACATTCGTTTTCGCAATTATAAATCAATTTATATACTTAATTATTTTTTAGGCGAATTAATCTTATACTTCTTATTATAGTTATAGTGGGCAACGTTTAGTCGAAACCAAATTCATATTGTGTTGTACCGACCCAAACCGTTTGAACCAAAGTATATGTTCGCGTGTCGATTCAACCCACTCGCGTAGCTCGTAACTTAGGAGACCCAAACCATAGCATGAATATTATATGTTTATACTAGTTAATTAATATATTTTTATATTAGTTGTTTGTTAAAAATAATAATAATAATAATAATTAGCCATCACCTCCAACTTACGTTTTATATGAAGCCCCCACCCCAATTTCCAACTTTTCTTTAGTTATGGCCCAACCCCATGAAAACCCCAAAATCTCATACCCTACTTCACAGTTACGTACATATGCATGTTTTTTTAACCCCAAATCAAAACAAACCCACACCCACTTAATATTGTGATGAGCAGCAAATTGGGCCACACCTTCCCACATGTGATCTCAACCCAAACAAACCCCAAGCCAACCCCCTCTTGTTGTGATACGCATGCATGTATGTATAATCGTATGGGCATACAGGAATCACACAAAAAACCCTAACTCCTGCTCCCTCTCATCTCGACGCACAATAGCAGCAGCCCCCTCTCACGTCGCTACCTCTCTCTCTCGCTAACTCCCTCTTGATCGAACTCGTATCTCTTTCGCATCTCGCTACCGGTTAGTATTTTATGATGTTTTTTACTATTAGTTTGGTTGTTACATGACTGCGTTAGTGATTGTTGTGATGGACTTGATATTATGGTGTTAATTGGTAGTTTAGAAATCATGGAAAAACATATAGGAGTTTTAGTGTTACGATTTAATTATGTATGGACATGTATAGTTGATTAGGGTTCACATGCTTGATGATTTTAATGATATTGTACAATAAAACCGATATAAACAATCAAAGACCCACTGTGAACGATTTATATAAAGTGATCATAGTTGCGTTTATCTTTAGATAATGATTTTGGCGTCTTGCGATGATAGTATGTGGCCTAGTGTTCATGTGGATCAAGTTATAATGCGTAGCTTTGTCAAATGTGTTGTATAGGCCTATGAATATGGTTTAGGATTATATCTTTGATGTTGAGCATGAAACGTGATAGAAACAACTCATAACCTGCTTTGATTAATGTATACGTTCCGCGGGGTCGCTAGTTAATCGGTTGCGGGATCGGGTAACGAAAACAGTGAGCTGTCAAGCAGTTACAACGACTTTAATCGGCTGTAACTAGATCATAATTTAACGAAATCTAGATTTTCTTGAGTCTATAACGTGTTATTTCGAAATACGATTCAAATGGTGCTGGAATCATGTTTTTTGGACATCGGTTGATATTTTAAATGAATTGTTTCGTTTCAGCAATTAAAGCTGCGTTTTTCTGCAGATTTTGCGTGTTATGTTTTAAGTCATAACTTGGTGAATAATTAGAGTTAGATCCTGAAATTTATACTGTATATTGACTTATGTGTCTGTGTGAACCTCCAACTGGAATTACGTCAATCAGATAACCGAGGATTTTTAAATGAATTTTTTTAGTAAGCTACAGTCAGAAAGTGACGAATCTGATTGCTGCTTAAAAAATGATTTTTATTTAATTTTTGGTTAAGAGTTAGAGTCTAAAATTTTAACACGAGTCCAAACCTTCTGAGGTGCACGTCATATATAAATATCACAATTTTTTCAGCTTCGTAGGTATGGTAAACGGACACCCCAAAACAACCTATTTTCTGTGAATTTTATTATGTATGATTATAAGTGTATAATCGCAGAACTTGCTACATTTAATATTCACACATGCTAAATAATTATATGAATGGTTTAATTTCACGTCATAGGTTATATTGTGAACATGAGCTTGAAAACTGTACGGTGAAATATTTGTGATAACGTGTATGCGTGCTAATTGCTAGATACGTGTAGGAATTCATTAATTGAACTAATTGAAACGGTAAACATATCAGGACAAAGACATTCCTTATTACCTTTCAAGTTTAATCGAGCAAACCAAGGTGAGTTCACAACTCTTTTCTAAAAGCATGCGTCCCCGGTTTGGGACAACACATTTTACGGTAGCCCTGGTTTGGGCTTCGCGCACGTCCCTTGTGTGGACCACTGAAACATGCTATCCACTGGAGGTGGATAGTACACTTAGAATAAATGAAAAACTCTATCATGAAAGTCCCTGTATTTTAGCGATTAGATTGCTGGGTGGGCATACGCGGGGTATTAGTTGATAGCGCTATTAGGTTTGACAAGCCTCACACCGTGTTGGAGGCTGGGCGTGAACTTCTAACCTTCACCCTTGCTTTAACGTTCATAGACATTATTGAGGGCACAAACGAAACGTCAGTATTCGGTACACATATGATGAGGGTTAGCTACCCGAGTCATACTTAAATCAAAACATTGTGAACTTTACTTTTACTAAACTCAAATTTGTGAATTCGCCAACTTTACTGTTGACACGTAGTTGCATGCTTTGTAGGTCAGTAGGTACAGCTTTGGACAGACATTGCAATCGGCTGGAGTGGGTGGTTTGTTAAAACTTAATGTTTTTAAACATTTTTTTAATTTGTGGTTTAGTTCCTGTTGGTTTTTAACTTTATTTTCCGCTGCATTATGAACTGCCTTTTGAACAAATTATAACCTTATCACTAATCATGTTGATAGTGATGCTTTTATTATTTTAATTGTTTGGTTCAACATGATTAGTGGCTAGATCCTGGTTAGTCACACGCCTCGCGGTAAAACTCCGCATGTGGAAATTGAGGGTGTGACACATTTTCGTTTGTTTTGCACACAAATCGCTCTTTTTCTGGGTTGGGTTTTGGTTTATACGCTATTCATGTCGTGATGAATTTTGGGTTGTTCAGGTTGGGTCCGGCTCTACATCAGTGGATGATTAGTAGCTTCAACAACTTGATCAGTAAAAAAAACCACTGCTCTTAACCAGTAGCTTTATCGATTCATAGGGTTTACGATTTATTAATGTTAATACATAAATGTATCTTGTTTGTTGTTTGTATTAGTATTTTTAAAAAGTTGTGACCCCCACCCTATTTTGTTATTTATTTGTGGAAATGCAGGTCGTGGCTCAGGCAAACACGTACAAGAAGAAAACAAGGAGATGTTTGCTAGAGCCTCTTTCAGTTAGTGTCCAATGCTGAGTGATCGTTCGCATTAGCCGACTCTCTGAATATTCTCGAGGGTTCTCAGGATAAAGACAGCCTTAATGTACCCGGTCAGTGTCACACCCTGAAATTCCATGTAAGTCCCGGTGGGCCTGGTGGGGAGTATTGTGACGTAAGATTGATAATATCATAACCAAACAACACAGAGTACACAGTGGGAGTCTTGGATTTAAAATAATATTACAAACCGTAAATGTTCGAATGTTCAAAATAATAAATACAGACGACTTGTAATAAGATCCACAGGCGGATCGTAAAATGTACATAAAGTGATCAACAGACTTTGGGCACGACTAAGGACTTGCAAGATCCTCTACGTCACAACCAAGCAGCTCCCAGCCTATTACGTGATGTACCTGTAGATTAGTCTTTTAAAATACGTCTGTTTACACTAGTAAACACAAATAACCGTCACATTTTGAAAATCTTTCAAAATTTGATTTAAGTGCACATGGCACATTTTCATAAATAACTTAAGGCAATTCAAAATGATCTTGTACACAGTTTTACAAGTCTGTCAATACATATGGGGTCCGGTGCAAAAACCGAATAACATGTTTAATCGACACGCCACTTAAATAACTCCAGGGAAATCATCAAGTGAGGTGGTGGATTGAAGTAGGATAGCCCAAGCTTCCAAATAATCACACATTTCCATCATAAGTCTTGTTTCAAGAACAAGCTCGGTGGATACAACAATTGTGGGTTAAGACCCTTTTCAAAACAAAAAGTTTAGAGGTGTTTTACACCTCCTAATTTGTATGAAACAACCTTGGCTAGCTCCCTAATCATGGGCTCGATTAGAGGCACAAGTAGCACAAGTTTGTTTATTAAATAAGGTTTACAACTTTATCTTTCAAAACAGAAAGTTTGGCCTCAAAAATGGTATTGTTCCACCTTGGTTTTCCATTGAAAAGCTATGG
Source organism: Scalesia atractyloides (assembly GCA_947069175.1). Lineage (NCBI taxonomy): Eukaryota > Viridiplantae > Streptophyta > Magnoliopsida > Asterales > Asteraceae > Scalesia > Scalesia atractyloides. The sequence goes on from CAMTDV010000030.1 coordinate 35,784,085, forward strand.
TAACAACCATTGTAGAGGAAGAAAAAGTGAGGAAAACATGGAAAAAATGAAGTTATAAAAAGATAAAAATAAGCAGAAAATTGTAGTCACTTTGGTCCTCATTTTGGATGAGATTTCATCTTAGTTTGCCCAAGAAAACTTGTGAAAACCTTCCTAGAGGTTATCCAACTGTTTTAGAAGAAAGAACAAGAAGAAATTAGAAGAATAAGTGAGTTAAAACTCACTTTTAGTGGCTGAAGTTTGCTGAAAAACTTAGCTGAGTTTAGAAGAGTTTTTTAAGTGATTGGGGGTTGTAAAAGTAGAATAAAGGATGTGGAAGTGTTCGTGACACATGACGAAGTGTCAAATAAGTGTAAATCTCGCGATTGAATGATCAAGTATTGTGTATGAATGAAATGCTTTAAGAATTACGATTACACGAGAATTGTTTACGAGTTATCTTATAGTGCGAACTATATTAATAAACGTGGGTATGAATTGATGTATAAACATGTATAAGTAACACATAAAGATTAATTTCATTACGATCGAAGTCTCGGATTTACAATGATTTGAAACCAAATGTGATTACAAAGGAAATGAGTTTCTAGAAATAGAAATAGGATACAATCTTACTAAAAATGGAAAGTTACGAAAGGCGAAGCGTTACAGTCTCCCATCCTTTAGGAAATTTCGTCCCGAAATTTAGGAAGGTGTAATGAACAGATGTGGATACTTAGTCTTCATATCACTCTCAAGTTCCCAAGTAAATTCAGCGCCACATTTACCTTCCCATCGAACCTTGACTATGGGAGTTCGACTGCGCCTCAATTGCTTGACACCTCGATCCATGATCTCGACAGGTTTTTCCTTGAAGTGTAGGGTTTTATTGATTTGAAGATCTTCGAGTGGGACTTGGAGTCCTTCTTGAGCTAAACATTTCTTCAAGTTTGAGACATGAAACGTAGGATGGACGTTGTTGAGTTCTGGAGGTAGATCCAGTCGATACGCTACCTTGTCAATCCTTTCGAGAAATTTGAAAGGACCTACATAGCGAGGTGCGAGTTTCCCTTTCTTACTAAAATGAACTACGCCCTTTCATGGGGATACCATGAGAAGTACAAAGTCACCTACTTCGAATTCCAAAGGTTTGCGACGCTTGTCAGCGTAACTCTTTCGTTGGCTCCTGGCTTTCAGTAAGTTGTCTCGAACCTGTAAAATCTTGTCCGACGTCTCTTGTATAAGCTTGGGACTGGTGATTTGAGCTTCTCCGATCTCGTGCCAGCAAATAGGCGAACGACACTTACGACCATACAATGCTTCAAATGGTGCCATTTGAATACTAGCGTGATAACTATTGTTGTACGAGAATTCTATCAAGGGTAAGTGCGAATCCCAGTTGCCACCAAAATCGATTACGCATGAACGAAGCATATCCTCTAGAGTTTGGATAGTACTCTCGGTTTGACCATCGGACTAAGGGAAAAAGCGGTACTAAGATTGAGGAGTACCAAGAGCAGTTTGAAATGTTTGCTAAAAGCGGGAGGTAAAACGAGCATCGCGATCAGAAATGATGTCAATTGGGATACCATGACGGCTATTGATCTCCTTCGTGTAGACACGAGCCAATTTCTCGACTTTGTAATTTTCACGAATGGGGAGGAAGTGAGCGGATTTGGTTAAACGGTCAATGATAACCCAAATACTATCATGACCAGAAGAAGTGCAAGGAAGTTTAGTAATAAGGTCCATAGTGATGCTTTCCCATTTCCAGACATGAATCTCTGGTAGTTCGAGTAGGCTAGAGGGACATTGATGTTCGGCTTTGACTTTGGAGCGCATAAGACATTTTGAGACGTAGAGAGCAATATCTCTCTTCATACCAGGCCACCAGTAAGATGTACGAAGGTCGTGGTACATCTTGTCAGCGCAAGGATGAACGGAATATCGAGACTTGTGGGCTTCATCCATCAAGGTGTTTCGAAGGTTTCTACGATCAGGAATCCAGATACGATTGAGGTAGTAAAGAATGCCATCAGGCTTAGACTCAAGTGGGTTTTCTACACCACACTTCAACTCATTATCAAGGTTACCCTCATTAATGGCTGAGAATTGTGCCTCGCGAATCCGCTCATGAAGTTTTTCCAAGGCTTGGTAACAATGAATACTCTTTACATGAGTTTTACGACTAAGTGCATCAGCTACCACATTTTCCTTGCCAGGGTGGTAGCAAATATCGCAGTCGTAGTCGTTTAATAATTCTACCCAACGACGCTGACGCATGTTGAGTTCCTTTTGATCGAAGATCTGTTGAAGGCTCTTATAGTCGGTGAAAACCGTACACTTAGTACCATAAAGGTAGTGTCGCCAAATCTTCAATGCAAAAACAATTCACCAAGTTCAAGGTCGTGCGTAGTATAGTTCTTCTCATGGATTTTGAGTTGTCTCGACACGTAGGCAATGACCTTGTCCCGTTGAATAAGTACGCAACAAGGGCCTTCGTTCGAGGCGTCGCAATACACGACGAAATCGTCATTTCCATCGGGAAGTGTGAGGATATGAGCATTGCAAAGCATATCCTTTGAGGGTTTGGAAGGATTCCTCTTGCTCAGGACCCTAAACAAAAGGTTTATCTTTTTGTGTCAAGGAAGTGAGAGGAACGACGATTATCGAAAAGTTCGAAATGAAGCGACGACAATAACCAGCTAAACCAAGAAACAAACGAATTTCAGACGGAGACATAGGAACAATCCAATTCTTCACAGCTTTGATTTTTGCAGGGTCAACGTGAATACCGAGTTCGTTGACGACATGACCTAGGAACTGAACCTCTTTTAGCCAGAATTCACACTTGGAGAATTTGGCGTAAAGACGTTCAGTACGCAAAAGCTGGAGGATAAGACGCAAGGGTCGCTCGTGTTCTTCTCGCATCTTGAAATAGATGAGGATATCATCAATGAAGACGATCACGAACCGGTCAAGATAAGGTTTGCAGACACGATACATTAAGTCCATGAAGAGTTCGGGTGCGTTGGTCAAACCAAAAGGCATGACCACGAACTCGTAGTGACCATAACATGTGCGAAAGGAGGCTTTGTCTATATCTTCTTCGAGAACTTGAGGTTGATGATAACCAGAACGAAGGTAGATTTTCGAGAAGCAGGTCGCGCCTTGAAGTTGATCGAAGAGATCGTCAATACGTGGAAGTGGATATCGGTTTTTGACTGTGAGCTTATTGAGTTCACGATTGTCAATGCACATCCTAAACGATCCATCCTTCTTTTTGATGAACATAACAGGTGCGCCCCACGGAGAAGTACTAGGGCGTATAAAGCCTTTATCAAGTAATTCTTGAAGTTGGCTAGATAGCCGTGGGTGCGAGACGATAAGGGGATTTCACTACAGGAGTTGTGCCAGGAATAAGGTCAATGCGAAAGTCAACAGAATGAGGAGGAAGAGGACCAGGAAGATCCTCTGGGAAGACATCAGGGAAATCGCAAACAACAGGAACGTCACTCACGCTTGGACCCTTGTCTTTCTTTTCCACAATGTGGGCGAGAAAGGCAAAGTATTCCTTATGTAAGTACTTGTTCCCTTGGATACACGACATAAGCTTAAGACCTTTAGAAGGCTTCTCGCCATAGACGTGTAAAGAATCACCATTGGGAAGGAGAAGACGAATGAATTTCTCAGAACAAACGACTTCAGCACGAAATCGCCTAAGCCAATCCATGGTTACTATGATATCGAAGCTACCCATTTGCATGGGATGAGGTCAATAGAAAATGTATGATCGTTTAGATTTAAGGAACAATTAGAAAGAACAGAATCGACAGTGACGGACTTTCCATTAGCGACTTCGACTGTGAATGATTTGGGCAACTTAGAACGTACACACTTAAGCAAGGGTCCGAATTCAATAGATACAAAACTTCTATCTGCGCCAGTATCAAATAAATAAGAAGCATAGACATGGTTGACGAGAAACGTACCAGTTATGACGTCATTAGCATTCTGCTCCTGATCGGTGGTGATAATGAAAGCTCTGCCTTTAGCTTGTTGAGGCTGCTGCCACTGGTTGTTGTTGTTGCGTTGGGGGCAGACGTTGGCGAGATGATTAGGATCGCCACACTTGAAGCATGCTCGAATAGTAGCGGCTTGGGGTTGATATGGGTTTGGGGCAGGGTTTGCAATAATAGTTTGGTCTTGGGTAGGCTTTAGGTTTAAGCGACATCGGTCGGCGAAATGCCCAAACCTGTTACAAGTTGCGCATTTGCGACACAGAGTGTTAGCGGGATGGTGGTAAGAGCATTGGTTACACTTGGGCCACGGTGCAGTGTAGTTCCTCTTTGGTGGTTCAAGGGTTGAGGTAGTGGAAACTGATTGTAAAGGTATCGGGTTTTGAGAAGTAACAATCGCACAATTTTGACTAGAAGCCTTCCGCTTCTTGTTCTTGTTTTTCTTGGGAGGTTGGGAGGGTGAAGGTTCAGCAGTGGTGGTGTCGGTGGTAGCTTGGTGTGCATGCTTCGTAGAAACCTTGTCGAAGGTTCCATGAAGAATACAATTGTTGTTGAGTTCAACGGATATACTGAATACATCCTCAAGGGTTTTGGTTCATCAAGGTGGGTGGAAAGCAGCGAATGTATTTGGTAATGGCCTTGGGAATGGTGTCGACTTGACAAGGGCAGAGAACACTGAGTTGTTTGAAGCGTGTTGTCAGGCCAGAGTTGTCGCTACCAGTTTGCTTCAAATTCCAAAACACATTTTTGAGTTTTTGAAGCTCGTGGGGAGGACAAAACTCATCCTTCATCAATTGGTTTAGTTCATCCCAGGGCAAAACGCGGGCTGCGTCATTTCCTCTCTTGTTACGCTCAGAGGTCCACCGTTCGAGAGCCCTCGAACGGAATACCCTTGTAGCGTTCAGGGTTTGCAGGTTATCGGGACACTCACTTTGAAGGAAGGTGAGTTCATAGCATCAAACCAGTTCATCATGGTGGTGGCACCATCTTTTCCAGTGAACTCTAAGGGTTTGCAACATGAACTGTTTGAACTGAAACGTCGTCTTAGGTGTTTCCACATTGGAATCGACGAAGGCGTTGGGGGTTTCATTAACGGTTTGAATTCGGCTCACAATGTTTGGTATAACCTTGGCCATTTGCTCGGCCATCTGTTCAGCGATCAAACCTACGAGATCTTTCTTTGATATTGTGTCCTCGTTGTTGTTAGAACCTGTTTTGAACCAGATCGCGACTTCTTGGACGAACTTGGGGAAGACATCTGGAGGATCGAAAGAGAAGGAAAGGATGGGACTTGATCATAATTCGAAATAAAGTTTTGCATGTATAAGCATGTAAGTATCATGTAGCACATACGATTCACATAAATTGCATATATTCGGCAAGTATTCAACAAGTATAATCACGTATTAATGCGTAAAAAGAGTATAAATTTAGTTTGTTCACGAGGATTATTATTGTTTTTGATTGCAAGAGATGTGCGAATTGTGCATCGGGTTCGAAATGAACGAGGTAACAAGTATCAAAACACATAGAAATTGAGATAACATAAAAGAGAGGCTTATTAAAACATTGGAGTGCTTCGGGTTGAGAAACATCGACTATTTCAAAGTGAACCGAAGATCCTTTCAAATTAGAAAAACGTGCTTTGGCCTATAGGTAAAATTCTCTCGTTGAGAAGCGACATTTTACCCTTCCAGTTACTACACGTCTCTAATCGATTGAAAAAACGAGACTTTGTTGAGATCGAAAATCGAGGAACGGGACTAGTTGACAAGGTACGGGTTTTACCCCTAACTTGACAACATCGTACCCTAAGTGTGGTTGTTTCTTACTAAACGAGGAGTAAATTCTGACTCGTTAGTAAGATCCACTAGGGTGTGAAATGGAAGTTTTCCATCAAGATGTGGATATCACTCCCAACTTGATGGTGTAACCTCATGAAAAATCGAATACGCGGAATGAGGGATTTCACTAAGAATTGTGGGCCATTGGGCCTATTTTGGTGCAAATTGTCTCGTTGGTAAAGTATGAATGTCTTCAAGTATATTGTGCAAATTTCTTAGGAAAGACACATTGTATAATTAAGACAAAAGAACAGGTAGAAGCAAGATAGGAAGAAATAGCATTTTAAACAAGAATCAAGAATGGTCAAAGTTTGGTTCCTACTATAGACTAGGTCGAACATGGCAATTCTACCTAATTCCCTATAGTTATGGCTCTGATACCAATCTGTCACACCCCAACCGATGGCGGAATCATCAGAGTGAGACGAAATAGATTGCTCATCACACATAACACTATTTGCGACAATAACTAATTCAAAACCGATATCATTGCATATAAAAAATTGCCAAGTGCATTACAAGGAAATGCAAATTACAACAATTTAAAAGACAAGTACAATAAGTTCAACAAAACAAAATATTCAAATCTAGTATTTCTTGTGCGTTTCTATGTCGTCCCTACTAGATTCGTCATAAACATCATCATCAACAACCTGTAACATGTTAAAAATATGGTTCAACGCAAAAGCATTGGCGAGCACACAAATTTTAAAGTACATAGCATAAGTATAAAAATAATTTACTCGAATCCACATGGCAATTATATACAAGGTAAACTAGCATGCAATACTAAATGTCAAACCCAAGTGTCCACAAGAATTATTAGTGTCCCTCGCCACAAAAGTAACGAGACTAATTATGAATAAAGCTTAACAATACCCCGACGAGCGGCATGCTACTCCTATAGTGCTATATATGTTAATTTGGGCTTGCTAAGTTAATGACAAAAGCATGTATGTATCTAGCATGAACCTAAGCATAACAATAAGCATGCATAACAGATTGAGTGTATAAAGTATGTTGTGTATATTTGTGTATTTTGTAATTTAACATGTTACAACCCAAATTGTGTAAAAGTTGAAAATGGGTCAAGTGTACTCACGGTTTTGCAAGCTTCCACTTGAAAATTCCGTGAAGAGTTGTTGGTTTGGAGATGGAACACCGAGTCCTTTTACATGAGGAAACATAGGTGTGTGAGTAGTTTGGATGATAACGGTGGATTTAGATTCGAAATTTAAAGTATAACAAAAGTAGGTATACGAGAAAATACTCACATAGACTTAATACTCGTTCTTGACACTATAGAACCCATAGGGGTTGTTAAATACCCCTTAGAATCGTAATGAGAATTTAAGTACTTTAGATGACGTAACCTAGCACCATGACGAATGATCACTTGATTATCATCGAGGGTTCGGTTATTATATTTTTATATATGTTCAATTCATTCTATATAGCTTATTGTATAAGTTTAGTCCAACATGTATTACAAGGATCTCATATAAGTCATGCAAGGAGGTAGGAGGACAACCTTCCATTTAAGACCTCTTTTGTATATTAACCAATGCACAAGCTGACATGAGGACAACAAGGATGGTCATGAATGAAAATGGAAATGAACAACTTCTTACTATTCTAAGTGACCGAGTAAGCATCAACCCGAGTTTCCACTTCCGACATGGAAAGAATCAACTAAGTGTCGACAGTTAAACGGGGCTAAGTTATCTTTAAGTCTAGTAAACCATTTAGGATAGCAAGGTGAAATCATCAAGTGAGGTGGTGGATTGAGGTAGGATAGCCCAAGCTTCCAAATAATCACACACTTCCATCACAAATCTTGTTTCAAGAACAAGCTCGGTGGATACAACACTTGTGGGTTAAACCCTTTTCAAAATAGAAAGTTTAGAGGTGTTTTACACCTCCTAATTTGTATAAAATAACCTTGGCTAGCTCCCTATCATGGGCTCGATTAGACGCACAAGTAGCACAAGTTTGTTTAGTAAAAGTGAGTTTAAATAAGGTTTACAAGTTCATCTTCCAAAACAGAAAGTTTAGCCTCAAAAATGGTATTGTTCCACCTTGGTTTTCCACAGAAAACCTATGGTAACATCCCTAGAGACACTACAACCATTGTAGAGGAAGAAAAAGTGAAGAAAACATGAAAAAATGAAGTTATAAAAAGATTACAACCATTGTAGTCACTTTGGTCCTCATTTTGGATGAGATTTCATCTTAGCTTGCCCAAGCAAACTTGTGAAACCTTCCTAGAGGTTATCCAAGTGTTTTAGAAGAAAGAACAAGAAGAAATTAGAAGAATAAGTGAGTTAAAACTCACTTTTAATGGTTGAAGTTTGTTGAAAAACTCAGATGAGTTTAGAAGGGTTTTTGAAGTGTTTGGAGGCTTGTAAAAGTAGAATAAAGGATGTGGAAGTGTTCTTTATATAGGGAATGGAATAGGGTTTCAATGGGTTGGGCTTTGGACAAGATTAGTGGGTCATTAAGGCTTGAAACAAGCCCAAACACACCCTTAAAGTGGGTTATCCCCATTTTTTTTTGTTAAATAAATGTTATTATTTGGCTAATTTGTTACCTTTTAACGGGTTATGAACTTGTAATAAGGTGTGGCATGATATTCCTAATGTTTTGTTATTATATCCTAAGGTCTTATAAGCAAAATTAACATGTTTTAAAAAGATTAATCTCGACTAACCATTAACAGGTTCGTGACACATGACGAAGTGTCAAATAAGTGTAAATCTAGCGATTGAATGATCAAGTATTGTGTATGAATGAAATGCTTTAAGAATTACGATTACACAAGAATTTTTTACGAGTTATTTTATGGTGCGAACTATGTTAATAAACGTGGGTATGAATCGATGTATAAACATGTATAAGTAATGTATATTCCACATAAAGATTAATTTCATTACGATCGAAGTCTCGGATTTACAATGATTTGAAACGAAATGCGATTACAAAGGAAACGAGTTTCCGGAAATAGAAATACGATACAATCTTACTAAAAATGGAAAGTTGCGAAAGTCGAAGCGTTACACCACCATTATGCGACTGAGGATATTTTTCGCCTGAATCACTTTTTCACCCGAAACCTCTTATTCGCCTGAAACCATGTATAGTGAAACCTTGTATGATTCGCCTGATGGTTGTGCAACGCCACCACTACAAACCACCGAATCCATTAATCTTTGCACTTTTGCCGATAATGGTGAAACCGTTGTAGCGGCGACAATGATGAAGATGTTAACGTTGTATGCGATGACAGCTAGGGTGCGATAGTGGCTCTAGGGTTTACTCTCGGGTCAGCAATTAATGGAAACGATCAACTTTCTGTTTAACTAAATTCTTAAAATTGATTTTTTATGAATTCGTATTTTACTTTATTATAAACTTTTATTAAACCTCTAAATCTATGTGATATTTCACCAATTAATTATTCAAACGTTTTACGGATATTTGTGTTAGTATGTTGTGTTCCCTGTCACATCACACGAGCACTGGTCTCTCTATCTAGTGATGAATAGTAATGAACTAAAATAATAATTATTTTTAAAATATTTCATTTATTAGTCAATTTGACTTTTACTAATGGGGTGGTGATTCAATGGCATATACAAAGTGTTTAAAAACTTGAGTTTGGGAGACGGGGGTCTTGAGTTCAAGTCCTACGAACGACATGAATTAAAATAAATTAGCCGTTTAAAAAAAGTTAATTTGATTTTTTTCTTGCTTGATAACTTTAATTTGATCTTTTTTCTTTCTTCATAACTTTGATTTGATTTTTTTTTCTTGCTTGATAACGGATGTCGTGCTGCTACCATAATGAATCAAATAGAAACCATCTGAACAACGTTAATTTGTTATCAGTATTTACTTGATTGTTTTTTACTTTCGATAAATTCACACCGTATCGCTACTGTACGATATCGAACAATAACGATAACTTGACCTGTATTTATTTTCATGGTTTCTGGTTTCGGTAACTTTCATTTATACAACTTTGTCTGCGATGATAAAGGAATATCGGTACCAATAACATGACGATTTGCACCTTGAAATACCGTTCGAACAACATCGTTGCCGTTGCTGATACCAGTGTTCGTTCTTATTGTCTCAATCGATATAAAACACGTGTTGCTTTCTATACCAAGTGTGTATGTCGTACCGATCATGTAACGAACCTAACCAATACCGATCAAATTCCTGCGATAGCATACCGCGGCAACGCGCTAAAAAATAACAAAATTAATATTAAAATTAGTTGTTAGTAAGAAAAGATTATATTAAAATTAGTTGTTAGTAAAAAAAGATTATGTGTCAAGTTAATAAGCTCTTAATAAATAAAATTTGGGGTTAAATGTATTCTTGTACGGCAAATGGGATTTGTTCGTATTCGATCACACTTGTTACTAAACCCCTTTCTCACTAGTCCACACTCGATTCTTCGTCTTCAACAACAACATCATCTCAATTTCAACAAACCAAAAGTAATCAAATCGAATTTTGCAACAGTTAGCGCAATTTCTACATCATCCGCCATGGTCAAAGCTATTAGGGTTCATGAAGTTGGTGGTCCTGAGGTGTTAGTAGTTGTTATAGTAAAATGGTATAATTGTAATAAGTCATAGATGAGGGACTAATATTGTACTTTGTAACAGTTAGGTTGTTATGACAGCTAATGACTGTTAATAAATACAACCAACCCCAAGCTATGAGATTAGGCTTGATTTGGGTTTTCCCTCCTTCTCTGTGATTCTCTTATTCCAGGCTAACAATTGGTATCAGAGCCACCGATTCTCATCGGAGCTCATTGATTCCGACCACCACCACTTCTCAGATCATCTTCTCCGGCGAGTTATTCGTCGTATCCACCCAATTCCTTCAAAATCAATCCAATTCCTTCATCAATTCTTTAATTCGTTCTATTCTGCTTTGGGAGTGATCAATTGATTGATCATTCTACTCTGTATCATCAATCAGTTGCCTGTTTCTTGATTTGCAATTTTCGTTTCATTCTTGTTGATTTCATTACAATCCCTTCAGATGGTTACTCGAAACCAGGAAGTTGAACGTCTTGCAAAAGACATCAACCGAATAGATGCATTTACAACACAAAATCAAGAAACCCTAGTGGGCCTGAAAGCAGCTTTTGGTCAGTTGCAGGCAACATTCTCGAAATTGGAACAACAAGGCACTTTGATTCCAAGAAATGAGGGTGATAGACTTAGTAGCAATCGTTTAACAAAGGTGGAATTCCCCAAGTTCAATGGTGATGATGTTGAAGGGTGGTTGTATAAGTGTGAACGTTTCTTTTCAATCGATGACACTCCTGAAAGATACAAAGTCAGATATGCTGCTGTCCATCTAGAGGGGTAGAGCCTTGCAATGGCATCAAGGTTTTATGAAATCCACTGGGAAGCAGATCTGTGATGTGACTTGGGATGAATATACAAGAAATGCATCCACTAGATTTGCTGCAACACTAATAGAGGATGCTATGGGTGCACTCAAGGCATTAACCCAAACTGGTGACTTAGAAGACTACTGTGATGAATTTGACCTACTCTTGAATAAGGTAACATTACCTGATGAATATACAATTAGTCTATTCATTGAAGGGTTGCAACCTGAAATTAAGTGTCATGTAAAAATTTTTAAGCCTAAAACATTAAGGGAGACATATTCTTTGGCAAGATTACAGAATCAGTCAAATAAGACCTTGGGTTTGGGAAGTATGAGTAACACAGGTTCCACCAGTTACAAATACAATTCCCAATCCACAAGAACGAATAATTTGACAAATATTGGCAAGCAACCTGTGCTAGCCACTCCTGTCAATTCTGTACCATCAAATGCAATTGTCCACAAGAAAGTTACAAATAAGTACATGGATAACAAAAGGGCAAAAGGGGAATGCTTCTATTGTAATGAGAAATATGGACCTGGTCATAGTAGAGTCTGTAAAGGTAAGAAACAACTGTTCTTGGTAGAAGTGGATGAGTATCTTGAGGATGAGGAAATTATAATAGAAGAAGAAGAACATTCTGTTCAAGGTTGTAACATTTGTCAAAAACGGGTTTCCAAAACCCGCTCCGTTTTGTAATCGAATATCAAGTTATAAATGTCACGTTGTATATTTATGGTTATTTTGATTTTTAATGATACATAATTAATAAACAAACTAAACTATAAAAGTTACATTTGATAAAAAGTGAAAACAAAATAAATAAAAATGAAATGTTGCTGCCGGGACTCGAACCCGGGTCAGCCGGAACCTAAATCCAAAGACTTAACACACACCCACATCACCACTCCGCCACTTGTTGTTTTCTGTCATCTCTAGGAAACAAATAACTCTTATATACAAATATAGTTAAACCGGTTGCGCTGACTGAGAAACCGAAATCGGCAATTCAACCGTCTAATCGTTTGATTAATCGCGCATTCAGGTTTATAACCGATGCACCGACGATTTTAATCAATTCGGAATTGAATGAACATCAATTTTCATCATCATCGGTTTTTATAACCGAAAATAATCAAAGTCCAAATTACTTCAATCAAAACCCTTCTCGCGACTCAGAGACATCAGACAAACCTTCCATTTTACTTTCGTCGTACTTTCGGTCCATCAGAACGCTTAAATCAACTCGCCGGAAATTTCTGCAAGTTCGCCGGAAAACCGTATTCATCATCAAAACGGTAATTCTTTCAATATCGTCGTAGTCTAACAATTGTTAAGCTATTTCTAACTTAAACCTTTCAATTGAAATCGAATTCAGACACCGTTATCAGATAATTTCAGTTCGCCGGAAATTTTCTGGAAATCTTTATTTCCGTCTGTGAAACGGTAAGGACCTTCAATCACATTGTTAACGTTTGTTTATCACTTCAATTCCACGATTGGCTAATCAAAATGGCTAATTGTTTGGTTCAGTTGAGGTGCACAAAAACAGAGCCGACGCATTGCCGGAAACTCTGTGATAAATCATTCCTACGGTATGTTTACTTCCAACACCGTCTCTGCTATTTCATTTTAGTCTTATGAATGTTTGATAATCGTAAACGCAAGAAACGGATTAGTAATTCAGTCGACTGTAATTTGAATGAAGAAGACGAAGTTAGTTAAGTTATAAGTTTATTTAAAATCAGTAATATGAACGGGTTAGACACACAGTCCAGCGGTGGACTGTGTGCAAAACACACGCGCATGTCACGAGTTCGATCCCTGATACACGCACTCCCTATGTAATAAAATGCCTTTTTGTTTAAAACTGAACCGGGTTAACTCCGTTAGTTGTTAAGTATAATAAAAACCGAGATATTAACCAGGTTAGACACACAGTCCAGCGGTGGACTGTGTGCAACACTAAGTCGCACGTCACGCGTTCGAAACCTGTTACTGGCACCGGGTTGTTGAATTAAAAGGTTTTTGAAATTAAAAGAATTTTGGTTAAATCGAATTAGTATATAAATATAATTAAAAACAAGATTATTTCGGGTTAGACACGTAGCTCAGTTGGTAGAGCTGCGTGCACGCGTACGGGAGGTCTCGGGTTCGAGTCTCGCCCAGCGCATTCATGCACTTCGACCGAACCGGTCAACAGGTCAACAAGTCAACGGTCAACGGTCAACGCAAAATAAACATTTTTTTTATATTTTTATTTATTTAATTTAATTTAAAATCAATTAAAAATACTTAAAAATAACATTTTCAAAGATAGAAAATAGCCTTAAACTCACAAAAATATATCTAAAAATTCCATTAAAATCCTTAATAAAATCCACTCATTTACTATATTTTTCCGTTATTATTTAGGTTAGTAATTCTCGTTGTTCATTTCTCCCGACTCGTGCGCATCTCTTCATCTCCAATCAAACGCACCCAATGTGAGTGAATCTTTACAAATTCCCCGTTTTAATCACGTTTTGGGGTGTATCATGTGTCTTGCTATATATTATATTTAAATCATTGTGCATACATCATATCATGAACATGTGTATTCAGTTTGTTTCAATTGTTGTGTGGTTATTGTTAGATGCAATTTTTTCATTTTCAGTACATGCAATTTCATAGGCCGCCGCTCCCCATTACATTATGAGCGTTGAGCATGTTCCCCATTACATTATGAGCGTGAACCTGGCGTGCCCACATACGATCGGCTCCGTTTGATTGAGCCTTGATCGCACAGACATTTTTTCATTTTCAGTACATGCAATACGATCGGCTCCGTTTGATTGAGCCTTGATCGCACAGTTTCATTTATGTTATTTATTGTATGATGTTGGTATGTCAATATATGCTATCATATGTTATTGTATGTTATAGATGTGATTGTAAATTGCTACTGCCTGATTATTTACATTTGCTCATTTATGATTATGCACAATTTTTCATTGATAAACTAACAAGTAAATCCATAATAAATGTTTATCTAACAAGGTTCACTCGCCAACTTATGTTGACCCAAAACCCCCCATTTTTACACATGATACAGGTGAACCAGCTGCAGCCAGAAACACATAGGATTGGACTAGAAGAATAAAATGATTTAGAGCTTGGAACTATTTTGTTTGGTTATTTCTTTGTATTGTATGGACATGTTTGGATTATTTGGAATGTAACTTTGACTTTAATAAATATGAAACATAAATGTCATGAGCTTTGGTGATAACCCAATTATGCCCCGACTCTTATTCCACTGCGGGTCGGGGTGTGACAGATTGGTATCAGAGCCATGACTATAGGGATATAGGATAGGTTATTAGACCCTTAGAGCCTATACTATAGTTGATTAGAAATTTTAAGATTATTGTGTGTTACATGCCAAACTTCATGATGTTTATATGTTTTATGTTTAATGTTACATTCAATATTATGCATGCATGTTCATAAGTATAGATTATCATATAATGCCTATCATGAATCATATTCTCATAACATATCACATCCATGAAAGCACACACCACATCATGATTGCTTTTACAATGATTTTTGTGTTTCCAAATCTCATCAAAGTGAGTTCTCATGACGGGCATGTAGTAACTGGAAGGGTACCAGTACCGGTAGTCAGAACGTCCTGTCTAGGTTGGCATTCGTATAAATCCAAAATAAAGGACCAGTTTGCCTACCTGGGGACTAACGATGAGAGTACGAAGTACCTATTAGGCCAAAGCATGCTATACCAAACGTCGTGTGAGCTAACCCGACTTTGAGTTGTCATTGTGTCTACACCTGGACACATTCCGACCATACATCTCGTAAACATATTTTGTGGTTTGCATTCGGGTGATGCAAGTGTTAAATCGCCAATACTAATGTGAATCCTACCAAGCCAATAGCCATGGGGGCCCACATGACTATATAGGTGAAAGTATGGGGGACATTTGAGGCCCAACATGAGCAAACCCAAGACATCCTATGGATGTAGTTGCATTATTGATATTTATGTTATTTTCACTTTTCTTAAAGACACATGACACCTAAAAAGACTCCATAAACTCACAATCTTCTTATGTATGTTCCTGTAGATGTCGTCCATACAACAACGACGGTGTAAAAGATCAGGAAGGTCTCAGGAACGCTTGGCCACACAAATCGCGAAACAAATGGCTACGATACTGCCTGACATTGTGGTCCAAGTACAACAAGCCCTCGCTACAAATCCTACTAACCCTCCCCAACAAGACGACCAGAACATCGGCAACCCTCCTACCAGCAAGTGCTCATATAAACATTTCAAGTCTTGTGATCCTCCTAAATTTGAAGGGACCTAAGGTGTCACTGCCCTCCTCCACTGGTTTGAGGAGATGGAAAACACTTTTCTCAACTGCGATTGTCCTGAGGATCGCAAGGTTCGATACGCCACCGGAAGACTATTTGGGGTAGCTCTTACCTGGTGGAATACTGAAAAAGGGAAGAGGGGAATTGATGAAGCAATAGCCTTAACTTGGGAGGAGTTAAGGGAAATCATGACTAGGCGTTTCTGTCCTAGGAGTGAAATTAAAAAGTTGGAGGACGAATTTCATTCTTTAAAGCAAAAGGAGGGTGATCATACCACCTATAATAAGAGGTTCTTGGAGTTGAACCAAATGGTTCCAAATTTGTTCACCCCAACTTATCGTCTGATCGAGCATTATATTCGAGGACTTCCCTCGAAAATTCAAGATTCAGTTCTCAGCATCTCACCAGTAACACTTGAAGCTGCTATGGAGCTAGCAACTGAACTGACCGAGAATCGAATTCGCAACGGGAAGTTCAAAGAAGAGAAAAAGAAAGCCCCTGTTGAGGGTCAAACTTCAAACCATCCCATCTCTTCCTCTAAGTTTGCTAACAAGAGGAAGCGCAACACCAGAAATTTCGCTGTTACACAAACCAACTCCCCTATTCCTGCTGCACCCATTACCCAGGTTGCCCCTTCACCCGCACCATACAGAAGACCTTACACTGGCCCGTTACCAAAATGCAACCGTTGCTAATATCACCATTCTCCTGATCATCCTTGCCAATATTGCACCGGCTGTGGTCGCGCAGGTCATACTGTTCAAACCTGCCGCATGCCTCAACGAACGAACCGCCACCAACCTTCAACTCAAACCAACCAACAAATAATGGGTCAAGCCCAACAACCCCTACTATTACCACCCACCCAACATTTAGCCCAAACATATTACCAACCCAATTATTCTATGGGTCAACCAATGCGGGCTTGCTACAATTGCGGAGACCCAAGCCATTTCAGAAACACTTGTCCAAGGTTGGTAAACATTATTCATGCTCAGGCCCAAGCCAACCCGGTGAATCAAGCGAACAAAGCTCCTCCACCTGCAAGAGGAAGAGCTTTCAATATTAACGCTAATCAGGCTAGGGCTGACGGCAATGTGGTTAACGGTACGTTCCTTATAAATGGTAGATATGCATCTATGTTATTTGATACTGGTGCGGATAGAAGTTTTGTGTCCTTAGAATTTGAACCTATCTTAAACCAAAATCGGGATAAGCTCATGGAATCCATAACGGTAGAAGTTGCTGACGGGAAACCAGTTTCATTAAACTCTATATTACGCAACTGTACACTCACCTTAAACGACCACGATTTCTCAGTCGACCTTATTCCTATGAAACTAGGAAGTTTTGATATCATAATTGGTATGGACTGGCTCAGTCAACATCAGGCAGAAATTGTATGTCGCGAAAAGTTTATACGTATTTCTCTTTCAAACGGTCAGACTCTTCGAATCTTTGGAGAAACCTCGTCGAAAGGGCTCAGCTTAATGTCTTGTCTCCAAGCTCAAAAATATCTTCGCAAAAGTTATGTCGCGTTTTTAGCTCATATCATCAAAAAGGGAACCATGGAGAAGAAACTTGAAGACATTCCAGTAGTAAAAGATTTCCCGCGAGTTTTTTCCTGACGACATTTCAGGACTTCCTCCAGTTAGAGAAGTCGAATTCCGTATTGATCTTATACCTGGTGCTACACCAGTTGCAAAGTCTCCTTATAGGTTAGCCCCCTCTGAAATGCAAGAGCTAGCCAGTCAATTACAAGAGTTGACTGACAAGGGATTCATACGTCCCAGCTCATCGCCTTGGGGTGCACCTGTCCTTTTTGTAAAGAAGAAAGATGGATCGTTTCGTATGTGCATCGACTACAGAGAGCTCAACAAATTAACAATCAAGAATCGCTATCCTTTACCTCGCATTGATGATCTTCTTGACCAACTTCAAGGAGCCAGCTGCTTTTCAAAAATCGACCTTCGATCTGGTTATTATCAACTTAGGGTGCATGAAGAAGACGTCCCAAAGACCGCATTTCGAACTCGTTATGGCCATTATGAATTCATGGTCATGCCATTTGGTTTAACCAACGCTCCAGCTGTCTTCATGGACCTAATGAACAGAGTCTGCAAACCTTATCTTGATCGATTTGTTATAGTCTTCATCGAGGACATTCTTATTTATTCAAAATCTAAATCTGATCATGAGCGTCATCTTCAACTCATCCTTACACTTCTAGAGAAGGAAAAGCTTTACGCCAAATTCTCCAAATGCGAATTCTGGTTAAAAGAGGTGCAATTCCTCGGGCATGTAGTCAATGACAAGGGAATACATGTCGACCCTTCAAAGATCAAAGCGGTACAAGAATGGCAAGCTCCACGTACACCAACTGAAGTAAGATCTTTTCTTGGTTTGGCTGGTTATTATCGTCGGTTCATTTCAAACTTCTATCGCATTGCTGTACCACTCACGGCTTTAACTCATAAGGGAAAACCTTTCATATGGGGACCCAAGCAAGAAGAAGCCTTCCAAACCCTTAAACAAAAACTCTGCGATGCACCAATCCTCACTCTTCCTGAAGGTTGTGATGATTTTGTGGTCTATTGTGACGCGTCAGGGCAAGGATTAGGATGCGTTCTAATGCAAAGAGGAAAAGTTATAGCTTATGCTTCGAGACAACTCAAGACGCATGAGAAGAACTACACCAGCCATGACCTAGAACTTGGAGCCGTTGTGTTCGCTCTTAAGATATGGAGACATTATCTCTATGGTACTAAGTGTGAAATATACACTGACCACAAGAGTCTTCAACATATCTTCAATCAAAAGGAGTTAAACATGAGGCAACGAAGATGGGTCGAACTTCTAAATGACTACGACTGTAAAATTCGATACCACCCTGGCAAAGCAAATGTGGTGGCTGATGCACTTAGTCGAAAGGGTTATGTGAACTCCATTCGTCTTCTATGTTCGCAAATTATAACCAACATTATAGATCAAATTCGAGAAGCCCAGCACGTTTCAATAACGGAAGATGATGTACGAAAGGAGATGTCCTGTGGAGCTGAGCTTAAAATTGAAACTAAATCTGACGGTATTCTGTACTACCTAGATCGTATCTGGATTCCTAACCACAACAATCTTCGTGAAATTCTTATGAAGGAAGCTCACAAAACGCGATACTCTATACACCCAGGAGCCGATAAGATGTATCAAGACCTACGATATACCTATTGGTGGCCTGGAATGAAAAAGGATATTGCTATTTTTGTTTCTAAGTGCCTTACATGTTCCAAGGTGAAATCTGAACACCAAAGACCCTCAGGACTTCTGGTTCAACCTGAAATACCTGTATGGAAGTGGGAAAATATAACCATGGACTTCATTACCGGGTTACCTCGCACTTCTGGTGGGTACGACACTATATGGGTAATAATTGACCGACTTACAAAATCAGCTCACTTTATTCCTATCCGCGAAGATTCCAAGAACGAAAAGCTAGCTCGTATTTATATCAGCGAAATCGTAAGCCGACATGGGGTACCGTTAAGCATTATTTCTGATCGTGATGGTCGTTTCACTTCACGAACATGGCAAGCAGTACAATCCGCTATGGGTACGCGGTTAGATCTCAGTACCGCCTATCATCCTCAAACTGATGGACAATCTGAGCGCACCATTCAAACTCTTGAAGATATGCTTCGAGCATGTGTCATAGACTTCAAGGGAAATTGGGACGCCCATCTACCATTAGTTGAATTTTCGTACAACAACAGTTATCATTCAAGCATCGGCATGGCACCTTTTGAAGCCTTATATGGTCATAAGTGCCGATCTCCTGTATGTTGGCACGAAATTGGGGAGGCTCAAATCACTGGTCCAGAATTGATCCAAGAAACCACAGATAAGATCCATCAAATCCGAAACAATCTTCTAGCGGCCCAAAGTCGTCAAAAGAGTTATGCAGATAAACGACGGAAGCCTTTAGAGTTTAACATTGGTGATCATGTACTTCTAAAGTATCACCGTGGAAGGGAGTAGTTCGTTTTGGTCAAAAGGGCAAGCTAGCACCACGCTACGTAGGACCTTTCAAGATACTCGAAAGAGTAGGACCTGTAGCATACAAGCTTGATCTACTAGAAGAACTCAACAGGATTCATCCCACATTCCACGTATCAAACTTGAAGAAGTGCCTCGCTGATGAGAACCTCCACATTCATCTGGAAGATATTCAGATTGATGAATCTATGCATTTTATTGAAAGACCAGTTGAAATCATGGACTTCGGAGAGAAACGTCTACGACGGAGTAGCATTCCAATTGTTAGGGTACGCTGGGAGTCGAAACGGGGACCTGAGTTTACTTGGGAACGTGAAGACTCAATGCGCGAAAAATACCCGCATCTTTTTCCTACTACTTAAATTTCGGGACGAAATTCCTAAAAGTAGGGGATACTGTAACATTTGTCAAAAACGGGTTTCCAAAACCCGCTCCGTTTTGTAATCGAATATCAAGTTATAAATGTCACGTTGTATATTTATGGTTATTTTGATTTTTAATGATACATAATTAATAAACAAACTAAACTATAAAAGTTACATTTGATAAAAAGTGAAAACAAAATAAATAAAAATGAAATGTTGCTGCCGGGACTCGAACCCGGGTCAGCCGGAACCTAAATCCAAAGACTTAACACACACCCACATCACCACTCCGCCACTTGTTGTTTTCTGTCATCTCTAGGAAACAAATAACTCTTATATACAAATATAGTTAAACCGGTTGCGCTGACTGAGAAACCGAAATCGGCAATTCAACCGTCTAATCGTTTGATTAATCGCGCATTCAGGTTTATAACCGATGCACCGACGATTTTAATCAATTCGGAATTGAATGAACATCAATTTTCATCATCATCGGTTTTTATAACCGAAAATAATCAAAGTCCAAATTACTTCAATCAAAACCCTTCTCGCGACTCAGAGACATCAGACAAACCTTCCATTTTACTTTCGTCGTACTTTCGGTCCATCAGAACGCTTAAATCAACTCGCCGGAAATTTCTGCAAGTTCGCCGGAAAACCGTATTCATCATCAAAACGGTAATTCTTTCAATATCGTCGTAGTCTAACAATTGTTAAGCTATTTCTAACTTAAACCTTTCAATTGAAATCGAATTCAGACACCGTTATCAGATAATTTCAGTTCGCCGGAAATTTTCTGGAAATCTTTATTTCCGTCTGTGAAACGGTAAGGACCTTCAATCACATTGTTAACGTTTGTTTATCACTTCAATTCCACGATTGGCTAATCAAAATGGCTAATTGTTTGGTTCAGTTGAGGTGCACAAAAACAGAGCCGACGCATTGCCGGAAACTCTGTGATAAATCATTCCTACGGTATGTTTACTTCCAACACCGTCTCTGCTATTTCATTTTAGTCTTATGAATGTTTGATAATCGTAAACGCAAGAAACGGATTAGTAATTCAGTCGACTGTAATTTGAATGAAGAAGACGAAGTTAGTTAAGTTATAAGTTTATTTAAAATCAGTAATATGAACGGGTTAGACACACAGTCCAGCGGTGGACTGTGTGCAAAACACACGCGCATGTCACGAGTTCGATCCCTGATACACGCACTCCCTATGTAATAAAATGCCTTTTTGTTTAAAACTGAACCGGGTTAACTCCGTTAGTTGTTAAGTATAATAAAAACCGAGATATTAACCAGGTTAGACACACAGTCCAGCGGTGGACTGTGTGCAACACTAAGTCGCACGTCACGCGTTCGAAACCTGTTACTGGCACCGGGTTGTTGAATTAAAAGGTTTTTGAAATTAAAAGAATTTTGGTTAAATCGAATTAGTATATAAATATAATTAAAAACAAGATTATTTCGAGTTAGACACGTAGCTCAGTTGGTAGAGCTGCGTGCATGCGTACGGGAGGTCTCGGGTTCGAGTCTCGCCCAGCGCATTCATGCACTTCGACCGAACCGGTCAACAGGTCAACAAGTCAACGGTCAACGGTCAACGCAAAATAAACATTTTTTTTTATATTTTTATTTATTTAATTTAATTTAAAATCAATTAAAAATACTTAAAAATAACATTTTCAAAGATAGAAAATAGCCTTAAACTCACAAAAATATATCTAAAAATTCCATTAAAATCCTTAATAAAATCCACTCATTTACTATATTTTTCCGTTATTATTTAGGTTAGTAATTCTCGTTGTTCATTTCTCCCGACTCGTGCGCATCTCTTCATCTCCAATCAAACGCACCCAATGTGAGTGAATCTTTACAAATTCCCCGTTTTAATCACGTTTTGGGGTGTATCATGTGTCTTGCTATATATTATATTTAAATCATTGTGCATACATCATATCATGAACATGTGTATTCAGTTTGTTTCAATTGTTGTGTGGTTATTGTTAGATGCAATTTTTTCATTTTCAGTACATGCAATTTCATAGGCCGCCGCTCCCCATTACATTATGAGCGTTGAGCATGTTCCCCATTACATTATGAGCGTGAACCTGGCGTGCCCACATACGATCGGCTCCGTTTGATTGAGCCTTGATCGCACAGACATTTTTTCATTTTCAGTACATGCAATACGATCGGCTCCGTTTGATTGAGCCTTGATCGCACAGTTTCATTTATGTTATTTATTGTATGATGTTGGTATGTCAATATATGCTATCATATGTTATTGTATGTTATAGATGTGATTGTAAATTGCTACTGCCTGATTATTTACATTTGCTCATTTATGATTATGCACAATTTTTCATTGATAAACTAACAAGTAAATCCATAATAAATGTTTATCTCACAAGGTTCACTCGCCAACTTATGTTGACCCAAAAACCCCCATTTTTACACATGATACAGGTGAACCAGCTGCAGCCAGAAACACATAGGATTGGACTAGAAGAATAAAATGATTTAGAGCTTGGAACTATTTTGTTTGGTTATTTCTTTGTATTGTATGGACATGTTTGGATTATTTGGAATGTAACTTTGACTTTAATAAATATGAAACATAAATGTCATGAGCTTTGGTGATAACCCAATTATGCCCCGACTCTTATTCCGCTGCGGGTCGGGGTGTGACAAAGGTGACCCTCAAATTTCATTAAATGCTATTATGGGCATTCCATCTTTCTCAACCATGCAGGTGGTGGGAAGGATTAGAACCAAGTACTTGTATATCCTGTTAGATAGTGGATCCACTCACAATTTTATGAGCAAAGCTTTGGCTCAGAAATTGAAATGTCTATCAAACAGATTCAAAATGTACAGGTTACTGTGGCGGATGGAAATAAAGTAGAATGTGTCAACGTATGTAAGGATTTTCAGTGGTTAATGCAGGGAAATTGGTTCACTGCTGATATGTTGGTCATAGATCTCAACAACTATGACATAGTTCTTGGGATTCAGTGGTTAGAAACACTTGATGACATTGTGTGGAATTTCAAGAACTTGACCATGAAATTCAACATTGCTGGTCAGGATTTTGAATTAAAGGGCACTAAGAGAAAAGGGGTTAAAATTTCCTCTATGGAAAAGATTACCAGCCTAATTCAAGAAGAGGAAAGTGTAGTTCAGGCACAATTGTTCACAATTCAAGATTCAGCTGATAATAACTGCATGTATTAGCCTGTGATTGGGAAACCAATAGAACAAGAAGGGTTGGAAAAGCTGTTGGAAGCCTATGGTGATATTTTTGAAGTTCCAAAAGGGTTACCTCCTGTTAGAATGGTGGATCACAGAAGTAGGCTCAAGGATGAAAATGTAAACTTGAATTTGAAACCTTACAGATATCCCACTGCTCAAAAAGACATCATTGAACAGATGACTCAAGAGCTGTTGGATTCAGGGGTAATTAGACACAGTAACAGCTCTTTTGCTGCTCATGTGGTCTTGGTAAAAAAGAAAGATGGGTCCTGGAGGATGTGTGTGGACTATAGAAGGCTAAATGAGGCAACAGTAAAGGATGTCTTCCCAATTCCCTTAATAGAAGAATTACTGGATGAGCTACAAGGGGCTAGCATTTTTTCTAAATTTGACCTAAGGTCAGGCTATCATTAGGTTAGAATGTATGAACCTGATATTTACAAAACTGCTTTTAAAACTCACCAGGGGCATTATGAATTTTTAGTTCTTCCTTTTGGACTCACTAATGCACCAGCCACTTTCCAATCTTTGATGAACTCTACTTTTAAAGAGGTTCTCAGGAAGTGTGCTTTGGTTTTCTTTGATGATATTTTAGTATATAGTAGTAGTTGGCATCAGCATTTGCAAGATCTACAAACTGTCTTGCAGCTGATGAGAGACAATTCTCTCAAGGCCAAAAGATCTAAATGCTCATTTGCAGGGGAAAAAGTGGAATATTTGGGTCATGTTATAACAAAAAATGGGGTTT
Organism: Scalesia atractyloides; assembly: GCA_947069175.1. Taxonomy (NCBI): domain Eukaryota; kingdom Viridiplantae; phylum Streptophyta; class Magnoliopsida; order Asterales; family Asteraceae; genus Scalesia; species Scalesia atractyloides. The sequence continues at coordinate 35,808,156 of CAMTDV010000030.1, forward strand.
CTACTGATCCTGCAAAGTTGATTGCAATCCAAGAATGGTCTACACCTGGTACCATTAAGGAATTGAGGGGGTTCCTTGGGTTGGCAGGCTATTATAGGAGGTTTATAAAGAATTTTGGAGTATTAGATAAGCCTTTAACTGAGCTATTGAAAAAAGACAACTTTAAATGGAATGATTCCACCCAACAGGCTTTTGTTATTCTTAAACAGGCTTTGAGTACCCCATCTGTTCTTAAACTGCCTGATTTTTCAAAAATATTTGTTGTGGAAACAGATGCTTCTGCTAGGGGTATGTGTGCTGTATTAATGCAGGATGGTCACCCACTATCATTCATTAGTAAAGCCCTTTCTAATAAACATCAATCCTTGTCTGTTTATGAGAAGGAACTGATGGCCATCATCATGGCAGTGAAGCATTGGCACCACTACTTGGTGGCCAAACATTTTATAATAAAAACTGATCATCAAAGTTTAAAGCATCTCTTAGAGCAAAAGATTGTGACTCCTCTGCAACAGAAATGGTAAGCTATAACTATGAAATTTCATACAAAATAGGGGTGGAAAATGTGGCAGCAGATGTCCTATCCAGAATGCAAGGTATGACATTATTTCAAATGAGTATAAGTTCAATAGATGCTGCTCTATGGAAGAGGATTGAGGAGTCATGGCAACAGGATCCTCAAACTCAGGCCCTTATCAACAGATTGCAAAAAGGTGAAGTGATTCTCAACAAGAGTTGGAATGGTCACATACTGAAAAGAAAAAACAAGATTCTCATTGCTAATGATGCACTTCTTAGAAAGGACATCATTAACATCTTTCATGCTTCTCCCATGGGGGGTCATTCGGGTGCTATTCCCACTACCAAATGAATCAAAGAGTTGTTCTATTGGAAGGGATGTACTAAGGATGTCCACAGGATTGTAAAGGAATGCACCACATGTCAAAGATCAAAGTATGAAACTGTTGCTTGTCTTGGATTATTACAACCATTGCCTGTCCCCTCAGTCTATTTTCACCGGTATAGCAATGGATTTCATTGTTGGGCTACCAAAGGTGCAAGGAAAAGACACTATCCTGGTCGTTGTTAACAGATTAACTAAGTATGGGTCATTTCCTACTGCTCAGTCACCCTTACACTGCTTCTACAGTAGCTAATGTTTTTATGGACCAGATTTTCAAGATTCATGGCTGCCCTGCTACAATTGTATCAGATAGGGATCCTATTTTTCTAAGCACCTTCTGGAAAGAGTTCATGAAATTGCAAGGAATCCAATTAACTATGTCTTCTTCTTACCATCCTCAAACTGATGGTCAGACAGAAGTACTCAACAGGTGTTTAGAGTCCTATCTGAGAACCATGTTCATGGATGCACCTTTAACTTGGGTTAAGTGGATTCCTTTAGCCCAATGGTGGTACAATACCACCTGGCATTCTGCAATAAAAATGTCTCCTTATGAAGCTTTGTTTGGAGTTAAACCAAGCATTCACATTCCTTATATACCAGGAGACACTTCTATAGCAGCTGTGGAAGACTATCATAGAGACAGGGAGGGCATGATTAAGAAGTTAAAGGCCAATTTGAAAGTGGCAAGAAACAGGATGAAACAATTTGCAGACTCTCACAAGTCTGACAGAGAGTTTCTACCTGGTGATTGGGTATATGTTAAGCTGCACACTTTTACCCAACATTCTCTCAAAACTCATCATAATAGGAAGCTATCTCCTAGATATTTTGGGCCCTTCCTAATCCTACAAAAAATTGGAAAGGTTGCTTATAAATTGGATTTACCTGAGACTGCTCAAATCCACCATACATTGCATGTGTCACTGTTGAAGAAGGCTCAGGGATCTCATATGTTAACTGGTCAGCTGCCACAGGGGTCACGGTTCACACTGCAACCACGAGCCGTTTTGGATAGAAAAATGGTGAGAAGAGGTTCGAAAGCTGCTAAGCAGGTTCTGGTGCACTGGGAAGGATTATCTGTTGCGGATGCTTCGTGGGAGTATTTGGATGACTTCCAATTGCGCTTCCCTGAATTCGAAATTTGATCTTGAACTAGTTTTCCTTAAGTCAAATTTTTTAGGGCAAAAATGTTAAAAAGGGGAGGGTATTGTTAGTAGTTGTTATAGTAAAAGGGTATAATTGTAATAAGTCATAGATGAGGGACTAATATTGTACTTTGTAACAGTTAGGTTGCTATGACAGCTAATGACCGTTAATAAATACAACCAACCCCAAGCTATGAGATTAGGCTTGATTTGGGTTTTCCCTCCTTCTCTGTGATTCTCTTATTCCAGGCTAACATGAGGTCTCCCTTTCTTATCTTAACTCCCGTTATGAATTCTCTTATGTTATCAAACACAATTAAGCTTTTTCAGACTGATCAAGTGGAATTATAACGGTTTATTTGAACAATTTGAAGTTTGTGGTTATGTAAATCCATGATACTGAGAATTGTTCTGTTGGTGTACTTGCTGATTGATGGAAATAAGTTGAGAAAAGTAGGCTGGTTTTTGCTTATTTTTTTAGAATTGTTGATTGAAGATTTGTCTGTTGTTAATTAAAGGGGTAGGAAAGTAGGATATGCTTTCTAATTTTAATTGTAGGGGTGTGGATTTCATACATGAAGCGAACATAACACAGAATTCATGGGTTCGAGTTTAGTCTCGATGGATTTGCGTCAGTTTCACCGCCAAACATGTTTAGCTGTTAGCTTAACGGGTCATGTTCGGGTTGACCTGTATAACGTGTTTATTTTAAAAAAAATTGTGTTGTATGTCATAATTAAACATTTAAACTGAATTGCTGTTTTATGTCAAAATTTAAAAGATACAAGAGAATTGAGCATTGGGGTTTTTGCGATTTTTTTATATATGTGTGTATTTTTTGTTGTACTTTTGTAACTAGAGTATTGATATGCAAAAGCAAATAAAAGAAAATGTGGGTTAAATGGGCCGGATTCATATCGACCCGAAGTGTGCTCAGATTTCCGTCTTCAATATCAACCTGCAAAAAGTCGTGTCTATTCAGTTTTTCAAGAGTACTTGTTACAAGTTTTTAGCAGTGTTAACATCTACATTTTGACAACCTGATTATGTATATAAAAACAGTCTAGTAGTTCATAGTCATGAAAAGCATAGTGCATCTCTATTTGTTTTGATATTGTCTGGCTTACATTCTGGTCAATTATTCAGTTTAGAACGACTTTTTCTTGTTAAGTATTTAATTAAATCTTTACAGGTCCTGAAATGGGAGGATGTTGAAATAAGGGAACCAAAAGATGGGGAGATTAGGGTGAAGAACAAGGCCATTGGGTTAAACTTTATTGATGTTTATTTTCGTTCGGGTGTCTACAAGGTACCTGCAGTTCCATTCACACCAGGTTTTATCTTATTGCTATATAATGATATCGAATACTGAGAGCTCTATACACTATTAGTTATATGTCTATAATGTATCTATTAGAGAGTGTTTTTTGGACTTTATTTTTTACTATTTTGAACTATGGTGGATACATGTTTTGTTTTCTTATTTTTATGTCTTTTGGTTTATATGTGAAGATATGGAGGCGGTGGGAGTGGTGACAGCTGTTGGTCCGGGGCTAACGGGTCGGCAAGTGGGAGATGTTGTGGCGTATGCTGGGAATCCAATGGGAGCATATGCAGAAGAGCAGATACTTCCTGCAGATAAAGTTGTACCCGTCCCTTCTTCTGTTGACCCAATTGTAGCAGCTTCTGTTATGCTTAAGGGAATGACTGCTCAGTACTTGCTCCGCCGTTCCTTTAAGGTCAAATTTCCTTTTTTTTTATAATTCAGAAATTTGTTTAAACGGGTGATTATAGCCTAAAGTGGAAACGGTTCGGGTGGGTTGCGAGCCTCTTTCTAATACTTACAACCTTCCAAACCATTCTATTAATATATTTCATACAGAAAAAATTTCAAACTGGGGATAATCCTTACGGGTAGCAAGTCATCCTAAAAGTTAGATTATTATCGAAATAATAAAAAATTGTAATTATAATGCAAACACTAATCATGTACAGGAAAAAAAAAGAATTTGTGTTCTCGCTCATATTTTTGTATTTGCACAGGTAGAACGTGGACATACAATCCTTGTGCACGCTGCAGCTGGTGGAGTTGGATCACTATTGTGTCAATGGGCCAATGCACTTGGAGCCGTTGTCATTGGAACCGTTTCAACCAACGAGAAGGCTGTTCAAGCCAAGGAAGACGGGTGCCACCATGTCATTGTCACCAAACAAGAAAATTTTGTTGAACGCGTTGCTGACATCACATCCGGCCAAGGGGTTGAAGTAGTCTACGACTCTGTTGGGAAAGACACCTTTGAGGTATTTTGAGCTTCTATCAACGAGGTGGCAAATGGGCAGGTTGGGTAACAAGTTATAAAGATTGTAACTTTTGATATTGGTGGGCATAGTTATTAATGGCCAGTAGCGATAAGGTACCTATACGCTACGTAGTGAATAGTGATAAATAGCGGGCGGCTATTTATAAATAGGGATACCCTAGATTTTTTTTTAATTTATGTGTATTATATCAATATACCCTGGTATATATGCTATTTTACATGTATATTTAACAAAAACCTAAAATCTAGCTATTTTATAGCTATATTTAATTGCTATTTATATTAAAAAAAATAGGATGTCGCTATTTTCGCTATCCATCGCTACAACCCTAATAGCGACACTATACATATACGCTACGTAGCGTGCTATAGCGATCATTACGATCGCTATTGACAACTATTTTGGTGGGAAGAGGCTGGGTACTTTTTGTTCATGGAAATTGTTGTTTCAGGGATCGTTAGCGTGCTTAAAAACCCGAGGCTACATGGTGAGCTTTGGGCAGGCATCTGGTACGCCAGACCCTGTACCGTTGTCAGCACTTGCATCTAAATTCTTGTTCTTGACCTGGCCTTCTCTCATGCATTACACTGCCAAACGAGACGAGCTGCTAGAAACTGCTGGTGAGGTATTTGCCAACATTTCAACTGGGGTTTTACGGGTTCGGGGTAATCACAAGTACCCTCTGTCTCAAGTGGCTCAAGCCCATCAAGACCACAGGATCAGTTGTCTTGATACCGGATGGGGTTGGCCTGTAAGTTCATGATGTGCTACCTTTTTGTACTTTGTTTATTCAAGTGTTTGTTTTAGTTTTTCTTGTCCTAAAAGCATTGTTGGTGAATTGTAATTTGGTCCAACACTTTGTTAACATGTGGTGTTTTATTTCGTGTCGGCGTGTCAACCCTACACGTCAGCCTACTTAGGCCATCCACTATAGGAGGTTCCAAGACTAGCTCCACCTTAGCACTTGTCCACCGTGCCAGGCTGGAACCAAAATCGGTCCAAAAAACACACCCTCTTTCTCTCCCCCAGTCCTCCCTTATCTCATAAAACCCGTTTTTGAGCTTTTTTTTTGTGCACAAAAATGCCCGCCATGCCCTCTCTACTCAAAACCCCCCTAAAATCGATTATTATGGATGCTCTTACATGTCACGAGAATTAATATTTTTTTACCCGGCGTATTCTTTCAAGGAGAAAAACATCATGTACAAGTGTGTAAACGAGCTGAGTTGCTCGTGAGCTATTGGAGATTAACTCGCTAAAAGCTTGAAACAAGCCTAACTTAAAATTTGTCATTTCCTTTTATGTCGGTTGTGTGTGCCAATCCAAGGGCTCTTTAGTGGTGTGATGATTAATTGTAATTTTTTACCGTATATTTTGTTAAGACACATCATGTACCGGTGTGTAATGACCCAAGCCACTCATGGGCTAATCGAGATTAGCTTGCTAAAAGCTTAAATCAATGCAACCTTAACGAGCTTAAGCTTGAGTCAAAATTGGTGCTTATTCAATAAACGAGTTCTAGTTTCGTGTGTCTAAAGGAACTCATTATTTATGTATAAAATGTTAACGGGTGAAGCGAGATTGAAAAGTATCGGAGATGGCCCATTTACAACGCTTAAGTTATTCGTCTCTTTTGCCAAAACTTGTATAAACTGATTTAAATATCATGAATCGCATTACCCACTCGGATTGATTTAGCAAGAATGGATATACAAACACATTCTCTTTCATGCTCACTTTGTAGGGAGGCTGAAGGAGTTCACGAAACACCTATTCACCGGATGCCTAGTATCATTGATCGTTTGGCAAAGGTTATCCTCTTGGTGTTCACGAAAATTGTTCTTAAAGTCCACGAAAATTGTTATGATTCAGAAGTTAAAAAAACATGGTACAACCAGTGATCCTCATCTCATGTTGGACTATTTGGAGGCTGCGAAATGAAGTGGTTTTTCCATAAGATCGATGTAACACACTTACCGGATGAAATCATGGCTTTAGGCTATCTTTGGGTGAAAAATAGATCAAGAGTAGTATCTATGGAGTGGCAACAATCGGTGTCGTTTAGCTTCTAAACTCGTATTTTTGTAAATATTTGTTTCTGTGTTTTTTTCTTGTGTTTTTAATAATATTGGCCTTTCAAAAACATGAAAAGAGCCGACAACAACAACAATATGTAATTGTTAGACAAAACATTGAATAAACACCATACACGAATCACATATAAAAACGTAATGTATTGTTTCTGGAGTTAACTGTCATTTTCGTCCATGTGGTTTGTTCACTTTTGTCATTTCAGTGTAATTTTCAAAATTGCGTCATTTTCCTCCCTGACGTATTGGAAACGTGCAATTTCAGTCCAAAAAAACTAACCCCAGTTAAAATAACTCAATTAGCTTAGGGGTAAAATGGTCAGTTTACATAGTTTTTTATTTTATTTTTGTAGACTTTAGGCCAGAATCGAAACCGTGACAACTAATTAGAAATGAACGAATCAACCAGCGAGCGAAAGCACCTTTTGTATAAATGTTCCATTCGTTTTTTTTATATGTGTTAAACCACCATCACCACCATTAAACCATCCAACCACCACCACCATTAAACAGCTCATTGAAGTAAAAAAAACCTAAACAATGAACTACTGAACTAATTTGTTGTTAAGAGAAAATCTTTTGTATTAATGTAATGATATTGTACCATTGCAATTCATCATCAGAGAGGTTTTAAGCAGAAGCATCAGATTGAGGTCATAATTGCTTGTGGAGATCGACGTTTGGTGGTGGAATAATGTAGGTTGGCGGTCACGTGGTGGCAGGCGGCGGTGGTCGGAGTTGTGGTGGCAGGTGGTGGAGTTGTTTTGATGGTGGTTGGATGGTTGAATGGTGGTGGTGGTTAGATGGTTGAATAGTGGTAGTTAGATGCTTTAATGGTGGTGGCTGGATGGTTGAATGGTGTTGGTGGTTGGATGGTTTATTGGTGGTGATGGTTGTTTATTGGTGGTGATGATGGTTTAACACATGTCAAAAGAAAAAAACGAATGGAATTTTTAAACAAAAGTTGCTTTAGCTTGCTAGTTGATTGTTTGTTTCTAAACAGGTGGTCATGGGTTCGATCTCGGCCAACTGCAAATGTTTTTAGTTTCTTCCTTTTAAAACCTAAAGTCTAAAAAACTAAAATAAAAAAAAGCTATGTAAATTGACCATTTTACCCTGAGCTAATTGAGTTATTCTAAGTGGGGTTAGTTTTTTGGACTGAAATGACGCATTTACCCCTGGGCTAATTGAGTTATTCTAACTGGAGTTAGTTTTTTGGACTGAAATGACGCATTTCCAATATATCAGGGAGGAAAATTGCGCAATTTTGAAAACTGGACTGAAATGGCAAAAATAAACAAACCACAAAGACAAAAATGGCAGTTAACTCTTGTTTCTGTAAGATGATTTCTTAATTCTAAGGCTAAATTAAATATAACGATCTTTACTTTATAATTTGTTTATTTAAAAAACACGACTTTATAATATGTTTATTTGAAAAAACACCTTTTATTTGATTTGATTCAGTAACGTGTGACTTTCATCTTATTTATATATTTATTATCATATTATTCCCATTATTTTATCTAATCATTACTTTATCAAGCTAGTGTATTTATGTTTTTGAAGAAACAACAAACTAATCTAGAGATTAATTTGTGGTGATTGTCTCAACAAATAAAGTTTATCTTCCTTCGTATGGCCTAATAAGCTAGGGTGATCCTGCAAAACTAACAACACACCATAAGCTTGGTACAAAGAGGAGAATATGGGGGGTTCTTCTTGTAACCACCATCTAGTGTGAGAATAAGTATCGGTTTTGAGTATAATAGTGTGTGTATAAAGTGAGAGATCAAGAAAGCGATCCTTAAACCTGGAGGTGAAGTCCTCTATTTATAGCCGGAGTGATTCGTGAAGGAGATGGGCTGATGGGCCTCGGGTCTAAGGTCGACAACAAGGAATATCCATTGTCTCGTCTGCCACGACCGTTGGCGATCCCTCGCGAGAAGGGTGCTTGGCGTATGGTGAATGGATCCACGGGTCTTGACACTTGTCCTTGTTGTCTGGTCTGCCATCAGCGGTAACTGGAGATCGTGGGACAGAGGTCGGCGCAAGCTGATTGGTACCACGTATACGTCCTTGTGTGCTTCTTGTCTCCTGCAATATTGTTCATCGTGCAACATGATCTAATACAATCTGTTGGACGCCTATTGGCCCACGGTTCTGCTACTTGTACCCTTTGTACTTGTTCCTTGCTTAGCTGCGCTTCTTGTACTTGCGCAACATGTGTAGTTGCTTATGCAGTCGGCGCAACATCTAGGAAGCTACGTCCGTCGTCCAAGGAACTAAGTGTTGGAAATGGTTTCGTCTTCCTCCTGATCTCGCGCGCGACCTTGGAAGCAACTGAGGTCGGAGTAGTTATCATTTCGGTTTGTCTTGGGTATGGTCTTGCGCGCGGTCAAGGGTTAATTCCCTTGATCGGCACAGGTTTTGAGACCATACCCCTTCAGTTTTAAAATTTTCTTTTATGTGTATCTGATTCATGAATTTACCTTTTCTATTTTACTATATATATATATATATATATATATATATATAAGGTAGGGTTCTGGAGTAAACAACCTCCCAAGAGTGAACCTTGTGAACGTATATGGACCCTTGATCTTCATCAAATTGAGATTTTAGATGAATGGCATGATGGTAATTATATGGATAATGATGACTTTTAATTAAATGAAAAAGGGTATATGTGTAAATACACATCTATTCAAAACAAGCTTGTGAAATTTTTGCTTGTGAAAAAGGGTGTATGTAAACGTTCCACACAAGCTTGTGAAATTTTTGCTTGATTTTTGCGTTTCTAAAACATACTGAACCCGTGTTACACTTCTTGTGATGTGAGTAACTGTACACATGTGTATAATACAAACTAAAAAATGTTTTATTTGGATTTTCACAATTGTTTTGCAACGTAATGATGGTAATATATACAATATTTGAATCGATACCTTTGCAGGCATCTTTTGGATAATGCGCCACATACATAACCTTTGGATGGACTTATCAAAAACATTGCCGACTGCTTGTTTCATGGCACAATCTTGATCAGTTAATACAAAAAGGGGTTGTTTCCCGTTGTGCGCCTCACGGAATTTCTGAAGAAGCCATGTGTATGACTCAATTGTCTCATTATGTAGCAACCTAGCCCCAAAGATAGTGCATTTTTGTGATGGCCGACTCCAATAAAGGAACAAAAATCGTATCGTACCTGTTCTGATAAATAGGTTTTTACACCATATAGATGAAAATAAAATAAGCGATAAGAAGTTTAAATACGACTTACATATTTGTATGATACGCTGCATCAAACGCAAGAACACCACCAAATGAGTCGTAGATCACACCAAAATATTAACTGGAGTTCCATATCAACAATATGGGTGTTAAACGTGTTGTTTTCTTTGTTTTTACTGTGTTCTTTGAATTTGTCAAGTATCATCTGGGCATCTCTATCACCTATAAAATCTCGGATATCACGTGTACCTTCTGAGACTTAGTAGGCCCAAGATTAGCGTTCCGGCATTTTGCTATGAACTCTTGGGTAGAAAAGTCAAGCTTTCTCCGCTTTAGTGATAGATCAAGATTCTCGGGTGTGGTATGGTTGTGCTGTTCTACGAAGTCATAAAGTTCGTACTCCGATGAATTTTTTATACAAACAAACTTAACACATGCCTTGCAATCTGTAACTTTGACATCGGAACGACATGATGGAGAAATTGAATTAATAACATCAGCCATATCATTCTTACGTTTAGGTTTGTTGGCTCTAGAGTATAAGACATATTCCAATTCGTAACCATTATATCGCCTACTTTTTCCTTCTACGAAGTACCCAAACGGGTTCCAAATCCTGCTAGTTGTGCGTACTCCTCATACAATGCAATTGCTTGTTCTATAGTACTAAATCTAGCTTTAACATATGGTTTGAATCCGAGAGGGACGGTTGGTGTCCAGTACCTAGTTCCGTTTGGAGTTTCGTATACATTACTGACAACTGATTCTACAGGAGTTTATTTAAAAAAATTAAATAACGTATGATGATCTTTAAAAAAGCCAAATTAACTGATTGAGTTTAAAATATACTAAAGGAAATCAAAATCAGATGTGCACAAACTACAAAATCATTGAAGCTGGCACATATGGAATCTACGATCGAAAATACTCACGTGTATGAATTAACATACATCAATAAAAAGAAAACTATAACCGCTAACATAATACTACAAAACATGGCCTATACGTATGTGTATAACAAGTGGGTTAACCTGAAAAACTGTTAATTATTGATTATTGGTAAAAACTATACATATATGTTTTAATTTGAAAATCAACATTCTATCATGTCTTGAATACGATATTTTTTGAGATGTAATAATGTAGACACCTGACATTTTACACATGTGTATTTTATAAAATCATTGCAAGTAAACAAAAAAACTGCACACTCAGAGTTAAAAACCACAAATTGTACATTGTTGTATAATCAGTTGGGTAATCTAAACAACATAAAAAATTTGGCCGTATATATAAAAAATACGTCTGTGTATTAACGAGAATATGCATCATTGATGTATCTCATCAGTATAATTTTTGGATAAACAAACACATGAAAAAAAATTAAAGTGGGGAACGATACGAATAAAATAGGGAATAAACACAACATACGAATATTCATCTTAACGAAAATACAACAAACAAACCTGGACGATCCATTGTTGTAACGAATACGTTGTCGTTATTGGAGACGTAGTTTTCATTGGCGTTTTCGATTGAATTATGGGTATTACTATCTGGGTCTGCCATGGTTGAAACAAAGTAAACCTAATCTGGGTATTACTGAACGAACAAATGGTCGAGAATAGTTATACTGGTACATATCTTCGAAACAAGATGTTCAAAAAATCTGGAATTTGTGAATTTTTGAGAATTACGTAGTATATTGTTGGAATGATATTTGAATATTATTAAAAGATATGTAGATCACTATAAAATAGGGATTTGGTATCTGATATACATTTATTAAAATAAAAATATTTAAAACTAGATAATTAAAAAATTACTATCATAACCTTCACACATAAAAATGAAATCAATAGCTAGGATGAGTTCACACAGTTCACTATGAATATATTCTTCACAAATGAACCTAAAAAAGTGTATCGTACAAAATGTCTTAACGTACGCTGCGTACGCGATGGCAAAATCGCACGTTACTAAAAAATGAAAATCTCATGTTCCATGAAACTTGAAAATCGAATGTACATAAAAAAAGAAAATTGCATGTTCCAGAAAAACTCAAAATCGCATGTATATAAAAAAAGAGAAATCGCGTGTAAAGAAAAAATTGAAACTCGTATGTTATAAACCAAATTTCGCATATTGATACTAAATCTCGTACGTTAAGGCATTTTGTACAATAACCAACCTCTACATATTATTAGGATATATTTTTAATCATTTAGAGATATCTCTTTATAATGATATTTAGTAAAAACACGCACTCGCAACTAATTGATGTTCAACGAATGTATAATACCATCATGCCCCCCAACTTGAAATGTTTTGATAACAAGAGGATGGGATCAATCATCAATGGGTATACTGAGTTAGTATCAAGTTCATAAAACAAATGTCACACGACAAAATTTTCACAAAACTCGAATAACCACCAATGTCCTAAAGTAACAAGTAACACCACAGGTCATCTATTCCGTGGAAAAAAGGGTTACCGATCAATTTTTCAAAGATCCCTTAAAAAATATTCGAAATACCAATTTTTCAATGGCAATGTTTCGCTCCAACTAAAAGACATGGAAGTTCATGAGTTCTTAATTAAAAGAAATGGAAGTCCGTGGGTATGCTAAGTTTACTTTTGTGGCATATGCTCATGATATTGTAACAGCCTTTTCTACTTTTAATTGATTTAATTAATTCTTTTTTATGAAACAATATAACTTTTTTTTAATACATCAGCCTTCCAAATAAAATATATTTATTTTTTTATAAACACCATCGCCTTTTTTACAGAAAAAAAAACCCGTCTTTTGAAAGTTCATTCTTATAAAAGTACTTATTTATTTATAGAAACCTCCTGTTATATAAATAATATCTTTTAAAATTACAACATCACTATATTGTTTACCATTTTGATTGTATTTTGTCGCATTGTCTTTCAATTTGTGGCTATAAATTTTCATATATTGCGTGTAGCGTTTAATTATCAATTTTTATCAAATTTTTATGCCATACACTATTTGTAATTATGATTAATGTGAATTAACGTTGCCAGATTTTAGTAAGTTATTTTTTTGTTTTATAAAGTTGTATTTTTAAAATTAAGCTATGAAAAGTGTTTTTATTGTTCATCAAGGACATGAATATGTTCTAAAGTTTTATAAGTTTTTGAACCACACTACCAACATTGGTCCCACATAAGTTTTTGAACCACACTACCAACATTGGTCCCACATCCTTTTTAAACACATACTGATGCAGCCATAAAGACTCATGTTCCAAAATCAAATTCACGCAAACATAAGATAAAAGTTAATCCAAACATTCACAAACAAATCAATCTACACAAAAGTATAAATTAAAGGACTTTACCGAATACACAATCCTTCGTTTATCCCTCTAAAAATCCTTAAAAACGCAAATTTTTATTTTATTTTATTGTTGGTAAATTACTTGCCCCAACATGCGAGAAATATTAAATGTAAGGCCCTACTAATCCTAAGCCACTACCCCAAACTCAACTCAAATTACTGTTAGACGATAAACTCAAACGAACGTTTAAATATAAGGGGGCCATTATGCAAATCCAAATTTTAAATGGTCGCTCGACAAATCCCCCACCTTGAAAAGATGCGGGCCCAAGTGTGGAGGAGCGGTCATGTTATATTTGGAGGTCCAAGATCGCGTGACAAATGGGGCTTCACTAAAATGGCTCTAACTTGGGCTGCGGGGGTCCGTTTTGGGCGTGCGACCAGTCAAAATGATCGTGAGGAAAAATCCCATTTTGCTGCAAACGCCTTTAGCAGTTTGGGTCAACGTTCGGGCCCAAAAAAGGCTTATTTCTACGAGTTTTATCACTTTTTATGTTTTTTGGGCTTTTTGCCAACTTTTGTTTTGTTCTAGTTATTTGCCCAAGTGTATTTTAGGGCCCATTTCGAATTTAAGACTATTTATATGTTGGTTATGATATGTTAATGAGCAGATTTCAGTTTTGAGAAAATAACTTTCACTTCAAATTCCGTGCCCTTTGGGTAACCCAAGTTCGACCAAACTTAACTCATTTCCTTCAATATCTCTCAAGTCCGCTCGAACTTGCATGAAATTCATGCAAGTTCGGCCGAACTTGACTCCACCAGCCCCACTTTTTGCCTTCTGTGTACGAAAATCTTCATCTTTTTCCATCAAAACTTCTATTTTCACTCAGATCTATACTAGATCTGAGCAAAACCTTTTAAAACATTGATTTTTACACCATTTTCGGACTAATGACGTATGTTTCGTTCACTTTTGAGTGGAACGAGGCGTTGTCGAAGCTAGATCTCAGATCCGGAAGCACAAGGACGAAATCGTCACTTTACACAAGCTGGACTAACCCGTACGAACCTACAAGTTCGCCTGGATTAGCCTGAGTTTCTGTAAAATGGCTAAGTTCGCTCCAAAAGACCTCTCCGGCCTAAGCTTTACTCAGTGGCTTAAGGTTGGAGGGATGGGCACTCGATTTCCTCAGCAAACGACGCGAAAACGCAAGATTTTGGACTCGAAAACATCAAGTTCGCTTGAGAATCACCAGCACACCAGGTCAAGTTCGACCGAACTTGGGACCTTCTCACCAATTTCCACACAAGTTCACCTGAACTTGTCTAGTTTCTTAAGAAACTATGCAAGTTCGCCCGAACTTGTCTTTCCAGTAAGGTTTTCTTCCAAGTTCGTCCGAACTTGACAAGTTTCCTAAGAATCTTACCAAGTTCGACCAAACTTGACTCAAATCTCACCAAAATTTAACAAGTTCGCTCGAACTTGTCTACTGCCCAACCCAAACTTAACCTTTTCAGCAAATCAGAATACTGATGCACTTCTGTTCGCTTACAGGCTGATCCAGCGCTCTCCGCAACTCTCCTCAGACCCCTCATCTCTCTCCTAAACGCACCGACAGTGAGTATACTTGACCCATTTTCACTTTAATACACTTTTTGGGTGTTACATACGTTCCTATATAGAAATCACCTCACAACTCAAACTGTTTATCACACGCGAATAATCTGATTATGTATGCTCAATACGTGATACTAGAAACATGTGACTAGGACTTATTTTCGTTAACTTGCCTCCTTAGCTAGTATGGTACTACAGTGTGGCTAACACCCGACGGAGTCTAGTTAGGATGGATGCGCAAGCCTTCTCACGGTAGTTAGAATGAGAAATAAGCCTATGTTTATCTGTGTGATGTGTTTTGGTGTATCATGATATGTAGTTAGACTATTTCACGAACAGTTTTCTCTATTATGCTAGTATTACCAAACTCGTACGCCAACCTTTACTTAATTGTATTGACTTGTATTTTAACGTATGTAACAGGTTGAGGATTTAGCTTGGATGCTTTGGATATTGCTTTGCCTAGTTTGTTGTTTTTGTTTATTTTGTTTTGTTTAGAACGGTTGTAATAAAATCTAGGGATATCGGATCAGATTATATGTTTAAGGGATTATTTGGAATTGTAATGGTTGTTTGAAGATTTTGTGAGTTTAATAGTATGAGATATTAAATGTTGATTATTGTCTTTAAAACAATCGTTATGGAATCTCTTGATCAATCTGATTCGCCTAGTGCCACTACCCCGATGATTCCGCCATCGGTTGGGGTGTGACAGATTGGTATCATAGCCCATAACCATAGGATAATAGGTAGAATTGCCATGATTCGACCTAGTAGCATGTTTAAGTACCCGATTGACCTATCTTTGACTTAAATGTTAAACTACTTGCCATAAATGCTTAAATGCGCCTTTCGTAAGGCTAATACAATATACACACTTGGAAACGCTCGTATCACACAAAACGAGTGAACAAGTCGAGATTAGGTGTGAAAACCAAGAACTCTCGATGAGATCATTCACTCCACGCAATCTCTATCGCACGAGATACCTTCGTTGAGTAAGAAGTGATATCCAAACCTCGACGAAAATCTCCATTTCTGTCTGGTGGAACGCCCGATGTGATCGGTGCGCGTAGCCACACCTAGGAAAGACGTTGCTAAGTTAGGGGTGAAACTCGCATCTTAGTAACAAATCCGCCTCTCGATTTTTCAATCTCACCAAAGTCTCGATTATTCCGATGATTTGGAACATGTAGTAACCGGAAGGATAATGCCGTTAGCCGCTTGCGGTGAGAGCATCTATCTATTAGGCCAAAACGTGGGTCCAAGTTCAAAGGGTAGTCGAATCACTTTGGGTAGTCAACGTCTCAAAACCCCGGACACTCCCAATTGATTTAAGCCTATATCGTCGATTTACACATCATCGAGTTTATTATTATTTATGTGTTTAAAATTTTGAGAAATTTTCGCTTTGTTCGATTTCTCGCATTATTTATTTCTCGAATTACCGATTTCTCACTTTATCGCTTACGCTCCATAAACGCATGCTCTAATTGCATAGCTCTCGTAATCTAAAACGCTAAATTAATACACCAACAAAACTAATCGCTTAACTCGCTTACGCCTATGAGGACATGTATGCCTCATGAGCGGTATTACTTGCTTATATATCGCTATTATATCGCATCTCGAACGCGCTACGCTTTACTTATAAGGAGGTGAATATGTGCAAAGTATATGCTTACGTGAAATATGTGCTTATGTGCTTACGTGCTTATGTGCTTATGTGCCTACGCGTTTACGTGCCTACGTGTTTATGTGATTTTGTGCCTTGTATGAATGATAATAAAAAATATTTAAACATAACTCTATTATAACCGAATCTCATCTAATCTAAATCCTTCGTTTAGATGTCTTCAATGGGATCACACACCCGAAGGAACCTACAGCGCAACAACGCTGACAAGCGTATTGCCACAATGGTAGCCAAGGAAATGGCTAAGGTCATCCCGCAAATCGTCTCGGAAATTCATGCTGTGAGCAGTAACTCATCTATTGACTCGAAAGCCGAAAACCCCAAGCCGCGATTCAGCTTCAAAAACTTCAAAGCTTGTGCACCTCTCGTCTTCATGGGCAACGATGGACCGATTGCTATGTTCCATTAGTTTGACGCCATTGAGGTCACCTTTAGGCAAAGTGGATGCCCCGATGACCTTCGCACGGAGAACGCTACCGAAGTCTTCCAGTCCCGTGCTCTCGACTGGTGGACCGCCGAAAGGAATAGGCGCGACAATGATGAAGCCTATAGTCTGTCTTGGGAGGAACTCAAGGAAGTAAAGATGAAGGAGTTCTGTCCTCTGCACGAGATGCAAAAGCTCGAGAACGAGTTTTGGGGTATAAAGCAAGATGCTCCCGACAATGCTGGATTCACCGCCCGATTCAAGATCTTGAGCATCATCTGTCCCAGCCAAGTTGATACAACTTTGAAAGCTATCAACAAGTATATCCGTGGTTTACCCGAATGTGTTGCAAATTTTGTGAAAGTTGCTCGTACTACAACCATCGAGGAGACCTACATGCTCGCCGCTGAGATCAATGATCAGTGAGTTCAAGATGGTTATTTCAAGAACCATGCGAAAGTTGCCAATCAAGCTGTTACCGAACCAACCGCTGCTATCGAACCATCCAACGATCCGAAGGGAAAGCGTCAGGGACGCAAGAGAGGAAACCCTAGCAAGAACTACGCCGCTGCTACACCGCTCAACTCTCAGCCTTATCAGGCTCCTGCTCAAGACGCACCCCCAGCTAAACGTGCGTACACCGGTCCTCACCCACCATGCCCTAAGTGCACATATCATCACGTGGTGGTTGGAAACTGCTGTTTTTGCACAAACTGCAATATCTACGGTCACTGTACGGTCAGTTTCCGTACCGGTCCTCGTCAGCCAGCTCCTCAAGCTCCAGCACTGCCAGCTCCTCAGCGTACTCCCCAGAACAGCCAGCAACAAGCAGCTCCAAAAGCACGTGTGTGCTACGTGTGTGGTGATCCGAAACACTTTGAAAATGTCTGCCCAAACCGTACCGTCAAGCAAGAGCCGCAGCAACAGCAGCCACCAATGCAGCCTCAGCAGCAACAACAAGCTGCGCATGGAAGAGCTTTCAACCTGAACCATCGCCAGGCCCAGAATGACAACAAAGTTGTCAATGGTACGTTCCTTGTTAATGGTATTTACGCTTCACGTTTATTTGATACTGGTGCCGATAATTTTTTTGTATCGTTAGAATTCGAAAAGGTTTTGAAAATGTAAACGCGCTAAACTCCCAAAGACTTTCGATGTGGAAGTCGCCACCGGAAAATCCGTCACCATCACCTCCGTCCTACGTGGTTGTAATCTCGATCTCAACAACCACATCTTCTCGATCAATCTCATACCTATGTAGTTAGGTAGTTTCGACATCATAGTAGGTATGGACTTTCTTCGTGAAAACCATGCTGAAGTTGTATGCTTCGATAAAATGATTCGCTTCCCTCTCCCTAACGGTGATCAACTTCATGTCTATGGTGAAACTCCCTCAAAGAAGTTAATACTTTTGTCATGTACTCGAGCACACAAATGCTTGCAAAAGCGATGTGTTGCCTTCCTCACTCATATCGTAAACCCGGAGAAAGAAAAGAAGACTTATAAAGATGTTCCCGTTGTTTGTGAATTTCCTAAAGTCTTTCCTGACGATTTACCTGGTTTACCCCCTACTCGCGATGTAGAATTCCGTATCGATTTAGTTCCCGTTGCTAAAGCTCCTTATCGTCTCGCACCATCCGAAATGCGCGAGCTATCAAGCCAACTTTAAGAGCTTCTTGATAAAGGCTTCATACGCCCGAGCACTTCGCCTTGGGGCGCACCCGTTGTTTTCGTGAAAAAGAAGGATGGATCATTCCGTATGTGCATCGATTATCGTGAACTTAACAAACTCACGATAAAGAACCGTTATCCTCTTTCTCGTATCGACGACTTATTTGATCAGCTTCAAGGTGCTACTTGTTTCTCTATGATCGATTTACGTTCCGGTTATCATCAGTTACGCGTGTTGGATGAAGATATTCTGAAAACTGCCTTTCGTACTCGCTATGGCCATTTCGAATTCGTGGTCATGCCTTTTGGTCTTACAAATGCACCCGCGGTCTTCATGGATTTGATGAACCGTGTGTGTAAAGATTTTTTAGATCATTTCGTCATTGTTTTTTCATCGATTTACTCGAAGTTGAGAGACGAACACGCGCGTCATCTCCGTTTAGTCCTCGAACTTCTCCAGGGCAATCGTCTTTATGCTAAGTTTTCCAAATGTGAATTCTGGCTCGAAGAAGTCCAACTTCTCGGCCACATCGTTAGTAGTCAAGGAATTTACGTCGACCCTGCAAAGATCGAAGCCGTCAAGATTTGGATCAAACCGAAGAATGCCTCCGAAATCCGTTCATTTCTTGGATTGAGGCGGGTTACTACCGTTGATTCATCTTCTGACTTCTCGAAAATCGCCGTTCCGCTTACTGCTTTAACTCATAAAGATAAACCTTTTGTTTGCGATTCCAAGCAAATGGAAGCTTTTCAGACTCTCAAGTGCATGCTATGCAACGCTCCCGTGCTCGCTTTACCCGACGGAAATGACGATTTCGTTGTGTATTGCGATGCCTCAAACCTTGGTCTTGGTTGTGTTCTCATGCAACGAGACAAGGTTATCGCATATGCGTCTCGACAACTCAAGATCCACGAGAAGAACTACACGACCCACGATCTCGAACACGGTGCAGTTGTTTTTGCATTGAAGATATGGTGACACTACCTTTATGGTACTAAGTGTACGGTCTTCACCGACTATAAGAGCTTACAACATATCTTCAATCAAAAGGAACTAAATATGCGCTAATGCCGATGGGTTGAACTTCTCAACGATTACAATTTTGAGATACGCTACCATCCCGGCAAAGCAAACGTCGTCGTCGATGCTCTAAGTCGACGAAGCTATGTGTATAGTGTTCGTGACACTCAAGCTTTGAATGATCTCGAAATCATGATTCGCTTCGCTCAATTTGCCTGTTTTAATGAGAATACCTTCGAGGAAGAAATGAAATGTGGTGCTGAAACTCAACTCGTTGTTAAACCTAACGGTATCTATTATTATCTCGATCGCATTTGGATTCCTACCCGTGACAATCTTCGTGAACTGTTAATGAACGAAGCTCATAAATCTCGATATTCCATCCACCCCGGTGCCGACAAGATGTACCAGGACCTTCGTCCTAAGTACTGGTGGCCGGCATGAAAAAGGATATCGCCGTGTATGTCTCAATATGCTTAACATGCTTGAAGGTTAAAGCCGAACATCAAAGGCCCTCTGGCTTGCTCGAACAACCCGAAATCTCGATGTGGAAATGGGAAAGTATAGCCATGGACTTTATTACCAAACTTCCCCGCACTTCCTCTGGTCACGATAGCATTTGGGTTATCGTTGATCGTCTTACTAAATCCGCGCACTTTATTGCTATACCAGAAGACTTTAAGGTCGAACGGTTAGCCCGAATCTATACCGAAGAAGTCATTTGTCGACACGGGACGCCTCGTGACATCATCTCTAACCGTGACGGTCGCTTGACCTCATGTATCTGGGAGACTTTTCAATCCGCTCTCGGTACTACACTCAATCTAAGTACCGCTTTTCACCCTCAAACCGACGGTCAGACTGAGCTCACGATCCGCACCCTCGAAGACATGCTTCGTGCGTACATCACAGATTTTGGTGGTAACTGGGATACGCATTTACCTTTAATCGAATTATCGTACAATAATAGTTATCATACCAGCATTCAAATGGCTCCTCTTGAGGCACTGTATGGAAGAAAATGTCGATCTCCTATTGCATGGCACGAGATCGGAGAAACACAAATCACCGGTCCCGAGCTGATTCAAGAAACGACAGACAAGATCCTCCAGGTCAGAGACAATCTCTTGAAAGCTCGGAGTCATCAAAAGAGTTATGCCGATAAACGCCGCAAGCCCCTACAGTTCGAAGTGGGAGATCACGTTCTCTTAAAGGTTGCGCCCTTGAAGGGAGTGGTCCGCTTCGGCAAGAAAGGAAAGCTAGTGCCTCGATACGTTGGACCCTTTAAGATTCTAGAGAGGATCGGTAAAGTAGCCTATCGTCTCGAACTACCGGCGGAACTTAATAACGTTCATCAGACTTTCCACGTGTCTAACCTCAAGAAATGCCTAGCCGAAGAGGATCTCCATATACCTCTTGCACATCTGCAAATCAACGAGACTCTCCATTTCGTGGAAAAGCCTGTGGAAATCATGGAAGGAGAAACCAAGAAACTCCGGTGCTCTCGCATCCCTATCGTGAGGGTCTGATGGGAAGGCAAACGCGGCGCCGAGTTCACTTGGGAATTTGAAAGTGATATGAAGGCCAAGTGCCCGCATCTATTTGTTACAGCTACTACTTGAATTTCGGGACGAAATTCCCTAAAGTAGAGGAGACTTTAACAACTCAGAAATTCGTTGTTATCTTTTCATTTGTCTTTCCGATGTATCTATCTTTTGTAATTCTGAGATTCGGTTTATAATAAAGTTTATGTTAATTAATTTTGGTGTTGTACGTTATTATCGCATCTAATCGCTTATTAAATCGCATCGCATCGCAAATCGCAGTTAATTATGTGGTTTTATGTTATTTATGTGTTCTGTGTGTTTGTGGTTATTGTGACGCTCGCTATCGCATCGCTCTCGCACACTCAAATCGCTAAATCACACTATATATCAATTATAACGCTTAACATAGCTAACTAATACGAACCGAATCGCCAAACGAACACTTAACGCGAAAAACGAAGAAAACCCAACAATTTAGGTCAAGTTCGCTCGAACTTGGTAACCCAAGTTCGGCCGAACTTAACTCATTTCCTTCAATATCTCTCGAGTCCACTCGAACTTGACTCCACCAGCCCCACTTTTTGCCTTCTGTTTACGAAAATCTTCATCTTTTTCCATCAAAACTTCTGTTTTCACTCAGATCTACACTAGATCTGAGCAAAACCTTTTAAAACATTGATTTTTACACCATTTTCAGACTAATGACGTATGTTTCGTTCACTTTTGAGTGGAACGAGGCGTTGTCGAAGCTAGATCTCAGATCCGGAAGCACAAGGACGAAATCGTCACTTTACACAAGCTGGACTAACCCGTACGAACCTACAAGTTCGCCCGGATTAGCCCGAGTTTCTGTAAAATGACTAAGTTCGCTCCAAAAGACCTCTCCGGCCTAAGTTTTACTCAGTGGCTTAAGGTTGGAGGGATGGGCACTCGATTTCCTCAGCAAACGATGCGAAAACGCAAGATTTTGGACCCGAAAACATCAAGTTCGCTTGAGAATCACCAGCACTCCAGGTCAAGTTCGACCGAACTTGGGACATTCTCACCAATTTCCACACAAGTTCACCCGAACTTGTCTAGTTTCTTAAGAAACTATGCAAGTTCGCCCGAACTTGTCTTTCCAGTAAGGTTTTCTCCCAAGTTCGCCCGAACTTGACAAGTTTCCTAAGAAACTTACCAAGTTCGACCGAACTTGACTCAAATCTCACCAAAATTTAACAAGTTCGCTCGAACTTGTATGTTTACTTACAAGTTCGGCTGAACTTGTCTACTGCCCAACCCAAACTTAACCGTTTCAGCAAATCAGAATACTTATGCACTTCTGTTTGCTTACAGGCTGATCCGGCGCTCTCCGCAACTCTCCCCAGACCCCTCATCTCTCTCCTAAACGCACCGACAGTGAGTATACTTGACCCATTTTCGCTTTAATACACTTTTTGGGTGTTACATACGTTCCTATATAGAAATCACCTCACAACTCAAACTGTTTATCACACGCGAATAATCTGATTCTGTATGCTCAATACGTGATACTAGAAACGTGTGACTAGGACTTATTTTCCTTAACTTGCCTCCTTAGCTAGTATGGTACTATAGTGTGGCTAACACCCGACGGGGTCTAGTTACGATGGACGTGCAAGCCTTCTCACGGTAGTTAGAATGAGAAATAAGCCTATGTTTATCTGTGTGATGTGTTTTGGTGTATCATGATATGTAGCTAGACTATTTCGCGAACGGTTTTCTCTATTATGCTAGTATTACAAAACTCGTATGCTCACCTTTACTTAATTGTATTGACTTGTATTTTAACGTATGTAACAGGTTGAGGATTTAGCTTGGATACTTTGGATATTGCTTTGCCTAGTTTAGTTGTTTTTGTTTTGTTTTGTTTTGTTTAGAACGGTTGTAATAAAATCTAGGGATATCGGATCAGATTATATGTTTAAGGGATTATTTGGAATTGTATTGGTTGTTTGAAGATTTTGTGAGTTTAATAGTATGGGATATAAATGTTGATTATTTTCTTTAAAACGATCGTTATGGAATCTCTTGATCAATCTGATTCGCCTAGTGCCACTACCCCGATGATTCCGCCATCGGTTGTGGTGTGACTGATTGGTATCAGAGCCCATAACCATAGGATAATAGGTAGAATTGCCATGATTCGACCTAGTAGCATGTTTAAGTACCCGATTGACCTATCTTTGACTTAAATGTTAAACTACTTGCCATAAATGCTTAAATGTGCCTTTCCTAAGGCTAATACAATTTACACACTTGGAAACGCTCGTATCACACAAAACGAGTGATCAAGTCGAGATTAGGTGTGAAAACCGAGAACTCTCGATGAGATCATTCACTCCACGCAATCTCTATCGTACGAGATACCTTCATTGAGTTAGAAGTGATATCCAAACCTCGACGAAAATCTCCATTTCTATCTGGTAGAACGCCCGATGTGATTGGTGCGCATAGCCACAACTAGGAAAGACGTTGCTAAGTTAGGGGTGAAACCCGCATCTTAGTAACAAATTCCGCCTCTCGATTTTTCAATCTCACCAAAGTCTCCATTATTCCGATGATTTGGAACACGTAGTAACCGGAAGGATATGCCGTTAGCCGCTTGCGGTGAGAGCATCTATCTATTAGGCCAAAACGTGGGTCCAAGTTCAAAGGGTAGTCGAATCACTTTGGGTAGTCAACGTCTCAAAACCCCGGACACTCACAATTGATTTAAGCCTATATCGTCGATTTACGCATCATCGAGTTTATTATTATTTATGTGTTTAAAATTTTGATAAATTTTCGCTTTATTCGATTTCTCGCATTATTTATTTCTCGCATTACCGATTTCTCACTTTATCGCTTACGCTCCATAAATGCATGCACTAATTGCATAGCTCTCGTAATCTAAAACGCTAAATTAATACACTAACAAAACTAATCGCTTAACTCGCTTACGCCTATGAGGACATGTATGCCTCATGAGCGGTATTACTCGCTTATATATCGCTTATATCTCGCTATTATATCGCATCTCGAACGCGCTATGCTTGACTTATAAGGAGGTGAATATGTGCAAAGTATATGCTTACGTGAAATACGTGCTTATGTGCTTACGTGCTTATGTGCTTACGTGCTTATGTGCCTACGTGCTTACGTGTTTACTTGCCTACGTGTTTATGTGATTTTGTGCCTTGTATGAATGATAATAATAATAAATATTTAAACATAACTCTATTATAATCGAATCTCATCTAATCTAAATCCTTCGTGTAGATGTCTTCAATGGGATCGCACACCCGAAGGAACCTACAGCGCAGCAACGCCGATAAGCGTCTTACCACAATGGTAGCCAAGGAAGTGGCTAAGGTCATCCCGCAAATCGTCTCGGAAATTCATGCTGTGAGCAGTAACTCATCTGTTGACTCGAAAGCCGAAAACCCCAAGCCACGATTCAGCTTCAAAAACTTCAAAGCTTGTGCACCTCTCGTCTTCATGGGCAACGATGGACCGAATGCTATGTTCCATTAGTTTGATGCCATTGAGGTCACCTTTAGGCAAAGTGGATGCCCCGATGACTTTCGCACGGTGAACGCTACCGGAGTCTTCCAGTCCCGTGCTCTCGACTGGTGGACCGCCGAAAGGAATAGGCGCGGCAATGATGAAGCCTATAGTCTGTCTTGGGAGGATCTCAAGGAAGTAATGATGAAGGAGTTCTGTCCTCCGCACGAGATGCAAAAGCTCTAGAATGAGTTTTGGGGTATAAAGCAAGATGGTCCCGACAATGCTGGATTCACCGCTCGATTCAAGATCTTGAGCATCATCTATCCCAGCCAAGTTGATACAACTGAGAAAGCTATCAACAAGTATATCCGTGGTTCACCCGAATGTGTTGCAAATTTTGGGAAAGTTGCTCGTACTACAACCATCGAGGAGATCTACATGCTCGCAGTTGAGATCAATGATCAGCGAGTTCAAGATGGTTATTTCAAGAACCATGCGAAAGTTGCCAATCAAGCTGTTAATGAACCAACCGCTGCTATCGAACCATCCAACGATCCGAAGGGAAAACGTCAGGGACGCAAGAGAGGAAACCCTAGCAAGAACTACGCCGCTGCTACACCGCTCAACTCTCAGCCTTATCAGGCTCCTGCTCAAGACGCACCCCTAGCTAAATGTGCGTACACCGGTCCTCACCCACCGTGCCCTAAGTGCACATATTATCACGTGGTGGTTGGAAACTGCCGTTTTTGCACAAACTGCAATATCTACGGTCACTGTACGGTCAGTTGCCGTACCGGTCCTCGTCAGCCAGCTCCTCAAGCTCCAGCACTGCCAGCTCCTCAGCGTACTCCCCAGAACTACCAGCAACAAGCAGCTCCAAAAGCACGTGTGTGCTACGTGTGTGGTGATCCGAACCACTTTGAAAAATTCTGCCCAAACCGTACTGTCAAGCAAGAGCCGCAGTAACAGCAACAACCACCGCAGCCTCAGCAGCAACAACAAGCTGTGCGTGGAAGAGCTTTCAACCTGAACCACCGCCAGGCCCAGAATGACAACAACGTAGTCAATGGTACGTTCCTCGTTAATGGTATTTACGCTTCATGTTTATTTGATACTGGTGCCGATAATTGTTTTGTATCGTTAGAATTCCAAAAGGTTTTAAAATGTAAACGCGCTAAACTCCCAAAGACTTTCGATGTGGAAGTCGCCACCGGAAAATCCGTCACCGTCACCTCCGTCCTACGTGGTTGTAATCTAGATCTCAACAACCACATCTTATCGATCAATCTCATACCTATGCAGTTAGGTAGTTTTGACATCATAGTAGGTATGGAATTTCTTCGTGAAAACCATGCTGAAGTTGTATGCTTCGATAAAATGATTCGCTTCCCTCTCCCTAACTGTGATCAACTTCATGTCTATGGTGAAACTCCCTCAAAGAAGTTAATGCTTTTGTCATGTACTCGAGCACACAAATGCTTGCAAAAGCGATGTGTTGCCTTCCTCGCTCATATCATAAACCCGGAGAAAGAAAAGAAGACTTATAAAGATGTTCCCGTTGTTTGTGAATTTCCTAAAGTCTTTCCTGACGATTTACCTGGTATACCCCCTACTCGCGATGTACAATTCTGTATCGATTTAGTTCCCGTTGCTAAAGCTCCTTATCGTCTCGCACCATCCGAAATGCGCGAGCTATCAAGCCAACTTCAAGAGCTTCTTGATAAAGGCTTCATACGCCCGAGCACTTCGCCTTGGGGCGCACCCATTGTTTTCATGAAAAAGAAGGATGGATCATTCCGTATGTGCATCGATTATCGTGAACTTAACAAACTCACGATAAAGAACCGTTATCCTCTTTCTCGTATCGACGACTTATTTGATCAGCTTCAAGGTGCTGCTTGTTTTTCTAAGATCGATTTACGTTCCGGTTATCATCAGTTACGCGTGTTGGATGAAGATATTCCGAAAACCGCCTTTCGTACTCGCTATGGCCATTTCGAATTCGTGGTCATGCCTTTTGGTCTTACAAATGCACCCGCGGTCTTCATGGATTTGATGAACCGTGTGTGTAAAGATTTTTTTAGATCGTTTCGTCATTGTTTTTTCATCGATGATATCTTGATTTACTCAAAGTCGAGAGACGAACACGCGCGTCATCTCCGTTTAGTCCTCGAACTTCTCTAGGGCAATCGTCTTTATGCTAAGTTTTCCAAATATGAATTCCGGCTCGAAGAAGTCCAATTTCTCGGCCACATCGTTAATAGTCAAGGAATTTACGTCGACCCTGCAAAGATCGAAGCCGTCAAGAGTTGGATCACACCGAAGAATGCCTCCGAAATCCGTTCATTTCTTGGATTGGCGGGTTACTACCGTCGATTCATCGCCGACTTCTCAAAAATCGCCGTTCCGCTTACCGCTTTAACTCATAAAGATAAACCTTTTGTTTGGGATTCCAAGCAAGAGGAAGCTTTTCAGACTCTCTAGCGCATGCTATGCAACGCTCCCGTGCTCGCTTTACCCGACGGAAATGATGATTTCGTTGTGTATTGCGATGCCTCAAACCTTGGTCTTGGTTGTGTTCTCATGCAACGAGACAAGGTTATTGCGTATGCGTCTCGACAACTCAAGATCCACGAGAAGAACTATGTAACATCCGTCGAAAAACGGGTTTTCAAACCCGCTTCGTTTATTAATCGAATATCAAGTTATAAAATTTCGTTGCGTATTTATGATTAATTTTGATTTTAAGCAATACATAATTAATAAACATTTTAGAATTTAGAAACTATAATTGTTAAAAAGTAAAAATAAATTAAATAAAAAGGAAATAAGGCTGCCGGGTTTCGAACCCGGGTCAGCCGGATGAAACAAGCAACACCTAACCACTCCGCCACTTGACTCGTTTGTGTAATCAATGAATCATATAAAACTTAAGTTCCACCGAGAATTCATCTGTTTGCGCCAAAAACTGAAACCGCTCATCGGCTTTCAAACATCTAGGGACTTTTGGGTGATCGCGAGTTCCTGAGTATAACCGATAAATCAATTACAACCCACGTTCTAATCAATTCAGTCTTCAATGCCTCGATTCATATGATTGTTGGGAGTTAAAACCGAAATGAAATTTACTTTCAATTTACACTGATAATACCATCGCCTCATATCTCGGAAACACTCGCAGAACTCTCAATTTCACTTTCACTCTAACTTCTGTTCGTCGGAATCGTTATCTGCTATCGCCGGACTTTCGCCGGAAAACCGAGACATACATCAAATCGGTAAATTTCTCGATTCTTTCATTTTAAATCCATTGTTAGACTTTTACTAACTCAAATCCTTCAACCAGAATCGGTCCCAGACGACGTTGTCGGATAATCTGCACTCGCCGGAAAAACTCTAAAAATTCCGAAATCACGCTGTGAATCGGTACAAACATCTAAACTCTCTGATAATCCTTGTTAGTCACTTAATTTCGCAACTCATCGATCAAAACTGTTAATTGATTTATCCAGACAGAATTCACAAATCAGAGCCGACGACCATTGCCGGAGTTCTGAGAAAATCAGCCTGTTTCGGTACATTCATTTCCAAAACCCTCTCTATCCATTACATTTCAATCATTTTTATGTTAGACGAACGATTTAAACCAGATCAGTTGAATATCATTTGTCTGTGTCTTTGAATGAAGAAGACGAAGTTGAATATTATGTATAAGTTTAATTAAAACAAGATATTAAACCGGGTTAGACACACAGTCCAGCGGTGGACTGTGTGCAAACACATAGCGCACGTCACGAGTTCGAACCTTACAAACGCAGCGACTTTCCGAATTAAAACCAATTTTTTTTAAACAGAATCAGATCAAGCCACGGTATGTCTATAAGATTAAAATAAATCGTAAATTAAACAGATAAGACACACAGCTCAACTGGTTGGGCTGTGCGCTTACAAACCAAAGGACCCGAGTTCGATCCGGCTTCCCTGTAACCGGTTCAACCAGTTTAAATCCTTTTAATATAAATCAAATAAATTAACATTTAGTTAGTATATATATATAATTAAAACACAGAATATTTCGGGTTAGACACGTAGCTCAGTTGGTAGAGCTGCGTGCACGCGTACGAGAGGTCCCGGGTTCGAACCTCACTCAGCGCACCAATTCCCACTGTCCGACCGGTCAACGGTCAACTGTCAACAAAAAGTCAACATTTTTTTATATTTTTATTTATTTATTTAATTTAAAAATCAATTAAAAATACTTAAAAATAATATTTTTAAAGTTCGAAAATGACCTTAAACTCACAAAAATAAATCTAAAAATCCTATTAAAATTGTTAATAAAATCCACTTATTTACCGTACCATTTCATTATTATTTTAGGATAGTCTTTCCTCGTCGATCAAATCCCAAAACTCGTGCGCATTCAACATCATCAAACGAACGCACCCAAAGTGAGTGAATCTCTACAAATTCCCCGTTTTAATCACATTTTGGGGTGTATCATGTGTCGCTTAATATATATTACATTTAAACACTTGTGCATCCATCATATCCATGATCAAATGTGTATCCAATATGTATCAATTATTTGTGTGGTTAATGTTTAGATTAAATTTATTATTTTCAGTACATACATTATCACAGGCTCGTCTGTTCCCCATTACCTATGAGCGGAACTGTTCCCCATTATCTATGAGCGGAACGTGGCGTTGCCAACATATGATCGGCTCCGTTTGATTGAGCCTTGATCTCACATACATCATCATAGGCTCGTCCGTTTCCCATTACCTATGAGCGGAACGTGACGTTGCCAACATATACATTATCATTCACGTCATATACTCATGCAAGGTGGTTTGTTATTGTTTGTTTATTTACGTTTGCTCACATATGATTATTGCACAATTTTTCCATATAAATACAACAAGAAATCAATGACAAAGGTTTTTAACAAGGTTCACTCGCCAACTTTTGTTGACCCAAAATTTCCCATTTTTACACATGATACAGGTGATCCAGTTGAAGCAAGAAACATATAGGACGGCCTAGAGGAATAAATCAGTTTAGATTTTGGATTGTTTATTTAATTTTCCTTTCCTTGTATTGTATGAATTTGACTTGAACATTTAAGTTGTAATTTGAATTTAATAAATATGAAACATTTTAGTAAACATCATGAGCTTTGGTGATAACCCAATTAAGCCCCGACTCTTATTCCGCTGCGGGTCGGGGTGTGAAAAACTACACAACCCACGATCTCGAACTCGGTGCAATTGTTTTTGCATTGAAGATATGGCGACACTACCTTCACGGTACTAAGTGTACGGTCTTCACCGACCATAAGAGCTTACAACATATCTTCAACCAAAAGGAACTAAATGCGCCAACGCCGATGGGTTGAACTTCTCAACGATTACGATGGTGAGATACGCTACCATCCCGGCAAAGCAAACGTCGTCGCCGATGCTCTAAGTCGACGAAGCTATGTATATAGTGTTCGTGACACTCAAGCTTTGAATGATCTCGAAATCATGATTTGCTCCGCTCAATTTGCTTGTTTTAACGAGAATACCTTCGAGGAAGAAATGAGATGTGGTGCCGAAACTCAACTCGTTGTTAAACCTAACGGTATCTATTATTATCTTGATCGCATTTGGATTCCTACCCGTGACAATCTTCGTGAACTGCTAATGGCCGAAGCTCATAAATCTCGATATTCCATCCACCCCGGTGCCAACAAGATGTACCAGGACCTTCGTCCTAAGTACTGGTGGCCGGACATGAAAAAGGATATCGCCGTGTATGTCTCAAAGTGCTTAACCTGCTCGAAAGTTAAATCCGAACATCAAAGGCCTTCTAGCTTGCTCGAACAACCCGAAATCCCGATGTGGAAATGGGCAAGAATAGCCATGGACTTTATTACCAAACTTCCCCGCAGTTCCTCTGGTCATGATAGCATTTGGGTTATCGTTGATCGTCTTACTAAATCCGCGCACTTTATTGCTATACGAGAAGACTTTAAGGTCTAACGGTTAGCCCGAATCTATACTGACGAAGTCATTTATCGACACGGGACGCCTCGTGACATCATCTTTGACCGTGACGGTCGCTTTACCTCACGTCTCTGGGATACTTTTCAATCCGCTCTCGGTACTACACTCAATCTCAGTACCACTTTTCACTCTCAAACCGACGGTCAGACTGAGCGCACGATCCGCACCCTCGAAGACATTTTTCGTGCGTACATCATAGATTTCGGTGGTAACTGGGATACACATTTACCTTTAATCGAATTCTAGTACAATAATAGTTATCATACCAACATTCAAATGGCTCCTTTTGAGGCACCATATGGAAGAAAATGTCGATCACCTATTGCATTGCACGAGATCGGAGAAACACAAATCACCGGTCCCGAGCTGATTCAAGAAACGACAGACAAGATCCTCCAGTTCAGAGACAATCTCCTGAAAGCTCGGAGTCGTCAAAAGAGTTATGCCGATAAACGCCGCAAGCCCCTACAGTTCAAAGTGCGAGATCACGTTCTCCTAAAGGTTAAGCCTTGGAAGGGAGTGGTCTGCTTTGGCAAGAAAGGAAATCTAGCGCCTCGATACGTTGGACTCTTTAAGATTCTGGAAAGGATCGGTAAAGTAGCCTATCGTCTCGAACTACCGGCGGAACATAATAACGCTCATCCGACTTTCCACATGTCTAACCTCAAGAAATGCCTAGCCGAAGAGGATCTCTATGTACTTCTCGAAGATCTGCAAATCAACGAGACTCTCCATTTCGTGGAAAAGCCTGTGGAAATCATGGACCGAGAGACCAAGAAACTCCGGCGCTCTCGCATCCCTATCGTGAAGGTCTGATGGGAAGGCAAACGTGGCGCCGAGTTCACTTGGGAATTGGAAAGTGATATGAAGGCCAATTACCCGCATCTATTTGTTACAGCTACTACTTGAATTTCGAGACGAAATTCCCTAAAGTAGGGGAGATTGTAACAACTCAGAAATTCGTTGTTATCTTTTCATTTGTCTTTCCGATGTATCTATCTTTTGTAATCCTGATATTCGGTTTATAATAAAGTTTATGTTAATTAATTTAGGTGTTGTACGCTATAATCGCATCTAATCGCTTATTAAATCGCATCGCTAATCTCATCGCATCGCAAATCGCAGTTAATTATGTGGTTTTATGTTATTTATGTGCTATGTGTGTTTGTGGTTATTATTACGCTCGCTATCGCATCGCTCTCGCACACTCAACTCGCTAAATTGCACTATTATATCAATTATAACGCTTAACATAGCTAACTAATACGAACTTTATCGCCAAACGAACATTTAACGCGAAAAACGAAGAAAGCCCAACAATTTAGGTCAAGTTCGCTCGAACTTGGTAACCCAAGTTCGGCCGAACTTGGCTGTCTAGCTCAGAACCTCCAGTTTAACCACAAGTTCGCTCGAACTTGCCCTTCAAGGGTCAAGTTCGGAAAACTTAACTCATTTCCTTCAATATCTCAAGTCCGCTCGAACTTGACTCCACGAGCCCCACTTTTTGCCTTCTCCCATAAATACCCAGGTCTATTCTCTCATTTGAACTTGCTGCAACTTTGCCCAGAGCTCTCAAACCGGAAACCCTTTGTTTTCTACGTAAGAATCAACCCGATTTCAACTACAATGATGTTCAACAATGATTTACAACGTTTTACAACGATTTTGCACAAGGCATTGCCTTCGTTTTCATCAAATCTCTCCTGTTTACGAAAATCTTCATCTTTTTCCATCAAAACTTCTGTTTTCACTCAGATCTATACTAGATCTGAGCAAAACCTTTTAAAACATTGATTTTTACAACATTTTCGGACTAATGACGTATGTTTCGTTCACTTTTGAGTGGAACGAGGCGTTGTCGAAGCTAGATCTCAGATCTGGAAGCACAAGGACGAAATCGTCAATTTACACAAGCTGGACTAACCCGTACGAACCTACAAGTTCGCCCGGATTAGCCCGAGTTTCTGTAAAATGGCTAAGTTCGCTCCAAAAGACCTCTCTGGCCTAAGCTTTACTCAGTGGCTTAAGGTTGGAGGGATGGGCCCTCGATTTCCTCAGAAAACAACGCGAAAACGCAAGATTTTAGACCCGAAAACATCAAGTTCACTTGAGGATCACCAGCACACCAGGTCAAGTTCGAACCGAACTTGTACCCATCTGGGTCAAGTTCGACCGAACTTGGGACCTTCTCACCAATTTCCACACAAGTTCGCCCGAACTTTTCTAGTTTCTTAAGAAACTATGCAAGTTCGCCCAAACTTGTCTGTCCAGTAAGGTTTTCTCCCAAGTTCGCTCGAACTTGACAAGTTTCCTAAGAAACTTACCAAGTTCAACCGAACTTGACTCAAATCTCACCAAAATTTAACAAGTTCGCTCGAACTTGTCTACAGCCCAACCCAAACTTAACCGTTTCAGCAAATCGGAAGACTGCTGCACTTCTGTTCGCTTACAGGCTGATCCGGCGCTCTCCGCAACTCTCCTCAGATCCTTCATCTCTCTCGTATACGCACTGACAGCGGTATACTTGACCCATTTTCACTTTAATACACTTTTTGGGTGTTACATACGTTCCTATATAGAAATCACCTCACAACTCAAACTGTTTATCACACGCGAATAATCTGATTATGTATGCTCAATACGTGATACTAGAAACATGTGACTAGGACTTATTTTCGTTAACTTGCCTCCTTAGCTAGTATGGTACTACAGTGTGGCTAACACCCGACGGGGTCTAGTTAGGATGGACGCGCAAGCCTTCTCACGGTAGTTAGAATGAGAAATAAGCCTATGTTTATCTGTGTGATGTGTTTTGGTGTATCATGATATGTAGCTAGACTATTTCGCGAACGGTTTTCTCTATTATGCTAGTGTTACAAAACTCGTATGCTCACCTTTACTTAATTGTATTGACTTGTATTTTAACGTATGTAACATGTAGAGGATTTAGCTTGGATGCTTTGGATATTGCTTTGCCTAGTTTAGTTGTTTATTTTGTTTTGTTTAGAATGGTTGTAATAAAATCTAGGGGATATCAGATCAGATTATATGTTTAAGGGATTATTTGGAATTGTAATGGTTGTTTGAAGATTTTGTGAGTTTAATAGTATGAGATATTAAATGTTGATTATTTTCTTTAAAACGATCGTTATGGAATCTCTTGATCAATCTGATTCGCCTAGTGCCACTACCCCGATGATTCCGCCATCGGTTGGGGTGTGACAGATTGGTATCAGAGCCCATAACCATAGGATAATAGGCAGAATTGCCATGATTCGACCTAGTAGCATGTTCCATTCAACACCAGATGGGGATGATTGGCTCAAGCATAACATCTTCCATTCAACATATACCATTTTGGGAAAGGTATGTACATTTGTTATTGATTCGGGGAGTTGTGATAACTTGATATTTGAAGAGGCAGTTCAGAAGTTGTCTCTGAAGTCAGAGTCACTCGAAGCCTTACAAGCTTCAGTGGCTCAAGAAGGGTGGAGAGGTAACGATATCTAAGCGAGCTCTTGTTTCCATTTCTATTGGGTCTACATACAAAGATGATGTTGTGTGTGATGTGGTCCCTATGGACGCGTGTCACTTGTTGTTTGGTAGGCCTTGGGAGTATGAGAGGAACATAGAGCATAATGGGTGGTCTAATACGTATAGCTTTCTGTTTGGTGGTGTGAAGATCACTCTTGTTCCTACCAAGCCTAAACAGTTAACCACAAAACAGTCGGGCACTTTGTTGACTATTAGCCAGTTTCAAGATGAACTGGAGGAGGGGGATAGTGTTTTTGTTTTGTTGGGAAAGCCGGTGCCTGAGGAAGTTGAAATTCCTGATGCTATGTTTCCTTTGCTTGAGGAATTTTCTGATGTTTTCCCTGATGAGTTGCCTGATGGTTTGCCACCGTTGCGTGACATCCAACATCATATTGATTTGGAGCCTGGGTCACAGTTACCCAACAGCCCACATTATAGAATGAGCCCTAGTGAGCATGAGGAGTTGCAGAGGCAGGTTGAAGAGTTGATTTCTAAGGGTCATGTTCGTGAAAGTATGAGCCCTTGTGTTGTTCCTGCTTTGTTGACTCCAAAGAAAGATGACACCTGGCGTATGTGTGTTGACAGCCGAGCAATCAACAAGATTAATGTGAGGTACAGGTTTCCTATTCCTCGACTTGATGATTTACTTGATCAGATTAGTGGTGCTACTGTCTTTACAAAGTTAGATTTGAAGAGTGGGTATTACCAGATTCGTCTTAGGTTGGGTGACGAGTGGAAGACTGCCTTCAAGACTCGTGAAGGGTTGTATGAATGGTTGGTGATGCCATTTGGTTTGTCAAACGCACATAGTACTTTTATGTGTGTGATGAACCAGTTGTTTAGACCTTTCATTGGGAAGTTTGTGGTTGTGTATTTTGATGACATTCTTATTTTTAGTGCTACTTTCAGTGACCACGTTGTGCATGTGAGGCGGGTTTTGACTTTGCTTCGTAGAGACAGTTTCTATGCAGCCATCAAGAAGTGTGTGTTCATGACCCCTAAGGTTTGTTCTTGGGGTATGTTGTTTCTGGTGATGGGATACAGGTTGATGAATCCAAGGTAGCGGCTGTTTGGAATTGGCCAACTCCTACAACCATTACTGAAGTTCGTAGTTTCCATGGGCTTGCTTCTTTTTATCGGCGGTTTATTCCACATTTCAGTTCAATTATGGCCCTAGTGACAGATTGTATAAGGGGAAAGACGTTTGTATGGACAGAAGAGGCAGAGTTGGCTTTTCAACTTGTGAAAGACAAGCTCACTACAACACCAATTCTGGTATTGCCTGATTTTTCTCAAGTTTTTGAACTTCATAATGATGCCTCAAGTGTTGGAATTAGCGGGGTTCTTAGTCAGGGTGATAGGCATGTTGCTTATTTTAGTGAGAAGCTAACTAGGGCGAAGTTGAGGTACAACACTTATGATCTGGAGTTTTATGCAGTGGTCCAATCTATAAAGCACTGGCATCATTATTTGTTTCATAAGGAGTTTGTCTTATTCACCGATCATGATTCCCTAAGGCATATTCGTACTCAAGACAAGGTATCTCATAAGCATGGGCGATGGTTGGCCTTTCTTGAGAAGTTTACTTTTGTGGTCAAGCACAAGACTGGTGTTTCAAATAGGGTTGCTGATGCCCTAAGCAAGAGGAGTAATCTGCTTGTATCCATGAAGGTTGCTGTGCCGGGTCTAGAGGTCATTCGCGAACAGTTGGCCACTAATCCATATTTCTCAGTTGTTTTGCAGGATGTGGGTGCTGGGAAAAAGTCAGACTTTCTGTTGTATGAAGGTTTTCTGTTCAAGGGGAATCAACTATGTATCCCTAATTCTAGTCTTTGCTTGCATATTATTAGGGAGTTACATGGTGAAGGCATGTTGGTCGTGACCGTACTTTACAACTGGTATAGGGTTCTTATTTTTAGCCTACCATGAGGAAAGAGGTGGACCGTTATGTGAAAAGGTGTCAAGTTTGTCAGGTTTCTAAGGGCACAGCTACTAATGCAGGTCTTTATATGCCTTTGCCTGTCCCCTCACAGCCATGGGTTGATATTAGTATGGATTTCGTGTTGGGGTTACCCCATACTCAGAGGGGTAATGATTCTATCTTTGTGGTGGTGGATCGGTTTTCTAAGATGGTCCATTTTATTCCTTGCAAGAAGACAACTGATGCTGTTAATGTGGCCCAACTCTTCTTTCGTGATGTGTACCGTCTGCATGGGCTGCCCTCTTCTATCGTGTCTAATAGGGATACTCGATTTCTGAGCCATTTTTATGTTTTTTTGGGCTTTTTGCCAATTTTTGTTTTGTTCTAGTTTTTGGCCCAAGTGTATTTTAGGGCCCGTTTCGAATTTAAGACTCTATTTATATGTTGGTTATGATATGTTAATGAGCAGATTTCAGTTTCGAGAAAACAACTTTCACTTCAAATTCAGTGCCCTTTGGTTGAATTTTGGGGTTGGGACAAGTTCATCACGGGTATTCGTAGAATCAACGTGATTGATCTTACTTATCTATCATCACTCTACATCACCCTACTAATCCTAAGCCACTACCCCAAACTCAACTCAAATTACTGTTTGACGAAAAACTCAAACGAACGTTTAAAGATAAGGGGGCCATTACGCAAATCCTAAATTTTAAACGGTCGCTCGACAAATCCCCAACCTTGAAAAGTAGGGGTGGCTATGAGTCGATTCCCAACCTTCAAACGGTTGTTTAGTGCAAACGCGAACGGTCGTTTGAAAACGACATGTAATTAAATTACTCGTGACGTGTGTATAAAAGGCAAAAATAAAAATAAAGAGTAAACTTCCGTTTTGCTCCCTGTGATTTGGTCGTTTTAACGGTTTTGCCCAAATCGTTTAAAATAGTCATTTTCCTCCAATAGTTTAGTATGTTTTCCTATTTTGCTCCCCGCCTCTAACTCCATCCAAATTAATTGTTAACTGAAAGGGTATTTTGGTAACTTCAAGTATAAAATTAAGGCTATTTTCGTAAAACTATAAATAAAGATTATATTATATATAATAATATATAACAAAACATAAACAATCTGATGATCTCTTTTCACTTTATGCCCACCCTCTCTCTTCTCTCTCTCTACACTATCTCTCTCCAGCCACCACCCATACCAACTTCACACCGCCTGCAAGCACCACGACCACCACCCCACGCCGACCACCACCACTGCATATTTGAACCATCTCTCTCTAAACCCTACCACCACGATCACAGATCTAAACCATCTTTCTTTCTCTATTTAAACCCCCACATCCAATCCTCCCACCGTTCACCTTACCGTCGTTCACCTAGCCACCACCAGCCCCATCTCCACAAGCCATTTCCACCACCGGCGACCACATCCCACAACACCAGTCGTCATCATCTATCTCTCTCTCTCTCTTCCATCTCTCCGACTCTCTTTTTTCTTTCTCTAACCACCACCGCATTTATCATTTCAGACTCGTGATAATTAGCTTATAAATCTAGTAAACATCTCAACCAAAATCACTAAATTCTCAGACAAACATTTATCATTTCAGACTCGTGATAATTAGCTTATGAATCTAGTAAGATCTGTAGAACTTCAAATCATTTACGAGATTAAAACCTAACCAATCAAACAATTTCAATTTCAAGTCTAATCGTTAAAGGAACCTTCCGAACCCCACCGTTGCAGCCATCTGCATCTTCACAAAATTAGATCTGAATTCGGAGATAGTATAGATGGTGATGGTTGGCGGAGACGAAAAGACACATGATGGTAGTGGTTTTCGTGATGACTTCTCTAGTTTCAGATCTCTCCGTCGCCGGAGGTTTAGAGGGGGAGTTGCAGTGGTGGCAGGTTTAGAGAGAGGGAAAAAAGTGAGAAAGAGAGATTGGGGGTGGGTAGTAGCTGGTGGTGGCGGTAGCAGATGTTGGCGGTGACGGCTGGTGGTGCTAGCAGGTGAAGGTTGTGGTTGTTGGTGGAAAGATAATTAGTAAATACAGAGGTCTTGTTTTGAAAATAGTGGGAAAAGAAAGGGGAAGGTTAATATTACTTAAATTATTTACCTATATGGTTCTTTAATTAAATAAATTGCCTCATTAGTCCTTATCTATTAAAAGACGCAAATGCCCTTCTAATTAACAGTCATTTTGGAAAGAGTTAGAGCTTTTGAGCAAACTGACGACAAAACCGAAACATCAGGGTGGAAAATTGCTATTTTTAAACGATTGGGCAAAACCGTTAAAACGACCAAACCGTAGGGAACAAAACGAAAGTTTACTCAAAAATAAAATTTCCCATGTGTGCCCCGTTCATTATTAGTTAACATATTATCAAAATCAAAATCATGTATATTAAAACATTATATATAAGCAACTTTTTTATGTGTATATGTCTTGTACCCAATGCTTTGGGAAGATTTTCAAAAAAGAAATTGATATTTTTACTTTACACCCAAAAGTATTTGTTAAATTACTTTCAGCCCGAACCTATTTGTTTTTTTTTTACTTTTAACCCAAAATTTTTTATCTTTTTCTATCTATCCTCACAATTTTTTTTACTTTCAACTTTGGTTCTTTATAGTTTTCAACTTTTCACTTTTCGCAAATTTTCCGCTTTATGCTTCGTTCTAAATTTTGTGGGTTAACACATCGCAACGTGCGTGTGTGGTGTAACACTTTTACGTTTCGTTCTAAATTTTGCGAGTTAACACGATGCGACATGCGTGTGTGGTTCAACGTTTTTACATCGTGTATTTTTTCCCCGTTTGACAAGTTCGATATAACGTGCGAGTTCTAGATCAACTTAGTTATTAATTTTCATGTTTAGATTTTCGGTCTGATTTCTTCAAATAAACACGTCACAACTTCAATGTTGGTGGTTAGTACGGTAATGTGACATTCATACTAGTTAAAATAAATTATTAGAAAATTACACTAATGCATTTTATTAACTATATATTATATAATTATTAACTATATTATATAAAATAAAATAAAAGTTGCGCAAGAAAGGGGTAATTTCCAAACGGGGAACCATTTTGCCATATGCCATCCATGCTTATTACATAAACACGTGAGAGCTGCGGCACGTATGCACCTCCATCGCTTTCTCTCTCTAAATTCTTCCCACCAACAAACATCTCTCTCTCTCTCTCTCTCTCCCTCACACACATATACACACACTCTCTCTCTAGAGGTATTGTGCGAAAAGGATTTGCTGAAAGCTTCAACTTCACATTCATGGCGGTTCATCAAGCAAATTGTTCGACATTTTTTCTTCCGTTCTTCACTCCGTTCAGTCTACACTGAATCTCGTTAAAACATCGCACTATCTGCACGCATATTAACCAGATTTCTAGGGTTTCAAGGTATATGAACTAACTTTTTCTCGCAAATTTCATTTCTATATCTGTAGAAGTTTCTAGATTGTCATACTGATTCTGTGACTTTTTTTTGTTCTTGAAGCGTAGTACAATATCATGTTTATCGGTTTGAATGATTTATTTCTGTTGAAGTTGACTGATCTGAAGTAAAATTTCGAGTTTATCAGTTTGAATGAATTTGTTTCTGATGAAAAGGATTGATCGGCAAGTATTAGGAGTTTATTTAGGTTTAAGTATTAAATGTAGCATTCATGTCTAGATTGATCTGAGAATAAACACACGGAGTAGATCAGCTAATTTAATGCTTTTTTCCGACTTTTTCAAGTTGTTATGACTTCAAATTATAGTCGCAAATCATATATCTAGGGTTTTCTGCGGTTATTTAGGGTTTTACACGTATTCATGTGTGCATTGATGACGGTATGAGCATCTGTGTGTGTGAGAGAGTGTGTTGTGAGCGAATTAAATGTTAAAAAGTGTTGTTATGTTATAAATGTTCTTATTTCTATTCATAGAAGTTGTTTGATTATAACATTGATAGAACAGTTTCGTTTTAATGTGATGCAAAACCCTATAAATAATTCAAATAAATCTATGCAATCACCAAAATTATGTTGAATATTTACTAATTTTCCTTATCAATTTTATTTTATAAATCCATCAATTTCATTTTAGGTTTCAAAATTTTCAGGTTAGCTAACAGTGAAAATGGAAACTTATCATCGCAAAAGATCAAAAAGATCCGCCATTACAGCTAACAATGTAAGCTCTCTCTTTCACACACATACACACACCAATCTGTCATGATGCCATAATTAGGGCAATGCATTTCATTACAATCAGAATTTTGCTTTTGCAGTTACAGTGAGCCGTTTTGTTTGTTTCTCTCTCTAGACTTTAACCCACGCTCCTCTATCACACGCGCCATTTTTGTTACCATATTATTATAGTATTATTGTACACCAAACAAAAGCAGTCTAGCCTGATCATAATCAAATAGGAGTTTTATAGATATATTTTTCATATAGTTTGTGTGTTTGAAAAAGATTAGTATATGCAGGAGATAATGAGCTTGAAAAGGCAAGAAACAAACAGCGTACTAGACGGCGCACAAAGACAATCACCACCTTTGGCCACACAATTACTGCTTGATGCAGATTGTACGTACACTTCATGTATACTTTATGGTTTCAAATACATCTTTAATTATTTATGATCACTATTTTCAAGATTCAAACTATTTCTATCTTTCTTTCTCGTTTCTCAATAATGGCTGGTCAATGTTTTATGTTTGGAGCAGATGAAGTCCCAGATGAAGAGATTGAACTAGGCTCTGTGTACGAGATTTATCACAAAAACCTTCCTCTTAGAACGCCTTGTCAGCTGAGGTCAACTCGTGTTGTTATGGTAATTAGTTACTTTAATCTGGGTTGTTTAAGGTCAACTCGTGTTGTTATGGTAATTAGTTACTTTAATCTGGGTTGTTTAGAAAACTTGAATCTTTGGCTCACTCGAAAAAAGCTTGTTCGTGGGCAAGCTCGTCTTGTTATGCTCGTTGGCTCATTTAAACTTCAATCCAAATTTTAATATGTATGATTTTAACCCTCATTTTTTTTATAAGTTATACGTTTTGTTGTTTATAAAGTAAACAAGTTGACTCGACAAACTGACATGAGTTTTTTTTTTTTTTTAAAAGGAGCCCAAGCTCTATATTTCAGCTTGTTAACATAAACAAGTGGTTCTACCAACTTTAATAAGTTTAAAAAAGAAAGACCCTTTGATTCTCTCTGAGCATGAGCTTGTTGATGATTTAATTTGCAGGTAAGTGAGAAGACTGATTTGAATATTGCTATAAGGTATCCAAGCATGCTATCATTGCGAACTTATTTTAGCAATGGAATCACGGAGATGTATCCTGCATTAGATGAGAAGTTTGTAATGGGAACTAAGCTTGCAAGAAAAGTGCTTTTGCGGCAAGTCCCATCTCAAGAATTTGCTGAAAAGAAGCATTTGGAAGGTTTCTGGCTGGTGAAAACAAACAGTCAACTTGGGTCACAGTTGGGTTTGAAAATTGAGGACATTGGAGTTGCGAGAGAGCTGAAGAACAATATGATAAGGTGGGGTGTTAGAAGGCAGGTTATGTTCATCGGGAGACCCAAAGATTCCAGCAATACCCAATCATCTTCAAGCTTTGTTCAAGGTGAAGAAGAAGTGAAAATTGAACAACAAAATAGCAAAGATGAATACCAAGAAGATGAGGAAGTTGAAGATCAGGAGGAGAATGATGATGGAACTGAAGATGATAGTCTTGAATGTACCAGGATTTTGAGAAAAAGAAAGGGTAAACAAGTGAAACACTTATGGAAGGCAAATAAAAAGCTTATGAAGCGATGCAGGAAGTTAACAATCAGAGATCCAAGTGATAGATGGTCCAAAGAAAGGTAACCAAAGATCCCTAGCTCCTTTACAAGTTCATTAATTATACATTAACACATTAATTAATTGAACACGTACACATTTATATATAAAAGGTACAAGGCTGCGGAGTTAAGTCTTCTAGAAGCAATGAAGGAGAAGAAAGCAATGATTGGGAATCCAATTACGAGGCCTGCGCTTCGAGTTGAAGCGCGTAAAAGGATAGGTGACACTGGGCTATTAGACCACCTGTTGAAGCATGTGGCAAACAAGGTGGCACCTTGTGGCACATTGCGGTTTAGAAGATCACACAATGCCGATGGTGCAATGGAATACTGGCTTGAAAGTGCAGATCTTCTTAACATCAGGAAAGATGCTGGAGTGAAGGACCCTTTCTGGATTCCACCACCTGGTTGGAAGCCCGGTGATTCTCCGGTCCAGGATCCCATTGTGGCAAAAGAAATCAGGAATCTCCAAGAAGTAATTTCAAATATCAAAAGGTGATAAACTTAACTATATTCAAAAGATTACTATATAATGTTCATTTTCAAAACAGTTTGAAGGTCTAATTGATGGTTTAATTATATGGTTCCTTCACAGGGATTATGAGGAGGAATTAGGAAAACTGAAAAGGTAATTAATTTATTTAATTATTGTATAATAAATTGATAATTTATTCATTTAGGTAGTTTGGTTATGTGTGTAAACAGGGAGGTCCAGGAGTTGAGTTCAAAGAAAGATGAAAGTCAAGCTATTGTGGTTTCTGAACAAGTTGACCCGGTTCCTAAACAACTATCTGATATCTTTAATTATATGTTTGGTTCAAAGTCAGAAACAAGTGATGCACATAAGGTAGGTAACAGTTTCATTATTCAATTCTGGAATGATGTCTTATCAATACATATGCCTTCATTCGTGTTTCTTACCATGACAGGATAAACACAGCAAGGTCATTTCAGATTTCCTGAAGAACCTACAGGTCAGTCTTCTAATCAATGTTAAATGATATATATACACACAGGGATTAATTGCAATTAATATGCCTGAGAATTATGAGATCACCAAATTCTGTGCACCAGTCTTTCTAAAACTGTTGTTTGGGGAGTTGACTACCTAGCTTAGCATTATATCAAGCTCATTTAATTAGTTAAATGTTTAATTGTTGAGTTAAGGGGTTTAAACAATTTTCTGGGTTACCTTGACAGTCAAATGTTTCAGATTTTAGAATATGTCGAAATATTATATACATACAATATTAGATTATAAAATGGATGTATTTCATATATTTAACTAATCTTCATTAGTGTTTACCTGTTTATATTATTATGTATACATACAATATGGCCCATCATCCATAGTTAGATGATTAAAAGTTAAAAAAAAAAGCTAGAACTAAAAAGAACAATAAGGAAATTTAGACCAACACCTTTTATAGAATCACCATCATCATTAGGGGAGCATCTACGTAACAAACAACAAATACCGAATAGTGACAATTGTTTTTAAAGTCGTATTCCTAAGATATATATATATATATATATATATATATATATATATATATATATATATATATATATATATATATATATATATATGTTGGGACTAATCTTGTCATTATTCAAAAGTTAGAGGGTGTTAAATGGTTTAGTTTCTTTTTGGTGAAAGATTAATTATTTATGGTAGTTTTATTTTATTATTATTTAGGGTTCCTAATTATAGTCTAGGTATGTTTCTTGAGCATCAAGATTGTTTAGTATAAATAGATGTTATTATGTTTAGGGTTTATGTATCTTTAGTTTTAATCAAAGTACTTTTCTTGTTAAATCTTTTGTTAATTATATTGAAAAAAACCTCCTTTCCAACCATATCTTTCAAGGTTTAGTGATCACTATATGTACATGGTTAAAGTACATAAAATAATTCAAAATGGATGCATTCTGTTTGTATGGGGATTAATATTATACAGTTTTAGCTAAAATCTTGAATATGCCAAAAGTGAACACAAATCATGCTTATAAATAAAAATTCTGCATTTTTCTCTAAAAGACCTGTTTATTATAAGAGTGGATATACAATTTTCAAAGTTAACACAAAGTTCTTAATTTATCGTTTAAGGTTAAAAGTTTTTATATAAATTCTAATAAATAATAACTATTACTTTTTTGTAATTAATTATTATAAAATATACGTAGTTGTTAGAATTTGAATTAACAGTTGACTGACTTATAATCTGGCATGTAATGCGTATATATAGAGACTAGAATACAAAATATATGATCGGAGGGTACAGTTAAAACATCCATGTATGTATTATACAGGCATGGATGCAGGCCGAGGTTGGTAAACAGACAACCCAGATGAACACAGAATTAATTACCACCACAGTCTCTGATGCACAAAAGGAGTCAGAAAAGCTAAAAGCTGTAGCAAAAGAACCACCGGGGAGTGAAAGTGGTCGGAAAGCAGAGGGAAAAGCAGCCAAAATAGAGAGGCTAAAAAGTGGGTTCAAACTTTTTAAACCCCAAGGCACATTCCTGTGGCCAAATATGGTAAACCCCAGTAGCACCACCACATCCCCTTCTATGTCTTCTCGTGTTGAGGATCTGCTGGTGGTCCCAACTCCACCCTCTGTTAACTCCTCCACACCACCCCACCACCACCACCTCCTCCACCTTACCCGTGTACCACCTGTTAAGCCTGTTCCCCAGAGACGCCCACTCACCGTCACACTTTC
This sequence comes from Scalesia atractyloides, assembly GCA_947069175.1. Classification (NCBI taxonomy): domain Eukaryota; kingdom Viridiplantae; phylum Streptophyta; class Magnoliopsida; order Asterales; family Asteraceae; genus Scalesia; species Scalesia atractyloides. The sequence goes on from CAMTDV010000030.1 coordinate 35,852,757, forward strand.
AGAACCACACCCCTCCACCCCCATCAATCTAAATGATGTTCCCACTTATCCCTCTTCACACCGGACTACTTTTAACTACTGTGAGTGTATTTATTTATTTAGCCTGTATTTTGTATATATGGGATTTTAATTTTGATTATATTTTGGTCATGAAGAATTGGATGGTGAGTTGGAGAATAAGGAGCAAAATTTTGAAGTATGATACAAGAAGAGGAGCTAGCTCAGGTGGCACCATTTGTTTCTTGTTATAGCTAAAAGACAATTAGCTAGCTAGTTAGTAGGAGCTGCATGCATATCTCAACAACTATCAGAGTTGGTTTTTGGATCATAAACTTTAGTACTACTATGTCTGTTAATGGAAGAACTAGCTAGCACATCATTCATTCATGTGGCAGGCATGTATATCTCGGTTGATGCAAATTAATGCTACCATGTACCCCCACTGATTCAACGTCCAAATTGTTAATGTTGTTTAAAGACTAAATTACATTTTTGGCCCCTGTGGTTATATCATTTTTACCCTTATAGCCCAAAAAGAATCTTTTATCATCTACACCCCTAACGTCTCTTTATCTAACTAATTTGGCCCCTGCTATTAACCCATCCAGTACCGTGGTTACTTAAATGTCACATGCCCCTCACATGAGGGGCAATTAAGTCAATTCACCTATAATTAACAAAAATAGATTTAAAAAAAATTAAACAATTAGTTGTATTGAAGAAGATAAAAGCCCTTTTTTCAAAATTTAGCCCAAAACACAGATCTCCATTTCTTTTCTTCATCGTCATCGTTTATTTCAATTGTACTATTTTGTTTTTTCACAATTTAAATCCACTGTACATATGTATATCCCAAATCTTGGTCGGTAAATTGTATCTTGGTCAGATTCCAGCAACTCAACCCAGCAATACTCCAGTTCAAGCCTTAAGATCATTCAATTTGATGGTATCTCTTCAGATCTGGGTAAGTGTATCCTAGATTTGTTACATCGAGAGGGTAGCATTTTTGTTGGGGGTGGTGGTGGCTGTGGGAGTTGGTGGTGGTGGTTGTTGAAGATGGTGGTTCTTGCCGGTGACGGTTGTGTTGGTTGTTACGGACGTTGAGGTGAGGTGGTGGTTTCCCAAGAGAGAAAGAGAAAGAGTTGTGAGAAGAGACTAGACACCGGCGACATTGGGGAAGTGGCGCTGCCGCCGTGGCTCCGCCACAAGGGTGGTAGTTGCCGACCGTTTTATAGAGAGAGAGAGTGTGTGACATGAGAGGAGAAAGTGTAAGGGGATAAGGGTTTGCTTGTATGTGGCTGGGAATATGAAAGAAGAAAAAGATGATGTCGAATGCAGAGGCAGGTTGTATATAAAGTGAGTAAAGGGTTATAGGTGAATATGATCGGAGAGGAGGATCAACTAATCGAAGAGTGGAATTCCAGATGGAGACTTCAACACCCCTGTTTCTAAATGCAAATAAACTAATTAATTTATTTCGATAACAGAAACTACTAAATTAATTTGATGTTTAATAAAATCGTTAATAAACTCCAGTAAACAAATTCTAAATATATAATATGTAAATAATACAAAAACAAATGCAATATTAAAAATATATATGCAGTTTAAGACATTCTTTTATTTCCTATTGCATTTGTATTATTTACATATTATATATTTAGAATTTGTTTACTGAAGTTTATTAACGATTTTTTAAAACGTCAAATTAATTAATTAGTTTATTTTATCGATATAAATTAGTCTAATATTTTGTTTTTATAAACACATACTTACATATATAATTATAAAAATATTTCGGATATTACAATCACTTTATTTTAAAAGAATTTGTGTTTTGGTTATACTTTATATAAAAAGTAATTTATCTTGTCATTATATATGTTTATAAAAGAAACTTAAAACTATTTTTATATATGTTTATATATATAAATATATAATTATTAACAAATAACGATGTTTTTTGCAACAAAAAATAAAAATTACTATATATATAATAACATTTTTGCAAAAATCAACCTTTATGTCATAAATAATCTTTTTACATAAATCAAACTTTAAGTTATAAAAGACCATAGTACCCACACATGCAAAGCATGTGAGGTAACTTAACTGAGTTTTTGGACGACGTTAGTTGTAAAGGTTATAGAAGGTTATAAAACATAAACATAAAGGTTGAGTTTTGCCGATTTCATAGTGAAAGGTACGAAGTGTAGTTTAGGTATAACATAAAGGTTGATTTATGCAATTTTGTCTTTAAAAGCCCCCGTAGTGGGGTTTTTTTTGGCTTTTTTTCACATCATGCCACTCCCCCGCCCCATGGGCGTTTTTTTAATAAAAAATGGTTGGGGAGTTCCAAATTAAACACCGGGTTGAGATATGTTGGGTCAATCATGTCGTTGCCAACTCAGATTTTAATTAAAAAAACAAAAAAAAATAATTGAGTAATCATTGGATGAGTCATTATTGCATTATACCACTACACCAATTTTAAACAAATGTCCCATAACGCCCCATTGCTGACTGGACCGCCACATGGTGGATCATGCCCAAGGGTGGGGCATTATCTTCCTTTACCACTACACATGGTCTAAGGATGGGAAGAGTATGATGGCATTTTCCAACGTTTTTAAAACCGGACCGGACCGGCCGGTTTAACCGGAGACCGGTGATACCGGCGGTCCGATCATACCCCTTTAGACCGTCTGTAAAGTAACCGGCCGGCCGGATCGGTGGCCGGTGGTTGAGCTGGAGAGCCGGTGTAAAACGGCCGGGCCAATGAATTTTTCGGTGAGTTTCTCAGTTTCCGGCGAGATCAGTAACGGCAACGACTGCATAGATTTTGCTAGTTCGCTTATAGTGGTGATTATTATGGCAACAGCTTATAGAAGCATAATGGGGCGAATTAGATGGAGAGAACAACAAGTTTTAGTAGGAGAAATGTTGGTTTACAGGCGGCTAAAACGAGATGTGTAGGGTGGGACTTTGAAGATGTACAGGCGGCTAGAGAGGAGAGAGAACCAGAAGTGGAAATTTGAAATATCTAATAGAGTTAAATGTCATTTTAGTCTCTGTAGTTTGGGCTGTTTTGCCAGCATAGTCCAAAGGTTTCATTTTTAGCATCTGGATCCAAAAAGGTTTCATCGTTGTCATTTTGGTCCAACTGACTTAACTCCATCCATATGTGTTAAGTCTGCCAAGGGAATTTTAGTCATTTCATTTTTCTTTCTAAAGGCATTTTAGTCATCTCGATTTTCTTTTAATTAACCCTTTATTGTTTATTGTTTTCCCTCTCATTTTCCTGCCCTTTCACCCCCTTTATAACCTGCACCCAGAAACCCTAATATCCAAACATAACATAGTTCGTACCATTCATCTCTCCTACCTACCTTCAATCTTCTTCAATGGTGCAATGTCCCTGTGGTGCCAATACTGTAATTCGAACTTCATGGACCTCTTTAAATCCTGGGAGACGCTTTTATTGTTGCAATAGACAAGTAATTTGTCTTCTTTCATCATCTTAATTTGAACCTGCGATGTGTTCATAGGTTTCTCACTTTTTGTTGATAGGGAAGGGGTTGTGGATTCGTTGCTTGGGCTGAGGCTGAGTTGTGTCAAAGATGTGCAGGAATCATACGAGGGCAGTTGAACTTCATCCGTAGGCATAAGAAGAGAACAGGAGACTGAAGTGGTTATTGTGTCTTAGTTGGGGTTTGTTCATGTTGTACTAAGTGTGTAGTAAATGGTGTGTATTTAGGTTATTTCGAGTCTTTGTAATTCGTTAATGGTATGAATGATGTAATGTTTTGCTTTAGTTAATGGAAGTATGTCAATGGTTATGTTAAATTGAAACCGATTGTATTGTACAAAATGGCCATTACAAAGTGTAACAAACCTGAAGTAAATTGCAGCCGATTAAAGAGTGAAGTTGCAGCCAAAGTGATCGTAAATTGTACGATTGTAAATTGGCCGATTTGTAGGTGTTATATATGAATCTAAATTGCCAAAGCTTACCCATTACAAACTGTAACAAACCTGAACTAAATTTGCAGCCGATTAAAACAAAAGACCTGAACTAAATTGCAGCCGATTAAAACATAAGGCCTGGACTAGATTGTAGCCAATTAAAACAAAAGACCTGAACTAAACTTGCCAAAACATATTACATACCAAAGTGTTTTATCAACACAAATTACATACCAAACTGTTTTACCATAACATATTACATACAAAAGTGTTTTACCATCATAAATAACATACCAAAAGACATAAGCATAACAGATTTAACCAAAAGGCCTAACCATAAAGTGTTTTACCATCATAACTAACATACCAAAATACATAACCATAAACTGTTTTACCAAATTACATTACCAAAGGATCTAAGACCTAAGCAACAACTTCACTTGGACCTGCACCACTTTGACTTGCAGCAAACTGAGTTGCACCATCTTGACCTGAACCAACCTGACTTGCACCAATTTGACTTAAACCACCTTGACTTGCATTAGCATCCTGATTTTTCTGTCTCTTCTTCATGTCCTCCTGTTATGGCCTCTTGCCTTGCAAATCTCACAGGTGACAGTGTATCCCTTTCTGGTCAACTTTCCTGCATCTGGAATGGGGCTTTCAGTATCTTGTGTTTGGGTCTGTGTTTGAGTTAATTCCTCTATTGACTTCTTCCTCTTTTTCTTAGGTCTGCATATCTGGTTATGATTCTTAGGAGGTAACAAAGTGGTGGGGAATTTTGACTTTGGCCATTCATCCATACCATTGATTGGTTCAATGGTACACTCATAAACCAGCTTCCATGTTTCAAACCAGTATGCTTGATCAACCCACCTTTCTGGTATGGGTTCCCCACCTCCATGTAGACCCTGATTCCAGATTGCAGCCACTGCGTAAGGTCCCATTTCCTGCATGAGCATGTCCTTTCACCAAGATTAACAGCCCTTTGGTCTAAGCCATGACTAACCTGATACTTTGTTCCTCCAACCCAAATGCAAATGTACTGTGAGGCCTTAGCCTTGATTGCATCAAAAACCTTGGAAGTAGCAGGTGTTAAAGGACCATTAGACTTGGCAATAAGCTGTTTGACAACCACAATCTTTTTCATTAGGTATTCCCTAATGAATTCAAGACGGGTGATGATAGGTTTGTCCCTACCATACACCAGTTGCCTATTAAAGACTTCACACAAATTGTTCAGGAATACATCACACTTTGCCCTATCTTTATATGCAAAAGATTATGTTATTTAGGTGTACACTAAAATAAAGAACTTTATGCTATTTATGTCATACCACTAAAATGTGATCTGGACCAATGCTTTGGGGGTATCTGTTTCAACGAGTCATGTAAGTCTTTATCTTCATCCTCAACTGCCTTCATTGCTTTTTCCCAACCTCTTGGTGTAAGGACACTAGCACAACTCCATAACAGATCTGTGTACACATCACCCTTCCATATTGTTTTCATATTCTCATGTATAGCCTTAGGCAGAACCTATGTTCTGCTTTTGGATATACCCTTTCTATTGCTGGTATTATACCCTACAGTTAAAAAAGTTACATAAGCAAACAATTAAATCAGTTACATAAGCAAACAATTATGTCAGTTTATGATACATACCTCCTGCCTATCACTTATAAAGGTGAAATATGAGTTGGGATCCAGCCCTAGATCATCTCCCAAGCACATCAAAAACCAAGTCCATGAAGCTTTAGACTATGACTCCACCAATGCATAGGCTACCGGGTAAATGCCATTGTTGGCATCTATACCAACTACAGTTAAGACCTGTCCTGGATAGGGACCCTTCATGAAACATCCATCTAGACCCAACAAATTTCTAGCAGCTATCTGAAATCCCTTTTTAAACCAACTAAACAAATGTATATCCTTTTAAACTGCCTTGTTGGAGTATGTGGGTTAGGCCCCCTCTCAACCTTTACTTTTATTGTTGTACTAGGATTAGTCCTAATCAGTTCTTCACATTAGTCTCTAAGCATGGTATATTCAGCATTGTAATCTCCTTGAACTCTCTTTGTTGCCTGAACCCTAGCCCTAAACATCTGCTGGATACAAACTTCTACCTGGAACTTCTTTTGTATCACATCTTGTAAGGATCTGAGTAGAATAGTAGGATTACTCTAAATAGTACCTTCTATCTCCTTAGCCATCCAACCAATAGTGCACAATCTAACATCCCTTGTGTTTAAACAAATGTGCTCTTTCAAGAAGGTTTTAACTATCCAAGAGCCGACACTCTTGCTCTTTGATATGTGCAGCAGCCATGGACATGTCGGATTTATATCCCTTGGTTTAGGTTTAGGTTTAACTTTAGGCCCACTTGCACTTTTTGTGAATTTACAAATGTACCCCTAACCTTTTCTGCATTTGCAGATCTACCCCCAGCATTTACTGAACTTCCAACAACACCCCCATCTTTTGTTTTGTCTTTTTCACCCCTATTTTTTGTTACATCTTCAGCAACAACTCCATCTTTTGGTTCTGTTTCACCCCTGACCAGTTTAGGATTGAACCCCTTACACACTACACGAAACCTGGATGTATCATTTCTTACTATCATCAGTTGCCTCCTACTTTCATCTGCATGTTTTTTAACTAACCTTTTTATTTGTTCCATATTACTAAAGGTTTGACCTAGATAAAAAGGACATCCATCAATGTTTTTGGTTTTTTTATGCTTCCTCCTATGAGCCCTCATGCTCTTCTGCAACTTTGTGTCATTCACATCATCACTCAAACTATCAAATTCTTTTAAGTCAAGCTCAACATCCATGTTGACATCATCTCCAATATCTAAGTCTGCTCCATCATCACTTAAATCAAAATCTACTGCAGCCCTAAACTCATCCGTATCAACATCATACTCCTCAACAATGTTATCAACATCCACAATAAAGTCCGAGTCTTCATCAGATGCATAATTATCACCCTCAACTACTTTGCCCTTTCCTACATTAGAACACTCATCTACTTTGGCCTTTCCTACATTAGATCCTTTTCCTAACTTGGAACCCTCACCTATATCACTACTATCATCCTGCTCATCATCACCTTCCTTAGGTTCATAATTGCTATCTTCTGATCCATCACTATCACTATTTTCTAATCCATCACTACTACTATCTTCAGATCCATCACTACTGCCAATCTCTTCAACAATGGGCTCCTCATCAGCTGCACTATTGTCATCCCCATCACATACCTTTTCATTGATATCATGTTGTGCATTGTTTCTTAATTGCAAACCTTCATAATCTAGTCTAATATGTTCTACAAACACATCAATTAGTTTAGTAGTTCTAGAGAGCTTTAAAAAATCCAGAATAAAGACATCATTTAACAGTGGTCTTAGCCCTAAATCCAGTTCTTCTCCTGGCAACCTATACATAAATCTCATTTCATCCTCTTCTTTAAACCCAATAACCACCATCATATCCTTTAATACAATGACTGAAAACTAGTCTGAGTTAACCTTGTCAACATAAGTAACCTTACCATTAGAATATGTCATTCCAGGAAACTTTGTAAATTCCCTCCCATGGTGTATTTCCATTGAAAAGTTTTCAGGGTAGTTTATTGCATCAATGAACAAATAAACTTCATTTAAGTGATCAATCCACTATCAAAATACAGAATTTAGACCAAATGTTGAGTATTTAACATGAACTTACCATATGCCTCTTCTGGATTAAAAACTTCATCAGGATTACGAACACACCAAGGCTCGTTCATCGTTCAGAAACTCCCAATACTCTTTCACAGCTCAATCAGCTCAATCGCCTTTGGATACTGGATGATCGTTATCGTTGTTAGGGTTTTAGGATTGGGGATGGTTTTGACGTTGTTATGCTCTGATCAACGAAGGAGCTATGTATTTATAGGGAAACATTAAAGAATAAGTGAATAAACAATAATGAATAAAGGGTTAATTATAATAAAAACAAAATGACTAAAATGCCATTGGCAGACTTAGCACATATGGATGGAGTTAAGTCAGTTGGACCAAAATGGAAACGATGAAACTTTTTTAAATCCAGGGACTAAAATGACATTTAACTCTATCTAATAAATTTCAATCCATTCAAAAAATTATTTCAATTTTAATCACAATTAATTAATAGGGTAAAGTCTAGTTCTGCAATTCATCTTTTTATGTACTTCTTTTAATATTTTAATTATCATGTATCATATTTTCTATTAGAAAATACAACTTCAATTATTATTTAAGGTTGTTTAGTTGTTTTATTTATGATATATTCATGTGTTTTTAAATCTTTATTTAATATACTTTTATATTACTATGTGCTCAATAATTTAAATTGATTATTATGTAAACCCGGTTCGCATAAGCAGTTCGACTGATCCGAACGGTCCGACCAATGTACCGGTAGAGTGAGCGGTTTGATTGTCGGTCTGGTTTTAAAAACATTGGTAGTTTCTTACGTGAACTAGTTTTCCTCTTGATTTTCAAACAACTATAACTTTTTATACGATAATATTTAAAAAAAAATACACCATATTAACGTGCATTTTGTTCTATTTAATTTGAGCAGCCTATTGCTATAGTTTTCTTAATTTTTAATCTTTATTTTATTTTACAAGCTACAGGTTACGTGATTATTTCCGTTGGAAATAAGTATATCTATTTTTCAGACCAAGTGTATGGTAGTGATTATGTATCTATTGTATTCATGAAAAAAAAAACAATAGTTGACTATGTATTATTCCTACGTGATTACGTGATATTGAATATCCCACTGAGTGAATACCCATTAGGCCATTATGTAATTACGTGATTTCATTATAAAATTTTATGTGAAACCCCACCGTGTCATTACGTAACATTAGCCAGTTAACCTATAATAATCACACTATGCCGTATATTAGAGATTTTATCACGTAATAAAGTATAAACCATTAAGTTCTTATTATTTAATATGTAATCACGTGATAAGCATATACTAATAACATCGATTATAACATATCATATTGAATGTGTAATCACGTAATGGATTTATATTGAATGTGTAATCACGTAATATTTTTTTGTTGAATGTGTAATCAAGATCATGTAAATTTTTTGAGAAAACTATAACAATAGTATGCTCAAAGTAAAGAGAATGAAATGCTTATTAATATGGTGTAATTTAAAAAAATTAATGTATGAAAATTTTATATGGGTTTGAAAATCAATGAGGGAAAGAGTTCAAGTGAGGAAAGACCATAATACCCTTTGTCTATTTGTTTTTCAATTGTTTAAACTTGATATTTACAAAAATGTTACCGCTTTATTTGTAGCCATTGATCTTAGAAGATCAATGGGAGAAATTTTCTCGTATTCTTCGTACAAGAAAGTTCTCTTGTGGAGTAACCAATAGTCTCCTCAGCTTTATGTAGACTTATTATATAAACCTATTAAAAAAAACTGTATTTTGTCCCCAACTTTACAATATGGCCCACTCATACTATGTTTTTTGTTTTTTCTTTTTCCTTTATAACTTTTAAAATACGATATTTTATGAAATTTCAAATATCTTATTGCGATTTTCTTATTTTTATTTATTTTTCGATGTAAATCATTCAGAACCTAGTTGTATGTGAGTATAGATTAAGGATCCTGTAAAAAGGGTTAATAGTGTGAGAAGTGTAGGAAATAATATGGTGTTGCCATGTGTCCTTCAATTATTTGATAAAATAATCTTTATAACCTCTAGTGAGTTATTTTAAGTTAATGATATAATTTTATTTTTTAGAATGATTTAAAATTCAGTTTTATATATCGACTCAGAGATTTTATATATCATTATTGGCTGATTCATAGAGATCGAAGGAAATTACAGTTCGTATTTTTTTTGAATCATCAGTTCGTATAAAACACCATACAAATCCAGAAAACACCACAACTTGAATCGTAATACAACCATGGTGTTCTAACATCTGGAATGATTTTTGTTGTTTTTGCAGGTATAAAACACAATACAAGTTTCAAAAACACCATGAATTGAATTATAATACACTCGTGGTGTTTTAACATCCAGAATGCTTTTATTGCTATCCCGGAAGTAAAAACACCATGAATGTAATCACAATACAATGTTACAGACTCTTGATGTTAAAATACCATGGATAGAATCGTAATTCATTATTTGCAATGCTATGATATCTTATATACGTTCATGGTGTTTTGTTGTAAAACACAACGCCTTGATTCACAATAAAATTAATACTTATACAAACATAGACAAAGCACCATGGACTAAAACATCTGATCGATACGTAATTTTTTTCTCTATATAAGTATAATATGGTACTCATATTAAAGATAAAAAACACTCGTTATTATGGTGTATTTTTTAAAAAAAAAGAGTTACGTATAAAAAGTTATTGGCGTTTAAAAAGAAGGGGGAACTTGCATGTGCATTGTATGTGGGTTTCTGAATTTAAAATGTTAAATTTATCTTTATACCCTTAATCTAGAAAATTAATCATTTAATGGTAAACACTGTTTACAATTTTTCCATTATAATCTCAACCATTAGATTATAGATCAAATGGTGTAGATTCCTTCCTACACTTCTCACAAAACACACATTTTTTTACAATAACCCTATGCTGCGAATGTAATAAAAACACACACATAATTATATAAACAAGCCATAATACTAATATAAACAAACACTAAACTTATAATACTTTAACCTTATTAAAACCTTCATTAGCCTATAGCCCAATGGACTCCATAGGGACGTGCTTAGCCCAACCCAAATTTTAAGCTCAATTGCCCAACAAGGTTTAAATTTTCAACTCGTTTAAATAAAACAACGACATCGACGCTTAAAAAACAACAGTGTAGAAACGTCAACTGAGATACGTCCCTTCAATGGTTGATCCAATAAAGAGTGATCCGATCTCCAAACTACAAAACAGAACACTGTTAAGACTCGTTACAGGAATGGGGTTATTCCTGTAATCACCTTCCAGCGTGAGAATAAGTATTCGTATATGGGAGTAAAGGGATTTGTAATGAGAGAGTTGTGTGTTTACCTTTGCATTAGCATATTCTATTTATACATATAGGTGAACTAGGGTTTCTTATGGACTCGGAGAGTTGGTTACGTAATATCTCCTAGTTCCCCGGAGATCATGAAAAGCTCCTATTTGCGTATGAATATTCCCTCATTTAATGTCGGTATCCTCTTATTTAATGGTGACCTACCCGGCCGAAGTGGCCGAGCCGGGTCACTCCTCCACATGTCCCCCCAGTCCGATGCTATGTGAAATGAGCATGGGGTCGGACTTAAGAAAAAGAAAGACCTACCAAAAAATAAAGAGCAAATAACGAAATGGAAAAAAGAAAAAAAAACTCATGCCTTAGCACAGTTGAAAAATAGACTGACTGACGGCGCTAGCTGTCACGTGATGGGATTCGCTAATGAGTACCTGGTAGAACACGTGTACATTTGGGCTCCAAGTTTTGAAATTCAAAAAGGCAAACGAGATGGTATAAATAGGGGTATGACTCTAAAAAGGAATTTTTTTCCCCAAAAATATCAATCGTCGCCTCCATTTCTCTGAAAATTCGATTACCCCAAAGTATCTGACTCAACTCAAAATGATGATGCCCTGTACTGCAAATGGAACAAGACATCCTTAGATTCTTTGATGAGGGCCTACTGCTTTCAACTGGAATGGCATCCGGTCATGCTGTTGGAGAAAGATCTTGCCTTTCCCTACCGGAGGGTAAGATTACGCTTTTCGCCGATTTCTTCAAGTTTTGCAATTTTCGACTACCAATGATGAAATTCTGTAAGGAGATGTTAGACGAATATGCCGTACACATCTCTCAGGTACAGCCGCTTGGCCTGGTCAAACTCCGACACTTTGAATATTCCTCATTAAGTTTAGGTTTTATACCATAAAAAGTGGTGTTTCGTGCCTTGTACACCATTGCTTGGAAAGCACCCTTTTTTACGTTTGACCATCGGAACACTGACGAGATATGCCTTAGGGCAGTCCCATCAAGCTCCCGGGACAAGGATTGGGAAAAATTCTTCTTCATTGAGGCTGACGTCATCCCGGGGAGAATGCAGTGGAGAACCATGGCCACGAGGGAGAACGTTAAATATGTAGGACCCACCAAGGCATTAATTGCTCATGCGTCCGAGTGCACTATCCTTTCTGAAGGAGCGCTGGTACTGGTTGGAATGAGCTTGTGCTGGCCCAACGTGCAAACATATCCGGCGTTCCGAATGGCGGATGGAGGTAATAATCTTAATTGCAAATATCTTGTTAATTTTGGTTTGACTAACTCGACCTTTTGCAGCCGCCCTTGCATTAGTAGATTTTCTATATCCGGAGAGGGCTTCGTCCGTCTTGAGTGCCGCCCGCCCCCTGCGCGCGGATGAACCAAACATTGTACAGGTACATGTTGGGAACTTTGTGGCTTCAAGCGCTTACCTAGACAAGGTCGTCCAAGGCATCGCTACCGCCGATGTGGCAAGTGGTAATGAGAAGCTTGTTACTATTCCCAGGAAAACCATCCGCCTTCGAAAATCCGGGATGGAGAGTAGGACCAAGGGTCAGCCTTCCAAAACTATGTTGGGGATTGTGATAACCCCTGGGGCTACGCCTTCGATTGATCCCGGATCTGGGGCGCCTACCGCTGGCTCTGTTACTGACAAAGAGGCGCCCGTGCTTGGTCCGCCTACCAAAAGGGCGAAGACCACTCCACTATTGACTCGATTTGCTGCTACAAGGCAGGCTACACTTGCAAGCCTTGGTAAGTGATATCCTTCTCGGTTCACGTATGCTATTTTTGCTATGCTCTGTATTTACGTCTTGTTCTCAGGTCCAACTTCTGCCACTCCTGTTGACGCTGTAGATACCATTATATCTTTTGAAAACCTCGGGGAGGGCGGATCGACCGTGATTGGCTCCGCTAAAACATTTGATGTGGGAACGAGTGAAATGGCCAATGTGTTGGTTAGTTCGGGGTCACCCCGTGTCTCAGCTGAAGTTATTGACCCTTTGTATATCGAGGCCACCACCATCACTACTATCATGACTTCTGTTGTTACTACTGTCGTAGTGCATAGTTAACCACCCTCTGCCCCCTTTGTATCCTTCACCAAAGGAACGCTCGAGATGACTATCCCTCCAGCCAGTGCCTTACCCATAAGCCTACCGATTTCCCCGATAAAGTTTTCTAGCGAGAAGGATACAAATTTTAGTGAGATGGTGAGATCAAGCGATGGTCTTCGCGAGGAGGGGTATGCGATGGAAGGATTATATTTTCCAACAATAGCCTAGGACTTTCGAATGCCCGACAGGCCTAACAGGCCCAAATGGAAAGTAGCCGATCCACCCGCCTGATTCACCCCGCCGTTGTGAGCCACTGGGTATATCACACCTTCCCCCTGCTAAGGTTGCATATGTAGAGGGGCAGGATTGTGGTCAACTCCTGGATGTTACTTTGACTGATGTTGTTTCTGAAGTTAAAAGAATCGTTGAGATAAAATGCAGCTGGACTCAGGACAACTGGGAACTGCACCAAACACGACATGCCATACAACAAATGATGGACGAGCTACACCGCTGGGATAGTTTATTGGATGTCGCCCGGGTCAAAGAAACTCGCCTGATAGCTGAAAAACAAAAGTCTGAGGAAGACTTGAAATGGGTGACGTCTAACTTGGCTGAAGAGCGTGAAAGAGCGGATGGTAGCCCATTCTATAAAAATACAACGGGAATTAGAGAAAAAGGCACCGGACGAAGCACAAAAGGTTTGTGTTCTGACTTCCCAGATACAGGGTCTTCAAATTGACTCCGAATCTATATTGCAGGTGCAAGAACGGGATACTGCCTTGATTGCGAAGATGGAAGACACCAGTCACAGAAGTCGAAAACGCCACTAATCAGGCCCTAGCTGAAGCGAGTGAACTGACAAACCAGCTTGGGGTGCTAAGGGATAGAAAAAAATGGTGGGGTTCTCACGGTGTGTTATCCTCTTTCGAGTTTCTAAGGAGATATCCTCATTTCGGCGGCCTATTGGATGAGATGGCTACCGCGACATATGAGGTTGGACGCCATGATGGCATGCATGTTGCATATGTTAAGTGTAACCGTGAAGAGCTGGTGACCGAAGGATTTCAGAATGTTGTTGCATCGAATCGTATGGCGGAAACGTTGACTGCAGTAGCCAATGATCCACTTCCAGAATTTCAACAAGTCCTAGATTCCATGGAGGATGAAGACCCAGAGGTGTTACTCCACTTGCTTAACGTTTCGTCTTTCAATGTTATCAGCACTAACTAATATTTGGGGCACATGTCGCTTTTTGAAACAATTTGTATTAAGATATTTACTTCTTTTCCTTTTTTGTCCAATCATTATGCCTAACGTAAGGCTCAGTTTCGAATTTAACGGCTTATCGTGATTACTCTGACTTCACCTCCTGACACGGTGGCGATGTGACTGTTTGAAGTCCATCTTCATAATTACTTTGTAACTCTATTTAACCATTATATCTCATGCAATTGTTTATCATATCTCAACTACCATGGGTAGAACTAACCGTCGTCGTAGCGTCTCCGAGGTTTTAGAGACCTGCGAAGCCTTCCTTTGCTTACAAAAAGCTCCGGAATGTCTTCGTACAGTGTCTTTTCATCGGCTATCCTTGGCAACGAACTACCAGGATGAGCCATTTCCTAGGCATGGTAGGTTGTAACCCGTGATGCCTAGGTTATAAACACCTCCCCCGAAGGGTCCACGAGGTAAACGTTGCAATGCGAAGAGGAAAACATGTGATGCTGCTAAGACTCGATGATTTGGCCATTCGTATGTTCGCCATCGGAGGGTTGTCCGTTAGTGACTAAGTCGTCTCTTTGCTCTGACCACGAGGAGGTTGGTGTTGGCATATGATCTGGTTTCATACCTCGACCTAGTTGTTATGAACACTGGCATACTCCATACTCCTGCAGAAGTTAAGGAGATGCTATCAAGTGTTGTTTAGCAAGTTTGTTAATGAAACTGCTTTTGTTGCTCCGGTTGTATAGGAACGGGAAAAGTACTTGGTTTTTTAGGACTATGATGGAAATAATAAAAGATTTCATGTAAGTCCAATAGAAGATAGTTAATATGCCTATTACCAAGGTGCCTATCTTATTAGCACTATAAAGTTTGTTAGATTTTTGGTGAAAACGACTTGTTATATAGGTCCTTGTGTTGACGATGGATGTTGTATACTCTTTATTACTTCGTATGAAAAGCAAAAATTTTAGCTAGTATTGTGCATAAAGGTTTGTTGTTGTAATTGTTCATACGTAATCAAAAGACCAAAATTTTATTAATGCTGAACAAAATCAATTAACAAAAGGAAATAATGAAATAATCGATCCCGACGTTAGGGGAGGGGATTACATGTAACATTTTTTGAGTTAGGCTACATTCCATGATCGCGGGATGGGGGTTCCATCCAGGTGCTCCAATGCATACGCTCCTTTGCCTAAGATTTCCTTAATTTTGTAAGGTCCTTCACAGGTGGGACCCATTTTCCCGGTATGTTCCGCCCTGCTCGCCTCATTGTCCCTTAAGACGTAATCACCTACCTAGAAGCTAATAACGTTTGCCCTTTTGTTGTAGTAATTAGCCATAGCTTGCTTGTATCGTGCTTCACTAATAGCTAATGCCTCGCGTCGTTCTTCCAAAAGGTCCAGGTTTTCACGGAGATGTTGATCATTGCCATCTTGTGTGATCAAGCGCCACAATGATGGAAGTCCAACCTCTGCTGGAATCATTGCTTCTGTCCCATAAGTTAAACTGAATGGCGTTTCTTTGCTGCCTGTTTTGGGTGTCGTTCGATGGGCCCACAAGACTGTTGGAAACTTGTCCACCCAACACCCGCCTTCCCGATCAAGTCGCTTCTTAATTCCATCCAGGACACTCCTATTGGCCCTTTCTACCTGGCCATTACCCTGGGGATGG
Source organism: Scalesia atractyloides (assembly GCA_947069175.1). Classification (NCBI taxonomy): domain Eukaryota; kingdom Viridiplantae; phylum Streptophyta; class Magnoliopsida; order Asterales; family Asteraceae; genus Scalesia; species Scalesia atractyloides. Next base: position 35,868,771 of record CAMTDV010000030.1, read on the forward strand.
GCCACCGAGGTGAAAATTTGCTTAATGACAAGGTCTTTGCACCATCTTGAATTGTCTTATCGGTGAACTGAGTCCCATTGTCGCTGACTAAGTACAACGATAGGCCAAAACGACAGACTGTGTGTTCCCATAATAACTTCTTGACGTTTTCCGCCTCGATTTTTGCCACTGGTTTTGCTTCGATCCATTTGGTGAAATAATCGATTTCGACGATGAGGAACTTGACTTTATCAGGGACCGAGGGGAAAGGAACCAAAATGTCGATGGGCCATTTTTGGAAATTCCTCATCGCGGTTACCGGTATTATACTGTTTTTAGGCCTAAGGCTTGTGTCACGTAGCATTGGCAGCTCTTGCATTTACGCAGCTCCTTCACTGCATCCTCATGCATTCCGGGCCAGTAGTAGCCGGCGTTCTTTATTTTGGCCACCACAGAGCGTGGCCCAGCAAGGATACCGCACACTCCTTTGTGTATTTATTTAATCAGGTATTTCGCTTCAGTGGGAGAGACGCAACGCAACAGCAGACCCAGGTATGACCTTCGGTACAACGCTCCTCCCTGCCATTCGTATTGCAAGGCCTTGGCCTGTATTTTCCTCGACACACCTTTGGATGCTGGCAATTCCCCGTTTGTTAGATATTTAATAAGGGGTGTCATCTAGGATTCCTCCATGCTGCTCGTGGCTGGCACCTCCCATTCCGTCGTGGATGGAGTATGCAACGTCTCTATTCTTACCTCATGCTCCATTCCAGATGTTGCCAACTTACTAAGAGCATTGGCAATCTGGTTTTTCCCTCTGTCAACATGTGTCAAGCTTACGCTATTAAACTGGGCGATAAGGCTTTTTGCATTAGCAAGATATTTGGCCATTGATTCGTCGCGAGCCTCATAAGTTTCATGGATTTGATTGTTCACCAATAATGAATCTACGTACGTATCGACCCGAGTAGCTCCCATAGCATGTGCCATTCGTAACCCCACCAATAGTGCTTTATACTCAGATTCGTTGTTTGAGCATTCGAATTCGAATTTTAGGGCATACATAATTAACATGAGACCTGCCTCTGCCCCTTTTCCACTAGATGAACCATCTGTGTACAACTTCTAAGTTTTATTAGAGGTGCTTGTCTCTGGGGTTTCGGAATTCATTTCCTGAATATGTTCCCCTTCTGGAATTTCCGCGATAAAATCTGCCACCACCTGACCTTTAATTGTTGTTCCCTTACGGTATTCGATGTCTAGTGCCACCAACTCGATGGCCCAGTTCGCGAGTCGGCCTGAGATCTCTTGTCTGTTCAAAAACTGTTGTAACGAGTAATTCGTCAGAACTTGAACCTTATGCCTCTTGAAGTATCTCCGAAGCTGCCGGGAAGTGTGGACTAGTGCTAACACCAGCTTCTCAAGTGTGGGATATCGGGTTTTCAGGTCTGCTAATACCCTGCTCACGTAGTATATCGGCGTTTGCACCCCCTCGCGCTCTACCACTGCGCTAACAGCATAATAGGCCGCCAATAAATACATCTTCAGCGTCTCATTAGGTTTCGGAGTTGTAAAGGTTGGTAAGCGTGCCAAGAAACGCTTCGTTTCTTGTAACACCTCTTCCGCCTCCGCATTCCACCAAAAATTGTTTTTGTTCAAACAATCTTTCAATGTTTTTATGAAAGGTAGAGACCGTTCAGCGTGTTTGGCCAAAGACCTATTAATTGCTACCAACCTTCCGTTTAAAGTCTGTGCCTCTTTAAGTGCCTCTTTAAGAGATAGCCATAACTTTTCAGGATTCACTTTAATAGCATCACGCGTGACGATGACTCCTAGAAACTTGCATTCTTCGACTCCGAACGAGCACTTCTTGGGGTTTAACTCGATGTTGTATTCTCTTAGCGTTCGGAATGTCTCCTCAATGTCTTGTAACACGATTTTCTCTTCTGTGCTTATGATTATCAACTCGTCTAAGTTTCGCCTGATTTGATTGTTGATGCTTTATCCATCAGTCTCTAGTAGGTTGGACCAACATTACGCAATCCAAAAGGCATTTTTGTATAACAAAAGGTCCCGATATCTGTATGGAAAGCTGTTTTTTCGTCATCTACTTCGGCCATCTGGATCTGATGGTACCCTTTGTATGCGTCAAGCATGCACTTGAAATGGAAATGGACTAGAGAATCAACTTTAAAGTCGTTTTCGGGAAATGGATATGCGTCCTTAGGGCACACTTTGTTCAGGTCTTTGTAGTCCACACACATCCTCCATGTCCCATCGCTTTTTTTTACCATGACCGGGTTTGCCACCCAAGTATGGTAATTTGTCTCTCGCAAGATCCCTGCCGCGGTCAACTTTTATATTTCCTTTACTATTGCCTCTTCCCTCTCAGGCGCCATGCTACGCTTCCTTTGAGCTGTTGGCTTTATTCCGGGTAGTGTGGACAATCGATGCTCTATCACGAGGTATACCCGCCATGTCACTATGCTCGAAGGTGAAGACGTCGATGTTGTTTCTGAGTAGCGTCTTAAGGCTATCTTTTACTCCGGAAGAAAGGGTATCACCGATCGTGACCATCTGATCTGATGGTCAGTGCTCAACACCCATCTCTCAGGTCCAGTTGCTCTTGTCAGCCTGTGTCTGCATCTCTTTGCGTTCATAACTTCCCCGACATGATCCCAGTGTACCATTGCCACCCATCTTGGAGTTGGGAATTTCATGAATCCACATGCTGTAGAGACAATTGCATCTAGCTTTCCAATTTATATCGTCCAAAGATAAAATTATAGTGGGATTCAGCCCTGACTACTAAGAAAGGGAGGAATAGAGTCCGTTCATATGGCGCTCTACCAAAAGTAAATGGGAAAGTAATTTGCCCAATCGGGTCAACCTTTTCTCCTGTAAAGCCTCTGATGGGGGCATGTACTGGCTTGAGAAGGGCTCGGTCTTCTTTTTGCATTCTATTATAACAGTGTTCGTATATAATATCCTCCGAACTCCCTGTATCTACAAGTATTCTCCTCATGTTATAATCGCCAACCGCTGTGGTGATTATTAGGGGATCTGCGCAAAAATGGGTATCCCTCTGACGAGAGCTTACCTGCATATCAACCAACATCCATGGTTCAAGGATCTCAATACCTCGTTTAGTGCCTCGAACATCTTCCACGTATACCATATTCATGTCGCGTTGCTTTCTGCCTGTCTTGCCTTCTTCATCTTTTACTGGTAGAGGGCCTTGCTTAATATCCTTGACCAAATGAGCCAGTTTCCCAGATTTGATGTAGTACTCGATCTGCTTATTTAACTGGTAGCAATCCTTGGTATCATGCCCACGCCCTTTATGATACTCATAATACTTGGACGAATCCTTCCCGGGTGAATCTTTTAGAGGCTTGGGCGGGTTGAGCTTGAGGTTTTCTGACGTGAGTATCATCGCGAGGGTTTTACGCAACGCCAGAAAGTCTGACTTTGTTCCCCCGAAGAGTATTCGGTCCTCGACGTCGTACTTCGAGGCCTATCATATCTTCATTAGGATTCAGTATGACTTCCCTTGAAAATCTCACGCTCTGACTCTTGATTTTACCTCTGTGCTGATTCGTCTCATCAGGCCTATAAGATTCTTTTTTCTTATTCACGGCGTGACTCGCTATGATCGACTTCTCTTGACGTACATAAACTTTGCCGATCCTCGTGATTTCCTCTCTGGTATCCCGGACCCGATTCCTATCATGTAACTTCCTCGGGAGCTCATCATCATTCACACCTTGTAAAAAGGCCCCGCACGCTAGATCCTGGGTTAGGCCAGGAATAGCTATGCTTTCCTTGTTAAACCTTGCTAGGAAATTTTCTATTGTCTCGTTATCTACCCGGCGTATACATACCACTTCATTTCGATCCTTGGTATGCCTTCGCTGTTGGCTGAACTGTTGTGAAAACTATGTTGTAAGCTCATCAAAACTGTCAATTCCTCTAACTGGGAGGCTATCCCAGCAAACGCGGGCTGCCCCCGCCAAAGTTTGAACAAACATCTTACACCACAGAGGCATTGGCCACAGTTTTACTTCCCCGACACTTCTAAATAGGTTAATATGGTCATTCGGGTCGCTGGTCCCGTCATACTTTCCCATAGTGGGTGGCATCTTCGGCTTATCTTTTATTGTGGCTTCTGCTATACGCTTGGAAAACTTTGATCTGAACGTGACTTCCGCCGGTTTATACGGCCTAGTCAGCTCGTCTTCTTCTGGGTCCCCTGGTATGACTATAGGTGAACCTTGAGTAGCTGTTGGGGTTGCCATTTGTGTTACGGGTGATGGTCCAGTTTGGCTGGGAGCGGACGTCGTAGTTGTTTGGCTAGACATGAAGTATGGATTAGGGTGTCACACCCCAACTGATGGCGGAACATTGGTGCGGGACGAAAACGAGATTGCAAGAGACTTCATAACACTAATTGTGACAATAATTAAATAATTCGATTTCATTGATACTAAAAGGACGATACATAGTTTCAAAAATGGAAATACAACAAGTTTCAAATGACATAGAAACATGAAAAGAAATACGTAAATTTAAAACTAGGTGTGTATCTAATCCACCCTAAATAATATTCTTCAACGGCATCAACTAGTTTCCTGCAACATGTATTAAAATAATTTATCAACAAAAGTTGGCGAGCATACAAGTTTCATGCATAGCAAAATAGTGAAAAGAGTTTGTCTCATATCCAACATGGTAACGTAGCATAAAATCGTTGTTATCATACTATCATGTGTTCAATATATGTCAATCCAAAGTCTAACGCAATTGTGATTACCCAGCATCGTCGAAACGAAAGGGTGTAAAATAGTTTACTTAACAATACCACAAGAATACGAGTGGTGCGTTAATCCTCTAGCGCTATATTTGTTAAGGGAGGCTAGCAAGGTTAATGAGCTAATAAACACAAGTTCAACATAGCATGCGATAACAAGAATATAAACAAGTATCATGTAATCCACGGATAGAGTAAGTGTGTAAACGAGTTTAAATGTGATTTGTCATTTGTAATAGTGTACATGTTGCACCCAAAGTGTATAAATGAAAAATGGGATCGAGTATACTCACGGTTTTGCAAAGCTTTCCTTTGTTAATCCGTGAAAGGTTGGAGAGTTTGTGGATGAAACACTGAGATTACCCTACATGGGGTAAACGAAGGTGTGTGAGTATTTGGATGATATCGGAGGATTCGGATTAGGAATTTAAAGTAAAAAAAGTATGTATATGCAAAGTGCTTATCTAGTCTTAAAATATTCGTTTTTGACACGATGACAACCCATATGGGTGAATGTGTTTCATGGTTAGTTTACCCATTAGAATCGTAACGACGTGTTTTAGACTTAGATAACATATAGTTTATTATATATATGTATATAATGTAGTATTTAATATGTCTATAATAAGTATCATATATGTCATGTAAGTCAAGCATGGAGGTTTAACCTCATTATATGATTCACCAATACACAAATTGTCACAAGGACAGTTCGGATGGTCATGAATGAAAAAAGAAAGTACATGTGATCACTATACCAAGTAGCCAAGTAATCTTGAATCCGGGTGAGCCGAAATCGACATAGAAAGAGTTAACTAAGTGTCAAAGGCTAGACGGGGTTGTGTTACTTTTAGGCTAGCAAACTACTTGTGGTAGAGATGAGAAAACATCAAGTGAGGTGGTGTTTTTGAGGTAGGATAGCACAAGCTTCCAAGTAACCACACCTTTACCAAAACACAAGCTTTGTTAAGCTTGGATGGTTTCAACACTTGTGGGTTAAATACCCTAATAAAAAAGAAATTTTTAAGGGATAAAACACCTCCGATTTGTATGTAACAACCTTGTTTAAGCTCACTAATCTTAGACATGATTTAGGAGCATAGGAACATAGGTTTGTTGAAGAAAAGTCAAGTTTAAAGCAAGTTTTATAAAGTTTTCTTCTAAAACAGAAACTTGGCCCTCAAAAATGGTGTTCTTCCACTTTAGTCTTCCATGTAAAACTTGTGGGAACATCACTAGAGGCTAACCAAACTTTGTAGAAGAAGAAGAAGTGAAGAAGATGGAAGAAAAGTGAGTATGAACTCACTTTTGTAACTTAAATGAATCTGCCAAAAACTTGATATTCCATAGAATTAGAGAGTAATTTGAGAGTGTAGAAGTGTTTGGAAAGTAAAAATGAGTGTATGGAGTCTTGGTTTTATAGTGGTGAAGTTAGGTGAGTGTTTAATGAGATTTAGAAGCCCATTGGTGGAGAATGAAAGTGGAGGTTGGAGCCATAAATACAAGATTCAAAATTTATATTTTAGGGTGGAGGTTGGAGCCAAAAATGCAGATTAAAAACGTGGGTTTCAGGGGAGTTTGGATTTTTGTCACAAATGGTCCCTCAAGTTAGATAAGCATGCAATTAGGGCCCCAAAGTTAGGTTTTAGGGCGTTTTCGAGTGCTTTTCATGTAGTTTTAAGCGTGTAACAAGCAAGCAAGTATCATAAACTTAAAATATATGTCAAGTATGTCCTTGTATGTGAAATTATGTAAAACAAGTATCGGTAATGCCGGTTGTAACACATAGTTGTCGGTTATCGCATAAAATGCAAGTATAGGCGATTTACGATCTATAACACATAATTGCAAGTATAATTAACATGTAGAAGGTGTTTACAAGTATAATATGAGGTATTATGATGTATAATAAATATTAGAATTATTAGTTGTTGGTTAATCACAAGTATTGCACGTAAACGTGTTGAGAGTCGGTTATTTGCACGTATCGTCACATAGTTTCGAATTAGGGTTTGTTGCATGCGATTACAAGTATAAATTGAACATAAATAGTATAAATGGAACATAATTGATATAAATATGACTTCCATTATGATCGGTGTCTCGGATTACAAGTTAAAAATACGATACAAGTACAAGTTTCCAAAAATGGAAAGTACAACAAGACTTGATAAATATGGAAAGTGTGAAAAGCAAGGCGTTACAGTCTCCCCTACTTTAGGAAATTTCGTCAAGAAATTTAGGAAGATGCAATGAACAGATGCGGATACTTATCTTCATATCACTTTCGAGTTCCCAAGTAAACTAAACGCCATGTTTTCCTTCCCATCGAACCTTAACGATAGGAATTCGACTGTGCCTGAATTGCTTGATTCCTCAGTCATGATTTCGACAGGTTTCTCCATGAAGTGCAAAGTTTCATCGATTTGAAGATCTTCGAGTGGAACTTGAAGTCCTTCTTCAGCTAGACACTTTTTGAGGTTCGAAACGTGAAAGACAGGGTGAACATTGTTGAGTTCTTTAGGTAGGTCCAGCCGATACGCAACCTTGCTAATCCTTCGAGAATTTTGAAGGGACCCACGTAGCGAGGTGCGAGTTCACCTTTCTTACCAAAACGAACTACACCCTTCCAAGGGGATACCTTAACAAGTACTTGATCACCAACGTTGAATTCCAATGGTTTGCGTCTTTTGTCAGGGTAACTCTTTTGATGTCTTCGAGCTTTGAGTAGGTTATCACGTATTTGTAGGACCTTGTTTGTCGTTGCTTGTATGAGTTCGGGACCAGTTAGTTGAGTTTCACCAATCTCGTGCCAACTGATAGGCGATCGACATTTTCGACCAAATAACGCTTCAAATGGTGCCATTTGAATACTAGCATGATAACTGTTCTTGTACGAGAATTATACCAATGGTAAGTGTGAATCCCAGTTGCCACCAAAATCGATTACGCAAGAACGAAGCATATCTTCTAGAGTTTGAATGGTACGCTCGGTTTGACCGTCAGATTGATGGTGAAAAGCGGTACTAAGATTGAGGCGAGTACCAAGAGCGGTTTGAAATGTTTGCCAAAGTCGGGAGGTAAAACGAGCATCGCGACCAAAAATGATGTCAATGGGGATACCATGACGACAAATGATCTCATCCGTGTAGATACGAGCCAATTTCTCGACTTTATAATCTTCACGAATGGGGAGGCAGTGAGCGGACTTGGTCAAACGGTCAATGATGACCCCGATGCTGTCGTGACCAGAAGAAGTACGAGGAAGTTTAGTGATGAAGTCCATAGCGATACTCTCCCATTTCCAGATAGGAATTTCAGGTTTTTCGAGTAAGCAAGAGGGACGTTGATGTTCGGCTTTGACCTTGGAACACGCGAAACACTTAGAGACGTAGAGAGTGCTATCTTTCTTCATACCAGACCACCAATAAGATGTACGTAAGTCTCAGTACATCTTTTTGGCACCAGGATGAATGGAATATCAAGATTTGTGAGCTTCCTTCATCAAGAAGTCACGAAGGTTGTCATGATTCGGGATCCAGACTCTATTGAGATAGTATAACATACCATCAGCTTTGGACATGAGTTGTTCTTCAGCACCACACTTCATCTCATTGTATAAGTTGTTCTCGTTGATGGATGAGTGTTGTGCCTTACGAATCTGGTCTTGAAGATTACTTAGGATCTGGAAACAGTGGATACTCTTCGTATGAGATTTACGACTTAGAGCGTCGGCTACAAAATTCGCCTTACCAGGGTAATAGCGAATCTCGCAGTAGTAGTCATTTAACAATTCAACCCAACGACGTTGACCCATGCTGAGTTCCTTTTGATTAGGATGTGCTGCAGGCTCTTATGGTTGGTGAAGACCATACACTTGGTACCATAAAGGCAGTGTCACCAAATCTTCAATGCAAAAACAACTGCCCCAAGTTCAAGGTCGTGTGTGGTGTAGTTTTCTCATGAATCTTGAGTTGTCTCGACGCGTAAGCGATAACTTTGTCCCGTTGCATAAGGACGCAACCAAGACCTCGGTTTGAAGCATCACAATACACGATAAAATCATCGTTTCCGTCTGGAAGAGCGAGCATAGGAGTATTACAAAGCATGTCCTTGAGTGTTTGTCCGTAACCCCAAACAAAAGGGTTATCTTTTTGAGTCATAGACGTGAGAGTAACGACGATTTTCGAAAAGTTTGAAATGAAGCGACGATAATAACCAGCTATACCAAGAAACGAACGAATTTCGGATGGAGACTCAGGAGCGATCCAATTCTTTACAGCTTTTATTTTTGCGGGATCGACGTGAATGCCTTTCTCGTTCACAACGTGACCGAGAAATTGAACTTCTTTTAGCCAAAATTCGCACTTGGAGAATTTGGCGAATAGTTTTTCATGTTGTAGAAGTTCGAGGATAAGACGCAAGTGTCGCTCGTGTTCGTCTTGTGTAGGATTAGATAAGAATATCGTCTATGAACACGATCACAAAGCGATCCAAGTATAACTTACACACCCGATTCATTAAGTCCATGAAGACCGCGGGTGCATTCGTTAAACCGAATGGCATAACTACAAATTCGTAGTGACTGTATCTAGTACGAAAGGCGGTTTTAGGAATATCCTCTTTGAGGACTCGAAGTTGATGGTAACCAGAACAAAGATCGATTTTGAAAAAACAGGTTGCGCCTTGGAGTTGATCAAAAAGGTCGTTGATGTGAGGAAGAGGATAACGATTTTTACGGTGAGTTTGTTGAGCTCACAATAATCAATGCACATCCGAAAGGATCCATCCTTCTTCTTGACGAATAACACGAGAGCGCCCAAGGAGAAGTAGTAGGGCGTATAAAACCTTTATCAAGAAGTTCTTAGAGTTGGCTAGATAGCTCTTGCATTTCCGAGGGTGCTAGGCGATAAAGGGATTTAGCAACAGGCATAGCGCCAGGAATGAGGTCATATGAAAGTCAACTGAACGAGGAGGAGGAGGACCGGGTAGGTCTTCGGGGAAAACGTCGGGAAAATCACACACCACTGGGACATCACTTACGTCTTTTCCCTTGCCCTTTTCTTCCACAATGTGAGCTAAAAAGGCAAAGTACTCCTTATGTAAGTACTTGTTCGCTTGGGTGCATGACATGAGTTTGAGACCTTTTGAAGGTCTTTCGCCATAGACGTGCAAAGTGTCACAAGACGGAAGAGGAAGTCAAACGAACTTTTTGTGACAAGCGATTTCATCATGGTTCTTACGAAGCAAATCCATGCCTACTATGATATCGAAGCTACCCAATTGCATGGGTATAAGGTCGATAGAGAACACATGGTTGGGAGCTTAGAGCGTGCACATTTTAACATTGATTCGAATTCTACGGATACAAAACTCTTATCCGCACTAGTATCAAATAGTAAAGAAGCATATAAGCCATTGACAAGGATCCCGATATCTGTATGGAAAGCTGTTTTTTCTTCATCTGCTTCGGCCATCTGGATCTCATGGTACCCTTTGTATGCGTCGAGCACGCACTTGAAACGGAAAGGGACGAGAGAATCAACTTTAAAGGCGATTTCGGGAAGTGGATATGCGTCCTTAGGGAACGCTTTGTTCAGGTCTTTGTAGTCCACATACATCCTCCATGTCCCATCGTTTTTTTACCATGACCGGGTTTGCCTCCCAAGTATGGTAATTTGTCTCTCGCAAGATCCCTGCCGCGGTCAATTTTTGTACTTCCTTTACTATTTCCTTTTTCCTGTCAGGCACCATGCTACGCTTCCTTTGAGTTGTTGGTTTTATTCCGGGTAGTGTGGACAATCGATGTTCTGCTTTGTCATGAGGTATACCCGTCATGACATTATGCTCAAAGGCGAAGACGTCCAGTTGTTTCTGAGTAGCGTCTTAAGGCTATCTTTTACTCTCGGAAAAAGAGTATCACTGATCGTGACCATCTGATCCTGATGGTTAGTGCTCAACACCCATCTCTCAGGTCCAATTGCTCTTGTCGGCCTGTATCTACATCTCTTTGCGTTCATAACTTCGCCGACATGATCCCGGTGTACCGTTGCCACCCATCTTGGAGTTGGGAATTTCATGAATCCACGCGCCGTAGAGAAAATTGCATCTAGCTTTCCCAATTTATATCGTCCAATGATAAGATTATAGTGGGATTCAGCCCTGACCACTAAGAAAGGGACGAACAGAGTCCGTTCATATGGGTCTCTACCAAAAGTAACTGGGAAAGTAATTTGCCCAATCGGGTCAACCTTTTCTCTTGTAAAGCTTCTGATGGGGGCATGTACTGGCTTGAGAAGGGCTCGTTCGTCTTTTTCATTCTGTTATAACAGTGTTCGTATATAATAGCCTTCGAACTCCCTGTATCTACCAGTATTCTCCTCATGTTATAATCGCCAACCGTTGTGGGGATTATTTAGGGATCGGCGCTAAAATGGGTATCCCTCTGACGGGAGCTTACCTCCATATCAACCAGCATCCATAATTCAAGAATCTCAATACCTCGTTTACTGCCTCGAACATCTTCCACGTATACCATATTCATGTCGCGTTGCTTTCTGCCCGTCTTGCCTTCTTCATCTTTTACTGGTAGAGGGCCTTGCTTAATATCCTTGACCAAATGAGCCAGTTTCCCAGATTTGATGTAGTACTCGATCTGCTTATTTAACTGGTAGCAATCCTTGGTATCATGCCCACGCCCTTTATGATACTCATAATACTTGGACGAATCCTTCCCGGGTGAATCTTTTAGAGGCTTGGGCGGGTTGAGCTTGAGGTTTTCTGACGTGAGTATCATCGCGAGGGTTTTACTCAACGCTGGAAAGTCTGACTTTGTTCCCCCCGAAGAGTATTCGGTCCTCAACGACGTACTTCGAGGCCTATCATATCCTCATTGGGATTCAGTATGACTTCCCCTTGAAAATCTCCCGCTCTTACTCTTGATTTTACCTCTGTGCCGATCCGTCTCATCAGGTCTGTAAGATTCTTTTTTCTTATTCGCTGCGTGACTCGCTATGATCGACTTCTCTTAACGTACATAAACTTTGGCGATCCTCATGATTTCCTCTATGGTATCCGGGACCCCATTCCTATCATGTAACTTCCTCGGAAGCTCATCATCATTCACACCTTGTAAAAAGGCCCCGCACGCCAGATCCTGGGTTCGGCCAGGAATAGCTATGCTCTCCTTGTTAAACCTTGCTAGGAAATTTTCTATTGTCTCGTTATCTCGTCAGCGTATACGAAACGCTTCATTTTGATCCTTGGTATGCCTTCGCTGTTGGCTGAACTGTTGTGAAAACTTTGTTGTAAGCTCATCAAAACTGTCAATTCCTCCAACTAGGAGGCTATCCCACCAAACGTGGGCTGTCCCCACCAAAGTTTGAACAAACATCTTACACCACAGAGGCATTGGCCACAGTGCTACTTCCCTGACACTTCTAAATAGGTCAATGTGGTCATCCGGGTCGCTAGTCACGTCATACTTTCCCACAGTGGGTGGCATCTTCGGCTTATCTTTTATTGGGGCTTCTGCTATACGCCTGGAAAACTTTGATCTGAACGTGACTTCTGCCGGTTTATACGGCCTAGTCAGCTCGTCTTCTTCTGGGTCCCCCGGTATGACTATAGGTGAACCTTGAGTAGCTGTCGGGGTTGCCATCTGCGTTACGGGTGATGGTCTAGTTTGGCTGGGAGCGGACGTCGTAGTTGTTTGGCTGGACATGAAGTATGGATTAGGGGCCCCGTGCCAATATGGGGGTTGAGAGTACTAAAAACCCTATTGCGCGGCCTGGCTGCCATCGTATGGACTTCCAAAACCGTACATCTGGGGAGGTGCATATCCGTATGGCGGCATGTAGTAATAGGTCAGAATGTGCGCCTGGTTTCCAGGGGTGATTAGGGTATTTAACACCGTTCTTGGCATAATTACCGGCTGATGAGGCGGCGTGGACATCGACGCAGACAGCGTGGCTGAGTATAATGGCGGAAACTGGAAATCGTCCACCGGTGAGAAATATTGAGCGGTTGTCCCAACAGCCGTTGTGTAAACGGGTTGAGATGGCTGGTAGTAGTATCCGCTTGGTCCTGAACTCGATGCAAACACCAATGGACTGGTGTTCTGTGACACCCCTTGTATCTGAACAAGCGGGGTGGTCGTCATTGTTGTTGACACGTCAAGAGATGGTGTCGACCCTGCGCTTACGGAGGAGGGCCCTGATCCTGAGCTTGGGGCATTGAAACGTCCTCTCTCGTACCCCGGGGGCATCTCGGCATCAAACTTTACTTCCAATTAAAGATCTAGTTATTACTAGAGCGGAGATAATCGCAGCCACGCTTGTTGACGTCGTGTTTCCTTCACCGGTGGAAGTCAAAACGGTGCTAGCCGTTGCAGTACTTACGTTCGAAACACTCACAGTGGTAATGGATTCTTTAGTATTTCAGGTTCCACGGATGGCGCCAATGTAGAAACGTCACCTGAGATGCATCCCTTCAACAGTTGATCCAGTAAAGAGTGATCTAATCTCCAAACTACAAAACAGAACATCGTTAGGACTCGTTACAGGAATGGAGTTATTCCTGTAACCACCCTCTGACGTGAGAATAAGTATTCCTATATGGGAATAAAGGGATTTGTAATGAGAGAGTTGTGTGTTTACCTTTGCATTAGCATCTTCTATTTATACATATGGGTGAACTAGGGTTTCCTATGGACTCGGAGAGTTAGTTACGTAATATCTCCTACTTCCTCGGAGATCATGAAAATCTTCTATTTGCGTATGAATATTCCCTTATTTAATGCCGGTATCCTCTCATTTAATGGTGACTTACCCGGCCCGGAGTGGCCGAGCCGGGTCACTCCTCCACAAACAACAACACGCATTTTCGTTCTTCCATCTTTCGGCCTTCTCCTTCTAGTTTCTGCCACACTCGCTATCGCCGAAAGCCGACACCGACGACTAATCGGCACCAGCCAAAATTTTAAAAGATCATAGGTTCATCCCTAAGACTAAGCTTAGTTAGTTATTATTTTCTCTAATTTATTTTATTAGGCTAGGGTTTGAAAAATTACTTAACTTTCAAGATGCCAATTTGTTCACAGTCCCCTTCAAGCAAAAGGTGCATCATTGTAGATAGGTTCCCAAACCATATGTTTGGAATAAAATGACGTAGGCATGGATGTAAAAAACGTTAAAAAAAAATTCCTGTAAAAGATAAATTTCTCGATAATTAAAACCATTACATAATCCCACTTATCATTACATTAAGCCCTCTTATAATTGAGAACTAACACCTTAAATTAAAACATAAGCCCTCTTATAATTGAGAACTAACACCTTAAATTAAAATTTAATGATTTTTTTGTTCCATTATTCATGCGGTTTTTTACAATTATGCTTGCAATCGAGGACATATAAGGGCCGCCTTTTGTCATTAGGTTACCCCTTTTACACGTTGGCCGTTAAAAAACACATAATAAATCATAATCGGTAAACTTGGGGAAAGTTGGTTAAAGGTAATAATGGTTGGTATGCGCCCGAAAGTTGGGTAAACCACCTATTTTATTGTTTTCGTTAATATTTTATGGGCATAGCCAAAACAATTCATTACTTATATTTGTTTTAAGTTGGTTCTTTTTCTGTTCTACTATCTTTTATCAAGTCACTCTAAATATGAGTTCGTCAATTTTTGTATAGTTTTGTATTCTAATAGTAATTTTTTTCGCATGTTGTGACGGGTTCGAAATATAAAGTAATTTGAATTTGTATTGTTTAACGAAAATTGATTACAAAATCTTTAAAAGGTTGCAGGGTTATAAATATCAATACTAAATGTTAAAGTGTGAAAGTTAAAATTAATCATAAAGACACTAAAAAACAAAAAAAAAGTTGTAAAATATATGAATTAAAAAGCAAATTAAGATATTATAAAAGACACTAAAACAAAAAAAAAGTAAAATTTATGAATTATAAAACTAAATTAAAATACCATTATACTTGTGTACATCATGTAACTTCAATTTGTATGTATATACTGTACGTATATACAATACATGTATATATTGTACGTATATACAATACATGTATGTATATACAATTACTATACATGTAACTTCAATTTGTAGGTATAGATACAATTTCTCTAAACATGAGTTCGTTAACTCTTTAATAGTTGATTAACATAAAACCCGTGTTTTTTTTCCATTAATTCATATATTAATATAAAACTGGCCGAGTTACATCAAAATTGCAGGTAAGCGAGCAACAAGCTGCGTAGCCCCTTTTTAAATAGCAAACCCTAGCCTATTAAAGACAAACCCATCCCCCCCCCCCCCCCCCCCCCCCGCCATGAAGAGCTACTGTTGTGGACAACCTTTTGGACCCTAGTTAACAAACGGATAGCTTCCGGAGCTAGGGAGCCAAAGGTGTCGAAGGCGAAGGGGACAAATGCATGTTGATTATCAGCATAGGCTTTAACATGCGTGTTTAAATATAAAAGTGACACTCGAAAAAAAAAAGGTTTGACCAAGTGAAAGTTGAAGGCATAGATACAACTAAAAGAACCCCTTTTCCTACATGGGTATATAGATTATCCAACAAAATCAATGCAACATGATCATATCATTCATCACAACCTTCTTCTTGTCCAAAACATTCAAAACACAATACATCCTAAAACAAATATTGTCCCACAGGCATAAAATCCTAGAAAAAAAAAAGTAACATTGTTGTCATGTCAGCAAATTTTTGATATCGTATGAGCCGGACCTAGACCAGTAAAATCATGATCTATCAAAATTGTGGGTCAAGCGCATAAGCATGATCAAGATCGAGATCCTTGGATCTGACTCAAGACTGATCGATGCTTATACTTCTGACTCATAACAAAGATCATGTTCAATACACGTGAGTCCGGCCCACAGAGAAATCATATGATCAACGCTGCTGCTTACCGGATCGACTCACAACTACAATCAAGAGTACCACAATGGAAAGAAAGAAAGAGCTTCTAAGCTTCTCGTCAAATGAGTCAAGGCCTACGTTGGCATCTCTCTTCGACTTCTCGTCCTTGCTTGTGGGCCGAAGCAACTCATTCACAACCTTTGTTATTTTCTCAACTATCTCAATAACTTTATCCTTTGTATTGGCAAAGATCCAACACAGAACTTGTGTAACCGGATTTGGGTCATCAAAACCACCCTCTGATACATCATAAACGCTTTTATCTGTTACCAAAAACTCTATATTTTTAGTAGAGTTCAAGAAAAAAAAACAACCAACAGAAATGAGAAAACACTATATAGTTCAAGTAGTCAATCTTTTAAAACTTATGCGAACCTTCACGGATGGATTCACGAAGCTCACGCACCACCTCATTGTTCATAACCGCGTCCCAAACGGCTTTGTCTGATGACAAGGATATCACCATTCTCTGCACCATGAAAATTAAAACCAAAACAACAAGATCACAAATTGGAAAAAAAGGAACTCAAATTCCCGAATGGCAGCACATTCCAGCCTCAAATCAACAAGTCATTTCACAACCAATAAGAGTATATACCTGAACCGATGGATCGGTTTGCAACATATGGAAAGCATCAAACACTTTGTCCGATCTAGGAGCTTGCAATGCACTTGTTGAGTAACATAGTTGCATTGATGGTTCATGCCAGTCTGACTCGAATCCAGATTTCTGAAAACTGCTTGGACTTAGAATCTTTTCCACCCCGGCATCATCATCATCATTATCATCGGTATGATATGTTTCCCGGTGCTTCATCAACTGGGCAAAGGAAACTGGTTCAAGAACCCTGACATTCATCAACTCCAACTCAAGTCAATACATTAAATTACCATAACAATAAATATTAAAAAAAAAGCCATCCTTTTTACACTCCTAGAAAATGCAAAGTTTGCGACTCACAAACCAAATCACAAACTGTTTCAATAACAATTCTATGGGAAAATACTTAAAAAACTAACTGAAATTATATTAACAATACCGGTCACAAACAAAATATATGAAAAAACATATAAAGTAGGAGTGTTGATATTTATATGTTTGGTGTAAATCAGATGTTATAAAATAATAAAATTGAATGTTTACTCATGAAGAGAAGTGACTGCATGGTTAACTTCTTGCTCGGATGGAACATCACCACATACAAAATCATCATAAAACCCATTAACGCTATCGCAGTCAACGTATTCCCAGTCAAAGTCATCGGCGGTGGGTGGAGACGACGTTGTGAAAGGTGGCGTGTCGGGGTGGTTTAGGTAAGAACAGGGTGATGAGGGTCTGTGAAGAGAAAGGGTGGTGTTTATGGGTTGGTGGTTACGGTTGCCGGTGGTTCTTGTGGCGGCGTGTGAATAGGATTCTTGGGAGGCGCCACCACCGATGGCGGTCCTCATGGTGGTGTGAACCGACTTCATCATCCCTCCGCCGCCCATTTTTGGCCCAAACGATCGCCTCATAGTTATCAGGTTGAGTTGTTGTTTTTGGGTTTGTGAATTGTGTTTGTGTTTGTGTTTGATGTGATTGTTTTGTTGGGAAGTTGTAGATAAACTCTCCCTGTAAAATCGATGATTCGGTTATATATTTCAAATTTTATCCAATAACTAAATCTTTCGTCCTTTTAAAATTTTATTTTACGTATACTTTAATTTTTGTGATAATTATAATATTTTATAATGGATAAACAGAGAAAAGTTTCCGGGTCTACAAACCCTACAAATAATATGAGGTTCAAATAATTTAAAAAATAAATAAAGAAAAAATATTCTGGTCTTATCTTACTTAAAATCATTCATTCCTTAATTTTAAAACGATTATAACATTTTCATACATTAATATTAAAAAAACTACACCGAGCATTTCATTCTCTTTAATTCGAGCAAACTATTGATATAAAAATTGACAGGATTTTGAATACACATTACGTGATTACATTATTTTGAATACCCAGTACGTGACTACGTGATTTTTAACACGTGACTACGTGATTTTTAATACCTATTACGTGATTCCATTATAGTATTTTATGTGTGACCCCATTAAGTGATTACGTAATTACGTAACAATAGTTGACTATGTATTAATACGTGACCACCTGATTTTGAATAGTCCTTTCGTAATTACATGATTTCATTATAGTATTTATGTGAAATCCTGATATGTAATTATGTAAAACAAAATATGTAATACATAATATTTCATATGAAATACCTAACATTTCAGATCTAATCACGTATTAAGGATAAATATATACAAATAGTTAATCACCCTATAATAACCACATAATACCCTATATTAGAGATTTAATCACGTAATAAACCATAAACAATCAAAGTTTCTATTATTGAATGTGTAATCACGTAATAAACACTATTGTTATAACATTAGTTATAAATCATATTGAATGTGTAATTACGTAATGGATTTATATTGAATGTATAATCACGTAATGATTTATGTTGAATGTGTATGCACGTAATGATTTACATTGAATGTGTAATCACCTATTATGTAAAAAAATTAAGAAAACTATAACAACAGGCTACTCGAATTAAAAAAAATGAAATACTCGTTAATACGGTGTTTTTTTTAAATAATAACATGTGAAAAGATTATAACCGTTTGAAAATTAAAGAGGAAACTTGTTTACTTGATAAAAGACTATATTATAACACTATAGTTCGTACAATTCAATTTTCTTGTACATGATCCAAGCAATTTATTGGGTCACTCTTAATTTTCATGAGAAATTGTTTTAGCTATAGCAGTGAAGGTTTGGGAATCTAAACCAGATGTATTAGAAGCTTGAAGTGGCTTTAATAAGTTGAATGAGAATTTTATACAATACTCAATATTGTTCTTCAAGGATGAGTGATGATAATTGACAAATGAACTGTACTAGACTATAGTTACTGACCTTGTGAGTTGACTAGAAGTTGCATTTGCATACTGAAATTATTTATAGTAGAATACCATATTTTGTCAGAAGAATAAAGTAGTGTACATAGGATGAGTTAGACATGACAGAAATGAGCCTATATTGATGTAATGTGGAAAAGTTGGTATATTGAATTCTTAGAGTGTGTGTTTGGAAAGATAAAGTTTAATAAGGATATATATGAAATTGGTTCTTGTTTACACATCGTTCGAATTGTTATGTTTTTTAGGGCAATGGCAGTGCTTTTCGTGCTGATTTAGATATAGTCTCCGAGCGCAATATGATTAAAAAAGGTACATGCTTTTTATCTTCATGTGAGGTCTTGATGTTCTTATATAAGCGATTTTTTTTTAAAAGTGTTCTTATATATGTCTATTATTTTAGGCCAACACAAAAGATGTGTAACATATTGCTTGATGCATATGCAATATTTGAAATGGTGGAGTTCGTATTCAAGAGCATGTGGAGGGACTGTATTTAAGAACATGTGAATTTCAATACACTCGTGAGTCATGAGCCCACTTTATAGTTCAAAAAAGTAAAGTTCCATTTTAATGGGAATTTTTATTTGCTTAAGATTATCCAACATTATATAGTATAGCATATTAAGTGCCAGTTCGACCCGTTTACTTATGAATAAGTTGTTATATGTTAGGATTAATTTTAATGGGTCAACTTACACCGGTTTACCTATTTTGTGTTATGTACTCATATTCTACTAATTTGCGAAAGGCGAACAAATCGACGGGTCGGACAAAAAAGATATCATATGCCCACGTGTAGAGGCTAATGCAGCTAACTAAAATTTATTTTACGTAATAATTCATCTAAAATTTGATATCACATTCTTATAAAATGTTGTGTTAACATACATTTTATCTTTTTGTATTAGAGGTTGTTGACTCATCTTGACAAACTTGCTATAGACCCAAATGAAGTAATTTTTAGGATAATAAAATTTTAGATGTTTTTAACTCAAAGAGGAGTTGCAGTTGCTCCATTGGATGTGTTAGGTCGTGTTACATCAATCAGATCGAGCTCATGTTATTTTCCGTAATTGTAAATGTATCACTATTACGTCAATTGTAAATAAAACTTTATCAAATATAATGCGTATATATTTATTATGAATTTGTCTTAACTTTTATTTTTATGTACCTAACCCCGTGTACTATACAGGTTATAAAAAAGACTTTGTACATGATGATATAATCCGCTTTCTTAGTAATACTAATTTATGTAATATGTCAATTTGTATTTATATTCTTTACACTTTGTGATAATGTAGATTAATTTTTCCAACCCGCGAAGTTCGCGGGTGATAACCTAGTATTTTATAATGGATAAACAGAGAAAAGTTTCCGTACAAGACATACGGCTACAAACCCTACAAATAATATGAGGTAAAAATAATTGAAAAACAAATAAAGAAAAAGTATTCTGGTCTTATCTTACCTAAACTCATTCATCCCTTAATTTTGAAACGATTATAACTTTTTCATACATTAATATAAAAAAAAAATTACACCAAGCATTTCATTCTCTTTAATTCGAGCAAACTATTGATATAAAAATTGACAGGATTTTGAATACACATTACGTGATTACATTATTTTGAATACCAAGTACGTGACTACGTGATTTTTAACACGTGACTACGTGATTTTTAATACCTATTACGTGATTCCATCATAGTATTTTATGTGTAACCCACTAAGTGATTACGTAATTACGTAACAATGGTTGTCTATGTATTAATACGTGACCACGTGATTTTGAATAGTCCTTTCGTAATTACATGATTTCATTATAGTATTTATGTGAAATCCTGATTATGTAATTATGTAAAAACAAAATATGTAATACATAATATTTCATATGAAATACCTAACATTTCAGCTCTAATCACGTATTAAGGATAAATATATACAAATAGTTAATCACCCTATAATAACCACATAATACCCTATATTAGAGATTTAATCACGTAATAAACCATAAACAATCAAAGTTTCTATTATTGAATTGTAATCACGTAATAAACATTATTGTAATAACATTAGTTATAAATCATATTGAATGTGTAATTACGTAATGGATTTATATTGAATGTATAATCACGTAATGATTTGTGTTGAATTGTATGCACTAATGATTTACATTGAATGTGTAATCACCTATTATGTAAAAAAAAATTAAGAAACCTATAGGAACAGACTACTCGAATTTAAAAAATGAAATACTCGTTAATACGGTATATTTTTTTAAATAATAACATATGAAAAGATTATAACCGTTTGAAAATTAAAGAGGAAACTAGTTTACTTGATAAAAGACTAAATTATAACACTATAGTTCGTACAATTCAATTTTCTTCAAGCACGAGATATCTAATGTTTAAGTTTGTATCAAGCAAATTTTCAATATCATGACACCAAAAACATCTTTTATATATACAACTTGGTTTTTATCAAAAGTAATGGAAATTCTATCATGTGTATATGGAAAACATGTTTATATTATAAAATAGAAAAGAATTAGAGTAAATTGTCTAAATCGTTTCTGAGGTTTAGGTATTGTTGTTAGTTTCATCAAAAGATTTTATTTGTACCATATTACTCTTTACTTTTAGGATTTTTTTTGCTATTTTCAATCAAACGTCTAACTTTTTTTTTGCCAAAGTCGTCCTTGTGATTTAGGATTTCTTTGTCATTTTCATCCATATACCTGACAGAAAAAATAAAAGCAAATTATACCTTCAGATGAAAATGACAAAAAATCCCAAAAGCGACGGGCAATATGGTACAAAAAATTGTTTTAGATGATAATGACAAACATGCCCAAGCCTTAGGGACGATTTTGTCAATTTACTCAAAAAATTATTTACAAAAAAAAATTGTGACATGCCTCAAAGGATATCGACACGTGTATCAATAAAAAACCACAAATATGGATGCTAGTACTGCTACTCATGTTATTCGATTGCTATCAGTTTGGTTCGACACAGTCCAGTACTCTGTATAGTTTACGACACCGTTATGATTACAACTCTATTTCAATAAAATTTTTATCAGGATGTAAACAAAATAAAGTTACTTGGTACCCTTGAAAATATCGAAACCGAATGAGTAAACGCACAAACCAAATGTTGTACTGATTATAGCGGTATAGTACTGGTTCGGTACCGGAAACCACCTGAGCCAACTTATAATTAACTTGGGAACCATAAAAACGAAAATCGGTGTAGGTATCAATGTTGGTTAGCAAGTAACAATTCGGCTAACTACGGAATCGATACTCAGTATAGTTTACGACACAAAAAAATAGTTTGTATTTAATACAACTATGTTTTCAATAAGATTTATATCAGAATATTGAAAAAAATAAACAAATTGTTTATTTAGCTTTTTTAAGTTAACAATTATTAGAAATAAATGAAATTAATTGATAAATATTATTTTATAAAATTAGAAAATACAAAAATGAATACCGATGTCAGTGCTTATGTTGTTTAGTCGATATTAGTGCGGTTCAGTACAATAAAAGTATCATGAATAGCTTACAATACAAAAAAAACCACTATATTTTAAACATAAGTCCGTTTTCAATAAATTTATATCTTATTGTTGAGAAAAAACAACAGAACTTTGAATGTTTTTATTTTTATAAAATTAACAAACACACATTGTTATAGAAAGATCAAATAAAATTATAAATAAAACTAGGTTAGAGCCCACGTGTACACATGGTTTAACAAATGAAAATACTTTGAATTTGTTTAGTTTAATAATTTTAATATAAATAAAATAAACATAGAAACCTATATAATAGGTAAAAAAAATACAAAGAATAATTCATATTTCACTACAAAGCTCCTTGTACACCACAATGGTTGTCTTATTTGTAATATTCTCATTTTTATCTAATTAGAATGTTTAATTGTCTTGGTTTAAACTAAAATTAAACGTGCATAAAAGAAAGTTGAATATACATACTACATAAGTCTGATGATAAAGTGAAACTATTTCAGCTCGTTTGTCGCTCAGTTGCCTCATCCATTTACCATATGGGAGTATACAGTCTCGCCCATAAAAGCAACCAATAAAAAATGATTAATTTGTAAAAATAACTAACAATAAAAAAATCAAAAAAGTTCTAAACGAACTAACCCCATGGGAATTACGCTTACCAACTTTAGTTCTTATTTGTTTATTTTAATATTACTTTTATTTTGTTTATATATTTACATTAAAAGTCTAAAACGTTAGTAAAGCGAAGCCATTAGTTATTTATATGCTTATTTTATTATAATTCAATTTTATTAATCTCTACTATAAAGCAAATACATTAGTATAAATGGAAAAGAAAATGGTAAAAGATAAAGTTCATGGATTAAAATAATATATTTTTATTTGAATCTTATTAACAAATATTGTCTATATCTATTTATTTAGGGTAAAGGATTAAAAGATAAAATTCATGGATTAAAATAATATTTTTATTGAATCTTATTAAGAAATATTATATATATCTATTTATTTAAGCGGGAAAAAAAATTGAGATCAACTCATAAAACTCCATGTATCGCTCATGTGATATACTTTATTATATGTATGGATAGATGTAACAACCCGACTTTTTCTCGGGTGTTCCGTACTACCGTTATCTCTTTTTGTAACCGTTTTTAATCCAGGATTCGAAATATAATGGTTAATCTATTTTAAATTCATTTTATACCGCTTATTTAAAACGCAATTAATCGCTTAATACTCGCAACACTCTCACTCACTCTATCGCACTGTTTTTTTTAATTATTTATTTAATTATTTACGTAACGATTAACGTCTCACTAAAACACTTAACGAACTTAACCTAACAAAAAAAAATCGTACGAAAATGGCGGTTCTCGTGCGAAAATGGCTTCGCCATTCATTTTAGCTCGCTGATATTTCGCACCAAAACGCTATTTAGCTCGTTTTCTCTGTTTCAAGTAAGAAGACTACGTTTTTCACGCGAATCACAACGATTTCTAGAACGATTTTGCATGAGAATTATCTCCGATTTCATCTAAACTTCTCTGGTTACGAAAACCTTCATCTTTTTCATAAAACTTTCTGATTTTCAACTTGGATTCACACTTAACCGAGTATATTAGAGTTAGCTTTGGCTTCTCAAGGTAGAAAGCTCGTTGTTTCAAACTTACCAAGTGTTTATCCTAACAAAACTGTTATATAAATCGATTTTCACACAAAAACCGACAACAACCGACTAAGGTTTCGTTCACTAAATAGTGGAACGAAGCACTATCAAAATCGTCACGAAATGGACTCGAAAATACATATGTTTCAGACGAAATCTCAGTCCCGAACACACCAAGACGCAAGAACAGTCACTTGTGCGATCTGGGCTGGCTCGTGTTGGTTCACACGGTCCAGTGCGAGTTCATACAAGAGACTCCCTCGCTCAAAAGACCTCTCTGACACTAGGTTGATCAGTAGCCTATGGTTGGAGGGATGAACACTCAATTTCCTGAAGAAAGACGCGAAAACACTCGATTTTGGACACAAAACAAACATTTTCGCACTAAAATTTTCACACAAAAATTTTCGCAAGAAAATTCCAATTTCGTACGAAAATTTTGGCACGGAAATGTCATTTTCGTGCGAGAACAAGATATTCCCGCACGACTCTTCGTTCCGACTGTTCCAACACTCCTGAGGACCGATGCACTTCTGGTTCTACGCGTAGGCTAAACCGACACTCTTTCTTCCCACTCATCAACTCTCGATGTTCGCTGTTACACACCCACTGTGAGTATACTTGAACCCTTTTTCGCTTAAATGCATTTTTTGGTGTTACCTACGTTCTCTATATCAAAACACGCTACACACAACGTTAAACTTTTTAAACGCTAACCGCTCTCGCATGTTATACGTGAATCGCTGAATGTTTGTTTGCTATGTGTAAATGATGAGGACTTGCAGACCACCCTTAGCAACGATAGTACTATAGTTTGGACAAAGCACCCGATTGGTTCGGGGGTTGTTAAGGCTCGCATATTAACTTTACGTGCGTGTTCACTGTTGTGAACATGTATCGAGCATACTCCACCTCGCAGTCGTGTTGGTTAGCTTGTATCATTGTTGTTAGCATACTTAGATTCGCCACTCTACGTGCCACATGCTGGTTATGCGCAAACGCTTTATCGCTATTATTATGCTATTAAACCTGTGTACTCACATTTACTTTATGTATTGACTTTTATTTTAACGTATGTGACAGGTTGATGATTCTATACTGCAAATGAATTAGGGCCTTATCCTCAGAAACTCGTAATAAAATTCTAGGTTGTCGGATTTTGATCGTTTAAGAGAGATGTAATTCGTGATGACTGTTATGAAATATTGTTTAATTGTATGGGAAATTAGACTTTTAAATATTGTCATTTTAATAGTTGTTATGAATTCTCTTTAGCAATCTGATTCGCCTAGTGCCGCGCCTCGATGATTCCGCCATCGGTTGGGGTGTGACAATAGATACTGTTAAAAAGTTGTCTTTGCCGTTCATTCTCGTTGTTTTTTTGAACTTTATTTGAAAACTTTAAAAAAATCATTTTTTGTTTCTTCAGTTTCATGTAGTTGTCGTACGCTAATGAAAAACAAGTATTTTAAATACTTAAATACCTATATGAGTACGGGTAAGTAACTATACAGGGAATGTGTGGTTAATATTTAACTAGTTGGTCAATTTAACTAACTACTAATCTTGATTTAGGGCTTAGGATTGATTTAAAAGAAAACTATGAAATTAATTCAAAAAGGTGTTATTAAATTTAAGAAAAACAACCCTCTCCGGAATTCAAGCTATAGGTTTACACAAAAAACTCAGTTTAATCATAATAACACCATATAAACATGGCCTTAAAATACAACTTAGTTGAGGTGACAATTAGAGACATATTGAAATTCTAACTGTAACAATCCAATTGCCCACTTGAATGTAACAACTCTGAATTTCGTTGTTATCTTTTCTTTTATTATTGTTGTATCTATCCTTTGTAAATCTCGAGATTCGGTTTATAAGAAAGTTATGTTAAATTAAATATGTTTTATTTCAATTATATTGCATCTAATCATTATAAAACGCGTCGCTAATCTAATCTTAATTACAACTAAATACGCTATTATACGAACCGAGTTTGTTATTGTGGATAAACACTTGTTCCATCGCAACGCTTATCTCATCGCAAAACGAAGTTAATTATGTGGTTTTACGTTATTTATGTGTTATGTGTTTTTATGATTATGATTACACTCGCTATCGCATCACTCTCGCATATTCGAATCGTTAAATCGCACTATTACATCACTTATAACACTAAATATAACTATCTAATACGAACCGAATCGCCGAATAATCGATACGAACGAAAAACAAAGAAATTCCAAGCTTTTGGACAAGTTCGCTCGAACTTGGGTGACCCCAAGTTCGGCCGAACTTGACTGGCCAAATCATCCTCTCATTCTTCAACAAGTCCGCTCAGACTCGTCCTGATCCTTCACATATACAGCAAGTTCGACTGAACTTGCATAAGTTCTCCAAGATATTCAACAAGTTCGCCCGAACTTGTATAGGAATATACAAGTTCGACCGAACTTGACTCCCCAGCTCCCTCATTTTGCCTTCACCTATAAATACTCAGCCCCATTCTCTCATTTGAACTTGCTGCAACTTCGCCCAGAGATCTCAAACCCGAAACCCTTTGTTTTCTAAGTAAGAATCAACCCGATTTCAACTACAATGATGTTCTTCAACGTTTTCAACAATTTACAACGATTTTTCGCAAGGCCTTGCCTTCGTTTTCATCAAATCTCTTCTGTTTACAAAAATCTTCATCTTTTTATGCAAAACTTCTGTTTTACACTCAGATCTGTACTAGATCTGAGTAAAACCTTTCAAAAACATTGATTTCTACACAATATTCGGACTAATGACGTATGTTTCGTTCACTTTTGAGTGGAATGAGGCGTTGTCAAGCAAGATCTCAGATCCGGAAGCACAAGGACGAAATTGTCACTTTACACAAGCTGGACTAACCCGTACGAACCTTCAAGTTCGCCCGGATTAGCCCGAGTTTCTGTAAAATGGCTAAGTTCGCTCCAAAAGACCTCTCCAGCCTAAGTTTTACTCAGTGGCTTAAGGTTGGTGGAATGGACACTCGATTTCCTCAGCAAACGACGCGAAAACGCAAGATTTTAGACCCGAAAACATCAAGTTCGCTCGAGATTTAACTGATTTTATGCAGCTCAAGGGTCAAGTCCGCTCGAACTTGCACCCTATGGGTCAAGTTCGGCCGAACTTGAGTCAAAACCTTCAATAGAAACCCCAAGTTTGCTCGAACTTGTCAAGTTTCTCAGGAAACTTCACAAGTTTGGCCGAACTTACAAAGCCTGTTAACCCTCTACACAAGTTCGACCGAACTTGTCAAGTTTCTTGAGAAACTTAACAAGTTCGCCCGAACTTGTCTCAAAACACAACAGTTCCTCACAAGTTTGCTCGAACTCGTTTATTTACATACAAATTCGGTCGAACTTGCCTACTGCCCAAACCAAACTTCACCGTTTCAGCTTTTCGGGGACTGATGCACTTCCGTTCGCGTATGCAGGCTGATCCGGCGCTCTTCTCCATCTACCAACAGTCGTCTTCTTTATTCTAAACGCACCGACAATGAGTATACTTGACCCGTTTTCGCTTTAATGCACTATTTGGGTGTTACATATGTTCCTCTATCAAAATCACTTCACAAATCAAACTGTTTACCACACGCGAATAATCTGATTATATATGCTCAATACGTGATACTAGAAACATGTGACTAGGACTTATTTTCGTTAACTTGCCTCCTTAGCTAGTATGGTACTATAGTGTGGCTAACACCCGACGGGGTCTAGTTAGGATGGACGCGCTAGCCTTCTCACGGAAGTTAGCATGAGAAATATGCCTAGTATTGTGTGATGTGTTTTGGTGTATCATGATATGTAATTAGACTATTCGCGAACGTTTTCTCTATTATGCTAGTATTACTTAAACCTGTATGCTCACCTTTACTTAATTATATTGACTTGTATTTTAACACATGTAACAGGTTGAGGATTTTAGCTTGGATGCATTGGATGTAGTTTGGCTTAGTTTAGATTCACGCTTTAGAAACGTTTTGTAATAAATCTAGAGATTATTAAACTGGAATTTGTGTTATGAGAATTATGATGTTCTGTAATGTTATTTGAGGATTGTATGTCGAAAGTATGGGATTTTGACATTTAAATATAGTCGTTGAAATAATGTTGTGGAATCTCTCGTGATACAATCTGGTTCGCTTAGTGCCGCGCCCGATGATTCCGCCATCGGTTGGGGTGTGATAGATTGGTATCAGAGCCATAACTGTAGGGAATTAGGTAGAATTGCCACGTTCAACCTAGTCTACAGTCTAAGTATCCAATTTGACCGGTCTGTGACTTAAATGCTTAAACTACTTGCCATAAATACTTAAATGTGCCTTTCCTAAGGCTAACACAATATACACGCTTGGAAACGCTCGTATCACACAAAACGAGTGATCAATTCGAGAATAGGTGTGAAAACCGAGAACTCTCGATGGAATCATTCACTCCGCGCATTCTCTCTCACACAAGATACCTTTGTTGAGTTAGGAGTGATATCCAAACCTCGACGAAAATCTCCATTTCTATCTAGTGGAACTCCCAAAACGATCGGTGAGTGTATCCGCAATTAGGGATGAAGTTATTAAGTTAAGGGTGAAACCCGCACCTTAATAACTAGTTTCCGCTCCTCGATTTTCAATCTCACCAAAGTCTCGATTATTTCAATGACTCGGAACACGACGTAACTGGAAGGATAAATTTCGTTAACCGTCGTACGTCGAGAGCATTTGTCTATTAGGACAAATCGTGTATCCAAACTCAGAGAATTTTCGAATCACTTTGGGTAGTCAACGTCTCAAAACCCAGGACGCTCCCAGTTGATTTAAGCCTATTATCGTCAATTTTACGCATCATCGAGTTTATTATTATTTATGTGTTTAAATTTGAGAATTTTTGCTTTATTCGATTTCTTGCTTAATCGATTTCTCGATTTATCGCCTTTACGCTCCATCGGAATATGCACTAATCGCACAGCTCTCGTAATCTAAAACGCTAAATTAATACACCAACCAAACTAATCGCTTAACCCGCTTACGCCTATGGGGACATGTGCGCCTCATGAGCGGTATTACTCGCTTATATATTACTTATATATATATCACATCTTGAACGCGCTACGCTTTACTTATTAGAAGGTGAATACGTGCAAAATATGTGCTTACGTGAATTATGTGCTTATGTGCTATGTGCTTATGTGCCTACGTGTTTGCCTGCCTACGTGTTTACTTGTCTATGTGTTTATGTGACCTTGTGCCTTGTGTGAATAATAAAAATAATTATTTTAAACATAGACTTATTATAATCGAATCTCATCCCATCAAATCCTTCAATGTAGATGTCTTCTATGGGATCACATACTAGGAGGAATCTCCAGCACAGCAACGCCGATAAGCGCATCGCTACAATGGTAGCCAAGGAAATGGCTAAAGTCATCCCGCAAATCGTCTCGGAAATTCATGCTGTGAACAGTGACTCCTCGGTCGACTCGAAAACTGAGACCCCCAAGTCACGGTTAAGTTTCAAAAATTTTAAGGCTTGTGCACCTCTCGCCTTCACGGGCAACGATGGACCGACTGCTATGTTCCATTGGTTTGACGCCATTGAGGTGACCTTTAGGCAAAGTGGATGCCCCGATGACCTTCGCACGGTGAACGTTACAGGAGTCTTCCAGTCCCGTGCTCTCGACTGGTGGACCGCAGAAAGATATAGGCGCGCGGTAACGATGAAGCCTATAATCTGTCTTGGGAGGAACTCAAGGAAGTGATGAAGAAGGAATTTTGTTCTCCGCATGAGATTCAAAAGCTCGAGAATGAGTTTTGGGGTATCAAGCAAGATGGTCCCGACAATGCTGGACTTACCGCTCGATTCGAGATTTTGAGCATCATTTGTCCCAGCCAAGTTGATACTACTGAGAAAGCCATCAACAAGTATATCCGTGCTCTACCCGAATGTGTCGCGAATTTTATGAAAGTTGCTCGTACTACAACCATCGAGGAAACCTACATGCTCGCCGCTGAGATCAATGATCAGCGAGTTCAAGATTATTATTTCAAGAACCCTTTGAAAGTTGCCAATCAAGGTGTCACCGAACCAACTGCTGCTACCGAACCATCCAGCGACCCGAAGGGAAAGCATCAGGGACGCAAAAGAGGAAACCCTAGCAAGAACTACGTCGCTGCTACACCGCTCAACTCCCAGCCTTACCAGGCTCCTGCTCAAAACGCACCCCCAGCTAAACGTGCGTATACTGGTCCTCATCCCTTGTGCCCAAAATGCACCTATCATCACACAGTTGGTGGAAATTGTCGCTTCTGCACCAACTGTAACATCTACAACCACTTTACTGTCAGATGTCGTAGTGCTCCTCGTCAGCCAGCTCCTCAAACTCAAGCAGCTCCAACTCTACCAGCTCCTCCTCAGGTCAATCAACAGCCAGCCCCAAGAGCACGTGCCTGCTACACGTGCGGAGACCCGAATCATTTCAGTAACGTCTGCCCGAACAAACCTGTGAAGCAGGAACAGCAGCAGCCTCAGCCTCAGCAGCAACAACAAGTTGTGCGTGGTCGAGCCTTTAACCTCAACCATCGCCAGGCCCAGAACAACAACAATGTTGTCAACGGTACGTTCCTTGTCAATGGTATTTATGCTTCATGTTTATTCGATACTGGTGCCGATAATTGTTTTGTATCGTTAGAATTCGAAAAGGTTTTAAAATGTAAGCGCGCGAAACTCCTAAAGACTTTCGATGTGGAAGTCGCCACCGGAAAATCCGTCATCGTCACCTCCGTCCTACGTGGTTGTTCTCTCGATCTCAACAACCATGTCTTCTCGATCAATCTCATACCTATGCAGTTAGGTAGCTTCAATATCATAGTAGGTATGGACTTTCTTCGTGAAAACCATGCTGAAGTCGTATGCTTCGATAAAATGATTCACTTCCCTCTCCCTAACGGTGATCAACTTCATGTCTATGGTGAAACTCCCTCAAAGAAGTTGATGCTTTTGTCATGTACTCGAGCACACAAATGTTTGCGAAAGCAATGTGTTGCTTTTCTAGCCCATATCATGAACCCGGAGAAAGAAAAGAAGACTTTTAAAGACGTTCCTATTGTTCATGAATTTCCCAAAGTCTTTCCCGACGACTTACCCGGATTACCCCCTACTCACGATGTTGAATTCTGTATCGATTTAGTTCCCGGTGCTACTCCCGTTGCCAAAGCTCCTTATCGTCTCGCACCATCAGAAATGCACGAGCTATCAAGCCAACTTCAAGAGCTTCTTGATAAAGGCTTCATACGCCCGAGCACTTCGCCTTGGGGCACACCCGTTCTTTTCGTGAAAAAGAAAGATGGGACGTTCCGAATATGCATCGATTATCGTGAACTTAAC
This sequence comes from Scalesia atractyloides, assembly GCA_947069175.1. Lineage (NCBI taxonomy): Eukaryota > Viridiplantae > Streptophyta > Magnoliopsida > Asterales > Asteraceae > Scalesia > Scalesia atractyloides. The sequence goes on from CAMTDV010000030.1 coordinate 35,900,122, forward strand.
AAACTCACGATAAAGAACCGTTATCCTCTTCCCCGAATCGACGACTTATTTGATCAGCTTCAAGGTGCTACTTGTTTTTCCAAAATCGATCTTCGTTCCGTTTATCATCAGTTACGCGTGTTGGAAGAAGACATTCCGAAAACCGTCTTTCGTACCCGTTATGGCCATTTCAAATTCGTGGTCATGCCTTTTGGCCTTACCAATGCACCTGCGGTCTTCATGGATTTGATGAACCGTGTGTGTAAAGCTTTTCTAGATCTTTTCGTCATCGTTTTCATCGATGATATCCTTATCTATTCGAAGTCGAGAGACGAACACGCGCGCCATCTCCGTTTAGTCCTCGAACTTCTCCAAGGTAATCGCCTTTATGCTAAGTTCTCTAAATGTGAATTCTGGCTCGAAGAAGTCCAATTTCTCGGCCACATCTTAATAGTCAAGGAATTCACGTCGACCCTACAAAGATTGAAGCCTTCAAGAGTTGGATTACACCAAAGAATGCTTCCGAAATCCGTTCATTCCTTGGATTGGTGGGTTACTACCGTCAATTCATCGCCGACTTCTCGAAAATCGCTATTTCGCTTACCACTTTAACCCATAAAGACAAACCTTTTGTTTGGGATTCCAAGCAAGAGGAAGCTTTTCAAACGCACAAGCGTATGCTATGCAACGCTCCTGTCCTCGCTTTACCCGATGGAACGACGATTTCGTTGTTTATTGCGATGCCTCTAATCTTGGTCTTGGTTGTGTTCTCAAGCAACGAGACAAGGTTATCGCATATGCGTCTCGACAACTCAAGATCCACGAGAAGAACTACCCTACCCACGATCTCAAACTCGGTGAAGTCGCTTTTGCATTGAAGATATGGCGACACTACCTTTACGGTACTAAGTGTACAGTCTTCACCGACCATAAGAGCTTACAACATATCTTCAATCAAAAGGAACTGAATATGCGCCAACGCAGATGGGTTGAACTTCTCAACGATTATGATTGTGAGATACGCTACCATCCCGGCAAAGCAAACGCCGTCACCGATGCTCTAAGTCAACGAAGCTATGTATATAGTATTCGTGACTCTCGAGCTTTGAATGATTTCGAAATCATGATTCGCTCCGCTCAATTCGCCTGTTTTAATGAAAATACTTTGGAGGAAGAAATGAAATGTGGTGCCGAAACTCAACTCGTTGTTAAACCTAACGGTATCTATTATTATCTCGATCGCATTTGGATTCCCAGCCGTGATAATCTTCGTGAATTGCTAATGACCGAAGCTCATAAATCTCGACATTCCATTCACCCCGGTGCCGACAAAATGTACCAGGACCTTCGTCCTAAGTATTGGTGGCCGGGCATGAAAAAGGATAGCGCCGTGTACGTTTCAAAATGCTTAACCTGCTCGAAGGTTAAAGCTGAGCATCAAAGACCCTCTGGCTTGCTCGAACAACCCGAAATCCCGATGTGGAAATGGGAGAGTATAGCTATGGACTTTATTACGAAACTTCCCCGCACTTCATTTGGTCACGATAGCATTTGGGTTATCGTTGATCGTCTTACCAAACCCGCGCACTTTATTGCTATATGAGAAGACTTTAAGGTTGAACGATTAGCCCGGATCTATACCGACGAAGTTATATGTCGACACGGGACGCCTCATGACATCATCTCTGACCGAGACGGTCGCTTTACTTCACGTCTCTGGGAGACTTTCCAATCCGCCCTTGGTACTACCCACAATCTCAGTACCGCTTTTCACCCTCAAACCGATGGTCAGACTGAGCGAACGATCCGCACCCTCGAAGACATGCTCCGTGCGTGTATCATAGATTTCAGTGGTAATTGGGATACGCATTTACCTTCAATTGAATTCTCGTACCATAATAGTTATCATACCAGCATTCAAATGGCTCCATTTGAGGCACTGTATGGAAGAAAATGTCGATCGCCTTTTGCATGGCACGAGATCGGAGAAGCACAAATCACGGTCCCGAACTAATTCAAGAAACGATAGACAAGATCCTCCAGATCAGAGGCAATCTCTTGAAAGCTCGGAGTCGTCAAAAGAGTTATGCCGATAAACGCCGCAAGCCCCTACAATTCGAAGCGGGAGATCACATTTTCCTAAAGGTTGCACCTTGGAAGGGAGTGATCCGCTTCGGGAAGAAAGGAAAGCTTGTGCCTCGATACGTTGGTCCCTTCAAGATTCTGGAAAGGATCGGTAAAGTAGCCTATCATCTCGAACTACCGGCGGAACTTGACAACGTTCATCCGACTTTCCACGTGTCTAACCTCAAAAAATGCCTAGCCGAAGAGAATCTCCATGTACCTCTCGGAGATCTGCAAATCAACGAGACTCTCCATTTCGTAGAAAAGCCTGTCGAGATCATGGATCGAGAAACCAAGAAACTACGGCGCTCTCGCATCCTTATCGTGAAGGTCCGATAGGAAGGCAAACGCGGCGTGGAGTTCACTTGGGAATTGAAAAGTGACATGAAGGCAAAGTACCCGCACCTCTTTGTTACGGCCACTACTTAAATTTCGGGACGAAATTTCCTAAAGTAGGGGAGACTGTAACAACTCCAAATTTCGTTGTTATCTTTTCATTTATTATCATTGTATCTATCCTTTGTAAATCTCGAGATTCGGTTTATAAGAAAGTTATGTTAAATTAAATATGTTTTATCTCAATTATATCAAATCTAATCGCTTATAAAACGCATCGCTAATCTAATCTTAATTACAACTAAATACTCTATTATACGAACCGAGTTTGTTATTGTTGATAAACACTTGTGCCATCGCATCGCTTATCTCATCGCAAAATGAAGTTAATTAAGTGGTTTTATGTTATTTATGTGTTATGTGTGTTTATAATTATGATTACACTCGCTATCGCATCACTCTCGCATATTCAAATCTCTAAATCGCACTATTACATCACTTATAACACTAAATATAACTATCTAATACGAACCGAATCGCCGAATAATCGATACCAACGAAAAACAAAGAAATTCCAAGCTTTTGGACAAGTTCGCTCGAACTTGGGTGACCCCAAGTTCGGCCGAACTTGACTGGCCAAATCATCCTCTCATTCTTCAACAAGTCCGCTCAGACTTGTCCTGATCCTTCACATATACAGCAAGTTCGACCGAGCTTGCATAAGTTCTCCAAGATATTCAACAAGTTCGCCTGAACTTGTATAGGAATATACAAGTTCGATCGAACTTGACTCCCCAGCTCCCTCATTTTGCCTTCACCTATAAATACTCAGCCCCATTCTCTCATTTGAACTTGCTGCAACTTCGCCCTGAGCTCTCAAAGCCGAAACCCTTTGTTTTCTAAGTAAGAATCAACCCGATTTCAACTAAAATGATGTTCTTCAACGTTTTCAACAGTTTAGAACGATTTTTCGCAAGGCATTGCCTTCGTTTTCATCAAATCTCTTCTGTTTACGAAAATCTTCATCTTTTTATGCAAAACTTCTGTTTTACACTCAGATCTGTACTAGATCTGAGTAAAACCTTTCAAAAACATTAATTTCTACACAATATTCGGACTAATGACGTATGTTTCGTTCACTTTTGAGTGGAACGAGGCGTTGTCAAGCAAGATCTCAGATCTGGAAGCACAAGGACGAAATCGTCACTTTACACAAGCTGGACTAACCCGTACAAACCTTCAAGTTCGCCCAGATTAGCCCGAGTTTCTGTAAAATGGCTAAGTTCGCTCCAAAAGACCTCTCCAGCCTAAGTTTTGTCACACCCCGACCCGCAGCGGAAAAAGGTGATCGGGGCATGATTGGGTTTTCATCAAAGCTCATGACATTTATTATAATGTTTCATATTTATTATTACAATTTTAAAGAAGATCATACAATCAAATCATACAAGTACAACATGTTCTATACATCTTTCTAGACTTTATTATTTTTCTTCTAAGGCACTTTCCTATGTGTTCCTTGCTTCATCCTGTCCACCTGTATCATGTGTAAAAATGGTTTTTGGGTCAACAAAAAGTTGGCGAGTGAATCCTATGAAAACATTTAAACGTGTTTATTGAATTGATTATAAAATAAAGTGCATAACCACATATGAGTAAATGTAGATGTAAATTTATTCACAAAACACATAATATTAAATATTGCACACACATACAACAATTGATTGTTTTGAGGCACGCGTTGTTCAACTCGTCTCCCACGAGGAACTGATGGGCCTAATGAATGAGTTTTGAGGCACGCGTTGTTCAACGAACTGATGGGCCTATTGAATGAGTTTTGAGGCACGCGTTGTTCAACTTGTCTCCCACGAGGAACTGATGGGCCTAATAAATAATTTGCATACAACTTGACAATATGTAATACATAACAACAAACAATATTTACATTCTAAGTTTAGATCATATAATTGTATAGCACGAGTTTGAATAAGCGAATTAATTTAAGCGACACATGATACACCCCAAAACATGAATAAAAAGGGGAATTTGTAAGAATTCACTCACCGTGGTTGCGTTTCTTGGATTGATGATGAATGCGCACGAATTTGGATTTAACCACGAGAGAAACTAACCTAAATAATAACATAATGGTTCGGTAAATAAATGGATTTTATTTGAGATTAATAATTTTAATTCATAACCTTAATAGGATTTCTAGATTTATTTTTGTGAGTTTATGGACGTTTTCTAACTTTAAAAATATTATTTTTAAGTATTTTTAAATAATTTTCTGATTAAATAAAAAAATGTTGACCGTTGACTTTGACTGTTGACCGGTTCGGACTTTGTGTTTGTTTGCGCTGAGTGAGGTTCGAACTCGTGACCTCCCGTACGCGTGCACGCAACTCTACCAACTGAGCTACGTGTCTAACCCGAAATAAATCTGATTTTAATTATACTTATATACTTACTGATTTGATCCAGAATTTATTTTAATTAAAAAGGTTTGAAATCTGGTCGAACCGGTGAGGGAAAAGTCCGACTCGAACCTGCGCACAAGCGACGTTTTGCACCCGGCCCAACCAACTGGGCTGGGTGTCTAACCCGTCTATAATAGAAATTTAAATATACTTAAACACTTCTTATAGTTCATCTTCTACATTATTCTGATTAAATTTAGAACTAAACTCGACACATATATATAACAATTTTTGTTTTCTCCGATTACGGCTAGATACAAGAAACATGAACGTAGGAGGTTTAAGATTCTTACCACAGGAAATAAAATAGGGTGCCCGGTTGCCGATGACTGATTCCGGCGAAGGCAGGTGTGTTTTCCGGTAAAACAGAGAAATTGATTTGAGAGCTTAGAGTGGAGTTATGGAGAAATGTGCGAGGTGTTTGTGTGGTGATTCAGTGCTATTTATAGGGTGATTTCCTGTTTTCAGTTATAATCAAACATCTCTCGGTCAAGCATAAATCTGGGCGGTTTTCATCAATTTCAGTTTAAATTCATCAGTTATAACTGTCATTGGTTATGCTAATTACAAGGAATCAACGGTAATTGCCTTGATTTGTAAAAATTACGCATCGTGACCGTTACTGGTTTCCGCCCTTTTTGAATTGCAGGTTTGACCTTTGTTTGTATATATCAATTAAATTGTTTGAATAAAAACCAATCAATGTGTGTAGCTCAGTGGTGTGTGTTGCGTGTGGGTTCGATGGAGACCCGGGTTCGAAACCCGGCTATCCCATTTATTTTTTTATTCAATATTTCTTAGAAATTTTAAATTCTAGTTTTTAAATTCTAATATATTTATTGATTATGTATCGTTTAAAATTAAAATAAACAATATATACGCGACGAAAATTTTGACTGACTATTCGGTTAATAAACGAAGCGGGTTTGGATAACCCGGTTTTTTACGGATGTTACAAATTTTACTCAGTGGCTTAAGGTTGGAGGGATGGACACTCGATTTCCTCAGCAAACGACGCGAAAATGCAAGATTTTGGACCTGAAAACATCAAGTTCGCTCGAGATTTAACTGATTTTATGCAGCTCAAGGGTCAAGTTCGCTCGAACTTGCACCCTATGGATCAAGTTCGGCCGAACTTGAGTCAAAACCTTCAACAGAAACCCCAAGTTCGCCCGAACTTGTCTCAAAACACAGCAGTTCCTCACAAGTTCGCTTGAACTCGTATATTTACATACAAGTTTGGCCGAACTTGCCTACTGCCTAAACCAAACTTCACTGTTTCAGCTTTTCGGGGACTTATGCACTTCCGTTCGCGTATGCAGGCTGATTCGGCGCTTTTCTCCATCTACCAACAGTCGTCTTCTTTATTCTAAACGCATCGACAGTGAGTATACTTGATCCGTTTTCGCTTTAATGCACTTTTTGGGTGTTACATATGTTCCTCTATCAAAATCACTTCACAAATCAAACTGCTTATCACATGCGAATAATCTGATTATATATGCTCAATACGTGATACTAGAAACATGTGACTAGGACTTATTTTCGTTAACTTGCCTCCTTAGCTAGTATGGTACTATAGTGTGGCTAACACCCGACGAGGTCTAGTTAGGATGGACGCGCTAGCCTTCTCACGGAAGTTAGCATGAGAAATATGCCTAGTATTGTGTGATGTGTTTTGGTGTATCATGATATGTAATTAGACTATTTCGCGAACGTTCTCTATTATGCTAGTATTACTTAAACCTGTATACTCACCTTTACTTAATTGTATTGACTTGTATTTTAACATATGTAACAGGTTGAGGATTTTAGCTTGGATGCTTTGGATGTAGTTTGGCTTAGTTTAGATTCACGCTTAGGAAACGTTTTGTAATAAATCTAGAGATTATTAAACTGGAATTTGTGTTATGAGAATTATGATGTTCTGTAATCTTATTTGAGGATTGTATGTCGAAAGTATGGGATTTTGACGTTTAAATATAGTCGTTGAAATAATGTTGTGGAATTTCTCGTGATACAATCTGGTTCGCTTAGTGCCGCGCCCCGATGATTCCACCATCGGTTGGGGTGTGACATTGAATATATCAACTGCCCACCTAATTACCAACCCACTAACGAAGCAAGAAATCACAAATATGTTTGATAAACAACAAGTTATTCAAACATAAACAAACGTTTTGAATCAACCAATACACAAGTGGTCAAGATGTACCAGTTCACAATGTAATAAAAAACCGAATTCTAGGGCAAACCTAACAATTGATCAACCTGAGGAAGTCACAGGAGGTTTAGCCGCTCATGCTCGCCATCACAGCTTCAATCTTTGTTCCGGGTCGATCTTGCATGACCCAACACGAAGGAAACTTTATTGCAGGGTGAAAATTGCCTAGCGGAAGCCTGGAAGCCGTTTGAGATCAAATATATGGTATTAGTTTGATCCCCACGCTTAATTAGGTAAAAAGCTAATTTTCCGACTTTTGTCTCCCTCGTGTGTCACGAGGGTGTTGTGTTGGTATGTCGCATGTCGCGAGAGAACAAAGAGTTCATTTCAATTCTTAGTTCGTATGCTTGTTTTCTCCACTTTAAGCTATGTTTTTCATACATTTAAGCCATAGACTTCTGCAAAACACCATACAACATAATTACACGAAAACATACATAAAACAACTCGATTATATGATAAAACATATACAAAACTAATACATTTGCATAGTGTTGTTACTAACACATTAGTGGGTGGCGGTGGATTGCGGTGGTGGTTGGTGGCGTGGGTGGTGGTGATGTAAGGTGGCGGATGGTGGCGGCGACGGCGGCTGGCGGTGGTCAATGATGGTGGTGGTGGTCGGCTATGGCGGTGGTAGGTGGCGGTGGCGACAGGGGTGGTGTCGGTAGTCAACATTAACGAACACTAACATAACCATTTTCTTAAATGAACGAACATTAATGAACATGGACAAAAAAATTGTTCGACTATATATTTGTGTTCGTGTCTGATTAAAGTGAAATTAACGAAAACAAGCATGCATTTGTTAGTGTTTGTTCGGTTCATTTACAGACGTTCATAAACGTGTGTTCTTGAACTTACGAACAAAATGTGTGTTATGTTTGTTCTTCGTTTAATCAAATGAACAAAAAAAATGTTCATGTTCGTTCGTTTATTTAAATAAACGAACGTAAATGAACTTCTCGCCAAACAACTCACCAACAGTTGATGAACTTTTGGTTCGTTTACCGGCCTAATAACCGGTGTGATTAAATATAGATATAGTCATATGGATTATTCACTTATTTAATGTTTTATTTTATTTTATTATTTATAATAAAATATAAAGAGTAAATTGCCAAAATCGTCCATGAGGTTTGGGCATGTTTGCCATTTTCATCCAAAACAACTTTTTTGTACCGTATAGTCCTTTACTTTTGGGATTTTTTTGTCATTTTCATCCAAACGTCTCACTTTTTTTGCTAAAATCATCCCTTAGATTTGGGATTTTTTTGTCATTTTCATCCAAATCTTTGATAGAAAAAATAAAGCAAATTAGATGTTTAGATGAAAATGACAAAAATTCTCAAAATTGAAGTACTATATTGTACAAAAAAATTGTTTTCGATAAAAATGGCAAGCATGTTCAAACCTCAGCAACGATATTGGCAATTTATCCAATATAATTTACACATACCTTTCGATATAAATAGTATTCAGAATCGAGATGGTCTACATTTCAATATAAATTTTGTTCAAATATTTGCAATCTACTAATTTTATCTATGTTTCCGTAGAGACATTATTCGGAACTAAGCCAGATTACATTTTGACGTAGTTTTGATCAAACCGAGCGGAGTCATATATAATAGATTTTTACTTTTTTTTTAAATAATAGATTTTACAATGTAGACGCATGCTTCTATTTACGTTTAAAGGGTTGTTTCGAAGTGAAATTTTGTTTTGCTATTTAAAGTTTTGTATAATCTCGATGTGTCGGTCGTAATGCGAAAGGAATCGATGTGAAACGTTTCAACGCTAATTATTTTAACGGTTTTCACATTGTTGTAAATTATTATTTTAATTTAATTTCTTCTAATTAAGTATAGTTAATCCTTCTATTAAATATTATTTAGTTTAATATCTTTTGAATAATTATTATTTAATTTAATCTCTTTTAACTCCTACTAAATATTATTTTGTTTAAGATCTACTTAAGGGCTGTTTGGCTAAGCTTATTTTGAGGTGACTTATGACTTATTGACTTTTTAAAAAAGTAAATAAGTTAGAATGAAGTGACTTATTGACTTATTCCTCTCAGATAATAAGTTAATCCAAACACCTTTTAACTTTTCAAAAAGTCAATAAATAAATAAGTCACTAAAATAAGCTTAGCCAAACAGCCCTTTAACTATAGATGTTATTATTTATTTTAAATTTCGTGTATACTTCTCATTTATAACTCTAATAAATTTTAAACTTTTACCATAGTATATATAGTGCTAGACATAAAATCGAAAACATTTTAGATAACATCAATAACTTAAGACATAATATAATTATATGTATAAGATGCACCTTATAATAAAATAATACCAAACAAAATTAAAAATAAAATCATTTATTTTACTAATAATAACAAAGTCTTAGTTTTTTTTTTAAATTAGATTTATTACGGGTTTTTCTAAATATAATTTATATTTTATCACTCAAATGACTGCTTATTTGTTTCTTGAATAATATGTTTGACTACTATATCTTTTATTCAATAATCATCTCCGCAATCACCATATCTATCGCGTACCGAGTATATCCACTATTTTTTTTAAATATAATATTCTTATTATTTGGTAAATAAAATCAATTATATTCAAGCCGTGTAATACACGAGGGTTTTTAAAGATATAATTTTTTTATTAATTGGTAAACAATACTACATTTATTCACCCGGTGTAATACACCATGTTTTAAAGATACAACTTTTTTATTATTTGGTGTGGGAAATTACATTTATTCAATCCGTACAATATGGTTCCTATATAATTTTTTTAATATATAAAATTACAGTTATACAACCCGTGCAATAAAAGGGGATTTTAAAGATATATTGTTTTATTATTTAGTATATAAAATTCATTTATTCAACCCGTATAATATACAGTATTATAACCTAGTACTAGTTAAAAACGACTACTGTGTTCTTATGATAAATAAAAAAACGTAATGTATTTCTTTGAAATAATATGTAATAGAAACATTCACCATCACGTTGAAAGGATAAAAAATGAGATAACGTTGGTTTGTGGGTCTGGTGATGAAATCTGATTTTGTTGTTTCTTTCCAACAACCAACCAAAATTGCGGCAGCGTTATTCCTCGTATCGTATGTGCATGCATCACCGCGGAGTATGGCAGCGGGTTGGGGCGTGGCTAGCCAAGCAACGCCACTGCAGCCACACCGAGTCAGCGTAGCCAGCGGCGTTGCCCCGCTGGCGTGGGAAATCGGCCTGGCGTGGGGCGGTCTTGAGAGTTGATGTAGCTGGCCATGAGTGATTGTTTAGATATATCCCCGTTACCCCAACGACTAGTTAAGAAAAAATTCAAATTTTACCAGATTAATACTAACAATTTTTTTTTAAATTTTACCACATCTCTACAATTCACCTTCATGTTTTTATAATGAACCCATTCAACCGACAATTCGACCCGAACAACCCCTACGCTTTCCAAGAGAGCCCGTCACCTAGCGACCCAAATACCCAGCCGCGGTCAACCCCAACCTTTCGTATACTCACCTCTTACCGAGCTAGCCGGCATCGCGTCGTTTCTAGGGGGAGAGTTTACACGAACTTTCCATTGATTCCAACCAACCTTTCCCAACCCGATTCCGTGCCCGAACACAACCTCAAAACATTGGTAGTTCGTCATCCAAACCGGCAAAAAAAGTCACAAAAAAACCGGATGAAATAAAAGCAATAATGGCCGCTCAACGAGTCCAACGAAAGTGGACGACTCAAGAGGAGGTTACGTTGACGAAGTGTTATATTGATGAATCCCAAGATTCGATTAAAGGTATTTTATATCTAACAGTATTATTACGTGTTTTAATATCAATTTTTTGTGGTTGACTAATGTTTTTTTCTAATAGGAAATTCACGACACCGTACAGATTTTGGGGATTCTATCAAAAAATCCTTCCATCAACAAATGCAAAGCGACGAGTGATATCGTGAAAACAATAGCCTCTCATCGAAATGGGAGGAAATCAATACAGTTGTCACCCACTTCAATGGTTGTTTTCATCAGGCGAAGAACTCGCCAAGGAGCGGTGAAACTGAAGCCGACTTCATAACAAACGCCATGGCTTCGTATAGAGACTCAAAGAAGTCGGACTTCAAGTACATGCACTGCTGGAACATTGCTAGGTACGCCTCAAAATGGGCGACAGTCCCTAACGGTAGCAAATCTACCTCGTCCAAAAGGGCAAGAACACAATCGTCCCAAGCTCAATCTGATGCTCGTGATCAAAGAGGTTGATCTTACCTTAGATGATTTTGATTCTCCTTCCCGCCCACCTAGTAGAGACACTTCAAAAAGGCGTGCTCATAGAGCTAGGTCGGTTTCGACACCTACCTCGGCTTCCCCCTCGGGTTCGACCCCCAATTCGGTTTCGGGTAAAGGGTTGTACACCAATCAGTTGGACGAAATCGCCTCGAAAATTGACACGTTCAACATACGCCAGCAACAAAGGATGGAGGCGAAGAGAAAAGCTCAAGCATCTCGTGAAAAAAGTGCAAGTGAAAAGGCACATGAGAAGCAAAAAAAAGGCATATGAGAAGCAAAAACTTGCGGATATAACGTCGATCACCTTTCAGGCGAGGCATTGACAATGACGTTGGCGATGAAAAACGAGATCTTGCGAAAGTATAACATGAATAATTGATGTATTTTTTTTATATTTTATTGTACGTTTTATTATTAATTTTTTGTTTTTGTTTATTTAGTTTATTACAATAAATTAGTTATTAATGAATTTTTATTTAGTTAAATATATACACACACACACACTCATGGCTGGCCACGCCGGCCCAAGCCTCGACAACTCACCCCTCAAAAACCAATGCCAGCCATCTCCTCTGTGTGGAGCTCACCTTCGTCATATGTCAACCCAAACCCCCAACCCAAACCCCATCATACCCCATAGTCTAATATGCAACTATTTAACCGCCAACGGTTTCTTATACAATATTTTGGTTATCTGAAACTTTAAAAGTATATACTAGAAGCCATTACATCAATATAATGACATCTCATGGATTTTGTTTATATAAATATACTAGATTTTTGCCGTAGGCCGCGCGTTGCGGCGGCGACGACTTAGTTGTTTATAGTTGCAGACAATATAGTCGTTTTTAGTCTTAAACATACATTGCATGTATTTAAAGCACTTTAAGTAACAATGCTACAGACTCTTCATGTTTTGTTTTATGCTTACTGGAGTTTATATGCCATAGAATTTAATGCTGAAATAAATGTATACTTCTGTACACAATTCAATGTCCAAATAACTGAATACTTATATACTCTGGTCCATACAACTAATCGAATAATAGATCACAAGTCTAGATGATTTTCACCAATACTTGAATGAATTCCGATTCCAACAAACGTGTACCAAACCAAGCTAACTAACACTTTCACATAACCACAACAGATAACACAATCATAAAACCTTACAGTGATTATTCTCACACACCAAAATATCAGGCAAGTCCCAAAGAGCAGCCACATTTAACGCTTCAAACAGCTGCCCTTGATTAATAGCACCATCATCGTACATAGCCGAAGTCACATGCTCTTCCTTCCTATACTTCTAAGCAAACGCCAATTCACACCCTAACCGAACCTGAGCTCAAACAATCACATGACCCCCAAAGAAACACGCATCCTTTTTTATAAAAAAGGTTCAAACCTTCTTTTCCCCCGGAAACTTAAATAGGGCAATAATCTACTTGGTGTCTCTCTATTTACAAATTGTACTTAATGTGCATAGCATGCAGTTGGTTTTCTATATAAATGGAAACCATTTCACCCATACAGCTCAAAGGTAGGTAATTCCTTTTACTAAAACCCCAATGCCCCGCTTATAGAAATGGAGTATTAACCCTCTCAAAATCAGTGTTCACACAAAAGTATAAGTTGCTGGTACGCTCATACGTTTAATCTATCTTTTGTACGTCAAACACAAACGATCTCAAAATCAAATAAAAAGATTCATTCACCATCAAACAGACAATTGCACAGATAGAGATAACCAACAGTGTTTCAATGTGACCGAATCAATCGACTAAACACTAAAAAAAACCGCAAAGAACAATACCTATTTGGAGAGAAATCAAAATGCTAATAACTTAAAAACAGTTACCTGGACATTGTATGAAGGCAAAATCGAGGCTCAGCAAAACCCGGCTGCCTGTCATAAAATCACCCATCGAGATGTAGAAGAGAAGGACAACTTAGGGCTTGCCAAGGAGGAGATGGGTGCCATGTTAGGACGGATCGGTGGCTATGCGATCGATTTCTGAAGACCGATTTAGGGTTCATGAAGACTGGATTCGTTTGATTGAGTTGGTAAAGGTGAAATTGGAAGACTAACACAGGCGACGTGAAGAAACCCAGACATTGACACCTGTTTAAGGAAAATAATAAATAAATCCACCGACCTTTTGTTTTAAGAGTAAGGTAAATAAATAATAACAAATGTTCAAATTTGAAGATGTGTTATAGAATTAGGTTAGGTACATATATAAAATGAAAAACATAAATATATATAATTCATAAATTTATAAATAAAATTGTATAATATATTTAAAAAAAGATAAAAACAAAATTACTGTTTTAATTCACAAACCTAAATATAAATCATAAATAAAAAATAAATATACTATTAGATGTTTTATTTATATTTTCTCATTTGTATTTAATATTAGTAATTTGACTACATCGCTACTTTTTACTTTTAATGGTGACACATACAATTGTTCATAGGTAAAAACAAATTGTTTTAATTACAAACACCTTTTAATAGTGTATTATATTTTTAAATATATAAAATTAATATTTATTAAGAATGTAATATGTTTCATACCATTTGAAATGTTAGATAATGAAGTTCTTATGACGTCACATACAAAAATAATTAATAAGTTATTAGTTGTAGAAAAATAATTTTATATTCAAATAAGATATAATCAAAGTTAAAAGTAAAATAATACATAATGAAAATCTTACAATCTAAATCATTACCATTGTTAGCAACTTTTGATAAATACGGAAATTGACATTTTGCTCTTTAAGACATATCCTTGTATATTGAGAGTGTGTAGAAAGTATTATAGAATTATAATGATTTTAACAAAATGAAATACAAATAATAGTTGTAGAAGGAGTGAATTACGAAAATAATATAACAAATAAAAAATAATCCACTACATATATGGAGTGGAGTTACAAATTGAAGCAAAGTTATAAAATTCAGATGTAACTAACGATTTGAGTTTAATATTCACATCATAGTTGTGGATCTTTGATTATGTCATTTATTTTTATTTTTTTGTTACTTTATAAAATAGTAAAAGAAAAAAACTCATCAATGGATGGTGGTTCATTGGCAAAGATAAAACTTTTAAACACCTGGGTTTAGGAAAGGAAGGTTTTGGATTCAAGTCACACAGACGAAAAGAATTAAAAGAAACTTATAGTTAAATAAAAAGAGAAAAAAAAAAACTCTTGAATATACCATATTCAAGTAAATCGATGCGATTTTCAAAAATATATAAAATAGTAACACAAGTTTTTTTAAGTATGTTAATCTACACCATGAATGTATGGGTTTATTATAAACAAATTTATATGGTGAACAATTGTCACACCCCGAGTCTTAGCGTAAGTGTACGCGGATGCAACAGACACATGGTACAAACACATTATTTATTAAGATATTGTATTACACACTAAGAGCATCAGTTACATCATTCGTTTACACGCAAGAGTATTTTACAAAAGTATGATTTTCATAAGGAGCATATCCTTATAGTGCATAGGCTTCTATTTACATAGTATCCGCAAATCAAAACTTGAAGCATCCATGCACATTCATCATTCATTAACCTATTTACCTTACCTAAAAAACATGTTTTGAAAAAGGTCAATTACAAAAGTTGGTGAGTTTCACCAGTTTTGTTTGTCTCGTTGCACAAGCGTATGTTTAAAGTGTTGCACAATTTGATGTAAAACTCGAAAGGATCAAAATGTCATTAAGTTGAAATGTAAATCAACTTGAATTTATATTGACATGTACATAAACTTCAAAATGCAGACCAATTGAAAACGCCAATAAAAATAAGCATCGACATGTGTTGTATTTGACATAACTCGTAAAACTTAAAGTAGCTATACTTTTACCGTCTAATGAAAACGTATTACATTTGATCTGATTCGTTTCCGAATAAAATTTATGTCAAAACATACACCAACTGAAAACGTCTATAAAAAATTATAAATACATATTATATTTGACATGACTCTTATTTAAAAAAACGTCAAAACGTAAACAAATTTGAATTTATACCGACATGTATATAAAATAAGCATGTAAAACTCAAGACGGTCAAAATGAAATTTTACAAAGTTTTTAGAAAATAAAAAAATTGTAAATATCAATGCTGAAATAAATAGAGTAGTAATGAAAATTAAAACAATATTAATTTAGATTTTACATATAAAATATTTATGGATTTAGAAGATGACATCACATCTGACATAACTAGTTTGTAAGGCTAGGGGGTGTAGAGATGCCCCATCCTCAATGGTTGGGCCTCCACATCCGCCATGTCATCCTTGAAGGGGGATGACACTCAAGGTATGGAGCAAGGGTGTGGAGTGTGACAAACGGCAAATAGTTGGAAATTACGTACACTGTAATCACTATACACATTTCCTAATCTCAAGAATTAGACTTAATTTCTCATGTAATTGAGTCTTATAAAGTCTAGAAAGTAGGGAATATGTTTACAACTCATACATGTCATGGGTGTCACACCCCTATTTTCACGTGTATCCCGGTGGGCCCGGGTGGGGAATATTGTGACGTAAGTTGATAACATTATAACCAAACAAACACAGCAAAATGGAAGTCTTGGATATAAAATATTATTACAAACTGAAATGTTCAAAGTTCGAATAATAATACGTGGCTTGTAATAAAAGATCCACATGCGGATCGAAATAAATATACAAAGTATTGTTCAACAGACTTCGGGCAACTAAAGGCTTGCAAACTCCTCTATGTCACTACTAAGCAGCTCCCGACCTATTACGTGTCGCAACCTGTAACTTAATCTTTTGAAAATACGTCAGATAAACTGGTAAATACTAATAACCGACACATTTTGAAAATCTTTGAAAAATTGTTTTAAGTGCACTTGGCACATTTTTATAAATAACTTCGGATAGTTCAAAATGACATTGTTTACAGTTTTACATGTTTGTTAATACATATGGGGTCTAGTGCAGAAACCGAATAACCTGATTAGCCGACATTCCACTAATAATCCACCAATGGGATTTAAAAATATTTAGCATTCGCATCTGACAGGTGTATGCCTACACCCCGTGCTTAAGGTCGTGGCCATTAGTAACATAAATGAGCCGAGAATATCCAGGAGTTGGTCGATTTAACCCTCAATGTTTAAGTTATCAAACAAAACAGAATAAAACGGGTTATGAAGATTTAGTTAAATCACAATCCCAAGCCGGTATAGGGAAAATAAGCTAAAAGTATTTACCGAGCTAATTCTTCAATAAGATAATAACTCAGCCGTTAATCAAGAAAGTAAGCTTAGATAACAATCTACCGGGAGGCTTTAGTCTAGAATGATGGTACCAATAACCAATTAGAATGCTAACGGGTCCTATCTACATCTTAGACTCGGACCGGCTAGCTTAAAATGATATTTACGGTACTAAACGCTAGATTAAGCGATGACCGGAATAGAATGTAGTTTAAACCCAACAAGTACTAAGACTTGTTAATATGGGTAAACATATTACATTCTGGATTTTGAAATAAAAATGATAAGGTTAAATCCGTTTCCGTTAAACTACGTAAACTAGTCACGTAGGCTTAACCGTACGCATATAAGCGAAATCGGGTAACCGGATGAGTCATATACAAGTTCCATATGCCATTATATTTTAAACATGTTGTAATATCAGCAAGATATCGATATATATGCCCGTTACGGTTTTAAAATCAAGTTATGCCTCAAAAGGGCGTTTTAGCCATTTCATGACTTATAAAATGAGCTTGCAAGTAAACTGATGTTATGGTCATAAATATTCTTGAAAAATAGTTAATTTATGATGTTATATCAACAGGATATCAAGTATATGTGTGGTTTATAGTTTAAGACCAAACTATGCCTTGAAAGGGCATTTTGGTCATTTCACACATCACTTTGACAACTTATTTGGGAATCTGAGTTTAGATCATGTACCTACTGCAAATATATATAAGATAAGTATCAAAATCAGTAGGTATCAAGTCTTGATGCTCTAATATGGTTTAAACCATATTATGCGCCAACACGGCGATTAAGTTGCTAAATGACGATTTAAATGGTATTTGAGTGAAAGTGATGCTATGATCAAGTTTGTATAATAAAAATATGTTATATAATATAACACATCAGTAGGTAAAAGGTTTTGTTCATTAAAAATGATTAAAACCCATTTTAAGTGTCGTAAGGGCAATATCGTCATTTAAAGACTTAATGCACGGACTTGTATATAAACTCAGTTTGCAATCTGAATTGATATCCCAAATAATCCTAATTATGATATTACATTAGTAGGTAAAGAGTTTTGGTGTCAAAACAATGTTTAAATCATTTTATACGCCAAAATGGCCATCTGGTCACTTTAAAGCATGAATTACGCTTATTTAATCAAAACTCAGTTTATGACCAAAATGTTGACCTTAAAATAAGATAAACAACTTAACATATCAGTTTACAAGTCATTTGTACGCTCATTTGTATTTAAAACCTTACTTTTAAACAAAAGGGCATTTTAGCAAAATTTGGCATATTTAATGGAAACTTGCATATAAACTTGGATTACTACATGACCATGTAATATAACTCCAGAGGGTTATACTAAAACATAACATGGTCATAATGCAACTTAGAATCAAAAACTAAAGTTGCTAATTCGGGTCAGAACTGAAAGTCAAAGCAGGAGTCAATCCTTGCGACTTTCGGTTGCGAACCGACCTTAAACCTGGAATTGACAGGCTAAACATGTTCACACATGTTCTTATAATTATTACCAAGCTATTAATTTGTTAAAACATATTTTATAACACCTATATTTCTAGATATGAATTTATTTCAAAACTGACTTGTTGACTTTTTATGAATATAACTTTGACCCGTCAATTGACCAAGCAAACGTGGTAATTAGGAGGTGCCCTTTTAAGGGATTAATACCTATCTAATTACGATCACGTAGCCATGTTCGTACAGAACAATGGCTGGACCATAATGGTCTTAGCCAAAGGTGAAAGCGTTTTTACGTAAACGCTTTGACTTTGGCTTAAATCCTAACAAAAACAACTTAAGCAAGATGGAGCACTTACAAGTCGTCCAAGAGAAGCTTAATAACTCAATAGGAGGCCTCTAATTCAGAAGCAAGCTCCAGATAGAGTTCAAGAGAGGAGAAGAAGAAGTGAGCAAGGAAGTGAGGCAATTCAAGTGCCCTTTTATAGTTGAGGAAGGAGTTGGGGATCATGCCAGGTTTTAGAGGCTGCTCTAGGATGAGTACAATTAGTTTGGAATGTGTAGCAAGCAGCAAGAGAGTGGCACTTTGCGAAAATGTGGCAAACATAGCTACTGCCAAGAATTCTGCCACGGTAGTGGCTTACGGACCGTATGGCATTGTGCTTACGGTCCGTAAGCATATCTGGCGTCCACAAGTTTTTAAATGG
Organism: Scalesia atractyloides; assembly: GCA_947069175.1. Taxonomy (NCBI): domain Eukaryota; kingdom Viridiplantae; phylum Streptophyta; class Magnoliopsida; order Asterales; family Asteraceae; genus Scalesia; species Scalesia atractyloides. The sequence continues at coordinate 35,919,073 of CAMTDV010000030.1, forward strand.
TTACGGACTGTAACCATATATGGTTGCGGTCCGTAACCGCCTTCCTGAAATTATGTTTTGGCAATTGATCAAGTTTGATCCCCCGAATTTATAAGGCTATCATTCAGAGGTTATAATTTAACATAATGACGCTTTTGGTCGCTCTTGGCCAACACATGGCAATGAGGATCAGCGGGACGCGTGTCGAAATTTGTAGGATGGGTTTTTACGAGGTGTTACATGTCGCAAGACGATACAAACTACGTTGGTAGTAAAATGCTGAAAAACACTATTCATCTTAACACACTATTCATGCCAGCAAGTTCATAAACTTTCAAAAACGACCAACGAACGATATGGAAGCATATCATCACAAATATATGAATAAAAAACCCTAATTAAGGGCACCAATTGCAATGACACTTTAATTTTCCTGAACAATGCCTAAATTTCTAAATTGTCCGATCAATGATATAAGTTAATAATTACACTTGTCCTCAACATAAAAATTCAGCATTTGCAGCATCAATAAAGCCTGTAAGAAGGCTAATCATCTTAAATAATCACGAGGATATCGAATAATTACTTAATACCTTGTTATCGGTATTATCCTACACTTCATATATATCACCCTATAACAACCCGATACCGAAACGGATGACAAATCTAATATCCTAGTGACTAAACGACTAGTCTAGTGAACTAGTTAGGATCATTTAAGCACCTTAAACATGATTACCTCCTTAATTATGCAAGACATCACCCTAATTAACATACCTAACCTAAGCACCTAAATATCTAAATATATAACACATGGTTAAAAGAATATTGCAGTTTACCCCCGCCTCTTGCAAACGGTCACAAGTGCGCCCTCACCACTTGTTTCAAGATCATGGTAAGATGAAGATTTGAGGTGAAAGGGCATGGTCTTGCATATTGTGTGTTGACTAAATGAGAGATGCAAATTATAACACTACCACCACCGCCATTCTAACTCCATCGTTCTACAACTTTCACAACACACAAACACCCATATTCCCCCTCTCTCATTCAGACTCCAAGAGCCCACCCACATCCACCATTTTCTTCATCCAAATATCACATTCATGTCCTTGTAACCCACTTTCAAGATGATCTAAGGTGGTACAAGCATATGGAGATGCATTAGAAGCTTCACATGTGTTCTTGGAGGCTTCAACACCAACTTTTCTTCTTCATCTTCTTCCTACAAGCTCTACCCTAGCTTAAGTGCTAGTAGTAAGACCCTTGCAACTCATTTTCATGCTTTTTATGTTATATAGTTTATAAAGTACAAAGAGATTCCTAATGAAGTGATGCCGATAACCAATTCTTACCATCCGTCTGAATAATATCATTGGAGAACTGCAATCTGGAGTGAAAACGAGAAATCAGATCAATAAGGATCTAAGTTGTTTTTATACAAAAGGTGCACCACTTCAAGATACAATTTCTTATAGTTGTTTCATTTTGCAGGTTGAATCAAAGACTTGGAAAGAAGCATTCAGGAAGAAAGCTAGGTTGAAGCTATGCAGGAAGAGATGTTACAATTTAAAAACCTTGGAGTCTGGAAGATTGTTGATCTACCCGATAATCATAAGAAAATCAGTACACGGTGGGTCTTCAAGTGCAAACGAGAAGATAGAGGAGTTGTGGTCAGAAACAAAGCTCAGCTCGTGGTCCAAGGCTTTCATCAACAAGAGGGGATAGACTACAATGAAGTCTATGCTCCTGTCGCACGACTAGAAGCTATCCGCATATTCCTGGCCTTTGCGTCATGGAAAGGGTTTAAAGTGTACCAGTTAGATGTGAAGTCCGCGTTTCTGTATGGAAAAGTTAAAGAGGAAGTGTATGTAGGCCAACCACCGGGGTTTGTCGATCTGATACACAAAGATAGACTATACTTACTGGATATGGCAGGAGTCAATCCTTGCGACTTTCGGTTGCGAACCGACCTTAAACCTGGAACTGACGGGCTGAACATGTTCACACATTACCAAGCTATTAAAGTGTTAAAACATATTTTATAACACCTACATTACTAGATATGAATTTATTTCAAAACTGACCCGTTGACTTTTTATGAATATAACTTTGACCCGTCAATTGACCAAGCAAACGTGGTAATTTGGAGGTGCCCTTTTAAGAGATTAACACCTACCTAATTACGATCACGTAGCCATGTTTGTACCCAACAATGGCTGGACCATAATGGTCTTAACCAAAGGTCAAACCGTTTTACGTAAGCGCTTTAACTTCGGCTTAAAGCCTAACAAAAACAACTTAAGCAAGATGGAAGACTTACAAGTGGTCCAAGAGAAGCTTAATAACTCAGTAGGAGGCCTCTAATTTAGAGATAAAGTTCAAGAGAGGAGAAGAAGAAGTGAGCAAGGAAGTGAGGCAATTCAAGTGCCCTTTTATAGTTGAGGAAGGAGTTCGGGATCATGCCAGGTGTTAGGGGCTGCTCTAGGATGATTACAAGTGGTTTAGAACATGTAGCAAGAGAGTGTTACTTCACGAAAATGTGGCAAACACAGCTGCTGCCAACAATTCTGCCACTGGCAGTGGCTTTCCGACCGTATGGCATTGTCCATACGGTCCGTAAGCACATCTGGCGCCCACAGATTTTTAAATGGTTATGGACCATAACCATATATGGTTGCGGTCCGTAACCGCCTTCCAGAAATTATGTTTTGGCGATTGATCAAGTTTGATCCCCTGACTTTATAAGGCTATCGTTTTGAGGTTATAATTTAACATAACAACGCTTTTGGTCCCTCTTGGCCAACAAGTGGCAATGAGGATCAGTGGGACACGTGTCAGAATTTTATAGGACGGGTTTTTACTAGGTATTACATCCTCACCCCCTAAAAAGAAATCTCGACCTCGACATTTATTCAAATAGATAGGGGTACTTTTGTCGCATAGTGGACTCGACCTCCCATGTATACTCGGGGCCTCGACGGGCATCCCATTTGACCCTTACAATAGGCACGTGCTTTATTCGAAACTTTTTAACCTGTCGATCTTCAATCGCTATCGGTTTCTCAATGAAACTCAGGTTTTCATCAATTTGCACCTCTTGATGTGGCATCGCTAGCGACTCATCGGCTAGACATTTCTTTAAGTTTGAGATATGGAACACATCATGGATTCCACTTAGCTCCTCGGGTAGCTTAAGCTTGTAAGCCACTGGACCAACATATTCGATGATCTCGAATGGTCCTATATATCTTGGGCTCAACTAGACTTCTTAACGAAATGCATTACACCTTTCCAAGGTGATACATTCAGTAAAACTTTGTCCCCAATTTGGAACTGAAGAGGTTTGCGCCTCTTATCTGCGTAGCTCTTCTGCCTATCTCGGGCAGCTTTGAGACGGTCGCGAATTTGTAAGTTTTTGTCTGTCGTTTCAAGGACTATCTCAGGTCCTGTTAGTTGGGCTTCCCCAACTTCTGCCTAACAAATGGGCGTTCGACACTTTCTCCCATACAAGGCTTCAAAAGGAGTAGCCTTGATGCTCGTATGATAACTGTTATTGTAGGAGAATTCAATCAAGGGTAGGTGGTCATCCCAGCTACCACCTAAGTCGATCACACATGCACGTAGCATGTCTTCCAAAGTCTGAATGGTACGCTCACTCTGTCCATCAGTCTGCGGATGATAAGCCATACTAAAGTTCAATCGGGTGCCTAAAGATTGTTGGAAGCTTTTCCAAAAATGAGAGGTGTATTTTGTATCTCTATCGGATACAATAGACAGTGGTACTCCATGTAAGGACACAATCTCGTCCACATATATCTTAGCCAATTTATCCGAACTATACGTCTCCTTGATTGGCAAGATATGTACTGACTTAGTCAGCCTGTCAACAATGACCTAAATCGTGTCATTACCACGTTTGGTCTTAGGTAACTTGGTAATCAAATCCATGGTTACCATTTCCCATTTCCAAGTGGGAATTTCAAGCTATTGTAGAAGTCCTGACGGTTTCTGATGTTCTGCTTTAACTTGCGAACACGTCAAACACTTAGCTACATAGGTGGCTATGGATTTCTTCATACCCATCCACCAATAATCGTTTTTAAAATCTTGATACATCTTGTCACCACCGGGGTGAACTGAGTATCTTGAATTGTGCGCTTCCTGGAGGATTAAATCTCTAAGTCCTCCGAAGATTAGAACCCAGATCCTATCATTAAGTCTGAAGATCCCATCTTGTCCAGACGTTAACAGCTCAATCGTGCCTTTCAATCCTTCACTAGGAAGGTTATCCTCTAACATGGCTTGGGTTTGGGCATCAAGCAGCTTTTCATTCAAGTTGTTTCTAACCTCAATGTTTTTGGCGTTAATCCTAATCGGCTTATCTCTTTCTTTGCGACTAAGCGCATCGGCAACTACATTTGATTTGCCTGGATGGTAACGGATTTCATAATCATAGTCGTTTAAAGTTTCCATCCAACGGCGTTGCCTCATGTTTAAATCCTTCTGATTAAACATGTGTTGAAGACTTTTGTGATCAGTGTATATTATACACTTAGTTCCCTATAAATAATGTCTCCATAGCTTCAGTGCAAATACAACGGCACCCAATTCCAAATCATGGGTGGTGTAATTCTTTTCATGCACCTTGAGTTGTCGTGATTCATAGACAATCACTTTGCCTCTTTGCATAAGCACACATCCCATGCCAGTGTGCGATGCGTCATAATAGACAACAAATTCCTCAATGCCCTCTGGCAGAGTCAGTACTGGAGCATTGCTCAATTTCTGTTTAAGAGTCTCAAAGGATTGTTGTTGTTTTGGACCCCAGTCAAACTTGATATTCTTGCGGGTCAAAGCAGACAAAGGAGTGGCTATCCTTGAGAAATTCTCAATGAATCTTCTATAGTAACCAGCCAGTCCTAAGAAGCTGCGGATTTCAGAAGGTGTTTTTGGTGCTTCCCAATTCATTATAGCTTCAATCTTGGTGGGATCAACTTGGATACCACGCTCACTAACCACATGTCCAAGGAATTGGACTTCGCGAAGCCAAAATTCGCACTTGGAGAATTTAGCATACAACTTCTCCTTCTGTAACAACTCTAGGATGCACCTAAGATGTTTCTCATGATCAGATTGATTACGAGAATAGATAAGTATGTCGTTAATGAAGACAATGACAAACTTTTCTAAATAAGGCTTGCAGACTCTATTCATGAGATCCATGAATGCTGCAGGTGCATTAGTGAGCCCGAAAGGTATAACTAGGAATTCATAGTGACCGTATCTCGTTCTGAAAGTAGTCTTTGGAACATCTTCACTCCTAACCTTCAGTTGATGATAACCCGATCTTAAATCTATCTTGGAGAAGTAACTTGCTCCTTGCAGTTGATCAAACAAATCATCGATCCTGGGCAATGGATAACGATTCTTGATTGTTGCTTGTTAAGTTCACGGTAATCAATGCACATACGCATTGAACCGTCCTTCTTTTTGACAAACAATATCGAAGCTCCCCATGGTGATGAACTAGGCTGTATGAAGCCTTCTCCAAAAGTTCATCGAGTTGGGTTCTTAATTCTTTCATTTCTGTTGGTGCGAGGCGATGGGGTGCTCTTGCAATTGGTGCAGATGCGGGTAGGATGTCAATTCTAAATTCTACTTGCCTATCAGGGGGTAAACCGGATAATTCTTCAGGGAAAACATCAGGGTATTCAGAAATAACGGGTATATCTTCAATCTTCGGCTTAGGTTCATCGATGGTTACTTGTGCCATATAGATGACACACCTTCTCTTCATACATCGGGAGGCCTTAAGCATAGAAGCTTTTTCTGGCAACCCGTAGTGTATATCTCCAAATATGGTGAGCACATATACGGGCTTGGTTATGAGATAACTAATCCATTCCTAAGACTACATCGAACCCCGCCAATTTCATTAGCAGAATAGAGATAGGAATTAAATGATTCTTGATGGATATAAAGCATCCATCGAGAATGGAAGAAGCGGTTTCTGTAGTTTCGTCGGCGAGTTCTACTTCATATGTTATGTCTAGAGTTCTTACGGGCAAGTTTAATAGTTTACTAAACTTATGGTCTACAAATGATTTATCAGCCCCCGAATAAAAAAGAACTCTAGTAAAGGTATCGTTGATGAGGAAAGTACTTGTTATGAGATTATTATCTTTGACGGCCTCTTGAGTGTTCATCTGAAAGGCTCGAGCATTTCCTTTCTTAGCTCCACTAGACTTTGCATTATCATCCTTAGCAGTCTTAGAGCAGTTAGTCTTTATGTGGCCTTTCTCGCCACATTTGAAGCAAGTAGCATCCTTGATATCCCTGCAATCCAAGGTCTTATGCCCCATCTTCTTTCAAATACCACAAGGTTTAGCTTGTGGATCAAACTGACACTGTCCTCCGTGTCGTTTGTTGCATATCTTACATACAGGTCTATCCTCATACCTGTTCTGATTCTTATGGGACCCAGACTTCCCTTTCTTCTTGAACCATTGGGAGTTATTATCCTCCCTCTTCCTCTTTCCGTCAGTTTCTGTCCTAACTGACCTTTGTCTTACTAAATCTTGAGTGAGAGACACGGATAGGTCTACAGCAGACCTATAAGTACTGGGCTTTGAAGCCCTAACCATCCCTTCGATTTCAGGTGCCAAACCACCAGTGAAACCAGCAATTCGTTTTGGTTCAGGGGTAGCTAGGTATGGTACTAACGTAGACAAGGAGTTTTAGTCGGTCACATATTTTCGACAATCAAAATTATTCATAGACAGAGTTAAGAAGTCTGTCTCTATCTTTTCCAACTCATGAGATGGACAATATGTTTCCTTAAATAGGTCCACAAACTTGGACCAACTCAAGTTATATAAATGTACTTTCCCAGTAGTTTGAACCATAGTTTTCCACAAGATAAGGGCATCGCCCTTAAATGATTGAGACACAAATTTCACCACATCGTTGTCAGCACAACCGCTGATTTAAACTATTGTTTCCATCTCATCTAACCACCTAAGAGTTTCCACAGCTCCTTTCTCCCCGTTAAAATCACGAGGCTTACATGACACAAAGTATTTATAGGAACAACCGTCCTTGTCGGTATGTGTCTTGTGTTGATGTTCCTGCCTCTCACTCCTCACATTTAAGGAGTGTACAGTGTTTTCCTTCTTATCTGAAAGAGGCTTTGAGAGTGGTTTGGAGGTATGTTTTGATGTATACTTGGAGTGAGAAGCACTCGACTCGTTTTGTTTCTCTACATAGGTATTTATAGCCTTGCCCACTTCCATAGCTATTAGGGCTTGGAGATCATTTTTATTCACGACTAAATTAGAATTTGCATCACCATTGGTGCGTTTTCTATGAGCCTCATCAAAATTAGCCATTCCAGCTGTTTGGTACTAAACACCAGTTTTATAAATTGTTAGTTATTACAGTAGGCAACTTATATGCCATGGTATAATTAAACCATTTAGGCTTTAACATTACAAATGAATGTTTTTTTATTTTTGTTATATATATATATATATATGAAACCTAGGTCTCAAAAGGACCATCATAGGTAATCAAAAGATCGGACATAGTCGAGAATTTTAGACAATGGATCGAAATATCACGTTTGTCGTTATCGCATTGACAATTTAAGATAGCTCGTAAGCCTGTCACAAAGACAAATATGGCATAAAAGGCCTTGTCACAAATGGACATATAAAGTTTGGACAGGGAGTCACAGACTACAACTGTCACTGTCACTAATGGACATGTTATCCGGTCCATAGGCACTACATCACCAATGGACATTATTTAATAACCCGTAGGTATTACACAACTAGTGGGTGCTTAGTGTTAATCATCATACTGATGATATTAGTCATGATCGCATTGATCATATAGACTTATTATGTTTGCATGTAGTTCGAATACTTTGATGGCTAGTGTGGTTCCTCATGTCACACTGCCAGGAATGTCAAAATTTACTTGAATATTAACATAGAATGATGTCTTAAAATGGTTTGACAGATTAGCCATGGTCGCATAACCATAGAGTCTTGGAGGCTTGAACATAGTTCACCACCTCTAGATAGAAGGGATGATCTTCCTTAACTATCATGGTAGAAGGTTATTTCATCTTAACCACCAATTATATTTGCCAATTAATGTGATTTTGTCACTTGGCGGTTGTAAACCATTAAGAAGATCTTTTGGAATTTATAGCGGAGCGATAAAGATCGAGTTAATATGAGATGATCGCTTGAACAAAGGAAGTAACGAGTACTTTGAAGTTAAATTCCAAAATTTCATTGAAAAGGTAGAGATTACATAATTCGCCTTAAACAGGACTTTTTAGTATAAAAATTTGTCCACGCAGGGACTAAAAAGGAAATAAACATGCCCACACAAGGACTTTTGGAAAATTAAATACATGAAATAAATAAATACAACTTTATTCGTCCTTCTTCCCTTTAACCATACTTGTTAGCCTCTTGAAGGGCTTGCTTGTTTGTATCTCAGATTTTACATCTTTTTGCTGAATTTCCTTCATTCTTTCTATGGCCTCTTGCATGGCCTCGTGTGGTGCTTGAGGTTGAGGCTGTGGTTGTGGTTGAGGTGGTGGTTGAGGCACAACCGGGTATGGGTATCCATAAGGTGGATATCCAACAGATGCGTATGAAAAGTAAGGAGGTGGGTAATTTGGAAAGGGAGGTGGATAAAATGCATTGTACATAGCTGCTTCAACATACGGGTCAGATGCTGGAGCAGCAAGATCAACGGGGTCGTATCCGGGCATCCCTGGATAGGTGGGAATCGGGTTACCAAAACTCGACGGTGATGGTTGAACTGCCCATTGGGGCATCGGATCAGCAGCAGGTTGTGGGGTTGGATCCGCCACAGGTGATGTGTTTGAGGGTCCACCCATTTGTGGATCCTCAGGGATAACGGGGTAAGATGGTGTCAAAGGTGGCGGAGAAATCGACCTTTGTCCAGCACGCACTGACATGCGTGCACCACGCTTTAGACGTGGTTGTGATGATTCAGGTGGTGGTGAAGATTAGTCCACATGTTGCATATGTTCATCCTCTATATGAGGATATGGTGATGGAGCATGGTAGGGAGGGGTGTTGTGGTAGGAAGGAGTGTTGTAGAAGTTATATGTTTCCCACCATTGCTAGAACTCATCGGGACCTCGATAAGGTGATCCCGCTAAAGAATTGGACCCACTGGACAGCTCGATCGGATGTCCATATGATCCTGTTGGTGGCATTTCAGGATCCGAGTCTTCCTTGTAGGAACGTCCACGATTAGCACGGGAACCTAAATTTGTTATCTATTGTCCGATTAGGCGGAAACTAATGACAAGTTAACCAAATAACAAGAATTACTCGTTTACATGTTGTTTTCATTGATCTAAAGTTCAATACATTCGAGATCCAGATCCGACAGAGCTTCGCCTCTGATTTGACAAAGTTACCAATGAATTAGACAAGCTAGTATTTATAGGCAGTGAAGTTCGCTCATGGAAGACATGAGTTCGCCCGAACTTGCTTTTGCAAGTTCAGCCGAACTTGACAATCCAAGTTCTTCATGGGCGAACTTGACCCTATTTCACATAAATACTCCGTATTGCTAGCCTAATCAATTCTATTCTATACAGACTCGATACAAGACTAATATATAAACGTAATGCACCAATAGATTCCCTCTTGGATATCTACTTTGTCTTGTTCGGTCTTCAGAAACTCTCGTTTATCCCAGACTCGTTCTCGTGTAATGACGAAGGCAACAGACATATGCACCAACAGACTCCCCCTTGGATGTTGCCGCAGTCATCTTCTTTCATAGACATCTTTGACAATAATAATCCTACTCAGTCTTCAAGTGTCATAGTCTTCTTTGAACACCTCGTAATCATCAGACTTCAAATAAATTCTTGAGTCTTTATCCTTATCCTTGAATAACTATTAAACTTTATGATCTTCAAACTTTCTCTTTTCTTCAATTTAACTTGATAAAACTTTAATCTCCAAGCTCCCCCTTGCTGTGAGTTGTGCTCCCCCTAGCTTTGAGCTTTATCTTCAATCACGTTTCATCCTGCTCCCCTAAAACTTTACTTCCTGTTTCAAAGTTCTTGGGTATTCAAATAACCATTTCAGATTCTAACTTTGAAATTTTGTATCACTTGTATTACATACCACCTGTACAAAACTTGTATTTCAAATTTTAATCTTCATTTTTCAGTTATTTCAAGTTCAAATTAATGACCTTGAAACATTTTACGTTTAAAACCTTCAACTTTCACATTTTTATCATTTGATTTGTGAAAATCAGTTGATCAAGTCCAAGTTAATGATCTTGATTAACCAAGTATCTCAACCAAGTCCAAGTTGATGACCTTGGCTAAACTCGTTGTGAACAACTGATATTACCTTCAACTTTAAAGATTCAAATTAATGAACTTTTTCTTACCAGACTTCGATGATCAGTTTTCCAACATTGGCTCGTTGAAAATCTTTTTGGATTACAGAACTTTTAACAAGTAAAGTAAACTATGTACAAACATATTTACAGACATATTTTTGTGAATTTGCGTCTAAGGATCATATCAGTTTTGTTGAGACATATCACCAATACCGTTGACCTTTTTGAGACTTTAAGTTCTAAACTTGTTTACCTAGATAGTCGATATGTTTGTCCTCTTAAACTTCATCACGTTTCTCAATTGTTCCAAGATATGTTAGGTAGAATTATGAAACTTGACTTAACTATGGTTCCCGCCTCTTGAATATACTCCCGAATCCAGATTCCCTAGATTTCATCTTACAGGTGAGTATAGCGTAATTGATGTCTGTATTTGGGTTATGCGAGGCCTTGAGAGCTCAGGTTAGTACTACCGTACGGTCAAAGAGATGAAGGCTCGTCTTTCAGGTGTGTTCCACTTAAGGAATCTTTTCAGCATTGCAAATGATTAGATCTTTCGATTCTTTTCAAGTTTTGCATGCTATTTGGGGTTTTTAGCAAAAGCATTATAGAAGTTCTAGGCTATTGCTTTCGCAAAGAAGAACTTGTATAATACCCCATATATTAATCATCTATAAAGACCTCGTATCTCAGAATTAGGCAACCCTTCAATCGAAATTTCGGAGTACTAAGTCCATATATCCGAGAATGTTAATCCACGAGATTAAGCAGTTGTAAAATATAGTTTATATCTGGGAAACAATTTACTAAACGTGTAAAGCCTATCGACACATCCACAGTAAGACTTGTTTATCACTTTAAACTTTACAATTCTTTAGCAAACTGTGATAGTCCACTGATGTACTATCATTACCTTTTTGACAACAAATTCTTTTTGTCTTTTTCGATGTTTTTGTACTTTTTGAATTTTTTCAATAATTTTTGAATTTTCAACATTTTCATATGTTTTTGATTTTTCAACAAATTTTTAAATTTTCTTACTCCCCCTAAAATCAAAAACATATTTTTGGATTTTAGATATTAAGAAATTCTATTCGAAAAAAAATGTAACAAACCAATGTGGATCCCGTGACCTCGTCGTCCAATCTTTTTTCTCAATCCTGTATCTGCAATTGTTTAACAAACAATCATTAAACTCATTTACCACTTGTAAAAGCAGTTTGAACATGTAAGAACTTTGAAATCAGTTTTTCTATTCAAAGGTGTGGATTTTCATAATTTTGACTTTTTTTAAAAAATTTCTTCTTAACTACTCCCCCTCAAAATGACAAAGATTTTAACATTCTAGATAAGTTAAATATTATGAAGCTCCTCAATCCCGAAACAACTTTGATAAGCTTGATCTTGGAACTCCTGCACATGAAAGGATTTAGTTAAAAAGTTCAACCCAAGCCTTCTTGGTCTTGGGTTTTGGATATAAATCCTCATACACCTCTTCGTAATCACTTTCGTATGCTCTTTGATAAGCATATTCAACCTCATTACCTTCAAACTCACAATCAACTTTACTTTTATCTTTCTTGATTGATTTGACATTTTCGGTTTTATCACAAACAACCTTCACTTTTTCAGGTGATTTCTTTTTAGCAATCCAAGCTTGAGAATTAACTCTAGCTTTCTTGATATAAAACCTAAAATCATTGTTTGACTTTGAAGTCTCTCCTTTTTGAAAAATTGAATTTTCAAATTTTGATTTATTCTTAGGTTTTATTTCAAGATTGAATTCAACATTACGTTTCATTTCTTTTAAGTCAACATTTCTTTTTAAAATTCTGATTTGACCATTATCAGATTGCTTTGTTTTACCTCTTTTGAAACTTCTTTTCTTCGGGGATACACATGCTTAGACTTCGGACACTTGCGAGCAATGTGACTTACTTCATTGCATTTGAAGCAAGTCCGAGTGTCATGAACCTGTCCACTAGTGGGTTTTACTCCACTTGCGGACTTAGCCTTGTCCCGAAGTTCCTTTTCTTCCTTGAAATCATCGTTTGACTTCTTACCGGGCAAGCTTTCTTCTCGAACCGTGCTCATTCCGTACACAAACTTTATGTTCTTACCTTTGTATTCCTGGAATGTTGACTTCTGATTCTTCTTCGATTTATCTTCAGCTTCTTCCAAACCTAAACCTGCTCTCATGTTCTCAGGAAAATCACCACCGTTTCTACAGTAATTGTTAAACTTCCGTTTCGGTTTAGAATAAAACTTCTTTTCATTTTTTTCGAGATCATCTGATGAAACTTCCACAAGTTTTAAATAGTTTATCAATTTGATCTTCTTTCACATTCTGAATCGAAAAGCTATCATTGAAATATAATCTATCAGATTCCTTAACCTTGTACATGACAACGTTAGGATCATCACTTAGATCATTTTCTGATGATGTATCGTCACTTTCAGATTGTGAACCAGAACTATTTGAACTCAAGTTAGCACTTTTAAAGCTGTCGTTATCATAATCATTTCCCAAAACATTCTTTACCCCATCTTTTACCACCGATTCATTGTCATCATTTGATTTCGTAAAGTCTACGTCAATGTTTTCAAGAAATTTATCTTTCTTTTCTGAAAGAAGTAAAAGATTAAATGCCTTTTCAATATCATCATATTTCTTGCAGCAGTAACTTACAAGAAATGGTGGAGGAACATTTCCGTAAACTTTATGCTTTGAGTTATCAACATTATCCTCCGACTTGATCGTAGGAAGAATGTGATCAATGAAATATGCGTTTGTGGTGTAACTTTTTAGTAATTGTCTGACTCTTTCTGTTCAATTTTCATTTCGTGAAACTCACGCTTTGTCTCAGCAATTGTATTAATGTACATGTTAATTGCCTTTTGTTTTTCAATAACTGTGGCATTTAACATGGTGACATTAGCGTTGAGTTCACTGTTAGCTCTTTCAACATGTTTATATTTGCCTGATATTTTGTCATAAGCTTCTTTATGGTTCTGTAATCATAACGAAAGTTTTCGTTATGTTCAGTCAATTCTCTTATGACTTTGACTTTATCCAGACAGGGTTCACAAGGACTTACGCACTTTGTGCAAGGTTTTTCAACCTCCATAACTTTCACAACTTCCTTTTCAGACATGCTTACCTCTGCTTTTACCTTTTCGGCTTCTGCTTTCAAGTCTTCTTGTTTTTGCATCTCAAGATAAGCTATTCCTTCTTCCTCTGTTTGTTGTATGTATCTTTCTAGAACTGCCTCCTCCAGGATAGCTTCTTCCTCAGGTCTCTGCATTAATGCTTCTTGAATAGCATTTTCGATAGCAGCATCCACAAATGATGTCTTAGATTCATTCACAAACTCTGCCATCATAGCAACACCAGTCTTCTTTCCGATGTATTTGTTCCAATCGAAACCATCGTCTTCATGATTGGCAACAAGAGCTTGTTCGGCTTTCTTTGCAGGTTTATCTTCAACTTCAACTTGTGTTCTATTCGGATATGATTTGTATTGCAACGCTTTCTTGTAATATTCGTTACCGATTCCAAAAGGGTTTTGGTTCCCACTAGCTTCTTGGTTATGGCATTCACGTTTGAAGTGCCCTTTTTGTCGACATCTGAAACAAGTAACTTTCATTTTGTCGAGACCAAGTTTATTGTTTGAATTACCAATATCCCTTCCAGTGAGTGCTACAAATTTTGAAACTCTCCGGATAATCGATGCTAAGGACCATTTGATGTCCATCAGTTCCAACTCTTCCTCATCTACCTGATCGTAATCCTCAGCTGTCATTTCAGGTGTTCCGATCTTTCCAGCAACAAGACTTTCATACGATTCCAGAACTGTTGCAAGAAGTGCTATGTGCTGTTTTGCAACTTTTTCAGGAAACACATTCTTTAAATCAACTGCTATGTTGCATTGGAAAACATTTGAATTAGAAGTGGATTGGCTTGTCTGATGAGATTGACTTTGAGAAGAAGAATTTGAACCAACATATGAATAATCAGTGTTTGGAGAATACTGATTTTGTAACGACTGATCTAATGTATTCATGTTTGCACTAAATGCCGTTTGGATTTTTGGACTTTGAATCGGAGTATCTGGAACACCACCTTTATAATAAACTATGACATCCTGAACAACATTAGTGTTTTTTAGATTTCGCAATCTTCATCAATTCCATTTCATGACCTTCAAGCTTGTCGATGAAAGATGACAATTTAAAATGTCTCCAAGATGGACTATTCTTTAGAATCATCAGATATGTTGTCCATTCTCCTTCTGGAAGTGCATCGGCCAGCTTATCAATTTGCTCTTCGTTAGTTCTTTTGATATCATGTCTTCGCATCTAGATGATGAGGTGACAATATCTATCAATCATTTGCTTCATTGTCTCTCCTTTGATCATTGTGAACAGCTGGAATTCTTTCTTTATCAAATCCTTTTTGCTTTTGATCATTTCATCACCTCCTTTGAATTTTTCGCAAAGAGAATTCCATAATTCTTGAGAAGTATCATATTCTGGTAATAATATCAAGATATCTTCTTTGACAGATTGTTGTATCAAGCTGATCATCTTCTTTTCAGCAACATATTTCTCTTTGTCATCGCTGAAAACTTGTTCAGTGGAAGATCTTGATCACGTTCATCTTTGGGCCATGTATAACCATCTTCAATGGCAACCCAGCTGTTGAATTGATTTGCTTGAATCAATTAACAAACTTTTCTTTCCATAACTCGTCCATGCTCATCAACTTTGGCGGTTTCTGAGTAGTACCCATTTCATTATCGAGGTTCATCTGGTTAACCACAATTGAATTTGACGTTGAGGCTTGTGCTACTCCAGCTGCAAACGCGTTATGGAAATCTTCCATTTTGAAAATCGAGACACGTACGCTGAAAACACTTGAAACTTTGAAAAATATTAGAAATAACTACAAGTTCGATCGAACTTGTAGTTGAAAGATGAAAATTTTCAGTTTTAATCCAAGTTCGGTCAAACTTGGATAAAGAATTTCAAAGATTTTTTATTTTGAGCGAACTTGTGAAAATTATCAAGAAACATATAAGTTCAGTCGAACTTAAGCTTGAATTTTTAAGAGAATCACTAAGTTCGGGCGAACTTAGTTTGAATTTTAATGAAAAACTTCAAGTTCGGGCGAACTTAAGCAAATTTTCAACAGAATTTTATCAAGTTTGGTCGAACTTGATTGAAACTCAAGAAAAATTCAATAAGTTTGAGCGGACTTAGCTTAAAATCACTGAAAAACCTATCAAGTTCGGTCGAACTTGATAAAGATCAATGATTTTTAATCAAGTTCGGGCGAACTTGAGGTGTTAAGTTCGGCCAACATGATTTTGAAAAACATGGTTTTAGCAACTTTTTGATGTCAATTCATGTGAATTTGATGTCCAAACTCTCAGGGGTTTACCACGAATGTATTTAACATAACATATTCAAAATTGGACCAAATTTGTCCGTGAATTCGTCATTTTTGTTCAAAAGTTAAGAAAAATAGAAGAATGGAGACGAAATAGAGAGATTCTTGTCTTGATTTCAACAAATTCAGGTATCCAGCTCTGATACCACTTGTAGGAACGTCCACGATTAGAACGGGAACCTAAATTTGTTATCTATTGTCCGATTAGGCGGAAACTAATGACAAGTTAACCAAATAACAAGAATTACTGTTTAAATGTTGTTTTCATTGATCTAAAGTTCAATACATTCGAGATCCGGATCCGACAGAGCTTCGCATCTGATTTGACAAAGTTACCAATGAATTAGACAAGCTAGGTATTTATAGGCAGTGAAGTTCGCTCAAGGAAGACATGAGTTCACCCGAACTTGCTTTAGCAAGTTCGGCCGAACTTGACAATCCAAGTTCTTCATGGGCGAACTTGACCCTATTTCACATAAATACTCTGTATTGCTAGCATAATCAATTCTATTCTATACAGACTCGATACAAGACTAATATATAAACGTTATGCACCAATAGATTCCCTCTTGGATATCTACTTTGTTTTGTTCGGTCTTCAGAAACTCTCGTTTATCCCAGACTCATTCTCATGTAATGAGGAAGGCAACAGGCGTATGCACCAATATTCCTCCATGTGTATAGGTGAATTGACAGGAGGTGTTATTGGTGGCGATTGCACATGGTGAATTGGGTTGAAGTTTAAAATTCATGGTGCGAATGGGAATGTGAGTGGTGTGAATAGGATCGGTGAGAGTGATGCGAATGGTGAGAATGTTGGGAATGGGAATGGGGTGGTGAGTACTCATGGGATATTGAATGGCGTAAAGGTTCCCATGGTGATGAAGAATCACCCGATCCTTCGTAAGGGTTTGGGCATGGAACATGTGACGGCCCCTGCATCGATGGTCCGCCTCGCATCGGACCTTTGCCTTTGCCTCCACGTCCTCTGAATCTTGGTGGCATATTTCCTGCTTCAAAAACAAATTAAAATAAAGTAAGCATAATACGACAATGAAATGATTAATCCTAGGTCAAGCCTAGACTCGGAAGTCTAAGGAATGAGCTATTGTGTATTTTTGAGATTAAACACAAAAGGCTAGTGTTTAATTCACTCGGACATTGGCTGATACCAACCTGTCACACCCCTATTTCCACGTGTATCCCAGTGGGCCCGGTGGGGAATATTGTGACGTAAGTTGATAACATCATAACCAAACAAACACAGCACAACGGAAGTTTTGGATATAAAATATTATTACAAACCGAAATGTTCAAAGTTCGAATAATAATACGTGGCTTGTAATAAAATCCACAGGCGGATCAAAATAAATATACAAATTATTGTTCAACAGACTTTGGGCAATTAAGGACTTGCAAAATCCTCTATGTCACTACCAAGCAGCTCCCGGCCTATTATGTGTCGCAACCTTTAACTTAATCTTTTGAAAATACGCCAGATAAACTGGTAAATACTAATAACTGACACATTTTGAAAATCTTTCAAAAATTGTTTTAAGTGCACTTGGCACATTTTTATAAATAACTTGGGATAGTTCAAAATGACCTTGTTTACAGTTTTACATGTTTGTCAATACATATGGGGTCCGGTGCAGAAACAGAATAACCTGATTAACCGACACACCACTAATAATCCACCAATGGGATTTAAAAATATTTAGCATTCGCATCTAACAGGTGTATGCCTATACCCCGTGCTTAAGGTCGTGGCCATTAGTAACTTAAATGAGCCGAGGATATCCAGGACATGGTCGAGTTAACCCCCAATGTTTAAGTTATCAAACAAAACAGAATAAAACGGGTTAAGAAGATTTAGTTAAATCACAATCCGACAACATGATCCCATACCTGACCAAGTGTTATTATTATACCATATCCCAAGCCCGTATAGGGAAAATAGGTTAAAAGTATTTACTGGAGCTAATTCTTCAATAAGATAATAACTCAGCCGTTAATCAAGAAAGTAAGCTTAGATAACAATCTACCGGGAGGCTTTAGTCTGGAATGATGGTATTAATAACCAATTAGAATGCTAACGGGTCCTATCTACATCATAGACTCGGACCGGCTAGCTTAAAATGATATTGACGGTACAAAACGCTAGATTAAGCGATGACCGGAATAGAATTAAGTTTAAACCCTAAGATTTGTTTAATATGGGTAAACATATTACATTCTACATTTTGAAATAAAAATGATAAGGTTAAACCCGTTTCGGTTAAACTAGTCACGTAGGCTTAATCGTACGCATATAAGCGAAACCGGGAAATCGGATGAGACATATACTAGTTCTGTATGCCATTATATTTTAAACATGTTGTAATATCAGTAAGATATCGATATATATGCCCGTTACGGTTTTAAAATCAAGTTATGCCTCAAAAGGCGTTTTGGTCATTTCATGACTTATAAAATGAGCTTGCAAGTAAACTGATGTTATGGTCATAAATATTCTGGAAAAATAGTTAATTTATGATGTTATATCAGCAGGATATCAAGTATATGTGTGGTTTATAGTTTAAGACCAAACTATGCCTTGAAAGGGCATTTTGGTCATTTCACACATCACTTTGACAACTTATTTGGGAATCTGAGTTTAGATCATGTACCTACTACAAATATATATAAGATAAGTATTAAAATCAGTAGGTATCAAGTCTTGATACTCTAATATGGTTTTAAACCATATTATGCGCCAACACGGCGATTAAGTTGCTAAATGATGATTTAAATGGTATTTGAGTGAAAGTGATACTATGATCAAGTTTGTATAATAAAAATATGTTATATAATATAACACATCAGTAGGTAAAAGGTTTTATTCATTGAAAATGATTAAAACCCATTTTAAGTGTCGTAAGGGCAATATCGTCATTTAAAGACTTAATGCACGGACTTGTATATAAACTCAGTTTGCAATCTGAATTGATATCCCAAATAATCCTAATTATGATATTACATTAGTAGGTAAAGAGTTTTGGTGTCAAAACAATGTTTAAATCATTTTATACGCCAAAATGGCCATCTGGTCACTTTAAAGCATGAATTACGCTTATTTAATCAAAACTCAGTTTATGACCAAAATGTTGACCTTAAAATAAGATAAACAACATATCAGTTTACAAGTCATTTGTACGCTCATTTGTATTTAAAACCTTATTTTTAAACAAAAGGGCATTTTAGCAAAATTTGGCATATTTAATGGAAACTTGCATATAAACTCGGATTACTACATGACCATGTAATATAACTCCAGAGGGTTATACTAAAACATAACATGGTCATAATGCAACTTAGAATCAAAAACTAAAGTTGCTAATTCGGGTCAGAACTGAAAGTCAAAGCAGGAGTCAATCCTTGCGACTTTCGGTTGCGAACCGACCTTAAACCTGGAATTGACGGGCTAAACATGTTCACACATGTTCTTATAATTATTACCAAGCTATTAAAGTGTTTAAACATATTTTTTAACACCTACATTACTAGATATGAATTTATTTCAAAACTGACCCGTTGACATTTTATGAATATATCTTTGACCCGTCAATTGACCAAGCAAACGTGGTAATTAGGAGGTGCCTTTTTAAGGGATTAACGCCTACCTAATTACGAACATGTAGCCATGTTCATACCGGACAATGGCTGGCCATAATGGTCTTAGCCAAAGGTCAAAGCGTTTTAATGTAAACGCTTTGACTTTGGCTTAAAGCCTAACAAAAACAACTTAAGCAAGATGGACCACTTATAAGTGGTCCAAGAGAAGCTTAATAACTCAGTAGGAGACCCCTAATTCAGAAGCAAGCTCCAGATAGAGTTCAAAAGAGGAGAAGAAGAAGTGAGCAAGGAAGTGAGGCAATTCAAGTGCCCTTTTATAGTTGAGGAAGGAGTTGGGGATCATGCTAGGTGTTAGGGGCTGCTCTAGGATGAGTACAAGTGGTTTGGAACGTGTAGCAAGCAGCAAGAGAGTGGCACTTCGCGAAAATGTGGCAAACACAGCTACCGCCAACAATTCTGCCACTGGTAGTGGCTTACGGACCGTAACAATTCTGCCACTGGTAGTGGCTTACGGACCGTATGGCATTGTGCTTATGGTCCGTAAGCACATCTGGCGCCCACAGATTTTTAAAAGGTTACGGACCGTAACCATATATGGTTGCGGTCCGTAGCCGCCTTCCAGAAATTATGTTTTGGTAATTGATCAAGTTTGATCCTCGAATTTATAAGGCTATCGTTCAGAGGTTATAATTTAACATAACAACGTTTTTGGTCCCTCTTGGCCAACACGTGGTAATGAGGATCAGCAGGACACGTGTCGAAATTTTGTAGGACGGGTTTTTACGAGGTGTTACATGTCGCAAGACGATACAAACTACGTTGGTAGTAAAATGCTGAAAAACACTATTCATCTTAACACACTATTCATGCCAGCAAGTTCATAAACTTTCAAAAACGACCAACGAACGATATGGAAGCATATCATCACAAATATATGAATAAAAAACCCCAATTAAGGAAACCAATTGCAAGGACACTTTAACTTTCCGGAACAATGCCTAAATTTATAAATTGTCCGATCAATGATATAAGTTAACAATTACACTTGTCCGCAACATACAGATTCAACATTTCCAGCATCAATAAAGCCTGTAAGAATGCGAATCATCTTAAATAATCACGAGGATATCGAATAATTACTTAATACCTTGTTACCGGTATTATCCTACACTTCATATATATCACCCGATAACGACCCGATACCGAAACGGATGACAAATCTAATATCCTAGTGACTAAACGACTAGTCTAGTGAACTAGTTAGGATCATTAAGCACCTTAAACATGATTACCTCCTTAATTATGCAAGACATCACCCTAATTAACATACCTAACCTAAGCACCTAAATATCTAAATATATAACACATGGTTAAAAGAATATTGCACTTTACCCCCGCCTCTTGCAAACGGTCACGAGTGCGCCCTCACCACTTGTTTCAAGATTATGGTAAGATGAAGATTGAGGTGAAAGGGCATGGTCTTGCATATTGTGTGTTGACTAAATGAGAGATGCAAATTATAACACTACCACCACCACCATTCTAACTCCATCTTTCTACAACTTTCACAACACACAAAAACCCTCATTCTCCCTCTCTCATTCACGGCTCCAAGAGCCCACCCACATCCACCATTTTCTTCATCCAAATATCACATTTAAGTCCCTGCAACCCACTTTCAAGATGATTTAAGGTGGTACAAGCTTATGGAGATGCACTAGAAGCTTCACATGTGTTCTTGGAGGCTTCAACACCAACTTTTCTTCTTCATCTTCTTCCTACAAGCTCTACCCTAGCTTAAGTGCTAGTAGTAAGACCCTTGCAACTCATTTTCATGCTTTTTATGTTATATAGTTTATAAAAGTACAAAGATATTCCTAATGAAGTGATGCCAAGAACCAATTCTTACCGTCCGTCTGAATAATATCATTGGAGAACTGCAATCTGGAGTGAAAACGAGAAATTAGATCAATAAGGATCTAAGTTGTTTTTATACAAAAGGTGCACCACTTCAAGATACAATTTCTTATAGTTGTTTCATTTCGCAGGTTGAACCAAAGACTTGGAAAGAAGCATTCAGGAAGAAAGCTGGGTTGAAGCTATGCAGGAAGAGTTGTTACAATTTAAAAACCTTGGAGTCTGGAAGCTTGTTGATCTACCCGATAATCATAAGAAAATCAATACACGGTGGGTCTTCAAGTGCAAACGAGAAGATAGAGGAGTTGTGGTCAGAAACAAAGCTCGGCTCGTAGTCTAAGGCTTTCATCAGCAAGAGGGGATAGACTACAATGAAGTCTATGCTCCTGTCGCACGACTAGAAGCTATCCGCATATTCCTGGCCTTTGCGTCATTGAAAGGGTTTAAAGTGTACCAGTTAGATGTGAAGTCCGCCTTTTTGTATGGAAAAGTTAAAGAGGAAGTGTATGTAGGCCAACCACCGGGGTTTGTCGATCCGATACACAAAGATAGAGTATACTTACTGGATAAGGCGCTCTATGGTTTACATCAGGCCCCGAGAGCCTAGTACGAGACGCTTTCAAAACATCTATTGGGAAACGGCTTTACTAAAGGAACAGTAGATAGTACCCTCTTTACCAGAGAAGTGGATTGACATCTGATTATAGTACAAATCTATGTGGACGATGTCATCTTTGGATCGACAAATGAATCGCTTTGTAAAGACTTTGAAGAAGTCATGAAAAAGAAATTCGAGATTAGTGCAACAGGGGAGCTGAAGTTCTTTTTGTGACTTCAGGTCAGTCAGTTGCCTGATGGTATCTTTATCCATCAGACAAAGTATGTTCACAACGTTTTGGAGAAATTCAACATGACGGGAACTACACTAGCATCTACTCCATTGGCCATCAATCACGACATTTATCCAGACGGTCATGGGGTGAAAGTTGACGAAACATTATACTGCTCCATGATTGGGTCATTGATGTATCTTACAGCTTCAAGGCCAGATATCATGTATCCAACATGCCTTTGCGCTCGTTATCAGTCAAATCCTAGAGATTCGCACTTGCTTGCCGTTAAGAGAATCATGCGCTACTTGAAGGGTTGCCCAAGCATC
This sequence comes from Scalesia atractyloides, assembly GCA_947069175.1. Taxonomy (NCBI): domain Eukaryota; kingdom Viridiplantae; phylum Streptophyta; class Magnoliopsida; order Asterales; family Asteraceae; genus Scalesia; species Scalesia atractyloides. The sequence continues at coordinate 35,941,617 of CAMTDV010000030.1, forward strand.
GGCTTGTGGTATCCACGGAATGACGACTTCAATCTCGCAGGATATTCAGATTCTGATTTCGGTTGCTGCAAACTTAACACCAAATCTACAACGGCTGGTTGCCAGTTCTTCAGAACTCGTTTGGTAACGTGGCAGTGCTAGAAACAGACCACGGTTTCTCTCTCTACTTGTGAAGCTGAATACATTTCAGCATCCAGCTGTTGCTCCTAAATTTTGTGGACAAAACAACAGATGAGAGACTTTGGACTGCAATTTGTTGACACGCGTATATACTTAGATAACAAGGCAGCCATTGATATTACAAAGACTCCGGTTCAACACTCTAAAACTAAACATATAGAAATTCGATACCACTTTATCCGTGATTGCTACGTAAAAAGTTGGTGCGAATTGAAAAGATCCACACTTATGACCAAAAGGCAGATTTTTACACCAAAGCTTTTGATAGAGCAAGATTCAAAAATCTTTTGAAATTAAATGATTTAAAAAATCTGACATTAAGGGATGAAAATGAGGTTGAAATCGAGATGGAGGATGACTTGACGTAATCCTCATCGGTGTGTCAAGTTTTAAGTTTAAATTTTTCTTTCTTTCTTTAAAAATACAAAAATCCAAAAATATGTTTTCTTTATTTTAAGGGGAGAAAAGGTTGTGGAAAATACAAAAACATTAAAAAGTACAAAAAGTACAAAAACATAAAAAAGACAAAGAGTTTTCGTGTAAAAGAGGAGATGATAGTACATCAGTGGACTATCACAATATGCTAAAGAAATGTAATGTTAAAAAGATGTTTAAACAGGTCTTACTAATGATGTGCCAGTAGGCTTCGCACATTCAGTAAATTGTTTTCGAGATATAAACTTAAAGAAAAACTTCTTAAACTGTGGTTTAACATCTCTTAGATATATAGACTTAGTACTTCAAAATTTCGTTAAAGAGAATGCAAGATTCAGAGATACTAGGTCTTTATATTTAATTGATATTTGGGGTATTATACGAGTTCTTCTAATGTTGCGTCGGCAATGGCCTTCAACTTGTATAATACTTTTCGCATTTACACCCCAAAAACTGCATAAAAATTGAATATGTCAAAAAGATATTATATATGTGGTACAAAAGATTCCAAATTGGAACACCACCTTTAAGTTGGGCCTTCAACTCTTTCTTTGTATGGTAGTACAAACATGAGCTCTCAAGGCCTCGCATCGCCCAGATACTGACGGGTGGTCCATGGGACAACCCTTATATGGTTTAAATGATGTAAAAATCCTACATTTAACCTGTAAATTGCTTGGAATTGTATGACTACGGTGAATTCTTATTGTAGGTACAAAAGGCCTAAAGAAGCAAGGTTGTACGTTGGAGTGATTCATGTGTGAAAATGTATATATGAAAATCAGACAAGTTTTAAAAGGGAATCACAACCTAAACCACACACAATCAGCAAGTGCACCAGTCGCAGTGTAGTGTAGATGGCAAGACCGGATATCAATCCGTGAACACTATGGGCAAACCCTAGATACCGAATCGTTATCGTATACAAAGTCAATTTTAAGTTTGATTAATGATGTTTATCTAATAACCAAAGTAACTATGGAAATGATGAATAAAGCTAACGAAAGCAACACACAAACGAACTTGGGAGCGAAGTGTAGATCAAATATGATGAGAAAAGACTACCTAGGTGTCGAATCCCTAGAATCATGCAAAGCTATTCTGACTACGCCAGTGGCTAAATATCCTAATATACCCGAATAACCTCCAGCTAGAGATGATTAACCGAAAGATAGGGACGAAATGCGAAGTGCGAAAACGAACCGGCTCGACCTATCGATACCAAATCCCACGATTATCAAGTGATGAAAGCGAAATTACCCCAAAACCCTCTACTCGCGAAGCACACTCAACCTTGAGAATTGAAATCCTAGGAAACCTTAAACGCGAAGAAGTAAACGAGCTCGGGCTATTGGTCACCCAATCTACCCAACAACGATTAGCTAATAACCTAGCACACCTAAATCGTCTCTCGAGTCACTAGATGAGGATGCAAGTTTTAGTTGTTGATTTTTTATAATTGATTAACTTTGTTTATTTCTAAATACAATATTCAAACCGACAACCCTAACATCAAATGAATCAAATTAAACTCTAAGTCTAGGGTGTATTTCTACATGCCTAAACCGCTGAATTCATCAATCAATAATCAACCACAACACTTAAACATGGAATATCAAGATCAATTTCAAGATTAAATTATGTAAATCGCATAAAATAGCAAAAACCAAGTCAAAACAACGTAACAATCACTAGTTCATCTCAACCTAGTGGTCAAGAGAAATTATCTATTGTGGGGAGACCAAGGTTCAATCCTTGTGATGTGCAAATATTTATTTGGAAAAAAATTAGCCGTTCAAAAAAAATTAAGTCCAATTAAGTTCATTTAATCAATCATTTGCTCATAATTATGTTGTTGTTTAAAAGCTACGTTACAATTCTTTTTTTTTATAAGAATTAAATCTTCTAATTAATATAGCTTTTAATACTTCACTTTTCAAACGCCCTACAAAATAAGTATGAACAAATTAGGTGTATTATTCTAGACTAACTACTACCAAAATTATTCAAAGTGTAGGTAATATTGATATAAAAAGATGTATATTTTGGACCACATCAAATATTCCTATACTTAACTTTTTTTGGTCCCTAAAAAATATATATGCTACAGAATCATAGTCAAAGGAAACATTCGATCTCTAAATTCAGATTATTTTTAAAAAAAATCAAACATATGTTAACCTATGATTGCGAGTATACGATCCACTTAAACTCAACACCAGTTCATAGGCCCTTATCATGTTTAATTATGTTCAAGTTCGGTTAATCAACCCAGAGTCTCCACACTAAAAAACCACTGATCCACATAATCCCGTCTTAATCTTATGAAATAAAAGGAACAACCAATTGGCTATTTCCTAACCATTTTATACCAAAACTCAAAGAATTTAAAATCAAGCTTTTCTTTTCTTTTTTTTCATGAGCACTAGACTTTTTGCATACCTAACCCAGAGGATGTCTCAACCAGATTCACCATCCCCGAAAGCGATAACATGAGCTTCAGTAAGTTAGCAATTTTTTTCTTTTAACTCAACCTAGAGGAAATCCAAATCAGAGTCACCATCCCCAATGAAGATACATAGGCTTCATTTTTATTCAATCTAGCTCATTTATTCAATGTTGTACAATTTTTTTTATTAAAAATTCTAAGACTTTTGGCTTATAACGACATTCCTTATACTATTATTAGCGGTTTCTGTTTCTCTTTTTCTCCTAGATGAGTCCCACCGGCATCCTAACATATTAAGTATTTTCAGCTCAAAGGAATCTAAAAACCGGAAGACCCTACCCACACATCCCAAATCAGACACGTGCTCAACCTTTTATACTCATATTATTATTATTTGAGAACCAAACATACCCGACTTTATTACCATTTTCCGTATCTATTTGCAAACTCTAAAACAGGGGCATTTTCTAATTTTTTCAATTTTTTGACTCAACTCTACCTAAAAATGTAGTTTCCCATCCCCACACTTAACTCGACATTGCCCTCAATGTAGGATGGAAGACCACTAAAAATAAATAAGAAAAAAAACCTAAAATAATATACAAAAATACAAAAAATCGGAAAGGACTTAGCTGGTTAGGATGAAAATCAGTGCCAGCTGCGCGCATCTTCAATCCGAACCCGTACACGACCCTATAGCATTTCCTCCGCGGTCGTCCAAACTGATATGCTGGGCTGCCCTCTACAATATGATATAAGCTTGAAATCACCACCCGAATGGAGATTGAGTACGGACGGGTCAACCAAACCTGCACAAACAAAACAAAGCAAACCCAAGCGTAAAACTGACTCAAGGACAAAAACTGACTCAAACCAACTAATTTAGACTCATTATACAAAAAGATAAAAATAAAATAAATACTAAACCAAACTCTCACGTGCTAAGAACCGGGAGATCAATCACCTCCTCCTATTTTTCCTCGGTCGGTCCCTCGACAAAATGTTTCAAACGATGCCCATTGACCTTAAACCTCTGTCTGTCCTCATTCTCAACCTCTATCGTTCCGTATGGGAACACCTGCGTAACCACATACGGCCCACACCAACGCGATCTCAGCTTTTCCAAGAATAGCTTCAACCGGGAATTATATAGCAACACCTTTTCCCCACACTTGAACTCTTTCACTTGTTTCAAGTGTTTATCATGTAGCTCCTTGGTGCCAATTTCTTGTACGCCTCATCACGTAACTCCTCTAACTCGTGAATCTGAAGAAACCACTTTTTCCATGCAGCCGACAAGTCAAGATTGACTTCCCTCAACGCCTGATAGGCCCTGTGCTCAAGCTCGATGGGTAGATGACGCGCTTTCTCATAAATTAACCTAAAAGGAGTGGTCCCAATAGGTGTCTGATAAGCGGTTCGGAAAGCCCACAGTGCGTCATCTAACTTATCAGACCAGTCAATGCGACTGTTTCCGATGGTTTTCTCCAAGATTCTCTTAATCACCCTATTCAAGTTTTCTACATGCCCACTAGTCTGAGGATGATAAGACGTTGAAAGCCGATGGGTAACCCCATAGCGTTTCAAGACTTTCTCCATCTATTGATTGTAGTAGTGGGTGGCTCGATCTGAAATCAAGGACTTCGGTGTCCCGAACCTAGCAAGTAACTCCTGAGAAATCTCACCACTACCCTAGCGTCGTTCGTAGGCAAGGCCTCCACCTCCACCCACTTAGAAACATAGTCAACTGCGACTAGGATGTATCGGTTCCTTCTCGACACAGGGAACGGACCCATGAAATCAATGCCCCAAATATCAAAAACCTCCACAACCTGAATAGGGTTCTAGGGCATCTCATTCCGGGATGAGATATTTCTTGTCTTCTGACAGGCATCACAACTTTGCACAAACTCATGTGCGTCCCTAAAGATGGTCGGCCAATAAAAACCCGCATCAAACACCCGTTTGACGGTGTAAGCCGCACCATAATGGCCACCAGTCGGTCCCTCATGACAATGCCGCAAAATACTGCGGGACTCGGACCCAAACACACATCTCTGAATAACCTGGTAATCCTAAACAAGTACGGATCCTCCCAAATGTAGTGCTTGACGTCCGCAAAGAATTTCTTCTTTTGCTGATATGCCATGCCCTCCACAAGGTCACCTGTAGACAAGTAATTCGCTAGATCAGTGAACCATGGAAAGCTTTCCTCGTGGGCTTTCAAAAACATCAGATGCTCATGGGGAAACTCAGCCCCAATCCTATCCTCCCGAGTTTTCTCTAACTCGGGGCTCTCCAGTCTCGACAAGTGGTCGGCAGCCACGTTCTCAGCACCTTTCTTTTTCTAACAGGTCTGTCCCTGTGCTAATAGACCCACTCCAATCCCGGAACCTTACCTGAGTTCTTGAATCTCCAAATCAAACTCCTGAAGTAGCAGAATCCACCGAATCAGCCTCGGCTTCGCCTCCTTCTTTGTGAAAAAAGTATCGGAGAGCTGCGTGGTCCGTGAATATGATGGTCTTCGAAAGCACAAGATACGACCTAAAATTATCGCTCGCGAATACGACTGCTTGCAACTCCTTCTCTGTCGTGGTATAGTTTTCTTAGGCGTTGTTTAGGGTCTTGCTAGCGTAGTAAATGGGATGAAAGTGTTTCTCCCTACGCTGCCCTAAAACAGCCCCAATGGCGAAGTCGCTAGCATAGCACATGATCTCAAACGGGAGGCTCCAATCGGGAGTAATGGGATCACTCACTAACCTCTCCCTAATCAACTCAAAGGCCTTCAAACACTAATCATCGAAAACAAACGGCCTATCCTTCTCTAGCAGGTGGGTCATCGGGCGAGAAATTTTCGAGAAATCGCGAATGAAACGGCGGTAGAATCCCGCATGACCCAAGAAACTCCTGATCGATTTCACGGAAGTAGGCGGAGGGAGCTTAGAAATAACATCAACTTTAGCTTGGTCAACCTCAAACCCGTTTGTGAAATCTTGTGCCCTAGCACAATCCCCTCTCGAACCATGAAATGACACTTCTCCCAGTTAAGCATCAGGTTCATCTCCTTACATCGAGTAAGCACACGCTCTAGATTACGCAGACAGTGATCGAATGAACTCCCAAACACAGAAAAATCATCCATGAACACCTCCATGGAGTCCTCGATCAACTCGTGAAAGATCGCCACCTGGACGGGACTCACCCATGCAGAGTCCGAAATCGGGTAAATCAGCCCTGCATCCAGCAACTTAATCACCTCTTTCTTTACGACATCCTGCGTATTCGGGTTTAGCCTTCTCTGAGGCTGAACCACCGGCTTAAACTCCTTTTCCATCAGGATCTTGTGCGTGCAAAACTAAGGGTTGATACCTTTAATATCCATCAGCTTCCACGTGATCGCCTGCCTATGGCCTCTCAGAATGCTCATCAGCTTCTTCTTCTCCTCCTCCGTCAATCCAGTAGAAATGATGACGGGTAACGGAGATCCCTCGCCCAAGAATGCGTACTCCAGGTGAGACGGCAACTCCTTCAACTCTAGGGGCGGGGTTACCTCAACTGATGGCCTCTCTTTCAAATCTCCTCCTCGTCGATGACCTCAAACACCTCGAATCTAGGGGAAGGCTCGGTAGCCTGCGGCGGCGGGTCCAGCTCAACATCAAACTCAGTGACCCCACTCCCCTGATCATCCACACTCGCAACCTGCGTATCAGACGCATCTTTCCCGCAAATCTCGCTGAGGAGGCTACCCACATGTGACATAAGAGTATCGATAAAGTATAAAGTATCATCATGTTGCTGGGTATGTGATGACTGTCGTTAGTGTCATGCAAAAACCAACATAAACTAGTAGCTAGAGTAAGTCGGGTATCGAACCAAGGGAGGATTATGGAAAGTGTATTATGCCAAATAATGATTAATAACTACGAAAACAATAAACTATCAATTGATTTTGAATGTTTGACTGATTAACAAACTAAAAAGAAACAAGATTGTATTCAATAGAAGGAAAAATGGTTCCTCCAGACTTTAGGCTTTGCAGTTAGTTTCAACTATGTGTTCACTCATAACACCTACATAGACATAAATGTAGATCTGATTAACTAATTGTGATAATCAACGACTAAGTACTCCGGTCAATACATAACGGGAGGTTATCAAATGGTTATCAATTGCAATTACCAACCCTAACCCCATAGCAAATATATCCCAATTACTAGAGCTCTCGGGAATTGAATGTTTAGAAATAAAGGTTAAGTGAAAAGCAATTGTTTACAATTAACAAATCAAATCAAAGGTGAAAAGCATCGAATGCTTAGATCACCAAATCAAAACAATTATATCAACACATAGTATCAACTACTTACAAAACCCTCCATCTGGAGGAAACCATACAAGTTTAGCCGCTCATCTCGCTCGCAAAATCAACAAAATCTTGGAAAGAGGAGGAATTCATGATCGAATAATAGATGCGGTGGAAGAATCTTGATGAATTGTGGTGAAAAGCCTTGATCTTTATAGCTCTGGAAGTGCCTTAGTAGTCCTTGGGTGTCAAGATCCTGAATAAAACCTTTTGAAACCCTAATATACCTCACGAGACCAAAAACTCGTGTTTTTCCAGAACCGGGGCCGTAACTGACGGCCAGGGACCGTCGGTTACGGTCTCTACATTCTGTTTGGGTTTTCCTGAGCTAACTGTAACTGACGATAGCCAACCGTCGATTCGGTACCGTCATTCTGGTTCATTTTGGCCAACTCCAACCAACCGTAACCTACGGTCACTGGACTGTAGGCGACGGTCGCACCCAGCTCCACTTTTCTTTCTTGATTTCATCTTTCACTAAATGACATTCAGAACCCTGAAGTTTAGCTCTTCCAATTCCTTGCATATATTCCAATTAAATGCCAAATAGTCCCTAGACTTCATTCCTTCTTATATCTTGCACTCTCAAGACATCTCATCAATCGCACATGCTCCGAATCAACCTCACAAACTGCGAATATCATCCTTGAGCATTCCACTTCCACTTTAACTCCCATAACTTCGCCAAGTTACGTGTTTTACCTGCAAAACAACTATTTCTTGTAGTTAACTCATTCGAAGCAAGTAACACATAAAACACACAAAATATTCACAAATTAGACACTTTAATGCTCGGGTTTCACCCTGTCCATCGGTATGCCTCATAGAACGCTGAATGCCGAATGTGACCTCATCCTCATCAACTCGAAGAGTCAACTTACCGTCGTGCACGTCAATGAGTGCTCGTGCAGTGGCAAGGAATGGACGACCTAAACTCAGCGGGACCTCAGAGTCCTCGTCCATGTCAAGGATGACGAAATCAACTGAAAATACAAATTTGTTAACCTTCACCAACATATTCTCTAGAATGCCTCTCGGAAACTTCACTGATCGATCAGCCAGCCGAAGATTCATGCGCGTGGGAGAAGGCTCGCCTGATTGAGCTTAGAAAAGATAGAATATGGCATAAGATTTATGCTAGCTCTTAGGTCAGCCAGCGCATTGCTGACAGTGAGATTTCCGATCAGACACGGAATCATGAAGCTACCAGGATCATACATCTTCTTCGGCAGCTTGTTCTGCAAGACAGCAGAACACTCCTCACTCAATGTAACAGTCGCAAGATCCTCCAACTTCTTCTTGTTCATGATCAGATCCTTGAGAAACTTCGCGTACTTTGGCATCTTCGATAGAACCTCTACAAACGGAATGTTCACGTGCAACTTCTTCAACATCTTGAGGAACTTACCGTACTGCTCTCCATCCTTAACCTTCACTAATCTACCTGGGTAAGGGGGTGTCGGCTTATACACCCTCATCGGCTCCTTCTCTACCTCCTTCTTCTCTCCTGAAGACCCGCTAGACTGTGTCATACTTGTTGGGCGTAGCCTAGGATGCACATTGCCAGTTGGGGTCTCCGTCTCAATCTCCTCATCGACCGGTTCGTCCTCAACTAGCAGCTCGATCTCAACAGCTCCTCTGCCATTCCTCGTGGTCACTACCTTAGCCGTGGAGTTGGGATTTCCTACGGTGCTACTGGGGAGACCACCCTGAGGCCTCTGGTTCAGTTGATCAGCCAGCGAACCTACCGTTCTCTCAAGATTCTATAGTGTTGTGCTCTGACTCTTCATGAAGGTTTCGTGCTCCATGAACCTCGACTGTGTCTCCTGATGTCGAGTATCCTCACGTGTGATGAACTGTGTAAGCAACTGTGTCTGCTTCGCCAACGTCTCCTGATTCTACCTCATCATCTCCTCCAGTGCTGGGGGCTTCTCAACTGAACTCCCTCCTGCCCCTGCATCCTAAAACAAACTCTGACGCGGCTGAAACCCCGGTGGGTTGCTATTCTTCCAACTGAAGTTCAGATGGTTCTTCCAATTCGAATTGTAACCACCCCCGAAACCGTTCTGATTGCGGTTACTCACAAACTCTACCTGCTCTGGTGACTCCACATGAGCAATAGGACACGCGGCCATGTCATGCCTCCCAGTGCATATCTCGCACAGCTGCTCCTTCTTCGACTGCATCTCCTTCATCTGCTTCGTCAAGGCGTCAATCTAAGCTTGCATGACAGTGGTAGTATCAACCATGCACACCCCTCTGTGTAGTAGACGAATCTCTAGAATCAGGAAACTCATAGCTGCTCATCGCGATGTCCTCAAACATATCAGTGCACTCCTCTGGTGTTTTGGCGGTCATCAGATTGCCACCAGCAGTAGTGTTCAGCATATTCCTCGTGGTGGGCGTCACTCCATGATAAAACTTCTCAACTAACGCCCAATCTTCGAATCCATGATGAGGACACTTGACTAACAACTCCTTGAATCGCTCCCATGTCTCGTAAAAAGTCTCTCCCTCTTTCTGGCGGAACTCCTGAATCATGCTCCTCAACGAGCTGTTTTGGCAGGTGGAAAATATTTCACTAAGAACTTGTTGCGCATCATGGCCCAAGTTGTGATGGATCCCACAGGAAGGGATTCTAACCAAGTGTGGGCGAGATCAGCAAGCGAGAAGGAAATAGACGCAGCTTGCAGGCGTCCTCGTTAACGCCTTGCGTCTCGAACATGTCGCAGATAGCTGAAAAGCGAGAAATATGAACATTCAGGTCCTTAGAAGGTAACCCATGGAACTGGATGGTGTTCGTAACCATCGTGATGATTTGGGGCGGAATCTGCCAGCTATTACACCGATAGCGAGTCGGGTAATGTTGGATCGAGCATTGGCCGCGTTCGGCCTAGCGTAGTCAGCGACGACTCTCCTAGCTGGGGCATCAACGTCACCCATGGTAAAATCAGAAGATGGAATATGTACCTGACTAGCTCGGATGGTGCGAAGACGCTCGTGGAAATCTTGCTCGAGCTCAGATGAAGCGGCAAACGAAGGTGGGCCCTGTGAACGAGTATGGCGCATACAAAGGTAACACAACTAATCTAAATACTAAAGCAGACTTAACCCTAAAGGCACACATTGCAAGCAAAAGGCACCTAAAGGCAATGAAAATCTATGAAAGCAAGTAAACAACTAAATAGACGACTCGGATCGTTCTCTAAAGTGCCAGTGTCCTCGCCAACAGCGCCAAAAACTTGATGTGTGAAAATGTATATATGAAAATCAGACAAGTTTTAAAAGGGAATCACAACCTAAACCACACACAATTGGCAAGTGCACCAGTCGCAGTGTAGTGTAGATGGCAAGACCGATATCAATCCGTGGAGACTATGGGCAAACCCTAGATATTGAACCGTTATCGAATACAAAGTCAATTTTAAGTTTGATTAATGATGTTTATCTAATAACCTAAGTAATTATGAAAATGATGAATAAAGCTAAAGAAAGAAACACAGAAACGAACTTGGGAGCGAAGTGTAGATCAACTATGATGAGAAAAGACTACCTAGGTGTCGAATCCCTAGAATCATGCAACGCTATTCTGACTACGCCCGAATAACCTCCTGCTAGAGATGATTAACAGAAAGATAGGGACGAAATGCGAAGTGCTAGAACGAACCGGCTCGACCTATCGATACCAAATCCCACGAATATCAAGTGATGAAAGCGAAATTACTCCAAAACCCTCTACTGCGAAGCAAACCCAACCTTGAGAATTGAAATCCTAGGAAACCTTAAACGCGAAGAAGTAAACGAGCCCGAGCTATCAGTCACCCAATCTACCCAACAACGATTAGCTAATAACCTAGCACACCTAAATCGTCTCTCGAGTCACTAGATGAGGATGCAAGTTTTAGTTGTTGATTTTAATAATTGATTAACTTGGTTTATTTCTAAATACAATATTCAAACCGACAACCCTAAGATCAAATGATTCAAATTAAACTCTAAGTCTATGGTGTATTTCTACGTGCCTAAACCGCTGAATTCATCAATCAAATCAACCACAACACTTAAACATGCAATATCAAGATCAATTTCAATATTAAATTATGTAAATCGCATAAAATAGCAAAAACCAAGTCAAAACAACGTAACAATCACTAGTTCATCTCAACCTAAGTAGTTTAAACGTTTAGCTACTCATAATAATCAAGAACACAACCGAAACAAATCTGAAAACAAGGAAAAACATGATTCGAATGCACAAGAACACGATTGAACAAGGTAAAACCGAACCAAATGCGCTCCAAAACCTAACCGAATGCTTCCTTGATCTTCACTGAGCTCCAAAATTATCCTCTACTTGCTCTCTGTCGCATGCTTTTCTCTTTTTCGTCATCAATCGTAGGGTTCTAGCTCTCTCCATATCACAATTTGTATTTAATATGTATATCCATAGTTGGGCCGAGTTTAGCATATCTAAAAGGTGAAGTGGGCCTTAGCGATACATGAATCATCAAGTGGCCTTGCAAAATTATTATTGGTTGGTCTGGATACTCGATCAACACCAAGTCAACCTCAAAAGAACATAATGGCGTTTGTTGTGATTTGGCAAATTGGACAATTTTTAAATCCATGTGTATACATAAGGCTTGTGTGGGACCCTTACTTCATATGCTCACATATTGACTACGATGAACCTGTGAATTCCAAATTGAAAGACAAAATATGAAGTTGTTTATTAATACAACTAAAATAATATATCTACAAATGGATTCAAGTGATGTAACTCTATATAATTCGCAAGTCATTAAGTCCAATTAAGTTCATTTAATCAATCATTTGCTCATAATTATTTTGTTGTTTAAAAGCTACGTTACAATTCTTTTTTTTCATAAGAATTAAATCTTCTAATTAATATAGCTTTTAGTACTTCACTTTTCAAACCCCCTACAAAATAAGTAGGAACAAATTTGGTGAATTATTCTAGACTAACTACTTCCAAGATTATTCAAAGTGTAGGTAATATTGATATAAAAAGATTGTAAATTTTGGACCACATCAGTGATGTTTGCATGTTGCGGGTGTAAAAGAGATGAAAGATACAAGTTTAAAAAGAAACCAAGGAGTTGTGCTTGACCTCCACCGTAGCAAATGGTGACCACCGTAAGCTACGGTGGCTTCTGAAGATCATTTGTGCGTCGTAAGGCAGTTTAGTTTCACTGTAGGGTTTTCCGGTTGCCACCGTAAGATACGGTGGGCACCATAGCTTACGGTGGTCCCCAGCGGAAAAAGTTGTAACTGCCATATATGTGCGATTTTTGGGTGTCTTTTCATTATCTCATCATTGGGACGTTGCTAAACAGTTTGGGGAGGCGATTTTGGCTAGTTTGCTTGTGTTCTTGACAATTCTAAACATCCGGTTTGTGTTTTTAATTCGTATGAATATTGAATTTGATGTTATGATGATTCACCACACCATGAGCGGCTAATTTTATTGCTGATCATCCTAGATGTAAGGTTTTGCATTTAGACACTATGTTAATGCTTAAATTTATAAAATAATAACTTGCCATGTTTGTTTAGTTATTATGGTGATTGGATATTTGTTTGTAAATTGTTAGTTGTGTTGATCTTATTATAAACCATACGTTCTTGGTGTCATTGGCAATCGAGATATCATGGGAGGGATTAGGGTTGGATAACAATTAATTGATCATTGGGTAACAACCTCGCGTTTTAGTAATCCGAGTACTTAGTTCCCTTTTATCACAAACAAGTAACCAAACATGAGCCATGTCTATGTGGTTCTTTCTATTGAGCATGAACATTAGTGTCAATTAAAACCTGAAACCTAGGATGGTCACTATCTCTTAATCTGTTTACAAAAACTCAATCTTTGATTTGCAATATAGTTTAGTCCATTTTAGATAATTAAAACCAATCAATCCAATTTCTGAGTTTACATGTTTGCAATTTAGTTTAATTTAGTTAATTTGAAAGCTACATAGTAAACACATTTTCCACATACTCCCTGGGTTCGATACCCACTTACCACTAGCTATTTAGTTGTATTTGGATTAAATTTGCGTGGAACTTTGACATCACGTCAAATTTTGGTGCTGTTATCGGGGAGTAGTGCGCAACGTGTGTTATCTTTTGTAGTTTTGATTTCTTATTTTTTTGGGTTTACGCTAGTTGTGTTTAGTGTGCAGGTATTTACAGGTGCACGCATACAAGAGGCTCTCACAAGCTATCATCACTAGCATTTGATCCGGATTTTGAGCGAACTTTGCGACGAAACCGAGTCCTACTACAAGAAAACAAAATCATTGGTTCACCTACCACACCTACTACACCAATTACACCATGCAATACAATGGAACCACCGCCTCCCACTACGGGTCAAACAACACCATCCACACCTACACCTACACCAAATCCTACCAATCCTTCACCAACCAACACCACATTACCTGCAAGTACCCAAACCAAACATTCCTTTAGCTATACCCGTGCATCAACTGTTCCACCCCTTTCATCTTTCTTCCCAACCGCTGGCCAAGCGTCATCTTCTCACCAAATACCACCATCACATAAATTTCAACGGAATTCATCCATAGTCCATACTACCTCTACTTTTCAACCACCATTCCAACCGGGTTCAACATACAATATCAAAAACCTCAAAATTTGCAAACTGTGGGAGCGAGAAGAGATGGATATGATGATGGTATGAGGAATATTTTTCGGGATATGATGGGAAAGGGTATGTTTTGAGGGTAGTGGAGATCAAGGGTTATGTGCAAGGTCAAGGAATGCAAGGATTTGGTAGACCTCGACAACAACAAGTCATGCAACAACAAATTGTACCACAACAATTACCACCACAAGGTCCGCAAAGTCAACGACCAATGCCGCAACAACAAGTGCCTCCACCACAATTTCAACAAGTTGCACCTCAAAGGAAATTTCAAAGGCAACCGTGTCAATCGAGAGTACCTTTGGGTGTTCCTCGAAGGCATCATAGAGAAGTGGTAAGAGTGGTTGAAGCACATTTCTGTCCGGTGATCACTAACAATCCTTCTCCAATAGTAATTCCTCATCACCCAGATCGAAGAACATTTGAAGTGAGGACTAATGCTCTCCAAAGTTTACCGAAGTTTAAGGGGTTAGCAACGGAAGAACCTTATTTCCATTTGGAAGCATATGATTCTATTTGTAACACTATCAGCGGACAAGGTTTTACATCGGATGATTTTTAAGTTGGTTTTGTTCCAGTTTTCATTGGAAGATAAGGCTAAGAGGTGGTTTTATACATTGCCTTCCGCTTTGGTTTATATGTGGGCTGAAATGCAACAACGGTTCTTGGAAGAGTATTAGACGGCCCAAAAGACTAATGAGGCGAGAAGGAATTTGAGAAGCTTTCAACAACAAGCAGGTGAGATGTTTCATGAGGCATTTGAAAGGTTTAACATGATGCTCAAAAATTGTCCGCATCATGGTATTGCGTTGTGGGAGTTGTTAAATGCATATCATGAGGGGATAAGTAAGGAGGATGCTCGTGACTTTTGATGTCGGTAACCAATGGTACTTTTGGTACTAACTACGAGCAAGATGATTGGGCCTTTTTGGAGAAAATGCTTATAATTCCAAATGGAAGGCACAAGCATCAAGGAAGGCTAGACATGTTGTTTGTACCAATTGTAGTGAATTGGGTCATACGGCGGATGTGTGTTTGGTGGGGGTTGTTCAAGAACAAGTGGAAAAGCTGAATGCTATTCAAAAGGGAGGTAGTAGGAATTACAACATAAACTCAAACACTTACCACCCGGTTTGCGAAACCACCCGAATTTTCGGTATGGAAACCCGGCTAATTAAGCCAATCCGAATTTCCAAGGAAACCAAGGTAATTATGTGCCACACCAACAATATAACAACCAAGGGTTTCAAGGGTGAAGAAACACGGATTCGCCTAATGAAGGATCCGAACCATTTTCTCTGAGAGGATGGAGAATCACACCTTGCTCCTTCTCTTCAAATCTAGATCTTCAAGAAGATGAGAGAAAAGTAGGAATGTAGAGATGACCGGTAAGAGAAGAATCTTTTATTTCCAGCAACAAAAGTGGCGGTTCTATGTCTTGTGTCCTAATAATGAGGTAAACACCTTTTTATATAGGAGACATGGGCCTCCCCTAACCTCAATGGGCCAGGCCTAGTTAGGGGTTATCTCTACAAGTCCCTGACCCAATGTAGTGTAAACTACATCGTGTGGGGCCTCGCGGTTGGGTTAGTAAGAACAATAACAAATAATAAAAATAAAAGCAATAAGTAACGGGAATGTCCAACCGCTCGAGTCGGATCCAATACCATACCTCTACAAGTCCCCCAGTCTAGTGTTGCTCATGAGTGCAAGCGATGGGAGGAGCACTAGACTTATTAGGAGTGCTGGAAAGTGAAGAATATTAATTCTATGTTTACCTGTCGCTAGGGCACGGGAGCTTTGCTAGCCATGCTTATTGCGTCCGTCTTTGACTGTTAGTGGGGATCACGTAATGGTAAAAGGCGCCAATAGTTCATCGTGGTAATTTGCTGGGCAGAGACTCGCTGCTGCCTTTTGTACTGGCTCACTCTCATGAGCTGTCAGGGTTTCACGTTTGCGTATATGTCCCGCACATGGACCTTGGAGCAGGGTGAGTGTTTTTGGTTGTTAAGTGTGGGTATGGCCACACGCACATATGACTTACGCGGTGTTTGGGACCATACTCCTTCAGGGCCCCTAGTCCAGTGTTGCTCACATGTGCGGATGGCAAGTGGGTGGTATTCTGGACTAGATGGGTGTCTTACTTTCGGATGATTTTTCGAGTGGGGCGTTGCTTTAGCGGTGCGCACATAGCCGTGTGAGTTACTGTAAAATATTCACCCTTTGGTGTGACTTCTGTTGGTTAGCGCATGGGGCGCGTGTCTTTAGCCTTGAGGAATACGTATACGTAGTGCTTGGATCTTTGTAAATTGTTGACTACAATATTTGCACGTCTTAATCAACTTTGTGCAGGTTACCGCAAATGAGAATTGGTGTAAAGTTGCGTTAGGTAATGAAGTGGAAGCCCTAGCCGTGAAGATTATAGGTGTAAATGAAACTTTGTTTTAGCCAATGTGTTTTTGCGTATACCCAAAGTGGTGCGTGCATTTGTAGTATAGTTTACATTTCGTAAGCCTGAAATAATGTAAAAGACACTTGGTATCAGTAGAACGACTTTGGCAAAACGCCTTAATTTCCACTTATTGTGATTTCACATATTACGATTTATGTGATCGTATGTAAAGAAGCTTGCGTGCATGGGCAATGTGCTCGTTTGTAAGGAGCATGCACACATGGTGAGTTTACGCACTAGTATGAAAGAGAGCGTACGCGCACATAGGCGACTTACCTGCTCATATGTAGAGGAGCATGCGATTGCTAGCGCATGTGTTCTCGCTCGTATGTAAGAGAGCATGCGCGCATGGCGACTTACGTACTCAAAAGTAGAGGAGCATGCGACTGCTAACGCATGTGTGCTCGATCGTATGTAAAGGGAGTATGCGCGTGTATGGCGACTTATGTGCTCGAATGTAGAGCAGCAGTCTCGCACGGAGATTGGCGTGCTCGTGTGAAAAGGAGCATGCGCGCGTAGTGACTTACGTGCTCGTATGTAAAGGAGCATGTGCGTATGGCGACTTACGTGCTCGTATGTAGAGCACTAGACTCGCATGGAGACTTAGATGCTCATAAGTAGAGCAGCAGGCTCCTATAGATGATGGTCAAAGTGGCTCTTCGGGTGGAAATGAAGTCATGGAGATGTTGAAGACAATGCAAATGGAAATGCAAAAGAGAAACCAAATGGATGATGCTTGCATTCAAAAGGATGAATTTCGGGATAAAGTGATTCAAATGTTGACCACTCAAATGGGTTAACTTGCAACCGACGTGGCGGAATTGAAAAACAGGTAAAGGTTAATTGCCAAGCGACACTAAGGTAAACCCTTCTCATAGTTCTTCTCGTAATGTTCCTATTAACCATGTAAATGTTTTGCGAAGTGGTAAGGAATATAAAACAAACCCATCACCAAATTTGGTTGATGGGGTGGTTGAGGATACTACGGGAGTTGAAAGTGATGAGGATGAAGCCTCAACCACACTCATTTCAAAAGACCCAAATTTTGAAAAAGTAATCGAAAAACCGGGGTTGGGTGAAATTCTAAATGAGAACAATAAGGGAGTGGGGCCAAGTCAAGTCCCATTTCCTTTGGCTTTAGTTGACCCGGGTAAGAAAAATATTATTTCAAAAAGGGTCCTCAAAAAGAAGAGATGTGGGAGGTGTTCAAACAAGTGAAGGTAAACCTTCCTTTACTTGAGGCAATTAAGCAAGTGCTCGCTTATGCAAAGTTTTTAAAAGAATTGTGTCCCCAAAAGAGGCAACAAAAAGTGCCTAAACGGGTCGATTTAACTGAGTGGGTAAGTGTTGTTTTAAAAGGGGATCTACCTCCTAAGCTTCAAGATCCGGGAGTGCCTTTAATAAATATTCAAGTCGGTAAATTCCAAAAGTCATGGGCGTTATTGGATCTCGGAGCCGGAGTTAGTATTTTACCTGGGGGCTTATATGACGAATATGATTTTGGTCCATTGAAACGGGTTGAGACAATGGTGGTTTTAGCTAATTGTCTCATAAGCTTCCCCAAGGGATTGTGCGGGATGTCATCGTGAAAGTAGATGAATTTTATTATCCGGTTGATTTTATAGTCTTAGATTACTCATCCGCGGACCCAACGCAACAACAAAACGTTATTTTGGGTCGGCAATTTTTTAACACCGCTCATACCGTGATTGATTGTCGATATTGGTACGGTCGACATGACATTCGGTAATAGAAAGATAAGGCTAAATGTTTTTACTAATGCTTCTAACTCTTTTGGTGGTGATGAGTGTTTTTTGGCAGATTTAGTCGACGGATGTGACCCGCACGAGTATGAGGTCGATGTTTTGGTAACATGTGTGTGTGATTTTTCTGAACAGCTACATGCATGTGCTTGGAGGGTGGAAGAGCAAAAGCTAGAGGCTTTGGTGGCTAGAGAAGGGCGACCACCATGGACTCATCAAATTGAAAGTCTACCAGCTGAAATTAACTGGGGTACAAAGCCTTCATTAGAGTGTCCGCCGATGTTGGAATTAAGAGAATTGCAGAGTCATTTGAAATATGCACTTTTGGGGGATGATGAGACATTACCGGTCATCATTGCCTCAAATTTGGATGCGGCTTAAGAACAAGAATTGTTGAAGGTGTTGAAGGCAAACAAGGTGGCCATTGGATGGACAATTTCCGATTTGAAGGGTATTAGTCCATCCATAGTCATGCATAAAATCATTATCGCTGATGATGCTAAGCCAACACGAGAAACACAACGAAGGTTAAATCCCAATTTGAGGGAAGTGGTGAAGAAGGAGGTCATCAAATGGTTGGATGCCGGTATTATCTATCCTATCTTGGATAGTTCATGGGTAAGTCCTACACGGGTAGTACAGATAAAAGCCGGTATTCTAATTAAAGACGAAACTGGTGAACAAATTGCCACCCAACCGGTCACCGGGTGGTGTGTATGCATGGATTACCGTAAGTTGAATGTCACGATCTCTAAAGACCATTTCCCGTTACCATTCATTGACCAAATTATTGAAAAACTTTCGGGTCAAAAATATTATTGTTTTTTGGATGGTTATTCGGGATATAGCCAAATTGCGATTCACCCGGATGACCAACACAAAACCACCTTCACATGTCCGTATGGCACTTTTGCTTTCCGGCGAATGCCATTCGGGTTATGCAATGCCCCGACCACTTTTCAACGATGTATGATGGGCATTTTTTCAGATATGGTCGGGGAGTCGCTTGAAGTGTTATGGATGATTTTTCCACTTTTGGCCTAATTTTTGAATCATGTCTCGACGAGTTAGAAAATGTTTTAAAAAGATATGTCGAGACAAATTTGGTGCAAAGTTGGGAAAAAAAGTCATTTCATGGTGCAAGAGGGTATTGTGTTGGGTCATGTAATTTCTGACCGGGGGATAGAGGTAGACAAAGCGAAAATAAGGGTAATCTCGTCTTTACCTCCACCAAAAAATGTCAAGGGGGTAAGATCATTTTTGGGACATGCGGGTTTTTACCGGCGGTTTATTAAAGGTTTAGTGTCATCACCAAACCTTTATGTAATTTGTTATTAAAGGATGTTCCATTTGATTTTATTAATGAATGTTTGCAAGCGTTTAATGTTTTGAAGGAACAGTTGGTGAAAGCTCCTATCTTGCAACCACCGGATTGGTCAAAGCCATTTGAGATTTTGTGTGATGCTAGTGACACGACCATTGGAGGGGTTTTAGGTTAAAAAGTTGATAAAAAAGCTAGTGTTGATTTACTATGCAAGTAAGACATTGTCCGAGGCACAATTGAATTACACCACAACCGAAAAGGAGTTGCTTGATGTGGTGTATGCCTCGGATAAGTTTCACTCTTACATTTGGAGGAGCAAAGTGATTGTGTATTCAGACCATAGTGCGGTTCGATATCTGATGGAGAAAAAGGATGCAAAGCCCCGTTTGATTTGTTGGGTGCTTTTGTTACAAGAGTTTGATTTGGAAATTCGGGATAAAAAGGAATGTGAAAATGTAGTGGCGGATCATTTATCCCGAATTCCATTGGAAGGAATTGATGATGTTTGTGAGATAAATGAACAGTTTACTGATGAACAGTTGTTGGCCGTGTCTACTTTCGTCGCACCGTGGTACGCTCATTATGTTAATTATCTTGCCACGGGTGCAATTCCGAGTCATTGGATGAAGAAGAGAAGGCAACAGTTCATGTCCCAAGTCAAATAATACATTTGGGAAGAACCGGATCTTTTTAAGATTGGACCCAACCAAGTAATTCGAAGGTGCATTCCAGAGACGGAAGTGTTGGAAATATTGACTCATGCCCACGCATCCGCTTGTGGGGTCATTTTAGTGGCCACAATATAGGATATCGAGTGCTTACATGTGGGTTTTATTGGCCTACTATTTTCAAAGATGCGTGTGAATATGCTCGGAATTTTTGAAGTGTCAACAAGTGGGGAGTATTTCGAAAAGGGATGAAATGCCTTTACAACCCATTTTGGTAGTTGAGGTGTTCGATGTGTGGGGCATATATTTTATGGGTCCTTTTCCGAATTCGAATGGGTTCTTGTACATATTGGTTGCGGCGGATGTCTCAATGTGGATTGAAGCCATAGCTATAAGGACTAACGATCACTCGATGGTATGTAAGTTTGTACAATCTAACATCTTTGCTCCTTTTGGGATTCCGAGGGTTGTTATTAGTAATGGTGGTTCACACTTCAAAATTTTTAACTTTGGGAAGTTGTTGAAGCGATATAATGTGAACCACGGAGTCGCTACTCCATACCACCCACAAACAAGTGGACAAGTTGAGGTGTCTAACCCTCAAATTAAACAAATTCTTATGAAAATGGTGCGGGTGGATAGGAAGGATTGGTCAAGCAAATTAGATGATGCGTTATGGGCATACCGGACGGCCTATAAAACTCTAATTAGTAAAACTCCTTATCGGTTGGTATATGGAAAGGGGTGTCATTTACCGATGGAGTTAGCTCACAGAACACATTGGGCGATCAAAAGGTCCACGCAGGTTATAACAAAGCAAGGAAGATTCGGAAGTTACAATTGAGAGAGATTGAAGAAATTCGAGCCGAGGCCTACGATTGTGCATCAGCGCCTAAAGATAAACTCAAAAAGGTTCACGATGCGAAGTTACAAAAATGAACTTTTGAAGTGGGTCAAAAGGTTTGGTTATATTACTCAAGATTGAAGCTTTTTGCGGGCAAGTTGAAAAGCAAGTGGATGGGCCCCTACGTGATCACAAGAGTGGGTAGATTTGGTGATGCCGAGATTGAAGATGTTCACACAAAGACAAAGCAAGTGGTTAATGGGCACCGGCTCAAACCGTACTTGGAGGGGAACTACATCAACAATCTTGAGCTTCAAAAGGTGGGCTACATCTTACGCCCATTGGATGAAGAAGGAATTTGAGAGGCCCAGGTTCGGTCATGTAAATAGTTAGTTTAGTTTAGTTTACTTGTCTTTGAAAATTATCGTCTTTATTTCAGGATGTGTTGGACTCAAGTGTGGGGAAAATTCTCGCGAATTTTCTTCCAACACAGTGTTGGGGACAACACGGTTCTTTTATGGGGGTAGGGTAATTTTCACGTCTTTAGAAAATATAAAAACCATAAAAATTTCAATTAAAAAAATTTTGCAAATGAAAATGCCCAGATGCCGCCGTAGGTTACGGCATACGTCGTGGCTTACGGTGGGGGTCCGAGAAACCCTACGGTGAAAATAAACTGTCTTACGACGGGAATTTTTTGCCAAGGCACACCGTAAGCTATGGTGACCACCGTAGCTGATGTACTGCAAAGTACATGTGTTTATAGTGTACATTTTGGTCAATTTTTAGGTAGTTTGAGTCTAGTTTAGGTTAGAATTTCGATACTGCTGACGTTAAGCTGTGATTTTAGGTCTCATTGCTTAAAGTGATGAAAAACAAAAGAAAACGAGCAGTTTGGAAGGAAAACGGGAATCGAATGCGAGTCGGAAAGCCAAATGATTGAAGAAAAATAAAACAGCAGAATAGGGGGCGCCGCCATACGCGACGCCTTGGCCACTTACCCGTCGCGTAGCGCGACGGGGTCATATTCGCATAAACAAGTTTTTGTTACTAGGTTTGAGCTATGTTTTCGGGTATATATTGAAACCTAATTGCCTCCGGTAAAGGGTTACGAATTTTGGGATTTCAAGAGCTTATTTGGAGGTGAATTAGTTGCGGTTGAAGGTTTTGAAGCATGGGAATCATTCGGTTAAGAGAAGATTGAAGACTAGCTCGGGTTTTACAATCCTTGTTTGTTTGATTTCTCTTTTCAGAACTTGTAACGATGAATTTCTGTTTGATTAACTTTGTTTTACTTTCATTGATAACCATGCTTGGCTAAACACTTAACTGCCTAGACTATTGATGTACTGCAAAGTACATGTGTTTATAGTGTATATTTTGGTCCGTTTTTAGATAGTTTAAGTCTAGTTTAGGCTAGAATTTCGATATTGCTGACGTTAAGCTTTGATTTCAGGTCCCGTTGCTTAAAATGTTGTAGGAACGTCCACGATTAGCACGAGAACCTAAATTTGTTATCTATTGTCTGATTAGGCGGAAACAAATGACAAGTTAACCAAATAACAAGAATTACTCATTTAAATATTGTTTTCATTGATCTAAAGTTCAATACATTCGAGAACCAGATCCGGCAGAGCTTCGCCGTCTCTGTTCCAAAATCTCTCCCCGTTACAAATGAATCAACAAGGCACCTACTTATAGTTTCCCAAGTTCGCTGGTGAGGGATGAAGTTCGGGCGAACTTGACTATGTCAAGTTCGGCCGAACTTGACTTCAACATTACCATCATGAGCGAACTTGGCTTCTAACTCACATAAATATGCCTCGTTTCTAACAGATTAAGCCCTATTCACTAAGACTCAATACATAATGACGTAGGCAATAGACATATGCACCAACAGACTCCCCTTGGATATTGCCGCAGTCATTGACTTTTAAAAAACTTCTGAGTCTTCTGATCTTTAGTTCTTGAATAAACTTTAACATCTTGATCTTTATATCCTCTTCCTTTTTCTTGAGCTTTGTCTTGATAAAACTTTAATCTCCATGCTCCCCCTAGCTTTTTGCTTTAGTCTCAGACTCCCTTTTGCTTTGATCTTTAGACTTCAAACTCCTCCTAGCTTTAAGCTTTCTGAAATCTTTGGACAGTGTTTTATCCAGCTCCCCCTAAAACTTTACTTTCTGTTTCAATGTTCTAAGACATTCAAATAACATTTTAGATTCACTAGCCTGTTATAAAATCTCAAAGTTTGAATCTTCTTTTTAATCTTTTCAACTCTTTTAGATATTCAAGTTCAAATTAATGACCTTGAACACTTTTAACATTTAAGCCTTTGTTTACTTAATAAAATTTCCAATTATGAAATCCACTTGGTTGACCAAGTCCAAGTTAATGACCTTGGTTAACCAATTTCATTTACCAAGTCCAAATTAATGACCTTGGTTTGAAACCGTTATGAACAATCTGATTTTAAAGTTTCAAATTAATGAACTTTTAAACATTCATCAGATTTTCTTACCAGACTTCGAAGATCCATTCTCCATCATTGGCTCGTTTGAAACTAATGTAGAAATAAAATCTTTTTGTTTTCTAGAAAGTTTATGCTAAAACACACTGAAAATCTTTTTGATTTTTATGTTGAAAAACAATTAAAGAAAGTAAACTATTTACAAACATATTTACATACGTATTTTTGTGAATTCGTGTCTAAGGATCATATCAGTTGTTTGAGACATATCACCAGTACCGTTGACCTTTTGAGACTTTAAGATTTAAACTTGTTTACTTAGATTGTCGATATGTCTGTCCACTTAAACTTACCACGTTTCTCAACTATTCCAAGATATGTTAAGTATGATTTATTAAACTTGACTTAACTATGGTTCTCACTTCTTGAATATACTCCCGAATCCAGATTTCCTAGATTTCATCTTACAGGTGAGTATAGCATAATTGATATCTGTATATGGGTTATGCGAGACCTTGAGAGCTCAGGTTAGTACTACCCTACATACAAAGAGATGAAGGCTCGTCTTTAAGGTGTTTCCACTTAAGGAATCTTTTAAGCATTGCAAATGATTAGATCTTTCGATTCTTTTCAAATTTTGCATGCTAATTTGGGTTTTTAGCAAAAGCATTGTAGAAGTTCTAGGCTATTGCTTCCGCAAAATCAGAAGGACTTGTATAATACCCCAGATATCAATCATCTATAAAGACCTTGTATCTCAGAATCAGACAACCCTTCAATCGAAATTTCGGAGTACTAAGTCCATATATCCAAGATGTGTTAATCCACAAGATTAAGCAGCAGTAAAATTTAGTTTATATCTCGGAAACAATTTACTGAACGTGTAAAGTCTATCGACACATCCACAGTAAGACTTGTTTATCACTTTTAAACTTTACAATTCTTTAGCATACTGTGATAGTCCACTGATGTACTATCATTTCCTTTTGATACACCAAATTCTTTTTGTCTTTTTCAATGTTTTTGTACTTTTTAGTTTTCCAAATGTTTTTGAATTTTCAACTTTTTCATATGTTTTTGATTTTTCTAAAAAATTCTTACTCCCCCTAAAATCAAAAACATATTTTTGAATTTTAGATTTTAAGAAATTCTTCAAAAAATATAACAAACCAATGTGAATCATGAGACCTCGTCGTCCGATCCTTTTGTTTTCATTTTCTGCAACATCACCTGTCAGCAGAACAAACCATTAAACTTTGATAACATCAACTTGTAGAAACCACTTGTAAGAGTCACTTGTAGAAAATCAATTTTTAAATGATTTTTCAATATAACAATCAGTGTTCAGTTTAACGGTGTGGACTTTCTCAAATCTTTAAACATTCTTTTCAATTTTTCTTTTTCAACCATTTGTAATTTCAAAAACGACAAAGATTATGACTTTCTAGATAAGTTAAATACTCATGGAGCTCCGCTATCCTGTATCAACTTTGAAATAGTGGATCTTGGGATTCCTGCACATGAAACAACTATTTGAAAAATGAAACGCAAGCCTTTTTGGTCTTGGGTTGGAAAGAATAACAATCTTCATAATCACTTTCCAAACCATCATCATAATCAAAATCATCATCAAGCATTTCTTCCAATGACAATTTTGAAACTTTTTCGACCTTTTCTTTCTTTATCTGTTTGATTACTGACTCATTTGTTTTGACATTTACAGTTTTGTCAGGAACAGACTTTGGTTTTTCAGATGATGAAAGCTTTTTCTTAGCAACCCAAGATTGTAGCTTGTGTCTAGCTTTCTTTATATAGAATCTAGAATCTTTGTTTTCATTAAATCTTGAAGTTTCACCTTTTTCAAATGTTGAGTTTTCAAACTTTGAACTCATTTTAGGTTTCACTTTGCATTTAGATTCATAGATTCTATTTGACTCTGTGTTAGATTTCACAATCTCTGGTTGTTTTTGCTTTTCATCTTTTGACCCAGTTTTTCTTCATGGAAACACAGGCTTAAGATTCAGACACTTGCGAGCAATATGACCAACAGTATTGCATTTAATGCAAGTCCGATTATCAGAAACATTTCCACTAGTGGGTTTCACTCCACTTGTGGACTTGATCTTAGCCTTGTCCCGAAGTTCTTTCTCCTTTTTGAAATCATCATTCGATTTCTTACTAATCATACCTTCTTCCTGAACCGTATTTGTCCCATACACAAACTTCATGTGTTTACCTTTGTATTCATGGAATGACGACTTCTGGTTCCTTCTCGACTCATTTTCTTTTTCCTCCTAACCCAATCCTGCTCTCTTGTTCTCAGGAAAATCACCACCAAACTTTCGATAATTGTTAGCATTCCTTTTTGGTTTCGAGTAAAATTTTTTCTCATTTTTCTCAAGATCATCTAATGAAACTTCTACAAGTTTGAAAAATTTATCAAGTTGATCCTCTTTCACGTTCCGAATCGGAAAACTATCATCGAAGTATAATCTATCAGATTCCTTAATCTTGTACATGACAACATTAGGATCATCACTTAGATCATGTTCTGATGATGTATCGTCATCTTCAGATTGTGATTCTGAGTTGTTCGGCTTGATTTGGTGCTTTCAGAGCTGTCTTCATCGTAATCATTTCCTAACACATTTTTAACCACATTTTTTACCGCTACTTCATTTTCATCATTTGATTTCGTAAAGTCTACGTCAATGTTCTCAGGCAATTTATCTTTCATTTCTGAAAAGAGTAAAAGATTAAATGCCTTTTCAATCTCATCATCTTTCTTGCATGAGTAACTTGAAAGAAATGGTGGAGGAACACTTCCGTATTCTTTACGCTTTGATTTATCACCATCTTCCTCCGACTTAATCGTAGGTAAAATGTGATCAATGACATAGGCATTTGTGGTGTAACTTTTCAGCAATTGTCTTACCCGTTCCGTTTCTATTTTTATATCATGAAGCTCACGCTTTGTTTCGGCAATATTATTAATGTACATGTTAATTGCTTTTTGTTATTCAATTACTGTAGCATTTAACATTTTTACATTAGCATTAAGCTCACGATTAGCTTTTTCGACATTTTTATATTTGCTTGATATTTTGTCATAAGCTTCTTTTATGGTTCTGTAATCATAACGAAAGTTTTCGTTGTGTACAGTCAATTCTCTTATGACTTTGACTTTATCAAGACATAGTTCACAAGGACTTGCGCACTTTGTGCAAGGTTTTTCAACCTCCACAACTTCCTTTTCAGACACACTTACCTTAGCTTTTACCTTTTCTGCCTCTAATTTCAATGCTTCTTCTTTTTGCATCTCAAGGTAAGCTAACTCTTCTTCCTCAGCTCTCTGCCTATAACCTTCCAGAATAGCATTCTCTAGAACAGCATCAATATACGATGTATCAGATTCATCCACTAACTCTACTATCATGGCAACACCAGTTTTCTTTCCGATGTATCTGTTCCTGTCAAAACCATCTTCTTCATGATTAGCAACAAGAGCTTGTTCGGCTTTGTTTGCAAGTTTATCTTCAACTTCGACTTGTGTTCTCTTTGGATATGGTTTATATTGAAGAGCTTTCTTGTAGTACTCATTGTTGCTGCAGAAAGGATTTTGATTTCCACTTGCTTCTTGATTATTACATTCTCGTTTGAAGTGCCCTTTCTGTCGACACCTGAAGCATGTGACTTTAGACTTGTCAAATCCAAGCTTGTTGCTTGAATTACCAATATCCCTTCCAGTGAGTGCCACAAACTTGGAAACTCTTCTGATGATGGATGCCAGACTCCACTTAATATCCATCAGCTCCTACTCTTCTTCGTCCACCTGATCGTAATCTTCGGCGGTCATTTCTGGATTACCGATCTTTCCAGCAACAAGACTTTCGTATGATTCAAGAACAGTAGCAAGAAGTGCTATGTGCTGTTTGGAAACTTTTTTAGGAAATACATTCTTCAAATCGACTGCTATGTTGCACTGGAAAACATTTGAATCAGAACTAGCTTGGCTTGTCTAATTTTGGAATGAAGAACTTGAACACTTGTGTAACCAGCATATGGAGAACTCTGATTTGGAGAAGAATTCATATTTGCATTAAATGTTGTTTGAATTTTTGGACTTTGAATCGGAGTATCTTGAACACCTCCTTTATAATAGACACCGACATCTTGAACAACATTAGTATTCTTTGACTTTGCAGTTTTCATCAATTCCATTTCATGGCCTTCCAATTTGTCAATGAAAGATGACAACTTGAAGTGTCTCCAAGATGGACTGTTCTTCAGAATCATCATATATGTAGTCCATTCTCCCTCAGGAAGTGCATCGGCCAACTTCTCAATTTGCTCTTCATTAGATCTCTTGATATCATGTCTTCGCATCTGGACCATGAGGTGACAATATCTATCGATCATCTGTTTCATTGTCTCACCTTTAATCATCCTGAAGATCTCGAACTCTTTCTTGATCAAGGCCTTTTTGCTTTTAATCATTTCATTACTTCCTTTGAATTTGTCACAAAGAGAATGCCATATTCTTGTGACATTTCATATTCTGGCAAGAGAATCAAGATATCTTCCTTCACTGATTGTTGTATCAAGCTGATCATTTTCTTCTCAGCAACATAGTTATCTTTGTCAACCGGTGAAAACTTGTTCAGCGGAAGATCTTGATCACGCTCATCCTTTGGCCATTTGTACCCATCCTCAACTGCAACCCAGCTGTTGAATTGATTCGCTTGTATCCAATTCACAAACTTTTCTTTCCACCCTTCAAACTCGTCCATACTCATTAGCTTTGGCGGTTTCGACGTAGTACCCATTTCGTTGTCGATATTCGTCTGGTTTGCCGCAAGAGTATTAGCATTTGATGAAGAAGCCATTTGTGAAACAAACACGTTGTGGAAATCTTCCGTTTTGTCAATCTGAAGACTTATCTGAGAATACGATAAAAAACACTTGAAAATTTGATTAGCAAGAAACAAGTTTGGTCGAACTTGTGTGAAAATCAGATTTTGATTTCAATTTTCCACAAGTTCGGTCGAACTTAGATAACAATTTTAAATTTTATCACACACACCTCAAGTTCGGTCGAACTTGATGTTGAATGAAGAATTTCATAGTTTAATCACAAGTTCGGTCGAACTTATGATTTGTTTTGAAAAATATCCTGAGTCACTTCGAGCGAACTTATAACTAGTTTTTGAAGAAAAATTCACAAGTTCGGTCGAACTTGAAACCAACTTCAATAATTTTCCTTAAGTTCGAGCGAACTTGAAGAAAAACAATGAAATTTATGTAAGTTCGGTCGGACTTATCAAAGATATCTCCCAAAAAATCCTCAATTTCGGTCGAACTTGATAGAAATCACTTAAAAAGTGAATTTCTAAGTCAAGTTCGGTCGAACTTGGCTTCTAAGTTCGATTGAAATGAGTTTTGAAAACATGGTTTTTTCAATTTTTTTATATCAATTTGATTGAATTTGATGTCCAAACTCTCAGGGGTTTATCACAAGTGTATTTTACATGACATGTTCAAAAATTAGCCTATTCTATCCATGAATTCTTCAAAAATGTGAAAATGTTAAGAAAAATGATAGAATGGAGATGAAATAGAGAAATTCTTGTCTTGATTCCAGTAAATTTAGGTATCCAGGCTCTGATACCACTTGTAGAAACGTCCACGATTAGCACGGGAACCTAAGTTTGTTATCTATTGTCCGATTAGGCGGAAACTAATGACAAGTTAACCAAATAACAAGAATTACTCATTTAAATGTTGTTTTCATTGATCTAAAGTTCAATACATTCAAGAACCGGATCAGACAGAGCTTCGCCGTCTCTGTGCCAAAATCTCTCCCCGTTACAAATGAATCAACAAGGCACCTATTTATAGTTTCCCAAGTTCGCTGGTGAGGGATGAAGTTCGGGCGAACTTGACTTCAACATTACAGTATGAGCGAACTTGGCTTCTAACTCACATAAATACGCCTCGTTTCTAACAGATTAAGCCTTATTCACTCACATTCAATACATAATGACGTAGGCAATAGACATATGCACCAACAAGTGTTGAAAAGCGAAGAAATACGAGCAGTTTGGAAGGAAAACGGGAACCGAACGCAAAAGCGAGCAGCTGGAGTTAAATGAAAAAACAGCAGTCATAGGGGCGTCGTGCTACGCGACGCCCTAGCATCCTACCCGTCGCGCTACGCGATGGGTATCAGATCGTGAAATTTAGTTTTGTTGATTCGGTTTGAGCTGGACTTCGGGGTATATAATGAAACCTAATCATCCTTGATTAGGGTTATGAATTTTGGAGTTCTTGCAGCCGGTTTTGGAGACGTATCAGCTGAGTTTGAAGGTTTCAAGCTCGGGAATCATTCTGTTAAGCGAAGATTGAAGATTAGAGACTTTCTCGGGTTTACACGATGCTTGTTTGTCTTGTTTTCTCTTTTCTAAACTTGTAATGATGAATTCTAGTTTGATTACTCTTCTTTTGTTTTCATTAATGACTATGCTTGGCTAAGTACCTTTAACTACCTAGATTAATGATCGGATTTGATAAAGTTTGAACCTTTTTAGTTAATTGCATGTTTTTATGGGTTAATTGTGTTTTGTAAAGAGTTTGCTTATCTTGCTTGGTGTGTATGCGTACTTTAATTTGGTTTATTGTTTTCTAGAGCTTCGTATGATTCTTGGTGACTGTCTATATCACGGAATAGATTCATACTAGATTGTGAATTTTGGTGAGTGTCTATATCACAGAATAAATTCATAATCTTTAGGGTTAATCGGCCAATAAACCTTAGAAGCGTTAGTTAATGGTTTGCTAGATTTTAGTGCTCTGCTAGTCCTAATAGCTGGAAGGTGAGGGGCTATTGGTAGGTCTTACCCGACGAATTGCTGTAGACAGGCTTTGGAAAATTTACGAATTAGTTGACCCGTCGGTTTATTAGTCTAGCAAGTCAAGTTAAGATATTCAAACTACCCTAGATCTATAATTGAAAAAGAGTAGGTCAACATTAGGGTACTTACACAATCATTAGACAACTGGAAAGACGTCTAATCAACCGGTAGGATTAACGGCCTAGTAATGCCATAAGTTTCACCTCGAGAAGGGTTAAGGGGCTTAGTTGGTGTTTAATAGGTGTAGTATCATAAGATCCTGGTTCCATAAAACGTGTAATTGACTTAATTGGTAAATTCTTAACATCAATCCAGGATTCTAGTCTAGGTAGTCTCCATCATCACTTGAGAACAAAACTTCATCTTAGTTCGTATTAGCATAACTTTAGTTAATATTTAGTTTAAAATAGATTTCCTTAGATTTTCCGTAACCCCCCCCCCCCCTAAACAATTAAAACAGTTTGAGTCGTGTCTGTCCGAGTCTTTCAGAGTCTAATCAGCATAATTAGTAGATCCTGTGGGTTATATATCCAGACTTACTTAGGTTATACTACATTGATCGGTACACTTGCCGGTTGTGTGGTTTAGGTTTAAGTCGAGTCTAGTTTTTAAAGCTTTTAGTGTCTAGCTTAGAGAGTCTAAAGTAGTTAATTTTTATAGTCTGTTTAGCACACATCAAGTTTTTGGCGCCGTTGCCGGGGACTCTTGGCAATTGCGTTTATTAGCTTTGATTGACTTCATTGACATATACGTGTTACGTGTTTTGTTTGTTTTAGTCTTTTATTTCTTGTTTGAGTCTTAGTAACTATTGTCTATTTTTCTTTGGTAGGTGTTCTTTGCTTGCAGTGGATGTCACATTTGCGCTCACAGGGACCTCCGCCAAAGCCACCGACGGACAAGTCAATCTCCTCTTCTCCATCTTCCCAGGTAAGTACACCACTTCCTTCATCTTCCACCAATTCTGACTCTACCCTCCAATCTAAACTACCGAACTTTGACTTCACACCAAAGTCTTCGCCCCATAATTCCCCACCACCTTCCCGTCCACAAAGCCCACCCGTCTTCCAAATGGCCGACCGTAGATAAACCGTCCACCAACAAGCCACCCAAGGTTTCACTGGTCTCGCCTCACCCATCACTGTCCCACCTATAGTAAATGAAAACTCATGGCAAATTCCCTCATATGCCATGACAACCATCACCAATAACATTCAGTTCCATGGTAGCGATGACGAGGATGCACCCGCCCACATAAATCGTTTCTCTCGCATGCTCGCCACCTTTAGCCTCCATGGAGCCCCAGAAGATGCCACCTATCTACAGCCTTTCCTGTTTTCACTTTCGGGTCGTGCAGCTACATGGTTGGACTCTCAGCCAACCAGTACCTTCACAACTTTGGCGGCCCTTCGTCAAGCCTTTCTGAACAAGTATTTCCTGCCCTCTAAAGCTTCACATCTTCGCGATCAAATTCACTTATTCCGCATGGAGCCCGACGAGCCCTATTACCTTGCTTGGGAGCGTTTTCAAAACCTAGTCGCTCGTTGCTCCCAACACGGTTTCTCTAATTGGGCTCTTTGCGAGAAATTTTATAACGGTCTTACCCAAGAGACTCGTGATCGTTTTGACACTAATGCGGGAGGTCACATGATGGGAATACTTTCTATCCCCGAGTGTTTAGAGCGTTTCGAGAGCTTTGCCCAATCTCAAGCTCAGTCTGATCGACGGTATGCGAGTGGTAATTCAAATACCACTACTAGTGCACCCACTCAAGGAGTGAACCATGTCACCATGGATCCTAGTATAACCGCCGTGTTAGAAACCGTCACTCGAGAGCTTAAAGAGATCAAGCCGAAAGTTGATAAGTGTGAGTATTGTCGAGGGGGTCATGATACTAGTGCGTGTCCATTGTTGATTGGTGAGGAACAGGTCTATTTCATAGGAGGAGGTCTAGGTAGAGGTCAGGGTAGTGGTTTTGGAAGTAATTTCAACTCAGGGTGGCGCAATAATAATAATAATTTTAATAATAATAATAGCTTTTGTTCCACCGGTAACCCCCCTGGTTTCCAAGAAGCTCAAAATCCCAACAGGGGGCACGGTTCGTTCTATGGTGGGGGGTCAAATGGGCAGTTCAACAAAGGGTTCAATAGTCAGATTGGGGTGAGGGTCCAAGTAGTCAGGGGTCAACTAGTGATGTAGGGGGTAGTCTTCAGCGGTTAGAAGCCATGATAAGCCAATTACTCGTCAAAGACCAAACCACCCAAAAGGTTATCGCCGAACACGACCTTCTACTAAAGACCACCAAGCCTCATTCCAAAACCTTGAGAGAGTTGTGGTGACATGTCTAGGAAACTTGAGGAGAGACTGCCCGGGCAGTTTTCAGGTAGCACCCAACAAAACCCTAATGCCCAAGCCAAGGCCATTACCACACGTAGTGGCAAGACCGTAGGGAACCCGAGAGTTGAGGAGAGAGTTGAGAGTGAGGATGATGAGATAGTAGATGAGGAGATTGAGATGGAGGCGCCCGGAAAAGTGCAACCTAGGCTAGTCCCAGCAAGTACCGCACAGCCCGATGAGCCCCTAGGTGAGAAGAGAGTAGAGAAACCGCTCGTAGATGTTAGACCGTCTCCACTTGTGGACCATTCCCGTGTCTCGTTTCCGTCACGTCTTAGGAACCAAAAGTACTCTAGGGAATACGGGCACTTTTTAGACATCTTCAAGCAATTGAAGATTAATCTACCCTTCATAGAGGCACTCCAATCCATGCCTAAGTATGCCAAGTTCTTGAAAGACCTTCTTCGGAACAAGGAGAAATTAGGGGAGTTGTCTAATGTTCAATTGAATGGAGGGTGTTCAGCAGTTGTTCTAAACAAGCTTCCCGAGAAGCTCACCAATCCCAGTATTTTTACCATCCCATGTCTATTCGATAGTAACACCAACACTCAAGCCTTAGCCGACCTAGGTGCTAGCATCAATTTGATGCCCTTTTCTCTCTATGAGAAGCTAGGCTTAGGCGAACTTTCACCTACCCGTATGACATTTTCTTTAGCCGGTCCGTCCGTTAAGTATCCGAGGGGTGTTGTTGAGAATTTGCTTGTTAAGGTCGACAAGTTCGTTTTTCCCGCCAATTTCGTTATTCTTGATATGGAAGCTGACGAGAGAGTTCCTATCATATTAGGTCGTCCTTTCTTGCGTACCGCAAAAGCTCTCATCAATGTTTATGATGGCCAGCTTACCCTTCGAGTCGGTGAGGAGAGAGTTACCTTTGAGATTGACCATTCCATGAATCATCCGAGTGGGTCCGATGACTATAGTGGTCCATGCCATTCCGTCTATTTCTTGAATTCATTCATCTCGTACGTTGACCATTGTTTAGAGTTTGTTAGTGGGGCCGACTTGGTAGGAGGAGAGGTAGTTGATGAGGAGTCGTTAGGATTAGATGAGAGTGAGGATGAGGGATTTCTTCAATTCCCAAGATACTTGTCGTTAGTGAGGACACCACCCAACCACCGCCCTTAGAGCTTAAGGTCCTTCTTTCCCACCTAGAGTATGCCTACTTAGGAGAGGGATCCGAGCTACCCGTTATCATATCATCGAAATTAGGGGAAGGTGAGAAGTTGAAGTTGTTGGATGTGTTGAGGGCCAAAAAAGAGGCCATTGCATGGAGGTTGTCCCACATTAAGGGTATAAGCCCTTCTTATTTCACTCACTGGATTCTCATGGAGGACAATTTTAAACCGGTGGTGCAACCTCAGCGACACCTCAATCCAAACATGCAAGATGTAGTGAAGAAGGAGGTGATGAAACTTTTAGATGCCGGGATGATATATCCCATTTCGGATTCACCATGGGTGAGTCCCACTCAGGTTGTCCCTAAGAAGGGAGGGATGACCGTTGTCAGAATTCAAAAAATGAGCTTCTCCCTTCTCGCATGGTCACGGGTTGGCGAGTGTGCATCGACTACCGGAAATTGAATGATGCCACCTGAAAAGACCACTTCCCATTGCCCTTTATCGATCAGATGTTGGAGCGCCTCGCGGGTCAACAGTTCTATTGTTTCCTAGACGGCTTTTCTGGTTATTTCCAAATCCCCATCGCACCGGAGGATCAGGATAAAACCACCTTCACATGCCCCTATGGCACTTTTGCATACCGACGCATGCCGTTTGGGCTGTGTAATGCTCCAGCAACCTTTTAGAGGTGTATGGTTGCCATATTTCAGGATATGATTGAGAGTTCCATGGAAGTGTTCATGGATGATTTTTCGGTATATGGCAACTCTTTCGATCAGTGTTTGAGTAATTTAGAGTGGATGTTGAAGAGATGTGTCGAGACGAAGTTGATGCTAAATTGGGAGAAGTGTCACTTCATGGTGACTGAAGGAATTGTGCTAGGTCATAAGATCTCGAGGGATGGCATAAAGGTAGATAGGGCAAAAATAGACACTATTAGTAGGTTGCCTCCACCCACTAGCGTGAAGTTGATTCGTAGTTTCTTAGGTCATGCGGGCTTCTATAGACGCTTCATTAGGGATTTCTATAAGATCACATGCCCCATGACCCGTCTGCTAGAGAAAAATGTTCCATTCATCTTTGACGAGGAATGTCTCAAGGCCTTCAACTTTTTGAAGGAACAGCTTGTTAGTGCACCCATTCTTATCTCGCCCGACTGGAGCTTGCCCTTTGAGCTCATGTGCGATATGAGTGACTATGCCGTTGGAGCGGTTTTAGGACAAAGAAGGGAAAAGCACTTTCACCCGATTTATTACGCGAGCAAAACACTGAATGATGCTCAAGAGAATTACACCATGACTGAAAAGAAGCTCTTAGCCGTAGTATTTGCTTTCGACAAATTCCGCTCATACCTCGTGCTCTCTAAGACCATAGTATTCACCGACCATTCCGTGTTGCGTTTTCTCTTCCAAAAGAAAGACGCCAAACCTCGACTCATTCGGTGGATTCTCTTGCTTTCCGAGTTTGACACCGAAAATAGGGATAAGAGTGGGGCTGAGAACGTAGCCGCCGACCACCTTTCACGTCTAGAGGACCCTAGGAGAGAGGAGATTCGTGAGGAGGAGATAGGGGATACGTTCCCTCACGAATCAATTGAGTTTGTAGAAGCCGAGAGGCAAGGATTTTCGTGGTTTTGTGATTTAGCGAATTATCTTTCTAGTGGCGATATTGTTAAGGGCATGACCACACAACAACGTAGGAAGTTCCTTAGTGAGTCGAGGAAGTATGTGTGGGATGACCATTTCCTCTATAGGATTTTGAGCGTTGTGTGTCGAGAGAGGAGGGTTGGAACATCCTTAAACATGTGCATGAGGGTCTAACAGGAGGCCACCATGGTGCCCATGCGACCGCACAAAAGGTGTTCGATTGTGGTTTCTATTGGCCAACCGTACTTCGTGATGCCGAGGGGTTTGTGAAAACGTGTGACGCTTGTCAATGAACCGGCAACATTTCGGCCAAGAATGAGATGCCTCAAAACCCGATCCAAGTGGTGGAGGTTTTTGATGTGTAGGGCATTGACTTCATGGGACCTTTCCCCGCCTCAAAAGGGAATCGATATATACTTGTTGCGATTGACTACGTGTCCAAATGGGTTGAGGCTCAAGCTCTTCCCATGAATGAAGCCCG
Organism: Scalesia atractyloides; assembly: GCA_947069175.1. Classification (NCBI taxonomy): domain Eukaryota; kingdom Viridiplantae; phylum Streptophyta; class Magnoliopsida; order Asterales; family Asteraceae; genus Scalesia; species Scalesia atractyloides. The sequence continues at coordinate 35,977,800 of CAMTDV010000030.1, forward strand.
AGTGGTATTGAATTTCCTCAAGAAACTCTTTTTCCGTTTCGGTACACCTAAAGCCTTAATTAGTGACCGTGGTACTCATTTTTGCAATGCATTGATGGAGAAGTTGCTTGCACATTACGGAGTCACTCATCGTTTGTCTACCGCCTACTATCCACAAACGAGTGGACAATTGGAGAACGCGAATCGCGGTATCAAGCGTATCTTAGAGAAAACAGTCGGTAAGAATAGGAAAGATTGGTCCGACAAGCTTGACGATGCATTGTGGGCGTTTAGAACCGCCTACAAAACACCATTAGGGACCACACCATTCATGATCATATATGGTAAAGCTTGTCATCTCCCCGTAGAGCTAGAACACCGTGCCCTTTGGGCGTTGAAAACCGTTAACCTTGACATGACCGAAGCCGCTAGAAAACATTTCTTTCAAATTCATGAGCTAGAGGAGCTTAGGGATGCGGCTTATGCTCGATCTTGGGGCATTAAGGAAAAGACGAAAGCCCTTCATGATCACAAGTTGAAGAAGATCAATGAGTTTAGTAAGAGCGATCGAGTGCTACTTTACAATTCTAGGTTGAAGTTGTTTGCGGGAAAGTTGAAGTCGAAGTGGTCGGGTCCTTACATGGTGCATGATGTGTTTCCATATGGAGCGGTTGAGATTATGGATGAGTCCGATGGCCGAAGTTGGAAGGTGAATGGCCATCGTTTGAAGCACTACATTGGCGGACCACTAGATAAGAATGAGAGGGAGGACACTCCTCTTGAAATTCCACCGAAAGCCACCACTTAGTGTTTTGGGTGAAAACCCAAGTGTACCGTTTTTACCTTTTGTATACAAGTCATAGTTGTTTATTTTCTTGCTTTCTAACGTTATTTTGGTAGTTTGTCGTTCTTTGTTTTGTCTGTTTGAGAATTTTCGCAGGTTTCATGATCGTTACTGAAGGGAAAAAGCATGAGTAGAGAAGTTTCAGGTTTGTTTGTTTGATACTTAGAAAAAATTTGGGGTTTTGGATAGTTGGAAGTGATTGAAAATTTTTCTAAGGCATTGGGGTTGCAAAACTTTGGAATTGGAAATTTTCTAAGGCATGAAGCCTCAAAATCTTGCAAACTTTCTGTAAAAAAAAGGCACCCTCGCGCCGCGCTAAGGCCCGTCGCGCTACGGGACGGGGCAGTTCGATTTTTAATTAAAAAGGGTAGCGCCGCGCTACGAGACGCCCCCTGTCTTACCGTTAGCGCTACACGAGGCCCTCGGGGGTCAGATAAAGTTGTTTCTTTTGAACCCCTTGCTGCATAATCACCCCATCTCCTCTATACGAAACCCTAGCCACTTTTCACACACAAACCATCATATCTCAGCCATTTTACCACCAAACCGCGCCATTTTTCTTCCTACATCACCACAATCACTTCCCCTACAATCCCCACCATCCGTTTTGCCGAACTTCACGATATTTCTTCACGTTTTTAGATGATTTCGAGCACCACAACACCAAGTCTTAATTTTTCTTGCTTAATCCGACTCCAATGTATGTTTTTCTGTGATTTCTCTCTTGTAGGTTACTTTATTTACCATTTTTTAGAGTCGGGTCAGTTGTTTAGTTCTAGGGTTTGGTTGGTTTGTTAAAGTTGTGATTTTTTCCCGATTAGATGATGGCTAGAGGTTGTAGTTGGGTTGGTTTGGGATGATTATTCACAATGTGGTTTGTGGGAGGTCCGGTTTGGTTTGCTTGAGGTTGTTTGAGTTTTGCGGGATGTGTTTGGACATTGGGGCTACTAGTATGGATGTTTTGGGTAATGTTTGGCTAAACTAAGTTATGATTCGTAAAAAAAATAAGTTTTTTTTAACTGATTTTTTGAATCAAAGTAGTTTTCCAAATAAACCGTTTGCACAAGGCGCCTCATTTATGCTTCAAGGTTTCAAAAGTTCACTTGTTTAGCCTCAATGTCGGGATTTATTGGCACTTATGCTTAATTGAGGACAATTAAAGTGTCGGGAGGAGCTAGTGTACATTGAGTCTCGAGTCATTTGAATTTTTGAGTCTTTAGTTAGTTAGTTTTTAGAGTTTAGTGTCGGGTTTACTAATATGCACGTACAAGTTCAATACATCTTGCCCGTTCTCAATCTCCATTCGGGCAAGTTTGTTGACAAACTTAAGCTTTTGTAAAAGGTAACCCATGTTTTTAGTCATCTTTATTTTCGGTTTCAGTCGCGAATGTAATGCTATACGGCTGATTCCAAATTAAAATAAATAAATAAATAAATAAAATAAAATAAAAATAAAAATACCAAAAATAGCTTGTTTTAATATGATTTGTATCGCTTAAATCTTTATCTTGTGTTTGAAGGAAATGTCAGGTGAAGGTTCTTCTAGGGATCCAAAGAGACAAAGAGGCCCATCTCCTCAGCCACAAGGAGACCTGGCACCAGACCCAAGAAGAAGAAGAAGAAGATACCGTAATCGAGATCAGAGACTTTATGGTCGGCCTGAGAGGCTCGTCGAGCACCCGGTTCTGGACTTTGAGGAAGATACCGAAGGAAGAGAAAAACTGGTTAAGTATGCGAAGACAGACTGGGATTGGTTAAATAAGATGGGGGTTCGCGAGAGGATTGCAGATTTGTTGGGGCCGAGAATGATAATGGCTTTGGATTTCCGTTGGCCCCAATATCAAGAGTTGACTATCGAGTTTCATTGTACTTTTCGTCACAATGAAGGTACATTTGCTGAAAAGAACGCGATGTCGTTCTCGTTGGGGAGGAATATCTATGAGATGAGTATCCCGCAGTTTGGGGTTGCTTTGGGTTTCTACACGGTCGAAGAGGTTCAGTCTGATGAGTTTAATAATGGTCTGAGAGGAGTTTACAATCATGCAAGGCAAAACTGCCTGGGTCCGCAGGTTTTAGTCGAGTTTTGGGAATCGATCTCTACAGCACGATTTGCCGGTACGAACCTCACCACCACGGTTCGTGACCCTATTTATAGATATATTCTGAAGGTGCTTGTGACTACCATTGTGGGGCGAAAGTCGGGAGAAAACAAAGAGAATTGGTTGGATATTTTCGCTTTGATGTGTATGGTCGAGAAAAGAAACTGGAATTTGGCGAGTTTCTTTGCCTGGTCGTGTAACAGAACCCGTAGGGGTGGTAACAGGGCGGCATTGGATTTGGGGTCGTACATTGGTAGACTTGCAACTAATTTGGGGGCGTTTTCGAAATACCGAGTGGAACATATGCATGAGGGTTTACCGACGGTTAATTGGAGTATCGACGATTTACAGTCGGCGGGCATTTTGTCGTATTCGGACCCACCAAAGTGGAATGTGATGCAGGGAGCACAGTTTCAGCCACCGGCAGGCACCGAGGCAGCCGATGTTCTACAGGGTGTTGTGCCGCCACGTGTGCAGAGGCCCAGGTTGAGGCACGAGATTCCAGCCGCTCAGCACCCACTTCGCCAGCCACCACAGCCACGACCCGACCCGATTACACATGAGGCAGTTTATCATTTGACCCAGCAGAGGTTTGATAGGTTAGAAACCAGGGTGTGTGTGGACCAGCAGTGGAATATGTAGAGCCACCATAGGCAGGATTACATGCTGTGATATATGATGCAAGGTATGGATCTTAATGTACCACCACTGTTCTCTGAGTTACTTCCCCCGCCTGATTATGGTGCTAAGCAGCAGCACCCTTATGTTTATGGTCAATACCCGGGGTATGACCAGTGGGGAGGCCAGAGTGGCTATGGGTACGACTACGGTGGTCAGTATGGAGCGGGAGGCTCGGGTTCACACCACATGGATGAGGGAGATGATGAGTGATGAAGATGGTTCGAAGCAGCATATATCCTTTCATGTTTATTATCATTTTATGTTGTTTTAGTAGTTCGATGTGGTTGTATTAGTTAAGACAATTTAATTTGTGTTTGTTTGAATTTCGGACGATAGTAGCTCGGATATTTGTGTTTTGTTTGGTTGGTATGGTATGTGTGTTTTAGGTTGATGTTTGGAGCCGCTTTCTGTTCGTGTGAGAGAGTTTGGTATTGTTTGCTGAGCACGTTCGGTATTGGAGGGCATATGTGGAATTGACTGGCGCGTTGACAGTCTCACATTTTTCGAGCTAAGTCTTTTTCATTGTAGAATTTTGTATTTTGCTTTCTTTAGTTTTTGAATTCGTAGGTAGTGTGTAGTCTAGTTTTGTGTTTTGTTCGATTCTTGCAATAGGGACAATGCAAATCTCGAGTGTGGGGATGGGACATTACGAGTCTCCGTTAGAGTCTAGTATAGTTGAGTCGTTGAGTTATTTTTTTTACCATAAAAAATCCCAAAATCTAAAAAAATTGAAAAATTAGAAAATGTCTTTTGAATAAAGAAGTTTGCAGAAAAATAAAAGGAAAATGACAGATTTTGTTCGGGGTTGAATAATGATAATATGAGAAAAAATAGTCGAGCTTGTGTCTAGTTCGGGGTATGCGGGTAGGCTCGAGTCGGTTCTAGGTTCCTTTGATTTAATATACCCTAATTGTCGGTTTACTAGTGGGTGCTCATCTAGGAAAATTGGGAAATTGAAACCGCCAAAAATAGTATAAGGAATGCCGTAATAAGCCAAAATCGGTAGAATTTTTAATCATGAAAAAAATTGAGCTAGAAACTAAGAAAAGTAGTGCAGGTCTACGTAATCTAGGTTGGGGATAGCGACTCTGACTTAGATTGCCACTGGGATGTGTGAAATCAAATTGCATAAAAAATTACCGAAGCCTATTGTAACCCAAGTTGGGGATAGCGACTCTACAGCCGGAATGCCTCTGGGTTAGGTAAAGCATCATCTACGCTCAAAAGTAAAAGAAAAAAAAGAGAAAAAAAATTGGTTTCAAATTCTTTTGATTGTGGTATAAAACGGTTAGGAATTGGTCCAGTGATCGTTCCTTTTGTTCTATAAGCTTAGGTGGGAATAGATGTACTGTGGCTTCTAGTGTGAGACCCTAGGTAGATTGATCGCACATGAACTAAATTGCATGATAAGGGCTTGGAACCGGGTTTGGGTTTAAGAGGACAAGTATACCTGCAATCGTGGCTAACGTGAGTCTTGGTTTTAAATAATGTAATCTATACTTTGACCCGGATAATTTTCTATTTCTGATTCCGTTTTGCATAGATTCTTTTTCAGGGACGAAAAAGTCTTAAGTGTGGGGATGTTCGATGTTCTGCAAAGTACATGTGTTTATAGTGTATATTTTGGTCCGTTTTTAGATAGTTTGAGTCTAGTTTAGGCTAGAATTTCGATACTGTTGACGTTAAGCTTTGATTTCAGGTCCCGTTGCTTAAAGTATTGAAAAGCGAAAAAATACGAGCAGTTTGGAAGGAAAACGGGAACCGAACGCGAAACCGAGCAGCTGGAGTTAAATGAAAAAACAAAAACAGCAGTCATAGGGGCGCCGCGCTACGCGACGCCCTAGCCTCCTACCCGTCGCGTGAAATTTAGTTTGTTGATTCGGTTTGAGCAGGATTTCGGGGTATATAATGAAACGTAGGGTTACAAATTTTGGAGTTCTTGCAGCCGGTTTTGGAGACATATCAGCTGAGTTTGGAGGTTTCGAAGCTCGGGAATCTTCTGCCAAGCGAAGATTGAAGATTAGAGACTTTCTCGGGTTTACACGATGCTTGTTTGTCTTGTTTTCTCTTTTCTAAACTTGTAATGATGAATTCTAGTTTGATTACTCTTCTTTTGTTTTCATAAATGACTATGCTTGGCTAAATACCTTTAACTACCTAGATTAGATGATCGGATTTGATAAAGTTTGAACCTTTTTAGTTAATTGCATGTTTTTATGGGTTAATTGTGTTTTGTAAAGAGTTTGCTTATCTTGCTTGGTGTGTATGCGTACTTTAATTTGGTTTATTGTTTTCTAGTGCTTCGTATGATTCTTGGTGACTGTCTATATCACGGAATAGATTCATACTAGATTGTGAATTTTGGTGAGTGTCTATATCACAGAATAAATTCATAATCTTTAGGGTTAATCGGACAATAAACTTTAGAAGCGTTAGTTAATGGTTTGCTAGATTTTAGTGTTCTACTAGTCCTAATAGCTGGAAGGTGAGGGGCTATTGGTAGGTCTTACCCGACGAATTGCTGTAGACAGGCTTTGGAAAAAGTTATGAATTAGTTGACCCATCGGTTTATTAGTCTATCAAGTCAAGTTAAGATATTCAAACTACCCTAGATCTATAATTGGAAAAGAGTAGGTCAACATTAGGGTACTTACACAATAATTAGACAACTGGAAAGACGTCTAATCAACCGGTAGGATTAACGACCTAGGTAATGCCATAAGTTTCACCTCGAGAAGGGTTGAGGAGCTTAGTTGGTGTTTAATAGGTGTAGTATCATAAGATCCTGTTTCCATAAAACGTGTAATTGACTTAATTGGTAAATTCTTAACATCAATCCAAGATTCTAGTCTAGGTAGTCTCCATCATCACTTGAGAACAAAACCTCATCTTAGTTCGTATTAGCATAACTTTAGTTAATATTTAGTTTAAAATAGATTTCCTAAGATTTTCCGTAACCCCCCCCCCCAACAATTAAAACAGTTTGAGTCGTGTCTGTCCGAGTCTTTCAGAGTCTAATCAACGTAATTAGTAGAGTCCTGTGGGTTCATATCCGGACTTACTTAGGTTATACAACATTGATCGGCACTTGCCGATTGTGTGGTTTAGGTTTAAGTCGAGTCTAGTTTTTAAAGCTTTTTAGTGTCTAGCTTAGAGAGTCTAAAGTAGTTAATTTTTATAGTCTGTTTAGCACACATCAACTATGATGAATTGATTTGATTCAAGTTTGAACCTTTTTCGTTAATTGCACGTTTTTATGGGTTGATTGTGTTTTGTTTAGTTGATTGATTTAGTGTGTATGCGTGCTTTAATTTGGTTTATTGTTATCTATTGCTTCGTGTGAATCTTGGTGGTTGTCTGCTACGGAATAGGTTCATGCTAGATCTTTGACTTTGTGTCTTTGACCTTTAGGGTGAATTGGCCAATAAACCTTAGAAGTGATAGTTAATAGTTTGCTAGATTTTAGTGTTCTACTAGTCCTTATAGCTGGAAGGTGCGGGGCTATTGGTAGGTCTTACCCGGCGAATTGCTTTAGAGAGTCTTTGGAAAAAGTCGTGCCTTAGTTGCCCCGTCGGTTTATTAGTCTATCAAGTCAAGTCAAGATACTCAAACTACCCTAGATCTATAATTGGAAAAGAGTAGGTCAATATTAGGGTACTTACACAATAATTAGATAACTGGAAAGAAGTCTAATAACCAGTAGGATTAACGGCTTAGGTAGTGCCATAAGTTTCACCTCGAGAAGGGTTGAGGGGCTTAGTTGGTGTCTTAATAAGTTTACTATCATAAGATCCCAGTTCCATAAAACGTGTGATTGACTTAATCTGTAAATTCTTAAAATCAATCCAGGATTCTAGTCTAGGTAGTCTTCATCACCATCTGAGTTCAGTCTTCATGTTAGTTCGTATTCGTATAATTTTAGTTGATAATTAGTTTGATAGATTTCTTTAGAAATTTCAATAACCCCCCCCCCCCCAACAATGAAGCAGTTTGAGTCGTGTTTGTCCGAGTCTATCAGAGTCTAGTTAGCGTAATCAGTAGAGTCTTGTGGGTTAGATATCCGGACTTACTTAGGTTATACTACATTGGTCGGTACACTTGCCGATTGTGTGGTTTAGGTTTAAGTCGAGTCTAGTTTTAAAGCTTTTTAGTGTCTAGCTTAGAGAGTCTAAAGTAGTTAGTTTTTATAGTCTGTTTAGCACACATCAACTATGATGAATGGATTTGATTAAAGTTTGAACCTTTTTCATTAATTGCACGTTTTTATGGGTTGATTGTGTTTTGTAAAAAGTTTAGTTGATTGATTTGGTGTGTATGCGTGCTTTAATTTGATTTATTGTTATCTATTGCTTCGTGTGAATCTTGGTGGTTGTCTGCTACGGAATAGGTTCATGCTAGATCTTTGAATTTGTGTCTTTGACCTTTAGAGTGAATTGGATAATAAACCTTAGAAGTGGTAGTTAATAGTTTGCTAGATTTTAGTGTTTTACTAGTCCTTATAGCTGGAAGGTGCGGGGCTATTAGTAGGTCTTACCCGACGAATTGCTTTAGACAGTCTTTGGAAAAAGTCAAGCCTTAGTTGCCCCGTCAGTTTATTAGTCTATCAAGTCAAGTCAAGATACTCAAACTACCCTAGATCTATAATTGGAAAATAGTAGGTCAATATTAGGGTACTTACACAATAAGTAGATAACTGGAAAGAAGTCTAATAACTGGTAGGATTAACGGCCTAGGTAGTGCCATAAGTTTCACTTCGAGAAGGGTTGAGGGGCTTAGTTGGTGTCTTAATAGGTTTACTATCATAAGATCCCGGTTCCATAAAACGTGTGATTGACTTAATCGGTAAATTCTTAAAATCAATCTAGGATTCTAGTCTAGGTAGTCTTCATCACCATCTGAGTTCAGTCTTCGTGTTAGTTCGTATTCGTATAATTTTAGTTGATAATTAGTTTGATAGATTTCTTTAGAATTTTCAGTAACCCCCCCCCCAAACAATGAAATAGTTTGAGTCATGTCTGTCCGAGTCTATCAGAGTCTAGTTAGCCTAATCAGTAGAGTCCTGTGGGTTCGATATCCGAACTTACTTAGGTTATACTACATTGATCGGTACACTTACCGATTGTGTGGTTAGGTTTAAGTCGAGCCTAGATTTTAAAGCTTTTTAGTGTCGAGTCTAGAGAGTCTTATTTGGTTAATTGTAATAGTCTGTTTAGCACACATCAGTAGCTTATGGTAGTCCCTTGCGATGTGGGGCCATTGTGTATAAAAAACAAAAATTCTCAAAATTCCTCCACCATGTACACGGGTTTTTACCCCTTTTCCCACTACAAGTTCTTCTTTGTCTTCTTCATTGCTCTCAAACAAAACCATAACTTCCATAGCCTCAAACATTCACTATTTTCTCAAATCTAAACCAAATCGAGTGGTTTTTGGGTCTATTTTGGCGAGTATTTCATGGAATCAAGATTTGTGCTTGCATTACCAAAAATCTTTCGTTTTGGTGGTTAATTTCGAACCCTAGGGTCCGAAATTTTGAGGGTTTTGTGGGTTTTTGGTTTAGTTTGAAGTTTGTGTCATTCTCATCATCTCTAAAGTGAAGGTATGCAATTTATGTTCATTATTTGAAGTACATTGCAGGTTTGTAAGTTTTCATCTTTGTTTTTGGTTACACACTTGCTTGTAATGGTAGGATGGTATGAACTTGTTAAGTTTGTATGGGGTTATGGTTGTAGATGATAAGTGGTTATGTTAAACATGATTTTTGGGCAGAATTTTTGCTAACCTAGGGAAATAGTGTCCAAATTTTTGCAAAAAGATGAATAATGGGTTTGACTTACATCTAGAACCATGGTGTTAAGCAAGTGTGGGGAAATGAGAGTTTTCTGGTTGTGTTGTGGTTGTGATTCACAGGATTATGGGCAGAAAAGGCAAAGAACAAGTTGGGTCTTCTAGTAACCCGACTGAGAACCCGAGATGGAAAAGGAGATTGTACCATTTAGCTGATCAAGACATAGAGGAAGAACAACATGAAGAGGAGCAGCCGAGAGGGCCGAAGCTGAAGTGGACATCCGGGCCTTTGCAAGACCAACCAGCCGAATGGCAAGCTGAATTGTTTCATGATCAGATGAATAAACTGGTCCAGCGCAAAGAAGCGTTTATCTGTGAGAAAGAAGTTCGGGAGGCGGATTTTTGTCCATTTGGGATTACCGATAAATTCTGATCTTTAGGTTGGAGGCGGCTTTAAAATGTTATGATCAAGAGGGAAAGAATTTGTATGATGCGGAAATTCAAGAGTGGATGGCCACTCTAAGATGTCCTCCATATCGGGATGCATAAAAAATGAAGTTGATCGGTACAGTGCACGGAATTGGTGTGGAAATGTCTTTCGATTCTTTGCGAAGGGTGGCAAAGTTTGATAGCAAACCCACGAACCAGTATAAGATCCCAAAGTTGGAAGACTTGTATCTTGAGCTTGAAAAACACCCAAGGTGGAACTTGATGTTGGAATATTTGTTCTTACCGGGTACTACACACGGGAAATTGTATCGCAGGAATTTGAGAATCAAAGCAAAGTTGATGTTAATGATCTGCATGCAAAATGTTATTCCTCGACGGGGTGACAAGGTCGAAGTACGATATCCGGAGGTGCCAGTTTTGTATACATTGTTAAATGGGGGCCCACTCTTTCCGTTCCGGTTTCTAGTATTGAACAACATTTGGATAAGTCGGAATAGTGATCAAAGGAAGATAATACCGCATTATAGACTCATCACTGCACTACTCAAGATGTATGGGGCAATCGGGGCAGATGATAAGAGGTCTTACAAAAAAATAAAACTATTTGATGTGAAACAGTTAGGGGTCTGTTGGAAGTATGTGGAATCCGAGAGATATAATAAGTTAAAAAGTGAAGGTCAAAGATGGAGGGCTTTGAAGGCGGATGCGAGGCCGTTGCAGCCGGGTGAGGCCGACGAGCCCGAGAGTGAGGATGAGGCTCCAAGTGGTGATGATGAGTATATGGATGATCCGTATGTGGTGCCTATAGATACGGATCGAGTTGGGCCGAGTGGAAGTGAGAGAAGAGGAGGAACTCAATCGGGGTATATGGGGAGTGCATTTGACTTTGCACAAATGTCGTATGATCCGGATTGGGCTCATATGGGGACGATGGAAAAGGCTGTTGATCGTATGCGTCCACCTATATTCTCGGATTGGCCCGAGTCGAGCCAAATATCTTTTGATCATCAAACTTTTATGGGAGCAAGTATGAAACGAGCACTAAAGCAAAACTATGACTGTCAAGAGCAATGGAACCATACACGCGCTTATGCTTTCGAGGAAGAGATGAATAACAGATATGTTGATGATCAAAACCGGCGGATGCATGACGATTGGCACGCGGGCCGACCGGTTGTGGATGATCCACCCATAGTTGATTACACTGCTCTACCACCTTATGATGGTAGTGTTTCATATCCCACACCGCCACTACATCACTCTCAATGGGTGGATCCCAACCAGGTGCCGAATCAACAAGCCGGTGAAGGAAGCAATGGAAGCGGTGTTTTCGGATTTGGAGAATTCTCAGAGATGATGACATCCATCTTTGGACCTCCTCAACCGCGATATTATTGACCAAGTTGTGCTCAGTCTTACTTTGTATATTGTTATGTATATATTTGTGTTTATGTTCATGGTTGGTGGTTAAGGTGGTGTGTTGATGTTGATGTTATGTTATTGGGTTGTGTAAGTTGGGGTGTTAGTAGTGTGTTTGTTTAAAAAAATTGTGGTTTGAGTGACGAAACGAATATTGGTGTTGAGATGTTTTTGCAATCATTCCCTTTCAAAACCATACATTGGGGTCAATGTATCCCAAGTGTGGGGATGGGGGAAATTTTTGAAAAATTTGAAAATTATTGAAATCAAGCAAAAATTTGTCTAACTTTGAACACTTTACACTAAAACCTCATGACACACCGGTAACCCCGTACACCCTTTCTTGGTGAGAGTTTGAGCCACTTAATTGATATACATGATGACATTTTCTTTGATGTGAGTGGCAATGGTTGGGGGTATATTAGAACTTGTACTTGAATGCGGTTTGAGGCCTTAGCTTGACATGAATGTGAAAAGGATAAAGGCATTAAGTAGCCTCGTCTTGGTGTTGCGAGTGTGGGATTTGGGGGGTTGGACCTCATAAATTATATATATGAGCTTGGTAGCGAGAGGGGCGGGGGTTTGGACTTTTAGTAGCTATTTTGAACCTAGAGCCGATCATTTGTTAGCCCATGCCTAGTTCTCCAAAATTTTCACCCGTATTTGACCCGGTCTAGTATTGTTAGCATTTCGTTTTAGTTTGTTTGTTCTACATGTTATATTGTTGCATTGTTTGTTTAAAAAAAGAGAGAAAAAGAGAAAAGAGGGAAGAAATTGAATGAGGAATGAGATGTATTGTGTATAATTGTTTATGTTTGTTAGAGGTTAATAAAAAGATCGGGTCGAATCATGTGCTACTACATATATATTTCCATTTCCTACCCATATGCCTAGCCTTGTTACAACCCTTAAGTCCCTTTGATTCACGTGCATGTTTTAGCGACTTTTAGGCAAAGGATCGATTTAGGTACAAGCATATTACTGTACAACCAACCATTTGCTTGGAGTGTGTTCTAGCTCATATTTGCTAGTTATTATTTGTCACCGAGAGGAGCATTATTGTGAGGGGTGTGTTATGCAGATATTTAGGAAAGAGTTAGTAAAACGATGACATTTGTTGCTTGATTTATGTTGATCACTTGTGGAGTTGATATTTGTTTTTGATGAGTTGCTTTGGGGCAAGCAACGGTTAAGTGTGGGAATGTGACGGGAGGTCCATGGGACAACCCTTATGTGGTTTAAATGATGTAAAAATCCTATATTTAACCGCTAAATTGCTTGGAATTGTATGACTACGGTGAATTCTTATTGTAGGTACAAAAGGCCTAAAGAAGCAAGGTTTTACGTTGGAGTGATGTTTGCATGTTTGCTGGTGTAAAAGAGATGAAAGATACAAGTTTACAAAGAAACCAAGGAGTTGTGCTTGACCTCCACCGTAGCTTACGGTGGCTTCTGAAGATCATTTGTGCGTCGCAAGGCAGCTTAGTTTCACCGTAGGGTTTTTCTGTTGCCACCATAAGCTACGGTGCCCACCGTAGCTTACGATGGTCCCCAACGCAAAAAGTTGTAACTGCCATATATGTGCGATTTTTTGGTGTCTTTTCATTATCTCATCATTGGGACGTTGCAGAACAGTTTGGGGAGGCGATTTTGGCTAGTTTACTTGTGTTCTTGTCAATTCTAAATATATGGTTTGTGTTTTTAATTCGTATGAACATTGAATTTGATGTGATGATGATTCACCACACCATGAGCGGCTAATTTCATTGGTCTTCATCCTAGAGGTAAGGTTTTGCTTTTAGACACTATGTTAATGCTTAAATTTCTAGAATAATAACTTGCAATGTTTGTCTAGTTACTATGGTGATTGGATATTTGTTTATAACTTGTTAGTTGTGTTTGATCTGATTCTAAACCATACGTTCTTGGTGCCATTGGCAATCGAGATATCATGGGAGGGATTAGGGTTGGATAATAATTAATTGATCATCGGGTAACAACCTCGCGTTCTAGTAATCCGAGTACTTCATTCCCTTTTATCACAAACAAGTAACCAAACATGAGCCATGTCTATGTGGTTCTTTCTAGTGAGCATGAACATTAGTGTCAATTAAAACCTGAAACCTAGGATGGTCACTATCTCTTAATCTGTTTACAAAAACTCAATCTTTGATTTGCAATATAGGTTAATTAAAACCAGTCAATCCAATATCTGAGTTTACATTTTTGCAATTTAGTTTAATTTAGTTAATTTGAAAGCTACATAGTAAACACATTTTCCACATACTCCCTGAGTTCGATACCCACTTACCGCTAGCTATTTAGTTGTATTTGGATTAAATTTGCGTGAGACTTCGACATCACGTTAGATACAGATATCAATTAGATATATTCACTTGTGAGATGAAATCTAGGGAATCTCGATGCGGGAGTATATTGTGAGGTGGGAAACACAGTTAAGTTAAAGTTCCTAAAATTACCTAACGTATCTTGAAACAATTGAGAAATATGTAGAGGTTTAAGTGGATCAGTATACTAACAATCTAAGTAAATCTGTTTAACACATAAATTTTTATCAAAGATCAACGGTACTGGTGATATGTCTCAAATATTGATATGATCCTGTAATACAAACTCGCAAAAATATGTCTATAAATATGTTTGTACAAAGTTTACTTTTCATTTTAGAAAAACCCAAAAATATTTTCAATGTCTTTTAGAATAAACTTTGAAAATTACAAAAAAAGATTTGATTTCTATCTTAGTTTGTGACTACCGATGATGGAAAACTGATCTTCAAAGTCCGAAGCGACAGTTGCTAAAGGAAAGCTGAAGGATTACGGGTTGCGAGCTCATCTAGAATGAGAGAATATTTTGAAACGATGAAAAGTTCATTAATTAGAAACTTAAAATTCACGAAAGGCATCAGTTTGGTCATAAAGTGTTCAACCAAGGTCATTAACTTGGACTTGGTAGACAAATCGGTTAACCGAGGTCATTAACTTGGACTCAGTCAACTATGCGGGTTATCTAAACTGATGAACAATCTGAAAAAGGTGAAAATTTTGAAGTATGTTACACATCTCGTACGAATTGGTGTTCTGCATCGTACGAGTTGGCACCTCGCTCCAAATCTGAAGCCCTCTCCTACGAGGTGGCCCTGCCTATAAGTACTGAGCAACTAGTACGAGGCGTTCATATTCAGTGTTAGTGCGAGTCGAGACCTGTTTAGAGTGATTTGATCATTTAGTTTGAATTTTCACAAATCATTGCTATTATATACCTTGGGGAGGTTGATTCATACACCTCTTACAATGGTGAAGGTAAACAACATCGATTTAACCGTTAAATCTTGATAATCGGCCATACTGACTTTAAAACTTAGATCTAGGAATAATGGATCAGTCAAACTTAAAATTGAAAGTATATATGTGTTAATGAGCGTTATTAGGACATTTTGGAACCGTCAGTTTCATAAAATCATGTTTTTCGAGTTAAAGTGTTATTGAAAGTTATTTTTGTACGAGGTGACATGCACACCTCGTATGAAGTGATAACTGTCAAATGTCCAAAGTTATGGCACACCTCGTAGGAGGTGACATTGGTCAAAATTGTTAAGGGTTTTTAGCATACACCTCGTACGAGTTGAGGGTTACCACCTCATTCCTATGGCACCTCATTCTAAAGAGTTGGTATTTTTTTCTCCAAAATTTTTCTAAATATTGAAATCTCAGTGTTTACAGGCAAAGAAGACGTCTTTCAATCCTATTCACAATATTTGTTGTCTTATTGATGAAGAAATCCCATATATTGCACCGATTAAGGGGATTCTTGAGTTAATGGGACGTCTGCCAATTACAAAGGCTCTAACTGATAAACACAAGCCTTATCGCTCACACATTGAACTGTTCTGGAACGCTGCAAGATATGATGAAGATCAGAAAGCTATTTTCTCTACAGTAAGGATCGAGGATAAAGAATTTGAGGTCAAAATAACAGAAGAGTAGATTAGTCGAGTAGTGGGCTTTAACGACAAAAAAGGATTATCCAACAGGCTATCCTGAGAGAATGGTGAAGGGTTTCTTCTACCGAATCACAAACTTTAAGAAAGCAAATCATGGAAGGCCTTACAAGTTCTTCATACACTCTGTTATACAAGCCCTAAGTCACAGGAAGGGAGGCTATGATGATATCACCGACTATCAAATGTGTATGGTTATGGCTCTCGTTCTTAACATGCCATACAACTACTCAAAGTTGATATTTGAAAAGATGGTGCTAAACATTTCGAATGAGAAGATTTTGCAATATCCAAGATTTATATAGATGATGTTGGATGATCAGTTCCCAAACTTGGCAAAGGAAGACGATGATGAGATGAAGTTAAAACATATGGATGTGGAGACGTTGGAAAGATTGAATATATACATGAGGCAAGATTCAGAACCTATTGCTAAACCATTCTTTGGAGCAATCAACTTGAAGAATTGGTTCCCAAAAGAAGTGCTTATTGTGAAAAAGAAAATGTGACAAATAAAAGAAAGCATGCAATGCCAAAGAAAGCAGCAGGTACCTCCACATCAACTACTACTCAAAGGCGTAAATGTGCAGTTGTACGTACTTTACTTGTCGACGAGCCATAGATTAAAGAAGTGTAACACCCGTAAATTTTCGTCCAATTGTGAGGCGACACGTGTCCCAAATTTCCAGCTAAGGAAAGGTACTTTATCATTCAACTATGAAACAATACAAATTCGAACCTCCAATAAATCCCGACTATGAGGAAGGAGGAAGGAATTGTATTCTACGTTCATTGAAACGTGTTATCGTACCTCCAACTAATCCCGATTCTGGGAAGGAGAAAAATTATTATCATGCGTTAACTAAAACGTGTCCCGGATCTCCAACTAATCTCAAGTACAAGAGAGGAGAAGGACTAAATGTGCCAAATGGCCAAAGATGTAAAGTCCAAAGACTTACAGTGTAAAAATCTCAAAAAATTGCCTTTAAAGGTCCTTTACGGACCCCAAGGCTTAGTCCTTACAATCCGTAAGGATGTTGGGTTTAATTTGGTGCGCTGAAGGTCCCTACGGACCGTAAGCAGTGAACCCTTACGGTCCGTAAGGGGTCATCTGGCAGTTCAGAACTTGCAACCCATGGCTTTTAACCACAAGGTGACATCTAGCTCGAATTGCCACCTTTTCTCCTTGTCTTGACACCTCATAAACACTTGTTAACATCCTAGAAACTTCCTAGACACTTTTCTTGATATTGTTAATCTTCTACAACTATAAATAGCCATTAAAACTCCTCCATTCCTTGCTCATTCACTTTTTTTCTCCTCTATCTTCTACTTTGGAGGTTCCTGATCATTTTAGGAGCTTCCTTGAGTTCAAGACTTCTCTTTGGATCACTAGTAAGTGTTCCATCTTAGTCTTTTTCATTGTAGGCTAATTATTAGCAGAAAGTCAAACAGTTTAACTTTTTGTTTGACGTTCGTTTATGACCATTATAGTCAAGCCAATGCTCAATCTGAACGTGGCTACGTGATCATAATTATGAAGGTTATAATCCCTGGGACTATACCTTCGAAAGATCACCATAAGTAGGTGAAATGAGTAATGACGAGTCAACATTTTATTAAATAAACGGTCAAAAATGTAAGCTTTGCAAATTACATTAACTAAGTTTCTAACTATTAAAACTCGACGTTTTAGCATCATATCAGTTTATAAAACATGTTAGGACATGTCTAAGCATGCCCAACTCGTCATTTCTTGTTTAAAGCTTAATTCTATGTCGAAAGTCAAGCAGTTTGACTTTTGCTTTGACTTTCGATTCTGGCCCGTTTGGTCAACGATTAGGTTTGATTTAAATTAGTTATAGTACCATGTTGTTCTTAAGTATAACCTACTTAAGTTATACCACATGGTCAGTCCGTTTGATGAGTTTTATGACAAGTCACAATTATATTGTTAAAAATGACCACAGTGCCCCTATGTGGTCAAATGAGCTAAATGAATAATTTCAAATTAAAATGAACCTATAATCTGACTTTAAGTTAATAAATACTTGATCTAAAAATGTGTTATGATACTAGGACTTGTCGTAAGCCCATCCGACCTTCAAAACCCATATTATGCGCATAACTAGTTATGCGAACCCAGTTCGCATAAACTAGCCGTAATGGGTCTAGGTATTTCAAAACCTTTCCAAATCCGAATGCTTGGTTAAATAAACTTAATCCAATGATTCATTGCACTCGGATAGGTATAAACCACATTCTATTCAATATACGCTTAATCTAGCGAATCTACTCTTAAGTAACGGGTCATATCTAAAGGGACTAACCTTTGACCCGTATATATTCTAACAGATATTAAATCTGTTCATTCCAAATATTACCCCCCCCCCCAGATAATCGGACTTGGGTCAATAATACTTAGCCTTGCGGCTTTATGCTAAAATATAATCATATTAATTGGAAGCTAGCAAAAGGTAAATACTCTTAACTTATTTTAGTTTTTAAACTTGGGATGGCAATTATGCCACTTGGAGCGGGTATTAGATAAATGGGTCGTCTATGTTGTGCATAAATGTAAGAATCCGGTTTATTCCATTTTACTTGATAACTGAAATGATTGGGGGTTAATGGTACCGTGTCCGGACGTCCCGACTCATATACTGATATGTCCATATGGAATAGCGTGCATGGGTAGGTATACCGACTATAAGACACGTTTTATTCAACAGTGGTGAGTACCTTAATCATATTAAATGACTGGCTCTGATCTTTGGTTCCCGATTGTATGACAAGTATGTAAATCTGGTAACAACAATAAATCCCAAGAAATATTTAAAAGATCACCTACGGGTTTTCTCTATGTATAAAACTCTTTTCGAAAAACTGTTTTCCAAAGAGTCAGTTAATTGTATTTACCAGCTTTAGCTGATGTATTTTCAAAAGATTGAACCGCAGGTACCGAACCTTATTATAGGTTGGAATCCGTGTCGGCTATAATGAAGGCTAAGGAATTTGCAACTCCTAATGCTTAAGGCCTATGATGTCTAAAGCTCTGTTTATTAGATCCCGCCTGTGGGCTTGTACTGAATGCTTGTATTACTTTTGTATAAATTCAAGCTTTAATGAATTTAATATTTTTACTCCAATACTTCCGTTGCATGTTATTATATTGTGATAATTGTTATTCAACCGTCACGATTATACCCATCCGGGCCCACTGGGAATCGAGGTGTGACAAGAAGTGGCATTTAATTAGGCTGGCAATAGGTAACCTGTATAAGACACGATCATACTTGTTTACTGAAAAGTACACCATGTGATTTTTTACCTTTTTAAAAATAATTAAAATTAGAAAGTTAAGATCCATCATTTATCCTTATCCGTACATAAAACTTACATCTGTCTATAAAACAGCTGTAACAACTCTGAATTTTCATTGTTATTTTATTTCAGTTTATTCCGTTTATTTCCATTATTGTAATCCTGAGATTCGATTTATAAGAAAGTTATGTTAACTAATTATTTTTGTTTACAAAGTTTATGCATCTAGTCGCTTATTAAATGCATCGCTAACTCAAACGCAAGTAACTATCTTACTTTAATAGCCAAGTGTGTTATTGTTTAATAAACACTTGTGCCATCGCATCGCTTATCTCATCGCATCGCAAAACGTAGTTAATTATGTGGAATTATGTTTTATGTGCGTACATTTATTTATGTTTTGGTTACAATCGCTATCGCAGCGCTCTCACACGCATGAACCGCTAAATCGCACTATTAAGTCAATTATAACGCTTAATATAACTATCTAATACAAACCGAACCGCCAAACAAACTCATAACGCGAAATCAACGAACAAAACTTGCCCACAAGTCCAAGTTCGCCCGAACTTGTCTAAGCCTCATAACTCATCAAAACCAACAAATCCGCCCGGACTTGTCTCTGAAACACAAGGAATACACAAGTTCGCTCGAATTTGTAACAAGTTCGCCCGAACTTGATCTATTTCAGCACATTCTCACCTCCACCTGTAAATAATCAGCTCCATTCCTCATTTGAACTTGCTGCAAGTTCGCCCGGAGCTCCCCAAGACCAAAACCCTTTGTTTTCTAAGTAAGATTCACCCTTTTTCAAATACAACAACGTTCTACAATGATTTCCAACGATTTTGCACAAGGCTCTGCCTTCGTTTTCATCAAATCTCTTCTGTTTATGAAAATCTTCATCTTTTTCTATAAAACTTCTCTTTTTCACTCAAATCTACTCTTAGATCTGAGTAAAACCTTTTAAAATATCAATTTTTACACAATATTCGAACTAATGACGTATGTTTCATTCACTTTGGAGTGGAACGAGGCGTTGTCAAGCAAGTTCTTAGATCCAAAAACACAAGGACGAAATCGTCACTTTACACAAGCTGGACTAATCCGTACGAACTTTCAAGTTCGCCCGGATTAGCCCGAGTTTCTGTAAAATGGCTAAACTCGCTCCAAAAGACCTCTCCAGCCTAAGTTTTACTCAGTGGCTTAAGGTTAGAGGTATGGACACTCGATTTCCTCAGCAAACGACGCAAAAACGCACAAATTGGATGCCAAAACAGTCAAGTTCGCTCGGAAAACATCAAGTTCGCCCGAACTTGTCACCAGATTGGTGACCAAGTTTGACCGGACTTGATCAATCCTTCATCAAAACACACAAGTTCGCCCAAACTTGTACTGATTCCAAGGAATCAGGACAAGTTCGCCCGAACTTATGTCACCATTCATCAAGAAAGACAAGTTCGCCCGAACTTATCTAGTTTCTCAGGAAACTTGACAAGTTCGCCCGAACTTCTGCTCACAGTAAATCCAGACATGCAAGTTCGCCCGAACTTGTCTGCTGTTCTCTCAACCGTTAACCGTTTCAGCAATTCGGAAGACTGATGCACTTCTGTTCGTTTACAGGCTGATCCGTCACTCTCCGCAACTCCTCACAGATCCCGTCTCATCTCCCAAAACGTACCAACAGTGAGTATACTTGAACCCTTTTACGCTTAAACGCACTTTTGGGTGTCACATATGTTCGTATTTCAAAACACATCACACAACTCTCAAACGCTTATTCGCAACCCGCTGTAACATGATTATACGTGAAATCTGTTGAATTGTATGTATTGCTTGATTGCTTGTACGCCACCCTTAACATGATAGTATACTAGAGGTTGACCCGCCACCCGGAGGCCCGAGGTTGTTAAGGCTCGCATCTTTATTTTCTCATTTATTTTTCTCTTTTAGGATGTGGACACTTGTTCGCATGCCTCAATCAATCGCGGTTTGTTGGTTTACTTAAATCTAGTAGTTACATAGTTCACAACTCTTACGTATGTCATGCGGTGTATGCTAAAACGCTTTTATATCTATTATGTACGCAAACCTGTATGCTCACCTTTACTTAATTGTATTGACGTATTATTTTAACATATGTGGCAGGTTGAGGATTACGTATGGATGCAAATGGACTTAGGTTTACTTTAGAAACGAATTGTAATAAATCTAGGGAAGATCAAACTTGGATTTGTATTATGAGAATCTTGATATTTTGTAATGTTTTTTGAGGATTGGTATGGGATATTGACATTTAAATATTATCGCTTAAATAGTGTTATGGAATTTCTCATGAGACAATCTGGTTCGCCTAGTACCGCACCCCGATGATTCCGCCATCGGCTAGGGTGTGACAGATTGGTATCAGAGCCATAACTGTAGGAATTAGGTAGAATTGTCATGTTCGACCTAGTCTATAGTCTAAGTACCCAATTTGACCAATCTTTGACTTAAATGCTTAAACTACTTGCCATACATGCTTAAATATGCCTTTCCTAAGGCTAACACAATATACACGCTTGGAAACGCTCGTATCACGCAAAACGAGTGATTAAGTCGAGATTAGGTGTGAAAACCGAGAACTCTCGATAAGATCATTCACTCCGCGCATTCTCTCTCGCACGAGATACCTTCGTTGAGTTAGGAGTGTTATCCAAACCTCGGTGGAAATCTCCATTTCTATCTAGTGGAACTCCCGATTTAATCGGCGAGCACAACTACAACTAAGAATGAAGTTGTTAAGTTATGGGTGAAACCCAAATCTTAATAACTAGTTCCGCTCTTCGATTTTCAATCTCACTAAAGTCTCGATTATTTCGATGACTTGGAACACGACGTAACTGGAAGGATAAATGTCGTTAACCGTTGAACGGCGAGAGCATTTGTCTATTTGGTCAAATCGTGTAACATTTGTCAAAAACGGGTTTTCCAAACCCGCTCCGTTTGTAATCGAATATCAAGTTATAAATGTTTCGCTGCGTATTTATGTCCATTTTAATTTTTAATGATGCATAATTTATATACAAACTAGGATATAAAAGTTTTAATTGTTAAAAAGTAAAAATAAAATAATTAAAAAGAAAATTTGGCTGCCGGGACTCGAACCCGGGTCAGCCGGGTTTAAACTCAAAGCCTTATCACACACACATATAACCACTCGGCCACTTGTTGTTTTCTGTAAATACTAGGAAACAATTGAATTTTATGGTCTATCATAAATTAATCCGGTTACGCCAACTGTAACCGAAATCGGTCACCAAACGTCTAAAGACGTTTGATTGATAGCGGTTTACTGAGTTTAACCGATACACCGACACCTTCAATCAATTTTGCTTTGAATGAACTTGAATTCTAGAGTGAATCGGTTTTAATAACCGAAAACTTTCAATTCCTGAATTACTTCAATCTTTGTCCTCTCTCGCGACTCAAACACACTCTGCAAACCTTCAATTGCATTTTCGCACAACTTTCTGTCCGCCGGAGAAGCTATTTGAACTCGCCGGACTTTCGCCGGAAAACCGTGTTTTCCATCAAATCAGTAAGTCTCTCAATTCTTTCGTTGTCTATCAATTGTTAAGCTATTGCTAACTCAAACCCTTCAATCGGAATCAATTTCAGACGTCGATATCGGATAATTCCAGCTCGCCAGAAAACTTCTAAAAATTCTTATCTTCCGCTGTAACACGGTATAGACATTCAAACCTTCTGATAACTCTTGTTTAATACTTCAATTCCTCGCTTAGCTAATCAAAACTGTTAATTTATTCGTTCAGTCGAAATCAGTTAAAACAGAGCCGACGACTTGCCGGAATTCTGAGATAAATCTTTCTCTGGTATGTTTACTTCTAAAAATCGTCTCTGTCATTTTGTATTAGTCTGTTGAATGTTTGTCAATCGAATTAAACAAGAAACAATAGAGTAATCGCATACTGTAATTTTGTAACGAAGAAGACGATGATAGTTTGATTATAAGTTTAATAAAATCTGGATATTATCTCGGGTTAGACACACAGTCCAGCGGTGGACTGTGTGCACATACATATCACACGCCGCGAGTTCGATCCTTGACACACGTATACTCTGTAATAAAAATGTTTTATTTTTCTAACTGAACCGGATCCTTTCACCTTTAGATGTTAAGTATAATAAAAATCTGTATATTAACCAAGTTAGACACACAGTCCAGCGGTGGACTGTGTATAACGTTAAAACACAGGTCCCGGGTTCGAGACCTGTTGACTGCACCGGGTTGATAATTAAAACCATTTTTTAAAAATAAATGAATTTTGAATAAACTGAATTAGTATATAAATATAATTAAAAACAGGATTATTTCGGGTTAGACACGTAGCTCAGTTGGTAGAGCTGCGTGCACGCGTACGGGAGGTCTCGAGTTCGAGTCCTGCCCGGCGCATACATTTACACAATAAAACCGGTCAAACAGTCAAACAGTCAAGGGTCAACGGTCAACGCAAAAGTCAACATATTTTTATATTTTTATTTATTTAATTTAAAAATCAATTAAAAATACTTAAAAATAATGTTTTTAAAAATAGGAAATAGCCTTAAACTCACAAAAATATATCTAAAAATCCAATTAAAATTATTAATAAAATCCACTCATTTACTATATCTTCCGTTATTATTTAGGTTAGTTAATACTCGTTGTTCAATCCTTCAAACTCGTGCGCACCTCATCATCTCCAACCAAACGCACCCAATGTGAGTGAATCTCTACAAATTCCCCCATTTTAATCACGTTTTTGGGGTGTATCATGTGTCTTACCAATTATTATATTTAAATCATTGTGCATACATCATATCATGAACAAATGTGTATTCAGCGTGTATCAACTGTTGTGTGGTTATTATTTAGATTTAATTCATTACGTTCAGTACATGCAATTTCATAGGCCGCCGCTCCCCATTACATTATGAGCGTTGAGCAGTTCCCCATTACATTATGAGCGTGAACCTGGCGTGCCAACATACGACCGGCTCCGTTTGATTGAGCCTTGATCGCACAGACATTTATCATTTTCAGTACATACATTTATCATAGGCCGTCCGTTCCCCATTACATTATGAGCGTGAACGTGATGTTGCCAACATATACAGTTTCATTCATGTTATACATTCATGCAAGTTCACATGTTATGGTATGTTATAATTTGTGGTGGTTATTGCTATTGTTTAATTATTTACATTTGCTCACATATGACTATTGCACAATTTTTCCTTGATAAAAATAACAAGAAATCAATAATAAATGTTTATCTAACAAGGTTCACTCGCCAACTTATGTTGACCCAAAAACCCCCATTTTTACACATGGTACAGGTGAACCAGCTGCAGCAAGAAACACATAGGACTGGCTTAGAAGAATAAACTGGTTTAGAGCTTGGATTGTTTAGTTGGTTAATTTTCTTTGTATTATATGGACATGTTTGGATTATTGAGAATGTAATTTTGACTTTAATAAATATGAAACATATTAGTAAACATCATGAGCTTTGGTGATAACCCAATTATGCCCCGACTCTTATTCCGCTGCGGGTCGGGGTGTGACAGATTGGTATCAGAGCCATGACTATAGGGATATAGGATAGGTTATTAGACCCTTAGAGCCTATACTATAGTTGATTAGAAATTTTTAAGATTTTTGTGTGTTACATGCCAAATTTCATGATGTTTATATGTTTTATTGTTAAATGTCACATTCAATGTTATGCAAGCATGTTCATAAGTATATATTATCATATAATGCCTATCATGAATCATATTCTCATAACATATCATATCCATGAAAGCACACATCACATCATTTTCATGATTGTTTTTACAATGATTTTTGTATTTTCAAATCTCATCAAAGTGAGTTCTCATGACGGGCATGTAGTAACTGGAAGGGTACAAGTACCGGTAGTCGGAACGTCCTGTCTAGGCTTGGCATTCGTATAAATCCAAAATAAAGGACCAGTTTGCCTACCTGGGGACTAACGATGAGAGTACGAAGTACCTACTAGGCCAAAGCATGCTATACCAAACGTCGTGTGAGCTAACCCACTTTGAGTTGTCATTGTGTCTACACCTGGACACATTCCGACCATACATCTCGTAAACATATTTTGTGGTTTTCATTCGGGTGATGCGAGTGTTAAATCGCCAATACTAATGTGAATTCTACCAAGCCAATAGTCATGGGGCCCACATGACTATACAGGTGAAGGTATGGGGGACATTTGAGGCCCAACATGAGCAAACCCAAGACATCCTATGGATGTAGTTGCATTATTGATATTTATGTTATTTTCATCTTAAGACACATGACACCTAAAAAGACTCCATAAACTCACAATCTTCTTATGTATGTTCCTGTAGATGTCGGCTAGACAACAACGAGGGGGTAAAAGATCAGGAAGGTCTCACGAACGCTTGGCCACACAAATCGCGAAACAAATGGCCGCGGTGCTTCCTGATATTGTGGTTCAAGTACAACAAGCTCTCGCCACAAATCCCACTAATCCTCCCCAGCAAGATGACCAGAACATCGGCGACCCTCCTACCAGCAAGTGCTCATATAAACATTTCAAGTCTTGCGATCCTCCTAAATTTGAAGGGACCGAAGGTGTCACTGCTCTCCTCCACTGGTTTGAGGAAATGGAAAACACCTTCCTAAACTGCGATTGTCCCGAGGATCGCAAGGTACGATACGCAACCGGGAGACTATTTGGGGTAGCTCTTACCTGGTGGAATACTGAAAAGGGGAAGAGGAGAATTGATGATGCAATGGCCTTAACGTGGGAGGAGTTAAGGGAAATCATGACGAGGCGGTTCTGTCCTAGGAGTGAGATTAAAAAGTTGGAGGACGAATTTCATTCTTTGAAGCAAAAGGAGGGAGATCATACTTCCTACAACAAGAGGTTCTTAGAGTTGAACCAAATGGTCCCTAACTTGTTTACTCCAGTTTATCGCTTAATCGAGCATTATATTCGAGGTCTTCCCTCGAAAATTCAAGATTCAGTTCTCAGCACTTCGCCAGCAACACTTGAAGCTGCTATGGAACTAGCTACTGAACTGACCGAGAATCGAATTCGCAACGGTAAGTTTAAAGAGGAGAAAAAGAAAGCCCCCATTGAGGGCCAAACTTCAAACCATTCCACCTCCTCCTCTAAGTTTGCTAATAAGAGGAAACGTAACACCAGAAACTTCGCTGTCACACAAACCAATTTCCCTATCCCTGCTGCACCCATTACCCAAGTTGCCCCTTCACCTGCACCATATAAAAGGCCATACTCTGGCCCATTGCCAAAATGCAACCGTTGCCAATACCACCACTTTCCTGATCATCCCTGCCAACATTGCACCGGCTGTGGTCGCGCAGGTCATACTGTTCAAACCTGTCGCATACCTCAGCGAACGAACCGCCACCAGCCTTCAACCCAAACCCACCAACAAATAATGGGTCAAGCCCAACAACCCCTACTATTACCACCTACCCAACATTTAGCCCAATCATACTACCAACCCAACTATCCCATGGTACAACCTATGCGGGCTTGCTATAATTGTGGAGACCCAAGCCACTTTAGAAACACTTGTCCAAGGTTGGTGAACATTATTCATGCTCAAGCCCAAGCCAATCCGGTGAATCAAGCTAACCAAGCTCCTCCACCTGCAAGAGGAAGAGCTTTCAACATCAACACTAATCAAGCTAGAGCTGACGGCAATGTGGTTAACGGTACGTTCCTTATCAATGGTAGTTATGCATCCATGTTGTTTGATACTGGCGCGGATAAAAGTTTTGTGTCCTTAGAGTTTGAACCCATCCTAAACCAAAATCGTGATAAGCTCATGGAATCCATAACGGTAGAAGTTGCTGACGGGAAACCGGTCTCATTAAACTCTATTATACGCAATTGTACTCTCACTTTAAACGACCACAATTTTCTAGTTGACCTCATTCCAATGAAGTTGGGAAGCTTTGACATTATAATTGGTATGGACTGGCTCAGCCAACATCAGGCTGAAGTTGTATGTCGCGAAAAGTTTATACGCATTCCTCTTTCAAACGGTCAGACTCTACGAATCTTTCGAGAAACCTCGTCGAAAGGGCTCAGATTAATGTCCTGTCTTCAAGCTCAAAAATATCTTCGCAAGAATTATGTCGTGTTTTTAGCTCATGTCGTCAAAAAGGGAACCATGGAGAAGAAACTTGAAGACATTCCTGTAGTAAAAGATTTCCCGCAAGTTTTTCCTGATGACATTTCAGGACTTCCTCCCGTAAGAGAAGTCGAATTTCGTATCGATCTTATACCTGGTGCTACACTAGTTGCAAAGTCTCCTTATAGGTTAGCCCCCTCTGAAATGCAAGAGCTAGCCAGTCAATTGCAAGAGTTGACTGACAAAGGGTTCATACGCCCTAGCTCCTCGCCTTGGGGTGCACCTGTCCTTTTTGTGAAGAAGAAAGATGGATCGTTTCGCATGTGCATCGACTACAGAGAACTCAACAAGTTAACGATCAAGAATCGCTATCCATTACCTCGCATTGATGATCTTCTTGACCAACTTCAAGGCGCCAGCTGTTTTTCAAAAATCGATCTTCGTTCTGGTTATCATCAACTCAGAGTACATGAAGAAGACGTCCCAAAGACCGCTTTCCGAACTCGTTATGGTCATTATGAATTCATGGTCATGCCATTTGGTTTAACCAACGCTCCAGCTGTCTTCATGGATCTAATGAACAGAGTCTGCAAACCATATCTCGATCGTTTTATTATAGTCTTCATCGACGACATCCTCATTTATTCAAAGTCTAAGTCGGATCATGAACGACATCTTCGACTCATCCTTACACTTCTAGAGAATGAAAAGCTTTACGCCAAATTCTCCAAATGCGAATTCTGGTTAAAAGAGGTACAATTCCTTGGACATGTGGTCAATGACAAGGGAATACATGTCGACCCCTCGAATATCAAAGCGGTACAAGAATGGCAAGCGCCACGTACACCAACTGAAGTAAGATCATTCCTTGGTCTGGCTGGTTATTATCGCCGTTTTATTTCAAACTTCTCTCGCATTGCTGTACCACTCACGGCTTTAACTCATAAGGGAAAACCTTTCATATGGGGACCCAAACAAGAAGAAGCTTTCCAAACCCTTAAACAAAAACTCTGCGATGCACCAATCCTCACTCTACCAGAAGGTTGTGATGACTTTGTGGTTTATTGCGACGCGTCAGGGCAAGGACTAGGCTGTGTTCTAATGCAAAGAGGAAAGATTATAGCTTATGCTTCGAGACAACTCAAGACTCATGAGAAGAACTACACCACCCATGACCTAGAACTTGGAGCCGTTGTGTTCGCTCTGAAGATATGGAGACATTATCTCTACGGTACAAAGTGTGAAATATACACTGACCACAAGAGTCTTCAACATATCTTCAATCAAAAAGAGCTAAACATGAGGCAACGAAGATGGGTTGAACTTCTAAATAACTACGACTGTGAAATTCGGTACCACCCTGGCAAGGCAAATGTGGTGGCTGATGCACTCAGTCGAAAGGGTTATGCGAACTCCATTCATCTTCTATGTTCGCAAATCATAACTGACATTAAAGATCAAATTCGAGAAGCCCAACATGTTTCAGTAACAGGAGACGACGTACGAAAGGAACTGTCCTGTGGAGCTGAACTGAAGATTGAAACTAAATCTGACGGTATTCTGTACTATTTAGATCGCATATGGATTCCTGACCACAACAACCTTCGTGAATTTCTTATGAATGAGGCTCACAAAACACGATACTCTATACACCCAGGAGCCGATAAAATGTATCAAGACCTGCGATACACCTATTGGTGGCCTGGAATGAAAAAGGATATTGTTGTTTTTGTTTCCAAGTGCCTTACATGTTCCAAGGTGAAAGCTGAACATCAAAGACCCTCAGGACTTCTGGTCCAACCTGAAATACCTGTATGGAAGTGGGAAAACATAACCATGGACTTCATTACCAGGTTACCTCGCACTTCTGGTGGGTATGACACTATATGGGTAATCATTGATCGACTTACAAAATCAGCTCACTTTATTCCTATCCGCGAAGATTTCAAGAACGAAAAGCTATCTCGTATTTATATCAGCGAAATCGTAAGTCGACATGGTGTACCGTTAAGCATTATTTCAGATCGTGATGGTCGTTTCACTTCACGAACATGGCAAGCTGTACAAGCCGCTTTGGGTACACGATTAGATCTCAGTACCGCTTATCATCCTCAAACTGATGGACAATCTGAACGCACCATTCAAACTCTTGAAGATATGCTTCGAGCATGTGTCATAGACTTCAAGGGAAATTGGGACGCACACATACCATTAGTTGAATTTTCGTACAACAACAGTTATCATTCAAGCATCGGCATGGCACCCTTTGAAGCTTTATATGGTCGTAAGTGCCGATCTCCGGTATGTTGGCACGAAATTGGGGAAGCTCAAATCACCGGTCCAGAATTGATTCAAGAAACCACAGACAAGATCCATCAAATTCGAAACAATCTTCTAGCGGCTCAATCGTCAAAAGAGTTATGCAAATAAACGACGGAAGCCTTTGGAGTTTAACATTGGTGATCATGTACTTTTAAAAGTATCACCGTGGAAGGGAGTAGTTCGTTTTGGTCAAAAAGGCAAGCTAGCACCACGCTACGTAGGACCTTTCAAGATACTCGAAAGAGTAGGACCTGTAGCATACAAGCTTGATCTACCAGAAGAACTCAACAGGATTCATCCCACATTCCACGTATCAAACTTGAAAAAGTGCCTCGCTGATGAGAACCTCCATATTCCTCTGGAAGATATTCAGATTGGAGAATCTATGCATTTTATTGAAAGACCAGTAGAGATCATGGACTTCGGAGAAAAACATCTTCGACGAAGTCGCATTCCAATTGTTAGGGTACGCTGGGAGTCGAAACGGGGACCTGAGTTTACTTGGGAACATGAAGACTCAATGCGCGAAAAATACCCGCACCTTTTTCCTACTACTACTACTTGAATTTCGGGATGATATTCCTAAAAGTAGGGGATACTGTAACATTTGTCAAAAACGGGTTTTCCAAACCCGCTCCATTTGTAATCGAATATCAAGTTATAAATGTTTCGTTACGTATTTATGTCCATTTTAATTTTTAATGATGCATAATTAATATACAAACTAGGATATAAAAGTTTTAATTGTTAAAAAGTAAAAATAAAATAATTAAAAAGAAAATTTGGCTGCCGGGACTCGAACCCGGGTCAGCCGGGTTTAAACTCAAAGCCTTATCACACACACATATAACCACTCCGCCACTTGTTGTTTTCTGTAAATACTAGGAAACAATTGAATTTTATGGTCTATCATAAATTAATCCGGTTACGCCAACTGTAACCGAAATCGGTCACCAACGTCCAAAGACGTTTGATTGATCGCGGTTTACTGAGTTTAACCGATACACCGACACCTTCAATCAATTTTGCTTTGAATGAACTTGAATTCTAGAGTGAATCGGTTTTAATAACCAAAAACTTTCAATTCCTGAATTACTTCAATCTTTGTCCTCTCTCGCGACTCAAACACACTCTGCAAACCTTCAATTGCATTTTCGCACAACTTTCAGTCCGCCTGAGAAGCTATTTGAACTCGCCGGACTTTCGCCGGAAAACCGTGTTTTCCATCAAATCAGTAAGTCTCTCAATTCTTTCGTTGTCTATCAATTGTTAAGCTATTGCTAACTCAAACCCTTCAATCGGAATCAATTTCAGACGTCGATATCGGATAATTCCAGCTCGCCGGAAAACTTCTGAAAATTCTTATCTTCCGCTGTAACACGGTATAGACATTCAAACCTTCTGATAACTCTTGTTTAATACTTCAATTCCTCGCTTAGCTAATCAAAACTGTTAATTTATTCGTTCAGTCGAAATCAGTTAAAACAGAGCCGACGACTTGCCGGAATTCTGAGATAAATCGTTGTCTGGTATGTTTACTTCTAAAAATCGTCTCTATCATTTCGTATTAGTCTGTTGAATGTTTGTCAATCAAATTAAACAAGAAACAATAGAGTAATCGCAGACTGTAATTTTGTAACGAAGAAGACGATGATAGTTTGATTATAAGTTTAATAAAATCTGGATATTATCTCGGGTTAGACACACAGTACAGCGGTGGACTGTGTGCACATACATATCACACGCCGCGAGTTCGATCCTTGACACACGTATACTCTGTAATAAAAATGTTTTATTTTTCTAACTGAACCGGATCCTTTCACCGTTAGATGTTAAGTATAATAAAAATCTATATATTAACCAAGTTAGACACACAGTCCAGCGGTGGACTGTGTGTAACGTTAAAACACAGGTCCCGGGTTCGAGACCTGTTGACTGCACCGGGTTGATAATTAAAACCATTTTTTAAAAATAAATGAATTTTGAATAAACTGAATTAGTATATAAATATAATTAAAAACAGGATTATTTCGGGTTAGACACGTAGCTCAGTTGGTAGAGCTGCGTGCACGCGTACGGGAGGTCTCGAGTTCGAGTCCTGCCCGGCGCATACATTTACACAATAAAACCGGTCAAACAGTCAAACAGTCAAGGGTCAACGGTCAACGCAAAAGTCAACATATTTTTATATTTTTATTTATTTAATTTAAAAATCAATTAAAAATACTTAAAAATAATGTTTTAAAGATAGGAAATAGCCTTAAACTCACAAAAATATATCTAAAAATCCAATTAAAATTATTAATAAAATCCACTCATTTACTATATCTTCCGTTATTATTTAGGTTAGTTAATACTCGTTGTTCAATCCTTCAAACTCGTGCGCACCTCATCATCTCCAACCAAACGCACCCAATGTGAGTGAATCTCTACAAATTCCCCATTTTAATCACGTTTTTGGGGTGTATCATGTGTCTTACCAATTATTATATTTAAATCATTGTGCATACATCATATCATGAACAAATGTGTATTCAGCGTGTATCAACTGTTGTGTGGTTATTATTTAGATTTAATTCATTACGTTCAGTACATGCAATTTCATAGGCCGCCACTCCCCATTACATTATGAGCGTTGAGCAGTTCCCCATTACATTATGAGCGTGAACCTGGCGTGCCAACATACGACCGGCTCCGTTTGATTGAGCCTTGATCGCACAGACATTTATCACTTTCAGTACATACATTTATCATAGGCCGTCCGTTCCCCATTACATTATGAGCGTGAACGTGATGTTGCCAACATATACAGTTTCATTCATGTTATACATTCATGCAAGTTCACATGTTATGGTATGTTATAGTTTGTGGTGGTTATTGCTATTGTTTAATTATTTACATTTGCTCACATATGACTATTGCACAATTTTTCCTTGATAAAAATAACAAGAAATCAATAATAAATGTTTATCTAACAAGGTTCACTCGCCAACTTATGTTGACCCAAAAACCCCCATTTTTACACATGATACAGGTGAACCAGCTGCAGCAAGAAACACATAGGACTGGCTTAGAAGAATAAACTGGTTTAGAGCTTGGATTGTTTAGTTGGTTAATTTTCTTTGTATTGTATGGACATGTTTGGACTATGAGAATGTAATTTTGACTTTAATAAATATGAAACATATTAGTAAATATCATGAGCTTTGGTGATAACCCAATTATGCCCCGACTCTTATTCCGCTGCGGGTCGGGGTGTGACAAATCGTGTGTCCGAACTCAGAGAATTTTCGAATCACTTTGGGTAGTCGTTGTCTCAACAACGTTCTACAACGATTTTGCACAAGGCTCTACCTTCGTTTTCATCAATTCTCTTCTGTTTACGAAAATCTTCATCTTTTTCTATAAAACTTCTCTTTTCACTCAGATACTCTTAGATATGAGAAAAACCTTTTAAAACATAGATTTTTACACAATATTCGGACTAATGACGTATGTTTCGTTCCCTTTGGAGTGGAACGAGGCGTTGTCAAGCAAGATCTCAGATCCGGAAGCACAAGGACAAAATCGTCACTTTACACAAGCTGGACTAATCCGTACGAACTTTCAAGTTCGTCCGGATTAGCCCGAGTTTCTGTAAAATGGCTAAACTCGCTCCAAAAGACCTCTCAAGCCTAAGTTTTACTCAGTGGCTTAAGGTTGGAGGGATGGACACTCGATTTCCTCGGCAAACGATGCAAAAACGCACAAATTGGATGCCAAAACAGTCAAGTTCGCTCGGAAAACATCAAGTTCGCCCGAACTTGTCACCAGACTGGTGACCAAGTTTGACCGGACTTGATCAATCCTTCATCAAAACACACAAGTTCGCCCGAACTTGTACTGATTCCGAGGAATCAGGACACGTTCGCCCGAACTTGTGTCACCATTCATCAAGAAAGACAAGTTCGCCCGAATTTGTGCTCACAGTAAGTCCAGACATGCAAGTTCGCCCGAACTTGTACTTTCAAGTACAAGTTCGCCCGAACTTGTCTGCTGTTCTCTCAACCGTTAACCGTTTCAGCAATTCGAAAGACTGATGCACTTCTGTTCGCTTGAAGGCTGATCCGGAACTCTCCGCAACTCCTCACAGATCCCGTCTCATCTCCCAAAACGCACCAACAGTGAGTATACTTGAACCCTTTTACGCTTAAACGCACTTTTAGGTGTCACATATGTTCGTATATCAAAACACATCACACAACTCTCAAACGCTTATTCGCAACCCGTTGTTACATGATTATACGTGAAATCTGCTGAATTGTATGTATTGCTTGATTGCTTGTACACCACCCTTAACATGATAGTATACTAGAGGTTGACCCGCTACCCGGAGGCCCGGGGTTGTTAAGGCTCGCATCTTTATTTTCTCATTTATTTTTCTCTTTCAGGATCTGGACACTTGTTCGCATGCCTCAATCAATCGTGGTTTGTTGGTTTACTTGAATCTAGTAGTTACATAGTTCATAACTCTTACGTATGTCATGCGGCGTATGCTAAAACGCTTTTATATCTATTATGTACGCAAACCTTATGCTCACCTTTACTTAATTGTATTGATGTTTTATTTTAATAATTGTGGCAGGTTGAGGATTACGTATGGATGCAAATGGACTTAGGTTTACTTTAGAAACGGATTGTAATAAATCTAGGGAAGATCGAACTTGGATTTGTGTTTGAGAATATTGATATTTTGTAATGTTATTTGAGGATTATATGTTAATAGTATGGGACATTGACGTTTAAATATTGTCGCTTAAATAGTGTTATGGAATTTCTCATGAGATAATCGGGTTCGCCTAGTGCCGCGCCCCGATGATTCAGCCATCGGTTGGGGTGTGACAACAGTGGATATAAAGTAGTTAAACGAATCATATTCATGTTAAGAACTTGTGTTGTGCGCGTCGTCAGATACCTGTTAAGTCTGTTAAGACACGATTTGCAAGCCCTACATTTAATGCACATGTTATTGAAGAGGTTCAAGCTAATGAGAATATCGAAGATGAGACTGAGAATGTTCGTGAAGAAGTCTTCTCGGCTACATCTGAACATGACCAAGAAAAGGGTGAGAATGTTGAAAGCATGGCTGCTGATATAGAAAAACAAGCATTTGGAGGAGCTGAAGGGTGGTGACGGTGATGATGAAGGGTCTTCTTCTTCTTCTGATAACACCGACACAGATCCTAACATTGCAACAGAGAAGGAGAAAGAACGAAAACAAGTAGAACCACGCAAACATAAAGAGATAGGTGATGACGATGTATCTTATGAGTCGTCTAATTCTAATTCTGATGAAGAGATTGTGGTTACGAAGCTTGTTAGGAAGCCAGTAAAGCGTGCTAAGAGTAAAGCTTCTAAAGCTGCAGCTAAGACTACTGGTTCTCCTTTAATATAGTTAGAGATAAACTTATAAATTTAAATTTAATTAGTAACTATCTATAACTAATATAAACGTATCAAAAATATAATATAGTATAATATTAATTAATATAGTTAGAGATCAAACATATAATTTCAAATTTAATTAAAAATTATCTATAACTAATATAATGTATCAAATAACTTTTTATATTCTGGATATGGTTAGTTGCATTTTACATGGTTTTTTTTATATTTTACATCAATCGGACATGGTTACATTACTTATGTATGATATAGTTTTAAAATTTTGGATTAAGAGAAAACCCCCTTTAGTTGTGAGAACTTAGTGAACTCCGACTTTTCATGCGAGTTTTAGTTTGAATATTTAAATGTTGACTACTAATTAAAAAGGTTGTTGTAGACACTTAAAATTATAGTTTAAAAAACTTTAGTCCTATTTTTTAAAACATATACTTTATTACCCCATTGAGGTGTGAGAACTTAAAGAATTCTGACTTTTCATGTGAGTTTTAATTTGAATATTTAAATGTCGACTACTAATTAAAAAGGTTGTTGTAGACACTCAAAATTATAGTTTAAAAAACTTTATTCCTATTTTTTTAACGTATACTTTATTTTTAGTATGATTTTATTTTAATATGTAATATTTTCTATACTATGATGGTATTCATATCTCGTCGTATGATCCATATATCTAAAAATAATATTTATATCAAAGTATTTATTATATCATTCTATATAAAAACAAAACGAAATGTGAACAATATTATATAATTATTTGTTTTTGTTTTTGCTTTAATACCTGAATTATTGGATTTTAATAATTCTAAGTTTCACATGTTGGCCGATATCAATCCCAACTTTAAAAATTCCCTCTAACTATCCCAACTGTAAGAATTTGACATCCATTGATCTTTTTCTAATATAGGTGCACTTAAATCAGTTAAGGAGTCTACATGTGCAGTTGGATCTATTGAGGAGACCAAATTCTTATATGTTTGAAAAAGGATCAATGGAGGCTAACTTTTACACGTTGGGATCGTTGAAGGGAACTTTTAAAGTTGGGATTATTATTGGTCAACAGGTGAAACTTAGGATTATTGAAATCCAATAAACCTTAACAGTTTGATAATTAACAATTATAAAACTATATAATATTGTTTTATAATATATTTACGTTTCTAACCTTAAACTTTGACCTATTTATCATATGACCCTTGAACTCTAATAATTTTTATATAAATGATTTACGTATACCTCTAAACTTTAACAGATTTATCATACGAAAGTTTAGTAGTAATTCTTTTCTCGATAAACAATTTACGTTTTGAACCCCGACCTTTGAAAAACTTATTATATGACTCTTGAAGTTTAATAAAGTTATATTTTAACAAATATTTGTTCTTTTATCCGTTTTATTTTACTTATTATTAATTTAACATATTATAAAATTAACTTTTAACTCTAGATATATTTACTTAATCATGTTACTTACTTATTTTTACCGTCGTTTAGATTAAATCTTACATAGTCTATATTAACCCTTTAATACACCGGGTAACATATGTAATATTTTTTTATTTACCCTATTAAAGTTAAAGGTATCTTTTAACTCTATACATGTTCAATTAACTGCGTTGATTACTTATTTTTACCATCATTTAGATTAAAGTCTGCATCATCTATAATAACTCATTGATATATCATGAAACAAGTACATCATTACCAGCAACTTTCAAGGACCTTGGCGTGAAGGACGGATGCCAATTATAGTTAATATACATAGTAGAATTTAATTTAATTACAATTCATTTAGCATAACCTCGTAACTTATAATTTCCCCTATATTAATTAGCAAAATTACTCCTGTTTACACATATACTGTTCAATTTTGATTGTTTTGATTGGTGATAAGGTGAGCACACTAGGGACTCATACCACTACACCAACCACCTCTCATCCTGTCTGCTGATACCACTAGGTCAACGAGCAAACCTCCACTATTGACCACTCCGATTAGAACTCCAGATCCACGATTTTGTGACTAAAATAAGGATCATAGGATAGAGTAGAGAGGGCGGAGGTAGAAGAGGAGGAAATGGTGGTTCTATAACAGCAGTGGCGGTGTATTGTGGCAGAGATGCTAGAACCCTAGCTAAACTTTCGTGTGCTTTGGTGGAGGAGGTGATTGTAGCGCATAGATGTGGTCCGCTCAGACGTGGTGTTCGCGACGAGACGGTGATGGCCGGTAAGATAGTGTCACTAGACGGTAGAGTGGTGATTTATTTCGGTGGCGGTGACCCTGGTTTTCTGTAGTAGATGGAGAGAGAGAGATTGAGAGAGAGTAAAGATGCAACTGAGATTTTGAATTATAGAGTAGCGGACGTGAAGAAAACTAAAAAAATCAAATTGAACTAAAACTTGGAATTCTGGAAAAGCAGTTTCACATTACTGCAGACCTTTTCTAAAAATCTTTTATCCAAGTGTAATGACTAGAATTTTAATTTCTGTTAAAATAATACATTTTAGTTAATTAATTTAAATGTTTTAAGATATCCATATATAATCAAGTTAAACCAGTTTCTATTGGGTCTCATTTATATTAGTTTTTTCTTTAAAGTATAAGCAGAAACAAAACACAAACTAAAATTTATATGTCTAAACTAGAAACAGTTGATTTTAATTCAACAACTAATTGTAAATATGTAAAACGAGTTGTATACACAGCATGTAATATACGATAAATTTTGCGAGTTAAATGTCGCAACGCAAGTGCGTGATTCAAGGTTTTTACGTCCGTTTTCTGTTTAGTTTAACGGTCTCGCCGCAACGCGCGGGTCCTAATTTCTCATTATTTTTAAAAATACTTACAAGCTTATGATCATTTTTTTTTAGTGTTAATTTAATTACAATTCATTTAGCATAACCTCATAACTTATAATTATTTTTAAAAATACTTACAAGTTTATGATCATTATTTTTTATTTTTATTAATGTTACTTCTTTTAAATCATATAATAAGATGGATTGTAGTATCTCAAAGAGAAGTGAAAACCTAGAAAATTATTTTGGATGGTTGAAAATACAACTGTTATTTTGTTTTACTATTTTATCTAATAAGTCATTTCATTATTAAAGATTATATGCAAGTTTATGATTTTATTTTTTCGTCATGTGTAATACACGGGTTTGTAAGCTAGTGTGTGTATATATATACATATAATTTATGACAGTATAACTAATGGGCTTTTATTTAGTCCAAATAGGTCCAACACTCATTCCAAAATGGGCCAACAAGGTAGTCCAATTACGTTTTGACGATCAAAAACCCTAATTGAGAAGCGCTACATATTATTTTTATAGCAGCCGTCTCTCTGCAGATCGAAGCCGGAGGAGGGTGCAACAATGGGTAAAACGCCTCTCCATTCTTTCTATCAATCATAAATAGAGAAAAATATGCTTTGATTTTGTATATGTGGTTAAAAATGTGGTGTTATTTTGATGGTTGCAACAGGTGCTTACACCTACGTATCGGAGCTATGGAGGAAGAAGCAGTCGGACGTGATGAGGTTTATGCAGCGGGTGAGGTGCTGGGAGTACCGCCAGCTTCCTTCCATTGTTAGGGTTACTCACCCCACCCGACCCGATAAGGCTCGTCGTTTGGGTTACAAAGCCAAACAGGTACCTTTCTTTCCTTTATCATTTTGGATATCATAATTTCTTTTATGTTTTATTTCAAGAAAGATTCAATGTCATATGATCGTTTGGGTTTTTGCATTTGGGATATTGTGTGCGGAGTAATTAATCTATTACACTTTGCTGCTAAGAAGAAGACATTGTTTTATTAATTAATTATACATTTGAAGTAGTGATATTGTTAAATGCATAGTTATTCGTTGAAACATTTAGGTCAATTTGGTAGTAATGTTAGAAAGTATTGAGTAAGGGTGGAGTACTAGCTTTAAATGATGATAGATGGAGAAAGAAGTTTAAGATTGATGTTGAATGTGTTTATGTCATCTATTAAGCTTATTCGTAGCTGTTTACGTTGTGTGCTTGATTGAATAGTTGGTCACCAATGCTTGGTAGGGATGAGCATTTGGTACCGGGTAACGTACCAGGTATATTTGGTACCGGTACCGGTACCGAATATACTGGTTCGGTACACCGGTACCCACTTTTCCCAAACAGGTACCGCGCTCATCCCTAATGCTTGGTGTATATGTTTATCCTTTCTTGTCTTTTGAAACATTACGGCGATATTTTGTGAGCATTTAAATAAAAAGGCGTGTATTTTTACTGAATTTTCTGTAATGGTTTCTACTTGACGATCCTGAAGCAATTCTTGCACCTATGTACCTCAGTCTTAGAAAACATTAGCTATCCAAATGACCAAGATACTATGAATGGAGGATGTTAGTTAACAAGTAGGTTAAAAAACAATCCATACGATTGACACTTGGCTCTTAGGTCATCTTTTACAAAAATATGTTTAAAAAATGTGTGTTAAATGGACTAGTATGTACCTTTTTTGGTTAAAAAGTTCTGTTGAGTATTATATACCTTTCACAAAACTAATAAATATATTCAGGGCTATGTGATCTATCGAGTACGTGTGAGGCGTGGTGGAAGAAAGAGGCCAGTTCCAAAAGGTATTGTATATGGAAAGCCAACAAACCAGGGTGTCACCCAACTCAAGTTTCAACGCAGCAAAAGGTCAGTGGCCGAAGAACGTGCTGGGAGGAAACTGGGTGGTCTAAAGGTTCTCAACTCATACTGGCTTAACGAGGTACACATCTGTTTTTTTATACATATGGTTCTGGAAAGAATACATTTTTCGTATGGCATAAAGTACAAGTTTTGAATGCAGGACTCGACCTACAAGTACTTTGAGGTAATCTTGGTTGACCCAGCGCATGCTGCTATTCGCAACGATCCAAGGATCAACTGGATCTGCAACCCGGTGCACAAACACAGAGAGCTTAGAGGACTCACTTCTGCTGGTAAGAAATACAGAGGACTTCGTGGAAAGGGACATTTGAACCACAAGATGCGTCCATCAAGAAGGGCTACTTGGAAGAGGAACAATACTTTGTCTCTTCGCCGTTATCGTTGATCACTTATGCTGTGTCATTGTTCTGTCTTTTATCGACTTAGTGATGTACTACTAAATTTTGCTGTTTTAGAATTCGGACTAATTTTGTGTCGGTTTTGATGGAAACTTTGCTTCGAGTTTGTTGTTTGAGACATTTGATGGTGTTATCAGTTTGGGTTTTGGATTCTTGGGTTTAAATATTTGTTGGTTCAAACCAATAACCAAAGTCAAAAGTTTTCAAAACTGAGTCAATAACCAAGTTTATTCAGTTTGGTTTTGGTTTCAAACTAAGAACTTGAATTTTAATAAGATGGGTATTCATTGTTTTGGACTTTGTGTTCTTTGGTTTGGTTTGCTAGGCGTTGTATGTAAATGGTTATAGGGTTTACAAAGAGAAATCCATGGCTACCTTATTTGGTTTTAACTTAATTGGTTTGAAGATTTCTAGTATGTGATTAGTAAATAGTGAAAGCATGAAGATGATTAACACTAGCATGAAGGTGATTAACAGTTTTACCGAAGAAGCAAACGACTAATGTCCCTTCCAAACAATAGTATGTATAATTCACACATTTTCATTTTATTTATACCAAAATGAAGATTATTAGTATGTTTAATTTTTATCAAGAAACTGGCATTCCAAGGTATGCTCATAACATATTAGAGAGAGTTTATTCAATCATTTCACATTTGCTTCAAGCAATCAAGTGACTTCATATATCAAAGAATGAGCATGTCTTCTATTGTGTTATTTATACCCATATGTTTCTTAAACTTTTAAACAAAATTAGATAATCCTAAGTACCAATAATCCGATATGAGGTTCAACTACCTTATTCAACATTCAAGTATAAGGGGGTGTTTGGCCTAGCTTTTTTAACAAAGTTTATTGTTTCAGCTTTTTTTTTTACAAAATAAGTTCCACTTGGTGTTTGGTTTAGCTTTTTAAGCTTATGTTTATTAGCTTATATAAGCTAATTTGAAGAAGCTTATTTGAAGATAGTTTTTTAGTTTATTTGAAGAAGCTTATTTGTATAAGGATGTAATGATAGAAAATAAGCCATAAGCTAGTTTAAAATATAAGCATAAGCCAAAAAATAAAAGCTAGACCAAACACCCCTTAAATGTAAGGTTCATTGGCCTCGCCTCAATGTAGCCTCAAATTCAAACTACCACCTTACCATGACACAAATATTGTAACCTCCTAAAATTTGGTAGTGAGTTTTTTTTTCGCAAAAACCTTTATCTCAAATTGTAATCGTCATAGTTATCGACTTGAAGTCTTCAGAACAAAATATATTACAATTATAAATGTTATTAATTAGCCAATGAACCAAGTTGCTTGTAAGAATGCAAGACGAACAAAAACAAACAATATCAAAGTCTTTTCGCCATCTATTGATCTTTTTTCTATATGTCTCTTATCACGAACCAATACTAGTTTCCAAAGTAATACTAAGCCTATCTGTTGTGGGGTGGGCCCCAGTCACCTGACCACCATTTTTAACATAAGAAGCAGCCTAAGGCCGTTTGTAGTGGGGCGCTTTGAGGGGGATGGATTGGACGAAGGCGCCTGTCACACCCCAACCGATGGCGGAATCATCATGCGCGGCACTAAGCGAACCAGATTGCTCAAGAGAATCCATAATGACTATTTAAATGACAATATTTAACAAGTTTAATTTTCCAAACAATCAAACAATATTTCATCAATATTCAAACAGATTACAAGTTTCTTGAACAGCCAATGTCCGACAACTAGATTTTTATGTGTGTTTCTAGAGAGCCCTAATCTCGATTTCGATTTAACCTGCGTTTAACCTGCAACATACGTTAAAATAATGTCAATACAAAAATGTATTGGCGAGCATACATGTTTTGAAATAATAGCATAGTAGATAAAAGTGTCGCGAAATACCACATATACATAAACGAGATACAACATAACATATAAATTGATGGACAAATACTCCAGCTAAGTTCCGAGATGACTACGATGCGCGTTTGTGATGTGCGTAACTAGACACCGTCGGGTGTGAGTCGAACTATGATATCATACTAGTTAAGTTGGAAATAAACGAGTAAAGGTCGAGAGTGCTTATATGTATCTAGCATCACGTATTAACATGTATAACAGATATTCGCGTGTGATAAATCAGTTTATGCATTTGATGTGTTTTGTTATGAACGTATGTTACACCCAAAAGTGCGTTTAAAGCGAAAAAGGGTTCAAGTATACTCACAGTGGGTGCGTAACAGTGAACACCGAGAGTTGATGAGATGAGAGAAAGAGTGTCGGTTTAGCCTGCGCGTAGAGACGGAAGTGCATCAGTCTTCCAGTGTGTTGAAACTGTTGAAACGGAGAGTCGGTGTGAGAGAAACAGATATTTTCGTACGGAAAGAGTTTTCGTGCGAAAATTTTCTTACGAAAATTTCGTGCGAAAATTTTGGTGAAATTTTCGTGCGAAAATTCTTGGTGATTTATCTTGCGAAATTTTCTTACGAAAATTTCGTGCAAAATTTTGGTGATTCAACTTGCGAAATTTTCTTACGAAAATTTTGTGCAAAAATTTTGGTGATTTTCGTCATTTTTCTGGAAATCGAATGTTCATCCCTCCAGCCTTAGGCCACTGATCGAACCTTGTGCCGGAGAGGTCTTTAGAGCGAGTGAGTCGTTTGTAAAAACTCAGATTGGGTCG
The DNA here is from genome assembly GCA_947069175.1 of Scalesia atractyloides. Taxonomy (NCBI): domain Eukaryota; kingdom Viridiplantae; phylum Streptophyta; class Magnoliopsida; order Asterales; family Asteraceae; genus Scalesia; species Scalesia atractyloides. The sequence continues at coordinate 36,020,146 of CAMTDV010000030.1, forward strand.
TATGAGCCAAAAATGATTCGTATGAGCCAGTCCAGTTTGCACAAATGACTGTTCTTGCGTCTTTGTTCAACCGGAACTGAGATCTTGTCTGAAACGGATGTAATTTCAAGTCCATTTCGTGACGGTTTTGACAGCGCCTTGTTCCACTACTTAGTGAATGAAACATTAGTCGGTCCGATCCGTGTTTGGTGTAAAATCGATTTATAAACAGTTTTGTTAGGATAAACACTTGGTAAGTTTGAAACAACAAAGTTTCGGGTCTGAGAAGCCAAGGCTAACTCAAACATGCTCGGTTAAGTGCTAAATCCTTAAGAAAATCAGAAAGTTTCGTGAAAAAGATGAAGGTTTTCGTAAAATAGAGAAGTTTAGATGAAATCGGAGATAATCTCGTGCAAAATCGTTGTAGAAACGTTGTGATTTGTGTGAAAAAACGTAGTCTTCTTACTTGGAACAGAGAAAACGGAACGTTTTGGTGCGGAATGGCAGGAAGGAGTATGAGTGCACAAGTGAGGTATTTATAGGAGGAGAGAAGTGAGAGGTAGTCTGTTGAAATTTTCGTGCGAAAAATGCCATTTTCGGGCCAAAATACCTCATTTTCGCACGAAAAACAACATTTTCGTACGAAAATATGAATTTTTGTGCGAATTTTTAATTTTTAATTTTTATTTTTAGGCTTCGCTTAGTTAGGTTAAGTGTGTTGAAAATTTTTGGCGGATCATTAAGCGTTTAAATTAAATTAAATAAAATAAACAAGCGAGAGAGAGTATGCGTCTCAGTTCCCAAGTCTTGAGAGAGTCGCGTTGTTGTTTAAGCGAGCAGATAGTCTTGGAAACATCACGCAGTAGTTTTGTTGTTTAGCGAGTGCGTTATAAGCGTTGTAAGGTGCGATGTAGTGTGTTTGAAATAAGCGATGTAGTGCGAAAGTATGCGATGTAGTGGTAGTAAGTGATATAGTTTACATTATGATCTGAACCTCTGGTGCTAGGCGTAACGAGAGTAACAAGCTGCGAAAATGCGGGTTGTTACAGTCTCTCCTACTTTAGGAAAGTTCGTCCCAAAATTTATTCGAGAGTAAGACTTGAGAATTGACACGAATAGATAGCGAATGATAACAATAGGGCGTTAGGGTAAGTTGAGGACGAGGGAGCGTTCGATCGAGGGTTGATAAGTGAGAGCGTCTCGGTGGTGTAGGGCATTGATAAGTAAAAGCGACTTAATTGACTCCGTTTGATAACTCACGAGTTGGCGATCCAAAAATGTTTTTAAGTTTTTGAAAAGTTTTGTTAAACTGTTACGAAAAGGTTTTTAAAGGGAACTCGATTTATGAAAATTTTCTCACAACGTGGCGTTAGGCTGAGTCGATTTACACTCACATAGTAAGAAGGGTTTTACTTGCCTAAAGGTTTTTAATAAAAATCAAATTATTTAGAAAAATTTTCTATTTATTTCCAAAACACAACGGCAAAACAATTTTTTAACGGTATCAAAAATATTTTAATTAGTGTCGAACCCCACATGGCATCTTTCCACGAAAGTTTGTTAATATGGTTAAAACACTTATATATTGGAAGTACCAGCGGCGTATCCACCATGTTTTAGCCATAGCCCCCGTCTCGTGGAGCGATGTCAGGTGTGCCGACATATAAAGGATAGATTTTGATAACCTTGGTCCAAGCGGCAAAAGGTCGGACCAAGTCTGAAAAGAAGACCAAGTAGACTGAGTGGAGAAGCTGATTGCAAACTTGGTTAGAGATAAGAGCGCGCGGGTGTGGCTCGGCAATTGGAATAGCGAAGCGGTAAGAATGAGAGATACGATATGCGTTAAAGCGTCACGAGGTGAAGACGATAAGCGAAGAGATATTATTCGAGCGTCGAGAGGAGAATACGTTAAGCGAAGCGATAGCGTTTCAGCGTCGAGAGGGAGAAAGCGATAAGCGAAGCGATAGCATTTCAGCATCGAGAGGAGAATGCGATAAGCGAAGCGACAGCGTTTCAGCGTCGAGAGGGAGAAAGCGATAGCGTTTAAGCCTCGAGAGGAGAAAGCAAAAGCGAAGCGATAACGTTTAAGCGTCGGGAGGAGATAGCGACAAGCGATGCGATATAGATTTCATCGAAAGCGAGTTCGCGTTGCTGTAGACTTACGAAAAGTCTAGCGATGGTGCGTTCGAGAAGAGATGAGATGCTACGCCTTGCGAAGGAGTTAGCGTGTGAAAATAATCATCATAATATTAAAGGTCTAATAACGTTCAACTACACATGGCATGTCTCCATGCCAGTTTGTTAGTATGGCAAAGCACTTATATATAGGAAGTCCAGCGTCGTATCCACCATGCTTTAACCACACCGCCTCCATCCCGTGAATAGATGTCACGCTTTTTCGACATGGTTAAGACGCTTATATATGGGAAGTACCAGCAGCGTATCCACCACGCTTAACCATGCATTTAACATTATGGCACTATTAGAACTTACTACGACCCCCATGCACTCACCAGGTTAATCCCGTGTGTACCCGTGATTAATTGGTGTTTGCATGATTATCGTAACTTATTCTAAAGGGCTTAGTAGGGGTAAAGCATATTGTATCATGATATATTATATAGTGTTATTTATAAGATTAGTGTGTGAGCCTGGCTAAGTGCGATGACGAGAGAGAGAGAGAGAGAGAGAGAGAGAGAGAGAGAGAGATAGAGATGTCGCCGTATGTTGAAACGACATCGTACAATAGAACAATTAGAAATCATAAGTACTAATGTTGAAAATCGTACCATTAACAACGTCGTTATGCGCCTGGTCGGTGTTGATGTTGACGTCTTCTATTGCTGGGGCTGCAGCTGCTAGTGCGGCAGATGCTAGAGCTGCGAGTTGAGTCAGCGGTGCTGGAAGGGCTAGCATATCTTGTTGTCATGGCCCTGTGCGGCAGTTGCTGGTGAAGTGACCGAAACAGTTGCAGTTGATGCAATAGCGACAGCTGGCTCGGCCTGGTGGTGATACGTACATTTTGGACACTAGGGATGGGTCCCTGTGTAGTTACGCCTTAGGTAAAATGGAACTGCCCAGAGAGGTTATGGGTTGAGCGGTGCAATTGCTGAGTAGTTGAGGCTCGCGCTTTTTCTCTTGCGGCTAGGTTCGGTGGCGGCTTGCGGCGGTGCGTCGTCGTCGTCAGATAACTTGATAGTAGCTTGGTTCAGCTTCTTGGTGGGATTCTTGGAGAAAAATCCAGCCAAGACTCGCTTGTCATTGATCTCTGCGGCCAACTGATAGGTTTCTTCGATGGTAGCCGGTCTTGCAGATTCGACAAAATCGCCCACACCCTCAGGCAAAGCACGTATGTACTTTTTGATAGCCTTTTCGGGAGTGTCGATTTGGCTTGGGCAGATGATGCTAAGCTGTTTAAACCTTGTTGTGAGACCGACGTTGTCACCTTCGACTTGCTTGATTTTCCAAAACTCATTTTCTATCTTTTGGACTTCGTGGGGAGGGAAATATTCTCCCTTAATGAGCTCTTTCAGTTCTTCCCATGATAACGCGTAAGCTGCATTGTTCCCACGTTTGATGCGCTCGGCTGTCCACCAGTCGAGTGCTCTTGATTGAAATAATCCTGTAGCACACGTGGGATGAAGATGCTCAGGGCACCCACTCTGACGGAGGGTAACCTCGATTGCATCAAACCACTGAAGCATCTGAAATAGACTTCCTTCACCTGTGAAGACCATTGGGTAACAGGCCTTGAACCGTTTGTAAGAGAAAGTAGGACTTTGGTGCATCAGACTTAGAATCTTCTGATGTCTGAGAATTGCTGAGGGCTTGAACTTGCGTGATGATTTGATGAATGACCTTGGCCATTTCCTTGGCCATGAGTGAGGCGATCCTCCTATCGGCGTTTCTTCTGGCTTGACGTCGCGAGTTGAAAGCGTTTGAGGACATCTAGACAAAGAAATTTGGAATGAGATTCGATCATAATGATTTTTGAAACTGCGATGCGATTTAGCGCGTTAAAACTTGTTATAGTTGATATAGTAACACATATTTATAAGATTCACATTGGAAACACATATTTCCTAGGTTTCTCACGTATTCACATAAGCACGTGTAACCACATACTATTTATGCGTATATATATATAGAGGGAAGAGCGTGAGGACGCGTTTAAGAGAGTTATCATGATTTAGTTTTGTTGCGAGTATTAGCTCTTGTATTAGATTGCGATGGCTGTGCTAGTTGTGCGTACGTTTATGGAGCGAAAAGCGAGAAATCGAGAAATCGATAAAGCGTAAAATCTTCAATTCGAAAACATATAAGCATAATAAAATTCGATGATGCATAAAATCGACGATTGCAGGCTTAAAATTTAAATAGAGCGTCCTGGGTTTTGAGACAGCGACTACCCAAAGTGGTTCGATCATTCCGTTGAGTTTGGGCACACGCTTTGGCCTAATAGGTAAATGCTCTCACCGCCTCACGGTTAACGTCATTACCCTTTCGGTTACTACACGTCCCAAATCCGCGAAATAGTCGAGACTTTGGTGAGATTGAAAATCGTTGAGTGGGACGAGTTTTCAAGGTTCGGGTTTCACCCCTAACTTAATAACTTCGAATCCCTGGTCGTGGTTTCCCTCTCGGACCCATCAGGAGGTTTCCACCGGATAGAATTGGAAATTTTCGTTAAGATGTGGATATCACTCGTAACTTAATGGAGAATTTCATGCTATCAAAATACGCTGAGTGAGTGATTCGTCGAGAGTTCACGGTTTTCACACCTAATCTTGACAAATCGACTCGTTTGCGATGTACGAGTATCTTTTAGGAAAAGACTTCATATAGTATTTTAAGTTCAAAGATGACCTTTTAGAAGGATAAGCAAGGAACAAGCACATAGTTTCCTACTATAGACTAGGCAATTTACCTAATTCCCTATAGTTATAGCTCAGATACCAATTTGTTGTAACATCCGTTAAAAAACGGATTTACCAAACCCGCTCCGTTTATTAACCGAACAATCAGTTAAAAATTTCGTTGTGTATTTAATGCCCAAAATAATTTTAAAAGATACATAATTAATAAGTGTATTGGAATATATAATTTGTTTTTGAAAAATTGTTAAAAATAATGAAATAAAAATATAATGTTGCTGCCGGGTTTCGAACCCGGGTCAGCCAACAACTTCAGCAAAGTCTTATCGCACACACACTCAACCACTGCGCCACTCATGTTCCTTGTTAAATATTGGAAACAATTAATACATAAAATAAATCTCGAATTCAAATAACGACGCGCCCAATTGCAGTCGTCGGAAATCCTGGCGATCTCGCGAGATTGGACGGTTTCTTTTGTTCTTAACGTAAACTTTAATCACTACATCGGTTATAACCGACGCCTGAGTCCGCGACACAAGTTATAACCGCCAGAAAGTTTCTAACCGGCGAATCAAGTCGGAAAACGGGCCAAATACGTCGATGTCCCGCCCTATAAATACCTCCTCGAACCTCTGCTAGCTTTTTCGCTCACAATCACACCTTTACCGGACGTAATTCCACTCGCCGGAAAAGTTCTGCACATCGCCGGAAAACCGAACCCTTCACCTCTGTGCCTTACTGAACCCCTCAGAGCTTATACCGAAGTCACCCACATCCATTTCAAGCTTGCTGAAGACTCTCTGCCGCAGGACACACGTCGCCGGAAGTTTCTGCTGTCACCGGAGTTTCGCCGGAGAAAAAGAGGAGTCCAGTTTCGGTATATCTAACACTTAATTTTTCATTCTTTTATTTATCTCACCTGTAATTAACTGAAACACACTAAAGAACATGATTAAAATCGTTGAATCAGTCAGTCATCGTTTCTGGTTAAGATCAACGAAGAAGACGAAGTTTCGGTAGTATATAAGTTTAATTTAAATCAAGAAATAACTCGGGTTAGACACACAGTCTAGTGGTGGACTGTGTGCACATTAAAAACGCTTACGTCTCGAGTTCGAATCATGTCCCACGCTCCCTCGCTTTAATAAAAAGGTTCCTTTTTATTACTGAACCGGATTCATTTCATATAGTTGTTAAGTATAATAAAAACCGGAATAATAGATAGACACACAGTCCAGTGGTGGACTGTGTGCGCGTTTAAAACACAGGTCACGAGTTCGAGTCCGGACTACCGCATCGGTCCGGACAATTATCCAACTTTTTATATAAGGCAGAAATGGAACTATTTAGTTTGTATATAAGTATAATAAAAATCAGATTATTTAACAAGTTAGACACACAGTCCAGCGGTAGACTGTGTGTTAACTCAACCCACAGGTCCCGGGTTCAAGACCTTTGGAGCGCACCGGCCCGACGCATTAAATCGTTTTTAAAAATAAATGATTTTCAGTTTAATCTAATTAGTATATAAATATAATTAAAAACAGAAATATTTCGGGTTAGACACGTAGCTCAGTTGGTAGAGCTGCGTGCACGCGAACGGGAGGTCTCGGGTTCGAGCCTCACCCAGCGCACACAATAACACATACGAACCGGTCAACAGTCAAAGTCAACAGTCAACGGTCAACGGTCAAAAAAGTCAACATTTTTTTATTATTTTTATTTATTTATTTTAATTAAAAATCAATTAAAAATACTTAAAAATAACATTTTTAAGGTTAGAAAATAGCCTTAAACTCACAAAAATACACCCAACAATCCTACTAAAATGGATTAATAAAACCCGTTTACTTACCAAACCATTATGCCATTATCTAGGTTAGTTTCACTCGTGGTTAAAACCACTTCGTGCGCATTCAACATCATCAACCGAACGCACCCAATGTGAGTGAATCTTACAACTCCCCTTTTTAATTACACGTTTTGGGGTGTGTCATGTGTCATAAAATTAACTCGTTTATTTAAACTTGTGCCATACCATATTGTGATCTAAACTTAGATTGTATACATTGCTTGTAGTTATGTATTTCATTTTGTCTATTTATATGCAATTCATTCATTAGGCCCGTCAGTTCCTCGTGAGAGACGAGTTGAGCAATGCGTGCCTCTAAACGATCCATTATTGTTCATGTGTGTATTGTTTAATATTAAATTGATTGGTGAATAAGTTTACATCTATTTTTACTCATGTGTGGTTGTGCACTTTATTTTATAATCAATTAAATAAACTTGTTCAAATGTTTTCCATAGGATTCACTCGCCAACTTTTTGTTGATCCAAAAACCCTTTTTACACATGATACAGGTGAACAGGATGAAGCAAGGAAAACATAGGAAATGCCTTAGAAGAAAACAATGAAGCCTAGATTGATGTTTAGGACATGATGTAATATTGATTGAAATTTTCCATTAAAGTGTATTAATGAATATGAAACGTTAAAATAAATGTCATGAGCTTTGATGATAACCCAATCATGCCCCGATCACCTTTTCCGCTGAGGGTCGGGGTGTGACAGATTGGTATGAGAGCCATGACTATAGGGATATAGGATAGGTTATTAGACCCTTAGAGCCTATATTATAGTCTGCCTAAATTTTAATTGATTAGGTGATTACATACAAACTTATGATATTTATTTGTTTCATATTTGTTTATACTTACAGTCAAACATACATACTTACATACACATTCATTATACATATTTCAATGTTCATATATTCAAATCATTTTCATACTCTCATTATTCAAAGATTTTGTTGCAATTTTCAAATCTCATCAAAGTAAGTTCTGCGACGGGCATGTAGTAACTGGAAGGGTACAAGTACCGGTAGTCGGAACGTCCTGTCTAGGTTGGCATTCGTATAAATCCAATATAACGGACCAGTTTGCCTACCTGGGGACTAACGATGAGAGTACGAAGGACCTATTAGGCCAAAGCATGCCACACCAAACGTCGTTCGAACTAACCCCACTTTGAGTTGTCACCGTGTCTACACCTGGACACATTCCAAATCTCATACGTTATATACATATTTCTCGATTTTCTCTGGGTTTTAGTGTACGTAACCAGGCTAACACATGCGAACCATATGAAAAACCCGGTATTCATGGGGGCCCACATGATTACGAAGGTGAAGTATGGCGGCATGTAGGGCCTAATGACGAGCAAAGCCCAAGACATCCTATGGATGTAGTAGATTTATTTTTCTATAATTATTTTATGAATGTTCATTCCTAAATGCGACCCATGAACCCAAAAACATCCAACTCATACTCTTGACATGTATTCCTTGTAGATGTCTTCTAATCTCGCCCGTAGGAAGATAAGAGCAGGAAAAGCCCGCGAGCGCATGGCTGCCCTAATCGCTCAACAAATGGCTGCTATACCCAACATTGTAATCCAAGTCCAACAAGCACTTACCCCTAAAACTGTCAATCAAGAAGATCAACACGTTATCAACCCTCCCCCAAATACCACTAAATGCACCTACAAGCATTTCAAATCATGCGACCCTCCAAAATACAAAGGGAATGAAGGCATCACCGCTCTCCTCCATTGGTTTGAAGAGATGGAGAACACTTTTCTAAATTGCGATTGCCCCGATGATCGCAAAGTGCGATATGCTACCGGTCGATTATATGGAATAGCACTTACTTGGTGGAATACAGAGAAGGCCAAACGAGGTGTGGAAGGTGCTATGACTTTAACTTGGAACGAATTGAAGGAAATCATGACCAGACGATTTTGCCCAAGGAGCGAAATCAAGAAATTAGAAGATGAGTTCTATTCGTTGAAGCAAAAGGAAGGCGACCACATCACGTACACAAAAGATTCCTCGAGTTACATCAAATGGTTCCCAACTTGTTCACTCCCCTCTACCGTTTGATCGAGCACTACATTAGTGGTCTTTCGTCAAAGATTCAAGACTCTGTAATAAGTGCCACACCTGCAAACTTGGAAGCAGCAATGGAGTTAGCTACAGAGCTCACCGAGAACCGAATCCGGAACAAAGACTTCAAGGAGGAGAAGAAGAAGAAGGATAAAGCATCGACTGAAACCTCCGACTACACCCAAACCGAATCCCCATCTCAACCCACTTTTAAGAGAAAAAGAGACGGGCAACTTTTTGCTACTATCCAACGTAATCAACCAATTTCACACGCCATACCCATCCAAGCTATCCCAATCACTCAAGTAGCACTCAACTCAACTTACCCAAATAAGAAACCATACCTTGGACCTCACCCTCGATGTAACACCTGTTTTTATCACCATCCCCTTACCTTACCTTGTCGACTATGTGCAACTTGTGGACGCTACGGTCATTTGAGCAAGGTTTGCCGCACCCCTCAAAACCAACTCTCTCCCCCTACTCAAGACATGATCCAAACCTATCATCAACCTCAATACCCCATATTCCCATATGTTCGAGCTTGTTTCAATTGTGGCGACCCTACCCACTTTAGAAACACGTGCCCTCGATTGGTTAACATCATAAACGCTCAAGCTCAATCAAACCCAGTTAACCAAGTAGATCAAGAAAACCAAATCACTAGGCCACCAGCAAGAGGAAGAGTTTTCAACATCAACGCCAATCCTGACGAAGATAATGACGGCTCAAACGAAACCACCCAACTAGTCCTCTTCACCGGAAATCAAGATTCAACTCCAATCGTTTAGTTTTATGTTTTTCTTTATGTTTTAGAATTACATAGAATCAATCATAACTTAAGGATAAAGCCAATGAGAATTTGACAAGAATATGGTGGATACGCCGCTGGTACTTCCTATATATAAGTATTCTTGCCAAAGGATCAGAGGCATTATTTAGCGGTTATGAGAGGTTCCATGTATAAGCTGTTTGTGTGATTATTGTTTAGATTAAATTTATTATTTTCAGTACATGCAATACGATTGGCTCCGTTTGATTGAGCCTTGATCGCACAGACATTTTCATTTTCAGTACATGCAATACGATCGGCTCCGTTTGATTGAGCCTTGATCGCACAGACATTTTTTCATTTTCAGTATTTTGTGTTTGTTGTATTGGTTGTAGAGTCACATAGGACTAATCATAATTCACTGATAAAACCAATGAAAATTTGACGAGAATATGGTGGATACGCCGCTGGTACTTCCTATATATAAGTATTCTTGTCAAAGGATCAGAGGCATTGTCAGAGGGTTATGAGAAGTTCTATGTAGGATTTAGTAGTTTCTTGGTAACAAATCATAACTTGCGGATAAAACCAACGAAAATTTGACAAGAATATGGTGGATACGCCGCTGGTACTTCCTATATATAAGTATTCTTGCCAAAGGATCAGAGGCATTATCAGGCGGTTATGAGAAGTTCCATGTAGGATTTAGTATTGTCTTGGTTGAAATTTGTGTTACATTCATATCATCTCGCCATTTAAAGAAATTGGATTGTGTTCTATTTCTACATAAACTAACCTCTCCATCATAACAAACGAGAGAGGAACTGTCACCATTCAAACATATATGCTATCAGAATGTGGATTCAAATATTGGTTGTTGTGTTATTTATGTTCTAAAGTTACATCATAGGACCAATCGTAACATACTGGTAAAACCAATGAAAATTTGACAAGAATATGGTGGATACGCCGCTGGTACTTACTATATATAAGTATTCTTGTCAAAGGACCAGAGGCATTGTCAGACGTTATGAGAAGTTCTATGTAGGATTTAGTAATTTCTTGGTACATTAGTTGTTGTGTTTATTTATGTTCTATAGTCATAGAACCAATCATAACTTACTGATAAAACCAATGAAAATTTGACAAGAATATGGTGGATACGCCGCTGGTACTTCCTATAAATAAGTATTCTTGTCAAAGGATCAGAGGTATTGTTAGATGGTTATGAGAAGTTCCATGTAGGTTGTAGTATTAGAAGTTTTGCTTTAGGATATAACCATATCCTTCCAAACATATCAAAACTCTTGCGCATGATATCATATTTAGCGAATCAACTCCGCTTATCAATATTTTCACCGAAGGCAACAAAAAGCGATTCCTGTAACAGGGTACTTAACCCTTACAAGGAACGTTACCGCCTCAAACAAAAACTTAAACCCTTACTTTTTCTAAGCATGTAACTGTCAAACTAAACATCATCATTTTTACTCAAATATATCACTACTTAAATTTCGGGACGAAATTTCTAAAAAGCAGGGGATACTGTAACATCCGTCAAAAAACGGATTTACCAAACCCGCTCCGTTTATTAACCGAACAATCAGTTAAAAATTTCGTTGCGTATTTAATGCCCAAAATAATTTTAAACGATACATAATTAATAAGTGTATTGGAATATATAATTTGTTTTTGAAAAATTGTTAAAAATAATGAAATAAAAATATAATGTTGCTGCCGGGTTTCGAACCCGGGTCAGCCAACAACTTCAGCAAAGTCTTATCGCACACACACTCAACCACTGCGCCACTCATGTTCCTTGTTAAATATTGGAAACAATTAGTACATAAAATAAATCTCGAATTCAAATAACGACGCGCCCAATTGCAGTCGTCGGAAATCCCGGCGATCTCGTGAGATTTGACGGTTTCTTTTGTTCTTAACGTAAACTTTAATCACTACATCGGTTATAAGCGACGCCTGAGTCCGCGACACAAGTTATAACCGCCGGAAAGTTTCTAACCGACGAATCAAGTCGGAAAACGGTCCAAATACGTCGATGTCCCGCCCTATAAATACCTCCTCGAACCTCTGCTAGCTTTTTCGCTCACAATCACACCTTTACCGGACGTAATTCCACTCGCCGGAAAAGTTCTGCACATCGCCGGAAAACCGAACCCTTTACCTCTGTGCCTTACTGAACCCCTCAGAGCTTATACCGAAGTCACCCACATCCATTTCAAGCTTGCTGAAGACTCTCTGCCGCAGGACACACGTCCGGAAGTTTCTGCTGTCACCGGAGTTTCGCCGGAGAAACAGAGGAGTCCAGTTTCGGTATATCTAACACTTAATTTTTCATTCTTTTATTTATCTCACCTGTAATTAACTAAAACACACTAAAGAACATGATTAAAATCGTTGAATCAGTCAGTCATCGTTTCTTGTTAAGATCAACGAAGAAGACGAAGTTTCGGTAGTATATAAGTTTAATTTAAACCAAGAAATAACTCGGGTTAGACACACAGTCCAGTGGTGGACTGTGTGCACATTAAAAACGCTTACGTCTCGAGTTCGAATCATGTCCCACGCTCCCTCGCTTTAATAAAAACGTTCCTTTTTATTACTGAACCGGATTCATTTCATATAGTTGTTAAGTATAATAAAAACCGGAATAATAACCAAGATAGACACACAGTCCAGTGGTGGACTGTGTGCGCGTTAAAACACAGGTCACGAGTTCGAGTCCGGACTACCGCATCGGTCCGGACAATTATCCAACTTTTTATATAAGGCAGAAATGGAACTATTTAGTTTGTATATAAGTATAATAAAAATCAGATTATTTAACAAGTTAGACACACAGTCCAGCGGTAGACTGTGTGTTAACTCAACCCACAGGTCCCGGGTTCGAGACTTGTGGAGCGCACCGGTCCGACGCATTAAATCGTTTTTAAAAATAAATGATTTTCAGTTTAATCTAATTAGTATATAAATATAATTAAAAACAGAAATATTTCGGGTTAGACACGTAGCTCAGTTGGTAGAGCTGCGTGCACGCGAACGGGAGGTCTCGGGTTCGAGCCTCACCCAGCGCACACAATAACACATACGAACCGGTCAACAGTCAAAGTCAGCAGTCAACGGTCAGCGGTCAACGGTCAAAAAAGTCAACATTTTTTTATTATTTTTATTTATTTATTTTAATTAAAAATCAATTAGAAATACTTAAAAATAACATTTTTAAGGTTAGAAAATAGCCTTAAAGTCACAAAAATACACCCAACAATCCTACTAAAATGGATTAATAAAACCCGTTTACTTACCAAACCATTATGCCATTATCTAGGTTAGTTTCACTTGTGGTTAAAACTACTTCGTGCGCATTCAACATCATCAACCGAACGCACCCAATGTGAGTGAATCTTACAACTCCCCTTTTTAATTACACGTTTTGAGGTGTGTCATGTGTCATAAAATTAACTCGTTTATTTAAACTTGTGCCATACCATATTGTGATCTAAACTTAGATTGTATACATTGCTTGTAGTTATGTATTTCATTTTGTCTATTTATATAAAATTCATTCATTAGGCCCATCAGTTCCTCGTGAGAGACGAGTTGAGCAACACGTGCCTCTAAACGATCCATTATTGTTCATGTGTGTATTGTTTAATATTAAATTGATTGGTGAATAAGTTTACATCTATTTTTACTCATGTGTGGTTGTGCACTTTATTTTATAATCAATTAAATAAACTTGTTCAAATGTTTTCCATAGGATTCACTCGCCAACTTTTTGTTGATCCAAAAACCCTTTTTACACATGATACAGGTGAACAGGATGAAGCAAGGAAAACATAGGAAATGCCTTAGAAGAAAACAATGAAGCCTAGATTGATGTTTAGGACATGATGTAATATTGATTGAAATTTTCCATTAAAGTGTATTAATGAATATGAAACGTTAAAATAAATGTCATGAGCTTTGATGATAACCCAATCATGCCCCGATCACCTTTTCCGCTGCGGGTCGGGGTGTGACATTTGTCACACCCCAACCGATGGCGGAATCATCGGGCGCGACACTAAGAGAACCAGATTGCTCAAGAGAATCCATAATGACTATTTAAATGACAATATTTAACAAGTTTAATTTCCCATACAATCAAACAATATTTCATCAATATTCAAACGGATTACAAGTTTCTTGAACAATCAAAGTCCGACAACTAGATTTTTATGTGTGTTTCTAGAGAGTCCTAATCTTGATTTCATTTTAACATGCTTTTAACCTGCAACATACGTTAAAATAATGTCAATACAAAAATGTACTAGCGAGCATACATGTTTTGATATAATAGCATAGTAGATAAAAGTTTCGCGAAATACCACATATACATAAACGAGATACAACATAGCATATAAATCGATGAACAAATACTCCAGCTAAGTTCTGAGATGACTACGATGCGCGTTTGTGATGTGTGTAACTAGACCCCGTCGGGTGTGAGTCGAACTATGATATCATACTAGTTAAGTTGGAAATCAACGAGTAAAGGTCGAGAGCGCTTATATGTATCTAGCATCACGTATTAACATGTATAACAGATATTCGCGTGTGATAAATCAGTTTATGCATTTGATGTGTTTTGTTATGAACGTATGTTACACCCAAAAGTGCGTTTAAAACAATAAAGGGTTCAAGTATACTCACTGTGGGTGCGTAACAGCGAACATCGAGAGTTGATGAGATGAGAGAAAGAGTGTCGGTTTAGCCTGCGCATAGAGACGGAAGTGCATCAGTCTTCCAGAGTGTTGAAACTGTTGAAACGGATAGTCGGTGCGAGGGAAACAGATATTTTCGTACGAAAAGAGTTTCCGTGCGAAAATTTTGGTGAAAGTTTCGTGCTAAAATTCTGGTGATTTATCTTGCGAAATTTTCTAAGGAAAATTCGTGCGAAAATTCTGGTGATTCAACTTTCGAAATTTTCTTACGAAAATTTCGTGCACAAATTTTGGTGATTTAACTTGGGAAATTTTCTTACAAAAATTTTGGTGATTGAACTTGCGAAATTTTCTTACGAAAATTTCGTGCAAAAAATTTGGTGATTCAACTTGCGAAATTTTCTTACGAAAATTTCGTGCAAAAATTTTTGTGGTTTTCGTCATCCTTCGGGAAATCGAGTGTTCATCCCTCCAGCCTTAGGCCACTGATCGAACCTTGTGCCGGAGAGGTCTTTAGAGCGAGTGAATCGTTTGTGGAAACTCGAATTGGGTCGTATGAGCCAAAAGTGATTCGTATGAGCCAGTCCAGTTTGCACAAGTGACTGTTGTTGTGTCTTTGTTCAACCGGAACTGAGATCTTGTCTGAAACGGATGTAATTTCTAGTCCATTTCGTGACAGTTTTGACACCGCCTTGTTCCACTACTTAGTGAATGAAACATTAGTCGGTTTGATCCGTGTTTGGTGTAAAAATCTATTTATAAACAGTTTTGTTAGGATAAACACTTGGTGAGTTTGAAACAACAAAGTTTCGGGTCTGAGAAGCCAAGGCTAACTCAAACATGCCCGGTTAAGTGCTAAATCCTTAAGAAAATCAGGAAGTTTCATGAAAAAGATGAAGGTTTTCGTAAAACAGAGAAGTTTAGATGAAATCGGAGATAATCTCGTGCAAAAGCGTTGTAGAAACGTTGTGATTTGTGTGAAAAACGTAGTCTTCTTACTTGGATCAGAGAAAACGAGCTAGTGAGCGTTTTAGTGCGGAATGGCAGCAAGGAGTATGAGTGCACAAGTGAGGTATTTATAGGAGGAGAGAAGTGAGAGGTAGTCTGTTGAAATTTCGTGCGAAAATAGCAATTTTCGTGCGAAAAATGCCATTTTCTGGTGAAAAATGCCATTTTCGGGCCAAAATACGTCGTTTTCCGCACGAAAAACAACATTTTCTACGAAAATATGAATTTTCGTGCGAATTTTTTTATTTTATTTTTATTATTTTCTTAGACTTCACTTAGTTAGGTTAAGTGCGTTGAATGTTTTTGCCGGATCATTAAGCGTTTAAATTAAATTAAATAAAATAAACAAGCGAGAGAGAGAGTATGCATCTCAGTTCCCAAGTCTTGCGAGAGTCGCGTTATTGTTTAAGCGAGCAGATAGTCTTGGAAACATCACGCAGTAGTTTTGTTGTTTAGCGAGTGCGTTATAAGCGTTGTAAGGTGCGATGTAGTGTGTTTGAAATACGCGATGTAGTGCGAAAGTATGCGATGTAGCGTAGTAAGCGATATAGTTTACATTATGATCCGAATCTCTTTTGCTAGGCGTAACGAGAGTAATGAGCTGCGAAAATGCGGGTTGTTACATCGCCGCATAGCGCTACAGGGGGCGCTATGGGGTAAAAATTAGAAGCGGCGTTTTGGTTATAGCGGCGTTTTGAAAATGAATTTGAAATTTTTGACCGTTGCAAACGGTCATAAATAAAAAAAAAGTTTTTTAATTTTAAAATTCATTTAATACCTATAAATCCCCTCCATCTCTCATTAAATTCAACACACTTCACATACTTTCATCCTATTCTTTCCCTTTTTTATAAAAAATTTACAATCTTTTTACCATGAATCCTTTCAACCGAGGTTTCATTCATCCACGTTCGAGCGCCGACACGAACCAAGCTAGCCACTCTACCCGTCCCGTTTCTCCGGTACCCACTCGGTCCACCCCATACGGATCCGGTTTCGTCGGTTTTAATCAAAATCAAACCGGATTCTTGAACCTTTTGAACCAACCACTTTAATGGGATCCAAATCTATACGGTTGGAACCCGAACCAAAACATGGGCGAAATGGGTTCTATCACACCCCGACCCGCAGCGGAATAAGAGTCGGGGCATAATTGGGTTATCACCAAAGCTCATGATATTACTATTATGTTTCATATTTATTTAAATCAAAATTACATTCTCAATAATCCAAACATGTCCATACAAATACAAAGAAAATAACCAACTAAACAATTCCAAGCTCTAAACCATTTTATTCTTCTAGGCCAATCCTATGTGTTTCTGGCTGCAGCTGGTTCACCTGTATCATGTGTAAAAATGGGGGGTTTTGGGTCAACATAAGTTGGCGAGTGAACCTTGTTAGATAAACATTTATAATTGATTTTCTTGTTATTTTATCAAGGAAAAATTGTGCATAATCATAAGTGAGCAAATGAAAATAATCAATCAGTAACAATGTTAACCACAAACTATAACATACAATAACATACCAACAGCATACCATAACATAACAACTTGCATAAATAGATAACATGAATGAAACTGTGCGATCAAGGCTCAATCAAACGGAGCCGATCGTATTGCATGTACTGAAAATGATAAATGTCTGTGCGATCAAGGCTCAATCAAACGGAGCCGATCGTATGTTGGCACGCCAGGTTCACGCTCATAATGTAATGGGGAACATGCTCAACGCTCATAATGTAATGGGGAGCGGCGGCCTATGAAATTTGCATGTACTGAAAAATAATGAATTGAATCTAACAATAACCACACAAACCATTGAATCAAACTGAATACACATTTGTCCATGATATGATGTATGCACAATAATTTAAGTATAATAAGTAGCAAGACACATGATACACCCCAAAACGTGATTAAAACGGGGAATTTGTAAAGATTCACTCACATTGGGTGCGTTTGATTGGAGATGGTGAGATGCGCACGAGTTGGAAGAGTTGAACAACGAGAATTACTAACCTAAATAATAACGGAAAAATATGGTAAATGAGTGGATTTAATTAATAATCTTATTAGGATTTTTAGATGTATTTTTGTGAGTTTAAGGCTATTTCCTATCTTTAAAAGCATTATTTTTAAGTATTTTTAATTGATTTTTAAATTAAATTAAATAAATAAAAATATAAAAATGTGTTGACTTTTTCGCTGACCGTTGACCGTTTGACTTGTTGACTGTTTGACCGGTTTATTGTGTAAATACACGCGCTGGGTGAGGCTCGAACCCGAGACCTCCCGTACGCGTGCACGCAGCTCTACCAACTGAGCTACGTGTCTAACCTGAAATAATTCTGTTTTTAATTATACTTATATATTAACTCGGCTTATCCAAAATTCTTTTATTTTCAAAAACATTTTAAATCATCGAACCGGTGTTACTAACAGGTCTCGAACCCGGGACCTGTGCTTTAACGTTACACACAGTCCACCGCTGGACTGTGTGTCTAACTTGGTTAATATACAAATTTTTATTATACTTAACAACTAACGTAACTTAACCCGGTTCAGTTAGAAAAATAAAACGTTTTTATTACATAGAGGGTGCGTGTATCAGAGATCGAACTCGCGGCGTGTGATATGTATATGCACACAGTCCACCGCTGGACTGTGTGTCCAACCCGAGATAATATCCAGATTTTATTAAACTTATAATCAAACTATCATCGTCTTCTTCATTTCAAAATTACAGGCTGCGATTACACCATTATATCTTGTTTAATTCGATTGATAAACATTGTACAGACTAATATGAAATGGCAGAAACGATATTTAGAAGTAAACATACCGGTGAACGATTTATCATAGAATTCCGGCAAGGTGTCGGCTCTGTTTTTATGAACTTCAACTGAGCAAGCAAATTAACCGTTTTGATTAGCTAATCGTGGAATTGAAGTGCTAAACAAACGTTTACAGAGTGTTTGAATGTCCTTACCGTTCCACAGATGAAAATAAAGATTTCCAGAAATTTTCCGGCGAACTGGAATTATCCGATAACAGCGTCTGAATTTGATTTCAATTGAAAGGTTTGAGTTAGAAATAGCTTAACAATTGTTAGACCACGACGGTATTGAAAGACTTACCGTTTTGATGAAGAATACGGTTTTCCGGCGAACTGCAGAAACTTTCCGGCGAGTTCAAAAAGCTTCTCCGGTGGACTGAAAAGTGTGCGGAAATGTAATTGAGAGTTTGTAAAGTGTGTTTGCGTCGCGAGAGAGAACAGAGATTGATGTTATGCTGGAATTGAAAGTTTTCGGTTATAAAAACCGATTCACTTCTAGAATTCAAGTTCATTCAAAGCAACTTGATTGAAAACGTCGGTGTAGCGGTTATAATCGGTAAACCGCGATCAACCAAACGTCTTTGGACGTTTGACGACCGATTTCGGTTACAGATGGCGTAACCGGTTGCTTCATGGAAGACCATAAAATTTTATTGTTTCTTAATATTTACAGAAAACAACAAGTGGCGGAGTGGTGATGTGTGTGTGTGTTAAGTCTTTGGGTTTCAACCCGGCTGACCCGGGTTCGAGTCCCGGCAGCCTCATTTTATTTTTATTTATTTTATTTTTACTTTTTATCAATTATAATTTTTATAGTTTAGTTTGTTTATTAATTATGTATCATAAAAAAATCAAAATAGCCATAAATACGCAACGTAACATTTAAAACTTGATATTCGATTACAAAACGGAGCGGGTTTGGAAACCCGTTTTTGACAAATGTTACAGGTTCGTCTCAAGCATTCGGTTCCGCACAAGCATTCGGGTCGCCCGGAAACACAACCGGAACTAGTGGAGACGCAAAAGGGAAAAGCAAGACGCTCGCATAAAAAGAGAGTCGAGAAAACCGATAGCCGAGCAAAAAAAACGTTCAACCGTGGGATGAAGATGAGTTATACGCGTTAACCCGATCTTGGCTCTACGTGTCGGAGGACCCCGTAATAGGTATTTTTTTGTGTCTTATTATTTTTTTGTTTTGATAATTATTTTTTTATAGCCAACAACCAAAGTAGAACCGTTTTTTGCAACTGTATCCGAAAGCTTGTTTTCGACCTAAAGGGTCGGGGATACGAGTACCGACTGGCGGACTCAATATCGGGCAAATGGACCGACATCAACAAAAAGTGTACAAATTTTCATACCGTTTACCTACGGACGAGAAACGGTTGGAAAAGTGGGAACGAAGATGAGGACATTACGCAAGCCGCATCGATCGAGTATCAAGAGAAAAATGGTAGTTTCTTGTACATGAGGTGTTGGCAACTTCTCCGGCATAGCCCCAAATGGGCCGACGTTCCTACCGTTGGAGCAAATTCAGGTCGGTCGGCGAATATAAGGCCGTCGAAGAGATAAAAAACAAACGAATCGGGTGAACCCGAAACGCCGACATTCGACGCTCCAAACATCGACGTAAACGATGATATTCAAGAGGACGAGCCGGTGCAAAAGCTTCCACGACCCGGCGGAAGAGCCGCTGCAAGAAGATCGAAAAGGCCCGAGTCATCGTCGATGTCATCCGACATGACTAATTCGTTCTTGGAGGTAAACTGACGCCTTCAAGACATACACGAACTCGGGACTAAACGTTTGGAGGAGAACCGGGAAGTGACCGAGATTATGCGGGATAGACAATAGGCTCATGACTTTGAGTTTTACTCGAAACCGCATGACCACCTAACCGGCAAAGCGTTGAAGATGGCGTTGGCATAAAAGGAGCGAATCGAAAAAAAATATAATCTTTGAGTTTTTTTTATTGTGATGATTTTTAAATTTTTAGTATAATGTTTTTGTTTTTATTTTTATTTTAAGTGTAATGTTTTTATTTTTTTTTAATGAAATTAGTTTTTATTTTTATATAGTTAGAAAATAATATTAAATAATGAAAAATAATAATTGAGTAATGATGAGGTAGGGACGTTATGACTATGGCATCTAATGTCACAACGCCACTGCTGACGTGACACGTCACATGTCAGAAAACGCCCCTTAAGAGGCGTTATGACTACACATGACCTAAAGGCGTTAGCCCTTAACGCCTCCACGCTTTGGGTGCGTGACGTGATAGTTGAAGGTGATTAATTGGATCAACATTTACGCTCTGTTCCCGAGTTAACTTAACGAGGGAAAAGAATAGAAAGTAAAGGTAAGAAAGGAAATGACGAGAAAGGAAATAAAAAGATGTTTTTCCTCCCATTTCCTTCCAAATTGAAAGAATAGAAAAACTAAAAACTTTAACCTAGTTTTCCTGTCATTTTCTTCCTTAAATGAAACTCAAGAACGTCATATTTATTTTCTTTTCTTTTCCTTCCTTAAATAAAACTCTAAAACAGATCTTTTCCTTTCTTTCCATTGATAAACTCTGGAACACAGTGTTACATCTAATTTACGCCCCCTTGACTTCCATGACGAGCCTGAGTTAATACCTACCTGCTCGTTGAACTACTTAGACTAAGGTTTACCATTCATCGAGTTGAAAATGGCGGATGCTGCTGCTTCTTCTTCTTCGAACGATCATCGGTCAGTTGGAGATCCTGCTGCTAATCTTCCTCGTACATTCAAGTATCTATTGGGTTTGTCAGATCCTAAATCATCTTCAACTGTTTGATTCATTCCATTCCATTCCATTTTTTTCATCTTAATTAATAATAATACCTCCTGCTCATGTAGCCACACAGTTTTTGTCCCGTGGAATTCCTTTCATCTTCAATTCATGGATTGTCAGACATTTAACCCAGGAAGATTACGCTGTAAGAACTCTCACTATTACTTAGATAGATTTGTTAACTAAGTAGGAAGGAAGGATCTGTTGGACTTGTAGATTAGGTTTCTTTTCTAGTTAGGAGGAATATCACATAATAAATCGCTTATTGCGATTCGAAAGTGCTGGCACCAGATGCGACAAGCAAGTGATCTGCATCCTCTTCTTCAATTCCGCACAAATCGTTCCCAAAAACCACATTCCTTGCTGCCAAACCCCAGCCAGTAGGAATCTTTTCACTTAACGCCCTCCACACAAACAACTATACTTTCCAATTGAACTTAGGCTGCTGAGTAACCGGCTTCATGATATTTCCAGTGTCAAACCTGACACTCTTTCTTTTCTCCATTCGACACCCAAAGCCAATTGTCGCGACATCCTCGAATACTAGTTTGATTCAGCAACGACATTAACCTCTACCATTTCTGTCACCGAGCTGGGGTCGCTGCAGATTCCAACAGAGCTCATCACCTGCTTCACTATAGCAATCTGAGACAGTGACCCGTTTTGATTTTCCAATCCAAAATAACGTTATTCTAGTTGTATTTACCTAAATAGCCTATCAATAATACACAATACCTTATGTGTGTTTTCATTATTCTATACTCACAAAAGATATAATCGAAATATCGTGTTGATTATATGTCATGCCTAGAAGTCTGGCATCATTTGTGTTTCTGGACAATGAACATGCCTCTGTGTATTGTGTACCCTAACATTAATTTTCTGCTGTTTTAACTAGAATATTAGCGGGCGTATGTTCCCGCTATAGGTGACTTATTTGATGTATACGAGGTTGTATTTCTTCTTTGTCTAAGAACTCAGTTTCAACTATCCCTTGAGCTGGCACAAGCTGCTGTACATCAATAGCTGATTCTTTAACTGTTTTGTTGTTGTATGTGGCTATTTGAATATTTTTCATGTATTTATAAGTTGTAATGTCAAGAGTCTAGTTTTTCTAACTTGCTTTATAACAATGAGGTTAGGGCATTCTTTTTTTCACATGCACGGATTGGCCTTTTTCCCTTTTATTATCATAAGGCGACGCCTATTTCTTGCATTGTTTGCCTTTTGTAACCTTGTCCTTTTTTGGTTTTGCTGTTTCTGTATTTCTCACACTTTTTCTTTGAAAAATGCAGCTGTATGCTGTGCAGTTTCATCTATTCATCACTTGTGTCTTGTTCCTTAGCCGAGAGGGTTTCAGGAGAGCATGCATGAGGGCAGACATTAGAGGGTATCATCATATTACTAAAATTACAAGTAAACATATCTAATGCAGTGCTTTATTGTGTATTTACCAATTGTACACAATCATGAAGTTGTACCTTGCTTATTGCTATAATCACTTGGAAGCATGGAAGTTTTTTTTGCTTGTATCTTACAGTGATACAATCTTTTATTCTTCCCCTTTCCGGCTCCAGCTAGACATCCTTGATCTTGTCAGTTCGTTAATATGTAATTAGAGTCTTAGTCAAACGTATACTTGTGTGCCAGAAGTTTCATCTCTGTGGAAAAGTCAAACATGATACCTCGAACTTCTGTAACAGCAAGTTGTTTCGTTTCTTGTGAATATGTTAATAATAAAAAAACTCGTTTTTTTTGGCAGCAAAGGTGCTTTAACCAGTGAAAATGCAGCACAGCTTTTGAAATTAGCATGGATAACTCTCCCCTGGGGAGTGTTTATTACAATAGCTGGATGTGTATTTGTCTTTTGGACACAAGCTTTAAGTTTCTCAAACTTATATGCGCAAGCCATTCTTATTAATGGTAATATGTGAATTCTGCTTCTAAGAAAGACACTATGGAACTACACTTTTAAGAGAGTTTTCTGTTAATCTGCAGCATTTGCTTGTGTTTTGGAGCTTATGGCAGAACCCTTTTATATACTTTCACAGAATTTGCTTCTTCTTAAACTTCGATTGATGGTTGAAATGGTGGCAACTCTTCTGCGTTGCATAACAGTTTACATCTTTATTGTCATGCAAATTGACACTGTAAGACACTAAGACTCTTCAATACATAACATTTTACATCTTTATTGTCATGCAAATTTACACCGTAAGGAAGTTATGTAAAAATAATATTCTTGTGTGCAACCAAAACATTGATCGGTTGTTGGATCTTGCCTCGAGCTTAAAATTATGTCACTAATATAGTATACAGAAGGTATGCTGAAATGTTTCCGCATGACCATTACAAGCTTGATGTTTTCGACTACTTATGTCATTGTTTGTCACTTAACAAGATCTTAGCATGCTGCAAAGCTAGAGTTGGCAATTTTGACCAATTTACTTATGAATGGGCCGTTTGGGTTATGTTTTATCTTTGGTGGGCTGTGGGTCAAACATGTAAAAAAAACAAGTTAGCTTAGAAGTAAACTGGTCAAAAGGTCGAAGGTGCCCAAAGTTCACTGTTAAAGCACAAAACCTTATTGAATAATATAATTACTGTAGTAATATTCAACTCTGCAATTATTTATATCAAGGTTAAAAATTCTGTACAAAAAGTGTTTCAGGTCAACCGCTACCAAACTTCACCTGTTTTTAGTCATTACCTAATCACCTGACCTGCCCGTTTGGCCACTTCTAACCAGAATAAGGGATCTGGGTGTACATACTCTAAATTAAGAGGCTTATGTGTTGGAATTGAAATTAAGAGTTTTGTATTGTCTTGCAGGAGAGAGCTATTGTTTTTGCATTGTCTCAGACTGCATATGGAGCTTGCATTTTCTTGTGCTATTGGGGTTATTTTCTGCTTGTGCATGAGTATACAATTTCTGTTCTCTTTCCTTTCAGGTATCAGTACTCTTGAAACAAAGTCACTGTAACTCTCATATTCCAAGGATAATAAATGTGATTGGTGGATAGTCAATGAATGTGTCAAAGAGCTTCAGTTTGAAAATTTTGAGATAAAATTGCATTAGATTTCAATTTGTTATGTTTTCTTAGATGGTATCAATAATGATCATTTATTTTTTGTTGCTATGTTATTATAGTATTTATGCAAATAACACAGTACATATTCAGGGTAGGAAACTATGATAAACAGCTCTCAAAAATGTGTACACTATTCACCCTCCAGTCATTCCAGAAATTGATTCTTCAAGAAGGAGAAAAGATGGTCCTTGTGTGGTTTGATACACCATATAACCAAGCTGTATACGGCCTCGTAGACAAACTAGGTATGTATATGCTCAAGTATTCTGTATATGTTTTTGGAATGTAGAAACTTTGGTTTTTTTTCCCGATATCATGACTCTAAACACAGCTTGTTTGCAAACTATATTGCTTTACAATGGTTTATATGGATGTAGTTATGGATATAATATTTTAGAAATATTAATTGTCTTTGATGAGCTTCTGAAAATAAACTTAGGAACCATTGAATCATTGATCTGATGAAGTGAGGCAAGAAATGTTCTAAATGAAATTGAGGTCCAAAAACTTTAAGGAGGGCTAAAACTCATTAAGCGACATGCTGAAGGATAAATCAATCTAGCGAAAGAAAAGAAATAAAGTAGAAGTCTAGATTTACGTGTTTCATCTAGCATTTCTAATCAATCATCTTTTATGGTTTAGGTAGCCTAGTTGTGAGGTTGGTGTTGCTTCCTTTTGAAGAAAGTTCGTATTCAACATTTGCAAGGTCTGCATCAGGTTTAATTCTCTCCATGACTTTTCCTTTTTATCATGCAATGGAACTTGGAAGTCGGAAATCCCTTGTATATATACTTTCTCTTGTCATTTCATGCTGGTTTAGTTACTTGTTAGCTAACATTACTTGTGTTATAAACCTTAACTCTGGATGATGACATACTTGGGAGACTCGTTTGTCCTTATCGTTACGTGATCTTCTACTTTTCGTATATTTATTTGCCATTTGTATCAGAATACTTGTTTTTTGTTTCACTTTTGTGTACTAGGAGTGTTGTATTTCCAAGATTGTACACATGCACAAATGGCTGATTTGCCTTCATTAATACTTCTTGGCCTAAGTTTGACATACAATAGAGCTAACATCCTCACATCTATTATTTCACTCTCTCATTTGTTTCTACTATAAGTACACACATATGGGAAACAGGGAAAGGTATTTCAGTCCAGAAGGCTCAGTCTTTAGGTTTTTTGATTCCTTAGATCATTATAAATGAGTAAATAATTCATTCTATGCCATATCAAGCCTAAAAGTTTGCAATATGTTATAGATGTGTGTTTGTTCAATCACCACACGCTGCTCTGGAACTTTATGTCAGTATCATTGTCAAAGATTCTTTTGCCTACAAGGAATCATAGAATATGCTGGACTGAAAAATCATTTCTACATATCTAATTGACAGCAGAAGACATGCAGAAGAAAAGGAAATTACAGACTTCTCTAAGAGATGCTCTGAAGCTTGTTATGTTAGTTGGTATGATATTCCTGTTAGTCTGTTATTTATGGGGTGTGTGTGTATAAATCCTCTGCCCCAGGGTTTCATGTTCCTGTTACATGTTTGTAGGATTGGTGTTCATGGCATTTGGGCCCAGCTATTCTTATACTCTCATAAGATTGTTATATGGTCGCAAATGGAGTGATGGAGAAGCCTCTGCAGCTCTAAAATGTTACTGCTTGTATGTCGTTGTTCTAGCTATGAATGGTAAGTTACATTTTCATCTTCCTTTTTTCTTTCTTTCTTCTCTTTGGTTGCATTATGCTGTTAATAAAGTCAATACTTTTGCTGAAGAAAAAATCACCAGTTCACTGCTAATAACTAATTTGTGTTGGTTTCTTTATGGCCTCCTTTATTGCATAGTTTATAAATGCATTCTAGTTTTCACCATTGTCTTTCTCTTTGATAAATTGTATATAAGCCTGTTTCAATACCTAGAAAGAAATTCATGCAGCTTATGTTCTTGACTCCATAGTGTGATGGGTCTGGCTGGTTTGTTTTGTTTTGTTCTGAATGTATAGATTGGCTTTATAACTTATACTTATCGTAGTTATTGGGAATTTTCTGAAACAACATTGTGGGGGGATTCTAGTCATAATGATATGAATATAGATTCACAAAGTTGTGATAGATAAATCTTTACTGCAGACACGAATGCTACAAATAGTACATGAAGTCATGAACTTAACTTTTTTCTTTCAATTGGTTTATTTTCTGTTTTTACAGGAACATCTGAAGCTTTCTTGCATGCAGTAGCGACCGAGGATCAACTCAAGCGTTCAAACAATTCCCTGGTTTTGTTTTCATCGGTTTATGTTATCCTCAACATTCTGCTCATTCGGTCGGCTGGTGCAATTGGATTGATTTTTGCAAATGCTCTGAGTATCCTTCACTCTAGTCCTTATAACTAACTGTCATCTTCCTTAGTTGATCATCATTGTGATTTTATTCCCTTGTTTGTCTATAGTTCCTTCATTTTTCTCTACATCTACAGTCCTGAGAAATGATCAGTTATGCCCTTGTTTGTGTGGCCTTTGAAGTGCTCAATCAAAGAGGTTCCTAGCAGTTTCAATTAGGCGTACTGATAGAATCTAGAAATTGAATAGAAACTGAAAGCTTGATTGCTGAAATAAACAACCCAATTCGAGATGGGTGAATTTCCGATTACAAGCAATAAACCCTAATTTTGATGATAAAACTTCATCCTAAAATTAAAACAGAACATCTCGTTGGTTTTTCCCCCACGCCTCCACTTCCTAATTTCAAGAATTATGCCCCACGTTCTGATTAACCTGGCCCAGGTGGGCGACCTGACCCAGTTCGACCCAGCAGTGGCAGTGGGCTCGTATCACGTACACATTACTATTCAGGAGTGAATCATTATGTTTTTAGAGGTGGCAAAATGGATGGGGCGGGTTGATTTGGTGATGGGTCAAAGCGGGTAAGGGTCAGGTTCGGTTAATCCGACACTATTTCCTCAAAGTTTTTATAAATAGTTTGTGTGGATACATGTCTAAAAATATTTTTTTTACAAAAGTTCATTCAATATATTGAATACATTGATTTAGTAAGTTGTATGCATTAAAAATACACTTTGCACACATTTGACATGTTCAACTCAGCTGACCCATTTCATTCCTATTTTTTATTTTCCCTGCTTGACCTATACAAATCCTAAATTGAATAATTCATAAGTAAATGGGTCAAAATGGCAAGATTGTACAGTTATTCTTCTTGGCACTGAAGTTGATATTATGTTTCCTTGATTGCTAGTTAGATATGGTTTTCCGTATAATTTACTCTGCCACATTTATCAGACGCTACTTTCAGGTATACTACAAGTAGCTGCAAGCAACTTAACTTTTATATCATTACATTACACACTAAATCTATAGTTTTGGTGAAATATTATTTGCAGTTTTAACGTATTTTGTATTACCATGCAGCAGGATTCTTCATCTTTTTCTTTCCACAGCTGTTTACCTGGTGGTTGGACGATTCTGTTGTTTTCAAGTGCAGCCACTCTTATTTCTGAGAAAGTATTTCTGGACCGTGATAACTTTTTGCCAACATCTTGCATTCACTTTTTTATTGGGTTCACTTGCTTCTGCATTGCATCATTTGTAATGTAAGTTGTCTTGCTGCCATCTGTGGTATACATTCTCGAAGTGAAGATTAAAATTGTTTTTTTTTTTTGCAAACAGTTACCGGAGGGAGAGATCTTTCATCAACAAAGTTGTCCGCTTCCGTGAACATTCTGACTGAAACAAAAAGTTTTGAAGGAAGGTGAGGTGAATCTTTGACGAAGGCTGTGTTTGGATTTGTATATTGAACCTGACCGATTAAACAAATTTGCTTCTGATTATCAGAGGGTAGAATAAAATTACCTAATTACCCTTCTTTTAACCGAATCTGAGACTTTTACTTCCATCTAGCAAAACAAATCTCAAATCTGTGTTTTTTTTTTTCTCATTTTGTGTATGAATTTCTTAAATGATTATAATTTGCCAAAAATTTATAAAACATTTTATTGTTACAACCCTTTCTATTACAATCTACCATTTAGTTCTCATAATTCATGATCACTTAAGCTTTTATAACACACCCTATTTCTGGCATGAAGAAAAAAATCGTTGCGGCGCAATATTGATTCTACTTTATTTCAGGTATCAAGAAGAATCTAACATCAGTCTTTTTGTTAGTCATGTAGAGAAATGCTCCAGGAAACCCTTGAATGACTTGCAAACCATGAGTATAAAGTTGTATAAAATTTCAATTAATTGATTAGCTTTATAACCAATGTTAGTACTATAATATTGCTTTTAAACTATGTAATGAACTTGATTTAGACTTATGTAATAAGAGGCAGTATCTGCACACCATTTTGTTGGACCAGTTAGCCGCTCTGACTCTGTTTTCCTGTCCTTTTTAATAGTGATAATGTAACGATACCGACTACCGAATATTAACATGGACAATTGTGACACCCTAGGCAAATCCAACATCGGCCGTGGCCAGCAGAGATCCTCGGTTCATAAGGAATGTCCTGTCCTCTTAAATCATCAACGCGTTTTGGGCTTAATGCTAGTGGATGAGAGGAGAACTTCACAGTTAAGCGTGTTCAGGTGGGAGTAGTACTAGGATGGGTGACCTCCTGGGAAGTCTCCACCGGGGCAACCAAAAACAAATCCGTGAGCTTCTAGATGGGCAACCCATCGGGGGCAAAGCTGACAACATTGGTGGTGCGAGGGGTTAGATGTCATTAGTTTTTATTTGAGCTTTACAAAAGGTTGATGTCATTAGTTTTTATTTGAGCTTTACAAAAGGTTGATGTCATTAGTTTTTATTTGAGCTTCTGGATGGGCAACCCATCGGGGGCAAAGCTGACAATATTGGTGGTGCGAGGGGCCGGATGTTCAGATAATCTCTACATAAACAATTGTACCTTTACAAAAGGTTGATGTCATTAGTTTTTATTTGTTTGTTAACAAGATATTTAATTATATAAGAATAGGTTGTGCGACGGCATGCATCAAGTAAAGAGATAAGTGGTATATGGTATCATCACATTGATATATACAAGGATTTATAGTGGTTTGGGTGGATATACGTCCACCCCTTTGTCTTCAACCATGATGGTTAACTTGTTTGATTGGCCCAGGCATACTATAGTCTATCCATGATTGAGATGTCTAACGACCATTGTTCTATGACTGATTCTTCGAATTGATTATACCTTGGCATAGTTGATATGAAGTTGGACTGTGCATTGATTGCTTCTCATATCAAGTTTTTCAATTTTGATTTGTTATAGTTATGTTGACGTTCATGGTCGGAATGCACATGAATTATCCTATTAACTGTCCGTCCCATAGATCTTTTTTCTTTACTTCCTCGAGTTTTCAGCTTTGACTTGTTCGAATTGTATTGATCTTCACAGCTGGAATGCGCTGTCCGATAGTTCTTGTTTCATTACTTTTTACGATCTTTTAGACGTTCGTATGAGCTGTATAATGGGGTTTGTGTTTCGGCTCTAGTCACTTGCTAGACGCAGTTTTGTTTGTAAATATTTGTGGGTCATCAATGAAATCTAGCCGCTAAAAAAAGTTAAAATGATGAAGATGATGCTTACGTAATCGTGTGTGTTGGATTTATGTCTGAGACAACTATTAAATTGCTCGTGACAATTATATATGGTTTAACAATAGCATTAATTGTTTAGATGTAACTTGAATGTAAACAACGTAATCAACGTTGGGTATACGTTTGATGGCGTCGTCGACGCGGATTGTACCCCGTTTTGACATTTTCTTCGTTTTTCGTACCTGGTTGGTCCTAGCTTCGATCCAATGCCCCATTTAGCTTCTGAAATGCTCCTTAAACTTGTCTAGACCTGCAAAAGGCAACCATATCAAAGTAGATCATTCGGATAGATTCAGTAAGTTCTTTGCAAACATTTAAACAGACTCAATTAATTGATATTGTTCACGGTTTTAGACACAGGAGGGCATTGGCGTGCTTAGACACGCACGACTGTGCGTTTTCTTTTAAACAGACAAAATTTTGCAGACAACTTCTTGATCCGTAGATGGTTTGTGCTTGCGGGTAAGCATGGCTATGCTTGGTGTTCAGCTCGGTCGTGCTTAGTGATTACACTTGGTCATAGTTGGTTAAACCGGTCATTGACAAAACCCTTAAAGTTCTGAAGGAGATGAACCTCCCCTTTGGTTTTGACAATTTCCGTAACGATACTGTTCCAAACGTGAAGGGGTATGATCCCAAAAACCTTGCGCCAAGCAAGGGAACCATACCCACTATTAACTGCCAAGGAAACCTTGAGCAAACTTTTCTGCCAAAGAAAGACTTCACTAAACTCTGCGCCAGGTATCCAAAGAAGGAAATGATCATTTAACTACCTTGCGCGGGCTCGCGCAAGGTTCAAAGTTAACCTTGATTAATTTCATTGGGTAATATTTCATTCCTAAACCTTGCGCAGACATTTGTACCAAAGAAGGAACTCAGCAGACGTTGCGCTAGATAGCTAAGAAGGGAAAAGATCATTTAGCTACCTTGCACCGGCTCGCGTAAGGAAGATAGTTAATCTTGAGAATTCCCTGCCATTGTTGGTTCCCAGAAACCCTGCGCAACCCACAGCACAACAGAGGAGGTTTACAGCTCTCTGCGCCAAGCATCTAAATACCTTACGCCGCTCACGCAAGGAAACAGTTAATCTTGAAAGACTTTTCCTTAGCAAAGAATTTATGTCCACGAGATATGGTGCAGTAACAAAAGGAATCTTTTCTGTTGTAACAAACTGGACACGTGGCGAGCAATAGATGGGTTACAGCTGTGAAACCTTCTAGAAGCCATTAATCCCTATCGTGCAGAGCATCTTTCAGTTATAACCGAATGCCACATGGCAGCATCTTGACAACCAGGAAGATCACGGTGATGGCATGGTTGCATCAAGAAAATAGAATGATCTCATAATAACACGTGGCATCTCCCTGGCCTTAGCTGACTAGCTGATTCATGTGCACTAACGGTATGACCCACATTTAACGGAATAGCAAAAGATTCCGTTAAATCTTCATCTATCTTTTTGGCGCCTAAATCTGGCTATAAACAGGTAACTTCAGGTACAAGAAAGTCATTCACTCTCACTTACTCTCTCTCTTACTTCACTTAAGCTTTTCTTCAAGTACCGATACTTATTCTCACGCCGGAGGGTGGTCACGGAGAGAACCCCCTTCTCCCCGTGGCGAGGCTAACGGCGTTTCTGTTTTGTAGGTATCGTCAAAAGTAATTGCAACCACCGTCGTGAAAGCAAACGAAGAATTAACCATTTTATGCAAGAAACTAAACCCTAGATCTGATCAGATTCCTATCTGTTAGGTCTACGTTTCTTCATTGGCGCCCACTGATTTTCGATTCTTTTCTCATCTTTCATTTCATTTCAATCAGATCTACAGCATCATGGCTGATGGATCATCGCTTCCAGGTCCTCGATCGGAGATTCTTCGCGTCGTCGCCGCTCCTCAGATCGACGGACAAATTGTTGAGGATTCGTCCGACGAAGCTGATGCTCCGTATAATCCAGATCATGCGAGCATTCCAGTAACTCTGGCAGCTCCTCATGTCAATGTTGCGTCAATCCTACCACCTGGAGAGACTCCGTTGTCGTGGTTAATCAAATCTCAAACTGCTTTAAATGCTATGTATGCTCAACTATGTGCTTAGACCGGAACGCCAGCTTTTCAAGCTCCGGTTAACGCTCCTCAGGTCCGTGCTTCGCCGACACCTCGAGTGTTGAGTTATAATACTCAAAACCATGCTCGTACGCCTTCGCATGTGTTTGTAGATGGAACTGAGACGTACTCTAAAACCAGGAATGATTCTGTTCATTCTGGTAGTAGAAAGCATGAAGACAACATTCAACATCGCACATATGTTCACTCATGTTTGGGCCCGTGATCGTCACAGAAGCGGGACACCCAACATGATGAGTATGATAAGACTTATGAAGAAGGAGATAGTGCAAGTGTTTTTAATCGTCTGTCTGCAGATCATGTTAGTTATAAGCCCAAAAACGTGCAATATACAATCCGAAGGCGGAGCATTATTACAATCTGGTATATCGATCAACCGAAGCAGCTGAACAATCTAAATTTGTAAGAAAAATAGCGCTGGCTCTGCTAGAACGAGCAAAGTTACCATCCAATGTAGGCAAGTTTAACGGTTTATCTGATCCCGATGATCACATGCGCCTCTTCACTGGCGCAAGGCTGATTGGAGGGTGGACATTACCAATGTGGTGCCACCTGTTCGTACAAACTCTTACCGGTGCCGTGCGCCTCTGGTTTGGTAACTTACCTACAGGTAAACTGTCTTCTTGGAACGATCTTAAGGAGAAGTTCCTTACACACTTTAGTCAGCAAAGGCGATACGTGCGAGACTCCTCAAATGTGATGAACATCTGGCGGAGGGATGATGAAAACCTTGAAGATTTTATCACGCGCTACAACAAAGAAGTTTTGGAGATTGGAGATGTTCATGAGGACCTTATCCGCGCACAATTCAAATACGCGGTAAGGTGCGACGAAATGATAAAAGTACTTTCTGGAACAACTGGCCTTTCGAAAAGCTGGGATAAGCCAATGGCCGCAGCCAAGGTTTACGCGCAGACGGAGCGGAACCTTAATTCTAATAGACCCCCACTACCTCAGAATCGTCCTCAGGATCTGAGTAGGGGGTGGCAGGAAGTTCAAGAAAGGGTGGAAGGACTCCAACCAAAGCTCGTATTCCCCATACTCGCTAGTGGATGCTCGCAACAATCAATAAGATTGCCACCCAGAAAGCAATTAAACAAGAAAATCGGGATCGACAATGGACCCCCTTAACAAAGTCTCTCGCGGAAGTCTTGAGCACAGAGAATTATCAATTTAAGCAGCCTCAGCCCATGAAGAACAAGAAGGGTCAAGACCCAAACCTCTTCTGTGATTTTCACAAAGACACAGGGCACACAACTGACAATTGCATTAGCCTGTGCATAGAAATTGAAAAGGCTTTGAAAAGTGGTAAGTTGACACACTTGGTGCAATCGGTTCGAAAAGAGGTCAGGCAACTCACGCGCGGGGATAAGGGGCCAAGCAACAAGAAAATGAAACAAGTAGCCATGATCCAAGGAGGCTCGTCGTGCAAGTGCAGCTTTCAACGATTCGAAGTGAGAAATGGCGCGAGCAGCAAGTGATATTTCCTGTTGTTCCGGGTGGACCTCAGGAAGAAAGACCAGTTGTAATCACAGGTATCTTCGGCCATTACCAGACTGACTATATGTTCATAGATCCAGGAAGTTCTATGGATATCATATATGAACAACGTTTTAAGCAGTTAGATCCGGAAGATAAGGCACGCCTGGAACCAGTTGACTTCCCGTTAACTAGATTCTACAACGAGGCTGTCTTTCCTCTCGGACAAATAGTTTTTCCCGTGATTCTTTCAGACGGTAAACACTCGCGAACTATTCAAGTAAACTTTATGGTAATGCCGGAAACATCCCGAAACGACGTTTTATTAGGGCGTCGAGCACAACGAGATTTCAGCATGGTCACGTCTGCGCCTCATGCTGCATGTGGTTTCCCAACGCCAACTATAGTAGCTATCATATTCGCTCGAAAAGAGATTATGTCTATTGAAGAACCAGTTGTTAAGGCTCTAAACCAACATCACCAAATGAACCTGAGAAATGGGTTCTGAACAACAAATATCCAGAGCAACCAATCATTCTTGGTCCTGCGATATCTATGGCAATTCGCGCTAAACTCAAAACTTTGTTGTTTCGAAATATAGATATTTTTGCCTGGACACCTTCAGACATGGTAGGGCACAACGTTGCAGAGCATTGTTTAAATGTCTTCCCATCAGTGGAACCAGTAGTTCAGAAAAAGCGCAGCTTGGGAAGTGAAAAAACGGAAGCTATGAACGAATAAGTTGCCGAATTACTTAAAGCTGGTATCATACGCGAAGTCAAGTACCAAACCTAGGTGGCGAACCCCGTTATGGTCAAAAAACATAACGGCGGGTGGCGCAGGTGTGTCGATTTTAAGGATTTGAACAAAGCATGTCCCAAAGATTGTTATTCGCTTCCAGAAATTGACAAAAAGTGGACTCCTTAGCATCATTTCGCGGGAAATGTTTTCTCGACTGTTACAAAGGGTACCATCAAGTGCTGATAGGATGAAGACAAGACGGCTTTTTGCATGGAGAAGGGTATTTTCTGTTATACAAAAATGCCTTTTGGGCTCCGCAATGCGGGAGCCACGTATCAGCGACTTATGGATTCAGTTTTTGGAGATGACATCGGGAAAACCGTTGAAGTGTATATTGATGACCTAGTCATCATGAGCCATACAGAAGAAACGATGTTAGAAAACATTCAGAAAACTTTTGATTCCTTACAAACCCAAGCAAGTGTTCTTTTGGCATGGAAGAGGGCAAGTTCCTCGGATTCATCGTCACAAAGAATGGGTTTAAAGTCAATCCAGAGAAAGTTGAAGCAATTAAAAGTAAGACATCTCCAGAAAGTGTAAAGGAGATGCAGAGATTGGCGGGAAGATTAGCTGCTCTCAATCGTTTCCTCACAAACCACGCGGCAAAGTCTTACCCTTTCATCCGTACCTTACGCAACTGCGTAAAGAAAGAAAAATTTCAATGGACATCAGAGGCAGAGAAAGCTTTTCAAGACATGAAGGACTGCCTAATTCAGTTACCAACTTTGACAGCTCTGCACAACAAAGAACCTTTGATTCTGCATCTTGCTGCGTCCGAATTGGCAATAGGAGCAGTTTTGCTTGTTGAACGAGAAGGTGTTCAAATGCCTATTTATTACGTCAGCAAAATGCTAAATGACCCAGAATCTCGATACTCAATGATGGAAAAACTGGTACTTGCGCTTGTTCACGCGTCGCGCAGGCTTCGTAGGTATTTCTCAGGGCATGTCATTAATGTCTTGACAAATTATCATCTTAGTCAAATTCTTTCTAAACCACACATCTCAGGACGATTAGCCAAATGGGCTATCGAACTAGGCGGTCACAATATTGTCTACAAACCAAGGCCATCAATTAAAGGGCAAATCCTTGCCGATTTTATAGCCGAAGTTCCAGCGGATAAAGTGCAAGAATGCAAAGAAATTCAAAATCTGGTTCCAATTACGGATGATAGAGAATGGCTATTACATTCGGATGGCGCATCTAATAGTGATTGAGCAGGCGCAGGTCTCCGACCAGTCAATCCAGATAACCAAGAGTTCACTTATGCTATACGCCTGGATTTCAAAAGCATAAACAATGAGGCTGAGTAGGAGGCATTTCTGGCAGGTTTGCGCCTTGCTATAAAAATGGGCGCAACAAATTTAACAGCGCATGTTGATTCTCGGCTAGTAGCAGAACAAATCAATGGTACTTATGATGCGCGAGGCGATATAATGGCTTTATACCTGGAACAAGCCAAATCGTTAATCAGTCAGTTCCGACAGTTTAAAGTCGTACACGTCAACAGAAGTGACAACAAACACGCCGACACATTAAGCAAACTTACAGCCACGAGCTTTCAGCATTTAGCAAAGGAAGTCAGGATTGAAGTTCTACAAAATCCATTTGTTCCGCTAAAGCAAGTTACCATGGTCGAAATGGGGAGTCCATCCTGGATGTCTCCGATTATCTTGTTTTTACAACATAGACAACTTCCTGACAACAAGGCACAGGCACGAAAGATCCGATGCAAGGCTTTAAACTATGAAATGGCAGATGGTATTCTGTATCGCAAGTCGTACATGGGCCCTTTATTAAGATGTGTCGATAAGAATGATGCGCAATATTTGATTCGAGAAATCCATGAAGGATTGTGTGGCATACATGCGGGGCCGCGCATGGTCGTCGCTAAGGTAATGGGCGCAGGATACTACTGGCATGGGATGTACGTAGACGCTGTGGACACATTGCGCAAATGCATGGCTTGCCAAAGACATGCACCCAAAACGTTGCGCCCCAAAAATCCGTTGGTTCCAGTTACAACGGCATGGCCGTTTCAACAATGGGCCATCGATTTGGTGGGGCCCTTTCCTGATGCGCCAGGCGCAGTAAAATTCATTGTTGTTGCCGTCGACTACTTCACAAAGTGGGTCGAAGCAAAACCATTAGCCTCGACAACAACCATGGTAATCCAGAAGTTTATTTGGGAACACATTATTTGTCGTTTCGGACTACCCATGCGCATCGTCACAGATAATGGCCCCAATTTAGCATCTGAAGATCTGCAAAAATGGATGCAGGAAATGCTGATTGAACATGTGTTTTCATCCGTTGCGCATCCCCAGGCGAACGGACAAGTTGAAAGTACTAACAAACAGATAGTTGATGGCATTAAAGCCTGCCTTGGCTCGGCGCGGCGTGGTTGGGTCAATGAGTTACCCAACGTTCTATGGGCACATCGAACAATGCCTAAGACAAGTACGGGAGAAACCCCATTCAGTTTGGTATATGGTACGGAGGCGGTGATCCTTGCTGAGATAGGTCTCCCATCGCCAAGAATGCTTGCGCTAGAAAAACAAAACAATGAAGAGCCACGCCGCTTGGATTTGGACTTGGTTGAAGAAAGACACGAAAACGCAGCCATCCGCGAAGCGAAATATAAATCTCAGCTGGAGAAATATTATAACAAGCGGGTGCGCGTGTTCACCTTTTTACCGGGGGATTTCGTCCTCCGCGATAATGAAGCAACCAATGCTGTAAAACCGGGTAAACTTGCGCCAAGATGGGAAGGCCCCTATGTGATCCATGAAGTTCTTGGCAAATGAGCATACACTTTGAAGCGCTTGGACTGTTCTAGCATCCCGCGGATCTGGAACGCCCAACAATTGCGCATGTGTTACATGTAATCTTAGAGCTCATTAGCCCTGCGCTTTCCATGAACCTGCTTATATTAATTCTTACTTGTAATCTTAGTGACAGTTGTAGCTTTATGCTTTATCGATGAAATAAATACTTTCTGTCACTACTTACATTCTTTTCTACATTTATTACAAATCCATGCAATTCCTTTGGATACACAAAAACACATACTCATGAGCCACAAGATAAAACAATGCTTATGCTCACACATGAGATTGACTATTGCTCATTTGTCTATCCTGAACAAGTAATTGGTCACATGAAAAAATTGTCAACTAAATATATTGTATTCGTATTAAAAGTACTTGCGCACCCGCGCAACGATTCATCAAGAATATTTACGACATCAAGAAAATTCCAACAATCTAGTTTTCTTAGTCTACGTCTTTTTTGCCTCATGTTTTCTCTGCCACTGCGAAGATCTCCTTCAATCTATCTACAAAGTCATCTTGTTGCAGCGTAGCATCCACTAGGTCCATAATCGGGATCTGCAAGTCGTCATATTTTTCTTTAGCAGCAGTATAGATGGCAGAAGTGTTAATCCCATGAGTGGCAGCTCGGCTTGTATCCCATTGGGTCTGCAAGGCATGTGCCACATGCAGCGTGCACTCCTTGTAGCCCTCGGCATGACCATCATTGTGTGCCGTTACCATCAATTCTGCCACTCTTTCATCTAACTCCGAAGAGTTCAAGATGACATTTGCAATCTGTATACAAGCACGTCAGTATAAGCTATGATAATTAATCAAGATATATATTGCAAGATAGATATAATACCTCCACAATCCCATACTCGCGCAGCCAGGTGAGCTGATTCATCAACGACTCTGCTAGGCTTTCAGCTGTGGCACGAGCAACCTCCGTGTTGTTAATTTTTTGCTCATCTTCAGTCAAACGGCGGATCAACTCGGCCTTTTCAATTTGATGAAGTTTGATATCCTTTTTCAAGGAATTAACCTCCGCCTGCAGTCGCTCCTGATCAAATAACATAGAGGTTAGCGCATCAATATCTTTATTCTTAAGGAGGAGAGTCATTTTGGTCTCTACCTCATTCTGCTCGCTCCTCTCCCTATGAGAACGAGCCTCCTCTGCTGCGGCAACTGCATCAACCTTCTCTTTTTTGAGTTTCTCGATTTCGTTGCGCATAGAAAATTTTTCATTATTATCACGATCACAAGCCTCTACAAAGCGCTTGCGATCTGCAACATGTTGCACGGCAGCGGCCTCATACTTGTTCTTCCAACTAGTGGCGGACCACTCTTCGGTTTTCTTCTTCGATTCAAATTTGACTTGCTTAGCCTCTAGCTCAACCAACAATTTCTTCACCCTCTCATTTTCAGCACTAACCTTGAGCTTTGTATCCTCCACCTCGTCCCACTCTTTGTTTATTCTGCGCCATTCGCGCACAATGCGGTGCATAATGGACAAGGCCATGGATGTCTCTTGCAAATAAGATTGGTAGGATTGCTCATGATTCTTTTCTTCTTGGCGTTTACCTCCGCCGGCGGATAGATTCCCTTGTATCACTCCCTGCAAGCCTGCAGGTCGATAAAGGTATCGCTTTGTTTCAACTTCCATACCGGCTCATGCACGACGGAGGCCCTCTCTGCAGAGTAAGTTCGATAATAATAATTCCCAA
The DNA here is from genome assembly GCA_947069175.1 of Scalesia atractyloides. Taxonomy (NCBI): domain Eukaryota; kingdom Viridiplantae; phylum Streptophyta; class Magnoliopsida; order Asterales; family Asteraceae; genus Scalesia; species Scalesia atractyloides. The sequence goes on from CAMTDV010000030.1 coordinate 36,058,789, forward strand.
GAGTTTCCTCAGGACGGATAGGCGACTCCTCTTCAGGATCGTCAAAAAATGAGGAAAACCCTTGACCAGCTGAAGGACCCACTCCTTTGATATTTGAAGTGATATTCTCAGCATGAATACCGGAAATAGTTGTCTCTTATTCAGCAGTTGTAGTGTCCGCAGATGGGGGGGGCAATATCTTTTACCTGCTCGCCAGCAGGATTCTCAGCAACAAATTGTTGGGGCTCTTCTTCTGGAGCCACCTTTTCTGGTTTCCCTGGAATAATCGGGCCCGCATCAGAAATGGGTGCGCTAGGGTCCACATCGCCCCCTTCAATATCATCAGGCTTGCACAGGGATGGCATGGAGGATGATGTGACCGGCGCAGCCTTCACAAGTTTCTCTGCAACAAACAAGCACAATGATCAACACAGAATTCCAAGTGTAAGACAGTGCGCAACTATTACAACAGAATGTTCAAAAAGTAGACATACCAGGAGAAAATTTCTTCGCCAAAGCATCTAAGTTGATTTTCTTGCCAATGCGCGGCCGCGCAGCTTTTTTCGGCGGAGAAGGTGGTGAGGTCTCAGGATTTTTCCTCTTCTTTGAGGGACGCTTCAACACCATCTCTGGGCTTGAGGGTATTTCCAAGGGTTCGTCCGGGTTAGAAGCAGGAATGGATGATGTGTCTATGGGCTCCTCATTTGGCTTCCTCAAACCTACAGGAGCGAGACCCTCTAATGAATCTGACACTACCACATATTCACAACAAGAATCAAATACGAGACGCGTACCTTTATTTCCCTCAGTTTTTACAGTCGCGGATGTCTTGGTTTTTTGGGCGTCCGGCTTGGTGGGAGGCGGCGCAACAGCAGCAGTTGGTTTCTTCTTATTTTTGGAATCAGGGCCTACACCCAAGTTTAGCAAATCACCTACGTGATAAAAAAATAAACAAAATGTTGCGCCATAAGTTATATTGCAATATTACTAGAACTAATATCTAATAGTAATATTGCAATGCTAACTCAGGCTGTGCAACATATTACATACCAGTAGTGGAGGAGGGTTGCGCGTTAAGGTTTTCTTTCTTGGGGAGTTCAAAATTTCCTAAGATTTGATCAAACCATGGCTCTTCATTTTCTTAAAGTGGCACAACTGCCATCTTTCCATTGTCTCTCTTGAAAGAGACAAAGTATAATGACGCAACTGTATCACAACACCCAAAAAGGAACATCATCAATATACACTTATAACAGATGATCATAACAAGTTATATAAAGAACATACCAACTCCATCCTCCGTATAGACTGGTTTCTCTTGACGTTCCTTCTTCCACAGGATACTCATCCCAGCAGCAATCAACGCCCTTTCTGGCAAAATAATGTTGGGCACATCCTTAATATTTTGATACCACAGCTCGTTGCTAGGAATGGCCAACGTCTCCAGTTCTATATCCTCTGCGGCCCGAAACGTCATCGTTATCGGGATAACCGCTGCCTTCACATAAAAAAACTTTTGTTTCCAGTCATGGTACGACTTGGGAGGCACAAGTAACAAGCGTTTGGCTTGAATTCGTTGTTGGAATGAATAGAATCCCAGAGCACAGTGCAACTGGTAAAAAACTCGAAACTTCTCAACCATCAGAATAATGTTCATCGATCGGAAACAAATTCAAAGTGCCTGATTCTAACCATTCCCATAGGATTTAACTGAGAAATATGGAATTTGTAGAAATCAAGAATTTCCAGCATAAAATGGGTCACCGGAAGCCTGAAGTTGCCCTCGGCAAAGTAATCAAAGAATAAAGTGATATAACCGGCCGGAGCATCCGCCGCCATGGCACCCTCCTTAGGGTAAAATGCTCCCTAGGATTTGGCAAACAAGAAATTATTAATCAAAGCATCAAAATCTCCTTTCTTCCATTTTAACGGTGGAAGTAACGATGTCGCCTGCATCTCGGTTTTCCCAGAACTGGTACCAGTAGCCATCGATCTATGAAGATAAGTTTCTTAAGATGGAGAAAATCTCAAAGAAGAAGAAGAGAGATTTTGGTAGCATAAGGCAAAGGGTGCCTGATCATCTTCTATTTAAAGGGATCGCAATTAATGTCTCGGTAAAGTTCTAATCGCCTCCATACTTTTTAAAAACCCGAGGCACTAGCAGGGCGAGTGGGGAACAGTAATTGTCCCTCACGCGCGCATGTGAGTCACTTTTGCCGTCAGGCAATTAATGTTGTACGATTGACAACTGTTGACAGCTGTCAAACAGTGCTCAAAGCGTCACAACAACACGTGCTCTTTCACCAACCCCTGACACAAGACAGCTTTTTCAAAATTCAAAATTGCCTCTCCTTATCCAGAGGTTTTCTTCTCCAGGAAGTTTCCTTTTGCCTTCAGATCAACTATTTATAAGCATACAACAGACCATTTTTATCTTCGTCCAGTGCTCCACCTACTTGCTACTTGCGCATAGGAGCAACACTGGACTGGGGGACTTGAAGGGGTATGATCCCAAAAACCTTGAGCCAAGCAAGGGAACCATACCCACTATTAACTGCCAAGGAAGCCTTGCGCAGACTTTTCTGCCAAAGAAAGACTTCACTAAACTCTGCACCAGGTATCCAAAGAAGGAAAGGATCATTTAACTACCTTGCGTGGGCTCGCGCAAGGTTCAAAGTTAACCTTGATTAATTTCCTTGGGTAATATTTCATTCCTAAACCTTGCGCAGACATTTGTACCAAAGAAGGAACTCAGCAGACGTTGCGCTAAATAGCTAAGAAGGGAAAAGATCATTTAGCTACCTTGCGCTAGCTCGCGTAAGGAAGATAGTTAATCTTGAGAATTCCCTGCCATTGTTGGTTCCCAGAAACCCTGCGCAACCCACAGCACAACAGAGGAGGTTTACAGCTCTCTGCGCCAGGCATCTAAAAGGGAAAAGGATCATTTAACTACCTTACGCCGCTCACGCAAGGAGACGATTAATCTTGAAAGACTTTTCCTTAGCAAAGAATTTATGTCCATGAGATATAGTGCAGTAACAAAAGGAATCTTTTCTGTTGTAACAAACTGGACACGTGGCGAGCAATAGATGGGTTACAGCTGTGAAACCTTCTAGAAGCCATTAATCCCAATCGTGCAGAGCATCTTTCAGTTATAACCGAATGCCACATGGCAGCATCTTGACAACCAGGAAGATCACGGTGATGGCATGGTTGCATCAAGAAAATAGAATGATCTCATAATAACACGTGGCATCTCCTGGCCTTAGATGACTAGCTGATCCATGTGCACTAACGGTATGACCCACATTTAACGGAATAGCAAAAGATTCCGTTAAATCTTCATCTATCTTTTTGGCTCCTAAATCTGGCTATAAATAGGTAACTTCAGGTACAAGAAAGTCATTCACTCTCACTTACTCTCTCTCTTACTTCACTTAAGCTTTTCTTCAAATACCGATACATATTCTCACGCCGGAGGGTGGTCACGGAGAGAACCCCCTTCTCCCCGTGGCGAGGCTAACGGCGTTTCTGTTTTGTAGGTATCGTCGGAAGTAATTGCAACCACCGTCATGAAACCAAACGAGGGATTAACCATTTTATGCAAGAAACTAAACCCTAGATCTGATCAGATTTCTATCTGTTAGGTCTACGTTTCTTCAAAACGCCCCCAATATTTTTATTGATGATGGATGAGTTTAGGAATGTGATTTATATGTGTTTAATGTCTAATCTTATGTATATTTGATCGTTTATACGTGTGGAATTGAATAACTACAAGAAAATGGTGTTTTGTAGGTTAAACACGAAGATTGGACGTGTTTTGTGGAAAAAAATGGAGTGGAATTGAAGATCGTAAGAGATGACATGATAGAGGGCTGTATTACGAAGACGTGGGCGAAAACGGTGTGTAAAACGGAGCTATAACGAAGAAGTTATGATAAAAACAGTTTTTGAGGGTTTCTAACGCGTGACCAGAAAGTCTGGACCGTAACTTACGGTCAAGGACCGTAGCTTAGTTCCGGAAGATGGAAAAACGTGAATTTTAGTGTTTTGAGGTATTTTGGGTTTGTGGGAATGAAAAATCATTATCTTGAACTCTAAGGACAATCAAAGGAGCATCTAGGGCAGAAAGATTGGAGCTTTTCACTCCTATTCATCATTCTCATCACCGATTCCATCCTCAAGATCATGAATTCCTCAATCTATCAAGCTTGTGAAGATCGTTCGTGTGTGATGAGTGGCTAGACCTTTTATGGTTCCCTTTAGATGGAGGATTCTTGTAAGCAACTCGATTTATGTGTTTGGATTATTGTTTAAAATCCGGTAATCTAAGCATTCGATGCTTGTTACCGGTTGATTTGACTTGATTGAAACGGTTGATTTTGCTATAAACCTAGTTTTGATTCTTTCAATTCTCAAGAGTTCTAGTAATTGGGATATATTAGATAGGGATTGGGTTTGGTAATCTTTAATTGATAACATGTGATAACCTCTCGTTTGTTAATCAATCAGAGTACTTAGTCCTCTTTTATCACAATCAATTAATCATGTTATACAATTATGTCTATGTAATTGTAAACAATCAAATACGTAACTGAATTGACTTTGAATCTAAAATCCGGAGGAACCATTGTTTCTCCTATAGATTACAACCTTGTTTCGTATTAATTTCTAGTTAATCAAACAACCAGACAAACCGAGTTTACATTTTTGTAAGTAGTTAACTGACATTTAATCCATAACACTTTCCACAATACTCCTTTGGTTCTATACCCGACTTACTCTAGCTACCTAGTTTATTTCGGTTTTTGCATGACACTAACGACAGTCATCAAAATGGCGCCATTGCCGGGGAGTCGTGCGCAAAGTGTTTTGTTTTAAGTATTCTTAGATTAGTGTTTATTTTAATTCTTGTTTGGGTTTACGCGAGGTTTCTTGTTTGTGTGTGTGCAGGTGATTCTGAAAGTGCATGCATCATACTCGTAAGTCTGGAAAAGCGTCACCGCTAGCATTTGATCCGGAAATCAAGAGAACCGTTCGGCACACCCGAGTTGTGCAGCGATCAAACAGTATAGTGCAAGCACCAACTTAGAATCTCAAACCAATGGAGAATTCAAGCAACCGCGAGAAGCAAACCGAAACCTCACCTTCACAAAACCAATTCACACCGACTCATACACAACCATCACCCAATACTACCATACCAGCCCAACCATTACCTCAATCAACACAGTCGGTTACTACTCAACTTCCACCCATGCCACCACCACCATTTCCAAATCTCGATACCTTACCGCCCTTCTCACATCAACCAACATTCCCCAAATACCCAGCTTACACCCAAACCTCTACTATTCAACATTCTTCACCCTATGTGAAGATTGTTGCCGATGAGAACCTGACCCAAATACAACTGGTCAACTCATCCACCTCAATTCCTCCACCGACCCAACCTTCACAATACTATCCAGCTCAGCAACAACAGTTTTCAATGTTCGAGCAAGGGAATAGCTCGGGAGAGTTTGAGGATGGATATGACGATTACGAGAATTGTGGGGGTAATCAGGTGAATACACGGGTAATCAATACGGGAAGTGTGGGGAGGTATGGCACGGAATATGGGTTCTTTGAAAGAGTGAACCCAGGCACGGTTGGGTATCAACAACAGTTTCAGCAACCGAACCCGATTAATCAACAACCAATTCCGGGAAGGACTTTAGACATACCATTGCTACCACCTGTGCAACAAATGGCGGTTCATCAGAGGCCACTTCCGTGGAACTTGGTTCAACCAGTTAATCCACTTGAAGGTATTCCTAGGAGGTACGACCGCAGACCAGTGAGGGGCATTGAAAGTCATTTTAAACCCGCCATAGCCAATAACCCGTCACCGGTCGTGATTCCTCAACTACTAAGTGGTCGATCATTTGAGCACGAGCTCAATCGATTTCCAGTTTGCCCAAATACCACGGTCTGGCACATGAAGAATGTTGGGATTGACCCCTAAAAAGAACAGATGATAAAATGCCAAAACAGGTCTGATCTAAATGATCCAAAATAAACAGTGTTTTGGTTCACAACTTCCTTTAATGACAAGGCACCTAACATCTGATAGCCCTAACATCTGCTTAGTGCTAAGCTCTGCTGGTTGTAAAGACTGTTGAAGACCAAACCTCTGCTTGAAGTCAAAAGTCTGTTGAAAGTCAAAGGTCTGATCACCCTTTGAAGAACATATGATAAAGCTTCAACAGTGGTTAAGCTCATCAGTGGTTAGCATCCTATTTGGATAACCATCAGTGTTTTGTAAATGTATTAGAGGATAACATTAGCAGTGGTTAGAGGTTGTTAGGTTAGTTAGATGTCATTGTCTTGGTGATGTCAGCAAAGATGCTTCAGAGGTTAGGATTTGTACTATAAATAGACAGTGCATGTACTGTTCTATTCAGCTCACACACACAATTATCTTGTACGATCCAATCTGTGTGAAGCTCGGACTGAGGGGGAGTTAGTGATTCATGCATGTTATTACTTGTAATACTTTTCAATCTTTTGAGTAATGAAAACATTGTGTGATGAAAGCTAATCTCTCATTTGATTGTGTTACAAAGTTTTAATTCACATTCCGCTGCAAATTTTATATGTTTTATCTCATTTTATATCCAATTTGTTTAAAACAACACAATCAGGTCAAACTCAGTTCCTAACAATTGGTATCAGAGCCTGGTCAGTCAAATTCAATCTAATAATCGTTTTGACGTAAAAAGATCAGCTCAATTTTTGTGATACTGTGTTGATCGTAACTGTTGGAAAACAGAGTAAGAGCCAAATCACGTTATATACGTTTTCGAGTATTTGTGTTAAAATCTGTGATGATTCTATGATTGATGGTTGCTAAGAATTCATCTAATGTCTTTAAAAGACTAAGGTGAACCTAAATCTTAGGAACAAGATCTATATGATGAACAAAAGTTATGAGAAAATTTTTAAAGATTATGGGTTGACGTTTAGAAAACCGGATCAAAAGTAATGTGAATCTTAGCATAAACATTTCTGCAAAAATGTCTAAGGTTCTCAAAACATTACTCTAAATGATTCTGGATTGATTATTCTTTCCTTAAAAACCTTCCAGTGAATGTTATTAGCCCATGGAAAGGTTAAAAGGGGAATAGAAGAAAAATCACAAAACTCTGAAAGTGTGTTTATCTCAAAACTTTTAAATGGTAAAAGGAAAAGAGTATAAACTTAAAACACCTGAGAGTTCACAAGCTAGTACTACAAAAGGAAAACCTAAGATAAAATTTTCATCTTTGCTCAAACATCTGTTACCAAACACGCTGAGTGCAACCACTGTTTACAGGTAAATTCAGGTAACTGATGTATGTCAAAGCTGAACATTGTTTTAAAAGAAGGACTTAGGACATCAATCAGATTTAATTGATTCATTTATCAAGAAATTTTTACTTATTTTTAGTAGTAAAGATTTCATGTATATATCAAGACATGTATTATTCCTTTTTCAGTATTTTTATTCTCTGGAAAGTAATACATGTTGAGCTTACACTTGTTTTAGATAGTTAGAGCTCAAAACCTGTCAGGAAGTAAAACCTTTCTATTTTTAGAGAGAAGGGAGTTACTCTTCCTTGATAATGGATCAAAAGAAATAAGTTGATGGTCAAGGTTATCTTATATTATGCTTGTCTAGGCTAACTTTGCAGATACTCACATTTTTCACTACAATAGCAGCAGATATTCAAAACAACTATCAAAGCTCATCCTTTGCTGGTTCAATAGTTGTTGATCAAAACAGCATCAAAATCACTGGACCACAGGATATCCATCATTTATGAGGGATTGCTATAAAAAGGTTTGATTTCTTTACAATATGTCCATACTAAGGATCAACTGGCAGATGTGTTGACAAAAGCACTTGATGCTCACACTTTTGACGATTTAATTTCTAGGCTTGGAATGCTAAACATGGATTAAAAACAAAATTTCTTTGTGATCCATGTGTAAATAGCAATAAAATGTTTTAGAAAATCAAAATCCATCCTTAAAAATAGTTTAAAATTGAAGTTTTCAATAAATCCTCAAAGTCTGTTCAAAGCACTGATAGCACAAAAACACTATTCGTTTAGAAAATCTATCCACTGTCAAAAAGTGAATCCTCTTATAGTTGCAACCACTGTTCTTGTCCACTAATCATATTTTCCAACAGTGGTTAGCCAAACAACTGTCTTCTATTTTCAAATCAGAGGTTACACGTGGACAGATGTTATTTAAAAGCCGTTGCATCAGCTGCCACGTCATCATCACTTTTTTCAAAAAACCTTATAAAAACCCTGTTCTATCCAGACCAGAGGTTTCACCAAACTGTGTTGATTTAAAAATCTCAAAACAGTTTTTCACTCAAATCATGGCTCCCAAAACAAAATCCAAGGCAAAATCAAAAGCTAAATCTAAACCCGTATCATCGACATTAACGTTAATCATCAAAACTCCTCATAACTACACGGCTATTCTGGAGGAAACTGAGTCAAATACGAGATATCATTCGATGATTCGGTTACTAAAAGAGTCCAATTCAAGGAGATGCTGACAGCAAAAGCCCCAATTTATGAAGGTTCACTATGACAATTTTGGGCAAATGCTGAGGTTCACTCAACAGAGGGAGTACCTTATGTTATAATCTCAAGAGTGGGCAAAACCTTGATGAAAATTACCCCACAATCAATCTCACAGGTCTTTAAATTGAATGATATGTCATATCCTATGACATTTCCTCTGGGTGAGATCCAAGTAGAGTTTATTGAAAGAGGGTATGTTGGTCAACTCAAAGGTATGACTATATACAAACCAAATTTCCCTGCTGAGATGAGATTTTTCTTTCATACTATTTTGACATGTCTCTTAGCAAAAACTACTGGTTTTAATGAAATTCCATTGAACATGCAATATTTGGGATATGCTATTTTGACTGATTCAGATTTTAATTTTTCCCGAGTCTTGTTCAATGACATTGTTAATAACTACTATAATATTGCAAAAGAAAAAGCTTTTCTGATACATCCCAGGTTTTTAAGCATATATCTTCAAAATCAATTACCTGGAGATGATTCTAAAATTGGCCCAGTTAGCAAGGCAGGAGCTATGGGTCATGAAACTTTTACACGCATTTCTAATCAAGAAAAAGTTTCAAAAACCCAAGTAGAGGTGGTAGAGGAAGATTTATCAGATCAACCTGGCCAAACTCAACCACCTGCTACTGAGCCCACTGCTCTTGGTGACCACAACAGTACAACCACTGTTGTGCAACCCCCACTAAAATCCACCAAAAAGACCAAAAAGAAATCCATCAAGCCCACCAAATCCACCAAAAAGGGTCTTCTGGAAGATGAGATCCCAGAAGTTAACCCAGTGACAACACAAAAGTCACAAGAAACCACTGTTGCTACTTCCTCACAACAGCTGGAAAGATCTCCACCCAAAACCAAAACTCCTCATGATTCCTCACGAAAGGAACATGTTGTAAGTAAAGGGAATTCACAACATGAGACATTACCCTCATTTTAGAGTATGTTGAATAGCTCTCCTCCCAGGGCAAATTCTCCTTCCTTCCCACACCACATATCTAAACTTCCACTATTTATACAACCACTGTTTGGTGCCATTGAAACTCAGACACAAAATAGTCCCTCTCACGAACACATTACTGAGAGTACAACTCCAACAAGAGCTATGTCTGAATCATTTCAATTGGTTAACCCACAAACAGATGAGGAGGCTACACCACCTGAATTTCAAGAAATTCATGTTGGTAGTTCAAGTGGAGCAACTACTACAGATGTTAGGCCCACTGGTCTATCTCTGGACAGTGGTTACATAAGTAAGTCTCCCTTGAAGGCAATTTCTACTCAGGCTACCATGGTATCCACTGTTGGTGTTAAAACCACTGTTGGAATTACTAAGGAAACCTCTACTATAGAAAGAAGTCCCCAGTACCAAGAAAAAGAGGCATCTGTGTTTGAAACAAGGGTTGAAACCTCTGTTCATGATAACATAGATACAACTACCAATTATGGTAGGAGTTCAGATGATCCTGTTAAGTTAGGTGATGATCTAAAATATAAAGATTTGACGGAGAGAGTTACTAAATAGAAACATCAGTGGCAGATATCAAAAATATGCTGCAACAGATGTTAGAAGCCTCAAAGTCTCAAAGCACTACTCAATCCTCTGCACTTCAAACCGCTGATATAGTCAATCAAGTATCTCCTCTGTTTCAACAACAACGCCAACTTGCTGATCACCAACATGAAATACGTGTAAAAATGCTCAAAGATTTGGTTGATGAAAGATATACAGAAACTCAGGCAGACCTCAAGGGCATCAAAGAATTCCTTACAAAGAAGTCTGGCACTTCCTCTACACCTATCTTCAAAAAAGATGATGCCAAAAAGGGGGAGAAACTGAGTCTGTGGATAATATGACAAAGCAAAAGCCAGAACCTAAAAAAGAATCATTGGTAACTTCTGCTGAAACATCTGTCTATGAAAAGAAAAAGGGAGTTGATGAAACCCTAGACATTCAAGCAGATGATGAAGATACAGGAAAAAGGACTTCTAAAAAGGTTCTTGACACTTCAAACAGAAAGAAATCACCACCACAAGAACATAAAGAGCAGACCACTGCTGGTCTCAAAACCACTGCTGGTACTATATCCACTGCTACACCTAAACCAACAACCCCACCTCACAAATCACCTGCTAAAAAGCAGAAAACAATACCACCACCTTCATTACCAACCTTCACTGCAACAGATGTTGTGACTACAAAAGGTACAACAGATGTTAGAACATCAGTGGTTGAGACAACAGTTCCTTCATCAGCTGTTAGCCAAGCCACTGTTATCGTATCTTCCCTCAAATTCAAACCCCTGTAACACATATCTCCACAACAACTCATTCACTAAGCTCACCCTATACAAGAAAAAGAAAATTTAAAGTGACTGATGATATACCCACATCTACACCACTCATTCCAACCAATCCAGAACATTTCATCCCTCCATCATCACCAACATCAAACCCACTTACTCAATCACCTACTGGCCGTAATCCAACAAGACAAATACCTCTGGCAGTAAATTATCCTTTGGAAGTGCTTGCAGTTAAAGATGAAATGTTACAATTCTTGGTAGAGGATAATCCATCCAAAAGAACATATCCATCTCTTTTTGGCTACAGAGCTCCAAGAAACATTGAGGAGTATCTGAAATTAAAAGTCAAACAAGCCAATAAAATTGCAAAAGAAGAGAGTAAAGGGAAAGGTGAAACTTACTTGTCAAGTCGTATGCAACATGCACTTAGTAAAGTTAAGAAACTAGAAGACTTTGCAAAAGACTTGAACAAGAAGAGGTCAACTCAATCACCTGATACTGATATTCAAAAGAAACTAAGAAGAGATTTCATAGAAATTATCATGAGATACAAACCGTATCAAGCTGAAGAGCATCAATATGAAGAATGGCCTCTCAAAGCTCTTCAACAAGAACCAAACAGGTGTGAAAAAATGAAGAATAACCCTAAGATAAGGAAGATTGCACCAGACTGGAACAAGTTCAAGAAAACTAAGTCACATGCAGATCTTGCCTTAGATGAATACATCCAAGCCTTCAATCAAAGGAAAGAGCATCAAATGGATAAAATACATGAAAAGAAGGAAGATGAAAACATGAAAGAATCAAAAATGGATGCTACTTCATCAGATTATCAGGATCCACCTACTATCACTGCCACATCCTTATCAAGTAGACCAACTTCACCAAACTCAACTCAAATAAAACTTCTCCCAAGAAACCCGTTGAACTAAAAAATACTAAAATGGATGTCTGATAAACATACCCATGTATTGACTTTGCTCAAGTCCAATGGGAAAGTTGATTATATAACAAGGAAGGATGCACTAGGCTTGTGTGTAGCTGACCTTTAGGATCTTTTGGAACTTCAACTGTGCAGGGATGAAGATGACGAAAATTCCCTGAATTTTGAACTACAGTTCAAGAGACAAATAAGGGAAAAACTGATGAGAGAATAAAGATCATGAATAAAGAAAAGTTTTGGCATCATCTGTTCTAGGGGGAGATTGTTGGGATTGACCCATACAAAAGAACAGATGATAACATGCCAAAACAGGTCTGGTCTAAATGATCCAAACTAAACAGTGTTTTGGTTCACAACTTCCCTCAATGACAAGGCACTTAACATATGATAGCCCTAACATCTGCTCAGTGCTAAGCTCTGCTGGTTGTAAAGACTGTTGAAGACCAAACCTCTGCTTGAAGTCAAAAGTCTGTTGAAAGTCAAAGGTCTGATCACCCTTTGAAGAACATATGATAAAGCTTCAACAGTGGTTAGCATCCTATTTGGATAACCATCAGTGTTTTGTAAATGTATCAGAGGATAGCATTAGCAGTGGTTAGAGGTTGTTAGGTTAGTTAGATGTCATTGTCTTGGTGATGTTAGCAAAGATGCTTCAGAGGTTAGGGTTTGTACTATAAATAGACAGTGTATGTACTGTTCTATTCAGCTCACACACACAATTATCTTGTACGATCCAATCTGTGTGAAGCTCGGACTGAGGGGGAGTTAGTGATTCATGCATGTTATTACTTGTAATACTTTTCAATCTTTTGAGTAATGAAAACATTGTGTGATGAAAGCTAATCTCTCATTTGATTGTGTTACAAAGTTTTAAATCACATTCCGCTGCAATTTTTATATGTGTTATCTCATTTTATATCCAATTTGTTTAAAACAACACAATCATGTTAAACTCAGTTCCTAACAAAGAACCATACCTGCATATCGCCGCATATGACGCGCGGTGTAACACGATCGGAGGCCAAGTGTTTACACCGGATGATGTGAAATTGGTATTATTCCAATTCACATTAGAAGACAAGTGAAGGGGTATGGTCCCAAAAACCTTGCGCCAGGCAAAGGAACCATACCCATGATTATCTACCAAGCAAACCTTGCATAGATTATTCCACCAAAAGAAAGATCTTACTAAACTCTACGCCAATCACCTAAGGAAGGAAAAGATCATTTAACTACCTTGCGCAGGCTCAAGCAAGGAAACAGTTAACCTTGAGAAAGTTCCCTGAGTGATTGTTTGCTCCCAAAAACCTTGCGCAGGTTACAACACAACAAAGAAGCCTTGTAATTCTTTGCGACAAGCATTTAAGAAGGAAAAGGATCATTTAATTACCCTGCGCGGGCTCGCACAGGGATACAGTTAACCTTGAATATTTTTCCCTTAGCAAATGATGTCAGTGCATAAGAAATGGTTCAGAGACAAAAGGAATCTTTTCTGTTATAACAGAATGTACACATGGCAGCAGTCTAGAAAGCCACAGTTGTATGACGTTCTAGAAGCATTTAATGTCCAATCGTGCAAGGGCACTTTTCAGTTACAACCGAATGCCACGTGGCAGCATCTGAGGTGATCAGGAGAATCATAGTGATGGCATGGTCACATCGAGAAAGCAGAGTGATCTCACGACAACACGTTTCATCTCCCTAGCCTTAGATGCATGGCCGATCCGTATGTAGTAACGGCGACGTCAACACTTAACGAAATGGCAAAGATTCTATTAAGTTTTCAACTCTCATTTTGGCGCCCAAAATCTGACTATAAATAAGTATCTCGGAAACAAAGAAAAGGTATTCACGCTCACCTACTCTCTCTCTTACTTCACTTAAACTATTTCCGACTACCGATACTTATTCTCACGCTGGATGGTGGTCACGGAGAGAACCCCGTTCTCCCCACAGCGAGTCTAATGGCGTTCTATTTTGCAGGTATCGTCGGAGTATAGTTGCGATCACCATCATCAAACTAAACGAAGGATTAACCTACTTTATGCAGAAACCAAACCCTAGATCTAACCTGATCCCGATCTGTTAGGTCTACGTTTCTTCATTGGCGCCACTAATTTTCTATTTTCTCCTCATCTTTTGTTTTGTTTCACTTAGATCTACAGCATCATGGCTGATGGATCATCGTTTCCAGGAGGTCCTCGATCTGAGATCCGTCGCGTCGTTGGTGGACCTCATATTGACGAACAATTGTGGAGGACTCGTCCGGTGAAGCTAATGCTCTGTATGATCCAGATCATGCGAGCATTCCAGTAACTCCGGCAGCTCCTCATGTTAATGTTGCATCAATCCTACCGCCCGGTGAGACTCTGTTGTCTAGGTTGATCAAATCTCAAATTGCTTTAAACTCTATGTATGCTCAACTATGTGCTCAGACCGGAACTCCAGCTTTTCAAGCTTCGGTTAATGCTCCTCAGGTCCGTGCTTCGCCAGCACCTCGAGTGTTGAGGTACGATTCTCAAATTCATGCTCGTGCGCCTTCGCACGTGTCTGTAGATGGAACTGAGATGTACTCCCAAACTAGGAATGATTCCGTACGTTCTGGTAATCGAAAACAAGAAGATAATGCTCAACGTCGTACATCTGTTCATTCATGTTTGGGCCCGCGACTATCACAGAAGCGGGACACCCAGCATGATAAATATGATAATACTTATGAGGAAGGAGATAGTGTAAGTGTTTTTAGTCGGTTGTCTATGGATCATGTTAGCAACAAGCCTAAGATACGTGCAACATACAATCCTGAAGCAGAGCATGATTACAATCTAGTATATCGACCCGCTAAAGCAGCTAAGCAATCTAAATTTTTAAGAGAAATAGCGTTGGCTCCGCTAGAACGAGCAAAGTTACTGTCCAATGTAGGGAAGTTTAAAAGTTTAACTGATCCTGATGATCACATGCGCCTCTTCACTGGCGCAGGGCTAATTGGAGGTTGGACATTACCAATGTGGTGTCATCTGTACGTACAGACTCTTACTGGCGTCGCGCGCCTTTGGTTTGATAATTTGCACACAGGTAAACTTTTCTCTTGGAATGATCTTAAAGAGAATTGCCTTACGCATTTTAGTCAACAAAGGAGATATGTCAGAGATTCCTCAGATGTGATGAACATCTGGCGGAAGGATGACGAAAGCCTAAAGGATTTTATTACTCGCTACAACAAAGAAGTGTTAGAAATTGGAGATGTTCATGAGGATCTTACCCACGCACAGTTCAAATATGCGGTACGATGTGATGAAATGATAAAAGTACTTTCTGGAACAACTGGCCTTACAAAGAGCTGGGATAAACTAATGGCAGCAGCCAAAGTTTATGCGCAGACTGAGAGGAACCTTAGTTCTAACAGACCACCACTACCTCATAATCGCCCTCAGGATCTGAGTAGAGGTGGCTGGAAGTTTAAAAAAGGCTGGAAGGACTCGACCAAAGTTCGTATTCCCCGTACTCACCAGTAGATGCTCGCACAACGATTAACAAGATTACTACCCGGAAAGCAATCAAACAAGAGAATCATGATCGACAATGGACTCCTTTAACGAAATCCCCCGCAGAAGTTTTGAGCACGGAAAATTATCAGTTTAAGCAACCTCAGCCTATGAAAAACAAGAAGGGTCAGGACCCGAATCTCTTTTGTGACTTTCACAAAGATACTGAGCACACAACTGACAACTGCATCAGTTTGCGCACAAAGATTGAAAAAGCATTGAAAAGTGGTAAAATGACACACTTAGTACAGTCAGTATGAAAGGAGGTTAGACAACTCACGCGCGGGGATGAGGGTCCAAGCAACAAAAAGATGAAGCAAGTTTCTAGGAATCAAGGAGGCACGTCGCGTAAGCGCAACTTCCAACATTTTTGAAATGACAAATGGCGCGAGCAACAAGTGATTTTTCCTGTCATTCCTGGCGGACCACAGGAAGAGAGACCAGTAGTGGTCACAGGTATTTTTGGTCACTACCAGACTGATTATGTGTTCATAGATCCGGGAAGCTCAATGGACATCATATATGAGCAGTGTTTCAAACAGTTAGATCCAGTCGATAAGGCATGCCTGGAACCAGTTGACTTTCCTTTGACTGGATTCTGCAATGAGGTTGTCTTTCCTCTCGGACAGATAGTTTTTCCTGTCACTCTTTCAGACGGAAAACACTCACGAACCATTCAAGTAAACTTTATGGTGATGCCGGCGACTTCTCGTCATGATGTTTTATTAGGACGTCGTGCGCAACGTGATTTTAGCATGATCACATCTGCACCACACCCTGCTTGTGGTTTCCCAATGCCAACAGGCGTAGCTATCATGTTTGCTCGAAAGGAGATTACGTCTATCGAAGAACCAGTTGCCATGGCTGCTAAACCTAAGTCGCCGAATGAACCTGAGATGGTCTCTAAATAACAAATATCAAGAGCAACCAATTATCCTCGGTCCTGCGATATCCATGGCAATCCGCGCAAAGCTCAAGTCGTTGTTGTTTCGTAACATGGATATCTTCGCCTGAACACCTGCAGACATGCTGGGGGTCCCGCGCGATGTTGCTGAGCATTGTTTAAACGTCTGCCCATCAGCAGAACCAGTGGTTTAGAAAAAGCGCAGCCTGGGTACTGAGAAAACTCAAGCTATGAACGAGCAAGTTGCTGAACTACTAAAAGTTGGCATTTTACGAGAAGTAAAGTACCAAACTTGGTGGCCAACCCCGTTATGGTCAAAAAGCATAACGGCGGTTGGCGCATGTGCGTCGACTTTAAAGATTTGAACAAGGCATGCCCCAAAGATTGTTACTCTCTTCCTGAGATTGACAAGAAAGTTGACTCCTTAGCATCGTTTCGTTGGAAATGTTTTCTCGCTTGTTACAAAGGGTATCATCAAGTGCTGATGAAACAAGAGGATGAAGACAAGACGACCTTCTGCACGGAGAAGGGTATTTTCTGTTATACAAAAATGCCTTTTGGGCTCCGTAATGCGGGAGCCACTTATCAATGGCTAATGGATACAGTGTTTGGTGATGACATTGGGGTAACCGTTGAAGTCTATATTGACGATCTAGTTATCATGAGCCATACGGAAGAAATGATGTTGGAAAACATTCAAAAGACTTTTGATTCACTATGAAAGGTCAACTTGAAATTGAACCCAAGCAAGTGTTCTTTTGGCATGGAAGACGGCAAGTTCCTCGGATTCATCGTCACAAAGGATGGGTTCAAAGTTAATCCATAAAAATTTGAAGCAATTCAAAATATGACTTCTCCATCAAGTGTTAAGGAGATGCAACGATTAGCCGGACGGTTAGCTGCCCTCAACCGTTTTCTCGCAAATAACGTTGCAAAGTCTTATCCTTTCATCCGTACTCTGCGCAACTGCGTAAAGAAAGACAAATTTCAATGGACAGTAGAGACGGAGAAAGCTTTTCAAGATATGAAGGATTGTTTAATTCAATTGCCAACTTTGACAGCGCCTTGCGACAAAGAACCTATGATCCTTTATCTTGCTGCATCCGAAATGGCAGTCGGAGCAGTTTTACTTGTCGAAAGAGAAGGTGTTAAAACACCTATTTATTATATTAGCAAGATGTTGAATGACCTAGAGTCTCGTTATTCAATGATGGAAAAGCTGGTACTTGCTCTAGTCCATGCTTCGCGCAGACTTCGTAGGTATTTTTCTAGGCATGTCATAAATGTCTTAACAAATTATCACCTCGACCAGATTCTTTCCAAACCAGATGTCTCAGGACGATTAGCCAAATGGGCTATCGAACTAGGCAGTCATAATATTGTCTACAAGCCAAGACCAGCAATTAAAGGGCAAATCCTTGCTGATTTGGTAGCCGAGGTTCCAACAGACAAAGTGCAAGAACACGAAGAAATCCAAAACCCGGTTCCTATTATGGATGACAAGAGAATGGTTATCACATACAGATGGCCCATCGAATAGTGATGGGGCTGGCGCAAGCCTCCGACTAGTTAATCCAGATAATCAAGAGTTCACTTACGCCAATACGTCTGGATTTCAAGAGCACAAATAATGAGGCCAAGTATGAAGCATTTCTAGTAGGCTTGTGCCTCGCTATAAAGATGGGCGCTACAAATTTAACTGCACACGTTGATTCTCGCCTCGTAGCGGAACAAATCAATGGTACTTATGATGCAAGGGGCGACATTTGGCATTATACTTGGTACAAGCTAAGTCGTTAATTAGTCAATTCCGACAGTTTAAAGTCGTACACGTCAACAGAAGTGATAACAAACATGCTGACGCATTAAGTAAACTTGCTGCCATAAGTTTCCAACATTTGGAAAAAGAGGTCAAAATTGAAGTTTTAAAAAATCCATATGTTCCGCTAAAACAAGTCAACATGGTCGAAATGGGGAGTCCATCTTGGATGTCTCCGATTATCCTGTTTTTGCAACATGGTCAGCTTCCTGACAACAAGGCGCAGGGACGAAAGATACAGTGCAAGGCCTTAAACTACAAAATGGCGGACGGTATTTTATATCGAAAGTCATACATGGGTCCTTTATTGCGATGTGTCGATAAGCATGATGCGCAATACTTGATCAGGGAAATCCATGAAGGATTATTTGGCATACACGCGGGACCGCGCATGGTCGTCGCTAAGGTAAAGGGTGCAGGATACTACTGGCCAGGGATGTACGTGGACGCTGTTGACACTTTGCGTAAATTCATGGCTTGCCAAAGACATGCGCCAAAAACGTTGCGCCCTAAAAATCCACTTGTTCCAGTAACATCGGCATGGCCTTTTCAACAGTGGGCTATTGACCTTGTAGGTCCTTTCCCTGATGCGCCTGGCGCAGTAAAGTTCATTGTTGTTGCTGTCGATTACTTCTCAAAGTGGGTCAAAGCAAAGCCGTTAGCCTCGACAACAGCTATGGTAATCCAAAAGTTTATCTGGGAGCATATTATTTGTCGTTTCGGGTTACCCATGCACATCGTCACAGACAATGGCCCTAATTTAGCATCTGAAGATCTGCAAAAATGGATGCAGGAGATGAACATCGAGCATGTTTTTTCCTCCGTTGCACATCCTCAAGCGAACGGTCAGGTTGAGAGTATCAACAAGCAATTGGTTGATGGTATCAAAGCCCGCCTTGGCATGGCGCGGCGTGGATGGGTAGATGAGCTGCCCAGCATTCTATGGGCGCATCAAACAATGCCCAAGACAAGCACGGGAGAAACTCCGTTCAGTTTGGTATATGGAACAGAGGTAGTAATCCCTGCTGAAATAGGCCTTCCATCTCCAAGAATGCTTTCCCTGGAAAAGCAAAACAACGAGGAAGAATGTTGCTTGGATCTCGATTTAATTGAAGAAAGACGCGAAAACACAGCTATTCACGAAGCCAAATATAAATCCAAGCTGGAGAAATATTATAACACGCGGGTACATGTTTGCACATTCGTACCGGGAGATTTTGTCCTTCGTGATAATGAAGCCTCCAATGCTGAAAGACCAGGAAAGCTTGCGCCAAGATGTGAAGGCCCATATGTGATCAACGAAGTCCTTGGCAAAGGAGCATATACTTTGAAGCGCATGGACGGCTCTAGCGTCCCTCGGACCTGGAACACCCAGCAGTAGCGCAGATGCTACATGTAATCTCATTCCTCAATGCGATAGCCCCGCGCTGCGCAAAGAGACTGCTTACAGGTTTTCTTACTTTTGTAATCTCAGTGACAATAGTAGCTCGATGCTTTATCAATACAATTCTATTCTGTCACTACTTACATCTACTTGTTTATGAATATCTCGCTTACAAATGCATGCAATTACTTTGGAAATACAAAAACACTAAGGCTGTTAACAACTCAAGAGCCACAAGATAACCCAACAACTTACGCTCTTACATGAGTTAGCCATTATGTTCATTTGTCTATCCTAAACAAGTAATTGTACTCATGCACATATTGTAACTCAAAAGTTATATTATATATAGTCAAAGTACTTGCGCGGTCGCGCACCTGTACATACAAATATTAAAAATTGTCTTAAAAATATACAAATAGAGAAGCAAGGTCATTCTAGTTAACGATCTTCGTGGCTTCTTTTTCTTCTTCTTCTTCTTCAGCAAATATTTATTTTAAGCGATCAACAACGTCATCGTGGGATAAGACATTGTCAATCAAGTCCATAATAGGGATTTGCAGATGGTCATAACGCTCTTTAGCAGACTTAAAAGCAGCAGCAGTGTTAACTCCACGGGTTGTGCGACTGTTGTCCCATTGTACCTTGAGTGCATGGGAGACGTGTTCCGAACACTCTATATATCCCTGCGCATACCCATCACTCCTCGCAGCGACCATCACTTGAGCAACTGCCTCGTCAAGCTCAGTAAAATTCAAAATTGAGTTGGCAATCTACATACAAGTACAAGGGTCAGGAGATACAAATATTAAGATATCAGTATTTATAAAAGTCGTCACTTACCGTGATGACTCCATACAGTTGAATCTAAGTTAGCTTGTTCATGAGGGATTCAGAAACACTCTCTGCCGTCCGCGCGAGCTGTTTTTTGTGGCTTCTAACTTTTGTTCACCTTCTGTTAAGCGCCGGGTCAGTTCAGCCTTCTCCACCTCATATAACTTGGCATCTTTCTTCAAGGAGTCTACCTCCGCCCTCAATAACTCCTGTCAAGAAACATGGAAGTAAGATCAGCAATTTCTTTATATTTAAGTAAGAGCAACATTTTGGTCTCTACCTCATTCTGTTCGCTCTCGTTCATGATGAGAACGAGCTTCTTCAGCAGCAAACACAGCATCAGCTTTCTCTTTCTTAAGTTTTTCAATTTCGTTACGCAAGGAAATTTTTTCAATATTGTCCCTTTTGCAAGCTTCCAACCATCGCTTGCAATCTTCAGAATACCGCACCATTGCTGCCTCAGCTTTCTTCTTCCAACCCAAGGCGGACCACTCCTCCGTCTTCTTCTCCTCTTTAAATTTACACCTCTCCGCCTCCAGATCCACTTTCATCTTCCCCAGCTTCTCACTCTCGACCCCAACCTTGAATATTTCGACTCAAATTCATCCCATTCCTTGTTCATGTTGCGCCACTCGCGCACAATCCTATGCATCACAGAAGAGGCTTGCGTCGTTTCTAACAGGTAAGTTTGGTAAATTTGTTCACGAGACTGATCTTCTTGACGTTTCACCTCCGCCGATGGGTAGATGCCCTTGTACCATTCCCTGCAAGCTTGCAGGTCAGTAAAGGTATCGCTCTGTTTAAGTTTCCACACCGGCTTATGAATCTTGCTTGAGTAGGAACGGTAATAATAATCCCCAGGCGTCTCCTCTGATTCAAAGTGAGGCGCAACAAAGGATGAGCCAGTATTATTTGCTTTCTTATCAGTGGCTTTTTCTGAGTGAGGCAGAGGCATCTTTGGATCCTCAATAGGTTGCTTCTCAACATTGGAAGGGGCAGTATCTTTTACCTGCTCGCCAGCAGGATCTTCAACAAATGATTTTTTATGCTCTTCTTCTGGAGCAACTTTCTTTGGTATATCAGGCACGAAGGGGTCAGATCCAGAACCAGTCGCGCCTAGGTTCACATCATCTCCTCTTTTCTCAACATCTTCAGGTTTGCGCGGGGATGGCAGTGAGGATGATGTGGTCTGCGCCACCTTCGCTATTTTCTCTGCAGATAACAAACACAGTTAGAAAACGGAGTTTTGATATTTAAAGGACAAATTAAGTATCCTTACCAGGAATAAAATTTTCTACCAGCGCGTCTAGGTTACTTTTCTTCCCTATACGGGCCCTCGCAACCTTCTTGGGTAGCGGCACAGGTTTCTCAGGGCTTGCAGCTTTTCTCTTCCTGGGTTCTCTAGTCAACGGTTCTGGGCTGGATTCTAAATCAATACCATCGTCAGGGTTGGCTACCGCTATGTATGCGCTAACGGGCTCCGCCTTAGGTATCCTCAAACCTACAGGCGCGAGACTTTCTAGGGAGTCAGACACGACCACATAGTCACACCAAGTATCAGATACGAGACGCGTACCTTTATTCGTTTCGGGTTTCAAAGCCACAGATGTCTGGGGTTTTGGAACGTCTGGCTTTGGAGGAGGCGGAGCAGCAGCAGCTGGTCTCTTCTTTTTCTTCGAATCTGGGCCATCGCCCAAGTTTATTAAGACACCTAGGAGATTAAAATCAACAAACATCGACGCGCCATAAGTTATATTGCAATATTACTCAAAGTCTAACATGAATGGTAATATTGCAATATTCACTTAGGCTCGATGGCAAACATCCTTACCAATGGTGGAGGAAGGTTGCGCATTGATATCTTCTTTCTTAGGAAACTCAAAGTTCCCCAAGATCTGCTCAAACCAAGGAGCTTCGCCTTTAGCAGTAGGTACCACCATCATCTTCCCAGTCTTCCTTTTAAACGCCACCAAATGCAAAGGCGTAACTATCAAAGAAACATAATGAGAAGCAAGACACACATAATGTTTACAAGAAGTTGCGCAAGTAACTTACCAACTCCATCTTCCATGTACACTGGTTTCTCTAGCCTGTCAGCCTTCCACAGAATGCTCATACCAGCAGCAATCAAGGCTCTTTCCGGTAAAATAATGTTAGGAACATCCTTGATGTCCTGATACCACACCTCATTGCTTGGAATGGCCAACGTCTCCAACTCTATGTCTTCTCCGGCCTGGAGCGTCATCGCCATCGGAATCACTGCCGCCTAAACATAGAAATTTTTTTGCTTCCAATCATGATAAGATTTGGGAGGCACGAGCAACAGACGTTTGGCTTGTAGACGTTGCTGGAAAGAATAAAACCCTAGAGAACAATGGAGTTGATAGAACACCCTAAACTTCTCAACCGTCGGGATAATATTCATCGACCGGCAAACAAACTCGAAATGCCTAATTCTCACCATCCCCATGGGATTTAATTGGGAGATGTGGAATTTGTAGAACTCAAGGATCTCTTACATGAAGTGAGTCACCGGAAGCCGGAAATTTCCCTCGGCGAAATAATCAAAATAATGTAATATAGCCGGCCGGAGCATCTGCCGCAGTGGCGTTCTCCTTTAGATAAAAGGCACCCCAAGATTTGGCAAACAAGAAATTCGTGACAAGATTATCAAAATCTTCTTTCTTCCACTTTAATGGCGGTAGGGTCTGTCATACCCCAACCGATGGCGGAAACATCGGAGTGAGACGAAAACGAGACTTCATAACGCTAATAGTGACAAATATTTAATAATTACTTTTTATGTTACTTGAACTAGGAACACCACAAGTTTATAATAAATAATGTACAATAAATATTCAAATAAATAAATTTCATTTTATTAAAATGATTTTTGTACAAGTAATGGAATCGAGATACAACAGGATTGAAAATAATTTACAATACAACGAACATTAAAATTTAAATGCGTTTCTAAGCAATCCTACTAGATTCATTGGTCACAATCCTGCAACATGTAATAAAAGCATGGATCAGTACAAAAGCACTGTCGAGCATACAAGTTTAAATATAAGTATATGTATAAAAGTTTGTCTCAAATCCACATGGCATTTTATATTCAAGTAGAACGAGCATACATAAACAATTTATGCATAGAAAATAGTATATAAATAAAAAACTTTTAACTAGCATGCATAACAACCTTAGCATAACAATATCATGGAAGTACAAGTTGAAACTAACAAGCATAAACAACCTAAGCATAACAATGAATTTATTCGATGGTTTGTGTGTTTAATTATAATCGATTGCGTAAAGTGGATTTTGTATACATCTTGCACCCAAAGTACGTTAAAGTGTAAAAAGGGGTCGAGTGCTCACAGTTTTGCAAAGTTTCCTTTGGTGATTCCGTGAAGAGTTGGAGGTTGGAGCTTCAAAGCTTCCTTTAAAAAACTTAGTGTTTTCTTTTAGAACTCTTAGAGTTTTCTTCCTTGCTTAGAAGATTTGAGAGAAGTAGAGAGGTTGAGAGAAGAATGGTTGGAACACTTAGTGTCCTTTTAGAATTCTTAGAATTCTTGATTTAGAGAGATTGAGAGAATTAGAGAGATGGAGAGAAGAATGGTGTGTAGAAAATGGTAGAAGGAGGTTGGTATTTATAGGTAGAGAAGGTGAAAAAGGGTGAAATATGATTGGTTAAAGAAGGTGGAGAAAGGAGGTGGAAAAAGGTGAAATATGATTGGTTAAAGAAGGTGGAAGAGGATTGAAAAGATGATTGGTGGAGAAAGGATGTGGGAAAGGGTGAAATTTGATTGGTTAAAGAAGGTGGAAGAGGATTGAAAAGATGATTGGTGAAGAAAGGATGTGGAAAAAGGGCGAAATGTGATTGGTTAAAGAAGGTGGGAGAGGATTGATGAGGTGGAAAGATGATTGGTATATTTCTTGGTATTTCTTGAGTATATATTGAATATATAAAAAGTATAAAAGTATAATTCAAGTATGATGATGTGCGTAAAAGTATTTATACGGATAATTGTGTCGGTTTACGTATAAATACGTATTTAAATGATCGGTTGTGTGAATAAAAAATATATAATTAATTTTATTATGATTAACGCCTCGAATTGTGAGATTGAAATTAAAATACGAATGTGAGGTTTCTAAAATTAGAATACGAATACGAACATTTTTAAAATAGAAATACGAAGATACGAGGCATTACACGAATAACGATTAATAATATATATATACACATATATATTTTTATTATGTTTTAACGCCTCGAATTATGATACAAATGTTTATTTTCTAGAATAAGGATGCGAAAAAGCGAGGCGTTACAGTCTCCCCTACTTTAGGAAATTTCGTCCCGAAATCTATTCAAGAGGAAGACTTTAAAAAGAGTTAGCATTTCGAAGCGCGAGTGATCGAAGTTTGTATTCGATAAGGTCCAAGGAAACACCGAATTTCTCATGGAACGTTTTACGAAACCTTAATGGTAGTAACACTTATATATAGGAAGTACCAACGGCGTATCCACCATGTTCATACCATATTACGTCTGTTTCGCTAACCGATGCCATGTTATGTTCTGTGTCACGATCAGGGTTTATTAACGTATTACAAGTGAGAATGGTAGCGTATAAAATTCTAAGTATAATTGCATGATTTTATTTAAGTATGAGAGAGGTTATAAGTATGAGTATGATTAAAATCTTTGAATAGTCCACATGAGATATTTAGTTAACTAGATTAACGCATTACTGGCATGTGATCTCACTGGTCAAACCATCGTGTCCGCAAGTATGAATGAATGACTTAACATGACCGCAAGTCCATGCGGCGGGCGTTACTCCTATAGCGCTACACAAGCGCTATATATGTTAAGGTGCAGCTTTGTCAAAGTTAATGACAAAATGTCAACCCAATGTTTAATGCAAGCGTCATCTAATCATAGCACATGTCATCATCTTGTTGCAATGAAAAGATCCGTAATGTATGAACGAATGTCTTGACATTACCACAAATCCATGTGGAGGTGCGTCACTCCTATAGTTCTTCACAAGCACTACATATGTCAAGGTGAGGCTTCATCTGAAGTTAATGACAAAATTGTCAACCCAACGTGTCCGCAAGCGTCATCTAATCATAGCACATGTCATCATTTCGTTGCTATGAAAAGATTCGTAATAGTTTAACATAACATAACCACAAATCCATGTGGCGGTGCGTCATTCCTATAGTGCTTCACAAGCACTATATATGTTAAGGTATGGCTTCTTACGAAGCTAATGACCAGTTTATCACATAAGAATGTCCAGTAATCCCGAATCAAGTATAACGTATCAGTAGGCGTGTATTAATATATTGTGTAAAACGATGATTAGGTAACAAGTATTAAATCGTATCAAAGTTAAGTTAATATAAAAGAGAGGCTTGATAAGTATTGGAGTGCTTCAGGTTTAGAAACTTCGACTATTCCAAAGTGAATCGCAAGTCCTTTCGAATTAGGGAGACATGCTTTGGCCTAATAGGTATAATACTCTCGTCGACAGGCGATTAACGATATTTTACCCTTCCAGTTAGTACATGTCCCTAATTTGATAAAAAATACAAAACTTTGGCGAGACTGAAAATCGTAGAGCGGGGCCAGTCATCAAGGTGTGGATATCAATCCTAGCTTGACATTTCGTCCCCAAAATGTGGTTTATTGAACGAAACAAGAAAAAATCTCGACTCGTCAATAAGGAACCACTAGATTATGAAATGGAATTTCCTCATCAAGATATGGATATCACTCCTGACTTGATGGTGAGATTCGCGTAAAATAACATGTAAGATGGATTGAAATTTGTCACCAAAGGCGGGAATCACCCCTATTTTGATGAGTTATTTTGATTGTGGAATAAGAGTATTATCAAGTGTGTGTATCGTGTAGATGTTTTAGTAAGGGCACATTGTATATTTAGACAAAAGAAGAGGTAGAAGCAATTATGAAGAATTAATATTTTAAGCAAGAATCAAGAATGGTCGGGATTTGGTACTTAAACTATAGACTAGGTCGAACATGGCAATTCTACCTAATTCCCTATAGTTATGGCTCTGATGCCAATCTGTCACACCCTAACCGATGGCGGAAACATCGGAGTGAGACGAAAACGAGACTGCAAGAGACTTCATAACGCTAATAGTGACAAGTTACTTTTTACGTTGCTTGAACTAGGAACACCACAAGTTTAAAATAAATAATGTACAATAAATATTCAAATAAATAAATTTCATTTTATTAAAATGATTTTTGTACAAGTATTGGAATCGAGATACAATAGGATTGAAAATAATTTACAATACAACGAACATTAAAATTTAAATGTGTTTCTAGGCAATCCTACTAGATTCATCGGTCACAATCCTGCAACATGTAATAAAAGCATGGATCAGTATACAAACACTGGCGAGCATACAAGTTTGAATATAAGTATATGTATAAAAGTTTGTCACAAATCCACATGGCATTTTATATTCAAGTAGAACGAGCATACATAAACAACTTACGCATAGAAAATAGTATATAAATAAAAAAAAATTTAACTAGCATGCATAACAACCTTAGCATAACAATATCATGGAAGTACAAGTTGAAACCAACAAGCATAACAACGAACGTGTTCGATGGTTTATGTGTTTAATTATAATCGATTGTGTAAAGTGGATTTTGTATACATGTTGCACCCAAAAATACGTTAAAGTGTAAAACGGGGTCGAGTATGCTCACAGTTTTGCAAAGTTTCCTTTGGTGATTCCGTGAAGAGTTGGAGGTTGGAGCTTCAATGCTTCCTTTAAAACACCTAGTGTTTTCTTTTAAACTCTTAGAGTTCTCTTCCTTGCTTAGAAGATTTGAGAGAAGTAGAGAGGTTGAGAGAATAATGGTTGGAACACTTAGTGTCCTTTTAGAATTCTTAGAATTCTTGTTTTAGAGAGATTGAGAGAATTAGAGAGATGGAGAGAAGAATGGTGTGTAGAAAATGGTAGAAGGAGGTTGGTATTATAGGTAGAGAAGGTGAAAAAGGTGAAATATGATTGGTTAAAGAAGGTGGAAGAGGATTAAAAAGATGATTGCTGGAGAAAGGAGATGGAAAAGGGTGAAATATGATTGGTTAAAGAAGGTGGAAGAGGATTGAAAAGATGATTGGTGGAGAAAGGATGTGGGAAAGGGTGAAATGAGATTGGTTAAAGAAGGTGGAAGAGGATTGAAAAGATGATTGGTGGAGAAAGAATGTGGGAAAAGGGTGAAATGTTATTGGTTAAAGAAGGTGGAAGAGGATTGATGAGATGGAAAGATGATTGGTATATTTCTTGGTATTTCTTGAGTATATATTATGTAACTGAGTATATAAAAAGTATAAAAGTATAATTCAAGTATGATGATGTGCGTAAAAGTATTTATACGTATAATTGTGTTGGTTTGCGTATAAATACGTATTTAAATGATCGGTTGTGTGAATAAAAAATATGTATAAAATATGAATTTTACTATGATTAATGCCTCGAATTGTGAGATTAATAATATATATATATACAAATATATTTTTATTATGTTTTAACGCCTCGAATTATGATACAAATATTTATTTTCTAAAATAAGGATGTGAAAAAGGGAGGTGTTACAGGGTCGACGTCGTCGGCATATCGGCTGTATCAATGGTGCTAGAACTGGTAGCCATGTATCTCTAGAAAAGTTGCAGAAGAAAGAAATCCAAGAGAAGAAGAGAGGAAGGTCTGAAAGCATAAAAAGAAAATGGGAATCGGGGATGTGTATATAAAGGGATAGCAATTAATGCCTAGGGTAACGTGTAAATGCCCTCACACTTTTTCAAACCCCTAGGTGAATGTCAGGGCGAGTGGGGAACAGTAACCGTCCCCACGCGCGCGTGTGAACCACACATGCCGTCAGCCAATTAATGTTGTACGACTGACACTGTTAACAGCTGTCAAACAGTGCTCTGAACGTCACAAAGGCACTTTGTCTCTCACCAACTTCCTGACATAACGTCACGTCACAAGACAATTTGGGTTCAAAATTTCAAATTCTTCTTGCCTTTTCTCTAAACTTGCTCATTAAAGTTAACAGCTGGTTCTCAAGAAGCCGCGCAACAACAATAGCGACACCATTTTATTTAGTCCGGTGCTCCACCTTTACGAACATCGGAGCAACACTGGACTGGGGGACTTGAAGGGGTATGGTCCCAAAAACCTTGCGCTAGGCAAAGGAACCATACCCATGATTATCTACCAAGCAAACCTTGCGCAGATTATTCCACCAAAAGAAAGATCTTACTAAACTCTACGCCAATCACCTATGGAAGGAAAAGATCATTTAACTACCTTGCGCAGGCTCAAGCAAGGAAACAGTTAACCTTGAGAAAGTTCCCTGAGTGATTGTTTGCTCCCAAAAACCTTGCGCAGGTTACAACACAACAAAGAAGCCTTGTAATTCTTTACGACAAGCATTTAAGAAGCAAAAGGATCATTTAACTACCCTGAGCGGGCTCGCGCAGGGAAACAGTTAACCTTGAATATTTTTCCTTTAGCAAATGATGTTTGTGCATAAGAAACGGTTCAGAGACAAAAGGAATCTTTTCTGTTATAACAGAATGTACACATGGCAGCAGTTCAGAAAGCCACAGTTGTATGACGTTCTAGAAGCACTTAATGTCCAATCGTGCAAGGGCACTTTTCAGTTACAACCAAATGCCACGTGGCAGCATCTGAGGTAATCAGGAGAATCACAGTGATGGCATGGTCACATCGAGAAAGTAGAGTGATATCACTACGACACGTGTCATCTCCCTAGCCTTAGATGCATGGCCGATCCGAGTGTAGTAACGGCGACGTCAACACTTAGCGAAATGGCAAAGATTCCGTTAAGTTTTCATCTCTAATTTTGGCGCCCAAAATCCGGGTATAAATAAGTATCTCGGAAACAAAGAAAAGGTATTCACTCTCACTTACTCTCTCTCTCTTACTTCACTTAAACTATTTCCAACTACCGATACTTATTCTCACGCCGGAGGGTGGTCACGGAGAGAACCCCCTTCTCCACGTGGCGAGGCTAACGGCATTCTGTTTTGCAGGTATCGTTGGAGTATAGTTGCGATCACCATCATCAAACTAAACTAAGGATTAACCTACTTTATGCAAAAACCAAACCCTAGATCTAACCTGATTCCGATATGTTAGGGTCTACGTTCTTCAACAACGCACAACAGTGGTTCCATACTTTGCCTTCAGCTACTATTTTTACATGGCCCGATATGCAGCAGCTCTTCCTAGATGAGTTTTACACACCTCAAAGAACCAACACTGCCAGGAAAAATATTCAAAATTTTCAACAACAATCTAGGGAGTACTTCCATGAAGCATTCAACCGATTCAAAACGATGCTCAAGAACTGCCCACATCACGGTATCCAGCTGTGGGAACTGTTGAATGTGTTCCATGAGGATCAAACAGATGAGGATGCAAGAGATCTTAGTTCAATATCAAATGGTACATTCGGTACGAATTATGAAAATGTTGATTGGGAGTATTTAGAGAAGATGGCGAGTACGTCAAAGCGGAAGGCTCAATCGTCAAGAAGCACTCATCGTTCAGTGGTCAAAGCAGCTGAGAGTACACCAGAGTTTGGGGGACAATACCCAGTGTGTGGTCACTATGGAGATATAGGTCACATTGTTGATCAGTGACATAATATTGTTGGTAAACATGACGAGGTGAACATGATGCAAGGAAGTGGGAACATGTATTCGGGTTTTCCAAGTAATAACCAAAATTATCAGCCCCGTAATCAGAATAACTATCGAGGGGGCAATAATTTTGGTTATCAAAGAAGCTACAAACAAGGTAGTGGGGGTGGTAGTGAGATGATGGAGATGCTGAAAGCGATAGAAGAAGGGTAAGATGGATGATATACGAGCCCAAAAGGACAAGATTAGAGATAAGGCCATCCAATCAGTAACGACTCAGATGGGGCAGCTGGCTAACGAGATAGCAGCATTGAGGCAGCAGAATGGGAAGCTGCCAAGTGACACACAGACAAATCCCAAGAATACGAAGAACGTACCAATCAGTGGGGTAAATCTCGGCCCTAAAATTAATTGTTTTGATAACGGTTTGTCTGTCTCGCATGTAATTGCAGGTGTGACAGATACTGATGAAGAATCAAATGGAGTTGATATGGGGGAACCGGTTGTTCCTATCCGAGTTGGAAAGTTCAAGATCCATCGTGCATTGCTGGATCATGGAGCGGAAGTGAGTGTGCTTCCCGGCAGTTTATACGACCAGTACAACTTTGGTCCTTTGCAAGCTTGTGACAACATGGCGATGTTCACGGACGTGAGTTTGAAACAACCCGTGGGGTTGTGAAAGATGTATTGATTCAGCTCGGTGAGTTCTATTACTCGGTTGACTTCATGGTGGTCGATTATGCACCAGCACAGACATATGCGCAACTGCAGGTAACTTTGGGACGCACATTCTTGCATACAGCAAACGCTCAAATCGATTGCAGGAATGGGATGGTCATTTTGAGCTACCAGAATCGTAAGTTGTATTTTAATGTGTTCCTAAAATCTATTGCTTACGATTTGCTTGATGATGTAAATCTCACAGGTGCTACTAATGAGATCGGTTCTAGTGGTAGTGTTTATAGGTCTGAATTGAAGGATGATGGGAATCAGGCAAAGAAGGTGGACGTAAGAAGAAGAGTTGAGAATAGGGAACCACCTAATGGTGGGTTTAGATGGGGTGACCAAACTGGGCAACCCCAACCGAAGTGAAGCTATGACCCTCCCGAAAGAATGGATGGAGATGTATGGAAACAAGTGGGGAGGTAAGCGTGCATCTGAACCACCCTGAGCATCAGGTACGGTCTGGCTGAAGACCTAAAGCTTAGCACTCTCGGGAGGCAGCCCGAGGATGTAGAGTTTTGTATCTTGTTTGGTTTCGTTTTGGTGTGTTGTGTTTTGACAGGTTTCTGCGATTCAATTCTCACGGATGCAATGATTCAAGTGTGGGGATGTTTTGAAACATCCCCGGTGAGGTATCAAAGGATCCATTGGATGCGTATTTTCTGGTTCTGAGCACAACAATACACCACTACAGACACTCACTTGTTTATGATCAGGTGCATGTGTTTATCTATCTTGTGTTTTATTTGTTTTCGTGTATTTGGTGGTGTGAACTTTTGTGTCGGGAATGGTGTCGTTTGTTGAGTCGAGTAGGTTGTAGCCGTTCTTGGTTTGTTAGGTGGTATATCTCGAGTCAGATTTTAAAATTGCACTATACATTGGGACAATGTATTCCAAGTGTGGGGATGCGGTAACTCGAGATAGGGTTGGCAGGTTTGATCAGATCAGATGCTTGGAATGGTTGAAATACCTAAAAATTGAAAAAAAATGACAAAAATTGAACATGTTTTGAAAAATTTTGCAAGCAAAATGGAAAATGATAGGTGAAATCAGATTATTGGCTTTCAATTATTATACATATGCGATGATAAAATAGTCGAAAACGCATCTAACTTAGGATATGTGGGTAGGCCCAGCCGGTTGAAAAGTTCCTTAGGATTAAATATAATACTTAAATATTAGGAATCTTGTGGGTTCTCGCCTTAGGAAACTGAAACTGTAGAGAGTATAAGGGATTCTGTTATAAGTAAAAAGCTTATAAATATTCCGATTAAATGGCACGTCTGTTTCTTTTTATGAGAATAAATCTTAAACACGGCGGCGCCCAAAACATTCCATCTATCATTTATTGAGCTAGCTTGCATTGACGAGCCTATGGTATTAATCGCGGGGATGGTGACTCATGCAGTACATACCCTCTAGGTGGAGTTAGAAAAAGAAAGAAAAAAAATCGTGAACATATGGCATTAATCGCGGGGATGGTGACTCATGCGAGGTATGTCCGCTAAGTGATCGTATACAAAAACATGTTAAAGCTCAAAATCATCATCCATTATCCATCAAAGTTTAATCGGAAATATATAAAAGCTTCTTACATAAAACAGTTTTCTCATAAGCTTGAAACGGGATTAAGTGGCGGTTTAGTCTTTTGAGTGTGAGACCCATAGATGACTGATGCAATTGAACTTAATGGTTATGAATAAGGGCTTGGAAACCAGTGGTTAGGTTTAAGTGGACCGTATACTTGCAATCTTGGTTAATACGTGATTAGATTTGTTAATAAGCTAACCGAATAAATTGAAGCCGATGATTTGATTGTGATTCCGTTGCAAATGTTTTTTCGGGATGAAAAAGGATAGGTATGGGGATGTGATGGATGAGTTTAGGAATGTGATTTATATGTGTTTAATGTTTAATCTTATGTATATTTGATCATTTATACGTGTGGAATTGAATAACTACGAGAAAATGGTGTTTTGTAGGTTAAACACAAAGATTGGACGTGTTTTGTGGAAAACAAATGGAGTGGAATTGAAGATCTTAAGAGATGACATGATAGAGGGCTGTATTACGAAGACGTGGCAAAAACGGTACGTAAAACGGAGCTATAACGAAGAAGTTATGATAAAAACAGTTTTTGAGGGTTTCTGCCGCGTGACCAGAAAGTCTGGACCGTAGCTTACGGTCCAGAAGATGGAAAAACATGAATTTTAGTGTTTTGAGGTATTTAGGGTTTGTGGGAATGAAAAATCACTATCTTGAACTCTAAGGACAATCAAGGGAGCATCTAGGGCAGAAAGATTGGAGCTTTTCACTCTCATTCATCATTCTCATCACCGATTCCATCATCAAGATCATGTTTTCCTCAATCTATCAAGCTTGTGAAGATCGTTCGTGTATGATGAGCGGCTAGACCCTTTATGGTTCCCTCCGGATGGAGGATTCTTGTAAGCAACTCGATTTATGTTTTTGGATTATTGTTTAAATCTGGAAATCTAAGCATTCGATGCTTGTTATCGGTTGATTTGACTTTATTGATTTGTAAACGGTTGATTTTGCTATAAACCGAGTTTTGATTCTTTCACTTCTCGAGAGTTCTAGTAATTGGGATATATTAGATAGCGATTGTCACACCCCAACCGATGGCGGAATCATCGGGGCGCGGCACTATGCGGTTCAGATTGTTCGAGAGAATCCACAACGACTATTTTTAAATGACAATATTTAAGCGTCAATTTCCCATACAATCAAGATACAATCATTACATAATCATCACGAATTCCATTAATCTCAAACAATTTTCAAAGTCGATTACAATTTATTACAAGTTTCTAAGCAAAATCCTAAGTCCATTTGCAGCGAGTAGAAAACATTAACCTGCAACATACGTTAAAATAATTGTCAATACAAAAATGTCTTGGCGAGCATACAAGTTTTGATATAATAGCATAATAGATAAAATGGTGTCGCGAATTTCCACACATAAACATGATACACATAACATATAAAATAACAAGACAAATTTCTCATGCTATACTCTCGAGATGCTCGCGCGTTCTTCCTAGCTAGACCCCGTCGGGTGTTAGCTAAACTATAGTACCATACTAGCTAAGGTGAGTTAACGAAAATGTGTCCTAGTTTACATGTTCCTAGCATCACGTATAAATATGTATAACTGATACTTGCGTGTGATAAATTAGTTTAGTGTGTTTCTATGTTTTGATATAAACGTATGTTACACCCAAAAAGTGCATTAAAGCGAAAATGGGTCAAGTTTACTCACAGTGAGTGCGTAAACAGCAGACACGAGCGAGATGGAGTGAGGAGAGTGTCGGGTCAGCCTGCGCGTAGAATCAGAAGTGCATCAGTCTTCCAGAGTGTTAAAGAGTCGGAACGGAGAGTCCTGCGGGAACAGTCCATTTTGCACGAAAATGGAATTTTCGTGCGAAAATGCCTGTTTTTGTGTCCAAAATCGAGTGTTTTCATGTCTGTCTTCGGGAAATCGAGTGTTCATCCCTCCAACCTTAGGTTACAGATCAACCTAGCATCGGAGAGGTCTTTTGAGCAAGTGAGTCTCTTGTATGAACTCGGACTAGACCGTGTGAACCAAGTATGGTTCACGCAAGCAAGTCCAGATCGCACAAGTGACTGTTCTTGCGTCTTGGTGCGTTCGGGACTAAGACTTCGTCTGAAACAGATGTATTTTCGAGTCTATTTCGTGATGGTTTCGACAGCGCCTCGTTCCACTACTTAGTGAACGAAACATTAGGCGGTCTAATCCGTTTTCGTGTGAAAATCGATTTGATAAAACAGTTTTGTTTGGAGAAACACTTGGTGAGTTTGAAACAACAAGGTTTCGGGTCTGAGAAGCCAAGGCTAACTCAAACATGCACAGTTAAGTGCTAAATCCTTAAGAAAATTAGAAATTTATGAAAAAAAGATGAAGGTTCTCGTAAAACAGAGAAGTTTAGATGAAATCAGAGATAATCTCGTGCAAAATCGTTGTAAAAACCGTTGTGATTCGTGTGAAAAACGTAGTTTTCTTACTTGGAACAGAGAGAATCGGGCTGGAGAGCGTTTAGGAGGAATGGCAGCAAGTGAGCACGAAATGACAAGTGTTGGTATTTATAGGGGTGGGGAATGAGGAAATGACAAGTGTTGGTATTTATAGGGGTGGGGAATGAGGTTGATCATATGAAATTTTCATGCGGAAATCCATATTTTCGTGCGAAAATGGTCATTTTCGCACCAAATATGCGATTTTCGCATGAAATATGTCTTTTCCGCATGAAAACTGCCATTCGGAGTCAAAAATACAACATTTTCACACAAAAAATACAATTTTCGTACGAAAATATATTTTTTTTTATTCTAACGATTAAAACACGCACTTTTTACAAAAGAAACCTATGCTAGAAAAATTCCTAAAAATTATTAAAAATCCTTTTTGTAATGCTTTCTTTCGTATTAGTTAATTGTATTAAGCGTTGCGTATAAAATGCGATAAAGCGAGTTGTTTGAGCGAGGGCGTTGCGAGTATTAAGCGTTTAATAGGCGTCTCAGTTCCCAAGTCCTGAGAGAGTCGTGTTGTCTAAGCGAGCAGATAACCTTGGAAACATCATGCAAAGTTTATAGTATTCAGCGAGTGTGTTATAATTGTTGTGATGTGCGATGTGGTACGAAAGTATGCGATATAGCGTAATAAGCGATTTAGATTTTATTATGATCCGAATCTCTAGTGCTAGTCGTAACGAGAGTGACGAGCTTGTGAGGAAGCGGGTTGTTACAGTCTCCCCTACTTTAGGAATTTCGTCCCGAAATTTATTCGAAATGAAGACTTGAGAATTGACATGATAGATAGCGATAAGGCGTTAGGGTAAGCTGAGGATGAATGAGCGATCGACCGAGGATTGACGGGTAAAAGCGTCTCGGAGGTGTGGGGAAAATCGATGAGTAAAAGCGACTTAATTGACTCGTGGTTGATAACTCACGAATTGGCGATCCAAAAATGTTTTTAGGTTTTCGAAAATTTTTTTAAACTATTACAAAAGCTTTTGAAGGAAACTCGATTTTTGAAAAATTTCTCACAACGCGGCGTTAGGTAGAGTCGATTTACACTCACGTCGTAAGAAGGATTTTTTTTTACTTGTCCAAAGGTTTTAATAAAAATCACAACATTTAGAAAATTTTCCATTTGTTTTCAAAACGTAGGTTAAAAATAAAATTTAGCGGTATCAAAAGTTCAGTTAGCGTCGAACCCCACATGGCATCCTTCCACGAAAGTTTGTTAATATGGCTAAAACACTTATATATAGGAAGTACCAGCGGCGTATCCACCACGTTTTAGCCACATCGCCTCCGTCTCGTGGGCGATGTCAAGTGTGTTGACGCGATATGGATAGATTTCGGTATCCTTGGTCCAGGTGGTGAAGGGTTGGACCAAGAAATTATGAGGCTTGAATAACATCGAACCCCACCTAGTATCCTTTCACGGAAGTTTGTTAATATGGCTAAAACACTTATATATAGGAAGTACCAGCGGCGTATCCACCATGTTTTAGCCATACCGCCTCCGTCCCGTGGAGTGATGTCATGTGTGCCGACATGACATGATAGATTGACGATTGGAATAGCGAAGCGGTAAGAACGAGAGATGTGACAAGCATTAAAGTGTCACGAGGTAAAGACGATAAGCGAAGAGATAGCATTCGGGCGTCGAGAGGAGAATGCGATAAGCGAAGCGATAGAGATAAGCGAAACGATAGCGATAAACGAAGCGATAGCGACAAGCGAAGCGATAGCGATAAGTGAAATGATAGCGATAAGCAAAGCGATAGCGTGTAAGCGCCAAGAGGAGAAAGCGACAAGCGATGCGATAGCGATAAGCGATGCGATATTGGTTTCATTGAAAGCGGGTTCGCGTCGATGTAGACTTACGAAAAGCCTAGTGGTGGCGCGATTCGAGAGGTGATGAGATGTTACGCCTTTGCGAAGGAGTTTGCGTGTGAAAATAAGCATCATAATATTAAAGGTCTAATAACGTTCAACTACACATGGCACGTCTCCAGGGGAGTTTGTTAGTATGGTAAAGCACTTATATATAGGAAGTACCATCGGCGTATCCACCATGCTTTAACCACACCACCTCCGTGCCGTGAATAGGTGTCACGCTTTGTCGACATGGTTAAGAACGCTTATATATAGGAAGTACCAGCGGCGTATCCACCACGTTTAACCATGCTTTTAACGTTATGGCACCATTAGAACTCACTATGATCCCCATGCAGACACCAGGTTAATCCTGTGTGCACCCGCGATTAATTAGTGTTTGCATGATTATCGTAACTTATTCTAAAGACGCATTGTGGGGATAGAAACATATTACATCGTGATAAACTATATAGCGTTAATAAATAGATTTAGTGTGTGAGCCTAGACTAAGTGCGATGACTCGAGAGGGATAGAGC
The DNA here is from genome assembly GCA_947069175.1 of Scalesia atractyloides. NCBI lineage: Eukaryota > Viridiplantae > Streptophyta > Magnoliopsida > Asterales > Asteraceae > Scalesia > Scalesia atractyloides. The sequence goes on from CAMTDV010000030.1 coordinate 36,096,072, forward strand.
AAGAAAGGTCGTCGTATGTTGAAACGACATCGAATGATAGAACAATCATAAAGCATAAGTACTAAGGTCGAAAGTCATACCATTAAGGACGTCGTCCTGCGCCTGGTTGATGATGATGTCGACGTCTTCTTCTGCGAGGGTTGTGGCTGCTGGTGCCTCTGGTGCAGGAAGTCCTAGCATCTCTGGTTATCCCCGTCATGTGCGGCAGTTGCTGGTGAAGTGGCCATAACGCTCGCAGTTGATGCAGTAGCGGCAGATAGTTTCAGCCCGTGGTGATAAGTACACATCCGACACTGGGGAAAAGGTCAGTGTAGGCACGCCATGGTAGAGGTGCAACTCTCTGAAAAGGTTCCGGGTTGATCGGCGCAGTTGCGGTGCAGTTGAAACTCGAGCTCTTTCTCTTACGGCTAGGCTTGGCGGCAGCTTGCGGTGATGCGTCATCGTAGTCGTCGTCGGACAATTCAACAGTCGCTTGGTTCAGCTTCCTGGTGGAATCCTTGAAAAAGAATCCCGCCAAGACTCGTTTGTCAATGATTTATGCGGCCAACTGATAGGTTTCTTCGATGGTAGCCGGTCTTGCAGCTTCGACAAAATCGTCCACACACTCAGCAGAGCACGTATGTACTTTTTGATAGCCTTTTCAGGAGTGTCAACTTGGCTAGGGCAAATAATGCTAAGCTGTTTGAACCTTGCTGTGAAGCCGGCGTTGTCACCTTCGACTTGCTTGATTTTCCAGAACTCGTTTCTAGCTTTTGGACTTCATGGGGAGGGCAGTACTCCCTCTTCATAAGCTCCTTCAGTTCTTCCCACGATAGCGCGTAAGCTACGTCGTTCCCACGTTTGATGCGCTCGGCTGTCCACCAGTCGAGTGCTCGAGATTTAAATACTCCGGTAGCGCATGTGGTATGAAAATGCTTTGGGCACCCACTCTGATGAAGGGTAACCTCGATGGCATCAAACCACTGGAGCATTTGAGACACACTTCCTTCACCTGTGAAGACCATCGGGTCACAGGCCTTGAATTGCTTGTAGGAGAAAGTAGACTTTGGTGCATCGGACTTAGAGTCTTCCGATGTCTAGGAGTTGCTAAGGGCTTGAACTTGAGAGACGATTTGAGGAATGACCTTGGCCATCTCCCTGGCCATGAGCGAGGCAATCCTCTTATCGTCGTTTCTTCGGGCTTGACGTCGCGAGTTAGAAGCGTTCGAAGACATCTAGACAAAAAGATTTGGAATGAGATTCGAACATAATGATTTTGAAATAGCGATGCGATTTAGCTCGTTAAAAACTTGTTGCAGGTTATACAGTAACACGTATTTTGAAGGTCACATAGGAAAACACATATTTCCTAGATTCTCACATTCTCACATAAGCACATATAATCACGTACGATTCGTATGTATATATATGTTTGTATATAATAAATAAATATGGCGCGAGGACGCGTTCAAGAGAGTTGTTATGATATAGTTTTGCTGCGAGTATTAGCTTTTGTTTTGGATTGCAATGGGTGTGCGAGTTGTGCGTACGTTTATGGAACGAAAAGCGATAAATCGAGAAATCGATAAAGCGTAAAAACTTCAATTCGAAAACATATAAGCATAATAAAATTCGATGATGCGTAAAATCGACGATTGCAGGCTTAAAATTAATAGAGCGTCCTGGGTTTTGAGACATCGACTACCCAAAGTGATTCGATCATTCCATTGAGTTTGGGCACACGCTTTGGCCTAATAGGTAAATGCTTTCACCGCCTCGCGGCTAACGGCATTACCCTTCCGGTTACTACGTGTCCCAAGTCCGCGAAATAGTCGAGACTTTGGTGAGATTGAAAATCGTTGAGTGGGACGAGTTTTCAAGGTTCGGATTTCACCCAAACTTGATAACTTCGAATCCCTGATCGTGGTTTCCCTCCTGGACCCATCAGGAGGTTTCCACCGGATAGAATGGGAAATTTCTGTTAAGATGTGGATATCACTCCTAACTTAACAGAGAATTTCGTGCTAATCGGAATACGCGGAGTGAGTGATTTGCCGAGAGTTCGCGGTTTTCACACCTAATCTCGCCAAATCGACTCGTTTGTGGTGTACGAGTATCTTTGCAGCTTCGTGTGTTGTGTCCAAGTCTTAGGAAAGACTTCGTATAGTACTTTAAATCCAAAGACAATGTTTTAAGCGGATAAGCACATAGTTTCCTACTATAGACTAGGCAATTTACCTAATTCCCTATAATTATGGCTCTGATACCAATCTGTCACACCCCAACCGATGGCGGAATCATCGGAGCGCGGCACTATGCGGTTCAGATTGTTCGAGAGAATCCACAACGACTATTTTTAAATGACAATATTTAAGCGTCAATTTCCCATACAATCAAGATACAATCATTACATAATCATCATGAATTCCATTAATCTCAAACAATTTTCAAAGTCGATTACAATTTTTACAAGTTTCTAAGCAAAATCCTAAGTCCATTTGCAGCGAGTAGAAAAAATTAACTTGCAACATGCGTTAAAATAATTGTCAATACAAAAATGTATTGGCGAGCATACAGGTTTTGATATAATAGCATAATAGATAAAATGGTGCCGTGAATTTCCACATACATAAACATGATACACATAACATATAAACTCACAAGACAAATTTCTCATGCTATACTCTCGAGATGCTCGCGCGTTCTTCCTAGCTAGACCTCGTTGGGTGTTAGCCAAACTATAGTACCATACTAGCTAAGGTGAGTTAACGAAAAAATGTGTCCTAGTATACATGTTCCTAGCATCACGTATAAATATGTATAACAGATATTTGCGTGTGATAAATTAGTTTAGTGTGTTTTGTATGTTTTGATATAAACGTATGTTACACCCAAAAAGTGCATTAAAGCGAAAATGGGTCAAGTATACTCACAGTGAGTGCGTAAACAGCAGACACGAGTGAGATGGAGTTAGGAGAGTGTCGGGTCAGCCTGCGCGTAGAATCAGAAGTGCATCAGTCTTCCAGAGTGTTGAACAGTCGGAACGGAGAGTCGTGCGGGAACAGTCCATTTCGCACGAAAATGGAATTTTCGTGTGAAAATTTCCGTATGAAAATGGAATTTTTGTGCAAAATTTTCGTGCGGAAATTTTCGTGCAAAAATGGTTGTTTTTGTGTCCAAAATCGAGTGTTTTCGCGTCTGTCTTCGGGAAATCGAGTGTTCATCCCTCCAACCTTAGGTTACTGATCAACCTTGCATCAGAGAGGTCTTTTGAGCGAGTGAGTCTCTTCTATGAACCCCGACCGGACCGTGTGAACCAAGTATGGTTCAAGCAAGCCAGTCCAGATCGAGACAAGTGACTTTTCTTGCGTCTTGGTGCGTTCGGGACTAAGACTTCGTCTGAAACAGATGTATTTTCGAGTCTATTTCGTGATGGTTTCGATAGCGCCTCGTTCCACTACTTAGTGAACGAAACATTAGTCGGTCTAATCCGTTTTCTTGTGAAAATCGATTTGATAAAACAGTTTTGTTAGGATAAACACTTGGTAAGTTTGAAACAACAAGGTTTCGGGTCTGAGAAGCCAAGGTTAACTCAAACATGCACAGTTAAATGCTAAATCCTTAAGAAAATTAGAAAGTTTATGAAAAAAAGATGAAGGTTCTCGTAAAACAGAGAAGTTTAGATGAAATCAGAGATAATCTCGTGCAAAATCGTTGTAAAAACCGTTGTGATTCGTGTGAAAAACGTAGTTTTCTTACTTGGAACAGAGAGAATCGGGCTGGAGAGCGATTAGGAGGAACGGCAGCAAGTGAGCACGAAATGACAAGTGGTGGTATTTATAGGAGGTGGGGAATGAGGGTGATCTGATGAAATTTTCTTGCGAAAATCCATATTTTTGTGCGAAAATTGTCATTTTCGCACCAAATATGCGATTTTCGCATGAAATATGTCTTTTTCGCATGAAAACTGCCATTCGGAGCTAAAAATACAACATTTTCGCACAAAACTTTCGTTCGAAAATATGAATTTTCGTACGAAAAAAAATTGGATTCTAATGATTAAAACACACACTTTTTATAAAAGGAACCTATGCTAGAAAAATTCCTAAAAATTACTAAAAATCCTTTTTTGTAATGCTTTCGTTCGTATTAGTTAATTGTATTAAGTGTTGCGTATAAAATGCGATAAAGCGAGTTGTTTGAGCGAGGGTGTTGCGAGTATTAAGTGTTTAATAGGCGTCTCAGTTCCCAAGTCCTGAGAGAGTCGCGTTGTCTGAGCGAGCAGATAGACTTGAAAACATCATGCAAAGTTTATAGTATTTAGCGAGTGTGGTATAAGCGTTGTGATGTGCGATGTGGTGCGAAAGTAGGCGATATAGCGTAATAAGCGATTTAGGTTACATTATGATCCGAATCTCTGGTGCTAGACGTAACGAGAGTGACGAGCTTGCGAGAAAGCGGGTTGTTACAGGGATTGGGTTTGGTAATCTTCAATTGATAATCGTGTGATAACCTCTCGTTGTTAATCAATCAGAGTACTTAGTCCTCTTTTATCACAATCAATTAATCATGTTATACAATTATGTCTATGTAATTGTAAACAATTAAATACGTAACTGAATTGACTTTGAATCTAAAATCCGGAGGAACCCTTGTTTCTCCTATTGATTACAACCTTGTTTCGTATTAATTTCTAGTTAATCAAACAACCAAACAAACCGAGTTTACATTTTAGCAAGTAGTTAACTGACATTTAATCCATAACACTTTCCACAATACTCCTCTGGTTCGATACCCGACTTACTCTAGCTACCTAGTTTATTTCGGTTTTTGCATGACACTAACGACAGTCATCAATTGACCGGAACCGAAGACAATGCTTGTCACACCCCAACCGATGGCGGAAACATCGGGGCGCGGCACTAGGCGAATCAGATTCTTTCAAGAGAAATTCCATAACAACTAATAATGACGATATTTTAAATAGTCAACTTCCCATACAATCAACCAATATCTCACTTTAGTTCTTACAAAACATAACATCTTTTAAAACACATCAAATTCGATCTTCCCTGGACTTCTATTACATGGGTTTCTAAAGATCACCCTAATCCATTTCAGCAAAAGTCATCAACCTGTCACATATGTTAAAATAAACGTCAATACAATTAAGTAAAGGTGAGCATACAGGTTTGCATACATAGTAGATATAAAAAGCGTTTAGCAAACACCGCATGAACATATGTAAGAGATGTGAATTATACTACTGCATTGATACATGTAAACCAACAAACCGGGAGTGCGAGGCACGCGAACAAGTGTCCACGTCCTAAAGAGAAAATAAATGAGAAGTAAAGAGTGCGAGCCTTAACAACACCGGGCCTCCGGGTGGCGGGTCAACCTCTAGCAAGCTATCATGTTAAGGGTGGCATACAAACCAAGCAATACATACAATTCATCGATTCACGTATAGTCATGTAAAGGCGGGTTGCGAATAAGCGTTTTGAGTTGTGTGATGTGTTTTGATATAGGAACATATGTGACACCCAAAAGTGCGTTTAAGCGTAAAAAGGGGTTCAAGTATACTCACAGTCGGTGCGTTAGAAGTAAGATGGGATCTGATATGGATTGAAGGGAGCGTCGGTTCAGCCTGTAAGCGAACAGAAGTGCATCAGTCTTCCGAAGTGCTGAAACGGTCGAAACGTGAAGGAGCAGTGGACAAGTTCGGGGGAACTTTCCTGAAATTTTCTGGAAAGTACAAGTTTTGGGCGAACTTAGTACCCTTTCTTAGAAATGGGTACAAGTTCGGCGAACTTGACTGGAATCTTACAGTTAGTACAAGTTCGGGCGAACTTGTCTGGTTTCCTTAGAAACTGTACAAGTTCGGGTGAACTTGATTGATTTTCTTGAGATTTGGACAAGTTCGGGCGAAGTTGGTCATCAACCTGATGACAACTTCGAGCAAACTTGCTCTTTTTGGAGCGAACTTGACTGTTTTGGTCACCAAATCATGCGTTTTCACGTCGTTTGCTGAGGAAATCGAGTGTCCATCCCCCCAACCTTAAGCTACTGGGCAAAACATAGGCTGGAGAGGTCTTTTGGAGCGAGTTTTAGCCACTTTACAGGAACTCGGGCTAATCCGGGCGAACTTGATGGTTCGTATGGGTTAGTCCAGTTCGTGCAAGGCGACGATATCGTCCTTGTGCTTCCGTATCTGAGATCTTGCTTGACAACGCCTCGTTCCACTTCATAGTGAACGAAACATACGTCACTTATCCGTATTCTGTGTGAAAATCGATACTTTAAAAGGTTTTTCTCAGATCTAACACTTGGTGGGTCGAAATCATAAAGATTTCTAGCTTGGGAAGCCAAAGCTAAGCCCAAATACACTCGTTTAGTGTAGATCTAAGTGAAAAGAAGAAGTTTTGTAGAAAAAAGATGAAGATTATTATAAACAGAAGAGTTTTGATGAAAACGAAGGTAATCCTTGTGTAAAATTGTAGTGAAAACATTGTAGTTTGCATAAATCGGGTTGATTCTTACTTGGAAATCAAAGGTTTTCGGTTTTGGGAGCTCTGGGGCGAACTTGCAGCAAGGGGAGCATGAATGGAGGTGCTGGTATTTATAGGTGGAGGAGAATTAAGTGGGCAGACACCAAGTTCGAGCAAACTTGGCACAGTTCGGGCGAACTTGGCCAGTTCTGCTTGAATTTGTGCAAGTTCGAGCGAACTTGCTGATTTTTGAGGGTTTTGGAGGCCTGGTCAAGTTCGGGCGAAGTTGGGGTACCCAACTTCGGGCGAACCCTGTTGGCGAAGTTTTGTTCGTTATTTTCGCATTAGGTGCTCGTTTGGCGATTCGGTCCGTATTAGATATTTATGTTAAGCGTTTTAGCGAAGCGTTAAGCGTTTTAAATGATAAAATAATATGATTAGGCGATTCGTGCGGGTGAGAGCGTTGCAATAGCGAGTACAACCATAAATCATAAAGCACACATAACACATAAATAACATAATGTAACATAAATAACTGCGTTACGATGTGATGCGATAAGCGATGTCGAAGGCACGAGCGTTTATTAAATAATAACACACTCGACTCTTAAAGTAACATAGTTACTTGCGATTGTGTTGAGTTAGCGTTGCATTTAATAGGCGTTTAGATATAATATAGTTGTGACAAAAATATAATTAGTTAACATAAACCATCCTTTATTATCGAATCTCAGATTACAAAGACAGATATAAACGAAATAAACGGAAAAATATAACAACGAAAATACGAGTTGTTACAATGCATTACTTGAAAATCAAAGAAACAAATATAAAGTTCCACTATTAAAACAAATCGAAGAAAGAACAAAGTCATGGTCTAATCTGTTGACTTTTTAATCAACTTAAAAATACACAACTTTAACTTATTAAATGTTAAAATTCAATAAATTTTTATACATAAACAACTTATCATCTCATACTTTTTAAAATTCAAGGATTACGCACACGTCTTCTTCAATGGGTCAATGATGTGTGTATAGGTTATCCTTATCATACATTTATCACCCTCACAACTCTAGTTGACATACGAGCTAAGTGACATTATATAAAAAATTTTGAGAAGATTTATTCTTATTAATAGTTTTCTAATCTAGAATGTTGTTATTTCAAGTGCTTGTACATTGATGCGGACTTATATCGAGGAAGATTTAACTTTAGGGGCTGTGATACATATTTGGGAAACTTCAAGGAGCTTTGTTGGAGTTGCGTAGAAGCTATGAGTATATATTAAAAGTTTGTGAGTTAAATAACAATCATACTCAGTAAATCCTATAAATAGCAAAACTATTAGGTATTGAAAGCTTGTGAGTGATAAGTAAAAAATTCAGATATTTATGTTCTCTCTCTAGAACCGAACGCTTGATAAACTCTTGCAGTCTCACTACAAGTTCTAGGGTTTGCAACACATTGAGTATTGATGTGATTTTTGTAGTTGCTATAGTGTTATAGAAAGTATATGAACTTTTTCCCATATTAATTGTGTTTGCAATTTGATCGCTAGAGTTTTTTGAATGAGATTTTGTATTAAAGTAATGTGTATTTCAATCAAATAAAGAAATTTTTTTCAATTCTTTTGGAACATTTTGTGGAGTTACACGATGACAATTAAAAAAATCTATTATAAGCCTATAAGGGCACAAGTAAAACTAGACAAAAGTTGTAATTGTTTTATAATTTTAAACTTTAGTTATTATGGTTATTGTCCTGTCTCTCTTTGATTATTTGGTAGCGAACAAAGCAAAAACCTGATTTGGTTTGTTCTTCAAGCGAGTGAATTGATCGGACAATAACGGATATGTCTTGAGGTAACAAATAACATCCGAGTACAATAGAGGTGTTAATAGGTTGTTTGATAGGTTTTGTTGACGGTTTAATCATTCAATCTAAACATTAACCCTATTTTGAACACACTTAAACTCGTGTAACACAAAACACAACACATTTAATCAATTATCTAAATGAGTCAAAAAATTAGACCAGATGATAGGCTATAAATGAATGAGTTGTAATCAAGTTGTAAACATGTTATTGAATTAAATAGACGTGTCAAACAAGTTGTAAATTTATGGCGGGAAATAGTTACATGGATGGACACATGGGCGTACCTAGCTTATACGAAGGGGGCTCCACTACGGCTTGGGCTTCGGCGGTAGTGTAAAATTAGTGTACATTTTGGAAAATTTTGACGTTTTTTCGATTTCATTACGGCTTTTTATAAAAATGTTACGCCTTGACGGATTTTCTAGATCCGCCACTGGATGGACATAATAACCAAAAAAATTAATTATTTTTGTCATGTAAAAAACCATGACCCATGCTATACAATCTGCTGCTGCTTTAAATACGTCTACCATAAGAGTCACGGTGAATTGTTTTCTATAATGATTTATGGTATGTTTGGTTTAGCTTATAAAAGTGACTTATGACTTTTTAGAAAAATTATAATGGAGTGACTTTTTGGAAAAGTCACATTTCCCCTCACATACACTCTCATTGTCAAACACATTCGGGAGCTTATGAATTTTCAAAAAAATCACATATTCAACAACACTAACGTTTAAACACAGCCAAATAAAAAAAGTAAAACAATAAATATGTAAAATCAAGTAGGAGTAACCATCTCTTGACGCTGCTGCATCTTCTCAAAATAAGTAACCGCCATGACCACCACACTCGCCGGCATCAAAATAACCACCGTCCTCCACCACCACCGTCGCCGCCTCTTCCCGGTCTTCTCCCTCACCAACGTCGTCTCTCCTACTTTTTCCGGCAACACAAGCGCCGAATCACAAACCGATTCCGGCACCATAACGTCATCCTCACACAACATTTCTTCACCTTGATCATCATTCAAACACGATTCAATTACCGACTCGACTTCGCTACCGTCATCATCCACGCGGTACTGGTAAAACTCTGCCTCCAGTTCTAAGAGTTTCTTCTCGATCTCAAGGAGATCGTCTGGCATGGAGTCGTTGGAAACGGTTTCAGCGGTTATGAAGTTTCGAATGAAAAGGAACTTTTTGTCGATTTCTTGAGCGATGAGATCAAGGCCAGGGGTTTGGATGGGTAAATTAGTGAATTGGATGATTTGTGCCTCGATTTCATGAAGTGTTATTTGCCACTTTAAGTGTGTGTTTGTGATCTTTGATTGCGTTCGTTGAAGTTGTTCCATCGTGGAAACTTCAAAGAGTTAGGGTGTGGGTGGTCATGAGGTTATTTGCGCTTCATATTAGAAAAAACGGTCATGGGGCGGTTGGCGGTTTCTATGGGGGTTTTTAGACCGGCCGGTTTTGTGCGGAACAGCTATGTAACATTTATATCGATTAATTTCTTTTTTCATATACACATACGTGACTACTTTCTTGATCAAAAGTTTTGTTGGTTAGATGAATATGTCAATATGTTTGTGTTAGTGACATCCATGTCATTTAGAAACTCAAAAAGAATTTTTTTCAAAGGATTTAGAAACTCAATCCATTAGTCTTATCTTTTATTTTAAACATTCTTCAACACATTTCATTCCTACTTTCAGTTGCAACTCAACAACTCTTCACACTCTTTTCATTGCCAGATACTCAATGATACGTCATCCATCACACACAACATATCTAGAGAACACAGCAGAATTTGATGCTACTTCTTTTCTCTACAGTTCATTGTTTTCCGGATAGATATCAATCTTTTCTGGTTTCGAGCGTCCTAGAGAGTCCAGTAATACTATGGCTTTTTAACATCGGTTCAGTGGTTTGACCCAAGTCACACATTACCAAGCCGTTCAACAATGAGTGACCATATACATATCAACACTAATTAACACATCATTTGTTGCTTCTTCTACTTGACTACAGCCACTGCTTTGGTAAGACAACGAACAATGTCATAATCTCATGTAAACAAGCATCGTCATCATCATCCAATACATCTAGCAGATGGATGTACAGATGATAACCTAAAGTTACTTTGCATATTTTAACCACACTTTTTCACAAGATTCACTAATGCAAATAGTTTGTATTCATAGCCAAACGTTTAACATACCTCATAGAACACAAAGGCACACTCCATTAACCATCTCCTACAACCCTCCACTACACAGATTATGATAATGTGCTCATTATTTTTCATATTTTAGAAAGGTGGGAAAAAGTAAGATGAAAAAAAAATCACGAAAAAGCTGAATCTTGCAAATCTCACTACATACCTTTCACGATCGGGACATACTATTCACGATTGCAACCTCTACTCATAATATAATTGGTTGGTCTCGATGCACATATCAACATAATTTGTACAAGATATCCAAGCTTAACTTGTTGAAAACCAGTTTATAGAACTTGCATAACATTTTTCAATCCTAATTCATTTATGATTTATCTAACGCTCAATCTTAACTTCCTCCTATGTTACTATTGCTTCCCTTGGAGGCCGATGTTATACCTTGCTCGATACACTGTTAAAAAACCGAAAACGTCAAATAAGTCCTAATATAACCATGTTGGAAAGGAAAGAACTCCGAAAACTATAGCCAACTCTAGACTAAAATACCAATATACCTGAAGAAGATGATTGTGCAACCAATCAAGAGTTTGCGGGAATGTTGTAGTCGATATATTAACAACCGTTAATCCCTGTTCACAGATTTTAAAAAAAATAAATATTCCATATGATACAAGGTATGGCCATCGTTTCAGTTGACGGGTTTAACTCACAAACCAGAACACGACCCATATACATATTCATGTCAAAGACTTTAATCATAGCCCAGAAAAACTATGAAGTTTGTAACCTGTGTAAGCCATTTATCGAAACGAGTCAAATCGCTTGATGGGTTATAATCAAGTTAAACAGGTTGGTGGGTCAACCTGTTTAACTAGATGCCTTTTAATAAAACAGGTAAACCTGAACTGTCTATAAAACAGTTAGACCCAAAACCGGATTATTTCATGTCAAGTTCGAATGGGTCTAGTCAGGAACTGCCACCATTAGTGTACCTGTGAAGAAAAGGATGTGTGTGTACCTGTGACTTGAATGAGCACAGATAGTCTTGAATGGTTTTTAAGTTGCTTATCAGTTTATCTTTTTCCTGAAAATGTATAAGAACAATATAAATTAATGATGTGAAAAAGAGTGTCAGGTAATTGCTAAGTAATTACTGATACCTACCTGGATTGGATACTTATCACTGAATTTCCGGCTAGATATCCACTCCTCTAGCAGTGCCTGCAGATAAGGGGAAAAAGGACTGGTGAAATTTAAAAATAGAATATAGGAATTGCTCGTAATTAGCTATGATTTGGTTAAGGGGTGTTCATAAACCATTAAAACTGACTAAACAGTCCAAACGAAGCAAATAAGCCGGTATGAGATTTATATGGTTTGGTTCATGGTTTGGAACTTGGAACCCGACATTTACCTTTATCACCTAATTTTTTCTTTTTTGGAAAATATGCAGTTTTGCCAGTCCCGACAACTCAACCAACCGGCCGATCTAGCTTGAAACTTGCTTTTACATGATTATTTCAATATAAAAGTATCAAGGTGACAAAACATCTCATTACCTTATGATCAAAGTCCGCCATCTTGAGGACTATAGGAATTATTACGGGTTCAGTGACTCCAGATTTTTCTCTTTCAAGAGTAGGTTTCTTATCTGCAACTTGATCTTTTGTGGTATCATCTAGAAAGCCAAATAAGTAATTAAAAAGGTAGAAAAATTATGCAGATTGCCATCTGAATAGCGGAAATCTATCAAGAACAAAAGCAGAGGTTAGATTAAGCGCTAACTTTGACTACCGGCAGCATGGTCAACAATATGAACAGACTTGAGGTCATCTGAAATTTTATCCGACTCTTGAGTGGATATTGCTTCTGTCTTGGCATTCTCAGCATTTTGATGTATATCCTCGCTTTGAGCACCAATAGTGGAAGCATTATTGTCCACGTTTTTCATGTCATTTTTATCCGCTTTCGACTCTTGTAGATTCGCTGGAACATTATGTGGTGATTTACTCTCTTCATCCATTAGGTATATACTAGGATCCACATGCATCCCCTGCAAGGACAAAATGGTTAATATGTTGTATCTACAGTTGGTCTGATATGTAATATTTGTACGTACCTCAATGATAATCGGCTTCCCGTCTTTCATTGCTTTCTTTAAATCACCAGCCAATCCTATGACAAAACACGATCAAATAACTCCATCTATATTTTCCAATTAAAACCAGAAGTTTCAAATTACCTTTTCGAACAATTCTGCATTCTCTGCAAAATTCAGTGATTAGCTCCTCTGAGGAGCTGAAGTCTCGTGCCCAAATTGGTGAAGACGTCAAAGGTGCACTGAGGTGCATTAAAACACATACAACAGACAATTAACACTTGATTGATTGTATTCTAATTTTCTATTATTTCAAAAATACAGAGTTGTTTTTATTAAGAAATGAAGGAAAGCACAGATATGTTCCATACTCTGTTGATGTCCTTAGCAATTCATACACCATATCCGTCTGTAACATCAAGAAAAATGAATCTACAGGAGTTTTCTGAATTGTGTGAAACAGAAATGAGAGAAGACATGAAAAAGAGACTCACCTGCAAAACATTTGGCAAGTTTAGCCTTTGCGCAAGTTGGGTAGCAATTGTAGATTTTCCAACACACGCTGTGCCACATACAAGAATAACCAATGGCACTCTTTGATGGTGAAATCTACAAAGGGGGTAAATAGAAGAAGCAAGATAAGCGTTTACAATAAACAAATTGATTGTTTTATTCCCTTATTTACCTTGTCATCATCTTGTAACGATTTATGTACTCTTGTCCATAGCCCCGGCGTTCCATGAGCTGCAAGAAAAATCACAACAATGAAATTTTATAAGCAAGTTTGAGAAAAAAGAAAATAATTATTGCTATGACAAACTTTGGCAATGAAAGTAGCGTAACTATGCAAACACATATGACATATTGCTTTCGAAGGTTGTATTACAATACATACATGATTTTAATAATAAGCAAGCCTTAACTCAAATTGGTTGGACTAGACTGTAAACAAAGTTCACAGTTACCTTTAATTGGAGGCATGTATGTCTCTTCAGCAACTATATGAATTATACCTCCTTTATCTACATATGATAAATGAACAACATGCCAAATAGAACTTGCATCCTTAAAGTAATTATTAACTTCTAGCAAAACGACTGTATTGGTATGATTTTACACATTATTTTAATTGACAGATAGTGTGGATCGGACTGTATGAAGGTACCATAGATAATCAGCCATATTCTCCAAGAATTTAAAAATTACACAAACATACAATAGAACATTTCAATTTAGATATTGAAATATTGCCATGAGCAACTAGACTCAAACACAGAAAAAGTAATGAATATGTATCTTAAAGGATTTGTTTTAGATCTTGAAAAGGATAATCATGTCAGCTAATTTTTTTTAAAGAGAAAGAAATCATAAAACAAATTTGACTATTGCCCATAAGTAAAACTTAATTAAGAAAAATAAAACAGCCTTTGAAACCATGCACTTGCATGAGATACAAGTAGTAATGAAAGGGGAAATGTTTAAAATTGATATCACGGTATTACCTTAAACAAATTAGCTTCCAGATCAGACTGGGATCTGCAAAAAAAAGTCAATATATGAGACCTTAAAGACATATTAAGGTTAGCAGTGAAATGGTAGCAGTTGGGGAATGTGATGACATACACGTCCAGAAGGCTATTATCTATGAGCAGCTTCTTGAGTTCAAGGGCAATTTTTAGGGCCACATGGTTAGGAATCTGAAAACAAAAACTTTATGATGTATACTTCAAAAGTTAATCTCATGTTAGTATGGAAAATATGAAATAAGATTCTAATGTTTAACTTTAAAAGTTAATCTCATGTTATCATAACAAAAAATATGATATAAAGAATCTAATGTTTAACTTTAATGATTTAATGTCATAATAGTAGAATCTAAATGGCTTTTCCATTTTTTCCTTAAATCAAAATGGTCTTCAAGGGCCTCTTGTGACTGTAAAATTAAAATTGCATCTCCAATCGAAGTTGCAGACTCTTATGGGTGCAAAAGAAATCCGCTTGCCTTATGACCTATTTTGATCATATATCATCTCGTAACAATCAGTATGTGCACTCAAATAAGCCACATTTGTTTTATATATTTGTAACATGAGTTTTTGAAAATTTACAGCGACAAAATAATTACTCTCCGATGCTCCGCAGCTATTATATAAACAATGAATTGAGATATTTATACCTCAATGCAACACATGATCTTAACTTTTACATGTGAAGCAAAGAACTCATATATTGCGGAATGGAAGTCGACCATTGAACTAAACTTAAATAAGATTATAAGACAAACTACAATGATGCCATTCTAGTACAGTAGTACCCCTAACTGCATTATCTCTGGTTGTACATATCCCATGTTCGGTTCATTATGATAGCTGAGAAAGCATAAAAAAATTTTCATTAACTAGTGCGTGGGAATAAAATAAGTTTCTTGTTAGATTTCTGATTTTCATCTTAGTTAAAGGCAGCTTATAATGGCACACAACATAGCCTACAAATTCACATGTGCTTGAAATCTTATAATGTTTTATTGTGTTTGCAGAAAATAGTGTCATCTGCCATTTAAGATGTCCTATGAATCATAAAATATGCTCTCGTCTCTTGTAACAATAATCATTTTTCACAATAGACGATATTAGGTCTGTGTTGTTAAAGGCACATGCGTCTAGGCGCCTCAAGGGCACTCAAAGCGCAGATCGTGATCAGGCGCAGGTGAGGCACTCATCTTGATCAAGACAAAGGCGCTACGAGGCAAACGCTTCGGTCCAGGTAGGCAGTTTATTTATTCACTTTATTTTTATCTTTCTTACCATTGGACAACGGTTCACTTTTCTATTTATTAACCTAAGCAGCCAGCCTGCTATTCAGGAATCAAGATCAGTATTCGTCCCCTGATTCAAGTTCTGTGCTTTCTTCTTCCCAAACACATCAACATCAATGGTTTTTTTTTTTTTTTTGCCATATTCAACTTCAGTTTATTTTTTTCCAAATTCAAGTTCTGTTCTGCTCATTGGTCACTAATGTTCATAAATACTAATTAGATTGACATATGTTTAATCTTCTGCAATGTTAAACTTTTTATCTTTTTGACTGCCATGTTCACTCACTATTCACAAATATGTTCAATGTTCACTACTTCACTGCACTTTTTGTTCACAGTTCACAAGCTTCTTTTTAAAACTGATTGCTACGGGTGGAGAATAAATTGAATCAAAGTCAATGAATGCAAGCTCTGATAAATTTTTATTTTTATTTATGAGCTACAATGACCTACAGTAGCTAAATAAGTAGTGAAAGTAAGCTCCTGGCTAAAATATCATTTTCGGCCTGATTAAAAGTTTGATTGTCGATTGGCCCTTTCCTATATGGCGCGTATAAGAGCCCCTATGAGTACATTGCCCTATTATTTGCCCTGTATAATGACTGATATGACAGGGGGGTACGCTTAACACAACCCACTTACTAATTAGCTTGATTTTATGTGTACTTTTCTGCGGTCTATGTTCACTGTTCATTATTCTGAATTTCTCACTGTGTTTCAGTTTGTGTTCACTGCTACACCCATGGAAAATGACTTCTAAAGGTGATTCGTCACAATGAAGGAAATGTAATCTCGCATTCTCGTATGGAAGTATAATTATTTGCAATGCGCCGATGACACGAATAGTCACTTGTAGAGTCTGCAACAAAGTGACCAAAGGAGGGATTTATCAAGCAAAGAAACATTAAACTGGAGGTAATTGAAATGTGAAAGCATGTTGTAAGTATCCCCAAGCTGTTAAATATGAACTGAAAGCGTATATGGAAAGACAAAAGTCAAAGAAGAGTGTTGTTGAAGATTATGACTTGGATTGTGACAAAGGTGGATCTGGAGAAGATGAAGAGCCGCTGGCAAATCGTGTCTTAGCAGGTTTAACAGGTCTTTGACGATGCGAACAACACAAGTTCTAAACATGAATACGATTCGTTAAACTACTTTATATCCGATGTCGATAACACAGTTGTATGTTTTATGTACCAAGAAGGAGAAATGATGGATCCTAACCTTCTAATTTGAATTATTTTTAAAGGTGAAAAATCGCATGATGTACTTTTCAGTAAACAGGTCTAATCGTGTCTTATACAGATTATTTAGAGGGGGATGATGACGTAGTGGAGATATCAAGTCTTCAAAAGAAAAGGAGTGGAGGACAACGAAGATGGAGAACCTTACATATACATTATACAGTACATTATATGGGTGTATTTCCTTTACATATTAGGTTCCAATTAACACTAACATACCCAAAAGTTGTCATTACTCAATACAATGACACAAACTACTTAGTCACCAGAAGCTCAAATCAAACTCCACTTAACACTCAAATGAAAGGCAAAACGAAATCAAAATCAACAATCCAAACAAATACTGTACATACATTCAAATTTTGTGAAACTCATTAATTAAAAAAGACGGAAGACCAAACCTTAGTAACAGTCAGCATTCTGCTAAGCAAAAATCTAGAGAGAACATAGTAGTGATCAGCATTATCACCCAACCATACCTTCACCTGAAAAAAAAATACAAAACCATTATTTGCATGCAACCTAATACTCCATTAATGCAAAACGAGATCACACATTAAACAGATTACTGTTCAACTTCCCAATTGATATAAACACTAAAATATTCATCAACAAACTGGAAAATCATGTGAGATGACAGTTAAAATTGTAAGAAAATCATATATATGAACATCATTTTCATTACAGAATAACATATAATAATAGAAATTAGAAGCAGGAAGTAATTAAGCAATTGCAGACACAATAAACCTTGACGAAATCGTATTTGGATGAACCATTACGAGTGCCGGTACGCACAGGAAAGTCATTATTATTAGTGGCTTTGGATTCCTCCTCATCTGGAAGCAATAGTTTGTTTGAAGAAGATGATTTTGGTTCGCTAGGGCTTGCAATCAACACTGATTTATCCTTCTTCATCTTCCGATTTCAAACCCTAATTTGTATCGATCAGAAAACAGTTAAGATGAGTGATCAGAAGAGGGAATATGACAGGTGGGGTGGCTTCGGTCAAAAGAATGTTGAATGTGAATGTGAATGTGAATGGGTCGACGACTCAGGTTTTCACTTGGGGCCCGGATATATTAAAGGACCTTGCTATTCACACACCCCACCTACTTATTTTGTCTATTTACACACTTTCAGTATTGAGTTGTGGCGAAAGTGCGACGTTTTTGTAACACCTCTCCAAAATACCTCAAACCGGACCGTTAACGAAAAACCGGACACGCAAAACGAGGCGGGTCCACCTAGGCATCCCAGGCGCCACGCGCCAGAGACCAGGGTGTCTCTCACGACGCGCGGGGGAGGCCAGGTGACATCTGTCTCCGTTTGCGACAAGTGGCAAGCCTATACTCGTTACGAGGCTAACCTAGCCTAGCTAGGTGTCCCAGGCGCCACCCTAAAGAGGACCAGGAATCCCGTGCGGCGCGCGGGAGATGCCAAACTGGCCTATATAAGGCCCGGCCTGGGACTGAGAAATCTGCTCACTTTCGAACACACAATTCGATCGTATACTCTCTCGAATCCCCGTTTTTCTGAGCACCCCTCCCCCTAAACCCCTAAACCTGCGAAGTGATGCCCGCTGTAAGTATCTTAACCCCTGATCACTAATTCGTTACCCTACCCGAGTTAGAACCCGCTAACGCATGTCAAGGCTCTGCCCGACTGAGTACGTTATGGTTCTATCTTGTGCTGTATGGTTACCCTACCCGATTGATTTAGGACCCACCGACGCATGTCAAGGCCCTGTCTGACTACGCACGACAGGGTTCTGTCTCGGTTGTATGGCTAAAAGTGACCTGGTTTAATTTACTAACGCATGTGTAGGGATGAGCTCGGTACCCGTTCGGTACCAGTACCGGTACCGAAAGTACCGGTACCCAAAAACGGAGAAAAGTGGTACCGGTACCGATTACACCGGTTCGGTACTGGTACCGGTACGGTACCGCTACTTACCGGTGTTTTACCCGTAAATACCGGTACCGAAAAATGGGAAAAATGGGAACCGGTACCGGTACCGAATATACCCGATATGGTTCGGTACCGGTACCCGGTACCAAATGCTCATCTCTACGCATGTGCATTGTATGTTTTAAATAGAATTTCCAGGAAGTAATCAAGAATTTCACCAGGAACTCCGTAGTAATACCTAAGTTTTCAAAGTGAGTACATTCTATTTTTGTAAACCTTTTTGTGGGTCAAAATATTTTAATTATGCTTAACAGTGATTGAGTATATGTATTCTACAATTATTGCCTGTATATTGGGGTTTTGTATACGAATTTTGAATCCGTTACCGTTGGACAAATGGATTTTTGCCAATGGGTAACATGACCCACAAGTCAGGAGTGACAGTACTGATTGGGTAATACTGTAGATATAAACATTGTAAATGCGGATGCTCTCAATAACAGTAAAGCTATAAAACTTGTTTTGATTATATTGGATGTATTCACCAGTATTTCTTGCTGATAAAATCTTTTTAAAACGCGTTTCAGGTAACTTAATGTGAAGCTAATAGAAGCCAGCTGGAGAGCACTGAAGGCTTAGCAAAATGGCTATAAAAGTTACCTAAATAAACGGAGTTTATGTTTTCCATAAGTCAGGGTTTATCCCTACAAATATATTGTAATTGAAACGTGGGTTTTATCCCATTTTGTGTAATATAAAAGTTTGGTGTTTTGAAACTTTGATCAATTATTTCCTAACTACGATCCTGATGTTTTAATTCCGCTGCCAAATTAAAACACCGGTACCACCAGCTCTGTGTCTCGCGGCTCCCGCTCCCGGGGTAGGGGTCGGGGATTGCGACAGAAGGTGGCATCAGAGCCATGCCACTTGTTTAAGCCATTTAAGTGTTCTTTTACATACCGAAATTTTATCCTAATGTGTTAGGGAATATCTATACCTTCTATGATTATTTTGTGTTAATCTAACAAATTTTCTTAGTTTACAGTATGAGTGATCAGGGTACTTCTGACGCTTGTCGTCACCTACCTCATTCTCCTACAGATGAAGGAACCTCCCAGTCAACCGCTGGATCCACTACCAATTCTGAGGGAATATTTGTTTTCAAAGCCAAAGCTGTAGAACCTTTTCCCCCTAAAATGAGAGGTTGGTTTAGTCGAGGTAAAGGAGAGAGGAGGAAAAGATTAAGACAAGCCCAACAGCAAGCCATAGCAGTTAGAAATACCCAAAACCTGTAAGTTAGACCGTTATGGGAAGAAGAGTTGGATAGACAATTAGCGAATTTCCACTTGTATGGAAATATAGGAGGAGAGCCTAATTTCAACCAAGCAGCAAATCCAGAACCACAGATACTTCCTTTATTTCCCAACCAACCCATGAATCTAGACCAGAACCAGGGGAACCAATTTCCAATCCCAGCCTTTGACCCCAACGAGAAACCCAGGATTTCAGCACCAAATCCTCTAAACTTATGGTGGGCCAACAACTGGGAAATACATCAATTACTGGAAAATCCATTCCCCTACGAAGAACCAGTTCCACCTTACCCTGAACCAGTGCCAGCCCCAGTGCTACCCATGGAGCATGTGGAAGAACTTCGCCAGCTTGGAGATGAACTGGTGGAGGAAGGAAATCGAATTCGCCAAATCGGAGAGAAGCTCGTCTGGAAGTATGACGAGCGGAAAACGCAGTTTTAAGCAACCGCCACCTACTATATATGTATATATATGTGTGTGTATTTTGTTACATAGTTAGAAAAAAAAACTAAAATAGATATAAACTATATACCACCTATATACATATATACATATATCGATGCATAGTTACTAATGTTTGAATTTCAATTATGTTTGTAATAGACGCATATATATGAAAAGAGTAAAAGTCGCAATGCTCGACGATTTTGGTTCATTGTATTGTGTGATATTTATTATTCTGTGATATTAATACCTGATAAATGTTTACGATTCAGATGTCAGACTAAGTAAATCAGGAAATCCAGAATAACGATAATAACGAGAATCAAATGAATAAAAGTGCTATCGAACACATAGTAGCCCAAGGAATCATAGATGCTATGCCTTATATTATCGTTACTATTAAAAAGGCAGAAAACGATAAGTCCATAAACGGAAGTAAATGCGTATCCTATGAACCAAATCATAGCATGAACGGAAATCATGAACTATTAATTCAAGCTCCTATTCCAAAAAGAAGAAGAACCATCTCATGTGGTTGTTTTTATAAAGAATTTTTATCATGCAAACCGATAGAATTCTTAGGCGATGAAGGAGCTATTTCAGCCTTGCGCTGGATAGAAAAGACAGAAGCAGTTTTAAAAATAAGTAAGTGTGCCAATGAGGATAAAGTTATGTATGCTTCTAATCTTTTTAAAGATGCAGCTTTAGAATGGTGGAATACTATTCTTCAGTCTCGAGGAAGTGA
This sequence comes from Scalesia atractyloides, assembly GCA_947069175.1. Lineage (NCBI taxonomy): Eukaryota > Viridiplantae > Streptophyta > Magnoliopsida > Asterales > Asteraceae > Scalesia > Scalesia atractyloides. The sequence goes on from CAMTDV010000030.1 coordinate 36,117,174, forward strand.
CAGGGTTTACAGTATGTAATGGAACAACTTTAAGGAAATAGTTGAAAGGAAATTTTGTTCTCCTAATGAAAAGGAACAGATTGCTAATAAGTTCCTAAATCATAGAATGACTGGGGTAAATTGCAAAGATTATACCACCACATTCTTTGAATATGCACGGATTATACCAACCCTGGCCTCACCAGAACCAGTATTAATCTCCCGTTACATTTGGGGATTAATCTGAGAAATCAGACATGTGGCTAAGGCAGCTAGACCCCAAACTATTGAAGAAGCAGTAGAACTAGCAAACACCTTGACAGATGAATTGGTACGTACGCAAGAAGAAAACCAGAAAAGGAACCTAGCTCAAAAGATTACACAGAAACTACGTTATGGTAATTCCTATCGCGGAAAAGGGGCAAGTTCTTCGTCACCCCTATGTAAGTACTGCAAAAAGAAGCATTTCGGGAAATGCTCTACATACTGCAATTTCTGCAAATTCCCAGGGCATAAGGAAGAAGACTACAGAACGAAACCTAATAATAGACTATGCTACAATTGTGGAGAAACCGGTCATATTAAAACCAATTGCCCGAAACTAGCTCTAGCGGGAAACAACAAAGCAAGGATGACGGGAGGACCCAAGAAGACTGCGAGAGCATTCGTGCTTACTACCGAAGAAGCCAAGAGATTCCGGATGTGATTGCCGATACGTTTTTAGTTAATGATGTTTATGCAAAAGTATTATTTGAGTCTGGTGCAAACCAAAGTTTCATAAATACTTCCTTCTGCAATTTTCTTAATCAACCATTAACTAAACTTCACCAAGACTGTTTGGTGGAAACGGCAGATGGATCCTCTATCAAAATAAGCGAAATCCTACAGGGAGCTAAGATAGAACTTTTAAGTCAAAATTTTTCTACTAACCTTTTTCCAATGGATCTAGCCGGGTTCGATGTCGTGTTAGGAATGGATTGGTTGGTAACCAATCATGCACGAATATTGTGCGATAAAAAATCTGTAGAAGTGATTGCGCCATCTGGCGAGAGGATCACAATTAAGGGAGATAAGTCGATAAGGTCAACAAAGTTCACATCCGTGATGAAAGCGGCCAGTTATACGCGAAAAGGAGGAATGGTGTATATGATTTCCATAATCATCAACACTAAAGGAAAAGAATTAAAAGATATTCCTGTAATATCAAACTTCTCTGATGTCTTTCCAGAAGAGTTGCCTGTATTGCCGCCAGATCGAGAGGTTGAATTTAGAATTCACCTAATACCAGGAACAGCACCGATTGCCAAAGCCCCCTATTGTTTAGCACCGACAGAAATGCAGGAACTGAAGAAACAATTGGACGAATTACTAGAGAAGGGTTTCATACAACCTAGCTCATCACCATGGGGAGCACCGGTGTTATTTATTAAGAAGAAGGACGGATCAATGAGTATGTGCATTGACTACCGAGAATTGAATAAGGTTACAATTAAAAATCGGTACCCATTACCGAGAATCATGATCTGTTTGATCAACTCCAAGGAGCCCGATTCTTTTCTAAGACCGACTTACGCTCAGGATATCATCAGCTGAAAGTGCAGGAAGAGGACATTCCTAAAACTGCTTTCAGAACAAGATATGGTCATTATGAATTTACAGTCATGCCATTTGGTTTAACCAATGACCCAGCTGCATTTATGGACATGATGAACAGGATATGTAAACCATACCTAGACAAATTCATAATCGTCTTTATAGATGATATTCTAATTTACTCCAAGAGTAAGGAAGATCACGCAGGGCATTTGCATATACTCATGTCATTGCTAAGGAAGGAAAAGCTTTACGCTAAATTCTCGAAGTGTGAATTTTGGTTACAAGAAGTACAATTCCTTGGACATTTGGTTAACCATGAAGGAATTCATGTGGATCCCACAAAGATCGAGGCGATTATCAGATGGGAAGTCCCTAAGTCGCCTACGGAAGTAAAAAGTTTTCTTGGATTAGCAGGATATTATAGACGCTTTATTCAAGATTTTTCTAGAATAGTCATTCCATTAACCAAGCTAACTTGCAAATCAGTTAAATTTGAATGGGGACCAAAGCAGGAAGAAGCATTCAGGATTTTAAAACACAAGTTAACCATCGCACCAATACTCGCATTGCCAGAAGGAACTGAAGACTTCATAGTTTATTGTGACGCATCTAAATTAGGATATGGATGTGTGCTAATGCAACGTCAAAAGGTTATTGCTTATGCCTCTAGACAACTCAAGAAGCATGAAGAAAATTATACTACACATGATCTGGAATTAGGAGCAATAAATTTTGCTCTTAAAAATTGGAGACACTATCTTTACGGTAGTAAGTTTGTGATATTCACAGATTATAAGAGTTTAAGATATGTCTTTGGACAAAAGGAATTAAACATGAGACAGAGGCGATGGATGGAAATCCTTAGTGATTACGATTGTGATATCCAGTATCATGCAGGAAAAGCTAACATAGTAGCAGACGCTTTAAGTCGAAAGTATCATGAGAACCCGAAAAGAGTACGCTCTCTTAGACTAAATCTTCAGATAGATTTAAATTAGCAAATTAAACAGGTTCAGGAAACATCCATCAAGGATGACGCTGAAGAATTAAAAGGAATGATTAAGGAATTAGAAAAAGGAACCGATGGAGTTTGGAGATTCCATAAGAAAAGAATTTGGATTCCTATTCAAGGAGACCTGCGAAATCGAATTTTAGAGGAAGCCCATAAGACTAAGTATACAATGCATCCTGGAAGTGATAAGATGTATAAAGATTTAAGAAAGAATTTCTGGTGGATAGGTATGAAAAAGGATGTAGCAAACTACGTTGATACATGTCTAACATGTTCACATGTTAAAGCTGAACATCAGAAACATTCAGGACTGTTGCAACAATTGGAAATGCCAATTTGGAAATGAGAATTGATAAAAATGGACTTTGTTACCAAATAACCCAGGACGCGAAAAGGTAATGATACAATCTGGGTGATTGTAGACAGGTTAACCAAATCGGCTCATTTCTTACCGATGAAAGAAACTTTCAGTATGGAACAGCTAGCTAAATTATATGTAAATGAAATAGTTTCATTGCATGGAATTCCTTATCTATTGTGTCTGACAGGGACAACCGGTTTACTTCGCATTTTTGGACAAGTTTCCAAAAAGCAATGGGAACCAGATTAAACCTAAGTACAACATATCATTCTCAAACAGACGGTTAAAGTGAAAGGACAATCCAAACAATGGAAGATATGCTTAGAGCCTGTGTAATTGATTTCGGAGGAAATTGGGATGAACATTTACCTTTTATAGAATTTTCCTACAACAACAGTTATCATACCAGCATCAATGCTGCACCTTTTGAAGCACTCTACAGACGGAAATGTCGAACACCAGCGTGTTGTGCAGAAATTAGAGAAAAGCAATTATCAGGTCCTAAGATTGTACAAGAAACAACTGACAAAATTATCCAAGTCAAGGAAAGACTGAAAACAGCCCGAGATCGTCAAAAGAGTTATGCAGATAACAGACGCAAACCTTTGGAATTTCAAGTTAGAGATAAAGTGCTATTAAAAGTCTCACCATGGAAAGGAGTTGTAAGATTCGGTAAAAAAGGAAAACTAAGCCCAATGTATGTTGGACCTTTTAAGATTATCAAACGAATAGGGCCAGTAGCCTATCAGCTACAATTGCCAGAGGAAATGGCAGGAATACATGATGTATTTCATGTATGCAATCTCAAGAAATGTCTAGCAGATGAATCATTGGTGATACCTCTTCAAGATATAGAGGTAAATGAGAAGCTTAAGTTTGTTGAGAAACCCATTCAGATTGAAGATAGAAAGATCAAGAATCTCAAGCACAAAAGATTGGTTATGGTAAAAGTAATATAGGATTCAAAGAGAGGACCAGAATATACATAGGAGCTAGAGTCAGAAATGCAAAGAAAGTATCCACACTTATTCAAGTGAATCTCGAGGACGAGATTTAAATCAAGGTGGGGAGGATGTAACAACTCTCCAAAACACCTCAAACCGGACCGTTAACGAAAAACCGGATAAGCAAAACGAGACTCGGCACACAAAACGAGGCGGGTCCACTTGGGCATCCCAGGTGCCACGCGCCAGAGACCAGGGTGTCTCTCGCGACGCGCGGGGGATGCCAGGTGACATCTGTCTTTGTTTGCGACAAGTGGCAAGCCTATACTCGTTACGAGGCTAACCTAGCCTAGCTAGGTGTCCCATGCGCCACGCGAGAGTGGACCAGGAATCTCGCGCGACGTGCGGGAGATGCCAAACTGGCCTATATAAGGCCCGGCAAATCTGCTCACTTTCGAACGCACAATTCGATTGTATACTCTCTCGAATCCCCGTTTTTCTGAGCACCCCCTCCCCCTAAACCCCTAAACCTGCGAAGCGCTGCCCGCTGTAAGTATCTTAACTCCCGAACACTAATTCGTTGCCCTACCCGAGTTAGAACCCGCCAACGCATGTCAAGGCTCTGCCCGACTGAGTACGTTGTGGTTCTATCTTGTGCTGTATGGTTATCCTACCCGATTGATTTAGGACCCACCGAGGCATGTCAAGGCCCTGCCTGACTACGTACGCCGGGGTTCTATCTCGGTTGTATGGCTAAAAGTGACCTGGGTTAATTTACTAACGCATGTGTATTGTATGTTTTAAATAGAATTTCCAGGAAGTAATCAAGAATTTTCACCAGGAACTCCGTAGTAATACCTAAGTTTTCAAAGTGAGTACATTATCTTTTTGTAAACCTTTTTGTGGGTCAAAATATTTTATTTATGCTTAACAGTGATTGAGTATATGTATCTACAATTAATGCGGGTATGTTGGGGTTTTGTATACGAAATTTGAATCCGTTACCGTTGGACAAATGGATTTTTGCTAATGGGTAACATGACCCACAAGTCAGGAGTGACAGTACTGATTGGGTAATACCATAGATATAAACATTGTAAATGCGGATGCTCTCAATAACTGTAAAGCTATAAAACTTGTTTTGATTACATTGGGATGTATTCACCAGTATTTCTTGCTGATAAAATCTTTTTAAAACGTGTTTCAGGTAACTTAATGTGAAGCTAATAGAAGCCAGCTGGAGAGCACTGAAGGCTTAGCAAAGTGGCTATAAAAGTTACCTAAATAAACGGAGTTTATGTTTTCCATAAGTCAGGGTTTATCCCTACAAATGTATTGTAATTGAAACGTGGGTTTTATCCCATTTTGTGTAATATAAAAGTTTGGTGTTTTGAAACTCTGATCAATTATTTCCTAACTACGATCCTGATGGTGTAATTCCGCTGCCAAATTAAAAAACACCGGTACCACCAGCTCTGTGTCTCGCGGCTCCAGCTCCCGGGGTAGGGGTCGGGGGTTGCGACAGTTTTGGTCCGGTCAACCAGACAAAGACTGACGGGTGTCTGACGGGTCTGTTGATCTGACCAAAACGCCGAGTTTTCGCAGCGTTTTGGTCCTGTTAACCAGACAAAAGACTAATCGGGTGTCTATATTAAAAGTTGTCTCCCATCCATCTTTTCTCGGTCCAAGATCCAATTGATTTCCATAAAAATTTAAAATAGCATTAGCTTCGTGTCGGAAGGTTTTTTTTTATTTTTTTAACGGCTTCATTCAATGAGATTTGAAGCCCTTGCCACATGAAAAGTGGAAAACAAGGATATATGTACTCTAGAATGAGCCAATTAAGGTAAAAAGATCATTTGGGAGATCAAGTCGTAAAATTTCATTTGGATTAGGGATCGATCGAACTTATGTACTCTAGATTGGGCCAAGTGGTCAATTTTTGCATTTGGTTGTTATTTCTTCTTTGCATTTTCTTACCGCTTACCAGGGGCATGTTTTAGTGATCGTTGTCGTTAAGAAAAAGAAGGTTATTCGGTGATTTGCTTAATTTTTGTAAGAGATATGAGTAATTCAAATGATGAGCACTTGTATAGATTATTTAATTAAACTTTTGACAAAATTTAAAAATTCATTTTGGTTTATAACTTTCATGAATCTACTCACTTCTAAATCAAAAACTTCAGCTTGAGCTTGCCTTTTTTATAGTTTTTATTTCTAAAATTTGAGTTGGCTCATAAGACCAGGCGGTGGCTCAGCACCCCACCTCACCATCTTGGGCACCCATGCTGCCCTCCCCCATTTCCTAGACGCTATGTGGTGGGTGGGGGGGGGGAGGGGGGTTGTGGGCAATTTCATTAACTCCTTGGCGAGCGCTATAGGGATGGTGATGGGGCCCATGTTTATTTAAGAAATCATATTCATTTTCATTGTAATCCTTTTCTTTTCATTTTTATATATAAAGGGGCTTTTAAAGAAGGTGTTACCCCACACCATGCAAATTAACGATAAAGCCCATCGCTTATGTGCCGTTTTACGAGGCACTGATGTGGCATGATATAGCCCCTAGGGCTTTATACCACACCATCCAGCCTGAGTATATTTTCAAGGTTGGACTTATCTCATTTGTTATTTATTAACTATTTTAGTAGTTTATTTATATTTTTTTATTTATATACATATAAAGTTCTAGTCATAATTTTATATAAAACAATATTGTTACCAAAATTTTATAAAATACTATAATTATTATATAAATAAAACAACTGTACCTACTAAATTCTATAATTAAAAGCTATTGGTATGGAATAATTATTATATAGATATTTAATATGCTAAAAGAATTATATATAAAAAGCTTATTTAGGCACGCAAACCAGCTCTAGCTCGATATGTGAAGGTCGTGCTCGTTTATTAAACGAGCCTTAATAAAAGCTCGAGCTCAAGTTTGAGGTTGTTTAAGTACAACTCGATTTAAGTTTTTAGCGAGCCAATCTAGATTAGCTCACGAATGGCTTGGCTCGTTTAGACCCCTAATTTTAGAAAAATCATATGTTCTTAACAAATTCATAATATATTGATATATCTGTTTGTATATTTTTTACATAGACAACAAGAGTTAAATAGCAAGAATTTAATGTGAGAAGAATAAAAAAACATGTTTATACTTTCTTGATATTATAGAACAATTTGTAGGAGATTTTTATGCATACTGATGATGGGTATGTTTGGCAAAAGTAGCTGTTTGCTGGTGGCTGAAAACTGATGGCTAGAAGCTGGTAGCTATAGTTGATGGTTGTAGCTTTTTAGATATATTTAGGTGTTTGACAGAGTAGCGGAAGCTTTTAATAAAATGTATAAAATAATCAAAATGGACATAAAAAGAAACATAACTAAAATATTTATTATCTTTAGAGGTTAAAATAGTCATTTTTTTCCCTAAAAGTTGTAGCTCCTTCTAAATGCTACTAGTAGAAGCGTTCAATCAAAAGCTTCAAGCTCCTAACCTAAAAGCTTCAAGTTCCTTCAACCAAACAAGTCTTTTTATTGAGCAGAAGCTTTTTTTAAAAACTTAAAGCTAGAAGCTCCTAAAAGCTCCATACCAAACATACCCGATGTGTATTAAGATAATTATATCACCATCTCTAATAGGAGATTTTTGTGCGTATTTCGAGTATAGAGGGTGAGATGAATGAAAGAGTGGGCAAGGTGAAGGAGACAGAGTGGACGGAAGTTCATATAAAAACTATTTAATAAACGGGTCTTGTGAGTGATGGAGGAGAGATAAAGGGTATTTGGTAGTTTTTTTTAGAGGATAGAGGTGCGTGAAAGGCAATTTTTTAGGAGGGGGATGATTCAGCAACAACAGCATGATGACACGACATTTCCAAGCATGGTGACACGACATTTCCAAGAGAATCCAAAGTGTGTATTCGTAAGATTTTGTCCTTACTTTGTTGTTTGGCTTTACTTCTAGATCACAAATTATTAAACTAAAACGTCTGAGTGCACCCCTAAAAGGACTAATATATTTATTTTATTGGACACCTAAAAAGGTTAATATATTTATCTCGTCAAAACTATATTTTAGTTTGAACGGCTTCCCAGTTACGTCCAGTGGATTCAAATTTGTGTATGGTACATGGTGACGACAAAGAATCAGCTATGGTACGTGGTGACGACAAAGAATCAGTTGAGCATTTGTTGTTACATTTCAACAATGCGAGTACGTTAGTAGGTGGTGCAAAACTTCCCTTATCTCTGCTTTTAAAAATTCGTGATCTATCAAAGCTTTATAATAGCCTTCCGACTTCCAAGGTGAAGAAGAAAGTGGTTAATGTGGTTATCTTCACATCATGTGGTGCATTTAGAAAGGGCACAACGATAAAACTTTTAACCATATAAATGGCTCCCCTTCTAAGCTCATTGTGCATGTAATTCTCCTAGTTTTCTATGGGTAAATAATAGATCCAATTTGAAGGGTTTAGATTGGTCATAATGGTGTCATTTTGATGTTGGAGGGTCTATTTCTGTCATTGTTTGTTTTGTAATTTGGGTTTTAGCTCGTTCCTAGCTAGCCCTTCTTTTTATTTCTAATATTTTGCCCACCTTTTAAAATAAAATTAAACGTTGTTATACGGTCTATGATACCATACTAAAACCCATCATATAAATAATTTCTAACTTACTTTTCCTTAAATTTACTTGCCGGATTCTAACTTACATTATTTCTCTAATATAATACTAATAATCATCGTATAAGACATTATTATTATTATTATTATTATTATCTGTGGCCACATCAACCCAGCCGTGGACAACAACGTTGGCCGTCAATACCCTCATCCGCGTCGACCACGCGGCTTACCAGCGTCGTTAACGCCGCTTCTTCTCCCAACAGTTGTTGACTAGTCAACGTCGCATAGAATTGGGATTTTGAAGTTGTTTTTTGGTCAAATACAATTGGGGGTTACATTTTATGATAAACATTTATTCTAAGAGATTCTAACAACACATCCGTCATTCCCAATCATTGTCAATCACCAATCATTATCAAGATTATCAAAAACATTAAGATTCAAATGGCCCGTTCTGTGCAATCAAGATCCGATTCCCAATTCTTCAACACCATGAGAGGCTAATCACCTATGGTTTCACCCAGGTGTAGATTTTGTAAAATTTCTAGGGTTTGAACATTGTTTGTATTTTTAATACGTGTTAATTACGTTTGAACGTTTGAATATTATATCGGTTGTATTGTACTTGTTTTGAATTCACAAATTGTCGAAATCTACTCGCACCTATGACTCCGTGAAATGATTTCGTGCAATTGTGCTTTGATATAGAGTAGGGTTTACATGTTCTTGTGTAACGACGCACATTTTTGTATGTCTTGTGACGTTGGTAGCTATTGGCGCCCAAGCCTCGAAACACTAACCCGCTAACACCACTTTGTGATTTGGATTAGTTCTAAAATGTGTTGGAACTATAGCTCTTACGATTTCGAACCAAGTGAGCGTCTTGTTCTAAATAATTGTTTTACAACCAATTGTTTAAGTTTTTTACAATCATCTTCAACGATTGTTTTCATAATTAGTAACACGTCGTTGGTTCATTCCGACATCTCTTTCAATCAAAATACAAAAAATTAGCAAGCTTCTAAAACGTGAACTCAATAATCAATCGAGTCTTTGCACGGACCTTAAACTCTTCGTGGTTTGACGCCTTTCTTGCCACTTGCTAATTGTTAGAGGTAATTTGGACACTATAATTTTATCTTTGATTGGACCGCGACACTCCGATCCACAACCATATAAAATGTATAAAACCATATATATATATTTGAAGAAAAATATAGAAATTATATAGTAAATTCTCATTGATTCCGACAATTTCTTTTTGTTCCTTAACTAAACCATTTTTTCTATTAGAACGAGTTACCCATTAGCGCAACTAACTCAATTAGCCTAATTAGCCAATCATGTTTTGATTTGACAATTAAAATCAAAATAAATTAAACCCAAAATGACGAACCGGTGGTAAGAAAATAAATAAAACGACGATTGTCGATTTTCTAGGGCCAAATTTTTTACTCGCCTAAGGTCTGTGAATTCTCCGAGATTCTCAGGGACGGTATTGTTTCAAACGATTTTAGTTTAGTTCGATTTTCAGTTTAAACGGTTAGAAACTGAAGATTACACAAGCTTGATGAAAGGTTAGTCAATACTATTATTCTGTGAACACCCTAAATATAACGTCTAACGCGAAGAGGGGCAAGGTGTGGTGAGGTTTAAAGGGTACTACCTGCCACCACTTCTAGGGTTTTACAGTTGCTCGGCGCCGGTTTTCCCCTTTTCCGGTACCACACCACCAAGGTTCTCTCTTTCATTTTCTCAGCTGAATCTTTCTTTCTTTTATTTAATAATCTGTTACAAATTCATCACTGCTTTTCGTTCATTTCAATTACAAAACCCGATGGAACCATGATTAATCGCAACGATAGACTTCATAAACATCATACATTCACATCCATACTCGATTCAATCACAAAATCATTCGCTACAAGTCCTTTAGCCCTATCAGAAAACGCACCAATTCCACCTTCTTTTTCAACAACCACCTCCCACCACAAATCCTTGTGCTTTTCCCTTGCTCAAACCCTACTTAACCGAGGCCTGTTACCCGCTGCCCAACGCGTTATCCGCCGCCTCCTTCTACAGTCCCCTACCATCTCCGATGAGGTTTCCGTCATCGATTTTGCCGTCTCACGAGGCCTTGAGCCTTACTTGCCCCCTGATTCTGCGTTAGTTAGTAGGCTTGTGAATGTGGGTGAAATTCGGATAGCCGACGATCTGTATATCGATAGGATAGTGAAACGAGGGGTTATACCCGATGCCTCATTAGTCGGTTCCATGATGATTTGCTATTGCAAGTTAGGGAAGTTTGAGGAGGAAAATGATCATTTCGAAAAGCTTATTGGGTTAAAGTCGTCTTCTAGTGTAAGAGCGTTTTTAGAGCTTCTAAAGGAGGTGTTTTAACAAAGTAGGTACTTTGATGCGTATGATTATAGTGTTAGGATTAATGATGCTGGGGTTTCGCTTTCTGTTTCGTGTTATAATATGCTGATTTCTGGGTTGTCGTCTAGAGGGTATGTTGATGAAGCTCGCCAAGTGTTTGATATAATGCTTGAGAGAGGTGTGCCACCCGTATGTCATTTGTTGAAGTCGCTTGTATTTGGTTTTTGTAAGATGGATAGAGTCGAAGAAGCTGAGTTGTTGAGCATAGAAATGGAGTCCTATGGTTTTTTTGTTGATAAGGTTATGTACACTAGTCTTATTAACGGTTACTGTAAGAACCGGAAAGTAAAAATGGGGATGAGATTGTTATATAAAATGCTCAAGATGGGTTGTCAGCCGGATACTTATACTTATAATACATTGATGCAGGGGTTCATTAATGCTGGATTTTTCGATAAAATGTGGGTTTTGTACCGGCAAATGACAGAATCGGGACTTCAACCTGATGTACCGACTTACCAAATTATGATCAACAAATATTGTAAAGAAAATAAAGTTGATTGTGCTTTGGCGCTTTTAAGTAGCATGTGCGGTAGAGACCTAACACCCGATGTGCATTGTTATACATCCATTATTTCTGCACTTTACAAAGAACAACGTATAGAGGTTGATGAGGTGTACCAAACGATGCTTGATTCTGGAGTGATTCCTGATCAAGTCATGTTTTTTAAACTAATAAAAGCGTACCCGAAAGGTCATGAGCTTCATCTTACACTCAAGTTTTTGAATGCGATTGCTAAATACGGTTGTGGTGTTGATCCTTTATCTTCATCTGCTTCTTTTGGACCTACCGAGAGCATCCAATATCAAATCGATCATATTTTAGGCAGAATAGTGGAACGTAGACCTCATTTGGCTAATTTGGCTTATAGTATATACATTATTGGATTATGCTTTGGAGGGAAAACTGACGATGCTTTGCGTTCTTTGGTTTTCATGATCAATCTTGGGTTTCAGCCGTTGATGTCAGCTTATAACTTATTGATAAGGTGTTTTAGTCAAGAAGGGTTTGTTGAGCATTCCGCTGCCCTAATTGAACTCATGGAGGGTATGGGCATGATTCCTAACTCCACAACTTTTTTGGTAATGGTTAATGAACATTGCAAAAATAACGACCTAGCATCGGCTTTTAATGTTCTTCGTTTGATGGATGATAGGAGAATGAACCTAGTGTTGCTATATATGATAGCATTATTGGTTGTTTAGGCAGAGAGAAAAGGGTTTTTGATGCACATTGTATGTTCAAAAAGTTGCTTGAAAGTGATGTAGATCCTGATGACGCTTTGTATTTCAGAATGATAAACACATACGCTAAAAATGGACAAGCAATTGAAGCGGATCGATTATTTTGTCGGATGATGAAGCATGGAATACAACCTAATTCACGTGTTTACTCAGCACTTATTAGTGGATTTGTTAAGAAAAATATGATGAAGAAGGGTGTGATGTATCTTGGAAGTATGTTAAAAGATGGTTTTATGCCAAATAAAGTGCTATATACGTCTCTTATTGGTCACTTTATAAGAAAAGGGGAGCTTGAATTTTCATTTAGACTTGTTTCTTTGATGGAACGAAGTCGTATAGAGAGTGATCATGTCACCTACATAACATTGATTAGTGGCATTTGTAGGAATCTTCAATGTTACAATGGTATATGGCACGATACCCATAATAAATCACAAAAAGAAAGGGAACATCTCTATCATCTACTTCGTCAAAACTCATCTCCGGTCGAGAATGATTCAAAAATTTCCATAACAACTCATGAAGATTTGAAGTTATTAGCAATGAAAACTAATTAGAGGAATTAAAGATAGTGTCTATTGGCCTAATTTATATATGCATAACGCCATATTATCTGGTTTTTGTCGGATGGGAAAGTTTAAGGAAGCATAAGAACTACTAGATGTGATGGTAAAACAAGGTGTGGGTCTCAATCAGGTAACATATACGATTTTAATCAATGGACATATTCAAGTCGGTGAAATTGATGCTGTGGTTGGGTTGTTTAACAAAATGAATGCTGATGGATGCTTCCCCGATAGAATTTTATATAATATAATGATAAAGGGCTTTTGTAAGAACAAGAGGTTGTTTGATGCCTTATCTCTTTCACATGCAATGTGTAAAAGAGGATTTGTTCCTAGCAAAATTGCTTATGAATATATGCTTAGTAGTCTTTGTGCTTTACGTTTGCTCAATGAAGCCTTGCGTATATGTGAAGATATGATTTCCCACGGTTATTTACCATGTCGATTTAGCGGTAGTTGGTTGCTTCACTTGTTACTTAAAGAAAACAAATTGAAAGAAGCTCAAATGTTACATGATTTGATGCTAAAAAAAGGAAGGAAGTTGTCAAATCCAATGAGACAGAATCATGAGAGATCTAAAATTGTAGGTTGAAAAAAATCTCAGCCGTCTGATTTTGTCAAAGATGTGGTCAAAATCGGGTAATTCTCTAACCCCTGGGCTAATTGTTTATCTTTATATTTAATTTGAAGTAGGAGTACCTATTACCTAATATAATGTTTTATTTTGCAGGAAAAAGTAAGTTTCAAGTGGAGCAATATGAAGTCTGCATTGCATCAATGTTTTTCAGGTTAAATTTTATTCTTTTTATGGTAATGGTTATTTTTTTCTAATTGAATTCTACTATAAGTCAATCCCTTTGGTTTATAACTGTTATGTTGAGGAACTTTATCTGCTGGAATAACTACTAAATGCTTCTTGCTTTGAGCATGATTTGCATTATATCTAATCCGAAATCTCTAGCAATAACGTTAATGATTTGTTTTCCTTATTTTACAGTTGCATTTGATGGTATACGTTGAATAGGTATATATCACAATGTTGGGATGTAACGTAACAACCACAGTTGCACCAGGTATGCAAAGTGTATCAGTTGTTGATTTAAATGACATCTTGCTGCTAGTAGGTTAATATGCACCTGCATCGTTAGTATATTGATTGGAGCTATTGCTCCGTGTACCCTTCTAGTTTTAAAGGCATATTATACAGAATTTGTACTTATTGAATAGTGTCTTTTGTTAGTAATTCACTTGGTATTGTTGTGCAGAAATCACTAAGAAATTCTGAATGATAGTTTTGGATTAATTCTGAACGATTGTTTTGGATTAATTCTGAACGATTGTTTTGGATTAATTCACATGGGTTTTTCCTTCAACAGAATCAGAATAAATTTTTTTTGCCAATAAAAAAATATGTTCAGTTCTAGATTCTTGGAAAATTACCTGCTATTTACTGTACAATAAATCAACTAGATTTTTTAAAGTTACTACATTTGTGTTGAGAAAGCAAGTAATTATTTTCAGCAAGCTTAATTAGTTTGTTTTACCGTGTCAACTTAACATAACCATTGACTTGTTACAGTTGTATAATTATCATTATGGTCTGTAAATATCCATCTGTGGTTTAGATAGTTTGGAAGTCATGTAATTACTTTCCTAGCATAGGTTGTGTATGTGTTGTGGTTCCATACTCAATGAAAGATACATCCTTTACTTACGTGTTTGATCAAATTACTATGCGTTTTCTTCTTTCCCGAATGCATTTACTTTAGGTTTTAAGAGCATTCGAAGCGGCTTCAAGTTAGGGCACTTGTCAGATTGCATAGCCACTTCTGATGAGTTAAGACACCTCATTTGACCATATCTCAAGAGTCTGACACCATCCAGCCAGTTCTTGCGCTTTACGGAGCTTTTGACTCGAAACCAAATGGATATTTCTTCACATTGGTTCAAAAAGCTTGAGGCACAATGAGGCATTTAGGTCCCAAAAGCCGGCATGCGCATCATGTACCCGAGGCATTCTATTATCTACAACAAAAGAAGCTTTATTTATCAAGTAAACTTTTCAAAAATTCTTTGGTTGTTTTTGCATATTATCAATCAGCCTCTTATGTATCCTAACTCTAACCAACTTTTTACCTGACTTTTCCATCTTGCCTTTGAAAACCAAGCTCTGTGGATGAATATGCTTGACTTACAGAGCTCTGATTGCCTCTTTCGTTCAGACAGGTAAATCTGCTAAATGTTTTCTATCCTTTACTTCCAAACACTTCATTAATTTCTTATTCATCCATCTTACTCATTCTACACAACACTTTGTATTTGTGTATAGTTATGCAAACAAGACACTCGTTGCTAAAATCTCTTTAAAGAACCAAAAAATGAGAGATGAATGCATCGTCTTATTAATCATCATCATGTAACTAGATCTATCTCAAAATATTCATTTGAAAATGTTGGAAATTAGATTAGAATGTGTGCAACATTAGTTGTTCTTGTGTCCTGTATTGAGTATTCTCATACTTTTACATGATATATGGTTCCACCTTGCAGGATGGTCCAGTCCAGAAAGGAGAATAAACTTTGAGAAATTGTCAAAAATACTGCATTGGATTACTGGTTCGATCTGCATAGAGAAAGTTCTAAAGCTTTAATTCATTGCCCATTCTACAATCACCAAATGGTTGATAAGATTGATTCACATTCACAAGAATTGTCTTTTTTAAAGATTGGTTCTCACATTCACAAGAATATTTTGTAGTGCAATGTAATTTTAATTTATTTTTCTATTTTTGCCATCTGTTTGAAGGAAAAAAGAGAATAATGTATGTCATTAGTGAGAATCACGGTTTAACATGGTTTGATCCGGTGCGGTTAGACCATCTCCAATGCCAAATATGCCTATTAGGATGATACATTATATTTCCGCTTCTCCTAAAATACTTATTTTCTTTACAACTTTACAAACGTCATTACAAATTCTTACATTTTTACATTATCACCACTTTATGATTTACTTTTATAAACAAAATCAAATTAATTTTTTTAAATATATTAATTTGTTATAATAAAAAGATATTTTGTAAGTAAAACACTTTATAAAAATCGAAGTATTATGTGAAACTGTTTCTACTCAATTAATACGCTTGAAATGGTTTAAATTTTAAAATCATCTAAAATTATTTTAAGTAACATTTTTTTTATTATTTTAATAATTACTACACTTAAAATGTATTAAAACTATAGCATACATGGCTAAAAGACAAGATGTCATTTGGAAACTTACACAGTTCCACCCCCGTCTGTAATCTGTAGAGGTCCCCTAGCTTCAATAGTGTCATTTGGAAAGGGAGGTGACCCACATAAGTTCTTAGACCGTGGGGTGTGGGTAGCCAAGCAACGTCGTTTTAGCCACACCGAACCAGTGTGGGTAGCGGCGTTGCCCCGCTGGCGTGGCGATGAAGCCTGGCGTGGGGCGGGTTGGGGCGAAGATGTGGCTGGCTACATTGGCTCGCTGAATCAGACCGTTTAGGCTTGCCCTTTGGGGTATCCGTTGTGGATGGTGTTTTCCGCTAACCAACTCAAATTTTAATGATTTTTTACTATTTTTTACCTATAAATACTCACCCCAAACACCAAAATATTTCACATCTACTTTCTTCAAACACAAATCTTCATCCAAAACAAACAAAAAAAAACGAAAATGGTTACTTGGACCGAGGAGGAGGAGATAGCGCTTGTGACCAGGGGCGTAGCTTAGAAGGGGCCGGGAGGGGCGTCCGACCCCCCGAACTTTTCGCTCAGTAGTTTTATATATGTAGTTTTTGTTTAGAAATTTTTGGGTATATACGTTTTCGACCCTTCGGTTCTATAGAAATTTTTTGGTATATACGTTTTCGACCCCCTCGTCGGAAATCTCAAGATTCACCACTGCTTGTGACGTCAATCGTTGATGCACAACGTACGCTAAGTTGTGGTCAAACCGCGTACTGGACACAAGCGTTTCAGCAATAGCAACAACATGTTGGAAACTCGCGTCACAACTTGAACGCGTGTCAACATAAGTGACGTGAGCTAAAACCGAAGCTGGATCGGTTTAAAGCATGCTTCAACCGTGTCCATGTGGGCGACCTTAGCCACGACAATCGAGTGGAGATCGTCAAAATCGAGTATAGACACGAAGGAAATCCGGAATTTTGTTGGGTTCCCCATTTTAATATTTATGGTAGTTTGTAATTTTTTTAATTTTTTAGGATTTATTAAGTTTTTTATTTTTTTGGATTTATCATTAAGTTGTTTTTTTTATTTATTAGGATTTTATGTAACTTTTTTTTAGTAATATAGTGGTGTGTTTTATTTATAAAAGTCAAAATATATTTATATATATATATAGTATATCCACATGGTCACCCACGCCGGCTAGCCAACGCCTCTCCCACACCCCACCTTTTTGGGGTGGTCTGATGGAGCTCACCTCCGTAAGGCTGGAGGGTGTGATTAGAGGCTTTATCACCTCCATCTCAGCACCACATCATCACCACGTCACACAAGAGCTTTAAAGCCCCCTCCTTTAACTTGAAGGGTATGGAGGGTGTGGCTATGGGCTTTATAGCACCCCCTTTAAACCAATCAAATTTGATGGAACCCCCTTTCAGCTTGTTACCATGGTGGAGCCTCCACTATAGCGCCCCAAGATGAATTGGAGGTGTGGACCGATGGCGCCATAGCGGCGCTATAGCCGTTGAGGTGGCCTGGTAGCGCCCCCATACCCTCTGGCCTAACATGTCAACCCAAGCCCAACCACACTCCGAAGTCTTAAGACTTTAAACTTTTATTGTAGTTTTTAATTAATATGATAGTGTGAATAGCTTTTATTAAAAAAATATGATAACTAAAAGCTGGTGCGTTTAAATATAAACCATTAAACAATTTGAAACCCATTAAACAATTTGAAACTATAAATTCACTTTCTTTTTCTGAATGGCTTCTGGGCTATTGGATCGCAACACGGTAGGACATCGTATTCAGGTTCAAATCTTAGAACACTTCCTTGAGACCTTCAAGGAAGAAACTACTTAGTATAAAAACCCTTTACCAAGTGTTTTTGAAAAGCAACCTATTACCTACCTGGTTAAAAAACCATGCTTTTTAATCAACACGAGTTGCCGTGTTGGTGGTTCTGAGACATACAAGTGATGTGACGAGATCAATCAATCAATGTAAATACAATGAGAGTGAAAAGCTATTTTTTTAACAACAAATTTTTATATCAATATATTTTTGAGGGTTTAAACCATTGTTTTCAAGAGGAGCAATATTTTAATTCTAATGATTATGCCCTTAGGACTCAAACCCTCACCCAAAACCTAATGCATTTGATTTATTAATTAATAAATTGATCTTATTCTATAATTACTTCAAATTTTCTATTCAATAAATGGTATCTGACAACAATTTTCTTTGACATCATAATACATATAGGTTCATTTCAAACTTAGAGGACGAGTGTAAGACAAGTATAGGGGATTAAAAAAATATATTATGTGGGTATGAGACGGATATAAAATCACATCACACGTGACTTCGTAAAGCGACACTATGTATCTAAAAGTTTTCTATTTTTATTTTTCTCAACTCTTCATTCTAGTAGCTTCATTGCGCATGATAATCTTTTTGTTAATATATATATATATATAGGCTAGTGTTCATGCGAGAATTGCGAGAACCAATGTGAACACAAAAAATACTTAAAAAATAAAAAACACACAAAATTTTTTAATATTTAAAAAAAATCGCTATATTTCGTTACAAAAAAAAGTTACAACTGCTACTTAAATTTCGGGACGAAATTCCTAAAAGTAGGGGATACTGTAACATCTGTGTAAAACGGGCCTAAAAAACCCGCACCATCTCCATTAATCAAGTGTATTATTTCAATTTTTTTATTTATTTTATTTGGTTTAAAATGGTAAATTTATGCATCTAATGATATAATAAAAAATTAATTAATCAATTTTGTAATTAATAATATCATATGATTAATCAGATTTAGCAAATTAAGTAAATAAATTAAAAGCACAAAAAAGGGGTAAACCGGGAATCGAACCCGGGTCACCCGAGTAACCGCACAACACAAACACCACCGGGACACACGCATCATTTGGTAAGTTTGGGAAATCATCTTCTATAAATATACGAAAACGAAGGTTTCCTGCGAATTCAAATCAGCAAGAATAAACCGCCGAATTCGTCCCTGTTTATGAAATCTGGTAAGCACCAGCTGTCAATCCGCGTTAATCATTTCCGAATTTGATTCAATCCATTCTAAATTGCAATCACCCAATTCGGTTTCTAAAACTGAAATCGAGCCCCCCCCTTGTTCAATCTATAAATACTGACCCAATCCCACTATCCAACTCGCTCAATTCTTTCCCTTCAAACCATAAGCTTACTCTGCTCAAACCTTTCCCCACTGTTTCACCGGAAACCGCCGCTCCTCGCCGGAGAACAGAAGGAAACGCCATCGTTGGTAATAATCCTCCACCTAACTGTCTTAATTCATGTTTAGATTCTTTATCGAATAAGAATAAGAAATCACACTCCTGAATTTATGGTTAATCGGGCGGGTAAATGTTTCTGGGTATTCAAATGAAGAAGATGAGTTGCAGAATGTGTATGTATATAATAAAATTCGAGATATAAACTGGGTTAGACACACAGTCCAGCGGTGAACTGTGTGCACACTAAACGCACACAATCCGAGTTCGATGCTTGCAATTGGCACCGTTTTCGTTAAACTGTTCTTTTTTTCTCTAAAAACCAAATCATGCTGAAATCTATTGAGTTGTTAAATATAATACAACTTCTATAAAATACGGGTTAAGCACCCGGCCCAACTGGTTGGGCCGGGTGCAAACCAATCGCAGAGTCACTGGTTCGAATCCCTGTTGTCGCCCCGGTTGAGATAACTTTTTAAAATTATGTAATTACCAAATTCTGAATGAAGTTAACAAGATTATAAGATTAATTAAAATCCAGAATATGACGGGTTAGACACGTAGCTCAGTTGGAAGAGCTGCGTGCACGTGAACGTGAGGTCCCGGGTTCGACTCTGCATACGTGCGAACATGTTCCCATCGAACCGGTCTGACAGGCTTGTCAGACTGACAAGATTTTTTTTATTATTATTTTATATTTTTTTATTTTTATTTATATTTTAATTCTAAGGTTTTATGAAAAGAAAAATCAAATAATAATTTTAAGAATATATATTTTCAAGGGTCTAGAATATCAACACAAGCCACAAAAATAATCTAAAAACCTAACAAAGGATTTTAACCTAAATAATAATTTATTTATTTACCGAATTACCACGTTGCCATTTCTAGGTTAGTACTCCTTCATCGGATAAATTCTCAACTCGTGCGCTCTCTTTACCGCTCAAGAATACGCACCCAAGGTGAGTGAATCTCTACAAATTCCTCGTTTTAATCACGTTTTGGGGTGTATCATGTGTCGTACTATTCCTTTATTTTATCTAAACACTTGTGCTTATATCATTTTGTGATCAAAAGTGTATTGGTTGTTGTGTGATTTATATGTGGATTAAGTTTATCATTTCAGTGCACGCATTTAATTAGGCCCATTAGTTCCCCGTGGGATACGGGTTGAGCATCAAGTGCCTCATTAGATCGGCTCCGTTTGATTGAGCCCTGATCTCAAATACATCATCATTCATGTCATATATTCATCCAACGTGATTTGTGATTGTTTACATTTTCCTTAATAAATAAAACATGAAATTATAAAAAATGTTTTATCAAGGTTCACTCGCCAACTTTTGTTGACCCAAAATCTCCCCTGTTTTACACATGATACAGGTGATCCCGTTGAGGAAAGAAACACTTAGGATAGCCTAGAAGAATAAACAAGTTATTGCTTTGGAATAAGCATTTAGTTTTATTTTCCTTTGTAATTGTATGAATTTTGTTTATTGGATATTTAAGTTTGTAATTTGAATTTAATAAATATGAAACTTCTTAGTAAATATCATGAGCTTTGGTGATAACCCAATTATGCTCCGACTTTTATTCCGCTGCGGGTCGGGGTGTGACAGATTGGTATCAGAGCTTGTGGCTATAGGGATATAGGATAGGTTATTAGACCCTTAGAGCCTATACTATAGTTGATTAAATTTTAATTGTTTATGTGTTACATGCAAAATTCATGATGTTTACATGTTTCATGTTTATTTTCACACCCAATATTATGCAAGCACCCTCACAAGTACATGTTAATATGCAATGCTCATCATAATTCATATCCTCATAACATGCTATATCTATGAAAGCACACATCTTATGATTTCCATGATTTTTGCAATGATTTTGTATTTTTCAAATCACATCAAAGTGAGTTTTCACGATGGGCATGTAGTAACTGGAAGGGTACGAGTACCGGTAGTCGGAACGTCCTGTCTAGGCTTGGCATTCGTATAAATCCAAAATAAAGGAACAGTCTGCCTACCTGGGGACTAACGATGAGAGTATGAAGGACCTATTAGGCCAAAGCATGCTATACCAAACGTCGTGTGAGCTAACCCCACTTTGAGTTGTCATTGTGTCTACACCTGGACACCCTCCGACCATACATCTCGAAATCATGTTTTACGATTTTCATTCGGGTGGTGCGAGTGTTAACCCGCCGACACCAATGTGAACCCTACCAAGCCCAATAGTCATGGGGGCCCACATGACTACACAGGCAATGGTATGGGGGACATTTGGAGGCCCAAACATGAGCAAACCCAAGACATCCTATGGATGTAGTTAAATTATTTTCAGTTATGTTGTTTTCATTCTTTTTACGACACATGACACCTAGGAAATTCTTAAACTCACAATCTTCCTACATATGTTCCTGTAGATGTCGGCTAGGCAATTACGTGGAGGTAGAAAGTCAGGAAAGTCAAACGAACGCTTGGCCACACAAATTGCTAAACAAATGGCCGCAGTGCTTCCTGACATCGTGCTACAAGTTCAACAAGCCCTCACCGCTAATCCCATCAACCCTCCCAACCAAGAAGACCAAAGCGTCGCCAACCTTCCTCCCAAAACCCCCAAGTGCACCTACAAACACTTCAAATCCTGCGATCCCCCAAAATATGAAGGGACTGAAGGTGTCACCGCTCTCTTTCACTAGTTTGAGGAGATGGAAAACACTTTCCTCAATTGCGACTGTCCCAAGGACCGTAAGGTACGTTACGCGACTGGAAGACTGTTTGGGGCAGCCCTTACCTGGTGGAACACGGAAAAGAGTAAGCGAGGTGTTGAAGATGCCATGGCCTTAACATGGGAAGAGTTAAGGGAAATCATGACAAGACGTTTCTGTCCAAGATGCGAAATCAAAAAGCTAGAAGACGAGTTTCACACGTTGAAACAAAAGGAAAGAGACCACACTTCATACAATAAGAGATTTCTCGAATTGAACCAGATGATCCCCAATTTGTTCACCCCTTTATACCGCTTAGTCGAACACTACATTCGAGGCCTCCCCTCGAAAATCCAAGATTCGGTTTTAAGCACTTCGCCTGCAACGCTTGAAGCCGCAATGGAGTTAGCTACATAACTCACTGAAAATCACATTCGAAACGGCAAGTTCAAAGATGAGAAGAAGAAAGCACCCATTGAGACCCCAACTCCAAACCACCCAGTCTCATCCTTGAAGTTTGCTGGTAAGAGGAAGCGAAATGGCAAGAATTTTGCTGTCACTCAAATCAACCCTCCCATCACTGCTGCACCAATCACCCAAGTTGCTCCTCCAGCCGCACCATTCAAAAAGCCATACACTGGCCCACACCCAAAGTGCAACCGTTGTCAATACCATCATCCTCCCGAAAACCCCTGCCAACATTGCACAAGTTGTGGTCGTGCGGGTCACACCATCCAAACCTGCCGTACCCTTCAGTGAATGAACCGCAGTCAACCTCAAACCCAAACCCAAAATCAAATGGTGGGCCAAGCCCAACAACCCTTACTTCTACCACTTGCACAACACGCAACCCAACCTTACTACCAACCCAACTACCCCATGATGCAACCCATACGAGCCTGTTTCAATTGTGGGGACCCAAACCATTTCAGGAACACTTGTCCACGCCTAATGAACATCATCCACGCCCAAGCTCAAGCTAACCCGGTAAACCAAGCCAACCAAGCTCCTCCACCTGCTAGAGGAAGAGCTTTCAATATCAATGCCAACCAAGCCAGGGCTGACAACAATGTGGTCAACGGTACGTTTCTCATCAATGGTAGTTATGCATCCATATTATTCGATACTGGTGCGGATAAGAGCTTTGTGTCCTTAGAATTCGAATCTATCCTCGACCAACGTCGTGTTAATCTCATTGAATCTCTAACGGTAGAAGTTGCTGACGGAAAACCCACTTCATTAAATTCTATTATACGCGATTGTACTCTCACCCTGAACGATCACGATTTCCCAATTGACCTCATTCCTATGAAGTTGGGAAGTTTCGATGTTATAATCGGTATGGACTGGCTCAGCCAGCATCACACCGAAGTAGCGTGCCACGAAAAATTCATTCGTATTCCTCTTGCAGACGGTCAGACACTACGTATTTTTGGGGAAACCCCTTCGAAAGGACTTAAATTGATGTCCTGCCTTCAAGACCGAAGTTATCTCCGCAAGAACTACGTCGCATTTCTAACTCACGTCGTCAGGAAGGGAGGCAAGGAGAGGAAGCTTGAAGATATTCCAATTGTGAAGGAATTCCCACAAGTTTTTCCCGACGACATTTCAGGACTTCCTCCTGTGAGAGAAGTCGAATTCCGCATCGATCTTGTGCCTGGCGCTACACCGGTCGCCAAATCTCCTTATAGGTTAGCCCCATCCGAGATGCAAGAATTGGCCAGTCAACTGCAAGAGTTGACTGACAAAGGATTCATACGTCCTAGCTCATCGCCTTGGGGTGCGCCTGTTCTTTTTGTAAAGAAGAAAGATGGAATGTTTCGCATGTGCATTGATTATAGAGAACTCAACAAGTTAACGGTTAAGAATTGGTATCCACTGCCTCGCATTGATGACCTCCTGGACCAACTTCAAGGCGCCACCTGTTTTTCCAAGATCGACCTTCGATTTGGTTATCATCAGCTTAGAGTGCGCGAGGAAGATATCCCAAAAACTGCTTTCCGAACTCGTTATGGTCATTACGAGTTCATGGTTATGCCCTTCGGTTTAACCAACGCCCCCGCTGTCTTCATGGATTTAATGAATAGAGTATGCAAACCCTACCTCGACCGCTTCGTCATAGTCTTTATCGACGACATCCTTATCTACTCCAAGTCCAAATCCGATCATGAGCGACACCTTCAACTCATTCTTACACTCTTAAGGACTGAAAAGTTTTACGCTAAGTTCTCAAAATGCGAATTCTGGTTAGGAGAAGTACAATTCCTTGGTCATGTCGTCAATGATAAAGGGATTCATGTCGATCCTTCAAAAATCAAAGCAGTACAGGAATGGCAAGCGGCACGTACCCCTACCGAAGTTAGGTCATTTCTTGGTTTGGCTGGTTACTACCGACGCTTCATTGCCAATTTCTCCCGTATCGCCGTACCACTCACGGTCTTGACTCACAAAGGAAAACCCTTCATTTGGGGACCTAAGCAAGAAGAGGCCTTCCAAACTTTAAAGCAAAGGCTTTGTGACGCACCTATCCTTACACTCCCTGAGGGTTGCGATGACTTCGTGGTTTATTGCGACGCGTCAGGGCAAGGACTAGGCTGTGTATTAATGCAAAGAGGAAAAGTGATAGCCTATGCCTCTAGGCAACTCAAGGTTCATGAGAAGAATTACACCACCCACGACCTAGAACTTGGAGCCGTTGTGTTCGCTCTTAAGATATGGAGGCATTACCTCTACGGTACCAAGTGTGAAATATACACTGACCACAAGAGTCTCCAACATATCTTCAACCAGAAAGAGTTGAATATGAGGCAACGAAGATGGGTCGAACTTCTCAACGACTACGACTGTGAAATTCGGTACCATCCTGGCAAGGCAAACGTGGTGGCCGATGCACTCAGTCGAAAAGGATATGCGAACTCTATTCGTCTTCTATGTTCGCAAATCATAACCGACATCAAAGAACGAATCCGGGCAGCTCAACATGTTTCTGTAACAGAAAATGACGTACGCGATGAACTGTCATGTGGAGCTGAACTCAAAATTGAAACCAAATCCGACGGTATTCTATACTATTTAAACCACATATGGATTCCTGATCGCGATAACCTTCGTGATTTCCTCATGAATGAGGCACACAAAACACGATACTCTGTACACCCAGGAGCCGATAAGATGTATCAAGACCTAGATACACCTACTGGTGGCCTGGCATGAAAAAGGATATAGCTGTTTTTGTTTCCAAGTGCCTTACCTGTTCCAAAGTAAAAGCTGAACATCAAAGACCTTCAGGACTTCTATTCCAACCCGAAATACCTGTATGGAAGTGGGAAAACATAACCATGGACTTCATTACCGGGTTACCTCGCACCTCCAGTGGGTATGACACCATATGGGTCATAATCGATCGTCTTACAAAGTCATCACACTTCATTCCGATTCGCGAGGACTTCAAGAACGAGAAGTTAGCTCGTATCTACATCAGCGAGATCGTAAGCCGTCATGGAGTACCATTAAGCATCATTTCAGACCGTGATGGTCGTTTCACTTCACGAACATGGCGAGCCGTACAAACCGCTTTGGGGACACGTTTAGACCTCAGTACTGCCTTTCACCCTCAAACTGATGGTCAATCTGAACGCACCATCCAAACTCTTGAAGACATGCTACGAGCATGTGTCATAGACTTCAAAGGGAACTGGGACGCTCACCTACCGTTAGTTGAGTTTTCGTACAACAATAGCTATCATTCAAGTATCGGCATGGCCCCTTTCGAAGCTTTGTATGGTCGTAAGTGCCGATCTCCAGTATGTTGGCACGAAATCGGTGAAGCGCAAATCACCGGACCTGAATTGATTCAAGAAACAACTGACAAAATCCTTCAAATTCGAAACAATCTTCTAGCGGCTCAAAGTCATCAAAAGAGTTATGCCGACAAACGACGAAAGCCCTTGGAGTTTGACATTGGTGATCAAGTACTTTTAAAAGTATCACCCTGGAAGGGAGTGGTTCGTTTTGGCCAGAAGGGCAAGCTAGCACCACGCTACGTAGGACCTTTCAAGATACTCGAAAGAGTAGGTCCTGTAGCATACAAGCTTGACCTACCAGAAGAGCTTAACATAATTCATCCCACATTCCATGTATCAAACTTGAATAAGTGCCTCGCCGATGAAAACCTCCATATTCCTCTAGAAGACATTCAAGTCGATGAATCGATGCACTTTGTTGAAAGACCTATGGAAATCATGGATTTCGGTGAGAAGCGTTTGGCGAAGTCGTATTCCAATTGTCAGGGTACGTTGGGAGTCAAAACGAGGACCCGAGTTTACTTGGGAACGTGAAGACTCAATGCGCGAAAAGTACCCGCATCTTTTTCCAGTTACAACTGCTACTTAAATTTCGGGACGAAATCCTAAAAGTAGGGGATACTGTAACATCTGTGTAAAACGGGCCTCAAAAACCCGCACCATCTCCATTAATCAAGTGTATTATTTCAATTTTTTTATTTATTTTATTTGGTTTAAAATGGTAAATTTATGCATCTAATGATATAATAAAAAATAAATTAATCAATTTATAATTAATAATATCATATGATTAATCAGATTTAGCAAATTAAGTAAATAAATTAAAAGCACAAAAAAAGGGGTAAACCGGGAATCAAACCCGGGTCACCCGAGTAACCGCACAACACAAACACCACCGGGTCACACGCATCATTTGGTAAGTTTTGGAAATCATCTTCTATAAATATACGAAAACGAAGGTTTCCTGCGAATTCAAATCAGCAAGAATAAACCGCCGAATTCGTCCCTGTTTCTGAAATCTGGTAAGCACCAGCTGTCAATCCGCGTTAATCATTTCCGAATTTGATTCAATCCATTCTAAAGTGCAATCACCCAATTCAGTTTCTAAAACTGAAATCGAGCCCCCCCTTGTTCAATCTATAAATACTGAACCAATCCCATTATCCAACTCGCTCAATTCTTTCCCTTCAAACCATAAGCTTACTCTACTCAAACCTTTCCCCACCGTTTCACCGGAAACCGCCGCTCTGTAACATTTGTCGAAAAACGGGTTTTCGAAACCCGCTTCGTTTAATAACCAAACAATCTGTTTTAAATTTTTGTTGTTCATTTATGACTTATTTTAATTTTAAACGATTCATAATTAATCAACAAATTAGAAGATATAAATTATAATGGTAAAAATATAAAAATAAATTAATTAAAAAGGAAAACCGGCTGCCGGGAGTCGAACCCGGGTCAGCCGGATATTTCCCCAAAGACTTAACTTTCACACCATCAACCGCTCCGCCACTTTGATTTTCTGATAACATAATGAATCAATTAATTCAAATAATAAAGCGCGGAAGTCAAATTCAGTCAAAATCGCGCCCAAATAGCAGTCGTCGGAAATCCCGACGACTTCGCCGATAATTTACGTTTCCGTCCAAAATAACCGAAGAATTAACTCTAACGACGGTTATAACCGACGTCTGAACCCGCGACATCAGTCATAACCGCCGGAGAACGGCTGACTTCGAATTGAGACCGAATTCAGACCCCATACATCTCGATACTACCCTATAAATTCACCCACAATTCACCGGAAACCTTTTCGCTCACAAATCGCACCGTTTCTCGACAAAAATTCAATCGCCGGAAAAAAAACTGTAAGTCGCTGGAAAACCGAGACTCACATCCACACGGTAATTCTTTCAACCCTTTCTGTTTCAATCATTCGAATAATCTGTCACTAACACAACTCCACCATCAGAAGCAATCCCAGTCAACGCTCGTCGAAATCCCCACCTTCGCCGGAAATTTTCTGAAACTTCCGAAATCCCACTGAGAGCTGGTATGATCTTTCCAACTCCTATTAAACTTTAATTAAGTATCTCAACTTCGTAATAATCGAACAGATTTTGTTAATTGATGTCGACAGCCGGAGTACACTTTCAGAACCGACGGACTCTGCCGGAATTCTGTGAACAACGCTGATCGGTATATCTTTTTCCCCCAAACCCTTTCCATTCGTTACCTTTAAGTTACTTATAAAGTTTAAAAACCAGATAAGGCATAAACCAGACCAAACAGTCGGACCTTATTTTTCTGGGTAAATTCTAACGAAGAAGACGAAGTCGGTTGTATCATAAGACTAATTAAAATCGGTTTTATAAACGGGTTAGACATAGTCCAACGGTGGACTGTGTGCACACATAACACCTGCGACGCGAGTTCGAATCCTGTCCCAGCTTTACTCGCTCGAAATAAAAATTTGCCTTTTTAACTGAACCGGGTTGACTCACAGTCCATGTTAAGTATAATAAAAACCGAGTTAATAACCAGGTGAGACACACAGTCCAGCGGTGGACTGTGTGTACGCTAACCCACAGGTCCCGGGTTCGAGACCTGCGGTCAGCTCCGGTCCGATAAGTTTAAAATCTTTTTAAATAAATAATTTTCGGATTAAATTAAATAGTATATAAGTATAATTAAAAACAGAATTATTTCGGGTTAGACACGTAGCTCAGTTGGTAGAGCTGCGTGCACGCGTACGGGAGGTCACCGGTTCGAACCTCGCTCAGTGCAACAATATAACCGACCGAACCGGTCAACGGTCAACGGTCTCGGTCAAAGTCAACATTTTTTTTTATTTTATTTTATTTTTTATTTTAATTATTTATTTAATTTAAAAATCAATTAAAAATACTTAAAAATAACGTTTTCAAAGTTAGAAAGTAGCCTTAAACTCACAATATTATACCTAAAAATCTTATTAAAATAGTTAATAAAATCCACATACTTACCGTACCTTTTCGTTATTTATTTGGTTAGTTATCTCTCGTCGATCAATCCTCTAAACTCGTGCGCATTCAACATCTTCAAACAAACGCACCCAATGTGAGTGAATCTCTACCAATTCCCCGTTTTAATCACATTTTGGGGTGTATCATGTGTCGTTATTTATTTATTATAACTAAATATTTGTGCGTACATCATGTTCATGATCAAATGTGTATTCAATGTGTATCCATTGTTGTGTGGTTGAAGTTTAGATTAATTTTATCATTTCAGTACATACATTTCATAGGCCGCCGCTCCCCATTACCTATGAGCGTGAGCTGATCCCCATTACCTATGAGCGTGAACCAGGCGTTGCCAACATAAGATCGGCTCCGTTTGATTGACCCTTGATCTCACATACATTTGCATAGGCCGTCCGTTCCCCATTACCTATGAGCGTGAACGGGACGTTGCCAACCTATACATTGTCATTCTTATTTCATGCTTAAGCAAGGTGGTTTGTGATTGTTATGCCTACATACATTTGCTCATATATGATTATTGCACAATTTTCCTAAATTAAATATCAATAATAAATCATTAACAAATGTTTTTAACAAGGTTCACTCGCCAACTTTTGTTGACCCAAAATTTCCCATTTTTACACATGATACAGGTGATCAAGTTGAAGCAAGAAACATATAGGGCGGCTTAGAAGAATAAACCAGTTTAGATTATGGATTTATTTTAGTTAATTTTTCCTTTCCTTGTATTGTATGAATTTGACTTGGAACATTGAAATGTAATTTGGATTTAATAAATATGAAACATGTTAGTAAACCTCATGAGCTTTGGTGATAACCCAATTATGCCCCGACTCTTATTCCGCTGCGGGTCGGGGTGTGACAGATTGGTATCAGAGCCATGACTATAGGGATATAGGATAGGTTATTAGACCCTTAGAGCCTATACTATAGTGCTTAGAAATTCTAAATTTTTGTGTGTTACATGCAAAATTCATGATGTTTATATGCTTTATGTTTATTGTTACATTCAATGTTATACAAGCATGTTCATAAGTATATATTATCATATAATGCTCATCATGAACCATACTCTCATAACATATCATATCCATGAAAGCACACACCACATCATTTTCATGATTGCTTTACAATGATTTCTGTATTTTCAAATCTCATCAAAGTGAGTTCTCATGACGGGCATGTAGTAACTGGAAGGGTACAAGTACCGGTAGTCGGAACGTCCTGTCTAGGCTTGGCATTCGTATAAATCCAAAATAAAGGACCAGTTTGCCTACCTGGGGACTAACGATGAGAGTACGAAGTACCTATTAGGCCAAAGCATGCTATACCAAACGTCGTGTGAGCTAACCCCACTTTGAGTTGTCATTGTGTCTACACCTGGACACATTCCGACCATACATCTTGTAAACATATTTTGTGGTTTTCATTCGGGTCATGCGAGTGTTAAATCGCCAATACTAATGTGAATCCTACCAAGCCAATAGT
Source organism: Scalesia atractyloides (assembly GCA_947069175.1). Classification (NCBI taxonomy): domain Eukaryota; kingdom Viridiplantae; phylum Streptophyta; class Magnoliopsida; order Asterales; family Asteraceae; genus Scalesia; species Scalesia atractyloides. The sequence continues at coordinate 36,147,477 of CAMTDV010000030.1, forward strand.
CATGGGGGCCCACATGACTATAAAGGTGAAGGTATGGGGGACATTTGAGGCCCAACATGAGCTAACGCAAGACATCCTATGGATGTGGTTGCATTATTGATATTTATGTTAATTTCATTTTTTTAGACACATGACCCCTAAACACTCCATAAACTCACCATCTTCCTATGTATATTCCTGTAGATGTCGGGTAGGCAGCTACGTGGAGGACGAAAGTCAGGAAGGTCAAACGAACGCTTGGCCATAGCAAAACAAATGGCCGCAGTACTTCCTGATATTGTAGTTCAAGTTCAGCAAGCTCTCACTGCAAATCCTGTCAACCCACCAAATCAAGAGGATCAAATCATCGACAACCTTTCCTCCAAGAAGTGCTCCTACAAGCACTTCAAGTCTTGCGATCCCCCAAAGTTCGAAGGGACCGAAGGTGTCACCGCTCTCCTCCACTGGTTTGAGGAAATGGAAAACACTTTCCTAAATTGCGATTGCCCCGAGGATCGCAAGGTATGTTACGCAACCGGGAGATTATTTGGGGTAGCCTTGACCTGGTGGAACACCGAGAAGGGTAAAAGAGGAGTTTAAGACGCCATGGCCTTAACCTGGGAAGAATTAAGGGAAATGATGACAAAACGTTTCTGCCCAAGAAGCGAACTCAAGAAGTTGGAAGACGAATTCCACTCGCTGAAGCAAAAGGAAGGGGATCACACTTCCTACAACAAAAGATTTCTTGAGCTGAACCAGATGGTTCCTAACTTGTTCACCCCCGTGTACCGTTTGGTGGAACACTATATTCGAGGCCTTCCCTCGAAGATTCAAGACTCAGTCCTCAGCACTTCGCCTGCAACCCTCGAAGCTGCCATGGAATTAGCCACCTAACTTACCGAGAACCGCATCAGAAACGGTAAGTTCAAAGAGGAGAAAAAGAAAGCCCCCGTTGAGGGCCAAACTTCCAACCACCCCACCTCATCCTCAAAATTTTCAAACAAGAGGAAACGAAATACCAGAAATTTTGCCGTCACTCAAACAAATTTCCCCATCCCTGCTGCACCCATCACACAAGTTACTCCTTCACCCGCACCATACAAAAGGCAATACTCTGGCCCTTACCCAAAGTGCACCCGTTGTCAATACCATCACTCCCCCGAATACCCCTGTCAATATTGCACCGGCTGTGGCCGTGCAGGTCACACCATCCAAGCCTGCCGCTCACTACAACGAATGAACCGCAACCAACCCACAACTCAAACCCACCATCAAATAATGGGTCAAACCAAACAACCCCTACTACCACCACCTACACAACATACAACCCAAACCTACTATCAACCCAACTACCCCATGATGCAACCCATGCGGGCTTGCTACAATTGTGGTGACCCAAACCACTTTAGAAACACGTGTCCACGCTTGGTGAACATCATACATGCTCAAGCTCAAGCGAATCCGGTGAACCAAGCTAACCAAGCTCCTCCACCTGCTAGAGGAAGAGCATTTAACATCAACGCCAACCAAGCTAGAGCCGACAACAACGTGGTTAACGGTACGTTTCTCGTCAATGGTAGTTATGCATCCGTGTTATTTGATACTGGCACGGATAAGAGTTTTGTGTCCTTAGAATTTGAACCCATCCTCAATCAAACTCGTGACAAACTTATGGAATCCATAACGGTAGAAGTTGCTAACGGAAAACCAGTCTCATTAAACTCCATTATCCGAAACTGTACCTTTACTCTAAACGATCACGATTTTCCTGTTGACCTCATTCCTATGAAGTTGGGAAGTTTTGACATTATAACGGCATGGATTGGCTCAGCCAACAGCAGGCTGAAGTAGTATGCCGTGAGAAGTTCATTCGCATTCCTCTTGCAGACGGTCAAACTCTACGAATCTTTGGAGAAACCCCTTCGAAGGGACTCAAGCTGATGTCCTGTCTTCAAGCCCGAAGATATCTCCGCAAGAATTATGTAGCATTTCTAACCCACGTTGTCAAGAAGGGAGACAAAGAGAAGAAACTCGAAGATATACCCGTAGTGAAAGAATTCCAAGCAAGTTTTTCCCGACGACATCGCCGGACTTCCTCCCAAGAGAGAAGTCGAATTCCGCATCGACCTTATACCTGGCGCTACACCCGTCGCGAAATCTCCTTATAGGTTAGCCCCATCCGAGATGCAAGACCTGGCCAGTCAATTGGAAGAACTGACCGACAAGGGATTCATACGTCCTAGCTCATCGCCTTGGGGTGCACCTGTTCTGTTTGTAAAGAAGAAAGATGGGACCTTTCGCATGTGTATCGATTACAGGGAACTCAACAAATTAACGGTCAAAAATCGCTATCCTTTACCTCGCATCGATGATCTTCTAGACCAACTCCAGGGTGCCACTTGTTTTTCAAAGATCGATCTTCGTTCCGGTTATCACCAACTCAGAGTACATGAAGAAGACGTCCCAAAGACCTTCCGAACTCGATATGGTCACTATGAATTCATGGTTATGCCATTTGGTCTAACCAACGCTCCAGCCGTCTTCATGGACTTAATGAACAGAGTTTGCAAACTCTATCTTGATCGCTTTGTTATAGTCTTCATCGACGATATTCTCATTTACTCAAAGTCTAAGACTGATCATGAACGACACCTTCGACTCATCCTCACACTCTTGAAGACCGAAAAGCTTTACGCTAAATTCTCTAAATGCGAATTTTGGTTAAAAGAAGTACAGTTCCTTGGTCATGTCGTCAATGACAAGGGAATTCATGTCGATCCCGCAAAGATCAAAGCAGTACAAGAACGGCAAGCGCCACGTACCCCAACCGAAGTACGATCTTTCCTTGGGTTGGCTGGTTACTATCGTCGTTTCATATCGAATTTCTCTCGTATCGCTGTACCACTCACGGCTTTGACACATAAAGGAAAACCCTTCGCATGGGGACCTAAGCAAGAAGAAGCCTTCCAAACCCTTAAGCAAAAGCTTTGTGACGCTCCTATCCTCACACTCCCCGAAGGTTGCGATGACTTTGTAGTGTATTGCGACGCATCAGGACAGGGATTAGGCTGTGTTTTAATGCAAAGGGGAAAAGTGATAGCCTATGCTTCTAGGCAGCTCAAAACTCATGAGAAGAACTACACTACTCACGACCTAGAACTTGGAGCCGTTGTGTTCGCTCTTAAGATATGGAGACATTACCTCTATGGTACCAAGTGTGAGATTTACACTGACCACAAGAGCCTCCAACATATCTTTAACCAAAAGGAGTTGAATATGAGGCAACGAAGATGGGTCGAACTTCTTAATGACTACGACTGTGAAATTCGGTATCATCCTGGCAAAGCAAATGTGGTGGCCGATGCACTCAGTCGAAAGGGTTATGCGAACTCCATTCGCCTTCTATGTTCGCAAATCATGACCAACATCAAAGACCAAATCCGAGAAGCTCAACATGTTTCCATAACAGAATACGACATACGCAATGAGTTATCTTGTGGAGCAGAACTTAAACTCGAAACGAAATCTGACGGCATTCTGTATTATCTAGATCGCATATGGATTCCTGATCACAACAACCTTCGCGATACTCTTATGAAAGAGGCTCACAAGACACGATACTCCGTACATCCAGGAGCCGACAAGATGTATCAGGACCTTCGATACGCCTACTGGTGGCCTGGCATGAAGAAGGATATTGCTGTTTTTGTTTCCAAGTGCCTTACCTGTTCAAAAGTGAAAGCTGAACACCAAAGACCCTCAGGACTTCTGGTCCAACCTGAAATACCTGTATGGAAGTGGGAAAATATAACCATGGACTTCATTACCGGGTTACCTCGCACTCCTGGTGGGTACGACACAATATGGGTAATCATTGATCGTCTTACAAAATCAGCTCACTTCATTCCGATTCGCGAAGACTTCAAAAATGAGAAACTAGCTCGCATCTACATCAGTGAAATCGTAAGCCGACATGGTGTACCGTTAAGCATTATATCAGATCGTGATGGTCGTTTCACTTCACGAACATGGCAAGCTGTGCAAGCCGCTTTGGGTACACGATTAGATCTCAGCACCGCTTATCATCCCTAAACTGATGGTCAATCTGAACGCACCATCCAAACTCTTGAAGACATGCTTCGGGCATGTGTCATAGACTTCAAAGGGAATTGGGACGCTCACCTACCATTAGTTGAGTTTTCGTACAACAACAGCTTTCATTCAAGTATCGGCATGGCACCTTTTGAAGCATTATATGGTCGTAAGTGCCGATCACCAATATGTTGGCACGAAATTGGAGAAGCTCAAATCACCGGTCCAGAATTAATACAAGAAACAACTGACAAGATTCATCAAATCCGAAACAACCTTTTAGCGGCACAAAGTCGTCAAAAGAGCTATGCTGACAAGCGACGAAAGCCCTTGGAGTTTAACGTTGGCGATCAAGTACTTTTAAAAGTATCGCCGTGGAAGGGAGTAGTTCGTTTCGGCCAAAAAGGCAAGCTAGCACCACGTTACGTAGGTCCTTTCAAGATACTCGAAAGGGTAGGACCTGTAGCCTACAAGCTTGACCTACCAGAGGAACTCAACAAAATTCATCCCACATTCCACGTATCGAACTTGAAGAAGTGCCTCGCCGATGAAAATCTCCATATTCCTCTAGAAGACATTCAAGTCGATGAATCTATGCATTTTATTGAAAGACCAGTAGAAATTATGGACTTCGGGGAAAAACGTTTAAGAAGAAGCCGCATCCCAATTGTCAGGGTACGCTGGGAGTCGAAACGAGAACCTGAGTTTACTTGGGAACGTGAAGACTCAATGCGCGAGAAATACCCACACCTTTTTCCTGTAACTACCACTACTTAAATTTCGGGACGAAATTTCTTAAAGTAGGGGATACTGTAACATTTGTCGAAAAACGGGTTTTCGAAACCCGCTTCGTTTAATAACCAAACAATCAGTTTTAAATTTTTGTTGTTCATTTATGACTTATTTTAATTTTAAACGATTCATAATTAATCAACAAATTAGAAGATATAAATTATAATGGTAAAAATATAAAAATAAATTAATTAAAAAGGAAAACCGGTTGCCGGGAGTCGAACTCGGGTCAGCCGGATATTTCCCCAAAGACTTAACTTTCACACCATCAACCGCTCCGCCACTTTGATTTTCTGATAACATAATGAATCAATTAACTCAAATAATAAAGCGCGGAAGTCAAATTCAGTCAAAATCGCGCCCAAATAGCAGTCATCGGAAATCCCGACGACTTCGCCGATAATTTACGTTTCCGTCCAAAATAACTGAAGAATTAACTCTAACGACGGTTATAACCGACGTCTGAACCCGCGACATCAGTCATAACCGCCGGAGAACGGCTGACTTCGAATTGAGACCGAATTCAGACCCCATACATCTCGATACTACCCTATAAATTCACCCACAATTCACCGGAAACCTTTTCGCTCACAAATCGCACCGTTTCTTGACAAAAATTCAATCGCCGGAAAAAAAACTGTAAGTCGCCGGAAAACCGAGACTCACATCCACACGGTAATTCTTTCAACCCTTTCTGTTTCAATCATTCGAATAATCTGTCACTAACACAACTCCACCATCAGAAGCAATCCCAGTCAACGCTCGTCGAAATCCCCACCTTCGCCGGAAATTTTCTGAAACTTCCGAAATCCCACTGAGAGCTGGTATGATCTTTCCAACTCCTATTAAACTTTAATTAAGTATCTCAACTTCGTAATAATCGAACAGATTTTGTTAATTGATGTCGATAGCCGGAGTACACTTTCAGAACCGACGGACTCTGCCGGAATTCTGTGAACAACGCTGATCAGTATATCTTTTTCCCCCAAACCCTTTCCATTCGTTACCTTTAAGTTACTTATAAAGTTTAAAAACCAGATAAGGCATAAACCAGACCAAACAGTCGGACCTTATTTTTCTGGGTAAATTCTAACGAAGAAGACGAAGTCGGTTGTATCATAAGATTAATTAAAATCGGTTTTATAAACGGGTTAGACACAGTCCAACGGTGGACTGTGTGCACACATAACACCTGCGACGCGAGTTCGAATCCTGTCCCAGCTTTACTCGCTCGAAATAAAAATTTGCCTTTTTAACTGAACCGGGTTGACTCACAGTCCATGTTAAGTATAATAAAAACCGAGTTAATAACCAGGTGAGACACACAGTCCAGCGGTGGACTGTATGTATGCTAACCCACAGGTCCCGGGTTCGAGACCTGTGGTCAGCACCGGTCCGATACGTTTAAAATCTTTTTAAAAATAAATAATTTTCGGATTAAATTAAATAGTATATAAGTATAATTAAAAACAGAATTATTTCGGGTTAGACACGTAGCTCAGTTGGTAGAGCTGCGTGCACGCGTACGGGAGGTCACCTGTTCGAACCTCGCTCAGTGCAACTATATAACCGACCGAACCGGTCAACGGTCAACGGTCTCGGTCAAAGTCAACATTTTTTTTATTTTATTTTTTATTTTAATTATTTATTTAATTTAAAAATAAATTAAAAATACTTAAAAATAACGTTTTCAAAGTTAGAAAGTAGCCTTAAACTCACAATATTATACCTAAAAATCTTATTAAAATAGTTAATAAAATCCACATACTTACCGTACCTTTTCGTTATTTATTTGGTTAGTTATCTCTCATCGATCAATCCCCTAAACTCGTGCGCATTCAACATCTTCAAACAAACGCACCCAATATAAAATACGGGTTAAGCACCCGGCCCAACTGGTTTGGCCGGGTGCAAACCAATCGCAGAGTTACTGGTTCGAATCCCTGTTGTCGCCCCGGTTGAGATAACTTTTTAAAATTATGTAATTACCAAATTCTGAATGAAGCTAACAAGATTATAAGATTAATTAAAATCCAGAATATGACGGGTTAGACACGTAGCTCAGTTGGAAGAGCTGCGTGCACGTGAACGTGAGGTCCCGGGTTCGACTCTACATACGCGCGAACATGTTCCCATCGAACCGGTCTGACAGGCTTGTCAGACTGACAAGATTTTTTTATTATTATTTTATATTTTTATTTTTATTCTAAGGTTTTATTAAAAGAAAAATCAAATAAAAATTTTAAGAATATATATTTTCAAGGGTCTAGAATATCAACACAAGCCACAAAAATAACCTAAAAACCTAAACAAAGGATTTTAACCTAAATAATAATTTATTTATTTACCGAATTACCACGTTGCCATTTCTAGGTTAGTACTCCTTCATCGGATAAATTCTCAACTCGTGCGCTCTCTTTACCACTCAAGAATACGCACCCAAGGTGAGTGAATCTCTACAAATTCCCCGTTTTAATCACGTTTTGGGGTGTATCATGTGTTGTACTATTCCTTTATTTTATCTAAACACTTGTGCTTATATCATTTTGTGATCAAAAGTGTATTGGTTGTTGTGTGATTTATATGTGGATTAAGTTTATCATTTCAGTGAACGCATTTAATTAGGCCCATCAGTTCCCCGTGGGATACGGGTTGAGCATCAGGTGCCTTATTAGATCGGCTCCGTTTGATTGAGCCTTGATCTCAAATACATCATCATTCATGTCATATATTCATTCAACGTGATTTGTGATTGTTTACATTTATATATTTGCTCACATGTGATTTATGAACGAATTTTCCTTAATAAATAAAATATGAAATTATGAAAAATATTTTATCAAGGTTCACTCGCCAACTTTTGTTGACCCAAAATCTCCCCTGTTTTACACATGATACAGATGATCCAGTTGAGGAAAGAAACACTTAGGATGGCCTAGAAGAATAAACAAGTTATTGCTTTGGAATAAACATTTAGTTTTATTTTCCTTTGTAATTGTATGAATTTTGTTTATTGGATATTTAAGTTTGTAATTTGAATTTAATAAATATGAAACTTCTTAGTAAATATCATGAGCTTTGGTGATAACCCAATTATGCTCCGACTTTTATTCAGCTGCGGGTCGGGGTGTGACAATTTCGTTACAAAAAAATGTTTTTCGAGTAAGAATTATCCATACACATGTGCATATGTATCATTTGTTGGACAAATTCCGTAATACAGTAACAGTAGTAGACAGATGCACTTTCATTTATACTACCATCCGTAATACACTACTTTTTAAATTAACAATATTCAAAATGCACATGTGCATCATTTTGTATAACCATTATATAACGTGTTTTGGTACAAAAAGTTTGTGTTTTTGAATGATGAAGTAGGCCCATATACATGTTTTTTGCTTAGTTATATCTAGTGGTTGATGGTTTGGTTATAATTGTCACTTTATGATGTAATATGTTGATTGGATGATATAAATGGTGATGATATACATGTAATAAAGTGAAAATATTGGTATTGTATTATAGATGGTAGGAGGTAATGGTATTGTATTATGGATGGTAGGAGGTAATGGAAGTGTATTATGGATAGTATGATAGATGAAAGAAAAAATGTATTCAAAGTAGTGTACCAAAACACCTTATTTCATGTTGATACATATAGATGCACATGTGCATTTATAATATTGGCAACGTAAAAAGTAATGTATTACAAATGGTAGTATAAATGAAAGTACAATTGTCTAATATTTGTAACGTATCACGGAATTTGTCGATAAAATGATGCATATGCACATGTGCATGGTAGTGTATTATGGATGAAATGATAGATGAAAGAGAAAGTGTATTCAAAGTAGTGTATCAAAACACCTTATTTCATGTTGATACATATAGATGCACATGTGCATTTCTATTTTTGGTAATGTAAACATTAGTGTATTACACGTGGTAGTGTAAATGAAAGTACAATTGTCCAATGTTTATAATGTATTACGGAATTTGCCAAAGAAATGATAAAAATGCACATGTGCATGGACAACTGTTACTCAATTTTTTTTTTGAAAAAAGTTTATTTTTTTTGTTGACAAAATATAGCGAATTTTTTTTTAAAAAATATTTAAAAATCAAAAAATTTTTTTTGGGTGTTTTTTAGATTTTTTAAGTATTACTGTTTGTGTTCACACTGGTTCTCGCGGTTCTCACAATAAAGGGTGGTTTCTAACGGATCATTCTCCTATATATATATATATATAGGAAGGTTCATTGGGGAACACTAAAAAAGTGGGGAACAGTGGGAAGGTTCATTGGGGAACACTAAAAAAGTGGGGAACCCTAAAGTTAAACCCTAAAACCCTATACCCCAAAGCTAATCCTAAGCTTGTCTCATTTGTGTTTTTTCCTAAACACGCACTAAAGGTATGAGAGAAATTTCTCTCATCCTTCTCTCACAATTCCGCCGCCAACCACCCTTTCTCCACCGCCGCCTCACTTTTTTCCGTCATCAACCCGCCATCAAAACACTGATTATCATTTTTTACATCCTTTAGTTCGTCGTTTTCAGGAATCTCACTATAGTTATATACGTTTATGTTATGGGAAAGAAGAAAAAAGTCCAGCCGCCACCAAACCCTAATCCACCTTCTACTCGGGTAACGAGATCGACAAAGATTGATGATCTAAAAGTTGATAACGAGGAGGTGGTGGATCTACATAATGAAAAGGAAGCTACAAAGGTTATGCCGGATGTTCATGCTAGTCCTAAGTTAACAATATGGGATATTTGTAAGATGTCATGTGAAGAAGCTAGGATGAGATCTAATGAGTGTATGGTTAATATGGAGTCGGATTCTATTCCTACAGTGTCTGCAATGTCTACGCCGAACTCAACTAAATCGGAAAGTATGATGTCTACACCAGGTATGACCTCCCCAATGGATTCATCGTATAGATCTAGTCCTGTTGATTCGGATTCATCATGCATGGCATCTCATTTCTCTAGTCGGGAGGTTCTGGATAATAAGAAATCGTCTGAAAATTTGAAAGATCTAAAGAATCTGGACAAAAGTTTGTTATCGGAATCAAGTTTTCCGGTTAAAATCTTGCCGGAATCCTCATCGGATTTGTCTGCTAAGGATGATACCGGAAATCGAGGGGTGACGTCAGCGACCCAGGGAATGTCGGAGAATGTTCTGTGGCGGCTGATGTTGTCGTTTCTGCTAGGGTTGCGGCTGGGCCTATCGTTAACCCAGTTCAGTTGGAGGGTGGGCCAGTTAATGATGTTGGGCTTGATGGTGTGGATCTGCAATCAAACGATGTTGTTGGTATGGGTCTGGATTCAATTGAACATGCAAAACCTAGTAGGGATATCTTGGGCCAGCAGCTGAATAAGTTAGTCCAATAATTGGGCCATCACCTTCGGTGGGCCCAGTTAATTCTGTTATTGAATCTGATGGTGGGCCGAATCAAGATTGTCAGTTTGGGCCACAAAAAATTACAGCTCATGATCTACAATTTGGTTCTTTTGAATCAAATAAATTAATGAGGCCCAATTTTCAGTTTGTTTGTGACCCCAACTTGAAGTTTGGTCCGAATGGAATAGATGTTGACCCGATTTTTGGTTCGAAATATTGGAATCAAGATCTATTCTCTCAGTTAACCAAGGGGCTGGACATTGAGGAAAGTGAAACTAGACTTTTTTATGAAACTCCGGAAATTGAAGAGGGTGAAGTTCTTGTGAATCTTAACGGACATTTTATGTCAAAATGTATTAAAGCTCATCGCTTGCAACTATATGGGTATTTTGTGGGTGATACTCTTCATTTCAAACAGTAAAGGAAAATCTCATTAAAATGTGGCACAAGTTTGGATTGAAGTCCATTAACAAAAAGAATGGTGGGTTCTATTTCTTTACATTTGATCATGATGCGGGTATGCTTCAAGTTCTTGAAAGAAACCCATGGTTAGTGAAAAACATTCCCCCTGTACTACAACTTTGGCAACCGGATACTATTTTGTCGAAGCCAGATTTGGATAAAGTGCCAATATGGGTAACAATACGTGATCTTCCACTATGCTTATGGAATGGAGGTAATATCGGGCAGATTGTTAGTGGAGTTGGAAGACCGTTAATGCTAGACAAGGCAACATATGAACGTTGTGAGACCAAACGCGGACCTTTAAGCTTTGCTCGAGTTCTTGTGGAGGCTCATGCTTCTTGTGGCTTGCCTAATCGGGTAAAGGTTAGATTTCCATCTTTGAATGATTTACCGGGTAAAATTACGTATCTTGATTTGTCATACAAATGGAAACCGCCGCGATTGTGGAAACGTAACATGTTCGGCCATTTTGAAAATAGTCATGAAGTGAGTAAAGAGCCGGTTGAAAAGATGAAGAAGGATAAAAATGTTATTGTTCCACCGGTCTCTAAACCTATTTAAAAAAAAGCCGGTTGTACAAGATGATGGATTCACTTTAGTTTCACGGAAAAAATCAAATGTTAAGTGGGCTCCTTTGGCAAAACGGGATGTTAGTAGGCTGATACATGGTCCAAAAATGGGTGGTGCAGGCCCATCGGCTGCTAACAGTGAGGTTAAGGACAATTCTAGTGGACCTGGTAGGTTTTTGGGCCCAGCTATGCCCAGCGAAAAAGCTGCTGGGCTTAGCAGTGTCGCTGGATTAGTGGGGAGGGGAAAAAATATGGCTGATGGCCCAGGCCCAGCTCCTTATTCGGTTGACTTTGCACCATTAAAACCACTAAGCCCAAGCAATACAGGCCTAAATCAGAATTCTGCTGGCCCAAGTTTGGATAAGAAATTGAGTTATGTTCAAAGGTTACAAAATGAGGCCCAAAAGAAGGGAAGTGGGTTTTTTGATATCTCCAAAAATATAGTTGGGCCTCGGCAAGTTGAAACAGAAAACTCATTTGGTACACTTCAAGGCGAAGATGATTGTTATGATACCGAGTATGGCCTTTGGGAGAAAGAAATGATGTTGGTTCGGGAGTTTTATATAACGAAAATGCACCCGCCGGATGATGTTTACTCGTCTTGGTCGGATAAGATGAAGGCCTATTATGAGATGTTGACAAAGATTGACCCGGTGAATGATGCTTTCATTGAAAAGAACGATGAAGATGAGGTAGAGGTTGCGTCCGAGACGGATGAATCGGCACGAGACATCGTTCGAGGAGCTTAGCTTTTTCTTTTCTTTAGTTTGTTTTGTTGTTGTATGGTTGTTTTGTTGAGGTTTAGTCTTTGGTCAGTCGCCTTGGCTAAATGCTCGTTCTTTGTAATCTTTTATTTGATCATTATTAATAAAAGTTTGCTCGGGGGTTCTCGTTTCCCAAAAAAAAATACTAATGATTAACCCTAAAATTAAATCCTAAAGCTAAACCCTAATATAAGACCCCAAATCCAAACCCTAATATCTTTAGGGTTAAGATATCCTAGTTAGGGTTCGACGAGCCGGTTCCAACGCCCCTGGAATGAGTCCAATCGGAGTTCGTTTGAGCCGGTTCCCCATTTTTGTAGTGTTCCCCAATGAACCTCACACCATATATATATATATATATATATATTGATGATATTATTTATATTTGTATACTACGAAATACAAAAGTATCATTAGAGATTTATAGCATTATGAAATTTACATATTCTAAATGTTTTAACACTTTTTGTTGTTGATGATGATATGTATGTAGATTGTCATATATTAATTTATTGTAGTTTCTGAAACCATAAAATTATATAAAAGTTAGAATAGAAAAAATATATCTAAATAGCTCAACGGGTAATTTTTTAAATAAAGACTAATGGGTATACCCGATAATTGAGGATATGCTCGACAGCTGACGAGTATTAAGATAGAACAAAACTTTACAATCGGGTATGACACTGGAATTATCAATACCCTATGAATAGCACTTATACAATCAAATCGCATTTGCCAAGTCTTTTTAGTTATAATAATTTGATAACATTACACTTTATTTTGTTCTTTCTCAAACTAAATGAGTAACATAGAAAATGATATTACTGATATGCCTTATTTTATATACATTTCATTGGTCGAATTCCCTACATTTTGACGAGTTTATGTATGATTTTCTCATGTTTTCGATACTAATTTAATTACTTCATGAATTTTGAGGGCATGGCGGAAAATAAAGCGGTTGGATGAAGAAATCAAGAAAACTGGAAGAAGTGAAGATATCGTGGATAGCTATGCTGAAAAAGAAAAAAAAGTATTGTAGCTGTTGAAGACCCCTTTGTGGACCGCAAGGGGCGTGCAATACGGAAGGGACCTCAGGCGATGGAAAATTATTAAATTCCCCTTGCGGACCGCAAGGGTGTGCAATACGGTCTGCAAGGTAAACGCGAAACAAAAAAAATAACTTTATAAACCTTTTCAGCCATAGGGTTTTAACACTTTGCAATTTATACGATTCTAAGCAGCTTTGAGGTGATTTTGTGAGTTCTAGGAAGCACATGATTCAAGTTTTGAGCGGTTCAAGTTCGATTACATATTGTTTATTTGTACTTTTTGCGTTAAAACCATGATCTCTTTTGTTTTGATTTCTGATTTGAACATGTTTATGATTAATACGAGTAGCTAAATCATTTGTAACTAACTACTTGGGTTAGATAAACTCATGGTTGCAAAAGTCGCTAGGCGCCCTCTAGTCGGTCGACCGGGAGTTGAGAGTACTCGGCCTAGGCGGAGAGTAGTCAGACATGTTAAATTATAAGTAAATTAGTTTTCAGGAATTATATATATATATATATATATATATATATATATATATATATATATATGTAAAATAACATAAATTTATTAATATTTATAACAAAATACGTGAACATGATATTAAAAAATTGACAAACATAGAAATTATGTTTTTTTTAAATCAAACTCGGCCCGAGTTGACCTACTAGATCCGATTCTGACCAAGGTTGACCGCGTCTGATCGATTTCGAGTAATTAGGCACAGTTGAAGAAAGTCGTTTCGGCAGGCTACCTTGTAGCGCTTACTCGGAGAGTACTCGACCTTGGAGACCTTGTTTTACAACCATGGATAAACTAGACCATTGTGATGATTGACGTCTGTTTTTGATTGAAAGTGTTGATTTACGCAATTATTCATTGTTTCTGATTCCAATTTTCGTATACTAGTGTTAATTGATCTTGTGGTTGTTCATTGGTTTTGTTGATTTAGGCACATAGAAATATACCCTAGACTTACAAACTAATCTTGTCCGTTTATCGTTAGGTTTTCGGTCTAGATTTTGTATTTAGAAATAAACAAGTAAACATCCATAAAAAAACAATTAACCAAAGTGTATGATTCCTTCTTGATGATTTGAAAGATAATTCGGGATTGCTAGGATATTAGCTAAACATTGTGTGATAGTTGGGTGACCAATAGCTTGGGTTCAGTTGTTTATTCATGGTTGGGGTTTCCTAGGGTTTAAGTTGCTAGGTTTAATCAGCTTCACAATTTGAGGATTTTGACACCATAGTTGTCTTATATCTGATAATTTTGGGGATTTGGTATCGATAGGTCGAGTCGTTCCATTTTAGCACTTCAACACTTCGTTCCACTTCCGTGCATGATTTATCATCCTTAGTGGGAGGTTTATCGGGTAGATTAAGGTCTTCAATCAATTACCAGAGTCAGGATATCATTGCATGTGTCTAGGGTGTCAACGCCTAGGTAGAACCTTTCCACCATATCTGATCTTCGATCCAGTTTCTCGAGTTTGCTTTGTTGAGTCGTTTGTGTGAAATCTCAGTTTACCGCTTTCTTAGTTATTTGTTTCATTAGGTTTAGTAGAAAATCCCAACAATCAACATTAAAATAGGCTAGTATTCAACAAAGTTTCATTATCGAGAGTTCGCCCATAGTGTCCACAAATTGATATCCGGTCTTGCCTACTTGCTACACCACGACCCGTACACCTACCGATTGTGTGTGGGTTAGTTTGGTGATTCCTATTTTAAAACTTGTTTCAAACTAATATGTACACTTTTCACACATCAATTACAGATTATTTATAAAAGATATTTAAGTTCCAATGTATGTGTAGTTTGTAGTAGAATTCAATAGATGATATTCTAGTTCCAATTTGTATGTTTAGGCTAGAGATCATGTACAAGAGGGAGTCTTCGTACGAATCGTAGGAGACAATATGAGATTGACAAGTGTTCTTTTCAATTTAAGGAGGGAATGATATTATGGTCATTCTCCCTTAAACCTACTTCATCCCCGATTTTCAAACAACAATAACTTTTTCATACACTAGTATTTTTTTTTATAAATTACACCGTATTAACAAGCATTTCATTCTCTTGAGTTTGAGCAAACTATTGCTGTAGTTTTCTTAATTTTTAAAATTTTTATTTTACAAGCTATAAAGTTATGTGATTTATGTTTGTTATGCGATTATGTTCCAGTACGTAATTACCTACCATATGTGCAAGCAGTAACAAATGCTCAATGTGATCCTTCATCTATAATCGTACCATATGTAACAAGTGTAACGTCACATGATTATGTATCCGTACGTAATTACGTTCTTATAGTTTTTATATTGTCCAATGTTTTTTACGAAAGTGATGCTTATTATGTGATTATACATTCAATATAATGAGAACTTAATTATTTTTATGTTATTACGTAATTAGATCTGTAATATAAGTCGTTATTTAATTATAGATGTAGTGTTATATTGAGCTTTTATCACTGCTTTTTGCACACATGGTACGTGATTAGATTGAGCATTTGTTACCACTTTTGTACACATGGTATGTGATTATTACATTGAGCATTTCTTACTGCTTTTGAAGCATTTGTTACTGCTTTTGAACACACGGTACATGATTCTGGATTTTGGTATACATTGAGTATCTAGTACATTATTTAGGCATTCATTGATCATTTGGTACGTGATTATAGATGTAGTGTTATATTGAGAAGTTGCATTGCTTGCACATATGGTAAGTGATTTAGGTATTCATTGATTATGTTCCAATATGTAATTACGTATTGGAACATAATCACGTAACGTTACACAATCATGAAACTTTATAGCTTGTAAAATAAAAAGTTTTAAAAATGATGAAAACTATAACAATAGCCTATTCAAATTAAAGAGAAGAGTTAACTTCGTTTTTGCTCCATGCGGTTTGGTTATTTTAACTTTTTTGCCCCAATAGTTAAAGAACATCTATTTCCTCCTTAAGGTTTCCATTTTATTTCTAGTTTGCTCCCTGCTTTAAACTTTGTCCAAAATGTCTGTTAATTATAAGGTTGTTTTGGTAACTTTAAGTCTTTTCACCTAAATAAACGTCAAACTTGTTTATTTTACATAAAAATAATATCAATCTTATTTATTTTAAACTCTCTCTCCTACCCACACTCACCACCACCAGCCGCCGCCAATGCCATCACCACGAGTCACCACCTATCAGAATACCCTTCAAAAACCCAAATCCAAACCCACTCTCACCCAATCAAACCCACTATCACCAAGCCAAGTGCTATCAAGGCAAATCATATACATGAAATTGAACAACATTTCAGACCTTAAAAATTGACTAAATAGTTATGCACATGATCAACAAGATGAAATTCAGATACTTAAATCCAATTCTTCTCAAAAAATTTGACAAATCATCAACAACTATATATTTATGTATCATATATCTATAGATGCATAATAAGAAAATTCTAGTTCTTTATAATTCTCTCTCACCACCACCACCCTAGCCGCAATGACCTGGTGACGACCACCACCAGCCACAAGCACATATCGTCGAACAATGTTGTTTGAAAACTTAGTCTGTAAGTGCCAAAATCTGTGGATCTTTCAATGATATCAACGAACTATGTGTTTGTGCGGAATCCAAACACGCAACGATTCAAGAATTATAAGATGAAGAACAGAAGAATCACTTTAAACTGCACATTTCTATTACTTGAGAGCAAAATGTCCAGTACAGAGAATTCTGATTATAACTGTTAACCTATGAATGAACCCATCACCTTGTTTATATACTACAAGGGTTACGAACTCACCAAGGCCCATGTGAGCATGCTCACGGCCTGGCCCAACACATAAACAAGCCCAAACACCACTAAACTATAGAATCATTATTCTTTCCAACTCGAATCAAGATCCAACATGATTAATACATAAAATATACCCTTACTATCTCCCCCTAGGATTATACTATTAATCTAAGTCTGGTGACTTTTGCATCTCATTTGATCTTATCCATGTCTTGATTTGTAGTATCTGTCACACCCCGACCCGCAGCGGAATAAGAGTCGAGGCATAATTGGGTTATCACCAAAGCTCATGATGTTTACTAAAATGTTTCATATTTATTATATTCAAATTACAACTTAAATATTCAAAACAAAATTCATACAATTATAAGGAAATGAAACTACATAATTATTCCAAGACTTAAACTTGTTTATTCTTCTAAGCCTTCCTATATGTTTCTTGTCTCAGCTGGATCACCTGTATCATGTGTAAAACGGGGGATATTTTGGGTCAACAAAAGTTGGCGAGTGAACCTTGATAAAACATTATTACTAATTTCTTGTTTTATTAAATAAGGAAAATTTGTGCAAATATCACATGTGAGCAAACATATATAAATAAACAAACACAAACCACTTTGAATGAGTATATGATATGAATGATGATGAATGTGAGATCAAGGCTTAATCAAACGGAGCCGATCTTATGAGGCACCTGATGCTCAACCCGTCTCCCACGGGGAACTGATGGGCCTAATGAAATGCGTGCCCTGAAAATGATAAATCCAATCTACATATAATCAACACAACAATTGATACACATTTGATACACATTTGATCACGGATATGATGAATGCACAAGTGTTTACATATATAATAGAAGAATTATACGACACATGATACACCCCAAAACATGATTAAAACGGGGAATTGATAGAGATTCACTCACAATGGGTGCGTTCTTTGATGACGATGAGTGCGCACGAATTTATGATTCAATCGACAAGGGAAGAACTAACCTAGATAATAACAACACGATTCGATAAATAATTAAATTTTATTTGAGATTAGTATTTTTAATTAGTGCCTTTAAATGGGATTTTTAGATTTCTTTTTGTGAGTTTAAGGAAATTTTCTAACTTTAATAATCTTATTTTTAAGTATTTTCAAATAATTTTTCATTTAAATAAATAAATAAAAAGAAATAAAAAGTTGACTTTTTGACCGTTGACCGTTGACCGTTGACCGGGCCTTGACCGGTCAGACAATGTTCTTTTATGCGCTGAGTGAGGTTCAAACTTGGGACCTCTCGTATACGTGCACGCAGCTCTACCAACTGAGCTACGTGTCTAACCCGAAATAAACTCAGATTTAATTATATTTATATACTAACTAGAATATTTCATAAATTAGTTATTTTTAAAAAAGGTTTTAAAATCTGCAGAACCGGTGCGTATATCCCGCATCGAACCCGTGACCATTGCTTTGATTTACACCCAGCCCAACCAACTGGGCTGGGTGTCTAACCCATTTAAATTAAGATTTATATTAAACTTAAGTACTATCTGAGGGGTGTTCTGTTAAACTTAAAAGAAAAAAATGTTTTGTTATTGCGGGAACCGGATACGTACACGAATCGAACTCGGGACTTGAATGTTATAATTGCACACAGTCCACCGCTGGACTGTGTGTCTAACCCGTTTGAATATCCAATTTTAATTATACTAATACTTATATCCGACTTCATCTTCTTCGTTTATAAGAACACTGAACAGTGAAATCCGACTGTTTTGTTTAATCGATCACAACTTATACTTGATTGAAATGGACAGAAAAATTAAATGATATGGTATACCAGAACAGCGAGTTTGCTTCAGTTTTCCGGCAAGTGTCGTCGGCTCTGATTTGCGATGTCCGGCTGTATGAACTGTTTAACAGTTTTGATTATTGGTTGGAACGATTAAAGTATAAATTAAGAGATAGCAGAGAAGTTTAGACAGTTATACCGACCGATGAATGAACGCGGTTTTCTGTCTAGCGATTCCGGCAGGATTCCGGCGAAATTGGAAATCTCCGGCGACGAGCTTTTGAGGAATTTCAACTTCGAAAAAGTGTGCGGTTCTGAGCGAAAGGATTTCCGGAAGATTGAGTGGGTATTTATAGGGAAGAACTGGATGAATTGGGTCCGATTTTGAGTCTTGATTCGCGGTCAAAGGTTTTCCGGCAGTTATGACCGAAATAGACGGCCGGCAACGGTTATGATTGATGTCGATGATCGGTTATCGCGTTTTAGTCAAGAGGGAAATGACCAAAATCGCGGATTGCCGGATTTTCCGGTGATTGCGAGTTTTGAGTGCGTGGTGATCTCTGGTTTTGAATTCGGGTTTTACTTTAAGTATTATTTATTTCAGTATTTTCACAAAGAAGGCGTGTGGCGGAGTGGTGTGTTGTGTGTTTGTTCATGCGGGTGACCCGGGTTCGAAATCCGGCGTCTCCAGTTATTTTTTTATTCATTATTCATTATTTATTATTAATTATAAATTATGGTTTTTAAATTCTAATATATTTATTAGTTATGTATTGTTTAAAATTAATATCAACCATAAATACGCAACGAAATTTATAAATGGATATTTGATTGATAAACGAAGCGGTTTTTGAAAACCCGTTTTTCGACGAATGTTACAGTATCCCCTACTTTTAGAAATTTCGTCCCGAAATTTAAGTAGTAGTGGTAACAGGAAAAAGATGCAGGTATTTCTCGCGCATTGAGTCTTCACGTTCCCAAGTAAACTCAGGTCCTCGTTTTGACTCCCAACGCACCTTGACAATTGGAATACGACTTCGTCTTAAACGCTTCTCTCCGAAGTCCATGATTTCTACTGGTCTTTCAATGAAGTGCATAGATTCATCGATCTGAATGTCTTCTAGGAATATGGAGGTTTTCATCGGCGAGGCACTTCTTCAAGTTTGATACGTGGAATGTGGGATGAATTCTGTTGAGCTCTTCTGGTAGGTTAAGCTTGTATGCTACAGGACCTACTCGTTCGAGTATCTTGAAAGGTCCTACGTAGCGTGGTGCTAGCTTGCCCTTCTGGCCAAAACGAACCACTCCCTTCCACGGTGATACTTTTAAAGTACTTGATCCCCAATGTCAAACTCCAAGGGCTTTCGTCGTTTGTCTGCATAACTCTTTTGATGACTTTGAGCCGCTAGAAGATTGTTTCGAATTTGAATGACCTTGTCGGTTGTTTCTTGAATTAACTCTGGACCGGTGATTTGTGATTCCCCAATTTCGTGCCAACATACTGGAGATCGGCACTTACGACCATATAAAGCTTCGAAAGGAGCCATGCCGATACTTGAATGATAGCTATTGTTGTACGAAAATTCAACTAATGGTAGATGAGCGTCCCAATTCCCTTTGAAGTCTTTGACACATGCTCGAAGCATGTCTTCAAGAGTTTGGATGGTGCGTTCAGATTGTCCATCAGTTTGAGGATGAAAAGCGGTACTGAGGTCTAATCGTGTACCCAAGGCGGTTTGTACGGCTCGCCATGTTCGTGAAGTGAAACGACCATCACGGTCTGAAATGATGCTTAAAGGTACACCATGACGGCTTACGATCTCGCTGATGTAGATACGAGCTAACTTCTCGTTTTTGAAGTCCTCGCAAATCGGAATGAAGTGAGATGACTTTGTAAGACGATCAATGATTACCCATATAGTGTCATACCCACTGGAGGTGTGAGGTAACCCGGTGATGAAATCCATGGTTATGTTTTCCCACTTCCATACAGGTATTTCGGGTTGGACTAGAAGTCCTGAAGGTCTTTGATGTTCAGCTTTTACTTTGGAACAGGTAAGGCACTTGGAAACAAAAACAGCGATATCCTTTTTCATGCCAGGCCACCAGTAGGTGTATCGTAGGTCTTGATACATCTTGTCGGCTCCTGGGTGTACAGAGTACCGTGTTTTGTGCGCCTCATTCATGAGGAAATCAAGAAGGTTATCGCGATCAGGAATCCATATGCGATTTAGATAGTATAGAATACCGTCGGATTTGGTTTCGATTTTGAGTTCAGCTCCACATGACAGCTCATCGCGTACGTCATTTTCTGTTACAGAAACATGTTGAGCTGCTCGGATTCGATCTTTGATGTCGGTTATGATTTGCGAACAGAAAAGACGAATGGAGTTCGCATAACCTTTTCGACTGAGCGCATCGGCCACTACGTTTTCCTTGCCAGGATGATACCGAATTTCACAGTCGTAGTGGTTGAGAAGTTCGACCCATCTTCGTTGCCTCATATTCAACTCCTTTTGGTTGAAGATATGTTGGAGGCTTTTGTGGTCAGTGTATATTTCACACTTGGTACCATAGAGGTAATGTCTCCATATCTTGAGAGCGAACACAACGGCTCCAAGTTCCAGGTCGTGGGTGGTGTAATTCTTCTCATGAACTTTGAGTTGCCTAGAAGCATAGGCTATCACTTTTCCTCTTTGCATTAATACACAGCCTAGCCCTTGCCCTGATGCGTCGCAATATACTACAAAGTCATCGCAACCTTCAGGGAGTGTGAGGATAGGTGCGTCACAAAGTTTTTGCTTTAGAGTTTGGAAGGCTTCTTCTTGTTTAGGTCCCCATATGAAGGGTTTTCCTTTATGAGTCAAAGCCGTGAGTGGTACAGCAATACGGGAAAAATTGGCAATGAAGCGTCGATAGTAACCAGCCAAACCGAGAAATGACCTTACTTCGGTAGGGGTACGCGGCGCTTGCCATTCTTGCACTGCCTTGATTTTTGAAGGATCGACATGTATTCCCTTGTCATTGGCGACATGTCCAAGGAATTGTACTTCTCCTAACCAGAATTCTCATTTTGAGAACTTAGCGTAGAGCTTTTCAGTCCTTAAGAGTGTAAGGATGAGTCGAAGGTGTCGTTCATGATCAGATTTAGACTTGGAGTAGATAAGGATATCGTCGATGAAGACTATGACGAAATGATCGAGGTAGGGTTTGCATACCCTATTCATTAGATCCATGAATACAGCGGGGGCGTTGGTTAAACCGAATGGCATGACCATGAATTCGTAATGACCATAACGAGTCCGGAAGGCGGTCTTTGGGATGTCTTCTTCATGTACTCTGAGCTGATGATAACCAGAACGAAGATCGATTTTTGAGAAACAGGTGGCACCTTGAAGTTGGTCTAAGAGGTCATCAATGCGAGGTAGTGGGTAGCGATTCTTAACCGTTAACTTGTTGAGTTCTCTGTAGTCGATACACATGCGAAACGTTCCATCTTTCTTCTTCACAAAAAGAACAGGTGCACCCCAAGGCGAGGAGCTAGGACGTATGAATCCTTTGTCAGTCAGTTCCTGCAGTTGACTGGCCAGCTCTTGCATTTCGGATGGGGCTAACCTATAAGGAGATTTTGCGACTGGTGTAGCGCCAGGTACAAGATCGATGCGAAATTCAACTTCTCTCACAGGAGGGAGTCCTGAAATGTCGTCGGGAAAGACTTGTGGGAATTCTTTCACAACTGGGATATCTTCGAGTTTCCTTTCCTTGTTTCCCTTTTTGACGACGTGAATGCGACATAGTTCTTGCGGAGATATCTTCGGGCTTGAAGGCAGGACATTAGTTTGAGTCCTTTCGAAGGGGTTTCTCCAAAAATACGTAGGGTCTGACCGTCTGCAAGAGGAATGCGAATGAACTTTTCGCGGCATACTACTTCAGCGTGATGCTGGCTGAGCCAGTCCATACCGATGATAACATCGAAACTTCCCAACTTCATAGGAATGAGGTCAACTGGAAAATCGTGATCGTTTAGAGTGAGGGTACAATCGCGTATAATAGAATTTAATGAAACGGGTTTTCCGTCAGCAACTTCCACCGTTAGAGATTCCATGAGATTAACACGAGTTTGGTTGAGGATAGGTTCAAATTCTAAGGACACAAAACTCTTATCCGCGCCAGTATCGAATAACATGGATGCATAACTACCATTGATGAGAAACATACCGTTAACCACGTTGTTGTCAGTCCTAGCTTGGTTGGCATTGATGTTGAAAGCTCTTCCTCTAGCAGGTGGAGGAGCTTGGTTAGCTTGGTTTACTGGGTTCACTTGGGCTTGAGCATGGATGATGTTCACTAAGCGTGGACAAGTGTTTCTGAAGTGGTTTGGGTCCCCACAGTTGTAACAAGCTCGCATGGGTTGCATCATGGGGTAGTTGGGTTGGTAGTAAGTTTGGGCTGTGTGTGGTACAGGTGGTAGAAGTAAGGATTGTTGGGCTTGACCCACTATCTGATGGTGGGTTTGGATTGGGGGTTGATCGCGGTTCATTCATTGAAGAGTACGACAGGTTTGGATGGTGTGACCTGCACGGCCACAACTTGTGCAATGTTGGCAAAGAGTTTCGGGAGGGTGGTGGTATTGACAACGGTTGCATTTTGGGTGTGGGCCGGTGTATGGCTTTTTAAATGGTGCAGCTGAGGGAGCAATTTGGGTGAGGTGCAGCAGTGATAGGGGGTTGGTTTGGGTGACAGCAAAATTCTTGCCATTACGTTTTCTCTTACCAGCAAACCTTGAGGATGAGACTGGGTGGTTTGTAGTTGAGGTCTCTATGGGTGCTTTCTTCTTTTCATCTTTGAATTTGCCGTTCCGAATGCGATTTTCAGTGAGTTCTGTAGCTAACTCCATCGCGGCTTCAAGTGTTGCAGGCGAAGTGCTTAAAACTGAGTCTTGAATTTTCGAGGGAAGACCTCGAATGTAGTGTTCAACCAAGCGGTACACGAGGGTGAACAGATTAGGGATCATCTGGTTTAGCTCGAGAAATCTTTTATTATAGGAAGTGTGATCTCCTTCCTTTTGTTTTAGTGAGTGGAATTCATCTTCCAGCTTTTTGATTTCGCTTCTTGGACAGAAGCGTCTTGTCATGAGTTCCCTTAACTCTTCCCATGTTAAGGCCATGGCATCTTCAACTCCTCGTTTACCCTTTCCCGTGTTCCACCAGGTAAGGGCTACCCCAAACAGTCTTCCAGTTGCATAACGTACCTTGCGATCCTCGGGACAATCGCAATTGAGGAAAGTGTTCTCCATTTCTTCAAACCAGTGAAGGAGAGCAGTAACACCTTCGGTCCCTTCATACTTTGGGGGATCGCAAGATTTGAAGTGTTTGTAGGAGCACTTTTTGGAGGGAGGGTTGGCGACGCTCTGGTCTTCTTGATTGGGAGGGTTGATGGGATTTGCGGTGAGAGCTTGTTGAACTTGAATTACGATGTCAGGAAGCACTGCAGCCATTTGTTTAGAAATTTGTGTGGCCAAGCGTTCATTGGATCTTCCTGACTTTCTACCTCCACGTAGTTGCCTAGCCGACATCTACAGGAACATACATAGGAATATTGTGAGTTTAAGAAGTTTCTAGGTGTCATGTGTCGTTAAAAGAATAAAAATAACATAACTAACAATAATGCAACTACATCCATAGGATGTCTTGGGTTTGCTCATGTTTGGGCCTCCAATGTCCCCCATACCATCGCCTGTGTAGTCATGTGGGCCCCCACGACTATTGGGCTTGGTAGGATTCACATTGGTGTTGGCGGATTAACACTCGCATCACCCGAATGAAAACCGTAAAATATGATTGCGAGATGTATGGTAGGAGGGTGTCCAGGTGTAGACACAATGACAACTCAAAGTGGGGTTAGCTCACACGACGTTTGGTATAGCATGCTTTGGCCTAATAGGTCCTTCGTACTCTCATCGTTAGTCCCCAGGTAGGAAAACTGGTCCTTTATTTTGGATTTATACGAATGCCAAGCCTAGACAGGACGTTCCGACTACCGGTACTCGTACCCTTCCAGTTACTACATGCCCGTCATGAGAACTCACTTTGATGTGATTTGAAAATACAAAAATCATTACAAAAATCATGGAAATCGTGAGGTGTGTGCTCTCATGGATATGATATGTTATGAGGATATGATTCATGATGAGCATTGTATAATATTATGTATTCGTGAGCATGCTTGCATAACATTGAGTGTAACAATAAACATAAAGCATATAAACATCATGAATTTTGTATGTAACGCATAAGCAATTTAAAATTTTAATCAACTATAGTATAGGCTCTAAGGTTCTAATAACCAATCCTATATCCCTATAGTCATGGCTCTGATACCAATCTGTCACACCCCGACCCGCAACGGAATAATAGTCGAGGCATAATTAGGTTATCACCAAAGCTCATGATGTTTACTAAAATGTTTCATATTTATTATATTCAAATTACAACTTAAATATTCAAAACAAAATTCATACAATTACAAGGAAATGAAACTACATAATTATTCCAAGACTTAAACTTGTTTATTCTTTTAGGCCTTCCTATATGTTTCTTGTCTCAGCTGGATCACCTGTATCATGTGTAAAACGGGGTATATTTTGGGTCAACAAAACTTGGCGAGTGAACCTTGATAAAACATTATTACTAATTTCTTGTTTTATTAAATAAGGAAAATTTGTGCAAATATCACATGTGAGCAAACATATATAAATAAACAAACACAAACCACTTTGAATGAGTATATGATATGAATGATGATGAATGTGAGATCAAGGCTCAATCAAACGGAGCCGATCTTATGAGGCACCTGATGCTCAATCCGTCTCCCACGGGGAACTGATGGGCCTAATGAAATGCGTGCACTGAAAATGATAAATCCAATCTACATATAATCCACACAACAATTGATACACATTTGATACACATTTGATCACGGATATGATGAATGCACAAGTGTTTATATATATAATAGAAGAATTATACGACACATGATACACCCCAAAACATGATTAAAACGGGGAATTGATAGAGATTCACTCACAATGGGTGCGTTCTTTGATGACGATGAGTGCGCACGAATTTATGATTCAATCGACGAGGGAAGAACTAACCTAGATAATAACAATACGATTCGATAAATAATTAAATTTTATTTGAGATTAGTATTTTTAATTAGTGCCTTTAAATGGGATTTTTAGATTTATTTTTGTGAGTTTAAGGAAATTTTCTAACTTTAATAATCTTATTTTTAAGTATTTTTAAATAATTTTTCATTTAAATAAATAAATAAAAAGAAATAAAAGTTGACTTTTTGACCGTTGACCGTTGTCCGGGCCTTGACCGGTCAGACTGTGTTCTTTTATGCGCTGAGTGAGGTTCAAACTCGGGACCTCTCGTATACGTGCACGCAGCTCTACCAACTGAGCTACGTGTCTAACCCAAAATAAACTCAGATTTAATTATATTTATATACTAACTAGAATATTTCAGAAATTAGTTATTTTAAAAAAAGGTTTTAAAATCTGCAGAACCGGTGCGTATATCCCGCATAACCCGTGACCATTGCTTTGATTTGCACCCAGCCCAACCAACTGGGCTGGGTGTCTAACCCATTTAAATTAAGATTTATATTAAACTTAAGTACTATCTGAGGGGTGTTCTGTTAAACGTAAAAGAAAAAAAATGTTTTGTTATTGCGGGAACCGGATACGTACACGAATCGACCTCGGGACTTGAATGTTATAATTACACAGTCCACCGCTGGACTGTGTGTCTAACCCGTTTGAATATCCAATTTTAATTATACTAATACTTATATCCGACTTCATCTTCTTCGTTTATAAGAACAGTGAACAGTGAAATCCGACTGTTTTGTTTAATCGATCACGACTTATACTTGATTGAAATGGACAGAAAAATTAAATGATATGGTATACCAGAACAGCGAGTTTGCTTCAGTTTTCCGGCAAGTGTTGTCGGCTCTGATTTGCGATGTCCGGCTGTATGAACTGTTTAACAGTTTTGATTATTGGTTGGAACGATTGTAGAGAAGTTTAGACAGTTATACCGACCGATGAATGAACGCGGTTTTCTGTCTAGCGATTCCGGCAGGATTCCGGCGAAATTGGAAATCTCCGGCGACGAGCTTTTGAGGAATTTCAACTTCGAAAAAGTGTGCGGTTCTGAGCGAAAGGATTTCCGGAAGATTGAGTGGGTATTTATAGGGAAGAACTGGATGAATTGGGTCCGATTTTGAGTCTTGATTCGCGGTCAAAGGTTTTCCGGCGGTTATGACCGAAATTGACGGCCGGCAACGGTTATGATTGATGTCGATGATCGGTTATCGCGTTTTAGTCAAGAGGGAAATGGCCAAAATCGCGGATTGCCGGATTTTCCGGTGATTGCGAGTTCTGAGTGCGCGGTGATCTCTGGTTTTGAATTCGGGTTTTACTTTAAGTATTATTTATTTCAGTATTTTCACAAAGAAGGTGTGTGGCGGAGTGGTGTGTTGTGTGTTTGTTCATGCGGGTTACCCGGGTTCGAAACCCGGCGTCTCCATTTATTTTTTTATTCATTATTTATTATTATTTATAAATTATGGTTTTTAAATTCTAATATATTTATTAATTATGTATTGTTTAAAATTAATATCAACCATAAATACGCAACGAAATTTATAACTGGATATTTGATTGATAAACGAAGCGGTTTTTGAAAACCCGTTTTTCGACGAATGTTACAGTATCGATCTTCATCAATCTTCTCAAGCAGTTACAGTTTCAACACGAACACTCTTTCTTGCATTTGAACAGCAGATGATGAAATAAGCGGTGGTTTTGTTTATTGTTTTGGTCAAAAATCACAATAAGGATAATGTAACCAATCTGATTTTGTGAGGTAGAGTGCTTGAATTATGAACAACTGTCTGAGCAAATATGAAATGTATACAATGATGAACATAAGGATTTATACGAGGAAAAGCCCTTGATCACTTGTAGATCACCAGCATAAAACCTCGGATAGTGAAAACTATCACTATCAACTAGATTGCACGACAAAGATTACAACTTTGGATGTACTGAGATTGTTACAATGATAACTAATGACATGTGAGTATGGTATTCGAAATAATGTCTGTGTGTGTGTTCGTCAAAAAAATTCTCTAACTTTCAAGCTCAATACCCACTAAATATCTAACTAATCCTAGCAAAACTAACTATCCAAAATTTCAGCCATGCATCCACGTTCTCCATCAACGGTCATGACTCTCTTTGTACGTGCCATAATTAGCATATTCCTATGATATTCCCGTGTTGACTCAGCTCACTTCACATAATACCTGCAAACGTAAACTAAATACACAAGGAACAATTGTTAAAAAAAACATAGACTTAGATAGGGATCCTAAATCCTCAGGCTTCCTGCGCTATTCGCTAAGGATCCGCGATCCAGGCTCAATCTCAGGATGGATGATCCGTAGTATAAAATCCATACCACAACAATTGCCCCCAAAATATGAGGAATTAATGGTAACTAAATGAGTCATATTTTCGTTGAAACTATTCGTTGCCTAGCAACTAGCCATTATACACGGACTAGCCGTTACTGCAGTGACGTCATCTACAAGACCCCTCCTGCAACAATCATTATTATATATAGGGAATAAATAGAGATGAAATCTTCATTTAAAACCTAATATTGGTAATTCAAAATCACCATCCGGAAGCTTCAAGGTATTCTCTCTCTTCTCTGTTCTTTAAAGTTATCTTTTCTTTTCCTTCTTCTCTCAAAATCCATGGCGAAAATGGTCAACCGATCCTCACCAATCAAGGATCCTGAGAACAACAGTCCACCCCGGAGTTAGGATCTCCTTGCAAATCCTTCATCGGAGTTGTGCTGATTCACCGACCTGGAGATCGATCAGATGTACCCCTATTTCTCGGAGGGTACAATATTCAGACCTTTTGACTCTTCAATGAAGAGTGATTGCATATCCACCAATTGGGTGTGTTTTTATTTTGAACAATTCGGTTTGTACTGAACAATAGTTTTAGGGTTAAGGATCACTGATCCTTTGAACAATAGGGGGTAACAAAGGTGGATGGGTCCTTTTGTTTGTGGAGGATAAAGCCTTTGATGCCCCTCGTCTTTACTTTCCTGCACTTTTGAATTCTGCAACGTATGACCCGTTATCATGGACACCCTTTGTCAACCCAAACGGACGGGCCGTTTTTTGGTAGAAGTTTGGGTTGACAGTTTTGATAACCTTTCAAAGAGGTTCTTATAAATAAATAAAACTTAAGCTTTTGACTATGTTTGGTGTTGTTCCTTTCTGATTTGAAGATCATTATGCTTGTACTTGTTAGCAAATTCAGATTTAGGAATTCATAAGTTCTTAAAAAGAATATCAAGTATTTGTCAAAACAAGTTTTTCAAAAGGTTAAATATTATACGATCAAGGATCATGTATCCTTCCGTCCAAGATTGAGGGTAATATTTATAAACCAAAATAAGGTTGAGTAAAGGATTATACCAGTGAATCAAAGTTAGGATTTTTTATCCCTAATACTTACAGCTTTAACAAGGTGTAAAAATTAGTAGAACTCTAGGATCCAGTATCCTTATTTGTTAAGCTTCAAGAACCTGTAATAACATGCAAGTTGGGACTAAGCCAACATTAATTGAACGAGTCATTAGAAACTATGGACAAGCCCAAATAACTGGGGACAAGCCCAAATAACTAGGGACAAGCCCAACAATAAGGATAATACTTGAGCTAACATGAAGACGCTAAAAACCTTAGGATTTTGGTGTGGTCTAACCAATCATAAGTGACATGAAAATGCTAAAACCTTAACTAACGTGAAAACGTTAGAAACCTTAGGAACGGATGTATGGTACATCTACCATTATACTTAAGATCCTACATATAGCCAACAACAATGAAATTGTCAGCCCCTAAAGCGGGTACTGGTCCCATTGCCTCGAACTATACTTGGACAACTTGCGCTACTGGCGGGGTGTCAAAACCCAATTCGTGTGAAAGGTTAAAACCTTTAAACCGTAGAAGGTAATGGATACCTTAGTCTAGGGACAAGCCCGAGAAACTTTGGAGAGTTAGCCAACCTCTTGATCCTTTGTCACAAATGTAATAAACTCTGCAAAAACTTGAAACTTGATAAAATTGGATGTTAAGAATCTAACATCCTTCTCTCACAATGAATAGTAAATATAATACAAAATAATTAATTAAACATTACCAAATTAAGGATCACACATCCTTTGAGGATCCTTTAACCTGAGCTAAATATCCGAAACTCCAAGGTTCCTTGATCCTTAGTATATAAAGTTATTTTTTAGATGAATAGAATTCCAAGCTATTGGTAAGAGATCACCATCCATAGTCATCAAACGATATGCCCCCTTTTTTGCTTTAGCTTCAATGAGATAGGGGCCTTCCCATCTTGGTGCCAACTTTCCATCAACAGGATTGGTGGTATTCTAGAATGCTTTCCTTAATACCATATCACCAACTTGAAATCTTCTGACCCTGACATTTTTGTTATAAGCACCAGCTATTCTCTATTGATAGCTAGCCAATCTTATCCTTGCCAAATCTCTAAGCTCTTCCACGGTATCCAAGTCTTGAGTCAGGTTCTCAGCATTTGTTTCAGGATCATGATGCTTGTTCTGGTTGTGGGTACTACCATTTCTGTATGGATCACTGCTTCAGCTCCAAAGACTAAGGAGAAAGGAGTCTGACTTGTAGCATTCTTAGGAGTTGTTCTAAATGCCCATAAGACATAAGGCTATTCCTCAGCCCATTTGCCTTTCTTGGATCCAAGCTTCTTCTTCAAGTTGTTGATAATGATCTTGTTGGATGATTCTGCCTGGCCATTAGCTTGTGGGTGGACTGGTGTTGATGTGATCATCCTAATCCCCCAACTGTCACAAAAGTTAGTAGTACGACTCCCGATAAACTGGGATCCGTTATCACAAACACATTCAGAAGGAATTCCAAATCTAGTTATGATATTTCTTTTAATAAAGGATATGACTTCCTTTTCTCTGACTTGGGCAAAGGCTTCAGCTTCTATCCATTTGGAGAAGTTGTCTGTCATAGCCAACATGAACACTTTTCCTCCTGGTGCCTAGGGGAGCTTGCCTACTCTATCCATTCCCCATCTCATGAATGGCCAAGAAGAGGATATAGGATGTAGAGGTTCTGCTGGTTGATGAAGAATATTACTATGCCTCTGACAAGCATCACATTTCCTTGCATACTCCAGAGCATCCATCTTCATTGTAGGCTAATAATATCCTGTTCCGAGGATCCTTGAAAATAGTGTCTGCCCCCAGTGTGATTTCCACAGTCTCCTTCGTGAAAGTCCTTCAAGACTTCTTGGATCTCGGGATCCTCAATGCATCGTAGATAGGGACCTGCAAGAGATCTTTTATACAGCAAGTTATTAATTATAGTGAATTGGGATACCTTTATATTGAAGGCTCTAGGATTTTCCCCAATGGGAACTTCCCCTTTTGAATATAATTCACGATTGGAAGGATCCATGATCCTGGAATTGATTGTGCATCATCACTAGGTACAATTGCAGCATCTTCCACTATCTCCATTGTTTCATTTTCCTCGATTGCAGGAGTCAGAACATGGATGATGGGTATCTTCACATCCTCTGGCGTCTTCAGTGAGGATCCTAGATTGGCTAAGGCAATCGCTTCCACATTTTCCTCCCTGGGTACCTGTGTAAGGCTGAAAAAAGCAAAAGAATCTGCCAAATTCCAAACTATCTCTAAATATTTGATTAGGTTTTCACCTTTGACAGTTTAGGATCCATTATAATGGTTAGTAATTAATAAGGAATCTACATATACTTGAAGATACTTGATCCTCATATGCTTAACTAATTGCAAACCTGCTATCAAGGCCTCATACTCTGCCTCATTATTAGTGGTTTGAAATTCACACACAATAGATTGGGGTATAATGTCCCCCTGTGGCGATTTTCGTAACACCCCAAATCGCGTAATATGCAACAACACGCGACGGAAACACTTGGGGAGTCACGTTACAAATTGTTTCACAACCAATCTGTAACACCCCAAATCGCGTAATATGCAACAACACGCGGGGGGAACACTTGGGGAGTCACGTTACAAATTGTTTCACAACACATGGTACTAAAGTTTTTTTTATTGAATATCATATTACAATGTATTGGAATAACATAAATGAAATACAATCAAATTTTCTTTCATATTTTAAAGTCACTAAAGTCTGAGTCCATCCTATGTGTAGCATGCGGCGACAATCATCATAAAAGTAAACCTGTTATGTATAAACTAATGTCATGTGTAACAATGTCGAGTGATATCCAATGTCTTGTAATAAAATGTCATGTCTTGTCTTAGTTCAAAGTGAGTTAGGTAACGCTATGATGTGTAATATAATAAAAGCACTTATATATAGGAAGTACCAGCGGCGTATCCACCATGCTTTTATTATATTACACACGCCTCGTTATCTAAAACACTTACCATAAACCAATCGTCTAATTGTCCTTGTTATAAACTAATCGTCCTTGTATAAAACAACAACTTTGAATAAACAAAGGTTTTGTTTAAATCCAAAAGTTATGTCTTATAAACCATTGCTTTTATTGTAAAAACATATATTAGGATTGTTGGCGAATACATTCAAGCCTTGTCGACGATCGAATAAACCCTTATAAAAACAAAGGTCAATTAATGTTCATCGTATTATGTCATTCCCCAATGGATACTTTCAAACGACTAGAAAGCGGGAACGAGGTGTCAAACCTATGGTACCATAACATATTACCGGTCAGCATCAATGTTCATGAATGTATCAATATCAAGTTCAACGCACCAATATGTAAATAACAATGTGAGCGTGCTTGTGAAAATATCCTTGTAACAATGTACTAGGTATGCTAAGTCAACATACGAAGCATAATGTCTTTGAAAACATGTGTAGGTATACTAAGTCAATATACCAAATGAAGATGTCATTTGAAATCGTGTACTAGGTATACTATGTTTTCAAAACAGGTATATGTCATGAAAGCACGAAAATAGATATAGGCACAATATGTTTCACCACAAAACATTTGAAAATGTAAAAGAGGGGACTATGTACTCACTTGGGATTGCTAAAGTAACATTGAATCAAAGATCAAACAAGCTCAAAAGTCTGAGAATTCAAGCGTGTCCTAAAAACGGATAATTGTGTAAATATCGAGACTTTAATCGGCGGATCGGATATAATTAGGTCTTGTAAACCAAATGAGTGTTGGTACACATATGAAATGGTTTAACAAAGTCTACATTCTGATTTGGAAGGGTTCCTAAGTGCTTTTGACCCGTTATGACCCGTAAAGGTAGTTTAAGCCACTTTAGCGAGTCATTTGCGTAAACACGTGATCTGATGGTTAGATATGTGTTATGATAAGTCTTTAATGGTTAAACATGTTTGAGAATGTTATTTAATCAGATTACATGCCAAAATTTATGTTACATATGATTGAAGTTGATTTATTCACAAAAAGGGCGTTTTGGTCATTATTGAAGATTATAACAACTAATTATTATAACACATATCTAAATGAAATGACCATAAGGTATAACCTCAGAGGGTTATTCCCTATATAATTATGGTCACAAATATGAATTTGGTTGGGTTCAAAGCTCAACCAAATGGGTCAGATTCGAAAGTCAAAGTGGTGGTCAAAACCGTTCAACAACGATCCTAGACAAGCACTATACTAAGAGTGATGAATTAGACATGTTTTGACATGTCTAACTAAGTTGTAAAAGAGTTTTGGCACCAAAACAAACTTTTTTGACACCTGAAATTAGTTCCATCATGAAATGCACATTTATCGCATCATTGATCAAAACTTTGACTTGTCAAAATGACTAGTAAATGTGGAAATCAGTAGGCATTATCACTAAGGACCATAACCATCATGATTATGACCACATTAACAAGTTCAATTGGATTTTGATTTGACAAATTTATGATCAAAACTGAAAGTCAAACAGAAGTCAAAATGTTTGATTTTTAGCTCGATAATGCTACAAGAATTGAACAAGACTCGATTGAAACTCTTACAAATACTAAGGATGGCCAAAGAATCTCAGAGGAAAGCTCCAAAGATGGTTGCTACTTCAGGAAATGGCTGATGAGAGCAAGATGGAAGGTTGAAAAGTTTCAAATGGTTAAATCCCCATGCTATTTATAGTTAATATGAAGTCATAAGAGCTTTACAAGTGTCCATGAATCATCACCAAGTTGGATTAGTGTCAAAACACTTGTTAGAAGCAGGATATAGGGTGACAAGTTCGTTTGGTGAGTCAACAAGAGAGTTAACCAGCTGCTGCCACCTTTCTGATGTGCTGGAGCTACCTTACTAACTGTATGGGTCCAATGCTTACAGTCCGTAAGCAGGTGGTCTGGCAGCAAGTTTTAAATAGTGGCAGAACAGGTCCCTGCACACGTTTCGTCGCGTTTGGCACTTCTAACACTCGTCAACCTCATTTTCAAGCTCCATAAGGACGATAAAGCATAGAAAACTTGAAATGTGCTCAAAAATATCTCAGAGGTCGGTTCGTTTGGTCGTACGGTTGCGGTTTTCGGTTAATTACGACGAAAATCGTAACGAACGCGTGCGTGACCGTAAACGCGTAACGAACGACATTTTTGCATTCCAATCACTAATATACAATATTTTAATGATTAAATTTTTTTTGGATGTCCGTACATGTTTCGTATTAAGAAATACGCGAATTTGCATAGTTTCGCAGAATTTGCAAAATAACCCCTGAAGCTGTGAAAGTGGGTTTTTGGCATACCGAAGCCCTCGAAACTTATCTCTAAGTTATATAAAGGGTAATTAAGGTATGTTAAGCTTGTCCCATTGTTCCGGAATGTGCGTTACTATGAGAATCGGCAAACTTTCATAGTTTGTCGTAAATAGTCCCTGTGATCGAATAAGCTTGTTTTTGACGTTCCAAACCCTTCAAAACTTATCTCTAAGTTATGTAAAGGATATTTAGGTTTGCTTAGCTTATGTCACTATTCCGGAACATACGTTGCATTTGACTGATTACGTTTATGTAGCACTTTACGTATAACCTTCCAGAAATTGTTTAAGAGCTCGATTTTAACATGGATTGAAAACGTGAAGTGTCACAGTCTCCCATCCTTTAGGAAATTTCGTCCCAGAATTTATTTGTAGGAGTCTGTTTGCATAAAGCTGGAGTGCATTCATAGGAGACTGTCTTCATGAGTTTGTGTCAAATATTTGTTTTGTATGGAATCTAGGGTTTTTATCCATTTGCATAGAATACCCCATCATGGATTCCTATGTAAGGTATAACTTTATCCTTTTCCCTAGTAGTTACTTCCTCTAGTAATGCAAGAAGTGGGAATGGATCGTTATATGCATTGCGCTCATTCCCTAATGGATACTTCCTCAATTATGCTGGAAGTGGGAATGAGGAATTGGTTTATGGTAAAACTATATAAATAAATAATACTGTGAGTATCCTTTAAGAATCCAGCTATTGAGGTAGAAGGTTCTATTTGGATTTAGTTTGTGTTTCATTTCTCCAATGGATATTTCTTCAGAAGCGAAAATGAATGGATAATTCATTTCCAATGGGTACTTTGTCAGAAGCGGAATGAAAGATTGTTGAATAGGTGATTCATTTCCCGATTGATATTTCTTCGGAAGCGAAAATGAATTGATAATTCATATTCCAATGGATACTTCTTCAGAAAACGAAAATGAAAGATTGTTGAATAGGTGATTCATTTCCCTGATGGATATTTCTTAGGAAGCGAAAATGAATGGATAATTCATTTTCCAATGGATACTTCATCAGAAAACGGAAATGAAAGATTGTTGAATAGGTGATTCATTTCCCCGATGGATATTTCTTCGGAAGCGAAAATGAATGGATAATTCATTTTCCAATGGATACTTCGTCAGAAAACGAAAATGAAAGATTGTTGAATAGGTGATTCATTTCCCCGATGGATATTTCTTCGGAAGCGAAAATGAATGGATAATTCATTTTCCAATGGATACTTCGTCAGAAGTGGAAATGAAAGATTGTTAATAGATTATTTATTTCCCCGATGGATATTTCTTCGGAAGCAAAAATGAATGGATAATTCATTTTCCAATGGATACTTCGTCAGAAGTGGAAATGAAAGATTGTTAAATAGATTATTCATTTCTCCGATGGATATTTCTTCTAAAGTGAAAATGAATGGATAATTCACTTTCCAATGGATACTTCGTCAGAAGTGGAAATGAAAAATTACGACAAGAGTATTCATTCCCCAATGGATGTTTCTTCTGAAGCAGAAAGTAATGGATAATTCATTTCCAATGGATACTTCATCAGAAGCGGAATGAATTCATCATTTTCCCAATGAATATTTCTTCAGAAGAGAAAACGAATGAATAATTCAGTTTCCTCAATGGATACTTCGTCAGAAGCGAAAATGAAGATTATTCATTTCCCAATGGATATCTCTTCAGAAGCGAAAAATGAGTAGCTAATTCATTTTTCATCAATGGATACTTCATCAGATCGGAAATGAATATAGATAGTTTTCGATTCTTTTTTAGGTTAACATATATGGGTCTGGGATAGCATAAAATCTTCAAGTGATTTGGATAACGCTATGACATATATTACCATAAGAACACTTATATATAGGAAGTACCAGCGGCGTATCCGCCATGTTCTTATGATATTTAATTGCCTCGTTATCTAATCACTCTAGATTTCATGTCATCATACTTAACAGGACTTACTATGGTTCCCATGCATCGAGTTTCATAATATGTGTGCACCCATAATTACTTAACTCGTTGCATAATCCGTATAGCTTATCTTGCCAAGTGGTAGGTCATGGATATGGTCAAAGAAATGCTTTGTTTCAACAATTGGAATAGTGCGTGTGTCTCACGTGTTTCACGTCAACCAATAAGACTGTACGTTTTCCACAGATAAACGAGTTCATAGATTTGGTAAAGAATGTGCGATCAATAGATGAGATGTATTAAGAGAATTGTTCAATTTCGTAAATAATGGGAGTTTAGAAACTTGATATCTTGACACACATACGCACACAAGCACAATAGTTTATAATTGAAATGTCATTACAAAATAACTAAAAAGAGTTTTGGATAACAAAAAGGAAATCAAAATGTCAACTTCTAGTTATTTAAAACTGCATTGTTGTTGGCATGCGGCTCATTAATTCAAACATTAGGAGCACGTCCCCGAGCAGGGTTGTTAACAACTTGGTTCTGTGAAACAGCAACCCGGAAAACGTTAGCTGTGTGCCCAATGAGCCCACAATTTAAACATCTGCGGCATTGTACATTTGCATGATTTTGAAGGTTACATTGTTGCATAGAGGTGCAGTTCCATTGTATGGTCTTCTAGCAGGGGGTTGTGCTGGTTGGTTGGAACAACTTGGTTGGGTCGAGTAACCACAACAAGGTTTTGTGAAGCCTTACGCTTCTTTGACCTTTTGGAAGGTTCAGCTTTGGTTTCTTTGGGTTTCTCTTGTGTGGTTTTAGCAGCTTGTTCCTTGTCGCCCTTGCGAAACAATTTCCTTTTCTAATTTGAGACTCATTTAGGGTAGCAGAGAGTTCGATAGCCTGTCGAACAGTGGTAGGGTTGCTACCAGTAACAATGTCCTGAGCCTGACCATCAATGTATTTTTTGATTGCCTTGTCTAAAGGCGTACCATCATGGGACACAACAAACTTAGCTCCACATATCGGTCAGTGTAGGCACTATGTTCTCCACTATCCTGTTTAAGATCATGGAACTCATTCTCAAGTGCTCTTTATTCATGACGTGGGCAGAATTCTTTCATCATGGGAGCTTGAAGCTCTTCCCACGTTTGAGCCATCGCTACCTCAGCAACCCTGTCTCTTTTCATACCATTCCACCATGTAAGTGCTCTCTTTTGAAAGACACTCGAAGCAAACTCTACCTTGCGATCATTTGGGCACTTCACATAACGAAAAGTGCTTTCGATTACTTTCGAACCATTGTAGGAGCCCATTAGCTCCCTCAGACTCATAAAACTTGAGCAGTTTAGCTGAACAAAATTGTTTATAGTTGCATTGCGCAGGTGCATTGATGTTGTTATTGTTATTGTAAGCTTGATTTAGTTGGGTCACAAGGTTCGGGAGTACGACAGCCATTTGTTGCGCAATTAAATCCGCCATTTCGGCGTCTTGAGTAGCGTTGCGACGAGGAGGCATTCTAAAAGAAAGGAAACATGAGAGAAATTTGTGAGATTGACATTGAATAAATAAAAGATATTTAAAATATCGACGAAGTATAAGGATTGCGATCATTTGTTTAGTGCTAAGTGCAAACAAATGACACAGTGACTAATCAAAGTAAATGGGTCTTTATAATGTATCAAGGAGACATGCTTTAGCCTATAAGTGGACACTTACCCCAAGAGTTCCCAGGTAAGAGTGACTGGTCCGATTAATGGATTTGTACGAACACTCCAGCCTTAGACAGAACGCTCAGGGTACAGGCATCCACTCTTCCAGATTGCACGTGTTCACATTAATAAGACCCAAACCTTGACGAGATTTTTGAAAACTTTGTAGGCATGAAGCCCAAAAACAAATTATAGATGATTTCTTATGATGTTTTAGAAAAAAATGACTTTCAAGAAGGTGTTGTGTTCTTGTTCTAGGCAATCATCTAAGGATAGGTGATGGTATAGTTTTAAGAATCTAAACGCAAGAGAATTCGCGTTAGGGTCCTAGGAAGGATATAGA
Organism: Scalesia atractyloides; assembly: GCA_947069175.1. Taxonomy (NCBI): domain Eukaryota; kingdom Viridiplantae; phylum Streptophyta; class Magnoliopsida; order Asterales; family Asteraceae; genus Scalesia; species Scalesia atractyloides. The sequence continues at coordinate 36,186,120 of CAMTDV010000030.1, forward strand.
CTAGGTCAAAGTATTACTAATAACCTAATTCCCTATAACCAGTGCTCTGATACCAATCTGTAACACCCCAAATCGCGTAATATGCAACAACACGCGACGGAAACACTTGGGGAGTCACGTTACAAATTATTTCACAACCAATCTGTAACACCCCAAATCGCATAATATGCAACAACACGCGGGGGGAACACTTGGGGAGTCACGTTACAAATTGTTTCACAACACATGGTACTAAATTTTTTTTATTTAATATCATATTACAATGTATTGGAATAACATAAATGAAATACAATCAAATTTTCTTTCATATTTTAAAGTCACTAAAGTCTGAGTCCATCCTATGTGTAGCATGCGGCGACAATCATCATAAAAGTAAACCTGAAGCATATGTGAAAATAGGTACGTCAGCATAAAAATACCTGTGAGGAACATAGGTTTTTGTTGATGAGGATTCTTGGCTTTGATTTGTTAAAAATGTTTAACTAAAAGTAGCCAATGAACCTTTGTAAAAATGTTTTCTTGTGTAAAATCATATGAAAATCAAATGATTTAAAGAATGATGCATGGTTAACTTAATAACCAAAAAATGTCTTTTGTAAAACTAGTCATGTCTTTGTATGAGATATGTTGTGTCTTTTATAAAAAGTATCATGTATAAATCAAGGTCTTCGTGTAAATAAAATGTTATGTATAAACAATGTCTAGTGTAAACCAGATGTTATGTATAAACTAATGTCATGTGTAACAATGTCGAGTAATATCCAATGTCTTGTAATAAAATGTCATGTCTTGTCTTAGTTCAAAGTGAGTTAGGTAACGCTACGATGTGTAATATAATAAAAGCACTTATATATAGGAAGTACCAGCGGCGTATCCACCATGCTTTTATTATATTACACACGCCTCGTTATCTAAAATACTTACCATAAACCAATCGTCCAATTGTCCTTGTTATAAACCAATCGTCCTTGTATAAAACAATAACTTTGAATAAAAAAAGGTTTTGTTTAAATCCAAAAGTTATGTCTTATAAACCATTGATTTTATTCTAAAAACATATATTAGGATTGTTGGCGAATACATTCAAACCTTGTCGACTATCGAACAAACCCTTATAAAAACAAAGGCCAATTAATGTTAATTATATTCTGTCATTCCCCAATGGATACTTTCAAACGACTAGAAAGCGGGAACGAGGTGTCAAACCTATGGTACCATAACATACTACCGGTCGGCTTTAATATTCATGAATGTATCAATATCAACTTCAACGCACCAATATGTAAATAACAATGTGAGCATGCTTGTGAAAATGTCCTTGTAACAACGTACTAGGTATGCTAAGTCAACATACGAAGCATAATGTCTTTGAAAACATGTGTAGGTATACTAAGTCAATATACCTAATGAAGATGTCGTTTGAAATCGTGTACTAGGTATACTATGTATTCAAAACTTGTATATGTCATGAACGCACGAAACTAGATATAGGCACAATATGTTTCACCCCAAAACATTTGAAAACGTAAAAGAGGGGACTCTGTACTCACTTGGGATTGCTAAAGTAACCTTGAATCAAAGATCAAACAAGCTCAAAAGTCTGAGAATTCAAGCGTGTCCTAAAAACGGATAATTGTGTAAAATCGAGACTTTAATCGGCGTATTGGATAGAATGAGGTCTTGTAAACCAAATGAGTGTTGGAACTCATATGAAATGGTTTAACAAAGTCTACATTCTTATTTGGAAGGGTTCCTAAGTGCTTTTGACCTGTTATGACCCGTTAAGGTAGTTTAAGCCACTTTAACGTGTCATTTGCGTAAACACGTGATCAGATGGTTAGATATGTGTAATGATACGTCTTTAATGGTTAAACATGTTTGAGAATGTTATTTAATCATATTACATGCCAAAATTTATGTTACATATGATTGAAGTTGATTTATTCACAAAAAGGGCGTTTTGGTCATTATTGAAGATTATAACAACTAATTATCATAACGTATATCTAAATGAAATGACCATAATGTATAACCTCATAGGGTTATTCCCTATATAACTATGGTCACAAATATGAATTTGGTTGGGTTCAAAGATCAACCTAACAGGTTAGATTCGAAAGTCAAAGTGGTGGTCAAAACCGTTCAACAACGATCCTAGACAAGCACTATACTAAGAGTGACGAGTTAGACATGTTTTTACATGTCTAACTAAGTTGTAAAAGAGTTATGGCACCAAAACAAACTGTTTTAACACCCGAAATTAGTTCTGTCATGAAATGCACATTTATCGCATCGTTGACCAAAACTTTGACTTGTCAAAATGACTAGTAAATTGGAAATCAATAGGCATGATCACTAAGGATCATAACCATCATGATTATGACCACATTAACAAGTTCAATTGGATTTTGTTTTGACAAATTTATGATCAAAACTTAAAGTCAAACAGAAGTCAAAATGTTTGATTTTTAGCGCGATAATGCTACAAGAATTGAACAAGACTTGATTGAAACTCTTACAAATACTAAGGATGGCCAAAGAATCTTAGAGGAAAGCTCCAAAGATGGTTGCTACTTCAGGAAATGGCTTATGAGAGCAAGATGGAAGGTTGAAAAGTTTCAAATGGTTAAATCCCCATTCTATTTAAAGTTAATTTGAAGTCATAAGAGCTTTACAAGTGTCCATGAATCATCACCAAGTTGGCTTAGTGTCAAAACACTTGTTAGAAGCAGGATATAGGGTGGCAAGTACGTTTGGTGAGTCAACAAGAGAGTTAACCAGCTGCTGCCACCTTTCTGATGTGCTGGAGCTACCTTACGGACTGTATGGGTCCAATGCTTACGGTCCGTAAGCAGGTGGTCTGGCAGCAAGTTTCAAATAATGGCAGAACAGGCCCCTGCATACGTTTCGTCGTGTTTTGGCACTTCTAACACTCGTGAACCTCATTTTCAAGCTCCATAAGGACGATAAAGCATAGGGAACTTGAAATGTGCTCAAAAATTTCTCAGAGGTCCGCGGTTTTCGGTTAATTACGGCGAAAATCATAACGAACGCGTGCGTGACCGTAAACGCGTAACAAATGACATTTTTGCATTCCAATCACTAATATACAAGATTTTAATGATTAAATTTTTTTTGGATGTCCGTACAAGTTCCGTATCAAGAAATACGCGAATTTGCATAGTTTCGCAGAATTTGCAAAATAGCCCCTGAAGCTGCGAAAGTGAGTTTTTGGCATACTGAAGCCGTCGAAACTTATCTCTAAGTTATATAAAGGGTAATTAAGGTATGTTAAGCTTGTCTCATTGTTCCGTAATGTGCGTTACTATGAGAATCGACAAACTTTGGTAGTTTGTCGTAAATAGTCCATATGATCGAATAAGCTTGTTTTTGACGTTCCAAACCCTTCAAAACTTATTTCTAAGTTATGTAAAGGATATTTAGGGTATTTTTAGCTTATGTCACTATTCCGGAACATATGTTGCGTTTGACTGATTAAGTTTACGTAACACTTTACGTATAACCTTCTAGAAATCGTTTAAGAGCTCGATTTTGAACAAGGATTGAAAACGTGAAGTGTCACAATTTTAGTAGTAAGCCTAGTCCAGTTCCCTTGACATTTGAGGCTCCATCTGTGAAGAGTGTCCAAGGATCCTTGGTCTCTTCAAGTTGTTGCACTTCTAATTTAGCTTCCCTTTGTAAATCACTACTGAAATCAGCCACAAAGTCAGCCAGAGCTTGGGACTTGATGGCAGTCCTGGGTTCATACTTAATGTCATATGCACTAAGTTTGACTGTCCATTTTGCCATTCTTCCTGACATTTCAGGTTTCCTGAGAACATTCTTAATAGGGATGTTAGTTTTGACAATAATAGTATGAGTTTCAAAATAATGTCTAAGTTTAGTAGAAGCCATGATTAAATCAAGAATAAGTTTTTCTGAATGAGAATACCTGGCCTCGGCATCAAGTAAACTTTTACTTACATAGTATATCAGATGTTGTTGGCCTCCATGATCCTTAACTAGGACCGCACTTACCGCTTTACCTGAGACAACTAGGTATAAGGATAATGGTTCTCCGTCTTCAGGTTTCATCAAAGCTAGTGCAGAGGATAAGTAATCCTTAAGGGCTTGTAGAGCAGCTTCATGCTTTTTAGTCCATTCAAACTTCTTATTTTTCCTCAGAATATCATAAAAATCCTTGCATTTCTCTGAAGATTTTGAGATGAATCTGTTCAAGGCTATAATTCTCCCTGTCAATCTTTGCACATCCTTAGCATTGGCAGGATATTTTATGTTGACTATGGCTTTTATCCGCTCCAGACTTGCTTCGATTCCTCTTTTGGTCACCATATATCCTAAAAACTTTCCAGCTTTAACTCCGAAATGGCATTTGGAAGGATTCAACTTCATGTTGTACTGGTCAAGGATATTGAATGCTTCTTCGAGATCCTTCAAGTGATCCTCAGCTCTTTTAGACTTGGCCACCATATCATCTATGTATACTTCCATTGTGTGTCCAAGCTGCTCCTTGAACATCATATTTACCAGCCTTTGGTATGTAGCACCTGCATTTCTTAAAACAAAGGGCATAGCATTATAACAATATATGCCGGTGGGTGTCATGAACGCTGTGTCCTCTTGATCAGATGGTTCCCTCTGAATTTGCTGAAATCCAGATGAAGCATCCATAAAAGTTAACAACTCATGACCCGCCGTAGCATCCACCATGGAGTCAATGTGGGGTAATGGGAAAGGATCCTTGGGGCATGCCTTGTTTAAATCAGTAAAATCGACACATACCCTCCACTTTCCATTTTTCTTTTGAACAACAACCACATTGGCTAGCCACCTTGGATACTTGACCTCTCTAATCATACCTGCCTTTAGTAACTTGTCTACCTCTTCTTGGATGATTGCATTTCCTTCAGGTGCGAATTTTCTCCTCTTTTGGTGAATTGGCCTGAAAGATCTGTCAATACCAAGTTTGTGAGTAATGACATCTTTTGAAATACCTGTCATGTCTTCATGCTTCCAAGCAAAGGTAGACTTTCTTCGTTTTAGAAAGGATATTAGATCCTGCTCTATGCTATCCTGGATCCCGGATCCTACATACACCTTGGATTCAGGATCCTCAGGATCTAACAATATATCCTTGACGTCTTGTTCTCTAGCCTCCATGACGTCTCTTGGAGGATACTTTAATTGCTATGCTTCCCTGGATTTGGTGGCTGGTTTCATCGAAGAAGTGTAGCAGTTCTTTGCCTCCTGCTGGTCACTCTCTATCTTGACTATACCCCATGGAGTTGGGAGTTTGACACATTGGTATATGTTGAGGGGACTGCCTTCATGTCATGTATTCATGGCCTGCCAAGGATAACATTACAACAAGATAAGCAATCTATTACACATAATTTTTGATAGAATTCACTCCCTTTATATAAATCGGGAGTTTGATGTCCCCCAATGTATTCTTGGTTTCTCCACTGAATCCCACAAGCACCGATGATCTTGGGATGATCTCGGATTCAGGAATGTTCATCTTCTTGAGGACATCCAGCTATATTATGTTCACTGAACTTCCTCTATCAATAAGGATCCTGTGAACAAAGTGGTTAGAAATAAATAAGGTAATAACTAAACCGTCATGATGAGGATCCTGTATATCCACACAGTCATCCTCATCAAAGGATATCACTTTCTGTTGAGTCAGTGTTTCTTGGATCCTTTTATCATCTTATAAATGAATGAACTCAAACCTTCTTCCTTACTTCGTCTAAATTCCTGCAAGGTGTCATAACAAGGTCATCATATAAGGAGAAATCCTTTAGCAATCCCATTTTGAATGCCTCCACAACAATGGCGATATCTAGATTAGGGATCTATAAGGATTCTCTACTAAACTTAGTGATGTAATCTCTTAATGATTCATCATAGCCTAGGGTTATCCTATACAAATCACTATTTAATCGTTCAAAGGTTCTACTACAAGAAAATCAATTATTGAACAAATTAACCAAATGAGAAAATGAAGTAATTGAGTAAGGAGGAAGACTTAGCAGCCACTTGAGTGCTGATCCAGTGAGCGTGGATCCGAAGCCCTTGCAAAGACAAACTTCCTTTAACCTTTTTTGGAATGGGATTGATCTCCATTATTTCCCGGTATTGTGCTACATGCTTCTCTGGATCAGTTGTACCATCGTACTGCTTCATGTTGGGGGTTTGAAAGCGCTTTGGTATCTCGGCATTGCATATAGGAGGTGCAAAACGAGACACATTGTGACTTCCATCTGGGATCTCAGGAATGGGTCACCACTCCTGGGACACTGGATATCATATCCTTAAGCTTCTGTAGTTCTCGTGCCATTGCTTGATTGATACATGCATCCTGCATGGAACCATAATTAGTACCAAAAGACGTATTGAAATTGTTACCTCTTGACTAGTTTGGAGCCGGTATCCCAGAGGTATATCCAAGACCATGGAAATCCGGTATAATGGATGGACCAGATGAAGCAATAGTCTGCATAGGAATTAAATCTCCTGTATGAATTTTAGAGTTCCTGGATGGTTGACTCCCTAATGATCCTTGATCCTCGAACAAGTTGGATACTTGAACTTGAGATGAGGATCCTTGATGTGGTGAATGAATCCTCTGGACTGGTACATCTCTTGCGATCCTCCAGGTTCATAGAAGAATCCTTAAGGCTCTGTGATTTGTAATGATCCTCGCTGAAGGATAGATGATCCTTGAGGCTGAAAGTAGGATCCCTGACTTTGAGATGAGGATCCTTGGGCCTGTGTCATCGCTAGTGATCCTTGCTGATAATTGGAGGATCCTTGAATCTGAACACCGGATCCTCTTGAATGTTGGATCATGGATGCTGGAGAAGCAAAATCCAATGACCTGGACATCAGTGGAGAGTGATCCTCAACTGATCTTTTCTGCTTCTTAATTTCATCAATCTCCCTGAGGATCCTTTGGTTAGTTTTGTCATGCTGCTCCATGTAGTTCTTCATCTGCAAAATTGAAGTAGAAACATCATTGTTAGTAGTTGTAGATGAAGAAACAGTGGAGGTTTTCGATCCTGTGTAAACAGGTGTAGTTTTCTTCTGAGGGTTCTCATCACTCCTCATGGGTGCAAGGGGAAGGGGAGGCAACGCTGCACAAGTCTGGGATGAGGTAACCGCCGACATGACACTTGAAGCAGATTTTCCATGAGAAGCCATATAGTTGATGGAAATGTATGGAAATGAACGAAATGAATAAGATTTTTAGAATTGAAGCACCAATTGCCCCACGGTGGGCGCCAAACTGTTTTGGTCAAAAATCACAATAAGGATAATGTAACCACTTCTGATTTTGTGAGGTAGAGTGCTTGAATTATGAACAATTGTGTGAGCAAATATGAAATGTAAACAATGATGAACACGCAGATTTATATGAGGAAAAGCCCTTGATCACTAGTGGCATAAAAACCTCGGATAGTGAAAACTATCACTATTAACTATATTGCACGACAAAGATTACTTGGATGTACTGAGCTTGTTACAATGATAACTCATGAGATGTGAGTATGGTTTTCGAAAGAATGTCTGCGAGTGTGTATGTGTGTTCGTAAAAAAAAATCTCTAACTTTCAAGCTCAATACCCCACTAAATATCTAGCTAATCCTAGCAAACTAACTATCCGAAATTTCAGCCATGCATCCACGTTCTCCATCAACGGTCATGACTCTCTTTGTACGTGCCATAATTAGCATATTCCTCCGATATTCCCGTGTTGACTCAGCTCACTTCACATTATACCTGCAAACGTAAACTAAATACACAAGGAACAATTGTTAAAAAAACATAGACTTAGATAAGGATCCTAAATCCTCAGACTTCCTACGCTATTCGTTAAGGATCCGCGATCCAGGCTCAATCTCAGGATGGATGATCCTTAGTATAAAATCCATGCCACAACAGTTATTGTGATGGTTAGCATTAGTGTGGCATCCAATCTGCTTATCTTAGGATCAAGTATGTTTCTAGTCTTAGGATTTATATAAGTAGTTGGGTTAAAATCAGGATCCGTTGAATTTGCACTGGAGAATGCTTCGTGAGGAGGAATCACTTTTGCTTCTCTCTGTCTAACTCTTTGTTTCTCCAATGGATTTACGGGTACTTGAGGATTCAAATCATGTTATACCATCTCTTTGTCATATGAAGATTCCAAGTTGACTTGATCAATAAGATGTTCTTCTGGTTGCATGAATCTTTTCTCGAACATAATCTCGACCTTTCCGATCTGTGCCATCAACCCTATCTCCCCCTTTCTCTATGCCTCGGTTGTTGGGTTCCGCCAAGTTTATAGTGGTCACATGCCATTCCCAACTCATCTTTCAAAACAATTATGTTAAACGCCTTGGTCAATCTTTTCTTTTGATGGTTTATTTTATAAAAACTAAAATAAAAAATAAAAAATAGAAAATAAAATAAAAATAAATAAACCAAACAAGTATACAAAACTTTACAGGCAATTGCTTATGGGATCAAATCTCTTACTGACTGACTGAGGAACACTTTTCAGCACATATTTACACAAATCGGTCTAGGTGATTAACGACATAATTGTCCACTGATATGCGCCTAATGCTACATATAAATTGTATCAAATACGGTATAAAATCAACCCATTTTATTACTAATGTTGGAAAAAGTGCGTTTCTTTGTATACTTTTGATTTTCAGGATTAAAAGAGCTTAATTGTACAAAAGGAACAAATTAACGACAAAAACCAGCATAAGTATAGATGACCGGAAGACAACACACTATACCAACCCTCCGAGCTTCACCCCGAGACTAAAAAAACAAATAAGAAGTCTAGCACCGGGCCGTGCCTTGTTGGCATGGGGTCGTGCCCCTTCAAGATTCCATAACAGAAGAAGACAAACAGATGTAGACAAGAGACACGGGACCGTGTCCCTTGGACACGGACTATGGTCAACTTCCAGATTTGCGTATCTGGAATAGTGCAGCAAGTGCAATGGCCATGAGGCCGTGCCATTGACACACGGGGCCGTGTAGTAGCTGATCTGACATGCTCATTAAATGAAGACAGAGAAGAAGGGAGACACGGGTCCGTGTGAAGGGTCTGTTTCCAGCTATAAATAGGGGTGCTTGGTTTCAATCCAACTCATCCCTTGGCAAAAAACTTCTCTCACACCTCCCACCACTCCACCACCACAATACCACCATCATCCACTCCATTCATCTATCATCCATCTTAGAGAGTGTGTAGTAGTCTCAGGATCCAAGATTGATCGTAAGAGTTTTTGTCAAATAAAGGCCATGCTTGGCTAATCTCTTACATCACTTGGTGAAGAAAAGTTATTTATGTATTACTTTTGATTTCCTAGCTTTGGTTAACTTTTTAATTGGATATGTATTGATGACTTTAATAACTAGTTTTCTATATTGAAAGTGAACTTTATTCTATAATCTCTTGATGTTTCGTTGATTCACTCATTCGTGTCTTTACGGTCTATATAAAGTGCGTTAACTGCCTAGAAGGGGGTTATAAAGGTGGTGTGGGTAAAGTTCTTGCCTCTTCAGTATATAGATCCTGCGAGGACTTGGTTCAAGCTTATTAGGACTTCCCTTGAGGCAGATAACATCAAATCAGGGGAAGTAAGAACGACTTGAATCCCTTATAAACAAACTACTATTAAAACTTTAAACCGGCGTTGCGGGACTGTATCCCTGCTGACTCAGACCAATAGGGCCAAGGGTAGCGTTGCCTCCAAAAAAGGGACATGCCACATTTTGCATTAATAACTTACTTAATTATATTTCCATATTCCAGCCTTGCGGGACTGTATCCCTGCTGACTCAAACCAATATGGCTGTGGGTAGCCTTGCCTCCAAAAGAGGGACATGCCACTTTAACTAAGATAATCCCTTTTAAACCCAAAGCGTGGAAATCATCAAAGGATACGTAAATAATGAGTCGGAAGCAAGTGATTCAAACTTATCTACTTGTCTCTTTTATTACATTAATTATTTATTTGTTTTTACTTACTAAAAATCTTTCCTAAATTTTAATTAGATTAGACGTTGTCTATATTCCGGTATTAAAAGTTCTTGTATCCTTGGACGACCTTGGTACCTTACCATCACTACACTATGCCAATGATGGGTGCACTTGCCCTAGCGTGTTGTAGAGAGTGATAATTGTATATCATGTTTTTATAAATTTAAAGCTTGTGTAAATGAGTGAAACATACTTAAAATATATCTAAAAATTACCCACGCTCGCATCATGTCACTTAAGCTTAATGCCTACTTTTCAATTTTTCAACTTTGTGATATGCTTAAGATATATGTTGCCAGTGTGTCCCATCCCTGACATACCCCCACGATCAAGGTATGCACAACAACTCATCGTAATAGGTGAATATTTGGAATCATCCTTTTGATACAAGGTCAAACCATCGAAGTTCACGTATGTACCATCGCACAGTCAAAGAACCCAATGTTTTGTGTCTGACTAGGGTTAGAAAAATATATGTTTGGTACGAATTTGGCTTTAAAGCTCATGGAATTATCTCATTTTGAGATAATCTTCCTTTAAGGGATTTAGCCAATTGGCTCTTTTAAGATATCCTGGCTGTGTGTAGGTCTGTCAAGAGGATAACCAAGACATCTGCGGATGACTCAACAATATAAAGACCCAAAACCTCAGGCGTTGGCATCTATCAACGCAAGATTTCAGAATATAAATTCATGTGCCATGACATGTTACCCACATAATACATAGTTCGTTATTTTTTATCACTCTGTATCTTTTATCATTTTGAGCGTCAAGCCTGTCGACATATCACACTAGATCCTTGTCTTTTCATTTTAAGACATTACATGTGTCAGTCAAGAGTTCAGATGAAAAGTCTTATCACTTCCTATATGATACAATTAAAAAAACCTTTTTCTGATTTTCTGTTTTTCTAATGTTTTTGGATTTTTCTGATTACTCTCCCAAAATTTGTGCATAAAAATAACATTAAAATATATAATAACATGTACAAATTTTAAAGAACTAAGAAATATCTTTTTGTTTTTTTGAAAACCACCATCAGTCAGTAAAACCTAGCAAATTAAGGAATTCATTCGTTACCATACCCTTTTTGATGATTCTACCACTTTTATCTCCCGCGGAGTTCATATATCCCCACCGAAATCTTGTGCGTCATATTGCTGCGATATGTCTCAAGTCATGTGTCTGGAATAATCACTATCATTGATCCAAAGATTGTTGATCAAGTTAGCCAGACCCTCATAGATCTGGGTGTTCCTGAAGAGTTTATATAAGAAACTTCTTGTAAGCATATATCTCCATTTGTTTGGGATGTTGCTACTTTTGATATTGGTTTCCAAATCTGCTTAGGCTTAGAAATTTTCTTTGGAGCCCTTTTTAGAACAATTTGATTAGACTTTGTTCATTTTCGAAATGGGGACATACTTTGAAATTGGCTTAGTTTTCAAGACATGTATTTTTTCTTTCAAAGCCTCTTGTCATTTAGCCTTAGAAACATTCCAGTCTACATCAGTAGGCTTAACCTTAGCCTTCTCATTCATTATTGCCTTTGGTGATGTCACCTTCATTGGCTTAGAATGACTATTAGACTTGGGTATAGCTTTCTGATGTCCATTACAATACAACACATAAGGACGATTCTTGAAATTCCTAGAAATGTGCCCGGCAATTCCACAAATGAAGCAAGCCTGCTACTTCATATAAGGAGCATAAACTCCATTTCCTGTCCTAGACTGCGATGTATCAGTCTTGACACTATCTTGTGACTTAACTGGTTTTATTGGATGCTTAACACCAACTCGAGTAGGAGCATAAACTCCATTTCCTTTACTTTTATTGGTGTTATTTTTTGGGATACATGGTATCCCTAACTTTTTACTATCACCATAACATCAGAAGTCACAAACACAGTAGCAGATGATTTCTTTACATTATGACATTTAATCATTACCATCAGAAATTGAAGGGTTAGGTTTAAAAACATGCAAATCAACCAAGTCTTTGCCCTTAGGAACCGAGCCCAAAACATGAGAATTTTTTGAAAAAAATATTAGTTTTAAACGAATTAAAAGTATAACTAGTTTTCAAACAATCATCTTGATAATCATCACAATCGTCATCCTCAATATCCAGATAAACAATGTCTACTTTATCTGCACAATGAGAAGAGTTATTAGTATCATTCACACATTTAAAATGAGCGTCTACTGATGTTAGTACTGATTCAACCATATCAGGACTAATGTACTTTTTCCCGTATACCATATTAACTTCATTATCCCCCTCTTCTTTAGATATGGCATACTGGTATAGTTATCACTGAAAGGAGGAGGGACTTTCTTGAATCGAATCCCTGGTATTTTCTTACCCCTTAACTGCCTATCCTTGATATTTTCTGCAACCTTGCTAGATATTTCAAACTTTCTGAAAACTCAAATTAGCAGCTTGATATTTAGCTTTCACCTGTTCTAACTCATCAATTAGATCTTTTATCCTTAGAATACAGGTTAATAACATTCTTGTCACTGATTTGTTGCATGAGTTGGGATATGTCTTTCTTTAAAGCCTCAAATTTTGTTTTTTAAGTGTTTTCTTTAGTTATAAATTCTTGTTTTAAACCTTTGCATATCCCAACTTCAGTGTGCAGTTCATCATTATGTTTATGATAAAATGCAACACATTCAACACACATTTGAGAACAAATTGCTGGACCTACAAAAGAACATATGATATTCAAAAGCCAAAACATGACCTATCTGATCAAGAAATAAACAACAAATTAAATCAGACTCTTCCCAAAGATAGTGAGTCTTGACCACTAATCAGAACATCTGTTGAAGACATGCTAACGTATGTTCAAGCCTTGGAAACCATTGTTGAAGAAGATCCAAGCACTGATCAAGACCAAGGTGTCGATGAAGCAAAGATCTGTTCAAGAAGACCAAACATCTGTTCAAGCCAAACATATGTTTGATATGAAGCAACAACGGTCTGAAGATCAATGGTTTATTATATTAGATCAAATGTTAGATTCCCACAGATGTTTGCAAACATCTGTGGAATCTTTTCTGTTTGGAATGTTAGATGTCACTATCAGGGTGATGTCAGCCAATCAACAAACCTTTTGTACTTAGTATAAATAGATCTCACCTAGTAGAGATCTATTCATCATATTCCATTCTCTTTTGTACGAACAGATTTGTGTGTGATCAGGCTTAAAGTCAATTGTACTGTAATCAAATCATTTGAATCTGATATAAAACAGTTGTGGATGATAATTCCTTGCTTGTGATTATTTCATCTGATTTACAAAACAAAATTGTCTGTTCTTATTTGTCTTAATCACAAGCTTTGTAAACTCTAATCCTAACACAAATATTTGAATTTACCTCAAGGGTTTCTGCAGATGAGGATGAAGCATCCTAGATGGCAACGATGAAAACATGATTTGGTGAATTAATATCGAGTGCGTCCATGTGATCGCTCCAATCAAAACCTTCACTTACTTGAGTCCCTAGTGCCTTTAATTCGCTTGAGCTTGCAGATCCAAGAGGAAAGATGTCAGCTTCCCTTTTCGTCTCTGATGCACGATCAATCTATTGCTTTGTGCATTCCCTGGAAAAATGCCCCTTCTCATGGCAGTTATAACATCGAAGTTGAGACTTGTCAGTACCCATAGGCTTAGTATGGTTATTACCCCACTTGTTAATCCCAAAATTTTGAACAAAGTTCTTAGCCTTCCAGAAAGCCATAGCCAGTGTCCTGTTAATATCCATCTCTTAAACATCTATAGGATGTATTTGATTCATCTCATTTAATTTCAGGTTACCTGCATTCAACTGACCAGTAATGAAGGCATTATAAGCACTCATCATGCCATTATACAAGGCTATGTTCTTTTTAACGTCCTTCAACTGTTCTAGATTCATATTTTTATTTTGTTGAACCTGTGGCAAAGTGAGATTTGGAATTCTAGTAGCTGCAACCAATTATGGAAACCCGTATCCTTGAGAAGTACTTTGACTTATACCTGAATCAGAAGCATTTGTTATTGATGGAACCCTTGCCGAATTCATCGAACCCAAATGATTGAGATCACATTGTTTGTTATCCAGGTCATAGGAATTTATCACCAAAATCAGTGATGTCAAACTCATTCTAGGAATGTTCTAAGTGTTCTTGATGATAACATGTTGGTATCCCATCTGCGAGGAAGAGCACTAAGGAACTTTTGTTTACATCAAAATCATCCAGTAGGATTCAGACACTTTTCATTTTAGTGATAAGGTGCGCAAATCTCTGTATTTAAGTCTCTACAGATTCGCCATAGATATAAAATTAAACATGTTAAACTTTTGCTTTAACATGTCCTTTTGTGCTTCCTTCATGTCTTCATTACCCTCGTAAAACCCTATCAACGTATCCCACAATTCCTTCGTAGAAACACAATGCTTGAAACCTGCAAAAACTTCAGGTGTTAAAGCCATAGTTAGAGATGCTAAAGCTTTTTCATCTCGTTCCATCAACTCTATATCTTCATTAGTGTATTTAGCTTCTGGTTTTGGCAACTCCCCCGTTTTCATCTTTAGTAATAATAGCTTTTGGACCTTGAACGATTGATCTCCAAATTTTCCCGTCAACAAATTTGACATACTGCTTATACCTGAATTTCCAATCATAAAAATCACTACCAACACCAAGCCTACGAGGACGTGTGGTAGTTCCAATTTGAGCATCTAACTTCTAAGTAGCAGCGGTAATAGTATGGGAATCTATTAAACCTAAAAAAACTATTCTCTTTGAATCATTGATATTGAACACGCCTCTCAACAGCTAAATGGCTCTGATACCAATTGTATGTCCCAAAATCTGTGGATCTTTCAATGATATCAGCGAACTACGTGTTTATGTAGAATCAAAGCATGCAGTAATTCAAGAATTATAAGATGAAGAACACAAGAATCAATCTAAACTGCACACGTTCTATGTAACATCCGTCGAAAAACGGGTTTTCCAAACCCGCTTCATTTATTAATCGAATAATCAGTTTCAAATTTTTGTTGCTCATTTAATGCTTATTTTAATTTTAAACAATACATAACTAATAAACATTTTAGAATATGGAAATTAAAATTGTTAGAAAATAAAAATAAAGCAATTAAAAATAAAAAGGGGCTGCCGGGTTTCGAACCCGGGTCAGCCGGAAAACCTTAACATCAAACACTTAACCACTCCGCCACTTGATGTCTTTGTGTAATCTAGGAAACAAATAAAACATAAGTTCATCTGTGAAGTCATCTGTTTTGCGCCAAACTGAAACCGGTAATCGACTTTCAACTTTCCAGACGTTTGAGCGTTGATATTACTGGTTATAACCGATGAAAACATTACGACGCACGATCTCAATCAATTCAGCCTTTATTGAACTTGAATTCATATGATTTTCGGGTTTAATAACCGAAATCATTTACTTCCTGATTTACACCGGCAATATCATCATCTCGCGACTCAAAAACACTCACAGAACCTCCATTTTCACTTTCGCTCTATTTTCTGTTCGTCGGAAACGCTTTCTGAACTCGCCGGACTTTCGCCGGAAAACCGTGTCTTTCATCAAAACGGTAAATTTCTCAATTCTTTCATCTTCTATCTGTTGTTAGACTGTTACTAACTTAAACCCTTCAATCAGAATCGGTCCCAGACGACGATACCGGATAATCTGCAATCGCCGGAAAACTTCTGAAAATTTCTGAATCGCGCTGTGAATCGGTATAATAATCTAAACTCTCTGATAACTCTTGTTTCGTCATTCAATTTCACAATTGGTTAATCAAAACTATTAATTGGCCCGTTCAGACGGAGTTCATAAAACAAAGCCGACGATTTCGCCGGAGTTCTGAGAAAGATCATCTTTTCGGTACATTCACTTCCAAAAACTTCTTTATCCATTTCATTTTAATCAGTCATATGTCCGTTAATTGAATTGAACAAGATCAGTAGAATAATCGTTGTCTGTGTTGTTTAACGGAGAAGATGAAGTCTAGTTTGTGTATAAATTTAATATAAATCGGATTATATCTCGGGTTAGACACACAGTCCAGCGGTGGACTGTGTGCATTTGAAACATAGAGTCCCGGGTTCGAGTCTGTCCTTGTTCTGATTCGTCACAATATTCAGCCTTTTTATAAAACCCAAATACGGAGACTTCCAGTTAGTATATAAGAGAAATAAAAACAAGTGTTTTAACCAGGTTAGACACACAGTCCAGCGGTGGACTGTGTGCAACGTTAAACAACAGGTCCTGGGTTCGAGACCTGTTATACACACCGGTTCGATGATTAAAATCCTTTTTAAAAATAAATGAATTTTGAATAAATTAAAATAGTATATAAATATAATTAAAAACAGAAATATTTCGGGTTAGACACGTAGCTCAGTTGGTAGAGCTGTGTGCACGCGTACGGGAGGTCACAAGTTCGAACCTCACTCAGCGCAAACGAATACACGACCGAATCGGTCAACAGTCAACAGTCATGGTCAACGGTCAACGGTCAAAGTCAAAAAACGTCAACAAATTTTTTTATATTTTTATTTATTTATTTAATTTAAAAACCAGTTAAAAATACTTAAAAATAATATTTTTAAAGTTAGAAAATGATCTTAAACTCACAAAAATATATCTAAAAAATCCTATTAAAATTGTTAATAAAATCCACTTATTTACCGTACCTTTTCGTTATTATTTAGGTTAGTTATTCCTCGTCGATCAATCCTCTAAACTCGTGCGCATTCAATATCACCAACCGAACGCACCCAATGTGAGTGAATCTCTACAAATTCCCCGTTTTAATCACGTTTTTGGGGTGTATCATGTGTCATATCATTTATTTCATTTAAACAATTGTGCATCCATCATATCAATGATCAAATGTGTATTCATTATGTATCAACTGTTTGCGTGGTTAATGTTTAGATTAAATTATCATTTTCAGTACATACATTATCATAGGCCGCTGCTCCCCATTACCTATGAGCATGAGCCGTTCCCCATTACCTATGAGCGTGAACGAGGCGTTGCCAACATACGATCTGCTCCGTTTGATTGAGCCTTGATCGCACATACATTTCATCATAGGCCATCTGTTCCCCATTACCTATGAGCGGAACCGTTCCCCATTACCTATGAGCGTGAACGTGACGTTGCCAACATTTACATTATCATTCATGTCATATATTCATGCAAGGTGTTTTGTTATTGTATGTTATTGTTATTGTTATTGTTATTGTTATTGTATGTTATTGTTATTGTTATTGTTATTGTATGTTTATTTACGTTTGCTCACATATGATTATTGCACAATTTTCCATAATAAATATAACAAGAAATCAATAATAAATGTTTTCTAACAAGGTTCACTCGCCAACTTTTGTTGACCCAAAACCCCCCATTTTTACACATGATACAGGTGATCCAGTGGCAGCAAGAAACATATAGGATGGCTTAGAAGAATAAATCGGTTTAGACTTTGGATTGTTTGTTTAGTTACTTTTCTTTGTAATTGTATGAACTTGTTTGGAATATTGAGGATGAAATTTTGAATTTAATAAATATGAAACATATTAGTAAACATCATGAGCTTTGGTGATAACCCAATTATGCCCCGACTCTTATTCCGCTGCGGGTCGGGGTGTGACATTCTATTACTTGAGAGGAAAACGCCTAGTACAAAGAATTCTGATTAAAACTGCTAACCTACGAAAGAATCCGTCACCTTGTTTATATACTATAAGGGTTTCAAACTCACCAAATCCCATGTGAGCATGCTCACGGCCTGGCCCAACCTATAAACTAGCCTAAACACCATTAAACTATATAATCATTATTCTTTTGCAACTCGAATCAAGACCCGATATGATTAATACGTAAACCTATAAAAGATACCCTTACATAGCCCTTGAACCAACCACTCAACTTTAAAAAAATTCTCTTCGTCGTGTTTGAAACCCACATTAAATAGATAGGGTTAGATTGTTAGATTCGAAAGTTCCAGATGCAAATCCGTCCTTACTTCCAACCAGATCTCGCACCATTTTCAACTTTTCCAGATAGGGTTTGAACGATTGGCTTTCAGCCGCCGCTCCTTTCTATTCGAGTTCTAAACCCTCATCATCAATCCTTTTCCGTCGTTAAATTCTTGATTTGCAGGTGGTAGTTTTTCCATCACTGCCTCTTTTTCTTCCAAATTTATGCCGATGGTGGGTAGGCGACAAGTTTAGAGAAAGAAAGTGAATGTGTGCACCGTGTGTTTACTCTCTCCCTCTCTCTCTCTATATATATTTCTATTTTAATTAATGAATACAAAAAAAACTGATTTTAGGAATTAATAATCATTGATTAAATACCTTCATGTAAAATTACCAAAATCCCTTAGTTTTAATAGGCTTAGGACAAAGTTAGATGTGGGGAGCAAAATGTTGACAAAATGGTAACCTCAGGGAGTATTTTGGCAATTTTTAAACTATTGGAGCAAAACGTTAAAATGAACAAACTACAGGGAGTAAAAAGTTAAGTCTAAAGAGAATAAAATTCTCGTGAATACGGTGTAATGTTTTTTTAATATTATGATATGAAAAAGTTATAGCCGTCTGTAAATCATGGGGTAAGTGGATTTATGAGTCACAAATATTGGATTATCCTATTTTTCCACTTTCTCCAGTTGTTTCCCTAGTTTTTTCTTACGTGAATTCTACATTTGAGGACCACTAGATCTCAACCACTGATCTTGAAAATTATGGGCCAAAACTCTATCGTACACTTATTACATATCCAATCTCTTGTACAAACACCATCCTCCGTACGTTTAATCCTCCCTGTTTCCTTTCAATATGGAGAGATCGTAACTTTCCATCATAGAGCTTGCGATTGATATAAAGAAAATGGTTCACTTGCAACTATCTTAAATTAGGTGTGAGCCCCACGCGCAATGTGGTGCACAAATGAAGGTAAGACAATTTCATTACTGTTTAAGGTTAGCTTGCGTGGTACTGATGATGGTAATACTAAGCTCTAAACATTAAGGAAACCGTCTTACCTGTATCAGAAAAAATTAAATACAGATATATGTAGCTTTGTATGCTTCATTTTTATAAAGTAAATGATAGTACAAATTGACATCGGCTCTGGTTTGTATTCTTCATTTTTAAAGATAAGCGACATTACAAACCGTGTTAGGTCCGATTTTACAAGGTTTGTGATTAGAAAACAGTTTAAGATCAAACATTATTGAATTGTATAACAAAAGGATAAATAATCACAAACAAGAAGCCATCATCAACAATTGTTTTTCATAAATAATCCAATGACTACAAATGTCTTACAAATGATTGACTCTACAGACTCCCCCTTGGCCGATTACATTTAATAATTATGTTTGTACAAAAGAGAATGTGTGATGTGTAGTGATAAATAGATCACTAATAGGTGTGATCTATCTATACTTAGTACGAAAGCTCTTGTTGTGATTGGCTGACATCACCCTGATAGTGACATCTAACATTCCTAACAGAAAAGATTCCATAGATGTTGCAAACATCTGTGCAAATCTAATATCTGATATAACTATGCTAAAAACTGATACAAAACAAGTACTGTTACATTGGGAAACCTTTGTTAGGACTATCATCTGGTGCTTTGATCCAGACATCTATTTGTCCAGACACATGTTTGGTCTTCTTCATCGGACCTTTGGCTTCAACAAACTTTAGCTTCCAACAAACCTTGTTTCTTCTTGAATAGTGGTACCAAGGCTTTGGTTAGATGTTTGCTTGTCTTTAGGAGATGTTCTAATTTAGGTGTTCAAGATTCACTATCTTTGGGGAGAGTCTGGTTCAATCCTTTGTTTATTTCTTGATCATTTGATAATGTTTTAGCTACTGAATATCATCTGTTCTTTTACAGGTCCAACAATCTTCTCCTAGAACAGATGTTTATTTGGTCAATTTTTATTTAAACTTATCTCTGACTTGTGCTTTAAATTGCTTTTCAAATTTTTCTAAGAGTAATTCATCAGCATCCCTTTTGAGTGGAGGACCTAGCAGATCTTGCTTATCCTCTATTTTCAGGCTCATCACACTATTCATTGAAGTCTTTTTCACTTCTCCACTTACCTTGACTATTGTTAATTTATGTTTGGCTTTGTCTGGGGATTGTTTTTGAATTTTAGAAGTGGTTGAAGTTACAGGGAGTGATGTTATTAGAAGAGGTGATGGAATATGCTTTCCCAAGACTTGCTGTAGGTCCCTATCATGTGGATCGTTACGAGATTGACAATCAATCAAGGGTGTAGAATCACCTTGATAGACCAACGAACACAGAAACAAGTTAAGATGAAAAACACATAAAATACTTTAAATCGATCTTCTATGATTATCAAACTCAAACGTTTACAATCACTCAAGATACCAAGAACTCACAGCCTATCTCTATGTTTTCTCTCACAAACTCTCTGCAACTGCTCTCTCTAGTGTCTAACCTAAAACCCTAATGCAACACTGTTTATATACACACAACCATGTATACTGGTCTAGGCCCATATTGCAATAAACATAAACTCGGAATCAACTAATACAAAGACACAAACTCGGATAGCCTGATAAATTCAGAATTCTATGGCCTTCCACAAACTCGGACTTCACTCCACTTTCACAAATTCAGATTCCATATGTCTTCACAAGTTCGGATTTCTTTATGGCTTGATAAACTCGGACTTGAAACATCTTCAATCATAAACTTGGACAAGCTTACAACTTCGGACTAGTCTTGTGCTTATAAACTCGGAATCCTTTAGAGTCTTCATATCCAAGTCTTGTTTAAATATCCAAAGACCAAGTCAAAACTGTTGTCACATAACATGCACCAACACTTGCCTTAACAATTCTGCTGGATTGGCATCTAGATGCCCATACATTATCATATTTCTAATCCCTTCCTTTCTAAAATCATCCTAATATATTGTGAGGTCTTCTGTTGAGATATCCTTTTTTTCTTTTGAGATATCTTCTAACCATTGAAGAGACATGTTCTGCAGATGGAAGTTCAAATGCAGTAGCCTGAGAACTGATAGGCAGATCTTCATAGTTAGGATTTTTAGATATTGAGGGATCTTTAGCTCATAATGCTTCTAATTTCTTGTAGCTCTCTCTGATTGTTGGCTCATCCCACCTAGCCATGAATTGCATTGATCCATACTTTGCAACAACCATCTCCTCATTCATTCTTCTTAGCTTAACTTCTTTTTGACCAACATGTTTTCTACCTGCAGCGCAGTTGGGGGAGTGGGCTTGATATATGGATTGAGCTTTAACATTTCAATCCTTGTGATTTCTTCCAGAAGGGCTTCTATAGTCCAACCTGAGAATTAAGCTCTTGAGGCTCTATAAGGCTTATTTTTCATGATGAACTCCAGATAGTCTTCCCTTTGTTCCTTTTTAAGGTCAGGGTTGTTTAGTGGTCCTTGAGAAGCCTTTTGAGTAAAATCTTTTTCAAAATCTTCAAGTCTGATCACCTTTGTGAATTCTGCAGACATGATTTGCTGAGCCTCCTTATGATTTTGAAAGCATCTATCGCTTTAGCCTGTTTGTCTATTAATTCTAGTAACTCTTTTACATTTAAGGCTTTTGATATCTTTTGAGGGATGGAAAAGGCAAGTTGGCTGATGTCAGCATAGGATAGAGAAATTGTATGTCTTTTGATACATTTTCTAATTCCAGTGGGTCAAGAATTTTGGTGGGTGGTTTAGTAGGTGTTGTTATGATGGTGAGTGTCGTGGTTGTGGTAGTAGATGGTTGAGACGTGAGAGATATGGCTGTGGTGGTTGTGGTTTTGATGGGAGATGCATCAGGAGTTTCTTCATCATCATCTTGGACAATGAATTTAGTTCTCATGGTTCTGGTTTGAGGGGTTTATGTTTTTTATGGTGGTTGTGGAGGTTGTGTTAATGGTTTTCTTGAAGGAGTCCTTTGGGGGACTTGTGTGTTGGTGGTGGTGGTAGTGTAGTTATAACCTCTATTGTCACTAGTGTAGTGGCAACATATGTTTAGACAATGGGAGCTGTGGTTTGAATGATGGGTGTTTGGATAGATGTGATAGTGGTTGTTGCGGCAGTGCTTTGTGTAACCTCTATTGGAACCTCTGTTGAAGAACCTTGGTTATCTTAAATTTTCTTTTATTTCAATGATGTCCTGCACTGTTATCTACATATTAGCTTCCCTTGTATCCCTCTTTTTTTGTTTCTCCACTTCTTTGGCAATTTCTTCTTGTCTTGCATTTTTTAGTGCAACAATGTCAGACCTTTTTCTATCCTTTTTGACCAGAGGTGGGAGCTTTCTCATGCAATCTTCCTCCCCGCTTTTTGGCATCATCTTTATATTTAGCGAGAATGAGAGTTGTACCAGTGTTTTCAAGGATAAAGTATTTGAGGGCTTTAACCTCTGCCTGAGTATCTTTGTACTTGGCATCCACCATTTATCTTATCAACTCTACTTGCATGTTGTGTCTTTATCTGCAACATGCTTTTGAAGATGTAGCTATGGTTGAACATGTTCCCACATATCTTTTGTAGAGTCTTCATTTGATGGTGGGGTTCTAGAGCTTTGTACCAAAGTCTTCATCATTTCTTTAATTTCTGCAACTGATGAATCCAACTTGGTGACTATCTCCGTCAATTTAGGATAGTTTAATCCATCACCTAAGTTAATAGGATCATTTGGATTTCCACCTAAGGAGGTTATACCTAGTTTTGAACTAGGTGCCCTTTTTTCTTGGTATTGGAGACTTCAACAGATGTAGAGACTATTGTCTCAACAGTTGTTGCCTTCAAGGGGGTTTTAATGATGTAACCACTGTCCAACTGTGAGACTGTTGTCTCTATAGTTGTAGTAGCTGTCCCACTTGAAATACATGTCTGTGCCTCTTGAGACATAGGAGGTGTTGCCTCCTCTGCTTGTGGGATAACAATAATCCCCAAACTTGCCCTAGTCACTTGTAGAAGTGTACTCTATGTGATTTGTTGTTGAGAGAAACTAGGTATACGCAATTCAGTTATATCAATTGCATAAAGCAATTTTTGGAATGATGATGGAATATTTTTAGTAGGTGGAGGTGTGGAAAGATAAGCAACCCTGGGAGAGGGGCTTGAGTAGAGATATTCAAGTGAAGTATCTCCTTCTTGATTTGGGTCCCCTGTGCTTACAATACTCCCTTTTTGTGAGGATGAGTGAGGAGTTTGGATGGGTGGAGATGTTTGCATATGCTGTGAGGAAGTACCAAAAGATGTTTGCTGCATTTTTGTTACAGCATGTATCTCTGGCATCTCAACCTGTAGAGATCCCTTCTTTTTTGTTTTTCTTTTGGATTTGAGAATGGGAATGGAAATCGCTTGTTTGTTTGTTATGGGTTCCACAGTGCTGGGTTATGCACCATGGTCACCAAGAGCAGTGGGCTCAACAATAAATGTTTCAACATCTATTGCTTGGTTTTGTAAAATATTTTCTTTTCCCACATTTTCTTGACTTTTAGTCATCATGCGGGTAAAAGTTTCATTTGAAAGACTATTACTTGCAAGTGCTTCACCTTGTTCAAAGCTCTCTTTTCTTAAAACACTTTTTAGGTAAAATCTTAATAGTCTTCGATATATAAGAAAAGTATTGCGAGTGCCCCTCTTGATTACTTTTATGTTTGCTACAAAATCCATAACATTGTTTGGGATAGCTTATAATCTGAATTTCTAAATACCCAGATACAGAGTTTTTAGGGGAATCTCATTAAAAGCAGTGGTCTTTGCAAACAAGCAAACAAAGATTGTATGGAAAAAGAATTTAATTTCTGGTGGGAATTTTGGTTTAAAAAGAGTTGTTCCCACCTGAGCATCACATCCCCTTTCTATGAACTCATTTTAGAGATCTTTATTGGAGAAAGTTTCCATACCTGCCAAATCTTGTAGTCTGAACATGTTGGAGATGGATTCTATAGTAATTTCAACATGTTCATTATTGATGATAGAAGTGATGAGAAAGGGCTTTTTGTTTTGAAGCGAAATGTTTACATTTGCCCAAAATTCCCTGAGGGTGGTTAGATAGATGGGGGCAATTGCAGCGAGGATCTAAAGGTATTTTGAGGAACTGATGATGTCGATGATGGAGTGAAAGTCTGTGTTCTTGCTACTTTTACAAGATACGGTAAGTAGTTATGAGGGGTTTTCAATTCGAGGGCCATGATGAACTTTAGTTTAAATCTTTTGAAAATCTATTAAACACACGATCTTTTGATTGAAAACAGAGTTTGATGGAAGCAAACTCGGAGTTTTTCTCTTTTGAAATGCTTTAATTTTGACAATAATAGAGGATAGATGTAAACTCTATTTCTCATGGGTTTCTATAGGGTCAATGGAACAGGGATGCTAGCGTGGCCAACTATTACCTTTTTGGTTCACGTGGTTAGTTGCTATTCGCTGTGGCAAACCACTGTTCAGAACGTGGGTCCTATTGAAGAAACTCTTTGAAGAAGAAGGGTAAGGCCTGTTTGCAAAATATCTGTTTGAAACCTCTATGATTCTCAATAGATATTTGTGTGACCAGATTACTGGTTTGAACATCTGTTTGATATTTGGTCAACAGATGGATGGAACCTCATGTTTGAAACCTTCATTGGGTTAAACAGAGTTTGGAGTGAAAGCAATGTAGTATAATGAAGCAGTGGATCTGTTTGACTTTTGTAGTCAAACAGTGGATAGTGAATTAGTGGTTCTTTTGTCTTAAACAGTGATTAACCAAGGTTAAACATAGTTTCGAACCACTGAGACAGATTTTACACTCCTTTGAACATGGTTTTGTTTTTGTTGATTTTTTCAATCTTTTCTTTGTTTTTAAGAACAAAATTATCACACCCCAACCGATGGCGGAAACATCAAGGCAGGACGAAATAGATTGCTCATTGCTCACAACGCTAATAGCGACAATAATTTAATTAAACTGAATTTCATTTCATGAATAAATCGTTATTACAATACAAGGAAAATTCAAATAACATAACAACATTTGGCGAAATTGATAAAACAATAATAAACCTAACGTCTATGTGTGTATCTAGTCTCAACGCTACTTCAATTTCATAGCATCATCTTCATCAACCTGTAACATGTTTTAAAATAGAGTTCAATGCAAAAGCAAAGGCGAGTACACAAGTTTAAGCATAAACATACGTATATGAATCAAGTTTAAAACGAATCCACATGATACTAATTTTATATGAGAGCATTATACATGGTATGCAATATTTATAGTCAAACCCTTGTTAACGCAATCATGGTATTTGAACATGGCCTCTAGATTTCACGAGGGAGGTGGTGCGTTAGTCCTATAGCGCTATACATGTCAAATGAAGGCTTAAGATAAGCTAATGACTATGGTATCACATACGAATGGTCCAAGATATAAGCGACAAGTAAAGTATCTAAGAATTCATGATTGTAGGATTGTTTCGTGCATTTAATAAAGTTTAAGTGTCGTGATTTTGTATATGGTAAACATGTTACACCCAAAAGTGTTATAAACGAGAAATGGGTCGAGTGTACTCACGGTTTTGCAAGCGTTCCGACTTGGTAATCCGTGAAGAGTTGATTAAGTTGCGGGATGAACACCGAGTTATCGTACAAGAGGAAAGCGTAGGTGTGAGTATTCAGATGATTATGGAAGATTCGGGATTTTGGAATGATGCATACAAAGTAAGGTATACGAAAATACTCACTAAGGTATAGCACTCATTTTGACACTATGGGAACCCATTAGGGTTTATGTGATTTCATAGGTTGTAACACCTATTAGAATCTAAACGAGGAACCACACTCTGTAGTGATTAAGCTTACTAACTTAACACATGATTATGTGGTCATTATCAAGGTCTCGGTTTCTAAGTATGTATTATATAGATTAATATAGTTATACATATAAGTCCATTTATGGATATCATATAAGTCATGTAGGAGGTAGGTGGCATAGCCATCCATTTAGGAACCTCTTACGAGTTCACCACAACACAAGTTGCCATAGACAACAAGGAGGGTCAAGAACAATGTACAAGAATAATAAGAAATGAAGTACATGTTACTATACACTAAGTAGCCAAGTAATCTACAACCTGGTGAGCCGGTGTCAACACACGTCAAAGGCTAGACGGGGTTGTGTTACTTTCAACTAGCAAGCTACTTAGGATGATGAGTAAACATCAAGTGTTGTGCGGACTTAGGCGTAGGGCAGCCCAAGCTAACCAAGTTAGTCACACAAGACCAAGTTCAAGACTTGCAACACTTGTGAGCTTAAAGCTCTTCAAAAACAGAAAGTTTAGGGTGTTAAAATAGCCCTTAGTTCATGTTAACAAGCTTGGTTACGCTTCACTAATCATAAGCTTGATTAGGAGCACAAGAAGACAAGTTTGGTTGATGTTTTACATAAGTTTCAAGAAGTTTTGAACATAACAGAAAGTTTGGAACCCTTTCAGGTGCATTTCCAGGTCTGGATTCTCCATGGAGAATTCGTGGATTCAAACCTAAGGGTTATCCAAGCAAGTAGGAAGAAGAATTCAGTAAAATGGTCAAGAAATGAGCCAGTTAAGCTCACTTTTGTATGATGGTGAATCTGCCCGCATTCTGATGTTGCAAGAGGTTTGAGAGTGTTTTGAGAGAGATTAGAGAGTTCTAAAAGTGTAAAAATGTGTGGAGGAGGCTTGGGTTTTATAGGGGAAGGATTAGGGTTAGTTTAAGAGTGTTTTAATGGGGTTTAAGGTGATTGGGGAAGGTGAAAAAGGTGGGATTCGTGCAAATCCCATGGATGATTTCAAACTACTGCCTGCTAGACATGCTTGTGGACCTAAGGGGGTTTCCCATGCGGTCCGTAAGGCATGGGCAGAAGCACACATTTTTTTTACTTTTTTGTTTTAATGCTTTGGGCCTTGCTTAGAGTTATATAAAACGTATTATTGGGCCATTTTAAGACTTGTAAGCATATGTAACATGTCCTAAGGTCCACATAAGTATAAAATGAATACGATAAAGTTTAAGAATCACGAATAAGTCTTGCATGAAGTATGATTGTCACGTATTTACAAGTTTGACACGCGTTTATGAATATCACGAATATGATTATATGAATATGTGTAAGTGTATAAATTACGAATAAGTATCACATGATTAAGAATAGAATACGAGTTTCCATTATGATTCAAGTCTCGGATTACAACGATTACAATGAAAGAACGAATACAAGATACAAAGATTTCCAAATATAGAAATACAAGAATAGCTTTCTAAATATGGAAAGTATGAAAATGCCTGACGTTACAAAATCTTTGATTTTCTTGTTTTAAATACAACATATTATTGTTGCAAAAACCTTTTGATTACATATTTGAAACACTTTCTTTCTTTTATTTGGATAGAGATATATGGAAAGGTGACATTTGTTTGCACTTTCAGATTGCCAACAGATGTTCCTTGCAGACAGTGGTGAATGGGTCTATTTTGTAGATGATCTAAAGCATTATCTGCTTTGGGCTTTGAAGTCTCAGCCACTTCATCAGCTCCTTGGGATTGGCCATTGATATGCGCCAAATGCAACATATAAATTGTAACAAATACAGGATAAATCAACCCTTTTTAGTACTAATATTGGAAAAAGTGTGTTCTTTGTATACTTTTGATTTTCAGGATTAAAAGAGCTTAAATGTACGGAAGGAACTAACTGACGACAAAAACCAGCATAAGTACAGAAGACGGGAAGATGACACACTATACCAACCCTCCGAGCTTCACCCCAAGACCAAAATCAACGAATTCGAAATCAAGCACGGGGTCGTGCCTGCTCGGCATGGGGTCGTGCCCCTTCAAGAGTCCAGAAGAGAAAAAGACAAACAGAAGCAGACAAGAGACACGGGGCCGTGTCCCTTGGACATGGACCTTTGTCAACTTCCAGATTTGCGAATCTTGGATAGTGTAGCAAGTACAATGGCCACGGGGCCGTGCCCCTTGGACATGGACCTTTGTCAACTTCCAGATTTGCGAATCTTGGATAGTGTAGCAAGTACAATGGCCACGGGGCCGTGCCATTGACACACAGGGCCATGTGGCATCTAATCTGACAAGCTCATTAAATAAATACATAGAAGGAGGAAAGTACGGGGCCATGCTTACTAGGCACGTGGCCGTGTGAAGCCACTGTTTCCAGCTATAACTAAGGGTGCTTGGTTTCTAATATGCACCAAATGCAACATATAAATTGTATCAAATACGGTATAAAATCAACCCTTTTTAGTACTGATGTTAAAAAAAATTGTGTTTCTTTGTATACTTTTGATTTTCAGGATTAAAAGAGTTTAATTGTACAAAAGGAACAAACTAAAGACAAAAAACTAGTATAAGTAGAGAAAACCGTAAGACAACACACCATACCAACCCTCCGAGCTTCACCCCAAGATTAAAAACAACAAATAAGAAGTCTAGCATGGGGCCGTGCCTTGTCGGCATGGGGTCGTGCCCCTTCAAGATTCTAGAGCAGAAGAAGATAAACAGAAGTAGACAAGAGACACGGTGTAACCCTCCGTGTTTTCGCGCTTTCTTATTTTAGCAAGTCAAGTTGTACTTTCCATATTTAGACTTTTGTACTCGCTTCGTATTCTATTTCGTGTCAAACTGTAACTCAAGACTATTGATCATAATGAAAACGAAAATATCTTTCTTTATATATTCGTGTACTTATGTTAAACTTATGTGCAAAATTCACGTTGAACGATATATTCTTGATTCTTTATCAACTGATACTTGATACACGTTAAGCTAAGTGAAACTCGTAAAACAAGGAAATACGAATCCTAAACCTTAAAACCTGGAAGCATCGCGAAACAAAGGACCTTTCTTCATAAATGTGATTATTTATTTAAATAACTAAAATTATTTCTTTCTTTTTATAAAAATGATTAGTTAGTTAAAGGTTCTTTAAGCTAATCTAGTTAGTAAACCAAGTTAGTTAACTAAGGAGGGCCACTTTTATCAATTCCTCCAAAGATATAGTTCAGGGGCTGTTTGTATTAAATTGAAACTTAAAAACTAAAAACAACTAAATAAAAAACGGGAACCGCGGGATTCAAACCCGGGCAACCAACAACAACTCATCCCCTCAGCCATGTCTTGATATCGATAGGATTGAGGAAAGTGTTTATAACAAAACTCTTCGTTTGAAATCCATTTTAAAATTGCAGCCAAACCCAAAACGCGTAACATAGTTCATCACTTTCCTTTTCCTACGAGTCCTGATTTCTCGGAATTGATCTGCAATCCAGTGTTTCCATCTTTTTAAACAATCATGAACCAACCCAATTCTTGGCCTCATAACCTTCGCGTGATTCCCTATAAATACCGGATCAATCCTCATGGTTTCACCCTCACATCCTACACTCTCTCGACACCCTCAACATCTCTGCACGCACTTTAGCACCTCTGTCCCGTCAAAACTTGCCACCGCCGCCGGATACCCACCGTCGCCGGAGAAGACGATCGAGTCCGACGAAACCGTGAAATCCCTTGACTCGGTATAACCCATTGTACCTTGTCTTTTACGTTTATTAAATTTTAGTTCTGAGCGCTTGAGATGTCTAGGAATTCAAGTTTTCTTTGATTAAGCGTGAGTGTGTTTTTTCTGTTTTAGTGAAGAAGATGATGTAGGACATCATCTTAAAGGTTTTAAACTTCGAACCCAACACCAAAGCTGGTGTAGATCAGCTGGTGTTGGTGCGTGTTTAAACCGTGAGAGGTCACGTGTTCGAACCCGGCCTCCCTTAGTTGTCGCGTCATTTTGTTTTTTGGTTAAGAAAACCTGGTTTTGAAACCTAACAGTGTATGCATATAAGATTAAAATCCATATCAATTCGGGTAAACACGCAGCCCAGTTGGCATGGCTTTGTGCACACGAACAAGAGGTCACAAGTTCAAGTCTGGTTTGCTGCATAAATTATACCTTCAGGCTGGTTTTGGGCCAAAATTGTATTTTTGTTTTTATCACTAACAGGTTGTTGTTATTATTATTATTATTATTATTATTATTATTATATATAATAATAATTATATTATTTTAACTATTACCACTTCTACTTTGTTACTATGACTTTTGTAAATAAAACCATTTAAATAGCAAGTATTAAGACGTTTCTTAGATTGATTGACTTATAAACCATACATATTAGGATAAAACGATTCAGATCAATAAATAATAACAAGTCGCTATTTATATTTAGGATAATCGCGCCATTCTTTTGGAAATTCCAAATCCTTACTCGTGCGTATTTCAAGGGACTTTTACGCAACCAAATGTGAGTATACTTGATCCCATTTTATTTTAACACTTTTGGGTGCAACATGTATTCGTTATCAAACACACGACACTTGAAACTTGTTATTCACGATCTACCCACTTTTAAACATGGAACGATGTGATGCTTGTTAATCTTTTATGCTATGTAAACTTTTCGTGTCTTTGTGCTCATTAACTTTGCTAGCCTACCTTAACAATTATAGCGTTATAGGAACAACGCACAACCCTTGAGTCTTGGGGTATTATTAAGTAAAACATGTTAACCTCCAATTAGTCTTTCGGTATGCACTTTGCGTTGGAAACTTTGGTTTGAACACATAGCTTACACCGTTTCTAACATACTTGTTAACTTGCATATTGTTATTCATGTTGGGTATGATTATTAAACAATTTATTCTAGTTATTCTATGTATCATACCTGTATACTCACGAACTTTTTGTTGATTTTATTTTAATACATGTTGCAGGTTGATAGACGATGTGACCAAGAATCAAGTTAGGATGGATGTAAAAACCCACATTAACAATAAACGATGTTTGAATCTTTGTTTATGTTTGTTATCATTTTGCTTTATTGAGAACAATGTATCTGAATTTAGAAATCTATGAAATTTGAATTCAATTTATTTTGTCATATTTAGTGTTATGATGCTTTGAGCGATTTGTTCGTCTCATCCCGATGTTTCCGCCATCGGTTGGGGTGTAACACACGGGGCCGTGTCCCACGGGTCGGGGTCAACTTCATGATTTGCGTATCTTGGATAGTACAACAAGTACAATGGCCACGGGGTCGTGCCGTTGACACACGGGGCCGTGTAGCAGGCTGATATGACACTCGAATTAAATGAAGATAGAGAAGTAGGGAGACACGGGGCCGTGCCCTGCGGGCACGGGGCCGTGTTAGGGGTCTGTTTCCAACTATTAAAAGAGGTGCTTGGTTTCATTCCAACTCATCCATTGGCAAACCACTTCTCTCACACCTGCAACCACTCCACCAACACAATATCACCATCATCCACCATATTTATCCATAATCTATCCTAGAGCGTGTGTAGTACTCTCGAGATCCAAGATTAATCGTAAGAATTTTTGTCAAACAAAGACCATACTTGGCTAATCTCTTACATCACTTGATGAAGATAAGTTTTTATGTATTACTTTTGATTTCCTAGCTTTGGTTAACTTTTTAATTAGGTGTGTATTAATGACTTTAATAACTATTTTTTATATTGAAAGTTAATTCTATTCTTGTAACAACCCGACATTTCCAATTACTTCGTTTTGTAACCACTTTGTACTCTGAGATTCTATTATAAAAGGGTTAACGATGTTTTAAACGCATTTTATCTCGCTTAATTATCGCATTTAGAGGCTTAATACTCGAACGCTCATCACAACGCAAAGTTAACGCGGTTATATATATGTTATTATGTGTGTTTATGAGAATATACGTTTTGTGCTCGCTTAAACGCTCACTCGCTCGCATGTTTAACTCGATTTATCGCACTAATACACAACACAACGCTTAATGCTTCGCTAAAATGCTTAACGCACTTGAACTAACTAATACAAACGAAAACACCAAACGAACAACCGACGCGCGAATTGGAAACGACTCGCACGGAGAAGACCAGTTCGTACGAACCGGGCACTTCGTAAGAGGTGTCCAGCTCCCACCAGGCACTCCCAACTCGCATGATTACTTTCCTACCCTCCTTCCTCCTCTATAAATACCACACTCACTCCCACACACTCCCCTTGCTGCCACTTCGCACAGACCATTCTCTACCTACTTTTCTCTGATTTTCCAAGTAAGTAACAACTCTTTTCACACAAACCACAACGATTTCCACAACGATTTACATGAGATTATCTCCGATTTCATCCAGACTTATTCTGTTTATGAAAACCTTAATTGTTTACATAAAAATTTCCGTTTCTACCCTAGATTCACGCTTAAACGAGTATATTGGGCTTTGCTTTGGCTTCCCAAGTTAGAAATCTTGTTATTTCAAACTCACCAAGTGTTCAATCCTAGGAAAACGGTTTTAAACTTGATTTTTACACTAAAACATACCAAAACCGACACATGTTTCGTTCACTAGATAGTAGGACGAAGCGGTGTCGAAATAGCCATGAAAAGGACTCGAAATTACATCCGTTTCAGGCGAAAACTCAGTCCTGGACGCCCGAAGACGCAAGACAGGCACTCGTGCGAACTGGACTGGCTCGTATGAACTAAACAGTTCGTACGGACCAGTCTATGTTCACACAAGAGACTAACTCGCTCCAAAGACCTCCCCGGCTCTAGGTTTGATCAGTAGCTTAAGGCTGGAGGGATGGACACTTGATTTGCCGAAGAACGACGCGAAAAACACTTGATTTTAGACACGAAACAGGTCAACTAACACAAGCACAGTTCGTACAAAGCATAGTTCGTACGAACTGCCTGTTCCCCGTTTTGACCATTTCAGCACTATGGAAGACTGATGCACTTCTGTTCCCACATGCAGGCTGAACCGACGCTCTACCTGCTCCATCCCGCTCATGTTTAACTATTTAAATACGCACTATGAGTATACTTGACCCCTTTTTGCTTTAACACACTTTTTCGGTGTGATATACGTTCTCTATTAAACAAACACTTCACACGATACTTGAAACACTTTAAACGCAAACCGCTCTCGCATGTCTATACGTGAAACGCTGAATTGTTGTGTGCTATATTTACTTGATGACTCTCATACCACCCTTAACATGATAGCACTATAGATTGACCCACCACCCGTAGGTTTAGGGGTTGTTAAGGTTCACTTTACTTTACTTGTTTACGTACGTGGACACTTCAGTGGACACGTGACGCGCATCTCACACGTGGTCTAATTGGTTAGCTTATATTGATTCCGATAGCTTACATGATCACTTAGTCTACGTTTATACATGTTGGTTTTGCGAAACGCTTTTCTTACTATTACTTACGCCAAACTTGTGTACTCACATTTACATGTTTGTATTGACTTTTATTTTAATGTATGTAACAGGTTGATGGATCGTATGCTGGAAATGAATTAGGCTCTAGATACACGCCTAATTTAGTTATGTTTTTGTTATGTTGCTTGAGACAATTGGTATTTTATTTTGGATGTTTGTAAAGATTTGGTTTAGAACTTATGGAATTTGAACTTAATTAATTATTGTCGCGAAAATAGTCGTTATGGATCCTCTCGAGCAATCTCGTCGCTTAGTGCCACATCCCGATGTTTCCGCCATCGGTTGGGGTGTGACAATTCTATAATCCTTCATGTTTTGTTGATTCACTCATTTGTGTCTTTACGGTCTATATAAAGCGTGTTATCTGACTGGAACAGGGTTAGAAGGGTGGTATGGGTAAAATTCTTGCCTCGTTCTATGTATAGATCCCGCGAATACTTGGCTCAAGCTTATTAGGACTTCCTCTGAGCAGATAGCATCAAATCAGGGGAGGTAAGAAAGGCTTGAATCCCTTATAAATAAACAACTATTAAAACTTTAAACCGGCCTTACAGGACTGTATCCCTGCTGACTCAGACCAATATGGCCAAGGGTAGCGTTGCCTCCAAAAGAGGGACATGCCACATTTTGCATTAATAGCTTACTTAATTATCTTTCAATATTCTGGCATTGCTGGATTGTATCCCTGCTGACTCAGACCAATATGGCTGAGGGTACGGTCGCCTCCAAAAGAGGGGCATGCCACTATAACTAAGATAATTCTTAAAAACCCAAAGAATGGAAATCATCAAATGATACGTAAATAATGAGTCGGAACCAAGTGATTCTATCTTGTCTATTTGTTTTTTTATTAGTTTAGCTATTTCATTATTTTGACTTCCTAAAAATCCTTTCTAAAATTTTTTGATTAGATTAGACGTCGACGATATTATGGTATTAAAATCTCTTCTTTCCTTGGACGATCTCTGTATCTTACCATTACAGTACTACGTGAACGATGGGTGCACTTGCCCTAGCGTGTTGTAGAGAGTGATAGTTGCATGTCGTGTTTTTATAAATTTAAAGCTTGAGTAAATGAGTGAAAAGTACATAAAATATATCTAAAAATCACCCATGCTCACATCAAGTCAGTTTCATTCTAACTCATCACTTGGCAAACCACTTATCTCACACCTGCCCCACTCCACCACCACAATACCAACATAACCCACCACATTCATCCATCATCCCTCCTTAGAGTGTGTGTAGTAGTCTCGGGATCCAAGATTGATGTTGGTGCAGTTTTGTGTCTGTCACTTGTTCTTATTACGTTGTAATTTGTATGGTCTTTGTTTTTGGTCCTGTATAGTTTTGGTCAAGTCGGCCAAGTCAAGATATACTCCTATATGACGTTTATGTTGTTAGCGTTGTAAAATCGTTCCATGTTGCCACTGTTAGTTTGTTTGTATGTTGTATTCTTGCTGTTCTGTCATATATGCAGGGTCCCCACGAAGAACCCATATTCAGTGGGATTACATGTCTACGAACCATGTTCTTTGCCTGTTTGGAATTGTCACGAAGAACCATTCTTGTGACTTGGTTGTTTGCAAGACTAGTCCACGAAGAACCTATTCTTCATGGGACTGTTGGTGGTTCGTGGGCCTCTGCATGTTCTTCGTAACATGCATAGGTATTGGGCCTATATATACAAACATATACTTCACAGTTTCACCAAGTGAGCACTTTGAGTCTATACAAGCATTGTGTCTAGATGGTTGTACTTGTTCTCTTCTGTTAACCGAAGTAGTGAATCTTTGGTTACTTATGTTTGCTTATATTTGCTTTGGTTTGCATAACTATGTGGATTCCGCACTCGTATTTGTGTTAACAAACAAGGAAGTAGGTTTAATGTTGATCCTCCAAGTGAACTTACAAGTGGTATCAGAGCTTTAGCTCTCTTCCTTGTTTAAAACCAAGCAAAATCTTGTGTTTGAGCAAGTTGTGAAGCTTCTTGAAGGTGTTTTTGAGCTTGAAAACAAGAATTAAGTTTTTCCAGAAAAAGTGTCTAAAAACTTAGTTTAAACTTGTTGTTTGCAGAAATTGTTTTACAAAAACCTACTTAAAACACATGGAGACATGTTAGGATTTGGTTTTTCTTAAAATTTCTTGCAAAATTTGAGCTCGACAAACTTTCCGGCGAGTCGTTTAACCGGAAAAGTCATCGGATTTTGGTTGGTAGGGATAAAATTCAAAAAGGATTTACTAAAAAGTGATATCTTCGAAGGTTTGTTTTTAACTGAATTGGGATACTCATCTACCACCTTTCTATAACGCAGAAAAAGAAACCTTTAGTAAAAGGGAGAATCCCACCAACTTTCTCATGAACAACCATCAGCGAACAACTCCCCTACGAACAACCTCTTCGACGAAGAACTTGTTGGACGAAGTACCTATTCTTCGTGAGCTTCCCTCTCACGAAGAACCTAGGATCTTCGTTGTCAAATCCTTTAACGAAGAACCGGTTCTTCATGAACCAGTTCTTCGTGACACCAGTTCTTTGTTGACTATAGTTGTTCGTGGCCATAAGTTCTTCGTGGGTGGTGTGTTATTGTTTTCACAGAGGGTTCATAACTTCCTCAAATTTTACAAATTTTCATTTCTAAACATAAAACATCAAAATGAGTGGGATTGGAGTAGTGGGCCTAACACAAGTCAAGATACGTCACAATCTAGCTCCGCAATGTCTTGGTTTAAGTCGCTCATGCCACCACAAGCTTCAATGATTACCGCAAATCAATGGGCTTGTGTTGCAAATCAAAACCATAACATTCAAACCCTTCTTATTAGTGAGAGTGAAACGAGAAGTAATAATCGTCCACCAAAATTGAATCACATGAACGATTATCCTGGATGGAAAAATCGTTTTATACGTACGTTCTCGGTCAAAATACCGAATTGTGGACATGTTTTACTACACCATATAATGAAGCACTAGAAAAAGCCGGTTCAAATCCAACAACTTTAGCCGAAATGACCGAACCTGATAAGAAAGCATATGATCTTGAGAAGAAAGCATTCGCTATCCTTACTCAAGCTCTTCATAAGGATATCTATAATCAGTTTGTGTATTGTACCACGACCAAGAATTTGTGGGACACATTGGAAGCTAGAGGGAAGGAAACGCAGCGACAAGAAAGATCCGCCACGATCTTTTGAAGAAGGAGTTTGAAGGATTTATATTCATTGATAATGACACCCTAAGTGATATGAAAACTCGATTCTATCACTTGCTTAGTGAAATGTACTCATATAGGGTCATCGCATCTCTACGAGAGATTGTCACACGATTCACCGATGCCTTGCCTCTAAAGTGGAGTCAATTCATTGACTTGTTGAAGCACACAGGGGGGCTAGATATAATTAGCATTTATGAGTTTGTTCAGAAACTGGAAAACAAAAAATGAGGAGGAAATCCGAAAGGCAAAACAAGTTCTAGTTCCTCAGAATCCTGAAATGTACTTTGGAGGTATCAACACGGGTGTTTGTACTTCCTCGCAACCAAAACTTCAGACAACTTTTGTATCAAACGCAAACCCTTTTCTGCCACCACCTAAACCAGAACAATCTACCCAATCTTACAGTTAATATTTTGATCCCAAAGCCTTTTTACCCCAACCTCAAGCCGCAATATCAACAACAAGCATATCAACAAGCTTGTTATGGTAACAACTTTCAACCATTAAACCCCAATATTGTCAGATTTGATACTTCACATCTTTCCAAGGTTAGTGTGGAAGCTGCAAAAGAACATATGGAACTTTTGAACACTATGGTTAGTGCATATTGTGGCTTAGTCGCAGGTCAAATCGGAAATATCAATTTGACAAACGAAGACTACCAACAAATTGACAAAGATGAGATGGATCTTATGGACATAAAGTGGGCTTTTGCAAGCGCGGTAATGTAACATCCGTAAAAAACCGGGTTAACCAAATCCACTTCGTTTATTAACCGAACATCCAGTTAAAATTTTTCGTTGCGTATTTAATACTCGAATTAATTTTAAACGACACATAATTAATAAACAATTTAGAATTTATAAACTATAATTGTTAAAAAGTAAAAATAAAACAATTAAAAAGGAAAACAGGCTGCCGGGATTCGAACCCGGGTCAGCCGGGAAACTTAACACACACACATTCCACCACTCCGCCACTTGTGTTACTTGTTGATTTATTGAAACAATTAATACATATAATAAAACTGGAAGTCGAATTCAGTCACTCAGCGCGCCCAAATCCGCAGACGCCGGAAAATCCGACGATTTCGCCAATTATCGACGGTTTCTTTTGACTTAACGTACGTATTAACGTCACCATCGGTTATAACCGATGTCTAGTTCCGCGACATCAGTCATAACCGCCGGAGAAAGGCTGACCAATGAATCGAGACTAGAAACAGACCCAATTCAACTTGATTCTTCCCTATAAATGCACACCCAAGCCTCTGGTAGTCTTTTCGCTCAAAATCGCACCATTTCTCGAAGCAATTTCACTCACCGGAGATTTTCTGCAATCATCGGACTTTCGCCGGAAAACCGAGACTCACATCAACACGGTAAATACCTCGACTCTTTCTGTTTCAATCCATTGTTAGACCATTACTAACATCAATCCATCACCCAGAATCAATCCCAGACGACGTTGCCGGATATTCTGCTTTCGCCGGAAAACTTCTGAAATTTCCAGAATCACGCTGTGAATCGGTATGATCATCTAAACCTCCTGATAATCGTTGCTCAGTAGTTCAATCTCACATCTAATCAATCAAAACTGTTAATTGATCCGAACAGACGGAGTTCACAAAACAGAGCCGGCGATCCTTGCCGGAGTTCTGAGAAAGACAATCTGTTCCGGTACATTCTTTCCCCAAACCCTCTCTGTTCATCACATTTCAATCACCTATTAGTTCGTTAACTGAATTTAACAAGAAACAGTTGAAAAATCGTTGTCTGTGTTTTGAACGAAGAAGATGAAGTCGGCCTATTGTATAAGATTAATTAAAACAAGACATATAAACGGTTAGACACACAGTCCAGCGGTGGACTGTGTGCAAACAATAAACACACGTCTCGAGTTCGATCCCTATCACGACCCTATCCTCGAAAATAAAAATGTCTTTTTTTTAAAACCGAACCGGGTTAACTCACTGTAAGATGTTAAGTATAATAAAAACCAGAATATTAACCAGGTTAGACACACAGTCCAGCGGTGGACTGTGTGCAACGTTGAAGCACAGGTCCCGGGTTCGAGACCTGTTGACGGCACCGGTTCGATACAATTAAAATCTTTTTAAAATAAATGAATTCTGATTAACTTAAATAGTGTATAAATATAATTAAAAACAGAAATATTTCGGGTTAGACACGTAGCTCAGTTGGTAGAGCTGCGTGCACGCGTACGGGAGGTCCCGGTTCGAGTCTCACCCAGCGCATACATACACACGGTCCGACCGGTCAACTGGTCAACGGTCAACGGTCAACTGGTCAAAAAGTCAAAAAATTTTATTTTCTTTTATTTATTTATTTTATTCAAAAATCAATTAAAAATACTTAAAAATAATATTTTTAAAGTTAGAAAATTTCCTTGAACTCACAAAAATAAACCTAACAATCCCATTAAGAACACTAATTGAAAATACTAATCTCAAATAAGAGTTTATTTATTTATCGAACTATTATGTTATTATTTAGGTTAGTTTCCTCTCGTGGTTAAATCCAAATTCGTGCGCATTCATCATCAATCCAAGAAACGCACCCACTGTGAGTGAATTCTTACAAATTCCCCTTTTTATTCATGTTTTGGGGTGTATCATGTGTCGCTTAAACTAATTCGCTTATTCAAACTCGTGCTATACCATATTATGATATAAACTTAGAATGTAAATATTGTTTTGTTGTGATGTATTACATATTGTCAAGTTGTATGCAAATTATTTGTTAGGCCCATCAGTTCCTCGTGGGAGACGAGTTGAACAACGCGTGCCTTAAAACTCATTCATTAGGCCCATCAGTTTGTAGAACAACGCGCGCCTCAAAACTCATTCATTAGGCCCATCAGTTCCTCGTGGGAGACGAGTTGAACAACGCGTGCCTCAAAACAATCAATTGTTGTATGTGTGTGCAATATTTAATATTATGTGTATTGTGAATAAATTTACATCTACATTTACTCATATGTGGTTATGCACTTTATTTTATAATCAATTCAATAAACTTGTTTAAATGTTTTTCATAGGATTCAGTCGCCAACTTTTTGTTGATCCAAAAACCATTTTTACACATGATACAGGTGGACAGGATGAAGCAAGGAAAACATAGGAAAAGTGCCTTAGAAGAAAAATAATGAAGGCTAGAAAGATGTATAGAACATGTTGTACTAGTATGATTTGATTTAAAATTGTAACAATGAATATGAAACATTATAATAAATGTCATGAGCTTTGATGAAAACCCAATCATGCCCCGATCACCTTTTCCGCTGTGGGTCGGGGTGTGACAGATTGGTATCCGAGCTTTTGACTATAGGGATATAGGATAGGTTATTAGACCCTTAGAGCCTATACTATAGTTGATTAGATTTTAATTGTTTATGTGGTTACATGCAAACTCATGATGTTTATTTCTTTCATATTTATTACATACACAAATGCATGCAAACACTTCCAATACTACATTTTGTGATACGTAGTGAATTATACTTACAGTCAAACATACATAATTACATACACATTCATCATACATATTTCAATGTTCACATATTCAAATCATCTTCATACTTCCGTTATTCAAGATTTTGTCGCATTTTTCATTTTTCAAATCTCATCAGAGTGAGTTCTGCGACGGGCATGTAGTAACTGTAAGGGTACAAGTACCGGTAGTCAGAACGTCCTGTCTAGGTTGGCATTCGTATAAATCCAATATAACAGACCAGTTTGCCTACCTGGGGACTAACGATGAGAGTACGAAGGACCTATTAGGCTAAAGCATGCCACACCAAACGTCGTTCGAACTAACCCCACTTTGAGGTGACACCGTGTCCACACCTGGATATATTCCGAATATCATACGTTACATACATATTTCTCGATTTTCTTCGGGTTTTAGTGTTCGTAATCAGGCTAACACATGCGAACCATATGAAAAACCTGGTAATTATGGGGGCCCACATGATTACGAAGGTGAAGTATGGCGGCATGCAAGGCCCAATTACGAGCAAAGCCCAAGACATCCTATGGATGTAGTAGATTTATTATTCTATATTTATTTTATGAATGTTCATTCCTAAATACGACACATGATCCCTAAAACATCCAACTCATACTCTTGATATGTATTCCTTGTAGATGTCTTCTAGTCTCGCTCGTAGGAAGATGAGATCAGGAAAAGCCCGCGAGCGCATGACTGCCCAAATCGCTCAACAAATGGCTGCCGTAATACCCAACATTGTAGTTCAAGTCCAACAAGCCCTTACCGCTAATCCCGTCAATCAAGAAGATCAAAACATTGTCAATCCTCCCCCAAAAACCACTAAATGCACCTACAAGCATTTCAAATCCTACGACCCTCCAAAATACGAAGGGACTGAAGGTGTCACCGCTCTCCTCCATTGGTTTGAAGAAATGGAAAACACATTTCTAAATTGCGATTGCCCCGATGATCGCAAAGTGCGATATGCTACCGGTCGTTTACTTGGAATAGCACTTACCTGGTGGAATACAGAGAAGGCCAAACGAGGTGTTGAAGATGCTATGACTTTGACTTGGGAAGAGTTGAAGGAAATCATGACAAGATGGTTTTGCCCAAGAAGCGAAATCAAGAAATTGGAGGATGAGTTCTATTCTTTGAAACAAAAGGAAGGCGACCACACCACATACAACAAGAGATTCCTCGAGTTAAATCAAATGGTTCCCAAGTTGTTCACTCCTCTTTACCGTTTGATCGAGCACTTCATTCGAGGTCTTCCTTCAAAAATTCAAGACTCTGTAATAAGTACCACACCTGCAACCTTGGAAGCAGCAATGGAGTTAGCTACAGGGCTCACCGAGAACCGCATACGGAATAAAGACTTTAAGGAGGAGAAGAAGAAGGATAAAGCATCAACTGAAACCTCAAACTCCACCCAAACCGAATCCCCTTCTCAACTCATTTCTAAGAGAAAACGAGATGGGCAACTTTTCGCTGTCACCCAACGCAATCAACCAGCCTCACAAGCCGTACCCCTCCAAGCTATCCTCATCACTCAAGTAGCACCCAACTCAATTTACCCAAATAAGAAACCTTACCTTGGACCTCACCCTCAATGTAACACCTGTTTTTATCACCATCCATCTACCTTACCTTGTCGACTATGCGCGAATTGTGGACGCTATGGTCATTTGAGCAAGGTTTGCCGCACCCCTCAAAACCAAACCTCACCCCCTACTCAAAACATGATCCAAACATATCAACAACCCCAATACCCCATGTTTCCTTATGTTCGAGCTTGTTTTAATTGTGGCGACCCTACCCATTTTAGAAACACGTGCCCTCGATTGGTTAACATCATAAACGACCAAGCTCAAGCAAACCCAGTTAACCAAGCAAATCAAGAAAACCTAACCACTAGGCCACCAGCAAGAGGAAGAGTTTTCAACATCAACGCCAAGCCTGTTGAAGATAATGACGAACCACCCAACTAGTCTCCTTCACCAAAAATCAAGATTCAACTCCAACCGCTTAGTTTTTATGTTTTTCTTTATGTTATCTCAATTTTCACGTATCTCAATTATAAGTTGGAAATTTATCCAAGAATTTTAATGCGAATTACTATTTCAGTTTGTTTTATACTCATTGATTTAACATTCATATCATCATACTTCACGACATATCTCAGTCACATCATTTAAAGAAGTTGAGTTGTGTCTCACTTCTACATAGACTAACCTCTCCATCATAACAAACGAGAGAGGTACTGTCATCATTCAAACATGTATACTATCAGAATTAAGACTCAAGCTTTGGTTGATTATGTTTGTTGTGTTTAGAGTCACATAGAACTAATCATAATTTACTGATAAAGCCAATGAAAATTTGACAAGAATATGGTGGATACGCCGCTGGTACTTCCTATATATAAGTATTCTTGTTAAAGGATCAGAGGCATTGTCAGGCGATATTGAGAAGTTCCATGTAGGTTTTAGTAGTAGAAGTTTTGTTTTAGGATATAACCTTATCTTTCCAAATGTATCAAAACTCTTATGCATAAAATTATACTGGGTCAATCAACTCTGTTTCTAAATATTCTTTACCGTAGGCAACAAAAAGCGATTCCTGTAGCAGGGTATTCAACCCTTACAAGGAACGTTACCGCCTCAAATAAAAATTTAAACTCTTACCCCCTTCTAAGTATGCTATTGTCAAATTAAAACACCATTCTTTTGAGTCAAACATGCCACTACTTAAATTTCGGGACGAAATTTCTAAAAGTAGGGGATACTGTAACATCCGTCAAAAACCGGGTTAACCAAATCCGCTTCGTATTAACCGAACATCCAGTTAAAATTTTTCGTTGCGTATTTAATACTCGAATTAATTTTAAACGATACATAATTAATAAACAATTTAGAATTTATAAACTATAATTGTTAAAAAGTAAAAATAAAACAATTAAAAAGGAAAATAGGCTGCCGGGATTCGGACCCGGGTCAGCCGGGAAACTTAACACACACACATTCCACCACTCTGCCACTTGTGTTACTTGTTGATTTATTGAAACAATTAATACATATAATAAAACTGGAAGTCGAATTCAGTCACTCAGCGCGCCCAAATCCGCAGACGCCGGAAAATCCGACGATTTCGCCAATTATCGACGGTTTCTTTTGACTTAACGTACGTATTAACGTCGCCATCGGTTATAACCGATGTCTAGTTCC
This sequence comes from Scalesia atractyloides, assembly GCA_947069175.1. Lineage (NCBI taxonomy): Eukaryota > Viridiplantae > Streptophyta > Magnoliopsida > Asterales > Asteraceae > Scalesia > Scalesia atractyloides. The sequence goes on from CAMTDV010000030.1 coordinate 36,229,555, forward strand.
GCGACATCAGTCATAACCGCCGGAGAAAGGCTGACCAATGAATCGAGACTAGAAACAGACCCAATTCAACTTGATTCTTCCCTATAAATGCACACCCAAGCCTCTGGTAGTCTTTTCGCTCAAAATCGCACCATTTCTCGAAGCAATTTCACTCACCGGAGATTTTCTGCAATCATCGGACTTTCGCCGGAAAACCGAGACTCACATCAACACGGTAAATACCTCGACTCTTTCTGTTTCAATCCATTGTTAGACCATTACTAACATCAATCCATCACCCAGAATCAATCCCAGACGACGTTGCCGGATATTCTGCTTTCGCCGGAAAACTTCTGAAATTTCCAGAATCACGCTGTGAATCGGTATGATCATCTAAACCTCCTGATAATCGTTGCTCAGTAGTTCAATCTCACATCTAATCAATCAAAACTGTTAATTGATCCGAACAGACGGAGTTCACAAAACAGAGCCGGCGATCCTTGCCGGAGTTCTGAGAAAGACAATCTGTTCCGGTACATTCTTTCCCCAAACCCTCTCTGTTCATCACATTTCAATCACCTATTAGTTCGTTAACTGAATTTAACAAGAAACAGTTGAAAAATCGTTGTCTGTGTTTTGAACGAAGAAGATGAAGTCGGCCTATTGTATAAGATTAATTAAAACAAGACATATAAACGGGTTAGACACACAGTCCAGCGGTGGACTGTGTGCAAACAATAAACACACGTCTCGAGTTCGATCCCTATCACGACCCTATCCTCGAAAATAAAAATGTCTTTTTTTTAAAACCGAACCGGGTTAACTCACTGTAAGATGTTAAGTATAATAAAAACCAGAATATTAACCAGGTTAGACACACAGTCCAGCGGTGGACTGTGTGCAACGTTGAAGCACAGGTCCCGGGTTCGAGACCTGTTGACGGCACCGGTTCGATACAATTAAAATCTTTTTAAAATAAATGAATTCTGATTAACTTAAATAGTGTATAAATATAATTAAAAACAGAAATATTTCGGGTTAGACACGTAGCTCAGTTGGTAGAGCTGCGTGCACGCGTACGGGAGGTCCCGGTTCGAGTCTCACCCAGCGCATACATACACACGGTCCGACCGGTCAACTGGTCAACGGTCAACGGTCAACTGGTCAAAAAGTCAAAAAATTTTATTTTCTTTTATTTATTTATTTTATTCAAAAATCAATTAAAAATACTTAAAAATAATATTTTTAAAGTTAGAAAATTTCCTTGAACTCACAAAAATAAACCTAACAATCCCATTAAGAACACTAATTGAAAATACTAATCTCAAATAAGAGTTTATTTATTTATCGAACTATTATGTTATTATTTAGGTTAGTTTCCTCTCGTGGTTAAATCCAAATTCGTGCGCATTCATCATCAATCCAAGAAACGCACCCACTGTGAGTGAATTCTTACAAATTCCCCTTTTTATTCATGTTTTGGGGTGTATCATGTGTCGCTTAAACTAATTCGCTTATTCAAACTCGTGCTATACCATATTATGATATAAACTTAGAATGTAAATATTGTTTTGTTGTGATGTATTACATATTGTCAAGTTGTATGCAAATTATTTGTTAGGCCCATCAGTTCCTCGTGGGAGACGAGTTGAACAACGCGTGCCTTAAAACTCATTCATTAGGCCCATCAGTTTGTAGAACAACGCGCGCCTCAAAACTCATTCATTAGGCCCATCAGTTCCTCGTGGGAGACGAGTTGAACAACGCGTGCCTCAAAACAATCAATTGTTGTATGTGTGTGCAATATTTAATATTATGTGTATTGTGAATAAATTTACATCTACATTTACTCATATGTGGTTATGCACTTTATTTTATAATCAATTCAATAAACTTGTTTAAATGTTTTTCATAGGATTCACTCGCCAACTTTTTGTTGATCCAAAAACCATTTTTACACATGATACAGGTGGACAGGATGAAGCAAGGAAAACATAGGAAAAGTGCCTTAGAAGAAAAATAATGAAGGCTAGAAAGATGTATAGAACATGTTGTACTAGTATGATTTGATTGTATGATTTTCTTTAAAATTGTAATAATAAATATGAAACATTATAATAAATGTCATGAGCTTTGATGAAAACCCAATCATGCCCCGATCACCTTTTCCGCTGCGGGTCGGGGTGTGACAGGTAAGAAGAGCGATGGATTACATGGCTAGAATTGGTAGAGCAAGTTTGGAGAGTAAACGGGATACTAAGTATGGTTTTGACAAAGATGTCTTTACATGCTTCAACTGTGGAGAAAAAGGTCATTTCAAGCGTGAGTGTACTCGACCTCCTAAGCAAGGAAACCACAATCCCTTCTGAAACTAGTCTAACCCATCCAACACAACCCAAGTTAACAATGAAAGAAGTATAGCAGCTGTTAACAACACTAACCAGCCTAGACCTTCAAACACAAACCGAGCCTTAGAAGTTCAAGCAATGAAGGATGTGACTGGTCGGTTTAGTTGGGTGATGGAAATCAAGGTGGAACTGCTTGTTATGCCAAGATCATCAATCATATCAAACATGTCCGTAGAGAAGAATTTTCTGAAGATGATGGGAGTTTTGGGTATAGTGGTAGTTCTGATGAAGAAGCCTCAAGTGTTGATGGCTATGGATCGGATTTGGAGATAAAGGATGGAATCGATGCTGAGGTTGATAGTTTTCTGAAAGAGACTGAGAAGCTTAGGAAGCAAAAGTCTGTGTTGATCAAGAAAGCAGAAGTTGCAACAAAGGAAATGGAGAAGTTCTTCACTGAAGATGGATCTTTTTCTTGTAACACTGCTTTTATGGCAAATGTTGCACCTTCGTCCAGTTAGGTACAATCCAACACCCCTAGGGTATGCAATGATTGTGTAGAGTTAAAACAGAAATTTGAAACAATTAACTGTCACAATCGAAAATTGGTAGTTGAACTTTCAAATGCAAAGAGGCAAATCTGGCAAATGAAAAAGAAGTCAAATCTGTCATTGATAAACTTAAGAAAAACGTTTCTGAGTTAACTAAAACGGTTTTGAATAAACAAAAGGGTATTAATAACTACATTAATATCATTGAGGAAACAAAGAAAGAGTTAGCCATTGCCAAATGCGAGCACGATGCGATCAAACTCAAACTGGAAAGATATTCCAACTCCCGATATGTGCTTGATCACATCATTGATGTTCAAAAACTGAAAGGAGATGTCAAGTGCATTGGATATAAATCGTGTCCACCTCTGTTGAAACACAATTATACCAAAATGCCCGATGAAGAGGAAATGCCAAGATTTGAACCATCTGTACCTCTCAATCCTGACGAGTTTGCAGCAGGATTAGGGTTCAAACTTGATAACTCTTCAGATGAAATCAAACAAATTGATAATTCTTCATCATTGTTAGAGCAAAGTCATCCAGTAGTTGAGGATGATGATTCATCGGATGATGAATCAGATGTGACTGATCAAGATCAATCTCTTGGCAAAAGAGAAGGAGTGGAAATTCCAATTGAGAATCATATCTTATGTGATCCTCCTACTCCAGTTGTGCAATCCCCTGCAAAACAAGTGACTGATCACGTCAAGTCTGTTGAAGCACTTGCTGCTACTTTTGAAAGTGATAACATGTTATACACATTGGTTGGTGATGAAGAATTTATTCAAACAAGGACTTTCCAATTCGAATGTCAATCCAGCTTCGATTGACCATGTTTTTGAAAATTCAATAAATAAATTCTTAGGAAAGAAAAGTCCTAATCTTATTGTAACTCAATGTGAAAAATTACCTCTCAAACCACAACAACCAATTGCTTCCAAAGGTAAACAACAAGAGAAGCGAGCTGAAAAACCCAAGGCTCGTAACAAGAAAAAGGAAAAAGGATGTTAAGTTTGTAGCCTCAAATGGTACGGATAAAATCGAGACTTTTGAAAATACATCTAATACTGATCTTGTGAAACAAGTCAAGATTTTAAAACGAAATGATCAAAATAATTATTCTCAACACAAAAACGGGTGTGATGAAGAACCAAGTACCTCAAGGCCTACAAGTTCAACATCAAGTCGTCAAAATACATCTCCCAAATTTGTTGAGAGGAGATCATGTTTTAGATGTGGGGAGTTTGGACATATCATGAAAAATTGTACAAACTCACCAAACCGAAGTTCATTGAAAATGCCCTTCCTGAAAAGAATGACCAACGTTGATCTGTGTCACCTAAACAAGACTAACGTATTGTTAAAGAACAATAAGCAAAACAAAGACGTAAAAATGTGAAGGTCATTGAAAAGGCTTTAAAACTGGAAGTTGTTAAAAAAGAACCAAGTTCGTCAAGCTCGTCAAAACCCGAAATTTCAAAATCTGTAAATAATAATAATAATCAATCTTGGAAACCTAAAATCGGTACTGTTTCAGGGGGAGGTACGTCTTTTCCAAATCATCAAGAATAGAAATCACATTTCTTGATGATAAGGGTCGACCCAAGACCACTAAGGCTTGGGTCCCCATCTCAAACTGATCGTGTAATTGCATGTGCAGGGTGCTTCAGGAGGAACTGTTAATAGTTATTGGATTGTTGATAGTGGAGCATCTAGGCACATGACGGGCGACTTAAGGCTCCTTTTTTATGTGAAAAGCATTAGAGGAGGTTATTTTGCTTTTGCTGGAGATAAAGGTGGTTGCATCAATGGAGAAGGAATGATCTCCAATGGTGTTGTGAATTTTGACAAGATCAATTTTGTTCAACAAATTGATCACAATCTTCTGAGTGTTTCTCAAATCTGCGACAAGAAGTTTACAGTTCATTTCGATGATGCTGGTTGTAATGTGCTTAAAATTGGTTTCAAGATTCCCAAAGAATGGATTCTGGTGTCGGCTCCAAGAATAAATGACTTGTATATTCTTGACATGAGCCAAGCTATTACTACGACTGCACAAGTTACTTGTTTTGTCTCTAAAACAACTGAAAAGGAATCTATCTCTTGGCATAGACGTTTAGGACACATTCACTTGAGGAAAATGAATCATTTGGTGAAAAATAATCTCGTGAATGGTGTGCCAGTCAAGAACTTTTGTCTATAAGACGTCTGTGTTTCGTATCAGAAAGGAAAGCAAGCGAAGAAATTACATCCTATCAAGAAAGTCAACACTGTCAACATGCCGCTTGAACGTCTTCATATGGACCTCTTTGGACCTATGAAACACAAGACTACATTTGGCGATGCTTATTGTTTAGTTGTTACTGATGACTATTCAATATTTTCATGGATAGCTGTGATGGCACACAAGAGTGAAACTCCTGAAATCCTCAAGAATCTCTTTACTCTTCTTGAAAACTTGTACAATGTAAAGATTAGGAGAATCTGAAGTGACAATGGCACTGAGTTTAAGAATCGGGTTATGGATGAGTTCTGTACTTCCAAGGGTATTTTTTATGAATAAAGTTCTCACTATACTACACAACAGAACGGTGTTGCTGAGAGGAAGAATCGAACGCTTATTGAAACTGCAAGAACAATGTTGATAGAGTCACAACTTCCTGTTCTGTTTTGGGGGAGGTTGTGGCAACTGCTTGTTACACATTGAACAGAGTTCTTACGGTTAAGCAACATGGGAAAACTTGCTTTGAACTGTTACATCGAAGGAAACCGGATGTGTCCTATTTAGAACCTTTTGGAGCTCCATGTACTATGATTGATCCAGATGGTAAGTTTGGTGCTAAGGCGATCGAAGGATTCTTCCTTGGGTATGCTACTCCAAATTTGAGAGTTTGGAATTTATCAAGTAAGAAGATTGAGGAATGGGGTGAAGTTAGGGTTCAAAGGTACACTGAGTCTGTGAGAGCTTCAGGTGATCCATGGATGTTTGACTATGATGGTCTTTTTGGCTCCTTTAATCTGCAAACTTTTGATGAAGCTTCTGCAACGGCTCACATGTTGCTTAAGGGTGATAATGCAATAGATTCATCTTTAGTGTGACCGATTATGTTAATCCTCAAGGTTCGTCCTCGGTTAACAATATTGGTTAGAATGAGGTATTTGAAGATGCTGCAGTTTACAATGTTTCATCTGTAGACGATGAATTTCATGATGCAACTGAAGCTACTTCAGCTCCTGTTCATGGTGTCTCAGAAGTTACTTCTTTAGTGAACAATCAAGGAACTGGGGAAGGTAACGCATCAACATCTTCGGCGATGCCAGATATTGATCTTGTTGTGGATCTGAATCTCAACAATTTGGGTATAAATGCTCGTGTTCCTGATGTTCCTGAAACACGAATTCATAATACCCACCCTCAGCAGAATATTATTGGAGATGTTTAAAGTGGAGTGCAAACGCGTAATCAGCTGAAGAACAATCAGAATGCTGGTTTGTATACAACAATCAGGGAACCCGGGGAACAAAATGATTGGTCTTTTGCCTGCTATGTTTGCCTAGTTGAACCGAAATCTTGGAAGGAGGCAATGAAAGAATATTCATGCGTTGAAGCAATGCAAGAAGAACTTCAACAGTTTCAGAAACTGGGCGTGTGGAAATTGGTTGACAGGCCTGAGAACTACAAGAAGATTGGCACTCGATGGGTTTACATGTCACACACCCTGACCCGCAGCGGAAATGGTAGTCGGGCATGATTGGGTTTTCATCAAAGCTCATGACATTTACTATAAAGTTTCATATTTATTATTTCTTTTTAAAGAAGAAGTTACAATAAACATACAAGCACAACATGTTCAAATACATTTTTCATGACTTCTTTATTTTTCTTCTAAGGCAATTTCCTATGTGTTCCTTGCTTCAACCTGTCCACCTGTATCATGTGTAAAAATAGGGTTTTGGGTCAACAAAAGTTGGCGAGTGAATCTTATGAAAACATTTGTACGAATTTATTATATTGGTTATAAAAAGGTGCATAACCACATATGAGTAAACGTAAATGTAAATTTAATCACAATACACATAATATCAATTAATGCACAAGCACACACCAAATAACGAACAATGAGATCAAGGCTCAATCAAACGGAGCCGATCTAATGAGGCACGCGATGTTCCACTCGTCTCCAACGAGGAACTGATGGGCCTAATAAATGATTTGCACGCAACTTGACAAAATGTATACACACATCACAACAAACAACATTTACATCCCATTTTTAGATCATATAATGGTAATAGCACAAGTTTGAATGAACGAAATAAATAAAGCGACACATGATACACCCCAAAACATGAATAAAAAGGAGAATTGGTAAGAATTCACTCACAGTGGGTGCGTTCCTTGATAATGATGAATGCGCACGAATTTATGATTCAACCGACGAGGGAAAACTAACCTAAATAATAACGTAATAATTCGATAAATAAATAAATTTTATTTGAGATTAATATTTTTAATTAGTGCTCTTAAATGAGATTTTTAGATTTATTTTTGTGAATTTAATGCAAATTTTTAGGCTTCAAAACCTTATTTTGAGGTATTTTTAACTAATTTTCAAAGAAAAATAAAAAGGATTTTTAATTAAAAAATTACCCTTTTTCTAAGGGTTGACTGGTCAACGGCCGGTTAGACTCATTTATTATAGGCAGCGTGTGAGGTTCGAACTCGTGACCTCCCGTATACGTGCACGCAACTCTACCAACTGAGCTACGTGTCTAACCCGTAATAATTCTGATTTTAATTACTTATATATACTAGTTAGCTTAAACCTTATTTTATTTTTATTAAAAAGGTTTCATAAATTGCCAAAACCGGTTTAAGTATCCAGAATCGAACTCCAGCCCTTCAGTTTACGTGCACACAGCCCAACCAGTTGGGCTGTGTGTCTAACCCGTTTATACACTGTATTATACTATATTTATATACATGTTGAAGGATGATCTGAATAGGTTTTAAAAAAAAAAGATTGGTTTTATTTCAGAAAGTCGAAACATGTGTGGCTCGAACCCGGGATGTATACTTTGTGATTGCACACAGTCCACCACTGGACTGTGTGTCTAATCCGATTAAAACACCAAGATTATTTATACTTATATTCTAAGTAAACTTCATCTTCTTCCTAGACAATACCCAGAACCCGACCTCGACTGTTAACCAAGAATAACAGTTTTGATTATTTGTTTTATGACTATAACATATTAAACAAACGATGAAAGAAGGATTAAGACAATTGTACCGTTTTATTAGAGTTATAGGGTTTCTGATTCAAACTTTTCCGGCGAACAACTGATGATTCCGGCGAATCGAAGCAAAGAAAATCTTCAGAGAAGTTTGGGTAATGTTTTGAGATAGAGTGCGAGTGAAATTGAGATGGATTGGCTGGTATTTATAGGGTAAACAATCAATCCTCGATTTCGGTTTCAAGACCCAAATCATGGGTTAATGATTTCAAATTGATAAACGGTTTTTGAATTAATTGAGTTTGGATTTCGGTTATAACTGAGGTTGACATCAGTTACATTCAATCACTGGCAAAGAGAAAACGTCAATTGAGGAGATGATTTAGTTTTGGCGGTTACAGACTCTGAAATTTGAACTTGCAGGTTGCTTGTGGGTTTTATTATAACGCTAATTTACTTTTAAGTTTAAACACAAGTGTGTATGTAGTGTAGCGGTGAAGACTGTGTGTGTACAAGCGGGAGACCCGGGTTCGAGACCCGGTTACTCCTTTTTATTTTTATTTTACTTTTTGATTTATTATTAAAGATTAATTCAACTTACTTATTGTTTTATTTATTAATTATGGTTTTTTTTAATTCTAAAATATTTATTAATTAGGAGATATTTAAAATAACCGGTACAATAACTACGCAACGAACTTTTAACCGAATATTTGATTATTAAGTGAAGCGGGTTTTGAAACCCGTTTTACGACGAATGTTACAGTATCCCCTACTTTAAGAAATTTCGTCCCGAAATTTAAGTAGTAGTGGTATGTTTGACTCGAAGGGAGGGTGTTTTAATTTGACAATTACATAATTAGATGAGGGTGAGAGTTTAAATTTTTATTTGAGGCGGTAACGTTCCTAGTAAGGGTTGAATTCCCTGCTACAGGAATCGCTTTTTGATGCCTAAAGTATAAAAATGCGGAACATGGATAAACAGAGTTGATTGACTGGGTATGATCTCATGCATAAGAGTTTTGAGAGAATTGATATAAGGTATGTATCATAAAACAAAAACTTCAACCATGACGATATTAAAACCTACACGGAACTTCTCATAACCTCCTGGTAATGCTTTTGATCCTTTGCCAAGAATACTTATATATAGGAAAACCCAGCGGCGTATCCACCATATTCTTGTCAAATTTTCATTGGCTTTATCAGTAAATTATGATTAGTTCTATGTGACTCTAAAACATAGACAAACACAACAACCAAAACTTGAGTCTCAAATATGAGGAATACATGACTGAGTGATGACAGTACCTCTCTCATTTGTTATGATGAAGGGGTCAGTCTATGTAAAAGTGAGACACAACCCAACTTCTTTAAATGATGAGATCGAGATATGTCGAGATGTATGATGATATGAAAGTTAAATCAATGAGTAAACATATAAAACAAAACTGTTACATCAAGTTGCATTAAAATTATTGGATACATAAATTCCCAATTTATAACAGGGATACATAAAGATTGAGAAAACATTAAGAACTAGACGGTTGGAGTTGAGTCTTGACTCTTGGTGAGGGAAGGCTAGTTGGGTGGTTCGTTTGGGCCGTTATTATCTTCAACAGGATTGGCGTTGATGTTGTAAGCTCTTCCTCTTGCTGGTGGCCTAGTGGTTATGTTTTCTTGATTTGCTTGGTTAACTGGGTTTGCTTGAGCTTGGGCGTTTATAATGTTAACCAATCGAGGACACGTGTTTCTAAAATGGGTAGGGTCGCCACAATTAAAACAAGCTCGAACATATGGAACTATGGGGTATTGAGGTTGTTGATATGATTGGATCATGTTTTGGGTAGGGGGTGAAGCTTGGTTTTGAGGGGTGCGACAAGTCTTGCTCAAATGACCATAACGCCCAAAATTAGCACACAGTCGACAAGGTACGGTAGATGGATGGTGATAAAAACATGTATTGCATTGAGGGTGAGTTCCAATGTAAGGTTTCTTATTTGGGTAAATAGAGTTGGGTGCTACTTGAGTGATTGGGATAGCTTGGAGGGGTACGGCTTGTGGAGCTGGTTGATTGCCTTGGGTGACAGCGAAATTCTGCCCATCTCGTTTTCTCTTAGAAGTGGGTTGAGAAGAGGATTCGGTCTGGGTTGGGTTTGAGGTTTCGGTTGATGCTTTATCCTCCTTCTTCTCCCCCTTGAAGTCTTTATTCCGTATGCGATTTTCGGTGAGCTCTGTAGCTAACTCCATTGCTGCTTCCAAAGTTGCATGTGTGGTACTTATTACAGGGTCTTGAATTTTTGAAGGAAGACCTCGAATGTAGTGCTCGATCAAACGGTAGAGGAGAGTGAACAAGTTGGGGACCATCTGATTCAACTCAAGGAATCTCTTGTTGTATGTGGTGTGGTCGCCCTCCTTTTGTTTCAAAGAGTAGAACTCATCTTCTAATTTCTTGATTTCGCTTCTTGGACAGAAACGTCTTGTCATGATCTCCCTCAACTCTTCCCAAGTTAAGGTCATAGCATCCTCAGCACCTCGCTTGCCCTTCTCTGTATTCCACCATGTAAGTGCTACTCCGAACAAACGTCCGGTAGCATACCGCACCTTGCGATCATCAGGGCAGTCACAATTGAGAAAAGTGTTTTCCATCTCCTCAAACCAATGGAGGAGAGCGGTGACACCTTCAGTCCCTTCGTATTTTGGAGGATCGCAGGATTTGAAATGCTTGAAGGTGCATTTAGTGGTATTTGGGGGAGGGTTGACAACGTTTTGATCTTCTTGGTTGATTGGGTTGACGGGATTAGCGGTAAGGGCTTGTTGAACTTGAACTACGATGTTGGGGATTACGGCGGCCATTTGTTGAGCGATTTGGGCAGCCATGCGCTCGCAGGATTTTCCTGATCTCCTACCTCTACGAGAGTGACTAGAAGACATCTACAAGGAATACGTATCGAGAGTATGAGTTTGACATTTTAGGTGTCATGTGTCATATTTAGAAATGAACATTTACAAAACAAATGAAGAAAAAAAATTTGCCACATCCATAGGATGTCTTGGGCTTTGCTCATGTTTGGGCTCCCATATGTCCCCTTACTTGGCCTTGGTAGTCATGTGGGCCCCCATGACTACTGGGCTCTGGTAGGGTTCATATTGGTGTTGACCTGTTAACACTTGCGCCACCCGAATGAAAATCGTAAAACATGACAACAAAGTATAAGGTCGGAGGGTGTCCTGGTATGGACACAATGACAACTCAAAGTAGGGTTAGTTCGAACGACGTTTGGTGTGGCATGCTTTGGCCTAATAGGTCCTTCGTACTCTCATCGTTAGTCCCCTGGTAGGCAAACTGGTCCGTTATATTGGATTTATACGAATGCCAACCTAGATAGGACGTTTCGACTACCGGTACTTGTACCCTTCCAGTTACTACATGCCCGTCATAGAACTCACTTTGATGAGATTGAAAAACGAAAAAATGCCACAAAATCTTGAATAAAGGAAATATGAAGATGATTTGAATATGTGAACATTGAAATATGCGTGATGAATATATATGTAAGCATGTTATGTTTGACAACAAGTATAACTCATTAAGTATCACACAAAATGATAATGGAAGTGTTTGCATGCATTTGTGTGTGTAATAAATACGAAACAAATAAACATCATGAGTTTGCATGTAACCACATAAACAATTAAAATCTAATAAACTATACTATAGGCTCTAAGGGTCTAATAACCTATCCTATATCCCTATAGTCAAAAGCTCTGATACCAATCTGTCAAACCCTGACCCGTAGCGAAAATGGTAGTCGGGGCATGATTGGGTTTTCATCAAAGCTCATGATATTTACTATAAAGTTTCATATTTATTATTTCTTTTTAAAGAAGAAGTTACAATAAACATACAAGCACAACATGTTCAAATACATTTTTCATGACTTCTTTATTTTTCTTCTAAGGCAATTTCCTATGTGTTCCTTGCTTCAACCTGTCCACCTGTATCATGTGTAAAAATAGGGTTTTGGGTCAACAAAAGTTGGCGAGTGAATCTTATGAAAACATTTGTACGAATTTATTATATTGGTTATAAAAAGGTGCATAACCACATATGAGTAAACGTAAATGTAAATTTAATCACAATACACATAATATCAATTAATGCACAAGCACACACCAAATAACGAACAATGAGATCAAGGCTCAATCAAACGGAGCCGATCTAATGAGGCACGCGATGTTCCACTCGTCTCCAACGAGGAACTGATGGGCCTAATAAATGATTTGCACGCAACTTGACAAAATGTATACACACATCACAACAAACAACATTTACATCCCATTTTTAGATCATATAATGGTAATAGCACAAGTTTGAATGAACGAAATAAATAAAGCGACACATGATACACCCCAAAACATGAATAAAAAGGAGAATTGGTAAGAATTCACTCACAGTGGGTGCGTTCCTTGATAATGATGAATGCGCACGAATTTATGATTCAACCGACGAGGGAAAACTAACCTAAATAATAACGTAATAATTCGATAAATAAATAAATTTTATTTGAGATTAATATTTTTAATTAGTGCTCTTAAATGAGATTTTTAGATTTATTTTTGTGAATTTAATGCAAATTTTTAGGCTTCAAAACCTTATTTTGAGGTATTTTTAACTAATTTTCAAAGAAAAATAAAAAGGATTTTTAATTAAAAAATTACCCTTTTTCTAAGGGTTGACTGGTCAACGGCCGGTTAGACTCATTTATTATAGGCAGCGTGTGAGGTTCGAACTCGTGACCTCCCGTATACGTGCACGCAACTCTACCAACTGAGCTACGTGTCTAACCCGTAATAATTCTGATTTTAATTACTTATATATACTAGTTAGCTTAAACCTTATTTTATTTTTATTAAAAAGGTTTCATAAATTGCCAAAACCGGTTTAAGTATCCAGAATCGAACTCCAGCCCTTCAGTTTACGTGCACACAGCCCAACCAGTTGGGCTGTGTGTCTAACCCGTTTATACACTGTATTATACTATATTTATATACATGTTGAAGGATGATCTGAATAGGTTTTAAAAAAAAAAGATTGGTTTTATTTCAGAAAGTCGAAACATGTGTGGCTCGAACCCGGGATGTATACTTTGTGATTGCACACAGTCCACCACTGGACTGTGTGTCTAATCCGATTAAAACACCAAGATTATTTATACTTATATTCTAAGTAAACTTCATCTTCTTCCTAGACAATACCCAGAACCCGACCTCGACTGTTAACCAAGAATAACAGTTTTGATTATTTGTTTTATGACTATAACATATTAAACAAACGATGAAAGAAGGATTAAGACAATTGTACCGTTTTATTAGAGTTATAGGGTTTCTGATTCAAACTTTTCCGGCGAACAACTGATGATTCCGGCGAATCGAAGCAAAGAAAATCTTCAGAGAAGTTTGGGTAATGTTTTGAGATAGAGTGCGAGTGAAATTGAGATGGATTGGCTGGTATTTATAGGGTAAACAATCAATCCTCGATTTCGGTTTCAAGACCCAAATCATGGGTTAATGATTTCAAATTGATAAACGGTTTTTGAATTAATTGAGTTTGGATTTCGGTTATAACTGAGGTTGACATCAGTTACATTCAATCACTGGCAAAGAGAAAACGTCAATTGAGGAGATGATTTAGTTTTGGCGGTTACAGACTCTGAAATTTGAACTTGCAGGTTGCTTGTGGGTTTTATTATAACGCTAATTTACTTTTAAGTTTAAACACAAGTGTGTATGTAGTGTAGCGGTGAAGACTGTGTGTGTACAAGCGGGAGACCCGGGTTCGAGACCCGGTTACTCCTTTTTATTTTTATTTTACTTTTTGATTTATTATTAAAGATTAATTCAACTTACTTATTGTTTTATTTATTAATTATGGTTTTTTTTAATTCTAAAATATTTATTAATTAGGAGATATTTAAAATAACCGGTACAATAACTACGCAACGAACTTTTAACCGAATATTTGATTATTAAGTGAAGCGGGTTTTGAAACCCGTTTTACGACGAATGTTACAGTATCCCCTACTTTAAGAAATTTCGTCCCGAAATTTAAGTAGTAGTGGTATGTTTGACTCGAAGGGAGGGTGTTTTAATTTGACAATTACATAATTAGATGAGGGTGAGAGTTTAAATTTTTATTTGAGGCGGTAACGTTCCTAGTAAGGGTTGAATTCCCTGCTACAGGAATCGCTTTTTGATGCCTAAAGTATAAAAATGCGGAACATGGATAAACAGAGTTGATTGACTGGGTATGATCTCATGCATAAGAGTTTTGAGAGAATTGATATAAGGTATGTATCATAAAACAAAAACTTCAACCATGACGATATTAAAACCTACACGGAACTTCTCATAACCTCCTGGTAATGCTTTTGATCCTTTGCCAAGAATACTTATATATAGGAAAACCCAGCGGCGTATCCACCATATTCTTGTCAAATTTTCATTGGCTTTATCAGTAAATTATGATTAGTTCTATGTGACTCTAAAACATAGACAAACACAACAACCAAAACTTGAGTCTCAAATATGAGGAATACATGACTGAGTGATGACAGTACCTCTCTCATTTGTTATGATGAAGGGGTCAGTCTATGTAAAAGTGAGACACAACCCAACTTCTTTAAATGATGAGATCGAGATATGTCGAGATGTATGATGATATGAAAGTTAAATCAATGAGTAAACATATAAAACAAAACTGTTACATCAAGTTGCATTAAAATTATTGGATACATAAATTCCCAATTTATAACAGGGATACATAAAGATTGAGAAAACATTAAGAACTAGACGGTTGGAGTTGAGTCTTGACTCTTGGTGAGGGAAGGCTAGTTGGGTGGTTCGTTTGGGCCGTTATTATCTTCAACAGGATTGGCGTTGATGTTGTAAGCTCTTCCTCTTGCTGGTGGCCTAGTGGTTATGTTTTCTTGATTTGCTTGGTTAACTGGGTTTGCTTGAGCTTGGGCGTTTATAATGTTAACCAATCGAGGACACGTGTTTCTAAAATGGGTAGGGTCGCCACAATTAAAACAAGCTCGAACATATGGAACTATGGGGTATTGAGGTTGTTGATATGATTGGATCATGTTTTGGGTAGGGGGTGAAGCTTGGTTTTGAGGGGTGCGACAAGTCTTGCTCAAATGACCATAACGCCCAAAATTAGCACACAGTCGACAAGGTACGGTAGATGGATGGTGATAAAAACATGTATTGCATTGAGGGTGAGTTCCAATGTAAGGTTTCTTATTTGGGTAAATAGAGTTGGGTGCTACTTGAGTGATTGGGATAGCTTGGAGGGGTACGGCTTGTGGAGCTGGTTGATTGCCTTGGGTGACAGCGAAATTCTGCCCATCTCGTTTTCTCTTAGAAGTGGGTTGAGAAGAGGATTCGGTCTGGGTTGGGTTTGAGGTTTCGGTTGATGCTTTATCCTCCTTCTTCTCCCCCTTGAAGTCTTTATTCCGTATGCGATTTTCGGTGAGCTCTGTAGCTAACTCCATTGCTGCTTCCAAAGTTGCATGTGTGGTACTTATTACAGGGTCTTGAATTTTTGAAGGAAGACCTCGAATGTAGTGCTCGATCAAACGGTAGAGGAGAGTGAACAAGTTGGGGACCATCTGATTCAACTCAAGGAATCTCTTGTTGTATGTGGTGTGGTCGCCCTCCTTTTGTTTCAAAGAGTAGAACTCATCTTCTAATTTCTTGATTTCGCTTCTTGGACAGAAACGTCTTGTCATGATCTCCCTCAACTCTTCCCAAGTTAAGGTCATAGCATCCTCAGCACCTCGCTTGCCCTTCTCTGTATTCCACCATGTAAGTGCTACTCCGAACAAACGTCCGGTAGCATACCGCACCTTGCGATCATCAGGGCAGTCACAATTGAGAAAAGTGTTTTCCATCTCCTCAAACCAATGGAGGAGAGCGGTGACACCTTCAGTCCCTTCGTATTTTGGAGGATCGCAGGATTTGAAATGCTTGAAGGTGCATTTAGTGGTATTTGGGGGAGGGTTGACAACGTTTTGATCTTCTTGGTTGATTGGGTTGACGGGATTAGCGGTAAGGGCTTGTTGAACTTGAACTACGATGTTGGGGATTACGGCGGCCATTTGTTGAGCGATTTGGGCAGCCATGCGCTCGCAGGATTTTCCTGATCTCCTACCTCTACGAGAGTGACTAGAAGACATCTACAAGGAATACGTATCGAGAGTATGAGTTTGACATTTTAGGTGTCATGTGTCATATTTAGAAATGAACATTTACAAAACAAATGAAGAAAAAAAATTTGCCACATCCATAGGATGTCTTGGGCTTTGCTCATGTTTGGGCTCCCATATGTCCCCTTACTTGGCCTTGGTAGTCATGTGGGCCCCCATGACTACTGGGCTCTGGTAGGGTTCATATTGGTGTTGACCTGTTAACACTTGCGCCACCCGAATGAAAATCGTAAAACATGACAACAAAGTATAAGGTCGGAGGGTGTCCTGGTATGGACACAATGACAACTCAAAGTAGGGTTAGTTCGAACGACGTTTGGTGTGGCATGCTTTGGCCTAATAGGTCCTTCGTACTCTCATCGTTAGTCCCCTGGTAGGCAAACTGGTCCGTTATATTGGATTTATACGAATGCCAACCTAGATAGGACGTTTCGACTACCGGTACTTGTACCCTTCCAGTTACTACATGCCCGTCGTAGAACTCACTTTGATGAGATTGAAAAACGAAAAAATGCCACAAAATCTTGAATAAAGGAAATATGAAGATGATTTGAATATGTGAACATTGAAATATGCGTGATGAATATATATGTAAGCATGTTATGTTTGACAACAAGTATAACTCATTAAGTATCACACAAAATGATAATGGAAGTGTTTGCATGCATTTGTGTGTGTAATAAATACGAAACAAATAAACATCATGAGTTTGCATGTAACCACATAAACAATTAAAATCTAATAAACTATACTATAGGCTCTAAGGGTCTAATAACCTATCCTATATCCCTATAGTCAAAAGCTCTGATACCAATCTGTCAAACCCTGACCCGTAGCGAAAATGGTAGTCGGGGCATGATTGGGTTTTCATCAAAGCTCATGATATTTACTATAAAGTTTCATATTTATTATTTCTTTTTAAAGAAGAAGTTACAATAAACATACAAGCACAACATGTTCAAATACATTTTTCATGACTTCTTTATTTTTCTTCTAAGGCAATTTCCTATGTGTTCCTTGCTTCAACCTGTCCACCTGTATCATGTGTAAAAATAGGGTTTTGGGTCAACAAAAGTTGGCGAGTGAATCTTATGAAAACATTTGTACGAATTTATTATATTGGTTATAAAAAGGTGCATAACCACATATGAGTAAACGTAAATGTAAATTTAATCACAATACACATAATATCAATTAATGCACAAGCACACACCAAATAACGAACAATGAGATCAAGGCTCAATCAAACGGAGCCGATCTAATGAGGCACGCGATGTTCCACTCGTCTCCAACGAGGAACTGATGGGCCTAATAAATGATTTGCACGCAACTTGACAAAATGTATACACACATCACAACAAACAACATTTACATCCCATTTTTAGATCATATAATGGTAATAGCACAAGTTTGAATGAACGAAATAAATAAAGCGACACATGATACACCCCAAAACATGAATAAAAAGGAGAATTGGTAAGAATTCACTCACAGTGGGTGCGTTCCTTGATAATGATGAATGCGCACGAATTTATGATTCAACCGACGAGGGAAAACTAACCTAAATAATAACGTAATAATTCGATAAATAAATAAATTTTATTTGAGATTAATATTTTTAATTAGTGCTCTTAAATGAGATTTTTAGATTTATTTTTGTGAATTTAATGCAAATTTTTAGGCTTCAAAACCTTATTTTGAGGTATTTTTAACTAATTTTCAAAGAAAAATAAAAAGGATTTTTAATTAAAAAATTACCCTTTTTCTAAGGGTTGACTGGTCAACGGCCGGTTAGACTCATTTATTATAGGCAGCGTGTGAGGTTCGAACTCGTGACCTCCCGTATACGTGCACGCAACTCTACCAACTGAGCTACGTGTCTAACCCGTAATAATTCTGATTTTAATTACTTATATATACTAGTTAGCTTAAACCTTATTTTATTTTTATTAAAAAGGTTTCATAAATTGCCAAAACCGGTTTAAGTATCCAGAATCGAACTCCAGCCCTTCAGTTTACGTGCACACAGCCCAACCAGTTGGGCTGTGTGTCTAACCCGTTTATACACTGTATTATACTATATTTATATACATGTTGAAGGATGATCTGAATAGGTTTTAAAAAAAAAAGATTGGTTTTATTTCAGAAAGTCGAAACATGTGTGGCTCGAACCCGGGATGTATACTTTGTGATTGCACACAGTCCACCACTGGACTGTGTGTCTAATCCGATTAAAACACCAAGATTATTTATACTTATATTCTAAGTAAACTTCATCTTCTTCCTAGACAATACCCAGAACCCGACCTCGACTGTTAACCAAGAATAACAGTTTTGATTATTTGTTTTATGACTATAACATATTAAACAAACGATGAAAGAAGGATTAAGACAATTGTACCGTTTTATTAGAGTTATAGGGTTTCTGATTCAAACTTTTCCGGCGAACAACTGATGATTCCGGCGAATCGAAGCAAAGAAAATCTTCAGAGAAGTTTGGGTAATGTTTTGAGATAGAGTGCGAGTGAAATTGAGATGGATTGGCTGGTATTTATAGGGTAAACAATCAATCCTCGATTTCGGTTTCAAGACCCAAATCATGGGTTAATGATTTCAAATTGATAAACGGTTTTTGAATTAATTGAGTTTGGATTTCGGTTATAACTGAGGTTGACATCAGTTACATTCAATCACTGGCAAAGAAAAAACGTCAATTGCAGAGATGATTTAGTTTTGGCGGTTACAGACTCTGAAATTTGAACTTGCAGGTTGCTTGTGGGTTTTATTATAACGCTAATTTACTTTTAAGTTTAAACACAAGTGTGTGTAGTGTAGCGGTGAAGACTGTGTGTGTACAAGCGGGAGACCCGGGTTCGAGACCCGGTTACTCCTTTTTATTTTTATTTTACTTTTTGATTTATTATTAAAGTTTAATTCAACTTACTTATTGTTTTATTTATTAATTATGGTTTTTTTTAAATTTCTAAAATATTTATTAATTAGGAGATATTTAAAATAACCGGTACAATAACTACGCAACGAACTTTTAACCGAATATTATATTATTAAGCGAAGCGGGTTTTGAAACCCGTTTTATGACGAATGTTACATTACAAGTGCAAGAAGGACGACCGAGGTGTTGTTGTGAGGAACAAGCAAAGATTGGTTGTCCAGGGCTTTAATCAGATAGAAGGTATTGATTACAATGAAGTTTATGCACCAGTGGCACGTCTTGAGGTGATAAGGATTTTCTTGGCTTATGTGTCTTACAAGAAGTTCACTGTGTATCAAATGGATGTTAAAAGTGCATTTCTTCATGGTATGGTGGAAGAGGAAGTATATGTTGAGCAATCGCCAGGTTTTCAAGATCCAATCCATCTTGAAAAGGTTTAGCTTCTAAACAAGGTGCTTTACGGGCTTCATCAAGCTCCAAGGGCTTGGTATGAAACGTTGTCTTCCTATCTGCTCAAGAATGGTTTTCGACGTAGGTTGATCGACTATACTCTCTTCATCAAAGAAAAGGGTGAGGATTTGTTGCTGGTACAAGTGTATGTGGATGACATCATCTTCGGGTCTACAAACGATGCAATGTGCAAAGACTTTGAGCGGGTGATGCAAAAGAAGTTCGAGATGAGCGCGATGGGGGAAATGACTTTCTTTTTAGGTTCGCAGGTATATCAGTCTAAAGAAGGGATTTTATTTCATCAGACCAAGTACGTCGGGGATATTCTCAAGCGATTTCAGATGGAAGATTCAAAGCCTGTTGGAACTCCATTGGCACAAAATCATGGGATTACTCCTGATGGGTCGGTGTGAACATGTGAAACAGTCTCTTTATCGGGCTATGATTGGATCTCTTATGTATCTCACTGCTTCAAGACCCGATATTATGTATCCGACATGTCTTCTTGCTCGTTACCAGTCAAGTCCAAAAGTTTCTCACCTTGCAGCTGTAAAGATGATTTTTCGTTATTTGAAGGGTTTGTCCGGACACTAGTCTATGGTAACCTAAGGATGATAACTTTGGGTTAATCGCGTTCAGTGATTCTAATCATGGCGGCTGCAAAATTGATGCAAAGTCATCATCAGCAGGATGTCAGTTTTTGGGAAGTCGCTTAGTCACGTGGCAATGCAAGAAGCAGACCTGTGTAGCTACTTCAACATGCGAAGCTGAGTATATTGCAGCTTCTAGTTGCTGCTCCCAGGTTCTATGGATCCAGCAGTAAATGCACGATTACGGTTTTGAATTCCTAACTACCCCTATTTATGGTGATAATGAAGCTGCTTTACAGATTACCCGTAATCCTTTACAGCATTCAAAAACCAAACACATCGAGATTAAGTATCATTCCATACGAGATTGTTATGAAAAGAAACTTATCGATGTTGTTAAAATTCACACCGATCACCAACGTGCCGACCTGTTCATAAAAGCTTTTGATAAATCATGTTTTGATTTTCTTCTTTTGGTTAATGGCATCAAGGTGAAACCCGAGTAAATCATCGTCGACTAATCGTTTTTGGTAATATTTTCTTAAAAACTTAAGAATACAAAAAGATTTTCTTTTTATTTACCTTTTTGCATTTAGGGGGAGAAATGTTCAAGAAAATACAAAAACATAAAAAAAATTCAAAAATACAAAACTATGTCTTTCATTTATTTACTTTATGCATTTAAGGGGGAGATATTCAGAAAAAATACAAAAACAATAGAAAATCAAAAAACCAAAAATGAGTTTCTTGGAAAGATAAGAGAAGATGATGATACACCGGTGGTCTGTCAAAACGGTCAAAAATGTAAAATGAAAATGATAAGTAGCTTTACTAACGATGTACCGCTAAACTCACAATCAGATTAAAACGTGCAGGTTGATAAAAAACATAACGAACTGAAAGCCAGGTGGGAACTACTCATTGGCATATGGTCTTGGTACCAAAATTTCGTTTGATAGTATGCTGAGGTTTTGAGATATGCGGTCTTTATGCTTGTTTATCATTTGGGTATCATGGTTGAATCTTTTATCGAAAAATAACAGGGACGCAAGTCAAGAATTTCCACGATACCATACATACGTGTAAAATATTGCATACGACCATCAATAAGTGATAAACATATCACATCCACCAAAAGAATAAGTGATAATATATCACAGTCATCTGCGGTAGTCAAGTTCGTCTCTTTGTCGGTACGATGATACTAACCTTTTCACGGACTTGCTCCTGTGCCCTGCATGCATCTGAAAATCAAGTTCCTCATCAATAAGTGATTTTATCATATAGGACATGTTTTCAATAAAAAATAAGTGAGTATCTCACAATCATATACGTGCAAACAGATGATAAGCGGTATAGTCACCGATAAGATGAACTCTCGTGCATGTCCTGATACGGGAATGTGTCGTGAAGTGGATGAACACCGGCTAGTAAGTATAAATTATACATTAAATCATATCTCCTAATCGTGATAACGTCTGATAAGTTGAGTTTATGTGGACAACAATATCGGTAATTGTGGTACATTTAAACTGAATATTATCTCAAATCGTTTTGATAAGGCCATAAGCTGGTATGATTCTCTTACCTTGGAACTCGCAAAAGTTGCTAAGTAGTGTACAGTTATTTTCGTAAATGCCGTTTAATTGGTGCCTATTTTTTAAAATATTAACGTTTGTTTATTTTTAGGTTATCTTAGTTTTAAGGTTGTTTTTATTAGTCGAAGTTGAAGCTAGAATGGTTTCTACCAATGAAGTCCTAAAATCAACTTGTTTTGATAACACAACTTCATAAAAGTCACTTTTAACTTTGTTAAACCCAAAGACAAGAAAAATCTGTTCAAACCTTGAAAAACTTCATAAATTTGACATTGGTGATCTTTGAAGACAAGAAGGTCAACGAAGAACCATTCTCAGTCAACGGAGAACCAGTTCTTCGTAGGAAGAAGATCCTCCGAAGAACTAATTCTTCGTGGATCAACTGAGTTCTTTGTAGGAATGAAGGTTGGGCTGACCATGTTATGGCCCACCTGATGGTTCTTCATCGGCCCAAATGGTTCTTCGTTGAACCTAGGGTTGTTCATAGAGAGGCAGCAGTTAAAAGGGGAGGTTACTGTCAAAACCTTATCTCAATTTCATAATCACCTTTTCACTTTTCTCTCACAACCCACTGTCTTTGTCGAGATTCTTAACACCGTGTTACAACTTGGCGATGATCCTGATGCTCCATATCCTGTGCCGTTGAGATGTAAAAGAAGTTGTCTACTACGTATGAAGTGTACTGGGATATTCTGGGGAATAAGCTAAACTAGTATGGGTTACCGCTCCATTACAAGTTTCTTCTACATGTATTGATCCAGTGTTTGAGCAATCGTAGAAGTGGATACGATATGGCAAACCCTGATTTAGTTAGACTAATGGTGGCTTTGGTCTTGAACAAATCGTTCAGTATTTCAAAGTACATCTTTGCTAAGATGAAGGAGAATTTGGGAAGAACTGGAAGTGTAACGGGAGGTAGCAAGTTTTGTATGTATCCTCGTTTTCTTCAGATGATCATGAATGTCCAACATCCAGATCTTCCAAAGGATTAAAAGGATACGCTTAGAGTTAAGGCGATGATGGAACATTCTTTGAAGATCTTCCGAGGGTATGCAGCTAAGAGTTACAAGGAAAGCAATCCTCCAGGAAAGTTAATCGGATTCTTAGGAAGCGACACATATGTAGCACCGGAAAATGACAAGTGGCGACATGACAACAGTGATTCTGATAATGAGGAACCGACATTGAACAGAATGATCAAAGAAAAATTCGATGACAAGAAGGGTGATGGTGGTCACGATGAAAGTGATGATGATGGTGATGGTGATAACCAACGTGGTGATGGAGGAGTTGTTGGTGCTAGTGGTACAGGTACTACCGGTGGTGATCAAGGGAAACAACCGGGTGGTGATGATGAATCAGATTCTGATGATAATCCTTTGGAACCATGTTACGAGCGTTATATTGATGCTTAAGGGGTTAGACAAATCAGAAGAATACCGGTTGAGACTGATACTGATTATGTTCCATCCGATACTGAGTACGAAAAAGCTAGGAAGAAGCAATCTGCTATTCGACGAAGAAAAAGAGTCGGAAGATAGTTGGTGCTTCGTCAACCCAATCTGCTCCCACACAACCTGTAACTACATCTGAGCCAGTACAAGAAGCTGCTGTCAGTGATCCGTTTGCTTTCACTGAAGAGGAAACAGAAGCATTGATGATTGAACCACCCACTGCAACTACAACTGTAGTTGAAACACCTCCAGTTGCACCAACTCAACCACAACATGCAACGTCCTCATCTCAATCCGCTCGTGCAATAGCCCATCAACAAAGTTCAGAATGGCGTGGTTCAATGTTTGAGCGAATGTCTGAAAGTGAGAAAGTTAACTTTTTGTTCTCACAACTGCAAGCAGCAACAGCTCAGATAAATCGGCATACGGAATACATGTCATCGACCAGAAACATGACCATGGCACAACAGTTAGAGATCAATACATTGAAAGCAACTGTTGGGAAGCAACAAACAGAGATCCAACAGTTGAGAGCTGAGAATGTACAGTTGAGAGCTGCAGATGCTGAAAGAGCAGCTCAGTTATTGCAAATGCGAGCAGCTGACAATGCTCGTGGTATTGAGATGAATCGACTGAAAGAACGCATTACACTTGTCTTACAATCTGCAGAGAAGTTAACCGAGAAGCATGATGATATGAAGAAATGCTACGACTCACGGAACACTACAATAGCTAAGAATGTTAAGCAAATGAATAGTAGCTATGAAGTGACCAGAAAACGAGTTAATCTTCTTTGGGCCGACCGATGCAAAGCACAGGAAGTGTTACAGAAACGAGATCACGACAGTGAAGATCCCAGTAATCCTGATGCTCCCACATCATCTGCACAACCGGAGGGTTCTACATCGACTCCAGTTGTCGCTGGTTCTAGTTCTAAGCAAATTGAGGTCGATCCAGTTGCCTCAGGAGGTACTCAAGAGGAGTTGGACAGGTTACAAGCGTTAGAAAATATTGAAGACATGGATCTTCAATTAGCGTTGGTCGAAAGTGTTGCAGTTGACGTTGGAGAGAGTTCTGTTGCACGTCATGAGCAAGTGATGACTTCAGACGTTGATGTGATTATGTCTGAAGGTGTTGATGTACAACCATTACAGGTTTGTCACCTTGTAACTGGTGAAGCTTTGGAAGAAGGAGAGTAAGTGTCTAAACTCTCAAAGGAACAGATTTTGGCTTTGAAAGAAATGGAAATAGCCGATGACACTACTATTGATGAGATTCCAAGTGAACCTGAGATAGCAAACTTGGATCGTTTGGAAGAAATAGTGTTTAAAGGCGAATCAGAGAAGTCTAAGTATGTACGTGAGGATGGTTCTGAGTTCAATCCGTTTGATAGCGATTGGCTTCGCGGGAATGTGGATGATATCGATGAGAAACTCAAAGGTCGTGACACATCCGACATTCCCGCTGATACATTTGAAGAATGGAGAAAACACTTCTTAGCGAAGTCGAAAAAGCCAGTTCCTCCACCCGTTCAAGTTGATTACTTAAAGTATCAGAAGCATCGACCGCAAGGAAAGATCCTCAGCTGGATGTTTGTCAAAGACATTCACTGCATGGCAGTGAAACGGGAAAACAAAATCTAATACTTTAACTCACTTCTTAGCATCTTAACTTTGCCTTTCTATGATGTTGCAGCGTTAGCAAAGATAAATTTGATAAACAGATCCAACTACGAAGGTGCAACGTTTTTTGCTAGGAAGCTAAAGATTGAACGACGAAGGGGTTGGAAGGATGATCTGTACAAGCCTCAGTTCCCAATGCATGAGCAGATAAAGTACACACTGGATCCAGACACCAACACCGTGCGTTATAAGCTCGTATACAAGCCAGTGAAGGTGATGGAGAAAATACCTCTCATGCCGATGAAACAAGACTTTTTGGAAACATGAAGCTATGGTGTTACGACTCAGACACTCATGAAGCGGTGATAGTGTTTAGAACGAAGAAGAAAATTTTCCTATACTTGATCCAATGTGGATCGTGAACATGTCCGCTAGTGACATCAAGACACTCTTTCAACACGACATATTCTATGAAGACAAGGGCGCATATCAAGCGTTGTTATTTCAACGCGTCGCTTGTTTCTGTTTTTACCGAGGAATTCATGCCAGAAGCTCGTGGTCTTAAGCAGGCCACTAAGAGATGAAGACCGAAGATCAAGTAACAACCAAGGGGGAGTTTGTTGGTGTAGTTTTGTGTTTGTCGCTTGTTCTTATTACGTTGTAATTTTTACGGTCTTTGTTTTTGGTCCTGTATAGTTTTGGTCGAGTCGGCCAAGTCAAGATATCCTCATATCTTGACTTAGCACGACGTTTATGTTGTTAGCGTTGTAAAACAGTTGCATATTGCAACTGTTAGTTTGTTTTATGTTATATTCTTGTTGTTCTGTCAAGACTGTCTATATGCAGGGTCCCCACGAAGAACCCAAATTCTTAATGGGATTACATGTCTACGAACCATGTTCTTCGCCTGTTTGGAATGTTCACGAAGAACCATTCTTCGTGACTTGGTTGTTCGCAAGACTAGTCCACGAAGAACCTATTCTTCGTGGGACTGTTGGTGGTTCGTAGGCCTCTACATGTTCTTCATAACATGTAGAGGTATTGGGCCTATATATACAGACAAATACTTCACTGTTTCACCAAGAGAGCACTTTGAGTATGTACAAGCATTGTGTGTATATGGTTGTACTTGTTCTCTTCTGTTAATTGAAGTAGTGAATCTTTGGTTACTTGTGTTTGCTTATATTTGCTTTGGTTTGCATAACTACGTGGATTCCGCATTCGTATTTGTGTTAACAAACAAGGAAGTAGGTTTAATCTTAATCCTCCAAGTGGATCTACAATTGATCGTAAGAGTTTTTGTCGAACAAAGGTCATGCTTGGGTAATCTCTTACATCACTTGGTGAAGACAATTTATTTATGTTTTACTTTTGATTTCTAAGCTTTGGGAAACTTTTTAATTGGGTATGGATTAATGAATTTAATAACTAATTTTTTATATAGAAAGATAACTTTATTCTGTCATCTCTTCATGTTTTGTTGATTCATATATTTGTGTCTTTATGATCTATATAAAGCGCGTTGACTGCCTAGAAGGGGGGTTAGAAGGGTGGTATGGGTAAAGTTCTTGCCTCGTTCAGTGTATAGATCCTGCGAGGACTTGGTTCAAGATTATTAGCACTTCCCTTGATGCAGATAACATCAAATCGGGGGAAGTAAGAATGGCTTGAATCCCTTATAAACAAACTACTATTAAAACTTTAAACCGGTCTTGCGGGACTGTATCACTACTGAATCAGACCAATATGGCCAAGGGTAGCATTGCCTCTAAAAGAGGGACATGCCACATTTTGGATTAATAACTTACTTTAATATCTTTCAATATTACGGCCTTGCAGGACTGTATCCCTGCTGACTCAGACCAACATGGCTGAGGGTAGCGTTGCCTCCAAAAGAGGGACATGCCACTTTAACTAAGATAATCTCTTAAAAAACCCAAAGCGTAGAAATCAACAAAGGATACATAAATGATGAGTCGGAATCAAGTGATTCTATCCTGTCTATTTGTTTCTTTTATTACTTTTATTTCTTTATTTATCTAGTTGCTTGTTAAAAGTCTTTTCTAAAATTTTGATTAGATTAGACGTCGACGCTATTCCGGTATTAAACGCTCTTGTGTTCTTGGACGACCTTGGTATCTTACCATCACTATACTACGCCAATGATGTAGAGAGTGATAGTGTTATATCGTGTTTTTTAAATTTAAATCTTCAATAAATGAGTGAAAAGTAGCAAAAATATATCTCATAATATACACACTAGTGTCCGTTGAGCGTACTATATTTTTTGTTATTATTTTAAGTTCATTTTACGCATTAGTAAAGTTTTAAATTTATAAAACACGATATTATACTAATACTAAACACACACTTGGGCAAGTGCACCCATCGTGACCGTAGTATAACATTGGTAAGATACCGAGATCGTCCAAGGACACAAGAGCTTTTAATACCGTTTATCATCAACGTCTAATCAATCTAATTTTTTGATAAAAGTTTCAAAATTAAGAATAAAAATAAGAAGATAAATAAAATAAAAAGAAAAGATAGACAAGATAGAATCACTTGGATCCAACTTATCTTTAATGTATCCTTTGATGATTTTCGCACTTTTGGACTTTTTAAGAGATTATCTTAGTTATAGTAGTAGGCCCCTCTTTTGAAGGTGACGTTACCCTCAACCCAGTGGTTTGACTCAGCAGGTATACAATCCCAAAGGGTCGGCATATTGCAAGATAATTAAGTAAGTTATTAATGCGAAAAGTGGTAGGTCCCTCTTTTGAAGGTGATGTTACCCTCGGCTAAGTGGTTTGAGTCAGCAAGGATACAATCCCAAGTAGCCGGTTTAAAATATTAATAGTAGTTTACATATGAGCGGTCCAACCCGTTCGTACCCTCGCCATCCAATACCTTTAGGGTATTGAAGGAAGTCATAATAAGCTCGAACCAAGTCCTCGCGGGATCTATACACTGAACCAGACAAGAATTTTACCAAACCACCCTTCTAACCCCCTACCAGGTTAGTTAACGCGCTTTATATAGACCATAAAGACACGAATGAGCAAATCAATGACATCATGAAGAAATGGTTAGGAAAATTCACTTTCAACATAAGAAACTAGTTATTAAAGTCATTAATACATACCCAATTAAAAAGTGCCGAAAGATTAAAAATCAAAAGTAATACATAAAAAATTTTCCTTCACCAAGTGATGTAAGAGATTAGCCAAGCATGGCCTTTGTTTGACAAAAACCCTTACAATCAATATTGGATCCCGAGACTACTACACACTCTAAAGATGAAAGATGGGTGATGGTGGTGGGTGTTGGTGTTGTAGTGGTGGTGGAGTAGTGGCAAAATGAGAGAGAAGTGGTTTGTCAAGGATGCCTTTGAGGTGAACCAAGCACATCTATTTATATCCAGAACAGAGCCCTGACCACGGCCCCGTGCCCGCTAGACATGGCCCCGAGGTGACCAATTTCTCTTCCTTCATTAATTGCAGATGTCAGGTCTTGTACGAACACACCCGTGGTGACCGAGAACGGCCCCGTGTACTTGCTGTACTATCAAGATTTTGCGAATCTTAGAGTTGACCATGGCCCGTGGTGAGCTGGACGCGGCCCCGTGGTGGCCTGAAATCAATAATTGGTCTTTTTCTGCAGGGCTTGATGCTGGGCACGAGGCGTGGTGAGTTGGGCACGGGGCGTGGTGAGCTGGGCATGACCCATGGTCAGCTTCTGTTTCTCTTGTTTTTGCTCTTGGGAAGCTGCCGAAGGGCCAGACATGTCACGTTATTTCTTCTTCTTGTATTTTGTGTTGGTTTTAGCCGCTAATTTGCTTCTTTTATTCGTTTAAGCTCTTTTAGTCCTGTAAATTAAAAAGGAACAAAAAGAAACATGCTTTTTCAACATAAGTACTGAAAAAGGGTTGGTTTTATGCCTCTTTTGATGTAATTTATATGTTGCATTTTGTGCACATCAAATACCCCCACATTTGAGTCCTTGTTTGTGCTCAAGCAAAACTCTTTACACTCCCAAATGGAATAGGTAGAAGAGAAGTTTTGAGCTTATCGTTAGAGTGTCGGGAATCCAAGTTCTAAATTTATTTTGTTTGTATTTTATTTACAATCTTATTCATCATGATTTATTTAAAACACATTTTAAGAAAAATTATTTATTTTGGGCATAACATGTCTTTATAAAATTCTATTTAGTTATATACATATTTACACACCTCACAAGTGTTCACTCAACTCTCGGCCGGAGATATTTAAGTAGAAACGCTCGAAGCCATTGTGGAGCTTACTCCTACCATAGGCTTGACAAACAATCAAACCTCCTCCTTTTTGACGTTTTAATCCTCGTAAATATCAAGAGGGATTTAAAAAGGGTAGGTTGTGGTTGGTAGGTGTTTTTGGGTAAAAATGGTGAAAAATATAACAAGTGTCCGTTTTTAGAATTCTTTTATGGCATAGAAAAAAAATTAATCAAAGTGTTTTTCTTTTCTTTTCTTTCTCTTTTTTCTTTCTTTTCTTTTTTTAATAAAGTTGAAACTAAGCCATACTTTGTAATTTTATAACCAAACTTTTTACGAAAAATAAGGGGTGTGAAAATAAAAGGTTTTGTGGATGTGGGTGATTGTTTTTGCAAAGGTTTGTATTTTTGAGGGGTTAGAAACGAAACAGTTATGGCTCAAAGGGGTTTACTAGGGAAATATTTTTGGTAAGGGATGAAAAAAAGGAAAATAATGGTTTAGAATGAAAAATGGGTTATAGTCCTAATGCCTCCATTATTCACTTACTTGGATTTTTGTCGGTAAGGACTGGGAACGTATCGCTTTGCCAAGTTCTAGATTTGTAAGAACCAAACGGGCTACTCACACAAGAAACGAAAAATTGAGCAATTAGCATAGATATGTATTTGTATGCTCGGTAAAAGCTCAAAACTCACTTTTTATGGGAAGAAGGATATAGTGTAAAAGTGTGTATATAATCAAATTTTACAAAGATTTGTCATGCCCGTTTTATATAATTTTCTTAATTAGTTCTTTTTATCATGACGCTATCAGTTGTAAATTAGCAAAAACATAATTTTTTAGAACTTATTTTTCCCAAACTAAACCAACACAAGTAAAAAAATAAAAATTTTGAAAACATTTGCGGTGATTAGTGTTTCCAAGGAGAGTTTTGTGTAAGGCTTGTTTTTAGGACTCACACAATTCAAGGTTTTAGCATCCCCCCACACTTAAATTACACATTGTCCTCAATGTGTCCAAAAATAAGTTTTTTGGATGATTAGAATGTGAAAAGTTGGTTAAAAACAAGTTTTTATGTTACTGGGCTGCTGAGCACAGGGCGTGGTGAGCTGAGCACGGCCCCGTGGTCAGATTGCTAGTAACAAAACATTACAGAAGGTTGACCACGGGGCGTGCCCAGTGGACACGGCCCGTGGTCAGGTACCTGTTAGAAAAAATTTTTCTGCAGAACCCTGGGCACAGGGGTGTGTTGGGTGGCCACGGCCCCGTGCTGCACATGCTGTAATGATGGAAATTTGTAGGGAGGCTCTTGTTTACGTGCAGGTAGTCCCTTTTTCAACGTCCCTTTGGTAGTTTCCATCTTTTTTAGCGTGTTTTATTCCTGAAATATAAAGCTAAACTAGAAAACATGAAAGTTAAACTAAATTTATACTATGGATAGTTCCACGGAATGCCTCCGTGGTGCGCCACGTTTATAAGGGTCATTGGCTAGACCCACCGTATCAGGTGGCTCTGGCTCATCTTAAATTAGGGGGTCGTCATTGCCGATTGGATATTTCATTGATTGGTCAAGATTGACGTACCTTTTGTCGGCCCCTAATTGAATTGGTAAGTTGTTTTGCTTCCGGTTGATCAATGCTTGATGGGTTTTCGTGAAAGGTCGTCCCAATACAAGCGGGGCATCATCAAGAATGATGAAGTCAGTGGGGACTACCGCTTGGTTTGTTTGAATTAACACATCCTCAACTACTCCCGTTGATTTTATCATCTTTCGATTAGATAGAAAAATGGGGATTTGAAGTGGAGAAAAATCACTAATATTTAATTTTTCGAAAATATAATTAGGAATTATATTAATACAAAGATCTTTGTCGATGGTGATATTGCTAATGAAGCTATTTTGAAAGAAACATGGAACCGATGTTATGTTAATTTCAAATTGTTCAACTTTTATTACCGTAGTTTGATCATTTGTTAATTTGATGCTAACTATTTCGTCAACTTTAACGTTAGTGTTTAACTCTTTTAAAAACTTAGCATGAGTGGGTACCAAACCATGGTTTTTGAAAGAATGTGGTAAAATGTTATTTTCTTGAAAATTTGACTCTTTTTTCGAAATTTTTGTTTGTTGACTTACCTTCTTCTTTGGTTGACTCATGCGTAGGTTTTCACTTATTTGTTCTTCCATTTTTACTTCTTTGATTATTACTTCCTTGGTACAAAAAGCCTCTTCCCTTGCTCTGGATTCTTTTAGTAATCGCTCAAGGGTTTTAAGATGTTCTATTATTCTTTCGGCTTCGGGAAGGATAGTCGGTGGTGTGTCAAATGAGTGGGATAAATGTTCCAATCAAAGCTTGATTTGGAAGTTCAAAACTAGGTTCCTCATAATAAAAATATGAGGCAGATGGTTGGAAAAGGTCACAATATTGTACCGAATGGGGATTGCCGCAAATGGTACAACTTCCTCATAATCATCCTCTATGTAGTAGTGAGTGTAATCTCCTGAGTATTGATCCATAAGGAAATACCCAACATATTACAAAGTCCCGGGACCAGAAAATAAAATTGAGAGACAGAAACAAAAGTTCACCACGGCCCCGTGTCCAGTGGGCACGGCCGTGGTCAAATCCTGTATCTGGGTGTTGGAAAAAACTGTTTTAGTAATCTGCAGCACGGGGCGTGTCCAATGGGCATGGCCCGTGTTCAGCCTACTGTAAAACTTAAAATTCCTAAAAATGAGGAAAACGAGCGCGTAGTTTTGAAAAAATGATTAGGCCGTTGATTTTAAGCTTTCTTAAAATCCTTGTGTCCCCGGCAACGGCGCCAAAAACTTGGTGTGCGTTGAGCGTACTATATTTTTTTGTTACGCACTAGTCAAGTTTTAAATTTATAAAACACGATATTATACTAACACTAAACACATACTTGGGCAAGTGCACCCATCGTGAGCGTAGTATAGCGTTGGTAAGATACCAAGATCGTCCAAGGACGGAAGAGATTTTAATACCGGTTTATCGTCAATGTCTAATCAATCTAAATTTTTTATCTAAGTTTCAAAATTAAGAATAAAAATAAGAAGATAAATAAAATAAAAAAAAGATAGACAAGATAGAATCACTTGGATCCAACGTATCTTTAATGTATCATTTGATGATTTTCGCACTTTCGAACTTTTTAAGAGATTATCTTAGTTATAGTAGTAGGTCCCTCTTTTAAAGGTGACGTCACACTCAACCCAGTGGTTTGAGTCAGCAGGGATACAATCCCAAAGGGTCGGAATATTGGAAGATAATTAAGTAAGTTATTAATGCGAAAAGTGGTAGGCCCCTCTTTTGAAGGTGACGTTACCCTCGGCTAAGTGGTTTGAGTCAACAAGGATACAATCCCAAGTAGCCCGGTTTAAAATATTAATAGTAGTTTACATATGAGGGGTTCAACCTGTTCGCACCCCCGCCATCCAATACCTTTAGGGTATTGAAGGAGGTCCTAATAAGCTTGAACCAAGTTCTCGCAGGATCTATACACTGAACGAGACAAGAATTTTACCAAACCACCCTTCTAACCCCCTACCAAGTTAGTTAACGCGCTTTATATAGACCGTAAAGACACAAATGAGCAAATCAATAACATCATGAAGAAATGGTAGGAAAATTCACTTTCAACATAAGAAACTAGTTATTAAAGTCATTAATACAAACCCAAATAAAAAGTGCCGAAAGATTAAAAATCAAAAGTAATACAATAAAGACTTGTCTTCACCAAGTGATGTAAGAGATTAGCCAAGCATGGCGTTTCATTGACAAAAACCCTTACAATCAATCTTGGACCCGAGACTACTACACACTCTAAAGATGAAAGATGGGTGATGGTGCTGGGTGTTGGTGTTGTAGTGGTGGTGGAGTGGTGGCAAAATGAGAGAGAAGTGGTTTGCCAAGGGATGCCTTTGAGGTGAACCAAGCACATCTATTTATATCTAGAACATAGCCCTGACCATGGCCTCGTGCCCGCTAGACGCGGCCCCATGGTGACCAATTTCTCTTCCTTCATTAACTGTAGATGTCAAGTCTTGTACGAACACGCTCTGCGGTGACCGAGCACGGCCCCGTGGTCAATGTACTTGATGTACTATCAAGATTTTGCGAATCTTAGAGTTGACCACGACCCGTGGTGAGCTGGACACGGCCCCGTGGTGGCCTGAAATCAATAATTTGTCTTTTTCTGCAGGGCTTGATGCTGGGCATGGGGTGTGGTGAGATGGGCACGGGGCGTGGTGAGCTGGGCAAGGCCACGTGGTCAGCTTCTGTTTCTCTTGTTTTTTTCTCTTGGGATGCTGCCGAGGGGCCAGGCATGTCACGTTATTTCTTCTTCTTGTATTTTGTGTTGGTTTTAGCCGCTAATTTGCTTCTTTTATTCGTTTAAGCTCTTTTAGTCCTGTAAATTAAAAAGGAACAAAGAAATGTGCTTTTTCCAACATTAGTACTGAAAAAAGGTTGGTTTTATGCCTCGTTTGATGTAATTTATATGTTGCATTTTGTGCACATCAAATACCCCCACATTTGAGTCCTTGTTTGTGCTCAAGCAAAACTCTTTACACTCCCAAATGGAATAGGTAGAAGAGAAGTTTTGAGCTTATCTTTAGAGTGTCGGGAATCCAAGTTCTAAATTTATTTTGTTTGTATTTTATTTACAATCTTATTCATCATGATTTATTTAAAACACATTTTAAGAAAAATTATTTATTTTGGGCATAACATGTCTTTATAAAATTCTATTTAGTTATATACATATTTACACACCTCACAAGTGTTCACTCAACTCTCGGCCGGAGATATTTAAGTAGAAACGCTCGAAGCCATTGTGGAGCTTACTCCTACCATAGGCTTGACAAACAATCAAACCTCCTCCTTTTTGACGTTTTAATCCTCGTAAATATCAAGAGGGATTTAAAAAGGGTAGGTTGTGGTTGGTAGGTGTTTTTGGGTAAAAATGGTGAAAAATATAACAAGTGTCCGTTTTTAGAATTCTTTTATGGCATAGAAAAAAAATTAATCAAAGTGTTTTTCTTTTCTTTTCTTTCTCTTTTTTCTTTCTTTTCTTTTTTTAATAAAGTTGAAACTAAGCCATACTTTGTAATTTTATAACCAAACTTTTTACGAAAAATAAGGGGTGTGAAAATAAAAGGTTTTGTGGATGTGGGTGATTGTTTTTGCAAAGGTTTGTATTTTTGAGGGGTTAGAAACGAAACAGTTATGGCTCAAAGGGGTTTACTAGGGAAATATTTTTGGTAAGGGATGAAAAAAAGGAAAATAATGGTTTAGAATGAAAAATGGGTTATAGTCCTAATGCCTCCATTATTCACTTACTTGGATTTTTGTCGGTAAGGACTGGGAACGTATCGCTTTGCCAAGTTCTAGATTTGTAAGAACCAAACGGGCTACTCACACAAGAAACGAAAAATTGAGCAATTAGCATAGATATGTATTTGTATGCTCGGTAAAAGCTCAAAACTCACTTTTTATGGGAAGAAGGATATAGTGTAAAAGTGTGTATATAATCAAATTTTACAAAGATTTGTCATGCCCGTTTTATATAATTTTCTTAATTAGTTCTTTTTATCATGACGCTATCAGTTGTAAATTAGCAAAAACATAATTTTTTAGAACTTATTTTTCCCAAACTAAACCAACACAAGTAAAAAAATAAAAATTTTGAAAACATTTGCGGTGATTAGTGTTTCCAAGGAGAGTTTTGTGTAAGGCTTGTTTTTAGGACTCACACAATTCAAGGTTTTAGCATCCCCCCACACTTAAATTACACATTGTCCTCAATGTGTCCAAAAATAAGTTTTTTGGATGATTAGAATGTGAAAAGTTGGTTAAAAACAAGTTTTTATGTTACTGGGCTGCTGAGCACAGGGCGTGGTGAGCTGAGCACGGCCCCGTGGTCAGATTGCTAGTAACAAAACATTACAGAAGGTTGACCACGGGGCGTGCCCAGTGGACACGGCCCGTGGTCAGGTACCTGTTAGAAAAAATTTTTCTGCAGAACCCTGGGCACAGGGGTGTGTTGGGTGGCCACGGCCCCGTGCTGCACATGCTGTAATGATGGAAATTTGTAGGGAGGCTCTTGTTTACGTGCAGGTAGTCCCTTTTTCAACGTCCCTTTGGTAGTTTCCATCTTTTTTAGCGTGTTTTATTCCTGAAATATAAAGCTAAACTAGAAAACATGAAAGTTAAACTAAATTTATACTATGGATAGTTCCACGGAATGCCTCCGTGGTGCGCCACGTTTATAAGGGTCATTGGCTAGACCCACCGTATCAGGTGGCTCTGGCTCATCTTAAATTAGGGGGTCGTCATTGCCGATTGGATATTTCATTGATTGGTCAAGATTGACGTACCTTTTGTCGGCCCCTAATTGAATTGGTAAGTTGTTTTGCTTCCGGTTGATCAATGCTTGATGGGTTTTCGTGAAAGGTCGTCCCAATACAAGCGGGGCATCATCAAGAATGATGAAGTCAGTGGGGACTACCGCTTGGTTTGTTTGAATTAACACATCCTCAACTACTCCCGTTGATTTTATCATCTTTCGATTAGATAGAAAAATGGGGTTTGAAGTGGAGAAAAATCACTAATATTTAATTTTTCGAAAATATAATTAGGAATTATATTAATACAAAGATCTTTGTCGATGGTGATATTGCTAATGAAGCTATTTTGAAAGAAACATGGAACCGATGTTATGTTAATTTCAAATTGTTCAACTTTTATTACCGTAGTTTGATCATTTGTTAATTTGATGCTAACTATTTCGTCAACTTTAACGTTAGTGTTTAACTCTTTTAAAAACTTAGCATGAGTGGGTACCAAACCATGGTTTTTGAAAGAATGTGGTAAAATGTTATTTTCTTGAAAATTTGACTCTTTTTTCGAAATTTTTGTTTGTTGACTTACCTTCTTCTTTGGTTGACTCATGCGTAGGTTTTCACTTATTTGTTCTTCCATTTTTACTTCTTTGATTATTACTTCCTTGGTACAAAAAGCCTCTTCCCTTGCTCTGGATTCTTTTAGTAATCGCTCAAGGGTTTTAAGATGTTCTATTATTCTTTCGGCTTCGGGAAGGATAGTCGGTGGTGTGTCAAATGAGTGGGATAAATGTTCCAATCAAAGCTTGATTTGGAAGTTCAAAACTAGGTTCCTCATAATAAAAATTGAGGCAGATGGTTGGAAAAGGTCACAATATTGTACCGAATGGGGATTGCCGCAAATGGTACAACTTCCTCATAATCTTCCTCTATGTAGTAGTGAGTGTAATCTCCTGAGTATTGATCCATAAGGAAATACCCAGCATATTACAAAGTCCCGGGACCAGAAAATAAAATTGAGAGACAGAAACAAAAGTTCACCACGGCCCCGTGTCCAGTGGGCACGGCCCGTGGTCAAATCCTGTATCTGGGCGTTGGAAAAAACTGTTTTAGTAATCTGCAGCACGGGGCGTGTCCAATGGGCATGGCCCGTGTTCAGCCTACTGTAAAACTTAAAATTCCTAAAAATGAGAAAACGAGCGCGTAGTTTTGAAAAAATGATTAGGCCGTTGATTTTAAGCTTTCTTAAAATCCTTGTGTCCCCGGCAACGGCGCCAAAAACTTGGTGTGCGTTGAGCGTACTATATTTTTTTGTTACGCACTAGTCAAGTTTTAAATTTATAAAACACGATATTATACTAACACTAAACACATACTTGGGCAAGTGCACCCATCGTGAGCGTAGTATAGAGTTGGTAAGATACCAAGATCGTCCAAGGACGAAAGAGATTTTAATACCGGTTTATCGTCAATGTCTAATCAATCTAAATTTTTTATCTAAGTTTCAAAATTAAGAATAAAAATAAGAAGATAAATAAAATAAAAAAAAGATAGACAAGATAGAATCACTTGGATCCAACGTATCTTTAATGTATCATTTGATGATTTTCGCACTTTCGAACTTTTTAAGAGATTATCTTAGTTATAGTAGTAGGTCCCTCTTTTAAAGGTGACGTCACACTCAACCCAGTGGTTTGAGTCAGCAGGGATACAATCCCAAAGGGTCGGAATATTGGAAGATAATTAAGTAAGTTATTAATGCGAAAAGTGGTAGGCCCCTCTTTTGAAGGTGACGTTACCCTCGGCTAAGTGGTTTGAGTCAACAAGGATACAATCCCAAGTAGCCCGGTTTAAAATATTAATAGTAGTTTACATATGAGGGGTTCAACCTGTTCGCACCCCCGCCATCCAATACCTTTAGGGTATTGAAGGAGGTCCTAATAAGCTTGAACCAAGTTCTCGCAGGATCTATACACTGAACGAGACAAGAATTTTACCAAACCACCCTTCTAACCCCCTACCAAGTTAGTTAACGCGCTTTATATAGACCGTAAAGACACAAATGAGCAAATCAATAACATCATGAAGAAATGGTAGGAAAATTCACTTTCAACATAAGAAACTAGTTATTAAAGTCATTAATACAAACCCAAATAAAAAGTGCCGAAAGATTAAAAATCAAAAGTAATACAATAAAGACTTGTCTTCACCAAGTGATGTAAGAGATTAGCCAAGCATGGCGTTTCATTGACAAAAACCCTTACAATCAATCTTGGACCCGAGACTACTACACACTCTAAAGATGAAAGATGGGTGATGGTGCTGGGTGTTGGTGTTGTAGTGGTGGTGGAGTGGTGGCAAAATGAGAGAGAAGTGGTTTGCCAAGGGATGCCTTTGAGGTGAACCAAGCACATCTATTTATATCTAGAACATAGCCCTGACCATGGCCCTGTGCCCGCTAGACGCGGCCCCATGGTGACCAATTTCTCTTCCTTCATTAACTGTAGATGTCAAGTCTTGTACGAACACGCCCTGCGGTGACCGAGCACGGCCCCGTGGTCAATGTACTTGATGTACTATCAAGATTTTGCGAATCTTAGAGTTGACCACGACCCGTGGTGAGCTGGACACGGCCCCGTGGTGGCCTGAAATCAATAATTTGTCTTTTTCTGCAGGGCTTGATGCTGGGCATGGGGTGTGGTGAGATGGGCACGGGGCGTGGTGAGTTGGGCACGGGGCGTGGTGAGCTGGGCAAGGCCACGTGGTCAGCTTCTGTTTCTCTTGTTTTTTTCTCTTGGGATGCTGCCGAGGGGCCAGGCATGTCACGTTATTTCTTCTTCTTGTATTTTGTGTTGGTTTTAGCCGCTAATTTGCTTCTTTTATTCGTTTAAGCTCTTTTAGTCCTGTAAATTAAAAAGGAACAAAGAAATGTGCTTTTTCCAACATTAGTACTGAAAAAAGGTTGGTTTTATGCCTCGTTTGATGTAATTTATATGTTGCATTTTGTGCACATCAAATACCCCCACATTTGAGTCCTTGTTTGTGCTCAAGCAAAACTCTTTACACTCCCAAATGGAATAGGTAGAAGAGAAGTTTTGAGCTTATCTTTAGAGTGTCGGGAATCCAAGTTCTAAATTTATTTTGTTTGTATTTTATTTACAATCTTATTCATCATGATTTATTTAAAACACATTTTAAGAAAAATTATTTATTTTGGGCATAACATGTCTTTATAAAATTCTATTTAGTTATATACATATTTACACACCTCACAAGTGTTCACTCAACTCTCGGCCGGAGATATTTAAGTAGAAACGCTCGAAGCCATTGTGGAGCTTACTCCTACCATAGGCTTGACAAACAATCAAACCTCCTCCTTTTTGACGTTTTAATCCTCGTAAATATCAAGAGGGATTTAAAAAGGGTAGGTTGTGGTTGGTAGGTGTTTTTGGGTAAAAATGGTGAAAAATATAACAAGTGTCCGTTTTTAGAATTCTTTTATGGCATAGAAAAAAAATTAATCAAAGTGTTTTTCTTTTCTTTTCTTTCTCTTTTTTCTTTCTTTTCTTTTTTTAATAAAGTTGAAACTAAGCCATACTTTGTAATTTTATAACCAAACTTTTTACGAAAAATAAGGGGTGTGAAAATAAAAGGTTTTGTGGATGTGGGTGATTGTTTTTGCAAAGGTTTGTATTTTTGAGGGGTTAGAAACGAAACAGTTATGGCTCAAAGGGGTTTACTAGGGAAATATTTTTGGTAAGGGATGAAAAAAAGGAAAATAATGGTTTAGAATGAAAAATGGGTTATAGTCCTAATGCCTCCATTATTCACTTACTTGGATTTTTGTCGGTAAGGACTGGGAACGTATCGCTTTGCCAAGTTCTAGATTTGTAAGAACCAAACGGGCTACTCACACAAGAAACGAAAAATTGAGCAATTAGCATAGATATGTATTTGTATGCTCGGTAAAAGCTCAAAACTCACTTTTTATGGGAAGAAGGATATAGTGTAAAAGTGTGTATATAATCAAATTTTACAAAGATTTGTCATGCCCGTTTTATATAATTTTCTTAATTAGTTCTTTTTATCATGACGCTATCAGTTGTAAATTAGCAAAAACATAATTTTTTAGAACTTATTTTTCCCAAACTAAACCAACACAAGTAAAAAAATAAAAATTTTGAAAACATTTGCGGTGATTAGTGTTTCCAAGGAGAGTTTTGTGTAAGGCTTGTTTTTAGGACTCACACAATTCAAGGTTTTAGCATCCCCCCACACTTAAATTACACATTGTCCTCAATGTGTCCAAAAATAAGTTTTTTGGATGATTAGAATGTGAAAAGTTGGTTAAAAACAAGTTTTTATGTTACTGGGCTGCTGAGCACAGGGCGTGGTGAGCTGAGCACGGCCCCGTGGTCAGATTGCTAGTAACAAAACATTACAGAAGGTTGACCACGGGGCGTGCCCAGTGGACACGGCCCGTGGTCAGGTACCTGTTAGAAAAAATTTTTCTGCAGAACCCTGGGCACAGGGGTGTGTTGGGTGGCCACGGCCCCGTGCTGCACATGCTGTAATGATGGAAATTTGTAGGGAGGCTCTTGTTTACGTGCAGGTAGTCCCTTTTTCAACGTCCCTTTGGTAGTTTCCATCTTTTTTAGCGTGTTTTATTCCTGAAATATAAAGCTAAACTAGAAAACATGAAAGTTAAACTAAATTTATACTATGGATAGTTCCACGGAATGCCTCCGTGGTGCGCCACGTTTATAAGGGTCATTGGCTAGACCCACCGTATCAGGTGGCTCTGGCTCATCTTAAATTAGGGGGTCGTCATTGCCGATTGGATATTTCATTGATTGGTCAAGATTGACGTACCTTTTGTCGGCCCCTAATTGAATTGGTAAGTTGTTTTGCTTCCGGTTGATCAATGCTTGATGGGTTTTCGTGAAAGGTCGTCCCAATACAAGCGGGGCATCATCAAGAATGATGAAGTCAGTGGGGACTACCGCTTGGTTTGTTTGAATTAACACATCCTCAACTACTCCCGTTGATTTTATCATCTTTCGATTAGATAGAAAAATGGGGTTTGAAGTGGAGAAAAATCACTAATATTTAATTTTTCGAAAATATAATTAGGAATTATATTAATACAAAGATCTTTGTCGATGGTGATATTGCTAATGAAGCTATTTTGAAAGAAACATGGAACCGATGTTATGTTAATTTCAAATTGTTCAACTTTTATTACCGTAGTTTGATCATTTGTTAATTTGATGCTAACTATTTCGTCAACTTTAACGTTAGTGTTTAACTCTTTTAAAAACTTAGCATGAGTGGGTACCAAACCATGGTTTTTGAAAGAATGTGGTAAAATGTTATTTTCTTGAAAATTTGACTCTTTTTTCGAAATTTTTGTTTGTTGACTTACCTTCTTCTTTGGTTGACTCATGCGTAGGTTTTCACTTATTTGTTCTTCCATTTTTACTTCTTTGATTATTACTTCCTTGGTACAAAAAGCCTCTTCCCTTGCTCTGGATTCTTTTAGTAATCGCTCAAGGGTTTTAAGATGTTCTATTATTCTTTCGGCTTCGGGAAGGATAGTCGGTGGTGTGTCAAATGAGTGGGATAAATGTTCCAATCAAAGCTTGATTTGGAAGTTCAAAACTAGGTTCCTCATAATAAAAATATGAGGCAGATGGTTGGAAAAGGTCACAATATTGTACCGAATGGGGATTGCCGCAAATGGTACAACTTCCTCATAATCTTCCTCTATGTAGTAGTGAGTGTAATCTCCTGAGTATTGATCCATAAGGAAATACCCAACATATTACAAAGTCCCGGGACCAGAAAATAAAATTGAGAGACAGAAACAAAAGTTCACCACGGCCCCGTGTCCAGTGGGCACGGCCCGTGGTCAAATCCTGTATCTGGGTGTTGGAAAAAACTGTTTTAGTAATCTGCAGCACGGGGCGTGTCCAATGGGCATGGCCCGTGTTCAGCCTACTGTAAAACTTAAAATTCCTAAAAATGAGAAAACGAGCGCGTAGTTTTGAAAAAATGATTAGGCCGTTGATTTTAAGCTTTCTTAAAATCCTTGTGTCCCCGGCAACGGCGCCAAAAACTTGGTGTGCGTTGAGCGTACTATATTTTTTTGTTACGCACTAGTCAAGTTTTAAATTTATAAAACACGATATTATACTAACACTAAACACATACTTGGGCAAGTGCACCCATCGTGAGCGTAGTATAGCGTTGGTAAGATACCAAGATCGTCCAAGGACGAAAGAGATTTTAATACCGGTTTATCGTCAATGTCTAATCAATCTAAATTTTTTATCTAAGTTTCAAAATTAAGAATAAAAATAAGAAGATAAATAAAATAAAAAAAAGATAGACAAGATAGAATCACTTGGATCCAACGTATCTTTAATGTATCATTTGATGATTTTCGCACTTTCGAACTTTTTAAGAGATTATCTTAGTTATAGTAGTAGGTCCCTCTTTTAAAGGTGACGTCACACTCAACCCAGTGGTTTGAGTCAGCAGGGATACAATCCCAAAGGGTCGGAATATTGGAAGATAATTAAGTAAGTTATTAATGCGAAAAGTGGTAGGCCCCTCTTTTGAAGGTGACGTTACCCTCGGCTAAGTGGTTTGAGTCAACAAGGATACAATCCCAAGTAGCCCGGTTTAAAATATTAATAGTAGTTTACATATGAGGGGTTCAA
Source organism: Scalesia atractyloides (assembly GCA_947069175.1). Classification (NCBI taxonomy): domain Eukaryota; kingdom Viridiplantae; phylum Streptophyta; class Magnoliopsida; order Asterales; family Asteraceae; genus Scalesia; species Scalesia atractyloides. The sequence continues at coordinate 36,271,955 of CAMTDV010000030.1, forward strand.
CCTGTTCGCACCCCCGCCATCCAATACCTTTAGGGTATTGAAGGAGGTCCTAATAAGCTTGAACCAAGTTCTCGCAGGATCTATACACTGAACGAGACAAGAATTTTACCAAACCACCCTTCTAACCCCCTACCAAGTTAGTTAACGCGCTTTATATAGACCGTAAAGACACAAATGAGCAAATCAATAACATCATGAAGAAATGGTAGGAAAATTCACTTTCAACATAAGAAACTAGTTATTAAAGTCATTAATACAAACCCAAATAAAAAGTGCCGAAAGATTAAAAATCAAAAGTAATACAATAAAGACTTGTCTTCACCAAGTGATGTAAGAGATTAGCCAAGCATGGCGTTTCATTGACAAAAACCCTTACAATCAATCTTGGACCCGAGACTACTACACACTCTAAAGATGAAAGATGGGTGATGGTGCTGGGTGTTGGTGTTGTAGTGGTGGTGGAGTGGTGGCAAAATGAGAGAGAAGTGGTTTGCCAAGGGATGCCTTTGAGGTGAACCAAGCACATCTATTTATATCTAGAACATAGCCCTGACCATGGCCTCGTGCCCGCTAGACGCGGCCCCATGGTGACCAATTTCTCTTCCTTCATTAACTGTAGATGTCAAGTCTTGTACGAACACGCCCTGCGGTGACCGAGCACGGCCCCGTGGTCAATGTACTTGATGTACTATCAAGATTTTGCGAATCTTAGAGTTGACCACGACCCGTGGTGAGCTGGACACGGCCCCGTGGTGGCCTGAAATCAATAATTTGTCTTTTTCTGCAGGGCTTGATGCTGGGCATGGGGTGTGGTGAGATGGGCACGGGGCGTGGTGAGTTGGGCACGGGGCGTGGTGAGCTGGGCAAGGCCACGTGGTCAGCTTCTGTTTCTCTTGTTTTTTTCTCTTGGGATGCTGCCGAGGGGCCAGGCATGTCACGTTATTTCTTCTTCTTGTATTTTGTGTTGGTTTTAGCCGCTAATTTGCTTCTTTTATTCGTTTAAGCTCTTTTAGTCCTGTAAATTAAAAAGGAACAAAGAAATGTGCTTTTTCCAACATTAGTACTGAAAAAAGGTTGGTTTTATGCCTCGTTTGATGTAATTTATATGTTGCATTTTGTGCACATCACACACTCCGCACCACGTCATGTTTTTGGCGCCGTTGCCGGGGATACAAGGATTTTAAGAAAATTTAAAATCGGCATCCTAATCATTTTTTGTACTTTTCTAATTTTTCCTTTTAGGTTTTTCTTTTTTTTCGCAAAATTTTTACTTTCTTCAAAAACACCACGGGGCCGTGTTTGATCAACACAGGGTCATGTCAGTGTCTCAGTAACCCAAAACTATTTTCTTCCGGATAGGAGCTGCAGCACGGGGTCATGTGACCACTACACGGGGCCGTGTCTCAACAACAGCTTCAAGAAAATAGTATCGTCTGATCCCAACGGTTAAAACCTAATCTGGCAACTATAGATGTTAACGATTATGTTTACCCCCCGCCACTCTTATGGTTGATGGTGTTAATTATGTGGTGGAATTCGTGAAGATTTAGAATGTCCCATTCTAAAAATTAATCTCCAGTATTTTGACCCATCGTTTTCCTCTAACAATCACCTTAAGATGGGCGGGAGTAAAAACGATAACTACCATCCTCCTGAATTCCATCAAACCTCTTCCATAGGAGACATAAGCTCAGAAGAACTTTGTCAAATAGAAAAGAGGATTCTCCAAAACCTCAAGGAAATAGAATCCATGATGAAGGCGCAATATTCATCAAGGAACGAAAGCGAGGAGATTCGATGGAGCCACATTCAGGAATAAACGACACTGATCCAACAAATCTACCATAGCCCCGTGCGAAAACAGCAACGATAGTCGCCCCTCTATCGACCTCGTAATGAAGGACTCCTTAACGGTTGTGAACTTCACACCAACGGTTTAGACCAGAGCGAGTTGACTCGCACCCTCTTTAACAAGAGCCCGAAAAAGGTAAATAAAGGATGGTTTCGCCCTCCTACTTTTAGCTTAAAATTCTACCTTTCCGAAAACCTCTTGCATTTTCGTATCTCTCGTCGGAGCCTAAGGTATACCAGGCACTTCGATGTTGTTCCAACTAGTAAGGAACCACCCGATAAAACACGGGTCCTTAAAACTCTGACAAGAACTTCATAAAAACCCTAAAACACGGGGTCGTGCCACGTGCCCATGTTGTCGTGCCCTAGTTGTCCTCCAAACATGAGGGTGTGTTAAAAAGACACAAGGTCGTGCCACTCGTACTTTTTAACACGAGGTCGTGTCTATCTTAACATGGCCCGTGTTCCACTAATAGACAACGTTCTCTGACTCATGCAGGCGACACGAGGCCATGCCCCCCAGACAAGGGGCCATGTCGACGTGTTGTCACATTCTCTAAAGTCAACCATGAGAAGAATGTTTGACCCAATCCTGAAAGACCAAGATCTTGCCTGATCTCTCACACATACCTGAAAAGGTAGTTTTTTAAAAAGGTTTCCTTAAACCTTCTTGCCTTTACCACTTTTAGTCCTTTCTCCTTATTCAACCTTCAAACATCCATTGAAGCTTGAAGCTTCAAGCTTCAAAAGCTCCAATTGTTAGGTCAAAAGCATGGTTTTTGGCCCAAATTTGTACAAAACTACTATTATACAATAATGTTTAAGTTACTTACGCTCAGAAATGTTAAAAACCAAACAACTTTAATTTAAAATAAAGGTTCATTGGCTAAAATATCAGAACTGTTGAAGTAGCACGGGGCTATGTGACTCGTCTATAACTCCAAACATTAACGGTTTATTATGTTTAACTAGCATGTCGAGTTAGCAGAGTGGCACATCTTTAACTAGTTTGTGAAATAACCAAAGAGGGAGGAGGCTCTCGCTTGAAGCCACTCAGCATGTCATCTCTTCATGTTTTGTTGATTCACTCATTCTTGTCTATACGGTCTATATAAAGCGCGTTAACCGCCTAGAAGGGATTATAAGGGTGGTATAGGTAAATTTTTCATCTGGCAAGCTATTCCAGTCAACATAGCCTTGTGTGAAGAAGCTCTGTTGACCAGGCTCTGCAGATGCATGAGCAGGAGTAGCTTGTGGTGCTTGAACATATGCAATTGGCATCTGAACATACTGAACTTGAAGCACTTTTGGTGATTGAACATAGTGCACTGGTACAGGATTCATGCTTTGTGCAAAGTGGGTTGTGTTTTGCACATTTGGTCTAGGGGTATTTTGGGAATAAAATTGTTGTTGTGTATTAAGTGGAGATCTTTGATTAGGGTATGTGATCATTGGTGCAAAGTTACTTGTTTGACTCTTGCATTCTCTAGCAAAGTGTCCTAACCTATTACACTTAATTCATTTAATCTTAGCTTTATTCGACCCCACTTTCGACCTCCCACTTAATCCTGGGTAAGTCCTACCATCCTTTTGTAAAAGTTATTAGCTCTTAGACTGAGTAGGGCTACCTGGTGAAATATGTCTATCTCCTCTAGGTCAGTTGGGTCTATGTGTTTAAGATCATCAAGTACAAACGACAAATTATCAGGGACATGATTATCATCGTTTGTTGTAAAAGCATATCTCATGGAAAGTTGATCAAAGTTGATTTATGTTGATATGTTAATAAAGTGATCAAAACTCTGATCATTTCCCGTTCCAGTTGATGAACCTTCCTGACTCAAAAGTGTTGTGTTACCAAAAACGTAACTCTCAGACACTTTTAGAGTTTGCTGGAGCCTTTTCTTTTAGACAAGCTCCATCTCAATATTAGGAGCTTTCCATGGAGCTGGGTCAGGCTCATGTCCTTGAAGTTTGGGGATGTTCTCATCACTATAGCAACAATGTCCCATTTTTCACGCAAAGATCTCAGAAATCGTTTACTTAAAGTTTTTTTTAGTAATTCTTTATTAACCAACTTTAGTTCACCGATTAAACATGAAAATCATTCAAACTACTGAGTCATGGTCTCCCCCTTGATATGAGTGAAGGTTTTATATTGCTAGTTAAGGATTTCTCGAGTATTTTCGATAACATCCTCTATTCCACCAAATTGTTCCTTCAGTGCATCCCACAACGCTTTGGCGCTGTTACAATGCAACAAGCCAACATAGATATCATTCGACAGAGCCATAGCCACGATACTAAAGGCTTTCGCATCTAGCTTGAATCTTTGATAATCTTGCTCAGAGTAATTATCCGGCTTCTTTGGCTCAAATACATTTGGGTTCTTGGCATTTGGTACCATTGGAATATGGGGTCCGAATATAACGGACTTCCAACACCCTGTATTTTATTGAGCAAGTATATGTCACATCCTACGTTGCCAGATGTCAACTTCAGATCTGACAAGTATAGGAGGTTTATTACAGAAGCCGGTGTTATGTGGATAATTTTGTGCCATTTTCTTTTGTTCTTTATCAAAAAAACAAAGTATGTGATAGACACTAATTAGTTCTTTACTATACAACTCTAAGCTACGAACAATATTAAATCTTTGTTGAGCTGATCTTTATACTGATTAAGATATCAAGTTTAACGTGAGCAAGCTTTGATACCAATTGTTAGGTCCGAGTTTACAAGGTTTGAGATTAGAAAACAGTTTAAGATCAATCAATATTGAATTGTATAACAAAAGGATAAATAATCACAAACGATAAATCATCATCAACAATTTTTTTTCACAAATATTCCAGTGATTACAAATGTTTTACAAATGATTGACTCTACAGACTCCCCCTCGGTCGATCACTTAATAATTATGTTCGTACAAAAGAGAATGTGCGATGTGTAGCCATAAATAGATCACTAACAGGTGTGATCTATTCATACAACGTACGAAAGCTCTGTTTGTGATTGGCTGACATCACCCTGATGGTGATATCTAACATTCCTAACAGAAAAGATTCCACGTATGTTGCAAACATTTGTGCAAATATAACATCTGATCTAACTATGCTAAACACTGATACAAAACAAGTATTGTTACATTGGGAAACCTCTGTTAGGACTATCATCTGTTGCTTTGATCCAAACACCTGTTTGGCCAGATAGATGTTTGGTCTTCTTCATCAGACATTTGGCTTCAACAGACTATTCTTCCAACAGACCTTGTTTCTTCTTGAACAGTGGTTCCAAGGCTTTGATCAGATGTTTGCTTGTCTTCAACAGATATTCTAATTTAGATGTTCAAGAATTACTATCTTTGGGGAGAGTTATGTTCAATCCTTTGTTTATTTATTGATCATTTGATCATGTTTTGGCTATTGAATATCATTTGTTCTTTTGTAGGTCCAACAAAGTGCATGGTTTCTGCTTACCTAACAACAACTATAGACAACAACACTAAGTGAATGAAAAACAACTTCTAAGACCTAATGAGGAAAATTTCCATAAAATGCAGGCATGGGATTCAGATTAACAACATGACTCCCAGGCCAATTCACATTTACAGATTCATTCCTACAAAAAGGTGATGCCAGGTGTCACAAGTGTTTGCGCAATACCAACAACATGTGGGGAACGCGTGTCACAACTTAACGCGTCTCCACATAGTGGCGTGAGCTAAAACCAAAGCTAGATCAGTTTAAAGTTTGCTTCGACTGTGTCCCTGTGGCCGACTTGACCCACGACGTTCGAGTGGAGATCACGAAGATCGAGTATAGGCACGATGGGAATGCGGAATTTCATCGGGTTCCCCACGCACTTTAATATTTGCTGTACTTTGTAATTTTTTTAGGATTTATTAAGTTGTTCTTTTAATTTTTCAGGATTTAATAAGTAGTTTTTTTTTAATTTATTAGGATTTCATGTAACTTTTTTTAAAATTAATATAAGTTTGTGTTTTATTTTATAACTTTTTAGGATTTTATGTAACTTTTTTTAAAATTAATATAAGTTTGTGTTTTATTTTAAAAATGTGAACAGTAATAAAAATATACATATATCCACATATCATCCCACGCCGGCTAGGTCACGCCGCTTCCACATCTTAATTTTTTTGGAGTGGCCTGGTGAAGCCCATACTCGCAACGTGTCGAGCCATACATCCAACCCAAACCCACATATCCCACGGTCTAACAGATGGTATAAAACATACAAGTTGTGTTTCTAATCTAACCGGTTTGACCATTGGTCAACCCTTTGAACTTTGGTAATGATTATATAACACTTGATTAACTTGTTTTTATTATTATTATTATTATTATTATTTTTTCTAAAGTAGCCATGTAAATTTTATATACCCTGGATTTTGTAATATTGAAACGAATTAACATTTAACACGTAGTTCAAAGAAAACAAAATGACTTATTGCTATGTTGGTGATTGAAGCAGAACTTGTTGCTATTTTGTAATAGGATCTTGTTACTCATACACGGACCAACTTATTTTCACACCACAAAGCGTCCCGCTTTAGGCAAAGCGGGGCGTTTAGGGTTACTTTACCAGACAAAAGTGGAAGTGACTGATGTCTGAGTGACATAAAGGTGATACGAGGTTTGACCTGGTACGATGTTGTCCCGTGATCCCTAAGCGCCGCGCTTTGGCCAAAGCGCGGCGATTCGGCCCCAAATATTTGCCTTTAAAGCTTGCCCGGGAGAAGAGTTAACGCATTCGATTTCTAAAACTCATTATATTGTTTCTAGACATACGTGGGGTTTTTTTGTGTTACTTGTGTTTCTTCAAAATAACGCACGGTTACGATGTCGTGGTTAAGCAACTATCTTTTCGGTGAATATTCTAAAGAGTCAGTTGTTCCTGATTCTTACGAGTTCCGACACGTATGAGAAACCGGTCTTGTCCAACTTGAGGGAGGAGGAGGAGGTTGTATCTGGCATTCGTTATCGGGATAACACGGTGGATCTGGATTTGAATATCCCTGTGGAGGACCCGTACGCACAACAAGGTTATTCGAATTTCGGATACGGAGGCGAAGCGTATCCTCAGGTTGAATATTCGTACGGTCTTCCAAACTATCCCGACTTTGGTCACGGGTCTGAGCAGAGCTTTGAACATCAAGTCTATTCGGAACTCGGTGACGATGGAGAGTAGGAGGATGTGTCAGTTGACGAGGAAGGTTGTTACCCGGTTACATTTTTGTTTGATACAATGCAGAAGTTTTCGTCACGTAAAGAGCTGGTGCGTTGGGTACAAGACACGGCAAAAGACAATGGTTACCTCATTGTGATCAAAAGGTCAAATAAAAGAGGAGAGAATTACAAGATTTGGTTTCAATGCACTCTTGGTGGGGAGCATAAGAGCATAGCTACATAGAGGAAAATGGGTAGCAGGAAAATAGGCTGCCCGTTCTAGATGATCGGGTTTTCGGAATCAAACGGTAAGGTTTGGAAGATCGAGGTGACGAAGGCGAAGCACAACCACACTCCTATCGAAAACCTAGAAGGTCACGCGTATGCGAGGAGGCTTTCTTCGGATGATAAATTAATGAGCATCTGGCCGAGCAAGATATTCCCAACCGCAGTATATGGCGAACGCTGACGAAAAACAATCCGGATAGAAAGCTTATTCTGAAAGATATACACAACGCTATTCAGAAGATCAATGTTAGAAAAAATGTCGGTAAGTATCCGATGCAAAAACTTGAAAACATTCTTCGTGAAAAAGATTACACTTATGACATGCGCACGAACGAGATATCAAACGCAGTTGAAGATGTCTTCTTTGTTCACAAAAAATCATTCACTATGTGGTGTGCCTTCCCGCATGTGCTAATGATTGACGCCACCTACAAAACGAACATGTACAACCTGCTGTTTGTTCATGTCGTAGGAATGATGTCGACAAACAAATCGTTTACGGCTGCTGGTGCGGTAATTTTCGCTGAGAAGCTAGAGAACTACCTATGGGTGCTGCAGAGGATCAAGTCTATGTTGGCAGACTGTATGGAGCCGCGCGTGATTTTAACAGATAGGGAGTTTGCGCTAATTAACGCGTGTGAACAAGTTTTTCCAAAAGCGCAGAAGTATCTTTGTCGGTTCCATATTCAACAAAATATTAACAAGAATAGTAAGAAGAAATTCTCTGACAAGCAGTGTAAAGAATTCGTACGTTCGTTTTGGACATTGTGCGAATCTACGACCGAGGAAATATACAGGTATAACTTGGAAAACCTTGAAGCACAGCTGAAAGAAGATGGCCGTGAACGTGAGTATTTCTTACATAATTATGTTCAACCGACTATTTACGTTTTTATATAATAACAAAAACTCACTATTTACGTTTTTTAATTTTAGAGGTTTTTGATTATTTGAGGAATTCCTGGTTGGATCCATACCGTGAAAAGTTTGTATCTTGCTGGACTAACAAAACTATTAACTTTCACCAAACTACGACCAACAGGGTTGTGGGCATGCATGCAAGACTAAAAAGTCTCTTTCCAAGTCATCGCAACACACTGGATAAACTTGTATTTTATATTGATCACATTGTTGACATACAATACGCCGAGATTAGAAGTAGCTTTGAAACAAGCCTCCGAAAAGTGATGAACCACCACAAGGATCATCCCATGCTTGAAAATATTCTCAGAAAGGTTTCAAGATTTGCGATTGAGCTTTTGAATATGGAGCTAAAACGTAAGGAAGACGGGTTGAGAGCCTACGGTTCAAGCTGTGGTTGGCAACTTTTTACCAGTTGTGGTTTGCCATGTGCCTGTCGCTTGGAAAAGTTGAAAAATAACGGTAATTAATATTTTTAACCTTTTGTCGTTTTTGATATTGCCACCTAATTTTTGTTTCCGTCCATAGGTCAGCAAATCCGTATCAATTCGATAGACGTGTTCTGGAAGAGACTTTTTTATCCTTTCGCCGTTTTTGAGTCATTTACAATGGAATCCGTAATACGCCATATAACCGAATGTCTCCGACACGAACGGTACGACCAACATACGCGAAAACACCGAATAATACAGATAGTAAACATTATAATACAACTTTTAACGACAAAATGCTATAAAATCTGATCCCATATGGCGCGCATACATGTAATACCGCCCGTCGGACTACAAGTGAAATCAAAAGAGAATCAAACGAAATCGTGAATACAGCACCCGAGATGACCGAACTTATCCGGAAATTGAGGTATATACCACAAAGTCCCCAAAAATACATAAAATGGCAAATTACATCATAATACGACATGTATAGGTGCGTTTTTGAATTAAAATCAAAATAAAAAAAAAATAAAAAAGGCCAAAGCGGGGTGCTTTGGACCCACGTTTTAACCCAAAACGCAGCAGATCTCCCCCACCTCAAAACATTTCAAAAACCACACACAAAAGGTGCGATTTTCACACACTCGACTCATTTGATCTCGTTTCAAGGTCATTTCCGACGATTCGACTCTCGTTAGGTAATTTCCTTAGTACCCTACTCATACATTCAATTTATTTCGTTGTGTTTATGTTGTTTGAATCGGTTTGGGGTGTTTTCCGGCGACTGCCATCGCTGTCTTTAAATTGAACCAGGCGAAGCGCGGCGCTTCGCCCTAAGCGCCCCGCTTTGGGTATTTTTTTTATTTTTTTTAGTTTATTAGTTATAGTTTAATTATTGTTTGTTTAATGTTTAATTATTATCAATATGTTTTGTTATGTGTTTATTAATTGTTATAGTTATTGTTTATTAATTAATATTTGTTTAAATTAATAGTTTATTGTGTATTAGTTATTGTTTAATGTTTAATTATTATTAATATTAATAGTTATTGTTTATTAATTAATAGTTATTGTTTATTAATTAATATTTGTTTATTACTTATTGTTATATACATTTGTTTACTAATATTTGTTTATTAATATTTGTTTTTTTAACACGCAGATACGGATATGGATGATATGAATTTCGACGTGGATGCGGGTGTGGGGGATCAGGTCGGTTTCGATCCAACACCGAACCACGAGTATCTCGCGTTCCCGGCAGGGGACGATAGGCATGAGAGGTGCGCGAAGTTGCGCGTCATGGAGATAGAGGCGCATGTGGGGATTGGCTGGGGCCTCTTGGAGACAGTCGGGGAGGCCGCTAGGGCGAGGGATATCATTAGGATGGATACTCCGTGGGCGCGCTTGTTCCAGGGGGCGTCGGAGGACTCGTACCGTGAGGACCCGGCCCATCTAGCACGAGGTTACCTTCTGCCTGGCCAACCAGGTGTTTGAGATGAGTCTTCGGGAGTTCGCCGTCCATGCAGGTTTGTACACCGAGCCCGAGCTAGATACAGACTTATATACGCAGGGGGTCAGAGCCTTGGACAGGCAGACCCTTATTAGTTTCTGGAGGCTTATTGCGAGGTTTCCCTTTGCGAAATCCTCGCAAAAGGCCTCCACCATCAGAGACCCCCTGTACAGATACCTGCATCGCATTATTGCGTCCTCGATCGTGCCCCGGTTTCACAGCCGGGACAAGGTCAACCTAGGGGACCTTTTTTTCCTGACTGCCTGCTGCGGCCTCACCCGTGCGCCCTGGCTCACTGCCTGGCGGACTACTATGCTTCTGCTTATCATAAACAGGAGCGCGACAGGCTTTTTCGCGGTTGCTACGTCACCGTGATCGCCCGCTCTTTAGGGCTCGTGCCCGAGACGGATCCGCTTCTGACCCCGGCCATTTCGTCGACTTCATTAGGCCGGGCGTCAGCGTCGTCCATGGGTATACTTCACCAGTTCGACGTTGGTTACCGGTTTCGGAGCCGCGAGGGCGTTATTTGGGAGCCGGAGCCGCCGTTGCCAGAGGTGATCCCTGTTGTTATTGAGGTCAGGGAGGGCATACTTGCGCCTCCGGATTTTCAGGCTGCGGCTTACCTGGCTCAGCTTGAGGCTCTGGGTCTACCACTGTCGCCGCCACCGCCTCAGCATGAGCCCCCTCAGCAGCCTCAGGGTGACGCGCCACCACCGCCGCCACCGCCTCCACATCCGCCGCAGTACCCACAGCACGTCATCGCCGACCTACCTCCAGCTGCGCAGGCGGTGGCGAGGGACTTCGATCGGCGTCTCCGACGGTCTGAGCGACAGCAGACGTGGATTATCCAGACGCTCAGGGTTATCAGTGCACATTTGGGACTGCCGGAGATTCCACTGCCATCGTCTCCACCGCCGGAGGATCAGTAGATTTACTTTTTATTGTTTTTTTTCCTGTACTAGACATTTTGTTTTGTTTTGTATGTACAAACCGACTTTTTATGTATGCTTGTGTGGATTGTTTGCTCTTATTTCATACGTCTAATTCACGACATATTGTACGGTGTTTTAATTAAACATGTTCGTGTAATTCATTAAAAATTAAATCGGATAGCATTTAAACAAACAACTTTAAGTTATATACGTTTGTAAGAAATAAAACGATTGATTGCGCTTATTTCAACTTTAATATAAATGTTTTGTAAACATAAAACAAAAATCTACAAGTTTTCAAAAAAACAACAAAACCAAATATAACAAAAACAATCAACCAACAACCCATTTTTTCATAAAAACCGAACCCATTCCACCAAATAAGTCTGGCAGCCCAAAATGCTCCGCTTTGATCATAGCGGGGCGTTTCACACTAGGGGCATTTTGACTTTACAATGAAACCGCTTTACCCATAACGGGGCGTTTTAGTGGGTGTAAATAGATTTGTGCGTAATAGATCAGTTCTTTGTAATATTGAAATGAAAAGAAATAACACTTTTTTATTGGTGATGTGGGGCCTACCAGTACTTATTGCTATGTTGGTGATTGAAGCAGAATCTCGAAGAGTGAGCGGAAGACCAACTACGTCATGTCCGCGTTTACGTAAGCAGCTATCATCATTCATTACTTTTCTTCAGCTTACATATCCCTAAAGTCATTTTCATAAAAGAAATCAAACCACAAATCTATTCCATTCTCCCTCAAAGAAAAAGAAAACCCTTCAACTTCAACAACAATGGACAACAAGATCTCCGAATCCGATGATAGTATCAAAGTTATCGTGAAGGATCAGGTTAGGTTTTCGTCAAATGTCCCTCCCCCCCCCCCCCCCCCCCCCACCCCCCTCCGGTGATATTTGCTGCAAAATGCACTTTGATAGTAGACTTTTGTTGTTAAATGAGTAGACTACTTTAGGATGAAAATGTAGGTTAATTTTGTTATGTTAATAAAATGAGTTGAGTCAGATGTGAGCTTGATATATATTTTAAACTATTCATGACCCACAACAATCCTTATTCCATAGTTAAACGAGTCTAAACAACCCTTGTAGCCTAGAAGTATTAAGGACTAGTAAAGAGTAAAGGTGTTCCTTCCCAAGTATTTGAGAGTTTTAGTTTCATGGTGATTAGAGATGGAAAAAAAAACTATTGGTGAACCGACACCAAATTTCAACACGAACCGAAACTGCTTTGGAACTGAGATTGGTTTGATCCTAGTGAAAGGCTGGCAAATCATGTCTTAACAGGTTTAACAGGTTTCTGACGGCGTACACAACATAAGTTTCAAACATGATTACAACTTATTTAACTACTTTATATCTCATGTTTATAAAACAGTTTTATGTTTTATGTACAAAGATGAATTATATTAAAAAATAAAAAAGTCAAAGGGTGTATTTTTCACTTAAACAGGTCTAATCGTGTCTTAACAGGTACCCAATTGCCAGCCCTTAGTTTGGGATCAGTTTATTTGATACCTGTTTAAACCTGAACCGAACTGGTACAAAAACTGCTTAAAACTGGTCAAAACCTGTAAAAAACATGGTAAAAAATACTTGTCAACAAAGTGACATAACCGGAACATGTTTGAAACCAAAACCTGGTTTTGATATTTTCGTGGACCAACACGAACCAGTTTGGGGTTTGGAACCGCTTTGTTCACCTCTACAGGGGATGTTAGTCTAGGTTTAGTGAGTGTGACTAGCCATTCAAAATAATAAAAGTTAAACGAGTTAACTCAGACTTTGTATAGTTGTTTTAATGTTACAACTAAAACATAAACATTGTGGATACCGGAAAAAAAAACATGGTAAACAAAATCATTGTTTTTGTTTGGTTTTGTTTTTGTTGTTAAAATTAACAAAAATGGTCAAGGCATATACATAGCATGCACCAACCTTGTATCATCATTTTATATAATTAGTTACTTTCTTTTTAATGGCATAATTTGTTACTATTATGCATTATGTAACTTTTTGTTGGTGTTCTTCTTTTAGCATGATGTTAAGATGTATTTCATGATGAAGAAAGATGTCCCAGTGAAGAAGCTTTTGCTCGACTATTGCAGGCGACAAAGACTTGTTTTTCAAGAGGTCAACTTTTTACTCAATGGGTCTCGGTTTCAGCCTCACCTAACCCCTAATGAGGTAAACGGTTAAGAGTCTGTGTTGTCCTACAAATGCGTATCGCGTGTACTTCAAACGTATTTGTTTTGATGGATTTAGAATTACAAAGTATGAGACTTTTTGGTATGAAACCTTATTTCACATATGTTGTTTTTACAATATGCAATGTTTTTATAATATAAGTTTAAATAAATAATCTCAAAACATCCCCTTTCAAGCTCACTTATAAGAGAAGGAGATAATGTATCCCGTCTCTCAAATTATGGTTATATACTGACGTGTGATTAGTGATGCTAACACGACACATTGTTTGGTCTGCAGCTTGAAATGGAAACCGGTGATGAATTTGAGGCTATGTCGCCTGTGTTAGGGGGAGCCTAGGAGAGAGGCGTATGACATGCTAACACTTATTTTGTGACGAAAGTCTCTCTATATGTTAACTATGTGACTTTTGTTATGACGTTTATAATCAGCTTGACTCTGGGATGAATAGTTCTACATTTTGTTCATTCTAGTGCTTGTTAAATTTGCTTGTATTTTGTTATTAACACATCAAATATGGATATACTTAAATAGATATATAAAATGAACTACACATGGAATTTTGAAGTCAATCACATTGTATAAAGTAATTAAAGTATTTTTTTTAACGACAACACATTATTAAACCAGACCTATCAAGATGTTAGGCGGGCCAAAGTAAAAAAATATATCACATGAACATAAGGGTTTTCGTAAGCCACTCGATTCACTTTATATTACATTTTCGATTTTTACCATTATACCAACGAAACGAGAAATGAGTAAGATTATCAAAAAGTGTGTTTTTTTTGGGCCATTCCTTGAGAATACCACTTCGTTCATGTACGTCACGCCCAAATGATCCACCAAGTGACAAACTATTGCTCCTGCCAATTGTTTTTCTTTATGTTCAATCTTCAAATCTTCCGCCCATCTATCAAAGAACTCAGATATATCTCCGAAGGCATGGGCAACCCCATCCACGATGCAATTAAGGACCATCAACATCCACAACCCACAACTTCCAAATAGATGAGAATTCGACTTACATATAGGATTCGACATAGAATACTCAGGACATCAGTTAATGCCTTTACCATCCAAGTTTGTATGAGAAGGAAGTCTATTAATGAACACTCTCCAAGCACACACATTTACCTTCCTTGGAATGCATTTGTACCATATAGTGCCCGAAACAAGCAGAGCATCATCAATACTGATGACGTAGGTGCCCGAGGGCTCCTACTCAGAAAGCCGGGAAGCAGGAAGCTGGGAGCTTCCCTGTCGGGAGCCTAACAGCCCAAACAGGAGAATAAGCCTGGTGGGCCAGCCCAGCCCATTAGGGTTAAGATGTAACATGCCTATAAATAAAGGGTCCATCCTCTATTTCAATAATCCCACTTGTCTTGGACATTCCAGACATCTAATTCTCTCTAGAATCTCTCTAAAATCGCATACTCTCTTTTGAGTACACAAGCAACTAGGCTGAGCTGCTCCCCTAGTTGCTGAGATCGCAAGCTCATGAGTTACTACATCAGCAGCTCCTAGTCACCAGTTATGCTACCTGTAATCACCATAGCAGCTAGCTAACCGCTAGGTTTCGACCACAAACTCCCTAAGCATTCTCTATCTCTCTTATATTTACTCATACATCTATACTTTATGTTTATACACTATTCTTGGATAAATCACTAATGTTGAGCGTCGGAGGGTGGTCCAGAGACCCCGGTCTCTGGCCCCTTCTAACGGTTTCTTTCATGTTGTAGGTACAAGCTAGGAGGTGACGAGGCTATCTCGAGGAACGTTCATACCTTCCCCCGACCTTATCCTTGTTGTTTCAATAAGTGGCGCCCACCGTGGGGCTGTGTTGCTTAGAACATAAAACTCTTTGTAACTCAGCTCCATATGTTCCTAAGTTCTTCTCTCTAAGGTCGAGGAGAACGTCCCAGGGAGATCACTTCCAAACCTCCTACATAAACCTCCATTTTTCACCAATCTACATGATACCCAGATTCACGCTGTAACGCCTCGCGTTTCCATACTTTCTATTTATAGCAAGCTCATGTTGTAACTATATTTTTGGAAATCCTTGTATTCGTATCCTTCATTTCGTTGTAATCGAGACTTGAATCATAATGGAAAATACATGTTTATCTTTATACTTGTTATACACAACCATACTTGTTCATACATGCTTATACATAATACATATACTCGAAGATGTGACATACTTGTTAATACACGACTTTGATACATTATACTTCTGCTTTTGCGTACCGAACGTCTTTATGCAACTTATCCTTCAGCTTTTGCGTACCGAACGTCTTTATGCCAGATTCTCCAAATGTGAATTTTGGCTAAAAGAGGTTCAATTCCTTGGTCACACCGTCAATGAACTCGATATTCATGTTGAGCCCGCAAAGATAGAAGCTGTTAAGAATTGGAATGCACGTAAATCGCCTTCTTAAATTCATTCGTTCCTTGGCCTAGCTGGGTATTATCGCTGCTTCATCTCGAACTTTTCTAAGATCGTCGTTCCGCTTACGTCTTTGACCCAAAAAGATAAACCTTTTGTTTGGGGTCCCGAACAAGAGGAGTCTTTTCAAACTCTAAAGGACATGCTTTGTAATGCTCCTATCCTTGCACTTCCCGATGGAAACGATGATTTTGTCGTGCATTGCGATGCTTCAAACCAAGGTCTTGGCTGCGTTCTTATGCAACGAGACAAGGTTATCGCTTACGCGTCGAGACAACTGAAAATTCGTGAGAAAAACTATACTTTGCATGACCTTGAACTTGGTGCAGTTGTTTTTGCATTAAAGATTTGGCGACACTACCTTTATGGTACAAAGTGTACGGTCTTCACCGACCACAAGAGCCTCTAACATATCTTTGATCAAAAGGAACTCAACATGCGTCAACGTCGTTGGGTAGAATTGTTAAACGACTACGACTGTGATATTCGCTACCACCCTGGTAAGGCGAATGTCGTGGCCGATGCACTTAGTCGTAAGACTCATGTTAAGAGTGTTCGTTGCTACCAAATCGTGGGAAAACTCAACGAGTTGATTCGTCAAGCACAATTTTCTGTCATTAACGAGGGTAACCTCGATAATGAGTTGAATTGTGGAGTCGAAAACCCACTCGAAGCTAAATCTGATGGTATTCTTTACTACCATAATCGCATTTGGATTCCCAACCGTCTCAATCTTCGAAACACCTTGATGGACGAAGCCCACAAATCTCGATACTTCATTCATCCTGGCGCCGATAAGATGTATCATGATATTCGAGCATCTTATTGGTGGCCTGGAAGGAAGAAAGATATCGCCCTTTATGTCTCAAAGTGTCTTACGTGTTCCAAAGTCAAGGCCGAACATCAACGTCCCTCTGGTTTGCTCGAACAGCCAGAAGTCCCTGTTTGGAAATGGGAGAGCATTGCCATGGATTTTATCACTAAATTGCCTCACACCTCATCTGGTCATGACAGCATCTGGGTTATCATTGACCGGTTGACCAAGTCCGCTCATTTCCTCGCCATTCGAGAAGATTACAAAGTCGAGAAATTGGCTCGTATCTACACGGATGAAGTCATCAGTCGTCCCGGTACACCTCTTGATATTATCTCTGATCGTGATGCTCATTTCACCTCCTACCTTTGGCAAACATTTCAATCCGCCCTTGGCACTCGTCTTAACCTTAGCACCGCCTTTCATCCTCAGTCTGATGGTTAAACCGAGCGTGCAATCCAAACTTTGAAAGATATGCTCCGTTCTTGCGTAATCGATTTTGGCGGCAATTGGGATTCGCACTTACCTTTGGTAGAATTCTCATACAATAATAGTTATCACACCAGTATTCAAATGGCTCCATTTAAAGCATTGTATGGTCGTAAGTGCCATTCGCCTATTTGTTGGCACGAGACACCGGTCCCGAATTAATACAAGAAACGACGGACAAAATCCTACAAATCCGTGATAACCTCCTCAAGGCTTGAAGTCGTCAAAAGAGTTACGCAGACAGGATACGCAAACCTTTGGAATTTAATATAGGTGATCATGTACTTCTCGAGGTATCCCATTGGAAAGGCGTTGTCCGTTTTGGTAAGAAAGGCAAACTCGCTCCTCACTACGTAGGTCCTTTCAAGATTCTCGAGAGGATTGGCAAGGTAGCGTATCGATTGGACCTACCTCAAACGCTCAACCATGTTCATCCTGTGTTTCATGTTTCGAATCTGAAGAAGTTTCTAGCAGATGAAGGACTTCAAGTTCCGCTCGAAAACCTCCAAATCAACGAGACTTTGCATTTCGTGGAAAAACCGGTCGAAATCTTAGACCCGAGGAGTAAAGCAACTAAGGCGTAGTCGAATTCCTATCATCAAGGTTCAGTGGGAAGGAAGACGTGGGGTCAAGTTTACTTGGGAACTCGAGAGTGATATGAAGACTAAGTATCCGTATCTTTTCGTTGCATCTTCCTAAATTTTGAGACGAAATTTCCTAAAGGAGGGGAGACTGTAACGCCTCGCGTTTCCATACTTTCTATTTATAGCAAGCTCATGTTGTAACTCTATTTTTGGAAATCCTTGTATTCATATCCTTCATTTCGTTGTAATTGAGACTTGAATCATAATGGAAAATACATGTTTATCTTTATGCTTGTTATACACAACCATACTTGTTCATACATACTTATACATAATACATATACTCGAAGATGTGACATACTTGTTAATACACGACGTTGATACATTATACATACATTATACGTGACATTTATACTCGATCTCGATCATTTGGTAATTACCCATATGTTATGATACTTATAATGCACTTTTTTTTTGCTTAATACGCCCTCAAGCCATCAAATATAAACTTCAGGGACTAAAAATGACAAAAATTAACAAAGTTTGGGGAAATTTACCCTCTCGCGGGCCGCGAGCGTGTGCCCCTTTTCTTCTCGCTCCCCGCCAGTCCCCTTATCCGCAGAAAGTTTATTCAGCTCATGGATTGGTCAATTTAAGTCACAAGGATTGTGTTTCTTGCATTTAATCACCATCTAACTAATCCTAATCCTCAACTATAAAACCCACACTACTTCCACACTTCCTCCACTTTACAAACACTCTAAACTCTCTCTCAACTCACTAAAATCTGCTACTAATCTCAGAATTTGAGCAGAATCTTCAAGGCCTTCAAAGTGAGTTCTAGCTCACTTCTACCTCTCCTTTCTCATTGTTTCTTCCTTCTTAGCAATTGGGACACCTCTAGGATTGTTTCCTTAGGTTTTTCCATGGAAAACCAATATGGAACACCTTTATATTTGAGGTTGAAGTGCAAGAAATTTTCTGTCTTAAACAAAACTCTTTCAAAACTTGTAATCTATTCCAAACTTGATTCTAACTCATCTCAAAACTCTGTCCGAATTACAACACTATTTGTGGTTGGTTAGGCTTAAAATCAAGGTTGAGACATTCAAACTAGAGGATTTATCCTCACAAATATTCTGTTTTCATAGAGCTTTAAGCTCACAAGTGATGTCAAGCCAAGAGCTTGATGATAGTGTGTCAACCTAGGTTAGGTTGGGCTATCCTAACTTTGGGACCACACATCACTTGATGATTTCCACCATTTATATTCTTGGCTTATTGTTCTTATTATTCATGACCCTCCTTGTATCTATGACACTTGTGTAGTGGTGAATCCCTTCGAGGTTCCAAAGTGGATGGTTAATCCTCCCACCTCCAACTTGACTTACATGAACACTAAGAGGTACTAAAGTGGATGGTTCATCCTCCCACCTCCTACATGACTATATAACTATATATGTATCTATGGGCTATAATATAATCCCAAAGACCGAACCCTTGATAATGACTAAATAATCATCTATCGAGTTATTAAGTTTTATCACCAAAGTATGTAGTTTCTTGTCACGATTCTAGTAGGTCTTGAACCTATGAAACCATACCAAACCCATCGGGTTATCATAGTGTCAAGAACAAGTACGATATCTTAGTGATTATTTTCATACTATAGTATTTTATTCTTATTCCCTTCCAATCTTGCTCGAATAATCCGAATCTTCCGGTACACTCATAACTAATACCTATGTTCTTCTTGTAGAAGGACAAGGTGCCAAACCCTAATCACAACAAGCTCGCGGGATTCTATAAGTGGAACACTTTAGCAAATCCATGACTATACTTGATCCATTTATCGCTTTATCACTTTTTGGGTTGTAACATGTTTATCTATTAAAAATGCACTATCACAAAACTCATGCTTTACATACTCAATCTTATACATGAATACTTGTTATGCCTTGATACATACTTGAATTATACATGCTTGATCATTAACTTAGCTAGCCCAAACTTAACATGTATAGTGCTATAGGAGTATCACACCAGCCGTCGGGGTTATGTTAAGATTCTCATACTCATTTTAGTCTCGTCGCTTTTACGACGAGGGAAGCTCGATCTCGTAAACTTTTGTGGAAACTCAGGGTTTGATCTGGTATTGCATGATTAGTATATACCTTGCTTACATTTATCATGTGGATTCGAGTTATACACTTTCATACTTATGCTATGTATTCACCAAACTTGTGTACTCGCCTTTGCTTTTGCATTGAACTTTATTTTAAAACATGTTAAAGGTTGATGAAGATTATGGCATGAAATTGGAGTAGTGTTGATGACTAAATACACACATAGACGTCAGGTTTATAATTGTTGTATCAAAATTTTCCTTAATTAATGTTGTATTTGGATTTCCATGTATTGTACTCGAATATTATCTTATGAAATGAAATCCGGTTTAATTAAATATTGTCGCAATTAGTATTATGAGCAATGAGCAATCTCTTTCGTCTCGCCTCGATGTTTCCGCCATCGGTTGGGGTGTGACAGATTGGTATCAGAGCTATAACCATAGGGAATTAGGTATAATTGCCATGTTCGACCTAGTCTATAGTTTAAGTGTCCATTTTTGACCATTAATATGCTATGCTTAAGACTTTATTCTTCCTCATTGTTGCTTCCTTATGTTTTGGTCTTAAAAATATACAAAACATCATTCCTAAGACGTTTACACAATACACTTGAAGACTTGAATACACTCGTGATGCAAACGAGGCGATTTGCACCAAGATAGGTCCAATGACTTACAATTTTTGGTTAAATCCCTCATTCTGCGTATTCGATTTTTCACGAAGTTATACCATCCAGTTAGGAGTGATATCCACACCTTTATGGAAACTTCCATTTAATACTCTAGTGGATCTTACAAACGAGTTGGAATATGCTCCTCGTTTAGTAAGAAACAACCACACGTTGGGTACGAAATCGTCAAGTTAGGGGTGAAACCCGCACCTTGTCCATTAAGTCCCATTCCTCGATTTTCAATCTCGCCAAAGTCTTGAATTTTTTATTGACTAGGGACATGTAGTAACTGGAAGGGTAAAATGCCGTTAATCGCTTCTCGACGAGAGCATTTTACCTATTAGGCCAAAGCATGTTCCCTAACTCGAAAGATCTTACGAATCACTTTGGAATGTCGACGTTTATCTACCCGAAACAATCCCATGTTTTATTGAGCCAATCTTTTATGTTATCTCAATTTTTATGTGATTTTATACTTGTTACCTTATTCATTTCGAATCGTTACACAATTCGCACATCTATCGCAATAAAAAACAATAATAATCCTCGCGAATAAACTAAATTTATACTCTTTCTACGCATTCATACGTGGTTATACTTGTTAAATACTTTGTTGAATACTCGTTAAATACATGCAAATACGTGAATTACCCATGCTTATACATGCAAAACTTATTTTTACGTTATGATCAAGTCTCATCCCTTCTCTTTCTATTTCAACCCTAGATGTCTTCTCCAAGCTCTTCAAAGAAATCCAAGGGTTCCAAGAGGGGTTCAAACAACCAAGGAGACTCTATCTCCAAGCAAGAACTATTCGGGTTGATCACGGAGCAAATGGCCGAGCAAATGGCTAGAATCATCCCAACCATTGTGACCCAAATCCAAACCGTCCATGAAACCCCCAAATCCTCCGTTGACTCAAAGGTGGACCCTCCCAAAGCAACGTTCCAGTTCAAACAGTTCATGGCTTGTAAGCCCATGGGATTCATTGGTAATGATTGCGCTACTGCCATGATGAACTGGTTCGACACGATCGAACTCACTTTTCTGCAAAGCGGATGCCCTGATGAGCTCCGAACCTTAAACGCCACCGGGGTCTTTCGTGAGAGAGCCCTTGAGTGGTGGACCACCGAAAGAAACAAGCGTGGCAATGAAGCAGCTCAGGCATTACCTTGGGAAGAGCTAAAGCAGCATATGAAGCACCAATTCTGTCATCCTCACGAGACCTAGAAACTCGAAAACGAATTCTGGAATCTCACCCAACAGGGGAGCGACGCCGAAGGATTGTCACGCGCTTCAAACAGTTAAGTACCCTTTGCCCTGGGCAAGTGGATACCGTACCTAAGGCAATCGCCAAGCTCATTCGTTGCCTCTCGTCGGTATTAGCAAACCATGTCGCCGCCGCTAGTCCCAAAACCCTCGAAGATGCTTATAGCAACACGATTGAGATGAACCACAACTGCATTCATCATGGAGCCTACAACAAGGTGTCCACGAAGCATGCACACCAAGCCATCGCCGATACCACCACCACTACCGAGCCACCTCCCTCCCAATCCAAGAAACCAAACGCCAACTGGAACAAGAAACAGAAGGGTTCAGTTCAGAATAACGCGGTTGTTACTCCGCTTACCCCTACGCCACTAAACGCTGTCTCCTCTACCCAAAACACTGAGCCGCCCAAGCGAAACTACACCGGCACTTGGCCTAAGTGTGAACGGTGCACTCACCACCATCTCCCATCCACCCCGTGCCGAAAATGCGCCAACTGTAATAGGTTGGGGCATTTCGCTAGCCATTGTCGCCAACCCTAAAACAACCAAGCCATCATACCTAACCCTAACCCGAACCAAACTCAACCTCAACCTCAACGTCAGAATGCTCATGTGCGAGCATGTTACAAATGTGGCGATCCCAACCATCTCACCAATGCGTGTCCTCTACTTAACCAGCAGCCTCAACTCCAACAGCAACAGCAGCCTCAGCCTACTAAAGGACGAGCTTTCATGCTTACTTCCGCTCAGGCTCAAAACTCCAATGACATCATTACTGGTACGTTCCTTGTCAACCATATTTATGCTTCATGTCTGTTTGATACTGGTGCTGATAAAAGTTTTCTGTCTGTCGAATTTGAAGCTTTACTTAAGTGCGAACGCTCCAAATTGCCTAATCCTTTCGCTGTCGAAGTCGCTAATGGGAAATCCATAACCGTTGATTCCGTCTTTCTAATTGCTCCTTGAATCTTAACGATCATACATTTTCGATTGACCTCATTCCCATGCAATTGGTAAGTTTCGATATCATAGTAGGCATGGATTGGCTTAGGCGAGTCCGTGCTGAAGTTGTTTGTTCCAAAAAGTTCATTCGGCTCCCTCTCCCTAACAACGATTTGTTGCACCTCTATGGTGAGAAACCTTCTAAAGGTCTCAAGCTTATGTCGTGTATTCAAGCAAACAAGTACTTACACGAGGAGTACTTTGCCTTTCTTGCCCACGTAGTGGAGAAGAAAGATAAAGATCCGAGCATAAGTGATGTTCCTATCGTTTGTCAATTTCCCAATGTCTTCCTAGAGGATCTTCCAGGTACTCCACCTCCTCGATCCGTTGATTTTCGTATTGACCTCATCCGTGGCGCAACTCCTGTTTGGAAGGCTCCTTATCGTTTAGCACCCTCGGAAATACAAGAGATATCGAGCCAACTTCAAGAACTTCTTGATAAAGGCTTTATATGCCCTAGTACTTCTCCTTGGGGCGCTCCCGTTTTATTCGTCAAGAAGAAAGATGGATCCTTTCGGATGTGTATTGACTATCGCGAACTCAACAAACTCACAGTTAAAAACCGATATCCTCTTCCTCGCGTTGACGATCTCTTTGATCAACTTCAATGTGCGACTTGCTTCTCGAAAATCAATCTCCGTTCTGGCTATCATCAACTTCGAGTTTCCGAGGAAGATGTACCTAAAACTGCTTTCCGCACACGTTATGGACACTACAAGTTTGTGGTCATGCCTTTTGGTTTAACCAATGCGCCTGCAGTGTTTATGGATTTCATGAACCGCGTGTGTAAGCCTTTCCTCGATCAATTCGTAATCGTATTCATCGACGATATTCTCATCTACTCTAAGATGAATGAAGAACATGGACGACATCTGCAACTTATCCTTCAGCTTTTGCGTACCGAACGTCTTTATGCCAGATTCTCCAAATGTGAATTTTGGCTAAAAGAGGTTCAATTCCTTGGTCACACCGTTAATGAACTCGGTATTCATGTTGAGCCCGCAAAGCTAGAAGTTGTTAAGAATTGGAATGCACCTAAATCGCCTTCTTAAATTCGTTCGTTCCTTGGCCTAGCTAGGTATTATCGCTGCTTCATCTCGAACTTTTCTAAGATCGCCGTTCCGCTTACGTCTTTGACCCAAAAAGATAAACCTTTTGTTTGGGGTCCCGAACAAGAGGAGTCTTTTCAAACTCTCAAGGACATGCTTTGTAATGCTCCTATCCTTGCACTTCCCGATGGAAACGATGATTTTGTCGTGCATTGCGATGCTTCAAACTAAGGTCTTGGCTGCGTTCTTATGCAACGAGACAAGGTTATCGCTTACGTGTCGAGACAAATGAAAATTCGTGAGAAAAACTATACTTCGCACGACCTTGAACTTGGTGCAGTTGTTTTTGCATTAAAGATTTGGCGACACTACCTTTATGGTACAAAGTGTACGGTCTTCACCGACCACAAGAGCCTTTAACATATCTTTGATCAAAACAAACTCAACATGCGTCAACGTCGTTGGGTAGAATTGTTAAACGACTACGACTGTGATATTCGCTACCACCCTGGTAAGGCGAAAGTCGTGGCCGATGCACTTAGTCGTAAGACTCATGTTAAGAGTGTTCGTTGCTACCAAATCGTGGGAAAACTCAACGAGTTGATTCGTCAAGCACAATTTGCCATCATTAACGAGCGTAACCTCGATAATGAGTTGAATTGTGGAGTTGAAACCCCACTCGAAGCTAAATCTAATGGTATTCTTTACTACCATAATCGCATTTGGATTCCCAACCGTCTTAATCTTCAAAACACCTTGATGGACGAAGCCCACAAATCTTGATACTCCATTCATCCTAGCGTCATCAAGATGTATCATGATATTCGAGCATCTTATTGGTGGCTTGGAATGAAGAAAGATATCGCCCTATTCATCTCAAAGTGTCTTACGTGTTCCAAAGTCAAGGCCGAACATCAACGACCCTATGGTTTGCTCGAACAGCCAGAAGTCCCTGTCTGGAAATGGGAGGGCATTGCCATGGATGTTATCACTAAATTTCCTCGCACCTCATCTGGTCATGACAACATCTGGGTTATCATTGACCGATTGACCAAATTCGCTCATTTCCTCGCCATTCGAGAAGATTACAAAGTCGAGAAATTGGCTCGTGTCTACACGGATGAAGTCAACAATCGCCACGATACTGTCACACCCCAATCGATGGCGGAATCATCGGGGCGCGGCACTAGGCGAATCAGATTGCTCGAGAGAATCCATAACAACTATTTGCGCGACAATATTTAAGCATTCGTTATCCCATACTAACAAACATAAAGTCCATAAACAGTCATTACAAATAACTAAACATCTCTCAAACAAACATAATTCGATCTTACCTAGATTTCTATTACATGCGTTTCTAGAGATAAAATCCTACGTCCATTTGCAGCAAGTAGAAAGCATCAACCTGCAACATACGTTAAAATAATTTGTCAATACAAAAATGTATTGGCGAGCATACAGGTTTGATATAATAGCATAGTAGATAAAACAGTGTCGCGAATTCCTTCATACATAAACATGATTTCTACAACACATAAACTCACAAGACAATTTCACATGCTATACTCGCAGAGAACTCGCGCGTACATCTTAGCTAAACCCCGTCGGGTGAGAGCCCATCTACAGTACCATACTAGCCAAGGTGGAGATAACGAAAAGTGCCCTTGCATGCATGTTCTAGCAATCACGTATAAATATGTATAATAGTCATTCGCATGTGATAGTTCAGTTTACCGTGCGTTGTGTATTTTTGATAGGAACGTATGTTACATCCAAAAAGTGCATTAAAGCGAAAATGGGTCAAGTATACTCACAGTTGGTGCGTTTAGGTAAGATTTAGGGTCTGAGGAGAGTTGCGGAGAGCCAAGTCAGCCTGTAATCGAACAGAAGTGCATCATTCTTCCGAAAAGCTGAAACGGTGAAGTTTGAGTTAGGCAGTAGCCAAGTTCGGGCGAACTTGTGTGTAAACACACAAGTTCGAGCGAACTTGTATGGTTTTGCTGAGTTTTAAGTGATGAGTTTCCTTAGGAAACTAGTCAAGTTCGGGCGAACTTGTAGGAAGATTTTACTGAAAATGCAAGTTCAGGCGAACTTGCATAGTTTCTTAAGAAACTAGACAAGTTCGGGCGAACTTGTAAGAAAACTGGGTGAAATTGTCTTAAGTTCGGTCGAACTTGACCAGTGAGCTGAGGATCTTGAGCGAACTTGATGTTTTCTAGTCCAAAATCTTGCGCTTTCACGTCGTTTGCTATAAAGGAAATCGAGTGCCCATCCCTCCAACCTTAAGCCACTGAGTAAAACTCAGGCTGAAGTGGTCTTTTTGGAGCGAACTTAGCCATTTTACAGAAACTCGGGCTAATCCGGGTGAAACGGAGGGTTCGTACGGGTTAGTCCAGTTTGTGTAAAGTGACGATTTCATCCTTGTGCTTCCGGATCTGAGATTTTAGCTTGACAACGCCTCGTTCCACTCAAAAGTGAACGAAACATACGTCATTAGTCCAAAAATGGTGTAAAAATCAATGTTTGAAAGGTTTTACTCAGATCTAAGCATAGATCTGAGTGAAAAACAGAAGTTTTATGGAAAAAGATGAAGATTTTCATAAACAGAAGTGATTTGATAAAAACGAAGGCAATGCCTTGTGCCAAAATCGTTGTAAACCCTTGTAAATTGTTGATAAACGTTGTTGTTGTTGAAATCAGGTTGATTCTTACTTAGAACACGAAAGTTTCGGGTTTTGAGAGCTCTGGGCGAACTTACAGCAAGTCCAAATGAGAGGAATGAGCTGGGTATTTATAGGAGAAGGCAAAAAGGTGAGCTGGTGGAGTCTAGTTCGGCCGAACTTGCATGAAGTTCGCGCGAACTTGTGAATTCTGAGGGAAACATGTGCTAAGTTTGACCGAACTTGTGCATATGTGCACAAGTTCGAGCGAACTTGTGTAAAACAAAGAAGGATGTTTGGCCAGTCAAGTTCGGCCGAACTTGGTATCACCAAGGTCGAGCGAACTTGACCCAAAAGTTAGATTTTCTTCGTTCTTTTCATGTTAAGTGTTCGTTTGGCGATTCGGTTCGTATTATATAGTTATATTAAGCATTATAAGCGAAATATTAAGCGTATTAAACGGTTGTATTTACGTATAGTCCAATATTTACTCAAAAGTCTGATAATTAAGCGATTAAAGTGCGTGACTTCAGTTCCCAGTCTTACGAGTGTCGCGTTGCAGTTTAAGCGATCTACGTAGCCACGGGAACGTCACGTAATAGTTGTGTTTGTGATTGCGATAAAAGCGTTGTGTTGATGCGATATAATGCGCTGTGTTGTGATATAGTGCGAAAATATGCGATGTAGGGTAATAAGCGATATAGATTACATTATGATCCGAATCCCTGGTGCTTGGCGTAACGAGAGCAGCGAGCTGCGAAGAGTTAACGAGCTGCGAAGATGCGGGTTGTTACAGTCTCCCCTACTTTAGGAAATTTCGTCCTGAAATTTAATCCGTGAAGAAGTCTGGAAAGTTGATACGAGTTGATATCGGATGATGGCGATAGGGTGTCGAGGGGGAATGAGCGATCGATCGAGGATTGACGAGAGAAAGCGGTCCGATGACGTAGAAGAAGTCGATGAGCACAGCGACTTAGTTGACTCGTGGTTGGCAACTCACAAGTCGGGATTCAAAGTGTTCTCGAGATTTTGAAAAAAAATTGCTAAATTGTTACAAAAAGGCTTTTGATTAAAACTTGATTTAGGGAAAATTTTCTTACGACGTGGCGTTAGACTGAGTCAATTTAACCCACGTTGTAAGAAGTGTTTTTGTTGGACAAAGGTTTAGTTACTTCCAAAATTTTTAGTAAACGACCCAAAATTTGTAAATACTTCAAAATCTTTTAGAAACTTTCATTTATTTCCAAACACAACAGTAAAAGTAGGTTTTTACGGTATCAAAATTTTAACTAACGTTGAATCCCACTCGGCATCCTTCCACGAGAGTTTGTTAATACGACTAAAACACTTATATATAGGAAGTACCAGCGGCGTATCCACCATGTTTTAGTCGTATCCCTTCCGTCTCGTGGAGCGATGTCGAGTGTGTTGACGGGATATGGACAGATTTCGATATTCTTGGTCCCCGCGGTGAAGATTAGGACCAAGAAGTTACAACGATTAGATAGCGTTGCACCCCACATGGCATCTTTTCACGGAAGTTCGTTAGTATGGCTAAAACACTTATATATAGGAAGTACCAGCGGTGTATCCACCATGTTTTAGCCATATCGCCTCCGTCCCGTAAAATGATGTCATGTGTGTCAACATGACATAGGTGGACTTCGATCCAAGCGGCGAATGGTTGGACCAAGTTTGAATGGGGAACCAAGTAGCTGGTACAGAGAGGTTGATTGTGTACTTGGTTAGCGATAAAACGCGCGAGATAAGTTCGGCGATTGAAATAGCGAACCGATAATGATGCAAGATACGACAAGCGTTAAAACGTCTCGAGGTAGGACGATGAGCGTAGCGATAGCGATAAGCAACATGACAGCGATAAGCAATAAGCGATAAGACTCCATTGAAAATGGATTTGCGTCGATGTAGACTTTCGAAAAGTCTAGCAGTGGCGCGGTCCATGAAGTGATGAGATGTTACGCCTTGCGAAGAAGTTTGCGAGTGAAAGTAATCTTATTAACATATTAGGTCGAATAACGTTCAACTACGGATGGGACGTCTCCACGGGAGTTTGTTAGTATGGCAAAGCACTTATATATAAGAAGTACCAGCGGCGTATCCACCATGCTTTAACCACACCGCCTCCGTGCCGTGGATAGGTGTCACGCTTTGTCGACATGGTTAAGACGCTTATATAGAGGAAGTACCAGCGGCGTATCCATCATGCTTAACCATGCTGTTAATGTTAGGGTACCATTAGAACTCATTACGATCCCCGTGCAGACCCCAAAATAATCTCGTGTGCACCCGTGATTAGTTTGGTGTTTACATGTTTATCGTAACTTGTTTTAAAGGCGAGTAGTAGGGGTAAAAACGTATTATAACGTGATAACTATATAACTTTAGAAATAATAATTAGTGTGTGCGCGATTAGACTAAGTGCAAGGAATCGAGATAGGAATAGAGAGACATCGTTCAAGCGTTGAAGCAACATCAAATAATAGGATGATTAACATAAGTAATAGCGTCGAAATTCATACCGTTGAGGATGTCGTCCTGCGTCTGGTCAATATTGGTGTCTTCGTCCTCTTCTGTCAGGGTTGCGGCTTGGGTCGGTGACTCCGGGGTATCGACTCATCTTGTTGTCGTGGTCCTGTCCGACATTTGCTGGTGAAATGACCGAAACGGTCGCAGTTGGTGCAGTAGCGACAGTTTGCTCCGGCTTGGTGATGATACGTACATTTTAGGCACTGCGGATGAGGTCCTGTATAGTTACGTCGTGGACAGAAGGAACTGCTCGGAGAGGTTCGGGGTTGAGTGGCTCAGTCGCGGTGTAGTTGAGACTCGAGCTCTTTCTCTTGCGGCTAGGCTCGGCGGTGGCTTGCAGTGGTGTGTTGTCGTCATCATCGGTAGAATCGTTGTCAGAACCGTCCTTGGATTCGTTGTCGGTATCGTCGGACAGCTCGATAGTAGCTTGGTTCAGATTCTTGGTAGGATTCTTGGAGAAGTATCCATCCAGGACTCGTTTGTCGTTGATCTCCACGACCAACTGATAGGTTTCTTCGATGGTAGATGGTTGTGCAGCTTCGACAAAATCGCCCACACACTCAGGCAGAGCACGAATGTACTTCTTGATGGCCTTTTCAGGAGTGTCGATTTGGCTTGGGCAGATGATGCTAAGCTGTTTGAACCTTGTTGTGAAGCCGGCGTTGTCACCTTCGATTTGCTTGATTTTCCAGAATTCATTTTATAGCTTTTGGACCTCGTGGGGAGGGCAGTATTCTCTCTTCATAAGCTCCTTCAGTTCCTCCCACGATAGTGCGTAAGCTGCGTTGTTTCCACGCTTGATGCGCTCGGCGGTCCACTAGTCGAGGGCTCGGGATTGAAATACTTCGGTAGCACATGTGGTTTGGAAATGTTCAGGGCACCCACTCTGACGAAGGGTTACCTCGATGGCATCGAACCACTGGAGCATCTGAGATACACTTCCTTCACATGTGAAAACCATCGGGTTACAGGCCTTGAATTGCTTGTAAGAGAAAGTAGACTTTGGTGCGATTGACTTGGAGTCTTCGGAGGTTCGAGAGTTACTGAGGGCTTGAACCTGAGTGATGATTTGAGGAATGACCTTGGCCATTTCCTTTGCCACAAGCGAAGCAATCCTCTTGTCGGAGTTCCTTCGAGCTTGACGTCGAGAGTTGGAAGCGTTTGAAGACATCTGAACAAAGTGATTTGGAATGAGATTTGATCATAATGATTTGTAATTGTGATGCGATTTAGCGCGTTAGAAACTTGTTATAGTAATACGTATTGCTAAGATTCACATAGGAGCCACATAGGAAAACACATACTTCCTATGTTCTCACGTATTCACATAAGCACGTGTAACCATATACTATGTATATATATTTAGATAGGTATATATATAATTGCGGTATAACGCGAGGACGCGGTTGAGAGGGTTGTTAGAATTTAGTTTTGTTGCGAGAATTAGCTCTTGTTATGGATTGCGATGGCTATGCGAGTTGTGCATTAATTTAACGACATGAAAGCGAAAATCGACAAATCGAAAACATAAAAGTTTAAAATTCGTTAAAACGTGCGCGAAGCACTTGAAAAGCGATGATGCGTAAAATCGACGACAGCGGCTTAAAATCAATAGAGCGTCCTGGGTTTTGAGACTTTCGACATGCCATAGTGATTCGACTATCCTTTGAACTTGGACCCACGATTTGGCCTAATAGGTAAACGCTCTCACCGCCCTGCAGCTAACGACATTTACCCTTCCAGTTAATACGTGTTCCAAATCATCGACATAGTCGTGACTGCGGCGAGATTGAAAATCGAGGAGTGGGACGAGTTTTCAAGGTTCGGGTTTCACCCCTAACTTAATCACTTCGGATCCCTAATTGTGGTTTCCCTCCCGGACCCATCAGGAGGTTTCCACCGGATAGAATGGGAAATTTTCGTTAAGATGTGAATATCACTCCTAACTTAACAGACAATTTCGTGCAAACGAGAATACGCGGATTGAGTGATTCATCGAGAGTTCGTGGTTTTCACACCTAATCTCGACAAATCGACCCGTTTGTGAGATATGAGCGTTTATCAGCGTGTATTGTGGTTGCTTTAGGAAAATCATACGTAAGTTTAAATGCTAAATCACAAGAGTCTAGTCAAGTTCGGCCGAACTTGGCATCACCCAAGTTCGAGCGGACTTGTTCAACCCAAGTGATGCTGTTTGGTTTGGACAGCTCAAGTTCGGGCGAACTTGGCATCACACTGATGTCAAGTTCGAGCGAACTTGTCTAGTCACCACATGTTCTGTTTTGTTCAGTCAAGCCAAGTTCGGTCGAA
Organism: Scalesia atractyloides; assembly: GCA_947069175.1. Classification (NCBI taxonomy): domain Eukaryota; kingdom Viridiplantae; phylum Streptophyta; class Magnoliopsida; order Asterales; family Asteraceae; genus Scalesia; species Scalesia atractyloides. The sequence goes on from CAMTDV010000030.1 coordinate 36,303,296, forward strand.
CTTGGGGTTAGCCAAGTTCGGGCGAACTCGTCAAATAAGCATAGATTGCAAGCGTTAATTGATACGTAGCGCTCTGATTCAATATCCTAACTATAGTCTAAGGCAAGCATGGCAATCCTACCTAAGTTTCCCTATAGTTATTGCTCTTATATCAATCTGTCACACACCAACCGATGGCGGAATCATCGGGGCGCGGCACTAGGCGAGTCAGATTGCTCGAGAGAATCCATAACAACTATTTGCGCGACAATATTTAAGCATTCGTTATCCCATACTAACAAACATAAAGTCCATAAACAGTCATTACAAATAACCAAACATCTCTCAAACAAACATAATCCGATCTTCCCTAGATTTCTATTACATGCGTTTCTAGAGATAAAATCCTACGTCCATTTGCAGCAAGTAGAAACCATCAACCTGCAACATACGTTAAAATAATTTGTCAATACAAAAATGTATTGGCGAGCATACAGGTTTAATATAATAGCATAGTAGATAAAACAGTGTCGCGAATTCCTTCATACATAAACATGATTTCTACAACACATAAACTCACAAGACAACTTCACATGCTATACTCGCAGAGAACTCGCGCGTACATCTTAGCTAAACCCCGTCGGATCTACAGTACCATACAAGCCAAGGTGGAGATAACGAAAAGTGCCCTAGCATACATGTTCTAGTAATCACGTATAAATATGTATAATAGTCATTCGCATGTGATAATTCAGTTTAGTGTGCATTGTGTATTTTTGATAGGAACGTATGTTACACCCAAAAAGTGCATTAAAGCGAAAATGGGTCAAGTATACTCACAGTTGGTACGTTTAGGTAAGATTTAGGATCTGAGGAGAGTTGCGGAGAGTGCCGGGTCAGCCTGTAATCGAACAGAACTGCATCATTCTTCCGAAAAGCTGAAACGGTGAAGTTTGAGTCGGGCAGTAGCCAAGTTCGGGTGAACTTGTGTGTAAACACACAAGTTCGAGTGAACTTGTATGGTTTTGCTGAGTTTTGAGTCAAGTTCGGTCGAACTTGATGAGTTTCCTTAGGAAACTTGTCAAGTTCGGGCGAACTTGTAGGAAGATTTTACTGAAAATGCAAGTTCGGGCGAACTTGCATAGTTTCTTAAGAAACTAGACAAGTTCGGGCGAACTTGTAAGAAAACTGGGTGAAACTGTCCTAAGTTCGGTCGAACTTGTCTCATTTGGGTGCAAGTTCGGTCGAACTTGACCAGTGAGCTGAGGATTCTTGAGCGAACTTGATGTTTTCGGGTCCAAAATCTTGCGCTTTCGCGTCGTTTGCTGAGGAAATCGAGTGCCCATTCCTCCAACCTTAAGCCACTGAGTAAAACTCAGGCTAGAGAGGTCTTTTTGAAGCGAACTTAGCCATTTTACAGAAACTCTGGCTAATCTGGGCGAACCGGAGGGTTTGTACGGGTTAGTCCAGCTTGTGTAAAGTGACGATTTCGTCCTTGTGCTTCCGGATCTGAAATTTTAGCTTGACAACGCCTCGTTCCACTCAAAAGTGAACGAAACATACGTCATTAGTCCGAAAATGGTGTAAAAATCAATGTTTGAAAGGTTTTACTCAGATCTAAGCATAGATCTGAGTGAAAAACAGAAGTTTTATGGAAAAGATGAAGATTTTCGTAAACAGAAGTGATTTGATGAAACGAAGGCAATGCCTTGTGCCAAAATCGTTGTAAACCCTTGTAAATTGTTGATAAATGTTGTTGTAGTTGAAATCGGGTTGATTCTTACTTAGAACACGAAGGTTTCGGGTTTTGAGAGCTCTGAGCGAACTTACAGCAAGTCCAAATGAGAGGAATGAGCTGGGTATTTATAGGAGAAGGCAAAAAGGTGAGCTGGTGGAGTCAAGTTCGGCCGAACTTGCATGAATTTCGCGCGAACTTGTGAATTCTGAGGGAAACATGAGCTAAGCTTGACCGAACTTGTGCATATGTGCACAAGTTCGAGCGAACTTGTGTAAAACAAAGAAGGATGTTTGGCCAGTCAAGTTCGGCCGAACTTGGTATCACCAAGGTTGAGCGAACTTGACCCAAAAGTTAGATTTTCTTCGTTCTTTTCGCGTTAAGTGTTCGTTTGGCGAACCGCTGTTCGTATTATATAGTTATATTAAGCATTATAAGCGAAATATTAAGCGTATTAAACGGTTGTATTTACGTATAGTCCAATATTTACTCAAAAGTCTGATAATTAAGCGATTAAAGTGCGTGACTTCAGTTCCCAGTCTTACGAGTGTCGCGTTGCAGTTTAAGCGATCTACGTAGCCACGGGAACGTCACGTAATAGTTGTGTTTGTGATTGCGATAAAAGCGTTGTGTTAATGCGATATAATGCGCTGTGTTGTGATATAGTGGGAAAATATGCGATGTAGGGTAATAAGCGATATAGATTACATTATGATCCGAATCTCTGGTGCTTGGCGTAACGAGAGCAGCGAGCTGCGAAGAGTTAACGAGCTGCGAAGATGCGGGTTGTTACAGGTACACCTCTCAATATTATCTCTGATCACGACGCTCATTTCACCTCCCGCCTTTGGCAAACATTTCAATCCGCCCTTGGCACTCGTCTTAACCTTAGCACCACCTTTCATCCTAAGTCTGATGGTCAAACCAAGGGCGTACGATCCAAACTTTGGAAGATATGCTCCGTTCTTGCGTAATCGATTTTGGCGGCAATTGGGATTCGCACTTACCTTTGGTAGAATTCTCATACAATAATAGTTATCACACCAGTATTCAAATGGCTCCATTTGAAGCATTGTATGGTCGTAAGTGCCGTTCGCCTATTTGTTGGCACGAGATTGGAGATGTTCATATCACCGGTCTCGAATTAATACAAGAGACGATAGACAAAATCCTACAAATCCGTGATAACCTCCTCAAGGCTCGAAGTCGTCAAAATAGTTACGCAGACAGGAGACGCAAACCTTTGGAATTTAATATAGGTGATCATGTACTTCTCGAGGTATCCTCTTGGAAAGGCGTTGTCCGTTTTGGTAAGAAAGTCAAACTCGCTCCTCACTACGTAGGTCCTTTAAAGATTCTGGAGAGGATTGGCAAGGTAACGTATCGACTGGACCTACCTCAAACGCTCAACCATGTTCATCCTGTGTTTCATGTTTCGATTTGAAGAAGTGTCTAGCAGATAAAGGACTTCAAGTTCCGCTCGAAGACCTCCAAATCAACGAGACTTCACATTTCGTGGAAAAACCGGTCGAAATCATGGACCCGAGGAGTCAAGCAACTAAGGCGTAGTCGAATCCTATCATCAAGGTTCGGTGGGAAGGAAGACGTGGCGTGTAGTTTACTTGGGAACTCGAGAGTGATATGAAGACTAAGTATCCATATCTTTTTGTTGCATCTTCCTAAATTTCGAGACGAAATTTCCTAAAGGAGGGGAGACTGTAACGCCTCGCGTTTCCATACTTTCTATTTATAGCAAGCTCATGTTGTAACTCTATTTTTGGAAATCCTTGTATTCGTATCCTTCATTTCATTGTAATCGAGACTTGAATCATAATGGAAAATACATGTTTATCTTTATACTTGTTATACACAACCATACTTGTTCATACATACTTATACATAATACATATACTTGAAGATGTGACATACTTGTTAATACACGAGGTTGATACATTATACATACATTATACGTGACATTTATACTCGATCTCGATCATTTGGTACTTATCCATATGTTATGATATGCTTCATATATTTATAATGCACTTTTTATGCTTAATACGCCCTCAAGCCATAAAATATAAACTTCAGGGACTAAAAATGACAAAAATTAACAAAGTTTGGGGAAATTTACACTCTCGTGGGCCGCGAGCGTGTGCCCCTTTTCTTCTCGCTCCCCGCCAGTCCCCCTTATTTATAGAAAGTTTATTTAGCTCATGGGTTGGTCAATTTTAAGTCACAAGGATTGTGTTTCTTGCATTTAATCACCACCTAACTAACCCTAATCCTCAACTATAAAACCCACACTACTTCCACACTTCCTCCATTTTACAAACACTCTAAACTCTCTCTCAACTCACTAAAATCTGCTACTAATCTCGGAATTTGAGCAGAATCTTCAAGGCCTTCAAAGTGAGTTCTAGCTCACTTCTACCTCTCCTTTCTCATTATTTCTTCCTTCTTAGCACTTGGGACACCTCTAGGCTTGTTTCCTTAGGTTTTTCCATGGAAAACCAATATGGAACACCTTCATATTTGAGGTTGAAGTGCAAGAAATTTTCTTTTTTAAACAAAACTCTTTCAAAACTTGTTTAATCTATTCAAAACTTGAGTCTAACTCATCTCAAACATATGTCTGAATGCTTACAACACTATTTGTGGTTGGTTATACTTAAAAACAAGGTTGAGACATTCAAACTAGAGGATTTATCCTCACAAATATTCTGTTTTCATAGAGCTTTAAGCTCACAAGTGATGTCAAGCTAAGAGCTTGATGATAGTGTGTCCACCTAGGTTAGCTTGGGCTATCCTAACTTTGGGACCACACATCACTTGATGATTTCCACCATTTATATTCTTGGCTTATTATTCTTATTATTCATGACCCTCCTTATGTCTATGACACTTGTGTAGTGGTGAATCCCAACGAGGTTCCAAAGTGGATGGTTAATCCTCCCACCTCCTACTTGACTTACATGAACACTAAGAGGCACGAAAGTGGATGGTTTATCCTTCCACCTCCTACATGACTATATAACTATATATGTATCTATGGGCTATAATATAATCCCAAAGACCGAACCCTTGATAATGACTAACTAATCATCTATTGAGTTATTAAGTTTTATCACTAAAGTATGTAGTTTCTTGTCACGATTCTAATAAGTCTCGAACCTATGAAACCATACCAAACCCATTCAGGTTATCATAGTGTCAAGAACAAGTACTATATCTTAGTGATTATTTTCATACTATAATACTTTATTCTCATTCCCTTCCAATCTTGCTCGAATAATCCAATTCTTCCGGTACACTCATAACTAATACCTATGTTCTTCTTGTAGAAGGACAAGGTGCCAAACCCTAATCACAACAAGCTCGCGGGATTCTTTAAGTGGAACACTTTAGCAAAACCGTGAGTATACTTGACCCATTTACCGCTTTATCACTTTTTGGGTTGTAACATGTTTATCTATTAAAAATGCACTATCACAAAACTCAGGCTTTACATGCTCAATCCTTATACATGAATACTTGTTATGCCTTGATACATACTTGAATTATACATGTTTGATCATAACTTAGCTAGCCCAAACTTAACATGTATAGCGCTATAGGAGTAGCACACCACCCGTCGGGGTTATGTTAAGATTCACATACTCATTTTAGTCTCGTCGTTTTTGTGACGAGGGAAGCTCGATCTCGTAAACTTTTGTGGAAACTCAGGGTTTGATCTAGTATTGCATGATTAGTATATACCTTGCTTACATTTATCATGTGGATCCAAGTTATACATTTTCATACTTATGCTATGTATTCACCAAACTTGTGTACTCACTTTTGCTTTTGCATTGAACTCTATTTTAAAACATGTTATAGGTTGATGAAGATAATGCCATAAAATTGGAGTAGTGTTGATGACTAGATACACACATAGACGTTAGGTTTATGATTGTTGTATCAAATTTTGCCTTAATTATTGTTGTATTTGGATTTTCATATATTGTACTCGAATATTATCTTATGAAATGAAATCCGGTTAATTAAATATTGTCGCAATTAGTATTATGAGCAATGAGCAATCTCTTTCGTCCCGCCTCGATGTTTCCGTCATCGGTTAGGGTGTGACACACAGTTACAACTTAGTTACAAGAATGGATCTCGTCGGGCCAAAACGCTACAGTCACTTGCGAAAAAAAGGCTTAGCAAAATCATCACCATCATGAAAATTGTCACGAGAAAACGATGGTTGGAAACACACTAATAATTCTGCGTGATTTATTCTTAAGTTGCTTTCAAAAAAAAAAAAAAAAACCAAAAAAAAAACAAAAAACAAAACATGGCCTTCTAACCATTCAAGATAATAAAACAACCAAACCTGAGAATCCATGGCAAAATCCAAACATCGGCACTTCCATTCATGGTCGTATCCTCTTATGGTCACCAAATAAACTTCCAACAACCTCCCATAGCTACTAAACGTAGTGGGAATAGAGCTCCTCCACCATTGCTAAACTTGTTTCAAAGAGTACTGCCATCTACGTCACTACGGCATAATAGCAAGCAAGTCCATATAGCTTTGCCAAACTTGAAATAAGTTATCTCCGGATGATTATCCGTGACGAATACAAATCGTTGTCACAAGCCGTCTTTGCATAAGCGGGTTATTTTCGCCGGACCGTCGCGGATGCGTCGCATTTTATTGACGATTCGCCTAGATTCCCTTCATATACGGTACACATATATTTTAACTCTTTTTTTTTTTACCAAAAGTATGTCATGTATGAGATTTCTATGGTTTAAACGCAATATACTTTAAAAACAAAACTCAACGGCCTATATAAAACACTACTATTTGCGGCCAAACAGTGTCGGGTTCCACACATTGGATTATACTAAACATATAGGTCATTAAAAGAAAAATAGGCCTTGTAAATCATCGTTCTTATTAATATGTATTAAACATGCCTTCCTATTTTATTCCCAGCCAAAATCTCCTACTCTCAACTTTTCGGACATAACAATTTTTCATATGAAGCCTATGAAGGTGCTTTTTTTTACCCAACGACCATGACATAATTGGCCATAGGGTTTGCTTGTACCACAAAAGTTAGATTAACTTTATTTGTGGAAATATATAATGTATATTACATGATTTTTTTTAAGAGCTACAAGTAAATCGAATGCCACATATATAGCGCTTACAAGTTGTTAAAATATACACATCCTTAGCATTAAAACTAAAAAACATATGTGTGATCCTCGGTTCACTCAAGAATATTCGATCATTTTCAATAACAACCAAGTGAATCCGAGTGTTGGAAGCCGAAGCAATACAACTTTTGATACTCTACTATTAATCAAAATACATATGGGTTATTGGAAATACAAATCATGACAAGTCTTCTCTCAAAACTCTTGGAAATACAAAAAATCTTAATTATGATTACATCCATATTTCCAAGAAAAATGAGCAAATAAAATGTCTATCTTCTAGATAATTTTAATACTTTGGATTATGATTACATCTATATTTCCAAGTCAAAAGATTTTTAATACCTTTACATAGGGATATTGCGATTACATTCATATTTCCAAGTCAAAATATATTTAACATCTTCACATAGGGATACGTGCATGTGCTTTCACAAAAAGTGACAACTTGTCAATATTCAAATCAGATTGGAACATGGGTATACTATTCATATCAATTTATGATATGTTGTCACTATTCGAATCTGAAAAGTAGACGAGTCCACTATTAATAATAGTTGGCAGCTTTTACATCTGTAAAGGTGCACCAGACAGCTTCTCCCTAGAAGCTGTAATAAGTGGACAAGCTAGAAAAACGACAACTTAAGACCAGAAGCACTTATATCCTCACCATAAACACCTCTAAGTGAGCACTGATAGTGAAAGTAGGTACGCAGACCCGGATAAAACACATGAAGAATACAACATAACAGCTTCTTGCATAGTCCTATAATCAAGAAGCTAAAAAGGCAACAAACAATAAGTTATAAGCTCAGGCTCGGACACTATAAGCTTAGAAGCCGGAAGTCGAAAGCCACAAGCTTAAAGTTATAGGCTGAGAAACTATAAGCTTGGAAGCCAAATGTCAGAAGCTATAAGCTTCAAGCCACAAACTTAAAGTTATAGGCTCAGAAGCTATAAGCTTAGGCTCGAAAGCTACAATCCATGAAGCTTTGAATCCAAAAAGCCTATAACCCTAGAAGCTACTACGCTAAAGAAGATAAGCAAGCACGTACACATAATAGACGTGAAGCTTGTGACCAAGCCATACTAATGCGATGAGTCCATCTATGCATGGACACTTAGACACACTTCAACAAGGATGGGCAGCTTTAGAGGTACATATAACCATCCATTGTAAGCTAGAAATGTCCCTTATGAGGAACAAAACATACATGTTGCCCCGAAGAAATCGTAGCTTCCCTACTATGTTGTCCCATCATGACAAAATCAAACGAGCTGCCACACCAGAATTGTTAAGACAACTAAAGAAACTTGTGATAGAAGCCTAGAAGCTTTAAAACACCAAAGGAAGCCAAAGAGTTTAAAAGCTTCACGACAAGCTCAAAAGCTACGCATCAAGCATAAAAGCTTAGAAGCAAATAAGCTTCAAAAGAAGCATAGAAGCTTCATACATGACAAAAAAGATTCATAGTTGTTAGCTTCTCCTGATAAGGTTCTCCTGACAAGCTTCTCCTGATAAGCTTCTCCTGACAAGCTTCTCCTGATAAGCTTCTCCTGATAGCTTCTCCTTATAAGCTTCTCCTGAAAGCTTATCCTGATAGCTTCTCCTGATAAGCTTCTCCTGATAAGCTTCTCCTGATAGCTTCTACTGATAAGCTTCTCCTATAAGCTTCACATATGATAGCTTTCCAATAAGCTTCACATGTGATAGCTTCTCCTGGTAGCTTATCCCGATAAGCTGCACATACGATCGCTTCTCATGGTAACGTCAAAGCTGGTCGCTAACAACTTGAGACATCAGCTTCTTTCAATGAGCTTTATGCCTACACAACTTATCATTGGAAGCTTCATCCTTGACCATATAACTTATGAGTCATAAGCACCCACAACTACGTCATGACTACTTATGACTGGGGGGCTGATGACGTGGGTGCCCGAGGGCTCCCACTCAGCAAAGCCGGGAAGCAGGAAGCTGGGAGCTCCTTGTCACACCCCAACAACTATTCAAACGATAATATTTAAACGTTCAATATCTCATACTATCAAACATAAAATCCTCAAATAATCATTACAAATACCAAACAATCTCTCAAACGTATCCAATCCGATCTTCCTAGATTTCTATTACATGCGTTTCTAAAGATAAAGTCCTATGTCCATTTGCAACAAGTAGAAATCATTTAACCTGCAACATACGTTAAAATAATGTCAATACAAAAATGTATTGGCGAGCATACAGGTTTTGATATAATAGCATAGTAGAGAAAAACGTTGCGAATTTCCACATACATAAACATGATTCACATAACATATAAACTAAACAAGACAAATTTCACATGTTAAGCTCTCGAAAAGGCTGGTAAGCGCGATGTGTCCTTCCTAACTAGACCACGTCGGGTGTTAGCCAAACTATAGTACCATACTAGCTAAGGTGGAGTTAACAAAAAAGTGTCCTAGTTTACATGTTTCTAGCGTCACGTGTAAATATGTATAACAGATATTCACGTGTGATAAATCAGTTTAGCGTGTGTTGTGTACTTTGATAGGAATGTACGTTACACCCAAAAAGTGCATTAAAGCGAAAATAGGTCAAGTATACTCACAGTCAGTGCGTTAAGAGAGAGAGATGGGATCTGACATGGATTAAAGGGAGGCTCCGGTTCAGCCTGTAAGCGAACATAAGTGCATCAGTCTTCCGAAGTGTTGAAACGGTCGAAACGTGAAGGAGCAGATGACAAGTTCGGGCGAAGTTGTACCAAATCTCTTGGATTTGGTACAAGTTCGGGCGAACTTTCCTGAAGTCGTTTGGAATGTACAAGTTCGGGCGAACTTGGTACCCTTTCTTAGAAATGGGTACAAGTTCGGGCGAACTTGACTGGAATCTTAGAGTTTATACAAGTTCGGGAGAACTTGTCTGGTTTCCTTGGAAACTGTACAAGTTCGGGCGAACTTGATTGATTTTCTTGAAATTTGATCAAGTTCGGGCGAAGTTGATCATCAACTGATGACAACTTCGAGCGAACTTGCTCTTTTTGGAGCGAACTTGACTGTTTTGGTCATCAAATCGTGCGTTTTTCACATCGTTCATCAGCACCAGGATCATTTTCGGGCGATGTAGTATGGATGCATCGGTACTATCATAAGCCTGGTGGTAGGGTTTGTAGGTTTGACGTGTTGGTTGTGGCGATCTTAGTATGGTTTTCTTTCATAGTATAGATAGACACGATGTATCTTTTGCCCATACTACCAAGCACTGGGTTATACCCATGTCGAGGTGGCGATGTCGTCGTAGTATTTCTCTGTTTCGTAGTTCGTGTTTTCTTTGGTATGACTTATGTACGTCACTTTGGTGACCTGTTTTTACAACACATTTAAGCACTAGTCCTTATGGGTTAAGTCTATGTGCAAATTTTGATAGTATTATGATGACGGATATTATTATATATATATGATGATGATGTTTTTGGGTTATGCATGTTGTGAACTATGTGTGTGATGAAATCGTGTGATATGTGACGACTGACTATGTGACATTGATGCATACATATCTATTGTTTATGATAGAATGGCCCCAAAATGCGCACCACAGATGACTGAGGTGGAAATCGTGCAGATGATAGCGCAACAACTTCAGGCTGTTATCCCTACGATCGTGGCACAGGTTAGCGTCGGTATCAATGCTAACCTGCAACCCAACCCGCAAACAGGACCGGTAGGTCAAAACAATAACCAAAACAATGTTCAAAACAATGGTAGGCTGGTTTGCACATATAAGCACTTCATGGAATGCAAACCGATGGAATTTAATGGAACTGAAGGACCGGATGGGTTGGTGAAATGGATAGAGAAGTCAGAATTAATACTGAATATAAGTAATTGTCCCGGTGATTGCGCAGTTAAGTATACAACTTGCACCTTTATCGACCATGCTTTAAACTGGTGGAACACCATCGTTCAAACTCGCGGTCAGGACGCGATTAATGCTATGACTTGGGATGATCTTAAGATACTGATGAGGGAAAGGTTCTGCCCAGCCCATGAAATTCAGAAGCTCGAACATGAGTTTTGGAACCTGCAGATTCAAGGTTCCGACCATGCAGGTTATACAAACCGCTTCAATGAACTGGCACGCATATTGCCAGACCTGGTCTGACTGGAGTATTGTTAACTCAGTGGAACACCTGACCATGCACGGTGTGGTAGCCAGGTCAGGTACTGTTTCGTTTGACATGGTGAGATGCAAGATTTTGACGATGCCTGGAGAGCAGGCCATACGGAAGAGAGAAGCCCCCAAAAGTAGTCAAGTAGGGGCAACAACGGAAAAAAGAGGGAGAGCAACTAACCAGAGCTACGCCATGACTACCCCAACAGGCAACTCTACCAATTACAAAGGAAATGCCCTAAAGTGCGACAAGTGTGCTTTCCACCACTATTGCGCATGCCGAACCGTGATATGTTCGAAGTGTAATAGGAAAGGACATTATCCCCGGAACTGTAAGATGTCCGTGGAACCAAATCCCAAACCCACCTGTTTCCAACCCCCTAGGCCTCAACCTCTTCAACAACAACCCCAACAACCTACACCATAGGTTACCTATCCCCGTACGTGCTTCGGATGTGGTAGTACGGAGCATTTTCAGCGAAATTGCCCAAAGTTCACTTAGCAGGCGGCAGGAAGGAATACACAGAACCAAGCATCTACTTCGAATGCAGCTCGAGGTCGTGCCTTTGTCATGGGGTTTGGTGACGCACGCCAGAATCCCAATGTGGTTTCAGGTACGTTCCTCGTTTCCGATCAATTTGCGTCGGTGTTATTTGATACGTGAGCAGATAGAAGTTATGTTTCGATTGCATTTTTGCCATTATTGAATATGCCTACTATTGATTTAAAACAACCCTATACCGTCGAACTTACTAACGGGAGACCGATAATTAGTCACCAACTCATTTGTAACTGCCCTATAACCCTTAACGGTTACCACTTTTCTATTGACCTATTACGCGTAGAATTGGGTAGTTTTGACATCGTCGTAGGAATGGACTGGCTGTCTAGCCATCGTGCGAAAGTGTTGTGTGATCAGAAGGTTGTAAAGATTCCTTTGTCCCCAACGAATGCAATCATGGTACAAGGAGAGAAGTTTTGTACCATGCTGAACCTCATATCTCACCTCAAGGCATTGAAGTATATACGACGGGGATGTGACGTGTTTTTAGCCAGCGTCACGGCGGAGGAACCAGCCGAGAAGCGTATTGAAAACATCCCGGTAGTATGTGAATACCCGGATGTATTCCCGTAGGAATTGCCCGGATTGCCGCCTAATCGGCAAGTCGAGTTTCACATCGACCTAATACCAGGATCAGCACACATTGCCAAAGCTCCATATCGTCTTGAACCGTCCGAGATGCAAGAACTATCAACGCAGCTGCAGGAGCTACTTAATTGTGGTTTTATCCATCCTAGTTATTCCCCTTGGGGAGCCCCAGTCTTGTTTGTGAAGAAAAAGGACGGTAGCTTCCGAATGTGGATTGACTATCGAGAGTTGAATAAGGTCACTATTAAGAATCATTACCCTCTTCCAAGGATCGATGATCTTTTTGATCAGCTACAAGGACCCCGGTATTTTTCTAAGATAGATCTTCGGTCAGGTTACCATCAAGTGAAGGTCCAAGAGGACGATGTTCCTAAGACGGCGTTTCGGACTCGTTATGGGCACTATGAGTTCCTAGTTATGCCCTTTAGGTTAACCAACGCACCGGCTATGTTCATGGACCTCATGAACAGGGTGTGTAAGCCATACCTTGACAAATTTTTCATCGTCTTTATTGACGACATTCTGATCTACTCCAAAAGCAAGGACGGGCACGAGCATCACTTACTTGCTATTTTGGAAATATTACGGACAGAACAACTGTACGCTAAATTGTCTAAGTGCGATTTTTGGTTGCAAGCCGTGCAATTTTTAGGACATGTGGTGGATCGACACGGAATCCACGTGGACCCAAGCAAGATCGAAGCAATCAAGAATTGGCTGTCGCCGAAATCTCCAAAAGAAATACGCCAATTCTTGGGACTGGCAGGGTATTACCGCCGCTTCATCGAGAATTTCTCAAGTATAGCCCAATTGCTAACCGCTTTGACGCAAAAGGACTGGAAGTATGAATGGGGTGAAGATCAGGAAACCACGTTCCAGCTGTTAAAGAAAAAGTTATGCGAGGCCCCAATCCTAACATTGCCCGAAGGCAACAATGACTTTGTCGTATATTGTGACGCATCACGACAAGGGCTCGGATGTGTCCTTATGCAAAGAAATAAAGTTATTGCGTTCGCTTCCAGACAACTAAAGGTGCACGAAAAGAATCACACGATGCATGATTTGGAACTAGGCGCCTTTATATTTGCACTAAATATTTAGAGACATTACATATATGGTACCAAGTGTACTATATATACGGATCACAAAAGCCTCCAACATATCTTCGACCAAAAGGACTTGAACATGAGACAACGCAGATGGGTGGAATTGTTAAATGATTACGATTGTGAGATAAAGTACCACACGAGGAAAGCTAATGTGGTAGCGGATGCGCTAAGTAGGAAGGATCGAATTAAACCCCTCCGAGTGAGATCCTTGGGAATGATTGTGTAGACGAGCCTGATAGAACAAATTCAGAACGCGCAGATGCAAGCCTTGGAGAAAAGCCAGTTGCCCGGCGATGGATTGCATAGGAATGAGAAAAGCTTTGTAAAGAAAACATATGAGGTGTTGTACTTCAAGAATCGAGTGTGGATTCCTGCAAATTCGGAGCTGAGACAATTAATAATGGACGAGGCTCATAAATCGAAATATTCGATTCACCCGGGTACAGACAAGATGTACCAAGACCTTAAAGAGTCTTATTGGTGGCCGGGAATGAAAAAGGACGTGGCCGAATATGTAAGCCAATGCTTGACTTGTGCGCGAGTCAAGGCAGAATATCAGAAACCCCCGGGAATTTTACAACAACCTGAGATACCTCAGTGGAAATGGGAACAAATCACGATGGATTTCGTGACCCATCTCCCAAGGAGCCTCGTGGGCATGACACGATTTGGGTAATCGTCGACCGATTGACCAAATCCGCGCATTTTATTCCGATCCATACCACTTATAAAACCGACCAGTTGGCTGAAATCTACACTAATGAGATAGTAGCTAGACATGGTGAACCGATTGCTATTATTTTCGATCGTAACAGCCATTTTACCTCGCGGTATTGGCAGAAGATACAAGAAGCTTTGGGGATGCGGATCGATCTAAGTACTGCTTACCATCCCCAAACCGACGGCCAATCGGAACGTACCATCCGGGCACTAGAGGACTTTCGTGCTTGTGTCCTGGACTTCGGAGGAAGTTAGGACAAACATCTTCCATTAGTGGAATTTTCTTATAACAATAGTTACCACAGTAGCATCCAGGCAGCCCCATACGAGGCAATTTATGGTCGAAAGTGCCGATCACCACTTTGTTGGGCCGAAGTAGGTGACACCCAACTGACGGGATCCTAGTTAGTCCAAGAAACGACCGATAAGGTCCATCAGATTCGGAATCGTCTAAAAGCCGCTCAAAGTCGGCAAAAGAGCTGGGCTGACGTACGTAGGAAACCATTATCATTCAAAGTGGGTGAATGGGTATTGTTAAAAGTATCGCCATGGAAAGGCGTTATCCAATTTGGAAAAACCGGAAAGTTAGCCCCACGATACATTGGACCCTACGAGATCCTAGAAAAAGTAGGTCCCGTAGCATATTGGTTGAAGCTAACAACCAAACTTAGTGCCATTCATAATGTCTTCCACATTTCAAACCTCAAAAAGTGCCTTTCGGGCGAGGCCACCCAGATACCATTGGAATACATACACGTTGATGATAAACTCCACTTCATGGAAGAGCCAGTAGAAATAGTTGATGGCAGAATTAAGCAATTAGGGAACAACAAGATTTCATTGGTTAAAGTCTAGTGAAACTCGAAAAAAGGACCTGAATATACGTGGGATCTGAAGGATGAATTCCATAGAAATTATCCACACCTTTTCCCCTAGCTAGACATGGTAAATTTTGGGGACGAAATTTCTTAACCAGGGGAGACTGTGATACCCATGACGAAACCAGGTACACTTTAATTGGTCTTAAACTTTAAGCAAGATTAAAACAATAACTGCGCGTAAACTTTGCAAACTTGCATGACTTGTGTGCTATGCTAAACAATGTGTGTTATGTCGGAGGAATGCGAGAGCACGTCATGGGTCACACCCCTACCCGCAGCGGAAAAAGGTGATCGGGGCATGATTGGGTTTTCATCAAAGCTCATGACATTTATTATAATGTTTCATATTTATTATTACAATTTTAAAGAAAATCATACAATCAAATCATACAAGTACAACATGTTCTATACATCTTTCTAGACTTTATTATTTTTCTTCTAAGGCACTTTTCCTATGTGTTCCTTGCTTCATCCTGTCCACCTGTATCATGTGTAAAAATGGTTTTTGGGTCAACAAAAAGTTGGCGAGTGAATCCGATGAAAACATTTAAACGTGTTTATTGAATTGATTATAAAATAAAGTGCATAACCACATATGAGTAAATGTAGATGTAAATTTATTCACAAAACACATAATATTAAATATTGCACACACATACAACAATTGATTGTTTTGAGGCACGCGTTGTTCAACTCGTCTCCCACGAGGAACTGATGGGCCTAATGAATGAGTTTTGAGGCACGCGTTGTTCTACGAACTGATGGGCCTAATGAATGAGTTTTAAGGCACGCGTTGTTCAACTCGTTTCCCACGAGGAACTGATGGGCTAAACAAATAATTTGCATACAACTTGACAATATGTAATACATCACATCAAACAATATTTACATTCTAAGTTTAGGTCATAATATGGTATAGCACGAGTTTGAATAAGCGAATTAATTTAAGCGACACATGATACACCCCAAAACATGAATAAAAAGGGGAATTTGTAAGAATTCACTCACAGTGGGTGCGTTTCTTGGATTGATGATGAATGCGCACGAATTCGGATTTAATTGGCAAGGGAACTAACCTAAATAATAACATAATAGTTCGATAAATAAATAAACTTTTATTTGAGATTAACATTTTTAATTAGTGTTCTTAATGGGATTGTTAGGTTTATTTTTGTGAGTTCAAGGAAATTTTCTAACTTTAAAAATATTATTTTTAAGTATTTTTAATTGATTTTTTTTAAATAAAATAAATAAATAAAAGAAAATAAAAATTTTGACTTTTTGACCAGTTGACCGTTTGACTGTTGACCGGTTCGGTCGTGTATTTGTTTGCACTGAGTGAGGTTCGAACTTGTGACCTCCCGTACGCGTGCACGCAGCTCTACCAACTGAGCTACGTGTCTAACCCGAAATATTTCTGTTTTTAATTATACTTTATACAAATTAGATAAATTCATTTCTGTCCTTATTTAAAAACTTGATAATTGCCAGAACCGGTGCGGGAGCCTGGACTCGAACCCGCGACGTGCTTAATGTTTTTGCACACAGTTCACCACTGGACTGTGTGTCTAACTTGGTTATTATTCCGTTTTTTATTATACTTATATACTATTTAGATTTATCCAGAAATCATTTATTTAAAAAGAATTTTAATTATATCAAACCGGTGCACTTAACAGGACTCGAACTCGGGACCTGTTGTTTAACGTTGCACACAGTCCACCGCTGGACTGTGTGTCTAACCTAGTTAGAATACTGGTTTTTATTAAACTTAAATACTAACTGGAAGGTTCCGTATTTGGGTTTATAAAAAGGTTTGTATATTGTGACGAATCGGAACAAGGACAGACTCGAACTTGGTATCACTATGTTTCAAATGCACACAGTCACCGCTGGACTGTGTGTCTAACCCGAGATATAACCCGATTTATATTACATATATACACAATCCAAAACTTCATCTTCTTCGTAAACATTACCCAGAAACCAAAAATCCGACTGTTATCTTTATCTAATCGATTCTGATTATTGGTTTACGAATTAACGGAATTAAATGTGAATGTAAAAAGGTTTTAAAGGTTCATACCCCTGGAGAACAGCACTTTGACGATTCCAGTGACCAACTCCGGCGAGTTCCAATTTTTTTCGGCGGAGCTTGACTTGCGACAGAGGCTTTACAGGGAGTTGAGGTGAGTGTGGGTGACTTCTGTCGAAGCTCTAACAGTCCTATTTTTAGAGTAAGGCACAGTGATGAAATGGGTTCGGTTTTCCGGCGACTTGCAGAGAATTCCGGCGAGTTGCAGAAAATTTCCGGCGAGTTGTTCTTGCTGATTAGGGACTTGTAGAGAGGTTAGCGAGTGTGTTGTGAGTTGATTCGAGTGAATAAGCGAGTTGGGTTTTCCTGACTGAAGGTATTTTTAAGTATATGTGATTTCAAGTTTTTCGGTTATGAAATTCACGGCTCATGAATGAAATTGAATTGAGTTTTCGGTTATAACCGACGTTTATCATCAGTTACACACGTTTTAATCATAAAGAAAAACGTTAATTGCTTGATTGCTTGGATTGTGTCTTCGATAGTTACTGGTTTTGTAATATTACAGGTTGGCGTTTGTTTCCTTAATTGATTTCAGTTATTTCACAAAGAGTGCAGGTAGCCTGGTGGTGCGTTGTGTGTTTGTTTGAGCGGGAGACCCGGGTTCGAAACCCGGCGTCTCTATTTAATTTTTATCTCATTATTTATTATTGATTATTAATTATAGTTTTTAAATTATAATATATTTATTAATTATGTATCGTATAATATTAATTTGAGCATTAAATACGCAACGAAAATTTTAACTGGATGTTCGGTTAATAAACGAAGCAGGTTTGGTTAACCCGGTTTTTGACGGATGTTACAGTATCCCCTACTTTTAGAAATTTCGTCCCGAAATTTAAGTAGTGGCATGTTTGTCTCAAAAGGATGGTGTTTTAATTTGACAATTACATACTTAGAAGGGAGTAAGAGTTTAAATTTTGTTTGAGGCGGTAACGTTCCTTGTAAGGGTTGAGTATCATGCTACAGGAATCGCTTTTTGATGCCTACGATAAAGAATATTGATAAACAGAGTTGATTCACTAAATATGATTTCATGCGCAAGAGTTTTGATACGTTTGGAAAGATAAGGTTATATCCTAAAACAAAACTTCTACTACTAAAACCTACATGGAACCTTTCATAACCGCCTGACAATGCCTCTGATCCTTTGACAAGAATACTTATATATAGGAAGTACCAGCGGCGTATCCACCATATTCTTGTCAAATTTTCATTGGTTTTATCAGTAAATTATGATTAAATCTATGTGACTCTAAACACAACAACCAAAACTTGAGTCTCAATTCTGAAAGTATACATGTTTGAATAATGACAGTACCTCTCTCGTTTGTTATAATGAAGAGGTTAGTCTATGTAGAAGTGAGACACAACCCAACTTCTTTAAATGATGAGACTGAGATACGTCGTGAGGTATGATGATATGAATGTTAAATTAATGAGTATAAAACAAAATTGAAATAGTAATTCGCATTAAGATTCTTGGATAAATTTCCAATTTATAATTGAGATACGTGAAAATTGAGATAACATAAAGAAAAACATAAAAACTAAGCGGTTGGAGTTGAATCTTGATTTTTTTTGATTTTTTTTTTGGTGAAGAAAACTAGTTGGGTGGTTCGTTTGGGCCGTCATTATCTTCAACAGGATTGGCGTTGATGTTGTAAACTCTTCCTCTTGCTGGTGGCCTAGTGGTTAGGTTTTCTTGATTTGCTTGGTTAACTGGGTTTGCTTGAGATTGGGCGTTTATGATGTTAACCAATCGAGGGCACGTGTTTCTAAAATGGGTAGGGTCGCCACAATTAAAACAAGCTCGAACATAAGGAAACATGGGGTATTGGGGTTGTTGATATGTTTGGATCATGTTTTGATTAGGGGGTGAGGTTTGGTTTTGAGAGGTGCGGCAAGCCTTGCTCAAATGACCATAGCGTCCACAATTCGCACATAGTCGACAAGGTAAGGTAGATGGATGGTGATAAAAACAGGTGTTACATTGAGGATAAGGTCCAATGTAAGGTTTCTTATTTGGGTAAGCTGAGTTGGGTGCTACTTGAGTGATTGGGATAGCTTGAAGGGGTACGGCTTGTGAGGCTGATTGTTTGCGTTGGGTGACAGCGAAAAGTTGCCCATCTCGTTTTCTCTTAGAAATGGGTTGAGAAGAGGATTCGGTTTGGGTGGAGTTTGAGGTTTCAGTTGATGCTTTATCCTTCTTCTTCTCCTCCTTGAAGTCCTTATTTCTTATGCGGTTCTCGGTGAGCTCTGTAGCTAACTCCATTGCTGCTTCCAAAGTTGCAGGTGTGGTACTTATTACAGAGTCTTGAATTTTTGAAGGAAGACCTCGAATGTAGTGCTCGATCAAATGGTAAAGAGGAGTGAACAAGTTGGGAACCATTTGATTTAACTCGAGGAATCTCTTGTTGTATGTGGTGTGGTCGCCTTCCTTTTGTTTCAAAGAATAGAACTCATCCTCCAATTTCTTGATTTCGCTTCTTGGGCAAAACCGTCTTGTCATGATTTCCTTCAACTCTTCCCAAGTCAAAGTCATAGCATCTTCAACACCTCGTTTGGCCTTCTCTGTATTCCACCATGTAAGTGCAATTCCAAGTAAACGACCAGTAGCATATCGCACTTTGCGATCATCGGGGCAATCGCAATTTAGAAAAGTGTTTTCCATTTCTTCAAACCAATGGAGGAGAGCGGTGACACCTTCAGTTCATTCGTATTTTGGAGGGTCGCAGGATTTGAAATGCTTGAAGGTGCATTTAGTGGTAATTGGGGAAGGGTTGACAATATTTTGATCTTCTTGATTGACGGGATTAGCGGTAAGGGCTTGTTGAACTTGAACTACAATGTTGGGTATTACGGCAGCCATTTGTTGAGCGATTTGGGCAGCCATGCGCTCGCGGGCTTTTCCTGATCTCATCTTCCTACGAGCGAGATTAGAAGACATCTACAAGGAATACATATCAAGAGTATGAGTTGGACGTTTTAGGGGTCATGTGTCGTATTTAGGAATGAACATTCATAAAATAAATATAGAATAATAAATCTACTACATCCATAGGATGTCTTGGGCTTTGCTCGTAATTGGGCCTTGCATGCCGCCATACTTCACCTTCGTAATCATGTGGACCCCCATGATTACCGGGTTTTTCATATGGTTCGCATGTGTTAGCCTGGTTACGTACACTAAAACCCGGAGAAAATCGAGAAATATGTATGTAACGTGTGACATCCCGGTTTTTCAGATATCTTAAACGCACTACTTCACGGTTATTCATTCCTACGCTAAATTGATTCGGAGATTTAATTTACACGCTCGAAATAATTACGTTAACTTTGTGAACTTATCAAGTGAACTACGTGCTATGTGTATTAAACGTTTATAAGTTCGGTGAGTTATTATGTTATGTTTCGATTTCGTGATTTTTAGTTATAAAAATATATATATAGTAAATATATAGACGAATCGAACCGAGCCGCGAAACGAGTCGACCTCATTTCCTTGCGACTCAAGGGATTAACCAAAACTTGAGGTTCAAGTTAAAGACCCAAACCGCCCCACCCAAGCCCTTTGCGGCCGCAAGGACCAAACCGCAAACCCTTTTCCTTTTTCTTTTCTTTCTTGCACTATATAAAGACATATATGCATGTGTTATGTTTCAAAAAAAAACACACACACACACACAAACCCTAGCTCCAAAGAGCCGACGGCAGCCTTCTCCTCATTCCCTCTCTCGGTCGCGATCCCCTTGATTACCCGAATCGATTTCCAATCTCGTTCCCGGTGCGTTAATCCTCATTGTTAAAGGTTAGGGTTTTTCATTGTTTTTCAAAGTCATACTAGGGTTTATAAACTCTTGATCATGCTTGTATGTAATGGTAGAATCATTATTATGAAAGTGTATGATGTTTAGTTCGATAAATTATGTGAGTTTGCGATTATGATGATTAGTTGGAATCAAGAATCATTAGGCTGCGTTTTGTGATAAAAACCATATATTATGATTAGGGTTTGCATGAGTATGATGTACATGAGGATATATGATTGATAAATCTGTTCTTAATCGTTTATATTTAACGTCTCGATTGTTTAAGCGTGTTATATTGCGATAAAATGTTGAAATCAGGATGCTGAATGGTGTTTACAGCCAACTTCAACTGGCTGTAACTTGGTTATTATTTATCAAAAAACGGATTTTCTGAAGCCTAAAACGTATATTTTTGAAAAACGCTTCTAATGGCGCTGGATTCATATTTTTCTGAGGTCGTTTGTATTTTTAAGTGGCCAATTAAGTGCAGTAACTGAAGCTGTGAAAATTCTGAAAATTTGTTAGTTGTTTATCGAGTCGGATCTCATAATCTGTAGAGAGTCGAATAACGAAATTTGTACAGCAACTGGAGATGGAAATTTCCGGGAAAATCCCACTGGAATTTTGTTAATTGGATGAACGGTGATTTTTAAATAAATTCTCCCGTGGACTGCAGTTAGAAAGCGACGAATCTGACTGCAGCCTAGTATATTAATAATTATGAATAATTCGTAAAGTGTTAGGACTTGAAAAATTTACATAAAATTCTATAGTTTAGTTGTCACCTTCTGTAAAAAAGTTGGAATTTTTGGAACGTTGAAACTATTTTATAAAAATCCTCGAAAACAGCCTAATTATGAGTATACAAGCTGAAACTTGATAACTTTGCGAATGTGTGTACCAAAGTGTTGCATGGATTGAATTGTGTTCATGATAGGTTGTTTTGATCACTATGTTGGTATGATGATACTTGCATGCATGATTGGGTTTTAGGATTTTGTTATTGTGTGTACCGCATTGTGTGTTAGCTATGTGTAGAGTTTGTATTGGTGTGATTCACACACTAACTTTAAATCAATTGACTTGTTAGGACGCAATTAACGGTCCCATCATTTGCTACTTCTGTGTTACACTAACCGAGCAACTAAAGGTGAGTTCACGGCCCCTAATTTTATCTGGTTTTAAACAACAGGGAGAGAAACATGTATACACTCTACAACTCTATCTCTTTACGTTATACGAAATTAACGTCGTTAAACTATTCGGTAACTAAGTTAATGTTAATGTACGTTATGGTCACTAAGCAGCTATATCACACAAGTCCTCGACAAACTCTCGGATCGTTAGTATTGGGTTAGATAGCGGGGAAATTATAAGTAGTACTATTGGGCCCGACAAGCCCCACCCGAGCTAGTCGCGCTAGCCGACCGGGTATGGTCAACGGGTGAATAATTTGGCCTAACTTCGCCATGGTCAGTGATAGGCCTGGCAACACGGAGGCACAACAGTCAGCTTCGATCGCGAACACTTACGTGACATAACTTTAGGCTCGCTACCTACATGTTAACATTGAACTTAATTACGAATCAACAATATTATTCCGGGTTAGGGATAATGGAACCAACAACATTGTTATTCCGGGTTAGGAATAATGGAACATCAATATTATTCCGGGTAAGGAATAATGGAACCATCAGCATTATTCCGGGTTGGGAATAATGGAACTAAGTCGTTATCCCGGGTTAGGGATAACGGGGAAAACAAACTTATAACCGAACTAGTGAACATATAAAAACCTGTGAACTCACTCTTCTTTAATGTTGACACTTGTTTCTTTACATGTTTCTCAGGACGCTAGGAGCTCTAGGTGCACTCACTTGCATTGATCAAGACATCTTTTTATCGAGTCTCATTTACGAATATTGTTTTGGGTTTTTCTTTAGTTTTGGCGTTTGTGTTGGCGTCCGTTCCTTTACTTTACTTTAATGCTTCCGCTCAACTTTAAAAACTAATGCTTCCGCTAAACATTGAAACCAAACTAAGACAATTTAAAATTAACTATGAATGGTTAAACAAATGATTTTGGAAAACGTATAAACAAATCATATAGAGTCGTTCGATGTTACTAGTGTCTCGGATTCTGGTTTGTTCACACACCTCGCGGTAAAACTCTGCAAGTGGAAATTGAGGGTGTGACATAACGTATGAAGTTCGGAGTTAATCCAGGTGTGGACACGGTGACAACTCAAAGTGGGGTTAGTTCGAACGACGTTTGGTGTGGCATGCTTTGGCCTAATAGGTCCTTCGTACTCTCATCGTTAGTCCCCAGGTAGGCTAACTGGTCCGTTATATTGGATTTATACGAATGCCAACCTAGACAGGACGTTCTGACTACCGGTACTTGTACCCTTACAGTTACTACATGCCCGTCGCAGAACTCACTTTGATGAGATTTGAAAAATGACAAATGCGACAAAATCTTGAATAACGGAAGTATGAAGATGATTTGAATATGTGAACATTGAAATATGTATGATGAATATGTATGTAAGTATGTATGTTTGACTGTAAGTATAATTCATTATGTATCACAAAATGTAATATTGGAAGTGTTTGCATGTATTTGTGTATGTAATAAATACGAAAGAAATAAACATCATGAGTTTGCATGTAACCACATAAACAATTAAAATCTAATCAACTATAGTATAGGCTCTAAGGGTCTAATAACCTATCCTATATCCCTATAGTCAAAAGCTCTGATACCAATCTGTCACACCCCGACCCGCAGCGGAAAAAGGTGATCGGGGCATGATTGGGTTTTCATCAAAGCTCATGACATTTATTATAATGTTTCATATTTATTATTACAATTTTAAAGAAAATCATACAATCAAATCATACAAGTACAACATGTTCTATACATCTTTCTAGACTTCATTATTTTTCTTCTAAGGCACTTTTCCTATGTGTTCCTTGCTTCATCCTGTCCACCTGTATCATGTGTAAAAATGATTTTTGGGTCAACAAAAAGTTGGCGAGTGAATCATATGAAAACATTTAAACGTGTTTATTGAATTGATTATAAAATAAAGTGCATAACCACATATGAGTAAATGTAGATGTAAATTTATTCACAAAACACATAATATTAAATATTGCACACACATACAACAATTGATTGTTTTGAGGCACGCGTTGTTCAACTCGTCTCCCACGAGGAACTGATGGGCCTAATGAATGAGTTTTGAGGCACGCGTTGTTCTACGAACTGATGGGCCTAATGAATGAGTTTTAAGGCACGCGTTGTTCAACTCGTCTCCCACGAGGAACTGATGGGCCTAACAAATAATTTGCATACAACTTGACAATATGTAATACATCACATCAAACAATATTTACATTCTAAGTTTAGGTCATAATATGGTATAGCACGAGTTTGAATAAGCGAATTAATTTAAGCGACATATGATACACCCCAAACATGAATAAAAAGGGGAATTTGTAAGAATTCACTCACAGTGGGTGCGTTTCTTGGATTGATGATGAATGCGCACGAATTCGGATTTAATTGGCAAGGGAACTAACCTAAATAATAACATAATAGTTCGATAAATAAATAAACTTTTATTTGAGATTAACATTTTTAATTAGTGTTCTTAATGGGATTGTTAGGTTTATTTTTGTGAGTTCAAGGAAATTTTCTAACTTTAAAAATATTATTTTTAAGTATTTTTAATTGATTTTTTTTAAATAAAATAAATATATAAAAGAAAATAAAAATTTTGACTTTTTGACCAGTTGACCGTTGACCAGTTGACCATTGACCGTTTGACTATTGATCGGTTCGGTCGTGCATTTGTTTGCACTGAGTGAGGTTCGAACTTGTGACCTCCCGTACGCGTGCACGCAGCTCTACCAACTGAGCTACGTGTCTAACCCGAAATATTTCTGTTTTTAATTATACTTATATACAAATTAGATAAATTCATTTCTGTCCTTATTTAAAAACTTGATAATTGCCAGAACCGGTGCGGGAGCCTGGACTCGAACCTGCGACGTGCTTAATGTTTTTGCACACAGTTCACCACTGGACTGTGTGTCTAACTTGGTTATTATTCCGGTTTTTATTATACTTATATACTATTTAGATTTATCCAGAAATCATTTATTTAAAAAGAATTTTAATTATATCAAACCGGTGCACTTAACAGGACTTGAACTCGGGACCTGTTGTTTAACGTTGCACACAGTCCACCGCTGGACTGTGTGTCTAACCTAGTTAGAATACTGGTTTTTATTAAACTTAAATACTAACTGGAAGGTACCTTATTTGGGTTTTATAAAAAGGTTTGTATATTGTGACGAATAGGAACAAGGACAGACTCGAACTTGGTATCACTATGTTTCAAATGTACACAGTCCACCGCTGGACTGTGTGTCTAACCCAAGATATAAACCGATTTATATTACATATATACACAATCCAAAACTTCATCTTCTTCGTAAACATTACCCAGAAACCAAAAATCCAACTGTTATCTTTATCTAATCGATTCTGATTATTGGTTTACGAATTAACGGAATTAAATGTGAATGTAAAAAGGTTTTAAAGGTTCATACCCCTGGAGAACAGCACTTTGACGATTCCAGTGACCAACTCCGGCGAGTCCCAATTTTTTCCGGCGGAGCTTGACTTGCGACAGAGGCTTTACAGGGAGTTGAGGTGAGTGTGGGTGACTTCTGTCGAAGCTCTAACAGTCCTAGTTTTAGAGTAAGGCACAGTGATGAAATGGGTTCGGTTTTCCGGCGACTTGCAGAGAATTCCGGCGAGTTGCAGAAAATTTCCTGCGAGTTGTTCTTGCTGATTAGGGACTTGTAGAGAGGTTAGCGAGTGTGTTGAGAGTTGATTCGAGTGAATAAGCGAGTTGGGTTTTCCTGACTAAAGGTATTTTTAAGTATATGTGATTTCAAGTTTTTCGGTTATGAAATTCACGGCTCATGAATGAAATTGAATTGAGTTTTCGGTTATAACCGACGTTTATCATCAGTTACACACGTTTTAATCATAAAGAAAAACGTTAATTGCTTGATTGCTTGGATTGTGTCTTCGACAGTTACTGGTTTTGTAATATTACAGGTTGGCGTTTGTTTCAATATAAAACTTAATTGATTTCAGTTATTTCACAAAGAGTGCAGGTAGCCTGGTGGTGCGTTGTGTGTTTGTTTGAGCGGGAGACCCGGGTTCGAAACCCGGCGTCTCTATTTAATTTTTATCTCATTATTTATTATTGATTATTAATTATAGTTTTTAAATTATAATATATTTATTAATTATGTATCGTATAAAATTAATTTGAGCATTAAATACGCAACGAAAATTTTAACTGGATGTTCGGTTAATAAACGAAGCGGGTTTGGTTAACCCGGTTTTTGACGGATGTTACAGTCAACATGACACTATTAAGGACCAACGATGTGAGGTTGGTGTCCTTGGCCTTTAACATCGCGTTAAACGGGGACTTGACGTTTAACAGTGCATTAAATATTCAATCATGATTATTAGGCCAACGATAGGGCCCTTTATGATTCTAAGTTCATGAATCATTTTGATTGTGTGACATAGACTATGACATAAGATTAGAGGCAAATCAGAGCTCGGGCACGCAAAACGAGGCGGTTCCCGGTTAGGGAAACGCTTTGTTTTGAGAGCGACGAAAGACAAACCAAACATGCAAGGAAAAGTCAATCATGCTTAAACACACTTAAACCAACGTAATACGAGGCTTTTATTATTAAAACGAAACTGGGTTCGGATTTCAGGACGGTTATGCACGATTTTTAAAACCGAGTCTTTTGACACTAAGAACGCGCAAAACGGAGCCCGTTTCGCAAATCTAGAATGCGTGTGGGACCCGAAAACGAACCTAAACGCAACACCGAAGATAAACATCATCTTTTAATATGTTTTACGAAGCACAACAAAGCATAAGGTGGGGTAGGGGTACCCCACATATGAACCCCCCCTTATTTTAATGTTTTTTTTTTCTTTTTTTTTTCTTTTATTTTCACTTGAAATCACACTAAAATTCTGCTATCTTTCAACCTTCTCAGCTGATCTAACAAGAAACAACTCCAAATCAAAGGTATAAACCTTGTTTCTTATAGTTTTAACCGTGATTTCTTGATTAAACATGAATTATAACCTAAAAACCCTTTTTAATCCATGATTTTGGAAGGTTTAAACAAGTCTATGGACTGAATAAGAACACCTTGTGAATTTCCTGGTGTTATATGACAGCCATGATCACAAATCTTTGGGTTTTGATACCCTAATCAACACCTATTCGACAAAAATCGCTTAACTATTCGATTAACCGAAAAACAATGAAACAAAGCTTGATTGATCTGAAGTCGAGCATATTTGGATTGTACTTGATGTGTAGGTACTGAATATAGCACCCACACACTTCTGGACTCACAAGGAACGCTTGGAATCGAAGCCTACGCTAGGTATAACATCCGAAAACCGAATCTAGGATAGACAGAAACTTGTTTTGTTTATAACTTGGTCCGTGATACTTGGATTGAGCTGAAATTTGGTGTCATGATGTAGGGTATTGACAGGAGTGTCGACGTAAAATTTTAGAATTTTCAGAATTCTCTACGATGTTTGGTGAATTTTTGACAATTTTACCAAAACAAATCAAGAAAAAAAAACTAAACAGGCTCAATAAATCACCAAAATTTTCATGAACACTAAGAAACATATAAGAAACGTTTTGGGAAGTTTCAGAGTCCATTGATTGAGTTTTGATTCGGGTTAAAAATCCGTGTTTTCGGGAGTTTTCGGTATCCGGAAACGCACTGAAACAAAATCAGAAAAATCTCAAACTTTTGTGAGAAGTTCGTGGACATGTAAAGGATGTTCTAGAATGTTTTGGGAATTTTTGGACCATTGGTGATGATTAATGTTAATTATTTGATTAAATATTGTTTTACAAATAATTTATTTAATAAGGAAAAGGCCAAAATAAATTCCCAAATTATTTTATCATAATCTACAGACTTTTATGATTTATATAAAAATTTACAGATTTTTATTCCAATTCTAGATTAAATGGAATGTTATGGAATTAAAAATGGGTAATTTTAAATCAATTTCGGCAGTTTACCGTATAACGAACCTGCTGGAACCGAGAGCTGACCCAACACGAAAAATACTAAAAATGGAACACCAGAAGTATTCTGGGAGATTCCCGGGCAAATTGGGCACTAAGGGGTGTGTGCTAAAACAGTTCGGGAAAATTCCCGACGGTGAAAATGGAAATCAAATTTGGGCAACCTAGACTCCCCAACCACTCAAACTCCCTTGATGAAAAGTTAATCATTCTTCAACTTATGATGTGAATTACCTAACACACGAATAATCCCCAACTAGTGCACATGATTAACGTAAGCCGTGGGCAGTGGATAGTACTATTGGTCTAACAAACCCAGTTGCTACCATCGGACTGTAACCCGACAACAGGCAACTGCACGCGTCCTAAACATGGTTATGTTGTTAGGCATAACTACATCTGGGGCGTTGGACTGCACGTCACGTAGTGGATTGGCTGAGGTGTCAAACGTGACACGGCATAGTTATAGCAGTCAAGGTTTCATGGGTGAATACTCGTGTAATTCCATTTGTAATTTTGACCTGTACAATTAAATTTGTTAACACATATTGTTATAAAACAACTAAACCAGTGGAACTCACGCCGCGTTTAGCTGACCCTTTTCAAAACTAACATGCATTCATGAAAAACTAAACTGGAATAAGGCTTGTGCGTATGGAAGGGCTGGGCTGTGTAGCAGATGGTAGCAGAATAAAAGCGATAGTGGCTTGTAGTACTTTACTTAAACATATGGTTTGTATTATGATAATTAAGTGTGTTGTAACCGATGACTCCCTCTATTTATGATATCATATTTTTTTTAAATTATAGGGAATTACCATGTGTCTGTCGCACCCTGCAATTGTCTTCCGCTGTGAGTCGGGGTGTGAAAGTATCCACCATGTTTTAGCCATGTCGTCTGTCACACCCCGACCCGCAGCGGTATAAGAGTCGGGGCATAATTGGGTTATCACCAAAGCTCATGATGTTTACTAAAATGTTTCATATTTATTAAATTCAAATTACAACTTAAATGTTCAAACCAAATTCATACAATACAAGGAAATGAAAACTAATAAAACAATCCAAAGCCTAAACTGATTTATTCTTCTAGGCCGTCCTATGTGTTTCTTGTTTCAACTGGATCACCTGTATCATGTGTAAAAATAGGGGAATTTTGGGTCAACAAAAGTTGGCGAGTGAACCTTGTTAGAAACATTTGTTATTGATTTCTTGTTGTATTTAATATGGAAAAATTGTGCAATAATCATATGTGAGCAAAACGTATATAAACAAACAAACACAAACCACCTTGAATGAGTATATGACATGAATGATAATGTATATGTTGGCAACGTCACGTTCCGCTCATAGGTAATGGGGAACGGACGAGCCTATGATGATGTATGTGAGATCAAGGCTCAATCAAACGGAGCCGATCGAAATGAGGCACCTGTACTCAACCCGTCTCCCACGGGGAGCTGTTGGGCCTGATGAAATGTATGTACTGAAAATGATAACTTTAAACTAAACATAATCCACACAACAACTGATACATATTGGATACACATTTGATCATGGATATGATGGATGCACAAGTGTTTAAATATAATAAATAATTAAGCGACACATGATACACCAAAAAATGTGATTAAAACGGGGAATTTGTAGAGATTCACTCACATTGGGTGCGTTCTTTTGATGATGTTGAATGCGCACGAGTTTTGGGATTTGATCGACGAGGAAAAACTAACCTAAAATAATAACGAAATGGTTCGGTAAATAAGTGGATTTTATTAACAATTTTAATAGGATTTTTAGATTATTTTTGTGAGTTTAAGGTCATTTTCTAACTTTAAAAATATTATTCTTAAGTATTTTTAATTGATTTTAAATTAAATAAATAAAAAAAATAAAAAAAATTTGACTTTTTTTGTTGACCGTTGACCGTTGACCGGCCGTTGACCGGACCGTTGACCGGTCGGACTGTTGTTGAGTGTGCACTGAGTGAGGTTTGAACCCGGGACCTCTCGTACGCGTGCACGCAGCTCTACCAACTGAGCTACGTGTCTAACCCGAAATATTCTATGTTTTAATTATATATATATATACTAATTAAATGTTAATTTATTTGGTTTATATTAAAAGGATTTAACATGGTCGAACCGGTTGCAGGGAGCCGGATCGAACTCGGGTCCTTTGGTTTGTAAGCGCACAGCCCAACCAGTTGGGCTGTGTGTCTTATCTGTTTAACTTACGGTTTATTTTAATCTTATAGACATACCGTGACTTGATCTGATTCTGTTTAAAAAAATTGGTTTTAATTCGGAAAGTCGGTGTCTTTATAAGGTTCGAACTCGTTACGTGCGCTATGTGTTTGCACACAGTCCACCGCTGGACTGTGTGTCTAACCCGGTTTAATATCTCGTTTTAATTATACTTATACAACGTTTGACTTCGTCTTCTTCGTTCAAGACACAGACAAACGATATCCAACTGTTCTGGTTTAAAATCATTCATCGATCAGATAAGTGATTGAAATGTAATGAATAAATAGAGTTACGGAATCGAATGTACCGAACAGAATGCTTTCCTCAGAATTCCGGCAATGGTCGTCGGCTCTGATTTGTGAATTCCGTCTGATTGAATAAATTAACAATTTTGATCGATGAATTGTGAAATTGAGTTACTATACAAGGATTATCAGAGGGTTTAGATGTTTGTATCGATTCACAGCGTGATTTCGGAAATTTCCAGAGATTTTCCGGCGAGTGCAGATTATCCGGCAATGTCGTCTGGGACCGATTCTGGTTGAAGGATTGAAGTTAGTATAAGTCTAACAATGGATTGAAAACGAAAGAGTTGAGAATTTACCGATTTGATGTAAGTCTCGGTTTTCCGGCGAATGTCCGGCAATACAGAATATCTCCGGCGAGTGTAATTGCTTCGAGAAATTGTGCGATTTTGAGCGAAAAGATTACCAGAGGCTTGGGTGTGTATTTATATGGAAGAATCAGGATGAATTGAGTCCCGAATTTGGTCTTGATTCATGGTCAGGGTTTTCTCCGGCGGTTATGACTGAGATCACGGGATTAGACATCGGTTATAACCGATGTCGAAGTTAATATACGCGTTCAGTCAAAGGAAACCGTCGATAATTGGCGAAATCGTCGGTAATTCCGGCGACTGCGGATTGGGCGCGCTGATGACTGAATTCGATTTCTAGTTTTATTATAAATGTTATTTGTTTTAATAGATATCACAAATGAGTCAAGTGGCGGAGTGGTTGGGTGTTGCTTGTTTCTTCCGGCTGACCCGGGTTCGAAACCCGGCTGCCTCTTTTCTTTTTTATTTAATTTATTTTTACTTTTTAATAATTATCGTTTTTAAATTCTAAAATGTTTATTAATTATGTATTGTTTAAAATTAATAATAATCATAAATACGCAACGAAATTTTATAACTTGATATTCGATTAATAAACGAAGCGGGTTTGGAAACCCGTTTTTCGACGGATGTTACAGTATCCCCTACTTTTAGAAATTTCGTCCCAAAATTTAAGTAGTAGTGGTAACAGGAAAAAGATGTGGGTATTTCTCGCGCATTGACTCTTCACGTTCCCAAGTAAACTCAGGTCCTCGTTTCGACTCCCAGCGTACCCTGACAATTGGAATGCGACTTCGTCTTATACTTTCTCTCCAAAGTCCATAATTTCTACTGGTCTTTCAATGAAATGCATAGATTCATCGACTTGAATGTCTTCTAGAGGAATATGGAGGTTTTCATCGGCGAGGCACTTCTTCAAGTTTGATACGTGGAATGTGGGATGAATTCTGTTGAGCTCTTCTGGTAGGTCAAGCTTGTATGCTACAGGTCCTACTCTTTCGAGTATCTTGAAAGGTCCTACGTAGCGTGGTGCTAGCTTGCCCTTCTGGCCAAAACGAACCACTCCCTTCCACGGTGATACTTTTAAAAGTACTTGGTCACCAATGTTAAACTCCAAGGGCTTTCATCGTTTGTCTGCATAACTCTTTTGACGACTTTGTGCCGCTAGAAGATTGTTTCGAATTTGATGGATCTTTTCTGTTGTTTCTTGTATTAATTCTGGACCGGTGATTTGTGCTTCTCCAATTTCGTGCCAACATATTGGTGATCGACACTTACGACCATATAAAGCTTCGGAAGGTGCCATGCCGATACTTGAATGATAGCTGTTGTTGTACGAAAATTCAACTAATGGTAGATGAGCGTCCCAATTCCCTTTGAAGTCTATGACACATGCTCGAAGCATGTCTTCAAGAGTTTGGATGGTGCGTTCAGACTGTCCATCAGTTTGAGGATGAAAAGCTGTACTGAGATCTAATCGTGTACCCAAAGCGGCTTGTACGGCTTGCCATGTTCGTGAAGTGAAACGACCATCACGGTCTGAAATGATGCTTAAAGGTACACCATGACGGCTTACGATCTCGCTGATGTAGATACGAGCTAACTTCTCATTCTTGAAGTCCTCGCGAATCGGAATGAAGTGAGCTGATTTGGTAAGACGATCAATGATTACCCATATGGTGTCATACCCACTGGAGGTGCGAGGTAACCTGGTAATGAAATCCATGGTTATGTTTTCCCACTTCCACACAGGTATTTCGGGTTGGACTAGAAGTCCTGAAGGTCTTTGATGTTCAGCTTTTACTTTGGAACATGTAAGGCACTTGGAAACAAAAACAGCAATATCCTTGTTCATGCCAGGCCACCACTAGGTGTATTGAAGGTCTTGATACATCTTGTCGGCTCCTGGGTGTACAGAGTACCGTGTTTTGTGTGCCTCATTCATAAGGAAATCACGAAGGTTATTGTGATCGGGAATCCATATGCGATCTAGATAGTACAGAATACCGTCGGATTTGGTTTCGATTAAGTTCTGCTCCACAAGACAGCTCATTGCGTACGTCGTTTTCTGTTACAGAAACATGTTGAGCTTCTCGGATTTGATCTTTGATGTCGGTTATGATTTGCGAACATAGAAGATGAATGGAGTTCGCAAAACCCTTTCGACTGAGCGCATCGGCCACCACGTTTGCCTTGCCAGGATGATACCGAATTTCACAGTCGTAGTCATTAAGAAGTTCGACCCATCTTCGTTGCCTCATATTCAACTCCTTTTGGTTAAAGATATGTTGGAGGCTCTTGTGGTCAGTGTATATTTCACACTTGGTACCGTAGAGGTAATGTCTCCATATCTTGAGAGCGAACACAACGGCTCCAAGTTCCAGGTCGTGGGTGGTGTAGTTCTTCTCATGAACTTTGAGTTGCCTAGAAGCATAGGCTATCACTTTTCCCCTTTGCATTAATACACAGCCTAGTCCTTGCCCTGATGCGTCGTAATATACTACAAAGTCATCGCAGCCTTCGGGGAGTGTGAGGATAGGTGCGTCACAAAGGTTTTGCTTAAGGGTTTGAAAGGCTTCTTCTTGTTTAGGTCCCCATATGAAGGGTTTTCCTTTATGAGTCAAAGCCGTGAGTGGTACATCAATACGGGAGAAATTTGCAATGAAACGGCGATAGTAACCAGCCAAACCAAGAAATGATCTTACTTCGGTAGGGGTACGTGGCGCTTGCCATTCCTGTACTGCTTTGATCTTTGAGGGGTCGACATGTATTCCCTTGTCATTGACGACATGTCCAAGGAATTGTACTTCTCTTAACCAGAATTCGCATTTGGAGAATTTAGCGTAGAGCTTTTCGGTTCTTAAGAGCGTAAGGATGAGTCGAAGGTGTCGTTCATGATCAGATTTAGACTTTGAATAGATGTGGATGTCGTCGATGAAGACTATGACAAAACGGTCGAGATAGGGTTTGCATACCCTATTCATTAGATCCATGAATACAGCTGGGGCGTTGGTTAATCCAAATGGCATGACCATGAATTCGTAATGACCATAACGAGTTCGGAAGGCGGTCTTTGGGACGTCTTCTTCATGTACTCTGAGGTGATGATAACCAGAACGAAGGTCGATTTTTGAAAAACAGGTGGCGCCCTGAAGTTGGTCTAGTAGGTCATCGATGCGAGGTAATGGATAGCGGTTCTTGACCGTTAATTTGTTGAGTTCTCTGTAGTCGATACACATGCGAAACGTTCCATCTTTCTTCTTCACAAACAGAACAGGTGCACCCAAGGCGATGAGTTAGGACGTATGAATCCTTTGTCAGTCAGCTCTTGCAGTTGACTGGCCAGCTCTTGCATTTCGGATGGGGCTAACCTATAAGGAGATTTTGCGACTGGTGTAGCGCCAGGTATAAGATCAATGCGGAATTCGACTCTCTCATGGGAGGAAGTCCTGAGATGTCGTCAGGAAAGACTTGTGGGAATTCTTTCACTACAGGTATATCTTCTAGTTTCTTCTCCTTATTTCCCTTCTTGACGACGTGAGTTAGGAATGCGACATAATTCTTGCGGAGATATTTTCGGGCTTGAAGGCAGGACATCAATTTGAGTCCTTTCGAAGGGGTTTCTCCAAAGATTCGTAGGGTTTGACCGTCTGCAAGAGGAATGCGAATGAACTTCTCGCGGCATACTACTTCAGCATGATGTTGGCTGAGCCAGTCCATACCGATTATAATGTCGAAACTTCCCAACTTCATAGGAATGAGGTCAACTGGAAAATCGTGATCATTTAAAGTGAGGGTACAATTTCGTATAATAGAGTTTAATGAGACCGGTTTTCCGTCAGCAACTTCCACCGTTATGGATTCCATGAGATTATCACGAGTTTGGTTGAGGATGGGTTCAAATTCTAAGGACACAAAACTCTTATCCGCGCCAGTATCAAATAACATGGATGCATAACTACCATTGATGAGAAACGTACCGTTAACCACGTTGTTGTCAGCCCTAGCTTGATTGGCGTTGATGTTGAAAGCTCTTCCTCTAGCAGGTGGAGGAGCTTGGTTAGCTTGGTTCACCGGATTTGCTTGAGCTTGGGCATGAATGATGTTCACCAAGCGTGGACAAGTGTTTCTAAAGTGGTTTGGGTCTCCACAGTTGTAACAAGCCCGCATGGGTTGCATCATGGGGTAGTGGGGTTGGTAGTAGGATTGGGCCGTATGTTGTGTAGGTGGTTGGGCTTGACCCACTATCTGATGATGGGTTTGGGTTGAGGGTTGGTTGCGGTTCATTCGCTGAAGTGTGCGACAGGTTTGGGTGGTGTGACCTGCACGGCCACAGCTGGTGCAATGTTGGTAGGGGTGTTCGGGAAAGTGATGGTATTGGCAACGGTTGCATTTTGGGTATGGGCCGGAGTATGGCTTTTTATATGGTGCAGCTGAGGGGGCAATTTGGGTGATGGGTGCAGCAGTGATTGGGGGGTTTGTTTGAGTGACAGCAAAGTTTCTGTTGTTTCGTTTTCTCTTACCAGCAAACTTTGAGGAGGAGGTGGAATGGTTTGAAGTTTGGCCCTCAATGGGGACTTTCTTTTTCTCCTCCTTGAATTTACCGTTTCGGATGCGATTCTCGGTAAGTTCGGTAGCTAGTTCCATTGCGACTTCAAGTGTTGCATGCGAAGTGCTTAGAACCGAGTCTTGAATTTTCGAGGGGAGGCCTCGAATATAGTGTTCAACTAAGCGGTACACTGGGGTGAACAAGTTGGGGATCATTTGGTTCAACTTTAAAAACCTTTTGTTGTAGGAAGTATGATCTCCTTCCTTTTGCTTTAACGAGTGGAATTCATCTTCTAACTTTTTGATTTCGCTTCTTGGACAGAAGCGTCTTGTCATGATCTCCCTTAACTCTTCCCATGTTAAGGCCATTGCATCTTCGATTCCTCTCTTGCCCTTCTCTGTGTTCCACCAGGTCAGGGCTACCCCAAACAGTCTCCCGGTTGCGTAACGTACCTTGCGATCCTCGGGACAATCGCAATTGAGGAAGGTGTTCTCCATTTCCTCAAACCAGTGGAGGAGAGCAGTGATACCTTCGGTACCTTCATACTTTGGGGGATCGCAAGACTTGAAGTGTTTGTAGGAGCACTTTTTGGAGGGAGGGTTTTCGACGTTCTGGTCTTCTTGGTTGGAGGGTTGATGGGATTCGCGGTGAGAGCTTGTTGGACTTGAATTACGATGTCAGGAAGCACCGCGGCCATTTGTTTTGCAATTTGGGTGGCCAAGCGTTCGTTTGACCTTCCTGACTTCCTACTTCCACGTAGTTGCCTAGCCGACATCTACAGGAACATACATAGGAAGATTGTGAGTTTAAGAAGTTTTTAGGTGTCATGTGTCGTTAAAAGTAATAAAATAACATAATCATAAATAATGCAACTACATCCATAGGATGTCTTGGGTTTGCTCATGTTTGGGCCTCCAATATCCCCTATACCCTCGCCTGTATAGTCATGTGGGCCCCCATGACTATTGGCTTAGTAGGATTCACATTGGTGTTGGCGGTTTAACACTCACATCACCTGAATGAAAACCATGAAATATGTTTGCGAGATGTATGGTAGGAGGGTGTCCAGGTATAGACACAATGACAACTCAAAGTGGGGTTAGCTCACACGACGTTTGGTATAGCATGCTTTGGCCTAATAGGTCCTTCGTACTCTCATCGTTAGTCCCCAGGTAGGCAAACTGGTCCTTTATTTTGGATTTATACGAATGCCAAGCCTAGACAGGACGTTCCGACTACCGGTACTCGTACCCTTCCAGTTACTACATGCCCGTCATGAGAACTCACTTGATGTGATTTGAAAATACAAAAATCGTTGCAAAAATCATAAGAATTGTGAGGTATGTGCTCTCATGGATATGGTATGTTATGAGGATATGATTCATGATAAGCATTGTATAATAATATGTACTTATGAACATGCTTGCATAACATTGAATGTAACAATAAACATAAAGCATATAAACATCATGAATTTTGCATGTAACACATAAACAATTTAAAAATTTTAATCAACTATAGTATAGGCTCTAAGGGTCTAATAACCTATCCTATATCCCTATAGTCATGGCTCTAATACCAATCTGTCACACCCCGACCCGCAGCGGAATAAGAGTCGGGGCATAATTGGGTTATCACCAAAGCTCATGATGTTTACTTAAATGTTTCATATTTATTAAATTCAAATTACAACTTAAATGTCGAAACCAAATTCATACAATACAAGGAAATGAAAACTAATAAAACAATCCAAAGCCTAAACTGATTTATTCTTCTAGGCCGTCCTATGTGTTTCTTGCTTCAACTGGATCACCTGTATCATGTGTAAAAATAGGGGAATTTTGGGTCAACAAAAGTTGGCGAGTGAACCTTGTTAAAAACATTTGTTATTGATTTCTTGTTGTATTTAATATGGAAAAATTGTGCAATAATCATATGTGAGCAAAACGTATATAAACAAACAAACAAACACAAACCACCTTGAATGAGTATATGACATGAATGATAATGTATATGTTGGCAACGTCACGTTCCGCTCATAGGTAATGGGGAACGGACGAGCCTATGATGATGTATGTGAGATCAAGGCTCAATCAAACGGAGCCGATCGAAATGAGGCACCTGTACTCAACCCAAATCCCACGGGGAGCTGTTGGGCCTGATGAAATGTATGTACTGAAAATGATAACTTTAAACTAACATAATCCACACAACAACTGATACATATTGGATACACATTTGATCATGGATATGATGGATGCACAAGTGTTTAAATATAATAAATAATTAAGCGACACATGATACACCCAAAAATGTGATTAAAAAGGGGAACTGATGAGATTCACTCACATTGGGTGCGTTCTTTTGATGATGTTGAATGCACACGAGTTTTGGGATTTGATCGACGAGGAAAAACTAACCTAAAATAATAACGAAATGGTCCTGTAAATAAGTGGATTTTATTAACAATTTTAATAGGATTTTTAGATTTATTTTTGTGAGTTTAAGGTCATTTTCTAACTTTAAAAATATTATTTTTAAGTATTTTTAATTGATTTTTAAATTAAATAAATAAATAAAATAAAAAAAATTTGACTTTTTTTGTTGACCGTTGACCGGCCGTTGACCGGACCGTTGACCGGTCGGACTGTGGTTGAGTGTACACTGAGTGAGGTTCGAACCCGGGACCTCTCGTACGCGTGCACGCAGCTCTACCAACTGCGCTACGTGTCTAACCCGAAATATTCTATGTTTTAATTATATATATATACTTATTAAATGTTAATTTATTTGGTTTATATTAAAAGGATTTAAAATGGTCGAACCGGTTGCAAGGAGCCGGATCGAACTCGGGTCCTTTGGTTTGTAAGCGCACAGCCCAACCAGTTGGGCTGTGTGTCTTATCTATTTAACTTACGGTTTATTTTAATCTTATAGACATACCGTGACTTGATCTGATTCTGTTTAAGAAAAATGGTTTTAGTTCGGAAAGTCGGTGTGTTTGTAAGGTTCGAACTCGTGATGTGCGCTATGTGTTTGCACACAGTCCACCATTGGACTGTGTGTCTAACCCGGTTTAATATCTCGTTTTAATTACACTTATACAATGTTTGACTTCGTCTTCTTCGTTCAAGACACAGACAAACGATATCCAACTTTTCCGGTTTAAAATCGTTCGTCGATCATATAAGTGATTGAAATGTAATGAATAAATAGAGTTACGGAATCGAATGTACCGAACATAATGCTTTCCTCAGAATTCCGGCAATGGTCGTCGGCTCTGATTTGTGAATTCCGTCTGATTGAATCAATTAACAATTTTGATCGATGAGTTGTGAAATTGAGTTACTAAACAAGGATTATCAGAGGGTTTAGATGTTTGTACCGATTCACAGCGTGATTTCGGAAATTTCTAGAGATTTTCCGGCGAGTGCAGATTATCCGGCAATATCGTCTGGGACCGATTCTGGTTGAAGGATTGAAGTTAGTATAAGTCTAACAATGGATTGAAAACGAAAGAGTCGAGAAATTTACCGATTTGATGGAAGTCTCGGTTTTCTGGCGAATGTCCGGCAATACAGAATATCTCCGGCGAGTGTAATTGCTTCGAGAAATTGTGCGATTTTGAGCGAAAATATTACCAGAGGCTTGGGTGTGTATTTATAGGGAAGAATCAGGATGAATTGAGTCCGAATTTGGTCTTGATTCATGGTTAAGGTTTTCTCCGGCGGTTATGACTGAGATCGCGGGATTAGACATCGGTTATAACCGATGTCGAAGTTAATATACGCGTTCAGTCAAAGGAAACCGTCGATAATTGGCGAAATCGTCGGTAATTCCGGCGACTGCGGATTGGGCGCGCTGATGACTGAATTCGATTTCGAGTTTTATTATAAATGTTATTTGTTTTAATAGATATCACAAATGAGTCAAGTGGCGGAGTGGTTGGGTGTTGCTTGTTTCTTCCAGCTGACCCGGGTTCGAAACCTGGTAGCCTCTTTTCTTTTTTATTTAATTTATTTTTACTTTTTAATAATTATAGTTTTTAAATTCTAAAATGTTTATTAATTATGTATTGTTTAAAATTAATAATAATCATAAATACGCAACGAAATTTTATAACTTGATATTCGATTAATAAACGAAGCGGGTTTGGAAACCCGTTTTTCGACGGATGTTACATCGTCCCCGTCTCGTGGAGCGATGTCAGGTGTGTTGACACGATATGGATAAATTTTGGTATCCTTGGTCCAAGTGGTGAAGGGTTGGACCAAGTAATTATAAGGCTTGAATAGTGTCGAACCCCACCTGGCATCCTTTAACGGAAGTTTGTTAGTATGGCTAAAACACTTATATATAGGAAGTACCAGCGGCGTATCCACCATGTTTTAGCCATACCGCCTCCGTCCCGTGGAATGATGTCATGTGTGCCGACATGACATGGATGGATTTTGATCAAAACGGCGAATGGTTGGACCAAGTTTGAAAAGAAGACCAAGTAGACCGAGCGAAGAAACTGATTGCAAACTTGGTTAGTGACAAGAGTTACGTCGCGAATGGTTCAGCGATTGGAACGGCGAAGCGGTAAGAATGAAAGATGCGATAAGCGTTAACGCGTCTCGAGGTGAAAACGATAAGTGAAGATACCGTTCGAGCGTCGGGGGAAGCGATAAGCGAAGCAATTGCGGTAAGCGTCGAGAGGAGAAGGCGATAAGCGATGCGAGGTAGATTCCAGCGAATGTTGATTGCGTTGCTGTAGATTCACGGGATATCTAGCGTTTGCGCGATCGAGAAGTGATGAGATGTTACGCCTTGCGAAGGAGTTTAGCATGTGAAAATAATCATCATGATATTTAAGGTCTAATAACATTCAACTACGCATGACATTTCTTCACTAGAGTTTCTTAGTATTGAAAAAGCACTTATATATAGGAGTACCAGCGGCGTATCCACCATTCTTTGACCATGCCGTCTCCGTCTCGTGAATAGATGTCACATTTTGTCGGCATGGTTAAAACGCTTATGCATAGGAAGTACCCCGGCGTATCCACCATGTTTTAACCACACTTTTAACGTTAGGGCACCATTAGAACTTACTACGATCCCCATGCAGACGCCAAGATAATCTCGTTTGCACCCGTGATTAATTTGGTGTTTGCATGTTTATCGTAACTCATTTTAAAGATAATCTCGTGTGCACCCGTGATTAATTTGGTGTTTGCATGTTTATCGTAACTCATATCGTGATATACTATATAACATTAGTAATAAGAATAGTGTGTGAGCTTAGACTAAGTGCAAGGACTCGAAATAGAGAGAGAGAGAGAAGGGAGAGAGAGAGAGAGACATCGTCGTATGCTGAAGCGACATCAAACAATAGATCAACTATAAAGCATAAGTACTAGTGTCGAAGATCATACCATTGAGAATGTCGTCCTGCACCTGGTCGGTGTTGATGTCGACGTCTTCTTCTGCTGGGGCTGTGGCTGCTGGTGCTACTGGTGCAACAGTTGCTAGGGCGGCGAGTTGAGTCGGCGGTGCTGGAAGTGCTAGCATCTCGTGTTGTCATGGTCCTGTGCGGCAGTGGCTGGTGAGGTGGCCATAACAGTCGTAGTTGATGCAGTAGCGACAGCTGGCTCCGGCCTGGTGGTAATAGGTACATCCTTGACACTGGGGGAGAGTTCCAATGTAGGCACGCCTTGGAAGAGGTGCAACCGTTCGGAGAGGTTCAGGGTTAAGCGGTGCGATTGCTGAGTAATTGAGACTCGAGCTCTTTCTCTTGCGGCTTGGCTAGGCGGCGGCTTACGGCGGTGCATCGTCGTCGTCGTTGTCGGATAACTCGATAGTAGCTTGGTTCAGCTTCTTGGTGGGATTGTTAGGATCTGAGTTTGAATTACTTCTAGTTTTGTTTCAAAAATGAAGAATGATTGAATTAAAGAGATTTGCAGCGGAATAAGATGGAAAACTTTTACTACAAGCAATGGTCGTTTGTTTTCATCATCATCATGCTTTCAAGTTAATTAACTTGCATGTGATTCACAAACTCCCCCTCAGCCTTTGCAATTACAGTTTGGTAATGGGAAAATGCAGAGAAGATGATATGCGAAAGTTGATCTTTTAATAGACGAGTTTAAAGGTTACAAGAGTTGCCTATTTATACTAAACTATCTAACCTCTGAGCATCTTTGATGACGTCAGGGTTGATAGTGACAGAAAACAATATATAACTAACTCTAAACACTGCTAATACTAAACTATCAGTGCTTGGCACTGTTACATTAATTAACTACGCTAATGACTAAACTCTTATTCCTATCCTCTGTCCTTGTTAACTCTGGCAGACCTTGAAGCTTTGTGAAGGTAGATGATAGGATGAGTAGTCTTTATGGAAAGCAGTGTAAGTGCATCAGAGGATGTAACCTCTGATAGTTGAACCAAAGCTCGGATAGTGTTATTTGGCTTTATATCATCTGTTCCTTTCATAGGGTTCAATCCCAACAATCTCTCCATGGAACAGATGATGCCAAAAACACTTTATTCTTGGTTTTTATTTCTCAGAAGGGATTCTCTTATTTTACCTTTGAATTGAAGTTCAAAGTTAAGAGATTCCATGTCATCAACATCCTTCACCAGCTCTAAACATAGTAGTTCTTGGAAGTCTTCTACTGTAAGCTCATAAGCATCTTCCATGGACAGTTTAGTGGCTGCACCATCAGACTTGAGCAATGTTAATTCATGGATGTCTTTGTCGACCTTCCATTTTAGAATTTTTGGGTCTGATGGTTTTCTTGAAGGAGCCTTTATTGCTGAGGTTTGTGAATGAGCCATCTTTGACAAGTCTTTAGCCAGCTTGGCACTTGTATCATCTGTGTGATAATTAATCATATTCTGAATCCTTTCTTTGATAAATGTATCCTCAAACTCTTTGTCAGTCTTTTCATTCATCTCCCCTTGCTTTTTCCTGTGTTGCCGGGCAAGTGTGGAATGGGCAGATATTAAGCTGGACTTTTTGGAGAGTTGAGCTCTGAGGATAGCATCTTCTTTTGAGTAATCAGGCTTGGGAGGCATGGATGGATCCTTTTTCCTTCTCTCTTCCAAACTTTTGTAGGTGTCTATCACCCTCACCTCTCCCCATCTCATCACTTGGTTTTTGGAACCATAATGATTTTGGATCAATTCTTGCTTCATTCCCTTCAACTTCAAGACATTTTCAGAGATATCTTTCTTGTATAAATCCCAGTTGGGAGGAGCTGGCTTTTTGAGAGGGTCTTTCAACATTTCTTGCATTCTATTGATTTCTTCTCTCAGCTCATCTATGCTCTAATCCCTGAACTGAGGCCTTGTTGCCTTATACATCTTCTTTTCCATGATATACTCAATGAGTTCACTCTTGAGCAACTTATCTTCCCTTACTGACAACTGGTTGCTCAGATCCTTGACAAAGTTTTGTAGAATGGTGACCTTACTCAGTTGAAAAGACATGATAATCTGTATTTCTCTATCATTTTTACCTGCTGATTCTCTTTTGGCAATATCCTCTGCTTGCTTCTTTTTCAAATCTACATAGGCATCAACATTTGCTGGTCTTGGATAGCCATCAAGGGATAGAATTGTTCTTTTGTCAGGGTCATCCTCTGAAAAGAAACTTAGGATCTCTTCCCTGACTGCTGGTAAATCAAGAGGATACACTTTTGATGCAGGAGTGACTGTAAGAGTTGAAGAAGTTGTAAGCACTGATGTGGGGATCACTGGTGTTGATGATATTGGAAGAGGTGCAGAGATCTCATCATCATTTATCACTTTTGTGATTTTTCTCCTTTTAAACCTTAAGGTGGGTGATGGTGGTTGTGGGATTTTTGGTGGTGTGGATAATGGTTGAGTTCATGTGGTAAATGTGATTATGGCAGTGGATAGAGATGCATCTGTTGCAACCTCTGCTGTATCAACAGATGTTGACACAACAGTTGCTATGACATCTGCTTGTGTAGATGTGGGTTGTGGTTTTGAAGATGTGATAGGTTTTTGAGAGGCAGAGGTTTTAATGGTTGGATTGGTTTCAGGCTTAGTTTTAGGAGGTTTGTATGTTGGTTGCCTGGCTTTTCTAGCAGGAGCTCTTTTGAAGAAGTACCAACCTCTCCTTTTTCTTTTTGCTGATCAATCTTTTTCTCAACCAACACTCTGCTCTCCTCAATCACATTCTTCTTGTGACTAGCCCTTTCCTTGGCCACAAGTTCATCAGTCAAACCAATCTT
Source organism: Scalesia atractyloides (assembly GCA_947069175.1). Classification (NCBI taxonomy): domain Eukaryota; kingdom Viridiplantae; phylum Streptophyta; class Magnoliopsida; order Asterales; family Asteraceae; genus Scalesia; species Scalesia atractyloides. The sequence continues at coordinate 36,347,006 of CAMTDV010000030.1, forward strand.
CTTTGAACCATCAGGCCTTGGGATATTTACTGTTGGTCTGGATTTATCATCATCTATTGTTAACTTCTTTGGACCCAAACGTTTCTCCTCCTTTTTGGCTTCATCTGTTGTAACAAATATAACCGTTGGAGGTGCATGGCCAGTGGTTGTGAGTAGATGTGCTTTGATGGCTTTAATGTCTGCTGCAGTGTCTTGATACCTTGATTCAAACAAGTTTCGAACATTATTCACATGATGCTTGTGTTGTAAATCCAAATAATGTTGTTGATGTTGAAACAGAGGGTTAAGAGCTTCTTTAAGATCAGCAGTGGATAGAACAGAGGGTTGACTTTTTGTAGCTATCATCTGCTTTAGTAAATCTTTGATTTCACCAACACAGTTTTCTATTCTGGTCACTCTCTCCGCCAAAACCTGGTATTTTAGATCATCACCTAATTTAATAAGATCATCTGAACTCCAACCAGTGGTGGTAGTTACATCTATGTGCAGTGGTTTTAGGACCAGCTTCAAACATAGATGCCCTTTTTTCTTGGTACTGGGGACTTCCCACAATAGAGGTAACAATTGTTGCCTCAGCAGTGGTTACCGTAAACCAAGTCTTATTAATGAAACCACTATCCAATTGATAACTAGGGAGTTCAGCAATTGTAGTGGCTACTTGTGTTGAAACATCACCAAGGGTTACATGTAACCCAAGGGATGTAGCCTCTTCAGTTGATGATGGGCTAGCAATGAATAAAGAATCAGACCCAACCATTTGATGAAGTATATTCTCAGTAATAGGTTGTTGAGAAGTGCTGGTTTGTGTCTAAACTAATTCAATTGCATTCAGCAATGGTACAATTGTGGGTGGAAGTGAAGGTATTGGTGAAGGTGGTTGAGTAGAAAGCGACATTGCCCTAGGAGAGGGGATGTGGAAATAGACCCAAGTGGATCTAGAGCTTCATAAAGTGGTGTCCCTGTGTCTACAACCTTTTCCTTTTGCGAGGAAGAAGGAGGAGTTTCAATGCCGGTGGGAGATCTTCGAACCAACTGCTGTGAAGAAGTAGCAGAAGGGTTTGTGACTTTGGTGCTATCACAGGGTTAACCTCGGGGATCTCATCTTCCAGAGGACCCTTTTTGGGTTTGGTGGGCTTTTTGGAGATTGTTTTGGTTTTCTTTTTGGAAATTTTTGGTGTGGGTTTCAGGGCGGCGGTTGTGTTGCCCTGATCACCAAGAGCAGTGGGCTCAGTAGCAAGAGGTTGATATTGAACATTTTGTTCTGGTAAAACTTGCTCAACCTCATCTACTTGTGTTTTCTCAACCTTATCTTGGTTTGTTATTCTGGTGAAAGTTTCATGATTTAGGATGCCTGGATTAACCACAGCGCCTTGTTTACTTTCAGGACCTTTGATTTGATCCTGCAAGTAAACACTCAAGAAACGTGGATGCATCAAAAAAGCTTTTCTTTTTTCAATATTTTTATAATTATTTACAAGATCATTGAACAATATCTGGGAGTAGTTAAAATCTGTTTCAGTTAAAATTGCATACCCCAGATATCGCATGTTCAATGGGATTTCAGTGAAAGCAGTGGATTTTGCTGAGAGACAAGTAAGAATGGTGTGAAAGAAAAATCTCATCTCAGCAGGAAAGTTCGGTTTAAAAATGGTCATACCTTTCATCTGGCCGATACAACCTCTTTCCAGAAATTCTGCTTGGATCTCATTTATTGGAAATGACACAGGGTGTTGTATGTCATTTAACTTGAAAACTTGAGAGATCGATTGGGGGCTAATTTGCATCAACACCCCCTACTCTTGAAATTATTGCATAAGGAACACCAGCAGCAGATGAGTGAACCTTTGCATTTTTCCAGAAATCCCGAAGAGCATCAATGTAAATGGGGGCTTTGACGGTTAACATTTGCAAGAATTTTGACTTTTGCAAAATTCGAATCATTGGATGATAGCGAGTATTTGCGTCGTTTTCTTCAAGTATGGCAGTGTAATTGTGTGGGGTTTTGATTATGAGAATGAAAGGTTGAGGTTCTTCTTGCGATTTAGCTTTGGATTTTGAAGATTTTGATTTGGGAGCCTTGGTGTGTGAGAGAAAAACTGTTTTGAGATTTTGAAATCGACATAGTTTAGGGTAACCACCGGTGCGATAAAACAGGGGTTTTATAAGGGTTTTGAAAAAGTGAACATGACATGGCATCTGTTGCAAGATCGGATGGCTAACATCTGAGCACGTGTAACATCTGATGAGAAAAGTAACCGGTGATGTGGCAAACCACTGTTTTAGGACAGAGGTTTGAACAAAACTGATTTTTAACACTATCAGTGGTTTGAAAAATGGTAAAAAATGGAAATCAGAGGATACACTTTAACAGTGGATAAGATTTTTAAGCCTATGAGAGGTTTTGAACAAAAAGATGTTATGAACAGACTTTTAAAGATTTATTGAAAAACTTCAATTTTAACTATTTTAAAGGTATTTTTGATTTTCTGAAAACATTTTGATGCTATGTACACATGGATTTACAAGAAAACTTGTTTTTAATCCATGTTTAGCATACCAAGCCTTGAGATCAATTTTTCAAAGGTAGATGTATCCAATGCCTTGGTTAAAACATCTGCCAATTGATCTGAAGTATGGACATGATGCAAAGAAATCAAACCTTTTTCATAGCAATCTCTCACAAAGTGATGTCTGATGTCAATGTGCTTTGTAGTTGAATGAGAAACTGGGTTTTTGATGATATTTTCAGCAACTTGACTGCCCAATTTGAGTGGAGTCTTTAGTGCAATGATACCAAAATCCAACAACTGGTTCTGAAGCCACAAGAGTTGAGCAGTGCAGCTAGCAGCAACAATATACTCTAGCTCAGCAGTGGATGTTGAAACTGCAACCTGCTTTTTGCTTTGCCAAGACACTAGACAATCACCTAGGAATTGACATCCTCCTGATGTGGACTTCCTTGTAGTTTTACAACCAGCAAAGTCACTATCTGAAAAACCTGAAAGCTCAATATTCCCATTAGCTGGATACTAGATACCAAGTGTGGGAGCACCTGTTATGTATCTGAATATCCTTTTTTACAGCAATAAGGTCAGACTTTCTAGGTAATGCCTGTGATCTGGCACAAACTCATGTTGCAAACATGATGTCTGGCCTTGATGCAGTTAGGTACAATAAAGACCCAGTCATGCTTCTATAAAGAGTTTGATCAACAAGGTCATCTTTACCATCAATGGTGACTAGTTTGGAAGTTGCCATGGGTGTGCTACATGGTTTACAATCATCCATATCAAACTTTTTAAGCAGTTCTTTCACATACTTGTTTTGATGGATAAGTATACCATTGTGCAATTGTTTAACTTGTAGACCAAGAAAACATTGGAGCTCACCCGTTGCAGTCATCTCAAACTCTGCTGCCATGAGTTTTCGAAACTCTTCACACATAGCAGTGCTTGTGGATCCAAAAATGATGTCATCCACATAAATTTGGACAAGCATCAAATCTTTTCCTTTCCATTTTAAAAAAAGGTTTTTTATCAATTTTGCCTCTAGTAAACCCTATTGATAAGAGAAAAGTGGATAGAGTTTCATACCAGGCTCTTGGTTCTTGTTTCAAGCCATACAATGCTTTGTTGAGCCTGTAGACATGATCAGGATGGAATGCATCTTCAAAACCTGGAGATTGACAGACATACACCTCTTCTTTGATTTTTCCATACAAAAATGCACTCTTTATATCCATTTGAAACACCTTGATGTTGTGGTTAGCAGCAAAAGCTAAGAACAGGCGAATAGCTTCCAACCTTGCTACAGGAGCAAAAGTCTCATCATAGTCTATACCTTCTTCCTGTCTGTAGCCTTGAACCACGAGCCTTGCTTTGTTTTTGACAACAATACCCCTTTCATCAGTTTTGTTCTTGAAGACCCACTTTGTGCCAATTGGACTTACATCTTTTGGCAGTGGCACAAGCTCCCAAACTTGTTGTCTTTGAACTGAAGGAGTTCTTCTTGCATGGCCTCTACCCAGCTGTTGTCTTTCAGTGCCTCTTGGTACTTGACTGGCTGTATGAGTGATAGAAAACCAGCAAAAAGACAAATATTTTGGGATTGGCTTCGTGTGAGCACCCCAGATTTGATGTTGCCAATAACTTGGTCTGCTGGATGGCTTTTGAGATAAATCAAATCACCTTGGTATGGAACAATATCCTTTTGAGGTGATGGCTGCAAATGTGTATCATCTGAGCTAACCTCTGCCGGTGAAATTGAAGTATCAGCCACGGATGAGAATGGTGGTGGTGGTATTGGAGGTATAGAGGTAACATTCTGACGATTTTGGAGCCCAGATGTAGGACTTTTATCAACAGATGTTTGATTTTGTGAACTGGCAGAGGTTTGGGGATCAACCACTGTTGACCCAGAAGTGGCAGAGTTTACACAAGGGCTTGTTGCACCTGATCCTCTGTTTGAAGAATAGACTATTGTTTGTGGAAGCACACAGTCATATCCTTGATCTTGATCTTCTTCAGATGATTGTGGTGTACCTGCATTATCTAGCTTGATAGAAACATCAGCAAATGTGAATTTATCTAAATCAAAAAGCTCTGTAGGATTTGCTAGGATTTTCAGTGATGATAGTTCATTGAACTTCACATTCAAAGTTTCTTCAACACACTTTGTCCTAGAGTTAAAAACTCTGTAGGCTTTGGCAGTGGTTGAGTATCCAGAAAATAACCACAATCAATTTTGGCTGCAAACTTAGATATAGAATCTTTTAAGTTCAAAATGAAATATGGACAGCCAAAAATTTTCAAAATATGAAATCAGAGGTTTGATTCTATACAAAATCTCATAGGCAGTATTTTGAGGCCTGGGGTTAATCAAAACTCTGTTTTGAACATAGCAAGCAGTGTTTACAGCCTCTGCCCAAAAAGACAGGGGTAAACCAGAATCTGCTAGCATAGTTCTTGCTGATTCAATTAAGGTCCTGTTTTTCCTTTCAACCACCCCATTTTGTTCTGGAGTTCTTGGAATGCTATATTGTCTAACAATTCCTTTTGACTCACAAAAAGCATCCAACTCCCTATTTTTAAACTCTGTTCCATTGTCACTTCTAAAGATTTTTACTGGAAGATCAAATTGCTTTTCTACTTGTTTGACAAAGTTTTGCAAAATGCTTGCAGTTTCATCCTTAGAATGAAGAAAGAAGGTCCATGTAAACCTAGAGAAATCATCAACTATCACTAGGCAATACCTTTTGTGTTTTAAGCTCATGATTTGCACTGGGCCAAACAAGTTCATGTGCAAAAGTTGTAAACACTGGCTTGTTTTGGACTCTTCAATTCATTTGAAAGAACTTTTATGTTGTTTGCCTTTTAAACAGGAAACACAATATTCATCACAGGAAAATTGCTTGTGAGGCAAGCCTCTTACAAGACTTTGTTTTGAGAGTGTGGTGATAGTTTTAAGATTTGTGTGTCCAAGTCTTCTATGCCATAACTCAGTCTCTTTGCTAGAAGCAACTGAGAATAGGCATGTTCCAGACATAGGATTATCTTTTAACATATCTACCACATACACATTCCCACTTCTGTGTGCAGTGAGTTGTGCTTTGCTCTCAGCAATGATTTGATCAATCTTTTTGACAACCTCTGGTCCTACAATTTGACAAGTTTTCTTAGTGAAGAAGGATCCATATCCTCTGTCACTCATTTGTGAGACACTCAGCAGGTTAAACTTCAGATTGTCAATCAAATTCACGTTTTCAAACTTGAGTTTATCAGCCAGAACTGACCCAGACCCTAAGACCTTTCCCTTTGAGTTATTACCAAAAGATATATTAACCTCCCATGAGCCATAAAGTCCTTGAGAAGGGCTCTATATCCTGTCATATGCCTGGAACCTCCACTATCTACATACCATAAGCTATCAAGGTAAGTAGAGGGTCCCTTTGTAGCAGCCATAAGAGCACATTCACACTCATTTACACACATATCAATGTTCCATGGGTCAGTAGGAGAGTTCTTTTCCTTATCAGCAGCATTTTCTCTTTCTTCACTTGAAACCACTGTTTCATCACAAACTTGAACTTCATCAGATTTTGACACTATCTCCACAGATTCAACACCTTCAGCATTTGTCTCTAAGGTCATTAAACAAAATTCTTGTTCAACATCATTTTTGGCCATTAAAGCAAAGTTCTCATCAGTCAAATCCTCAGGCAAACTGCTCCAGTCAACATAACTTTGTGTGAAAAAGATTTGTTGACCAACCTCTGCTGGACTAGCAGTGGTTTGAGTAGGTTGTGTAAAAATGGGTGCTTGTTGAACAAGCACTTGAGGATGAAATGGTTCCTGAACATATTGAATTTGTGGAGCAGTGGATTGAACATAATGCACAGGAACAGTGGTAGCAGGATGTGCAAAGTGGGCAGTGTTTTGTGTGTGCTAAGGTCTAGGGCCAGGATGAGTCACTATTGGTCCAGAACTTTGAGACCTGCATTCTCTGGCAAAGTGTCATAGCCTATTACACTTATAACACTTGACTTTTGATTTATCCTGCCCAACCTTCAACCCCCCATGCAAACATGTGAATTTTCTACCAGTTCTCTTGTAAAACTTACTAGCCCTAACACTAAATAAGGCCAGTTGGTGCAAAATATCCATTTCTTCAAGATCAGAAGGTTCAATGTGTTGCAAATCATTCAGCTCAAAGGATAGATTGTCAGAGGTTTGGCTTTCCCCAAAAGCAGCAAAGCATACTTGGGTGCATATGTTTCAGATCCAAAGTTCCCACCAGATGTGATATCTATATAGTGATCATAACTTTGGTCCTTACTGCTACCAGTACCCTCTTCTTGGCCAAAAAGAGCTGTATTACCCAATGAGTAATCATCAGTCATTTTGCCAGAATCTTGCAACTTCTTTTTCTGGTTTAACTCTCTCTCATAAGTGAGGAGTATCCCATGAAGTTGTGTCAACGACATTTCTTTAAACCCAATAGATTTTCATGTTACATAAGCTACAATCTCCCACTTATCTGGTAACGATCTAAGGAAACGACTATTGACAGTCGAATTAGGAAAAACCACGTTAACCAGTCTAAGTTCACTGATGAGACAGCTGTAACATTCGAACTGTTGTGTTAGAGACTCTCCTTTCAAGTGGCAAAACGTTTCATACTGCTGATTTAGAACTTCTCTGTTACTTTCTATCACTTCCTCAGTTCCACCGAATTGCTCCTTAAGTGCATCCCATAACTCCTTTGCACTATTGCAATGGAGTAGACCAGCATAAATTTCATTGGGTAAGGCCGAAGCAACTATGCTAAATACCTTAGCATCCAATTCAATTTTCTGGAAATCCTGCTCCGAAAAGTTTTCAGGATTTTTGGCACTTGTTTGGTTAGATCTTCTGTGCTTGGAACCATTGGAATGTGAGGTCCATAAGCAACAGATCTCCAGCAACCGGTGTTTTGCTTGGCAAGGATATAACCCATCCGTCGTTGCCAAATGAAATATTCATTTCTTTTGAGCATCGGCGGTTTGAACAAGGAACCAGAATTGGCATCCTGTGTGTTTTGAGACATTTTCAGTTGATTTTTTCAGATTTTGGTTTTTAAAAACTTCGAACGTAGTAAAAACTCTGAATATCAAACAAAAGCAACCAAACTGATTAGCAAGAGAGCTGATCTGTTCGAACCAAATCGATTGTTAGATCGAATTTGATGAATCAAGCTCTGATAGCAATTGTTAGGATATGAGTTTGAATTACTTGTAGTTTTTGTTTAAAAATGAAAAATGATTGAATTAAAAGAGATTTGTAGCGGAATAAGATGGAAAACTTTTACTACAAGCAATGGTTGTTTGTTTTCATCATCATCATCATGCTTTCAAGTTAATTAACTTGCATGTGATTCACAAACTCCCCCTCAGCCTTTGCAATTACAGTTTGGTAATGAGAAAATGCAGAGAAGATGATATGCGAAAGTTGATCTTTTAATAGACGAGTTTAAAGGTTATAAGAGTTGCCTATTTATACTAAACTATCTAACCTCTGAGCATCCTTGATGACGTCAGGGTTGATAGTGACAGAAAACAATATGTAACTAACTCTAAACACTGCTAATACTAAACTATCAGTGCTTGGCACTGTTACATTAATTATTTACGCTAATGACTAAACTCTGATTCCTATCCTCTGTCCTTGTTAACTCTGGCAGACCTTGAAGCTTTGTGAAGGCAGATGATAGGATGAGCAGTCTTTATGGAAAGCAGTGTAAGTGCATCAGAGGATGTAACCTTTGATAGTTGAACCAAAGCTCGGATAGTGTTATTTGGCTTTATATCATCTGTTCCTTTCATAGGGTTCAATCCCAACAGGGATTCTTGGAGAAAAATCCATCCAAGACTCGCTTGTCATTGATCTCTATGGCCAATTGATAGGTTTCTTCGATGGTAGCCGGTCTTGCAGCTTCGACAAAGTCGTCCACACACTCAGGCAAAGCACGTAGGTACTTTTTGATAGCCTTTTCAGGAGTGTCGACTTGGCTAGGGCAAATAATGCTAAGCTGTTTGAACCTTGTTGTGAGGCCGGCATTGTCACCTTCGACTTGCTTGATTTTCCAAAACTCGTTTTCTAGCTTTTGGACTTCTTGGGGAGGGCAATATTCTCTTTTCATGAGCTCTTTCAGTTCTTCCCAAGATAACGCATAATTTGCATCGTTCCCACGTTTGATGCGCTCGGCTGTCCACCAGTTGAGTGCTCGTGATTGAAAGGCTCCTGCAGCACACGTGGTATGAAGATGCTCAGGGCACCCACTCGGACGAAGGGTAACCTCGATTGCATCAAACCACTGAAGCATCTGATATATACTTCCTTCACCTGTGAAGACCAACGGGTCACGGGCCTTGAACTGTTTGTAGGAGAAAGTAGTCTTTGGTGCATTGGTCTTGGAGTCTTCCGATTTTTGAGAGTTGCTGAGGGCTTGAACTTGGGTAATGATTTGAGGAATTACCTTGGCCATTTCCTTGGCCACGAGCGAGGCAATCCTCTTATCGGCGTTTCTTCGGGCTTGACGTCGCGTGTTGGAAGCGTTCGAAGACATCTGGACAAAGAGAATTGGAATGAGATTCGACCATAATGATTTTGAAACTGCGATGCGATTTCGTGCGTTAAAACATGTTATAGTTGATATAGTAACACGTATTTCTAATATAACATAGGAAAACACGTATGTCCTAGATTCTCACGTATTCACATAAGCACGTGTAACCACATACTATATATGTATATATATTTAGATATGTAGATACTTGCCGGTATAGTGCGAGGACGCGGTTAAGAGAGTTGTTATGATTTAGTTATGTTGCGAGTATTGGCTCTTGTTTTGGATTGCGATGGCTGTGTGAGTTGTGCGTACGTTTGTGAGCGAAAAGTGAGAAATCGATAAAGCGTAAAATCTTCAATTCGAAAACATATAAGCATAATAAAATTCGATGATGCGTAAAATCGATGATTGCAGACTTTAAAATTTTATGGAGCGTCCTGGGTTTTGAGATAGCGACTACCCAAAGTGATTCGACTATTCCTTTGAGTTCGCGCACGCGCTTTGGCCTAATGGGTAACTGCTCTCACCGCCTCGCGGCTAACGGCATATGTTTAAATAATGTCAATACAAAAATGTATTGGCGAGCATACAGGTTTTGATATAATAGCATAGTAGAGAAAAACGTTGCGAATTTCCACATACGTAAACATGATTCACATAACATATAAACTAAACAAGAAAAATTTCACATGTTAAGCTCTCAAAAAGGCTGGTAAGCGCGATGTGTCCTTCCTAACTAGACCCCATCGGGTGTTAGCCAAACTATAGTACCATACTATCTAAGGTGGAGTTAACGAAAAAGTGTCCTAGTTTATATGTTTCAAGCGTCACGTGTAAATATGTATAACAGATAGTCGCGTGTGATAAATCAGTTTAGCGTGCGTTGTGTATTTTGATAGGAACTTATGTTACACCCAAAAAGTGCATTAAAGCGAAAATGGGTCAAGTATACTCATGGTCAGTGCTTTAAGAGAGAGATGGGATCTGATATGGATTGAAGGGAGGCGCCGGTTAAGCCTGTAAGCGAACAGAAGTGCATCAGTCTTCCGAAGTGCTGAAACGGTCGAAACGTGAAGGAGCAGAGGACAAGTTCGGGCGAAGTTGTACCAAATCTCTTGGATTTGGTGCAAGTTCGGGAGAACTTGCCTGAAGTCTTTTGGAATGTACAAGTTCAGGCAAACTTGACTGGAATCTTAGAGTTTATACAAGTTCGGGAGAACTTGTCTGGTTTCCTTGGAAACTGTACAAGTTCGGGCGAACTTGACTGATTTTCTTGAAATTTGATCAAGTTCGGGCGAAGTTGATCATTAAATGATGACAACTTCGAGCAAAGTTGATCATCAACTGATGACAACTTCGAGCGAACTTGCTCTTTTTGGAGTGAACTTGAGTGTTTTGGTCACCAAATCGTGCATTTTCGCGTCGTTAGTTGAGGAAATGAGTGTCCATCCCTCCAACATTAAGCTACTGAGCAAAACATAGGATGGAGAGGTCTTTTGGAGCGAGTTTTAGCCACTTTACAGGAACTCATGCTAATCCGGGCGAACTTGTTAGTTCGTGCGGGTTAGTCCAGTGCGTGCAAGGTGACGATATCGTCCTTGTGCTTCCGGATATGAAATCTTGCTTGACAACGCCTCGTTCCACTTCATACTGAAAGAAACATACGTCATTAGTCTGTATTCTTGTGTAAAAATCAATGTTTAAAAGGTTTTACTCAGATCTAACACTTGGTGAGTCGAAATCATAAAGATTTCTAGCTTGGGAAGCCAAAGCTAAGCTCAAATACACATGTTTAGTGTAGATCTAAGTGAAAAGAAGAAGTTTTATAGAAAAAGATCAAGATTTTCATAAACAGAAGAGTTTTGATGAAAACGAAGGTAATCCTTGTGCAAAATCGTAGTAGAAATGTTGTTGTTTTGTATAAAACGGGTTGAATCTTACTTGGAAATCAAAGGTTTTCGGTTTTAGGAGCTATGGGGCGAACTTGCAGCAAGGGTAGCATGAATGGAGGTGCTGGGTATTTATAGGTGAGGAGAAATTAAGAGGGCAGACACCAAGTTCGGTCGAACTTGGCAAAAGTTCGGGCGAACTTGGCACAAGTTCGGGCAAGCTTGGCCAGTTCTGCTGGAATCTGTGCAAGTTCGAGCGAACTTGTTGGTTTTGGAGGTTTCTAGAGGCCTGGTCAAGTTCGGGCGAAGTTGGGGTACCCAACTTCGGGCGAACTTGGCCTGTTGGCTAAGTTTTATTTGTTATTCGCACGTTAGGTGTTCGTTTGGCTATTCGGTTCGTATTAGATAGTTATGTTAAGTGTTTTCGCAAAGCGTTAAGCGTATTAAGCGTTTAAATTGAATTAAATCAAATAGATAAGCGAGATAATATGCGTCTTAGTTCCCAAGTCTTATGAGAGTCGCGTTATTGTTTAAGCAAGCAGATAGTCTTGGAAACATCACGCAAAGTTTATAGTGTTTAGCGAGTGCGAATGCAAGCGTAAGCGTTGTGAGGTGCGATGCAGTGTGCAAAAATAAGCGATGTAATGCGAAAATATGCGATGTAGTGTAGTAAGCGATATAGTTTACAATATGATCTGAATCTCTGGTGCTAGGCGTAACGAGAGTAACGAGCTGCGAAAGGCAGATTGTTACACTCCTTGTCGGGAGCCTAACAGCCCAAACAGGAGAACAAGCCTGGTGGGCCAGCCCAGCCCATCACAACCAAGCCCATTAGGGTTAAGATGTAACATGCCTATAAATAGAGGGTCCATCCTCTATTTCAATCATCCCACTTGTCTTGGACATTCCTGTCACACCCCGACCCGCAGCGGAATAAGAGTCGGGGCATAATTGGGTTATCACCAAAGCTCATGATATTTACTAATATGTTTCATATTTATTAAAGTCAAAATTACATTCCCAATAATCCAAACATGTTCATACAAATACAAAGAAAAATAACCAACTAAACAATTCCAAGCTCTAAATCATTTTATTCTTCTAGGCCAATCCTATGTGTTTCTTGCTGCAGCTGGTTCACCTGTATCATATGTAAAATTGGGGGTTTTTGGGTCAACATAAGTTGGCGAGTGAACCTTGTTAGATAAACATTTATTATTGATTTTATTGTTATTTTATCAAGGAAAAATTGTGCATAATCATAATGAGCAAATGTAAATAATCAATCAGTAACAATGACAATCACAAACTATAACATACAATAACATATAATAACATACAATAACATATAATAACATACAATAACATACCAACATTATACAATAAATAACATGAATGAAACTGTGCGATCAAGGCTCAATCAAACGGAGCCGATCGTATTGCATGTACTGAAAATGATAAATGTCTGTGCGATCAAGGCTCAATCAAACGGAGCCGATCGTATGTTGGCACGCCAGGTTCACGCTCATAATGTAATGGGGAACATGCTCAACGCTCATAATGTAATGGGGAGCGGCGGCCTATGAAATTGCATGTACTGAAATAAATAAATTAAATCTGAACAATAACCACACAACAGTTGAAACAAGCTGAATACACATTTGTTCATGATATGATGCATGCACAATGATTTAAATATAATAAATAGTAAGACACATGATACACCCCAAAAACGTTATTAAAACAGGGAATTTGTAAAGATCACTCACATTGGGTGCGTTGGATTGGAGATGGTGAGATGCGCACGAGTTGGAAGAGCTGAATAACGAGAATTAACTAACCTAAATAATAACGGAAAATATAGTAAATGAGTGGATTTTATTAAGGATTTTAATAGAATTTTTAGATATATTTTTTCGAGTTTAAGGCTATTTCCTATCTTTAAAAACATTATTTTTAAGTATTTTTAATTTATTTTTAAATTAAATTAAATAATTAAAATATATAAAAATATGTTAACTTTTTGGGTTGACCGTTGACTTTTTGACTTTGACTGTTTGACCGGTTTATTGTGTAATTGCAATGCGCTTGGTGAGGCTCGAACCCGAGACCTCCCGTACGCGTGCACGCAGCTCTACCAACTGAGCTACGTGTCTAACCCGAAATAATTTTGTTTTTAATTATACTTATATATTAACTCAGCTTATCCAAAATTCTTTTATTTTCAAAAACATTTTAAATCATCGAACCGGTGTCACTAACAGGTCTCGAACCCGGGACCTGTGCTTTAACGTTACACACAGTCCACCGCTGGACTGTGTGTCTAACTTGGTTAATATACACATTTTTATTATACTTAACAACTAACGTAAGTTAACCCGGTTCAGTTAGAAAAATAAAACGTTTTTTATTACAGAGAGGGTGCGTGTATCAGGGATCGAACTCGCGGCGTGCGCGTATTATTTGCACATAGTCCACCGCTGGACTGTGTCTAACCCGTTTAAAATACCAATTTTAATTATCCTTATAATGTTAGCACAGTTCATCTTCTCCGTTAATTTTTACAGACAGCAAATTACCCCTCTGTTTCTTGTTTTAAAACGATTAGCACATTCATAAGACTAAGATGAAATGACAAAGACGGTGTTGGAAACAAACATACCGGAGGAATAATTTAACTCAGAATTCCGGCAAGGCGTCGGCTCTGTTTTTATGAACTTCAACTGAGCAAGCAAATTATCCGTTTTGATTAGCTAATCGTGGAATTGAAGTGCTAAACAAACGTTAACAGGGTGTTTAAATGTCCATACCGTTTCACAGCTGGAAATAAGGATTTCCAGAAGTTTTCCGGCGAACTGGAATTATCCGATAGCAGCGTCTGAATTTGATTTCAATTGAAAGGTCCGAGTTAGAAATAGCTTAACAATTGATAGACCACGACGGTATTGATAGACTTACCGTTTTGATGGAGAATACGGTTTTCCGGCGACTTGCAGAAACTTTCCGGCGAGTAAAATTGATTCTCCGGCGGACTGAAACTTGAGCGAGAATGTAATTGAGAGTTTGTAGATTATGTTTGAGTCACGAAGGAGTACAAGGATGGAAGTAATACTGGAATTGAAGATTTTCGGTTATAAAAACCGATCCACTTCTAGAATTCAAGTTCATTCAAAGCAACTTGATTGAAAACGTCGGTATATCGGTTATACCCAGTGAACCACGAGTACTCAAATCGTCTTTGAGCGTTTGATGACCGATTTCAGTTACAGTTGGCGTAACCGGTTGATTTATGTTTGTTTATAAGATTTATTTGTTTCCTAGAGTTGACAGAAAACAACAAGTGGCGGAGTGGTTATGCGTGTGTGTGTTAAGTCTTTGAGTTCTCTTCCGGCTGACCCGGGTTCGAGTCCCGGCAGCCTCATTTTATTTTTAATTATTTTATTTTTACTTTTTATCAATTATAACTTTTATAGATTAGTTTGTTTATTAATTATGTATCATTAAAAATCAAAATAGGCATAAATACGCAACGAACATTTATAACTTGATATTCGATTACAAATGGAGCGGGTTTGGAAAACCCGTTTTCGACAAATGTTACAGTATCCCCTACTTTTAGGAATTTTGTCCCGAAATTTAAGTAGTAGAAGTAGTAGGAAAAAGATGCGGGTATTTTTCACGCATTGAGTCTTCACGTTCCCAAGTAAACTCAGGTCCCCGTTTCGACTCCCAGCGTACCCTAACAATTGGAATGCGACTCCGTCATAGACGTTTTTCTCCGAAGTCCATGATCTCTACCGGTCTTTCAATTAAATGCATAGATTCATCAATCTGAATATCTTCCAGAGGAATGTGGAGATTTTCATCAGCGAGGCACTTCTTCAAGTTTGATACGTGGAATGTGGGATGAATCCTGTTGAGTTCTTCTGGTAGATCAAGCTTGTATGCTACAGGTCCTACTCTTTCGAGTATCTTGAAAGGTCCTACGTAGAGTGGTGCTAGCTTGCCTTTTTGACCAAAACGAACTACTCACTTCCACGGTGATACTTTTAAAAGTACATAATCACCAATGTTAAACTCTAAAGGCTTCCGTCGTTTATCTGCATAACTCTTTTGACGACTTTGAGCCGCTAGAAGATTGTTTCGAATTTGATGGATCTTGTCTGTGGTTTCTTGAATCAATTCCGGACCAGTGATTTGAGCTTCCCCAATTTCGTGCCAACATACTGGAGATCAGCACTTACGACCATATAAGGCTTCAAATGGTGCCATGCCGATACGTGAATGATAGCTGTTGTTGTATGAAAATTCAACTGATGGTAGATGAACGTCCCAATTTCCCTTGAAGTCTATGACACATGCTCGAAGCATATCTTTAAGAGTTTGTATGGTGCGTTCAGAATGCCCATCAGTTTGAGGATGATAAGCGGCACTGAGGTTTAATCGTGTACCCAAAGCGGCTTGTACGGCTTGCCATGTTCGTGAAGTAAAACGACCATCACGATCGGAAATAATGCTTAACGGTACACCATGACGGCTTACGATTTCACTGAGGTAGATACGAGCTAACTTCTCGTTCTTGAAATCTTCGCGGATCGGAATAAAGTGAGCTGATTTTGTAAGACGACCATTGATTACTCATATAGTGTCATAACCACCAGAAGTGCGAGGTAACCCGGTAATGAAGTCCATGGTTATGTTTTCCCACTTCCGTACAGGTATTTCAGGTTGGACCAGAAGTCCTGAGGGTCTTTGATGTTCAGCTTATATTTTGGAACATGAAAGGCACTTGGAAACAAAATCATCAATATCCTTTTTCATTCCAGGCCACCAGTAGGTGTATCGAAGGTCTTGATACCTCTTGTCGGCTCCTGGGTGTATAGAATATCGTGTTTTGTGCGCCACATTCATAAGAAAATCACGAAGGTTATTGTGGTCAGGAATCCATAAGCGATCTAGACAGTATAGAATACCGTCGGATTTAGTTTCAATTTTTTTTTATTTTTTTTTTAGTTTAGCTCCACAAGACGGCTCCTTGGGTACGTCTCTTTTCTGTTACTGAAACATGCTGGGCTTCTCGGATTTGATCTTTGATGTCGCTTACGATTTTATGCATAATAGTTTTGAGGGAACTGATACGTTTGTAATGGTAAGGTATGTATCATAAAACAAAAACTTCAACCATAACGATATTTAAACCTACACGGAACTTTTCATAACCTCCTGGTAATGCTTTTGATCCTTTGCCAAGAATACTTATATATAGGAAGTACCAGCGGCGTATCCACCATATTCTTGTCAAATTTTCGTTGGCTTTATCAGTAAATCATGATCAGTTCTATGTGACTCTAAAACATAAACAACACAACAAACAAAACTTGAGTCTCAATTCTGAAATGATACATGACTAAATGATGACAGTACCTCTCTCGTTGGTTATGATGAAGGGGTCAGTCTATGTAAAAGTGTGACACAACCCAACTTCTTTAAATGATGAAATTGAGATACGTCGAGATGTATGATGATATGAATGTTAAATCAATGAGTATAGAACAAAACTGTAATATCAAATCGCATTAAAATTCTTGGATACATAATTTCCAAATTTTACAACTGGGATACGGAAAGATTGAGATAACATATTAAAACTAGACGATTTGAGTTGAGTCTTGATTCTTGGTGAGGAAAAACTAGTTGGGTGATTCGTTTGGGCCGTTATTATTTTCAACAGTATTGGCGTTGATGTTATAAGCTCTTCCCCTTGCAGGTGGTGGAGCTTGGTTAGCTTGATTCACCGGATTTGCTTGAGCTTGGGCATGAATGATGTTCACCAAATGTGGACAAGTGTTTCTAAAGTGGTTTGGGTCTCCACAGTTGTAACAAGCCCGCATAGGTTGCACCATGGGATAGTTGGGTTGGTAGTATGATTGGGCTAAATGTTGGGTAGGTGGTAGTAGTAGGGGTTGTTGGGCTTGACCCATTATTTGTTGGTGGGTTTGGGTTGAAGGCTGGTGGCGGTTCGTTCGCTGAGGTATGCGACAGGTTTGAACAGTATGACCTGCGCGACCACAGCCGGTGCAATGTTGGCAGGGATGATCAGGAAAATGGTGGTATTGGCAACGGTTGCATTTTGGTAACGGGCCAGAGTATGGTCTTTTGTATGGTGCAGGTGAAGGGGCAACTTGAGTGATGGGTGCAGCAGGGATAGGGAAATTTGCTTGTGTGACAGCAAAGTTTCTTGTGTTTCGATTCCTTTTACCAGTAAACTTCAAAGAGGAACCAGAATGGTTTGAAGCTTAAGCCTCGATGGGGGCTTTCTTTTTCTCCTCTTTGAATTTACCGTTTCGAATGCGATTTTCGGTGAGTTCGGTAGCTAGTTCCATCGCGGCTTCAAGTGTCGCAGGCAAAGTGCTTAGAACTGAGTCTTGAATTTTTGAGGGGAGACCTCGAATATAGTGTTCAACCAAGCGGTACACTGTGGTGAACAAGTTGGGGATCATTTGGTTCAACTCTAGAAACCTTTTGTTGTAGGTAGTATGATCTCCTTCCTTTTGTTTTAACGAATGGAATTCATCTTCCAACTTCTTGATTTCGCTTCTTGGACAGAAACGTCTTGTCATTACTTCCCTTAACTCTTCCCATGTTAAGGCCATAGCATCTTCGACTCCTCTCTTACCCTTCTCTGTGTTCCACCAGGTCAGGGCTACTCCAAATAGTCTCCCAGTTGAGTAACGCACCTTGCGATCCTCGGGACAATCGCAATTGAGGAAAGTGTTTTCCATTTCCTCAAACCAGTGGAGGAGAGCAGTGACACCTTCGGTCCCTTCAAATTTCGGAGGATCGCAAGACTTGAAATGTTTATATGAGCACCTGTTGGTAGGAGGGTTGCCGATGTTCTGGTCTTCTTGTTGGGGAGGATTGGTGGGATTTGTGGCGAGAGCTTGTTGTACTTGAACCACAATGTCAGGAAGTACTGCGGCCATTTGTTTTGCGATTTGAGTGGCCAAGCGTTCGTGTGACCTTCCTGATTTTCTACCCCTCGTTGTTGTCTAGACGACATCTACAGGAACATACATAAGAAGATTGTGAGTTTATGGAGTCTTTTTAGGTGTCATGTGTCTCAAAGAAAATGAAAATAACATAAATATCAATAATGCAACTACATCCATAGGATGTCTTGGGTTTGCTCATGTTGGGCCTCAAATGTCCCCCATACCTTCACCTGTATAGTCATGTGGGCCCCCATGACTATTGGCTTGGTAGGATTCACATTAGTATTGGCGATTTAACACTCGCATTACCCGAATGCAAACCACAAAATATGTTTACGAGATGTATGGTCGGAATGTGTCCAGGTGTAGACACAGTGACAACTCAAAGTGGGGTTAGTTTACACGACATTTGGTATAGCATGCTTTGGCCTAATAGGTACTTCGTACTCTCATCGTTAGTCTCCAGGTAGGCAAACTGGTCCTTTATTTTGGATTTATACGAATGCCAGCCTAGACAGGACGTTCCGACTACCGGTACTGGTACCCTTCCAGTTACTACATGCCCGTCATGAGAACTCACTTTGATGAGATTTGAAAAACACAAAAATCATTGTAAAAGCAATCATGAAAATGATGTGGTGTGTGATTTCATGGATATGATATGTTATGAGAATATGATACATGATAGGCATTATATGATAATATATACTTATGAACATGCTTGCATAACATTGTATGTAACATTTAACATAAAACATATAAACATCATGAAATTTGGCATGTAACACACAAAGTCTTAAAAATTTCTAATCAACTATAGTATAGGCTCTAAGGGTCTAATAACCTATCCTATATCCCGATAGTCATGGCTCTGATAACAATCTGTCACACCCCGACCCGCAGCGGAATAAGAGTCGGGGCATAATTGGGTTATCACCAAAGCTCATGATATTTACTAATATGTTTCATATTTATTAAAGTCAAAATTACATTCCCAATAATCCAAACATGTTCATACAAATACAAAGAAAAATAACCAACTAAACAATTCCAAGCTCTAAATCATTTTATTCTTCTAGGCCAATCCTATGTGTTTCTTGCTGCAGCTGGTTCACCTGTATCATATGTAAAAATGGGGGTTTTTGGGTCAACATAAGTTGGCGAGTGAACCTTGTTAGATAAACATTTATTATTGATTTTATTGTTATTTTATCAAGGAAAAATTGTGCATAATCATAATGAGCAAATGTAAATAATCAATCAGTAACAATGACAATCACAAACTATAACATACAATAACATATAATAACATACAATAACATATAATAACATACAATAACATACCAACATTATACAATAAATAACATGAATGAAACTGTGCGATCAAGGCTCAATCAAACGGAGCCGATCGTATTGCATGTACTGAAAATGATAAATGTCTGTGCGATCAAGGCTCAATCAAACGGAGCCGATCGTATGTTGGCACGCCAGGTTCACGCTCATAATGTAATGGGGAACATGCTCAACGCTCATAATGTAATGGGGAGCGGCGGCCTATGAAATTGCATGTACTGAAATAAATAAATTAAATTTAAACAATAACCACACAACAGTTGAAACAAGCTGAATACACATTTGTTCATGATATGATGCATGCACAATGATTTAAATATAATAAATAGTAAGACACATGATACACCCCAAAAACGTGATTAAAACAGGGAATTTGTAAAGATTCACTCACATTGGGTGCGTTGGATTGGAGATGGTGAGATGCGCACGGGTTGGAAGAGCTGAACAACAAGAATTAACTAACCTAAATAATAACGGAAAATATAGTAAATGAGTGGATTTTATTAAGGATTTTAATAGAATTTTTAGATATATTTTTTCGAGTTTAAGGCTATTTCCTATCTTTAAAAACATTATTTTTAAGTATTTTTAATTTATTTTTAAATTAAATTAAATAATTAAAAATATAAAAATATGTTAACTTTTTGGGTTGACCGTTGACTTTTTGACTTTGACTGTTTGACCGGTTTATTTTGTAATTGCAATGCGCTTGGTGAGGCTCGAACCCGAGACCTCCCGTACGCGTGCACGCAGCTCTACCAACTGAGCTACGTGTCTAACCCGAAATAATTTTGTTTTTAATTATACTTATATATTAACTCAGCTTATCCAAAATTATTTTATTTTCAAAAACATTTTAAATCATCGAACCTGTGTCACTAACAGGTCTCGAACCCGGGACCTGTGCTTTAACGTTACACACAGTCCACCGCTGGACTGTGTGTCTAACTTGGTTAATATACACATTTTTATTATATTTACAACTAACGTAAGTTAACCCGGTTCAGTTAGAAAAATAAAACGTTTTTTATTACAGAGAGGGTGCGTGTATCAGGGATCGAACTCGCGGCGTGCGCGTATTATTTGCACACAGTCCAACGCTGGACTGTGTGTCTAACCTGTTTAAAATACCAATTTTAATTATACTTATAATGTTAGCACAGTTCATCTTCTCCGTTAATTTTTACAGACAGCAAATTACCCCTTTGTTTCTTTTTTTAAAACGATTAGCACATTCATAAGACTAAGATGAAATGACAAAGACGGTGTTGGAAACAAACATACCGGAGGAATAATTTAACTCAGAATTCCGGCAAGGCGTCGGCTCTGTTTTTATGAACTTCAACTGAGCAAGCAAATTATCCGTTTTGATTAGCTAATAGTGGAATTGAAGTGCTAAACAAACGTTAACAGGGTGTTTAAATGTCCATACCGTTTCACAGCTGGAAATAAGGATTTCCAGAAGTTTTCCGGCGAACTGGAATTATCCGATAGCAGCGTCTGAATTTGATTTCAATTGAAAGGTCCGAGTTAGAAATAGCTTAACAATTGATAGACCACGACGGTATTGATAGACTTACCGTTTTGATGGAGAATACGGTTTTCCGGCGACTTGCAGAAACTTTCCGGCGAGTAAAATTGATTCTCCGGCGGACTGAAACTTGAGCGAGAATGTAATTGAAAGTCTGTAGATTATGTTTGAGTCACGAAGGAGTACAAGGATGGAAGTAATACTGGAATTGAAGATTTTCGGTTATAAAAACCGATCTACTTCTAGAATTCAAGTTCATTCAAAGCAACTTGATTGAAAACGTCAGTATATCGGTTATTCCCAGTGAACCGCGAGTACTCAAATCGTCTTTGAGCGTTTGATGACCGATTTCAGTTACAGTTGGCGTAACCGGTTTATTTATGTTTGTTTATAAGATTTATTTGTTTCCTAGAGTTGACAGAAAACAACAAGTGGCGGAGTGGTTATGCGTGTGTGTGTTAAGTCTTTGAGTTCTCTTCCGGCTGACCCGGGTTCGAGTCCCGGCAGCCTCATTTTATTTTTAATTATTTTATGTTTACTTTTTATCAATTATAACTTTTATAGATTAGTTTGTTTATTAATTATGTATCATTAAAAATCAAAATAGGCATAAATACGCAACGAACATTTATAACTTGATATTCGATTACAAATGGAGCGGGTTTGGAAAACCCGTTTTCGACAAATGTTACAATTCCAGACATTTACTTCTCTCTAGAATCTCATTCTCTCTCTGTCTTGGACATTCCAGACATACTCTCTCTTGAGAACACAAGCAACTAGGCCGAGCCGCTGCCCCCCTGAGCTGCTGAGATCACAAGCTCATGAGGGACTACACCAGCAGCTCCTAATCACGAGCTATGCTACCTGGAATCATCACAACAGCTAGCTAACCACTGGGTTTTGACCACAAACTCCCTAAGCATTCTCTATCTCTCTTATATTTACTCATACATCTATACTTTATGTTTATACACTATTCTTGGATAAATCACTAATGTTGAGCGCTAGAGGGTGGTCCAGAGACCCCGGTCTCTGGCCCCTTCTAACGGTTTCTTTCATGTTGTAGGTACAATCTAGGAGGTGACGAGGCTACCCCGAGGAACGTTCATACCTTCCCCTGACCTTATCCTTGTTGTTTCAACAAATACTTTGGCGCATCCCTCTAACCGAGAATTCATCCATATCATGAAGCCTCCAAACCCATTTATTTGGCTCTTGGGATACCGCAATCTGATGAGCACCTCCAAAAGATCATTCTACCAGTGGCGAAACTTGAACGAAAACTCAGTAGGGCCGGACTCTCAAAATCCGGTGGGGACGGACTCTTAAAAAATCCAATATTTTACACTACAAAAAATAATATTTCGATAAAATTAACACAATAAAGCTCCGACCTTGCATTCAACTGACATTCTTCAGCTCCCCTCGAATATTCCTCCACTTCCAACTTTGAGCATCTATTCTATTGGACACCATGCAATCCTTATCCACCTCCAACACAAACAATCTAGGAAACTGATCGGCCAAAATCAAGTTTATTTACTCAACAATTTTTCCAGAATCTTGTTAAATTTCCAGCCCATATTTTCTTAGATACCGAAGAGAATGGAATAACTCCCACATCATTTAGTAACGAAAGACTTAGACATAGAATTAGTCTTTCCACTTCCAGAATCTAGTTAAATAACTCCCAAATTTTGTTATATTCTCCCGTTTGTCAAATTAGTATTTTAATTAGATGATTATTTTGTAATTAATTTAAACTGAGGAAAAAAAACCTAAAATAGCTCGGAAAAGAATAGCGACATAAAAATGTGTATAATGTATAGTATAGATTGTTTTACATTTTTAGAATATAATAAAATGAAAAATAATTTATTGAAACAGGAAGAAGGAATAAGCTGTTAATTATATCTATATACATGGGTCAAAATTATAGAACCTAATCATGTTTATTCAATCATGAAATGATATTAGACATCAAAACGATAAAACTTACTTGTTGGAACAGAGATCGGAGATGAGAGTGATGAATCCACGATTCTCGTTATGATGCCTTGTGTTGATGGATCACATTAGAGAGAATATTGTATTGGTGTCCTTGAGGATTTTTGTATTGTTATGTGCCCCTTAAGCTAATCAATAATTACAACTACTACCATCAAGTAATCGATGACTAATTATGTCATATTGGTAATGTTACTCAAATGATCCGTTAGGCCACATTAACGAGTTATTTCTTACATTCTCCCATTTGGCCGAGTGATCATTTGTGACAAGCATAAGTAAGTTTGGCCAAGTTAAAACATTAATCAATGTTTCAAAATGAATCTGTAATAGAAATACAATCATTGAGTTACTGTCAACTCAAGACCCCCATTAATCATACTACAACCCCAAATCAAAACATGCTTAAATCTAATACCAAAATGACTAAGGTAAGCCCTTTTAAAATTAAATTTGTACAATTCTTGTCTATACATCATTAGATGCACATACGTATATATAGACAAACATATTCAAATAATTGAGGAAATTTAATAACTAATCATTCATAAGTATGACATGATATTATGTAAGGCCTTTAGTAAAACTTGTCTTTATTATGAGCTCTTAAAAAGACTTTGGGTGTAGACCTTAGTTATCGGACCCGCAAGCATATTATGAATGTAAATGTATTCGATACAAATATTCAGTATCATGTTCTTATTCATAAATGATCAATGATTTCGTATCGTAGTTTAATGCTGCACCTCTCGAATTGTTACTGTTCGAGGAAATAAGGCAGCTCACTTTTCACAATAAGTCTTCAATATAGTATTTATATGGGGTTAACAAGTATATGAGTCCACTGATAAATTTTCCAACAACATTTATTGGCAACTACATTGTTAGTTAACAACATATTACATCATGATAACTTATGTTGGTTTATCAGTTTGTTATGACTCCTCCATGAGACAATTATATCTGCTGATATCGGATATACCCCGAAATTGACATTTCGTTTCCTTTGAATCAAAGTAAGATTAATTAACCGGTTTTGAGTTCTCACTTCTTCTTATAGTCTTTCTCATAAAATGCTTCACAATGATCTAGAGTGGTCTAATATTCATCAATGTGAGCAATATCTAAACGAGTATAGACTTGAACCTTCGTAAGGCTTCTAATTAATGAAGCATAAGGAAGTAATCTCATTTATCATTTTATCCTGTAAATGAAAGCAATATTATACGTATGTAAGAACCCGCTATAGAGTAAAGCTTATGGGACGTAACTAATGTCCTATTGGGTCTATCTCGGTATATTTTGATATCTCTCACGTAAGTGGTATCTTCGAGATTCATTATATCAAAATATATGTGATAAATTATTTGACTTATGTAACATATACTTATCAAAAGACTGTCATCTATATAACGATAAGTTTACATTAATTGCTCTCACTCATCTTGAGGTAGGTACATGAATCCACTTAACTCTTGATAAAAAGAATTGCATTAATATTTCATCATATTTTGATGCTTGCTTCAACCCATACATGGAAGTTATTGACATACAAAGTAAGTGTTCTTAACCTTTAGTTTAGAACTTTCAGGCTGCTTTATGAACATGTAAGTCTTTATTTAGGGAAAGTTGTTTTAATGTTATGTAGCTCTAAATGATTATAAGCCACTAGAACAACAATGATCCTCAAAGGAACTTTTTGTTAGCAAAGTAAGATGATTCTTTGATAAATAATTCTCTTCTGAGCATAACCTTTAACAATCAATCATGCTTTTAGTGTCTTTACATTTTCATTTGGATTTAGGTAATTCAACCAAATCCCAAACGTTATTTTGACACATAAAATCAAATTTGCTAATAACAATTTTTATTCCATTTAGAAAATTGATTAATGATAATGGCTTAATTAGAAGAGGTAGGATCACTAAACTTTCCAATTTCCATTTCAACTTTAGTCAAGGAGGATACATAATCATCAAAGTTAGTAGGATTTTAAACCTAGATGACCTCCTTAGTTGATTATTAGGTTTTATTAAGAGTTTCAGTTTTATGGACTAACTCTCGCTTAAGTTGTTATCACTTTCAGATCTCTAAGTGTGTAAGAGTTGGTGCAGTATGGTGTGCAAGAGGTGTAATCGGAGTAAAATTTAATAAGTCTCTCCCCCCCCGGCTCTTGCACTTCCGACAAGTCCTGATAAGGACTTTTACTGCTCCCACTGATTTAGAAATCTTTAACAATTTAGCATGCTATTGTCAACGTTAGAAGATCAACAGATTCTAATAGAGAAACAAGTTAATGATGTTACTCGTTGTAGTTTCTCTGTTTGAGGATTATAGTTTTGGCAGTGAAACCGTAGTGTGCTCACGTATAAGCAACAATGAAACTTTTTCAAGAGTAGCATTAGATTCTTAAAGAGAAAAGTTGTGAATGAGCAATGTCTTGTACAAGAGGTGCAAATTGAGGTAATAACAATTTCCCATTCCCTTACCTCTTGCAACTCAACTCATGTAAGTAATGATTAAGACACTTAGTGTTCCCACCAACCTTTTAGATCTCTAGGAATGCTACAAGATAAGTTTCAATGATGTAACAAGAACCATAGGAGCATATTAGACACAAGTAAATATTATGATAAATAAATAATATTTGAATATTCTATTTTAGGATAAGTTTTAGTGAAATATAATTGAACTTGATTTATTCCCTTAGCCATTTAATTATTAAGGCTTATAACACATGCTCATAAGTCACTAAGAATGAGATTTGATAATATTTTATCCTTCATTAACCTAATCAAGAGTTCTCATGAAATTTAGACTCAATGGATGAAATTTGTAGGTCTCATTTTTCTTTTGTTAAATTTTTTTTTTTATGATAACAAAAAGTTATGAAAATGTGTAGCATCATCTAGTTCTATCTTATAAGGTATCTATCGAGATTGAGATGACAAATAAATGAGAGTTTAAGGTATGAGTGACTTTGTCTTGACCATGCAAACCTCATAACTATCATATGGTAGCTTTCGTATTGATCCTAAATTCTGAATAATCTACAGAATATATAAGGTATCATGAAGCTAGTTTATAAAATAGTTTGTTATGGTTCTTATAGTCTTAATATTAAATTTTGTCACTAACTCTCATGTTAAGTATTTGTTGAATTCTTCTAATAAAACTTATAGAACTAGAGTCAACAAATCATGTGTTAATTGGAATATTATCATTAGCAGACTTGAATATCATAAATATCTAACTACTTATCTTAGACAGCTGTTCCATTGAATTATGGATAATCTCGATGCTCATGCCTAGTTGGCATAAATTTTGAAGTGAGACTTTCCTTTGAAGAAACTTATAGCTGGAAGTAGTACTTGCATTATATCTCCGGATCTTAGAACTATCCTCTCCTTAAGTTTAGTGGCAGTAAGGTGAAGAGCATTTTGTTTTCTAGTTTTAAGCATTCATTTTCCTATACGTAAGTTGCTATCAACAAACTCATTTTCCTTTGGTACTTCTGAGTGTCAGTTGATTCTTTAGGCAACTTATCGCAATGGTGGAAAAAAAGTTATGAAGTAATGCACTGGAAAGATGTACTGATTTCCATGCGTAAACCCTTAAATTATGGGTCATGGTATTGTAGATCATGATGTATTCACAGACGCCAATAAACTTTTATAGTTAGAATATAGAGTAAATGCATGCGTCTCAGGAGTTATTTTGATTCTTCCAAACTGAACAAATTAGTCTTAGGAAATTCAGAAGAAACTAGAATAGCTCCCATGATAACAATAATTAAATGTGTTCTTGATTATCATAAGAGATATAATGTTTGACTTATCCCACTAGGCATGCTCTAATTTACTTCTGTAATATTTTTATCAGAAAAGAGCAGTAGGATATCTTAAGAGATAATCAACAATCCAATAAGAGCAAATTTTATAGAAACTCTTTAGTAAGCAAAACCATCTTAGATTTTAGAATTAGAGTGGATAAAATAGATGACATATGGTATGTGATGAGCGTATTATATTTTTATTAATATTTTGAGCCCTTTTTACGCATTATTCAAGTTTTAAATTTGTAAAACACGATATTTTACTAACAGTAAACACACACTACGACAAGTGCACCCATCGTGAGCGTAGTGTAGTGTTGGTCAGATACCGAGGTCGTCCAAGGACACAAGAGATTTTAGTACCGGTTTATCGTCAACGTCTAATCAATCTAAATTTTTGATAAAAGATTTTAAACATAAAAGAAAATTTCAATAAAAAGATAAATAAAATGAAAAACAGATAGGCAAGATAGAATCAGTTGGATCCAACTCATCTTTAATGTATCCTTTGATGATTTTCGCACTTTCAGACTTTTTAAGAGATTATCTTAGTTATAGTAGTATGCCCCTCTTTTGAAGGTGACGTTACCCTCAACCCAGTGATTTGAGTCAGCAGGGATACAATCCCAAAGGTTCAGAATATTGCAAGATAATTAAATAAGTTATTAATGCGAAAAGTGGTAGGCCCTTCTTTTGAAGGTGACGTTACCCTCGGCTAAGTGGTTTGAGTCAGCAGGGATACAATCCCAAGTAGCCGGTTTAAAGTATTAATAGTAGTTTACATATGAGGGGTTCAAGCTATTCACACCCCGCCATCCAATACCTTTGGGGCATTAAAGGAGGTCCTAGTAAGCTTGAACCAAGTCCTCCCTGGATCTATACACTGAATGAGACAAGAATTTTACCAAACCACTCTTTTAACCCCCTACCAGGTTAGTTAACGCGCTTTATATAGACCATAAAGACACGAATGAGCAAATCAATGACATCATGAAGAAATGGTTAGGAAAATTCACTTTCAACATAAGAATCTAGTTATTAAAGTCATTAATACATACCCAATTAAAAAGTGCCGAAAGATTAAAAATCAAAAGTAATAAGACTTGTCTTCACCAAGTGATGTAAGAGATTAGCCAAGCATGGCCTTTGTTTGACAAAAACCCTTACAATCAATCTTGGATTCCGAGACTACTATACACTCTAAAGATGATAGATGGATGATGGTTGTGGGTGTTGGTATTGTAGTGGTGGTGGAGTGGTGGCAAAGTGAGAGAGAAGTGGTTTGCCAAGGGATGCCTTTGAAGTGAACCAAGCACCACGGCCCCGTGTCCAGTGGGCACGGCCTGTGGCCAACCATCTTCTCTTCCTTCATTATTGCATCTTACAGCAGAGGGCCCCACACGACCCCGTGGCCTCTGGGCACGGCCCCGTGGTCAACTGTTCGTTATACTATCTGGATTCTACAAATCTTATAGTTGACCGCGCCCCATGTTGGTTTGGGCACGGCCCCCTGGTGGGCGTAGAAGCTTATGCGGGTTTTGTCTTGAAGTGCAAGGTCTGACCACGCCCCGTGTTCGGTTGGACACGGCCCCGTGGTCATCTTCTGTTATCTTGTTTTTGTCTTTGGGGCGTTGTTGAGGGATTGGGCATGGCTCGTTATTCATTCTTTTTGTATGTTGGTTTTGGCTGCTTATTTGCTTCTTTTATTCTTTTAAGCTCTTTTTATCCTGAAAATACAAAAGGAACAAAGAAACGTGCTTTTCCCAACATTAGTACTAAAAAAGGGTTAGTTTTATGTCTCTTTGGATGTAATTTATATGTTGCATTTTGCACACATCAAGATACAAACTTCAAAAAGAAGCTTGGAGTAATTCACGTTATGGGGTAATCAAGTAAGGCACACACATATTATTATATTGAAGATATGGTCTACTATAACACCATAATAATAGACTAACTTAAGGTTCTACCTGAATTTTGGCAAAATTTCAATATTATGAACGTCCACAAATAACAGATTATCTTATTGCTCTACACGAACTTTGGCTTCGCTTTGACTAAAATTCGTGTATTATGAACATACGTAAATAAAACTAATTTAATGCTCTGCTTGAATTTTGGCTTCGCTTTGGCTTTGACCAAAATTCAAACAATATGAACATACAATATAGACTTATTGGTCTACATGAACTTTGGCTTCGCTTTAGCTTTGATGAAAATTCATGTATTATGAACATACGTAAATAAAACCAATTTAATGTTCTGACTGAATTTTGGCTTCGCTTTGACTTTGACCAAAATTCAGAAATTATGAACGATATTAAATAATAAATCTCGGCTTAATGTTCTATCTAAATTTTGGCTTCGGTTTGGCTTTGACCAAAATATATATCATGAACATAAATAATAAACCGACTTAATGCTCTACCTGAATTTTGGCTTCGCTTTGGCTTTGACAATAAATCAGGCATTATGAACTATGTAAATAATATAGTGTCTTTAGTGTTCTACATGAAGTGTGGTTTCGCTTTGACCAAAATTCATATATTATGAACACACGTAAATATAGACTCTCTTAATGTTCTACATGAACTTTGGCTTCGCTTGTCTTTGACCAAAATTCATGTATCGTGATAAACAAACATAAATATTAAGGTAAAGCACATAAATATAACATAACACCTTTTGGCCAGAAATAAAATATTTATGTAAATTATGCTAATAATTTACTGTGTATATAATCAAACAAGTAGCCTTTGAGTTAACTATTGATAATACACGTTAATTGACCAGCATGCTTAGTTCAACTTGAACAACTTCATGTTCCATTATTCAAGTCAAGCAAAATGATTATATAATTAACCATTAACGTCAAACCAAATAATATTTGACTAGTTTTTGCAAACTCAAATTATGCTAAAAATTAAGCAAAAGAAATCACCTACACAGGTAATTCTAAACTGAGAGATCGATGGTGAGGATTTATTTAACCATTCAAATAAGCTTTCATTTATTTTTATCACCATTAGTTTCAAAATAAATTATGCAATCATAAAAAAAATCCCAACATATTTCGAAAGAAAAAAAGATACGAGGGTCATGCATATAAAAATTCATTCCATGTTATAATAGAAATTCTATAAATTGAGAAACAGTTTTGATGGGAATATGACAAACCTTTTGAATATTTGATAAAATAATAAATCTTATATGAAACAGATGGTGATTCATTAATTTTGGATTTTTGAGATCATGTATTATGAATAACTGAAAATATCCAAATCAATTCATCAAAACTAGTTAGCAGAAAACTGATTTACTTTATCTAATTCTGATGTAAATTTTTGAAATAAAGAAACAAATCAATTTTGTATTTATATCCATAAGACCCTTGATCGAACTCAAAGAAACAAATCAATTTACATGATTGAATTTTGATATACTTAGCATCGCTCTGATATCACATGTTGATAATATCTATACACATGGATCATAATTATAAAACCTAATCATGTTTATTCAATCATGAAATGATATTAGACATCAAAACAATAAAACTTACCTGTTGAAACAGAGCTTGAAGATGAGGGTGATGAATCCACGATTCCCGTAATGATGCCTTGTGTTGATGGATCACATTAGAGAGAATATTATATTGGTGTTCTTGAGGAGTTTTTGTATTGTTATGTCTAAATGATCATGATGATCATCTATGATAATTGGTTACCAAAAATCCCTTGTATTCTCCTCATTAAAAAGCATCTAAAGGGAAATTATAATGCCCCTTAAACTAATCAATAATTACAACTACTACCATCAAGTAATTGTAGGTGACTAGTTATGTCATATTGGTAACGTTACTCAAATGATCCGTTAGGCCACATTAACGAGTTATTTCTTACATTCTCCCATTTGGCCGAGTGATCATTTGTGATAAGCATAAGTAAGTTTGGCCAAGTTAAAAGATTAATCAATGTTTCAAAATGAATCTGTAATAGAAATACAATCATTGAGTTACTCTCAACTCAAGACCCCCATTAATCATGCTACAACCCCAAATCAAAACATGCGTAAATCTAATACCAAAATGACTAAGGTAAGCCCTTTTAAAATTAAATTTGTACAATTCTTGTCTATACATCATTAGATGCACATACCTATATATAGACAAACATATTCAAATAATTGAGGAAATTTAATAACTAATCATTCATAAGTATGACATGCTATTATGTAAGGCCTTTAGTAAAACTTGTCTTTATTATGAGCTCTTAAAAAGACTTTGGGAACCTTAGTTATCAACAATTAGGGCAACGATCTTCCTATCAGTTATGCTAGCTTTGATTCCAAATAACCTTTGAAATATATACAAGTGAACCAAACAAGCTCTGGCTACAAGTATAAAAAGTTAAAAGACAAGTGTTGTAGAGGAGTGTCTTTGCCACCTCACCAAGGGCGAACCTACCTATAATGGTGGGTGGGCGGTCGCACCTCTTGAAAAAAAGTTTTTAATGTTAATGTTCAGCGAAATTCCCAACCGGACCCCTTTGATTTTTTCAACCGTCCTTTAAAAATTTTCAACCGCTCCTCTTAGAAAAAAATATTATGAATTTATAAAAAAAATTAAACACTGATTCTTATGAATATATAAGTATATAGAGTAAACTTCTATTTTGCTCCTTCTGGTTTGGTCTTTTAATGGTTTTGCCCCAATCCTTTAAACATAGTCATTTTACTCCAATAGTTTACTATGTTTTTCTCATTTTGCTCCCCGCCGCTAACTCCATCCAAATTGTTTGTTAGTGATAGGACCGTCCTACTCAGCTCGGGAACAAAGGTTCGTATCTAATGTCCATATAAGCGGAAATTATATGACATGTTAACTAAATACACAAGAATTACAGTTTAATTGTCTGTTTATTAAGTCCAAAAGTATTACAATTGAGTTTCCAAACTGACAGAGCTTCGCCGTCAATGTCGCAAAATCGTTACAATGAGAATCCATGACTCAACTATATATAGACAATCAAGTTCGGTCGAAGAGTGTCACACCCCGATTTCAATGTATAACCCGGTGGGCCCGGTGGGGAGTATCGTGACGTAGTTGATATCATCATAGTCAATTATACACAGTTATAGCACATCGGAAGGCTTGGAAGGAAATTACTATTACAACCTGAAAGTTTAAAGTACGAATAAAATAATATACAAACAGTTGCAAAGAAATTATCCACAGGCGGATCTTTAAATGAATACATAAAACTGAGTTCCACAGACTTAAGGCATCTAGGGATTTGCAAAGTCCTCTTATTATGCCAAGTAGCTCCAGCCTATTTCGTGAGTACCTGTCACTTAGTCTTTGAAAAGTACGTCAGTTTTCACTGGTAAATACAAATAACTGACTCATTTTGTTAAACATTTAAAAATGTTAATTTAGATGCACAAGGCACAAAAATATTTTATAACTTGGGACAATTACATTTATAATCTTGTATACAGTTTTACATGTTTGTCATACTATTAGGGTCGGTTTGAAAACCGAACATGATTAACTAACTCACCACATATAAAACCCACAAAGGAGTTATCCCCGACTTATGGGTAGTTATATTTTAGCATTGCATCTGTCAGGTGTATGCCTACACCCTGTGCTTAAGTCGTGGCCATCAATAACTTAGATGAGCCGAGGATATCCAGGACATGGTTGTTAACCCCCATAGTTTATGTTATCAAACAAAACAGATTAAAACGGGTTATGCGGATTTATTAATCACAATCCGACTAAATGATCCCATACCCGACCAAGCACAATAATTCACCGTATCCCAAGCCCATATAAGGAAAAATAAGTTAAATGTATTTACCTTAGTTTATGTGTAAGCACTACTCAGCCGTATGATACTTAAGCCCGTATGAAGGTATCTTCTACCGGGCTACTTAATCTGGAAGGAAGTTTTCATATAACCTTTAAGGATACTAACGGTCTTTATTTAAGTCAAGGACTTCGACCTGTTAGTTTAAAAAAATGGTTTACGGTACAAAGCGCTAGATTAAGCGGGGACCGGAAAGGAATGTAATTTAGACCCAGCAAGTATGAAGACTTGTATAATATGGGTAAACTAAACACATTCTGGATTTTGAAGCAAAGATGCCAAGGTTAGACCCGTTTCGGTTCGTTCGTGAAAATTAGTCACACAAGCTGAACCAAACGCGTATGAGCATATAGGGTAACCGATAAGACATATACAAGTTTCCTAAGTTATTATGCTCAAGATGTGTTATAACATCAGTAAGAGGTCAACAAGTATGCTCGTAAGGTTTTAAAGTCGAACTAAGCCCTATAAGGGCATTTTGGTCATTTTACAAGTTCATAAGAGGTGTTTTTATGTAAACTGAGGTTCTGGTCATTAACACTTTGTAAACACATTTTAATTTATGATATTAAGATGGTAGGATATCATACCTATGCGTGTGTTAAGGTTTATAGCCAAACTATGCCCCCGGAAGGGCATTTTGGTCATTTCACACATGGTTTTTGCGTCTAAATTGGGATCCTGAGTTCATGACTTATCCCTACTGTAAAATCATTTAAAATCATTTACTAATTCAATAGGTAACAAGTCTTAGGTGCTAAATATAGTTTAAAGTCAAACTATGTGCTTATTAGCGTAAAAGTTGACAAATGAGGATAATTTCGAAGTTAAAGTGATTCTGAGAATTTGACAAGCCTTAGAGTGTTAAAATATTTTATTTTTCATAATATATCAGTAGCAAAAGGTTTTGCATGTTAATTATATGTAAAACTCATTTTATTTGCAAAAAGTGTATTATCGTCATTTATGAGCTTTATGCAAGAACCCAAGGTTAAGGTCAGAAATAAATCTGACCCGTCATCCCAATAAATCCTAAATATGATATCATAACAGTAGGTAAAGAGCTTTGTGTCAAAATTATGTTTTAAACATGATGCTCGTGCTAAAGGGTATTCTAGTTCTTATAAACATGAATTTCGTTTTTCTAAATAACTTCAGCTTATGACCAGGTTTGGAGCATCAAAATACTCTAAATATGTTTACCAAATCAGTACCTAATTCGTTTTCATGTCCAACTACTTTAAAGTTCTCATTTTTGACAAAAACTTCATACTAGTCAACATAAAGCATAATAGCGGAAACAAGCATATAATCTTAAATTACTAAAGGACCAGGTAGTATAACCTCAGAGGGTCATGTTACAACATAATATGGTCCTAAAGGAACCCTAATGCATAAGGAAAATAAGCTAATTCGGGTCAGAACTGAAAGTCAAAGCAAAAGTCAAGCTTTTGCGACTTTCGGTTGCGAACCGGACCTAAACTCGGAATTGTCGGGTGGAACATGTTTAGATATGTCCTAATAATAGTTACCTAGTTATTAGAGTGATAAAACATGTTTTATAACCTCTCTATTATCAAATTTGATTTTATTTAAAATCTGACTAGTTTGACTTTTATTATTAATTCCTTTGACCCGACAATTAACTAGGTAAACGTGGTAATTAGGAGGTGCCCTTTTGAGGGATTAACACCCACCTAATTATGATCACGTAGCCACATTCGCCTCGAACAATGGCTGGACCGTTTAGGTCTAAGCCGAAGGTCAAAGCTGTTTTGCGGCAACTTGACTTTCGGCCTTCTAAACGCATAAAAGCCGAACTAGAGTGGCGAAGAACACTTACCACTAGTCCTAGCACGAAAATGGACTTAAAGGGGCTTCCTTTTTGATCAGGAATCCCAGAGAATGCCAAGCAAGAGAGAAAGAAATGATTTTGAAAGTTGCAAGTTCAAGTGCTCACCCAAAGCACCTATTTATAGTGCAAGGGACCATCACAAGATCAATCCAGGTGTTGCAATGTGTTCTTAGATGTCTCCAGGTGTCCCTAAACGAGTATTGAGCAAGCATGCAGCCCCTTGTTTCGAATAAGGCGGTTTGGAAGCTTATGTGTGGAGACCAAGCAAAAATTCGCCCAGTACCATGCCTTACAGACCGTAAGCATGGGACCCTTACGGTCCTTCAGGGGTCTGTCAGCGAACTAGATTTTTAGTTTTGTCAAGTTTGGCCCCTCAACTTAAATATACGTATCTTGGGACTTGTAACTGTTATCAGGCCATCATAAATGATATTTGGCACATTTGGGTGTATAAAATAATTATTCTAAATCTCCGGTTCATCGGTAAACCACCCGGAAGTACAAGTTTCGCTCATTGACACTTTTACCCCTTTAAAGTCAACTTTTCACATGAATAGGGTTTAGGACACGTGTCTTCACCTTATTGGACTCGTTTTTACGAGGGTTACATCCTCACCCCCTTAAAAGAAATCTCGACCTCGAGATTTACTGAAATAAGTGAGGGTATTTCTGTCGCATATTGGACTCAACCTCCCACGTATACTCAGGGCCTCTACGGGCATCACACTTTACTTTGACAATTGGCACTTGCTTCCTTCGAAGCTTCTTTACCTGTCGATCCTCGATCGTGATCGGGTTTTCGACAAATTTCAGGCTTTCATCTATTTGCACATCTTCGTAAGGCATTTCTAGTGATTCATCCGCTAGACATTTCTTTAAATTACAGATGTGGAACATATTGTGAATACCGCTAAGTTCTTTAGGTAGGTTTAGCTTATAAGCCACACTACCGACATATTCTATGATTTCGAATGGTCCAATGTATCTTGGGCTTAGCTTTCCCTTCTTAGCAAAACGCAT
This sequence comes from Scalesia atractyloides, assembly GCA_947069175.1. Taxonomy (NCBI): domain Eukaryota; kingdom Viridiplantae; phylum Streptophyta; class Magnoliopsida; order Asterales; family Asteraceae; genus Scalesia; species Scalesia atractyloides. Next base: position 36,382,469 of record CAMTDV010000030.1, read on the forward strand.
CACTCCTTTCCAGGGAGATACTTTTAGTAAGACTTTGTCTCCTACCTTGAACTTTAGAGGTTTTCGCCTTTTATCTGCGTAACTCTTCTGCCTGTCTCTAACAGCCTTTAGACGATCACAGATCTGAATAATCTTTTCAGTCGTCTCTAGAACTATCTCAGGTCCTGTTAGTCGAGCCTCCCCTACTTCAGCACAACAAACGGGCGTTCTGCATTTTCGCCCATATAAAGCCTCAAAAGGCGTGGCCTGAATACTGGTATGATAACTGTTATTATAGGAGAACTCAATCAATGGGAGATGATCATCCCAACTACCTCCTAGATCAATGACGCATGCCCGGAGCATGTCTTCTAATGTCTGAATTGTACGCTCGCTCTGTCCATCCGTCTGAGGATGGTAAGCGGTACTAAAATTTAGTCGCCTAGAGATTGTTGGAAACTTTTCCAAAAATGAGAAGTATATCTAGTATCCCTATCGGACACAATGGATATTGGCACTCCATGGAGAGACACAATCTTATCTACATATATCTGAGCTAGTTTGTCAGAGCTATGAGTCTCTGTGATGGGTAAGAAATGAGCTGGCTTAGTTAATTTGTCAACGATGACCCATATTGTATCATTTCCATGTTTTTTTGGGTAACTTGGTGATAAAATCCATGGTTACCATTTCCCATTTCCATGTGGGAAGTTCTAATTGTTGCAGCAAACCCGACGGCTTCTGATGTTCAGCTTTAACTTGAGAACACGTCACACATTTGGCTACATAGGTGGCAATGGATTTCTTCAAACCCATCCACCAGTAGTAAGCTTTCAAATCCTGATACATTTTGTCACTTCCAGGGTGAACCGAGTATCTGGAGTTATGGGCTTCCTGAAGGATTATATCTCTAAGTCCTCCATGAGTAGGAACCCAAATTCGACCATTTAGTCTGAGGATTCCATCCCTCCCAGGTGACACCTGATCAAAAGTTGCTCCTAGTTTTTCTTTGGGAAGGTTAACTTTCAATATTGCTTCTTTCTGCGCAGCCAATAGCTTCTCGTTTAAACTGTTCTTGAGTTCGATACTGTTGGCATTAATCCGAATAGGTTTGATTCTTTCCTTTCGGCTGAGTGCATCGGCGACTACATTCGCTTTGCCAGGATGGTAGCGAATCTCGCAGTCGTAGTCGTCTAAAGTTTCCATCCAACGCCGTTACCTCATGTTGAGCTCTCTTTGGTTAAACAAATGTTGGAGACTTTTGTGATCCGAGTATATCACACATTTAGTCCCATATAAGTAATGTCTCCATAACTTAAGTGTGAATACAACGGCACCCAATTCTAGATCGTGGGTGGTGTAATTCTTTTCATGCACTTTTAACTGTCGTGATGCGTAGGCGATTACTTTACCCCTTTGCATAAGCACACAGTCCATGCCAGTGTGCGAAGCATCACAGTAAATAACAAACTCATCTATGCCTTCCTGCAAGGTTAGAACTGGAGCATTGCTCAATTTCTGCTTGAGGATCTCAAAGGACTCCTGCTGCTTAGGACCCCAATTAAATTTTACATTCTTGGGGGTTAAAGAAGTTAAAGGTGCGGCTATTCTTGAAAAGTTTTCGATAAATCTTCTGTAATATCCTGCTATCCCAAAAAGCTGCGAATTTCAGTAGGCCTCTTAGGTGCTTCCCAATTCATGATTGCTTCTATTTTAGCGGGATCCACTTGGATACCACGCCCGCTCACAACATGTCCAAGGAATTGGACTTCGCGAAGCCAAAATTCACATTTGGAGAATTTAGCATAAAGCTTCTCCTGCTGTAGAAGTCCTAAGAGGCATCGAAGGTGATTCTTGTGATCTTCCTGATTACGTGAGTAAATAAGTATGTCATCTATAAATACGATGACGAACTTATCCAAATATGGCTTCCAGACTCTGTTCATGAGATCCATGAATGTTGCGGGTGCGTTAGTGAGTCCAAAAGGCATCACTAAGAACCCATAATGGCCGTACCTTGTTCGAAACGCGGTCTTTGGTACGTCTTCAGTTTTAACTCTGAGTTGATGGTATCCCGAGCTTAGGTCAATCTTTGAAAAGAAACTTGCCCCTTGAAGTTGATCAAACAGATCGTCGATCCTGGGCAATGAATAGCGGTTCTTGATTGTTACCTTATTTAGCTCGCGGTAGTCAATGCACAGGCGCATTGAACCGTCTTTCTTTTTCACAAACAATATAGGGGCTCCCCAAAGTGACGAGCTAGTTTGAATGAAACCTTTCTCCAAAAGTTCATCTAATTGGGTTCTTAGTTCCTTCATCTCGGTTGGTGCTAAGCGGTATGGAGCTCGTGCAACCGGTGCTGCTCCAGGTATAATGTCGATTTTGAATTCTACTTGCCTCTTAGGAGGCAATCCAGGTAGTTCATCCGGGAATACATCTGGATACTCAGAGATGACTGGGATGTCTTCTATCCTTAGTTTTGGTTTGTCCAATGTCACTTGTGCCATATAGATGGCACATCCGTTCTTTAAGCACTTGGATGCTTTAAGCATCGACACATTATCTGGCAGTCCATGGTGTGTATCTCCTTGTATAATGATTGACTCTCCGGAAGGGAATACATCTGGATACTCAGAGATGACTGGGATGTCTTCTATCCTTGGTTTTGGTTTGTCCAATGTCACGTGTGCCATATAGATGGCACATCCGTTCTTTAAGCACTTGGATGCTTAAGCATCGACACATTATCTGGCAGTCCATGGTGTGTATCTCCTTGTATAATGATTGACTCTCCGGAAGGGGTTTTGATGCTTTTCAAGTTTCTTATCACAAGTGATTTGGGCGTGGTTACGTGATAACCAATCCATACCCAAAATTACATCAAACCTCGCCAATTTCATTGGAAGAAGTGATAACGGAAAAGAGTGATTCCTAATGGTTATATAACATCCATCGAGAAGCGTCGAGGCAGTTTCTAAGGTACCATCAGCAAGCTCTACCTCGTACTTAATGTCTAGAGTTTTACCAGGCAGATTCAATAATATGCTAAACTTAAGATCTTAAAAGACTTATCTGCACCTGAATCAAACAAAACTCTAGCATAGATATCATTTATGAGAAAGGTACCTGTTATAACTTTGTCATCCTTTACTGCCTCCCTGGCATTCATTTGAAACACCCTTGCATTTGTCTTCCTAGCCTCATCAGGCTTCTTAGCATTCTATGGGCAGTTAGTCTTGGTATGCCCTTTCTCATTGCAACCATAACAGGTTGCATCCTTCAAATCCCTACACTCTAATGTCTTATGCCCTGCTTACTACAAATCCCACAAGGCTTGGCTTGTGGATCTAAGGTGCACTTCACAAAGTGCCTCTTGTTACAGTTCTTACACAGGGACTTGGTATTTGACTGATTCGGGTTTTTCTTAAACCCAAAATTCCCCTTTTTCTTCTTATTGGAGTGATGAGTCTGATCCTCTTCTCTCCTTCTCTTTCCCTCATCCGAGGTCTTTCTAGACTTACTTCTGATCACATCCAGTGTGAGGGATAAAGACAAGTCTACAGCTGACCTGTAGGTGGTAGGCTTTGGGCCTTGACGTTTCCTTTGATTTCAGGGGCTAGACCACCTATGAAGTGTGCGATGCGCTTTGGTTCAGGAGAGACCAAGTATGGAACAAGTCTAGACATGGCATTGAAATTAGTAACATATGTCGTGCAGTCCAAATCCTTCATGACCAGGGTCAAGAAATCAGTTTCCACTTTCTCCGCTTCATGTTGTGGGCAATACGTTTCCTTAACCAACTCCACAAACTTGACCCATGAGAGGTTGTACAGAGGAATTTTTCTAGTGGATTGAATCAGAGCTTTCCACCAGGTCAGGGCGTCACCCTTGAACGACTGAGAAACAAATTTAACTATGTCCTCTTTAGCACAACCACTTATATCTACCATGGTTTCCATTTCATCTAGCCATTTCATGCAGTCGATGGCCCCCTTTTCCCCAATGAAGTCCCTTGGCTTGCAAGAGACAAAATACTTATAAGTACAACCTTTTTTGGATCGTGGTGTCTGTTCATCCACAGTCTGTTTGTGTGACTCACTTTTCCGATTAGATGAATACTCAGATTCATCTTTCTTTGATGGTTGTGGTTTAGAATGGGTTTTAGAGTGTGTTTTGGCGTGAGTACTACTCGACTCCCTTAGTACTCTATCCAGAACTTTTGAAACTGTTGCGTCAACCAAAGCTTGCAGTTCAGCTCCAGTGATATTTATTCTCGTATTATCATTCCCTTCAATCGGGTGACTATGTGCCTCGTCTGAACCAGCCATGCTGAGGTTTTGAATGCTATGTACCAAATAACAATAATTTACTTAGTGGTTATATCGCGTTTGGTGATTTTACTAGCCATGGTATGAATAAACCACATAGGCTAAAGGATGTAGCATTTATGAGGAACAAGAATCTTAGGAGTTACTGTAATTAGCCTAGGTTACTATTGAACCATCAATGGCTTTTAAACGGGTTATAATCCCTAATAATTGACAGGGAACATATGTTGAAACTGTCATTTCTTACATAGATACTTTTTCATGGCTCCCAGGCCTTGTCACTTGGACAATATAATTTACGATCTTATTGGATCGTAAGTTTTAAGGATTTGAACATAGTTCATTGCCTTTTGACAGAGAGTTAAAAACTACAACTGTCATAGTTATGAAAACATGCATTTTGCCTCGCAGGAAGAACGAGTAATTATCACCTATGAATGTCTTATTATTAACATTCTATTGGATGATATCAGCCATGAATCATAAAATCATTTAGGCTATATTAATGCTTGGAAGAATCCAAATATTTTGACGGCTGGTGTGGTTTCTCAAGCCACACTGCCAAGAATGTTAATATGTTCTGGATGCTAACAAGGATTTATTGTCTTAAGAGGGTTTTACCATCATAGCCATGTGCGTATTGACACATAGGCTAGTTTATACCATTAAGAGGATCTTTTGGAATTTCTTGGCAGATCAAATAAAATTGAAATGATTGCTTGGACAATGAGGCAATAAAATTTTCAAAAGAAGATTTTTCATTAATACTACTAGAGCTTACAAAACTGCCCTAAACGGGTCTTTAAATAACATAGATCGTCCACACAGGGACGAAAAGAAAGAAACAAGTCCTCGCAGGGACTAAAACATAAGGACAATGTCCACGCAGGGACTAGTAAAAAGAAATGTCCAAGCAGGGACTTAATTTAAATAACAAGTATAGATAAATGCAAAGAAAATCTTCAATCGCCACTCCTTTTTCCCCTGATGAATTTTGCAAGATTCTTAAGAAACTTACTATTCTTTTTCTCACCTCTTTCCACTCTACGTTCTACTTCTTGCACCCTTTGCAGAATTTCTAATTGTTGTGGCTGGGGTGGTTGTTGTTGGAGTGAAGGTTGAGGTATAGGGTGTTGATACGTATAGGGGATACCCAGTTGGGTATACTGGAGGATAAGACGAATGATAGAGAGCATTATGGTTGGCTGCTTCGATGTATGGGTCGATGGCAGGGGGTTGGTAGTTAAACTCTGCAGGAGCTTGAGGCTCGAAGGGATTATACTCCGTTGTAGGTGGATAGGTAGGAATTGGGTTATCATAACCCATCGGAGGTGGCTGAGGTGCAAAGGTGGCCGGTTTCATATCAATTTCCGGCGCAGGATTTAAAGGTCCACCCATTTGTGGATCTTCAAGAATGGGAGGATAGTTACTAGAACCTTGAGTGGTTGTAAAACGTGTTCACCCTCGCACAGACATGCGTGCGTTTCTTCTCCTTCTTGGTGGTTCTGGTGGTAACGGGGGTTGTTCCTGATCGGGGAGTGGTGGTGGTGATGGTGTCATTGCTTGAAAATGTGGTTCCTCGTATGGAGGTTGTGGTGGGGTGTTATGGGAGGAAGGAGTGTTCACGAATTTCCATTGTCCCCACTATTCAGCAAATTCATCGGGTCCATGATAGAGTGATCCAGTGAAGGAAGAACCACTAGATATGTCAATGGGATGCGTGGGCGTTCCCGAAGGCGGCTCGGATGGATCTGGGTCATCATCCATATCCATATCCTCGGGGAAGTGATCCTCCAGACCCAACAGGTTAGGACTAGCTGGTGAGTTAATGTAATCGTTAGGGTTAAACTGTCTCGGAGAATAAGGTGAAAGATAGTGTGAATGATGGGAAGAATGATGGGATTGAGACGGTTGCAGCGAATGCTGCGAATGGTGAGAGTGTTGTGGCTCTTGCGGTTGTTCTGGCCCAAACGAATGATGGTAAGATGGCGAAACAGATCGTCTTGCGGGTTCCAATGAATGTCTCCAGTCGTCATTGGAATCAGAGCTAAATGATTCTGAAGGTGTACGGCGGTGAGAAGGCCCCGCATGGCTAGACGATCCTCCCCTCATTGGGCCTTTCCCTCTTCCTCTGACACGTGGCGGCATTTTATATGGAAGCCTGTCAAGATACAAATAACAATATCTATATAAACCAAATAAAGATTTTGAGTATTCCTAGGTCGTTGTCTAGACTCGAAAGTCTAAAGAATGTGCTACTGTATCATTGAGATTAAACACAAAAGGGCTAGTGTTTAATTCACTCAACGTTGGCTCTGATACCAACCTGTCACACCCCGATTTCCACGTATAACCCGGTGGGGAGTATCGTGACGTAGTTGATATCATCATAGTTAATTATACACAGTTATAGCACAGCGGAAGGCTTGGAAGGAAATTACTATTACAACCTGAAAGTTTAAAGTAAGAATAAAATAATATACAGACGGTTGCAAAAAAAGGATCCACATGCGGATCTATAAATGAATACATAAAACTGAGTTCCACAGACTTAAGGCATCTAGGGATTTGCAAAGTCCTCTTATTATGCCAAGTAGCTCCAGCTTATGTCGTGAGGTACCTGTCACTTAGTCTTTGGAAAATACGTCAATTTTCACTGGTAAATACAAATAACTGACTCATTTTGTTAAACATTTAAAAATGGTAATTTAGGTACACAAGGCACAAAAATCTTTTATAACTTGGGACAATTACATTTATAATCTTGTATACTGTTTTACATGTTTGTCATACTATTAGGGTCGGTTTGAAAACCGAACATGATTAACTAACTCACCACATATAAAACCCACAAAGGAGTTATCCCCAACTTGTGGGTAGTTATATTTTAGCATTTGCATCTGTCAGGTGTATGACTACACCTCGTGCTTAAGTCGTGGCCATCAATAACTTAGATGAGCCGAGGATATCCAGGACATGGTTGTAAACCCCCATAGTTTATGTTATCAAACAAAACAGATTAAAACGGGTTATGCGGATTTATTAATCACAATCCGACTAAATGATCCCATACCCGACCAAGCGGAAATAATTCAACGTTTCCCAAGCCCGTATAAGGGAAAATAAAAGTTAAATATATTTACCTGAGTTTATGTGTAAGCACTACTCAGCCGTATGATACTTAAGACCGTATGAAGGTATCTTCTACCGGGCTACTTAATCTGGAAGGAAGGTTTCATATAACCTTTTAGGATACTAACGGTCTTTAGTTAAGTCAAGGACTTCGACCAGTTAGTTTAAAAAAAATGGTTTACGGTACAAAGCGCTAGATTAAGCGGTGACCGGAAAGGAATGTAATTTAGACCCAACAAGTATGAAGACTTGTATAATATGGGTAAACTAAACACATTCTGGATTTTGAAGCAAAGATGCCAAGGTTAGACCCGTTTCGGTTCGTTCATGAAAATTAGTCACACAAGCTAAACCAAACGCGTATGAGCATATACGGGTAACCGATAAGACATATACAAGTTTCCTAAGTTATTATGCTCAAGATATGTTATAACATCAGTAAGATGTCAACAAGTATTCCAGTAGGTTTTAAAGTCAAACTAAGCCCTATAAGGGCATTTTGGTCATTTTACAAGTTCATAAAAGGGGTTTTTATGTAAACTGAGGTTCTAGTCATTAACACTCTGTGAAAACATTTTAATTTATGATATTAAGATGGTAGGATATCATACCTATGCGTGTGTTAAGGTTTATGGCCAAACTATGCCCCTAGAAGGTCATTTTGGTCATTTCACACATGGTTTTAGGGACTAAATTGGGATTCTGAGTTCATGACTTATCCCTACTGTAAAATCATTTAAAATCATTTAATAATTCAATAGGTAACAAGTCTTAGGTGCCAAATATAGTTAAAGTCAAACTATGTGCTTATTTAGCGTAAAAGTTAACAAATGACGATAATTTCGAAGTTAAAGTGATTCTGAGAATTTGACCAGCCTTAAAGTGTTAAAATATTTTATTTTTCATAATATATCAGTAGCAAAAGGTTTTGCATGTTAATTATATGTAAAACTCATTTTATTTGCAAAAAGGGTATTATCGTCATTTATGAGCTTTATGCAAGAACCCAAGGTTAAGGTCAGAAAAAAATCTGACCCGTCATCCCAATAAATCCTAAATATGATATCGTAATAGTAGGTAAAGAGCTTTGTTTCAAAATTATGGTTTAAACATGATGCTCGTGGTAAAGGGCATTCTAGTTCTTATAAAGCATGAATTTCGCTTTTCTGTATAACTTCAGTTTATGACCAGGTTTGGAGTATCAAAATAATCTAAATATGTTTACTAAATCAGTACCTAATTCGTTTGCATGTCCAACTACTTTAAAGGTCTCATTTTTGACAAAAATGGCATACTAGTCAACATAAAGCATAATAACGGAAACAAGCATATAATCTTAGATTACTAAAGGACCAGGTAGTATAACCTCAGAGGGTTATGCTACAACATAATATGGTCCAAAAGGAACCCTAATGCATAAGGAAAATAAGCTAATTCGGGTCAGAACTGAAAGTCAAATCAAAAGTCAAGCTTTCGTGAGTTTCGGTTGCGAACTGGACCTAAACTCGGAATTGTCGGGTGGAACATGTTTAGATATGTCCTAATAATAGTTACCAAGTTATTATAGTGATAAAACATGTTTTATAACCTCTATATTATGAGATTTGATTTTATTTAAAATCTGACTAGTTTGACTTTTATTATTAATTCCTTTGACCCGACAATTAACTAGGTAAACGTGGTAATTAGGAGGTGCCCTTTTGAGGGATTAACACCCACCTAATTACAATCACATAGCCACATTCGCCTCGAACAATGGCTGGACCGTTTAGGTCTAAGCCGTTTTGCGGCAACTTGACTTTCGGCCTTTAAACGCATAAAAACTGAACTAAAGTGGCTAAGAACACTTACCACTGGTCCTAGCACGAAAATGGACTTAGAGGGGCTTCCTTTTTTATCAGGATTCCCAGAGAATGCCAAGCAAGAGAGAAAGAAATGATTTTGAAAGGTGCAAGTTCAAGTGCTCACCCAAAACACCTATTTATATTGCAAGGGACCATCACAAGATCAATCCAGGTGGAGCAAGGTGTTCTTAGATGTCTCCAGGTGTCCCTAAACGAGTATTGAGCAAGCATGCAGCCCCTTGTTTCGAATAAGGCGGTTTGGAAGCTTATGTGTGGAGACCAAGCAAAAATTCGCCCAGTACCATGCCTTACGGACCGTATACGTATCTTGGGACTTGTAACTGTTATCAGGCCATCATAAATGATATTTGGCAAATTTAGGTGTATAAAATAATTATTCTAAATCTCCCGGTTCATCGGTAAAGCACCCAGAAGCACAAGTTTCGCTCGTTGACACTTTTACCCCTTAAAAGTCAACTTTTCAAATGAATTGGGTTTAGGACACGTGTCTTCACCTTATTGGACACGTTTTTGCGAGGTGTTACAAAGAGTGGCTAGACTTGATCAAGTTCGGGCGAACTTGATTAGTCTCACACAAGTTCGGCCGAACTTGTGTCACTACTTAAATACAATTCTAAACTTCTAACATTTCAAGCCCTAATAACACAGACTCGATCTAATACGATGACGTAGGCAACAAACATATGAACCAACAGACTCCCCCTTGGATGTTTCCGTAGTCATCAGACATCAAATAAATTCCAGAGGCTTTAAAATTCTTGATCTTTATTCTTGAATAACTTTAACGTCCTTGATATTCATATCTTCTTCAATCCTTTTTCCTTTTCTTGAGCTTGTCTTGATAAAACTTTAATCACCATGCTCCCCTAACTTTGAGCTTTCTGGTATCTTCAATCAACGTTTTATCTAGCTCCCCCTTAAACTTTACTTCTTGTTTCAAAGATTCTCACATATTCAAATAAACATTTCAGATTCAAATTTTGAAATTTCTAATCATCAACATTTCAAATTTTAAACTCCTCATCAACTTTTAAAATTTCTCAGTTTATTCAAGTCTAAATTAAAGACCTTGAATATTTTTCACATTTAAAACCTTGATCATTCACATGTTTACTAGTTATGAAAATCTACTCAGTTGACCAAGTCCAAGTTAATGACGTTGGTTAACCGATTTGTTTGTCAAATCCAAGTTAATGACCTCGGTTTGACCTATTATGAACAAACTGATATTTTTCTTCAAATTTTGAAGTTTCAAATTAATGATCTTTTCATCGTTTTTCATGCATTTTGATTTAACAGTTAGCTCCCGACCCGTTTTCATCAAGATTCCCAACAACTTAGCACCATTCCAAACTCCGAAGATCCGCTTTCCGTCATTGGCTATTGAAAACAATGTAGAAACAAAATCTTTTGGTATTTTCGAAAATTTATGCGAAAACACACTGAAAATCTTTTTGGGTTTAAATCTGAAATCAAATAAGCTATGTACAAACATATTTACAGACATATTATTTTTGTGAATTCGTGTCTAAGGATCATATCAGTTGTTTGAGACATATCACCAGTACCGTTGACCTTTTAATGACTTTAAGTTCTAAACTCGTTTACCTAGATTGTCGATATGTTTGTCCACTTAAACTTCGACACATTTTTCAATTGTTCCAAGATACGTTAGGTAGATTTATGAAACTTGACTTTAACTATGGTTCCCATCTCAGAATATACTCCCGTATCAAGATTCCCTAGATTTCATCTTACAGATGAGTATAGCGTAACTGATATCTGTATCTGGGTTATGCGAGGCCTTGAGAGCTCAGGTTAGTACCACCGTACAGACAAAGAGATAAAGGCTCGATTTTAAGGGGTGTTCCATTTTTGGAATCTTTTTACTGTAATTGATTAGATCTTTCGATTTTTTCAATTTTGATGCAGTTTTAGGGTTTTTAGCAAAAGAATTATAAAAGTTCTAGGCCATTGCTTACGCAAAATCAGAAGAACTTGTATAATACCCCAGATATCAATCGTCTATAAAGACCTTGTATCTCAAAATCAGGCAATATCTCAAACGAAAATTCGGAGTACTAAGTCCATATATCCTAGAGATGTTAATCCACAAGTTTAAGCAGTTGTAAAATTTAGTTTATATCCTGGAAACAATTGACTGAATGTGTAAAGCCTATCGACACATCCATAGTAAGACTTGTTTATACATTTTAAACTTTACAAATCCTTAGCATACTGTGATAGTCCACTAATGTACTATTATTTCCTTTTTGACACAGAAATCTTTTTCTCTTTTTCAATGTTTTTGTACATGTTTTTGTATTTTCTGGTTTCATTTCTCCCCCTAAAATCAAAAACATATTTTTGGATTTTAGTTTTTAAGAAATTCTAATCTAAAAAGATAACAAACCAATGAAGATCACGAGAACTCGTCGTCCGATCCATATTCAACCTCTGCTTCCGCACCTGTCAACAAATTTTTCATACCGTTAAGCCTCATTAGATATTAAATCTTGTTAATGGAAAAGCTTTGGTATAAAAATCAATTTTTTGTTCATCGGTGTGAAAGGGTATTTTGGTAAATTCAAATATAAACTAAGGATATTTTAGTAAAAGAACAATTAAAGATTATATAATATATAATAAGATTATATAACAATTGGTCATCTCTTCTCTCTCTACCCTCTTTTCTCTCTCATCAACAACCACCACCACCAACAATCACCACCACACCACCACCGTGCACTACCCCCACCTGACCACCACCTTGAAGCAGATCCCCATCGGACCACCACCACCAACCCTACCCGGCTACCATCATCATCACCACCGTCCATCAACCCCGTCATCACCGTCGGCGACCACAACCCTCACCGCCCTACCATAGATCAACCACCACAACCATTCTTGCCGTCACTCTCTCATCATTCCTTCTCTCTCCGACCCTCCTCCCTTCTCTCAGAACTGCCACCATCACCCCGTCATAGGACCACCACCTCATCGGAAGCCAACCAATATTCAAGAAAAGCCATCAGATAACAATCCTTACCTCATCACCCTCACTCTGGCGATGAAGAGAACAACAATGGTGCACCTAGGCCCCGCCTCCGGTGATGGCAGCTAGGGTTCCGGTTAGATTTCAGTAAGGTGTTTTGGAGACCTGGCCACTGCCTCAACGAACCTGTTGTTCTGGTGGTAGGGTTTTTTTGTTCTTGTTAGTGTTAGATCTGAAATTGCTAGAGATGGAGAGAGAGAGAGATGGATTTGCATAGAGATGGATCTGTAACTTGCGAGGTTTCTGGTTCTAAATCTGAACCGGTTAGGGTGAGAAAGAAATGTTAGGATCTGAGTTTGAATTACTTGTAGTTTTTGTTTCAAAAATGGAAAATGATTGAATTAAAAGAGATTTGCAGCGGAATAAGATGGATAACTTTTACTACAAGCAATGGTCGTTTGTTTTCATCATCATCATGCTTTCAAGTTGTTAACTTGCATGTGATTCACAAACTCCCCCCCAGCCTTTGCAATTACAGTTTGGTAATGAGAAAATGCAGAGAAGATGATATGAGAAAGTTGATCTTTTAAGAGACAAGTTTAAAGGTTACATGAGTTACCTATTTATACTAACTATCTAACCTCTGAGCATCTTTGATGAGGTCAGGGTTGATAGTGACAGGAAACTAATATGTAACTAACTCTAAACACTTCTTATACTAACTATCAGTGCTAGGCATTGTTACATTGGTTAACTAAACTAATGACTAAACTCTGATCACTATCCTCTGTCCCTTGTTAACTCTGGCAGACCTTGAAGCTTTGTGAAGGCAGATGATAGGATGATCAGTCTTTATGGAAAGCAGTGTAAGTACATCAGAGGTTATAACCTCTGATAGTTGAACCAAAGCTCGGATAGTGTTATTTGGCTTTATATCATATGTTCCTTTCATAGGGTTTAATCCCAACAATCTCCCCTGGAATAGATGATGCCAAAAACACTTTATTCTTGGTTTTTATTCCTCAGAAGGAATTCTCTTATTTGACCTTTGAATTGAAGTTCAAAGTCAAGAGATTCTATGTCATCAGCATCCTTCACCAACTCTAAACATAGTAGTTCTTGGAAGTCTTCTACTGTAAGCTCATAAGCATCTTCCATGGATAGTTTAGTGGTTGCACCATCAGACTTGAGCAATGTCAATTCATGGGTGTCTTTGTCAACCTTCCATTTTAGAATTTTTGGGTCTGATGGTTTTCTTGAAGGAGCTTTTATTGCAGAGGTTTGTAAGTGAGCCATCTTTGGTAAATCTTTAGCCAGCTTGGCACTTGTATCATCTGTGTGATAATCAAACATATTCTGAATCCCTTCTTTGATAAATGTATCCTCAACTCTTTGTCAGTCTTTTCATTCATCTCCCCTTGCTTTTCCTGTGATGCAGGGCAAGTGTAGAGTGGGCAGATGTTGAGCTGGACTTTTTAGAGAGTTGAGCTCTGAGGATAACATCTTCTTTTGAATAGTTAGGCTTGGGAGGCATGGATGGATCCTTTTTCCTTCTCTCTTCCAAACTTTTGTAAGTGTCTATCACCCTCACCTCTCCCCATCTCATCACTTGGTTTTTGGAACCATAATGATTTTGAATCAGTTCTTGCTTCATTCTCTTCAACTTCAAGGCATTTTCAGTGATATCTTTCTTGTATAAATCCCAGTTGGGAGGAGTTGCTTTTTAAGAGGGTCTTTCAACATTTCTTGCATTCTGTTGATTTCCTCCCTCAGTTCATCTATGCTCCAATCCCTGAACTGTGGCCTTGTTGCCTTATACATCTTCTTTTTCATGATATACTCAATGAGTTCACTCTTGAGCAACTTATCTTCCCTTACTGACAACTGGTTACTCAGATCCTTGACAAAATTTTATAGAATGGTGACTTTACTCAGTTGAAAGGACATGATAATCTGTACCTCTCTATCATTTTTACAAGCTGATTCTCTTTTGGCAATATCCTCTGCTTGCTTCTTTTTCAATTCTAGATAGGCATAGTCATTTTGCTGGTCTTGGATAGCCATCAAGCGATAGAATTGTTCTTTTGTCAGGGTCATCCTCTGAAAAGAAACTTAGGATCTCTTCCCTGACTGTTGGTAAATCAAGAGGATACAACTTTGATGCAGGAATGACTTTAAAAGTTGAAGAAGTTATAAGCACTGATGTGGGGATCACTGGTGTTGATGATAGCGGAAGAGGTGCAGAGATCTCATCATCATTTATCACTTTTGTGATTTTCCTCCTTTTAAACCTTAAAGTAGGTGATGGTGGTTGTGGGTTTTGTGGTGGTGTGGATAATGGTTGAGTTGATGTGGGAAATCTGATCATGGCAGTGGATGGAGTTGCATCTGTTGCAACCTCTGCTGTATCAACAGATGTTGACACAACAGTTGTTGTAACATCTGCTTGTGGATGTGGGTTGTGGTTTTGAAGATGTGATAGGTTTTTGAGAGGCAGAGGTTTTCATGGTTGGATTGGTTTCAGGCTTAGTTTTAGGAGGTTTGGATGTTGGTTGCCTGGCTTTTCTAGCAGGAGCTCTTTTTGATGAAGTACCAACCTCTCCTTTTTCTTTTTGCTGATCAATCTTTTTCTTAATCAACACTCTGCTATCCTCAATCACATTCTTCTTGTGACTAGCCCTTGCCTTGGCCACAATTACTTCAGTTAAATCTTTCTTCTTTGAACCATCAGGCCTTGGAATGTTCAATGTAGGTCTGGCCATATCATCATCTATTATTAGCTTCTTTGGACCCAAAGGTTTCTCCCCCTTTTTGGCTTCATCTGTTGTAACAAATATAACCGTTGGAGGTGCATGGCCAGTGGTTGTGAGTAGATGTGCTTTGATGGCTTTATTGTCTGCTGCAGTATCTTGATACCATGATTCAAACATGTTTCTAACATCATTCATCTGGTGCTTGTGTTGTAAATCCAAATAATGTGGTTGATGTTGAAACAGAGGGTTAAGAGCTTTTTTGAGATCAGCAGTGGCTAGAACAAAGGGTTGACTTTTTGTAGCTATCATCTGCTTTAGTAAATCTTTTATTTCACCAACAGAGTTTTCTATTCTGGTCACTCTCTTCGTCAAATCCTGGTATTTTAGATCATCACCTAATTTAATAGGATCATCTGAACTCCTACCAGTGGTGGTAGTTATATCTATGTTATCATGAGCAGTGGTTTTAGGACCAGCTTCAAACATAGATGCCCCTTTGTCTTGGTACTGGGGACTTTCCACAATTGAGGTAAAAGTTGTTGCCTTAGCAGTGGTTGCCTTCAACCAAGTCTTATTAATGAAACCACTGTCCAACTGAGAACTAGGGAGTTCAGCAATTGTAGTGGCTGCTTGTGTTGAACTATCACCAAAGGTTACATGTAACCCAAAGGATGTAGCCTCCCAGCCACTGGATGAAGTATATTCTCAGTAATAGGTTGTTGAGGAGTGCTGGTTTGTGTCTGAACTATTTCAATTGCATTCAGCAATGGTACAATTGTGCGTGGAAGTGAAGGTATTGGTGAAGGTGGTTGAGTAGAAAGCGACATTGCCCTGGGAGAGGGGCTGTGGAAGATAGACCCAAGTGGATCTAGAGCTTCATAATTTGGTGTCCCTGTGTCTACAACCTTTTCCTTTTGTGAGGAAGAAGGAGGAGTTTCAAAGTCAGTGGGAGATCTTTGAACCATCTGCTGTGAAGAAGTAGCAGCAGTGGTTTGTGACTTTGGTTCTGTCATAGGGTTACCTCTGGGATCTCATCTTCCAGAGGACCCTTTTTGGGTTTGGTGGGCTTTTTAGAAGTTGTTTTTGTTTTCTTTTTGGAAATTTTTGGTGTGGGTTTCAGGGCAGCGGTTGTGTTGCCCTGATCACCAAGAGCAGTGGGCTCAGTAGCAAGAGGTTGAGTTTGAACATTTTGTTCTGGTAAAACTTGCTCATCCTCCTCTACTTGTGTTTTCTCAACTTTATCTTGGTTTGTTATTCTGGTGAAAGTTTCATGATTAAGGCGGCCTGGATTAACTACAGCGCCAATTTTACTTTCAGGACCTTTAATTTGATCCTTTAAGTAAACACTCAAGAACCGTGGATGCATCAAAAAAGCTTTTCTTTTTTCAATATTTTTAAAATTATTCACAAGATCATTGAACAGTATCTAAGAGTAGTTTAAATCGGTGTCAGTTAAAATTGCATACCCCAGATATTGCATGTTCAATGGGATTTCATTGAAAGTAGTAGATTTTGCTGAGAGACAAGTAAGAATTGTGTGAAAGAAAAATCTCATCTCAGCAGGAAAGTTAGGTTTAAAAATGGTCATACCTTCATCTGGCCGATATAACCTCTTTCCAGAAACTCTGCTTGGATCTCATTAATGGGAAATGACACAGGGTGTTGTATGCCATTTAACTTGAAAACTTGAGAGATCGATTGGGGGCTAATTTGCAGCAACACTCCCCCTACTCTTGAAATTATTGTATAAGGAACACCATCTGCAGATGAGTGAACCTTTGCATTTTTCCAGAAATCATGAAGAGCATCACTGTAAATGGGGGCTTTGACGGTTAACATGTGCAAGAATTTAGACTTTTACAAAATTGGAATCATTGAATGATAGCGAGTATTTGCGTCGTTTTCTTCAAGTATGGCAGTGTAATTGTGTGGGGTTTTGATTATAATAGTGAAAGGTGGAGGTTCTTGTTGCGATTTTGCTTTGGATTTTGAAGATTTTGATTTGGGAGCCATGGTGTTTGAGAGAAAAACTGTTTTGAGATTTTGAAATCGACACAGTTTAGAGTAACCACCGGTGAGATAAAACAGGGGTTTTATATGGGTTTTGAAAAGTGAACATGACATGGCATCTATTGCAAGATCTGATGGCTAACATCTGGCCATATGTAACCTCCGATGAGAAAAGTAACTGTTGATGTGGCAAACCACTGTTTTAGGACAGAGGTTTGGACAATACTGATTTTGTTAACACTATCAAAGGATAGCCATCAGTGGTTTTGAATAGGTGGATAAATAGAAGTCAGAGGATACACTTTATCAGTGGATAAGATTTTAAAGCCTATCAGAGGTTTTGAGCAAACAGATGTTGTGATCAGACTTTCAAAGATTTACTGAAAAATTTTCAATTTTAAACTATTTTTAAGGAATTTTTGAATTTCTGAAAACATTTTGATGCTATGTACACATGGATCTACAAGAAAACTTGTTTTTAATCCATGTTTAGCATACCAACCTTGAGATCAATTTTTCAAAGGTAGATGTATCCAATGCCTTGGTTAAAACATCTGCCCATTGATCTGAAGTATGGACATGACGCAAAGAAATCAAACCTTTTTCATAGCAATCTCTCACAAAGTGATGTCTGATGTCAATGTGCTTTGTAGTTGAATGAGAAACTGGATTTTTAATGATATTTTCAACAGCTTGACTGTCCAATTTGAGTGGAGTCTTTAGTGTAGTGATACCAAAATCCACCAACTGGTTTTGAAGCCACAAGAATTGAGCAGTGCAGCTAGCAGCAGCAATATGCTTTGCCTTAGCAGTGGATGTTGAAACTGCAACCTGTTTTTTGCTTTACCAAGACACTAGACAATCACCTAGGAATTGACATCCTCCTGATGTGAACTTCCTTGTAGTTTTACACCTAGCAAAATCACTATCTGAAAAACCTGAAAGCTCAATATTCCCATTAGTTGGATACCAGATACCAAGTGTGGGAGCACCTTTTATGTATCTTAATATCCTTTTTACAGCAATAAGGTCAGACTTTCTAGGTAATGCCTGTGATCTGGCACAAACACATGTTGCAAACATGATGTTTGGCCTGGATGCAGTTAGGTACAATAAATACCCAATCATGCTTCTATAAAGAGTTTGATCAACAAGGTCATCTTTACCATCAATGGTGACTAGCTTGGAGGTTGCCATGGGTGTGCTACATGGTTTACAATCATCCATATCAAACTTGTGAAGCAGTTCTTTCACATACTTATTTTGATGGATAAATGTACCATTGTGCAATTGTTTAACTTGAAGACAAAGAAAACACCGGAGCTCACCCATTGCACTCATCTCAAACTCTGCTTCCATGAGTTTTCGAAACTCTTCACACATAGCAGTGCTTGTGGAACCAAAAATGATGTCATACACATAAATTTGGACAAGCATCAAATCTTTTCCTTTCCATTTTAAAAACAGGGTTTTATCTATTTTTGCCTCTAGTAAACCCTATAGATAAGAGAAAAGTGGATAGAGTTTCATACAAGGCTCTTGGTGCTTGTTTCAAGCCATACTTGCACCTCTCTTTGAACAGAGGTTTTGTTTAAGGCTTTTGTAACAGATGTTTCAATTGGTTCAAAACTCTGCTTGGATTTATTTCCAACAGAACTTGAACTTTCTCTTTCAAGTGCTTTTGCCTTAATCTCTTTTGCCTTTTGTTCATAGTTTTTGAGATAGGCACACTGTTGAGTTGAGTGATTTGTTTTGCTGCAGATGGTGCATTTTGAAGAGTTTTTGATAACACAAGTTTTGTTAATGTCATAGGCTTTTAAAAGAAAACAATCTGCAGCCACATGATTTCTTTTTCACAAATTCACAAAAAAAGTTTTTAATCTTTACTCTTCTTTTCCTATCAGACTTTTTCTCAGCAGTGGTTGTAGCCTCTGCTGGCACATCTTTGATGTCACACCCCGACCCGCAGCGGAATAAGAGTCGGGGCATAATTGGGTTATCACAAAGCTCATGATATGTACTATTATGTTTCATATTTAATAAAGTCAAAGTTACATTTCCAAATATCCAAACATGTCCATACAATACAAAGAAAATAAACCAAACATAACTATTCCAACTCTAAATCATTTTATTCTTCTAGTCCAATCCTATGTGTTTCTGGCTGCTACTGGTTCACCTGTATCATGTGTAAAAATGGGGGTTTTTGGGTCAACATAAGTTGGCGAGTGAACCTTGTTAGATAAACATTTATTATTGATTTACTTGTTAGTTTATCAATGAAAAATTGTGCATAATCATAAATGAGCAAATGTAAATAACCAAGCAGTGGCAAATAGCAATCACAACTTATAACATACAATAACATATGATAGCATACATTAACATACCAACAGCATACGATAAATAACATAAATGAACTGTGCGATCAAGGCTCAATCAAACGGAGCCGATCGTGTTGCATGTACTGAAAATGAAAATGTCTGTGCGATCAAGGCTCAATCAAACAGAGCCGATCGTATGTGGGCACGCCAGGTTCAACCTCATAATGAAATGGGGAACATGCTCAACGCTCATAATGTAATGGGGAGCGGCGGCCTATGAAATTGCATGTACTGAAAATAATAATTTGCATCCAACAATAACCACACAACAATTGAAACATACTGAATACACATGTTCATGATATGATGTATGCACAATGGTTTAAATATAATATATATATCAAGACACATGATACACCCCAAAACGTGATTAATACGGGGAATTTGTAAAGATTCACTCACCTTGGGTGCGTTGGATTGGAGATGGTGAGATGCGCACGAATTGGGTGAATGGAACAATGAGAAATACTAACCTAAATAATAACGGAAAAATATATTAAATGAGTGGATTTAATTAAGGATTTTAATGAAATTTTTAGATATATTTTTGTGAGTTTAAGGCTATTTTCTATCTTTAAAAATGTTATTTTTAAGTATTTTTAATTGATTTTTAAATTAAATTAAATAAAAAAAATATAAAAAAAATTGTTTATTTTGCGTTGACCGTTGACCGTTGACTTGTTGACTTGTTGACCGGTTCGGTCAGTGGAATTGTTTGCGCCGGGTGAGGCTCGAACCCGAGACCTCCGTACGCGTGCACGCAGCTCTACCAACTGAGCTACGTGTCTAACCCGAAATAATCTTGTTTTTAATTATATTTATATACTAATTCGGTTTAACCAAAATTCATTTAATTTCAAAAACATTTTAATTCAACGAACCGGTGCCAGTATCAGGTTTCGAACTCGTGACGTGCGATTCAGTGTTGCACACAGTCCACCGCTGGACTGTGTGTCTAACCTGGTTAATATCTCGGTTTTTATTATACTTAACAACTAACGGGATTAACCCGGTTTAGTTTTAAACAAAAAGGCATTTTATTACGTAAGGAGTGCGTGTATCAGGGATCGAACTTGTGACGTGCGTGTATAATTTGCAGACAGTCCACCGCTGGACTGTGTGTCTAACCCGTTCATTTTACTGGTTTTAAATAAACTTCTAACTTAACTAACTTCGTCTTCTACATTCAGATTACAGTCAACTGATTCACTAATCCGTTTCTTGTTTTTATGATTAACAAACATTCTTAATGCTAAAATGAAATGGCAGAGACGGTAATTAGGGGTGAACATACCGATGATCGGTTTATTTCAGAATTCCGGCAATGTGTCGGTCCCTGTTTTTATGCTCTTCAACTGAACAAGACAATTAACCGTTTTTATTAGCTAATCGTGAAATTGAAGTGATCAGCAAATGTTAACAGAGGTTTGAATGCCCTTACCGATTCTCAGATGAATATAGAGATTTTCAGAATCTTTCCGGCGAACTGAAATTAGCTGAATACAGTGCCTGAATTCGATTTCAATTGAGAGGTTTAAGTTTGAAATAGCCTAACAATTGTTGAAGTACAATGATATTGAAAGATTTACCGCTTGAGGATGAATACGGTTTTCCGGCGAATTTTGCAGAAAATTCCGGCGAGTTGATTTAGACGTTCTGATGGTCTGAAAATGTGACGAAAGTGAAATGGAATGTTGGTATGACGTTTCTGAGTCACGAAAGGGGTCTGGAGTTGAAGTAATCTGGACTTGATTCTTTTCGGTTATAAAAACCAATAGTAATGAAAATTGATGTTCAATCACTTCTGAATTGATTAAAATCATCGGTTCATCGGTTATAGACGTGAATGAGCGATTAATCAAACGATTTGACGATTGAATTGCCGATTTCCGTTTCTCAGTTGGCGCAACCGGTTTAACCGAGTTTGTGTATAAATTATATTTGTTTCCTAGAGATAACAGAAAACAACAAGTGGCGGAGTGGTGATGTGAGTGTGTGCTAAGTCTTTGGATTCAGTTCCGGCTGACCCGGGTTCGAGTCCCGGAAGCAACATTTCCTTTTTATTTATTTTGTTTTAACTTTTTATCAAATATAATTTTTATAGTTTAGTTTATTTATTAATTATGTATCATTTTAAATCAAAATAATCATAAATATTCAACGTGACATTTATAACTTGATATTCGATTACAAAACGGAGCGGGTTTTGAAAACCCGTTTTTGACAAATGTTACAGTATCCCCTACTTTTAGGAATTTCGTCCCGAAATTTAAGTAGTTGAAGTAATAGGAAAAAGATGCGGGTATTTTTCACGCATTGAGTCTTCACGTTCCCAAGTAAACTCAGGTCCCCGTTTCGACTCCCAGCGTACCCTAACAATTGGAATGCGACTTCGTCGTAGACGTTTCTCTCCGAAGTCCATGATCTATACAGGTCTGTCAATAAAATGCATAGATTCATCAATCTGAATATCTTCCAGCGGAATGTGGAGGTTCTCATCAGCGAGGCACTTCTTCAAGTTCGACACGTGGAATGTGGGATGAATCATGTTGAGTTCTTCTGGTAGTTCAAGCTTGTATGCTACAGTTCCTACTCTTTCGAGTATCTTGAAAGGTCCTACGTAGCGTGGTGCTAGCTTGCCTTTTTGACCAAAACGAACTACTCCCTTCCACGGTGACACTTTTAGAAGTACATGATCACCAATGTTAAACTCTAAAGGCTTCCGTCGTTTATCTGCATAACTCTTTTGACGACTCTGAGCCGCTAGAAGATTGTTTCGGATTTGATGGATCTTGTCTGTGGTTTCTTGGATCAATTCTGGACCAGTGATTTGAGCTTCCCCAATTTCGTGCCAACATACAGGAGATCGGCACTTACGACCATATAAGGCTTCGAAAGGTGCCATGCCGATACTTGAATGATAGCTGTTGTTGTACGAAAATTCAACTAATGGTAGGTGGGCGTCCCAATTTCCCTTGAAGTCTATGACACATGCTCGAAGCATATCTTCAAGAGTTTAAATGGTGCGCTCAGACTGTCCATCAGTTTGAGGATGATAGGCGGTACTGAGATCTAATCGCGTACCCATAGCGGATTGTACTGCTTGCCATGTTCATGAAGTGAAACGACCATCACAATCAGAAATAATGCTTAACGGTATCCCATGTCGGCTTACGATTTCGTCGATATAAATACGGGCAAGTTTTTCGTTCTTGAAATCTTCGCGGATAGGAATAAAGTGAGCTAATTTTGTAAGTCGGTCTATAATTACCCATATAGTGTCATACCCACCAGAAGTGCGAGGTAACCCGGTAATGAAATCCATGGTTATATTTTCCCACTTCCATACAGGTATTTCAGGTTGGACCAGAAGTCCTGAGGGTCTTTGGTGTTCAGCTTTCACCTTGGAACAGGTAAGGCACTTAGAAACAAAAAAGCAATATCCTTCTTCATTCCAGGCCACCAATAGGTATATCGTAGGTCTTGATACATCTTATCGGCTCCTGGGTGTATAGAGTATCGCGTTATGTGAGCTTCCTTCATAAGAGTTTCGCGAAGATTGTTGTGGTTAGGAATCCAGATACGATCTAGGTAGTACAGAATACCGTCAGATTTAGTTTCAATTTTTAGCTCAGCTCCACAGGACATCTCCTTTCGTACATCTTCTTCCGTTATTGAAACGTGTTGGGCTTCTCGAATTTGATCTTTAATGTCGGTTATAATTTGCGAACATAGAAGACGAATGGAGTTCGCATAACCCTTTCGACTAAGCGCATCAGCCACCACATTTGCTTTGCCAGGGTGGTACCGAATTTCGTAGTCGTAATCATTTAGAAGTTCGACCCATCTTCATTGCCTCATGTTTCACTCTTTTTGATTGAAGATATGTTGAAGACTCTTGTGGTCTGTGTATATTTCACACTTAGTACCATAGAGATAATGTCTCCATATCTTAAGAGCGAACACAACGGCTCCAAGTTCTAGGTCATGAGTGGTGTAGTTCTTCTCATGCGACTTGAGTTGTCTCGAAGCATAAGCTATAACTTTTCCTCTTTGCATTAGAACGCAGCCTAATCCTTGCCCTGACGCGTCGCAATAGACCACGAAATCATCACAACCTTCAGGAAGAGTAAGGATTGGTGCATCACAAAGTTTTTGTTTAAGAGTTTGGAAGGCTTCTTCTTGCTTGGGTCCCCATATGAAAGGTTTTCCCTTATGAGTTAAAGCCGTGAGTGGTACAGCAATGCGAGAGAAATTTGAAATAAATCGATGATAATAACCAGCCAAACCAAGAAAAGATCTTACTTCAGTTGGTGTACGTGGAGCTTGCCATTCTTGTACCGCTTTGATTTTTGAGGGGTCGACATGTATTCCCTTGTCATTAACTACATGCCTGAGGAATTGCACCTCTTTTAACCAGAATTCACATTTGGAGAATTTGGCGTAAAGCTTTTCCTTCTCTAGAAGTGCAAGGATGAGTCGAAGATGACGCTCATGATCAGATTTAGATTTTGAATAAATAAGAATATCGTCGATGAAGACTATAACAAATCGATCAAGATAAGGTTTGCAGACTCTGTTCATTAGGTCCATGAAGACAGCTGGTGCGTTGGTTAAACCAAATGGCATAACCATGAATTCATAATGGCCATAACGAGTTCGAAAAGCAGTCTTAGGGACGTCTTCTTCATGCACTCTAAGTTGATGATAGCCAGATCGAAGGTCGATTTTTGAAAAGCAGTTGGCACCTTGTAGTTGGTCAAGAAGATCATCAATGCGAGGTAATGGATAGCGATTCTTGATTGTTAATTTGTTGAGCTCCCTGTAGTCGATGCATATACGAAACGATCCATCTTTCTTCTTTACAAAGAGGACAGGTGCACCCCAAGGCGACGAGCTGGGACGTATGAATCCCTTGTCAGTCAACTCTTGTAATTGACTGGCTAGCTCTTGCATTTCAGAGGGGGCTAACCTATAAGGAGACTTTGCAACTAGTGTAGCACCAGGTATAAGATCAATACGGAATTCGACGTCTCTAACTGGAGGAAGTCCTGAAATGTCGTCAGGAAAAACTTGTGGGAAATCTTTTACTACTGGAATGTCTTCGAGTTTCTTCCCCATGGTCCCCTTTTTGATGATATGAGCTAAAAACGCGACATAATTTTTGCGAAGATATTTTTGAGCTTGAAGACAAGACATTAAGCTGAGCCCTTTTGACGAGGTTTCTCCAAAGATTCGAAGAGTCTGACCGTTTGAAAGAGGAATACGTATAAATTTTTCGCGACATACAACTTCTGCCTGATGTTGACTGAGCCAGTCCATACCAATTATGATATCGAAACTTCCCAGCTTCATAGGAATAAGGTCAACTGAGAAATCGTGGTCGTTTAG
This sequence comes from Scalesia atractyloides, assembly GCA_947069175.1. Classification (NCBI taxonomy): domain Eukaryota; kingdom Viridiplantae; phylum Streptophyta; class Magnoliopsida; order Asterales; family Asteraceae; genus Scalesia; species Scalesia atractyloides. The sequence continues at coordinate 36,407,309 of CAMTDV010000030.1, forward strand.
GGTGAGTGTACAGTCGCGTATAACAGAGTTTAATGAAACTGGTTTCCCGTCAGCAACTTCTACCGTTATGGATTCCGTGAGCTTATCCCGATTTTTGTTTAAGATAGGTTCAAATTCAAAAGACACAAAGCTTCTATCCACACCAGTTTCAAATAACATAGATGCATATCTACCATTTATAAGGAACGTACCGTTAACCACATTGCCGTCAGCTCTAGCCTGATTAGCGTTAATATTGAAAGCTCTTCCTCTTGCAGGTGGAGGAGCTTGGTTCGCTTGATTCACCGGGTTGGCTTGGGCCTGAGCATGAATAATGTTTACCAACCTTGGACAAGTGTTTCTGAAATGGCTTGGGTCTCCGCAATTGTAGTAAGCCCGCATAGGTTGGCCCATAGGATAATTAGGTTGGTAATATGTTTGGGCTAGGTGTTGGGTGGGTGGTAATAGTAAGGGTTGTTGGGCTTGGCCCATTATTTGTTGGTGGGTTTGGGTTGAAGGTTGGTGGCGGTTCGTTCGCTGAGGCATGCGGCAGGTTTGAACAGTATGACCTGCCCGACCGCAGCCGGTGCAATATTGGCAAGGATGATCAGGAGAATGGTGATATTGGCAACGGTTACATTTTGGTAACGGGCCAATGTAAGGTCTTCTGTATGGTGCGGGTGAAGGAGCGACCTGGGTAATGGGTGCAGCAGTGATAGGGGAGTTGGCTTGAGTAACAGCGAAATTTCTGGTGTTGCGCTTCCTCTTGTTAGCAAACTTAGAGGAAGAGATAGGATGGTTCGAAGTTTGACCCTCAACAGGGGCTTTCTTTTTCTCTTCTTTGAACTTCCTGTTGCGAATTCGGTTCTCGGTCAGTTCAGTTGCTAGCTCCATAGCAGCTTCAAGTGTTACCGGTGAAGTGCTGAGGACTGAATCTTGAATTTTCAAGGGAAGTCCTCGAATATAATGCTCAATCAGACGATAAGTTGGGGTGAATAAATTTGGAACCATTTGGTTCAACTCCAAGAACCTCTTGTTATAAGTGGTATGGTCTCCCTCCTTCTGCTTTAGAGCATGAAATTCATCCTCCAACTTTTTAATTTCACTCCTAGGACAGAAACGCCTAGTCATGATTTCCCTTAACTCCTCCCAAGTTAAGGCCATTGCATCTTCAGTTCCCCTCTTCCCTTTCTCAGTATTCCACCAAGTGAGAGCTACCCCAAATAGTCTCCCGGTGGCGTATCAAACCTTGCGATCCTCAGGACAATCACAGTTGAGAAAAGTGTTTTCCATCTCCTCGAACCAATGTAGGAGGGCAGTGACACCCTCGGTCCCTTCAAATTTAGGAGGATCACAAGACTTGAAATGTTTGTATGAACACTTGCTGGTAGGAGGGTTGTCGATGTTCTGGTCATGTTGCTGGGGAGGGTTAGTAGGATTTGTAGCGAGGGCTTATTGCACTTGGACCACAATGTCAGGCAGTATCGTGGCCATTTGTTTCGCGATTTGTGTGGCCAAGCGTTCCTGAGACCTTCCTGATCTTTTTCCCCTTCGTTGTTGTCGGGACGACATCTATAGGAACATACATGAGAAGATTGTGAGTTTTTGGTGTCTTTTTAGGTGTCATGTGTCTTTAAGAAAATGAAAATAACATAAATATCAATAATCCAACTACATCCATAGGATGTCTTGGGTTTGTTCATGTTGGGCCTCAAATGTCCCCCATACCTTCACCTATATAGTCATGTGGGCCCCCATGGCTATTGGCTTGGTAGGATTCACATTAGTATTGGCAATTTAACACTCGCATCACCCGAATGCAAACCACAAAATATGTTCATGAGATGTTTGGTCGGAACGTGTCCAGGTGTAGACACAATGACAACTCAAAGTGGGGTTAGCTCACACGACGTTTGGTATAGCATGCTTTGGCCTAATAGGTACTTCATACTCTCATCGTTAGTCCCCAGGTAGGCAAACTGGTCCTTTATTTTGGATTTATACGAATGCCAGCCTAGACAGGACGTTCCGACTACCGGTACTGGTACCCTTCCAGTTACTACATGCCCGTCATGAGAACTCACTTTGATGAGATTTGAAAACACAAAAATCATTGTAAAAGCAATCATGATGTGGTGTGTGCTTTCATGGATGTGATATGTTATGAGTATATGATTCATGATAGGCATTATATGATAATATATACTTATGAACATGCTTGCATAACATTGAATGTAACATTTAACATAAAACATATAAACATCATGAAATTTGGCATGTAACACACAAAAATCTTATAAGTTTCTAATCAACTATAGTATAGGCTCTAAGGGTCTAATAACCTATCCTATATCCCTATAGTCATGGCTCTGATACCAATCTGTCACACCCCGACCCGCAGCGGAATAAGAGTCGGGGCATAATTGGGTTATCACCAAAGCTCATGATATTTACTATTATGTTTCATATTTATTAAAGTCAAAGTTACATTTCCAAATATCCAAAAATGTCCATACAATACAAAGAAAATAAACCAAACATAACTATTCCAACTCTAAATCATTTTATTCTTCTAGTCCAATCCTATGTGTTTCTGGCTGCTGCTGGTTCACCTGTATCATGTGTAAAAATGGGGGTTTTTGGGTCAACATAAGTTGGCGAGTGAACCTTGTTAGATAAACATTTATTATTGATTTACTTGTTAGTTTATCAATGAAAAATTGTGCATAATCATAAATGAGCAAATGTAAATAACCAAGCAGTGGCAAATAGCAATCACAACTTATAACATACAATAACATATGATATAATACATTAACATACCAACAGCATATGATAAATAACATAAATGAACTGTGCGATCAAGGCTCAATCAAACGGAGCCGATCGTATTGCATGTACTGAAAATGAAAATGTCTGTGCGATCAAGGCTCAATCAAACGGAGCCGATCGTATGTGGGCACTCCAGGTTCAACCTCATAATGAAATGGGGAACATGCTCAACGCTCATAATGTAATGGGGAGCGGCGGCCTATGAAATTGTATGTACTGAAAATAATAATTTGCATCCAACAATAACCACACAACAATTGAAACATACTGAATACACATGTTCATGATATGATGTATGCACAATGGTTTAAATATAATATATATATATCAAGACACATGATACACCCCAAAACGTGATTAAAACGGGGAATTTGTAAAGATTCACTCACCTTGGGTGCGTTGGATTGGAGATGGTGAGATGCGCACGAATTGGGTGAATGGAACAACGAGAAATACTAACCTAAATAATAACGGAAAAATATATTAAATGAGTGGATTTTATTAAGGATTTTAATGAAATTTTTAGATATATTTTTGTGAGTTTAAGGCTATTTTCTATCTTTAAAAATGTTATTTTTAAGTATTTTTAATTGATTTTTAAATTAAATTAAATAAAAAAAATATAAAAAAAATTGTTTATTTTGCGTTGACCGTTGACTTGTTGACCGGTTCGGTCAGTGGAATTGTTTGCGCCGGGTGAGGCTCGAACCCGAGACCTCCCGTACGCGTGCACGCAGCTCTACCAACTGAGCTACGTGTCTAACCCGAAATAATCTTGTTTTTAATTATATTTATATACTAATTCGGTTTAACCAAAATTCATTTAATTTCAAAAACATTTTAATTCAACGAACCGGTGCCAGTATCAGGTTTCGAACTCGTGACGTGCGATTCAGTGTTGCACACAGTCCACCGCTGGACTGTGTGTCTAACCTGGTTAACATCTCGGTTTTTATTATACTTAACAACTAACGGGATTAACCCGGTTTAGTTTTATACAAAAAGGCATTTTATTACGTAAGGAGTGCGTGTATCAGGGATCAAACTTGTGACGTGCGTGTATAATTTGCACACAGTCCACCGCTGGACTGTGTGTCTAACCCGTTCATTTTACTGGTTTTAAATAAACTTCTAACTTAACTAACTACGTCTTCTACATTCAGATTACAGTCAACTGATTCACTAATCCGTTTCTTGTTTTTATGATTAACAAACATTCTTAATGCTAAAATGAAATGGCAGAGACGGTAATTAGGGGTGAACATACCGATGAACGGTTTATTTCAGAATTCCGGCAATGTGTCGGTCCCTGTTTTTATGCTCTTCAACTGAACAAGACAGCTAATCGTGAAATTGAAGTGATCAGCAAATGTTAACAGAGGTTTGAATGCCCTTACCGATTCTCAGATGAATATAGAGATTTTCAGAATCTTTCCGGCGAACTGAAATTAGCTGAATACAGTGCCTGAATTCGATTTCAATTGAGAGGTTTAAGTTAGAAATAGCCTAACAATTGTTGAACTACAATGATATTGAAAGATTTACCGCTTGAGGATGAATACGGTTTTCCGGCGAATTTTGCAGAAAATTTCGGCGAGTTGATTTAGACGTTCTGATGGTCTGAAAATGTGACGAAAGTGAAATGGAATGTTGGTATGACGTTTCTGAGTCGCGAAAGGGGTCTGGAGTTGAAGTAATCTGGACTTGATTCTTTTCGGTTATATAAACCGATAGTAATGAAAATTGATGTTCAATCACTTCTGAATTGATTAAAATCATCGGTTCATCGGTTATAGACGTGAATGAGCGATTAATCAAACGATTTGACGATTGAATTGCCGATTTCCGTTTCTCAGTTGGCGCAACCGGTTTAACCGAGTTTGTGTATAAATGATATTTGTTTCCTAGAGATAACAGAAAACAACAAGTGGCGGAGTGGTGATGTGAGTGTGTGCTAAGTCTTTGGATTCAGTTCCGGCTGACCCGGGTTCGAGTCCCGGCAGCAACATTTCCTTTTTATTTATTTTGTTTTAACTTTTTATCAAATATAATTTTATAGTTTAGTTTATTTATTAATTATGTATCATTTTAAATCAAAATAATCATAAATATTCAACGTGACATTTATAACTTGATATTCGATTACAAAACGGAGCGGGTTTTGAAAACCCGTTTTTGACAAATGTTACATTTGATAGGGATCACCAGTGCTTTGGGGCTTTAATACCATCAGTGGTTGTGTAGTCCATTTGCTTAAAGTTCTCTAAGATATCACATTCATCTGACCAGGTTGGTTTAAACTGATATTTTTCAATTTCTTTATCTTTTGTTGAAACCTCTGGTTTTTCCAAAACAATTTTGTTTCCAGCTTTATCTATGATTTTTATCTCTTCACCAGCCAAATTTGTAGGGACAACTTCAACCAACTCATAATCAATTTCAGCAACATTTTTCTCATTTTGGTCATAGGCTCTAAAACCTACACCAAACTTAATGTTGCTCTTGATCTGAGCATCAAGCATAATTTCATAACCTTTGCAAGACTCACCCCATTTTTCACAAGTGATTTGGGTTTCTTCTAACTCCTTTTTACAAACTTGGTATTTTTCTACCATAGTTTGGAGTTGGTCCTTGGTTATTCTTGATTCATGTCTTAGGCTACTCATTTCAGAATCTTTTTCACTCAACGTTGATTTTAACTCTTTAATCAGTTTTTCAAAATTAAGTTCATCTTCTAAAATTTTGTTTCTCAGGTTTTCATTCACCTTTTTGATGTTTGAAAAAGCAATGATGCATTTTTCAAAACATAGATCTTTAAGGATCTGAGGTGATACCTTTGTAGCAGCCATGAGAGCACAATCACACTCATCTTCAAACACATCAATGTTCCATGGGTCAGTAGGAGAGTTCTTTTCCTTATCAGCAGCATTTTGTCTTTCTTCACTTGAAACCACTGTTTCATCACAAATTTGAACTTCATCAGATTTTGACACTATCTCCACAGATTCAACACCTTCAGCAATTGTCTCTAAGGCCATTAAACAAAATTCTTGTTCAACATCATTTTTGGCCATTAAAGCAAAGTTTTCATCAGTCAAATCCTCAGGCAAACTGCTCCAGTCAACATAACTTTGTGTGAAAAAGCCTTGGTGACCAACCTCTGCTGGACTAGCAGTGGTTTAAGCAGGTTGTGTAACAATGGGTGCTTGTTGAACAAGCACTTGAGGATGAGATGGTGCCTGAACATATTGAACTTGTGGAGCAGTGGATTGAACATAATGCACTGGAACAGTGGTAGCAGGATGTGCAAAGTGGGCAGTGTTTTGAACATGTTGAGCAGGGGCATATTTGGAATAATGAGCAGTGTTTTGTGTGTGCTGAGGTCTAGGGCCAGGATTAGTCAATATTGGTCCAGAACTTTGAGACCTGCATTCTCCAGCAAAGTGTCCTAGCCTATTACACTTATAACACTCGACTTTTGATTTATCCAGCCCAACCTTCAACCCCCCATGCAAACCTGGGAATTTTCTACCAGTTCTCTTATAAAATTTACTAGCCCTAACACTCGATAGGGCCAGTTGGTGCAAAATATCCATTTCCTCATGATCAGAAGGTTCAGTGTGTTGTAAATCATTCAGCTCAAAGGATAGATTGTTAGAGATTTGGCTTTCCCCGCTAGCAGTAAAAGCATAGTTGGGTGCATATGTTTCAGATCCAAAGTTCCCACCAAATGTAATATCTATATAGTGATCATAACTTTGGTCCTTACTGCTACCAGTACCCTCTTCTTGGCCAAAAAGAGCTGTATTACCCAATGAGTAATCATCAGTCATTTTGTCAGAATCTTGCAACTTCTTTTTCTGGTTAACTCTCTCTCATAAGTGAGGAGTATCTGTGAAGTTGTGTCAACGACATTTCTTTAAACCAAACAGATTTTCGCGTTACATAAGCTACTGTCTCCCACTTATCTGGTAACGATCTAAGGAAACGACTATTGACAGTCGAATTAGGAAAAACCACGTTAACCAGTCTAAGTTAACTGATGAGACAGCTGTAACGTTCAAATTGTTGTGTTAGAGACTCTCCTTTCAAGTGACAAAACATTTCATACTGCTGATTTAGAACTTCTCTATTACTTTCTATCACTTCCTCAGTCCCACTGAATTGCTCCTTAAGTGAATCTCATAACTCCTTTGCACTATTGCAATGGAGTAGACCAGCATAAATTTCATTGGGTAAGGCGGAAGCAACTATGCTAAATGCCTTAGCATCCAATTCAATTTTCTGGAAATTCTGCTCCGAAAAGTTTTCAGGATTTTTTGGCACTTGTTTGGTTGGATCCTCTGTGCTTGGAACCATTGGAACGTGAGGTCCATAAGCAACAGATCTCTAGCAACCGGTGTTTTGCTGAGTAAGGATGTGACCCATCCGTCGTTGCCAAATGAAATATTCATTTCTTTTGAGCATCGGCGGTTTGAACAAGGAACCAGAATTGGCATACTGTGTGTTTTGAGACATTTTCACTTTTTTTTTCATAGATTTTGTTTTAAAACTTTGAACGTAATAAAACTCTGAATATCAAGCTAAAAACAACCAAACTGATTAGCAAGAGAGCTGATCTGTTCGAACCAAATCGATTGTTAGATCGAATTTGATGAATCAAGCTCTGATACCAATTGTTAGGATCTGAGTTTGAATTACTTGTAGTTTTTGTTTCCAAAATGGAAAATGATTGAATTAAAAGAGATCTGCAGCGGAATAAGATGAAAAACTTTTACTACAAGCAATGGTCGTTTGTTTTCATCATCATCATGCTTTCAAGTTGATTAACTTGCATGTGATTCATAAACTCCCCCTCAGCCTTTGCAATTACAGTTTGGTAATGAGAAAATGCAGAGAAGATGATATGCGAAAGTTGATCTTTTAAGAGACAAGTTTAAAGGTTACATGAGTTGCCCATTTATACTAACTATCTAACCTCTAAGCATCTTTGATGACGTCAGGGTTGATAGTGACATGAAACTAATATGTAACTAACTCTAAACACTGCTTATACTAACTATCAGTGCTTGGCACTGTTACATTGATTAACTAAGCTAATGACTAAACTCTGATCACTATCCTCTGTCCCTTGTTAACTCTGGCAGACCTTGAAGCTTTGTGAAGGCAGATGATAGGATGAGCAGTATTTATGGAAAGCAGTGTAAGTACATCAGAGGTTGTAACCTCTAATAGTTGAACCAAAGCTCGGATAGTGTTATTTAGCTTTATATAATCTGTTCCTTTCATAGGGTTCAATCCCAACAAGAAAGAAGAAGAGGGGTGGGTTGAAGGTATACAGATGCAGATGTTAGGACAATGATGATGATGACTATGAACTTTAGTTTTTTATTTTAAATTGTTTGATTAAATTACTAATATAAAAAAACAGAAAAATATATTTAGGAATAAATAATTAAAATATTTATCTATAAAATTACTAAAATACCCCTCCTCGTAACATACATTTTGGATGGAGTTAGATGCGGGGAGCAAAATGGGAAAAGCGTAGTAAACTATTGGAATAAAATGGCTATTTTTAAAGGATTGGGGCAAAACCGTTAAAATGTTCAAATCACAGGGAGCAAAATGGAAGTTTACTCATCCTTAACACAATTTGTATAATTATTCTTTAACCACTTATTCACTTTACTTAACCCAATCTACAATCTAACTTTATTAACCCAACTACCCAAGCCCAAGCTCAACCCCAACCCCAACCCAACCCAACCCAACCCAACCCAAAGATTTTGAACTAAAAAACATAACCCACACCAACCCACCCATGACCCATTTAAATTCCAAATCCCGCTCCACATAGACGCCCAATGACAATAGTCTACAACGACTCACGACCGGACAGGTTTTTTTGCTGGAAAATTCAAAATTCCGGCTGTTCCGAACATTATTACGTCAGAATTCCGACTTAGAACGGGTATCTTTTTTTAATGGATTATTTGCAGTTGTTCTAGACTAGTAGTTAATGATTTTGTTGTTTTATTTTCAGCTTTGTTTTTTTAAACGATTACTAATCAACATTTAAACTAGAACTTAAATGTTTGAAAATTATGGACTACAGTATTGGTACCATGATTGTTTATATTATTTAAGTGTTTAGTGTTGTTTTGTAAACTTACGGAACAATTTATATGTGATAAGAACCATATGTAGAGAAGTTATGACACGATTTCTTAAGAAGAAAAGGGTTGGGCCACTTTTGTTCATTGGATTCTTCTAATTAAAGATCATGCTATGTTTTAGATAAGTTTTTCTTGTTGTTTTATTTAATGATTAGGAGTTATTTTTGTTGTTTTATTTAACGATTAGGAGAAATGGAAGTAGGTATGGTTTGAACTTTGATGGTTTTTTGTTGTTACTTTACTTACTTATGATCGTTTTTATGTTGTTTACTGTTTAACTTGAAACTTTGTTTGTTAATGTGATAGGAAGTTAGGAAATGGGCTTTGATTGTTTGAAAATTGAAATTGACCAACCCGGCCCGCTCTAAACTTTGTTTGCTTATGGCTACTTGTTTTACATGACGTGACCTGACCCGATACGACCCGCTATGAAATTTTTTATGGTTAATCTTTTAAAAAAATTTCGCACCCCAAGGGAAAAATTACTGGGTCCTCCTCTGCACCTCACGACTTTAATAATTCATAACCACTATCAACCCTTATCTCTCACTTTGGGCATTAGCCTCTTAACATCTCACCATACACCTTATCAACCCAATTAATTTCCAAACTCAATAAAAAATTATACATCATCCATTTTTGGAATAACTTTTATTTATTTAAGATAAACATTTTTTTAAGAATCATTTACATACATCCCCTTCTAAGATCATTTATTACATATTTACTCTATTCTTAATATCAATTACGTATTTTCCCTTTTTAATCCATCTATATTATATATTTCTCCTTCCTAAAACATATGTGTTACATATTTATCAATTTGATTTAAAACACACTTATTTAATTACTATTTTACCCTTAATTAACGAGTTAACTGCCATTTTCGTCCATGTGGTTTCTTCACTTTTGTCATTTCAGTCCAATTTTAAAAAATGACCCATTTTCCTCCCCGACGTTCTGGAAACGTGCCATTTCAATCCAAAAAGCTAACCCCAGTTAAAAATCTCAGTTTAATGAAGAGCAAAAACACTTTCAGTTGGCTGGGTTTGAACCCGTGACCATTCGATTGGAAAGAAACGAATTAAACAGCGTGCCAAAGCAAAAACACTTGCAGTTGGCCGGGTTTGAACCTACCAAAAGTGAATGGAAGTTTGTAACAAAATGGGCTTTGGCACGCTGGTTAATTAGTTTCTTTCCAACCGAATGGTCACGGGTTCGAACCCGGCCAACTGTAAATGTTTTTGCCCTTCATTAAACCGAGGTTTTTAACTGGGGTTAACTTTTTGGACTGAAATGGCACGCTTCCAGACGTCAGGGAGGAAAATGGGTTATTTTTTAAAATTGGACTGAAATGGCAAAAGTGGACAAACCACAGGGACGAAAATGACAGTTAACTCCTTAATTAACTTATAAGTAGTATTATAAATAAAGAATAATTAATTAAAATGAATTTTAGTTGTAAAATTAATATTAATCATTTAAGAAAATAGATTTAGATTAATGGACTCTCTTCTCTTTACCACCGGCACACCCCAAACGAACCCTAACCCTAAATTGGAAAAAAAAAATAGCCGGAAAAGAACATCTGGCAGACAGGGATGACGATTGGTGGCTCCAATCGACGGCAGTGTCGATTGATTTCAGGTGGGTTTTCACCTCTGGCAGACAAGGGCACGGTTGGTGGTCGAAACCAGCATTGGCGTGTACGAGAAACGGGTTGTGAAGCCCCTTTCTGGTTCACTGTGACGAGTGGTGGTGTGCGGTGGCTGATTCCTTATATATGTTATTTAAATTTTATGTATATTTCTCTCTCGTTCACAATTGGAAGTTTATTGTATATATTTCATATTAATACAAAGTAAATCAAGTTTCCATGTAATGAGTAACAATGTTGGTATAAGATAGAAAAGAAAGATAATCTGTTGTGAATGTATATATATGTTTGTATAAGAATTGGTTGTAGAAATTCTAAAGTGGATGAAACCAGATTTGAGGAAATTGCAAGGTTCAATGGGAACTTTTTTTTTTATTTTCATGGGGATTTGATGGTGGTAGAATTCTTTAAATTACAAAAGTGGTAGATAGGTAATTTTATAAAAAATGGGAAATATGTAATTGATTTTAAAGGTAGGGTAAATATGTAATAAAGCCTCTTAGTAGGGGAATATATGTCAAAATCCCTTTTAATAAAGTGGTTGGTTAAACCATAACGCTTAGTTATTGTTTACAACCAATCGTTTAAGTTTTACAATCTTAGTTAAAGAATTGTTTTCATAATTAGTAACAAATTGTCGGTTCATTCCGATATCTTTTCAATCAACATACAAACAATTTATACAGCAAGCTTCATAAGTAAAATAAATAAACAGTTGAGTTTTGACACAGATCATACACTCTTCGTGGTTCGACATCCTGACTGCCACTTACTATTTGTTTGAGGTAATTAAGACTTATAAATTTATCTTTGATCGCACCATGACATTCCGATCAGTTAAAAAAACAGTTTAAGGGGTTGAAATTACTTGTGACTATGATTCCTTTGGTGAGGCGTCAATTTCCCAAAGGTAGTTAGTTACTTTTATACAAACCAAGTCCTTTGCGATTTGATCTTATCGTCACGCTTTGGCAAAATCTTACCAACCCAAAGTCCCATTCCAAAACCTGTAACCTCCTTTCGGAGCATTAATATGTTTTGACTCTATGTAGAAATAGTAAACATGAATGTCCTAAGTTAATGGTGACACAATATTATTGTTAGATTTTAAGGGCTAAGCCAAAAGACTAATGACCCATGTTAATGGTGACAATAATATTCACTCACTTTCAATAAATATCGTCTTACCTAAAGTCACTAACACACACAGACACACACCTTGTTAAGCCATGATTCACTTTAGTTAACTCTCCTATCAAGGGGGTAAGTTTTCCCCAAACACCCACACGAAACTTAGCCAAGAATGGCCATGGAGGTAGTTTTCATCAAATTTGAAAGATTATATTAACCAATAAAAGCTTTATTACACTAATGATTTTGGAGTTTTTCTTAATGATTACAATGATTAAAGATAGTGGATAGAACAAAAGTGTGTTGTGGAGAAAAGAGAAGAGTTGAGCAAATGAAAATGGAAGCCAAAGGCCTCTATTTATAGGTTGTAGGGCACCCAGACACAGTGCGTGTCTAGGAGGCACGATTGTGGTCAGCTCTTGTGGGGCCCGATGGATCTTGGCAAATCTTCTAGAAGCTTGGTTTGTCCTGTAATGCCCTAACAAACGCTGGGAATTTTTAATCCAGGCTTCGAGTAGTAGTCTTTAGAAGTGCTGGTCACAGTTTGAGTAATTTGACGATTAGAAGTGAAACCCACTTCTAGTGGTGAAGATGATGACATAGGTGTTTCACCCATGTAAAATCCTTGCTTGAATCATTGATGTGTATGTTGTATGTAATGGATTATTATTAGATATGTTGAGTATGGTATGTACTTTAGTCGATTCTAGCTATATTTGATGAATTATGTATGAACTTGGAAGATCATACATAAATTTGTTGTACCTTGTGCTTAAATAGTGTATGCACACCAAGTGTATGATGAAATGTCTAAATGAAGTTAGGATGTGGGATTGTATGAAATGGCTTGACATATATGAATGATATATGATAATGATGAGATTAGTAGTAAAGTAACTTAAAGAATGTGCGTTAGATGGAACTCGTACAAGAATTCTGGTTGAATCTATGGTTTTGGTCAAGATTATGCATTAGGAGCTTATACATTGTGCTTGAATGGTGATGCTCTTCATGTGTTTTTTAATTACTTAATTGCGATTAAGAAGTGAATGTGTACTAAAATAAATAGCATATGACCTTACTAATAGAGAGTGATGTTGAGATTGTGTTAAATTACTAGCTTTGAATGTGGTTGACAATTGTAGGATCATGAGAGCTTTAGTTTGTATTGATTTGGTTGTACATGTGCATGATATCACTAGGTGCTCATGTGGTTGTAAGCATAGGTGCATCATGAGTATGAAATGTATATAGTGTCATTTTTATAGCCTAATATGATGTTACGGATATATGAGGTTAAGTCGAAAGTTCATATAATAAACCGTTGAATTATGAAAGTCAACTACGCATAAGAAGCATGGCTAGACTTGTTGCCGTAATTGTAAGATTATAAAAAGTCATATGGTACGTGTTATATGGGATGACATGATGAATTATATGAGTTGGAAAGGATGTGATTTTGGGTATATGTCTTATGCTTGTTAGAATTGACTAATGAAAGTCAAATATGAGATATGAAATTGATATGATCGTTAACATGTACAATTATGTATGCTAACAAGAATGTGATTTGTGATGACATGAAAGTATAGGAATCATGTCGAGATGGAATCAAGCACAAAAGGCTAACGAGTCAAGAGGAGGCAAGGAAGCGAATATGAACACGAACGCATAAGGTAAATGAATCCCGAATTCACTTCTTATATTATATTTGATGTTTGATATGATTTATTATAGGGATTCATGTAAAAAAGAATAGGTAATGGTAAGCACCAAGGTAGATATTATTGTTGTGTGTCAAATGTAGTTGACTATGTCGAAGATCGTATGGTAGAAGCAAATGGGTCAAAAACCGGAAGTAGTGTAATAAGATGTTGATTATGGACATTTGAGTATGGTGATTAGTGTGAAGTTTAGGGTTATGAATTTTGGGAGTCTTGTGGGAATGTTTTAGAACGTTACGGAACGTTATGGATCACTTCGGGTTGGAACGACACTTGGAAACGGGTTGTATAAGCTGAAACAGGGAATAACAGCATCGGCAACACAGAGGGGGCGTTGCCGACGGCCTCCCTAGGCGACGATGCTGCCCCCTTCCCCTGACGTGCTAATCAACCGTCTACGCAAATGAGCACCCGACGCAACTATCCAGGAGGGGTCGCTAACGCCATAGTAGGGCGTCGCCAACGCCCCTCATAAACCTGACATCTTGATTTTGTTAGTTATTCGCACTGCAAGTTCCATACCTCCTAAAACCAGTTTCGTAACCCTTAATGAACCCCGAAAAGCGAAAATAATTAATGGGGAGTTATGTGAACTTAATTGAGCTGTGAATAAGCTTGTCGGGAATGAATAAGTATGTAAGCATGCATGTTTATGGCTTACTTACATGCTAGTGGGGGAACCCATAGGTAAACATGAATAGAAATAAGCACACACATTGGTTTGTATGTATGAGACTTATACGTATAGTTGATTGTGACGGAGAATTGCTAGTATGAATATATGGGAATATATGTAAGTTGTAAGTAAGAGCTTGGATATTGAAGTATGTTTGTTCGTATGTATGTATGTGTGTGTGTATGTGTGTATGTATGCATGTATGTACATATTTGGCTTCAATACATATATTTGGCTTCAATAGGTTTGAGTATTAACATTACTAATCATGTGCCTCGAGACGAAATGAAGGTGCAGGTGTACTATTGTTGGTCTTATGAAGATTTGACATTGGGATGCATGATTGTATCCGGAAAGATAATCGAGATGATTAGCATAAGCAGAGAGAATGTGGCGTGGTTATTTAATTATCTTTAGATTATGTATAATGTCACCAAATATTCATGATGCAGTTGTATGTGGTGATTGCAAGGTATATGGAATTATCATCACTATGGAGTGTAAGCGGTAGATGATCGAGTCAAAGTATGTGGTTTGTACGGGGGCAAGTTCATATAGTTTATAAACGTAGATTATGTTTTATCTTTTAAATAAGGATAAAGGATACAATAATTGTAAAAGGGATTATTTCAATGGTTTTTAGTATGTTAAAATGTTATAAGGAAAGAAATTTTATGGTTTGCATTTTTCGTTGCGTCTTTTTGGATAAAAAGAATTTAGGGTCTTACACAAAACTGAATTCGCAAGTGATAACTGACTGATAAGTGAGAAGAGAAAAATGTCCTGATAATCCTTGTGGTTTGCCCATTTTTCACCTTTAGTCCCTAACTTTCTAAAATTATAGCGATAGTCCCCAACTTTTGAATTTTCGTTCCCGAATAGTTCCTGAGCAGATGAGGGTTAGTTTTTGATGTTAAGTGGGTGTGAAATGACCAAAATACCCTTATTGTTAAAAATAAAATATTAAAACAAATAAAAATGTGTGGGTCCATTTAAAAACGTAAAACTATATTATCCATCTTCTTCTTGATCTGGATCTTCTTCTTGATCTGGATCGATGTTTGGCCAAATAAAACCACCAACCTCTAATCCAAAATCACTAACCTGTAACCCCAATCCTCAATAAATACCCATATAACCACTCTATGTTATCTCTAATGTCACTCATCATCTTCATCTGAGTGTGTGGCCAGACCTCGGCCGGAGAAAGGCTAGAAAGCTGCGGTAACAGTCCACCGCCTCCACCGTCCACCATGCCCGCCTCCACCATCAGCCCCTACACCCTCCACCATCACCGTCACCGGAAAAACGGCTGATTCAAGCGTGTCTTTGATACAGCGCCATCGTCATCATCAGAACCGAAGCCGCCACGAGACGCGTCTATCGGTGAATCTGCCGGTCTCTACTTGTCTCTGATGATTTGCAGATCCACATCATCCCCTTAAGCAAATACAAGTCGTGGGATTTGATTAGATTGAGACATGATCTGATGAAGGTTTTAGGATAAAAATGATGAACTGAATTAGATAAGCATCATATAGAGACAAAAACGGAACAAGGGGATTGGGTTTTGATGGAAGTTGGTATCATATTCCATGATATTAATATAATAGAACCACGTAATTTATTAATTTGTTGGGTTGGAGTAATGTTTGTTTGTGTACTGTATCGTATTCCATGGTGGATTGGTGGCAGTTGGTGTTGAAGATGGATTGAAGAGGTGGTGTGGGTTGGGGGAGGAAGATGAAGTTAAAAGAGATGGTGGGTCCATAAACTTATGTATTTACCTTTCACTTGTAGTCCTCACTTTAGAGTAAGGGTATTTCGGTTATTTCGCACCCACTGAACACCAAAAACTAACCCCCATCTGCATCAGGGACTATCCGGAAACGAAAATTCAAAAGTTGGAGACTATAGCTGTAATTTTAGAAAGTTAGGGATTAAAGGTGAAAAATAGGCAAACCACAGGGACTATCCGGGCATTTTTCTCAAGTGAGAATATAACCTTTGCAAATTCATCCTTTTTGAGTTCCTGATTGCTAGCTATGAAGTTGATCATTTTAATTTTGAATTACAAGGCAAAAATGAAATTAAAAAAAAAAACAAAAAAGAAGAACTGAATTAGTTCTCTAGTTGTGGGTTTAAAAAATCCAATATTATAGGGCAGCTCATAGCAACTGTCAAATGTGTATCACAAAATTCAAACTATGATTTCTTTCACGTGCTGCATGGTTTGTACAGTTATTAGAACCGGAAAATCAGGAAGGGGATTCTTTGACGTGCATGTCGTTGGAATTAATACCATTCCTTTGGTTTAGTTAAGTAATTAAAAATTCGACAAAATGAAAGTTATAATGTAGTGAAAATGATATATTAGTCGAGACGATAATTTTAATAATACATAGATCCATGATGCTATATCTTAAAATTTGGATTTTGAAATATTATAGATATGATATTAAAATAGCTGTTCCGTAGGGTAATATTCAACGAGTCATAATGTCAGTATTAGAAATGATAAATGCGAATCCTATAACTTTGTTGTAAATTAAGTTTCAATTTGAAATTAAATATTTATGTAATAAGATTTGTAGGATACGAGTCAAATGCAATATGCCTCCCTCCCTCTCCTCCTACAAGTAAGGGTGCGAATTTCAAGATTTACACGAACTTAATAAGAAACTTGTGAGTTTGTGTTTAATTTAAAGAGATTTATTTGTTTTAGTTGCAGGTCGAATTTGGAACGGGACATGTTCGGGTAACTTCACGGATTAAATGTGAAATGTTACAAAAATACATGTTTTATGTCGCGTCTTTAACTGCTTCGACATTAGTTCCAATAATTAAAAGAGATTGACGTGAATTAATGCGAAAGTTTATAGTTTAATATAATAAAATGCAAAGGTAGCTTCGTTATTATCGATAGGTAATGGTCTGAAGTTTTAGCCTCCATAAATCCTTATGAAAGGTAAGTTAGGGAGCCAGGGTGGGTCAGTTCATGACTCAAAATATATTTGTAATGATCCAGGCCCTCTAGTCGGAGCTTGTGCCACCATTGAAATTGGGATGTTAATTATCCCCGTAGTCCGACATTGTGAATGGTTTTCGGGAGGGAAACTACGGGTGTACAACGTTAATTTGTTTCTTATGAGAAAAAAAGTGACATTTGGTGTGTTGCATAACTCTTTAGCCATAAGTATTTCTACTTAAATTGTATTTTGCATGGTGCAGGTCATATCATTTCTTATTATGTTCAACTTTCAATTGGGCTGGTATATACTAACTATATGGTTGTAAAAGTCCCATTTAGGCTCCGAGTAGTCACTACATGGTAGGCTGTTGAGGCCTGGTCTGAGTACTTTCTGAGTACTACGTATATATTTGAAGTTTATGTAAATCTATGCATCTTTACATTATATGTTTATAGAAGTCGTCAATGTTGTATGGCTATATACATAACTTAATTGGATGCTTAAATTCATCAAATTTGATGTATAAATATGTAAGTTCAACAAATACGCAACTCACCTAAGAAAAAAAGTGAAGCAAAAATACGAAGCAAGCACTTATCATTTAACTGGGCACATAAATGAAATATAATATATTCGGTAATTAATATTTAGGAATTATAAAACGATATTTCTAAATATGAGAGGTAGTAGAAAATCTTGAGCTCAAAAAATTATAATGTGATTGTGATGCAAACAACTACTTATTTATTAGGTATTAGATTCTTACATTTTAGATCCTTAGCATAACAAAAAAAAAAAAAAAGATTAAAAACCAATAGAGTTAAAATCAACTTTTTCATTAATTAAGTGAATAATAATTATGAGGTTACACTAAACAAAAACAAGATTATTACAATAAAAAGCATGACAATTATAACATATCAAATGTTGAGGTGATTAATGAGATATAAAGCATTGCTACTCATCCTTGCAATACTCATTATGCCACTCTTGATCTTCTTCTTCACCTCCGGGCTAACTTCTTCATCTGAAATTCCATCTGTGCATGAGTACTCGTCGGTGATGGCCGCACTAGTCCAAGTCTGGGCGTTAGAAATCACGAACTTCTTATTTTTAGCCGATTTAAGGCTGGAGAGCGCGTTGAGTGAGTCTTTGATTTCACCAATGGAATCCTTAATATCTTCAATGCAGTCTTTGAGGACGGCAGCATCACCTTTGGTTATGTTCTTGGCCTTGGCTAGTTTGGAGATGGTGGAACGAGTGGTGGAAGCGGATTTGAGGGTGACGGAGAGGGCTTGTTTGACGAGTCTAAGCGGGTTTGATTTGACTGCCGCAGCATAAGGGAGGAGGGATTTTAAGCAAACCGATGGGTAAGTGGTGGTGTTGCATGATGTTTTGATATAATTGTTGTAGGTTTTAGTAGTGGTGGTGTTGGCGGCGGTGGTGGTAGTGGTGTTTGTTGTGTTGGTGGTGTTGGCCATTGTGGTGGCAATGACTGTGAGAAAGAAAAGTACAAAGAAGTTGATTTGAGCCATTGTTGTTTGTTTGGGTGGTGATGATGTTGAGAATTTCGCTTCTCAATTTATAGGGAACTTTCTTTGGAATTTGAATAATGCTTGTTTCATAGTTGACCAAAAAACAGTTAAAAATATCGCACTTCTTGTTTGTCCACGTTTATGTATGATGTTTATTAATTATCTAATAATCATTTTAGAAACTGTTTTATATAAGAAAATGTTTAGCATTTTGCCTTCATTTATACAGAAAAAGTATTATTCTTTCAATATTACTAATAAGTTTAATGATTTTTTCTATAAACAAATTATATTATGTGGAAGGCTGTGGAGGTCATGGTTAAGACATGATTCATCACGTAAAAACATAAATGAAAAGTCACACCACTCATTTGCCTCACATGGATTAAACCATTGCAATCATGGTCTTCTTTTCTATTTTTCAAGAATTTTTTTCCTTTTTTCTTTAGACAAAAATAAATTAAAATAAATAAGGGGATAGTGGTTTTGGTTATTACCACACCCTTAGAGTAGTAGTTTTTAGGTGGTGGATTAGCAAGTGGAGGTGGCTCATTATCGACGGAGAGAGTCAATTTAACTGAATTCAAATTTTCTTTAAGTTTGCCATCAATCCAAAATTTTAAAAGAAAAAACAACTTTGGTGGGAGTCCATTGCCGATGGAGAATCCGTTAGTAATGAGAGAGAATCTGTTAGGCTATTGGGTATGGAGGAGTCTCGTCATTTAGAAATGGGCCTTTACTTAGATGACCATGTCGGGGGGGGGGGGGGGGGGGGGGCATCACCCCACCCAAGTGATGAACATACGGTTGGGGTGATGAGCCTTCCACTTTTTTTTGTTATTTAAAATTCAATATTTTTTAAACATAACTTAAAAAAGTTACATAACTTGAAAATTCAAACCATGACATAACTTAAAAATTTAAAATATTACATAAAAAATCTAACTTGAAAAAAATACTAGATTACTTAAAATTAAAAAACCTACAAAGTCCATTTTTTGTGATCTTTTATTTTATTTATTTCAAAATTTGACGGTCTTCTTCCAGATACGCGTTGATGCCGGTTGTTACTATCATCCATTCCTCTATTTGTGTTGCCTCTTCTTTCAACCTAAGTCGTTCGTCAACTTTACGTTTCTTCACTTTTACCTTTTCGGCTGCGACATCGGTGGATGCTTTGAATTGGGCCATTAAATCGTCCATTTTCGAACTACTCCCTGATGCGGATTGTTTTTTTGCCGTCGCCTCAAAACATTCCACGCTCGGACATGTGGGAAAGCATGCTTATACTTATCTTCCTATTTACCTATTGCCTCATTGAAAACGTTCTCTTTGTTCCACCCACTTGGACGATTTACATACAAATTGTTATAAAACCCACAAAAGTTTCGGAGCTTAGTAGTCATCCTTCAAAACCTGGAAGAAACAGAATCGAGCTCTCAACATGCGCCTTGCTCCATAATCTCATGGAAGTTTGCAATTCCTTTTAAAAGTTTTCTCCGGTTTGGTTGTTAACAACATTTTTTAAAGAGTAAATTACATTTTTCGTCCTTTATATTTGTGTCGTATTACAATAGATGCTCTTTAACTTTAATAATTACAGTGACAATCATTTCTTTGTTAAAAAACCTTCCAAGTCACTTTCTTTAACCCACAAAAGTTTCGGAGCTTAGTAGTCATCCTTCAAAACCTGGAAGAAACAGAATCGAGCTCTCAACATGCGCCTTGCTCCATAATCTCATGGAAGTTTGCAATTCCTTTTAAAAGTTTTCTCCGGTTTGGTTGTTAACAACATTTTTTAAAGAGTAAATTACATTTTTCGTCCTTTATATTTGTGTCGTATTACAATAGATGCTCTTTAACTTTAATAATTACAGTGACAATCATTTCTTTGTTAAAAAACCTTCCAAGTCACTTTCTTTACACTAATAGGTTAGAGTTTTTCGGTTAATGTGCAAGACACATGGGGTATTTAGCTTTACCATTTTATTTGAAATAATCTTTGTTAATAAAACAAAAACAAATAACCCACACCCCTATGTCTCTTTCTCAAAATCTGGAAAACTCATTTCTTCTTCATCTCCCCCTCACCACCTCCCACCCACATCATCATCTGCCACCACACCACCTATGTCTGTCACAAGCACCGCCGCCGGAATAACCACCAAATTCGGTGCCATCTTTACCGTCGTCGCGAAACCCCTAGATCTAGGACGTGATCTCCGTTTGGTGCCATTGGTTTAGAGAGAAATATTCTCTTTTAAATGATAGTTTGGATTCAGGTCCATCACAAGAGATTCAGACCCAGCACTAATTTTGTAACCTCGTATTCATATTTGTGTAAACTAATTTATTTTACTTGGATTTTATGTCTTTGGACACTTGGTGTTTCTGACTTCATAAATTGTTTTTTGTAGACGACCACTGTATATCATCACTACTTGAGGAGTTCTCCAATGATCTAGAGCAATTTATTTCACAAGTTTCTCTAGGCATGCTGGATTTTGAATTATTCTGCAAATCATTCGAGGTACTTGGAAGATTAAGTTTTGCTCATTTTATACGAAAATTGTATCATGTTAAGAATGATTTATGAATGATTGCTTTAATCTATGTTTTTAATGCAGTACCTCTTTATGCCAGCACCTCGATTGAAGGAGGCAGCATGAGGTTTCAGTTTTTTTCTAAACATATACCTACTGTTCATTTGTTTTTTTTCTTTTTCTTATTAGGTATTTTTCAAATTACTCAAACAATGAATATCATGTTCTAAGTTATTTATGGAAGATAACAAATTTGAATGATTTAAGTTTTTTTTCTTTGGTTCATAGACGATGTAGTTGAAGTGGTTGAAGATGGTTGCTGATTGGTTGTGATGGGGGATTAAAGAGTAAACATGTTCATTTTAATTTTTGGTTATAAGCTTAAGTTAATTACACAAATAGTCCCTAAGATAGTAAAAAGACGAATTTACCCTCATGTGGAATGCACATGACTAGATCTAATTTAAAAAAATTAATTATGTTAGCACCAAAGGACCTATAGTGTAATGGATTTTTATTAGTAATTCTTTTATTGTAGTTGAAATTCGTGCTTCAATATGTCATGTCTTCGTTATGGTTACTTTATACCTTGCGACTGTTGATATGCAACACTGTTGCTGCTCTTTGCCTCGCCACAAATACATACATGCCTTCTTAAAAAAAATCTAATCATCTATAATATTCTATACATCTAGTCTAATAGTAAATTTGATTTTGGTTAAGATGTATAGTACCTTAGCATTTGTTTTGGAAGTATATCGTGTGTACTGGACCTGTATCATAATAGAAAGAACACAATCAATCTTGTTAATATGTGCATCATATTTTCCTATGCAACTTCACATTGAACTTAATAATAACCAATTTGCAGCGCACTCATATCTATTCGAGTCTAATAGTATCTACAAATGTTATGAAACAAACATAAACATAAACACAAATCACAAATAATACGATATAGTTAAAACGTTTTGAGTCCGTTTGTATGTGAGTTTAATAGTTTAGGGCTTGTTGTAGTAGTTTAATAGTTTTGGAGGGCTGAAATTGTCAGTTTTTCTAATCTGTCCCGTCAGAAGCGGCGTAATTAATTTACCCGTGTAATTATAATTAAGCGGATTTGCCGTGTTATATATACAAGCAGCCCACACTCTAGCATTCCATGTTTCTTGGACTAGGTGTGTTTTAGGTGTGTTATTCAAGCATTTTTCTACTCATGTTTAATTCCAATATCCTCCTGGCTCTTTGATCATGTTATACATTATGGGATTCTATATCAACATTGGTTGATACACATTGGTCAAGATTCTTCATCTTCAATTTGTTTTTCTTACTTTTATCACTCAAACACCCAATTAATAGGTGTTTGTGTGCTTGTCAATCATTATTATCAATGTGATCCAAAGTTGATTTAGGACTCACAATTTAGTAGCATAGCCTTTGTGCTCTTGATTGACTGATATTTGTTAAGATTTTAAAAGTTTAGACGTGTTTTTCAAAGTTTTTTGGAAGTTTTGGTACAAATAGCTTGATTCGGAGTGTTTAATGAAAAGGTTGTTGTTAATCAGTGTTTAGGTTTATATTTAGGTCATTTTGATACAAAATACCATGGTTTTTGGGCTATTTTGGTGTGATTAGAGGGTTTCTGTTTGTGTTTAAAACAACCCATCTGGGCGTAATTAACTTTGAAGTTCGCGTAATTGTTGAAGATAGCGTAGATACATCTACGCTGATCTTGAAGCCTGCGTAAATATCATTCAACGTTTTTATCCGAAGTTGACTTCGGGGTCAGTGGTATAAATCTCTTGCGATTTTATCACGATGTTCGACGTTTTTAGCTAGAATGATTGTGTTTGTCTGGTTTATCAGCGTAATTTCTATTTACACCGGTCCAAGAAACTTGCTTCATAAACCAACGTATTTAAGGTGTGAGCGTAATTGACTGAGTTGTACTGATAAATGAGCAACCTGCGTAAATGTTTCGTATTTATGCCCAGTAACATAAACATGCGTAATTAACCGCGTAATTGTGCCCAGTTACATAAAAAGCTGCGTAATTAACCTATTGTTAACAATTTGAACCTAAAATCAAATCAAAATGTCACTTAATCAACTGAATCTAATTGCTCAGGCTGAACTTGAAACCAGAACCACAACCCGTCCTCCAAAATTGAAAGGATCAGCTGAGTTCAGTAGTTGGAAAACCAAATCAAATCATTCTTTAAGTATACGGACTATACTCAATGGATCTTTGTTACTGGCGGACCCCATGTCTGCATGACAGCTAATGATGACATTCTTGTAATCAATCATGATCCCTCTACCTTCTCCGATGAAGATAAGGCATTGATCCAACGTGACCGTCGTGCTCACGCTGCTCTTACAATGGCCTTATCAACTGATGATTGCAACATGTTTGAGGAATACACTACTGCAAATGAACTCTGGTTGGACTTAATTGACTACTACGAAGTCAACGAAGAAATGATTCAGAACAAGAGAGACATGGTGAACTAATTCAAATGAACTCTGGTTGGACTTGACTGACTACTACGAAGGCAATGAAGAAATGATTCAGAACAAGAGAGACATGGTTGGAAACCCCGTTCCTAACCGTGCTGCAATCAAGAAGCTTTTGGACTCTCTTCCAAAAGAATGGAACTTGCAATGCATGATGATCAAAAGAGACTTCTTGAACAGTCTGAACCCAGTCACGCTTTCAGATCTTATCAACACTCTAAAGTCCTTTTATATGGATGTCACCAAAATAGAAATGAATCAAGTCGGATAATCTCATAAATCAGTCCATCTGTTGCTGCTCCCTAGAACATGGCATTCCTTGCCCCTATAACCCCCGACAGTTCAGACTCACAAGAAACAAATGCATCTTACTTCAACACTGCTTCCGCAAACTCTACAAAGGCTCCACAGTCTAATGAAAAAGCTATTTGGTCGGTGATGCTCAAGCTCTCAAGATCTCCACTGAATATGTTGCTCGTTTTATCACCTTTCTGAGCAGTTATGAAGCACTAATGTCAGGATAGCTAAAAAGAGAAGTTTTTACCACCGAAGACATGTATCAGGTAGATCCAGATGATATGGAAGAAATGGGCTTGAAGTGGCAGATGACAATGATCACTATAAGGCTGAAGAATTTTCAAGACAAAACAAGAAAAAGGTTGTCGCGTGGGAAAGCTGGCTTCGACAAATCCAAGCTTCGGTGGTACAACTGCAAGAACCTAGACAAATCCAAGCTTCGATGCTACAACTGCAAGAACCAAACGTTACACAGTAACGAACTGACACCGAGCAAAATACTGAAAAAGATGAAAACACGATATTTATACATATATTTTAAAACATGAATTGGTTTTGCGAAATTATCATGCTTTCGAACGTCACAGAACGCATACGTGAACGAAAAACGTGACCGTAGGAAACGCATCGACAATGAAACAGAAGAATCAGACTCGTGCATTAACTTAAACACTGAAATATTATGACATATTTAGCTTCGTAATTGAATTCTAATATTCGTAGTCGAAATCGGATCGAAAACGGAATAGAAATGACAACCAAAGCACTTTACGCAATTTTAACGCAACTGGCGAAGGAACGCGTCAAACACCTACTTCCGACACTAGTTTACATATTTCTTATCCTAAAATAACATTTTACGTTATTACACGAAGTTCGGGTTTAAAAACAAGCCTCGTAGACGCATCAGGGCCGCTCAAAACAATAGAAACGGGCTAATGGGCCTTGGGCACAACCCACCAAAACCCTAGGTATTTAAAGAACTCAAACCCTCATTTCCCTCATTTTCCCCCTCAACCATAGCCGTCATCTCCTTTTCCTGTCATATCCGGCGACAAAACCCGGCCAGTCACGGCGGTGGCACGGCGGTGCTTCGGCGCTGTTTTTCTGGCAAGTGAGCGCGCGTACCACCCTCCCAAATTGAGTCTTCTGAACACGAATCAAACATCTGTTTTTCCGTACTATGATGATAATTTCGAACCACGACCGCCATGATTTTCGAGATTTTTCTCCGGTAAGCATGCATCCTCTTCGTCTTCGTTCAGATCGGCGGATCTATCTTTCTTTTAAAAAAACTCCTCTCATTGCAGGGGTGTGGGTGTTGAACCATGGTGGTTGACGGCGACAGTAGAGCCGCTGGGGTAGTAACGACAGGTGACGGAACAAGCCGCAGCCAACGGCGCTGGGGCCGGACGGCGGCGGCAGCAGTGGTTATGTTTTGGTGTGGGTTTGGTTTGGGTTCACATCGTCTAGGTTTGGGTCAAAATCATTCAATACCGGGTTTTGTCCGGTTCAGGTCAAACCTAGTCAACGTCGGTCAAACATCGTTTTCGGGTCAATTTCGGGTTACAAGGAAACTAAGTTGTTCGGATCTTGTTTTGGTTCGGGTTGCGGTCAAATGCGATCAATTCGTTGAACACGGTCAAACCCAGTCAACGGGTCAGATTTGGTTCGGGTCAACTGGTCAATGCTAACCTTAGTAAAATATTAGTAACGCAAATTTACTAAATAGTTATTTTAATTTTTGTCCTAACGCGACATCGAGCTCTAACCCGAACCAACCAACAAACCTTTAAGAAAATAAAATCCTTGGTTTTATATGTGATTTGTTTATATAACTTGCATACATACATATGTTTATATTAGACAAAAACCAAACCGACAAGTGATATTATAATATATGTATGTATATATATATATATTGAATTTACGAGATGATAAATTGGCGTTTCGAATACAATTGAAAGATATACATATATTTTTGTTGAATTCTTGTTGAGTTTTGAGAATTTATCGACAACTTGCATTGTCGCGATCATCCAAAAACAGAGGAAACTCTGCGTGTTTTTGTAAAAATCTGTAATACGAAATGTGTTATGAAAAAAAAAGACGAAACCTATCGGGATTCAAGGTATTTTATACAAATAAATATAAGAATATATTTATTTTGACGACTTTTTATAACTCATAAAACAAGTTAATATCGTTCAACACATGCGGTTTACAAGATAACAAAACTTCAAATAAAATAAATATAATTATTTATATTTATTTCAAACGCCTAGGAATTGGAAAATTTGTATAAAATTAATATAGTTATGTATCATTATTTCAAACCTTTCGAATTCGACAATTATATATAATAAATATAATCATATATATATTTATTTCAAATGTCCACAACTAGAAAAGTTTATAAATAAATATAATTATTTATATTTATTTCAAACGTCCAAACGTAATTCGACGCATCAACGTACGATCTTCACATATTTTATTAACCGAGTTATTTTGATAACAAACCAACAATTCCTAACAAGTGTATCACTATATAATTATTCCGATAATTATCCACAAGACGCGGGATTATTATTTCGGCTAGGCGATGTTTATATTCATATACACTTACGTTTACACACACACACACATATATATGTATGTGTGTGTGTGTGTGTCTACATCTTACGAAACACTACGACGAGTCGTATTATTACCCGTTAACGTATATTACGACCATTCGGGAAACGCGTGAATACATTATACGAGCCTATAACAGGTGTTGTTTTTATACAAACACTTGTTTACGTACACGTACTACCATTCGGGACAACTAACATGATTCTATAAATATATATATTTATGTTTTTACATAAATACATTTATACATACCCTAAACCTCTTGGAAATTAAGTGTTCCCAAGATTTAGTTTTCATCATCGATAATAAACGGGATTAAACAAGTATAACAATATCGTTTCCATCAAGTTAACATCTTCCCATTGAATTATTGGTTAACGATTCGATAAAGCTCGGTGACACGTAGTTTAGCTTCATTTTAATAGAAACCTATAAGTTTATTCCTTGATAGGATTGTTATAGACTGCATGCTAGCGAGTTTATGTTTTGGAAACGACATTTTGGATTATATTATGCTAGCTTTGCACTGGATATCGTGGTGAGTTCATAACCCCCACTTTTTACAGTTTTACATTTTTATAAATGTTTTCGGGGGTGGAAAGACATGCAAGTTTTGCAAAAGTACACAATATTTCGATGAACGAAAACTACCTATTCTAAACCATGTTGCAAATGAATTCCAACAAACTCAAGTGGTTTATGAAAGGTTTATGTTATACATACTTTTACAAAATGCACGCGTATTTTTCGAAACGTGTATGAGTTTCATGACTAGTGATGTGATTGTCCTAGTTACAACGGGACTGGTTTGTCCTACATAGGAACAACGGGACTGGTTTGTCCTGCATACGAACAACAAGACTGGTTTGTGTAGCATACGAACAACGGGACTGGGTTGTCCTACATACAAATAAGGGAACTGGTTTGTTCTGCTTACGAACACAAGGACTTGATTGTACTGTAAGAGCCGAGGGTTCTTAAAACTGTACAGTGAAGTTCTCGCTGCATAACGAACTATAACCGCCTGCTAGTCTACCGTCTTGAGTAAACGGTATGGCGAGGCACTCTCTAGCACGGGTTGGTTATAGGCTCATGCGGGCATGTTGTCTTCGTCGTACGCGGACATTGATAGTTATACAAGTTTTACAAATGCAAAGTTTTCAAATGACATGCCAAGGAAAATAGTTTTATTACGTTTTCTCAGTATTATTTAAACCGGTTACCAAAAGATTTATTTCAAATCTTTTTCAAACAAACTATGAACTCGCCAACTTTATGTTTATTTTTTTGCATGTTCTTTCTCGGGTTACATTTCAAATTATGGCACGGCTGGAATAGGAGAACCCATGGGGAATCGAGTACTTACCGGACGTTCACTTTCTAGAAGTATTAGCATTAATTACTTCCGCTGTACAATGAAGATACCTGTCAGATCACACCAACTCTGATTTTGCAAGGTGTGACACGAGCTCTTATGGAAAAGATTTCAACTTGATCAGCTCCACATCTATCAAACTTTCTTGGCAACAAAAATGCAGGTATTCCCAAGGGAGATGAATCTGTGGACAAAGGACAGAAGAGCATAACCAACACAACCAAGCCTGCAGCTGACAAAGGAAAGGAAGAAGTTGGAAAAGCTGAGCCAAAGGAAATGTCTCAAGAAGCTAGTAGCAGTGGCAAGAAAGAGAAATAGCAAGTTCCTAAAGCAGCCATGAAAGTTGAGTCCAGCAAACAAAAGGAGGAGAAGGACTTGGTAAACAACATTCCATATGAATTCAAAGTCAAACTATGCTCACAACCGTGTGTCAATGTCATGGCTCATTATAAATCCATCAACCATGACCGAATCAGAGAAAAGGGTTTGCTATTTAATAAAGAGCTAAAACAAAACGAAATAGCATATCAGAGAAAGTTGAACTCAACTTTAGCTGAGATGCAAACTTTAAAGGAACTTGTTTTCAGAAAAGATTTTCTCATAAATGACTTAACTGAAAAACTAGAAAAATCTTAAAATGAGAATAACAAATGGAAAATCATAACTGACAAATGGAATGTCATTAAAAGGCACTAGTTGATATCAAAAAGTGCCAACGACCGACACATGTGAAGGATGGTATTGGGTACAAAGATAAAGTCGGAAAGGAAAGAAAATTCTTTCCTCCTCCTCACACCAAAAACTATGTACCCATGCCCACTCTTCATCCGGATAACGATCTAATCGATAAAAATGATTTAATTTCTCAAAATACTAGTTGTGAAAATGATAAAATTACTAACGATTTTGAAAGCAATGCAGATGTGATTGAGCATGAGGAGGATGTGTGCGATGAGGATTGTGGTGGCAAGAAAATAGGAATAGGGTATTCAGGCGACAGTTACACTACTGTTAACTGGTTCGCCTGGAATTGTGGTAAAACAAACAAGACTTTTATTCGGGATAAATGTAATAATTTAACTAGGACGGATGACTGTATTAAACCTAGTCTTGTGCCTAAACCTGCATGAGGCCTATGCCTAAACTTGTGACTCATGACCATGAGAATGTAGTGGTTGACTGCTTTGATTTACAATCTACTTTTTATGATTAAAATGTTGTGCATAAACCTCTTATATTTTTTCCAGATTGAAACAAAACAGATTTGGAAAGTTTCTCACTGAGGAAATTCCAGAATTTGTTCCATCTTACACAGGTATGTCAGATTCTGAAAAGGAGTCAAAAGAAGAAAGCAACAGCGAAGACGTAAGCACAACAACTTCAGAGAATAGTGAAGGAAGCTCAAGTGAAGATCAAAGATCAGATGTTTCAACAGCCGATGAAAATGATGAAAGTTGTAGATGAGAGTCGTCTCGATAAGAAAATGAAGAAAATCAAGAGTTCTAGCTCAACTGCATCATCGTATAACATATCATGCAGTTCAAGACTCTCATCGCATACATCATCTTCCAACACATCAACCTCTAAGAAGAAAAAGATACGTTTCACCAAATTAATTTCGTTGTGGACATTTATGACACATAGCAAAACATTCAAAAGCAAGAAGTGTTCCAAACCAGATCAAAATTTCGTTAAAAATATCATAGAACAATTTGACAATTTTAAGAAATCAGTCAGAAATTTTGTTAAAACAACTTGTTTTTGGAAAAGAAAAGAAGATATTATCAAAGAAAATCATGATAAATTAAAAATGTAACGAGTCTGCGTTCCGATCGCTAACTAATTTGTATATATATTCTTTATATGTTGCTGTAAAAGAGAATAAAATACAAAAATGGCTTCGGAAGGAACTTCTCAAGAACTTTAGATTCATAAATGGTGACTTCATTTCTTTCGCCACGATGAGAAAGGAGGAAAGATAGATGGACTTGGAAACATTGTCTCGGGTGCCATAACTCTAGAAGATGTCAACTATGTACCAGAATTGTGCTACAATCTTATGAGCGTATCACAAGTCTGTGACAAAGGAATATCTGTTCTCTTTAACGGTGTAGAATGCATCTTCCGCAAGCCTGGCTACTTACTTCCTCCCAATATGATTATGCTTACAACACCCAGTTGAAATAATACATATGTTCTAAATATGAAAAATGCCAAATCTGCTAAACATATGACATGTTTAATCTCTAAAGAATCAGAATCGAAATCTCTGCTTTAGCATAGGCGAATGGGGCATGTGAACTTCAAAATATGAATAAACTTTCTAAATTAAAATTTAGTAAGAGGTTTACCTATCACAAAGTTTCTTTTTTTCAGAAAAATGTATAGCATGTGCCCAAGGCAGGCAACAAAAAAAGTCACACAAGTCCAAAGCAGTGAACATGATCACTTCTCCATTGCAATTGTTGCATATGGATCTTTTTGGTCTTATTAGTGTTAAAGTTGGCTAAAAGTTTTTATTGCTTGGTGATTACAGACGAATTTTCTTGATTCTCATGGGTTTACTTTCTTAAAGCTAAAAGTGAAACCACTGACATCCTAAATACTTTCATTCCTATGATCGAAAATGTCATCAAACTGAAGGTTAAGTCTATCAGAAGTGATAACGACTCCGAATTCAAGAATCAAATGTTTATCTCTTTCTGTGAAGAAAAAAGGAATTCGCCTTCAGTCTAGTGCAGCAAGAACTCCTCAGCGAAAGAGAGTTGTGGAAAGAAAGAACAGAACACTCATCAAAGCTGCTCGAACAATGCTTGTTGACTCCAAGTTACCAATTATCTTTTGGGCCGAGGCAGTTAACACAGAATGCTACGTATTGAATCGAGTTTTGATTTCAAACCTCACGGGAAAACTACATGTGAACTTCTTTTCAATCGAAAGCCTTTGATAGATTTCTTCAGACCGTTTGGTTGCTCTTACACTCTTCTCAACAGTCAAGACAATATGATCAAATTCAAGGCAGTCGACGATGAATGTTACTTTATGGGTTATTCATTTACTCAGAAGGCATATCGAGTCTATAACAAAAGAACCAAGATGGTACTTGAATCATACTACATCGACTTTCAAGAAGGAAACTACACCAACACTGGAAGTTCTCCCGATTGGTTCTATGATGTAGATGTTGTTTTCAACACCTTTGACATTTCCGAAACCATTTTTGTACCCGCACCAGTAGAGGCCACTAAAATCGAACACTTGTTTGACTCGCCAGACATCGGTTTCACTCCTTTTACCACTCGTTTCACTCCCTTCTCAGCTAACTCAATCCTTCTTGTTGAAGAAGTTAATGGTGACACTTCGCCTGAGAACGCATCTTCAAATGATGCTTCTTCTTCACAGAAGAATGTGGATGATCCAATTCAGGATGAGGGACCGCTAATTATCTATGTCGATGGGCGCTTTACCAATCTACCTCAACAAATTGAAACCCATCCAACACGAGTTACAAAACCAGTCAGAATCACCCTTTTGAGAATCTTTTTGGTTCTGTAGAAGACGGTGTGCAAACTCATGGACATACAAACGTCATCAACAAAGGATTGTACGCTGCCTTTTTGTCTCAGTCTTTACCAAATGATATAGAAGAAGCTATTTAAGACTCCAACTGGGTGCAGGCCATGCAATCCGTAACAAAATGGATGATCGGGGTGTGTTAATCAAGAACAAAGCAAGAATGGTGGTTAGGGTTTTTGTCAAGAGGGGGATTGATTATGAAGAAGTTTTACCCTAGTTGCAAGATTAGAAGCCATTAGAATATGGCTTTGCATCGTACAAAAACTTCAAGGTGTATCAAATGGATGTGAAGAGTGTATTCCTTTATGTAAAGGTGAAAGAAGAAGTGTATGTCTGTCAACCTCATGGATTCGAAGATCCACACTTTCTCAAACGTTAATACAAGTTATATAAAGCTCTCTACATGACATCTGAGCCGTTTCAACTATCATACAATTCCGAACCAAATGAAATCTTGTGTTTCATTCACGATAATTGTGAAATTACATGTGACATTCATACATTTTAGTCCATGTACAATTTCGACACTTCAAAGCTTTTTCTGGAAGATATACGTAAACTGATATGCAAACGTAATCAGTTTAACGCAACTATATTCCGGAATAGTGATACAAGTATAACATACCTTAAATAACCTTTACATAAGTTAGAAATAAGTTTTGAAAGGTTTGGTATGTAAAAAACACGCTTTTGTAACTTCAGGGGCTATTTTGCAAATTCTGCGAAACTATGCCCATTCGCGTATTTCTTAATTCGAGACTGTACGAGCATCCAAAAATTTTGTAATCATTAAATCTTGTATTTTAGTGATTGGAATGCAAAAATATCATTCGTTACGCGTTTACAGTCATGCACGTGATCGTTACAAATTTCGTCGTAATTAACCGAAAACCACAACCATACGACCAAACGAACCGACATCCGGGACATGTTTGCGCACATTTCAAGTTCCTTATGCTTTAACGTCCTTAGGGAGCTTAAAAATCAGGTTAACGGGTGTTAGAAGTGTCAAAACTCATCAAAATCAAGTTCACGGGCCATTTTTGCCAATTCTGAAACTTCAGCCCCTGCAAGGGCTTTACAGACCATAAGGCAAAACCCCATACGGTCTGTTAAGGGTGCTCCTGCACATCAGGAAGCTAGCAGTAGCTGGTTAACTCTCTAGATTACTAACCAAACGAACTTGCCACCCTTCTCCCTGCATCTAACATGTGTTATGACACTAATCCAACTCAGTGATGACTCATGGACACATGTAATGCTCTTATAACTTCAATTCAAGTATAAATAGCAATTCGTTCTAGCCATTTGAACTTTTGCAACCTTCATCCTTGCTCTCATCTGCTATAATCTGAAGTTGCAACCACTTTTTGGGCTTTTCTCTGAGATCCTTGGCTGCGCTAAGTGTATGTAAGTGTCTCATCCTTGTCTTGTTCAATTCTTTTAGCATATTTGAGCTAAAAATCAAACAGTTTGACTTTATGTTTTCCTTTCAATTCTGACCATGAATTGGTCAAAACAAAGTTCAATTGAACCTTGCAATGTGATGGTGATCATGATGTTTATAGTCCTTAGTGACCATGCCTATTGATTTCCACGTTTGCTAGTCTTAGTGGCGAGTCAAAGTTTCGGTCAATAAGGCGATAAATGCGCATTATGAGATGGAACTATTTTCGGGTATCAAAACTGTTTGTTTTGGTACCAAAACCCTTTTTATAACTTAGTTAGACATGTCAAAACATGTCTAACTCGTCAATTTTAGTATAGTGCTTGTTTAGGATCGTTGTTGAACGGTTTTGATCGCCGGTTTGACTTTTGAATCGGACCTGTTTGGTCAATCATTGGACCCAACCAAATACATATTTATGACCATAATTATATAGGGAATAACCCTCTAAGGTAATACCTTATGGTCACTTCATTTGGTTAGTGTTATGGTGGTTAGTTGTTATATTCCTTAATAATGACTAAAATACCCTTTTGCGAACAAATCAATCTAAAGCATATGTAATTTAAATTTTGAAATATAATTTAATGTAATAACAATATTAAACATGTTTTGACAATTTAAACTTATCATAACACATATCTAACCATCTGAACGCGTAGTTACGCAAATGACACGTTAAAGTGGCTTAAACTACCTTAACGAGTCATAATGGGTCAAAAGCACTTAGGAATCTTTTCAAATCAGAATGTTAACTTTATTAAACCATTTCATATGAGTTCCAACACTCATTTGGTTTATAAAGTCTCATTCTATCCGATTCTTCTGATTATGTCCAGACTTATTTATATGTTATCCGACTCATTAGGACACACACTTGATTCCTTAATCTTTGGGCTTTGTTCACACATTAATACAAGGCTTATTTGCAATCCCAGGAGAGTACATTGCTCCCCTCTTTTATGTTATTCAAATGTTTTGGGTGATTCATATGTGCAAAGTTGTTTTCAATGTACAAATGCTATGGTTTATATAACAATATGGTTTCAATAATGTGATACAACTTGTTGGTGCGTTACCCGTGATACGAATGACATTCATTAACATTGATATGTCGCCCAGTAGTAAGTTATGGTACCATAGGATTGACAATCCCGTTACTAGGCTATTCACTGGATTTGGTGGGTAGTTTGGGGAATGATAGAAACTGTTTATGATTAACAAATCATTCGTTGATTTGTTAGTCTTGTTAAAGAGATCTTTTAGGATCTATTAAAGATACCCTTGGGGTATAGTCGAGTCAACAAAGGCTTGAATGTATTCATTAAAGAACGACCAAAAGTTTTCACAATTAGAAACAAGGACAATGGACAATGGTTTGTGACAAAGACAATGAACAATGTTTTATGACAAGTACAATTGTCACACCTCAACCGATGGCGGAAACATCAGGATGAGACGAAAACGAGATTGCAAGATACTTCGTAACACTAATTATGACAAGTATTTAATAATTGATTTTTACGTTGCTTGAACTAGGAACACCACAAGTTTAAAATGAAGAATTATAATAAGTATTCAAATAACTTATTTCATTTCATTAAATGATTTTTGTACAAGAACTGGAATCGAGATACAACATGATTGAAAATAAATTACAATACAACGAACATTAAAATTTAAATGCGTTTCTAAGCAATCCTACTAGTTTCATCTGTCACTATCCTGCAACATGTAATAAAAGCATGGATCAGTACAAAAGCACGGGCGAGCATACAAGTTTGAATATACGTATACGTATAAAAGTTTGTCTCAAATCCACATGGCATTTTATATTCAAGATGAACGAGCATACATAAACAACTTACGCATAGCAATAGTATATAATTAAAATCCTTAACTAGCATGCATAACAATCTAAGCATAACAATATCATGAGATTACAAGTTGAAAATTACAAGCATAATCAACCTAAGCATAACCATGAACGTATTCGGTGGTTTGAGTATTTAATTATAATCGATTGTGTAAAGTAGATTTTGTATACATGTTGCACCCAAAAATGTGTTAAAGTGTAAAAGGGTCGAGTATGCTCACAGTTTTGCAAAGTTTCCTTTGGTGATTTCATGAAGAGTTGGGGGTTGGAGCTTCAAAGCTTCCTTTAAAACACTTAGTGTTTTCTTTTAGAACTCTTAGAGTTCTCTTCCTTGCTTGGAAGATTTAAGAGGAGTAGAGAGGTTGAGAGAAGAATGGTTGGAACACTTAGTGTCCTTTTAGAATTTCTTAGAATTCTTGATTTAGAGAGATTGAGAGAATTGGAGAGATGGAGAAAAGAATGGTGTGAAGAAATGATAGAAGGAGGTTGGTATTTATAGGTAGAGAAGGTGGAAAATGGTGAAATATGATTGGTTAAAAAAGGTGGAAGAGGATTGAAAAGATGATTGGTGGAGAAAGGAGGTGGAAAAAGGTGAAATATGACTGGTTAAAAAAGGTGGAAGAGGATTGAAAAGATGATCGGTGGAGAAAGGAGGTGGAAAAAGGGTGAAATATGATTGGTTAAAAAAGGTAGAAGATGATTGAAAAGATGATTGATGGAGAAAGGATGTGGAAAAGGGTGAAATATGATTGGTTAAAGAAGGTGGAAGAGGATTGATGAGGTGGAAAAGATGATTGGTATATTTCTTGGTATTTCATGAGTATATATTATGTAATTGAGTATATAAAAGGTATAAAAGTATAATTCAAGTATTGAGGATGTGCGTATAAGTATTTATACGTATAATTGTGTCGGCTTGATTATAAATACGTATTTAAAGGATCGGTTGTATGAATAAAAAAATATGTATAAATTATGAATTTTATTATGATTAACACCTCGAATTGTGAGATTGAAATTAAAATACGAATGTAAGGTTTCTAAAATTAGAATACGAATATGGGATATTTTTAAAATAGAAATACGAAGATACGAGGCGTTACACGAATAACGATTAATAATATATATATATATATATATACATATATTTTTATAATGTTTTAACGCCTCAAATTATGTTACAAATATTCATTTTCTAAAATAAGGATGCGAAAAAGCGAGGCGTTACAGTCTCCCCTACTTTAGGAAATTTCGTCCCGAAATTTATTCAAGAGGAAGACTTTAGAAAAGTTCGCATTTCGTAGAATGTGAGTGTATAACCGAGAATAGATTGCTAGTGATTAAGGTTTGTATTCGATAAGACCTAAGGAATCACTGAATTTCTCATGGAATGTTTTACGAAACCTTGGTAATATGGTAGTAACACTTATATATAGGAAGTACCAGTGGCGTATCCACCATGTTCATGCGACATTACATCCGTTTCGCTAATCGATGCCATGTTATGTTCCGTGTCACAATCAGGGTTTATTAATGTATTACAATTAAGAATGATAGCGTATAGAGATTTAAGTATGTAAGCATGATTGGAATTTAAGTATGAGAGAGGTTATGTATGAGTATGATTAAAATGAGGTATTTAGTTAACTAGATTAACGCATTACTGGCATGTGATATCACTGGTCAAACCATCGTGTCCGCAAGTATGTATGTATGGCATAACATGACCACAAATCCATGTGGCGGTGCGCTACTCCTATAGTGCTACACAAGCACTATACATGTTAAGGTGTGGCTTCTTACGAAGTTAATGACGAGTTGTCAAACCATCACTTCCGCAAGTACGAGATCGAGTATGTATGTATGTGCGTATGACTTAACATGACCACAAATCCATGTGGCGGTGCGCTACTCCTATAGTGCTATACAAGCACTATACATGTTAAGGTGTGGCTTCTTACGAAGTTAATGACAAACTGTCAAACCATCGATTCCGCTAGCATCATCTAATCATAGCACATGCCATCATTTCGTTGCTATGAAAACCGTAAAGTATGTATGAATGTCTTGACATTGCCACAATCCATGTGGTGGTGCGCTATTCCTATAGTGTTTCACAAGCACTACATATGTAAAGATGTGGCTCCATCCGAAGTTAATGATCAGTTTATCACATAAAGAATATCCAGTAATCCTGAATCAAGTTTAACGTATCAGTATGCGTGCATTAATTTATTGTGTAAAACAATGAGTTTAAAATAACGAGGTAACAAGTATTAAATCGCATAAAAGATGATTTAATATATAGAAGAAAGGATTGATAAGTATTGGAGTGCTTCGGGTTTAGAAACTTCGACTATTCCAAGGTGAATCGCAACTTCTTTTGAATTAGGGAGACATGCTTTGGCCTAATAGGTATAATACTCTCTTCGCCAGGCGATTAATGATATTTTACCCTTCCAGTTAGTACATGTCCCTAATCTGATCAAAGATACAAAACTTTGGCGAGATTGAAAATCGTAGAGCGAGACACCATCAAGGTGTGGATATCAATCCTAGCTTGACAACTTCGTCCCCTAAATTGTGGTTTATTGGACGAAACAAGATATAATCTTGAATCTTCAATAAGGATCCACTGGATTATGAAATGGAAACTCTCATCAAGATATGGATATCACTCCTGACTTGATTGTGAATTTCGCGTAAAATATCATGTAAGGTGGATTGAAATTCATCACCAAAGGCGGGAATCACCCCTATTTTGATGAGTTATTTCGATTGTGGAATAAGAGGATCTTCAATAAGTATTGAGTATAACGTTTTAGGAAAACACTTTGTATAACTGAGACAAAAGAAGAGCTAGAAGCAAAGTAGGAAGAATTAATATTTTAGCAAGAATCAAGAACGGTCAAAGTTTGGTAATTAAACTATAGACTAGGTCGAACATGGCAATTCTACCTAATTCCCTATAGTTATGGATCTTATACCAATCTGTCACACCCAAACCGATGGCGGAAACATCGGGATGAGACGAAAACGAGATTGCAAGATACTTCATAACACTAATTGTGACAAGTATTTAATGATTGATTTTTATGTTGCTTGAACTAGGAACACCACAAGTTTAAAATGAAGAATGTATAATAAGTATTCAAATAAATAATTTCATTTCATTAAATGATTTTTGTACAAGAACTGGAATCGAGATACAACATGATTGAAAATAAATTACAATACAACGAACATTAAAATTTAAATGCGTTTCTAAGCAATCCTACTAGTTTCATCTGTCACTATCCTGCAACATGTAATAAAAGCATGGATCAGTACAAAAGCACGGGCGAGAATACAAGTCTGAATATAAGTATACGTATAAAAGTTTGTCTCAAATCCACATGGCATTTTATATTCAAGATGAACGAGCATACATAAACAAGTTACGCATAGCAAATAGTATATAATTAAAATCCTTAACTAGCATGCATAACAATCTAAGCATAACAATATCATGAGATTACAAATTGAAACTAACAAGCATAATCAACCTAAGCATAACAATGAACGTATTCGGTGGTTTGAATATTTAATTATAATCGAGTGTGTAAAGTGGATTTTGTATACATGTTGCACCCAAAAATGTGTTAAAGCGTAAAAGGGTCGAGTATGCTCACAGTTTTTCAAAGTTTCCTTTGGTGATTACGTGAAGAGTTGGAGGTTGGAGCTTCAAAGCTTCCTTTAAAACACTTAGTGTTTTCTTTTAGAACTCTTAGAGTTCTCTTCCTTGCTTGGAAGATTTGAGAGGAGTAGAGAGGTTGAGAGAAGAATGGTTGGAACACTTAGTGTCCTTTTAGAATTTCTTAGAATTCTTGATTTAGAGAGATTGAGAGAATTGGAGAGATGGAGAGAAGAATGGTGTGAATAAAATGATAGAAGGAGGTTGGTATTTATAGGTAGAGAAGGTGGAAAATGGTGAAATATGATTGGTTAAAAAAGGTGGAAGAGGATTGAAAAGATGATTGGTGGAGAAAGGAGGTGGAAAAAGGTGAAATATGACTGGTTAAAAAAGGTGGAAGATGATTGAAAAGATGATTGGTGGAGAAAGGAGGTGGAAAAAGGGTGAAATATGATTGGTTAAAACAGGTGGAAGAGGATTGAAAAGATGATTGGTGGAGAAAGGAGGTGGAAAAGGGTGAAATATGATTGGTTAAAGTAGGTGGAAGAGGATTGATGAGGTGGAAAAGATGATTGGTATATTTCTTGGTATTTCTTGAGTATATATTATGTAATTGAGTATATAAAAAGTATAAAAGTATAATTCAAGTATTGAGGATGTGCGTACAAGTATTTATACGTATAATTGTGTCGGCTTGCGTATAAATACGTATTTAAAGGATCGGTTGTGTGAATAAAAAAATATGTATAAAATATGAATTTTATTATGATTAACGCCTCGAATTGTGAGATTGAAATTAAAATACGAATGTAAGGTTTCTAAAATTAGAATACGAATATGGATATTTTCAAAATAGAAATACGAAGATACGAGGCGTTCCACGAATAACGATTAATAATATATATATATACATATATTTTTATAATGTTTTAACTCCTCGAATTATGTTACAAATATTCATTTTCTAAAATAAGGATGCGAAAAAGCGAGGCATTACAACAATGAACAATAGTTTATGACAAGTATAATGAACAATGGTTTATTACAAGGACAAAGAACAATTGGTTTATGACACGAACAATGGTCGAATGGTTAATTTTGAACAAGGTTACGCAACAATTTTTATTTAGAGATATAAACCATACAATGTTTCTTTCAAGATGATTTACTACTTGGATTTACGAAACAAATATTTTCAGTCAAGATTCATGGCTACAAGGTTTTGATTTACTTATTTTTACTAGTAAAGTTGATATATTATATTGCAATATCAAACACTTTTTTATTTCAAGATATATACCCATCGACTCTCGAAGTTGGACGAGGTATTGCAATATAGTTATAAAGCTAATTTGACAGTCACAAAACCTATGTTCTTGCCGGCATTTTTATGCTGACTATGTTTTCACATATGTTTCAGGATTAGTTTCATGACGATTGTTGCTACATACTTCAACTAGGGCGGACGCGGACTTTAGTGCCTTAAAACAAGAAAGACAAATAATATACTTGTTCTGTTTATTTTAAATTCCGAGGACAATGTAATCGTGTTAATATTCAATGAAACATAATTTCAAAAACCATGTGTTATGTAACAATCTGTAACGTGACTCCCTAAGTGTTTCCGCCGCGTGTTGTTTTACGTGATATGGGGTGTTACATCTACGGTCTTTACCAAGCACCAAGAGCTTGGTATGAGACTTTGTCTACTTATCTTTTGGAATGTGGATACACAAGAGGAATAATTGATATGACTCTTTTCACCAAAAGAATGGAGACGATGTAATGGTGGTTTAGATTTACGCAGATGATATCATTTTCGGGTCAACTGATGAAATCCACTACAAGGAATTCGAGACGGTGATTAAAGTAAAGTTTGAAATGAGCATGATGGGGAGCTCACATTTTTCTTAGGATTGAAGTAAAGCATAGAGAAGACGGGATCCGTATTCATCAGGCAAAATACATCAGGGATATTCTTGCTAAATACAGTATGACCGATTGTAAAACGGCATGCACAACATTTGCATCTCAGATTGAACTTACACCTGATCTCCAAGGAAAACCTGTGAACAAGTCCTTTCATCGCTCAATGATAGGCTCTTTAATGTATCTAACCACAAGTAGGCCTAACATTATGTGGGGTGTGTGTATCTGTGCTCTTTTTCAGACTAACACTAAAGAATCTCATGAAACTGTGGTCAAAAGAATCTTCTGCTACCTAAAAGGAACACCTAAGCTTGAACTTTGATATCCTAAAGATAGTAATTTTGATCTTACTGCTTATTCTGACAGTGATCATGCAGGTTGTAAAGTTGACAGAAAATCCGTTCCAGGAGGATGCCAATTCTTGGGGAATTGTCTCATCTCGTGGCAGCATAAAAGCAGATAATTGTTTCCACCTCTACTACTCAAGCTTAATACACAACGGCCTACAGTTGCTGTTCACAAGTCCTATGGATACAAAATCAGTTGCTGGATTATGGGATCAACATCATTAAGACTCCGATATTCATCGACAATGAGGCGTGTCTAGGAATCATGAAGAATCCAATCCATCACTCGAAGACAAAACATATCAAAATCCAAATTCATGCAATTCAAGATGTGTACAAAAATGGATATATTCAAGTGGTGCCAGTGGATACTACGCAACAGAAAGCTGAGATTTTACAAAAGCTTTCAATAAAACTCGTTTCAACTGGTTGGTAACATGGTTGGAAATAATCAATTTCCTTGAATGGAAATGAACTTCGGTTAAATCATCGTGTGTACATACTCTATTTTTGAAGAAGCACTCTTAAACGAGTTATTCAAAAGTAGTCGTTGGCTAGGCGGATACCTCATTGTGGTATGACTACTTTTAAAATTTTCTCGTAAAGTCGTGCCCATCAGAAAGATTTTATGATTAGTAAAATTTTCTTTTCGGACAATGGACATACGAAAATAAATTTTAAGGGGCGAAGTTATCCAGAAAATTAAAAAGAAAAAAGTGAAGAAAAATTGATTTCTTCCTGACACTTGTTGATGAAAGAACGATACAAAACTACTAACACATTGTCTACTTTTGAAACAAAAAAGCAAGGAGAATTAGGGTACAAGCAACGGCGTGTCAATAGATTCAGCAACACCATCGAGTAAACCGCGATTAGGCGAGAAAGATAATGATCACCCAAAAATTCTGTATACCCACGATATTGTGCATCTTGTGGGTAACACGTTGCGGCATGTGGCTTGATAGATTTCAGGTCTTTATATTAATTACACATTCGGGGATATCATAATCGCTCTTCTATTGCATCCAGATATATGCAGACCTAGACACGATTATGATATCTTTAAAAAGATCCAAAGAGGCCAAAAACCCTGCAAATGAAGAAGCTCTCTTAAACGAGTTATTCAAAAGTAGCCATACCACAATGAGGTATCTGCCTAGCCCTAGTCAGATCAACATTGGTCGCATTGATTGTACCGATGTACATACATGTTCACTAATGCCCTGACTATGTATCTTTCAAATGAATGATATCGATATATTCACCTGTTATGAGGAAGCTTTGCGCATAACTTAATCATGGGGGTATGTCCTGATGTAGGACTCACAGACATAGTATTCTACCTTTCTAGCTCGAGTGGGGTCCATTGACATTTTTGTCAATACTACCACAACATGATAAATTCTCTCTGAAAGCATGTTGAAAGAAGGATGCATGGATTTTAAGGGACAAACATACTGACAATTTTTCTTGTGCCTCGATTAGTCAAAAACAAAAAAAAAATAATCTAACAAGTGTTACCAGTATGATCTTTTGTAGGAAAG
The DNA here is from genome assembly GCA_947069175.1 of Scalesia atractyloides. Classification (NCBI taxonomy): domain Eukaryota; kingdom Viridiplantae; phylum Streptophyta; class Magnoliopsida; order Asterales; family Asteraceae; genus Scalesia; species Scalesia atractyloides. The sequence continues at coordinate 36,449,755 of CAMTDV010000030.1, forward strand.
TCAAAGAAGCGTCAATCGAAAGGAAATTATGAAAAGGAATTCCATGGTTCGAAAAACAAATTTGAGTGTCCCAGTTGCCCAATTTTTTTCTCAAAAATTATTTTTCCATTTGCATGATTTTTAACAAAAAAAAAAGCACGCTTTTCGAGAAAGTTATAACTTTTTGAGCGTATTTAACTTGCGTTTTGTTTTCAAAGAATTCAAAAGTTTGGAAACAGGTAAGGAACAACATATTTAATACCCAACGTAATTATAAATATGCTAGGTGTTAAGTCGGAAAAAGTACTTATGTTAATTGTGTGAAGTTCGAATCGATTCATTTACTCATCTTTCAAAACTTTCAAAACTAGTAAACACACAAATGACCTACTGAACCTGTACTTTGATTTGATTACTAAGAAGTTATGATTGCGTATTTCGATCTCAAACAAATCAGGTAACAAAATGAATGAGTTCAACACTCGGTGATACAACAAGTAACTTTTATTATTTTGAGTTTGGATCACTTGTTGAGATACAAGGGTTTATGAAGAACATTTTGAAGATAGCGTATTTAATGAAGACCGCGTAATTAATTGTATACGATGAGTTGTGTAATTAAAGTCTTGAACGCGAGTTCGAGCACCCTGCGTATTTGACAAATACGCAGGGTAATCGGCGTACATAAGCAACTACGTTGAGTAGTTCTCGTGATCAGACGTAAATACGCAAATCTTACACGGCGTAAATAATATGTTTTAACCCACGTATTTGACTTAAACATGTAAATATCACCACATAATTAACATCTATAACCGGCGTAAATATCCTGATAACCGGCATAACACTAATTGTAAAATCAGTAGCGTATTTACTCGCGTTTTAGCTGTTTTTTTCAAATCTTTATTCCATTTTGTAAATATAAATCTAACCTAACATATAAGTTTGAACCCATATCTCACTTGGCTCGTTTGTGTGTTTCAGAATGGTAGAACTGTTAGGATGGGATGGAACCAAGAAGCACAACCAACCCATAACGCTAGTTCACCATTATCTGATTTCGAAGACGTCATGGATTGGCTGTCAAGGAGCAAGATAAGCTGTCTAGTTCAAGCAAATCCAATGATTTACCTTGTTCACATCGAAGAATTCTGGAATACCGCCAAGGTGAAGACAATAGATAAAGTCCAAAAAATCACATCAATAGTGTGAAACAAACAAGTAATAGTGACTGAAGAAAGAGTACAAAAAGTACCGAGTCTTGGAGACAATCCCAAGGATCCAATGAGAATGACAAGAAATCCTTAAAGGGTTCAAAGGAATGAATTATGTGGGAGATTTCAAAACAAGAAACGAGATTGAGCGAAAAGGACTGACCAAAGACTGAGATTCATTTTACACGTATTCGCTCTAAGTATGGCACATCGAAAGGGTGGTTATGATTTGTTCAACTGCTCATCGATGATTATCACCCCAATCTTCTAAACTATGGAAAATTATATAAATTTCAGGTTCCAACAGGAAGGCAATCACTAAGCTAATGACAAAAGAATGGGTGATGTTGCATCATTGGATGTATAGAACAGAGAGACTTCCAATCGTTCTTGAGGCTTACAGATAATACAGAGAAGGTGTAAGAGAGGCCAATGAAAAGTAAGCAAATAAAGAGCAAGAAGTTGAAGAAGAACCCTAACTAGTCAAAACACGCAAAGACAAATTAAAGAAAGTTGTCGAAGAAGGGGAATCTAAGAAGAGCAAAAAGGCTTCTCAAAACCCAAAAAGACTGATGGGGGATAAATTAGAGTTGGATCAAATAGGCCGTGCATGCTGTAAAGAAGTAGACAAGAGAGAGCTGTTAGGATATGAGTTTGAATTACTTGTAGTTTTTGTTTCAAAATGGAAAATGATTTAGTTTTTAAAAGAGATTTGCAGCGGAAATAGATGGAAAACTTTTACTACAAGCAATGGTCGTTTGTTTTCATCATCATCACGCTTTCAAGTTGGTAAACTCGCATGTGATTCACAAACTCCCCTCAGCCTTTGCAATTAAAGTTTGGTAGTAAGAAAATACAGAAAAGATGATGTGCAAAAGTTGATCTTTTAATAGACAAGTTAAACTGTTACACAAGTTACCTATTTATACTAAACTATCTAACCACTGAGCATCTTTGATGACGTCAGGGTTGATAGTGACAGGAAACTAAGTGTAACTAACTACAAACACTGCTAATACTAACTATCAGTGCTTAGCACTATTACATTGATTTTCTAACTAACGACTAAGCTCTGATCTCTATCCTCTGATCCTTGTAACTCTGGCAGACCTTTGCAACTTTGTGAAGTCAGATAATAGGGGAGCAGTCTTTAGGGAAGGCAGTGTATGTACAATAGAGGTTGTAACCTCCGATAGTTTAACCAAAGCTTGGATAGTGTTATTTGGCTCTGTGTCATCTGTTCCTTTCATAGGGTTCATCCCAACAATCTCCCCCTGGAACAGATGATGCCAAAAACACTTTATTCTTGGTATTTATTCCTCAGGAAGAATTCTCTTATTTGTCCTTTGAATTGAAGTTCAAAGTTAAGAGATTCTATGTCATCAGCATCCTTCTCCAGCTCTAAACATAATAATTCTTGGAAGTCTTCTACTGTAAGCCCATAAGCAGCTTCCATGGATAGTTTAGTGGCATTACCATCAGACTTGAGCAGTGTCAATTCATGGGTGTCTTTGTCGAACTTCCACTTTAGAATTTTTGGGTCTGAAGGTTTTTTGAAGGAGCTTTTATTGCTGAGGATTGTGAAGGAGCTATTTGTGACAAATCTTTAGCTAGCTTGGCACTTGAATCATCTGTTGGATAATTAATCATGTTATGTATACCTTCTTTGATAAAATGTATCCTCAAACTCTTTGTCACTCTTTAGAGACATCTCCTCTTGCCTTTTTCTATGTAACAGGGCAAGTGTAGAATGGGCAGATGTTGTGCTGGACTTTTTGGAGAGTTGGGCTTTGAGAATAGCATCTTCTTTTGAATAATCAGGTTTAGGAGGCATGGATGGATCCTTTTTCCTCCTTTCATCCAACTTTTTGTAAGTGTCTATCACCCTGACCTCACCCCATCTCATCACTTGGTTCTTTGAACCATAATGATTCTGAATTAGTTCATTCTTCATTCTCTTCAACTTTAAGTCTTTTTCAGACATATCTTTCTTGTATAAATCCTAGTTGGGAGGAGTTGGCTTTTTGAGAGGGTCTTTCAACATTTCTTGCGTTTTGTTAATTTCATCTCTTAGCTCATCTATGCTTTAATCCCTGAATTGTGCCCTTGTTGCCTTATACAACTTCTTCTCCATGATATACTCAATGAGTTCACTTTTGAGCAGCTTATGTTCCCTTTCTGACAACTAGTTGCTCAGATTCTTGACAAAGTTTTGTAGAATGTTGGCTTTACTTAGTTGTAAGGACATGGCAATCTGTATTTCTCTATCACCTTTACCAACAATTTCTCTTTTGGCAATATCCTCTGCTTGCTTCCGTTTCAATTCCAAGTACTCATCAACATTTGCAGGTCTTGGATAGCCATCAAGGGATAGAATTGTTCTTTTGTCAGGGTCATCCTCTGAAAAGAAACTTAGGATCTCTTCCCTGACTGCTGGTAAATCAAGAGGATACAGCTTTGCTGCAGGATTCTTCAAGAGTTGAAGATGTTGTAATCACTGATGTGGAGGTCATTGGTTGTGACGATAGTGGAAGAGGTGCATGAATCTCATCATCATTGATCACTTTTGTGATTTTTCTCCTTTTGAACCTTAAAGTTGGTGATGGTGGTAGTGGGATCTTAGGTGGTGTGGATAATGGATGAGTTGATGTGGGAAATGTGATCATGACAGTGGATAGAGTTGCATCTGTTGCAACCTCTGATGTATCAACAGATGTTGACACAACAGGTGCTGTAACATCTGCTTGTGCGGATGTGGGTTGTGGTTTTGAAGATGTGCTTGGTTTTTAGGAAGCAGAGGTTTTGATGGTTGGATTGGTTTCAGGCTTAGTTTTAGGAGGAGTGGTTGTTGATTGCCTAGCTTTTCTAGCAGGTATCTTCTTTGATGAAGTACCAACCTCTCCTTTTTCTTTTTGTTGTTCAATCTTTTTCTCAACCAACACTATGCTCTCCTTGATCACTGTCTTCTTGTGACTAGCCCTTGCCTTAGCCACAATTTCATCAGTTAAATCTATCTTCTTTGAACCATCAGGCCTTGGAATATTTAAAGTAGGTCTGGCCTTATCATCATCTATTTTCAGCTTTTTGTTTCCCAAAGGTTTCTCCCCCTTTTTGGCTTCATCTGTTGTAACAAAGATAGCCGTTGGAGGTGCATGGCCAATGGTTGTGAGTAGATGAGCTTTGATGGCTTTAATGTCTGTTGCAGTGTCTTGATACTGTGATTCAACCATGTTTCTAACATCATTCATCTGGTGCTTGTGTGTTGAAACAGAGGGTTAAGAGCTTGTTTGAGATCAGCAGTGGATAGAACAGAGGGTTGACTTTTTGTAGCTATCATCTGCTTCATTAAACTTTTGATTTCATCAATAGAGTTTTCTATCTTTGTCACTCTCTCCGTCAAATCCTGGTATTTTAGCTCATCACCTAATTTAATAGGATCATCTGAACTCCTACATGAAGTGGTAGTTGTAGCTATGGTATCATTAGCAGTGGTTTTAGTACCAGCTTCAACCATAGATGCCCCTTTGTCTTGGAACTGGGGACTTCCCACAATAGAGGTAATAGTTGTTTCCTCAACAGTGGTTGCCTTCAACCAAGTCTTAGTAATGAAACCACTGTCCAACCGAGAACTTGGGAGTTCAGCAATTGTAGTGGCTGCTTGAGTTGAACTATCACCAAGGGTTACATGTAACCCAAGGGATGTAGCCTCTTCATGTGCTGATGGACTAGCAATGAATAAAGAGTCAGACCCAGCCTCTTGATGAAGTATATTCTTAGTAATAGGTTGTTGAGAAGTGCAGGTTTGTGTCTGGTCTAATTCAGTTGCATTCAGCAATGGTAACATAGTAGGTGGAAGTGTAGTCATTGGTGAAGGTGGCTGTGTCGAAAGTGACAGTGCCCTGGGAGAGGGTTGTGGAAGATAGAACCAAGTGGATCTAGAGCTTCATAATTTGGTGTCCCTGTGTCTACAACCTTTTCCTTTTGTGAGGAAGAAGGAGGAGTTTCAAAGCCGGTTGGAGATCTTTGAACCATCTGCTGTGAAGAAGTAGCAGCAGTGGTTTGTGACTTTGGTGCTGTCGCTGGGTTAACCTCTGGGATCTCATCTTCTAGAGGACCCTTTTTGGGTTTGGTGGGCTTTTTGGTAAGTGTTCTGGTTTTCTTTTTGAGGATTTTTGGTTTGGGCTTCAGAGCAACGGTTGTGGTGCCCTGATCACCAAGAGCAGTGGGCTCAGTAGCAGGAGGTTGAGTTTGAACATTCTGTTCAGGTAAAACTTGCTCAGCCTCCTCTACCTGTGTTTTCGCAACTTTATCTTGGTTTGTTATTTTGGTGAAGGTTTCATGAGTGAGGCAGCCTGGTTTAGTCACAACGTCTTTTTTACTTTGAGGACCTTTGATTTGATCTTGTAAGTAAACACTCAGAAAACGTGGATAAATCAAAAAAGCTTTTCTTTTTGCAATATTTTGAAAATTATTCACAAGATCATTGAACAGTATCTGGGAATAGTTAAAATCTATGTCAGTTAAAATTGCATACTCCAGATATTGCATGTTCAATGGAATTTCATTGAAAGCAGTGGGTTTTGCTGAGAGACAAGTTAGAATTGTGTGAAAGAAAAATCTCATCTCAGCAGGAAAGTTAGGTTTAAAGATGGTCATACCTTTCATCTGGCCTACGTAACCTCTTTCTAGAAACTCTGCATGGATCTCATTTTGGGGAAATGACAAAGGGTGTTCTATGTCATTTAACTTGAAAACTTTGGAGATCGATTGGAGGCTAATTTGCATCAACACTCCCCCTACTCTTGAGATTATTGTATAAGGAACACCAGCAGCAGTTGAGTGGACCTTAGCATTATTCCAGAAGTCACGAAGAGAATCAATGTAAATTGGGGCTTTGACTTCTAACATGTGCTTGAATTTCGACTTTTGCAAAATTCGAATCATTTGATGATAACGAGTATTTGCGTCATTTGCTTCAAGTATGGCGGTGTAATTATGTGGGGCTTTGATTATGAGAATGAAGGGTGGAAGTGCTTGTGTGGAATTCTTCGAAGATTTTGATTTGGGAGCCATTATGTTAGAGAGAAAAACTGTTTTGAGATTTTTGAAATCGACACAGTTTTGGGGTAAACACTGGTGAGGGATAAAATAGGGTTTTTATAGGGTTTTGAAAAGGTGAACATGACCTGGCATCTGATGGAAGATCTGACGGCTAACAACTGGCCACGTGTAACCTCTGATGAGAAAAGTACTGATTTTTAACACTATCATATGATAGCTATCACTGTTTTTGAAAAAGTGGTAAAATAGAAGTCAGAGGATACACTTTAACAGTGGATAAGATTTTGAAGCCTATCAGAGTTTTTGAGTAAACAGATGTTATAAGCAGACTTTTAAAGATTTATTGAAAATTTTCAACTTTAACTATTTTTAAGGATGAGTTTTTTATTTTCTGAACACATTTTGATGCAATGTACACATGGATTTACAAGAAAAACATGTTTTTAATCCATGTTTAGCATTCCAATTCTTGAGATCAAGTTTTCAAAGGTAGATGTATCCAATGCCTTGGTTAAAACATCTGCCATCTGATCTGAAGTATGGACATGATGCAAAGAAATCAAACCTTTTTCATAGCAATCTCTCACAAAGTGATGTCTGATGTCAATGTGCTTTGTAGTTGAATGAGAAACTGGATTTTTAATGATGTTTTCAGCAGCTTGACTGTCCAATCTGAGTGGAGTCTTTAGTGCAGTTACACCAAAATCCAGCAACTGGTTTTGAAGCCACAAGAGTTGAGCAGTGCAGCTAGCAGCAGCAATATACTCTGCCTCAGCAGTGGATGTTGAAACTGCAACCTGCTTTTTGCTTTGCCAAGACACTAGACAATCACCTAGGAATTGACATCCTCCTGATGTGGACTTCCTTGTAGTTTTGCACCCAACAAAGTCACTATCTGAAAAACCTGAAAGCTCAATATTTCCATTAGCTGGATACCAGATACCAAGTGTGAGAGCACCTTTTATGTATCCGAATATCCTTTTTACAGCAATAAGATCAGACTTTCTAGGTAATGCCTGTGATCTGGCACAAACACATGTTGCAAACATGATGTCAGGCCTTGATGCAGTTAGGTACAATAAAGACCCAATCATGCTTCTATAAAGAGTTTGATCAACAAGGTCATCTTTACCATCAATGGTGACTAGCTTGGTGGTTGCCATGGGTGTGCTACATGGTTTACAATCATCCTTATCAAAATTTTTAAGCAGTTCTTTCACATACTTGTTTTGATGGATGAATGTACCATTTTGCAATTGTTTAACTTGGAGACCAAGAAAGCATTGGAGCTCACCCCATCTCAAACTCTGCTGCCATGAGTTTTCGAAACTCTTCACACATTGCAGTGCTTGTGGATCCAAAAATGATGTCATCCACATAAATTTGGACAGGCATCAAATCTTTTCCTTTCCATTTTAAGAATAGGGTTTTATCTATTTTACCTCTAGTAAACCCTATGGATAAGAGAAAAGTGGATAGAGTTTCATACCAGGCTCTTTGTGCTTGCTTCAAGCCATACAATGCTTTGTTGAGCTTGTAGACATGATCAGGATGGAATGCATCTTCAAAACCTGGAGGTTGACAGACATACACCTCTTCTTTGATTTTTCCATACAAAAATGCACTCTTTATATCCATTTGATACTCCTTTATGTTGTGGTTAGCAGCAAAAGCTAAGAACAGGTGAATAGCTTCCAACCTTGCTACAGGAGCAAAAGTTTCATCATAGTCTATACCTTCTTCCTGTCTGTAGCCTTGAACCACGAGCCTTGCTTTGTTTTTAACAACAATACCCTTTTCATCAGTTTTGTTCTTGAAGACCCACTTTGTGCCAATTGGACTTGCATCTTTTGGCAGTGGCACAAGCTCCCACACTTGTTGTCTCTTGAACTGAAGGAGTTCTTCTTGCATGGCTTCTACCCAGCTGTTGTCTTTCAGTGCCTCTTGGTACTTGACTGGCTGTGTGAGTGATAGAAAACCAGCAAAAAGACAAATATTTTGGGATTGGCTCCGTGTGAGTACCCCAGATTTGATGTTGCCAATAACTTAATCTGCCGGATGGCTTCTGAGATAAATCACATCACCTTGGTATGGAACAATAGCATTTTGAGGTGATGGCTGCAAATGTGTATCATCTGAGCTAACCTCTGCTGGTGAATTTGAAGTATCAGCCGCTGATGGAAATGGAGTTGGTGGTATTGGGGGTATAGAGGTAACATTCTGATGATTATGTTGCCCAATTGTAGGACTTTTATCAACAGATGTTTGATTTTGTGAACTGGCAGAGGTTTGAGGATCAAACACTGTTGACCCAGAAGTGGCAGAGTTTACACAAGAGCTTGTGGCACTTGATCCTCTGTTGGAAGAATTGACTTTTGTTTGTGGAAGCACACAGTCATATTCTTGATCTTAATCTTCTCTAGATGATTGTGGTGTACTTGCATTGTCTAGCTTGATAGAAACATCAGCAACTGTGAATTTATCTAAATCAAAAAGCTCTGCAGGATTTGCTAGGATTTTCAGTGATGAAAGTTCATTGAACTTCACATTCAAAGTTTCTTCAACACACTTGGTCCTAGAGTTAAAAACTCTGTAGGCTTTAGCAGTGGTTGAGTATCCCAGAAAATAACCATAGTCAATTTTGGCTGCAAACTTAGATATAGAATCTTTTAAGTTCAAAATGAAGCATGGACAGCCAAAAACTTTAAAATAAGAAATCAGAGGTTTGATTTTATAAAAAATCTCATAGGCAATCTTTTGATGCCTGGGGTTAATCAAAACTCTGTTTTGGACATAGGAAGCAGTGTTTACAGCCTCTGCCTAGAAAGACTAGGGTAAACCAGAGTCTGCAAGCATAGTTCTTGCTGATTCAATTAAAGTTCTATTTTTCCTTTCAACCATCCCATTTTGTTTTGGAGTTCTTGGAATGCTATATGGTCTAACAATTCCTTTTGACTCATAAAAAACATCCAACTCCCTATTTTTAAACTCTGTTCCATTGTCACTCCTAAAGATTTTTACTGGAAGATCAAATTGCTTTTCTACTTGTTTAACAAAGTTTTGCAAAATGACTGCAGTTTCATCCTTAGAGTGGAGAAAGAAGGTCCATGTAAACCTAGATAAATGATCAACTATCACTAGGCAATACCTTTTGTGTTTTAAGCTCATGATTTGCATTGGGCCAAACAAGTCCATGTGAAGCAATTGTAAACACTGGCTTGTTTTTGACTCTTCAATTGATTTAAAAGAACTTTTATGTTGTTTTCCTTTTAAGCAGGAAACACAATGTTCATCACATGAAAATTGCTTGTGAGGCAAACCTCTTACAAGACTTTGTTTCGAGAGTGTGGTGATAGTTTTAAGATTTGTGTGTCCAAGTCTTCAATGCCATAACTCAGTTTGTTTGCTAGAATCAACTGAGAATAAGCATGTTCCAGACATAGGATTATCTTTTAGCATATCTACCACATACACATTCCCACTTCTGTGTGCAGTGAGTTGTGCTTTGCTCTCAGCAATAATTTGATCAATCGTTTTAACAACCTCTGGTCCCACAATTTGACAAGTTTTCTTAGTGAAGAAGGATCCATACCCTCTGTCACTCATTTGTGAGACACTCAGCAGGTTAAATTTCAGATTATCAATTAAATTCACATTTTCAAATTTGAGTTTACCATCCAGAACCAACCTAGACCCTAGAACCTTTCCCTTTGAGTTATTACCAAAAGCTATATCACCCCCCATGAGCCATGAAGTCCTTGAGAAGGGCTCTACTTCCTGTCATGTGCCTGGAACTTCCACTATCTAAATACCATAAGCTATCAAGGCAAGTAGAGGATCCCTGCACATCAAGTAAATAGATCAGTTAAGATAGGTCTCCAAAGCCAAAATGGCTTTGGATGGGGTCACAGATGGTCCAGCCTCAAGTCTAGGACAATGGTCAGTGGTTTGAATTTTTTCTTGTAACATCTGCTCTTGACCATTTCCTATCAGATGATTGTATCCATAGGGATGCTTATTCACTATTTGCTTTGAAGGCTGTTTGTATCCTTCATAAGTAAGAGGAACCTTTTTATAGGCTGGTTGGCCATACCCTCTTGGAAATAAGTTTGATGGTGGGGCATCTGTCACTTGCACCTCTCTAGGAACAGAGGTTTTGTTTAAAGCTTTTGTAACAGATGTTTCAGTTGGTTCAAAACTCTGCTTAGATTTATTTCCAGCAGAACTTGAACCTTCTCTTTCTAGTGTTTTTGCCTTGATCTCTTTTACCTTTTGCTCATAGTTTTTGAGATAGGCACACTCTTGAGTTAAATGATTTGTTTTGTTGCAGATGGTGCATCTTGAAGAATTTTTGATAACACAAGTTTTGTTAATGTCATAGGCTTTTAAAAGAAAACAATCTGCAGCCACATGATTTCTTTTTTCACAGAATTCACAAAACATGTTTTTTATTTTTACTCTTCTTTTCCTATCAGACTTTTTATCAGCAGTGGTTGTGACCTATACTGGTACATCTTTGATAGGGATCACCATTGCTTTTGGGGCTTTAGTACTATCAGAGGTTGTAAAGTCCATTGGCTTAAAGTTTTCTAAAATATCACATTCATCTGACCAGGTTAGTTTAAACTGATATTTTTCAATTTCTTTATCTTTTGTTGAAACCTCTGATTATTCCAAAATAATTTTGTTTCCAGATTTATCTGTGATTTTTATTTCTTCACCAGCCAAATTTGTTGGGACTTTTTCAACCAACTCAGAATCAATTTCAGCAACATTTTTCTCATTTTGATCATCGGTTCTAAAACCTACACCAAACTTAATTTTGCTCTTGATCTGAGCATCAAGCGTAATCTCATAAACTTTACAGGACTCAACCTATTTTTCACAAGTGATTTGGGTTTCTTCTAACTCCTTTTTACAAACTTGGTATTTTTCTATCATAGTTTGGAGTTGGTCCTTGGTTATGCTTGATTCATGTCTCAGGCTACTCATTTCAGAATCCTTTTCACTTAACTTTGATTTTAACTATTTAATCAGTTTTTCAAAATTAAGTTCATCTTCTAAAATGTTGTTCCTCAGGTTTTCATTCACCTGCTTAATGTTTGCAAAAGCAATGATGCATTTGTCAGAACATAGATCTTTAAGGATCTGAGGTGATACCTTTGTAGCAGCCATGAGAGCACAATCACACTCATCTTCACACACATCAATATTCCATGGGTCAGCATGAGAGTTATTTTCCTCATCAGCAGCATTTTCCTTTTCTTCACTTGAAACCACTGTTTCATCATAAACTTGAACTTCATCAGTTTTTGAAACTATCTCCACAGATTCAACACCTTCAGCAATTGTCTCTAAGGCCATTAAACAAAATTCTTGTTCAACATCATTTTTGGCCATTAGATCAAAGTTCTCATCAGTCAAATCCTCAGGTAAGCTACTCCAGTCAACATAACTTTGTGTGAAAAAGCTCTGTTGACCAACCTCTGCTGGACTAGCAGTGGTTTGAGCAGGTTGTGTGACAATGGTGCTTGTTGTACATGTACTTGAGGATGTGATGGTGCCTGAACATATTGAATTTGTGGAGCAGTGGATTGAACATAATGCACTGGAACAGTAGTAGCAGGATGTGCAAAGTGGGCGGTCTTTTGAACATGTTGAGCAGGGGCATATTGGGAATAATGAACAGTGTTTGTGTGTGCTGAGGTCTAGGGCCAGGATGAGTCACTATTGGTCCAGAATTTTGAGACCTGCATTCTCTGGCAAAGTGTCCTAACCTATTACACTTATAACACTTGACTTTTGATTTATCCAACCCAACCTTCAACCCCCCATGCAATCCTGGAAATTTCCTACTAGTTCTCTTATAGAATTTACTGCCCTAACACTCAATAGGTCCAATTGGTGCAAAATATCCATTTCTTCAAGATCAGAAGGTTCAAAGTGTCGCAAGTCATGCAGCTCAAAGGATAGATTGTCAGAGGTTTGGCTTTCCCCACTAGCAGTGAAAGCATAGTTGGGTGCATATGTTTCAGATCCAAAGTTCCCACCAAAAGTAATATCTATATAGTGATCAGGACTTTGGTCCTTACTGCTGCCAGATCCCTCTTCTTGGCTAAAAGGAGCTGTATTACCCAATGAGTAATCATCAGTCATTTTGCCAGAATCTTGCAACTTCTTTTTCTGGTTTAACTCTCTCCCATAAGTGAGGAGTATCCCATGAAGTTGTGTCAACGACATTTCTTTAAACCCAACAGATTTTCATGTTACATAAGCTACAATCTCCCACTTATCTGGTAACGATCTAAGGAAACGACTATTGACAGTCGAATTAGGAAAAACCACGTTAACCAGTCTAAGTTCACTGATGAGACAGCTGTAACGTTCGAACTGTTGTGTTAGAGACTCTCCTTTCAAGTGGCAAAACGTTTCATACTGCTGATTTAGAACTTCTCTGTTACTTTCTATCACTTCCTCAGTCCCACTGAATTGCTCCTTAAGTGAATCCCATAACTCCTTTGCACTATTGCAATGGAGTAGACCAGCATAAATCTCATTGGGTAAGGCCGAAGCAACTATGCTAAATGCCTTAGCATCCAATTCAATTTTCTGGAAATCCTGCTCCGAAAAGTTTTCAGGATTTTTTGGCACTTGTTTAGTTGGATCCTCTGTGCTTGGAACCATCGAAATGTGAGGTCCATAAGCAACAGATCTCCAGCAACTGGTGTTTTGCTGAGCAAGGATATGACCCACTCGTCGTTGCCAAATGAAATATTCATTTCTTTTGAGCATCGACGGTTTGAATAAGGATCCAGAGTTGGCATCATGTGTGTTTTGAGACATTTTCAGTTGATTTTACACAGATTTCTGTTTTAAAAACTTTGAACGTAATAAAACTCTGTTTATCAAGCAAAAACAACCAAACTAATAGTAGGGAGCTGATCTGTTCAAATCAAATAGATTGTTAGATCGAATTTGATGAATCAAGCTCGGATACCAATTGTTAGGATATGAGTTTGAATTACTTGTAGTTTTTGTTTCAAAATGGAAAATGATTTAGTTTTTAAAAGAGATTTGCAGCTAAAATAGATAGAAAACTTTTACTACAAGCAATGGTTGTTTGTTTTCATCATCATGCTTTCAAGTTGGTAAACTCCCATGTGATTCACAAACACCCCCTCAGCCTTAGCAATTAAAGTTTGGTAGTAAGAAAATGCAGAAAAGATGATGTGCAAAAGTTGATCTTTTAATAGACAAGTTAAACTGTTACACAAGTTACCTATTTATACTAAACTCTCTAACCACTGAGCATCTTTGATGACGTCAGGGTTGATAGTGACAGGAAACTAAATGTAACTAACTACAAACACTGCTAATACTAACTATCAGTGCTTAGCTTTGTTACATTGATTATCTAACTAAAGACTAAGCTCTGATCTCTATCCTCTGATCCTTGTAACTCTGGCAGACCTTTGCAACTTTGTGAAGTCAGATGATAGGGGAGCAGTCTTTAGGGAAGGCAGTGTATGTACAACAGAGGTTGTAACCTCTGATAGTTTAACCCAAGCTCGGATCGTGTTATTGGGCTCTGTATCATCTGTTCCTTTCATGGGGTTCAATCCCAACAAGAGCAAAGGATGGAAAGAAGAGAAATGAAAGTATCTGAAACACCAGTTGTGGTAATAGAAGAGGAAGAGCGGTTATATGAGTTTGTTGAAAATATGATTGTCGATTACCACTCGGTGAAATCCCTTGTTCATAAAAAGAGAAAAACTAGAGAGGGATCATCAAAGGACGCTCAACCTAAGCCTACTCCATCAACTCGTGCTTCTCCGCCACGTCCTCCAAGAAGACCACAACCGTTCCAAGAACTCTTCAACCATTTGTCGAAAGAAATCGGTTCATATCTCACCAAAGAATTCTGTTTGCTAAAGAACCAAGTGAAACGCCACCAACATGCTGAAAGAAAAAGTCAAAGATATAAGAAAGAAGAACAAAGAATTGCACGGTTTTGTGTCAGAACAAACAAAGTTCCTAAGATTTTAGCATGAGGGAATGCTCAAGATGCATGAGATGCTGCAAGAATTGTATGCACCCGCAAATCTGGAACCAATATACAGGAGTGAAGAAGTTTTCAACTTTAACAAATTCAAAGAAGTAGAAGAAAAACGTAAAGTTGCAGAAGTACCGAAATAGAAAAAAAAGCCTTGAATCGACGGTGGAGGTTGATGATGAGGGAGACATCGAAGAGGAAGAAGTGGAAATATATGAAATGCCCTCAAAGTTTTTCGAATGGGGGCTCGAAGAGGAGATGACACACGAAACTGATGGAGACGAGGAAGTGGCCCCTAAGCACCCTGAATGGTTCAAGAAAGAACATGAAAAATTGCCAGACTTCTATCAGGTTGTCACGATTGAAAAGACTTATGTGAGTGATAGAATCATAGGGTGGAAGTATTGCGATCTTAAAGGAACGTTCATAGTCAAACGAAAGGGCGGGGTAATATAACACTTCCATACTGGTCTTGATATGCAAACCTTGCCAACCTGGGATACTCGTGAGCTGGACAAACTTGAAATGATCAATCTGATGAACAACAACATTCGAGCAGACTTTGAAAGACTCATCTTACGTGAAAGCGTAAGAGGTTTTACTATGTTCAAACCAAGACGTCCGAGAAGAAGAGTGTCAAAGACTTCAAAAGACCAATCACTGGAAAGGGAAAGATGACGTGTAATAGACCCTACAAAGGTTGTGACCTGATTGAAAGGAAGAAGAAGAATACACAGAGAAGAAGGAATTGATCAACCAAATCGTAACTGTTATTAGTTGATTAACTATCTTTATACAACTCAACAACCGACCTAACAACTATCTTACAACCAACTACCCTCACTTTCTCTAATTGACATACAAGTCCCTGTCATTAGCAACTACAGAACAATTACATTTCAGCCCCTCACATTAACAATATATCAATACCTCCCCTATAGCATTTTTTTTACCTCAAAAACAAAATTTGGAAATCTAATCTACAAATCTTCCAGATTCTCCCAAGTAGCTTCAGTTATTGGAAGATTGTCCCACTTAACCAACCCTCTAACTGTAGCTTTGTTTCCCATGCGCACTAATTTCCTATCAAGCACCTGTAGAGGTCTGAACTGGAGTAGTCTGCATAGTGTTTCCTCTCGCGTGTTTCAGCAGAGATACATGGAAGACAGGATGAACTTGCGCATCATCTGGCAAATCTAATATGTATGCTACAGCTCCAATTCTTTCAATTACCATAAAAGGCCCAAAAAACTTAGGTCCTAACTTGTTAAAATGAGACGATATTAGTGGAGTCTATCCATAGGGTTGTTGTCTAACATATACATGATCACCAACTTGGAATTCTCTTTCACTTCTATTAGTATCAGTAGCCTGTATCATTCTGTTCTATGCCCGTTATAATGCAAATCTCAGCAACTTAATTTTCTCTTCCCTATCTTGTAGAACTTCGTTTACAGCCGCTACTCTTAGGGGTGTAAACAAGCCTAGAGGCTCGAGAGCTACTCGTGATCGGCTCGGCTAAAAGCTCGAATGAGCCGAGCCTTAATGAGCCCGAGCCCAAGCTCGAGCCTGAAATAGAGTTCGTTTAGTTATCGAGCCCGAGCTTGAGCCTGACGTACAAAGCTCGTTTAAGCTCGCGAGCCTAAATGAGCCCAAACAAAATTTAGTTTTTTAGGTATAATATAATAATAACTTTGGCGAGTCGAGCACGAGCCGAGCTTTAGTTTGTTTAAACGTATTGAAGCAAGCTCGAGCTGAGCTTTTTAGCACTTTTGAGATTGTTCTCAAAATAACTCGAGTCGAGCCGAGCCAAGCCCGAGCTTTGGGTTTTATTCGCGAGCCGAGCTCGAGCTCAAATAAGTAGGCTCGATTTGAGCCGAGCCCGAGCTCGAGCTTCATATAACCATGACGAGTCAAGCTCGATCCTAGTCGGGCTCGGGCTCTTACATCTTTAGGAACATAGGAACAAACAATGGTGGCAGATATCCATATAACGCTTGGAATGGAGTAATTCCCAATGCAGTATGATAAATTATGTTATACCAGAAATCCGCTAATGACAGCCATTTCACCGAACTTGTAGGTTTGTCCATAACCATACACCTTAGGTAAGTCTCCAAACACCTGTTTACTACTTCAGTTTGTCCATCTGTTTGTGGATGATGGGCAGTTGATAAAGCTAACTGAATACCTTGTAATGCAGTAAGCTCTTTCCAAAATCGACCAACGAATATAGGATCTCTGTCTGACACTATTGTATTTGGCCACCCATGTAACTTGAACACCTGATCAAGGAAAACCTATGCCACTTGAGCTGCTGAGTAAGGGTGTGCAAGTGCCTGTCAACCACTACAAAAATCGAATCTTTTCCCTGAGATTTTGGCAACCCACCAATAAAATCCATAGAAATGTCTAAGAACACATGATTAGGAACTGGAAGAGGTTGTAATAAGCCAGGAGTTGCTACTGTTTCATATTTAGCTTTTTGACAAATAGTACACTTTCTTATAAAGTTCCTTACTTGTTTATGCAGACCCTTCCTTGCAAACAATGATCTAATTGTCTACACTATTGCATGTATATGTAATACCCCGTAAAAACCCGTCCAATTAAATTCCGCTACGTGTCCCGTGTTGGCCGAGAGGGACCAATGCGTCGTTATGTTATTTTTATAACCTATGAACGACAATTAAAAGTAGAGGGACCAAATATGTCAACATGCCAAGTTTTTGGCCTCTGAGTGACCTTTACGGACCATAAGCATAAAGTCTTACGGATCGTAAGATGGTGAAAAGGATTCAATTAACAGGCGGTTACGGACCGCAAGGCCTAGTCCTTACGGTCCGTAACGATTTCAAAACCATGCGAGCCAGAATGGCTTACAGACCGTAAGCCATTACCCTTACGGTTCATAAGGGACTGCCAATGGCAGTTTTTGTTTGGGAGCCAAGGAACTCTACCCTTGTGCCACCTTGCTCGCAATTGCCACACCCTTGCAGACCTTGCCACAACCCTAGACACTTGGACACATCCTACAAAAAGTCCTAACACCTGGAACAATCCTGTGCAAGCTCCACAAGTATAAATAGCAAGCCTCCTCTCCTAGAATTCTTGCTCATTCAACATTTTCTTCCTCATCTCTCTATTGAAAAGTTCCTAATCCTTTAGGAGCATTCCTCTGAGTTTATAAACTTTCTTTGGACCACTTGTAAGTGTTCCAACTCTCTTTTATTCATTTTATAGGCTTTAAGCCAAAGTCAAAGCGTTATCGTAATAACGCTTTGACCTTCAGTTAGGATCATTATGGTCCAGTCATTGTTCAATGTGAACATGGCTACGTGATCGTAATAAGGTAGGTGTTAATCCCTCAAGAAGGCACCTCCTGAGAATCACGTTTGCTTGGTCAATTGACGGGTCAAAGTTATTAATTTAAAAGGTCAAACGGGTCAGTTTTTAATATAATTCATATCTGATAATGTAGGTGCTATAAAATATGTTTTCTCACTTAATAACTTAGTAATAACTATTAGGACATGTGTAAACATGTTCGGCTCGTCAATTCCAGGTTTAAGGTCGGTTCACAACCGAAGTCGCAAAGTTTGACTTCTCCTTTGACTTTCAGTTCTGACCCGAATTAGCAACTTTAGTTACTGATTCAAAGTGCATTATGATCCTAAATTAATGTAGTATAACCCTCTGAGGTCATACTACAAGATCATAATCATAATATGAGTTTATGCACATGTCCGTAATGTTGCCATGCTTTGACTAAATTGCCCTTTTGATTAAAAATAAGGTTTTAAACATAAATGGGCATGCAAATTATTTTAGTACTGATATGTTAACATGCTTATAATATCTTGATGTTATAAATCGGGTCATAGATTGAGTTTTGTTTAAATATCGTAAATTATGTTTTAAAATGCCTAAAAAGCCCTTTCGGCACAAAGAATGGATTTAACATAATTCTTCATCAAAACTCTTTACCTACTGATGTAATATCATAAGTAGGATTACTTGAGATGTCAAGTCAGGCTGTAAAATGAGTTTACATACAAGTTCTTGTGTTAAGTTCTTAAATGACGATTGCGGCACCTAAATGGATTTTAATCATGGATTTTATATTAAACCTTTTACCTAATAATATGTTATATTAAATAACATATTGTCATCATACAAACCTGATCATAGTATCAGTTTTCATTAAACATCGCTTAAATCGTTATTTAGCGACTTTTGCGCCTTTTCAGCGCATAGTATGGTTTAAAACCATATTTAACCATCAGGACTAGTTACCTATTGATTATAAAACTTATTTTAAATATTCTTACAGTAGGTTCTAAGCCATCAAAACCATGTGTGAAATGACCAAAATGCTCCTACGGCGCATAGTTTGGTTCTAAACTATAAACCACACATATATTTGATATCCTATTGATATAACATCATAAATTATCTATTTTTCCAGAATTCTTATGACCATGACATTAGTTTACTTGCAAGCTCCTTTTATAAGTCGTAAAATGACCAAAACACCCTTTTGAGGCTTAATTTGATTTTAAAACCTTAACGGGCATACATGTTGGTATCCTACTGATATTATAACATGATTAAAGTATAATGGCATACGAAACTTGTATATGATTCATCAGGTTACCCGGTACGCTTATATGCGTACGGTTTAGCCTACGTGACTAGTTTACGTAATTTAACCAAAACGGGTTTAACCTTATCATTTTTATCTCAAAATCCAGAATGTTATATGTTTACCCATTTTATACAAGTCATAGTACTTGTCGAGTTTAAACTACATTCTATTCCGATCATCGCTTAATCTAGCGTATCATACCGTATTCATTATTTCAGACTAGCCGGTCCTAGTCTATGACTTAATTAGGACCCGTTAGCATTCTAATTGGTTATTAATACCATCATTCCAGACTAGAGCCTTCCAGTAGATTGCTACCTTTACTTGATTAATGGCTAAGTTATAAAATCTTTGAAGAATTCTCTTAGGCAAATACTTTTAACATATTTTCCGTATACGGGCTTGGGATACAGTATATTATTACCGCTTGGTCGGGTATGGGATCATGTTGTCGGATTGTGATTTAACTAAATCTCATGACCCGTTTTAATCTGTATTATCTGATGACTTAAACATTGGGGGTTAACTCAACCGTGTCCTGGATATCCTCGGCTCATTTAAGTTACTAATGGCCACGACCTAAGCACGGGGTGTAGGCGTACACTTGTCAGATGCTAATGCTAAATTATTTTATATACTCCATGTGAGTTATTTAAGTAGCGTGTCAGTTAATCAGGTTATTCGGTTTTTGTATCGGACTCCATATGTATTGATAGACCTGTAAAACTATATACAAGATCATCTTGAATTGTCCCAAGTTATTCATGAAAATGTGCCATGTGCACTTAAATCAAATTTGAAGGATTTTCAAAATGTGTCGGTTATTTCTATTTACCAGTGTAAACCGACGTATTTTCAAAAAACTAAGCTATAGGTACAACACGTAATAAGCTGGGAGCTGCTCGGTAGCGGCATAGAGGATCATGTAAGTCCTTAGTTGTTCCTAAAAGTCTGTTGATCACTTTTGTACATTTTATGATCCGCATGTGGTCCTTATTAAAATCTGTAATTTAAAATTTGAACATTTCGATTTGTAATACTATTTTAAATCCAAGACTTCCGATGTGTTACCCTGTGTTGTTTGGTTATGATGTTATCAATCTTATGTCACATAGACAAATAGTGATGCCAGTATTGGACTGCAAAGATGATGGCCAGTAATTCTCTTTCATAAACCGACAATCCTTTTTGCCTAGAAGATAAAGCTTTACTGATGAATGCAATAAGATGACCCTCTTGCATCAATACAACCCTAAATCCTTTGCTAGAGGCATCAGTTTCTAGAGTGAAAATTTTTGACATATCTGGAAGAGCTATAACTAGTGGAGACATTAAAACCTCTTTCAATTGCTCAAATGATTTAGTAGTTGTATCAGTCCAAACAAAAGCATCTTTCTTCAAAAGGTCAGTCAAGGGTCTTGCTAACACCCCATAAGACTTGATAAATCTTCTTGAATATCCAGTGAGACCCAAGAACCCTCTTAATTGCTTAACATCAGCAGGTATAGGCCATTCTCTGATAGCAGCCAACTTCTTAGGATCAGTAGAGACTCCCTTGTTAGAAATAATATGCCCTAGGTACTCAACTGAGGCTCCACCAAAGGTAAACTTCGATTTATTTGCATATAACTGTTGTTCCCTCAAGATCATTAGTACTAGTTTAATATGAATAAGATGAGAAGCCAAGGAACTGCTATAAAACTTGTATGTCATCAAAAAATACCAGTACAAATTTCCTCAACTATTCTTTGAAAATGCAGTTCATTAATGCCTGAAATGTGGCAGGTGCATTTGTAAGCCCAATGGGCATTACTACAAACTCAAACAGCCCTTCATGAGTTCTAAATGCAGTTTTCTGGATGTCATAATCATGCATTCGGATTTGATGATATCCAGATCTCAAATTTAGTTTTGAAAATACTACTGCATTCCCTAGTTCATCGAATAACTCAACCACTAATGGAATAGAGTAGCTATTTTTTATAGTCACTTTATTTAGCCTTCTGTAATCAATGCAGAATCTCCAGGTCCCGTCTTTCTTCTTTACTAGAACCACTGGTGCCGCAAATGGACTAACACTGCCTCTAACTACCCGGTATCCATTAATTCCTTAGTTAACTTCTCAATCACATCTTATGTGTAGATTGATACCTATAAGGTTTAAGATTAACTACTTGTGACTCTTTTTCAGCAGAAAATCCTATGATCAAATGCTCTCTTTAGTGGTAAAGTGGTAGGTGTTTGAAATACATCTTCAAATTCAGTCAACAGTTTAGTTAATTGGGCTTTATTATGCACATCAGAAACCTTGGTCTCGTGTTGGAAATCATTCTCAGTAGATTGTAACTGTAGGCTAAACAAATGAGCTTCCACTATCTTATCTTCATATGTTAATAACATGTATTACCCTAATAACTCTACAATGGGGAATAGGGCCCAAAGTGCAGTCAAACCTCCAGCTAATGTGTCTCATTTACCCTTGTTACCATCCCCATCTATTACAAAGATATTTACTAACACTAAACAAATATCTAGTATAAAGATTGAAGGAAAAAGGGCAAGAGAAGAGTGCTTTTGGTGTCCAGAAAAGTTTACACCAGGGCATAGATATGCTAATAAAAATTGTTTGTTTTAGAAGTAATAGGAACAGAAGAGGAGGGTGAAAAAGGAAGTGAATATGTGATTGATGATACTGGGGATCAACAAGAGTGGCAAGATCCACCCTAGATCTCTATTCATGCTTTAACTGGTATGATTTCCTATTACACTATGAAGGTGTTGGGTTCCATAGGTAACAAGCAGCTGTGAATTCTAATTGATTCAGGCTCAACTCACAACTTTGTGAATGAGCAGTTGGCTTTGAAGCTTAAATGTGTCCTTAAACCTATAGACAGTGTAACAGTAGGGGTAGCAAATGGTAATGAGATTGTATGTGCCAATTACTCCCCTAATTTTTAATGGTTTATGCAAGGCATGTGGTTCACCACTGATGTTCTAGTCATCCCACTAGATAGTTATGATATGGTATTAGGGGTACAATGGTTGTTGACATTGGGATCTATTGTTTGGAATTTCATGGACATGACTATGCAATTTACTATTGGTAACATAAAATGTAGCTTGAAGGGTGTTGACCGTAATAAAGTGTCCTTGTGTTCAACAAATAGTATGAATACTCTTTTAGGACAACGAGATAATATAGTGGAAGCTCATTTGTTTAGCCTACACTTACAACCTACTGAGAATGAGTTCCAACACAAGACCAAGGTTTCTTATGTGCAGAATAATTCCCAGTTGACTAAACTGTTGACTAAATTTGAAGATGTATTTCAAACCCCTACCACTTTACCACCAAAGAGGGCATTTGATCATAGAATTCTACTGAAAGATGAGTCACAAATAGTTAATCTTAAACCTTATAGGTATCAATCTACACAAAAGATGTGATTGAGAAGTTAACTAATGAATTAATGGATACTAGGTAGTTAGGGGCAGTTCTAGTCCACTTGTGGTACCAGTGGTTCTAGCAAAGAAGAAAGATGGGGCCTGGAGACTCTGCATTGACTCTAGAAGGCTAAATGAAGTGACTATAAAAAATAGCTACCCTATTCCATTGATGGATAAGTTATTTGAAGAATTGGGGAATGCAGTGGTATTTTCAAAACTGGATTTGATATATGGATATCATTAAATTTGAATGCATGATGATGTCATCCAGAAAACTGCATTTAGAACTCATGAAGGGCTGTTTGGGTTTGTTGTAATGCACTTTGGGCTTACAAATGTACCTGCCACATTTCATGCATTAATGAACTGTAGTTTCAAAGAATTGTTGAGGAAATTTGTACTAGTATTTTTTGATGACATACTAGTTTATAGCAGTTCCTGGGCTTCTCATCTTATTCATCTTAAACAAGTACTAATGATCTTGAGGGAACAACAGTTATATGCAAATAAATCGAAGTGTACCTTTGGTGGAGCCTCAGTTGAGTACCTAGGGCATATTATTTCTAACAAAGGAGTCTCTACTGATCCTAAGAAGTTGGCTGCTATCAGAGAATGGCCTATACCTATTGATGTTAAGCAATTAAGAGGGTTCTTCGGTCTCATCGGATTTTACAGAAGATTTATCAAATCTTTTGGGGTGTTAGCAAGACCCTTAACTGACCTTTTGAAGAAAGATGCTTTTGTTTGGACTAGTACAGCTACTACAGCATTTTAGCAATTGAAAGAGGTTTTAATGTCTCCACCAGTTCTAGGTCTTCTAGATATGTCAAAAATTTTCATGATATACGTTAAATTACACAAACTAAAGTCCTCCACCATAAAACCAAAGTTTTGGCACTTAATCATGTATGTTTTGGTTTACAGGCCTTAAACGGCATGCCAGACAAGAAGATGAAGAAAACTAGGATTTTCCGGGCGAATTGACAAAGATACGAAGATTCTGTCGAGTTTAGCAACATTGGCACGGCAGTGACAACTTTGGCATGGCAGTGCCTCCTTTAGCACGGCAGTGCCACCTTTAGCACGGCAATGCGAACTTTGACACGGCAGTGCCGACCTTGATTCCTCGGATGCACTGCAAGTGCGACTGGCAGTGCCAACTTTAGTGCCACCTTGATTCCTCGGATGCACTGCTAGTGCGACCGACAGTGCTAGCCCTCTCTCGGACACGCACGGCCATGCGGATGCTGGCATGGCAGTTCCGATCTTGATTTCTCGGACACGCATGGCATTGCCGCCTTTGGCACGGTAGTGCCATTTTTGAAATATCTGTTCATATCTGCTGACGTCACAAGATCTCATGAACAGTGCACGACCGTGCACTTTATTGGCATGGCCATGCCGATTGAAAAAGTTATAAAAAACAGCATATGGCATTCTGGTCGTAATCCTGGACTTTTGGGAGCGATTCTGGCGATTTTAGGGCTCCGGTAACAACGTGTTTTGCTTCGATTCAAGCCCCCATTGTGCCTAGAAGCTCCGTTACTATCCGGGTCTTCAATCTTAAGCTTGTTTATGGTTTAATTCTTGAATCTTTCCATGATTTTGATTATGTTTCAAGCATTAGATTGTTGTTTATGTATTATTGTAGCCTAAGGGCAAAAACATTATGAATTCCTTTCTTGTTAAACAACCATTAGATGTTAATCATGTTTGTAGTGACACTTGTAACAACTTTTTATGTTAATCCTTGATGATTAGTTTGCAACCTTGTTTATTGATGTTGGATTCTTGATTATAGTTAAGTATTTTGGATGATTAGTATGTGGGTAGTTAGGATATTTGAAAGAAGAAGCTTAATTAATCATGTATTAGTAGACTTTTAACTTGTTAAAATGTTTACCTCAAGAAACTAGAAATGGGTATTGGGTTAATAAAGGGTAATTAAGATTAATCAAGAATGTTTTCCCTCATGGAAGGACCTTAGCGGGTTAGATGGTGTTGTTACGGATTCTTAACATAAGTTATAACTTTGTTAGTAATTTTGGTCAAAATTGCTTTCTAAGTGGATTTATGTTCAAGATTTGTAAAATGAACTCGGTTGTGATTTAATCTAGTTTATGCTTGTCTCGGTGGTTGCATTGTGTTTATCGGTGTAGCTTTCCTTGATTAAGTGAGGTTAGAAAACTCTTAAAGGATGACTAGCTTATTTTTAAGGGATTTTCATAGACATTCATCAATAGGGCGATAAAGAACAATTTTAGGTGGTTAAAGTGTGTTTGTCGTTTTAACTTTCTAAAGAGTTGTCATGTTAGGATTTCCGAAAGGGATACTAAATTGTCTTTGAAAAATGGAAAATTGGCCAAGTGACTTAGTGGCATAACCGACTTAGTTAACATATTCCAGTTGTTCATAAAGCAAGGCTATATTTATATTTTTCATATTTGCAGTCTATTATGTTTATAAATTGAAAAAGAAACAAAAATATTATGTTTTAGTCATTTAATAGTTTAAACAACTTTTCAACCTATCTTTTCTACCGGTAGAATAACGACAAAGGTTTACTATTATCGTCTCCGTCTGCATCCTTGGATCGATACTTGGTTCTTACTGATACTTTACTACATATATGACAGGGTACACTTTCCCTTTCGTGTGTATTTTAATGTTGAAGTACAAATCATTTTTATAATTTAAAACCGAACCGTGTGTAAAATTCATTGTAAAATTATGTATATACACGCACACGTCA
Source organism: Scalesia atractyloides (assembly GCA_947069175.1). NCBI lineage: Eukaryota > Viridiplantae > Streptophyta > Magnoliopsida > Asterales > Asteraceae > Scalesia > Scalesia atractyloides. The sequence continues at coordinate 36,474,909 of CAMTDV010000030.1, forward strand.
TTTCACAATAGAAACTGATGCTTCTGGCAAAGGAATTGGGGCTGTATTGATGCAAGAGGGCCATCCTATTGCGTTCACCAGTAAAGCTTTATCTTCTAGGCAACAAGCATTGTCGGTTTATGAAAGGGAATTACTGGCCATCATCTTTGCAGTCCAATACTGGCATCACTATCTATCTATAGGACACTTTATCATTAAGAGTGATCAAAAAAGTCTTAAACACCTGTTAGAGCAGCAAATAACAACACCTTTACAACAGGTACGGCTCTCAAAGTTAATGGGTTATGACTTTGAAATAGTATATAAACAAGGTTCTGAAATTAGAGTTGTTGATGCCATCTCAAGGGTACAAGCTCCTGCCTTGCTGGCTATTACAACGAATACTTTTGATCTAGTGAAGATACCTCCAGAGCAACCCGTTATGCTTACAAATTTCAAAAATTGGTTCCATGACGGTAAAGTTGGAGAAGCGGTTATCAGATCTAACAGCAATGAAGACATCAGAATTTTTGATCCGATGGACGTGCCTTTGTTCTGCCTGTCTGATTTGAACATCCTTTACGGGAACAAGATACACGTGGGAGCTGGAAACGAATATCTTGAGGGGGGATGCTCTTTCAACGTGTTATTCCAAATCGAAGAACAAAAGGAGCGTGACGAAGCTCAAAAGAAGAAAAAGGTTGACAAGTCTGCTGAACTACAATAATCTTCTCCACAAGACAAAGATCCTTCATCGGAATCAGATATTTTAGAGATACCACCTCCGACTTCATCCACATATGAGGTCACTAAGGAGAACCCACCACAAACAAGTGAAGCTACTACTACTCAAACATCACCACCAAAGGATGTTAAAGACACGACAGCAAGCCCCGAAGCCCAAGACAAAGATTAAAGACTCTCAAATACGCAACAGCCTAGAGGACATTGTTAGAACGTTTTGAGACTGTTGGTATTTGAGTTTAATAGTTTAGGGCTTGTTGTAATAGTTTAATAGTTTTGCAGGGCTGAAATTGTAAGTTTTTGTAATTTGTCCCATCAGAAGCGCCGTAACTAATTTACCTGCGTAATTATAATTACACGGGTTAGTCGTGTTATCTATACAAGCAGACCACACTCTAGCATTCCAAGTTTATTGGACTAGGTGTGTTTTTGGTGTGTTACTCAAGCATTGTTCTACTGATTTCTTGTGTTTAATCCGAATATACAGGCTCTTTGATCATGTTATACCTTATGGGATTCTATATCAACATTGGTTGATACACACTTGGTCAAGATTCTTCATCTTCTACTTGTTTTTCTTACTTTTATCACTCAACCAACTAAACAATAGGCGTTTATGCGCTTGTCAATCATTATCATTGTCATCCAAAGCTGATTTGGGACTCACAGATACCACAACCACTATATAAACCTTAGATTCCACTATCATGAAAAATCCAAGTCTTCACCTTGATATCTATATAAACATTTTCAGTCCCACTAACATCAAACAAAATAAATTTCATAACCATTTTGTAATTTGTATCACCCTTTTTTATAAAAAAAAACTTAAGCTGATTATTATTTATATATCTACATACACAATTCAATTCAACTTTGTTGTTACAATTGACCTTAATGATTAAAAGCTCAGGATAAATATCAGTTATATTAATCAATTTCTTTTTGAAGTAGAAAACTTAAAGTTTGTATTCAACCATCACTGCAACTTAATCTAATCAACACAAATCGGATCCATAAACCAACTAAAATCAAATAAAGATTCTACTAATTTTGAGATTATGTAACACCTTGTGTTCTCACGTCCTATAAAATTCCGACGCGTGTCTCGTTGATCCTTGTATGCCGTGTGCTAGACGAGAGGGACTAAAATCGCCAACATGTTATTTTATACCTCTGAGTGGTAAATATTAAAGTCGAGGGGTTAAACGTGTCAAAATGCTTAATCTATGCCTCTGAGTGACCTTTTAACGAACCCAGAGCTTAACGATGTTCGGTTATACTCCCGAGAGTCCTAACCAGGGGCCATGCTTTTATGTCGAAATATGGGAGTTTGGAGAAGTTCAGGGGCCAAAATGGAAATTTTGTGAAATGACACCCCAGGCGCCACGCGTCAGATACCAGGTATCCCCGCGCGACGCGCGGGAGATGTCAGTTCGAAGAAACAGCAGGCCAGGTGCTGACCTGCATGCTTGCCACCTCCAAACCTCCTGAATTTCGAAACATTGGCCTCAATTCTGGTTTGGACACCTCATTAACACTTGTAATCATCCTAGCACCCTTCTAAACACTTGGAATGATCTCCAAGATCATCTTCCACTATAAATAGGTATTGAATTCTTGTGTTCAAACTTGCACCTTTCTCATAAATCTCTCTATAAATCTCCTCTGGAGGTTCCTAAGCAATTGGGAGCTTCCCTTGAATTTTCTCCAGTCCATAGGACCACTTGCAAGTGTTCCTTCCATGGCTAGTTCTTTTGTTTAGGCTTTTAAAGCCAAAAGTCAAGCGTTTTTGATAAACACTTTGACTTTCGGTCAAGACCATTATGGTCAAGCCAATGCTCGGTCCGAGCATGGTTATGTGATCGTAATTAGGTAGGTGTTAATCCCTCAAAAGGGCACCTCCTAATTACCATGTTTTCTTGGTCAATTGACGAGTCAACATATTAATCTTTTAAAAAGACCACGGGTCAGATTTTGAAATATTCCTAAGCTGAGTTTATACATATTCTAAAATATGTTTTAACACTTAAACAACTTGGTAATAATTATTAGAACATGTGTAAACATGTTCGGCTCGTCAATTTTAACTTTAGGGTCGGTTAGCAACCGAAAGTCGTGAAGTTTGACTCCTGCATTGACTTTCGATAACCGAATTAGATTAGTATGCTTCTGATTTAAGGTCCCATTATGATCATAATATGATGTAGCATAACCCTCTGAGGTTATATCACATGATCATAATAGTAATCCGAGTTTTATGCGAGTTCTGTAAATATGCCACACTTTGACTATATTGCCATTTTATTTAAAAATGAAGTTTTAAACACCAATGAAATTGCAAAGATTTAGGTACTGATATGTTAACATGTTTAACATATTTTGATGTTACAAATCTAACCATAAACCGAGTTTTCATATAATATCGTATCATACGCTTTAAAGTGACCGAAAAGCCCTTTTTGCGATAGAATGATTTTAAATATAATCTATCATACCAAACTCATTACCTACTGATATTATATCATAAATAAAGTATTTTCACAGAATGTTTATGGTTGAAACATCGGATTATACACAAGTTCCTTTTATACGTCGCTAAATGACCAAAATGCCCTTATGAGGCATAGTTTGTTTTTAAAACCATAACGGGCATACAAGTTGATATCCTACTGATATTATAACTTGTTTAAAGTATATTGGCATATGGAACTCCTTCATGACTCATCCGGTGACCCGGTATCGCTTATATGCGTACGGTCAAGCCTGCAAGGCTAGTTTACGTAATTTAACCGAAACGGGTTTAACCTTATCATTTTTATTTCAAAATCCAGAATGTTTTATGTTTACCCATATTATACAAGTCATTGTACTTGTCAGTTTTAAACTATATTCTTTCCGGTCATCGCTTAATCAAGCGTGTCGTAGCGTTTTTAATAATTCAAGCTAGCCGGTCTAAGTCTACGACTTAAATAAGATCCGCTAGTATTCTAATTGGGTATTTATACCATCATTCCAGACTAAGCCTCCTGGTAAATTGTACCTACGCTTACTCAAATTGGATACGGTTGTGCTTATTATATTTTCTTATTTAAAAGGATTGCTAAGCTCAGGTAAATACTCTTAACCTATTTTCCCTATACGGGCTTAGGATATGGTAAATTATTACCGCATGGTCGGGTATGGGATTCGAAGTCCTATGTGTCGGCAAATTCAAATAACCCGTTTTAATTCGTATTGCTTGACTTAAACATTTGGGGTCAATACGACCGTGTCCTGGATATCCTTGACTCATTTAATTGTAAGTGGCCACGACCTAAGCACGGGGTGTAGGCGTATACGGTTCAAATAAATAGTTTTATAACTCAATAAGGGTTACCCAATAAGGGCGTTCCCAATAAGGGAATAAATTATAATTTTTATAACCCAATATGGGTATTCCCAATAAGGGAAAAAGTGGTGTGTCGGTTAATCATGAACCGACATCGATTCCGGTCCCGATATGTATTGTTGAGTTATGTAAATCGATAACATGAGACATAGTTTTCCCAAGTTAAATATCAAACAAATATACCAATGTGTACATAAAATGGTTTTGAAGATGTTTTCAAAATGTGTCGGTTGATAGTATTTACCAGTGTAAACTGACGTATTTTTAAAATAATTAAGTACAGGTACAAATACGTAAATAGGCTGGAAGCTGCTCAGTAGAAACATAAGAGGATCTTGCAAGTTCTTAGATGTGCCCAGAGTCTGTTGAACATCTTTTGTATATATTTTTGATCCGCCTGTGGATCTTCGTTACAAACCATTGTTATTTTGAACTTTAAATAGTTCGGTTTGTAATGATATCTAAATCTAAGACTTCTGTTGTGCTATTACGTGTTGTTTGGTTATGATGATATCAATATACGTCACATTACTCCCCACCCGGGCCCACCGGGATACACGTGGAAATCGGGGTGTGACAGGTTGGTTTCAGAGCCAACGTTTGAGCGAATTAAACACTAACCTTTTGTGTTTAATCTCAAATGACACAGTAGCATATTCCTTATACCTTCTGAGTCTAGACTTGACATAGGAATGCTCTCATCCCTGTTAAATAAATCTTGCTTCCATTTTCTGTAATTCAGAAACAAGTCGCCAAGCAAAGAAGCCATTGATGAAAATTCTTCTCATCCGAAGCCACAGAATGCTATGCTTTGTACTGAGGCTAAGTTAAGCATGTGACCGGTTTGGAGAAAAGACTTTATATAAACTTATTCTTAAACCCAAACCTATTGAAAACTTAAACTAGACTTCAGAGTCCATACCGGAGGTCCCTGAGGTTCAATTTTTGAAGTCTGTATCTGTGGAGTCCATACCAGAGGTCCCCGAGTCTCCAACTTCAAAGATAATACAAGTGGATATTTATGATCCATATTTCTTACATCCGAGTTTTTGGAATTCCAAACTTGGATTATGCTATCAAACTCCAATACGTGATCCATTTTATTTTTAACCATTGATCCTTAGATTCTACTTTTACAACAAATCCCGATTCGGAGTTATTACACTTTCTATTAAAAACCTTTGTGTCAAATGCCATACGTGGCAAGCCAAGAAGAGGAACAACAAGGCATAAATTAAAGGAAATTTTGGAAAATCCTTCTTTCAATTGTATTTTTCATTTTTCCTGAGTCCCTGCGTGGACATTATTATAGTCCTTATATGGACCTATCCTTCAATTTAAAGTCCCTGTGTGGACATTTGTTTCAAATAGTTCCTTCGTGAACATATTATCTCATTATAAGTCCCTTGTGGACATGTTATTTCTTATAGTCCCTATATGGACTTATATATTCATTTTAGTCCCTATGTGGACTTGTGTTGCTTTTAAGTCCCAGCATGGACAAATTAGTATTAAAAGTCCTGTTTAAGGCGCTACTGTAATTTCCTAATGATTAACGGAAAGAATTTTGAAGTTATTATCATTGTAATATATGTATTTCATTACATCCTTGTTCAAGCAATCGTCTCGATTTTAATTCGAACTTTATCGATCTGCTATAAATTTCCAAAAGATCTTCTTGATGGTTTACCCCAGCCAAGTGACAAGTTCACATTAATTGGCAAATATAAAGCGGTAGTTAAGAAGTAAAGCCTTCTACCATGATAGTTAAGCAAGATCATCCCTTCTATCCAGAGGTGGTGAACTATGTTCAAGCCTCCAAGCCTTTATGGTCAATATGATCATGGCTACACTGATAAACCATTTTAAGACAATTTTTTTCTTTATTAATATTCAAGTAATGTTAATACTCCTAACAGTGTGACTTGAGGAACCACACTAGTCATCTGGGTGAAGGACTATGTCCAAACCTTATAGCTTATGTGATCAAATTTGATCCCGGCTTATATCATCAATACGATGATCATAATTTAAACATCCATTAGTGATGTAGTGCTTACGAACCATGATCTAACATCCATTAGTGGTGTTTCTCCTACGGGCTATATCGTCAATAAGACAATGACAGTTGTGACCATTATGGTTCCCTGTCCAAGGTGGTGGGCTATGCCCAACCTCATAATCAATATGATCAATACGATCGTGACTACTATCATCAGTGTGATGATTATTACTTTAACATCCTTTCGAGATATCAATTAATTTGCCTACTGGCCATATGATATCGTCAGTTATGACAACGACAGTTGTGGTCTACGACCCCCTGTCCAAAGGTGATGAACTATGTTCAAGCCTTAAAGCCTCTTGATCAATAAGATCGTGGCTTATATATTTTTTAATTGTCCTTTAATGACGAGGCCTTTCATGCCAAACTTATATGTCCATTAGTGACAAGGCCTTTTGGTGCCATATCCATATGTCTTATATGATGAGGCTCATTCGTGCCAGATTTGAAGTCCTTTGTGGCAAGCTTACGAGCTACTTAAAATGTCACTATGACAAAGATAGATGTGACTTTATGATCCACTGTCCCATAAATTCATGGACTTTGTCCAAATTATATTTTTCCTATAATAGTCGATTAAGACTTAGGTTAGTTCATATTAATAAAATCCTTAGTAGTGATAAACCCGAATAATTGTGACAATGAGCACAAGGGCAAATATTATATATATCCAAGTTTATAAGCCTAAATGGTTGGATAATACCATGTCTAACATATGAAGTATATATTTCGATAGTATCGAAACATTAAAATGGCTCACTCCGATGGTGCAAGTAGCCGCCACAATGATAGTGATCACAATAATGCAAACATAGTCATCAATGAAGACGACTTCCAGGCTCGCATAGATGCAGCCGTAGGAAAGGCTATGGAAAAATCCTTTGAAAAGTTTAAAGAGTCGAGTGCTACTCGCTCTAAAATATATCTAAACAACTCTCGAAATCACCTTCCTCTGATAAGAAGGAGAGTTCTGTACACTCCTCTAATGTGAGGAACGAAGTTAAGAAGCAGGAAATTCTTGATAAGGACCATTCTTCCAAGTATGGTTGTTCATATAAGTACTTCGTCTCGTGCAAGCCATGAGACTTTGATGGAGAAAAAGGGGCTGTTGAAACCCTAAGGTGGTTAGATGAGATGGAAACAGTGGTTGATATCAGCGGCTATGCTGATAAGGATGTTGTTAAGTTCGCATCCCAGTCCTTCAAGGGCAATGCCCTAATCTGGTGGAAGGCTTTGATGCAGTCATCAGGGAAGGTGCACTTATATAATTTGGGATGGCCCAAGTTTGTGGATCTAGTTAAAGACATCTACTGCCCACCTCATGAGGTGGAAAAGATAGAAATGGACTTTCTTGCCCTCACAATGAAAAATTTTGATTGTCGGAAGTACGTTACCAACTTTGATTCCTACTCTAGGCTAGTGTCCTACCTAGTTACTCCGGAGCCTAAACGCATCACGCGCTTTATTAATGGGCTGGCTCCAGAGGTTAGAAGCTTGGTTAAGGCAGTTCAGCCTACTACTTACAAATCTGCAGTTGAACTATCTCTTTCCCTCACCCAAGAACTAGTGAGACAAAAATCGGTCAAGGTTGAGACCGAAGGGAAAAGAGAAAGGGAGGAGGATAACTCCCAGAAATCTAAGAAATAGGGCAAGTCTGAATTCAATAAGAACCAGCAAGAGTCTGATAAAAAGCCTATGTGCAAGATCTGCAATAGAAGGCACTAGGGACAGTGTCGAAATGACCAAAAGCCTAAGCAGTGTGGTATTTGCAAAAAGACTGGTCATCAGTCCCACGAATGTAGGGACATAAAGAATGCAGTCTGCTTTAACTGTGGCAAGAAAGGCCACATTAGTACCAATTTCCCTAAAGCTGCCAAAGAAAGGGCAGCTAAGCCGGGAAAGGCTAATAAAGGAAATGCCTGAAATTACCTGAGGAATGTCGTAAGCAGCATATATCATAGTGTCATCAGGTACATTCCTTATCATTACTCAAGGATATGTTTGCTAAGAGTCCTGTTTTAATCAGGCACTAATAAGTCTTTCATAAACTATAAGTCCAGAAAACTTTTATATATATTCATGAGAACCCCAGATATTAAGTATAAGATAGAACCTACCGATTGAAACCATAGAAATCACTTCTTCCTATTCTTGATGGATGTTCTTATCCATAAAAATCAGTCATGCTTTTCCTTCGGTTGAAGTACGACAAATTCTTACTATTATTACTATTTATTTATAACTTATTTTATTTATTTATCTCATTGATTTCTATCGACTACGAATGTCAAACTAGTTCGATAAAAGCGCCATATGATAATTGGCAGTATCTTAGTGTGCCCCATAGATTGCTTTCATGCCTGATCAACATGAAGGTTTAATGCATGGAACCACCAGGATCTCCCAACCGTCATATTGTACTAAAATCCGCGAACGGTATTCAATGAGATATTCTATATCGAAATTGCTTAAGTAGAAGTCCCTACACAAAGCATCCTAGTAATCAATAGTCGAGTGTGTCATTTTATGGCACAAGTGGCGTCAGATGAACCAAAAGCTGAGGATTTAGACTACCTCTATAATCTCCATTTACCCTGATAAGTTTTTGGAAGAAAGGCTTGTACAGCCTAGCTTGTCATCTAGGAGTTCCGATATTGTTTGTTAAGGAAGACGGTTCGATGAGGTTATGCGTTGATTACCACAAGCTTAACAAAGTAACGATCAGGAATCGTTATCTGCAGCCCAGGATCGACAATTTGTTCGATCAATTACAAGGGTTAGCTACTTCTTTAAGATCATTTGGGTAATAGTGGCAATGACCATCTTACCCTAGTTAAGTTTACCTGAAATATTCTATATAAGCATAAAGGCTACTCCTTTGGAGGCCTTGTATGGGAGAAAGTATCAAACACTGTTTGTGGAACGGAAGTTGGAGAGACCAACTAATAGGACATGAGATTGTCATAAAGGCGACGGTAGAATCAGACAAATCCGTGATCGCCTCAAAGTTGCCCATGATAGACAGAAGAGTTACACCAACTAGAGGCGCAAATCTCTTAAGTTCCCAATATGGGATAAGGATTTTATTGAAGATATCAGTATGGAAAGGTATGGTATGCCTCAGTTAAGAGGGCAAGTTAAGTCCAAGATATGAGGGACCATTCAAGATAATCTAATATGTCGAATATCTAGCTCCAAGATAGTTTACTTGAGAAACTCACTGGAATTCACAAGGTGTTCCACGAATGCAATTTAAAGGAAAGGCTAGACAATGAGTTGCTAGTTATGTCACATAAAGTGTGCAAATTAATGAAAACCCGAGGTTTTGTTGGAGAACCAGTATCGATCGAAGATCGACATGTTAAGAAACTCCTAAGGAAGCATGTGCCTATTGTAAAGGTCAAATGGGATGCTCGACGAGGTCCCGAGTATACATGGGAGGTCGAGTCGACTATGCGACAAAAGTACCCCTATCTTTTTGAATAAATCTCGAGGTCGAGATTTCTTTTAAGGGGGTGAGGATGTGACACCCTGTGTTTTCACGTCCTATAAAATTCCGACGCGTGTCCTGCTGATCCTCGTATGCCGTCTGCTAGATGAGAGGGACTAAAATCGCCAACATGTTATTTTATAACCTCTGAGTGGTAAATATTAAAGTCAAGGGGTTAAACGTGTCAAGATGCTTAATCTATGCCTCTGAGTGACCTTTTAACGAACCCGGAGCTTAACGATGTTCGGTTATACTCCCGAGAGTCCTAACCACGGGCTATTGAATAAAACATGCTTTTATGTTGAAATATGGGAGTTTGGAGAAGTTCAGGGGCCAAAATGGAAATTTTGTGAAATGACACCCCATGCGCCACACGCCAGATACCTGGTATCCCCGCGCGATGCGCGGGAGATGTCAGTTCGAAGAAACAGCAGGCCAGGTGCTGACCTGCATGCTTGCCACCTCCAAACCCACTTCAGCTCCTGAATTTCAGAACATTGGCCTCAATTCTGGTTTGGACACCTCATTAACACTTGTAATCATCCTAGCACCCTTCTAAACACATGGAATGATCTCCAAGATCATCTTCCACTATAAATAGGTGTTGAATTCTTGAGTTCAAACTTGCACCTTTCTCATAAATCTCTCTATAAATCTCCTCTGGAGGTTCCTAAGCAATTGGGAGCTTCCCTTGAGTTTTCTCCAGTCCATAGGACCAATTGTAAGTGTTCCTTCCATGGCTAGTTCTTTTGTTTAGGCTTTTAAAGCCAAAAGTCAAGCGTTTTCGATAAACGCTTTGACTTTCGGTCAAGACCATTATGGTCAAGCCAATGCTTGGTCCGAGCATGGTTATGTGATCGTAATTAGGTAGGTGTTAATCCCTCAAATGGGCACCTCCTAATTACCATGTTTGCTTGGTCAATTGACGAGTCAACATATTAATCTTTTAAAAAGTCAACGGGTCAGATTTTGAAATATTCCTAATCTGAGTTTATACATATTCTAAAATATAATTTAACACTTATACAACTTGTAATAATTATTAGAACATGTGTAAACATGTTCGCCTCGTCAATTTTAGTTTTAGGGTCGGTTCGCAACCGAAAGTCGTGAAGTTTGACTTCTGCGTTGACATTCGATTATGAACCGAATTAGATTAGTATGCTTCTGATTTAAGGTCCCATTATGATCATAGTATGATGTAGCATAAGCCTCTGAGGTTATATTACATGATCATAATAGTAATCCGAGTTTTATGCGAGTTTCGTAAATATGCCATACTTTGACTATATTGCCATTTTATTTAAAAATGAAGTTTTAAACACCAATGAAATTGCAAATGATTTAGGTACTGATATGTTAACATGTTTAACATATTTTGATGTTACAAATCTAACCATAAACCGAGTTTTCATATAATATCGTATCATACGCTTTAAAGTGACCGAAAAGCCCTTTTTGCGATAGAATGATTTTAAATATAATCTATCATACCAAACTCATTACCTACTGATATTATATCATAAATAAAGTATTTTCACATAATTATGGTTGAAACATCAGATTATACACATGTTCCTTTTATACATCGCTAAATGACCAAAACGCCCTTATGAGGCATAGTTTGATTTTAAAACCATAACGGGCATACAAGTTGATATCCTACTGATATTATAACTTGTTTAAAGTATATTGGCATATGGAACTCCTTCATGACTCATCCGGTGACCCGGTATCGCTTATATGCGTACGGTCAAGCCTGTAAGGCTAGTTTACGTAATTTAACCGAAACGAGTTTAACCTTATCATTTTTATTTCAAAATCCAGAATGTTTTATGTTTACCCATATTATACAAGTCATTGTACTTGTCGGTTTTAAACTACATTCTTTCCGGTCATCGCTTAATCAAGCGCGTCGTACCGTTTTTAATACTTCAAGCTAGCCGGTCTAAGTCTACGACTTAAATAAGATCCGCTAGTATTCTAATTGGGTATTTATACCATCATTCCAGACTAGAGCCTCCCGGTAAATTGTACCTACGCTTACTTAAATTGGATACGGCTATGCTTATTATATTTTCTTATTTAAAAGGATTGCTAAGCTCAGGTAAATACTCTTAAACTATTTTCCCTATACGGGCTTTGGATACGGTAAATTATTAGCGCATGGTCGGGTATGGGATTCGAAGACCTATGTGTCGGCAAATTCAAATAACCCGTTTTAATTCGTATTGCTTGACTTAAACATTTGGGGTTAATACGACCGTGTCCTGGATATCCTTGACTCATTTAATTGTAAGTGGCCACGACCTAAGCACGGGGTGTAGGCATACACCTGACAGATGCGATACGGTTCAAATAAATAATTTTATAACTCAATAAGGGTTACCCAATAAGGGCGTTCCCAATAAGGGAAAAATTATAATTTTTATAACCCAATATGGGTATTCCCAATAAGGGAATAAGTGGTGTGTCGGTTAATCATGAACCGGCATCGATTCCGGTCCCAATATGTATTGTTGAGTTATGTAAATCGATAACATGAGATATAGTTTGTCCCAAGTTAAATATCAAACAAATGTACCAATGTGTACAGAAAATGGTTTTGAAGATGTTTTCAAAATGTATCGGTTGATAGTATTTACCAGTGTAAACTGACGTATTTTCAAAATTATTAAGTACAGGTACAAATACGTAAATAGACTGGAAGCTGCTCAGTAGCAACATAAGAGGATCTTGCAAGTCCTTAGATGTGCCCAGAGTCTGTTGAACATCTTTTGTATATATTTTCGATCCGCCTGTGGATCTTCGTTACAAAGCATTGTTATTTTGAACTTTGAATACTTCGGTTTGTAATGATATCTAAATCTAAGACTTCCGCTGTGCTATTACGTGTTGTGTGGTTATGATGATATCAACATACGTCACAATACTCCCCACCCGGGCCCACCGGGATACACGTGGAAATCGGGGTGTGACAGATTAAAAGCGGATTAGGTGATGCAACTGAAATCCCGTCAGCCACCACCATCGCCAAGTTCAGCTGCACGCTATAACCCTAATTTCACAAGAACCAGTAATCGCCGTTACTGAAGCCCTTGGAGCAGCCTAGTCTTCAAAAACTCCACTAGTCAACATTCACTTTGCCTCTGTAGAAATGATGTTTGGAAGGTGATTTTCATGTGATTGACGTCTGGCAAAACGTGGACTAGTATTTGGTTGTTGGCAAAACGTGGACTAATGACCTTAATTTGTTTTGTTTTATTATAAACTAGATTTACCACCGGCCGCAATACGGCGGGGAAGTAAAACAGTGCCGAATCGCACCAATGCTATACCACCGTCAGTGACGACTAATACTGAAGTTACAGTGTATTAATGTGAAAAAATTATACTGCAACGTAAAATTTAGAAAATAAAATTAAGTCGATTTAGGACCTAAGTCGATTTAGGACCCCGTTGTAACGAACTTGTCAAACAGGATAAAGATAGACGACGTAAAAACGTTGAACCACACACACACGTTGAGCCTTGTTATATGAAGCGTAAAACGAAATGTTAAAACGTTGAACCACACACACACGTTACGCCGTGTTAACTCGCAAAATTAAACGAAAAATATGTGAAATATGAAAACTGTAGGGACCAAAGTTGAAAGTACAAAAGTTGTATGGTTAAATTGCAAGAAAATGAAAACTTTTGGTGTTATAAGTAGAAAAACAAATAGTTTTAAGTTAAAAATGAAAAATCAAAATCGTTTTTGAAAATCTCCCAAAGCATGATGTACACACATTTATGCACTCAAATGTTTCTTATTTATATTTTGTTAATTATAGATTTAGTTTGCTATTGGAGTACTATTGTCTATTTTCTTGTAATCATAAGTCATTATTGATTATGCATGCAAGTCAAATGTAATAGTTACTCTCTATAAAACATTATATGTAATGATGGATTAGAGTTGTGTTTAAACTCAACGGGTCAAATTAAAACACTGGGATACCAGTTCAGAGTTGAGTTGTACGAAGACTATACTTTAGTTATAACCTCTGAAATAATTTTATTTAATGATTTAATCTATCATTGTAATATATTATCTAATTATAACTCATTATATATATAATTATATAGTTGACTGTAGCCATTAAAATAAGTTGCTATTTAAAATAATAGCTCATATATGCAACCCTTCTATCAAAAGTTACAATTTACAATAAAAATTTACAATAAAGCTGTGTATATATAACCCTTTTAACAAAACATGCCATATAAATGATAGTCACGCATATGCAACATTAAAATAAGAGTTGCTTTTATATTTTAACATTGAAATCCTTTCTTTTTTTATAAGTTGTATTTTTCAACAAAATTTACAACTTTTTTTGAAAAAAGGTTGGTTTTTATAATCTCATGCAAATCATTGAAAAAACGTTATTTTTAAATGGTTGCAATAACTCATTTTCTAATAGTGAATGAAACACCTTGCTCCTGACTTCCATTTTGTTCGTGAGAATGTAGGGCTAACAATTTCTACACGATAACACGACACGAAGTTAGCAGGTTTCGTATCTATAACAGGTTGATACATTAAGACCTGTTTAATTTCGAGTCTTAACAGGTTAAATGCCGGTTAAGACCTGTTAATGACACATTTATATATTTTTTAAATATGTGGGGTTGCTAATTTTAAATAAAAAAAAACCTGGAAGTAAAGTTCATATATTTAATTACATGTCGTGTTTTGTTCTTAACAGGTCGTTTGTTATACCGGTAAGTTTTTTGTGTCTTAACAAGTTAAATGCATTTTAACATGTTAAGACTTGTTAATGACACATTTATAATTTTTTAAAGATATACGGGGCTCCTAATTTTAAATAAAAAAACTTTAAAAGTTAAGTTATATGTATGTGTATATATATATATATATATATATATATATATATATAGGGAAATAGTATAATGAGAACCACCTTAAGTTGCGAGAACTTTTTGATCCGGTGCGAGTTGGGTCAAAAAAATTTTTACACAAACGTAGATGAAAAATTATAAACAAATTTGTAAAAAAAAGTACAAAAAATTGCCGAGTCGATAGTTTTGACTGATACAAGTTTTTTTTACGGAAAACGTAAATTTTGGAAGAAGATAAATATTTTTTACGCCTCGTGTAGATATGGGTATGCGACATTTTTTCAATTTTTTCTGAAACAAGTGATTTTTTTTACGACTTTTGAGAAAAAAATCGGAAAAAACCTTTTGGTTGGCTTGTTCTCGCGATTCTCGCAACTCGTGGTAGTTCTCATTTGAACCGAATCCTATATATATATAGGGGTGGGATTTGGGGAAAACGATGGAAAGTGTAAAAACGGTGAGAACGCCCCTCATCCGTTGGATCAAAACAATCTATGGATTAGAATTTGCGGTGGCGTTTTATTAAATAACATCAACTTTATTACTTGGGCATGCTTCATTAAGGGTAAGAGGGTCTTTCCACTATTGTTAAGCAAAACGCCATATTAATGACAAAACGCCATTTATTACACACCGTTCCCTTGCATATGAAACGACGTATGTATTTAAAACGCCATTGATATAAAACAACGGCACTTAATGATAAAACGCGTTGCAGATATTTGTTTTGAACAAAAATGTAACTGAAAGTTAATTATTAATATTTATTACAAAAAAATCCCTTCTAAATTAAGCGCCAAACCATCATTTTATAGACAACATTATAATCACTTCATTTATCACTTCAAAAAAAATTAATCATACTAAAACGCCATCATTAACCAAAACGCCAAACCTCTGACAGGGAAGAAAAATGGCAGCCATCGTTTCATGGAGATACACACTCAGAACCAGAAGATTCGTGATTCGTTTTGAAAACAAAAGAAGAGTGTTTGTTAAAACAATCAGAGTCATCTTGAACTTGGAGGAAGAAGTACAAAGGGGGATCTTAGCACTTGGCGTCCCTCCAGATAACCATTGTGATAAAACACATACGGTTATAAGAAGACTAACCAGAAAATTTGGAACAATCAACTTTTTTATATTTTCTAAACGCCATGATTACCTGACACGTTATAGGTCTGTATCCTACATCAAAACGACAAAAAATACACATAAAAACATATATAGATCTGCATCCTGCTATTGTTTTTGGCGTCAAGACATAGTTTCTTACGTAAAAACGCCATTAAAAAAACACCCACTAAATACAAAACGCCAAAATATAAAAGATATTGTTCACAGGTTGTTTTAATTTTCTGAGTTTTAGCTGTTACATTTTATCATCTTTTCGTGTCAAAACGCCATTAAATATAAAACGCCAAACTAGAAAGATGGGGGTGTTACAGACTTAACAGAAAAAGCTAAACAAAAACAGTAAACCTGAAACGACATATACTTATTAATTGCATTAAATATAATATATCTCGCCCAAACTACGCGCCAAATATATCCTATAAAGAGAAACGTTTCAGCACATTCCGTTGATCCCACCACAAAATATATGCCATGTTTCCTAAATACCACTCACTCTAAAAACGCCAAAAAGTTTAAAAAAAAAACAAAGATGGCAAACAACTTCTCTTGGATATTCAGTATTGTTTTCAATGAAATTTCGGTGAATGGATTCTTAGGTGAGAGGGATGACTCAGTAAGCTTTTACTGAATGAGATGGACAGATCTTTAAGAAAAAGAGACAAATGTATGTTTTTTTCTTGATGAATATTTGCATGGAAAGAAGGAGACCATTACCAGTGCAAATGCTATTTTGACTCCATGATGATAAAGAAGATTGTGAGCAAATAGCATCCACCCATGCGCACGTCGATCTATGTCTCCAAACAACCACAAAAAAGTCACGTCAAAAACGAACAAAAAATCATACGAAAACCGAAACGCCATATATTTCTGACAGTTCTTGTAGTTTTAAAAGAACAAAAAGACTGGAAGAGATATTAGATTGAGATTTTTAATTTATTTTTTTCTGTAGTTTGTTATATAATTTTTTCGGTAAATTGTAAAACGCCAAGTTTCCAAGAACGCGAAGCTACAAAAAACTATAAGTTGTATATAATGATAACGCCTAATATTGATTCAAGGTTGAACTGAGTTAAAACGCCATTTATTTAACCGGGGGTGAACATTGACAATCATGCCCCCGTATATCATTTAGCTCCTCCTGCCACATATTGGGTCAGGATCCGTTCTCACCGTTTTCACACTTCAAAACGTTTTCTTCGGATCCCGTTTATATATATATATATATATATATATATATATATATATATATATATATATATATATATATAGGAGAAGAGGGTTATCTTGAGAACACTAAATATTGCGAGAACCGTGAGAACGAATGAAACAACCAATCAAAACCATTTTTTTAATACAAACCTTATTGTAATTAAGATATAACATCAAATAATTAATTTCTCATCTCAAAATCACTCTTATTAGATTTTTTACACATGTGTAAATATAACAAATTTACACATGTGTAAATAGCAAACTTACACATATGTAAATTTTCTTTATTTACGAATTCACGTAAATCTAAACATGTAAATTAAATTTCTAACATTGTATTCGAATAATAATGATAAGTGTAAAAATAAATTTCGAATGTGAACTGATTTTGACCAAGTTTTTGCGATTTTTTTATTTGTTCTCACGGTTCTCACGATACTTACCGTTCTCATTTAAACTCTCGCCTATATATATATATATATATATATAACAGGTCATATTGTGTCCTAACATGTCATATGATATATATATATATATATATATATATATATATATATATATATATATAACAGGTCATATTGTGTCCTAACATGTCATATGATATACTGGTAATTTTTCCGTGTTTTAATAGGTCATTTGGTGTAACCTGTTTATTATCAGGTTTATGTTTAGAAATCCGACATGATAAGTTTTTTTGTCATATTCGTGCTTACATGTTTCGGATTTGTGTCTTAATGGGCTATATTGACACGATACTCAAGCCCTATGAAAAAGTTCAAAATGGGTCTATATGAGTCACTCATAATAAAGGTGATGATGATGCTCTAACTAAACCATTGCTCAAACACGGCTATCACATGCTTTTATCCAAGATTGGACTTGCATCTAGATTGTCCTTGTGGGGCATATTAAAACGTAACCCGGCCCACAGAACTTTTTATGTGGGTTCCCTCCCATATTATGTAATTGTAAATTTAGATAGAATTAGTCTTCATTATTTGTTGTAATCGATCTATGATTAAAGCTTCTTCTCATGTATATGTATCGGTTCAACAATTGAAAAATGACTTTAGTTGATAAATTTACGCTATAGAGTGTGGTTATGACACAAATGATCACCATCACCCTTTATGTTACTGTTATGTCATCTCACTTTTATCCACCACCCTATAGGTGTAGTCATGACCTAAACCACCATCCACCTTTATCAAATTCATCAAATGGGAGGGTCGTGGTTGCTGTGAATTAAACCACCATGATTTTGGAAGAGGGCGGTGTATCACGTAGACTACGTTCCACGTGGCAACCCATGACCCAAAGCATCATCCCGTACCCCATATCGTTATACACCTAACCCGCCCCCACTCTCACGTTTTACTGACACATCTAATTTTAACGCATCCACCACTTAAATAATTTATTTATTTCATGATTCACATTAACATTCTTAGGGCTGTAAACGAACCAAACGTTCGACGAACAGTTCGTGAATCGTCCGACGAGAAGTCCGTTTGTGTTTGCTCGTTTATTAAACAAACGAACGCGAACAAGAAATTCCGTTTTAGTTAAATGAACGAACATGAATAGAGGTCGCGTTCGTTCATTTATGTTCGTGAATGTTCGGTAACGTGTTCGTTTGTGTTCCATAGTTCATAGTGTTTTTTGTATTTACTTCGAAATTCCAACAAATAAAATATTTAATAAGTGTCACTGAATAATATATTATGTTCATGAACGCTTGTTTGTGTTCGTTTGTTTCCATTTGTGTTCATAAGCATTAATTTGAGCTCATTTGTAATCATCAACATTTGTTTTCATTTGTTGCCTAAAATTAAGAAACAAACACAAATGAACACGAACAAGTTCATATCCTTAACAAACGAACATGAACATAAAACCCTGTTCGGTAAACGGTCATGAATAGTTCGTGAACTCGTATATTTTTTAACAAACGAACATAAACAAGGACTTGTTGTTCGTATTCGTTCGATTCATTTGTAACCCTAAATATTCTAGAAGATATTGTTTATGCGATAAGACTCTGCCGCCCGTTTAAAATATAAAAAAGTCCGGTCTTCAATTACTCATTCATAACATAAAACATATTTAAATGATTAAACTAATACTTAGGATTAGGTCATACATGGGAAGAGATTTGTCCACTCTACCATAATCAATTTTTTTCGTCACATGACTCTTACACTTAGGGTGGAAGGGGCATCATGCGGTGACCCCTTCGGTGAGCCTCTTTCCCGATTGGTAAGGTGCCGCCAAGTATAAATCGGTGAGCAGTGATGGGTTGAAACGGTGAGTAGTAACCAATGAGAGAGGGGAGAGAGAGGAGGTTAATGGTGAGCTCCACTCTGTTTCAACTAATAACACATTTATTTATTTTTTTAAATAAAAATTGTTTTAGTAAAGCACCCCTAGTGATTAAGCGCACAATAAGAAGTGAAGACAAATGTTGACATAGTATTAGATTATTGGTTATGAAAAAAGTTTACCACTCCTCATTTAAGAGAGCACCCTTTCCACCCTTACCTCACTACCATGGGAACTACCTTTAGTCAAAAGGTCAACTGAGAAGTTAGGTCAACCCATGAAGAATCATAAGGTGTGAGACGAAGAAAAGGGCCCATCTTGTGCATAAGGTAAAATAGAAAAGTAGCATTCTTTTACTTAAGGTCACAATTGCGAAAATAGCATCATTAATATAAAGTGAAAAATTACTATACCTAAATAAAATCTTAGTTGAGATAGCCTACGAATAACAAATCATCAATAAGCGTCATCATTAGATGTCGGTTTAGTTTGAAATCTCATCTGTCGGAGGGTGGCAAGGGTCAACGGACCCTCTAAGATCCTGTTATTCCATCATTGACAACGAATAGCGTAAATAAAAATATAAAAAAACAAACTAATATTAGTTATATCTACATCTATATACACATTACAAGTATATGAAATGTTTTCAAACACGTATATAATTTTCTACCCATTAACACATGAAATGTTTTTTTACAGCTATCTACTCAAATAAAATTCCTTGTAATTTGTTTCACATATATAATTATATATAGCTGATCAAGAACCCTAAGTAGGCAAGTCAGTTGTCAATAGTCATCCATATCACCGGTGGCAAATGTATGATTTTTTTTCAGTGGGTCCACTAGTTTTTATGTTCAAATTTTTCATAAAAACGTCAAAATTTTCAGGTCAGACCTTGTTCGGGTCGGGTCAGAGTGAGGAACATATAACACAAATATATAATTATTACTAATTAGAAAACACACGATAAAAATACATTTTCATTTTAATTTCAAACTTAATATTAATAGTAACAGCCAACATGGTATAGCCCAGTTGGTCAGGGGAGTTTTCCGTAAGGCTTCTCCTCTGGGAGGTCCCAGGTTCGACTCCTGCTATATATATAATTGGGAGTATGGAGTTGGGTCTGGGTAGGGTTTCAAGAGCTTGCCTCGCTCTGTGGAGTAGTGGGCCATTTGGCCCCTACATTAGCGTTCAAAAAAAAATATTCATAGTAACAAATCTTTAAACAAATAGACAAGTAACAAAATTCAAGTTACAGAAAAAAATATGCTATACAAGGATTAAACCCATGACCTTTTGTTGGTAAAGAGAGGGTTTACCACTACACCAGCTTTCCTTTTCTTTTTAATGTGTCATTCTAGTTATATTTATGGGATCCTTATAAAATTTAATATACTGAATCTTTTTCGAAAAACATTGAGATCCGGGGATCCTGATCCGTTCTATGTGGGTCCACCCTGGGTATCACTGTTTGTGCTAGATTTATCAACCCAAAACACTGATCTTTCATGGTCAAAGAACACAAGGGAAACATACAGAAAATGTCATGACTCGCTCACTTTTGTTGTATTGTACGTGGAGCGAGTTTGTTGTGATGCTTATAATTATGGGGGGTGTTGAATGTGAAATCCTGTAATCAAAATTTGTAACATCATCCTTTCCATTGTAAATCCTGTCATCAAAATTTGTAACAACATCCTTTCCATTGAATTTAATTGCAGCTTTATCATAAGCCCTAAAAAAGCTATATATTTATTTAAACCCCTTGAATATTGAGATTTTACAGTTATGTCCCCTGAGTGTCAAAAAGACCCAGATACACATACCTGTTATAAATAGTTATAAATAGGGTCGTATTATTAGCACACCCTGAATTCTTAATTCGACACCTTTAATACGGGTCGTATAGTCTTTTCAGTCTCTAATAAAGACTGTTGTGTAAATTCCAAGTAAAAATGAAATCGATCTGATCTACCGTATTTTGATGGGTTCTTCCTTCTGTTGCTAACCTCTATGTTGAGGTCGAATAATGCGTACATGAATCCTTCTAGCTCTTCCTCCAGCTCCACAAGTTTCTTAGAAAGTTGCTGATTGTGTAAACTTGTTATCACATCAAGTTCTTCGTTCAGATTTTGTCTGGTTGACTGGACCTATACGGGTCGTACTAGACTAGTTTTTTTTTACACATTTCCTGTATACATTTATCTATAGTATTAACAAAAAATTTGTACATCTTTGGCAATCGAAGACATACCTCTTCTAATAAAAGCGACTTTTGTACGGAGTCGGTTTAGAGTAACTCTCCACCCGAAGAACTCCACTTATGTATATCTATACAACATTTTACATGTATCGTATAGTATACTATAGTATAGGTAAAGTCTAGGTCTTGTATGAGCATATAGGTGCAGTAAAGGTCCCTATATTCTTATAGTTGTAGTATAGGTATAGGTATAGTGTAGAATAGATGTAGTATATGTATGGTATATGTGTAGTATAAGACTTCATATAGACCTATATGTGTAGTATAGATCTCGTGTATATGCTTATAGTTGTAATATGGTATAATATAATAAA
The DNA here is from genome assembly GCA_947069175.1 of Scalesia atractyloides. Taxonomy (NCBI): domain Eukaryota; kingdom Viridiplantae; phylum Streptophyta; class Magnoliopsida; order Asterales; family Asteraceae; genus Scalesia; species Scalesia atractyloides. Next base: position 36,496,746 of record CAMTDV010000030.1, read on the forward strand.
CTATAGTATTTTGAATTGTTATAATTTTCAAGTGTTTTTTGTTTGTTTAATGGATACAACATGTCATGTAACCGACAATATATGCCAAAATAGGACACGGTACAAACATAAATACGCCATAAATAAGGAACCATATGATAAGTAAAGACATAATACGCCATAATACGCGATAACACAACACATATAGACAATCTACACCCTAATATGACACTTACAATAAATGTGAAATTACCGAACGTCACCGACACGACCCGTACGAACGATATATGCCATAATACCGAGCATATTGACAATATACGTCATAATACGACATTTAACGACAAAATACATCAATTAATGATACTACACGACGCGTATACATACAACACGACACGTTAGTGTACAAGTGGATTCCAAACAAAATTACACGTAATCACGAAACTGAAAATCACCGGAACGACATGTATTCTTCGTAAAATGACACGTAATGACAACATAAATCAAAATACAACACGTATACACATCGAAAAGGCAAAACCTAAAATTATGAAATTTTGATTTTTCCCATATACGCCTCGTATAGGTCAAAACTGGGTCGTATTGTACCATTATACGACTCGTATATACCTATACGATCTGTATAAACCCCTTGTATTTTAAAAAACAAGGGGTTAATTGATAAATCTGGAGGTCTCTACGTTCAAGATAAGGGGAAATCTGATTTACAAAACATCATTTCTTCTCATAGCATTATAGCCTAGTGGCATCTGGATGGTGAGATAAGGCTTAGGGACCATTAGGTCCTAGGTTAGATTCTCACATATCGGGTTTTTTCCAGATTTATTGGGTTTCCTCTTGAATTAATAACATAATTTCCTTTATTCTCTATCCTTCTCCAAAACAAAAACAAAAAGAACACGCAGAAAACACACAACTATTTTAGGTCATCTTCATAGTCTTTAAGAGTAAAGTTTATGTCAGCCTCCACACCCCTAAACTTGATAGCTACCCTATCATAAGTTGGGGTGTTCAAGATCGGATTATCTTGTATCTGGATATCCAAAAACCGGATACCCGAAAATTTTGAATAGTGAAAATAAATATCTGAATCCGTATCCGGAAATTTCGGATATACAAAATTTCGGATACGGATTCGGATATCCTAACGGATATTCGAGAATGTATAAAAAATCAAAAAAATCGTATCGTCCATAGATTAAAACTAAACAAATATCTGATTTTCCAAATTTCTGACATTGAAAAGAAAAAAATATTCATAAATCCACATCCGAAACCGATTATTTACTTTTTTTATTATATTCAAACTAAATGTAGTGCTCATATACCGTATGTATTTAAAAAAATTAATTAGTTTTTAGATATGGGATAATCGGATTATCCAAAAAATTTGAAATTCACATCTGAATCCGAATTTTCTGATACCCGAAATTTTGGATATTACGGATTTTTGGATATTTTCGGATTCGGATCATTTTGAAACCCCAAATCCTAAGCAATGAGATCGTAGATATCTCTAGTTTTGTGTTAAATCCACAGTGTGTTACGGTTAGCAAAATAAAATAATTAATCTTTGGAAAATAACGCTAACCGAGAAAGAAAAAATATAACATACCAAGATAAACTTGCTTCCCGCATTCCTGATTAACCATGAAAATTAACATGATTTAATTAGGAACAAATATTACTAATCTATTATTCAGAAATGGTTGTTAATAAAAAAGGAAAAAAACCAATAATAATATTGTTTTAGTTATAAAAATGTCTTGTTATGTAGGCTGTATAATAATAATAATAATAATAATAATAATAATAATAATAATAATAATAATAATAATAAATAACAATAGTAATAATAATAATGCGTTGGGAAAAGAAGAAAATATAGAGTAGAAAATGGAGAAAAGGAAGAAAAATCAACCATATATGGGATTCCCATCTGCCTGTTCTCCGGTAAAAGGTAACACCACCACACGGAGAGCTTCTAGACCGACGCCGACTTTTCTTCAGTTGTTGCAGAACATCAGTCACTTTTCTAGTGACACCACCACCAGGGTCCGACTGTTGGTGTTAGAATTTGACACCAACCGAGTTAGCCACAGGAAAAGAAGTCATCACCGTTCCAGTTCCACCCGATGTGGTGTGCCCTACTTCAGAGTCACTGAACGAAAAAAACTGATGAGTGACCGGAATATTGTCGGTCATAGAGAGCCCAAATAACCTTATATTGATGAGTGACTGGAATATTGTCAGCCATAAAGAACCCAAATAACCTGATATTGCCGGTGTAATTGTTATATTCATTAGAAGCTTGAACTTGATCCACTACCATAACCGATAAGCTGGAATTAGATACGGATCCTCCGACTTGTTTACCTTTATTATTGTTATATTCGAGTACTTGCACCTCTTGGTCTTCGGTTATCCGATGGGGTTACCCGTTAACACTAGTACATAAATGATCAAATGATGCGGGTAAATTGGCTATTAGATGTGGTTCTAGACCCGTATCTTATGGCATATCATTTTATGGCTATAAGCCAAAAGATGCGGGTCCAAGTGTCACACCCCTATACGCATCGTATAGGTACAAATTGGGTCGTATTGTACCATTATACAACTCGTGTAGACCTATACCGTATAAACTCCTTGTATTATAAAAAACAAGGGGTTAATTGATAAATTAAGAGGTCTATACGGATCGTATAGGCCTGCAACGCCAATATTCAAGATAAGGGGAAATTTGATTTTACAAAACATCACCTCTACTCATGGCATTATAGCCTAGTGGCGTCTTGAGGGTGAGATATGGCTTAGGGACCATTAGGTTCTGGGTTCGATTCTCACATATCGGGGTTTTCCCAAATTTATTAGGTTTCCTTCTGAATTAATAACCTAATTTCCTTTATTCTACATCCTTCTCCAAAACAAAAAGAACACACAGAAAACACACACCTGTTTTAGATCATCTTCATAGTCTTTAAGAGTAAAGTTTATGTCAGCCTCCACACTCGTAAACTTGATAGATGCCCTATCATAAGTAGGGATGTTCAAGATTGGATTATCCGGTTTCTGGATATCCAAAAACCGGATATCCGAAAATTTCAGATAATGAATATTAATATCTGAATTCGTATCCAAAATTTTGAATACGAATTCGGATATCCAAACGGATATGCGAATCTATAAAAAAAACAAAAAAATTCATATCGTCCATATATTAAAACTAAATATATATTCGATTTTCCAATTTCTAACATTGAAAAGAAATAAACATTCATAAATCCACATCCGAAACCAATTATTTACTTTTTTATTATATTTCAAACTAAATATGGTGCTCATATACTATATATGCTTAAAAATAAATAATTTAGTTTTTGGATATTTGGATTATCCAAAAATTTTGATATTCACGTCCGAATCCGAATTTTCGGATATTCACATCCAAATCCGGATTTTCGGATATTTTCGGATTCGGTTTCAGATCCGAATTGTTTTGAACACCCCTAATCATAAACAATGAGGCCGTAGATATCTCGAGTTTTGTGTCAAATCCACCATGTGGTACGGTTAGCAAAATAAAATAATTAATTTTTAGAAAAAAATAATAACCAGAAAAGAAAAAAATATAACATACCAAGAAAAACTTGCTTCCCACAATCCCTGAATTAACCATGGAAATTAACATGATTTAGTTAGGCACAAATATTATTAATCTATTATTCAGAAATGGTTGTTAATAAAAAAGGAAAAAGCCAATAATAATATTGTTTTAATTATAAAAATGCATTGTTATGTAGGTTGTATAATAATGATAATGATACTAATAATGCGTTGAGAACGAAAGAAAATATAGAGTAAATAACGGATAAAAGGAAGAAAAATTAACCATAAGTGAGATTCCCATTTGCATGTTCTCCGATAAAAGGTAACACCACCATACGGAGAGCTTCTAGACCGACGTCGGCTTTTCTTCTGTGGTTGCGAAACATCGATCACTTTACTTTACTGGTCACACCACCCCTAGGGTCCGACAATTGGTGTGAGAATTTGACACCAACCCAGTTAGCCACAAGAAAAGAAGTCATCACCGTTCCAGTTCCACCCGATGTGGTGTGTCCTACTTCAGAGTCATCGAACGAAAAAAGCTATGAGTGATCGGGATATTGTCGGTCATAGAGAACCCAAATAACCTGATATTTGTCACACCCCAACCGATAGCGGAATCATCGGGATTTGGCACTATGCGACGAGATTGCTGGAGAGATCCATAACGGCTAATTCGTGACAAATATTAATTTAGTTCAATTTCCCATACAAACAAACAAACATTTAAAACAACTTGTCCGAAATGAAATACATTGTTCTCAAGCAATAAACAAAAATGAATAACTAGATTAAGCGTGTATCTAAAGGCCTAATCCAATTGCAGCATATACGATCCATCAACCTGTCACATACGTTAAAATAAAAGTCAATAAAAAAATGTAAAGGTGAGTACACAGGTTTAGCATAGTAATAGTAATAAAGCGTTTAGCGAAACCAGCATGCACTAACGTAGTCATATGAACATATATGTTATCAACACTGAAACTAACTAACCAATTAGACCGCGAGTGAGTATGCGCGATACTCGTCCACCGAAATGGCCGCGCACGTAAACAGTAAAGTAAAGCGAACCTTAACAACCCCCGAACCTACGGGTGGTGGGTCAACCTATAGCTGCTATCATGTTAAGGGTGGCAGGCAAGTCTCAAGGCATACAAATAATACATAGTAGTTCAGCGTTTCACGTATAGTCATGCGTTTTAAAGCATTTTAGCGTTGTGTGTAGTGATCGTTTGATAGAGAATGTATGTAGCACCCAACAGTGGGAGCTTAAATCAGTAAACACGAATGAGCTGGGGTGAAAAGAGCGTCGAGTCAGCCTGCGCGTAGAAACAGAAGTGCATCAGTCTTCCATAGTGCTGAACGGTTGAACGGAGAGTTGTGCTGGAGAAACAGGTTGGTCGTACCAGGCACTACTCGCACGAGGCATCACCCTCATGCGAGCCATGTTTCGTACGAGGCATGGTTCATACGAGGCATCACTCTCATGCGAGTCATCCCTCGTACGAGCTATTTCTCGTGTGAGTGACCTGTTTTCGTGTCTGAAAGTGTTTTCGCGTCGTTCGTCAGGAAATCGAGTGCTCATCCCTCCAGCCTTAAGCTACTGATTAAACCTTGTGCCGGAGAGGTCTACAGAGTGAGTGAGTCTCTCGTGGAAACTTAGACTGGGTTGTACAAACCAAAGACGAGTCATGCAAGCCAGTCCAGTCTGCACAAGTGACTATTTGTGCGTCTTTGTGCTACCGAAACAAAGTTTTTTTTCTCTTGAAACAGATGTGATTCCAAGTCCATTTCAGGCAGGTTTTGTAACGCCTAGCTTTTTCATACTTTCCACATTTAGAAAGCTCGTGCTGTATTTCTATTTTTGGAAACCTCTATATCTTGTATTCGCTCTTTCATTGTAATCGTTGTAATCATTGTAATCCGAGACTTGAATCATAATGAAAACTCGTATTTTATTCTTAAACATGTTATACTTATTCGTGATCGTTTTATACTTATACACATTCATACATTCATGATCATATTCGTAAACGTGTGACAACTTGTAAGTACGTGACAATCATACTTCATACGAGACTTATTCATGATATTTATACTTAATCATATTCATTTTATACTTATGTGAACTTAGGTACATGTTATATATGCCTAAATACCCTAAAATGGACCTAAAACCCGTAACATGTAACAATTAAACAAGTTACAATTCAATAAAATCAAAAAAATAAAACATATGTTTTCTGCCTAAGTCTTATGGACCACAAGGCTTTAAGCTTACGGTCCGTAAGCACCTCTGGCGGGCAATAGATTCAAACCAGCCGCGGGTTTGCATGAAATCCCAATACAAATCCTCACCCAATCACTTCTAAACCTCCTTTAATCACTTCCTATTAACCCTAAACTCACCCCTTATAAATACCAAACTTCTCCAAGCCTTTCACACTTTAACAACTCTCTAATCTCTCTCAAATCACTCTCAAATCTCTTGCAACTTCGAATTCGGACAGAATCATCACCTTTCACCAAAGTGAGCATAACTTGCTCATTTGTTAATGAAATTGCTTGATTCTTCTTCCTACTTGCTTGGATAATCCTTAGGTTTGAATCCACGGATTCTCCATGTAGAATCTAGACATAGAAATGCACCTAAAGGGTTCCAAACTTTCTGTTTTGTTCAAAACTCTTTCGAAACTTATGCTTTCTTCATTTAACCTTGTGTTCTTGAGCTCCTAATCAAAGTTATGGTTAGTGAGACTAACGAAGGTTGTTATACATGTAAAAAGGAGTGTTTTGACACTCCAAACTTTCTGTTTTCGAAGAGCTTTAAGCTCACAAGTGATGCAAGTATTGAACTTGTTCTTATGTGACTAACTCCGTTAGCTTGAGCTATCCTACCTCTAAGTCCACACATCACTTGATGATTTCTCATCATTATCCCAAGCTAGTTTATTAGTTAAAAGTAACACAATCTCGTCTAGCCTTCGACTTATGTCGACGTCGACTCACCCAGATTGTAGTTTACTTGGCTACTTGGTATAGTGACACCATATATTTCATTTCCATTGTTGTATCTTGTTCTTGATCCTCCTTGTTGTCTATGACAACTTGTGTAGTGGTGAACTCTTATGAGGTTCCTAAATGGATGGCTAAGCCACCTACCTCCTACATGACTTCTATGATATCCATGAATGGACTTATACATATAACTATTATAACCTACATAACATACTTAAACCAAAACCTTGATAATGACTAAATAATCATATGTCAAGATAATAGGTTTAACCACTACAGTGTTTAGTTCCTCGTTATGATTCTAATAGGTATATAACCTATGAAATCACATAAACCCTAACGGGTTCCCATAGTGTCAAAACAAGTGCTAGACCTTAGTGAATACTTTCATATACTCTACTTTGTTATGCCTTATTCCAAAGTCCCGAATCTTCCATTATCCACAAAATACTCACACCCGCGTTTTCCTCCAGTAGGATAACTCGGTGTTCATCCCGCAACTTAACAACTCTTCACGGATTACCAAGTCGGAATGCTTGCAAAACTGTGAGTACACTCGACCCGCTTTTCGTTTCTATCACTTGAGGGTGTAACATGTTTACCATATACAAAATCACTAGACTTAAACTTTATGCAATGCACAAAAACAATCCTATATTCACGAATGCTTTGATGCGTTATTTGTTGCTTATATCTTGGACCAATCGTCTGTGATACCATAGTCATTAGCTTGTCTTAAGCCTTTATTTGACATGTATAGCGCTATAGAAATAACGCACCGCCTCACTCGTTAAATATAGAGACCATGTTAAAACATCGTAATTCGCGTTAATAAGGGGTTGACTAGAAATATTGCATGCCATGTATAATGCTCACGTATAAACTTAGTATCATGTGGATTTGTTTAAACTTTATTCGTATACGTATGCTTATGCTTAAACTTGTGTACTCGCCTTTGCTTTTGCATTGAAATCTATTTTAAAACATGTTACAGGTTGATGAAGATGATGCTATGAATCGAAGTAGCATTGAGACTAGATACACATATAGACGTTTAGGTTTATTATTGTTGTATCAAATTTTGTCATATTAATGTTGTTATTTTAAATTCCCTTGTATTGTAATGACATTTTGCTATGAAATGAAATTCGTATTAATTAATTATTGTTGCTATTAGTGTTGTGAGCAATGAGCAATCTATTTAATCCCGCCTCGATGTTTGCGCCATCGGTTGCGGTGTGACAGATTGGAATCAGAGCCATAACTATAGGGAATTAGGTAGAATTGCCATGTTCGACCTAGTCTATAGTTTAAGCGCCCCATTCTTGACCATTCATACATTATGATTAAAACTTTAATCTTCCTTCATTGCTTCTTCCTTTCTTTTGGGTTTTAATAATTACATAATGTCTTTCCTAAGACATTTTACACAATGTACTTGAAGACTTGAAGACACTCATGATGCAAACGAGGCGATTTGCACCAAGATAGGCCCAATGGTTTACAAATTTTGGTGAAATCCCTCAATCCGCGTATTCGATTTTTCACGACGTTACGCCATCAAGTTACGAGTGATATCCACATCTTGATGGAAAACTTCCATTTCATACTCTAGTGGATCTTGCTAACGAGTCGGAATATGCTCCTCGTTTAGTAAGAAACAACCACATTTAGGGTACGCAATCGTCAAGTTAGGGGTGAAACCCGCACCTTGTCGATTATGTCACGTTCCTCGATTTTCAATCTCTACAAAGTCTTGAATATTCGATCGACTAGGGACATGTAGTAACTGGAAGGGTAAAATACCGTTAATCGCTCCTCGACGAGAGTATTTAACTATTAGGCCAAAGCATGTTCCCTAACTCGAAAGATCTTACGAACCACTTTGTAATAGTCGACGTTTCTCTACCCGAAACAATCCCATGTTTTATTGAGCCAATCTTTTATGTATTCTCAATTTTTATGTGATTTTATACTTGTTACCTCATTCGTTTTGAACTGTTACACGAATCACACGTCTCTCGCAATCAAAAACAATAATAATCCTCGTGAACAAACTAAATTTATACTCTTTATACGCATTCATACGTGACTATGCTTATTGAATACATGTTGAATACTCGTCAAATACATGCAACATACGTGAACTTACCCATGCTTATACATGCAAAACTTATTTTTACATTATGATAAGCCTCACCTTTTTCCTTTCTATTTCAACACTAGATGTTTTCTCCAAACTCATCCAAGAAATCAAAGGGTTCCAAGAAGGGTTCCAACAACATGTGGACTCTATTTCAAAGCAAGAACTTGTAGGGTTAGTCGCAGAACAAATGGCCGAGCAGATGGCTAAGATTATCCCCAACATCGTGAGCCAAATTCAAACCATCCACGACACCCCTAAGTCCTCCGTCGACTCTAAGGTGGAAAAGCCTAAGTCACAATTTCTTTTCAAACAATTCATGGCCTGTAAACCCATGGAGTTTACTGGCAATGATGGTGCGACGATGTTGTTGACTTGGTTCAAAGCCATGCAGATTTCAATCCGCCAAAGTGGCTGCCCCGATGACTTGCACACCGAAAATGCTACGGGGGTATTCCGCTCGAGAGCCCTCGAGTGATGGACCTCTGAACGAAGCACAAAAGGGGATGATCCGCCCACACGTTACCATGGGCCGAACTGAAACAAATCATGAGGGATGAATTTTGTCCTCCTCATGAACTCAGGAAGTTAGAACACGAGTTTTGGTACCTCAAGCAAAACAGAGATGACAACAATGGTCTAACCCTACGTTTCAAACAACTGAGCATCCTTTGCCCTAGCCAAGTTGATACCACTAAAATTGTCATCAACAAGTACATCCATTGCCTGCCTGATTCTTTCATGAACCTCGTAGAAGCTGCTTTCCCAGCAACTATTGAGGAAACCTACCGCTTGGCCACCCGCCTTAACAGCAACCATGTCGAGCGCAAGAATGCCGCAAAGGCATCGTTGAAAAGCGTGCACCAAGACACCACCGAAACCGCCACTGATGAACCCTCACCCAAACCCCCTAGAAACAACAACCCCAAGAACAAGAAGCGGAAGGCTTCTAGTCAGAATTTCCCGGTTGTTACTCCACCAAACCCTCAACCCATCCAGACGCTAGCAGCCATTACCCCTGCCAACCCTGAGCAACCCAAGCGTGGCTACACTGGACCTCATCCCCAGTGTGCTACCTGCTCCTACCATCACCCCGCCACTACACCATGCCGCAAGTGCACCCAATGTCAAAGATTGGGGCATTTTGCTAACCGTTTTCGGAACTTCCCTCAACCCCAACTCCAGCAAAACCAAGCCATTGTACCAAACCCTGCTCAACCTCAGCCTCAAGCTCAAGCTGCTCCTGCGCAAGCATGTTACACATGTGGCAACCCCAACCACTTCGCCAATGTTTTCCCTCAACGCGTCAACAACCAGCAATAGCAGCTACAGCAACAACACCCTCAACCAGCTCGAGGCAGAGACTTCGCCCTCACTGCCGCTCAGGCGCAAAACACGAACGACGTCATAACTGGTATGTTCCTTCTTAACCATGTCTATGCTTCATGTCTTTTTGATACTAGCACATATAGGATTTTTGTGTCTAATGAATTCGAACCCTTGCTTAAATGCGTACGTTCTAAGTTGCCCAATCCATTCGCAGTCGAAGTCGCTAACGGAAAATCCGTCACTGTTGATTCCGTCCTTTCTACTTGTCCTTGAATCTTAATGATCATATGTTTTCGATTGACCTCATACTCATGCAATTGGGAAGCTTTGATATCATAGAAGGCATGGACTAGCTTAGGCGAGTCCGTGCTGAAGTCGTTTGTTCCAAAAAGTTCATTCGCCTCCCTTTCCCAAATGTTGATTCCTTACACGTCTATGGCGAGAAACCCTCTAAAGGTCTCAAGCTTATGTCGTGTATCCAAGCAAACAAATATTTGCGCAAGGAATACTTTTCCTTTCTGGCCCATATCATGGAAAAGAAGACAAGGGCCCGAGCGGGAATGACGTTCCTGTTGTTTTTTATTTTCCCGATGTCTTTCCAGAGGATCTTCCTGGTCCTCCTCTTCCTCGTTCCGTTGGTTTTCGCATTGATCTCATCCCTGGCGCAACTCCTGTTGTGAAAGCTCCCTATCGTTTAGCACCCTCGGAGATGCAAGAACTATCGAGTCAACTTCAAGAGCTTCTTGATAAAGGCTTTATACGCCCTAGTACTTCTCCTTGGGGCGCTCCTATTTTGTTCGTCAAGAAGAAAGATGGGTCCTTTCGATGTGCATTGACTATCGTGAACTCAAAAAACTTACAGTCAAGAACCGATACCCACTTCCTCGCATTGACGATCTCTTCGATCAGCTTCAAGGTGCGACCTATTTCTTGAAAATCGACCTTCGATCTGGCTATCATCAAATTCGATTCCTCGAAGAAGATGTACCAAAATCCGCCTTTCGCACACGTTATGGACACTACGAGTTTGTGGTCATGCCTTTTGGTTTGACTAACGCGCCTATGGTGTTTATGGACTTAATGAACCGCGTGTGTAGGCCTTTTCTCGATTGTTTCGTAATCGTATTCATCGACGATATCCTCATCTATTTCAAAACAAAAAGAAGAATATGGGAGACATTTGCAACTTATCCTTCGCATTTGCGTACTGAACGTCTTTACGCCAAATTCTCCAAGTGTGAATTTTGGCTAAAAGAGGTTTATTTCCTTAGTCACACCGTCAATGAACGCGGTATTCATGTTGACCCACAAAGATAGAGGCTGTGAGGAATTGGATTGCACCTAAATCACCTTCTGAAATTCGTCCGTTTCTTGGCCTAGCTGGATACTATCGTCGTTTCATCTCAGACTTTTCCAAAATCGTTGTCCCTTACGTCTTTGTCTCAAAAAGATAAACCTTTGTTTGGGGTCCTGAACAAGAGGAGTCTTTCCAAACCCTCAAGGACATGCTCTGAATGCTCCTGTCCTTACGCTTCCTGATGGAAATGACGATTTCGTCGTGTATTGCGATACTTCAAACCAAGGCATTGGTTGCGTTCTTATGCAACTAGACAAGGTTATCGCTTACGTGTCGAGACAACTCAAGATTCATGAGAAAAACTATACTACGCACGAACTTGAACTTGGTGCAGTTGTTTTTGCATTAAAAATTTGGCGACACTAGCTATACGGTACTAAGTGTACGGCCTTCGCCGACCATAAGATCCTTCAACATATCTTTGATCAAAAGGAACTCAACATGCATCAACGTCGTTGGGTAGAATTGTTAAACGACTATGACTGTGACATTCGCTACCATCCTGGCAAAGCGAATGTTGTGGCCGATGCACTTAGTCTTAAAGCTCATGTCAAGAGTATTCGTTGTCACCAAATTGTGGGAAAGCTTCATGAGCTAATTCACCAAGCACAATTTGCCATCATTAACGAGGGTAACCTCGATAATGAGTTGAATTGTGGAGTCAAAAACCCACTTGCAGCTAAACCCGATGGTATTCTTTACTACCATGATCACATTTGGATTCCCAATCTTCTTAACCTTCAAAACACCTTGATGGATGAAGCCCATCAATCCTGATACTCCTTTAATCCTGGCGCCGACAAGATGTACCATGATCTTCATGCATCTTATTGGTGGCCAGGGATGAAAAAGATTTCGCTCTTTACGTCTCCAAGTGTCTTACCTGTTCCAAGGTTAAAGCTGAACATCAACGCCCCTCTGGCTTGCTCGAACAACCAGAAATTCCTGTTTGGAAATGGGAGAGTATTGCTATGGATTTCAATACCAAGCTTCCTCGCACTTCATCTGGTCATGACAACATCTGGGTCATCATTGATCGATTGACCAAGTCCGCTCACTTCCTTGCCATTCGTGAAGATTACAAGGTCGAGAAATTGGCTCGTATCTACATGGATGAAGTCATTAGTCGTCATGGTACTCCCCTTGACATCATTTCCGATCGCGATGCTCGTTTTACCTCCCGCCTTTGGCAAACGTTTCAATCAGCCCTTGGCACTCGTCTCAATCTTAGCACCGGTTTTCACCCTCAATCCGATGGTCAAACCGAGCGTACTATCCAAACTCTAGAGGATATGCTTCGTTCATGCGTAATTGATTTTGGCGGCAACTAGGATTCGCATTTACCCTTGGTAGAATTCTCGTACAACAACAGTTATCACGCTAGTATTTAAATGGCTCCATTTAAAGCATTGTATGGTCGTAAGTGTCGTTCGCCGATTTGTTGGCATGAGGTCGGAGACTCAAATCACCGGTCCCGAACTAATACAAGAGACAACGGACAAGATTCTACAAATTCGTGATCTTCTCAAAGCTCGAAGCCGACAACAGAGTTATGCTGACAAAAGACGCAAGCCCTTGGAATTCAACATAGGTAATAATGTACTTCTCATGGTATCCCCTTGGAAGGGTGTTGTTCTCTTTGGTAAGAAAGGCAAACTCGCTCCTCGCTACGTAGGTCCTTTCAAGATTCTTGAAAGGATTGGCAAGGTGGCGTATCGACTGGACCTACCTCAAGAACTCAACAACGTTCATCCTATCTTCCATGTTTCAAATCTCAAGAAGTGTCTAGTTGAAGAAGGACTTAAAGTTCCACTCAAAGATCTTCAAATCAACGAGACGTTCCATTTTGTGGAAAACCCAGTTGAAATCATGGACCGAGAAATCAAACAATTGAGGCGCAGTCGAATTCCTATCGTCAAGGTTCGATGAGAAGGAAAGCTTGAGCATGAATTTACTTGGGAACTCGAGAGTGATATGAAAACTAAGTATGCGCATCTCTTCGTTCCATCTTCTTAAATTTCGGGACGAAATTTCCTAAAGGCGGGGAGACTGTAACGCCTCGCTTTTTCATACTTCCCATATTTAGAAAGCTCGTGTTGTATTTCTATTTTTGGAAACCTCTATATCTTGTATTCGCTCTTTAATTGTAATCGGTGTAACCATTGTAATCCGAGACTTGAATCATAATGAAAACTCATATTTTATTCCTAAACATGTTATACTTATTCGTGATCATTTTATACTTATACACATTCATACATTCATGATCATATTTGTAAACGTGTGACAACTTGTAAGTACGTGACAATCATACTTCATACGAGACTTATTCATGATATTTATACTTAATTGTATTCATTTTATACTTATGTGAACTTAGGTACATGTTATATATGCCTAAATACCCTAAAATGGACCTAAAACCCGAAACATGTAACAATTAAACAATTTACAATTCAATAAAATCAAAAAAAATAAAACATATGTTTTCTGCCTAAGCCTTACGGACCGAAGGCTTTAGGCTTACGGTCCGTAAGCACCTCTGACGGGCAACAGATACAAACCATCCGTGGGTTTGCACGAAATCCCAATACAAATCCTCACCCAATCACATCTAAACCTCCTTTAATCACTTCCTATTAACTCTAAACTCACCCCTTATAAATACCAAACTTCTCCAAGCCATTTCACACTTAACAACTCTCTAATCTCTCTCATATCACTCTCAAATCTCTTGCAACTTCAGAACTCGGACAGAATCATCACCTTTCACCAAAGTGAGCATAACTTGCTCATTTCTTAACGAAATTGCTTGATTATTCTTCCTACTTGCTTGGATAATCTTTAGGTTTGAATCCATGGATTCTCCATGGGGAATCCAGATCTGGAAATGCACCTAAAGGGTTCCAAACTTTCTGTTTTGTTCAAAATTCTTTTAAAACTTATGCTTTCTTCATTTAACCTTGTTTTCTTGAGCTCCTAATCAAAGTTAAGGTTAGTGAGACTAACCAAGGTTGTTATACTTGAACTTGTTCTTGTGTGACTAACTTGGTTAGCTTGGGCTATCCTACCTCTAAGTCCACACATCACTGATGATTTAACATCATTATCCCAAGCTAGTTTACTAGTTAAAAGTAACACAATCCCATCTAGCCTTCGACTTATGTCGACGTCGGCTCACGCGGATTGTAGTTTACTTGGCTACTTTGTATAGTGACACCATATATTTCATTTCCATTATTGTATCTTGTTCTTGACCCTTCTTGTTGTCTATGACAACTTGTGTAGTGGTGAACTCTTATGAGGTTCCTAAATGGATGGCTATGCCACCTACCTCCTACATGACTTCTATGATATCCATGAATGGACTTATACATATAACACTATAACCTACATAACATACTTAAACCAAAACCTTGATAATGACTAAATAATCATATGTTAAGCTAATAGGTTTAACCATTATAGTGTTTAGTTCCTCGTTATGATTCTAATAGGTGTATAACCTATGAAATCACATAAACCCTAACGGGTTCCCATAGTGTCAAAACGAGTGCTCGACCTTAGTGAATACTTTCATATACTCTACTTTGTAACGCCTTATTCCAAAGTCCCGAATCTTCCACCCTCAACCAAATAATCACACCCGCGTTTTCCTCATGTAGGATAACTCGGTGTTCATCCAGCAACTTAACAACTCTTCACGGATTACCAAGTCTGAACGCTTGCAAAACCGTGAGAACACTCGACCCGCTTTTTGTTTATATCACTTTCGGGTGTAACATGTTTACCATATACAAAGTCACTAGACTTAACCCTATGCAATGCATGAAAACAATCCAATATTCATGAATGCTTGATACGTTACTTATTGCTTATATCTTGAACCATTCGTATGTGATACCATAGTCATTAGCTTATCTTAAGCCTTCATTTGACATGTATAGCGCTATAGGAAGTAACGCACCACCTCACTCGTGAAATCTAGAGGCCGTGTTAAAATATCATAATTTGCTTTAATAAGGGTTGACTAGAAATATTTCATGCCATGTATAATGCTCTCGTATAAACTTAGTATCATGTGGATTCGTTTAAACTTTATTCGTAAACGTATGCTTATGCTTAAACTCGTGTACTCACCTTTACTTTTGTAGTGAACTCTATTTTAAAGCATGTTACAGGTTGATGAAGATGATGCTATGAAATCAAAGTAGCGTTGAGACTAGATACGCATATAAACGTTTAGGTTTATTATTGTTGTATCAAATTTTGTCATATTAATGTTGTTATTTGAAATTCCCTTGTATTTTAATGACATTTTTCTATGAAATGAAATTTGGATTAATTAATTATTGTCGTTATTAGTGTTGTGAGCAATGAGCAATCTATTTCGTCCCGCCTCGATGTTTCCGCCATCGGTTGGGGTGTGACAGGTTTTAACACCGTTTCGTCCCACTACCTAGTGAACGAAACATTCGTCGATTTTGGTCCATTTTATTGTAAAAATCGAGTTCAAAATAGTTTTCTTCGACTCAACACTTGGTGAGTCTGAAACAACAAAGTTTCTAATTTAAGAAGCCCAAGCTAACAAAAACATACTCGTTTAAGTGTGAATCCTAGGTAAAATCAGAAGGTTTTATGAAAAAGATGAAGATTTTCTATTGGATCGCTCCATGTTTAGCATAGGAACCTAATTGGTTTCTAATGTTCGTATAGGCGGAAACTATATAATGTGTTAATCGAATATGCAAAGATTACTCGTTTCATGTTTGTTTATTGATCATAAATGTCAAATGCATGTTAAATCCAGATCGGGCAGAGCTTCTCCGTCCAAGTGACAAAGTTACAGAAGTTAGAAATGAAAATCACAAGTCACCTATTTATACTAACACAAGTTCGCTTGGGTGTTAACAAGTTCGGCCGAACTTGTTCTCACATGTTGGTTCCAGGCGAACTTGTGTAGTATTTACATAAATACCCATTACTTTTGACATAATCTAGCCCATTCTAAACAGACTCGATCCAAGACTAAGACATAGACATTATGTACTAACAGACTCCCCTTGGATATCGTCTTCGTCTTGATCAGTCTTCAAGCTCTACTTTTGCCTTACGCGTCCAAAGAAGTTTTTATACGATTTCTTTCTACGTTTTTTGCGACGGAATCGGCGTTTGATCTGTAGGTAGCACTTTAGTCATGAATTGAAAACGTCTGAGTCTCGCCTCCCTACCCATCTCATGTATACGTTCAATACGCTTCTCCTCTTTTAAAAAATCTTTGCGCTCTAATTCCCTCCAACTGGATTCCCACATTCTTCCAGAATTAACACCATGCACGTAGCAAACATTCACAACCCTTTGGTATTGCATCGCTTGTTCTTTCTCACGCTCTTCATATCATATCTTACTAAAGAATAAACATTTTATATCCTCCTTCGAGCTATTTACTAGCCACATCGGGTCTAGTATTCGAATCGTTCTCCATAACCCTCTCAATCCTTCTGTCCCAAACATTTCAACCCTTTCTTTAGTGATATCCAAATGATCTTCAAATCTTAGTACTATCACTGCTTCGCATGTTGTCGGATCTACTTGCCACCACTTAAACATAGGATAGAAACCTTGTTCAATCGGCATTAGGGGCATGTTTCTCATTGCTCTTGGACGCTTCATAATCAACGTTATATCCTTTTCACCAGTCTTCTTATTTGTTTTGATTCGGCGCTTCGGAATGAACGATTTACAGTATTTAAAACCTTGCTTCGCTTCAAACTTAATCATCTTCCAAAGTAGTTAATTAATAAACTTCATGTGATAAGTAACATTTCTTGTTTGCACCAACTCCTCTACATCCCAGTACGGAAGTGTTTTCAAATCTGCCAAGTATTTGAAGTATTGAACTCCAAATTCATGTTTAATGGCATAAACGTTCAGTTCTTTAAACCATCCCCAGCTAAGTATATCTCCCAATGATACATCTGCATCTCTGGTAAAGAATGCTAATGGTCATCTAAATTTTCTTTCTCTCGACATTTCTTTGAACCAGGATTTCTTTGCTTGTGCAATTTCTTCCTTTGTCATTTGTTTAGGAATGTTTCCTTCACGTGCAGACTCAGCAATTCATCTTTTAGCAGATCTTCATTCAACTGATCATACATCTCTTCAAATGTAGGAAAGCTATCTGTATTTGTACCAACATACTTTTCAGCTTCATCCTTTTCATCATCTGATGACCAATCTTCAATAATCACATTGCTGTAATTGTCAACGTCAGATCTTCTTTTGTAACAATATTCGTTTGTTTCAAACGTATCAATGTTCACCACATCTTCTTCGAAATCAAAATCAAGCATTTCAGTTTCAACATTGAGCAGCTTTGCCAAATCTTCCTTTGAATAGTTGTGAACAAACTCACCTTCCTCAACATTAGGCTCTAACATAAGAATCATAGGATTTATAGGTTTAGCAGTAACAGGGTTTGCAACAATCACGCCTGTCATATCAACATCATCTTTTTGCCCCGTTTCCCCTGTTTGCTCCCCTGACTTTGATCTTCCATCATATTAGCATTATCGTTTAGCAATGAGGAAAAATCAAACGCATCATTAACTTTGGCATCCACAACCTTCAGACCAACTCCTCCCTGATCATCATTATTACCATCATCATTGTCAGAGTCGTCTTTGGTATCATCAACAGGTTCATCATCATCTTTATCTTCAGCTTCTTCATCGTCCTTTTGTTCTATTTCTTTCTCAGGAATACTAACAGACTCATAAGTTTTCGCAGATTCAACAATAACCTCTGTAATCTCAGGCATACTTTCAACAACATGTTTACCCTTCCCTTGTTCAGCTAATTCTTTTTCTGCTTTCTCTTTAGCTTCATGCAAATCTAAACGAGCATATTCTGTAGCAAAATCAATACCCAAACTGTTGGATAATACTTTCTGTAACCTGTTGAATCTTTTTTCATTCAAATCTCTTTCTGATTGTAATTCTACTATCTCTTTCTGCAGCCTTTCATTTGCGTCCTGCAGACTTTCAATTAGGGCTTTTAAATAACCTCGATCACATTCTAGGAATTTAACCTTATCGTTCAGAATTTCCTTTTCAACTTCCCCTTGATTCACCAACTTTCTAACTCTGCTTTTTCAGCCTCATTCTTTGCAACTTTATCTTCCAGAACTTTAACACGCTTTTCTAATTCATCAATATCCGATTCTGGAAAGAAATCATTCAAATCTTGTAAAGAAACAGGCTCATCAGGAATGTTCCCAAACATTTTTGACACCGGAGTAATCTTAGGTGTAGTCTTTGGCGTACTCTTTGGTGTAGAAACTGGAACTTCTTTCGGTGTTGATCTTTCAGGTTGAGAAGTTGTCGGTGGATCTTGAGATGTAAAGATAGGAATTTCAAGCAATTCAGACTCAGAAGGTTCTTTTGTGACTCCTGTCTGTACTATCGTCTCTTGTACTTCAGCAGATTTTGTTGTAGCAGTTGCAGGAGGTTCTTGTGTAACTCCAGTTGTTTCTGCACAAGAAGGTTCTTGTGTAACTTCTGTGCTTTTCTTCTTTTGACTCACATATCGTCTGCTTTTAGGCTTTTGTACTTTCTTGCCTTTTGTCTTTGGAGATCCAGTAGTCTTCAAAGTTACATCTGTTGCTGAAGACTTAACTCTTTTAGCTTTCTTCTTTGGTCTCTCCTCATCTGAATCTTTATCAGATCCTGGTTGATAATCAGCATCTGTTTCTATGACTTTTTATGCTGCTTTTCGGCAATTGCTTTCTTTGTAGCCTTTTCTAGTGAATCATCACTATCTTCGTCTTTATCTGATTGTAGAAATAACATCATCCTCTTGAGTAGACTTTTCAACCTCTTGACTTTCAATATTTACAGCTGCACTTGATCCAGCTTCAGTTTGAACATTTACAGGTTCCTCTTCGTCTATCAACATAGTATCAACTTTCTTTGGATTTCGACGTTTTCTTCTTCTCTTGAACAACAACCTTCTTTAGAAACCAATCGCTGAGTTTCTCTTTAAACGTCAATAACCATTCTAGCTCAGCGTTCCTTTCATTCTCGTTACCGCTATCATCTTTTTGCCATTTATAATCTGGTGGCGTAATGTAATTTTCAGAAGCAATGGCACCAAATAAAGGTTTTACGATAGGTGTTGAAGCTTGTTTCTGGAATGTAATTAGCTTATTAACAGTCGCATCGTCCAGATGACTAAGATACACGATATCATTTGGATCCTTCGCCATCTTCTTAAATTTTTCGTTGATCAACATCTGTACAAACCTCGGATACATCATGAGCCGATTTGATCCCATATTGTTCTTCATGTGCGTGAATACAAGCTTTGAATAGTTGAATCTCTTGTTTAGAATAAGCGTTGTGGCCATGCAAGCCATGTAGTATTGTACGTCATCTAAACCTGCCTTTCGATGACTAAAGGCGTGAATAATAGCATGCATCAGAAACTTGTAGGGATTAGGAACTCCCCCTTTCTTCAATGTCGAATCATTTACGTGCCCTTTGTAGCCCATACGGCAAAAACAACCTCTAACCATCCTTTCATCGAGCATCATTAGATCATTTGTTGCATCATTGAAATTCAGAACCTTTCGGATATCAACTTTAGTTACAGTAATCTCCTTATCTTCATCACCAACATGAACCACTGATTTGATCGCTGTATCATCATCATTCATTGCTGCAGAACTCCAAAACCTATAAACATGCGATCTATAAACTACCGTCTTTTCTGAAATTGCTTTGTGAATTGGAATTCGCTCCATTAACGCGAGAATACTATCAAATGCTTCGAGCGATGGACAGATAGCCTTGTCTAGTGTAATGCACGTGTTGTGGAATTTGTTGAATGAGAGCTGAATATTCTGCAAACACGAATATCAAGACAAAATTAGTCAAAATTTTACAATTTTCATAAACCTTATATCAAGTTCGAGAGGACTTGTCTAAAACATATAAACATTACAATTCAACTAAGTCCGAGCGAACTTGCCTAAACAAAAAGATCAAAACTTAAACAAGTTCGGGCGAACTTGCTAAGCTTTAACATTTGAAACACATCCAGACAAGTCCGGGCGAACTTGTCAAGAGATAATGAAATTTTGCACTTTTGACAGACAAGTTCGGGCGAACTTGTAGAAGATATAACATTTTATCAACTGAGGACAAGTTCGGCCGAACTTAGTTCAAAGAACCAATAGACAAGTTCGGGCGAACTTGTCATCATCTTCATCAAAAAACCTGCAAACATGTTGTCAAGCATTCTGATTCAAATTGATGATTCTTTTAAGGTTGTTATCATTATTTAACATGTTTTAATGATTAATTTGTCCTTTAATGGTTTGAATCATATTAAAATGTCCATTTCAGATCTAATACTCTCAAAATCATTCAATCCACGGTCCAAAACCAAATCACTCACCAAATCCATGATAAGTAGTGTGTAAATCACCACAAATCACTCTCAATTTCGGCAGCAATTCGTCACAAGATTGCCAATTTCAAAAATCTCTCAAAATCGCCTTTAAGTTCGCTATGAGTCTGATGATAAGTAATGAAGTTCGGGCAAACTTATGATCTATATATACCTTAACAAGTCCGGGCTAACTTGCATCACTTAATCAAATAAGATAAGCAACAAGTCCGGGCGAACTTATCAACTGATAACAGTTTTCAAGCATATACAAGTTTGGTTGAACTTGATTATAAGTCCGGACGAACTTGATCAATTTCAAAACCAATTTTTTCAAAATTTTCAATTTAGACCCTGAACTTTTCATATTTTACCAGTTTTAACAATCCACTCAGTTGACCAAGTCCAAGCTAATGACCTTGGTTAACCGATTTGTCTACCGAGTCTAAGTTAATGACCTCTGTTGGACCCATTATGAACAAACTGTTGGTTTTTCTCAAAATCAAGTTTTTATGAACTTTTAATCATTTTAACTTATCAGTTTTTACAAATTAGTTCCCAGCCCGTTGTCAATCAGATTTCCAGATGTTTAGCACCTTACCAGACTTCGAAGATCCGTTCTCTAACATTGGCTTGTAGAAACTAATGTAGAAACAAAATCTTTTTGTATTATTGAAAGTTTATGCTAAAACACACTGAAAATCTTTTTGGTTTTAATTTGTAAAGCAGATAAACTATGTACAAAACTATTAAACTATGTACAAACATATTTACAAACATATTTTTGTGAATCTGTGTCTAAGGATCATATCAGTTGTTTGAGACATATCACTAGTACCGTTGACCTTTTGATAACTTTAACTTTTAAACTCATTTACCTATATTGTCGATATGTTGTCCACTTAAACTTTGACACATTTCTCAATTGTTCCAAGATATGTTAGGTATGAATTATGAAACTTGACTTAACTACGGTTCCCATCTCAGAATATACTCCCGTATCAAGATTCCCTAGATTTCATCTTACAGGTGAATATAGCATAACTGATATCTGTATATGGGTTATGCGAGCCGTTGAGAGCTCAGGTTAGTACTACCGTATAGACAAAGAGATGAAGGCTCGACTTTAAGGTGTGTTCCACTTAAGGAATCTTTTAAGCACTGCAAGTGATTAGATGTTTCGATTCTTTTCAAGTTTGCATGCAGTTTAGGGGTTTTTAGCAAAAGCATTATAGAAGTTCTAGGCTATTGCTTCCGCAAAATCAGAAGAACTTGTATAATACCCCAGATATCAATCATCTATAAAGATCTCGTATCTCAGAATCAGGCAATCTCTCAAACGAAATTTCGGAGTACAAAGTCCATATATCCGAGAGAAGTTAATCCACAAGATTAAGCAGTTGTAAAATTTAGGTTATATCCTGGAAACAATTTACTGAACGTGTAAAGTCTATCAACACATCCATAGTAAGACTTGTTTATCACTTTTAAACTTTACAATTCTTTAGCATACTGTGATAGTCCACTGATGTACTATCATTTCCTTTGTGACACAAAATTCTTTTTGTCTTTTTCAATGTTTTTGTACTTTTCGAAAATTTTCATATGTTTTTGTATTTTCTCAAATATTTCTCCCCCTAAAATCAAAAACATATTTTTGTATTTTAGTTTTTAAGAAATACTAAATCTAAAAGATATACAAACCAATGTGGATCACGTGAACTCGTCATCCGATCCATATTCAACCTCTGTTTCCGCACCTGTCAACAAATTTTTAATACCGTTAAGCCTCATTAGATATTTAAATCTTGTTAAAGGAAAAACTTTGGTATAAAAATCAGCTTTTTGTTCATCGGTGTGGATTTTTTCTATTCGCACCAACTTCTTTTCGTAGCAGTCACGAATGAAGTGATAACGAATTTCAATGTGTTTAGTTCGAGAGTGATGAACAGGATTTTTAGTGATGTCGATTGCTGCCTTATTATCTACATATAGAGGCGTATCAAGAAATTGCAATCCATAGTCCCTCATCTGTTGTTGAATCCATAGGATTTGTGAACAACAACTGGAAGCAGAAATGTATTATGCCTCACATGTTGAGAGAGAGACCGTGGTTTGTTTCTTGCATTGCCACGTTACTATAGTTTCGAAGAACTGGCAACCAGCCGTCGTAGACTTTGAATTCAGCTTGTCCACCCCAAAGTCCGAATCAGCGTATCCCGTTAGTTCAAAATTATCGTTCTTTGGATACCACAAGCCGGTGCTTGGACATCCCTTCAGGTAACGGAATATTCGCTTGACTATCTACATGTGTGACACTCAGGGACTGGACTGGTATCTTGCACAAAGGCAGGTAGGATACATGATATCTGGGCGAGATGCCGTCAGATACATAAGAGATCCTATCATCGACCGATAGAGCGTATCATCCACTTTGGTCCATTTCAAACTTCTTCAAAATATCGTGAACATACTTCGTTTGATGAATGAATATGCCATCTGGTAACTGGTCAACTTGGAACCCGAGGAAGAACTTCATTTCGCCCATAGAAGACATTTCGAACTTCTTCTTCATAATCTTCTCGAATTCTTTGCAAAGACTATCATCCGTTGAACTAAAGATGATATCATCCACATAGATTTGTACGATGATTAGATGATTTCCGACTTCTTTGGTAAACAATGTACTATCCATTGTGTCTCTCGTAAAGCCGTTTCCAACGAGACGTTGAGATAACGTCACGTACCAAGCTCTCGGGGCTTGATGTAATCCGTATAAGACTTTGTCCAGGAGATAAGCTTTGTTCTTGTTCAGCGGATCAACGAACCCCGGTGGTCGGCCGACGTACACTTGCTCACATAGCTTACCATAGAGAAATGCGGATATCACATCTAACTGGTACACTTTAAAACCTTTCCAAGCAGCGAAAGCAAGGAAAATGCGGATTGACTCTAAGTGTGCAACAAGTGCATAGACTTCCGTGTAGTCAATTCCTTCTTGCCGGTGGAAACCTTTGACAACCAATCGAGCTTTGTTTCTGACAATCACACCTCGATCATCCCTCTTACACTTGAAGACCCACTTCGTACCTATCGCTTTCTACTTTGGTGGTAAATCGACAAGCTTCCAGACTCCCAGTTTCTCAAACTGTAACAACTCTTCTTGCATCGCTATCACCTAATTCTCATCACTCAAAGCTTCATTCACAGTCTTCGGCTCCATTTGAGATATGAAACATGAATAATAACAATAATCTTGAGTCGGAGCCACTCGAGTATAGAAACAACTTAGAGCTTTATTGATTTGGTTTCTCGTTCTCACACCAGTCTGTAACTCTCCAATAATGTTTGTTGAAGGGTAATATGAATAAGATCGTGGCATCTCCTTGCTAGGAACATCAACTAAGCTATTCTGATTTGAAATATTTAGATCAACTATCAAATCAACCTCAAGAGAACTCCATGTTGCTTCATTTTGAGTGCTAGGGCCAGCAGATTGATTTAACATATTGGATATCTGCTCGGATTCTTCATCAGAGGAAGATTCTCCATCATCATCGAAAGTTGGAATTCTGATTCTGAGGAATAATAGGCTCTGTAGTTGCATTTCCTGGTTTAGTGGAAACATTTGTTGGAGTTGTAGCAGGTGCTGCTTCTGTTTCAGAAACTTGTTCATCCGTAACACCACTATTACTCGGACGTGCACCAGAAGACGATGTAGAACCAGTGGGTTGATTAACACAATTGGCCTTAGAATCTGTTCTTGACTAGCCGACTGTTGAAGATAATAAAGAGCCGCAAGTTCTTCTTCAGACGGTTCTTCTGGCAAGTCGAATGACTTCCACAAATCTTGATAATTGAACAACCATGCGTCACCTTTCCTCTGAATAGGAGTTGTGTATCGAAAGCAATCAACGTGTTGTGCTTCGATCACATTTCTCAACGCAGGAACATAAACTCTCCTTAGTGGACTAGAATACCCGATAAAGAAACCTTCAAGCGTTTTAGCACCAAATTTTCCATCTTGATCAATCACCGTGCATGGTGCACCAAACGGCTCTAGATATTTGAGATTTGGTTTCCTTCGGTTGATCATTTCATGACATGTCTTTTTAGTCAGTTTGACAGTTAAGACCCTATTCAAAGTGTAACATGCCACTACAACCGCCTCACTCCAAAAGCTGACAGGAAGCTTTGAGTCAGCAAGCATTGTTCTTGCCGTTTCAAACAATGTTTTGTTCTTCCTCTCTGCTACGCCATTTTGTTGTGGAGTTTACGGTGCACTGAATTCATGCAATATTCCTTTGGCATCTCAAAATTCTTTCATCTTGTTATTTTTGAACTCCGTTCCATTATCGCTTCGAATACGTCTGATAGGGAGATGATATAGATTTTCGAGTTTCTTGAAGAGAATCACAAGATTTTCAAACGTTTCATCTTTAGACTCTTGAAAGAAAACCCATGAATATTGATAATAATCGTCTGTGACTACCAAACAATAGAGATCTCCTGAAATACTTCGAACGTTCACCGGTCCGAAAAGATCCATATGTAGACGTTCAAGCGGCAACTTTATGGAATTAAGAATCTTCTTAGGATGTGACTTCTTAATCAGCCTCCCTTTTTTACATTCAAGACAATGATCTGTCATTTGGAAGCTCCGAAGATTAACTCCTTCAACCAGGTCACTGTGAACTAGAAAGTTCATTTTCCTCAGATGTATATGCCCCATTTTCCTGTGCCAAAGAATTGAATCCTTCTCCATGGCTTTTGTGACAAAACATTGAGCAGATTTCATCGATGTGGTAGCAACGCCCATGTCTAACACATAGAGATCGTTTTCATGTGGAGCGCACATTAGAATCCACTCATCAGGAATCTTAAAGCCCTGCTTCAGTATCATGCACTCCTTATTATTTAAATGAACTGTGAACTGCTTGTCACAAATCTGTGAAATGCTTAGAAGATTGTTCTCCAGCTCGACAATGTAATTCACATGATCAAATGATACCATGCCCGCCATTGGAAAGTTTTCCTTCAGCTACAATCCGGCCTCCTTGATTTCCAGCGACGCCTACATGCCCTCCATTTATCGCCGTGATATTGAAGAGTAGTGCTTTCATCCCAGTCATGTGTCTTGATGCTCCGCTATCCAGTATCCACTTCGATAATATGGATCTTTGGAGCCCCTGCATACATTAACATTCAGTGAAAAAGTGTGACCCAAGCCTTCTTGGTCTTGGGGTTGGGATAATAAGCTTCATAATCATCCTCAAAATCACCATCTAAAACTTTATCAACACTATCATTCTCAAACTTGACCTTTTTCTTATCTTTTGAAAGTTTGACAGTTTCAGTTTTATATTTTGAAACAGACACTTTGTCGACCTTGGTTTCAAACTTTGCAACTTCAGATGTTGATTTCTTTTTGGCAATCCAGGATTGTGACTTAACTTGTGCCTTTTTAATGTAAAACCTTGAATCTTTGTTTTCATTATTTTTGGAAGTTTCACCTTTCTCAAAAATTGAGTTTTCAAACTTCAATTCAGTTTTAGGTTTTACTTCTTGTTTAGATTAATTTCTTTTCAGAATTTTGACAGGTTTTACAAAATCTGGTTGCTTAGATTTTTCAACATCTGAACTTGTTTTTCTTCGAGGATTTTTTATTTCGGACACTTGCGTGCAATGTGACCAACTTGATTGCACTTGAAGCAAGTTCGATTATCATGAGAATGTCCACTAGTGGGTTTTACTCCACTTGTGGCTTTAGCCTTATCTCGAAGTTCTTTTTCCTTTTTGAACTCATCGTTTGATTGCTTCCCAATCAAACTCTCTTCTTGAACCATGCTCGTCGCATACACAAATTTCATGTTTTTATCTTTATATTCATGAAATGGTGACGTTTTCTTATTCGGTTCTTCTTCTACATCCAAACCCAAACCTGCTCTCCTATGTTCCAGAAAGTTACCACCATTCCTTCGGTAGTTGTTTCTTTTAGGTTTAGAGCAAAACTTCTTTTCCTTAACTTCCAAATTCTCTGATGATACTTCAACGAGTTTGAAGAATTTATCAAGCTGATCCTTTTTCACGTTCCGAATCGGAAAGCTATCATCAAAATATAGTCTATCAGAATCCTTAACTTTGTACATGACAATGTTAGGATCATCACTTAGGCTATTTTCCGATGATGTATCGTCATCTTCAGATTGTGAATCAGAATTGTTCGAACTCGAGTTGGCGCTTTTATAGCTGTCATCATCAGATTCATTCAAAACGTTTTCAACAACATTCTTAATCACTGCTTCGCCATCATCACTTGTGTAGGTTATATCAAAGTTCTCAGGCAGCTCATTTTCTTTTCAGTTAAAAGTTCAATGTTGAGCGCCTTTTCCATCCCCTCAGCCTTTTTGCGACAATACATTTCGCACAAGGGTGGTGGAACATTGCTATAATCTCCACATTTCTTACCTTTGGCTTTCTGAACATTTTCCTCCGAATGAATCGTTGGAAGAATATGATCAATGACATAAGCATTTGTGGTATAGCTTTTTAGAAGCTGTCTCACTCTTTCAGTTTCGATTTTCATGTCTTGAAGCTCTTGTTTTACTTCAGCAATGTTGTTTATGTAATAATTAATAGCTTTTTGCTTTTCCATTAATGTAGCTTTTAACATTCTGATAGTATCATCTTGTTCAATGTTATTTCTATCAAGCCTGCCATAATCATCTTTCATTTTATCATATGCTTCTTTCATTGTGCGATAATCATATTTGAAATTGTTATTATGCACATTGAGTTCAGCTATGATTTGAGTCTTTTCAGCACATTGAACACATGACTCAGCACATTTCATGCAAGGTTTTTCAACCTCAACGATTTGCACTTTAACAACTTCTTTTTCTACAACTTTTACCTCCGGATCTACCTTTGTCAGATTTGCCATCATAGCCTTGTTGGCAATCTCTGTGAGGTTTTATTCATTCATTTCTTTAGTCACGTTGATGACTTCTTCAACCACTGGTTTCTCCTTAGCAACATGCTCCGAAGATGTTGTATCACCAAAACAACTTGCAAAACTAGTAGTCATGTTAGGAGAAAGGATACTCTGCACCTTTGTGTGATGATAAATTTCCTCTTCCTCTGCTTGTTGCATATATTCTTCTAGAATTGCGCTTTCCATGGTTGAATCTTCAGCAGATGTGTCTTCTACGATCTCAGCCATTAAAGCAACTCCGGTCTTTTTGCAAATGTACGAATTCCAGTCAAAACCATCATCTTCATTCGAAGCAACCATTGCTTTCTCTGTGTTATTGGATGGTTTCTCTTGAACTTCAATTAGTGTCTCCTTTGGGAATGGCTTGTATGGTAGCGACTTTTTGTTATAATCACTGCCACCTCCAAATGGACTTTGGTTCTACTCGCTTCTGGATTCTTGCATTCTCTCTTAAAGTGCCCTTTTTTTCGGCATCTAAATCAAGTAACTTTCGTCTTATCGAAACCCAATTTGTTGCTTGAATTCCCGATATCTCTGCCGGTTAGAGCAACAAATTTAGTCACCCTCCGAATAATCGATGCTAAGGACCATTTGAGGTCCATAAGCTCAAGTTCTTCCTCGTCCACTTGATCATAATCCTCTGCGGTCATTTCAGGATTACCGATCTTTCCGGCCACCAAACTTTCATAAGATTCCTATACTGTGGCTAGAAGTGCCATATGTTGTTTGGCTGCTTGTTCAGAATCGTCATTATTCAAGTTGACTGCAATGTTACATTTGAGCACATTTGGATCAGAATTTGATTGATTATTCTGATTTGACTGATTCTGACATGAAGAATTAGACCATGTGCTTGAATATGATGAGTTCCGAGGACTCTGATCATAGTTTGGATATGATTGAGTTTGACTCTGTGGCGAAGAATTCGAGGAATTCAGATTTGCACTGAATGCGGTTTGGATCTTTGGGCTAGTGATATTCTCTAGAGCTCCGGTCTTGTAGTAGAGCCCTACATCTTGAGTAACATTTGAATCCTTTGACTTGGCTATCTTTAACAACTCCATCTCGTGCCCCTCCAGCTTATCAATGAAAGTGGATAATTTGAAGAATTCCCAACTCGGACTTTCTTTAAGCACCATGAGATATGTCGTCCATTCACCTTCAGGCAATGCGTCAGCCAGTTTATCAATATATTTTTCTTCTGTCTTCTCAAGTTCATGTCTCCTCATAATCTCTTTCAGATGACAAAAGCGTTCGATCATCTGTTTTATCGTTTCTCCTTTTATCATCGTAAATATGTCAAATTCCTTCATGATCAGTGCTTTCTTGCTCCTGACCATTTCTGCACTTCCCTGGTATTTGTTCTTCAAGAATTTCCATAGTTCTTGTGCAATCTTATACTGTGGTAGAAGTTTCTTTCACCGATTGTTGGATCAAGCTTATCATTTTCTTCTCGGCGATGTAAGCATCCTTTTGAATTGTTGAAAACTTACTGATGTCGATAACATTATCATTTTCATCCCTGGGCCAAGTATAACCAGTCTCGACTGCAACCCAGCTGTGAAAATATGTAGCTTGCACCCAGTTGGTGAACTTTTCTTTCTAACCCTCATATTCGTCCATACACATGAGTTTCGGGGGGTTTCACAGATGTGCCCATCTCGTTATCAATGTTCACTTGGTTCACCATTTGAGCATTTGATGTTGTAGCCGTCATGAATGCACTATGAAGATCTTCCATCTTGAAAAAACTGATGAATTTTACTGAAAACATACGTTCACAAACTTTGAAAAATGATCAGTACACTGACAAGTTCGGTCGAACTTGAGTTGAGATTTTGAAAATTTATCCCTGATGATGTTCGGGCGAACTTGTGAAAATTATCAAATGAATTATCAAGTTCGGGCGAACTTGTTAATAAATTTCAACAAAATTTAATCAAGTTCGGGTGAACTTGATAAAGATTTGATTGAAAAATAGACAAGTTCGAGCGGACTTTATCAAATTCCCTTGAAATATCTATCAAGTTCGGGTGAACTTGATTAAAAACAGAGAATTTTTAATCAAGTCCGGGCGAACTTAAATGTAAGTTCGACCAAATCAAGTTTTTGAAACATGATTTTTTCAACTTTTTGATATCAATTCGTTTGAATTTGATGTCCAAACTCTCAGGGGTTTACCATAAGTGTATTTTACATGACATATTAAAAAATTAGCAACTTTTATCCGTGAATTCATTGTTTTTCTTGAAAAAATGAAGAAAAATGGTAGAAATGAGTAGAATAAGAGTAGATCTTGCAAATATTTCACCAATTCAGGTATCCAGGCTCTGATACCACTTGTTAGATCGCTCCATGTTTAGCATAGGAACCTAAATTGGTTTCTAACGTTCCTATAAGCGGAAACTATATGACGTGTTAATCGAATATGCAAAGATTACCCGTTTAATGTTTGTTTATTGATCATAAATATCAAATACATGTCAAATCCAGATTGGACAGAGCTTCGCCGTCCAAGTGACAAAGTTGCAGAAGTTACAAATGAAAATCACAAGTCACCTATTTATACTACCACAAGTTCGCTTGGGTGTTAACAAGTTCGGGCAAACTTGTCTTGAACAAGTTCGGCCGAACTTGTTCTCACATGTTGGTTCTGGGCGAACTTGTGTAGTATTTACATAAATACCCTTACTTTTGACATAATCTAGCCCATTCTAAACAGACTCGATCCAAGACTAAGACATAGACATTATGTACTAATATTTTCGTAAATAGAGAAGTTTAGATGAAATCAGAGATAATCTCGTGTAAAATCGTTGTGGAAATCGTTGTGATTCGCGTGAAAAACATAGTCTTTTAACTCGGAAACACAGATATGTGGGTAGAGAGTTCCTTGTGCGAGTGACAACAAGGAGAGTACGAATGGTTAAGTGTGGAATTTATAGAAGGAGAGGAGGAGAGCAGGTGGGTTTGTGTGAGTGAGCCCTCGCACGAGTGGGGCCTCATGCGAGTGGTCTTGGTGCGAGTGGTCTCCTGTTCGAGCCAAGCTTCACTCGTACGAGTGGTCGTCGTACGCATAGGCTCAGTTCATGTGTTGGACGTTCTCGTTTGGTGATTTTGTTTGTATTGGTTAGTTTTGGTTCGTTAAGTGTTTTAGCGAGGCATTAAGCGTTGCGTTGCGTATTAATGCAATAAAACGACCGAGTTAAGCGAGAGCGAGTATAAACCATACAAACACATATAATACATAACATGATGTATTGCAAAATACATTAGTTTATCGTGTTCAGTTTGTATAGTTTTCACTAGTTTTAGTTTCGTTTTCAGTAGAATAGATAGTATTTTGATCCAATTGCGTTTTGCAGGTCTTGTGTGCTTAAAACAGTTGGAAATGAGGAAAACAAGCGAAAGTACAAAAAAGTCACTTGGAACGGATTGGAAGGCTAGGGAGCTGAAACGGGTCGAAGATACTGGTTTTTATGCTTCTAGCAGGCCGCGACTTGCCTGGTTAATGTCTCTCGCGCCCCGCGAGAGACCTAAAGAAAGATGACGTCACATACACGGTCGCGGGCCGCGACCACCTACACTAAACATTCTCGCGCCTCGCGAGAGGGTGTTTACGTCAGATTTCTTCGAGCTGGTAATTGGATTTTGCCTGAAATCATATATAAACATACTTAATCATTCCCTAAACCCTAAGCTACAAATAAGCATAGATCTGGGCGATTTTGGAGCATTGAATTGGAGATTTTCAAGCACTCGTAGCTGTAGGTTGAGGAGTGAAGTCGAGGAAGCATTTATGTCATTCGGTTGTCTTCAATTTCTCTTCTTTTATCTTTAACATGTTTTGTTTGTCTGAATATACTTTGTGTTTGATCAAGTTCATGACTTTGTTAGGCTAGATACTTTGAACTACCTAGATTAGATGAATGATTGATAAAGTTATGATTTTTATTATGGATTTATGATTTTTTTGGATTGTTTATAAATTGTAAATGACTTGTTCAATTAATTGGATGTGTCTGCGTACTTGATAGTGTTTGATTATTATTTATTGCTTTACATGAATCTTGGTGACGATCTATATCACATAATTAAGTAATGTTAGGTTCTAGGTTTTTATGACTGTCGATATCACGTAATAAATCTAGCATCTTTATGGTTGAATACGTAATAGACCTTAAAAGTGATAACCGGTAATCCTATAAAATCAAGTGTTCTACTAATCGTTAATAGCTGAAAGGTGCGAGGTTATTGCTAGGTCTAAGTCATTAAGCCGCAAGTTGGAAGCTTTCTTAGGAAGTAAACCCGTTGGCTATTGTCTAGCAAGTCCAATTGAGAAAACAAGTCTATCCTTGGTTTAGATCTTGACAGGGAGTGAGCGTTGTAGGATACTTTTATAAACCCATTAGGTGTCTTGACAAAGAGTCTAATAACCGGTAGTTGCAACAACCTCAAGGGTGCTATAGCGTGCTTTTTAGAAGGGTTAGAGGTCCTAATAGATTTCCAGAGAGGTGAGTAAAGTCCAGGTTAATTCGTAGTCTTTAGTTAACTTAGTTAATTTAGTTTAATTTTAATTGCTTTATTAGGAATTTTTAGAAACCCCCCTCAAACAATCAAACAACTAGTATGTCCGTGTAAGTCATAGTCTAGATAGAGTCATTAACGTAATTAATAGAGTCTCGTGGGTTCGATATCCGGACTTACTTTAGCTATACTAGAGTCGATCGGTACACTTGCCGATTAGTAGTTTAGTGTGTTTTAGTGAGTCTAGATTATTACTTAGAGTCTAGAATTAGGTTAATTTAGTTCTTTTTATAAAACTACTTTTTAGCACACCAAGTTTTTGGCGCCGTTGGCGGGGACTCTTGGCGATTGCGTTAATTACTTTGTTTTGACTTGCTTGATATCATACGTGCTTTTTGTCATGTTTGAGTCGTAGGAGTCTAAAATAGTGTCGATTTCTTTTTGTTTTAATGAGTCAGTTTTAGAGTCGTCTTACTTGTTATTTTCGGTTTTTCAGTGGATGCCCCATACGCGTTCACAAGGACCTCCGCCGAAGCCGCCTACGGACAAGCTTTCCTTCTTGTCTTCTTCATTCAAGGTAAGTACTTCTACACCTTCATCTTTCACCTGTTCTAAATCTACACTCCTATATAAACCACCAAACTTTGACTTCACACCTAAGTCATCACCCCATAATTCCCCACCACCCTCCCGTACCCAAAGTCCACCACCCGTTGTCCAAATGACCAACCGCACCGTTTACCAACAAGCCACTACCGGTTTCACCGGTGCTAACTCCCCCATCACCTTACCCGACATCACCAATGACAAATCTTAGCAAATCCCATCCTACATCATGACCGCCAGTACCAACTCTTATGAGCTGGCTCACATCAACCGTATCACTCGCTTGTGTGGCACTTTCTCCATTGAGGGTGTCAACCTTGATGCTCGTTATCTCCAGGTATTTCCATTCTCGCTTGCTGGCAGGGCGGTCTTCTGGTTCGATTCGCAGCCAGTAGGTTCTTTACCACATGGACAGGTTTACGGGATGCTTTCTTAGCTAAATACTACCCACCCGCCAAAAGTATCTCGTCTATGCGATCAGATCCATTTGTTCCGGGTGGAATCTGATGAGCCATACCACCTGGCCTGGGAGAGATTTCAAACCCTACTCTCGTTATTCATAGCATGGTTTGTCCGATTGGGCACTTGTAAAAAAGTTCTACAATGGTCTCACCCCAGAGATCAGAGCCTAGTTTGACACTTCAACTGGTGGGCAACTCATGGGTAAGAAATTCGTAGCCGAGTGCAATGATCTTTTCGAGAGCTTCACGCATTCTGACATGGACTATAGTGCTACCAGCAGGACTTCCATTCCTGTGACTAGTACCTCTTTGACTTCTCGAGGGGTATCCCAAGTTGGCTTGGATTCATCGGTAGCTGATGCTTTAGACATGATTCAGAAAACCTTCACTGAGGAGTTGGATGAGATTAAGAAAAGGCTCAATCGTTGCGAGGTTTGTAAGGGAGGCCATGATACCATAGATTGTCCCACCATCACTTTAGAGTAGGTAGAGTACATAGCCGGTCAGTCTAGGGGTCCGTTTAATAATAATAATTCTAATTACAACTCCAACTGGCGTAGTAATAATAACAATTTTCGCTCCTCCGGTAACCCCCTGGTTTCCCGTCCAGTCAATATCAAAGCAGGGGGCAGGGTTTGTTTACGAGTTCAGGTTCAGGGCAGCAGGGTCAGTTTGGTAGTTCAGGTTCAGGAGGGCAGTTCGCTAGTGGGGGGTCGAATCAAGAGGGTCAGGTTAGTGATAAAGGTCAAGAGGGTAGTCTAGGGAGGATTGAGGAGCTTCTTGCTCAGTTAGTAACTAGAGATCAGGTCACTCAAAAAGCCTTAACTGAGTTTACTAATTTTGCTAAAAGTCAAGATCAAATTAATGAGAGTCAAGAGCTTCATAATAAAAACCAACAATCTGCGATCTTCGATCTTCAGAGAACAGTAGGTGATTTAACTAAACAGTTACAAGAGAACCCTTCTAGTCAGTTTTCGGGTAATACGTTCCCAAACCCGGCTAACCATTCAGCTAAGGCTATTACTACCTGTAGTGGGAAGAGTTTGGGTGAGGTAGTGCGAGAGAGAATAGAGATAGATGATGAGGAAGAGGTTGATGAGGAGATCGAGATGGAAGCTCCCGGTAAGGTGCACTCTAGGCTAGACCCATCAAGTACCGCACAAACCGAGGAGCCTCGGGTAGAAAACAGGGTAGAGAAGCAACCAGTAGGGGTAAAGCCATCACCTTTAGTTGATCATTCACGTGTTCCATACCCCGCCCGCCTTAAGCATCAAACATATGGTAAGGAATACGTGCACTTTCTCGAGATGTTCAAATAGTTGAAAATAAATCTTCCGTTTATCGAGGCACTTCAGTCCATGCCTAAATATGCCAAATTTCTTAAAGCGAAAGGATAGGATAGGTGAGCTTTCCAATATTCCATTGACCGGAGGTTGTTCCGCGGTAGTCTTGAATAAGCTAACCAAGAAGTTAACCGACCGGGCACATTCACTATTCCATGTCTTTTCGGGGGTGTCGTTGCCCCCGCTCGTGTGTTAGCCAACTTAGGAGCTAGCATTAATTTGATGCCTTTCTTCCTTTACGAGAGGTTAGGTCTAGGAGAGCTTACACCCATGCCGATGTCGTTGTCATTGGCCGACCGTTCGGTCAAATACCCTAGGGGGATCTTAGAGAACCTTTTAGTCAAAGTCGATAAATTCGTGTTTCCCGTTGACTTTGTTGTTCTCGGTATGGAGGCCGATGAAAAAGTGCCCATCATTCGAGCCTGTCCATTCCTTCGAACCGCCAAGGCAATCATTGATGTCTTTGACGGTAAGATTTCACTTCGTGCAGGTGACGAGATTGTCACATTTGAGATAGATATAGCCATGCAACAGCCGAGTGGGAGTGATGATTATAGTGGTCCATGTCACTCAGTTTACTTCCTAGATTCCTTCATTTCATGCGTTGATCAATGTCTTAGTTACATTAGTGGAGCCGATCTAGTTAGTGAGGACGAAAGTGAGGTAGTGGGTGAGATTGAGGGAGTCGACGAGGACCCGGATTGGATTCCGGAAACGTTTATGTGAGGTTAAGGAAGAGAGCGAGAGAAAACCCATAGATGTTTCGTCTTTAGAGCTCAAGGTCCTTCCTTCCCACCTAGAGTACGCCTTTTTAGGAGAGGAGTCTAGTTTGCCCGTCATCATATCATCTAAGTTGATGGAGGAGGAGAAAAGTAGGTTGATTGAGGTTCTAAAACAGCACAAGGATGACATTGCTTGGAAGTTGTCCGATATCAAAGGGATTAGCCCCACTTTTTTCACCCACCGAATTCTCATGGAGGACGAATTTAAACCGGTGGTGCAACCTCAAAGGTGTCTAAATCCTAACATGAAGGAAGTGGTTAGGAAAGAGGTAATTAAGTTGATGGAGGCCAGGTTAATTTATCCCATCTCCGATTCCGCATGGGTCAGTCCTACCCAGGTCGTCCCTAAGAAGGGAGGGATGACCGTTGTCATGAATGTGAAAAACGAGCTTATTCCTTCCCGTACGGTCACCGGTTGGCGTGTGTGTATCGATTACCGCTAACGATGCCACCCGGAAGGACCATTATCATCCATTACCATTCATCGATCAGATGCTCGAGCGTCTCGCCGGCCAACAATTCTATTGTTTCCTAGATGGTTTTTCCGGCTATTTCCAGATTCCAATCGCACCGGAGGACCAAAAGAAAACGACATTCACATGTCCATACGGCACATATGCGTACTGACGCATGCCTTTTGGATTATGTAATGCGCCGGCTACT
Organism: Scalesia atractyloides; assembly: GCA_947069175.1. Classification (NCBI taxonomy): domain Eukaryota; kingdom Viridiplantae; phylum Streptophyta; class Magnoliopsida; order Asterales; family Asteraceae; genus Scalesia; species Scalesia atractyloides. The sequence goes on from CAMTDV010000030.1 coordinate 36,533,028, forward strand.
TTTCAGTGGTGCATGTTTGCTATCTTTCAAGACATGGTTGAGAGCTCTATGGAAGTCTTTATGGATGACTTCTCGGTTTACGGTAATTCTTTCGACCAATGTCTTGGTAATTTAGAAAGGATGATGAAGAGGTGCGTGGAGACGAAGTTGATGTTGAATTGGGAGAAGTGTCACTTCATGGTGACGGAGGGAATTGTGTTAGGACACAAGATTTTGAGAGTATGGATAGAGGTAGATAGGGCCAAGATAAATACCATTAGCCGATTGCCCCCACCTACTAGTGTTAAGTTGTTCCGGAGTTTTCTTGGTCATGTGGGCTTCTATAGACATTTCATTAAGGATTTTCCTAAGATCACTCGCCCCATGACCCGTCTTTTGGAGAAAGATGTTCCATTCGTCTTTGACGAGGAGTGTCTAAAAGTCTTCAACTTTTTGAAGGAGAAGCTTGTTAGTGCCCCTATTCTTATCTCACCCGATTGGAGTTTGCTGTTTGAGCTTATGTTTTATGCTGGTGACTATGCCGTTGGAGCGGTATTAGGACAAAGAAAGGACAAGCACTTCCATCCGATTTACTACGCGAGCAAAACGCTTAATGATGCTCAAGAGAACTACACCACCACGGAGAAAGAACTCTTAGCCGTAGTATTCGCATTCGATAAGTTCCGCTCATACCTCGTGCTTTCCAAAACCATCATTTTCACCGATCATTCGGCATCGTGTTTTCTCTTTTAAAAGAAAGACGCCAAACCCCGACTCATTCGGTGGATTCTTTTGCTTTCTGAGTTCGACATTGAGATTAGGGCCAAGAAGAGAGCCGAAAATGTAGCCACCGATCATCTGTCGCGTTTAGAGGATCCGAGTAGGGAAGAGATTCATGAGGAGGCGATAAGAGATAGATTCCCTCACGAGTCTATAGATTTTGTTAAGGTGGAGAAAGAGGGGTTGCCTTGGTTTAGCGACTTAGCGAATTATCTTGGTAATGGGTATGTGATGAAGGATATGAATACCCAACAAAAGCGGAAGTTGTATAAGGATGCGATAAAGTATATTTAGGATGATCCATTCCTTTTTAGGATAGGAGGAGATCGTATTCTTAGGAGATGTGTAGCGAGGGAAGAAGGTATAGAGATTCTTAGGCATGTCCACAAGGGGTTGACAGGTGGTCATCATGGTGCACACACTACCGCACAAAAAGTTATTGATTGCGGTTTCTATTGGCCCACGGTAGTTGAGGATGCGGTAGAATTCGTTAGGAAGTGTGATGCTTGCCAACGTACCGGCAATATCTCATCCAAGAATGAGATGCCCCAAAATCCTATTCAAGTTCTCGAAATTTTCGATGTGTGGGGCATTGATTTCATGGGACCTTTTCCCGTCTCTAGCAGGAATAAGTACATGCTTGTGGCAAGCGACTACGTTTCTAAGTGGGTAGAAGCTCAAACTTTGCCTACAAATGATGCCCGAGTGGTGGTGAGATTCTTAAAGAAGTTGTTCACACGTTTCGGTATTCCCAAAGCTATTATTAGTGATCAAGGAACGCATTTTTGCATTGCCGTGATGGAAAAGGCATTAGAGCGTTATGGAGTTACTCACCGTTTGTCTACCGCGTACCATCCACAAACAAACGGTTAAGTTGAGAATACGAATAGGGGGTGAAAAGAATCTTGGAGAAAACGGTAGGGAAGTCTCGGAAAGATTGGTCGGAAAAGCTTGATGATGTATTGTGGGCATTTCGTACCGCCTACAAAAACACCTTTAGGGACCATGCCGTTTATGATTATCTATGGCAAAGCATGCCATCTCCCCGTAGAGTAAGAGCATCGAGCGCTTTGGGTTCTTAAGACCATTAATTTGGATATGACTGAAGCGGCTAGGAAAAGGTATTTCCAAATCCATGAGTTGGAAGCGCTTAGAGATGCGGCATATGAGCGATCATGGAGTATCAAAGAAAAGTCAAAAAGCTTTGCATGATCGGAGGTTGAAGGAGTTGAAAGAATTCAAAAACAGTGATAAGGTACTTCTGTACAATTTGAGGTTTAAGTTGTTTCCCGGAAAGTGGAAGTCGAAGTGGACGGGACCATACGTTGTGAAAGAGGTGTTCCTGCATCGTGCGGTTGAGTTATGCGACGAAGCTACTAGAGGGTCGTGGAAGGTAAATGGCCATAGATTGAAGCATTATTTAGGTGGCCCGATCGATAAAACCAAGAAGGAGGAAACTCCTCTCGAAGACATGCTAAACACCACCACTTAGTGTCTTGAGTGAAAGCTCAAGTGTAGAGTTTGTACCGGTTGTAATTTCGTTTATTTTCGATTATTTTTCATAGCTAACAGTTGTTTTTGGTAGTTTGTCGGTCTTTGTTTTGTGTTTTTGAGTCATTTACAGGGATTTATAGCCGAGGATGTGCGAGATTTGAAGAGAAAAAGAGGTTCCAGGCAAGTTCCATTGTTAGAAAAATTTTGGAAATTGATTTTTGGGAGTTTGGTTCAACACAAAATTTTTTCTAAGGCATAGAACTGGCAATTTTTCGAAACTTTCTGTTGAAAATGGCTTCTGGCGGGCCGCGAGAGCCTTTGTCTCTCCTTTTTGCGGGCTGCAAGAAGGTAAACAATGCTGACGTCAGAAACACGCTCGCGGGGCATGAGAGAATGCTCAAACTAGGTCACGGCCCACAAGGCCCTTAATCTGCAGCTATGGTCGTAAAATCCCCAATTTTCTCACTTTTTACCCTACTTTCTCCTCTCTACAACCGCCGACACCCACTTCAAACCTCCATAAACCACCAAAAATTGCCATCTATTCACCAAATCTGCAACTCCACTTCACCTTTACACATTATCCCATCAATTTCCACCATCAAGCTTCATCCTTTCACCATAGAACAGGATTTTCACGGGGGTTTCAAGTTACAACCAAATTTATCTTAGTTTATCTTGTCTAACTCAAATCCAAGATGTCAGGTGAAGGTTCGTCACGCAAGAGAGGCAGAAAGAGAGGACCAACAGCTCGTCCTCAAGGAGTCCCAGTTGAGCCAGTGCAATAGGAGGAGTCGGAGTATATCAGGGTAGTTGAGTATACGGGACCGGGAATCCCACACGGTCAAAGCAATAGGATTAGGGATAGCCCATTGTTGCAGTTTGAACATAATTCGGGTGAATACCAAAGGTTGGGTACTTTGATTTCGGTAGACCTGCTACCGTATAGGAGGATTGATTGGGGATTGATGAATCGCCCGGGGCCGAGGGCGAGAATTGAGCAGTTGTTAGGTCCGAAGTTTAGAAGGGTTTTGGATTGTGACGCAACACAGTATAATAAGATCAACTTGGAGTTCCATTCCACGTTTGAATATAAACAGGGAATTTTATTGAGAAGGATGAGATCTTCTTTACCTTAGGTAGGCAATCATATGAGATGACCGTACCCAAGTTTGTAGTGGCTACAAAATTTTATACGCAAGAGGAAGTGGAGATCGATGAGTTTATGACAAGTTTGCAAGGGGTGTTCAAAAAGGATCATCCGCATAGTGTGCAGGTAGGTGAGCTGGCTAGGTTTTGGGGTACAATTTCTGGGATGCCTTATTCGAATAACATGGTTGCGAGCGATATCACTGATCCAGTTCTTAGATTTATTCATAAGATTTTGGCGGCCACCCTAGTTGGTAGGGGCCAAGGTGATAATAAGGTGAACCAAGTTAGTTTGTTTTGCTTGATGTGCATGGTAGAGGGGAGACCCATCAATTTGGCGACTGTGTTTGCTTGGTCGATGAGGAGGCCGTTGAGAGGTGGTTCGGGAGCCAGGATTTAAATATGTCACGTGGTTAGCGGAAAGTTTAGGAGTGTTTGCTAGGTACCCGGCTGAGAGGATGAGAGAGGGGCCGACACCCTGTTTGATGAGGGTTGCGGATCTTCAGTCTGCGGGTATTTTGACGAATACTGACCCGCCAGCATGGGATCTTGTTCGCCAGGGGCCACAAGTTCAGCCCCGCCAGGTTCGGATGCTGCTCCATCTATGCAGTCTGCCATACCTCTGCGTTATCAGAGGCAGACGACCCACCAAGAGATACCCGCCCGGCAGTACCCACTGAGACAGCCTAGACCGGATCCGCTCACATTGGATTCGTTGTATGATAGGATGGAGACTAATTATTGGGATTTGCGTGGGTATGTTGATGAGCACTTAGTGGGCTTAGGTAGGGTCAGCCGAAGATGGTATGAGATATATGATGGAGGGCTTGCATTTGGGCGTTCCTCCTTTTTTAGACAGCAACAGGCGGGGCCCAGTGGCATGCAGGGGGTGGATCCTTATCATGTCTACTAGTAGGAAGAGGAGGAGTCGGAAGATGATGAGTGATGGAGACAGTAGCAGCATGTGCTTATGGAGTATCTTTTATTTTTATTTTTATGTTGTTTTTATCTGATTTGGTCTGTACTCTGAATATTGTTAAACACTTGGATATGTGGTTGGTTCGGTTTGGTAGTTGAGTTGGTTTGTTGGGTTGAAGTTTGGTTGAATATTTGGAACAATATGATCTATCATATGGTATGTTTTTGCTTTTATGATTATTTTGATAGGTTTGGTGTTTATTTATGCCGCTTCCGTTTGCGTGTCCGGGGAATAGGAGTTGTTTGCTGAGCGTATTCGGATTGAAGGGCATATGTGGAATAACTGGCACTTTGACAGTCTCGCATATATTCAGCTAAGTCGTTTCCACTTGTATACTTGTATATATTTATTTATTTAGTATTTAGTTTTTAGTTCTTTGTTAGGTAGTTTGAGTCGTGTCTCGATCTTGCATTAGGACAATGCAATCTTTAAGTGTGGGGATGGGATACATGGTATAGTGTTAGTTTGAGTCATAAATTTTGAAAAATACAAAAAAAATTAAAAAGTCAAAAAAAATCCAAAAATATTAAAAAATTAAAAAAATGTCTTTTGAATAAAGAAGTTTGCAAATAAACAACAGAAACTGATAGAAAAGATGGTTTTTTGTTCGAGTTCAAATAATAATAATATGAGAATAATATAGCTGAGTTTGTGTCTAGTTTGGGATATGCGGGTAGGCTCGACATGGTTCTAGGTTCCTTTGATCTTTAATATACCTAATTGTCGGTTTGCTAGTGGGTACTCATCTAGGAAAAATGGGAAGTCGAAACCGCCAAAAATAGTATAAAGAATGCCGTTATAAGCTAATTTTTTTTAGAATTTTTTATCACGAAAAAAAATGGAATAAGTGAGCTTCATTGAAAAAGTAGACGAGGCCAATGTAATCTTCGTTGGGGATAGTGACTCTGACTTAGATTGCCTCTTGGATGGTTGAAAAGAAAGAAAAAAATGAAAAAAATTACCGACGCCTAAGTTGTCACTCTCGGGGATGGTGACTCTGGTTGAGACAGCCTATTGGTTAGGTAAAGCAAGGTTGAAAAAAAAGAAAAGAAAAAAAGAAATTTGATTTTAAATTCTTTGAATTTTGGTATAAAACGGTTGGGAAATAGTCTAATGATTGTTCCCTTTGTTCTCTAAGCTTGAGGCGAGATTAGATGTACTATGGCTTCTAGCGTGAGACCCTAGGTAGGTTGACCGCACATGAACTGGCATGATAAGGGCTTGGAACCTAGTTTGGGTTTAAGAGGACAAGTATACTTGCAATTGCGTCTAACATGAGTTTTGACTTTAATAAGTACTTTTGACCCGAATATTTATCTGTCTCCAATTCCATTTGCATAGATTCTCTTTCGAGGACGAAAAAAGAGTAAGTGTGGGGATATTTTATGATTGCAAAACACATTAGTTTATCGTGTTGAGTTTGTATAGTTTTCATTAGTTTTAGTTTTGTTTTCAGTAGAATAGATAGTCTTTTGATCCAATTGCGTTTTGCAGGTCTTGTGTGCTTAAAACAACTGGAAAATGAGGAAAACAAGTGAAAGTACAAAAAAGTCACTTGAAACGGATTGGAAGGCTAGGGAGCTGAAATGGGTCGAAGATACTGGTTTTTATGCTTCTAGCGGGCCGCGACTTGCCTGGTTAATGTCTCTCGCGCCCCGCGAGAGACCTAAAGAAAGATGACGTCACATACACGGTCGCGGGCCGCGACCACCTACACTAAACATTCTCGCGCCCCGCGAGAGGGTGTTTTAATCAGATTTCTTCGAGATGGCAATTAGATTTTGCCTGAAATCATATATAAACATACTTAATCATTCCCTAAACCCTAAGCTACGAATTAGCATAGATCTAGGCGATTTTGGAGCATTGAATTGGAGATTTTCAAGCACTCGTAGCTGCAGGTTGAGGAGTGAAGTCGAGGAAGCATTCATGTCATTCGGGTGTCTTCAATTTCTCTTCTTTTATCTTTAACATGTTTTGTTTGTCTGAATATACTTTGTGTTTGATCAAGTTCATGACTTTGTTAGGCTAGATACTTTGAACTACCTAGATTAGATGAATGATTGATAAAGTTATGATTTTTATTATGGATTTATGATTTTTTTGGATTGTTTATAAATTGTAAATGACTTGTTCAATTAATTGGATGTGTCTGCGTACTTGATAGTGTTTGATTATTATTTATTGCTTTACATGAATCTTGGTGACGATCTATATCACATAATTAAGTAATGTTAGGTTCTAGGTTTTTGTGACTGTCGATATCACGTAATAAATCTAGCATCTTTATGGTTGAATACGTAGTAGACCTTAAAAGTGATAACCGGTAATCCTATAAAATCAAGTGTTCTACTAATCGTCAATAGCTGAAAGGTGCGAGGTTATTGCTAGTCTAAGTCATTAAGCCGCAAGTTGGAAGCTTTCTTAGGAAGTAAACCCGTTGGCTATCGTCTAGCAAGTCCAATTGAGAAAACAAGTCTATCCTTGGTTTAGATCTTGACAGGGAGTGAGCCTTGTAGGATACTTTTATAAACCCATTAGGTGTCTTGACAAAGAGTCTAATAACAGGTAATTGCAACAACGTCGAGGGTGCTATAGCGTGCTTTTGAGAAGGGTTAGAGGTCCTATTAGATTTCCAGAGAGGTGATAATTTGTGATATCCCGGGTTTTTCGGATAACTTAAACGTGACACTTGTCGAATAAAGTATATGCTAAGTATTAAACGTGTACGAGTTAAATGAATACGTGATGTGTGTTGTGTGATTGTTCTAGTTATAGATAATTATGGTAAATATGTACACGAACCGAACCGAACCGCGACACGAACCAACCTCGATTCCTTGTGACTCTAGGAGTTAACCAAGTTTTAAACTTTAAACTCCAACGACTCGGCCGAGAACAACCCAAACCGAAAACCCATTGCATGCAACCCAAGTCCTCGGCCACAAGATCAAAACCAAACCGACCGCCCTAGTCCCTCGGCCACGAATTCAGGATCAAACCGTAACCCTTATCCCCTTTTGCGCCTATATATACAAACCCCATGCATGTTTCATTCACAACACAAAACCCTAGGGAGAAAGAAGCCGACGGCAGCCTCTTCCTCCTTCTAACCGATCGAGATCAGCCCCTTTGTTCACCTTCTCAATCGCAAACAAACAGCCCTACACTTCCTTGATCGCAGCAGTCCTCACTGATCACTTTCCCCGATCGCAACTTGCATCACATCCGGATCATTCTTGTCCAAATCTCGGCTTAGTTACCTAGTTATCAAAGGTTAGAATCCAGCATATGTTACAAGATCGTATTCGGTTAGATGTGTGTTGATTTTGTTGTTTGTTTCGGATTGAATGATTGAATGAAACGATTGTGTTGTTTTCGGATTATATATGTTTTAATCGGCTGATTTATCATAGTTACAAGTATGATTGTTTTCGGAACATGTAAGTTGCCAAGTATGATTGAACGAAAAGTTAGGCTAGCCGATTTGTTAATGATGTTTACATTGGAAGGTTGTTTGAAAATCTGAAATCATAAGCTTTGTTTGTTCATAAAAACTAGAAGTATGAACTAGGGTTTGCATGGATATGTTATAGGTATTGAATTATGATTAGAAAAACCGATTCTTGATCGCCTAGGTTAATGATATTAACGGATTGTGTGAATTAATGGTAACAATATGCTGAAACAGGATGCTGAGTAATGGTTACAGCCGACTTCATCTGGCTGTAACTCGGTCGTTAGTTGTCGAAAAACGGACTTTCTGATGTCTAGAACGTAGAGATTTGAATAACGAATCTAATGGCGCTGGATTCATAATTTTCTGAAGTCGTTTGATATTTTTAAAGGGCCAAATAAGTTCAGTAACTAAAACTGTGAAAATCCTGAAATTTTGTTAGTTGTTTATCGAGTTGGATTTTAAAATCAATAGGGAGTTGAGTCATGATTTTTGTACAGAAACTAGGTATGGAAATTTCCAGGCAACTCCAACTGGAATTTTGTTAATTGGACGATCAGTGATTTTTAAATAAATTCTTCCGTGGACTGCAGTCAGAAAACGGTAAATCTGACTGCAGCCTAGTATATTAATATTTATGGTTAATTGGTAAAGATTTAGGACTTGGAAAAATTATATAAATTTCTATGGTATAAATGTCACCTACTGTAAAAATATTGGAATTTTTGGAATGTTGGAACTATTTTATAAAAATCCTAGAAAACAGCTGAATTATGAGTGTTAAGCTGAAATTGATAACTTGTGATTGTATGCACCAAATTGTGGCATGAATTGGTTTATGTTTATGATAAGTTGTTTTAATCACTAGGATCACATGAGGATACTTGCATGCATGTTTGAGTGTTAGATATGTTGTTTGTGTGTATCACTTTGTGCGTAAATTACGTGTAGAATTTGTATTGGTGTGTTCACACACTGACTTGGAATTAATTGGTTTGTTAGGACGCAACTAGCGGTCCCATCTCTTATAACTTCTTTTGCTACACTAACCGAGCAACAAAAGGTGAGTTCACGGCCCCTAACTTTATCCGGTTTTTAAACAACAGGGGGAGAAACATGTATACACTCTCAAACTTAATCTCTTTACGTTATACGAATTTAACGTCACATAACTATTCGGTAACTAAGTTAATGTTAATGTAATGTTATGGTCACTAAGCAGCTTTATCACTTAAGTCCTCGTCAATCTCTCGGATCGTTAGTATTGGGTTTAATAGCGGGGGAATTATAAGTAGTACTACTGGGCCCGACAAGCCCCATCCGAGCTAGTCGCGCTAGCCGACCGGGTATGGTCAACGGGTGAATAATTTGGCCTAACTTCGCCATGGTCAGTGATAGGCCTGGCAACACGGAGGCACAACAGTCAGCTTCGATCGCGAACACTTACGTGACATGACTTTAGGCTAGCTACCTATATATGTTAACATTGAACTTAATTACGAAACTACGATATTATCCCGGGTTGGGGATAATGGAAACAACAACTTAATATTCCGGGTTGGAATATTGGAAGCAACAACTTATTATTCTGGGTTTGGAATAATGGAAACAACAACTTAATATTCCGGGTTTGGAATATTGGAAGCAACAACTTATTATTCCGGGTTGGAATAATGGAACCAATACGTTATCCCGGGTTAGGGATAACGGAGAAAACAAACTATAACCGAACAAACGAATTTATGAAAACCTGTGAACTCACTCATCTTTAATGTTGACACTTGTTTCTTTACATGTTTCTCAGGACGCTAGGAGCACTAGGTGCACGCACATGCATTGAACAAGACATCTTTTATCGAGTCTTATTTATCAATATTGTTTTGGGATTTTTCATTTGTTTTGGCGTTTGTGTTGGCGCCCGCTTCACTACTTATTTATGCTTCCGCTCAAACTTTAAAAACTGATGCATCTGCTAAATATTGGTAACTAATCAAGACAATATAAAATCTACGACAAATGATTTTTGAAAACGTATTATCAAATCATATAGAGTCGTTCGACGTACTAGTGTTTCAGATTCTGGTTTGTTCACACGCCTCGCGGTAAAACTCCGCAAGTGGAAATTGAGGGTGTGACATAATTATGATCTCGGTTCCACATTAATCAATATCCAGATAAAGTCATCACTAAAAACAATCAGGATTCGAGTCTAGGTAGTGTTTCCACCGTCTGAGTAAAGTCCAGGTTAATTCGTAGTCTTTAGTTAACTTAGTTAATTTAGTTTAATGTTAATTGCTTTATTAGCAATTTTTAGAAACCCCCTCAAACAATCAAACATTTAGTATGTACGTGTCAGTCATAGTCTAGATAGAGTCTTTAACATAATTAATAGAGTCTCGGGGGTTCGATATCCGGACTTACTTTGGCTATACTAGAGTGAATCGGTACACCTTCCGGTCAGCAGTTTAGTGCGTTTTAATGAGTCTAGAGTATTACTTAGATTCTAGAATTAGGTTAATTTAGTTCTTTTTATTAAACTACTTTTTAGCACATCATAACACGTATATTAACAAGAAGTAACATAAATAGCCATGAATTGAGTTTGCGTTTGCATTGAGCGTTGCGAGTATAAAGCGTTTAAATGTGCAGCAATGTTGTTTGATGAAAATGTATTTAGAATAACATAAACCTCTTTTTATATCGAATCTCAGAGTACAAGCGAATTACATACGAAATGAACAATAAGTAGATAACAACGAAAAGTCGGGTTGTTACAGTCACCCCTACTTTAAAAAATTCCGTCTTGAAATTTAAGTAGTAGACCTAACAAAGAGATGTGGGTATTTAGCTTTCATATCACTTTCGAGTTCCCAAGTGTACTCGGCACCGTGTTTGCCTTCCCATCGGACTTTGACAATAGGAATGCGACTGCGCTGAAGTTTCTTAGTCTCTCTATCCATGATCTCTACTGGCTTTTCTATGGAAAGTCGGGTGTATGTTGATGAGTTCTTTCAGTAATTCGAGTCGGTATGCCACTTTACCAATTCTTTCAAGAATCTTAAAGGGACCCACGTATCGTGTCGCTTGTTTCCCTTTATTGCCGAATCAGATCACTCCTTTTTAAGATGAAACCTTTAAGAAAACGTGATCTCCAACTTCTAATTGTAGGGCTTGTGACGTTTATCGGCGTAGCTCTTTTGATGACTCTGAGCTTTCAGGAGATTGTCTCTAATTTGAAGAATCTTGAATGTCGTCTCTTGTAATAACTCAGGACCGGTGATTTGTGCGTCTCCAATCTCGTGCGAAACGATGGGCGATCGACATTTTCTACCGTATAGTGCCTCAAAAGGGGCCATTTATATACTATTATGATAACTGTTATTGTACGAAAATTCTATTAAGTGTAAATTCGAATCCCAATTACCACCAAAATCTATGACACACGATCAAAGCATGTCTTCGAGGGTGCGAATCGTGCGGTCATTCTGATTGTTGGTCTGAGGATGGAACGCGGTACTGAGTGCAGATTGGAAAGTCTCCCAGAGATGTGAGGTGAAAAGACCGTCGCGGTCAGCGATGATGTCACGAGGTATCCTGTGTTGACAAATAATTTCGTCGTTATAGATTCATGCTAATCGTTCAACCTTAAAGTCTTCTCGTATCGGAATGAAATGAGCAGATTTCGTAAGACGGTCAACAATAACCCAAATGTTGTCGTGACCAGAGGTTGTGCGAGGGAGTTTCGTAAAAAAGTCCATAGCTATACTTTCCCATTTCCACATCGGGATTTCAGTTTATTCGAGTAAACCATAGGGTCGTTGATGTTCGGCTTTAACTTTCGTGCAAGTTAAGCATTTTGAGACATACAGAGCGATATCCTTTTTCATACCCGGCCACCAATACCTAGAACGGAGGTCTGGTACATCTTATCAGAACCAGGGTGAATGGAGTATCAAGACTTATGAGCTTATGTCCTTAATAACTCTCAGAGGTTATTGCGACTGGGAATCCAAATACGATCGAGATAATAACAAATGTCGTTAGATTTATTCACTAATTGAGTTTTGGCACCACATTACATTTCTTCATACAGGTATTCCCAATGAAACATGCGTGTTGAGCGTCGTGAATCGGGGTTTCGAGTTTGTTCTGGACTTGAAGATCGTGAACGCTATACACATAGCTTCGTCGACTAAGGGCATTGGCTATGACATTTGCTTTGTTGGGATGGTAGCGTGTCTCACAATCGTAGTCGTTGAGAAGTTCAACCCATTTGCATTGGCGCATGTTCAGTTCTTTCTGGTTGAAGATATGTTGTAGGCTCTTGTGGTAGGTGAAGACCGTACACCTTGTACCGTAGAGGTAGTGTCGCCATATCTTTAACGCAAAAACAACTGCACCGAGTTTGAGACCATGGGTGGTGTAATTATTCTCTTAGATCTTGAGTTGTCGAGACGCATACGCGATAACCTTGTCTCGTTGCATAAGAACACAACCAAGACCTAGGTTAGAGGCATCATAGTAAACAACGAAATCGTTGTTTCCGTCGAGGAGTGCGAGTACGGGAGCGTCAAAAAGCGTACGTTTGAGAGTTTGAAAGGCTTGCTCCTATTCGGAACTCCAAACAAAAGGTTTATCCTTGTGCATTAACATGGTATGAGGTACAACGATTTTCGAAAAGTCGACGATGAATCGACGCTAATAAGTCGCCAATCCGAGAAAAGAACGGATTTCAGATGGAGTCTTCGGCGCAATCCAACTCTTTACAGCTTCTATCTTCACGAGGTCGACGTGAATTCCTTGGTCGTTGACAATGTGACCGAGGAATTGAACCTCATTAAGCCAAAATTCACATTTGGAGAACTTGGCGTAAAGACGGTTTCCATGAAGGAGTTCGAGAACTAAACGAAGATGTCGCGCATGTTCGGCTCCCGTCTTCGAGTAGATAACAATATATCATCGATAAACTCAAAGACGACCGTGAGTACGTTAGTGAGACCAAAAGGCATGACCACGAATTCATAATGGCCATAGCGAGTACGAAAGGCGGTTTTCGGAATGTCTTTCTCATGTACACGTAGCTGGTGATATCCGGAACGTAAATCAATCTTCGAAAAACAAGTAGCACCTTGAAGTTGGTCAAATAAATCAACGATTCGAGGAAGAGGGTAGCGGTTCTTAACCGTAAGCTTGTTAAGTTCCCTATAATCGATGCACATTCGGAATGACTCATCCTTCTTTTTCACAAAAAGAACGGATGCACACCATGGTGACGTGCTCGGGGGTATAAAGCCTTCGTCAAGCAACTCTTGAAGTTGGCTAGATAGCTAACGCATTTCAGATGGTGCAAGGCGATAGGGAGCTTTCGCAACAGGTGTAGCACCGGGGACGAGATCAATACGAAAATCGATATCGTGAGTAGGGGTTAACCAGGTAAATCATCAGGAAAGACTTTAGAAAAATTACAAACAACGGGTACGTCTTTTAAGGTTTTCTTCTCATTCTTCGTCTCCATAATATGGGCTAGGAAAGCGAGGTACTCTTTGCGTAAGTACTTGTTCGCTTGAATCCACGACACAAGCTTCAATCCTCCTGAGGGTCCTTCTCCATAGACATGTAGCTGATCACCATTTAGAAGCGGAAAGCGAATCATATTATCATAACAAACAACTTCGGCATGATTTTGGCAAAGGAAATCCATGCCTGCTATGACATCAAAACTACCTAATTGCATAGGTATGAGGTCGATCGAGAAGATGTGATTGTTGAGATCGAGAGTGCAATCACGTAGAATGCATCTAACAGTAATGGTTCTTACGGTGGCGATTTCAACGTCGAAGGTCTTTGGGAGGTTAGCGCGTTCACATTTTAAAAGCTTTTCGAATTCAAACGATACAAAACAGTTATCAGCTCCAATATCAAATAAGCAAGAAGCATAAATACCGTTAACGAGGAACGTACCATTGACGACGTTGTTGTCATTCTAAGCCTGGCAGAGGTTGATGTTGAAAGCTCTTCCACGCACAGCTTGTGGTTGTTTCCGCTGCTGTTGTGGTGGCTTTGGTTGCTGTTGTTGCGGCTCTTGTTTCACGACGTGGTGCGGGCAGGCATTGCTGAAGTGACTGGGTCACCACAAGTGTAGTAGGCACGTGCAGGAGTGACTGGTGCTTGTGATGTCGGGTTGACCCGAGGAGCGCGGGGTGGAGCTAGTAGTGCTACGATAGGTTGAGGAGCTTGCTGACGAGGGCATGTGCGACAACTGACTGTGTAATGATCATAGCGGTTGCAGTTGACACAGAAACGATAGTTATATCCAACGGAATGATGATAAGTGCACTTAGGGCACAAAGGTGACAACCTGTATACGCATGCTTAGCAGACGGTGCATTGGGAGTAGTAAGCTGGTGAGGCTGGGAGTTAAGTGGTCCGACTATCGCGTAATTCTTGTTTGAATTCTTTAGCTTGGGATCTTGACGATTTGGCTTGGAGACTTGGGGTGGAGTGGTGTTGGCGCTTTGCTCACTAGTGGCTTGGCTAAGACTCTTGGTCGAGACCTTGAAAGTTCCAGCCAAGACTCGTTTGTCGTTGATCTCGGCGGCTAGCTGATAGGTTTCCTCGATGGTTTTCGTTTTTGTTACATGAACAAAATCAGCGACACAATCTGGGAGAGTGCGAAGGTATTTCTTGATTGCTTTCTCGGGCGTATCAACTTGACTCGAACAGATAATACTCAGCTGCTTGAATCGGGCGGTGAGATCTGCGTTGTCACCCCCAATTTGCTTGATATTCCATAACTCGTCTTTTGAACTTCATGGGGAGTACAGAATTCCTTGATCATGAGCTCTCTTAGTTTCTCCCAAGCAAGTCCATAGGTTGCATGGTTTCCATGCTTGTTGCGCTCAGCGGTCCACTAGTCAAGTGCTCTTGACTGAAATACACTGGTAGCGTTAATGGTGCGGAGATTCTCTAGACAACCACTTTGGCGGAAGGTGACTTATATTGAGTCAAACCACTGAAACATTTTGCTAGGACCATCTTCGCCTGTGAAAGTCATAGGACTATAGGCTTTGAACTATTTGAAGCTAAACGAAGTTTTTGGCGCGTCGTTCTTGGAGTTGACTGAGGAGTTGTTGCTGACAGCTTGAATCTCACTGACAATTTGAGGAATCACCTTGGACATTTCCTTGGCCACGAGAGAGGCAATTCGTTTGTCGGCGTTGTTTTGCTAAACGGCCTTGTGAGTGTGATATCTCATGGAAGCCATCTACACAAGGAGATTGGATGAGATTTGATTGTAACGGGTTTTGTTTAAAATGCGTTTTATATAATACTTTATTACTATTATTCACATAAGGCACAAAATCACGTAACCACATAAACACATAACACATAAGCACTTAATCACATATTTGAACGTATTCACATAAAAACATATTTTGCATGTATTCACCATCATTAAATCATGCGTAGCACGTACGAGATAGCGTAATTACGACGAGTAATACTGCGTATGAGCACATGCGCATAAGAGAGTTGTGTGTTAAGTTTGTTCACGATTAGTTAGTGTTTTAGATTGCGAGAGTTGTGCGAGTCGTGCATACATCCATAGAGCGAAAAACGATAAATCGAGAAATCAAATAAGTGTAAAAGTATAAAATTCACAATTTAAAACACATAAACGTAATAAAGTTCGATGATGCGTAAAACGACGATTGTAGGCTTAAAATCAACGGAGCGTCCTGGGTTTTGATACATCGACTATCCAAAGTGATTCGATCATTCTCACGAGTTCAGACACGTGCTTTGGCCTAATAGACAAATGCCTCGACATTTATCCTTCCAGTTACTACGCGTTTCGAGTCATGAAATGATCGAGACTTTGGTGAGAGTTAAAATTGAAGAGTGGAACTAGTTATTAAGATGCGGGTTTTGCCCCTAACTTAACAACTTTGTACCTTAACTGTGGTTGTTCTCACCGAACAAATCGGGAGTTCCACTGAATAGACATGGAGATTTCCGCCGAGATATGGATATCACTCCTAACTCAACGAACGAATCTCGTGCAGAGAATAATACGCGGGGTGAGTGATCTTATCGAGAGTCCTTGGTTTTCACACCTAATCCCGACACAGTCACTCGTTGGTGTTATACGAGTGCCTTCAAGTGTGTATTGTCTTAGCTTTAGGAAAAGCATATATAGTTTAGTTAACGGGGCAAGATCCGAAGAAGAATAGGAAAAATTTGGGCGTTTTGTTCGACAAACTATCCCCTCCGTATGATTTGGCTCACTTCATGCGAGTTGTCCAATTCGTACGAGGTGACCCTCCACATGCGAAGAGACTCACTGCATACGAAGTGACCAATTCGCACGAATTGTGTAGTTCGTACGAGTTAAGACAGTTCGTACGAGAAGTTCTACTTTGGTTCTTAGACTATAGACTAGGCCGAATCATGCAGTTCCACTTAATTCCCTATAGTTATAGCTCTGATACCAATTTGTCACACCCCAACCGATGCAAGAATCATCGGGATGTGGCACTATGTGACGAGATTGCTCGAGAGATCCATAACGGCTAATTTGTGACAAATATTAATTTAGTTCAATTTCTCGTACAATTAAACAAACATTTAAAACAACTTGTCCGAAATGAAATACATTGTTCTCAAGCAATAAACAAAAATGAATAACTAGATTAAGCGTGTATCTAAAGGCCTAATCCAACTGCAGCATATACGATCCATCAACCTGTCACATACGTTAAAATAAAAGTCAATACAAAAAAATGTAAAAGTGAGTACACCGGTTTAGCATAGTAATAGTAATAAAACGTTTAGCGAAACCAGCATGCACTAACGTAGTCATATGAACATATATGTTATCAACACCGAAACTAACTAACCAATTAGATCGCGAGTGAGTATGCGCGATACTCGTCCACTGAAATGGCCACACACGTAAACAGTAAAGTATAGCGAACCTTAACAACCCCTGAACCTACAGGTGGTGATTCAACCTATAGCTGCTATCATGTTAAGGGTGGTGGCAAGTCTCAAGGCATACAAAGAACACATAGTAGTTCAGCTTTTCACATATAGTCATGGGAGACGATTTGAGTTTTGAATCATTTTAGCATTGTGTGTAGTGATCGTTTGATAGAGAACGTATGTAGAACCCAAAAGTGCGTTAAAGAGAAAAGGGGTCAAGTATACTCACAGTGGGAGCTTAAATCAGCAAAAACGAGTGAGCTGGGATGAGTAGAGTGTCGAGACAGCATGCGCGTAGAAACAGAAGTGTATCAGTCTTCCATAGTGTTGAACGGTTGAACGGAGAGTTGTGCGGGAGAAACAGGTTGGTCATACCAGGCACCACTCGCACTGGGAAATCGAGTGCTCATCTATCCAGCCTTAAGCCACTGATCGAACCTTGAGCCGGAGAGGTCTTTAAAGCGAGTGAGTCTCTCGTGGAAACTTAGTCTGGGTCGTACGAACCAAAGATGATTCGTGCGAGCCAGTCCTGTCTGCATAAGTGACTGTTCTTGCGTCTTTGTGCTACCTGAACAGAGTATTTTGCTTGAAATAGATGTGATTCCAAGTCCATTTCAGGCAGGTTCCGACACCGTTTTGTCCCACTACCTAGTGAACGAAACATTCATTGGTTTTGGTCCGTTTTTGTGTAAAAATCGAGTTTAAAATAGTATTCTTCGAATCAACACTTGGTGAGTCTGAAACAACAAAGTTTCTAATCTGAGAAGCCCAAGCTAACACAAACATACTCGTTTAAGTGTGAATCCGAGGTAAAATCAGAAGGTTTTATGAAAAAGATGAAGATTTTCGTAAACAAAGAAGTTTAAACGAAATCGGAGATAATCTTGTAAATCGTCGTGGAAATCGTTGTGATTCACGTAAAAAACATAGTCTTTTTACTCAGAAACAGAGAAATGTGGGTAGAGAGTTCCTTGTGCGAGTGACAGCAAGGAGAGTACGAATGGTTAAGTGTGGTATTTATAGAAGGAGAGGAGGAGAGCAAGTGGGTTTGTGCGAGTGAGCCCTCGCACGAGTGGGGCCTTGTGCGAGTGGTCTCCTGTACGAGCTAAGCTTCACTCGCACGAGTGGTCGCTCGTACGAGTGGACTCAGTTCACGTGTTGCCGTTCTCGTTTGGTGATTTCGTTCGTCTTGGTTAGTTTTGGTGCGTGAAGTGTTTTAGCTAGGCGTTAAGCGTTGCGTTGCGTATTAATGCGATAAAACGTGTGAGTTAAGCGAGAGCGAGTATAAACCATATAAACACATATAATACATAACACATAAATTAACAAGAAGTAACATAAACCTCTTTTTATATCGAATCTCAGAGTACATGCGAATTACATACGAAATGAACGGTAAGTAGATAACAACGAAAAGTCGAGTTGTTACAATATTGCTAGAGGAATTGTTATATTCGTTAGAAGCTTCAACTTGATCCACAACCATAACCAATGAGGTGGAGTTGGATATGGATCCTTTGACTTGTTTACCTTCATTATTGTTATATTCAAGTACTTGCACCTCTTAGTCTTCGGTTATCCGATGGGGTGACCGGTTAACACTAGTACATAATTGATCAAATGATGCGGGTAAATTGTCTATTAGATGCGGTTCTAGACTCGCATATTAGGGCATATCATTTTGTGGCTATAAGCCAAAAGATGCGGGTCCAAGTGTCACACCCCTATACGCATCGTATAGGTCAAAACAGGGTCGTATTGTACCATTATACGACTCGTATAGACCTATATGATCCGTATAAACCCCCTGTATTCTCAAAAAAACAAGGGGTTAATTGATAAATTAGGGGGTCTATATGGATCGTATAGGCCTACAACGCCAATATTCAAGATAAGGGGAAATCTAATTTTACAAAACATTATTTCTGCTCATGGTTTTATAAGTGGCATCTTGAGGGTGAGATAAGACTTAGGGACCATTAGGTCCTGAGTCGATTTCCACATATCGGGATTTTCCCAGATTTATTTGGTTTCCTCCTAAATTGATAACATCATTTAGAACATAACAAATTAAAGATCAGAACATAAATTTAAACTTCTTAGATATATGATGGCATCCTCTATAAATATCAAATTTTTTCAATGAAAAATTAAAATTATACAATTCTAGTCGAAACATTGGAGTGGACAGGTGCACCCCCGGGCACCAACTAACCTTCGCCCATGCACACAAGCTAATAATAAGGAAGGCATGAACTACCCTATTAGTAAGATTCTTATCACTATTGTATGGTTCCTTTTTCCCCGTAGCTCCAACTCTTTCCTTATACACACAAGTTAATAATATAGCAAGCTAGAAATTTAAACCTGTATATATGCACAGCCAGATGATAGAAACAACAAATAGAGACATGGATAACAAAATGCATCATCAAGTCAACTAGCAAATTAAATAAAAAGATAATGCTTTTACTGTTGGTAATAAACACCTAGGATCATTTTCCAGCAAGTGACGATGGCACATGGTGAGAACATCCAAAGTAGCATCTAACTCCCATCTACACAAATATCTGCAATAAAAAAATAATAAATAAATAAATCTGATCTATTGAAAATATTATAAATTACAAACACACCCCATATCATTTAGTTCAAGAGCAGCAACACAAGATTTGGCAACAAGATTTATTTGGCCATTTGGCGAGGATTGGCCTAGCAAGAAGACAACATCCCGATTACTACTGAAATGGAATTAAATTGAAGAACTGTTGATATCGATATATTGCTTCTATCCTTTAAGCTTTTTCCTTGTATTTATTTACGATGTTTATAAAACCAGTGTTGATATAGTTGTTTTTTATCATGTGTTATAAAACTTATAATAACACACATTGTTAAAATATTATTTAGTTTTAATTGTTAGCTTTTTGATAATATACATAATTAGTGTATTTGTCTATGCGTTGCGGCGGTACATTGCCACATGCATTCCATGGGTATCGATTTGGTTTGGAACGATATCGATTGGTTTAGATCGTTATGATGTAAGAACTCCATAGATACAAAATCCATGGGGTTTAATGATTGTGATAATGAGATTGCTTTTCATTCATATCTTCTTGTTTATCTTCTTAGATATATGAGTATTCTTCATTCATTATCAACACACACCCATCTTCTATACTCATTGACCCTAACTACCCATCAATCATCCTTGGGACCATTTGTCATCCTAAACGCCATTTATCGACAATAATGGAGCATGAACAAACCTAATTGACCATTACCGGCCTAACTGGCGCATTAGTCTTCCTAATGGACCATTTTTCATCCTAAACTCCCTTTGTTAACAGTTATGGAACATGAACAACCTTAGTTGACCACCCTTAGCCCTAATTGACCTATAAATCATCCTAGTGGACCACCAATCATCCTAAATGTCCTTCATTAACAAAAATGTAGCATGAACAACCTTAGTTGACCTCCATTGTCCCTATTTGATCAAACATCATAATGGACCATTAATCATCATAAACAACCTTCATTGACGCTAATGTAGCATGAACCCTAGTTGACCATTACTGGACCTAACTGGTCCATCATCCTAATGGACCATTGACCATCCTTAACGCCCTTCATTGACAAAAATGTGGCATGAACAACCCTGCTTGACCATCACTAGCCCCTGATTGGCCAATCAATCATCCTAATAGGCCATCGATCATCTTAAACGCCCTTCGTTGACAATAATGGAAGATGAACAACCCTAGTTGACCATCACTGGCCCTAATTGGTCCATTAATCATCCTAATGAACCATTGATCATCCTAAACACACTTTATTGATAATAATTGAACATGAACTACCCTATGTGACCACCACTGGCCCTAATTAACCTATCATCATCCTAATAGACCACTAATAATCCTAAAATTCCTTCATTTAGAAAAATGTAGTATGAACAACCCTAGTTGATCACCATTGTCCCTAACGGATATATCAGTCATCCGAATAGACCTTTAATCATCCTAAACAACCTACACTGACACTAACGCAGCGTGAACAACCCTAGTTGACCATTACTAGCCGTAATTGGTCCATCAAACATCATAATAGACCATTAATCATCTTAACACCTTTCATTGACAAAAATGAAGCATGAACAATCCTAGTTGACCACCATTGTCCCTAATTGACTTACCAGTCATCCTAATGGACCATTATTCATTCTAAACGACATTCATTGACAAAAATGTAGTATGGGCAACCATAGTTGACCACGTCGCTATTTGTTTAAATGAAATGCAACTGATCGTTGCTATACGTTTAAACCTTTTTTTAAGTAATCATTAAACGATATGTTGGTAAGTACGCATATACATACACCTACATAATACATACAAATAAAATAAGTACGTACTTGTATTAGGGGTGTTCAAGACGGGATTATCCCGAATATTCGTAAATTTCGGATACACATTCGGATATTTAAACGGATATCCTAATTTATAAAAAAACAAAAAATCTGTTTCGTTAATAGATTAAAACCAAACATGTATTTGAGTTTTCCAAATTCCTAACACTGAGAAAAAATACATAATTTTACATCCAAATCCTATTATTTACTATTTTAATGTATTTAAACTAAACATAGTGCTTATGTAAGATATTTTTTCTGTTTTTATAGCTTTCGAATATCGGATAATCTGATTATCCGTTTTTTTAATTCATATCTGAATCTAATCTGAAAATTCGTATGGATTATCTGATTTTTAGATATCTGGATTTTTCGTATATCCGGAATTTCAGATACGGATTTTTCGGATATTTTGGAATCGGTTTCGGATTTGAATTTTTTTAAACACCCCTAACATGTAGACATAATACATCGATAAATAAATAAATAAATATTTGCAATCACAAAAATTTTGTTTAGCATAAGAAAGTTATTTATATATTTATTATTAATATTAATACTATATATGAAAACCTTTTTTATATTTTCTTATTTAATACCATTAATGAAAAATCAATAGTACGTATATAGTTAGTATTTACTTATCTTTTATTATTAGTTTTTATTTATTTCCATTATATCAAAAGATGCGGTTCTAGAACCGCATCTTTTGACTCTTGATTTTTTTTAAAAACCACCCTTAAGATGCGGCTACATAAGAACCACATCTTTTGGTCCATACTTTTCTTCAAAACAACCATAAGATGCGAGTTAGAGAGAGGAACCGCATCTGTTGAAATTACCCATAGCATCTTTTGATCACTTATGTACTAGTTTATAAGATCCCACATTATATACCTTTTCAGAAACAAAACTATTTCATGTAGAGCGTATATTAAGAATGGGAGGAAATACCTATACTCTGTATGTAGACTGGGTGTAAACTATGGCAGCCTAGTTACTTAATAGAAAGCCTGTGTATATTTGTCTTGGTGTGGAACGAAATTTATAGTTCAAAAAAAGTGGGAGGAAATATGTGTGTTTTTAGGATCTGTTATGGATATATGTCGTAACTACCTAATACAACATTATGGTGTGGGAGGATACTTTCTCCTAACCCTTTGTCTTGGTGTGGAATTTGCTGCAACGCTTCACA
Source organism: Scalesia atractyloides (assembly GCA_947069175.1). Classification (NCBI taxonomy): domain Eukaryota; kingdom Viridiplantae; phylum Streptophyta; class Magnoliopsida; order Asterales; family Asteraceae; genus Scalesia; species Scalesia atractyloides. Next base: position 36,555,463 of record CAMTDV010000030.1, read on the forward strand.
ACTTGTACTTTCCTTATTTAGGAAGTATAATCATATTTCTACTTTTGGAAAGCTTGTATTCATGTCATGTTCGTATTTCGTTCCCAACTTTGTAATCTGAGACATTTATCATAATGAGATTCATACTTTATACATACTCGTTATACATGCAATCAACCATTAAAATACATGTTTTCATGCAAATCAAACACCTGTTATATGTTCAATACTCATACATCACAACCTTATACTTGAAATACTTAAAAGCTGGCTGAAATTCGAGAAACTTTGCCTAACCTAAGCTCCCCGTGCGAACTGGACCTCTTTGCACGAAGTGGACACTCATTTCGCACGAAGTGAATGGCCACTTCGCACAAAGTGAAGCTGGCAGCAACCCGTCTGTATAAATAAGAACACTCCTTCACTCCTTCAACTTCCCGAATCTTCACACTTTCTCTCGAATTTGCAAGTTATTAGGAGAGACTTCTCAGCCATCTAAGTGAGTTTTACCTCACTTTTTCTTCTTGTTTTCTTATGATACCTCCTTTATTTTCTTGTTTTGTACTTTATTTCTTGAATTCAAGTCACGTCACGTACCAAGTAATGAAACTAACCAAGTTCACCACTCTCTAAATGAATGGACTTGGGCTTTATTAAGTGTGAGAACGACGGGAGCCTTGGCTTTCCGAATTAATTCCACCACCTCACTTGTACACCCTTTTAAAAGTTATATTTTATTTCCGTTCATTCATGACCAACCGGGTTTATCAACTATGTTGATAAACTTTGAGCTTTGGCGAATCATATAATGAAATATTCATACCTCCATGCTTGACCCCTATGATATATAATATACATATTATAAACTAAAAAGTATATATATATATATATATATATATATATGTATGTATATATGTATGTATGTAACCGAGTTCATGATGCTAACTGATTATGGTTGGATGTTATGAGCTTAGATTATTCTGTCTCGTTGCTAAACCTCCTCGTTCACAGAACCCATGGTCAAAACAAGTGTTTAAACGAGCTACATTTCCCAAGAACAGTCACAAGTCACGTCGCACGAAGTGAGCAGCCACTTCGTACGAAGTGGCATTTTGCTTGCGTATACCTTTTGTACTTTTAATTCCGAAGCCGAACACTTCCCCCAACTCAGAATACTCACGCACCTCTGTTCCCTCGTGTAGGGTAACTTCGGTGTTCCATCCTTCAACGTAACGACTTGCAGTTTGCTAGGAAAGCTTTGCAAAACTATGGGTATACTCGGCTCCCGTTTTATCTTTTAATAGTTTTGGGTGCAAGATGTATGTACTATCTAAATCACTAAATCACACTTATACGTTATGCTTACAATCACAAACAAACAATCCATCATATGTGCTTAAACCATTATGCTTAAGTCCATGCATGCTAGACTATACTTATGCTTTATACTTGTTATTAACTTTATTCAAGACTCCCTTAACATGTATAGCGCTACAGGATTAACGCACCTCCCGTATTCTTGAGGTCAAGTTAAGTAAACAAAACGGTCTATTCATTGCTATGATTAGATTACGCTAGCAGGTAACTTTGGGTTGACATTTATAGTTGCGTGCTAGTGTTGTATGTTAATTTAAGTTAACGATTATGCATGTGGATTTGTTTAAACACTTGTTATTATCTAGTATTGAAACTTGTATACTCGCCAATGCCTTGTGTGTTAGACTATACTTTACTACATGTTGCAAGAATTTGATGATGATGAGGACACATGGAATCTAGTAGGATGAACTATAAACCCATTATAATTTAGACTTATGTTGTACTCGTTTCATTCATTATGTTGTACTTGTTTCCTTGATTATGCTTGTTAGGGCATGGATTTTATGCTAAGGATCATCCATCCTGAGACTGAGCCTGGATCACGGATCCTTAACGGATGATGTAGAGAGTCTGAGGATCAAGGATCCTTACTAATGTTTATGTTTTTAACAATTGTTCCTTGTGTGTTTAGTTTACGTTTGCAGGTATTCGTGGGCTAAGTCAATACGGGAATTACGGAGGAATATGCTATTTTTTGGCACGTGCATGAGAGTCTTGACCTTTGAGGGAGGTCGTGTGAAAGCTTGCATGATTTGCAGATAGTTAGTTAATTAGATTTATTAGATATTGATAAGAGGTATTGAGCTCGATATAGAAACACTCGCACACTCTGAAAAATACACACTTCTGTTATTCTTTGTCCCGAATATACACACACATTAGAACTCTCATTGTAACAAGCTCAATACTTCCGAAGTTGTAATCTTTCTTGTGCAATATAGTAGAGAGTGATAGTTTTCACTATCCGAGGTTTTCATGCCGATGATCTACTAGTGATCAAGGGCTTTTCCTCGTATAAATCTCAGTGTTCATCTTTGATTACATTTCATACTCGTTCATACAATAATTCATTATTTCAAGCACTCAGCCTCACATTCAAAGTTTGGTTACATTATCCTTGTTGTGATTTTTGACCAAAATAGTTTGGTGCCCACCGTGGGGCCATCGGTGCTTCAATTCTGAAAATTTCGTTCATTTCTATTCGTCTCCATCAATCACATGGCTTCTCAGGGAAAATCTACTTTAAGTGCCATGCCGGCGGTTACCTCATCTCAGACTAGTGCACCATTTCCCCCATTTCCCCTGCACCGACGAGGAGTGCTGATAATGCTCAGAAGAATCCAACACCAATTTTCTTGAAGGGTTCTACTGTTTCATCCTCTACACATACTAACAATGATCTGTCTACTTTGATTTTGCAGATGAAAGGATACATGGAACAGTAGGACAAAACTAACCAGAGGATCCTTCGTGAAATTGACGAAATCAAGAAACAGAAGAGATCACCGGAGGATCACTCTCCATTGATGCCCAGATCCCTGGATTTTGCTACTCCAGCATCTCCAATCCAGCATTCCAAAGCATCTGGTGTTCAATATCAAGGATCCTCAGGATTGCAACAAGGATCATTGGCGATGACTCAGCCTGAAGCATCCCGCTACCAGCATTACGGATCCTCATCCCAGTCCTTAGGGTCATTATATCAGTATCAAGGAGGCTATCTCCATTCAGGAGGATACTTGGAGACGATGACGTCTAAGGAACCCAGTTTCTAGCATCAAGCATCCTCTGCTCAGGTTCGAGGATCCTCTGCTCAGGATAAGGTTCAAGGATCCTCCTCTCAGGTTCAAGGATCCATGCAGTATCCTTCAAGGCCGTCAGCACCCATATATCCTGGACCCAATATTTATCAGGATCAAGGATCTTCAGGGAGTCAGATATTCAAGGATTCTGAAGTTCACAAAGGGGACTTCATCCCTATGCAGACTATTGCTTCATCTGGCCCAACTGTTGCACTTGAAGTGTCCACCTTTGGATATACTTCTGGCATACCACTTCCAAACCAATCAGGAGGTAACAATGCCAATACATATTTTGGTACTAATTATGGTTCCATGCAGGATACAGGTATTAATCAGGCTATGGCACGGGAGCTCCAAAAGCTTAAGGATATGATATCCAGCGTCCCAAGAGTGGTTAAGCCCATTCCTGAGATCCTGGATGGAAGTCAGTGGGTGTCTCGTTTTGCACCTCCTATATGCAATGCTGAGATACCAAAACACTTTCAAACCCCCAACATGAAGCTATACGATGATACAACTGATCCGGAAGAGCATGTGGCACAATACCGGGAAAGGATGGAGATCAACCCTATTCCAGAAAGATTAAAGGAAGCCTGTCTTTGCAAGGGTTTCGGATCCACACTCACTAGATCAGCACTAAAGTGGCTGCTAAGTCTTCCTCCTTTCTCAATTACTTCATTTTCTCATTTAGTTAACTTGTTCAATAACCAATTTTCATGTAGTAGAACTTTTGAACAATTAACTAGTGATCTATATAGGATAACACAGGCTCGTGATGAATCCTTGAAAGATTACATCACTAAATTTAGTAGAGAATCCTTAGATATCCCTAACCTAGATATTGCCACTGCTGTAGAGGCATTTAAAATGGGATTGCTCAAAGATTCCTCATTCTATGATGATCTCGTTTTGACACCTTGCAGGAATTTAGATGAAGTGAGGAACAGGGCATTGAGGTTTATTCGTTTAGAGGATGACAAAAGGATCTAGGAGAGGCTCTCAGGATCCTCGAAACAGGAAAAGCAAGGATCATTTTATAAGAATAATCGATCCAAGTCATACTCTAAACATGACAACCACAATGTGCATGCAGTTGAACAAGATGAAGACGATTAGGATTATCCTCCAATATCTGAATATTGTTTTTCTATTGATAATCATGAATTTATCCTTGCTATGCAGAATCTAGGTAACAAAGCTAGGTGGCCTCGAAAAAATGAGAAGGCCACAGCCAATAAAGACAAGTCCAAGTGGTGCGCTTATCATGAGGACTTTGGTCATCTTACTGATGAGTGTATAGCATTGAGGAAGGAGATTGGCTATCTTCTCAGCAAAGGATATTTGAAGGAATTGCTTGGGAGAAAACGATCAAGGACCCAGGATTCTAAAAACATCCTGAAAGAGCTCCTCCTCCACCCGCTGATGCTCAAATCATTAATTTCATTTCTGGAGGCTCAGATATATGTGGAACCTCATTTTCGGCAGCAAAAAGATATGCCAAAGAAGCGAAGATGGAAAATGGAGAAAGACCAGTTTGAACTTCAACACTGACTCAGAGGAAAGTTATATCCTTCGATGAGGATGACCGTGTGGATATATAGGATCCTCATCATGATGGTCTTATCATTGCTTTATTTATTTCTAACCATTTTGTTCGCAGGATCCTCATTGATGAAGGGAGTTCGGTGAACATTACTTAGTTGGATGTCCTCAAAAAGATGAACATCCCTGAATCCGAGATCATCCCAAGATCATCGGTGCTCGTGGGATTCAGTGGGGAAACCAAGAATACATTGGGGGACATCAAACTCCCAATTTACATAGAGGGAGTGAATTCTATCCAAAAATTTTGTGTAATAGATTGCTTATCTTGCTGTGTTGTTATCCTTAGCAGGCCATGGATACACGACATGAAGGCAGTCCCCTCAACATACCATCAATGTGTAAAGCTACCAACTCCGTGGGGAGTGGTCAAGATAGAGAGTGATCAGCAGGAGGCAAAGAACTGCTACACTTCTTCGATGAAACTAGCTTCCAAGTCTAGGAAAGCATAGCAATTAAAGTATCCTCCAAGAGACGTCATGGAGGCAAGAGAACAAGACGTCAAGGATATACTTTTAGATTCTGAGGATCCTGAATCCAAGGTGTATATAGGATCCGGGATCCAGGAGAGCATAGAGTAGGATCTAGTATCCTTCCTGAAATATAAAAAATCCACCTTTGCCTAGAAGCACGAAGACATGACAGGTATTTCAAAGGATGTTATTACTCATAAGCTTGGTATTGACAAATCTTTCAGGCCAATACACCAAAAAAGGAGAAAGTTTGCACCTGAGAGAAACGCCATTATCCAAGAAGAGGTAGACAAGTTACTTAAGGCAGGTATGATAAGAGAAGCCAAATATCCAAGATGGTTAGCCAATGTGGTTGTTGTTCAAAAGAAAATTGGAAAGTGGAGGGTATGTGTCGATTTTACTTATTTGAACAAGGCATGTCCCAAGGATCCTTTCCCTTTACCCCACATTGACTCCATGGTGGATGCGACGGTGGGTCATGAGTTTTTAACTTATAGATGCTTCATCTGGATTTTAGCAAATTCAGATGGAACCATCCGTCAAGAGGATACAACGTTCATGACACCCACCGGCATATATTGTTATATTGCTATGCCCTTTGGTTTAAGAAATGCAGGTGCTACATACCAAAGGCTGGTGAATATGATGTTCAAGGAGCAGCTTGGACAGAAGATGGAAGTACACATAGATGATATGGTGGTCAAGTCTAAAAGAGCTGAGGATCACCTGAAGGATCTTGAAGAAGCATTCAACATCCTTGACCAGTACAACATGAAATTAAACCCCTCTAAATGCCATTTCGGGGTCAAAGCTGGAAAGTTTTTAGGATATATGGTGACCAAGAGAGGAATTGAAGCAAGTCCAGAATAGATCAAGGCTTTAGTGAACATCAAGTCTCCTGCCAATGCCAAGGATGTGCAAAGATTGACGGGAAGGATTGCCGCCTTGAATAGATTCATTTCAAAATCCTCAAAAAGATGCAAGGATTTCTATGATATTCTGAGGAAGAATAAGAAGTTCGAATGGACTGAAAAGCATGAAGCTGCTCTACAAGCCCTCAAGGATTACTTATCCTTAGCACCGGCTTTGATGAAACAAGAAAATGGAGAGCTCTTATCCTTATACTTAGCTGTTTCAGGTAAAGCGGTAAGTGCAGTCCTAGTTAAGGATCATGAAGGCCAACAACATCCGGTATACTATGTAAGTAAAAGTCTACTTGATGCTGAGGCCATGTATTCTCATTTAGAGAAACTCACTCTTGCTTTAATCATGGCTTCTACCAAACTAAGACATTATTTTGAAACTCATACTATTGTTGTTAAAACTAACTTTCCTATTAAGAATGTTCTCAGGAAACCAGAGATGTCGAGAAGAAACTTAGTGCATGTGACATTAAGTATGAGCCTAGAAATGCTATTAAATCCCAAGCTTTTGCTGACTTTGTGGCTGATATCAGTAGTGATCTACAAAGAGAAGCTGAATTGGAGGTACAACAGCTTGAGGAGACCAAGGATCCTTGGACACTCTTCACAGATGGATCCTTGAATGTCAAAGAAACTGGACTAGGCCTACTACTAAAATCGCCACAGGGGGACATTATACCCTAATCTATAGCGTGTAAGTTTCAGGCCACTAATAATGAGGCTGAATATGAAGCCTTGATAGCAGGTTTGCAACTAGCTAAAAATATGAGGATCAAGTATCTTCAAGTATTTTTAGATTCTTTATTAATTACTAATCATTATAATGGATCCTATGCTATTAAAGCGAAAAACTAATCAAATATTTAGAGATAGTCAGGAAACTGGCAGATTCTTTTGCTTTTTTCAGTTTAACACAGGTACCTAGGGAAGAGAATGCGGAAGCCGATGCTCTAGCCAACCTTAGATCCTCATTGAAGATGCCTGAGGATGTGAAGATACCTATTATCCAGGTACTAACTCCTGCAATTGAGGAGAATGAAGCAATGGAAATAGTGGATGATGCTGCAGTTGTTCCTAGTGATGATATGCAGTCGAATTTAGGATCCTGGATCCTTACAATTCTGAAATACATTCTGAATGGAGAAATCCCTATTGGGGAAAATCCAAGAGTATTCAGGATTAGAGTATCCCAGTTTATCATTATAAATAACATGTTATAGAAAAAATCTCTTGCAGGACTCTATCTAAGGTGCATTGAGGATCCTGAGATATAAGAAGTCCTGAAAGATTTTCACGAAGGAGACTGTAGGAATCACACTGGGGGCAGAGCACTTTTTCAAGGATCCTTAGAATAGGATATTATTGGCCTACTATGAAAAAGGATGCTGTGGAATATGCAAGGAAATGTGATGCTTGCCAGAGACGTAGTAACATTCTTAATCAACCAGCAGAACCTCTGCATCCTATATCCTCCTTTTGGCCATTTATGAGATGGAGAATAGATATAGTAGGCAAGCTTCCCAAGGCTCCAGGAGGAAAGGTGTTCATGCTAGCTACGATAGACTACTTCTCCAAGTGGATAGAAGCTGAAGCCTTTGCCCAAGTCAGAGAAAAGGAAGTCATATCCTTTATTAAAAGAAATATCATAACTAGATTTGGAATTCCTTCTGAAATTGTTTGTGATAACGGATCCCAATTTATTGGGAGTCATACTACTAACTTTTATGACAGCTGGGGGATTAGGATGATAACATCAACACCAGTCCACCCACAAGCTAATGGCTAGGCAGAATCATCCAACAAGATCATTACCAACATCTTGAAGAAGAAGCTTGGATCCAAGAAGGGCAAATGGGCTGAGGAATTACCTTATGTCTTATGGGCAGATATGACAACTCCTAAGAATGCTACGGGTCAGACTCCCTTCTCCTTAGTCTTCTGAGCTGAAGCGGTGATCCCTACAGAAATGGTAGTACCGACAGCCAGAACAAGCATCCGTGATCCTGAAGCAAATGTTGAGACTCTAACTCAAGACTTGGATATTGTGGATGAATTGCGAGACATGGCAAGAATAATGATGGCTAGCTATCAACAAAAGATGGCTGGTACATATAACAAGAATGTCAGAGTAAGAAGATTTCAAGTTGGTGACATGGTATTGAGGAAAGCATTCCAGAACACCACGAATCATTCTGATGGAAAATTGGCACCAAAATGGGAAGGCCCCTATCTTATCGAAGCTGAAGCTGGAAATGGGGCATATCATTTGCTAACTATGGATGGTGACCTTCTACCAAGAGCTTGGAATGCTATCCACTTGAAGATATACTTTATGTAATAAGGATCAAGGATCCTTAAGAATTCTGATATTCAGTTCAGGATGAAGGATCCTCAAGGGATATATGATCCTTTGCTTGGTAACATTTTTTTCAGTCATTTCATATTATATTTGTTATTATTTATTGTATGAAAAGGATGTTAGATTCTTAACATCCAATTTCATGAAGTTTTAAGTCTTGTAGGGTTTATTACATCGTTAACAAAGGATCAAGAGGTTGGCCACCTCTCCAAGACTTTGGGCATGTCCCCAGCTTAAGGTATCCAATACCTTCTAAGGTTTAAAGGTTTCACATTTCACACAAATTGGGTTTCAACACCCTGCCAACAGCGCACGTTATCCAAGTATAGTTCAAGGCAATGGGACCAGTAACCGCTATAGGGGCTGACAATTTCATTGTTGTTGGCTATATGTAGGATCCTAAGTATAATGGTAGACGTACCATACATCTGTTCCTAAGGTTTCTAACGTTTTCACTTTAGCTAAGGTTTTGGCATTTTCATGTCACTTACGATTGGTTAGTCGCCAGTATGGGCCATACACCAGATTCCTAAGGTTTCTAACGTCTTCACGTTAGCTTAAGTATTACAACTTTTTTGGGCTTATCCCCAGTTATTTGGGCTTGTCCCCAGTTGTTTGGGCTTGTCCCCAGTTTCTAATGAGTCATTCGTTTAATGTTTGGCTTAGTCTCAAGTTGCATGTTATTACGGGTTCCTGAAGCTTAACAAATAAGGATCCTGGATCCTAGAGTTCTACTAATTCTTATACTTTGTCGCTAAGATTGTAACTTTTAAGGATAAAGAATCCTAACTTGGATTCACTGGTATGATCCTTTACTCATCATTCTTTTATCTTTGAATATTACCCTCAGTCTTTGACGGGAGCCTATATGATCCTTGATCATATACTTTTTAACCTTTTAGAATAAAACTTGTTTTGACAAATATTTAATATCCTTTTTGAGAACTTATGAATTCCTAAATCTGAATTTTGCTAACAAGTACAAGTATAATGATATTCAAATCAAGAAAAGGAACAACAGTAAACATAGTCAAAAGCTTAAGTTTTATTTATTTATAAGAACCCCTTTTAAAAGGTTGTCAAAATTGTCAACACAAACTTCTACCAAAAAACGGCCCGTCCGTCTAGGTTGACAAAGGGTGTCCATGATAACGGTTCATAAAGTGCAGGAAAATAAAGGCAGGGGGCATCAGGGGCTTCATCCTCCACAAACAGAAGGACCCATCCACCTTTACTACCCCCTATTGTCCAAAGGATCAGTGATCCTTAACCCTAAATACTATTGTTTAAGATTACATACCAAATTGTTCAAAATAAAAACACCATCACCAAACCAACAATCCTAAAAAATCGGCTTCGGCCACGTCTAGAAATTTCCATCATCGCCCATTGTTGTAGCCTACACCTTCGCTGCCTCGTTTGCCTTAACTTCACCAATGCCACCAGCCGCTGCTGCCTCCTCGGGATCCTTAGAGCCACCCATACCAGCTTCGAGTGTCAACACCTCCTTCGGTTCCTCATCATCTCTTAGCTCATGTAGCCTTTGCCTCCAAGCAGCAGTGTCCCATTCATCCCTGTTGAAGGAAGGATCAGCAGCCTCCTTGGCTATCTGGAGCTTGCTCTTGAGGATCACTATGGTAGCAGATTGTTTGGCTTCCACTGTGATCTCCAGCTGATCCTTGTTAGCCGTCATCTCAGCAACCAAGATTTGTTTCTCCAAGCCCTTGTTCTCCTTCTCTATATGGGAGATTCTCTTATCCTTCGCATCACGTATGGTCTGGAGGTCTAGAAGACGTTCCTCTACATCAGCTAGACGTTGGCTTTGGAGAGTCTGGATTTCAGCAAATTTCTGCAAGCATGGGGATTAATATTCAGGAACAGTGATCTTAAGACAAAGTACAGATTTTTGGATACGTGATCCTTACCTCGGAGACGAAGTCATGGAAATGTTGCTCCACTAGGGGAAGGTCACTGGATGGCTCACTAGGCTTCTTCCTTTTGTTTCCTGCTTTGGCTCTGGTGGTTGTGCCTTTGGACTTAGGGAGGCTTTGGCCCGTGGCTAGCTCCATTTTGGTGGACTTGGGGGAAATAATGTCGTCTATGTCACTCATTCTGAACCGAGAACCAGACTTGGATGATTTAGCAGCACTTATAAGCACACAAAACAGATAAATATTCATAATTAATTCTTTACAAAAATTTTATCTATATCTGTGGATACTTACTTGACATGATGAAGAAGGCTGATGAAGTTTCTTCTGTATCCTTGATCCTTGGTTGGTATGTCCTGACAGTTGAGTCCAGGTCCCAGAAAGCTGTGAGTCTTTCAGGTGTGGCCGGTGTATCTGGCAAGCTTGACAAGCTGATGGCTGCATAAACAAGAAGAATTAGTATCAGTAATTATCTTCAGAAAAGAAAGGAACTCTCTTTGGTCCTAGTCTAAGGATCCTATATCCTACCCAGGATGTTCAATTTTTTGGGAAAATGGTTTTCATTAGGAATAGAATCTCTCCTCACAAAAAAGAATTGGTTCCTCCAATTGGTATCATTCCTGGTAACTTTGAGGAGCGGATGTCGGTGTTGTGGCTTGGCTTTAAAGAGAAAACGGTAACACCCATGGCTGACCAGGTTATACAGGTTTTTCAGTTCAGAGAGCCCTAAGTTTATACCCTCATGCTCAATGATCTGCTAAAGTGTGAAGAGTACTCTGCACAGCATTGGCATTGCTTGTATGTAGGACAGGCCGGTCATGGTAAAGAAACTTTTTGTGAATGCCGAAAAAGGATAGGTAAAGCCGATCTGAAAAGGGGCAGCAGGGAAACAGGCCCATGTGTTAGATAGACAGTCGCTCTTCATAGAGGAGTCGAAATCCCTAAAAATAGTTACCCCTGGCAAACAATGGCGAATCTGATCGATTTCAAGATCAGTGAAATGGCAAAGTTCCTGGGAAGGATTTTTGAGAAGATTTTGACTTCTCGGCGGGCTGTCATTCTCAGGATCCTTGACTAGTGAGGACCAAGAGACCATCTTCACCATGGATTTTGAAAGAGAAAGAAGGAGAAAAGATAAAGAATTGAAGGAAGAGAAGAGAGAGAATACCTTGAAACTTCTGCAATGCAGATATAAATTGCAAAGATCAGGATTTAAATGGCAAATCTCATCTCTATCTAACCCCTATATATAATGATGTTTGTTGCAGGAGGTCTTATCGCTGACGTCAGAACAGTAACGGTTAGTCCACTTGCAACAGCTAGTCCGATTTTGATGAAAATATGACTCATCTAGTTACAATTAATTCGTCATATTTTGGGGGCAATTGTTAGGGCATGGATTTTATGCTAAGGATCATCCATCCTAGGACTGAGCCTGGATCACGGATCCTTAACGGATGATGCAGAGAGTCTGGGGATCAAGGATCCTTACTAATGTTTATGTTTTTAACAATTGTTCCTTGTGTTTTTAGTTTACGTTTGCAGGTATTCGTGGGCTAAGTCAATACGGGAATTACGGAGGAATATGTTATTTTTTGGCTCATGCATGAGAGTCATGACCGTTGAGGGAGGTCATGTGAAAGCTTGCATGATTTGCAGATAGTTAGTTAACTAGATTTATTAGATATTGATAAGAGGTATTAAGCTCGATATAGAAATACTCGCACACTCTGAAAATACACACTTATGCTATTCTTTGTCCCGAATATACACACACATTAGAACTCTCATTGTAACAAGCTCAATACTTCCAAAGTTGTAATCTTTCTTGTGCAATATAGTAGATAGTGATAGTTTTCACTATCTAAGGTTTTTATGCCGGCGATCTACTAGTGATCAAGGGCTTTTCCTCGTATAAATCTCAGTGTTCATCTTTGATTACATTTCATACTCGTTCATACAATAATTCGTTATTTCAAGCACTCAACCTCACATTCAAAGTTTGGTTACATTATCCTTGTTGTGATTTTTTACCAAAACAATGTTGTTGTACTTTGTTTCCAAAACTATGTATTCAGTTTAGAACTGAAATTAAATATTGTTATTTAAATACTTGTCTCAAAATAGTGTTATGAAGTCTCGAGCAATCTATTTCGTCCCGCCCTGATGTTTCCGCCATCGGTTGGGGTGTGACAGATTGGTATCAGAGCCATAACTATAGGAAATTAGAAAAAAAAAATGCCATGATTTGTCCTAGTCTATAGTCTATGAACCAAAACATACCCCTTCGGGCGAACTGAACCTCGCCGTACAAACTTAACCCCTCTGTGCGAACTGGATTTACCTTCGCATGAAGTGGTCACTTCGTACGAAGTGGTCACTCCGCGCTAAGTGAACTCACCTTGAACGAAGTGAAGTTAATTCGCACAAAGAGAACTGTTTTCCCCGCTTAATGTGACAAACTGCAAATAACCGGTAATTCCGTACATTCAAAGCACCATTATTATTTCATAATCTCATGCATCCAATCGTAATTTAATTTCGTAATTGAGTCGTACATCATATAACAAGTATTAGGACAAGCAAACATGCTATAACATTGAAGGTCCGTGATCAGGCGGTTCTAGACGGAAGTTAGTGCGTAAACGTAACCGATTCGGTAGAATGTTATTAAGAATGGAGTAGAAATAGAATGCAGAGAAAGTCTTCATTCATACCGAAAGAGTGTACATCTTGTCAAGCTGCCGGAGTTCCTGGAGAGAATCAGGGAGCACCTCCCCGTAGGGATTGCAAAAACTTAAACAACAAATGAACACACACCACCTATATATAGGCACACAAGTTCGCACCAAACAGGTGATGGTCAAGTTCGGCCGAACTTAAGTTCGGGCGAACTTGTCCATCATGTAAGAAGTTCGTCCGAACTTTTCCAGCATGTAACAAGTTCGTCTGAACTTGTCTTCCTACATACAAGTTCGTGCTAACTTGGTCGTGTGTTCGATTCTAACCTATACAATATTCAACACACGCTCTATCTACCCTATTCGACAAGTGACGAACATAAAGTGCTTCAACAAACATATAATGGTTTCCGTCACATAGCGAAACAAACAAAACTATGTCCTAAAAGTGTTGGTAGGAAGTGTTAGGCGCACTATTCAAGGTTGCACTATTCATGACAGCAAACTGCTGAAACAGAAAAGAACAATGAAATAAGGCATACTAACAACATAACCGATTTCATAAATATATGAAGACGATAATGTGGGAACAAGTCTTATAATATTACATAACTTTCTGGTATAACACTTTAATCACAGAATCGTCCGTTCGGCTAAAAATATAACATTTTTAACTCGTCCATACTGCTAATTCAGCATTTCTGAGACTCTGGAATTATGACAAATGATGACACGCACATTAAAACACTTTTGAGGGTATCAATGAGGTGTCCAAAATATAAGCTTCCGGTACTATGTCGCTACATACATAACTCGTCCGTTTTTTATCCGATGAGCTAGTAGATAATATTTTCGCCGCCATAACAACCTAACGAATGGTCTAGCGACCTAGTTAAGCATTATCTGGGATCCGAAATCCATTCATACAACTCACGACTACGGAATTCCAACTTTCGGAATTATTCATCGGTACGGAATAAAGTGACTATTGTTGAACCAACGACTAAACGGTAGCGGTTGTGCTGTCAAAATACAACTTATACTAGCCTAGTGACTAGTTAACATAAAAATAGCATCCCTAATGTCACTTAATTTCATAAGGATTACACAAATTACAATTACTTACCTAAATCACCAAAATATCTAACGAACTAGTAACTTTTATAATATATATATATATATATATATATATATATATATATATATATATATATATATATATATAATCCTAATACCCCCCCCCATTTCGGTCAAAGTGAAGACCCCAAGATCAACCTAAAACTTGAAAGAAATGGATAAATGAGAATGGTGATGGAAGACTTTTTGAGATCTTGGAATGATCATAATCTTATAAACAAAACATCATACCATTCCTCACATCACTCTTATCATTCATTCAAAAAAAACCAACAAAAGACCCTCTCTCCTTCCCCTCCATTATAGGCCACCACTAGCCACCCAAACACCACCATAATTCACCACTAAACACATCCTCATAATCACTTCCAAGACATTTTAAGACCATCCAACCAAGAAGGAATCATGGAGAAGCATTAGGGACTTTCTTTGGAGCTTAACTTCTTGTTAATCTTCTTAGTTAGCTTGTGCAAAGTTGTAAGCTTCCATTCACTATATTTAAGCTTCTCATTACTAGTAGATGATAGAAGTACAAGTTGATGGTCTTGAAATTTAAGAAAAATATAACCAAAAACCCTAATCTCAAACATAATAAACAACTAAATATAACTTATTATGTGTTGATTTTGTAGATTAGTGATAGCTAGTTAGTATAATCTTGTTGATTACGTTGATCATATTACCGATAAAAAAATTCGAAAAGTTTAAAAAGCATAGAAATTACTTAGTAACTTATATAAGTATATAAATATACTTGAGAAACCATACTTAGTAAAAATAATAAGTGTAAGACTTCCCACTAAATGGACTATATTTATTTAATCATTGTGGGCTAGACCCAATTATATAATTACATGGGCTAGGCCCAATCACATAACTTAATGGATTTCTAAAAGTTCAGTGGGCTAGGCCCAAAACATAGAAGACATGGGCTAGGCCCAAAATATATAAAAGACATATCCTAGGCCCAATGACAAGATAACATGAGCTAGGCCCAATGACAAGATAACATGAGCTAGACCCAAAGACATGAGGACATGGGCTAGGCCCAAAGAGATGGGCTAGGCCCAATGACATGCGTGCAAGGCATGAAGACAAGTGAAGAGCAAAGCCCGTTAACGCACGATTGATTAACGACATCATATATATATATATATATATAATATAAATAAATAATAAAAGAACACACAAGATACCAACACTATAAAAACAATAAAGATGTTCCAAGAAGATAAATAAATACATAACAAGATTTCAAGATGAACAACTTGTACGAGGTCCACCAAGACCTAAGGGTCTAACAAATTTAATACACATGTAGGTTATACATGTGTATGGACACTCGAGTTACTATCGTACGACTAGCAAAACGCAAACATGTGAGTTCATGTCCCCCTTTTCTTTTAAACGTTTTCGATTTTATAACACTCGGGGAAATACATGTTTATGATAAACGGTATGTTAGCTATGGATTTAGATGATAACACGATCGATGTGCATAAGTAGGATGATGACAATAGTAACCATTAATCACTTAGTGACCAAGGTGCAAAAGGTATAGATCTATCGAGTTTGAGGCGCGCTCCACTCCGGGTTTGTTAACCCATATGAGTGCTTTTGTGTTCCCTATGATGTCAAAGTTATCTCAAGTTGGTTGCTTACTTATGGCACATAATGTCAGGGTGGTCGCGACACACTGATAGATTCTTAAACTCCATAAATGCTAATAACATACTCAGATTTTAATACTGGATTTCAAATATGACATTTTATACGATAACAATAACTACATGAACTCGCCAACTTTTGTTCGTATTTCAAATTACATGTATTTCAGGACACAAGACTTGAGCTGGTGATAGACCTCAGGAAAATGGGAATGATATAACAGCGGATTCCACTTTTGGAGGATCTACCTCTTATATCCCAACCTTGTATGGGTAGATAGGAGTCAAAACCTTGATTTATTTCATGACGATAACAAACTTGCTTTTGGGATGTAATATAACTTTAACTATGTTTTTGGATAATGAACGTAAACTTGTTGAAACTATGTGAACTTACTTTTGAGAACTTGTAATGTTGGATGCAACTTAATATATGATATGGCATCGTTGTTAATTATTATGTGTTTACACGATTGGATGCAATGATTACCTCATAGTCACACGTTTGCGCTTCCGCTACGACCAGGGTGTGACAGATTGGTATCAGAGCTCCGATTGTAGTGAACCGGGGAAAAAGTTTTACTAAGTTTGGTCTACAATCACTAAGGGCTCCCACATAAAAACAAAAGTTTATAACATCACGAAAATATTTCAGAAATATGATTAAATGAAAACTTGTTTTCATCGTGTCACCATAACATGAGGATCTATCACGCGAGCTCAACCATAACTAACGAGTAAAGATTTATACACAATTAGTCTATAGTGGATAGACACGAAATGTTAAGATTACATGTGAAATACATAATAAGTAATAATAAATTACTAACCCATATATATGCATTGTACGGATTATTTTCCAGGACCATGTCTTCTTCATCGAACTATGTGTCTGATGATGGATATGGCTCGGATGCTGAGGTATCCCCTTGGAAGGGTGTAGTTCGTTTTTGCATGAAAGGTAAACTCGCACCTCGCTACGTAGGTCCTTTCAAAATTCTCGAAAGGATTGGTAAGGTTACGTATCGATTGGACCTGCCTGAAGAACTCAACAACATTCACCCTGTCTTTCATGTTTCGAACCTCAAAACGTGTCTAGCTGAAGAAGGACTTCAAGTTCCACTCGAAGATCTTCAAATAAACGAGACTTTGCATTTCATGGAAAAAACCGGTTGAAATCATGGACCGAGGAGTCAGGAAATTGAGGCACAGTCGCATTACTATCGTCAAGGTTCGATGGGAAGGTAAACGTGGCGCTGAATTTACTTGGGAACTCGAGAGTGATATGCAGACCAAGTATCCGCATCTATTCGTTACATCTTCCTAAATTTCGGGACGAAATTTCCTAAAGGAGGGGAGACTGTAACGCGCTGCTATTTCTAACTTTCTATATTCGGAAAGTTCATGTTGTAATTCTATTATTGGAAACTTTTGTAATTTTGTATTCATCTTTCTGTTGTAATCGTTATTCCGAGACTCGAATCATAATGAAACACATGTTCTATTTTATGATATCAAACTCATTTGTATTCTACATATATGCTACTTGATCCGCAATACACACAAACGTTTGATAAACTTATATGTGACTTACATGCTGAAATACGAAACTTATACGCGATGTTCATACTTGTTAATACTCCTTAGTATGCTTGCATTTCATAAATAAACCTTGTATTATGCCTTTTATGAGAAAAACACCCTAAAACAATCAAAAGGCAAACTTCAGGGACTAAAATTGTCAAAAATCAACAAAATTTAGAGATTTTCCCCTCTGGCACCCCGCAACCGCCAAAACCTTTCCTTCTCAGAGGGCAAAATCTGCAGAAAGTTTAATTCTGCTCATGGATTGGGCAATTGGTGTTTGTAGGATTGTGCTTTCTTAATTAATTACTCACCAAACCAAACCCTAATCACTCCCTATAAAACCTAAGCCTCCTCCACACTTCCTCCACTTTGCAAACACTCTAGTCTCACTCTCAAACACTCAAGAACTCAGCTGGAAATCAGTAACTTGGCAGATTCCTCTCAAGTTACTAAAGTGAGCATAACCTCACTGATACTTCACCTTTTTCACTCATTCTTTCTTCTTAACACTTGGAACAACCTTAGGTATGTATCCACATGTTTTCCATGGAAAACCAAGGCTAGAACATCAACCAAATAAGGTCCAAAGTGCAAAGAAACTTTCTGTTTTCACTTAAACTTTGTTAAACTTAACTAAACTTGAGTTAACTCATCTCAAACCTATGTCCGAATGCTTACAACACTATTAGTGGTTGGTTAGGCTTAAAAACAAGGTTGAGACATGTCAAACTAGAGGATGAAACCTCACAAACTTTATGTTTTCAACTTGGGTTTACACCCACAAGTAGTGTCCAAGTTCAACTTGTGCATGTGTGATGATGGTCTAGCCTTGGCAACCCATCTTGAATCCACACACTACTTGATATTTTATATTAGATTAGTTGTTGTCATTATTTAGTTCATGACCCTCCTTGTGTTTATAACAAAAGTGTAGTGGTGAACATTAGAGGTACCTAAATGGAAGCTTGCTCTTCCTACCTCATGCATGAAATCCATGACACTAGAGGTACCAAAATGGAGACCTTGATCTCCTACCTCCTACTTGACTTATAAGTTATGCATTTTATATATATAATCTAAATATATACCTATAACTAAGTAACAAAGACTTAATAATGACTTAATAGTTATTTGTTAAGAAACTAGTTACATCATCTAAGGACCATACAACTTGTCATGATTCTAATGGATCTTCGAATCCATGAAACACACCAAACCCTTGATGGTTTCTATAGTGTCAAGAACAAGTGTCATGAGTTCCAAGATGGTTATTTTCATAAATACCTATTTTTTCACGTTATTTTTATTCCGAATCTATAATCCTCCAAAACTCCCAACACTCATACGCCTTTGTTACTTCTTGTAGAAGGACAAGGTGCTCCAAGATAATCAACCAATCACACTCTCGGGATTCAAGTCGGATTTAGCTTGCAAAACCGTGAGTATACTCGATCCCGTTTTCAATTTTAATATTTCGGGTGCAACATGTACAAAAACCATGAAACTAGTTTACAAACTACTCTATCCATTATAACATGATACTTGTTTATACACTCGATTAATGCATGCTATGTTAGACTTGTGTTATATGCTCATTAACTTTGCTAGCCAACCTTAACAAATATAGCGCTATAGGAGTAACGCCCGCCCATATGCTTGTGGTATTGTTAAGTAAACTATTAAACACCCGTTTTATGACAATGTTGGGTAATCACAATTGCGTTAAATTTTGGTTTGACATATAATTACACATGTTTTAGTATGCAATCACTACTTATGTACAAGTTGCCATGTTGGATATGAGTCGAACTTATTCTTATTTATGCTATGTATCAAACTTGTATGCTTGCCATGTTGGATATGAGTCGAACTTATTCTTATTTATACTTACGTAAGGAGTACTTTGCCTTTTTAGACCACAGTGTGGAAGAAAAGGGCAAGGGAAATGACGTAAGTGATGTTCCAGTGGTGTGTGATTTTCCCGACGTTTTCCCCGAAGACCTTCCTGGTCCTCCTCCTCCGCATTTTGTTGACTTCCGTATCAATCTCATTCCTGGCGCTACACCTGTCGCTAAATCTCCTTATCGCCTAGCACCCTCGGAAATGCAAGAGTTATCTAGCCAAATTCAAGAACATCTTGATAAAGGCTTTATATGCCCTAGTACTTCTCCTTGGGGCGCTCCCGTTTTATTCGTCAAGAAGAAGGATGGTTCGTTTTGGTTGTGTATCGATTATCGCGAACTCAACAAACTCATCGTCAAGAACCGTTATCCTCTTCCCTGCATCGATGACCTTTTTGATCAACTTCAAGGCGCAACTTGCTTCTCCAAGATTGATCTTCGTTCTGGTTACCATCAACTTCGAGTCCTCGAAGAAGATATCCCTAAAACCGCCTTTCGTACTAGATACGGTCACTACGAATTTGTAGTTATGCCATTCGGTTTAACGAATGCACCCCCGGTCTTCATGGATTAATGAATCGGGTGTGTAAGTTATACTTGGATCGCTTTGTGATCGTGTTTATAGACGATATCCTCATCTATTCCAAGACTCAAGACGAACACGAGCGACACTTACGTCTTATCCTTGAACTTCTTCAACGTGAAAAACATACACCAAATTCTCCAAATGTGAATTTTGGCTAAACAAAGTACAACTTCTCGGTCATGTTGTGAATGAGAAAGGCATTCACGTGGATCCCGCGAAAATCAAAGCCGTAAAGAATTGGATCGCTCCTAAATCTCCGTCCAAAATTCGTTCTTTCCTTGGTCTAGCCGGTTATTATCATCGCTTCATTTCGAACATTTCAAAAGTCACCGTTCCTCTCACGTCTTTGACTCAAAAAGATAAACCGTTTGTTTGGGGTCCCGAACAAGAGGAGTCTTTTCAAACACTAAAGGACATGCTTTGTAATGCTCCTATTCTCGCTCTCCCGATGCTTTGTAGGGCTGTAAACGAGCCGAGCTGAGTCGAGCCAGACCCAGCTCAAGCTCAGCTCGAACTCAATTCAAGTTGGCTCAGCTCGAGCTCGAATTTTAAATCAAGCCAAGATTTGAGGCTCGAGCTCGACTCAATTAAATTCGAGCTAGCTCGGCTCGGCTCGATCTAGCTCGAACCAACAAAAAACCGCAAAATTTACTAATTAAAATGCCTTAAAAAATAATACTCTTCATAGACTAAGGCCATAATTGCAATTTAATTTAACCAAATAGCTGAATATGCAAGTATAAATAGTTAATTCACTTTGTACATTGTCTTTGTCATCTTTCATAGGGGAGACACTCTCTTAGTTTTTGTCTTTTGAGCAATGTGGAACAAAAAAATGAAGGATGTAAACCTTATCGACTGGCTCACGAGCCGAGCCAGGCCAAGCTCGAGCTCGGCTCGTTTACAAACTGAGCCGAGCCGAGCTGCTCGTTTACAACCGAGCCAATTTCGAGCCGAGCTTTTTAGGAGCTTTTTTCGAGCGAGTTTCGAGCGAGCTGCGAGCTACGAGGTTTTTGAACACCCCTAGATGGAAATGACGATTTTTTTGTGTACTGCAATGCCTCAAACTGAGGCATTGGTTGCGTTCTTATGCAACAGGACAAGGTTATCGCTTACGCTTCAAGACAACTCAAGATTTATGAGAAAAACTACACTACACACGACCTTGAACTTGGTGCAGTTGTTTTTGTATTGAAGATATGGCGACACTACCTTTATGGTACCAAGTGTGTGGTCTTCACCGACCATAAGAGCCTTCAGCACATCTTCAATCAAAAGGAACTCAACATGCGTCAACGTCGTTGGGTGGAATTATTGAACGACTACGACTGTGAGATTCGCTATCACCCCGGTAGAGCGAATGTTGTAGCTGACGCTCTAAGTCGTCAACCTCATGCAAAGAGTATACATTGTTTCCAGATTCTAAGCAACCTTCAGGACCGAATTCATAAAGCACAACACTCATCCATCAACGCCGACAACTTGTATAATGAGATGTGATGTGGTGCTGAAGAACAACTCACGTACAAAGCCGATGGTATATTATACTATCTCAATCGAGTCTGGATCCCGAATCGCGACAACCTTCGTGACTTCTTGATGAAGGAAGCTCACAAATCCCGATATTCCATTCATTCCGGTGCCGACAAGATGTATCAATACTTACGTACGTCTTATTGGTGGCCTGGTATGAAGAAGGATATCACCCTCTATGTCTCGAAATGCCTCACGTGGTCCAAAGTGAAAGCTGAGCATCAACGCCCCTCTGGCCTACTCGAACAACCGGAAATTCCTGTTTAGAAATGGGAGAGTATCGCTATGGAATTCATCACCAAACTTCTCCGCACGTCTTTTGGTCACGACAGTATCTGGGTCATCATTGACCGTTTGACCAAATCCGCGCATTTTCTTCCCATTAATGAAGATTATAAAGTCGAGAAATTGGCCCGTATCTACACGGATGAAGTCATTTGTCATCATGGTATCCCCATTGACATCATTTCGGACCGTGATGGTCATTTCACTTCGCGTCTTTGGCAAACCTTCCAAATAGCTCTCGCTACTCACCTCAATATTAGTACTACTTTTCATCCTCTGTCCAATGGGCAAACCGAGCGTACCATTCAAGCTTTAGAGGATATGCTTCGTTCATGCGTAATCGATTTGGGTGGCAATTGGGATTCACATTTACCGTTGGTAGAATTCTCATACAACAACAGTTATCACGCAAGTATTCAAATGGCTCCATTTGAAGCATTATACGGTCGGAAATGTCGATCGCCTATCTATTGGCACGAGATTGGTGAAGCTCAGCTCACTGGTCCCGAACTTATACAAGAAACGACAGACAAGATCTTGCAAATATGTGATAACCTACTCAAAGCTCGAAGTTTTCAAAAGAGTTACGCTGACAACAGACGCAAACCTTTGGAATTCAACGTTGGTGATCAAGTACTCCTCAAGGTATCCCCTTGGAAGGGTGTAGTTCGTTTTTGCAAGAAAGGTAAACTCGCACCTCGCTACGTAGGTCCTTTCAAAATTCTCGAAAGGATTGGTAAGGTTGCGTATCGATTGGACCTGCCTGAAGAACTCAACAACATTCACCCTGTCTTTCATGTTTCGAACCTCAAAACGTGTCTAGCTGAAGAAGGACTTCAAGTTCCACTTGAAGATCTTCAAATAAACGAGACTTTGCATTTCATGGAAAAAACTGGTCGAAATCATGGACCGAGGAGTCAGGCAATTGAGGCACAGTCGCATTCCTATCGTCAAGGTTCGATGGGAAGGTAAACGTGGCGCTGAATTTACTTGGGAACTCGAGAGTGATACGCAGACCAAGTATCCGCATCTATTCGTTAAATCTTCCTAAATTTCGGGATGAAATTTTCTAAAGGAGGGGAGACTGTAACGCGCTGCTATTTCTAACTTTCTATATTCGGAAAGTTCATGTTGTAATTCTATTATTGGAAACTTTTGTAATTTTGTATTCATCTTTCCGTTGTAATCGTTATTCCGATACTCGAATCATAATGAAACACATGTTCTATTTTAATCATGTTCTATTTTATCATATCAAACTCATTTGTATTCTATATATATGCTACTTGATCCGCAATACACGCAAACGTTTGATAAACTTATATGTGACTTACACGCTGAAATATGAAACTTATACGCGATGTTCATACTTGATCATACTTGTTAATACTCATTAGTATGCTTGCATTTCATAAATAAACCTTGTATTATGCCTTTTATGAGAAAAACACCCTAAAACAATCAAAAGGCAAACTTCAGGGACTAAAATTGTCAAAAATCAACAAAATTTAGAGATTTTCCCCTCTTGCACCCCGCAACCGCCAAAGCCTTTCCTTCTCAGAGGGCAAAAACTGCAGAAAGTTTAATTCTGGTCATGGATTGGGCAATTTGGTGTTTGTATGATTGTGCTTTCTTAATTAATTACTCACCAAACCAAACCCTAATCACTCCCTATAAAACCTAAGCCTCCTCCACACTTCCTCCACTTTGCAAACACTCTAATCTCACTCTCAAACACTCAAGAACTCAGTTGGAAATCAGTAACTTGGCAGATTCCTCTCAAGTTACTAAAGTGAGCATAACCTCACTTATACTTCACCTTTTTCACTCATTCTTTCTTCTTAACACTTGGGACAACCTTAGGTATGTATCCACATGTTTTCCATGGAAAACCAAGGCTGGAACATCAACCAAATAAGGTCCAAAGTGCAAAGAAACTTTCTATTTTCACTTAAACTTTGTTAAACTTAACTAAACTTGAGTTAACTCATCTCAAACCTATGTCCGAATGCTTACAACACTATTAGTGGTTGGTTAGGCTTAAAAACAAGGTTGAGACATGTCAAACTAGAGGATGAAACCTCACAAACTTTTTGTTTTCAACTTGGGTTTACACCCACAAGTAGTGTCCAAGTTCAACTTGTGCATGTGTGATGATGGTCTAGCATTGGCAACCCATCTTGAATCCACACACTACTTGATATTTTATATTAGATTAGTTGTTGTCATTATTTAGTTCATGACCCTCCTTCTGTTTATAACAAAAGTGTAGTGGTGAACATTAGAGGTACCTAAATGGAAGCTTGCTCTTCCTACCTCATGCATGAAATCCATGACACTAGAGGTACCAAAATGGAGACCTTGATCTCCTACCTCCTACTTGACTTCTAAGTTATGCATTTTATATATATAATCTAAATATATACCTATAACTAAGTAACAAAGACTTAATAATGACTTAATAGTTATTTGTTAAGAAACTAGTTACATCATCTAAGGACCATACAACTTGTCATAATTCTAATGGATCTTCGAATCCATGAAACACACCAAACCCTTGATGGTTTCTATAGTGTCAAGAACAAGTGTCATGAGTTCCAAGATGGTTATTTTCATAAATACCTATTTTTTCACGTTATTTTTATTCCGAATCTATAATCCTCTGAAACTCCCAACACTCATACGCCTTTGTTACTTCTTGTAGAAGGACAAGGTACTCCAAGATAATCAACCAATCACACTCTCGGGATTCAAGTCGGATTTAGCTTGCAAAACCGTGAGTATACTCGATCCCGTTTTCAATTTTAATATTTCGGGTGCAACATGTACAAAAACCATGAAACTAGTTTACAAACTACTCTATCCATTATAACATGATACTTGTTTATACACTCGATTAATGCGTGCTATGTTAGACTTGTGTTATATGCTCATTAACTTTGCTAGCCAACCTTAACAAATATAGCGCTATAGGAGTAACGCCCGCCATATGCTTGTGGTATTGTTAAGTAAACTATTAAACACCCGTTTTATGACAATGTTGGGTAATCACAATTGCGTTAGATTTTGGTTTGACATATAATTACACATGTTTTAGTATGCAATCACTACTTATGTACAAGTTGCCATGTTGGATATGAGTCGAACTTATTCTTATTTATGCTATGTATCAAACTTGTATGCTCGCCAACATTTTTGTTGATATATATATCATTTTAATACATGTTGCAGGAAATTAAGTTGATGACATGGAAGAAACACAACTAGGGTGGATTAGATACACGCCCAATTTTGATTATGTACTTCGTTTATGTCGAAATTGTTATTTGGAACTCGTTGTAATTTTATTCTCGAAACAATGTATTTCTCTTTAGTATCAATGAAATTTGAGTTATTAAATATTGTCGTAAAGTAGTGTTATGACATTTTGAGTAATTTGTTCGTCTCATCCTGATGTTTCCGCCATCGGTTGGGGTGTGACAGATTGGTATCAGAGCCATAACTATAGAGAATTAGGAAAATTGTCATGCTCTTGACCTAGTCTATAGTTTAAGCGTCCTATTTTTTACCATTCTTTATTCATGCTTAAAAATGTTAATTCTTCCTACTTTGCTTCTATCTCCTCTTTTGTCTAAATATTACCTAATGTGTCTTTCCTAAGACATTTTACACAAATTACACACTTGAAGACACTCATATTACATCAACGAGACGATTTGCACCTAGATGGGCCCAATGGCCTGCATTTTTTGGTGAAATCTCTCATTCCGCGTTTATGATTTTTACACGAAGTTACGCCATCAAGTTAGGAGTCATATTCACATCTTGATGGAAACTTCCATTTCAAACTCTAGTGGACCCTTACCAACAAGTCGGAATTTGCTCATCGTTTGGTTAGCACCAACCACATTTAGGGTGCGATGTTATCAAGTTAGGGGTGAAACCCGCACCTTGTTAACTAGTCCCATTCTTCGATTTTCAATCTCGCCAAAGTCTCGAATTTTCGATCTACTAGGGACATGTAGTAACTGGAAGGGTGAATACCGTTATTCGCTTCTCGATGAGAGTATTCTACCTATTAGGCCAAAGCATGTTTCCCTAACTCGAAAGAACTTTCAATCCACTTAGGAATAGTCGACGTTTCTCTGCCCGAAACATTCCAATGTTTTATTGAGCCTATCTTTTATGCTAACTTAATTTCTATGTGTTTTATACCTTGAACGTTACAACCTTCGATTCATTTACACAAGTTGCACTTATCTCGCAATCTCAAACAACAATAATCCTTCGTGAACAAATTAAATTTACACTCTTTTATGTCAATATTTGTGATTATATCATGTAAATTCTCATTTTTCCAATGTAAAGGATTTGAAACTATGTGTTACATGTTACATGCTAAATTATGCAAAAAAAAAATTGTCAAAAACATTATGATCAAATCTCATCTCTTACCATCAACCTTGTAGATGTCTTCCAACCGTCTTTCCAACTCCAAGAAGAGCTCAAAGTCAAACGCTAGCAAGAAGAAATTGCTTGCGTTCATGGCGAAGCAAATGGCTCAAGTCATTCCCGACATTGTGAGCAAGGTTACCGCTACTACCGCCAACTCGTCTGTCAACTCCAAAGCCGACCAACCTAAGCCTACCTCATCAACTACAAACACTTCATCGCTTGCAACCCTAGGCCATTCACTGGCAACGAGGGTGTCACTGCTATGCTCGAATGGTTTGGGGGCATCGAAGTGACATTCATCAACAGTGATTGTCCTGAGCACCTCAAAACCCGAAGCGCAACAGGCGTCTTCCAGGCTCGAGCACTCGAGTGGTGGACGAACGAGCGTAACATCCGCTCCAATGAAGAAGCCTATGCCCTACCTTGGATCGAGGTTAGGGAGATGATGATGTTGGATTTTTGTCCTCCCCATGAACAAGAAAAGCTTGAGAATGAATTTTGGCAACTCGAGCAAGTGGGTGACGATAACCTTGGTTACACCACCCGCTTTAAACAATTAAGCATCATCGTTCGCCACCTCGTGAACACGCTTGTACGTGCCATTAGGAAATACCTGAACGGCCTTCCTCCTACCATACGTGATGGCATTCAAGCCTCCATCCCCGATAACCTTGACCATGTTTACCGACTCGCTGCCGAGATCAATGATAACCGCGTTCGTGATAAAACCAAATCCTCCAGCTCCACCGAATCTGCCAACCAAGCCACCACCGAACCTAGTGAACCCAAATCCCAATCGCGAAACAACAATGGTAAGAAACGAAAGTTTCAAAACCAAAGTTGCAACGCGATCACACCAGCTGCAAACTCAAAACCCCCACAAGAACCCGCTAGAAAACCGTACGTTGGGAATCATCCCAAGTGTACCATATGCCACCACCATCACCCTGCCAACATCGCATGCCGTCATTGCACAATTGCAATCGGTTTGGGCATGTAACTTCCGCTTGCCGAAGTGGTCCTGCACCACAAGGCAACCAAAACCAGCAGCCTCCCCAAAACCTAAACCGTCATGCTCCTGCAAACAACATCCGAGCTTACTTCAAGTGCGGTGATCCAAATCACCTTCGCCCTCAATGTCCTCAGATCAATCAAGAGCAGCAACAACAGGCTCCTCGTGGTCGCGCTTTCAACATCAACGCAAAACAAGCGCAACACGACAATGAAGTCGTGAACGGTACGTTCCTTGTCCAATGGCTTATATGCTTCTTTACTATTTGATACTGGTGCGGATAAAAGTTTTGTATCCGTAGAATTTGAACCAATGTTAAATTATGCACGTTCTAAGCTTCCAAAATCTTTCACCGTCGAAGTTGCCAATGGAAAGTCCATAACCGTCGACTCTGTTCTTCGCGATTGTTTTCTCACCCTCACTAATCATGTGTTCTCTATCGATCTCATACCTATGCAATTAGGTAGTTTCGATATCATAGTAGGTATGGATTGGCTTCGTAAGAACCATACTGAAATCGCTTGTCACGAAAAGTTTGTTCGATTGCCTCTTCCGTCCGGTTATACTTTGCACGTCTATGGATAAAGACCCTCAAAAGGTCTCAAACTCATGTCATGCACCCAAGCGAACAGGTACTTACGTAAGGAGTACTTTGCCTTTTTAGACCACAGTGTGGAAGAAAAGGGCAAGGGAAATGACGTAAGTGATGTTCCAATGGTGTGTGATTTTCCCGACGTTTTCCCCGAAGACCTTCCTGGTCCTCCTCATCCGCATTCTGTTGACTTCCGTATCAATCTCATTCCTGGCGCTACACCTGTCGCTAAATCTCCTTATCGCCTAGCACCCTCAGAAATGCAAGAGTTATCTAGCCAAATTCAAGAACTTCTTGATAAAGGCTTTATACGCCCTAGTACTTCTCCTTGGGGCGCTCCCATTTTATTCGTCAAGAAGAAGGATGGTTCGTTTCGGTTGTGTATCGGTTATCGCGAACTCAACAAACTCACCGTCAAGAACCGTTATCCTCTTCCCTGCATCGATGACCTTTTTGATCAACTTCAAGGCGCAACTTGCTTCTCCAAGATTGATCTTCGTTCTGGTTACCATCAACTTCGAGTCCTTGAAGAAGATATCCCTAAAACCGCCTTTCGTACTAGATACGGTCACTACGAATTTGTAGTTATGCCATTCGGTTTAACGAATGCACCCCCGGTCTTCATGGACTTAATGAATCGGGTGTGTAAGTTATACTTGGATCGCTTTGTGATCGTGTTTATAGACGATATCCTCATCTATTCCAAGACTCAAGACGAACACGAGCGACACTTACGTCTTATCCTTGAACTTCTTCAACGTGAAAAACATACTGCAAATTCTCCAAGTGTGAATTTTGGCTAAACATAGTACAATTTCTCGGTCATGTTGTGAATGAGAAAGGCATTCACGTGGATCCCGCGAAAATCAAAGTCGTAAAGAATTGGATCGCTCCTAAATCTCCGTCCAAAATTCGTTCTTTCCTTGGTCTAGCCGGTTATTATCATCGCTTCATTTCGAACTTTTCAAAAGTCACCGTTCCTCTCACGTCTTTGACTCAAAAAGATAAACCGTTTGTTTGGGGTCCCGAACAAGAGGAGTCTTTTCAAACACTCAAGGACATGCTTTGTAATGCTCCTATTCTCGCTCTCCCCGATGCTTTGTAGGGCTGTAAACGAGCCGAGCTGAGTCGAGCCAGACCCAGCTCAAGCTCAGCTCAAAATCAATTCAAGTTGGCTCAGCTCGAGCTCGAATTTTAAATCAAGCCAAGATTTGAGGCTCGAGCTCGACTCAATTAAATTCGAGCTAGCTCGGCTCGGCTCGATCTAGCTCGAACCAACAAAAAACCGCAAAATTTACTAATTAAAATGCCTTAAAAAATAAAACTCTTCATAGACTAAGGCCATAATTGCAATTTAATTTAACCAAATAGCTAAATATGCAAGTATAAATAGTTAATTCACTTTGTACATTGTCTTTGTCATCTTTCATAGGGGAGACACTCTCTTAGTTTTTGTCTTTGAGCAATGTGGAACAAAAAATGAAGGATGTAAACCTTATCGAGCTGGCTCACGAGCCGAGCCAGGCCAAGCTCGAGCTCGGCTCGTTTACAAACCGAGCCGAGCCGAGCTGGCTCGTTTACAACCGAGCCAATTTCGAGCCGAGCTTTTTTGGAGCTTTTTTCGAGCGAGTTTCGAGCGAGCTGCGAGCTACGAGGTTTTTGAACACCCCTAGATGGAAATGATGATTTTGTTGTGTACTGCAATGCCTCAAACAGAGGCCTTGGTTGCGTTCTTATGCAACAGGACAAGGTTATCGCTTACACTTCAAGACAACTCAAGATTCATGAGAAAAACTACACTACACACGACCTTGAACTTGGTGCAGTTGTTTTTGCATTGAAGATATGGCGACACTACCTTTATGGTACCAAGTGTGTGGTCTTCACCGACCATAAGAGCCTTCAGCACATCTTCAATCAAAAGGAACTCAACATGCATCAACGTCGTTGGGTGGAATTATTGAACGACTACGACTGTGAGATTCGCTATCACCCCGGTAAAGCGAATGTTATAGCCGACGCTCTAAGTCGTTAACCTCATGCAAAGAGTATACATTGTTTCCAGATTCTAAGCAACCTTCAGGACCGAATTCGTAAAGCACAACACTCATCCATCAACGACGACAACTTGTATAATGAGATGTGATGTGGTGGCGAAGAACAACGCACGTCCAAAGCCGATGGTATATTATACTATCTCAATCGAGTCTGGATCCCGAATCGTGACAACCTTCGTGACTTCTTGATGAAGGAAGCTCACAAATCCCGATATTCCATTCATTCCGGTGCCGACAAGATGTATCAATACTTACGTACGTCTTATTGGTGGCCTGGTATGAAGAAGGATATCACCCTCTATGTCTCGAAATGCCTCACGTGGTCCAAAGTGAAAGCCGAGCATCAACGCCCCTCTGGCCTACTCGAACAACCGGAAATTCCTGTTTAGAAATGGGAGAGTATCGCTATGGAATTCATCACCAAACTTCCCCGCACTTCTTTTGGTCACGACAGTATCTGGGTCATCATTGACCGTTTAACCAAATCCGCGCATTTTCTTCCCATTAGTGAAGATTATAAAGTCGAGAAATTGGCCCGTATCTACACGGATGAAGTCATTTGTCATCATGGTATCCCCATTGACATCATTTCGGACCGTGATGGTCATTTCACTTCGTGTCTTTGGCAAACCTTCCAAATAGCTCTCGCTACTCACCTCGATATTAGTACTGCTTTTCATCCTCAGTCCGATGGTCAAACCGAGCGTACCATTCAAACTTTAGAGGATATGCTTCGTTCATGCGTAATCGATTTAGGTGGCAATTGGGATTCACATTTACCGTTGGTAGAATTCTCATACAACAACAGTTATCACGCCAGTATTCAAATGGCTCAATTTGAAGCATTATACGGTCGGAAATGTCGATCGCCTATCTATTGGCACGAGATTGGTGAAGCTCAGCTCACTGGTCCCGAACTTATACAATAAACGACAGACAAGATCTTGCAAATATGTGATAACCTACTCAAAGCTCGAAGTCTTCAAAAGAGTTACGCTGACAACAGACGCAAACCTTTGGAATTCAACGTTGGTGATCAAGTACTCCTCAAGGTATCCCCTTGGAAGGGTGTAGTTCGTTTTGGCAAGAAAGGTAAACTCGCACCTTGCTACGTAGGTCCTTTCAAAATTCTCGAAAGGATTGGTAAGGTTGCGTATCGATTGGACCTGCCTGAAGAACTCAACAACATTCACCCTGTCTTTCATGTTTCGAACCTCAAAAAGTGTCTAGCTGAAGAAGGACTTCAAGTTCCGCTCGAAGATCTTCAAATCAATGAGACTTTGCATTTCATGGAAAAACCAGTCGAAATCATGGACTGAGGAGTCAAGCAATTGAGGCGTAGTCGCATTCCTATCGTCAAGGTTCGATGGAAAGGTAAACGTGGCGCTGAATTTACTTGGGAACTCGAGAGTGATATGAAGACCAAGTATCCGCATCTATTCGTTACATCTTCCTAAATTTCGGGACGAAATTTTCTAAAGGAGGGGAGACTGTAACGCGCTGCTATTTCAAACTTTCTATATTCGGAATGTTCATGTTGTAATCTATTATTGGAAACTTTTGTAATTTTGTATTCATCTTTCCGTTGTAATCGTTATTCCGAGACTCGAATCATAATGAAACACATGTTCTATTTTAATCATGTTCTATTTTATCATATCAAACTCATTTGTATTCTATATATATGCTACTTGATCCGCAATACACGCAAACGTTTGATAAACTTACAATATGTGACTTACATGCTAAAATACGAAACTTATACCCGATGTTCATACTTGATCATACTTTTTAATTGTAACATTCGTCGAAAAACGGGTTTCCAAACCCGCTTCGTTTATTAATCAAATATTCAGTTATAATTTTTCGTTGCGTATTTATTGCTTAAATAAATTTTAAACAATACATAATTAATAAATATATTAGAATATAAAACCATAATTTATAATTAATAATAAAAAGTGAATAAAAAAATAAATTGGAGACGCCGGGTTTCGAACCCGAGTCACCCACAAACTCAAACACACAACACACCGCTCCGCCACACACTGGTTTTGTGATAAACACTAACCCGAATAACATATATAATAAAACTGAAAATCAAAACCGGACATCAGCGCGCCAGAACTCGCAATCACCGGAAAATCCGGCAATCCGTGATTTTGGCCAAATCCTTTTTGACTAAACCGCACAAATTGATGTCGACGTCGGTTATAACCGTTGCCGGCAGTCAATTTCTGTCATAACCGACGGAAATCTTCAATCACGAACCTTGACTCAATTCAAACCCAATTCAGCCTGTTTCCACTATAAATACCCACTTGAACACTCTGGAAATCCTTTCGCTCAGAACCACGATCGTTTCCGAAGCTTTATTCATCCCAAAACACGTTGCCGGAGATATTCTGCATTCGCCGGACTTTCACCGGAAAACCGAGACTTACTTCAAATCGGTAAAATTCTCGACTCTTTTGTTTGTAATCCATTATTCGGCATGTATTAACCTAAATCGTTCAACCAGAATCTGTCTCAGACAACGTTGCCGGAAATTCCCGCACTCACCGGAAAATCACTGAAAATCTGAAGTCTCACTGTCGATCGGTACAATCATCTAAACCCTCTTGATATCTCTTGTTTAGTAACTTAATTGCACAACACATTGATCAAAACTGTTAATCAATTCACTCAGCCGGAAGTCACCAATCAGAGCCGACGACTCTTGCCGGATATCTGAGAAAACATTCTGTTTTGGTACATTTTATTCCATAATCTTCTTTATCTATTTCATTCCAACCAATTATAACTCTTGATGATCGATTTAAACAGAACAGTCGGACTTCACTGTTCTGTGTTTTTGTAAACGAAGAAGATGAAGTCGAGTATAGGTTTAAATATAATTAAAACTGGATATTCGAACGGGTTAGACACACAGTCCAGCGGTGGACTGTGTGCACAAACAATACACACGTCCCGGGTTCGAATCACACACGTTACCGACTTTCAGAAATAAAACCAACATTTTTAAAACTTAATCAGATCAAGTCAAAGAATGTTTATAAGAATAATATAATCCATAAGTTAAACAGATTTGACACACAGCCCAACTGGTTGGGCTGTGCGCACTCGAACCGAAGGACCCGAGTTCGACTCCGGGTCCCTGCAACCGGTTCGGCCATATAAATCATTTTTAATAAAAAACCAAATAAGTTTAAAATTTATTTAGTATATAAATATAATTAAAACAGAGAATATTTCGGGTTAGACACGTAGCTCAGTTGGTAGAGCTGCGTGCACGTATACGAGAGGTCTCGAGTTCGAACCTCACTCAGCGCATATAAAAACACAGTCCGACCGGTCAACGGTCAACGGTCAAAAAAGTCAAATTTTTTTATTTCTTTTTATTTATTTATTTAATTAGAAAATTATTTAAAAATACTTAAAAATAAGATTTTTAAAGTTAGAAAATTTCCTTAAACTCACAAAAATAAATCTAAAAATTCCATTAAGAGTATGATTTAAAATATATTAATCTCAAATAAAATCCATTTATTTACCGAATCATTTCGTTATTATTTTAGGTTAGTTTTTCCCTCGTCGATCAAATCCTAAAATTCGTGCGCATCCAACGTCATCACAGAACGCACCCAATGTGAGTGAATCTCTACCAATTCCCCGTTTTAATCATGTTTTGGGGTGTATCATGTGTCGTATAATTCTTTTAGTATATATATATAAACACTTGTGCATACATCATATCCGTGATCAAATGTGTATCAATTGTTGTGTGGATTATATGTAGTTTGGATTTATCATTTTCAGTGCACGCATTTCATTAGGCCCATCAGTTCCCCGTGGGAGACGGGTTGAGCATCAGGTGCCTCATAAGATCGGCTCCGTTTGATTGAGCCTTGATCTCACATTCATCATCATTCATATCATATACTCATTCAAAGTGGTTTGTGTTTGTTTACTTATATATGTTTGCTCACATATGATTATTGCACAAATTTTCCATATTAAACAAAACAAGAAATTCATAACAATGTTTTATCAAGGTTCACTCGCCAACTTTTGTTGACCCAAAATATCCCCCGTTTTACACATGATACAGGTGATCCAGCTGAGGCAAGAAACACATAGGAAGGCCTAGAAAAATAAACCAGTTTAAGCTTTGGATTATTTACATAGTTTCATTTCCTTGTAATTGTATGAATTTTGATTTGGATATTTAAGATGTAATTTGAATTTAATAAATATAAAACATTTTAGTAAACATCATGAGCTTTGGTGATAACCCAATTATGCCCCGACTCTTATTCCGCTGCGGGTCGGGGTGTGACATTAATACTCAATAGTATGCTTGCAGTTCATAAATAAACCTTGTATTATGCCTTTTATGCGAAAAACACCCTAAAACAATCAAAATACAAACTTCAGGGGCTAAAATTGTCAAAAATCAACAAAATTTAGAGATTTTCCACTCTGGCACCCCGCGACCGCCAAAGCCTTTCCCTCTCGCCCCTGCCAGAGGGAAAAATCCGCAGAAAGTTTGATTCTGGTCATGGATTGGGCAATTTGGTGTTTGTAGGATTGCTTTCTTCATTAATTACTCACCAAACCAAACCCTCATCACTCCCTATAAAACCTAAGCCTCCTCCACACTTCCTTCACTTTGCAAAACTCTAATCTCACTATCAAACACTCAAGAACTCGGGTGGAAATCAGTAACTTGGCAGATTCCTCTCAAGTTACTAAAGTGAGCATAACCTCACTTATACTTCACCTTTTTCACTCATTCTTTATTCTTAACACTTGGGACAACCTTAGGTATGTATCCACATGTTTTCAATGAAAACCAAGGCTGGAACATCAACCAAATAAGGTCCAAAGTGCAAAGAAACTTTCTATTTTACCTTAAACTATGTTAAACTTAACTAAACTTGAGTTAGCTCATCTCAAACCTAGATCCGAATGCTTACAACAATATTAGTGGTTGGTTAGGCTTAAAAACAAGGTTGAGACATGTCAAACTAGAGGATAAAACCTCACACACTTTCTGTTTTCAACTTGGGTTTACACCCACAAGTAGTGTCCAAGTTCAACTTGTGCATGTGTGATGATGGTCTAGCCTTGGCAACCCATCTTGAATCCACACACTACTTGATGTTTTATATTAGATTAGTTGTTGTCATTATTTAGTTCATGACCCTCCTTGTGTTTATAACACAAGTGTAGTGGTGAACATTAGAGGTACCTAAATGGAAGCTTGCTCTTCCTACCTCATGCATGAAATCCATGACACTAGAGGTACCAAAATGGAGACCTTGATCTCCTACCTCCTACTTGACTTATAAGTTATGCATTTTATATATATAATCTAAATATATACCTATAACTAAGTAACAAAGACTTAATAATGACTTAATAGTTATTTGTTTTCAAACTAGTTACATCATCTAAGGACCATACAACTTGTCACGATTCTAATGGATATTCGAATCCATGAAAACACACCAAACCCTTGATGGTTTCTATAGTGTCAAGAACAAGTGTCATGAGTTCCAAGATGGTTATTTTCATAAATACTATTTTTTCACGTTATTTTTATTCCGAATCTATAATCCTCTGAAACTCCCAACACTCATACGCCTTTGTTACTTCTTGTAGAAGGACAAGGTGCTCCAAGATAATCAACTAATCACACTCTCAGGATTCAAGTCAGATTTAGCTTGCAAAACCGTGAGTATACTCGATCCCGTTTTCCATTTTAATATTTCGGGTGCCACATGTACAAAAACCATGAAACTAGTTTACAAACTACTCTATCCATTATAACATGATACTTGTTTATACACTCGATTAATGCATGCTATGTTAGACTTGTGTTATATGCTCATTAACTTTGCTAGCCAACCTTAACAAATATAGCGCTATAGGAGTAACGCCCTCCCGTATGCTTGTGGTATTGTTAAGTAAACTATTAAACACCCGTTTTATGACAATGTTGGGTAATCACAATTGCGTTAAACTTTGGTTTGACATATAGCTACACATGTTTTTGTATGCAATCACTACTTATGTACAAGTTGCAATGTTGGATATGAGTCGAAATTATTCTTATTTATGCTATGTATCAAACTTTTATGCTCGCCAACATTTTTGTTGATATATATATTATTTTAATACATGTTGCAGGAAATTAAGTTGATGACATGGAAGAAACACAACTAGGGTGGATTAGATACACGCCCAATTTTGATTATGTACTTCGTTTATGTCGAAATTGTTATTTGGAACTCGTTGTAATTTTATTCTCGAAACAATGTATTTCTCTTTAGTATCAATGAAATTTGAGTTATTAAATATTGTCGCAAAATAGTCTTATGACGTTTTGAGCAATTTGTTTGTCTCATCCCGATGTTTCCGCCATTGGTTGGGGTGTGACATGCACGTAATTGTGCACCTAGTCGTACCCTTAACTATCATCCCTCCCATCATTGACCTGGACGATGACGATGATGACATCCCCGTGTTCCACATCGATCGTCGAGAGGATGAGATTGGTGACGGCGAGGTCATCGACGACATAGCCATCCTCGAGTTGTCATCACCTGTTGTGTCTGTCGTCGACATATCGTCATCCCCCGCTGCTGATAGCGAGCATTTGTCTGATGATGCCTCTTCAACCACCCTAGTGCCACCCTCACCGATACCCCCACCCCCTGTATCCCCACCAGTTCATGTCAGTCCCTTTCATGCCAGTGTCGTTGCCCCCGGACCCGCTCCATACACCGGATTTCCATGAAACTACTCACTAAGCGACGCTTTACGTCATTTTGAGCAGACACCCCCACATTTCACTAGAGGATCCACATACCATCTAATACACGACCCACATGTTGCTGGACCCTCTCATTGGGCCGGATCCTCACCCCCTACAGTACCACCCCACATGTTTACTACCCGCCCCTCATCACCTGCTTATGGCATGTACCCCCCCCCATACCTCCATCGGGCATGAGCCCGTCTGACCCTTATCATCCCTCTCATTTCCCTCCAGTTCCTTTGGATGAGAGAGTGACGTCTCATGACCTCTAGTTGTCCTTGATCTATAGGAGGATCCGGGAGATTGAGTCTCAGCGTTCTGCCCATGCCACTGCTAGTGCACCGCCATCCCCACCTCTATCCTCACCCCACCACCCCAACCACCATCATCACCTCCACCACCCCCACCATCACCACCACCACCACTACCACTGTCACCACCACCGACCCCACCATTTCATTGTCCCTTCCACCACGCATCCTGCCCATCTGAGGCACAAGTGCGTGAGTTGGAGCGCATTCAGACTATCTCCACTAGGCGTATCTTTAGTTTGGAGGAGGAGTTGGCCTATCTCTGCAGCTTGCTTCACCAGTCACCATCCCCGCCACTCCCTCCACCGCGGTAGTATGATTACTATTATCTTTTGGGGTCAGTCCCACTTTTGGAAGACTTAGTCTAGAAGATCCAACTTTGAAGACAACTGAAGACATGAAGAAGCAATGTAGAAGAAAATTTTACTTTTGTATTGTATTAACTTGTATTGATTAGGGCTTTGTACCCCTATGTCTCTTTTGATCTTCATGAACAAAATGTAACAAGTTGTCCTTATATATGAAAGTGTAATTTCTTTATTTCACATTGTATTTCTTTTATGTTGTGGTTGATATTGTGATGTGATGATATGTTGGTTGTTATTGTTATGACATGGTGATATTGTGGGTGATATATATATATATATATATATATATATATATATATATATATATGTGTGTGTGTGTGTGTGTGTGTGTATTTTGTTGTGGTGACTATCTACGCTTTAAGACTACATGATTTCAGTGATGATTGGTGTGTTATTGCATACTTGCGATTGTTGTTACGCCATATATACATATATATATACATATTTATTTATTATGTACCCGGCGTGTTCACATATATTTATACTTGACAAAAATTATTATTAGACAATCGTCTAATTACGATCGATATTTCTACTAGAAGACAATGCCGCCTCGTCGAAGGAGTATCAACACGAACACATTACCGACGACCCAGGAGGAACTGAACGAACGCATCTCTCAGGCAATCGCACAGTACGAAGCCAACTGCACCGAACATAGCGGTGGAACCGGAGGTTCATCCGGAGCCAACCACATAACACTCTAAATTATTCATAAAACCACATGACACTCTCAATTATTCTATTCGTGCTTCTGATGTACTCACTCTTGAATTGGTGCATGTGATGATTTCAGGTTGCACTTACTAGCAGTTCTTAAACTACAAACCTCTGAATTTTGACGGTACATGAGGTGCCGTTTCCTTCATGCTTTGGACTCAGAAGACTGACTCAGTCATTCGAATGAGCAAGTGCCCCGCCGAACAAAGAGTCACCTATGTCACTGGACTATTCGTTAACGGAGCACTGTCTTAATGGAACCTCCAGGTCCAGACTAAAGGTGACGATCCTGCATACGGTCTAACCTGGGAGGAACTCAAGGAAATCATGAGGAAAAAGTATTGCTCAAGGTAGGAAATTCAAAAACTAGAAACGGAATTCTGGAATCTCAAGATGATTGGCTTAGATATCGCGGGATACACACAGAGGTTTCATGACTTATCACGAGTGGTTCGTACTTGGTGGAACCCGAATTCAAAAGGATTGAGAGGTACATCTGGGGACTTGCCCCTGAAATTCTAAGCCTGGTTACCTCTTCGAAACCCACTGAAATTAGAGAACCAATTGAGTTAGCTGTCAGCCTTACTGAGGAGGTTGTACGTCAAGGAAAATTTTCGAAGTCTGACCTTAATAAGAACGAAACTACTGTGGAGACTACAGATTCCAACAAAAGGAAATTCTCTCATTTCAAGAAAGGCTCACGAGGTGGTAAAAACAGCAGCAACAACAAAAGACAAACCACGAGGAAAGGCAGGGAGGCAAAAGCATGTGTTACCACCACTACAAACAACACTAACAAGAAGGCCTATATACTGGGGACGCACCGAAATGTAATAAATGCCCCTTCCACCACTACGGGGAATGTCGAGGCCCCAAGTGTGGCAAATGTGGTAGGTTCGGGAATACCACCAATGCATGCCGGGGAACGAACACTAGACATCAAGGTTGTTTTAGATGCGGTGACAAAGGGCACTTTAGGAAGGATTGCCCAAAAGAAAACCAAGCTCAGGGGAGCTTTTGTGATTGGAGCTAAGGATGCTCACCAGGACCCAAATGTGGTCACTGGTACGCTCCCTATAAACAATTGTTAGTGCACTATTCGTGTGGTCATACTAGAAATCTATTTGTACATGTAATGTCAAGAGTCTTGAGTCTGTAACATACCGAACAGAGGTTTCGCTAGTTTATGTTAGGATTGTATAGGACAGGTTAGGTTTCGGTACGATACGAAGGGAGCGGATCCGAACAAGAATGATGTCATCATTCTTGATGATGACATCATGAATTCTACGTCATGATGACATCACAAGTATTACTACAACATGAGAATTATACATATATTCGTACGAATGAAGAGCATGCCTTCGTACGAAAATGCATGCAGGTCTATAAATATCAAGAACTCGCACGAAAACTGATCAGCACAAGATCATTCAACGTTCAACAAGATCTTCATCTAGATTAGGTGTTTTCAAGTCGATTAGCGTCGAAACTCTGTCCGGTTTACGTTGAATCATAATAAAAGTTGATTATATACGATTCGTGTTCACGATTAAAACTCGGTTTTACGGATTTCGCACGTAAAACCGTTTAAACGCAGATTTGGTGTTCTTCGGTGAACCGATCAGGGCTCACAATTGGTATCAGAGCTACGAACGCTCTGCGTGTAAT
The DNA here is from genome assembly GCA_947069175.1 of Scalesia atractyloides. Classification (NCBI taxonomy): domain Eukaryota; kingdom Viridiplantae; phylum Streptophyta; class Magnoliopsida; order Asterales; family Asteraceae; genus Scalesia; species Scalesia atractyloides. The sequence continues at coordinate 36,595,301 of CAMTDV010000030.1, forward strand.
CGTGCTTAAAATAGGATGAGTTTCGGTGTCTTCAGATTGATTTCGGTTGATTTTGAACGGATTTTCATTAACTTCGAACTGATCTAGTTGATTTCTTTGACAATTTAGTTTGTTTCAAATCATCCCAGAGAGTTATACGAAACAGTTTCAATGTGTTTTGAATTTTGAATCGAAGTATGATTTGAGTTTGTTTCTTCATTCGATCGCCGTCTATTAATACGATTCACGTAAAAGAGATCAGTTGAAAGTTATCATTTTTTTTGTAAATCGACATTAGATCTGAATCTGAATTCGAATATTGCGAAGTTGTTAGTCTGGTGAGATCTGAATCAGAGTGAAATCTGATATGTTGATTGTTTGAGTTCTAGATCTGAGTTTCAGGCTTTGTTTGAATTGAGTAGATCTGAAAACGGCTGCTGATTGATATTGCTCCACGAAGAAGAAGGCAGCAAATTTGTTTATAAGTGACGAACAGTTTGTGTGTCAAGAAAGATATAGAATATTCATGCTATCAGAAACACAAATATGGCCTGGTGTATTCATGACAGGACATATAGAAGAAGTAAAATTGTGACCCTCAAGAACTATGGACATGGTAACTAGGTCGTTTTGGCAATATAACATGTTTACTGTTACCACTGAATCCCCTAGAAACCCTGCAAAGAACATTCTAGTCACGTAGGACATATTTTTAACATAATATACCCTATCTGTGATGTTGCTAACTTCTGCAGCTAGTGGAGAAATTAGAGTAGGTGTTCCACCTTTCCAACCAAGGTGTTTATCCCCTATGTGAAACGCAAGCACCACAGTAGCAGTTCTAGGCTGATGAACCCCCCTAACAATTTGTGTAAAAGTTTTATTCTCCTTCGAAGGAGAGACAGAAGAGAAGCTGAACAACCCAATAAGAGGTTTTGCAATAGAAATTCAACCAGGCAGAAAATCCCATTCCTTGTGTCTTCGTTCAGCACCAAAATTTGAACCAGTGCAAACAATTTGGGTAGTTGAACTAGCTAGATGAGTACGATTAACACTAACAACAACAGTGTTGGCGTTTCTAGGAATTACGTGAACCTGATTCGTAGCAGCAGTTATAAACAAAATCGAACCACATGGATATGAAGGACTGACAATTATGCTGGAAGCCAGATCTGGATGTGAATCACCAATGGGAGGCATCGAAGCAGGGTACAATGGCCATGACACAACACCTGACGGATAAGTAATAACTTCCTGTTCTGGTTCAACTGAACCAGAAGTCAGAGGAGTTGCGTCGATGCTTTGTGCAGGGGCGAACCCTAGGACCGAATTCGCTCTGGTGGAACGCAGGTAATGCCCATAATTGGGGAAAACAATGCCGCAAGCGATGGCAGCGTGCTCTGAATTAGAATCGTCTGGATCTGATAAGGGAATTCGATCGAGTAATTGAGGAAGCAACGTAATGCTAGTCGTTGCGTATTCAATTCCACCACAATACCAACCCGGTTTCCATTCAAAATTGTGAACAACAAGCAAAGCACTACTAAATCGCCCAGATCTCATCGTTTGGATTTCCATACAATGCCAAGTAGAACAAGGTGGACTAGATGTAACATCTTGAAGCACAAAATTAGACTCTGATAGATCTGGTTGAGCATCAGTTACTTCAAATGATTCGTGAACAGCAACCGTTGAGTTAGTATGAACTTTTAACACCGCATCATTCATGGTTTGATCATGTTTAACATGATCAGGCATTTCATCAAACACCTGAAGGGCAGATAATGGTGTGGACAAATTAACAACTGTATCAACAGTAGGTGTTAAGGACGAAGAAAGAAATCGAAGAAGCATTGCAGCAGTGAAATCGTTCCATGTGAGGTCATCACTCCGAAACCAGGAATTGAACCAGTAGAATGGTTCATCCTCAAATACTTCAATAAGAATCGTTCATCACCATAGATTGAGTAAAATCGAAAGAATAGCTCGGATTGAGAGATCCACGAGTTAGGATCACAGCCAATGAAACGAGGTAATTGTGGTTCGAGATCATCCAAACCATCGATGCTAAGGATCAATGAAAGCACCAATAACCGGAGACTAATCGAATCAAGATATAATTGGCTAAACTGCTATAGATTTTTAGAATTCTTACAAGTACTAAATCGAGCAATTACAAAGATAAGTAAGAGAAGGGGATGGGAGAATCCAGAAGTTCAGATGGGAACTCTAATTATTCATAACAATCAACATACTCTGTGCTCTCCCTTTCTTGTTCTTTATACCGTTCAACTAGATGGGCCATTTGATTTGGGCCACTTAACTGACTGAGCTCGGCTTAGGAATTGAGTCGGTTCACAACATTCATTGACTGGGTTGCAACGATTAGTATGTTAAAAAGAGTTTTTGTTGATTGCCAGATAAGGATTATTGACGATTAGTAGACTGTTTATTGTGACAAAGAAGAAGAATTAAAGTGTTAGAAAGGAAGAAGCAGCATCATCGGTTAGTGTGATTTTCTAAATAATAAAAAGCATCATCGGTTATTACCCCGCCCGCTTGCGGTGTGCACATATAATGTATATATGTGTGGGCGTTTGGGAGGCAAAAGTGAAATGGTACTAACTTTAACATTATTTTACTAATTTCGTAAAAATAACTTTAAAAGAGGCGGATGGTTAATCATGCATAATGTGGTGGGGTTGATAGCTGAAAGACACGGGAGTACATGCACCAATCAGTCTTTGTCCGGTTGTTTCAGTGTCATGTGCCTTAGGTCCAAGGCTAGATAAAAAACTACAATCGAGCCGGGTGTCTCACTAGAAGCAGCCTTTCTATTCATACGGGGTGGAGGTAAGACTGTCTACATCTACCCTCCTCAGACTCTACCTTAGCTTTGCTATTAGTGGGATTTACTGAGCATGATGATGATGATCAATAATAATAAAAAAATATAAAAATATGACAAACCGATCTCGGGAACTAGCAATTGGTTTGTTTGTGTTTTGAGATTGTCTAAAAGAAAACTGGTGGGTGTGATGTTATAGTTAAAGCTCCCACTGAGATTGAATGTGAAGTCCTGCAAAGAAGGGCTCGAGATAATCAACACGCTTAACGGCTCACAGACATGGAAGAAAGTTATAAGTGTTGTTGTGATGACCGCGATGTGGCTAATCTGGAAGGCGAGAAATGGAGCGGAATTCAAAGAAGGTAATATCCCCCTCGATAAAACGGTAGAAGAAATAAAGGCAAGCTCGTTCCTTTGGTAAAAAGGCAGATCTAATATAAAGAATTTGGATTGGAGTAGATGGTGTGATTTCAACGTTCGGATGTTATAACTTAGTAATTGTTGCTCGTTGTTGTTTTTTTGTTTCTTTTTCCTCTTGTTCTTTGTTTGTGGGTTTTACAGCTTAGCTGGCCCTGTTCTATAATCGTAGAATCTTCTGCCGTTCAAAAAAAATCTATAAGAAAATAAAAATAATTAAAAAAAAAACATTGAAAAGGAGGACTTAGGTTGAAATGAAAATGACGTTTCATATAAAAGGTAATGGTGGTGTTGTATTTTGAAATATTAAATGTGTTTTGAATATCAAAGAAATCAAAGTGACAGTTCATATTATTCTTGAATTAAAAAAAATCTACAAAACATTAAAGTGATTTTAGATTGAGATTTTAATTTGGGCCAAGATTTTAAACGGTGAATTAAAACTTTTTGATTTGGGCCGAAGACTTATGCTAGTTAAGTTTGGGCCGAAAATTTTCAAGGTTTTGGGCTGACATTGGCTGTAAGAACTTTTGGGCCGCAACTTTTTGGGTTGAATACTAAGGACTTTGGGCTGAAAGTTTGTAGAAGAATATTGGGCTTAGTGGTTTAATTTGGATATAGTTTGGGCCTATAAGTTTCAAGTGGGCCATTAAGCTTTTGGGGTGGAACCAAGTTTGTTTGTGTGGGTCGTGTTATCTCAGTAATTTGTGTTGTGATTTGTTGAATATTGGAGGACAAGTGTTTTGAATCAAGTTTTTAATCTATAAAATTTTTGGGTTTGGTGGTTCAGGTTCAAGAGACTAAAATTTTAAAAATGTGGAGTGATTCAAAGCATAAGCAGATGTTAAAAATAAATTTGAAAATATCACAATTCCACAAAATGCATCAGTTAGAGGGATGGCGGAACAGTATTATGACTTAGTATATGAAGTGAAAGATTATGGTCTCGTGATTTCAGATACTGAGAAGATATTAAAATTTACAGATGCTTTACCCTCGGAGTGAAATGATTTTGTGTTCATATTGAAGAAATATTCTAATTTGTCTGAAATTAGAGTATATGAGTTTCTTGAAAGCTTAAAAACTCATACCCGATAGCAAAATGGAAGAGAAGGATGGAGGCAGAAAAAAGAATGATGGCAAAGAACTGTGAAGTCAAAGTTTCAAGTAAATCTACAAATGAGTCTTCAAGTTTTAAACCAAACTGCCCAGTTTATGATGAAGATTTGAATGATTATCTGGTAGATAATGCCAAACTCTTGACCAATCTGGAGAGTTTAACATTAAAAAATAAAAATTTAAAAGAAAATGAAAAAGAATTTCAAAATAAAATAAAAATTTTAGAAAATGAAAAATTAAAAATTGAAAAAGATTTTGAAAGTGATAAAAATAAAATTGTTGATTTAGAAAAGAAGTTGAAAGGTTTTGTGACATCGTCATTAATGCTAGATCATATATGTCCCAAACCGATCAATAAAAATAAAAAGACTATAGAGGAAATTCCAATAAGTGAAAATGTCACAAATTATGACGATGTGATAATTGAAGATTGTGATAATGATACTGACTATGAAAATGATAAAAATGAAATATTTTTTAAACTAAAAGAAAATTTTGAAAACACTGTTCTACAATCTACTGAAAATGGTGAATGCCCAAAGCAGAAACCTTCTAAGCAGAATGGAGAACAAAAACAAAAGCAAAAAAAAAATTGAAATTCTAAAATTTTTCAAAACAAAAATAAAAGTTCATTGGTATAATCATCTAATCAAAATAAAAAAAATCAAAAAATTTGAAAATCTAAACTCACAAAAATTTGATGATAAGTGGTGCATGTCGGACCACAGTGCTTCAAAGTCAAATCAAGTTTATAGAAGAAGCTGGAAAGATTACTACTATACATCAAATCAATGTTATGAATTGAGTGTATGGTTTGATAGAGAAGATTGGTGCGATAACATGGTGTGTTACAACCTTGGAGTAAGTGGGCACATTGCTGTTAATTGCCTGAGAAAGAGATTTGATACGAGAAGATGCTATAATTGTCAAATCAAAGGTCATATTGCCAGAGATTGTCCGATATATTCGAAGAGAAGATTGTCGAATAAATCTCAGAGGGAGAAAAGAAAAGTTGCGAAGAAAACTGATAAAACATAAGAAAATCCCAAAAAAAAACAGAAAATGAAATCATCGCAATGGCAGAAAGACAGATTGAGGAAAAAGAGAAAGAAAGCAAGAGAGTATTTGGAAAAGATTTTGTCCTCGGATACGACCGTTTCAGATAAAAGTTCAGAAGAATCGTTTTACTCTACAAAGAGTGATCAGTCAAGTAAAAGGAATTCATCAGATACGAATCTGATGACAAACGAGAGAACAGTGGATAAAAATTGATAAATCAAACAGTTAAACAATCAAAGAAAGTAAATCTTTCAGATAAAGTTTGTATCAAATGGTTTGAATATAAAAAGGAGTGTGAATGTTTGTTTATTTCAGATGTTGATGAATCTGGTAAACCTAAATCCAGAATGGATTAGGTTCCAACCCAAAACTAATTAAAGTTTGTTTGAATGTGTGGGATAACCAAGCTTTAAGCAAAACGTCATTTCAGAAGCAATGGTTGTTCATGGAGAGAGACGGGAGTGACATTCCACACATACAAAATGGTAGTCTTGCGTTCACATTCGTAAAAAATCGTTAAACGGTTAAAAAGGAAGATTCTTATTTTCGATTTTCTAAAAGATGTTTTCAATTTTAGGGGGAGAAAATTTTAAAAATGTCAACATCCAAAATCAAAAATTTCTGTAAAATTGAAAAACATCATTTTAAAATCATTTTAGATAGATAAAAATTTTCAAAAAGCCAAAAAACAATAGAAAATCTCAAAATGTCAAAAACATTGAAAAATGAAACTGGGATTACTGTATAAAAGATGATACGATAGTACATCAGTGGACTATCAGGGCATGCTAAAGATATGTATTGTTTAAAATGGTTAAACAATCGCACTAAAGATGTGTCGATAGGCTCAGCTAGACTAGTAGTTTTGCGAAAACGATACAAACTTAAATAGAAAAGCCTAGTTCTAGTGGGAAACGCGATTGAAAGCATAGTACTTAGTTTTGTCCTTATTGACTGTGTACCTACTCGGAAATCGCTGAATGCTAAAAAGCATAAAAACCGGTCAGTTTGTGAACTTTCACAACTTACTGAAAAAGTCACTGTGATTGTGTATTTCTTTTTGCAAAGATTTAAACTTGTTTATTTATTTTGTTTAAGCATTGGACATCCTCTGCGTATACGAAAGTATCGAACTGTATGTTATTGCCTGAACGTTTCTGCTTTATTTTAATTGACATTTCGTATAAATCTTGGATCAACTCTGCGTATATGAGAATATTGATCTGGTGATTAACAATTAAACAATTTGACTTGTTTTTATTTCTTATTTTGTTTAAACATTGGACTTTCTCTGCGTATCGAAAGATCGACCTGATTGTTAATGTTTAAACATTCTGTGTTATTTTTCACACATATCACAGTTGATGAAAGCTTAAAGGCATTACTTGAGTCAGTGTATTACATGATGAGGGGATATGCTGAGATCGTGGGGTCCATAAGAACTTAGTGCAAATTAATGTACCTTAACGTATCGGTAAGCATTACGAAATTTTTTAGATTGATTTTAAGTGGACAATAATAACGATAATCCATGTGGATTGTTTAAACTGAGTGTTTCATCTAGATCAACGGTGCAGCGGATATGTCTCAATAAACTAATATGATCCTCTAGCACGTGTTCTCACAAAAATATAAACTGTAAATATTACATTTCAGTTTGTTTACATTTCTGCATTCAATATTAAAAATCAAAAAAGATTTTCTTTCAAAATCTTCCATGGTAACCTGATAATGTTGCATGTGAGCCGTGTGACAACTGTGCCCCTAGTTGTCATTATCATATCTCGAACAAATTCATAAGCAATAAAACCTTGTGTTTTATTCATTTAATTATGGAACTTATCCATAACAATTGCACATATTTGATTATTACACGATAACGAACTCTCGAACAGCTTCTGGAAGTGAAATCGCAAACCGTTACGCAAACGTAATCGTTTAACGCGACATACACTACGAAACAATGACACAAGCTTACAATACCTTAAACAACCTTTACATAACTTAGAATTAAGTTTTGAAGGGTTTGGTATGTCAAAAACAAGCTTATTCGATCACAGGGACTATTTACGACAAACTACGAAAGTCTGCCGATTCTCGGAGCAACGCACACTCCAGAACAAGGTCATAAGCTAAACATACCCTAAATACCCTTAACATAGGTTAGAAATAAGTTTTGAGGGCTTCGGTATGGCAAAAACATGCTTTTGTAACTTCAGGGGCTATTTTGCAAATTCTGTGAAACTATGACAATTCGTGTATTTCTTAATCCGGAACATGTACGCACATCCAAAAAAATTTTTAATCATTAAAATCTTGTACTTTAATGATTGGAATGCAAAAATATCATTCGTTACACATGTACGGCCATTTGCGCGTTCGTTACGCTTTTCGTCGTAATTAACCGAAAACCGCAACCGTACGACCAAACGAACCGACATCCGGAATATTTTTGATGACATTTCAAGTTCCCTATGCTTTATTGTCCTTATAGAGCTTGAAAATGGGGTTAACAGGTGTTAAAAGTGCCAAAACGTGTCAAAATCAAGTTCAGGGGCCATTTCTGCCAAATTTGAAACTTCAGCCCCTGCAAGGGCCTTACGGACCGTAAGGCAAAACCCCATATGGTCCGTTAGGGGTTCCCCAGCTCAGCAGACTTGTTGCAAATAGGTGGCAGCTTCTTGTTTACTCCTTTGACACCAAGCAAATCAATTTTGCCACCAATTCACCTGCATTTGACACTTGTTAGGACTTCCATAAGATCATGCCAACACATGGGACACTTGGAATGATCTTGTTGATCCAAGAACACTATAAATACCCATCAAAGTTCACCTCATTCCTTTCTCAATTCTTTTCTTTCTCTGAAACACTCTAAGTGGAGGCTACCACATTGTTGGATGCCTCCTACCTGAGTTGTTCTTGTCTTCTTGGAGCTCTTGGGTGTTCTACAACACAAGTAAGTGCTCTATCCTTGTCTTGTTTCATTTGTTTAGCTATTTCAAGCTAAAATTCAAACAGAGTTTGACTTTCAGCTTTGACCATTAATTGGTAAAGTCAAAGTCCAATTGGACTTTGCAACGTGATCTTAATCACGATGGTTGTGATCCATTGCGATCATACCTACTGATTACCACGTTTGCTAGTTGTAGTGACGAGTCAAAGTTTCAGTCAATAATGCGCACTTTTGCGCATTATATGACGGAACTATTTTCGGGTATCAAAACACTTTGTTTTGATACCAAATCAATTTTATAAACTAGGTTAGGCATGCTTAACATGTCTAACTCGCCACTTTTAGTTTAGTGCTTGCTAAGGGTCGTAAGTCGAGCGTTCTCGACCACCGCTTCGACTTTCGAATCCGACCCATTTGGTCGATCTTAGGATCCGGCCAAACTCATATTAGGGACCATAGTTGTATAGGGAATAACCCTCTGAGATTATACCTTATGGTCACGTCGTTTGGTTAGCATTATGTTAAGTCGCCTAGTATGCCTTTATAAATGACCAAAATGCCCTTTTTGCGCATAAATTGATTCTAAGCTTATGTAACCAATGTTTTGCCATATAGACTGATGTTACAACTATATTAAACTTGTTTTGACATATAAGACTTATCATAGGGCATATCTAACCATCCGATCACACGTTTACGCAAATGATACGTTCAAGTAGCGTAAACTACCTTAACGAGCCATTATGGGTCAAAAAGCACTTAGGATCCTTTCCAAACCAGAATGTAAACTTTATTAAACCATTTCATATGAGTTCCAATACTCGTTTGGTTTATAAGGCTTCATTCTATCCAAATCCTCCGATTAAAGTCTCGATATTAACATAGTTGTCCAATATTAGGACATACATAATTTCTCGGACTCTTGAGCTTTGGTTTATCTTCTTGAACAAGGAATTTCTTGCAATCCCAAGTGAGTACATAGTCCCCTCTTTTACATTTTCAAATGTTTTGGGGTGAAACATATGTGCCTATATCTACTTTCTTGTTTTCATGACACAATACATGCTTTGATTACATAGTACATATAGTACATGATTTCAATTGCATTTGCTTTATATATTGTCTTAGCATATTTAGCTATACGATGCATGCTTTGATTCAAAGACGTTGTTTTATACAAGACATTTTGACTTACGAGACATTGGTTACTTGACAATGATTTACATGACTTTGGTTTACTTGACATTGGTTACTTGGCAATGATTTACATAACTTTGGTTTGCTCGACATTGGTTACTTGACAATGATTTACATGACTTTGGTTTACTCGACATTGGTTACTTGATAATGATTTACATGACTTTGGTTTACTCAACGTTGGTTACTTGACATTGATTTACATGACAATGGTTTACTCGACATTGGTTACTTGACATTGAGTTACTTGACATTTGATTTATACTTGACGATTTGGTTTACACAAAAACAATGGCTTATTCATGACACTTTTTGGTTATTAAGATAACCCTACATTACTTATTTTATATCATTGATTTTCATATGATTTATAAAAGAAAAACATTTTATATGGATTCATGGCTATTTTGAAACCATTTAAACATTTCTTTAAATACTCAAAGCCATGAATCTAAATAACAAAACCTATGTTACTCACAAGCATTTTTATGCTGACGTACCTATTTTCACATATGTTTCAGGTTTATCTATGATATGATTGTTGTTGCGTGCTACACATAGGATGAACTCGGGCCTTAGTGACTTTAAAATTTGAAAGACAATTTGATTGTATTTCGTTTTCGTTATTCCAAGACAATGTAATTCATTATTCAATAAAACAAAACTTGAAATATCAGGAGTTGTGAAACAATTCGTTGTTTGTTGTTGTTATACGCGAATTGGGGTGTTACAGATTGGTATCAGAGCACTGGTTATAGGGAATTAGGTTATTAGTAATGCTTTGAACTAGTCTACAACCTTCCTAGGACCCTAACTCGAGTTTCTTGCGTTTAGATTCTTAAAACTATACCATCAGCTATTCTTAGGTGATTACCCAAAACAGAACACAACACCTTTTTGAAAGTCAAATTCTTCCAAAACCTCACAAGAAATCATCTATCCTTAGATGGTTTGTTCTTGGGCTTCATGCCTTCAAGGTTTTCAAATCTCGTCAAAGTTTGGGTTTATTAATGTGAACACGTGCAATCTGGAAGGGTGGGTGCTTGTACCCTGAGTTTTCTGTCTAAGGCCTAGAGTGTTCGTACAATCCGCATTATCAGACCAGTCACTCTTACCTGGGGACTTGAGTGTCCACTTATAGGCTAAAGCATGTCTTCACGAGTATTATAAAGACCCATTTACTTTGATAAGTCGCTGTGTCATTTGTTGGTTTTGAGTAACAAACAAATGATCGCAATCCTTATATGTCGTCGATATTTTGATAACTCTTCCATTTATTCAATATAAATCTCACACATTTCTCTCATGTTTCCTTTCTTTTAGAATGCCTCCTCATCACAACACTGCTCAAGACGCCGAAATGGCGGCTTTAATTGCGCAACAAATGGCCGCCATACTTCCGAACCTTGTGATCCAAATAAATCAAGCTTGCAATAACAATGCACCTGCTCAGTGCAACTATAAATAATTTTGTTAAGCTAAACCGCTCAAGTTTTCTGGGTCTGAGGGAGCTACTGGGCTCCTACAATGGTTCGAAAGTATCGAAAGCACTTTTCGTTATGTGCAGTGCCTAAATGAACGCAAGGTAGAGTTTGCTTCGAGTGTCTTTCCAAAAGAGAGCACTTACATGGTGGAATGGTGTGAAAAGAGACCAGGGTGCCGAGGTAGCGATGGCTCAAACGTGGGAAGAGCTTCGAGCTCTCATGATGAAAGAGTTATGCCCACATCATGAGCAAAGGGCACTTGAGAATGAGTTCCATGATCTTAAACAAGATAGTGGAGAACATCGTGCCTACACCGACCGATATGAGGAGCTAAGCTTGTTGTGTCCTACGATGGTTACACCTTTGGACAAGGCAATTGAAAAGTACATTGATGGCCTGCCTGACCCTGTTCAGGATATTGTTACTGGTAGCAACCCTACCACCGTTCGACAGGCTATCGAACTCTCTGCTACCCTGACTGAGTCTCAAATCAAAAAAGGGAAATTGTTTCGCAAAGGTGACAAGGAACAAGGCTAAAACCACGCAAGACGAACCCAAAGAAACCAAAGTTGAACCTTCCAAGAAATCTAGGAAGCGTAAGGCTTCACAAAACCTTGTTGTGGTTACTCGACCCAACCAAACTGCTCCAACCAACCAGCGCAACCCCCTGCTAGAAGACCATACAATAGAACTGCACCTTTGTGCAACCAATGTAACCTTCATCATCATGCCAATGTTCAATACCGCAAATGTTTAAATTGTGGGCTTATTGGTCATACAGCTAATTTTTGCCGAGTTGCCCAAAACCAAGTTGTTAACAACCCTGCTCAGGGACGTGCTCCTAACGCTGGAGTTAACGAGCCTCGTGCCAACAATAATGCAGTTATAAACAACTAGGGTTTTACATTTCAGTTTCTTTTGTTATCCAAGACTCATGTACTTTTTCCAGTTATTTATGTAATGATGTTTTAATTATATGCCTAGTTGTGTAATGTGTGTTGTTATATCAATTGCGGGATGCGAAAGCAACTGACTAAATATAGTCTGGAGCTGGACACCATCTTAAGTAATAGAACTCCCAGTTGTGTTACACGAACCTTTCTTTCTCTTCTGAGTTCTCTTAGATGGGAAATGAAAACGATTAGCCCCACACGAGGTTTGTGAATTAGTGTACGTAGTGCAATCAATGCCTTGGTTCCTAGGGCCGCACCGGCAAGAGAAAGAAAAAGAATGAACGGTAGAACGCGAGGATATAATGCTTTCGGCTGTTCGCCCTTTGGGTGAATAGCAGCATTCCTTACAGGGAATGGTCCCTTAAAGTCTAACCGACCTTCTTGGTCAATAGAGGACTCAGTTCATTTAGTAGCAAGGTTCCCGGGACGGCTTTCTGTAACACGGGTAAATGAAAATGGAAAATTGACGGATGCTGACGCAACTCCGTCTCACTACTACTTAATTAATTAATGGCTAAACTTTTTCATAACCTGAGCTTTCCTTAACCAGTTGACCTTACTTCGTAACCTTAGCCTCTCTTTCTTTATAATTCGACTAAGTGACTTCGTAACCGAAACCTACTTTTTTCTTACTGTAGCATAGGCCTTCGCCACTTCAAACGGGCGCTTCGCCCCTCTTTTTTTTCTTAGAAAGAGCGGGGCCTTACTTATTCAGGGGGTGGGGGAACCGTAGGAAGGGGGGACGAACCGCCGAATTTACATCTGAAATCGCCAACACGAACACAAACGAAATCTTGAATTTCGTATAGAAAGAAAACGAACCACTTCTATTCTCGGAGCCCACGGAGCGGTATATGAAGAATGGCTTTTTGGTCCCTTTCGTCCAGTGGTTAGGACATCGTCTTTTCATGTCGAAGACACGGGTTCGATTCCCGTAAGGGATAGGTACTCATTCCCGGCCGCTTTCAGTTAGTGTTCATTGCTGAGTGATCGCTCGCTATCTGGCTGGAAAAGGTGGTCCGGAAGCTTCCTCTCTCCCAGCAAGCAAGATGAGATCACCACTTCTCTCGGACTTCCTTTACTTCGTAACCTTAGCTTTAGATGTCCTTTCATAGATTCTCGAACCTCCGACAGACATAATATCCATGCATGCGTTCTTTCTCTCCTCCCCTCAGCCATAGAGTCATCTTTCCCCCGACTCGGGTAATGCACCACTTTGCACTCGCACATTCTTTACCAAACCTATGAACTCGTCTATCCATGGAAAACGTACGGTTTTATTTGCTGGCTTGAAACACGTGAGATTGCACGCATTATTTCAACTATCGAGACAAAGTATCTTTCTTTGACCATAATTTATCACTTGACAAGATAAGCTATGCAGACTATGCAACGAATTAAGTAATTATGGATGCACACACTATTATGAGATTGGATCCATGGAAACCATAGTGAGTCCTGTTAAGTGTGGTGATATAAAATCTTGAGTGATTAGATAACGGGGTGATTATAATATCATAAGAACATGGTGGATATGCCGCTGGTACTTCCTATATATAAGTGTTCTTATTGTATTATCTGTCATAGCGTTACCCAAATCACTTGAGGATTTTATGTTATCCCAGACCCATATGTGTTAACTTAAGCAAGAATCGAAAGCCATATATATTCATTTCCGTTTCTGGTGAAGTATCCATTGAGGAAAAATGAACTAGCTACTCATTTTTCGCTTCTCCAGAGACATCCATTGGGAAATGAATAATCCATTCAAAGTCCACATTCATTTTCGTCTCTAATGAAGTATCCATTGGAAAATGAATTATCCATTCATTTTCGCTTCTTAAGAAATATCCATTGGGAAAATGAATGAATTCATTCCGCTTTTGAAGAAGTATCCATTGAGGAAAATGAATTATCCATTCATTTTCGCTTCTGAAGAAATACCCATTGGGGAATGAATAAAACCTGTTCTGATCCTTTCTGACGAAGTATCCATTGGAAAATGAATTATCCATTCATTTTCGCTTCCGAAGAAATATTCACCGGGGAAATGAATAATCTATTCAACAATCATTCATTTCCATTTCTGGCGAAGTATCCCTAGGAAAATGAATTATCCATTCATTTTCACTTCTGAAGAAATATCCATCAGGAAATGAATTATCCATTCGTGATCCTTCATTTCCACTGCTGATGAAGAATCCATTGGAAAATGAATTATCCATTCATTTTCACATCCGAAGAAATATCCATCGGGGAAATGAATAATCTAATCAACAATCATTCATTTCCATTTCTGGCGAAGTATCCTTAGGAAAATGAATTATCCATTCATTTTCGCTTCTGAAAAAATATCCATCAGGATATGAATTATCCATTCGTAATCCTTCATTTCCACTGCTGATGAGGAATCCATTGGAAAATGAATTATCCATTCATTTTCGCTTCCGAAGAAATATCCATCAGGGAAATGAATAATCTAATCAACAATCATTGATTTCCATTTCTGACGAAGTATCCCTAGGAAAATGAATTATCCATTCATTTTCGCTTCTGATGAAATATCCATCAGGAAATGAATTATCCATTAATTTTCGCTTCTGAAGAAATATCCATCAGGAAATGAATTATCCATTCGTAATCCTTCATTTCCACTTCTGATGAAGAATCCATTGGAAAATGAATTATCCATTCATTTTCGCTTTCAAAGAAGCATCCACAGAGAAATGAAACACAAGCTAAATCCATATAGAACCTTCTATTTCAATAGTCGAATTCTTAAAGGATACTCACAGTACTACTGGTCAATTTGGTTTTACCATAAATAAAATCCCCCATCTCTACTTTCTGCATTAATCAAGGAAGTATCTATTAGGAGATGAGCATCATCAGGTATAACAACCTATTCCCACTTCCTGCACTATCTGAGGAAGTATCCACTAGGGAATGCTAAAGTTATGCCTTACGTGGAGATCTTTGATGGGTTATTCTATATAAATAGATGAAACCCTAGATTCCGCGCAAAACGATCGCTTAATTCAACTTATGCAAACGGTTTCCAACGAATAAATTTCGGGACGAAATTTCCTAAAGTAGGGGAGACTGTGACAACTGTGCCTCCAGTTGTCATTATCATATCTCGAACAATTTCATAAGCAATAAAACCTTGTGTTTTATTCATTGAATTATGGAACTTACCCATAACACTTGCACATATTCGATTAGTACACGATAACAAACTCTCGAACAGCTTTTGGAAGTGAAATCGCAAACCATTACGCAAACGTAATCAATTTAACACGACATACACTCTGGAACAACGACACAAGCTTAAAACACCTTAAATAACCTTTACATAACTTAGAATTAAGTTTTGAAGGATTTGGTATGTCAAAAACAAGCCTATTCGATCACATGTACTATTTATGACAAACTACGAAAGTCTGCCGATTCTCGTAGCAACGCACACTCCGGAACAAGGTCATAAGCTAAACGTACCCAAAATACCCTTAACATAGCTTAGAAATAAGTTTTGAGGGCTTCGGTATGGCAAAAACATGCTTTTGCAACTTCAGGGGCTATTTTGCAAATTCTGTGAAACTATGCCAATTCGCCTATTTCTTAATCCGGAACATGTACGCACATCCAAAAATTTTTGTAATCATTAAAATCTTGTACTTTAATGAATGGAAAGCAAAAGGATCATTCGTTACACATGTACGGCCATTTGCGCGTTCGTTGCGCTTTTCGTCATAATTAACCAAAAACTGCAACCGTATGACCAAACGAACCGACATCTGGAATATTTTTGACCACATGTCAAGTTCCCTATGCTTTATTGTCCTTATAGAGCTTGAAAATGGGGTTAACGGGTGTTAAAAGTGCCAAAACGTGTCAAAATCAAGTTTAGGGGCCATTTCTGCCAAATTTGAAACTTCAGCCCCTGCAAGGGCCTTACGGACCGTAAGGCAAAACCCCATACGGACCATAAGGCAAAACCCCATACGGTCCGTAAGGGGTCCCCAGCTCATCAGACTTGTTGAAAACAGGTGGCAGCTTCTTGTTTACTCCTTGGAGACCAAGCAAATCAATTTTGCCACCAATTCACCTGCATTTGACACTTGTTAGGACTTCCATAAGATCATGCCAACACATGGGACACTTGAAATGATCTTGTTGATCCAAGAACACTATAAATACCCATTAAAGTTCACCTCATTCCTTGCTCAATTCTTTTCTTTCTCTCAAACACTCTAAGTGGAGGCTATCACATTGTTGGATGCCTCCTACCTGAGTTGTTCTTGTCTTCTTGGAGCTCTTGGGTGTTCTACAACACAAGTAAGTGCTCTATCATTGTCTTGTTTCATTTGTTTAGCTATTTCAAGCTAAAAGTCAAACAAAGTTTGACTTTCAACTTTGACCATTAATTGGTCAAGTCAAAGTCCAATTGGACTTTGCAACGTGATCGTAATCATGATGGTTATGATCCATAGCGATCATACTTACTGATTACCACGTTTGCTAGTTGTAGTGACGAGTCAAAGATTTGGTCAATAATGCGCACTTTTGCGCATTATACGACGGAACTATTTTCGGGTATCAAAACACTTTGTTTTGATAGCAAATCAGTTTTCTAAACTAGGTTAGGCATGCATAACATTTCTAACTCGTCACTTTTAGTTTAGTGCTTGCTAAGGGTCGTAAGTCGAGCGTTCTCGACCACCGCTTCGACTTTCGAATCCGACCCGTTTGGTCGATCTTAGGATCCGGCCAAACTCATATTAGGGACCATAGTTGTATAGGGAATAACCCTCTTAGGTTATACCTTATGGTCACGTCGTTTGGTTATCATTATGTTAAGACGCCTAGTATGCCTTTATAAATGACCAAAATGCCCTTTTTGCGCATAAATTGATTCTAAGCTTATGTAACCAATGTTCATGCACGATTGATTAACGACAAAATATATATATATTTACAAAACATATACAAATAAATATTAAAAGAACACACAAGCTACCAACACTATAAAAATAATAAAGTTGTTCCAAGAAGATAAATAAATACATAACAAGACTTCAAGATGAACAGCTTGTATGAGGTCCACCAAGACCTAAGGGTCTAATGAATTCAATACACATGTAGGTTATACACGTGTACGGACACTCGAGTTACTATCGTACGACTAGCAAAACGCAAACCTTTGAGTTCATGTCCCCCTTTTCTTTTAAAGGTTTTCGGTTTTATAACACTCGGGGGAAATACATGTTTATGACAAACGGTATGTTAGCTATGGATTTAGATGATAACACGGATCGATGTGCGTAAGTAGGATAATGACAATAGTAACCATTAATCACTTAGTGACCAAGGTGCAAAAGGTATATACCTACCGAGTTTGAGGCGCGCTCCACTCCGGGTTTGTTAACCCTTATGAGTGTTTTTGTGTTCCCTATGATGTCAAAGTTGTCTCAGTTGGTTGCTTACTTATGGCACATAATGTCAGGGTGCTCGTGACACACTGATAGATCCTTAAACTCCATATATGCTAATAACATACTCAAATTTCAATACTGGATTTCAAATATGACATTTTATACGAAAACAATAACTACATGAACTTGCCAACTTTTGTTGATTTTTCAAATTACATTATTTCAGGAAACAAGACTTGAGTTGGTGATAGACCTCGAGAAAATAGGAATTATATAACAGCATATGCTACTTTTGGAGGATTTGCCTCTTATATCCCAACTAGGCCTGGCAATCTTTACCCAAACCCTTAGGTTTGGGTTATTTTGGACTTTAAATTTAAATTGGGTAATTTTGGGTTAGGTATTATTTTAAAGGGGGTTTAAATGGGTAAATTGAAAAATGCCTGTATAATCTAATGGGTCAAGATGGGCCATAAAAAACAGAGGGATGGGTCACGATGGGTAAATGCCCAAACCAACTACAACCCAACTCCCCTTGTAGGTCAGATTAGGTTTAAGTGAAAAGAGGAACAAGTCTGGATGTTAGATATTTTACATCGTGTTAGAAATCCTCTTCAATTAGTGTTTCTGATTGGACAATTCACTCAAAACCACGTTTGTTTTCATGGTTTATATCTCAGTTTGAAGTTTGATGACATCATTAATAAATCAATTTCCAGATAGTTAAAAATTTCTGAACAATTAAACGGGGCATCTATATTTGATTGTGTGGATAAAACTATTCTAGAATTAGTATGAATTTACATTGATATTTAAACAAATTCGATTCTATAATTGTTATATTTTCATGATTTTATCTTTGTGTTATGAGGTCATCAATAACTCTATTTCCAAACAAACCAAATTTGCAATCTACAGTTGATTTCGAATAAAATTGATTCTACATTCAGTATATTTTCATGAGTTTTATCTCTGCATGATGATGTCATCACAAACTCTGTTTCGAAACAATCCAAATTGCATCTACAGCTGATGACGTATAAAATTGATTTTACAATTAATATGAATTTTGGTTTTTGATTGTTTAAGAAGTTTTTGTCTTGAATTCATTAAAGTTAATTGGGAGGTTTTGTTCTTTAGAGAGTGTGTGGCTGCTGTTGCTGTGCATGTCCCTAACAATTTGATCTTCAGTTTTTAACCCATCTTGACCTAAACCCATCTTAACCCAAACCCATCCTAAATTTTTTATTTTAGCCCATCCTGACCCAAACCCATTCTGACCCAAACCCATCTTGAACCAAAAACCAACCCAACCCAACCTAACCCGTCCATTTTGCCACCTCTAATCCCAACCTTGTTAGGTATATAGGAGTCAAAACCTTGATTTATTTCATGACGATAACAAACTTGCTTTTGGGATGTAATATAACTTTAACTATTTTTTGGATAACCAACGTGAACTTGTTGAAACTATGTGAACTTACTTCTGAGAACTTGTAATGTTGGATGCAACTTTATATATGATATGGAATTGTTGTTAATTATTATGTGTTTACATGATTGGATGCAATGATTACATCATAGTCACACGTTTGTGCTTCCGCTATGACCAGGGTGTGACACTTAAAACATTTAACTCCCTCCTATTCTGCTTCTGATCTATCCATGTTGTCTTAATTATCACAAACCTTTCCTAAGGCTGACACAAATACACACATGAAGACATTAAGACACTCATACTGCAAACGAGACGATCTCACCAAAATAGGGGTGAAACCCACACTTTGGTGATCACTCCCAATCCGAGAATTAGATTTTACACGAAATTAGGCCATAAAGTTAGGAGTTGTATCCATTCCTTGATGGAAAATTTCCAATTAATACTCTAGTGGACCCTTACCAACGAGTCAGAATTTGCTCCTCGTTTGGTAAGTACCAACCACGCTTAAGGAACTAAATTATCAAGTTAAGGGTGAAACCCACATCTTGATAACTAGTCTCATTCCTCGATTTTCAATCCCGCCAAAGTTTCAAACTTACGATCGATTAGGGACATGTAGTAACTGGAAGGGTAAATACCGTTAACCACTCCACTATGAGAGTATTCTACCTATTAGGCCAAAGCATGTCTTCCTAACTCGAAAGGACTTTCGATTCACTTTGGAATAATTTTAGTTTCGTTCCGAGACACTCTAAGTTTTACGTTGAATCTCTTTTATGTTATATTTCTATGTGTTTTACCTTGATACGTTTATCATTTCAAGTCAAAGGCACGAATCGCACGTCACCCACAATCTAAAACACACTAATAATCCTGAACAAACTAAATTTACTACTTTTATCGTCTTTATACATGATTATGCAATGCAAGTATGTGTTATACTTTTGTAACTATGTGATATACTTCATGCTTATACATGCAAACGAACTTTATATCCTAAACGCATTATGATCAAGTCTCATCCTTTACCCATATTTTCAACCTTTTAGATGTCTTCCAACCGCATCTCGAAATCCAAGAGAGGCTCCAAGTCCAACTCCGACGCAATGTTCAAGAATGGAATGATGAATTTTTGGCCAAGCAAATGGCCAAGGTTATTCCGGATATTGTTAGCAAAATCCAAACCCCCAACAACACCGAATCCCCTCACGCCTCGGTCAAATCCAAGGTCGACCCACCCAAGTCAACCTTCACCTTTAAACAATTTAGCTCTTGCAGCCCAATGCCATTCACGAGCGAAGAAGGAGCGACAAAGATGCTCCAATGTTTCGATGCCATTGAGGTCACCTTTCATCACAGTGGGTGTCCCGAACACCTTCGCACCACCAACGCAACCGGCGTTTTCCGATCGAGGGCACTCGATTTGTGGACGGCCGAACGCAACACGCGTGGTGACGATGTCGCCTATGCACTCACTTGGGCCGAGATCAAGAAACTCATGAAGAACGAGCTCTGTCCTTCCCACGAGCTCCAACAACTTGAAAACGAGTTTTGGAACATCAAGCAAGTAGGAGTGACAACACTGGCCTCACCGCTAGGTTCAAGCAACTTAGCGTACTTTGCCCTGGTCAAGTCAATTCCACCGACAAGGCCATGCCAAATACATTTGAGCCCTCCCTTCCACTAAACCCAAAACCCTTGAGGATACCTATCTTTTAGCTGCCAAATTCAACCATAACCAAGTTGTGGCCGGAACCTTTGCAACAAAGGGTTCTACCAAAACGGTTCACCAAGCCACCACCAAACCAATCGCTGAATCCTCCCAACCCTCACCCAAACGCAACACCAACGGTAAGAAGCGGAAGGCTTCAAACTAAAACTGTGCGGTTGTTACTCCGCAAAACCTAACCCAAAATTCCAAACCGGCCAAGCGAGCTTACACTGGGACTCTTCCCAAGTGTGTGACTTGCACCTACCATCACGCAACCACCATACCATGTCGCATTTGCACTACGTGAAATATGTAACATCCGTCAAAAAACGGGTTTTCCAAACCCGCTTCGTTTATTAATCGAATAATCAGTTTCATATTTTTGTTGCTCATTTAATGCTTATTTTAATTTTAAACAATACATAACTAATAAACATTTTAGATTATGGAAATTAAAATTGTTAAAAAAATAAAATTAAAACAACTAAAAATGAAAAGGGGCTGCCGGGTTTCGAACCCGGGTCAGCCGGAGAACCATAACACCAAACACATAACCACTCCGCCACTTGATGCCTTTGTGAAATCTAGGAAACAAATAAAACATATGATCACCTGAGAAACCACCTGTTTGCGCCAAAACTGAAACCGATATCGGCTTTCAACATTCCAGTCGATTGAGTGATTGTAATTACTGGTTATAACCGATGAAAACATTACGACGCACGATCTCAATCAATTCGGCTTTTATTGAACTTGAATTCATATGATTTCGGGTTTAATAACCGAAAACATTCACTTCCTGAATTACTCCAACAATATCATCATCTCGCGACTCAAAATCATCCACAGAACCTCCAATTTCACTTTCGCTCTATTTTCAGTTCGTCGGAAACGCTTTCTGAAATCGCCGGACTTTCGCCGGAAAACCGTGTCTTTCATCAAAACGGTAAATTCTTAAATCTTTCATCTTTTATTTGTTGTTAGACTTTTACTAACTCAAACCCTCCAATCAGAATCGGTCCCAGACGACGATATCGGATAATCTGCAGTCGCTGGAAAACTTCTGAAAATTTCTAAATGTCGCTGTGAATCGGTATGAACATCTAAACTCTCTGATAACTCTTGTCTAGTCATTTAATTTCACAAATTGTTAATCAAAACTGTTAATTGGTCCGCTCAGACGGAGTTCATAAAACAGAGCCGACGACTTCGCCGGAGTTCTGAGAAAAGTCGTCATTCCGGTACATTCATTCCCAAAACTTTTCCTATCCGTTACATTTTAATCACTTATATGTCTGTTAATTGAATTGAACAAGATCAGTCGAAAATCAGTTGTCTGGGTTATTGTAACGAAGAAGATGAAGTTAGGCTGTATATAAATTTAATATAAATCGGATTATATCTCGGGTTAGACACACAGTCCAGCGGTGGACTGTGTGCAATTGAAACGTAGCAATACTGGGTTCGAGTCCGTCCTTGTTCCGATTCGTCACAATATTCAGACTTTTTATAAAACCCAAATATGAAAACTTCCAGTTAGTATATAAGAGAAATAAAAACAAGTGTTTTAACCAGGTTAGACACACAATCCAGCGGTGGACTGTGTGCAACGTTAATCAACAGGTCCCGGGTTCGAGGCCTGCTACGCACGCCGGTTCGATAGAATTAAAATCCTTTTTAAAATAAATGAATTTTGGAATAAATTAATTAGTATATAAATATAATTAAAAACAGAAATATTTTGGGTTAGACACGTAGCTCAGTTGGTAGAGCTGCGTGCACGCGTACGGGAGGTCACAAGTTCGAACCTCACTCAGTGCAAATAATATACACGACCGAACCGGTCAACAAGTCAAAGTCAAATAGTCAACGGTCAACCCAAAAAGTCAACATTTTTTTTATATTTTTATTTATTTATTTAATTTAAAAATCAATTAAAAATACTTAAAAATAATGTTTTTAAAGTTAGAAAATAGCCTTAAACTCACAAAAATATATCCAAAAATCCTATTAGAATTATTAATAAAATCCACTTATTTACCGTACCTTTTTGTTATTATTTAGGTTAGTTATTCCTCGTCGATCAATCCTCTAAACTCGTGCGCATTCAACATCTTCAAACGAACGCACCCAATGTGAGTGAATCTCTACAAATTCCCCGTTTTAATCACGTTTTGGGGTGTATCATGTGTCCGATTATTTATTACATTTAAACAATTGTGCATCCATCATATCCATGATCAAATGTGTATTCAATATGTATCAACTGTTTGTGTGGTTATTGTTTAGATTAAATTTATCATTTTCAGTACATACATTATCATAGGCCGCCGCTCCCCATTACCTATGAGCGTGAGCTGTTCCCCATTACCTATGAGCGTGAACGAGTCGTTGCCAACATACGATCGGCTCCGTTTGATTGAGCCTTGATCGCACATACATTCATCATAGGCCGTCCGTTCCCCATTACCTATGACTGTGAACGAGACGTTGCCAACATTTACATTATCATTCATGTTATATATTCATGCAAGGTGGTTTGTTATTGTATGTTATTGTTTGTTATTGTTATTGTTATTGTTATTGTATGTTTATTTACGTTTGCTCACATATGATTATTGCACAATTTTCCATAATAAATATAACAAGAAATCAATAATAAATGTTTTCTAACAAGGTTCACTCGCCAACTTTTGTTGACCCAAAAACCCCATTTTTACACATGATACAGGTGATCCAGTTGCAGCAAGAAACATATAGGATGGCTTAGAAGAATAAACCGGTTTAGACTTTGGATTGTTTAGTTAGTTATTTTTCTTTGTAATTGTATGAACATGTTTGGAATATTGAGGATGTAATTTTGAATTTAATAAATATGAGACATATTAGTAAACGTCATGAGCTTTGGTGATAACCCAATTATGCCCCGACTCTTATTCCGCTGCGGGTCGGGGTGTGACAGATTGGTATCAGAGCCATGACTATAGGGATATAGGATAGGTTATTAGACCCTTAGAGCCTATACTATAGTTGATTAGAATTTTTAAAATTATTTGTGTGTTACATGCAAGATTCATGATGTTTATATGTTTTATGTTTATTGTTACATTCAATGTTATGCAAGCATGTTCATAAGTACATATTATTATACAATGCCTATCATGAATCATATTCTCATAACATATCATAGCCATGAGAGCACACACCACACAATTTTCATGACTTTTGCAACGATTTTGTATTTTCAAATCACATCAAAGTGAGTTCTCATGACGGGCATGTAGTAACTGGAAGGGTACAAGTACCGGTAGTCGGAACGCCCTGTCTAGGCTTGGCATTCGTATAAATCCAAAATAAAGGACCAGTTTGCCTACGTGGGGACTAACGATGAGAGTACGAAGGACCTATTAGGCCAAAGCATGCTATACCAAACGTCGTGTGAGCTAACCCCACTTTGAGTTGTCATTGTGTCTACACCTGGACACCCTCCGACCATACATCTTGCAAACATATTTCATGGTTTTCATTCGGGTGATGCGAGTGTTAAACCGCCAATACCAATGTGAATCCTACTAAGCCAATAGTCATGGGGGCCCACATGACTATACAGGTGAAGGTATGGGGGACATTTGAGGCCCAAACATGAGCAAACCCAAGACATCCTATGGATGTAGTTGCATTATTGATGTTTATGTTACTTTTATTTTTAAGACACATGACACCTAAAAAGACTCCTTAAACTCACAATCTTCTTATGAATGTTCCCGTAGATGTCGGCTAGGCAGCAACGTGGGGGTAGAAGGTCAGGAAGGTCAAACGAACGCTTGGCCACCCAAATCGCAAAACAAATGGCCGCGGTGCTTCCTGACATCGTAGTTCAAGTCCAACAAGCTCTCGCCGCAAATCCCATCAACCCTCCCCAGCAAGAAGACCAGAATGTTGACAACCCTCCCTCCAAAAAGTGCTCATACAAACATTTCAAGTCTTGCGATCCCCCGAAATTTGAAGGGACCGAAGGTGTCACTGCTCTCCTCCACTGGTTTGAGGAAATGGAAAACACTTTCCTCAACTGCGATTGTCCCGAGGATCGCAAGGTACGTTACGCAACCGGGAGGCTATTTGGAGTAGCTCTTACCTGGTGGAATACAGAAAAAGGTAAGAGAGGAATCGAAGATGCAATGGCCTTAACGTGGGAGGAGTTAAGGGAAATCATGACGAGACGTTTCTGTCCAAGAAGCGAGATCAAAAAGTTAGAGGATGAATTTCACTCGTTGAAGCAAAAGGAGGGAGATCATACTACCTACAACAAGAGGTTTTTAGAGTTGAACCAAATGGTCCCTAACTTGTTCACCCCAGTTTACCGCTTAGTCGAACACTATATTCGAGGCCTCCCCTCGAAAATTCAAGACTCAGTTCTCAGCACTTCGCCTGCAACACTCGAAGCTGCTAAGGAACTAGCTACCGAGCTTACCGAGAATCGTATTCGCAACGACAAATTTAAGGACGAGAAAAAGAAAGCCCCCGTTGAGGGCCAAACTTCAAACCATTCCACCTCCTCCTCAAAGTTTGCTAACAAGAGGAAACGAAACACCGGAAACTTTGCTGTCACACAAACAAATTTCCCTATCCCTACTGCACCCATTACCCAAGTTGCCCCCTCACCAGCACCATATAAAAGGCCATACTCCGGCCCATACCCAAAGTGCAACCGTTGCCAATACCATCACTTTCCTGATCATCCCTGCCAACATTGCACCGGCTGTGGTCACGCAGGTCACACCATTCAAACCTGTCGCGTACCTCAGCGAACGAACCGCCATCAGCCCTCAACCCAAACCCACCATCAGATAGCGGGTCAAGCCCAACAACCTTTACTACTACCACCTACCCAACATGTAGCCCAATCCTACCACCAACCTAACTATCCCATGGTGCAACCTATGCGGGCTTGTTACAACTGTGGAGACCCGAACCACTTCAGGAACACCTGTCCACGCCTAGTGAATATTATCCATGCCCAAGCTCAAGCTAATCCAGTAAACCAGGCTAATCAAGCTCCTCCACCTGCAAGAGGAAGAGCTTTCAACATCAACGCTAATCAGGCTAGGGCTGACAACAATGTGGTTAACGGTACGTTTCTCATCAATGGTAGTTATGCATCCATGTTATTTGATACTGGCGCGGATAAAAGTTTTGTGTCCTTAGAATTTGAACCCATCCTCAACCAAACTCGTGATAAACTCATGGAATCCATAACGGTAGAAGTTGCTGGCGGAAAACCGGTCTCATTAAATTCTATTATACGCAATTGTACTCTCACCCTAAACTATCACGATTTTCCAGTTGACCTCATTCCTATGAAGTTGGGAAGTTTCGACATTAGAATTGGTATGGACTGGCTCAGCCAACATCATGCTGAAGTTGTATGCCGCGAAAAGTTTATACGCATTCCTCTTTCAAACGGTCAGACCCTACGAATCTTTGGAGAAACCCCTTCGAAAGGGCTCAAATTAATGTCCTGCCTTCAAGCCCGAAAATATCTCCGCAAGAATTATGTCGCATTTCTAACTCATGTCGTCAAAAAGGGAACCAAGGAGAAGAAACTTGAAGACATCCCAGTAGTAAAAGATTTTCCACAAGTTTTTCCAGACGACATTTCAGGACTTCCCCCCGTGAGAGAAGTCGAATTCCGCATTGATCTTATACCTGGAGCTACACCAGTTGCAAAATCTCCTTATAGGTTAGCCCCATCCGAAATGCAAGAGCTAGCAAGTCAATTGCAAGAGCTGACTGACAAAGGATTCATACGTCCTAGCTCCTCGCCTTGGGGTGCACCTGTCCTTTTTGTGAAGAAGAAAGATGTAACGTTTCGCATGTGCATCGACTACAGAGAACTCAACAAGTTAACGGTCAAGAACCGCTACCCATTACCTCATATCGATGATCTTCTAGACCAACTTCAAGGCACCAGCTGTTTTTCAAAAATCGACCTTCGTTCTGGTTATCATCAACTCAGAGTACATGAAGAAGACGTCCCAAAGACCGCCTTCCGAACTCTTTATGGTCATTATGAATTCATGGTCATGCCATTTGGTTTAACCAACGCTCCAGCTGTCTTCATGGATCTAATGAACAGAGTCTGCAAATCCTATCTCGATCGCTTTGTTATAGTCTTCATCGACGACATCCTCATTTACTCAAAGTCTAAGTCTGATCATGAACGACACCTTCGACTCATCCTTACACTCTTAGGGAATGAAAAGCTCTACGCCAAATTCTCCAAATGCGAATTCTGGTTAAAAGAGGTACAATTCCTTGGACATGTCGTCAATGACAAGGGAATACATGTCGACCCCTCAAAGATCAAAGCAGTACAAGAATGGCAAGTGCCACGTACACCAACCGAAGTAAGATCATTCCTTGGTTTGGCTGGTTATTATCGTCGTTTCATTTCAAATTTCTCCCGTATTGATGTACCACTCACGGGTTTAACACATAAAGGAAAACCCTTCATATGGGGACCCAAACAAGAAGAAGCCTTCCAAACCCTTAAACAAAAACTCTGTGACGCACCTATTCTCACTCTTCCTGAAGGTTGTGATGACTTCGTGGTTTATTGCGACGCATCAGGGCAAGGACTATGCTGTGTTCTAATGCAAAGAGGAAAGGTGATAGCTTATGCTTCTAGACAACTCAAAACTCATGAGAAGAACTACACCACCCACGACCTAGAACTTGGAGCCGTTGTGTTCGCTCTCAAGATATGGAGACATTACCTCTACGGAACTAAGTGTGAAATATACACTGACCACAAGAGTCTTCAACATATCTTCAACCAAAAGGAGTTAAACATGAGGCAACGAAGATGGGTCGAACTTCTTAATGACTATGACTGTGAAATTCGGTATCATCCTGGCAAGGCAAACGTGGTGGCCGATGCACTCAGTCGAAAGGGTTATGCAAACTCCATTCGTCTTCTATTTTCGCAAATCATAACTGATATCAAAGATCAAATCCGAGAAGCCCAACATATTTCAGTAACGGAAAACGACGTACGAAAGGAGCTGTCTTGTGGAGCTGAACTTAAAATTGAAACTAAATCCGACGGTATTCTGTACTATCTAGATCGCATATGGATTCCTGACCACAACAACCTTCGTGAATTCCTTATGAATGAGGCGCACAGAACACGATACTCTATACACCCAGGAGCCGACAAGATGTATCAAGACCTTCGATACACCTACTGGTGCCTGGAATGAAAAAGGATATTGCTGTTTTTGTTTCCAAGTGCCTTACATGTTCCAAAGTAAAAGCTGAACATCAAAGACCCTCAGGACTTCTGGTCCAACCTGAAATACCTGTATGGAAGTGGGAAAACATAACCATGGACTTCATTACTGGGTTACCTCGCACTTCTGGTGGGTATGACACTATATGGGTAATTGATCGCCTTACAAAATCAGCTCACTTTATTCCGATCCGCGAAGATTTCAAGAACGAGAAGTTAGCTCGTATCTACATCAGCGAAATCGTAAGCCGTCATGGTGTACCGTTAAGCATTATTTCAGATCGTGATGGTCGTTTCACTTCACGAACATGGCAAGCCGTACAAGCCGCTCTGGGTACACGATTAGACCTCAGTACCGCTTATCATCCTCAAACTGATGGACAATCTGAACGCACCATCCAAACTCTTGAAGACATGCTTCGAGCATGTGTCATAGACTTCAAGGGAAATTGGGACGCTCATCTACCATTAGTTGAATTTTCGTACAACAACAGCTATCATTCAAGTATCAGCATGGCACCTTTCGAAGCTTTATATGGTCGTAAGTGCCGATCTCCAGTATGTTGGCACGAAATTGGGGAAGCTCAAATCACCGGTCCAGAACTAATTCAAGAAACAACAGACAAGATCCATCAAATTCGAAACAATCTTCTAGCGGCACAAAGTCATCAAAAGAGTTATGCAGATAAACGACGAAAGCCTTTGGAGTTTAACATTGGTGATCATGTACTTTTAAAAGTATCACCGTGGAAGGGAGTAGTTCGTTTTGGCCAGAAGGGCAAGCTAGCACCACGCTACGTAGGACCTTTCAAGATACTCGAAAGAGTAGGACCTGTAGCATACAAGCTTGATCTACCAGAAGAACTCAACAGAATTCACCCCACATTCCACGTATCAAACTTGAAGAAGTGCCTCGCCGATGAAAACCTCCATATTCCCATGGAAGATATTCAGATCGATGAATCTATGCACTTCATTGAAAGATCAGTAGAGATCATGGACTTCGGAGAAAAACGTTTAAGACGGAGTCGTAAATCAATTGTTAGGGTACGCTGGGAGTCAAGACGGGGACCTGAGTTTACTTGGGAATGTGAAGACTCAATGCGCGAAAAATACCCGCATCTTTTTCCTGTTACTACTACAACTTAAATTTCGGGACAAAATTTCTAAAAGTAGGGGATACTGTAACATCCGTCGAAAAACGGGTTTTCCAAACCCGCTTCGTTTATTAATCGAATAATCAGTTTCATATTTTTGTTGCTCATTTAATGCTTATTTTAATTTTAAACAATACATAACTAATAAACATTTTAGATTATGGAAATTAAAATTGTTAAAAAACTAAAATTAAAACAACTAAAAATGAAAAGGGGCTGCCGGGTTTCGAACCCGGGTCAGCCGGAGAACCTTAACACCAAACACATAACCACATCCGCCACTTGATGCCTTTGTGAAATCTAGGAAACAAATAAAACATATGATCACCTGAGAAACCACCTGTTTGCGCCAAAACTGGAACCGATATCGGCTTTCAACATTCCAGTCGATTGAGTGATTGTAATTACTGGTTATAACCGATGAAAACATTAAGACGCACGATCTCAATCAATTCGGCTTTTATTGAACTTGAATTCATATGATTTCGGGTTTAATAACCGAAAACATTCACTTCCTGAATTACTCCAACAATATCATCATCTCGCGACTCAAAATCATCCACAGAACTTCCAATTTCACTTTCGCTCTATTTTCAGTTCGTCGGAAACGCTTTCTGAAATCGCCGGACTTTCGCCGGAAAACCGTGTCTTTCATCAAAACGGTAAATTCTCAAATCTTTCATCTTCTATCTGTTGTTAGACTTTTACTAACTCAAACCCTTCAATCAGAATCGGTCCCAGACGACGATATCGGATAATCTGCAGTCACCGGAAAACTTCTGAAAATTTCTAAACTTCGCTGTGAATCGGTATGAACATCTAAACTCTCTGATAACTCTTGTCTAGTCATTCAATTTCACAAATTGTTAATCAAAACTGTTAATTGGTCCGCTCAGACGGAGTTCATAAAACAGAGCCGACGACTTCGCCGGAGTTCTGAGAAAAGTCGTCATTCCGGTACATTCATTCCCAAAACTTTTCCTATCCGTTACATTTTAATCACTTATATGTCTGTTAATTGAATTGAACAAGATCAGTCGAAAATCAGTTGTCTGGGTTATTGTAACGAAGAAGATGAAGTTAGGCTGTATATAAATTTAATATAAATCAGATTATATTTCGGGTTAGACACACAGTCCAGCGGTGGACTGTGTGCAATTGAAACGTAGCAATACTGGGTTCGAGTCCGTCCTTGTTCCGATTCGGCACAATATTCAGACTTTTTATAAAACCCAAATATGAAAACTTCCAGTTAGTATATAAGAGAAATAAAAACAAGTGTTTTAACCAGGTTAGACACACAGTCCAGCGGTGGACTGTGTGCAACGTTAATCAACAGGTCCCGGGTTCGAGGCCTGTTACGCACGCGGGTTCGATAGAATTAAAATCCTTTTTAAAATAAATGAATTTTGGAATAAATTAATTAGTATATAAATATAATTAAAAACAGAAATATTTCGGGTTAGACACGTAGCTCAGTTGGTAGAGCTGCGTGCACGCGTACGGGAGGTCACAAGTTCGAACCTCACTCAGTGCAAATAATATACACGACCGAACCGGTCAACAAGTCAAAGTCAAATAGTCAACGGTCAACCCAAAAAGTCAACATTTTTTTATATTTTTATTTATTTATTTAATTTAAAAATCAATTAAAAATACTTAAAAATAATGTTTTTAAAGTTAGAAAATAGCCTTAAACTCACAAAAATATATTCAAAAATCCTAATTGTTAATAAAATCCACTTATTTACCGTACCTTTTCGTTATTATTTAGGTTAGTTATTCCTCGTCGATCAATCCTCTAAACTCGTGCGCATTCAACATCTTCAAACGAACGCACCCAATGTGAGTGAATCTCTACAAATTCCCCGTTTTAATCACGTTTTGGGGTGTATCATGTGTCCGATTATTTATTACATTTAAACAATTGTGCAACCATCA
Organism: Scalesia atractyloides; assembly: GCA_947069175.1. Lineage (NCBI taxonomy): Eukaryota > Viridiplantae > Streptophyta > Magnoliopsida > Asterales > Asteraceae > Scalesia > Scalesia atractyloides. The sequence goes on from CAMTDV010000030.1 coordinate 36,626,289, forward strand.
TATCCATGATCAAATGTGTATTCAATATGTATCAACTGTTTGTGTGGTTATTGTTTAGATTAAATTTATCATTTTCAGTACATACATTATCATAGGCCGCCGCTCCCCATTACCTATGAGCGTGAGCTGTTCCCCATTACCTATGAGCGTGAACGAGGCGTTGCCAACATACGATCGGCTCCGTTTGATTGAGCCTTGATCGCACATACATTCATCATAGACCGTCCGTTCCCCATTACCTATGAGCGTGAACGAGACGTTGCCAACATTTACATTATCATTCATGTTATATATTCATGCAAGGTGGTTTGTTATTGTATGTTATTGTTTGTTATTGTTATTGTTATTGTATGTTTATTTACGTTTGTTCACATATGATTATTGCACAATTTTCCATAATAAATATAACAAGAAATCAATAATAAATGTTTTCTAACAAGGTTCACTCGCCAACTTTTGTTGACCCAAAAACCCCCATTTTTACACATGATACAGGTGATTCAGTTGCAGCAAGAAACATATAGGATGGCTTAGAAGAATAAACCGGTTTAGACTTTGGATTGTTTAGTTAGTTATTTTTCTTTGTAATTGTATGAACATGTTTGGAATATTGAGGATGTAATTTTGAATTTAATAAATATGAAACATATTAGTAAACATCATGAACTTTGGTGATAACCCAATTATGCCCCGACTCTTATTCCGCTGCGGGTCGGGGTGTGACAAAATAGGTTTGGACACTTTAACACCCAATGTCGAATTGGCCAAAAGCCACAAGGCAACCAAACCCAACCACCTGCCCAGAACCAAACCTAGTAGCCAGCAAACAACGGTCGCACTTGCTACAAGTGTGGCGACCCAAATCACCTCAGCAACACATTCCCTCAGCACAATAACCAACAAAAAGCTCCTTGTGGACGAGCTTTTGTCATCACTGCCGCTCAGGCCTAGAACAGCAACGACGTTATCAACGGTACGTTTCTTGTAAACAATGTTAATGCTTCATGTTTAGATACTGGTGCGGATAAAAGTTTTGTATCCGTTGAATTCAAACCCTTGCATAAGTGTAGACGCTCTAGATTGCCAAAATCGTTCGAGTCAAAGTCGCTAATGGTAAATCAATCACCGTCGATTCCATTCTTTCTAATTGTTCTCTTAATCTCAACGATCACAAGTTTTCAACGGACCTCATACCCATGCAATTGGGTAGTTTCGATATCATTATAGGCATGGATTGTCTTTGTAAAGTCCATGCTGAAGTCGTGTGTTCCGAGAAGTTCATTCGTCTTCCCCTTTCATATGGTGATTCATTACATGTCTATGGTAAAAAACCTTTAAAAGGTCTTAAGCTCATGTCGTGTACTCAAGCGAACAAATACTTGCGTAAAGAGTACCTTGCCTTTCTTGCCCACATTGTGGAAAAGAAGGTTAAAGGAAAGAGCGTGAGTGATTTTCCTGTCGCATGTGATTTCCCCGACGTCTTTCCCGAAGACCTACCTGGTCCTTCTCCTCCTCGTTCTGTTTACTTTCACATTGATCTCATTCCTAGCGCTACACCCGTTCCAAAATCCCCTTATCGTCTCGCACCCTCGGAAATGCAGGAGCTATCGAGCCAACTTCAAGAATTACTTGATAAAGGCTTTATACGCCCTAGTACTTCTCCATGGGGCGCTCCAGTCCTCTTTGTGAAGAAGAAGGACGGTTCTTTTCGTATGTGCATCTATTATCGTGAACTTAACAAACTCATAATTAAAAACCGTTACCCACTTCCCCGTATCGACGATCTCTTCGATCACTCCAAGGCGTGACTTGTTTCTACAAAATTGATCTTCGTTCTGGCTATCATCAACTTCGAGTCCTCGAAGAAGATATTCCTAAAACCGCATTTCGTACTAGATACGGTCACTACGAATTCGTAGTCATGCCTTTCAGTTTAGTCAATGCACCCGCAGTTTTCATGGATTTAATGAATCGTGTGTGTAAGTTATACTTGGATCGCTTCATGATCGTTTTCGTAGACGACATCTTCATTTACTCCAAAACCAAGACGAGCATGAACGCCACTTGCGTCTAATCCTCAAACTCATGCGCAAGGAACGAGTATACGCCAAATTCTCCAAGTGTGAATTTTGGCTGAAAGAAGTTCAATTTCTCGGTCACGTTGTGAACGAGAAAAGCATACACGTTGATCCCGCTAAAATCAAAGTTGTCAAGAATTGGATCGCACCGAAGTCTCCGTCCGAAATTCATTCATTCCTTGGATTGGCAGGTTATTACCGCCGATTCATCTCCAACTTTTCGAAAATCACTGTTCCTCTCACTTCCTTGACTCAAAAAGATAAACCTTTTTGTTTGGTGTTCCGAACAAGAGGAGTCTTTTCAAACGCTTAAGGACATGCTTTGCAATGCTCCTATTCTAGTTCTTCCCGATGGTAACAACAATTTCGTAGTGTATTGTGATGCCTCTAACCAAGGTCTTGGTTGCGTCCTCATGCAACGAGACAAGGTTATCACGTACGCTACGAGACAACTCAAGATCCATGTAAAGAACTACACTACCCACGATCTTGAACTTGGTGGAGTTGTTTTTGCGTTAAATATTTGGCGACACTACCTTTATGGTACTAAGTGTGTGGTCTTCACCGACCATAAAAGCCTTCAACACATCTTTGACCAAAGCTTCAACTCCGATGAATAGAGTTGCTCAACGACTACGACTGCGAAATTCGCTACCATCCTGGTAAGGCGAATGTCGTGGCCAACACTCTTAGTCGTAAAACTCATGTGAAGAGTATTCATTGTTTCCAACTTCTAAATAATCTTCGTGATCGCATTTGTGACGCACAATACTCATCTGTTAACAAGAATAACATGTACAACGATATGAAGTGTGGTGCTGAAGATCAACTCGTATCCAAACCTGATGGCATCCTTTACTATCTTGATCGTGCTTGGATTCCAAACCATGACAACCTCCGTGACATCCTTTAAAATTATAAAAAAGAAAGATATAAGAACAAATATTTGTTATAAAAAAGAAGAAAACTTAACGTCATTAAAATTCAAGGGTCGTATGATATCTTTATTAAAGTTTGGGACTCGAAAAGTAAATCGCTTGTAGGAAAAAAATATTATTAAACTTGTGTATACAAATCTATTAAAGTTCAAAGGTATAAACGTAAATCGTTTATAAAGAAAAGAATTATTTGTGTTTAAGTTAAAGATTAAAAATATAAATTAACTAAAAAATAATAATATTGTAACCTTTAAATCGAAGTGAAAGGCCCCATCAAGAAGTATAAAAAACAAACAATAATATTGTAACTTTTATATCGAAGTAAAAGTACCGATCGATCAAGATATTGTACTGTTCATATTTCTGATACGAATCAAATTGTAATCAAATGATCCAAAGAAACTAGCTAGGAACTTGAGAGAATTTAGAGATTTTTGGATGAGACTAATTCATTTCTTTTCATTCATAATCTCCATCAAGATCATACGGGCTATAAATAACCTTACAAACAAAGAAACACTAACTTGGAACCTAAAATACGGAGGAAATGTGGAGTATGGTACTGCCCATTATCCTCTGATTTGACCCACTAAAATGCACTTAACAAACAACTAGAAAATAACTAAATAACCTGAATTAATATATAGAAAAATAACATGCAGAGAGACAGGATGTATGCTTCTTCCAAGCCAAAGTAAAGAACATATCAATTTCAAATTGTTATTAAACAGAATAAGGTATATCTATTAACAAAAAGATAAAATAACACTAACAAAATAATAAATTGATTATGAGCATGGAAAAATCCGGTAAAAACATTTCAGTTGAAAAAAACAAGATTATTACAACAAAAATCCATTACAATTACAATAATATTTCAAATGTTGAGGTGATTAATTAGATATAAAGCATTGCTACTCATCCTTGCAATCCTCAATATGCTGTTTGTAATCTTCTTCTTCACCGCTGGACTAACTTGTTGATCAGAAATCCCATCTGTGCAGGAGTACTCATCAGTGATGGCCGCACTAGTCCAAGTCTGCACGTTAGAAATCACGAACTTCTTATTTTTAGAGGATTTAAGGGTGGAGAGCGCGTTCAGTGAGTCTTTGATTTCGCCAATTGAATCCTGAATATCTTCAATGCAGTCTTTGAGGACCGCAGCATTAACTTTGGAGATGTTCTTGGAGTTGGCTAGATTGGAGATGGTGTACTGGGTGGCCGAGGCGTACTTGAGGGTGACAGAGAGGGCTTTTTTGACTAGTCGAAGGCGGTTTAATTTGACCACCGTTGCGTAAGGGAGGAGGGAGGTTAAGCAAACTGTTGGGTAAGTGGTGTTGTTACATGATGTTTTGATAAAATTGTTGTAGGTTTTGGTGGTGGTGGTGATAGAGGAGGATGCCATTGCAATGGTAATGAATGTGAGAAAGAAAAGTGATATGAAATTGATTTGAGCCATTGCTGTTGGTTTGTTTGTTTGTTTGTTTGTTTGGGTGATGATGAGATTAAGAATTTTGCTTCTCAATTTATAGGGAAAATCCTTGGGAATTTTGAATGATATTTGTTTAAGAGTTGACAAAAAAATAGTTAAAATATCACACTTCTTGTTTGGCCACGTTTGTGTTAGGTACTTAGGTGCTTCTTAAGCTTACTAATCATTAATGGGTTTATTATAAGGATATATGATAAATTCTACCTTCATTATATAGAAAGTAATATAGTCAGTAACTTTACCAACTTTGTAGCATTAAACAATGGGTATCACAGCCGGACAAATCCCTGGACGAATATTAACGGATTTCCAACGGAATTTCATAGTTTTTATCAAAAAATAGTTTGTCAACATTCCTGTCACACCCGCTTTTCCAGTAAGCCCTAGTGAAAGGCATTTGCATGCAAGGGCGTAGCCAGAAATGTTTTTCTACGGGTTCAGAAATTTTTTAGGGTTCGATTTACAGGAATCTACGGGTTCGATGGTGAAATTCTTTAGGTGTGATGTCAAAATATACCTATATATAACGCTAAAAATATTTTTTCTACGGATTCGGCTGAACCCGTACCCTTCTATGTAGCTACGCCCCTATTTGCATGACGATTAATAAATAAGAAGTTCACATGTAAATAAATGAAATACGAGTCTTAAAACTCTAAATGCATTAAAAATATTATGCATCAAAATTCGATATTACAAATAACTCGAAGACGTATCGATTAAAAACTAAAATGTCTTAGTGACATCATATATAGGTCCTTGACACAAATTTTGCAACTTCCAAAACCAAAAGAATTTTACCAAAAACAAAAGTTACAAAAGAAGAAGAAAAAGTACGTCTTGGACGTAAGAATTAAAATAATAATAATAATAATAATAATAATAATAATAATAATAATAATAATAATAATAATAATAATAATAATAATAATAATAATAATAATAATAATAAAACATGCAAAATCTGTTTGTTTGTACCATGTGATTCACCACTTATACAAGGATGAGTTTAAATACATTTCTTATTTACTTGTTACATCCTCTCTTTAAGAAGAAAAATGGTAGGTCTCACTTCTAATTTTGTGAGATAAGAGGGTGTAACAAATAAATCAGATGTGTATTTAGAGCACTCTTATACAAAAGTTTTACGTACATAATGTCAAATCACAATCACATCTTTTGTTTCATAATTGCTATAATAAAAAAAAATATTTTAATAAAACTTAAGGGTGTTGATGCATTGTGATGAACTCTATAGAGAAAGCTACGAAAAAAGAAAATTGAGGGGTTGAATAGTTAATTGTTGATTCTAATTCTAAGTATTTAAAGGAGAAACGAAGAGAGAGTTGTTACGGATATTTTTTAGTAATCTCCATCTTCGTAGTATTTACCTTCTATGTAAATGTATTTGCAACTAGTTTTGTATGTTAGGGTTTTCTCATACGATTTAGTTTAGATATATATGTGTGTTAATAAGTGGAGTGAGTATTTCGGGACTTGGGTTAATAGTTGTGCTTGTACTTAGGGCGGATCTAGAGGTAATTTAGGAGTTTCTAGGAACCCGTTTAGTTCGTAATTTATAGTGTTAAGTTACATAAAAAATTCTGAAGGAACCCTTTAATATTTTGTAGGGGAACCTAATAACCAAATGTGTCAAGTAGAGAACTGGTTCAGCGCGCTTTCTTAAACTTTATGTCCCTGGTTCGAGTCCGGGAGGTTCCTTTTTTCGAAATGGATCAGGATTTAAATATTCACTCCAACCTCCACTAACGGAACCCCTTTTGATTAACTCCAAATTGAACCTCTTTTGATTTAACTCCAAATCGAAGTCAGAACCAAAATCGAGGGTTGATTCCAAGGTTATTCTTGAAAGTACAGGTTGCCTCACTGGGTCATGATACAAAATTTTGAAATCCGAAGTCTCATGTATACTTTGAAAATTGAAAATCATCCCCTTTTTGTTCTTTTGTCAGGATTTGAAGTAAGGTTAACGATTTGAGATGATAGCAAGATTTGTATAAGATACATTATTTCAGCCCTAGCTTTACCTCTGATTTTGAAATGTGCGGTTGTCCTAATTTGGATATTCCAATTTGACAATTTAGGTGTTACAACTTAGTGTACTTTAAAAAATGTTCATTATGAGTTAGTTTGTAAAATAGACTATTTTCTAAACTTGTGATCCAACATCTCCGTTTCAACCTCAAAGATTAGGTTCTTGTTTACAACTCACTAAATTCTTATTTATGAGTTAGTTTGTAAAAGAAAGCCTATTAAGGTGTCAGAACGTACTAAATTCTGATTTTATGAAATATATACTTTGATTTCCATGTGGAAGTGCTTGATTTGACATCCAAATCTATAGACTAGCTTCTTGCTTATACTTCACTTAAAGTAGATTATGTTTATAAGTTTTACATTAAAGATTAGCTTCTAGTTCCGTAATTTTTTAGGCTGCCCTACTCGGTAACCCGACTTATTGACCCGTTACCGCCCGACCTGTTGACCCGTTACCGCCCGACCTGTTGACCCGTTATGATCTGGCACTATCTAACCTAGTCAATTATTGCACCCCTAACGAAAAATACTAAATCCACCACTACTTGTAATGTACACTTATTGTGTCGATTATTTTTGAAATAAATTTGGATTGTTTAAGCCTTAGAAAATGATAATGGGTAAGGTACAGGACATGAAAATCTTAAAGGAACACAAAGCTATGGCGTAAGTTCTGTGTTTGGCAAAAAGCCTGTGGTTTACATTACATGGTAAATGAAGAAGTTAAAGCTTGATGTGAGCAACAATTATATTTTGATTTTCGAGTGAATAGTGGAACCAAGTATTTGTTAAGATTTTTGTTGATGTGGTTTTAATACGAAATGCATACGTACTTTCATAATTCTCAAGTTTAATCCAAAATTTCATGTGTTATATAACCACCACATATTAACAACATCAATGTCATAGAGAGGTGTCAAACTGCTAGGATGGGCAGTCAGCTTTGATGCTAGTTTTATTAGTGGTCTAACGGCTAAGAGAGCAACGTGAGCTGTTGACATTATGGGACACCTTCCCTTGTTGCGGGATCCTCAAAGCGAACTCCTCTTGCTTAGATCTTGTATGGGGGTTGCAAAGTTGCTATTTGGTTTGCGAACCTGCCAACCCCCCTTTGTGAATGATGTTGTTTCATGTTTTGATAAAGGTCTTCGGGAGGCAATAGAAGACATTATCGTATGTGGGGGCCCTTTTTTGGTGAACTCCTGTGGCGGATCGCGACCTTTCCGATGCGGCTTTGTAGGTTGGGCCTTCTGTCGGCCCGGGATGTGGCTGCCTATGCTTATGTGGCTTCTAGGTCTCGATCTTAGGAGTTGCAGGACCACATCTTACGCAACAATAGAGTTGCTACCACTGACCCGGATTATGCCAGCGCCTTGGATCGCTTGCATGAATCTCTCCCGGATTTTGATCTCGGCTGTTTCTCTAACAAGGACACCGCCCCCAAAAAACCACAGAAAACTTTGGCAAATGCCCTTTGTTGTCGAATCGCACAAAGTTTGGTAAAAGATTTCCATTTGTCCCCCACGCCAAAAAGCCGTAATTGAATCACGCTCAGGATTACTTAACGGTTATTCCTATTGAAGGTGTCACACCCTAACCGATGGCGGAAACATCGGGATGAGACGAAAACGAGATTGCAAGAGACTTCATAACGCTAATTGTGACAAGTATTTAATAATTACTTTTTACGCTGCTTGAACTAGGAACACCACAAGTTTAAAATAAATAATGTACAATAAGTATTCAAATAAATAAATTTCATTTCATTAAAATGATTTTTGTACAAGTATTGGAATCGAGATACAACATGATTGAAAATAAATTACAATACAACGAACATTAAAATTTAAATATGTTTCTAGGCAATACTTTTAGATTCATCTGTCACAATCCTGCAACATGTAATAAAAGCATGGATCAGTACAAAAGCACTGGCGAGCATACATGTTTGAATATAAGTATATGTATAAAAGTTTGTCTCAAATCCACATGGCATTTTATATTCAAGTTGAGCGAGCATACATAAACAACTTACGTATAACAAATAGTATATAATTAAAATCTTTAACTAGCATGCATAACAACCTAATCATAACAAATTCATGAGATTACAAGTTGAAGCTAACAAGCATAAACAACCTAAGCATAATAATGAACGTGTTCAATGGTTTGAGTGTTTAATTATAATCGAATTCGTAAAGTGGATTTTATATACATGTTGCACCCAAAAATGCGTTAAAGCGTAAAAAGGTCGAGTATGCCCACAGTTTTGCAAAGTTTCCTTTGGTGATTCCGTGAAGAGTTGGAGGTTGGAGCTTCAAAGCTTCCTTTAAAACACTCAGTGTTTTCTTTTAAAACTCTTAGAGTTCTCTTCCTTGCTTGGAACTTTTGAGAGAAGTAGAGAGGTTGAGAGAAAAATAGTTGGAACACTTAGTGTCCTTTTAGAATTCTTAGAATTCTTGATTTAGAGAGATTGAGAGAATTAGAGAGATGGAGAGAAGAATGATGTGAAGAAAATGGTAGAAGGAGGTTGATATTTATAGGTAGAGAAGGTGGAAAAGTGTGAAATATGATTGGTTAAAGAAGGTGGAAAAGGATTGAAAAGATGATTGGTGGAGAAAAGAGGTGGAAAATGATGAAATATGATTGGTTAAAGAAGGTGGAAGAGGACTGATGAGGTGGAAAGATGATTGGTATATTTCTTGGTATTTCTTGAGTGTATATTATGTAATTAAGTATATAAAAAGGAATATAGTATAATTCAAGTATTGAGGATGTGTGTATAAGTATTTATACGTATAATTGTGTCAGTTTGCATATAAATACGTATTTAAATGATCGGTACTAAAAAAATATGTACAAAATATGAATTTTATTATGATTAACGCCTCGAAAATAGGATACGAATATGAATTTTTATAAAATAAGGATACCAAAATACGAGGCGTTACAGAAGGTCTGGGTCAACGTATGTCAGCGGTGGAGTACTGGTCAATCCTTAAGTACCGTCTGATGATTCTCATGTTCCCGAATGATGAAACTTGCCCAGTCTGTCGTAAAACATGCCTGGATAAATACGGGGAGCATGCGTTACACTGTAGTGAGCTGCCGGGGTTTAAGTATCGCCATGACTTTGTTCGAGATGCGTTAGTGGATATTCTCAGACGAGCAGGGATCTCGGCAAAGAAGAGGCACCGGTTAATTTTCTTACAGACCGGCGGAAGGGAGATCCACCCTACGCCCAGAGGACGTGCTAGTTTTTGGTTGGGAGGGCGGGAAACATGCTTGTGTCAATCTCACAGGTGTATCCCCCCTAGCTCGGTTTCGGGAAAATGGGTTTGTGGAGGGGTAAGCGGTAATGAAAGCAAAGTCTAAGAAGGTGGAAAAGCATGCGAAAGCTTGTGAGGATAATCAACATGCCTTTGTCCCCCTGGCGTTTGACACCTTCGGCTCCTTGGCGCCGGAGGCGGTTCGATTCTTGGCTAGAGTTCAGCGTGTGGTCCACAACAACTTTACGACCCCTCAATGGCGAGGCTTTGTTTTTAGTAGATTAGGGTTCTCCATTCAGAAGGGGATGGCGGCGCAGTTTGTTGCCCGTCTACCTGCTATCCTTATGTAATTTGTTTTGTTGATTGGAATAAAAAACAAATTTAAAGGGAAAAAAATGTCATAGATAATTGTGTATTTGGTTAGCAACCAAGTTTTACTATAAGTAATAAGGTGCATGCCAATGAGGTTGTGGTGGAGTGGTTGAGGAAAGACTTGGTATTCCTAGTGACTCAAGTTCGACTCTCACTCTCCCCATTATTTTCTGCGGCATCCAGGTGAAGGGAAAATACGGGTGGCGTCGGTTCGTCTTGGATGGGAGGCGAGGTTTTACCGATTATTCCACTGTCGTACCTTCGGGCGGGTGAAGGTCGGGTTTTCGCGCATCTGGGAGAGCCAATGGGCTGACGGCGGTCGAGTAGTCGACCTTAGTCACAGCGCCTGGTATCACGGTGGTTGACACGTCGTTCCTTGCCGTTAAAAAAAGTAAATAAGGTGCATGAACAATTTATATAATTTCTTGTGTATTTGATTAGCAACAAAAAACGTAAATATATTGTTATTAAAAATATAATTAGATATATGTTATCTATGATTAGTAGAATGTCAACATTATAATTTAAAATCATTTCCATGTGCTTTTCTTGCTAAATTAATAATAATAGACAGATGCTACTTTATAATTACAGCTAGAAGGCCATATATAATGATTCAAGTTTTAGTTAATCTGACTTTTTTTTGTAATTTGATTATAACTAGTGGTATTCCCCCGCGCTATGCGACGGGAACTCAGTTGGTATTGGTTCAGTTTGTTCCAGTACCGAGACTCACTACAACAGCTTAAAGATATATCTAAAAAATAAAGTCGTGATAAGCTGAAAAGATACATGTTTTATATTAATTAAAAACCATAAAAAGAATATTGGTTATGATACTACTGATGTTCGATTGAAATCGGTTCAATTTAAGACGTATCAAATACTCGTATAGTTTATGATACAAAAAAATATGTGTTTTTTTAATATTCTTATGGGCACTTTACGATAAAAATTAATTACCAATTATTTTTAATAACGAAAAAACAAATCAAATTAGAATAAATCAAAATAAATATAATATAATATTATTAAAACTTTAATTTACTGTTCATCAAGAGTTCATATTAATATACATAATAATATAACTAGTGGAATTCCTCGTGCCTTGCGACGGGAATTCGATTGGTATTAGTTTGTTTTACTTTTTTTATGGTATGGTGCCAACGTTCGGTATAGAAATCGAAATAAAAACCAAAAAAATAAACATCGGTGCCGGTAGTTCGGTTCGTCACAACACTTAACTATTAAGAAAAATTGTCAAACAACTCCTAACCCACTTTACAACCACTTTTTTATATTTTAATATATTCTCATATTTGAGGAGTTTGAAAAACTTAAAAAACTCATGCTAATAGTATTAAAAAAATTAAATTACTGTTCATCAAAAGTTTAGATTAATATGTATAATTTTTTACATTTTAGTATATCCTCGTATTTGAGGAGTTTGAAAAACTTAAAGAACTCATGCTAATAGTATTAAAAAAATTAGATTAGTGTTCATCAAAAGTTTATATTAATATGTATATATATATATAATATATATATAATAATATAATATATTTTAGTATATGATTTGTGCACAACATTTAATGACAAATTCTTTAAATAGAGTTCGTACCATTGGAATTTTTGAATTGGGTTAATATGTGACGGATGCAGGCTTCACATGATGTGGCTTGGTTAGGCGTGGTATTTTTTGGGTGTAGGGTGGCATGACTTTTTTTTAGTTGGTCATGGTGAGCCATCTCAACCTAGACAGCGTCCCACGTCAGGCACGATACGGACGTTAGAGGGGCAACGGCCAAAGCCAAGCCTATAGGGAATGGTGTACAAGGCTTGGGTGGGTTTCCCAAGCCCCACATCCCACACTCTAATTATCATTTTTACAACTAATCTTTATGTTTTTTTATATTTTATCATCGTAATCGTATCACTCATAAGTCTAACTCTAGTTTAGTGTCGTGCTTTATGACTTTTTTTAAATAATAATACCGGTATCCACTACTTGAAAATTAAAAGTATTTCCTCTCAAATATAAACCAACAAAAAATAGATTTTAACTAATATAACATCGACAAACTAATAAAACCCTGTTTATAATAAGAAATGAGACTTCAAAACGTTATTTACAATTAGAAATAACAGATTTTAATAATTAACTGTTCGCCGTTTGTCGTCAACAGTCCCAACTTTAAAAATAATCACTGACAGTCCTAACTATTGACATATTGGCCACCAATTGACCCTAACTAACAGAACCCTAACGTCATTAGTCTCCGGTTGCCAGAAAACCGTTTTTAGCCAGAAAAAGGTTTCTAAAGGTCCGATCTAAGGTTACAAAGAGGCTTGGGACGAAGATGTTAAGTTTTCAGGCCAAAAAGTTGAGTTTTCCAAGCTAAAAAGAAGTTTTCTGGCGACTTCAATAATTGGGCTTTTTACTAGAAAAAGGTTCCTAAAGATCTGAAATAAGGTTACAAAGAGGTTTGGGACGAAAATGTTAAGTTCTCCGGCCAAAAATGTTTTTCCGGCGACCGAGACTAACGGTGTTAGAGTTCTGTTAGTCAGAGTCCATTAGAGGCCAATATGTTAATCATTGGGACTGCTAGTGGTTATTATTGAAGTTGAGACTGTTGCCGGTCAATAACGAGTGTTTAGGATTACTAAAATCCAATATTCAAAAAGTAAGTAACAGAGAAATGGATTTTTGATTTTTTTAGTTTTATTTTATTATTATTGTTAGTTTGTTCGTAATAGAGCCTGTTATATTAGCGTGTTTGCTCATACTAATTTAGGTGGCGAAATGAGGTGGTTAAAAATACTAGTCGTTCACTTTGACGCTGTTTTACAGAATGTTCCTACTTTAAAAATAAAAAGTATATTATATAGTTTTCGACGTAGTTTTATAGAATGTTACTACTTTAAAAATAAAAAGTATATTATATAGTTTTCTCCAAGTTGGAAATAGTTGACATTCGAATTCAAAGTCAAATTTTGGTTGATAACCAAAGATAAATGTATTTTGAATTTACCTTATGATACAAACCGAATGCTTAACTTTTGCTATAGTATGTATCATGTAACCATTAATTTTTCGTTAATATTTGCAACTCTTTATTGGCATGGCAGTAACATAAACTTGCCAACGTAGTTTAGAAGAGTTACATCTATCGTGTAATTTATCAACCAACTTCTCATCAATGAAGCTACCAATCGATCCCGATTCAATCAAGATGTGCAACTTCTTCGTTCACATGGACCCAAAGATTTTTAATAATCTACATCGATAAATTGTTCTGGCCACAGTATCATCATCCGAAGTGGTTTCCCCCCCCCCCCCCCCCCCCCCCTTAGGGGTGTTTTCCCTCATGTGACGTCTCCATTAACAAACTCATTTTGGGCCAAAATGCTCCTTCAATCATTACTTGTATACATATAAGCTTCGAATCAAGAGAAAGCCCATCGAGTTGTGAGAACTAGAGAATTCCGACTTTCCATGAGCGTTTTGCCACAATTTTTTCATGTTCCTTCAAATTCTTCTCAGTTGCTCTTATAATCGTTTTAAGTACAAGCATGTAACTAACAATATCAACTGGTTAGTGTACATTTCATATTCTACCCTTATACTTCTATTAATGACACACATAACCATTGATTTTGTAACAAAATCTCATTTAGAACAAGGTTGTATTCATGGCTTGTTCTGCTACCATCATTAGAAATTAGAAACATTATAATAGTTGGCAATCTGGTTTAGATAAAGAAAACAATATCAAGTTTTTATGATTTATACTGAAAGCGGAATTACAAAGCTCAAGTTTGTATTCAGTCAACCAACACAACTGAATCTGGTTTAAGATTGCTCCAAGTTTCGACCTGATAAAAAGACCCAGGTTGCTCAAGGTAATGACGGAGTAATATTAGTAATTTCGAGTGGCACTAAAACAAAGAGGAACTTGGACTGACTGGTATATTTTCTAAAAACATAATCCAGCTATGTACATCTTGGATGCTGTCTAACTTGAAACAGACTGCTCAGATTCAAAAATACCCAGTTTCATGGTAAGAAGAAATGCAAAGCTTAAGCAATTCTCAGGTTGCTGCAATTCGGCTTCCATCTTTGGCTGTTTGTTTCAAAATCTCGGGTTCACTTTCAATATTGATCACCCATTCCCGGATGATAGAGTTGACTTCCTCTGGTAGCTCATCATGGGGGCAGTGGCCTATATAAGAAAGCGAATGCCATAACTAATACTTAAAGGTGGGAAAACGGGCAGGTTAATATAACATAATTAAGAGTTGAACTGAAACACTTTTTAATTGTTTTATAAATAGCTTGTGAGTTAAACATGGTTACACAAATTATATTGTTCAATAACAATCTAATTTATTTCGTCGGGAGATCTTTGACCCAGTTGCTTCTTATTTTTTTTTTATCTTTTTTACCCATTTGGGATAGATGCATAACCTGAAGCGACAAGTAAATGGGTCGAAATGGCCATCTCTTATAAGTGTGTTATTTTTTATTAAAGAACTGTTTATGAGGCTGTTATGCATTTTAGCCAACATCTAACCCCTTAGATATAGAACATATACCGAACAGAGCCACTCCTATGTAGATGGATCGAAATTGTCATTTGTAACCAATGCATATCAAGCAATTGTTACAGTGTAGATGTGATTACCTGCATCTAGCTCCTTGATTGCAATTTCTCTCTAGTGTTTCTTAACAACTGTTACTTTGGTCTTCGAATCCGATATTGGGTCTTTCATGCCCTGATTATGCATACAACAGTCAAAATTGTAACAAATCAATGAAATATTTAAATCCATCACATCTTATCAAATGACTTGCCTGGATGATAAGGACCTTCTCCTTAAATCCTTTGAGTAGATAATTCAAAGGAATTGAAGGATCAAAAGTGAAGATGCTTTCAAGGACCACCAGAACACCAGGGTCATATGACTAGCCTTCATTAAGGAATATGCAGATCAACCCAATTCACATGGGTACATTTCACAGGTCTTACATTTGATAAATGAAACCAATATCACATTTAAGCTTCTTGAAAGTTATAAGCTATACCAAATCAACATGTAACAGGGTCTTGAAAAAGGATACTGCCCTTATCATCTCATTGCGGAGTCCTTCATCAGCGCGATCTGTTTTCTGCAAGATTAACATACGCGGTAACAACCATAACTAATGCCATGAATTGCACATGCATATTGTGAAAAATGAGGTAGAAGAATGTTACAGTCGGGTAGCAACGCTTCACTAAATTCCTAAAGCTCAGTCTCAGGTAGAATGAAAGTCCCCTGGCTCCTAACCATGCAATCCCTGTAGTTTTCCTTTCCTGAAATAAACATCTTTGTGGTAACTTCTATAAAATTACAATGTTCTCAAAACTTTGTTTTAAATAGATGTTGAAACCATCCATCTCAAAAGTCAAACTCCCTCATTTCATAATCTCAAAAGTCAAACTCCCTCATTTCATAGTCTCAAAAGTCAAACTACCTTAGAAGGAGGTACAGAAGAATATCCTGGAATGTAATGGCCAGCGCTATTCAAGAGCACCACAGACCTAGCTAAAGCGGGCCACAAGCCAGCAACAATAGATACAAAATAGCCTGAAGACATATAAATTATAAAAAATAAAAGTTAAATTTTCCTTGCCAATGTTATTATACTCTCGTAGACATGTAATGAGTTTTTATTAGGGTGGTCTATAAAAAATTGAAACAAACCTCCAAACGAGTTCCCAACAAGATGAACCGGTTCCCCAACAACATCAATTATAAAATTTCTTAGTAACTCAGCCCACATAAGTTCAGTGTATACAACATTTGGTTTCTCTGATCTGCCAAAACCGAGAAGTGTGATGGCCCAAACCCGGTTGCCGCCTTCAACTAAGTCAGTAATATTGGCACGGTAATGCTCCAAAAACGCATCGAAACCATGTACAAGAAGGATAGCAGGACCTTCACCACCCATAACAGCATACTGGAAAAACACGAAATTTGCATATGGAGAATGAAACAAAAAGATGGCTGGTTTTTCACTTAGAAATTTAAAGTCACATTAGTTTGTAATACTAGCCTGTATTAGATGACCTTTCCACCTCCAGTAACGAGTAGAATATCTTTCTGTGGAATCCACCTGACTTCTTGAAGCCAAAAGACGATACCACTGTCACAAAGTTGGAATAAGATTTATCAAGGCTTGTACCAAAAATCTCATATGGTATGTTTGGCAGGCAACATGGATAAGCAGTTAAGCACACCTCTCTTGAGCAAGCATGATCAGCTACTGAAGCTATAGTGAAGCATGAGTAACCAAAGGGTGACAGGAATCCACCATTTCGGTCTTTCTCATACTTAATGGCCTCATTATCTACTCTTCTTCTAGAGACGACTCCAAGCTGAAGGACAGGTCCAAAAAGGATACCAAATGAAGCTCCTTCATGGGTTTCAGTATTACGTAATCTTTCATGCAATCTGCAATAATAAGCAAGCCAAAATGAAATTTATTTTGGTTACAAAATCACAAAAAGTAAAGGCATGCATACAGAAAATCAGTAAGCTACATACTCCTGCCAATCATCCCGCACGGTACCCTCAAAATATTTCAAAAATGCAGCCAATGCATCAAGCACATCACTAGTTCCACCTCCAACAAAATTTCCTTGTTTTGTTATAAATGCTGATTTTTTCAATTTCTTTTTCTTGATTTGAGAGTTCAAACTGCCCTGACTGTTAGTCACCCCACCTGACATAAGAATCCTATCATTCTGCAATACATATTCAGCAGAAGTGTTCTTGATCAAACTCCAGCTATCTTTTAGCTTGTATGGACTTTCATCCATAAACTCCATCAAATCATTAAGTGTCGGTAGAGGACCTGGATCATGAACCATGTATCTATGCCTTGTCAAAACCACATATGAAACCCAAAAGTGGATGCACTTTATAACACTGAAGCCGTATTACTTACCCCATTCCAAATTTGGCACCACACCGGGTAAATTTGGGGCTGAAAGGGGCGAAAGCACAGGCAGCTTTAATCGTCGAAACTCGTCATATGACAATGGAAGGTCCATCATATTCTAGAAAAATAAGAGTTCATCAGCATAATCCAACCAAAATGCAAACTAGCAGTGCTGTAACCAAACAAATATACCTTATATCATAAAAAGGAGTATTCCATAGCGATACTTTAGGAGAATCTTTTTCAAAAAAAACATCTCCTAAATTTTCTCTAACTTTATCAATCACCAACCGCGAGTCGTATTCCACTTCTTCTTGTGTGTAAACATTGGCAGCCCTAACCTGTTCTAACGCTAATCAATTATT
This sequence comes from Scalesia atractyloides, assembly GCA_947069175.1. NCBI lineage: Eukaryota > Viridiplantae > Streptophyta > Magnoliopsida > Asterales > Asteraceae > Scalesia > Scalesia atractyloides. Next base: position 36,643,849 of record CAMTDV010000030.1, read on the forward strand.
AGACGTTAGGCACTTAACCTTTCATCTTTCCAGTCAACTTAAAACAACTTAACTAACCAAACTTCAAGGTAACAACCTCTTTTACAAGATCTTGAATAACAGATTCCGTCCTCCCGAACCTGATCATCAGATTAGATCCCAAATCCTTTAATGAATCTCTCAGATCCTTCACAGCAAACAGTAGAAGCTCAAAGAATTCCTCATTGAAGTCTACAGTAAGCACAATAAGAACCAATGCATCAACATAGCTACATCAATGTGCTTATTAAAAGAGGCATTTATCACACTACACTTGATTCAACCAATTTCTGCACCGTTAATTGTTCACAACAGTCAAATTGACCTAAAAAGTATAAAATATTCAAAAATTTGATTCATACATTATATGGGCCATTGCACCTACAATTGAATCATCATCATCATCATACTCAGTAAATCCACCAATAGCACAGCTAAGGTAGGGTCTGAGGAGGGTAAGATGTAGACAGCCTTACCTCTTAACCCGTAGGAATAGAGAGGCTGCTTCCAGTGAGACCCCCGGCTCGATAGTGGCTTTGCATCAAGCCTTGGACATAAGGCACATAACACTCAGCAATTGGGACAAAAGCCGATTAGTGCATATACCCCTTGTCTTTTGGCTATCAACTCCACCACATGATGCATATGATTAACCGTCCCTCGCCTTTTAACGTTATTTTCACGAAATTAGTAAAATAACGTTAAAATTAGTGCACTTTCACTTTTGCCCCCCGTGGGCCCACACATATATACATTATACGCGCATACCGCTAGCGGGGCGTATGCACCTACAATTGAATGATTCTCCAAAATCTTCATTGAAGTCTACAGTGAGTAAAATGAGGACCAATACATCGACATAACTACATAGATTCATATCATATTCAATGTGCTTATTAAAAGAGGCGTTTATCCGTTTTCACACTACACTAAAATCAACCACTTTCTGCACCAACAATCGTTCACAACAATCAAAATTGACCTAAACAGCATAATATTATACGCAAACTCGATTATATGTTATCTGAGCCATTTCAACAGCAATTAAATGATGATTCTATAAAAGTTCATACAAATTAGGAGCTTCAAATACCTAATAGACCTCCTAATCAATAGTTTAAATGTGAACACACGATTTGAATAAACTGTATTCCAATTGCAGCAAATAAGTTAAGAGAAACTCACCGCGAAGAATCCGGTGATCGAAGACATACAGAGGAACAACCGTCGAGTGTTTAGAAGCTGCAATTAGGCCTGGATGATCATCGACACGAATATCACTTTTGTACCAAATAACTGCGGCACCTGTGGTTTTTCCGCCATTGGAAGTTGCAAGGGTGTTCAGAGTGGAAAATCTGACGGTTGGAGGAGAAGAAGATCGCACGGGAGCGAGTGAGACGGAGCGGCGGTGATCTGTGACAGTTGGAGTGCGGGAGAAGATAAGCATCGCCATGGAGATAGAGCTCGACTTCCATCAATGGTGACTGGTGGTTACATAGTCGCCAAAACTTGTGGTTGTCAAAATTTCCTCTTCTTTTAAGTTGCCAACGTTCATTTTTGTTTTAGTTTTTCGTTTTTTTTTTTTACATTTTATAAATTATATAAATGGTTTTCGACAAGTTATACCACATCCATTCATTTCTACCGACTTACGTTAAATCTTGTAGGGGTATGAAAAAAATCGAATTAAGCTACAAAATCAAATTAAGAAAACAGAACCAAATAAAAAACTGGTTGTTTGGTTAATTGCTTTTTGAAAATCGAAAGTAGTAAGTTGGTTATGGTTATTAATGTTTACATTCCGCCATAATCAAACCGCACCAAAATCCAAAAAATTCTTGGTCGGATTTTGGACGATTCACCATCTTTTTTTTTCGATACTTGATGTTTTCCTTTTGAACATTTGTTTGGATTTATGGGTTATTTCAAATCATTTTAGCTGAACATTTGTTTGAAGTAATGGATTATATTTTGTTCGTATATTCGGTAATAATTAATTATATTAGTATTATAAATTAAAAGTATTTTTTAATGTTATGTAATATATTAATATACAGAAATGTGTAATAAAAATTTATTCCATGGTAAAATTTTCAAGCCCAAACTCTCAGACCCACCCAAATAATGAACAATTATATTGTTTGAGCTATTTTTTTCTAAGGCCAAATTCAAGATTAACTTACTCGTTATAACATTCAAAATCGATTAACCAAAACGTCATAACCGATCGGTTATGGTTATGATTATCATTAACCGACATCTAGGTTATGATTTTGGGCCAAACCCGACCCATTGTATTAGATTATCTTACATCCCTCCAACTAAAATACAAAGAATTAAATAAAAAAGCACATCAAAAATCCCCCCCCCTTGTCATTTCTCAATCTTTCCTCATTGCTTTATCAAATACCTTTCTTAATCTCACTCTCCAAGCAAAATTTTATTAACATAAACAATGTCCGAGCTATAAATTCGAGAAATCTAAACACCCAGGAACTCTTGATGGTGCCACAGTTGGTATGGCCTAAGGTCATGGTACTTGATAGTAACACAGGTATGGTTGCACGTGGTGGTACCGCATTCGATAATCAGAAACCTAGGGGAAAGAGATAGAGAACGACATTTGAAATAGGGAAAATCAGTATTTCTAAGAACAAGGGACTAGGGGAAGGGACAGTGGTTTCCGAGAATCAAAGCCACTTTCAAACGACTATGTTTATGCACGCTTAAACTAGTGGCTAAAGATGGGCATTAAGGGGACCAAAGGTTCCCTTAAAATAAGTTTCCAATTCAAGTACGCGAACAATCATATATAACCACAAGAGTTTATTTGTTTATTAATTTATTTATAAAACAAAACCTTATCAAAGTAATCACATCATAGAATTGAAGGGAACATGGTCATAGCTAGTTATTACATGCTCAAATAATAGCACAGCGTTGCAAAGGTGATTTGTCGAGGTTAAATCATATGTCATAGGCTCCAATGAAATGTAGAAAGCTAATTGTAACAACCTAGACAAATCCCACCCACATATCGGTCGCAGATAAAAGAAATGTTAGGTTCATAAGACATGTCCCGCCTCAAATATCACCGTTTAAACACATTGGCTATGCATCCCACCACCAACAACAACAACAACCGTACCCAGTTAAGCGTGCTTAAGTTGAAGCAGTACCAAGATGGGTGACCTCCTGAAAAGTCTCCACTTTGGCAACGAAAAACAAATTCATAAGCTCCTAATAGGCAAATGCCACAATATTGGTGGTACGAGAGATCGAATGTTACTGTTGGATTGGTATGCCCAAGTGATATAAGCAAAAGTGCACATATTTTTATATCAACTTACACACACTTTTTATTATGTTTTGTTAAAGAAATATTCAAAATTGACTTATTTATAATTTTCAGGACAAAACAAACACGCCCCGCCCCATGCCTCGCTAGACACGCCCCACGCCTCAGATCCGAAAATTGCTAGACGCCTCCAAAAGACCACGAAGCAAAGCCCATGCAAGAAAAGTCCAGACACGCCCCGTGCCCTAAAGGCACGCCCCCTGTCTCGATACTAGATGACAAAAGTTGACTTCGGGAAGATTTGGAAGATTCGAGGACCCACAAAGTTGACCACGACTCGTGCCTAGCAAACACGCCCTGTGCCTCGCGAACCAGTTATAGCGGTCACTTGGACAGGCACGCCCGGTGTCTCGAGCCCAACCAGCCTATAAATAGAGGCAAACTCCACCATTTCAAGTGCTCAATTCTTCTCCTCTCTTCTCCACAACACATTCTCTTCAATCCACTATCCCTAATCATTGTAATTATTAAGAAAAACTTAAGAATCATTAGTTTAATCAAACTTTTAACAATTAATGTAATCTTTTCAAGTTTGGTAAAAACTAGTTTCATGGCCATTCTTGGCTAGATTCTTGAGGGTGTTTGGGGAAACTTAACCCCTTGATGGGGAGTTAGCTAAGGAAGATCATGGGTAAACGAGGTGTGTGTGTGTGTGTGTATGTTAATGACTTTGGTTAGTTAATAGGTTATTGAAAGTGAGTGAAATATTAGTGTCGCCATTGACTTAGGCCATTCGTATTTCTGCTTAACCCTTAAAATGTCACACCCTGCCCCGTCGCGGATTAGGTGACTGGGGCATGATGATTGTTCATAGCTCATGACAACTAATTAGAAATTTAAATATAATTCATAATAAAACTAAACAAATGTCACAAAACAAATAAAAATTCAGATAATCCATCAATTCAAAACATGACATAAAATAATCCGGTTTATTCTCTAAGGCATCATCCCTGTGTGTCATCATCAACTCTTCAAACCTATTCACATGTCTCATGTGTAAAATTATTTTTGGGTCAACATAAGTCGGTGAGTAAATCTATTGTTTAAAAAAACTGTTTTTGTTTATTTGTTTAAAGATGTAACATGCGATTCAACGGTCATTAAATGATAAAAATAAATAATACCAATAATTAAATCAACATCGTTTAAAATGTGCTAAAGTTTAAATGGACCACAATATCGTTAAACATCTTGAACTGTCAATATTTTTCGGTACTTAATTGTTTATAACACGAACTGTGGTTGACTTTGACAGATAAGCTGGTATGATCTTCTTACACATGTTTGTCGCAAAAAAGGTGTTTGTAAAGATTTACTTACTGCTTTATGATTTGAAAATATACAAAAAGACTTTAGGTGTGTTTTATTATAAAGTTCGAAAAATCAAAAGGATTTTGTTTCTCACTTCCTTGTTTGGATTTACATATTTAACGATACTCGAGTAGATTGTACCATTTAAAATAAGTCTTTACAGAAATTGGTTCGCAAAAATTGTTCGAATAGATTTTAAAATAAAAATGGTTCCAAAGATTGGAGTTCTTCGGAAAAGAATTATAACAACAAGTTCCGAGGTATGGGTTTTTGAAATAAAAGGTTTCTGAATTTTGATGTAAATCTGGAATAGTTTAAACATATTTTGTTCTGTATTTATTCATATTACAGAACAAGGGTTCCGTAGTATTCAAGGGTATAAAAGAGTTAGTTTATTCCAAACTTTATTATCAGTTTTCAAAATTCCAAGGAACAGTGCCTTCGGGCTTTCTGAAAATCATTGTTCTTTCGTTTTTCTTGATTTTCTTGTTCGGATTTTGTTCTCCACTATTAAGGCATGTTCGTTTATCATCATCATCCTTATATGGCTTGAATTTTAACATAAATGTGTTGATTCGATATGTATGATAGTTGGTGTAAGTCCCAAATAACCCCAACCGGATATCACGAACACAATCAAAAGCGCGGAAAACTAATGAAAGTGACAAGAACAAGAACAACTGAATTGATTAGATTGCACACGAGTATGAAACTCGTCTGGTACAACTAACACCCACTCGAAACTAAGAAGAACAACCCTAGCAACAGCCAAAATGAGCAATGTAAATAGCAACCCTAAAATGACCTAGGCTCACCCTATTTATAGTTACATAGGCTGACCTAAATACAAATTGGGCCTAGCCCACATACAATATTAGCTAAATAAGCCCAAAGCATTAGTTACCCCACATGGCTTATCCCAATATTATCTAACCCACTAGAAAACTAAGCCCAATAGCTTATAATAGTGTTTGATAAAGATAAGCGTAAACCTACTAAATTATATGGCCTTACAATATCCCCCTAGGTTTATGCTGTCTTTATCAAACTGTTGTCTTCATCATGTCTCTGTGGGAAGATATTTCATCTCTTCATCTTCAAACTTGGGTCTAATGTTCTTCTTGATCACGATCAGCTTTACTTGAAAATCATTGTTGAAAAGAATGCAAGAGGAGGATTCTCGTCAGCTATTTTCTTCGTCAATCTTTTCTCTTTCAAGCAGGTTCACTGATACTTCTTCACACGTACTTTCACTACCAGACGATAACTCGTATCTGGTTCTTCTGACTCTTGTACACTTTGTCACGATGCTTCATGCTTGATAGCAACTAACATCATCTCACTCTTCGTCAACCACTGTTACTTGATTGAAATCAAGATCTGCACATGTTCAGAAATTCATAAGCAAACATTTCTATGCAACAGGGAGAGTACCATTTGAACACTCGGTACATCCAAGTACTTGTACTCGAACTTCACAATTCAAATTTCTCTCAACTTTCGATGATCAGTCAAATCTTCAAGAACGGTTAATAATTTTTAATTAAACAAATAACCAAGACACTATTTTTGTATATTTGAATTTTCCATTTTTTTAGTTTCTTTTTAATATGAGAACATACACTAAAATGCAGAAACTGATTCAAACAATTTACAGTATACAATTACAATTGCAATGGGATCAAAATCGTTTTCAGGCAGACTAAAGAACACATTTCAGCACGAACTTGTTCAGACTGGTCTAAGTGATTGCCAATATGTTTGTCCACTTAAACTTTAACGCTCAACTTTCAATTTTTCAACTTCGTGAAACACTTAAGGTACTATTATACTATAATACCCGTGTGTCCCATACCATGACATACCCCCGCGATCAAGGTAAGCACCACGATTCATCATAGCAGGTGAGTATACTGAGTTCATCCTTTTGATTTACAACGTCGGACTATTGGTGAACAGGTCAGTACTTTCGTAAAGCAGAGTGACCAATAGAATGTCTAACGAGGGTTAGGCAAATACCTTTTCGGTACGAATATAACTATTTTAGCTCAATGGAATTCCCTCAATTTGAGTTTATATTCCTTTAAGGTTTTTGGCCTCTTTGGCTCTTTTAAGATATCCTGACTGTGCCTAGATCTGCATATAATCTGGATGCAACAGAAGGACAGCCATGATATCCTCGGATGACTCAACAACATAAAGACCCGAAACCTCAGACGTTGGCTATCTATAAATGCAAGATTTAAGATTATAAAATCATACGCCGATGGTATGTTACCCACATGGTACATAGTTCTTTATGTTTGTAGCACTTCATATCTTTTTATCACTTTGAGCGTCAAGCCTATCAACATATCACATTAGATCCTAGTCCTTTCAGCTATAGCACCTTACATGTGTTGGTCAAAACCCTTTAACAGGAACATTTATTTCATTTCCCATTTATGCATTGTTTTAGGATTTTTCCTTTTCTCATGTATCCCCCAAAACGAAGCCTAATATGTAATAAACTCTTTTTGATTTTTTTCTCTTTTTCTTCCTACTAAAGCTATAGATATATACAAATGTCTCTCTATCCCCCTAAATTTGTGCATAAATCTTATGCACAAATTTACCTTATAAACAGAAAGTATGTATATAATGTAACATTTGTAAAAATCGGGTCTTCAAAACCCGCTCCGTTTTGTAATCAAGTACCAAGTTATAAAAGTTGCATTAATTATTTATGATTATTTTGAGTTAAAATGATACATAATTAATAAATAAACTAAACTATAAAAATTATATTTGATAAAAAGTTAAAATAAAATAAATAAAAAATATTTGAAGCTGCTGGGACTCGAACCCGGGTCAGCCAAGACTCTTCAACAACTTATCACTCGCTTCCAAGACCACTCCGCCACAATGTGTTTTCTGTTAACTCTAGGAACACAAATGAAACTTATACACAAACTCAGTTAAACCGATGGTGCCATCTGAATAACGGTAATCGGCAAACCAATCGTCAAATCGTTGTTAATTCACTTGTTCAGCTTATAACCGATGTATTACGGTTTCTAATCAAGTTAAAATTGATTGAACTTTAAGTCTCATCATTTTCGGTTTTTGAAACCGAAAGTTCATCAAAGTTCTGATTTAACTCAAGCTTCAGACCATTCTCGCGATTCAGAACTATCATATCAATACTCAATTTCAATTTCGTCGCATTCTTGAGCCACAAGATCATCTGAATCAGTTCGCCGGAATTCTCTGCAAAAGTCGCCGGAAAACCGTATTCAACACAAACCGGTAAAATACTTCTACTTTATGGTTTCAATCTATTGTTAGAACCTTACTAACATTAACCCATCGCTCAAAATCAACCACAGACGACATTGCTGGACTTTCTGTGTTCGCCGGAAAATTTTTGGAATTGCCGGAAACTCGTTAATTATCGGTATGCACATTCCAACCTACTGATAATCAATACTCACTAGTTCAATTTCATATCTAATCCCTTAAATCTGTTGATAGACTCACTCAGCCGAAGATTCAAAAACAGAGCCGACAAGTTTCGCCGGACTCTCTGAAGAAGACAACCTGTTCGGTATCTTCTTTCCCCAAACTGTTCGGTTTAATGCATTCAAACTAGACATCATGTTTATTAATTAATTTAATCACGAATCGGATTGTTGATTGATGTCTGCGTTTCGTAATGAAGAAGACGAGTTCAGTAATGAGTTAAGATTAATTAAAATTGGAAGTTTAAACAGGTTAGACACACAGTCCAGCGGTGGACTGTGTGCAAACAAAAACTATACACGTCCCGAGTTCGATCCTTGCTACACGCACGCCTTGTGTAATAACATGCCTTTTTGATCAAGAACTAAACCGGGTTAAAACAGATAGTTGTTAAGTATAATAAAAACCAAGAATATAACCGGGTTAGACACACAGTCCAGTGGTGGACTGTGTGCAACATGAACTACACGTCGCGCGTTCGAAACTCGTCACGAGCACCGGTCCGATTGAATTAAAACGTTTTTGCAAATAAAGGAAATTTCGGTTAATTCAAATAAGTGTATAAATATAATTAAAAACGAGTTTATTTCGGGTTAGACACGTAGCTCAGTTGGTAGAGTTGCGTGCACGCGAACGGGAGGTCGCCGGTTCGAATCCCACCCGGCGCAGGTTGATTCGCTGACCGAACCGGTCAACGGTCAACGCTTAAAAAAAATAAATATTTTTTTATATTTTTATTTATTTAATTTAATTTAAAAATCAATTAAAAATACTTAAAAATAACATTTTTAAAGATAGAAAATAGCTATAAACTCACAAAAATATATATAAAAATTTCATTAAAATCCTTGATAAAATCCATCCATTTATTATATTTTTCCATTATTATCTAGGTTAGTATTCCTCGTTGATCAACTCATCTAAATCGTGCGCATCTCACCATCTCCAATCCAACGCACCCAAAGTGAGCGAATCTTACAAATTCCCCGTTTTAATCACGTATTTGGGGTGTATCATGTGTCTTTGTTTATATACATATTATAACTAAACCATTGTGCATACATCATATCATGAACACGTGTATTTAGTTTGTTGCTGTTAAGTAGTTATCATTGGATGTAATTTATTATTTCAGTACATGCAATTGCCGAGGCCGCTGCTCCCCATTTATGAGTGTTGAGCCTGTTCCCCATTTTATTATGCGGTTGAAACTGGCGTGCCCGCATACGATCGGCTCCGTTTGATTGAGCCTTGATCGCACAGTTCATTTTACATTTTCAGTACATGCAATACGATCGGCTCCGTTTGATTGAGCCTTGATCGCACAGTTCATTTATGTTAGTTATCGTATGATATTGGTATATTCATGTATGCTAGCAAGTGTTATTGTATGTTATAATTGTAACTGCTATTTGCCAATGCTTGATTACTTACATTTGCTCATTTATGATTATGCACAATATTTCATTGATAAACTAACCATAAAATCATTATCAAATGTTTATCTAATAAGGTTCACTCGCCAACTTATGTTGACCCAAAAACTCCCATTTTACACATGATACAGGTGAACCAACAGCAGCTAGGAACACATAGGACCTGGATTAGAAGAATAAAACGATTTAGTATTGGGATTGTTATGTTTGGTTATTTCCTTGTATTGAATGAACATGTTTGGATTTTTGAAAATGTAACTTTGACTTTATTAATTATGAAACATAATAGTAAATGTCATGTCCTTTGGTGATAACCCAATTATGCCCCGACTCTTATTTCCGCTGCGGGTCGGGGTGTGACAGATTGGTATCAGAGCCGGGTTATAGGGATATAGAATAGGTTATTAGACCCTTAGAGCCTATACTATAGTCGATTAGAAACTTATAAGAATTTTGTGTGTTATATGCCAAATTTCATGATGTTTATATGTTTTATGTTAAATGTTACATTTGATATTGTGCAAGCATGTTCATAAGTATGTATTATCAAATAATGCCTATCATGAAATCGTATGCTCATAACATATCACATCCATGAAAGCACACACCACATCATGATTGATTTTACAATGATTTTCGTGTTTTCAAATCTCATCAAAGTGAGTTCTCATGACGGGCATGTAGTAACTGGAAGGGTACTAGTACCGGTAGTCGGAACGTCCTGTCTAGGCTGGCATTCGTATAAATCCAAAATAAAGGACCAGTTTGCCTACCTGGGGACTAACGATGAGAGTACGAAGTACTTATTAGGCCAAAGCATGCTATACCAAACGTCGTGTGAACTAATCCCACTTTGAGTTGTCATTGTGTCTACACCTGGACACGTTCCGACCAAACATCTCATGAACATATTTTGTGGTTTGCATTCGGGGGATGCGAGTGTTAAATTGCCAATACTAATGTGAATCCTACCAAGCCAATAGCCATGGGGGCCCACATGACTATGTAGGTGAAGGTATGGGGGACATTTGAGGCCCAACATGAGCGAACCCAAGACATCCTATGGATGTAGTTGCATTATTGATATTTATGTTATTTACATTTTCTTAAAGACACATGACACCTAAAAAGACACCATAAACTCACAATCTTCTCATTTTATGATCCTGTAGATGTCGTCTAGACAGCATCGAAGGGGTAAAAGATCGGGAAAGTCTCATGAACGTTTGGCCACTCATATCGCGAAACAAATGGCCACGATATTGCCTGACATCGTGGTACAAGTGCAACAAGCCCTTGCTACAAATCCTACTAACCCTCCTCAACAACAGGACCAGAACATCGACAACCCTCCTACAAACAAGTGCTCTTACAAACATTTTAAGTCCTGTGATCCTCCAAAATTCGAAGGGACCGAGGGTGTCACTGCTCTCCTACATTGGTTCGAGGAGATGGAAAACGCCTTCCTAAACTGCGATTGTCCTGAGGATCGCAAGGTCCGTTACGCCACCGGGAGACTACTTGGTGTAGCTCTCACTTGGTGGAATACTGAGAAAGGAAAGAGGGGAACTGAAGATGCAATGGCCTTAACTTGGGAGGAGTTAAGGGAAATCATGACTAGGCGTTTCTGTCCTAGAAGTGAAATTAAGAAGTTGGAGGATGAATTTCATGCTCTAAGGCAAAAGGAGGGTGATCACTCTACTTACAACAAGAGGTTCTTGGAGTTGAACCAAATGGTTCCAAAGTTATTCACTCTAACCTATCGTCTGATCGAGCATTATATTCGAGGACTTCCCTCGAAAATCCAAGATTCGGTTCTCAGCGTTTCACCGGTAACACTTGAAGCTGCCATGGAGTTGGCAACTGAACTGACAGAAAACCGAATTCGCAAGGGGAAGTTCAAAGAAGAGAAGAAGAAAGCCCCTGTTGAGGGACAAACCTCAAACCACCCCATACCTTCCTCTAAGTTTGCTAACAAGAGGAAGCGTAACACCAGGAATTTTGCAGTCACCCAAACCAACACCCCTATTCCTGCTGCACCCATCACTCAAGTCACTCCTTCACCCGCGCCATACAGAAGACCCTACACAGGCCCATTACCAAATTGTAACCGTTGTCAGTATCACCACTCCCCTGATCATCCTTGCCAATACTGCACCGGCTGCGGTCGCGCAGGACATACTGTTCAAAACTGCCGCATGCCTCAACGAACAAACCGCCACCAACCTTTAACCCAAACCCACCAACAGTTAATGGGTCAAGCACAACAACAACTACCATTTCCACCCACCCAACATTTAGCCCAAACATACTACCAACCCAATTACCCTATGGGCCAACCTATGCGGGCTTGTTTCAATTGCGGCGACCCAAGTCATTCCAGAAACACATGTCCAAGGCTGGTTAATATTATTCATGCTCAGGCCCAAGCCAACCCTGTGAATCAAGCGAACCAAGCTCCTCCACCTGCTAGAGGAAGAGCTTTCAATATTAACGCGAACCAGGCCAGAGCTGACGGCAATGTGGTCAACGATACGTTTATTATAAATGGTAGATATGCCTCTATGTTATTTGATACTGGTGCGGATAGAAGTTTCGTGTCATTAGAATTTGAACCTATCTTAAGCAAAAATCGGGATAAGCTCGCGGAATCCATAACGGTGGAAGTTGCGGACGGAAAACCAGTTTCATTAGACTCTATTTTACGCAACTGTACACTCACCTTAAACGACCACGATTTCTCAGTCGACCTTATTCCTATGAAGCTGGGAAGTTTCGACATCATAATCGGTATGGATTGGCTCAGTCAACATCATGCGGAAGTTGTATGTCGTGAAAAATTTATTCGTATTCCTCTTTCAAACGGTCAGACTCTTCGAATCATTGGAGAAACCTCGTCGAAAGGGCTCAACTTAATGTCTTGTCTTCAAGCTCAAAAATATCTTCGCAAGAATTATGTCGCGTTTTTAGCCCATATCATCAAGAAGGGGACCACAGAGAAGAAACTTGAAGATATTCCTGTAGTAAAATATTTTCCACAAGTTTTTCCTGACGACATTGCAGGACTGCCTCCAATCAGAGATGTCGAATTCCGTATTGATCTTATACCTGGTGCTACACCAGTTGCAAAGTCTCCATATAGGTTAGCCCCCTCTGAAATGCAAGAGCTAGCCAGTCAATTGCAAGAGTTGACTGACAAGGGATTCATACGTCCCAGCTCATCGCCTTGGGGTGCACCTGTCCTTTTCGTAAAGAAGAAAGATGGATCTTATCGTATGTGCATCGACTACAGAGAGCTCAACAAGTTAACCATCAAAAATCGCTATCCTTTACCTCGCATAGATGATCTTCTTGACCAACTACAAGGTGCCAGCTGCTTTTCGAAAATCGATCTTCGATCTGGCTATCATCAGCTTAGAGTGCATGAAGAAGACGTCCCTAAGACTGCTTTTCGAACTCGTTATGGCCACTATGAATTCATGGTTATGCCGTTTGGATTAACCAACGCACCAGCTGTCTTCATGGACCTAATGAACAGAGTCTGCAAACCTTACCTTGATCGATTTGTTATAGTTTTCATCGACGATATTCTTATTTATTCAAAATCTAAAGCTGATCATGAGCGTCACTTCGACTCGTTCTTGCACTTCTAGAAAAGGAAAAGCTTTATGCCAAGTTCTCTAAATGTGAAGTCTGGTTAAAAGAGGTGCAATTCCTCGGGCATGTAGTCAATGACAAAGGAATACATGTTGACCCTTCAAAGATCAAGGCAGTTCAAGAATGGCAAGCTCCACGTACACCAACTGAAGTAAGATCTTTTCTTGGACTAGCTGGCTATTATCGTCGGTTCATTTCAAACTTCTCTCGCATTGCTGTGCCACTCACGGCTTTAACCCATAAGGGAAAACCATTCGTATGGGGACCCAAGCAAGAAGAAGCTTTTCAAACTCTTAAACAAAAACTTTGTGATGCACCAATCCTCACTCTTCCCGAAGGTTGTGATGATTTCATAGTCTATTGCGACGCGTCAGGGCAAGGATTAGGTTGCATTCTCATGCAAAGAGGAAAAGTCATAGCTTATGCCTCGAGGCAATTCAAGACACATGAAAAGAACTACACCACTCATGACCTAGAACTTGGAGCCGTTGTATTCGCTCTTAAGATATGGAGACATTATCTCTATGGTACTAAGTGTGAAATATACACTGACCACAAGAGTCTTCAACATATCTTTAATCAAAAAGAGTTAAATATGAGGCAACGAAGATGGGTCGAACTCCTGAATGATTACGACTGTGAAATTAGATACCACCCTGGTAAAGCAAATGTGGTGGCTGATGCACTTAGTCGAAAGGGTTATGCGAACTCCATTCATCTTCTATGTTCGCAAATTGTAACCGACATTAAAGATCAAATTCGAGAAGCTCAACACGTTTCAATAACAGAAGAAGATGTACGAAAAGAGATGTCCTGTGGAGCCGAGCTAAAACTTGAAACTAAATCAGATGGTATCCTGTATTACCTAGATCGCATCTGGATTCCTAACCACAGCAATCTTCGTGAAACTCTTATGAATGAAGCTCACAAAACGCGATATTCTATACACCCAGGAGCCGATAAGATGTATCAAGACCTACGATACACCTATTGGTGGCCTGGAATGAAGAAGGATATTGCCGTTTTTGTTTCCAAGTGTCTCACATGTTCCAAGGTGAAGGCTGAACACCAAAGACCCTCAGGACTTCTAGTCCAACCAGAAATACCTGTATGGAAGTGGGAAAATATAACCATGGATTTCATTACCGGGTTACCTCGCACTTCTGGTGGGTATGACACTATATGGGTGATTATAGACCGACTTACAAAATCAGCTCACTTTATTCCTATTCGAGAAGATTTCAAGAACGAAAAGCTTGCTCGTATTTATATCAACGAAATCGTAAGCCGACATGGGGTACCATTAAGTATTATTTCTGATCGTGATGGTCGTTTCACCTCACGAACATGGCAAGCAGTACAATCCGCTATGGGCACACGATTAGATCTCAGTACCGCCTATCATCCTCAAACTGATGGACAGTCTGAGCGCACCATTCAAACTCTTGAGGATATGCTTAGAGCATGTGTCATAGACTTCAAGGGAAATTGGGATGCCCACCTACCGTTAGTTGAATTTTCGTACAACAACAGCTATCATTCGAGCATCGGCATGGCACCTTTTGAAGCCTTATATGGTCGAAAGTGCCGATCTCCTGTGTGTTGGCACGAAATTGGGGAAGCACAAATTACTGGTCCAGAATTGATCCAAGAAACCACAGATAAGATCCATCAAATTCGAAACAATCTTCTAGCGGCTCAAAGTCGTCAAAAGAGTTACGCAGATAAACGACGGAAGCCCTTAGAGTTTAACATTGGTGATCATGTGCTTTTAAAAGTATCACCGTGGAAGGGAGTAGTTCGTTTTGGTCAAAAGGGGAAGCTAGCACCACGTTACGTAGGACCTTTCAAGATTCTCGAAAGAGTAGGTCCTGTAGCATACAAGCTTGACCTACCGGAAGAACTCAACAGAATTCATCCCACATTCCACGTGTCGAACTTGAAGAAGTGCCTCGCTGATGAGAATCTCCATATTCCGCTGGAAGATATTCAGATTGATGAATCCATGCATTTTATTGAAAGACCAGTGGAGATCATGGACTATGGGAAGAAGCGTCTTCGTCGAAGTCGCATTCCAATTGTTAGGGTACGCTGGGAGTCGAAACGGGGACCTGAGTTTACTTGGGAACGTGAAGACTCAATGCGTGAAAAATACCCGCATCTTTTTCCTACTACTTCAACTACTTAAATTTCGGGACGAAATTCCTAAAAGTAGGGGATACTGTAACATTTGTAAAAATCGGGTCTTCAAAACCCGCTCCGTTTTGTAATCAAGTACCAAGTTATAAAAGTTGCATTAATTATTTATGATTATTTTGAGTTAAAATGATACATAATTAATAAATAAACTAAACTATAAAAATTATATTTGATAAAAAGTTAAAATAAAATAAATAAAAAATATTTGAAGCTGCCGGGACTCGAACCCGGGTCAGCCAAGACTCTTCAACAACTTATCACTCGCTTCCAAGACCACTCCGCCACAATGTGTTTTCTGTTAACTCTAGGAACACAAATGAAACTTATACACAAACTCAGTTAAACCGATGGTGCCATCTGAATAACGGTAATCGGCAAACCAATCGTCAAATCGTTGTTAATTCACTTGTTCAGCTTATAACCGATGTATTACGGTTTCTAATCAAGTTAAAATTGATTGAACTTTAAGTCTCATCATTTTCGGTTTTTGAAACCGAAAGTTCATCAAAGTTCTGATTTAACTCAAGCTTCAGACCATTCTCGCGATTCAGAACTATCATATCAATACTCAATTTCAATTTCGTCGCATTCTTGAGCCACAAGATCATCTGAATCAGTTCGCCGGAATTCTCTGCAAAAGTCGCCGGAAAACCGTATTCAACACAAACCGGTAAAATACTTCTACTTTATGGTTTCAATCTATTGTTAGAACCTTACTAACATTAACCCATCGCTCAAAATCAACCACAGACGACATTGCTGGACTTTCTGTGTTCGCCGGAAAATTTTTGGAATTGCCGGAAACTCGTTAATTATCGGTATGCACATTCCAACCTACTGATAATCAATACTCACTAGTTCAATTTCATATCTAATCCCTTAAATCTGTTGATAGACTCACTCAGCCGAAGATTCAAAAACAGAGCCGACAAGTTTCGCCGGACTCTCTGAAGAAGACAACCTGTTCGGTATCTTCTTTCCCCAAACTGTTCGGTTTAATGCATTCAAACTAGACATCATGTTTATTAATTAATTTAATCACGAATCGGATTGTTGATTGATGTCTGCGTTTCGTAATGAAGAAGACGAGTTCAGTAATGAGTTAAGATTAATTAAAATTGGAAGTTTAAACAGGTTAGACACACAGTCCAGCGGTGGACTGTGTGCAAACAAAAACTATACACGTCCCGAGTTCGATCCTTGCTACACGCACGCCTTGTGTAATAACATGCCTTTTTGATCAAGAACTAAACCGGGTTAAAACAGATAGTTGTTAAGTATAATAAAAACCAAGAATATAACCGGGTTAGACACACAGTCCAGCAGTGGACTGTGTGCAACATGAACTACACGTCGCGCGTTCGAAACTCGTCACGAGCACCGGTCCGATTGAATTAAAACGTTTTTGCAAATAAAGGAAATTTCGGTTAATTCAAATAAGTGTATAAATATAATTAAAAACGAGTTTATTTCGGGTTAGACACGTAGCTCAGTTGGTAGAGCTGCTTGCACGCGAACGGGAGGTCGCCGGTTCGAATCCCACCCGGCGCAGGTTGATTCGCTGACCGAACCGGTCAACGGTCAACGCTTAAAAAAATAATATTTTTTTTATATTTTTATTTATTTAATTTAATTTAAAATCTATTAAAAATACTTAAAAATAACATTTTTAAAGATAGAAAATAGCTATAAACTCACAAAAATATATATAAAAATTTCATTAAAATCCTTGATAAAATCCATCCATTTATTATATTTTTCCATTATTATCTAGGTTAGTATTCCTCGTTGATCAGCTCATCTAAATCGTGCGCATCTCACCATCTCCAATCCAACGCACCCAAAGTGAGTGAATCTTACAAATTCCCGTTTTAATCACGTATTTGGGGTGTATCATGTGTCTTTGTTTATATACATATTATAACTAAACCATTGTGCATACATCATATCATGAACACGTGTATTTAGTTTGTTGCTGTTAAGTAGTTATCATTGGATGTAATTTATTATTTCAGTACATGCAATTGCCGAGGCTGCCGCTCCCCATTTATGAGTGTTGAGCCTGTTCCCCATTTTATTATGCGGTTGAACCTGGCGTGCCCGCATACGATCGGCTCCGTTTGATTGAGCCTTGATCGCACAGTTCATTTTACATTTTCAGTACATGCAATACGATCGGCTCCGTTTGATTGAGCCTTGATCGCACAGTTCATTTATGTTAGTTATCGTATGATATTGGTATATTCATGTATGCTAGCAAGTGTTATTGTATGTTATAATTGTAACTGCTATTTGCCAATGCTTGATTACTTACATTTGCTCATTTATGATTATGCACAATATTTCATTGATAAACTAACCATAAAATCATTATTAAATGTTTATCTAATAAGGTTCACTCGCCAACTTATGTTGACCCAAAAACTCCCATTTTACACATGATACAGGTGAACCAGCAGCAGCTAGGAACACATAGGACCTGGATTAGAAGAATAAAACGATTTAGTATTGGGATTGTTATGTTTGGTTATTTCCTTGTATTGAATGAACATGTTTGGATGTTTGAAAATGTAACTTTGACTTTATTAATTATGAAACATAATAGTAAATGTCATGTGCTTTGGTGATAACCCAATTATGCCCCAACTCTTATTTCCGCTGCGGGTCGGGGTGTGACCTACAATAAAAATGATAGAAAATGAAAATAATTTTGTTGTTTTCGGTTAACCATTCCATTATCAGATTTTATACTAATCAATATCAAGATTAGAACACGAAATTTAAGTTTGTGCATTTTTCGCTGATCTTTTCTTACCTCCCTTATCTCCTCTAAAGTAAACATGTCAACTGTAAAAATATAACCTTTTGTAACAGTTAGATGTTACCCGTTAATTCTCTGGAACAATCGCTATCAACATTCCAAGGAAAGTCAACAGCTCCTCCTTGGTTGTCCCTGAAAAAAGAGGAGATTAGTAAGACATTGGTACCCAGGCCATCGTGGTCCTGGGATTTCCTGAAGCATCAACATAAGATACTTCTCGTAAGCACATGTCCCCTTTTGCTTCAAGAACTGGTGATGTTGCTGCTTTGTGTTTTGCTTTCCAGATTTGTTTAGGCTTTTCTAATTTCTTAGGTGCCTTTGGCACAACAATTTGCTTTTCAACCTTAGTAATTTTGAAACTTGTTTAGGTTTCAAAGCTTGCTTTCTTTTAGCTTTGGCAGCATTCCAATCCCCATCAGAAGGTTTAACCTTGAGATGCTTATTCATCGTTGCCTTAGGCTTTTCAACCTTCATTGGCTTACAATAAGATCTGTCCCTCGGTGTAACCCTCTGATGCTGTGTATAATATGGCACATAGAGACGATGTGTGCAATTCCTTGCAATGTGACTAGGTATGCCGCAGTTGTAGCATGTTTGCTTCTTTACATAAGGAGCATATCCCGATCCATTTGAACCAATTGATGATGAATTTGAGTTAAAAGATCTGTTGGATGATTTATTTGCAAACTGTGCAAACATTTTGCTCTGCTTCTTATGTCCCTGTCTGCAACAGTTAGAACATTCACTGTTAGATTTAGCAGTTTTATTTAAAGCTGTTGGTTTTGGAGGCACGTATTTATTTGACATGCCTCTCAAAACTGGTTTGGAAGCAGCCCTTTTCACATATGGAGGGGCATCAACATACAAATTTGA
Source organism: Scalesia atractyloides (assembly GCA_947069175.1). NCBI lineage: Eukaryota > Viridiplantae > Streptophyta > Magnoliopsida > Asterales > Asteraceae > Scalesia > Scalesia atractyloides. The sequence continues at coordinate 36,663,026 of CAMTDV010000030.1, forward strand.
CTTTTTTAAACAAACATCAGTAGTCTTTTGGCAAACAATATCATCCCCCTCAACCTTTACCTCTACTTTTATCTCATCTACACATGAAGTAGAAGAATTAGTATCGTTCACACATTTAACCTCAAGGACTATTGGCCTCACCACACTTGTACCAACATTCTTAAACGAGGCTTCCTCACATTCTTCTACATTTTTGACGGGCCTTGTCGTTTCAATTTCAGATGTTGTGAGCTCAGATAATGTTTCACAGCTAGATTCAACAAAAAACCTCTGGGGTTTCACAATTAGTTGTTTCTGAAGAATCACATGGAGAGTCAGATGAATTATTTGATTCAGATTGTTTGCTTGATTCAAATTCTTTGAAGAACTTAGCCAGATCGTTCATCATAGCAAACTCAAAACATGTTGACTTGTTTTGAGACTTTTCCTTTTGATTTTTGCAGTTCTGATGGTTTTTGAGAAATTGTTGATTCAATATTATCTAACACTTGAAAATGTTTATCAACATCAGCATTTCTCTCAAAACTTAGAGTCTCAGTCTACTTTGAAAGATAAGTAGGGGATACTGTAACATTCGTCGTAAAACGGGTTTCAATACTTTAGAGTTTAAAAACCATAATTAATAAATAATAATAATAAAATTAAATAATAAAACAGAATGGGGTAGCCGGGTCTCGAACCCGGGTCTCCCACTTATACACACACAGCTTTCACCACTACACTACACACACATTTGTGATTAAAACTAAAAACAATTAAGTTTTATATAAAGACTCGCATATCATCTGTTTGAATCGCGACTGAACCGCCAACTTCAATCAAGCAATGTCTGTTTTTAGAACGGAAACAGTTACGATATTCGAAATCAAAATCGGATTAAAACTCCGAACCGTTCAAAAAATTGAAATCATCAATTCGTAATTCAAGATCCGAAATCAGAAAAACCGCCAATCATCTTCATCAAAGTCAATCAATGCTTTCGGTTATTTGTTCATGTATAACTGATCCTTTGATAAGTTTCAAATCGGTAATCATGTATAATGATTATAACCGATTTTGAAGTTAAAGACCGAGGGGTTATAACTGAGACCTTGGGTGATTATAAATACCAGTTAAACCATACCGTCGCCCAGTTGCTCCTCAAATTCAAACCTTTCTGCTCTCTCCAAACCTCGCTGGAATTGTCTGATAGTCGCCAGAAAATATCACCGAAAACCGAAGCTTTACTTCATATCGGTATAATTCTCAACTCTTTCTGTAATCTACTATTCAGCATGTATTAATCTTAATTAGTCAACCAGGTTTTGTTTCAAACAATTTTCGGTCGAGTTATAAGTTCTGTGTTTTTAAAGTGAAGAAGATGAAGTTTAAGATGTATACTAATATAATTAAAATCGGGTATTTAACCGGGTTAGACACACAGTCCAGCGGTGGACTGTGTGCAAATACAAAACACACGTCCCGGGTTCGAATCACACATGTTTCCGACTTTCCGCAATAAAACCAACATTTTTAACTTATTTCAGATTAATTCACAGCATATATATAAAATTAATATAATCCAGTGTTCATACAGATTAGACACATAGCCCAACTGGTTGGGCTGTGTGCACTCGAACCCGAAGGTCCCGAGTTCGATTCCGGGATTCTGTAAATCATTTTTAATAAAAACTAAATAAGGTTAAAGCTAGTTAGTATATATATATAATTAAAACAGAGAATATTTCGGGTTAGACACGTAGCTCAGTTGGTAGAGCTGCGTGCACGGATACGAGAGGTCCCGAGTTCGAACCTCACTCGCCGCCTGGAATTCATGCTGTCTGACCGGTCAGACCTGACAAAGTCAACCCATTATTTGTTTTCTTATTTTCTTTTTATTAAATTGAAAAAATTAGTTAAAAACACTTAAAATAAAGATTTTGAAGGTTAAAAATTTGCATTAAACTCACAAAAATAAATCTAAAAATCTCATTAAAGAGCACTAATTAAAAATAATAATCTCAAATAAAATTTATTTATTTATCGAATCATTTTGTTATTATTTAGGTTAGTTTTCCCTCGTCGGTTGAATCATAAATTCGTGTGCATTCATCGTCATCAAGAAACGCATCCACTGTGAGTGAACCTCTACCAATTCCCCGTTTTAATCATGTTTTGGGGTGTATCATGCGTCGTACTATTCTTTTATTTTATTTAAACACTTGTGCATACATCATATCCGTGATCAAATGTGTATTGATTGTTGTGTGAATTATATGTAGATTGAATTTATCATTTCAGTGCACGCATTTCATTAGGCCCATCAGTTCCCCGTGGGATACGGGTTGAGCATCAGGAGCCTCATTAGATCGGCTCCGTTTGATTGAGCCTTGATCTTAAATACATCATCATTCATGTCATATACTCATCTAAAGTGGTTTGTGATTGTTTATATATATATGTTTGCTCACATGTGATTAATGCACGAATTTTCTTTAATAAATAAAACAAGAAATTAGTTAAAATGTTTTATCAAGGTTCACTCGCCAACTTTTGTTGACCCAAATTCTCCCCCGTTTTAAACATGATACAGGTGATCCAGCCGAGACAGGAAACACTTAGGATGGCCTAGAAGAATAAACAAGTTTATGCTTTGGAATAAATATATAGTTTCATTTTCCTTTGTAATTGTATGAATTTTGTTTTTGGATATTTAAGTTTGTAATTTGAATTTAATAAATATGAAACATCTTAGTAAATATCATGAGCTTTGGTGATAACCCAATTATGCCCCGACTTTTATTCCGCTGCGAGTCGGGGTGTGACAGATTGGTATCAGAGCTTGTGACTATAGGGATATAGGATAGGTTATTAGACGCCTAGAGCCAATACTATAGTTGATTAAATTTTAATTGTTTATGCGTTACATGCAAAATTTATGATGTTTATATGTTTCATGTTTATTTTCACACCCAATGTTATGCAAGCACGCTCACAAATATATGTTATTATGCAATGCTCATCATAAATCATATCCTCATAACATATCATATCTATGAGAGTACACACCTCACGATTTCCATGATTTTTGCAATGATTTTTGTATTTTTCAAATCACATCAAAATGAGTTCTCATGACGGGCATGTAGTAACTGGAAGGGTACGAGTACCGGTAGTCGGAACGTCCTGTCTAGGCTTGGCATTCGTATAAATCCAAAATAAAGGACAGTTTGCCTACCTGGGGACTAACGATGAGAGTACGAAGGACCTATTAGGCCAAAGCATGCTATACCAAACGTCGTGTGAGCTAACCCCACTTTGAGTTGTCATTGTGTCTACACCTGGACACCCTCCTACCATACATCTCGCAATCATATTTTACGATTTTCATTCGGGTGGTGCGAGTGTTAACCCGCCGACACCAATGTGAATCCTACCAAGCCCAATAGTCATGGGGGCCCACATGACTACATAGGCAATGGTATGGGGGACATTTGGAGGCCCAAACATGAGCAAACCCAAGACATCCTATGGATGTAGTTAAATTATTGTCAGTTATGTTGTTTTTCATTCTTTTTACGACACATGACACCTAGAAAATTCTTAAACTCACAATCTTCCTATATATGTTCCTGTAGATGTCGGCTAGGCAACTACGTGGAGGTAGAAAGTCAGGAAAGTCAAGCGAACGCTTGGCCACACAAATTGCTAAACAAATGGCCGCAGTGCTTCCTGACATCGTGCTTCAAGTTCAACAAGCTCTCAACGTTAATCCCATCAACCCTCCCAACCAAGAAGACCAGAGCGTCGCCAACCCTCCTTCCAAAACCCCCAAGTGCACCTACAAACACTTCAAATCCTGCGATCCCCCAAAATATGAAGGGACCGAAGGTGTTACCGCCCTCCTTCACTGGTTTGAAGAAATGGAAAACACTTTCCTCAATTGCGATTGTCCCGAGGACCGTAAGGTACGTTACGCGACTGGAAGACTGTTTGGGGTAGCCCTTACCTGGTGGAACACGGAAAAGGGTAAGCGAGGAGTTGAATATGCCATGGCCTTAACATGGGAAGAGTTAAGGGAACTCATGACAAGACGCTTCTGTCCAAGAAGCGAAATCAAAAAGCTGGAAGACCAATTCCACGCACTGAAACAAAAGGAAGGAGACCACACTTCATATAATAAGAGATTTCTCGAGTTGAACCAGATGATCCCAAATTTGTTCACCCCCTTGTACCGCTTAGTTGAACACTACATTTGAGGCCTCCCCTCGAAAATTCAAGATTCGGTTTTAAGCACTTCGCCTGCAACACTTGAAGCCGCAATGGAGTTAGCTACCGAACTCACTGAAAATCGCATTCGAAATGGCAAGTTCAAAGATGAGAAGAAGAAAGCACCCATTGAGACCCCAACTCCAAACCACCCAGTCTCATCCTCGAAGTTTGCTGGTAAGAGGAAGCGAAATGGCAAGAATTTTGCTGTCACTCAAACCAACCCTCCTATCACTGTTGCACCAATCACCCAAATTGCTCCTCCAGCTGCACCATTCAAAAACCCATATACTGGCCCACACCCAAAATGCAACCGCTGTCAATACCATCACCCTTCGAAAATCCCTGCCAAAATTGCACAAGTTGTGGCTGTGCGGGTCACATCATCCAAACCTGTCGTACCCTTCAACGAATGAACTGCAATGAACTCCAACCCAAACCCAAAATCAGATAGTGGGTCAAACCCAACAACCCTTACTTCTACGACCTTCACAACACGCAGCCCAACCTTACTACCAACCCAACTATCCCATGATGCAACCCATGCGAGCTTGTTTCAACTGTGGGGACCCAAACCACTTCAGGAACACATGTCCACGCCTAGTGAACATCATCCATGCCCAAGCTCACGCAAACCCGGTAAACCAAGCTAACCAAGCTCCCCCACCTGCCAGAGGGAGAGCTTTCAATATCAATGCCAACCAAGCCAGGGCTGACAACAACGTGGTCAACGGTACGTTTCTCATCAGTGGTAGTTATGCATCCATATTATTCGATACTGGTGCGGATAAGAGCTTTGTGTCCATAGAATTTGAACCTATCCTCAACCAACCTCGTGTTAATCTCATCGAATCTCTAACGGTGGAAGTTGCTGACGGAAAACCCGTTTCATTAAATTCTATTATACGCAATTGTACTCTCACCCTAAATGATCACGATTTTCCAATTGACCTTATTCCTATGAAGTTGGGAAGTTTCGATGTTATAATCGGTATGGACTGGCTCAGCCAGCATCACGCTGAAGTGGTGTGCCACGAAAAATTCATTCGCATTCCTCTTGTAGACGGTCTGACACTACGTATTTTTGGGGAAACCCCTTCGAAAGGACTCAAATTAATGTCCTGCCTTCAAGCCCGAAGATATCTCCGCAAGAACTATGTCGCATTCCTAACTCACGTTGTCAAAAAGGGAAACAAGGAGAGGAAACTCGAAGATATCCCAATTGTGAAGGAATTCCTACAAGTCTTTCCCGACGACATTTCAGGACTTCCTCCGGTGAGAGAAGTCGAATTTCGCATCGATCTTATACCTGGCGCTACACCAGTCGCAAAATCTCCTTATAGGTTAGCCCCATCCGAAATGCAAGAGCTGGCCAGTCAACTGCAGGAGCTGACTGACAAAGGATTCATACGTCCTAGCTTATCGCCTTGGGGTGCACCTGTTCTTTTTGTGAAGAAGAAAGATGGAATGTTTCGCATGTGCATCGATTATAGAGAACTCAACAAGTTAACGGTTAAAAATCGCTATCCACTGCCTCGCATTGATGACCTCCTAGACCAACTTCAAGGAGCCACCTGCTTTTCAAAAATCGACCTTCGTTCTGGTTATCATCAGCTCAGAGTGCACGAAGAAGATATCCCAAAAACCGCCTTCCGGACTCGTTATGGTCATTACGAATTCATGGTCATGCCTTTCGGTTTAACCAACGCCCCCGCTGTCTTCATGGATTTAATGAATAGGGTATGCAAACCCTACCTCGACCGTTTCGTCATAGTCTTCATCGACGACATCCTTATTTACTCCAAGTCTAAATCCGATCATGAGTGACACCTTCGACTCATCCTTACACTCTTAAGGACTGAAAAGCTTTACGCTAAGTTCTCAAAATGCGAATTCTGGTTAGGAGAAGTACAATTCCTTGGACATGTCGTCAATGACAAGGGAATTCATGTCGATCCTTCAAAAATCAAGGCAGTACAGGAATGGCAAGCGCCACGTACCCCTACCGAAGTTAGGTCATTTCTTGGTTTGGCTGGTTACTATCGACGCTTCATTGCCAATTTTTCCCGCATTGCTGTACCACTCACGGCCTTGACCCATAAAGGAAAACCCTTCATATGGGGACCTAAGCAAGAGGAGGCCTTCCAAACTCTAAAGCAAAAACTTTGTGATGCACCTATCCTCACACTCGCTGAGGGTTGCGATAACTTTGTGGTATATTGCGACGCATCAGGGCAAGGGCTAGGCTGTGTATTGATGCAAAGAGGAAAAGTGATAGCCTATGCCTCTAGGCAACTCAAGGTTCACGAGAAGAATTAAACCACCCACGACCTGGAACTTGGAGCCGTTGTGTTCGCTTTCAAGATATGGAGACATTACCTCTACGGTACAAAGTGTGAAATATACACTGACCACAAGAGTCTCCAACATATCTTCAACCAGAAGGAGTTGAATATGAGGCAACGAAGATGGGTCGAACTTCTCAACGACTACGACTGTGAAATTCAGTATCATCCTGGCCAGGCAAACGTGGTGGCCGATGCGCTCAGTCGAAAAGGTTATGCGAACTCTATTCGTCTTCTATGTTCGCAAATCATAACCGACATCAAAGATCGAATCCGGGCAGCTCAACATGTTTCTGTAACAGAAAATGACGTACGCGATGAGCTGTCATGTGGAGCTGAACTCAAAATCGAAACCAAATCCGACGGTATTCTATACTATTTAAACCGCATATGGATTCCTAATCGCGATAACCTTCGTCATTTCCTCATGAATGAGGCGCACAAAACACGATACTCTTTACACCCAGGAGCCGACAAGATGTATCAAGACCTATGATACACCTACTGGTGGCCTGGCATGAAAAAGGATATCGCTGTTTTTGTTTCCAAGTGCCTTACCTGTTCCAAAGTAAAAGCTGAACATCAAAGACCTTCAGGACTTCTAGTCCAACCCGAAATACCTGTATGGAAGTGGGAAAACATAACCATGGATTTCATTACCAGGTTACCTCGCACCTCCAGTGGGTATGACACCATATGGGTAATAATCGATCGTCTTACAAAGTCATCTCATTTCATTCCGATTCGCGAGGACTTCAAGAACGAGAAGTTAGCTCGTATCTACATCAGCGAGATCGTAAGCCGTCATGGTATACCATTAAGCATCATTTCAGACCGTGATGGTCGTTTCACTTCACGAACATGGCGAGCCGTACAAACCGCTTTGGGTACACGATTAGATCTCAGTACCGCTTTTCATCCTCAAACTGATGGTCAATCTGAACGCACCATCCAAACCCTTGAAGACATGCTGCGAGCATGTGTCATAGACTTCAAAGGGAACTGGGACGCTCACCTACCATTAGTTGAATTTTCGTACAACAATAGCTATCATTCAAGTATCGGCATGGCTCCTTTCGAAGCTTTATATGGTCGTAAGTGCCGATCTCTAGTATGTTGGCACGAAATTGGGGAAGCGCAAATCACCGGACCAGAATTAATTCAAGAAACAACCGACAAGATCCTTCAAATTCGAAACAATCTTCTAGCGGCTCAAAGTCGTCAAAAGAGTTATGCTGACAAACGACGCAAGCCCTTGGAGTTCGACATTGGTGATCAAGTACTTTTAAAAGTATCACCGTGGAAGGGAGTGGTTCGTTTTAGCCAGAAGGGCAAGCTAGCACCACGCTACGTAGGACCTTTCAAGATACTCGAGAGAGTAGGTCCTGTAGCATACAAGCTTGACCTACCAAAAGAGCTCAACAGAATTCATCCCACATTCCACGTATCAAACTTGAAAAAGTGCCTCGCCGATGAAAACCTCCATATTCCTCTAGAAGACATTCAAGTCGATGAATCGATGCACTTCGTTGAAAGACCGGTGGAAATCATGGATTTCGGAGAGAAGCGTTTAAGGCGAAGTCGTATTCCAATTGTCAGGGTATGTTGGGAGTCAAAACGAGGACCCGAGTTTACTTGGGAACGTGAAGACTCAATGCGCGAAAAATACCCGCATCTTTTACCGGTTACCTCTATTACTTAAATTTCGGGACGAAATTTCTAAAAGTAGGGGATACTGTAACATTCGTCGTAAAATGGGTTTCAAAACCCGCTTCGTTTAATAATCAAACATTCGGTTAAAAGTTCGTTGCGTATTTATTGTACCAGTTATTTAAAATAATACATAATTAAAAAATACTTTAGAGTTTAAAAACCATAATTAATAAATAATAATAATAAAATTAAATAATAAAACAGAATGGGGTAGCCGGGTCTCGAACCCGGGTCTCCCACTTATACACACACAGCTTTCACCACTACACTACACACACATTTGTGATTAAAACTGAAAACAATTAAGTTTTATATAAAGACTCGCATATCACCTGTTTGAATCGCGACTGAACCGCCAACTTCAATCAAGCAATGTCTGTTTTTAGAACGGAAACAGTTACGATATTCGAAATCAAAATCGGATTAAAACTCCGAACCGTTCAAAAAATTGAAATCATCAATTCGTAATTCAAGATCCGAAATCAGAAAAACCGCCAATCATCTCCATCAAAGTCAATCAATGCTTTCGGTTATTTGTTCATGTATAACTGATCCTTTGATAAGTTTCAAATCGGTAATCATGTATAATGATTATAACCGATTTTGAAGTTAAAGACCGAGGGGTTATAACTGAGACCTTGGGTGATTATAAATACCAGTTAAACCATACCGTCGCCCAGTTGCTCCTCAAATTCAAACCTTTCTGCTCTCTCCAAACCTCGCTGGAATTGTCTGATAGTCGCCAGAAAATATCACCAAAAACCGAAGCTTTACTTCTAATCGGTATAATTGTCAACTCTTTCTGTAATCTACTATTCAGCATGTATTAATCTTAATCAGTCAACCAGGTTTTGTTTCAAACAATTTTCGGTCGAGTTATAAGTTCTGTGTTTTTAAAGTGAAGAAGATGAAGTTTAAGATGTATACTAATATAATTAAAATCGGGTATTTAACCGGGTTAGACACACAGTCCAGCGGTGGACTGTGTGCAAATACAAAACACACGTCCCGGGTTCGAATCACACATGTTTCCGACTTTCCGCAATAAAACCAACATTTTTAACTTATTTCAGATCAATTCACAGCATATATATAAAATTAATGTAATCCAGTGTTTATACAAATTAGACACATAGCCCAACTGGTTGGGCTGTGTGCACTCGAACCCAAAGGTCCCGAGTTCGATTCCGGGATTCTGTAACCGGTTTCGGCCATATTAAATCATTTTTAATAAAAACTAAATAAGGTTAAAGCTAGTTAGTATATATATATAATTAAAACAGAGACTATTTCGGGTTAGACCCGTAGCTCAGTTGGTAGAGCTGCGTGCACGGATACGAGAGGTCCCGAGTTCGAACCTCACTCGCCGCCTGGAATTCATGCTGTCTGACCGGTCAGACCCGGTCAGACCTGACAAAGTCAACCCATTTTTTTAATTTTTGTTTTCTTATTTTCTTTTTATTAAATTGAAAAAATTAGTTAAAAACACTTAAAAATAAAGATTTTGAAGGTTAAAATTTTGCATTAAACTCACAAAAATAAATCTAAAAATCTCATTAAAGAGCACTAATTAAAAATAATAATCTCAAATAAAATTTATTTATTTATCGAATCATTTCGTTATTATTTAGGTTAGTTTTCCCTCGTCGGTTGAATCATAATTCGTGTGCATTCATCGTCATCAAGAAACGCATCCACCGTGAGTGAACCTATACCAATTCCCCATTTTAATCATGTTTTGGGGTGTATCATGCATCGTACTATTCTTTTATTTTATTTAAACACTTGTGCATACATCATATCCGTGATCAAATGTGTATTGATTGTTGTGTGAATTATACGTAGATTGAATTTATCATTTCAGTGCACGCATTTCATTAGGCCCATCAGTTCCCCATGGGATACGGGTTGAGCATCAGGAGCTTCATTAGATCGGCTCCGTTTGATTGAGCCTTGATCTAAAATACATCATCATTTATGTCATATACTCATCCAAAGTGGTTTGTGATTGTTTATATATATATGTTTGCTCACATGTGATTAATGCACGAATTTTCTTTAATAAATAAAACAAGAAATTAGTTAAAATGTTTTATCAAGGTTCACTCGCCAACTTTTGTTGACCCAAATTCTCCCCCGTTTTACACATGATACAGGTGATCCAACCGAGACAGGAAACACTTAGGATGGCCTAGAAGAATAAACAAGTTATGCTTTGGAATAAATATATAGTTTCATTTTCCTTTGTAATTGTATGAATTTTGTTTTTGGATATTTAAGTTTGTAATTTGAATTTAATAAATATGAAGCATCTTAGTAAATATCATGAGCTTTGGTGATAACCCAATTATGCCCCGACTTTTATTCCGCTGCGGGTCGGGGTGTGACAGATTGGTATCAGAGCTTGTGACTATAGGGATATAGGATAGGTTATTAGACCACTAGAGCCTATACTATAGTTGATTAAATTTTAATTGTTTATGCGTTACATGCAAAATTCATGATGTTTATATGTTTCATGTTTATTTTCACACCCAATGTTATGCAAGCACGCTCACAAATATATGTTATTATGCAATGCTCATCATAAATCATATCCTCATAACATATCATATCTATGAGAGTACACACCTCACGATTTCAATGATTTTTACAATGATTTTTGTATTTTTCAAATCACATCAAAGTGAGTTCTCATGACAGGCATGTAGTAACTGGAAGGGTACGAGTACCGGTAGTCGGAACGTCCTGTCTAGGCTTGGCATTCGTATAAATCCAAAATAAAGGACCAGTTTGCCTACCTGGGGACTAACGATGAGAGTACGAAGGACCTATTAGGCCAAAGCATGCTATACCAAACGTCGTGTGAGCTAACCCCACTTTGAGTTGTCATTGTGTCTACACCTGGACACCCTCCTACCATACATCTCGCAATCATATTTTACGATTTTCATTCGGGTGGTGCGAGTGTTAACCCGCCGACACCAATGTGAATCCTACCAGCCCAATAGTCATGGTGGCCGACATGACTACACAGGCAATGGTATGGGGGACATTTGGAGGCCCAAACATGAGCAAACCCAAGACATCCTATGGATGTAGTTAAATTATTGTCAGTTATGTTGTTTTTCATTCTTTTTACGACACATGACACCTAGAAAATTCTTAAACTCACAATCTTCCTATAAATGTTCCTGTAGATGTCGGCTAGGTAACTACGTGGAGGTAGAAAGTCAGGAAAGTCAAGCGAACGCTTGGCCACACAAATTGCTAAACAAATGGCCGCAGTGCTTCCTGACATCGTGCTTCAAGTTCAACAAGCTCTCAACGTTAATCCCATCAACCCTCCCAACCAAGAAGACCAGAGCGTCGCCAACCCTCCTTCCAAAACCCCCAAGTGCACCTACAAACACTTCAAATCCCGCGATCCCCCAAAATATGAAGGGACCGAAGGTGTTACGCCCCTCCTTCACTGGTTTGAAGAAATGGAAAACACTTTCCTCAATTGCGATTGTCCCGAGGACCGTAAGGTACGTTACGCGACTGGAAGACTGTTTGGGGTAGCCCTTACCTGGTGGAACACGGAAAAGGGTAAGCGAGGAGTTGAATATGCCATGGCCTTAACATGGGAAGAGTTAAGGGAACTCATGACAAGACGCTTCTGTCCAAGAAGCGAAATCAAAAAGCTGGAAGACCAATTCCACGCACTGAAACAAAAGGAAGGAGACCACACTTCATATAATAAGAGATTTCTCGAGTTGAACCAGATGATCCCAAAATTGTTCACCCCCTGTACCGCTTAGTTGAACACTACATTTGAGGCCTCCCTCGAAAATTCAAGATTCGGTTTTAAGCACTTCGCCTGCAACACTTGAAGCCGCAATGGAGTTAGCTACCGAACTCACTGAAAATCGCATTCGAAACGGCAAGTTCAAAGATGAGAAGAAGAAAGCACCCATTGAGACCCCAACTCCAAACCACCCAGTCTCATCCTCGAAGTTTGCTGGTAAGAGGAAGCGAAATGGCAAGAATTTTGCTGTCACTCAAACCAACTCTCCTATCACTGTTGAACCAATCACCCAAATTGCTCCTCCAGCTGCACCATTCAAAAAGCCATATACTGGCCCACACCAAAAATGCAACCGCTGTCAATACCATCACCCACCCGAAAATCCCTGCCAACATTGCACAAGTTGTGGCCGTGCGGGTCACACCATCCAAACCTGTCGTACCCTTCAACGAATGAACTGCAATCAACCTCCAACCCAAACCCAAAATCAGATAGTGGGCCAAACCCAACAACCCTTACTTCTACCACCTTCACAACACGCAGCCCAACCTTACTACCAACCCAACTATCCCATGATGCAACCCATGCGAGCTTGTTTCAACTGTGGGGACCCAAACCACTTCAGGAACACATGTCCACGCCTAGTGAACATCATCCATGCCCAAGCTCACGCAAACCCGGTAAACCAAGCTAACCAAGCTCCCCCACCTGCCAGAGGGAGAGCTTTCAATATCAATGCCAACCAAGCCAGGGCTGACAACAACGTGGTCAACGGTACGTTTCTCATCAATGGTAGTTATGCATCCATATTATTCGATACAGGTGCGGATAAGAGCTTTGTGTCCATATAATTTGAACCTATCCTTAACCAACCTCGTGTTAATCTCATCGAATCTCTAACGGTGGAATTTGCTGACGGAAAACCCGTTTCATTAAATTCTATTATACGCAATTGTACTCTCACCCTAAATGATCACGATTTTCCAATTGACCTTATTCCTATGAAGTTGGGAAGTTTCGATGTTATAATCGATATGGACTGGCTCAGCCAGCATCACGCTGAAGGTCCCAAGTTCGATTCCGGCATTCTGTAACCGGTTTCGGCCATATTAAATCATTTTTAATAAAAACTAAATAAGGTTAAAGCTGGTTAGTATATATATATAATTAAAACAGAGAATAATTCGAGTTAGACACGTAGCTCAGTTGGTAGAGCTGCGTGCACGGATAGGAGAGGTCCCGAGTTCGAACCTCACTCGCCGCCTGGAATTCATGCTGTCTGACCGGTCAGACCTGACAAAGTCAACCCATTTTTTTTAATTTTTGTTTTCTTATTTTCTTTTTATTAAATTGAAAAATTAGTTAAAAACACTTAAAAATAAAGATTTTGAAGGTTAAAAATTTGCATTAAACTCACAAAAATAAATCTAAAAATCTCATTAAAGAGCACTAATTAAAAATAATAATCTCAAATAAAATTTATTTATTTATCGAATCATTTCGTTATTATTTAAGTTAGTTTTCCCTCGCCGGTTGAATCATAAATTCGTGCGCATTCATCGTCATCAAGAAACGCATCCACTGTGAGTGAACCTCTACCAATTCACCGTTTTAATCATGTTTTGGGGTGTATCATGTGTCGTACTATTCTTTTTTTATTTAAACACTTGCGCATACATCATATCCGTGATCAAATGTGTATTGATTGTTGTGTGAATTATATATAGATTGAATTTATCATTTCAGTGCACGCATTTCATTAGGCCCATCAGTTCCCCGTGGGATACGGGTTGAGCATCAGGAGCCTCATTAGATCGGCTCCGTTTGATTGAGCCTTGATCTCAAATACATCATCATTCATGTCATATACTCATCCAAAGTGGTTTGTGATTGTTTATATATATATGTTTGCTCACATGTGATTAATGCATGAATTTTCTTTAATAAATAAAACAAGAAATTAGTTAAAATGTTTTACCAAGGTTCACTCGCCAACTTTTGTTGACCCAAATTCTCCCCCGTTTTACACATGATACAAGTGATCCAGCCGAGACAGGAAACACTTAGGATGGCCTAGAAGAATAAACAAGTTTATGCTTTGGAATAAATATATAGTTTCATTTTCCTTTGTAATTGTATGAATTTTGTTTTTGGATATTTACGTTTGTAATTTGAATTTAATAAATATGAAACATCTTAGTAAATATCATGAGCTTTGGTGATAACCCAATTATGCCCCAACTTTTATTCCGCTGCGGGTCGGGGTGTGACATTTTATAAACGTTTTATTAAAGGCATATTTGTCTAACTTGATTTTAGATTTATTGGGCCTTGTGACGTTGACTTTCTTGGGCTTGATTGGTTCAACCTTCACATCACTCGTTCGCCCATATTCCATGTCGGGCATGTTGGTTATATCCTCCTCAATTATAGGAATAGAGGTATATGAGTGATTGTATGGTGGAGGAATGGACACATATCCCAAACCCTTATTCCGAACTTCTTTCTTACTGAACTGTAACTGCTTATTTATCATTTTTTCAACCTTTTCACTTGAAATGTCAAATTTCTTAAAATTAAACTCTGTATTTTCAAAAGTTGATTTTAGAGAATAAGTTCAGCAGTTAGTTTTTCAGAAAGTTCTTTAAAATGGAGATGCCTACACCTTTCTTGACTCAAGTCATTATGCAACCGGCGGATATCACGCTTTTGCGCCTCCACCATATCCTTGTATCCATTAGATTTCTTTTTAATCTGATATAAATCAGATTTGGATAACTGCAGTTGCATAATTAATGAGTTGGCATGTTCATTGTATCCACTTACTTTCTCCCTACAGGCAGTAGTACAACAAATATTATCTACACATACCTCTTTGATCGTGGGAGTGAAGTCATGAATTTGAGTACCTGTACAGCGACCTGATTCTGAATTTGGCGATGAATCAGCATGAGTGAATGAACCAACTACAGCAGGCAATGGAACAGTAGGGGCAGCAGGAATGGGTGAGCAAACTACATCGGATGTGTTGCCTTGAGCCTTCTACTTGTCAGCTTTATCATATGATTTGATGAGTGAGATTAGCTCATCCGTCTTCATTTTATAACATTCGTTGTCAAGATTATCTGATTCACATTCCAAAACCAGCTACTATTTGGCTGATCTGGAATCCTTTTCAGAACATCTAGAAGCCTCTTGTTGCTCATATGATTTGGCATCATAATTTCAGCCTTGTTCATATCCGTGAGCAGTTAAACAAGTCTGTCAATCAATGCTTCTACAGATTCACCAGGATAGTAGATAAACCCTTCAAGATGTCGCTTAATCACATCATTCTGAGAAGACATTTCTAAGTTGCTAAACTTTGATCCCCCATAATGTCAGTTTTACCGTAATTGGACTACTAAAACGTACAAAAACTGACCGAAAGAAGTTTTTACCAAAATGTATCGTTAGACTCATTTCGAAATTTCAAGTCCAATGATATATAATGTCCAAACACTTTTCGAGATTTTCGTGCCTTTTATTTTGCCCTAAAAATCACACGAGTCTAATCATTCAGTCTGTTTGCTATATTGTTTCCAGATCAAATTCTAAACTCAAAAACGTTTAAAACCGCACGTCAGCTGATTAAGATTCCACCTTTATCTTAGAAGGCTGCACACTTATTACTTGGGTAGCACACTGACTTTGATGGGCCGCACACTGTCTGTAATGGACCGTACACTTTTAGTTAGGCCACACACTCAACATTTGGGCCGCATACTCAGTAGTTAGGCCGCACACTCAGTAGTTCGGTCGTACACTCAGCAGTTGGGCCGCACGCCAACCAAACTGGGCTGCACACTCCAACCAATCTGGGCCGCACACTCCAACTCAAATCCAATTGCAGTCTCAGGTCGCACACCTTGTACACAGATCGCACACTTCTAGACCGTACACTCCCTTAATCAATCTCGTACACTACTGATTTTGGTAACAAATCACCAAATTAAATCCCAATAAACAAGGAATGATCTCAAAAATTAAATTTGTTGATTATTTCCACCAATAACTCCTAAGAACACGTAAACAAGATCTGTAGACCTCCAAAACAAATTAAAATTTGAATTTTTGAACTGTTTTTCAATCTTCAAGCTGTTTTTTCGAAATTTCTTAAAACTTTTGCTTGTTCTTTGATGTAATATCCAACAAACCAAGCCCATGAAAGACTTCTTAGGCTCTGATACCACTTGTAAGTCCTAAATAACCCCCAAACCAGATATCACGAACACAATCAAAAGCGCAGAAAACTAATGAAAGTGACAAGAACAAGAATAACCGAATTGATTAGGTTGCACACGAGTATGAAACTCGTCTGGTACAACTAACACCCACTCGAAACTAAGAAGAACAACCCTAGCAATAACCAAAATGAGCAATGTAAACAGCAACCCTACAATGACCTAGGCTCACCCTATTTATAGTTACATAGGGTGACCTAAATATAAACTGGGCCAAGCCCACATAGACTATTAGCTAAATAAGCCCAAAGCTTAATTGGCCCACATGGCTTATCCCAATACTATCTAACCCACTAGAAAACTAAGTCCAATAGCTTATAATAGTGTTTGATAAAGATAAGCGTAAACCTACTAAATTATATGGCGTTACAATTGGGGGATTTGAATGATTGATAGGTCTTTGTTATTCCGTGGTTTGAGTTTAGGTTTTAACATGAAACTTGATGATTTAATATTTTTGTTTGATTTGTTATTAGGGTTTAAATAGATCTGTAGTTGGGTCTTTGAAAAAGATGAAATCGACACTTTTTGATCCAAAATGTTGTAAAAGTCATTCAAATTCATGTTTGTCCGGACTATTAAGATTCAGAGTTTAAGCCTTCCATAGTTTGAAAGGATATTAAATCTATTATCAATGATGTATTCCGGGCTACTCATCTCTTCCGGATTACCAATAACATTCCGGGTTTTATCAAAGACTCCGAACAACTAATTATTTGTTGATCATGTAGTAGTTCGGATGCTATCTTCTAGATTATGTTGTTTTATTTAATCCGGAAGGTTATGTTCCGGAGTATTAGTTATTCCGGAATAGAGTCAATAACCTGGAGTGGATATAACTATTTCGGATTATTTTTCTCCGGAATATTGTGATTGATATATCTATTTCGTATTATTAGTAATTACGGACTTCAATGCCTTAGTTTCTTTTTACTAAGTGCTTAAGAGTCTAAGTGTTTGTATAACTCATTGATGTATTGTACAATGTTTAGTTATTCTTGATATACTATTCGGTTTTGTTCAACAAATATGGCTGCACTTGTTCATGTACGAAACTTTTATCCGAAACATAACGAGGTAGCCCTTTTGGATGAAACATTACAGGGGATCAACGACTTTCAACAAATTATCAAATTGTTGCGAAGATCCATAATTTTCTTTGCTATCTTAACAAAAGTTCGATTGGTCAGTTCGTATATAGAAGACTTTTGGAGAACTGGTCGTCCAGTTAATAAGGGTGTTCAGCAACAGTGAATGGTCAAGAAATCCTTATAATGGGAGAGGTTATTCGTGTTGTTTTACAGCTGGGTGATTTGGATCAAGAGGAGATTTTTTATGCAACACTTATCCGAGACCATGCAGTTTGTGAATTTGGATATGTTGGTCCGCTGCCAGATAATCAAATTTACAAAGGGCTGTTGATTGGTCATTGGAGATACTTTTATCATGCTTTATTGCAATGTTTCACTCCACGAAAATCAGGGATGGGTGGTATGGGTCATCATCATCTTTCAGCCATGATTGGTTTAATCTTTGACCAACAATATAACTTCTCAAGAATGATTCTTAGAGCATCACAAACTCAGTTAGGATACAAATCTGAGAATGTAGAGTTAATGAGCTTGTATCCTAGAATTTTATGTTGATTTTCAAGCACTTGATTCCAAATCTGCCAGTGCACAAAGGATTGGGGGCTTATAGACCAGATTTGATGACATGACGTATCTTTAAACATCATCGTAAGGTTATTACGTCTGTACATACAAAAGTTCTTCCAGTTGATACAGACTTGCTTAGTGCTATCATTCAGGCGGAAAATTATGATCCAATTATGGATCCGACTTGGATTCAAATCACAAACAACGTTGATCAGTTATTCAAAGTTGGTGAAGATGAACAATGCTCCTGTTCCTGCTCAACTGCCGGTGGTTGTTCAACTTCCAGTTGATTTTCAACAGCCTCAAGTGGTCGTTGAAGAAGCTGTTGTGCACAAACCTCTTGTACTCGAAGTACCAGTACCTATTGAACCAGTTGCACAAGAAGAACTAGTTGACGATCCTGTAGTGCATGAATTAGTGTAACAACTCGAAAATTCGTTGTTATCTTTTCATTTGTCTTTCCGATTTACCTATCTTTTGTAATCCCGAGATTCGGTTGATAATAAAGTTTATGTTATTTAATTATGGTACTGGTAAAAAGAATATCGCATCTAATCGCTTATTAAATCTCATCGCTATCTCATCGCAATCGCAACGCAATTACCTATTTGGTTTATTGGAATTATGTGGTAATATTAGTTACGTGTTTATATGATAATTACGTGTTGGTGTGTGTGTGGTTATGATTACAATCGCTATCGCCTCGCTCTCGCACACTCGAATAGCTAAATCGCACTATTACATCAATTATAACGTTTAATATAACTAACTAATACGAACCGGAGAGGCAAACGAACACTTAACGCGAAATCGGCAAACGAAACTTGGTCACCAGGCCAAGTTCGGCCGAACTTGACTACCCCAAGTTCGCCTGAACTTGCCTGATGACACAAGGATCCTTCATAATCCTCAAGTTCGCTCGAACGTGTACATACATGTATAGGTTCGGCCGAACTTGGCTATTATCTCTTGGAAATCTAGCAAGTTCGCGAACTTGCATAAATTTCATGCAAGTTCGACCGAACTTGGCCCCACCAGCTCACCAATTTGCCTTCTCCTATAAATACCCAGCTCATTCCTCTCATTTGAACTTGCTGTAAGTTTGCCCAGAGCTCTCAAAACGCGAAACCTTCGTGTTCTAAGTAAGAATCAACCCGATTTCATGTACAGCAACGTTCATCAATGTTTTACAAAGGTTACAACGATTTTGGCACAAGGCATAGCCTTCACTTTCATCCAAACGCTTCTATTTACGAAAATCTTCATCTTTTTCCATAAAACTTCTGTTTTTCACTCAGATTTATGCTTAGATCTGAGCAAAACCTTTTAAACATTGATTTTGACACAAAATACAGACTTTTGATGATGTTTTGTTCATTTTCTGATATGAAACAAAACATTTATCATTCAAGATCCCAGATCTGGAAGCACAAGGACGTTTAAGTTGGTTTACACAAGCCGGACTAACCCGAACGAACCACGAGTTCGCCCGGCTTAGCCCACGCTTTTGTAAAACGGCTAAAACAACTCTAAAAGACCTCTCCGACCTAAGTTTGCTCGGTAGCACAGGGTTGGAAGGATGAACACTCGATTTACTCAGCAAACGATGCGAAAACACAAGATTTTGGACCCGAAAACATCAAGTTCG
Source organism: Scalesia atractyloides (assembly GCA_947069175.1). Classification (NCBI taxonomy): domain Eukaryota; kingdom Viridiplantae; phylum Streptophyta; class Magnoliopsida; order Asterales; family Asteraceae; genus Scalesia; species Scalesia atractyloides. Next base: position 36,682,711 of record CAMTDV010000030.1, read on the forward strand.
CTCAAGAAATCACCAACTCCCTGGTCAAGTTCGACCGAACTTGTACCCATATGGGTCAAGTTCGACCGAACTTGGGTCAATTTTCACCAAATTCCTTGCAAGTTCGACCGAACTTGTCTAGTTTCTTAGGAAACTACACAAGTTCGCCCGAACTTATCTCTTCTGTAAGATTTCCTTACAAGTTCGCCCGAACTTGACAAGATTCTTGAGAATCTTACCAAGTTCGACCGAACATGACTCTAATCTTACCAAATTCTTACAAGTTCGCCCGAACTTGCCTACTGCTCAACTCAAACTTCACCGTTTCGGCTTTTCAGAAGACTGATGCACTTCTGTTCGTTTACAGGCTGATCCGGCGCACTCCACAACTCTCCTCAGAATCTTAAGTCTTAGCAAAACGCACCCACAGTGAGTATACTTGACCCATTTTCGCTTTAATGCACTTTTTGGGTGTTACATACATTCCTATATCAAAATCACTTCACAAATCTAAACTGTTTATCGCACGCGAATAATCTGATTGTATATGCTCGATACGTGATACTAGAAACATGTGACTAGGACTTATTTTCGTTAACTTGCCTCCTTAGCTAGTATGGTACTATAGTTTGGCTAACACCCGACGGGGTCTAGTTAGGATGGTCGCGCAAGCCTTTTCACAGTAGTTAGCATGAGAAAGAGCCTATGTTACGTTAAGTGTTTTGGTGTATCACGATATGTAATTAGATTGTTTCGCAAATGCTTTCTCGACTATGCTAGTATTATTCAAACTCGTATGCTCACCTTTACTTATATGTATTGACTTATATTTTAACGTATGTAACAGGTTGGGATTTAGCTTGGATTGCTTTAGAGTAGTTTTATTTAGTATTTTGTTTATCTTGTTTAGAATGGTTGTAATAAAAATCTAGGGGAAATCAAACCATGTTTTGATGAGAAAATCAGAATTTCTGTAATGGTTATTTGAAATATTATGTTTAATAGTATGAGATGTTAAACGTTAAGTAATGTTGTTGGATAATTGTTATGAAATTTCTCGTGAGACAATCTGGTCGCCTAGTGCCACTAACCTCGATGTTTCCGCCATCGGTTGGGGTGTGACAGATTGGTATCAGAGCGAATTCCTTAGGATAATAGGTAGAATTGCCATGTTTGACCTAGTAGCATGTTTAAGTACCCGATTGACCAATCTTTGAATTAAATGCTAATCTACTTTCCATAAATGCTTAAATATGCCTTTCCTAAGGTTAATACAATACACGCGATTATGAAACGCTCATATCCCACAAACGAGGATCAGTTGAGATTAGGTGTAATAACCAAGAACTCTCAATAAGATCGCTCATTCTGCGTATTACTCATCACGAGATATCTTCGTTGAGTCAGGAGTGACATCTAAACCTCGACGAACATCTCCCTTTCTATCTAGTGGAACGCCCGATGTGATCGGTGAGCGTGGCCACAACTAGGAATGATGTTGTTAAGTTAGGGGTGAAATCCGCATCTTAATAACTAATTCCATGCTTCGATTTTCAATCTCACCAAAGTCTCGGTTATGCCGATGGTTTGGAACATATATTAACTGGAAGGGTAAGCGTCGTTAGCCGCTTGCGGTGAGAACATTTATCTATTAGGCCAAAGCGTGGGTCCGAATGCAAAGGGTAATCGAACCACTTTGGGTAGTCAACGTCTCAAAACCCCGGACACTCTCAATTGATTTAAGCCTATATCGTCGATTTACGCATCATCGAGTTTATTATTATTTATGTGTTTGAAAATTTTGAGAATTTTCGCTTTATTCGATTTCTCGCTTTAATTATTTCTTGCATTATCGATTTCTCGCTTTATCGCTTTACGCTCCATAAACGCATGCACTACTCTCACAGCTCTCGTAATAAAAAACGTTAATTAATACACCAACCAAACTAATCGCTTAACTCGCTTACGCCTATGAGGTCATGTGTGCCTCATAAGCGGTATTATCTTGCTTATCTCGTTTATATCTCGCTATTATATCGCATCTCGAAGCTACGCTTTACTTATAAGAAGGTGAATATGTGCAAAGTATATGCTTACGTGAAATACGTGCTGATGTGCTTACGTGCTGATGTGCTTATGTGCTTACGTGTTTACGTGCCTATTATATCGCATCTCGAAGCGCTACACTTTACTTATAAGAAGGTGAATATGTGCAAAGTATATGCTTACGTGAAATACGTGCTTATGTGCTTACGTGCTTATGTGCTTACGTGTTTACGTGCCTAGGTGTTTATGTGATTTTGTGCCTTGTATGAATAATAATAATAAATAATATTTAAACATAACTCTATTATAATCGAATCTCATCTAATCTAAATCCTTCGTGTAGATGTCTTCAATGAGATCGCACACCCGAAGGAATCTCCAACGCAGCAACGCCGACAAGCGTATCGCTACAATGGTAGCCAAGGAGATAGCTAAAGTTATTCTGCAAATCATCTCGGAAATTCATGCCGTGAGCAGTAACTCATCAGTCGACTCGAAAACTGAGAATCCCAAGTCGCGATTCAGCTTCAAGAACTTCAAGGCTTATGCACCTCTCGCCTTCATGGGCAATGACGGACCGACTTCTATGTTTCATTGGTTCGATGTTATTGAGGTCACTTTTAGGCAAAGTGGATACCCCGATGACCTCCGCACCGTGAACGCTACCGGAGTCTTCCTGTCCCGTGCTCTCGACTGGTGGACAGCTGAAAGAAACAAGCGTGGAAATGATGAAGCCTACAATCTATCTTGGGAGGAACTCAAGGAAGTAATGATGAAGGAGTTTTGTCCTCCGCATGGAATGCAAAAGCTCGAGAATGAGTTTTGGGGTATCAAACAAGATGGTCCCGACAATGCTGGTTTTACTGCTCGGTTTAAGATTTTGAGCATCATCTGTCCCAGCCAGGTTGAAACGACGGAGAAAGCTATCAACAAGTACACCCGTGGTTTACCAGAGTGTGTTGCAAGTTTCATGAAAGTTGCTCGTACTACGACCATCGAGGAAACCTACATGCTCGCCGCTGAGATCAACGATCAGCGAGTTCATGATGGTTATTTCAAGAACTCTACTAAACTCGCTAATCAAGCCGTCGTCGAACCAACCGCTGCTACCGAATCATCAAGTGAACCAAAGGGGAAGCGTTAGGGACGCAAAAGAGGAAACCAAGTAAGAACTATGCTCTCGCCGCTCCAGCAAACCCTCAGCCGCTTCAGTCAGCCACTCCGAACGCACCCCTGGCTAAGCGTGCGTATACCGGACCTCACCCTTTGTGCCCTAAGTGCACTTATCATCATGCCGTTGGTGGCAACTGCCGTTTTTGCACAAACTGCAATATCTACGGCCATTTTACTGTGAGTTGCCGATCAGGTCCTCGTCAGCCAACTCCTCAGGCTCCAGCAGCTCCAGCTTTATCTGCTCCTCCTCAAGCCAATCAGCAGCAAGCTCCAAAAGCACCCGGTTTACCCCCTACTCGAGATGTTGAATTCCGTATCAATTTGATTCCAGGTGCTACTCCAGCTGCTAAAGCTCCTTATCGTCTCGCACCATCCGAAATGCGCGAGCTATCAAGCCAACTTCAAGAGCTTCTTGATAAAGGTTTCATACGCCCGATCACTTCGCCTTGGGGCGCACCCGTCCTTTTCGTGAAAAAGAAGGATGGATCGTTTCGAATGTGCATCGATTATCGTGAACTTAACAAACTCACGATAAATAACCGCTATCTTCTTCCTCGTATCGATGATTTATTTGATCAGCTTCAAGGTGCTACTTGTTTTTCTAAGATCGATCTTCGTTCCGGTTATCATCAGTTACGCATGTTGGATGAAGATATTCCGAAAACCGCCTTTCGTACTCGCTACGGCCATTTCGAATTCGTAGTCATGCCTTTTGGTCTTACCAATGCACCCGTGGTTTTCATGGATTTGATGAACCGTGTGTGTAAAGCCTTCTTAGATCGTTTTGTCATTGTTTTCATCGATGATATCCTTATCTATTCGAAGTCGAGAGACGAACACGCGCGTCATCTTCGTTTAGTCCTCGAACTTCTTCAAGGTAATCGCCTTTATGCTAAGTTCTCAAAATGTGAATTCTGGCTCGAAGAAGTCCAATTTCTCGGCCACGTCGTTAATAGTCAAGGAATTCACGTCGACCCTGCAAAGATCGAAGCCGTCAAGAGTTGGATTACGCCAAGAATGCTTCCGAAATCCGTTCATTTCTTGGATTGGCGGGTTACTACCGTTGATTCATCGCCGACTTCTCGAAAATTGCCGTTCCGCTTACGCTTTAACTCATAAGGACAAACCTTTTGTTTGGGAAACCAAGCAAGAGGAAGCTTTTCAAACTCTCAAGCGTACGCTATGCAACGCTCACATTCTCGCGCTACCCGACGGAAACGACGATTTCGTTGTTTATTGTGATGCCTCTAACCTTGGTCTTGGTTGTGTGCTTATGCAACGAGACAAGGTTATCGCGTATGCATCTCGCCAACTCAAGATCCACGAGAAGAATAACACAACCCACGATCTCGAACTCGGTGCAGTTGTTTTTGCATTAAAGATATGGCGACACTAACTTTACGGTACTAAGTGTACGGTCTTCACCGACCATAAGAGCTTACAGCATATCTTTAATCAAAAAGAACTAAACATGCGACAACATCGATGGGTTGAACTTCTCAACGACTACGATTGCGAGATACGCTACCATCCCGGCAAAGCAAACGTCGTCGCCGATGCTCTAAGTCGACGAAGCTATGTATATAGTGTTCGTGACTCTCAAGCTTTGAATGATCTTGAAATTCTGATTCGTTCCGCTCAGTTTGCTTGTTTTAACGAGAATACTTTAGAAGAAGAAATGAAATGCGGTGCCGAAACTCAGCTCGTATCTAAGCCTAATGGTATTTATTACTATCTCGATCGTATTTGGATTTCTACTCGTGATAATCTCCATGAATTGCTAATGACTGAAGCTCATAAATCTCGATATTCCATTCACCCCGGTGCCGACAAGATGTACCAGGACCTTCGTCCTAAGTACTGGTGGCCGGGCATGAAGAAGGATATCGCCGTGTACGTCTCAAAGTGCTTAACTTGTTTGAAAGTTAAAGCCGAACATCAAAGGCCCTCTGGCTTACTCGAACAACCCGAAATCCCGATGTGGAAGTGGGAGAGTATAGCTATGGACTTCGTTGCTAAACTCCCACATACTTCTTCAGGTCACGATAGCATTTGGGTTATCGTTGATCATCTTACTAAATCTGCGCTCTTTATTGCTATACGAGAAGACTTTAAGGTCGAACGGTTAGCCCGAATCTATACCGACGAAGTTATATGTCGACACCGGGTGCCTCGTGACATCATTTCTGACCGCGACGGTCGCTTTACCTCGCGTCTCTGAGAGACCTTTCAATCCGCTCTCGGTACTACGCTTAATCTAAGTACCGCTTTTCACCCTCAAACTGACGGTCAGACTGAGTGCACGATCCGCACCCTCGAAGACATGCTTCGTGCGTGCATCATAGATTTTGGTGGTAACTGGAATACACATTTACAATTAATCGAATTCTCGTACAATAATAGTTATCATACCAGCATTCAAATGACTCCTTTTGGGGCACTGTATGGAAGAAAATGTCGATCGCCTATTGCATGGCACGAGATCGGAGAAGCACAAATCACCGGTCCCGAGCTAATTCAAGAAACGTCGGACAAGATCCTCCAGATTAGAGACAATCTCTTGAAAGCTCGGAGTCGTCAAAAGAGTTATGCCGACAAACGACGCAAGCCCTTGCAATTCAAAGTGGGAGATCACGTACTCCTAAAGATTGCACCTTGGAAAGGAGTGGTCCGCTTCGGAAAGAAAGGCAAGCTAGCGCCACGATACGTAGGACCCTTTAAGATTCTGGAAAGGATCGACAAAGTGGCTTACCGAGTCGAACTGCCGGAGGAACTTGATAATGTACATCCGACTTTCCACGTGACTAATCTCAAAAAGTGCTTAGCCGAAGAAAATCTGCATGTCCCTCTCGAAGATCTGCAAATCAACGAGACTCTCCATTTCATGGAAAAGCCTGTGGAAATCATGGACCGAGAGACCAAGAAACTCCGACGCTCTCGCATCCCTATCGGGAAGGTCCGATGGGAATGCAAACGCGGCGCCGAGTTCACTTGGGAATTGGAAACTGATATTAAGGCCCGCATCTATTTGTTACAGCTACTATTTGAATTTCGGGACGAAATTCCCTAAAGTAGGGGAGACTGTAACAACTCGAAAATTCGTTGTTATCTTTTCATTTGTCTTTCCGATGTACCTATCTTTTGTAATCCTAAGATTCGGTTGATAATAAAGTTTATGTTAATTAATTATGGTACTGTACGTTATTATCGCATCTAATCGCTTATTAAATCTCATCGCTATCTCATCGCAACGCAATTACTTATTTGGTTTATTGGAATTATGTGGTAAGATTAGTTACGTGTTTATATGATAATTACGTGTTGGTGTGTGTGTGTGGTTATGATCACAATCGCTATCGCCTCGCTCTCGCACACTCGAATCGCTAAATCGCACTATTACATCAATTATAATGTTTAATATAACTAACTAATACGAACCCGATAGGCAAATGAACACTTAACGCGAAATCGGCAAACGAAACTTGGTCACCAGGCCAAGTTCGGCCGAACTTGACTACCCCAAGTTCGCTCGAACTTGTACATACATGTACAAGTTTGGCCGAACTTGGCTATTATCTCTTGGAAATCTAGCAAGTTCGCCCGAACTTGGCCCCACCAGCTCACCATTTTGCCTTCTCCTATAAATACCCAGCTCATTCCTCTCATTTGAACTTCCTGTAAGTTTGCCCAAAGCTCTCAAAACGCGAAACCTTCATGTTCTAAGTAAGAATCAACCCGATTTCAACTACAGCAACGTTCATCAACGTTTTACAAAGGTTACAACGATTTTGGCACAAGGCATAGCCTTCGTTTTCATCCAAACTCTTCTATTTACGAAAATCTTCATCTTTTTCCATAAAACTTCTGTTTTTCACTCAGATCTATGCTTAGATCTGAGCAAAACCTTTTAAACATTGTTTTTGACACAAAATACGGACTTTTGATGATGTTTTGTTCATTTTCTGATATGAAACGAAGCATTTATCATTCAAGATTCTAGATCTGGAAGCACAAGGACGTTTTTATGTTGGTTTACATAAGCTGGACTAACCCGAACGAACCACGAGTTCGCCTGGATTAGCCCACGCTTTTGTAAAACGGCTAAAACAGCTCTAAAAGACCTCTCCGACCTAAGTTTGCTTAGTAGCACAGGGTTGGAAGGATGAACACTCGATTTACTCAGCAAACGATGCGAAAACACAAGATTTTGGACCCGAAAACATCAAGTTCGCTCAAGAAATCACCAACCCTGGTCAAGTTCGACCGAACTTGTACCCATATGGGTCAAGTTCGACCGAACTTGGGTTAATTCTCACCAAATTCCTTGCAAGTTCGACTGAACTTGTGTAGTTTCTTAGGAAACTACACAAGTTCGCCCGAACTTGTCTCTTCTGTAAGATTTCCTTACAAGTTCGCCCGAACTTGACAAGATTCTTGAGAATCTTACCAAGTTCGACCGAACTTGACTCTAATCTTACCAAATTCTTACAAGTTCGCCCGAACTTGCCTACTGCTCAACTCAAACTTCACCGTTTCGGCTTTTCAGAAGACTGATGCACTTCTGTTCGTTTACAGGCTGATTCGGCGCACTCCGCAACTCTCCTCAGAATCTTAAGTCTTACCAAAACGCACCCACGGTGAGTATACTTGACCCATTTTCGCTTTAATGCACTTTTTGGGTGTTACATACGTTCCTATATCAAAATCACTTCACAAATCTAAACTGTTTATCGCACGTGAATAATCTGATTGTATATGCTCGATACGTGATACTAGAAACATGTGACTAGGACTTATTTTCCTTAACTTGCCTCCTTAGCTAGTATGGTACTATAGTTTGGCTAACACCCGATGGGGTCTAGTTAGGATGGTCGTGCAAGCCTTTTCACCGTAGTTAGCATGAGAAAGAGCCTATGTTACGTTAAGTGTTTTGGTGTATCATGATATGTAATTAGATTGTTTCGCAAACGCTTTCTCGACTATGCTAGTATTATTCAAACTCGTATGCTCACTTTTACTTATATGTATTGACTTGTATTTTAACATATGTAACAGGTTGGGATTTAGCTTGGATTGCTTTGGAGTAGTTTTATTTAGTATTTTGTTTATCTTGTTTAGAATGGTTTTAATAAAAATCTAGGGAAAATCGAACCATGTTGTTTTTATGAGAAAATCAGAATTTCTGTAATGGTTGTTTGAAATATTATGTTTAATAGTATGGGATGTTAAACGTCAAGTAATGTTGTTGGATAATTGTTACGGAATTTCTCGTGAGACAATCTGGTCGCCTAGTGCCACTAACCCTGATGTTTCTGCCATTGGTTGGGGTGTGACAATCTCCAGAACCTGTTGGAGAAATTGAAATGTTGATGTTGGTGGAGCTGATAATGTTGAAGAGAGTGAAACTGCCAGTGGAGGTGGTAATGTTCAAGAAGGGATTAATGTTGAAGATGTTATTTCTGAAGTTGATGTTGCATTAGCATTCGAAGGTCAATCTTCAGTATCTACAAAAGGAAAAGGTATAGTTATTGAAGATGATGATGATACTATGTTGAACGAGAAAGAGTATTGAAGGTTGGTAAAGCGAGAGTTATTTGATAAGTTTCCTGAAGAAGAACAAGTTAAGCTTGCTATGTTTAGAACTAAAGTTGTTGCTCTCAGTCCCTCTTTTGAGTGGGCAATTCGACTAAATGAATGTAATGAAAAGTTTACAAACATCGGTGATACGTCTTCTGAGTCTTCAGACGATGATGTTCTATTGAAGACGTTCAAAAGGCGCAGAGTGGGTGTTGAAAGTTTGAGTTCCGTGCACACTACTATGATTATTACGAGTGAAGATTTGAATGTTATTGCTTCTGAAATACCTGTTTCATCTTCTGCTGAATCAGTTTCGATGGAAATTGTTCTTCGAGGCATACCTTTTTCCTATGCTACACAAACAATTCATAATCCTTTAGGCGAACCTTTACCTGTTAGTATGTTATTTCCACATCATCATTTATCAGGTGTTCCCCCCGCACCACCACCACAACATTCGTCCTTTATTCTCATACTTACCCGGACAGCCTGGTTCAAGCAATCTGTTTGCTAGACCTTCTCCACCTATCCCGAGTATGCCTGAAGTCTGACCAAGACTTAGTCGTGGTAGTAGTAAGAGACCTATGAGACCAAGTGCTGAGGAACCTAGACCTAGAGTCGAACGACTTGTTGGTCCAAGGCCTGCTGTTCAACGTCCGAAAGGTTCTGCACAACTTCCAAAACATGGTGATTATCTGAAGAACAAGGTTGAGTAAATTCAAAAGTTTTTGATTGAGCAAACAAAAGCCATAAAAGGAGATACTGGTATAACTGCTGACCAACAGAAAACGATAGATGTTCCCCGTGTTGTTATGCTTGACAACGAAAAGAAGATCGCTATTTTAGTGGGTATTATATCTAATCAAGCGAGGCAATTGAAGGCTTACGAAAATCGCAATAAGGTCTATGTTGAATGGCATACTAGGATGGTGAAGCTAAATGGGCATATCAGAAGGCTACTTACCAAAAACTTAGAATAACTTGTTGTTCGGGGGGAGAATCCAGAACTAAGGTGTAAAGTTGATCAGCTGAAGAAATTATAGGATGAATTCGAAAAAGGATAATGATCCCAAAGCCACATGGCCTAGGGAGCAGCCAAGTAGTTCACACTACGACAACTGCGATCGAAGCAATGGCAGAGGGGGAGTCGAGTGATGGAATAGGTGCTGATGGTGGTGGAACAACTGGTGGTGTTACCGAAGGTGTGGAGTTAGTGTAAGAAGATGTAGAGTCATCATCTGATTCCGATGTTGAAGATACGGATGCAGAAAATTATCTAGTGAGCGATGATCTCATTAAAGATTAAGTAGTCGAAGCTATTGTAGAAGACTGGAAGTCAGACGATGATAATGTAGTTGGAAAAAATATGTGGTAGAGGTAAAGAATGGTGTGGAAATTGTTTATACCGTGGGGATCTTCAAGATATTGATTACGAATCGTTTAGAGAGAAAATTTATTCAAATGAAGAAGTTGAAGAAATTCCAAATCCCGAACCAATTCCGGAAGAAACTTTGTCCATTTTTACGATGTGATGGTTGAAAGATCCACCTCCGGTGTTGAAACAGAAGAAACCCCATGTAAACATGCATGGGGAGTATTCAGGTCAGATAATCAAATGGGATTTCGACGAAAAGCATCGGTTGCTTATGGTGAAATGAACAGACGATGTTTAGTATTTCAAATGTCGGGAAAAGTATTTGCGAAGCTTACCAACTAGAGATCTACATCATCAAGCTCAGATTGATCTCAACGATCGCACATCAAAAGAAAACGTCAATGGTCTAATCAACAACTTGAGAGCCGAAAGCCGAGAACGCTAGTGGATTATGTTTAAACCAGCGGTTGGAATGCGTGTCAAGGGTAAAGATCCAGTGACTGGAAACGTCAGGAAGATGGTTTACAAGCCGGTGAGATATGTAAGGAAGATACCGATGCAGGAATTTAAGTTGGATTGCCTAAAGGGTGTATTAAGAGTTGGTATGTGGATGGTGTAACAGGTGAAGCAGTCACACTTGGAAAAACACTTTAGACGAAATTGTTTGTATTCTTGATCCGATGTGTTAAGTAAATATGAAGATCGAGGATCTGAAGAAGTTAAAGCGACACTCGTTGTAGTATCAAGAAGACATGCGAACGATAACTTTGCCTTATATCCGAGTAGTGTAGTTTTGCGTGAAGCATGGGGTTTGTGCTAGAAGTGCTTATTCTGCTCACGATTGAAGTCATATCAACCAAAGTTATTTGAAGATCCGAGCTTTCATCGAGGGTAAGTCTGTAAGTGCATGAAGTGCTGGATTCGTCAAGTTTGAAGATTGCAAGGATCATTTATGTAACTTTGTTTAATATTTAGTGTTTTAAGTATTCCGATGTTTTGTAGTTCAAGATTACCTCATTTGGTAAAGGTATTTACCTTTTAAAGGTGAAGGCTCATGTTCAAATATGAGCCAAAGAAGTATTTAAAGATTATTGGTATAAAGTAAAATAAGATAAGATTATTATTTGTCGTTAAAAAATCATGCTAATTCAATACTTGAACAGTCAATAAAAGTGTTCAAAAAAGTCACTTTTGACTCGTTAACATCTAAATTGGATATTATATTCATTTTAAACACATCCATCACCGAAACAAAAAAAAACGTTAATTCTATTGGAATTTATTTACAGAAAGAAAAACAATCTTCGTGATAATACCCTATTTTAGGCAATACCGACATTGATATTCATTTTTATAGTTTTAGCTCGATATGAAACATGTGTTTATATACTTTTGGAAGACAATTTTGGTGTAATTAAACTTATTACCATTGTAAATAAATTTTCTTAATACATACATGTTTTCCGCTATATCACGTGAGGGAATTACCAATGGTTATAACCCAGTTAAAATAATTTTAAGTAAGTAAATAAATTAATGAGATAAATGTATGTATATTCCCTATGGTTTATCCAAATTTCATCTTTGGTCCCTAACTTAAATAAAACACAAAAATATGATTAATCATTTAAATTTTAAATAGGCCCTACCATTATATTAAATAATAGAGTAAATTACAAGTTTTGTCCTTTATGTTAGGCGGTGTCCTTTGGCGCGGAAAAAGACAAGTTTTGTACTTAACATTTCAAAATCCTGTATGTTATGTTCTCTAGCCCTAACCCAGTTAGATTTTTCTGTTAAATCTGATTACACAAGGATATATTAGTCTTTTTACCCATTTATTTAAAAATACTTTAATAACGAAAACAAAATTAAATTTAAAAAATAATCACCTCTCTCTAAACCCCCATCTGCTTCTCTCTCTCGTCAGTCCACCCCCACCCCCACCCCTACTGGCCACCATCAACCACCACTGCCCGCACCCTCGCCACCACCACCCCCAGCCGCCCCCACCAACCACTACCTCCACAGCTATCAACACCCCTCTGTCTCTAGCTTCACCATCCCATCATTTTTACCCATATACATGAAAACACAAAAATCAATAACCTGATGCACTATTATTGTGCCTTAAATTCCCACCTTTTTTTACCGATTCATCATCCCTAACTATTCCACATTCGAATTCGGTTTGGTTGAGGTCATGATGGTCAGAAGCTATTGATTTTTTTATTTATTTGACATTCTCATACTTAGAAGCAAAATTGATCAAACAAATCAAGAAAAGAAAAAAGTTTATTCATCAGATTAAAACTAGATTCTTCATCTTCATCATGTTTATTTTCATCAGATTGGCATCATGTTCTTGATGCACACACTACTGTGTGTTTTACAGATAGAGTAGAGAGAGAAACGGTGGATCGAGCTTCAGGGATGAAGAAAACCTTTTTCGAGCTTGATTCCAATGAGCAATTAGTTGGATCTTCAAGCAATTACTTCATCGGGTAATTTCAGTGGAGAGTTTATTATTCTCCGAGCGTGAAGATGACGGCTGAAAGTCTTTTAGGGTTTTGTGTTTACAAGTAAATTACAGTGGTAGGTGAAGTGTAGTGGTGGGTGAAGGATAGTTGTGGTGGTAGGTTAGGGGTGGCGATGGGTGAAGGGTGGTGGTGGATGTAAGGGTGGTGGTAGTGGGAGGTGGTAGTGGTAGATGTAGACAAAGAGTGGTAGAGAGATAAAGCTATATATACATATATATAATACTAATATTTTTAAAAATATTTTGTTTATTTTTTAATTTGAATAAATATGTAATAAGACTAATATATCCTTGTGTAAATTATATTTAACATAAAAACTTAACTAGGTTAGGGCTAAAGGACATAACGTGCACGATTTTGAAACATTAAGTACAAAACTTGTCAACTTTCGCGTCAAAAGACACCGTCTGAAAAAGACTCTTAACATAAAGGACAAAACTTGTAATTTACTCTTAATAATTAAAACCTACCCCACCCTCACCCTCACCCCCATCCCCATTTCTTTCTCTTCTTCCCTGCGCACGCGTCTTCTTCCACCGGCAGATGGTCTCCAAAATCAATCTACCAAATCAGATTCAAAAAAGATAAAATGATGATAAACCACCGTTACACACACCTGCAACCCGTTCTGTCCCTCGCAAAGACACACTAAACTAAATCAGTCTGGTCGCTGGTGACCTGCAACTCACCTCTTACAAATATTGTCTTTCGAAATCCTCTTGCAACGGCCGTTAAGCACACCTGTTCTCTCTCTAAAGTGGAAGTTCTGGATGTTTTTGTAGTTACGGTGATAATGTTGGATGTTGATGTTTTACCTATAGTCATGGGGTGAAATGGTGGTGATGTGGTTCCGTATGACAGTGAACTGGTGTTTAACGACGGGTTCTTTAGATGTAGATCCTAAATTCATCGAACCTCGCCACCTGTCTTCCTCAAACTAATAGACAACCGTTTCACAGAATGAATTCATGCATCGAAAAAAGGTTTCTAGTGAACATCACAGGTGAAGGCGATCTTGGTTACAGACCTCCCAAATCTAAAAAGATTTTCTGGTTAACATCACCAGTGGGTGCTTGCTGGTCGAAGAAGAAACGAGGAAGGGGGTGGTGTAATCGTTGCAGGTTAGGTGTGGTTTAATCGACAGTAAGCTCACTTGAATTTAAATAATTGTTTAATAATAATAATAATTGTTTTTAAATATGTTTAATTGTTGTGTCTTTTAGTAAGGGTAATTTTGTCATTTCACAACCACTTAACATAAAAAAACTAACTCTCATCCACGTTAGGGACTATCCAAGAAACAGTGTGCAAATGGTGAGGACTATAAGTATAATTTTAGAAAGTTGGGGACTAAAGATAAGATTTGGACAAACCACAGGGACTATCCGGACGTTTTTCTTTAAATTAATAAAAGTGATATAATAACTTTGAATATCAGAAAAGAACAAACGATAATAATGCTCAAAATTATTATTAGTTTAAATTGAAAATAAATTGATGTAAAGCTCAAAATTGGTTTATATTGAAAATGGATCAAGTAAAGTTAAAGAGTAAATTGCGATTTTAGTTTCCGTGGTTTGTCCCAAATTGCCATTTTAGTTAAAATAGTTTTTTTCTCCTCTGGGTTCCTGAGTTTTCCATTTTCTTGCCATTTTTATCACGTTGCCTAACTCCGTTAAAAAACCTTAGTTTTAATCAGGGGTTTTCTTGGCATTTTCGTAATAATTATAATACTAATAATATATAAAAAACAAACTAACTTTATTTTTTGTTTCTATAAGAATCTGATTAACACCCCCACCCCCACCCCCTTCTCTCTCGTTCTTCATCCCTCTACTTTCTTTCTCTCCACAAACACCGGTGCCAGTGCCACCGCCACCGATCCACAGTCATCACCAATCCCGGCACTCACCTCTACCAACCACCATCACTAACCTCCGCCACCAAAATGTCCACCACAATGTCAGTTAACCTAGGGGCACCTCCACCACCGTCACCGACCTCCGCCCCATCACAACCACTAGTGCCACCCACCTTTTTCACCCATTTCCACAGCCGTCACCAACTTTCGGCACTCACCTCCACCAACCACCATCACGCACCTCCACCCACCTTCACATCACAATGATCCTATTAATCCCGCAATCATTCCCCAAATTCATCCTTGGAAACCCTAGCCGCCTTCAATCCCATATCATCATTACTCAAATCGATTAAATCAAAGATGTGTGTAGATCTGGAATGTGAAGGTGCAGATCAGAGGTGTGTGTGTGTGTGTGTGTTTGATGGCTGAAGGTGGAGGTGGGTTATCACCCCAAAATGGGTAGATCTAGAATGGTGCAGGTGGTGATGAAGCTCAGTGGTGGTGGTTGGTATGGGGTACGGTGGCAGTGACGGTGGTTGTGGCTGGTGTGGCGTGTGGCGACAGTGGTGGTGCTCGCTAATGGTGGCTGGGGTGGTGGCTAAGGATGGCTGGGGGATGGCAGTTAATGGTGGTGGAGGAGAAAGAATATGTAGAGAGAGAAAAGTGAGAGAAAAAAATGTATGTTTATTATGTGTATATTTATAAAGTTAGTTTTTTTGTGTTTTATATTATAAATATTATTATTAGTATTAGTATTATAATTATTACGAAGATGCCAAGAATACCCCTGGTTAAAACTGAGGGTTTTTAACGGAGTTAGGCAATGTGATCAAAATGGCAAGAAAATAAAAAACTCGAGGAACCGAAGAAGAAAAAAGCGATTTGGACTAAAATGATAATTTGAGACAAATATCAAGGACTAAAATTACAATTTACTCAAAGTCAAAGTTAAAAGGTAAAAAGGATGGGAAATCAAGAAATCGGGTGAGATCCATCTTCTTTGACCCACGCTTTCTTTCGCAAGAAATCGAAGAAGATTCAGATTCGATTGCACCACACGATCCCACTTTAAAATCGAAGCTTCAGATTCCTGTGTTGTCTTCCTCGATTCTACTCAGGTAACCCATTCTGACTGTCTTTATCTCCTTCCTACATGCACACTCATCTTGATGAAATTAATTTATAAAATCTTTAAAATAACCTTTAGTAGAAGAATTTTTCAACCTTTGTTTGAGGACACTAGGACTATTGTTTTACTGAGTGATCGTCTAATCTCACGATACTAATGTCGATTATTGAACGCTTGCCTCGGTGATCAAATCTATACTTGAAAAACAAGCTTCATTATCTGTCGAAATGGTTATTGAACGGTACATATCTTTTGTGTAGTCATAATAATCTCATTTTAGCTCCTAGTTTTGCCTGTTAAAAGGAATTATCATTACTTATGTGACCCGACCCGACTTAAACCAAGAAATCAGATGTTGAGTTAAGCGACATTCAATTTAAAAAAAAACCGTCCCCGGTGAAAGAGAAAAATTATGAGTCTGCCACTGGACGTGACACCAACCTTGGCGGTGTGATTAGCCTGCGAGATCTCCTTTTTTATTGTGTGCTCGAAGTAGCACATGGACAGATTGATTCATGATTAATGGTAGGGGACACATGGTGAGTAGCCTTAGAGTGCAAAGGTGTGTGTATTAGTCGCTCTAAGACTGTGTACCTCTACTGTGATTTTAGTGGAGCAGGCGATGATCACGAGACTCAGATCACCATTGAGGGCCAAATGGTTCCGCAGGCAACTAAATTCACGTATTTAGGATCGTTTGTTCAGAGTAGTGGAGAGATAGATAGTGACGTAGCTCACCGTGTTCAGGTTGGATGGTGTAGGTGGAGAGCAACCACAGGCATATTGTGCGACAAGAGGTTCCCAACTAAACTAAAAGGGAAACTTTATAGAGTTGCAGTTAGACCTGCTATGTTATACGGTACAGATTGTTGGGCAATTAAGAAAATTCACGCACGTAAGCTAGAAGGGGCAGAGATGAGGATGCTAAGATGGATGTGTGGGCATACTAGGTTGGACAAGATAAGAAATGAGGTTTTTAGGGAGACATTAGGGGTTGCTAGTATTTCTGGTAAGATAAAGGAGGGGAGATTGAGATGGTTTGGGCATGTCAGGATGAGACAGGTAACATCCACGGTTAGGACATTCGAAACGCTTACTTTAGAGCGAAGGAGGAGTAGAGGTAGGTCGAAGATAACTTGGGATGAGCGGATTAGACAGGATTTGCTAGATTTGCACCTCTCTGAGGGCATGGTCTAGGATAGAACTTCGTGGAGACGTACAATTAAGGTTAAAGACTTTTAGGAGGTTGCCTTGGTTTTGTTTTAGGTTCTTCTCTTAAGGGTTAACTTTGAGGAGTTATATGGCATTTTTATAGGTTTTCACCATTTCCCGATGTCGTAGTGTTACTAAGAATACTTTTTACTTATGTGTGTATTTTTATTATCTTTTATTTTTACCTTTTTTTTGTAGTTGTGAGCCTACATATGTTTTCTGGAATCTTATGTCTTGGTTATGGTTTTTGGAGCCGGGGGTCTCACTTGAAGCAGCCTCTCTAACCCCTGTGATAGAGGTAAGGCTTGCGTACATACCACCCTCTGCCCTATCAATAGCTTGACTATAGGTGGGATTATACTGGGTAAGGTTGTTGTTGTTGTTGGTTAGACTTGTATGTCTCTATCTTTTGTTGTAGAGCGTCCTACTCGGCCACAATTCTTTATGTGGTATGCTCTTTTTGTTTGATTGTCATTTGAAGCTTGAAAATTTGTAAAAACTTGTAATTTTTCTAAATGCAGGCCGGAGTGAAATGGCCTCCAAATCTACATGCCCAGCCCCTATGAAGGCTACATCAGAAGGTGTGTTCCAAGGAAACAACCCTCTTGATTATGCACTCCCTCTCGTGATCATACAAATATGTTTGGTTCTCGTGCTCACTCGTGTTCTTGCCTACCTTCTGAAACCGTTAAGACAACCTTGAGTCATTGCTGAAATCATTGTAAGTCTCAATTATATAAAAAATAAAACTACACTTCAAATGTAGCATATGTAACTTAATTTTGTTTTCTAGGGTGGAATTTTACTGGGTCCTTCAGCTCTAGGCCGAAACACAAACTACCTTCATGCAGTTTTTCCTAAAAGTAGCCTGCCGGATTCATGCGCTCTTTGGGGCTTTTGTGGTGGGTGTTCTCATCCCGAAAGAAGGCGCTTTTGCGGGGGCGTTAGTAGAAAAAGTTGATGATCTTGTTTCAGGACTATTCCTACCGCTTTACTTTGTGTCAAATGGTTTAAAAACCAATGTGGCATCGATCAAAGGGGCTGAATCTTGGGGTTTACTTGTTTTGGTTATATGCGCCGCTTGTTTC
Organism: Scalesia atractyloides; assembly: GCA_947069175.1. NCBI lineage: Eukaryota > Viridiplantae > Streptophyta > Magnoliopsida > Asterales > Asteraceae > Scalesia > Scalesia atractyloides. The sequence continues at coordinate 36,700,694 of CAMTDV010000030.1, forward strand.
GGTAAGATAGCTGGCATGGTTGGGGTTTCTTTGTTGTGTAAAATACCTTTCACTGAGGCTCTTGCACTTGGGCTCCTGATGAACACTAAAGGCTTGGTTGAACTCATCATTCTCAACATTGGAAAAGACCGCGGGGTACATAATCGTCTTTTGATCTTTTTGATGGATTTATGTTCATTCTTATAAGGTATGATGCTTATTATTTTTTAATTCAGGTGCTAAATGATCAAACTTTTGCGATATTGGTTTTGATGGCTCTTGTAACGACATTTATCACAACACCTTCAGTCGTTGCTGTCTATAAGCCAGCGAAAAAGCTTGCAAAATCAGAATACAAACACAGAACGATTTACAGGAAGGGTTTTTCAACGAGCCCCTTCCGTATGTTCTTCACTTTCCATGGAATAAGAAACCTGCCAACAATAATCAATCTGATTGAAGCCTCACGTGGGACCGGAAAGAACGAGACACTCACGGTTCATGCGATGCACCTCATGGAGCTCACCGAGAGGTCTTCAGCTATACTCATGGCTCACAAGACTAGGAAAAAATGGGTCCCCATTTTGGAAGAAAGGACCTAAGGCCAATTCTGACCAGATCTTGGTGGCTTTCGAGACGTTTCAGCAGCTTAGCAAAGTCTTGATCCGGCCCACAACTGCCATTTCTGCTGTATCCAGCATGCATGAAGATATCTGTAATGGGGCTGAGAGTAAGAAGGCAGCTATGATTATCCTTCCATTTCATAAGCACCTGCGGCTCGATGGTCATCTCGAGGTGACCCGAGCTGAATATAGGTATGTGATCATTGTAAACAGTCTCGTTAAATTGCAACGAGTTTTGAGTATTGTGTTGCTGAATTATATGTTTTTTTTTTCTTTTTTATTGCAGGCATGTTAACAGAAAGGTTTTAGAGCATGCCCCATGTTCGGTTAGTATCTTAGTGGACCGTGGATTTGGTGGGAGTTCGCATGTTTCCGTGAGTAATGTGGACTCACTCGTGACAGTTTTGTTCTTTGGTGGTCATGATGACCACGAGGCTTTAGCTTATGGAGCGCGTATGGCTGAGCACCCGGGGATCAACCTAGTGGTGGTCCGGTTCCTTTTGGACCATGATGTAGCCAGCTCAAGTGCAGTTAGTGTCGAGATCGAGGAACTTGACAGCGTCAAAACTATGTCCATGGATGATGAGGTGATTACTGAATTTAAGGAGAAGATATTGAAGGACAGCACAAACAAATACATGGAGAGAGTGGTTAAGAATGGGGACAAGGTAATGGAGGCGGTTCGTGAACATGGCCTGTGCAACCTGATTTTGGTGGGGAGGATGCCGGAAGGTGAGCTGGTTGCATCAATGAGGAAAAGAAGTGAGTGTCCGGAGATGGGGCCTGCCGGGAACCTTTTGATCGCACTGGAGGTCGACATACGGGAGTCGGTGTTGGTTGTCCAGCAATACCGCACAAATCTTTCAACGTATTCCCTGGCTTCTTTGAAAGAAGATGAAGTCACCACTGACCTAGGGGAATCTGATTCCAGTTAGCAGTATCATGCATCAAAATTTGATGTTCAAAATCACAGATCTTTTTGTTTAGTTGGAAAAGAGGATTAGAGGGTGCTACAAGAAAAAAACAAGAGGGGTGTTAAGTTTTAACACTAGTCCTAGGTAGTATATATGTTATAACTACTCCCCACAGTGAATTTTACTTGTTTTGAATCGAGACCTATTGGTTTATTTTGTTACAATTTTAGTTTGCTAAAAGCTATCGAGAAAATATTTCTAAAATCGTCACGTTTTAGTGATGATAATTCGCTAAAAGCTATGAGAAAATATTGGGAAAATGTCACAGAATAGTAACCAAGTTTCAAAAATGTTCTAATTAGGTCACTCGTATCATTTTTGTCCCAATTAGATAACTTAACATTCAAATCGAGTCATGTCATTTTTTTCATGTGTCAACAGAAAAATGAAGCATAAGATGCTAGGGTCGGATTATATTAATATATGAAATTTTATTTATAAAAAATAAAAATACTTTAATTACATTAAAAATTAAAAAAAACAAGTTAAAATTCACGTCATCACTGGACGTTAACATCAAATGAAAGGGAAAAAAGAAACAGAAATCCACATTACCACGATTACCTATGAAATTGATCCCTTAATTTTAATAAAATATGAATGTTGAGTGACCTGATTGGAACACTTTTGAAACTTGAGTGACATAATTGAAACACTATTAAAACTTGGTTACTATTCTACAAAGTTACCCCGAAAACATTTCTAACGTTTTAGTGCTGAACTAACTTTTGTGAGTAGATTTTTTTTTGTTCAAATTGCAAACAAAATGAGTAGTTAAACTCTTAAATTTTATATATTGATTATGTATCAAGGTATTGAATCGTATTTTTTTTTAACTTTACAGGACACAACCAAACACTTAAATAATTTGGAGAATAAACCGTATTAATTGAATAATGTAGGTTTTTTCATTACAAATAAACTACATTAATAAACAAAGTTAATTATGATAAGATACTTATAAAACAAGCTCAAACTGAAGCAATTGTATTGAAATTAAGTTATAGAAATTTTTCTGTCACAACATCCACATGTTAGTTTTTTTTTTTTTTTTCTGGAAATTTATTAAACAGAAAAATAGCAAGGTGCTAGATCAAACATACAAAACCAAGTTGCCTATTGGATAAATGGAAAACGAAATTACACCAAGAATACCAGTCGAAGTTTTATAACTTGGTGTTACCTTGTTAGTTCTTAGCCTTAAGAAAGAATTCGCCTTTATTCCCTCCCCTCCACTACTTGAGATATTATTATTATTATGCCATAACAAAGAATTCACCTGGTCTGTTTAAGTTGGAAATTGATAAGAGAAGAAAAGTGGGTGTCCGGGAGAGTCGGGTTATTCTCAGTTCAATCTCTAAGGTCTTCCATCGATAAAGTATTGTTCAAATGATGTGCATATTTGGATTCCAATAAACACTATTTTTTTTTTTGGCGTGCCGAGTTGGATGAAGTAGATCGATGCACCTGCAAACTTGGATGATTTTGATACAAAATGATGATACTAGCGCGAACTTTGATGAAGCACAATGGGACATGGGTGCATCTTTATTCCAATTTCTAATCATCAAAACAATCACCTTAGCCAGCATTTTTTTATATATTTTCATGTAAATCCACTTTTTATGAAATGGTTACAAATTTTTAATTATCATCATTCATAAAGTTGTAAACTGTTAAATTTGAATAATCAGTTCAAATTTATCCAATACTTAGTATTTCCAAATTCCAACTCAGGTTCTTTCACTGGAGCAATTTCAGGATTCCAGTCTTGAATATCCAATCTCATTTCCCATTTAATCCACCAAGAGAACTCATTACTGCTTTCCTTTGCCATTTTATCGTTTACAATTAGCTCAATTTGATAGTTTGACGAGCCTTATAATGCAGGTTCGGGCTAGGACAAGGAAAAACTAAGATATCCGCTCAAGCACGTATAAGTATGATTTAAAAGATTGGCTTAAAAATAATGATCTTTTGATAACCAAACTAGTTTCAAACATATAAAAAAATTATATTCATTTATTGTCAAAACATACAAAGTACAGTTAGAAGCACTGCACACAAATTTCTGGTTTAGAGCTTATACCCCTAGTACAAAACTCAAAGTCCAGAGTAAAGAAAAATGTTGCATTAAAGAAGAAGAACAAGAAGAGGAAGTGGGACCCGGCAGCCCGTTAGCACCTCCAACCTGCAGGCCAAATAGGATCAGATTACAAGCATAACTTCATTTACCCAAATGATCGACTCGTTTACAGAAATATAGCCAACTTGGGATATATATTTATGAATAAACCTTACATCAACACTTATTTAGATTAGAAACAGCTCAAAAGTTACTCAAATTTGTATTCAAATGCTACCAACGCTTAAATAAGTTTACTGAAAAACATTACACTAGTTAATTAATGTACTTTTGTAATCATACCTAAAACATTAATAATTAATATAATTCAAAGAATGGACAAAAAGGATTTCCCCAAATCCTACCTTCAAGCCTAGTCCCTAGTGGCAATAGTTATCAACTGAAGACTGGCAGAGTTGTTCAAAAACACATACGTCCTACAAATCAGCTTTGTATAACTGCTTACCGATACAAACTAATTCTTTTTAGACGATCCATTCACAATTTTCTACATTTATGTAATTACCGCTTCCGGTTTTGTTTCCACATGGGAAATCATTGCCACAATCATAGTTTGTAACGGCTCTGCTAGTGCTTTCAAATTATCAATGCCTTATGCCTTCAAGAGATCCTAACTTCTTTATACATAATTACCGTTTACAATTCCACAAATCATGCAACGCTTCAATAGTCCCATACAAGAAGTATCACATAGACAGCAATCATCATAAGCTGAGTAACATGTTAATGTGTGGCGTTTGTTCGGTGTAAGAGATAATGCAAAATGTTGATTTTTACTACATTCTCAAATACTCACACCCGCCTTTGATTACTTTAGCAAATCGAAATTCCTCCACAAAAAAACAATCTTCCATTCACATATAACCTTAAGAGAAGAATATGATCATTTGAAAGGGCGGGAGCCTCAAAATATAGTTCTCCTTCAAAATCCTCATAACTTTTTTATTATTCAAATTCCCACTTTAATGTATTACCAAGGTTTAAAAATGGAAACGAGTCTCGAGGCGTTTTCCCTTCGCCTCGCGAGGCGTAAGCCCGAGGCGGAATTAAAAAAAATATATATAAATATTATATATCTTATAAGAATAGTAATATTAACTAAATTCATCAAAATAATCAACATAAAAAAGACATAAATTGCTTCAAATTGACACAAAAACTCAAAAAAATAAAAAACAAATATCAAAAACCCCTGAGGTGCAGCCTTTTAGCGCCTCAGCCCCTCTGAGGCGCATGCCTCAACCGTTTTTTTAAAACCATGTGTACCACCAAGACAGTGATCCCTACTGCAAAAATGTAGAATGTAGATCACTTCCTTTTACTTAAAGTCTAAAGCAGTCAGATTATTATATCACATAAGATAAAATCCTACCTTCCAAGTTTTCACTAATTAACATAAAATTTGACATAATTAATCACAAAAGATTAGCCATTAATAGATAAAGATTAGTAAATAATTATATTTTATGCTAATCAAAGATGATCATTTCAAAAGGTAAAAGCTTAAAGCTAATAGATATAATTTCCCAGCCCCTATGCACTTTCCCTTTTACCAGTAAAAGGGTTAATAATCGAAGGCAGATTGGATTTTAACAATCCAAACTATGACCCATTGGCCGTTAACAATTCAAACTACCAATAGCACTCCTAATTTTCACTTTCGTTGCCAAAAGCAATCCCATTCTTATGGAAAAGTAACTCCGTCTGTCTGTCTGTCTGTCTGTCCCAAAACAAACAACTGTTTGATTATTATCCCAATCAGAATGCTGGTGTAAAATGTTTTGAAACGACATTACTGAAATTTAGGGATGGGCGGAGTTATATTATTGTCCTTGAAAACAAAAGTGAAGTGCGATTATGGATTATTATCTGCCGGCCAATTAGTCAAAGTTTGGATAATTAAAAACGAAGAAATCTTGTCTTCTTACACCAATTACTAGTTGTATAACTTTATTAGCAACAAACTTCAATTTTCAAATATATATGTAAAAGTAACCATATAAAACAAAACACAACACAACAATTAGGCGTTCCAAGGAAAATTCAAATTTGAAAGAACAGAAGCTTACAAATGAATCTTATTTGGCAACCATCCTGGCAATAAAATCCTCATACTTAATCTTGCCATCAGATCCAACATCAATCTCCTTAATCCACTCGTCAAACTCGGAAGGCTCGAGCTTCTCCCCAATGCTGGTCAAAATATGCTTGAGATCGGCAACCACAACATATCCAGTGCCATCCTTATCAATAACCTTGAAGGCATCACGAAGCTGGCGATCAAAGGGCTCCGGTTTGAGGTGTTTCCCCATGAGTTCGGTGAAGCGGTTGAAATCGAAGGGAGATGTGAGTTTCTCTTCGGCGATTATGGATTTGAGCTGCGCTTGCGTAGGGTTTCCGCCGAGCGATCGCATGAGGATTCCGAGTTCTGACGGGGCGATCTTGCCGTCGCCGTCGGTGTCGAAGAGTGTGAAGGCTTCTTTCATGGCGGATACCTGTTCGTCGTTCCCCATTGTTGCTTGATTGATTTTGGGAATTGTTGGGAGGATGAAGGAATGAAGGGATGAATGTGTTTGTAGAGGGTGATTTCGTTGAAGAAAACGTGGTTTAGGGATATGGGATTATTATTGTCCGTTAACTGTTTTGGGCCCAAATGGAAAGGGAAAGGGTGAACAAAAGTTTTTCATTTTTTCATGTACGAATTCAAACATTATTTTTTTATTCATATAAAGGTAAAGTTATTGATTTTATATATTATATTATATATTTATTTTATAAAGTTACTGAGGATATAGCATATAAGACTTGTGGGGTGTGGGTCAACTCCGCCTCACCTCCACATCACTACTTCTTACTTTCGTTCCCCTTCACCTCCATCATCTTTCCATCCAATTAACTAACATCGGGGATATCCCACTGAAATCATATAGTGTTGTTCTCTGTCGGGGAAGGAGGCCACGTTGGCTTCCCGACCACACCCCACAATCTGAGTAATTGAGGTAACTCACGTCCATCATTGTTTCTTGTAGTGAATTGTACTTTATGTATTTGAAGTTTGAAATGAAATAAAGCAGACGACAAGTTATCTTCAAAGATGTAGAGAAGGCTTTTTGTTGTGTTTCATGGTGTGCTTGAAGATGGGCGGGCAATAGAAGTGAAACGACTAGAAAAAAATCCACTCAACTTCATTTACACAAACCAAAGTTCATAGAAAATACTAGCACATGATTCGCAAGCAAACCTGGATTCCACGCAAAGGAACATAATAATCAACAAGGTATAACACGTCCAATCACAACAATATAATCTGATATATGGATTGAAGCATCCTTGACCCTGTATGACTCACTAACAACAACGATTGTTTCAGTTTGGATAGATAATACCGCAAAATCGATGGTTTAATTGTCTGCACTGTGAATTGCAGTAGCAATACTAGTTGGCATTCATCAAACAGCTGATAATGGTGGGGACAAATTGACAACTGTATCAACAGTAGGTTTTAAGGACGAAGAGCAGAATCAATGAAGCATTGCAGCAGTGAAATCGTTCCATGTAAGGTCATCGCTCCGAAACCAAGAATTAAACCAGTAGAATGGTCCATCCTCAAATACTTCAATAACATATGAAAATCGTTCATCACCGTAGATTGAGTAACATCGAAAGTATAGCTCGGATTGAGAGATCCACGAGTTAGAATCAGAGCCAATGAAACGAGATAATTGTGGTTCGAGATCTTCCAAAGCCATTGATGCTAAGGATCAATGAAAGCACCAATGTTGTGAATGGTTATTTCACAACTAAACAAATATTATGAATAAGTACAGAAGATGATGATTTTCTGAATGATTACAATCAAGAGGTTGAAAGTGACAAAGGTTAAGAAGGGGATGAGAAGCTTAGAGATTACAGAAAAGTAGATGGGGAAGAAGAACACATATCCCTAATTTCTTCCCAACTCTTGTTTAAATCATCCATCCCACATTGATTGGTCTAATAAGGTGGGCCCATGATGGTCTAGTCCAGTTCATAACATACTATCTATGAAAAAATATCTCGTGTATTAAACAAGTAATATCCGTATAAATACATCTTATTATTCGTGTAATATGTCAGTTGTGACACCGGCTTGTTTAGATGATTGATAAGGCTGGCCTGTTAGCTTTATTTCTCATGAATACTTTTACATTTTACATTATAGAAAAAGGTCAAGAAAGGAAAAAAACATGAGCCTATAACATAAATTAAGAATGTCAGAAGCCTACATCAATACAAACGATTACAAATGATATATGATTAGTTTTACCCCATCACAAGATTTTAGATGATTTGTGGTGTTTATTTAGATACACCATTAGCTAAACTAATGATTTTCCAATCTAGGGAGTCATTGTAACTTATAACCGATCGACTTTATTCGCTCTCTAATACAGTTTCTAAAGAATAATGCAACTGATTTCAAGACTTTCAAATTTCAATGTTAAATTCGGGCCAGGTCACCCCACCCCAGATCCCCAATCTAGTTAAAACTTGTAGAATAACCAGAGTGCAAGAAAACCGGGTTCAATCAGTTGTTCAGGCTCCGGAACAGGTTTGGCAAGAACTAGTTAGGCTCGACTCGAATCGTATAGTTGAAATAGAGTCGTAACACTATACTTTAAAATCAGTTAACCTTATCAAACCCGACCCATACCCAATTCAAACCGTCAACCAGTTCCAAAAAACCCGATTTTGGCTTTTTGTTGACCCCAAGTGGACCCGGTTCCAACCGATTCGGTTTGGACAAAAAAAAAACCCGGTTGTACACCTCAAGAACAATGTAAGCTATAGTTATAAAGGCTTTCATTAGGTTGAACCTTGTATATCGGGTCGAGGCCCAGTCCACAGAGACATAAATCACCACGTAACCTGCATGCACGGCATCGTAGGGTTTTTCATCTTCTTCCTTTTCTGAAAGAAGCCATGGAAAAACTCCATGACTCTCTACTTCTCCAAATACTGAGTCGACTCGGCGACTCAGCCGACGTTGCTCGCTGCCGAGTGGCTTCCAAGTCTTTCAATGATGTGCTTCCAGAACTCCGATCAATTAATCTTCGATACTCGAATATATGGTCCAAGGATTCAACCTCTATGGTTTCAACTTCTTTCAAGACGGTTTTTCTGGACCTTATTTCGAAGGTTGAATCTGTGTGTATTGACGTTGATGTTGATCCGGCCGATGAAGATTTTGCTAAGGAGTGGCTGCCTAAGGTTTCGGAATCATTGAAATCGCTTTCATTATGTTTTTCTCCGTGCTATAATCCCAATGTTTTGCCGCTGATTTCTGCGTATTGTAGGTTGAATATTTTCTAGTGAATTTGTTAAGTTGAATGTAAATTATATTATTTGCTAAACTTAATATTTTGATCTAACATGTATGATTGTTTTAGTTGTGTTAAAGCATTTATTATTCTCCTTCCTATGCTGATGCATGCAGGTCACAGTCTTGTTGAGTTAAATTTAGATTTTGGACAGCTGTCTGTGGTCAACTTGAATCCAATGCCAATGCTAACAAGTTTGACACTGGAATTAACAAAATTAGAAGACCAACACCTAAACGAGTTGAATAAGTCTTTCCCTAATCTTCAAGTTCTTAACTTAATAGGTGTTAGAGAACTTAAAGATCCGAAGACCCACCTTCTCAACCTACAAACATGCCATATGGTTATATATGATTATCCGCCTTCTTTGACTCTAATCACCCATCACACTCAAAATTGAATGTTTCGTGCCCGTTGCAATTCATGTTGAAGCTCCCATTTTATCTCACTTTCATCTTAGCCTTAATACCCTTAAACATGCCGTTGCATTCAGCCCCAAGACGTTTGAGAATTTGAATACACTTTGGTTGGGCTCTTTATATACTGGCTCCTTACTTTCAGAATTCCCGAACACAAAAACAGTAGAAACTCTGACATTGGATTCGCGAAACCAGGAACCAAGAGATTCAAAGCTAACCATAAGGAAGGTGTTCACAGTTTTCCCGAACGTGAGTTCTCTATGTATTTATTCAGGTGCTTGGTCGGAGTTAGAAGCTTGTTTGAACCCAGAAGATTGGGAAATATTGGATGGGAGGAAAGGATTGAAAAGGATCCGTGCATATTTGGACTTAGTTGACCCGCCGTTGACTTTCTCATCTGTTTCTCGTGTGTTGGACCAATGTGTTGGCTTGACAGATGTCTCGTTGCTCATTCATGGTGATGTTGATGATGCTAAATCTAATATTTTCATGTCTAAGTGCATGGCTCGTTGGCCCGGGTTGAAGTGGAGATGGAGAGTTTGGAGTGACGATATCGAAGATTCTTAAATAACTGATGGTATGTCTAATTAAACTACACAAAGCATCGAAGAACCATGTTTGTGATGTGGTAATCTCGATCATATCATATAAATGCAGACTTTTAATATTTTAATTTACACTATAGACTCATGTGCTTTTATACGTGAAGAAAATAGCTCTAGATATCAGACTTAGAAGTTATACTGAATTATTACTATTATCATGTTTTAACTTTCAAGTGTGAACATTTTAAAGTTAATAATTTGTCAAATGGCACTTTTGGAGTGTATGCCAATATATTTATAAAAGGTATTTCAAATTATTATAACGTAAGAAACCAAGTATTGTTCAATCAAAGCCTCCCAGTATGCATCAATGTGTAACTAGAGTTTAAAAAAAGGGTAAATGCACGGTACCCCTGACTGCGGGAGGGTTCTCCCTCCTCAAGCTAGCTTAGCCCCATAGCTGCCTGGCGGTTACTACCCAGCAGGATTATTCGGGCCGAGCTGGACTCGAACCCGCGTCCTCCCGTTTGGAATGGGTGAGGCTGGCCACTGGGCTGACACCCCGTGGTTGTGTAACTACAGTTTTGTATGCTCATAATCGTGTAAGTTTCCATATCTTTTGTTTGGTATTTGGCTGTGCACGTCTACATCGCCACTATTGCTCCGATTTCTTGTAGTGGTACAACGTTTGGTGTAGAGCTGTCAAATTGTGTCTTATAGCGTTTAACAGGTCTCTGAAGACGCGAATAACACAACTATTAAATATGAATACAACTCGTTTAACTACTTTATATTTCATGTCTATAACACAGTTTATATTCCATGTACCAAGAAGGAATGATGGATCCTCGCCTCCTAATTTTATTTATTTTTTAAAATGTAAAAAATCACGTAGTGTACTTTGCAGTAAACAAGTCTAATCATATCTTATATAAGTGAGCTATTGCCAACTCTCTCGTGCATGTTTGATTTGTTTGTTTTTTATCGTAAAAATGTAGTAAACTTCTTATGATAATCATACATAACAGTTTTTTTTGTAAATTTGACATAATGTGTTGGTCGGGTTGTATGACTGGTAAAACAAGTTCCGGTTAAAATAGGTTGTGCGCAAAATGAGTTTGGGTCAGTGTCAAATTGAACTGGAGTAAATGAGTTGTTTTGTAGAAAAAGCATAAAAACAAACATGCACTCGTTAACTTGTCCCTTTCTTCTACCTTTTCAACTAATCTAACTGCCTTTGATACAATTTATTCTAGTTATAACAAATATGTTCATGCATGACATCAACTATTACATGTAATTTCTTTTATATCATATTTACCAGTCCATCAATTTTCACATTTTGCACTCATTATTTCAGAAATCAAATTTATATAACTTCATAATATTTTTATATATAAATAAGAAAAACATACGAGCCAATGTTTGACAACTAAAGACTGACATCCTTTATATTGTTTAATATTTGTTTTTATACTTTGTTTTATTAATTGTAGATACACATTGTGTAAATTATTATGTGATGTTTTGTATCCGGAGAGATGTTTCAGTCTCTTTAATTCTGGATCATCAAGGAATATACAAGTAAAATAACAAAAATCATATAGACCATCACCAATCTAAGGTGATAAATGAATTCACAAACGTGCTTAGTCGGCTGTCATATCAGATTTTCATAAATACACTAAAAATACACATTTTCTCTCCAATCCTACAAACATATTTACCAATACGTATATTTCCACATCATCACCACTTTTACATTTAATTTTAATAATTATATCGAAAGTTATAAAAATAGAACATTATACTTCTAAACACGAACATTTAATATATATGTATCTTAAAATTTTGTATGATATTTTTTTATTAAAGTAACATTAATACAATTATGTTTCATAATAAAAACATTACCTTGCATTTTTTTGTTATTTTGTCAAATTATGGTATTTGAAATGAAAAAAAAATACAAGTCACTAAAGCTGTACAACTTATTTATGCATATGAAAATATATTAAAACAGGAAAATAATAAAATAAATACAAAACATATCCTATCAAATACACTATTCTTCCCTAAGAACATTCCACTCAAATGCAAACCCTTCTAATGCATTCCCTCTCAAATGCTAAATTCACATGAGCCGGATGCAAGCTAAATGCTTTGCATTGGCCATGTTCGTAAACTACAAACAACAATTTCAAACAACCCACTGAATATCAAGTTCATTTGAGTATTTGACCAATCCATACTAATAATATATATGCACTTTACCCAATTCACCGTTAACAAATCCATTGTAACCATCACATAAACATCAAAGAAGTGAGAAATACTTCAAAACTAATATGTAGTTCTCTTCATTACTTACTTAGCTGGCTCCTGCTTTGGCTTCCATGAGGCCGTTACGAATCTGATCGCCAATATCTCTAACATGGCCCGGGCCGTGGGGAATGAAAACGGTGGTGTTGTTTGATGAAGTTCCAAGATCTTTAATAGTGTCAAAGTATTGTGTGATCATAATAAGATCCATCACCTCTTTTGCAGATGCACCTTCCACCTTATGTGAAAAGTTTAATATGTTTTCTCTTAATCCATCTGTTATTGCTTGTCTCTGCCTTGCCACACCCACTCCCCCCAAATATTTGGCTTCAGCCTCGGCTTCTGCTTTCTTAACTTGAAGGATCTTATCAGCTTCTCCTTTGTATACACTAGCAAGTTGAAGCCTTTGTGCTGCAAAAATAAAAATGGATTAATTTCGTAAGCACCTTTGGCAGCATTCATTTGTGTTCAAACTAATATGTTGATATGGAACTGATAGAACATATTTGGAGCAACCGGATACGACCCAACTTAAAACGCGCATAACCTTTGATCACTCTAGAGTTGCAGTAATAATAATCACATGTTTGCAAATTCAAATTAGTGAAGTAGCTAATGACCCTCAAAGCTTTATGAAATTATAGTGGAAGTTTCTCAGATAAGGGGTATATAGGTAATTTATATAACAAAGGTTATAGATTGACAAATGTACAACAAGAAATTTTCATATTTGAAAGTTAGCTAGATTTTTGTTGAAGTTCAACTATTTGCAATCAACTCTACCATGTCTTAGGTTTTTTTTTTGCATTACACATAATTTGAGTAAATTTTACGATAACCTAGTAATATTGTTATTATAAATCAAAAGTTTTTAAAACCAAGGCTATCTTCATTTGTATTAATAGCAAAATAATACTGATTATATATTTTTCCAAAAAACTAGTGGGTAATTAAATTGCAGAAATCAGGCAGGTGAAATACCTACCTGCATTAATCTCGTTCATTGCTCTACGCACAGAGGGATCAGGTATAATGTCAACCATCAGTATATGCTCTATCGAGTAGCCATATCCTCCCATCACCTGCAAAGCCAGACTTTAAATAGGGTCTTGGTTTAAAAAAGCGGGAAGCACACAAAAGAGATGAGGTCTAAAACCGAGGCGCAAAGCGCAAAAGCGGTGAGATTTTCGTACGCAAGACGCAAAGTGATTATATAAATTATTTTATATATCCCATAGATTTTTAGCATCCCCTACCTATGATTTAGCTAGAATTAAGCTTTATATATGTTTTAAAATGAAAAAAACATAAGTGTGCAGCATAAAAGCCTATTGTACAACACTCAGCTGCAGCAAAACAACCCATGTACAAAAGGCGCGCGCCTCACCTGCGCCTCAGGTCAAATTTTAGCCCAAAAAGCGCGCCTCACCTGCGCCTTTTGTACACCGTGCACCTTATGTCACACAAGGCGTTTTGTTTTGCGCCTCAGGTCGCCTCACGCCTAGGCGCACTTTTTTAAACCAAGAATAGGGTTGACCAGCCTTGATTATGGTTTTAAACCATGAACATATCATATAATCAGCCTTATGTCGTATGACCGTAATTTACCTTCTCGAGTTCCTCCAATACAGTCTTTGCAACTTCATCCTTCTGCTCAAAGAGCTGATCCAAAGTCATTCTCGGAACCTGTGCTCTTACAACTGAAACAAAAAAAAAACTATTAATTTAAGACACTAATAATTTATAAAGATAACAATTTAGGACAATTAGGTGTTTTCACTCCTTATTAAACATGACACGTCTCGTTTTGCCACCTCTAGCGACGTAAAATGTTTTGTATCTAAAAAGCTTACCATCGAAAACATATGCTTGAATTTGTTCCCCAGGGTTCTGCAACTCGTAGAAGGCATCATCACCACTTTGCTTTATTACTCGGTACTGAATGGAAGAAATTATCTGAACAAATACATTGTCCTGAAACAATAAACACCACTTACCTTCAAAACCTTTTTCATACATATTTTTGTTCACATTGAATTTTATAAAAATACATAATTGAGAAACTTGAGAAGCATTCTGGACCATACATTTTCCCAAAGCTTTTCGTATATACACATATGTATAGTTTAAAGTTGACTATATACATATGTGTATAATTCAGTATACATATATGTATATATTCTATTTTAAACTATACATTTGTGTATATTATGAAAAGCTTAGGGAAATGTGTGGTCCAGAATGCTTCTCAAGTTTCTCAAATAGGGTGTACTTCTCGTAGGATCCCTACCCTATATATATTATGCATATATATTATACAATAAGAAATGTAGGAGATATGTGGCAATAAAACACATCAACTTTGGTTTTAAGAAGTAACAAGTCATCCATATGAAGTTACAATCAAAAACAACTACAAATGCAAAATTTTCTGCTGTCAAGAACCTTAAAACAGTGATATTACTAATCAAGAGTGTTAAACAAGCAGACAATGCACACCCACCCTATCACCATCCCTGAATAGACATCATAACAGTCTGCATAGCCAGAAAAAAATACAAAGCACCAAAGAATATTGACATCCAGTCATGAAAGTCAACTACTTTTTTAGTTATGGTATTCAAAGAACCAGATGGTTTTCATAGATGACTAGAGTTCGTCAACAAAAAAAAGGAAAAAAACCCTAGGTTCAGCTTCTAATTAAAGAATTGGTTAAATGATAATAATCGTATGACAATTAGGAGGGAGGAGGAGTGAACAATCAATCCATATGAAGGAAGAATAAACCTTGGTTTTAGTCTCGATTTTGACTTCAAGAGACTGAATCTTGGAAATGTATAAACATAAAGTATGAGATGTATGAGTAAGTATAAGATATATAGAGAATGCTAAGGGAGTTTGTGGTTGAAACCCAACGGTTAGCTAGCAACTGTGGTGATTCCAGGTAGCATAGCTCGAGGCTAGGAGCTGCTGGTGTAATCCCTCAGGAGCTTGTGACGTTAGCAGCTTATAGGGAAAGCAATTTAGCCAAGTGACTTGTGTTCTTGAGAGAGAGTATATGATTTTAGAGAGAGAATGAGATTCTAGAAAGAGAGAGTGAATGGCTGGAATGTCCAAGCCAAAGTGGAATAATTGAAATAGAGGATGGACCCTTTATTTATAGGCATGTTACATCTTAACCCTAATGGGCTTGGTTGTGATGGGCTGGGCTGACCCACCAGGCTTGTTCCCATGTTTGGGCTGTTAGGCTCCCGACAGGGAGTTCCCAGCTTCCTGCTTCCCGGCTTTGCTGAGTGGGAGCTTTCGGGCACCCACGTAATCAGCCCCCCAAGTAGTCATGACGTAGTTGTGGGTGCTTATGACTCATAAGTTATCTGGTCAATGATGAAGTTTCCAATGATAAGCAGTGTAGGCATAAAGCTCATTGAAAGAAGCTAATGTCTTAAGTTGTTAGCGACCAGCTTTGAAGTTACCGTGAGAAGCGATCATATGTGCAGCTTATCGGGATAAGCTACCAGGAGAAGCTATCACATGTGAAGCTTATTGGAAGAAGTTATCATATGTGAAGCTTATAGGGAGAAGCTTATCAGGAGAAGCTATCAGGAGAAGCTTATCATGAAAAGCTATCAGGAGAAGTGTCACACCCCAACCGATGGCGGAATCATCGGGGCGCGGCACTAGGTGAATCAGATTGCTCAAGAGACATCATAACAACTATTAAGCGATAATATTTAAACGTTCAACATCCCATACTATTAAACAATAAAATCCCAAATGATTATTACAATTTCAAACACCTCTAAAACAAACATAATCCGATATTCCCTATATTTCTACTACAAGCGAGTTTCTAGAGATAAAGGTCCTACATCCATTTGCAGCAAGTAGAATCAGTAACCTGTAACATACGTTAAAATAATTGTCAATACAAAAATGTATTGGCGAGCATACAGGTTTTGATATAATAGCATAGTAGATCAAAGTATAGCGAATCTCGTCATACATAAACCGGATTCATACAACATATAAACTCACAAGACAATTTATCATGCTATACTCGTTGAGAGCTCGCGCGTACGTCTTAGCTAAACCCCGTCGGATGAGAGCCCCTCTACAGTACTATACTAGCCAAGGTGGAGATAACGAAAAGAGTACTAGCTTACATGTTCTTGCAATCACGTATAATATGTATAACAGATATTCGCGTGTGATAAATCGGTTTAGCTTGCGTTGTGTATTTTTGATAAGAACGTATGTTACACCCAAAAAGTGCATTAAAGCGAAAATGGGTCAAGTA
Source organism: Scalesia atractyloides (assembly GCA_947069175.1). Lineage (NCBI taxonomy): Eukaryota > Viridiplantae > Streptophyta > Magnoliopsida > Asterales > Asteraceae > Scalesia > Scalesia atractyloides. The sequence continues at coordinate 36,717,359 of CAMTDV010000030.1, forward strand.
TACTCACAGTTGGTGCGTTTTAGGTGAAAATAGGGATCTGGGAGGAGTCGAGGAGAGCGCCGGATCAGCCTGCATACGCGAGGAAGTGCATTAGTCTCCAAAAAGCTGAAACGGTTAAGTTCGGGTTGAGCAGTAGGCAAATTCGGGCGAACTTGTATGTAAACATACAAGTTCGAGCAAACTTGTACTATTCTGCTGAGTTGTGAGTCAAGTTCGGGCGAACTTGTAAGCTTCTCAAGGAAACTTGACAAGTTCAGTTGAACTTGTGGGGTTCTGATAAGAGAAGAGACAAGTTCGGCCGAACTTGTGAAGTTTCCTGAGAAACTTTGCAAGTTCGAGCGAACTTGAGGGTTTCTGAAGTAAATTTTGAGTATTTCCACTCAAGTTCGGCCGAACTTGACCCCTTGAGGGCAAGTTCGAGCAAACTTGACTTCTTGTGCTGTCAAAATCAGTGCAATCTCGAGCGAACTTGATGTTTTCGGGTCTAAAATCTTGCGTTTTCACGTCGTTTGCCAAGTAAATCGAGTGTCCATCCCTCCAACCTTAATCCAATGAGCAAAACTTAGGCTGGAGAGGTCTTTTGGAGCGAACTTAGCCATTTTACAGAAACTAGGGCTAAACCGGACGAACTTGATGGTTCGTACGGGTTAGTCCAGCTTGTGTAAAGCGATGATTTCGTCCTTGTGCTTCTGGATCTGAGATTTTGCTTGACAACGCCTCGTTCCACTCAAAAGTGAACGAAACATACGTCATTAGTTTGAATATTGTGTAGAAATCAATGTTTTTGAAAGGTTTTACTCAGGTCTAGTATAGATCGGAGTGAAAACAGAAGTTTTGATGGAAAAAGATGAAGGTTTCGTAAACAGAAGAGATTTGATGAAAAGGAAGGCAATGCCTTGTGTCAAAATCATTGTAAACCATTGTAAGATATTGATAAACATTATTGTAGTTGAAATCGGGTTGATTCTTTCCTAGAAAACAGAGGATTTCGGGTTTCGGGAGCTCTGGGCGAAGTTGCAGCAAGTTCAAATGAGAGAATGGGGCTGAGTATTTACAGGCGAAGGCAAAAAGTGGGGCTGGTGGAGTCAAGTTCGGTCGAACTTGGATGATTTCATGCAAGTTCGGGCGAACTTGTGAGATTTTCAAGAGGAATTTAGTCAAGTTCGGCCGAACTTGCTGAATCCCTAGAGATTCAGCCAAGTTCGAGCGAACTTAAGGGGATCAAGGAGAATCTGAGTTGGCCAGCCAAGTTCGGCCGAACTTGGCTTCTCCCAAGTTCGAGCGAACTTGGCTCAAACTCAGATTTTCCTCGTTTTTCGTTCGTTTATCGATTGTTCGGCGATGCAATCGCGTTAAGTTACATTTAAGCGTTATAAGCGTAGTATTAAGCATATTAAACTGTCATATTTAATTATATTCCACAATTATTCGAAGTCTGATAAATATGCGATGGAGTATGTGGCTTTGTTCCCAAGTCTTGCGAGAGTCGCGTTGCAGTTTAAGCGAGCTGATAGCCTTGGAAATTTCATGCAAGTTGATAGTATATAAGTTATGCGAGATAAGCGTTGTGTTTATGCGATATAATGTGTTGTGATGTGATATAGTGCGAAAACATGCAATGTAGCGTAATAAGCGATTTAGATTACATTATGATCCGAATCTCTGGTGCTAGGCGTAACGAGAGCGACGAGCTTGTGAGGAAGCGGGTTGTTACAGTCTCCCCTACTTTAGGAAATTTCGTCCCGAAATTTATTCGAAGGGGGGAACTTGAGAATTAATACGAATAGATAATGATAGATAGCGGTAGAGCGTTAGGCGAAAGTCGAGGATGAACGAGCGGTTTGATCGAGGACTAGCGAGTGAAAGCATCTTGAAGGTGTAAAGAGTCGGTCAGTGAAACAGATTAATTGACTCGTGGTCGATAATTCACGAGCTGGTGATGAAGAATATGCTTTTAAGTTTTGAAAAATTTGTTAACCACCATAAAGAGCGTTTAAAGGAAATTGGGTTTATGAAAATCTTCTCACAACGTGGCGCTAGGCGGTCGATTCTCCATTGTGAGAAGGGTTTTACTTGCCTACCACAAAAGTTTGTAATATGGCTAAAACACTTATATATAGGAAGTACCAGCGGCGTACCACCATGTTTTAGGCATATCGCATTCGTTTCGTGGAGCGATGTCAGGCGTGTTGACATGATTATAGATAGATTCCGGTATCCTTGGTCCACGCGGTAAAAAGGGAAACCAAGAAATTATGAGGCTTGAATAACGTCGAACCCCACATGGCATCCTTGCACGGAAGTTTGTGAATATGGCTAAAACACTTATATATAGGAAGTACCAGCGGCGTATCCACCATGTTTTAGCCATATTGCCTCCGCCCCGTGGAGTGATGTTATGTGTGCCGACACGACACGGATAAGTTGACGATTTAAATAACGAAGCGGTAGGAACGAGGTGCGATAAGTGTTAAAGCGATAAGCGATAAACGATAAGCGATAAGCAATAAGCGATAAGCGATGCGAGGTAGATCCCTGCAATAGTGCGATTGCGTTGCTGTAGATTCGCGGGGCATCTAATGTTTGCGTGATCGAGAAAGCGATGAGATGTTACGCCCTTGCGGAGGAGTTTTGCATGTGTAAATAATCATCATATATAGGAGGTCTAATAACGTTAAACTACACATGGCACGTCTCTACGGAAGTTTGTTAGCATGGCAAAGCACTTATATATAGGAAGTACTAGCGGCGTATCCAACATGCTTTAACCACACCTCCTCCGTCCCGTGGATAGGTGTCGCGCTTGTTGACATGGTTACCATTAGAACTCATTACGATCCCCGTGCAGACCCCAAAATAATCCCGTGTGCACCCGTGATTAGTTTGGTGTTTACACGTTTATCGTAACTTGTTTTAAAGGCGTATAGTAGGATTAGAAAAATGTATTATATCGTGATATACCAAATAACATTAGTAATAATAGCTAGTGTGTGCACTTATACTAAGTGCGAGGAATCGAGAGAGATAGAGAGACATCGTTCGTGTGTTGAAGCGATATCAAATAATAGAATGATTATAAAGCATAAGCACTACATCGAAAGTCGTACCTTCGTTAACGTCGTCCTGCGCCTGGTCGAGGTTGGTGTCAACGTCTTCCTCTGCTAGGACTGCGGCTTGGGTTGGTGATTACAAGGGTGTCGACTCGTCTTGCTGTCGTGGTCCTGTGCGACATTTGTCGGTGAAGTGGCAGTAACGGTCGCAGTTGGTGCAATAACGGCAGTTGGCTCCGGCTCGATGGTGATAGGTTCACATCTAACAATGGGGATGAGGTCCGGTGTAGTTACGCCTTGGGTAAAATGGAAGTGCTCGAAGAGGTTCAGGATTGAGCGGCTCAGTCGCGGAGTAGTTGAAACTCGAGCTCTTCCTCTTGCGGCTAGGCTCGACGGCAGCTTGCGGTGATGTGTCGTCGTCGTCGGAACCATCGTCGGAATCGTCCTCGGATTCGTTGTCGGAATCATCGAACAATTCGATAGTAGCTTAATTCAGATTCTTGGCGAGATTTTTGGAGAAGTACCCTTCCAATACCCGTCGTTGTTGATTTCTGCGGCCAACCGATAGGTTTCTTCGATAGTAGGCGGTCTTGTAGCTTTGACAAAATCACCCACACACTCCGGCAAAGCACGAATGTACTTTCTGATGGCCTTTTCAGGAGTGTCGACTTGGCTAGGGCAGATGATGCTAAGCTGTTTGAACCTTGCCGTGAGGCCGGCGTTGTCTCCTTCGATTTGCTTGATTTTCCAAAATTCGTTCTCGAGCTTTTAGACTTCGTGGGGAGAGCAGTACTCTCTTTTCAAAACTCCTTCAGTTCCTCCCATGATAGTGCGTAAGCTGCGTCGTTTCCACGCTTGATACGCTCGGCTGTCCACCAGTCGAGGGCTCGGGATTGAAATACTCCGGTAGCACATGTGGTTTGGAAATGCTCAGGGAACCCACTTTGACGAAGGGTAACCTCGATGGCATTGAACCACTGGAGCATCTGAGATACACTCCTTCACCTGTGAAAACCATCGGGTCACAGGCCTTGAATTGCTTGTAGGAGAAAGTAGAATTGGTGCGCTGGACTTGGAGTCTTCGGAGGTTTGAGAGTTGCTGAGGGCTTGAACCTGAGTGATGATTTGAGGAATGACCTTGGCCATTTCCTTTGCCACAAGCGAAGCAATCCTCTTGTCGGAATTCCTTCGAGCTTGACGTCGAGAGTTGGAAGCGTTTGAAGACATCTGAACAAAGAGATTCGGAATGAGATTCGATCATAATGATTTGTAGTTGCGATGCGATTTAGCGCGTTACAAACTTTGTTATAGTAATACGTATTTCACACAGGAGCCACATAGGAAAAACTCATATCTCCTAAGTTCTCATGTATTCATATAAGCACGTATGATTATATATTATATAGATATGTACATATAATTGCGGTACAATGCGGGGACGCGGTTAAGAGGATTGTTATGATTTAGTTATGTTGCGAGAATTAGCTCTTATTTTGGATTGCGATGGCTGTGCGAGTTGTGCATTAATTTAACGAGATGAAAGCGATAAAGCGGCAAGCAAAAATCGACAAATCGAAAACATAAAAGTTTAAAATTTGTTAAAATGTGCGCGAAGCACATGTGAATCGATGATGTGAAAAATCGACGATTTCGGCTTAAAATCAATGGAGCGTCCTAGGTTTTGAGACAACGACTACCCAAAGTGATTCGATTATTCCGCCGGGTTTGTGCACACGCTTTGGCCTGATAGGTAAATGCTCTCACCGCCCCGCGGCTAACGACATCACCCTTCCGGTTACTACGCTTCCCAAAGCGTTGGAAACAATCGAGACTTTGGTGAGATTTGAAAATCGTTGAGTGGGACGAGTTTTCAAGGTTCGGGTTTCACCCCTGACTTGATTACTTCGAATCCCTGATTGTGGTTTCACCTCCCGGACCCATCAGGAGGTTTCTACCGGATAGAATGGGAAATTTTCCGTTAAGATGTGGATATCACTCCTAACTTAACAGACAATTTCGTGCGGATGAGATTATGCGGAGTGAGTGATTCATCGAGAGTTCGCGGTTTTCACACCTATTCTCGACAAGTCGACTGGCCAACTCAGATTCTCCTTGATCCCCTTAAGTTCGCTCGAACTTGGCTGAATCTCTAGGGATTCAATAAGTTCGGCCGAACTTGACTAAATTCCTCTTGAAAATCTCACAAGTTCGCCCGAACTTGCATGACCGAACTTGACTCCACCAGCCCCACTTTTTGCCTTCGCCTCTAAATACTCAGCCCCATTCTCTCATTTAAACTTGCTGCAACTTCGCCCAGAGCTCCCGAAACCCGAAATCCTCTGTTTTCTAGGTAAGAATCAACCTGATTTCAACTACAACAATGTTTATCAACATCTTACAACGGTTTACAATGGTTTTGGCACAAGGCATTGCCTTCGTTTTCATCAAATCTCTTCTGTTTATGAAAACCTTCATCTTTTTCCATCAAAACTTCTGTTTTCACTCAGATCTATACTAGATCTGAGTAAAACCTTTCAAAAACATTGATTTCTACACAAGGACGAAATCGTCGCTTTACACAGGTTGGACTAACCCGTACGAACCATCAAGTTCGTCCGGTTTAGCCCTAGTTTCTGTAAAATGGCTAAGTTCGCTCCAAAAGACCTCTCCAGCCTAAGTTTTGCTCATTGGATTAAGGTTGGAGGGATGGACACTCGATTTACTTGGCAAACGACGTGAAAACGCAAGATTTTGGACCCGAAAACATCAAGTTCGCTCGAGATTGCACTGATTTTGACAGCACAAGAAGTCAAGTTTGCTCGAACTTGCCCTCAAGGGGTCAAGTTCGGCCGAACTTGAGTGGAAATACTCAAAATTTACTTCAGAAACCCTCAAGTTCGCTCGAACTTGCAAAATTTCTCAGGAAACTTCACAAGTTCGGCCGAACTTGTCTCCTCTCTTATCAGAACCCCACAAGTTCGACTGAACTTGTCAAGTTTCCTTGAGAAACTTACAAGTTCGCCCGAACTTGACTCACAATCAGCATAATAGTACAAGTTCGCTCGAACTTGTAGGTTTACATACAAGTTCGCCCGAACTTTCCTATTGCTCAACCCATACTTAACCGTTTAAGCCTTTCGGAGACTGAAGCACTTCCGTTCGCGTATGCAGGCTGATCCGGCGCTCTCCTCTACTCCTCTTAGATCCCTAATTTTACCTAAAACGCATCAACTGTGAGTATACTTGACCCATTTTCGCTTTAATGCACTTTTTGGGTGTAACATACGTTCTTATCAAAAATACACAACGCACGCTAAACCGATTTATCACACGCGAATATCTGTTATACATATTATACGTGATTGCTAGAACATGTAAGCTAGGACTCTTTTCGTTATCTCCACCTTGGCTAGTATAGTACTGTAGAGGGGCTCTCATCCGACGGGGTTTAGCTAAGACGTAAGCGCGAGCTCTCAGCGAGTATAGCATGATAAATTGTCTTGTGAGTTTATATGTTGTATTAATCAGGTTTATGTATGAAGAGATTCGCTATACTTTGATTTACTATGCTATTATATCAAAACCTGTATGCTCCCCAATACATTTTTATATTGACAATTATTTTAACGTATGTTGCAGGTTACTGATTCTACTTGCTGCAAATGGACGTAGGACTTCTATCTCTAGAAACTCGCTTGTAATAGAAATCTAGGGAAGATCGGATTATGTTTGTTTGATAGATGTTTGAAATTGTAATAATTATTTGGGATTTTATTGTTTAATAGTATGGGATGTTGAACGTTTGAATATTATCGCTTAATAGTTGTCATGATGTCTCTTGAGCAATCTGATTCGCCTAGTGCCGCGCCCTGATGATTCCGCCATCGGTTGGGGTGTGACAAGAAGCTTATCAGGAGAAACTTATTAGGAGAAGATATCAGGAGAAGCTTATTAGGAGAAGCTTATTAGGAGAAGCTATCAGGAAGAAACTATCAGGAGAAGCTAACAACTATGAATCTTTTTTGTCATGCATGAAGCTTCTATGCTTCTTTTGAGGCTTATTTGCTTCTAAGCTTTTAAGCTTGATGTAAAGCTTTTGAGCTTGTCGTGAAGCTTTTAAACTCTTTGGCTTCCTTTGGTGTTTTAAAGCTTCTAGGCTTCTATCACAAGTTTCGTTAGTTGTCTTAACAATTCTGGCGTGGCAGCTTGCTTGATTTTGTCATGATGGAACAACATAGTAGGGAAGCTACGATTTCTTCGGGGCAACATGTATGTTTTGTTCCTCATAAGGGTCGTTTGTAGCTTACAAGGGCTGGTTATATATACTTCTAAAGTTTCCCATCCTTGTTAAAGTGTGTCTAAATGTCCATGCATAGGTGGAATTATTGCACTAGTGGACTTTACTACATGCAAGTAGCGGCCTTGAACATAAGTTCTAATGGTTCACTACTTGCCTTGTATGTTGTTGATTCTATATCCCAATGTTCATGGTAAATCCTATTTATGTGAGCGTCTTGGTTGCGCATCCCAATGACCTTTGGAGCTCATGCTAGCCCTTTTCTTTTTGCTAGACAAGAGCTCACGGATATTGTTTATAAATGAAGCAGCTTACCTTCCCAAAATCTTTCGGTATTTGAAGCGTTGTGATGTTGATATAAGCGATGTACCAAGCAGGTAGAAGTGACGTATGTATATGAATGAGCTTCTTGTGCGTGCGTGGTGCATGTTAGTGATCTTATTTATCCAGTTATGAGCTTCTTTCTCATAAAGGTGAGCTTCTTGTTCTTGGAAGTGAGCTTCTTTTATGCAAAGGTAAGTTGCAATATGTTGAGCTTCTTTTCTACCAAGATAAGCTTCTTGTAGATGGATGTTATTTTCTTTGAATACCTACATGAGAGGTTTTCTTTCATTGAAGTGTGAGAATGAGTCTCTATCTTCTTTTCATATTCAAGTTGTCTAGCTATGTGGATAAGCTCCATCTTTTAGAAGCTTATGCCTAATCGTAGTTGCTTGACACGGAAGGTCAAACTTTTTCTTGAGTGAGGTTTTCCTCAATGTGTTTGCCTATGTCTCTGTTTAATGACATCTTTGTTGGCGAGGGTGTATCTATTTCCATTATGTCTGAAAGCCCGCTTGAATCAGTGGAGTTTGTTGACTTCCAGGATTGATTCGTTGTTTTCTAGTGAACTTAGATCCACGTTATGTTTTTTGAAAGCCTTATAAGGCTCCATTTGATGTCTTGTAAGCTTCGGTAAGCCTTTTGTTACAAGACTTCAATGAATGAACTTCCTTTGGGAGTTAATAATGTTTAGTTCATTTCTTTGCTTGTAAAGGAAATAAGCTGTGGTTTTTGTGCTTATTTTGTTTTTCGTAAAGAAGCTGGAAGGAGCTTCTTTTTATTTGTACACTTGTCTTTTAGTTTTGTTATTAAACTTGTGTTTGGCATGTGTCGTGGGGGAACACTTATGTTTTAGCTTCCTTTTTGACAGTTGTGTTTTGCAATGTCTTTAGCCATCAGATAGAAACTAAGTGTTGCAGTTACTTGGTTTGAATCTTCTATAAAAAGAACCGTTGCAAGTTGTAGTTCTATCCTGTTTCTAGTCTACATTATATTTATTGTTGTGGTATATTGGACATAGACTTTGTATTTTTTATATGTGCAGCCTATGAAGCTGAATTCTTGTGAGGTGCTTACCCTCTTTCATGGAACTTCTTTTTCTTATTGTTTATGTGTCCATGGAGTCGTATTGTTTTAGGGACTCACCCTTTATACATGAAGGTATAGCGCCTTGTTCCCTGTTGAGCGATATGGCCTAGGAGCTCATCCCTTTTTCATGGGTAGATATAGCGTCGGATCCCATGGAGCTTTCTTTGGAGGAGCTCACCCTTTGGATTGAGCGGGAATAATATTTTAGCAAAAGTGCTAACTTTGTTTTCTTTAAACAAAAATAGCCAAGTGTAAGTTTGTTTTCATCATTACATTAGTCATTCAGACGATGAATTTTTTTGAGGTGCTTCCCGTTCCAATGCCTTGTTACCTTCTTTCCGTCAGGTGTTTCAAGTTTGTAGGAACCTCCTCTATGTACTTCACTGGTTACATATGGGCCTTCCCATTTGGGCCCATTTTTCCAAGGTACTCTTGCATACTTGCCTCGTTGTTTCTGCGTACCAAGTCACCAGGTTTGAAGGCTTCTTTCTTGACCCTTGCATTGTAGTAGGCTTCCATTTTCTGTTTGTATCTTGCTTCTCAGATCAAAGCAGCTTCTATGTCTTCCTCAAGTAGGTCAAGGTTTAAAAGTATCTCTCTATGCAAGAATGCCAGCTGTTCATGCTAGATGGTCAGCTTCTTAGTAAGAAGGAAAACTTTCCATATTAGTAGCTTACCTTCTTTGCTGACACTGGTCAGCTTCTCTAATATGATGATAACTTGTTCTTATCAGTGCTGGTTAGCTTCCTTGCTTCTAGTAGAAGCTTCAGCAGCTTCTTGTAAGGTCAAAAAGCTTTGCATTTGGTTTTTGGTTAAGATAAAAGTACCTTTTAACAATGCTAAACAATGCTAGGTGTGAGGATTTATTTATAGGTGCGTGGTGACAAGCATTGATGTTCATATAAGGTTGCCTTATCCCCATTGCTACTATAATATAGTACATGGTTACTTTGGATCAACCATTTTATATTGTGGACTGGTGGGGATATTAATAAAAAGAAGCTTTTTTAAGATTGGGAAAGCCCTTTTTATCATTAGGCACTTTAAACTAGATAAATGGAGGTATGTCATGTTTAGTGCCATAGTTCATCAGCGTGGTGTTTAATTTGAGAGGAGTTAATAAGTAAAAGTTCAAGGTTGAACTCTATTTACCACTTAGACGATCAAAATTTTTAAGGCTTCGACCATTGAGGTTTTTAGGACTTCTATACCCATGCCCCGATGTTGCGAAAAATCTCCCAATTAACGCGTTTTGATGACATGACAGGATGCTTCGTTGATTCCTTAGGTAGCTTCCCTATTTCAGCATACTGTTTGAGAAAGTTGCATCTATGTATCCATAAGCTACTATGGCAGGTTGCTTCTCGCCTCCGTAAGGTGTTTACATGCAACAAGAGTATAGCTGGGGGAAGGTCCAGGATCAACTCCAGAAGGTAGCTCCTTGGTCGGAATTTAGGGCTGAACAAGACTCTCCCTTTAAAGGCAGATTGCTCTGCCCGAGGGAGCCTTATGCCAGCTGGTACCTTCTAGTCTTGGTACGTTTAACCCCCCTTGACGTTGCTTGTAGGGTTAGCCTTACCTCTTTAGGTAAGTTCTAGGTTTCTATGTCTCAAGGGCACCTTTATGTGCTTTAGGGAGAGGTCTAATCGGTTTGACGTGATGGATTCAAGTTCCAAGGTTGTATAGTAACCACAGCTCCCTGTTGTCATTCGTTGGTGCGTCAGCTGCCCGTCGGGAGCTTCCAGCTTCCGATTTCGGCTTCTTATTTTTAGTGTATCTTTATCATTTACTTGCGATTATTGTTGACCTTGGTTTTGCTGACTGGGATCTCCGAGTACCCAAGTCTTCACACTTGATTATAGTAGTGTAGGTATTCTGGCTTGTATTTTGGTTTAAACATTATTGTTGCCGTGAAGGTCCTTTAGCAATGCGTTTTGATTAAACACCTTTAACATGTGAGTTAGGTACCTTACTTTGAAGTTTTGGCAAGGTGCAATTATGTTGTAGCAAGCCGCTTTGATGATTGAGCAAGCTTCTTTGGTTGACCTTGACCTTGTAGGCTCAGCTTATACTAGATTCTTTGTATAAGGCCTAGCATGTGTTGCTCTTTAGCTAGCTTGATAACTTCTTCTAGAAGGTCTAGCATGTGTTGCTCTTTAGCTAACTTGATAGCTTCTTCTGGCGACAGGAAGCAACATTAATGTTGGAGGGAAGCATATGCGTTATCCTTCTTAATGATTATGTTTGAGGCTTCTTCGGTTTCCCAAGAGGCGAACTCTATTTGCTTCTTTGTTCTTGCTTGCTCCTTAGATGGTATGGCATCCGCAACGATATGCTTGTGACTATGTTAGCAGTAACCTTGATGTGTGTAGTTGATCACCTTCTCATCTTTTTAGCTTCTAGGTTTCTTAGAAAATGGGAGTTTAGATACCTATATCAGCCCCCAGTCATAAGTATTCATGACATAGTTATGGGTGCTTGTGACTTAGTACCTTTCCCTTCAACTTTGAACCTTTTGTTTATGAGCTTCTTCTTGGAACTTACAAGCCTATAAATTTGTTGAGTTTTGTAACACCTCGCAAAAACCGTGTCCAATGATGAGAAGACACGTGTCCTAGACCCTAACCGTTGAAAGGTTGACCGTAAAGGGTTTAAAGTGTCAACAAGCAAAACTTTTGCCTTCGGACGATCTATCGACGAACCAAGAGAAGTAGAATAATTACTTATACTCCTACGTACACCTAATATTGGCTTATAACGGCTTTGTACAAGTTACAAGTCCCAAAAATGTGAATATGCAAGTCGAGAGACCAAAACTGCCAAAATTGAAAATTTTGTTCGCTTGGCAGAGGCCTTGCGGACCGCATGGAATAAGCCATAAGGTCCGCATGACATACAGATGCCTTGCGGACCGTATGACCAGACCCATACGGTCCGTATGGCTTGCAGTTGGGCAGATTTTGGCGTGACCTCCACACATATGCTTCCAAACCGCCTCATTTCAAAACTAGGGGTTGTATTCTTGCTCCTTACTCATTCTAGGACACTTGGAGGCACCATAAAACACCTGAATACACCTGGAATGATCCTAGCATGGCTCCTTGCACTATAAACAGATGCCTTGTAATGGCATTTGTTCTTGCACCTTCCATTATCTCACTCCTCTCATTCCCTAGAGCTTTTGGGTCAGCAAAGAAGCTCTCTTAAGCTCATATTTCGTGCTAGGACCAGTGGTTAGTGTTCTTAGCCACTCTAGTTCAGTTTTCATACGTTAAAAGGCCGAAAGTCAAAATTGCCGCAAAACGGCTTTGACCTTCGGCTTAGACCTAAATGGTCCAGCCATTGTTCGAGGCGAATGTGGCTACGTGATCGTAATTAGGTGGATGTTAATCCCTCAAAAGGGCACCTCCTAATTACCACGTTTATTTAGTTAATTGTCGGGTCAAACTAATTAATAATAAAAGTCAAACTAGTCAGATTTTTAACAAATTCAAATCTGATAGTGTGGAAGTTATAGAACATATTTTATCACTCTAATAACTTGGTGAACATTATTAGAACATGTCTAAACATGTTCCACCCAACAATTCTGAGTTTAGGTTCGGTTCACAACCGAAAGTTGTAAAAGCTTGACTTTTGCTTTGACTTTCAGTTCTGACCCAAATTAGCTTATTTCCTTGATGCCTTAGGGTCCTTTTGTGACCATATTATGTTATAGAATAACCCTCTGAGGTTATACTACTTGGTCACTTAGTAATCTAAGATCATATGCTTGTTTCCGTATTTATGCTTAAGGTTGACTAGAATGCCCTTTAGCATGAACATCATGTTTGAAACAAAATTTTGACACAAAAATCTTTAACTACTGCTATGATATCATATTTAGGAATTATTGGGATGTCGGGTCAGATTTATTTCTGACCATAGCCTTGAGTTCTTGCACAAAGCTTATAAATGACGATAGTACCCTTTTAGCAAATTAAATGAGTATGACATATAAATATCATGCAAAACTTTTGGCTACTGATATATTATGATAAATAAATTATTTCAAAGCCTCAAAGCTGGTCATAATCTCAGAATCACTTAAACTTCGGAATTATCGCCATTTACCGACTTTTACGCTAACTAAGCACATAGTTTGACTTTAAACTATATTTAGCGCCCAAGACTTGTTACCTACTGAATTTATAAATATTTTAAGTATTTTTACAGTAGGGATAAGACATGAACTCAGAATCCCAAATGAGTTCCTAAAACCATATATGAAATGACCAAAACGCACTACGGGGCATAGTTTGGCCATAAATCATAAATCACATATATGTATGATATCCGACTGATTTAATATCACAAATTAATTATTTTCACAGAATGTTTATGACCAAAATTTCAGTTTGCATGTAAACCCATTTTATAAACCTTAAAATGACCAAAATACCCTTATAGGGCCTAATTCTGGTTCAAATCCTTTAGGGGCATTCTTGTGGAAATCCCACTGATGTTATAACATATCTTGAGCATAATAACTTAGGAAACTCGTATATGTCTTATCGGTTACCCATATACGCTCATACGCATTCGGTTCAGTTTTATGTGACTAGTTTTCACGAACGGACCGAAACGGGTCTAACCTTGGCATCTTTGCTTCAAAATCCGGAATATTTTTAGTTTACCCATATTATACAAGTATTCATACTTGTTGGGTCTAAATTACATTCCTTCTGGTTATCGCTTATGATAGCGTTTTTGAGCCGTGATTCATCTTTTAGGCTAACCGGTCTAAGTCCTCGACTTAAATAAAGACCCATTAGTATCCTAATAGGTAAATAAAACCTTCTTTGCAGATAAGGTAGCCTGGTAGAAGATACCTTCATACGGTCTTAAGTATCATACGGCTGAGTAGTGCTTACCCATAAACTCAGGTAAATACATTTAACTTATTTTCCCTTATACGGGCTTGGGATACGGTAAATTATTGTCGCTTGGTCGGGTATGGGATCATTTAGTCGGATTGTGATTAATGAATCCGCATAACCCGTTTAATCTGTTTGTTTGATAACATAAACTATGGGGGTTAACAACCATGTCCTGGATATCCTCAGCTCATCTAAGTTATTGATGGCCACGACCTAAGCATGGGGTGTAGGCATACACCTGACAGATGCGAATGCTAAAATATAAATTACCCACAAGCTAGGAATAACTCCATTGTTGGTTTTAAATGTGGCGAGTTAGTTAATCATGTTCGGTTTTCAACCGACCCTAATAGTACGACAAACATGTAAAACTGTATACAAGATTATAAATGTAATTGTCCCAAGTTATAAAAGATTTTGTGCCTTGTGCACCTGAAATAAAAATGAGTCAGTTATTTGTATTTACAAGTGAAAATTGACGTATTTTCCAAAGACTAAGTGACAGGTACCTCACGAAATAGGCTGGAGCTACTGGGCATTAAATAAGAGATTCATGCAAATCCCTAGATGCCCTAAGTCTGTTGAACTCAGTTTTATGTATTCATTTATAGATCCGCATGTGGATCCTTTTTACAACCGTCTGTATATTATTTTATTCGTATTTTGAACTTCTGGGTTGTAATAGTAATTTCCTTCCAAGCCTTCCGTTGTGCTATAACTTGTATAATTGTCTATGATGATATCAACTATGTCACGATACTCCCCACCGGGCCCACCGGATTATACGTGGAAATAGGTGTCACACCCCAACCGATGGCGGAATCATCAGGGTAGTGGCACTAGGCGACCAGATTGTCTCGTGAGAATTCCATAACAATCATTTAACAATATCATTCAAACATTAACGTCCCATACCATTAACATAACATTTTAACAATCATTACAGAATCTAAGTTCTCCCACAAAAACAACAAGGTTCGATATCCCATAGATTTATTACACTTGGAAACTAAACAAAATAAAGTCAAAACAAAACTACGCTAAGCAACATCCAGGCATCCAAGATATAAATCCTCAACCTGTTACATACGTTAAAATACAAGTCAATACAATTAAGTAAAGGTGAGCATATGAGTTTGAATAATACTAGCATAGTCGAGAAAGCGTTTGCGAAACAATCTAACTACATACCATGATACACAAAACACTTAACATAACATAGGCTCATTTCTCATGCTAACTACCGTGAGAAGGCTTGCGCGTCCATCCTAACTAGACCACGTCGGGTGTAAGCCACACTATAGTACCATACTAGCTAAGGAGGCAAGTTAATGAAAATAAGTCCTAGTAACATGTTTCTAGTATCACGTATTGAGCATATACAATCAGATTATTCGCGTGTGATAAACAGTTTTGATTTGTGATGTGATTTTAAGATAGAACGTATGTAACACCCAAAAAGTGCGTTAACGCGAAAATGGGTCAAGTATACTCACTGTAGGTGCGTTTAGGTAAGTAGGAGATTATGCGGAGAAGTTGTGGAGTGCGCCGGATCAGCCTGTAAACGGACAGAAGTGCATCAGTCTTCCGAAAATCCGAAACTGTGAACTTTGAGTTGAGCAGTGGCCAAGTTTGGGTGAACTTGTGTGTAAACACACATGTTCGAGCGAATTTGTGTAATTTTGGTGAGTTATGAGCCAAGTTCGGTCGAACTTGATGAGATTCTCAATAATCTTGTCAAGTTCGGGCGAACTTGTGGAGAATCCTTACTGAGGAAACAAGTTCGGGCGAACTTGTATAGTTTCCTAAGACTCTATGCAAGTTCGGGCGAACTTGCAAGAAAACTTGGTGAAAAGTACCCAAGTTCGGTCGAACTTGGCCCATTTGGGTACAAGTTCGGTCGAACTTGACTTGGGGAACTGGTGATTCTCGAGCGAACTTGATGTTTTCGGGTCCAAAATCTTGCATTTTCGCATCGTTTGCTGAGGAAAATCGAGTGTTAATCCCTCCAACCCTGTGCTACTGAGCAACTTAGGTCGGAGAGGTCTTTTAGAGCTGTTTTAGCCGTTTTACAAAAGCGTGGGCTATTCCGGGCGAACTCGGGGTTCGTTCGGGTTAGTCTGGCTTGTGTAAACCAACATAAACGTCCTTGTGCCTCCAGATCTGGGATCTTGAATGATAGATGCTTCGTTTCATATCAGAAAGTGAACATAACATCCTCAAAAGTCCGTATTTTGTGTCAAAATCGATATTTATCAAAGGTTTTCTCATATGTATCACTTACAAGCCGAGATCTTACAGATCTCGTGTTTGGAAAGTCTCACTCTCGCGAAACGAACTCGTATTATGTAGATCTAAGCTTAAAACATAAGTTTTTGAAGAAAAAGATGAAGATTTTCGTAAAAGAATGGGTTTTGATGAAAACGAAGGTAGATCCTTGTGCAAAATCTTTGTAAACCTTTGTTGGTTGTTGATAAACGTTGTTGTAGTCGAAATCTGGTCGTTTCTTACTTAGAACACAAGGGATTTGGAATGAGGGAGCTCTGAGCGAACTTGGTCAGCAAGTGCAAATGAGAGGGGTGAGCTGAGTATTTATAGGAGAAGTCAAGATTCTCAAGAGCTGACAACAAGTTCGGCCGAACTTGCATGATTTCCATGCAGGTTCGCGCGAACATGATAGATTTCAAGGGAAAAATAGCTAAGTTCGGCCGAACTTGTACATTTCTGTACAAGTTCGCGCGAACTTGAGGGAAACAAGGGAGTCCTGGTTATCAGGCAAGTTCGGGCGAACTTGTGGTAGTCAAGTTCGGCCGAACTTGGCCTGGTGACCAAGTTTTCATTTGTCGATTTCACGTTAAGGGTTCGTTTGGTTATATGGTTCGCATTAGATAGTTATATTAAGCGTTAAATTAAAGCGTTAAGCGTTATAGTTGACATAATAGTGTGATTCAGCGATTCGAGAGTGCAAGAGCGATGCGATAGCGATTGTAATTATAACCACAAACACACATAAATAACATAAAACCACATAATTAACTGCGATTTGCGATGCGATGATATTAGCAATGCGATTTAATAAGCGATTGGATGTGACATAACATACAATACCATAATTAATTAACATAAACTTTATTATTAACTGAATCTCGGGATTACAAGGTAGATAAACGGGAAAACAAAATGGAAAGATAACAATCGAATTTTCGAGTTGTTACAGTCTCCCCTACTTTAGGGAATTTCATCCCGGAATTCAAGTAGTAGCTGTAACAAATAGATGCGGGTACTTGGCCTTCATATCACTTTCGAGTTCCCAAGTGAACTCGGCGTCGCGTTTGCCTTCCCATCGGACTTTCACGATAGGTATGCGAGAGCGTCGGAGTTTCTTGGTTTCTCGATCCATCATCTCAACGGGTTTTTCCATGAAATGGAGAGTCTCGTTGATTTGCAGATCTTCGAGAGGGACATGCAGATTTTCTTCGGCGAGGCAATTCTTGAGGTTAGACACATGGAAAGTCGGATGTACATTATTGAGTTCCTCCGGTAATTCGAGATGATAGGCTACTTTACCGATCCTTTCCAGAATCTTAAAGGGACCCACGTATCGAGGCGCTAGCTTTCCTTTCTTGCCGAAGCAGACCACTCCCTTCCAAGGTGCAACCTTTAGGAGAATATGATCTCCCACTTCGAACTGTAGGGGCTTGCGGCGTTTATAGGCGTAACTCTTTTGACGACTCCGAGCTTTCAAGAGATTGTCTCTGATTTGGAGGATCTTGTTCGTTGTTTCTTGAATTAGCTCGGGACCGGTGATTTGTGCTTCTCCGATCTCGTGCCATGTAATAGGCGATCGACATTTTCTTCCATACAGTGCCTCAAAAGGAGCCAGTTGAATGCTGGTATGATAACTATTATTGTACGAGTATTCAATCAAAGGTAAATGCGTATCCCAGTTACCACCAAAATCTATGATGTACGCACGAAGCATGTCTTCAAGGGTGCGGATCGTTCGCTTATGCCTAACCGTCGGTTTGAGGGTGAAAAGCGGTACTGAGATTGAGAGTAGTACCGAGAGCAGATTGAAAAGCCTCCCAGAGACCGAGGTAAAGCCACCGTCGTGGTCAGAGATGATGTCACGAGGCATCCCGTGTCGACATATAACTTCGTAGGTATAGATTCGGGCTAACCGTTCGACCTTAAAGTCTTCTCGTATAGCAATAAAGTGCGCGGATTTGGTGAGATGATCAACGATAACCCAAATTCTATCGTGACCGGATGAAGTACGCGGGATTTAGTAACGAAGTCCATAGCTATACTCTCCCACTTCTATATCGGGATTTTGGGTTGTTCGAGTAAACCAGAGGGCCTTTGATGTCCGGCTTTGACTTTCGAACAAGTTAAGCACTTTGAGACATACAAGGCGATATCCTTTTTCATGCCCGGCCACCAGTACTTAGGACGAAGATCCTGGTACATCTTGTCAGCACCGGTCTGAATGGAATATCGAGATTTATGAGCTTTGTCCATTAGCAACTTACGACGATTATCACGACTGGGAATCCAAATGCGATTGAGATAGTAATAAATACCATCAAATTTAGATACAAACTGAGTTTCGGTACCACATTTCATTTCGTCTGGAAGGGTATTCTCGTTAAAGCAGGCGAATTGAGCGGCACGGATGAGGGTTTCAAGTTTAGCACGAGCTTGAGAGTCACGAATACCATATACATAGCTTTGTCAACTTAGAGCATCGGTGACGACGTTTGATTTGCCGGGATGTTTGCGTATCTCACAATCGTAGTCGTTGAGAAGTTCAACCCATCGACGTTGGCGCAAGTTTAGTTCTTTTGATTAAAGATATGTTGTAAGCTCTTATGGTCGGTGAAGACTGTACACTTAGTACCGTAAAGGTAGTGTCGCCATATCTTTAATGCAAAAACAACTGCACCGAGTTCGAGATCGTGGGTAGTGTAGTTCTTCTCGTGGATCTTGAGTTGTCGAGACGCATACGCGATAACCTTGTCTCGTTGCATGAGAACACAACCAAGACCAAGATTAGAGGCATCACAGTAAACAACGAAATCGTCGTTTCCGTCGGGTAAAGAGGGAATGGGAGCGTTGCATAGCATACGATTGAGAGTTTGAAAAGCTTCCTCTTGCTTGGAATCCTAAACAAAAGGTTTGTCGTTATGAGTTAAAGCGGTAAGCGGAACGACGATTTTTGAAAAGTCGGCGATGAATTGACGGTAATAACCCGCCAATCCTAGAAATGAACGGATTTCGGAAGCATTCTTCGGTGTAATCCAACCCTTGACGGCTTCAATCTTTGCGAGGTCGACGTGAATTCCTTGACTATTAACGATGTGGCCGAGAAATTGGACTTCTTCGAGCCAGAATGCACACTTAGAGAACTTAGCATAAAGACGATTTCCTTGAAGAAGTTCGAGGACTAAACAGAGATGGCGCGCGTGTTCGTCTCTCGACTTCGAATAGATAAGGATATCATCAATGAAAACAATGACGAAATGATCTAAGAAAGCTTTACACACACGGTTCATCAAATCCATGAAAACCGCGGGTGCATTGGTAAGACCAAAAGGCATGGCCACGAATTCGAAATGGCCATAGCAGGTACGAAAGGCGGTTTTAGGAATGTCTTCTTCCAACACGCGTAGCTGATGATAACCGGAACGAAGATCAATTTTGGAAAAAACAAGTAGCACCTTGAAGATGATCTAATAAGTCGTCAATACGAGGAAGAGGGTAACGGTTCTTTATCGTGAGTTTGTGAAGTTCACGATACACATTCGGAACGATCCATCCTTCTTTTTCACGAAGAGGACGGGTGCGCCCCATGGCAAAGTGCTCGGGCGTATGAAACCTTTATCAAGAAGCTCTTAAAGTTGGCTCGATAGCTCGCGCATTTCGGATGGTGCGAGGCGATAAGGAGCTTTAGCAATGGGAGTAGCTCCTGGAATCAAATCGATACGGAATTCAACATCTCGAGTAGGGCGTAAACCTGGTAAATCGTCGGGAAAGACTTTAGGAAATTCACAAACAACGGGAACATCTTTATAAGTCGTCTTTTCTTTCTCCGGATTCACGATATGGGCGAGGAAAGCCACACATCGCTTTTGCAAGAATTTGTGTGCTCGAGTACATGACAAAAGCATCAACTTCTTTGAGGGCGTTTCACCATAAACATGAAGTTGATCACCATTCGGAAGGGGGAAGCGAATCATTTTATCGAAGCATACAACTTCAGCATGATTCTCACGAAGAAAATCCATGCCTACTATGATATCGAAGCTTCCTAATTGCATAGGTATGAGATTGATCGAGAAGACATGGTTGTTGAGATCGAGATTACAACCACGTAAAAAGGAGTTAACGGTAACGGTTCTTCCGGTGGCGACTTCCACAACGAAAGTCTTTGGGGGTTTAGCACGCTTACATTTTAAAACCTTTTTGAATTCTAACGATACAAAACAATTATCGGCACCAGTATCAAATAAACATGAAGCATAAATACCATTAACGAGAAACGTACCATTGACAACATTGTTGTCATTCTGGGCCTGGCGGTGATTGAGATTGAAGGCTCTTCCATGCGCAGCTTGTTGTTGCTGCTGAGGCTGCGGTGGTGGCTGCTGCTGCGGCTCTTGTTTCACAGTGCGGTTTGGGCAAACATTAGCAAAGTGGTTCGGATCACCACACACGAAGCACACTCGTGCCTTTGGAGCTTGATGCTGGTTGGCTTGAGGAGGAGCAGGTAACGCTGGAGCTGCGGGAGTTTGAGGAGTTGGCTGGCGAGGACCACTACGGCAGCTGGCTGTAAAGTGGCCTTAGATGTTACAGTTGGTACAGAATCGGCAATTGCCACCAACGGCATGATGATATGTGCACTTAGGGCACATAGGGTGCGGACCAGTGTACGCACGCTTTGCTGGCGGTACGTTTGGTGCTGCTGACTGGAGTGGCTGAGGGGTCGCTGGAGCAGTAAGAGCAAAGTTCTTGCTCGGGTTTTCCCTTTTGCGACCACGACGACTGTTCTTTGGCTCTCGGGGCTGTTCGATAGTAGGAGCTGCTGATTCAGTGACTGCCTGATTTGCGACCTTGCTGCTTTTAAAGTAACCTGACTGAACTCGTTTGTCATTAATCCCGGCGGATAGCTGGTAGGTCTCCTCGATAGTAGCAGGGCGTGCTGCTTGAACAAAGTCAGCGACGCAATCGGGGAGAGCATTGAGGTATTTCTTGATTGCCTTCTCGGTCATATCAACTTGACCGGGACAGATGATGCTCAATTGTTTGAAGCGAGCAGTGAGACTAGCGTTATCGGGACCATCTTGCTTGATATTCCAGAATTCATTCTCTAGTTTCTGGATCTCATAGGGAGGACATAATTCCTTGATCATAATTTCCTTGAGTTCCTCCCAAGTGAGTCTGTAAGCTTCGTCGTTCCCACGCCTGTTGTGCTCGGCTGTCCACCAGTCGAGAGCCCTTGATTGAAACACGCCGGTAGCGTTGACAGTGCGCAGAGCCTCGGGACATCCACTTTGGCGGAATGTGACCTCGATGGAGTCAAACCAGTGGAACATGGAACTTGGCCCTTCGGTGCCTGAGAAAGTAAGCGGTCCACATGCTTTGAACTGCTTAAAGCTGAAGTGGGGTTTCAAGGCATCTCCCTTGGAGTCAACTGAAGAGTTGCTGCTAACTGCTTGAATTTCGCTGACAATCTGTGGGATCACCTTAGCCATTTCCTTGGCTACCATAGAGGCAATGTGCTTGTCGGCGTTGCTGCGCTGGAGATTCCTTCGGGTGTGCGATCCCATAGAAGATATCTACACGAAGGATTTAGATTAGACGAGATTCAATTATAATAGAGTTATGTTTAAATATTTATTATAACTATTCATACAAGGCACCAAAAGCACATAAGCACGTATCCACATAGACACATAAGCACGTAAGCACATAGGCACCTAAGCACATAAGCACATATTTGCACGTATTCATCTTCTAATAATAACAATGCGTAACGCGATATGAGATGCGAGGTATAAGAGAGATATATAAGCGATATATAATAGCGAGATAAGCGAGATAATACCACGTATGAGGCACACGTCCTCATAGGCGTAAGCGGGTTAAGCGATTAGTTTGGTTGGTGTATTAATTAGCGTTTTAGATTACGAGAGTTGTGCGAGTTGTGCATACATTCGATGGAGCGTAAATGCGATAAATCGCGAAATCAATGATATGATAAATCATCAAAGCGAGAAATCGAATAAAGCGAAAATTCTCAAAATTTGAAACACATAAATAACAATAAACTCGATGATGCGTAAATCGACGACATAGGCTTAAATCAATTGGGAGTGTCCGGGGTTTTAAGACATTTGACACGCCAAAGTGATTTGACTACCCTTTGCATTTGGACCCACGCTTTGGCCTAATAGATAAATGTTCTTACCGCAAGCGGCTAACGACGTTTACCCTTCCAGTTAATATGTGTTCCAAACCATCGGCATAACCGAGACTTTGGTGAGATTGAAAATCGAATTGCGGAATAAGTTACTAAGATGCGGGTTTCACCCCTTAACTTAACAACTTTATTCCTAGATAGAAATGGAGATTTTCGTCGAGGTTTGGATGTCACTCCTAACTTAACGAAGATATCTCGTGCGATGGAGTATGCGCGGAGTGAATGATCTCGTCGAGAGTTCTCGGTTTCCACACCTATTCTCGACTTGATCACTCGTTTGGTGTGATGCGAGCGTTTCCAAGCGTGTATTATTGTATTAGCCTTAGGAAAGGCATATTTAAGCATTTATGGCAAGTAGTTTAACATTTAAGTCAAAGATAGGTCATTCAGGTACTTAAACATGCTACTAGGTCGAATCATGGCAATTCTACCTATTATCCTAAGTTATGGCGCTCTGATACCAATCTGTCACACCCCAACCGATGGCGGAATCATCAGGGTAGTGGCACTAGGCGACCAAATTGTCTCGTGAGAATTCCATAACAATCATTTAACAATATCATTCAAACATTAACGTCCCATACCATTAACATAACATTTTAAACAATCATTACAGAATCTAAGTTCTCCCACAAAAACAACAAGGTTCGATATCCCCTAGATTTATTACACTTGTAAACTAAACAAAATAAAGTCAAAACAAAACTACACTAAGCAACATCCAAGGCATCCAAGATATAAATCCTCAACCTGTTACATACCTTAAAATACAAGTCAATACAATTAAATAAAGGTGAGCATACGAGTTTGAATAATACTAGCATAGTCGAGAAAGCGTTTGCGAAACAATCTAACTACATACCATGATACACCAAAACACTTAACATAACATAGGCTCATTTCTCATGCTAACTACCGTGAGAAGGCTTGCGCGTCCATCCTACCTAGACCCCGTCGGGTATAAGCCACACTATAGTACCATACTAGCTAAGGAGGCAAGTTAACGAAAATAAGTCCTAGTCACATGTTTCTAGTATCACGTATTGAGCATATACAATTAGATTATTCGCGTGTGATAAACAGTTATGATTTGTGATGTGATTTTAATATAGGAACGTATGTAACACCCAAAAAGTGTGTTAAAGCAAAAATGGGTTAAGTATACTCACTGTGGGTGCGTTTAGGTATGTAGGAGATTCTGCGGAGAGGTTGCAAAATGCGCTGGATCAGACTGTAAACAGACAGAAGTTCATCAGTCTTACGAAAAGCCGAAACGGTGAACTTTGAGTTGAGCAGTGGCCAAGTTCGGGCGAACTTGTATAATTCTGGTGAGTTATGAGCCAAGTTCGGTCGAACTTGATGAGATTCTTAAGAATCTTGTCAAGTTCGGGCAAACTTGTGGAGAATCCTTACTGAGGAGACAAGTTCGGGCAAACTTATATAGTTTCCTAAGAAACTATGCAAGTTCGGGCGAACTTGCAAGAAAACTTGGTGAAAAGTACCCAAGTTCGGTCGAACTTGACCTATTTGGGTACAAGTTTGGTCGAACTTGAGTTGGGGAACTGGTAATTCTCGAGTGAACTTGACGTTTTCGGGTCCAAAATATTGCGTTTTCGCGTCGTTTGCTGAGGAAAATCGAGTGTTCATCCCTCCAACCCTGTGCTACTGAGCAACTTAGGTCGGAGAGGTATTTTAGAGCTGTTTTAGCCGTTTTACAAAAGCGTAGGCTAATCCGGTCGAACTCGGGGTTCATTCGGGTTAGTCCAGCTTGTGTAAACCAACATAAACGTCCTTGTGCTTCCAGATTTGGGATCTAGAATGATAGATGCTTCGTTTTATATCAGAAAGTGAACAAAACATCCTCAAAAGTCCGTATTTTGTGTCAAAATCGATATTTATCAAAGGTTTTCTCAGATGTATCACTTACAAGCCAAGATCTTACAGATCTCGTGTTTGGGAAGTCTCTACTATCGCCAAACGAACTCGTATTGTGTAGATTTAAGCTTAAAACAGAAGTTTTTGAAGAAAAAGATGAAGATTTTCGTAAAAGAATGGGTTTTGATGAAAACGAAGGTAGATCCTTGTGCAAAATCGTTGTAAACCTTTGTTGGTTGTTGATAACCGTTGTTGTAGTTGAAATCTGGTCATTTCTTACTTAGAACATGAGGGAATTGGAATGAGGGAGCTCTGACCGAACTTGGTCAGCAAGTGCAATGAGAGGGATGAGCTGAGTATTTATAGGAGAAGTCAAGATTCTCAAGAGTTGACAACAAGTTCGGCCGAACTTGCATGATTTTCATGCAGGTTCGCGCAAACATGATAGATTTCAAGGGAAAAATAGCTAAGTTCGGCCGAACTTGTACATTTCTATACAAGTTCGCGCGAACTTGAGGGAAACAAGGGAGTCCTGGTTATCAGGCAAGTTCGGGCGAACTTGTGGTAGTCAAGTTCGGCCGAACTTGGCCTGGTGACCAAGTTTTGTTTGCCGATTTTGCGTTAAGGGTTCGTTTGGTTATTCGGTTCACATTAGATAGTTATATTAAGCGTTAAATTAAAGCGTTAAGCGTTATAGTTGACATAATAGTGCGATTCAGCGATTCGAGAGTGCGAGAGGCGATGTGATAGCGATTGTAATCATAACCACAAACACACATAACACATAAATAACATAAAACCACATAATTAACTGCGATTTGCGATGCGATGAGATTAGCGATGCGATTTAATAAGCGATTGGATGTGACATAACATACAATACCATAATTAATTAACATAAACTTTATTATTAACTGAATCTCAGGATTACAAGGTAGATAAACGGGAAAACAAAATGGAAAGATAACAATCGAATTTTCGAGTTGTTACAATAGGGGTGTGAAAGGTTGGTATCAGAGCCAACGTTGAGTGAATTAAACACTAGCCTTTTGTGTTTAATCTCAATGACACAGTAGCACATTCTTTAGACTTTTGAGTTTAGACAACGACCTAGGATTACTCTTAATCTTTATTTGGTTTATATAGATATTGTTATTTGTAAGTTTTGACAGGCTTTCACATAAGATGCAACCACGCGTCAGAGGAGGAGGGAAAGGTCCAATGAAAGGTGGATCGTTTAGCCATGCGGGGCCTTCTCACTGCCGTAGGCCTTCAGAATCATTTAGCTCAGATCCTAATGACGACTGGAGACGTTTATTGGAACCCGCAAGGCGATCCGTTTCACTAAGCACTTCGCCATCTTACCACCATTCATTTGGACCATAGCAACCACAAGAGCCACAACTCTCTCACCATTCGCTACAACCGCCCCAATCCCATCATTCTTCCCATCATTCGCTTTATCTTTCACCTTATTCTACGAGACAGTTTAACCCTAACGATTATATTAAGTCACCAGCGGGTCATAACCTGTTGGGTCCTGAGGATCACTTCCCCGAGGATAAGGATATGGATGATGACCCAGATCCATCCGAGCCGCCTTCGGGAACGCCCATCCCATTGACATATCTAGTGGTTCTTCCTTCACAGGATCACCCTATCATGGACCCGATGAATTTGCTGAATGGTGGGGACAGTGGAAATTCATGAACACTCCTTCCTCCCATAACACCCCACCACAACCTCCATTGGAGGAACCACATTTTCAAGCAATGACACCATCACCACCACCACTCCCTGAACAGGAGCAACCTCCGCCGCCACCAGAACCACCAAGAAGGAGAAGAAATGCACGCATGTGTTTGCGAGGGGGAACACGTTTCACAACCACTCAAGGTTCTAGTAACTATCCTCCCATTCCTGAAGATCCACAAATGGGTGGACCTTCAAATCCTGCGCAGGAGATTGATATCACACCGGCCACCTTTGCACCTCAACCACCTCCGATGGGTTATGATAACCCGATCCCTACCTACCCACCTACAACAGAATATAATCCTTTCGAGCCTCAAGCTCCTGCTGAGTTTAACTACCAACCCTCTGCTATCGATCCATACATCGAAGCAGCCAAACATAATGCTCTCTATCATTCATCTTTTCCTCCAGTATACCCAACTGGGCATCCTGTCTATACATACCAACACCCTATACCTCAACCTTCACCTCAACAACAACAACCACCCCAACAACAACAATTAGAAATTTTGCACAGGGTGCAAGAGGTGGAACGTAGAGTGGAAAGAGGTGAGAAAAAGAACAATAAGTTTCTTAAGAATCTTGCAAAATTTATCAGGGGAAAAAGGAGTTGCGATTGAAGTTTTTCTTTGCTTTTACCTTTTATTTGTTATTTAATTAAGTCCCTGCGTGGACATTTCTTTTCAGTACTACTCAGTTCATGGACATTATCCTTATGTTTTAGTCCCTGCGAGGACTTGTTTCTTTTCTTTTTGTCCTTTTGTGGACAATCTATGGACCCGTATAGGGCAATTTTGTAACCACTAGTGGTATTAATGAGAAATTTTCTTTTGTAAATTTTATATCTATTGCATCATTGTACAAGCAAGCATTTCGATTTTATTTGATCTGCCAAGAAATTCCAAAAGACCTTCTTAATGGTATAACCTAGCCTATGTGTCAATATGAACATGGTTATGACGGTAAAACCCTCTTAAGGCTATAAATCCTTGTTAGCATCAAGAACATGTTAACACTCCTGGCAGTGTGGCTTGAGAAACCACACCAGCCGTCAAAGTATTTGGATTCTTCCAAAGCTTTCTTATAGCCTAAATGATCATTGCGAATCATGGCTGATATCATCCAATAAAATGTTGTCAATAAGGCATTCATAGATGATAATTCCTTGTCCTTCCTATGGGACAAACTACATTATTTTATGACAGTTGTAGTTTATAACTCTCTGTCGAAAGGCAATGAACTATGTTCAAATCTTTAAAACCTACGATCCAATAAGATCGAAAGTTATACTTCAAATTGTCCAAATGACAAGGCCTTTTGTGCCAACTAGATACTCACCAAGATAAGCTTTGGTGCTGTAAAAGTATCTATGCAGAAATGACAGCTTTGACATATGTTCCCTGTCATATATATGTAAAGGATTATATCCTGTTTTAATGACTTTGATGGTTCAATTGTAGCCTAGGCTAACCATAATAATCTTAAATGTCTCGTTCCTTATAAATGCTATATCTTTTAGCTCATATGGTTTGTTCATACCATGGCTAAACATGAAGATCTGCTATATAACCACTAAATAGATTATTGTTATTTGGTATATAGCACTCAAAACCTCATCATGGCTGGTTCTGATGAAGCTCATGGTCACCCAGTTGAAGGAAATGATAATACAAGAATAAATATCACTGGAGCCGAATTGCAAGCTCCGGTAGACGCAGCGGTTTCAAAACCTGTGGATAGAGTACTAAAGGAGTCGAGTAGTACTCGCTCCAAAACACACTCTAAGACCCATTCAAAACCACAACTATCAAAGAAGGGTGAATATGAATATTCATCCAATCGGAAGAGTGAATCACACAAACAGACTATGGATGATCAGACACCATGTTTCGGCAAAGGTTGTACATACAAATACTTTGTCTCTTGTAAACCAAGAGACTTCACCGGAGAAAAAGGGGCCATTGATTGTATGAAATGGCTCGATGAGATGGAAACAATGGTGGATATAAGTGCTTGTGCTAAGGAAGATGTGGTTAAGTTTGTTTCGCAGTCATTCAAGGGAGATGCCCTGACGTAGTGGAAAGCGTTGATTCAATCCACTGGAAAAGTTTCTCTGTATAACCTCTCCTGGGTCAAGTTTGTTGAGTTGGTTAAAGAAACATACTGTCCACAATACGAAGTGGAAAAGGTTGAAGCTGACTTCTTAAACTTAACCATGAAGGATCTGGACTACAGATCATATGTAACCAATTTCAATGCAATGTCAAGACTTGTTCCTTACTTGGTCTCTCCTGAACCAAAGCGCATCGCGCGCTTCATAGGTGGTTTAGCCCCTGAAATCAAAGGAAATGTCATGGCCTCAAAGCCTACCACCTACAGGTCAGCGGTAGACTTGTCTTTATCTCTCACACTGGATGTGATTAGAAGTAGGTCTAGAAAGACCTCAGATGAAGGAAAGAGGAGGAGAGAAGATGATCAAACTCATCACTCCAACAAGAAGAAAAAGGGAAATTTTGGGTTTAAGAAAAACCCAAATCAGTCAAGTGACAAGCCTATGTGTAAGAACTATAATAGGAAGCATTTTGGGAAGTGCACCTTAGATCCACAGGCCAAGCCTTGTGGAATTTGTAAGAAAAAGGGGCATAAGACATTAGAGTGTAGGGATTTGAAGGATGCAACCTGTTATGGATGCAATGAAAAAGGGCATATCAAGACTAACTGCCCAAAGAATGCTAAGAAGCCTGATGAGACTAGGAAGACAAATGCAAGGGTGTTTCAGATGAATGCCAGGGAGGCAGTAAGGGATGACAAGGTTATAACAGGTACCTTCCTCATAAATGATATCTATGCTAAAGTTTTGTTTGATTCAGGTGCAGGTAAGTCTTTTGTAGATCTTAAGATTAGCGAATTATTGAATCTGCCTATTAAAACTCTAGACATTAAGTATGAAGTAGAGCTTGCTGATGGCACCTTAGAAACTGCCTCGACGCTTCTCGATGGATGTTATATAACCATTAGGAATCATTCTATTCCGTTATCACTTCTGCCAATGAAATTGGCGGGGGGGATGTAATTTTGGGTATGGATTGGTTATCTCATAACCAGACCCAAATTACTTGTGATAAGAAACTTGTCAACATCAAAACCCCTTTGGAGAGTCGATCACTATCCAAGGAGATACACACCATGGACTGCCAGATAATGTGTGGATACTTAAGGCATCCAAGTGTTTAAAGAACGGATGGGTCATCTATATGGCACAAGTGACATTGGACGAACCAAAACCAAGGATAGAAGAAAAAAAAGAAAACCCGAGAGGCAAGTAGAATGTAAAATCGACATAATACCTGGAGCAGCACCGGTTGCACGAGCACCATACCGCTTAGCACCAACCGAAATGAAGGAATTAAAAACCCAATTAGATGAACTTCTGGAAAGAGGTTTCATTCAACCCAGCTCTTCACCGTGGGGAGCCCCATACTGTTTGATCAAAAAGAAGGACGGTTCAATGCGCCTGTGCATTGATTACCGCGAGTTAAATAAGGTAACAATCAAGAACCGCTATCCATTGCCCATGATCGACGATCGTTTGATCAACTTCAAGGGGCAAGTTTCTTTTCAAAGATTGACCTGAGGTCGGGGTACCATCAACTCAGAGTTAAAGCTGAAGATGTGCCTAAAACCGCGTTTCAAACGAGGTACAACCACTATGAGTTCTTAGTGATGCCTTTCAGACTCACTAATGCACCCGCAACATTCATGGATCTCATGAATAGGGTCTGCAAGCCATATTTGGATAAGTTCATCATCGTGTTTAGAGATGACATACTTATTTACTCTCGTAATCAGGAAGATCACGAGAAAAACCTTCAGTGCATCCTAGGACTTCTTCGAAAGGAGAAGCTTTATGCTAAATTCTCCAAATGCGAATTTTGGCTTCGCGAAGTCCAATTCCTTGGACATGTTGTGAGCGAGCGTGGTATCCAAGTGGATCCCATTAAATAGAAGCAATCATGAATTGGGAAGCACCTAAGACCCTACTGAAATCCGCAGCTTTTTGGGATTAGCAGGATATTACAGAAGATTTATCGAAAACTTCTCAAGAATAGCTGCACCTCTAACTACTCTGACCCGCAATAACATAAAATTTAATTGGGCAGAAATTGTGCAATGCTCCAGTTTTAATCTTGCCACAAGGTGTAGATGAGTTTGTTGTTTATTGTGATGCTTCGCACACTGGCATAGGTTGTGTGCTTATGCAAAAAGGTAAAGTAATTGCCTACTCATCACGACAACTAAAGGTGCATGAAAAGAATTACACAGCCCATGATCTAGAATTGGGTGCCTTTGTATTCGCACTTAAGTTGTAGAGACATTATTTATATGGAACTAAATGTGGGATATACTCAGATCACAAAAGTCTCCAACACTTATTTAACCAGAAAGATCTCAATATGAGGCAACGACGTTCGATGAAAACTTTAAACGACTACGATTGCGAGATTCGCTACCATCCTGGCAAAGCGAATGTAGTCGCCGATGCACTCAGCCGAAAGGAAAGAGTCAAACCTATACGGATTAATGCCAAGAGTATCGAACCTAAGAACGGTCTAAACGAGAAGCTATTGGTTGCATAGAAAGAAGCGATACTGGAAGTTAACCTTCCGAAGAAAAACTAGGAGCAACTTTTGATCAGTTGTCACCTGGAAAGGATGGAATCCTCAGACTAAATGGTCGAATTTGGGTTCCTATTCGTGGAGGACTTAGAGATGTAATCCTTCAGGATGCTCATAATTCTAGGTACTCGGTTCACCCTGAGGGTGACAAAATGTATCAGGATTTAAAGGCAAACTATTGGTGGATGGGTTTGAAGAAATCCATAGCCGTCCATGTAGCTAAATGTCTGACGTGCTCTCAAGTTAAAGCTGAACACCAAAAGCCGTCAGGACTACTACAACAATTAGAACTTCCCACATGGAAATGGGAAATGGTAACCATGGATTTTATCACCAAGTTACCCAAAACAAAACATGGAAATGATAAAATTTGGGTCATAGTTGACAGATTAACTAAGTCAGCTCATTTCTTGCCCATCAAAGAGACTCATAGCTCCAACAAACTAGCTCAGATTTATGTAGATAAAATTGTATCTCTCCATGGAGTGCCAATATCTATTGTATCCGATAGAGATACTATATATACTTCTCACTTTTGGAAAAGTTTCCAACAATCCTTAGGCACTCGCTTAAATTTTGGTACCGCTTACCATCCTCAGACGTATGGGCAGAGCGAGCGTACAATTCAAACGTTAGAAGACATGCTCCGAGCATGTATGATTGATCTAGGGGTAGTTGGGATGATCATCTCCCCTTGATTGAGTTCTCCTACAATAACAGTTACCATACCAGCATCCAGGCTGCGCCTTTTGAGGCTTTATATGGGCGAAGATGCAGAACGCCCGTCTGTTGGGCAGAAGTAGGGGAGGCTCAACTAACAGGACTTGAGATAGTCTTGGAGAAGACAGAAAAGATTGTTCAGATCCGTGATCATCTAAAGGCTGCCAGAGACAGGCAGAAAAGTTATGTAGATAAAAGGCGAAAACCTCTAAAGTTCGAGGTAGGGGACAAAGTCTTACTCAAAGTATCACCCTAGAAAGGAGTGATGTGTTTTGGTAAGAAGGGAAAGCTAATCCCAAGATACATTGGACCATTCAAAATCATAGAATGTGTCGGTAGTGTGGCTTATAAGCTGAACTTACCCGAGGAACTCAGTGGAATTCACAATGTGTTCCACATCTGCAACTTAAAGAAATGCTTGGCCGATGAATCGCTAGCAATGCCTTATGAAGATGTACAAATAGATGAAAGCCTGAGATTTGTCGAAAACCCGATCGCGATCGGGGATCGACATGTAAAGAAGCTTCGAAGGAAGCAAGTGCCAATTGTCAAAGTAAAGTGGGATGCCCGCAGAGGCCCTGAATATACGTGAGAGGTTGAGTCCACTATGCGACAGAAATACCCTCACTTATTCTAGTAAATCTCGGGTTCGAGATTTTCTTTTAAGGGGGTGAGGATGTAACACCTCGCAAAAACCGTGTCCAATGATGAGAAGACACGTGTCCTAAACCCTAACCGTTGAAAGGTTGAATGTAAAGGATTAAAAGTGTCAACAAGAAAAACTTGTGCCTTTGGACGATCTATCGACGAACCAGGAGAAGTAGAATAATTACTTATACTCCTATGTACACCTAATATTGGCTTATAACGGCTTTGTACAAGTTACAAGTCCCAAAAATATGAATATGCAAGTCGAGGGACCAAAACTCCCAAAATTGAAATTTTTGTTCGTTGGGCAGAGGCCTTGCGGAGCGCATGGAATAAGCCATACGGTCCGTATTGCGGACCGTATGACCAGACCCATACGGTCCGTATGGCTTGCAGCTGGGCAGATTTTGGCGTGACCTCCACACATATGCTTCCAAACCGCCTCATTTTGAAACTAGGGGCTGTATTCTTGCTCTTTACTCATTCTAGGACACTTGGAGGCACCATAAAACACCTGAATACACCTGGAATGATCCTAGCATGGCTCCTTGCACAATAAACAGGTGCCTTGTAATGGTATTTGTTCTTGCACCTTCCATTATCTCACTCCTCTCATTCCCTAGAGTTTTGGGTCAGCAAAGAAGCTCTCTTAAGCTCATATTTCGTGCTAGGACCAGTGGTTATTGTTCTTAGCCACTCTAGTTCAGTTTTCATATGTTTAAAGGCCGAAAGTCAAAATTGCCGCAAAACGGCTTTGACCTTCGGCTTAAACCTAAACGGTCCAGCCATTGTTCGAGGCGAATGTGGCTACGTGATCGTAATTAGGTGGGTTTAATCCCTCAAAAGGGCTCCTCCTAATTACCACGTTTATTTAGTTAATTGTCGGGTCAAACTAATTAATAATAAAAGTCAAACTAGTCAGATTTTAAACAAATTCAAATCTGATAATGTGGAAGTTAAAGAACATATTTTATCACTCTAATAACTTGGTAAACATTATTAGAACATGTCTAAACATGTTCCACCTGACAATTCTGAGTTTAGGTTCGGTTCGCAACCGAAAGTCGTAAAAACTTGACTTTTGCTTTGACTTTCAGTTCTGACCCAAATTAGCTTATTTCCTTGATGCCTTAGGGTTCTTTTGTGACCATATTATGTTATAGAATAACCCTCTGAGGTTATACTACTTGGTCACTTAGTAATCTAAGATCATATGCTTGTTTCCGTATTTTTGCTTAAGGTTGACTAGAATGCCCTTTAGCATGAACATCATGTTTAAAACAAAATTTTGACATAAAACTCTTTAACTACTGTTATGATATCATATTAGGAATTATTTGGATGTCGGGTCAGATTTATTTCTGACCTTAGCCTTGAGTTCTTGCACAAAGCTTATAAATGATGATAGTACCCTTTTAGCAAATTAAATGAGTATTACATATAAATATCATGCAAAACTTTTGGCTACTGATATATTATGATAAATAAATTATTTCGAAGCCTCAAATCTGGTCATAATCTCAGAATCACTTAAATTTCGGAATTATCGTCATTTACCGACTTTTACGCTAAATAAGCACATAGTTTGACTTTAAACTATATTTAGCGACCAAGACTTGTTACCTATTGAATTTACAAATGATTTTAAGTATTTTTACAGTAGGGATAAGATATGAACTCAGAATCCCAAATGAGTCCCTAAAACCATATGTGAAATGACCAAAACGCCCTTACGGGGCATAGTTTGGCCATAAATCATAAATCACATATATGTATGATATCCAACTGATTTAATATCATAAATTAATTATTTTCAAAGAATGTTTATGACCAAAATTTCACTTTGCATGTAAACTCATTTTATAAACCTTAAAATGACCAAAATGCCCTTACAGGGCCTAATTCGGGTTCAAGACCTTTAGCGGCGTACTTGTGGACATCCCACTGATGTTATAACATATCTTGAGCATAATAACTTAGGAAACTAGTATATGTCTTATCGGTTACCCGTATACGCTCATACGCATTCGGTTCGGTTTTATGTGACTAGTTTTCACGAACGGACCGAAACGGGTCTAACCTTGGCATCTTTGCTTCAAAATCCGGAATGTGTTTAGTATACCCATATTATACAAGTCTTCATACTTTTTGGGTCTAAATTACATTCCTTCCGGTCACCGCTTATGATAGCGTTTTTTAATAAAGACCCGTTAGTATCCTAATAGGTTAATAAAACCTTCTTTGCAGATTAGGTAGCCCGGTAGAAGATACCTTCGTACGGTCTTAAGTATCATACGGCTGAGTAGTGCTTATCCATAAACTCAGGTAAATACATTTAAATTATTTTCCCTTATACGGGCTTGGGATATGGTAAATTATTGCCGCTTGGTCGGGTATGGGATCATTTAGTCGGATTGTGATTAGTGAATCCGCATAACCCGTTTAATCTGTTTGTTTGATAACATAAACTATGGGGGTTAACAACCATGTTCTGGATATCCTCGGCTCATCTAAGTTATTGATGGCCATGACCTAAGCACGGGGTGTAGGCATACACCTGACAGATGCGAATGCTAAAATATAAATTACCCACAAGTTGGGGATAACTCCTTTGTGGGTTTTAAATGTGGTGAGTTAGTTAATCATGTTCGGTTTTTAACCGACCCTAATAGTACGACAAACATGTAAAACTGTATACAATATTATAAATGTAATTGTCCCAAGTTATAAAAGATTTTGTGCCTTGTGCACCTGAAATAACATTTTCAAATGTTCACAAAATGAGTTAGTTGTTTGTATTTACCAGTGAAAACTGACGTATTTTCCAAAGTCTAAGTGACAGGTACCTCACGAAATAGGCTGGAGCTACTGGGCATTAAATAAGAGATTCATGCAAATCCCTAGATGCCCTAAGTCTGTTGAACTCAGTTTTATGTATTCATTTATAGATCCGCCTGTGGATCCTTTTTACAACCGTCTGTATATTATTTTATTCGTACTTTGAACTTCCAGGTTGTAATAGTAATTTCCTTCCAAGCCTTCCGCTGTGCTATAACTGTGTATAATTGTCTATGATGATATCAACTACGTCACGATACTCCCCACCAGGCCCACCGGGTTATACGTGGATATTGGGGTGTGACAAGTTTCCAAGCTTCCCAACTCCATTTATTGTTTATGGAGTTGTGATACTTCCTTTGAGGCTTCTAAGCTCATGAGCTTCTTTTGTTATATAGGAAGCTATTTATAAGGTGCTCAAACGAACTTAGGCTTGTTTCAAGTAAACCGTTGAATTCGAAGTATGCGATGCCTACCAATGTTGCCTTAAACATGTGACCTATTTAGCATTGGTCGTTTTTTCAAATATGCTCAAGCATTAGTTTCTTTGTGTGCCTCATTGTTCGGAGGTGCCTTCGTGTTTCGTATGCAAATTAGAGTTTGGTCTTCACATGGTAAGGATAAGGTAGCTTCTAAGTTATAATTCATTTGGCTTTGATGACTTGCCATTGTTATTTCTCATTCTGGCTTATGACCATCATTGGTGATTAGCTTACTTGTTTTATGCTTAACACTACCATGTGAGTGTTCCTTGCCTTAGGTTGCTATTTAGAGACTCTTTGAGAACAACAAGAAGCTTGATGGATTCTAAGCTCCTTGGTTGAGTTAGTTATGACAACTTGTCCAATGGTGCGTAGTTAAGCTTCTAGGTCATAATAGGTGGAAACTTGTGAAGCTCCTTAGATAACCGTAGGTGTGGACCTATTAAGCTGATTATCATTTGGGCTTCTAAGATCACGTGAGGTGATGAATCTTGAAAGGTAACTTCCTTATGAGTTTCTAAATGTTGGACTACGTGAGGAGCTACGATGCTAATTGCTTCTAAGCTTCTGGGGATACATCAGGTGGGAGCCTAAGAAGCTTGTTTACTTCATAGCTTCTAAGGTCACATCAGGTGAGGACCTCAGAAGCTGCTTACTTTTGGGCTTTGAGGTCATAATAAGCAAGGACTGGAGAAGCTAATTTTCATTCTAATGAAAGGATGTATTTTTTCTTATCAAGTAAGAGAGAGACTTGCCTTGGAAGCATCTTCGAGAGAAGTTTGTGCTAAATGGTAAGGTATGTAGGAAGTTGCTTTATAATCTTCTTAGTGGACGAGCCTGACCTTCACTCCTTTAACAGCTCCTTATCCGGAGAAGGTATATTTTTTTCCTTTTAGAGTTATTTGTCTTTTTAAGGGGAAGCTGGGCATCTGCCCTAGGTGATGTGCTTGTTCCCTTAGAGGATTGTGTTGTATGATTTTACGAAAGATTTGTTCTTCCTTAGGAAATGCGTGTTTGGCTCGTGTGTTTGAGATGTATAACTGCTGACCACCTTACCTTCTTTGCTTCCAGCTGGAAGCTTCCTCATGTGAGCTGTTTTAGTAGCTTTGGTAGCTTCTGACCTTTCATGTGTTCACAAGCTGCTTTAGTAGCTTTTCACATGACCTGCTTTTGTCATATTTTAGCATAAGCTTCTTTTGTCTTTCTTATTAATATTTTCTTAAAAATAAATGTGTCTTTATTTATAAAGCAAACGTGTTTGAGGTGCCTAAGGCACCCTATATGTGGTTTTTCTTTGCCCAAGTATGGCTTGGCCACATGCTTCATGTCTACTCTGGGTACGTTCTTATCTTCTTTAGGGTAATAGCTTCCGGGCTTATATTATTTTTTGGCTTCAAGCTTCATGGTTTGTAGCTACCGAGCTTATAGCTTATGAGCCTGAGCTTATAGCTTCTCAGCCTATAACTTCAAGCTTGTTGTTTAAAGCTTATAGCTTCCGGCTTCTGGCTTCTGAGCTTATAGCTTCCGAGCCTGACCTTATAGCTTCTCAGCCTATAACTTTTAAGCTTATGGCATGAAGCTTATAGCTTGTGGCTTCTGAGCTTATAGCTTCCGAGCCTAAGCTTATAGCATATTACTTGTTGCCTTCTTAGATTCTTGACTATAGGATTATGCAAGAAGCTGTTATGTTGTATTCTTCATGTGTTGTAGTCGGGCCGGCGTACCTACTTTCACTATTAGTCCTCAATTAGAGGTGTTTATAGTGATGATGTAAGTACTTCTGGTCTTAAGATGTCGTGCTTCTAGCTTCTCCACTTATTGCAGCTTCTTGGGAGAAGCTGTCTGATGTACCTTTACAGTTGTAAAAGCTGCCAGCTACCATGAATAGCGGACTCGTCGACTTTTTCAGATTTGAATAGTGACAACATGTCATAGATTGATGTAAATACTGACAAGGTATCACTTTTAGTCGTCACCTTTTCTTGGGAAAATGAATTTGTATCACCATCATGACTTTTTGCTTATCGAGAAAAGTTTTATCATGCCTTTATTTTGGACGGCCACATGGAAAAGCACACTTTTCTTTTGTATCACCATTGAGGTTTTTTTTTGAAGGTAATGTCTCTTTAATAAAAATAATATAGTGGTATAATTCTATTTGCTACCTGGTTATACTATTTTATATATTAAACCACATGGGTGATGATATAGAGATACATCGCCTTACATGGCGTTCATGGATTATCGACGTTATCAGGGATCGAACATGTTATAATGTGTTAAAAACCCGAATACCGATTGCAGATTTTGACTTGGGTTTTCAACATGCAAACCCATTTACTCAGATTTTGCCTTGGGATTTCAATATATAATGTTCCCCTATTGTGTGGATGTGTCATTGTGATGAGTTGTTTGCAGTCCTTGAAATTTTGAACGAAATATATATTTGTATACATTCATCCGAAATATACATTTATATAGATTGTATATTTACATGAGTAGACCATTCATCTCAAATGTCGATGTAAAAGAATATGCTATACTGTAGCCTTTTGAGGTTGAGGTAGCTTTTTCTTTGGTTGCTTGAAATGTCATGAAAAAGGTTTGGGATGTGACTACACCTGATATGTTATTTTCTATATCCAAAATCATGCACATATGTTTGTGTTTTTTCCTCTCTGAATATTTAGATAAGTTTGAGGAAGTGGTGCACTTGTCTTTTCTCAAATGTACTATTTTTCCTTTATTTTATATAAGGAGAAGAAAAATATTTTATTAATTACAAGGAGTTGGGGTTTCTTTGTGTACAGGAGATGTTCATGATGCGTAAGGCTTTTATGTGATAACATGAACCATAATGTAAAGGTGATTATACAATATGTAATGGTGATCATCATAAAAAGGTTGTGCTTATTTCTAGAATGTAAATATGTATCCAGACAAAAAACATGTCTCTTGGATAAATTATAAAGTATGCACCGCATATATGGTCTTGGATTTTATCTATAAGTGAAAAAATAAATACCCCTTTACTTTACGTGTATTTCCTAAAAGCAAAACAGTGAGTTGTCAAATCACTTTACTAAGTAGCTTATTTTATGATTTTATGTCACTACTTATTTCATAAAACAACATTTCGACTTGTTGTGAAATGAATTTTCTCAATTATATTTAATAATATTTCACAAACCCAAAATATATTTCATAATGTATGTGTGAGGTGTCAAAAAACGAAATGTTAGATGTTTAATTTTTCTAACGTCACATGTGTGACATTTGTGTCTTTACAAGCATCATACAATTCCGAATGATTTCGAATCCAATGAAATTTTGTGTTTCAGTCCTCGTAATTATACAATAACATGTGATATTCACACATTTCAGTCCTTGTACAATTTCAATTTCTCAAAAGCTTATTTGGAAGTTATACGTAAACAGTCGCGTAAAGGAATCAATTTAATGTGACATACACTCCAGAACAATGACATAAGCTAAAGATACCCTAAATACTCTTTACATAACTTAGAAATAAGTTTTGAAGGGTTCAGTTTGGCAAAAACATACTTGTTCAAGCTCAGGGACTATTTTCGCCAAACTGAGAAACTATGCCCATTCTCGTATTTTGAATACGAACCATGTATAGACATCCAAAAATTTTTGTAATCATTAAAATCTTGTATTTTAAAAATATGAATGCAAAATATCATTCGTTGCGGAATTTCGGTCATTTCGCGATCGTAAAAGCGTTCGTCGCAATTAAGCGAAAAACGCAACCGTACAACCAAATGAACCGACATCCATGACATTTTTTTAGCATAATTCAAGTTACATATGCTTTAACTTCCTCATAGAGCTTAAAAATAAGCTTAACGGGTGTTAGAAGTGCCAAAACGTGACAAAACAAGTCCAGGGGCCATTTTTGCCATTTTTCCAACATCCGCCCCTAGACCAGGCCTTAAGGACCGTAAGGCACAACCCCATACAGTCCGTAAGGGATCCTCAGATCAACAGAATCATGTTTGCTACTTGGCAGCTTCTCCTTCCTTGTCTTGGGCTCCAAGTTCACGAAATTGCCACCTTCAAGCCTGCATTTGACGCATGTTAAGACCCTCCTAGGATCATGACAACACATTGGACACTTGTTATGATCTTGTGAACCTTTAAACACTATAAATAGCCAAGAATTCATTCATTCCAACTTGCTCAATTCTTTTCTTTCTCATCTAAGCTTTAAGTTGGAGTTGCTACCACTTGTGGAGGCCTCCCATCTGAGCTTTCTTCTTCCTAGAACACAAGTAAGTGTCCTTCCTAGTCTTGTTCATTATTTTTGGCTATTTTGAGCCAAAAGTCAAACAGTTTGACTTTCTGTTTGACTTCGGCTATGACCATTTTTGGTCAAGTCAAAGTTCAATTGAACTTTGCAACGTGATCGTAATCACGAAGATTATAATCCCTAGCGATTGCACCTTCTGATTACCACGTTTACTAGTCGAAGTGACGAGTCCAAGTTTCGGTCAAAGATGCGCATAATGTGCATTCTACGACGAAACTATTTTCGGGTGTCAAAACACCAAGTTTTGATACCAAATCAGTTTTACAAACTTAGTTAGACATGTTTGACATGTCTAACTCGTGACTTCTAGTATAGTGCTTGTTTAGGGTCGTAAGTCGAGAGGTCGTGACCACCGCTTTGACTTTCGAATCTGACCCGTTTGGTCAATCTTAGGATTCGACCAAACACATATTTGTGGCCATAATTGTATAGGGGATAACCTACTGAGGTTATACCTTATGGTCACATCGTTTGGTTAGATATATGATAAGTCGCCTTTATGTTCTTTAATAATGACCAAAATGCTCTTTTTGTGCATAAATCAATTCTAAGCATATGTGATCAAAGTTTTGATACATAAACTGATGTTACAACATTATTAAACATGTTTTGGCATATAAGACTTATCATAGGACATATCTAACCATCCGAACACATAGTTACGCAGATGACACGTTAAAGTAGCATAAACTACCTTAACGAGTCATAACGGGTCAAAAGCACTTAGGATCCTTTCAAATCAGAATGTTAAGCTTATTAAATCATATCATATGAGTTCCAACACTCGATTGGTTTGTATGATTTCATTCTATTCGATCTCCCGATTATGTCCCGACTTATTTACATGTTATTCAACTCATTAGGACACGTTTGAAGCTTTGATATTTTATTTGATTCAAGGATACTTTGCAATCCCAAGTGAGTACATAGTCCCCTCTTTTATGTTTTTCAAATGTTTTGGGGTGATTCATATGTGCTTATTTATTATTTTCACGACTTCAAAGCTATATGGTTTTGTATACATAATACTTATTCCTTAACAAATTGAAACTGATACCTATGGCTTAAATAGTGATTTTCAAAGTTTGTAAGACTATTGTTGGTGCGTATTTACTTTTATACATTCATTAACAATGATCAAGCCGATTGGTAGTACGATATAGCGCTATAGGATTTGACACCCCATTACTGTTGTATGGAATGTCAGAAACCAAGTTTAAACCAAATAGATTTTGCCTTCGTGGTAAATCTATAGTCACCAAAGTATAGTCTGATATACTCAGGTTTGAATGTATATGCCAAACGACCATAATGTGTGTTTTACAAAGGTTTTCTAATTAAGCCATAAAAACTTATTTCTGTTGATTTCCAAAACCAAAGTATATTTTGATATACTACCAAATCACAATTGAAGTATATTTCGATATACTTCCAAGGCATAATTTGATATGTTGTCAATGTGATATTGTTTTCCAAAGTATTGTTTGATATACTACCAAATCACAACAAAAGTATTTTGATATACTACCAAAACATAGTTTGTTATGCTACTAATGTGATATTGTTTACCAAATTATAGTTTGATATACTAAACCAAAGCATAGTTTGATATGCTAAACCGAAGTATAGTTTGATATACAAAACCAAAGTATATTTTGATATACTACCTAACCTTTTTAAACCAAAGTATATTTTGATATACTACCAAGACTCTTGTTCACAATTTAAAGTATAGTTTGATATACTACTGATTTTCCTTATCTACAAACCAAAGTATAATTTGATATACTACAAAATCCTTTTATGTATAAACCAAAGTATATTTTGATATACTATAAACTTCATTATTCTTAAACAAAAGTATATTTTGATATACTAAAGAATTCTACTACATTTCCAAAACCAAAGTATATTTTCTATATACAAATCTCTTTTAAGCAAAGTATTTTAATTACCAAAGGTTTATCAAAGATTCATGGCTATTTTGAAACTGTTTAATCTTTTCTCTAAATATCCAAAGCCATGAATCTAAATCACAAAACCTATGTTACTCACAGGCATTTTTATGCTTACGTTTAATTTTCACATATGTTTCAGGTTTATTTATGTGACGATTGTCGCCGCATGCTACACATAGGACGGACTCGGGCCTTAGTGACTTTAAAACTTGAAAGACAAATTGATTGTATTTTATTTCTGTTATTCCAAGACATTGTAATTCGATAATTCAATAAAACAAAACTTTAAGTACCATGTGTTGTGAAACAATTTGTAACGTGACTCCCCAAGTGTTTCCGCCGCGTGTTGTTATACGCTATTTGGGGTTTTACAACATGAGATTAATTAACATTCCATCTATTCTCTGACACATATTTATTTGATATGTAAAAAAGATGCTTTATAGAAACGTGCCGTAGTATATAAACATTTTTCTCACATAGATACGCTTTGGAGATATATGGAAATGCCCAAAAGTGTTATTTATTATGTTAGCCAAATAAAAAGAATATGTACCATTAGATTCTTAGGGGTATGAGTCTTCACATCATTATTCTTTTATGAAAAATAAAAGCAACATCATGCTTGCATGCATGAGTCTTATGTCTTTCAGTGATAAATAGCTTTGTAAAAACAGTCTAATGATCGTGTTATGTTATTATTGTGAATTATGTTTGTTTGTGAAAATGAACTTCTAAACCTTTATAGGCATTAAAAGCAAGCATGCTCTAAAGAGGCTAAAGTATAAGAAACTTGAAACCTGGAAGCCGGAGTTGCAGGCAAAGAACCGGGTATCATGTAGAGCAGCTAGAAGTGAAGATGTGTGTAGGAGATCTAGAAACTATCACCAATTCGGGCCTATATGACATGACCGATCAATAGAAATACTCCAACACTCCACTATTCCATACATCACACTAGATAGATATTACAAACAAAAACCAATCCCAACGAAAAGGCAGAATAAATGGGAGGTCTAGCCCATTCCTCGAATGAAGTTTTTATGTGATCCCTATCTACCAAAATTTTTACTTCTGGATTCCCAACCTTAGAAAGAACTTAGGAAAAGTCAGAGATGAACTATGAAGAGTTTTCTATTCTAAGCAGTGCAGCCCCATGGTGGGCGCCACTTGTTGAAACAACAAGGATAAGGTCAGGGGAAGGTATGAACATTCCTCAGGGCAGCCTCGTCACCTCCTAGCTTGTACCTACAACACAAAAGAACACGTTAGAAGGGGCCAGAGACCGGGGTCTCTGGACCACCCTCTGACGCTCAACACCAGTAATCTATCCACGAGAAATGTATAGAGTATTTAGGGTATATTTAGCTTATGTCATTGTTCCGGAGTGTATGTCACGTTAAATTGATTACGTTTACGTAACAGTTTACGTATAACTTCCAAATAAGCTTTTGAGAAATTGCAATTGTACATGGACTTAAATGTGTGAATGTCACATGTTATTATATAATTCCGGGGAATGAAACACAAAATTTCATTGGATTCAAAATCGTTCGGAATTGTATGATGCTTGTAAAGGCACAAATGTCACAGTCTCCCCTACTTTAGGAAATTTCGTCCCGAAATTTAATTT
Organism: Scalesia atractyloides; assembly: GCA_947069175.1. Lineage (NCBI taxonomy): Eukaryota > Viridiplantae > Streptophyta > Magnoliopsida > Asterales > Asteraceae > Scalesia > Scalesia atractyloides. The sequence continues at coordinate 36,760,435 of CAMTDV010000030.1, forward strand.
AGAGGAAACTTGCGAAAATAGATGTGTGTATCGCTCTTGAAAGATCCTTCGTTCCCAGAGTAAAACTCTGGGCCACGTTTAGATTCCCAGCGAACTTTGTTAATTATACTCGTTTATTGTCTATAGGCATGAGTCTAGATTCAAAAATCTAAAATTCAATCCAATAGGTAGGTGTGTGACATCTTCGATTGTACCGAGTCTCAAAAGAACCTTGTAAATATCATAGTGATAACTCTTGTTCTAGTAGAATTCGATCAACGGCAAATGCGAATTACAACTATCACTCGAGTTAATCACAGGAGCTCTAGGTGTTTTCTTCATGTATTTTGAATTGTCCTTAGAGTTTATGAATTTGAAAAGGAATTGGAATTTTGAACAACGTATGGAAGTTTGTTTCCTATGAAGACTATTACAGGAAACTTGTGTGTGCTCGAAGTTAGAGTCGGAAAGTGTAAGATAAAACAACATTGGTCAAGGTCCAGAACTTCTAGTAACTTAAACAACGCCACGCTTGCAATGTAAAAAGGAACACTTACATATAAGAAGTACCAGCGACGTATCCACCATGCCCTTATTACATTGTTCCCGTTTCGTTATTCTTATCACTATAGGTTCTTACACATGACAAAACTTGTTATAGTTTTCTATATGTGTGCACCCATAACTACTCAATTCGTTGCATAGTTGCATAGTTCATTCTGTGATGTGTTTGGGAAAAATCAAACATATAAAGTACAGATGTATGAATAAGTATAAGAGAGATAGAAAATGCTTAGGGAGTTTGTGGTCGAAACCCAACGGTTAGCTAGCAACTGTGGTGATTCCAGGTAGCATAGCTCGAGGCTAGGAGCTGTTGGTGTAATCCCTCAGGAGTTCATGACCTTAGCAGCTCAGAGGGAAAGCAGCTTAGCCAAGTGACTTGTGTTCTTGAGAGAGAGTATATGATTTTAGAGAGAGAATGAGATTCTAGAGAGAGAGAGTTCCAAGCCAAAGTGGGATAATTGAAATATAGGATGGTCCCTCTATTTATAGGCATGTTACATCTTAACCCTAATGGGCTTGGTTGTGATGGCCTGGGCTAGCCCACCAGGCTTGTTCTCCTGTCTGGGCTGTTAGGCTCCCGACAGGGAGCTCCCAGCTTCCTGCTTCCCGGCTTTGCTGAGTGGGAGCCTTCGGGCACCCACGTCATCAAGTGTATATTGCATTTAGATAAGGTAATGAATCTAGAAATTGTATATAACCATAAAAAGAATATTAAGATATGACAAAACGAATATACAATGTCACACACACATTAAAAATATATGTTCGGCAAACAAAGATCATGGGTTGTTCTTAGGTCCTCATAGCTACTCCTAACGCTAACTGTCGTTATCTGAACTTTCATGACAACTGTGATGATCCAAAAGTTGAGTGTCAAGTTTCCTTCTCCAGCAATATGGCTTATTGATGGCCTTCGTCTTGCCAAATGGTGTACACCAACAGCGGCACAAGCTATCATCCTAGCCATTTCAGTACACTCATAATTATTTTGAATTCTTGTGTCAACTAATGAGCTAAAATTGCCATCCTTCAACACGCATTTCATCAATGGTCTTGCCTGAGTATGAGATTATTATTATTATTAGCATAACTAACCACGAAAAGATTGACAATACTAACTAGAAAGGATAACTAACCCAGTCAACGATGCTATCATCTAAGAATTGATCTTTATCAACGGGTCAGCACCTGGTAATCAATTCAAGAAGAATGATACCAAAGGAAAACACATCTGATTTCTCAGTCAACTTCCCTGTCAAAGCATACTCCGGAGCTAAATATTTGAAAAAATATTAATTTACATACGAGTATTATTTAGCATTCATAATAACTAAAAATGAGAAAGGAAAATCTGACCCAAAAGTGCACATCACACGAGTAGAAACATGGGTATGTGTTTCGGGAAAGAATCGAGCAAGTCCAAAATTCGCAACCTAATAAAAAGATTCACTAAAATAATAATTCATCCTCTTAAACAATATGACATAAATTTAGCCATTGTGTCAAGTATGCATACCTTAGGCTCGAAATTGCAATCAAGAAGTATATTCGTAGACTTCATATCCCGGTGAATGATCTTAGGTTCACCTACAGTGTGAATTGGTTCAATACAAACCTACACCTACCCATCAAATTTTCGGCCATTATTGGTTTTTATTATAACATGGACGGCTATTTGGGCACTGTCAAGCACAAAGAGGGCTTGATCTATCAAACACAGGGCTCGTTCCACCAAATTGTGGAAGGTTCTCATTTTTCAATTTTATTAATTTTTAGTTTAGACTATTGTTGAGCAAAATTTCAATATTTATGGGAATTTTGATTAGCATCCTAATTTGAATTTGATATCATATTAAATCTGATTTTGTGGATGTCATTGATTCATTATAAATATTGAAACTGATATCTACATCCTACTCAAGAAAAGGAACATTCTGCATAGAAAGAGCCATTCTATATTGATTTTGTTCTCTTTTTAGTTTTTTTAGACAATATGTTTTGACCCGAACCTATTTTGATGAGAAATAGTTATGGCCCGAACCAAATTGAACCGTTTCTTAACCGATCCATTTCAGCCCACCCAACCCGCCTGCCTGTTTTTCAAGGCTTAAAAGCAACACAACAGATTTTATATTAACTCACATTCCTCATGCAAATACGCCAAATCTTTAGTTGTTCCGACAGCCAGGGACGGCTCAAGGGGATATGAAATAAAGCAAGCGCTTTAGGTCATAACTTCCATAGGGCCTCAAATTCTACAATATATATATATATATATATATATATATATATATATATGAAGGTGATCTTGGATTTAAGATTATGGATATTGAGATTTATTATCTATAATTATGTATACACAGATATGATATATGAATACTAGGATCAAAAACAATTTTTTTCTTTTATTTTTTAATGAAAATGGCCTCAATTTTTCTATCCGCTTTGGGCCTACAATATTTTCAGCTGGCTCTACCGACAACAACTTTCATCCTCTTATCCCAACGTAACAAATCATTTCCCTTTCCTGCCATTATAAACAACCATGCTCCATAAACATATTAATTGCATATGATGCTAAGAACAAAAATTTGACTCACCATGTAAGTGGTATTCCAAAGTGTTGTTTGGAACAAACTCATAAACTAACAACCTCTCAAGCCGAGCGGTGCAATGTCCAACCAAAGAAACCAGGTGTTTGTTATGAATACAGTTAGCAGTAGCAACTTCAGCCTGAAATTCAGATTCTCCTTGTCGGCTTCCAACCTTAAAGCGTTTAATGGCAACTTTCTCTCTGGTGCCTTTATGTACATAACCAAATCCACCACGTCCAATGATATTAGCATCCAAGAAACCTTGTGTTGCATTTGCTAAATCCTCGTACGTGAATAAGGTCTTGTTGGATTCTGGTGGTAACACTTGATTAGAAGAGTATTCTATTATCGAGGACAAGAGAAAATAAAATAAAAAAGAAAATGTATACGAGTATGATTCAGCCTATCAAGTATATGTCTCATGCAATTAGATCGGGTATCACATAATACCATACTCGTCAATTATACCCGTAAAATTTTTTTTAAAAATCATCTCATGCCCGGTCCCATAGTCTAATACCCGTCCCTAACATCTTGAGTTTCAAGGTTTTCCTGTCATGTTCGGGTTCGTTTGTCATCCCTATTCATAATCGGAATGCATTTTTACATGTTTTGTTTTAAAAAAAACCGTGAAATTGTCCAAATCGGTTATCAATTTGATTTCATTTGGTCTTTTTTTATTTAAGTAATTGGTCGGTCAGCCTCAAAAGTTTCAAACCATAACTAAATGTTTGGATTGTGGTTATAAACAGAGTTAGTCGTATTTAACCTAACCGGATAGAATAGTACCATAAGAAGATATTAGACTATATTTCAAATTGTTAAGATATTTCAAGTTGGTTGTATTTCGAACTTCATACACCATATAAATGAAAATTAGTACCTTTTCACGAAAGTGCCCTCTATTTGTAGCTCTATTATGAATTGTTACAGGTGGCATAGTTATATTCTAAAGAGGTAAATCGTAATTTACGTCCTTGTGGTTTAGTGGCGAGATTACTATTCATCCCTCCCTTTTTATTTTTTTGCAATCTGAGTCCCTATGGTTTACCGGTTTTTTCTTTGCATCCCTCATGTTAAGGTGAAATTACATCTTTACCCTCGAAAACCCTAAACTCCTTTTTGATTTCATAAAACCCCTAACCACTGTCTAGACAACCACCACTAACCACCGTTTAACCTACATTTGAAACCACCATTGTTCCGTATCACCACTGCAATACCATCGCACACACCCTCTACAACAACCACTGTCACCACCAACATCAAACTCCACCGTCGTACCTCACCACCAGTCACAATCTTCACCACCTCTGTTTGATTAAAGATCAAACCTACCACCATCCACCACAGCAACCACTCACCACCATCCACCCACTACTACCACCAACATCAAACCCAAGGGTGGTCAAAATTTTCTAAACTCCATTTCTTACCCGATCCAATTTAAATCTCAAACTCACCAGTGCTACAAATCCCTCTTCTCTAACCCAAAAAATGTCGAATTTGATGAAGCTTATGTCGGATTTAGGTACAATCCAAAGAGTTACACTTCGGACAACAAATAAAGAATAATAATTAATTGTTAAATATGATAGATCACGATAGCGGATGATTAATCATGGAGAACGAGTATTTGGTGAAATACTAAAAACATTAACTGTTTGCGAAACAATTAATTTAGTAGGAATGAATGGTGTCATTTAAAGAGTTGAACGAACAATAATTTAATATTTCATAATAAATCGAAAGAGTTATTTTATTAAGAATAAAATAAAGTTAAAGTGTTTTGACTAGTGAGCGATGAATAATGGTTATTTGACATAAACTAGGATTAACTGTTATTGGATAATAATTAATGAGTGTTAATTTTATTCTTGATAATAAAATAAAGTCAAAGAGTTGACAAATAATAAGTAATAATTAAATCAAGTACTAATTACTTGAAGGGAACTGCAAATGTTGATGAGCTAAAGTGCAAGGTGAAGCGGCTACTAAGTATAGACAGGAACCACAATACCAAGATCGCTACAGTGGAAGCTTTGAGAAAAAGAAACTTGGATATTCAGGATGCTAGTTGTGTTTTGTGTAGAGATGGAGAAGACTCAGTGTCGCACATATTTTCTTCCTGTTATGTGGCTTCGATTATCTGGAGTCAAATCAGTAAGTGGTGCAAAATTTAGAATTTATTCTTTTTTAGCTTCAGACATTACGGAGATACATGAGCATGTGGGTTTAAACGGGGACAAGAAAGAGGCATTTAAAGGGATCATGAGGATCGGATGTTGGTTCATATGGAAAGAAACAAAGCTAGATTCGAAAATAAAGAAGTTAGAAAGGCGATGGGTTTCTTGTGGTTCAAAAATAGGACTAAATTCAAAGATATTTCTTGGCAGGATTGATGTAAATTTGTAATTATATTGTTTTGGGCCCCTCGGTTTGAGGTCAGTTGTGTGTTTTCTAAGGAAATTTACCTTTAAAAAAAGTGCAAGTTAAGGATCTATAAGTAGACCCTTAATTTGAAACCCTAATTGTATAAAATACATGTTACAGGAGATTCGACAAGAACCCTAGTGACTATTCTATCCCCCCCCCCCCTTCTCTCTCACTTTCCCCTTCTGCGACAGGCGCCATCACTTGGGAGCGTCTGGTGACTTATGCAACATGCTTGCAATTGGTTTTTAATTTTACCTAAAAAACGGTCAAATCGGGTCGTGTTATGTGTGTATAAGGATTTATATGGAACTAGTAGTTAGACCCGCGCCCGTTGCGGCGCGGGCATATCGCAAACATCGAACGGATAACATAACGTTTTGGTACAAAAGTCATTGACTTTCTCAACTTCCTATGTAGCCAATCCCATTTTTGTTGTTGACGCCAAAATGTGGTACGTTGCTAGCGCTTCCTTTGAGTGCAAACATGTCAGATTGTTGTTGTGTGCCGAATAGTTTACAGAAATTGGTCAAAATATGTTGCATGAAAAGTAATTGGTAAAGTGGCAAAGTATTTTCTGCACCTGGAAGTTTATTAGATGCATATGAAATTGTTTCGGCTTGAAAAAAAGCTACCTTGCCCAACATTCTTTTACTGTTTTGCTTGATTTTCTGCAGTCTCATTCTCTAGTCAGTCAGTTCCCCCAAACACCAAGTCAAACTATCAGTATTAAACCATTGAAGCCATAGTATGAATTCAAAGAAAATGACTGAGTGAAGAATGCGAGCTGCTAAGTCTTTGTTTGTTTTGAAGTTTGACATATACTTAAAATTACAAATACAAACAAACTGACAGGTTAAACTAACTATATGATAACTATTTTTTTGATATTAAAATCATTATCTATATATGCAATAAACTTAATTTTTTTACTGTAAATATGTATTTGGTAATAGGGTTGGATTTAAGACATATGTGTAATAAAGCCAAGAATGTTAAAACTTACTTGGGTATTGTGTTATCAAGTTTGTTGTAACTGCCAACACCAACACCTACACCTACACCTGGCCAATTGCAGTGTCTTTTGTATTTGGAAACAATGTTTTGCAAAATGTGTTGAAAAAAAAGAGAACTTAAAGTTGATATCTAATATAATGTGAAGCTGTAAAGTTTAAATGACATTAAAAGTTACAACATGGAATTAGTTATGCAAGGTACTTAGAACTTACCATTCATCTTCGATTTTAACCTTTTTGACTGCCCTTATTAATGGAGATGACACTGTTTTCCACACGTCCTGTGTAGTTTGTATATATTCGTATTAATCGTCTTTGTAATTGTCCATATAAATAGAAAAGAGGTTTGTTCTTACTAGTCAATGATTATGGATGTGGCTTTCGGCTTGCAAGCATATCATTGACAACTTGCATTTGATAATCTTATTGGTACTCTATTCATAAAGCTACATGGATGTTGATGGAAGGTCTGTTCTGGGAAGATATTGAAGGCCTTGTAAATTTCTATACAAAAGAACATAACAAAGGTAAGTGAATTTAGAATAGGATGGGATTGTTGTTTCATGTGTGTTTCACCTATTAGGTTGCTACATCAAGATGACACACATGAAACAACAATCCCATCCTACTCTACACGGTGTAACCGAAACCCATGTAACGACTGCCACCTTTTCTTTACGAATTTAGAATAACACGACAAACACAGCCCCGATAATTTATAAAACCCAAAATGTGAATCAAGCCATCACAATGAAGTCTTAATTTAGTAGCAAGAAATGAAATGATACAAAGTCACTTGAGAGAAGAATCAAGTTTCTGTACAGAGCGAGAGTGGGCCAGAATATCACCCGAATTATTTGCATCACACACCAGGCTCTCTCGTGATAATTTATCACTAATACAAATACAAAGTCCAAATCATCTTAATTCCCTTTTTAAACCCTAATTACTAACCTAATTCATCTTAATTCCAAATCTCAAATTGAAGAATCAAAAACCCCCCTTCTGATTTCCCAGGGATCGAAGCATATATAAACTGAAACCGAGGGGCAAATGCAAAGGGACAATACACACCGACATTTCTATTTAAGAAATGTGCTTGTAAGTTGTAAATCCTATATTATGATAGACTATTTTATATTTTTAAATTATAATCTGAATACTGTTGTATGATTTCCTGAATAGTTGGGCCAAAATGTTAATATATGTAAAAAGTGTGTTCCAAAATGTTATATATGACTTTGTGATTTCAGTTGATAAGCAATTTATTTATAATTTAAATTATGATATTAAAGATATCTAATAGCTTAGAAACATTGTGTTGGTGTGATTTTTGTGATAACTCGTTCTCTCTTTTTTTTAAAAAAAAAATATATTAAACATATCTAATTGTTTAGTAACATCTCGTTCTCTCCTTTTTTTTGATATATTAAACATATCTAATTGTTTAGTAACGTTGTATTGGTGCGGTTTTTGTGATTTCGCATGATAAGCAATTATTTGTTGTTTATTTAAATATCTTATAGCTTAGAAACATCGGTTGGTGTAATTTTTGTGACTTTACTTGATAAGCAATTCCTCATCTTCTAATTTTTTTCATACTTTTTATTTTGCGAAATTTGTGACGTTTAAATTATCTAATCGCTTGTAAACCATAACACCCAAGCCGTCTTAACAAGAAGAAAGGGCATGTCTTAATCTTTTGTGTTTTCACATCTTTTCTATTAATTTTAGAGAGGTTTCTTGTAGGTCAAGGGTTGGCTTATAAATAGATATTTGTAATTCTATTCGATCAATGCAATACAAAAACATGTTCTCGTTATTATTTTTCTTTTGATATCGTTTCCATTAAAACCAACATAAACAAGTTTAAAACTAGTACATACATAATCAACATAAACATGTTCAAAACTATCAAAACTAGCCATATATAGTTTCGAAACCAGCACAAACATAACCATCACAAAATAAGTTTGAAACTGGTACAGAATAACCAACAGGTTGAAAACCAACAAAAGAGTTTTTGAAGTGATATTCTTCACTCTCGGGTTATTTTTGGTTCCTGAACCCAACAAATACATATAATATGAGCCGAAGAGTCACTAAATGGGTCCAGCCCCACGATTCTGGCGCGGTTAAGGGTGACCCATTTACTTTTCATTTTTCCTGTGGATCATTTTGGGCTATGTTCTCTCAAAACGTGTCAAATCAACAAACATACCTAAAAACTGAAAATTCATAAATAGCCCAAAACTAAGTAATGCAAATAACCTTATAAACTGTTTCTATGTAACTTACCATTCCAAGTTACAATGTGGGAAGCTTAAGTCATACCAAAAGATTTTAGTTTCAACACTTGCAAGCTATGCAAAATCAATAACTTAAATTTGCTAAGAAGACCACTGCAATGCTTTAGCAAATGCATCAGAGCAGACACTTAAAAAGGCTCCTTGGGTATTCGAAACAGATCTATTTTCTTTATGCAAAGTTAGCTTCCGCGCACTAAACTATCAAATACTAACTCGCTTTTGGCTTTGTTTGATGTCGGTCACTTTGTCAGTAACCCTTCAACGCGCTGCACTTTGAAATGATGTCACAAATCTTTTTCGTCTCACGCTGACTCTGCTTTGTCAGATCTTCCAATAATTCTTGATGGGTTCTTTCCTTTGCTCCATATCAGCCCAGTTAATGTTAGCTTTATCGCGCTCTAGCTTCAACTGTAGTTCTGCCATAAGATGTTGGCCAGTGTTGCGTCACTCGCTTTAATCTCCTGCAGTGTGCGCATAATAGCATAGCAATAATAGAATCATAAGAATATTAACCATTTATTTTGAATTAAACCTACCTTGCTAATGCAGATATGGAATACTGGTGGTTCTCTTTTAGGAATAACAATAGCACAAACACACTTTTAAAATCTTGTTTGATGAGCTATATTATAACCTTTGACAAAAGTAAAACAACAGAAAGAATGCATCCCTTAAAAGCATTCACCAATTAATCCATATCCGTATGCATTGCTTTTTATAGAGGTGCACAAACCGGGTTGATGCCCAAACCACTTTGGGTTGGAACCAGTTCTGGTTTGGGTTAACAAAAGTCAAAACCGTTTTTTGTTGGAACCGAATTGAAGAAAGTCAAAAAAATGTGTTTGAACGGTTTGAAAACAGTTTCAAAGTATAGAATCATGGGTCGGTTCCTAACCGGTTCTTGCCAAACCGCTTTCTGTTCTGTTCGGTTCCGGGTTACAAATCGTTTCCGGTTCCCGAACTGGTTTTTTTGTGCACCTCTAGATTTTGAATCTAGGCTAACCAATTGAAAAACAAGCTTAAACCTATTGCCAAATATACGAGCCCACAACTCAAGGGTTATTGCACTGGAAAAACTCGTCAGAAAGTTCACAAATCACTGAGAATGTTGAAACTCGTTAAATGTGTTGAGTTCAAAAGTAAGGATTAAATATTTGGGGCTCTTGCTAGGAATATAATATCCATCTGTTGGCCCTCACTTTGGTGGATTAGTTACATTTGTGAAGCTCACCAAAGTTGTAGTCTAAATCAATTGGCCATATTATAGTGGTTGTAGGCTTGTATCATTAACCCTTAGACAACTCGTCAACATATATCATTATATCTCGTCCAAAAATTTACAGGACATATAAGAATAGTTAAACATTCAAAAGTTTGAACTTATACCTTATAAAAGGTTCTCAATTTGGTTATGGTGGTAAATAAAAGGTATAAGCCGGATCAAGGTTAGCCAGGTGACATCAAATTGAAATCTAACAAGAGATTCTAATTCTAATTATTATGCCTATTGCTTGCCATAACTTTCTTTATAACCATAGAGCGTTAAGTATGATGCATGGTAGATAATAATATCCTTCTTGGTGTAAATACCTCGCGTGTAATCATTGTGAACGAGGCACTTGGAGAACCATCGAGCAAATATTTTTTTACTAAATCAGACACAACTACTTTCTTTTGTGCTTGCCCCTCCAATTGTATGTTCACCGGATGTATGTTTAAACTCCTCAAGTTAGCCAACGGAGAAGGTTGATTTGAGATTAGTTCCACTGAGGAAGAGAGGACCTGCAGAATTTTTACAAAAGAAATACAATTTGTTATAAGTACTAAAACTTCATTACAATAAAAGTACACATATGTAACCTATTTTTCTTGGTTGGTTGGTGTTTTTTTGGTTATTATAAGTATAATACATGATTGTATATCTAGTTTTTTAGTTTATAATGCTAACTCACACACAGGGGCGGACCTCGCATGTTACTAGGGGTAGCCGCCGCTACCCCTTGACGCTCTGACGGTAGTGTAAATTTTGGAAAATTTGACGTTTTTTCGATTTCGTTACCCCTTTTTTATATGAAACGTTGCCCCTATAAAGATTTTTTAGATCCGTCACTGCTCACACACCCACTGATTCTATACCACTATCCACCACGGGACTAGAACCCTCAACCTCACGAAGAGAGACATATTTCCTTCACAAATAAAAAACCAAATACCTCTAAAATTTCCATGTTAAGAGTAAGATATTTGACATTATGGAACTGCTGAAGTCGACCAACTATAGCATGAGCTTCTATCTCGTGAGGTTTGTGTATACAAAGATCTACCTCCTCCAAAGAAGATAAGTTGTTTGTAGAGAAGTTCAAAGAAGAACCACTTCTATATATTAAAGAGGTAAGTTCAGGTGTAGAAAGATGCACCCAATCACAATTTACAATAGTGAGATTCTTGAGTTGAGGTACATCCACATGGAATAAATTCCATCCCCATCCTCCATTTTTAAGTGTGAGATTAGAGAGTTGAGGATGACAAATACTGAAAGCGATCGATCCCATTATTTTGCAGCCATCTAAAGTGAGAATCTTCAAGTTTGGACACATAGAGATAATATTGTTATTGTCATCATCATCATCATCATCATCATCAACAACAACTTCTTCTTCTTCTTCATCATGATCATCATCTTCATCTTCATCTTCATCTTCATCTTCATCTTCATCTTCATCATGATCATCATCTTCATCTTCATCTTCATCTTCATCTTCATCTTCATCATACAATGTGACACAACCAAGATGTAATGTTGTTAAGGCTGGGAGCTCCCAAGTTGGTGCAACCGAACGATCAATGGAACCGAGTAAAGTGAGATGTTTGAGGGACCGTGAACGAAAGAGAGAAAGAGGGAATTTAATCTTCTTCTCAATCAGGCATGTAATAGTAATATCTTGGACATTGTGGGAAAATGCATAGTTCATAATTCTTTTGGCAAACCCCCTACTAACCCCCTCATGAAGACTAAGCATCAGAGATGCCACTTCTATTTGATCATTGCGGCCAGACAAAACACTGGTAACAGCGTTTGAGAACTCGGGCAACGAAGGGAATTCCTCACTAAAGAAATTGAGATAAGGCATTGAAGGCCAGATAAACCTCCATCTCGATGACAAAACACTGGTTTCAACGGCATGTTTGATGCTAACAAAAGATAGGATTTTATGGATAAGATCATCTGACAAGCTACTTAGTCGATCACCTTCTACATTCATTCTCTTTATATCACATCTAAAATCCGTTCTCTTCCCACTCACCAATTTCGATACAGAACTGTTTGCTAATAAACCACCACCACCACCACCAGCATCATCATCCCCTCGCCTTTTGATTTCAAAAGCTGCAATTTAATATGGACAACATAAAGTAGTAAAGGTCCAACTTAAGAGGCAGTTCAAACTTAGGGTGTAAATGAGCTCGACAAGGCTCGATCTCGGCTCTTTTAACTTACAAGGGCAAGAAAGCTCAAACTCGGCCCGCTACAAATTTTATAATTTTTCTTTTATATAATTTAGTTATAAATTTCTGTGCAACAAATATATATTATCTAGTTATAATTTCCTTAAAAAATCATAACTATACGTATAATGATATAATTATATAAATACAAATATTCAATAAAAAGTATATAAATGCCAGGCTCAGTTATGCTCGCGAGCGGGCATGAGCTCGACATTTGTTCAGCTCGTTTATTAAGCAAGCTTAGTTTTAAGCTCAAGCTTCGGTTGAGCTACGCATAGCTCGATTCGAGCTCTCACGAGAGCGGCTTGGTTTTTTACACCCAAGTTAAAACTTCAAACAACGCCAAGCAGAAAAATAAATCCTAAACTTTAAATCAGAAAATGGAATATTAGCCACAAGATTGATTAGTAGTCTAACCATTCCTGTGCAAAAACCATCACGATCAGACAAAATATCAGCAAAGAACTCACCCTAAAATAATAGTCAGTCAGTCAAACAAGAAATCGGTAGTTCAACGGTTGAAGGGAAGATGATGAGTGCATGTTGTGAAAAAGTACCTTTTTCTTCGAGGAAGATGACAAGTTCAGAAGGTGAATGATCTCTGCGTTGGTATGGCGGGATGTGGGCGTGCAGGACTCCTGGAATGACATACATTTAATAATGACATTGGTAAACCAAATGGTAGAAGATATTTCCAGAGAAAATCCACTATTTAAATGCCCATTACATTAGACTTTGGGGTATGGCGCGGGGGTTTGGGTGTGGGTTGGTGGCAACGTCCGAGGGGTTTGGCTTATGGCGTGGCCCGTTGGGCGGTACACTGACACCCGGCGTTGGGCGGGGCTAGTTGGGTGAGGTGGTGGATGGTGATTGGCGGGTCAATCTAGCCATTTTAAAATTTAAAAACAAACCGTTTGGCTTGGCCAAACGGCTAACCCGAGCGGTGAAGACTCGCCAAGCCGGCGGAACCCGTTTCTGGCCGGAGGCTTTCGTAAGCTTTCGGTATAACGTCGGGAACGATCGGCACAACCTAAACGCTTGCCAACACAAGTGGCGCGACCTACGACCGAAACTCGAGCGGTTCAAGGCCTACTACCAAAGCGTCCCGGGCGGGGACATAAGCCACGACGACCGGGTCGAGGTGGCCAACATCGAGTCCCGGTCCAAGGAGAGGAGGATGTTCGACAAGCTCGCCCTCTTCGAGATCTACTTAAAGCTTTAGGGTTTTTTTTATATGTTTAATAAGTATTTTTTTGTAATCTTTTAGGAATGTTTAATAATATTTTTAGGTTTTCTTAATTAATATTGTGTGTATTTAAAAAAATCCACGTGGCCTAGCCAACACCCCAAAACTCCACCCCACTATACCCACCGCTGGGCTGCTTCATGGGCGGTGCCCCTCCTTTTCCATGTATCAACCAACGCCCCAAATCCCCGTCCCACCATACCCCACAGCCTTAAAACTTTAACTTAAGTTATAACATTTTTACTTTAAACGTAACTTTAACCTATATAACCTAGTCATAAACTCTCAATTAACCACAAAGTAATTGGCTGAATGACATCTCATATTATAGGAGTTTTTAAAAGAAGGTGTGATAAATATACAATTGTCCTTTTTATTTTCGAATAACATATTGGCTTGTACAGAGTTTTAAATAAGTTAGTGGTGTATGACATCTTTTAATGATACCTAAATCACCAAACTTGGTTTGTCTAGACTTTTAAATAAGTTAGTGGTGTATGAATTATTGTAATGATATATAAATCGCCACACTAATGTGTTAGATAGTAGGGACAATCTTTTGTTTTTTTTATTGTTTTTTATATACCTAATAATTTCAAAAATAATATGATAAGTATAAGAGGAATTGATCTGTAATAATCTCAACTAGAGGTCATTGGTTATTGACAGTCTCACTTTGAATATTTTCCTCACCAGTTACACCTTTCATTTATTTTTCCTCAACTGGTCCCCGTTAAAAAAACTTAACAAGGTTAAGTTTTTTTTTTTCAAATGAAAAACAGTTTTTTAGTGTTTTTATCAGTCAATTGATGTAAATGTTTCCTCGAAATGATGCTCCAAACGAATAAAACGACGCTTCAATTCGGGTGTTAAAATTTCCAACTAACAAAAATCAAGTCATTTGGAGCACCGTTTCGAGGTAATTTTTACATCAATAGACTCATCTCGTCGTTCTAATCAAAAGCCCTAAAAAATTGTTTATAATTTGGAAAAAAATTAACTCCGTTAAGTTTTTTTTAACGGGGACCGGTGTAGGAAAAATAGGTGAAAGGTGGGACTGGTTGAGGAATATTCAAAGGTTGGACTGTCAATGGCCAATGACAACTAGTTAAGATTAACAGGCCAATTTCTCTAAATATAAAATTCATGCATGTTATCTCAAATATAATATACACACATATTTTAATCTTTTATTATATTCAGACTTACAAGTTTTTATTACAATTTTGTTTAGTTTAGTTATTATTACATTATTTATATATATAATATTATGTGTTATATTATATTATGTTGTGTTATGTTATATTATTTTCTCTCTATATTATATATATATACACATATATATATAGATTATATTCTTTGTTTTTGCTAGTTTAGGTAATAATATTGTTGAATTCATGGTCAAAACGGTTTGGCGTTACTAACCTAGAACTTGTCTGGCCTGGTTCAGATTCCTCGTCTTGTTGTTGTAGTGGCGGCTCCTTTTGCGGGACATCAAGCCTTGAGCTGCGACCACAGGTAAATCTCGTTAGAAGGCCGAGGGGTTTGCCCCGATGGCACTCCGACGCTCAAGTTAGTGTCATGTATAGCAATGATGGTTATAAACTGTAATATTGAGAGATGGAACATAAGAAAGTAGAGAGGTAGGAGAAGTAGGAGCCCCAAGTGATGGGGAGAAATAACCTCCTTGTTTCAGAAAGAGAAACTTTCCTTTTATAATGGGGATTATTGGGCCTTAACCCTAATGGGTTGGCCTAAGAGTGAGTTTACTAGAATCAGGCCCACATGGACCAACAGCATGTGGGGAAAATATAAATGGGCTCAGGCCCAATCACCATTTCAAAGGAGTGAGCCCAGACGAGGAGCCCAAGCGGGGACCCTCGTCGACAAGTCATCCCTGGTCCAAGCCCATTCACTTATGGATGGGCGTAGGACTTATTCTGGTTCTTAAATCTAGGCGGGTCGCTCCCCGCCCTTTAAATATCACCCCTATCTGTTGGGTAAATATAGTCTAAGCTACGTTACGCCAAACTTATCTATTTTGTTGTCCTTGGGGTAACCTTGCATTTAGTATTCTAAATAGTAAAGTGACACCCCGTTCAAGAGTACTTTTCTTGAGAGTGTTTTTGCAATCTAGGTTGTTTTTCCATGTCCTCCTTGAGGGCATTTCGATCGAGGTACTCGTTCAAGAGTAGTTTCTATAAGAGCATCAACTGGGACGTCTTGTTTACCGTGTTATACTTTCTGTTCGGCGCCCCTCCGAGGAAGGTTTTTATCCTGTTTAAGTTAAAATTTTTCATGAATTTGCTTTGTAACTTATTTAAGCCATTAAAGCTTTCTATACGTCGCTTTGTAACTTTTTTAAGTTGTTAAAGCTTTGCATAGGCCACTTTTGTAACTTGTTTAAGTTGTTAAAGCTTACCATGGTCGCTAATAACTCATTAAAGTTGTTAGAGCTTTCTATGGGTCTCTTTGTAACTTGTTTAAGTTGTTAAAGCTTTGTATAGACCCGCTTTGTGACTCATTTAAGTCGTTAAAGCTTTTGGTGGGTCTTTTGTCCAATGGCGTCCAGGCCACTTTGGTTTTCATATGCCTGCTTCGGCGTTGTGTTTGGACGTAGTCGACTTTGTCGTGGCCCCACGGCCGGGCTTTGCCTTGTTTAGACTAAGGCGGCATGTCTGTATGCTTATGTACATGTTCATTTTATTGTAAGATCCTCCGGCACGTCTGCCTAAATGATCATGTTTAACCTGTTAGTAAGGTCCTGTTACCATTTGGGTTTTTGTGTTCTTCGAGAAGGGGTGGCATCTTCTCCTTTTGGAGAGCTTTTATGAGCCTTTCAGAATCACTTGTTATGTAGAAGGAACATTCATACGTGAGTCCTTATTAAAGGCTCATTCCTCTCCTAGAGAGATGTAATTCTCTAAAAACGGATGCCCGTGACAAGAGCATCATCTCCTCTTGGAGAGACTTTTTCAAACATACGTGACCCAGGATGGGGCTCCTCTCATTTGGAGGGATATTTTCTAAAACATAGATCCGTGGCGGAGATCTTTTCTTTTCAAGGAAAGGATTCTTCAAATTCAAAGTCCCTTGTAAAGGGGACTCTTCCTTTTTTTAGAGAATAAGTTGTTCGGGTGCGAAATCCAAAGGAGGAGATTTTTTCTGCTCAAGGAAGGAGCTTTTTCAGATATCAAATTGTATGTCCGTTGTACGGATCTTTCTGGTCCTAATTTGGCTAACCTAAGGTAAACGTAAGGAATCTGTTAGCATAGTCGACATTGGAGACAAGTTTGTTAATGTTTAATCACTGTTACATTGATGTGTAGACGTTATAGATCCTGGAAACACTTGGACAGAGCTTCGCCGCTGTCGTGACAAAATCTCTGAATCTTACAAATGAAATCACCAAGGCACCTATTCATACTAACTCAAGTTCGCTGGTGAGAGACTATGTTCGGGCGAACTTGACCTAGTCAAGTTCGGCCGAACTTGACTTCACACACACCATTACCAGCGAACTTAGCCTATTTCACACATAAATACGCCTCGGTTCTAACATATTAAGCTCTAATCACTCAGACTCGATATACAATGACGTAGGCAACAGACATATGCATCAACAGACTCCCCCTTGGATGTTGCCTTAGTCATCATTCTTCAATTAAGTTCTTGAGTCTTTGGTGTTCTCTTGATCTTTATTTCTTGAATAACTTTAACTTCCTTGATCTTCATAGCATCTACAATCTTTTTCTCTTTTATTCTCGAGCTTGTCTTGATAAAACTTCAATCACCATGCTCCCCCTTGCTTTGAGCTTTCTGGAATCTTCAATCAACGTTTTTTTATCTAGCTCCCCCTTAAAATCTACTTCATGTTTTAAAAGTTCTTCAAATATTCAAATAATCACTTCAGATTCAACCTTTGAAACTTTTAAACACAAATATTTCAAATTTTAATCTTCTCGTCAGTTTTAACCCCTCTCAGATAATCAAGTCCAATTTAATGACCTTGAATATCTGATTTATGTATCAAGTTCAACTTAATGATCTTGATTAAACGATTTGACACTAAACTGACACATTTATTCAAATGTAAATTTCAACTTAATGAACTTTTAAACTTTCAGATCAATTTGAAATTTTTAGATTTTGTTTAGCAACTTTAGACTTTGAAAATCAGCTTTTCATCACCAGTGGTCGAAACTAAAAGATAATATAATCTTTTTGTTTTTATGTAATGAAAATCAAATTCTAATTATGTACAAACATACTTATAAACATATTTTTGTTGCGTTTGTGTTAAAGGATCATATCAGTCTTTGAGACAAATCACAAGTACCATTGACCTCATTGAGACTTTAAGTTTTAAAAAAATTTACCTAGATTGTCAACATGTTTTGTCCTCTTAAACTTCGACACATTTCTCAATTGTTCCAAGATACGTTATGTAGAATTAAGAAACTTGACTTAACTATGGTTCCCATCTCAGAATATACTCCCGCATCAAGATTCCCTAGATTTCATCTTATAGGTGAGTATAGCGTAATTGATATCTGTATCTGGGTTATGCGAGACCGTGAGAACTCAGGTTAGTACCACCGTACCGACAGAGAGATGAAGGCTCGACTTATAAGGTAGTGTTCCAAAATAGAATCTTTTTGTACTACAATTGTAGTATCTTTCGATATTTCAATTGAATGCAGTTTTAGGGGATTTTTGCAAAAGCATTATAGAAGTTCTAGGCTATTGCTTACGCAAAATCAGAAGAACTTGTATAATACCCCAGATATCAACCATCTATAAAGACCTCGTATCTCAGAATCAGGCAATCTTTCGAACGAAATTTCAGAGTACTAAGTCCATATATCCTAGAGATGTTAATCCACAAGATTAAGCAGTTGTAAAATTTAGTTTATATCTCAGAAACAATTTACTGAAAGCAGTTGTAAAATTTAGTTTATATCTCAGAAATAATTTACTGAACGTGTAAAGCCTATCGACACATCCACAGTAATACTTGTTTATCACTTTTAAACTTTACATTTCTTTAGTATACTGTGATGGTCCACTGATGTACTATCATTTCCTTTATATCCACAAAACTCTTTTTACCTTTTTCAATGTTTTTGTACTTTTTGTATTTAATATGTTTTTGGATTTTTAAAAAAAAAATTCTCCCCCTAAAATTCAAAAACATATTTTTGTGAATTTTTTATTTATAGAAAAACATTGACCAACCGATAAGAATCACTTCAATTCTCCATCTATTACTGCTTCACAATTTCTTTTAAATCATCTCCCCCTCATGATGACAAAAACCTTGACACCTTTGTGTTTATAAAACATTTAAATCCATGAAATTTGTCTTTTCAACAGTGAGGGTTCTGTGTAACTTTTTAAATTTTCTTCAAAAATTTGTAAAAATTTTCAAGTAAACGTTATTTGAACATGTTTTCGAAAAAAATTTCTCTAAAAATTTTCGAAATTGTAAAGTAAACATTACAGAAATATAATAAGGCCTTTATATAGAACTTGATAACCCGGCCCATCTTCAAAGAGTGCTACCGAACTCCATTCTCAGTAATTTACCATTATCTCGGAAGTTCCTGCACAAAAACACAAACAATTAGTTGAATAGTGACACCCAAGCCTTTGCAGTCTTAGGCGTTGTTTCTTCAACCTTAATTTTGATTTTCTTTACACAATCGGGTTTATTTTGGACTTTCT
This sequence comes from Scalesia atractyloides, assembly GCA_947069175.1. Classification (NCBI taxonomy): domain Eukaryota; kingdom Viridiplantae; phylum Streptophyta; class Magnoliopsida; order Asterales; family Asteraceae; genus Scalesia; species Scalesia atractyloides. Next base: position 36,779,813 of record CAMTDV010000030.1, read on the forward strand.
CAAGTTTCGGAAAGTCCTCTAACCTTTCAATTTTCACTGATTGTATAACTTCTTTTTCTTTTATCAACCATGATTTATTTTGCGTTAAAGCTTTCTTGAAATACAATGTAGAAACTTTTTGTTCATTACTATTCGAGGATTCACCAGTTTCAAAATTTGAAAACTTAGTAATAACTGGTTTCACATTGTTTGTAGTTTCTGTACATTGTTTCAAATCCTGAGTTGGTATTCCAGATTTTTTGTTATCAATATGAGCAGGATTAGGTTTAATTTGTAAACAATTACTAGCAATGTGTCCAGTTACTCCACATTTATGACACTTCCTGTTCTCATATCGGTCTTTTCTATCAAACCATACACTCAAATCATAACACTGATTTGACGTGTGGTAGCCATCTTTCCTGCTTCTTCTGTAAGCATGATTTGACGTTGAAGCACTGCGGTCCGACCTGCACCACTTATTCTCAAATTTTTGTGAGTTTTGTTTTTCAAATTTGTTTGATTTTTTATAATAATTGGATGATTGTACCGATGAACTTTTATTTTAAAAGTCTTAGAATTTTTAGAACTTTGTTTTTGTTCTTCATTCTGCTTAGAAGGTTTTTTCGTTGAGCATTCACCTTTTCAGAAGATTGTAGAACAGTTTCTTGAAATTTTTCTTTTAGTTTTAAAAATAATTCATGTTTATCATTTTTAGCTCTTTCATCATCTGTATTATCGTCACAATCTTCAATTATGACATCGTCATAATTTGTAACAATGTTACTTATTGGAATTTTCTTTTTATTTTCATTGATCGGTTTTGGACATATATGATCTAACTTTAATGAGGAAGTCACAAAACATTTCAATAACTTTTCTGAATTAACAGCTTTATTTTTAACAGTCTCAACTTCTTTTTCAAGTTGAGCAATTTTCTCAATATGAGAATTTGTTACTTTTTGATTTTAATTTTTCAAAAACAATTTTTTCATTTTTAAACATCTTTATTTCATTTTGAAAATCTATTAACATTTGTAATTTTTCATTTTCTAAAATTTTTATTTTGTTTTCAAAATTCTTTTCATTTTCTTTCAACGTTTTATTTTCTAATGTCAAACTCTTCAAATCATTCAAGAGTTTGGCATTATCTGCTAGACAATCGTTCAGATCTACATCAAATCCTTGGCAGACTGGTTTAGAACTTGAAAACTCTTTTCTTTCACATTTCTTTGCCATTATACTCGCTTCTCTCTTTAACTGAACATTTGAACTTTGTGCTTCCCGATCATTTCCTTGATCACTAACACGATCAGACCTCTTCTTGATTATCACCTTCTTGTTTTTAATCATCTCAACATTTTCCAAATATTTAGCGCCTAGAGATTTCCACAAATCCTGTGCAGTTTCGTACTCTGGTAACAAAACCAAGATATCTTCTTTTATCGATTTCAGTAACGAGGTTGGGATCTTCTTCTCATGGGAATATGCAGCATTCAGTTGAGTTGTAAACTTTGATACTGAAAGCTCAGCTCCACGTTCATCAACTGGCCATTTAAATCCAGTTTAAATAGCAACCCAACCATAGAGGTGATTTGCTCGTACCCAGTCCTCGAATTTTTCATTCCAGGCTTTATACTCTTCTAATCTCATCAACATTGGCGGCTTCCCAGACCCCATTTCGTTTTCCAAACTAATCTGTCGTTCAAAACACTTGAAGAATGATTAGCAAACAGACAATTTTTAGAAAAAAATGACTTTTTAATCGACAATATTAACGTATCGGTTTGCTAAAAACGTTTAAAAGTTTTTGGAAAACTGTTTTTACTAGATTAGAGCTTTAAACTCGTCTCGTCAATACGAATCTAACGATATGTAATGTCACACCCCGACCCGCAGCGGAAATAAGAGTCGGGGCATAATTGGGTTATCACCAAAGCACATGACATTTACTATTATGTTTCATATTTAATAAAGTCAAAGTTACATTTTCAAACATCCAAACATGTTCATTCAATACAAAGGAAATAACCAAACATAACAATCTCAATACTAAATCGTTTTATTCTTCTAATCCAGGTCCTATGTGTTCCTAGCTGCTGCTGGTTCACCTGTATAATGTGTAAAATGAGAGTTTTTGGGTCAACATAAGTTGGCGAGTGAACCTTATTAGATAAACATTTGAGCATGATTTTATGGTTAGTTTATCAATGAAATATTGTGCATAATCATAAAGAGCAAATGTAAGTAATCAAGCATTGGCAAATAGCAGTTACAATTATAACATACAATAACACTTGATAGCATACATGAACATACCAATATCATACGATAACTAACATAAATGAACTGTGCGATCAAGGCTCAATCAAACGGAGCCGATCGTATTGCATGAACTGGAAATGTAAATTGAACTGTGCGATCAAGGCTCAATCAAACGGAGCCGATCGTTGCGGGCACGCCAAGTTCAACCACATAATAAAATGGGGAACAAGCTCAAACCTCATAAATGGGGAGCTGCGGCCTCGGCAAATGCATGTACTGAAATAATAATTTGCATCCAATAATAACTACTTAACAGCAACAAACTAAATACACATGTCATGATATGATGTATGCACAAGTTTAGTTATAATATGTATATAAACAAAGACAGATGATACACCCCAAAAACGTGATTAAAACGGGGAATTTGAAAGGTTCACTCACTTTGGGTGCGTTGGATTGAAGATGGTGAGATGCGCACGATTTAGATGAGCGGATCGACGAGGAATACTATCCTAAATAATAATGAAAAATATATTAAATGGATGGATTTTATTAAGGTTTTTAATGAAATTTTTAGATATATTTTTGTGAGTTTATGGCTATTTTCTATCTTTAAAAATGTTATTTTTAAGTATTTTTAATTGATTTTTAAATTAAATTAAATAAATAAAAATATAAAAAATATATATTTTTTTTAGTGTTGACCGTTGACCGTTGACCGGTTCGGTCAGCGGATAATTCTGCGCCGGGTGGGATTCGAACCGGCGACCTTCCGTTCGCGTGCACGTAGCTCTACCAACTGAGCTACGTGTCTAACCCGTTATAAACTCGTTTCTAATTATATTTATATACTTATTTGAATTAACCGAATATTCCTTTATTTGCAAAAACGTTTTAATTCAATTTGACCGGTGCTCGTGACGAGATTCGAACGCGCGACGTGAAGTTCATGATGCACACAGTCCACCGCTGGACTGTGTGTCTAACCCGGTTATATTCTTGGTTTTTATTATACTTAACAACTATCCGGTTTAACCCGGTTTAGTTCATGATCAAAAAGGCATGTTATTACACAAGGCGTGCGCGTAGCAAGGATCGAACTCGGGACGTGTGTGTGAAATTTGCACACAGTCCACCGCTGGACTGTGTGTCTAACCCGTTTAAAATACCATTTTTAATTAAACTTATGTTCTGTTATAACTTCATCTTCTTCGCCGATTTACACAGACAGCATAATTCGACTGGTTATGATTGATTTGTGATTTACAAAGTTCTCAGACATTAATAGTAATTCAAAAGTAAGGAATGTAGAGAGTTTAAGGAACAGAATATACCGATTGATGTTATTCACAGAAATCCGGCGGAGGTTCGTCGGTACTGGAAATGAACTCCGGCTGTTGAAACAATTAACAGCGTTGATCGATTATTCATAAAGTTGAGTCACTTAAACGAGGTTTAAAAGAAGTTTAGGATATCATACCAGTTCACAGTGTGATTCCGGCAGTCTCAGAGATTTTCCGGCGAAGGTAAGATTTTTGATAAACGTTGACTAGGATCGATTCTGATGATGGAGTTGTGTTAGAGACTGACTAATCACATATTTTAAACAGAAAGAGTCGGAGGAATTACCGTGAGAATGTGAGTCCCGGTTTTCCGGTGACTTGCAGAAATTTTCCGGCGAACTGATTCAGAAGATCTTATGGTTCAAAAATGCGACGAAAATGAAATTGAATATTGATATGATAGTTCTGGATTGCGAGATTGATCTGAAGCTTGAGTTAAAGCAGAGCTTTGATGAATTTTCGGTTTCAAAAGCCGAAATGATAAGACTTAAAGTTTCAATCAATTTTAACTTGATTAGAAACCGTAATACATCGGTTATAAGCTGGACACGTGAATTCACAACGATTTGGCGATTGGTTTGCCGATTACCGTTATTCAGATGGCATCATCGGTTAATTGAGTTTGTGTATAAGTTCCAATTGTTTTCCTAGTGTTAACAGAAAACACATTGTGGCGGAGTGGTTTAGGGAAAAAGGTTAAGTTGTTTAAAGACTTCGCTGACCCGGGTTCGAGTCCCGGCAGCTTCACATATTTTTTATTTGTTTTATTTTAACTTTTTATCAAATATAATTTTTATAGTTTAGTTTATTTATTAATTATGTAACGTTTTTAACTCAAAATAATCATAAATAATTAACGCAACTTTTATAACTTGGTACAAGATTACAAAACGGAGCGGGTTTTGGAGACCCGATTTTTACAAATGTTACATGTAATGTCCGAGATGTTTTTCGGGATTTTCATAACTTTTTTTAGAAATCCTTAGACAAGTTCAGGCGAACTTGTCACAGCTTGTGAGACAAGTTCGGGCGAACTTGTGCTAACAAACAATCAGATTTAACAAGTTCGGGCGAACTTGTATGAAAGTTCAGAAAAATTTCACCTTTAACCAAGTTCGGGCGAACTTGTATGAAATTTATACAAGTTCGGGCGAACTTGTACAAAAATTAAGAAAATTTCACTTTTAAACAAGCTCGGGCGAACTTGTGTAAATTTTCAAGAGAAATATCAAGTTCGGGCGAACGTGTAAGAAATTCTCAACAAAAGTTAATCAAGTTCGGGCGAACTTGATAGAATTTGATTGAAAATGACGCAAGTTCGAGCGGACTTGTGCTAAAAACCTTGAAAATCAATCAAGTTCGGGCGAACTTGATGAAAAATTGTGAATTTTTCAGTCAAGTTCGAGCGAACTTGATGTCAAGTTCGAGCGAACATGTGTTTCAAACATGGTTTTTTCAATTTTTCGGCATGAATTCGTATGTTTTAAGCTCTGATCTTTTCAAGGGTTTTAGTATAACGGATTTTACGTATTATACTTGAAAATCAGTCCATGTTGTCCGTGAATTGTCCAAGAAAAGTTAAAAATAGAAGAAATGAGTAGAAGATGAGATGTTTTATGTCCAATGTCTTCAAATTAGGCCAATCCTTCTCTGATACCAAATGTATGTCCGTTGTACGGATCTTTCTGGTCCTAATTTGGCTAACCTAAGGTAAACGTGCGGAATCCGTTAGCATAGACGACATTGGAGACAAGTTTGTTAATGTTTAATCACTGTTTCATTGATGTGTAGACATTACAGATCCTGGAAACACTTGGACAGAGCTTCGCCTTTGTCGTGACAAAATCTCTGAATCTTACAAATGAAATTACCAAGGCACCTATTTATACTAACTCAAGTTCGCTGGTGAGAGACTAAGTTCGGGGGAACTTGACCTAGTCAAGTTCGGCCGAACTTGACTTCACACACACCATTACCAGCGAACTTAGCCTATTTCACACTTAAATACGCCTCGATTCTAACAGATTAAGCTCTAATCACTCAAACTCGATATACAATGACGTAGGCAACAGACACATGCATCAACACAAATCCTAGAGAATGGAGTATTTCCCCGTTCTCAGAAGGAACTTCACCAATACTTGATCCCGCAGAAGGGATAAAATTATGTTCATTGAAGAGACTTCTAAAATACTTAATCCCACAGGATGGGATATCCCCTGATTCTTGGGAGAAACTTCTTCAAGGATTAATTCAATTATAGAGACATGCTCCCGTTCATGGAAGGAAATTTTGAGATACTTAATTCCATAGGAGGTATCTTCTTATTTTTGGGAAGAACTTCTTCAATACTTAATTCCATAGACGGGGCATGCTCCTGTTCCTGGAATGAAATTTTGTAATACTTAATCTCATAGGATGAGGTATCTTCTTATTTTTGGGAAGAACTTCTTCAATACTTAATTCTATAGACATGGCATGCTCCTATTCATGGAATGAAATTTTGTAATACTTAATCTCATAGAAGGAGATGTCTCCCTATTCTTGGAAGCAACTTCTTCAAGACTTAATTCAATAGTGGGGACATGTTCCTGTTCGTTGAAGGAACTTCTAAAATACCTAATCACATAGGATGGGATATTTTTCACATTCTTGGAAAGAACTTATTCAAGGCTTAATTCCATAGAAGAGATAAGTTCCTGTTCATGGAAGGAACCTCTGAAATATTTAATTCCATAGGAGGGGATCTTCTTCATATTCTTGGAAGTGACTTCTTCAAAACTTAATCCCATGGAAAGGATATGTTCCTGTTCAGGGAAGGAACTTTTGAAATACCTAATCTCATAGGAGGAAATACCTTCTTGTTCTTGGAATGAGCTTCATTAAGACTTAATCCCAAGAAAGGGATATGTTCATGTTTTTGGAATGGACTGCTGAGGTACATATCCCATAGACTGGGTTCTTCCTTCCTTAGGGAAGGGACTAGACATGTTGCCCAGGTTCTTTCGTTCTTCAAGGAAGGAGTGTCCAGGTTTTTCCTTAAGGACTAATAATGTAGTCGAAGGATTCTTCCGTCTTCAAGGAATGAGCGTCCAGGTTTTTTCTTAAGGACTAATAGTGTAGTCAAAGGATTCTTCCGCTTTCAAGGAAGGAGCCAAACATGCAATCCAGGTTCTTCCCTTCTTCAAGGGAAAGACTAATAATGTAGTCAAAAGATTCTTTCGTCTTCAAGGAATGAGCGTCCAGGTTTTATCTTAAGGATTAATAATGTAGTCAAAGGATTCTTCCGTCTTCAAGGAAAGGGCCAAATATGCATTCCATGCTTCTTCTTTTTTCTTCAAATGAGGAACTAAAAAAGTAGCTCACAAACAGAGATTCTTCTTCCTTTAAGGAATGAATTAAATACGCAGCCTAAGTTTTTCTTCTTTCTTCATGCACCCCACAGGAAGGGATTTACTTTTTCCTTTAAGAGAAAGTGTAAGCATCAATATTCCTTCGTAAAAGGAGGCTTTATTTAGATAAGCTTTTGGAAGGAGGTTCTTCTCTCTCTCTCTCTCTCTCTTTTTATTTTGTAGAGGTCTTCGAACATGAGAACTTATGGAAGGGGTTTAATCCCTTCATGAGGAGATAATGTAAATATGAAGATCTTTTATTTTGTAGAGGTCTTCAGTATAGAACGCAATGGTATTATGCCATGCTAGCTTCCCAGTTCAGTATTGTTAAGCGTAATTGGTAATACCAAACTTACAAATTCATTTATTCTTTAGTTCGACTGCCTAGACAATTAGTTGTGATTCTTTTTGAACGAGAATAACCACAAGTTAGCAAAAAACTCAGGTGAACAATGTCCGCGAGAAATGTAGATCCCATATTTCTGATCAACCATTTGATATGAGGACGTTGATAAATATCCAACAGATATCATGTAATGACGGTGTTGTACCATACCAGCCCCAATTCAATGTTGCATAAAAGATTTTATTGCTTTCAGTAATGTTGTGTCACTTTACTCCTAGCTGAATCTTTATCCTTGTTTAAGGATGTTTGAGGTGGCCATTGTTCTTCAACACCTTGTCAAAGATCATGCCTTGTTTCTCGGCACATCATCCGGTCCAATATCAGCTTTTGTTGACCTACCCTGTAAGTTGTGACTACTAGGTTCTTGTGTTGTCATGTTCATGATTGAATACTTAACAACATTGTAAGGGGAAAAATTGTGTCTAGGAGTGGCACATGACGCAAGACTTCGTAGAAAGGCCTTACGTAAGTGCTTTGTGGAAGGATCTAGAGAAGGACCTTATGGAATGACTCGTGGAAGAGATCTGTGGAAGGGACCTTTGGAGGGACCCTGTGGAAGGACCCATGGAAGGGCCTTATGGAAGGACCTCTACAAGGGTCTTTATGGTTTATGTACCCCTATTTTCTATGTCCTTTGTACTTGTGCAGTATGTAAAATATGAATGGTGTAAATGAGTAGGTAAGTGTAAATGAGTAGGTAAGAACCAAGTTTGTAGTAGTTCCATGCATGTTCAGAAAGTCAAAAGTACCTTTCTTTATATAAAAAAATCTTTATCACATTGGTAAAACTAAAATATCCTTACTTTTTTTTAAAGTGAGGTCACATCATTCTGAGAAGATAAGAGATTAACTTTTTAATCCCCTTTTTATATGTGATAAGAGTAAAAAATAATGTGAAGTATTTTTGGTGCATCATGTACTTGTATGTTAAGCATAAACGTTTGTAATCTCTTCACCAACTTTAGAATCAACACAAGATATGTGTATTCTGTTTTTTTTTTCAACTCTTGTAAAAAAAAAAAGATAATGTATCTTATCATTTTTCAAGCAAGATATATTTATGTATACAAGACTTAGAAATTATTTTTTCTATGAATACTCTTGTATTCATGTGATGTTTACCATGCTTGAACGTTAAACATTTGTTCATGAACATTTGTTTACCATGGTGTCGGGTTCAGCACTGAAACGACCGGGTGGTACCCCGTAGTTGACAGTCGTATACGGCATGTCAAAGCTGTTTAAGTCACTCCGGGACATGCGAATAGAAATGGGCGAATCTGTACATTTGTTAGTTTTGCTATCAATATTTTTCCATTGCATCTATGCAAGATGAGAGAGACATCAAAGTATCTTTTATTTGAGATGTAATGCTTCAGATGTGTATTTTTCATATAACATGTGTGCACAGACAAGCATATGTTTATAATAAATACATGCTTAAAAGATTGATATACTTGTACCTTGAGGATAAATAGTACTTAAACCATATCTTGTAGTTCTATTTAAACTAATTTTGTATTCTTTTTTTTCATCTCTAGTGTGTTAGAGGGTACAAGTATGAAAAAAGTGATGCCTAGGTCTGAAAGAGAAAAAACCTCTTTTGATTTTCCACAATGGTCAAGGCACAATATTATCGAAACCCAGTTTCGTTTCTTTGAGGTAACATTTCATGAACATAGCTTCTTTTTAACATGATGTTGAATTTTTTTTATATGTGTGAGCAAAACTTGATTTCAAAGACCCATAAAAACTCACTAAGCTTCCTTCAAAGGCAAAGTTACATATGTATAATTTAGAACAATTGGTAAGAGGACATGGATCTAATTGATTTAACTGGAAAGCTTTATGCTCACACTTTGACTTGTGCATGTTTACAAACTTGTACGACACACTTCAATAGGTGTACTTTACCCTTTATTTTTCTTCTCAGTAATTTAGTAAAGGGTTATGCATACATCTCTTTTTTTCTTGCATTGACCTTTGTAATTTTGTTTCAAAAGTCAAGACACTCTTTGAGAGAGAGAGCGCATAGGGTCACTTGTGTCCCAAAAATATATTCTTAAGCTTTGAACGACCAAAAAGAGATTCTATGCTCATAGATGCCTCTGTACACACGAGACCGACGAATGTGTGTTTCGGGTGAAGATGTACTTCTTCAAGATCTCATGGTGTAAGTTTAGTTTTATGCACTCAGATTACTCATATCGAACATATCTTGAGTATATTATGGGATGAGGATTTGGAACCTGTTAACCGGAGATAAGATGCAGACCCGAACGTCACAAGGAAAACAGATCCAACCGTTTGTACGAAGAGACCGAGACTCGCTTGTACTCGGTCCCACGGATGGCGCCAATGTCGAATCCATGGTCAAAACGGTTTGGCGTTACTAACCTTGAACTCGTCAGGCCAGGGCCAGATTCCTCGTCTTGCCGTTGCCGTGACGGCTCCTTTTGCGGGGCATTGAGCCTTGAGCTGCGACCACGGGTAAATCTCGTTAGAGGGCCTGAGGGTTTGCCCCGAGGGCACTCCGACGCTCAAGTGTATGACAATGATGGTTATAAATTGTAATCTTGAGAGATGGAGCATAAGAAAGTAGAGAGGTAAGAGAAGAAAGAGCCCAAGTGGTGAGGAGAAATTACCTAACTTTCTTTTTATAGTGGGGACTATTGAGTCTTAATCCTAATTGGTTGGCTTAAGAGTGAGTTTACTAGAATCAGGCCCACACAGACCTACCGCGCATGCAGGGAAAATATAAATGGGCTCAGGCCCAATCACCATTTTAAAGGAGTGAGCCCAGACGAGAAGCCCAAGCGAGGACCCTCGTCGACAAGTACATTATATTGTACTATGTTATGTTATATCATGTTATATTATAACACATTACACTCTATTCTATTCTATTACATTTCATATTACATCTTTATATACTATTCCATAAATAGAGTTAACTACACCGATAGAATATAATGTAATGTATATAATATGACATCACATGATAACATAACATAATGTAATACTACCTAAAACTAAACAAATAACATAATATAACATGACATGATATACTAAAATATAATATAACACAACATAACATAATATATAATATTAATTAAACTAAACAAAAAGTCATAGTAAAACTTTGTAGGTTAGAATATAACAAAAGATAAAAAAAAGTGTATGTATATTATAATTGTATTGAGATAATATGTATGAGTTTTATATTCATCATATTTCTTTTTGAAATTAGTTACATAAAAAATTAACAAAAAAAAACCTAAACATTGTCCTTATTATAGTGTTTTCCCTCACAATAGACATTTGGTAATTGTATGTATATTAATTTTAGGAATAAAACTATTAAATATTTTTATAGAATATTTTATAATAATCTTTTTTACAAATATAACAAGTTTTTATATATTTTAGAGTTAATTACATAAATAGTTCTTGTAGTGTTATTGAAAGTAACACCTTTGATTACTAATAAAAGAATTTGTAAGAGTATTTTAATCATATTACATTGATTTAACAGAAAAAATTAATTGCAATTAGCCTTAATGCTCAAATGTGTTATAAAATCGAAACCATGAAACTCGAATCTATTAAAAAAATTAGTACTCAAATGTGTTATTTTCAGTAAACCATAATGACTATCTGTGTAACTATAGTCTATTAATACTTTTTAGTTAACTATTTAAGATTTTGAAATGTTTAAATTAAGAAATCAATACGAAAGATGAATAAGAGACCTGAAAAAAAAGTTAAGTTCAAGTAAATTGTCATTTTAGTCCTTGAGATTTGTCCTAGATTATCACTTTAGTTCAAATAGTTTTTTTTCTTCTTTGGGTCCTTGGACTCAAGTGACAATTTGTGACAAACCTCAGTGACTAAAATAACAATTTACTCATTAAGTTAATAAAATTGTGATATGTGTTAGCTCCCTGCTTATTATGTATAAATTTTTTTTATATCATTTGTAAAAAAAATCTTATAGATATGAATTAATATGCTAATTGTTTTTACCTTTAAACTAATATAATATTTACTTCTAAAATGCAAGCCAAAGGGTACAAAAACTTTGAGTAGGCTTACTAAAGCTTTTTAACAACTTATAAAGCATAGGTTGCAAGCAAGTAATGCATAATCTATATTAGGAATGAGCGTGGTATCTGTTTGATACCAAATCGGTATCCGTAATGGTGTTTTACTTGTAAATACCAGTATCAATACCAGTATCAATACCTGATATTAAGTGTTCATCCTAATTTGTGTATTTACTATGTGCCTCTTTGATAATTTGTTTTAACTAAGTATACTCTTTATGCCTTACACATTAAAAATTCTTTTACATATTTCTTTTTCCAATTACCTCTTGATATATGGTCCACCTATAAAGTTCTTGATTTGTCATTGAAGCACATATATAGAGGTCATTGACGTTGCTTCAAGGTTTTGTTTTTAAGGATATTTTTTCTTTTACAAGGTCTAAAATATTTTTCCGTTGCGGTGATTCTTTGCACACATCATGTAAGGTGACCACCTTTTCAACGTTGGTATTTTCATAGTTTTAAGCCCTCCTTATGTTGGGGATCCTAAATATAGTAGTTTAATAAAATACAAGACTATGTCTTTATTTTAGGAGTATTAAATTTTAATAAACTTAATTATCTAACATAGGATTTTAATAATCTTAATTATTTATCATTAGTTGCCAACAGTTTCAGCTTAAAAAATAATGAGTGGCAGTCTCAACTATTAATATGCTGGCCTGCAATGGACCCTGACTAACAGAAACCTAACGCCGTTAGTCTACATTCGTCGGAAAAATGTTTTTGGCCAGAAAACTCAACATTTTCATTTGAAACCTCTTTAGGGCCTTATTACGGACCTTTAGAACCATTTTCTAGTAAAAGCCCTAATTATTGAGGTCGTCGGAAAACTCTTTTTTTTTGCCGGAAAACTCAACATTTTTCGTCTCAAACCTCTTTGTAACCTTAGATTGAACCTTTAGGAACCTTTTTCTGGCGAAAAACGTTTTTTCGGCGACCGGAGACTAACGACATCAGGGTTCTGTTAGTCAGGGTCCATTGAAGGCCAATATGTTAATAGTTGGGACTATTAGTGATTATTTTTAAAGTTTAGATTGTTGCCGGCCAACGACGAATAGTTAAGATTATTAAAATCCAATATTCTGATCACCCAATTATTTCATAAATTGTCTATAGTATATTTTAGAAAAAAAAGAAAATGATAACTTAAATATTCCTTCTATGCTTTTTATGAGTGTTGATGTTTGTGCATCTATAATATAAAAAATTGTTTAAGTACATCTTTCTTTGTTTAACTTATCATCGATCAGTCACTCAGTCACTCACAAATCAAATCAATATAGATTTTTATTTTATTTTTAAAAGAAATGATATTTAAATGTTTAGTTATAACAAAAACTATTTTTCTATATTTGTCATAATATTCATTAAGCTGTCATTTTCATCGTTTAGGTTTATATCAATTTGTACAAATTGTTCTTTTATTTTCTTTTTAGCAATTTTTACAAATCATCTATTTATATCAACTTGTACAAATTGTTCTTTTATTTTCTTTTTATCAATTTATACAAATCATCCATGACTTTGAAAATTTCAAAAACCATCCTTTCGGTTAACTTGTTGTCACACTTTTCGACATTTAAACCGATTGTATGTATTTTTTAGTACTATGTAATATATACTAATATATACAAAGACTAGTTTATAAATATACAAAAGTTGCTTATAAAAACGATATAATACATATTACACTAGTTGATTAATGAAATATATGTTCAATATATAAAATGTTTTATGTACAAACTTAACTAGTTTTTAAAATAAAAGATTGTGCGTGGGCCTAGACGGTGTTGGACAGGAGTCCACCTACGAAGGTGTTCATACTGAGTGTCATTATGTCTTCCAGTATCAACAAATGTGTCGCGCGTGCTGCTTACACCGTGATGAGAGTCTCTGTGCCTGTGTTGTCAGTTCTCATCCCTATGCCCGACCGACATGTGTGATGGTGCGCGGTCACGGGGTGGTCAACCATAGGTTAATACTCGAGCAATGTGCTCGTGTTGCTATAGTGGTGTTTGTGCTTGCGTGCATAGTTGCGCGTATACGACATTCAATTTTGCTTGAAACTTTACGTACCATGAGACGAGAATCTCCCCCCTCTAGCAGCAAAGCTGAGAGCTGCGTGGCTAGATTTGGATTCTGGTCCGTCCGCTCAGCGCTACTTTCTACATGGCCAAAAGTATCAGTATTGTACCCCACATGCTCGTACTCGTTGTTATGGGATTCAGAACCGTGCGAGGTGTCGTTACGGGGAGAAGAGGTGGGGGGTTCTCCTTGTAACCACCATTCGTCTTGAGAATAAGTAATCGTTAGAGAGAGAGAGTAAAGGAGTGTGTGTTAATAGTGAGTGTCACACCCCAACTGATGACGGAAACATCAGAGTGAGACGAAGACGAGATTGTAAGAGATATCACAACCACTAATTGTGACAAGTATTAATAAAGTAAATTTTCATTTCATTACTAAGGTTCAAGTATATGAAATGGAAACAAAAGTACAACAAAGTAACATGACAATTAAACTACTAAACATGAATTAAAGTTTGGTGCGTTTCTAGTCCTTCCTACTTGATTCTTTTCAACGATTCATGATCACAATCCTGCAATATATATTAAAGTAACATGTCAACACATAAAACATTGGTGAGCATACAAGTTTGGCTATTAGCATAAGTGTAACACCCCAAAAACGGATTTGGTAATCAAACCACGTTAATATTAATGAGCGGGTAAAATACCATTAGTGGTAAAAATAACTCGTGAACAAAATAACTAGGAATAATTAACCTAGTTAGTAACATGTAAATAGGTAATAAAACAATGAGTTGTAGCCTATTATAATCAAAACCAAAATTGAGGGACCAAAGTTGTCAAAAGGAAACTTGAGTTTTATAAAGAAAATAATAACACACACAACACACATAGTGTGTGTGTGTAGGTCGATCCTCAGGAGGACAAAACAAGGCAAACCCTTGTTCTTCAAAGATCATCAAAATTAAAGGAGGAATTGGACCCCAAATTCGTGCATGAACATGAATTATCGATCACCTAGATGAGGGGATCACAAGGTATGTTTAAAAACCTAGATTGGTAAAGGTCATGATTTGAGATAAGTCGAATATTTGCAATTAGATTGTTGGATTGTGATCTAAAGATGAAATTAAGTGTGTGTGTATGCTTGATTTCGTTAGACATAAAGAAATTATGCAATATTTGATGTAAGATTACTTGTAAGTGATTAACAAGTAGATTATGAAGTGGGTTTTGATAATATGATGAAGTTGATGATAAACTTGTGTTTAGAATCATCATACATGATAGTAATAGATAAATACTTGAACTATTTATGAGTTTGAGTACATGTTCGTACTTACTATGAAATGGGTTTTGTATGATATAATGAAATTGATGTTATATTCATATTATAGATGCTTGAAATCATGTGTATATAACTGTTTAAAGCCATTGGCTAAGTTTGATAATTTGGTAAATTTCATAAATATGATTCAATTGGTTGTTTCATGGTGATGAAACAATCCTAAGTTCTTGTATAATGATGATATATTAGCATACGATTATTGAGACTATGTTAATTTAATGATTTATGATTTCATGAACTTGGTTGAGAAAAGTAGTTAAAATAGTAGTCTAAGAATAATGCCAACCGGGTATTTGACGAATTGACTAAATGAGTTGTTGAACTAAATTGTGCATTTGCATATGTTAATAGGCAGTTGACTTTTGAAAGTCAAACTAACTTATAGTAGGATCGAATGGTAATTTTGGTATAAAGTCCGTAAGGTGGGATAGTCTTAATTACTGATGACGAATCTAACCATCTTGCGAATGATAAAAAGGTAGTTTGACGCTGGACAAGCTAGGTGGAAGCTTGGAAAGAAGCGGGTCAAACAAATCTAAAACACGTGGAAAACATGATCGGATTTCAAGGTAAATGAAGCTTACACCTTTAAAATAGTACATCTATTTATGTAATTGACTAAGAATAAGTGAAATGGTAATTCGGTCACAAGTTGACGAATAAATATTGAATTCTCAAAAAGACACCCAATGGCGAAAGCCATAATGGGTCGAATGGATTAAGATACGACTTTAAGTAATATGAGCAATGTGTAAACCGAAATGGACTAAATGGTGAGATGGTAAATAAATACCACCTCATAATGATAAAATAGTCATTTAAGCCAAACGGGTCAAATGGTGATGTCATCACCATTTGACAATAGTGACTAATGATCGCTTGTTGCGTTTTGTGCTCACAGGAAGATAGCGTATGACTTACATTGCTATTAATTAGCAACCAATAGAGCAAGGTATTAAAATAGGTCAATGCTATGACCCGAGCCAAGTATGTGTAATGGGTCAAACTCTCAAAGAGGACTTAAGGTCCTATGAGCGTTAAACGAGTCATGAGTGAAAATTGGATTACCTAAAGTAAGGTAAATCTAATAAATTGAATTGTAAACATTATGTTCTTAGAAACCTAATGATTTTAAATAGATTATAGTTAAAAGAGCTACATGGTCAAATTACGCTTATAAAAGTCCTTCTTCGTAAAAAGGACTAAAATTGACCAAAACACCATCAAATGGTAAATCAAGCAAACGAATCTTGAGGGTAGTTTAGAATGAGTTTTATAAGTAAGTGCGCCCTTTCGGTAGTGTAAAAGCAAACGTCATAAGCCATTTTGGTTTAATGCCTCATAACGGGTCTTTTTCGTAAATTGTCAAACCGAATGGTAGAATTTGGAAATATGTGATTTACTATAACAAATCCACTACAATTATAGTTGTGGTGGAAGAAAATAAAAGTCTTAGTGTGGAAATGGGAAGTAAGAAAAGAAAGAGTGAGACCTAAGCTTAAGTGTTTAAATCCCTTAACGGGTCAAAATGAAAATGCGCATAAACCGGGTATTGGTTGCGTAATTTATGAAAGTTATGAATCCGGGTTGAGGATTTTGGGTTAATAATGTAGACAAATGTATTACGGTCAACTAGAAGCAAGTTTCCAGCTAAGCGGATAAATATCGGAGAAGTTACGCAGCTTTTACTAAAAGGGGGCAAAATTGGTCAAGTTCTGTAACACAGACTTGTTAAATCTATGTCTGGGTTATCAGTTAATTTTTGAGGCACAACCTAGACGAGTTACCTGGTCATCTGGGTTATCAGTTAAGTTTTGAGGCATAACCCAGACGAATTACCTAGTCATCTGGGTTATCAATTAGACATAACCTAGATGAATTGTCACAGCCCAGATGTTTGGGCCTTCGGGTCTATTAGATTATGTTATAAACTTATTATACATAACGTATTTCATAATTTATAATTTATGAAATATAGGTAATGAATAGAAGCACCAGATGACGATCAAGCTCAACGAAGGACCGAACACGATCAAAGTTCAAGCTTCCGCATTATGTTTAGTCGTTTACGAAACTTAACAACGATAATATGTAGTAATGTTTTTACTTATTAAGAGTTTTACGAAACTCGAAATATAGTACGGACGTTTAATCATATAATTTCATTTATTTGCGAAATTTTATGAAAATTTCGATATATTCAATAAGGGTATTACAATAAGTATAAAAGTTTTCGATGAAATCCACATGGCAATAGTGTATATTAAGGCATAATATAACATAACATGAACTAGCATACATCACATATGTGTCAACCCAAAGATCACACTAGCGTAATTTTGTCGTTGCAACACAAGACCGTTTTGTATGTATAAAATTAACATGCCCACAAGAATACGAGCGGTATGCTACTCCTATAGCGCTATACATGTTAAGGGAGGCTTGTACGTAGTTAATGACAACGTATAGTGCAAGAATGGCTTCTAGCATACATGTATTTCTAGAGTATAAACGTATAAAGCATGTATTAACAGATTCGTTTGTATGAATAATGTATTTGCATATGCGTGATTGTGTGAGTTTTAATATGGTAATATATATTACACCCAAAAGTGTAAAAACGGAAAGCGGGTCATGTATAATCACGGATTGCGAAGAATTCCACGTAGAGTATTTGACGAGTCTTGAGTTTATGGAACACCGAAGTTACCTTAAAGGGAAACAGAGGTGTGTGAGTTTTTGTTTAACGGATAGGAAGTAAGGAGCCACTAAAGTTTCCATGCGAGGAGGTGGGATGATGAACATCCATTAAACCTCATTATATGATACACCAAAGCACAAGTCAAAAACGTAGTTTGTGGCACGGTTGGTCATGAATAAAGTAAAAGTACAACTATCTAAGCTTGATAAGTAGCCAAGTAAGAACAACGTTGGCATGTCATACCCAACATGGAAAATGTTGGAGGTGAGGCGAGGTTAACCTACTTTAATTCTTGGAAGCTACTTAGCATTTGTCTAAGTCACTTAAACAACCAAGCGAGCTAGCTAGATGCGTTCATCCAAGCATGGAAAGTGTTTGGGGGACGTGAGGTAGCCTTGTTCACTTTATGTCTAGGAAGTTGTTTTAGTGACTTAGTGGTAGAAGACAAGTAACAAATCAGTAAGTGAGGTAGTGGAACTAGGTTGGAAAGCCAAGGCTTCCATGGTTCACACTTTCACCAAAACACAAGTTTCGCCATATTGGAGATGATGAATCTTGGATGGTCTCAACACTTGTAGGTTGTTTAAAACCTTATCAAAACAAAAAAGTTTAGAGGGTGTTTGCACCTCTAAACTCATAGCAATCTACCATACTCAAACTCCCTAACCATAGGCTTTGTTGGAAGTAAGGCATGTGCAAGAGTTCATAAGATAAACATGTGTAAAGAAAATGTAAGTAAAAGTTTTATAAAAACAAAAAGTTTAGGCCTCAAAATGGTGATGTTCTACCTTAGTTTACATTGGTAAACTTGTGGAAACACGCCTAGAGGTGTTCCAAGCTTTCAAGAAGAAGAAGAAGTAACAAAACATGGAGAAAAGTGAGGTAGAAGTTCACTTTTGAACTTAAGTTTAATTTGCCTTCACTTGTATTTTTAGTTGATTAGAATGAGTTTTTAGAGTGTTTGAGGGTTCGGAAAAGTGAAATGAAGGTGTCTGAGGCTTGGTTTTATAATGGTGAAGTAGGTTTGAGTTTTAATGGAGTTAGAAGGTGATTGGGTGAGAATGGAGGTGGAAAATTGGCCAACCCGTATGCACAAAATAACATTTTGCGGATTATGCCTTCTCGCCACCCACGACATGAAAAGGGGGTAGTCCCCCCCTTGCGCGGAGCCCTTTCTTTTGGCCAAGTTTATTTTTTCACATTTTGGCCCCAAACTCCTATATGTTCATCATTTCATGCCCCAAATTGTGTTTTTACGTGTTTTCAAGTATGCAACTGTAACGCTTCGCATTTTTGTACTTTACTTATTTAGAAAGTGTAATCGTATTTCTATTTATGGAAACTTGTATTTGTACTTCGTTCCCTCCTTGTAATCCGAGACTTAGATCATAATAAAATTCTCACTTTATTCATACTTGTTATACATGCAAACAATCATTTTCATACATGCTTTACATACAAATTATACTTACTATACGTGCAATCAATCGTTTAAATACACGTTTTCAGGCAAAACAACACTTATTATACGTAAAATACTCATACGGTGCATCTTGGTACTTGAAATACTTTAAAATCGGCTAAAATACGAGAAAACGACCTAACATAATCCCCTCGTGCGAACTGAACAGCTTCACACGAAGTGGGTTGCCACTTCGTACGAAGTGAACACTCCACGCAAAACCCACTTTGCAGAAGCCCTTCTGGCAGCTAACCTCCTCTATAAATTAGACCACACCTCCACACCTTGAACTTTCTGAATCTTCACACTCACTCTCAAATTTCCGAACTTGAATAGAGTATTCTCAACAGATTCTAAGTGAGTTATAGCTCACTATCACCTTACTAATCTTGTTATTCTTCTTATACTTTTCTTTTCTTTTGTACCAAGTGTGTGAGCTAGCCAAGTTCTGATGAACTTGTGTTTCAGCAAGTGTTAGAACGTTGGAGGCCTTGGCATTCCGAATTAGGTTCCACCACCACTCGTACATGTTTTTATGTTGTATTTCACTTTTACATTCATGACCAACCGAGTTTATCAACTGTGTTGATAAACTTTGTGCTTTGGTGAATCATATAAAGAGGTGTTCATACCTCCATGCTTGACCTCTATGACGTAAATGAAGGACTTATGACATAACTACTATACTCTAAATTAAATATATTCCGTATGTAAATATTCTACCTCATCCCTAAATTCCTTGTTCAACAGAAACCATTGTCGAACGAGCATTAAACGAGCTAAAAACATCAAAACTGACTTCACGCCGCACGAAGTGAACAGTCACTTCGCACGAAGTGGACTACCACTTCGCACGAAGTGAATAGTCCCTTGTACTTTCGAATACGTATTTCCTGTAATACTTTCTGTTCCGAATCCGAATCTCTCACCAACCCTGAATACTCACACACCTCTGTTCCCTCATGTAGGTTAACCTCGTTGTTCTACCCCTTAACTCGGAAAGCTCACGAATTGCTAGGGAACCTTACAAAATTGTGAGTATACTCGAATCTCGTTTATCTTTTACACTTTTGGGTGTCACACACAATATTATTCAAAATCACGCAACTCACAAACTTCATGCTTGAAAACACAAACAAACATTCCATCATACGTGCTTATACTTGTTATGCTTAAATTCATTAATGCTAGAAATCGTTCATGCTGTATACAAGCCTCCCTTAACATGTATAGCGCTATAGGAGTAACGCACTGCCCATATTCGTGAGGTCATGTTAAGTAAACAAAATGGTTTAGTAATTGCTATGCTTAGATTACGCTAGCGGTAAACTTTGGGTTGACCTATATAGTTGCATGCTAGTGTTTAATGTTAATTTAAGTTGCATGTTATGCACGTGGATTGTTTAAAATTATTACTTTACCTAGTAGTGAAACTTGTATACTTTCCAATGCCTTGTGTGTTGAACTATGTTGGTGCACTTTGTGTTCGTCACTTGTCGAATAGGCTAGATTGAGCGTGTGTTGAATATTGTATAGGTTAGAATCGAACGTACGACCAAAATACGGAGTTTTGAGTGTAAAAGGGAACAAGTTCGCCCGAACTTGACCTGTGGAGGTCAAGTTCTCTCGAACTTGACATGTTGATGTCAAGTTCGGCCGAACTTGCATATGCAAGTTCGCCCGAACTCATTTTCACTCTAGCGAACTTGTCTCCCTACATATAGGTGTGTTGTTCATTTTGTCATTTAAGTTTTTGGCATCCCTACGGGGAGGTGCTGCCGGATTCTCTCTAGGAACTCCGGCAGCTTGACTTATAAAGATGTATACTCTTTCAGTATGAATGAAAACTTCCGCTGCATTCTACTTCTACTCCTTTCTGTAATAACATTCTACCGAATCGGTTTACGTTTATCCACTAACTTCCGTCTAGAACCGCCTGATCACGGACCTTCAATTGGTATCAGAGCTACGGTTATCACCTACGCTCATGAATTTGGACATTTATGGACATTAGGAGGGGTTTTAGACGTAAATCATCAAATAAACATACAATCCACGGACAAAATCTAAAATTGAACGGATAGGATTGTTAGAAAACCATTTTCGACCAGATCTATGGTGGAATCATCTCGAAATTCGAAGAAATAAGGATTTTGGATCGAAAAATGTGAAAATAGGCTGATTTGGGAAATCAAGTTCGCCCGAACTTGACCTGTGGAGGTCAAGTTTGCTCGAACTTGACAAGCATTTTCATGATTTTTCATCAAGTTCGCCCGAACTTGACTGATTTTCAATGAAATTAAGCATAAGTTCGCCGAACTTGTCTTTTTCATGCAAGCTCGCCCGAACTTGGAAGTGGCCAACCAAGTTCGCCCGAACTTGTCTCAAACCGACTAAGTTCGACCGAACTTGTCACATAGTGACCAAGTTCGCCTGAACTTGTCACATAAGTTCGCCCGAACTTGTCAGGATGCCCAAAAAAAGGCATTGAAAAAAATTTATTGCGCGGTTTGATGAGACGGGTGTCCAGAAAAAAATTGGTGATAGAAATTTTTTCGAAATTATAACGTCCGATACTGACTGTTCGGGGACACCGTCAGAGGCCTTAGAGATAGGCTAAGATGATGAACTTAGAGATGGTTGAAGATGAGAGGGTAGTCATTGATTCCAAAGCAATTTAGTGATCATTAGAGTTGAAGACTACCGATGGGCCTAAAGTTAAATTCCACATTTGATGAAAACTGAAAATTCCGGATTTGAGGCGGAATTTCAGTGAAAATTTCAGTATGGTCAAAATTTGCAAAAATGAGGGGGAATAAAATAATTTCAATATTTGAAAATTCCGGCATTTTTAAAATTTGTGACTACTGCAACAGTATCCGGGTGGTTATCGATTGCAGATTTTCGGGAAATGCATAGAATTGAGATTCATTGAGATTTTGTGATCATAGGAAGTTCCGATTTATCAGATCATGATACAGATTGATTCTTATGGGTTAGAGTCCTGATCTCCAGTTAAGGAACAATTAGCTGGATTAGTAGTCATTAGTACCGATGAAGGAACTGAGGACGTTCAAAACGTTGAGTGATGATCTTAGGATTAATGACTAGCTCCGAAGACAGATGGTTTCAAAATTACCAAGGAGATCTGAAGTTATCCCAGATACGCTAACTGATGATAGCCTTTGGTGGCCATTATTTTTAGTCTTCAAGCAGATGAATCATTCTTTTCTTTGGACTAACCACCATTGGATGATGATGTTTGGTGATTAAGTGGCGCTGGTCTACCGGAGATAGCTACATATCTGGCATTATGACTGAAGAGGAAGAATGTGATTTGATCATGGACGAGTGATTCTCAGATTCGAAGTGTTACCAGATGATTTGGTTCCAATGAAGATTTGCTGATTGAAAAAGATTACCGATTTGCTGATTTGGAGTGATTACAGAAATCGGGATTTCAGATTTTTGCGGGTAAACATTGATTTGAAGTTTATCGGTGTGGTATTTTGAAGTTTCTATCAATTGCCGGTTGAGTTTTGAAGATCGGAAGATCGAGCATGGGAGATATGCGCTAAACTGAACGCGGATGTGGTTAAAGTTGAAATGGAGAAGCTGCATTGATGAGCTTCAAATTGGTGTCTATTCAAGATAATCTGTCGGTCAAGCAAATCAGAGGAGGTTGGAAACTGTGCAACAAATATCTGAACTGGAGATTTCAGGGGAATTAGATGTTGATAATGCAAACCCGGATAATCAATTAAGGGGGAATTTGTTGACACGTTTCGACGACAACGGCAGATACCTTGATTACAGCTGCAGAATATTCAAACATGGCTCACGTTTGAAGACCAAGATTCGACAGTAACGAACAAAGGGGAATCTGTTGGTGCACTTTGTGTCCGTCAGTTGTCGAATAGGCTAGATTGAGCGTGTGTTGAATATTGTATAGGTTAGAATCGAACACACGACCAAAATACGGGGTTTTCAGTGTAAAAGGGAACAAGTTCGCCCGAACTTGACCTGTGGAGGTCAAGTTAGCTCGAACTTGACATGTTGATGTCAAGTTTGGCCGAACTTGCATATGCAAGTTCGCCCGAACTCATCTTCACTCCAGCGAACTTGTCTCCCTATATATAGGTGTGTTGTTCATTTTGTCATTTAAGTTTTTGGCATCCCTATGGGGAGGTGCTGCCGGATTCTCTCCAGGAACTCCGGCAGCTTGACTTATAAGATGTATACTCTTTCGGTATGAATGAAAACTTCCGCTGCATTCTACTTCTACTCCTTTCTGTAATAACATTCTACCGAATCGGTTTACATTTATCCACTAACTTCCGTCTAGAACCGCCTGATCAAGGACCTTCAAACTATACTTTAATGCGTGTTGCAGGGATTTGATGATGATGACGACGCATGGAATCTAGTAGGAAGAACTAGAAAGCCATTTTTGAAATTAGACTTACTAGGATCGTGTTTCTTGATTAAGGTGTTGTATTCTGTTTTCTAATGATGATGATGCACTTGTTTCTCGATCATCATGTTGTATTTTGTTTCCAAACAATGTAATTTTGAGCTAGTAATGAAATGAAGTATTGTTGTATTAAATTACTTGTCACTTTAGCGTTGTAAAGTCTCGAGCAATCTCGTTTTTGTCCCGCACCGATGTTTTCGCCATCGGTTTGGCTGTGAAAGCAACGGATCTGAAAGTATGGTTTACATATCACGTATGTATGATAGAAAAATCGAGCATATAAGTAGTCTTGGTTTGCACGAAATTATGTGTTAATATTCGTTTTGCGTATGATACAAGTATAACAAGTATAAGTATAGAAGATGAATTTCATTATGATCGAAGTCTCGGATTATAAATTTGGAAGTGAATTATGAGTACAACACGATTACAAGTTTATAAATATAGAAACACAAATATAACTTTCTAAATAAGTGGCGGCCCAAGTCATTGTTGTAAGAAAAGTTCTATCGGTTAAAATTGCATTAGTAAAATCAAAATTTGTAGAAAAGTTGTTATTGGTGAGAAAATGAGATGGTCAAAAATTTATGGTTGTCAAACAGTTTTGACGGGTAAATGGGCCGACTCCTTAGTGTTTAAGTGTAATTGTCACACCCTAACCGGTGGTGGAATGAAGGTTGAACATGTGTTAGTGGTTAAACATAGAAATCATCAAGTGAGGCGGTGGATTGAAAGGTAGGATAGCCAAGGCTTCTATGTAATCACACATTTACCAAAACACAAGTCTTGTTATAAACAAGCTTGGATGGTTTCAACACTTGTGGGTTAAAAACCCTATCAAAACAGAAAGTTTGGAGGATAAATGACATCTCTGAATTGTATGAATCACTCTTGGCTAAGATCTCTAACCATAGACTTGGTTAGAGGCATAGGTAGCACAAGATTGTATGAGAAAAAAATAATAGTTTGATAAAGTTAACAATTTCTTCTTTAAAACAGTAAGTTTGTTGCACTTTGGACTCCAAAATTGGTGAGGTTTCACCTTAGTTTACCCAAGCAAACTTGTGAAAACCTTCCTAGAGGTTATCCAAGTGTTTGGGAAGAAGAAAGAAAGAAGAAATGAGAAGAAAAAGAGAGAAAGAAGTGAGTTAAAAACTCACTGTGAACTATTTAAGTTCACTGATGTACTTGAGGGAACTTAAGAGAACTTGAGATTTGAGAGTGATTAGAGTGTGGGAAAGGATTAGGAGTGTTAGGAGGCTGCTATTTATAAGTTTAAAATAGGGTTTAAGTATTTAATAAAAGTGGTTGGCAGTTTATAGATGAATTAAAGATGAAACAGGCTGTTGAAAATGTGAACTGTGATAAACACAGTCCACGAAAAATATAGAGGGACGAATGATCTGGGGCGAAGAACTGAGGGGGGGGGGGGGAGGGGGACGAAGAACCTGGGAGGGGGCGAAAGACCTAGTCTTTCGTGACCTTGGGTTCTTCGCGTGGAAAGTAGGTGAAGAACCCTTTTGGTTCTTGTTACTTTGTGTGGCAAAAAAAAGGCATGGGGCCGAAAGACCCTTGTCTTTCGTAAGTGGGAAAGGCCACCAACAAAGTGGCTAGGCCATGAAAGTTCTTTTGTGGCATGAAGCCACATGTATTAATAATTTCATTATTATTATTATTATTATTATACTATTATTAGTTTTTTTATTATTATTAGTTTTTTTTATTATTATTAGTTTTATATTATTATTATTATTATTATTTATCTATTATTGTTATTATTTTAATAGAATGCAACCATGTGTTTAGTAGTTAACAAGCACGTATAAGTTATGGGTTCAAGTATCCGGGTATCGGTTGAGTGTATGCAGTCAATAACGTATAACATAAGTATGTAACATGTATATAAAAAAGGAATTTCATTACGATCAAAGTCTCAGATTACAAGGTTGACGATACAATGCGAATACAAAACGATAACAAGTTTCTAAAAATAGATATACGAGTTAAACTTTCTAAATAAGAAAAGCACAAAAATGTGAAGCTTTACAGTCTCCCCTACTTTAGGAAATTTCGTCCCGAAATTTATTTAAGAGGAAGACTTTTGGAAAAAGGTGTTTTGATTAAAACATTTGGCTAAAATCTAAAATTTGAAGTTTAAAGTCTACATGGGTTTTATGTATAAGAGAGTTGAAATATATGGAAATTGCGTGAGATAAAAAGCTAGGTTTGTAAAAGTAATTCATTTCGTTAAGGCGTTTTGAGGCTTCAAACGTAAGTGAGTGCGAGAATAAGTAAGACGTGTATGTGTGTATAGTGCAAAGTGAGTTTGAACAACTCAACTGGGAGAAATATTTTAAAAGGATGTGACTTAAAAGATTTTTGTGCAAGAAAGGATGTAGTTTGAAAGAATGCGCGGCCTACACTGTAGGTTGTAGGAAAAATTTTCGTTGGTTCAAATGCGTATTAGTAAAATCACACGTAGAAAAAAAATGTTTAAAGGTGAGAAGCTAGGATGGTAGGTAGTTATGGTTTCAAAAAGTTTTAGCGGTAGTAGGCCGTCTAGTTGAATTTTAGCGCACAATAAAGAACGAAAGATATCTTAAGAGTATTTTGACTGACTCGAATTGGTGATAATGTTTGCAAGAAAATGGATGAATCGTTTAGATCGATGTACTGAAAATAAAGTTTGGACGAAATGTTAAGGGTAGAATTTGAGAATATTCATGGTATGAGAGAGTATAAACGATTCGGTAGGGTAAGTGAGGGGTAAGTGGTATCGATATTGAATGAAATATGAACACAAAAGTTGAAAGATGCTAGTGATAATTGTAGCGATTAGCTAACGATTTTGAGAATGAAGCTTTGTCATGGATAATCGAGTGCTAAGCATTTCGAAGTTGAGTAATCAAAGTTTGTTATGAATCAAATGTAACAAGGTCTAGGAAATCGCCGAATTTCTTATGGCACGTTTTAGAAAGCTTGGTAACATGGTAGGGACACTTATATATAGGAAGTACCAGCGGCGTATCCACCATGTTCACACCATCTTATGTCCGTTTCGCTATTTTGTGTTATGTTACAGTGTTACGATACACAATAGAATACACTATGATTTTTCATGCGCCTACCAATATAATCCCGTGTGCACCCGCGATTATCTTGGTTTGTGCATGATTCGCATAGCTTGTACTAGTAGTGTACGGGTCAGGTTACGTTTTAGTATTACAAGCAAAATGTGTGTGTGCGATGGCTTATAAAAATTAAGTATAAAAGCATGATTGTATGTAAGTAGGAGGGTATCTAACGTAGGTGAAACCAGTCGGGTTATGCCTACTTATAGATTTCAAGTATGACTACCAAGTAGTGCGAATGTATAAATTTTGAGTATGATTGAAGAAAAATACGTATAACATTAGCATGTAGTGTCGAGCGTATAAGTGGAATAAAATGAGATTTAGGATATATAAGTTACCATGAAGTTGCGAGTGTGTAAAATACGAAGTGTAATTGTGATATGTGTAAGATTGTCATGAAATGTTGAATGTTTAAATGGAAACATGCAAGGTGATATGTATGTATATGGTTGCTTGAGTCAAAACATTGAGTTGGTTAAAATAACATAAGTTGGGCTTGTCAGGAACGAAGGGCCAGAATTGTGAATGTCGAGTGAATATTGAGAAAAAGTATTAATTTGCGATGTAAGATGTGGTTTGTAAAAAGAAATGCTACTTTTGTTTTAAAATTTTGTATTCGCCTACGTCGCAGGTTATCGGATCTTATGAAATTTTCTTGCCCATGTGTTCATATTCAGATTTGCGTATTAGCGATTTTTGAAAAAGGTTGTAAAATAGTGAGCTTGCTTTATTTTTATATCGATATAAGGAAAGTTGTGTTTTGAAAGCTTCTTAGGTTTTGAAAACTATTTTAGCAAAGTGGACTTATACGTATGTGAGAGAAAGTTTTCGTTGGTTTCTTGTTGGAAATAAATGTCTTTAGAATGGTAGTATAAGGTGAGTGTGTTTTTGCAATTGGACGAGTTATGAAAATCGAGGGCAAGAGGTTTGTTAGACTGCTTAAGTTGATAGGTAGCCTTTCATAAAGTTTTTGAAAATTGTGAAAGAAACGTTTAAAGTATCATTAGGAGTTCGTGTATATGATTTGTGAAAATAAATTGTAGGGTGAGAAATCGTTTGGATAAAATAATAAGGTTCGAGGTTTATGCATAAATGAGAAAAATTGAAACAATGATAAAAGGTTTGAGTATAAGTTTTGATCTAGTGATTGTTAAGAAAATAGTCGAGTTGTGATTTGATCTTCCATTATGGTGTGGATGTAACTTCTATCTCAAGGATAAGATCTCCTCTAGAAAAGGGCGGAGTCATTCGTCAAGGTAAGGGAGTTACTCCTATCTTGATGATAAGACTTCAGTTGTTGAAATATGAGTAGTGTCTATCTTGTGGGTGACGTTTTTGCAATCATGCATATAAATAACACATAGGCATATGAAAAGATTTAGTATGGTGTGTGTGTAACCATTGTGAAAATAGTTCCAGTTTTGAAAAGGAAAAGTTTGGATCGTGTCAAATATAAGATTGATGCTAGTAAAATGAGGGTTTGATTAAAACTTGGATTGTTCCGAAACGGAACTTTGACTTAACCAGAGTGGTTGAAATTTCTTTTGAGTTTGGTAAGCATGCTTTGGCCTAATAGGTAGAATACTCTCGCTGAAATTTCGGTCAACGGTATTCACCCTTCCAGTTACTACGTGCCCCTAGTCAATTGAAAGTTCAAGACTTTGGCGAGACTGAAAATCGAGGAGTGGGACTAGTTTCCAAGATGCGGGTATCACCCCTAACTTGTTAATGTCGTTCCCTAAGTGTGGTTAGGTACTAACCAAAGGAGACAAGGAACTAAAACCGACTCGTTGGTAAGGGTCCACCAGAATGGCCATAGTGAAATTTCCATCAAGGTAAGGATGTCACTCCTAGCTTGAGAGTCCTTCACCAAAGTGCGGGTTTCACGCCTATTTTGATGAAGTCGTCTCGTTTGTAAAATATGAGTGTTTTCGTATTTTTACATAATCGTGTAAAGTTGCAATTAGGGATAACATATGTTTTGAAATAGGGAAATGATATATGAGCATATAAAAGATGTTTCAAGAATTTAGCACATAGATCAAGTATGGTCGAGTATGGTGCTTAGACTATAGACTAGGTCAAAGCATGGAAAATTTTTCCTAATTCCCAATAGTTATGGTTCTGATACCAATCTGTCACACCCCAACCAATGGCGGAATCATCGGAGTGAGACGAAATAGATTGCTCATCACACATATGTTAGGATTGCTCCTCCACTGCATAGGAACCTAATTTGTTATCTAAAGTCACCGTAAGCGGAAATTACGTGATTGTTAATCAAATACACAAGATTTACTATTTAAATGTCTGTATATTAGTCCACAATCATATTACATTCAAGACTCCAGACAGACAGAGCTTCGCCTCATGAAATTCAAACTTACAAATGACAAAGACCCAAGGCACATATATATAGACAATCAATTTCTCTTGGAATGTGGCTTGGCTAGGACAAGTTCGGCCGAACTTGTCCTGCCTGACCATCTTCGGGCGAACTTGTTGTCCTTACATCATAAATACATCAAAATCTAACAATAACAAGCCTATTCATACAGACTCGATCCAAGACCTAGACAATAGACATCGTGTATCAACAGACTCCCCTTGGATATTGTCGTAGTCTTGATCAGTCTTCAAAAGCCTTTGTATTCAAAATTTGACGCTAACGACCAAAGAAGTTCTTGTACAGCTTCTTTCTTCGCTCTTGCTTAGGAATTGGTGTTTGGTCAGTAGGTGGTGCCCATTTCATGAACTGAAATCTTCTAAGCCTTGCCTCTCTACCCCTTTCATGTATCTTCTCGAGACGCCTTTCTTCTTTCAGAAACTCTTCCTTTTCCAATTCTCGCCACCTTGACTCCCACATATGCTCAGAGTTAATACCATGTGCATAACATACATTGATCACACCTTGGTATAGTTTAGCTTGAACTTCTTCACGTTATCGAAACAAATTTTGTTGAAGAGTAAACACTTCACATCTTTTTTTGAACAATTTACTAGCCACATCGGGTCTAGTATACATATAGTTCGCCATAATCCCCATATCCTTCGTCTTTCGATGCATTCAGGATCTTTCTCTTTAGTGATATCCCATGTTTCATTAGCTCGTAACACTATCACTGCTTCACTTGTATCAGGATCCGTTTGACACCACAGGAAGTATGGATGAAAGTCTTGTTCTATTGATTTCAGTGGCATATTCTTCATTACCCTTGGTCTTTTCATTTAACTTCTTTTTCCCTGTCTTCTTGTCAATTTTGATTCTTCATTTCGGAATAAACGGCTTCCATAACTCAAAACCTCTTGATTTTCAACATTCACTGGTGCACTAGATCTTGCAACATTCTCAGGATTCTCTTGATCAACATCAGGCTCATCTACTAACATAGTTTCAACTTTCTTTGACGCCCTTTTACGCTTTGGATTCTCAACAACTTTCTTTATATACCAGTCACCTCTTTTTTCTTTGAATGTCTTTAACAGCTCAACCTCATCCTTATCATCTCCACTACCATCATTTCTCCACTTACCGCTAGGTGGTGACACATAATTAGCTTCAACTATAGCACCAAACACTTGTTTCGCAAATAGAGCAGAATCTTGCCTCTGAAACGTCATAAGTTTCTTCAGAGTGGTTTCATCCATGTGACTTAAGTACAAAATGTCGTTTATATCTTTTGCGATGTCTTTAAATTTATCGTCTATCAGCATTTGGACGAACCTTGTATACATCACCAATCTATCTTTGCCCATGTTCTTTGACAAAAATTTTAGAACAACTTTAGAATAGTTGAATTTCCTGTCAAGCACCAACGCCGTCATCATACAAGACATATAATCTTGAATATCATCCAAGTCGGCTTTCCTGTGGCTAAATGCATGAATAGTAGCGTGTATAAGAAATTTGTACAGAAGAGGAACACCGCCTTTCTTCAATGTAGGCTCATTAGCATGCCCTTTGTATCCCATCCGGAAGAAACAACCTTTGACCATCCTTTCTTCAAAGCTTATAGGATCGTTTGTATTATCGTTGAATTCCAAAACTCTCCGGATATCTTCTTCAGAAATCTTTATCTCTTTATCTTCGTTGCCAACACAAATAGCAGAAGTGATTACATTTGTTGCTTCACCAAATGATGCCGAGTTCCAGAAGAAATATACATGAGAGCGATAAACCATATGCTTGTCTGTAATCGCCTTCGTGATTGGTATACGACCCATAAAGTCTAGAATATCTGAGAAAGCTGCCAGTGTAGGATATATCTTCTCATCCAGAGATACACAAGTGTTGTGAAACTTTGAAAACGACAGCTGGATATTCTGCGAAACAGAAAAATCAACACTTAGCATTTTACAAATTTTAACAAAC
Source organism: Scalesia atractyloides (assembly GCA_947069175.1). Classification (NCBI taxonomy): domain Eukaryota; kingdom Viridiplantae; phylum Streptophyta; class Magnoliopsida; order Asterales; family Asteraceae; genus Scalesia; species Scalesia atractyloides. Next base: position 36,810,834 of record CAMTDV010000030.1, read on the forward strand.
ACAAACATCAATTTCGGGTGAACTTGACATAACACAAACATTATATTTTTTCAACAACTTCGCTCGAACTTGCATTATTTACAAAACTTCAATAACTTTCAAGTAAGTTCGGGCGAACTTGTTACAAAAACAAACTTGTATTCATCTCAGATAACTTTCTTGAACTTGGCAACATAACAAGCTGTTAACACTTTTTATTGACAACTTCGCTCGAAGTTGTCATTGCAGATTTATTTAACAGATTTAACAACTTCGCCCAAAGTACAAAACAACTTCAACAAGTTCGGGAGAACTTGTCATCCCTTCCAACACAAACCTGGGACATGCATACACAGTCCAATGATTAATTTTATGGTTTGTTCATTTTAAACACTTGTGACCGTTCAATTTTAGCATATCAACCCTAGATCTAACAAAATTAACGTTTTAAGATCCAACGGTCCATTACACATCAAATTTATGGTTGTTTTAAATGATTTATACCTCGGCCATGATCCTAAGTGTGCCAATCACTTAGTTCAAGACTCAATTTGGGCAGAATAACGACGCTTCAATTGTATTTTAGCAAGTTCGCTCGATCTCTCTCAAGTTCGCTTGTTCTCTTTTAGACACAGATAAAAGAGTTTGGCCGAAGTTGTTGTCCTTATATAGGATAGACAACTTCAGGCGAACTTGACCTATCAAACAAACAATCATTTTCAATACAACTTCGCCCGAAGTTGTCATGTGTAATTTCAAAAACAAGATAAACAACTTCGGTCGAACTTGCTCAGTCCCTTATTTAAACTTTTCAAAATTTCACTTTAAACCCTGAACTTTGACAAGTTTACTAGTTTTGAAAATCCACTCAGTTGACCAAGTCCAAGTTAATGACCTTGGTTAACCGATTTGTCTGCCGAGTCCAAGTTAATGACCTAGGTTCGACCTGTTATGAACAAACTTATAAAGTTTCAAATTAATGAACTTTTCATCGTTTTTTGTGTGTTTTGATTTTACAGATTAGCTCCCAACCCGTTGTCGTCAAGATTTCCCACCATTTGCACCATTCCGAACTCTGAAGATCCGCTTTCCATCATTGGCTGTTGAAAACATTGTAGAAACAAAATCTTTTTGAATTTTCGAAAGTTTATGCTAAAACACACTGAAAATCTTTTTTTGGTTTAAATCTGTAATCAAATAAACTATGTACAAACATATTTACAAACATATTTTTGTGAATTCGTGTCTAAGGATCATATTAGTTGATTGAGACTTATCACTAGTACTGTTGACCTTTTGATGACTTTAAGTTTTAAACTTGTTTACCTATATTGTCGATATATTTGTCCACTTAAACTTCGACACATTTCTCAATTGTTTCAAGATATCTTAGTTAGAATTATGAAACTTGACTCAACTATGGTTCCCATCTCAGAATATACTCCCGTATCAAGATTTCCAAGATTTCATCTTACAGGTGGGTATAACGTAATTGATATCTATATCTGGGTTATGCGACGCCTTGAGAGCTCAGGTTAATACCACCATATCGACAAAGAGATGAAGGTTCGACTTTAAGGTGTTGTTCCAATTATGGAATCTTTTGACTGCAATTGATTAGATCTTCGATTCTTTCAATTTTGCTGCAGTTTAGGGGTTTTTAGCAAAAGCTCTATAGAAGTTCTAGGCTATTGCTTTCGCAAAATCAGAAGAACTTTTATAATTAGGCAATCTCTGAAACAAAATTTCGGAGTACTAAGTCCACATATTCGAGAGATGTTAATCCATAAGTTTAAGCAGTTGTAAAATTTAGTTTATATCCCGGAACAATCTACTGAACATGTAAAGCCTATCGACACATCCACAATAAGACTTGTTTAAACTTTTAAACTTTACAAATCCTTAGCATACTGTGATAGTCCACTGATGTACTATCATTTCCTTTTTGACCCAAAATTCTTTTTGTCCTTTTCATGTTTTTGTACTTTTGGTTTTTCATATGTTTTTGTATTTTCTCATTTCATTTCTCCCCCTAAAATAAAAAAACATATTTTTGTATTTTAGGTTTTAAAGAAATTCTAATCCTAAAAGATAACAAAACAATGAGGATCACGAGAACTCGTCGTCTGATCCATATTCAACCTCTGCTTCCGTACCTGTCAAAAGATTTTTCATACCATTAAGCCTCATTAAGTATTTGAACCATGTTAGACTGAAAGGTTTGGTATAAAACTCAACTTTTTGTTCATCGGTGTGGATTTTCTCAGTTCGTACCAATCTTTTTTCGTTGCAATCACGAATAAAGTGGTAACGAATCTCGATATGTTTCGTTCGAGTGATGAACTGGATTTTTAGTTATGCTGATTGCTGCCTTATTGTCTACATATAATGGAGTGTCAAGAAATTGCAATCCATAGTTTCTCATCTTCTGTTGGATCCACAGAAGTTGTGAACAACAGCTGGAAGCTGAGATGTACTCAGCCTCACAAGTAGAGAGAGTGACCGTGGTTTGTTTCTTGCACTACCAAGTTACTAATCGTGTTCCGAAGAACTGGCAACCGGCCATCGTAGACTTTGCGTTCAATCTGTCAACACCGAAATCAGAGTGAGCATATCCCGTCAGATCGAAGTTGTCATTCTTTGGATACCACAAGCCGGTGCTTGGACATCCCTTCAAGTATCTGAAACTCCGCTTCACGATCTGCATGTGAGATATTCTGGGACTGGACTGAGAACGTGCACATAGGCAGGTAGGATACATGATATCTGGACGAGATGCCGTCAGATACATCAATGATCCTATCATCGACCGATAAAGAGTCTCATCAACTTTGGTTCCAAGCTCGTCGATGCAGATTCCATGGTTGAGTGCCAAAGGTGTTGATAACGGCTTCGTGCTATCCATCTCAAACTTTTTCAGAATATCATGAACATACTTGGTTTGGTGAATAAAGATACCATCCAGCGACTGATCAACCTGCAATCCCAGAAAGAATTTCATTTCGCCCATCGAACTCATTTCGAACTTTTTCTTCATGATAGATTCAAATTCTTTGCATAGATCATCGTTCGTTGAACCAAATATGATGTCATCCACATAGATTTGTACAATCAGCAGATGATTTCCAACTTCTCTCGTAAACAAGGTACTATCCACTGTGCCTCTTGTAAAACTATTGCCAACTAGGTGCTGAGATAACGTCTCGTACCAGGCTCTCGGGGCCTGATGCAACCCGTACAATGCTTTATCCAGGAGAAATGCTTTCTTCTTGTTCAGTGGATCAATAAACCCCGGTGGTTGGCCGACATACACTTGTTCTCTCAATTTGCCGTAAAGAAAAGCTGATTTAACATCAAGCTGGTACACCTTAAAACCTTTCCAAGACGCAAACGCCAAGAAAATGCGGATTGACTCTAATCTTGCAACTGGTGCATATACTTCTATGTAATCAATACCTTCTTGTTGGTGAAATCCTTTGACAACAAGTCGAACTTTGTTTCGCACAATTACCCCTCGATCATCACGCTTACATTTGAACACCCATTTAGTATCAATCGCCTTTTGATTCACCGGGAGATCAACAAGTTTCCATACACCCAATTTATCGAATTGTAGTAACCCTCTTGCATTACAAGTACCCAGTTTTCATCTCCAAGTGCCTTAGTGACTGACTTTGGCTCTATGAGATATAAAACACCAATAAGAACATAATTCTTGAATTGGAGCCACCTTGGTATAGAAACAACTAAGCGCTTTATTGATCTGGCTTCTCGTTCTAACTCCAGCTTGTAATTCACCAATAATTGTGTCAGATGGATGGTAAGAATAAGATCTCGGCATCACTTCATAGGAGACATCAACTGTACTCTCCAGATTGTTAACATTCGGATCAACCACTGATTTAACAGGAGGATTGCTTGACGATGCTTCATTTATAGAACTCGGGCCAGCAGATTGATTTAACAAACTAGTAAGCTGCTCGGATTCCTCATTAGAACTGGATTCACCTTCTTGATCGAAAGTCGGAGAGCTTGAGAAAGATTGGGTACTGAAGTAGTATTCACTGGTTATGTGACAGGTGTAACTGGCTCAGCTTGAACATTATTTTGACCTTCACCAGAAGATGAAGATGTACCAACAGATGGTTGATTAACCACTATTGGCCTTGAAATTTGCTCTTGATTAGCAGACTGATGCAAATAATACAAAGCAGCTATTTCTTCGTCAGTCGGTTCTTCTGGAAGATCGAAAGATTTACATCAACTGTCATAGTTGAACATCCAAGCATCACCTGCCTTTTGAGTTGGCATTGTATACCTTCGGTAGTCGACATGTTGAACAAGAACCACTTGCTTCATACTTGGAAGATAGACTCGTCTGAGTGGACTTGCGTATCCGAAAAAGAAACCTTCCAAAGACTTTGCACCGAATTTACCATTTGGATCAATGACAGTGCAAGGAGATCCAAACGGTTCCAGATACTCCGGATGAGGCTTTCTTTGGTTAAGCAGTTCAAAACACATCTTCTTGGTAGGTTTGACAGTTAAGACCCTGTTCAACGTATAACATGCTGAAGCCACTTCTTCACTCTAGAAACTCATGGGTAGTTTTGAATCTGCAAGCATCGTTCGAGCTGTCTCTATCAACGTTCGATTCTTTCGTTCAGCGACCCCGTTTTGCTGTGGAGTATAAGGAGCACTGAATTCATGAAGAACCCCTTTATCATTACAGAACTCTTGCATACGTTTGTTCTTGAATTCTGTGCCATTGTCACTTCGAATTCGTCTAATAGGATGATGGTACAAGTTTTCAAGCTTCCTAAAGAGAATCATTAGATTATCAAATGTTTCATATTTGCTCTCTTGGAAGAATAACCACGAAAATCTTGAGTAATCATCAGTTACTACCAGGCAATAAAGATCTCCTGAAATACTTTTAACATTTACAGGACCAAAGAGATCTATATGCAAAAGTTCAAGTGGAAGCTTTATCGAGTTTAGAATCTTTCTTGGATGAGACTTTTTAACCTGCTTTCATTTCTTGCAACTTACACAACTGTCATTCATGTGAAAGCTTTTAAGATTCACTCCTTCCACGAGATTGTTATGAACCAGATGATTCATTTTTCTTAAGTGAATATGACCCATCTTTCTGTGCCAAAGTATCGATTCATTTTCTATGGCCTTCTGACGAAACACTGTGCCGACTTCGATGTAGTTGTAGCGATACTCATATCAAGCACATAAAGATCATTCTCTCGAGGAGCACGCATGAGAATCCATTCCTATGGAATCTTGAAACCCGGTTTTAGAATCATGCACTCCTTGTCGTTGAAATGAGTGGTGAAATTTTTGTCACAAATCTGAGAGATACTAAGAAGATTGTTCTCCAACTTAGTAATGTAGTTGACCTTATCAAAGGATACCACACCATTCGAATTTTTCCTTTTCCGATAATTCTTCCGCCTTGATTTCTGGCAAATCCTACGTAGCCTCCATTGATAGCTTTAATATCGAATAATAAGGCTCGCACCCCCGTCATGTGCCGAGAAGCTCCGCTGTCCATAATCCACTTTGACAAGATGGACCTTGGAAGCCCCTACACATGTTAAAGCAATTATTTAAAGAGGGAAACCCAAGCCTTGTCGGTCTTGGGTAGATTTGGGATATCAGAAGTTGGAATCTTAACTTTTTTCTTTGGTACCCACTAATCAGTCTTTGTTAATTAAAATCTTTTGTTTTGACTGGTCCAGTTGGTTTGACAATTTCAAATGATAATGAAATCTTCCTTGGAACCCAGGATTGTGTCTTCAATTTTGCATTTTTGATGTAAAACCTTGAATCTTTAGTTTCTGCGTGTTTTGAAGATTCTCCTTTTTCAAACTTTAAAAACTTCTGAGTTTTAGATTTCCTTTCAAAATCTGATTCATCATTCCTTTTCAAAATCTTAATTTGCACAACCTCTGGTTTTTTAAGTTTTTCATCATTTGAAATTTTGTTTCCTCGACGATCGAGTTTTGATTTCAGACACTTTCGTGCAATATGCCCTACTTCATTGCACTTAAAGCAAGTCCGAATATCAATTGTTTTACCACTCGTAGATTTTACTCCACTTGTAGTTTTAGCTTGATCTCGAAGTTCTTTATCCTTTTTAAACTCATAGTTCGACTGTTTATCAATCGAGTCTTTCTTTACCACAATGTTTGTCCCAAACACGAATTTCATATTTTTCTTTTTGTATTCGTGAAATGGTGACTTTTTCTTGTCATTTTCTTCAGGTTCAAAACCCAAACCACCTCTCCGATTCTCAGGAATGTCCCCACCATTTTTCCGGTAGTTGTTATAAGACTTCTTGGATTTTGAATAGAATTTTTTCTCATTTTTGTCTAGATCCTCTGATGGTACTTCAACCAGTTTGAATAGTTTGTCGATTAGATCTTCCTTCACGTTCCGAATCGGAAAGTTTTCGTCAAAATATAGTCTATCAGAATCCTTAACTTTGTATAACACAACGTTTGGATCATCACTTAGGCTCTTTTCTGATGAAGTATCGTCATTTTCAAATTGTGATTCAGAACTATTCAAACTTTATTCGGCGCTCTCGAAGCTACCGTCATCAGATTCATTTCCTAAAACATTTTTACCACATTTTTCACTACTGCTTCACTGCCATCATTAGATGTCGTGTAGATTATATCAATGTTCTCAGGCAACTTATGTTTGTTTTTTATAAAAGTGTTATGTTAAGTGCCTTCTCTATCCCTTCCACTTTCTTGCGGCAGTAACTTGCGCACAATGGAGGTGGAACATTGCTATAATCTCCACACTTTTTACCTTTTCGCTTCACATCATTTTATTCCGACGGAATCGTTTGTGATCGATGACATAAGCGTTAGTCGTATAACTGAGCAACATCTGTCTTACCCGTTCGGTTTCAATTTTGGTTTCTTGAAGTTCATGTTTTAGCTCAGCAATGTTGTTAATATACATGTTAGTGGCTTCTTGTTTTCAATCACCGTTGCCTTTAACATTAATTGTACCACCTTGTTCAAGATTAGCTTGTTCAACAATGCTGTAAGTGCCTTTCATCTTATCATAAGCTTCTTTCATTGTGCGATAATCAAATTTGAAATTTTCATTATGCATTGTTAAATCGCTTATGATAGATGATTTTTCAGCACACTGCTCACAAGCTTTAGTAAACTTTGTGCAAGGTTTTTCAACCTCCACAAGTTGCACTTTTACAACTTCTTTCTCAATCACCTTTACCACTTGTCTTACCTCTTTCAGATTGGCCATCATTGCTTTGTTAGCAATCTTTGTGAGGTTTTCTTCATTCAACTCCTTTGTTACATCGATAATCTCCTCAACATCCAGTTTCATTTCTTCAACCACATGCTCCTGATTTGCAGCATCAAAGCAACCTGCAAAACTAGATTGAAGATAAGGAGGAATAATGTTCTTCATCTTTGTCTCGTGATAGATTATCTCCTCTTCCTCTGATCTTTGCAAGTATTCTTCTAAGATCAGATTCTCAAAAGCTGCATCATCAACCATTGAGTCAGGCTCTTCCACAATCTCGGCCATCAACATGACACCAGTTTTATTGGAAATATATTTATTCCAATCAAACCCTTCATCCTCATGTGCAACAACTAGAGCCTTTTCATTTGTCTTTGATAAATCGTCTTGTACTTCAACTTGAACTTTCTTCGGAAACGGTTTGTATTGCAAAGATTTCTTGTAATAGTCGTTGTTGTTTCCAAAAAGACTTTGATTGTCGCTTGCTTCTTGATTTGTGCACTCACGTTTGAAATGCCCCTTTTGTCTGCATCTGAAGCATGTCACCTTTGTTTTGTCGAATCCAAGCTTATTGCTCGAATTTCTAACATCTCTTCTAGTGAGCGCAACAAACTTTGTGACTCTTCTGATAATCGATGCTAAGATCCATTTGATATTCATCAATTCCTATTCCTCTTCATCAACCTGGTCGTAGTCTTTAGCCGTCATCTCTGGATTCCCAATCTTCCCCGTAACTAAGCTTTCATATGATTCAAGCACGGTTGCAAGGATGCCATGTGCTGTTTGGCTGTTTGTTCAGTGAAAACGTTCTTCAGATTGACCACAATGTTGCAATGAAATACATTCGAATCGGGACTGGAATGATTTGTCTAATTAGTTTGGTTCTGGAATGGAGAGTTTGAGCTAGTCCTTGAATATTTTGTATTTGGAGAACTCTGATTATAACTCGATTGAGTGTTGGATTGGCTTTGGTATGATTGATTCGAAGAATTTAAATTCGCACTGAATGCCGTTTGAATCTTCGGACTTGAAATATCTTGAACACCACCTTTGTAGTACAATACTACGTCTTGCACAACATTTGCATTCTTTGATTTGGCGATCTTTAGTAATTCCATTTCATGACCTTCTAGCTTGTCAATGAAATCTGCTATCTTGTAATGAGGCCAATCAGGACCATTCTTCAAAACCATTAAGTATGTCGTCCAGTCTCCTTCAGGAAGCGCATCCGCTAACTTGTCAATCATCTCTTCGTCTGTTCTTTTCAAATCGTGTCTTCTCATTTGAACCATAAAATGACAGTAGCGATCGATCATCTGCTTCATGGTTTCACCTTCTAGCATCGTGAAAAAATCAAACTCCTTCTTGATTAAAGCCTTTTGCTTTTAATCATTGTGACATCTGAGCAGTTTCAAGCATCAAACAATACCGAACAATTCCGACTCTAATGAAATCTTGTGTTTCATTCCCGAGAATTGTATAATTGCATGTGACATTCATACATCTTAGTCCATGTACAATTTCGACTCCTCAAAGCTCCTATGGAAGTTATACGCAAACGGATACGCAAACGAAACCAGTTTAACGCAACGTATGTCCCGAAATAGAGATATAAGCTAAATATACCCTAAATATCCCTTAAATAACTTAGAAAAAAGTTTTAAAAGGTTTGGTATGTCAAAAACAAGCTTATTCGATCACAGGGACTAATTACGTCAAACTAGGAAAGTCTGTCGATTTTCATAGCAACTCACACTCCGGAACAAAGTCATAAGCTTAACATACCTTAAATACCCTTTACATAGCTTTGAAATAAGTTTTGAGGGCTACGGTACGGCAAAAACACATATTGTAACTTCAGGGGCTATTTTGCAAATCTTGCGAAACTATGCCTTTTTGCGTAAATCGCTATCCGGAACATGTACGGACATCTAAAAATTTTTGTAATCAATATCATATTTTAGTGATTGGTATGCAAAAATGTCGTTCGTTACGCATTTACGGTCAAACACGCGTTCGTTACGATTTTCATCGTAATTAACCGAAAACCGCGACCGTACAACCAAACGAACCGACCTCTGGAACAATTTTGGAGATATTTGAAGTTCCCTATACTTTTTTGTCCTTATGGAGCTTAAAAATTAGGTTAACGGGTGTTAAAAGTGCCAAAACGCGTCAAAAACAAGTTCAGGGGCCTGTTCTGCCAATTTTGAAACTTGCTGACCAGCTAGGGGCCATGAGGACCGCATGGAGGACCCCGTACGGTCTGCATGGGGTGCCCAGCTCACTAGAAATGTGGCAGCAGCTGAATAACTTCATTTTTGACTCACCAAACGAACTTGCCACCCTTGTTTCTCCATTTGACATGTATTAGGACACTAATCCACTTCTGGAATGACTCATGGACACTTGTCATGATCATATTAACCCAATTTAAGTATCAAAACCTTAGTGTTCTTCATTATTGAACTCTTACAAACACTCAAACACCTCAAATCTGATTCTATCCGAATTTGCAACCTCCTTGGAGCTATTCTCTGGTTCTTGAATCATTCCTTGATGTTTGTAAGTGTTCAACTCTTGCTACGTTCAATTATTATAGCTTAATTTGACTAAAAATCAAACAGTTTGACTTCTGTTTTACTTTTAGTTTTGATCATGAATTGATCAAGATAAAGCTCATTCAAAACTTGCAATATGATGGTAATCAAGGTGGTTATGATCCCTAAAAATCATGCCTACTGATTCCCACCATTTTTAGTTAATTTGACAAGTCAAAGTTTCGGTCAAAATGCGATTTTTGCGCATTTTGCAACAGATCTGTTTTTAGGTATCAAAACAGGTTGTTTTGATGCCAAAATGTTTTTATAAACTTATTAAAACATGTCAAGACATGTCAAATTCGTCACCTTTGTTAAAGTGCTCATTTGGGATAAAAAATATAGCGGTTTGACAACCACTTTGACTTTTGAATCTGACCCGTTTGGTCGATCTTTAGACCCGACCAAATATATATATTTTTGACCATAAATATATAGTGAATAACCCTCTGAGGTTATACCTTATGGTCATGCCATTCGGATAATGTTATAATCAATGGTGATATCCCTTAAAAATAACCAAAATGCCCTTTTTGCAAGAAAATCAATTAAAAACATATGTAACACAAATTTTGACATATAATCTGATCAAATAACATTTTAAACATGTTTAAGCATTTAAAACTTATTATGACACATAGTTAACCATCCGAATGCGTAGTTACGCAAATGACCCGTTAAAGTAGCTTAAACTACCTTAACGGGTCATAACGGGTCGAAAGCACTTAAAAATCTTTCCTACTCACAATGTTAACTTTATAAACCATTTCATATGAATTCCAATACACATTTGGTTTATAAGATCTCATTCTGTCCGATCCTCCGATTTCAAGTCTCGATATTTACATAGTTAACCGTTTCTAGGACACACTCGATTTCACGGACTTTTGATCTTGGTTTATCTTCTTGATCAAGGACTTCATTGCAACACAAGTGAGTACATAGTCCCCTATTTTACGCTTTCAAATGTTTGGGGTGAAACATATTGTGCCCATGATTACTTTCGTGTTTTCATGACATATTACATGCTTTGATTACTAGTACATATACTACATGACTTTTATTGCACTTGATTTACATGTTGATTTGCATCTTTAACACATTGGTTTTTCAAAGACATTTTGCTATGTATGTTGACCTAGCATACTAGTACATGGTTTTCAAAGTCATTTTCAACGACATTTTCAAGACATGCGTACATTGTTATTTGTCACACCCCGACTCGCAGCGGAAGGAAAATACGGGATGTAACAGACACCTCTGGTACACGCACATTGTTTATAAAGAAACTACATTTTATTACTTACAAAATGTTGATTACATACTACATGTATGTTACAACTGCGTGTTCCCATGAACCACATAAGTCTTCTAAGCCACATGCGTCTATATCAGGGTTCGCCCACAAACATGTCTTGAACAACATACACGAATCACACCAGTCTCAAGTTACCTGAAATGCATGTTAGTTTTAAAAAGGGTCAGTTAAACGTTGCGTGAGTTCCGCTCATTTAATTGTTGTGTAACACCATGGGTTCACAAGTTTAATTGCACAAGTCACAGTTCATGGATTTATCACCACAACCACCTTCAGCTAGCAAGGTCGTGTTACGATAAGCACCTGCGGCTCGCCGAATCGCGTCATAACAGACACCTGCAGCTTGCCGGACCGTGTTACAACAAGCCCTTGCGGCTCGCCGAACCGTGTCATACCAGACACATGCAGCTGCCGGATCGTGTTACGACAAGCACCTGCGGCTCGCCGAACCGTGTCATAACAGAAACCTGCAGCTGCGGGGCCATGTGTCATAAAATTTACATCATCACAAGTTGGTGAAATTACCACAGTTTTGTAACATGCAGATCACCTCAGAAAACAGTAACACAGTTTAAAAGTGGCGGAGTGAAACTCACTCCCAACTTAGTGTAATCAACACAGTTTTTAACATGCAAGTCCCTAGAAACAGTAAAACAATTCAAAACTGGGGAAGCGAAACTCACTCCCAATTGGTGTAATCAATGCAGTTTGTAACATGCATTCCACCCCAAGTAAAACAATAAAACATTTAAAAGCGGTGTAGTGAAACTCACAGTGTACGTAGTAATCTTAACACACAAATGATCGAGCGACTGGATCAGCTTTAGTAATACATATGAAAGTATGGAATCGAATCAGTGTCTAAGTTGGTAATGGGTATAACTTGGATCTGGTCAGAAGTTTTTACTCCAGATTGAGGCTATATGATACTGGTATGGTGATGGATGTCAGTGTAGTATTAGTTTTCAGTTTGGCTTCCGGGCACCGTTTCGCGTGCCAGCCAAAGTCAGTAGTTTAACGTGTTCGGATAATAGTACAGGAATACCAGTAGTGCCAACACGTAGTTATTCAAAAATGATTAACTTCCCATAGAGGGAGTTTGAGTGTTTGGGGGGTTTAAGTTGCCCAAATTTGAGTTTCCATTTTCACCGTCGGGAATTCTTCCGAATTATCTTAGAGCACACCCCTAGTGCCCAATTTGCCTGGGAACCTCCCAGAATATTCCCGGTGTTCCAATTATAGTATTTGTCGGGTTGGGTCAGTTCCAGTTCCGGCAGGTTCGTTATACGGTAAACTGCCGAAATTGCTTTAAAATAACTTATTTTTAATTCCAAAAATTCCCATTTAATCTATATTTTATATAAAAATCTGTAGATTATGGGAAAAATTTCTAGGAATTTATTTTGGCATTTTACTTATTTAAATAAATTATTTATGAAACAATATTTAATCAAATAATTAGTATTAAGTTGCATCAGTGGTTCAAAAATTCCAAAAACATTCCAGAACACCCTTTACATGTCCAGGAACTCTTCACAAAAATTTGAGAATTTCTAGGAATTTATTTTGGCATTTTACTTATTTAAATAAATTATTTATAAAACAATATTTAATCAAATAATTAGTATTAAGTAGCATCAGTGGTTCAAAAATTCCAAAAACATTCCAGAACACCCTTTACATGACCAGGAACTCCTCACAAAAATTTGAGATTTTTCCGATTTCGTTTCGGTGCGTTCCCGGCTACCGAAAACTCGCAAAAACGCGGATTTTTAACCAAATAAAACTCAGCCAATGGACTCCGAATTTCCCTAGAACATTCCCCCTGTGTTCCGTAGTGTCTCTGTAAAATTTGGTGATTTATTGAATTCTTTTGATAATTTTTCCGAAATTCTTTCGGTAAAACAGTTAAAAATTCACCAAAAATCGTAGAAAATTCCAAAAATTCTAAACTTTTAGTGGACCTTTCTGACAATACCCTACATCACCACACCATATTTCAGCTCAATCCAAGTTTCATGGACCAAGTTATAGCTAAAACAAGATTCTGCCCATCCTAGTTTCGGTTTTCGGATGATATACCTAGCGATTTTTCCGATTCCCAGACGTGTGTGAAGGCTATATTCAGTACCTGCACATCAAGGACAACCCAAATGTGCTAGAACTTAGATCAATCAAGCTTTAATTCATTGTTTTTCGGTTAATCGAATAGTTAAGCGATTTTTGTCGAATAAGAGTTGATTAGGGTATCAAACCCCAAAGATTTGTGATCATGGTTGCCATATAAAACCAGGGAAATACCAAGGTGTTCTTATTCAGTCCATAAACGTGTTTATACCTTCAAAAATCTTGGATTAAAATGAGTTTTTCGGTTATAAATCGCGGTTAATCAAGAAATAACAATCAAAACCACTTAGAACTTGTGAAATCACCTTGATTTAGTGAAGATTCTTGTAGAAATCAGCTAAAGAAGAAGCTTCATGGCAGGTTTTAAAGAAGAAGATGGTGAAAAAATGGAATAAAATGAGAAAGTAAAAGAAAAAAGAAATATATAATAAGGTGGGGTGCCCCTACCCCACCCACGCTTTGTCGTGCTTCGCTTTTCGTGTTAAAAGATGATGTTTATCTTCGGTGGCATGTTTAGGTTCGTTTTCAGGTCCCGGACGCGTTCTTGATTTGCCAAACGGGCTCCATTTTTCGCGTTCTTACTGTCAAAAGACTGGGTTTTAAAAATTAGGCATAACCGTCTCGAAACCCGAGCATGGTTATGTTTTAATCATAAAAGCCTCGTTTGATGTTCATTTAAGTGTTTTTAAGCTTGATCGATCGTTCCTTGCACATTTGGTTGCCTTATGTTATGCCCGGAACGAAGGTGTTTCCCCAACCGGGAGCGGCTTCGTTTTGCGTGCCCGGGCTTTGATTATTTTCAAACCTTATATCACAGTCTATGGCACAAAACTAAGTTCAGTCTTTACAGTTGAGTCAGTCATTCGACAGACGAGTATGCTTTCGCTTTTCTTTTAGTATTATCATCGTACAAGGATGATAATTACACTATATAGTAGCTGTGTCATTTGTCCATCCACAATTCCTATGTATTGCTAGGGTAACGTTTGTCATTACTTTCAATCTGAAAGTAAGAGTGCGGTTGGATTCATAGTAGAATAGGAGTCTCGTATTCAGCTTATAGCTGACTGCAATTATTATGTTTTCTTCGCGTTCATTATTCATACATCATAAGTTTCAATTACGATTTCGTTTAATAGTTATTGAACACCCCTATGAAGGAGGAGTTGGGTACTCTCCCACGGTTCGTTACTAACACCGCAATAGTGAGCACCATGCTCTGCACGTTTGTATAAAGAGAATAAATTTGGTTTCACCGAGTTGTGAGTGACCGTCTTCCTTGTTGTGCGTGGTTATCTTTGGTTACTACAACCCGACCACGAGAATCCCTACTCTATGGTAGAGAATAAGAAAGAAAAAGGCTTTTGAGAGCTTAAGGTTGCCATAAGGCGAACATGAACACGAGTACCAACGAATCTTCACACTTGCATCAATGGTGTGCCCGAGCTACTTCCCAGTAGTCGGATTACATCGTAAAGATATAAAATTTCTACAATAATAATTCCAGTTTATTTTAAGTTTCGGGAGATTTGCTCCAACTGTGGTACAACTGTTTATGTCTTTTCCAGAAGGAAATAACTTAGTAACTTTTGATAACATTGATGTGATTCTCCCAGAGATATCATATAAAAATTTCCATATACCGGGAATGATAGAGTGTGCACCCAATGCAGTTTTTAATTCCAGTGGCACAACTTCAAGAATGCTACTATATCACATAGATATATTTAAGGCGTGATGAGTGTCTAACGATCACAAGTATCACTGTAATGCCCCTACACATGGGATTAGCATTGATCGTAGATGTAACGAGTCATCAAATCAAGGTTCCCCATCGCCGAAGTACCCCCAGCAGGGTTAGAACATAGCCATGTTCTACTAACGCTTCATAAAGATATTGTTAATGGAAACAACAAGAAGTAATCATTTACTATTTTGGTGAACTTTTGTGAACAAGTTGATTTTTAGTATGCTAAGATGTGGCATCGTTTAAATCTCCAACGTTCGTACCTTATAGTTTACGTTAATGAGATAAATGTTTTCATTTAAGAGGGGTACCAGTTGTGTACTTTTCATCCCTATCTGGGTGAGGTGGTACAGTTCACAAGATAGTTTATCACCACTTGCCTATCTCGGTCTCGTGGTTTTTCGAGTCCCACTTGGACTTGGTATGATCTGCACCATATATGAGTATTGAAAAATAGGATGCTTTCTATTTTGGCACCTCCGTCATCTACATCATCCATTAAACATGAGGGTTTCGTCGAGTTTGCTCACTCAAAACTATTTTGGTTTGGATTGGGAAAATCGTGTGGTTTTATGAACCCAAGGGTGAAAGCCCGAATCCATAGGGCAGGGAAGGAATACGTGCTGCCGGGAAGTGTAGGAACATGGATCCACAATCGCTCGGCCACCTCTTGAAATAACAGAAGCAGCTTTAAGAAAAGGCTGAATGAAAACGAGAATCAATCGGGGTAAGCCTAGCACTTGGCCGGCTAGGCTACGAATAGAGGTTATTAATGCCAATTCGCAGCTAGTCGGTGCACCCAACTAAGCACCGATTTACACTTTGGTCGTTTGGTTTGACTTGGTATCGTACATCGAGGTATCTATAATTCGTATCATATGATACATAACTTTTCAATTTTGAGGAGAATTAGTTGTAGCATCGAAGTTTATTCTTATTTTAGGCATATAATACGTGCTTATCAAAGGAAATCCCCCCTCTGGAGGGACCTGATATCCAAGGGTCGTATTCAGAAGATTCACTAGTCCCTTTATCTGGAATGATTGGGACTACTAGATTTCTGGTTTAGCTTTCCCCGGGTGGGTTTCGCGCACAAAAGACACCAAATATGATATTTGGACGACTCCCGACCATTCCTATTTCAAATAGAGTTTGGTTTTGCCCTTGTTCCTTCGTGCAGGGTAGTTCGTGCTTTTCATATTATGGCGTATATACGTCACTTCAGTGGCATATTCTGACTGCACACTTAAGCACTAGCCCTCTTTGGGTTAAGTCTAAGTGCAATTTTAACATTTGCATAATGTCGGATATTATTACATACTGATAATGATGTTGGTTATACAGGTTGTGGGCTCATGCGTGCAGCGAAATTGTGTGATATCGGATGATTGAATATGTGACCTTGATACTTGTATATAAGTATTGTTTATAATAGAATGGCCCCAAAACGCTCACCACAAATGACCGTGGCGGAAATCGCGCAAATGATAGCGCAACAGCTTTAGACAATCACCCCCGATCATCAATTTCACTCGCGGTACGAATACCCCGGTATATATGTATGTATACAGTATTATACTTAAGATTTCTCCCGTTCTTGTTTCCTTTAGTAGCACAAGAACTGTCGTCACTCGAACTTTTGCGAAGAATCGAGTTTCTCAGTAACATCGTATCTCACGAATATTGATTTAAATCGATCAAACTGAAAATCAATTGAAGGTACCAACCAGTCGAAGGAAAACAAGGGGTGGTTCAACAATACTCCCCTGATCTAAAGAATTTATTTCTCGTATACTCACGAGGATAAGCAACACTGTTTAACGCATACTCTTGGTTACTCACAAGCGTAGGGTATCGTTCCCTTTGTGTCCAATCGACGGATGAATGCCAGTGTATCCCCTTACGCGAATGCACCACCCTCATACGGGTGATATTGATTCAAGACCGTATATATAGAGTTGTCACATGGGTTAGTCATCGTATTACGGTACTCGAATACTACTCAAAGGCGATCTCGTCTTTCATTGGAATATATTTTTACTAAGTTATGCAAGCTAAAAACAAGGGGTCGTTCTATACGATTCTTTTAAATCTCGTCCTTCGAATTTGACACACGTAAATATATATAATTAAAATAATCGTTCGATGGAAAATTCGCTTTGTATCATTTTGTTTCCTAATTATGCATTACAAGGTAGCTTCATTACGGTCCTTCGTAGCGTTCATTCCCTACTTCTTCGAGTTACTGGGGATTTATCTTGTATTAGTTTGAACTAAATCGATAGGGCGTATCAAACTAGTAATTTATATATACCGGACCTTAACACTTTCCAAAAGTGTTAGTAAGGAGAATCGAATTTATTGGAATCAATGAATCGGATTACTTAATGATTATCGTTTTGTACTCCGTACTGGGTTACGTCACCCTCAACCGAGTTCTACCAAAATTGACATTTGATGGGTCTGCGAAGAATGTTGTATATTTCTAATTAAATGTATACATAGGAGTGTCCTGTTAATGCTAAGTATTAACGGGTTCGAAGAATATGGACGAAGGGTTTTCGCCTCCACGAGCTTTATTATAATCAGATCCGCATCCACACAACTCCTTGCCTTACTTTGATTACATCGGATAAGTTTCACTTATTTATGTGTCGCCCCTAAATCCGCTTGAGTTATGAATACTGTAAGACCCTAATACGCTTTAACTGAAAAGAGGCAGCGGAAATACGTACCATAAAATTTCTTACATTATAAACGTCTTAGCTTACTTGCAAGTTCAATTTTAAAATAATTCTTTTACAATGATCGCACCCTTCAAACTCATTTACAAATAAATGAGTAACTTATGTTTGATAATTTACATACTCAAGCATTCCCGTACAATCTATCTCGTGACTCGTTCTTCGATCGTTATGCCTCGTGATGATGATCCATGTTTCTGTACAACCTGCACTCGTCACATGACATCGTAGCGTTAGTAAATATTTTATATAATCATGATTCACAACCATGGAGTCTCGTTGCATTCTATTCTCGTATACTTTCCATTCCTAAATCTTACTGGATACACACATTTTATCTTGGTGTCTAACTCTTGATGAGACTTCAATAAAGTACCTGTATCACATTGCAATCTCAAGGCACACTATTAATAACCTTAGTACTCAAACGTATTCAAATCATGCATACATATGTACTTACATTCTTACACACACGCATGCATTCATACGTACCATCTTACATATATACGTACATACATTCATACACACCTATATACATACATACATTCAATATGCCTACACGTTTACGAACAAGTTCTTGCATACTACTTCCATACAACTCTTGTTTACTTATTTGCATTCACTTATCATACTCATACATTACTTACATGGGGCTTAGACTTGGTTTTATAATCCATAAACATCAAGAGAACAATCAAAATCAAGTTTAGGAAGCCCGCCGTAGATCACGGTTAACGTACCGAAGTTTACGGTACACCGAACAACTTGAATAACAAATTTCAGCTTTTGGAACATGGAAAGGGCGTCGGCGACGGCCCTACAGGGCGTCGGCACGCCTCTTGGTTTTCACATAACCAGAACTGTCCGTAGGCAGTAAAATAGGGCGTCGGCAAAAACTGGGTTTGCACATGGCGTCGGCGACAGCCCATCAGGGCGTCGGCGACGGCCTCTCTAATGTCTGTTTTTCTGCAGTTTCGTTTCGTCGTCCGTTAACGCTAAAACTTGCGTAACTTTCAAACCGTTTACCCATTTAACCTCCCGTTTCTTCCTACATGACCGTAATTTGATATTCTTTCATATGAACTTGAAATCCAACATCCGAATTAAGGAAATTCTTAACTTATACGCTTTCGACTTATTATTCATTTATGAATTATTTTGACCCGTTCATGTTTTCATCAAACAACTTACTTGTTTTAACCCAAAACTTATATGAACATTATAACTATGATACTTTTGCATTATCCGGAGTTTCGTACTCGGGGTTTATCCGGTATGCGTTAAACTCATTCATTTCATTCAATTATACGAAATCAAACTTCGTTAATAAATTTTCCATTCGCAGTTATAGCAATAAAACCTCCTTTTGACCCATTCGACCTCTTTAGTAAAAAACATTGATTTCATACCAACTATACATATTTAACTTCAACTATCACGCTTATCTAACTAGAATATAACCTTACTTAAACAAACTAAGAAGTGATTCCGGAAATCACTTACCTCGAGTGCCCATTTCGTACATGCTCCCTCATATCCCATCCGTTAGCCTTCCATGCTTTGCCCCATCTTGACATGATCCTATACTTTCATGTCATCATGGTTGCCACTTCGTTAGTATAAACGCACATTCTAATATTGGATTCATTTCACATTCATATTCTATATTGAACTTTACTCGTCGAATTGCAACAACACAATGTATAAGCTAGAAGTCGCACCCTTTCATCCACATAATTCTTCGTGTCGTCAGATATAGCACATATTGATATAGTATGTACTTAGTAATTTCTCTAACATAATATTTGTGACCAAAGCCTTACTATGCTATTTATGCACAGTTGACTTTTAGAAAGTCAATTATCTACCTTATGAATTATCAAACTAATCTCATACCTCTAGATCGTTATAGTCAATTATACTACGGATATCAATGTACATTCCCATTCACGTAGTAAAACACGCATACGACCACATGATTACATATGCACGCGCAACATAACCAATTCCTTCTATACTAGTCATATTATGATTCCACAACTAACGACTTCATTCGAGATAAACTAAATTATCATTATCTTTACTAGCAATTCTACATATCATACTATAACACCACTTTCGCCTCTTGACCCCTACCACAAATCAACTAGACGCATATGGTGTACCATATCTTCGAGCATAGAGTACAAGCTCCTAATGCATGCTTCTGCCACATCATACTAACAATTCTAATTTCCACATGAACTCCATCTAAAACATACTTCACGTATTAGTTTGCTAACAATTTCATCATTATTACTTTCTATACATATTTATTCATTGATTAGCATGTAATTCCATATATTAACCTATACTAGGCATTTCATCAAACACTTGGCGTGCATTCCACTTTCTAAGCACAATGTACAAGTATTTTAAGCATGTTCTTCCCGTTTCATCTCATGAACATCATAGCCAAGTAAAAATCAGATAATCATAAATCCTACATCAGTTTTTATCTATCATATAACACCCTATGTATCACAAGATCACAAACTAACATCTACATGTTCATCATGATCATCATCTTCACACTCATGTAATGGGTTTCATTCTAAATCATCCAATTAATCAAAATCATACATAATTCATGTTCCATGTGATGATTATAACACATATACATGATCGATTTTATTCAATTCCGTGGATTAACATAAACCCACTTCATACAAGATCACCAAATCTCAAATTACAACTTACCTTGTGTTCATCTTGTTTAGATGATCAAGAATCCATGTTCATGCATTAGATTTGGGTTGAACCCCTTCAATTTGAAGATTTTGGTTGAGTTAGGGTTTTGGCTCCCTTAGAGCTTCTGATCGACCAGAACACATACGAAGTGTGTGTTTGTGTGTGATATTTTCATATTATAATTCAACTTTCAACTTATTCCACTTTAGTCCCTCGTGTTTCCCCTAAAACATAATTGGCACAACTTTCCTCCTATAATAGTTTCTATCATACGCTTAACTAGGTTAAATAGCCTAGTTATTTATTTCATGATAGATCATACAGAAACATATGGCGAATATAAATATTCGAGTTTTGGGGTGTTACAAGTCTACCCCTCTTAAAGGAGGTTTCGTCCCCGAAACCTTGCATACTTCCATATAACATTAATTATCTTTTCTTCCCGCCCCGTAACTTGATCATGAGCCCGTCTTGATGACAAACTTCTAACTCCAAGAACCCAACCGGAGTTCTTGTTAGTGTCGTCATCATTGTATAATGCTAGTTTCTAACATAATAAGCATAATTATATGCATTGGCTCTACCTTCTTAAACTTCGCATTTTACATTCATCTTTACATAAAGTCAGAATCTATACAGAGCTCTTATTAGTGTCCCTTTCACTCTATATCGCTAGTTTCTAACACACTTCATCATTAGCAGTTCATTCATCATTCTAATGCTCGTATAAACCTAAGTTTACGACTGGTTCCT
The DNA here is from genome assembly GCA_947069175.1 of Scalesia atractyloides. Classification (NCBI taxonomy): domain Eukaryota; kingdom Viridiplantae; phylum Streptophyta; class Magnoliopsida; order Asterales; family Asteraceae; genus Scalesia; species Scalesia atractyloides. Next base: position 36,832,134 of record CAMTDV010000030.1, read on the forward strand.
TTCTTTCTAATTAAACATACATTCATGTTTTTTTTACTCATTCAAAAAAATCGATTTATTTCATTCTATTCATATATCATCTATGACACTTCAATTTGATTATCATAAACAAATCCCAACATTCCATTACTAGCATTCCTTCTAATTACTTTCACATTTATTTCAGTGGTCATTATATTATCATACCTATACTACAGATATTCAATGACTCGTTCTTACTCGTAATCACGAACTACACTTTTTACTAACCTTGATTTTGTTGCATAATCCAACGGCCTACGCCCGAATCAGCTAGATTCATTGTGTGTCATGCAACACCTGGATTGATCGTATCCGTTTATTATTTGTTAAGCTTCCACCTAAGTACATACTTTCAACAACGTCTTGTTCAGATGAACATGGCCAACAAGCCCAACATCAAAGTTAGTATTTCTAACGGTCCCTGCCACCTTGTATATCTTATCAAAATTTCCACAGTTACATGCATTCAGGTACAGTACCACTCGACGATCATTGTGAACATTTTCTTGAAATTTATTTCATTTAAATATTCATACCTTTCGATGGTTATTCACCTACAACCCTTTTACAATATCCCTACATGCATATTATATCATATTACACATTCTATTCTTACACATATATCTTTCATTCATGTCACTTTAATTTGCTACCATTAGTTCGTACGTAAGTGGTTATTCAACCCATAACATTCTATCTAACATCCACATATTAAATAGTTTACTAACCTTGTTATCTTGGCACATTACCACGACTCGCAAAACGGTTCGACCATCTCATTGTGAGTCCGCACCATCTATGGGGAAATCTCATCCATCCGTGTGTTGAGTTTCCGCTCGTACACGTACTTTCCCAACTCTACTACCTTCATCATACCAAGAGTTCTACCACCCTCATCTATAAATAAAGTATTAGCACATTTCATTCGCATTCCTTCAAGTATGACGTTTATCAAAACATATTGTTTACATACGAGCCATTTCTGGATTCTTCTATATCATTAGTTCTTTTGACCCATTCATAACGGGTCAATATATAACCGTTCCTTAACATATCATTTTCATTCGCTAGTTGCATAATTTCTGTAGTTTGACTTTTCAAGGTCAAACTGACATTTTCTTACTTATCATAGATGGATTGAAGTACACATTCGTACTTCTTTCCATTCATGCTTACTTGCAAAGTCTTTATTACATCATTTCAGTATTCTTGCCAAAACCTGCCCTTTTTCCGTCCACACTTAAGTCATTGTCATTCATTCCGACTCCCAATAGTCAGTTACTAAGACATATCTTATTCCATACTCCTTTCTTTCAATCAAAATTTTAAGTTTGCATGCCAATTACAATTTTTCTTGTGACACTATCGTCATTTATTTTATACTTACTTATATGTCCCATTTTAACTCAATCATGGTCAAACTGTCAACACATTCTTAGGTAGATTCATTTCATCCTTTTTATGTCTTAAATCCGTCTCGCAGATTCAGACATATCATTCGTACCTTTCATTCATTCTACGTTTTGAATCTGTTTCGCGGATTCAAACACATCATTCATACTTTTCATTGTTCCGTACTTACTTACAGATTCAACATTCTTCATTCTTATCATTCATGCTTTTCATTCTTACATGGTACTCTCAATTTTTATGAGAGTATCACTACCCATTTCACCCGCACGTCCACCTACTACCCCATTATACCGGGCATACCTGCGATAATTACCATTGTCTTGCGAACGTCATATGTTTCTTGCGACTGGCCAGGTGCGCAATCCACATACTAGTTTCGTGCCTTCATGTAATCATCGCCTTATGTCCGGAGAATTAGGTTTTGGCACATGTAACATTTTCAAAACTTTATCACTATATCATCTTTGTCTTTCATTTAAAATTTTCCTTCCCTCGGGAGGTTTTACCATCACCAATACCCACATACTGAATTTACGTACCTGGGGTCAATTTGTCTTACAACATACTTTGGTGTCGGTCCTAGACCGCATTCGCGGATCATCCTCTTCAAGCAACTTATGCGTACCTTACACATAACATACTGTTAATTTCTTTATATGCATACTTAAGTACATACTTACATTCGCTTCTACCTTCGGATCTTGTTCGAGTCTTGGATTGTACGGGTTCCTTGTCACAAGAGCACACGGGTTTGACTTCAAGTATTTACCTTCTCGTACTTGATTTCTCTCAAACCAGGGCTCTGATACCAACTTGTAAGACCCTAACACGCTTTAACTGAAAAGACGCAGCGGAAATACGTACCATAAAATTTCTTTCATTATAAACGTCTTAGCTTACTTGCAAGTTCAATTTTAAAATAAGTCTTTTACAATGATCGCACCCTTCAAACTCATTTACAAATAAATGAGTAACTTATGTTTGATAATTTACTTACTCAAGCATTCCCGTTCAATCTATCTCGTGACTCGTTCTTCGATCGTTATACCTCGTGATGATGATCCATGTTTCTGTACAACCTGCACTCATCACATGACATCGTAGCGTTAGTAAATATTTTATATAAGCATGATTCACAACCATGGAGTCTCGTTGCATTCTATTCTCGTATACTTTCCATTCCGAAATCTTACTGGATACACACATTTTATCTGGGTGTATAACTCTTGATGAGACTTCAATAAAGTACCTGTATCACATTGCAATCTCATGGCACACTATTAATAACCTTAGTACTCAAACGTATTCAAATCATGCATACATATGTACTTACATTCTTACACACACGCATGCATTCATACGTACCATCTTACATATATACCTACATACATTCATACACACCTATATACATACATACATTCAATATACCTACACGTTTACGAACAAGTTCTTGCATACTACTTCCATACAACTCTTGTTTACTTATTTGCATTCACTTATCATACTCATACATTACTTACATGGGGCTTAGACTTGGTTGTATAATCCATAAACATCAAGAGAACAATCAAAATCAAGTTTGGGAAGCCCGCCGTAGATCACGGTTAGCGTTTTACGGTACACCAAACAACTTGAATAACAAATTTCAGCTTTTGGAACATGGAAAGGGCGTCGGCGACGGCCCTACAGGGCGTCGACGACGCCTCTTGGTTTTCACGTAACCAGAACTGTCCGTAGGCAGTAAAATAGGGCGTTGGCAAAAACTGGGTTTGCACATGGCGTCGGCGACGGCCTCTCTAATGTCTGTTTTTCTGCAGTTTCGTTCCGTCGTCCGTTAACGCTAAAACTTGCGTAACTTTCAAATTGTTTACCCGTTTAACCTCCCGGTTCTTCCTACATGACCGTAACTTGATATTCTTTCATATGAACTTGAAATCCAACATCCGAATTAAGGAAATTCTTAACTTATACGCTTTCAACTTATTATTCATTAATGAATTATTTTGACCCGTTCATGTTTTCATCTAATAACTTACTTGTTTTAACCCAAAACTTATATGAACATTATAACTATGATACTTCTGCATTATCTGGAGTTTCGTACTCGGGGTTTATACACCCGTTACCCGGTATGCGTTAAACTCATTCATTTCATTCAATTATACGAAATCAAACTTCGTTAATAAATTTTCCATTCGCGGTATAGTAATAAAACCTCCTTTTGACCCATTCGACCTCTTTAGTCAAAAACATTGATTTCATACCACCAATCCATATTTAACTTCAACTATCACGCTTATCTAACTAGAATATAACCTTACTTAAACAAACTAAGAAGTGATTCCGAAAATCACTTACCTCGAGTGCCCATTTCGTACATGCTCCCTCATATCCCATCCGTTAGCCTTCCATGCTTTCCCCCCATCTTGACATGATCCTATACTTTCATGTCATCATGGTTACCACTTCGTTAGTATAAACACACATTCTAATATTGCATTCATTTCACATTCATATTCTATATTGAACTTTACTCGTCGAATTGCAACAACACAATGTATAAGCTAGAAGTCGCACCCTTTCATTCCACATAATTCTTCGTGTCGTCACATATAGCACATATTGATATAGTATGTACTTGGTAATTTCTCTAACATAACATTTGTGACCAAAGCCTTACTATGCTATTTATGCACAGTTGACTTTTAGAAAGTCAACTGTCTACCTTATGAATTATCAAACTGATCTCATACCTCTACATCGTTATAGTCAATTAGACTACGGATATCATGTACATTCCCATTCACGTAGTAAAACACGCATACGACCACATGATTACATATGCACGCGCAACATAACCAATTCCTTCCATACTAGTCATATTATGATTCCACAACTAACGACTTCATTCGAGATAAACTAGTAATTCTACATGTCAGACTATAACACCACTTTCGCCTCTTGACCCCTACCACAAATCAACTAGACGCATATGGTGTACCATATCTTCGAGCATAGAGTACAAGCTCCTAATGCATGCTTCTGCCACATCATACTAACAATTCTAATTTCCACATGAACTCCATCTAAAACATACTTCACGTATTAGTTTGCTAACAATTTCATCATTATTACTTTCTATACATATTTATTCATTGATTAGCATGTAATTCCATATATTAACCTATACTAGGCATTTCATCAAACACTTGGCGTGCATTCCACTTTCTAAGCACAATGTACAAGTATTTTAAGCATGTTCTTCCCGTTTCATCTCATGAACATCATATCCAAGTAAAAATCACATAATCATAAAATCCTACATCAGTTTTTATCTATCACAATCTATCATATAACACCCTATGTATCACAAGATTACAAACTAACATCTATATGTTCGTCATGATCATCATCTTCACACTCATGTAATGGGTTTCATTCTAAATCACCCAATTAATCAAAATCATACATAATTCATGTTCCATGTGATGATTCTAACACATATACATGATCAATTTCATTCAATTCCGTGAATTAACATAAACCTACTTCATACAAGATCACCAAATCTCAAATTACAACTTACCTTGTGTTCATCTTGTTTAGATGATCAAGAATCCATGTTCATGCATTAGATTTGGGTTGAATTCCCCCTTCAATTTGAAGATTTTGGTTGAGTTAGGGTTTTGGCTCCCTTGGAGCTTCTGATCGACCAGAACACACACGAAGTGTGTGTTTGTGTGTGATATTTTCATATTATAATTCAACTTTCAACTTATTCCACTTTAGTCCCTCGTGTTTCCCTTAAAACATAATTGGCACAACTCTCCTCTTATAATAGTTTCTATCGTACGCTTAACTAGGTTAAATAGCCTAGTTATTTATTTCATGATATATCATACAGAAACATATGGCGAATATAAATATTTGAGTTTTGGGGCGTTACAAGTACCAATGCTAATTACGTGTCCTTATTGATGATTAGAGATCGTATCACTAGCGAACAACAGCTAGTAAAGGAAATATACGCTTCAACCCAATAGCTTCCTAGAAGACGGTCGGTGACATAAGTATAATTGGTTCGTCGTAACGTAATGATTTCGACTAAGTAGATATACGTTCTAGCAAATCCTGCTAAAAGAAATAAATTACGCTGCATTGCCTTACCAAAGCCAGAACATTGTTACTTATCCCGAATTAATCATTGGGTAACCGATGTGGGTAAGCTATCACCGGCTATACCCAAATAGTTAATACAGTACTACTAGGGTGTAGTACCCTAGAAAGTCGTATTTTAATTTCGAAAAAAGGACCTTTCCTGGATTAACCGAAAAGTCGTTACATGTCAACCCCCACACTACCTTTCATTCAAAATCACCACAAATGTATATAGGTGTTGTTGTTACAACAACTGTGGCATCATTTATTGCATCGAACAGGGTCAAAGTCTCATGCTGTATTGCCCAAAACATGACCGAACGAATCCCAACATGCAGCCCGTCTGCCCTGAGTAACGGTACCTTGATAATGTAGCCGGGTGTTTATATATAGGTAGTACCGTAGCGTATCCACCACACCCATATACATGATCAATGTTCTGTTCACCATGATATTCGGGTCTCATATTACTTTTGCAAATAACCAACTGAAATTCAAAACAATCGTTAATCGTAAAGAACACAATGTAACCAACGGTCACACGAAACGATGTTCCCCATCGCAAAGCGTTTCAAAGGAATCTATATCATCACCAACTCTATACCCCATGGCATCGAATGAGAACGGGAAGGGTAACTTATTCGCGCACCCCAGGCCGTCTCCATAACCCAGAGATCGTCATATGCAGATATTACATATATCAAAACACGTGCTAAGGAAAACCACTAAGTAGTATAGTATCACACGACGTGAAAGCTAGTGCCAAAATTATAAGCAGAAGAGGAGTCCCGCGGACCATCAAATGAATCGCGGATTCAAGGACGAAAAAGTTTCGTAAGATGTTTGAATTTTGCAATTGTATAACAATCGAATGTGAAACAACGAGAAGTGGAATAAGGATCCGTACACATCCTCCCAGTCTATTAGAACGACCCATGCGTTCTTTATGTATCTATGTTCTTTTTGAAATACCATTCTGGTATGCAATCATTGTTATAATACTTATAAGGATCGAGTTGGTGAGATCGTATCGTAATAAAGGCTTGGGTTCTCACATCATAAAGTATAAGTAACAACTGTGGGAGTGATTTGAATCCAATTCTAGTGGATATTAAATATGTGGTTAGTAGGAATGTGGAATGGACTGTATTGTCAGTTTTCGGCATGTCCCGAAGGCATATGTAATAGCGCATTATCCACCAATCCCAATTCATGTGTCAATCCACGCACAAACATTCACACACTATCACTTTGGTGCACGTATGTATCACTTCACGTATTTCAATGTGTTCATTACCGCGACTTTCCCAACACTGCCTCGTATGAGCAAGTCTGTTATTACGTTCCGGACCATAATAACCCGCTTGCCCCACAAGGCCATCCTGGTACTTGCCAATAGGATCCTTTACAGTGTTCACTAACGACCTTGAGTAGAGGTTAATTTTCCAATGATGTCCACTCAAGTCCAAGCCTGTAGTTATAGTCTAGGTTTCCTTAAAGGCACCTAATTCTCTATAACCAATGGCTTTGATACCATCTTCTGTCACACCCGACTCGCAGCGGAAGGAAAATACGGGATGTAACAGACACCTCTGGTACAAGCACATTGTTTATAAAGACACTACATTTTATTACTTACAAAATGTTGATTACATACTACATGTATGTTACAACTGCGTGTTCCCATGAACCACGTAAGTCTTCTAAGCCACATGCGTCTATATCAGGGTTTTCCTACAAACATGTCTTGAACAACATACACGGATCACACCAGTCTCAAGTTACCTGAAATGCATGTTAGTTTTAAAAAGGGTCAGCTAAACGCTGCGTGAGTTCCACTGGTTTAATTGTTGTGTAACAACATGGGTTCACAAGTTTAATTGCACAAGTCACAGTTCACGGATTTATCACCACAACCACCTTCAGCTAGCAAGGCCGTGTTACGACAAGCACATGTGGCTCGCCGAACCGCGTCATAACAGACACCTGCAGCTTCCCGGACCGTGTTACAACAAGCACCTACGGCTCGCCGAACCGTGTCATAACAAACACCTGCAGCTGCCCGGCCGTGTTACGACAAGCACCTGCGGCTCACCGAACCGTGTCATAACAGACACCTGCAGCTGCGGGGCCGTGTGTCATAAAATTTACATCATCACAAGTTGGTGAAATTAACACACTTTTGTAACATGCAAATCACCTCGAAAACATTAACACAGTTTAAAAGTGGTGGAGTGAAACTCACTCCAAACTTAGTGTAATCAACACAGTTTTTAGCATGCAAGTCCCCAGAAACAGTAAAACAATTCAAAAGTGGGGAAGTGAAACTCACTTCCAATTTGGTGTAATCAACACAGTTTGTAACATGCATTCCACCCCAAGTATAACAATAAAACATTTAAAAGCGAGGTAGTGAAACTCACAGTGTACGTAGTAGTCTTAACACACAAGTGATCGAGCGGCTGGATCAGCTTTAATAACACATATGCAAGTATGGGCTCGAATCAGTATCTAGGTTGGTAATGGTTATAACTTGTATATGGTCAGAAGTTTTTACTCCAGATTGAGTCTATAGGATACTGTTATGGTGATGGATGTCAGGGTAGTATTAGTTTTCAGTTTGGCTTCCGGGCATCATTTCGCGTGCCAGCCAAAGTCAGCAGTTTAACGTGTTCGGATAATGGTACGGGAATACCAGTAGTGCCAACGTGTAGTTATTCAAGAATGATTAACTTTCCATCAAGGGAGTTTGAGTGTTTGGGAGGTTAAAGTTCCCCAAATTTGAGTTTCAATTTTCACCGTCGGGAATTCTCCCGAATTGTCTTAAAGCACACCCCTAGTGCCCAATTTTCCCGGGAACCTCCCGGAATATCCCGATGTTCCAATTATAGTATTTGTCGGGTTGGGTCAGTTCCCAGTTCCGGCAGGTTCGTTATACAGTAAACTACCGAAATTGCTTTAAAATAACTTATTTTTAATTCCATAAATTCCCATTTAATCTATATTTTATATAAAAATATGTAAATTTTTATATAACTCAGTAAAAATCTGTATGGGAAAAATTTCTGGGAACTTATTTTTGGCATTTTATATATTTAAATAAATTATTTATAAAACAATATTTAATCAAATAATTAGTACTAATTAGCATCAGTGGTTCAAAAATTCCAAAAAAATTCCAAAACACCCCTTACATGTCCAGGAACTCCTCACAAAAATTCGAGATTTTTTCCGATTTCGTTTCGGTGCGTTCCCGGCTACCGAAAACTCGCAAAAAACACGGATTTTTAAACCAAATCAAAACTCAACCAATGGACTCCGAATTTTCCCAGAACATTCCCCATATATTCCTTAGTGTCTCTGTAAAATTTGGTGATTTATTGAATTAGTTTGATAATTTGTCCGAAATTCTTTCAGTAAAAGAGTTACATATTCATCAAAATCATAGAAAATTAAAAAATTCTAAAATATTAGGTGAACCTTCCTGAAAATACTCTACATCACCACAAGATTCTGCGCATCCCAGTTTCACGGACCAAGTTATAGCTAAAAAAGGATTCTGCCCATCCTAGTCTCGGTTTTCGGATGATATACCTAACGATTCTTCTGATTCCAAGTGTTTATCTTGATCCCAGAAGTGTGTGAAGGCTATATTCAGTACCTACACATGAAGTACAACCTAAATATGCTAGAACTTAGATCAATCAAGCTTTAATTCATTGTTTTTCGATTAATCGAATAGTTAAGCGATTTTTGTCGAATAAGAGTTGATTAGGGTATCAAACCCCAAAGATTTGTGATCATGGCTGCCACATAACACCAGGAAAATACCAAGATGTTCTTATTCATCCCATAAACATGTTTAAACCTTCAAAAATCTTGGATTAAAATGAGTTTTTCGGTTATAAATCGCGTTTAATCAAGAAATAACAATCAAAACAACTTAGAACTTGTGAAATCACCTTGATTTAGTGAAGATTCTTGTAGAAATCAGCTGAAGAAGAAGCTTCATGGTAGGTTTTAAAGAAGAAGATGGTGAAAAATGGAATAAAATGATAAAGAAAAAGAAAAACGAAATATATAATAAGGTGGGGTGCCCCTACCCCACCCACGCTTTGTGGTGCTTCGTCTTTTCATGTTAAAAGATGATGTTTATCTTCGGTGGCACGTTTAGGTTCGTTTTCGGGTCCCGAACGCGTTCTCGATTTGCGAAACGGGCTCTGTTTTTCGCGTTCTTACTGTCAAAAGACTCGGTTTTAAAAATTGGGCATAACCGTCTCGAACCCAAGCATGGTTACGTTTTAATCATAAAAGCCTCGTTTGACGTTCGTTTAAGTGTTTTTAAGCTTGATCGATCGTTCCTTGCACATTTGGTTGCCTTATGTTATGCCCGGAACGAAGGCGTTTCCCCAACCGGGAGCTACTTCGTTTTGCGTGCCCGCGCTTTGATTATTTTCAAACCTTATGTCACAGTCTATGGCACAAAAGTAAGTTGTTCCTGGAACTCGGAATCTTAAATGATGCTACCGATAACTTAATAATCTATGTCAAAGGTTTAATGCGCTGTTAAATGTCAAGTTTTCGTTTAACACGTTGCTCAAGGCTAAGGAAGCCAACCTTGCATCGTTGGTCCTTAATAGTGTCATGTCAGCCATGACGTGCTCTTGGATTCCTCCGAGATATAACATATATTGTTTCGCACAACACACAAGTCATGAAATTTCACAAGGTTTACGCGTAATTATAGTTTTAATCATGCTTTAAGTTTAGGACCAATTAAGGTGTACCTGTTTCGTCATGGGTATCACACATAATCATAACAATATCATGATACACATATCCCGTCCGGTTACCACGGACTTGTACCAATCAAAGTTTACCGGGATTTTTCACAGTTGTCACATTATTTGACATTTTGGTGCGTTGAACTCGACAATGATACATTCATTAACATTGATTAAGCCGACCGGTAGTACGTAATGGTACCATAGGATTGACAATCCCGTTTCCACTTCCTAGGTATGTTTGGAAGCGACCTTAGGGAATGACAGAATCCGTTAATTATTGATAAATCTTTATTTTTATAAGGGTTTATCCGACAGTCAACAAGGTTTGAATGTGTTCGCCAACAATCCATAATATATGTTTTAACAATAAAGGCAAATGGTTTATAAAACTCAACATTTGTTTACTCGACATTGGTTTACTCGACATTGGTTTACTCGATATTTGTTTACTTGACATTGGTTTACTCGACATTTGTTCACTCGACATTGGTTTACTCTACATTGGTTTACTTGACATTTATTTACATGACTTTGTTTTACAAGACAGTGATTTACATGACATTTGGTTTATAAGACATTTTGTTTACATGACATTATTATACAATACAAAACTTACTTTTGGTTATCTATTTAACTATGCATTATTTTTTTATATATCATATTGATTTTTCATATGGTTTTTATAAAAAGAATCTTTTTATGGTTCATGGCTACTTTTGTGATATTTTAAACATTTCTTACAATAATCAAAGCCATGAAGCATTAACACAAAACCTATGTACTTGCCGGCATTTTATGCTGATTGTATTTTCACATATGTTTCAGGTTTAGTTACATGACGATTGTTGCTGCATACTTCACATAGGAATGGACGCGGACTTTAGTGCCTTAAACAAGAAAGACAATCGAAATATTTGTTTAGTTTGATTAAAATTCCAAGGATAATGTGATTTGTAAAGCATTCAATAAAACATAACAATATTACCATGTGTTGTTGAAACAATCTGTTAACGTGACTCCCCCAGTGTTTCCGCCGCGTGTTGTTTTACGCGATTTGGGGTGTTGCAGGTTGATATCAGAGCACTGGTTATAGGGAATTAGGTTATTAGTAACGCTTTGACCTAGTCTATAACCTTCCTAGGACCCCTACGCAAGTATCTTATATTTAGATTCGTAAAACAATACTATCACCTATCTTTAGGTGATTTCCAAAAACAAAACACAATATATACTTGAAAGTCAAAATTTTCAAAACTTCACAAGAAATCATTTATCCTTAGATGACTTGTTTTTAGGCTTTATGCCTTCAAAGTTTTACAAAATCTCGTCAAAGTTTGGGCTTTAATAATGTGAACACTTGCAATCTGGAAGGGTGGGTGGCTGTATCCTAAGTTTTCTGTCTAGGCTAGAGTGTTCGTACAAATCCACTTAATCGGACCACTCACCTTGCATGGGAACTCTTGGGGTGAGTGTCCACTTATAGGCTAAAGCATGTCTTCGCGATACATTATAAAGACCCGTTTACTTTGATTTGTCACTGTGTCATTTGTTTGTTCTTAGTACTAAACAATTAATCACAATCCTTATGCTTTGCCGATATTTCTTTTAACAATTCATTTTGGCTATCCAATATCAATCTCATTCAGTTTCACTCGTATTTTCCTTTTCCTCTTTCAGAATGTCGTCTCATCACAACGACACTCAAAAGTCTGAACTGGCTAATACCATCGCCCAACAGATAGGCACAATACTCAGTGGAACTCTTGAGTTAGCTATAGCCTTATCCAGTTTTGGTGATAAGACTACTCATGAGGAACCAACAAAGACAAAAGCCAAGCCTTTAAAGAAATCAAGGAAGCGTAAAGCTTCAAAGAATCATACAGTGATTGCTCCAATTCCGTTTAAACCAAGTATGACCTAGCCAGGTGGCCCTGCCGCCCGCTAAGAAACCATACAGAGGAAAAGCGCCTCAGTGCAATCAATGTAACCTTCATCAGTATGCCAGCGTTCACTACCGGAAATGTTTTAACTATGGACAATTTGGTCATACAGCCAAAGTCTGTCGTTTGGCTACTACACCAAACCAAGCTATGGCAGTTCCTACCCAACCTATCGCAACACCTCATGCGATGACAGGTTGCCCTAACTATCCACATGGAATCTGCCTCAACTGTGGTTATCTTAATCACTTCAACTAAACTGTCTGATGAATGACGACTCAACGTATGGGCACAAGAGTAACACTAGCAACATATAGGCTTGTGCTGATGTCTAAATAAACACTTGAACTTTTATCTTTTCTGTATATTTCCAAGACTCTTGAAACTTCTTGACTATCTATAAATAAATATGGTTGTTTCCATTTTATTTACAAATATGATTACGCATATGTGTGTTATATTTCTATAATACCAATATCAAGGACATGTTTCCGTACAACCCAAACTACTCTCGTAGTTTTTTTATATTATGATCCAACACGATCTCCACAAAAATCCTATGTACTCATTTCTATTAAGAAACAAAAGTACAAGGTACAAGTTATGACATCTAACAAGAAACTCGAAGTACCACTTTGAAAATCCTTGCTTGGATACCTAAGGGTACTTCCATAAGTCCTTAACCAGACTTATGCAATATGCTTATGTGCATTTCAATATTTTATCGTTTTCATTATACTGTACATAGTAAATGATTTCAAAGATATCATAAACGATTTCAAACGACATTTCACATGATTTTTAAAACATTTTAACACAACATATTTACCAAATATATATAGTACATGATTTAACACATATTTTCAAAAACTTATATCTTAATTCAAAGACTTTTCACATAGTTATCAAAACATCTGCGCGACATATTTACATCTTTCTGGACATTGATGGCAAACAAAGCACGAATCCCAAATCCTTATAAGATCTTTTCTATCTTCATAGTTAGATTCTTGGGGGATTTTTAAAGTACTAATTGAACTCCTTGATTGGACTCCAAGTGTACTTTAAATACTTATGTACAATTAATGACAAGATTAATAACAAGTTGATGACCAAATTGACGATTATGTGATTATGTGTTTATGTGTTAAGTTAATTCAAAATGTTCACTATCCAAACCCTTGTATAATCTTCCATATCTTCATATGATAGATTCTTAGAAAGATATCCAAAGTACTATCTTAAATCCTTAAATGGGTTAGGCTATGCAAATAGTTAGACCCTTGGATTCCAAAGTACTAATCCAATTTGATTCAAAGTTAAAGAGGTCTTTCAGGGCCTTGTTAAAGAGGTCTTTCAGGGCCTAGTTAAAGAAGTCTTTCAGGGCTTAGTTAAAGAGGTCGTTCAGGGCCTAGTTAAAGAGGTCTTTCAGGGCCTAGTTAAAGAAGTCTTTTAGGGCCTAGTCAAAGAGGTCTTTCAGGGCCTAGTTAAAGAGGTCTTTCAGGGCCAAGTTAAAGAGGTCTTTCAGGTCTTAGTTAAAGAGGTCTTTCAGGGCCTAGTTAAAGAGGTTGCTTGTCAATCTAGTTAAAGAGATCATGTGATGATCTAGTTAAAGAGACTCTTTGGTGGTCTATTTTAAGAGATCGTGCGTTGATCTAGTTAAAGAAATCCCGATGTGGTCGAGACAAGTCATTCCATGTTTACTCATATGATTTTTCCCCTACACATCACAAAATAAACTATGCGGACTATGCAATGAATTGAGTAATTATGGATGCATACATATTTATAAAATCCCTTGCATAGAAAACCATAGCAAGTTTTGTCATGTGTAAGAACCTATAGTGATAAAAATAACGAGATGGGAACAATATAATAAGGACATGATGGATACGCCACTGGTACTTCCTATATAAGTGTTCCTTATTACATTGCAAATGTGGCGTTATTTGAATTACTAGAAGTTCTGGACCTTGACCGATGTTCTTCTATCATACACTCTCTGACTCCAAATTACGAGCACACACAAGTTTCCTATATTAGTCTTCATGGGAAACCTCTATAAACAATCTTCCGTTCATTATTCAAAATCCGACTCTTTTCTTTCAAGTTCACACTCTTTTTATGGTATGCTGCGACAAAAAAGATGCCACTATGACTCTTACAAGGATCTTTTCTGAGGCTCAGTACAATCAAAGGTGTCATGCACCTACCTATTGGAATGAGGATAAAGATTTTTTAATCTCAACTCATCACCATGGACAACAAACGAGTACAATAAACAAAGATCGCTGGAAGTCCAAACATTTTCTAGGGATTTTTTCCAGAAACAAAGGACCACTTGATGACGATACCCTCTATTGTGTTTTTTTACAAGTTTCCTCTAAATTTAAATTTCGGGACAAATTTCCTGAAGTAGGGGAGACTATGACATCTGAGCCGTTTCAAGCATCAAACAATACCGAACAATTCCGACTCTAATGAAATCCTGTGTTTCATTCTCGAGAATTGTATAATTGCATGTGACATTCATACATCTTAGTCCATGTACAATTTCGACTCCTCAAAGCTCCTATGGAAGTTATACGCAAACGAAACCAGTTTAACGCAATGTGTGTCCCGAAAAAGATACATAAGCTAAATATACCCTAAATATCCCTTAAATAACTTAGAAATAAGTTTTAAAGGGTTTGGTATGTTAAAAACAAGCTTATTCGATCACAGGGACTAATTACGTCAAACTACGAAAGTCTGCCGATTTTCATAGCAATGCACACTCCGGAACAAATTCATAAGCTTAACATACCTTAAATACCCATTAAATATCTTAGAAATAAGTTTTGAGGGCTACGGTATGGCAAAAACACACTTTTGTAACTTCAGGGGCTATTTTGTAAATCTTGCGAAACTATGCCTTTTTGCGTAAATCGCTATCCGGAACAGGTACGGACATCCAAAAAAATTTTTAATCATTAAAATATCATATTTTAGTGATTGGTATGCAAAAATGTCGTTCGTTACGCATTTACGGTCATACACGCGTTCGTTACGATTTTCGTCGTAATTAACCGAAAAACGCAACTGTACGACCAAACGAACCGACCTCTGGAACAATTTTGGACATATTTCAAGTTCCCTATAGTTTGTTTTCCTTATGGAGCTTAAAAATCAGGTTAACGGGTGTTAAAAGTGCCAAAACGCGTCAAAAACAAGTTCAGGGGCATGTTCAGCCAATTTTGAAACTTGCCAATTTTGCGCATTTTGCAACGGATCTGTTTTCGGGTATCAAAACAGGTTGTTTTGATGCCAAAATGCTTTTATAAACTTATTAAAACATGTCAAGACATGTCACATTCGTCACCTTTGTTAAAGTGCTCATTTGGGATAAAAAATCTAGCGGTTTGACCACCACTTTGACTTTTTGAATCTGACCCGTTTGGTCGATCTTTAGACCCAACCAAATAGATATATTTTTGACCATAAATATATAGGAAATAACCCTCTGAGCTTATACCTTATGGTCATGCCATTCGGATAATGTTATGTTAAATAACCAAAATGCCCCTTTCGCAAGAAAATCAATTAAAAACATATGTAACACAAATTTTGACATATAATATGATCAAATAACATTTTAAACATGTTTAAGCATTTAAAACTTATTATGACACATATTTAACCATCTGAATGCGTAGTTACGCAAATGACGCGTTAAAGTAGCTTAAACTACCTTAACGGGTCATTACGGGTCGAAAGCACTTAAAAATCTTTCCAACTCAGAATGTTAACTTAATAAACCGTTTCATATGAATTCCAATACACATTTGGTTTATAAGGTCTCAGTCTATCCGATCCTCCGATTTCAAGTCTCGATATTTACATAGTTAACCGTTTCTAGGACACACTCGATTTCACGGACTTTTGATCTTGGTTTATCTTATTGATCAAGGACTTCATTGCAACACAAGTGAATACATAGTCCCCTATTTTACGCTTTCAAATGTTTTGGGTTGAAACATATTGTGCCTATGATTACTTTCGTGTTTTCATGACATATTACATGCTTTGATTACTAGTACATATACTACATTTTATTGCACTTGATTTACATGTTGATTTGCATATTTAACACATTGGTTTTCAAAGACATTTTTCTATGGATGTTGACCTAGCATACTAGTACATGGTTTTCAAAGACATTTTCAAATACATTTTAAAGACACTTTCAAGACATACTTACATTGTTATTTGACATTTTAGTGTGTTGAACTCGACAATGATACATTCATGAACATTGATTAAGCCGACCGGTAGTATGTAATGGTACCATAGGATTGACAATCCCGTTCCCACTTCCTAGGTATGCTTGGAAGCGACCTTAGGGAATGACAGAATCCGTTAATTATTGATAAATCTTCATTTTTATAAGGGTTTATCCGACAGTCACCAAGGTTTGAATGTGTTCGCCAACAATCCATAATATATGTTTTAGCAATAAAGGCAAATGGTTTATAAAACTTGACATTTGCTTGCTCGACATTGGTTTACTCGACATTGGTTTACTCGACATTTGTTTACTTGACATTGGTTTACTCGACATTTATTCACTCGACATTGGTTTACTCGACATTTGTTCACTCGACATTGGTTTACTCGACATTGGTTTACTTGACATTTATTTACATGACTTTGTTTTACAAGACACTGATTTACATGACATTTGGTTTACATGACATTATTATACAATACAAAACTTACATTTGGTTATCTATTTAACCATGCGTTAGTTTTTTATATATCATATTGATTTTTCATGTGGTTTTTATTAAAAGAAACTTTTTATGGTTCATGGCTACTTTTGTGATATTTTAAACATTTCTTACAATAATTAAAGCCATGAAGCATTAACACAAAACATATGTACTCGCCGGCATTTTTATGTTGATTGTATTTTCACATATGTTTCAGGTTTAGTTACATGACGATTGTTGCTGCATACTTCACATAGGAATGGACGCGGACTTTAGTGCCTTAAAGCAAGAAAGACAATCGAAATATTTGTTTAGTTTGATTAAAATTCCAAGGATAATGTGATTTGTAAATCATTCAATAAAACATAACAATAATTACCATGTGTTGTTGAAACAATCTGTTAACGTGACTCCCCAAGTGTTTCCACCGCGTGTTGTTTTACGTAGCAAAGGCATTCCACATTTTTGTGATGTATCACATTCAGGTAGCAGAATCATCATACCTTCCTTGACTGACTGTTGTAACAAGCTTATCATCTTCTTCTCAAGAACATACGCATCTTTGAGTTCAGGTGTAAACTTTGATAATGCAATATCCATATTACGTTCATCAACCGGTCACTTGTATCCGGTTTGAACCGCAACCCAGCTGTAGAAGAAATTAGCTTGTACCCAGTTCTCGAACTTTTCACGCCAGCCTTCATATTCATCCATGCTCATCAACTTGGGCGGCTTCACAGAAGTTCCCATTTCGTTGTCTAAATTCATTTGGTTTATTGAGTTTGCATTTGAAGTTGAAGTCTGAGCCACTGCGTAGCAAAGGCATTGTGAAAATCTTGATCCATTACGTCAGACAGAAGATTCTAACTGAAACACGTTCACAAACACTTGAAATTTGATCAGCAAACAGACAAGTTCGGGCGAACTTGTGCAGAAAACAATGTTCAGATTTCCTTTCAACAAGTCGGGCGAACTTGTAAAAATTTTTAGCAAAATTTCACCTTTTGCCAAGTTCGGGCGAACTTGCGACAACTTTTCAGCAATATTTTGACAAGTTCGGGCGAACTTGTTCAAAATTCCTTGAAAATATTGACAAGTTCGAGCGAAGCTGTTAAAAATCAACAAAAAGTGTGATTTTAGGCCAACTTCGGGCGAACTTGTAGTACAACTTCGGCCAAGATGAGGTTATGAAACATGGTTTTTTTGTGATTTTTTACATGAAATCGGTTGAATTTGGTTCTGAAAGTTTCAAGGGTTTGTTATTAGGTGATTATGTATGATATATTCAAAATTTAACCATTTATAACCGTAGATTCATCATTTGGTGACAAATGTTGAAAAATGAAAGAAATGGGTAGAAATAAAGAGTGTCTTGTGTAGATCTCAGCAAACTAGGTATCCATGGCTCTGATACCACTTGTTAGGATCGCTCCTCCACTGTTTAGGAACCTAATTTGTTATCTAAAGTCATCGTAAGCGGAAATTACGTTATTATTAATCAAATACACAAGATTTACTGTTTAAATGTCTGTTTATTAGTCCACAATCATATTACATTCAAGACTCCAGACAGACAGAGCTTCGCCTCATGAAATGCAAAGTTACAAATGACAAAGACCCAAGGCACATATATATAGATAATCAACTTCGCTTGGAATGTGGCATGGCCAGGACAAGTTTGGCCGAACTTGTCCTGCCCTGACCATCTTCGGGCGAACTTGTTGTCCTTACATCATAAATACATCAAAATCTAAGAATAACAAGCCCTATTCATACAGACTCGATCCAAGACCTAGACAATAGACATCGTGTATCAACAACATAACGCTATTTGCGTCAATAATGAATTCAAAACCGATTTCATTGCATATCATAAATTGTCAAGTACATTACAAGAAAATTCAAATTACAACAATTTAGAAGAAAAGTACAATAAGTTCAACAAAACAAAATATTCAAATATAGTATTTCTTGTGCGTTTTCTATGTCGTCCTTACTAGATTCGTCCTAAACATCATCATCAACCTGTAACTTGCTAAAAATATGGTTCAACGCAAAAACATTGGCGAGTACACAAGTTTTAAATTACATAGCATAAGTATAAAAAAATTTACTCGAATCCACATGGCAATTGTATACAAGGTAAACTAGCATGCAATACTAAATGTCAAACCCGAGTGTCCATAAGAATTAAGTGTCCCTCGCCACAAAAGTAATGAGACTATTTATGAATAAAAACAAGCTTAACAATACCCCGACGGGCGGCGTGCTACTCCTATAGCGCTATATATGTTAAGTTGGGCTAGCTAAGTAAATGACAAGAAGCATGTATGTATCTAGCATGAACCTAAGCACAACAATAAGCATGTATAACGGATTGAGTGTATGAAGTATGTTGTGTGTATTTGTGTATTTTGTAAGTTAACATGTTACAACCTAAATTGTGTAAAAATGAAAATGGGTCAAGTGTACTCACGGTTTTGCAAGCTTCCACTTAGAAATTTGTGAAGAGTTGTTGGTTTAGCGGTGGAACACCGAGTTATCCTACACGAGGAAACATAGGTGTGTGAGTAATTTGGATGATAACGGAGGATTCGGATTAGGCATTTAAAATACAAAAAGTATACGCAAAATAATTATCTAGTCTTAAAACATTCGTTTTGACACTATGACAACCTGTATGGGTGAATGTGATTTCATGGGTTAGATTACCCACTAGAGTATTAACGATGTGTTCTAGGCTAGATAATGTATATATGTTATATAGTATATAGTAAGTCTATCATAAGTATCATAGATATCATGTAAGTCAAGCATGGAGGTTTAACCTCATTGTATGATTCACCAATACATAAATTGCCTCAAGGAAAATTCGGATGGTTATGAATGAAATAAAGAACCACTTCACTAAAACTATGTATCAACCAAGTAAGCAAGCTAGGTGTGTGCATCTCGAACATGGCAACGTTTGGGACGTGTCGTAGCCTTGTTACTCAAATGAAGATTGAACATGTGTTAGTGGTTAAACAGAGAAATAATCAAGTGAGTTGGTGGATTGAAAGGTAGGATAGCCAAGGCTTCCATGTAATCACACATTTACCAAAACACAAGCCTTGTTATAAACAAGCTTGGATGGTTTCAACATATGTGGGTTAAAAACCCTATCAAAACAGAAAATTTGGAGGATGAATGACATCTCTGAATTGTATGAATCACTCTTGGCTAAGCTTTCTAACCATAGACTTGGTTAGAGGCACATATAGCACAAGATTGTATGAGAAAAAAAAATAGTTTGATAAAGTTAACAATTTCTTCTTCAAAACAGTAAGTTTGTTGCAATTTGGACCACAAAATTGGTGAGGTTTCACCTTAGTTTTCCCAAGCAAACTTGTAAAAACCTTCCTAGAGGTTATCCAAGTGTTTGAGAAGAAGAAAGAAAGAAGAAATGAGAAGAAAAGGAGAGAAAGAAGTGAGTTAAAAACTCACTATGAACTATTTGAGTTCACTAATGTACTTGAGGGAACTTAAGAGAACTTGAGATTTGAGAGTGATTAGAGTGTGGGAAAGGATTAGGAGTGTTAGGAGGCTGCTATTTATAAGTTTAAATTAGGGTTTAAGCATTTAATAAAAGTGGTTGGCAGTTTATAGATGAATTAAAGATGAAACAGGCTGTTAAAAATGTGAACTGTGATAAACACAATCCATGAAAAATATAGAGGGACGAATGATCTGGGGCGAAGAACTTGGGGGGGTGAAGAACCTGGGAGGGGGCGAAAGGCCTAGTCTTTCGTGACCTTGGGTTCTTCGCGTGAAAAGTAGGTGAAGAACCCTTTTGGTTCTTGGTACTTCGTGTGGCAAAAAAAGGCATGGGGCCGAAAGACCCTTGTCTTTCGTGAGTGGGGAAGGCCACAACAAAGTGGCTAGGCCACGAAAGTTCTTTTGTGGCATGAAGCCACATATATTAATAATTTTATAATTATTATTATTATACTATTATTGGTTTTTTAGTATTCTTTTTATTATTAGTTTTATATTATTAGTATTATTATTATTTATCTATTATTGTTATTATTTTAATAGAATGTAACCATGCGTTTAGTAGTTAACAAGCACGTATAAGTTATGGGTTCAAGTATCTGAGTAGGGGTTGAGTGTATGCAGTCAATATTGATGACGTATAACATAAGTATGTAATATGTTATATAAAAAGGAATTTCATTATGATCAAAGTCTCAGATTACAAGGTTGAGAATACAATGCGAATACAAAACGATAACAAGTTTCTAAAAATAGAAATACGAGTTAAACTTTCTAAATAAGGAAAGTACAAAAATGTGAAGCGTTACAGTAATAAAGCATAAAAGATAGTTTCAAAAATATTTTAGGCTAAGTTGAGCTTATGAGGATGTTTGTTGATAATAGATTGGACGTTTTTGGCCGAATGACTATAGAGAAGATTTAGGCGGAACGTTGAGTCAATAGTTGGGAATAATTATGGCATAGGAGTGAATGAACGGTTTGGTAGCTAAACGCGAGGGGTAAGACAGTAAGGGTACCAGATGGAATGTGAGCGTAAAGCTTTGAAGGATGTTAGTGATAGTTGTAGCCGCTACGACGATTCTGAGTACCGGATTTTGTTTTAGACGAAAGTGTAATCGGTGTTTCAAGGTGTATTCAAGTATAAGCGAGGAAAAGTTTGTGAGGCACCATAGTTTGTTTGTTAAATGATAGTATTTAATAAGGTACAAATAACACCGAATTTCACATGGAATGTTATACGAAAGTTTGTTAACATGGTAGGAACACTTATATTTAGAAGTACCAGCGGCGTATCCACCATGTTCTAACCATGTCATGTTCGTTCCGTTAATCGATGTCAAGTTACGTTCCGTGCTACGACATAGTGTAAAACATACTACGGTTTTCATGTGCCTACCATTATAATCCCGTGTGCACCCGTGATTATCTTGGTCATTGCATGTTCCGCATAGTTTGTACTAGTCGTGTGTGGGTCAAGGGTAAATTATAGTATTTCAAGTGAGGGTATGCGTGTGATAGTTAAGATGACGTGTTCTAAGTAGATGAGCAGAATGCATAGTGATTGTATTACAAGTGAGGGTACATATATGATAGAGTATGAAGAACTAAGCATTTATATATGATTGTATTTGAGTATGCGTGTGTCTAACATAGGCAAAACCACTCAGGTTATGCCCATGTATAGATTCAAGTATGACTACCACGTAGTGAGAATATATGAATTTGAGTATGATTGATGATAAACACGTATGAAATTAGCATATAATATTGAGTTGTCTAAATTGAAATATGAATAATGGTATGCATATATAAGACTAGCATATAGCATTGAGTGCATAAGTCGAAGTGTGAATAGTGATAAGTGTGAGACTGGCATGAAATATTGATTTCATAAGTTTAAATGTAAATAGTTTTGTGTGTATGGATCGTATGAAGTATGGATCATATAAGTTGAAATGTAAATGTTGATATTGATGTGTATGTCTAATATGAAACTTGGACTTATAGAAAGTCATGGTCACTAGGAGTTTGAAAAAGCATGAGATTAACATGTGAGTGAATCAGCTGTTTTAGGATAAATAATCGAGTTTGTCGAACTATATAAAAGGGCTCGTTGGGAATGGAGAATCAAACTTGCAGATATTGGGAAAATATTGGGAGAAAGTAGTGTTTTATGACGAAAGATGTAGTTCATAAAATAAATAACACCTTCGTTAAGGTTTTGGATTTGCATTTGTCGTAAGTTGCCCGGTCTTAAGAATTTTCCTGCCCACGTGTTTAGATTTAGGATTGCGTATTAAGATTTTGAAGGGGAGGAAGGTTGTATTATGATATGCATAAAATTTGATACTAGTATAGGAGAGGTTTGATTAAAACTTGGATTGTTCCGGAACGGAACTTAGGCTAAACCAAAGTGACCGGAAATTCTTTTGAGTTTGGGAAGCATACTTTGGCCTCATAGGTAGAATACTCTAGCCGAAATTTCGGTTAACGTTATTCACCCTTCTTGTTACTACATGTCCCTAGTCAATCAAAAATTTGAGACTTTGGCGAGATTGAAAATCGAGGAGTGGGCCTAGTTATCAAGATGCGGGTATGACCCCTAACTTGATAACGTCGTTCCCTAAGTGTGGTTGGTACTTATCAAATGTAACATTTGTAAAAATCGGGTTTTCAAAATCCGCTCCGTTTTGTAATCGAATATCAGGTTATAAAAGTTACGTTGAATATTTATGATTATTTTGATTTAAAACGATACATAATTAATAAATAAACTAAACTATAAAAATTATATTTGATAAAAAGTTAAAACAAAATAAATAAAAAAATATGTTGCTGCCGGGACTCGAACCCGGGTCAGCCAAGAACAACTCCAACGACTTAACATACACTCACATCACACTCCGCCACTTTGTGTTTTCTGTTATCTCTAGAAAACAAATGAGATTTATATACAGACTAGTTTAAACCGGTTTCGCCAACTGAGAAACGGAAATCGGCAAATCAATCGTCAAATCGCTTGATTTCTCGCGTATTCACGTTCATAACCGATGAACCGATGTCTTTAATCAATTCAGAGGTGATTGAACATAAATTTTCATTACTATCGGTTTTTATAACCGAAAAGAATCAAGGTCTCAATTACTTCAACTCTAGACCTCTCTCGCGACTCAGAAACGTCATACCAATACTCCATTTCACTCTCGTCACATTTTCAGACCGTCAGAACATCTAAATTAACTCGCCGGAATTTTCTGCAAAGGTCGCCGGAAAACCGTATTCAACCCCAAACGGTAAATCTTTCAATATCATTGTAGTTCAACAATTGTTAGACTATTTCTAACTTAAACCTCTCAATTGAAATCGAATTCAGGCGCTGTATTCAACTAATTCCAGTTCGCCGGAACTCCCCTGAGAGTCTTTATTTCCGTATGTGAAACGGTAAGGACCTTCAAACACATCGTTAACGTTTGTTTATCACTTCAATTCCACAATCGACTAATAAAAAACGGCTAATCGTCTGTTCAGTTGAGGTGCACAAAAACAGAGACCGACGCCTGCCGGAACTCTATAACCAATCGTTCATCGGTATGTTTTTTCCTCTAATTGTCATCCCTGCTATCTCTTATCAGTTTGTGTAATGCTTAGCAATCGAATTAACAAGTTTTAATGATGTAAACTGCTGTCGGTAAAAATCCAGTGAAGAAGACGAACTTTGACAATACTATAAGTATAATTAAAATTGGTAGTTTAAACGGGTTAGACACACAGTCCAGCGGTGGACTGTGTGCAAAATACACACGCAAGTCCCGAGTTCGATCCCTGCTACACGCACTCCTTATGTAATAAAATGCCTTTTTGTTTAAAAACTAAACCGGGTTAACTCAGTTAGTTGTTAAGTTTAATAAAAACCGAGATAATAACCAGGTTAGACACACAGTCCAGCGGTGGACTGTGTGCAACATTAAATCACACGTCGCGCGTTCGAAACCCGTCACTGGCACCGGTTCGTTGAATTAAAATGTTTTTGCAATTAAAAGAATTTCGGTTAAACTGAATAAGTATATAAATATAATTAAAAACAAGATTATTTCGGGTTAGACACGTAGCTCAGTTGGTAGAGCTGCGTGCACGCGTACGGGAGGTCTCGGGTTCGAGCCTCACCCGGCGCAAACTATGTCACTAACCGAACCGGTCAACAAGTCAACAGGTCAACGGTCAACGCAAAATAAACAATTTTTTTTTTATATTTTTATTTATTTAATTTAATTTAAAAATCAATTAAAAATACTTAAAAATAACATTTTTAAAGATAGAAAATAGCCTTAAACTCACAAAAATATATCTAAAAATTTCATTAAAATCCTTAATAAAATCCACTCATTTAATATATTTTTCCGTTATTATTTAGGTTAGTATTTCTCGTTGTTCCGCTCATCTAATTCGTGCGCATATCACCATCTCCAATCCAACGCACCCAATGTGAGTGAATCTTTACAAATTCCCCGTTTAATCACGTTTTGGGGTGTATCATGTGTCTTGTTATATATATTTAAACCATAGTGCATACATCATATCATGAACATGTGTATTCAGTTTGATTCTGTTGTGTAGTTATTATTGGATGCAATTTATTATTTTCAGTACATGCAAATTCATAGGCCGCCGCTCCCCATTACATTATGAGCGTTGAGCATGTTCCCCATTTCATTATGAGGTTGAACCTGGCGTGCCCACATACGATCGGCTCCGTTTGATTGAGCCTTGGTCGCACAGACATTTTCATTCTCAGTACATGCAATACGATCGGCTCCGTTTGATTGAGCCTTGATCGCACAGTTTCATTTATGTTATTTATCGTATGATGTTGGTATGTTCATGTATGCTGTCATATGTTATTGTATGTTATAGTTGTGACTGCTATTTGCCACTGCTTGATTATTTACATTTGCTCATCTATGATTATGCACAATTTTTCATTGATAAACTAACAAGTAATTCATTAATAAATGTTTATCTAATAAGGTTCACTCGCCAACTTATGTTGACCCAAAAACCCCCATTTTTACACATGATACAGGTGAACCAGCAGCAGCTAGGAACACGTAGGATTGGACTAGAAGAATAAAATGATTTAGAGTTGGGATTATTATGTTTGGTTTATTTTTCTTTGTATTGTATGAACATGTTTGGATATTTGGAAATGTAACTTTGACTTATTTAAATATGAAACATATTAGTAAATGTCATGAGCTTTGGTGATAACATAATTATGCCCCGACTCTTATTTCTGCTGCGGGTCGGGGTGTGACAGATTGGTATCAGAGCCATGACTATAGGGATATAGGATAGGTTATTAGACCTTTAGAGCCTATACTATAGTTGATTAGAAACTTATAAGATTCTTGTGTGTTACATGCCAAATTTCATGATGTTTATATGTTTTATGTTAAATGTTACATTCAACATTATGCACGCATGTTCATAAGTATGTATTATCATATAATGCCTATCATGAATCATATACTCATAACATATCACATCCATGAAAGCACACACCACATCATGATTGCTTTTACAATGATTTTTTTTGTGTTTTCAAATCTCATCAAAGTGAGTTCGCATGACGGGCATGTAGTAACTGGAAGGGTACCAGTACCGGTAGTCGGAACGTCCTGTCTAGGTTGGCATTCGTATAAATCCAAAATAAAGGACCAGTTTGCCTACCTGGGGACTAACGATGAGAGTACAAAGTACCTATTAGGCCAAAGCATGCTATACCAAACGTCGTGTGAGCTAACCCCACTTTGAGTTGTCATTGTGTCTACACCTGGACACGTTCCGACCAAACATCTCATGAACATATTTTGTGGTTTGCATTCGGGGGATGCGAGTGTTAAATTGCCAATACTAATGTGAATCCTACCAAGCCAATAGCCATGGGGGCCCCCATGACTATGTAGGTGAAGGTATGGGGGACATTTGAGGCCCAACATGAGCGAACCCAAGACATCCTATGGATGTAGTTGCATTATTGATATTTATGTTATTTTCATTTTCTTAAAGACACATGACACCTAAAAAGACACCATAAACTCACAATCTTCTCATTGTATGATCCTGTAGATGTCGTCTAGACAGCAACGAAGGGGTAAAAGATCAGGAAGGTCTCAGGAACGTTTGGCCACACAGATCGCGAAACAAATGGCCACGATACTGCCTGACATTGTGGTCCAAGTACAACAAGCCCTTGCTACAAATCCTACTAACCCTCCCCAACAACAGGACCAGAACATCGACAACCCTCCTACCAGCAAGTGCTCTTACAAACATTTTAAGTCTTGTGATCCTCCTAAATTTGAAGGGACCGAGGGTGTCACTGCTCTCCTACATTGGTTCGAGGAGATGGAAAACACCTTTCTAAACTGCGATTGTCCTGAGGATCGCAAGGTTCGATACGCCACCGGGAGACTATTTGGGGTAGCTCTCACTTGGTGGAATACTGAGAAAGGGAAGAGGGGAACTGAAGATGCGATGGCCTTAACTTGGGAGGAGTTAAGGGAAATCATGACTAGGCGTTTCTGTCCTAGAAGTGAAATTAAAAAGCTGGAGGACGACTTTCATTCTCTAAAGCAAAAGGAGGGTGATCACACTACCTATAACAAGAGGTTCTTGGAGTTGAACCAAATGGTTCCAAATTTGTTCACCCCAACCTATCGTCTGATCGAGCATTATATTCGAGGACTTCCCTCGAAAATCCAAGATTCAGTTCTCAGCGTTTCACCAGTAACACTTGAAGCTGCTATGGAGTTAGCAACTGAACTGACCGAAAACCGAATTCGCAATGGGAAGTTCAAAGAAGAGAAGAAGAAAGCCCCTGTTGAGGGACAAACTCCAAACCACCCCATTCCTTCCTCTAAGTTTGCTAACAAGAGGAAGCGCAACACCAGAAATTTTGCAGTTACTCAAACCAACTCCCCTATTCCTGCTGCACCCATTACTCAAGTCACTCCTTCACCCGCACCATACAGAAGACCCTACACTGGCCCGTTACCAAAATGTAACCGTTGCCAATATCACCATTCCCCTGATCATCCTTGCCAATATTGCACTGGCTGCGGTCGCGCAGGTCATACTGTTCAAACTTGCCGCATGCCTCAACGAACGAACCGCCACCAACCTTTAACCCAAACCCACCAACAAATAATGGGCCAAGCCCAACAATCCCTACTACTACCACCCACCCAACATTTAGCCCAAACATATTACCAGCCCAATTATCCTATGGGTCAACCAATGCGGGCTTGCTACAATTGCGGTGACCTGAGCCATTTCAGAAACACTTGTCCAAGGTTGGTTAATATTATTCATGCTCAGGCCCAAGCCAACCCGGTGAATTAAGCAAACCAAGCTCCTCCACCTGCAAGAGGGAGAGCTTTCAATATCAACGCTAACCAGGCCAGAGCTGACGGCAGTGTGGTTAACGGTACGTTCCTTATAAATGGTAGATATGCGTCTATGTTATTTGATACTAGTGCGGATAGAAGTTTTGTGTCTTTAGAATTTGAACCTATCTTAAACAAAAATCGGGATAAGCTCACGGAATCCATAACGGTAGACGTTGCGGATGGGAAACCAGTTTCGTTAAACTCTATTATTCGCAACTGTACACTCACCTTAAACGACCACGAATTCTCAGTCGACCTGATTCCTATGAAGCTGGGAAGTTTTGATATCATAATCGGTATGGATTGGCTTAGTCAACATCAGGCTGAAGTTGTATGTCGTGAAAAATTTATTCGTATTCCTCTTTCAAACGGTCAGACTCTTCGAATCATTGGAGAAACCTCGTCGAAAGGGCTCAGCTTAATGTCTTGTCTTCAAGCTCAAAAATATCTTCACAAGAATTATGTCGTGTTTTTAGCTCATATCATCAAAAAGAGAACCATGGAGAAGAAACTTGAAGACATTCCTGTAGTAAAAGACTTTCCACAAGTTTTTCCTGACGACATTTCAGGACTTCCTCCAGTTAGAGACGTCGAATTCCGTATTGATCTTATACCTGGTGCTACACCAGTTGCAAAGTCTCCTTATAGGTTAGCCCCCTCTGAAATGCAAGAGCTAGCCAGTCAATTACAAGAGTTGACTGACAAGGGATTCATACGTCCTAGCTCGTCGCCTTGGGGTGCACCTGTTCTTTTTGTAAAGAAGAAAGATGGATCGTTTCGTATGTGCATCGACTACAGGGAGCTCAACAAGTTAACAATCAAGAATCGCTATCCTCTACCTCGCATTGATGATCTTCTTGACCAACTATAAGGTGCCAGCTGCTTTTCAAAAATCGACCTTCGATCTGGCTATCATCAACTTAGAGTGCATGAAGAAGACGTCCCTAAGACTGCTTTTCGAACTCGTTATGGCCACTATGAATTCATGGTTATGCCATTTGGTTTAACCAACGCACCAGCTGTCTTCATGGACCCAATGAACAGAGTCTGCAAACCTTATCTTGATCGATTTGTTATAGTCTTCATCGACGATATTCTTATTTATTCAAAATCTAAATCTGATCATGAGCGTCATCTTCGACTCGTTCTTGCACTTCTAGAAAAGGAAAAGCTTTATGCCAAATTCTCCAAATGTGAATTCTGGTTAAAAGAGGTGCAATTCCTCGGGCATGTAGTCAATGACAAGGGAATACATGTTGACCCTTCAAAGATCAAAGCGGTTCAAGAATGGCAAGCTCCACGTATACCAACTGAAGTAAGATCTTTTCTTGGTCTAGCTGGCTATTATCGTCGGTTCATTTCAAACTTCTCTCGCATTGCTGTACCACTCACGGCTTTAACTCATAAGGGAAAACCTTTCATATGGGGACCCAAGCAAGAAGAAGCCTTTCAAACTCTTAAACAAAAACTTTGTGATGCACCAATCCTCACACTCCCTGAAGGTTGTGATGATTTTGTAGTCTATTGCGACGCGTCAGGGCAAGGATTAGGCTGCGTTCTAATGCAAAGAGGAAAAGTCATAGCTTATGCTTCGAGACAACTCAAGACACATGAAAAGAACTACACCACTCATGACCTAGAACTTGGAGCCGTTGTGTTCGCTCTTAAGATATGGAGACATTATCTCTATGGTACTAAGTGTGAAATATACACTGACCACAAGAGTCTTCAACATATCTTCAATCAAAAGGAGCTAAACATGAGGCAACGAAGATGGGTCGAACTTCTAAATGATTACGACTGTGAAATTAGATACCACCCTGGTAAAGCAAATGTGGTGGCTGATGCACTTAGTCGAAAGGGTTATGCGAACTCCATTCATCTTCTATGTTCGCAAATTATAACCGACATTAAAGATCAAATTCGAGAAGCCCAACACGTTTCAATAACAGAAGGAGATGTACGAAAGGAGATGTCCTGTGGAGCCGAGCTAAAAATTGAAACTAAATCTGACGGTATTCTGTATTACCTAGATCGTATCTGGATTCCTAACCACAACAATCTTCGTGAAACTCTTATGAATGAAGCTCACAAAACGCGATATTCTATACACCCAGGAGCCGATAAGATGTATCAAGACCTACGATACACCTATTGGTGGCCTGGAATGAAGAAGGATATTGCCGTTTTTTGTTTTCAAGTGCCTTACATGTTCCAAGGTGAAGGTTGAACACCAAAGACCCACAGGACTTCTGGTCCAACTGGAAATACCTGTATGGAAGTGGGAAAATATAACCATGGATTTCATTACCGGGTTACCTCGCACTTCTGGTGGGTATGACACTATATGGGTAATTATAGACCGACTTACAAAATCAGCTCACTTTATTCCTATCCGCGAAGATTTCAAGAACGAAAAGCTTGCTCGTATTTATATCAACGAAATCGTAAGCCGACATGGGGTACCGTTAAGCATTATTTCTGATCGTGATGGTCGTTTCACTTCACGAACATGGCAAGCAGTACAATCCGCTATGGGCACGCGATTAGATCGCAGTACCGCCTATCATCCTCAAACTGATGGACAGTCTGAGCGCACCATTCAAACTCTTGAAGATATGCTTCGAGCATGTGTTATAGACTTCAAGGGAAATTGGGACGCTCACCTACCATTAGTTGAATTTTCGTACAACAACAGCTATCATTCAAGCATCGGCATGGCACCTTTTGAAGCCTTATATGGTCGTAAGTGCCGATCTCCTGTATGTTGTCACGAAATTGGGGAAGCTCAAATTACTGGTCCAGAATTGATCCAAGAGACCACAGACAAGATCCATCAAATTCGAAACAATCTTCTAGCGGCTAAAAGTCGTCAAAAGAGTTATGCAGATAAACGACGGAAGCCCTTAGAGTTTAACATTGGTGATCATGTGCTTTTAAAAGTATCACCGTGGAAGGGAGTAGTTCGTTTTGGTCAAAAGGGCAAGCTAGCACCACGTTACGTAGGACCTTTCAAGATACTCAAAAGAGTAGGTCCTGTAGCATACAAGCTTGACCTACCAGAAGAACTCAACAGGATTCATCCCACATTCCACGTGTCGAACTTGAAGAAGTGCCTCGCTGATGAGAATCTCCATATTCCGCTGGAAGATATTCAGATTGATGAATCTATGCATTTTATCGAAAGACCTGTAGAGATCATGGACTTCGGAGAGAAACGTCTACGACGAAGTCGCATTCCAATTGTTAGGGTACGCTGGGAGTCGAAACGGGGACCTGAGTTTACTTGGGAACGTGAAGACTCAATGCGCGAAAAATACCCGCATCTTTTTCCTACTACTTCAACTACTTAAATTTCGGGACGAAATTCCTAAAAGTAGGGGATACTGTAACATTTGTAAAAATCGGGTTTTCAAAATCCGCTCCGTTTTGTAATCGAATATCAGGTTATAAAAGTTACGTTGAATATTTATGATTTTTTTGATTTAAAACGATACATAATTAATAAATAAACTAAACTATAAAAATTATATTTGATTAAAAGTTAAAACAAAATAAATAAAAAAATATGTTGCTGCCGGGACTCGAACCCGGGTCAGCCAAGAACAACTCCAACGACTTAACATACACTCACATCACCACTCCGCCACTTTGTGTTTTCTGTCATCTCTAGGAAACAAATGAGATTTATATACAGACTAGGTTAAACCGGTTTCGCCAACTGAGAAACGGAAATCGGAAAATCAATCGTCAAATCGCTTGATTTCTCGCGTATTCACGTTCATAACCGATGAACCGATGTCTTTAATCAATTCAGAGGTGATTGAACATAAATTTTCATTACTATCGGTTTTTATAACCGAAAAGAATCAAGGTCTCAATTACTTCAACTCTAGACCTCTCTCGCGACTCAGAAACGTCATACCAATACTCCATTTCACTCTCTTCACATTTTCAGACCGTCAGAACATCTAAATTAACTCGCCGGAATTTTCTGCAAAAGTCGCCGGAAAACCGTATTCAACCCCAAACGGTAAATCTTTCAATATCATTGTAGTTCAACAATTGTTAGACTATTTCTAACTTAAACCTCTCAATTGAAATCGAATTCAGGCGCTGTATTCAACTAATTCCAGTTCGCCGGAACTCCCCTGAAAGTCTTTATTTCCGTCTGTGAAACGGTAAGGACCTTCAAACACATCGTTAACGTTTGTTTATCACTTCAATTCCACAATCGACTAATAAAAAACGGCTAATCGTCTGTTCAGTTGAGGTGCACAAAAATAGAGACCGACGCCTGCCGGAACTCTGTAACCAATCGTTCACCGGTAGGTTTTTTCCTCTAATTGTCATCCCTGCTATCTCTTATCAGTTTGTGTAATGCTTAGCAATCGAATTAACAAGTTTTAATGATGTAAACTGCTGTCGGTAAAAATCCAGTGAAGAAGACGAACTTTGACAATACTATAAGTATAATTAAAATTGGTAGTTTAAACGGGTTAGACACACAGTCCAGCGGTGGACTATGTGCAAAATACACACGCAAGTCCCGAGTTCGATCCCTGCTACACGCACTCCTTATGTAATAAAATGCCTTTTTGTTTAAAAACTAAACCGGGTTAACTCAGTTAGTTGTTAAGTTTAATAAAAACCGAGATAATAACCAGGTTAGACACACAGTCCAGCGGTGGACTGTGTGCAACATTAAATCACACGTCGCGCGTTCGAAACCCGTCACTGGCACCGGTTCGTTGAATTAAAATGTTTTTGCAATTAAAAGAATTTCGGTTAAACTGAATAAGTATATAAATATAATTAAAAACAAGATTATTTCAGGTTAGACACGTAGCTCAGTTGGTAGAGCTGCGTACACGCGTACGGGAGGTCTCGGGTTCGAGCCTCACCCGGCGCAAACTATGTCACTGACCGAACCGGTCAACAAGTCAACAGGTCAACGGTCAACGGTCAACGCAAAATAAACAATTTTTTTTTATATTTTTATTTATTTAATTTAATTTAAAAATCAATTAAAAATACTTAAAAATAACATTTTTAAAGATAGAAAATAGCCTTAAACTCACAAAAATATATCTAAAAATTTCATTAAAATCCTTAATAAAATCCACTCATTTAATATATTTTTCCGTTATTATTTAGGTTAGTATTTCTCGTTATTCCGCTCATCTAATTCGTGCGCATATCACCATCTCCAATCCAACGCACCCAATGTGAGTGAATCTTTACAAATTCCCTGTTTAATCACGTTTTGGGGTGTATCATGTGTCTTGTTATATATATTTAAACCATAGTGCATACATCATATCATGAACATGTGTATTCAGTTTGATTCTGTTGTGTAGTTATTATTGGATGCAATTTATTATTTTCAGTACATGCAAATTCATAGGCCGCCGCTCCCCATTACATTATGAGCGTTGAGCATGTTCCCCATTTCATTATGAGGTTGAACCTGGCGTGCCCACATACGATCGGCTCCGTTTGATTGAGCCTTGGTCGCACAGACATTTTCATTCTCAGTACATGCAATACGATCGGCTCCGTTTGATTGAGCCTTGATCGCACAGTTTCATTTATGTTATTTATCGTATGATGTTGGTATGTTCATGTATGCTGTCATATGTTATTGTATGTTATAGTTGTGACTGCTATTTGCCACTGCTTGATTATTTACATTTGCTCATCTATGATTATGCACAATTTTTCATTGATAAACTAACAAGTAATTCATTAATAAATGTTTATCTAATAAGGTTCACTCGCCAACTTATGTTGACCCAAAAACCCCCATTTTTACACATGATACAGGTGAACCAGCAGCAGCTAGGAACACGTAGGATTGGACTAGAAGAATAAAATGATTTAGAGTTGGGATTATTATGTTTGGTTTATTTTTCTTTGTATTGTATGAACATGTTTGGATATTTGGAAATGTAACTTTGACTTATTTAAATATGAAACATATTAGTAAATGTCATGAGCTTTGGTGATAACCCAATTATGCCCCGACTCTTATTTCCGCTGCGGGTCGGGGTGTGACATCAAACGAGATAAGGGCTAAATCTAACTTGTTGGTAAGGGTCCACTAGAATGAGTATAGTGAAACTACCATCAAGGTGAGGATGTCACTCCTAACTTATTTTGGTGAAATCGTCTCGTTTGTATGATAAGAGTGTTTTCGTGCCTTCGTGTTTGTGGAAAAAGTGTCTTGAGGAAAAGTCATATGTACATTTTAGAGGTAAAAGAAGGAAAAAAAAGAAGCATATAGGAAGCATTTTGAATAATTAACATGGATAATCAAGAATGGTCAAAGTTCGGGATTCCTAATCATATACTAGGTCAAATCATGGAAATTTTCCTAATTCCCCATGGTTATGGCGCTGATACCAATCTGTCACATCCGAACCGATGGCGGAAACATTGGAGTGAGACGAAAACGAGATTGTAAAAGACATCACAACCACTAATTGTGATAAGTATTTAAAAAGTAATTTTCATTTCATTGCTAACGATTCAAGTACATGATTTGGAAACAAAAGTACAACAAGGTAACATAACAACTAAACTGCTAAACATGAATTAAAATTTGGTGTGTTTCTAGTCCTTCCTACCAGTTTCTTTTCAACGCTTTGTGATCACAATCCTGCAATATATATTAAAGTAACATGTTAACACATAAAGCATTGGTGAGCATACAAGTTTTTGGGGGATGTGATAATTGTGATAACATAAACCTCATTATATAATTCACTAAAGCACAAGTCACCAACGTAGTTGATGACTCAGTTGGTCATGAATAAAGTAAAAGTACAACTATCTAAGCTTGCTAAGTAGCCAAGTAAGAACAACTCGGGCATGTCATACCCAACATGGAAAATGTTGGAGGCGAGGTGAGGTTGACTTACTTTGATACTTGGAAGCTACTTAGCATTTGTCTAAGTCACTTAAACAACCAAGGGAGCTAGCTAGATGCCTTCATCCCAAGCATGGAAAGTGTTTAGGGGACGTGATGTAGCCTTGTTCACTTTATGTCTAGGAAGTTGTTTTAGTGACTTAGTGGTAAGAAGACAAGTAACAAATCGGTAAGTGAGGTAGTGGAACTAGGTTGGAAAGCCAAGGCTTCCATGGTTAACACTTTCACCAAAACACAAGTTTCACCATATTGGAGATGATGAATCTTGGATGGTCTCAACGTTTTTAGGTTGTTTAAAACCTTATCAAACCAGAAAGGTTAGAGGGTGTTTGCACCTCTAAACTCATAGCAATCTACCATACTCAAACTCTCTAACCATAGGCTTGGTTGGAAGTAAGGCATGTGCAAGATTTCATAAGATAAACATGTGTAAAGAAAGTGTCAGTAAAATTTTTATAAAAACAAAAAGTTTGGGCCTCAAAATGGTGATGTTCTACCTTAGTTTACATTGGTAAACTTGTGGAAACACGCCTAGAGGTGTTCCAAGCTTCAAGAAGAAGAAGAAGTAACAAAACATGGAGAAAAGTGAGGTAGAAGCTCACTTTTGAGCTTACGTATAACTTGCCTTCACTTGTATTTTCGGTTGATTAGAATGTGTTTGAGAGTGTTTGAGGGTTTGGAAAAGTGAAATGAAGGTGTCAGAGGCTTGGTTTTATAATGTTGAAGTAGGATTTGAGTTTTAATGGAGTTAGAAGGTGAGTGGGTGAGGATGGGGGTGGAAAATTGGCCAAACTATATGCACAAAACAACATTTTGCGGATTATGCCTTCTAGCCACCCGCGACGTGAAAAAGGAAGCCCCCCCAAGCACTTTCTTTTGGCCAAGTTTGTTTATTGACATTTTGGCCCCCAAACTCCTATATGTTCATCATTTTATGCCCAAAATTGTGTTTTTCATGTTTTCAAGCCTGCAACGCGTCTGAAAGTATGGTTTACGTATCACGTATGTATGAATGAAAACTCTGTCACACCCTGTCTTTTGCGGAAGCGTGTGTGTGTGACTTGATCAGTTTTCATTGCATTTGATTATAATCAACAACTACATGATTAAAACAACGTTATTCATCCATTCATAAGTTTAAAATATTACAAACCATAAGTTGTTTAAACTACCAACCATCACGAGTATTTAATTTGAGTTACAACCAACGTAAGTTTTAAAGTTCCATAAATGACTTATTTTACAAAAGTTCAGTTTTATGAGGCTTTGCATCCTATATCTCATCAAGGATGGGATATATGGATCAAACCCTCCCAAAAGTGGATGACATCTAGACTTGAAGTTCAAAAGCTTGATTGTAACGCCAGCACCAAGATCCGTCTAATCTCCTGAAATACATGTAAGTTGAAAACATCAACAAAAGTTGAGTAACTTCATGTGTTTTATGTATATACGTATCAAATGAATCTCAAAAACATTTGAAAGTTCCAGTGTCGAAAATAGGTATGTAGAACGTCTATGAAGATGTTGATCATTAATGTTTTGCAAGGACATTAATATGTGTGACGATATAGGAGGTACTCAACCCGCGTAGGCAATTTAAGTGTCGAACCCTCGATAGTGGACACAACAGCACTCTTAGTTGTCTCCCATGGACCATAGGTGGGGCTCGCCCGTACCCATTAGATCTAACCTTTGTTCCTTGGTCCTCAAAAGGATTAATGGCACCTTAGTTGCAGCCTATGCTCACATGATCTAAGAGTTCATTCCATAGTTCAATCATACCCTGGTTAACATGTATTTTCCCCCGAAAGTTGTAAACCGAAAACATTAAGAGAAAAGGGGGACATGAACTCACAAGTTTGCGTCCGTAATCTCGTGTACCCAAAGTAGATATCCTCAAGCCGTACGACTTCCTACACATGTACTAAGTTTTATTAGACGTTTAGGTCGCGTAACGACTCGTAGCCTTATTTGTTTATTAAGACTCGTTCTTGGGAATATTGTTAAAAATCATTTATTTTTAACTTGATTCGTTATGTATTTCTCACACGAATATTTTCCAAGTATAGATATACTTGTACTTGCGTATTTTACCAAGTATTGGTAGTGTATTCCGGTATATATTTATACGTATAGGAATACGTATTTCTTGTGTTTATTAAGTACTTTATACTTAATTTATGTATAATTTTCCGGAATACTAACATAATCACCAATATAATGTTTCTTAAAATATCTATATTTTAAGAGGTTTTTTATAGAAAAGCATCTATAAATTTATCTTG
This sequence comes from Scalesia atractyloides, assembly GCA_947069175.1. NCBI lineage: Eukaryota > Viridiplantae > Streptophyta > Magnoliopsida > Asterales > Asteraceae > Scalesia > Scalesia atractyloides. Next base: position 36,869,411 of record CAMTDV010000030.1, read on the forward strand.
GCAAAATAAGTATATTTTCGTATATATCTAAAAAATAAAATTTTAAGATTATGGTTAAGAATATACAATATATATATATATATATATATATATATATATATATATATATATATTTAGTTTTACAAAAAAATAATATATGTTTAGGTTGTTCATGAAAATATATATGTTTTCTCCCACAATAAAAATAATATATTTTCTCCTGTGACAAAATATGATATATTTTGTATTAGTTGTAAAATTTCATATTTTCTCCGTCTCTTCGGTTTCGAAAATACCGTTTATCACATTTGTCAAGTTGCTAATTTATTTCCGGAATATATATATATATATATATATATATATATATAGTCCAAATATTCATTGTCCGATTTGTCCATTATTTGGGTATATGATATATATTTATTTTCTTGTGATGTATTATTTTCAAGGTTCCTAATTTTAATATAACTAATATAACCATATATAAGTAGCACATAATTTGTGACATCTAAATATATACTTAGTCATTTTTATTACCACAAAAATCAACCTTCAATATTCATAATTTTATAACAAAAATTATGGCACCTTTTCATATTAAAACCAAGATTAAAGTTACTTGTAAACACTTGTTTAAAATTATTTTTCTAAGTGTTTAATTTTTACAAAATTTTTGCCATAGTTTCCCCTTAAAAATGGAGGTTTCCATGCTTAATAGCATATCATTTTCTTTTCAAAAATTCATCATCAATCATCAATAATTTACATATAACTTACCATAAGCCATATTATGAATTTTTACAACATGATGTGAACTTGAAGTTTTATAAAATCTTGTAGTATTTTAACATGATGTTTAACATGTTCATCTAACACTAAAAACATGATTTTTATTTTATAAAAATCATTTTTACAAGATTTCAATCTTTACAACTTACAACTTGATTTTTACAAAAAATCATTCTCCTTGCATTTTTCATGTTACATACACCTTCCTAGTTCCATTTAACCTTTTGAAACATGGACATTTTCCTTTGAAATCAAATCATGTAAAATCTAGTAGTAAACTTTAGTTTCTTGAAATATTCATCTTTGAAAACTCGCATTTTTAAGATTCACAACTTGTAGGAATCATCATCCTACACAAAATCATGTTCATCTTCAAGTTCATACTTAACATAAAGGATGATCAACATAGATCTTTCAAGATTCATCCTCATACTTGCTAGATCATGTTTTAAATCATCATGTAGTAAGCTTTTTATGATGATCTACATCATAACACAAGAAATCAACAAACAAGTTTATTACATACACTTAAACATCATTGATCTTCATGTTTTAAGCTTTATGTTCATGTTCATCTTCATGTTTTGGTGAGATTCTTTAGTTTACCAAGTTACATCTTACTTTAACCCTTAAAATCAAGTGTAAAAAAAGATCAAAGTGGCTTACTACTAGCACTATGGCTAGGGAAGAACAAGATGCAAGATGATGAAGAAAAGAGGTGGTTAATAGCTCCATAAGGTGGTCCTTCAAGTCTCCTTGCTTGAAACCTTCTTAAGTAGCCTTGATACACCTTAGAACACCCTTAGATTACTTGGAAAAGGATTAAAAAGTGGTGATATATGGTGGTGTGTGTGTGGTCGTGAGCAAGAGAAGGAGTAGTGAATTTTGTGCTAAGTGATTCTATGTTGATCTTCTTGTTCTTTTATCCTCCAACAAACATTTAACCATTAGTCCATGTGTTCAATATCTAAGTTGCATATCCTATTAAACAATTCAAGAAAATCAAGAGGGTGGGGCCCTCTTGTAACCGTGAATGAGGGGGGGGGGTTAACTAGTTGAGTTTTTATGTTAGTTAGTTAATCTAGTTAGGTTTTAAGTGTAAAGTTAAGGGTTTAATGTGTTTAGGGATTTTAAGGTGTAATATGATGTTTGATGGTTATAACTAGCTTTATAACATCAAAACAATGCTTCTAGCTAGATTTTGATGTTTCGGGTAGTGTCCGGTTATTCGTCGGGTTACCGGCTCGTTAAAGTGCTAAATAGTGCAGCTTAGTGTGCTTTGAGGCACCTTTTAGGATGGTTTTGATTCCCAACAATAAACAAGTTATTCTGAACCATTAAACCTCATTTCTGCATTATTTTCTAGTGTTAAATTGCTGAATTTTGCTGAATTCTGCAGAATTATGCAGTTTAAGTGTGTTTTGGGCACTTTCTGACACTTAAATCATCACTCGGAAGGCAGCTATATGATCCTAACTTTCCTACATACCATACTAGTGTAATCCTTGTTCTCGGGGCTCAATCTGTGTCTAAACACCATGTCTGTCTGAGTACTGAACTTATGTCAATACTTCTAGTTAGCCTGCTAGTTGTGCTAACTTTGTTTTGTGCACTAATTCAACCACACTAGGTTGCATGTAATAATGATAAGTAGTCATGCAATACGTAATGCACATGTATGTTCTTGAAAGAAATCAGGAAATCATTTATCTCATTGTTTAAATTATGCACAGTCATTAAGATACAAATTACTGTTTATATTGTACGGAAATTACCTGAAAAGTGCCAATTGTCACAAACTCGAGCATATAAAGTCTTGGTGTGCATGAAATTATGTATTAATGATCGCAAACAAGTATAACAAGTGTAAGTATAGAAGATGAATTTCATTATGATCGAAGTCTCGAATTACAAGTTTGGAAGTGAATTACTAGTACAACATTAAAAGTTTCTAAATATAGAAATACGTATATAACTTTTTAAATAAGGAAATCACTAGAATGCGAAGCGTTACAGTGAGTGAGAGAGAACCGATTCTTAAACCTGTGGTTGAAGGTTGGTATTTATAGTCGAAAAGTATGGAGAAGGAAATGGGCTGATAGGCCTTGGGCCAGACGTCATCAAGAAGGAATATCCGGTCTGCCCCCCCCCCCCCCCCCGACACGACAGATAATGTTTGCATAAGTAAATGGACGTTGGCACACGGTAATTGGAGCCACGTGGCCAGCCGAGTGTACTCGTTGTTGAATCTGTTATCAGCTGTGAGTGGGGATTATGGAGCAGTGAATGCCGCAAGATGATTGGCTACATGTCACCGCCCTTTTGTACGTTTTGTCTCCTACACGATTGATCATCGTGGGAAGTGTATTGGGCAGAGCCTGACACACGTCGATTGGCTGCAGGCTCATACTAGCTGTACTAGTCATGAGCTGTCAAGTTTGTACATGCGCTGAGAGGCCCACGCAGGCATTTTAAAACATAGTGAGTATTGAAGATCATAACCGTACCCAAACTTAATCATAGTCGTTTAATCACTCGTTTTGAACCCACCTAGAGGAGTCTTATTCTCATTGTAATCATTATCATCCTATCAAGAGGTTATCTCATTCTCGTGAGCTTACTTTTGGAGCAACTCATGAGCCCAAACTCACTTTGTATGGGCTTTTAACACTAAAGGCCCATAAAAGCAGAAAATGGTTGGTGAGCAAAATCGATTTTCAAGGGTTTAGGGTTTATGCTTCTGCGCCTCTTTACAAAATTTCATTCAAGGTCAGTTTCCACCTGAGTAATCTCCAAATTTTCATTGATATCTATTCAAGCATCGTTCCATTATTGCATCTGTAAGGCTAGGGTTTTGAGGTTTACAATTTCGTTTGTATATACATTGTTTCATATAGGTCGTGCTAAAAATCCCAATTTTTTTATTCGATCGTTGAATCTGCTATGTTTACATATATAAAAACATTTACTTGACCGTTTTAGGTTAAATTATATGGTTAATTTATTTGGAGTTATAATCATCTCGTGTTCTTCGATCTGAAAATGTGTAGCTGTAATATCTGTTTCTGTAGTTTAAACACGTCATCAGTATGTAATAATTGAGAGATGGATGATTGTCTGTTGATATATTGATGACAGATTAATAAATGGCTGTAAAGAAACCCTCACCAAAGTTGTTGAAGACAATGCCAGAAGATGTTGATATGGATCCTTCTGAATCTGATCCGGAAACAGAGTCAGGTTCAGAGTCTGAATCAGAATCAGAAGGGGATGAAGATGTGAAGTTAGCCGAGCCGTCAAAAACCGCGATATATAACAAAGAAGGAATACTTGATAAACTTGGGGATATCAGTTGGCCCGAGGATGTGGAATGGATCCATAAACTTTCACTTGACATCGTACAAGAGCAAGAAGTAGACGTGAATGATGACCTGGCACGAGAGCTGGCGTTTTATACTCAAGCACTGGAGGGCACGAGGCAAGCCTTTGTCAAGTTCCAAACCATGGGCATCCCGTTTCTCCGGCCCTCTGATTATTATGCTGAAATGGTGAAAACGGACACTCACATGGAGAAGATCAAGGGTCGGCTTTTATCTGAAAAGAGAAGAATCGAGGAAGCTGAAGAGAGGAGGAAGGCCCGAGAGAACAAGAAGAAGGCGAAAGAAGTACAAGCCGAGAAACAGAAGGAACGGGCCAAACAGAAGAAAGAGGAGATAGAATCTGTTAAGAAGTGGAGGAAGCAACGGCAACAGAGCGGGTTTCAAGGTGGTGACAAAGATGGTGATATGGGTTTATCCTTTGAAAATGGAAAGGAATCGGATACGTCTAAGAAGAACAAACGGGCCGGGGTTTCACCGTGGGATCGGTCAGGTGGGAAAGCGAAGCAAAGTGGCGGGAAAGGAGGGGGTGGTAAGAGGAAAAGTAGGGAGTTTAGAGATTCAAAATATGGGTTTGGAGGGAAGAAAGGTATGAAGAAACAGAACACAGCTGAAACCACAAATGATTTTAAAGGGTTTAACAAGGGTGACGGCTTCCAAAACAAGAAGAGAAAGAAGTGATGATAACTTGCAATACAAGAAAAAAAAAGAATTTTGTTCCTTTCAGGTGAGATTGTTGTTCAATCTGTATGTGTTTTCAATACTTATGTTTTAGTTTCATTTACCTGTTGGGTATACACTTTTGAACTACAATTATTCGCCCTTTATGTTGACGCTTTTCAAACGGTGTTGAAGGATCACTTTAAAATTTACTCCCATTCGTGTTAAAAAGAGTTATAAATAGTTAGGTCTATCATAATTCACTTGCGTGGTGTGTGACCCTGCTTTGAGACTCATGTAGTTCGGTTTACCTTGTTAACTCCTGATCCTAGAGTCAGCTACTCACATCACTGAGTTAACTACTGTCAGAAACAAGACAAAGCCATTATATTCAAGCTTTTCCATTGATTCTTTTTTACTGTGCTTTGATGTGCTGTTAGTACCAGTGGAAGAGTACTTGACTGATTTCAAAGTCGCCCATTAAAGATACTGTCAAGGCTGTTTATATGCACAAATGATAATGTTATATTACTTCAGTTTTATTAATTGTGTATATGTTTTATTCTAGGTCTATGAATATTATTAAATTAGTTTGAATGACCTCATCAAGGATATAACGATGCGTAATATTGACCTGATTTGAATGCCTCGAATTCAGTGAGTAACAATGTTTAAGAAACGCCTTGGGAGGGGAGGTCTTGGGTTCAAGTCCCACAGACGACGAGAGTGAAGAAATTTACCGTTAAAAACAAACAATGTTTAAGAAACGAACCGTTACCGGTCCATTAGTTGGACAAGAAAACAAGATGACCTCGTAACTATTTTAATAATCTTTTAAACAAGTACTACAACCTGATAGTTGCATTTTTAAAATTTTTTTACATACGTGGATGATTTATATTTTAAAATGTTGTACAAAAAAAATCAAAGATAATATGGTTCTTAATATCAGCTCAGTGGTCCCACTTTACATTTTCAACGTGGATTGAAGATTCACCAATACTTTTGCTATAATAAATGACTTAACAACAACTACTTATCTATAAAATATCCAAAATATTGCTGTCTTAATCGTTATGATTTGGCTAATTATGCGACAGAAATATTTTAAGCAAATTTTTTAAACCAGATAATTGCTTCAAAACAAAACTATATCTATTTATATAGTCAACTCTCATTAGCTTCCACACCACACCTCAACCATCCAAAAGCTTACACACCACACTATTCTTCTTCTACTTGATCACTTCCCACCTTATATAAACTCTCATCTGCTTCAAATTACACCAACCCACCTCCCCCCTACACACAAATCAAACACCATGTTTGAATTCACATATGAACTGATCATAGTTGCTAGTTAAAATCCACACTTGATATTTCTCATCTGCAATCTCATCATAGTCACTCTCATTCTTGTTAGCTTGGAACCCACCTCAAATTCTGATCACAAACACACTGCTACTCAACCGCCACCGCCACCTCTGCCTGCCGCTAATAAAACCACCACTCAGACTACCCGGCTTCAAGAAAGTGCCATCAATGTGTTGGTAGACGTTGGCCAAGTGTCGAATGATTGCAAGTCATCGGTCAAGGAGCCGGAGGATGATGAACTTAGAAGAAAAGTGGAAGAGTTTATTGAAAAGATTAATAGAGGTTGGAAAGCTGAAAATTTGAGTTTAGCCCATGGTTCATTGACTAGTTAAGGCCTTGGGTCAAGATCAAAACCAATGTGATTTTTTATCGTCTAGTTTATCATGATGGTCGGATAGATAATTCATAATAATCAAACTGGGCCCCGCGTGTACAAAAATTAATAATCAAATTTAATAGAAAAATGTTGCTATCTTTTTTGTTTATTTTCTTTGGGTGGAGGGCATCTAGCCGAGACGAAAGGGTACAATTGGTGTTCTCGCTTCCCGCCCAGTCTTCTTCAGACTATCCACATCAATGACCCAACCTAAATCAATCCAACCTAACCCAATCCAACCTTCTATTAAAAAGTAATATATTTTCTTATACCTACACAACTCAACTTTACTCAATTTTTAATACATATTCAGTCATTCACAATCTAATCCAACCTAAGTTTTAATTCAATAAATGTGGATATGATTATATTTTATTGTATTAAAAAAATAATAATATTAACAATATTCATTTTTATTTCAAAAAGAAAAATTACAAGTTATTTATCTTAAGAATAAAAATAAAGTGTATTTAAATCATTTATGTTTATATTAAATAAATATTTTTTTAAACAAACTTCATTTTTTAATAAAATTTACACCAACGCATTCAAATAAGAAATACAATATATTTAGTTTTATTTTTAAGTTTAAATAAGACAAATTATTTGAGAAATTTATTTATTAGGGGATGAAGCAGTTTTCAAAAAGAAAACTAAGATATATATGACAGAAATAAGTGAACTGAGAATGTGTATTATTCATTTAACTCTATCTCTTATATACATGCACATGTAGTGAAATGTGTAATTAGAAAATACAACAAAATAGGAGAAAAATCATGGTGAAATATCTGCATTCATAACCCTCCCCCTCAGATATATATTATTACATATTATACACTGTTAACAACATATTCCAGGATGATGTTAAATAGGTACTTCAGGATCTAAATAAATATACTGATACTACTGGATCAGTTATGTTGTCTCATTAAAAACCTTACTAAGAAAACCCAGTGGAACAAAACTTAGTTAAGGGAAAAAGAGTACAACGTGTGTAATTCTCCCCTGAATTCAACAAACATCTTTCAATATGTGTCGACCGATCTTGTGTGATAACTGCTCAAAATTGCTTCTAGGTAAAGATTTTGTGAATAGGTCGGCTAAATTTTCACTTGACTTGATCTGACGAACACCAAATTCCCCTTCTTTCTGCAAGTCATATGTTGACAAGAACTTTGGTGAGATGTGCTTTGTTCGATCACCCTTGATGTAACCTTCTCTGATATGAGCTATGCAAACAACAATGTCTTCACGAATAATTGTCGGCTCCTTCTTGACTTGTTCTAATCCGCATGCTTCTTGTATGTGATTAATCATTGATCTCAGCCACACGCATTCTCGACCGGCATCATATAGTGCTATCAATTCGGCATGATTTGATGACATTGCTGTAAGAATTTGCTTAGTTGACTTCCAAGAAATTGATGTGCCACCATATGCGAATACATAACCTGTTTGAGATTTTGCTTTCTGTGGATCTGATAGATATCCGGCATCGGCATACCCAACAAGTTGGGACTTTTGATCTTTCTGGTAGAAGAGACCTAAGTCTTGTGTCCCGCAAATATACCTGAATATGTGTTTTATTCCATTCTAGCGTCTACATTTTGGGTTTGAACTATATCTTGCTAGTACATGTACCAAGAATGTAATATCGGGTCTCGTGTTATTTGCAAGATACATAAGGACACCGATCGCACTTAAGTATGGTACTTCTGGACCAAGTACTTCTTTTCCTTCTTCTTGAGGGCGGTAAGGATCCTTATGTGGATCTAGCGGCCGAACAACCATAGGTATGCTAAACGGATGAGCTTTGTCCATATTAAAACGTACTAACATCTTTTGGATGTAGTTTGATTGATGGAAGAATGTACCATTACGCAAATGCTCGAACTACAGGCTGAGACATAATTTTGTTGTATCAAGATCTTTCATCTCAAATTCTTTCTTTAATATATTAGTAGTTTTTTTCTATTTCTTCAGGAGCTCCAATGATGTTTATATCATCAACATAGACTGCTATTATAGTGAAATTTGCGTGTGATCTTTTTATAAAGACACATGGGTTGATTACATCAGACTTGTATCCTTCTTTTTCGAGATATTCATTGAGTTGATTGTACCACATACGACCAGATTGTTTGAGACCATATAAAGATCTCTTTAGTTTTATAGCGCACATATCTCGAGATATTGATTTTAATGCTTCAGACATTTTTAATCCTTTAGGGATTTTCATGTAGATGTCATTTTCTATTGTCCTGTACAAGTATGCAGTGACGACATCCATAAGTCTCATTTGAAGTCCTTGTGAGATTGCAAAGCCAATTAGAAATCTATGGGTTATCGCATCCACTACAGAGGAATACGTTTCCTCATAATCAACTCCCGGGATTTGGGAAAACCCTTGTGCTACAAGGCATGCTTTATATCGTACAATCTCATTCTTTTCATATTTTTTAATAGCAAACATCCATTATAACCTACTGGTTTGACATCTATGGGTGTTCGAACTACAGGTTCGAAAACACTTGGCTTTTCAAGCGAACCTAACTCATCCTTTATGTCCTCTTGCCATTTTGGCCAATCATTTATGTGCATGCTCTCTTCTAGAGTTTTAGGTATGTAATCATTTTCATTGATTACATCCATTGGTATAGCATATGCGATTATATCATTAACACGTGTTTCATTTCGGTTCCATAATATACTATATTGTACATAATTAATAGAGATCTCATTTTCGTTTGGTACCAGTGTGTCTTTTGGAATTTTATTTTCCTCTGGAATTATATTATCTCTTCTAGGACTTTTACCTCTTTTGGGGTTTCATTACTAAGTTTTCACCAACTCATTTATAAAGCGTTTACGCGCGTTCTTATCTTTAGAACCTATTGGTCTCCCACGCTTTCTTTGTATGGTAATCGCTTCTGGGATTACTTCAATTCGAGCAGGTGCATTTGATGCTGGTATATATGACTTTGTCACCCTATTTGTGTCTGTGAATGCATCTGGTAATTCATTTGCGATTCTTTGCAAATGTATAATCTTTTGGACTTCAGATTCACATTGACCACATCGGGGGTCGAGATTTGATAACGATAATGCATTCCTTGTTAACTCTTGTGTTACCAGTCTTTATTTAGTATTATCTCCTCTTAAGACTGGAAATAATGTCTCATTAAATTGATAGCCAGCAAAACGTGCTGTAAACATGTCACCCGTTAATGGTTCTAAATATTTAATAAAAGATGGGGAGTTAAAAACCAATGTAAATACCCAGTCTTCTCTGTGGCCCCATTATGGTACGTTGTGGTGGCGATATCGGTACATATACCGCACAACCAAATATTTTAAGGTAGGACAAATTTGGTTCTCTACCGGAGACCAGTTGTAATGGGGAGTCTTCATGATCGGCAGTTGGTCTTAATATGATAAGTGCAGCGGCGTGTAGAATAGTATGTCCCCATGCAGAAGATGACAATTTACATCTCATCAGGAGAGGTCGAGCGATTATTTGTAATCGTTTAATTAATGATTCAGCTAAACCATTTCTTGTACGAACATGAGCTACCGAATGTTCAACTTTTATCCCAATCGACATACAATAATCGTTAGAAGCTTGGGATGTGAAGCCTCCTGCATTATCCACTCGTATGGTTATTGAATTTTTCAGGGAAATAAGCTCTCAATTGTATGATTTGGGCAATAATCGGGCAAACGCTACATTTCGGGTAGCTAAAAGACTCACGTGTGACTATCGCGATGAGGCGTCAATTAAGACTAAGAAATAGCGGAATGGACCACAAGGAGGATGTATTGGCCCACAGATATCCCCTTGGATTCTTTCCACAAGTGGGGGGTTTTCTTGTGTCAACTTAGTTGGTGAGGTCGAGTAATGAGTTTACCTAGAGAGCATGCAGCACATTATAAATCTTGTGAGAACAAGACTTTTAATGTCTTAAGAGGGTGCTCATTTTCACTTTTAATTATTCGCCTCATCATTATGTTACCAGGGTGACCTATTCGTGTGATACTCGGCAAAAATCCCGGTATTTCGTAAAACTTGAACAACTATTATAATATACATTTACGCGTTTCCGACTTGAATATATTTAAATGAGTCCTAAATGTTTAGGATTACCCAATAATCATAGCTTAGTATGATAACGGATCCACCACAACTGAAAACAAATTAAACTATGTCTTAAACTGGCAGCAGAAACGCGAACAAACCGTACTGGTCAGAACTGGTCGCGGTACAGTCTGACACGACAAAAGCGAGACATGAGATATGTCTGTATGGATATTTCATGAAAACGTTGTCTAAAACATATATGTGCCTTATACTTTTAGGAAATTCTATTTAAATCACGAATTGTCCATGAGCGCTGAACAATACAGTAATCCTGCAGAAGTGTACAACATTTCGCAGAGCGAAACAGTAACTGTCTGAAAACCCGAAACTAAGTATTATATTATAAATAATATAACGGTAATTAAAAACGAAACAAAATTCATATTCGAATCCTATTGCAAAAAGCTAGACAACTAGTTCAGTAAACTGCGGGACAACCGAGCCGGTACCGGAACTGTGTCAGAAATAATAAAATTGATAGTCCAAAATTTTGGATTGATAAATCGGATAATAAAACATGTGCAAAATCAATTTTATTTATAAAATCATATAAGTTATGCACAATACCAGTAATCAACCCGGTATAGGATCTGAACCAACTTTTTCAACCGAACAACGAACTGACAATTTTATGGGTTAGTTGGACCTAGTGTCACGTTACTTCAAAATATTAAGCCTTGAATCACCATAGAAAATTTTATATGAATAATCAAAGTTCATCAAAGATTATATATAATACAAAGTAATATATATATATATATATATATATATATATATATATATATATATATATATATATATGTATATATATATATATGTATGTATAGGGAGAGGATCATGAGAAAACTATATATAAATGAGAAAACTAGAAAACTAACTAAAAAAGCATAAAAACATACAATTTTTTTATAAAAAATCGCCACATTTTATGTATAAAAAAACTTTTTTTTCAAAAAAAAAAAAACTTGTACTGTACATGTGCATTATATGTTTATGTTGCACATGTGCATTATATGTTTTTTTTTATTTTTTTTAAAGTTTTTTTATATAATATATATAGCGAATTTTAATAAAAAAATCAAAAAAAAAATGATATGTTTTTTGGCTTTTTTAATTAGTTTTTTGGTTTTCTCATTTAAACTAGTTTTCTAATGATCCATCCCCTATATATATATATATATATATATATATATATATATATATTATATATATATATATATATATATATATATATGAAAACCACCCCATTCCCATATTGTACACGGTTTTGGGGGGATTTCATAGGGCCCCACCAAATCTTGTATACTGTGTTGTCTAATTAGAGGAAGGATTAGTGTGGATTGTGTAAGAACCTAATCAAAAGTACAAAACTCTTACACTTCTCAAATCTCCTCATTCAACACAACACAAAAGTTTTACAATTTCCTTCTCTTTCTTCTCCAAAAATCGGCCAACATCAAAACACCTTCACTTTCAACTTTTTAAAAATCAAACTCAAGAATATCATACAAACATGGAGGTTTTTGAATGATTAAGTGCATTTACAAGAACTTGTTGAAGCTTGGAAGCACACTTGAAGCACATTAGAAGCACTTGGAGCTCTTGAATCTTATTATCTTTCTTCATATCTTCATCTTATTATTCTAGCAAAGTTGTAAGAACCATAAACCTATTTCTACATTCTTAACATTTTGATTTTCTTAAACACTCAAGTTCATCTCGAATCCATCACATTAAACGCACTTGAAAAATAACAAGAAAACAAGAATCATACTTATGATCATAATATTTTTAGATGATTTTTGATGAACTTGGTTTAGTTTCATGAGTATAAACTTGAATCTTGCATTTTATGAACACACGACCATGATCTAAACACATGCATGTTTAGATCTAGCAAGATTCACCAACAAAACATCATAAACATGGGTTTTGAACTTAAAATGGTAAAATGCAACTTGTGAAACATGAAGGATTATTTAAAACCCAAAAACTTGAATTTTTATTAAATTGAATAAATAAAGTTTCCATATACGGAAAGATCATGAACATGAAATTTGTTACTAGAGGGGTTTCAAGCACATGTTCATCTTTAAAACAACATCTTATGATATCTAAAATATGGAATTATAAATGTAAGTGTGATTTACTAATTTTTGACAAAACGAATAAAGTTTCCTCTTCAGGAAAGTTTAGACTATAAAATTGGTTCATGATATTTTTGTTGGAAATATTGGATAATATTGATACTTGATGATTTTGAAGTTGAAAATGATAAAAAAAACAAGTTTTTATAAACTTGGGAAACGTCCATCGTTCAAGGGAAACTATGGCGAAATTTTTATAAATTCATGAATGGTATTAAAAGTGATAAACGGGAGGTTTAACAACTATGAATGACTTGGAATTTATAACAAAACTAAACGGATTTTGGACATAAATGTGTAAGTTCATATTTTACTAAACTAAAAAGTAGTAAAGTATATATTTAGAAAAATATATACTTTAAATGATCATCAAGTATCATGACATATTTTGTGATATATTTTGTATATAGATCAAGTAGGATTTAATACAAAAATATATGGTTACACAAAACTTCACAATACGTATAAACCGTTGACAAGTGGAAGTTAAAAACATAAAATGTCCATCCTTGGACATACACAAGCAAAACGAACGGACAATTCGGACAAAATAGATATATACATATATAGCGCAAAACAAATCGGACGACGAAATCAAATCAAACCGACACTAAATAAATGGTCACTACAAAAATATTAGCCGTGTCACACACTAAGAAAACGAGTGGTTATGAAAATGTGAAACATATTTTTATAAAAACTAGATTTTTATAAAAATAAATACAAGTATTATTATTTTTGTGGATTAAGCCTATTTTAAATACTTTGACTTATTATTTGGGCTAAGATAATTTTAAGTTAAATTTGGGCTCAAGCCCACTTTTATAAACAAGCCCACTTTATATAAATTGTTTTGGGCTAAACCCACTTTGTAAAGTTAATATGGACCAAGCCCACTTTTGTGAAAGAATACATTTGGGCCAGGCCCACCCTTTCATGGACTTCCTTTGGACTAGGCCCACTTTTATATAAATCAATATTGGGCTAGGCCCATACACATGAAACTAACTTGGGCTAGGCCCACTCTTACAAAACAATTTGGGCCTGATCCATTAAGAACAAAACTATTTGAGCTTAGCCCACTCAATTAAGGAAAATTGGGCTAGGCTCACACAAGTTTAAGATATTGGGCTAGGCCCATACTAATTAAACCAACTTGGGCTAGGCCCACACATATAATCCAACTTGGGCTAGGCCCACACTAATTAAAGATATTAGGCTAGACCCACACATATAAACCAACTTGGGCTAGGCCCACACAAGTTAAAGATAATGGGCTAGGCCCATACCAACTAAACAAACTGGGTTAGGCACACACACATGAAAGCAAATGGGCTAGGCCCATTTATACAAGGTCAACTGGGCTAAGCCTATATACCCTAAACCATGACTTGGGTTCACAACTAACATATGGGTTAGGCCCATTCAAACATAAAACAACAAAAGATATGTATATATATATATATATATATATATTATATATATATATATATATATATATATAAACAAACGAAACAAACAAACATAAGTATGGATTCAAGATGAGATACTTGAATGAAGAACACAAATAAACTTAAGTTTCTAATGAGATTAGAACACTTGTAGGTTGTGAAACCAACGAAGAAACCGAACTAAAACGAGTTTTGGTTGGAACGCAAACCAGTGAGTTCATGTTTCCCCCTTTTACTTAAACGTTTTTTTATGGATTTAAACGCTCGGGGATGTATACATGTCGTGAATTGTATAGCGGGAAGAAAATGGAACCAACTAGATCATATGTGAATAGGTGTTTAAAATCAAAGGGGCCATTAATCAATAACAGTAGCCGAGGAACAATTGGATAGATCTATTGGGTGTGGACGAGCCCCACTCTGAATAAAACTTTGTTCGTTCAGAGTGCTTTTATGTCTAAAACTTGTGTCGATGACACTGATAAATCATCACGGGTTGGTCGCCTCCTAGTTCGGCATACAGATTAGTGTCCTTGCAAAACACTAATGATCACACGGATTTCATTTTTAAGCTATACAAACAAAACTTACGATTGCAAATGTTTTTGAAGATTCATTTGGCACTAAAACTAATAACATGAATTCACTCAACCTTTGTTGACGTTTTTAAAACTAACATGTATTACAAGAAACTAGTGGACGAACCAAGGAAAAAGCGTGACCGTGCAATGATAAACAAGGCTGTGGAAAATGTTGTTTTTGGTTGTTGGTTGTTGTTTTAAAACTATGTATTTTGGGAACTACGTTATAATGTGAGGTACTTTCAAAACAAACTTTTGGTTGTAAATAAGTTTGAATAAATGTATAGATGAAAACTCGTTATGTTTTACATGGTTTGTTTACTTGATTGAATGCTATAAATATCGCTCTGGCCACACCTCGCAACGCTTCCGCTAAACCGAAATTCGGGGTGTGATAAGTCGGTCATGACATATTGTGAATGTGTCTTTATCTAGTAACTTCTGGTTACTCACCACCATGTATGATTCAATAGTAGTAATATTAGTACAATATAATCCAAAGGATAAAGCTTTTAGCTTTTCAACAATGGTATCTTTGCCATTTCATTTGAAGTAACTTGTAAATATTCAATATTATTGTCGGAAGTTGTTTTGAGGTGGTAACCATTTTGTCGAATACTTTTAAAACTAAGTAAATTTCGTCTTGATTTACTAGAGTATAATGCATCATTTATAATTAGTTTAGTACCCGATGGTAATGTAACAACTCGTATTTCCGTTGTTATTATTGTTTCCATTTATTTCATTTGTATCCGTCATTGAAATCCGATATTTGATTAAGGGAATGGTTTATGTTTACTAAATACATTTTGTCACAATTATATTACATCTAAATGCCTATTAAACGGAACGCTAACTCAACGCAATCACGAGTAACTACGTTACCTTAAGAGACGAGTGTGTTGTTGTACAATAACCACTTGTGCCTTCGACATCGTTTATCACATCGCATCGCAAACGCAGTTATTTATGTTACGTTATGTGTTATGTGTTATGGTGTGCTTTATGATTTATGGTTGTACTCGCTATCTCAACGCTCCCACTCGCACGAACCGCTTAATCGTATTATTTTATCATTTAAAACGCTTAACGTAACTATCTAATACGAACCGAATCACCAAACGAACACCTAACGTGAAAATAACGAACAAAACTTGCCATCAGGCCAAGTTCGGCCGAAGTTGGTACCCCCACCTCGTCCGAACTTGTTCAGGCAACAACAACTCTCCAAATCAAGAAAGTTCACTCGAACTTGCACAAAATTCAAGCAAACTGGCCAAGTTCGCCCGAACTTGTGCCAAGTTCGCTTGAATTTGTGCCAAGTTCGGCCGAACTTGGTCTCCACCAGCTCATTATCTCCTCACCTGTAAATACCCAGCACCTCCATTCGTGTTCTCCTTGCTACAAGTTCGCCTGAAAGCTCCCAAAACCGAAAACCTTTGATTTCCAAGTAAGAATCAACCTGTTTTCATGCAAACAACAACGTTTTACTGCGATTTTGCACAAGGACTACCTTCATTTTCATCAAATCTCTTCTGTTTATGAAAATCTTCATCTTTCTCTACAAAACTTCTACTTTCACTTAGATCTACACTAAACGAGTGTATTTGGGCTTAGCTTTGGCTTCCCAAGCTAGAAATCTTTATGATTTCGACTCACCAAGTGTTAGATCTAAGAAATACCTTTTAAAGCATTGATTTTTACACAAAATACGGACTAATGACGTATGTTTCGTTCACTATAAAGTGGAACGAGGCGTTGTCAAGCAAGATCTTAGATCCAGAAGCACAAGGACGATGTCGTCACCTTGCACGAACTGGACTAACTCGTACGAACCATCAAGTTCGTCCGCATTAGCCCGAGTTCCTGTAAAGTGGCTAAAACTCGCTACAAAAGACCTCTCCAACCTATGTTTTGCTTAGTAGCTTATGGTTGGAGGGATGGACACTCGATTTCCTCAGCAAACGACGCACGATTTGGTGACCAAAACAACCTAGTTCACTCCAAAAGGATCAAGTTCGCTCAAAGTTGTCACCAGATTGGTGACCAACTTCGGCCGAACTTGTTCCATCTTCAAGAAAATCAACCAAGTTCGCCCGAACTTGTCAAGTCTCCAAGGAAACCAGATAAGTTCGCCCGAACTTGTACAACCTGTAAGCAAACATGTCAAGTTCGCCCGAACTTGCACAAATCCAAGGGATTTGGTGCAACTTCACCCGAACTTGTACATTCCAGTAACATTTCAAGTAAGTTCGCCCGAACTTGTACCAAATCCAAGAGATTTGGTACAACTTCGCCCGAACTTGTTCACTGCTCCTTCACGTTTTGACCGTTTCAGCAATTCGGAAGACTGATGCACTTTTGTTCGCGTTACAGGCTGAACCGGCGCTCCCTTCAATCCATATCAGATCCCATCTCTCTCTTAACGCACCAACAGTGAGTATACTTGAACCCTTTTTACGCTTAAACGCACTTTTGGGTGTTACATACGTTCCTATATCAAATCACATCACACAACTCAAACGCTTACTCGCAATCCGCTGATACATGACTATACGTGATATCTGTTGAATTGTATGTGTTACTTGATTGTTAGTACGCCACCCTTAACATGATAGCTAGCTAGAGGTTGACCCTCCTCCCGGAGGCCCGGAGTTGTTAAGGCTCGCATTTTCTTTTCGCATTTATTTTCTCTTTAGGACGTGGACACTTGTTCGCGTGCCTCGCACTCGCGGTTTGTTGGTTTACTTGAATCTAAGTAGTTACATAGTTCACTTCTCTTATGTATGTCATGCGGTGTATGCTAAACGCTTTTATATCTATTATGTACACAAACCTGTATGCTCACCTTTACTTAATTGTATTGACTTTCTTTTAACGTATGTGACAGGTCGATGATTCTCGCTGCAAAGGATTAGGATCTATCTTTAGAAACGCACCTAATAGAAATCTAGGGAAGATCGGATTGGATTATGTTTAAGAGATTCTTTGATATTTGTAATAATTTTTTGGGGGATTTTATGTTTGATAGTATGTGATATTGAATGCTTAAATATTATCGCTTAAATAATTGTTATGGATTCTCTTGAGCAATCTGATTCGCCTAGTGCCGCGTCCCGATGTTTCCGCCATCGGTTGAGGTGTGACAGGTAATATGATGCTTGCTCTTCCAGAGCCTTCTATAAGATCACATACACTAGAAATAGTACCAACAAGTGTCTCTGCAAGAGACAACTCAGTGAAAAATTTCTTATGTTTGAGAATATTGTTGGTAGTACCATATCTACGAGACATTCATAACCAATGATAGCTTTATGGAGCTTGTAAACATATTTCCTCTGGAAATAATAAAACAAATTAATTTAACGAACTACTTGCTTGAGTATGATAAAATAAACATCCACAAATATGAATCAAACATCACAATATTTTAAATGAAACCATAAGAGTAGTTCAAACACAAAATACCATAAGAGTTTAAAACATAATCCAAAACAAAGAAAAGAAACCATAGTCTAAAAAACATCACATAAAGTTCAACCGTAGGATGTCACTAATTTTAAGTGAAGTCAGACGCGTCCAGATGAGTGTCTTATAGTGGTGTAGGAGATGACGTATTAGGAGCATTCTCAATCAGATTTGTCTCAATTCTCTGTTTCTTTCATCATCCATTGATAAGCTTCAACGAGATGTTTGGGGGTGCGACATGTGCCGGACCAATGATTTGACATTCCACATTTATAACATATATTGTTTCGGCTCCCGCTAGTTCTCCCTCTAGGAGGTCGTCCTGTGTTATGTCGACTCGATTCGCCACTACTAAATTTAGAATTTTGAGATTCTCGTCGCCATGTATTGCTCGGTCCATGGCCGCGACCTCTACCTCTCCCATGTCCGCTTTGATAATTTGCCACATTGGCTTCTTGCAATGGGCTTGCACCGACAGGTCGTGCTTGATGATTTTGTAGTAGGAGCTTGTTGTTTTGCTCCGCGACCAACAAACATGATATTAATTCAGAATATTTTGTAAATTTACGTTCCCTGTACTGCTACGACAGGAGCATGTTTGATGCATGGAACGTTGAAAAAGTTTTCTCAAGTATGCCTCCGTCGGTTATTATTTCACCATATAATTTTAGTTCATAGATGATGTGAAAAAAAGGCATAGTTTGTACTCGCTAACACTTTTATAATCTTGTAGCCTCAAATGAAGCCATTTATAGCGAGCTTTAGGGAGCAAAACCAGCTTCTGGTGGTCAAATCTTTCTTTAATATTTTTCTACAATTGGAGAGGGTCCTCATCAGTAAGATACTCCCTCTTTAAGTTTTCGTGAAGATGGTGAAGAAGGAATATCATGGACTTAGCCTTATCTTGAGCGGAGGTTTGATTCTCATCATTGATTGTCGCCCCTAGATTATTTGCTGTCAGATGAATTTTTGCATCAAGAGTCCATGGGAGGTAGTTATTTCCCGAGATGTCAAGTTCGACAAATTCGAGTTTTGATAATGGTTGAATTTGGAATAACAGAAAAACTGAATGGTTATTGCAAAATAGTGGCCTCAACACAACAGCCACCGAACAAGAACTTGAGGGATCTTCAAAGAAATATAAAGCAGGTGCTGATATCGTGATAGAAATAAGTGAAAAATGAGAAGTGTGTATTATTCATTCTCTATCTCTTATATACATGCACATATAGTGAAATGTGTAATTAGAAAATACAACAGAATAGGATAAAAATTAGGGTGAAATATCTGCATTCATAACAATATAATATATTTAGTTTTATTTTTAAATTTAAACAAGACAAGTTAAACTTAGCTAAACAATGAAAAAGAAAAACCAATCAAAGTTGGACAAGTGGCCAAAAAAAGTGAGCAAATTTTGAGATACTTGGGCCATGCCTATGTCGTTCAAACTGCCAGGTCGCCACTTTTTTTCTATTTCAGAAGCAACTTAAATGATGCAGTTTCGCGTGCAATTAAATGGCTCAAGAAAACAATTGATTATCAAAGATGATAAAAGGAACCGAAAGGTTCAAGAACAATGTTCTTCAAATATTAATCAACCAAAAACTCATAAAACATAAACCCTAGACATCCTATTTATATGATAGGAATTGTAATTCAAAAGGAAACTAAATAATATAGAATATTAAATTTAAATAAATTAAGAGATAATTAAAGAGATCGGGTCTATCCGCATCATTCTCACCGTCTTCAAAAAAAACTCGTCCTCGAGTTTTGCCTATGAACCAAAGCCACCTGGATCAAAAGGAACATCAACCCGATTCCTCCTTGTTATTATCAACATGACCCACCTAAACAGTCCAACTTTACGAGTCTGCTCTTTCAACTTTAGATATGTTCCTCATGGGTCAAAGGGGGTATTGGAGTGTATACCTTCCGCTATCGACTTAACTCGCTCAAATAGTTCAGCTCCAACCCAATAGTGATATAATTGTAAATCATGGATCTTGTTGCCTTTTTGCATAAACTGATTGTTTAGCTTAGTAACTTTTGCGTCAATTTGATCAATACGAGGCATATAACAATGGAGTTTCTACATACTCGACATCACAGCCTTTAACCAACTTTCGAGACAAAACATTGTTCCACATTTTGCTCCATATGCATATTCTAAATCATTAACCACCAAGCCATGAGCATTTATATTATTACCCTCCTTATTTTCCCAGCATGATTCACTTGATACACTATGATAACCTTCACTTGGCCCACGTGTATACCTTATAACCATTTGATTGCCCTATGATATGTTATTATAATTATTATTGGAAACACCTCCCACCTTTGTAGCAATCACAATATTTTTCTTTTGAATTTGAGATTTCGTATTTAAAAATCAAACCTTTCATATTGTTATCCACAAAATCTAAATGCTCCATGCGTGTCGGCAAGATTGTTGTGCCATCCAATAATGGTGCATGACCACCCATAGCCTCCATATCACCACCAATATTCAACATAGGACCACCTTTAGTGATCGAATTATCGTCATAAACATCGCCGAACCCCTCTTGAGTGGATAACCTGTTAAGGACCTGATTCACAAATAAATATTCGTCCTCATCGAAATCTCTTCCATTTTCATCAAACATGGGCCCGTCATCAAACTTAGACTCATCTTGAGATTCGGATTAAGTTGGCTCATAGAACCAAGGGTTAGAATAGCACGAAGGATGCTCTTCCTCCTCGTTCTCATCGTCCCAGACGATGCTTCCCGATTCGGTTTCCTTAACATGCATCTCCCGTTTTAATTCAAGATCCCGGACTCGTTGACGGAGCCGTCTGATCTCTTCAAGATCCCGGACTCGTTGTCGGAGCCGTCCGATCTCTTCAAGATCCTGAACTCGTTTTCGGAGTCGTCTGATCTCTTCAAGATCCCGGACTCGTTGTCGGAGCCGTTTGATCTTCAGATCTCGTGGATCATAATAGACTTCATCGTTGCCTCGGTCGGCGAATCTATGAATAGGGCAGGGGCGGATCTACACCCATCGAGGAGGTTCCCAGGAACCCGTTAGGTTTGCAATTTATAATCCTAAAAAATACTGAAGGAACCTTTAAATATTTTATAAAGGAACCTGTTAATAAAACTGTGTTCTTGCACAATGGTAAAGCGCCTTGTAAATGTTGTTAAGATTCTGAGTTCGACTCCGTTAGGGAGTTCTTTTAACTTTTTTTCTCCTTTGAACATTACCTCGCTTACAAAGGCCCAATTACAATTGGTTATTGGGTTGTTTGGATAAGGTTCCTTGGTTTGGTAAATATAACACCTTTTGGAAATGGTTCAACTTCATGAGTTTCCAAGAAAAGCGAATGGTCCTTTAACTAATTTATTGAACTTGTTAGCAGATTTCATTAAAGCCTAAAACACATAATCCAAAAGTAAGAACTGAAGTGTCGAAGTTAACCAAATAACATACAACATGATCACAAAAAGCAGAAAAAGTCATGAATTGTTAAATTATGAGCCAAAAGACAAACAATTATTCATAACAAAATTTGCAACGTTGAAATTAGCTAACCTTTGTTAAAATCAGAGGCCCAACCTTATTAATTGTTTTTTTTTTGTTGATCGAGCTTTCAATCGCCTTGGAGGAAATCATATCGAATAAAACTCAGGTTTAACCAACTACCAGAGGATGCCTCACCTGGAAACCCGATGTAACCCCGAATCATAATCGGGTCAGCCGGTCTACTGGGTTTACGATTTGCGTAGCACCACTGTTAGTTTAAGTGAAAAAAGGTTGGAGGTGTTGATACCTTAAATAAAATATTTTAAAGTAACAAAATTAAAAGTTTAGAGGGGGTACAACAACTAAAACAAATGAATAGGGTTACGTTTAGTATCACCCAACACTAAACCTAGTTTAGTATATGTCAACCAGATTCAAGCATCAAGTGAGAGTTGAATGAATGGAACACATGAACCACATATTCACAAACATCACAATATAACATAATCTAAGTGGCTCCTCAACACCTTAATTCATTCGTCATTTAATTCACAAGTCATAACTACTTTCCATCACTTGACGTCCAACCCATCTTATTTATATTATATGTTTTTAAATTTAGCATGACTATATTCTTTTTCATTATTGTATTGCATTTTCATTATGTGATGAACCTTATGCGACCGAAACCATCAATCCGACCCGGATTTTTTATGTTCGGGCATATGAAATTGGAACATTTAAAAAAGTGAACCCCTTGAAAAAAAATTCTGGATCCGCCACTTGTAACAACTCGAAAATTCGTTGTTGTCTTTTCCTTTGTCTTTCCGATGTACCTATCTTTTGTAATCCCGAGATTCGGTTGATAATAAAGTTTATAATTAATTATGGTATCATACGTTATTATCGCATCTAATCGCTTATTAAATCTCATCGCAATTACTTATTTAGTTTATTGGAATTATGTGGTAATATTAGTTACGTGTTTACATGAAAATTACTTGTGTTGGGTTATTATTACAATCGCTATCGCATCGCTCTCGCACTATCGAATCGCTAAATCACACTATTACATCAATTATCACGTTTAATATAACTAACTAATACGAACCGAATCGGCAAACGAACACTTAACGCGAATTAAACGAAGAAAACCCAATAATTGGGTCAAGTTCGCTCGAACTTGGTAATACCAAGTTCGGCCGAACTTGACTGGCCATTTAAACTTCTCAGAAACCTCAAGTTCGCTCGAACTTAACCTCAGAGAGGTCAAGTTCGGCCGAACTTGGCTCTCTTTCTCTCAGAAACCTACAAGTTCGTGCGAACTTGTACAAATTTGTACAAGTTCGGCCGACTTGACTCCACCAGCTCACCTTTTTGCATTCACCTATAAATACCCAGCTCTATTCTCTCATTTAAACTTGCTGCAACTTCGCTCTGAGCTCCCAAAACCCGAAACCCTCTGTTTTCTAAGTAAGAATCAACCCGATTTCAATTACAATGATGTTCAACAACGTTTACAACGATTTTGGCATAAGGCATAGCCTTCGTTTTCATCAAATCTTCCCTGTTTACGAAAATCTTCATCTTTTTCCCATAAAACTTCTGTTTATCACTCAGATCCATACTTGGATCTGAGCAAAACCTTTAAACATTGATTTTGACACAATATACAGACTTTTGATGATGTTTTGTTCATTTTCTGATATAAAACGAAGCATTTATCATTCAAGATCCCAGATCTGGAAGCACAAGAACGTTTATGTTGGTTTACACAAGCCGGACTAATCCGAACGAACCCCGAGTTCGCCCGGATTAGCCCACGCTTTTGTAAAATGGCTAAAACAGCTCTTAAAGACCTCTCCAACCTAAGTTTGCTCAGTAGCACAGGGTTGGAGGGATGAACACTCGATTTTCCTCAGCAAACGACGCGAAAACGCAAGATTTTGGACCCGAAAAATCAAGTTCGCTCAAGAATCTTCAGCTCACCAGGTCAAGTTCGACCGAACTTGTACCCAAATGGGTCAAGTTCGACCGAACTTGGGTCTATTCCCACCAGAATCCTTACAAGTTCGACCGAACTTGCATAGTTTCTTAAGAAACTATACAAGTTCGCCCGAACTTGACTTTTCAGGCAATATTTCGTGCAAGTTCACCCGAACTTGCATAATTTCTTTGGAAATTAGGCAAGTTCGCCCGAACTTGATTCACAACTCAGCAAAACCTTACAAGTTCGCTCGAACTTGTGTGTTTACACATAAGTTCGACCGAACTTGGCTACTGCTCAACTCAAACTTCAGCATTTCGGCTTTTCGGAAGACTGATGTACTTATGTTCGTTTACTGGCTAATCCGGCGCACTCCGCAACTCTCCTCAGAATCTTAAGTCTTACCAAAACGCACCCACAGTGAGTATACTTGACCCATTTTCGCTTAAATGCACTTTTTTGGTGTTACATACGTTCCTATATCAAAATCACTTCACAAATCAAAACTGTTTATCGCACGCAAATAATCTGATTGTATATGCTCGATACGTGATACTAGAAACATGTGACTAGGACTTATTTTCGTTAACTTGCCTCCTTAGCTAGTATGGTACTATAGTTTGGCTAATACCCGACGGGGTCTAGTTAGGATGGTCGCACAAGCCTTTTCACGGTAGTTAGCATGAGAAATAAGCCTACATTATGTTAAGTGTTTTGGTGTATCATGATATGTGATTAGATTGTTTCGCAAACGCTTTCTCGACTATGCTAGTATTATTCAAACTCGTATGCTCACCTTTACTTAATTGTATTGACTTGTATTTTAACGTATGTAACAGGTTGAGGATTTGTAGCTTGGATGCCTTGGATGTTGCATGCGTAGTTTAGTTTGTTTCATTTGGTTTGTTTTAGAACGGTTTGTAATAAAATCTAGGGGAGATCGAATTGGATTGTGTTTAAGAGATTTTGTTGAATTGTAATGGTTGTTTGAAGATTGTATGAGTTTAATAGTATGGGATATTAAATGTTGATTATTGTCTTTGAATTAATCGTTATGGAATCTCTTGATCGATCTGATTCGCCTAGTGCCACTACCCGATGATTCCGCCATCGGTTGGGGTGTGACAGATTGGTATCAGAGCGCCATAACTTTAGGATAATAGGTAGAATTGCCCATGATTCGACCTAGTAGCATGTTTAAGTACCCGATTGACCAATTTTTGAATTGAATGCTAATCTACTTGCCATAAACGCTTAAATATGCCTTTCCTAAGGTTAATACAATAATACACAATTATGAAACGCTCATATCCCACAAACGAGGATCAAGTTGAGATTAGGTGTGATAACCAAGAACTCTCAATAAGATCGCTCATTCCGCGTATTACTCATCACGAGATATCTTCGTTGAGTTAGGAGTGATATCCAAACCTCGACGAACATCTCCCTTTCTATCTAGTGGAACGCCCGATGTGATCGGTGAGCGTGGCCACAACTAGGAATAATGTTGTTAAGTTAGGGGTGAAACCCACATCTTAGTAACTAATTTCATGCTTCGATTTTCAATCTCACCAAAGTCTCGGTTATGCCAATGGTTTGGGACACGTATTAACTGGAAGGGTAAACGTCGTTAGCCGCTTGCGGTGAGAAGGTTTATCTATTAGGTCAAAGCGTGGGTCCAAATGCAAAGGGTAGTCGAACCACGTTGGGTAGTCAACGTCTCAAAACCCCGGACACTCCCAATTGATTTAAGCCTATATCGTCGATTTACGCATCATCGAGTTATTATTATTTATGTGTTTACAATTTTGAGAATTTTCGCTTTATTCAATTTCTCGCTTTATTTATTTCTTGCATTATCGAATGCCCGCTTTAACGCTTTACGCTCCATAAACGCATGCACTACTCGCACAACTCTCGTAATCTAAAACGCTAATTAATACACCAACCAAACTAAAACGCTCATCTTTCTTATACATACGTGTTCATACGTGGTATTATCTCGCTTATATATCGCTTATATCTCGCATCTCGTATCGCGCTACGCATTGTTACAATTAGAAGGTGAATACATGCAAATATGTGCTTATGTGCTTTTGTGCTTACGTGCTTATGTGCTTACGTGATTATGTGCTTATGTGGATACGTGCTTATGTATTTTGTGCCTTGTATGAATAATTATAATAAATATTTTAAACATAACTCTATTATAATCGAATCTCGTCTAATCCAAATCTTTGTGTAGATGTCGTCACTCGGATCTCACACTCGCCGTTCAGCTCAACGCCACAGCGACAACAAGCGCATCGCTTCACTAGTTGCCAAGGAAGTGGCAAAAGTCATCCCGCAAATCGTCTCGGAAATTCATGCTGTGAGCAGCAACTCCTCAGTTGACTCGAAAACTGAGAATCCCAAGCCGCGATTCAGCTTCAAGAACTTCAAGGCTTGTGCACCTCTCGCCTTCACGGGCAATGACGGACCGACTTCTATGTTTCACTGGTTCGATGCTATTGAGGTCACTTTTAGGCAAAGTGGATGCCCCGATGACCTCCGCACCGTGAACGCTACCGGAGTATTCCAGTCCCGTGCTCTCGACTGGTGGACAGCTGAAAGAAACAAGCGTGGAAATGATGAAGCTTACAATCTATCTTGGGAGGAACTCAAGGAAGTAATGATGAAGGAGTTCTGTCCTCCGCATGAAAAGCAAAATCTCGAGTATGAGTTTTGGGGTATCAAGCAGGATGGACCCGACAATGCCGGTTTTACTGCTCGGTTTAAGGTTTTGAGCATCATCTGTCCCAGCTAGGTTGATACGACGGAGAAAGCTATCAACAAGTACATCTGTGGCTTACCCGAGTGTGTTGCTAGTTTCATGAAAGTTGCTCGTGCTACAACCATTGAGGAAACCTACATGCTCGCCGCTGAGATCAACGATCAGCGAGTTCAGGATGGTTATTTCAAGAACTCTGCTAAAGTCGCCAATCAAGCCGTCGCCTAACCAACCACTGCTACCGACTCATCAAGTGAACCAAAGGGAAAGTGTCAGGGACGCAAGAGAGGAAACCCGAGTAAGAACTATGCTCTCGCCGCTCCAGCAAACCCTCAGCCGCTTCAGTCAGCCGCCCCGAACGCACCTCCAGCTAAGCGTGCGTATACCAGACCTCACCCTCTGTGCCCTAAGTGCACTTATAATCATGCCGTTGGTGGCAACTGCCATTTTTGCACAAACTGCAATATCTACGGCCATTTTACTGTGAGTTGCTGATCAGGTCCTCCTCAGCCAGCTCCTCAGACTCCAGCAGCTCCAGCTTTACCCGCTCCTCCTCAAGCCAATCAGCAGCAAGCTCCAAAAGCACGTGTGTGCTATGTGTGTGGAGATCCGAATCATTTCGCCAATGTCTGTCCGAATCGTCATGTCAAGCAAGAGCAGCCTCAGCCGCCGCAGCAGTAGCAGCCGCAACCACAAGCTGCACGTGGCAGAGCCTTCAATCTCAACCACCGCCAGGCTCAGAATGACAACAATGTTGTCAATGGTTCGTTTCTCGTTAATGGTATTTATGCTTCATGTTTATTTGATATTGGTGCCGATAACTGTTTTGTATCGTTAGAATTCGAAAAGGTTTTGAAATGTAAGCGCGCTAAACTCCCAAAGACTTTCGATGTGGAAGTCGCCACCGAAAGAAGCGTTACCGTTGATTCCGTCTTACGTGGTTGTTCTCTCGATCTCAACAACCATATCTTCTCGATCAATCTCATACCTATGCAGTTAGGTAGTTTCGATATAATAGTAGGTATGGATTTTCTTCGTGAAAACCATGCTGAAGTTGTATGCTTCGATAAAATGATTCGTTTTCCTCTTCCTAACGGTGATCAACTTCATGTATACGGTGAAACTCCCTCAAAGAAGTTGATGCTTTTGTCATGTACTCGAGCACACAAATGCCTGCAAAAGCGATGTGTTGCTTTCCTCGCTCATATCGTGAACCCGGAGAAAGAAAAGAAGACTTATAAAGACGTTCCCGTTGTTTGTGAATTTCCTAAAGTTTTTCCCGACGATTTTCCCGGTTTACCCCCTACTCGCGATGTCGAATTCCGTATCGATTTAGTTCCTGGAGCTATTCCCGTTACTAAAGCTCCTTATCGCCTCGCACCATCCGAAATGCGCGAGAAATCAAGCCAACTTCAAGAGCTTCTTGATAAAGGTTTCATACGCCGAGCACTTCGCCATGGGGCGCCCCCGTCCTTTTCGTGAAAAATAAGGATGGATCGTTCCGAATGTGCATCGATTATCGTGAACTTAACAAACTCACGATAAAGAACCGCTATCCTCTTCCTCGTATCGACGACTTATTTGACCAGCTCCAAGGTGCTACTTGTTTTTTCTAAGATCGATTTACGTTCCGGCTATCATCAATTGCGCGTATTGGAAGAAGATATTCTGAAAACCGCCTTTTGTACCCGTTAAGGCCATTTCGAATTCGTGGTCATGCCTTTTGGTCTTACCAATGCACCCGCGGTTTTCATGGATTTGATGAACCGTGTGTGTAAAGCTTTTCTAGATCGTTCGTCATTGTGTTTATCGATGACATCCTTATCTATTCGAAGTTTAGAGACGAACACGCGCGTCATCTCTGTTTAGTCCACGAACTTCTTCAAGGAAATCGCCTTTACGCTAAGTTCTCTAAATGTGAATTCTGGCTCGAAGAAGTCCAATTTCTCGGCCACATCGTTAATAGTCAAGGAATTCACATCGACCCTGCAAAGATTGAAGCCGTCAAGAGTTGGATTACACCGAAGAACGCCTCCGAAATCCGTTCATTTCTTGGATTGGCGGGTTACTACCGTCGATTCATCGCCGACTTCTCAAAAATCGTCGTTCCGCTTACCGCTTTAACTCATAAAGACAAACCTTTTGTTTGGGATTTCAAACAAGAGGAAGCTTTTCAAACACTCAAGCGTATGCTATGCAACGCTCCTATCCTCGCTTTACCCGACGGAAACGACGATTTCGTTGTTTACTACGATGCCTCGAATCTTGGCCTTGGTTGTGTTCTCATGCAACGAGACAAGGTTATCGCGTATGCGTCTCGACAACTCAAAATCCACGAGAAGAACTACACAACCCACGATCTCGAACTCGGTGAAGTTGTTTTTGCATTGAAGATATGGCGACACTACCTTTACGGTACTAAGTGTACGGTCTTCACCGACCATAAGAGCTTAGAACATATCTTTAATAAAAAAGAACTAAACATGCGACAACGTCGATGGGTTGAACTTCTCAACGATTACGATTGTGAGATACGCTACCATCCCGGCAAAGCAAACGTCGTCGCCGATGCTCTAAGTCGACGAAGCTATGTATATAGTGTTCGTGACTCTCAAGCTTTGAATAATCTCGAAATCGAGATTCGCTCCACCCAATTCGCTTGTTTTACCGAGAATACTTTGGAAGAAGAATGAAATGTGGTGCCGAAACTCAGCTCTTATCTAAGCCCAATGGTATTTACTACTATCTCGATCGTATTTGGATTCCTACCCATGACAATCTTCGTAACTTGCTAATGACCGAAGCCCATAAATCCCGATATTCCATTCACCCCGGAGCCGACAAGATGTACCAGGACCTTCATCCTAAGTACTGGTGGCCGGGCATGAAAGAGGATATCACCTTGTATGTCTCAAAATGCTTAACTTGCTCGAAAGTTAAAGCCGAATGTCAAAGGCCCTCTGGTTTACTCGAACAACCCGAAATCCCGATGTGGAAGTGGGAGAGTATAGCTATGGACTTCGTTACTAAACTCCTGCGTACTTCATCTGGTCACGATAGCATTTGGGTTATCGTGGATCGTCTTACCAAATCAGCGCACTTTATTGCTATACGAGAAGACTTTAAAGTCGAACGGTTAGCCCGAATCTATACCGACGAAGTTATATGTCGACACGGGACGCCTCGTACATCATCGCTGACCGCGACGGTCGCTTTACCTCGCGTCTCTGGGAGACTTTTCAATCCGCTCTCGGTACTACTCTCAATCTCAGTACCACTTTTCACCCTCAAATTGACGGTCAGACTGAGCGCACGATCCGCACCCTCGAAGACATGCTTTGTGTGTGCATCATAGATTTCAGTGGTAACTGGGATACGCATTTACCTTTAATCGAATTCTCGTACAATAATAGTTATCATACCTACATTCAAATGGCTCCTTTTGAGGCACTGTATGGAAGAACATGTCGATCGCCTATTGCATGGCACGAAATCGGAGAAGCACAAATCATCGGTCCCAAGCTAATTCAAGAAACGACGGACAAGATACTCTAGATCAGAGACAATCTCTTGAAAGCTCGGAGTCGTCAAAAGAGTTACGCCGATAAACGCCGCAAGCCCCTACAGTTCAAAGTGGGAGATCACGTTCTCCTAAAGGTTGCACCTTGGAAGGGAGTGGTCCGCTTCGGGAAGAAAGGAAAGCTAGCGCCTCGATACGTTGGGCCCTTTAAGATTCTGGAAAGGATCGGCAAAGTGGCTTACCGACTCGAACTGCCGGAGGAACTTAATAATGTACATCCGAATTTCCACGTGTCTAATCTCAAAAAGTGCCTAGCCGAAGAAAATCTGCATGTCCCTCTCGAAGATTTGCAAATCAACGAGACTCTCCATTTCGTGGAAAAGCCTGTGGAAATCATGGACCGAGAGACTAAGAAACTACGACGCTCTCGCATCCCTATCGTGAAAGTCCGATGGGAGGGCAAACCGGCGCCGAGTTTACTTGGGAATTGGAAAGTGATATGAAGGCCAAGTACCCGCATCTATTTGTTACAGCTACTACTTGAATTTCGGGATGAAATTCCCTAAAGTAGGGGAGACTGTAACAACTCGAAAATTCATTGTTGTCTTTTCATTTGTCTTTCCGATGTACCTATCTTTTGTAATCCCGAGATGCGGTTGATAATAAAGTTTATGTTAATTAATTATGGTATCGTACGTTATTATCGCATCTAATCGCTTATTAAATCTCATCGCTATCTCATCGCAATCACAACGCAATTACTTATTTTGTTTATTGGAATTATGTGGTAATGTTAGTTACGTGTTTATATGAAAATTACGTGTGTTGGGTTATGATTACAATCGCTATCGCATCGCTCTCACACTCTCGAATCGCTAAATCACACTATTACATCAATTATAACGTTTATAACTAACTAATACGAACCGAATCGACAAACGAACACTTAACGCGAATTAAACGAAGAAAACACAATAATTGGGTCAAGTTCGCTCGAACTTGGTAATACCAAGTTCGGCCGAACTTGACTGGCCATTTAAACTTCTCAGAAACCTCAAGTTCGCTCGAACTTAACCTCAGAGAGGTCAAGTTTTCTCTCTGAAACCTAAAAGTTCGCGCGAACTTGTACAAATTTGTACAAGTTCGGCCGAACTTGACTCCACCAGCTCACCTTTTTGCCTTCACCTATAAATACCCAGCTCTATTCTCTCATTTGAACTTGCTGCAACTTCGCTCTGAGCTCCCGAAACCCGAAACCCTCTGTTTTCTAAGTAAGAATCAACCCGATTTCAACTACAATGATGTTGAACAACGTTTACAACGATTTTGGCACAAGGCATAGCCTTCGTTTTCATCAAATCTTCTCTGTTTACGAAAATCTTCATCTTTTTCCCATAAAACTTCTGTTTATCACTTAGATCCATACTTGGATATGAGCAAAATCTTTTAAACGTTGATTTTGACACAAAATACGGACTTTGATGATGTTTTGTTCATTTTCTGATATGAAACGAAGCATTTATCATTCAAGTTCCAAGATCTGGAAGTACAAGGACGTTTATGTTTGTTTACACAAGCCGGACTAATCCGAACGAACCCCGAGTTCGCCCGGATTAGCCCACGCTTTTGTAAAACTGCTAAAACAGCTCTAAAAGACCTCTCCGACCTAAGTTTGCTCAGTAGCACAGGGTTGGAGGGATGAAGATTCGATTTTCCTCAGCAAACGACGCGAAAACGCAAGATTTTGGACCCGAAAACATCAAGTTCGCTCAAGAATCTTCAGCTCACCAGGTCAAGTTCGACCGAACTTGTACCCAAATGGGTCAAGTTCGACCGAACTTGGGTCTATCCCCACCAGAATCCTTACAAATTCGCCCGAACTTGACTTTTCAGGCAATACTTCTTGCAAGTTCGCCCGAACTTGCATAATTTCCTTGGAAATTAGGCAAGTTCGCCCGAACTTGATTCACAACTAAGCAAAACCTTACAAGTTCGCTCGAACTTGCGTGTTTACACACAAGTTCGCCTGAACTTGGCTACTGCTCAACTCAAACTTCACCGTTTCGGCTTTTCGAAAGACTGATGCACTTCTGTTCGTTTACAGGCTGATCTGCGCTCTCCGCAACTCTCCTCAGAATCTTAAGTCTTACCAAAACGCACCCACAGTGAGTATACTTGACCCATTTTCGCTTAAATGCACTTTTTGGGTGTTACATACGTTCCTATATCAAAATCACTTCACAAATAAAAAATGTTTATCGCACGCGAATAATCTGATTGTATATGCTCGATACGTGATACTAGAAACATGTGACTAGGACTTATTTTCGTTAACTTGCCTCCTTAGCTAGTATGGTACTATAGTTTGGCTAACACCCGACGGGGTCTAGTTAGGATGGTCGCGCAAGCCTTTTCATGGTGGTTAGCATGAGAAATGAGCCTACGTTATGTTAAATGTTTTGGTGTATCATGATATGTGCTTAGATTGTTTTGCAAACGCTTTCTCGACTATGCTAGTATTATTCAAACTCGTATGCTCACCTTTACTTAATTGTATTTACTTGTATTTTAACATATGTAACAAGTTGACGATTTGTAGCTTGGATGCCTTGGATGTTGCATGCGTAGTTTAGTTTGTTTCTTGGTTTGTTTTAGAATGGTTTGTACTAAAATCTAGGGGATATCGAATTGGATTGTGTTTAAGAGATTTTGTTGAATTGTAATGATTGTTTGAAGATTGTATGAGTTTGATAGTATGGGATATTAAATGTTGATTATTGTCTTTGAATTAACCGTTATGGAATCTCTTGATCGATCTGATTCGCCTAGTGCCACTACCCCGATGATTCCGCCATCGGTTGGGGTGTGACACCACTGGTGTCGATCTTCACCACGAGCACATGAAACACCAATATTCTTGTCGATGCCTCGGTCGGAGACTCTTCGAACAAGAAAACACTCGCCTTCACGTAGAGCCATTTGAAAACCAAAGCTCTGATACCAACTGATGCAGTTTCGCGCAATCAAATGGCTCAAGAAAACAATTGATTATCAAAGACGATAAAAGGAACCGGAAGGTTCAAGAAGAATGTTCTTCAAATATTAATCAACCAAAAACTCCTTAAACAATAAACCCTAACTCCTAATTTATAATAAATGAAATAGAGATAAACTAGAAATTCAAATCACCACAAAATAGACAACTAAATAAAAAGACTAAAATCAAATAGTAAAATATTAAAATTGTTTGTGCGTGTATCCGGATGCTTCTGCATCATACTCCCCATCTTTGAAAAAACTCGCCCTCAAGTCTTGTCTTCGGACAAAAGCCACCTGGGTCAAACGGAACATCGGGTCGCCTCTTGCCTACAATTATCATGACCCATATAAACAACTTAACGCCTCGATGAGAACCTTACCACTGGAATCGAATGGAGCATTGGACCGTCTCATGTTCACATGCGTTTCAGATTTGTACGGATTACTATATTCGTAAAAGTTAAGGGGAACAAACCCGAATTGTAATTGAGCGTCCACTGGTGGTTCCGATTGAAGTTTTGGAGAAGTCACACCCATAAGCCGATTTCCCTTTCTAATTTCCTTATATGCTACCGAGACTTTACACCCGCTAGACTTGCGTATCGGCCCAAAAATATTATTCACAACTCCGTACTGTCCATCGGATACACTTGATTCATCCACAGACCCAACTACTGGTTTTATATGTTTGCGAAAATGATTAAACTTAATAAATAATCCATGGTAAAACCTTGATGCACACGTGTATTACCACTTTGTAGGTGATCACCTTCTCTAACGAAGCCATCCTTATGGACCTTATCTGCATTAATTACCTTTGCTCCTTCCTCATGCACCACAGCCACACAATCTCTAATTTTTGTAGTTTCCTTCTTACTTAATCCTTCACGTGGGCTACCACTATTATCATCCATATCTTTAATGAAATTTAAATCACCTTCGTAAATATCTATATGACAAGTATCCCAAATTTTTTTACCACTTGATTATCTATTATATTTTGATACCAACTTGTTTCTCACGCAATCAAATAGCTCAAGAACGATTGATTAATCAAAGACGATATATTAAACCATTGCTTCCAAGAACACGGTTCTTTTTATTTAATAATAAAAAAACACTCCTTTCAATTGAATTTTCGAATTCAAAGCACCTTCCTTTTGAAAACCCGTTTCTTCCGACATGAAAGAAGGACATGACATGAAAGAAGGACATACCACAGACTGTGATTTAGATCCACCACTAGCGGCCAGACCATTTATCATCGCCATAGGACCACCGGAAGCTATCGCATCACCTCCATTTTCAACCGTAACACCCGGTAAGTTCCGATCACCACCAGTAACCCAAGAATACCATTCCTCGTCCCCGTATTCATCATACACGGGAGGGGAATCATAGATAGTGTCGCCATTGGTAGGATGCTCCTCATCCCCGGATAACTTGTCCCTGACGGGTTTTTCCGGTTCCGTTTCCTTCCACGATGACGAGTCCTCAAGATCCCGGATCCTTTACTTGAGTCGTATGATCTCGTTTTGTAACTCGAGATCTCTGACTCGTTGCCGGAGTCGCTTGATCTTAAGATCCCGTGGGTCGGAATCAGCCTTGTTGTTGCCTCGCTCGGCGATTCTATGGACAGGGCGTCGATCTTCTCCACGAGCACGTGAATCACCAATGTTCTTGTCGATGCCTCGGTCGGCGACTCTTCGAACAAGAAAACATTTGTCTTCACGTTGAGCCATTTGATAAACCATAGTTCTGATACCACCTTATGCAGTTTCGCGTGCAATCAAATGGCTCAAAAAAACAATTAATTATCAAAGACGATAAAGGAACCGAAAGGTTCAAGAACAATGTTCTTCAAATATTAATCAACCAAAAACTCCTAAAAGATAAACCCTAGACATCCTATTTATATGATAGGAATTGTAATTCAAAAGGAAATTAAATAAGATAAAATATTAAATTTAAATAAATTAAAAAATACTTAAAAAGATCGGTGTATTCGCATCAATTTATCTTCAATTTAACTTCTAGTTTCTAGTTTAGATTTCTTTAAGTTGACTTGTATAAATTTACATTTGCAACCAAATGCACCTCAAACATATTGAACACATAAACATAAATATAGATTATAGATGCATGTGATCTTTTGAAACTAATATTTTTTTTCTTTTTGAACGGCTAAATAAATCACCGGATAAGGATCATAGGATGCTCTCAATCAAGTAAATGCATCCCCTCCTTCGTAACGGTCATAGTTTGATGCATACCTGAGCCACCAGTTCCGGAGATAACCCACCCTCCCGAAGGCCCACTGCGGTAAAACCCGATTCGGCTCGGCTTCGAACTGGCGACCTCCAGAGATGCCTAGTTCTAAACTTAATTGCCACCACCAATATACTTCAAAGTCATGCTAGTAGGGAGTTAAACTTAAGATCTCAATTCTCAAGGAAAGAAACCAAATAACTACCCACTATAACTAACTTGTATAGAATTTTGAAACTAATATTAAGCAAATAAATTTGCCAATCACTATCCGGTACTTTTTAATGTTGAATTCGTTCAACACACTTTTCTCTATAAATTTATTAAGAACTCAAAAAACCCAACTTCATGATCTTTAAACAAAAACGGATTCCATCAATCCTAACAACTTTTAATCACTAGTTATGATGATTTTAAGCCATTAGCTACTTATCTTTGAACTTCCATTATGAACCCATATTCTTGCTTACAACCTAAAATTGAACTCTCATCGTTTTTATTTCAAGATTTGAAGATTCACATACGTTAAACTATTGTTTGGGGGAGTTAAATGAACACAACCACTTACAAGGTATGATGAAAATATTTGTCAAAACGTCATAAAATGTAGATGATGCAATTTTCAAGTCAATAAGAGAGTAAGAAGATCTAGCCCCTTAAATCAAGCACTATAATAGGAGTATACATTTGTAACTATGGCATGACACCAATCATGCTTTTATTTTTTAATAAGCCGAGAATGTTGTAGATCACTACTCGTATGATTGATTTTACGAACCGACCATAAACATCGATTGATCATGTGGTTCCAAAGACGAATCACTCCAATACATATGAATCATTGTCACCAATAAAAGAAACTACCAACACATTACATATACTCTTTATATGTGTCAATGGGCTATGGATTAATAATATTCCGTCTAAGTTTCAAGGCTTAAAAAGCAAATCCAAGAACTGTTTTCATTTCCACCTCATATATGAAAAGGAAACGAATACTACACGAGTCCGTTTCACATATGAATGAATTTGTCAGCTCAATGTACGTTTGTTGATGATACATGAGTGTAAAGTTTATACACAGATTGTCTTTTCTGTAGTGTTGTAAGAATTGCTAGACGCTAGTCGGTCGATGGGTACCGACTAGTGATTAATCGGAATTAGTCGGATTTGGATTCCTATATGTAATTATTAGTTATGTATATACACAGTGATGCACCCAAAAAATATTTTCAAGGGGTGCGAACGAAATGTTTAACCAAATTTTCAAGTGGTGCGATCGGGATTTTACCCTATAAAATAAACTATTTTTTTTCAACGGGTGCGCCCGCCCGTCCACTCAGGGCTCTAGCTAGGTCCGCCCCTGTATACACACACATTTTAATATATAGTTTTTTTAAAGTAGACATGTTTTAGACTCTCATTGATCCATTTTTAAGTAATTGACTGGATTTTATAGGGTTTGGTCGAAATTTGGTTGGGATCTTGCCAGAATAAGACCGCCATTGACCACCTAGCATTAATCAGTGAACCTTTGATTAATGATTAATCAGAGACTAGTCGAGATTTTTACAATACTGCTTTTGTGTACAATAACATTTTTAGCATGACACTCGAATAGAACCTAATGCACGACCAATGATCTAATACAGCTACATATTCATAAAACGCCTTTCATAATTTTCTTTAAAAAAAATCAAAGATCAGATGCTTCTGATATCAGGTGATAGGCCCCGCTCAACATCTTCAACGTGGATATAAGGCTAACCTATGCTTTTGGTATAATTAATGCGTTAATAACGACCTTTTATATCTATAAATATCCATCACATTTGTTTAAGAATCCAACTGCTGGCTAAAAGGTCTTATGATTTTGCCAATCATGTAAAAAATATTTTAAATGAATTTTATAAAGTAGTTAGTCACTTAAAACCATTTTGTTTTCTATTTTTTTTAAAGTCAACTCCCATCAGCTTTCACACTACACCTCAACTATTCTTCTAAAGCTTACATTACACAACACACTCTTCTTCAACCCTCCTTATATACATGCATTCTTCATCTGCTTCAAATTAAATTACACCAAACTCTCTCTCAATCAAACACCATGTTTGAGTTGATCATCGCTGCTGCTTCAAATCCACACATCATATTTCTCATCTGCAATGTGATCATACTCATTCTCATTCTTGTTAGCTTGGAACCCACCTTAAATATTGATCACAAACACATTGCTACTCTGATTTCTCAACCCCCAATGCCACCGCTACCTGCCGCTAATGAAACCACCACTCAGACTACCGGGCTTCAAGAAAGTGCCATCAATGTGTTGATAGACATTGACCAAGTGTCGAATGATTGCAATCTATCGGTCAAGGAAGCCGAGGAGTTAGAGGATGATGCGGTTAGAAGAAGAGTGGAAGAGTTTATTGAAAAGATTAATAGAGGTTGGAAGGCTGAAAAAATGAGTTTAGCTCTTGGTTTATTGACTAATTAAGGTCTAGCTAAATATGGTCAAACTCAAACAATTATTGTCATTTTTTTAGGATTTTGGAAAAGATTATTAGTAGTGCATAAGTCGACTTGAATCAACGTCTACCCGGCTAGGGTTGATTTCGTGTATCATGTTTAATATCAAATATAACTAGAATGATGCTATTTTGTTTACTTTTATTTTGTTGGTATTTAGGATTTGGGGGTAACTTCATACATACAAAATAAAGAAACTAATATCATATCACGAAATACAATTTATTGTACATTTCTATTATAGATAAATACATGTATTATACATTTTTGACGCTCCAAACCCTCATAAAAAGATATAAATGTAATAAACTTTAAAAAATGAATATAAAAAGGCTAGTGGGTCGGCCTGTTTAAATAAACGGGTTAATCAGATCAACACCCTGTAATTCAACTTGTCTTAGAAAACATGAAAAGTTGAGTAAAAGCCAATTACAATTGACTTGAAGCATCGAAAAATCGATTAATTTGCCGCAACTGTCTTGAGATGTGCTCTTGGAAGCAGAAAACCAGCTCTCATTTCTTCAAAAGAGTACTCGATAATCTCTCCTGTCTTCAGTGGTGGCGCGGGTGTCATTGCAGCCTGCATCAGGACAGATCCTGAAGATGTCATTTGAATGGTGTTCATTTAAGGGTTTCTGTTTTCAACATCTGCAGCAGACATCAAGGATTTGGCAGGGGTTGTTATGTTGGTGTTTTGAAATGTTTTATGGTGCTTGCTGTTGATGTCTTCCAATAATGTCGTTATGTTGGATTTTGATGATTCTGTCGAAGAGAACGGAGAAAGGGGTGGACGAAAGATCTGTTGTTCCACTTCACTGATAAAATGTTTTCGGTTTGCAGCTATGTGCATACCTCTCCTCCCTGAATGTTACAGCAGAAACATCAAATGTTGTTTCATATATAGTTAATTATTTAGATCTGTAATAATAATATAATAAATAATCTAAGTCTTTAATTATATGAGGCATTGAATGATGAAATGACCACAAATGACGTAAATGATAAAATAATTATTAATAAACAAGCCGGGCTCGAGCTTGTAGAGTTTTGCACGAGCCAATCCCCTCTCAAGTTTGGCTCAAATCATTATCTTTCCATGAAAACACTAATTGCTGATTATTGCACCTTCAAGTCATAAGAATCACATATAATTAAAACTTAATCACAGATCCAACTTTTCTTTTAAGAAAATATGGTTTTGTAAACTTCGTGGATTAAGGTTTTGTATCAAGATTCATTGTTTTTTAAGTAACAAAAATCTTGTTAGTAAATAAGCAGGAGGTAGTTGTACCAGATGAAAATCCATCATCCCTATAATTCTTTTTAGTGTCACGGGTATTAGAGTTAATTTCCCGGATAGTCCCTGTGGTTTCAAGTTTTTTCACGTTTAGTCCTCAACTTTTCAAAATAGCATGTTTGTTCTCTGTGGTTTGCTCACTTGATACTGGGATAGTTCCCGGATTTGATGACAGTTAGTTTGCTCAGTTAAGTTTGTGCGAAATGTCTAAACAACCCTTTATACATATATTAAAAAACAAAATATTAATTAATAAATAGTGTGGGCCCACCCCACCCCACCACTACCCAACCCCTCTTCTTCCCCACTCAAACGGTCAAACCCAAACCTGCAATCCCACTTCAGCCTCTAATTACCACCTTCCACCTCCACCACAATTAAGGAGAAGACGACGGTAAAAGTTATGAGTCGGTGCTCCGGTTGCCGGAAACCAGTCGATTTTGAAATAACATACAATCACGTCCATCTGGTAGATAAGGTAAGGAGTTCCATCTACATAGGTATATGTGGAACATTTCTGAATATCCATTGAAATGTTATTACCGATCCACACTGCGACTAACCCAAAATAGCTGCAGTTCCAGGCTATTACAGCAAGTTATGCGATTGATTTCAGCTACACTGGTGTTTGGATTACTCGCTACGTCGTCTTCTTCTCCGTTCACCGTTGCTACTCCGGTAACGGTAGGTGGTAATCGTTTGATGGCAATGACGACGGGTTATGGTGTTGGGGATGAAGACCGCCATCCTCATCCACCAATCGTTCCTCATCTCCCGCCATCCACCGCCATTACCATCGTCCTCCACCGCCATCTCCGACCAGGATCACCGCCCGTCGTCCAGGCACCATCGCCATTCACCATTCCTTCCTCCGTCGTCACTCCACAACCGACCACCGCCTTGCCGCCAATTTCAACCCATCATTGTTGTTTTCTTTTCCAGTGTGCTTATTGTTCTATGCTTATATATTTGACTCAATATCATTTTCTTTAATCTAAAAGCAGACAAGAATTCAGTCCAAGTTAGAACTAAATGGGTTTGAAGGTTTCGGTTTGAGTGGCGAATAAGAGGGCTGGGTAGTGGTGGGGTGGACCCTAAAAGCAATTGTGGCTGCAAATGTTTGATAATCTTTATTTGTAGACAAAGGCCCTATATTTAGGGAAGAATACACCCAGAAAGGATATATACAATAAATACAAAAGATTATCTCTATATAACTACAATAATCTATTCCTAAATTATATCTGATAATCAGCTGGCTAAGACACCCCCTCAGATTGAGCGGGCGGAGGACAGACGCTCAAGCTAGACCGAAACGGTTAGAATAGTTCACGAGATAATCCCTTAGTAAATATATCCGCCTACTGCATAGAGGATGGAACATGAAGAACTTTAATGTGCCCAAGACGAACCTTCTCTCTTACGAAATGTAAGTCAATCTCTATATGTTTGGTCCGTTGATGTTGAACCGGATTAGTGGATAAATAGACCGCTGAAACATTGTCACAAAATACCACTGATGCGCGCGTCAAAGGAGTGTGACGTTCGAGCAACAGATTTCGAAGCCACATTGTTTCAGCGACTGCATTCGCAACTCCCCTATATTCAGCTTCCGCACTAGATCGTGAAACAGTAGGCTGACGTTTAGTTGACCATGATATGAGATTGTCACCAAGAAAAACACAATAACCCGATGTGGAGCGTCTCGAATCTGGGCAACCACCCCAATCAACGTCAGAATAAGCAACCAAACAGAGGAGGCTGATTTCAGGATCCGTATACCGTAGTCAATTGTACCTTGCAAATAACGGATGATACGTTTCATAAATGCAAAGTGAGGATCGCGAGGCTCAAGCATGAAGAGACACACCTGCTGAACTGCATAAGACAAGTCAGGGCGAGTAAAAGTTAAATATTGCAATGCACCCGCCAGACTGCGATATAGTGTCGGATCCGCGAACAGAGTCCTATCGGTAGCACTCAACTTAGATGAAAGATCAACTGGTGTTGAACACGGTTTACACGAGGACATTGAAGCACGAGCGATGATGTCCTTTGTATATTGAGCCTGTGACAAGAAAATACCATTCTTATGCTAAGTAACCTTTATCCCAAAAAATGATGTAACCGGCCCAGATCAGTCATGGCAAACTCCCTAGAGAGCGTACTAATAATGATGTTTAAGAGACGGTCATTGGAAGCTGTGAGAACTATATCATCCAATATAAACAATAAATACGCAATATTAGTCGGGTCCTGTTGATAAACAAATAATGACTGATCACAACTGCTGCTACGAAACCCTTTGGAAGTGATAAAATTAGCAAACCGGGTGTACCATGCCCTTGGTGCCTGTTTACGACCATATAGCGATTTCTTCAAACGACAAACATGATTAAGAAATCGTGTATCATAAAAACCCGGTGGTTGATGCATAAATACCGTCTCATGTAGTTCCCCGTGTAAAAAAGCATTCTTAACATCAAGTTGATGAATAGACCAAGCCCGAGATACTGCAAGAGACAAAACTGTGCGAATAGTGGTTGGTTTGACCACAGGACTAAATGTCTCATCACAATCAACACCAACTGTTTGTGAATTTCCATTTACCACCAACCTAGCCTTATAGCGTTCCAATGATCCGTCCGATTTAAATTTATGCCTAAATAACCACATGCAACGAATGACGGGACAATCATGTGGACGGGGAACAAGCTCCCATGTTTCATTATCTTGTAATGCCGTATACTCGGTTTGCATAGCATGCAACCAATTAGGATCAGTTAGGGCTTTGGCATACGAGGTAGGTACCGGTGAAAGGTTGAGGGTGTGGTGTATGGCCGAAGAGTTGGACCGGGATTTGAAACGAGTTATCATAGGGTGTTGGCTAGTAATCGGACCGGTGGATTGGGTCGGGGCTTGGGCTGGTGTGGGTGTAGGGGCGGGTACAGGTACAGAAGAGTTGGATGGGCCGGTGGGGGTGTGGGTGTGGGTGCTGGGACGAGGACGACAGGAGTATGTAAACTGGTATGTGGCCGTGACCGGGTGTGGTGTTGGCTGGGTAACGGGCTGGTTAACGGGAACGGGCTGGTTGACGGGCCGATGAAAAATGAAGCCCGGTGGGGTGGTGTCATCCAAAAAATTGTAGGTGGTAGGATGATTAGGACGTGTGAATGGAGATACGTACTCATCAAAGGTCACATGACGGGAAATATGCACCTTGCCTGTGGTAGGGTGCAAACACCGGTAGCCACGGAAGTCGGGTGGATACCCGAGGAAGACACATCGCATTGACCGATGGTGAAGTTTGTGGGGCTGGGTAGCGGATGTGTTCGGGTAACATGCACAGCCAAACACTCGTAAGTGTTCGTAATCAGGGTGACGGAGGTAAAGGGCAAAGGTAGGTGTGTAAAAATTTAGGCGTTTGGTTGGTAAGATATTGTGAAGGTAAGTGGCAGTGTGTAAGGCTTCAACCCAAAACGAAGGAGGTAGATTCGTGTGAATTAAGAGAGCCCGAATAATGTCATTTAGGCGGCGAATCATACGTTCTGCCCTTCCATTTTGAGAGGATGTTTGAGGACAGGAAAAACGAAAAAGCAGACCGTTTTGTTGAGCAAACGTTTTAAATGCTAAATTATCAAATTCACCCCCTAAGTCACATTGAAAGGTTTTTATTTTGCGGCTAAATTGGGTAAGAATTAATTGATGAAATGTGGCAAAAGTTGGAAAGGTTTTGGATTTATATTTTAGGGGGTAAACCCACACGAAGTGTGAGAAATTGTCAAATAGCACCATATAATACTTATAGCATGTTTTACTCGTAATCGGCGAAGTCCATAAATCGCAATGAATAATGTCAAAAGAGCAAAAGTGTATGTGTTAGACGAATAAAAAGGCAAACGTTTACTATTCGAAATTTGACAAGAATTGCAAAGATGGTGACTTTTGTCCTTATTACATTGAAAATTAAAATTACGATTTAAAATGTCTAGAACTTGCGCCCCGGGATGTCCTAAACGATCATGCCAAGGAAGGTGGTGGGAAGCAATAAAGGTGGTTTGAGGCGGGAGTTGAGGCAGCGTGAACGTGTAAAGAGTCTCGGTACTGTTGTGGCGAGATAGTGTCTTCTTAGTTTTGAGGTCCTTCAAAGAAAAACCAAACGGGTCAAATTCGACAGACACTTGATTATCACGAGTAAAACGTCTGACAGAAATAAGATTTTTAATTATTTGGGGGCTGTAAAGGATGTGTGGGAGTATATAGGTTCGGTTTGGTAAAGGGTGAAAACCGGTACCTGATCCTTTAATTGGTAAAAACATACCATTACCGACCAAAATATTACGACACACAGGAATAGAATCAGGGATAAAAATTTTACCTTGGTCTTTGGTGACGTGGGACTCGGCTCCGATATCTATAACATCTGAGTTCCAAGCCGAATAAGGACTGTTAACCTGCATATTAGCCATTGCCGCACTCAAATCGGTTAGGCAGAGGGGGTTATACACGAGCTGGTTGAATACGGGTGGTGCAAACTGAGCCGGAGAATAACCAGCAGCCGGAGTAAAGCCGGTGAACTGAGCCTGGGAAGCCGAATTTGGGTCGGGTTGCTTGTTTGCGGACCACTGCTGCTGGGTCAGGTAAGGGCAGGGTGGAGGTGTCCACCAAGCCCAAGCGGGAAAAGAAGGCGGCTGCTGACTCGAATAGGCGGACTGTTGCTATGGTCGACCTATGCCCCTGCCGCGACAGTTTGAAGCCCCGCCCCTGCCTCTGCTGCCTCGGCGATTGGTGGCCGGATAGGAGGCTTCAGAATGTTGGTTGCTGTTCGAAGAGGAGCCGACTGCTGACCCAGAAGTTGGCGCTGCAGTAGCAGCCAAAACAGTTGTCCGTGAGCCCTTTTGTGCCTCGATGCGGATAACTTCATCATCAAGCATGACGATGGCTTGGTCCCAATCAACATCCTGCTGATTAATCAAGGATGCTGTAGTGTTATACTCGGCCGGAAGGCCGCGAACCAGCTGAAGAACAAGTCTGGATTTGGAGACAGGTTGATCAACGTCGGTCAACTGACTTGCTAAATCGGACAGTTGTTGACAGTAGTCGTCAACCGACGAGCAAGCCGTGAGTGTAAGATTGCAGAACTTCGTCTCGAGCGCCGCAGCGCGAGCCTTTTTGTTGCTCAAGAAAAGCTTTTCGAGCTTCGTCCAAGCCGCTCTGGCTACAGTCGTATCCATGAGCCGTTTCAGAAGATCATCTGAAACGGTGTGTAGATCACTGAAGGCCCAATGCATCCAGTTCTTTCCATTCGTCATATTCTGGCGATTTAGTGTCTGGAGCGGCTGAATCATCGATGTGGTTTGACACCTTATACACAACAGCATGAAGGCGAAACAATTTAACCCAGGCCGAATACGTAACCTTCGATCCGTCCAAAATTCGGATCTTGGATTGAATATTCGACACTGAGTAAGCGGGGTGGAGGGAATTGGGTTTGTTTGATAATTCAGCAATGTCTTCCTTCGGCGGCATGTTGAGGAGACCGGACGTGTCCGGTTAGGGTTTAGGGATCGGAAATAAAAACGGAAAAAGAAACGAGAGAAGGCAATCAGAAGCCGGGGTTATGGCTCTGATACCATAAAAGCAATTGTGGCTGCAAATGTTTGATGATCTTTATTGATAAACAAAGGCCCTATATTTAGGG
Organism: Scalesia atractyloides; assembly: GCA_947069175.1. NCBI lineage: Eukaryota > Viridiplantae > Streptophyta > Magnoliopsida > Asterales > Asteraceae > Scalesia > Scalesia atractyloides. The sequence goes on from CAMTDV010000030.1 coordinate 36,914,377, forward strand.
AAGAATACAACCAGATAATAAGGAAAGGATATACACAATAAATACAAAAGATTATCTCTATATAACTACAATAATCTATTCCTAGATTATCTCTATATAACTACAATAATCTATTCCTAAATTATATCCAATAATCGGCTGGCTAAGAGACACCACACTATTTATTAATTACTTTTTTGATTTTTAGTATATGTATTAAGGGTTGTTTAGACATTTCGTCAAAACTTAACTGAGCAAACTAACTGTCATCCAATCCAGGGACTATCCGAGTAACAAGTGAGCAAAGCACAGGGAACAAACATGCTATTTGAAAAGTTTGGGACTAAACATGAAAAACGTGAAACCACAGGGACTATCCGGGCAATTAACTCCGGGTATTAGGTGTAGCTCTGAATGAGTGAAGATCGGTTTTAGGAGCATGCATAGCTCCCCCAAGTGATAATCGTCTGTTACCTGCACCACCACAAGACCCCCCCTTTTCCCACTTTGTTGCTTCATCGGGCTCGGTTTTGACCCAAACATGGCTTCCTGTTCTGCTATCAATTGTCCATGAAGTTTCTTTTGGTTCTAAAACACAGAAAGAACTTTTTTAAAGTCTCTAAGATTGGATAAAGTGTCACAAGATGGGTGAGTCAAGCGGGTTGTAAAACGAGTTTGGGTTGAAGTCGGTTGACCCCGCTAACACTTCTTTGTCCATTTAGACAAAGTCTTTAAAATAATAAATCATTGATTTTAGTTACAAAACAACTTATTGCGAATCAACGCGTTTTACCCGTTGCCTTTTATCTTTTTTTTAAATTTGACCCGTTGGAGATAAATCACAACTTAGATCAGCATCATACCCTTTGTCTTTTTCGTTCTTCCTCCTTTTCTTGTATTAAAATCTTATATTCCTCGAGCATGGAAAGAAGTCGGATCTGCATAAGACAGATTAGATTTCAGTAAGGGCTGGGACCAAAAACAACGCAATTCGCCAGATTATTTCTCAAGTCAAAATCTCTTACACCATCGTAGGTGAAGTCGGTGCCTCTCTCATTCTCCCAGGCTATTGTTTTCACTGTTAGTGCCTCCACAATTCCTATTCGTTTTCATCAATAAAAAGCAGAAACTAATAATCAACTGGGATTTCAATTATCAATGTAAACACGACAGTAAGAGTTACCTGGAAGTTTATTTACCAAAGCCCGGGCTTTTTCTGCACGCTTTAGAGTGAGATGGGCACCTCTTCCAGCATTATAATGCTTATCATCCTACATAAAATATATATACATATATATATTTTAGTTGGGTATGTATTCAAGAACAAATATGCACTTAGTAAAAAGAAAAGAAAGAAGATGAACATTGTTACATTCCTCAAGCCAGCACTCTTGTTCACAGGCATAAAGCCACTTTTCAGTTTTCTCAAGTATTTCTTTCCTGCTATATGCTTCCTCTTTCACTTCCCCAATTTCAACCTCAATTTGTTTTAGAAGACTAGCAGGATCAATAGCACCTTCATGTTAAGTAAACGTCAGTAAATATTGTTTATCAGTTTTTTAAGTATAATAAAGGTGGCAAGTTTAACCCACTTACTTTTTAAGGGTCGATTCCGGTTCTATGAAATTGGTAAATTAATAAAAGTTGACTTAAAAGGAACGGATCCATTGGACCAAAGAGGCCGAAAGTTGCCCAAAATGTATTCTAATGCATAAAACCTCCTATATCTTTTTACTCAAAGATTATATATTTATTAAACTAACATAACTTTCATAATAATATTTGGCACACTCGTAATTAAAAACAAATATAGAACTTCTTGACAAAAAGGGTTTTGAATCAACCTAACTCGAGCTGTTTTGACCAGTACGAAAAAGTGCCCATCATCTAATACCCCAAGGCCCCAACCATCACTCATATCGTGTTTATGTATTTAGAGGTACCAATTTCGACGCGTTTACTTATGAATGTGTCAATTTTAATAAAGTTTTTTTCTCTTAATAGCTGAAATGGTAAATTCATATAGTCAGCTTAAAAGGACTAGAGTCAAATGGTCAAAGAGGTCAAAAGTCACCCCAAGTATATTTTGATGCGTAAAACCTCCTACATCATTTTTACTTTTGATATGAAATAATGTTTCTAATCATATATGACACTTTAAGTATTTATTTAAAAATTTTAGAACCATGGACCAAACAATGTTTTGGGGTCAACCCAACCTGAAATATACAAAAGCTTACCAACAGGCCCATCCATACATGTCATCTTTTTAAGTATAAATATATTGCACATATATACCTGTTTCAATAGCCATCTCCATTGAACTATCAGATTCTGGAAGTAAGTGTGTCTTTCTACAAATGTCTTCTAACTCTGATCTTTTCTTCAAGACAAGTTCCTTCATTTTGCTTGATTTCAAGCCTTCAAGCCGTGAAACCTCAGCCTCAACCTTCAACGAAAAAATTGTTAGATTTTATACCTTTTTAAAACTTAGTTACACTTTTGAATAATTCATCTGTAACACCATATAATATAACTTACATGATTAATGAACTCAACAGAGAGCAAGTTGGGTTCCGTGATCTCCTGCTCGGTAGCAGCTATGTTGCAGGTGACACTTTGAAATATCTGTTGTTCTTCAACCGGTGTATCCATCAAATTCCAAAGCTCTAACAGAGAAATTGCAATCAGCTGACAAATTAGTAACTTTACAGAATAACAGTTAAGAGGTGGAAAATGGATCATGAAGATTACATCCTTACATACTAATCTTTTTTTTTTATTGTTGTTGTAAAAACACGATTTAAAAGGAGCTAAGTATTAATACAATTTGGTCGCTTTCAACCTCTTTGACCCATTTGACTAGTTCCATAGCAAAGCGATTTAAGAGGTTGCAAAAATGTTCATTTTGGACCCGGAACTTGCCTCTCTATTTTGACCTCACATAATCTCTCCATAGCAGCAGCAAGCCTCCTGATTGCATCATCGCTTATGCTCTTTGTTCCTTATGTTTCTGCTAAGCCAGGGTTAATATCATGAACTGTCTGATTAAAGTCCATTCCAAGCACCAAACACAGTGAATTTAAGGTGCTCATGTGGTCTAGAACCTTTTTAAGTCGAACACTCTGGATATTTTGATTAAAGTTCATTCGCTCAATAAAGCTAATGGCATAAAAAAAGGGTAGATTACCTTCTCCTTCTCAAGAGCTTGTAGTTGCACATGAAGTTGTTCAAGTTTTCTCAGTGATAAATCAGTTTCATCCACTACTGCCTTGTAAGAAGTTGCATAAATTTGTATTTGTATTCTCTTTATTTGTTCGAAAACTTCAATGAATTGAGTTTTCCTCTCAGATTTCCTCTTCTTCATCTCTTCTAGTTCCGGAAGAATGGTTCCGAGCTCTTCCTTTAAGCTTCTAGGGTCCTGATCAGACTGAAAAAGCATACAAAAATAAATTATTCCATACAACAAGTATATCTTAATTAATGTGGGAGCAACCCATGAGTATGGATGGATCATGGATGTTAATGTTTATTCAAAATATTGGTATAGCTTAGTTATTACCTGCCTAATGATGTGGACGGGTGGCTCCCCCATAGCAGAACATATGGTTGCTAACTCTGCTTCAGAATCAGCAATTGCTTGTCTTAATTGAGCTCGACTTCTGTTAGCAATATCTACCTTTCTCCTATATACCTCTAGGCATTCTCTTTCAAGCTCCAAAAGCAACCTGTCCCTTTCGACATCCGACTCTCCAACTTCATCCCATATTATCTGATCCACAGTTGGCATAGAAAATTACCCATATAGGATCAGTTCGAGCATGCAATTGTCTTAAAATAATACCTGTAGTTCACAAAGAAGTGATCCGCATGTCGTTTCCACTTGCAGAAGTGGATCATTTGTTGTAGTAGACATTCTGAGATAATGCAACACTTGTAAAATGTCACATAAACAAAATAAGATCACATGATCACAAGCACATGGTTTGAATACCGATACATATTTAAGTGCAATTAACTTAAGAATAGTACTTTGAAAAATATTACTAAAAATTTCTGCAAATAGACATTACCATTTACACACTGGTTATCTTAATTTGGAGAATTCACACACATACTTCAAAAAGAAGAAAAAAAATAGGTGATAAAGGATTTATATGCAGTCTAACATGAATACAAACAAAACCCGAAATTAAAGGATCAAGTTACACAAAAGAATGATGAAAATAGAAAACTGAGAACCAGAAAGCAAACCTGAATTTTTGTGATTTTGCAACCTGATTGGTGAATCGTAGTGGAGAAGAAATTAAAAATGTTGCAGAAATTGAAGATTAATTGAGATATTAAAAAAGTGTTGAAAAATTGGACCGTTGAAGCGGTGACAAATTAAAAAGTTTTAATATCATCAAGGATTTGAATTTGGAATGGAGCGTTTTTCACAAATGTTCATAAAAAAACTTATTATTGGAATAACGATGGTTCGAAATTTATGTTAGAAGTTGATCAATATTTTTTTATTACATAATAATTAGCTGATCATTTTTTTAATTACATAATAATTAACTAACTAATGGGGTGGTGGTCCATTGGCAAAGGCAAAACCTTTAAAACACCTTTGGATGAAGAGGTCTTAGGTTTAAGTCACACAGATAACAGAGAATAAAAGAAATCTGCCGTTAAAAAAACATAATAATTAGCTAAGCTAACAAGAAATTTAATAACTATGAATTATCATTGGATTTTTAAATGAAGTTTTTAAGAGATTTTAAATGAATAATATAATTAGTATTAAGGGCCTCCGCGTTGCGGCGGCGGGCATAGATCGTGCCAAGTAGTACTAATGCTACACAACTACCAGCGACCAACAGCACCGGAAAAACTCATAAAAATAAAATAAATAAAAAGGAAAAAATAACCCCAAACGAAAAGCATACGTAAAATCGTTGAACCACGTATGCCAGTTGCGACATGTTAATGCGAAGAAATTGGACTGAAATGTAAAAATAGAGCAGGGTAACTAAGTCTGTCTAAGAACACGCGCGTTGTGACAAACTTTGAAACCCACATGTACGTTACGGTGTGTTTACTCGCAAAATTGGAACAAAACGTAAAACAAAAATTTGCATTAGATGAAAAATACTTGGATCAAAGTTGAAAATAAAGATGTTTTGATGTTAAATTGCAAAAGATGAAAAATTGTGGATTGAAAGTAAAAACAACAAAAAACTTAAAATGAAAAAATGCAAACCTTTGGGTTAGAGATGAAAAATCAATTTTTTTTGAAAGACTCCCTATGCTCGGAGTACAAGCAATGATACACAAACATTTTTCTAATTTATAATATGGTAATTTATAATATGGTAATATGATGTAATAATATTTGAATTTAATTAAAACTAAATTTAAATTTGTAATTTTCTTTATAAAATTAAGAAATCAAAATACTAAACAGAATTTAAAAAACATAAATTTTCTTTATAAAGTTAAGAAATAAAAATACGAAAAAGAATTAAAAAACGTAATTTAAAAAACAAAAGGAAAATAAACAATATAACTAAATTTATATAAATAATAAAAGGAAAATAAACAACATAATACAAATTCGATAGAATCTTTGACTAGAAAACTTATTACTTGAGCATTCACAATGGATCCTCTATTTTCGTGTGAGTATAACCTCTTTATTTTAGGTTGTAAATTGTTGTGAGTGGAGGAGAGAAAAAAAGTTACTGTTTATCAGTAAATTTAGAGAAAATACTGTTCACCTCTATAATTTTTTAATATTTTTTAAAGTGATTGTGAGTGTATGAGAGAGAAAACGTAATATAAAAATATTATTTAAATGAAAAGGAGAGAGAAAATTTAGTGTTTTTTAGTGTAATTATAGAGATAGAGTAAGACGTTTGATTGGGAATGCTCTTAGAGCGTTTAAGCTACCAAATCACATTTCTTTTTATTTTTTTAAGGATTATTACATATACCCCTATTTATAACCTTAATTACATATTTACCTAAGCTAAAAAATAAATTACATGTATCCCATCCTTAAGATAAAAAACCAACTATACCCTTTTCAACAATTAAAAAAACCCTACTTCCAACTCCCATCATCTATCCTTCTGACGTTTCTTCATCCCTACCATTTTCAAGTCCTCTTCCGGCGACCACAAACGGACCGATGACTAAAAACAGAAACGGCGGCGAGGGACAGAAGCACCAATAACAGAACACAACCGACCACGAGGAACATATATGGTGATGGGTAATAAAACCATGCTTCAAATCCTAACTGGTGACCATAACCGGTCGACGAGGAACCGAAACGACACTAGAACATAACCAGCCATGAGGACAAAAAGGGCGACATTAGAACACAACCTAACAGGCTACAAAGCCTCCATCGGAACCGGCGACAACCGCCGACCCCTAACAGGAACAGAAATGGCAACGAGTATGCAAATGTTTTGTATAGTTTAGGAGTTGAAGATGGGGACATATAAGTAGGATCTGTAGTTTGTGAGATTCTAAGTTTGTTTGATTTAGTATGGATCTGTGTTCAAATTGATGTGTACACAATCACCAAGAGAGTTGTTATCGTTTTTTTCCAACTTTTTATGTAACCAATTTCTTCAAGAGTCTTGTAGTAGATTGAGTGTTGTAAATTGTTAGAGTTAGGGTTTAAATAACAGTCTTTAACTTCTCAATAAGTTTTGCTTCCTGATTCTTGATTCTTGTTATAGTTGTGTTATAACTACTTGATAAAGATGTGAGAATGGTGATGGAACTATCATGGGGGCGCAAAGGTGGTTTTGGCAAGAATTTGTGTTGGCTTAGTTTAGCCATGGTCATAAGATTGTGACTTTAATATGACCATGTAGATTGATACAATCCATTGTTGATTGATAATGTTGGTGTTAAAAACCAATAAAGAAAAGCAAAAATATAAATCGAAGACTTAAAAAAGGTAAATTTGAATTTTTTATGGTATAATAAAAAAGGGGTAAATTGTCATTTCCTAATCCATTTTTAATGAAATGGGTATATTTGATATTTTTAGGTTTTAAGAAGAGGAAATATGTAATTTAGTTTTTAGTTTGGATATTTATGTAATTTATCAAGTTTGTAAGGGGATATATGTAATTATCTATTTTTCTTAATCTCTATCTCACCCACAAATATTTATATTACTAAAAAATTTTCATTCTAAAATAGACACAAACATTTATAGATGATGAATATTGAATCTTTATATTTGAGAATCACTATTTATGAAACACAAAACTTTAATGATAGAGACAGAGATGAAAAATTTTTATGGACATGAAAAATAAAGGAAATCTTCAAATATTTAAGATGAAGATAAAGATAGATATACATTGTGAATGCTTTAAACACAACATAGTTATTTTTTCTTTAGAGCACTATTTCGGTAGAATTCTCGTGAGAATAGTCAAAAGTACAAGGATTCCATTCATACCGAAAGAGCATACATCATTTTACAAGTTAGAGAGAGCATCGTGCAATCTCTCCAGCATTCCCCTAGATTCCCCAAAACTTAACAACTTTGAACACACGACACTCTTATACATGAACATTTGGAACAGACCAAGCTTGTCCGTGCGGATGAGTCTCATCCGTACGAACCAGTCTTATCATCACAAAAATGTCATGTGTTCGTTATCTAACTCTCAACTATACTATATTCAACACACTCTCTATCTAGCCTATTCGCATAGTGGCGGACATACATAATATGCACTAACACTAAGGTTAACACCCGCTCACAGGTTCAGTCCATATTTCAAATAGTTCAACACTTCAGTCCCTAACGTTGTCAATTTGATTCAATTAAACCCCAGGGGCAAACTTTTGTCAGTCAACTGTTAGTTGTCACACCACAACCGATGCCGGAATCATCGGGGCACGACACTAGGCGAATCAGATTGTTCAAGAGACATCATAACAACTATTTAAGAGATAATATTTAAACATTCAATATCTCATACTATCAAACATAAAATCCCAGATAATTATTACAATATCAAACAATCTCTCAAACATATCTAATCCGATCTTTCCTAGATTTCTATTACATGAGTTTCTAGAGATAAAATCTTATTCCATTTCAGCGAGAAGTCATCAACCTGCCACATATGTTAAAAAAAACATCAATACAATTAAGTAAAGGTTGTTGGTGCACATATGTCTATTGCCTACGTCTAGGATGAGTCTATTGTATAGATAGGGTTTTGCAGTGTCAAATATAATGTTTTGAAAGTTTTGTTTAGCTAGCATAATTTTCGTACGAAAATATATAAGGATTTTCGCACGAAAATTTCGTGCGAAAATCCATGCTTCCAAGTCACTAGTTGTTGTCAAGTGTCACACCCCGACCCGCAGCGGAATAAGAGTCGGGGCATAATTGGGTTATCACCAAAGTTCATGATGTTTACTAAAATGTTTCATATTTATTAAATTCAAATTACAACTTAAATATCCAAATCAAAATTCATACAATTACAAGGAAATGAAACTATGTAAATAATCCAAAGCTTAAACTGGTTTATTCTTCTAGGCCTTCCTATGTGTTTCTTGCCTCAGCTGGATCACCGGTATCATTTGTAAAACGGGGGATATTTTGGGTCAACAAAAGTTGGCGAGTGAACCTTGATAAAACATTGTTATTAATTTATTGTTTTATTTAATATGGAAAATTGTGCAATAATCACATGTGAGCAAACATATATAAGTAAACAAACACAAACCACTTTGAATGAGTATATGATATGAATGATGATGAAATGTGAGATCAAGGCTCAATCAAACGGAGCCGATCTTATGAGGCACCTGATGCTCAACCCGTCTCCCACGGGGAACTGATGGGCCTAATGAAATGCGTGCACTGAAAATGATAAATCCAAACTACATATAATCCACACAACAATTGATACACATTTGATACACATTTGATCACGGATATGATGTATGCACAAGTGTTTAAATATAATAAAGAATTAAACGACACATGATACACCCAAAAACATGATTAAAACGGGGAATTGATAGAGATTCACTCACATTGGGTGCGTTCTATGATGACGTTGGATGCGCACGAATTTAGGATTCAATCGATGAGGGAAAAACTAGCCTAGATAATAACAAAATGATTCGATAAATAAATAAATTTTATTTGAGATTAATATTTTTAATTAGTGCTCTTAATGGGATTTTTAGATTTATTTTTGTGAGTTTAAGGAAATTTTCTAACTTTAAAATCTTATTTTTAAGTATTTTTAAATGATTTTTCTATTAAATAAATAACTAAAAAGAAATCAATAAAATAAAAAAATTTGACTTTTGACCGTTGACGTTGACCGGTCGGACTGTGTTTAATTATGCGCTGAGTGAGGTTCGAACTCGGGACCTCTCGTACACGTGCACGCAGCTCTACCAACTGAGCTACTTGTCTAACCCGAAATATTCTCTGTTTTAATTATATATATATATACTAATTAACTTTAACCTTATTTATTTTTATTAAAAAAGTTTCAAAAATTGCCAACCCGGTTTAGGTATCCAGAGTAGAACTCGCGCTCTTCAGTTTACGTGCACACAGCCCAACCAGTTGGGCTGTGTGTCTAACCTGTTTATATACTGAATTATATTATATTTATATACATGTTGAAGGACGATATGAATAGGTTTTAAAAAGGATTGGTTTTATTTCTGAAAGTCGGTAACATGTGCGATTCGAACTCAGGACGTGCGTGTTATGTTGCACACAGTCCACCGCTGGACTGTGTGTCTAACCCGGTTAAATATCCGGTTTTAGTTAAACTAATACACATTTATCAACTTCGTCTTCTTCGCTTAACAATACAGAACAGTGAAATCTGACTGTTCTGTTTAATCTTAACTTATACTTGATTGAAATGAAAAGAGAAATTAAATGACATGGTATACCAGAACGGCGAGTTTGCTTCAGGTTTTCCGGCAAGGTCTCGTCGGCTCCGATCCGCGGATTCCGGCTGAGGGAAACTGTTTGACAGTTTTAATTACTGTGTTGAGTAATTAGGTTACTAATCGAGAGATAGCAAGAAAAGTTTAGATGATTGTACCGTCTGAAGACAATCGCGGTTTTCCGTACAGCGATTCCGGCGAAATTGAAATTTCTGGCGACGTGCTCTAGAAGGATTAAAGCTTCGAAAGAGAGTGCGATTCTGAGCGAAAAGGTTACCAGAGGTTTGGGTGGGTATTTATAAGGAAGAACAGGGTGTATTTGGTTCGAATTTGGGTCTTGATTCGTGGTCAAAGTTTTCCGGCGGTTATGACTGAAATTGAGGGTTAGACATCGGTTATAACCGATGTCGAAATTTGTTCACGCATTTCAGTCAAAGGAAACGGTCATAATTCGCGATAATCTCGGCTTTTCCGGCGACTGCGAATTTGGGCGCGCTGATTACCGGTTTGACTTTCAGTTTTATTATAAATGTTATTTGTTTTAATGTTTATCACAAAAGCTGTGCGCGGTGGAGCGGTGTGTTGCGTGTTTGTCCTTGTGGGTGACCCGGGTTCGAAACCCGGCGTCTCCATTATTTTTTTTAATCCACGATTTTTTTGTTATTTAATAATTTTGGTTTAAAATTCATATATATATATTATTTATGTATTGTTTAAAATTTATCCGAGCAATAAATGCGCAACGAAATTTATAACTGAGTATTTGATTAATAAACGTAGCGGGTTTTGAAAACCAGTTTTTCGACAAATGTTACAGTATCCCCTACTTTTAGAATTTCGTCCTGAAATTTAAGTAGTAGTGGTAACAGGAAAAAGATGCGGGTATTTCTCGCGCATTGAGTCTTCACGTTCCCAAGTAAACTCAGGTCCTCGTTTTGACTCCCAACGTACCCTGACAATTGGAATACGACTTCGTCTTAAACGCTTCTCTCCGAAGTCCATGATTTCTACTGGTCTTTCAATGAAGTGCATAGATTCATCGATCTGAATGTCTTCTAGAGGAATATGGAGGTTTTCATCGGCGAGGCACTTCTTCAAGTTTGATACGTGGAATGTGGGATGAATTCAGTTGAGCTCTTCTGGTAGGTCAAGCTTGTGTGCTACTGGACCTACTCTTTCGAGTATCTTGAAAGGTCCTATGTAGCGTGGTGCTAGCTTGCCCTTCTGGCCAAAACGAACCACTCCCTTCCACGGTGATACTTTTAAAAGTACTCGATCCCCAATGTCAAACTCCAAGGGCTTTCGTCGTTTGTCTGCATAACTCTTTTGACGACTTTGAGCCGCTAGCAGATTGTTTCGAATTTGAATGACCTTGTCGGTTGTTTCTTGAATTAATTCTGGACCGGTGATTTGTGATTCCCCGATTTCGTGCCAACATACCGGAGATCGGCACTTACGACCATATAAAGCTTCGAAAGGAGCTATACCGATACTTCAATGATAGCAATTGTTGTACAAAAATTCAACTAATGGTAGATGAGCGTCCCAATTCCCTTTGAAGTCTATGACACATGCTCGAAGCATGTCTTCAAGAGTTTGGATGGTGCGTTCAGATTGTCCATCAGTTTGAGGATGAAAAGCGATACTGAGGTCTAATCGTGTACCCAAGGCGGTTTGTACGGCTCGCCATGTTCTTGAAGTGAAACGACGATCACGGTCTGAAATGATGCTTAAAGGTACACCATGACGGCTTACGATCTCGCTGATGTAGATACGAGCTAACTTCTCGTTTTTGAAGTCCTCGCGAATCGTAATGAAGTGAGATGACTTTGTAAGACGATCGATTATTACCCATATAGTGTCATACCCACTGGAGGTGCGAGGTAACCCGGTGATGAAATCCATGGTTATGTTTTCCCACTTCCATACATGTATTTCGGGTTGGACTAGAAGTCCTGAAGGTCTTTGATGTTCCGCTTTTACTTTGGAATAGGTAAGGCACTTGGAAACAAAAACAGCGATATCCTTTTTCATGCCAGGCCACCAATAGGTGTATCGTAGGTCTTGATACATCTTGTCGGCTCCTGGGTGTACAGAGTACGTGTTTTGTGCGCCTCATTCATAAGGAAATCATGAAGGTTATCGCGATTGGGAATCCATATGCGATTTAAATAGTATAGAATACCGTCGGATTTGGTTTCGATTTTGAGTTCAGCTCCACATGACAGCTCATCGCGTACGTCATTTTCTGTTACAGAAACATGTTGAGCTGCTCGGATTCGATCTTTGATGTCGGTTATGATTTGCGAACATAGAAGACGAATGGAGTTCGCATAACCTTTTTGACTGAGCGCATCAGCCACCACGTTTGCCTTGCCAGGATGATACCGAATTTCACAGTCGTAGTCATTGAGAAGTTCGACCCATCTTCGTTGCCTCATATTCAACTCCTTTTGGTTGAAGATATGTTGGAGACTTTTGTGGTCAGTGTATATTTCACACTTGGTACCGTAGAGGTAATGTCTCCATATCTTGAGAGCGAACACAACGGCTCCAAGTTCCAGGTTGTGGGTGGTGTAATTCTTCTCATGAACTTTGAGTTGCCTAGAAACAGAGGCTATCACTTTTCCTCTTTGCATTAATACACAACCTAGCCCTTGCCCTGATGCGTCGCAATATACTACAAAGTCATCGCAACCTTCAGGGAGTGTGAGGATAGGTGCGTCACAAAGTTTTTGCTTTAGAGTTTGGAAGGCTTCTTCTTGTTTAGGTCCCCATATGAAGGGTTTTCCTTTATGAGTCAAAGCCGTGAGTGGTACAGCAATACGGGAAAAATTGGCAATGAAGCGGCGATAGTAACCAGCCAAACCGAGAAATGACCTTACTTCGGTAGGGGTACGTGGCGCTTGCCATCCCTGTACTGCCTTGATTTTTGAAGGATCGACATGTATTCCCTTGTCATTGACGACATGTCCAAGGAATTGTACTTCTCTTAACCAGAATTCGCATTTTGAGAACTTAGCGTAGAGCTTTTTAGTCCTTAAGAGTGTAAGGATGACTCGAAGATGTCGTTCATGATCGGATTTAGACTTGGAGTAGATAAGGATGTCGTCGATGAAGACTATGACAAAACGGTCAAGGTAGGGTTTGCATACCCTATTCATTAAATCCATGAAGACAGCGGGGCCGTTGGTTAAACCGAATGGCATGACCATGAATTAGTAATGACGATAACGAGTCCGGAAGGCGGTCTTTGGGACGTCTTCTTCATGTACTCTGAGCTGATGATAACCAGAACGAAGGTCGATTTTTGAAAAGCAGGTGGCGCCTTGAAGTTGGTCTCGGAGGTCATCGATGCGAGGTAGTGGATAGCGATTTTTAACCGTTAGCTTGTTGAGTTCTCTGTAGTCGATACACATGCGAAACGTTCCATCTTTCTTCTTCACAAAAAGAATAGGTGCACCCCAAGGCGAGGAGCTAGGACGTATGAATCCTTTGTCAATCAGCTCTTGCAGTTGACTGGCCAGCTCTTGCATTTCGGATGGGGCTAACCTATAAAGATATTTTGCGACTGGTGTAGCGCCAGGTACAAGATCGATGCGGAATTCGACTTCTCTCACCGGAGGGAGTCCTGAAATGTCGTCGGGAAAGACTTGTGGAAATTCTTTCACAACTGGTATATCTTCAAGTTTCCTTTCCTTGTTTCCCTTTTTGACGACGTGAGTTAGGAATGCGACATAGTTCTTCCGGAGATATCTTCGGGCTTGAAGGCAGGACATTAGTTTGAGTCCTTTCGAAGGGGTTTCTCCAAAAATACGTAGAGTCTGACCGTCTGCAAGAGGAATGCGAATGAACTTTTCGCGGCACACTACTTCAGCGTGATGCTGGCTGAGCCATTCCATACCGATTATAATATCGAAACTTCCCAACTTCATAGGAATGAGGTCAACTGGAAAATCGTGATCGTTTAGAGTGAGGGTACAATTTCGTATAATAGAATTTAATGAAACGGGCTTTCCGTCAGCAACTTCCACCGTTAGAAATTCCATGAGATTATCACGAGTTTGGTTGAGGATATGTTCGAATTCTAAGGACACAAAACTCTTATCTGCGCCAGTATCGAATAACATGGATGCATAACTACCATTGATGAGAAACGTACCGTTAACCACGTTGTTGTCAGCCCTAGCTTGGTTGGCATTGATGTTGAAAGCTCTTCCTCTGGCAGGTGGAGGAGCTTGGTTTACTGGGTTCGCTTAGGCTTGAGCATGGATGATGTTCACCAAGCGTGGACATGTGTTCCTGAAGTGGTTTGGGTCTCCACAGTTGTAACAAGCTCGCATGGGTTGCATCATGGGGTAGTTGGGTTGGTAGTAGGATTGGGCTATGTGTTGTGCAGATGGTAGAAGTAAGGGTTGTTGGGCTTGACCCACTATTTGATGGTGGGTTTGGGTTGGGGGTTGATTGCGGTTCATTCGTTGAAGTGTGCGACAAGTTTGAATGGTGTGACCCGCACGGCCACAGCTGGTGCAATGTTGGCAAGGAGTTTCGGGGGGTGATGGTACTGACAATGGTTGCATTTTGGGTGTGGGCCGGTGTATGGCTTTTTAAATGGTGCAGCTGAGGGAGCAATTTGGGTGATTGGTGCAACGGTGATAGGAGGGTTGGTTTGAGTGACAGCAAAATTCTTGCCATTACGTTTCCTCTTACCAGCAAAACTTGAGGATGAGACTGAGTGGTTTGTAGTTGAGGTCTCTATGGGTGCTTTCTTCTTTTCATCCTTGAATTTGCCGTTTCGGATGCGATTCTCAGTGAGTTCGGTAGCTAGTTCCATTGCGGCTTCAAGTGTTGCAGGCGAAGTGCTTAGAACCGAGTCTTGAATTTTCGAGGGAAGACCTCGAATGTAGTGTTCAACCAAGCGGTACACGGGGGTGAACAAATTAGGGATCATCTGATTTAGCTCGAGGAATCTTTTGATATAGGAAGTGTGATCTCCTTCCTTTTGTTTTAACGCGTGGAATTCATCTTCCAACTTTTTAATTTCGCTTCTTGGACAGAAGTGTCTGGTCATGAGTTCCCTTAACTCTTCCCATGTTAAGGCCATGGCATCTTCAACTCCTCGTTTACCCTTTTCTGTGTTCCTCCAGGTAAGGGCTACCCCAAACAGTCTTCCTGTTGCATAACGTACCTTGCGATCCTCGGGACAATCGCAATTGAGGAAAGTGTTCTCCATTTCCTCAAACCAGTGAAGGAGAGCAGTAACACCTTCGGTCCCTTCATACTTTGGGGGATCGCAAGATTTGAAGTGTTTGTAGGAGCACTTTTTGGAGGGAGGGTTGGCGATGCTCTGGTCTTCTTGATTGGGAGGGTTGATGGGATTTGCGGTGAGGGATTGTTGAACTTGAATTACGATGTCAGGAAGCACTGCGGCCATTTGTTTAGCAATTTGTGTGGCCAAGCGTTCGTTTGACCTTCCTGACTTTCTACCTCCACGTAGTTGCCTAGCCGACATCTACAGGAACATACACAGGAAGATTGTGAGTTTAAGAAGTTTTTAGGTGTCATGTGTCGTTAAAAAAATAAAAATAACATAACTATCAATAATGCAACTACATCCATAGGATGTCTTGGGTTTGCTCATGTTTGGGCCTCCAATGTCCCCCATACCGTCGCCTGTATAGTCATGTGGGCCCCCACGACTATTGGGCTTGGTAGGATTCACATTGGTGTTGGCGGATTAACACTCGCATCACCCGAATGAAAACCGTGAAATATGATTGCGAGATGTATGGTAGGAGGGTGTCCAGGTGTAGACACAATGACAACTCAAAGTGGGGTTAGCTCACACGACGTTTGGTATAGCATGCTTTGGCCTAATAGGTCCTTCGTACTCTCATCGTTAATCCCCAGGTAGGCAAACTAGTCCTTTATTTTGGATTTATACGAATGCCAAGCCTAGACAGGACGTTCCGACTACCGGTACTCGTACCCTTCCAGTTACTACATGCCCGTCATGAGAACTCACTTTGATGTGATTTGAAAATACAAAAATCATTGCAAAAATCATGGGAATTGTGAGGTGTGTGCTCTCATGGATATGATATGTTATGAAGATATGATTTATGATGAGTATTGTATAATAACATGTATTGGTGAGCATGCTTGCATAACATTGAGTGCAAAAATAAACATAAAGCACATAAACATCATGAATTTTGTATGTAACGCATAAACAATTTAAAATTTTAATCAACTATAGTATAGGCTCTAAGGGTCTAATAACCTATCCTATATCCCTATAGTCATGGCTCTGATACCAATCTGTCACACCCCGACTCGCAGCGGAATAAGAGTCGGGGCATAATTGGGTTATCACCAAAGCTCATGATGTTTACTAAAATGTTTCATATTTATTAAATTCAAATTACAACTTAAATATCCAAATCAAAATTCATACAATTACAAGGAACTGAAACTATGTAAATAATCCAAAGCTTAAACTGGTTTATTCTTCTAGGCCTTCCTATGTGTTTCTTGCCTCAGCTGGATCACTTGTATCATATGTAAAACAGGGAATATTTTGGGTCAACAAAAGTTGACGAGTGAACCTTGATAAAACATTGTTATTAATTTCTTGTTTTATTTAATATGGAAAATTGTGCAATAATCACATGTGAGCAAACATATATAAGTAAACAAACACAAACCACTTTGAATGAGTATATGATATGAATGATGATGAAATGTGAGATCAAGGCTCAATCAAACGGAGCCGATCTTATGAGGCACCTGATGCTCAACCCGTCTCCTACGGGGAACTGATGGGCCTAATGAAATGCGTGCACTGAAAATGATAAATCCAAACTACATATAATCCACACAACAATCGATACACATTTGATCACGGATATGATGTATGCACAAGTGTTTAAATATAATAAAGAATTAAACGACACATGATACACCTCAAAACATGATTAAAACGGGGAATTGATAGAGATTCACTCACATTGGATGCGTTCTTTGATGACGTTGGATGCGCACGAATTTAGGATTCAATCGATGAGGGAAAAACTAGCCTAGATAATAACAAAATGATTAGATAAATAAATAAATTTTATTTGAGATTAATATTTTTAATTAGTGCTCTTAATGGGATTTTTAGATTTATTTTTGTGAGTTTAAGGAAATTTTCTAACTTTAAAATCTTATTTTTAAGTATTTTTAAATGATTTTTCTATTAAATAAATAACTAAAAAGAAATCAATAAAATAAAAAAAAATTTGACTTTTGACCGTTGACCGTTGACGTTGACCGGTCGGACTGTGTTTAATTATGCGCTGAGTGAGGTTCGAACTCGGGACCTCTCGTACACGTG
The DNA here is from genome assembly GCA_947069175.1 of Scalesia atractyloides. Classification (NCBI taxonomy): domain Eukaryota; kingdom Viridiplantae; phylum Streptophyta; class Magnoliopsida; order Asterales; family Asteraceae; genus Scalesia; species Scalesia atractyloides. Next base: position 36,931,694 of record CAMTDV010000030.1, read on the forward strand.
CACGCAGCTCTACCAACTGAGCTACGTGTCTAACCCGAAATATTCTCTGTTTTAATTATATATATATATATATATGTACTAATTAACTTTAACCTTATTTATTTTTATTAAAAAAGTTTCTTAAATTGCCAACCCGGTTTAGGTATCCAGAGTCGAACTCGCGCTATTCAGTTTACGTGCACACAGCCCAACCAGTTGGGCTGTGTGTCTAACCTGTTTATATACTGAATTATATTATATTTATATACATGTTGAAGGACGATCTGAATAGGTTTTAAAAAGGATTGGTTTTGTTTCTGAAAGTCGGTAACATGTGCGATTCGAACTCAGGACGTGCATGTTATGTTGCACACAGTCCACCGCTGGACTGTGTGTCTAACCCGGTTAAATATCCGGTTTTAATTAAACTAATACACATTTCTCAACTTCGTCTTCTTCGCTTAACAATACAGAATAGTGAAATCCGACTGTTCTGTTTAATTGATCTTAACTTATATTTGATTGAAATGAAAAGAGAAATTAAATGACATGGTATACCAGAACGGCGAGTTTGCTTCAGGTTTTCCGGCAAGGTCTCGTCGGCTCCGATCCGCGGATTCTGGCTGAGGGAAACTGTTTGACAGTTTTGATTACTGTGTTGAGTAATTAGGTTACTAATCGAGAGATAGCAAGAAAAGTTTAGATGATTGTACCGTCTGTAGACAATCGCGGTTTTCCGTACAGCGATTCCGGCGAAATTGAAATTTCCGGCGACGTGCTCTGGAAGGATTAAAGCTTCGAAAGAGAGTGCGATTCTGAGCGAAAAGGTTACCAGAGGTTTGGGTGGGTATTTATAAGGAAGAACAGGGTGTATTTGGTTCGAATTTGGGTCTTGATTCGTGGTCAAAGTTTTCCGGCGGTTATGACTGAAATTGAGGGTTAGACATCGGTTATAACCGATGTCGAAATTTGTTCACGCGTTTCAGTCAAAGGAAACGGTCATAATTCGCGATAATCTCGGCTTTTCCGGCGACTGCGAATTTGGGCGCGCTGATTACCGGTTTGACTTTCAGTTTTATTATAAATGTTATTTGTTTTAATGTTGATCACAAAAGCTGTGCGCGGTGGAGCGGTGTGTTGCGTGTTTGTCCTTGTGGGTGACCCGGGTTCGAAACCCGGCGTCTCCATTATTTTCTTTAATCCACGACTTTTTTGTTATTTAATAATTTTGGTTTAAAATTCATATATATATATATTATTTATGTATTGTTTAAAATTTATCCGAGCAATAAATGCGCAACGAAATTTATAACTGAGTATTTGATTAATAAACGAAGCGGGTTTTGAAAACCCGTTTTTCGACAAATGTTACATCAAGTCTTGCCTATAAATAGGTGACATAGGATGTTTGTCTAGTATGCTGTTTTTGGTGATCAGTGGCGAAGCCCTGCTCGAGTCTGTAATCGTTTCAACGTTAATCAATATACAGACGGTTAAACAATAATCATCACTTGTTCTTTTTGTTCAAATCAGCTAACAATGAATTCCGCCTCTGTTAGCTGAGCAAGTCTGACTGGAAGCTCACAAGTTGGGTCCGATCCTAAGCATTCACAAGTGGTATCAGAGCCTTAAGGTCTGATTTGTGAACAAACAACCAAGTTTCAACTGGATTCAGCCTTCAAAGTTCAAGATTCATCCATTGGAAACTCTTCTTCTACTCTTTCTTGGAATTTAATCTAGATCTGAAGGATTTCAAGGACATTTTGGACTAGGTTATTAGTATAACGTACTAAAATCAATTCTAAACAGTTCACTGAAACATACGAACCTAAAATCCATCAAAATCATGCTTGAAATTGCCAAAAACGTGAAATTGTGGACAAGTGTTCGAAGAAGACAAGAATTTTCGCACGAAATACTAAGTTTCGTACGAAAATCAGGAACTTAACTTCTGAAAATTTGGAATTAACAACAGATAAAATTTTCGCACGAATTTAACATTTTGTACGAAAATTTAATATTTTCGCACGAAAATTTAAGAACAATTTTCAGTCAGTTTCAAGTTAACCAGTTTTATTCTGTTTTATGTTATAAGTTTTTGTCAAGATGTCAGGTGAAGAAGAATTTCATAACGCATTTGCCACACAAGAAGTTACAGCTTCCCTAGCAGCTCAGAACATGAATCTTGAAAATGAAATGGGAACCACTACGAAGCCTCCAAAGCTCATGAACATTGAAGACTATGAGAGTTGGAGTGAACGATTCAAGAACTGGGTTCAAGCAACAAATTTGGTAGTTTGGTTTGCGCTCGAGAGCAAATATCAACCACCACTTAATGAACTTGGCATTGAGAAAACAATGGCTCGTCTATCCGATGACGAACGAGAAAAATACATCATTGAAAAGAAGATGATGAATCTTCTTCAGCAGGCCATAAAAGAAGAGATCTTAGTTCTCCTACAACATGATGACGACGCTCATTCATTGTGGCTCGCTCTACGATTAAGGGCACAAGGGAGTACTAATGTCAGAAAAGGTAAGAAAGCGCTGCTGAACAAAGAATTTGAGGTGTTCGATATTCTTCCAGGCGAGAACATGAAGCAACTCATAGAAAGGTATTGCCATCTGGTAGTACAAATGAAGCGTATGGGAATTGTCTAGACGAATGAAGAGCTATTCGACAAACTGGCAAATTCTTTGCCTGAGGGAGATTAGGCAACATATCTAACGATCCTGAAGAATGGAGCTGAGTATGACAGTCTCAGTTTGCCGAGATTCATAGAAAAATTGGAAGGGCACGAACAAGAGATGCAAAAAATGGCAAAAGGCAAGAAGACGAACTCGCAACAGGACGTGAGCTTATATTACAAAGGAAACCCAAACACTCCTGTTCAGAGTCCCAAGATCCAAACAGCCTTCAGTGCTAACTCAAATGCTAGTCCAGCCTCCAACCAATCCAGTGGATTCCAAACGTTTGCTTCCTTCAATCCAAACAATCACCAAGGACAACAATCGTCTCAGAGCTCAAGTCAGCCATAGAGCAATCAACAAAGTCAATCCAATTCTAACCAGAGAATCTTGCAATGTAACATCGCTGTGAATCTCCAGAACACTCAAGACTTCAATGAACATACAACTAAGCAACACATGGTGCTACTAGCAGTAGTTCTGGAATTCTACGAAAGTCTTGTAGCTGGAAGAATCGGAAATCCAGAAATGACCAAAGAAGATTACGACCAAATCGATCCGGAAGAAATGGAATTGATTGACATTGTGTGGTGTATGGCATCAGTGGTTCGAAGAGCACAGCGGTTCATGGGAATTACAGGAAGAGATGATTGAGAGGCATTGACAGAAAATTAGGATTCGATAAATCCAAAGTCACTTTCTTCAAATGCAGGGAGAAAGGGCACTTCAAGCGTGAATGTCCAAACCGAGAAGTAAAGGGCAATCATAATCCATTCGGAGTTGATTACTACAAAAAGGCGATTTATCATCGTCCACAGCCAGAGAAACGAATGGTGGAGATCGAGGATGGACCTTCAAACTCAAAAGACAAAGCTCTTGTAGTCACACATGAAGATGAAGGGTTCAACTGGAACAACTTTATTTCCAAAAAGGAAAGTCTTGCTCTTGTTGCTGAAATCATAGAAGAACCAGAATCACCTGAAGAAGTTACAGAAGAAGAAATGGAAGAGGTTCTCGCAGACTACTTCAGATCCTCAGCGGGAGAATAAGAATGTATCAGAGGTACCCCTAAACCCTGTTTATTTGACACAATTCTTAAAACTTTTGCAGGTAGCTTCGATTCTGATCACAAAGAGGAAATTCCTAAGGAGACGAAGTCTGAGTGTGTGGAGGTGATTGATGTAACCAAGCCTGTAACACTGGAGAGTTTAACCAATATTGCCAACAAAGCGCTCATGGCCAATATGAACGAGGTAGTCACTGTGGAAAAACAGGTAGAAAAGGTTGAAACAGCTAAAGAAACAATCAAAGCTCAAACTGTCGAATTGGTCAGCCCATGCTTAAAATGTTCAGACATGTGAGCAATGTGCTGAGAAAGAGAAAGCTTTTAAAGAACTTAAAACATACAATGATAAGCTGTCATACGATTACAACACCATAAAAGAATCATATGATAACTCAGCAGAACCATTCGACAGTATGAGAAAACTGTCAAAGAAGATGACAAAACACTTTCAATGCTCAAAGCAACTGTGATGGACAAACAAATGGCCATTAATCTTCACATTAACACAATTGCTGAGTTGAAAAGTGAGCTCGAGAAAACTAAAATTGAAACAGAAAGGGTTAACAAATTGTTAATCAGTTACTTTACCAGCATGTATGTCCTCGATCACATTCTGCCAAAACCAGAAAGCAGCAAAGATGGTAAGAAAAGTGATAAAAGTCTTGGAAAATGTTACGATCATGTTCCACCTCCTATGGGGAATAGCTATGCTAAGAATCATCTAGACGGAATGGATAAGGCGCTGAATCTAAGTCTTCTCACTGAAAAGATAACGAGCTGCCTGAAAATCTTGACGTAACATATTCCAAAATAGAAAAGGAATGTGAATCCGAGGTTGTAAACAAAGTGTTTGAAAATGTTTTTGAAGTCCGATAGCACAATTTACGAGAGTGCTGAGTCAAATAATGAGAAATCAGAGTCAAGTTCACCTTCTGGAAATGAGAAAAGTTTTCATGAAAATTTTATCACAGCTTCAGGCAATAGTTTAAATGATGATCTTAATGTAGTTATCTACAAACTGAAAGGATCACATAAACTATATATTGATGAAGAATTTCCAGTCCAGAATTTAAATGTTGACAGTGTCGATGAATTCTTTAAACTCATTGAAGTTGAAACATCTGAACTTGAGAATAATATTGCTGGTTTCTACTCAAAACCAAAGAAATCTAACAAAAACATTCATCCAAGAGGAAGACGTTATCCTGAAAACAAAAGGGATGGGTTAGGATTTGAAAAGAAACGAAATAACAAATCATGAAAACCCGTTTTCACAAAGAAAGTTGAGTTTGTTTTGGAACAAATACTGTTGAAGAAAAAGAAGTCATTAACAAACAAACCAATAAAGAGTTTAAGAAAGAAAAAGAGCTTCGTGAATAGAGTTTGGAACACACATTCGGAAACGACAATAGAACTTGTTACAGATGTAACAAAGTTGGGCATATTGCGAGACAGTGTTCTCAAAATCGTCCAAAACCTATTCATGAACAAAGAAGGTTCACAGTTGATGAAAAGAGAAAGGGTCCAGAGTTTGTTCCAACAAAGATTCTAAAAAGGAAAGAAGATTCCAGTTCTAATGTGAAACCAACAACTAAAATCATTTCTAAATTGAAGTTGGTGAAACATCAAAGAAAAATGAAAAGAAAGAATCCAAACTTTACATCAAAAAGGCATTTTCAAAGGCACAAACCTGGGTCGCCAAACCAAAAACATCTTTTGTGACCACAAAATCAACCATTGTCCCAGTAAAATCAAAAGAAAAGACCGAATCACAGACTGGACAATGGGTTGAGATTAAGAAAGATGCCATAGTTTCCAAAGTTCCAAAGGTCGACATTGTCATCCCACCCAAGACCGAAAGGGCTTGGGTCTCTCTTTTTAAGTAATTTGTTTTTCATGAGTGCAGGGGCTTCCAAGGTTAATTATTTCAAAGTGGATCATGGATAGTGGAGCTTCTAGACACATGACATGGATGTTGGCTTTATTGTACAGTGTAAAAGCCATCAGGGGAGGATATGTTGGGTTTGACGGAACACAGGGCGGCGGGATAGTGGGAGAAGGAATTTTGATAAACGGGGTCGTGTCCTTCGACAAAGTGAACTACATTGCTGAACTTGAGAACAATCTGTTGAGCATTTCACAAATCCGTGATAAGAAATTCACAACACACTTTAATGACAAGGAATGTCTCATTCTCAAACCGGGTTTCGTTATTCCTAAGGAGTGGATCCTCATGCGCGCTCCGCGAGAAAATGATCTATATGTGTTGGACATGAGCATCACATCTACACTTCAAAAGAAGGACAGTGTTTTGTATCAAAGGCTACTGAGAAGGAATCAATCCTATGGCATAGGAAGATGGGTCACATACATCTAAGAAAGATGAACTTTCTGGTGCACAACAATCTAGTGGAAGGGGTGAATTTAAAAAAATTTCATTTATCAGATGACTGTATCAGCTGCAAAAAGGGGAAGCAGCACAAGAAGTCGCACCCAAAGAAGCTTCTCAACTCCATCAAGCTTCCACTAGAAAGTCTACACATGGATCTCTTTGGGCCTGTCAATGTGAAAAGTATTACAGGAGATCTATATTGCCTGGTCGTAACAGATGACTTCTCAAGATTCTCATGGGTTTTCTTTCAAGAAAGCAAGAATGAAATGTTCGACAATTTGATGATCTTGTTTCGAAAGATTGAGAACCTTTACCATTTGCCTATCAAGAGAATCAGAAGTGACAACGGTACTGAGTTTAAGAACAACAGGATGCTCGAATTCTGCAATGCTAAGGGTATTCATCATAAGTTCAGTGCCCCCTATACTCATCAACAAAATGGAGTAGCTAAACGAAAGAACAGAATGCTCATCGAAACTGCACGCACGATGCTTGCTGATTCAAAGTTACCTATCAGTTTTTGGAGCGAAGCTGTTGCATCTGCATGATACACCCTTAACCGCGTAATGACTGTCAAGAAGCACAAAAGGACATGCTTTGAACTTCTTAACCAGCGAAAGCCTAATCTAGAGTTTTTGGAGCTTTTTGGATCACCATGTACCGTATTGGACCCGGAAGGAAAATTCGGAGCCAAATCTTTGGAAGGTTTCTTCATAGGATATGCAAGTCCGCAAAAGAGATTCTATCTTCCAAGCATGAATCAGGTTATTGTTGCTCAACACGTTGATTGTCAGAGATACACAACACCCATGCAAAAACCTGGAGATCCTTGGCTGTTCAATTATGATGGGTTGTGGAATTCATTTGATCTGCCTGAAAAACTATCTGAGGAAGAGCTTATCTTGCTATTCCAACAATATCAGATATCTAATCAAGAGCAAGTAACAGGGCCGTTGGTAATCTCTCCAACATCAACACCTTCCTCAGTAGCAGGTCCGAGCAACACTCAGTCAGAACCCGTTGTTCCACCAGTTCAGTCTACTGTAGAACCGTCTTCTTCTCAGCCAGCAGATGCAGAACCTGAACAAGATCCTACCTTTGATAATGGTGATTCTAGCTCCGATGAAGGATCAGAAGAGATTTCAAGTTATCTTAATAATCAAGCTGCCGAAACCAGTGCGAGAAATGAGGCCATTTCTTCAGAACATGTTGCAGAACAGAATATCACATACTTAGAAAGCTCAGTAAATGTTCCGGGGGAAGTAATGCCGAGATCAGTCTCCTACCATCCACATATAACATCATTGGAGAACTACAAGCTGGCGTGAAAGCGCGAAATCAGATCAGTAAGGATCTAAGTTGCTTTTATTCCGAAGTTGCTCCACTCCAAAGTAAATTTTCTCATAGTTGTTTTGTTTCTCAAGTTGAACCAGGAAACATCAGAGATGCTCTTAAAGATGACAGTTGGGTGGAAGCAATGCAGGAAGAATTATTGCAATTCCAGAAACTTGGAGTTTGGGAACTTTTGACCTACCACCATAACAGAAGAAGATCAGCACTCGGTGGGTTTACAAGTGCAAAAGAGATGATAGAGGAGTGGTTGTTCGCAACAAAGCTCGGCTCGTAGTTCAAGGTTTTCGTCAGTAGGAAGGGATAGACTACAACGAGGTCTACGCCCCAGTCGCACGTCTAGAAGCTATCCACATTTTCTTGGCTTTCGCCTCATGGAAAGCTTTTAAAGTGTACCAATTGGATGTGAAGTCTGCTTTCTTATATGGTAAAGTAAAAGAGGAGGTTTATGTCGGCCAACCACCAGGGTTTGTCGATCCGATTCACAAAGATAAGGTCTACTTGCTGAACAAAGAAATCTATGGTTTACACCAGGCCCCGAGAGCCTAGTACGAGACGCTTTCAAAACATCTTCTGGCTATCCGATTCACCAGAGGAACAGTAGATAGCACCCTCTTTACCAAGGAAGTAGATGGACATCTAATTACTGTGAAAATCTACGTGGATGATATCATCTTTGGATCGACAAATGAACAACTGTGCAAGGACTTCGAGAAAGCCATGAAAGAAAAAATCTAAATGAGCGCTATGGGAGAAATGAAATTCTTTTTGGGATTTCAGGTTGAACAACTGCCAGACGGTATTTTCATTCACCAGACGAAGTATGTTCATGACGTGTTGGAGAAATTTGACATGACAGGAACTAAACCCGCATCTACCCCTTTAGCCACAAACCACGACATTTGTCCAGACGACTATGGAGAAAAAGTTGATGAAACATTATATCGCTCCATGATCAAATCCTTGATGTATCTCATAACTTCAAGACCGGATATCATGTACCCCACATACCTTTGCGCCAGATATCAGTAAGCCCGAAGGAATCACATCTGTTGATCGTCAAAAGGATCATGTGCTACTTGAAAGGATGCCCAAGCACCGGCTTGTGGTATCCACGACACGACGATTTCAACCTTGCGGGTTACTCTGACTCTGATTTTGGTTGCTGCAAACAGAACGCCAAGTCTACAACGACAGGATGCCAGTTCTTCGGAACACGTTGGGCAACGTGGCAATGCAAGAAACAGACTGCGGTCGCTCTCTCTACTTGGGAAGCTGAATACGTTTCAACATCCAGTTGTTGTTCCCAGATACTGTGGATACAACAACAGATGAGAGACTACAGTCTGTAATTTCTTGATACGCCCATAATCGTAGATAACAAGGCGGCTATTGATATCACGGTCAATCCTTGTCAACACTCGCGCACTAAACATATCGAGATTCAATACCACTTTATCCGTGACTGTCACGAGAAAAAGTTGATACGAATTGAGAAAATCCACACTGATGACCAAAAAGCAGATTTTTACACCAAAGCTTTTGACAGAGCAAGATTTCGAAATCTTTCAAAATTAAATGGTTTAAAGAATCTATCATCAGGGGATATTTATGAGGTTGAGTTTGAAGATGACGATGTTGGGATGTGATCCTCACTGGTAAGTCAAAATGTTTTCTGTAAATAATTTACATGCTTTCTTAAAAATAAAAATCCAAAAATATGTTTTTTGATTTTTAGGGGGAGAAAAAGTTGTGAAAAATACAAAAAAATTAAAAAATCATGAAAAATACAAAAAAAGACATTAAGAAATACAAAAAGAGTTTTGTGTATAAGAGGAGATGATAGTAAATCAGTGGACTATTACAGTACGCTAAAGAAATGTATTGTTTAAAAGCGTCTAAATAGATCTTTCTGAGGATATGTCGGTAGGCTTCGCACGTTCAGTAAACGGCTTTCAGGATATAAACCTAAAAAGATAAACTGGTAAATCTGTGGCTTAACATCTCTCGGATATATGGGCTTGGTACCCCGAAATTTTGTTTGAGAGAATGCCAGATTCTGAGATACTAGGTCTTTATATTTAGTTGATATCTGGGGTATTATATGAGTTCTTCTGATTTTGCGTCGGCAATGGCCTAGAACTTGTATAATACTTTCGCATTATTCACCCCCAAAAGCTGCATAAAAAAAGAAAAAAAATGTCATAAAAAGATACGACATTCTGCAGTACAAAAATTAAAAGATACCCAAGAGGAACACCACCTAAAGTCGAGCCTTCATCTCTTTCTCTGTACGGAAGTACTAAGCTGAGCTCTCAAGGTTTCGCATTTAACCTCTACACAGATATCAGTTAGATATATTCACCTGTGAGATGAAATCTAGGGAATCTCGATGCGGGAGTATATTCTAAGGTGCGAAACACAGATTAGGCCATGTTGCTAAAATTTACCTGACATATCTTGAAGCTGTTGAGAAACGTGTAGAGGCTTAAGTGGATCAGTATACCGACAATCTAAAGAAAATCTGTTTAAGAACTTAAAGTTTCATATAGAGTAACGGTACTGGTAATGTGTCTCAATAAACTGATATGATCCTCTAACACAAACTCGTAAAAATATGTTTGTATATATGATTGTATCTATTGCCTTAAAAGTTTATAGTTTAGAAGTATTCAAAAAGATTTTATGTTTCTACTTTAATTTCTGACTGCTAGTGATGGAAAACAGATCTTCAAAGTCAAAAGCGATAGAATGCAGAGGAAAATCGTTTGAATTACGGGCTGGGAGCTAATCTGGAAACAAAGTCTGGTTTGAAACGTTGAAAAGTTCATTAATTTGAAACTTAAAATCAAAGGATAATGTCAGTTTTGGTCAAAAAAGTGGTCAACCAAGGTCATTAACTTGGACTTGGTAGCCAAAACGGTTAAACAAGGTCATTAACTTAGACTTGGACAACTGTGTGGATAATTAAAACTAAAAACAATCGAAAAAGTTGAAAAGTTGAGAACACTTCTAAGATATCAACAATTTTCGCACGAAAATTTGGCAGGTAAACCCTCAGCCAATTTTTGCACAAAAATCCAAGGGCTATATATAAGTCCTTGAATAACTCATTTCATACGAAAACTGTTGATATTTTTGGTGCGGATTCTCTGTAGACATTTGTGCTCTATCTCTTGTTACACTCACTTTTCGACGTATTTGACACATTAGGGAGGTTGATCTGCACACCTCTTATAATGGCTAAGGTATTCACTGAGTTTGAACCGTGAATTTGGACTATTCGGACCTTTAAAGGGACTAAAACGTAGATCTAGGATAAACTAGCCGGTAAAATCTAAAATTGAACCCTCTAATGTTAAAATCGGCAAGTTTAACTAAGGTTTACCGTTTCAATTCCTTGAAAATGTCAAAAATTGCAAGCATTTGGAGCCGTTTTGAAAAGGTATAACTATTGGGGACGAAGAAGATTTTCGCACGAAAATACTCAATTTTCGCACGAAAATTCAACAAATGGATGGGTTACTTGTGTGTTCTTTATTTTCGTACGAAAATATAAATAATATATATCCTGCCAATTTTCGTAAGAAAATTTAAAGAATCTTGTGTGTGTGAAAAATTTTTCTAACTTTTTCATATCTCTTTGTTTCACAGAAAACCGTGTATGAGTTTCACCCAGTACACAACTCCTGCTGCTTAATCGTCAAAGAAGTGCCAGAGTTTGCTCCGTTCTCGCAGTATATAGACTTTCTGGAGAGGCTGCCGGTTTATTATGCCCTTACACATCAACATGACGTTTATGCTTCTCACGTCGATCGTTTTTGGGCCGCAGCAGAGCTGAAAGCCGATTTAAGGGCAATTACGTCAGCAGTCAAGATATGAGAGAATGATGTGGAAATCACCATTTACTGAAGATCTTATACGCACAGTGCTGCATTTTAGGGATGAAAGTGATTATCGTACAGAGTTTACAGAGAAGTTTGTCAAAAGCTGCTTTTACAGAATGGGATATAATGGTTATGTGAACTTCGCTCAATTCAAGATTAACAAACTAGGTCTACCCTACATATTTCTTGCGCACTGCATCACCCGATCCTTAAGCCACAAGAAAGAAGGATGAGATGATTTGGTTGATTATCACATGTGTATGATGGTAGCTGTGATTTTGAACAAGCCTTACAACTTTAGTAAGATGATATTTGATCAGATGGTGATGAATTTAGGTAAAGGTCGATTTTTGCAGTACCTTCAATTTGTTCAGATGATTCTCGACCATCTTCACCCCAATCTCGAGAAAAAGAAGGATGATATTTTGGTGTTAGAGCATATGTCTTCATCTGACCTCCACAACATCAGCAACTACTGTATGGGAGGAAATGCTCCAGCATTTAAGCCTATCTTTGGAACTTTTATGAAAGCTGATTATGTTGCCCCGCCAGATGGTAAATCGAGGAATGAGGGCAGCGGTGATGAAGCTGATGAAGCAGAAATGATGGAGGACTTCATTGAGAAACGAAGTATATGGTATGTTAATGGTGAAGGTGAAAAGGGCCACTATGGCAAGAAGAAAGTAGGATCTACTTCCTCTACCACAAAGAGAAAGAAAACATCCGAAACCTCATCTTCTACTCCCAAACGTCAGAAGAAACAAGCTAGTGTGGGTACAGGGTTGATTGACGAACCTGATGTCGAACAGGTTAATGTTGAAGAAACAGTGCAAGCAACGGGCACAGTTCAAGTTGAAGAGACTGTTGAAGAAACGACTGTTGATATAGAGAGAATGGTCGGTGTTGAAACGACAGCAGGGGGTGGTGATGATGAAGGACCTTCGTCGAGTACAGATTCTGAAGAAAGACGGGAAGGGGAGAGAATAGATAGAGAAATAAAGAAACAAGAGAATATAGAAAGAGAGAGAAAGCTGGTTGAAGAAAAGAAGCATAAGGCTACAGGTGATGACGATACTACTTATGAGCCGTCTGAGACCGAGGAGGATATATCTGTGGTTAAGCTTGCAAAGAAGAAAGCCGGTAAAAGAGTCAAGCATGCGGCAACAAGAAAGCCTGAGACTACTACTAGAAAGCTTCGAATCAAGCTAAAGTCAAGGCCTACTAAGACTCCAATTGCTCCAATGGCTGAACCTTCTTCTGAACGTCCTCCATCTCCTCTGCCAACATCTCTACCTCCTCCTCAGCACACTACTACAGAGGCTAATATTCCATCTCCTCCACCAGTAAATGAACCTCCTTTTGTATCTCCTCCTACTGTGTCTCAAGCGCAAGCAACATCATCAGCTCATCCTACACATCAACATCCACCAGCAGACACAATCTTTGACGATTTTTCTTTGATATGGGTGCTATTCCAGGGGGAGATAGGCTCACAGCTGATGACGTGTATGTTGGAAGACTTAATGAGTTGGAAGAAAAGTTGAAAAGTGCTGATGAGAAGATTAAGATTCTTGAGTCGGATAGAGATAGTATAAGGGAGATTCTGAGGTTGGTTACTGATGATAGTGAAAGATATTTTCAGGCGTCATAGAAAGTTACTGCATATGAAGAAAGGATCAAGGTACTGGAGAATGAGATGGAGATCCTAAAGGCAACTCTAAGCAGTTATGAAACTGAGAATCAGAGGATTATCAAGAAGATGGCAGAATATGAGGCTGAAAGAGAGTCGAACAACAAGCATGTTGAGCTTATGAAGAAAATTCTAGTTCGTACTCTGGGTATTTCATTGACAGATGAGATAGAGAAAATCGAGAGAGAGGAGGCAAGACAGAAAGTTGAAGAGAGGGAACGAGCTTCTAAAGCTCTATCTTATGCAGAAGGCCGAGGAAAGGAAAAGATTGATGATATTCCGGTCTCCAGCAAGCCTATGCATGAAGCTGCTACTTCTTCGGATCCTTTGATCGTACAATCTGTGCCGAAAGCTGAATCCGTGCCAGTGACTTCTGAGATAGTGGTCTATGATCCAACCGTTGATGTTAGCAAGAGGTTTGTACTTTAGGGAGAAGGGATCTTAGAATCAATGATGAAAGAGAAGGCGATCTCTGAGAGGGAGTTAAAGAAAGAGATTGATGAAATGGTAGACGGAACATATGATGATTTAGAGAAGGAAGGATTCGAATATGTAGCAAACTTATTTGATAATGAAAATATGTCTGTTGATTCTTACATGAACGACTCTATTTTTGAACTGACCGATGAACAGGTTCAGGGGAGTCGTCGATTGAAGTTGAGAAGATAGTGCCAAAGCCCAAAGTAATTTATCTTGAGCACGATGTCGAAGAAGGAGAGTACGTTCATAACTACTCTAAGGCTAATCTTGCAAAATTGTTTGGATTACAAGAAGATTCATTTGAGTTCGACTTTGAAGAAGAATTAAAGAACACAAGCTCAGAGCCGAATGACTACGTTTTTTGAAGACATCCCGCAAGCAAATGATTATGACAGAGTCATCATTGAAGATTGGGATTCAGATGATAATGAAGAGGCAATGTATACAGGTGAAGGAACCGATGTGTTTCCTACCCTTGATGAAATGACCGTTGAGATCAACGATGTTATGCTAAAGCAAAAGGTAGTAGAAGCAGTAAAAGAAGGAACGACTCCTAAACCACCGACAAAAGAAGAAATCATAGAAATGAAGAAGAAATGGTTCAAGGAGATGCCATCTGAAAGAAAGTTCCGTCGTCCATTAGCTTTCTTCACCAGAGACCCTGATGCATCTCTGGGTGACATTATCAGTTGGGGATAGATCGAGGGACTAGATGTGTATGCGTTGAAACGTGAGTATGGAGTTCAATACTTCAGAAGACTAGGTGACATAAAGACCTTGCCAGAATGGGATGTGACAGAGTTGGTTCAGACCAAGACGTTTAGTATGAAGCTACGGCCGAATGATCAACGTCTATGGAAGCTAATCAAGTTTGAGGCTGAACATGGTTTCAACTTATTGAAGCCACACAAGCCACAAACTGTCACCAAGATCGATCCAGTTACGAAAGAAAAAGATGTGACTTTGATTGTCAAAAGGCCGCGTGTTATGAAGAATATGCCCTTGAAGAAAATGGAACAAGATTTTTACAAGATCTTCAAATGGTGGCATTATGATTCGAGTACTGGAGAGGCTGTTATTTGTGTTGAGCCTGATGAAGGATCATGGGATATGTCTGAAGATCTATCTAAGACCGTGATCATGCATAAGAGAATTTATGGGTTGTGGCACGCAATCAGAGTGTTGGATCCAATGTGGCTGGTCAACTGCTCAGAAAAGAATATCGAACGCTTATTCTTCATCAAGATCAGTTATGAAGATAAAGACAAAGAGCAGGCCATGCAGTTCCAGAAAATTGTGAATGTTTGTTACGCTAACAACATTAATTCAGGTAAAGAATGGAACACTTCATGGAGAAAGCTTGAAGATAAAGAGCAGAAAAAGAAAGATCAGAATGAAGAGAGAATTGAGGCACAAAGAAAGCTTGCTACCCGTGAAAGATTCTAGTTCGGGAACACTATAATCGACCTCCTCCTACAGATCAAACTCCCATTGCTTCAGAGGAGCGTCGAAGGCCACGCAAGCGCTTTTTCGGTTAATGCAAGTCAAATATGTTTAAAGATTTTTGAAGAAAAAATTTGAAGGTTGTCCAAGACTGCGGCAACATCCAAGGGGGAGTCTGTTGGTGCACATATGTCTATTGCCTACGTATAGGACGAGTCTATTGTATAGATAGGGTTTTGCAGCGTCAAATATAATGTTTTGAAAGTTTTGTTTAGCTAGCATAATTTTTGTACGAAAATATATAAGGATTTTCGCACGAGAATTTTGTGCGAAAATCCATGCTTCCAAGTCACTAGTTATTGTCAAGTCTTGCCTATAAATAGGTGACTTAGGATGTTTGTCTAGTATGCTGTTTTTGGTGATCAGTGGCGAAGCCCTGCTCGAGTCTGTAATCGTTTCAATGTTAATCAATATACAGACGGTTAAACAATAATCATCACTTGTTCTTTTTGTTCAAATCAGCTAACAATGAATTCCGCCTCTGTTAGCTGAGCAAGTCTGACCGGAAGCTCACAAGTTGGGTCCGATCATAAGCATTCACAAAGGTGAGCGTACAGGTTTGCATACATAGTAGATATAGAAAGTGTTTAGAATACACCGCATGACATACGTAAGAGATGTGAACTATGTATCTACTTAGATTCAAGTAAACCAACAAACCGCGAGTGCAAGGCACGCGAACAAGTGTCCACGTCCCAAACATCAATTTTTACACAATATTCGGACAAAATGACGTATGTTTCGCTCACTTTGAAGTGGAACGAGGCATTGTCAAGCTAGATCTCAGATCCGGAAGCACAAGGACGAAATCGTCACTTTGCACAAACTGGACTAAACCGTTCGAACCTTCAAGTTCGCCCGTATTAGTCCGAGTTTCTGTAAAATGGCTAAACTCGCTCCAAAAAGACCTCTTCAGCCTAGGTTTTGCTCAGTAGCCTAAGGTTGGAGGGATGAACACTCGATTTCCTCGGCAAACGACGCGAAAACGCACGAATTGGATGCCAAAACAGTCAAGTTTGCTCGGAATACATCAAGTTCGCTCGAACTTGTCACTAGTTTGGTAACCAAGTTCGCCTGAACTTGATCAAATCATCACCAAATTCACACAAGTTCGCCCGAACTTGTGTTACTCTCCATCAGATAGGACAAGTTCGCCCGAACTTGTCAAGTTTCTCAAGAAACATGACAAGTTCGCCCGAACCTGTTCCCTCAGTATGCTAGTTAGTCAAGTTCGCCCGAACTTGTCTGCTGCTCCATCAACCGTTAACCGTTCGGCATTTCGGAAGACTGATGCGCTTCTGTTCGCTTACAGGCTGATCCGGCGCTCTCCTTAACCCGTCTCAGATTCCATCTCTCCTTTAATCACACCAACTGTGAGTATACTTGACCCATTTTCACTTTAATGCACTTTTTGGGTGTAGCATACGTTTATATCAAAACACACGAAACACGCTTAACTGATTTATCACATGCAAAAATCTGTTTTACATATTTATACGTGATGCTAGGAACATGTAAACTAGGACATATTTTCGTTGACTCCACCCTAGCTAGTATGGTACTATAGTTTGGCTAACACCCGAAGGGGTCTAGTTAGAAGTCCACATCGCGCATCGCAGCCTGTCGAGAGGTTAACATGTGAAATTTGTCTTGTGTGTTTATATGTTATGTGTATCACGTTTATGCATGTGGAAATTCACGACACCGTTTTATCTATTATGCTATTATATCAAAACCTGTATGCTCGCCAATACATTTTTGTATTGACAATTATTTTAACGTATGCTGCAGGTTATTGAGATCTACTCACTGCAAATGGACTTAGGATTTTGGCTAGAAACTTGTAATAAATTATAATCGACTTTGAAAATTGTTTGAGATTTATGGAATTCGTGATGATTATGTAATGATTGTATGTTGATTGTATGGGAAATTAACGCTTAAATATTGTCATTTAAAAATAGTCATTGTGGATTCTCTCGAACAATCTGAACCGCTTAGTGCCGCGCCCTGATGATTCCACCACCGGTTGGGGTGTGACAAGAAGAGGTGCGAGGGAGTTTCGTAACGAAGTCCATGGCTATACTCTCCCATTTCCACATCGGGATTTCGGGTTGTTCGAGCAAACCAGAGGGCCTTTGATGTTCGGCTTTAACTTCACTTTGAGACGTATATAACGATATCCTTTTTCATGCCCGGCCACCAATACTTAGGACGAAGGTCCTGGTACATCTTGTCGGCTCCGGGATGAATGGAGTATCGAGATTTATGAGTTTCGGTCATTAGCAATTCTCAAAGATTATCACGGTTAGGAATCCAAATACGATCGAGATAGTAATAAATACCATTAGGTTTGGCTACGAGCTGGGTTTCGGCACCACATTTCATTTCTTCTTGCTGGGTATTCTCATTAAACAAGCAAATTGAGCGGCGCGAATCAGAATTTCGAGATTATTCCAAGCTTGAGAGTCATGAACACTATACACATAGCTTCGTCGACTGAGAGCATCGGCTACGACGTTTGCTTTGCTAGGATGCTGGTAGCGTATCTCACAATCATAGTCGTTGAGAAGTTCAACCCATCTGCGTTGGCACATGTTCAGTTCTTTCTGATTAAAGATATGTTGTAAGCTCCTATGGTCGGTGAAGACCGTACACTTGGTACCGTAAAGGTAGTGTCGCCATATCTTTAATGCAAAAACAACTACATCGAGTTCGAGATCATGGGTTATGTAGTTCTTCTCGTGGATCTTGAGTTGTAGAGATGCATACGCGATAACTTTGTCTCATTGCATGAGAACACAACCAAGACCAAGATTAGAGGCATCACAATAAACGACAAAATATTCGTTTCCGCCGGGTAGAGCCAGTACAGGAGCGTTGCATAGCATACACTTGAGAGTTTGAAAGGCTTCCTCTTATTTGGAATCCCAAATGAAAGGTTTGTCCTTATGAGTTAAAGCGGTAAGCGGAACGATGATTTTTGAAAAGTCGGATGAATCAACGGTAGTAACCCGCCAATCCAAGAAAGAACGGATTTCAGATTCATTCTTTGGCGTAATCCAACTCTTTACAGCTTCTATCTTTGCAGGGTCGACGTGAATTCCTTGACTTTTAACGATATGACCAAGGAATTGGACTTCTTCGAGCCAGAATTCACACTTGGAGAACTTGGCATAAAGGCGATTTCCTTGAAGGAGTTCGAGAACTAAACGAAGATGTCGTGCATGTTCGGCTCTCGACTTCGAGTAAATAAGGATGTCATCGATTAACATAATGACGAAATGATCCAAGAGGGCTTTACACACACGGTTCATCAAATCCATGAAGACCATGGTGCATTTGTGAGACCGAAAGGCATGACCATGAATTTAAAATAGCCATAACGAGTACGAAAGGCGGATTTCGGAATTTCTTCTTCGAGTACACGTACCTGATGATAACCGGAACGTAAATCGATCTTAGAGAAACAAGTAGCACCTTGAAGTTGATCAAACAAATCGTCGATTCGAGGAAGAGGGTAGCGGTTCTTTATCGTGAGTTTGTTAAGTTCACGATAATCGATGCACATTCGGAACGTCCCATCTTTCTTTTTCACAAAAAGAACGGGTGCGCCCCATGGCAAAGTGCTCGGGCGTATGAAGCCTTTATCAAGTAACTCTTGAAGTGGCTGGATAGCTCGCGCATTTCGAATGGTGCAAGGCGATAGGGAGCTTTAGCGACTGGTCTAGCACCAAGAATAAAATCAATACGGAATTCGACATCATGGGTAGGGGGTAAACCAGGTAAATCGTCGGGGAAAACTTTTAGGAAATTCACAAACAACAGGTACGTCTTTCAAGGTTTTCTTTTCCTTCTCTGGGTTTATGATGTGGGCTAGGAAAGCAACGCATTGCTTTTGCAAGCACTTGCTCGCTTGGGTACATGACATAAGCATCAACTTCTTTGAGGGTGTTTCACCGTAACCATGTAGTTGATCACCGTTTGAGTGGGGGAAACGAATCATCTTATCAAAACAGATGACTTCAGCATGATTTTCGTGAAGAAAATCCATGCTTACTATGACATCGAAGCTACCTCGCACAGGTATGAGATTGACCGAGAAGATGTGGTTGTTGAGATCGAGAGTACAACCACGTAAGACAGAGCTAACAGTAACAGTTCTTCCGGTGGTGACTTCAACATCGAAAGTCTTTGGGAGTTTAGCGTGTTTACATTTTAAAAGCTTTTCGAATTCTAACGATACAAAACAGTTATTGGCACCAGTATCAAATAAACAAGAAGCATAAATACCATTAACAAGGAACGTACCGTTGACAACATTGTTGTCGTTCTGAGCCTGGCGGTGATTGAGATTTAAGGCTCTTCCATGCATAGCCTGTGGTTGCTGCTGCAGTGGCTGTGGCTGTGGCTGAGGCTGCTGCTGTGGCTCTTGCTTCACGGCTTTGTTTGGACAGATATTGCTAAAGTGGTTCGGATCACCGCAAGTGTAGCAAGCACGTGCTTTTGGAACTGGTGCTTGCTGCTGAGGCTGCTGCTGGTTGGTTTGAGAAGAACGAGGTGAAGTTGGTAGTGCTGCTGGTGCTTGAGGAGCTGGCTGACGAGGACCACTATGGCAGCTGACTGTGAAATGGCCATAGACGTTGCAGTTGGTACAGAAACGACAACTGCCTCCAATTGGGTGATGGTAGGAACACTTCGAGCATATCGGGTGAGGACCAGTGTACGCACGCTTTGCAGGAGGTGTGTTTGGTGTAGTAGCATGAGCAGGCTGAGAGTTCAACGGTGCAAAAACTGCACAATTCTTGCTTGGGTTCCCTCGTTTGCGACCTCGGCGATTTAACTTTGATTCCTGAGATGGCTCGTAGTAGCACTCTGCTTGGTGATAGTTTGGTTCGCGACTTTGCTGTGACTCTTGAAGTAACCAGCCTGGACACGTTTGTTGTTGATTTCAGCTGCAAGCTGAAAAGTCTCCTCGATAGTAGTAGCACGCGTTGCTTGGACGAAATTAACAACGCAGTCAGGTTGAGCACGAAGATACTTTTTGATTGCTTTTTCAGTGGTGTCCACCTGACCGGGACAAATAATACTTAGCTGCTTGAAACGGGCAGTGAGACCTGCGTTGTCGGGTACATCTTGTTTGATATCCCTAAATTCATTCTCCAGTTTCTGAATTTCGTGGGGAGGACAGAACTCTTTCACCATGACCACCTTGAGTTCCTCCCACGTGAGCCCGTAAGCTTCATCATTTCCGCACCTGTTGCACTCTGCGGTCCACCAATCAAGTGCCCTTAATTAAACACACCGGTAGCATTGATGGTGCGGAGATTTTTGGGGCATCCGCTCTGGCAGAAGGTAACCTCAATGGAATCGAACCAATGAAACATTGTACTTAGTCCGTTTTTGCCGGTGAAAGTGAGAGGTTCACATGCCTTGAATTGCTTGAAGCTGAACGAGGACTTTGGCGCGTCGGTTTTAGAATCAATGGAGGAGTTGCTATTGACAACCTGAATTTCGCTAACAATCTGGGGAATGACCTTAGCCATCTGCTTGGCTACTAGCGAGGCGATGCTCTTGTCAGCATTGTTGCGCTGGATGTTCCTCCTAGTGTGAGATTCCATGGAAGACATCTACATGAAGCATTTGATTAGATGAGATTAGATTATAATAGGTTTATGTTTAAAAGTTTAGCGTTTTATTACTTATTATCATTATTATTCAAGCAAGGTACACGTAATCACGTATCCACATAAGCACATTAGCACGTAAGCACATAAGCACGTAAGCACATAATCACGTAGGCACATAAGCACATAGCACCTATTTTGCATGTATTCACCTTTAATTAACATCATGCGTAGCGCGTATGAGATGCGAGTAATATGAGCGTAATAAGCGAGATAAGCGAGTAATAACGGTATGAGGACATTCACGTAAGGGGGTTGAGCGTTTTAGTTTGGTTGGTGATTATTTAGCGTTTTAGATTACGAGAGTTGTGCGAGTTGTGCGTACTTTATAAAGCGTAAAGCGATAAATAGAGAAATCGATAAAGCATAAAATCCACAAAATTTTGAACACATAATAAATAATAAAACTCGATGATGCGTAAAATCGGCGATTGCAAGCTTAAATCAATTTGGGAGCGTCCTTGGTTTTGAGACAACGACTACCCAAAGTGGTTCGAAAATTCTCTGAGTTCGGGCACACGATTTGGCCTAATAGACAAATGCTCTCGCCGTAGAACGGTTAACGGCATTTATCCTTCCAGTTACGTCGTGTTCCTAGTCGTCGAAATAGTCGAGACTTTGGTGAGATTGAAAATCGAGGAGTGGAACTAGTATTAAGATGCGGGTTTCACCCCTAACTTAACAACTTCATTCCTAGTTATGGTTATGCTCACCGATCAAATCGGGAGTTCCACTAGATAGAAATGGAGGTTTTTGTCGAGGTTTGGATATCACTCCTAACTCAACGAAGGTATCTCGTGCGATAGAGGATGCGCGGAGTGAATGATCTTATCGAGAGTCCTTGGTTTTCACACCTAATCTCAACTTGATCACTTGTTTTCTGTGATACAAGTGTTTTTCAAGCGTGTACATTGTGTTGGCCTTAGGAAAGGCATGTAAGCATTTATCGCAAGTAGTTTAAGCATTTAAGTCAAAGATCGGTCGAATTAGGTACTTAAACTATACACTAGGTCGAACACGGCAATTCTACCTAATTATCCCTATAGTTATGGCTCTGATACCAATCTGTCAGACCCCAACCGATGGCGGAATCATCGGGGCGCTACACTAGGCGAATCACATTGCTCAAGAGACATCATAACAACTATTTAAGCGATAATATTTAAACGTTCAATATCCCATACTATCAAAGATAAAATCCCAAATAATTATTACAATATCAAACAATCTCTCAAACATATCTAATCCGATCTTCCCTAGATTTCTATTACATGAGTTTCTAGAGATAAAATCTTATTCCATTTCAGCGAGAAGTCATCAACCTGCCACATATGTTAAAATAAACGTCAATACAATTAAGTAAAGGTGAGCATACAGGTTTGCATACATAGTAGATATAGAAAGCGTTTAGCATACACCGCATGATATACGTAAGAGATGTGAACTATGTATCTACTTAGATTCAAGTAAACCAACAAACCGCGAGTGCAAGGCACGCGAACAAGTGTCCACGTCCCAAAGAGAAAATAAATGTGAAATAAAAATGCGAGCCTTAACAACCCCGGGCCTCCGGGTGGCGGGTCAACCTCTAGCAAGCTATCATGTTAAGGGTGGCATACTAGCAATCAAGTAATACATACAATTCAGCAGATTTCAAGTATAATCATGTAATAGCAGGTTGTGAATAAGCATTTGGATTGTGTGATGTGTTTTGATATAGGAACATATGTGACACCCAAAAGTGCGTTTAAGCATAAAAGGTTCAAGTATACTCATAGTTGGTGCGTTAAGAGAGAGAGAGAGAGAGAGACGGGATCTGACGTAGGCTGAGGAGAGCGCTGGTTCAACCTGTAAAACAACACAATTGCATCAGTCTTCCGAATTGCTGAAACGGTTGAAAAGTGAAGGAGCAGAGGGCAAGTTCGGGCGAAGTGTACCAAATCTCTTGGATTTGGTACAAGTTTGGGTGAACTTGACTGTTTTGCTTACTGGAAGTACAAGTTCAAGCGAACTTGTCTGGTTTCCTGAGAAACTGGACAAGTTCGGGCGAACTTGCCTTATTTTGTTGAGGTTGATACAAGTTCGGGCGAACTTGTCTGGTTTCCTTGGAAACCATACAAGTTCGAGCGAACTTGGTTGATTTCTTGGGAAATTTGGCAAGTTGCCAAAGTTGGTCACCAATCTAGTGACAACTTCGAGCGAACTTGCTCACTTTGGAGCGAACTTGCTCACTTTGGAGCGAACTTGACTGAAATGGTCACCAAATCATGCGTTTTCGCGTTGTTTCCTGAGGAAATCGAGTGTCCATGTTGGTGCATAATGTCTATGTCTTAGTCTTATATCGAGTCTGTATAGTATAGAGCTGAATAGGCTAGGCGTATGATGTATTTATAGTTGTAAAGCCAAGTTCGCTCATAGTGTCCATGTAAGGTCAAGTTCGGCCGAACTTGCCTTGGCAAGTGGCAAGTTCGCCTGAACTTCACTACTTCACTAGCGGACTTGTCAGCCTATATATACCTAGCTTGCCTCATTCATTTGTAACTATGGCATTTTGGAGGCGAAGCTCTGTCAGTTTGTACTCTCGAAGTTTAATCAATAAAACTGATGTTAAACTGATTAATTCTTTTGTATTGGTAAACACGACGTAATATTTCCGCTATTATGGACGTTAGATATCAAATTTAGGTTTCTTAGCATCGAGGATCAGTCCTACAAGTGGTATCAGAGCTAGAACAGCCTGATTTGATAGTATCAAGACAAGAACACTTCTATTTCATCTCCATTCTTTTATTTTTCTTAACTTTTTCATAAAAAATGAAGAATTCATGGTCAAAATCTTTTCAATTTTGAATATATCATGTAAAATACATCAAAGGTAAACCCTTGAAAGATTGGAGACCAAATTCAACCGAAATCATGTCAAAATTTTGAAAAAACCATGTTTTCCAAAACTTTTCATTCGAACTTGTTTAACCAAGTTCGACCAAACTTGTTTTAGAAAGTTACTTTTCAAGTGAATTTCAATCAAGTTCAATCGAACTTAAGGTTTTTTTGATAAATATCTTGCAAAGTCCGCTCGAAGTTACAACTTTTTCATTGATTTTACATCAAGTTCGACCGAACTTGAGTAATATCAAGGAAATTTAAGGTAAGTTCGCTCGAACTTACAGATTATTATTAAATTCCTTTTGACAAGTTCGCTCGAAGTTATAAGGGATCTTTTTCAAATCAAAACTAACAAGTTCGACCGAACTTGTTAAAAATTCTGAGAATTCTTCATTTTTACTACAAGTTCGACCAAACTTGTAGTAAGGCTAATTGTTTTCAAAATTTTTGAGTATTTTCAGCGTACACGTCTCATTAATCATGAAGGATGATATTCAAAGAGCTTTTATGTTCGGAGCTAGTTCGTCAAATGCCAACGTGATTTATCAAGTCAATCTTGATAACGAAATGGGAACGACTGTTAAACCGCCCAAGCTAATGAGCATGGACGAGTATGAAGCATGGAAAGAGAAATTTACGTATTGGGTTCAAGCCATGCATTTCGCAGGCTGGGTGTCGATTGAAAGAGGTTACACTGTTCTGGTGGATGAACATCAGGAAGTTCTTGAGAAGTACAATTATTCAACGGTACAGAAAGAGGAATACATTGCTGAGAAAAAGATGATCAGTCTTATCCAACAATCCGTCAAAGAAGATATTCTCGTTTTGCTACCGGAATACACAACTGCAAGAGATCTCTGGCTCTCACTTCAAAAGAAGTATCAAGGAAGCGCGAAGATGATCAAAAGCAAGAAAGCTCTCATTATGAAAGAGTTCTACATCTTCAACATGCTGAAGGGTAAAACCATGAAGCAGATGATTGAACGTTTCTGTCATCTTAAAGTCCAAATGCGAAGACACGGTCTCGAGAAGACGGAACAAGAGTACATCGACAAGCTTGCAGACGCTCTACCAGATGGAGAGTGGACTACTTATCTAATGGTTCTGAAGGAAAGCGTTAAATGAGAATTCTTCAAACTGTCAACATATATCGATAAACTCGAAGGTCACGAAATGGAACTCTTGAAGATTGCAAAGTCAAAGAACGCTAATGTTGTTCAAGACGTTGGTTTCTATTACAAGAGTGGAATGCAAGATAACATTTCAAGTCCAAAGATTCAGACAACATTTAATGCGAGTTTGAATTCTTCGAACAATTCGCAGCAGAATCAGAATCAGTCATATCCTTAATATGATCAAAGTCCACAGTCTTCATTCTCAAGTACTGGTTCAAATTCATCTTATCAAAGTCAAATAAATCAGAATCAACAAACAAATTCTGATTCAAATGTATACAAGTGCAACATCGCAGTGAATTTGAACAATGTTGTTTCGGAACAAGTAGCTAAACAACATATGTCGCTTCTTGCCACTGTTCTGGAGTCATACAAAAGTCTTGTAGCCGGTAAAATTGGAAATCCCGAAATGACGGCAGAAGATTATGACCAAGTGGATGAAGAAGAACTCGAATTGATGGATATCAAGTGGTGTTTAGCATCTATCATTCGAAGAGTCACAAAGTTCGTTGCTCCCATTGGCCGAGATATCGGAAACTCAAGCAACAAACTAGGTTTTGACAAGACAAAAGTAACATGCTTCAGATGTCGCCAAAAGGGACATTTCAAGAGAAAGTGCAAAAATCCTGAAGCAACGAGAAATCAAAGTCCATTCGGAGGAGGTAACGAATATTACAAGAAGTCACTTCAGTACAAGCCTTTCCCGAAGAAGACTCAGGTTGAAATCCAAGAGAAACCGAATAGCAGCAACACTGAAAAAGCTATGGTTGCATCAAAAGAAGATGACGGTTTCGACTGGAATTCCTACATCGGTAAGAAAACCGGAGTTGCATTAATGGCTGAAATTATTGAAGATACTTCTGCAGAAGAAGCAGCAGCAGCTTTGGAGAATATTTTGCTAGAACAATATCTGCAACAACAACGTGAAGAGGAGGGGTATATCCACATGCAGAAGCAAGGAATTTTATCTCCTAATTCTTGTGAAAATTTTGCAGGTCACTTTGATGGAAGTTCTCAGGAACAAGTTCCCGAGAAGAAATTAACTGATGAAGTAGTCATTGATGTTACTCAAGAAGTGAATGCCGAAAACCTCAAGGACATGGTCGACAAAGAATTGATGGCAAATCTAACAAAGTAGGTCCAGAGGTAAATGAAGTTGTCAAAGTACAAGTTGTAGAGGTTGAAAAACCTTGTACAAAATGTACCGAACCATGTTCTGAATGTGCCAAAAAATCAAAAATCATCGCTGAAAACAATGTGCATAATGAACTTTTGAAATATGATTATCGCACAATGAAGGAAGCGTATGATAAAATGAAAAATGATTATGGAAGGTTTGATAGAAAAAACATCGAACAACATGATACAATGAGGATGTTAAAAGGAACAGTAATGGATAAGCAAAAAGTGATTAATATCTATATTAACACCATTGTTGAAACTAAGCAACAACTCAAGGACATGACAATTGAAACAGAGTGTGTTCAACAACTTTTGAGAAGTTACACTTGTAACGCATATGTCATTAATCACATCCTTCTGACAATTCCATCGGAAGAGAAACCTAAAAAGAAAATTGGTAAAGAATACAATAATGTTCCTCCACCCCTATGCGAGAAGTATTGTCGCAAATCCGCTGATGGGATGGATAAGGCACTCAATATTGAGTTGTTATCTGAAAAGAAAACTGAGTTGCCAGAGAACATTTATGTAATCTATACTAAAACTGATGATGACAATGATGTGGTTAAAAAGGTTGTTGAAAATGTTTTGAACGATTCTGATGAAGGCAGCTTTAAAGCGCTGACTCGAGTTCAAAGAATTCTGATTCACAGTCCGAAGATGATGATACATCATCGGAGAATGATCTATGTGATGATCCTAATGTTGTAATGTACAAGATTAAGGAATCTGATAGATTATACTTTGATGACAGTTTTCTGATTCAGAACGTGAAGGAGGAATTGTTAGACAAATTCTTTAAACTCGTGGAAGTCACATCAGATGATCTGGAGATCAATGAAAAGAAATTCTATTCCAAACCTAAAAGAAATAACTACGAAGGAATGGTGGGGATCATCCGGAAAACCGGAGAGCTGGGTTGGGATTAGAAGAATCAGATGAACCTAAAAAGAAAGTGTCACCATTTCATGAATACAAAAATAAGAACATGAATTTTGTATATGGGACGAACACGGTTCATGAGGAAAGTTTGATCGGGAAACAATCAAACGATGAGTTTAAGAAACAGAAAGAACTTCGAGATAAAGCCAAAATTGTAAATGGTGCCAAAACAAGTGGTGTAAAACTCACAAAAGGACATCCACATGATTCTTGGACTTGTTTCAAGTGCAATGAAATTGGTCATATTGCACGTTACTGTCCGAAATCAAAGCCGTCTTATCTTCGAAGGAAAGAAAGTTCAAATGTTGTGAAACCAAAGCAACCAGTGTTTGTAAAACCTGTAAAGATTTTGAAAAGAAATGAATCAAAAGCTGAAGTCAAACCTAAGTTTGAAAATTCAACTTTTAAAAAAGGTGAAACTTCAAAGCTAATGAAAACAATTTTTACATCAAGAAGGCTAACATAAAATCTCAAGCTTGGATTGCAAAGAAACGGTCACATCTAAGATTACTAAGTCTGAGCTTGTTAAGACTAGTGATAGCAAGAAAGAATCAAAATCTGAAATCATAATTGAAACCAAATCTGAAAATGTCAAAACTACAAGTGGTAAAAATTCAAAAGATAAAAAGACAGTAAAGTTTTCAAACATAAACATCTTAGAAAATCCAGATAATGAATATGAATTTGATTATGCAAATAAGTGTGGATTCGATTATACTGATGAGTATGAGTTTGATTTTGACGATGGTTATCCAATTCAACCCAAGACCAAAAAGGCTTGGGTCTCGCTTTTTAAATAGATTGCTAAAATGTGCAGGGGCTCCAGAGATCCATACTTTCTAAGTGGATTTTGGATAGTGGAGCGTCAAGGCATATGACGGGAATGAAACCGTTGCTATTCGACATAAAAGCTATCAATGGTGGATATGTTGGATTTGCGGGTAACCAGGGTGGAAGGATAGTCGCCGAGGGAAAACTCTCCAATGGCATCGTTTCATTCGATCGCGTGAATTATATTGCAGAGTTGGAAAATAATCTTCTGAGTATATCGCAGATTTGTGACAAGAAGTTCACGGTGCATTTCAACAACAAAGAGTGTATTATCTTGAAGCCGGGATTCAAAATACCAGATGAGTGGATTCTGATGCGAGCACCTCGAGAGAATGATCTATATGTTCTTGATATGGGCGTCGCTACCACTTCATCAAAATCAGCACAATGTTTTGTGACAAAGGCTACTGAAAAGGATTCTATTCTTTGGTATCGTAAGATGGGGCATATTCATTTGCGAAAAATGAATTACTTGGTTCATAATGATCTTGTAGACGGTGTAAATCTTCAGAGCTTTAATATGTCTGATCACTGCTTAGAATGCAAAAAAGGAAAGCAGATCAAGAAATCTCATCCGAAGAAAATTCTAAACTCAATCAAGTTGCCATTAGAACGTCTTCACATGAATTTATTTGGTCCTGTAAATGTTCAAAGCATCTTAGGAGACTTATATTTCTTGGTCGTGACAAATGATTATTCGAGATATTCATGGGTATTCTTTCAGGAATCAAAAGATGAAATGTTCGAGAACTTGGTTATTCTATTCAAGAAACTCGAGAACCTTTATCATCTGCCGGTCAGACGCATTAGAAGTGACAACGACACAGAGTTTAAGAATAACAAAATGAAGGAATTCTACAACGCAAAAGGGATTCTGCACGAGTTTAGTGCTCCCTATACTCCACAACAAAAGCTGAACGGAAAAACAGAACTTTGATTGAAACTGCGAGAACCATGCTTGCAGATTCTAAACTTCCAATCAGCTTCTGGAGTGAAGCGGTTGCTGCGGCTTGGTACACGCTAGACAGAGTTCTCACTGTCAAACCAACAAAAAAAACATGTTTTGAGATGATAAACCGACGAAAGCCAAATTTGAAATTATTAGAACCATTCGGTGCGCCATGTACCGTAATAGACCAAGATGGCAAATTCGGGGCTAAATCTCTTGAGGGTTTCTTTGTCGGATATGCGAGTCCGCTGAGGCGAGTATATGTTCCTTCGTTGAGAAAGGTTATTGAAGCATAGCACATGGATTGTTTCAACTATACGGATCCTATTCAAAGGAGAGGTGACGCGTGGCTGTTTAACTATCAAGACCTTTGGAAGTCATTCGACTTGCCGGAAGAACCGTCTGACGAAGAAGTTGCAGCATTATACTATCTTCACCAGTCAGCGAATCAAGAACAAATCATTAGACGAATTGTGGTTAATCAACCCACGTTGGATTCTTCATCTTCCGGAGCAGGTCCAAGCAATAGCAGTAGTGTTCGAGTTGAAAATACTTCTGAAGCAGAAGTAACACCTGCTACACCTCTAGTGAATGTTTCTAATGAACCAGATAACACAACAGTGCCCAGTACGCCTCAGAATCAAAATTCTGATTCAGATGAAGCACCGACATTTGATGCTGATGATGAAATCAGAACGAAGCTTCAACAAGTACTCCTAATGTTGATGTGAACAATGATCTGATTATTTCAAATCAGCAAAGCTCAGTTGATGTTCCAACAGAAGAAATGCCGCGATCATATTCGTACCATCCTTCAACGAATATCATAGGAGAACTACAAACTGGTGTGCGTACACGAAACCAAATCAACAGAGCACTAAGTTTTTCTACACCCGAGTTGCACCAACTCAGAACTACTACTACTATTCATGTTTCATTTCTCAAATTGAGCCAAAGACAGTTAATGAGGCTCTGGAAGACGAGAATTGGGTGATAGCAATGCAAGAGGGACTTTTACAGTTTGAGAAGTTGGGTGTTTGGAAGCTTGTAGACTTGCCACCGAAGCAGAAAGCTATTGATACAAAGTGGGTCTTCAAGTGTAAAAGAAACGATCGAGGGGTTATAGTAAGAAACAAAGCTGGATTGGTTGTCAAAGGATTCCACCAGCAGAAAAGTATAAATTATAAGGAGGTATACGCACCGGTTGCGTGATTAGAATCTATCCGCATTTTCCTAGCGTTCGCAGCTTGGAAAGGATTTAAGGTGTACCAGTTGGATGTAAAATCTGCATTTCTCTACGGTAAACTTCGTGAACAAGTGTATGTCAGCCAACCATCAGGGTTTGTCGATCCACTAAAGAAGAACAAAGCATATCTTTCGGACAAAGCCTTGTACGGTTTACACCAAGCCCCGAGAGCTTGGTACAAGACGTTATCACAACATCTCTTAGGAAATGGCTTTACACGAGGCATAGTGGACAACACTTTGTTTATCAGAGAAGTTGGATCACATCTGATTATAGTACAAATCTATGTGGACGATATTATTTTCGGTTCTACGGATGACACTCTATGCAAAGAGTTCGAAAAGATCATGAAGAAGAAATTTGAGATGTCCTCGATGGGTGAAATGAAGTTCTTCTTAGGTCTTCAAGTGGATCAGCTTCCAGACGGGATATTCATTCATCAGATTAAGTATGTGCACGACATTCTCAAAAAGTTTGAAATGGATTCTTCGAAGCCGCTGGCATTGAACCATGGGATTTGCATAGACGAGACGGGAACGAAAGTTGATGAAACACTTTATCGATCGATGATAGGTTCATTGATGTATCTAACGGCATCGCGCCCGGACATCATGTATCCTACATGCTTATGTGCGAGATATCAGTCAAGTCCTCGAATGTCACATATACAAATAGTCAAGCGAATCTTCCGTTACTTGAAAGGTTGCCCAAGCACCGGCCTATGGTACCCCAAGAACGACAATTTTGATCTCACTGGATACGCTGACTCGGACTTCGGAGTGGACAAACTGAACTCGAAATCTACAACTGCAGGATGCCAGTTCTTTGGCACACGTTTGGTAACGTGGCAGTGTAAGAAACAGACCACGGTCTCTCTCTCTCAACTGTGAAGCGGAATACATTTCTGATTCCAGCTGTTGCTCTCAAATCCTCTAGATTCAGCAACAGATGAGGGATTATGGTATGCAGTTTCTTGACACGCCTTTATTTGTAGACAACAAAGCAGCCATCGATATAACTAAAATCCGGTTCATCACACACGTACAAAACATATTGAAATTCGATACCATTTCATTCGTGATTGTTACGAAAAGAAATTGGTTCGAATAGAAAAAATCCACACCGACGAACAAAGGGCTGATTTTTATACAAAAGCATTTCCATTAACAAGATTTAAATATCTAATGCAACTTAACGGTATTAAAAATTTGCTTACATGTGCGGAAGCTGAGGTTGAATACGGATCGGATGACGAATTCACGTAATCCGCATTGGTTTGTATGGTTTTTAAATATCTTTCTACTTTAGTATTTCTTAAAAATCTAAAATCCAAAAATATGTTTTTGATTTTATGGGGAGAAATATTTGGGAAAATACAAAAAAACATTGAAAAATGTAAAAAGAATTCGATGTCACAAAAAGGAAATGATAGTACATCAGTGGACAATCACAGTATGCTAAAGAAACTTAAAGTTTAAAAGTAACAAATGAGTCTTATTGTGGATGTGTCGATAGGCTTAACACGTTCAGTAAACTGTTTTCGAGATATAAACTAAATTTAGCAACTGCTTAATATTGTGGATTAACACATCTTGGATATATGGACTTAGTACTCCAAAAATTTCGATTGAGAGATTGCCTGATTCTGAGATACGAGGTCTTTATAGATAGTTGATATCTGGGGTATTATACAAGTTCTTCTGATTTTGCGGAAGCAATGGCCTAGAACTTCTATAATACTTTCGCCAAAAATCCCCAAACTACATGCAATATTGAAAAGAATCGAAAGATCTAATCATTTGCAGTGTTAAAAAGATTCCTTAAGTGGAACACACCTTAAAGACGAGCCTTCATCTCTTTGTCTGTACGGTAGTACTAACCTGAGCTCTCGAGGTCTCGCACTTACCCAGATACAGATATCAATTACGCTATATTCACCTGTAAGATGAAATCTAGGGAATCTTGATACGGGAGTATATTCAAGAAGTGGAAAACACAGATAAGTCAAGTTTCATAATTCATATCTAAACATATCTTGAAACAGTTGAGAAATGTGGTAAAGTTTAAGTGGACAAACATATCGACAATCTAGGTAAACGAGTTTAAAAGCTTAAAATCGTCTAAAGGTCAACGGTACTGGTGATATGTCTCAATTAACTGATATGATCCTTTAGACACGATTTCACAAAAATATGTTTGTACATAGTTTACTTTGTTCTGTACCTAGTTTATCAGCTTTACAGATTAAAACCAAAAATATTTTCAGTGCGTTTTAGCATAAACTTACAAAAATTCAAAAAGATTTTATTTCTACATTGTTTTCAGCAAACCAATATTGGAGAACGGGTCTTTTGAAGTCTGGTAAGATGCTAGAACTGGTGGGAATCTCTTTAACAACGGGCTGGGAGCTAATCTGAAAAATCTGAAAAGCCAAAATGATAAAAAGTTCATTAAATTGAAACTTTGATTTTGAAAATATCAACAGTTTGTTCGTAATGGGTTAAACCGGGGTCATTAACTTGGACTCGGCAGATAAATCGGTTAACCAAGGTCATTAAATTGGACTTAGTCAACTGAGTGGATTTTCATAACTGGTAAAGAGTTGGAAAGTTCAGGGTTAAAATGTAAAATTTGAAAAAGTTTTGAATTTGTGTTTGGCAAGTTCGGCCGAACTTGCTAAACAAAAATCATGTTTGATAAATAAGCAAGTTCGACCGAACTTGCAGATGGATTGCTGAGTTTTAAAGCTAAGTTCGCCCGAACTTTGTTGGGCTTGAGTTATGGGCTTTGCAAGTTCGCCCGAACTTATCTAGGTATAAATACCTAAGTAAGTTCGGCCGAACTCACTTCTGCAAAAACCAAAGACCCTGAGCGAACTTGAACTTGAGAGAGATTTGAGTGATTTTGGCAATTTGACATCGTTACTCTGTCCAATTGTTGAGATTTGGACTTTGAAATGTTTGGACCGTAAACAAATGAAACGAGATCTGAAAACTTAAAATCAGTTAGATCTAGGGCTTATTGAATAAAATTGAACTTAAAATCAGAATCTACATGTTAAATCGACCGTGTAAATGTTTTTGATTGGATTAAAACGGATGTTTGCATGTCTAACAGATTTTTGAGATTGGAGAAGACGACAAGTTCTGCCGAACTTGTTGTCAAGTTCAACCGAACTCGCACTAAATATTTGTTAATAAAATCTTATATAAATAACATGTTCGACCGAACTTCATATATTTGATTTTGAATACCATGTAGAAGTTCGCCCGAACTTATGTTAAGGAAATTTGAATTGTTTAGGATGTAAGTTCGCCCGAACTTACATTTTGATTAAGGAACATGCTATTGGAGCATGTTCGGGTGAACTTGAAGAAATCAGAATGTTTAAGACATATCAAGTTCGCCCGAACTTGATAAAAGTGTTAGAAAATTTTGTGAAATTTTTCTCGATAAGTGTGCTAATTGTTATGCATCGTTTTTCAGGCGCAAGAACCAGCAAGAATAATCTCAGTAGAGTTTTCTAAGACGCACAACACCTTTATTACGCTCGACAAATCGATATGTCCATCGTTTACGGAATACGACAGTATATTGAAATTTTTAGAAGAAAGTCCTATTCACTGGGCTATCACAGAACGTACAGTGTCGTACAAATCTCATACTTTCCATTTCTGGATGAATGCGGAGCTCAGTGATGATCAGAAAATGATTATTCATCAGTGCAAGTTGGGAATGAGGATAAGAAGATTTCTATAACTGAAAAATTCAACGACAACAAAGACGATCCAGTTTATCTTGATGAAATAATGGTTCGTGGATGTTTCTTTCGTATGGGTTATAAGGGAAGCGTGAACAAACCGACATTGAAGAAAGGGGAAGTGCCTAATCCCTACAAGCTCCTGATGCACGCTATAATTCACACTTTTAGTCATCGCAAGGCAGGATTGGACAACGTGCAAGATTATTTAGCTTGTATGGCAACGACGCTTATTCTGAAGAAGCATTTCAACTTTTCGAAGCTTGTTTTCACGCACATGTCAAAGAGTATGGAGGATTCAAGACTTTGTCTTTATCCGAGATTTGTACAAATGTTGACTGATGAGAAGTTCAAGAATATAGCACGAGATCCGAAAGATGTGTTGTATCTAGTTCGTCTTGATGAAACAATAGTGAAGAAGCTCATAAATTTTCAGAAGCAAGCTTCAGCTCCTGTTGCAAAACCAGTTTTCGGGGCTATCAAAGATCCAAACTATATCTCACCGCCAGGAAACAAATGGAGAAAAGATGGTAGCGATGATGAGAAAGAGCTTAACACTGAGAAGGAATGGTTCAAAGACTTTAAACCGAAAGCAAGAAGCGAATGGTTCTTAAAGGCAGAAGCTGATAAGCCAAAGACAAAACGAGCTGCTAAGAAAGTTGATACTATGCTCGTAGATGAAGATGAACCAGAGAATGTGCAAACAGAAGTAGGTTCAAGTGCTACAGTAGTGGTTGAGAGTCAAGAAACAGTGAAAACGACTCAAGAAGATGTTATTTCTGCTACTTCTGAAAACGAAGATGAATCTGATGAAGAAATTCCAGTTAAAGAACCAGAGAAATCAGAGGCTGAGATTAGAGCCGAGAAAGAAAGAGTGGTGGATGCTGATTTTGATCCGAATCAGGAAAAAGAGTCTGATGAGGAAAGACCTAAGAAGAAAGTAAAACGTGTAAAGACTGCTACTATTTCTTCGACGGAAACTACAGGGTCTCCTCAGACAAAGGGTAGAAAAAAAATGAAGAAACCCCACAAGCTGTTAGCAAAAGGTACAAAGGAAGTTTAAAAAGCGCAGAAGTTACACAAGAACCTTCTGTCGCACAGGAGACAGGAGTCACACAAGAACCTCCTACACAAGAACCTCCTGTTGAAATTATTGCTGAGATTGATCGTCAAGGAGTTACACAAGAACCTCATGTGACCGGATTACTTGAAGTACCGATTATTCAATCGCCTGTTGCTCCAACGACTTCGAATCTTGAAAGTTCTACACCAAAGAAGTCTACACCAAAGGCTACGACTCCAAAGTCAACACCTAAAACTCCAGGAGGGCCTAATGTGTTTGGTGATATGCACAATGATCCGATAAGTCTACAGGATTTAAATGATCTTTCCAGAGACTAACATTGAACTTCTGGAAAAGCGTGTCAAGGCATTAGAAGACAAAGTGGCACAGAATGAAGTTGAAAAAGCAGAGCTTATTCAGAAGATGAATCAAAGTGCGGTTGAGAAAGAGATTTTGGATGACAAGGTTAAAGTGTTGGAAAATGAACGTGAATATTTTAAAGCTTTGATCGAGAGTTTGCAAGATGCAAATGAGAAATTGCAAACTGAGATAGCTGATCTAAAGACTATTCAAGCCCTAAACAATCAAAGATTCAATAGGTTGCAGAAAGTTCTATCAAATTCTCTGGGCATTCACTTCATCAAAGAATATGATCGTCTAGATCAACAGGAAGCTAAAGAACGCTCTGAGAAAGAATTAGCTGCGAGCATAAAGGAAAGAATGTTGAAGGTGAAGCACCTACTTCTTCTGTAGCTGCAGAGAAGTCTATCGATGATGTGATTCTAGCTTCTGAGTCTGATATTCGAAAGGTTGACGAATCTGTCAAGCCTTCTAATCCTATCACTGCTTCTGAAGAAAAAGACGATGAAGAAGCTGAGAAAGATGATAAAGAGGATGAAGAGGAAGAAGGTTATGAGGATTGGAATGTTAGTGATGCTGATGATGATTATGATCAAGGTAGTACTGGCATTGAAGTTACTGAAGACAAAGTCGCTGATGACTTTGATTTTTCTGATCTTATGAAATGAGTCGAATAAGATGGAAGATAAAGTTGAGGGGGAGTTAGGGAAGACAAGGCCTTCAGAGGATATAGATTTGTCAGATGTTGATCGATCTGCAAAGCCAATTGCTGCAGTACCCACAAAGCCGTTAATGTTGATGTTGGAACATAATGTGGAAGAAGGTGAGTACGTGCATAATTAATCAAAAGAAGATTTGGCGAGATTGGTTGAAGTTGAAGTTGAAGTTGAAAGTTTAGAATTTGATTTCGAGGAAGTTTTGGATGTTAACACTTTTGAGCCAAACGATTATCAGTATGTTAGAAGATTTGAGGCTGATGAGTATAACAGGGTGATCGTAGAGGATTGGTCTTCTGATGATGAAACAGATCAAACTACGAAGTATGTCGGTCCTAATTCTGAAAGTTTTCCTACTTTCGAGGAGATGTACAAGCAACTCGATGAAGAAATGTTGAAGGAAAAGATAGAAGAATCTCTACGAGAGGGTAAAGTACCTATGACTAAAGAAGAAATTGCTCAAGCGAGAAAGTCTTGGTTCAAAGAAATGCCGCGCGAACGCAAGTTTAGACGTCCTCTAGCATTCTTTACCAGAGATAAAGATGTTTCATTGGGGGATATTTTGAGTTGGGGTTGGTTTAAAGAACTGAACGTATATGCAATCAAGAGGGAGTTTGGAGTGCAATACTTCAAATACCTTGCTGATTTTAAAACCTTACCGTATTGGGATGTGGAAGAAATGGTACAGACAGTGAATGTTACATATCACATAAAGTATATTGATCAGTTATTATGGAAAATGATCAAGTATGAAGCGGTGAAAGGATTCAACTACTGGAAGCCTTTTATTCTTGGCCGCAGAATCAAGACAAACAAGAAAACGGGGGAAAAGGACATAACATTGATCATGAAACGTCCAAGAGCCATGAGAAATATGCCGCTAATGCCGATTGAACAAAACTTCTATCCATTGTTCAAGTGGTGGCAGATAGATCCATCCACTTGTGAAGCAGTTATTGTTTTGAAATTTGAAGAACACTTGGATATAACAAAGAAAAGGGTGGAGGTGATGGGACATCAGGGCATGAGAGGTTTATGGAGGACTCTAGATCCTATGTGGCTTGTGAACTGCTCGAGATAAGATATCAAAACCTTGTTCTATAGCAAGATTGTTTTTGAAGAACGAGAAAAGGTACAAGCGATGCAATTTCAGAAAGTTGTAAACGTTTGTTATGCACGCGAAGTCAATTCTGGAAAGATATGGCAAACAAAGTGGAGAGATTTAGAAAGGGTTGAGTTTCTAAAGGAGGAGAAGCGTCTTGAAGCAATTAATGAAAGAACTAGGAAGGCAAGTGTTAAAAGATATCAGCATTTGAACAAAGTGCCTCCTACAGATCAGACACCAGATCCGAAACAAGAGCGACGAAAGAAGCCCTACAAGAACTTCTTCTGTCGTGTGTGTTAACGTTTATATGAAGACAAAGTTTAGAAGACTGATACAAGACGAAGACTATATCCAAGGGGGAGTCTGTTGGTGCATAATGTCTATGTCTTAGTCTTATATCGAGTCTGTATAGTATAGAGCTGAATAGGCTAGGCGTATGATGTATTTATAGTTGTAAAGGCCAAGTTCGCTCATAGTGTCCATGTAAGGTCAATTCAGCCGAACTTGCCTTGGCAAGTTCGCCCGAACTCACCACTTCACTAGCGGACTTGTCAGCCTATATATACCTAGCTTGCCTCATTCATTTGTAACTTTGGCATTTTGGAGGCGAAGCTCTGTCAGTTTGTACTCTCGAAGTTTGATCAATAAAACTGATGTTAAACTGATTAATTCTTGTCTATTGGTAAACACGGCGTAATATTTCCGCTATTATGGACGTTAGATATCAAATTTAGGTTCCTTAGCATCGAGGATCGGTCCTATAGTCCATCCCTCCAACCTTAAGCTACTGAGCAAAGCATAGGCTGGAGAGGTCTTTTGGAGCGAGTTTTAGCCACTTAACAGGAACGCGGGCTAATCCGGGCGAACTTGATGGTTCGTACGGGTTAGTCCAGTTCGTGCAAGGTGATGACATCATCCTTGTGCTTCCGGATCTGAAATCTTGTTTGATAACGCCTCGTTCCACTTTATAGTGAATGAAACATGCGTCATTAGTCCGTATTTGTGTTAAAATCGATGTTTTAAAAGGTTTACTTAGATCTAACACTTGGTGAGTCGAAATTATAGAGATTTCTAGCTTGGGAGCCAAAGCTAAGCCCAAATACACTCGTTTTGTGTAGATCTAAGTGGAAAAGTAGAAGTTTTGTAGAAAAAGATGAAGATTTTTGTAAACAGAAGAGATTTGATGAAAACGAAGGTAATCCTTGTGCAAAATCGTAGTAAAACGTTGTTGTTTGCATGAAAACGGGTTGATTCTTACTTGGAAATCAAAGGTTTCGGTTTCGGCAGGTTTCGGGCGACTTGCAGCAAGGAGTGCATGAATGAGGGTGTTGGGTATTTATAGGTGAGGTGAAAATGAGCTGAAATAGACCAAGTTCGGCTGAACTTGGCACATATTCGAGCGAACTTGGCACAAGTTCGGGCGAACTTGGCCAGTTCTGCTGGAATATGTGCAAGTTCGAGTGAACTTGCTGGTTTTGAGGAGATTTCTTATGTTTTCACCACTGGTCAAGTTCGGGCGAACTTGTGATGCCCACGTTTGGCCGAACTTGGCTAAATGGCTAAGTTTTTTTGGTTATTTTCGCGTTAGGCATTTGTTTGGCGATTCAGTTCATATTAGATAGTTATGTTAAGCGTTACAGTTGATAAAATAATGCGATTTAGTGATTCGTGCGAGCGAGAGTGTTGTTTTAGCGAGTACAACCATAAATCTGAAACGCACATAACACATAAATAACATAAAGTAACATAATCAACTGCGTTGCGATGCGATGTGATAAGCGATGTCGAAGTCACAAGTGGTTATTGTACAACAACACACTCGGCTATTAATGTAACACAGTTACCTGTGATTGCGTTTGAGTTAGCGTTGAGTTTAATAAGCGATTAGATGCGATATCACTGTGACAAAAAAATAATTATTTAACATAAACTTTTCCATAATCGAATCCTGGAGTACAACGACAAATAAGAACGAAATACACGGAAATAAAATAAACAAAATTAACAACAAAATTGTGAGTTGTTACATTAGTTGACTTGGGCATTTATGTCCTTTTACCTAGAAAACGAAGGACATTATGGTAATTTTGTATTTTGAAACCCTTGTAACAAATTCTAAAAGCTCCCATTTGCACCTTTCAATCCTTTCTTTTTCTCCTTCTTCTTCATTATCAAGACAAACAAAAGCATCGCATTTGATATTCAATTTCATCCACCTACTACTTTCATTTCTCTATCTCCACCCCTTCAACACACACACACAACTCTCTGTTCTTCATTAACCTAAACTTTATAACACGTTACATTGCCACACCACCAAGAACAATTAAATCGGCAGGTATACATATCATATATACATATAAATTCCCAATTTCGTACACTTCTCGTCAGATTCAAACTATTCTTTAATGCACAAACAGAATCAAACCAGTTTGAAGCAATATTTTCTGATTCAACAAAGTATAAAATGTTTTCAGGTTAATAATCTATCTGTTATTTTGTTTCTTCACATTCAACCCCACATCAAATTTGCAACAAGTTGACTACTTTTTACAAAACCCATGGGGGGTTTTCATTGTCTCCTTATTGTGATCAATTGAAGCTCTGATCCCGTTTCGTTTCATCCGATTGATCATACGATTAATGGAAGTTTTAAATTCGTTGCATGCTTTGGTAAGAACAGGTTGGTGTGAATCTAGGGATTTTGTTTATCATGAAAAAGGGGTTTTTATAATGTTGAAACAGGCGATGAAAAGATGTAAATTGGATGAAGTTGATAGTGAAGAAATGGAAGATGATTATCATTCAGATTTTGAATTTGTTGCAATTAATAATAAGGATGATGGGTTTTAGGGTTATAATAATGCTGTTAATAGTTGGCGTACTGGAGTTCCATCATACCTGGTGATTACTTTGAATGTTGATGATGATGATGATGATTTTGAGGAACAGGGATGGTGATAAATCTACTTGTATTTTCTTGATTTTCAGTATTTCTCACTTGCACTTTTGGTCCCTGGAGGGTATTAAAGTCATTTAACAAGTTCAGTAACAATGTAGTATAGACAGTTTGTCCCAAGGGTTAATTGAATCAAATTGACAACATCAGGGATTGAAGTGTTGAATTTTTTGAAATATGGGCTGAACCTGCGAGCGGGTGTTAACCTCAGGGACTGAAACTGTACTTTACTCAATTTAAAGATTTCTCTTCCTTTTCAGATCATCACATATGTATATAATGCCATAACACTACCATTTAACATATACTTGAAATGGTGAAAACAATATAGGAGAATATATATGTACACACACCTCTTTTGTGTGGACCGAGTAAGTGTCGGGCATACCGCTCCTTTCGTCCTGCTCCTCCCTTATTGAATATGGGGAATGGTGCTCCTGTATCCTACTCCTCTCCATTTAGATGATGCATTTCCTACTTTGCGTTTTATTTAATACGAGATGGTGTTCTTGCATCCTACCATAGGCGTCACACCAGCTTCCACCTCAATGTTGCCCATATGCGGGCATGCATGCTCGGATCTAACATTTCTGAAAAAAGTACAAGTACAAAGGAGGTAAAGCATGTCATGCACGACTCTACATCAGAAGGGCCATCATGCATAGTCATTATTCAACACTATAAGTTGATGGCCTCTCTCCTTCATTTGCATCTAACACTACACATCACCACAAGCATAAAGGCACCAACAATATTCAAGGGAGGAACCCTCGTGGTTCTGTTTTCGGTTCTACTCCATTTTACCAATTATGTGATTGTTTAGCTAGACACTTGATTCGATTTAATATAAACTTATAAACACACTATTCAAGAAGCATTTTTTTAACACCACATTTAGGCGTTGGTTGATTACTACTGATCATATTAATCCACCAAGTGTTAGTTATTATATTATAGAATCTTATGGCTAGTGTTCTTGCATCACTTTGGTGAGGATGAACTTTAATGTTATTTTATAATATCTTAGTTAATAGCGCGTTTATAAATTTGAATTTGTATCCATGATTATGCTAATTTGAATGTGGGCACTTATTGAATTTGTGTATGTACATATTCGCCTGATGTGTCTTTGCATGCATTTTAGGTTTGTACAACCTTCATACAAAATGTTGTTATCACACTAGAGATGGTGTACAGAGGTTCAGTTCTTTAAGTTTTTGGATTAATATGTTATTTCATTGTCGTAAAAGTAATAGTAATCGTAGAATTGGTTTTTATACTTGTGATTGGTAATTTATCATTTCCTTGTTGCTTCTGAGCTTATAGTAGCCATTGTAAGTTTTCCAGTATCCCAAGCCATGAAATGAAACTTTACACTTGAAAAATAGTCATGATTATGATTGAGATGTATTTAGTTCCGGCTTATGTGGGGCCAATGCATTCTAGTTTTGCAAATAAGTTTGTGGGAGATGCAACCCAATGTGGTCTCTCCATTTTATGAGAATGTGTAAAGCTTCTTTGAGAGTGTTCGCCTAAGATGGTCTTTTTATCTCATGATGAAAACCCCAATTTACCACACACCATTTAAACGTTTCAAATATTGTATTTTGCGTTAAGGGGATTGATGATGTGGGTGCCTGGAAGCCGGAAGTTGGATGCTCATGTTACTCTACACACATTGGGTCTTGAACCTACAAACTCAAAGTGATGTGACTTAGCCCAGAGGTGAATAAAGCAACCTTGAGTCACACAATCTGACATTTCCTAATGAGGCAAGGTCATTCGCACAAGCAACATCACCAGGGGATAATCCTTACTACGTATAGAAGGTATGAGCTGGCGATGGCTTCCCAGGCAGACCTTTCTGCCTATAAAAGGGAGTCTTCTCTCAGCTTCAATGGTATGTTCTCACTACTCTCTCTCTAAAGTGATCTTCCATCATTTACACTTTACTCTTAGAGATCAAACGAGTGATTCTCATGCCGGAGTCCAAATGCGGGAGACCACCTCTCGCGTTAAGGTTGACAATGTTCTTTGATTGTCGAAGTCGACTATGAAACTGTCAGTTGGTGAGGATCATGGAACTTCCCACTTCCATACTCTTGTTGTTTTAACAAGTGGCGCTCATCATGGGGTTGTGCTACTTAGAATAGAAATTCTTGTAGTTCATTCCCTGTTCCTAAGTTACCATCTTACTTATGGCTGGAAATGATCCTCATCCGAAAGATAATCCCAAGAGTTCGCTACCTGCCTCTAGCTCTCCTGCTATATTAGGGGTAGGTAGTTGTTCTACAAGAACGGACGGACCGGAGGTTGGCCCGTTGTCCCAAGATGTTACACAGTTTCAAACACCTCCTCTCACATGAGTAGCTCCATCTTCACCGACTGAAGTACTCTTCCCGGTGGAAACAATGGAGATAACTCCCAAAGGAGTGAGAAACAATTTCATATAGCTAAGGGAACTTTAAATTGGCATGTTTGGGAAGAACAAAATGAAGAGGTGAGTGTTCGTTTCTCTTACGATGAATCAGAGGTCACACTCTTACTGTCACACCCCAACCGTTGGCGGAAACATCTAGGCGGGATGAAAGAGATTGCTCATTGCTCATAAATACTAATTACGACAATATTTAATTAAACTGGATTTCATTTCATAACATAAATTGTCATAGAACACAAGGAATTCAAAATACAACAATAGCAAAGGACAAAATTTGATACAACATTTGAAAACCTAAACGTCTATATGTATCTAGTCATCAACACTACTCCAAATTCATGGCAACATCTTCATCAACCTGTAACATGTTAAAAATACGAGTTCAATGCAAAAGCAAAGGCGAGTACACAAGTTTGGTGATACATAGCATAAGTATAAAAAGTTATAACTCGAATCCACATGGTAATTGTGAGCAAAGAATATACTAATCATGCAATACTAGATCAAACCCTGAGTTTCCACAAAAGTTTTACGAGATCGAGCTTCCCTCGTCGCAAAAGCGACGAGACTGAATGAGTATGATAATCTTAACATAACCCCGACGGTTGGTGTGCTACTCCTATAACGCTATATATGTCAAGTTGGGCTAGCTAAGTTAATGATCGAGCATGTATAATTCTAGCATGTATCTAAGCATAACAAGCATCATGTATTAAGGATTGAGTATGTAAAAGCATGAATTTGTGATAAGTGTATTTTGATAAGTAAACATGTTACAACCCAAAAGTTAGAAAGCGGTAAATGGGTCGAGTGTACTCATGGTTTTGCTAAAGTGTTCAACTTAAAGAATCCCGCGAGCTTGTTGTGATTAGGGTTTGGCACCTTATCCTTCTACAAGAAGAACATAGGTATTAGTTATGAGTGTAACGAAAGATTCGGATTATTCGAGCAAGATTGAAAGGGAATGAGAATAAAGTATTATAGTATGAAAATAATCACTAAGATATAGTACTTGTTCTTGACACTATGAT
The DNA here is from genome assembly GCA_947069175.1 of Scalesia atractyloides. Taxonomy (NCBI): domain Eukaryota; kingdom Viridiplantae; phylum Streptophyta; class Magnoliopsida; order Asterales; family Asteraceae; genus Scalesia; species Scalesia atractyloides. The sequence continues at coordinate 36,975,061 of CAMTDV010000030.1, forward strand.
AACCCGAATGGGTTTATATGATTTCATAGGTTCGAGACCTATTAGATTCGTGACAAGAAACTACATACTTTAGTGATAAAGCTTAATAACTCGATAGATGATTACTTAGTCATTATCAAGGGTTCAGTCTTTGGGATTATATTATAGTCCATAGATACATATATAGTTATGAAGTCATGTAGGAGGTGGGAGAATGAACCATCCACTTTGGAACCTCTTGGTGTCATGTAAGTCAAGTAGGAGGTGGGAGGATTACACATCCACTTTGGAATCTCGATTGGATTCACCACTACACAAGTGTCATACACACAAGGAGGGTCATGAATATAGAATACTAATATGAACAATAATAATGTAAATGGTGTCACTATACCAAGTAGCCAAGTAATGCTTAACCCGGTGAGCACACGTCGACACATGTTGATGGCTAGTCGGGGTTGTGTTACTTTCAACTAGGAAGCTAGCTTAGGATAGTGATGAGAAATCATCAAGTGATGTGTGGTCTTAGGTTTAGGATAGCCCAAGCTAACCAAGGTAGACACACATGAACAAGTTCAAGACTTGCATCACTTGTGAGCTTAAAGCTCTTCAAAAACAGAAAGTTTAGAGTGTCTAAACACTCCTATTTACAAGTATAACAACCTTGGTTTGGTTAGTCTCGCTAACCATAACTTTCATTAGGAGCTCAAGTACACAAGTTGGAATGAAGAAAACATAAGATTTTGAAGAAGTTTTGCATAAAACAGAAAGTTTCTTGCACTTCAACCTCAAATATGAAGGAGTTCCATCTTGGTTCTCCATGGAGAACCTTAGCAAACAATCCTAGAGGTGTCCCAAGTGCTAATAAAGAAGAAACAATGAGAAAAGAGAGGTAGAAGTGAGCTAGAACTCACTTTGAAGGCCTTGAAGATTCGGCTCAAATTCTGAGAATAGTAGCAGATTTAAGTGAGTTGAGAGAGAGTTTAGAGTGTTTGTAAAGTGTGAGATGAGTGGGAATGAGGTGGTTTATATAGGAGGTGATCAGGGTTAGTTGGGAGTTGTTTAAATGCAAGAAACACAAGTAAACAAACACAAAATTTACCAACCCATGAGCTGGAAACAACTTTCTGCGGATTGAGGTCTCTGGCGGGGGGCGAGAGAAAAGAGGTTTGGCGGTCGCGGGGTGCTAGAGGATTAAACTTGTTTGTTTTTTGGCAGTTTTGGTCCCTGGAGTTATATTTGATAGTTTTATGGTGTTTTAAGGGTCATTTATGAATTATAAGCATATTATAAGGGTTGCCAAGTATTTCTAACATAAGAATAAGTATAAGCAAGTATGTTTAAGTATAAGAATAGTGGTTTAGTATCGTACAATGCATGTATGTCACGTATTTGCAAGTTGTCACACGTTTACGAATATCAAGCATGTATGTAAGATTAAGTATAAGTATAAAACGATCACAAATAAGCAGAATATGAATAGGAATAAAATTCCAGTTTTCATTATGATTCAAGTCTCGGTTTACAACGATTACAAAGATTATAACAAAAGAACTAATACAAGATACAAAGATTTCGAAAAATAGAAATATAACACGGGCTTTCTAAATATGGAAAGTATGAAAACGTTGGGCGTTACACTTACCCATGCCTTCACCTTTGTGTGGGACCACTTCCGCAAGTGTTAACCGTAATATAGCAAGCCCAAACCCATTCCTTACCTCATGTCGGATGGTTCTCTTGGACAAGGGAATACACATCATGGCTCCCCCTATGACCCTCCAAGAAGCATGAGTTCACTATTGAGCAACTTCTTATGCTAAGCCAGTCCACACCACCTCCGGCATAAACCTCCTTTGGGGAAGCTCTCAGGTCACTACCTAGCTAGTGTTGCGGTGGCTGCAAGTCTGCAACCACATACGTACACCACCCAAGGCTCCTAAACACCTAACATACCCCTGCCTCACCTGATTGCCTTGCTAGCTCAGTTGAGTCAACAACTAACAGGGAATCACAATTGACAGGCAGCATTGGGCCAACGTAACACAAGTTTAGCCGGGGCAGGGATAAACCTTGACATTCCTTCCATGCCTTACAAACCAAATTCTTTATCATGCTTCTCTGACAAGATAGCTAATTACGTCTTCTAGACCAAGATAAAGATGCCTTCGAACATCAAAACGTATGATGACATGGAAGATCCCGAAGACCATCTCTAAGTATTCACTAGAGCTGCTACCATTGAATGATGGAACAACGTTGAGTGTTGCCACATGTTCATACAAACCCTCATTAGACCTACCCGTCTATGGTTTTGTGGGTTAACCCCCAAGAAGCATAACCTCGTTCAATGATTTATACAAGAGCTTCCTTACCAACTTCACCCCTCAATGGAGATGTACAAGGGATTCCACATTCATGCACCATATCCAACAAAAGGACCAGGAGGACCTTCGGACCTTCATGTAGAGATTCAAGAAAGAGGGCTTGACGTACAGTGGGGCAACTTAAAAAATGAGGGTTTCTGCCTTCATGAATGCCATTAAAACAAAGAATCTCCTCAGAAGGTTCCATGAAAACTGTCACACCCCAACCGATGGCGGAAACATCGGAGTGAGACGAAAATGATATTGCTAGAGGCTTCATAACACTAATTGTGTCAAGTGTTTAATAATTACATTATTTAAATCGGATAATACAATTTAATTCACGACACGTATAAAAGAAATAAAATTTCATTTCATTGATAACAGTTTAGTACAAAGTATTGAAATGAAATACAACATGATAGAAATATTACAATGCAATGAACATTAGAATTTAAGTGCGTTTCTAGGCAATCCTACTAGATTCGTCGATCGCAATCCTGCAACATGTAATAAAAGCATGTATCAGTACGAAAGCACTGGCGAGCATACAAGTTTGAAATTAAATTCAAGTATAAATGTTTGTTTCGATTATAACATGGCAAGTATTTATTCAAGTCGAATAGTACATATATGGAGACGACTTCAGCATAATAATAACATATAATCAACTTCTTTGGCTAGCATGCATAACGTCCTAAGCATAACAATCTCATGATAACACAACTTGGAACTAAACAAGCATAAACAAATAGCATGTATGTATGAGTTGGATACGTTTGTTTCGTATAATGTGACTTTTGTTAATTAATACATGTTGCACCCCAATACGCGTTGAAATGTAAAAAGGGGTCGAGTATGCTCACGGTGTCGCAAGCTTTCCTTGGAAGTCATGTGACGAGTTGAAACGTTTGGTAGCGCAACGCCGAGGTCATCATACATGGATAAGCGGAAGTCTATAAAAATTAGAGGTTGTCGACGTGTTATAAAATAAATATACCTTTATATTTATAAAAATTAATTGAATACGATAGGTTTCGTTTTATAAATTAATGTTTTGTTTTACAGATTTTTTTACTAAAAACAGATAGAGTTTCCTCTGTTTTGGACGATCCCGACAACACAAGTTGTCGATTTATTTTTCCAAAACGCAATAATTTCAATAACAATATAAATATATGATTCTACATATGATTATATACAAATTATATAAAGTTTGGTTTTGCGATAAAAACATTAATTAAATATGAAACACTAAAATTTAACATTTTCGTCAACATTATTCGAGTCTCGTGTGTAGCCTGTTGACCCGAGTAGTCCAGTTGACCAGATTTGACCGCTTGCCCACTTTTGACCAGATTTGACCCGACACCAAAACTAACCTGAGTTCACCCACGATACATCAAGACTGAATCTGACTCGAACCGAGGCTCGAAGCTAGACTGAACCGACTGAACCCAAGTCACTCGAATCGGCCCAAGCCGGAACTCATTGAAAACCGAGCCTAATTGAAACATCCGGACTCAACCCGAACCGTCGGAACTAAGACTTGCAGCGGAACCAAACTGGAACTCAACTCGAACTCGAGCTATCCCAAACCCGCACCAAACAACTCTCGAAAACTGACTAACCTGAACCGAGAAGTTCACATTGACTGTTTAACCGGCTGACTGTTTGACATGAACCCGAGTCGTATCCCAAACCGAACTCACCATCAGTGTTGTTGTCGGCACCACTGCGGAAACAGCTTCTGTTGCCGGAGGGAGAACCTGCCATACGTACCACCGTCGTGCCTCTGTCTCTCCTTCCCCGTCTACCGTCGTCGCTATGCGCCGCCACTATGACGGTGGCCGGCCGTCAATCGAGCAGAGATGGGGTTGGAGTGTCGAGCCAGAGATGGATAGGAGGTGAGAGCGGGTGCTGAGGCGCTTGTCGGAGAACAGAAAACGGTCGGTGGTCGTCTGGAGCTTCCGGTCAGCGGAGATGGCGAGGAGGCAGTGAGCATGGTGGATGCAGGTGTGTGTCTAGAGATGGTGCCAGAAGAGAAAGGTTGAGAGGGCGGTTGTGCGCGAGTGGGTGTCGGAGCAGTCATCGCCGGCGGCTAGAGTGGCGGCGCCGGTGACCGGTGGGGAGAGGGGGGTCTACGTGCGTGTGAGAGGGGAGGGAGTGTGCGGCAGGGTTAGAGTGTTGGTGTGTGTAGTGTGTAGTTATTTATTAGGTTTAGGGTTTTAGGTTGGTTAGTATTGGGCTAAGGCCCGTTAGCTAGTTTCTCGGATACACGAGTGGCCTAATACGTTTACGAGATCCGTTTTCAGATACGAGCTTCATAAAAATGTCGTGTTATTTGTTTATTATTATTATATTTATTTTATTATTAATTTATAAAAATAATAAATAAATAGTAATAATAATGATAATAAAATTGATAAATAATTATGTTTAGTGATACGACACGCATTTCCTAGAATAAATTTTTTTACAGAAACGCAGGGCGTTACAAAAACAATCATCAAACCATGGAGGAACCTTTCAAAAGGGCAGTATCATTTTTAAAGGGTGAAGAAGCTTTAGAAAAACAAGCTGCTAAGAAAAGAGAACAAGGAAATTGGAGGGAACATGTTCCCTCAACAAAAAGACCCAGATTCCAGCCCTTCGTGGATAAACGAACGTTCAGATCTTACGAAGGTAGAAGGTCTGACGAGAGGAAAAGGTCGCCGCGTCCAAACAAGGGGTAGAGAAAGAAAAACACATCTTTACTACCTTAACCAAGACACCTCAAGAAGTATTGTCAACCGAGGAGGTCAAGTATAGCTTCAGACCCCCGAGACCCCTCATAAAACCCTTAAGTAGGAAAGACACAAGCAAGTTCTATGCTTTCCTCAACGACACTGGACACCACACCAATTATTGCTTTCAACTAAAGAAAAGAATAGAGGAAGCTGTCAGAACGGGCGAATTGGCTCACTTGGTGAAAGATATCAAAAGAAAGAATGAGGGAAAGAAAGAAGTCGGTGTCAACATGGTATGGGTAAAAGATGGACAAGAGAAAAAAGAATACGGACATCGTCTTGGAATCAACAATGCATATGCTTCGCCCCGACTGATCCCAACAACAGGTTAGAAACACACATCATCATGGAAGCTGAGCTAGAAGGCTTCCCTACTTACAGGGTACACATGGGTCTGGGGGTAGCATAGAATGTAATGTACGAAAGATGCTTTAACTAACTTAAAGAAAACAAGAAGGATCGTTTGGAAACTACTAACACGTCCCTGAGAAGCTTCACCTGGGAAAGGGTATAACCCCTGTCTTAGCATCTGCTTCCGGGATGGAGACCTCTCCCGTAGCGAGGAACTGCCATTCATAGTTATAAAATCCCCTTCCAATTATAACCTACTGTTTGGTAGACGTGGCATCTCTGCATTCAATGTTTTGGTCTCGACGACACATGGGATGATGAGGTTCCTAACATATAGAGGAATTTCCTCATTAACACTAACACAGGAAGCTCTTTTGGTAGCTTCTATGGAAGTAGAGGAAGAAGGGGAAAGCAGTGAAAGACGATAACTAGTGAAAGAGATAAGCATCAATAACAATTACCCAGAACAAACCATCAAAATAAATGGTTACCTTCCTAGAGAAACAAATAATAGGCTCAAGGATCTCCTCCAAAACAACAAGGATGTGTTTGCATGGTGTGCCGACAACATGGTCGGTATACCACGAGACATCGTGGAACATGCACTAAATATAGCTTCAACAACAAACCTGTTGCCCAGAAGAAGCGAAGCCTAGCTTCTGAACGGAGCATGGCTACCTATCAAGAAGCGGAGAAGCTAGTGAAGGCTGGAATACGAAGAGAGGTACAATACCACTCTTGGTTGTCCAACCTTGTTATGGTAAAAAAGCCTGATGACTCCTGGAGAATGTGTGTTGACTTCAAAGATCTCAACAAAGCCCTTCCTAAGGATTGCTACCCCTTACTGGCTTCAAGTATAAATGCTTCCTTTATGCTACAAAGGATATCACCCAATAAAGATGAAAAAAGAAGACGAGGAGAAAACAACATTCCACACTGATAAGGGTATCTTCTGCTACAAAAAGATGCCTTTCGGGTTAAAAAATGTAGGAGCAACGGCTCGTCGACAAAGTCTTCTCCAAACAAACCGGGAGGAACATGGAAGCATACGTCGATGCCCTGGTAATCAAAATCACAAAAAGGAAGGTATGATCCAAGACATCAAGGAGACTTTTGAAAACCACAAGGAAATCAACATGAAGCTAAACCAGTCAAATGCTCTTTCGGTTTCGAAGAAGGAAAGTTCCTCGGTCACATGGTAGGGAAGCAAAGTATCAAAGGTAATCCAGACAAGGTTCGTGGCATCCTAGAAATTAAATCCCCAAAGACCAAAAAAGAAGTAGAAAGCCTCAATAGGAAGATAGCTGCCCTAAACATTTTCTTCCCAAGTTAGCTGAAAGATCATTGGCGTTCTTCAAAACACTAAAAAACTATGTGGATAAGAAAGACTTCAAGTGGACAGATGAGACAAAAGCTGCCTTCAAAGCACTAAAGGAGCTCATAGCTTCACTCCCAACAATGGCGGCACCAAAAAGGAAGAAACAATAACGGTCTACTTGTCCGTAGGATCAAAAGCTACAAGTCTTTTGATAATCATTTCCTGTGTCACAAACCCTTTACTCTTGGCACTTTATACTCACAATTTCTTAAAACACTCATACACAGGTCAGGAAGCTATAAGCTTTGTGCTGATAGTGGCACAGAGAAGGGATCAAATCCTGGTATACTTCGTAAGCAAGGCATTTAAAGCAGACGAGATCAACTATTCCCCGATCGAGAATTTAGTCATGGCACTAGTACGTACGGTTAAAAGACTACAAAGATACTTCCAAGCTCATCATATCCAGGTTATCACTAACTAGCCACTAAGAACCATCGTAGAGAAACTTGGAGATTTGGGAAGGTTAGCTAAGTGGGTTGTAGGCTTAGGGGATCACAAGATCGAGTACATACCAAGGAAAGCATAGAAATGTCAATTCTTAGCCGACTTCTTATAAAAGATGTCGGGAACCCCACAAGAAGTCAACAAGGTAGAAGTAGAAGAATGCCCAACAATCAGACCAGGAAAGTGGTCATTGTTTTTAGATAGGGCTTCCTGTATGAAGGTTTTGGGGCTGGTCTCATCATCACAAACCCCCAACAAACTGAATATACTTACGCGTTCCATTATGACTTTCCTTGCACAAATAATGAAGCTGAATACGAAGCTTTGCTGGTCGGACTAAGGCTAGTAAGAACCATGAAGGTGAAAGAATTGCATGCATTCATAGACTCAAAACTAGTAGCCAACCAAGTGGGAGGCGAGTACCTGGAAAAGGAGCCATCAATGATAAAATACAAAGCAAAGGTACAATAACTCATGAATAACTTTGAATCATGCTCACTAAGCCAAGTATCAAGAAAAAAAAACAAACAAGCAGTTGCTCTTAGCAAACTAGCTTCCTTACCTTCGCACAACTCACAAACAAGGTGTTGGTCGAAGTTCTCAAAGCAAAATCTATCGATGAGAAAGAAGTCTAGGACTTAATAACTGAAGAAGGGGAAACAAGGATGAGACTCATATATGACTTCTTGAAATAAGGGAAGCTACCACCCACAGAAGGGGAAGCTATCAGGATGAAATCAAAAGCTAAGCAATATGTCATAGAGGACGACAAGCCCTATAAGAAAGGTTACATTTCCTCATTGCTTCGATGTGTTGGTCCCGAACAAAGCAACTATTTAATCAAAGAAGTACACGAAGGAATATGTGGAGCACATGCCAGGGTAAGAACCGTAGTGTCAAAACTAATGAACATGGGGTATTATTGGCCAACGATGCATAAAGACACGGCTGAAGTCATACACAAATGTGAAGCTTGCCAACTCCATGCTCCGGTCAAGACCAACCTAAAGCATGACCTGGTTCCAATCATTACGTCCTGGCCATTCTATAAATAGGGGATGCACATTGTTAGTCCCTTCCCTACGGCTATTGCTCAAGTCAAGTATCTGCTAGTCACGGTAGATTATCTCGCTAAATGGCCAGAAGTCGAGCAATTAGTAAAGATAACGGGCAAGAATGTGACCAACTTTGTAAGGGAAAATTTGATATGTTGATTTGGGCTACCCGGAGAGATTGTAACCGACAATGACAAGCAGTTTGCAGAGAAGCCTTTCAGCACTTGGTACAAGGAGCTAACATCAAACAAATCTTTAGTTCTGTCTCCTACCGTCAGTCAAATGGACAAGTCGAAAGGATGAACCGAAGCACATTCGAAGGGATAAAGGCAAGGTTGGGAAGATATGTTGAGAACTGGGTCAAGGAGCTCCCCATTTACTTTGGAAAGTAATATACGAACCTTAGAAAAAACAAGCCACCAAAAAAACCCCTTATAGCCTCGTCTATGTCTCAGAGGCTGTCATCCTAGCTGAGATAGGAGTACAATCACTAAGAAGCACAAAAAGAAACACGGCAACAAACGACTATGAGAACCTTCTCAACCTTGACTTGCTAGAAGAAGCCTGATAAGCTACCTTAATCAGGGAAGCTAGATACAAACAAAAGCTTGAATGATACTATAACGCAAGATTCCATAAAGAAACCTTCAAAACCGGGCGATTTGGTACTAAAAACAACGAAGCTAGCAACCAAGAAAACCTTGGAAAATGGGCCTCAAATGGAAAGGTCCATACGTGATAAGTGAAGTTCACCAGGGAGGATCCTACAAGCTCGAGACCCCGGACGGTCAGAAGCTCTTAAGGTATTGGAACGGGAAGCACCTAAAGAAGTTCATAGTCTAGACGACTAAGAATGTAATATGAAGGAATTTGTATTTGGCTGCAAAATTTTAATGAAACAACAGTAGAACTTTTGTTAAACACAATTTTGTTATCCTATCCTAAGAGTGAGCTCCTCCAAACCAAGCTCCACTGGATCTGACGCTATATTTACCTTTGAAAAAGAGATGAGCTCCTAGGCCATTTCACTCAGCAGAAAACAAGGCGCTATACCTTTCTGTATAAAGGTTGAGTGCCTAAACCAATACTACTATATGGATTGAATAAACAAAAGCATAAATCCATGAAAGAGGGTGAGAACCTCACATCAAATCTGAACCATAAGCACAAAGCAAGAAGCTTGTGTACAATATACCATACAAAAAATATAAGTTATGGACTAGAAAAGTGATAGGATAAAGTAATTGCATCGGTTCTTTTCTAACAAAATTAATCCAAGATGTCTGCAACATCTAGCCTTAGTTTGATAGAAAAGACATTGCAAACACAAATAAACTAAAGAGGCCGAACATAGCTTCCATCAACAAAAGACAAACAAGTCTCACGAGACACAAGTACAAGAAAAATAACAAAGGGAAGTCAAGTATTATCCCAAATGCCAAAATAACAAAAACACTTGACAAACATAAAACAATGGAAGAACATACAAATAGAAACATAAGGGAAGCTAAAGATCCAGAAAGGGTAGCTCCCATTCCATTAAAACTTAAGAAGATCCATACAACTAAAATGTAACGCTCCGCATTTTGTACTTTCCTTATTTAGAAAGTTTACTCGTATTTCTATTTTTGGAAACTTATAATCGTATCGTATTTGTTTTTTTCTTTCCAACCTTTTAATCCGAGACTTTGATTATAATGCAATTTCTGACTTTATACATGTGTGTTATGCATGCAATCAATCGTAAATTACATGCTTACTTGCAAATCGATACTTGTTATACATTCAAAATGTCATCCACACATTCACAATACGCAACTATACATACTTAAACGTTTCACACTCGAAACATGTTAATTGTGAAGTTTTAGTATAAAATAACCAACAAACCAAAGTTCAGGGACTAAATTAAAATAATACTAAAATTGGTTAAATGAAGCGCAGCGTCACGCGACGCCCATGTGGCGCAATGCCAAGCCCCCTAATCCACAGAAGATTGTTTCCTTCATGCAGATTGGCCATTTCTTCTTCACCTATTTCTTTCCCAATCACCTTCAAACCTCATTAAACACCAAACCCTACTTCACCTTTATAAAACCAAGCCTCCATCACCTCATTTGCAGTTTTCCAAATCCTCAAACACTCTCAAATCACTCCCTAATCAACTGAAGTTGCAAGAAAAGGCAGAATTTTTCTAAGTTCAAAAGTGAACTTCAACTCACTTTTTCTTCAACTTTCTTCACTTCTTCTTCCTCTTGAAAGCTTAGAACACCTCTAGGAGTGTTTCCACAATATTACCATGGTAAAATAAGGTGGAGCATCACCATTTTGAGATCAACTTTCTGTTTTGGAGAAGAACTTTACGTAAACTTTGTTAAACTTCACTTTCTTGTAAGAATCTTGCACCTATATTGCTTCTAACCAAATCTACGGTTATGGGGCTTGAATAGGGTTGATTCCCATGAGTTTAAAGATCTAAGAACCTCCTAAACTTTCTTTTTGATAAGGTTCCAAGAAACCTTCAAGTGTGTGGCCATCCAAGACCACCATTGTTCATATGGTGAGCCTTGTATGTTGTCTTAATGTGTGAACCATGGAAGCTTGGGCTTTCCAAACTTGTTCCACTACCTCACTTGAGGATTTACTCTGTCCATACCCTAAGTCACAAAGCAACTACCATTAAATGGACAAAGGTACGACACATCCACGAACACTATCCATGCTCGGGACGCACGTACCTAGTTTGCTCTCTTGGTTGTTTTAGGACTTGGAGTGATACCAAGTAGCTTCCAAGAATCAAAGTAACAAAACCTCGCCGCACCTCCAACATTTTCCATGATGGGTATGGAACACCCGGGTTGATCTTACTTGGCTACTTGATGAACTAGTTAGTTGCAATTTTATCTTTATTGTTGATGACATTGTGCTGGTGAATCATACAATGAGGTTAATCGGACCTCCATGCTTGACTTATATGACAATTGATGTAGAGTAGAAAAGATAAATAAGATCAATCACGTTGATTCTACGAATACTCGTGATGAACTTGTCCCAACCCCAAAATTCAACCCAAAGGGCACGGAATTTGAAGTGAAAAGTTGTTTTCTCAAAACAGAAATCTGATCATTCATGTCTCATAACCAACATATAATTAGAGTTATAAATTCGAAACGGGCCCCAAAATACACTTGGGCCAAAAACTAAAACAAAACAAAAGTTGGCAAAAAGCCCCAAAAACATAAAAATGATAAAAAATCATAGAAATAAGCCTTTTTTGGGCCCAAACGTCCTTCCAAACCGCCGTAGGCATTTACAGCAAAATGGTATTTTTTTCTCACGATCGTTTTGACTGGTCACACGCCCAAAAACGGACCCCCGTAGCTCAAGGTAGAGCCATTTTAGTGAAGCCCCATTTGTCACGCGATCTTGGGCCTCCAAATATAGCATGACCCGCTCCTCCACATTTGGGCCCGCATCATTCCCCCTTGGATAGACAAAATTCAACCTCGAATTACCAACAGGTTCATCATCAGAAGAATCCGCATAATAAGGCAACAAGTGCCTCACATTGAACACATCGGAACAATGAATGTGACTAGGCAGCTTTAGACGATACGCATTCGGGTTGATCTTCTCCACAATTTCAACTGGTCCAATCTTCTTAGCTGATAACTTGTTGTATTCTCCAACAGAAAAACGATCTTTAGTCAAAACTGCCCAAACAAAATCACCTTCCTCGAAGTCAACATGACTACGTCTCTGATCAGCAGCTTGCTTATACTTCTAATTAGCTTGTGTCAAATTATCATAGACAACCTTATGAACTTCATGTAAACCTTCCACAAAATCTTGGACCATATTTGGGACAGGCCCAGAAATAGAAAGTGACATCAAATCAAGTGGTCCCCGGGGCTGACATGAATAAACCACTTGAAACGGACTAAATCCGGTGCTCCGGTTGACAGCATGATTATCGGCAAACTCAGCTTGGCATAACTTTTGATCCCACGCCTTCACATGATCACCAACCAAACACCTCAGAAAGTTACCAAGTGACCGATTAACAACTTCAGCTTGGCCATCAGTTTGTGGGTGATAAGCACTGCTGAAGTTGAGTTGAGTACCCACCATTTTCCACAAACTACGCCAAAAATGGCTCATAAATAGGGTATCCCGATCAGACACGATAGAAGAAGGTAGCGCATGCAAACGGTAACATCACGAAAGAAGAGTTGGGCCACATTAACAGCATCAGTCGACTTCTTGCAAGGAATAAAATGGACCATCTTGGAAAACCGATCCACCACCACAAAGATAGAATCATTATCCCTCTGAGTACGGGGTAACCCCAACATGAAATCCATACTAATATCGACCCATGGCTGTGAAGGGACAGAAAAAGGCATATAAAGACCTGCATTAGTAGCTGTGCCCTTAGAAACCTGACAAACTCGACACTTTTTCACATAACGGTCCACCTATTTCCTCATAGTAGGCCAAAAATAAGAACCTTGCACCAGTTGTAAAGTACGGTCACGGGCAACATGCCCTTCACCATGCAACTCCCTAATAATCTGCAAGCGAAGACTAGAATTAGGGATACATAGTTGATTCCCCTTAAACAGAAAACCTTCATGTAACAGAAAGTCTGACTTTTTCCCAGCACCCACATCCTGCAAAACAACTTAGAAAAATGGGTCAGTGGCCAACTGCTCACGAATGACCTCTAGACCCGGCGCAGCAACCTTCATGGAAACAAGCAGATTACTCCTCCTGCTTAGGGCATCAACAACCCTATTTGAAAGACCAGTCTTGTGCTTGACCACAAAAGTAAACTTCTCAAGAAAGGCCAACCATCGCCCATGCTTATGAGATACCTTGTCTTGAGTACGAATATGCCTTAGGGAATCATGATCAGGCAATACCATAATTGGTGCTGAAGTGAGCTTGTCTTTCACAAGTTGAAAAGCCAATTCTGCCTCTTCTGTCCAAACAAACGTCTTCCCCCTTATACAATCTGTCACTGGGGCCATAATCGAACTGAAATGTGGAATGAACTGCCGATAGAAAGAAACAAGCCCATGGAAACTACGAACTTTAGTAATGGTAGTAGGAGTTGGCCAATTCCTAACTGCAGCTACCTTGGATTCATCAACCTGTATCCCATCACCGGAAACAACATACCCCAAGAACGAAACCTTAGGGGTCATGAACACACACTTCTTGATGGCTGCATAGAAACTGTCTCTACGAAGCAAAGTCTAAACCTGCCTCACATGCACAACGTGATCACTGAATGAAGCACTATAAATAAGAATGTCATCAAAATACACAACCACAAACTTCCCAATGAAAGGTCTAAGCAACTGATTCATCACACGCATAAAAGTACTAGGTGCGTTTGACAAACCAAATGGCATCACCAACCATTCATACAACCCTTCACGAGTCTTGAAGGCAGTCTTCCACTCATTACCCGGCCTAAGACGAATCTGGTAATACCCACTCTTCAAATCTAACTTTGTAAAAACAGTAGCGCCACTAATCTGATCAAGCAAATCATCAAGTCGAGGAATAGGAAACCTGTACCTCACAATAATCTTGTTGATTGCTCGGCTGTCAACACACATACGCCAGGTGCCATCTTTCTTTGGAGTCAACAAAGCAGGAACAGCACAAGGGCTCATACTTTCACGAACATGACCCTTAGAAATCAACTCTTCAACCTGCCTCCGCAACTCATCATGCTCACTAGGGCTCATCCTGTAATGTGGTCTATTGGGTAACTGTGACCCTGGCTCCAAATCAATGTGATGTTGGATGTCATGCAACGGTGGCAACCCATCAGGGAAAACATCAGAAAATTCCTCAAGCAAAGGAAACATAGCATTAGGAATTTCAACTTCCTCAACCACCGGCTTCCCCATCAAAACAAAAACACTATCCCCCTCCTCTAGTTCCTCTTAAAACCGGCTAATAGTCAACAGAGTGCCCGACTGTTTCGTGGCCAACTGTTGAACAAGAGTGATCTTCACGCCGCCAAACATAAATGGAAACAAGGGCTCGCTTAAATACTGTGACCTCTCCACCCTTCTTGAGCCACTGAAGCTTGTAAGGCTTCGGGTGACTCTCTGTCTTTAGAGACAACTTCTGAACCGCCACTTCAGATATCAGATTATCACAATTTCCAGAATCAATAATGAACGTGCTTATCTTCCCCAAAATGGTACATGTTGAACGGAAGATATTATGCCTGAGCCAATCATCCCCATCTACCTTTGGTGTATAACAAGAACGTCTGACCACTAGGCTTACCCCAACATCACCGGACACAAACTCTTCCTCGTATTAAGTTTCTTCATCATACACCAGGGTATTCTCGTATTCTTCATGTTGATCATCCTCAGACTCGGCAAACAGGCGTTGTTTACCAGCCTATTTACACTCAGCTTGTCGATGGCCCGTGTCACCACAACTGAAACATCTCGGACCACTACTACTAGCCCCTTTAGAGGCTGACCCGGTATTGTTACCCCCTGGTCTCTGTTGGCTAGGCCCCCCCGCGAGGTGCCCCATCACCCGACGGTACATTTCCCCCACTTGGGGCGTTAGAATACGAACCACTCGACCGTCGGTTTTCCTTCTCAAAGGCCAACGCCCGTTGGTGTGCCTCTGCAATGGTCAATGGATCAAAAAGATTCACTGACTCCATTATTTGAACCTTCAAACCCCCAATATACCGAGAAACAAGTTGCTCCTCCGGTTCTTGAATATCGTTCATGGCGATCAATTGGTAAAACTCGGTTGTATAATCATCAACCGACTTAGCCCCCTGTTTTAAGTTCTGCAGACGTTGGTACATCAACCGTTGAAAGTTATGTGGCAGGAAGTTGGACCGCAAGCACTTTCTCATCTTGGTCCACGTCACGATTCTCGACTTCCCGAGCCTTTCTCGTGTAAGCTTCAATTGCTGCCACCAGGCAGAAGCCCTACCACGCATTCTGGTAGCAATCAAAGCCACCCGCTTATTCTCAGGAACCTCCTTGTATTCAAACACTTCCTCGACAGTTGACAACCAATTGATGAACCCCTCCGGGTTCAAACTAGCCCCATCAAATTCTGGAATATCAGCCCTTATCCCAGAATCCCAACGCCGATTGCCCTCTCCTCGGCCTCCCCTCAGCCGATCCTCCTGATCGCCATCGGAATCCGAACCGTCACCAAACGGATTACTGAAATCGGAACCATAACCATCATTGGGTTGCTGCCTCCTACGATTCATCAAGCCTTTCATCCGGTTAGTCAACTGATCGACCACCTGATCCAATCGTTGATCCATCCGGGCCATGAGCCGCTGCTCCAACTCCCGTTCATAAACTTCATCGAGCCTGTTTCTTCTTGGAGGCATTTTGAGCCAGGAATTCGGCTCTGATACCAAATGATGTAGAGTTGAAACGATAAATAAGATCAATAACGTTGATTCTACGAATACCCGTGATGAACTTGTACCAACCCCAAAATTCAACCCAAAGGGCACGGAATTTGAAGTGAAAAGTTGTTTTCTCAAAACTGAAATCTGATCATTCATGTCTCATAACCAACATATAAGTAGAGTTATAAATTCAAAACGGGCCTCAAAATACACTTTGGCCAAAAACTAAAACAAAACAAAAGTTGGCAAAAAGCCCCAAAAAACATAAAAATGATAAAAAGTCATAGAAATAAGCCTTTTTTGGGCCCGAACGTCCTCCCAAACTGCCATAGGCGTTTGCAGCAAAATGGGATTTTTTTTCTCACGATCGTTTTGACTGGTCGCACGCCCAAAACTGACCCCCGTAGCTCAAGTTAGAGCCATTTTAGTGAAGCCTCATTTGTCACGCGATCTTGGGCCTCCAAATATAGCATGGCCCGCTCCTCCACACTTGGTCCCGCATCATTCCCCTCTGGATAGACAAAATTCGACCTCGAATTACCAACAGGTTCATCAACAGAAGAATCCCCATAATAAGGCAACAAGCGCCTCACATTGAACACATCAGAACAATGAATGTGACTAGGCAGCTTTAGACGATACGCATTCGGGTTGATCTTCTCCACAATTTCAACTGGTCCAATCTTCTTAGCTGATAACTTGTTGTATTCTCCGATGGAAAAACGATCTTTAGTCAAAACAGTCCAAACAAAATCACCTTCCTCGAAGTCAACATGCCGATGTCTCTGATCAGCAGCTTGCTTATACTTCGAATTAGCTTGTGTCAAATTATCATAGACAGCCTTATGAACTTCATGTAAACCTTCCACAAAATCTTCGACCCTCTTTGGGACAGGCCCAGAAATAGAAAGTGACATCAAATCAAGTGGTCCTCAGGGCTGACATGTGTTGGTGCATATGTCTGTTGCCTTCGTCATTAATGTCATTATGCATCGAGTCTGAGTGGTTAGAGCTTAAACTGTTAGAAACTAGGCTTATTTAAGAAGAGTATTGGCCAAATTCGCTGGTTATGACTCTTGAGAAGTCAAGTTCGGCCGAACTTGACTAAGGTCAAGTTCGGGTGGACTAATTCATCCTCGTTCGAACTTGTGTCTCCATGAGCGAACTTGTTCATCTATAAATAGGAGCCTTGGGTTTTCATTTGTAACAACTTGTAACTTTGACCTCTTAGAGGCGAAGCTCTGCCGGATCTGGATCTCTAATGTATATGAACTTCAGATCAATGAAATCAATCTTTAAATGAGTAATTCTTGTTATTCGATTAACTTGTCATTAGTTTCCGCCTAATTGGACAATAGATAGCAAACTTAGGTTCCCGAGCTATTCGTGGATGTTCCTACAAGTGGTATCAGAGCCTGGATACCTAAATTTGTTGGAATCAAGACAAGAATCTCTCTTATTCTACTCCATTCTATCTTTTTTCTTAACATTTTCACATACTTGATGATTTCATGGTTAAAAATGGGTGACGTTTGAATATTTGATGTAAAACACACTTGTGGTAAACCCCTGAGAGTTTGGACATCAAATTCAATCGAATTGATACCAAAAGGTTGCAAAAACCATGTTTTGGAAACAAGATTCAGCCGAACCTAACATCAACATCAAGTTCCACCGAACTTGATTAAAATTTCACTGATTTTAATCAAGTTCGACCGAACTTGATAGATTTTCAAGAATTTTTGATAAGTTCGCCCGAACTTGAAGGAAATCTCAAAATTTTTGATCAAGTTCGCCCGAACTTGATCAAGTTTCAATGATATCCTTTTACAAGTTCGCCCGAACTTGATCAAGTTTCTGAAATATTACATAAGTTCGACCGAACTTACCTGTTTCTTGAAAATATTCACAAGTCCGCTCTACAGGTGTGATTTTTATCAAACCCCACATCAAGTTCGACCGAACTTGATAAGTCTTTGACAAGTTCGTCCGAACTTGTCTAAGGTTCCTAAAAAAAAGGCATGAAAATTCCGAAAAATGTCACGAACATTATATATCGTTAGAATCGTATCGACGAGACGATTTAAAAGATATAATCGGGTAAAAATTGTTCTCGGAAAAATTTTAAACGTTTTTAACGTACCGTTTGTCGATTAAAACGTCAGTTTTTGCTAAAATTGCTTGTTACTAATCAATTGTCAAGTGTTTTTTGATCAAATTCACAGATAAGCAAAAATAGAAGATTGCCACAACGTGTTTGTTTCACAAATGGCTTCTTCATCAAATGTAAATACTCTTGCGGCGAACCAGTTAAATATCGACAATGAAATGGGTACTAATCAGAAAACGCTGAAGCTAATGAGTATAGATGAGTTTAGGATGGAAAGAAAAGTTTGTGAATTGGATACAAGCAAATCAATTTGACAGTTGGGTTACAGTTGAGGATGGTTACAAATGGCCAAAGAATGAGCGTGATCAAGATCTTCCGTTGAACAAGTTCTCACCGGGTGATAAAGCAAATTATGTCGCCGAAAAGAAAATGATTAGCTTGATCCAACAATTAGTAAAGGAAGATATTCTGATACTGTTGCCAGAGTTTGAAACTTCACAAGAATTATGGCAATCTCTTTGTGATAAATTCAAAGGAAGTGATGAAATGATCAACAACAAGAAGGCTTTAATTAAGAAAGAATTTGAAATCTTCACGATGATCAAAGGTGAAACTATGAAGCAATGATTGATAGATACTGTCACGTTATGGTCCAGATGCGAAGACATGATATCAAAAGATCTAACGAAGAACAAATCGAGAAGTTGGCCGATGCACTTCCAGAAGGAGAATGGACGACATATCTGACGATTCTGAAGAATAGTCCATCCTGGAGACACTTCAAGTTGTCATCTTTCATCGACAAATTAGAAGGTCATGAAATGGAATTGATGAAGATTACAAAATCAAAGAACGCTAATGTTGTTCAAGATGTCGGTATTTATTACAAAGGAGGTATTCAAGATACTCCAATTCAAAACCCGAAAATTCAAACAACATTTAGTGCAAATACAAATTCTTCTCCAAATCAAAGTTCTCCATATGCTGGATATACAAGTGCTAGTTCAAGCTCCTCATTCCAAAATCAGACAAGCCAAGCTAGTTCTGATTCAAATGTTTTCCAGTGTAACATAGCAGTTGATCTGAAGAATGTATTTCCAGAAAAGGTGGCTAAACAACACATAGCACTTCTCGCTACCGTTCTCTAATCATATGAACGCCTTGTTGCTGGAAAGATCGGTAATCCAGAAATGACGGTAGAAGATTATGATCAGGTAGACAAAGAAGAATTGGAGCTGATGGATATCAAATGGAGCCTTGCGTCCATTATCAGAAGAGTTACCAAGTTTGTGGCACTCACCGGGAGGGATATTGGCAATTCAAGCAATAAGCTTGGATTTAACAAGACGAAAGTTACATGCTTCAGGTGTCGACAAAAAGGACACTTCAAACGCGAATGCAGTAATCAAGAAGCAAGTGGAAACCAAAATCCTTTCGGAAGCAGCAATGAGTACTACAAGAAAGCTCTTCAATACAAGCCATATCCAAAGAAAACACAAGTTGAAGTAGAAGACAAATCTGCAAAGAAATTCGAACAAGCTCTTGTTGCAAATCATGAAGAATATGGCTTTGACTGGAACAGTTACATCGGAAAGAAAATAGGAGTTGCTATGATGGCAGAGGTTGTGAACGAAGCCGAGACATCGAATGTTGATGCTGACTTGGATAATGCAATTCTGGAAGCATACATGCGGAGAAATGAAGAAGAAGAGATAGCTTATGCTGAGATGCAAAAACAAGAAGCTTTGAAAGCAGAGGCCGAAAAGGTAAAAGCTGAGGTAAGAATGTCTGAAAAGGAAGTTGTGAAAGTTGTGGAGGTTGAAAAACCTTGCACAAAGTGCACAAGTCCTTGTGAACCATGCCTTGATAAGGTCAAAGTCATAAGAGAATGAACTGAACATAATGAAATTTTTCTTTATGATTACAGAAACATGAAAGAAGCTTATGACAAAATACAAGGCAAATATAAAAATGTCAAAAAAGCTAATCTTAAAATTGCTGAAAATGAAAAAATATTAAAAGCAACAGTGATTGAAAAACAAGAGGCAATTAACATGTATATCAACACTATTGCTGAAACAAAACGTGAGCTTCATGACATGAAGATAGAAACAGAATGGGTAAGACAGCTTTTGAAAAGCTACACCACAAATGCTTATGTCATTGATCACATTCTTCCTACGATCAGATCGGAGGAAAATGACGGTAAACCAAAGCGTAAAGAATACGGAAATGTTCCTTGACATTCCTTGAAAATTATTCTTGGAAAAAGGATGATGAAGTTGAAAAGGCATTTGATATACTACTTTTATCTGTATTGAAAAATCAATTGCCTGAGAACATTGAAGTAGACTTTACGAAATCAAACGATGACATTAAAGCAGTGGTAGAAAATGTGGTAAAGAATGTTTTGGGAAATGATTCTGATGATAACAGTTCTGACTCACAGTCCGAAAATGACGATATAGCATCTGAAAATGATCTAATGATGATCCTAACGTTGTCATGTACAAAGTTAAGGATTCTGATAGATTATATTTCGATGATAGCTTCCCGATTCGGAACGTGAAAGAAGATCAACTTGATAAATTTTTCAAACTTATAGAAGTTTCATCAGATGATCTCAATAAAAATGAGAAAAGATTTTACTCAAAAACCAAAAGGAATACTAACAATTATCGAAAGTGTGGTGGTGATTTTCCTGAGAACAGGAGAGCAGGTTTGGTTTGGAAGAAGAAGAAGGTGAATCGACGAAGAAACTGAAGACAACGTTCCAGGAATACAAAGGTAAACACATGAAATTTGTGTACGGAACGAATACGGTTCAAGAAGAAAGTAAGATTGGTAAGCAATCTAATGATGAATTCAAGAAAGAGAAAGAACTTCGGGACAAGGCAAAGATCAAGTCCACAAGTGGTGTGAAACCCACTAGTGGAAATGCTCCTGGTTCACGGACATGCTTTAAATGCAATACAATTGGTTATATTGCTCGAAAGGGTCTGAATCTAAAGCATATGTTTTCGCGAAGGAAAAATGTTTCAAAAGATGAGAAACAAAAACAACCAGAAATTGTAAAACCCAAAAATGAATCTGTTTCTGAAATAAAACCCAAAAATGAATCAAAGTTTGAAAACTCAGTTTTTGAGAAAGGTGAAACTTCAAAGTTTAAAACAAATGATGATTCAAGGTTTTATATCAAGAAAGCAAGAAACATGTCACAATCATGGGTGGCTAAAAAGAAGTCTGAAAATGAAAAGTCTGTTACTGCTAAGACTAATAATGTCAAATCAAATGAAGCAGTCATAAAAAATGATCTTTCAAAGTTGAAAAATGATTTTCTAAAACAGACAGAAAAAGAAAAGGTCGAAAAAGTTTCAAAATTGAAATTGAACAAAATGTTTGATGAAAATTTTGATTACGATGATGGTTACGAATTTGATTATGTTGATTATCAAGTTCAACCCAAGACCGAAAAGGCTTGAGTTTCTCTTTTCAAGTAATTACTTTCGCGTGCAGGAGTTCCTAGATCCATTTTATCAGAGATGATTCAGGATTAAGGAAGTTCCAGTTCGTTTTAACTTATCCAGAAATGTTATATCTTTGTCATTTTGAGGGGGAGTAGTTAAAAAGAAAAGTTTTTGATATTACAAGTGGTTGTTAAAAGGGAAATTTTTGAAAAGTCAAAATTATGAAAATCCACACCGTTACACCGTTGAACAGAAAAACTGATTTCAAAGTTTTACAAGTTTAAACTACTTTTACAAGTGGTAAATGAGTTTAATGATTGTTTGTTAAACAATTGCAGATACAGGTTTGAGAAAAAGGATCGGACGAATTGGTCACGGGATCCGCATTGGTTTGTTACATTTTTAGAATAATTTCTTTAAATCTAAAATCCAAAAATATGTTTTTGATTTTAGGGAAATTCTAAAAATTGTTGAAAAATCAAAAACATATGAAAAAGTTGAAAATTCAAAAACAATTAAAAATTCAAAAAGTACAAAAACATGAAAAAGACAAAAAGATTTGTTGTCAAAAAAGTAATGATAGTACATCAATGGACTATCACAGTATGCTAAAGATTTGTAAAGTTTAAAAGTGATAAACAAGTCTTATTGTGGATCTGTCGATAGGCTTCACACGTTCAGTAGATTATTTCCGGGATATAAACTAAATTTTACAACTGCTTAATCTCGTGGTTTAACACATCTTGGATATATGGACTTAGTACTCCGAAATTTCGATTGAAGGGTTGCCTGATTCTGAGATACGAGGTCTTTATAGATAGTTGATATCTGGGGTATTATACAAGTTCTTCTGATTTTGCGGAAGCAATAGCCTAGAACTTCTATAATACTTTATGCTTAAAACCCCTAAACTGCATAAACTTGAAAAGTATCGAAAGATCTAATCATTTGCAGTGCTGAAAAGTTTCCTTAAATGGAACACACCTTAAAGACGAGCCTTCATCTCTTTGTCTGTACGGTAGTACTAACCTGAGCTCTCAAGGTCTCGCATTAATCCAGATACAGATATCAATTACGCTATACTCACCTGTAAGATGAAATCTAGGGAATCTGGATTCCGGAGTATATTCAAGAAGTGGGAAACACAGTTAAGTCAAGTTTCATAAATCATATCCTTAACATATCTTGAACAGTTGAGAAATGTGATTGAATTAAATGCTCACAGCTAGAGGGAGTAAAGCTCAGAGCAAGGGGGAGCATAGGTCGCAACTAGGAGGAGCTTGGAAATTAAAGTGTTATCAAGAAATTAAAGATAAAGAAGAAAATAGAAGATCAAAAAGTTTATACTTATTCAAGAACGAAGATAAAGACTCAGAAGCCTATATGAAGTCTGATGACTACAAGGTATTCAAGAAAGACTATGACACTGGAGATATCCAAAGAGAAGTTGTATGGGGAGCCTGTTGGTGCTTATATCAAAAGGGATATCTACATCAAGATGACTACGGCAACATCCAAGGGGGAGTCTGTTGGTGCGTATGTCTGTTGCCTTCGTCATTAATGTAATTATGTATCGAGTCTGAGTAGTTAGAGCTTAAACTGTTAGAACCTAGGCTTATTTAAGAAGAGTATTGGCCAAGTTCGCTGGTTGTGACTCTTGAGAAGTCAAGTTTGGCCGAACTTGACTAAGGTCAAGTTCGGGCGAACTTATTCATCCTCGGTCGAACTTGTGTCTCCATGAACGAACTTGTTCATCTATAAATAGGAGCCTTGGGTTTTCATTTGTAACAACTTGTAACTTTGGCATCTTAGAGCGAAGCTCTGCCAGATCTGGATCTCGAATGTGTATGAACTTTAGATCAATGAAATCAATCTTTAAATGAGTAATTCTTGTTATTTGATTAACTTGTCATTAGTTTCCGCCTAATTGGACAATAGATAGCAAACTTAGGTTCCCGAGCTGTTCGTGGACGTTCCTACAACATGAATAAACCACTTGAAACAGAATAAATCTGGTGCTCCGATTGACAACAGATTATGGGCAAACTCAGCTTGGCATAACTTTTATCCCACGCCTTCACATGATCACCAACTAAACACCTCAGCAAGTTACCAAGTGACCGATTAACAACTTCAGTTTGGCCATCAGTTTGTGGGTGATAAGCACTGCTGAAGTTGAGTTGAGTACCCACCATTTTCCACAAACTACGCCAAAAATGGCTCAGAAATCAGGTATCCCGATCAGACACGATAGAAGAAGGTAGCCTATGCAAACGGTACACATCACGAAAGAAGAGTTGGGCCACATTAACAGCATCAGTCATCTTCTTGCAAGGAATAAAATGCACCATCTTAGAAAACCTATCCACCATCACAAAGATAGAATCATTACCCCTCTGAGTACGGGGTAACCCCAACACGAAATCCATGCTAATATCGATCATGGCTGTGAAGGGACAGGCAAAGGCATATAAAGACCTGCATTAGTAGCTGTGCCCTTAGAAACCTGACAAACTCGACACCTTTTCACATAACGGTCCACCTATTTCCTCATAGTAGGCCAAAAATAAGAACCTTGCACCAGTTGCAAAGTACGGTCACGGCCAACATGCCCTTCACCATGCAACTCCGTAATTATCTGCAAGCGAAGTCTAGAATTAGGGATACATAGTTGATTCTCCTTGAACAGAAAACCTTCATGTAACAGAAAGTCTGACTTTTTCCCAGCACCCACATCCTGCAAAACAACTGAGAAAAATGGGTCAGTGGCCAACTGCTCACGAATGACCTCTAGACCCGGCATAGCAACCTTCATGGAAACAAGCAGATTACTCCTCCTGCTCAGGGCATCAGCAACCCTATTTGAAAGACCAGTCTTGTGCTTGACCACAAAAGTAAACTTCTCAAGAAAGGCCAACCATCGCCCATGCTTATGAGATACCTTGTCTTGAGTACGAATATGACTTAGGGAATCATGATCAGTGAACAAAACAAACTCTTTATGAAACAAATAATGACGCCAGTGCTTTATAGCTTGGACCACTGCATAAAACTCCAGATCATAAGTGTTGTACCTCAACTTGGCCCCAGTTAGCTTCCTACTAAAATAAGCAACAGGCCTACCACCCTAACTGAGAACCCCACCAATTCCAACATTTGAGGCATCAGTATGAAGTTCTAAAACTTGAGAAAAATCAGGCAATACCAGAACTAGTGCTGAAGTGAGCTTGTCTTTCACAAGTTGTAAAGCCAATTCTGCCTCTTATGTCCAAACAAACGTCTTCCCCCTATACAATCTGTCACTGGGGCCATAATTGAACTGAAATATGGAATGAACCGCCGATAGAAAGAAGCAAGCCCATGGAAACTACGAACTTCAGTAATGGTAGTAGGAGTTGGCCAATTCCTAACAGCAGCTACCTTGGATTCATCAACCTGTATCCCATCACTAGAAACAACATACCCCAAGAACAAAACCTTAGGGGTCATGAACACACACTTCTTGATGGCTGCATAGAAACTGTCTCTACGAAGCAAAGTCAAAATGAAGCAAAGTCAAACCCCGCGAGGTGCCCCACCACTCAACTGTACATTTCCCCCACTAGGGGCGTTAGAATACGAACCACTCGATCGTCGGTTTTGCTTCTCAAAGGCCAACGCCCGTTGGTGTGCCTCTACAATGGTCAATGGATCAAAAAGATTCACTGACTCCATGATTTGAACCCTCAAACCCCCAATATACCGAGAAACAAGTTGCTCCTCCGGTTCTTGAATATCGTTCATGGCGATCAATTGGTAAAACTTGGTTGTATAATCATCAACCGACTTAGCCCCCTATTTTAAGTTATGCAGATGCTGGTACATCAACCGTTGAAAGTTATGTGGCAGGAAGTTGGACCGCAAGCACTTTCTCATCTTGGTCCACGTCACGATTCTCGACTTCCCGAGCCTTTCTCGTGTAAGCTTCAATTGCTGCCACCAGGCAGAAGCCCTACCACGCATTCTGGTAGCAATCAAAGCCACCCGCTTATTCTCAGGAACCTCCTTGTATTCAAACACTTCCTCGACAGTTGACAACCAATTGATGAACCCCTCCGGGTTCAAACTTGCCCCATCAAATTCTGGAATATCAGCCCTTATCCCAGAATCCCAACGCCGATTGCCCTCTCCTCGGCCTCCCCTCAGCCGATCCTCCTGATCGCCATCGGAATCCGAACCGTCACCAAACGGATTACTGAAATCGGAACCATAACCATCATTGGGTTGCTGCCTCCTACGATTCATCAAGCCTTTCATCCGGTTAGTCAACTGATCGACCACCTGATCCAATCGTTGATCCATCCGGGCCATGAGCCGCTGCTCCAACTCCCGTTCATAAACTTCATCGAGCCTGTTTCTTCTTGGAGGCATTTTGAGCCAAGAATTCGGCTCTGATACCAACTGATGTAGAGTTGAAATTGAAACGATAAATAAGATCAATAACGTTGATTCTACGAATACCCGTGATGAACTTGTCCCAACCCCAAAATTCAACCTAAAGGGCACGGAATTTAAAGTGAAAAGTTGTTTTCTCAAAACTGAAATCTGATCATTCATGTCTCATGACCAACATATAAGTAGAGTTATAAATTCGAAACGGGCCCCAAAATACACTTGGGCCAAAAACTAAAACAAAACAAAAGTTGGCAAAAAGCCCAAAAAAACATAAAAATGATAAAAAGTCATAGAAATAAGCCTTTTTAGGCCCGAACGTCCTCCCAAATCGCCATAGGCGTTTGCAGCAAAATGGGATTTTTTTCTCACGATCGTTTTGACTGGTCGCACGCCCAAAACGGACCCCGTAGCTCAAGTTAGAGCCATTTTAGTGAAGCCCCATTTGTCACGCGATCTTGGGCCTCCAAATATAACATGGCCCGCTCCTCCACACTTGGGCCCACATCAACAATACATGATAATAAATGATGGACTATACTATAATATATATATATATATATATATATATATATATTACCGAATTCTTGATGTGAACCGAATTATGGTTATATATCATGAACTTAGGTTATGTTATCTTAGTTCTTTACTCCTCGTTTGTGATTCTAATGGACGAATTGGTGCCCATGAAAACACATAAAACATAGTGTCCAAACGAGTATTTAGACTAGATATACTTTCGTATACATATATACTTTCTATACTTAATTCCAAATCCAAACTCTACACAAACTCTGAATACTCATACACTTTCGTTCCCCCCATGTAGGGTAACTTCGGTGCTCTAACCTCAACGACTCGTCGAATCCTGGTTATTACGGAAAGCTTGCAAAACCGTGAGTGTACATGACCCCCTTTATTTTAACACTTTTGAGTGCAGTACGTATACTTTATCAAACTCACACAATCACATACTTTATGCTTAAACACAAACAAACAATCCGTTATACATGCTTAATACGTTATGCTAAGAATTCATACATGCTAGAAACTTATTTGCACTATACTTTGTCATTAACTTCGATCAAGCCTCCCTTAATATGTATAACGCTATAGGATTAACACATCGCCCGTATTCTTGAGGTCATGTTAAATTAAACAAAAAGGTCTTGTCTACGACAAAATTACGCTAGTGGGAAATTTTGGGTTGACAATTATAAGTTGTATGCTAGTATTGTTATGTTATTGATATGCGTCAAATGCAATATATAAATTGTATCAAATATGATATAAAATCGATCCTTTTTAGTACTAATGTTGGAAAAAGTTCATTTCTTTGTATACTTTTGATTTTTAGGATTAAAAGAGCTTAAATGTATAAAAGGAACAAATTAACGACAAAATCCAACATAAGTATGAAAGACGGGAAGACAACACACTATACCAACCCTCTGATCTTCAACCCAAGAACAAAGACAACAAATCAGAAGTCTGGCACGGGTCGTGCCTAGTTGGCATGGGGTCGTGCCCCTTCAAGATTCCAGATGAGAAGAAGACAAACAGAAGCAGACAAGAGACATGGGGTCGTGTCCCCTTGAGCACGAGTCGTGGTCAACTTCCATATTTGCGTATCTGGGATAATACAACAAGTATAAGGGCCACGGGCCGTGCCGTTGACACATGGGGCCGTGTAGCAGGCTGATCTGACACGTGAATTAAATGAAGACATGGAAGAAGGAAGACACGGGTCCGTGCCCTTCGGGCACACCGTGTGAAGAGTCTGTTTCCAGCTATAAATAGGGGTGCTTGGTTTCATTCTAACTCATCCCTTGGCAAACCACTTCTCTCACACCTACCACCACCACAATACCACTATCATCCATCATCCATCCTAGAGTGTGTGTAGTAGTCTCGGGGATCCAAGATTGATCGTAAGAGTTATTGTCAAAAAAGGTCATTATTGGCTAATCTTTTACATTACTTGGTGCAGACAAGTTATTTCTGTATTACTTTTGATTTCCTAGCTCTTGTTAACTTTTTAATTGGGTATGTATTAATGACTTTAATAACTAGTTTTTTTATATTTAAAGTGAATTTTATTCTTTCATCCTTCATGTTTCATTGATTCACTCATTTGTGTCTTTACGATCAATATAAAGCACGTTAACTGCCTGGGAAGGGGGTTAGAAGGGTGGTATGGGTAAAGTTCTTGCCTTGTTAAGTGTATAGATCCTGCAAGGACTTGGTTCAAGCTTATTAGGACTTTCCTTGAGGCAGATAGCGTCAAATCGGGGGAAGTAAGAACGACTTGAATCCCTTATTAATAAATTACTATTAAAACTTTAAACACGCCTTGCGGGTCTGTATCCCTGCTGACTCAGACCAATATGACCAGGGTAGCGTCGCCTCCAAAAGAGGGACATGCAACATTTTGCATTAGTAATTTACTTAATTATCTTTCTTCCAGCGTTGCGGGACTGTATCCCTGCTGACTCAGACCAATATGGCTGAGGGTATTGTTGCCTCCAAAAGAGTGACATGCCACTTTAACTAAGATAATCTCTTAAAAAACCCAAAGCGTGGAAATCAGCTAAGGATACGTAAATAATGAGTCGGAACCAAGTGATTCTATCTTGTCTATTTGTTTCTTTTATTACTATTTATTTATTTATTATTTTTTACTTATTAACAACCTTTCCTAAAATTTGATTAGATTAGACGCCGACGATATTCCAGTATTAAAAGCTCTTGTGTCCTTGGACGACTTCGGTATCTTACCATAACTATACCAGGGATAGTTGCATATCGTGTTTTTATAAATTTAAAGCTTGAATAAACGAGTGAAAAGTACTTAAAATATATCTAAAAATCTTACCCACACTCCATCACGTCAAGTTTTTGGCGCCGTTACCAGGGACACAAGGATTTTAAGAGAGTTTAAAATCGGCGGCATAATCATTTTTATGCTTTAGTAATTTTTCTTTTAGGTTTTTCTTCTTTTTCTCTAATTTTTCTTCTCTCTGAAGAAACCGCACGGGGCCATGTTTACAAGGCCGTGTCAGTTTCTCAGTATCCCAAAACTGTTTTTCTGCCATATAGGAGCTGCAATACGGGGCCTGTGACCGCTACACGGGGTCGTGTCTAAACAGCAGTTTCTAGAAAACAGTGTCGTTTGATCTCAACGGTTAGAACCTAATCTGACAATTATGGATGATAATAATTATTTTTACCCCCGCTACTCTTACAGTGAATGGTGTCAACTATGTGGTGGAATTCATAAAGATTTAGAATATCCCATTCTGAAAATTAATCCCCACTATTTAGACCCATCGTTTTCCTATGACGACCACCTTAAGATGAGCAGGAGTAAAAACAATAACTATTAACCTCCTGAATTCCATCAAACCTCTTCCATAGGAGAGATAAGCTCGAAAGAGATATGTCAAGCAGAAAATAGGATTCTCCAAAAACTCAAAGAAATAGAATCCATGATGAAGGCGCAATAATCATCAAGGAACATAGGCAACGGAGAATCAATGGAACCACGTCTAGACAATACCGAGGCCAAAAAATCTACCCTAGCCCGGGGCGAAAACAAAGACGATAGTCGTCCCAATATTGACCTCGCAATGAAGGACTTCTTAACGGTGTGTGAACCTCACACCGACGGTTTAGACCAGAGCAAGTCAACTTACACCTTCTTTAACAAGAGCCCGAAAAAGGTAAATAAAGGGTGGTTCCGCCCTCCTACTTTTAGTTTAAAAATCAACCTTTGCGACAACCTCTTGCGTTTGCGTATCTCTCGCTGGAATCTAAGGTATATTAAACACTTTGGTGTTGTTCCAACCAGTAAGTAACCACCCGATAAATACGGTTCCTTTAAAATTCTGACTAAACTTCATAAACCCTAAGACACGGGGCTATGCTACCTACACACGGGGCCGCGCCCCCAACTATCCCTAAGACAAGAGGCGTGTTAAAAATACACGGGGCCATGCCTCCCGTACTTTTTGACATGAGGTCGTGTCAAACTTGACATGGCCCGTGTTTCACTACCAGACAACGTTCTCTGACTCATGCAGGCGACATTGGGCCGTGTCAACGTACTGTCACTTTCTATAAAGTCAGCCATGAGAAGAATGTTTGGACCCATTCCTAAAAGACCAAGATCCTGCCTGATCTCTCACACATACCTGAAAAGGTAGTTTCTTAAAAAGGTTTCCTCAAACCTTCTTTCTTTGCCACGTTTAGTCATTTCTTCTTTTTCAACCTTCAAACCTCCATTAAAGCTTGAAGCTTCAAACTTCAAAAGCTTTAAATTGTTAGGTTAAGAGCAAGGTTTTTAGCCCAAATTTTTACAAAACTACTATTATACAACAATGTTTTAAGTTTCTTACGTTCAGAAAAGTAAAAAATCAAACAATTTTTAAACTTAAAACAGAGGTTCAAGGGCTAAAGAACCAGAGCTGTTGAGGTAACACGGGGCCGATACTTAATTTTTACCACACTGTACTATGTCACAACAGACACACCCGCCTTACCATGTGCAGATGTAAAAGCACCAGTCATTTTATAATAAATTTAAAACGACTATTTGTTTAAGAAAAACCCTCAAAGATATATACACATACACATACATCAACGTATCGTTATATATATATATATATATATATATATATAGGTAGAGGATCCTCTAAAAAAAGGATCAAAGTGTGAGAAATGTAAGAAAGAATCTAAACTATTAGATCTTTAATTTAATGGTTGAGATCTTGATGACAATTTTGTAAATAGTATAACAATTAAAATAATTCATTTTCTAGATTAAGGGTATAAAGGTAAAATTTACATTTTTAATTTTAGAAAGTCACATGCAATCCACATGCAAGTTCCCCTTTTATTTTTTAAACGCCAATAACTTTTTTACTCTTAACTCATTTTTTTTAAAAAATTACACCATAATAACGAGTGTTTTCTAATCTTTAATATGAGTACCATATTACTATACTTATATACAGAAAAAAAATTACGTTCAATCGAATGTTTCAGTTTTTGGTTTTTTGTTTCAGTTGATGGTGTTATATACTTATTGAATGGTGTTATATATGTGTTGAATTGTGTTAGATAATTATTGAATGGTGTTATATAATTATTGAATGATGTTATATATGCGCTGAATGGTTGCTGCAGTGTTATTCGTAGTGTTTTTATAGAGATCTTTAAAATGGTGTTATATAATTATTGAATGGTGTTATATACGTGCTGAATGGTGTTTGCAGTGTTATTCGGTATTCCTATAAATTATGGTGGCGGTTTATGGAAGATTATGAATTAATAAAATCAATGATAAAATTACTTGATTACCCTTTTCAATTAATTTAGATCTAATTTCTGAGATTATTTCTTACCTTTCTTACACTTTTGGTCTTTTTTACAACAACCTTACCTATATATATATAATCCTTCTCTATTCTAAGGTGGAGATGAATCATTCGATTGTATATTGATTATTAATTAAAAATAAATAAATGAAACTGCATCCTAACGCAAGCGAGTTGGGCTACGCCCGCACCCCGCTATTACAGAGTTAGCACACATGTTTGCCAGCTTGGAAGGGCTTGTCGCCCCTTTCACAAATCCACAACACAACACACGGTCTTATGTAAGACGTGGAGGAACAAGTGACATGCCGGTACACATGACTTGTCACATAGTGTGATAGCGACACACATGAAATAAGTTATCATTATTTGATCAATTTTGATTGGTTCGTATTAATTATCTTTGCCTAGTTTTAACTGGTTCATTTTTATCTAACAAGAAATTCTAAAATCATCACGGACATGAGATAACACATCATATTAGTTGTGCACATGGCATGACACATGAATATTACTTTATAGATGGATATCCTATGACCTAAAAAAAATCAACACAAAAAATTAATATGTTTTTAACAACATTTCTTTACATCTAAATACCATCTAACCTTGCACTTGTATGAATTTAAACTCACGTTACTTGAGAGGGAAACAACATACTACAATGTGACTAGACCACCAGGTCATTGGCGTTTGATATACTTGTTAACAAAAAAAATGTTCTAAGTACTAATCATAGTTATCGAAAGCGGTCAATTTTGGCGCCAAGGCGATTTTTCAGGGCGAAGCGCATTGAATGCACTCCTACTTCCTAGGTATTTTGAGCGCAACCTAATTCCCATGCGTGATAAATAATACTTGATCCTTTTTTTAAATTCGCAAGTTCATCATCCTCTGCATTATAGGACTACCGGCAACTGATTATATCACTAAATTTTGATTTTGGATATGTTGACTTAGTCGTTACTACTCACAAAACCTGCATATCCTAAATACATATATCGTTTGTTTGGTATGAGGTAATGGAATGACAGGGGCAATGAATTGACAAGATATTTGAATGGACGAGGGAATGTAATGGATCATTACCATTCCTTGTCTTGTTCAATTACCATGTGAGAATAGAATAATTATTTATGTGTATTATTTGGTAGGAAAAAAAGATGAAGGAATTAAATCGTGGTGAGTGGTGGTCGTGGGCAATGGGCAGTGGACGGTGGCGGTGTTTGTGGGTGGTGATAGGTGGTGGCAGCGACAAGTGGCGGTGGCGACGACGTCGATGGGTAGTGGTGACGAGTGGGTGGCAACGGAGATGGTGGCTGACTGTGGTGGTTGGCGGCGGTGGAAACGGTTAGTGGGTGGCAACTACGATTGGTGGTTGGCAATGGCGGCGGTGGTGAGTGGCAACAGCAGCGGGTGGGTGGTGTCGGCGACTGTTGGGTGGTGGTGGATAGGGGTATTAAACAGGTCGTGTTCGCGGGTTGACGGGTTCAACCCGACCCGAACCCGAAAATTATGTCACACATTGAACCTAAACCCGACCCAAATATTCTCAGGCTGACCCGAAGCCGACCCCATTCAACCCGAAGTTTTTATTTTTTTTCATCAAATTAATATATTAAAATTAACATTTACTACAAAAAAACACAAATTTATACAATAAAATTACATTAAAATCATAAAATATTATGTCAATTTTCCTTTTTAAGTTACAATTATGACATAAAATACACACCTAATTTATTTATGATATAAAACATATTGTAAAAAATGTAACTTTAATATAAATGGGTTAAACGGGTCAACCCGCTAACCCGACCGGGTTGACCCGAACCTGACCCGTTCAGCTAAACGGCTCGCAGGTTTAACCTGAAACCGACCCGAACCCGTTTAGACTATACCCAAACCCGTGAATTTCGTGTTAGGTTCATGTCGTGTTTGCGGACCGTGTCAGAAATTCACGCCCCTAACGGTGGACGTCACTGGTGGGTGGTGGCGACGGTGGTGGGTGGTGGCGGCAACGGCAGAGATGGTGGATGGCAGTTATCGTGTGTGGCGGCGGCTACATTGGTGGCCGTCAGGGTGGCGGAGGAAGCTGTGGCAGGTGGCGGCGGCAGCGGTGGGTGTCGATGGTGGATGATGGCGTGTGGCGGGTTGCGGGTGGCGCCGGCGGCGGCGGGTGTCGATGGTGGATGGTGGCGACATTGATGAGTTGTGGTGTTGTTAATAAAACGTGCAAGAGGGGATGGAATAAAAAACATGGGTGGATTGAATGATTTTGAGAGAATGAAATGCCTTATGTGATGGGTGATTCCATTCTTCTAACCAATCAAACACATTTTTTCTTTATTTTCTCGTAATGATCAATTTCATTCCGTCTCTCATTCTTAGAAACCAAAAACTACCCTAAGGCTAGGATAGCTATTCTTATCCTAATATTATTTTTGCATGGCTAAAAAACTTTCATTAGAATCCAGCAAACAAATACAATAGGGACTAGCAAGTTACTCTTATCCTAATTACGTTAATAATATTTTTTTTCTCTGATTTAATTCTGCATTATGTTGTATAGAAAAGAGCTTATCAAATCAAATAATGTTTAAGGGAAAATGAGTTTGTAGCTGGACAAGCAGTAAGAAAGATAGAATCAAAGAAAGTAGACAAGCCCGCTAAAGCTTGCACAGAGAACCAACATGTCTTTATCCATTTTGCATTTGATACATTTGGCTCCCTAGCACTGGAAGCTATTCATTTCTTGACCAGGGTCCGACGGGTCATCTACAACAATTTTCAACCCCAGAGGGGGCAGGAGTTTGTCTTTGAAAGGTTAGGGTTTGCATTCAGAAAGGGGTGGCGGCGCAGCTTGTTGCCGGTCTACTTTCTGTTTTGATGTAATTAGGAAAAAAATTTTGTAAAAAAAATCAATCATAAAAAAATTACATAATATATTTTATTTTATTATTTATTTAAGTGCGCTTTTATTTTTTTACAGATTCACGCTTTTTTGCGTCTTTTGCCTAGACCCTAGACGGAGCCTTAGACTATCCTAATTCATAACCTAACTCAATTAAACCTTTAATATAAAACTAATTTTTCTCGATTCCACCGACACAACCCAACCCAACTCTATTTTTAACATATTTTCACAACCCAACCTAAGATTTTATTAAATAAATTTAGCACATGGTTATTTTTAATTGTCTTAAAAATAATAATAATATGAAAAACAAGTATTTTATTTCGAGATAAATAAAAGTTATTTATTTTAAATATAAAAATAAAAAGGTAAACCACCAATATATATAATAAATATATTTTTTGAATGGACTCTGTTTTTAATAAAATTTATATCGTCACATACAGATTTTTTTTCTAAGATATACGGTATATTTAGTTTTTTTTATCTTAAGTTTAAATATTAAAAGTTATTTAATTAATTAAATTAAGGGAGAACCGGTAGTTAAGGAACAAAATAAAAAAGAAAACTAAAAGATGACAACAAAAAAGTTTCGACGAATGGCAAAAAAGGGCAACCCCTTGCTACCTTGGGTTGCTTGGCCGGCTGAGTTGGGGGAGAAAATAGGTTGAGTTAAATGCTTGGTTGGTCCCTGTGGTTTGCAAATCTTGCAGACTTGGTCCCAGTGGTTCACTAATTACACACTTGGTCCCAGTAGTTTCAAATTTTGCACTCGGGTGGTCCTTACCACTAACCTTTGTTAGATTTCTCAGTTAAGTATATGCAAAATTACTATATTACCTTGAAATGCAAAATGCACTCGGGTGGTCCCTTCTCCGGTCATCCCCTCCGACTATATACCACTTACACCGACACCCATGTTCTTCCGGGGACACCACCTTGCAACCTACCTCTCCTCTTGAACATTCAACCCACAACAGCATACAGGTGAGAGAGAGACTGCAGGAGAGAGAGAGAGAGAGACAGTGAGAGAGAGGGGAGCTGCAGCGGCGCAGCTCACGGCGGCAGCGGCGAACCCCATCACTGAATCGAACTCGGTTCAGGTTCCGTTGACTGTTTATGATCGAGTCGAATCGAACACATCTTGAAGCATGCTGAACCATCACTGAACCGAGTCTCGATTCGAATGTGAACCAAACCTCTCCGCCGCCGGTGAGTCGCAAAACCGCGGCTACCCCGCTGCTGTCGTCTACCCCGACCCAACCCTACCGCCCAACCCGTGAACCACCACCACTACCGTCGCTACAAGAACCGCCGTCGTTGAAACCCCCAACCCGATAACCCAAACTGGAGCACCCAAACTGATCTGAAAACATTACGAACCAAATCCTCGCTCCTGTCATCTTTTACCGCTCCGGGCCGTGGGGTTCGCCGCCGCCGCCGTGAGCTGCGCCGCTGCAGCTCCCCTCTCTCTCACTGTCTCTCTCTCTCTCTCCTGCAGTCTCTCTCTCACCTGTATGCTGTTGTGGGTTGAATGTTCAAGAGGAGAGGTAGGTTGCAGGGTGGTGTCGCCGGAAGAACATGGGTGTCAGTGTAAGTGGTATATAGTCGGAGGGGATGACCGGAGAAGGGACCACCCGAGTTTATTTTGCATTTCAAGGGTAATATAGTAATTTTGCATATACTTAACTGAGAAATCTAACAAAGGTTAGTGGTAAGGACCACCCGAGTGCAAAATTTGAAACTACTGGGACCAAGTGTGTAATTAGTGAACCACTGGGACCAAGTCTGCAAGATTTGCAAACCACAGGGACCAACCAAGCATTTAACTCAATAGGTTTTTTTTTAATTATTTGGACAACCTAGATTGGGAGAAAGTCACCAATAGTGATAGTTTTAGCGTCTTAAGTACGCTTCCCGCCTTTGATAACTTACCAAACTACGTCGTCATCCTAATACATGCCATAATCAATAATATTTTTATAATTCTAAGGATCAGAAACACGTTTGACGTTTATGAAGCAAGTCATATCATGATCTACTAAAACTATAAGCTCATATATTAACACAGCCTATTTCAACATGGTACAACTAGTTTATATTTTGTATACCATTTTATAAAATTGCAGTAGGCTCATGAATCATGAACCTCGAAATCTCTTCTTATAATCTCCATCAAAAACTCATTCCATGTATCAACCGGGCCCGGCATACACCAATGCAGACAATCCTGTGGTGGGGGCCGCCCATCCGCACTCCTTTTTGTGAGCTTGTTCGGGTCAGGACTCCGGTACGGGCCCGGATGACCATCATGTCGATATGAGAAAGGTTTTGTGATATCCATGAATACGGCCCGTGATTTGTTAGCCTTTTTCTTTATACCGCGTTTAAACCCTGATACTTGTTTGTCATGCATTGTCCTGGTGAACCCACTCTCGACTAACTCACCATCTGTTGCAGGTTTTACCTGATAAAATTAGTAACTGATCAGCTTAAAAGAAAATGAGTCAAACTTCATGGTCAAAAGTAGCCGAAAGCATAGTTTTTTCTATGTATAAAACCTCATAAATCATGCTATTCGAATTGTATTATCATTGAAATATTATCGTTTTTTAATCATATTTGATACACTAGTTATTTATATAACATATGAAAAATCTTGGACAAATAACAATTTGGGTAAACATGGGCCAAACTGTTTTAACTCGTACCAAAAGATTACTTGTTTTTTTATATAAACTCATTTTGACCCATTACCCACCCGAAAATTTTATGGGGTTTAAATTTTGAGGACGGATCAAGAGGTGTTTTGGCTGAAAACCAATTAACTATTTGGTATGGGCTAGAAGAGTTAAATAACCAGCGTGCCAAATTTATTTACATACATGATGTTATCACGAAGTTCACTTCTCTAAGTTTGTGATTATTACCTTTCCTGTACAGGAGCCGCCCGTATTCCAGGCTCCGCCTTCATAGTGATCAGGTGAATACGACCGGACCACAGTCAAACCTTTGTAGTCCGGATTGGTTACAAGTGAAGACATAATGGTTGCGACAGATATCTCATACGCTTCAGTGCTATCGATTTTCTTCTTTCGAGAGTTATCGGGCCACCATAACTGTCCACCCACAATCTCGTTGTTTAAATTGTAAACGGATTTTTTTGCAAACCAGTGACCGGAAGAAAGTACAAGAACATCAATTGTTGGAAGAGCATCCATAAAAGTTCCATCTGGGGCATCAAGAAATAGCTTGTCTACACCCTCAGGTGCAAAATCAAATTTCTCTGATGTTACACGAACAAGCCATGATGACCATATGCGTATAATTGTCAAGGATGTTGACCGGAAAGAATACCGTTGCATTCTTCTATTCCCACGGTTTACTGGAACTTCAGCCTGTAAAATCAGAATAATCAAAGAAAAGCATAGCTGCATAAGTAATTTTTTAGGCTTTAACCATTGGTTGGCAAGATGAGCAGGTTGGGTAACAAACAAATCATAACAGGTTAAGTTGAAATGGGTCAGGTTGGGTTGACCCGTAAACAGTTTTGTGTCCACTGCTTTACTTTTTACATAAATAATGACTGCATGAATTATTATTAATAAATAATATTTAAAACAAAACAAACTAAATCTTTGAATATTACGATTCAGGTGGCTGTGTACATTTAAAATATACCCGGTATGCATAACAATGCAAGTGGGTTGAAATTGCAACAGGTAGTAAAAGTACAAGTGAATATAACATAGAACAGAGATGTAAAACTTGCCTGCCAAAGAATGCATAACAATGACTCCATCTGATTTCGGGCAACGGAGTCACCTATGAAAGCTAATGTCTTTCCTCTCATCAATTCCAAAAACTTTTTCGGGTCAAATCTAGGGAGTTCACATTTTTTGGGTTTCCATCGATAATTCTCATACTCCTTATCAGGCCTACCGTTTCCTTGGCAGTTCTGCATCTGTGTCAACACAGGACATGAGTTGTTCGAGTATAACGCTCCAGTTGGATCATGTACCCATTTCCCATCATACAAATCGCACCCTATAAATTCAAGTATTAGATCACAAGTTCAGAATAATATAGCTTCAATCGGTCCAGAGGATATTAAAACAAAATTAGCTTATATGAAAAGAGCTGAAGCACCTAAAAGCAGTTCAAAACCAAAATCATTGCAATGCGTGTCCCAAAATGCAGCCTTAACATATAAGCATTGATGTATAGCGCACATATTGGCAACTTAGATGATCACATATTAATACATTATTATACGTCCTATGATGTCCTATGTCCACTATTTTATTATGCCTTTCGAGTTCCATAGAGCAGACATTATACAACTTCTCAGATGCAGCAAAACTATATGATGACTTCCACAAAGAATCAGATAGAAGATGTAATAAGCCAACAATCATTGTTAACGCAGAAGTATATATACGGATAACAACTAGCAAGTGTACACGCATTAGCAAAATTGGCTTACAAATGAATAGAAAACAAAGTTCTGTACCTGAATCAACAATCTTCTTGGCACCTGAATCAGCAGTCCTGCTGGGACCTAAATCAATAGTCGTGTTGGTATCCAATTCAACAGTCTTGTTGGTATCCAATTCAACAGTCTTGTTGGTATCTATTTCAATAGCCTTGTTGGTATCTACATCCACAGTCGTGTTAGTACCTGAATCAACAGTCGTGTTGATCCCTGAATCAACAGGCACATTGGTACTTGAATCCACAAACTTTCTTTTTATGTCCGTATCATTCACATGCTTCTCAGATATATTTGTTTCATTGTTTGAAGATGTTATCCCGATTTTGGTTGCTTGATCTACATTATAGAAATACCCACTAACTTTAGTTCCAACTGGCTGATAGACCAGAAGCAACGAGGCAAATATTAAAAATAAGGCAAGCCCCCCCACTGAAACTGCAATTGGTAGAACCGTCTTTGGATACGTAGGCATTGATTTTGGGAAACGCAATCTCATGGTTTTATAAAAACCAAAGAAAATTAAATTAGAGATAGGTGAAAGCTTCTCCTTGAATAAATTATCTCCTCCATTGCATCATCTTGTACTAACAAAGTGAAACGAAATAAACTCCACCTGTAGCATGTGAAATGAAATAAAAATCCACCTGTAACATGTGAAAACTTCAATTACATTTGGATGAAAAAGAGAGATCGTATCAAGAAATGATCTTCAATGTTAACCACGGAATAAACTTCTGCATTTTATGCTTTCATGTTTCCTTGGATGCTAAGCATATCTATAGGATTTGAAAACCAAATGTAGAACTCTAATTATCTGAGCCTGTAACCCCAAGTATAGCCCTTAATAAGCCTAATAAACATAATACTTAGACCTCAAACAATCACCACACACAGAAAACATAGAGAATAAACTAAAAAACCAAATAACCGATAGGCAAAAGTGACAATCTTCTGATACAAGGTTCTTCAGTAGCGAAAAAACCTTTCCCGTTGACATTATGACGATTAAGCACCATTATATCAATACACTCGGCTAGATGTCTAAAACAAGTATCCTAAGGAACAAAACAAAGGCTACCAACCTGCCACGGAATAACTGCTGAAAATTTACACATTCACATCTACTGAAACGATTATACTGTTTTCATACCAGTTACTACCATTAAGCATGCAATAAGCGCCAGAAACTTACCGCAACTCCTCCAAAACAAAAGGCATCCAGATACATGTATCTTAACCTAACTCCCTCCCAATCACTAACTTCTTAGAAAATTTGATCAACAAGCTCCAATGCTAAACCTGACTCCTAAATCTTAATCACAACATAGTGCTACGTCTACACTTTAGAAAAACGTTGCATTATACAAAATTAAACAGATTAAGCCCTAAATCAAGCAAAAGAAATCTAATTGATATGTTCATGTGGAGATTAAAGTGATTAACTCAAATAGTAGAAAATCTAACACATTGATCCTATGATAAACAAAACAAGTGAGCTAAATAAATTTTATAGAATCTAGATTGGACGATCCAATAGAAGTTCGGAATCAAATGACGGTATGTGCTAGGGTTAGAATTACGTAATCTGTAATCAGTGTGTGAATTAGTGCAATATACCCGTGTGTATAGGGGAGGAGTTGAGGGATCGCCGACGATCGGAGATACTCGCGGTCGCCGGAAATGGTGCGATACGGTTGCAGGAGAATTTTAGATATTCGTTGCAAAACCAACCGACAAAAGAATAATACAAATAGTAAATTTGAAAAGGAACATTCTGCAAAACAAACTTCATTCGCAAAATTAAAAGATTTGAGTTGATAAATAAAGTATTAAAAATTAAAAGATTTGAGTTGATAAATAAAATATTAAAATCTATTATACATTAGTATTTAATAATAACCAGCAATAATACCCGCGCGGGTTGCAGTGCGGGTGCGTTGCAAACATCGAATGGATTAGTTCGAACGTTACGTGATATGCTAATTATATTAAACGCGTGTTTTAACGTATCCGAATGAACTCAATGTAACAAATATAGGCATTGTGATTGGATCAAAACATAAACTAAATCAAACTTATGCCGTACAAAACATATTATATGTAACCAGACTCATACATAGAAAACATAACGCATAGGAAAAGTTGACATGTATAACTAAAAGAGATTAATTAGAGCTTTTGAAAAAAGAAAAGGAAAAAAAGAAACCACAATTTGACTCCACTCGATTCGAAACAAATTTTAAGAAACATTCATAAAATAAGCACGAAAACATATTATATTTGACCTAACTCGTTTCCCAAAAAACACACACTAACTCGAATTTATACCGAAGCGTACATAAAAATATGCTCGTAAAAATGGTTTTTTTTAAACGAAAACGTATGATATTTGACCTGACTCATTTCCAGAAAAACTCTACGTCGAAACGTAGAGCAAATCGAATTCATACCAACATGTACATAAAAATATGCACGTAAGAAAATAGTTTTTTTTAAATAAAGGAGGTGTAGGGGAAAACTCGAAACAAATTACTACTAAAAACTTAATAGGTTAAATACGTTCGTAAAATCGTGCCAAGTAATACTAATGTCACACCACTGCCGGCGACCACCAACATCAGAAGAGCTCGTAAAAATAAAATAAATTAAAAGGGAAAAAATAATATCGAACGAAAAACAGATGTAAATGTTGAACCACGCACGCACGGTGCGCCAAGTTAATGCGAAAAAATGGACCGTAACGTAAAACGTAGAAAAGAACGTCGATCAAGGACTTGCGCGTTGCGGTGAATTTGTCAAACGAAGAAAATAGACGCGTTGCGACGGACCTTTCAAACGAAAAAAA
Organism: Scalesia atractyloides; assembly: GCA_947069175.1. Lineage (NCBI taxonomy): Eukaryota > Viridiplantae > Streptophyta > Magnoliopsida > Asterales > Asteraceae > Scalesia > Scalesia atractyloides. The sequence goes on from CAMTDV010000030.1 coordinate 37,016,501, forward strand.
AATAGACGAGTAAAAGTATAAGGGACTAAAATTGAACATAAAAAATGTTTGTATTGAATTGGATAAGATGAAAAGTTTTGAGTTAAAAGTAAAGGGTTTAAAATATAAAAGATAAAAACTTTTGGGTTGAAAGTGAAAAATCTTTCTTTTTAAAAAAAACACCCTATGCATTAGGTACAACACTATAAAGCAACAATATGTTGCTAATAACACTATCTATAAAACAACAATATGTTGCTAATTTATAGTGTGGTAACTAGTGTCACTATGCGTTAGAATAGACATTCGGTTGACATCAGTAAACTTCATTATAGTTTCATTATGATATAAAATGAGATCATTTTAACTTTGGAAAACTTAACTTTATAAAAAAAATGGCTAAATGCAAACATTATTATTAAAAAAATATTGAACTTTATTTAAGTTGTAATAAAATATAAACCACTTCATATTAAATTGAATCGTATTATAGTGTGTACCGTGGTTGGTTAAAAGTTTTTGTGGAAAAAAAACGAATAAACAAGTAAATTTTAATATCATCCCTAAGGTTTAAACATATTTGTCTATTTCATCCAAAACGACTTTGTTATGCAATGCAGTCCTTAACTTTTGGGATTTTTGTATCATCCAAGCGTCTAACGAGGTTAAAAAATACCGTTTAATGTAGTGTATGTTTGACCTTCTACATTATGGACGAAGAAGATGAATGTTTTTTATATTAAAATAAAAGGGTAAAGCCAAAAGACCAAAATTGCAACACTTAAGAATGTAAAAGGTCAAACATAACCCTAATTAAACGGTGTTTTTTAACTTCGTTAGACGTTTGGATAAAAATGGTAAAAAATCCAAAAAGTGAAGCATTATATTACACAAAAAAATTGTTTTTTGATGAAACAGACAAATATATCCAAATCTCAGGGACGACTATGACAATTTACTCTAAATAAAACTTGTGTGTTGGTAATTGTATATAGATACACTAAAATAGTTGGTTACCGAATTATTCTTGTGCTTTTTTCAAAATTTGCACCAAATGTATATAATTGTCTTTGTAGGTATTTTTACATTCCAGTTTCATCAACAAATTTACCAATCAAACACACTCTTGCTAACACAGGTTTGAAATCTTAGTGAATCTATATATACTATATTATAATGCATAAAAGAGTGACATTTTAAGATACCTAAAAAAATAATAAGGTTTTCCATCTTAATTTATAGATATACCCTTAAAATAAGGATAAATTAGTTTTTTAAACACTAATTATATTTAGCCCCTTATCTTGTTACACTTAAGTACTTGAGTTTTATTAAAATGGATAATTAGTTACACTTTTCTCCTATCCACAAAAAAACTTATAATTATTTTAGGTATTGTTGTTGTATCTTATAAACTATAATGTTTTAAATAAAATCTAATGGTACCATGACGACATACTCATTTTTACGACGTTTCAATAGTTGTCTTGGTCAGTCTTGACGTGCGGATTAAAAATACAGGTGACTGACAAATGAAAAACTATGGTCAGTGCTCAAACTATATGAATAAAACACTGATACAGTATACACTTGGGCCCACAAAACAACATTGATAATATGTATTGTTACTATAACAAACATCAAGGATACAAACTTTTGCATTCTCTTAGTGTGATAGATTTCCTTGTGTAACACCTCGTGTTTTTACGTCCAATATTTTTCCGACACGTGTCCCGATAATCCTCGTGTGCCGTGTGCCAGGACAGGAGAGACCAATGTTGTTGAATCGCCTATTATATCCTCGTTACGCCATGAAACAAAGTTGGGAACTTAAATAGTTTTTTTTTTGAAATTTCATGATCTGGAGACCTCTTGCGGACCGCAAGGCTCAAGCCATACGGTCCGCAAGGCTATCAAATCTATGGGCGCCTGAGGTCCTTACGGACTGCAAGGCAAAGCCCATACGGTCCGTAAGGACCTGCTAGTGAGCAGAAACATGGCAGAGCCATGTTCTGCCACTCTGGTCATATTTGTTGCCTTCTTTGCATGCTTGACACGTTATGGGACACCTATTCACGTCCTCTAACACCTGGCAAGCTCCTGGATCCTCCCTTGCTACATATGAGATGAATTTTTGAGTTGCAACCATTCTTCACCAACTTTAATTCATCAAGATCATCCTAGAGGAGCTTCTGGCCATTCTCAAACATTCTCTTTTGTTCTTAGTACTCCTTGGACCCTATGTAAGTGTTCCATTTCGTGCTAAGTCCATTTATTATGATTCTAAGCTAAGATTAAAGTCTTGACTTAAATACCCCTTGACTTTGATCTAAATCCGTGATTACCTAGTCATTGTGCATAACGAAAGTGTAACAACTCCGAATTTCGTTGTTAATTTATTTTATGTCTTTTTCGTGTATTTTGTTTATACTTATCAATTGTACTCCTAGATTTGGATTATGAAAAAGTTTATGATTAATGGAATTATGTTTTGTCGCATCTACATCGCATTTAATCGGTTATTAATCGCTAATTCAACGCAATCACAAGTAGTTATGTTACTATACGAGCCGAGTGTGTTATTGTTTAATAAACACTTGTGCCATCGCATCCTTATCTCATCGCATCGCAAAACGCAGTTAATTATGTGGAATTATGTTTTATGTGTGTTATATTTGTTTATGTTATGGTTTAATATCGATAAATCGCTCGCACGCTCACATAACTCGCTCTCTCTCAATTCAATGGTAATATAACGCTTAACGCTTCGCTAAAACACATAATGTAACTATATAATACGAACCGAATTGCCAAACGAACTCAAAATGCGAAGCAAACAAACAAAACTTGGCCAACAGGTCAAGTTCGGTCGAACTTGTATATCACAAGTTCGCCCGAACTTGTTCCAGCCACCAAAACACTTCAAATCCAACAAGTCTGCCCGGACTTGCTTTAAAACTCAGGAATTTAAACAAGTTCGCTCGAACTTGTAGCAAGTTCACCCGAACTTGATACAAGTTCGCCCGAACTTGGTCATCCCAGCTCCTTTTCTCACCTCACCTATAAATACTTATCTCCTCTCCTTATTTGAACTTGCTGCAAGTTCGCCCGGAGCTCCCCAAAACCGAAATCTTTTGTGTTCTAAGTAAGATTCCACCCGTTTTCAAGCTACAACAACGTTTTACAACGATTTTGCACAAGGCTTTGCCTTCGTTTTCATCAAATCTCTTCTGTTTACGAAAATCTTCATCTTTTTATACAAAACTTCTGTTTTTCACTCAGATCTATGCTTAGATCTGAGTAAAACCTTTCAAACATCGATTTTTATACAATATTCAGACTAAACGACGTATGTTTCGTTCACTTTGAAGCGGAACGAGGTGTTGTCAAGCTAGATCTTCAGATCCGGAAGCACAAGGACGAAGTCGTCACTTTGCACAAACTGGACTAAACCGTTCGAATATTCAAGTTCGCCTGGAATAGTCTGAGTTTCTGTAAAATGGCTAAAACTCGCTCCAAAAGACCTCTTCAACCTTGGTTTTGCTCAGTAGCCTAAGGTTGAAGGGATGGACACTCGATTTCCTCAGCAAACGACGCGAAAACGCACGATTTGGATGCCAAAACAATCAAGTTCGCTCGGAATAGAGCAAGTTCGCTCGAACTTGTCACAAGAATGGTGACCAAGTTCGCCCGAACTTGCCTCAAACTTCAACAAATCAGACAAGTTCGCCCGAACTTGTCCAATTCCCAAAAGAATTAGACAAGTTCGCCCGAACTTGTATTCTCCCCTCAACAACAGGGTAAGTTCGCCCGAACTTGTCCAGTTTCTCAGGAAACTAAGACAAGTTCGCCCGAACTTGTATCACCAGTAAGCAAAACAGGTCAAGTTCGCCCGAACTTGTCTGCTGTTCTCTCAAACCGTAACCGTTTCAGCAATTCGGAAGACTGATGCACTTCTGTTCGCTTACAGGCTGATCCGGCACTCTCCACAACTCTACTCAGATCCCTCATCTCTCCCGAAACGCACCAACAGTGAGTATACTTGAACCCTTTTTACGCTTAAACTCACTTTTGGGTGTCACATATGTTCGTATATCAAAACACATCACACAACTCAACTCTTATTCGCAATCCCGCTATTACATGACTATACGTGAAATCTGCTGAATTGTATGTAACTTGATTGCTTGTACGCCACCTTTAACATGATAGTATACTAGAGGTTGACCCGCCACCCGGAGGCCTGGGGTTGTTAAGGCTCGCATCTTTCAATTCTCATTTATTTTCTCTTTTAGGATGTGAACACTTGTTTGCATGCCTCGATCAATCGCGGTTTGTTGGTTTACTTGAATCTAAGTAGTTACATAGTTCACAACGGTTACGTATGTCATACGGTGTATGCTAAACGCTTTTATATCTATTATGTACGCAAAACCCGTATGCTCACCTTTACTTAATTGTATTGACGTTTTATTTTAACATATGTGGCAGGTTGAGGATTTGACTACTTGCAATTGGATTAGGATTTGGTATTCTAGAAACGCATTGTAATAGAAATCTAGGGGATACCGAGCTTGATTTGTTTTATGAGATTGCTTGTATTTTGTAACTTTTTTAAGGATTATATGTTGAAAGCATGGGATTTTAATGTTTAAATGTTGTCGCTTAAATAGTGTTATGGAATTTCTCATGAGATAATCTGGTTCGCCTAGTGCCACTACCCCGATGTTACCGCCATCGGTTGGGGTGTGACAGATTGGTATCAGAGCCATAACTATAGGGAAAATTAGGTAGAATTGCCATGTTTTCCTTAGACTATAGTTAGGATACCAAATCCGACCATTACGCATTGATTAACGTCGAAAACGAATACGAACAGACAAGTCCGCCCGAACTTGGGGGACAAGTTCGCTCGAAATTGATCAAGTTCGCCCGAACTTGATCAAGTTTGCCCGGACTCGACCAAGTTCGCTCGAACTTGTCAATCTCCCTACAACATCAAACAAGTTCGCTGGGATTGAGCAAGTTCGCTCGAACTTGACATCAGGCTGATGCCAAGTTCGCCCGAACTTGACCAAAATCCTTCGAGTTGAACTTGCAAACATTGCTTTTCCTAAAGCAACCACAACACGTTGAAGAACGTTCGTGTCATACACAACGAGTGATCAAGTCGAGATTAGGTGTGAAGACCAAGGACTCTCGATGAGATCATTCACTCCGCGCATTCTCTCTCGCACGAGATACTTCCATTGAGTTAGGAGTGGTATCCAAACCTTGACGAAAATCTCCATATCTAGTGGAACTCCCGATTTGATCGGTGAGCATAACCACAACTAGGAATGAAGTTGTTAAGTTAGAGGTGAAAATCGCATCTTAATAACTAGTTCCGCTCCTCGATTTTCAATCTCACCAAAGTATCAATTATTTTGATGACTCGGAATACGACGTAACTGGGAGGATAAATGCCGTTAACCGTTGTACGGCGAGAGCATATGTCTATTAGGCCAAATCGTATGTACGAACTCAGAGAATCTTCGAATCACTTTGGGTAGTCACTGTCTCAAAACCCAGGAAGCTCCCAATTGATTTAAGCCTATAATCGTTGATTTTATGCATCATCGAATTTATTTATTATTTATGTGTTTAAATTTATGGATTTTTACGCTTATTCAATTTAACGATTTATCGCTCTTACGCTCCATCGATATATGCACTACTCACACAACTATCGTAATCTAAAACGCTAATTAATTCGCCAACCAAACTAATCGCTCAACTCGCTTACGCTCATGAAGACATTCGTGTGCCTCATACGCAGCTCTACTCGCTATCTACGCTATTATACTGCATCTCATACGCGCTACGCATGATTTAGTTCAAGATGAATGCGTGCAAAATATATGCTTATGTGCTTATATGCTTACATGTTTTACGTGCTTATGTGCTTACGTGCTTATGTGGATGTGTGTCTATGTGTTATATGCCTTAACTGTATAATATTAATAATAATAAACTTTTGAACATAAACCTATCATAATCAAATCTCATCCAATCAAATCCTTTGTGTAGATGTCTTCAATGGGATCTCACTCACGGAGGAACATCCAGCGCAACAACGCTGATAAGCGCATCGCTTCTCTGGTAGCCAAGCAAATGGCTAAAGTTATCCCCCAGATCGTCAGTGAGATCCATGCCGCCAGCAGCAATTCATCGGTACACGCCCAAAACTTCCTTCAGCTTTAAGCGGTTCAAAGCTTGTGGACCCCTTACTTTCTCAGGAACTGAAGGACCAAGTGCCATGTTTCACGGGTTTGATGCCATCGAGGTCACATTTCGTCAGAGTGGGTGTCCCGAACCCCTTCGCACTATTAACGCTACCGGCGTTTTCCAGTCCAGGGCTCTCGACTGGTAGACCGCAGAGCGTAACAAGAGGGGAAACGATGAAGCCTACGGACTCACCTGGGAGGAACTTAAAGCAATCATGATCAAGGAATTCTGTCCTCCCTATGAAATCCAGAAGTTGGAGAACGAGTTTTGGGGAATTAAGCAAGACGGATCCGACAATGCTGGTCTAACAGCTCGTTTCAAACTGCTGAGCATTATCAGTCCCGGTCAAGTGGACATGACCGAGAAAGCAATCAAGAAATACTTCAACGCTCTGCCTGACTGCGTCGCTGACTTTGTTCAAGCAGCACGCCCTGCTACTATTGAGGAGACCTACCAGCTAGCCACAGAGATCAATGACAAATGGGTTCAGTCTGGTTACTTTAAGAACAGCAAAGATGCAAACCAGGCCATCACCGAATCAGCAGCTCCCTCCGATCAGTCTTGAGAATCAAAGAACAGTCGCCGAGGTCGCAAAAAGGGAAAACCCGAGTAAGAACTTTGCCCTTACCGATCCGCAAAACCCTCAGCCACTCCAGTCTGCAGCACCAAACGCACTGCCAGCAAAGCGTGCGTATACTGGCCCGCATCCTTTGTGCTCAAAATGCACCTATCACCATGTGGTTGGAGGCAATTTCCATTTCTGCACCAACTACAACATCTACGGCCACTTTACTGTCAGTTGCCGTTCAGGCCCGCGTCAATCAGCTCCTCAGGCCCCTGCAGCACCAGCTCTCCCTCGCACTCCTAAGGTTAATAATCAGCAGTACCAGCAGCAAGCGCCAGCCCAAAGGCCCGTGCTTGCTACACATGTGGGGACCCAAACCACTTCAGCAATGTATACCCTAATCGAGCTATCAAACAAGAGCTGCAGCAACAGCAGCCTCAGCCTCAGCCTCAGCAGCAACCACCACCACAGCCTCAGCAGCAACAACAGGCTGCGCGTGGACGAGCCTTCAATCTCATCGTCGCCAGGCTCAGAACGAAAAAAATGTTGTCAACGGTATGTTCCTTGTCAATGGTATTTATGCTTCATGTTTATTTGATACTGGTGCCGATAATTGTTTTGTATCGTTAGAATTCGAAAATGTTTTAAAATGTAAACGCGCTAAACTCCCAAAGACTTTCGATATGGAAGTCGCCACTAGAAAAACCGTTACCGTCACCTCTGTCCTGCGTGGTTGTACCCTCAATCTCAACAACCATGTCTTCTCGATCAATCTCATACTTATGCAGTTAGGTAGCTTCGATATCATAGCGGTATGGATTTTCTTCGTGAAAATCATGCTGAAGTTGTTTGCTTCGATAAAATGATTCGCTTTCCTCTCCCTAACGGTGATCAACTCCATGTTTATGGTGAAACTCCCTCAAAGAAGTTGATGCTTATGTCATATACTCAAGCGAGCAAGTATTTGCGCACGCAATACGTTGCTTTCCTAGCCCACATCGTGAACCCGGAGAAAGAAAGAAAACCTGGAAAGATGTACCCGTTGTTTGTGAATTTCCTAAAGTTTTTCCCGATGATTTACCTGGTTACCCCCTACTCATGATGTTGAATCCCGTATCGATTTGATTCCCGGTGCTACTCCCGTTGCTAATGCTCCTTATCGTCTCGCACCATCCGAAATGCTCGAGCTATCTAGCCAACTTCAAGAGCTTCTTGATAAAGGCTTCATACGCCCAAGCACTTCACTTTGGGGCGCACCCGTTCTTTTTGTGAAAAAGAAAGATGGGACGTTCAGAATGTGCATCGATTATCGTGAACTTAACAAGCTCATGATAAAGAACCGCTACCATCTTCCTCGAATCGACGACTTATTTGATAAGCTTCAAGGTGCGACTTGTTTTTCTAAGATCGATCTTCGTTCCGGTTATCATCAGTTGCGTGTACTCGAAGAAGACATTCCGAAAACCGCCTTTCATACTCGTTATGGCCATTTCCAATTCGTGGTCATGCCTTTTGGTCTCACAAATGCACCCGCGGTTTTCATGGATTTGATGAACCGTGTGTGTAAAGCCTTTTTAGATCAGTTCGTCATTGTGTTTATCGATGACATCCTTATCTACTCGAAGTCGAGAGACGAACATGCGCGCCATCTCCGTTTAGTCCTCCAACTTCTCCAAGGTAATCGTCTTTATGCTAAGTTCTCTAAATGTGAATTCTGGCTCGAAGAAGTCCAATTTCTCGGCCACATCGTTAATAATCAAGGAATTCACATCGACCCTGCAAAGATTGAAGCTGTCAAAAGTTGGATTACGCCGAAGAATGCATCCAAAATCCGTTCATTTCTTGGATTGGCGGGTTACTCCCGTCGATTCATCGCCAACTTCTCGAAAATCGTCGTTCCGCTTACCGCTTTAACTCATAAAGATAAGCCTTTCGTTTGGGATTCCAAACAAGAGGAAGCCTTTCAAACTCTCAAGCATATGCTATGCAATGCTCCTGTACTGGCTCTTCCCGATGGAAACGATGATTTTGTTGTTTATTGTGATGCCTCTAATCTTGGTCTTGGTTGTGTTCTCATGCAACGAGACAAGGTTATCGTGTATGCATCTCGACAACTCAAGATCCACGAGAAGAACTAGACAACCCATGATCTCAAACTCGGTGCAGTTGTTTTTGCATTGAAGATATGGCGACACTACCTCTACGGTACTAAGTGTACAGTCTTCACCGACCATAAGAGCTTACAACATATCTTTAATCAAAAGGAACTGAATATGCGCCAACGCAGAGGGTTGAACTTCTTAACGATTACGGTTGCAAGATACGCTACCATCCCGGCAAAGCAAACGTCGTAGCCGATGCTCTAAGTCGACAAAGCTATGTGTATAGTGTTCGTGACTCTCAAGCTTTGAATGATCTCGAAATCATGATTTGCTCCGCCCAGTTTGCTTGTTTTAACGAGAATACCCTGCAAGAGGAAATGAAATGTGGTGCCGAGACTCAGCTCGTTGTTAAACCTAATGGTATTTACTACTATCTCGATCGTATTTGGATTCCTAGCCGTGATAATCTTCGTGAATTGCTAATGACCGAAGCTCATAGATCTCGATACCCCATCCATCCCGGAGCCGACAAAATGTACCAGGACCTTCGTCCTAAGTATTGGTGGCCAGGCATGAAAAAGGATATCGCAGTTTACGTCTCGAAGTGCTTAACTTGTTCGAAAGTTAAAGCCGAACATCAAAGGCCCTCTGGCTTGCTCGAACAACCCGAAATCCCGATGTGGAAGTGGGAGAGTATAGCTATGGACTTCATTACGAAACTTCCTCGCACTTCCTCTGGTCACGATAGCATTTGGGTTATCGTTGATCGTCTTACCAAATCTACGAACTTTATTGCTACACGAGAAGACTTTAAGGTAGAACGATTAGCACGAATCTATAGCGACGAAGTCATATGTCGACACGGGACGCCTCGTGACATCATCTCTGACCACGACGGTTGCTTCACGTCTCTGGGAGACTTTTCAATCCACTCTCGGTACTACTCTCAATCTCAGTACCGCTTTCCACCATCAAACCGACGGTCAGACTGAGCGCACGATCAGCACCCTCGAAGACATGCTTCGTGCGTGCATCATAGATTTTGATGGCAATTGGGATACGCATTTACCTTTAATTGAATTCTCATACAATCATAGTTATCACACCAGCATTCAAATGGCTCCTTTTGAGGCGCTGTATGGAAGAAAATATCGATCGCCTATTGCATGGCACGAGGACCGGCGAAGCACAAATCACTGGTCCCGAGCTAATTCAAGAAATGACAGACAAAATCCTCCAGATCAAAGACAATCTCTTGAAAGCTCGGAGTCGTCAAAAGAGTTATGCCGATAAACGCCGTAAGCCCCTACAGTTCAAAGTGGGAGATCACGTGTTCTTAAAGGTTGCACCTTAGAAAGGAGTGATCCGCTTTGGGAAGAAAGGAAAGCTAGCGCCACGGTACGTAGGCCCCTTTAAGATTCTGGAAAGAATTGGCAAAGTAGCCTATCGATCGAACTACCGGCGGAACTTAACAACGTCCATCCGACTTTCCACGTGTCGAACCTGAAGAAATGCCTAGCTGAAGAAAATCTCCACGTCCCTCTCGAGGACTTGAAAATAAACTAGACTCTGCATTTCGTAGAAAAGCTTGTCGAAATCATGGACCGAGAAACCAAGAAACTACGGCGCACTCGCATCCCTATCGTGAAGGTTCGATAAACGCGGTGCCGAATTCACTTGGGAATTGGAAAGTGACATGAAGGCTAAATATCCACATCTCTTTGTTACGGCCACTACTTAAATTTCCTAAAGTAGGGAAGACTGTAACAACTCTGAATTTCGTTTTTTAATTTATTTATGTCCTTTTCGTGTATTTTGTTTATACTTATCAATTGTACTCTGAAATTTGGATTATGAAAAAGTTTATGATTAATGGAATTATGTTTAGATCTATCAACTTCTGTTTTTCACTCAGATCTACGCTTAGATCTGAGTAAAACCTTTCAAACATCGATTTTGAAGCGGAACGAGGTGTTGTTTTCGGACTAAACGACGTATGTTTCGTTCACTTTGAAGCGGAACGAGGTGTTGTCAAGCTAGATCTCATATCCGGAAGCACAAGAACGAAGTCGTCACTTTGCACAAACTAGACTAAACCATTCGAACATTCAAGTATTTTCAAAGATTAAAATACAGGTACAAGTACGCAATTGGCCGGAAGCTGCGGGGCGTTGACATTAAGGAGTTGCGACCTTAGAGTTGAGCCTGTAGAGTCTGTTTTCATTTTTTATGTTATCTGATCCGCCTGTGGATCTTATTACAAACCTTGTCTGTATATATTTATGTTTCGAACTCTGGACACTTTATGGTTTGTAATAGTTTATATTTTACTCCAAGCCTTCCGCTGTGTTGCTCTGTGTTGTAATTGGTTATGATGATATCAACTATACGTCGCGATACTCCCCACCGGGCCCACCGGAATACACGTGGAAATCGGGGTGTGACAGGTTGGTATCAGAGCCAACGTTTGAGGGAATTCAACACTAGTCTTTAGAGTTTGATCTCAAACAACACCGTAACACATTCCTTAGACTCTCAGGTCTAGGCTATGACCTAGGATTACTCATTACCTTATTTGATATTATTTTGCCTTGTTTTGTGTTTTGACTTATTTTTGAAGCAGGACAATGCCGCCTAAATTTTGAGAGGAGCAAAAGGAAAGGGGTTAATGAGGAGTGGATCCTCGAAGCAAGGGCCTTCTAACGCCCCCGTATATAACCCTTACGAAGGATCGGACAATTCCTCGTCACCATGGGAACCATACCCTAACTTACCTCATGAATACTCACCATCGCCAAACTCCCATCATTCGCAACTCGCACCATACCCAACAACCTCAACACTCCCATTCCTCTCAAGAATACTATAATATCGACATACGCCTTCATTCCCTTTCTGTTACTCCTCCCGAGGATTCCCCAGAACCAATGGAGGAAGATTCTGACCCCGAAATGCCAGCAACAGGATCAATGGGTCACCCCATTGACATATCCAGTGGTTCTAACTCGTACGTTGGAACCCCAAATCATTACACTGATAGCTACGAGGAGAGGAGGGGACAATACGTTTTCTACAATACTCCCTTAGTTCTTGATACTCCTTCATACCACACTCCACCACAAGAACCACCGGTAGAGCAGCCACTACCATCTCTACCTCCAAGAAGACGTGGGGCGCGCATGTCAGTGCGCCTAGGACCGAGAGTAGGGTCACTCTCACCTAACCCTTACCCTATTATTCCCGAGGACCCACAAATGGGTGGACCCTCACATACTTCACCTTTTACGGAGAACCAACCACAACCAAGTGTTGGGCCTGAGCCTCAACCACCATTTCCTATAGGTGAGCCGTCACCACTACCACCATCGGGTTTTGATAACCCTATCCCTTCTTATTTAAACCCATATGGGTATAACATATTTGAGCCTTCTACCTGGCCGGAGCATATCCACAGTCAAAATGTACCTCTTCATGACCCGTATCTAGAAATGGCCAAATGCTCACTATCCTAACCCCTATCCCTATCAACCAGGCGGATATCCCTATTATGGGTATCAACATCCGGTTGCACCACCTCAACCCCAACCTCAAACGCAACCACAGCAGCCACCGCCAACAATGGAAATTCTTACTGAAGCAATAGAAAAGGTCAAGGAACTTCAGGAACAAACAACCAAGGACAATAAGAAGAACAACAAGCTGTTGAAAAGGTTAGTAAAGAAGCTAAGAGAAAAAAAGGATTAAATTCATAGCTATCTTTGTATTTTGTTATTTTAAATTAAGTCCCTGCGTGGACAAGTCTTATTTAGTCCCTGCGTGGACATTTTAATTATTTCAAGTATAGTCCCTGCTAGGACAATTTTTCCTTTATTAAAGTCCTATTTATAGACACTATTGTATCGCATTATTATTATTAATGGAATTTTGGAATTTAAATTCATTTCACTAAGATGTTCAAGCGATCGTCTCGATTTTAATTCAAAATTTATGATCTGCGAAATATTTCCAAAAGATCCTCTTGATGATTTACGCATGCCAAGTGATTAGGTCACACGAATTGGCAAAACGGTAGTTATATGGTCTTCTACCATGATAGTTAAGGTTGAGATTTTCCCTTCTATCCAGAGGTGGTGAACTACGTTCTAAACCTCCTTAGTCTGCCTGATCTGGACTGGTTATTTAAATCATTTTAAGAGCTTATTCTAAAAGTTAATATATTCAAGATATTAACCTCCTGGTAAGTGTGACTTGAGGAACCACACGAGCCATCTAGGTAATGGACTATGTCCAAACCTACATGATCTATTTTGATCCTGATCAACCATCAGTATAATGATCATTTTACTTAACACCCATTAGTGGTGTGATGCTTACGAGCTATATTTATGTCCATTAGTGACAAACGACAACTGTAGTCTATGACTCTCTGTCTCGAGGTAGTAAAACTACGTTCGAACATCGAAACTTCGCGATTCTTTTGTGATCTTGGCATTTTGTAAACCAAGACATTATGGTAAGCCCTTGACGCTATTCTTTTGTCCTTAGTGACAGGCCTTTGTGCCATACTTAAACACCCCCATAAAATTGACAAGTTTGTATGGCATTATTATGCTATACCATACGTTGCGAGTCATCAAGGATGTATGGCTAATTTAAATTATATTATTAATATTATAGTTTCATCAAGCAAGATGGCGGATTTTAACGAAGTGAATAGTCAAAGAAAGGAGGATGACGCAAATGAGAACATCATTATAACCAAAGGAGATCTTCAAGCACTCATTGCCACGGAAGTTGAAAATGTAATAAAGGATCGTGCTGATATGCCATTAGAATCAAGTACTTCACATTCTTAAACACTCGTCCAAGCACTCCTCCAAGCATACCACCAAACAACACTCTCAACCTTCTTCGAAAAAGAAGGAATACTCGAAACACTCCTCGAATGTGAGGAGAGAGAGAGAGGAATATCAGAAAAAGACTAAGTTTTCAAAGGACGGTTGCTCGTATAAGTATTTTGTGTCTTGCAAGCCGCGAGATTTTACTGGAGAGAAAGGAGCAGTGGAAACTCTGAGATGGTTGGACGAGATTGAGACTATGGTAGAGATTAGCGGATGTGCGGAAAAGGATGTGGTGAAGTATGTTGCACAGTCATTCAAGGGTGATGCTCTGATATGGTGGAAGTCAATGATTCAATCATCTGGGAAGGTTCATTTATACAATTTGAGCTGGGAGAAATTTGTTGAACTGATAAAGGAAACTTACTGTCCACCTCACGAGGTGGAAAAGATTGAAACAGATTTTCTGGGACTGCAAATGAAAAACTTAGACTGCAGAAAGTATTTGTCTGATTACAACTCCATGTTGAGATTGGTACCTTACCTGATTACCCCCGAACCCAAACGCATCGCGCGTTTTATTGGTGGATTGGAATCAGAGTTCAAGGGGAATGTCAGGGCTTCGAGGCCCGAAACTTTCAGATCTGCAGCAGAGTTAGCTTTGACACTTACTCAGGACTTGAAGAGGCAGCGGTCCATCAAGTCTGAGGCTGAAGGGAAGAGAAAAAAATATGATGACCGGAATCACCAGTCGAACAAAAATCGAAGGTTTGGGTCGAATCGGTTTCAGCTAAATTCGGATGATAGGCCAAGATGCAAGAAGTGTAACCGACGACACTTTGGATCATGCCGGGATGACTCTCAGTCCAAACCCTGTGAAATCTGTAAGAAGATGGGGCACAAGGCCCTAAATTGTAAGGATTTGAAGGAAGCCACTTGTTACAATTGTGGTGAGAAGGGGCACATCAAACCCAACTGCCCTAAGTATAAGATAGATGACGCTGTTAAGGACGATCGGTCGAAGAAGGGAAAGGCTCGTGCTTTCCAGATGAAAGCTAAGGAGGCCGTGAATGACAACAATGTGATAACAGGTACTTTCCTTATAAATGATGTTTATGCAAGAGTTCTGTTTGATTCAGGAGCCGATAAATCTTCTGTAGACAATAAGTTTAGTGCCTTATTAAACTGGCCAATAAGAACTCTAGATGTAACCTATGACGTAGAACTCGCTGATGGAACGATTGAGACCGCTTCTACGATTCTAGATGGATGCTCCATATCCATAAAGAATCATTCCATTCCTGTTTCACTTCTGCCGATGAAATTGGCAGGATTCGATGTAGTTCTTGGTATGGATTGGTTGTCTAGTAACCAAGCCCATATAGCCTGTAATAAGAAATTCATCGAGATCAAAACCCCAAATGGAGATACACTCGCCATACAAGGAGACCGATATTATGGGTTGTCGGAAGAAGCATCGTTACTCAAAGCATTAAAGTGTTTGAAGAAAGGTTGTGTCATCTATATGGCACAAGTGACCATTGACGAGCCAAAACCAAAAATTGAAGATCTGCTCGTTATCTCTGAATTTACAGATGTTTTCCCCGAAGACTTGCCTGGTGCCTCCAGACAGACAGGTAGAGTTCAGAATCGATATCATACCAGGAGCCGCTCCTGTTGCAAAAGCTCCATACCGATTGGCACCTACAGAAATGAAGGAATTGCGAACCCAGCTAGACGAATTACTGGAAAAGGGTTTTATTCAACCTAGTTCTTCACCTTGTGGAGTTCAAATCTTATTTGTAAAGAAAAAGGATGGATCGATGCGGATGTGCATCGACTACCGTGAACTAAACAAGTTAACCATCAAGAATCGCTACCCATTACCAATGATCGATGATTTATTTGATCAACTTCAGGGAGCGAGCTACTTTTCAAAGATTGATTTGAGATCTGGATATCATCAACTCAAGGTTCGTACAAAAGATGTACCGAAGACAGCATTCAGGACAAGATATGGACATTACGAGTTCTTAGTGATGCCTTTTGGGCTCACAAATGCCCCTGCATCATTCATGGATTTGATGAACAGGGTCTGCAAGCCGTATCTTGATAAGTTTATCGTCCTCTTTATTAATGATATGCTTATCTATTTTCGTAATCAGGTTGATCACGAGGAACATTTGAAATGCATACCAGAGTTGTTAAGACAAGAAAAGCTCTACGCAAAGTTTCAAAGTGCGAGTTTTGGTTGCGTGAAGTTCAGTTCTTAGGGTACGTTGTCAGTGAACATGGAATTCAAGTAGACCCCGCTAAGGTCGAGGTCGTTATGAACTGGCAAGCTCCTAAGACCCCATCAGAGATACGTAGCTTCTTGGGATTGGCTGGTTCCTACCAAAGATTTATCGAAAATTTCTCAAGAATTGCTACGCCCCTGACTACTTTGACTCGCAAGGATGTTAAGTTCAATTGGGGTCCGAAACAGCAGGAAGTTTTTGAAGTTTTGAAGCAGAAGCTAAGTAATGCTCATGTGCTAACCTTACCAGAAGGAATTGAAGACTTTGTAGTTTATTGTGATGCATCGCACACCGGTATGGGATGTGTGCTCATGCAAAGAGGAAAGGTAGTTGCTTATGCCTCACGACAGCTGAAAGTTCATGAAAGAAACTACACCACGCATGACCTGGAATTAGGTGCCATGGTGTTTGCACTCAAGTTATGGAGACATTATCTGTATGGGACGAAGTGTATTATATACACTGATCATAAAAGTCTCCAACACCTGTTCAATCAAAAAGACTTAAACACGTGACAACAGCGATGGATGGAAATGCTTAACGATTATGATTGTGAAATTCGTTATCATCCAGGCAAGGCAAATGTGGTTGCCGATGCCTTAAGTCGCAAGGAAAGGGTTAAACCTATTCGGGTTAACGGCAAAAGAATGGAAATAGAGAACAACTTAAATGAAAAGAATTTAGATGTGCAAAAACAAGCCTTGTTAGAGGCAAATCTTCCAAGTGAAGAGTTGGGTAAAGTTGTGGAACAACTCACGCCGGGAAGTGACGGAATCCTTAGATTCTGCGGACGAATTTAGATTCCAGTATTTGGAGGACTCAGGAATTTAATTCTCCAAGAAGCGCATAGTTCTAAATACTCTGTTCACCCAGGTAGTGATAAAATGTACAAAGATTTGAGGCCCAACTATTGGTGGGCAGAGATGAAGAAATTTATAGCTACGTATGTAGCTAAATGTTTGACGTGTTCGTAAGTTAAGGCCGAGCATCAAAAACCATCGGGACTACTGCAGCCGCTGGAAATTCCCATGTGGAAATGGGAATGCGTAACTATGGATTTCATCACCAAATTACCAAAGACAAATCATGGAAATGACGCGATATGGGTAATTGTGGATAAGTTGACTAAGTCGGCACACTTTTTGCCCATTAAGGAAACTTACAGTTCGAATGAGCTGGCGAAACTGTATGTGGATGAGATTGTATCCTTACACGGCGTGCCGGTATCCATTATGTCCGATAGAGACACCAGGTATATGTCACACCCCAACCCGCAGCGGAATAAGAGTCGGGGCATAATTGGGTTATCACCAAAGCTCATGATGTTTAATAAAATGTTTCATATTTATTAAATTCAAATTACAACTTAAATATCCAAATCAAAATTCATACAATTACAAGGAAATGAAACTATGTAACTAATCCAAAGCTTAAACTGGTTTATTCTTCTAGGCCTTCCTATGTGTTTCTTGCCTCAGCTGGATCACCTGTATCATGTGTAAAACGAGGGATATTTTGGGTCAACAAAAGTTGGCGAGTGAACCTTGATAAAAGATTGTTATTAATTTCTTGTTTTATTTAATATGGAAAATTTGTGCAATAATCACATGTGAGCAAACATATATGAGTACACAAACATAAACCACTTTGAATGAGTATATGATATGAATGATGATGAATGTGAGATCAAGGCTCAATCAAACGGAGCTGATCTTATGAGGCACCTGATGCTCAACCCGTCTCCCACGGGGAACTGATGGGCGTAATGAAATGCGTGCACTGAAAATGATAAATCCAAACTACATATAATCCACAAAACAATTGATACACATTTGATCACGGATATGATGGGTGCACAAGTGTTTAAAATAAATAAAGAATTAAACGACACATGATACACCCCAAAACATGATTAAAACGGGGAATTGGTAAAGATTCACTCACATTGGGTGCGTTCTTTGATGACGTTGAATGCACACGAATTTTAGGATTTGATCGACGAGGGAAAAACTAGCCTAAAATAATAATGAAATGATTCGGTAAATAAATGGTTTTTATTTGGGATTAATACTTTTAGTTCATAATCTTAATAGGATTTTTAGATTTATTTTTGTGAGTTTAAGGAAATTTTCTAACTTTAAAAATCTTATTTTTAAGTATTTCTAAATAATCTTCTAATTAAATAAATAAATAAAAAGAAATAAAAAAATTTGACTTTTATGACCGTTGACCGTTGACCGGTCGGACTGTGTATTTATATGCGCTGAGTGAGGTTCGAACTCGGGACCTCTCGTATACGTGCACGCAGCTCTACCAACTGAGCTACGTGTCTAACCCGAGATATTCTCTATTTTAGTTATATTTATATACTAATTAATTTTAAACTTATTTGGTTTTTTATTAAAAATGATTTATATGGCCGAACCGGTTGCAGGGATCCGGAGTCGAACTCGGGTCCTTCGGTTCGAGTGCGCACAGCCCAACCAGTTGGGCTGTGTGTCAAATCTGTTTAACTTATGGATTATATTATTCTTATAAACATTCTGTGACTTGATCTGATTAAGTTTTAAAAATGTTGGTTTTATTTCTGAAAGTCGGTAACGTGTGCGATTTGAACCCGAGACATGTGTATTGTTTGTGCACACAGTCCACCGCTGGACTGTGTGTCTAACCCGTTCGAATATCCAGTTTAATTATATTTATACATATACTCGACTTCATCTTCTTCGTTTACAAGAACACAGAACAGTGAAATTCGACTGTTCTGTTTAAATCGATTATCAAAACTTATAATTTGTTGGAATGGAATAGATAAAGAAATTAAAGAATAAGATGTACCAAAACAGAATGTTTTCTCAGATTTCCGGCAAGAGTCGTCGGCTCTGATTGGTGACTTCCGGCTGAGTGAATTGATTAACAGTTTTGATCAATGTGTTGTGAAATTAAGTTACTAAACAAGAGATATCAAGAGGGTTTAGATGATTGTACCGATTGACAGTGAGACTTCGGATTTTCAGTGATTTTCCGGTGAGTGTGGGAATTTCCGGCAACGTTGTCGGAGACAGATTCTGGTTGAACGATTTAGGTTAATACATGCCGAATAATGGATTACAAACAAAAGAGTCGAGAATTTTACCGATTTGAAGTAAGTCTCGGTTTTCCGGTGAAAGTCCGGCGAATGCAGAATATCTCCGGCGACGTGCTTTTGAGGAATTGTAACTTCGAACAAGTGTGCGGTTCTGAGCGAAAGGATTTCCGAAAGATTGAGTGGGTTTTTATAGGGAGGAACTAGATGAATTGAGTTTGAATCGGGGTCAAAGTTCGCGTTTGAAGATTCCGTCGGTTATGACTGAAATTGATTGCCGGCAACGGTTATAACCGAAGTCCACATCAATTTGTGCGTTTTAGTCAAAAGGATTATGGCCAAAATCGCGGATTGCCGGATTTTCCGGTGATTGCGAGTTCGGCGCGCTGATTACCGGATTTGATTTTCTAGTTTTATTATATATGTTATTTGTTTCCATGTTTATCACAAAAGCAGTGTGTGGCGGAGCGGTGTGTTGTGTGTTTGAGTTTGTGGGTGACCCGGGTTCGAAACCCGGCGTCTCCATATTCTTTTTAATTCATTATTTTTTGTTATTTAATAATTATGTTTTAAAATTCTAATATATATATTAATTATGTATTGTTTAAAATTAATTTGAGCGATAAATACGCAACGAAAAATTATAACTGGATATTTGATTAATAAACGAAGCGGGTTTGGAAACCCGTTTTTCGACGAATGTTACAGTATCCCCTACTTTTAGAAATTTCGTCCCGAAATTTAAGTAGTGGTAACAGGAAAAAGATGCGGGTATTTTTCGCGCATTGAGTCTTCACGTTCCCAAGTAAACTCAGGTCCTCGTTTTGACTCCCAACGTACCCTGACAATTGGAATACAACTTCGTCTTAAACGCTTCTCTCCGAAGTCCATGATTTCTACTGGTCTTTCAATGAAGTGCATAGATTCATCGACTTGAATGTCTTCTAGAGGAATATGGAGGTTTTCATCGGCGAGGCACTTCTTCAAGTTTGATACGTGGAATGTGGGATGAATTCTGTTGAGCTCTTCTGGTAGGTCAAGCTTGTATGCTACAGGACCTACTCTTTCGAGTATCTTGAAAGGTCCTACGTAGCGTGGTGCTAGCTTTCCCTTCTGGCCAAAACGAACCACTCCCTTCCACGGTGATACTTTTAAAAGTACTTGATCCCCAATGTCAAACTCCAAGGGCTTTCGTCGTTTGTCTGCATAACTCTTTTGACGACTTTGAGCCTCTAGAAGATTATTTCGAATTTGAATGACCTTGTAGGTTGTTTCTTGAATTAACTCTGGACCGGTGATTTGTGATTCCCCAATTTCGTGCCAACATACTGGAGATCGGCACTTACGACCATATAAAGCTTCAAAAGGAGCCATGCCGATACTTGAATGATAGCTATTGTTGTACGAAAATTCAACTAATGGTAGATGAGCGTCCCAATTCCCTTTGAAGTCTATGACACATGCTCGAAGCATGTCTTCAAGAGTTTGGATGGTGCGTTCAGATTGTCCATCAGTTTGAGGATGAAAAGCGGTACTAAGGTCTAATCGTGTACCCAAGGCGGTTTGTACGGCTCGCCATGTTTGTGAAGTGAAACGACCATCACGGCCTGAAATGATGCTTAAAGGTACACCATGACGGCTTACGATCTCGCTGATGTAGATACGAGCTAACTTCTTGTTTTTTAAGTCCTCGCTAAATCGGTATGAAGTGAGCTGATTTTGTAAGACGATCAATGATTACCCATATGGTGTCATACCCACTGGAGGTGCGAGGTAACCCGGTAATGAAATCCATGGTTATGTTTTCCCACTTCCATACTAGTATTTCAGGTTGGACTAGAAGTCCTGAAGGTCTTTGATGTTCAGCTTTTACTTTGGAACAGGTAAGGCACTTGGAAACAAAAACAGCGATATCCTTTTTCATGCCCGGCCACCAGTAGGTGTATCGTAGGTCTTGATACATCTTGTCGGCTCCTGGGTGTACAGAGTATCGTGTTTTGTGCGCCTCGTTCATGAGGAAATCACGAAGGTTATCGCGATCAGGAATCCATATGCGATTTAAATAGTATAGAATACCGTCGGATTTGGCTCCGATTTTGAGTTCAGCTCCACATGACAGCTCATCGCGTACGTCATTTTCTGTTACAAAAACATGTTGAGCTGCTCGGATTTGATCTTTGATGTCGGTTATGATTTGCGAACATAGAAGACGAATGGAGTTCGCATAACCTTTTCGACTGAGTACATCAGCCACCACGTTTGCCTTGCCAGGATGATACCGAATTTCATAGTCGTAGTCGTTAAGAAGTTCGACCCATCTTCGTTGCCTCATATTCAACTCCTTTTGGTTGAAGATATGTTGGAGACTTTTGTGGTCAGTGTATATTTCACACTTGGTACCATAAAGGTAAGTCTCCATATCTTGAGAGCGAACACAACGGCTCCAAGTTCCAGTTCGTGGGTGGTGTAATTCTTCTCATGAACTTTGAGTTGCCTAGAAGCATAGGCTATCACTTTTCCTCTTTGCATTAATACACAGCCTAGCCCTTGCCCTGATGCGTCGCAATATACCACAAAGTCATCGCAACCTTCAGGGAGTGTGAGGATAGGTGCGTCACAAAGTTTTTGCTTTAGAGTTTGGAAGGCTTCTTCTTGTTTAGGTCCCCATATGAAGGGTTTTCCTTTATGAGTCAAAGCCCTGAGTGGTACAGCAAGACGGGAAAAATTTGCAATGAAGCGGCGATAGTAACCAGCCAAACCAAGAAATGACCTTACTTCGGTAGGGGTACGTGGCGCTTGCCATTCTTGCACTGCCTTGATTTTTGAAGGATCGACATGTATTCCCTTGTCATTGACAACATGTCCAAGGAATTGTACTTCTCTTAACCAGAATTCGCATTTTGAGAACTTAGCGTAGAGCTTTTCAGTCCTTAAAAGTGTAAGGATGAGTCGAAGGTGTCGCTCATGATCGGATTTAGACTTGGAGTGGATAAGGATATCGTCGATGAAGACTATGACGAAACGGTCGAGGTAGGGTTTGCATACCCTATTCATTAGATCCATGAATACAGCGGGGGGCGTTGGTTAAACCGAATGGCATGACCATGAATTCGTAATGACCATAACGAGTCCGGAAGGCGGTCTTTGGGACGCCTTCTTCATGTACTCTGAGCTGATGATAACCAGAACGAAGGTCGATTTTTGAAAAGCAGGTGGCGCCTTGAAGTTGGTCTAGGAGGTCATCGATGCGAGGTAGTGGATAGCGATTTTTATCCGTTAGCTTGTTGAGTTCTCTGTAGTCGATACACATGCGAAACGTTCCATCTTTCTTCTTCACAAAAAGAACACGTGCACCCCAAGGCGAGGAGCTAGGACGTATGAATCCTTTGTCAGTCAATTCCTGTAGTTGACTGGCCAGCTCTTGCATTTCGGATGGGGCTAACCTATAAGGAGATTTTGCGACTGGTGTAGCGCCAGGTACAAGGTCGATGCGGAATTCGACTTCTCTCACAGGAGGGAGTCCTGAGATGTCGTCGGGAAAGAATTGTGGGAATTCTTTCACAACTGGTATATCTTCGAGTTTCTTCTCCTTGTTTCCCTTTTTGACGACGTGAGTTAGGAATGCGACATAGTTCTTGCGGAGATATTTTCGGGCTTGAAGGCAGGACATTAATTTGAGTCCTTTCGAAGGGGTTTCTCCAAAAATACGCAGGGTCTGACCGTCTGCAAGAGGAATGCGAATGAACTTTTCGCGGCATACCACTTCAGCGTGATGCTGGCTGAGCCAGTCCATACCGATTATAACATCGAAACTTCCCAACTTCATAGGAATGAGGTCAATTGGAAAATCGTGATCGTTTAGAGTGAGGGTACAATTTCGTATAATAGAATTTAATGAAACGGGATTTCCGTCAGCAACTTCCACCGTTAGAGATTCCATGAGATTATCACGAGTTTGGTTGAGGATAGGTTCGAATTCTAAGGACACAAAACTCTTATCCGCGCCAGTATCGAATAACATGGATGCATAACTACCATTGATGAGAAACATACCGTTAACCACGTTGTTGTCAGCCCTAGCTTGGTTGGCATTGATGTTGAAAGCTCTTCCTCTGGCAGGTGGAGGAG
Source organism: Scalesia atractyloides (assembly GCA_947069175.1). NCBI lineage: Eukaryota > Viridiplantae > Streptophyta > Magnoliopsida > Asterales > Asteraceae > Scalesia > Scalesia atractyloides. Next base: position 37,039,762 of record CAMTDV010000030.1, read on the forward strand.
CTTGGTTTACTGGGTTCGCCTTGAGCTTGGGCATGGATGATGTTCACCAAGCGTGGACAAGTGTTCCTGAAGTGGTTTGGGTCTCCACAGTTGTAACAAGCTCGCATGGGTTGCATCATGGGGTAGTTGGGTTGGTAGTAGGATTGGGCTATGTGTTGTGTAGATGGTAGGAGTAAGGGTTGTTGGGCTTGACCCACTATCTGATGGTGGGTTTGGGTTGGGGGTTGATTGCGGTTCATTCGTTGAAGTGTGCGACAAGTTTGAATGGTGTGACCCGCACGGTCACAGCTGGTGCAATGTTGGCAAGGAGTTTCGGGAGGGTGATGGTACTGACAACGGTTGCATTTTGGGTATGGGCCGGTGTATGGCTTTTTAAATGGTGCAGTCGGAGGAGCAAATTGGGTGATTGGTGCAGCGGTGATAGGAGGGTTGGTTTGAGTGACAGCAAAATTCTTGCTGTTTCGTTTCCTCTTACCAGCAAACCTTGAGGAGGAGACTAAGTGGTTTGTAGTTGGGGTCTCTGTGGGTGCTTTCTTCTTTTCATCCTTGAATTTGCCGTTTCAGATGCGATTCTCAGTAAGTTCTGTAGCTAACTCCATCGCGGCTTCAAGTATTGCAGGTGAAGTGCTTAAAACCGAGTCTTGAATTTTCGAGGGAAGACCTCGAATGTAATGTTCAACCAAGCGTACACGGGGGTGAACAAATTTGGGATCATCTGATTTAGCTCGAGAAATCTTTTATTATAGGAAGTGTGATCTCCTTCCTTTTGTTTTAGTGAGTGGAATTCGTCTTCCAGTTTTTTTGATTTCGCTCCTTGGACAGAAGCGTCTTGTCATGAGTTCCCTTAACTCTTCCCAGGTTAAGGCCATGGCATCTTCAACTCCTCGTTTACCCTTTTCCGTGTTCCACCAGGTAAGGGCTACCCCAAACAGTCTTCCTGTTGCATAACGTACCTTGCGATCCTCGGGGCAATCGCAATTGAGGAAAGTGTTCTCCATTTCTTCAAACCAGTGAAGGAGAGCAGTAACACCTTCGGTCCCTTCATACTTTGGGGGATCGCAAGATTTGAAGTGTTTGTAGGAGCACTTTTTGGAGGGAGGGTTGGCGACGCTCTGGTCTTCTTGATTGGGAGGGTTGATGGGATTCGCGGTGAGAGCTTGTTGAACTTGAATTACCATGTCAGGAAGCACTGCAGCCATCTGTTTAGCAATTTGAGTGGCCAAGCGTTCATTGGATCTTCCTGACTTTCTACCTCCACGTAGTTGCCTAGCTGACATCTACAGGAACATACATAGGAAGATTGTGAGTTTAAGAAGTTTCTAGGTGTCATGTGTCGTTAAAAGAATAAAAATAACATAACTAACAATAATGCAACTACATCCATAGGATGTCTTGGGTTTGCTCATGTTTGGGCCTCCAATGTCCCCTATACCGTCGCCTGTATAGTCATGTGGGCCCCCATGACTATTGGGCTTGGTAGGATTCACATTGGTGTTGGCGAATTAACACTCGCATCACCCGAATGAAAACCGTGAAATATGATTGCGAGATGTATGGTAGGAGGGTGTCCAGGTGTAGACACAATGACAATTCAAAGTGGGGTTAGCTCACACGACGTTTGGTATAGCATGCTTTGGCCTAATAGGTCCTTCGTACTCTCATCGTTAGTCCCCAGGTAGGCAAACTGGTCCTTTATTTTGGATTTATACGAATGCCAAGCCTAGACAGGACGTTCCGACTACCGGTACTCGTACCCTTCCAGTTACTACATGCCCGTCATGAGAACTCACTTTGATGTGATTTGAAAATACAAAAATCATTGCAAAAATCATGGGAATTATGAGGTGTGTGCTCTCATGGATATGATATGTTATGAGGATATGATTTATGATGAGCATTGTATAATAACATGTATTTGTGGAAGCATGCTTGCATAACATTGAGTGTGAAAATAAACATAAGGCATATAAACATCATGAATTTTGTATGTAACGCATAAACAATTTAAAATTTTAATCAACTATAGTATAGGCTCTAAGGGTCTAATAACCGATCCTATATCCCTATAGTCATGGCTCTGATACCAATCTGTCACACCCCGACCCGCAGCAGAATAAGAGTCGGGGCATAATTGGGTTATCACCAAAGCTCATGATGTTTACTAAAATGTTTCATATTTATTAAATTCAAATTACAACTTAAATATCCAAATCAAAATTCATACAATTACAAGGAAATGAAACTATGTAACTAATCCAAAGCTTAAACTGGTTTATTCTTCTATGCCTTCCTATGTGTTTCTTGCCTCAGCTGGGTCACCTGTATCATGTGTAAAACGGGGGATATTTTGGGTCAACAAAAGTTGGCGAGTGAACCTTGATAAAACATTGTTACTAATTTCTTGTTTTATTTAATATGGAAAATTTGTGCAATAATCACATGTGAGCAAACATATATAAGTAAACAAACACAAACCACTTTGAATGAGTATATTATATGAATGATGATGAATGTGAGATCAAGGCTTAATCAAACGGAGCCGATCTTATGAGGCACCTGATGCTCAACCCGTCTCCCACGGGGAACTGATGGGCCTAATGAAATGCGCGCACCGAAAATGATAAATCCAAACTACATATAATCCACACAACAATTGATACACATTTGATCACGGATATGATGGATGCACAAGTGTTTAAATATAATAAAGAATTAAACGACACATGATACACCCCAAAATATGATTAAAACGGGGAATTGGTAGAGATTCACTCACATTGGGTGCGTTCTTTGATGACGTTGGATGCGCACGAATTTTAGGATTTGATCGACGAGGGAAAAACTAACCTAAAATAATAATGAAATGATTCGATAAATAAATGGTTTTTATTTGGGATTAATACTTTTAGTTCATAATCTTAATAGGATTTTTAGATTTATTTTTGTGAGTTTAAGGAAATTTTCTAACTTTAAAAATCTTATTTTTAAGTATTTCTAAATAATCTTCTAATTAAATAAATAAATAAAAAGAAATAAAAAAATTTGACTTTTATGACCGTTGACCGTTGACCGGTCGGACTGTGTATTTATATGCGCTGAGTGAGGTTCGAACTCGGGACCTCTCGTATACGTGCACGCAGCTCTACCAACTAAGCTACGTGTCTAACCCGAAATATTCTCTGTTTTAATTATATTTATATACTAATTAATTTTAAACTTATTTGGTTTTTTATTAAAAATGATTTATATGGCCGAACCGGTTGCAGGGACCCGGAGTCGAACTCGGGTCCTTAGGTTCGAGTGCGCACAGCCCAACCAGTTGGGCTGTGTGTCAAATCTGTTTAACTTATGGATTATATTATTCTTATAAACATTCTGTGACTTGATCTGATTAAGTTTTAAAAATGTTGGTTTTATTTCTGAAAGTCGGTAACGTGTGCGATTCGAACCCGAGACGTGTGTATTGTTTGTGCACACAGTCCACCGCTGGACTGTGTGTCTAACCCGTTCGAATATCCAGTTTTAATTATATTTATACATATACTCGACTTCATCTTCTTCGTTACAAGAACACAGAACAGTGAAATTCGACTGTTCTGTTTAAATCGATTATCAAAACTTATAATTTGTTGGAATGGAATAGATAAAGAAATTAAAGAATAAGATGTACCAAAACAGAATGTTTTCTCAGATTTCCGGCAAGAGTCGTCGACTCTGATTGGTGACTTCCGGCTGAGTGAGTTGATTAACAGTTTTGATCAATGTGTTGTGCAATTAAGTTACTAAACAAAAGATATCAAGAGGGTTTAGATGATTGTACCGATCGACAGTGAGACTTCGGATTTTCAGTGATTTTCCGGTGAGTGTGGGAATTTCCGGCAACGTCGTCGGAGACAGATTCTGGTTGAACGATTTAGGTTAATACATGCCAAATAATGGATTACAAACAAAACAGTCGAGAATTTTACCGATTTGAAGTAAGTCTCGGTTTTCCGGTGAAAGTCCGGCGAATGCAGAATATCTCCGGCGACGTGCTTTTGAGGAATTGCAACTTCGAACAAGTGTGCGGTTCTGAGCGAAAGGATTTCCGAAAGATTGAGTGGGTTTTTATAGGGAGGAACTAGATGAATTGAGTTTGAATTGGGGTCAAAGTTCGCGTTTGAAGATTCCGTCGGTTATGACTGAAATTGATTGCCGGCAACGGTTATAACCGACGTCCACATCAATTTGTGCGGTTTAGTCAAAAGGATTATGGCCAAAATCGCGGATTGCTGGATTTTCCGGTGATTGCGAGTTCTGGCGCGCTGATTACCGGATTTGATTTTCTAGTTTTAGTATATATGTTATTTGTTTCCATGTTTATCACAAAAGCAGTGTGTGGCGGAGCGGTGTGTTGTGTGTTTGAGTTTGTGGGTGACCCGGGTTCGAAACCCGGCGTCTCCATATTCTTTTTAATTCATTATTTTTTTGTTATTTAATAATTATGTTTTAAAATTCTAATATATATATTAATTATGTATTGTTTAAAATTAATTTGAGTAATAAATACGCAACGAAAAATTATAACTGGATATTTGATTAATAAAAGAAGCGGGTTTGGAAACCCTTTTTTCGACGAATGTTACAGTATACTTCTCACTTTTGGAAGAGCTTTCAGCAAGCCTTGGGCACACGTTTGAACTTTAGCAAGGCATACCACGCGCAGACAGATGGACAAAGTGAACGTACTATACAAACGTTGGAAGATATGTTGCGCACGTGTGTAATAGATCTAGGAGGAAGTTGGGACAAACACTTGCCTCTAGTCGAGTTCTCCTACAATAATAGCTATCATGCAAGTATTCAACCTACCCCATTTGAAGCTCTTTACGGGAGAAAGTGTAGGACGCCCGTTTGCTGGGCAGAAGTTGGGGAAGCCCAACTAACAGGACCGGAGATTGTCCTGGAGACGACGGATAAGATTTTACAAATTCGTGACCGTCTCAAGGCTGCCAGGGATAGGCAGAAAAGTTATGCGGATAAGAGGCGTAAACCTCTTCAGTTCCAGGTAGGGGACAAAGTGTTACTTAAGGTATCGCCATGGAAAGACGTAATGCGTTTCGGAAAGAAAGGCAAGTTAAGCCCAAGATACATCGGACCGTTCGAGATTATCGAACGAATTGGATCGGTGGCGTATAAGTTGAAATTGCCGGAAAAGCTCAGTGGAATCCATGATGTATTCCACATCTCCAATTTGAAGAAGTGTCTGGCAGATGAATCGTTGGCTATGCCACACGAAGACGTGCAAATCGATAAAAACCTGTGTTTCATTGAGAAATCCGTAGCAATTGAAGATCGACAGGTTAAAAAGCTTCGTAGGAAGCACGTGCCAATTGTGGAAGTTAAATGGGACGCTCGTCGAGGTCCCGAGTATACATGGGGGGTTGAGTCCGTTATGCGACAGAAATACCCATACTTGTTTGATTGAAATCTCGAGGTCGAGATTTATTTTAAGGGGGTGAGGATGTAACACCTCGTGTTTTTAAGTCCAATATTTTTCCGACACGTGTCCCGGTAATACTCGTGTGCCGTGTGCCAGAACAGGAGGGACCAATGCTGTTGAATCGCTTATTATATCCTCGTTCCGCCAAGAAACAAAGTTGAACTTAAATAACTTTTTTTTTGAAATTTCATGATCTGGAGACCTCTTGCGGACCGCAAGACTCAAGCCATACGGTCCGCAAGGCTATCAAATCTATGGGCGCCTGAGGTCTTTACGGACCGCAAGGCAAAGCCCATACGGTCCGTAAGGACCTGCCAGCGAGCAGAAACATGGTAGAGCCATGTTCTGCAACCTCTGGTCATATTTGTTGCCTTCTTTGCATGCTTGACACGCCATGGGACACCTATTCACGTCCTCTAACACCTGGCAAGCTCCTGGATCCTCCATTGGCTGGATATGAGATGAATTTTTGAGTTGCAACCATTCTTCACCAACTTTAATTCATCAAGATCATCCTAGAGGAGCTTCTGGCCATTCTCAAGCATTCTCTTCTGTTCTTAGTACTCCTTAGACCCTATGTAAGTGTTCCATTTCGTGCTAAGTCCATTTATTATGATTCTAAGCTATGATTAACGTCTTGACATAAATACGCCTTGACTTTGATCTAAATCCGTGATTACCTAGTCATTGTGCGTAACGAAAGTGGCTACGTGATTGTAATGATGTAGGTGTTAATCCCCTAAAAGGGCACCTCCTGGTTACCACGAATTCTAGATCAATTGACGAGTCAAACTAAAAGTCAACAGAAGTCAAACTAAAAGTCAACAGAAGTCAAACTAAAAGTCAACAGAAGTCAAACTATCCAGTTTTATAAAAATTCATAAATGATCATGTAAATGTTATAAGATATGTTTTGATGTATAAATAACTTAAAAATAAGTGTTAAAACTTATATAAACTGTTTTGGCTCGTCAAGTCTTGATCTAGCATCGTTTCGCAATCGAAGGTCACAATATTTGACTTTTCATTGACTTTCGGTTCTGACCCGGTTTAGCCATTTAGGCTACTGACTTTTGATCACTTTAAGACCATAATTAAGTTTAGGATGACCTCCTAAAGTTTCATCACTCGATTCATTAGAAATCTGAGTTTCTATATAAGTACCATAATTATTTATTAAAACTTTGCAAAAAGGTCATTTTTATACAAATTAAGGCTTTAAACATACATGCATTTAAAAATATGTTATAAACTGATTCATAATCATAATTTGATTATATTGATGTCAAGAATCTGATTCTAACATGAGTTTTCACAAAAGATGCGTTTAAGGTATTAAAATGACTAAAATGCCCTTTTCGGCATTTTAGAAACACTTAACATGATTTTATGACCAAGATGATATATTTACTGATGTAATATGGTAAGTAGGACCATTTGGGATGTTCATTCAGATTATAAACTGAATGAAGGTTTAAGATTCGCTAATTGTCAATAAATGACGAAATTACCCTTTTTCACGCAAAATGATTTTAATCAATCTTTTTATGACAAAAACCTAAACCTACTGATGTAATAAGTTAAATGACATATTTTCGGTATATAAAACAGGTCATAACTTCTGTTTAACCTGAACATCGATTTAAACAGCAATTTAGCGACTTTTACGCCTTTTCGGCGCATAGTATGGTTTAAAACCATAACCATGAGCTAAGACTTGACACCTACTGATTTATAAACTTATTTTCAATATCTTAACAGTAAGTACAAGTCCCGAACTCAGAATCCCAATTTGGCTTCAAAGCTATGTGTGAAATTACTAAAATGCCCTTTATGGGACATAAATTATTTCAAAGTCGTCAAACACACATATATTTGATATCCTACTGTTATAACATCATAAAATAAGTATTTTTACAGAATATTAGCGACATTGACATCAGATTCATTTTAAACATCTTTTATAAACTCTAAATGACCAAAATGCCCGTGTAAGGCATAATTCGGTTTTAAATATACCTCGGGCCTATCTTTTGCAAAGCTACTGATTTTATAACATATTTTAAACATGTATTCATATGAACTTGTCTATGACTCTCTCGGTTACCCGGTTTCGCCTATGTGCGTTCGGTTAAGCTTACGTAGCTAATTTACGTACTTAAACCGAAACGGGTTTAACTTTATCATTTCTCTATCAAAATCCAGAATGTTGTTGCTTTACCTATATTAGACAAGTTTATATACTTGTCGGGTCGAACTAACATCCTATTCCGGTCACCGCTTAATCTAGCGTATCGTACTGTATTGTTTTAGCGTAAGACTAACCGGTTCAAGTCTAAGACTTAACTAAGGACCCGTTAGCATTCTAATATTGGTTAATAATTACCATCACTCCAGACTAAACGCCTTTCGGTAAATTGTTGCTTTGATCTACGGCTGAGTTTTGGACTTCACGAAGACTTAACTTCAGGTAAATACTCTTAACCTATTTTCCCTAGTAAAAGTTTTCCATTTATTTCCGCTGCAAATCTCTTTTAAACTCAATCATTTTCCATTTTGAAACAAAAACTACAAGTAATTCAAACTCAGATCCTAACAGTTTGGCATGTGGTTAGCTTGATTCAGGGTTGTTCAATCAATATTTCAATTATTGTTATTGCTATACACAACTAATGTATCGTAATCTTGATGACCTACATTATTGTAAGAGCTGACTCATTGATATCGAGTCAACAAAATTCTTTGAAGCGTTTTCTTGACCAGCTGCATACATGGTTTTGTGTGGCTATGTCGAAATCTTTTCGGTAATACATATATCGTTATTAGTCGATACCTAAATCAAGTTTAGTTGACTAAACTTGCTCACTATACGTATTCAATTCTAGAATTCCATATGATGGATTGAGGCTATCATATTCAAAGTAATATCAACAAGCATTTCATTCATTTCGAACCATAGCAAACTTGTTTGATCTCAACTCATTTGAATCGTTTGTTGTTTACGGCCCCTTGTGGTGGCGTTTTTCACTAATTTGAAGCTTGTGTTGATTTCGTTTACGTTTACACATTTCACATATGGATTTAATTACTTGTTTATTTATTATTAAATCCACTTTGTTGATTCGTTATCTTGGAACATTCTTAATACAATCGTGTATTAAGAAAATGATACACAAATTCATGGCTTGTTTCGGTGTACCTCTCGCGATTATTTCAACGCCACTTGCAAACTCGATGACCTTCAATTGTTATTTATATTTTGTCATCGACCCGAATTTCTATGAAATTTATTTGGAATAAATCTTTGAATTTACTTCGTTGAGCCTTCTATCTTATGGCAGACACGGTGAACTTGTTCGGTCACCACTATTATTGAATTATTTCGATCACTACAACACCTTGTGGCGTTGGTATAAACTTGTAGCTTGGGCTAATCATGATCAATCGTTACATGCAAAACTATGTATACCTTTCTTTTGACTCATCATTTGAATAGTCTTAATACAACTATGTATTAGGACGATGATACACTAAATTTTATTGTATAGAGGTGTATCTTTGAAATTCAATAATGTCAACACACTGATTTCTATTCATGTTATGATTCGAAAGTTGACAATTCAGCTCCATACTTCTATTTTTATGAGCTTGTTGATTCTAATTTTCACTTATTTAACGATCAACGTCAGTTTCCGTTGGTAGAAGTTTCTATTATTCTAGATTTCATTTGCAAATTTTGAACGTTCAATTGGACATCTATTGGTTGAATTCCTCCTTTATTGGACCTTCATAAACTTAGTCACATTGGTGATTGTATCATTACATTTCGTTTACTTGGCATTAATTCAGAAAACAAATTCGGTTGAACCGATAGGTTCTTATTATTGTAGTAAGTCATTGTACTCGTATAATCCGGACAAGTCTTGATTCATCTTCGTAGTCATTTACCTTGGTATTATTCATACCTACCTATGCATGAAAAAAAACTCTAATGAGATAACGTAGTCTAAATTTCAAGGACGAAATTTCTTTAACAGGGGGAGAATGTGACAACCCGTAATTTCGACCCTTGTTAATTTTAATTATGATTCGAATTTCATTATTATTATTATTATTTGTAAATAATAATAATTTACGATGAGCAAACGCGTTATTAATTAACGATGTCTACGGTGATAAGAATGTACAAAACGAACGTTGGCGATCAAAATGCTAGAGAATCAATTTTAACTTAATTTTTATGTGTATTTTTATATGTATATAGTTTCATTTAACCTATATATCTTACCCGACCAAAACAACAAAAACATAGAATTCAATTTCCACAATCTGTGAATACTTACTATTGTTATCGTAACTTTTGTTTTATACAAGTGTAATATATATTTTTTTAACAATGTCTAAAATCTTCTTGCAACCTACATTTATCTAGAATCCATTTTGTAAGGTCTCGACCAAATAAGAAAGGAGATTTCCCATCATCTTTCAAATTTTAGTCTAGATATTTATTTGCCAGGTAAAACAAAAAGAGAGTCAAAAGTTTGATCCAAGTAAACACCATGCTTGCTGTCACTCTAAACCACCACTTGAATGATGTTATTTATTTATTATTATAAATCCATATATACTCTAGAACTCATCCTATAAGCACATTATTATAATACATTATCCATATAAATATGTAGTCTATACATGCCTACTAATTGTCCTTGCATAAGTACACAATGCAAAGCCAAATAAACTTGAGTATTACTTATTTTCTTTGATCTTTTACTGACAAAATCCTCCATAAGTCAACAAAAAATTTTGTTAACTTGAACACACAATTTCTTACATGTCAGAGATAATGTATTTAATAATTATAACCATGCCTCCATCTCTTTCTTTTTCTATCTTTCGAAACACACCATCAAAACCCAATCATTTTCATTTCTTGAGAATTATTACTTAACTTGATATGATTCTTTTCCATCCTCATCATTTTGACAACTATAATTCTGAACCATGAATTCACCCCACAATTACTCAACAAATTCTCATCTAGAACACTCACCCACCTAAATAATCTATGAGAGAGAGGATAACGAGACAGAGAAGATAGATCGAGAGAGAGAGAGAGAGAGAGCTCGGGAGGAAGAAACAGGTCCGGCCACCTCTCAACGGTGGCGCGGTAGTGGAAGTGGATGTTTGTTCGGTCCAGTTTTGAGTTCGGGTTTGAGTCGACAAAGTTCGGTTTCAGATTTGTGGTTCGGGTTCGAGTCAACTCAGTCTCAGTTCGGGTCAACAGCAGGCAACGGTGGTACGGTTCAGTTGTGGTTCGGGTCCCGTTAACTCAGTGGTGACTCGGGTCAGATTTAGCGTGGGTCAAACGGTCAACTCAGTCAGATTTTAACTCGGTTCAACCCGACTCAAACTCAGTTCAGTTTTGGATGTTACTTGGTCGAGTTCGGTTCGGGTCAAACCTGGTCAACTCAGTCAACACGGTTCGTCTCAGTCAACTCGGTCAACGCAGTCAACTTGGTCAAACCGATCAACGGTCGAAGCGTTTTGGTAAAGTTTAATGATACGAGTTCGTTCTTTTGTTTTTATATAAATATTTATAGTTTACACGAACCTAGCTAGAACCATCGTAACCGTAGTTTATAATTAGTGATTATTTACGTCTTGACACTTGATGGAAAGATTTGATAATGGTGATTGAATATTGTTGCGTTTTGATAAAAATATCGACAACTTGTATTGTCGGGATCGTCCAAAAACAGAGGAAACTCTGCCCGATTTTCGTTAAAACATATATATTTTTATAGTCGCAACAATAACGAAAACGTATCGGGACTCAAAGGAACCTTATAAAAAAATAAAAATAAGTATATATATTTATTTCGGACGATTAATACATTTCACAAAAACGAATTTGTAACGTCTTGACAAACACGATTTTCAAGTCAACAAAACTTGAGGATTTATATAAGATAAATATAATTATTTATGTTTATTTCAAACCGTTTACGACTTGGAAGTTTTATACAAAATAAATATATTGTTTTATATTTATTTCAAACAATGAAAATCTGAATACTTATTTCAACGCCGGATTATTTTATAAAATAGATATGATGTTTATATTTATTCCAAACCCCGATGATTCGGATACTTTTATTTAAATAAATATAATAGTTTATATTTATTTCAAACGACGACGATTCGGATATATATAAAATAAATATAATTATTTATATTAACTTCCAACATCTAAACAAAGTACGACACTTTATTGTAAGAAGATAACAAGCGTCAATTATATAATTTTTATTAATTATAATTGAGACACAAGACGTCTGTCTTTGGACAAGAAACATTTTACATGTATATATGTATATATATGTGTGTGTGTACATCTACGAAAAACTACGGAGAGTCGTATTATCATTATTCTTCTACGTATTTCTAATAACAATAACAAGACTTCGTAAGCGCATATATATATATATATATATATATATATATATATATATATATATATATATATATATATATATATCCTAAATCATTCGGAAACTAAGTCACTTTTCAAGACTTAGTTTCATCTCGATTATGAATGGGGTCATACAACCATCGATTGGTTATTACGAGTCTAGACGATAACAGTTCCCTAGAGTCGTTGGTTAACGATTCGGTAGAGCTCGGACGCGTAGGTTAGCTACGTTGTTTTATTTAGAAACTTATAAGCTTAATTATTCGGTAGGAATGTTATAGATTGCATGCTAGCAAGTCACGTTTTGGAAACGACATTATGGAATCATACTAAGGTAGCTTTGCATAAGGATATCAGGTGAGTTCATAACCCCAACTTTTACGGTTTTACATTTTTATAAATGTTTTCGGGGTGGAAAGACATGCAAGTTTCGCAAAAGTATAAAACATTTCGATGAACGAAAACAACAGATTTCTAAACAATGTTACAAACGAATTCCAACTACACAAATGGTTTACGAAAGGTTTATGCTAAACATACCGTTTTATAAAACACATGCGTATTTTCAGAACGTGCATGAGTTTCATGGCTAGTGCGGGAATGTCTTAGCTACAACGGGACTGGATTGTCCTACATACAAACAACGGGACTGGTTAGTCGTGCTTACAGACTCAAGGACTGGGGTGTCCTACATGCAAGTAAGGGGACAGGTTGGTCCTGCTTACAGACTCAAACGGGCTAGGCCCATTCTCATTTGTGCGAGGCACAAAGACTTGAATGAGTTAGACCCACCTATACTCGTGCGAGGCACGAAGACACAAGGACTGGATTGTCCACTACTCAACACTAAGGGCCGTATGGTCGCTTAAAACTGTACAGTGAAGTCCTCGCTACATATCGGAACTATAACCGCCTGCTAGTCTACCGTCTTGAGTAAACGGTTTGGCGAGGCACTTTCTAGCACGGGGTGGGTTATAGGCTCATGCGGGCATGTTGTTTTTGTCGTACGCGGACATCGACGGTTATTCAAATATTACAAAAACAAGGTTTTCATATGGCATGCCGAGAAAAATGATTTTAATTATGTTTTCTCAACAACTTTTAAACCGGTCATCAGAAAGATTTTGTTTAAAATCTTTTTCAAAACAAAATATTAACTCGCCAACATTATGTTGATTTTTCGCATGTTTCTTTCTCAGGTTACATATACAAACTATGGCACGGTTGGGATAGGAGAACCCATTGAGATTTGAGTACTTAGTAGGCGTTCACTTTATAGAAGTCTTAGCACCATAACACTTCCGATGTGCATTGAAGATACCAATCAGTTCACGCCCGGCTCTGATGTGATCGAATTATCGGTGTGTGAAAAAAAGTCCAATAAAGTATTGAGTCGGTGAACGTTTCAGAACTAGAGCTGATAAGAAAGCAACTTACAATTATCTCATAAGATCCAGTTACAAATCCTCCCCACCATTTTCAACATGTTTCCAACTGAAAAAACCTAAAAGCATAACGATAAAAAAAAACAAACAAACAAAACAAAACCAAAGAAATGCCAGATCAACAACAAACCCACGAGCAGGAGACACAATCCGCCCAGTTGCTAAGGGATAATTTCGACCTGATCTCCTAGCCCCTTGAAAAATTCTATTGTTTATTTACGAAAACTAAACAAATATCATTAGTCTACAAGGTTCATAACTAATTTATCTTTTGTGTTATACAAGCTTCGTAAATCTAATTTGGACATTCTTTAAAAATTAAGAACTCAGCTAAAATAATTTAAAATAATCAATCAAAAATAGTTAAACATAATAAATTTTCTCACATTTAGATTCAAAGGTTTTCCAGATCTTTTCAACTGTAAGCTATTTTATTCGATTAAAATCTTAGATATTTTAAAAGCTATTTTATTCGATTAAAATCTTAGATATTTTAATAAACATGTTCTCTCTGCAACTATTTATAAAAGAACAAACTGCATTTAAAAAAACATATCTTCTTAAATATCGTATTCAATATAACTTTATATATAAAATATCATGTTCAACATAATGGCATTTTAGTTTTCGTAGAAACTTTTATATAAAAAAACTTTTAGTAGAAGTTTGGTTTATCCAATAATATAAACATAATACATCATTAAAAAAACTTTAAAAACTGAATACTAAAGACAACAAACTTCCTGACTAAGGGGGTGCCAAATCTGATAGAAAATCAAGCGAGAAAACAAACTTTTTAGAATTAAACCCCAATGCACTACTGAAGTTTATCCTATATATAAATAGTAGTGCACACCTATGTCTATTGCCGAACAAAGTTAAAGATGGACCTAATTCTGAATTAAACTGTTTGGAAATACCAAACATATAAGATTGAAGATTCTAAGGTCAGTTTGGTTTATCACAACAATGAATATATGATATTTTTTCACTTTTATGTAAATATTAACATATTTGATTTTTCAGATTCAGTGGCATGATAAACATACTGATTTAAACATACCAATCTCGTACAAGGTTCTAAGGTATTGATTTTGCGGTTTTTACGTTTTTTTGTGTAAATCTTTCATATTAACATGTTTGTTATGTTAATATACTTATTTTTCCTTATCTGTGTATTACTTTATTGCATCAATGGTTTCTTAAAGTACTTGATAGTAAAAAATATAAGTTTAATAATTACTAGACATGGTATATAACATCCGTAAAAAACCGGATTTACCAAACCCGCTCCGTTTATTAACCGAATAATCAGTTAAAAATTTCGTTGCGTATTTAATGGCCAAATTAATTTTAAACGATACATAATTAATAAGTATATTGGAATATATAATTTATATTTGAAAAAGTATTAAAATTAATGAAATAAAAATAAATTAATGCTGCCGGGTTTCGAACCCGGGTCAGCTGGTAAACAACAAAGCATTAACACACACGCGCTCAACCACTCCGCCACTTTGGGTTTTTGTTAAGATACCGAAACAATTAATTCAAATAATGAAAACAGAAATAAAATCCAGTCAACTGACGCACCCAAATCCGTTGACGCCGGAAAATCCGACGATTTCGTCAAACGGCGTCGGTTATCAATGACTTAACGTAAACATTAGCTACTACATCGGTTATAACCGATGTCCAGTTCGCGACACAAGTTATAACCGTCGGAAAATCTTTAACCGACGAATCAAGACGGAAATCGGACTAAATTCGTCATGTTCTGCCCTATAAATACCCCCTCAAACCTCAGCTAGCTTTTTCGCTCACAATCACACTTTTTCCCGACATAATTTCCCTCGCCGGAGAACTTCTGCAACTCGCCGGAAAACCGAGCCTTTCACCTCTGAGCCTTACTGAACACCCAGAACTCATACCGAAGCCACCCACACTCATCTCAAGCTCCCTGAAGACCCTCTGCCGCAGGACACACGTCGCCGGAATAATCTGCTGTCGTCGGAGTTTCGCTGGCGAAACAGAGGAGTCCAGTTCGGTATCCCTTACACTTAATCTCTTATTCTTTTTATTAATCTCACATACAATTAATCGCAACACACTAAAAGAACTTGATTAAAATCGTTGAACCAGTCAGACACCGATTCTGGTTTAGATTAACGAAGAAGATGAAGTTTCAGTAGTATATATGTTTAATTAAAATCAAGATATATCTCGGGTTAGACACACAGTCCAGCGGTGGACTGTGTGCAAATAAAACACGCTTACGTACCGAGTTCGAATCTTGTCCCACGCACACTCGCCTTAATAAAAATGTTCCTTTTTTTTAACCGAACCGGATTCACTGCAATAGATGTTAAGTTTAATAAAAACCGGAATAATAACCAAGATGGACATACAGTCCAGTGGTGGACTGTGTGAACGTTTAATCACACGTCACGAGTTCGAGTCCGGACTACCGCACCGGTCCGGACAATTATCAAACTTTTTATTTAAAGCAGAAACGAAATTATTTAGTTTGTATATAAGTATAATAAAAATCAGATTATTTAACAAGTTAGACACACAGTCCAGTGGTGGACTGTGTGTTAACTTAAACCACAGGTCCCGGGTTCGAGACCTGTGGCGAGCACCGAGTTATGCAATTAAATCATTTTTAAATAAATGATTTTCGGATTAATCTAATTAGTATATAAATAGAATTAAAAACAGAAATATTTCGGGTTAGACACGTAGCTCAGTTGGTAGAGCTGCGTGCACGCGTACGGGAGGTCTCGGGTTCCAGCCTCACCCGGCGCACACTTATTACAGACCGAACCGGTCAACAAGTCAACAAGTCAACGGTCAAACAAGTCAAAGTCAACGGTCAAAAAGTCAACATTTTTTTATTATTTTTATTTATTTATTTTATTTAAAAATCAATTAAAAATACTTAAAAATAACATTTTTAAGGTTAGAAAATAGCCATAAACTTACAAAAATACACCCAACAATCCTACTAAAATTGATTAATAAAATCCGTTTACTTACCGAACCATTATGCCATTATCTAGGTTAGTTTCACTCGTGGTTAAATCAAACTTCGTGCGCATTCAACATGATCAACCGAACGCACCCAATGTGAGTGAATCTTACAACTCCCCTTTTTAATTACACGTTTTGGGGTGTATCATGCGTCACCAAAATTAACTCGTTTATTTAAACTTGTGCCATACCATATTGTGATCTAAACTTAGATTGTATATATTGTTTGTAGTTATGTATTTCATATTGTCAAGTTATATACAATTCATTCATTAGGCCCATCAGTTCCTCGTGGGAGACGAGTTGAGCAACGCGTGCCTCAAAACAAATCCATTATTGTTCGTGTGTGTATTATTTAGTTTATATTGTTTGTAGTTATGTATTTCATATTGTCAAGTATATGCAAATCATTCATTAGGCCCATCAGTTCCTCGTGGGAGACGAGTTGAGCAACGGGTGCCTCAAAACGATCCATTATTGTTCATGTGTGCATTATTTAATATTAAATGATTGGTGAATAAGTTTACATCTATTTTTACTCATGTGTGGTTGTGCACTTTATTTTATAATCAATTAAATAAACTTGTTCAAATGTTTTTCATATGATTCACTCGCCAACTTTTTGTTGATCCAAAAACCAGTTTACACATGATATAGGTGAACAGGATGAAGCAAGGAAAACATAGGAAATGCCTTAGAAGAAAACAATTAAGTCTAGAATAATGTTTAGGACATGATGTAATTATGATTGTAAATTTCTCATTAAAGTGTATTAATGAATATGAAACGTTAAAATAAATGTCATGCGCTTTGATAATAACCCAATCATGCCCCGATCACCTTTTCCGCTGCGGGTCGGGGTGTGACAGATTGGTATCAGAGCCATGACTATAGGGATATAGGATAGGTTATTAGACCCTTAGAGCCTATACTATAGTTGCCTAAATTTTAATTGTTTAGGTGGTTACATACAAACTTATGATGTTTATTTGTTTCATATTTGTTTATACTTACAGTCAAACATACATACTTACATACACATTCATCATACATATTTCAATGTTCATATATTCAAATCATCTTCATACTTTTGTTATTCAAAGATTTTGTCGCAACTTTCAAATCTCATCAAAGTAAGTTCTGCGACGGGCATGTAGTAACTGGAAGGGTACAAGTACCGGTAGTCGGAACGTCCTGTCTAGGTTGGCATTCATATAAATCCAATATAACGGACCAGTTTGCCTACCTGGGGACTAACGATGAGAGTACGAAGGACCTATTAGGCCAAAGCATGCCACACCAAACGTCGTTCGAACTAACCCCACTTTGAGGTGTCACCGTGTCCACACCTGGACACATTCCGAATATCATACGTTATATACATATTTCTCGATTTTCTCCGGGTTTTAGTGTACGTAACCCGGCTAACACATGCGAACCATATGAAAAACCCGGTATTCATGGGGGCCCACATGATTACGAAGGTGAAGTATGGCGGCATGCAAGGCCTAATGACGAGCAAAGCCCAAGATATCCTATGGATGTAGTAGATTTATTTTTCTATATTTATTTTGTGAATGTTCATTCCTAAATACGACCCATGATCCAAAAAACATCCAACTCATACTCATGATACGTATTCCTTGTAGATGTCTTCTAGCCTCGCCCGTAGGAAGATGAGAGCAGGAAAAGCCCGCGAGCGTATGGCTGCCCTAATCGCTCAACAAATGGCTGCCGTAATACCCAACATTGTAATCCAAGTCCAACAAGCACTTACCGCTAATCCTGTCAATCAAGAAAATCAAAACGTTATCAACCCTCCCCCAAATACCACTAAATGCACCTACAAGCATTTCAAATCATGCGACCCTCCAAAATACGAAGGGACTGAAGGTGTCACCGCTCTCCTCCATTGGTTTGAAGAAATGGAGAACACTTTTCTAAATTGTGATTGCCCCGATGATCGCAAAGTGCGATGTGCTACCGGTCGTTTATATGGAATAGCACTTACTTGGTGGAATACAGAGAAGGCCAAACGAGGCGTTGACGATGCTATGACTTTGACTTGGGAAGAGTTGAAGGAAATCATGACAAGACGGTTTTGCCTAAGGAGCGAAATCAAGAAATTAGAAGATGAGTTCTATTCGTTGAAGCAAAAAGAAGGCGACCACACCACATACAACAAAAGGTTCCTCGAGTTAAATCAAATGGTTCCCAACTTGTTCACTCCCCTCTACCGTTTGATCGAGCACTACATTCGAGGTCTTCCGTCAAAGATTCAGGACTCTGTAATAAGTACCACGCCTGCAACTTTGGAAGCAGCAATGGAGTTAGCTACAGAGCTCATCGAGAACCGCATCCGGAATAAAAACTTCAAGGAGGAGAATGAGAAGGATAAAGCATCAACTGAAACTTCAAACTCCACCCAAACCGAATCCCCTTCTCAACCCATTTCTAAGAGAAAAAGAGACGGGCAACTTTTCGATACTACCCAACGTAATCAACCAATTTCACAAGCCATACCCATTCAAGCTATCCCAATCACTCAAGTAGCACCCAACTCAACTTACCCAAATAAGAAACCATACCTTGGACCTCACCCTCGATGTAACACCTGTTTTTATCACCATCCATCTACCTTACCTTGTCGACTATGTGCGAATTGTGGACGCTATGGTCATTTGAGCAAGGTTTGCCGCACCTCCCAAAACCAAACCACACCCCCTACTTAAAACATGATCCAAACCTATCAACAACCCCAATACCCCATGTTCCCGTATGTTCGAGCTTGTTTCAATTGTGGCGACCCTACCCACTTTAGAAACACGTGCCCTCGATTGGTTAACATCATAAACGCCCAAGCTCAAGCAAACCCAGTTAACCAAGCAAATCAAGGAAACCAAATCGCCAGGCCACCAGCAAGAGGAAGAGTTTTCAACATCAACGCCAATCCTGTTGAAGATAATGACGGCCCAAACGAAACCACCCAACTAGTTCCCTTCACCGGAAATCAAGATTCAACTCCAATCGTTTAGTTTTATGTTTTTCTTTATGTTTTAGAATCACATAGAACCAATCATAACTTAAGGATAAAGCCAATGAAATTTTGACAAGAATATGGTGGATACGCCGCTGGTACTTCCTATATATAAGTATTCTTGTCAAAGGATCGGAGGCATTATCAGGCGGTTATGAGAGGTTCCATGTATAAACTGTTTGTGTGATTATTGTTTAGATTAAATTTATTATTTTCAAGTACATGCAATTTCATAGGCCGCCGCTCCCCATTACATTATGAGCGTTGAGCATGTTCTCCATTACATTATGAGCGTGAACCTGGCGTGCCAACATACGATCGGCTCCGTTTGATTGAGCCTTGATCGCACAGACATTTTTCATTTTCAGTACATGCAATACGATCGGCTCCGTTTGATTGAGCCTTGATCGCACAGACATTTTTCATTTTCAGTACATGCAATACGATCTTTTGGTTGTTGTGTTTGTTGTAGAGTCACATAGAACTAATCATAACTTGCGGATAAAGTCAATGAAAATTTGACAAGAATATGGTGGATACGCCGCTGGTACTTCCTATATATAAGTATTCTTGTCAGAGGATCGGGGGCATTATCAGGCGGTTATGAGAGGTTCCAAGTAGGATTTAGTATGTTTTGGTCGAAGTTTGTTCATCATACATCTCAGCGTATTCAATTTCATCATTTAAAGAAGTTGAGCTATGTCTCACTTCCACAATGACTAACCTCTCCATCACAACAAACGAGAGATGTGTTGTCATCATTCAGACATGGATACTATCAGAATGTGGACTCAAATATTGGTTGTTGTGTTTATTTATGTTCTAGAGTTACATCATAGAACCAATCATAACTCACTGATAAAACCAATGAAAATTTGACAAGAATATGGTGGATACGCCGCTGGTACTTCCTATATATAAGTATTCTTGTCAAAGGATCAGAGGCATTGTCAGGCGGTTATGAGAAGTTCTATGTAGGATTTAGTAATTTCTTGGTAACTAATCGTAACTTGTGGATAAAACCAACGAAAATTTGACAAGAATATGGTGGATACGCCACTGGTACTTCCTATATATAAGTATTCTTGCCAAAGGATCAGAGGCATTATCAGGCGGTTATGAGAAGTTCCATGTAGGATTTAGTATTGTCTTGGTTGAAATTTGTGTTACATTCATATCATCTCGCCATTTAAAGAAATTGGATTGTGTTATATTTCTACATAAACTAACCTCTCCATCATAACAAACGAGAGAGGAACTGTCACCATTCAAACATGTATGCTATCAGAATGTGGACTCAAATATTGGTTGTTGTGTTTATTTATGTTCTAGAGTTACATCATAGAACCAATCATTACTCACTGATAAAACCAATGAAAATTTGACAAGAATATGGTGGATACGCCGCTGGTACTTCCTATATATAAGTATTCTTGTCAAAGTATCAGAGGCATTGTCAGGCGGTTATGAGAAGTTCTATGTAGGATTTAGTAATTTCTTGGTACATTGGTTGTGGCGTTTATTTATGTTCTAGAGTCACATCATAGAACCAATCATAACTTACTGATAAAACCAATGAAAATTTGACAAGAATATGGTGGATACACCGCTGGTACTTCCTATATATAAGTATTCTTGTCAAAGGATCAGAGGCATTGTTAGACGGTTATGAGAAGTTCCATGTAGGTTGTAGTATTAGAAATTTTGTTTTAGGATATAACCCTATCCTTCCAAACATATCAAAACTCTTACGCATGATATCATATTTAGTGAATCAACTCTGCTTATCAATATTTTTACCGTAGGCAACAAAAAGCGATTCCTGTAACAGGGTACTTAACCCTTACAAGGGACGTTAACGCCTCAAACAAAAACTTAAACTCTTACTTTTTTTTTCTAAGCATGTAACTGTCAAACTAAACACCATCCTTTTTAGACAAATATATCACTACTTAAATTTCGGGACGAAATTTCTAAAAAGCAGGGGATACTGTAACATCCGTCAAAAACCGGATTTACCAAACCGCTCCGTTTATTAACCGAACAATCAGTTAAAAATTTCGTTGCGTATTTAATGCCCAAATTAATTTTAAACGATACATAATTAATAAGTATATTGGAATATAATTTATATTTGAAAAAGTATTAAAATTAATGAAATAAAAATAAATTAATGCTGCCGGGTTTCGAACCCGGGTCAGCTGGTAAACAACAAAGCATTAACACACACGCGCTCAATCACTCCGCCACTTTGGGTTTTTGTTAAGATACCGAAACAATTAATTCAAATAATGAAAACAGAAATCAAATCCAGTCAACTGACGCGCCCAAATCCGTTGACGCCGGAAAATCCGACGATTTCGTCAAACGGCGTCGGTTATCAATGACTTAACGTAAACATTAGCTACTACATCGGTTATAACCGATGTCCAGTCCGCGACACAAGTTATAACCGCCGGAAAATCTTTAACCGACGAATCAAGACAGAAATCGGTATACCTTACACTTAATCTCTTATTCTTTTTATTAATCTCACATACAATTAATCGCAACACACTAAAAGAACTTGATTAAAATCGTTGAACCAATCAGACACTGATTCTGGTTTAGATTAACGAAGAAGATGAAGTTTCAGTAGTATATATTTTTAATAAAAATCAAGATATATCTCGGGTTAGACACACAGTCCAGCGGTGGACTGTGTGCAAATAAAACACGCTTACGTACCGAGTTCGAATCTTGTCCCACGCACACTCGCCTTAATAAAAATGTTCCTTTTTTTTAACCGAACCGGATTCACTGCAATAGATGTTAAGTTTAATAAAAACCGGAATAATAACCAAGATGGACACACAGTCCAGTGGTGGACTGTGTGAACGTTTAATCACACGTCACGAGTTCGAGTCCGGACTACCGCACCGGTCCGGACAATTATCAAACTTTTTATTTAAAGCAGAAACGAAATTATTTAGTTTGTGTATAAGTATAATAAAAATCAGATTATTTAACAAGTTAGACACACAGTCCAGCGGTGGACTGTGTGTTAACTTAAACCACAGGTCCCGGGTTCGAGACCTGTGGCGAGCACCGAGTTATGCAATTAAATCGTTTTTTAAATAAATGATTTTCGGATTAATCTAATTAGTATATAAATAGAATTAAAAACAGAAATATTTCGGGTTAGACACGTAGCTCAGTTGGTATAGCTGCGTGCACGCGTACGGGAGGTCTCGGGTTCCAGCCTCACCCGGCGCACACTTATTACAGACCGAACCGGTCAACAAGTCAACAAGTCAACGGTCAAACAAGTCAAAGTCAACGGTCAAAAAGTCAACATTTTTTTATTATTTTTATTTATTTATTTTATTTAAAAATCAATTAAAAATACTTAAAAATAACATTTTTAAGGTTAGAAAATAGCCATAAACTTACAAAAATACACCCAACAATCCTACTAAAATTGATTAATAAAATCCGTTTACTTACCGAACCATTATGCCATTATCTAGGTTAGTTTCACTCGTGGTTAAATCAAACTTCGTGCGCATTCAACATGATCAACCGAACGCACCCAATGTGAGTGAATCTTACAACTCCCCTTTTTAATTACACGTTTTGGGGTGTGTCATGTGTCACCAAAATTAACTCGTTTATTTAAACTTGTACCATACCATATTGTGATCTAAACTTAGATTGTATATATTGTTTGTAGTTATGTATTTCATATTGTCAAGTTATATACAATTCATTCATTAGGCCCATCAGTTCCTCGTGGGAGACGAGTTGAGCAACGCATGCCTCAAAACAAATCCATTATTGTTCGTGTGTGTATTATTTAGTTTATATTGTTTGTAGTTATGTATTTCATATTGTCAATTATATGCAAATCATTCATTAGGCCCATAAGTTCCTCGTGGGAGACGAGTTGAGCAACGCGTGCCTCAAAACGATCCATTATTGTTCATGTGTGCATTATTTAATATTAAATGATTGGTGAATAAGTTTACATCTATTTTTACTCATGTGTGGTTGTGCACTTTATTTTATAATCAATTAAATAAACTTGTTCAAATGTTTTTCATAGGATTCACTCGCCAACTTTTTGTTGATCCAAAAACCATTTTTACACATGATACAGGTGAACAGGATGAAGCAAGGAAAACATAGGAAATGCCTTAGAAGAAAACAATGAAGTCTAGAATGATGTTTAGGACATGATGTAATTATGATTGTAAATTTCTCATTAAAGTGTATTAATGAATATGAAACGTTAAAATAAATGTCATGAGCTTTGATGATAACCAATCATGCCCCGATCACCTTTTCAGCTGCGGGTCGGGGTGTGACATGGTAACACTTATGACATATATCCATCATAATAATGCTACCCTAAATATTATATGAATAAGAAAACTACAAGAAACGAGTGCCGCAATGCAAAGTGTCGCCCCACAGCATCGCACAGGTACCCTACTATAACTACCTATATATAAAAGAGAAGAACTTTAACAATGCCTACATATTAACTTACACAAACCATTTTGCTAACATGAGCCTTCTACTTTTTTTCCCTATTTAACTATTTCTAAAAATTGTTATTTTTTTTACAATTTTATATTTTAGGGATACTGGCCTTTAGTAATCCCTACTAGACGTTATTGGCCATTGGCAGCCCCACTTTTTTTTATTCCCCCTGATAGCCCCACCTTTCAACTATTTTTCTCCACCGGTCGTTAAGTTTTTTTTTCCGAATTAGAAACTAACGTTTAAGGGCTTTTATCTAAACGAGGATACGAGTCTATTGATGTAAAAACTTACCTCGAAAAGATGCTTCAAACGACTTGATTTTTGTTAATTGGAAGAGTAAACACCGAATTGAAGCACCGTTTTCGTCGTTTGGAGCACAATTTCAACGTAAGTTTTACATCATTCGACTCATATCCTCGATGATCAAAAACCCTAAAACGTCAGTTTGTAATTTGGAAAAAAACTTAACGGAACTTAACTCCGTTAAATTTTTTAACTGAGGACCGGTGGAGGAAAAATAGTTGAAAGGTGGGACTATCAGGGGTAATAAAAAAGGTGGGATTGTGAATGACCAATAATGTCTAATAGAGATTATTAGATGCCAATATTCCTATATTTTATTATTATTTGCTTTTTTTTTACTTTTAATACATATTTAATCAAACAAGTTCGGCACATTTATTTTCTTTTCTTTTTTACTTTTAATTTTACGAATATTATATGTTTATTTTCTTTTTCGTTTTACTTTTGACTTTTCTTTATTATATAATTATTGTAAACAATTATATTTCTAGGGTGTTCAAAACAAGCAAAACTATAGTATCCCGAATTATCCGATATCAAAACGAATCCGAACTATCAAATATATGAATCTGAATTATACGATATACGAATTTTCGGATTCGGATAATGATTTTAAAAATTTTCGGATATTTCGGATATTCAAAATATCCGAAAATTCAATTTTTAATTTTTCTGGAAATCTGAATATCCGAGATTATCAGAAAAATATCCGAAAATTTATATTCGGATATCCGAAACTATCTGAAATATTCGGTTCCGAATATTAAAGTCACACCCCGATTTCCATGTGTATCCCGGTGGGCCTGGTGAGGAATACTGTGACGTAAGATTGGTATCATCATTGTCAAACAACACAGCACAACGGAAGTCTTGCATTTAAAATATTATTACAAACCGAAATGTTCAAATGTTTACATTACATATACAACGGCTCGTAATAAAATCCATAGGCGGATCATAAAAATATACAAAAAGATGTTCAACAGACTTTGGGTACAACTAAGGACTTGCAAGATCCTCTACGTCGCTACCGAGCAGCTCCCAGCCTATTAAGTGTTGTACCTGTAGCTTAGTCTTTTTAAAATACGTCAGTTTACACTGCTAAATACAAATAACCGACACATTTTGGAAATCTTTTCAAAATTTGTTTTTTTGGAGCACTTGGCACATTTTATAAATAACTTAGGATAGTTCAAAATGACATTGTATACAGTTTTACGAGTCTGTCAATACATATGGGGTCCGGTGCACATGATTAACCGACACGCCACTTTAAAATTCACAAGGAGTATATAAAATAATTTAGCATTAGCATCTGACGGGTATATGCCTACATCCCGTGCTTAGGTCGTGGCCGTTGGTAACTTAAATGAGCCGAGGATATCCAGGACACGGTGGAGTTAACCCCTAATGTTTAAGTTATCAGACAATAAGATTAAAATGGGTTATGAGATTTAGTAAAATCACAATCCGACAACATGATCCCATACCAGACCAAGCGGTAATAATTTACCGTATCCCAAGCCCTTATAGGGAAAATAGGTTAAAAGTATTTACCTGAGCTAATTATTCAAAGATTTTATAACTCAGTCGTTAATCAAATAGATAAGTAAAGGTGGCAATCTACTGGAAGGCTCTAGTCTGGAATGATAGTATTAATAACCAATTAGAATGCTAACGGGTCTCTTTAAGTTATAAACTCGGACCGGCTAGCTTAAATAATGAAATACGGTACGATACGCCAGATTAAGCGATGACCGAAATAGAATGTAGTTTAAAACCCAACAAGTATTAAGACTTTTTAATATGGGTAAAGTATTTACATTCTGGAATTTGAAGTAAAAATGATAAGGTTAAACCCGTTTCGTTAAATTACGTAAACTAGTCACGTAGGCTTAACCGTATGCATATAAACGATACCGGGTAACCAGATGAGTCATATACAAGTTCAATATGCCATTATACTTTAAACATGTTATAATATCAGTAGGATATCAACATGTATGCTCATTAAGGTTTTAAAATCAAGTTAAAGCCTCACAAGGGCGTTTTGGTCATTTTATGACTTATAAAAGGAGCTTGCAAGTAAACTGATGTCATGGTCATAAACATTCTGGAAAAATATTTAATTTTTGATGTTATATCAGTAGGATATCAAATATATGTGTGGTTTATAGTTGAAGGCCAAACTATGCACCGTATGGGCATTTTGGTGATTTCACACATAGTTTTGATAGCTTATTTGGGATTCTGAGTTCAGAACAAGTACCTACTGTAAAAAGATTAAAATAATTTTTTATAATCAGTAGGTAACAAGTCTTGATAGTTAGATATGGTTTTAACCCATACTATGTCCCGAAAAGGCGTCAAAGTCGTTAAATGACAATTTAAGTGATGTTTAATGAAAACTAATGTTGTGATCAGGTTTGTATGATGAAAATATGTTATTTAATATAACATATCAGTAGGTAAAAAGTTTTATTATAAAATCCATCATTAAAACCAATTTAGGTGTCGTAAGGGCATTATCGTCATTTAAGGACTAAATACAAGAACTTGCATATAAACTTAGTTTATAACCAGATTTATAACATCAAAATATATCAATCAATTTAACATATCAGTATATAATTCATTTGCATGCTCATTGTTGGATCGTCTCCCGTTTAGCTTAGGAACCTAAATTGTTTCTATTGTCCATACAAGCGGAAATTATATGACTAGATTAACCGAATATGCAAGATTTACTGTTTAAACATTGTTTTATTGATCATAGTAGTTCAATACATTCAGATCCGGATCCAGCAGAGCTTAGCCGTCAGAGTGACAAAGTTGCAGAAGTTACAAATGAAGGAATCAAGACCTCTATTTATAGAGTTGCAAGTTCGCTAGGAGGTGATCAAGTTCGGGCGAACTTGACTTGATCAAGTTCGGCCGAACTTGATCTTACAATGTTATTCCGGGCGAACTTGTAACCTATTTACATAAATAACCTTCATTTTCTAGTCTAATCTAGCCAAAACTATACAGACTCGATCCAAGACTAAGACAGACATTATGCACTAACAGACTCCCCCTTGGATATTGTCTTCGTCTTGATCAGTCTTTAAAGCTCTACTTTTGTCTGACACGCCCAAAGAAGTTCTTGATTGGCTTTTTACGACGTTCTTGCTCTGGAATCGGCTTCTGATCTGTAGGTGGCACTTTTGTCATGAATTGAAACCTTCTAAGTCTCGCATCCCTACCCATTTCATGTATACGTTAAATACGCGCTTCTTCCTTCAAAAACTCTTTGCGTTCAAGCTCTCTCCAGCTCGATTCCCACATTCTACCAGAGTTAACTTCATGTGCATAGCAGACATTTACGACCCTATGATATTGCATCGCTTGCTCTTTTTCACGTTCTTCAAAACATATCTTGCTGTAGAATAGACATTTGATATCCTCCTTCGAGCAGTTTACTAGCCACATCGGGTCTAGTATCCGAATCGTTCTCCACAGCCCTCTCAACCCTTCTGATCCAAACATTTCAACCCTTTCGATCCAAACATTTCAACCCTTTCCTAAGTGATATCCAAATGTTCTTCAAACTTTAGAACAATCACTGCTTCACAAGTATTAGGATCAACCTGCCACCACCTAAATAAAGGATATAAGTTCTGTTCAATCGGCATTAAGGGCATACTCCTCATCGCTCGTGGACGTTTCATTATCAACATTATGTCTTTTATCCCAAGCTTCTTATCTGTTTTGATGCGACACTTAGGAATGAAAGGCTTCCAATACCTGAAACCTTTTGTTGCTTCAAACTTGATCACTTTTGTTCACGTGGCATCTTTTTAAACCAGGACTTCTTCGCTTGCGCAATCTCTTCCTTTATCATCGATTTAGGGATTTTTCCTTGTCGTACAAACTCTTCGATCTTTTCTTTCAACATATCTTCGTTTAGCTGTTCGTACATCTCTTCGAAAGTTGGAAAACTATCTGTGTTCTGACCGACGTACTTCTCAGCTTCATCTTTTTCATCATCAAGAAGACCAATCTTCAACAATAACTTTGTTGTACTCATCAGCTTCATATCTACGCTTGTAGTGATACTCGTTCGGCTCAAACGTATTCACATTCAGAACTTGCTCTTCGAAATCCAAATCGAATGATTCTGCATCAACATCAATCAGCTTTGCTAAATCTTCCTTCGAATAGTTATGCACATATTCACCTTCTTCAACGTTGTGTTCGAGCATCAAAATCAAAGGCTTTATAGGAACCGCAGCAACAGGCATAGCTGTAACAATAGCATCAGACATATCAACATCCTCTTTTTGCTCTGCATCCCCTGTTTGCTCCCCCTGAGTTTGATCTTCCATCATATTCGATTCATCATTTAGTAACGAAGTGAAACCAAACTCTTCATTCACTTTCGCATCAACCACTTTAAGACTGACTCCACCCTGATCATCATCATCATTACCACCATCGTTGTCAGAGTCGTCTTTTGTATCGTCTGCATTATCATCATCATCGTCTTTATCTTCAGCTTCATCATCGTCCTTCTTTTCAGATTCTGTTTCAGGAACAACCACACTAGACTCCGAAGCGTTTGCAGACTCAGCTATTGGCTCAGTAATCTCGAGCATACTTTCTATAACATTCTTTCCCTTGCCCTGTTCAACCAGTTCTTTCTCTACTTTATCTTTGGCTTCCTGCATATCTATACGAGCATATTCAGCTTCAAAATCAATCCCCAAACTATTCGTCAGAACTTTCTGCAGTTTGTTGAATCGTTGATCATTCATCTCGCGCTCAGATCGTAATTCTGCTATCTCTTTGAGTAATCTTTCATTAGCGTCTGCTAGCTTTCAATTAGGGCCTTTAAGTAGCCTCTGTCGCCTCCTAAGAACTTGACTTTATCAGTCAGAATCTCTTTCTCAACTTCACTTTGCTTTATCAATCTTTCTAACTCAGCTTTCTCTGTCTTGTTCTTAGCAACTTTGTCTTCCAGAATTTTTACACGCTTTTCAAGAACATCAACGTTTGATTCTGGGAAGAAATCATTCAGATCTTGAATATCTATCGCCTCATTTGGAATATCACCAAATAGCTTCGATTTTGGAGGAGTCTTTGGCGTCAATTTCGGCGTACTCTTTGGTGTAGACGCTTTCGGTGTTGGACTTTCAGGTTGAACAATTTTAAGATCTGGAGATTGAATAACTAGAACTTCAAGTAATTCAGACTCAGGAAGTTCTTGCGTAACTCCTGTCTGTACTCGTGTCTCTTGAGAAGCAGATGATTGTTTTGTTGTTGCCGTAGGAGGTTCTTGTGTTGCTCCTGTAGATTTTGCAGCAGAAGGTTCTTGTGTGACTTATGTGCTTTTAGGCTTTCCAACATATCGGCGGCTCTTTGGTTTCTTACTTTTCTTTCCTTTCGTCTTTGGAGACCCTGTAGTCTTCGTAGATATATCAGTTGCTGAAGACTTTACTCGTTTCGTTTTCTTCTTTGGTCTCTCCTCATCTGAATCTTTTTCTTGTTCAGGATCATAATCTGCATCAGTCTCTTCTATTTTCTCTGCAGCAGATTCAGCAATAGCTATCTTTGTTTGAATTTCCAGAGAATCATCACTATCATTTTCTTCATTATCTGATGTCACAGATATCACATCATCCTTTTGTGTTGTTTTCTCTGTTTCTTGACTCTCAATAACGACCGCTGCACTAGAACCAGCTTCTTGTTGAATATTCACATGCTCATCTTCATCAACTAACATCGTATCAACTTTCTTAGGCTTTCGCGAGCCTTTCTTTTTCTCCTGAACAACAACCTTCTTCAAGAACCAATCATTTCTTTTCTCTTTGAAAGTAGATAACCATTCAAGCTCAGCATTTCTTTCATTTTCATCACCGCTATTGACTTTCCTCCACTTATATTCTGGCGGCGCAATGCAGTTCTCAGAATTAATAGCACCAAATAGAGGCTTAGCAATAGGTGCTGACGACTGCTTCTGGAATGTGATAAGTTTCTTAACGGTCGTATCATCCAGATGACTAAGATACATAATATCATTTGGATCCTTGGCAATCTTCTTAAATTTGTCATCGATCAACATTTGTACGAATCTTGGATACATCACCAATCTATTCGATCCCATGTTGTTTTTCATGTGCGTGAAAACTAGCTTCGAATAGTTGAACCTCTTGTTCAGAATAAGCGTCGTGGCCATATATTCCTAATAATCTTGCACATCGTCTAATCCGGCTTTACGATGGCTAAATGCATGTATAATTGCGTGCATCAAGAACTTGTGAGGATTAGGGCCAGATCCTTTCTTCAGTGTAGACTCATTACGTGCCCCTTATACCCCATTCTACAGAAACAACCTCTAACCATCCTCTCATCCGGCATCATCGGATCATTAGCTGCATTGTTGAATTCTAGAACTTTGCGTATATAAGCTTCTGTCACAGTAATTTCTTTATCTTCATTACCTTCACGAACCACTGATGTAATTGTCGTATCATCTTCATTCAGAGCTACGGACATCTAAAATCTATTGACATGCGACCTATAGACCACTGTCTTTTCTATGATCGCCTTATGTATTGGAATCCGTTCCATAAAACCAAGAATATCATTAAATGCATCCAGAGATGGACATATAGCTTTGTCTAGCGTGATGCATGTGTTGTGAAATTTATTGAACGACAACTGAATATTCTGCAAACACGTAAATCGAGACGAAACTAGTCGTAATTTTACAATTTTCACAAATTTTCATCAAGTTCGGGCGAACTTGATTAGCAATTTGACATTTCATTTGGTTAAGTTCGGGCGGACTTGCAATATAAACAAACACATTTCAAAACCATCAAGTCCGGGCGAACTTCTTAAACGGTATTAATCACTTTTCATACAAGTTCGGGCGAACTTGTTTAAGATTTATCAAAAACATTTTTACAAGTCCGGGCGAACTTGTGTTGATCATTTTCACAGATTTAATGGAAGTTCGGACGGACTTGTATCATCACCAGAGGACAAGTTCGGGTGAACTTGTCATCGTCCCAAACAATTCTGCAACAATCATATACATGATCTTCTGTATAAATTAATGACATTTATATGGTCGGTTTTGATTGTTTAACATGTGTCAAAGTCCCAATTTGTTCATTAAAGGTCCATGTCAAGTCCAACATTCAAGTTCAGATCGAAATCGTTCAAACTCGTACAATCTATGGTCCAAAACACTAATTCTCACCATAGCCATGACGAGTAATGTGCAAATCACCACTAATCAAACAACAATCGGACAACACTTTGTCGTATTGATGCCAATTTCAAAATTCCTTTTTCGCACTTTAAGTTCGCTCTTGTTGTGAATAACTAGTGATGAAGTTCGGGCGAACTTGTCTTCTATTTATAGATGACAAGTTCGGGCAAACTTATAGAACCAATAAGTTAAGATTAGATATAAGTTCGGGCGAACTTGATAACTGTTATCCCTTTCCAAGCATGTACAAGTTCGGTCAGACTTGTGTACAAGTCCGGGCGAACTTGATAACTTTTCAAACTTAGATTTTCAAAATTTTTAATTTAGACCCTGAACTTTTCAGATTTTACCAGTTTTAACAATCCACTCAGTTGACCAAGTCCAAGCTAATGACCTTTGTTAACCAATTTGTCTGCCAAGTCCAAGTTAATGACCTCGGTTCGACCCGTTATTAACAAACTGTTGAATTTTTTCAAAATCAAGTTTCAAATTAATGAACTTTTAATTGTTTTGGGTTATCAGATTTTACAGATTAGCTCCTAGCTCGTTGTCAATCAGATTCCCACCAGTTTAGCACCTTACCAGACTTCGAAGATCCGTTCTCCAACATTGGCTTGCTGAAAACAATGTAGAAACAAAATCTTTTTGTATTTTTGTAAGTTTTTGCTAAAACACATTGAAATTCTTTTTGGTTTTAATCTGTAAAGCAGATAAACTATGTACATAACAAAATAAACTAGGTATAAACATATTTACATACATATTTTGTGATTTCGTGTCTAAGGATCAAATCAGTTGATTGAGACATATCACCAGTACCGTTGACCTTTTTGATGACTTTAAGTTTTAAACTCGTTTACCTAGATTGTCGATATGTTTGTCCACTTAAACTTCAACACATTTCTCAATTGTTCCAAGATATGTTACGTATGAATTATGAAACTTGACTTAACTATGGTTCCCATCTCAGAATATACTCCCTATCAAGATTCCCTAGATTTCATCTTACAGGTGAGTATAGCGTAATTCATATCTGTATCTAGGTTATGCGAGACCTTGAGAGCTCAGGTTAGTACTACCGTACAGACAAAGAGATGAAGGCTCGTCTTTAAGGTGTGTTCCACTTAAGGAATCTTTTATGCACTGCAAATGATTAGATCTTTCGATACTTTTTAGTTTTGCATGCAGTTTAGGGGTTTATAGCAAAAGCATTATAGAATTTCTAGGCTATTGCTTCCGCAAAATCAGAAGAACTTGTATAATACCCCAGATATCAACTATCTATAAGGACCTCGTATCTCAGAATCAGGCAATCTCTCAAACGGAATTTCGGAGTACTAAGTCCATATATACGAGAGATGTTAATCCACAAGATTAAGCAGTTGGAAAATTTAGTTTATATCTCAGAAACAATTTACTGAATGTGTAAAACCTATCGACACATCCACAGTAAGACTTGTTTATCACTTTTTAAACTTTACATTTTTTTAGCATACTGTGATAGTCCACTGATGTACTATCATTTCCTTTGTGACACATAATTATTTTTGTCTTTTTCAATGTTTTTGTACTTTTTGAAAATTTTCAAATGTTTTTGAATTTTCAAATTTTCATATGTTTTTGTATTTTCTCAAATATTTCTCCCCCTAAAATCAAAAACATATTTTTGTATTTTAGTTTTTAAGAAATACTAATCTAAAAGATATACAAACCAATGTGGATCACGTGAACTCGTCGTTCGATCCGTATTCAACCTCTGCTTCCGCACCTGTCAGCAAATTTTTAATACCGTTAAGCCTCATGAGATATTTAAATCTTGTTAAAGGAAAAGCTTTGGTATAAAAATCAGCTTTTTGTTCATCGGTGTGGATTTTTTTTTATTTGCACCAACTTCTTTTCGTAGCAGTCACGAATGAAGTGATAACAAATTTCAATGTGTTTAGTTCGAGAGTGGTGAACAAGATTTTTAGTGATGTCGATTGTTGCCTTGTTATCTACACATAAAGGCGTATCAAGAAACTGCAATCCAAAGTCCCTCATCTATTGTTGAATCCAAAGGATTTGAGAACAACACCTGGAAGCAGAAATGTATTCTGCCTCACAGGTAGAAAGAGAGACCGTGGTTTGTTGCTTGCATTGCCACGTTACTAAGCGTGTTCCAAAGAACTGGCAACCGACCGTTGTAGATTTAGAATTCAACTTGTCCACCCCAAAGTCCGAATAAGCGTATCCCGTTAGATCAAAATTATCGTTCTTTGGATACCACAAGCCGGTGCTTAGACATCCCTTCAGGTAACGGAATATTCGCTTTACTATCTGCATGTGTGACACTCGAGGACAGGACTGATATCTCACGCAAAGACAGGTAGGATACATGATATCTGGGCGAGATGCTGTCAGATACATCAGAGATCCTATCATCGACCGATAGAGCGTATCATCCACTTTGGTTCCTGTCTCGTCAATGCAAATCCCATGGTTCAGTGCCAGAGGAGTCGAAAGCAGCTTCGAGCTATCCATTTCAAACTTCTTCAGAATATCGTGAACGTATTTCGTTTGATGAATGAATATGCCGTCTAGTAACTGATCGACCTGTAATCCGAGAAAGAATTTCATTTCACCCATTGAGGACATCTCGAATTTTTCTTCATGATCTTTTTGAACTCTTTGCAAAGACTATCATCCATTGAACCAAAGATGATATCATCCACATAGATTTGTACGATGATTAGATGGTTTCCGACTTCCTTGGTAAACAATGTACCATCCACTGTGCCTCTTGTAAAGCCGTTTCCAATGAGATGTTGAGATAACGTCTTGTACCAAGCTCTCCAGGCTTGATGTAATTCGTATAGGGCTTTGTCTAGGAGATAAGCTTTGTTCTTGTTTAGCGGATCGACGAAACCCGGTGGTTGGCGGATGTACACTTGTTCACGTAGCTTACCATAGAGAAATGCGGATTTCACATCTAATTGGTACACCTTAAAACCTTTCCAAGCTGCGAATGCAAGGAAAATGCGGATTGACTCTAAACGTGCAACCAGTAAATAAACTTCTGTATAGTCAATTCCTTCTTGCTGGTGGAAACCTTTGACAACCAACCGAGCTTTGTTTCTAACAATCACCCCCGATCATCCCTTTTACACTTGAAGACACACCTGTTTCTATAGCTTTCTGCTTCGGTGGTAAATCTACAAGCCTCCAAACTCCCAGTTTCTCAAATTGTACCAATTCCTCTTACATTGCTATCACCCAGTTCTCGTCACCCAGAGCTTCATTTACAGTCTTCGGCTCTATTTGAGATATGAAACATGAATAGTAGCAGTAGTCTTGAGTAGGAGCAACTCGGGTATAGAAACAACTTAGTGCTTTGTTGATTTGGCTTCTTGTTTGCACACCAGTCTGTAATTCACCAATAATATTCATTGAAGGATGATATGAGTAAGATTGTGGCATCTCCTAGCTAGGAACATCAACAGAGCTTTGCTGATTTGTAACATTCAGATCAATGATCAAATCTACTTCAGGAGCACTAGATGTAGCTTCATTTTGATTGCTTGGGCTAGCAGATTGATTCAACATGTTGGATATCTGCTCGGATTCTTCATCGGAAGAAGATTCTTCATCATCATCATAAGTCGGAGCTACATCGGAGTCGGAATTCTGATTCTTAGCAGTATTGGGCTCTGAGGTTGTATTTTCTGGTTTAGTGGAAACATTGCTGGAGTTGAAGTAGGTTCTGCTTCTACTTCAGAAACTTGTTCAAGCGGGACACTACTGTTACTCGGACCTGCACCAGAAGATGAAGTACCCAACGTGGGTTGATTAACCACAATTAGCCTTAGAATATGTTCTTGGTTTACTGACTGTTGAAGATAATAAAGCGCTGCAAGTTCTTCATCAGAAGGTTCTTCCGACAAGTCGAATGACTTCCACAAATCTTGATAATTGAACAACCACGCATCGCCTTTTCTCTGAATAGGAGTTGTGTACCGAAAGCATTCTACGTGTTGTGCTTCGATCACTTTTCTCAATGCGGGAACATAGACTCTCCTAAGCGGACTAGCATACCTGACAAAGAAACCTTCAAGCGATTTGGCACCAAATTTACCATCTTGATCAATCACTGTACATGGTGCACCAAATGGCTCTAGATATTTCAGATTTGGTTTCCTTCGGTTGATCATTTCAAAACATGTCTTTTTAGTCGGTTTGACAGTTAAGACCATGTTTAGTGTGTAGCATGCCGCAGCAACCGCCTCACTCCAGAAGCTAACAGGAAGTTTTGAGTCTGCAAGCATGGTTCTTGCTGTCTCGATCAAAGTTCTATTCTTCCTCTCAGCTACGCCATTTTGTTGTGGAGTATACGGCGCACTGAATTCATGCAGAATCCCTTTGGCGTTGCAAAACTCTTTCATCTTGTTGTTCTTGAATTCCGTGCCATTATCGCTTCGAATCCGTCCGACGGGCAGATGATAAAGATTTTCGAGCTTCTGAAAAGAATCACCAAATTATCGAACGTTTCATCCTTTCATTCTTGAAAGAAAACCCATGAATATCGAGAGTAGTCATCCGTCACAACCAAGCAATATAGATCTCCGGATATACTTCGTACATTTACCGGTCCAAAAAGATCTATATGCAGACGTTCAAGCGGCAGTTTAATAGAATTCAGAATCTTCTTTGGATGACATTTCTTCTTCTGCTTCCCTTTCTTGCATTCCAGACAGTGATCTATCATGTGGAAGCTTCAAAGATTCACCCCCTCGACTAACTCGTTATGAACCAGAAAATTCATTTTTCTCATATGAATGTGTCCCATTTTTCTATGCCATAAGATTGAATCTTTCTCCATGGCTTTAGTCAGAAAACATTGTGCCGATTTTGATGATGTTGTAGTGTTGCCCATATCTAACACATAAAGATAATTTTCTCGCGGCGCACGCATGAGAATCCAATCATCGGGAATTTTGAAACCCGGCTTTAATATCATGCACTCTTTGTCGTTGAAATGCACCGTGAACTGTTTATCACAAATCTGCGAGATGCTTAGAAGATTGTTCTCTAGCTCAGCAATATAATTCACACGATCAAACGATACAACGCCATTTGAGAGTTTTCCTTCGGCGACGATCCTTCGTCCTTTATTACCGGCAAAGCCAACATATCCACCGTTTATAGCTTTGATGTCGAATAGAAGAGCTTTCATCCCTGTCATGTGTCTT
This sequence comes from Scalesia atractyloides, assembly GCA_947069175.1. NCBI lineage: Eukaryota > Viridiplantae > Streptophyta > Magnoliopsida > Asterales > Asteraceae > Scalesia > Scalesia atractyloides. The sequence goes on from CAMTDV010000030.1 coordinate 37,076,550, forward strand.
GACGCTCCAATATCCAGAATCCACTTTGAAAGAACGGATCTTTGGAGCCCCTACACATATTAGCATTCAGTTAAAAAGCGCGACCCAAGCCTTCTTGGTCTTGGGTTTGGGATAAAAAGCTTCGTAATCATCCTCATAATCTCCATCTAAGCCTCCACTGTCATTTTCATTTTCAAAGTTAACTTTCTTTTTACCTTTTGATGATTTGATACCGATTGAAGATTTAACAGTTTCAGTTTTGGTCTCAGATTTTGACTCTTTGTTGTTACCAGTCTTAACAGGCTTAGACTTAGTAACTTCAGACGTTGATGACTTCTTTTTAGCAATCTCGGCTTGTGATTTTACTTGTGCCTTTTTTATGTAAAACTTTGATTCATTTGACTTGGAAGTTTCACCTTTTTCAAAGTTGAGTTTTCAAATTTAGTTTTAGGTTTAACTTCAAGTTTAGATTCATTTCTTTTCAGAATTGTGACAGGTTTTACAAACTCTGGTTGCTTAGGCTTTTCAACATCTGAACTTGTTTTCCTTCGAGCATAGACCGGCTTAGATTTCGGACACTTGCGTGCAATGTGACCAACTTCATGGCATTTAAAGCAAGTCCGATCATCATGAGAATGTCCACTAGTGGGTTTTACACCACTTGTGGTTTTGGCCTTATCTCGAAGTTCTTTTTCTTTCTTAAATTCATCGTTTGATTGCTTTCCAATCAAACTTTCTTCTTGAACCGTGCTTGTCCCATAAACGAATGTCATGTTTTTATCTTTGTATTCGCGAAATGGTGACATTTTCTTACTCGGTTCTTCTTCAACATCTAAACCCAGCCCTGCTCTCCTATGTTCCTAAAAGTCACCACCATTTCTTCGGTAGTTGTTTCTTTTAGGTTTAGAGTAAAATTTCTTTTCATTGATTTCCAAATCTTCTGATGAAACTTCAACGAGTTTGAAGAATTTGTCAAGCTGATCTTCCTTCACATTCCGAATCGGAAAGCTATCGTCGAAGTATAGTCTATCAGAATCCTTAACTTTGTACATGACAACGTTAGGATCATCACTTAGGCTATCTTCCGATGATTTGTCGTCATCTTCGGATTGTGAATCTGAATTGTTCGAACTCGAGTTGGCGCTCTCATAACTGTCGTCACCAGATTCACTCAAGACATTATCAACAACTTGCTTAACCACTGCTTCACCATCATCACTCATGTAGGTTATATCAATGTTCTCAGACAACTCATTTTTCTTTTCGGTTAAAAGTTCAATGTTGAGCGCCTTTTCCATCCCCTCGGCCTTTTTGCGACAATATTTTTTGCATAGGGGTGGTAGCATTGGTATAGTCTCCATGTTTCTTACCTTTTGCTTTCTGAACATTTTCTTCCGACTGAATAGTAGGAAGAATGTGATCAATGACGTAGGCATTAGTGGTATAGCTCTTTAGAAGCTGTCGAACCATTTCGGTTTCGATTTTCATGTCTTGTAGCTCTTGTTTTACTTCAGCAATGTTATTAATGTAAACTTTAATAGCTTTTTGTTTTTCCATTAAAGTAGCTTTTAACATTCTGATAGTATCATCATGTTCAATGTTATTTCTATCAAGCATACCATAATCATCTTTCATTTTGTCATATGCCTCCTTCATTGTGCGATAATCGTATTTGAAATTATTATTATGCACATTGAGTTCGGTTATGATCTGAGACTTTTCAGCACATTGAACACACGGTTCAGCACATTTCGTACATGGTTCTCAACCTCGACGACTTATACTTTAACCACTTCCTTTTCTACAACCTTTACCTCTGGACCTACCTTTGTAAGATTTGCCATCATAGCCTTGTTGGCAATCTCTGTGAGGTTTTCTTCATTCATCTCTTTGGTCGTGTTAATGACCTCTTTAATCACTAGTTTCTCCTCAGCAACTTGCTCCACAGATTTTGAATCGCCAAAACATCCTGCAAAACTAGTAGACAAGTTAGGTGAAAGGATACTCTGCACCTTTATGTGGTGATAGATTTCCTCTACTTCAGCTTGCTGCATGTATTCTTCTAGTAATGCACTTTCCATGGCTGCATCCTGATCAGATGTGTCTTCTACGATCTCAGCCATAAGAGCAACACCGGTCTTCTTGGCAATATAAGAGTTCCAATCAAAACCGTCATCTTCATTTGAAGCGACCATTGCCTTTTCTGTGTTGTTGGTTGGTTTCTCTTGGATTTCGACTTGAGTCTTCTTTCGGAAAGGCTTGTATTGTAGTGACTTCTTGTAGTATTCACTGCCACCTCCAAATGGACTTTGATTACCAGTTGCTTCAGGATTCTTGCATTCTCTTTTAAAGTGCCATTTCGGTCGGCATCTGAATCAGGTAACCTTCGTTTTGTCAAACCCCAATTTGTTGGTTGAATTTCCGATATCTCTGCCGGTTAGAGCAACAAACTTAGTAACCCTCCGAATGATCGATGCTAAGGACCATTTGATGTCCATCATTTCAAGTTTTTCTTCATCTACTTGATCATAATCTTCGGCGGTCATTTCCGGATTACCAATTTTCCCGGCCACCAAGCTTTCATATGATTCTAACACTGTGGCGAGAAGTGCCATGTGTTGTTTGGCAACTTGTTCAGAAACGAGATTGTTTAGATTAACAGCAATGTTGCATTTGTACACATTTGGATCAGAATTTGATTGATTATTCTGATTTGCTTGATTCTGATATGGAGAATTTGAACCAGTGCTTGGAAACAAAGAACTCTGCGGACTCTGATCATATTTTGGATATGATTGTGTTTGACTCTGTGGCGAATGATTCGAAGAATTCAGATTCGCGCTAAAAGCAGTTTGAATTTTCGGGCCAGTGATATTATCTTGAGCTCCTGACTTGTAGTATAGCCCTACATCTTGAGTCACATTAGCGTTCTTTGATTTTATTATCTTCAACAACTCCATCTCATGTCCTTCCAGTTTATCAATGAATGTGGCCAGTTTGAAGAACTCCCAACTCGCACTTTCTTTGAGCACCATGAGATAAGTCGTCCACTCACCCTCAGGTAAAGCATCAGCTAGCTTATCAATGTATTCTTCTTCTGTTTTCTCAAGCCCGTGTCTCCTCATGATCACTTTCAGATGACAAAATCTTTCGATCATTTGTTTCATCGTTTCCCCTTTAATCATCGTAAATATGTCAAATTCTTTCATATTCAATGCTTTCTTGCTTTTGACCATTTCTGCACTTCCCTGGTATTTGTTCTTCAAAGATTTCCATAGCTCTTGTGTAGTCTTGAATTCCGGTAGAAGCACCAAAATATCTTCTTTCACCGACTGTTGGATCAAGCTCATCATTTTCTTCTCGGCGACCTAAGCATCTTTCTGTAAAGTTGAGAACTTGCTGATGTCGATAACATTCTCATTCTCATCTCTGGGCCACGTATAACCAGTCTCTATTGCCACCCAGCTGTGGAAATATGTATCTTGGACCCAATTCATAAACTTCTCTTTCCATCCCTCATATTCGTCCATACACATGAGTTTTGGAGGTTTTACAGACATGCCCATCTCGTTGTCGATGTTCACTTGATTTACCATCTCAGTGTTTGACGTTGTTGTAGTCATGAATGCAGTGTAAAGATCTCCCATCTTGAAAAACGACGAATTTTACTGAAAAACACACGTTCCCAAACTTTGAAAAACGATCAGTACACTGACAAGTTCGGGCGAACTTGCAGTAGGATGAAATATCATATTTTGATTATCACAAGTTCGGGTGAACTTATGATTGATTTTTGAAAAATTCTTCCCGAGTTCGGGCGAACTTGTTGATTTTCAAGAGAGATGTTAAGTTCGGGCGAACTTATGCTAAGATTTCAACAAATTCTAATCAAGTTCGAGCGAACTTAATACAATTGAAGAAAAAACAGATAAGTTCGAGCCGACTTGTATATAAACCTTGAAATATCGTTCAAGTTCGGGTGAACTTGATTAAAATCCAAGAATTTTAATCAAGTCCGAGCGAACTGGATGTCAAGTTCGGCCAGAATGAGTTTGCAAATCATGGTTTTTTGAACTTTTTGATATCAATTCGTTTGAATTTGATGTCCAAACTCTCAGTGGTTTACCACAAGTGTATTTTACATGACATATTAAAAAATTAGCAACTTTTATCCCTGAAGTCATTGTTTTCTTTGAAAAATGAAGAAAAATGGTAGAAAGAGGTAGAATAAGAGTAGATCTTGCTATAATTGCACCAATTTAGGTACCGTGGCTCTGATACCACTTGTTAGATCGTCTCCCATTTAGCTTAGGAACCTAAATTGTTTCTATTGTCCATACAAGAGGAAATTATATGACAAGATTAACCGAATATGCAAGATTTACTGTTAAACGTTGTTTTATTGATCATAATAGCTTAATACATTCAGATCCGGATCCAGCAGAGCTTCGCCGTCAGAGTGACAAAGTTGCAGAAGTTACAAATGAAGGAATCAAGACCTCTATTTATAGAGTTGCAAGTTCGCTAGGAGGTGATCAAGTTCGGGCGAACTTGACTTGATCATGTTCGGCCGAACTTGATCTTACAATGTTATTCCGGGCGAACTTGTAACCTATTTACATAAATAACCTTCATTTTCTAGTCTAATCTAGCCAAAACTATACAGACTTGATCCAAGACTAAGACATAGACATTATGCACTAACACTCATTTGTATTTAAAACCTCATTTTTAAACAAAAGGGCATTTAGTCAACATAAGGCATAATAACGGAACTTGTGACATAAACTCAGATTACTATATGACCATGTAATATAACACAAGAGGGTTATACTACAACATAATATGGTCATAATGAAACTTAGAATCAGTAGCTAAAGTTGCTAATTCGGGTCGGAATCGAAAGTCAAAGCAGAAGTCAAACTTTGCGACTTTCAGTTGCGAACCGACCTTAAACCTGGAATTGACGAACCAAACATGTTTACACATGTGCTAATAATTATTACCAAATTATTAAAGTGTTAAAACATATTTTACAACACCTATATTATCAAATATGAATTATGTCACACCCCGACCCGCAGCGGAAATAAGAGTCGGGGCATAATTGGGTTATCACCAAAGCACATGACATTTACTATTATGTTTCATAATTAATGAAGTCAAAGTTACATTTTCAAACATCCAAACATGTTCATTCAATACAAGAGAAAATAACCAAACATAACAATCCAAATACTAAATCGTTTTATTCTTCTAATCCAGGTCCTATGTGTTCCTAGCTGCTGCTGGTTCACCTGTATCATGTGTAAAATGGGAGGTTTTGGGTCAACATAAGTTGGCGAGTGAACCTTATTAGATAAACATTTGATAATGATTTTATGGTTAGTTTATCAATAAAATATTGTGCATAATCATAAAAGAGCAAATGTAAGTAATCAAGCATTGGCAAATAGCAGTTACAATTATAACCTACAATAACACTTGATAGCATACATGAGCATACCAATATCATACGATAATTAACATAAATGAACTGTGCGATCAAGGCTCAATCAAACGGAGTCGATCGTATTGCATGAACTGGAAATGTAAATTGAACTGTGCGATCAAGGCTCAATCAAACGGAGCCGATCGTATTGCATGTATTGAAATGTAAAATGAAATGACCGATCAAGGCTCAATCAAACGGAGCCGATCGTGCGGGCACGCCACAGATCAACCGCATAATAAAATGGGGATCAAGCTCAACCTCATGGATGGGGAGCTGCGGCCTCGGCAAATGCATGTACTGAAATAATAATTTGCATCCAATAATAACTACTTAACAGCAACAAACTAATACACATGTCATGATATGATGTATGCACAATAGTTTCGTTATAATATGTAAATAAACAAAGACACATGATACACCCCAAAAACGTGATTAAAACGGGGAATTTGAAAGGTTCACTCACATTGGGTGCGTTGAATTGAAGATGGTGAGATGCGCACGATTTGGATGAGCTGATCGACGAGGAATACTAACCTAAATAATAATGGAAAAATATATTAAATGGATGGATTTTATTAAGGATTTTAATGGGATTTTTAGATATATTTTTGTGAGTTTATGGCTATTTTCTATCTTTAAAAAAAATGTTATTTTTAAGTATTTTTAATTGATTTTTAAATTAAAATAAACAAATAAAAATATAAAAAAAAATTATTATTTTTTTACTGTTGACCGTTGACCGGTTCGGTCAGCGGATATTTCTGCGCCGGGCGGGATTCGAACCGGCAACCTTCCGTTCACGTGCACGTAGCTCTACCATCTGAGCTACGTGACTAACCCGTTATAAACTCAGTTTTAATTATATTTATATACTTATTTGTATTAACCGAAAATTCCCTTATTTACAAAAACTTTTTAATTCAATTGACCGGTGCTCGTGACAAGATTCGAACGCGCGACGTGAAGTTCATTTTGCACACAGTCCACCGCTGGACTGTGTGTCTAACCCGGTTATATTCTTGGTTTTTATACTTAACAACTACCTGTTTTAACCCGGGTTAGTTCATGATTAAAAAGGAATGTTAAACACAAGCGTGCGCGTAGCAAGGATCGAACTCGGGACGTGAATATGAAATTTGCACACAGTCCACCGCTGGACTGTGTGTCTAACCCATTTATAATCCGGATTTTAATTACTCTTATATTCTGATATAACTTCATCTTCTTCGTCGGATTACACGGTCAGCATAATTCGATTGGTTAGGATTGATTTGTGATTTACAAAGTTCTTAGACATTAACAGTAATTCAAGGGTAAGGAATGGAGAGAGTTTAAGGAACAGAATTTACCGATTGAAGATATTCACAGAAATCCGGCGAAGGTTCGTCGGTATTGGAAATGAACTCCGACTGTTGAACCAATTAACAGCGTTGATCGATTACTCATAAAGTTGTGTCACTTAAACAAGGTTTAAAAGAAGTTTTGGATATCATACCAGTTCACAGTTGGATTCCGGCAGTCTCAGAAACTTTCCGGCGAAGATAAGATTTCCGATAAACGTTGGCTAAGATTGATTCTGATGATGGAGTTGTGTTAGAGATTGACTAATCACATGTTTTAAACAAAAAGAGTCGAAGGAATTACCGTGAGAATGTGAGTCCCGGTTTTCCGGTGATTTGCAGAAAAATTCCGGCGATCTGATTCAGAAGATATTATGGTTCAGGAATGCGACGAAAATGAAATTGAATGTTGTTGTGATAGTTTTGAATCGTGCAAATGATCGGAAACTTGAATTAAATCAGAACTTGATAAATTTTTGGTTTCAAAAGCCGAAATGATGAAGCTTTAAGTTAAATCAATTCTGACTTAATTGAAAACCGTCGCACATCGGTTATAACTGAAATTGTGAGGTAAACAATCGATTTAACGATTGGTTTGCCGATTATCGGTTTTCAGATGGCATCATCGGTTAAATCGAGTTTGTGTATAAGTTCCTTTTGCTTTCCTAGTGTTAACAGAAAATACGTTGAGCGGAGTGGTTTAGGGAATAGATGTTAAGTCGTTTAAAGACTCAGCTGACCCGGGTTCGAGTCCCGGCAGCTTCAAATGTTTTTTATTTATTTTATTTTAACTTTTTATCAAATATAATTTTTATAGTTTAGTTTATTTATTAATTATGTAACGTTTACACTCAAAATAATCATAAATAATTAACGAAACTTTTATAACTTGGTACAAGATTACAAAACGGAGCGGGTTTTGGAGACCCGATTTTTACAAATGTTACAGTATCCCCTACTTTTAGGAATTTCGTCCCGAAATTTAAACAGTTGAAGTAGTAGGAAAAAGATGCGGGTATTTTTCACGCATTGAGTCTTCATGTTCCCAAGTAAACTCAGGTCCCCGTTTTGACTCCCAGCGTACCCTAACAATTGGAATGCGACTTCGCCGAAGACGCTTTTCTCTATAGTCCATAATCTCCACTGGTCTTTCAATAAAATGCATGGATTCATCAATCTGAATATCTTCCAGTGGAATATGAAGATTCTCATCAGCGAGGCACTTCTTCAAGTTCGACACGTGGAATGTGAGATGAATCCTGTCGAGTTCTTCCGGTAGGTCAAGCTTGTATGCTACAGGACCTACTCTTTCGAGTATCTTGAAAGGTCCTACGTAACGTGGTGCTAGCTTTCCCTTTTGACCAAAACGAACTACTCCCTTCCACGGTGATACTTTTAAAAGCACATGATCACCAATGCTAAACTCCAAGGGCTTCCGTCGTTTATCTGCGTAACTCTTTTGACGACTTTGAGCCGCTAGAAGATTGTTTCGGATTTGATGAATCTTATCTGTGGTTTCTTGGATCAATTCTGGACCAGTAATTTGTGCTTCCCCAATTTCGTGCCAACAAACAGGAGATCAGCACTTTCGACCATATAAAGCTTCAAAAGGTGCCATGCCGATGCTCGAATGATAACTGTTGTTGTACGAAAATTCAACTAACAGTAGGTGGGCGTCCCAATTTCCCTTGAAGTCTATGACACATGCTCTAAGCATGTCCTCAAGAGTTTGAATGGTGCGCTCAGACTGTCCATCAGTTTGAGGATGATAGGCGGTACTGAGATCTAGTCGAGTGCCCATAGCGGATTGTACTGCTTGCCATGTTCGTGAGGTGAAACGACCATCACGATCAGAAATAATACTTAATGGTACTCCATGCCGGCTTACGATTTCGTTGATATAAATACGAGAAAGCTTTTCGTTCTTGAAATCTTCTCGAATAGGGATAAAGTGAGCTGATTTTGTAAGTCGGTCTATAATCACCCATATAGTGTCATACCCACTAGAAGTGCGAGGTAACCCGGTAATGAAATCCATGGTTATATTTTCCCACTTCCATACAGGTATTTCCGGTTGGACTAGAAGTCCTGAGGGTCTTTGGTGTTCAGCCTTCACCTTAGAACATGTGAGACACTTGGAAACAAAAACGGCAATATCTTTCTTCATTCCAGGCCACCAATAGGTGTACCGTAGGTCTTGATACATCTTATCGGCTCCTGGGTGTATAGAATATCGCGTTTTATGAGCTTCATGCATGAGTGTTTCACGAAGATTGATGTGGTTAGGAATCCATATACGATCTAGGTAATACAAAATACCATCAGATTTAGTTTCAAGTTTTAGCTCGGCTCCACAGGACATCTCTTTTCGTACATCTTCCTCTGTTATTGAAATGTGTTGGGCTTCACGAATTTGATCTTTAATATTGGTTATAATTTGCGAACATAGAAGATGAATGGAGTTCGCATAACCCTTTCGACTAAGTGCATCAGCCACCACATTTGCTTTACCAGGGTGGTATCTAATTTCACAGTCGTAATCATTTAGGAGTTCGACCCATCTTCGTTGCCTCATATTTAACTCTTTTTGATTGAAGATATGCTGAAGACTCTTGTGGTCAGTGTATATTTCACACTTAGTACCATAGAGATAATGTCTCCATATCTTAAGAGCGAATACAATGGCTCCAAGTTCGAGGTCATGAGTGGTGTAGTTCTTTTCATGAGTCTTGAGTTGCTTCGAGGCATAAGCTATGACTTTTCCTCTTTGCATGAGAACGCAACCTAATCCTTGCCCTGACGCGTCGCAATAGACTACAAAATCATCACAACCTTCAGGAAGAGTGAGGATTGGTGCATCACAAAGTTTTTGTTTAAGAGTTTGAAAAGCTTCATCTTGCTTGGGTCCCCATACGAATGGTTTTCCCTTATGGGTTAAAGCCGTGAGTGGCACCGCAATGCGAGAGAAGTTTGAAATGAACCGACGATAATAGCCAGCTAGTCCAAGAAAAGACCTTACTTCAGTTGGTGTACGTGGAGCTTGCCACTCTTGAACTGCTTTGATCTTTGATGGGTCAACATGTATTCCTTTGTCATTGACTACATGCCCGAGAAATTGCACCTCTTTTAACTAGAATTCACATTTAGAGAACTTGGCATATAGCTTTTCCTTTTCTAGAAGTGCAAGAACAAGTCGAAGATGACGCTCATGATCAGCTTTAGATTTTGAATAGATAAGAATATCGTCGATGAAAACTATAACAAATCGATCGAGGTAAGGTTTGCAGAATCTGTTCATTAGGTCCATGAAAACAGCTGGTGCGTTGGTTAATCCAAACGGCATAACCATGAATTCATAGTGGCCATAACGAGTTCGAAAAGCAGTTTTAGGGACGTCTTCTTCATGCACTCTAAGCTGATGATAGCCAGATCGAAGATCGATTTTTGAAAAGCAACTGGCACCTTGCAGTTGGTCAAGAAGATCATCTATGCGAGGTAAAGGATAGCGATTTTTGATGGTTAACTTGTTGAGCTCTCTGTAGTCGATGCACATACGAAAAGATCCATCTTTCTTCTTTACAAAAAGAACAGGTGCACCCCAAGGCGATGAGCTGGGGCGTATAAATCCCTTGTCAGTCAACTCTTGCAATTGACTGGCTAGCTCTTGCATTTCAGAGGGGGCTAACCTGTATGGAGATTTTGCCACGGGTGTAGCACCAGGTATAAGATCGATACGGAATTCGACATCTCTGATTGGAGGAAGTCCTGAAATGTCGTCAGGAAAAACTTGTGGAAAATCTTTTACAACAGGAATATCTTCAAGTTTCTTCTCTGTGGTCCCCTTCTTGATGATATGGGCTAAAAACGCAACATAATTCTTGCGAAGGTATTTTTGAGCTTGAAGACAAGACATTAAGTTGAGCCCTTTCGACGAGGTTTCTCCAATGATTCGAAGAGTCTGGCCGTTTGAAAGAGGAATACGAATAAATTTTTCACGACATACAACTTCCGCATGATGTTGGCTGAGCCAATCCATACCGATTATGATGTCGAAACTTCCCAGCTTCATAGGAATAAGATCGACTGAGAAATCGTGGTCGTTTAAGGTGAGTGTACAGTTGCGTAAAATAGAGTCTAATGAAACTGGTTTTCCGTCCGCAACTTCCACCGTTATGGATTCCGCGAGCTTATCCCGATTTTAGCTTAAGATAGGTTCAAAATCTAATGACACGAAACTTCTATCCGCACCAGTATCAAATAACATAGAGGCATATCTACCATTTATAAGAAACGTACCGTTGACCACATTGCCGTCAGCTCTGGCCTGGTTTGCGTTAATATTGAAAGCTCTTCCTCTAGCAGGTGGAGGAGCTTGGTTCGCTTGATTCACAGGGTTGGCTTGGGCCTGAGCATGAATAATATTAACCAGCCTTGGACATGTGTTTCTGAAATGACTTGGGTCGCCGCAATTGAAACAAGCCCGCATTGGTTGGCCCATAGGGTAATTGGGTTGATAGTATGTTTGGGCTAAATGTTGGGTGGGTGGAAATGGTAGTTGTTGTTGGGCTTGACCCATTAACTGTTGGTGGGTTTGGGTTATAGGTTGGTGGCGGTTTGTTCGTTGAAGCGTGCGGCAGTTTTGAACAGTATGTCCTGCGCGACCGCAGCCGGTGCAGTATTGGCAAGGATAATCAGGGGAGTGGTGATACTGACAACAGTTACATTTTGGTAATGGGCCTGTGTAGGGTCTTTTGTATGGTGCGGGTGAAGGAGTGACTTGAGTGATGGGTGCAGCAGGAATAGGGGTGTTGGTTTGGGTGACTGCGAAATTCCTGGTGTTACGCTTCCTCTTGTTAGCAAACTTAGAGGAAGGAGTGTGGTGGTTTGAGGTTTGTCCCTCAGCAAGGGCTTTCTTCTTTTCTTCTTTGAACTTCCCATTGCGAATTCGGTTTTCGGTCAGTTCCGTTGCCAACTCCATGGCAGCTTCGAGTGTTACCGGTGAAACGCTGAGGACCGAATCTTGGATTTTCGAGGGAAGTCCTCGAATGTAATGTTCGATCAGACGATAGGTTGGAGTGAATAAGTTTGCAACCATTTGGTTCAACTCCAAGAACCTCTTGTTGTATGTAGAGTGATCACCCTCTTTTTGCTTTAAGGCATGAAATTCATCCTCCAATTTCTTAATTTCACTTCTAGGACAGAATCGCCTAGTCATGATTTCCCTTAACTCCTCCCAAGTTAAGGCCATCGCATCTTCAGTTCCCCTCTTTCCTTTCTCAGTATTCCACCAAGTGAGAGCTACACCAAGTAGTCTCCCGGTGGCGTAACGAACCTTGCGATCCTCAGGACAATCGCAGTTTAAGAAAACGTTTTCCATATCTTCGAACCAATGTAGGAGAGCAGTGACTCCCTCAGTCCCTTCGAATTTTGGAGGATCACAGGACTTAAAATGTTTGTAAGAGCATTTGATGGTAGGAGGGTTGTCGATGTTCTGGTCCTGTTGTTGAGGAGGGTTAGTAGGATTTGCAGCAAGGGCTTGTTGTACTTGTACCACGATGTCGGGCAATATCGTGGCCATTTGATTCGCGATATGAGTGGCCAAACGTTCCCGAGACTTTTCCGATTTCTTACCCCTTCGATGCTGTCTAGACGACATTTACAGGATCATAAAATGAGAAGATTGTGAGTTTATGGTGTCTTTTTAGGTGTCATATGTCTTTAAGAAAATGAAAATAACATAAATATCAATAATGCAACTACATCCAAAGGATGTTTTGGGTTCGCTCATGTTGGGCCTCAAATGTCCCCCATACCATCACCTACATAGTCATGTGGGCCCCCATGGCTATTGGCTTGGTAGGATTCACATTAGTATTGGCAATTTAACACTCGCATCCCCCGAATGCAAACTACAAAATACGTTCATGAGATGTTTGGTCGGAACGTGCCCAGGTGTAGACACAACGACAACTCAAAGTGGGATTAGCTCTCACGACGTTTGGTATAGCATGCTTTGGCCTAATAGGTACTTCGTACTCTCATCGTTAGTCCCCAGGTAGGCAAACTGGTCCTTTATTTTGGATTTATACGAATGCCAGCCTAGACAGGACGTTCCGACTACCGGTACTAGTACCCTTCCAGTTACTACATGCCCGTCATGAGAACTCACTTTGATGAGATTTAAAAACACGAAAATCATTGTAAAATCAATCATGACGTGGTGTGTGCTTGCATGGATGTGATATGTTATGATCATACGATTTCATGATAGGCATTATTTGATAATACATACTTATGAACATGCTTGTACAATATCAAATATAACATTTAACATAAACATATAAACATCATGAAATTTGGCATATAACACACAAAATTCTTATAAGTTTCTAATCGACTATAGTATAGGCTCTAAGGGTCTAATAACCTATCCTATATCCCTATAGTCATGGCTCTGATACCAATCTGTCACACCCCGACCCGCAGCGGAAATAAGAGTCGGGGCATAATTGGGTTATCACCAAAGCACATGACATTTACTATTATGTTTCATAATTAATGAAGTCAAAGTTACATTTTCAAACATCCAAACATGTTCATTCAATACAAGAGAAAATAACCAAACATAACAATCCAAATACTAAATCGTTTTTTCTTCTAATCCAGGTCCTATGTGTTCCTAGCTGCTGCTGGTTCACCTGTATCATGTGTAAAATGGGAGGTTTTGGGTCAACATAAGTTGGTGAGTGAACCTTATTAGATAAACATTTGATAATGATTTTATGGTTAGTTTATCAATAAAATATTGTGCATAATCATAAAAGAGCAAATGTAAGTAATCAAGCATTGGCAAATAGCAGTTACAATTATAACCTACAATAACACTTGATAGCATACATGAGCATACCAATATCATACGATAATTAACATAAATGACCTGTGCGATCAAGGCTCAATCAAACGGAACCGATCGTATTGCATGTATTGAAATGTAAAATGAAATGACCGGTCAAGGCTCAATCAAACGGAGCCGATCGTGCGGGCACGCCACAGATCAACCGCATAATAAAATGGGGATCAAGCTCAACCTCATGGATGGGGAGCTGCGGCCTCGGCAAATGCATGTACTGAAATAATAATTTGCATCCAATAATAACTACTTAACAGCAACAAACTAATACACATGTCATGATATGATGTATGCACAATAGTTTCGTTATAATATGTAAATAAACAAAGACACATGATACACCCCAAAAACGTGATTAAAACGGGGAATTTGAAAGGTTCACTCACATTGGGTGCGTTGAATTGAAGATGGTGAGATGCGCACGATTTGGATGAGCGGATCGACGAGGAATACTAACCTAAATAATAATGGAAAAATATATTAAATGGATGGATTTTATTAAGGATTTTAATGGGATTTTTAGATATATTTTTGTGAGTTTATGGCTATTTTCTATCTTTAAAAAAATGTTATTTTTAAGTATTTTTAATTGATTTTTAAATTAAAATAAACAAATAAAAATATAAAAAAAAATTATTATTTTTTTACTGTTGACCGTTGACCGGTTCGGTCAGCGGATATTTCTGCGCCGGGCGGGATTCGAACCGGCGACCTTCCGTTCACGTGCACGTAGCTCTACCAACTGAGCTACGTGACTAACCCGTTATAAACTCAGTTTTAATTATATTTATATACTTATTTGTATTAACCGAAAATTCCCTTATTTACAAAAACTTTTTAATTCAATTGACCGGTGCTCGTGACAAGATTCGAACGCGCGACGTGAAGTTCATTTTGCACACAGTCCACCGCTGGACTGTTTGTCTAACCCGGTTATATTCTTGGTTTTTATTATACTTAACAACTACCTGTTTTAACCCGGGTTAGTTCATGATTAAAAAGGAATGTTATTACACAAGCGTGCGCATAGCAAGGATCGAACTCGGGACGTGAATATGAAATTTGCACACAGTCCACCGCTGGACTGTGTGTCTAACCCGTTTATAATCCGGATTTTAATTACTCTTATATTCTGATATAACTTCATCTTCTTCGTCGGATTACACGGTCAGCATAATTCGACTGGTTAGGATTGATTTGTGATTTACAAAGTTCTTAGACATTAACAGTAATTCAAGGGTAAGGAATGGAGAGAGTTTAAGGAACAGAATTTACCGATTGAAGATATTCACAGAAATCCGGCGAAGGTTCGTCGGTATTGGAAATGAACTCCGACTGTTGAACCAATTAACAGCGTTGATCGATTACTCATAAAGTTGTGTCACTTAAACAAGGTTTAAAAGAAGTTTTGGATATCATACCAGTTCACAGTTGGATTCCGGCAGTCTCAGAAACTTTCCGGCGAAGATAAGATTTCCGATAAACGTTGGCTAAGATTGATTCTGATGATGGAGTTATGTTAGAGATTGACTAATCACATGTTTTAAACAAAAAGAGTCGAAGGAATTACCGTGAGAATGTGAGTCCCGGTTTTCCGGTGATTTGCAGAAAAATTCCGGCGATCTGATTCAGAAGATATTATGGTTCAGGAATGCGACGAAAATGAAATTGAATGTTGTTGTGATAGTTTTGAATCGTGCAAATGATCGGAAACTTGAATTAAATCAGAACTTGATAAATTTTTGGTTTCAAAAGCCGAAATGATGAAGCTTTAAGTTAAATCAATTCTGACTTAATTGAAAACCGTCGCACATCGGTTATAACTGAAATTGTGAGGTAAACAATCGATTTAACGATTGGTTTGCCGATTATCGGTTTTCAGATGGCATCATCGGTTAAATCGAGTTTGTGTATAAGTTCCTTTTGCTTTCCTAGTGTTAACAGAAAATACGTTGTGGCGGAGTGGTTTAGGGAATAGATGTTAAGTCGTTTAAAGACTCAGCTGACCCGGGTTCGAGTCCCGGCAGCTTCAAATGTTTTTTATTTATTTTATTTTAACTTTTTATCAAATATAATTTTTATAGTTTAGTTTATTTATTAATTATGTAACGTTTACACTCAAAATAATCATAAATAATTAACGAAACTTTTATAACTTGGTACAAGATTACAAAACGGAGCGGGTTTTGGAGACCCGATTTTTACAAATGTTACAAATTAATTTCAAAAAACTGACTCATTTGACTTTTTAAATTAATAACTTTGACACGTCAATTGACCAAGCAAACGTGGTTATTAGGAGGTGCTCTTTTGAGGGATTAACACCTACGTAATTACGATCACGTAGTCATGTTCATACCGAACAATGGTTGGACCATAATGGTCTTAACCGAAGGTTAAAGCGTATTATGATAACGCTTTGACTTTTGGCTTAAAGACTAAAAGATAAAAAGAAGAAGGTTGGAACACTTACTAGTGATCCAAAGAAAGTTTAGAACTCAGAGGAAGCTCCCAAATATCTCAGGAACTTGACAAGAGAGTAAGAGATGAGAAGATTTATGAATGAGCAAAGAATCGAACTCAACATCGAGCTATATTTATAGTGTTGGAGCATGATTTTGGATCCTTACAAGTGTCAAAACTCATTTAGGATCACTCCAGGTGTCCTATATGTGTCCAATACCAGAACTGAGTTCATGGTTTCAAGTTATGTGAGTTGAAGTGGTGGCCAAGGCTGCAGTTCAGCAGCTGGCATGCAGATTCTGTGAACAGGCATCCCTCGCGCCACATGCCAGATCAGGGTGGTTCTGGCATGCCACGCGACACATCAGTTTTACTAAATTTACAATTTAGCCCCCGGACTTTCCAAACTTCCATATTTTGGCACGAATGCGTATTTTATTCAGTATGGCCACTGTAACTCCTCGTGTTTTAATATTTTCTCTATTTATATATATATATATATATATATATATATATATATATATATATATATATATAATGATAATAATAATAATATCCTATTACTTTTTTTTAAATATTCGGGTGTGAAAAGAACCGGGCTAACGGGCTTAAGGCCCAACCTACACCTAACCCTAACCCATATAACTCGAACCTCCTCTTCTTCTTCACTTAACAAGGAAACCCTAGCCCCCACACAACCATCCAGCCGCCACCTGCGATTTTCCGGCACTGTTTTCCGGCCCTGCCTTCCCCTCTCCGACCACATCCATCACCCTCCGGTCCTCCCTTTCTTCGGCCGCACGCAACACCACCCAGCTCCCCCTCTCTCCACTGACCCGACAGAAACCACCACTGCTACCCCTTCTCCGGTGAACCACCCTGTAACCTCTTCCTCTCGCTCTCTCTCACCCTCTCCACGTTTTTCCGGCCCCAAAGCCAACACGGCGGCGGCGGCAGCCGCATAATAGAACAGCAGCAGCTTCGGGTCTGGTTTTGCCCAGCTCGGGTTCCAGTCATTCAAGTTTGTTCGTGTTCGATACGGTAGTGGTGACGGTCAGATTCGGATTCGATTAACTCAACAACGCGGTTCGGGTTCGGTTTCAGTTTTAACTCGAGTCAACCTTAGTCAACTCAGATTCGGTTCGGTCGACACGTCAACACGACTCAGTTGGTTCATGCTCGGTTCAGGATCAAGTTCCGGTTAGTTATGTTTCAGTTTTGGTTTGCGTGTATTTTGTTTCTAGTCGATTTAAATCCCGGTTTGTTTCAGGTCATGATCGACTCGAGTTATAATCATGCACCGGCTCAGATTTCGTTCAGTTTGGGTCAGGTTCGGTCCAGACAACGTTGGTCAACAACATTTGGTTCGGTCTCGGCTCGGGCCAAAACTGGTCAAACAGTCAACACCGGTCAAATCGGTTCAGTTTTGATGTCCGATAAATCTTTATATGTCTTGAAGTTCATTATATCATTTATGTTAACGTTGAATCTTATGCGAACCAAACTTTTTATAACTTGTAATCAAACATATAAATATATATATATATTTATTAATTTTATGAGTGGTTGTTTCGGATTGTTTAGTATTTTAATCATTGTTAATGAATCGTTGAGTTTTGGAAAATAATATTGACACTTGTGTGTCGGATCGTGCAAAAACAAGGGGAAACTTTGCCGGTTTTTCGTCAAAACAAACAATTATATATTTATTACACCTTACGACAATATATATTTCTTTAATGACAAAATATAATATAAAATATTACACTTCGACAAAATATATATTTATTAAACTTTACGACGGAATATATTTATAATTATTGTACGTCTCGGTAAAAATATATGTTTTTTATATTATACTTTTCGACGAAAATATACCTATTTCTTTATTATGCTTTTCGACAAGAACATAAATTTATTTATTATAATTTTCGACAAATACATCTATATATAGATATATTATTTTTTACATATGTGTTCAATGACACAATATGTGTATATTAAACCTTTCATCAAAATATATACATATTTATTTATCATACCTTCGACCAAAATATACTTATAATATTTTGTCGAAACATAGATGACTATCATGTTTTTCGTTAAAACATATAAACATATATACATATATCTATTTCGCTTTTCGTCAAATATACATATATACATACACACTTATAGTCAAACAAACTAAAGATAACATATCAGATTCGAATAATTTTTATAATTATAAAGGTATATGTATCGTTTATTTTGACGGCACTCCTCACTTTTGACGAAATTAAATTTAGAATTGTTACACTAACTATGTTAAATATATACGTACATCCAAATTCAATCTCCAATCCCCCGTCTTAATTCCGTTTACTCATACACCTTCATTTGCCATATAAGGTCACCTTGACGTCTCATTCTCCAACTCATCAACTCGTCGCGAGATTTCAAGAAGACTTAGCAATTTTGTGAGTACACTCGACCCACTTTCCATTTATAACACTTTTGGGTGTAACATGTTTTCCATATACAAAACCACTATACTTAAACTTTATGAAATGCACAAACAATCCTATATTCATGAATACTTGAATCGGTTACGTGATGCTTATCTTGGACATTCTTTATGCTATGCTTTAGAAATTAACAAGTTTTAGCCTTCATTTGACATGTATAGCGCTATAGGAAGTTATGCATCCCTCTCAATCATGTTATTCGTGAGGCCATGTTAAAACATCATGATTGCATTAAAGGTTTGACTAGTAGTATTGCATGCTTTGATATTGCTCTTGTATGGATCATAGTTGCCATGAGGATTGTTTTAAACTTATTTCATATACGTATGCTATGTTTAAACTTGTGTACTCGCCTTTGCTTTTGCATTGACATTATTTTAAACATGTTACAGGTTGACGA
Source organism: Scalesia atractyloides (assembly GCA_947069175.1). Taxonomy (NCBI): domain Eukaryota; kingdom Viridiplantae; phylum Streptophyta; class Magnoliopsida; order Asterales; family Asteraceae; genus Scalesia; species Scalesia atractyloides. The sequence continues at coordinate 37,095,646 of CAMTDV010000030.1, forward strand.
AGACGATACTATGAAATCGAAGTAGCATTGAGACTAGATACACACATAGACGTTAGGTTTATTATTGTTGTATCAAATTTTGTCAAATGTCGTTATGTTATTTGAATTTCCCTTGTTTTGTAATGACAATTTTATTTTATGAAATGAAATTTGGATTAAATTAATTATTGTCACCATTAGTATTATGTGCAACGAACAATCTGAATCGCTTAGCGCCACGCCTCGATGATTCCGCCATCGGTTGGGGTGTGACAGATTGGTATCAGAGCCATAACTATTGGGAATTAGGAAAATTGCTATGCTTTTGACCTAGTCTATAGTTAAGTACCATACTTGACCATACGTGATTCGCATGCTAATTTCTTGAAACGTCTTTTATGTACTAAATTCTCGAAATGCGTTATGTGCACATACGTGTTTCACTATTCCAAACGTACGCTTTTCTTAATGCATTTTATCGATTATACTAAACGTGAAAACACTCATATCACACAAACGAGACGACTTCACTAAAATAGGCCTGATATCCATAATTTGGTGAAGGACTCTCATTCTGCTTATTCCTTATTTTTCACGAAGTTACACCATCAAGTTAGGAGTGACATCCACATTTAAACTCTAGTGGACACTTGTCAAAGTGTCGAAATTTATTTTGACCCGACGAGTACCAACCCCACTTAGGGTACGAAATCGCCAAGTTAGGGGTGAAACCCGCACCTTGTCGATTAAGTCCCATTCCTCGATTTTCAATCTCGCCAAGGTTTCGATTTTCCGATCAATTTGAGACGTGTAGTAACTGGAAGAGTAAAATGCCGTTAATCGCTTCTCGACGAGAGCGTTTTACCTATAGGCCAAAGCACGTTCCTCTAATTCGAAAGGATCTTCAATTCACTTTCGAATAGTCGACGTTTCTCTACCCGAGACAATCTAATGTTTTATGAGCCAATCTTTTATGCTATTTCAATTTATTTGCGATATCTTACCTTACATGCTTGTCACCTCTTCTTTCCAAAATCTCAAAATTTTATTTTAGATTTATATGAATCATACTAAACCTTTTCATACACTTAAACATTATTTACACGCATGATTTCAAAACGTCACCAACCATACTTATATTTCTCGCAAACCCCAAAATGGAGACCCGTCGTCGAGATTGGAGTGACTTCCTTACCTTGACGATTAAACTCCGCTTCTTTCCTTCTTTAAAACGATCTCAGCAATGGGTTAGGGGTGATTCCCATACCTCGGTGATCGTTACCAAATCTCCTTCTTGGGAACCTTATTTTACAAATAACGCGTCCAATTTGCATGCCAAAATCTTTTATCATATTGTCAAAATCCATATTTAGATGAATTTCAAATTTTACTATATTATCAAACGTATTTCTCATCCTGCAATTTATTTCATATAAACCACATGCACTTAGACACCGCATAAAACGTTTTGTTTCCTAATTTTCAAAGTTGACGGAATGTTACCTACCAACTTAATCGGTCTAATGAATACCTTGCCCATAAATCTTATGTTTATCATGATCACTAAAACACGCTACGTGACATCATTACACTAAGGACTTTCATTTAAAAAAATTAAACCAAAAGTCTTATAGATAGTATGGGATCGTTTTACTAAAAATCTTATCGCAATTAATAAAACATTTTGCTAAAACACTTTTCAACGATCATTAAATCTATCGCCCCAAATTCTTTTCAAGGGTCAACGTTTCACGAGAACCTCCAAATTTCAAATTTCTATTTTAATGTAACATCCTTTAAAACGATACCAACTTGCTATTTTTAGAAATCTTTTCATACACCTCCCCAAAGTGTCACCTCAATTTCAAAACACGTGGGCAAGAAAACTTTATAAGGACCAACCATTTTCGACTTAAAGTCTTCTAAACCAATGGTAGCACTTCCGTCCTTTACAAAATACGTAACGCGTAACAAATGAGTACTTTATATTCTTTCTACATCCACGAACTAGATTCTACACTTTAAGTCAAACTTAAATCTATTTTTGAATCAATAATCTCAATGTTTTGCTCAAACCACTATCCATGCATATCCTCGTACGCTATCTAGTCGAATCTCGCACGACAATTTCACTTATATCATTCGTTTTACACACTCAACTTTCTCGATTATTTTACATGATTAAAATTCGTTGTTCTTAATTCATGTCATGCACACAATCGTCGTCTTTTACGCTTGTTGATATTCATAATTATACCCATAATCATATTCATGAACATACGTGATATCATTTATACTTACTTATATTCACATGCACGCATATACGCCTTATATCCATGCTTATACTCATACTTATACTTGTAAACATACTCATATTCATACATTCAAGCCGTGCGCGAGTGAAACCCGGGGGATTCGCTTACATGGCCCCCGTGCTTAATTGCACGCAAACATGTTTATATACTACATTCTTACACACACACAAACTTATTTTCATAATTTATGTATACCCAAATCCATACGCCGCTAATACAAGCTATGCGGATTATGCGACGATCGGTATAATCACGGGTGCACACGGGATTATAGTGATAAGCGCATGAGAACCATAGAGTGTACTACCGTGTATGGTAGGACACAGAACGTAACATTGCATCGAATAACGAAACGATCGCAACGTGGTCAAAACATGGTGGATACGCCGCTGGTACTTCCTATATATAAGGGCTTTCACCATGTTGCCAAACTTTCTATTTAGTGCTATGCGAAATTTGGTGTTTTACTGACCATAGTAAGACCTGATATGCAAACTTTAAACAACTCACAATTGCATTGCTAAGTGCGTGATACCCGATTATCCATGACGAGTCTTCATCCCTAACGCAACGTCTTCGTTTGTTCGTATACATATGCCATCCTTATACTCGTATTTGTTTAATTGATCAAATGTTCACTCTCATGTCTCAAGTATCCCTGTTGGGATTGAACCCTACAAAAGGATAGATGATAGAAAGCCAAAACAGGTCCGTCTTATATGATCCAGAATAAACAGAGCTTAGATTTACTCCTTTCAAAGACCGGCTACCAAACTGCTGCTAGTTCTAACAACTGCCCTATGCCAAAGCTCTGCCAGTTGTAAAGTCTGCTGATTCACCAAACCTCTGATGGGTCAAAGCTCTGCTTAAAAATCAAAGGTCTGCTGGAAGTCAAAGGTCTGATCATCCTTTGAAGAACATCTGCCAGTATTTCATTAGAGTTTATGCTTATCAGTGGTTAGGGTCATCAGTGCTTTGATATCAGTGTTTAGGTTAGGCAGTGGTTGGAGTTTATTATTGTTGTTAGATGTCATTGTCAAGATGATGTCAGCATAGACGATCAGTGGTTAGGTTAGTACTATAAGTAGACAGTGCATGTACTGTTCTATTTAGCTTTTCACACTTGCACTTTCTTGTACAACTTTTCTGTATGTAGCTTGGTCTGAGGGGGAGTTTAGTGATTCATACATGTAAGTTATTTTGTAATCATTTCATTGTATTGCGTAATGAAAACATGTTATGATGAAAACTATTCTCTCGTTGATTGTGTTATAAAGTTTTAACTGTTCTTCCGCTGTAAAGTTCCTTATGATTTATCATTTTGTTATCATATTGGTTAAAACAATACAATCAATCCAAACTCAGATCCTAACAATTGGTATCAGAGCCTGGTCAGTCAAATTGATGCAATCGTCAAATTTGACCTAAAAGGATCAGCTCGATTTCGTTGATATTGTGCTATTCTTAATTGTTGAAAACATAGTCAAAATTGTGTGTAAGTTCATGATTCATGTGGTTCTATTGTTTGTGTTCGAGTCTATGTTGATTTCGGGGTTATTTGATGAAGAGGATCCATATCAGTTTCATTTGAGTGACTGAGATGAACTTTTAATTCATAAATTTCTCAAAAGGATTGCTGGAAATCTATGAGATCTAATTGATTCACGTATCACGAAATTCTCTACGAGTTTTATAATAGAAATTACATGTTTATATCAGGTCTTGTATTTCTCTTCTGATTTTTGTTGGAGATAATACACCTTGAGTTTTGCTTGCTTTTGATAGACAAAACTTAAGTACCTGCCTGAAGTAGAACCCTATTTTTAGAAAGGAAGATACTTCCTCTGATAGTGAATCAAAAGGACTCTAGATGATGGCCAGTTTCAAATCAGATTTAAATGTCCTTGAAAACTTGTCCTACAAACAAAATAGTTGTACCATTTGAGATATTCAACCTCTGCCAAGGCCTGTAAAGTGTTTGTACACAAGGACGAGCATGAGAATGAAGCTTTGACTAAAAAGGTTTAAAAATCATTGAAAAATCTCAGAAAGACATTTAAAATGGTCTGTTAAAACTAACCTTACAGATTATCAAAATTTTTATCAAACACATTGACATCAGACATCACTTTGTGAGGGATTGCTATGAAAAAGGTCTGATTTCTTTTCAACATGTCTATACCAAGGATCAACTAGCAGATGTGTTGAAAAAAGCACTTGATGCTTCCACATCTGATAGTTTGATATTTTGGTTTGGAATGCTGAACATGGGTTAAAAACAAGTTTTCTTGTAATTCATGTGTAAAAGCATCAAAATGTTTTGGATAACCGAAATTTCTTTCTTAAAAATAGTTTAAAATTGAATTTCTCAATAAATCCTCAAAGTCTGTTTCAAAGCTCTGATAGCCTAAAAAACACTGTTGGATAGAATCACCTATCCACTGATGTGGAACGTCTGATAGTATTAAGATTTGGTCACAACCACTGATGGGTTACTCTGTCAGTGGTTAGGCAAACAACTGTCTTCCATTGTCAATCAAAGGTTACACGTGGACAGATGTTATTTGACAGTCGTTGCATCAGATGCCACGTCATCATCACTTTTTGAAAACTCTATAAAACCCTATTTCATCCACAAACAGAGTTTTCACTTCTACTGTGCCATTTCAAAAATTCTCAAAACCATTTCTTCTGATAATCATGGCACCCAAAGCGAAATCAACACAGGAACCACCGAAACACACTCTTAACATCAAAACTCCACATAATTATCTCTGCACTCTTGAGAAGACGAAGAAGAATACATAGTTTCATGAAATCAATGATATATTGTCTTCCTCAAAGTACAAGACTCTGTTAACCTGTAACGCACGGATCTATCAGAATGCCCTTCAAGATTTATGGGCAAATGCTACGACTGAAAGTCAATCAAAAACCTTGGGCAATGACGTCAAAAGTGGGAGGGATCTTGGTTCCAATAACCCCACAAACCATCTCAGAGGTTTTTCAGATGAACGATCTAGAAGGTAAAACTTCTTTTCCTAAAAGTGAGTATCAAATTGTTTTGAAAAACAAAAGATATACAGGAGATTTATCAAAAGCTACCATGAAAAAGGAAAAATTCCCACCTCCTATGAAATTTTTGTTTCATACCCTGCTCACATGTGTTTCCAATAAGACCACTAGGTTTGATAAAATACCACTGAAAATTGAATACCTGGGGTATCCCATTTTGTCTAAATCTGATTATAATTACTCCCAAGTATTATTTAATGATTTGGTAACCAATCTAGACAATATGAAAAACAAAGGGAAAATGCTTTTCTGCTATTTCCTAGATTCATAAGTTATTATTTACAAGAGAAAATCCCAAAAGAAAGTGCACATGCTCTTGTTTAAGGTGTGCCTTTTCAAATAAACAGTTTAACATCTAAAACATATACTCGCCTTATGGCCAAAGAGTCAAAGGTTTCAAAAACACAAGCAGGGGAGTCTGAGCAAGATTTAGATGAGTCCACATCTGCTCCTCAGACCTCAGCTGCTGAGCCCACTACTCTTGGTGACCACAACAACACAACCACTACTGTGCAACCCACACCAAAAACCACTAAAAATACCAAAAAGAAACTTTCAAAACCCACCAAACCTATCAAAAAGGACCTTCTGGAAGATGAGATCCCAGAAGTTAATCCAGTGACAACACAAAAGTCACATGAAACCACTGCTGCTACTTCCTCACAGCAGATGGTAGAAAGATCTCCACCCAAAACCATAACTCCTCATGATTCCTCACAAAAGGAACATGTTGTAAGCACAGGGATCCCACAACTGATAACATCACCCTCATTTGAGAGTATGTTAAAATGTCCATCTCCCAGGACAAACCTGCTTTCCACACCACTCTCCACATTTCAAATCACTACAACCACCACATCATTGTTTGAAGCCTTTGATAATCAGTCACAAAAAGGCCAGTCTCACCAACACATCACTGAGAGCAAAACTTCCACAATGGTTGTGTCTGATAAAAATCAAATGGTTATCCCACAAACAGTTGAGGAGGCTACATCACTTGGATTTCACAAAATCCTTGTTGATAGTTCAATTGGAGCAGCTACTACAGATGTTGAATCCATTGATTTACATCTGGACAGTAGATTCATATATAAGTCTCCTTTGAAGGCAACCACTGTTGAGGGTACCAAGGTAACCTCTGCCTCAGTGGGAAGACCCTAGTACCAAGAAAAAGGGGCATCTATGGTTGAAGCAACTAATAAATCACATGCTCATGATACCTTAGATAAAACTACCACTTCTGGTAGGAGCTCAGATGATCCTATTAACTTGGGGAGATGAGCTAAAACATCAGGAATTGACGGATAAAGTCACAAAGATTGAGGCATAAGTGGGAGATATCAAAGATGTGCTACAACAGATGTTGCATTCTGCAAAATCTCGGAACACTGCTCAATCCTCTGCTCAAGCCACCAGAATTGCAACACAAGTGTATCCTCTATTTCAACAACACATTCAGCATGCTAATCAATTATATGATTCAAAAGTGCAGACATTCCAAGAAGAAGTTGAAGCAAGGTATAAAGACACACAGGAAGAGCTTAAAGTGATCAAGAGAATGGTTCAAATTCTAGCAGATGATGAAGATACATAAATGAGGATGGTTCAAAGTCATCACATGATAAAAGAGAAGGAGATGAAGGATACCACTGCTGGTCCCAAAACCACTGCTGGTATTAAAAGGCCAACCACTGACATTTTGCTGCCTTCCTCATCTCAGCAACCACCTGTCAAAGTAATAGATGTTACGACAGCAGTGGTTTGCACAAATGCCCCTGCACCAAAACTGGTTTATGCTAGAAAAATAAGAAGAATGGCTACAGTGAATAATGATGACGTACCATCTTCACCTGCCATCCAAACAAATCCAAAACCAGTTATCACCCATCCATCATCACAACAAATCAGCTTTGCTGAGTCACTCAAAGGTCAAAATCCAAAAAGAAATATTCCTATGGAAACATCATATCCTTTAAGGAGTTGGTTGCGGTAAAAGGAGAAATGCTACCATTCTACACAGAAGCTGATCCAACCAAAAGAACCTTCCCATCTCTTCATGGCTATAGAAATCCCACAACCATTGAGGATTATCTAAAACTAAAGACTAGGCAAGCCAAAATCATAGCAAAAGAAGAGAGTGAAGGAAAGGGTAATGCTTACTTGTCAAAAAGGGAACAACATGAGCTTAACAAGGTAAAGAAATTAGAAGAGTATGCAAGAGAGTTAAATGAGAAAATGGTTGTGGATTCTCCAAAAGATGATCCTCAAAAGAAGCAAAGGGCAAACCTCATCAGATTTATCATGAAAGAAAAACCCTATCAAGCTGAGGAGAACCAGTTCAAAGAGTCGTCCATCCAAGCTCTCAAACAAGAAGCAGATAGAATTGATAGGATGAAGAAAGACCCTCAAATAAGACAGGATGCACCAGATTGGAAAGATGTAAAGAACCTCAGTGCAGATCTGGTCTTAGAAACAACCATTCAAGCCCTCAACCAAAGGAAGAGGCAGCTGCAGATGGATATGCAAGATCAGCAAAGGGATGCTAACAAAAGTAAGCAGGCTATCACAAAGGAACCTTTGCCTGACTTGAATAAAGAACCATTGAAGCCTTTAGCTAAATCTGAAGATCTTTTTCAAAGGCTTTCAAAAAGTTCACTTTTTCAATTCTCATCACAAATAACTCCTCTCCCAATAAACCCATTGAACTCAAAACTACTAAATTGGCTCTCTGATAAAAAGACCCATGTATTGACTCTGCTCAGGTCCAATGGGAAAGTTGTGAGTATATCAAGGAAGGATGCACTAAGCCGGGTATAGCTGACCTTCAAGATCTTTTGGAACTACAACTGTGCAGGGATGAGGATGATGAAGATTCCTTGAACTTCGAATCACAATTCAAAGTACAAATCAGGGAAAACTGATGAGACATAAAAATCATGAATAAAGAAGAGTTTTGGCATCATCTGTTCTAGGGGAGATTGTTGGGATTGAACCATACAAAAGAACAGATGATAGAAAGCCAAAACAGGTCCATCTTATATGATCCAGAATAAACAGAGCTTAGATTTACTCCTTTCAAAGACCGGCTACCAAACCGCTGCTATTTCTAACAACTGCCCTATGCCAAAGCTCTGCCAGTTGTAAAGTCTGCTGATTAACCAAACCTCTGAGGGGTCAAAGCTCTGCTTAAAAATCAAAGGTCTGCTGGAAATCAAAGGTCTGATCATCCTTTGAAGAACATCTGCCAGTATTTCATTAGAGTTTATGCTTATCAGTGGTTAGGGTTATCAGTGCTTTGCTATCAGTGTTTAGGTTAGGCAATGGTTAGAGTTTGTTATTGTTGTTAGATGTCATTGTCAAGATGATGTCAGCATAGACGATCAGTGGTTAGGTTAGAACTATAAATAGACAGTGCCTGTACTGTTCTATTTAGCTTTTCACATTTGCACTTTCTTGTACAACTTTTCTGTGTGTAGCTCGGTCTGAGGGGGAGTTTAGTCATTCATACATGTAAGTTATTTTGTAATCATTTCATTCTATTGAGTAATGAAAACATGTTATGATGAAAACTATTCTCTCGTTGATTGTGTTATAAAGTTTTAACTGTTCTTCCGCTGTAAAGTTCCTTTTGATTTATCATTTTGTTATCAAATTGGTTAAAACAATACAATCAATCCAAACTCAGATCCACAATCCCACGTTAGTCTTGTCTTTATACAACCTCGTTTACAATCAATCGTTTAAACGTTAGTTGGCCGCTACCTCGATAACTGGTCTATTTCAAATTACTTCCCATCCTTGCTGAGGTTCAGCACACTTAGTTGGCCGCTACCTCGATAACTGGTCTATTTCAAATTACCTAACCTTAAGCTATTCAAACTTGTTTAAACACTCGTCCATACGCATACTTACACATTTTACTTATGCTTGATGCCTTAAGTCATTCTAGTCAAGCAACTTCTTGTTGCAAACCTAACTCTTCGTTGCTCTAAACTTCACGCTTTCCCCACACGTATCCAGAACTCCTAGTCTCAATCGTAAACCCTCATTCTTTCGCCTATTCTTTTCAAGTTTTCCTCTTGGATAAATTTCGGGACGAAATTCCTAAAGGAGGGGAGACTGTAATGCCTCGTGTTTTAATATTTTCTCTATTTAAATATATATATATATATATATATATATATATATATATATATATAATATTCTACTACTTTTTTTTAAATATTCGGGTGTGAAAAGATCCTTTATACGAGATCGGGCCACTCTAAAATGTAAGAACCGGGCTAACGGGCTTAAGGCCCAACCTACACCTAACCCTAACCCATAAACCCTAACCTCCTCTTCTTCTTCACATAACAAGGAAACCCTAGCCCCCACACAACCATCTAGCCACCACCTGTGATTTTCCGACACCGTTTTCCGGCGACCGGCGCTGCCTTCCCCTCTCCAACCACATCCATCACCCTCTGGCCCTCCCTTTCTTCGGCCGCACCCAACACCACCCAGCTCCCCCTCTCTCCACTGACCCGATGAAAACCACTACCGTCACCCCTTCTCCGGCAAACCACCCTCCAACCTCTTCCTCTCGCTCTCTCTCACCCTCTCCACGTTTTTCCGGCGCCAGAGCAAACACGGTGGCGGCGGCAGCCGCATAACAGAACAGCGGCGGCTTCGGGTCTGGTTTTGCGCAGCTCGGGTTCCAGTCGTTCAAGTTTATTCGTGTTCGGTACGGCAGTGGTGACGGTCAGATTCAGATTCGATTAACTCAGCAACGCGGTTCGGGTTTGGTTTCAGTTTTAACTCGAGTCAACCTTAGTCAACTCAGATTCGGTCCGGTCGACACGACAACACGGTTCAGTTGGTTAATGCTCAGTTCAGGATCAAGTTTTGGTTAGTTATGTTTCAGTTTTGGTTTGCGTGTATTTTGTTTCTTGTCGGTTCAAATCCTGGTTTGTTTCAGGTCATGATCGGCTCGGGTTATAATCATGCCCTGGTTTAGATTTTGTTCAGTTCAGGTCAGGTTCTGTCCGGTCAACGTTGATCAACAACAGTTTGGTTCGGTCTCGGCTCGGGTCAAATCTGGTCAAACAGTCAACGCCGGTCAAATCGGTTCAGTTTTGATGTCCGGTAAATCTTTAAACGTCTTGAAGTTCATTATATCATTTATGTTAACGTTGAATCTTACGCAAACCGAACTTTTTATAACTTATAATCAAACATAGAAATATATATATATATATATATATATATATATATATATATATATATATATATATATATATATATATATATATATATATTAATGTTATGAGTGGTTGTTTCAGATTGTTTCGTATTTTAATCATTGTTAATGAATCGTTGAGTTTTGGAAAATAATATCGACACTTGTGTGTCGGGATCGTCCAAAAACAGAGAGAAACTCTGCCCGTTTTTCGTCAAAACAAACGATTATATATTTATTACACCTTACGAGAATATATATTTCTTTAACGACAAAATATATATAAACATATTACACTTCGACAAAATATATATTTATTAACTTTACGAACGGAATATATTTATAATTATTGTACATCTCGATAAAAATATATGTTTATTTATATTATACTTTTCGACGAAAATATACCTATTTCTTTATTATGCTTTTCGACAAGAACATAAATTTATTTATTATAATTTTTGACAAATACATTTATATATAGATATATTATTTTTTTACATATATGTTCAATGACACAATATGTGTATATTAAACCTTTCATCAAAATATACACATATTTATTTATCATACCTTCGACCAAAATATACTTATAACCTTTTGTCGAAACATAGATGCCTATCATGTTTTTCGTTAAAACATATAAACATATATACATATATCTATTACGCTTTTCGTCAAATATACATACATACATATATATATATATACACACTTATAGTACAAAAAACTAAAGATAAAGTATCAGATTCGAATAATTTTTATAATTATAAAGGTATATGTATCGTTTATTTTGACGGCACTCCTAGAACACTTTTGACGAAATTATATTTAGAATGGTTACACTAACTATGTTAAATATATACGTACCTCCAAATTCCGTCTCAAATCCTCCGTCTTAATTCTGTTTACTCATACACCTTCGTTTGCCATATAAGGTGACCTCGACGTCTCATTCTCCAACTCATTAACTCGTCGCGAGATTTCAAGAAGACTTAGCAATTTTGTGAGTACACTCGACCCACTTTTCGTTTATAACACTTCTGGGTGTAACATGTTTTCCATATACAAAACCACTATACTAAACTTTATGAAATGAACAAACAATCATATATTCATGAATACTTGAATCGTTTACGTTATGCTTATCTTGGACATTCTTTATGCTATGCTTTAGTCATTAACTATTTTTAGCCTTCGTTTGACATGTATAGCGTTATAGGAAGTAATGCTTCCCCTTCCATCATGTTATTCGTGAGGCCATGTTAAAACATCGTGATTGCATTAAGGGTTTGACTAGTAGTATTGCATGCCTTGATATTGCTCTTGTATTGATCATAGTTGCCATGAGGATTGTTTTAAACTAATGTCGTATACGTATGCTATGCTTAAACTTGTGTACTCGCCTTTGCTTTTGCGTTGACGTTATTTTAAACATGTTACTGGTTGATGAAGACAATCCTATGAAATCGAAGTAGCGTTGAGACTAGATACACACATAGACGTTAGGTTTATTATTGTTGTATCAAATTTTGTCAAATGTCGTTATGTTATTTGAATTTCCCTTGTTTTGTAATGACAATTTTATTTTATGAAATGAAATTTGGATTAAATGAATTATTGTCATCATTAGTATTATGTGCAACGAGCAATCTGAATCGCTTAGCGCCACGCCCCGATGATTCCGCCATCGGTTGGGGTGTGACAGCCACTGTTTGGCACACTCGGGGGTACGACCGAACATTGTTAAGTTCCTGAATAGCTAAAAGGTCACTCCGAGGCATAGTTTAAGCATGGTGACAGTTTTAGTCCCTCAACTTATACAATTGTCGTCCAGGGGTAATTAAAATAACCACAAAATTAGTCCTTCTCGGCTAATCATGTGTCAAATGAGGATCAGCGGGACACGTGTCGGGATTTAATTGGATAGGATTTTACGAGGTGTTACATTCTCACCGCCTTAAAAGAAATCTCGACCTCGAGATTTTATTAAAAAAGATGGGGGTACTTTTGTTCGATTGTGGACTCGACCTCCCATGTATATACTCGGGGCCTCGACGGGCATCCTACTTGACCTTTAAAGATGGCACATGCTTCCTTCGGAGCTTTTTAACCTGTCGGTCTTTGATCGAAATCGGTTTCTGAATGAACCTCAGATTTTCATCAATCTGCACGTCTTCATGAGACATTGCTAGGACTCATCAGCTAGGCATTTCTTTAAATTGCAGATGTGGAATACATTATGAATTCCGCTTAGCTCCTCAGGTAAATTCAATTTATAAGCTACGGATTCGACACGTTCGATGATCTCGAAATGTCCTATATACCTTGGGCTTAACTTGCCCTTCTAACCGAAACACATCACGCTTTTCCAAGGTGATACTTTTAGTAGAACCTTGTCCCCTACTTGGAACTGAAGAGGTTTACGCCTCTTATTTGCGTAGCTTTTCTGCCTGTCTCAGGTAGCCTTGAGACGATCACGGATTTATATTATCCGTCATTTCTTGGACAATCTCAGGTCCTGATAGTTAGGTTTCCCCAACTTCTGCCCAACAAACGGACGTTCGACACTTTCTCCCATACAAGGCCTCAAAAGGAGCAACCTTAATGCTTGTATGATAACTATTATTGTAGGAGAATTCAATTAGGGGTAGGTGGTCATCCCAACTACCACCTAAGTCGATCACGCATGCACATAGCATGTCTTCCATAGTTTTAATGGTACGCCTACTCTGCCCCGTCAGTCTACAGATGATAAGCCGTACGAAAGTTCAATCGGGTGCCTAAAGATTGTTGGAAGCTTTTCTAGAAATGAGAGGTGTACCTTGTATCTCTATCGGATACAATAGACACCGACACTCCATGTAGGGACACAATCTCGTCCATAATAGGTACGTGCTTTCTTCTAATCTTTTTAACCTGTCGATCTTCAACCGCTATCGGTTTCTCAATGAAACGCAGGTATTCGTCAATTTGCACATCTTGATGTGATACTGCTAGCGACTCATCGGCTAGACATTTCTTTAAGTTGGAAATGTGGAAAACATCGTGGATTCCACTTAGCTCCTCAGGTAGCTTAAGCTTGTAAGCCACTGAACTGACAAATTCGATGATCTCGAATGGCCCTATATATCTTGGGCTCAACTTGCCCTTCTTACCGAAACGCATTACACCTTTCAAAGGTGATACCTTCAGTAAAACTGTGTCCCCAATTTGGAACTGAAGAGGTTTGTGCCTCTTATCTGAATGGCTCTTCTGCCTATCTTGGGCAGCTTTGAGACGATCATGGATTTGTATTATCTTATTCGTCGTTTCTAGGACAATCTCCGGTCCTGATAGTTGGGCTTCCCCAATTTCTGCCCAACAAACGGGCGTTCGACACTTTCTTCCATACAAGGCTTCAAAAGGAGCAGCCAAGCTCGTATGAAAACTGTTATTGTAGGAGAATTCAATTAGGGGTAGGTGGTCATCCCAGCACCATCTAAGTCGATCACACATGCACGTAACATGTCTTACAAAGTTTGGATGGTACGGTCACTCTGTCCGTCAATCTGCGGATGGTAAGTCGTACTGAAATTCAATCTTGTGCCCAAGATTGCTGGAAACTTTTCCAGAAATGTGAAGTGTATCTTGTATCTCTATCGGATACAATAGATACCGGCACTCCATGAGGGACACAATCTCGTCCACGTACATGTTAGCCAATTTATTAGAACTAAACGTCTCTTTAATTGGTAGTAAATGAGCTTGCTTAGTCAGTCTGTCCACAATGACCCAAATCGTGTCATTACCAGGTTTGGTCTTAGGTAACTTGGTAATCAAATCCATAGTTACCATTTCCCATTTCCAAGTGGGAATTTCAAGTTGTTGTAAAAGTCCTGACGGCTTTTGATGTCCAACTTTAACTTGTAAACACGCCAGACACTTAGCTACATAGGTGGCTATGGTTTTCTTCATACCCATCCACCAATAATTCTTTTTCCGAGCTTGATACATCTTGTCACCACCGGGGTGAACTGGGTATCTTGAATAGTGCGCTTCTTGGAGGATTAGATCTCTAAGCCCTCCGAAGATTGGAACCCAGATTCTACCATTAAGTCTGAAGATTTCATCATTTCCCGGTGATAACAGATCAACAGTTCCACCTAATCTTTCATTAGGAATATTAGCCTCTAACATGGCTTGCTTTTGCGCATCAAGCAGCTTTTCATTCAAGTTGTTTCTGAGTTCAATGCTTTTGGCATTAATCCTGATCGGTTTAACCCTTTCTTTGTGACTAAGCGCATCAGCAACTACATTGGCCTTGCTAGGATGGTAGCGGATTTCGCAATCATAATCATTTAGTGTTTCCATCCATCGGCGTTGTCTCATGTTCAAATCCTTATGATTGAACAAATGTTGAAGACTTTTGTGATCAGTGTAAATAATACACTTTGTTCCATATAGGTAGTGTCTCCATAATTTAAGTGCAAATACAACAGCACCCAGTCCTAAGTCATGGGTGGTGTAATTTCTTTCATGTTAAGTTGTCGTGATGCATAGGCAATCACCTTGCCTCTTTGCATTAGCACACAGCCCATGCCAGTGTGTGAGGCATCACAATAAACGACAAATTCCACAATGCCTTCTGGCAGAGTCAGTACTAGAGCATTGTTCAACTTTTGCTTCAGAATCTCAAAGGATTCTTGTTGTTTTGGACCACAGTCAAACTTGACATTCTTGCGAGTTAAAGTAGTTAAAGGAGTGGCTATTCTTGAGAAGTTCTCAATGAATCTTCTATAATAACCAGCCAGTCCTAAGAAGCTATGAATCTCAGAAGCGGTCTTTGGTGCTTCCCAGTTCATGATCGCTTCAATCTTGGCGGGATCTACTTGGATACCACGCTCACTAACCATATGTCCAAAGAACTGACTTCGCGAAGCCCAATTTCGCATTTGGAGAATTTAGCATAAAGCTTCTCCTTATGTAATAACTCTAGGATCACCTTAGATGTTTCTCGTGATCAGAATGATTACGATAATAGATAAGTATGTCATCTATGAAGACAATGACAAACTAATCTAAATACGGCTTGCAGACTCTATTCATGAGATCCATGAATGTTGCAGGTGCATTAGTGAGTCCGAAAGGCATCACTAAAAACTCATAATGGCCATATCTTGTTCTGAACGCAGTCTTTGGAACATCTTCCCTTCAGACCTTTAGTTGATGATATCCGGACCTTAGATCTATCTTTGAAAAGTAGCTTGCTCCTTGAAGTTGGTCAAATAAGTCATCGATCCTGGGCAAGGGATAACGATTCTTGATCGTTATCTTGTTAAGCTCGCGGTAGTCAATGCACATATGCATTGATCCGTCCTTCTTTTTGACGAACAAAATTTGTTCATGCTCGGTTAGACATTTCTTTTTGACGAACCAAATTTGTTCATGCTCGGTTAGACATTTCTTTTTGATGAACAAAATTGGTTCATTCTGTGAACGGGATGACGATTCTCAATGAAACGCAGG
The DNA here is from genome assembly GCA_947069175.1 of Scalesia atractyloides. Classification (NCBI taxonomy): domain Eukaryota; kingdom Viridiplantae; phylum Streptophyta; class Magnoliopsida; order Asterales; family Asteraceae; genus Scalesia; species Scalesia atractyloides. The sequence continues at coordinate 37,111,744 of CAMTDV010000030.1, forward strand.
TTTTCGTCAATTTGCACATCTTGATGTGATATTGCTAGCGATTCATCGGCTAGACATTTCTTTAAGTTGGAAATGTAGAAAACATCGTGGATTCCACTTAGCTCTCGGGTAGCTTAAGCTTGTAAGCCACTGAACCGACAAATTCGATGATCTCGAATGGCCCTATATATCTTGGGCTCAACTTGCCCTTCTTACCGAAATGCATTACACCTTTCAAAGGTGATACCTTCAGTAAAACTGTGTCCTCAATTTGGAACTAAAGAGGTTTGTGCCTCTTATCTGCATGGCTCTTCTGCCTATCTTGGGCAGCTTTGAGACGATCATGGATTTGTATTATCGTATCTGTCATTTCTAGGACAATCTCCGATCCTGATAGTTGGGCTTCCCCAACTTCTGCCCAACAAACGGGCGTTCGACACTTTCTTCCATACAAGGCTTCAAAAGGAGCAGCCAAGCTCGTATGAAAATTGTTATTGTAGGAGAATTCAATTAGGGGTAGGTGGTCATCCCAGCTGCCACCTAAGTCGATCACACATGCACGTAACATGTCTTCTAAAGTTTGGATGGTACGCTCACTCTGTCCGTCAATCTGCGGATGGTAAGCCGTACTGAAATTCAATCTTGTGCCCAATGATTGCTGGAAACTTTTCCAAAAATGTGAAGTGTATCTTGTATCTCTATCGGATACAATAGATACCGGCACTCCATGAGGGACACAATCTCGTCCACGTACATGTTAGCCAATTTATCAGAACTAAACGTCTCTTTAATTGGCAGACAATGAGCTTGCTTAGTCAGTCTGTCCACAATGACCCAAATCGTGTCATTTCCAGGTTTGGTCTTAGGTAACTTGGTAATCAAATCAATAGTTACCATTTCCCATTTCCAAGTGGGAATTTCAAGTTGTTGTAAAAGTCCTGACGGCTTTTGATGTCCAGCTTTAACTTGTGAACACGTCAGACACTTAGCTACATTGTTGGCTATGGTTTTCTTCATACCCATCCACTAGTAATTCTTTTTCAGATCTTGATACATCTTGTCACCACCGGGGTGAACTGGGTATCTTGAATTGTACGTTCTTGGAGGATTAGATCTCTAAGCCCTCCGAAGATTGGAACCCAGATTCTACCATTAAGTCTGAAGATTCCATCATTTCCCGGTGATAACTGATCAACAGTTCCACCTAATCCTTCATTAGGAATATTAGCCTCTAACATGGCTTGCTTTTGCGCATCAAGCAGCTTTTCATTCAAGTTGTTTCTGAGTTCAATGCTTTTGGCATTAATCCTGATTGGTTTAACCCTTTCTTTGTGACTAAGCGCATCAGCAACTACATTGGCCTTGCTAGGATGGTAGCGGATTTCGCAATCATAATCATTTAATGTTTCCATCCATTGGCGTTGTCTCATGTTCAAATCCTTATGATTGAACAAATGTTGAAGACTTTTGTGATCAGTGTAAATAATACACTTTGTTCCATATAGGTAGTGTCTCCATAATTTAAGTGCAAATACAACAACACCCAGTCCCAAGTCATGGGTGGTGTAATTTCTTTCATGTTAAGTTGTCGTGATGCATAGGCAATCACCTTGCCTCTTTGCATTAGCACACAGCCTATGCTAGTGTGCGAGGCATCACAATAAACGACAAATTTCTCAATGCCTTTTGGCAGAGTCAGTAGTGGAGCATTGCTCAACTTTTGCTTCTGAATCTCAAAGGATTCTTGTTGTTTTGGACCACAGTCAAACTTGACATTCTTGCGAGTTAAAGTAGTTAAAGGAGTGGCTATTCTTGAGAAGTTCTCAATGAATCTTCTATAATAACCAGCCAGTCCTAAGAAGCTACGAATCTCAGAAGCGGTCTTTGGTGCTTCCCAGTTCACGATCGCTTCAATCTTGGCGGGATCTACTTGGATACCACGCTCACTAACCATATGTCCAAGGAACTGGACTTCGCAAAGCCAAATTTCGCATTTGGAGAATTTAGCATAAAGCTTCTCCTTATGTAATAACTCTAGGATCACCTTAGATGTTTCTCGTGATTAGAATGATTATGAGAATAGATAAGTATGTCATCTATGAAGACAATGAAAAACTAATCTAAATAAGGCTTGCAGACTCCATTCATGAGATCCATGAATGTTGCAGGTGCATTAGTGAGTCCGGAAGGCATCACTAAAAACTCATAATGGCCATATCTTGTTCTGAACGCAATCTTTGGTACATCTTCCCTTTTGACCTTTAGTTGATGATATCCGGACCTTAGATCTATCTTTGAAAAGTAGCTTGCTCCTTGAAATTGGTCAAACAAGTCATCGATCCGGGGCAAGGGATAACGATTCTTGATCGTTATCTTGTTAAGCTCGCGGTAGTCAATGCACATATGCATTGATCCGTCCTTCTTTTTGACGAACAAAATTGGAGCTCCCCATGGTGATGAATTAGGCTGTATGAAGCCTTTCTCCAGAAGTTCATCAATTTGGGTTCTTAACTCTTTCATCTCTGTTGGTGCCAGGTGATAAGGAGCTCTTGCAACTGGTGCAGCTCCAGGTAGGATATCTATCCTAAACTCCACTTGCCTATCAGGGGGTAAACCGGGTAATTCCTCAGGGAATAAGTTTGGGTATTCAGAGATAATAGGTATATCTTCAATCTTCGTCTTTGGCTCATCGACAGTCACTTGTGCCATGTAGATGACACAACCTCTCTTCAGACATATGGATGCCTTAAGCAAAGATGCTTTCTCAGGAATTCCATAGTGTATGTCTCCATGTATGGTGATTATATCATTGGATGGGTATTTAATCTCGGTGAGTTTCTTATCACAGGCAATGCGGGCTTGGTTATGGGATAACCAATCCATGCCTAAAACTACATCGAACCCCGCCAATTTCATTGGCAGAACAGAGATAGGGATTGAATGATCCTTAATGGATATAGAGCATCCATCAAGAATGGAAGAAGCGGTCTCTATAGTTCCGTTGGCGAGTTCTACTTCATAGGTTATGTCTAGAGTTCTTGTGGGCATGTTAGTAATTTACTTAATTTATGGTCCACAAAAGACATATCATCACACGGATCGAAAAGAACTCTATCAACTATGTCATTAATGAGGAAAGTACCTGTGATGACATTGTTTTCGTTAACAGCCTCTCAAGCATTCATTTGAAAGGCTTGAGCGTTTGTTTTCTTTGCCCCTCCATTCTTTGAAGTACTATCCTTGTTGGACTTTGGGCAGTTGGTCTTAATGTGGCCTTTCTCGCCACAACCATAACCGGATGCATCTTTAAGATCCTTTGCAGTCCAAGGTCTTATGTCCAGTTCTCTCGCAGATACTACAAGGTTTTGCTTGTGGATCGAATCGGCATTGTCCTCCGTGCCTTCTATTACAGGTCTTGCATAACGGTCTCTCATCAGATCGTTCTGGTTCTTATTGAAACCAGACTTTCCCTTTTTCTTAAATCTGTGGGAGTTATCGTCCTCTCGTTTTCTCTTCCCGTCTGTCTCAGACTTGACTGACCTATGTCTCACTAGACCTTGAGTGAGAGTCAAAGCTAGGTCCACATCAGACCTATAAGTACTCGACTTTGAAGCCCTAACCATACCATTTATTTCTGGTGCTAGGCCACCAATAAAACGCGCAATGCGTTTGGGTTCAGGATTGATCAAGTATAGAACTAATCTTGGCAATGAATTGTAGTCGGTGACATACTTCCTACAATCCAAATTCTTCATAGCAAGAGTCAAGAAATCTGACTCTATCTTTTCCACCTCATGAGGTGGGCAGTAGGTGTCTTTAACCAGGTCCACAAACTTGGACCAACTCAAATTGTACAGATGTACTTTACCAGCTGATTGTACCATGGCCTTCCACTAGATCAGGGCATCACCCTTGAATAATTGTGAAACAAACTTCACAACATCTTTAAAGCACAGCCGCTGATTTCAACAATGGTTTCCATCTCATCTAACCATCTTAGGGCTTCTACAACCCCTTTCTCCCCATTGAAATCTCGGGGTTTACACAACACAAAGTATTTGTAGGAGCAGCCGTCCTTATAAGAATGTGTCTTGTTTATGATATTCTTGCCTCTCACTCCTCACATTCGACGAGTGTACAGAGATTTCCTTACGATCTGAAGGAGGAGGCTTAGAGAAAGGTTTAGAGATGGGTATGGAGCGAGAAGCACTCGACTCTTTTTGCTTTTCAACACAAGCATTTATTGCTTTTCCAACTTCCGTGGTGATTATAGCTTGAAGATCATTTTTACTAATGACGATATTAGCATCCGCATTATCATCATTGTGTTTGCTGTTGGCTTCATCAAAATTTGCCATTCTATTTGCTTGGTACTAAACACCAATTTATATTTGTTAGTTATCGCAACAGACGACTTATATGCCATGGTATCAATAAACCATATAGGCTTTTATAACGGATATATAGATCCTTTGCTCTTTTGGGCTAGTGGGCACAATGCCACATTTGCCAGGCTTAAACATTCAAATGAACGTTTAGTATATTTAACCTAGGTCTCGAAGGACCATCATAGGTATTTAAAAGAAATCAGATGTAGTCCATAATTTATTAGACAATCGATTATAAGTCACAACTATCATTGTCATAATGACAATTTAAGATAGCTCGTAAGCTTGTTACGAAGGACTTGAAGTATGGCACGAAAGGCCTTTATTACAAAAGACGTATAGATATGGCACTAAAGGCCTTGTCATAAAGGACGTAAAGATATGGCAAAAAAGGCCTAGTCACTTGGACATTTAAGGTATAAGTCGCGATCAATTGATCAAGAAGCCTTAAAAGTTTGGACAGGGAGTCGTAGACCACAAATGTCATTGCACTAATGGACATAAAATATGGCTCGTAGGCACTACATCACTAATGGATGTTATAATAATCCTCGCATTGATGATATTAGTCATGATTGCATTGATCATATAGACTATGAGGCTTGGGCATAGCCTTCCACCTTGGACAGGGAACCATAAGGTTACAACTGCCTTTGTCTCTATTGGACAATATAATATAGCCCGTAGGCAATACATCACTAAGGATGTTATGATCATCACATTGATGATACTGGCCATGATCTAATTCGATCATATAGGCTTATTAGGCTTGGACGTAGTCCAAATACCTTGGCGGCTAGTGTGGTTCCTCAAGTCACACTGCCAAGAGTTTTAATATTACTTGAATATTAACATAGAATGATTGTCATAATGGTTAAACAATTTAGCCATGGTCGCATTGACCATAGAGACTTGGAGGCTTGAACATAGTTCACCACCTCTGGATAAAAGGAATAATCTTCCTTAACTATCATGGTAGAAGGTTATTCTTCTTAACTACCGTTTATATTTGCCAATTAATGTGAACTTGTCACTTGGCTGGTGTAAACCATTAAGAAGATCTTTTGGAATTTTATAGCGGATCGATAAAGATCAAATAAAAATTGAGACGAGTGCTTGAACAAAGGATGTAATGAATACACATGAATTAAATTCCAAAAATTTTCATTAAAATATAAAATATTGCAAAAATTGCCTTAAACAAGACTTTTAATAACTAATTTGTCCACGCGGGAACTAAAAGAAAATAACATGTCCACGTAGGGACTATAAGAAAATAACTTGTCCACGCAGGAGCTTTTGGAAATTTAAATACATAACAATAATAAAAAGGATTTATTAATCCTTCTTCCCTCTGACCATCTTGGAAAACCTTTTGAAGAATTTTCTGGTTTTCTTCTCCGTTTTCTCAGCTGTTGTTGTATTTCCTTCATTTGCTCAAGTGCCTCATTAATGGCCTCTAGTTGTGGCAATGGCTGAGGTTGTGGTTGTGGTTGAGGTACAACCGGATACTCGTACCCATAATTTGGGTATCCAGTAGCTGGATAGGGAGTAGCTGAATATGGTGGAAGGGGAGAAGGGTAAAGAGCAATAAACAAGACGCTTGAATGTAAGGATCGTGAGACGGCACAGGAAATTAAAATCAACAAGCGCCGCTGTTGGGTTCAAAGGGATGTATCCAGACGTATCCAGATAGGTGGGGATCGGATTACCAAAATCCGATGGTGGTGGTTGGACTACTGGCTGGGGTATAGGTTCAACCGAAGGTTGTGGTGGTGGTTCCACCACAGGTGAAGTGTGAGATGGCCCACTCATTTGTGGGTCCTCACGAATGGTAGGGTAGGTCTGGGCAAAGGTGGCAGCGATCCCGACCTTTGTCCCGCACGCACCGACATGTGTGCACCACGCCTTCGTCGTGGTTGTGGTTGCTCCACCGGTTCCATATGGGTATCCTTTAGAGGAGGTGGTGGAGGAGTATGGTAAGAAGGGGTATTGTGGTAGGAGGGTGTGTTGACAAATTCATATTGATCCCACCATTGCTTGAATTCATCGGGACCTTGGTATGGTGATCCAGCATAGGAATTTGAACCGTTGGATAGTTCTATGTGATGGCCGAGCGATCCCGTTGGCGGAATTTCTTGATCAAAATCTTCATGTGAGTTGTTTGGAGAATCAACTAGGGGTGTATTTAAATAAAGGTTTGGATTAAACTCTTTATGATAAGAGTGGGAGTGTGAATGGTGAGAGTGGTGAGATTGGTGGGAAGGATGTGAATGATAAGAATGGTTTTGGGAGTTAGGTGGTGAGTATTCATGGGAAATAGAATGTCTGATTGGTTCCCACGATGATGAAGATCTCCTGATCCTTCATAAGGGTTAGGACTTGGTATATACGATAGTCCTCGCATCGACGGCCCTCCCCTCATGGGGCCTTTTCCTTTTCCTCCACGTCCACGTAGTCTGGGCGACATTTTCCTGCTTCAAAAATAAGTTAAGACGAAACAAAAACAATGATAATAACTTAATAATGAAATGAGTAATCCTAGATCAATGCCTAGACTCGGAAGTCTAAGGAATGTGCTATTGTGTATGTCCGAGATTAAACACAAAATGCTAGTGTTTAATTCGCTCGAATGTTGGCTCTGATACCAACCTGTCACACCCTGATTTCCACGTGTATCCCGATGGGCCCGGGTGGTGAATATTGTGACGTAATATTGGCATCATCATTGTCAAACAACACAGCACAACGGAAGTCTTGGATTTAAAATATTAACAAACCAAAATGTTCAAATGTTTAAATTACATAATACAATGGCTCGTAATAAGACCACAGGCAGATCGTAAAAATATACAAAAAGATGTTCAACAGACTTTGGGTACAACTAAGGACTTGCAAGATCCTCTACATAGCTACCGAGCAACTCCCAGCCTATTATGTGTTGTACATGTAGCTTAGTCTTTTTAAAATACGTCAATTTACACTGGTAAATACAAATAACCGACACATTTTGGAAATCTTTTCAAAATTTGTTTTTGGTGCACTTGGCACATTTTATAAATAACTTGGGATAGTTCAAAATGACCTTGTATACAGTTTTACGAGTCTCTCAATACATATGGGGCCCGATGCAGAAACCAAATAACATGATTAACCGACACGCCACTTAAAAACTCACAAGGAGTATATAAAATAATTTAGAATTAGCATCTGACGGGTGTATGTCTACACCCCGTGCTTAGGTCCTGTGTCACACCCTCAATTTCCACTTGCGGAGTTTTACCGCGAGACGTGTGAACAAACCAGAATCTGAAACACTAGTACGTCGAACGACTCTATATGATTTGATAATACGTTTTCAAAAATCATTTGTCGTAGATTTTATATTGTCTTGATTAGTTACCAATATTTAGCGGAAGCATCAGTTTTTAAAGTTGAGCGGAAGCATAAATAAGTAGTGAAGCGGGCGCCAACACAAACGCCAAAACAAATGAAAAACCCCAAAACAATATTTATAAATAAGACTCGATAAAAGATGTCTTGTTCAATGCATGTGCGTGCACCTAGAGCTCCTAGCGTCCTGAGAAACATGTAAAGAAACAAGTGTCAACATTAAAGATGAGTGAGTTACAGGTTTTCATAAGTTCGTTTGTTCGGTTATGAGTTTGTTTTCCCCCGTTATCCCTAACCCGGGATAACGATTTAGTTCCATTATTCCCATCCTGGAATAATAATGATGTTGGTTCCATTATTCCAAACCCGGAATAATAAGTTGTAGTTTCCATTATTCCAAACCCGGAATAATAAGTTGTTGTTTCCATTATCCCCAACCCGGGATAATATAGTTGTTTCGTAATTAAGTTCAATGTTAACATATATAGGTAGCTAGCCTAAAGTTATGTCACGTAAGTGTTCGCGATCGAAGCTGACTGTTGTGCCTCCGTGTTGCCAGGCCTATCACTGACCATGGCGAAGTTAGGCCGAATTATTCACCCGTTGACCATACCCGGTCGGCTAGCGCGACTAGCTCGGATAGGGCTTGTCGGGCCCAGTAGTACTACTTATAACTCCCCCGCTATTAAACCCAATACTAACGATCCGAGAGATTGACGAGGACTTAAGTGATAAAGCTGCTTAGTGACCATAACATTACATTAACATTAACTTAGTTACCGAATAGTTATGTGACGTTAATTTCGTATAACGTAAAGAGATTGAGTTTGAAGAGTGTATACATGTTTCTCCCCCTGTTGTTTAAAAACCGGATAAAGTTAGGGGCTGTGAACTCACCTTTATTTGCTCGGTTAGTGTAGCAAAGAAGTTATAAGAGATGGGACCGCTAGTTGCGTCCTAACAAACCAATTAATTCCAAGTCAGTGTGTGAACACACCAATACCAAATCTACACGTAATTTACGCACAAAGTGATACACACAAACAACATATCTAACACTCAAACATGCATGCAAGTATCCTCATGTGAACCTAGTGATCAAAACAACTTATCATGAACATAAACCAATCCATGCCACAATTTGGTGCACACAATCACAAGTTATCAAATTTCAGCTTAACGCTCATAATTCAGTTGTTTTCTAGGATTTTTATATAATAGTTCCAACGTTCCAAAAATTCCAATATTTTTACAGCAGGTGTCATTTATACTGTAGAAATTTATATAAATTTTCCAAGTCCTAAATCTTTACCATTTAACCATAAATATCAATATACTCGGCTGCAGTCAGATTTATCGCTTTCTGACTGCAGTCCACGGAAGAATTTATTTAAAAATCACTGATCATCCAATTAACAAAATTCCAGTTGGAGTTGCCCGGAAATTTCCATACCTAGTTGCTGTACAAAAATCATGACTCAACTCCCTACTGATTTTAAAATCCAACTCGATAAACAACTAACAAAATTTCAGGATTTTCACAGCTTTAGTTACTGAACTTATTTGGCCCTTTAAAAATATCAAACGACTTCAGAAAATTATGAATCCAGCGCCCTTAGATTCGTTATTCAAATCTCTACGTTCTAGACATCAGAAATTCCGTTTTTCGACAACTAATGACCGAGTTACAGCCAGATGAAGTCGGCTGTAACTATTACTCAGCAAACTGTTTCAGCATATCATTATCATAAACTCGCATCAGCCGTTCATACGATTAACCTAGACGATCAAGAACCGGTTTCCTAGTCATAGATCAATACTAATAACATATCCATGCAAACCCTAATCAACATCTCTAGTTTTTATAACAAAACATACTCGCAAACTTATAAGTTCCGCAAACACTCATTCATGTAAACAATGATGATTCAGCCGCTTACTTTCAAACACATATAATCCGAAAACAAACCAATTAATCATTCAAGCACATATATCCGAATATTATCTTGTAGCATATGACAAATTTTAATCTTTTAATAACAAGGTAAACGAACCGTGAGTACGATAAGGGACCGGTGATCAAAGATTGCTTGCGACCGAGGATGAAGATGGCGAGGGCTGCTGCTGCGACCGGAAGAAAAGAAAAGGAAAAGCTGTTGCGACCGAGACTGAAAGGGACTGAAAGCAACAAGCTGTTAGCGACTGAGAACGTGAACAAGGCTGATCAGATCAAGGTGATGAAGGAAGGAAGCTGTTCGCGATCAAAAGGGATGAAGGATCGGCTGCCGACGGCAGTTTTTCTTTTAGGGTTTTGTAGTTGTGAAAGTGCATGCATGGGTGTGTGTATATATAGCGCAAGGAGACAACAAGGTCACGGTTTGGATTTGAATTCGTGGCCGAGGAACTAGGGTGGGTCGGTTTGGGTTTGATCTTGCGGCCGAGATATGTTTGGGTTGGTTTGGTTTGGTTTGCACTTGGCCGAGAATGGCTTAAGGTTTAAGGTCTAAATCTCGCGGCCGAAGACTTGGGTTTAAGGTTTCCTAGAATCACAAGGAGTTCGGTTTGTGTTTGTGTCACGGTTCGGTTCGTGTACATATTTATTATATATACATATATTTTGTAACTAAAACAATTAATCACACATCACGTATTCATTAACTCGTACATGTTTAATACATAGCATATAATTCACTCGACAAGTATTGCGTTTAAGTTGTCCGAAAAACCTGGGATGTCACATTATCCCCATGTTGAAAGAATTTTCGTCCCGAAAATTGAGTAAACGCGGTTTAGAATGTAGCGTACATGTTTAGAGTGCCACGCACAAAGAGTTAGTTCGTTAATGATGGTACGCAACGTTACAAGAAGTTCCCAAGTGCCATGCACAAAGATTTCCAAGTGCCATGCACAAGGACTTAGTTAACAATAGTACGCAAAAGTATGAGAAATTTCCAGGTTGTCACATCATCCCCATGTTGAAAGAATTTTCGTCCCGAAAATTTAGTTACTGGTATCGTTAGTTTGCTGCTCAGTCGCGAAGAGGTGTGGGTATTTGCTTTTCATTTGATCCTCTCTTTCCCACGTGAACTCCGGTCCACGCTTAGAGTCCCAACGAACCTTAACGATCGGAATTTTGCTGTGCCTTCGAGTCTTGATCTCACGATCCATGATCTCGATAGGCTGTTCCACAAAGTGCAGTTGTTCATCCACTTGGATCTCATCCAATGGAATGACTAGAGTTTCATCTGATAGACACTTCTTCAGATTTGACACGTGAAATACGTTGTGAACTCCACTGAGTTCGGCAGGAAGGTCTAATTGATAAGCTACGGTCCAATACGTTTCAAGATTACAAACGGGCCTACGTACGTAGGTTAAGTTTGCCCCGTTTTCCAAAGCGGATTACACCCTTCCAGGGTGACACCTTTAGTAGGACGCGATCGCCTACTTGAAATTCGAGCGGTTTGCGTCGTTGATCAGCGTAGCTTTTCTGTTTAATACATAGCATATAATTCACTCGACAAGTATTGCGTTTAAGTTGTCCGAAAAACCCGGGATGTCACATCCTGGCCATTAGTAACTTAAATGAGCCGAGGATATCCAGGACACGGTCTAGTTAACCCCCAATGTTTAAGTTATCAGACAATACATATTAAAACGGGTTATGAGATTTAGTAAAATCACAATCCGACAACATGGTCCCATACCCGACCAAGCGGTAATAATTTACCGTATCCCAAGTCCATATAGGGAAAATAGGTTAAACGTATTTACCTGAGCTAATTCTTCAAAGATTTTATAACTCAGCCATTAATCAAATAGACAAGTAAAGGTAGCAATCTACTGGAAGACTCTAGTCTGGAATGATGGTATTAATAACCAATTAGAATGCTAACGGGTCCTATTTAAGTTATAAACTCGGACCGGCTAGCTTAAATAATGAAATACGGTATGATACGCTAGATTAAGCAATGACCGGAATAGAATGTAGTTTAAAACCCGACAAGTACTAAGAATTTTTCAATAGGGGTAAAGTATTTACATTCTGTAATTTGAAGTAATAATGATAAGTTTAATCCCGTTTCAGTTAAATTACGTAAACTAGTCACGTAGGCCGAACCGTATGCATATAAGCAATACCGGGTAACCAGATGAGTCATATACAAGTTCCATATGCCATTATACTTTAAACATGTTATAATATCAGTAGGATATCAACATGTATGCCAGTTAAGGTTTTAAAATCAAGTTAAGCCTCACAAGGGCGTTTTTGAAATTTTATGACTTATAAAAGGAGCTTGCAAGTAAATTGATGTCATGGTCATAAACATTCTGGAAAAATATTTAATTTATGATGTTATATCAGTATGTGTGGTTTATAGTTTAAGGCCAAACTATGCACCGTTGGGGCATTTTGGTCATTTCACACATAGTTTTGATAGCTTATTTGGGATTCTGAGTTTAGAACATGTACCTACTATAAAAAGACTAAAATAAGTTTTATAATCAGTAGGTAAAAAGTCTTGATGGTTAGATATGGTTTTAACCCATACTATGTGCCGAAAAGGCGACAAAGTCGTTAAATGACGATTTAAGTGATGTTTAATGAAAACTGATGTTATGATCAGGTTTGTATGATGAAAATATGTTATTTAATATAACATATCAGTAGGTAAAAAGGTTTATTATAAAATCCATGATTGAAACCCATTTAGGTGTCGTAAGGGCATTATTGTCAGTTAAGGACTAAATACAAAAACTTTCATATAAACTCAGTTTATAACCAGATTTATAACATCAAAATATGTCAATCAAGTTGACATATCAGTATACAATTCATTTACATGCTCATTTGTATTTAAAACCTCATTTTTAAACAAAAGGCATTTTAGTCAACATAAGGCATAATAACAAAACTTGTGAAATAAACTTAGATTACTATATGACCATGTAATATAACACCAGAGGGTTATACTACAATATAATATGGTCATAATGCAACTTAGAATCAGTAGCTAAAGTTGCTAATTCGGGTCAGAATCGAAAGTAAAACAGAAGTCAAACTTTGCGACTTTCGGTTGCGAACCGACCTTAAACCTAGAATTGACGAGCCGAACATGTTTACACATGTTCTAATTATTATTCTTATGTTATTATAGTGTTAAAACATAGTTTATAACACCTACATTATCAGATATGAATTAATTTTAAAAAACTGACTCATTTGACTTTTTAAATTAATAACTTTGCCCCGTCAATTGACCAAGCAAACGTGGTTATTAGGAGGTACCCTTTTGAGGGATTAACACCTACATAATTATGATCACGTAGCCATGTTCATACCGAACAATGGCTGGACCATAATGGTCTTAACCGAAGGTCAAAGCGTCATATGATAATGCTTTGACTTTTAGCTTAAAGCCTATAAGATAAAAAGAAGAAGGTTGGAACACTTACTAGTGATTCAAAGAAAGTTTAGAACTCAGAGGTAGCTCCCAAATATCTCAGGAATTTGCCAAGAGAGTAAGAGAGGAGAAGATTTAAGAATGAGCAAAGAATCAAACTCAACATTGAGCTCTATTTATAGTGTTGGAGCATGATTTTGGATCCTTACAAGTGTTAGAACTCATTTAGGATCACTCCAGGTGTCCTATGATGTGTCCAATACCAGAAATGAGTTCATGGTTTCAAGTTATGTGAGTTGAAGTGGTGGCCAAGGCTGCAGTTCAGCAGCTGGCATGCAAATTCAGCGAAAATGCATCCCTCGCGCCAAGCACCATGTTTGGGTGGTTCTGGCGCGCCCCGCGACACATCAGTTTTTCCAAAATTTACAATTTAACCCCTAGACTTCCCAAACTTCCGTATTTTGGCACGGATGCATATTTTATTTAGTATGGCCCTTGTTTGGCACACTCGGGGGTACGACCGATCATTGTTAAGTTCCCGATTAGCTAAAAGGTCACTCAGAGGCATCGTTTAAGCATGTTGACACTTTTAGTCCCTCAACTTATACAGATGTTGTTCAGGGGTTATTAAAATAACATAATGACAAAATTAGTCCTTCTCGGCCAATCATGTAGCAAACGAGGATCAGCGGGACACGTGTCGTGATTTAATTGGATATGATTTTATGAGGTGTTACAAAAAAAATAACAAAAAAATAAAAATTAAATAAATAATTGGATATTTGGATATCCGATTCACTATCCGATCGGATATCCGAAATTTCGGATACGGATTCCAATAGCTCAATCAAGTATCCGAAAATTCCGGATATTAGAATTTTCGGATATCCGATTTTGAACACCCCTATGTATTTGTTAGTTTGTTAATATAATGTTTTTATTGCTACAATGGTCTTGATAATATTTTTTTTCGCTTATAACTATATTCGAACATGTCAAATATATTGGATTTTTTTCTTTACCATTAGGAACGAAACCGATACAGTTGAACATCGGTACCGATACCGTATTCGTTTTTATGTTTTTTTAACATGGAGGCAAAATGTTCATTGAAAATAGATATGCGCAATAGAGTATTTTTGGGTACCTTGTATTGTAATGGAACCGTGAAAACCCTCTACATCGCGCAGAAATTTGTCGTCTGTCGCAATTGCGGGCTTATTTTTAACTCTAATTCAATATAGTTAATTGAAATTAGAATATGAACTCAGTTTAATATATATATATATATATATATATACACACACACTAGTTAAATACCTAATCTTAGTTTACATGTGAACCCAATGTTCATTCACATAAGAGCCCAACGTTCGTTCATGTGTGAATCAAAATGCTAGTTACCTAAAAGAAAATTTAACAAAGTATATCAAATAGCATGATTAGCTAAAAGATGGACAAACGTTTATTTTCATGGTTAATCTTTTTATACCTATATTTATGTCATATGTTGTTAATGCATTTCTATTTTATCCTTCACCCTTTTTTTGGGTAGTGGTGTGATGGGGTTTACTAGTGTTGAATTTACAAAAGAACAAATTATATTTAAAAGCCAAAGCATGATCAAGTGATCAAGAAATAAATAGAAGTTTGAACCAGATTCTCCCGTAGATAGTGAATCTTGAACACCTAAATTAGAGCATCTGTTGAAGACAAGCAAACATTTGTTCAAAACGTTACCTCTGTTTATGGAGAAACATGATCTGTTGAAGAGCTAAGGTATGTAGAAGCAAAGGTTTGATGAAGAAGACCAAATATCTGTCAATCCAAACAGATGTTTGGATCAAAGCAACAGAGGATAGCCTAAACAGATGTTTCCTAATGTAATAGTATTTGTTTTGTATCAGTGTTTAGCATAGTTAGATTATATGTCAGATTTGCATAGAAGTTTGCAACATCTGTGGAATCTTTTCTGTTAGGAATTTTTGATGTCACTATCAGAGATGTCTGCCAATCACGAACAAAGCTTTCGTACTTAGTATAAATAGATCTCAGATAGTTGGAGATCTATTTATCACTACACATCACCTTTTCTTTTGTATGAACAATTTTGTTATAGTGATTAGTCTGAGGGGGAGTCTGTAGAGTTAACATTCTGTAAAACATTTGAACCTTTTGATTAATGAAAAATAGTTGTTGATGATAATTTCTCGTTTGTGATTACTTGTCGTTATTACAATACCAAATTATTTGGAGCTTTAGTTTCTCACAAACCTTGTAAACTCAGACTTAACAATTGGTATCAGAGCTTGGTCATGTTAAACTTGATCACAATCAGTTTAACATACAAATATCAGCTTAACAAAGATCCAATACTGTTCGTAGCTCATATTTGTAAAGTGAAGAACTCAATAGTGTCTTTCACATACTATGTTTTTATTTAAAAAGAACAAAAGCAAATGGCACAAAGTGATCCCATAACACCGGCTTCAGTAATAAACCCCTTATACTTATCAGATCCGAATTCAACATTTGGCAACGTAGAATGGGTCATATACTTGCTCAGCAAAATACTAGGTGTTGGAAGTCCGTTGTATTCGGACCTCACATTCCAATGGTACCTGGTGCCGAAAACCCAAATGTGTTTGAGCCAAAGAAGTCGGAGAATTACTCAAAGCAGGATTAGGAAAAATTCGAGCCGGATGCCAAAGCCTTTAGTATCGTGGCCATGGCTCTGCCAAATGATATCTATGTTGGTTTGTTACATTGTAACAGTGCCAAAGAGTTATGGGATGCACTGAAAGAACAATTCGGTGGAACAGAGGATGTTATCGAGAATACTTGAGAAATCCTTAACCAGCAATATGAAACTTTCACTCGGTCAAGGGAGAAACCCTGACTCAGCAGTTTGAATGATTTTCATGTCTAATCAGTGAACTAAAGTTGGTTAATAAAGAATTTACTAAAACAACTTTAAGTAACCGATTTTTAAGATCTTTACCTAAGAAATGGGCCACTATTGCTATAGTGATGAGAACATCCTCAGACTTCAAGGACATGAGCATGGCTAAGCTTCATGGAAAGCTCCTAACATTTGAAAGGGATCTTGTCTAGAAAAAAAGCTCTAGGAAACTGGAAAAGTGTCCGAAAGTTATGTTTTTGGAAACACGACACTTCTAAGTCAGGAGGGATCATCTGCTGGAATGGGAAATGATTTTGATCACTTTCTTGATATATCAACCGGAATCAACTCTGGTCAGCATTCCACAAGTTATGCATTTACATCAAACGATGATAGTCATGGTCCTGATATTTTATCGTTTGTCTTTGATGATCTTAAGCACATAGACCCAGCTGGCCTAGAGGAAATGAATATATTCAATCAAGTGGCACTACTAAGTCTAAGAGCAAATAATCTTTATAAAAGGACTAGTAGGACAAATCCAGGATTAACTGGGAAGTCAAAAGTGGGGTTGGATAAATCTAAAATCATGTTTCAAATGTAACAGATTATGTTACTTGCAAGAGAATGCAAGAGTCAATCAAACAACTCTGCACCATTGATCACATATCCTAATCAAAGACCCCAATCTAATACACAACAACAGTTTTATCACCAAATACCCCTGGATCGAATGTGCAAAATACAACTCACTTTGCACAAAACATGAATCTTGTGCCAGTGCATTATGCTCAAGCACCACAAGTTCCTCAGTTCAATATGTTCAGATGCCAATGGCACATGTTCAAGCCCCACAAGTTGCTCCTACCCCTGCACCTGCACAGCCTAATCAACAAAGCTTTTTTACTCAAGGCTATGTTGATTGGAGCAGTTTGCTAGAAAACTAAACTGTAACACCTAGTAAAAACCCGTCCAATAAAATCCCGACACGTGTCCTGATGATCCTCGTATGCCACGTGCTAAGCGAGAGGGACCAAGGTTGCCGTTATGTTATAATTATAACCTCTGAATGGCGACTACAAAAGTTGAAGGACCAATAGTGTCAAAATGCGAATTTTTGGCTTCTGAAGAGGTCTTACGGACCGTAACCATACATGGTTATGGAGCGTAAGGCTTAAAGGGTTGAACTGATTGAGAGGAGGTTACGGACCGCAAGGCCTGGTCCTTATGGTCTGTAACATATTCAAAAACAATGGGCGTCAAGGCCCTTACGGACCGCAAGACTGATCCCTTACAGTCCGTAAGACCTGCCAGTAACAGAAACTTGGCAGCTTGCTGCCCTGCCACCTCTCTCGCAATTGCCACCCTTTGAGAAGCTTGTGCCACGACCATGGACACTTGGGCACCTCCTATAACACCTCCAACACCTGGCACCTGCTCCATACATCCTCCTCAACTATAAAAAGGCATCTAAGTTGCCTCATTTCTTTGCTCATTCTCATTTTCTCCTCTCTACTCTCTACTTGGAGCTTGCTTCTGATTTAGAGGCTTCTTACTGAGTTTATAAACTTTCTTCGGACCACTTGTAAGTGCTCCAACCTTCTCTTTTCATTTTTGTAGGCTTTAAGCAAAAAGTCAAAGCGTTTACGTAAAAACGCTTTGACCTTCGATTAAGACCATTATGGTCCAGCCATTGTTCAGTACGAACATGGCTACGTGATCATAATAAGGTAGGTGTTAATCCCTCAAGAGGGCACCTCCTGGAAATCACGTTTGCTTGGTCAATTGACGGGTCAAAGTTATTAATATAAAAAGTCAAACGGGTCATTTTTTTAAATAATTCATATATGATAAAATAAGTGTTATAAAATACATTTTATCACTTTAATAACTCAGTAATAAGTATTAGAACATGTGTAAACATGTTCGGCTCGTCAGTTCCAGGTTTACGGTCGGTTCGCGACTGAAAGTCACAAGGTTTGGCTCCTGATTTGACTTTCAGTTCTGACCCGAAATAGCAATTTAGGCTACTGATTATAAGTTGCATTATGACCATATTATGTTGTAGTATAACCCTCTGGAGTTATATTACATGGTCATGTAGTAATCTGAGTTTTTATACAAGTTTCCGTTAAATATGCTTATGTTGACTATTATGCCCTTTTCATCAAAAATGAGGTTTTAAACACAAACATGCTTGAAAATGGATTAGTTACTAATATGTTAACTTATATTTTTATGTCAACATTCTGGTCATAAACTAAGTTGTACTTAATTAGCCTAAACTATGCTTTAAAATGACAAAATTACCCTTTTGGCCTCTAGAATGATTTCTAAACATAATTTCTTCACCAAACTTATTACCGACTGGTAAAATATCATAAGTGGGATTATTTGGGATATGAAATCAAAACGTAAACTGAGTTTGCATACAAGTTCATGTATAAGGCCGATAAATGACGATAATGCCCTTACGGTGCATAAAATGATTTTAATGTTACTTTTTGTACCAAAACCTTTTACCTACTATTATATTACATTAATTAATATATTTTGAAAATATAAACTTGATCATAATCTCAGTTTTCATTAAGCATCGCTTAAATCGTTATTTAGCGACTTTATCGCCGTTTCGACGCATAGTATGGTTTAAAACCATACCTATAAACCAAAACTTGTTACCTACTGATTTTAGAATTATTTTAAACAATTTTGCAGCAGGTACATGTTCTAAACTCAGAATCCCAAATAAGCTATCAAAACTATGTGTGAAATGACCAAAATGTCCCTACGGAGCATAGTTTTGTTTTAAACTATAAACCACACATATATTTGATATCCTACTGATATAACATCACAAATTTACTATTTTTTCCAGAATGATTATGACCATGACAATATTTTACTTGTAAGCTCCTTTTATAAGTCGTTAATTACCAAAACGCCCTTTTGGGCTTAACTTGATTTTAAAACCTTAACGGGCATACATGTTAGTATCCTACTCATATTATAACATGTTTTAATTATATTGTCATATGGAACTTGTGTATCACTAATCCGGCCCGGTATCGCTTATACACATACGGTTAAACCTACGTGACTAGTTTATGTTATTCAACCGAAACGGTCTAACCTTATCTTTTTATTTCAAAATCCAGAATGTTATGTTTACCCATTATAAACAAGTCTTAATACTTGTCGGGTTTAAACTACATTCTATTCCATTCATCGCTTAATCTAGCGTATCGTACCGTATTTCATTACTTAAGACTAGTCGGTTCGAGTCTATGACTCAATTAAGAACCCGTTAGCATTCTATTTGGTTATTAATACCATCATTCCAGACTAGAAGCCTCCCAGTAGATTGTTATCTTTACTTATCTTCTTGATTAACGGCTGAGTTATTATTCATTTGAAGAACTAGCTCAGGTAAATACTTTTAACCTATTTTCCCTATACGGGCTTGGGATACGGTATATTATCACTGCTTGGTCGGATGTGGGATCATGTTGTCGAATTGTGACTTAACTAAATCTCATAATCCATTTTAATCTGTATAGTCTGATAACTTAAACATTGGGGGTTAACTCTACCTTGTCCTGGATATCCTCGGGTCATTTAAGTTACTAATGGCCACGACCAATGCACGAGGTGTAGGAATACACCTGTCAGATGCTAATGCTAAATTATTTTTATATACTCTCTGGAGTTATTTAAGTGGCGTGTCGGTTAATCAGGTTATTCGGTTTCTGCACCGAACCCCATATGTATTGACAGACCTGTAAAACTGTATACAAGATCATTTTGAATTGTCCCAAGTTATTCATAAAAATGCGCCATGTGCACATAAATTTTGAAAGATTTTCAAAATGTGTCGGTTATTTGTTTATACCAGTGTAAACTGACGTATTTTAAAAAGACAAAGATACAGGTACAACACGTAATAGGCTGGGAGCTGCTTGGTAGTGACATAGAGAATCTTGCAAGTTCTTAGTCGTGCCCAAAGTCTGTTGATCATTTTATGTACATTTACGATCCGCCTGTGGATCTTTATTACAAGCCGTCTGTATTTATTATTTTGAACATTTGAACTTTTAGGGTTTGTAATTATATTTTGAATCCAAGACTTCCGTTGTGTTGCTCTATGTTGTTTGGTTATGATGTTATCAACTTACGTCACAATACTCCCCACCGAGACTTACGTGGAAATCAGGGTGTGACATAAACTGATGACAATTTTGTATTAACAAATGATTGTGATGAACATGCAAATTTCTGTTTCATGGCACTTAAACATATCTCAAGGTAAAGAAGATCAAGTTCAAACAACTAATGGTGAAGGTATTGTTGTGGAACTGCTGACAGCCCTGGCCAAACATCTGTTTGTGACTAGGAGAGTGCAGAGAGGTTTGAAGATGACTATCAAAAAAGTTCAACTGATTGCATCAGTGTGGAGCAAGTTCAAATGGTTGCTACTAAGGTATAACCTCAAAATCTTAAAGAGTTATGTTCTAACAAGTGTATCATAGCATTTGCTAATGAAATCCTAAGAGAAAAGGTTCAAATCAGTGAAATAATTCTTGAAAAATTAAAAAGAGATTTTAAAACAAGAATTGCTAAAAAAGGACTTTGAAATAAGCAGTCTCAAGCATGAAACAACCATAACCAAGGACCAACTCCAAGCAATGATAGAAAAATATCAAAATTGTAAAAAAGGAGTTGGAATCCACACAGATCACCTATGAAAGATGGGTTGAATCATGTAATGGTTATGAGATAATTTTCGGAAAAACAAAGAAAAAGCAATGTGAAGTTTGGTGTTGGATTTAGAAAATATGATCAATAACAACTTACCAACACTTCCATTCACTCGGAATTGGTTGAGATCATACCAACCATCTTAAATGGTGAAGAAATCAAGATCACTGAACCTAGTGGCAAGAAAATCATTCTTGAAAATCCACAAGGTCCCATTCAATCTGAAACACAAAAGTATGAATTCAAACCAACTTGGTTAGATGAATGTGATGTTCTTAAAAACTTCAAACCAATTGATTTCACCAACCCAGATGGTCTTAAGCCAACCAAGATATAAACCGTTCCCATTACCAACTCTCAAAAAGATGTTAAAACATCTGTTGATGGAAAGAGAGACAAGAGTAACCAGAAGGATAAGACTCCAGATCTGTTGTGTGAGTTTTGTGGAAAGAAAATCATTGGAAAAAACAATGTTTCAAGTTAAAAGCTTTTGATATTAACAGAGGAAACAACATCTGGGTGCACCATTTGTGGTCAAATCAATCCATGTGACCCAACAGTGCTCATTTCTTAAACCTTATAAGATCAACAAAAATAGGCCAAGAGGAAAAATGAGTTTCAAAAGGGATGATGGACCTATAAACATGGAACCACAATCATTTCCCAAAGAGTTGAGTCCAGTCAACCATATGTTACACAAGGCTTGAACCAATACCCTGCACGCATGGATGGTCAAGTATCTGTTCACCACAAAACACACTTCCAAGAGGCTATGGGCAACCACCATGCACCAGGGTACCTTACAGGTATGAAGAACCTGTGCAAATGCCCCAAAATCCAAGAGTCAATAGACACCCTCATAGATACAATCACCTCATTGGGAATGGTCAACCAACAGTTGAACCAAGTGTGAAAAGACTTGTAGAGGGTCAAGAAGAACTGTTTGAGATGGTACAAAAACTTCTTATTACAAATGACCAATCCCAAAGAGTTGTTGCAGTGGAAGAAAATATCAAATTCAAAGTAGAAAAAACTTTGGATCATCTGCAAAACTGACTCATTTTCGTTGTCTGCAGGGAACATTTGTTGGCAATTTGAAAGTGCAAACAGAGGTTACCCTAACACATATCCCTATCTTATAAAAGAAATAAAATGTTTAGAAAATGTACCAAAAAGGTTCTTGCAAATATGTTGTTTTTAAAACAAGAAATTCAAAAATTGCAGTTTTAAAACCAAGAAAAGATTGTGAAAAATCATCATAAAAAAACTCTGTTGAAAGGAGTATAAAATCTTTTTCAGTGGCTCAAAACTCTATTTAACCTTAGCTAACCATTGTTTAAGACAAAGAACCACTTATTCAACACCCATTGTTTGACTACAAAAAGTCAAACGGATCCACTATTTATAAAAAACTTACCACTATTTTCACTCAAAACTATGTTTAACCCAACAGAGGTTTCAAACATGGGTTTATATCCATCTGTTGACCAAAAGTCAAACAGATGTACCAACCACTGATTTGGTCATCCTAACGTCTGTTGAGACCCAACAGAGGTTTCAAACATATGTCTTGAAAGTAGACCTTATCTTCCTTTTTCAAAAGGTTTCCTCAAAGGGATCCACTTCCTGAACAGTGGTTTGCCACAACGAATAACAACTGGCCACGTAGACCAAAAAGGTAACCGTTCACCACGCTGGCATCCCAGTTCCAAAAACCCTATAAAAACCCTTGACAAACAGAGTTTACATCTATCATCCATACTTATCAAAATCAAAGCATTTCGAAAGAAGTAAACTTTGAATTTGCATTCAATAAACTTTTCTTTCAATCAAAAGATTATCAGTTTAAAAGATTTTCAAGAGATTTGACCTAATTTCACCATGGTTCTCGAACTGAGATCTGTTGGGATTGAACCCTTTACAAAGGAACAGATGATACAGAGCCAAATACACTATCAGAGGTTTGGTCCAACTATCAGAGTTTACAACCAATGATCAGCTAAACTCTGCCTTCCAAAGATCTGCTGCCTTCATCATCTGCTACAATTGCCAAAGGTCTGCCAGAAGATAAGGAGTAGAGGATGGTCATCAGTGTTTTTATTAGTTTAATATTCAATGTAACAGTGCTTTGCACTATCAGAGTTTGTAATAAGTGGTTAGGTTAGTTATTTGTTTGTTAGATGTCACTTTCAACCCTGACGTCATCAATGATGCTCAGAGGTTAGAAAGTTAGTATAAATAGTTTGATCGATGTAACAGTATTTTCCATCTCTTAAAAGATCATTCACCAGTCTATCTTCTCTGCATTTCTATACTTTCAAATGATTATCATTGGGCTAAGGGGGAGTTTGTAATTCACATGCAAATACTATAAATAGTTCAAAGCATGATGATGAAAACAAACAACCATCAATTGTGATAAAAGTTTTCCATTCATTCCGCTGCATTGAAACTTGTTTTATCATTCGTATTTCTATACTTGAAACAATAATCACAATTGATTCAAACTTAGATTCTAACAAGATCTTCTCACAACTATTTTCCGTATCCTGTAAAACACAACAAGAACATGGTCTTTCACCCTATCATTGACATCATCACATCCTCCAAATATCTTAACATCCTCACTGCAAACGCCCCTATTCATCTATCTAACCTTAGGGAATTTTGAGAGAATGCAAAGTTTTTGCTCCGAAACAAAAATCCCTACATCATCACTTTCACCATCAATAAAGAACATGTTGAGATAAGTCTGGAATCCATTTCCAACTGTTCAATCTACAGGATTTGGCAGGTATGTGGAACACCTCGTGTTTTACGTCCAATTAAAGTCCGACACGTGTCCCGGTAATCCTCGTGTGCCGTATGCCGAAACAGGAGGGACCAAAGCCGTTGAAACGCTCCATCATATCCTCGTTACACCTTGGAATAAAGTCAATGGGGCTAAATATGGAGAAATGGAACTTTTTTCATGTTTTCGGGATCCCTTTCGGACCGCAAGGCAATAGCCATACGGTCCGCAAGGCAGTCAAAATAAAATCTGGTTGACCAGGTGCCATGCGGACCGCAAGGCATATGCCATACGGTCCGTATGGCATCGCCAGCGAACAAAAATGTGGCAGACGCGTGTTCTGCCACCTCCTGATGATTTTGTTGTGTTCTCTGCATGGTGGACACGTTATGGGACACCTATTCTCACCCCTTGACACCTGGTAACAGTCTGAGATCATCTCTTGGCCTTAAATTTGATGAATCTTTGGGGTTGCAACTCACTTCTTCACCAACATTCATCAAGTCCATGCTAGTGGAGCTCCTGGTCACTTCCAAGCATTCCAATCTGTTCTTAGCACTCATTTGGACCTTATGTAAGTGTTCAAATTCGTATTTAGTGATTTCCTATAGCTCTTAGCTTAGAACAAAGTCTTGTCGTAATTACGCCTTGACTTTGTTCTAAATCCGTGAATACTCTATCATTGCGAGTAACAAAAGTTCCTATACATTCATAATAATGGAGGTGTTAATCCCTCAAGAGGGCATCTCCAGATTTTCACGGATTCATGGCCAATTGATGAGTCAACCGAAAAGTCAAATAAAGTCAAACTATCCAGTTTTTTTGTAAAAATCATAACTAACGATCTAGATGTTATAAAATATGTTTTTATGCATTAACAACCTAAAAATAAGTATTAGAACATATGTCTATGGATTCGACTCGTCAAGTTTTGGTCTAGGCTCGATTTGTAGCCAAAGTCGCGACAGTTGACTTTTGTTGACTTTTGGTTCTGACCTGTTTCGAGTCACCTTTGCTACTGACTTTTGACCACCTTAAGACCATATTTAAGTTTAGGATGACCTCCTAAAGTTTTGTCACTCGATTCATTAGAAATCTGAGTTTTTGTATAAGTTCCATACTTCCTACTAAAACTTTGCAAAAAGATCCTTTTGTACAAATCTTGGTTTTAAACACACATGTTTTTAAAAATAAGCTATGAACTGATTTATAAACATTATTAAATTATGTTAGTGTCAAGAATCTGATTATAATATAAATTTTCGCAAAGGACGTACTTAGGGCATTTAAATGGCCAAAATGCCCTTTTTCGGCATTTTGGAAAGGATAAACAAGGTTTAATCATCAAGATGATATATTCACTGATGTAATAGGATAATTAGAACCATTTGGGATGTTCATTCAGATTATAACCTGAATGAGGGCTTAAGATTCGTTAATTGCCGATAAATGACTAAATTACCCTTTTCGTGTAACATGACTTTAACCAAACTTTTTATAACCAAATCTTTTACCTACTGATTAAACATTATAAATAACTTATTTTGGTTATATAAAACAGGTCCTAACCTCAGTTTATCTTAAACAATCGAATATAATGACATTTAGCGACTTTTACGCCTTTCCGGCGCATAGTATGGTTTAAAACCATAACTATGAGCCAAGACTTGTTCCCTACTGATTTATAAACTTATTTTCAACATCTTAACAGTAAGTACAAGTCCCGGACGCAGAATCCCAATGTTGGCTTCAAAGCTATGTGTGAAATTACTAAAATGCCCTTACGGGACATAAGTTATTTCAAAACCATCAAACACACATATATTTGAAATCCTACTGTTATAACATCATAAAATAAGTATTTTTACAGATTTATAAAGGTCTTGACATCAGATTTACTTTAAACGTCTTTTATAAACTTTAAAATGACTAAAATGCCCTTGTAAGGCATAATTCGGTTTTAAATATACCTTGGGCCTATCTTTTGCAAAGCTACTGATCTTATAGCATATTTTAAACATATATCCATATGGAACTTGTATATGACTCTCTCGGTTACCGGGTCTCGCCTATGTGCATTCAGTTAAGCTTACGTAGCTAATCTACGTACTTAAACCAAAACGGGTATAACTTTGTCATTTCTCTATCAAGATCTAGAATGTTGTTGGTTTACCCATATTAGAAAAATTTATATACTTTCGGGTCCAACTAACATCCTATTCCGGTCACCGCTTAATCTAGCGCACCGTATTGTATTGTTTTAACGTAAGACTAACGGTTCGAGTCTAAGACTTAACTAAGGACCCGTTAGCATTCTAATATTGGTTAATGATTACCATCACACCAGACTAAACGCCTTCCGGTAAATTGTACTTGTACTTGCTTTGATCTGCGGCTGAGTTCTGACTTTCCGAAGACTTAACTTCAGGTATATACCCTTAACTTATTTTCCTATACGGGCTTGGGATATGGTAAATTATTACTGCTTGGTCGGGTATGGGATTATGTTTTATCCAATAGTGATGATTAACTAAAATCTTGCATAACCCGGTTTTGATCTGTTTTGTCTGAAACTAAAACATTGGGGGTGGACTTGACCGTGTCCGGGATATCCTTGGCTCACTAAAGTGCTAGTGGCCACAACAATATAGCATGGCGTGTAGGCATACACTGGGTAATTGCTATCTGCTTTCTATGTGAAAGTTCAGAGTGGTGTGTCAGTCGATCAGGTCTCGGTTTCTGTACCAGGTTCCATATGTAAAAGCCTGACATGTAAATCTGTATACAAGGTCATTTGTACTGTCCCAAATTATTTATGAAAATGTGCCAAGTGCACTTAAAACCATTTTCAAAAGGATTTTCAAAATGAGTCGGTTGAGTGTATTTACCAGTGTAAACTAACGTATTTTCAAAGATTAAAATACAGGTACAAGTACGAAATAGGCCGGAAGCTGCGGGGCGTTGACATTAAGGAGTTGCGACCTTAGAGTTGAGCCTATAGAGTCTGTTATCATTTGTGTATGTGATTTCTGATCCGCCTGTGGATCTTATTACAAGCCTTGATGTATATTTGTGATTTTCCGAACTTTTGGACACTTATGGTTTGTAATAGTTATATTTTACTCCAAGCCTTCCGCTGGGTTGCTCTGTGTTGTAATTGGTTATGATGATATCAACTGTACGTCACGATACTCCCCACCGGGCCCACCGGAAACATGTGGAAATCGGGGTGTGACAGGTTGGAAACTTTCCCTAAAATGATCTTCATCATGATTTCATAGAAAACGGATATGAAGCTCAACTAGTGGGAGCAACACTTTTGAAACCAAAATTCCCACTAGGTCAAGCCCTTGAAATTAAGAGTCTTTCAAATGAAACATTACCCGCAAGATGACCAAAGGTTAAGAAAATATGGGCGAAGAAAATGTGTTGCAAAACCAAGTAACAGATGTTGCAACATCTGTTGCTGACCCACTGCTCCTTGTGACCACAATGCACAACCCAGCACTGTGGAACACACACCATAATTTTCCATAGAAACTACTTCCATTTCCATCATTAAATCCAAAAGAAAAACCAAAACGAAGGTATCTATGTGGGTTGAGATGCCAGAGGTACCTGCTGTAACACAAATGAAGCAAGCATCTGTTGGTACTTCCTCACTACAGATGCAATCATCTTTACCTATCCAAATTCCTCACTCATCCTCACAAAAGGAGAGTGTTGTAAGCACCGGGGAACCAAGTCAATAGGGAGAAGATTCACTTGAATATCTCTTCCCAAGCCCCTCTCTTAGGGCTGTTTCTCTTTCCACACCTTCACCTACAATTTTCCACACAATCCAACCATAGTTTGATGCAATTGATTTACAACTCTGGAAACACTCAGTTCCTCCCAACCACAAATCACAGGGAGTGAGCCACAACAAGTGATTGAGCCAGAGTTAGTCATTGCTAACCTACAAAAAGAGGAGGCTACACCTCTTGTGTCCTAAGAGGCACTTGCAAGTATTTCAAGTGTGGTAGCTAATACAATTGTAGAGACAATAGTCTCACATTTAGACAGTGTTACATCATTAAGACCCCCTTAAAGGCAATAACTACTGAGACAATAGTCTCTTTACCAGTTGGAAGTCCCTAGTACCAAGAAAAAGGGGCACCTGGTTCAAAACTAGGTACAACCACCTCTGGTGAGAATTCAAATAATCCTATTAACTTAGGCGATGGGTTAAAGAAATGGTGACAATATTGGTACAAAACTCAAGGCCTCCACCAACAGATGCAGAAAGTTGCAAAAGAAATCTGGGTGCACGCATAAATGTGCCTACAACTTCAAAAGCAAGTTGCATAAGAAAAAAAACATGCATATGGAGTTAGTATGAACAATAGTGGATGCTAAGTATAAAGAGACTCAAACAGAGGTTAAAGCCATTAAAGACTTCATCCTTGAAAACACCAGTACAACTCTAATTCTTCCCATGTATCAAGATGATGCCAAAAATGGGAGGAAGAATGCATGAGAAAGCAACCACCTCTGGTAAAAAAGTCGGGAAAAATACCTGACATTGTTGCACTTAAAAAA
Organism: Scalesia atractyloides; assembly: GCA_947069175.1. Taxonomy (NCBI): domain Eukaryota; kingdom Viridiplantae; phylum Streptophyta; class Magnoliopsida; order Asterales; family Asteraceae; genus Scalesia; species Scalesia atractyloides. The sequence goes on from CAMTDV010000030.1 coordinate 37,139,941, forward strand.
GCAAGACAAGAAGAGATTGCTAAGGCAGTAGAAAAAGAAAAAAAGGAAAGACATAAGGGAAGCCAACATGTAGATAACAGTGCAGGGGATTATTAAAAGAAAGGAAATCCAAGCTAATCATGGTTCTTCAACAGAGGTTCCTAAAAGCATTGTTACAACTACTATCCAAACTACTGTCACATCTATCCAAACACCTACTATTCAAATCACTTCTTTTATATCCTAAACATTTGTTGCCATTAAATAAGTGACAACATATGTTACAGTCACACTACCACTACCATCAACACATAAGTCCCCTAAAGGACTTCTCAAAAGAAAACCAACAACAGACCTTCCACAACCACCAACAAAAACACCAACGCTTCAAACTAGAACCAAGAGATCAAATTCATTGTCCAAGATGATGATGAGGAAACTCCTGATGCATCACCTATCAAAACCACAACCACCACAACCTTATCCATCACATCACATCTCAACCACCTACCACAACAACCACTGCACTAACGGCTACATCTCTACCTACAAAACTACCCACCACCATACTTGATCCACTGGAATTAGAAAATGTATCAAAAGAGATACAATCTTTCTACTCTACAACGACATCAGCCAACTTACCTTTCAATCCCTCAGAAGATATTCAAGGCCTACAAATGTACAAGAGTACTTGAATTTAAAGAGCATACAGGCTGAGAGAATAGTTGTTTACAAAAGCAAGGGTAAAAGTGATAAGGAGGCACAACAAATTTTGGTCTGCATAATTCACAAAAGTGAATAGACTAGAAGATTTTGCCAAATATGTCAGCAAAAAGGCTTCATAAGGACCAGCAAACAACCCTGAATTCAGAAGAGCGTTAAGGGAAGATTACTTGGAATTTATAATGAAGAACAAGCCTTACTCAACCACAATAGCTCAATTCTCTGGTTGGACTATATAAGCCCCTCTAGAAGAAATTGCAAGGATTGAGAAGTTAAAGCTCAATCCTGATATCAAGCTCGCTCCTCCCAACTGGAGATCAGGTAAAAAGCATGTTGGTCAAAAAACAGTTGAATAAAGAAGAATGAAGGAGGAGATAGTGGCAACAAAGTTTGGGTCTATGCAGTCAATGGCAAGATAGGATGAGCCAATAATCAAAGAGAGCTACAAGAAGCTAGAAGAACTAAGAGCTATATATCTCTCAGTCCCCAGAAAGCCAAACTATGAAGACATCAAAGTTCCCATCAGCACTCTGGTTAACCCTTCTGAACTTCCCAATGCAAAGAATGTCTCCTCAGTTGTTAGAAGCTACCTCAAAAGGAAAAATGAGATGTCTGCAGAAGACCTACAAAAATATGAAGATGATATAAGGAAGGAAGGGATCAGAAATGAACTAACGTATGGGCATTGAGATGCCAAAAAGAGGAGCTGCTTGGGCAAATCTTAGGAAAACAAATCCCTTCACCTCTTCCAATAAAACTGGTCCCAGTAAATCCATCTGCCTCAAAAATTCTAAAATGGTCTTTAGATAGAGCAAGCCATGAATTGACAATAGTCAAGGAAAATGGAGAAGTGAAAAAGACTTATGAATATTGTCATGAGCCTGAAATTGAAGATCTGCGAGATCTACTGAATTTTCCACTTAAAAGGGATGCAGATGACTTTCTCTCTCTCTCTGAAAGATTTGAAAAGACTTCAAAGCACAAATCAGAGAGAGGTTGAAGAGGAATAAAAATTGATCTAATAACATCTGTTTTGCCATCATCTGTTCTAGGGGAAATTGATAGACCTACAAAAGAACAGATGATATTCCAAAGCCAAAACATGATCAAGTGATCAAGAAATAACAGAAATTTGAACCAGAGATAGTGAATCCTGAACACCTAAATCAGAGCATCTGTTGAAGACAAGAAAACCTATGTTCAAAGCCTTGGAAACTCTGTTCATGAAGAAACAAGGTCTGTTGAAGCAAAGATCTGATGAAGAAGACCAAACATCTGTCTGGCCAAACAGATGTTTGGATAGAGCGACATAGGATAGCCTAAACAGATGTTTTCCAATGTAACAATATTTGTTTTATATTAGTGTTTAGCATAGTTAGATCAGATGTTAGATTTGCACAGAAGTTTGCAACATCTGTGGAATCTTTTATGTTAGGAATGTTAGATGTTACTATCACGGTGATGTCAGCCAATCACGAACAGAGCTTTCATACCTAGTATAAATAGATCTCGCATGTTAGAGATCTATTTATCACTAATACTACACATCACCTTTTCTTTTGTATGAACAATTTTGTTATAGTGATCAGTCTGAGGAAGATTTTGTAGAGTCAACATATTGTAAAATATTTGAATCTTTTGATTAATGAAAAGTAGTTGTTGACAATGATTTCTCGTTTGTGATTACTTGTCTTTATTACAAGACAAAATTCTTTTGAGCTTAATTGTTGGTTTTTCACAAACCTTGTAAACTCAGACTTAACAACTAGGGTTTGATTATTTATCTATAATGCATTATTAAGGAGGAAGGATGAGCACAAAATTAATTTACACACTTTAAAATGGTATGTGAAAGGTTTCATTCATAAATCTTCTTTGCCCTAATTATTTCCTAAAGTGTCCATACTTACACAAAAGCCACATGATCTGAAAAGGCATCCGACGTGGTACGGGTTCTGTAGATGAGCCAACTTAGTAAACAATTCAAATTGACGGAAAATGTGGTCCATTTTTTTTTAAATGAAAAGACCTATTACTATTATTTTAACTACATGTATGTCTATAACAGTCATAACTCTCCTTTTAGTGCTAATGTTATTTTAAGTTGGTTATTTTGCAATGAAAGAGATTGCAAATCGTCTCACCAAACGAAAAACCGATACATCAAGAATTTATATAGTTTAATGCAACAATTAAATTAAATGTGAAGTTTTAAACAAACCAAAATATTAACTTGTCATTTACTTTACTAATCATCATCTAATCATCTAATACTAATAAAAGATTCAAGTTATTGTTACATGACATCCTAGGATTCAAGTTAATGCCACATGACATTTAAATTTAATTTATTATTATTATTTTTACTAGTAGTAAAACCCGTGTACTGTTCCTTAAACACAAGTATTATTAAATTTAATTTATTGTCATTTATTTATTTTTACATACCACATTTTATTAAACACAAGTAGTTTAGAAGTTTTAATATATGCTACTAAATAATATTATAGTAATCCACAGGTACTACTGTTCCTTATAGTTGCTCAAATTCATTTTCAAATTCATATCCAAAATCACACAATTAAGAATAAGAAACATGAATTGAATACCTATGTTTAATGATGTAAAAACACGGGTAGAAACTGTAACAATATGACAAAATATGAAAATTGAAATTAAAATATTTTAAAAAAATAATATTACAACATGTAACAATCTAATGTGATATTCATAGCCTTCTCGATATTTGCCGATGGGTTTCACCAGCAACTCATTAGCAAGCAAGCTCAAGCCACTAAACTGATATATCACCTGTTCATTCATCACATACAAACAAAAACCATTTCGTTTTGATATTCATGAATATAAAGGGAAATATGGAGTTAAATTGCCACCTCTAGTGCCATGATTAACATGGTAGTCTCCATTCTCTTCCAATCTCTTCAAACTGCATAAAGTAAAACCAATTAGCAATTTGAGGAACAAAAGAACCAAACTAAATTGACAACATATAAAGCACATTACCTTAAAATCTAATACAAAGCGTTGGTCGGTGCTGGCGTGCCGCAGTGGTATAGAGAGATATGTCGGCGATCATATAGAGGTTAAAAACCATCACATATTTAAACTTAAACTCTATTATCAAATCAATCACTGAAATCGTATTAGTACTTACTTACCTATAGCATTGGACCTTTTAGCAACCTAGTCTTGTGAATTTTCACTTCCATATTCAGCTCCATCCAAGTCTAGCTTCTTTGACGAAAGAGTTTAAATTATAATTTAAATAAATAAAATACAATAAGAGGTGTTTTAAACAAATAAAATACAATATAAGAGCATAACAATGATGACAAAAAGATGACTTCACAGAAGTTGCCAAATAATGGTTCAGATATCTTACTGGTTTCATACTTAATCATTCAGAAGTTGCCAAATAGCTCCTTAATATAATTATAGCCTAATTACGATTTAGGAGTGATCTTTATTTGTTTCCAATGATGAAAAGTAAATGAAGTGATGAGTTGTTAAAGAGAGTTGAATATTAATTATTGTTATATTAGAGCTAAGTAAATCGATCACACTTTCAGAAAGGAAAATGGAGTAATACAATGATTAATTTCTGTGATATTAATATTAATATTAATAATATAATTTAAAAATACATGAATAGGTTTCATACATGAAGAGTAAATTAGTAAAACTAATTTTCAAGAAATCAAAGATTTTGAATAATAGATTTGTACACAATTATTGGTAGAATGTAAAGAGACTTCATCGGAGAACCAAATAATTACCAGGACGATTTATGATTTAGGTAACCGAACTTAGCGAATTGGTTTTACTTAACATTGTAGGTCTCTCTGATCATTTGTGGGTGACCTATATAACCGACTTATGTTTAGCTACATTTTCTTATCAATCATCAAGGTACGGTTTCGGGGGTTTTTTACTTTTAGCATAATATTGTTTTCATCTTTATCATAGTGTATGAATTTTGTGGTTTCTACTTTTAACATAATTGTTTGTCAATATGGAAAAAATCTCTATTGTTATTACGTGTAAAATTGATTAAACTCAAAAAACCTACTGAAGAGATACTTGTAAAGTATCATAAAATCCTCATTTTATGTTTCCCTAATCGTTTAGGACATGACGGGCTTGGGTTTACCCGTCAATTTGTAAATGCTTTTCATTTGTTTAAAAAAAACATTTATAGGATACTAATAATATTATGTTTTTTTTTTTGTTGTATAGAAGATGAGCTTGATGTTGTTTGGTTTTGGCTAAAGAAAGGCACACACGGAGGGGCTTGCATGTAAATTTCCCACAGCAAGGCGCACCTCATTAGTGTATTTTAATTAAAAAACAAATTTATTGTAAGCTTTTTAGCTTAGCTTCGAATTATTTTGGATGTCATTGGCTAAACATTCATAAGTTAATCAAAATTTTAGAATTTAATGGATGGTTTGATGTGTTTCTTTGTTTCCTATTTTCTAAAACTTTTGTCAATAACCATCCGTTGATGTATTTATTTGTTTCCTATTTTCTAAAACTTTTGTCAATAACCATCCGTAGATATATCATGTTTGTGTCCGGTACTTAACCCGACCCAACGGCCAACACCCAATCGTACACCACTCACCATGAACTATTGTACTATATAAATAATTAAATATTTTCCCACCTAAACCTTACTAATAATAATCTTTTAATTATAGAAAATGCTTCAGCTGAACACACCCATATCTACTAACCCACTTCCACCAACTCCCATAACTTCATGCATAAATACATGCAAACTATTCATGCAACCTCTTCAACTCAAACACCATGGCTGATCAAGACTCCCCACAAAACCCTACCAAACGAATCAAACAAACGATTTCAGTCCCGTTTCTTTGGGAAGAAAAGCCCGGAACACCGAAAATCGACTGGAAACGAGTTAACCCCGTCATGCAACTGCCCGTTAAACTGATCGCTTCGGTTCCATTCATGTGGGAAGAAAAGCCCGGAACACCACTTCCGGACCCTTTCTCCCACCCGACACCCATACCTGAGATCACTAAAAACAACCCGTTTTGTGATTCGGATTCGGATAGTGATCAAGAACAACATCAAGCTTCTAGTCACCTAATTACATACCGTAACAACAACCCGTTTTGTGATTCTTCTGATGATGAACTCCAAGCCCCTTCGTCACCCGCGTGGGAAACCGAGAGTGTTGCAAGCAGTTATGCAACTGGTATGACAAGCCTAGCTGGATCGTCCTTTTTGGAATGCATGTTTCCGCTCATGGCCCCAAAAACTAGTTTCCTTGAAAGCGTTGGTAGCGCGAAAACAACGACGAATTCGTGTACTCAGATTGTAAGCTATGGTGGAGAAAGAAAGCCGTTAACACTTGGGGAGCTGATTATGATGAGCCGAAGAAGAAGATATCTAAAGAGAGCCATTGAGTCACACGAATACAATCACTCCACGGTAATTATCATAGTCCTGCTCATTTCTAACACGTATCATCGTTGTTGAAGAGTATATTTTAGTTAAAAGGGGTCATTTAAGATGTTAGTTATATTTTATAAAAGGGGTTGTTGAAGATTATATTTTTATAAAAGGGTTAAATGATCTAAAAACAAAAAAATAACACACATTAACATTTAACTTTTATATATGTAGAAAGACAAATAATAAACGAATAATTTAAATCGGTCAGTATGGTACGAACTCAAAAGTTCATATTCGATTCAAAAACTAGAAAACCAGATTTGGTTTGAATATCATTGTTTTCAAGTTCGGTTCAAATATTAAATACCTAGAGTAAATTACACGGTTTGTCCTTTAACTTTACATCAACTTGCATCGTTTGTCCTTTATCTTTAGAAATTACACTGAATGTCCTTTATTTGAAGCTTTTGCACACCGCATGTCCTTTATACTAACCTCTATCCATTTTTATAGTTAAAACCAATCATGTTCCCTCACATGAGAGCAAAACTGTTATTTTGTCATTTTTATTTAATTTACATGTATTTTTCTTAAAAAACGTCTCATGTTTATATATATAGGGAGAGAAAAATGAGAAACTAGATATAAATGATATTTTTTTATCGTTTATTTATGTATATTTTTTTTGGGGGGAGGGGGTGTGGGGGTGGGTTAGGGAGTTTAGGTTTTTTCGTAGTAAGTACATATGTCGTATTTTTTTATAAACAAAAATAACGAAATTTAATAATATAGTTATTGTAAAAAAGTATGTTTTTAGGCTATTTTTTGTAGTTTTTTAGCTTTCTCATTTAAACTAACTTTCAAAACTCCTAATAAATAATCATTACATATATGTGTGTGTGATATTTTTATCATTATTTATGTATTTTTATGATTTGATACATGTTAAAAGTAATTTACTTATGTGTAATAACCAAATTATATATATGCGTTATAAGTAATTACATATATGTAAAAAGAATAAGTTTACATATGCGGAATACAAAATCTCATATAGAAAATGATAAAACGACAATTTTGCCCCTCATGTAAGGGGCACATGATTGGTTTTAACCATGAAAATGGATGGAGGTTAGTATAAAGGACATGTGGTGTGCAAAAGTTTCAAATAAAGGATAATTGGTGTAATTTCTAAAGATAAAGAACAAACGATGCAAGTTAATGTAAAGTTAAAAGACAAACCATGTAATTTACTCAAATACCTATTACAAACAACTTAATAATATTGTTTGTCGGCTTTAAAAAACAAAAATCGGATTATTAATCCCATCTACAAGTGTAATGGTTGGTAATTTGATTAACTGTCAGGAATTGATGGTGAGGAATGGATTTGGATGCTGCAATATCGATGTTGGTGGATTAAAGAGGCAATTGCAGCTAAAACTGATCTAAAAGTCAAACATGTATTTTTACTTGTTTTGAAAATATATTATTGTGGTTTTTGGTTTCGTGATTTCGCTTTGAGATTATGGTGTTGTAAACTGGGACGGTTTCGTGATGCAATTTAATACAACTTTGAAGTGGGAGTTGGCGAATGTTTTCACTAGACGTTATCATGCTGAAAGTCGTGGCATGAGCAAAATGCCACACGAGTAGTTAGTTACCTAGTCATTAACGCATCATAAACAAACAACAAACGTGCATTCAATATTACACGACTTGGTTTCTTTCACGTGGGCCCATATTACTTCGCTTAGGGGTTTGCTATTTAAGACATTACATTTAAAAAAAGGATCAACCACTAATCCATTATGACTCATTTAAATACATACATCAAATACAATACGGTGATTTAAACTTTCCGAAGGTGTATTAGCAAAGTTTTGTTACCTAACAATATCAATTTGTTAAAAAGGTAGAATACGGCTAGTCATGATATCACATAAAAAAGGGTGTGATACACAATCAATTTGTTGCTCGAATTCATCATGAAATTGTTCATAGGCAACCTCCCATCTGATATGAAATCAATTGAAATCTATTCCATGAGTGTCACATTCATGTAAGTATTCGAGTCGTACTCGAAAATAACAAAAGAAAAAAAAACTGGGCCTCAGGCGAGACAAAAAAATTGACCTCTCTCTATAATATAAACTCATCTATCATATATCAAAAAACCAAAATATGACAATAATTATTAGAAAATAAACAAAACAAAAATTGTGTAGCAAAGTGACCGAACATACTTTCTTGAGCGAATCATGAGGCCAATGGATTATTGGGTTTTTAAATTTTGGATTTTTAAATGGATATATGAGTAAATATATAGGTAAATAGGATTCTTTTGGGCTTAATTGTAGTATCATTATAATTCTATCATTTTGAGACTTATTTTATTAATTGCTTTTAAGTTTAAATAAATAATAAGCTTTAGAAAGTATGAATTCAACTATATTGAATCCTAAAGCAACCAAATTAATAAAAGAAGTAGAAATGGATGCAGGGGATTTAAATAAATAAAAAAAACACTTTAACCACTTCGCCAAATCATATTGAATGAAGTAAATTTTATAAATTGAGTTAATTAAAAAGATGATGAATGGGGACTCGAACCTACCTACATCAAAAAATTAGAAATACAAGGCTATAACCGCTATGTCAAATCACATTTTTATTCTATGTTTTTTAATATATAGGGCTCGGTTCAAATGAGAACCACTACGATTTGTGAGAACCGTAAAAACTTTTTATTCCCGCGCGAGTTGGGTCAATTTTTTTTGCACAAACTTAAATGAAAATATTGTAAACACATCTGAAAAAAGTAAAAAAAATTGTCGAGTCGGTAGTTTTGACTGATGCAGGTTTTTTTACACGCTGGTGTAAATTTTGTTCGAAGAGAAATATTTTTTTACGCCTCATGTAAATGTGGATATGCAACATTTTTTTTTAATTTTTTTGTTTTGCTGAAACGAATGATTTTTTTATGAATTTTGAGAAAAAAAATCGGAAAAACCTTTTGGATGGTCTAGTTCTCACGCTTCTCTCAACTCAAGATGGTTTTCATTTTAACCCATCTCTCTCTCTCTCTCTCTCTATATATATATATATATATATATATATATATAGAAACGGGATCGGGAGAGAACGATTTGAAGTTTGAGAACGGTGAGAACGGATCCTGACCTAACACGTGGCAAATGGGTGCTAAATTGTATGCGGAGCAAGAATGTCATTTTACAGTTTCCATCCAATAAAAGGCTTTTTCAAATTGTTTCGTATAAAATTCCAAAAATTGGTTACCTCCTCCCCAAGCTTTTGCGACACTTGGCGTTTAACATGGCGTTTTATTTTTGGTTTGATTTCTTTGATTTTTTTTCTTTTATACATACATTATGTGCATGGAGTTTTTTATACATTCAACTATCTTTTGGCGTTTTACAGGTATTGTACCGTAAGTCTGATTGCACTAGCACTTGCTCCTGTAGGCGTTTTGAGCAGTTTGGTTTGCTATGCAGAAATATATTTTATGTTTTGAGAAGTTTGGATATTAAGGAATTTCTAAAACAGTACATTTTGAGCAGTTTGGCGTGTTGTATAAATGGGGTTTTAGATTAAAAATTTTGGAAACTATAATTTAACCAATATGGCGTTTTTGAGACATCAGACTTGGACATTAGACTTCATTATTTTCTTGATTAAAGGCATAGTTAGTTAGTTAGTGTGTATTTTTGGCGTTTTACATTTAAGTAGGGAAGTAAATTTAACATAAACCATTGAGAATGACATTCCACAAGAAAAAAAAATAAAACTCTTCGTCAGAAGGGATCTGGTCTGAGAAGTATCTATCGCTCCCCGCGTCTTCATCTTCCAATTCCTTATCAAAATTCTCATCCAAATCTTCACGGTAATCATTTTCTTGTTCTTGAAGACTTTGACACCTCCATAAGAACATGTCAGTAAACAACGCCAATTTGGTTGTCATGTTTGGGTTCAAACATGTTGCGCTGCATAGCTCCTTCATGAAGTCAAGTTTTTTGTTCGGTCATGATGTTTTCAATTGGGTAGGTCTGCTGCTCACCGTTGTCCCATACAACATTCACGAATTCGTTGTTTTCATCATAACGCCAAGATTGGATGACTGGATTCGTTATTGGATTTGCAGGGTACGGACCGAATTTTCTTGTTAACCTTCTTATAACCGTCTGTGTTTTGTCACATAGGTTATCAAGTGGAATTCCAAGCGCCAATATCCCCCTTTGAACTTCTCCATCCAAGTTTAGAATTGCTTGGGAGTTTTCACAAACACCCTTCTTTTGTTGTCAAAGAGGATTACGAATTTATTGATTCTCTGGTTGAACCTCCATGAAACAACGTTTGCCATCTGTCCCCTTTGTTGGGATTGACCCCTACAAAAGAACAGATGATAAAATGCCAAAACAGGTCTGTTCTAAATGATCCAGAATAAACAGTGTTTTGATTCACAACTTCCTTCAATGGCAAGATATCTAACATCTCATGGTTCTAACATTTGCTCAAAGCTAAGCTTTGTTGGTTATAAAGACTGGTGAAGACCAAGTCTCTGTTGAAGTCAAAATTCTGCTAGACGTCAAAGGTCTGATCACCCTTTGAAGAACATTTGATAAAGCTTCATCAGTGGTTGAGCTCATCAGTGGTTAGCAGTATAATTAGTTAGCTATCAATATTTTGTAAATGTATCAGAGGATAGCATCAGCAGTAGTTAGAATGTCACACCCCAACCGATGGCGGAAACATCGGGATGAGACAAACAAATTGCTTAAAACTTCATAACGCTATGTGACAATATTTGAATTCAAATTTCATTTCAAGACTAAAATGTCATATAAAGATTCCAAATAAAAGCAACATTGTTCATAACATAACATTAAAATAACAAAATTTATCTAGGTGTGTATCTAAGTCCACCTAAATTGCATTTCTTCTCAACATCGTCTCATCAATCAACCTGCAACATGTATTAAAATATATCAACAAAAGTTGGCGAGCATACAAGTTTTGTTACATAGCATAATATAGAATAAAATTGTTTAAAGTCTCATATCCAACATGAGTCATGATATGCAAGTTTACTAGCATGTTGAAACGGTGTTCTATATGTTTAAACCCAAGAATCCAACGCATTAAAATAGCCTTTCCCAAGAGAGTAGCGGGAGGTTAACATGTTTAACTTAACAATACCCCAAGTTTTGTGAGCGGTGCGTTAATCCTATAGCGCTATAATTGTTAAGGTAGGCTAGCAAAGTTAATGAAGCATATATCGACACAAATAGTTTACATATCATACAAGTCTAACAAGCATCAAGTAGTTTCATGTTAAGCATGGATAGAGATTAAAATAGTTTATGTGTCATGCGATTTTGTATAATGTACATGTTGCACCCAAAGTGTAAAAAGGAAAAAGGGATCGAGTATGCTCACGGTTTTGCAAGCTTTCCCACTTGAAATCCCGCAAAGTTGTTGGTTGATGGATTAGTTTCGAGCACCTTATCCTTCTACACGAAGAAACATAGGCGTGTGAGCATTGAGAAATTAACGGAAGATTATAGATTCGGAATTAAAATAACATGAAAATAGTACTATGAAAGTAATCATCTTGTACACATGACACTTGTTCTTGACACTATTGAAACTCAAGAGAGTTTATGTTTTTTCGTGGGGTAACCCACTAGAATCGTGACAAGCATTATGGCCCTTAGATGATATAACCTACTATTTTGACAAATGACCACTTGTTCATCATCAAGAGTTCGATTACTTTGATAATATATATATGTATTATATAGTGTACATTATGTCATATAGTCCAAGCATGAGGTAGGAGTTTGAACCATCCATTTAGGAACCTCTTTGTAGTTTACATAAGTCAAGTAGGAGGTGGGAGGATTTACCATCCACTTAAGACCTCTTTGGATTCACCACTACACATGTGTCTTAGACACCAGGAGAGTCATGAACTTACAAGTAAAGAATGAAATGAGACAACTAAGCTATGAAAATCATCAAGTAGTGTGTGGATTCAATGATGGATAGCCCAAGCTAGTCCAAATATCACACATTCATCAAGCTTAACTTGTACACTACTTGTGGGTGTAAACCCTAGTCGAAAACAGAAAGTTTGTGAGGTTTTATCCTCTAGTTTGACATGTCTCAACCTTGTTTTTAAGCCTAACCAACCACAAGTAGTGTTGTAAGCATTCGGACATAGGTTTGAGATGAGTTAGACTCAAGTTAAACAAGTTTAGTAAAAGTTTGGAGAAGTAAAATGAAAACAGTCCACTTTGGAGCCCTTTTTGTTACAATCCAGAGTCTGGTTTTCCATGGAAAACCATTGGAAATGTTCACAAGGTCAAACCAAGCAAGTGGGAAAAATAATGGAAGGATTTCGTTGAGAAATGAGTGAGATATGCTCACTTTTGTAAGAGGTGGTAATTCTGCTTGAACCTTGGATTATCAGCTGATTAGATGAAGTTTTGAGAGAGTTTTGATGATTTTCAAAGTGTAAAAATTCTTGGATTAGGCTTGGTACTTATAGGAAATGATTAGGTTAGGTTTTAGTTGAGTTAGGTGGGTGATTAATACTCAAAACAAGTTTAAAAATCAAGAAAACTTACCCAAAACCCGCTGCCCCCTCTCTGCTGCGCGCTGATGTTGGGCCTGGGAATGAAAGCTTAAAGTTTTTAATGTTCCGGGTTCTAACATATGAGGAGGTTTGGCGGAGTGGTTGTGCATGCGTTTGATGAACTGGGTGACCCGGGTTCGAGTCCCACGGTCGCCGGTTTGAATATGTTTATTTATTTATTTTCCTAAAAGACAACCCACTTATAGAAATATTCACCATTAAACTAACTTGGTTAGTTTAAAATCTAGTGAAAACACTTTAATTATTATATATATATATATATATAAAGAAATATTTTTTATGAAAAAATTTAATTAATTTAAATAATGAACAAGCAATTATAGTCGTAATGAGTCGAATTAACTTAGTTTAACGAGTATCGCGTTTCATTGAGTAACAACAAATCAGGAATGTTGGATAACATAACGCTCAAACATGATAAAAATAGTTTCGTTCTCGTTAAGATCAATAGTCTCAAATTACAAGTAGAAATAAAGGAAGATTACGAAGAGAGTACAAGGCTAAAAATAGAAATACAAGGGATGTTTTCTAAGTAAGGAAAGTACGAAAAAAGTCGGGCGTTACATAGAAGTTGTTAGGTCTGTTAGATGTCATTGTCTTGGTGACATCAGCAAAGATGCCACAGAGGTTAGGATTAGTACTATAAATAGACAGTGCATGTACTGTTCTATTTAGCTCATACACACACTCTTATCTTGTATAATCTAACTTGTGTAAGCTCGGGCTGAGGGGGAGTTAGTGATTCATGCATGTCATTACTTGTAATCCTTTGATTGTGTTACAAAGTTTTAAATTGCATTCCGCTGCAAGGTATTATGTGTTTTTATCTTATTTATAATCATTTTGTTTAAAACAACACAATCAGGTCAAACTCAGATCCTAACAATTGGTATCAGAGCCTGGTCAGTCAAATTCGATCTAACAATCGATTTGATATAAAAAGATCAGCTCAATTTCTGTGATATTGTGTTGTTCGTATTTGTTGGAAAACAGAGTAAGTGCCAAATCACGTTATATACGATTTCAATATTTGTGTTGGAATTTGTGATGATTCCATGATTAACGATTGCTAAGGATTCATCTAAGTGTCTTCAAAAGACTGAGGTGAACCTAAACCTTAGGAACAAGATCTATATGAGGAACAAAAGTTATGAGAAAATTTTAAAAGGGTAAAATCCTATAATGGTTATGGGTTGATATTTAGAAAACCAGATCAAAAGTAATGTGAATTTTAGCATAAGAATTTTTCAAAAATGACTAAGGTTCTCAAAACATTACTGTAAATGATTCTGAATTGATTATTCTTTCCTTAAAAGCCTTCCAGTGAATGCTATGATATCTGCCTATGGAAAGGTTAAAAGGGGAATAGAAAAAAAATCACAAAACTCAAATGTGTGTTTATCTCAAAACTTTTAGTAACAAAAGAAAAGAGTATAAACATAAAACACCTGAGAGTTCACAGGCTAGTACTACAAAAGGAAAACCTAAAATTGAATTTTCGTCTCTGCTCAAACATCTGTTACCAAACAAGCTGAGTGCAACCACTGTTTACTGGTAGGTTCAAGTAACTGATGTATCCAAAGGTAGCAATTATTTCAAAGAGGACTTAGAACATCTATCAGGTGAATTTGATTCATTTATCAAGAAATTTTTACTAAATTTTTAATTAGTAAATATTTCATGTTTCCATCAGGAAATGTGTTAATCTTTTCGGTATTTTTTTTTAAAAGTAATACATGATGAGCTTTTACTTGTTTTTGATAGTTAAAACTCAGATACCTGTCAGGAAGTAAAACCTTTCTATTTTTAGAGAGAAGGGAGTTACTTTTCCTTGAAAATGGATAAAAAGAAATCTGTATGATGGTCAGGGTCAAATTATAAATGCATGAAAATTCCAGTAAGGCTATGTGAAATGTTTTTGTCAAGATTAAACTTGCAAGAAATCACAATCTTCATCAAAATTCTATCCAGAGAAGGGGCTTCCAAAAGTTAACACTGACATCAGACATCGCTTTGTAAGGGATTGCTAAGAAAAATGTTTGATTTCTTTACAACATGTCCATACCAAGGATCAATTGGCAGATGTGTTGACAAAAGCACTTGATGCTCACACTCTTGACAACTTGATATCTAGGCTTGGAATGCTAAATATGGATTAAAAACAAATTTATTTTGTGATCCATGTGTAAATAGCAATAAAATGTTTTTAGAAAATCAAAAGCCATCCTTAAAAATAGTTTAAAAATTAAATTTTTCAATAAATCCTCAAAGTCTGTTCAAAGCACTGATAACACAAAAACACTGTTCGCCTATAAAAATCTATCCACTGTTATGTATCCTCTGATAATGTTAGAATTGGTCACAACCATTGGTAGTTTACTCTAACAGTGGTTAGCCAAACAACTGTCTTCTATTGTCAATCAACGGGTACACGTGGACAAATGTTATTCGACAGTTGTTGCATCAGATGTCACATCATCATCACTTTGAGGAAAACCCTATAGAACCTTGTTTCTATCCCCAAACAGAGGTTTCATCTTCACTGTGCAATTCAAAAATTTCTAAACCATTCTCTCAAGATCATGGCTCCCAAAGCGAAATCAAAGAAGAAATTGTCACAGGAACGACCAAAACACATTCTTATCATCAAACATCCACACAATTACCTCTGTACCTTCGAAAAGACGAAGAAAAACACAGATTTTCACTATATCATCGATATCTTGTCTTCGTCAAAGTATAAAACTTTGCTCTCTTATAATGCTCTAATCTATCAAGACACCCTACGAGATTTCTGGGCTAATGCAGAACTTGAAATTCAAAATAAAAAGCATTGGGCAATCTCATCTAAAGTAGGAGCCATCATAGTTCCAATAACCCCACAAACCATCTCAGAAGTTTTTCAGTTGGACGATCTTGCAAGTAAAATCTCTTTCCCTAAGGATGAATATCAAATCGATTTGATCAAAAGATGGTATACATGACAGTTAACAAAAGCTACTATGGAAAAAGGAAAATTTCCACCTCCTATGAAATTCTTGTTTCATACCCTGCTCACCTGTGTTTCAAGTAAAACGACTGGTTTTAACGAAATACCTTTGAAAATTCAATACTTGGGATATGCTATTATGGCTAAAACTGATTGCAATTACTCCCAAGCATTGTTTAAAGATTTCGTAACGAATTTGGAAAATGTGAAAAACAATAAAGCAAATGCTTTCTTGTTATTTCCAAGATTTTTAAGTTATTATTTACAAAAGAAAATTCCAAAAGAGAATGCACAAGCCATTTCTCAAGGTATATCTTTTCAAATAAACAGTTTAACATCTGAAACATTTACTCGCCTTATGGCCAAAGAGTCAAAAGTTTCTAAAACACAAGCAGGGGAGTCTGAGCAAAATTTGGATGAGTCCACATCTAGTCCTCAGACCTCAGCTGCTGAGCCCACTACTCTTGGTGACCACAGTAATCTAACAACTGTTGTGCAACCCACACCAAAAATCACCAAAAGAACCAAAAAGAAATCCACAAGCCCACCAAACCTACTAAAAAGGGTCTTCTGGAAGATGAGATCCCAGAAATTAACCCTGTGACAACACAAAGATCACAAGAAACCAATGTTGCTACTTCCTCACAATAGTTGGAAAGATCTCCATCAAAAACCACAACTCCTCATGATTCCTCACAAAAGGAACATGTTGTAAGCACAGGGACACCACAACTTGAAACATTACCCTCATTTGAGAGTATGTTGAACTGTCCTTCTCCCGGGGCAAATTCTCTTTCCACATCACTCCCCACATCTCAAATTAAATCAACCCTGGAGTCTCTGTTTGAGGTCATTGAAAGTCAGACACAAAACAACCTCTCTCACCAACACATTACTGAGAATACAACTTCTACAATGGTTGTGTCTGATAAAATTTCATTGACTAACCCACAAACAGTTGAGAAGGTTACACCACTCGAATTGCATGAAATTCTTATTGGTAGTTCAAGTGGAGCAGCTACTACAGATATTGAATCAACTGATTTACATCTGGACAGTAGTTTCGTTAATAAGTCTCCCTTGAAGGCAATTTCTACTGAGGCTACCATGGCAACCACTGCTGGTATTAAAACCACTGTTGAGTTTGTTAAGAAACCTCTGCAGTAGAAAGAATTCCCCAGTACCAAGAAAAAGGGGCATATGTGTTTGGAACAGGGGTTGAAACCTCTGTTCATGATAACATAGATATAACTACCACTTCTGGTAGGAGTTCAGATGATCCTATTAAGTTAGGTGATGAGCTAAAATCTAAAGATTTGATGGAGAGAGTTACAAGAATTGAGATATCAGTGGCAGATATCAAAAATATGCTGCAACAGATGTTAGAATCCTCAAAGTCTCAAAACACTGCTCAATCCTCTGCTCCTCAAACCACTAATATAATCAAACATGTATATCCTCTGTTTCAACAACAACGCCAATATGCTGATCACCAACATGAAATGCATGTAAACTGTTCAAAAATGAAGTTGAAACAAGATATAAGAACACTCAGGCAGAGATTAAGGTTATCAAAGAAACTCTCACAATATTGCCTGGCACCATCTATCTTTGAAAGAACTGAGGATGCCAAAAAGGGGGAGAAGAGTGATTCTATGAAAGAAACCTCAGTAACTTCTGCTGAAACATCTGTCAAAGAAAAAAAAGGGAGGTGATGAAACCCTGGAAATTTAAGCAGATGATGAAGTTGCAACAAAGAGGATGAGTCAATCTCAAAATGAGATAAAGGAGAGGGTTTTGAAGAGGGAGCAAAAGGAGTTGAAGAACACTGCAACAGATGTTGATGTTACAAAAAGCACAACAAATATTATGACAACAGTGGTTTCCACAAACACTTCTAAACTTTTATCAGAATCAATATTCACCCCTATAACCCAAACTCCTGCAAAAACTCCTTCACCAAAACTGGTGTATACTAGAAAAAGAAGAAAGGTCACAGTGAACGATGATGACTTACATGCACATAATCCCTTATCATCTTCACCACTTATTCAAACAAATCCAGAACCTTTCATCACTCAATCAACACCAACATCAATCATACTCACTCAATCACCTACTGGTCACAATCCTTCTAGAAACATACCCTTGGAAACAACATACCCTCTGGAACTAGCTGCAGTTCAAAAAGAAATGTTACAATTTTATATAGAGGTTGATCCATCCAAAAGAGCCTTCCATCTCTTCTTGGATACAGAATTCCTAAAAATGTTGATGAATATCTGAAATTGAAAGCCAGACAAGCCAAAAACATAGCAAAAGAAGAGGGAAAAGGGAAGGCTAATGTCTACTTGTCAAGACTTGAGCAGCATGAGCTAAGTAAAGCCAGAAAATTAGAAGAATATGCAAAAGAGTTAAACAAGAAGAAGGCAAAAGTATCACCTGATGATGATCCTCAGATAAGGAAGAATGTACCAGACTGGAATAGATTTAAAAACAAAAGTGCAGATCTTATCTTAGAAGCATCCATCCAAGCCTTGAATCAAAGAAAAAGGCAGTTACAAATGGATGAGGAAGAAAAACAGAGAGAAGCTGACATTAGTAAACAGGCAAACAAAAATCAATCTCTGCATGAATTGGAAGATGGTTCATCAAAACCTCAAGCTCAACCTGCTGAAACTTTAAAAGAACTATCAAGCAATGTATCTCTTTCAAATTCATCACAAATAAAACTTCTCCCAAGAAACCCATTAAACTCAAAAATACTAAAGTGGATGTCTGATAAACAGACCCATGTATTGACTTTGCTCAAGTCCAATGGGAAAGTTGAATATATAACAAGGAAGGATGCACTAAGCCTAGGTGTAGCTGACCTTCAAGATCTTTTGGAACTTCAACTGTGTAGGGATGAAGATGAATAAAAATTCCTAGAATTTTGAACTATAGTTCAAGAGACAAATCAGGGAAAAACTGATGAGAGAATAAATATCATGAATAAAGAAGAGTTTTGGCATCATCTGTTCTAGGGGGAGATTGTTGGGATTGACCCATACAAAAGAACAAATGATAAAATGCCAAAACAGGTCTGTTCTAAATGATCCAGAATAAACAGTGGTTTGATTCACAACTTCCTTCAATGGCAAGATATCTAACATCTGATGGTTCTAACATCTGCTCAAAGCTGAGCTCTGTTGGTTATAAAGACTGGTGAAGACCAAATCTCTGTTGAAGTCAAAAGTCTGCTGGAAGTCAAAGGTCTGATCACCCTTTGAAGAACATTTGATAAAGCTTCATCAGTGGTTGAGCTCATCAGTGGTTAGCAGTATAATTAGTTAGCTATCAGTGTTTTGTAAATGTATCAGAGGATAGCATCAGCAGTAGTTAGAAGTTAGTAGGTCTGTTAGATGTCATTGTCTTGGTGACATCAGCAAAGATGCCACAGAGGTTAGGATTAGTATTATAAATAGACAATGCATATACTGTTCTATTTAGCTCATACACACACTCTTATCTTGTATAATCTAACTTGTGTGAGCTCGGGCTGAGGGGGAGTTAGTGATTCATGCATGTAATTACTTGTAATCCTTTGAATCTTTTGAGTAATGAAAACATTTTGTGATGAAAGCTAATCTCTCATTTGATTGCGTTACAAAGTTTTAAATCGCATTCCGCTGCAAAGTATTATGTGTTTTTATCTTATTTATGATTATTTTGTTTAAAATAACACAATCAGGTCAAACTCATATCCTAACACCCTTTTTTGGCGTGTTGGTTAAAAATGGCGTTTTCTGATTATGATCAATGGAAGTAACGTTAACATCATTTATATAATGATGTGTTTGGCGCGTATTTTAATTGGAACTCATTTCATGTCACACCCCGACCCGCAGCGGAAATAAGAGTCGGGGCATAATTGGGTTATCACCAAAGCACATGACATTTACTATTATGTTTCATAATTAAATGAAGTCAAAGTTACATTTCTCAAACCTTCAAACATGTTCATTCATTACAAAGGAAAATAACCAAACATAATAATCCAAACACTAAATCGTTTTATTTCTTCTAATCCAGGCCCTACGTGTTCCTAGCTGCTGCTGGTTCACCTGTATCATGTGTAAAAATGGGAGGTTTTTGGGTCAACATAAGTTGGCGAGTGAACCTTATAGATAAACATTTAATAATGATTTTCTGGTTAGTTTATCAATAAAATATTGTGCATAATCATAAAAGAGCATATGTATGAAATCAAGCAATGGCAACATCGGTTACAATTATAACATACATTAACAATTGATAACATACGTGATCATACCAACATCATATGATAATTAACATAAATGAACTGTGAGATCAAGGCTCAATCAAACGGAGCCGATCGTATTGCATGAACTGAAAATGTAAATTGAACTGTGTGCTCAAGGCTCAATCAAACGGAGCCGAGCGTATTGCATGAACTTGAAATGTAAATTGAACTGTGCACTCAAGGCTCAATCAAACGGAGCCGAGCGTATTGCATGAACTTGAAATGTAAATAACCGATCAAGGCTCAATCAAACGGAGCCGATTGTGCGGGCACGCCCTGATCAACCGCATAATAAAATGGGGATCAAACTCAACCTCGAGGGATGGGGAGCTACGGCCTCAGCAATTGCATGTACTGAAATAATAACTTGCAAACAATTCTAACTACTGAACAGCAACAACTAACACACATGTCATGATATGATATATGCACAATAACTTAGTTATAATAAGTAAATGAATAAGACACATGATACACCCCAAAAATGTGATTTAAACGGGGAATTTGAAGGGTTCACTCACATTGGGTGCGTTGGATTTGAATTGGTGAGATGCGCACGATTTAGATGAAACGAGTTAACGAGGAATCACTGACCTAAATAATAATAGGAAAAATATATTAAATGGATGGATTTTATTAAAGATTTTTAATGGAATTTTTGGATATATTTTTGTGAGTTTATGGCTATTTTCCATCCTTAAAAATGTTATTTTTAAGTATTTTTAATTGATTTTTAATTTAAATAAAACAAATAATTATTTAAAAAAATAATATTTTTTTTTTACTGTTTGACCGTTGACCGTTGACCGTTGACCGGTTCGGTCAGCGGTAATTCTTGCGCCGAGCGGGATTCGAACCTGTGACCTTTCGTTCACGCGCACGTAGCTCTACCAACTGAGCTACGTGACTAACCCGTTAGAAATCTAGTTTTAATTATATTAATACACTTATTCGAATTTACCGAAAATTCCTTTATTTTACAAAACGTTTTATTCTCATTGAACCGGTGTTGGTGTCGAGACTCGATCGCGTGACGTGCAGTTTGTGTTGCACACAGTCCACCGCTGGACTGTGTGTCTAACCCGGGTATATTCTTGAATTATATTATACTTAACAACTACTCAATCTAACCCGGTTAGTTTTATGAATAAAAAGGAATGTTATTACGCAGCGTGTGTGAAGCAAGGATCGAACTCGGGACTCGTATATAAACTTTGCACACAGTCCACCGCTGGACTGTGTGTCTAACCCGTTAACTATCCGAATTTTATTTATTCTTAACCCGTTGTTATGCTCGTCTTCTTCACTATAATTACCGGTTTTACACAGATCACTGGTTCAGGGTTCTACTACTTAAATAACATGATTACTAGTTTGAATGAACAAACCGAACAGTTTGGGGGAAAGGAATACCGGACAGGTCGTCTTCTTCAGGAAGTCCGGCGAGAACAGGCAACTCTGTTTTTGAAACTTCGGCTGAGAGGGCTAATCAATAGAATTTAAGAGTTAGATTTGAAATTGAACCAGAGTACATGGGTTATTAGCACGATTGAATGTGTTTACCGTCAACTAGCGTGGTTCCGGCAAATTCCAGAATTTCTCCGGCGAAACCAGAAATCCAGCAAAATCTTCTGTGACTGACTTTGAGTGACGGAATAATGTTAGTAGTGTCCTAGAAATAGATTGAAACAGCAAGAGAAGAAATTCTTACTGGTTTATGTTGAATACGGTTTTCCGGCGAGAATTGCAGAAAATTCCGGCGACAGTTTTCTTGTGCTCAAATGACTTGAAAACGCGACGAAAATGGATTTGAGTGTATTTGAAACAGTTCTGAATCGTATAAATGATTGGAGACGGAATTATTTGAAACTTGAATGTCTTTCGGTTTCAAAACTCAACACTTGAAGTTCATTAAATCTAAACTTTAATTAGAAACCGATATGCGTCGGTTATAAGTTAATTAAACGAACGAAAACTGATTTGGCGATTTGGCTTACCGATTTCCGTTATTCAAATACCAGTAACCGTTCATCCGAGTTTGCGTATAAAATTCAATTGTTTTCATAATACTAACAGAAAACAATTGGTGGCGGAGTGGTTTGGAGACGGAAAGATAAGTCATTGGAGCAGTTGACCCGGGTTCGAGTCCGGTCAGCTCCAAACATTTTTTATTTATTTTATTTTAACTTTTTATCAAATATAACTTTTATAGTTTAGCTTATATATTAATTATGTAACGTTTAAACTCAAAATACTCATAAATACTTAATGAAATTTCGTAACTTGATATTTGATTACAAAACGGAGCGGGTTTTGGAGACCCGATTTATACAAATGTTACAGTATCCCCTACTTTTAGGAATTTCGTCCCGAAATTCAAACAGTTGATGTAGTAGGGAAAAGATGAGGGTATTTTTCACGCATTGAGTCTTCACGTTCCCAAGTAAACTCAGGTCCCCGTTTCGACTCCCAGCGTACCCTAACAATAGGAATGCGACTTCGACGTAGACGCTTTTCTCCATAGTCCATAATCTCTACTGGCCTTTCAATAAAATGCATGGATTCATCAATCTGAATATCCTCTAGTGGAATATGAAGATTCTCATCAGCGAGGCACTTCTTCAAGTTCGACACGTGGAAAGTGGGATGAATTCTGTCGAGTTCTTCCGGTAGGTCAAGCTTGTAAGCTACAGGACCTACTCTTTCGAGTATTTTGAAAGGTCCTACGTAACGTGGTGCTAGCTTTCCCTTTTGCCCAAAACGAACTACTCCCTTCCATGGTGACACTTTTAAAAGCACATGATCACCAACGCTAAACTCCAAGGGCTTCCGTCGTTTATCTGCGTAACTCTTTTGACGACTTTGAGCCGCTAGAAGATTGTTTCTGATTTGATGAATTTTATCTGTTGTTTCTTGGATCAATTCCGGACCAGTAATTTGAGCTTCCCCAATTTCGTGCCAACAAACAGGAGATCGACACTTTCGACCATATAAAGCTTCAAAAGGTGCCATGCCGATACTAGAATGATAACTGTTGTTGTACGAAAATTCGACTAACGGTAGGTGGGCGTCCCAATTTCCCTTGAAGTCTATGACACATGCTCTAAGCATATCCTCAAGGGTTTGAATGGTGCGCTCAGACTGTCCATCAGTTTGGGGATGATAGGCGGTACTGAGATCTAGTCGAGTGCCCATTGCGGATTGTACTGCCTGCCATGTCCGTGAGGTGAAACGACCATCACGATCAGAAATAATACTTAATGGAACTCCATGACGGCTGACGATTTCGCTGATATAAATACGAGCAAGCTTTTCGTTCTTAAAATCTTCTCGAATAGGAATAAAGTGAGCTGATTTTGTGAGTCGGTCTATAATCACCCATATAGTGTCATACCCACTAGAAGTGCGAGGTAACCCGGTAATGAAATCCATGGTTATATTTTCCCACTTCCAGACAGGTATTTCTGGTTGGACCAGAAGTCCTGAGGGTCTTTGGTGTTCAGCCTTTACTTTAGAACAAGTGAGACACTTGGAGACAAAAACGGCAATATCTTTCTTCATTCCAGGCCACCAATAGGTGTACCGTAGGTCTTGATACATCTTATCGGCTCCTGGGTGTATAGAATATCGTGACTTATGGGCTTCATGCATGAGTGTTTCACGAAGATTGATATGGTTAGGAATCCATATACGATCTAGGTAATACAAAATACCATCAGATTTAGTTTCCAGCTTTAGCTCGGCTCCACAGGACATCTCCTTTTGTACATCTTCCTCTGTTATTGAAACGTGTTGAGCTTCTCGAATTTGATCCTTAATATTGGTTATAATTTGCGAACATAGAATATGAATGGAGTTCGCATACCCCTTTCGACTAAGTGCATCAGCCACCACATTTGCTTTACCAGGGTGGTATTTGATTTCACAGTCGTAATCATTTAGAAGTTCGACCCATCTCCGTTGCCTCATATTTAACTCTTTCTGATTGAAGATGTGTTGAAGACTCTTATGGTCAGTGTATATTTCACACTTCGTGCCATAAAGATAATGTCTCCATATCTTAAGAGCGAATACAACGGCTCCAAGTTCAAGGTCATGAGTGGTGTAGTTCTTTTCGTGAGTCTTGAGTTGCCTTGAGGCATAAGCTATGACTTTTCCTCTTTGCATGAGAACGCATCCCAATCCTTGCCCTGACGCGTCGCAATAGACTACGAAATCATCACAACCTTCAGGAAGAGTGAGGATTGGTGCATCACAAAGTCTTTGCTTGAGGGTTTGAAAAGCTTCTTCTTGCTTGGGCCCCCATACAAATGGTTTCCCTTTATGGGTTAAAGCCGTGAGTGGCACCGCAACGCGAGAAAAGTTTGAAATGAATCGACGATAGTAACCAGCAAGTCCAAGAAAAGACCTTACTTCAGTTGGCGTACGTGGAGCTTGCCATTCTTGAACTGCTTTGATCTTTGATGGGTCCACATGTATTCCTTTGTCATTGACTACATGCCCAAGAAATTGCACCTCTTTTAACCAGAATTCACATTTAGAGAACTTGGCATAAAGCTGTTCCTTTTCTAGAAGTGCAAGAACAAGTCGCAGATGACGCTCATGATCAGCTTTAGATTTTGAATAGATAAGAATATCGTCAATGAACACAATAACAAATCGATCAAGGTAAGGTTTGCAGACTCTATTCATTAGGTCCATGAAAACAGCTGGTGCGTTGGTTAATCCAAACGGCATAACCATGAATTCATAGTGACCATAACGAGTTCGAAAAGCAGTTTTAGGGACGTCTTCTTCATGCACCCTAAGCTGATGATAGCCCGATCGAAGGTCGATTTTCGAAAAGCAACTGGCACCTTGTAGCTGGTCAAGAAGGTCATCTATACGAGGTAAAGGATATCGATTTTTGATAGTTAACTTGTTGAGCTCTCTGTAATCGATGCACATGCGAAAAGATCCATCCTTCTTCTTTACGAAAAGTACAGGTGCACCCCAAGGCGATGAGCTGGGGCGTATAAATCCCTTGTCAGTCAACTCTTGCAATTGACTGGCTAGCTCTTGCATTTCAGAGGGGGCTAACCTATATGGAGATTTTGCCACTGGTGTAGCACCAGGTATAAGATCGATACGAAACTCGACATCTCTGATTGGAGGAAGTCCTGAAATGTCGTCAGGAAAAACTTGTGGAAAATCTTTTACAACAGGAATATCTTCAAGTTTCTTTTCTGCGGTCCCCTTCTTGATGATATGGGCTAAAAACGCGACATAATTCTTGCGAAGGTATTTCTGAGCTTGAAGGCAAGACATTAAGTTGAGTCCTTTCGCCGAGGTTTCTCCAATAATTCGAAGAGTCTGACCGTTTGAAAGAGGAATACGAATAAATTTCTCACGACATACAACTTCCGCATTATGCTGACTAAGCCAATCCATTCCGACTATGATGTCGAAACTTCCCAGCTTCATAGGAATAAGATCGACTGAGAAATCGTGATCGTTTAGGGTGAGCGTACAGTTGCGTAAAATAGAATCTAACGAAACTGGTTTTCCATCTGCAACTTCCACTGTTATGGATTCCACGAGCTTATCTCGATTTTTACTTAAGATAGGTTCAAACTCTAATGACACGAAACTTCTATCCGCACCAGTATCAAATAACATAGAGGCATATCTACCATTTATAAGAAACGTACCGTTGACCACATTGCCGTCAGCTCTGGCCTGGTTTGCGTTAATATTGAAAGCCCTTCCTCTAGCAGGTGGAGGAGCTTGGTTTGCTTGGTTCACAGGGTTGGCTTGGGCCTGAGCATGAATAATATTGACCAGCCTTGGACATGAGTTCCTGAAATGACTTGGATCTCCACAATTGAAACATGCCCGCATTGGTTGGCCCATAGGGTAGTTGGGTTGATAGTATGTTTGGGCTAAATGTTGAGTGGGTGGAAATGGTTGTTGTTGTTGGGCTTGACCCATAAATTGTTGGTGGGTTTGGGTTATAGGTTGGTGGCGATTTGTTCGTTGAGGTGCGCGGCATTGTTGTACAAGGTGTCCAGCGCGACCGCAGCTGGTACAGTACTGGCAAGGATAGTCAGGGAAGTGGTGATACTGACAACGGTTACATTTTGGTAGTGGTCCTGTGTATGGTCTTTTGTATGGCGCGGGTGGAGGAGTGGCTTGAGTGATGGATGCAGCAGGAACAGGGGTGTTGGTGTGGGTGACTGCAAAGTTCCTGTTGTTACGCTTCCTCTTGTTAGCAAATTTGGAGGAAGGAGTGTGGTGGTTTGAGGTTTGTCCCTCAGCAGGGGCTTTCTTCTTTTCCTCCTTGAACTTCCCATTGCGAATTCGGTTTTCGGTCAGTTCTGTTGCCAACACCATGGCAGCTTCGAGTGTTACTGGTGAAACGCTGAGGACCGAATCCTGGATTTTCGAGGGAAGTCCTCGAATGTAATGTTCGATCAGACGGTAGGTTGGAGTGAATAAGTTTGGTACCATCTGGTTCAACTCCAAGAACCGTTTGTTGTATGTAGAGTGATCACCATCTTTTTGTTTCAGGGCATGAAATTCATCTTCCAATTTCTTAATCTCACTCCTAGGACAGAATCGCCTAGTCATGATTTCCCTTAACTCCTCCCAAGTTAAGGACATCGCATCTTCCATTCCCCTCTTTCCCTTCTCAGTATTCCACCAAGTGAGAGCTACCCCAAGTAGTCTCCCGGTGGCATAACGAACTTTGCGATCCTCAGGACAATCGCAGTTTAAGAAAACGTTTTCCATCTCCTCGAACCAACGCTGGAGAGCAGTGACTCCCTCAGTCCCTTCGAATTTTGGGGGATCGCAAGACTTAAAATGTTTGTAGGTGCATTTGCCGGTAGGAGGGTCGTTGATGATCTGGTCCTGTTGTTGAGGAGGGTTAGTAGGATTTGCAGCAAGAGCTTGTTGTACTTGTACTACGATGTCAGGTAATATCGTGGCCATTTGGTTGGCGATATGAGTGGCCAATCGTTCCTGAGACTTTTCCGATTTCCTACTCCTTCGATGCGATCTATACGACATCTACAGGATCATAAAATGAGAAGATTGTGAGTTTATGGTATATTTTAGGTGTCATGTGTCTTTAAAAAAAATGAAAATAACATAAATATCAATAATGCAACTACATCCGAAGGATGTCTTGGGTTCGCTCATGTTGGGCCTCAAATGTCCCCCATACCTTCACCTATATAGTCATGTGGGCCCCCATGGCTATTGGTTTGGTAGGATTCACATTAGTATTGGCAATTTAACACTCGCATCCCCCGAATGCTAACCACAAAATATGTTCATGAGATGTTTGGTCGGAACGTGTCCAGGTGTAGACACAATGACAACTCAAAGTGGGATTAGCTCTCACGACGTTTGGTATAGCATGCTTTGGCCTAATGGGTATTTCGTACTCTCATCGTTGGTCCCCAGGTAGGCAAACTGGTCCTTTATTTTGGATTTATACGAATGCCAGCCTAGACAGGACGTTCCGACTACCGGTACTAGTACCCTTCCAGTTACTACATGCCCGTCATGAGAACTCACTTTGATGAGATTTGAAAACACGAAAATCGTTGTAAAATCAATCATGATGTGGTGTGTGCTTGCATGGATGTGATATGTTATGATCATACGATTTCATGATGAGCATTATTTGATAATACATACTTATGAACATGCTTGAACAATATCAAATGTAACATTTTAACATAAACATATAAACATCATGAAATTTGGCATATAACACACAAAATTCCTATAAGTTTCTAATCGACTATAGTATAGGCTCTAAGGGTCTAATAACCTATCCTATATCCCTATAGTCATGGCTCTGATACCAATCTGTCACACCCCGACCCGCAGCGGAAATAAGAGTCGGGGCATAATTGGGTTATCACCAAAGCACATGACATTTACTATTATGTTTCATAATTAAATGAAGTCAAAGTTACATTTCTCAAACCTTCAAACATGTTCATTCATTACAAAGGAAAATAACCAAACATAATAATCCAAACACTAAATCGTTTTATTTCTTCTAATCCAGGCCCTACGTGTTCCTAGCTGCTGCTGGTTCACCTGTATCATGTGTAAAAATGGGAGGTTTTTGGGTCAACATAAGTTGGCGAGTGAACCTTATAGATAAACATTTAATAATGATTTTCTGGTTAGTTTATCAATAAAATATTGTGCATAATCATAAAAGAGCATATGTATGAAATCAAGCAATGGCAACATCGGTTACAATTATAACATACATTAACAATTGATAACATACGTGATCATACCAACATCATATGATAATTAACATAAATGAACTGTGAGATCAAGGCTCAATCAAACGGAGCCGATCGTATTGCATGAACTGAAAATGTAAATTGAACTGTGTGCTCAAGGCTCAATCAAACGGAGCCGAGCGTATTGCATGAACTTGAAATGTAAATTGAACTGTGCACTCAAGGCTCAATCAAACGGAGCCGAGCGTATTGCATGAACTTGAAATGTAAATAACCGATCAAGGCTCAATCAAACGGAGCCGATTGTGCGGGCACGCCCTGATCAACCGCATAATAAAATGGGGATCAAACTCAACCTCGAGGGATGGGGAGCTACGGCCTCAGCAATTGCATGTACTGAAATAATAACTTGCAAACAATTCTAACTACTGAACAGCAACAACTAACACACATGTCATGATATGATATATGCACAATAACTTAGTTATAATAAGTAAATGAATAAGACACATGATACACCCCAAAAATGTGATTTAAACGGGGAATTTGAAGGGTTCACTCACATTGGGTGCGTTGGATTTGAATTGGTGAGATGCGCACGATTTAGATGAAACGAGTTAACGAGGAATCACTGACCTAAATAATAATAGGAAAAATATATTAAATGGATGGATTTTATTAAAGATTTTTAATGGAATTTTTGGATATATTTTTGTGAGTTTATGGCTATTTTCCATCCTTAAAAATGTTATTTTTAAGTATTTTTAATTGATTTTTAATTTAAATAAAACAAATAATTATTTAAAAAAATAATATTTTTTTTTTACTGTTTGACCGTTGACCGTTGACCGTTGACCGGTTCGGTCAGCGGTAATTCTTGCGCCGAGCGGGATTCGAACCTGTGACCTTTCGTTCACGCGCACGTAGCTCTACCAACTGAGCTACGTGACTAACCCGTTAGAAATCTAGTTTTAATTATATTAATACACTTATTCGAATTTACCGAAAATTCCTTTATTTTACAAAACGTTTTATTCTCATTGAACCGGTGTTGGTGTCGAGACTCGATCGCGTGACGTGCAGTTTGTGTTGCACACAGTCCACCGCTGGACTGTGTGTCTAACCCGGGTATATTCTTGAATTATATTATACTTAACAACTACTCAATCTAACCCGGTTAGTTTTATGAATAAAAAGGAATGTTATTACGCAGCGTGTGTGAAGCAAGGATCGAACTCGGGACTCGTATATAAACTTTGCACACAGTCCACCGCTGGACTGTGTGTCTAACCCGTTAACTATCCGAATTTTATTTATTCTTAACCCGTTGTTATGCTCGTCTTCTTCACTATAATTACCGGTTTTACACAGATCACTGGTTCAGGGTTCTACTACTTAAATAACATGATTACTAGTTTGAATGAACAAACCGAACAGTTTGGGGGAAAGGAATACCGGACAGGTCGTCTTCTTCAGGAAGTCCGGCGAGAACAGGCAACTCTGTTTTTGAAACTTCGGCTGAGAGGGCTAATCAATAGAATTTAAGAGTTAGATTTGAAATTGAACCAGAGTACATGGGTTATTAGCACGATTGAATGTGTTTTACCGTCAACTAGCGTGGTTCCGGCAAATTCCAGAATTTCTCCGGCGAAACCAGAAATCCAGCAAAATCTTCTGTGACTGACTTTGAGTGACGGAATAATGTTAGTAGTGTCCTAGAAATAGATTGAAACAGCAAGAGAAGAAATTCTTACTGGTTTATGTTGAATACGGTTTTCCGGCGAGAATTGCAGAAAATTCCGGCGACAGTTTTCTTGTGCTCAAATGACTTGAAAACGCGACGAAAATGGATTTGAGTGTATTTGAAACAGTTCTGAATCGTATAAATGATTGGAGACGGAATTATTTGAAACTTGAATGTCTTTCGGTTTCAAAACTCAACACTTGAAGTTCATTAAATCTAAACTTTAATTAGAAACCGATATGCGTCGGTTATAAGTTAATTAAACGAACGAAAACTGATTTGGCGATTTGGCTTACCGATTTCCGTTATTCAAATACCAGTAACCGTTCATCCGAGTTTGCGTATAAAATTCAATTGTTTTCATAATACTAACAGAAAACAATTGGTGGCGGAGTGGTTTGGAGACGGAAAGATAAGTCATTGGAGCAGTTGACCCGGGTTCGAGTCCGGTCAGCTCCAAACATTTTTTATTTATTTTATTTTAACTTTTTATCAAATATAACTTTTATAGTTTAGCTTATATATTAATTATGTAACGTTTAAACTCAAAATACTCATAAATACTTAATGAAATTTCGTAACTTGATATTTGATTACAAAACGGAGCGGGTTTTGGAGACCCGATTTATACAAATGTTACATTTCATACTTTATATATATATATATTACCGAATGTCTTGATCAAGCTTCGAACCGAACACATATACTCTTTAACCTTGAGCTCTGATTACCAACTTGTAAGACCCATATCATAGTATCCTTAAAATCATACTTTAATCAAAAGATTATACATTAATATAACATATTTCCATCCATAAACACCCAAAACTTGAAGTTATTTAAAACTTCCAAAAGTGTTTTAAAAAAGTCACTACATACTAATTATGTTAAGTGTTTACAAAAGATTAACATAGCGCGGAAGCTTGATCTTCATCCGTTTAGTGATTCCTAATAAACATCAAACATCATATTAAACATTAGTCAATTAATGCTTGAAACAAAATTATCGAATCTGAGTTATGCCTTGAAAATCACTGATAACCCATATGGCCAAGTAACTCATCTGGGTTATGCCTTATTAATCACTAATAACCCATATGATTAAGTAACTCATCTGGGTTATGCCTTATTAATCACTGATAACCCATATGACCAAGGAACTCATCTAGGTTATGCCTTAAAAATTAGCTGATAACCCAGATATAGATTTACAAGCCTGGGTTACAAAACTTTACCATTTTTGAGCTGTATAACTTTATATTCCCCACATTTTATTGTAAGGATTGATTCCTTACAATTTTACCCCTTGTTTGGGTATATTAAGCTTGCGTTTTTACGCTTTCGTTACCCGGTTTGCGCTATTTGACCTGTTTGATTATTCATGTGAAATTCAACACTTATGAACAAACCAAACTTATCATTATTACTTCCTCGTTCAACATACATCAATAACAAAATATTTAAAGATTACTACAAAGCATAAGCCACGTACCTTAGAGCTTTTCTTTGAGTGGCGTATCACTTCCGACCTTAACGTCCGCCTTATCACCCGTGTTGCCTATAGAGTACAACCCGACAATTGTTAATTCGTCATCATTATGACTAGTTCATCAGAATTTCAATTAGTTAATTTGTATGGTTTACTTCAAGATTTTCCATACATTACTAGTAATAAATTTTCACTTTGGCATTACATCGAATACCTTGTGGGCATGAATTTAGAACTTTTCTTTAAGTTGGGTTTATGATGTCCATAACCCAAATTTTCATCTCATTAAGATTATACATTCATTATAATTAGACCATTGATATCATTTCACTTATAAAGATCATCATATTACACTAATACTTATAACAAATTAGCTTAATTCATGTAGAAAATCAAAACCGACTTATTTATCTAAACACTAGGTTATCACCCGGGATTGCTTCCCGGGCAGGAAAATTTAATTTAAAATAATCGTAAGTGTATAATAAAAATAAACTTAAATAATGTGACGTACTAGATAAGTTAGTAACAAAGTGGGTACCTTTCTTTGGAGCATTCTATAAGCATAGAAGTGTTGGAGATTCATGTTGTGGATTTTGCATAAAAGAAACAACATCCATTCAATTACTATCGGTTGTTGTTCAAAACCGGAGGATCAATGTTGATGCACTATGGTGTTCGTCACTTGTCGAATAGGCTAGGTTGAGCGTGTGTTGAATATTGTATAGGTTAGAATCAAATACACGACCAAAATACGGAGTTTACAGTGTAAAAGGGAACAAGTTCGCCCGAACTTGACCTGTGGAGGTCAAGTTCGCTCGAACTTGACATGTGGCCGTCAAGTTCACTCGAACTTGACATGTGGCAGACAAGTTCGCCCGAACTTATCAAATGATAGACAAGTTCTCCCGAACTTGTCCTCCTATGCACATGTCAAGCGAACTTGTGTGTTTCCCTATAAATAGGTGGTGTGTGTTCATTTGTCATTTGAGTTTTTGCCATCCCTACGGGGAGGTGCTGCCGGATTCTCTCCAGGAACTCCAACTGGACTTATAAAGATGTATACTCTTTCGGTATGAGTGAAGACTTCCGCTGCATTCTACTTCTACTCCATTCTTAATAACATTCTACCAAAACTGTTATATACGTTTACACACTAACTTCCGTCTAGAACCGCCTGATCACGGACCTTCAATTGGTATCAGAGCTATGGTTATCATCTACGCTCATGAATTTGGACATTTATGGACACTAGGAGGGGTTTTGGACGTAAAACTTGAAATAAACATACAATCCACGGATGAAAAGTAAAATTGAACGGATAGGATTGTTAGAAAACCATTTTCGACCAGAGCTATGGTGGAATCATCTCGAAATTCAAAGAAATAAGGATTCTGGATCTAAAAATGTGAAAATGGGCTGATTTTTGGAGATCAAGTTCGCCCAAACTTGGTAATGGGTGACCAAGTTCGCCCGAACTTGGTCCAATGCATAAAAAATATATTTGGTGATAGAATTTTTTTCGGGTTTTCGAAGAGCGAACCGGGATGTTCGGGGACACCGTCTAGAGCTTCAGAGTACAGATTTGGTGATACGGTCACAAAATTTTGAAGATAACGGGAGAGTCATTGATACCGGTGCAGAATGTTGATCATTTAGGTGTCGTGACTAGTAATGGGCCTAAACGTTAAATCCACATTTGTTAAATACTGAAAGTTCCGGATTTCAGGGGGAATTTCAGTGAAAATTTCAGTATGGTCAGAATTTGCAAAAATGAGGGGGAATAAAAATTTTTCAATATTTGAAGATTCCGGCATTTTTGAAATTTGTGACTACTGCAACAGTATTCGGGTGGTTACAGATTGCAGATTATTGGGTAATGCATAATATCGAGATTCATCAGGTGATCATAGGAAATTCCGAGTTTTCAGATCATGATACAGAGTGATGCTTAAGGGTTAGAGTCCTGATTTCCGGTGAAGGAACAGTTAGCTGGATTAGCAGTCGTTAGTACCAGTGAGGAACTGAGGATGTTCAAATCTTTCCAGGGGCCTAAAAAACTTGTATGTCCGTTGTACGGATCGTTCCGGTCCTAAATTGGCTAACCTAATGTAAACGTGCGGAATCCGTTAGCATAGGCGACATTGGAGACAAGTTTGTTACTGATTAATCACTGTTTCATTAATGCGTAGACGTTACAGATCCTGGAAACGCTTGGACAGAGCTTCGCCTCTGTTGTGACAAAATCTCTGAATCTAACAAATGAAATGTCAAAGCACCTATTTATAACATGTCAAGTTCGCTGGTGGGAGTGCAAGTTCGGGCGAACTTGCTTAGTCAAGTTCGGCCGAACTTGACTTCAACCTTACATTACAAGCGAACTTGACTCTTAATCATACATAAACTTGACATTTCGCTCCTAAATACTGAGATATTATACAATGACGTAGGCAACAGACATATGCATCAACAGACCCCCCTTGGATGTTGTCGTAGTCATCATTCTTCAAATAAGTTCCTGAGTCTTTAATGTTCTCTTGATCTTTATTTCTTGAATAACTTTAACATCCTTGATCTTCATAGCATCTACAATCCTTTTCTCTTTTCTTCTCGAGCTTGTCTTGATAAAACTTTAATCACCATGCTCCCCCTTGCTTTGAGCTTTCTGGTATCTTCAATCAACTTGTTTTATCCAGCTCCCCCTTAATATCAACTTCCTGTTTCAACGTTCCTCAAACATTCAAATAAACATTTCAGATTCAAGCTTTGAAATTTCAAAACACCACATTTCAAATTTTAATCTCCTTATCAGTTTTAAACCCTCTCAGTTAATCAAGTCTAAATTAATGACCTTGAATATCTGATTCATGTATCAAGTTCAACTTAATGATCTTGATTAAACGTTTTGACATTTAACTGACACATTTATTCAAATGTAAGTTTCAACTTAATGAACTTTTAAACTTTTCAGATCCATTTTCAAAAGTTTTTTAGATTTTGTTCAGCAATTCTAGATTTTGAAAATCAGCTTTTCATCATCAGTGGTCGAAACTAAAAGATAATATAATCTTTTTGTTTTTATGAAATGAATATCAAACACTAAGTATGTATAAACATATTTAGAAATATATTTTTGTTGAGTTTGTGTTAAAGGATCATATCAGTTTTCTGAGACAAATCACTAGTACCATTGACCTTTTTCATGACACTAAGTTTTAAACAATTTTACCTAGATTGTCGATATGTTTGTCCTCTTAAACTTCAACACATTTCTCAAATGTTTCAAGATATCTTTAGGTATGAATTATGAAACTTGACTTAACTATGGTTCCCATCTCAGAATATACTCCCGTATCAAGATTCCCTAGATTTCATCTTACAGGTGAATATAGCGTAATTGATATTTGTATCTGGGTTATGCGAGACCTTGGGAGCTCAGGTTAATACTACCGTATCGACAAAGAGATGAAGGCTCGACTTTAAAGGTGTTGTTCCACTTAAGGAATCTTTTGATTGCAATTGATTAGATCTTTCGATTTTTTCAATTTTTCTGCAGTTTTAGGGGATTATTGCAAAAGCATTATAGAAGTTCTAGGCCATTGCTTACGCAAAATCAGAAGAACTTGTATAATACCCCAGATATCAACTACATATAAAGACCTCGTATCTCAGAATTAGGCAATCTCTCAAACGAAATTTCGGAGTACTAAGTCCATATATCCGAGAGATGTTATCCACAAAGATTAAGCAGTTGTAAAATTTAGCTTATATCTCAGAAACAATTTACTGAATGTGTAAAGCCTATCGACACATCCACAGTAATACTTGTTTATCACTTTTAAACTTTGCATTTCTTTAGCGTGATAGTCCACTGATGTACTATCATTTCCTTTTTATCCACAAAAACTCTTTTTGCCTTTTTCACTGTTTTTGTACTTTTCGTATTTAAATGTTTTTGGATTTTTTGAAAATTTTTTCTCCCCCCTAAAATTCAAAAACATATTTTTGGAATTTTTTATTTATAGAAAAACATTGACCAACTGATGAGAATCACTTCAATCCTCCATCCATTACTACTTCACAAATTTCTTTTAAATCCTCTCCCCCTTATGATGACAAAAAACCTTGACACCTTTATGTTTATAACAATTTATATCCATGAGTTTTGTCTGTTCAACAGTGAGGGTTCTGTGAAATTTTTCTTCAAAAAATTTGTAAAAATTTTCAAGTAAACGTTCTTGAAACATGTTTTTCGAAAAATTTTCTACAAAAATTTTCAATAATTGTAAAGTAAACGTTATTTGAGTTTCAAATTTTGTAAAAATGGCCTTTATATAAAACTTGTTAACTCGGCCCGTGTCTTCAATGTGTGCCACGGAACTCCATTCTCAGTAATTTGTTTTTATCTCGGAAGTTCCTGCACAGAAAATCAAACAATTATTTGAATAGTGACACCCAAGCATTTTTTGCCTTATTCGTTATTTCTTCAACCTTAATTTTGATTTTCTTTACACAATCAGGTTTATTTCGGAAAATCCTCTAAACTTTCAAGTTTCACTGATTGTGAAACTTCTTTTTCTTTTACCAACCATGTTTGATTTTTCATTAAAGCTTTCTTGAAATACAATGTAGAAACTTTTAGTTAATTACTATTCGAGGATTCACCAGTTTCAAAATTTGAAAACTTAGTAATAACTGGTTTCACCTTGTTTAAAGTTTATGTACATTGTTTCAAAACCTGAGTTGGTATTCCAGATTTTTTGTTATCAATATGAGCAGGATTAGGTTTAATTTGTAAACATTTACTAACAATGTATCCAGTTACTCCACATTTATAACACTTCTTGTTCTCATATCGATCTTTTCTATCAAACCATGCACTTAAGTCATAACACTGATTTGACGTGTGGTAGCCATCTTTCCTACTTCTTCTGTAAGCATGATTTGACGTTGAAGCACTACGGTCTGATCTGCACCACTTATTCTCAATTTTTTGTGAGTTTTGTTTTTCAAATTTGTTTGATTTTTTATAATGATTGGATGATTGTACCGATGAACTTTTATTTTTAAAAGTCTTAGAATTTTTAGAACTTTGTTTTTGTTCTTCATTCTGCTTAGAAGGTTTTTGCGTTGAGCATTCACCTTTTTCAGAAGATTGTAGAACAGTTTCTTAAATTTCTCTTTTAGTTTTAAAAATATTTCATGTTTATCACTTTTAGATCTTTAATCATCGATATCATCATCACAATCTTTAATTATGACATCTTCATAATTTGTAACAATGTTACTTATTGGAATTTTCTTTTTGTTATCATTGATCGATTTTGGACATATATGATCTAACTTTAATGAGGAAGTCACAAAACCTTTCAATAACTTTTCTGAATTAACAACTTTATTTTTAACAGTCTCAACTTCTTTTTCAAGTTGAGCAATTTTCTTAATATGAGAATTTATTGCTTTTGATTTTCTATATTTGATTTTTCAAAAACAATTTTTTCATTTTTTAACAGTTTTATTTCATTTTGAAAATCTACTAACATTTGTTATTTTTCATTTTCTAAAATTTTTATTTTGTTTTCAAAATTCTTTTCATTTTCTTTTAACTTTTTATTTTCTAATGTCAAACTCTCTAGATTGTTCCAGAGTTTGGCATTATCTGCCAGATAATCATTCAGATCTACATCAAATCTTTGGCAGACTGGTTTAGAACTTGAAGACTCTTTTATTTCATAGTTCTTTGCCATTATACTCCCTTCTCTCTACAACTGAACATTTGAACTTGGTGCTTCCCAATCATTTCCTTGATCACTAACACGATCAGACTTCTTCTTGATTAGCACCTTCTTGTTCTTAATCATCTCAACATTTTTCAAATATTTAGCACCTAGAGATTCCCATAAATCCTGTGCAGTTTTGTACTCTGGTAACAAAACCAAGATATCTTCTTTTATCGATTGCTGTAACGAGGTTAGGATCTTCTTCTCATGGGAATATGCAGCATTCAGTTGAGTTGTAAACTTTGATACTGAAAGCTCAGCTCCACGTTCATCAACTGGCCATTTAAATCCAGTTTGAATAGCAACCCAACCATAGAGGTGATTTGATCGTACCCAGTCCTCGAACTTTTCATTCCAGGCTTCATACTCATCTATACTCATCAACATTGGCGGCTTCATGGACTCCATTTCGTTTTCCAAACTGTTCTGTCGTTCAAAACACTTGAAAAATGATTAGCAAACAGACAATTTTTAGAAAAATTTGACTTCTTAATCGACAATCGATTCGCTAAAAACGTTTAAAATTTTTCGGAAAACTGTTTTTATCATATTAGAGCTTTAAACTCGTCTCGTCGATACGAATCTAACGATATATGATGTCCGAGACGTTATTTCTGAATTTTCATGCCTTTTTTTTAGAAACCATGGACAAGTTCGTGCGAACTTGTAATAGACAAGTTCGGGCGAACTTGTATATTACTTGACAAGTTCGGGCAAACTTGTGAGATTTTTCAAGAGAACTTACAAGTTCGGACGAACTTGTAAGATATTCAAGAGACTTTACAAGTTCGGGCGAACTTGTAATAGATTTTCAACAAAATTTAATCAAGTTCGGGCGAACTTGATTAAATCTTAACGAAAAGTATGCAAGTTCGAGCGAACTTATCAAAAATCTTGAAATATCAATCAAGTTCGGGCGAACTTGATGAAAAGTTATGAATTTTTCAGTCAAGTTCGAGCGAACATGTGTTTTTAAACATGGTTTTTTCAAATTTTCGACCTGAATTCGTTTGTTTTAAGCTTTTCAAGAATTTTATATATTCAATTTCAAGTGACAAATTCATTAGGAATAAGTTATCATATCCTTTTATGACACATGTATCTTTTTAATTGCCCAATTACCCTTCGTCGTGGAAATGAACGACATGTTTAGTAAAGCAAGAATGATAGAATTAACTTTTTCAAAACCGTGCTTGCCTGCTGAAGAACTTTCTTTGTAAGCGGGTGGCAGTAGCAGAAATTAGTGGCCTTTAGAGAGCATCATACTGCATCAAAAATTAATATTAAGGCAATCAATACTAACATTATAATTTTTCAAAGAGTAAATTGCACAAAGCGTCCTTTAAGTTTCACCAATCTTGCAGGTTTCAGCCTTAAACTTCAAAAGTTGCCAAAACCAGCCTTTAAGATTAAATTAGTTACGGATTTCATCCTTTATCACTAACCCCGTTATTAGATCATGTTAAATGGCCTCACATTCAAGGCATGTGAGAGTAAAACCGTCTTTTTCATGTTAGATTCATGTCCATAACCGAAAAAACCTTTGTTCATCTTCAAACATCAACCAAAACATTCCCCAAAAATCTCTCTTATCACACACTCATTACCTTTTCAAATTTAACCCAAAATTCGCATCATTGTTTCCCCATTTTTCTCCACACTTGCAGGTATTTCACTTGCATGTTTTGCTTTTATAGTATTTTGATTTTGTTAACTTGATTGTTTAATGTTTGAAAATGATTTGATCAACAATAGGAAAGAAAGGAAGCTGGTAATCTACTGTAAAGAAAGCTATAACCCATTCTTATTCAAAGAAAGAAAAGGTTTCTTATTGTTTCATCTTTTTGAAATTTTTTTCTTTGCACACAAGTTGTTTGATGAAATGCCAATGTGGGTTTTAACTCTTAACTTTTAAATTTTAATGTTTTTATAAAACAGAAATCTTGTAAAAAGAGTTCAAAGAAATATTGGTTTGGAAACAGAATGAGTAGTAGGAGTGTGGATAAAGATTTGTCACAAACAAAAACAGTAGGGAATTTTGTTAATTTGATGAAGCCGAGAATGAGCAGAGTAAACACGCCTATTCGGTCGCGTATGCGACCGCAGTGGCAACAGAAGCGGCGGTGGCAGTCGCCCATGCTGCTGCCAAAGTTGTCCTCTTGATGTCCAGCGCCTATTTCCTGAATAAATCTGTAGTAGAAATGGCTGCTATCAGGATTCAAACAGCTTATCGCGGGCACTTGGTAAATTATATTAGCATAATAAAATTTTGTAAAACTGTTTTTGATATGTGTGGTTATATGATTATATTGTTTTCAGACAAGGAGGGCATTGCGTGCTCTTAGAGGGCTTGGGCGGTTGAGATCGGTGGGTCAAGGTCAATCAGTCAAACGCCAAGCAAACGTTGGCGGTTGAGATCAGTGGTTCAAGGTCAATCAGTTAAATGTATGCAAACATTGGCTCGTGTACAGTCTCAGATTCGGTCAAGGCGTGTGCGTATGTCTGAGGAGAACAAAGTTGTCCAGTTTTGAAGCGTGAGAATAACTCAACAATATTAGATCTTCTGTAAGTAATAAATATGAGTAAATTGCACAAAACGTCCTTTAAGTATGAAATAGACGGTTTTACCCTCACATGGCTTGCATGTGATGCCATTTAACATGATTTAATAACTGGGTTAGTGATAAAGGATGAAACCCGTAACTAATTTAATCTTAAAGGCTGGTCTTGGCAACTTTTAAAGTTTAAGGCTGAAACCTGCAAGATTGGTGAAACTTAAAGGACGTTTTGTGCAATTTACTCTTTTTCAAATGAATAGCAATAAACAAACATTCCAACATATCGTATATAAACATTCTAACATATCGTATATAAACATTCCAACATCCCCAATATCGTATATAAACATTCCAACATCCCCATCTATTAAAGTGCACCACCTCAATTGTAGTCTACAGTGACTCACATTTCAAGCACAACCCTTAACGAAAAACTAAATATAAACACCTAATAAATATTACCAGTGTAGACACTCAGCAAAAAAATATAATGAAGCCATTAAACGAACAGTTCTATCTTAATACATAAAATAGCATCTACACATGTAATGCAGCTAACACCGAAAGACTTTTTAACATTAGAATCCTATTATGCAGACACACAAAAACCCATACATCGAACTGATGTAATACAGCAAAAAAAGATACGATTTCTATTTTGGGCAAATTTCGACCCCATTAGCTTGTTTTTCCTCTTAAGGTGATTGTAATAGATCTATACATTTGACCGTCAAAGATAAACATAACTCGCATCCTCGAAAGTAAACGTGTCAAAACTTGTAGGAAGTTTTATACATAAAAACATCCGGCTCTGCCACGTGGCCTGTACTAAGTTTTTTTTTTTTTACAAAGCGTGATTAGTTTATGTTGCAAACAGACAAAAATAACAATTACATATCTGCACTGCTGGTAAACCCGTTCATATACAAATCCCAGCCTTTACCCTTTCTCCGGGTTCAAAACCTTGTAAAACCCTTTTCAGCCAACTCTTTGCTTTTCTTTTTTACATGCATTCACCAACTCAAATAAACTGGAAAAATTGTTTATTAATACTAAAGTTGAAGTCATTCCCTTTTTTTTCACACTCATCCTCAAAGGTCATCCATTTGTTTTTTTTTTTAATATTAACTAATAACAAGTGTGAAGCAACACTAATTTTGAATATGCTTCATTATTATGAATAATTTTAAAAAATATTAGCAAAGTTGGCAACATACAACATGGATTAAGTTATCTTAATGTCTTCAGAAAGCCGAGCAGCCATGGATCCATACCTTTGTAATGTACAATAGTTGTTACGACATAAGATCAAGAAATGATAAGTCAATGTGGGGTAAAGGAAAAGGAATTCAACTAAATATTTAGAAACTCTAAGTATTATATGAATTCAATAAAGAACAAATCGAACTGGCTTATGGAACATATTGATTATGACTTTTAAGAGTCAAATGAATTAGCTTATAAATCCAAAAATATATAAAAATATATATATAGTTGCATAGACTTAATCGCCTAATCACTGACACCAATCTAAAGCAAAAAATAAAGGATCATCATGAAAAGAAAAGTAAATAGAAAAAATAAAAAAATTAAACATCCTTTATACAGAGCAACAAACGAGTTCATCAATAAGATATGCAGTGTAGTTGAAAATCAATATGATAGTCTAAAGCCTATACTGAGTTTGCCCACAAATAACAGAATAAATGTAACACTTATTATAATATATATATATATATATATATAGTAAGGTTATTGTAAAAAAGACTAAAAGTGTGAGAAAGGTAAGAAAGAATCTCAGCCATTACATCTAAATTAATTGAAAAGGGTAATCAAGTAATTTTATCATTGATTTAATTAATTCAAAACCTTCCATAAACCGCCACCCTAATTTATAGGAATACCGAATAACACTACAAACACCATTCAGCACGTATATAACACCATTCAATAATTATATAACATCCTTCAATAAGTATATAACACCATTCAATAAACACCATTTTAAAGATCTCTATAAAAACACTACGAATAACACTGCAACAACCATTCAGCGCATATATAACACCATTCAATAAGTATATAATACCATTCAACACATATATAACATCATTCAATAATTATATAACACCATGAATTGAAACAAAAAACCATTAACTGAAACATTCGATTGAACGTAATTTTTTTTCCGTATATAAGTATAGTGATATGGTACTCA
This sequence comes from Scalesia atractyloides, assembly GCA_947069175.1. Classification (NCBI taxonomy): domain Eukaryota; kingdom Viridiplantae; phylum Streptophyta; class Magnoliopsida; order Asterales; family Asteraceae; genus Scalesia; species Scalesia atractyloides. The sequence continues at coordinate 37,182,109 of CAMTDV010000030.1, forward strand.
TATTAAAGATTAAAAAACACTCGTTATTATGGTGTAATTTTTTTTTAAAAACGATTTACGTGTAAAAAGTTATTGGCGTTTAAAAAATAAAAGGGGAACTTGCATGTGGATTGCATGTGACTTTCTAAAATTAAAAATGTTAATTTTACCTTTATACCCTTAATATAGAAAATTAATTATTTTAATTGTTATACCATTTACAAGATTGCCACCAAGATCTCAACCATTAGATTAAAGATCTAATTGTTTAGATTCTTTCTTACCCTTCTCACACTTTGGGTCTTTTTTACAGGATCCTCTACCTATATATATATAGTGAGAAATTCAAATGAGCAGAAAAAGATCTTGAGAAGAAAAGGAAGAAAATTTAACTAATAAGAGTGCTTTTATTCATAAGGGTAATGAGGTAATTTCAATATTATAGTTAATGTAATAATTTCCTAAAATCTAGCTATTCATATTAGTTCATTTATGGTTTTCACTTTATAACTTAAAAATAAAATAAGATATATAAAATTAATTTATTTATTTATTTGACCACCCTACGTTCATATGACATACCTACTACACAAACATATAATTCAACTTTCTATAACTCTTTGCGTAGGAACATAACCCTTAAAACAGGTTGTACGGATATTATATGTTTGTGTAGGAACATCCAAAGGGTGTGTAGGATACTAATACACATTAATCGATATAATTCAACTTTCTCTAACTGTTTGTATAGTAACATAAGCCTTAAAAATGTGTTTATAAACATTAGGGGTGTGTAGGATCATCTTATTTGATGTACGAGGTGTGTAGCAACATTTTTCTTTGTTCCGAAGAGACGTGATGCAATCCTACACAAACATTAACATAATGTAACTACCAAATTAACATAAATGTTCTTACACTAGTAAAAATATTGTAACCACCAAATTGACATAAATGCACTCCTACACTAACATTACCATAATACCCTTTTCAATTAAAAAACACATTAAAGGATTGTTTTATTTACATCTTTGCCACATTCATTTATAACCATTGATCATGTTAATCTATGACTATGATATTCTTCTCATTCTTCTCATTTAATTATTTATTCTCATTTGAACCTCCCCCTATATATACCCATATATATATATATATATATATATATATATATATATATATATTATAATTATTATTATCCAAATTTCAACCAGTCTATCTTTCCTACTTCATAGACCATAGAACAATAAAAATCAAATTAAAGCCAAAAATTGACTTACCTTAAAACCTTCAAACGAACTCCAGATCTCTGAAATCATCACGTGTTGGTATGCTTCTTCAACCGTATACTAAACCCTAATTTGGCAACCACCACACAGAAACCACGATAAGTGAAATTTGTGAATTTTAACAGCCCAAACACGTAGTGGTGAACGCATAAGTTAGAAATCAAACCTGACTGGTGATCGATTAGTTTGGCTTCTCATTTAGAGGCATCCAACGGTAATGCTTCTATAAGATCCAATTAAACCAGATTGGGAAAAATCGTAAAACCCTAAAGAAGATCACGAGCAGGAAAATTTAAAGTCAATTGTGACACCTCAAAAATTTCATCCAATAAAATTCCGACGCGTGTCCCGAAATCTTCGGTTGCCATGTGCTAAACGAGAGGGACAAAAAATCGCCAACATGTTATTTTATAACCTCTGAGTGGTGAGTATTAAAGTCGAGGGGTTAAACGTGTCAACATGCTAAATCTATGGAGTGACCTTTTAACGAACCCAGAGCTTAATGATGTTCGGTTATACTCCCAAGAGTGCTAACCAGGGGCCATATTGAATAAAACATGCTTTTATGTCGAAATATGGGAGTTTGGAGAAGTTTAGGGGCTAAAATGGAAATTTTGTGATTTGGCACCCCAGGTGCCACGCGCCAGGGACCTGGTGTCCCCGCGCGACGCGCGAGAGAAGCCTATTCGCAGAATTGGCAGCCAGCTACAGGTTCTGCATACTTGCCACCTCCTAACCCACTTCAACTCCTGAATTCCGAAACCATGGCCTCAATTCTGGTTCTGGGCACCTCATGTAACGCTTGGAGTGATCCTAGGTGAGCTCTAAACACTTGGATTGATCTTGTTCATGATCTCCAAGTATAAATAGAGGAGTTCATCAACCTCACTTCTTGCACCTCTCACTTTCTTTCTCTCTATTACTCTTGGAAGGCTCCTAATCTTCAAGGAGCAATCCCCTGAGTTTCTTAAGTCATCCTTGGTTCACTTGTAAGTGTTCCAATCCTTTCTTTTCATTTTTATTAGGCTTTAAGCCAAAGTCAAAGCGTTGACGTAAAAACACTTTGACTTTGAGCTAAGACCATTACGTTCTAGCCATTGTTCGGTACGAACGTGGCTACGTGATCGTAATTAGGTATGTGTTAATCCCTCAAGAGGGCACCTCCTGATTACCACGTTTGCTTGGTCAATTGACGGGTCAAAGCTATTAATAAAAAAAGACAAACTGGGTCAGTTTTTAAAATAAATTCATATATGATAATGTAGGTGTTTATAAAATACATTTTGACACTTTAATAACTTGATAATAAGTATTAGAACATGTATAAACATGTTCGGCCCGTCAAGTCCAGGTCTAAGGTCGGTTCACAACCAAAAGTCGCAAAAGTTGACTTTTGCTTTGACTTTCAGTTCTGACCCGATTTAGCAACCTTAGCTTTTGATTCTAAGTTGCATTGTGACCATGTTTAGTTGTAGTATAATCCTCTGGAGTTATATCACATGGTTCATAGTAATCCGAGCATTTTGCAAGTATCCGTTAAATATGCCTAAAACACCCCCTTTAACACATAAAATGGTTTAAACATAATTTTGACATCAAAACTCAATACCTACTGATGTAGTATCATTATTAGGACTATTTTGGATATATATTCAGGTTGCAAACTAAGTTTAAGCTATAGTTTTCCCACTATGCCTTTAAATGACGATATTGCCCTTTCGCACTTTAAATGGGTTATAAATATTTTTATGAATCAAATCATCATACCTACTGATGCAATATATATCTTAACATATTTTGGTCATTCAAACCTGGTCACACAACAGTTTTACTTAAATATCGTTTAAATCGTCATTTAACGACTTAATCACCATTTCGGCGCATAATGTGGTTTAAAACCATATTGGAGCATTGGGGCTTGATACATATTGATTTCAAAACATATTTTAAAAAATTATTAACAGTGGGTACATGTCCCAAACTCGGATTCCCAAATAAGTTATCAATTATATGTGAAATGGCCAAATTACCCTTTCGGGACATAGTTTGGTCTTAAACTATAAACCACGCATATAATTGATGTCCTATTGATATAACACCATAAAATAGGTATTTTTACAGAATGTTTATATTAATAACATCAGTTTACATAAAAGCCCGTTTATTACATTTTAGAAATGACGAAAACGCCCTTTAAGGCATAGTTTGCTTTTAAAACCATAACGGGCCGTCATATCAATAACCTACTGTTATAATAACATATTTTAAACTTAATGGCATATGGAACTTGTATAGGACTCACCCGGTTACCCAGTTTCGCTTATATGCGTACAGTTAAGCCTACGTGACTAGTTTACGCAACTTAACCGAAAACGGGTTTAACCATATCAAAATATTCTCAAATTCCAGAATGTAAAATGGTAACCCATATTATACAAGTCCTAGTACTTGCCGGGTCCAAAATACATTCTTTTTCGGTCATCGCTTAATCTAGCGTTTTCATACCGTTATCTTTATTTTAAGTTAGCCGGTCTAAGTCAATGACTAAATAAAGACCCGCTAACTAACTAATCGGTTAATAATACCATCTATTCCAGACTAGAGACTTCCGGTAGATTGTCGCCAAGCTAGTTTATTTTGATTACGGCTGTGCTTTGCTTATTTGCTTATTATTTAGAAGATTTTGCAAACCAGGTAAATACTTTAACTTATTTTCCCTTATACGGGCTTGGGATACGGTATAATAATACCGCATGGTTGGATATTGGATCAAAAACCAATGAGTCGGGAATTTAAATAATCCATTTTAATTCGTATTGCTTAATATTAAACATTTGGGGGTTAAAACGACCGTGTCCTTGATATCCATGGCTCATTTAATTGCAAATGGCCACGACCTAAGCACGAGGTGTAGGCATACACCCGTCAGATGCTAAAATAAAGTATTACCCAATAGGGGTGCACCTATTAAAGGTATTAAAGTGGCGTGTCGATTAATCAGGATTCCGACATAGTTTTCGGGCTCTAAATGTATTATTAGCATGTAAAACTGATAACATGAAATTATATATCCCAAGTTATTTATAAAACAAAGTACCATTGTGTACACTAAATGTTTTTTGAAAAAGAGTCGGTTAAATGTATTTACCAGTGAAAACTGACGTATTTTCAAAAGACTAAGCGCAGGTGACAAGTAGACGTAAATAGGCTGGAAGTACTCGGCGAAGCTTAAGAGGAATTGCAACCCTTTGCTTAGAAGGCCTTAGTCTGTCAAGTTTCATTTTGTATTCACATTTCGATCCGCCTGTGGATCTAGTTACAAGCGTTGTATTTATTATTTTCGAACTTTGAACATTCAAATGTTTGTAATAGTAACTATCCAGACTTCCGCTGTGTATTATTGTATTGTTTGGTAATGATGATATCAACTTACGTCACGTTATTCCCCAACCGGGCCCACCGGGTTACACGTGGAAATTAGGGGTGTGACAGGTTGGTATCAGAGCCAACTCTCGAGTGAATTAAATTTGTGTTTAATCTCGGGAATACATAATAACACACATCTCTTAGACTTTCGAGTCTAGACTTTGACCTAGGCTTAATCATTTCCATCTTATTGTTCTAGCTTTGTACTATATTTAACTTGTTTTTGAAGCAGGAACATGCCGCCTAAATTCAGACGTGGAGGAAAGGGCAAAGGACCCATGAGGGGTGGACCGCAATGACTAGACCATCTTTCACTAGACCATCCTTTAGACCTCCATACAGGCCTTCTCTGGCTGGAGCAGCCAATTTGCCCGAGCAGAATCCCTACGAAGGATCCGGAGATTCTTCGTCCCCCTTTGAACCTTACCGACATTCGATCTCACATGAATACTCCCCGCCTCAATCGCATTCCCAACACTCTTACTATTCTCACCATTTGTTGGTGCATAATGTATATGTCTTAGTCTATTATCGAGTATGTATTGTATAGAGCTGAATAGGCTAGGTATAGCAAGTATTTATGAAGTATGTAGCCAAGTTCGCCAATGAAAAGTAACATGTAAGCATGTTCGGCCAAACTTGCATAGGCAAGTTCGGGCGAACTTGCATCACCTGGGCCGAACTTGTGAGCCTATAAATACCTAGCTCTAGATTCTCATTTGTAACTTTGGCATTTCAGAGGCGAAGCTCTGTCAGTTTATAACCAGAACGTTTGATCTATAAAACTGACGTTTAACTGATTAATTCTTGTCTATTGGTAAACACGACGTAATATTTCCGCTATTATGGACGTTAGATATAAAATTTAGGTTCCTAAGCATCAAGGATCGGTCCTACAAGTGGTATCAGAGCTAGAACAGCCTGATTTGATAGTATCAAGACAAGAACACTTCTATTTCTACTCCATTCTTCTTTTTTCTTAACTTTTGATCATAAAATGAAGAATTCACGTTCAAAATCTTTTGAATTTTGAATATATCATGTAAAATACAACAAAGATAAACCCTTGAAAGATTGGAGACAAAATTCAACCGAATTCATGTCGAAATTTTGAAAAAACCATGTTTTGAAAATCTTCTGGATCGAACTTGTTGGCCATGTTCGACCGAACTTATACTAAAACATCACTTTTCAAGTGATTTTTAGCAAGTTCGCCCGAACTTGAGTAGTTTTTTGACTAAATTTCAGCCAAGTTTGCTCGAAGTTACACAAGTTTTCATTGATTTTACATCAAGTTCGACCGAACTTGTGTAAATTTCAAAGAAAATTTAAGTAAGTTCGCCCGAACTTACTAGATTTTTATCGAATTTGTGAAGATAAGTTCGCCCGAAGTTCTGTAGGATTTGTATCTCAAGTTCGACCGAACTTTAAGTAAAGTTTTCAAAACCAATCTAGCAAGTTCGACCGAACTTGTTAGAAAAACTAAGAATTCTTCATTTGTTGCTACAAGTTCGACCGAACTTGTAGTAGGTCTAATTGTTTTCAAAGTTTTTGAAATATTTTCAGCGTACACGTTTCGTTATTCACAATGGAGGATTAACTAAGAGCTTTTATGTCCGGAGCTAGTTCGTCAAATGCCAATGTGATCAATCAAGTCAATCTTGATAATGAAATGGGAAAGACTGTCAAACCGCCCAAGCTAATAAGCATGAACGAGTACGAAGCATGGAAAGAGAAATTTACTTACTGGGTTCAAGCCATGCACTTCGCTGGCTGGGTGTCAATTGAAAGAGGCTATACTGTTCTGATAGATGAACATCAACAAGTCCTTGAAAAGTACAACTATTCGACAGTACAGAGAGACGAATACATTGCTGAGAAAAAGATGATCAGTCTCATCCAACAGTCTATCAAAGAAGATATCCTGATTTTGCTACCAGAGTATACTATTCAAGAGATCTTTGGTTGTCATTACAGAAGAAGTATCTAGGCAGCACCGAAATGATCAAAAGCAAGAAGGCACTTATCTTGAAAGAGTTCGATATCTTCACAATGCTAAAGAATGAAACCATAAAGCAAATGATCGAGCGTTTCTGTCATCTTAAAGTGCAAATGTGAAGACACGGTCTCGAAAAGACAGAACAAGAATACATCGACAAACTTGCTGACGCACTACCAGAGGGTGAATGGACTACGTATTTGATGGTTCTGAAGAACAGTGATAAGTGGGAATTTTTGAAGTTGTCGATGTTTATCGATAAACTCGAAGGCCACGAAATGGAACTTCTGAAGATGGCGAAGTCAAAAAATGCTAATGTTGTTCAAGATGTCGGTCTGTATTACAAAGCTGGAATGCTAGATAGCGTTTCGAGTCCTAAAATTCAGACGACTTTTAGTGCAAACATGAATGCTTCTCCACAAAATCAGAATCAATCACAGCATCAGTATGATCAGAGTCCTTAAAGTTCTTACTCAAGCTGGTTCAAATTCAACTATCAAAGCCAAGCAAATCAGAATCAACAACAAAGTTCTGATCCGAATGTATATAAATGCAATATCGCAGTGAATTTGAACAATGTTGTTTCAGAACAAGTTGCAAAACAACATATGTCACTACTCGCTACCGTATTAGAATCTTATGAATGTCTTGTTGCCGATAAGAGCGGAAATCCTGAGATGACTGCAGAAGATTATGACCAGGTAGACGAGGAAGAACTAGAACTAATGGACATCAAATGGTCCTTAGCTTCGATCATCAGGAGAGTGACAATGTTCGTTGCACTCACAGGCCGTGACATAGGAAATTCCAGCAACAAATTGGGTTTTGACAAAACCAAAGTCACGTGCTTTAGATGTCGTCAAAAGGGGCATTTTAAAAGAGAGTGTAAGAACACCGAAGCAACCGGAAATCAAAGTCCTTTCGGAGGAGGAAATGAATATTACAAAAAGGCACTTCAATATAAACCATTTCCGAAGAAAACTCAGATTGAAATCCAAGAAAAATCTGACAATAGCACTACTGAGAAAGCTATGGTGGCATCCAGTGAAGATGATGGTTTTGATTGGAACTCTTACATTGGGAAAAATACCGGAGTTGCTTTGATGGCAGAGATAGTTGAAGATAATTCTGCAGAGGAAGCAGCGGCAGCAGCTGAAGTAGCGGCAGCAACAGATTTCGAACAAGCTCTTCTGGAACAATACTTGCATCAACAGCAGGAAGAAGAGGAAATATATCCATATGCAGAGACAAGGAATTTTATCCTCTAATTCTTGTGACAATTGTGCAGGTCATTTTGATGGAAGCTCGAAAGAACAAGTGGTTGAGGAGAAAAAGATTGAAGAAGTGATCATTGATTTCACTCAAGAAATGAAAGTCGAAGACCTCAAGGACATGGCAGATAAAGCGTTAATGGCGAATCTAACCAAGGTAGGTCCAGAGGTAAAAATTGTCGAGAAAGAAGTTGTCAAAGTACAAGTTGTTAAGATTGAGAAACCTTGTACAAAATGTACTAAACCGTGTGTCGAATGTGCCGAAAAATCAAAGATCATCGCTGAAAACAATGTGCATAATGAATTGTTGAAATACGATTATCGCACAATGAAAGAAGCGTATGATAAAATGAAAAATTATTATAGCAAACTCGACAGAAATAACATCGAACAATATGATAATATAAGGATGTTGAGTGGAACAGTAATGGATAAACAAAGGGCAATTAACATTTATATTAACACCATTGCTGAAACCAAACAAAACCTTCAAGACATGACAATCGAAACTGAAAGAGTTCAACCGTTGTTGAGAAGTTATACCACAAATGCATATGTTATTGATCACATTCTTCCGACAATCTCATCGGAAGAAAAACCTAAAAAGAAAACTGGCAAAGAATATAGCAATGTTCCTCCACCCCTTTGCGAGAAGTACTGTCGCAAAACCGCAGACGGGATGGATAAGGCACTCAATGTTGAGTTACTTTCTGAGAAAAAGATGAGTTGCCAGAGAATATTGATATAATCTATGCTAAAACTGCTGATGATAACATGCTGTGGTTAACAAAGTGGTTGAAAATGTTCTAAGTGATTCTGATGACGGCAGCTTCAAAAGCGCCGACTCGAGGTCAAAGAATTCTGATTCATATTCTGAAAATGACGATAAGTCGTCAGAGAAAGGTCTAAGTGAAGATCCTAATGTTGTAATGTACAAAATTAAGGATTCAGATAGACTATATTTTAATGATAGCTTTCCGATTCAGAATGTGAAGGAAGAATTGCTTCATAAATTCTTTAAACTCGTGGAAGTCACATCAGAGGAATTGGAAATTAACGAACGAAAATTCTATTCCAAACCTAAAAGAAACAACTACCAAAGGAATGGTGGTGATCATCCAGAAAACCGGAGAGCAGGGTTGGACCTAGAAGAAGCAGATGAACCAGTTAACAAAGTATCACCATGTCATGAATATAAAAACAAAACCATGAATTTTGTATATGGGACAAACACGGTTCATGAAGAGAGTTTGATTGGTAAACAATCAAATGATGAGTTTAAGAAGGAGAAAGAAATTCGAGATAAAGCCAAGGTTACAAGTGGTGTCAAAACATCAAGTGGAATAAAACCACCCACTAAAGGACATCCACTTGATAATCGAACATGTTTCAAGTGCAATGAAATGGGTCATATTGCATGACAATGTCTGAAATCAAAACCGGCTTATCCTTGAAAAAGAGAATCAAATGTTGTAAAACCAAGGTATCCAGTGTTTGAAAAACCGATCAAGATTTTGAAAAGAAATGAATCTTTGCCAGAAGTTAAACCTAAAATAGAAAAGAAGTTTGAAAATTCTACTTTTGAAAAAGGAGAAACTTCTAAGGCAAACGAAAACAAATTTTATATTAAGAAAGCTAGTATCAAATCTCAAGCCTGGATTACAAGAAAAGGTCAACAACATCTGGTGTTATTAAGTCTGAGCTGGTAAAGACTGATAACACGAAAGAATCTAAATCTGAAATCATTAAGTCTGAGCCTGTTAAGACTAGTGATAGCAAGAAAGAATCAAAATCTGAAATCATAATTGAAACCACATCTGAAATTGTCAAAAATTCAAGTGGAAACAATTCAAAAGATAAAAAGAAGGTAAAGTTTTCAAATATAAACATCATAGAAAATTCAGATGAAGAATTTGATTATGCTGATGAATGTGAATTTGATTTTAATGATGCTTATCCAATTCAACCCAAGACCAAGAAGGCTTGGGTCTCGCTTTTTAAATAGATTGTTAAAATGTGCAGGGACTCCAGAGATCCGTACTTTCAAAGTGGATTTTGGATAGTGGAGCGTCCAGGCATATGACGGAAATGAAGGCATTGCTATTCGACATTAAAGCTATCCATGGTGGATATGTTGGATTTGCAGGAAATCAAGGTGGAAGGATAGTTGCCGAGGGAAAACTCTCCAATGGCGTAGTTTCATTTGATCGCGTGAACTATATTGTAGAACTTGAGAACAATCTTCTGAGTATATCGCAGATTTGTGACAAGAAATTTAAAGTCCATTTCAATGACAAAGAGTGTATCATCTTGAAGCCGGGATTCAAAATACCAGATGAGTGGATTCTGATGCGAGCACCGCGAGAGAATGATTTATATGTTCTTGATATGGGTGTTGCTACCACTTCATCAAAATCAGCACAATGTTTTGTGTCAAAGGCTACTGAAAAAGATTCTATTCTTTGGCATCGTAAGATGGGCATATTCATTTGCGAAAAATGAATTTCTTGGTTCATAATGATCTTGTAGAAGGCGTAAATCTTCGAAGTTTTCAGATGTCTGATCATTGCTTGGAATGCAAGAAAGGAAAGCAGATCAAGAAATCTCATCCGAAGAAAATTCTAAACTCAATCAAGTTGCCATTAGAACGTCTCCACATGGACTTATTTGGTCCTGTAAATGTTCGAAGCATCTCAGGAGACTTATATTTCTTGGTCGTGACAGATGACTATTCGAGAAATTCGTGGGTATTCTTTCAAGAATCAAAAGACGAAACGTTCGAGAACTTGGTTATTCTATTCAAGAAACTCGAGAATCTTTATCATCTGCCGGTCAAACGCATTAGAAGTGACAACGGCACAGAGTTTAAGAATAACAAAATAATGCAAAAGGGATTATGCACGAGTTTAGTGCTCCCTATACTCCACAGCAAAACGGAGTAGCTGAACGGAAAGACAGAACTTTGATTGAAACTGCAAGAATCATGCTTGCAGATTCTAAACTTCCTATCAGCTTCTGGAGTGAAGCGGTTGCTGCAGCTTGCTACACGCTAAATAGGGTTCTCACTGTCAAACCAACAAAGAAAACATGTTTTGAGATGATAAACCGACGGAAGCAAATTTGAAGTTCTTAGAACCATGCGGTGCACCATGTACCGTAATAGACCAAGATGGCAAATTCGGAGCTAAATCTCTTGAAGGTTTCTTTGTCGGATATGCGAGTCCGTTGAGAAGAGTATATGTTCCTTCATTGAGAAAGGTTATTGAAGCACATCACGTGGATTGTTTCAATTACACGGATCCTATTCAAAGGAAATGTGACGCGTGGCTGTTTAACTATCAAGACCTTTGGAAGTCATTTGACTTGCCCGAAGAACCAATTGACGAAGAAGTTGCAGCGTTATATTACCTTCACCAGTCAGCGAATCAAGAACAAATTGTTCGACAAATTGTGATTAATCAACCCACGTTGGATCCATCTTCTTCTGGCGCAAGTTCAAGCAATAATGGTGTTCCGGCTGAAAATGTTTCTGAAACATTATCAACACCTACTACTCCTCCAACGAATGCCTCTACTGAACCAGTGAATACAACAACGGAGCCCAGTATGCCTCAGAATCAAAATTTTGATTCAGATGAAGCACCAACATTTGATGCTGATGGGGAATCATTTTCTTCAGATGAAGAAGTGGAGCAGATAACAAGTCTTCTTAATCAATCTGCAGTCCCGAACAACAGAAATGAAACTTCATCAATCTCTCCAAACATTGAATTGGTTGTTGATCTCAACATCACGAATCAGCAAAACTCAGTAGATGTTCCAAGTGTAGAATTGTCGCGGTCATATTCCTATCATCCGTCAACAAATATTATCGGAGAACTTCAAACTGGTGTTAGAACTCAAGGGCAAATTAATAAAGCACTCAGTTGTTTCTACACACGTGTTACTACAACCCAGAACTATTGTTTCTATTCATGTTTCATCTCTCAGATTGAGCCTAAGACAGTTAATGAAGCTTTAGCCGATGAAAACTGGGTACAAGCAATGCAAGAAGAATTATTGCAGTTTGAGAAGTTGGGAGTGTGGAAGCTTGAAAACCTACCAGAAAATCAGAAAGCAGTTGATACAAAATGGGTCTTTAAGTGTAAACGTGATGATAGAGGGGTTATTGTTCGTAACAAAGCAAGGCTTGTTGTCAAGGGATTTCACCAGCAGGAAGGGATAGACTACACAGAAGTCTATGCACCAGTAGCTCAATTGGAATCTATTTGAATTTTTCTAGCTTTCACATCATGGAAAGGATTTAAGGTCTATCAAGTGGATGTCAAATCGGCTTTTCTGTACGACAAATTATGCGAAAAGGTGTACGTTGGACAACCACCGGGGTTTGTCGATCCACTTAACAAGAAGAAAGCATACCTACTGGATAAAGCTCTTTATGGATTACACCAAGCCCCGAGAGCTTGGTACGAGACGTTATCGCAACATCTCATTGGAAACGGCTTTATCAGAGGAACTGTGGATAGTACTCTTTTCACCAGAGAAGTTGATGGCCATCTGATTATAGTTCAAATCTACGTTGACGATATCATCTTTGGATCTACAAATGATAGTCTCTGCAAGGAGTTTGAGGGAATCATGAAAAAGAAATTCGAAATGTCCTCGATGGGCGAAATGAAGTTCTTTCTTGGTTTGCAAGTAGATCAGCTTCCGGATGGTATTTTCATTCATCAGACTAAGTATGTTCATGACATCTTGAAAAAGTTTGGAATGGAAAGCTTGAAGCCTCCATCTACGCCTCTTGCTCTAAATCACGGCATATGCGTTGACGAGACTGGAGCCAAAGTTGACGAGACGTTATATAGATCGATGATTGGATCACTGATGTATCTGATGGCATCGCGCCCAGATATTATGTATCCAACCTGCCTATGCACCAGATATCAGGCAAGCCCGAGGATCTTACACATGCAGATTGTGAAGCGTATCTTCAGATATCTGAAAGGATGCCCAAGCACCGGCTTGTGGTACCCGAAGAACGACAATTTTGACCTCACAGGCTATGCTGATTCCGATTTTGGTGTAGATAAGTTGAATTCAAAATCAACTACAGCGGGATGCCAGTTCTTCGGAACAAGAATGGTAACCTGGCAGTGTAAGAAACAGACTACGGTCGCTATCTCTACTTGTGAAACTGAGTATATCTCAGCCTCCAGCTGTTGTTCACAGATTCTGTGGATACAACAGCAGATGAGAGACTATGGTCTACAATTTCTAGACACTCCGCTGTATGTTGATAATAAGGCAGCCATCGATATAACTAAAAATCCGGTTCATCACTCACGCACAAAACACATTGAAATTCGTTATCATTTCATTCGTGATTGCTACGAAAAGAAATTGGTACGAATAGAAAAAATCCACATCGACGAACAAAAGGCTGATTTTTATACCAAACCATTTTCATTATCACGGTTTAAATACTTGCTGAGAATTAACGGTATGAAAAATGTGCTGACAGGTGCGGACGCTGAGGTTGAATACGGATCGGACGACGAGTTCGCGTGATCCACATTGGTTTGAAATTATTTTTCTACTTTAGAATTTTGTTAAAAACTAAAATCCAAAAGGATGTTTTTGATTTTAGGGGGAGAAATTTTAGAGAAAATACAAAAACATTCGAAAATTTTAAAATCAAAAAACATATAAAAATTCAAATGTACAAAAACATTGAAAAAGACAAAAAGAGTTCAGTGTCATAAAAGGAAATGATAGTAGATCAGTGGGCTATCACAGTATGCTAAAGAAATGTAAAGTTGTAAAAGTGATAAACGCGTCTTACTGTGGATGTGTCGATAGGCTTAACACGTTCAGTAAATTGTTTTCGAGATATAAACTAAATTTTACAACTGCTTAATCTTGAGGATTAACACATCTTGGATATACGGACTTAGTACTCCGAAATTTCGTTTGAAAGATTGCCTGATTCTGAGATACGAGGTCTTTATAGATAGTTGATATCTGAGGTATTATACAAGTTCTTTTGATTTTGCGGAAGCAATGGCTAAGAACTTCTATAATACTTTCGCTATAAACCTCCAAACTGCATGCAATATTGAAAAGAATCGAAAGATCTAATCATTTGCAATGCTAAAAAGATTCCTTAAGTGGAACACATCTTAAAGACGAGCCTTCATCTCTTTGTCTGTGCGGTATTACTAACCTGAGCTCTCAAGGTCTCGCACAACCCAGATACAGATATCAATTACGCTATATTCACCTGTAAGATGAAATCTAGGGAATCTGGATACGGGAATATATTCAAGAAGTGGGAACCACAAATAAGTCAAGTTTCATGAATTCTACCTTAACATATCTTGAATCAGTTGAAAAATGTGGTAAAGCTTAAATGGATAAACATATCGACAATCTAAGTAAACAAGTTTAAAATTTAAAGTCGGTTAAAGGTCAATGGTAATGGTGATATGTCTCAATCAACTGATATGATCCTTAGACACGAATTCACAAAAATATGTCTGTAAATATGATTGTACATAGTTTACATTGCTTATTACATTGTATTTCAGCTTTACAGATTAAAATCAAAAAGATTTTTGGTGAGTTTTAGCATAAACTTACAAAAATACAAAAAGATTTTACTTCTACATTGTTTTCAGCAAACCAATGTTGGAGAACGGATCTTCGAAGTCTGGTAAGGTGCCAGAACTGGTGGGAATCTCTTTGACAACGGGCTGGGAGCTAATCTGTTATTTTGAAAAGTAAAAACAATGAAAAGTTCATTAATTTGAAACTTTGATTTTGAAAATATCAACAGTTTGTTCGTAACGGGTCAAATCGGGGTCATTAACTTGGACTCGGCAGACAAATCGGTTAACCAAAGTCATTAGCTTGGACTTGGTCAACTGAGTGGATTTTCATAACTGATAAAAAGTTGGAAAGTTTAGGGGTTAAAATTGAAAAATTGAAAAAGTTCAAAACTGTGGTTTGGCAAGTTCAGCCGAACTTGCTAAAAAAATCAAGTTTAACAATCAGCAAGTTTGACCGAACTTGCAGATGGTTGTGTTGTGTTACTGTTAAGTTCGCCCGAACTTAATTCGGCCTTCATAATTGGGCTTAGCAAGTTCGCCCAAACTTGACTTGGTATAAATACCAATCAAGTTCGGCGGAACTCACTTATCAGCAAACATATTCTCTGAGCGAACTTGAACTGTGAGAGAATTTGATCGATTTTGGCATTTTCACACTGTTACGCTGCCCAATTTGTGTTGGTATTTGGTGATTTGCACAACAAGTACCATGGCAGAGGTACTGATTCGTGTTTGAACGGTGTATTGATCATAAAACAAACTAATAAGTTCTGAAAATTTAAAATCAGATAGATCTAGGGTTATTTGAACAAAATTGAACATAGATCTGTAATCTACACTCAAAATCGACCGTAAAATTGTTTTTGATTGAACTAAAACGAAGTCTTGCATGTTTGAACAAGATTGAACTTTTGGGGAAGACGACAAGTTCGGCCGAACTTGTTGTCAAGTTCGACCGAACTTGTATCAAAATCTTGTGAAAAACAACTGGTTAAAGGTGCATCTTCGGCCGAACATGTTTAACATTCTGATTTGTTATTATGTGTATAAGTTCGCCCGAACTTATAGATAGAACATGTAAAACACATGTTCGGGCGAACTTGTTAAAAACAGTTTGATTAACACTAATTCAAGTTCGCCCAAACTTGAATAAAAGTGTTAGAAATTTTATGAACTTTTCTCGAAAAACGTGCTAATTGTTTTACATCATTTTTCAGGCACAGATTCCAGCGCATGTTATCTCAGTAGAGTTTTCCAAAACTCACAATACATGCATTAGCTTGACAAGTCTATCTGTCCGTCACTGAAGGAGTACGACAGTATATTGAAGTTTCTCGAGGAAAGTCATATTCGACGAGCTATTACAGAATGCACCATATCATATCGATCACATATCGTTCACTTCTGGATGAACGCAAGCTTAAGCGAGGATGAGAAGACGATCACTTCATCTGTGCAAGTCGGCAGTGAAGTTAAACCGATTACAGTTACCGAAGATGATATTCGACGAATTCTGCAGTTCAAGGATAATGAAGACGATCCGATTCATCTAGATGAGAAGATGGTTCTTGGGTGTTTCTTCCGTATGGGGTATAAGTGGAGTGTGAATAAACCAACACTGAAGAAAGGGGAAGTGCAAAATCCCTATAAGCTTTTGATGCATGCTCTAATTCACACATTCAGCCATCTAAAAGCCGGGTTAGATGATGTTCAAGATTATTTGGCTAGTATGGCAACGGCTTATTTTGAAGAAGCCGTTTAATGTTTCTAAGATGGATTTTACTCACATGTCGAAGAACATGGAGGATTTGAGATTATGTTTATATCCAAGGTTTATTCAGATGTTGATAGACGAGAAGTATGTCAACATTGCTCGAGATCCGAATGACGTTCTTTATCTAGTTCATCTCGACGAGACTACAGTGAAGAAGCTTATTAAGTTCCAGAAACAAGCTTCAGCTCCTGTTGCAAAACCAGTGTTTGGAGCTATAAAAGATTCAAATTATATCTCGCCACCTGATAACAAATGGAGAAAGGATGGTAGTGATGACGAGAAAGAGCTTAAAGCCGAGCAAGAATGGTTTAAGGAATTCAAACCAAAGGCAAGGAGCGAATGGTTTTTAAAGGCAGAAGCTGATAAGCCCAAAAAGAAACGTGCTGCGAAGAAAGTTGAAACAATGCTTGTCGATGACGATGAACCCGAAAATGTTGAAGCAGTTGCTGGATCGAGCGATGCAGTGGTTATTGAGAGTCAAGAAAATGTGAAAACGACTCAAGATGATGTGATCTCTGCTACTTCTGAAAATGAAGAATCTGATGAAGAAGTTCCTGCCAAATAGCCAAAAAAAGACTGAGGCAGAGATTAGAGCAGAAAAGGAAAGAAAATTGGATGTGGATTTTGATCCTAATACTGAAAAGGAATCTGACGAGGAGAGACCGAAGAAAAAGTCTAAACGTACAAAGTCTCCAGCAATAAATTTCTAAGAAGACTACAGGGTCACCTCATACCAAAGGAAAAGAAAAGCAAAGAAAGCTCATAAAGCTGTGAGCAAGAGATACAAGAGTAAGGTGAAAGGCATAGAAGCCACACAAGAACCTTCTGGTGCTCAGGAGAAAGGAGCCACATAAGAACCTCCTCCACAAGAACCTCCTGTTATTGTTCATGCTGAAGCTGAAAGGCCAGGAGTTACACAAGAACCTCCTGTGTCTGGCTTTGTTGAAGTTCCTATTGAATCTCCTACTGCTCCAAAGACTTCTGTTCCTGGAAGTTCTACGCCTAAGAAGTCAACACCGAAAACTGCAATACCGAAAGGTTCAACACCAAAGACACCAAGGGGAAATCTGTTTGGTGATATGCCACATGGTCCAATCAGTCTCGAAGACTTGGATGAAATTTTCCCAGAATCCAATGTTGATATGCTAGAGAAACGTGTAAAAGTGTTAGAAGAAAAAGTGGCACAGAATGAAGTTGAGAAAGCTGAGCATATTCAGAAGATAAATCAAAGTGCTGTTGAGAAGGAAATGTTAGACGACAAAGTGAAGGTGTTAGAAAACGAACGTGAGTATTTCAAAGCATTAATTGAGAGTTTGCAAGACGCAAATGAGAAGTTGCAAACTGAAATAGCTGATCTAAAGACAATTCAAGCATTGAACGATCAAAGATTCCACAGATTGTAGAAAGTGTTAGCAAACAATCTGAATATTGATTTCATTGCTGAATACGATCGTCTGGATCGTCAAGAAGAAAAAGAACGTGCTGAGAAAGAGTTAGCTAAAAGTGGTAAAGGAAAGCAGGTTGAGGGTGAAGCCCCTAAATCTTCTGCTGAGAAATCTTCTGATATTCATGAGAAACCAATTGAAGATATTTCAAAACCTTCTGAGTTTGATATCCAAAAGGTTGACGAATCTGTCAAGCCTTCTGATCCTATTATTGTTTCTGAAGAAAAAGGCAATGAAGAAGCTGAGAAAGATAAGAATGAAGACAAAGAGGAAGAAGGTTATGAGGATTGGAACGTTGGGGATGATGACGATGATTTTGATCAAGGTGGTGATGATTTTGATCAGGGAGGTACAGGTTTAAAGATCAATGAAGCTAAAGTATCTGATGAGTTTGATTTTTCTGATCTTATGAATGATGAGTCGAATAGGATGGAAGATAAAAGCCAGGGGGAGTCAGGGCAGAAAGGGCCAAATGATGAAGATATTGATTTGTTAGATATTGATCGAATGGCGAAGCCTGTGACTGCAGTACCTACGAAACCTTTGATGCTAATGTTGGAACATAATGTGGAAGAAGGTGAGTTTGTACATAATTATTCGAAAGAAGATCTGGTGAAACTAGTTGAAGTTGAAGCTGAGAACTTAGAGTTTTATTTTGAGGAAGTTATGAATGTTAACACATTTGAACCGGAAGAGTATCAGTATGAGAGAAGGTTTGAAGCTGATGAGTACAATCGAGTGATAGTTGAAGATTGGTCCTCAGATGATGAATCAGATCAGAAAGCTAAGTATGTTGATGAAAATTCAGAAAGTTTGCCTACATTTGAAGAGATGTATAAACAGCTTAATGAAGATATATTGAAAGATAAGATTGCTGAAGTGTTACGAGAAGGAAAGATTCCTAAACCGATGACCAAAGAAGAGATAGCTGAAGCGAAAAAGTCCTGGTTCAAGGAGATGCCACGTGAACGTAAGTTTCGACGTCCACTAGCATTCTTCACCAGAGATAAAGATGTTTCTTTGGGAGATATACTGAGTTGGGGTTGGTTTAAAGAGCTCAACGTATATGCAATCAAAAGGGAATTTGGAGTGCAATACTTCAAATACCTTGCTGATTTCAAGACATTGCCGTACTGGGATATGGAAGAGTTAGTAAAAACAGTGAATGTTACTTATCATATGAAGACAGTTGATCAGTTGTTGTGGAAGATGATTAAGTACGA
Organism: Scalesia atractyloides; assembly: GCA_947069175.1. NCBI lineage: Eukaryota > Viridiplantae > Streptophyta > Magnoliopsida > Asterales > Asteraceae > Scalesia > Scalesia atractyloides. The sequence continues at coordinate 37,201,123 of CAMTDV010000030.1, forward strand.
AGCTGTTAAAGGTTGGAATCACTGGAAGCCGTTTATTCCGAGACGAAGAATAAAGATCAACAAGGTTACAGGGGAAAAGGACATAACGTTAATTATGAAACGTCCTAGAGCCATGAGGAATATGCTGCTTATGCCGATCGAACAGAACTTCTATCCTTTATTCAAGTGGTGGCAGATAGATCCAGCTACTTAAGAAGCGGTGATTGTGTTAAAATTTGAAGATCATCTGGATATTGCTAAAGAACGAGTTGAAGTGATGGGTCATCAGGGTATGAGAGGTTTGTGGAAGACGATAAGGATTCCAGATCCTATGTGGCTGGTTAACTGCTCGAGAGAAGATATAAAATGCCTTTTCTATAGCAAGATTGTGTTTGAAGAAAGAGAAAAGGTACGGGCTATGCAGTATCAGAAAGTTGTTAACGTTTGCTATGCACGTGAAGTCAATTCTGGAATGATGTGGCAAACAAAGTGGAGGGATCTGGAGAGAGTGGAGTTTCTAAAAGAAGAAACCAGAAATGAGGCGATCAAAGAAAGAATGGAAAAAGCGGTAAGGCAAAGTTCGCTAAGAATGGCTAACTTTAAAAGACCACCGCCAACTGATCAGACGCCGGATCCGAAACAAGAACGACGAAGGAAGCCGTACAAGAACTTCTTCGGTCGTTGACGTTAACGTTTATATGAAGATAGAGTTTTGAAGACTGATAAAAGACAAAGACGATATCCAAGGGGGAGTCTGTTGGTGCATAATGTCTATGTCTTAGTCTATTATCGAGTTTGTATTGTATAGAGCTGAATAGGCTAGGTATAGCAAGTATTTATGAAGTATGTAGCCAAGTTCGCCCATGAAAGGTAACATGTAAGCATGTTCGGCCGAACTTGCATAGGCAAGTTCGGGCGAACTTGAATCACCTGGGCCGAACTTGTGAGCCTATAAATACCTAGCTCTAGATTCTCATTTGTAACTTTGGCATTTCAGAGGCGAAGCTCTGTTAGTTTGTAACCAGAACGTTTGATCTATAAAACTGACGTTTAACTGATTAATTCTTGTCTATTGGTAAACACGACGTAATATTTCCGCTATTATGGACGTTAGATATCAAATTTAGGTTCCTAAGCATCGAGGATCGGTCCTACACCATTCCCACCAATCGCACCATTCACACTCCCATTCACACCAAGAATACTTCAATTTTAACTTTGATAACCCTGTTAACCAACCCTCACCTGAAACCCCTCCAGTTGACTCGCCGACACATATGGAGGAAGATTCCGACCCGGAGGAATTCCCGCAAACCGGATCGTATGGTCATCCTATTGAGCTGTCTAGCGGCTCGAACCCCATGGCAGGATCTCCATTTAGAGGTAACGATGAATTTGACCAAAGATGGGCACAATATGTGTTCGTCAACACACCCTCATACCATAGCACTCCCCATCATCAAGCCCCTTGACCTCATCCTCACCAAGAGGATGTTGATATGCAACAGGTAGATCAACCTCAGCCACCACCTGAATCATCATCACGCCGGAGGCGTGGAGCACGTATGTCAGTGCGTGCTGGTCAAAGGTCGGGTTCGTTACCACCTTTACCACCCTCATACCCAGTTATCCCCGAGGACCCGCAAATGGGTGGGCCCTCAAAAACATCGCCAGTGGCGGAACCCCCGCCGCAACCAGTTGTTGAGCCTCTGCCTCAACCACCTATACCACCGCCGGATTTTGCCAACCCAATACCTACATATATAGGACCATCATGGTTTCACACTGTTGACCCTCTTGGCTTGTATAATTACATCCATCATGGAATTGAGCAGGACCCTTATTATGATGCAATCATTCATAATAACCTTTATCATTCCTCTTACCCTTCCTACCCACCTCCTTATACCTCTACCGGGTATCCACCTTATGGATATCAGTATCCAGTTGTGCCTCAGCCGCAACCGCCTCCACCTCAGTCGCAACCCCAACCACAAGTACCACTCGAGGTCATTAATGAGGGCTTGGATCAAGTAAGGGAAATGCGACAACAGGTCAAGAAATCAGAGAAGAAAACAACGAAATTTATCAAGAAGCTGTACAAGGCCGTTAAAGGAAGGAAGGATGACTAGTTTTGTATTTTCATATATGTAATTTAAATTCCAAAAGTCCCTGCGTGGACAATGTTATTTCCTTTTCAGTCCCTGCGAGGACATTATTATTTCTGTTAGGTTCCTACGTGAACCATTTTGTTATTTCCAAGTCCTATATATTAGGCAATTATGTAATGTCCTTTTTAGTAAGATTTCCTTATTTATGTATTTTATTTAATCAATCATCATGATTTTTAATCAAATTTTATTGATCTGCTATATTATCCCAAGATCTATTAGCCAATGACTATGATCAACTAGGAATTGGCAAATGAAAATTTCAGAAGTAACCTTCTATCTAGCAAAGGTGAACAATGTTCAACTTCCAAATTTATCATTTCTCTATAGTAACTCTCAATGAGGAGTTACCCTTAATTTCCCGTGACAATCATTGCCACATTAGTCAAATGGGTAAATGACAATGTTCGCACCCTGTCGCCTAAGTGATCCAGTGAGATCCTAGTTAAATTATTCAAACACTCAATAGTAGTGTAAATCCAATGTGCAAAATACAGTAGTGACACTTGATGCACTAACTGATAAATTTTGGACTATGTCCAATCTATAAATGCCTATGATGGTCCTTCGAGACCTAGGTTATACATGAATATACCACATTTAAATATTTAAATTCTATATGGTCATAGAACCATGTCATGAATAAGGGTACGCCATAGCAACTTACCGAATCCATCTTGATCTATCGAAGTAAGCTAACAAAAATGGCTAATTCAAATGAAGTGAACAGCAAGCGCAATGACGATGATGCCAATGAGAACATTCTTATTAGTAAGAATGATTTAAGAGAACTTATTACCGCAGAAGTTGGCAAGGCCTTAAAAGACAGATCTGATCGTCAACCGGAGTCGAGTGCTTCTCGCTCCAAGCCTGTTTCCAAACCTAAGTCTCAGCCTAACCCCTCTGAACCGAAAAAGAGTGAGGCACACTCTTCGAATGTGAAAAGTATAGCGAAGAGTGATGCGCATCCGAAGAAACCGAGTGTTGATGGTGACGGTTGCTCCTACAAGTACTTCGTGTCTTGTAGACCCTGAGACTTTAATGGGGAAAAAGGAGCAATAGAATGTTTGAGATGGCTGGATGAGATGGAACGGTAGTGGATATCAGCGGTTGCGCTGATAAAAATGAGGTGAAGTATGTATCTCAATCATTTAAGGGTGATGCCCTTATCTGGTGGAAAGCCTTAGTCCAGTCCATGGGCAAGGTTCATCTCTACAACTTGAGTTGGTCCAAGTTCGTAGATCTTGTGAAGGATACCTACTGCCCACCTCATGAGGTGGAGAAAATCGAGTCAGATTTTCTAAATCTGACCATGAAGAACATGGATTGTCGGAAGTTTGTCACCGACTACAACTCTCTTTCAAGGATAGTGCCTTATTTGGTTACCCCAGAGCCCAAACGTATCGCACGTTTCATCAATGGGCTAGCTCCTGAAATCAGGAGTATGGTCAAGGCGGTGCAGCCTGGCACCTATAAATCTGCTGTTGAGTTATCCCTCTCCCCCACACAAGACTATGTGAGGCAATTGTCAGTCAAGACTGACAATGATGGAAAGACGAAACGGGAAGATGGAAACTCCCAGAAATTTAACAAGAAAAGCAAGCATGAGTTTATCAAAAGTAATCAGAAATCGGGCGACAAACCCACATGCAAAACGTGTGGGAAGCAACACTAAGGACAGTGTCGCTTAGAACAAAAACCGAAGCAATGCAACCTCTGCAAGAAAACCGGGCATCGGTCTCATGAGTGCCGTAATATAAAGGATGCTACTTGCTTTGGATGTGGTGAGAAGGGCCATATCAAAACAAGTTGCCCAAAGGCAAATACTAAGGGTAAACCCAAAACTTCAGAGGCAAAGAAGGCCACTGCTAGAGCCTTCCAAATGAATGCTAAGGAAGCAATAAAGGATAACAATGTCAAAACGGGTACGTTCCTTATCAACGACGCTTTTGCTAGAGTTCTTTTCGATCCGGGCGCCGATAAATCGTTTGTAGATCACAAATTTAGTGAACTATTAAACTTGCCCGTTAGAACTTTAGACATAACCTATGAAATAGAGCTCGCTGATGGAACTATAGAAACTGCTTCTTCCATTCTTGACGGATGCTTCATATCCATCAAGAATCATTCTATCCTTGTCTATCTTTTGCCCATGAAACTAGCGGGATTCGATGTAGTCTTAGGCATGGATTGGTTATTGCATAACCAAGCACGCATTACCTGCGATAAGAAACTCATCGAGATCAAATCCCCGTCTGGTAAAATCCTCACCATTCATGGAGACAAACATTTTGGATTGCCTGATAAGGCACTTTTACTTAAGGCATCTAGATGTATGATGAAGGGATGTGTCATCTACATGGCACAAGTCACCGTTGATGAACCCAAACCAAAGATTGAGGATATCCCTATCATCTCTGAATACCCGGACGTGTTCCCAGAAGAATTACCTGGCCTACCTCCTGATAGGCAGGTAGAGTTTCGAATTGACATCATACCTGGAGCAGCTCCCATAGCTAAAGCTACATATCATTTAGCGCCAACCGAGATGAAGGAACTGAGAACCCAACTGGACGAACTATTAGAGAAAGGTTTTATTCAACCTAGCTCTTCGCCTTGGGGAGCCCCTATCCTTTTCGTTAAAAAGAAGGACGGATCAATGCGGATGTGCATTGATTACAGTGAGCTCAATAAGATAACGATCAAGAATTGTTATCCCTTGCCCAGGATCGACGACTTGTTTGATCAATTACAAGGTGCAAGTTATTACTCGAAGATAGATTTAAGATCGGGATATCACCAACTAAAGGTTAGGGACGAAGATGTTCTGAAAACTGCTTTCAGGACAAGATATGGACATTACGAGTTTCTAGTGATGCCTTTCGGACTCACTAATGCACCCGCAGCATTCATGGATCTCATGAATAGAGTCTGCAAGCCATACTTAGATAAGTTTGTCATTGTCTTCATAGACGACATACTCATCTACTCTCGAAATCAATCGGATCACGAGAAACACTTGCGGTGCATTCTTGAAATTCTACGCCAGGAAAAGTTGTATGCAAAATTTCCCAAATGCGAATTCTGGCTACGTGAGGTTCAGTTCCTTGGTCACATAGTAACTGAACACGGTATTCAAGTAGACCCAGCAAAGATAGAAGCAATAATGAATTGGGAAGCCCCAAAGACACCTTCTGAGATACGTAGTTTCTTAGGATTGGCTGGTTAATATCGAAGGTTCATCGAGAACTTCTCTCAAATAGCCGCTCCTTTGACAATCCTAACTCGTAAGGATGCTAAATTTAACTAGGGCCCAAAACAACAAGAATCCTTTGAGACGTTAAAGCATAAGTTGAGCAATGCCCCGGTGTTAACTCTGCCAGAAGGAATTGAAGAATTTGTAGTTTATTGTGATGCATCGCACACTAGCATAGGATGCGTGCTTATGCAGAGAGGCAAAGTGATTGCCTATGCATCACGATAACTAAAAGTACACTAGAGAAACTACACCACCCATGAATTAGAATTGGGTGCGGTAGTATTCGCACTTAAACTTTGGAGGCAGTATTTATATGGAACAAAGTGTATCATCAACACTGACCATAAAAGTCTGCAACACTTGTTCAATCAAAAGGATTTGAACATGACGCAACGTCGTTGGATGGAAACACTCAACGACTATGATTGCGAGATTCGATATCATCCAGGAAAGGCGAATGTAGTCGCTGATGCGCTTAGTCGCAAGGAAAGAATCAAACCTTTAAGGATCAATGCCAAGAACATTGAACTGAAGAACAACTTGAATGAAAAGCTGCTAAATGCACAAAAACAAGCCATGTCTAAGGACAACATTGCCAAGGAAGGATTAGGTGCAACCATCAATCTGTTAGCATCTAGAAAGGACAAAATGTTTAGGATGAATGATCGGATCTGGGTTCCGATCTACGGAGGACTTAGAGGTGTAATCCTCCAGGAAGCACATAACTCTAAATACTCGGTTCACCCGGGTAGCGACAAGATGTATCAAGATCTTAAACCCAGCTATTGGTGGATGGGTATAAAGAAAGATATAGCCAATCATGTAGCAAAATGCTTGACGTGTTCTCAAATTAAGGCAGAACACCAGAAACCGTCAGGACTTCTACAACAACTTGAAATCCCAGTATAGAAATGGGAAATGGTAACTATGGACTTTATCACTAAGTTACCTAAGACCAAGCGTGGGAATGACACAATATGGGTTATTGTGGATAGATTAACCAAATCCGCTCACTTCTTGCCAATTAAAGAAACATATGATTCCGATAAGTTGGCAAAGCTTTATGTCGATGAGATTGTGTCCTTACACGGTGTGCCAGTATCAATTGTATCTGATAGAGATACAAGATACACATCTCACTTTTGGAAAAGCTTCCAACAATCTCTAGGAACGAGATTAGTACGGCTTACCATCCGCAAACGGACGGACAAAGTCACCGTACAATTCAAACCTTGGAGGACATGCTTCGAGCTTGTGTGATCGATTTAGGTGGAAGTTGGGATGATCACTTACCCCTAATCGAGTTCTCTTATAATAATAGTTACCACACAAGTATTAAGGCCGCTCCTTTTGAAGCCTTATACGGAAGAAAATGTAGGACGCCTGTGTGTTGGGCCGAAGTTGGAGAAGCCCAACTATCTGGACCCGAAATCATCCTCGAAACCACGAAAAAGATTGTGCAAATCCGTGATCGACTTAAGGCAGCTCGTGATAGACAAAAGAGCTATGCCGACAAAAGGCGTAAACCTTTACAGTTCCAAATTGGGGACAAGGTTATGTTAAAGGTATCACCTTGGAAAGGTGTAATGCGTTTTGGGAAGAAGGGCAAGCTAAGCCCGAGGTATATTGGACCATTCGAAATAATCGAATGTGTCGGAACCGTAGCTTATAGCCTTAAGCTACCAGAAAAGCTCAGTGGAATCCATGATGTTTTCCACGTCAGCAATTTGAAGAAATGCCTCGTGGATGAGTCGCTAGCTATGCCTCATGAGGATATACAGATTGATGAAAACTTGCATTTCATAGAGAAACCAATTGCGATCGAGGATCGGCAAGTTAAGAAGCTTCATAGGAAGCACGTACCTATTGTGAAGGTCAAATGGGATGTCCGTCGAGGTCCCGAATATACTTGGGAGGTCGAGTCCAATATACGACAAAAGTACCCTTATCTATTTGAATAAATCTCGAGGTCGAGATTTTTATTAAGGGGATGAAGATGTGACACCTCGAAAATTTCATCCAATAAAATTCCAACACGTGTCCCGAAATCTTTGGTTGCCACGTGCTAAACGAGAGGGACCAAAAATCGCCAACATGTTATTTTATAACCTCTGAGTGGTGAGTATTAAAGTCGAGGGGTTAAACATGTCAACATGCTAAATCTATGCCTCTGGGTGACCTTTTAACGAACCCGGAGCTTAATGATGTTCGGTTATACTCCCAAGAGTGCTAACCAGGGGCCATATTGATTAAAACATGCTTTTATGTTGAAATATGGGAGTTTGGAGAAGTTCAAGGGCCAAAATGGAAATGTTGTGATTTGGCACCCAAGGCGCCACGCGCCAGGGAACTGGTGTCCCCGCGCGATGCACGAGAGAAGCCTGTTCGCAGAATTGGCAGCCAGCTGCAGGACCTGCATGCCTGCCACCTCCTAACCCACTTCAGCTCCTGAATTCCGAAACCATGGCCTCAATTCTGGTTTCGGACACCTCATGTAACACCTGGAGTGATTCTAGGTGAGCTCTAAACACTTGGATTGATCTTGTTCATGATCTCCAAGTACAAATAGAGGTGTTCATCAACCTCACTTCTTGCACCTCTCACTTTCTTTCTCTCTATTACTCTTGGAAGGCTCCTAATCTTCAAGGAGCAATCCCCTGAGTTTCTTAAGTCATCCTTGGTTCACTTGTAAGTGTTCCAATCCTTTCTTTTCATTTTATTAGGCTTTAAGCCAAAGTCAAAGCATTAACGTAAAAACGCTTTGATTTTGAGCTAAGACCATTACGGTCCAGCCATTGTTCGGTACGAACGTGGCTACGTGATTGTAATTAGGTAGGTGTTAATCCCTCAAGAGGGCACCTCCTGATTACCACTTTTGCTTGGTCAATTAACGGGTCAAAGCTATTAATAAAAAAAGTCAAACTGGGTCAGTTTTTAAAATAAATTCATATATGATAATGTAGGTGTTATAAAATACATTTTGACACTATAAAAACTTGGTAATAAGTATTAGAACATGTATAAACATGTTCAGCCCGTCAAGTCCAGGTCTAAGGTCGGTTCGCAACCGAAAGTCGCAAAAGTTGACTTTTGCTTTGAATTTCAGTTCTGACCCGATTTAGCAACCTTAGCTTTTGATTCTAAGTTGCATTGTGTCCATGTTTAGTTGTAGTATAATCCTCTGGAGTTATATCACATGGTTCATAGTAATCCAAGCATTTTGCAAGTATCCGTTAAATCTGCCTAAAACGCCCTTTTAACACATAAAATGGTTTAAACATAATTTTGACATCAATACTAAATACCTACTGAAGTAATATCATTATTAGGACTATTTGGGATATTCATTCAGGTTGCAAACTAAGTTTAAGCTATAGTTTTCCCACTATGCCTTTAAATGACGATATTGCCCTTTTGGCACTTTAAATGGCTTATAAACATTTTTATGAATCAAAACATCATACTTACTGATGCAATATATATTTTAACATATTTTGGTCATTCAAACCTGGTCACAACAACAGTTTTCCTTAAATATCGTTTAAATCGTCATTTAACGACTTAATCGCCATTTCGGCGCATAATGTGGTTTAAAACCATATTGGCATTGAGACTTGATACCTACTGATTTCAAACATATTTTAAAAGATTATTAACAGTGGGTACATGTCCCAAACTCAGATTCCCAAATAAGTTATCAATTATATGTGAAATGACCAAATTACCCTTTCGGGACATAGTTTGGTCTTAAACTATAAACCACGCATATAATTGATGTCCTATTGATATAACACCATAAAATAGGTATTTTTACAGAATGTTCATATTAATAACATCAGTTTACATAAAAGCCCGTTTATTACATTTTAGAAATGACGAAAACGCCCTTTAAGGCATAGTTTGCTTTTAAAACCATAACGGGCCGTCATATCAATAACCTACTGTTATAATAACATATTTTAAACTTAATGGCATATGGAACTTGTATAGGACTCACCCGGTTACCCAGTTTCGCTTATATGCGTACAGTTAAGCCTACGTGACTAGTTTACGCAACTTAACCGAAAACGGGTTTAACCATATCAAAATATTCTCAAATTCCAGAATGTAAAATGGTAACCCATATTATACAAGTCCTAGTACTTGCCGGGTCCAAAATACATTCTTTTTCGATCATCGCTTAATCTAGTGTTTTCATACCGTTATCTTTATTTTAAGTTAGCCGGTCTAAGTCAATGACTAAATAAAGACCCGCTAACTAACTAATCGGTTAATAATACCATCTATTCCAGACTAGAGACTTCCGGTAGATTGTCGCCAAGCTAGTTTATTTTGATTACGGCTGTGATTTGCTTATTTTCTTATTATTTAGAAGATTTTGCAAACCAGGTAAATACTTTAACTTATTTTCCCTTATACGGGCTTGGGATACGGTATAATAATACCGCATGGTTGGATATTGGATCAAAAACCAATGAGTCGGGAATTCAAATAATCCATTTTAATTCGTATTGCTTAATATTAAACATTTGGGGGTTAAAACGACCGTGTCCTTGATATCCATGGCTCATTTAATTGCAAATGGCCACGACCTAAGCACGAGGTGTAGGCATACACCCGTCAGATGCTAAAATAAAGTATTACCCAATAGGGGTGCACCTCTTAAAGGTGTTAAAGTGGCGTGTCGATTAATCAGGATCCCGACATAGTTTTCGGGCTCTGAATGTATTATTAGCATGTAAAACTGATAACATGAAATTATATATCCCAAGTTATTTATAAAACAAAGTACCATTGTGTACACTAAATGTTTTTGAAATGTTTTCAAAAAGAGTCGGTTAAATGTATTTACCAGTGAAAACTGACGTATTTTCAAAAGACTAAGCGCAGGTGACAAGTAGACGTAAATAGGCTGGAAGTACTCGGCGAAGCTTAAGAGGAATTGCAACCCTTTGCTTAGAAGGCCTTAGTCTATCAAGTTTCATTTTGTATTCACATTTCGATCCGTCTGTGGATCTAGTTACAAGCGTTGTATTTATTATTTTTGAACTTTGAACATTCAAACGTTTGTAATAGTAACTATCCAGATTTCCGCTGTGTATTATTGTATTGTTTGGTAATGATGATATCACCTTACGTCACGATATTCCCCAACCGGGCCCACCGGGTTACACGTGGAAATTAGGGGTGTGACATCAATCTAGACGAAGAAATCAATTGTCATGAATGGAAGATGAAGAATCACCTTGAGAGAGAGGAGAGGAACGGCTTTAGGTATGGTTGGGTAGAAGGATTATGGTTTCGTGAAAAAAAAGAGAAAGCAAATTCTTTCCGTTTTAAGCAATTGAAGATTAAAGGGTTTTGTGGGTTCCTGGAGATGAAAGGGTTTTTTGGGGTATCATGAAGATATTTGAAGAGAGAGGAAGCAAAGGAGATATTAGGTGAATATGTTGAGAATATCAGGCTTTTATAAGATCCATGGGCCGGGTTATCAATTTGGGGCTTCACAAGACAATGAAAAAGCGACGGAAGATTTTGGAGGCAAAAACCAATTCTAGATGCTCTTATCAAATGACACGTCAGCCAATATCTTTCATGTTTATTATATGTAATAGATATGAACCTCACATCTTAATTATGCTAATTTCTTCCAAATTTAGCATACATGATGGTTTTTAAACACTCATTGGTCATGAGTTCTATCATCAAATCTATAGTTCATTTAAGAATTGAGATTCATGGTTTTTCTTTATCATTATTACTTAACCAAAACACAAAATTCAACATATCTTATGATCCCTTGAACTAGGTGATCAATAAAATGACACATGCACGAATTTATGCTCCTAATCCATCTTTAATTTTGATGATTTTGTATCAAAGAGGGGTTTTCCTTTCTTTTTCCTCTCTGGTCGTCCCTGAACACACACAAGTGTGTGTCTTTGGCTTTTAATTTTCTTTTTATTAAACTTAGTTTTCAAATGTCCATTTCAGCCCCTCATGCTTTGTTTATTATGAAAGAGGCACTTTTCTATTTTTATTATTTGATATCAAGCAATTAACTAAGTTAAGTTATAATAGCATTTATGTACATAATATTTACCACTAAGGTAAATATAAATGTTAGATATTTGATATTTTTTAGGGGCGTTACAAGTCTACCCCCCTTAAAGGGGTTTCGTCCCCGAAACATGTTCACGTACCGAAAAGTGAAGGGTAGAGTCGTCTCATTTCTTCTTCAGACTCCCAAGTGGTGTCCGATCCCTTCCGATGTTCCCATTTGACCTTTACTTGATCAATCTCTTTGTTTCTTAATCTTTTGACCTTTTGGTCAAGAATTTTAATTGGTTTGGCTATGTAGCTGAGGCTGTCATTAACTTCTATATCATTAAGTGGTACATAAGCTGTCTCATCTGCCAAACATTTGTGGAGGTGTGATACATGGAATGTGTGATGTATCCCACTTAACTCTTCTGGAAGTTCTATTTGGTAAGCCACCTTGCCTTTCCGACTAATAATCTTAAACGGCCCAATAAACCATGGGCTTAACTTTCCTCTCTTTCGAAATCGAATGATCTCCTTCCACGGAGACACCTTGAGCATTAGTCTATCGCCTATTTGAAATTCTATAGGTCTTCGTCTTTTATCCGCATAAGATTTTTGTCAATCTTGTGCCGCCTTTAAATGGGCTCGAACCGCGTCTATCTTCTCATTTGTGGCTCTAATCACATCCTTGTGGGCGAGTTCCCTCGGACCCACTTCACCCCAACATATTGGTGTTTTGCATTTTCGGCCATAAAGCATTTCATATGGCGCCATACAAATGCTTGAATGGTAGCTGTTGTTATACGAAAATTCGACTGACGGTAGGTAGCATCCCAACTACCACCAAAATCAATAATACATGCCCGAAACATGTCTTCTAATGTCTGAATTGTTTGTTCGCTTTGCTCGTCTGTCTGAGGGTGATATGCAGTACTAATTAATAGTTTTGTGCCCATTTGTTTTTGAAAATCACTCTAAAAATTCGAGGTAAACCGGGTATCTCTATCAGACACAATCGACATTGGCACTCCATGGCGTGCTATAATTTCATTTACATACACCTCCGACATCTTTTCATATGTATAGGTTTCGCAAATAGGAATAAAGTTGGCACTTTTAGTCAGTCTCCCCATGACCACCCAAACGGTGTCAAAACCCGAGTCGTTCTTGGCAATTTGGTTAACAGGTCCATAGTGTATGTTCCTATTTCCAAACGGGTATGTCTAATGGTTGGAGTTTGCCATAAGGCTTTTGATGCTCAGCTTTTACTTGTAAACAAGTTAAACACTTTGCAACGTATTTTACCATGTCTCTTTTCACTCCGGGCCACCAATAATTTTGTTTCAAGTCTTGGTACATTTCAGTAGCTCCTGGGTGAACCGAATAACGCGATTTATGAGCCTCATCGAGTAGAAGGTCCTTGAAACCACAAGTGTTCGGAATCCAAATTCTACCGAATCGGGATTTCAACCCATTTTCTCCGTCTTCAATATCTTTCACTAGACCTTTCACACGTTCTTTTCTCCAGTTCTTTTCTTTTATAGCTTCTACTTGTGCCACTCGAATTCGTTCGAGCAAACCCGAAGTCACCACGAGTTGCATTGACCACACTCGTATTGGAATGTATTCCTCTTTTCGGCTTAGCGTATCCGCTACCACATTGGCCTTTCCCGGATGATAATGAATTTCTCAATCATAAGCTTTCACCGTTTCTAGCCACCGTCTTTGTCTCATATTTAACTCTTTTTGATCAAAGAAGTATTTCAAACTCTTATGGTCGGTGAAAATAGTGCACTTCACCTCGTACGAGTAGTGCCTCCAAATCTTCAAGGCAAATACCACTGCCGCCATTTCGAGGTCGTGAGTCAGATATTTCTTTTCGTGGACCTTTAGTTGTCTAGAGGCATAGGCAATCACCCTGCCCCGTTGCATGAGTACACACCTAATACCTAGGTGTGATGCATCTGAGTACACTACCAAGTCATCGGTACCATCCGGTAAAGTCAATACCGGAGCACTGGTCAATTTTTCCTTAAGCATTTGGAACGCCCTTTCTTGTTCGTCACTCCGGACAAACTTTTCGTCTTTACGAGTTAGTTTAGGTAATGGCGATGCTATTTTGGGAAAATCTTGAATGAACCTCCTGTAATATCCAGCAAGCCCCAAAAAGCTCCTTATCTCCGATGGGTTTTTCGGAGGATTTCATTTCGACACTTCTTCAATTTTGGACTGATCTACTAATATCCATCAGTGCTTATGATGTGCCCGAGGAATTGCACTTCTCGAAGCCAAAAGGCGCACTTCGAGAATTTAGCGTAAAGTTTCTCTTGTCTAAGAATTTCCAACACTTCATATAAATGACGAGTGTGATCTGTTTCGTTTTTCGAGTATACAAGAATGTCGTCAATGAATACTATCACCCACTTGTCTAACATTGGTTTGTAAACCCGATTCATGAGATCCATGAAGGCCGTGGGTGCATTTGTTAACCCGAAAGAAATAACGAGAAACTCGTAGTGTCCGTACCGTGTACGAAAGGCCGTCTTTGGTACATCTTCTCCTCTCACTCTCAATTGATGATATCCTGACCTTAAATCAATTTTGAAATCCAACTCGCGCCTTGCAGTTGGTCAAACAGGTCGTCGATTCTTAGAAGCGGGTATCGATTCTTTAGCGTAAGTTTGTTCAATTCCCGATAATCGATACACATACGCATACTCCCGTCTTTCTTCTTTACGAATAATACTGGTGCGCCCCACAGGGAAACACTCGGTCGAATGAACCCCTTATCGAGTAAGTCTTGCAATTGCGACATTAATTCTTGTAGTTCCGATGGTTCTAGCCTATACGGTGCCTTCGCTACCGGCTTTGCACCTGGGACTAATTCAATTCCAAACTCCACCTCACGCTCAGGTGGTATCCCCGGTAATTCTTCCAAGAATATGTCTTCAAATTCTCGCACAACATGTACATCTTTAATCTTTGGCGACTCTTTTTCCGAATCTCGTACGTAAGTAAAGTATGCCTTACACCCATGTTGTATGAGTTTACAGGCTTCCATCATTGAGCATACGATGGGGTTGCTACACTTCTCTCCATAAATAATAAGATGTTTTCCGTCCGGAGACGTTAATTGTATCTCCTTACGGAAGCATATCACATTGGCATTGTAGCGGGACAGCCAATCCATCCCAATCACCACTTGGAATTCCCCCATCGACATAGGTATTAAATCAACTAAGTAATCCTCTCCATCAATGTTCAATTTGCAATCCCAACATATATCACAAGCTACAAAACTTTTATTATTACCTATTTCTACTTCTATAGGCATATTTAATTTTGTTCAAATAAACGAAGGGTGTTGAATAAATCTATACGAAACAAAAGATTTATTTGCACCCGTATCAAACAAAACACGTGCGGGAATTAAATTTACGGTAAATATACATGTGACAAATCAGGCTCCATCTTTGCTTCAGCTGCAGTTATGTGAAAAGATCTCGCCTTCGGCTTTGGTATTTTCGGCCTTGTGTTAGCTACTTCCTTTCTTCCTACCAACTCCGGGCATTCAGATTTCTTATGACCCGTTTGGTAACATTTGTAACAAACCAACACTTTGCCAGGACAATTCGAAGCCACGTGTCCAGTCTTCTCACATATCACACACGGTTTATTCTTGTAGTAGCACTCGCCCCGATGGGCGCGACCGCATATGTTACAACTCGGCGAATTCCCTTTGACATTTACTTTCTTTGAAGGTTCGCTTATGTTTTGTTTCTTTGTTGGGTTTGGATTCATATCCAATGCCCTTCTTTCACCTCTTTCAACTTGCTTTCTTAACTCGCTCTCGCGCGGCGTTTATGATCTCCGTAAGATTTTCATACTTCGAGAGAGTCATAAATTCCTTATATTCTGCACTCAACATGTTGTAATAGCAGTAGACCTTTTGTTCTTCCGTTTGTACCAACTCATCACAAAACTTCAATCTATCAAGGAACACCACTGTGATTTTGTTTATTGTTTCACCTTTTGCCTCATTCGTATGAATTCTTCCTTAATTTGATTGATCACAGCTTTGGGGCTATGATGTGTAAGGAAAGGTACCTTAAACTCCTTCCACGAATGGCCCTCGTGGCCTCGACCCCTTATTCCTCTCTCAGATTATCCCACCAATCCTTCGCTTGGGCCCTTAACTGGCCTATTCTATAAGCCACAAAATCGCTCGGATCACAGTGAGTCCGTTTGAATACACCTTCAATAGCACTTAACCACCTTTGGGAAGCAATTGGATCCACTTCACCATTGTAAACTGGGGGTTTACATGCTACGAATTTGTTATACGAGCAACCTTTCTTTTCTTTGACCTTATCCCTTTCATTGATAAGATCTCATTTCAGTTCATTTATCTGTTCCTCAACGGTCTTGAGTATTGCCGTTTGTAGCCTTTCCATGAATCCCGATAGGCTAGCTTCAAGGGCTTTTCCGACTTCCTCGGAAATCTTTTCTTTTATCTGTTCGGTAATTAAAGGTACCGTGTCATCACTGTTTCCTCCCGACATCGTTTATCTGAAACATTTATAGAAATTTTGGTAAACATTTCATTTCATTATTCTCACATACCATATGAGAATTAATCCTCTACAATTGTTTCTACACTTTGTGTATCTTTCTACACTTTGTGTATCTTTCTTCTTTGGTTTGGCCAAGTATATAACTTTCCTAAACCGTTTATGCTTAGTGCATTTTCCGGGTTCGAGTGTACTAATACACTCCTCCCATACACTTTAAGTCATTTTCTTTTCAAATATTTTAATTGGAATTCCTTTCATACTTTATATATATATATATATATATATATATATATATATATATATATATATATATATATATATATATACCGAATGCCTTGATCAAGCTTCGAACCGAACACATATACTCTTTAACCTTGAGCTCTGACTACCAACTTGTAAGACCCATATCATATTATCCTTAAAATCATACTTTAATCAAAAGATTACACGTTAATATAACATATTTCCATCTATAAACACCCAAAACTTGAAGTTATTTAAAACTTCCAAAAGTGTTTTAAAAACATCACTACATACTAATTATGTTAAGTGTTTACAGAAGATTAAACATAGCGTGGAAGCTTGATCCTTAGTTGTGTTCGGTTCTCTAGTACGCTTGATCTTCATCTGTTTAGTCATTCCTAATACCTAAACATCATATTAAACATTAGTCAATTAATGCTTGAAACGAAATGATCGAATCTGAGTTATGCCTTGAAAATCACTGATAATCCATATGACCAAGTAACTCATCTGGGTTATGCCTTATTAATCACTGACAACCCATATGACCAAGGAACTCATCTAGGTTATGCCTTAAAAATTAGTTGATAACCCAGATATAGATTTACAAGCCTGGGTTACGAAACTTTACCATTTTTTAGCTGTATAAGTTTATATTCCCCACATTTTATTGTAAGGATTGATTCCTTACAATTTTACCCCTTGTTTGGGTATATTAAGCTTGCGTTCTTACGCTCCCGTTACCCGGTTTGCGCTATTTGACCTGTTTGGTTATCATGTGAAATTCAACACTTATGAACAAACCAAACTTATCGTTATTACTTCCCCCTCCAACATACACTCAATAACAATATTTAAAGATTACTACGAAGCATAAGCCACGTACCTTAGAACTTTCCTTTGAGTCGCGTATCACTTCCGACCTTATCGTCCGTCTTATCACCTGTGTTGCCTGTAGAGGTACAACCCGACAATTTTAATTCATCATCATTATGACTAGTTCATCAGAATTTCAATTAGTTAATTTGTATGGTTTACTTCTAGATTTTCCATACATTACTAGTAATAGATTTTCCACTTAGGCATTACATCGAATACCTTGTGGGCATGAATTAAGAACGTTTCTTTAAGTTGGGTTTATGATGTCCATAACCCAAATTTTCATCTCATTAAATTATACATTCATTAGAATTAGACCATTGATATCATTTCACTTATAAAGATCATCATATTACACTAAAATCTTATAACAATTTAGCTTCATTCATGTAGAAAATCGAAACCCACTTATTTATCTAAACCACTAGGTTATCATACGAGATTGTTTCCCGGGCAGGAAAATTTAATTTTAAATAATCGTAAGTGTATAATTAAAATAAACTTAAATAATGTGACATATTAGATAAGTTAATAACAAAGTGGGTACCTTTCTTTGGAGCATTCTATAAGCATAGAAGTGTCGCAGATTCATGTCATGGATTTTGCATAAAAGAAACAACATCTAATTACTATCGGTTGTTGTGTTCAAAACCGGAGGATCAATCTGAAAGTTAACCATTACTTTGATGTAGCAGGCTATTATATTGAAAATTACTCTTTTTGGCTATTTCAACTGTTTTGCCATCATAAAGTTCATAAGCAATTACTTTGATTTGATATTCAAAGGCATCAGTAGTTAAAGGATTAAATACGAAGTTAATTTATAAAGTTGCATATCAGAGACCGCGAGCTACGGCGGGGACCGATAGAAATTTAGTCAATGTTAATGCACAAGCTATAGCAACGTTCAAACTAAAATTCAATCACATACTATTTAACCCAAAACTGGTGTTCTTATAAGTGAACTAAAATAAGGTCGAGCATTTGAAAAACAACATAATACTTCTTATTATTCGCTTAGCCGATCAACTAATATCCAAATGACTTCAAAGCCTTCTTAATCGATCAAACAACATCTTCATCAAGGAGCACCGCCCAAAATGGCAAACCAAAGCTTGGCTTTCTATTTCGGATAACTCGGTTTTAGGTATATTTTATTTTATATTTATTGTTAAAAACTAGATATGGTTAAAAAATTATGTATTTTTTATCTTGATACTAATAATTTCTTTGTTTTTTTTAAATATGTACCAATCAACATGGTAATGAGTTTTGGGATCGGATAAACAAGCTTTATCACACAACGTTGCAACGAGAATTTTTATAGGAAAAATGATAGTCTGTTGTCAATGTGGAGAGAAATAAATACTGCCATGACCGCCTTCAATGGCCACTACAATAACATAAAGAACAACCCAAAGAACGGTGAAACGAACACCAATATGTTGACACAGATGTTTAGTATGTATTCAGATGGAAAGAAAGGACTGGCGTTAAAATTTATTCATTGTTGGGATGTGGCGAAGCACTCCTCAAAATGGGCAAGAGTACCTCTAGTGGGACAATCATCGTCCGAAGAACAAAAACAAGCTCCTCTACTAATCAATTGGATGCTCGTACCGAGTTTGAGATAAACTTGAATGATGACGAGGTTGAATTGGAACACCCACTTGGTAAAGAGAAATAAAAAAAGAAGGCGCAAAAATCACATACTTCGGGTGGGGACTACACCGAAGGTTTAGCCGACCTAAATGAACAAATTAGTACGTTCAATAGCATCCAACAAGAAATAAACGCCCAAAAAAGATAAGGTTTCGAACTTTTTGAATCAAAAGTAAATTTGAAAAACGAGAAGGAGTTGGTGAAATAAAGGCGAGTGAATATGAAATTCCTCGCTATGAAAACCGACCACCTTGGCGACGAAGAAAGAAAATGTACGAGAAATGAAACAAGAAATTATGGCAAAATATCGTACTTAGTTTCAATTTTTTTACGCTCTCGTTTTTGTGTAATGTTATTTCTTTAATTAGTATTAATGTTTTTATTTTTATTAGTTTTGTTTTATTTTTGAGTTAAATGCTTGGTTGGTCCTTGTGGTTTCCCTTTTTGCAGACTTGGTCCTAATGGTTCACTAATTACAAAATTTGTCCTAATAGTTGTAATTTTGCACCCGAGTGGTCCTTTTCACTAACATCTGTTAAATTTCTCAGTTAAGTTGATGTTAAATAACCAAATTACCCTCAACAATTAAAAAAATACAAGTAAAAAAGACAAATGGAGATGAGCCCACCCCATCATCTTCTTCTTCAACCTTCCTCCCACCTCTGTCTGAAACACAATAACCACCTACCTCCATATATCCTCCACAACAAACCAACCCCACCACCTTCACAAATTAAACCCACCATCACCATCTCATCTTTTCCACCGAACACCCACCAGCACTGAACTTCCACTCACCACCGTTATTGCTAACGGAAAACGAGCCCAGCATCACACCGCCGCCTTCACCGGAGAAAAACGAATCCATCACCACCTCTACCGTCAACCCGCCACTTCCATCACCATCACCTTCAACCCATCACCATCAAACCACCACAACACCTCCTACACCCAACCACCACAACACCACCCTAACCACCGCCACTTAATTCTGGCCGAAAAAAACAAAATACACCAGCTGTGTGTTTACGTTTTCTCATAACTCACATAATGATTCTACTTACAGAGCTATCACCATGAGTTATCTCCATGAGCCCGCCATATTGTCTCACCCAAAAGATTTGCTACCAAAATACACCAGCTTCAATCCTTTAACGGGATTGTGTTCATCACAATCACTTCTTGGAAAATACCACTTGACAACATGTGTTCACCACTCTAAGAACCTCTCAATTGCATGGGCTGCAATAACAAGTACTCGCAATTCAAAAATATTGTTTATTTAATAAAAAAGTGACGAAGTCATATCTCGCCAGAAAAATGGAGACAAGTCGCCGCCGTGGTGCTGCCGCCCATGGTGGTGGTCGTCTAGTTCTTAGGGAGAGAAGGAAGGGATAATGTTTGGTTCTGTTTGTAGGTTTTTAGAAAGAGAGAGTAGGAAGAAGATGAAGTGGTGGACTCATCTTTTTTTGTTTTTTTAATTGTTCAAGGGTTATCTAGTTATTTCACACACATTTAACTGAGGAACTTAACATAGGTTAGTGGTGAGGACCATTCGAATGCAAAAATTACAACTATTAGGATCAATTTTGTAATTAGTGAATCATTAGGACCAAGTCTGCAAAAATGACAAACCAGGGACCAACCAAGCATTTAACTCTTTATTTTTTAATATACAAGAATAATAAAAAAAATGTATGCAACGTGTTACACTGCGCTAACCTTTCACGGCCCATTTCATCCCATGCTTTTTGATCTCATGACACTTTTATGACATATGCTGATGAGGCTGCCTAATGTTGCTTCACACACTTTTTTTTAAGGCTACATGGTATGGTGCCCATCCTCCCTTGGAGGATGACCCTTCACGTAGGCGCCACATAGGACATCATGGATGATGCCCTTCCAAGCTAGAATTGGTGGAAATGGATGATGGGCCTCCTTTGGATGATAAGCCTACCCCACCAAATTTATTTTTTATTTTTTAAACTTCATCTATTTTTTAAACATTTTAAATAGGATATAAAACTAAATTCATTATTATTAAAAAACAAACACTACATTAAATTTAAACCAAATACTACATTAACCTAAAATTAATAGTAAAATTACATAATAATAACAAAAATACTAAGGCTACTAGTATCAAATGATTATGACCGGCTATATATTAAAAAAAAACAAATTAAACTGAATATTAAAGTTGAATAAAAAGACTCTAAAAATAGGACGAATACCTTCTCGGTCTCGGTTTAAGGCGGCCTTCCTAGTTTGCCGTTGGAACGACGTATCAGAGTCTTCGTCCTCCTCGATGAACATCTGAGCTGCGTGCATAATGACATTTGCAAAAAACGCTTCGTTCTCACCCGAAGATGACGAATACCACGATGAGGAAGATGAATCCATGACTTTTTTTTTTAAAGTGTGAAGTATGTGAAAGAGTTGAGAGAGATGAGGTTGAAGTGGGTAAATAATGGGGTGTAGGGGTGGTATTTATTTTAGAATTGAATTTAATTTTTTTTTAAAATGGTGCAACGGTCAGAAAGCCAAACGGCTATATTCAATTTTTGTCCTTTTCTTTCAGTCGTCTTCGTCCGGTGGTGGCCGGGCATGCCGGTGCCGGGAGAGGGGGGGTGTGAAATGGTGTTGGGGGCGCCGGTCTAAGACGGCCTTATGCCGACCCCTACACCGTGTGGCCTAACCTCTCACACCGTGGAGTCTATGAGTGCTCCCACAATTCTAAGAGTTCAACATACACACTAGGATAATTTTGTTAAAAGAGAGTTCAATATACACACTATTATATAGGAAAAAATAATTTTGTTAAAAAGATAGATAAAGAAAAGAAATCGTGTGACAAAATTAAAAAAATCATCAAATCAAAGAAAACTAAAACACGTATCGTGTCTGGTGAGCGTGCGATACAAGTAGAGTGAATAATAACAATAATCAACGGCCGAAAATCATTAAACATCATCTCGATCCCAAAAACACCTCTTTCTATCAACCCCCTTTTCCATTTCCCCTTTCTTAATTAGGGTTCTTGATTTTAAACCCTAGATCTTCAAATTCTCACTCCAACAATTTTATTCTTCAATCCATAGTCATATTTGTCATGATCACATCCATACGCACAAATTAAAGAACTCGATGGACTTCGATGGAGGAAAACGAGTGTTCAACAGATTAGGGCCCAATCAGCAGACCGATAATCGAAATCAGAAAGTGTGTTTTCATTGGAGAGCGGGGAATTGCAACCGGTTTCCCTGCCCGTTTTTACACAGGGAGTTGTCGGCTCCGGCTAACGGAACGGCCTCGTCTAAGAGGCCGTACGGATTTGCGACGGATGATCAACGGTCGACGATGGCACGACGGGGCGGTGGTGGTTTTAATACGTGGGGTAGGGGTGGTGGAAGGGGAGGGAATGTGTTGAATAATAATGTAGTGAAGAAAGATAAGATTTGCAACTTTTGGGTACAAGGTAGTTGTAGTTATGGTGAAAAGTGCCGGTATTTGCATTCGTGGTGTACAGGCGGTTGTTTTGCAATGCTGACACAGCTTGAAGGACACCAGAAGGTATAAATTTTAATGTTTTATGATGTCTGTACTTCTTGAATTTACTATATGCTTACCACTGACAGATAGTACGGGCTGTATAAATGGTGATAAAGGGTTATATGGGGTTGTATGAGGTGTTTTATTGACTCATCATACAGTCCTTAATGTTTATACGGGTCGTGTAAACGACGGAAAGGGTCATACGGGAACTGTTTTACGGACTCATCATACGGGTTATAATGTTTATACGGCTTGTGTAGTCATACGGGCCTCTAAACCGCGTAAAAGGCCCCATATGACCCTGCGTTGCCATTTATTCCATCTGTATGATGTGTTAGACTGACATGACAGAAACAAATGCCATACGGCCCCATATGACCCTGCGTTGCCATTTATACGGTCTGTATGATGATTGGGGGTGGTGCATGTATAGTAGCACCTTTTTTGCATTACGTTAAAATCATGAATTTTTTGTTGATTAATTTGACAGGTTGTTAGTGGTATTGCACTACCAGTTGGGTCTGATAAATTGTACACAGGGAGTAGAGACGAGACTGTGCGGGTTTGGGATTGCCAATCTGGACAGGTTGCTATATGTTTACAATTGTTTTACGATATTGATTTGTTTCATTTCAATTTTGTTATTTATCGCGGTCTTTTGGTTTGGTTGCAGTGTGCAGGGGTTATTAAAGTGGGTGGTGAAGTGGGCTGCATGCTCAGTGAAGGCCCATGGATGTTTGTGGGTCTCCCAAATCTTGTCAAAGTAAGTCCCTTGGTGTGTATGCATCAATTTATGTTCTGATTATCTTAATATTGTTACTGTTACTGCAACGTCATAGGCGTGGAATGTGCAAACTTCTGCCGAGCTGAGTCTAAATGGACCTGTTGGGCAAGTCTATTCGCTGGTTGTAGGAAACGAGTTACTATTTGCTGGTACACAGGTATCTTTTTTGCTGATGATGAGTTCTGATTTGATATTGGTTTGTTTGCTGGCTGTACTCATAACTCACTGGTGTTTGCATCAGGACGGAAGTATATTGGCGTGGAAGTATAATGCTGCTAGCAACTATTTTGAACCAGCTGCATCACTTCAAGGTCACACCTCAGCCGTTGTGACACTGGTTGTTGGAGCTAACAGATTATATTCTGGTTCCATGGACAAATCTATACGGGTGAGTTTACTTTGACATGGTATTGCTGATAATTTATGTCTTAAATGGACAATTGCATAAATGTATCTGCGTTGATAGTTTTATATCACTAGAAATTGGTGGATTCAGGTTGTACTTGTCACCAACGGGTCAAATGGGTACCATTTTAAAATTTAGTTAAAATGGGAACAACTTAACAAGTCAAGTGGGTGGGAAGTCTCCCCTTGTGTATTTATAATGTGATGTTATATTATTTTTAGAGTTAGATTGTCCTTGTGATAATATAGTTTAATTCAATTATATTTAGCACATTAGTTATCAATAAAATTCAAGAAAGCAAGTGTTTGTGGGTATTCATACTTACACACCCTTTCCATTTTACCACCTCTACTTAACACTAACCCGTTATTAGTTTGTTCCCTCATCTGCCTAACTTGCTTTCAGGTTTGGAACCTTGAGAATTTGCAGTGTCTTCAGACGTTAACAGATCATTGTGATGTTGTGATGTCGGTTCTTTGCTGGGATCAATTTCTTTTATCATGCTCATTGGACAAAACGATAAAGGTCTTGACACGGTGAAGAATTTTTTTTTTGGTCTACGAGTGCTTATTCTGCTTACTAATGCAGGTGTGGGCGGCTACAGAAAGTGGGAACTTGGAAGTAACTTACACACATATTGAGGACCATGTATGTTAAGATCAAACTGCTTTTTTTAAAGTCTGGATATTGCATATGTGATATTTTTTTGTCATAGTTTCATGTCCCGAATTAGTCTTTTAGATACTTAGATTATGCTTATTACATACTTGGGTAGGGAATATGTTCTTTATTATATTTTATAATCTGAATAGCACTTATCTTTCATGTGCTGTGAACATAGATGGTTAGTTATTTCTAAGACTTATTATTAGCATAAACTGTGCTATTATAAGATGCATCTAGCAGGCCTTACTTTTGCAGCATGCTTTCAGGAAGGTTATTTTATAGTAATTTGGAAAATTCAAAACAAGCAGATTATTTAGATACAATATACCCTGGATCATTGGTGAAGGAAATTATGAACCTCTAAATACCAAATAGAGTTATACAATTTTGGTACAAATTGCAATATAAAATTTTACTGTGGGCTATCATGGACCCCTAGGTATGTTAATGGTTACAAGGGAAAAAAGAGGCTTGGTGATGACTTTCTGTAAGTCGTAAGATGTTACTGTTCCTATCCATATTACTTGATTACAAGGCATTTAAGATATTTAGGGTCTTCTTATTTCCACTATATTATATTATTACCTATCCATATTGTTTAGTGTTTGATACTCCACAATTTTTTTCCCTAATATTGAAATTGATCAAACTTGCTTTGTCGGAAGCGAATATATGAAATAAAGGATATTTTTTTCTTTACAAAACTCAGTATCATCTGTTTTACTTTACTTAATTCACAAATGGTTGATTGAGTATCCAAATGGATAGTTGGAAACTTTTTAGGGGTGTAAGTTTGTTGATTCTTACTTTTGGGTCTTATACAGTTATATTGCCTTTGCAGCTAGTTCGCTTTACTTCGTAAGAACATAAATTAATGTTTAATCTGCTAATTTCTGTCATAGAATCATCTTTAGATGTTTGCTGTGATGAAGGATAAGATGAGGGCCATGAGGCCAATGTATAAGGGGCTGTGAAAGGCCAGTTACTATTTTTTTCTTGTAAAAAAATAACAATTTTTTGGTTTGGAGATGAAGGTCCTATTTGGTATTACACACTAGAAGGCCTTTTTACACTTACCTTGAAAGTTGAAACCAAATGACACCGAAATGAACTTTGAGCACCAATGAAAGCTACTGAGAACATTTGAAAACTATTAAAGCTACATTGCTTGTTACTACTTACTACTAGTCCAAATAAACTATTGAGAAGCCAGTTCTTTAGTCTTGGAGAGTGGATTCTGCAACAAAAAGTCAAAAACCCTTTTTGAAAACTGTCCGGTGAAATGAGAACAAAACGAGAACTGTCTTCAAAAGTTACTCGCTTTTGCAGAATGCAATTCCAAAGGAAGAATCAGATACAATGCTTGTATTTGAAAGGAAGAATCAACAGCAAGTGGTGTGATGTGACACGGGCAAAGATTTTAGGCTGTGATGATGATATATTCGGTTGTGGGAGAAGTGATATTAGTTGTTGAAAGTTGCACCAGGCTCAAGAGGCTGTCATTCTGCAAAATAATTCCAACTTCCAGTCTTCCACCATCCATTAAATTACAATACGTCTTCTTTGTCTTTATCTTTAATTTTTGATTTGTGGTTAGAAGCAACAGTGGGTCAAAGGAATGCGGGAGCAATTCATCTCTTTGCAGGATGCAGTGGTTAGGAACTTAGGATTTATCTAATTATTCTGATAGTTTGGGATTATAGGGTCAGTTAATGAAAGCTATATAATTCATTTTCAGTAACGACCATAACGTTACTCTGTGTCTTTTCATGTTTCTGCCCACTGTTCCTCGGTGAATCAGTCGCATTCATTTGCAATTAACCTGTTCACAGTCATTTGCTATGAACAGTTTATTGGTTGTCCTACTCCAGGATGTAGTGTAGGTTTTGTCGTTTTAGCTTCCAATTCCTGTATGTTTCATATACGTGCCTTATTGTTTCTGTTGAACCTCTTTTAGCTCATACTTCTCCACTAGTTTGTTTCTTTGACATTGTTGGACGAACCTATGTGAGCCTGCTGTTTTTAGATATTTATCGTATATTTATGTTTTATACTGGTTTTTAGTTGTTATTTTCATTAGTTTATGAATGATATTGAAGCAGGTAAGCCTATACATTTTGCTATATAAGTATATAATAATAGCTTATGCATGATATTGAAGTAAGTAAGCGTACATTTTGCTATATAAGTATATAATAAAACTATGCTTTCTACTTAGATACTTTTAACTGGCGTATGCTATTTGAGTTGTATATATGTTTTTAGTTTGTTTTTTCAATGTGTTAGAACTCACATTCATGATGTTCATGCTATGGCCCATTTTCAATGTCTTGAGCCTTTGACAACTCCAGTTAGACCATAGAATGCCAACACCATTTTATATTTGTTAAGACATTTAGGGGCTGTTTGTTTACCTCTTAATGAGGCTCTGAATGGTTCAAACCTCTTACCGGTTCAACACTTAATGGTTCAGACTGTTTGTTTCGCGAGCAAATGTTTGAATGGTTCAGACATTTACCTCTGAATGGTTAAGCATTATACTGAGTCTGAATGGTTAAGACCTCTAATCTGAATTGGTCAGACATTTGCCTCTGAACGGTTAAGCATTATACTGGCTTTTAATGGTTCAGACCTCTTATTGGTTCAGCGCTTAATGGTTCAGACCTCTTACTGGTTTAGCACTTAACCATTCAGAAGTTGCCAAACAGCCCCTTACTGGTCGTTTTACTTGTGTTCAGAGAAGAGCGAGTCACGATAGTAATTAACTGTCCTTTTACTCTATATTGGTAGCTCAAGCTCAATTGTTAGGTTATTATCATTTGGAATTACAATTTGGGTTTATCAATTTGAATGTTACTGAAACTTTTTTTCATTGGCTTGGTTTCTCTTTCATTGTCTTCTATTGTTTCTTGGATGTTGGCCTTATTTGTCACCTTTTTAAGAAACTTGAGATGACTTAGGAATCTAATCACCTTTGAGCTCCAATATATTCTTTCTAGTTTTTCTTATTTATGTTGGATTTCATGCAGCCTAATGTCTTCTTTTTTCTGTGGAGTAGGGCCTGCTCAATTTATGCGGGATGCATGATCTAGAATCCAAGCCGGTCTTGCTATGCTCTTGCAATGACAACACTGTTCGTGCATATGACCTGCCATCGTAAGTTTTCAACGTCTCGATTTCCGCTAACACACCTTATTTCTTCTTTCTTCATTTTTGTTTTTTTGTTTTTATAAATAAATAAAAAGGCACTCATTTCAACCAAGTTTATAAAATTTCCCCGTATAACCTAGATCATCCCAAATTACTGCTGTTTTGGATTAGGTTTGGCGAGAGGGGAAAGATGTATGCAAAACAAGAGATTCGATCTATACACGGCGGGCCTAACATTTTCTTCACTGGAGATGGAACAGGAGAAGTGAGAGTTTGGCAGTGGTTGGCGGACCAATCAGCCACAACCACACCTGCTTAGTTCTCTGTTATATTTAACCGCCATATTGAGTTTTTTTACGGTTCTGTTGTGTAACATAATTATGGAGTTATGGTGATGGAAGTGTGCCTAGAGAAGGTTAATTGAGGTGTAGGTTTTTGTTGGTAGAGTTATACATTGTAACATTTTGGACAATTTTTGTATCAGGTGAGTCTCATAATGGAAGTTTTTCAACTTTACTCCCACCATCCAGTTTATGTTTTAATTTGTAGTTGAGAAATGGATGAAGAAGAAAATATTACATGTTGATATGCATAAAGGGTTCAACTGATTTTGGACTGAACTGCTCTGGACACTATCTCATAGGGGTGTGCATGGGTCGGTTTGGGCCTAAAACCATAACCATAACCGATTGGTTATGGTGGTTATGGTTAATCGATTTTAATGGTTATAGCGGGTCGGTTGTGGGTGGCTAACCGTGTATTTAGTCTAGCTAAAAATAGCTTATTTTTTTAAATGGAATAAATTGTTATTACATATTTGTACACAGTATGAAAAATACACATAACCTATAGTATTAATATCGTTTATTACCGAATATTCAAATATAGTGTTAGATATATTTCATAAATTCAAATAAACAATCAAATATTAAAAAAATGGTGAAAACTCCTAAATCCTATTAAGATTTATTACATGTCGGTTCGGTTCGGTTATGGTGGGTATGAAAACATTGATAACCACAACCGACCCGTTACTTTCGGTTTTTAGAAAAATCATTAGCCGACCCACCAGTTTCTGATTTGGTTCGGTTTTTCGGTTCAGTTTTGTCGGTTAATTCGGTTTTTTGCACACCCCTACTATCTCATTCTTTTGGTGGGTTACTATAAATAGATGGGTCGGGTTACTTGTAGAGGTGCACAAATAAGTAATTAATACCGTACCCAACAGATAGAAATCAGACTAAAACTTCATTTATGTTTCGAACCCATAGATCTTATTGTTAGTTACTTTCAAAGTTCTTTTTTTTGTTTCCGAGTTTGTGAACTTTGGGGGAAATGACACTATTATATTATAGATCCCACGTCAGCAACTACCGCTAAAGCAATTGTTGCTGCAGAGAGAGCTAAATTACCTAACCGCTATAGACAAAAAGAAAAAAGGCATGCTGTGGCAAACTTGGATAAACCTTGGTTGATTTTTTTATTATTAATTTTTTTTTTTTTGGGAAATGACACTATTATATTATAGATCCCACCACCACCACATAGAGGTG
The DNA here is from genome assembly GCA_947069175.1 of Scalesia atractyloides. Classification (NCBI taxonomy): domain Eukaryota; kingdom Viridiplantae; phylum Streptophyta; class Magnoliopsida; order Asterales; family Asteraceae; genus Scalesia; species Scalesia atractyloides. Next base: position 37,230,052 of record CAMTDV010000030.1, read on the forward strand.
TACAAAAAACCGGTTTTAGAACCGAAACCGGTATTTTTTTAACCGGTTTTTTTACAACCGGTAAGTAATCGAAACCGAACCACCGGTTGTAGACCGGTTATGGTCTTTTGCGTTCGAAACCGGTTACAAAAAAACCGGTTTTAACCGGTAAAAAACCGGTTTTTTTATGTTAAACCGGTTAAAAACCAACCCTAATCGGTTTGATCGGTTATTAGTTTGAGTAAAAACAACCGGTTAGTAACCGGAACCGGTTATACAAAAAACCGGTTTTTGATTTTGATGAGAAAAACCGGTTCGGTTAATAACCGAAACCGGTTCGGTTAATAACCGAAATCGGTTTTCGAAAAAAAACGATTTGTACACCTCTACCACCACACCTGTAACATTCGTCGAAAAACGGGTTTTCAAAACCCGCTTCGTTTATTAATCAAATATCCAGTTATAATTTTTCGTTGCGTATTTATTGCTCAAATTAATTTTAAACGATACATAATTAATAAATATATTAGAATTTAAAAACCATAATTTATAAATAATAATAAATAATGAGAAAAAAATAAAATGGGGACGCCGGGTTTCGAACCCGGGTCACCCACAAACCCAAACACACAACACACCACTCCGCCACACACCGCTGTTGTGATAATCAAGGAAACAAATAAAACTTATAAAAAACTCGAAAGTCAAATCCAGTAATCAGCGCGCCCAGACTAGTCGTCACCGGAAAAGTAGGCAATCCGCGATTCTTGCCATTTTCCTTTTGACTAAAACATGATAACCGACTTCGACATCGGTTATAACCGATGTCTAACCATCAATTTCGGTCGTAACCGCCGGAAAGTCTTTAATCGCGAATCAAGACTAAATTCAAACCCAATTCAGCCTGCTTCCACTATAAATACCCACTTGAACACTCTGGAAATCCTTTCGCTCAGAACCACGATCGTTTCCGAAGCTTTTCATCCCAAAACACGTCGCCGGAGATATTCTACATTCGCCGGACTTTCACCGGAAAACCGAGACTTACTTCAAATCGGTAAAATTCTCGACTCTTTTGTTTGTAATCCATTATTCGGCATGTTTTAACCTAAATCGTTCAGCCAGAATCTGTCTCAGACAACGTTGCCGGAAATTCCAACACTCACCGGAAAATCACTGGAAATCCGAAGACTCACTGTCGATCGGTACAATCATCTAAACCCTTTTGATATCTCTTGTTTAGTAACTTAATTGCACAACACATTGATCAAAACTGTTAATCGATTCACTCAGCCGGAAGTCACCAATCAGAGCCGACGACTCTTGCCGGAAATCTGAGAAAAACATTCTGTTTCGGTACATTTTATTCCGTAATCCTCTTTATCCATTTCATTCCAACCAATTATAAATTTCGATGAACGATTTAAACAGAACAGTCGGACTTCACTGTTCTGTGTCTTTGTAAACGAAGAAGATGAAATCGATTATAGGTATAAATATAATTAAAATTGGATATTCGAACGGGTTAGACACACAGTCCAGCGGTGGACTGTGTGCACAAACAATGCACATGTCCCGGGTTCGAATCGCACACGTTACCGACTTTCAGAAATAAAACCAACATTTTTAAAACTTAATCAAATCAGGTCACCGAATATTAATAAGAGTAATATAATCCATAAGTTAAACAGATTAGACACACAGCCCAACTGGTTGGGCTGTGCGCACTCGAACCGAAGGACCCGAGTTTGACTCCGGGTCCCTGCAACCGGTTCGGTCATATAAATCGTTTTTAATAAAAAACCAAATAAGTTAAAAATTAATTAGTATATAAATATAATTAAAACAGAGAATATTTCGGGTTAGACACGTAGCTCAGTTGGTAGAGCTGCGTGCACGTAAACGAGAGGTCCCGAGTTCGAACCTCACTCAGCGCATATAAACACACAGTCCGACCGATCAACGGTCAACGGTCAACGGGGTCAAAAAAAAAGTCAATGTTTTTATTTCTTTTTATTTATTTATTTAATCAGAAAATCATTAAAAAATACTTAAAAATAAGATTTTTAAAGTTAGAAAACTTCCTTAAACTCACAAAAATAAATCTAAAAATCTCATTAAGAGTATGAATTAAAGTATTAATCTCAAATAAAATCCATTTATTTACCAAATCATTTCGTTATTATTTTAGGTTAGTTTTTCCCTCGTCGATCAAATCCTAAAATTCGTGCGCATCCAACGTCATCAAAGAACGCACCCAAGGTGAGTGAATCTCTATCAATTCCCCGTTTTAATCATGTTTTGGGGTGTATCATGTGTCGTTTAATTCTTTATTATATTTAAACACTTGTGCATACATCATATCCGTGATCAAATGTGTATCAATTGTTGTGTGGATTATATGTAGTTTGGATTTATCATTTTCAGTGCACGCATATCATTAGGCCCATCAGTTCCCCGTGGGAGACGGGTTGAGCATCAGGTGCCTCATAAGATCGGCTCCGTTTGATTGAGCCTTGATCTCACATTCATTATCATTCATATCATATACTCATTCAAGTGGTTTGTGTTTGTTTACTTATATATGTTTGCTCACATGTGATTATTGCACAAATTTTCCATAATAAATAAAACAAGAAAATAACAACCATGTTTTATCAAGGTTCACTCGCCAACTTTTGTTGACCCAAAATATCCCCCGTTTTACACATAATACAGGTGATCCAGCTGAGACAAGAAACACATAGGAAGGCCTAGAAGAATAAATCAGTTTAAGCTTGGATTATTTACATAGTTTCATTTCTATGTAATTGTATGAATTTTGATTTGGATATTTAAGTTGTAATTTGAATTTAATAAATATGAAACATTTCAGTAAACATCATGAGCTTTGGTGATAACCCAATTATGCCCCGACTCTTATTCCGCTGCGGGTCGGGGTGTGACAGATTGGTATCAGAACCATGACTATAGGGATATAGGATATGTTATTAGACCCTTAGAGCCTATACTATAGTTGATTAAAATTTTAAAATTGTTTATGCGTTACATACAAAATTCATGATGTTTATATGCTTTATGTTTATTGTTACACTCAATGTTATGCAAGCATGCTCACAAATACATGTTATTATACAATGCTCATCATAAATCATATCCTCATAACATATCATATCCATGAGAGCACACACCTCACAATTCCCATGATTTTTGCAATGATTTTTGTATTTTCAAATCACATCAAAGTGAGTTCTCATGACGGACATGTAGTAACTGGAAGGGTACGAGTACCGGTAGTCGGAACGTCCTGTCTAGGCTTGGCATTCGTATAAATCCAAAATAAAGAACCAGTTTTCCTACCTGGGGACTAACGATGAGAGTACGAAGGACCTATTAGGCCAAAGCATGCTATGCCAAACGTCGTGTGAGCTAACCCCACTTTGAGTTGTCAATGTGTCTACACCTGGACACCCTCCTACCATACATCTCGCAATCATATTTCACGGTTTTCATTCGGGTGATGCGAGTGTTAATCCGCCAACACCAATGTGAATCCTACCAAGCCCAATAGTCATGGGGGCCCACATGACTATACAGGCGACGGTATAGGGGACATTGGAGGCCCAAACATGAGCAAACCCAAGACATCCTATGGATGTAGTTGCATTATTGTTAGTTATGTTATTTTTATTCTTTTAACGACACATGACACCTAGAAACTTCTTAATCTCATAATCTTCCTATGTATGTTCCTGTAGATGTCAGCTAGGCAACTACGTGGAGGTAGAATCAGTGCTTCCTGACATCGTGATTCAAGTTCAACAAGCTCTCACCGCAAATCACATCAACCCTCCCAATCAAGAAGACCAGAGCGTCGCCAACCCTCACTCCAAAAAGTGCTCCTACAAACACTTCAAATCTTGCGATCCCCCAAAGTATGAAGGGACCGAAGGTGTTACTGCTCTCCTTCACTGGTTTGAAGAGATGGAGAACACTTTCCTCAATTGCGATTGTCCCGAGGATCGCAAGGTACGTTATGCAACTGGAAGGCTGTTTGGGGTAGCCCTTACCTGGTGGAACACGGAAAAGGGTAAACGAGGAGTTGAAGATGCCATGGCCTTAACATGGGAAGAGTTAAGGGAACTCATGACCAAACGCTTCTGTCCAAGAAGCGAAATCAAAAAGTTGGAAGATGAATTCCACGCGCTAAAACAAAAGGAAGGAGATCACACTTCCTATAACAAGAGATTTCTCGAACTAAACCAGATGATCCCTAATTTGTTCACCCCCGTGTACCGCTTGGTTGAACACTACATTCGAGGTCTTCCCTCGAAAATTCAAGACTCGGTTCTAAGCACTTCGCCTGCAACACTTGAAGCCGCAATGGAACTAGCTACCGAACTCATTGAGAATCGCATCCGAAACGGAAAATTCAAGGATGAAAAGAAGAAAGCACCCATAGAGACCTCAACTACAAACCACTCAGTCTCATCCTCAAGGTTTGCTGGTAAGAGGAAACGTAATGGCAAGAATTTTGCTGTCACTCAAACCAACCCTCCTATCACCGCTGCACCAATCACCCAAATTGCTCCCTCATCTGCACCATTTAAAAAGCCATACACCGGCCCACACCCAAAATGCAACCGTTGTCAGTACCATCACCTTCCCAAAACTCCTTGCCAACATTGCACCAGCTGTGGCCGTGCGGGTCACACCATTCAAACTTGTCCCACACTTCAACGAATGAACCGCAATCAACCCCCAACCCAAACCCACCATCAGATAGTGGGTCAAGCCCAACAACCCTTACTTCTACCATCTGCACAACACATAGCCCAATCCTACTACCAACCCAACTACCCCATGATGCAACCCATGCGAGCTTGTTACAACTGTGGAGACCCAAACCACTTCAGGAACACATGTCCACGCTTGGTGAACATCATCCATGCTCAAGCCCAAGCGAACCCAGTAAACCAAGCCAACCAAGCTCCTCCACCTGCCAGAGGAAGAGCTTTCAACATCAATGCCAACCAGGCTAGGGCTGACAACAACGTGGTTAACGGTACGTTTCTCATAAATGGTAGTTATGCTTCCATGTTATTCGACACTGGCGCAGATAAGAGTTTTGTGTCCTTCGAATTCGAACCTATCCTCAACCAAACTCGTGATAATCTCATGGAATCTCTAACGGTGGAAGTTGCTGACGGAAAGCCCGTTTCATTGAATTCTATTATACGAAAGTGTACCCTCACTCAAAACGATCACGGCTTTCCAGTTGACCTCATTCCTATGAAGTTGGGAAGTTTCCATATTATAATCGGTATGGACTGGCTCAGCCAGCATCACGCTGAAGTAGTGTGCCGCGAAAAGTTCATTCACATTCCTCTTGCAGACGGTCAGACCCTACGTATTTTTGGAGAAACCCCTTCGAAAGGACTCAAATTATTGTCCTGCCTTCAAGCCCGAAAATATCTCCGCAAGAACTATGTCACATTCCTAACTCACATCGTCAAAAAGGGAAACAAGGTGAAGAAATTCGAAGATATACCAGTTGTGAAAGAATTCCCACAAGTCTTTCCCGACGACATCTCAGGACTCCCTCCTGTGAGAGAAGTCGAATTCCGCATCGATCTTGTACCTGGCGCTACACCACTCGCAAAATCTCCTTATAGGTTAGCCCCATCCGAAATGCAAGAGCTGGCCAGTCAACTGCAAGAGCTGACTGACAAAGGATTCATACGCCCTAGCTCCTCGCCTTGGGTGGCACCTGTTCTTTTTGTGAAGAAGAAAGATGGAACGTTTCGCATGTGTATCGACTACAGAGAACTCAACAAGCTAACGGTTAAAAATCGCTATCCACTACCTCGCATCGATGACCTCCTAGACCAACTTCAAGGAGCCACCTGCTTTTCAAAAATCGACCTTCGTTCTGGTTATCATCAGCTCAGAGTACATGAAGAAGACGTCCCAAAGACCGCCTTCCGAACTCGTTATGGTCATGCCATTCGGTTTAACCAACGCCCCCGCTATATTCATGGATCTAATGAATAGGGTATGCAAACCCTACCTCGACCGTTTCGTCACAGTCTTCATCGACGATATTCTTATCTACTCCAAGTCTAAATCCGATCATGAACGACACCTTCGACTCATCCTTACACTCTTAAGGACTGAAAAGCTCTACGCTAAGTTCTCAAAATGCGAATTCTGGTTAGGTGAAGTACAATTCCTTGGACATGTCGTCAATGACAAGGGAATACATGTCGATCCTTCAAAAATCAAGGCTGTGCAAGAATGGCAAGCGCCACGTACCCCTACCGAAGTAAGATCATTTCTTGGTTTGGCTGGTTACTATCGCCGCTTCATTGCCAATTTTTCCCGTATTGCTGTACCACTCACGGCTTTGACTCATAAAGGAAAACCCTTCATATGGGGACCTAAACAAGAAGAAGCCTTCCAAACTCTAAAGCAAAAACTTTGTGACGCACCTATCCTCACACTCCCTGAAGGTTGCGATGACTTTGTAGTATATTGTGACGCATCGGAGCAAGGGCTAGGCTGTGTATTAATGCAAAGAGGAAAAGTGATAGCCTATGCTTCTAGGCAACTTAAGGTTCACGAGAAGAATTACACCACCCACGACCCGGAACTTGGAGCCGTTGTGTTCGCTCTCAAGATATGGAGACATTACCTCTACGGTACCAAGTGTGAAATATACACTGACCACAAAAGTCTCCAACATATCTTCAACCAAAAGGAGTTGAAGATGAGGCAACGAAGATGAGTCGAACTTCGTAACGACTACGACTGTGAAATTCGGTATCATCCTGGCAAGGCAAACGTGGTGGCTGATGCACTCAGTCGAAAAGGTTATGCGAACTCCATTCGTCTTCTATGTTCGCAAATCATAACCGACATCAAAGATCGAATCCGAGCAGCTCAACATGTTTCTGTAACAGAAAATGACGTACGCGATGAGCTGTCATGTGGAGCTGAACTCAAAATCGAAACCAAATCCGACGGTATTCTATACTATTTAAATCGCATATGGATTCCCGATCGCGATAACCTTCGTGATTTCCTTATGAATGAGGCGCACAAAACACGATACTCTGTACACCCAGGAGCCGACAAGATGTATCAAGACCTACGATACACCTACTGGTGGCCTGACATGAAAAAGGACATCGTTGTTTTTGTTTCCAAGTGCCTTACCTGTTCCAAAGTAAAGGCTGAACATCAAAGACCTTCAGGACTCCTAGTCCAACCCGAAATACCTGTATGGAAGTGGGAAAATATAACCATGGACTTCATTACTGGGTTACCTCGCACCTCCAGGGGGTATGACACCATATGGGTAATCATTGATCGTCTTACAAAATCAGCTCACTTCATACCGATTCGCGAGGACTTCAAGAACGAGAAGTTAGCTCGTATATACATCAGCGAGATCGTAAGCCGTCATGGTGTACCTTTAAGCATCATTTCAGACCGTGATGGTCGTTTCACTTCACGAACATGGCGAGCCGTACAAACCGCCTTGGGTACACGATTAGACCTCAGTACCGCTTTTCATCCTCAAACTGATGGACAATCTGAACGCACCATCCAAACTCTCGAATACATGCTTCGAGCATGTGTCATAGACTTCAAAAGGAATTGAGACGCTCATCTACCATTAGTTGAATTTTCGTACAACAATAGCTATCATTTAAGTATTGGCATGGCTCCTTTCTAAGCTTTATATGGTCGTAAGTGCCGATCTCTAGTATGTTGGCACGAAATTGGGGAATCACAAATCACCGGTCCAGAGTTAATTCAAGAAACAACCGACAAGGTCATTCAAATTCGAAACAATCTTCTAGCGGCTCAAAGTCGTCAAAAGAGTTATGCAGACAAACGACGAAAGCCTTTGGAATTTGACATTGGTGATCAAGTACTTCTAAAAGTATCACCGTGGAAGGGAGTGGTTCGTTTTGGCCAGAAGGGCAAGCTAGCACCACGCTACGTAGGACCTTTCAAGATACTCGAAAGAGTAGGTCCTGTGGCATACAAGCTTGACCTACCAGAAGAGCTCAACAGAATTCATCCCACATTCCACGTATCAAACTTGAAGAAGTGCCTCGCCGATGAAAACCTCCATATTCCTATAGAAGACATTCAGATCGATGAATCTATGCACTTCATTGAAAGACCAGTAGAAATCATGGACTTCGGAGAGAAGCGTTTAAGACGAAGTCGTATTCCAATTGTCAGGGTACGTTGGGAGTCAAAACGAGGACCTGAGTTTACTTGGGAACGTGAAGACTCAATGCGCGAGAAATACCCACATCTTTTTCCTATTACCACTACTACTTAAATTTCGGGACGAAATTTCTAAAAGTAGGGGATACTGTAACATACGTCGAAAAACGGGTTTTCAAAACCCGCTTCGTTTATTAATCAAATATCCAGTTATAATTTTTCGTTGCGTATTTATTGCTCAAATTAATTTTAAACGATACATAATTAATAAATATATTAGAATTTAAAAACCATAAATTATAAATAATAATAAATAATGAGAAAAAAATAAAATGGGGACGCCGGGTTTCGAACCCGGGTCACCCACAAACCCAAACACACAACACACCACTCCGCCACACACTGCAGTTTTGATAATCAAGGAAACAAATAAAACTTATAATAAAACCCGAAAGTCAAATCCAGTAATCAGCGCGCCCAGACTAGTCGTCACCGGAAAAGTAGGCAATCCGCGATTCTTGCCATTTTCCTTTTGACTAAAACATGATAACCGACTTCGACATCGGTTATAACCGATGTCTAACCATCAATTTCGGTCGTAATCGCCGGAAAGTCTTTAATCGCGAATCAAGACTAAATTCAAACCCAATTCAGCCTGCTTCCACTATAAATACCCACTTGAACACTCTGGAAATCCTTTCGCTCAGAACCACGATCGTTTCCGAAGCTTTATTCATCCCAAAATACGTCGCCGGAGATATTCTGCATTCGCCGGACTTTCACCGGAAAACCGAGACTTACTTCAAATCGGTAAAATTCTCGACTCTTTTGTTTGTAATCCATTATTCGGCATGTTTTAACCTAAATCGTTCAGCCAGAATCTGTCTCAGACAACGTTGCCGGAAATTACACTCACCGGAAAATCACTGGAAATCCGAAGACTCACTGTCGATCGGTACAATCATCTAAACCCTTTTGATATCTCTTATTTAGTAACTTAATTGCACAACACATTGATCAAAACTGTTAATCGATTCACTCAGCCGGAAGTCACCAATCAGAGCCGACGACTCTTGCCGGAAATCTGAGAACAAAATTCTGTTTCGGTACATTTTATTCCGTAATCCTCTTTATCCATTTCATTCCAACCAATTATAAGTTTCGATGAACGATTTAAACAGAACAGTCGGACTTCACTGTTCTGTGTCTTTGTAAACGAAGAAGATGAAGTCGATTATAGGTATAAATATAATTAAAACTGGATATTCGAACGGGTTAGACACACAGTCAGCGGTGGACTGTGTGCACAAACAATGCACATGTCCCGGGTTCGAATCGCACACGTTACCGACTTTCAGAAATAAAACCAACATTTTTAAAACTTAATCAGATCAGGTCACCGAATGTTAATAAGAGTAATATAATCCATAAGTTAAACAGATTAGACACACAGCCCAACTGGTTGGGCTGTGCGTGTCACACCCCGACCCGCAGCGGAATAAGAGTCGGGGCATAATTGGGTTATCACCAAAGCTCATGATGTTTACTAATATGTTTCATATTTATTAAATTCAAATTACATTTCAAAGTTCCAAGTCAAATTCATACAATACAAGGAAAGGAAAAATTTAACTAAACAATCCATAATCTAAACTGGTTTATTCTTCTAAGCCGTCCTATATGTTTCTTGCTTCAACTTGATCACCTGTATCATGTGTAAAAATGGGAAATTTTGGGTCAACAAAAGTTGGCGAGTGAACCTTGTTAAAAAACATTTGTTATTAATTCATTATTGTAATTAATTTAGGAAAATTGTGCAATAATCATATATGAACAAATGTATTTAAACATAACAATCACAAACCACCTTGCTTAAGCATGAAATAAGAATGACAATGTATATGTTGGCAACGTCCCGTTCACGCTCATAGGTAATGGGGAACGGACGGCCTATGCTAATGTATGTGAGATCAAGGCTCAATCAAACGGAGCCGATCTTATGTTGGCAACGCCTGGTTCACGCTCATAGGTAATGGGGAACAGCTCACGCTCATAGGTAATGGGGAGCGGCGGCCTATGAAATGTATGTACTGAAATGAGAAATTAAATCTAAACTTCAACCACACAAACAAACGATACATATCGAATACACATTTGATCATGGACATGATGGATGCACAAGTGTTTAATATAATAAATAAATAGCGACACATGATACACCCTAAAATGTGATTAAAACGGGGAATTGGTAGAGATTCACTCACATTGGGTGCGTTTGTTTGAAGGTGTTGAATGCGCACGAGTTTAGAGGATTGATCGACGAGAGATAACTAACCAAATAAATAACGAAAAGGTACGGCAAGTTTGTGGATTTTATTAACTATTTTAATAGGATTTTTGGATATATTTTGTGAGTTCAAGGCTACTTTCTAACTTTAAAAACGTTATTTTTAAGTATTTTAATTGATTTTTAAATTAAGTAAATAAATAATAATAATAAAAAAAATGTTGACTTTTTGACTTTGACCGTTGACCGTTGACCATGACTTTGACCTTTGACCGGTTCTGGCCTTGTATTTGTTTGCGCTGAGTGAGGTTCGAACTTGTGACCTCCCGTACGCGTGCACGCAGCTCTACCAACTGAGCTACGTGTCTAACCCGGAATAATTCTGTTTTTAATTATACTTATATACTATTTAGTTAAATCCGAAAATCATTATTTTTAAAAAGGATTTTAAATGTATCGAACCGGTGCTGACCACAGGTCTCGAACCCGGGACCTGTGAGTTAACGTGCACGCAGTCCACCGCTGGACTGTGTGTCTAACCTGGTTAATAACTCGGTTTTTATTATACTTAACATGATTTTGAGAGTTAACCCGGTTCAGTTAAAAAGGCATTTTTTATAACAAGAGAGTAAGGCTGGGACAGGATTCGAACTCGCGTCGTATGTGTATATGTTTGCACACAGTCCACCGCTGGACTGTGTGTCTAACCCGTTCATTAAACCGATTTTAATTAACCTTATATTATACCCGTCTTCGTCTTCTTCGTTAACTTTACCCAGAAAACAAAGTCCGACTATTTTGACTGATTTATGCCTAATTTGGTTTTCAAACTTTATAAGTAATTTAAAGGTAACGAATGGAGAGAGTTTTGGGGAAAGGATGTACCGATCAGTGTTTTTCACAGAATTCCGGCAGAGGTCCGTCGGCTCTGATAGTGAACTCCGGCTGTTAACATCAATGAACAGTTCCGTTCGATTATTTATGAAATTGAGATACTTAAACAAAGTTTAACAGAAGTTTGAAAGATCATACCAGCTCTCAGTGTGTTTCCGGAAGTTTCAGAAATTTTCCGGCGAAGGTAAGAATTTCGACAACGTTGACTGGGATTGATTATGATGGTGGATTTGTGTTAGTGACAGTTTAATCAAATGATTGAAACAGAAAGAGTCGAAGGAATTACCGTGTGGATGTTAGTCTCGGTTTTCCGGCGACTTGCAGATATTTTCCGGCGAGTGAATTTTCGTCGAGAAAATGTGCGATTTTGAGCGAAAAGGCTACCAGTGGATTGTGGGTGAATTTATAGGGAGAAATCGAGATGCATGGGGTCTGAATTCAGTCTCGATTCAAAGTCAACCGTTCTCCGGCGGTTACGACTGGTGTCGCGGGTTCAGACGTCGGTTATAACCGTCGTCAAGTTTAATTCTTCGGTTAAATTGGAAGAAAACGTTAATTATCGACGTAATCGTCGGGATTTCCGACGACTGCAAAATTGGGCGCGATTTTGACTGAATTTGACTTCCGTGTTTTATTATTTGAATTAATTGATTCGATATGATATCAAATAACTAAAGTGGCGGAGCGGTTGGATGAGTGAATGTTAAGTCATTTTGGATTTCCGGCTGACCTGGGTTCGACTCCCGGCAGCCGGTTTTCCTTTTTAATAAATTTATTTTTATCTTTTAACAATTATAATTTATATCTTCTAATTTGTTTATTAATTATGTATCGTTTAAAATTAAAATAAATCATAAATAAACAACAAAAGTTTAAAACTGATTGTTCGGTTAATAAACGAAGCGGGTTTTGAAAACCCGTTTTTCGACGGATGTTACAGTATCCCCTACTTTCAGAAATTTCGTCCCGAAATTTAAGTAGTAGTAGTTACAGGAAAAAGATGTGGGTATTTCTCGCGCATTGAGTCTTCACGTTCCCGAGTAAACTCAGGTCCTCGTTTCGACTCCCAGCGTACCCTGACAATTGGAATGCAGCTTCGTCTTAAACGTTTTTCCCCAAAGTCCATAATTTCTACTGGTCTTTCAATGAATTGCATAGATTCATCGACTTGAATGTCTTCCAGAGGGATATGGAGGTTCTCATCGGCGAGGCACTTCTTCAAGTTCGATATGTGGAATGTGGGATGAATTCTGTTGAGTTCCTCTGGTAGGTCAAGCTTGTATGCTACAGGTCCTACTCTTTCGAGTATCTTGGAAGGACCTACGTAGCGTGGTGCTAGCTTGCCTTTTTGGCCAAAACGAACTACTCCCTTCCACGGCGATACTTTTAAAAGTACTTGGTCACCAATGTTAAATTCCAAGGGCTTTTGTCGCTTGTCAGCATAGCTCTTTTGACGACTTTGTGCCGCTAAAAGGTTATTTCGGATTTGATGAATCTTGTCTGTTGTTTCTTGTATTAATTCTGGACCGGTGATTTGAGCTTCTCCAATTTCGTGCCAACATATAGGTGATCGGCATTTACGACCATATAATGCTTCGAAAGGTGCCATGCCGATACTTGAATGGAAGCTGTTGTTGTACGAAAATTCAACTAATGGTAGGTGAGCGTCCCAATTCCCTTTGAAGTCTATAACACATGCTCGAAGCATGTCTTCAAGAGTTTGAATGGTGCGTTCAGATTGACCATCAGTTAGGGGATGATAAGCGGTACTGAGATCTAATCGTGTACCCAAAGCGGCTTGTACAGCTTGCCATGTTCGTGAAGTGAAACGACCATCACGATCTGATATAATGCTTAACGGTACACCATGACGGCTTACGATTTCGCTGATGTAGATACGAGCTAGTTTCTCATTCTTAAAGTCTTCGCGAATCGGAATGAAGTGAGTTGATTTTGTAAGACGATCAATGATTACCCATATAGTGTCATACCCACCGGAGGTGCGAGGTAACCCGGTAATGAAGTCCATGGCTATGTTTTCCCACTTCCATACAGGTATTTCGGGTTGGACTACGAGTCCTGAGGGTCTTTGATGTTCAGCTTTCACTTTAGAACAGGTAAGGCATTTGGAAACAAAAACAGCAATATCCTTCTTCATGCCAGGCCACCAGTAGGTGTATCGAAGGTCCTGATACATCTTGTCGGCTCCTGGGTGTACAGAGTATCGTGTTTTGTGCGCCTCTTTCATAAGGGTATCGCGAAGGTTGTTGTGATCGGGAATCCATATGCGATCTAGATAATACAGAATGCCGTCAGATTTTGTTTCGATTTTGAGTTCTGCTCCACAAGATAACTCATTGCGTATGTCGTATTCTGTTATGGAAACATGTTGAGCTTCTCGGATTTGGTCTTTGATGTTGGTCATGATTTGCGAACATAGAAGACGAATGGAGTTCGCATAACCCTTTCGACTGAGTGCATCGGCCACCACATTTGCTTGGCCGGGATGATATCGAATTTCACAGTCGTAGTCATTAAGAAGTTCGACCCATCTTCGTTGCCTCATATTCAGCTCCTTTTGGTTAAAGATATGCTGGAGGCTCTTGTGGTCAGTGTAAATTTCACACTTGGTACCATAGAGGTAATGTCTCCATATCTTAAGAGCGAACACAACGGCTCCAAGTTCCAGGTCGTGAGTAGTGTAGTTCTTCTCATGAGTTTTGAGCTGCCTAGAAGCATAGGCTATCACTTTTCCCCTTTGCATTAAAACACAGCCTAGTCCCGCCCTGATGCGTCGCAATAAACTACAAAGTCATCGCAATCTTCGGGGAGTGTGAGGATAGGTGCGTCACAAAGCTTTTGCTTGAGGGTTTGGAAGGCTTCTTCTTGTTTAGGTCCCCATGCGAAGGGTTTTCCTTTATGTGTCAAAGCCGTGAGTGGTACAGCGATACGAGAGAAATTTGATATGAAACGACGATAGTAACCAGCCAAACCAAGGAAAGATCTCACTTCGGTTGGGGTACGTGGCGCTTGCCATTCTTGCACTGCTTTGATCTTTGCGGGGTCGACATGAATTCCCTTGTCATTGACTACATGACCAAGGAACTGTACTTCTTTTAACCAGAATTCGCATTTGGAGAATTTAGCGTAGAGCTTTTCGGTTCTCAAGAGGGTGAGGATGAGTCGAAGGTGTCTTTTATGATCAGTCTTAGACTTTGAGTAGATGAGAATATCGTCGATGAAGACTATAACAAAGCGATCGAGATAGGGTTTGCAAACTCTGTTCATTAGGTCCATGAAGACGGCTGGAGCGTTGGTCAGACCAAATGGCATAACCATGAATTCATAGTGACCATAACGAGTTCGGAAGGCGGTCTTTGGGACGTCCTCTTCATGTACCCTGAGTTGGTGATAGCCGGAACGAAGGTCGATCTTCGAAAAACAAGTGGCACCCTGGAGTTGGTCTAGAAGATCATCGATACGAGGTAAAGGATAGCGATTCTTGACCGTTAATTTGTTGAGTTCCCTGTAATCGATACACATGCGAAACGTCCCATCTTTCTTCTTTACAAACAGAATAGGTGCACCCCAAGGCGATGAGCTAGGACGTATGAATCCTTTGTCGGTCAGTTCTTGTAATTGACTGGCCAGCTATTGCATTTCGGATGGGGCTAACCTATAAGGAGATTTCGCGACGGGTGTAGCGCCAGGTATAAGATCGATGCGAAATTCGACTTCTCTCTTGGGAGGAAGTCCTGCGATGTCGTCGGGAAAAACTTGTGGGAATTCTTTCACTACGGGTATATCTTCGAGTTTCTTCTCTTGGTCTCCCTTCTTGACAACGTGAGTTAGGAATGCCACATAATTCTTGCGGAGATATTTTCGGGCCTGAAGACAGGACATCAGCTTGAGTCCTTTCGAAGGGGTTTCTCCAAAGATTCGTAGAGTTTGACCGTCTGCAAGAGGAATGCGAATGAACTTCTCACGGCATACTACTTCAGCATGATGTTGGCTGAGCCAGTCCATGCCAATTATAATGTCAAAACTTCCCAACTTCATAGGAATGAGGTCAACAGGAAAATCGTGATCGTTTAGAGTAAGAGTACAGTTTCGGATACTGGAGTTTAATGAGACCGGTTTTCCGTCAGCAACTTCTACCGTTATGGATTCCATAAGTTTATCACGAGTTTGGTTGAGGATGGGTTCAAATTCTAAGGACACAAAACTCTTATCCGCGCCAGTATCAAATAACACGGATGCATAACTACCATTGACGAGAAACGTACCGTTAACCACGTTGTTGTCGGCCCTAGCTTGGTTGGCGTTGATGTTGAATGCTCTTCCTCTAGCAGGTGGAGGAGCTTGGTTAGCTTGGTTCACCGGATTTGCTTGAGCTTGAGCATGTGTGATGTTCACCAAGCGTGGACAGGTGTTTCTAAAGTGGTTTGGGTCTCCACAATTGTAGCAAGCCCGCATGGATTGCATCATGGGGTAGTTGGGTTGGTAGTAGGTTTAGGCTGTATGTTGTGTAGGTGGTGGTAGTAGGGGTTGTTGGGCTTGACCCATTATTTGATGGTGGGTTTGGGTTGTGGGTTGGTTGCGGTTCATTCGATGTAGCGAGCGGCAAGTTTGGATGGTGTGACCTGCACGGCCACAACCGGTGCAATATTGACAGGGGTGTTCGGGGGAGTGATGGTATAGACAACGAGTGCATTTTGGGTAAGGGCCAGAGTATTGCCTTTTGTATGGTGCGGGTGAAGGAGCGACTTGTGTGATGGGTGCAGCAGAGATTGGGGAATTTGTTTGGGTGACAGCAAAATTTTTGGTATTTCGCTTCCTCTTGTTTGAAAATTTTGAGGAGGAGGTGGAATGGTTTGAAGTTTGGCCCTCAACGGGGGCTTTCTTTTTCTCCTCTTTGAATTTATCGTTTCTGATGCGGTTCTCTGTAAGTTCGGTGGCTAATTCCATAGCGGCTTCAAGGGTTGCAGGCGAAGTGCTGAGGACTGAGTCTTGAATCTTCGAGGGAAGGCCTCGAATATAGTGTTCAACCAAGCGGTACACGGGGGTGAACAAGTTAGGAACCATCTGGTTCAGCTCAAGAAATCTTTTGTTGTAGGAAGCATGATCCCCTTCCTTTTGCTTCAGCGAGTGGAATTCGTCCTCCAACTTCTTGAGTTCGCTTCTTGGGCAGAAGCGTTTTGTCATCATTTCCCTTAACTCTTCCCAGGTTAAGGCCATAGCGTCTTCAATTCCTCTTTTACCCTTCTCGGTGTTCCACCAGGTCAGGGCTACCCCAAATAATCTCCCGGTTGCGTAACGTACCTTGCGATCCTCGGGACAGTCGCAATTTAGGAAGGTGTTTTCCATTTCCTCAAACCAGTGGAGGAGAGCGGTGACACCTTCGGTCCCTTCGAATTTTGGGGGATCGCAAGACTTGAAGTGCTTGTAGGAGCACTTCTTGGAGGAAGGGTTGTCTATGTTTTGATCCTCTTGATTTGGTGGGTTGACAGGATTTGCGGTGAGAGCTTGTTGAACTTGAATTACAATATCAGGAAGCACTGCGGCCATTTGTTTTGCAATTTGAGTGGCCAAGCGTTCGTTTGACCTTCCTGAATTTCGTCCTCCACGTAGCTGCCTACCCGACATCTACAGGAATATACATAGGAAGATGGTGAGTTTATGGAGTGTTTAGGTGTCATGTGTCTTAAAGAAAATGAAATTAACATAAATATCAATAATGCAACTACATCCATAGGATGTCTTGGGTTTGCTCATGTTGGGCCTCAAATGTCCCCCATACTATCGCCGGTATAGTCATGTGGGCCCCCATGACTATTGGTTTAGTAGGATTCACATTGGTATTGGCGATTTAACACTCGCATCACCCGAATGAAAACCACGAAATATATTTACGAGATGTATGGTCGGAGGGTGTCCAGGTATAGACACAATGACAACTCAAAGTGGGGTTAGTTCACACAACGTTTGGTATAGCATGCTTTGGCCTAATAGGTCCTTCGTACTCTCATCGTTAGTCCCCAGGTAGGCAAACTGGTCCTTTATTTTGGATTTATATGAATGCCAAGCCTAGACAGGACGTTCCGACTACCGGTACTCGTACCCTTCCAGTTACTACATGCCCGTCATGAGAACTCACTTTGATGTGATTTGAAAACACAAAAATCGTTGTAACAATCGTATAATTTGTGAGGTGTGTGTTCCCATGGATATGATATGTTATGAGAATATGATTTATGATAGGCATTGTATAATAATATGTACTTATAAACATGCTTTCATAACAATGAAGGTAACAATAAACATAAAGCATATAAACATCATGAATTTTGCATGTAACACACAAAAATCTAAAAATTCTAAGCAACTATAGTATAGGCTCTAAGGGTCTAATAACCTATCCTATATCCCTATAGTCTTGGCTCTGATACCAATCTGTCACACCCCGACCCGCAGCGGAATAAGAGTCGGGGCATAATTGGGTTATCACCAAAGCTCATGATGTTTACTAATATGTTTCATATTTATTAAATTCAAATTACATTTCAAAGTTCCAAGTCAAATTCATACAATACAAGGAAAGGAAAAAATTTAACTAAACAATCCATAATCTAAACTGGTTTATTCTTCTAAGCCGTCCTATATGTTTCTTGCTTCAACTTGATCACCTGTATCATGTGTAAAAATGGGAAATTTTGGGTCAACAAAAGTTGGCGAGTGAACCTTGTTAAAAAACATTTGTTATTAATTCATTATTGTAATTAATTTAGGAAAATTGTGCAATAATCATATATGAACAAATGTATTTAAACATAACAATCACAAACCACCTTGCTTAAGCATGAAATAAGAATGACAATGTATATGTTGGCAACGTCCCGTTCACGCTCATAGGTAATGGGGAACGGACGGCCTATGCTAATGTATGTGAGATCAAGGCTCAATCAAACGGAGCCGATCTTATGTTGGCAACGCCTGGTTCACGCTCATAGGTAATGGGGAACAGCTCACGCTCATAGGTAATGGGGAGCGGCGGCCGATGAAATGTATGTACTGAAATGATAAATTAAATCTAAACTTCAACCACACAAACAAACGATACATATCGAATACACATTTGATCATGGACATGATAGATGCACAAGTGTTTAATATAATAAATAAATAGCGACACATGATACACCCCAAAATGTGATTAAAACGGGGAATTGGTAGAGATTCACTCACATTGGGTGCGTTTGTTTGAAGGTGTTGAATGCGCACGAGTTTAGAGGATTGATCGACGAGAGATAACTAACCAAATAAATAACGAAAAGGTACGGTAAGTATGTGGATTTTATTAACTATTTTAATAGGATTTTTGGATATATTTTTGTGAGTTCAAGGCTACTTTCTAACTTTAAAAACGTCATTTTTAAGTATTTTTAATTGATTTTTAAATTAAATAAATAAATAAAAATAATAAAAAAATGTTGACTTTTTGAATTTGACCGTTGACCGTTGACCATGACTTTGACCTTTGACCGGTTCGGCCCTTGTATTTGTTTGCGCTGAGTGAGGTTCGAACTTGTGACCTCCCGTACGCGTGCACGCAGCTCTACCAACTGAGCTACGTGTCTAACCCGAAATAATTCTGTTTTTAATTATACTTATATACTATTTAGTTAAATCCGAAAATCATTATTTTTAAAAAGGATTTTAAATGTATCGAACCGGTGCTGACCACAGGTCTCGAACCCGGGACCTGTGAGTTAACGTGCACGCAGTCCACCGCTGGACTGTGTGTCTAACCTGGTTAATAACTCGGTTTTTATTATACTTAACATGATTTTGAGAGTTAACCCGGTTCAGTTAAAAAGGCATTTTTTATAACAAGAGAGTAAGGCTGGGACAGGATTCGAACTCGCGTCGTATGTGTATATGTTTGCACACAGTCCACCGCTGGACTGTGTGTCTAACCCGTTCATTAAATCGATTTTAATTAACCTTATATTATACCCCGTCTTCGTCTTCTTCGTTAACTTTACCCAGAAAACAAAGTCCGACTGTTTTGACTGATTTATGCCTAATTTGGTTTTCAAACTTTATAATTAATTTAAAGGTAACGAATGGAGAGAGTTTTGGGGAAAGGATGTACCGATCAGTGTTTTTCACAGAATTCCGGCAGAGGTCCGTCGGCTCTGATAGTGAACTCCGGCTGTTAACATCAATCAACAGTTCCGTTCGATTATTTATGAAATTGAGATACTTAAACAAAGTTTAACAGAAGTTTGAAAGATCATACCAGCTCTCAGTGTGTTTCCGGAAGTTTCAGAAATTTTCCGGCGAAGGTAAGAATTTCGACAATGTTGGCTGGGATTGATTATGATGGTGGATTTGTGTTAGTGACAGTTTAATCAAATGATTGAAACAGAAAGAGTCGAAGGAATTACCGTGTGGATGTGAGTCTCGGTTTTCCGGCGACTTGCAGATATTTTCCGGCGAGTGAATTTTCGTCGAGAAAAGGTGCGATTTTGAGCGAAAAGGCTACCAGTGGATTGTGGGTGAATTTATAGGGAGAAATCGAGATGCATGGGGTCTGAATTCAGTCTCGATTCAAAGTCAGCCGTTCTCCGGCGGTTACGACTGGTGTCGCGGGTTCAGACGTCGGTTATAACCGTCGTCAAGTTTAATTCTTCGGTTAAATTGGAAGAAAACGTTAATTATCGACGTAATCGTCGGGATTTCCGACGACTGCAAAATTGGGCGCGATTTTGACTGAATTTGACTTCCGTGTTTTATTATTTGAATTAATTGATTCGATATGATATCAAATAACTAAAGTGGCGGAGCGGTTGGATGAGTGAATGTTAAGTCATTGTGGATTTCCGGCTGACCCGGGTTCGACTCCCGGCAGCCGGTTTTCCTTTTTAATAAATTTATTTTTATCTTTTAACAATTATAATTTATATCTTCTAATTTGTTTATTAATTATGTATCGTTTAAAATTAAAATAAATCATAAATAAACAACAAAAGTTTAAAACTGATTGTTCGGTTAATAAACGAAGCGGGTTTTGAAAACCCGTTTTTCGACGGATGTTACAGTGCGCACTCGAACCGAAGGACCCGAGTTCGACTCCGGGTCCCTGCAACCGGTTCGGTCATATAAATCGTTTTTAATAAAAAACCAAATAAGTTAAAAATTAATTAGTATATAAATATAATTAAAACAGAGAATATTTCGGGTTAGACACGTAGCTCAGTTGGTAGAGCTGCGTGCACGTAAACGAGAGGTCCCGAGTTCGAACCTCACTCAGCGCATATAAACACACAGTCCGACCGGTCAACGGTCAACGGGGTCAAAAAAAAGTCAATGTTTTTATTTCTTTTTATTTATTTATTTAATCAGAAAATCATTTAAAAATACTTAAAAATAAGATTTTTAAAGTTAGAAAACTTCCTTAAACTCACAAAAATAAATCTAAAAATCCCATTAAGAGTATGAATTAAAAGTATTAATCTCAAATAAAATCCATTTATTTACCAAATCATTTCGTTATTATTTTAGGTTAGTTTTTCCCTCGTCGATCAAATCCTAAAATTCGTGCGCATCCAACGTCATCAAAGAACGCACCCAAGGTGAGTGAATCTCTATCAATTCCCCGTTTTAATCATGTTTTGGGGTGTATCATGTGTCGTTTAATTCTTTATTATATTTAAACACTTGTGCATACATCATATCCGTGATCAAATGTGTATCAATTGTTGTGTGGATTATATGTAGTTTGGATTTATCATTTTCAGTGCACGCATATCATTAGGCCCATCAGTTCCCCGTGGGAGACGGGTTGAGCATCAGGTGCCTCATAAGATCGGCTCCGTTTGATTGAGCCTTGATCTCACATTCATTATCATTCATATCATATACTCATTCAAGTGGTTTGTGTTTGTTTACTTATATATGTTTGCTCACATGTGATTATTGCATAAATTTTCCACAATAAATGAAACAAGAAAATAACAACCATGTTTTATCAAGGTTCACTCGCCAACTTTTGTTGACCCAAAATATCCCCCGTTTTACACATGATACAGGTGATCCAGCTGAGGCAAGAAACACATAGGAAGGCCTAGAAGAATAAATCAATTTAAGCTTGGATTATTCACATAGTTTCATTTCCTTGTAATTATATGAATTTTGATTTGGATATTTAAGTTGTAATTTGAATTTAATAAATATGAAACATTTTAGTAAACATCATGAGCTTTGGTGATAACCCAATTATGCCCCGACTCTTATTCCGCTGCGGGTCGGGGTGTGACAACACCAACCATGGCTTGAAATTAGGATCATACCGAGTGAAATTTTTGGGTTGAAATGAACGTCGAATTGAATATTAACGAATATGTCCAAACCCAAATTCCTTAAACAACCCAACTTGACAAACCCGATAATTGAACAACCTTAACTTTGGTTGTGATACGTGTCAGTTATCGGATACAATATTATACATAAATAACTCGAATAACCAGACCTCAACTACCCGAAACCTAAATAAAATGTCAACACCTATAGATCATGCTTGTTGTTCAATGCTCAAGCCATTTTGAATAAAGCTAATCAAAACCACATTTTTATATAATTTGTATACCTCTAATTTTATATGATAATCTACAAATTTACATGCAACAAAAGAGAAAATAGTCATCAACCAACATACCAAGGAGATAAATGATCATCGAGCTTCACTTCCTCAAATCAACAACAATGACACTTATATTATCAGCACTCCTACGACCCAAGGCAAGACATACCAATAGAGTTGCGGCCAACTTGGTTCCTACATCCGTGTCAATTATCTGAGGCTCCACACTTGAATTCCCATTTTCTCCAAGACATTGGTGTACTGTCTTGGATGCCATGTCATTCGACACAACATCCCATAGACCATTACTACCTAGTATCAAACACTCGTGTCTTGATTCCCGTTTTGTCACGGAGATGTCTGGTTCAGATGTCGCCCAGAATCCTATCTCATCTTCATACAAAATCAACACATAAACACGATCAAGAAATCAAGCTACTGAATAAAACCAAAGGATTTTAATTGAAAATACCGTAATTCTATCCAACTTGTCTGCCTCATATATCTACTTCAAGACACTGAACGGCATATCATATACGGAGCATATTGCAATTGTAAATAGTTTATAACTAAATTACAGCCAATCATTTTACGTAATCTTATTGTCCCATTAATTTGTAACGAAATTAGAGAAATTTCTAAATAGTTTATAACTAAATTAGAGCCAATCTATTGATTCCCATTTTTTTTGTGAAGTACTCAGAAATGGGTATGTCTCACACTTACGGCATGTCTTAGATTTGTTTGTCCTTTCGTTTTAGATGACAACCTCCTAATTACGGTAACAGTCTTTTTGTTTTAGACGACACACCTAATAATTGCGGCAACTATCTTTTCATTGTGGATTCCTCTTAAAGTTGATCATAAGTAGTTGTCGCAGTTATTAAGTGTGACATCTACAATAACAAGGCAAAACATGTGTAATCTTACACTAAGATAATGTCACAAGTTTTTTTATTTTATTTTTTGACCGGCTAATGTTTCACAAGGGGTGGGACAATGTCACAAGTTTTTATATGTCCTAGTTAGTAAGCACGGCACTCCCATTCTTAGAAAAACCTTCACACAAAAATACTCCTTTGCAAACAAAAGTTTTCTAGCATACCTTTTTATTAATAGAAAAAAAAAATCCACCACTGTTATACATATATTGCACGATACCGGTATTAGCTAACAACATGTAATATACGTGATACTATCAACCACCTAATCTATGTGGTTTTGGAAAGAAATAAAGATAAATGTCTAAATTTCTATTGTATTTTTTAAGTCAAAAGATTATGAATAAATATAGAAAATTTTGTTTGTAAACGGTGAAAGGGTAAATAAAGAAAATTTTGTTTGTAAACATGAGTTATGAATAGACCAATGTTTTAAATTCCAGTTCATACCAGCTGACAAAATACTGGTATTACAGGCAGTCGGCCTCGAGCTTGGTACGATGAGGGCTGGTTAAACTAGAAAACGGTAAATGTTTATTTATTGAGTTGAAGTTTTATTATTATAGATTTACATGGTTAACTAATCAATCCGGTATTATCACACGATACTACCGCTTAAACTATTTCTGTCCCTAAACGTGTTTTTAAAACATCAATTTTGTTTGTAAACATGAGTTATGATATTAAGCAACATTCTTAAATTATTTGTTAACGATTAAGAGATAAGTAACCTATTGGTCGGGACATGATTCGTCCACCACAGCTTCCTTCATCATCAGGCTACACAAAACCATAACCAAACAAACAATTATAGATTCTTCGTTTTAACTTTAAAAACAAACTGTATTAATTCACCTTAAGGTCGACGGGCCTGCCTTCACGGCAGATCACAGCGCCGGAATCACCGCACTTTGCCACTAACATGTATTCTTTTGTCATCACCGACACCACCGCGGTCGACCCCATTAAAGACAGCTGCGGATTGCACCTACATATGCCAGAACTACACACTTTCACCGCCATCTCATCCATTCTGTGAAAGCTCCGGTTAACCGCCAACCTCCACAGCTCCCCGCCTCCGTCTCCGCCACTCTATGACTCGTCTCCAACCACCTTCACACGCATCATCTCCTCTTTCATGATAACGTGCATTTGCTCCTTACACAATGCTGATACCTGCTCTACAAAAGAAAAAAAAATAATAATAATAAGTGTCTAGTCAGCTGTAATATTAATAAGTTTTCATTAATTTTTTTAAAACAATCCACTTAATCCCACAAACTTAATTTATACAACCAGAATTAAATATAACAAGAGTCGAGATTTACGTGACCATCAAACACCCCGAAGAAGTGCACCGGTTGGAACCCATTGATCTCCGGCCGACAAAAGTTCGTTTGAACAGAAACTTCGTCCACCATCTGACGCTGCCGTCCAATCACTGACACCGTCCCATACACCGGCGGCGATGACGCCTCCTTTTTGCAAATTGGATTCACTATATTATCGGTCGTCTTCGCAGCACACTTGTGAGTACCTTCCCCTTTAACCGCCATCCTCCGCATGGCCATTCTCCGGCTCGGAAGCACGGAAACGCCATTGAGGTGCCGTCTCCCGTCCCGGGGACTGCTAGGGGACGGAAACGGCACGGGGACGGCCGGGAAACGTCCCCGGCATGTTGGATACGGCCTGGAAACGTGCTGCAAAAGGGGACGGGGTTTGGGGACGTGCAGGAAACGTTTCCGTCAAGTTTCCGTTTACCAGGAACCGCATACACCACCGGTCCAGTTGAGTGTTTTCTGACTATCCACGGTCGAGCCGGTCGGTTTTGGCGGCTAATGGCTGAACCGGTGAGCCGGAATGACGATCTGACCGGATTTTGTATTTTTTTTTCTTATTTCTACTAAAGCAAAATAGATGGAGATAAGGATGGTTGCAGAGATAATTGGAGATGGAGACTATCGGAGAAGATGGAGTTAAATATTGTGAAGTATAGAAAAGTCAAAAAGTAAAATAGGAAGTGTAATTACTATGTTTGGAGAATACAAAAGTTTTGTCAGACATAAGAAAATATAAAATTTAATATTAATAAAATAACGTTATATATTTTAAGTAAAATAATTTATTAAATGTTTGAAATTAAAAGTAAAATAATTTATTAAAAGTTTGAAAGTAACATAAAAAACTTATTATTATACTTACGTACAACACGAACAAGCAATCTTAAAACTTAAAGTATAAATAATTTATTTTTTTATTTAGTGTTATTAGAAATCAATTATTTTTATAATTTCTTATCCGGTTTTTATAACGGTCCGACCGGTTCAACCGGTTCGACCAGTGAACCAGTTGAGTGACTGGTTCAATTACCGGTCCGGCTTTAAAACATTGCTTTTGGGTTTGGTACAAGTTATTTCTTTGCTCACGTACAAAATGACAATATTATATTATTATAATATATACAATTGACACTGATAACTCCTTACTTCTTTTGTTATTATTAGTTTAATAAAAAAAGTTACAGGATTGTAGTATTTACCCATCTATAATTTTGTTACCATATTATATGTATTTATCATTTAGCTTGCTTTGGTATTTTCACTTAATAATAATTTTCGTCATAAAATTTGTCTTTATCATATTTTAAAAGTGTTTATTTAGATAATATTATATATTCATAATAATGTAAGAGATTTTTTTAGGAAATGTTCAGATAAAAAAAAAACCCAAACATAAGGGGTCATAAATACATGTTAAATAATAAAGGGTTCGAGAATAAGTTGAATTATAGATAAACATAACAATTTAATATGTCATAATTATATTTGTTTTATAAATATATTTTATATATATTTATTTTTTTATATGTTTTTATTCCCGTACCCGTCCCGTCCTCGCTTCTTGAATTTTTTAGTTTTGCCGTTTCCCGTACCCGTCCCCGTACCCCGTTCCCGTTCCCGTACCCGTCCCAGTGCATCATAGTTCTCCGGCGCCTTCGCTCACGGCATTTCACTGCCGTATCCTCGCCCTCCTCGCTAACTAGCAGAATTTATTACATGAAAAGAAAAAGATCAGCGGGTTCTCTTGCTTCTACACTCCACGCTCACGGAAGAAGCAATGGCCGAGGCCATCGGCCACACGTCCGCTGGCGTGCTACCGAACACGCTTACAGCCATCACTCAGTCGAAAGAATGCACACACTTCGTGATGGTCTTCGACAACTTCAGAAAGGGACCTCCTCTGTTTCAGAATTTGGCAGGAGATTTAAATCTCTATGTGACCAGTTGGCCACTATTGGGCATCCGGTTTCTGATGAGGACAAACGTCATTGGTTCCTGTGTGGTTTGGGCTCCTCATTTGAAACCTTCTCGACTGCTCAACGAATGGTACACCCATCGCCCCCTTTTCGTGACATCCTTGACCAAGCAACAAATCATGAAATTTTTCTTCAGACTATTAACACCTCGAACACACCCCAAGTTGCCTTCTCAGCCTATTCAAACCGCCCTTCCCAGAAACAACCTTCTCAATCCTCCCGCGACAGGTTCCATGGCTCTCCCTCCACTCATGGTCGCTCGTCTCACAACAAACGACCACCTCACTGTCAATTGTGTCGGAAGGACGGTCACTATGCAAGTGCCTGTCCAAATCTTGCCTCGTATGCTCAACGGGCTACTCCTCTAGATGCTCATCTCGCTCAAGCCTTTAATGCCCAATGCAACATCAACCTGGATTGGACAGCCGACTCCGGTGCAACAACACGTATGCTCCGTTCAACTGATGCTCTTAATGAAGCGCACAATGACACCGGTAACACTTTTGTCACCTTTGGTAATGGTCAATAATTACCGGTTTCTCAAATCGGTAACTCTAAACTCAATGATATACCATTAAAAATGTTCCAGTGGTACCAAACATCACACGAAATCTACTTTCAATTAGTCGGTTGACAAATGATGCTCCCGTTGATGTTTTGTTTTCTAATAGTTTTTTTCAAATTCAGGACCGAAACACGGCGGCGGTCCTTGCTAGAGGCACATGTAAAAATGGATTTTATGTGCTCTCACAAAGCCACAAGTCCCTCGTTGCTGCTCTTGCCGTCCCTCACCTTCGTGCTTCCTTTGATAAATGGCATAGCCGTTTAGGCCATGTTTCGTTTGATGTTATTTCAATTTTAAATAAACTTGGACAAGTGTTTGTTACGTCTTTATTACCCAAACCGGGCTTATGTGTTTCGTGTCAACTTTCTAACGTTTACCTTTTGTTGAAAATAATAAACGATCCTCACATATGTTGGATTTAGTTCATTGTGATCTTTGGGGTCCTTCACCAATACCCTCTACGGATGGATATTTATACTATGTTGTGTTTGTAGACGATTTCTCCCGGTTTACTTGGCTTTACCCCTTAAAGTTCAAATCAGATTTTTATAACATACTCGTCACTTTTTTAAACTTTGTTCACAATCAATTTGAATGCAATGTTAAAACTTTTCAAAGTGACGGTGGTACCGAGTTTACTAATAATCGGGTCCAAAATCTTTTTCAACAACATGGCATTTTTCATCGGCTATAATGCACGCACACCCCCTAACAAAATGGTCGTGCCGAACAGAAACACCGTCACATCATCGAGACAGGTTTAGCCATGATGTTTAATGCTCATGCTCCGGCTCAATTTTGGCTTGATGCCTTCACTTCCGCCACCTATATGATCAATCGTCTGCCCACTCCCATTCGACAAAACAAATCCCCATTTGAAATGTTGTTTCATCACACTCCATCATATTCTAATTTCCGTGTGTTCGGGTGCTGAGTATTTCCATATTTAAGTGATTACACCAAACACAAACTTCTTCCCCGAAGTGCACCTTGCATCTCCATCGGGTATAGTCCAAAATACAAGGGGTATCGATGTCTTGATCCAATCACATCGCGTATTTACATGACACGGCATGCAAAATTCGATGAAGAAAATTTTCCTTTTTCTGGTCATGTCTCTACTGTTGATGTTGAAAAACTCCTTATTTCTAACTTTGATGAAAACATTCCATCCCTTGAATCTCAACTTACATCACCACAGCCTACACCAAAACACAACTCCTCCTCTTTTGATTCCCCACATCGATGCACAATATGCCCAACCCATGACATCAGCCCATCCCATACGCATCCTTCCCTCCCAGCCCAATTCATGACATCAGCCCGTAACACCCCGCCCAGATTAGGGCTGACGTGTTACACAATTCGATAATCAGAGATAATTAATAACTTAATTAAAACATAATTTCCATAGGTTTAAAAACAAAAATCCCCAAACGGCACAAAGGTCTCAACAGAAAAACATAAATGTCTAAGTTTATTTAAATATAAAGTTTTATTAAACCCCTTGCTTCCAACTCTAGCTTTTTATTATCAATCTTCACACATTTCCCCGATTTCCCTGTGTACCTGTTTAAGACATAATAAAAGAAAACAACAAAAAGAAACGGCTAAGCCAAAAATTGCCCAGTAACGGAGAAACAATAGCACTAACACATTAATGCTAGAAGCAATACAATAAACACTTTAACAATGCAAACCAATATAATACGCTGAACGATCACTGATGAATACCATAAAGGTATATTAGAAATACCCATGTGAGCCACTAACAATAACAACTAACACTTTGTACATTAGCTGCAGATCCAATGCACCACTATGTAGAGGGGATGTGGGCACTCACACCTATCCCACTACCACTTACACTTACACTCCTAAGATCGATCTATACGCCTCCCAATATTCAATAAGTGCAATCACTTAGCACACAATACAATATAGAGACGCCGTGGGCCTTTCGCACCGCCACGGATGGTGCACGTCAACTGTGCCTATGATGACGCCCTATGTCCCCATAGGTGGATATGCTCGGGTATTGAGGTCAATAAATCGATTTACTCAAGTCAAGGTAAATTACACTAACGATACAATAAGGCTATATCACATCTAGCCAATGATAAATAATAAATAATCAATAATAAAACTCATGGGAACATGCAATGATGAGTATGAAAATGTAACCTATCGCATGCATATTATAACGGCGACAATTTAATACGAGATGTGTAATAATAAATCACAGAACGGTGACGATGGATACTACGATATTATGAAACGACTAAACACTTTACGCTATGAATGACGAACCGAATATCCGTACACTATGAGAATAGAAAACAATATTATGCTAAAAGCAAGAGACCACAAAATCCGTACCTTAAGCAATTAGCGATGACCGTAGTAAATCCTAAGCTTGAATTAAAAGTCACGAAACCCTACAACATTATTACGTTTCGAACTATTATATAATGGACTATGTTGTCTTGTTGTTTAAATAGGACTTCTAAAAAAAACTTGGTGAACTTACAAAAGTAGTATTAATTCTTTTCTCTAATATCTTAGTTATAAATTAATTAACTTATAGTTTATATATATAAATTTATTCTGTGTTCCAAATAAACAACGCTAGCCTATGTAAGTACATTTTAATCAAAATTACAACTTTATATGATTAATATATTTCTTAGTTTATGTGAATTCTCTTGTTGGTTTGTTTGGATTTAATAAAATACCATAATAATTTTATTCTCAATAATACATGCATGTCTATGGGTAATAATTAACTTTGGTGGCTAAAAATCAAAAAGAGAATAGAACTAAAATATTCAACGCATGTTATCTTCTTTCGATCTAGGGTGTTTTTCTTTTTCTTTTCTTATTTTTTTTAACCCAAGTATAAGGTTTGCAGCTTGTACCCAATTCATGTTCTTATTTATGGTTCTTTATTTCATGGTCAGTTACAATCATTTTTTTTAGTGATGAGAGCAAGAGTGAATCATGAAGATGGAAATTGAGAGGAAACAATTTGTATAACGATGTGCGCAGAGAGTAAATACTTGGTGACAAAGAAAAAAAAACGATTTAGCATGGATACCTTATGTCGAAATAAAATAAACCGCCGGTGCAATGAAGCTAGTACAACTGAGATCTTTAGACGATAGCCGCTGCGTATCGCGGTGGTGGCTCGCAGTTATCGCTATCCGCGGTATGAGCGAAGACGGCTAATGGAATCTGGCAATGGTTAATCAAATGAAGGTGGTTCAAGTTATGGATCTTCTAAACAGAGGACAATCGAAAGGATAGAGGAACATACTGAATGTTCGATCAAATACAATGGCGATGCTTGGTGGTCTGTTGCAAATCTTGAACATACGAACACAGGTGGAACTGAATTGAGTTGTCGTTTTGAATTGTTGGCTGTCGGAAACGACCTAGTCGGCGGTCTTGAAGATGAACGAGAGGGGAAGAAACCTTTTTTTAAAGAGTTTATTGAGGAGTTTAAAGGCTTGAAAGAAGTTAATTAATAGTAATAATCTATTCCTTCAAAAGGATACGAAGATCCCTCAATTTTCGTCGTTGAAGTTTTGAGCAAAAGAGGATGTCATATTTACTCAGAATTGGAAATGACTGGAAATTGAGAACTGCCAAAATTTAATTCCTTATTTTAATCATTCTCCTTAGTTGGTTATTTGTTTATTCTGTTTAGTATTACTATTGATATTTTATTGTGTTTTATGTTTTCTTCTATTTCTGATCTACATAAACATATCAAAATGTGTTTTACCAACCTTTTAATTATTAGTATATTTTCATTACCATATCACGAATATGATGTATGTAACCACTTTACAAATATTATATGACATAAGATATTATTATTATTATTATATTATTATGTTATACCATAATTAATTTGTGGTTCAAAGTTGACCAACTTTCTAGACATTGAATATCTGACATAGTAATATGTCACGCTACTAATGACATTTATTTTATTAGGGTTGTGAAAGTTTCATATATTACAATTCTACCTCCCATAAAAGAAATTTCGTCCTTGAAATTACTCTATGCAGTACGGGTATTTCAACTCCCTACCCCTTAAATTAAATTTCGTCCACGAAATTAGCGGTTACGAATATGGTATACTATTCATGTTACAGATTAACGATACGAATAACGATAACGAAGTTGCAAACATGATGCAACAGAGTCGGAAAGACACACAAATAAGTTTCATATTTGTAAATTAAACCATTAGGAACACTAACCTTAGGTTTCGAATAAATACGGATATTGAGAACGGATCGCATCATCCGATTCCCAAGTGGCTTCACGTTGATTTTTCCACAAGATTTTGACGAACGCATCACACGTTCTTGTCGGTCCAAGATAGCCTCTGGCTCTTCTTCGTACGATAAGTCCTCACGAATCTCGTGTAGAGAATAGTTCACAACATGGAGAGGATGGTAATTATACCCACGTAACAGTGAAATGTGAAACACATTATGCACGTGCGACAATTGTGGCGGTAGAGCTAACCGATAAGAAACTTCGCCAACTCGTTCCAAATTTTCAAAAGGTCCGATAAAGCGAGGACTCAGTTTTCCCTTTATACCAAAACGTCAGACACCTCTGCATGGTGAGACTTTTAAGAAAACTTTTTCACCAACATTAAATTCCAAAGCCCTTCGGTGGCGATCAGCATAACTCTTCTGTCTACTCTGAGCTTCCTTGAGTTTCTCACGAGCAATAGCAACCTTTTCATTCGTGATCTGTACGAGTTCAGGACCCTCAATCATCTTTTCTCCGACCTCGTCCCAACATGTAGGAGCTCGACATTTTCGTCTGTATAACAATTCAAAAGGTGCCATGTCAATGCTAGCTTGCCAACTATTATTGCAGGCAAACTCCACCAAGCACAAGTATTCATCCCAGTTTCCCGTCCACTCAAGTGCACATGATCTAAGCATATCCTCTAAAGTCTGAATGGTACGTTCAAACTGTCCATCAGTTTGAGGATGGAAGGTGGTGCTAAATCTTATCTTTGTATCCCAAGCATTTTGGAAACCCTTCCAGAATCGCGAAGTGAAATGTGGATCTCTATCACACACTATTGAAGATGGAGTACCATGCAATCGAACAATCTCACGAAGGGATATCTCTGATAGTTTACTCACCAAGTACCCCTTTTGAATGGGCAAGAAATGAGCGGACTTTGTAAGTCTATCCACCACAACCCAAATATCATCGTTATTCATACGGATTCTTGGTAGACCCGTTACGAAGTCCATAGAGATATCATCCCACTTCCATAATGGAATATCTAATGACTGAAGTAATCCACTAGCCCGTTGATGTTCAATCTTCACTTGCTGACAAACCAAACACTGGCTCACATGTCTAGCTACATCTTCTTTCATACCATTCCACCAAAAATGTTGCCTTAAATCTCTATACATCTTTGTGGATCCAGGGTGTATAGAATATGGTGAACTGTGTGCCTCAGTTAGTAATGATTCACGAAGAGAGGAATCATCTGGCACACACAAACGCTTCCCACACCATATTGTTCCATGTTCATCCACTCGAAATTCAGATTGCTTTCCTACTTCCATATTTTGTAAGATCGCCCAAAGCTCACCATTTTCTTTTTGAGCTTCCTTTATCTCGGTGATGAGGTTCGGTTCAATCTTCAATCTCGCCAAATAACCATCAGATTCACCAACATGTATACCAATCTCCATGCGTCTCAGGTCCGATAGAATATGAGGCTCAAGAGTTAAGCATGCTAAACCCCTAGAGTTCTTCCTACTCAGTGCATCTGCAAGAACATTTGCTTTACCAGGGTGGTACTGAATATTGGCATCATAATCCTTGAGTAGTTCTAACCATCTCCTCTGCCTCATGTTAAGCTCCTTCTGAGTGAAAATATACTTGAGGCTCTTATGGTCGGTGAATATGTTACATGTTTGCCCATACAAATAATGCCTCCAAATCTTGAGTGCAAAAACAACTGCTGCTAGCTCTAGATCATGTGTTGGGTAATTCACCTTGTATGGTTTAAGCTATCGCGAGGCATAAGCAATAATCTTTCCATGCTGCATAAGAACACAACCAAGTCCTTTCTTCGATGCATCACTGTATATATCAAATCCGCCTATGCCAGAAGGTAGAGTATGAATAGGAGCGGATACTAGCTTCTGCTTCAATGCCTCAAAACTCTTTTCCCGATCATCATTCCAAGTAAATTTTACCCCTTTCCTCAAGAGTTGAGTGAGAGGTAAGGCCAAAATAGAAAATCCCTCTATGAAACATCGGTAATAACCCGCTAGACCAAGAAAACTTCGAACTTCGGTGACTGAAGTTGGTCTGGGCCATTTAGTGATAGCTTCCACCTTGGACGGATCCATCGTGATACCTTCCGCTGATACAATGTGGCCTAGAAAACGCCACTTGTTCAAGCCAAAAGTTGCACTTAGAAAACTTTGCGTATAACTTCTCATGGCGTAAAGTTCCTAGAACATTACGAAGATGGTCCTCATGCTCTCCTTTAATTTTAGAAAACACCAAGATATTATCGATGAATACAATCACGAACCGATCCAAGTACTCATGAAATATTTGGTTCATAAGATCCATGAAAACAGCAGGAGCATTTGTCAAACCTAAAGGCATGACTAGAAACTCATAGTGACCGTACCGGGTACGAAATGCTGTCTTATGAAAATATTGATCTCGAACCCTCAACTGATGGTACCCTGATCTGAGATCAATCTTAGAGAAAAACTTCGCTCCTTGAAGTTGGTCGAAAAGGTCATCAATACGCGGTAATGGATAGCGATTACGAATGGTGATCTTATTCAACTCCCGATAGTCAATGCATAAACGCATGCTACCATCTTTCTTCTTCACAAACAAAACTGGTGCTCCCCAAGGTGAAACACTAGGTCTAATAAATCCAAGTTCCAAAAGTTCTTGCAGTTGTTCTTTCAATTCCTTCAACTCCAATGGGGCCATACGATAGGGAGCTTTAGAAATAGGTTCAGCTCCAGGAATCAAATCGATAGTGAACTCTACTTCGCGTTCAGGTGGTATCCCTGGCAATTCCTCTGGAAAGACATCAAAGAAGTCTCGAACAATAGGAACGTCTTCAACACGTGGTGTGCCCACTGAGGTATCTTTGATAGCAGCTAAGAATCCCTCGCATCCATGGGATATTAGTTTTTGAGCTTTAAGAGCAGAGATAATTCTAATGGATTTTCGAGGATGAGATCCTTGGTAAATACATTCAGGATTCAGAATATCACCAAAAATGACTCGTTTGGTGTGACAATCTATGGTAGCTCGATGTGTGGATAACCAATCCATGCCTAGTATGACATCAAAATCTTCCATTTGCATGGGATAAAGATTTGCTATACGAATAACATTTCCAACCACAAGCGGGCAATCTTTATATATGTGAGTAATAACCGAATGGTTTCCCATTGGTGTAGAAATAACAAAAGCTTGATCCAATGGGGAAGGCGGAATTTTAAGATGTCGGGCAATTAGTTGTGAGACTATGGAGTGGGTTGCCCCAGTATCAAATAACACATACAAGTCAC
The DNA here is from genome assembly GCA_947069175.1 of Scalesia atractyloides. NCBI lineage: Eukaryota > Viridiplantae > Streptophyta > Magnoliopsida > Asterales > Asteraceae > Scalesia > Scalesia atractyloides. The sequence continues at coordinate 37,264,536 of CAMTDV010000030.1, forward strand.
GCTCACCCAAATAAATACTACCCGAAACGGTTCCTAGCGAATCCATAAACAATAAGACTCAAACGATTGTATGAAAACCAGAAGAAACTAAGCAAGCAAAATATTAATACTATAAGGAAAATTTTTCAGAGAGGGTACCTGGAGCATTAGCAGCTTCCCCTGCAGTCAATGAGAAAACACGCCCTCCAGTAGTAGGTGGCACAGTAGCTCCCCTAGTGGTATCAGTTGGTCGGTTACCAGCCTTTGGGCATTCATTAATCTTATGCCCCATATCTCCACACTTAAGGCAAGCTCCAGTAAGTCGACGACACATGCCTGGGTGACGCTTGTGGCAATGGTTACACGCTGGAGGCTGGGTAGGGTTCTGGTTACCTCTCTGGTATCTTACCCTGATTTTGGTTCCTTCCATGCAATGGTCTATTGTTCCTCCATGATGACCTATTCCCCATATGGTTTTGATTATTTCGAGTAGGTGCTTGAGACGACTCACTAGTGAACTGAGTGTTGTGTTCGTCTCTATTTCTCTTCCTACTATTGTTGGAACCACCCAAAAATTCTTTGTTCTCCATATCAACCTTTTTGGCAGCTTTAGCGGCCTCTGCAACCGTGGGAAACGTTGACTGGATGATTGCTCTACGAATTCGATCACAAACTGCCCATTGATATTTATCTGCTTGTTCCGGTGTTCCAGCAGCTGACCCAAGAAATCCAACCAGTCGATAAAATCGATCAATGAAGTCAGAAAGTGGTTCGTCATTCCTCTGATGGATATTGTGATACTCTCGTGTGTAAGAACTCTTATCCACGTTGTTAAAATATTTCTCGAAGAAAATAACACGAAAATCTGCCCAAGGTAAATTCTCCACAAATGGGTCTCCTCCTCTTTCCTCCAATACATCTTCCCACCATATTTGTACATCTTCTTCTAGTTTGTACGATGCTGACCTTGATTTGAATTCATCACCAACTCCTAATGCCCGAAATATTTTCTCGACATGAGCAATCCAATCCCTTGCTACAATTGGAGTGGTTGCCTTAGTGAAAGATCTAGGTTTCTGTTTGATGAACTTATCTAGCCAATCCCCCATTAAACCATTTGGGTTTGGGTTTGGATTAGGGTTCGGGTTTGGGTTTGGATTGGGATTGGGATTCGGGTTTGGATTCGGATTCGGGTTAGGATTTGGATTAGGGTTTGGATTAAGATCCGGACCACGTACAACCTAAACAATTGCAGGCAACATAGCAGTAAAGGCCTGAGTGATTGCATCTACGATAGTTGGATCAGGCTCGTTTGGTCCACCACCAGTACGACGAGCAGAGTTGCGTGTCTCACGACGAGGAGGCATCTAGAAAACATATTAAAAATTTAGATAAAACAAATGATAAGGACTTATCGCATAACGAAATACCTAACCCATTGTCTACCCAATTCTCACGTGTCTTATAATTATTTAGTTAATGTTTTCTACAGGATAGAGCCTAAGCTCTGATACCATAATTGTAACACCCCGCCCAGATTAGGGCTGACGTGTTACACAATTCGATAATCAGAGATAATTAATAACTTAATTAAAACATAAATTCCGTAGGTTTAAAAACAAAAATCCCCAAACGGCACAACGGTCTCAACAGAAAAACATAAATGTCTAAGTTTATTTAAATATAAAGTTTTATTAAACTCCTTGCTTCCAACTCTAGCTTTTTATTATCACTCTTCACACATTTCCCCGATTTTCCAAAGTACCTGTTTAAGACATAATAAAAGAAAACAACAAAAAGAAATGGCTGAGCCAAAAATTGCCCAGTAACGGAGAAACAATAGCACTAACACATTAATGCTAGAAGCAATACAATAAACACTTTAACAATGCAACTAATATAATACGCTGAATCATCACCGATGAATACCATAAAGGTATATTAGAAATACCCATGTGAGCCACTAATAATAACCACTAACACTTTGTAAATTAGCTGCAGATCCAATGCACCACTATGTAGAGGGGGTGTGGGCACTCACACCTATCCCACTACCACTAACACTTACACTTACACTCCTAGGATCGATCCATACGCCTCCCAATATTCAATAAGTGCAATCACTTAGCACACAATACAATATAGAGACGCCGTGGGCCTTTCGCACCACCACGGATGGTGCACGTCAACTGTGCCTATGATGACGCCCTATGTCCCCATAGGTGGATATGCTCGGGTATTGAGGTCAATAAATCGATTTACTCAAGTCAAGGTAAATTACGCTAACGATACACTAAGGCTATATCACATCTAGCCAATGATAAATAATAAATAATCAATAATAAAACTCATGGGAACATGCGATGATGAGTATGAAAATGTAACCTATCGCATGCATATTATAACGGCGACAATTTAATACGAGATGTGTAACAATAAATCATAGAACGGTGACGATGGATACTACGATATTATGAAACTACTAAGCACTTTACGCTACGAGTGACGAACCGAATATCCGTACACTATGAGAATAGAAAACAATATTATGCTAAAAGCAAGAGACCACAAAATCCGTACCTTAAGAAATTAGCGATGACCGTAGTAAATCCTAAGCTTGAATCAAAAGTCACGAAACCTTACAACATTATTACGTTTCGAATTATTATATAATGGACTATGTTGTCTTGCTGTTTAAATAGGACTTCTATAAAAAACTTGGTGAACTTACAAAAAGTAGTATTAATTCTTTTCTTTAATATCTTAGTTATAAATTAATTAACTTATAGTTTATATATATAAATTTATTTGTGTTCCAAATAAACAACGCTAGCCTATGTAAATACATTTTAATCAAAATTACACTTTATATGATTAATATATTTCTTAGTTTATGTGAGTTCTCTGGTTGGTTTGTTTGGATTTAATAAGATACCATAATAATTTTATTCTCAATAATACATGCATGTCTATGGGTATTAATTAACTTTGGTGGCTAAAAATAAAAAAGAGAATAGAACTAAAATATTCAACGCATGTTATCTTCTTTCGATCTGGGGTGTTTTTCTTTTTCTTTCTTATTTTTTTAACCCAAGTATAAGGTTTGCAGCTTGTACCCAATTCATGTTCTTATTTATGGTTCTTTATTTCATGGTCAGTTACAATCATTTTTTTTAGTGATGAGAGCAAGAGTGAATCATGAAGATGGAAATTGAGAGGAAACAATTTGTATAACGATGTGCGCAGAGAGTAAATACTTGGCGACAAGGAAAAAAACGATTTAGCATGGATACCTTATGTCGAAATAAAATAAACCGCCGGTGCAATGAAGCTGGTACAACTGAGATCTTTAGACGATAGCCGCTGCGTATCGCGATGGTGGCTCGCAGTTATCGCTATCCGCGGTATGAGCGAAGACGGCTAATGGAATCTGGCAATGGTTAATCAAATGAAGGTGGTTCAAGTTATCGATCTTCTAAACAGAGGACAACCGAAAAGATAGAGGAACTTACTGAATGTTCGATCAAATACAATGGCGATGCTTGGTGGTCTGTTGCAAATCTTGAACATACGAACACAGGTGGAACTGAATTGAGTTGTCGTTTTGAATTGTTGGCTGTCGGAAACGACCTAGTCGGCGGTCTTGAAGATGAACGAGAGGGGAAGAAACCTTTTTTTAAAGAGTTTATTGAGGAGTTTAAAGGCTTGAAAGGAGTTAATTAATAGTAATAATCTATTTCTTCAAAAGGATACGAAGATCTCTCAATTTTCATCGTTGAAGTTTTTGAGCAAAAGAGGATGTCATATTTACTCAGAATTGGTAATGACTAGAAATTGAGAACTGTCAAAATTTAATTTCTTATTTTAATCATTCTCCTTAGTTGGTTATTTGTTTATTCTGTTTAGTATTACTATTGATATTTTATTGTGTTTTATGTTTTCTTCTATTTTCTGATCTACATAAACATATCAAAATGTGTTTTACCAACCTTTTAATTATTAGTATATTTTCATTACCATATCAAGAATGTGATGTACGTAACCACTTTACAAATATTATATAACATAAGATATTATTATTATTATGTTATACCATAATTAATTTGTGGTTCAAAGTTGACCAACTTTCTAGACATTGAATATCTGATTTAGTAATATATCACACTACTAATGACATTTATTTTATTAGGGTTGTGAAAGTTTCGTATATTACAAACCCACTACCCTTTTCTTCCACTACACCAACCTTATCCACTCCTTATGGACCCACAAACTTACCACCAAATTCACCAACTTCTAACTTACAACATCCTCACATCTCATTACCTACTCCCTGCCCCACATTGAATCCCGATCAAATCAACACTCAACCTTCTTCAAGTACCTCAACCCATCCCATGCACACTCGTTCAAAGTCAGGAATTTTCAAGCCAAACATTTTGCAAACTTAACTGATTTTTCTAAAAATCAACTCCATCATGCTCTATTCACGTCGCATGTTCCGAAAGGCATAAAAACAGCTTCAAAAAATTCACATTGGGTCGCGGCTATGCACGATGAACTCACGGCCCTTCGTAACAATGACACGTGGGATCTTGTTCAACGACCCGCACACTCAAATGTTGTTGGGTCGAAGCGGCTCTATTGCATTAAATACAAAGTCGAAGGCTCGGTTGATCGTTACAAAGCCCGTTTAGTGGCTCAAGGCTTCACACAAGTTCCCGGTCTCGACTTCTCTCACACGTTTAGTCCGGTTGTCAAGGCATCAACAATTCGTGTAGTACTCGTCTTGCTACTATCTACAATTGGCAACTTCGCCAACTTGATGTTAATAACGCCTTTCTAAACGGTCATCTAACCGAGACAATTTACATGGAGCAACCACCGGGTTTCGTCGACTCGAAATTTCCGAATCATGTGTGTCGTCTCAAACGTGCTCTCTATGGACTCAAGCAAGCACCCCGTGCTTGGTTTCAGAGGTTGAGTGCTTTTCTTGTCACCCTTGGTTTTCAATGTAGTCGCGCTGATCCGTCTCTTTTTGTTTACAAAACCGGCAAAGCATTGATTTATCTACTTGTGTATGTAGATGATATAATTATGACAGGCAACAATCAAGATGTCATCAAAACCTTCACTGAGCGCCTACACAAAGAATTCAAAATCAAGGATTTGGGAATGCTAAATTATTTTTTGGGTCTTGAAGTCATTTCCAATTCATCCGGGCTCTTTCTTAGTCAATCAAAATATGCCTATGATATCCTTTCTCGAGCGGGTCTCCTAGATGTGAAACCGGTTGGAACACCTTTGAACACCACAGACACGTTTAGTTCTTCGGGCACACCATTTCATGATCCCACATTGTATCGATCCCTAGTTGGTGCTCTCCAATACCTCACCATAACACGACCGGATCTTTCATACGCGGTGAACCAAGCAAGTCAGTTTCTACAGAACCCGACCACCGCGCACTTTCAACTTGTTAAAAGAATTCTCCGCTACGTCAAAGGTACATTGTCATATGGTTTAACATTTGATCGCCCGCTTAAAACTTCTCTTGTTGTTATTCGGATGCGGATTGGGCACGTTGTATCGAGACGAGACGCTCAACTTACGGGTATTCCATCTACCTAGGTGGAAACTTAGTTTCTTGGAGTGCCAAGAAACAACCAACCGTTGCACGATCGAGTTGCGAGTCTGAATATCGCGCCATGGCTAACACCGCGGCTGAAATTCTTTGGTTAACTCACCTCCTAAGAGAATTACATGCTCTTCCACCCAATCGACCGACGCTTTTGTGCGACAATAAAAGCGCATTATTTCTGAGTCAAAATCCGGTATCCCGTAAACGAGCCAAGCACATTGATATTGATTACCATTTTATTAGAGAATTGGTCTCCGCAGGTAAATTGCATACAAAATTTGTGCCAACCACGCTCCAAGTAGCAAATACATTTACCAAGAGCCTGCCGAGACCACTCTTTGAACTGTTCCGTTCCAAGCTACGAGTTGGACCCCTACCTGTTCGCTTGAGGGGGGGGGGGGGGGGGGGTAATAGCGGCTAATCACAACAATTCAAAATTCAAATTTACTTTTGACTAATTATTTATGGTGATTGTATATTTTTGTAAAGGAGATAATCTCTCCCAATTTAGTCGTACATATCTTGTATAAATTGGTGAACATTTGTGAATAGAAAAATCATCCTTTTGGACTCTTTCATCTTTCGACTACCGTACACCCGATTCATAACCGACAGGTGGCGTTTTGAAATATAGTGGGAGTGTATTACTCATGCAGTTTGATGGCCTACCCTACGTGGTTGATATTGGTGACTCTTTTATTGAAGAATTTGGGGCATGACGGCACGATAGCAGATTATGTGATTGTCTGATGTTGACACGTGAAAAGCTCGATATTTTGTGTATCTCGGTAGATGAGTTTATCGAATCATAAGAGATAACTGCGGTAGGGTGACACGTGCTATAGATGAAATATGAGCAAGGCTAAGCTCAAGAGTCATACCACTTCATGGTTTAAGCAAAAACTATATTATTGTGATACTTTGAAATAAATAAAAATTACATGAATTGAATGTTAAAATAAAAATGACATAAAACACCTAATTCAGAACGTCATGAAAATGCCTAATTAAAACGACATAAAAACTCAATTCAGAAAAAAAAAAACCATTAAAACGCAGTTGAAAACGTCATAAGAAACCATAAAAGCCCACTTGAAAACTTCACAAAAACATTAAGTTTAGAACACGTCATAAAAAATCCAGTTGAAAATGCTAAAAAACACAGTTCATTTTTTTTCGAAAAATATAGCAATAGTATACTCGTTGAAAAATTAAAAACACGCTGAATTTTATGGTGTAGTTTTTTTATAAAAAATATATAAAAAAGTTATTGGCGTTTAAATACGATGGGATAAATGACATGTGATTAGCATGTGCACTCTTGTTTGGGTCTTTCCATTTTACCCCTCCTGATTATTCCAAGGTTCCCATTATTTACAAAAATATCACCGCATCAATCTCAGCCACGGAAGAAACACCAGATCTAATTAACCGGAATCAGATCAGATCTGTGGTGAGGGTTTCCGCATAAAAGGTTAATCCTCCGATTGTTCGCCGTATTGAAATGGATCTCCGATGAACCCTTCAAAACAGAACACCGTTAGACTCACCACGGGGAGAATGGGGGTTCTCTCCGTGACCACCATCCGGCGTGAGAATAAGTACAGGTTATCGGAATAGTTAAAGTGAAGTAAGAGAGAGAGAGTAAGTAAGAGTGAATGCCTTACTTGATCTTGAAGCCACTTCTTTATAACCGGATTTTGGGCGCCAAAAATGAGAGATGAAAAAGTTAATGGAATCTTTACAACACCGTTAGTTGGTTAACTCGTTATCCAAGCACACGGATCACGGTTCGATCAACGGCTAAGGTGCTGCCACGTGTCAACTGTCCTCATCTAGATCTGCTCATGAAAACCTGCCATCGTCATGGCTCATGAGAGATCACCCGATTGTGCCACGTGTCATTCTATTGTAACCAAATGTGCCCTTGCACGATTGAGCCTATATTGCTTCTAGAACATTTTACAGCTGTGATCTCCTGATCTGCTGCCACGTGTCTTTTCTGTTGTAACAGAAAAGATTCCTTTTGTCATTTACTCCGGGTTCCTGCGCGTGGAAGTCAATCAGATTAAGAAAACTATTATTCAAGTTTAACTGTTTCCTTCCGCGAGCCCGCGCAAGGTAGCTAAATGATTTAAAGTTCTTCAGTTGTCCGGCGCAAGGGTAATTGCAGCTTGTTCTTTGTGCTATAGTCTGCGCAAGGGTTACCCTTGGATAATGGTGGTATGTTCCTTTGCTTGGCGCAAGGTTTTTGGGACCATACCCCTTCAAGTCCCCCCAGTCCATTGTTGCTCCTATGCGCTGAGGCAAGTAGGTGGAGTACTGGACTTATAGAAATATCGTTGTGTTGTTTTGCTTCGCGAGGTTTTGTGAAACTTAATGGTGAAGATACTTTGTGGATAAAATTTGAGGAGATTTTTAAATTTCAAAAACACTGCCAGATGTCACTCATCGGTATGGGGGATTAGGTAAAAAGCAAATCGTGTAGGTGTCGTTCTCTTGCTTTTGACAGGTTGTCAACAGTACCCGATGTCAGGCATTAAATGTAAAAAACGACTTGTGCATGTGGCACGCGCGCGCGTGTGACCGTTACTGTTCCCCACTCGCCCACTTGTGTGATTTAGGGTTTCGTGTGTCAAAAAAGTCGCTGCACTCTGATCGAGGCATTAATTACGATGACTATATAAAGGGGTAGTTTTCATCGTCTTCCTCACTTGCTCCGTGAAACATCCTTAGATAAAAAAAAACCCTTTAAACTGTGAGAAAACCCGCAATCTTTCCTAACCGTCTTTCTTGTGCTTGTGAACACAACTTCTGCTAGAATGACTACAAGTTCTAACCCTGATGACATGGCAGAGATGCCGTCAACATCGTTATTGCCTCCATTAAAGTGGTCTCGAGAAGCTTTTAATAGCTTCGTTAGGAACTTTCGATTTCCGGCAGTCTGGGATGCCTGCTACCCTGAAGAAAATGATACTGTGGCAGATGCTCCGGCAGGATATATTACCTTGTTCTGGGAATTTTTTGCCGATGGAAATTTCTGATTTACCCATTTTATTCTGGAGTTGCTTGACCATTACAAATTCCATATTTCTCAGTTGAATCCCATGGGAGTGGTTCGGATTCATCATTTTGAATTCGTTTATCGATCAATGAACCTTGTTCTGACGGTGAATAGGTTCAGGGTTTTCTACCAGTTGCACTGTGTACTGGGCTTTCGTTCCAGCAAAGAGTTCAAGCAAAAAAGTTGCTCCTTATTCCCCCAAAATCTTATCATGATTGGAAGCAAACATTCTTTGATATTAAAGTCGGTGTAATTCCTATGAAGATGACCTTCCGAGGTACAGAAGATATCCCGTTGGAAACTCTAACCGTGCCAATCAACGAGGAGTGGTATCAAGATTTGAAAGATGTTCCCAGCATTATGTTGCCGGAAAAAGCTTTGGTTGCCGCAGGTATGAGTTTACACTGGAAAGCCAATCGTCGGGATAAGCCTGTGTACATGGAGGAGGACCGCGGTAAGTAGTTCCGCTTTTGTATACTTAATAATATGAGACTTATGACCTTGTGTTGTTGCTCTTGCAGTTACTTCGTTGTACGTTGTCTCATTCCAGAGAGAAAAAGGAAAAATGAGCACCGTTCAGGTAGGAGCCTCGGAGCCAACCTAGTACGGACGCATTTTAAAGAACTTTGAACTTCCCAAGGAAGAAGATCTTCTAGCGCAGCCATCCTCTACTGTAGGTAAATATCCTTGTTTTATTTACTTTAGTCAATATTGTAATATTACTTGATTTGCTATAAATTGCGCATGAGTAATATTGCAATATGACTTAAGGCATTGTACGTGTGTCTCTTCCTTGGTTTAGGTGAACTGATAAATTTAGGCGTAGTCCCCGACTTCAAGAGGAAGAAAAAACCCACACCCACTGTTGTTGCGCCGCCCAAACTTAACACCCCTAAGAAAACTGTTGCTTTTAAGGCGAAGAGTAAGAAAGGTACGCGCCTTGTATGTAACATTTGCAAAATTTCAACTGTTGTTCTTTCGATCGGTTACGTTTTTAATAAAATTGTTTACAAAGTACTTAATCTTACAAGGACCTGGACCTCTCAAGCGCCATGCGCCAGAAACCCTGTCATCTCCCGCGACGAGAGTGCCAGGACACGTGGCTCCATTTCGCGACACGTGTCCAACCTACCCAACACCGGTAGCAATCTAGGCCTAGCTAACCTCCCCCGCGCCACGCGAGAGATTCCCTGTCTCCCTGCGCCACACGCGGGAGAGTCAAATTTCGGGTATATAAAGGCCGGCCTGGGACGAGTTCAAATCGCTCAATTCGATCGAAAATCGACATCTCTTACTCTCTCTAAACTATGTCCGAGTCTTGAAGCCCCCTAAACTCCTAAACCTGCGAAGCTCTGCTCCGTTGTAAGTATTTTAACCCCTGATCCCTAATTCGTCACCCTACCCGATTGATTTAGGACCCACCAACGCATGTCGAGGCTCTGCCTGACTAAGTCCGTTGGGGTTCTGTCTCGTGTAGTATCGTCACCCTGTCCGATTGATCTAGGACCCACCAACGCATGTCGAGGCTCTGCCTAACTAAGTCCGTTGGGGTTCTATCTCGTGTAGTATGGCCACCCTACCCGATTGATTTAGGACCCACCAACGCATGTCGAGGCTCTGCCTGACTAAGTCCGTTGGGGTTCTGTCTCGTGTTGTGTGGCTAAAATGACTCTGGTTATTTACTAACATGTGATGCATTGTATTATTATTAGGAACTCAGAATTTGCACCAGGAAGCTTTAAGTCAAAAACCCTAAAGCTACAGGCGAGTACATAGTTCCCCTTCTTTATGTTTTCTAAATGATTTGGGGTGATTCATATGCGCTAAACTATCTTTCAAAACATACTTACTACTTATGGTTCTTGTGAATACATAATTCCCCTCTTTTACATGTTTGGAGATGAATTATATATTTCCACATTAACAAAACTTATTTACATATGATTTATATACACAACATGCTTTACATTGTACGAAACTTGATGGTACGTTGAACAGGACAATGATACATTCATTAACTTTGATCACGCCGACCGGTAGTATGTTATGGTACCATAGGATTGACAACCCCATTCCCGCTTGCTAGGGTTGTTTGGAAGTTTCCTCTAGGAATGACAGAAACTGTGCAACACATTTGATAGACCTTTATTTATAAAGGTTTGTCCGACAGTCAACAAGGCTTGAATGTATTCGCCAACAAACCACACTTCTTTTATACAAAAAGGCAAATTGTGTTATATACACAACAAGACATTTGGTTTATACCAAGATATATGTTCATACAGTACAAGACATTTGGCTGATTTATACAATACAAGACGTTTGGTTGGTTTATACAAAGTCACAAACGGTTTCTAAGTAAACCATACATTGTTTCTCTTAAATCGAATGATTTCTCCTACGATCTTACAAAAGAAACATTTTGTCAGAGATTCATGGCTACAAAGAAAGATTTATTTAACATATCAACTAATTAAACATATTTCAATATTCAAAAGCCATGAGTCATGACCACAAAACCTATGTTACTTGCCAGCATTCAATGTTGACTTTATTTTCACATATGTTTCAGGTACTAATGCATGATCAAGTATGCTACACATAGGATGGACGCTGGCCCTAGCTTGATTAAAAATAAAATAGTTGTTGTATTTTGTTTCGAATTCTCAAAGACGATGTAATTTATAAGTTCAATAAAACGAAACTTTATTTACCATGTGTTTGAATCAATTTGTAACGTGACCCCCCGACGTTTCCGCCGTGGGTTTTTTTTTATTACGCGGTCGGGGTGTTACAGGTTGGTATCAGAGCCATGGTTATAGGGAATTAGGTTATTAGTAACACTTTTGACCTAGACTATAACCTTCCTAGGACCCTAACGCAAGTTATCTTGCGTTTAGATTTTTAATACAATACCATCACCTATCCTTAGGTGATAACAAAAATATCAAATTCATTCTTAAAAATCAAAGATTTCCCAAAATTTTACAAGAAATCATCATCTATCCTTAGTTGATTTGTTTTTAGGCTTTTAAAGCCTTAAAAGTTTTCAAAATCTCGTCAAAATTTGGTTTTAATAATGTAAACACGTGCAATCTGGAAGGGTGGATGCTTGTACCCTGAGTTTTCTGTCTAAGGCTAGAGTGTTCGTACAAATCCACTTAATCGGGCCAATCACTCTTACCTGGGAACTCTTGGGGTGAGTGTCCACTTATAGGCTAAAGCATGTCTTCGCTATACATTATAAAGACCCATTTACTTTGATTAGTCACCGTGTCGTTTACTCGTTTTAAGTAACGAATAAATGACACTCCTTATGCTTCGTTGATATTTTAATATTTCTTTTTAACCATCCTTTATCAATCTCACTCGTTTCCTTTCATATTTCCTTTTCTTTTAGAATGCTTCCTCGTCGCGACACTACTTAAAACGCCGAAATGGCAGCTATGATCGCTCAACAAATGGCTGCGATACTTCCAAACCTTGTGACCCAACTCAATCAACTCAACAATAATAATAACAACAACAATGTACTGTGTAATTTCAAACAGCTCAATTCGGCTAAACCACCCAAGTTTAATGGGTCTGAATGAGCTACTGGTCTCCTACAATGGTTTGAAAGCATCGAGAACACTTTTCGCCATTGTCAATGTCCCAATGAGCGCAAAGTAGAGTTTGCTTCAAGCGTATTCCAGAAAAGAGCGCTCACCTGGTGGAATGGGATCATGAGAGATCGAGGTGCGGATATAGCCATGTCACAAACTTGAGGAGAACTTCGAGCTCTCATGATGAAAGAATTCTGCCCACGCAATGAAATAAGGGCACTTGAGAATGAATTCCACGATCTCAAGCAAGATAGTGGCGAGAATCGTGCCTACACAGATCGGTACGAGGAATTGAGCCTACTATGTCCCAATATGGTCACTCCCTTGGATAAGGCCATTGAGAAATACATTGATGGCTTACCTGATCCCATTCAAGACATCGTTACTGGTAGCCATCTTGCCACTGTTAGGGAAGCTATTGAACTAGCTGCAACTCTAACAAATTCTTAAGTCAAGAAAGGGAAACTTTTCCGCAAAGGTGACAAGAAACAATCTGCTAAGAATACCCCAGAGAAACCAAAAGAAACCAACACCTAACCTCCTAGAAATTCAAGGAAACGTAAGGCTTCAAAGAATTTTACTGTTGTTACCCCAACCAACCAAGTTACCCCCAACCAACCAGCTCAACCTCCTGCTAAGAAACAATATGTTGGTACTGCACCCTTGTGCAACCGATGTAACTGTCATCACCAACATCATCTACCATGTCGCCAATGTACCCTCTGTGGACGGTTTGGTCACTTGGCCAATGTTTTTCGTTCAGCACTTACCCTGAACCAAACTGTTCCAAATCCTGTTCAAAATCAAGCAATACCTAACCGCCCTCGTTACCCACCTGGTTCCTGCTATAATTGTGGTGATCTTACTCACTACCGAAACAATTGCCCAAAGCTTGTTAATGCTAATCCAGCTCATGGACGCCCATTTAACCTGAATACTAATGAGGCTGGTGCTGACAATAACGTGGTTAACGGTATGTTGCTTGTTAATAACCATTCTGCTTCTATTCTTTTTGATTCAGGTGCCGATAGAAGTTTTGTATCCATAGCATTTGAACCTTTTCTTTCGATGCCCCGAACTAAGCTAGGAAAACCTTTAACGGTAGAAATAGCTAATGGCAAACCTGTTTTACTTAATTCCATTATTTCCAATTGTCAACTAAACCTCCATAACCATCTTTTTCCCATTGACCTCACGCCAATGCAACTTGGGAGTTTTGACGTCATAATCGGAATGGACTGGTTAACCAAACACCATGCTGAAGTAATCTATTTCGATAAAATTGTTCGTATACCTCTTCCATCTGGCGAAATCTTAAAAATTCATGGAGAGGAACCTTCTAGTAAACTCAAACTCATGACGTGTACCCAAGCTCAGAAATACCTACGAAAGAACTATGTAGCATTCTTGGCGCATATGATGGAAAAGAAAGACAAGAGCAATAGTATTCAAGACATCCCCATTGTTCGGCATTTTCCTGAGGTATTTCCGAAAGATCTACCTGGATTACCTCCAGTACGCCAAGTGGAATTTCGCATCGATCTTATACCTGGTGCTAACCCAATTGCCAAATCCCCTTACCGTCTTGCACCATCGGAAATGCAAGAATTGTCAAAACAACTCCAAGAGCTTTCAGAAAAAGGTTTCATTCGTCCGAGTTTTTCACCTTGGGGCGCTCCTGTGCTTTTTGTGAAAAAGAAGGACGGATCCTTTCGCACGTGCATCGATTATCGTGAGCTCAATAAACTCATGATTAAAAATCGATATCCCCTACCTCGTATTGATGATCTTTTTGATCAACTACAAGGTGCTACCTGTTTTTCAAAGATTGACCTCCGTTCAGGGTATCATCAACTTCGTGTACAAGAAGAAGATATTCCCAAAACTACTTTTCGAACATGATACGGCCATTATGAGTTTACGGTCATGCCTTTTGGATTAACAAATGCTCCTGCCGTTTTCATGGACTTAATGAATAGGGTTTGTAAACCATATTTAGATAAGTTCATCATTGTTTTTATCGATGACATCTTGATCTATTCGAAATCTCGAGCTGACCACGAACATCACATCCGTCTCACGATGGAACTTCTAAAGAAGGAACAACTTTATGCCAAATTCTCCAAGTGTGAATTTTGGCTAAATGAAGTTCAATTCTTAGGTCACATTATCAATGAACAAGGCATACATGTGGATCCCGCCAAAATCACAACGATCAAGGATTGGAGTACACCTACTACTCCTACCGAAGTTCGTTCTTTTCTTGGTCTAGCCGGTTACTATCATCGTTTTATTGCAAACTTTTCCAAGATTGCGGTTCCACTCACTTTTTTAACTCAAAAGAATAAACCATTTGATGGGGACGCAAACAAGAAGAAGCTTTTCAAACCTTGAAACAAAAGCTTTGTGATGCTCATATTCTATCCCCGATGGCAATAACGACTTTGTTGTATATTGTGATGCCTCAAACCTAGGCCTTGGTTGTGTTCTCATGCAAAGAGACAAAGTCATAGCATATGCATCAAGGCAATTGAAAATTCACGAAAAGAAATACACAACTCATGATCTTGAGTTAGGTGCCGTTTTTTTCGCTCTCAAAATTTTGAGACATTACCTCTATGGTACTAAATATGTGGTTTTCACTGACCACAAAAGTCTCCAACACATTTTCAATCAAAAGGAACTAAACATGAGACAACGACGTTGGATTGAACTTCTGAACGACTATGATTGCAAAATTCGTTACCATCCTGGTAAGGCGAACGTCGTAGCAGATGCACTTAGTCGCAAAGAACAAGTCAAACTTCATTGTGTTTGTGTCCAATCAGATATCCAAACACGTATTTCCCAAGCCCAACGTACTTGTGTAACCCAAGGACTGATGAATAATGAATTACCACATAATCTTGAGCTTCAAGTTGAACCTAAAGATGATGGGTTACTCTATTTGTTAAATCGTTTATGGATCCCAAACCAAGATAATCTCCGTACCTTACTGATGGACGAAGCACACAAGTCACGTTACTCCATCCATCCAGGTACAGACAAAATGTATATGGATCTTCATACCCAGTATTGGTGGCCGGGTATGAAGAAGGATATAGCTTTGTACGTGTTTAAATGCCTTACTTGTCTTAAAGTCAAGGCAGAACACCAACGTCCCTCCGGTTTGCTCGAACAACCAGAAGATGGAAATGGGAGAACATCTCTATGGATCTCATCACTAAGTTACCATGCACTCCTAGAGGCCATGACGCCATTTGGGTAGTCATTGACCGTCTGACTAAGTCAGCACACTTTTTGCCAATTCGCGAGGATTTCCCTACTGACAAACTTGCTAAGATCTATATTGATGAGATCGTATCTCGTCATGGTGTTCCTTTGAACATCATTTCAGATCGTGATGCTCATTTCTCATCTCGTTTCAAGAAGACCATGCAATCTGCCATGGGAACCAAATTAAACCTAAGCACTGCTTATCATCCTCAAACGGATGGACAAACCGAAAGGACAATCCAAACACTTGAGGATATGCTTAGAGCTTGGGTGATTGACTTTCGTGGTAGCTGGGATTCGCATCTACCTTTGATCGAATTCTCCTATAACAACAGTTATCACTCCAGCATCAACATGGCTCCATTCGAAGCTCTTTATGGTCGAAAATGTCGTTCACCTGTCTGCTGGAATGAAGTTGGTGAAGCTCAAATCACCGGACCTGAAGTCATTCAAGAAAACAGACAAAATCATGAAAATCTGCAATAACCTTTTGACAACAAGAAGTCGTCAAAAGAGCTATGCTGACAAACGACGCAAACCATTGGAATTCCAAATTGATGACCATGTTCTGCTCAAGGTATCCCCTTGGAAGGGTATGGTCAGATTTGGAAAGAAAGGTAAACTAGCTCCTCGATATGTGGGACCTTTTAAGATCATTGAAAAGATTGGAAAGGTAGCCTACAAACTCGAACTACCCCCTGAACTTGGAAATGTTCATCCAACTTTTCACGTGTCCAACTTGTAAAAGTGTTTAGCGCGATGAAAACCTCCATATCCCTCTTGTTGAAATTCGTATTGATGATACTATGCATTTTGTGGAGAAACCTGTGGAAATTATGGACCGTGAAGTCAAAAACTCAAGCGTAGTCGAATTCCAATTGTGAAAGTTCGCTGGGAATCCACACGTGGCCCAGAATTACCTGGGAATGAGAGGATCAAATGAAAGCGAAATATCCACATCTTTTCTCTCAGGTCTCATCTAATTCAATTTCGGGACGAAATTTTCCGAAGTAGGGGAGACTCTAACATTTGCAAAATTTCATATGTTGTTCCTTTCGATCGGTTATGTTTTTAATAAAATTGTTTACAAAGTACTTAATCTTACAAGGACCTTAATCGGAACAGGCCGTCGAGAGCAAAAAAAAACTTGGACCTCTCAGGCGCCATGCGCCAGAAACCCTGTCATCTCCCGCGACGCGCGGGAGAGTGCCAGGACATGTGGCTCTGTTTCGCGACATGTGTCCAACCTACCCAACACCGGTGGCAATCTAGGCCTAGCAGACCTCCCTCGCGCCACGCGAGAGATTCCCTGTCTCCCCTTACGACGCGCGGGAGAGTCAAATTTCGGGTATATAAAGGCCGGCCTGGGACGAGTTCAAATCGCTCAGTTCGATCGAAAATCGACATCTCTTACTCTCTCTAAACTCTATCCGAGTCCTGAAGCCCCCTAAACCCCTAAACCTACGAAGCTCTGCTCCGTTGTAAGTATTTTAACCCCTGATCCCTAATTCGTCACCCTACCCGAATGATTTAGGACCCACCAACGCATGTCGAGGCTCTGCCTGACTAAGTCCGTTGGGGTTCTGTTTCGTGTAGTATCGTCACCCTGCCTATTGATCTAGGATCCACCAACGCATGTCAAGGCTCTGCCTGACTAAGTCCGTTGGGGTTCTGTCTCGTGTAGTATGGCCACCCTACCCGATTGATTTAGGACCCACCAACGCATGTTGAGGCTCTGCCTGACTAAGTCCGTTGGGGTTCTGTCTCGTGTTGTGTGGCTAAAGTGACTTTGGTTATTTACTAACACGTGATGCATTATATTATTATTAGGAACTCAGAATTTGCACCAGGAAGCTTTAAGTCAAAAACCCTAAAGCTACAGGCGAGTACATAGTTCCCCTTCTTTATGTTTTCTAAATGATTTGGGGTGATTCATATGCGCTAAACTATCTTTCAAAACATACTTACTACTTATGGTTCTTGTGAATACATAATTCCCCTCTTTTACATGTTTGGAGATGAATTATATATTTCCACATTAACAAAACTTATTTACATATGATTTATATACACAACATGCTTTACATTGTACGAAACTTGATGGTACGTTGAACAGGACAATGATACATTCATTAACTTTGATCACGCCGACCGGTAGTATGTTATGGTACCATAGGATTGACAACCCCATTCCCGCTTCCTAGGTTTGTTTGGAAGTTTCCTCTGGGAATGACAAAAACTCTAGGTTTGTTTGGAAGTTTCCTCTGGGAATGACAAAAACTGTGCAACACATTTGATAGACCTTTATTTATAAAGGTTTGTCCGACAGTCAACAAGGCTTGAATGTATTCGCCAATAAAGCACACTTGTTTTATACAAAAAGGCAAATTGTGTTATATACACAACAAGACATTTGATTTATACAAAGATATATGTTCATACAGTACAAGACATTTGGCTGATTTATACAATACAAGACGTTTGGTTGGTTTATACAAAGTCACAAATGGTTTCTAAGTAAACCATACATTGTTTCTCTTAAATCGAATGATTTCTCCTATGATCTTACAAAAGAAACATTTTTGTCAGAGATTCATGGCTACAAAGAAAGATTTATTTAACATATCAACTAATTAAACATATTTCAATATTCAAAAGCCACGAGTCATGACCATAAAACCTATGTTACTTGCCAGCATTCAATGTTGACTTTATTTTCACATATGTTTCAGGTACTAATGCATGATCAAGTATGCTACACATAGGATGGACGCTGGCCTTAGCTTGATTAAAAATAAAATAGTTGTTGTATTTTGTTTCGAATTCTCAAAGGTGATGTAATTTATAAGTTCAATAAAACGAAACTTTATTTACCATGTGTTTGAATCAATTTGTAACGTAACCCCCGACGTTTCTGCCGCTGGTTGTTTTTATTACGCGGTTGGGGTGTTACATTGTATCCGACACTTGGCGTGATTATGTGGTGGTATCTGATTCTTTAGAAGGTCTCGCGCCTATAGGTTTGAAGAAACCAATGGTAGACCCACAGACCGGCGCAGACATCCCTGCAGCCAACCCCAACGACCCTATTGATGTCGAGTCGAGTCCGGAGCCTTTGGTTCGTGACAAGTCAAAGAAGAGAAAACCTTTTGACCTAGAGCCTGTGGCGCAACCCCCCAGGAAGACCATGAAGCCCAGAATTGGGAAAAAGGCAATCTTGATGCTTTTGTAGCCAAATTTTCGCCTGGTATGACTTATAAGTCTTCCCGCCCTGTTATAAATTATAATAACTGTTGTAATCTCTTTCGCAGATGTTACATCCCGGTATGGAAATGCACAACTTTATCGTCTTTGTTCCTACGCTAATTTAATTCGGAGAATTAATTACGCGCACGCAATAACTACGCTAACTTTCGTATTTTGGAAATACACAATGTTTGGAAATTCTAACGGGTTATATCTGAATTACGTGCTATGTGTTATTAGACGCTTGTGGATTATTGAAATTCTAACGAGTTATATCTGAATTACGTGCTATGTGTTATTAGACGCTTGTGGATTATTGTATCACGCTTCGATTTCGCGATTTATTAGTTATAAGCCTTGTGTTATCGAATTGTAAAAAAATAAATAAATAGCCAAACCGAACCGAGCCGCGGAACGTGTCGACCTTGTGACCACGCAAGCCCAACCCGCCACCCACACCCCCCTTGCGAACCCAACCCACCACCCCTCCCTTGCGGCCCAAGGACAAGCCCAAACCGCCCCCTTGTCCCCCTTATGTATGCATACGTATGTATGCATGTTGCATTCTTGAAGTTTTAGCAAAACCCTAGAACCTCCTTCCCTTGGTGAAACTCGACGGCAGCAGCCCCATTCTCCTCTCTCTCGGCCGCGCAAGGCAGCCCCCCCCCCCCGTCGCTAGCTCATGTTCTCGGTCTCTCTCTCTCTCTCGCTCGGGCTCTATCTCTCTCGTATATTTCTTGAAGGGTTAGTGTTTTTGATTGTCCTTGGGTTTAAGTTTTGTTATACGTGGCTGCGTTAGTTTGATATCATGTTGTTGATTGGTAGTTTAGAAATCATGTTGCGATAATGTTTCGATCATGTAATTATTAGAAGTATGCATAAATTCTGGCTGCGTTCGTTATGATGTAAGTGTGTTATTCACCTAGGGTTTGTGTGAATCTTGACTTATTAGAGGATATTGATACGTCAACCTGCTGTTAATCGATACAACTAAGCGTCATGGCCGTTTAAACATGTTCTAATACAATAAAACGGAAAGCTGATTGACATTTACAGCCAACTTCAGTTGGCTGTAACCTTATCATTATTTATGGAAAAGTGGATTTTCTGAAGCCTAAAACGTGTATTTTTGAAAAGCGCTTCAAACGGCGCCGGATTCATATTTTTCTGAGCTCGGTTGCTATTTTTAAATGATTATTTAGTGCAGCAGATGAAGCAGCGTAATTTCTGCAGAAGTTGCAGGTTGTTTATTGAGTCGTATCTCATAGTCTGTATGGGGTTAGTTCACAAAACTTGTACAGTAACTGGAGATGGAAGTTTCCGAAAATCTCCCACTAGAATTTCATTAATTGGATGAACGACGATTTTTAAATGATTTTTCTCGTGGACTGCAGTCAGAAAACGACGAATCTAACTGCAGCCTAGTAAATAAATTCTTATAGATAATTGGTAAGGAATTAGGACTTAAAAATTTTGTACAAAATTCTACAGTCTAATTGACACCTCATGTGAAAAAAATTGGAATTTTTGGAACGTTGGAACTATTTTATAAGAATTCTCGAAAACAGCCCAGTTATGAATGTACAAGCTGAAACATGATAACTTACGTGTGTATGTGTCTAAATGTTGTATGAGTTATCCTGTGTTTGTGACAAGTTTATTTGGTCGTTATTTCGTATGGTGACACTTTGCATGCATGATTATGGTCTAGAACTGGCTATTACGTGTGCCGTACTGTGTGTTAGTTGTGCGTAGGGTTTTGTGTCAGTGTGTTCACACACTAACTTTGAATCGGTTGACATGTTAGGATGTGATTAGCGGTTTCATCCTTTACTTCTTTCGCGTTTATCTAACCGAGCAATTTAAGGTGAGTCACGGCCCCTATTTTATCCGGTTTTGAACAACAGGGGGAGAAACATGTATACGCTCTACAACTCTACTTTTACGTTATGTGAAATTAACGTTGCTAACTATTCGGTAACTAAGTTAATGTTAATGTATGTTATGGTCACTAAGTAGCTTTTATCACGGAAGTCCTCAACCAACTCTCGGATCGTTAGTATTGTGTTAGATAGCGGGGAAATTATAGTAGTACTACTGGGCCCGACAAGCCCCATCCGAGCTAGTCGCGCTAGCCGACCGGGAATGGCCAACGGGTGATTAATTTGGCCTAACTTTCGCCATGGTCAGTGATAGACCTAGCAACACAGAGGCAACAACAGCCAGCTTCGATCGCGAACTCTTATGTGACGTAACTCTAGGCTCGCTACCTGCATGTTAACGTTGAACTTATTTACGAAACAACATTATTATTCCAGGTTAGGAATAATGGAACTATGCCGTTATTCCGGGTTAGGGATAACGGGGGAAACCAATCTTTTAAACCGAACTTGTGAACTTATAAAACCTATGAATTCACTCTTCTTTAATGTTGAAACTTGTTTCTTTGCATGTTTCTCAGGACGCTAGGAGCGCTAGGTGCACCCACTTTGCATTTGATCAAGACATTTTTATCGAGTCTTTATTAAATCATATAGAGTCGTTCGACATGGCTAGTGTCTGAGATTCTGGTTTGATCACACGCCTCGCGGTAATACTCCGCAAGTTGAAATTGAGGGTGTGACAGCAGAGAAAATGGTCAAACCATCATCATCGATCCCTGTATCGCAAGAACCAGAAACTAAAGGAACTGCTAAGGATGATGAAGTGGTGAACGTTGAAACTGGGGGCGATGCACCAGAAACTACTGTCCCTGATATGCCCGAAAAATTAATCCTGAGAAAGAAGAATGAAAATTTTCTACTGAAATCCCTGCTGTCGAGCAGGTAAAAACTACGAGCCCAAACATGACTGCTAATGAACAAGGGAAAAAGACCATGTCTACCTTTTCAAATATTGAGAAAATTGTTACTGGTGACCAGTTAAAAGGTATCGGCTCTTCAACTGCCATGCAGGATTTTGAACCATTTTTTGATGATCCAGAGAATGAGTCCCCCATTCGCCCTGAAGAGACTCTAGGGGATTATTACTATCGATCTTATTCGACGAAGCGAGCCTCTGCCATCCATCAACCAGTATGGAGGTTAAAACTAAGTGATACTTTTACCTATTTGCAAGCTTGCAGAGAGTGCTACAAAGGTATCTATCCTCCGGCGGAGGTCAAACGTCAAGAGGAAAGTACGAATGAGCAGACATATCAAGCGTATCTTTTAGAGACTGCTCAAGCTTCTTCCACTACTCAAAGAATAGTGCGCGAATGGCGCAGCATGAATAAAGAGTGGGATGAGTTTGAGTCGAAAAAATTCAAGGTTGGGTTGGAGGAGGAGAGGGTGAAAAAACTGCTTGTTGATTTAGAGGCTGCGAAAGCCAAATTTAATGATGAAAAGAAGACATAGGAGTGGTCTGCGCTTGGTTGGAAAAACAAAGCAGAAGCAGAAGCCGCGCTACTCGTTGAAGAGCGCCAGAGTTGGAAGGATGCCTGTGCGCGGGACAATAACAAAAGGATCAAGTTGCGCAATGAGATTGAGCAACTAAAAAAGGAAAAATCCGACGCGCTGGCAGCTGTTGAAGAAGCTCGCTCACATCAAGAACGAAGTGAGGAAAAAGAGATAGAAATTAGCATGACCCTTCTTCTTAGAGATAAAGAAATTGCTTATCTGACTTCTATGCTCTTTGACCAGGAAAAAATGAAGGACGGCCTGGATGTGGCAAAGAAAGATTTGCAATTTGTCTTGGTTGAAAAGGCGGAGCTGGCACGCCGACTGGCAGTAAATGACAAAAAGTTGGAGGCTGCTGATGTTGCTCGTGCAACTGCAGAAAGTGTGGCGGAAGCTTTGACAAACAACCTTTCATGGTTGCAATAATATGGGATTGTTAACGTAAGCATCCTCTTTCTCGTACGATATTATCTTTCTTGAATGTCCTCATGTTAAAGTTTATTTGTGCAGATTGCTAACTCAATCTTGAACTCAACCGAGCTGGATGAGGCGGTGGCGCAACTGATGGTGGCGGCGCGGAGTGATGGCTATTCTCAAGGCTACGACAAATGTGCGCTCCATGTTTCCCATGCTTTGAAAGTAAAATGGGATAATACTTAAGCAACAACTTCTGGAATGAATACCAACGCTGCTTTCACTGTTGCTAAAGAGAGATACGATCAACTGCACATCCTTGTTATGGATTTAGTGGACAACGCGCTGCCCCATGATGATTTCGTAGATTGATTAAAAGATATCTTTTCAGAAGAAGAGAAGGAAACCAAAGCTCCTGAACAGGAGTGAACTTGTTTAATTGGTGTTCAATGCTTTTGTAATATGGTTGCTCGAACGCGCATGTATATCTTGACTTATGAATATAATGCTTGAATTACAATTTCTGCATGTAGTGTCTTACTTTGTTTTAGGGTAGATTAAATGAATATGGGAAAAGCTCATGTGTGAACGAAAGACTATATTATGCGCGACAACAAATAATCCAATAATGTTCATGAGACTTGTAAGTATAGCCATGATGTTTTTGTCAAACCAAAAGTAAGTACATGCATTTGTAATAAGGTATAACAGAATGTAAGTAACGACATGTTTATATAATAAGGCGGAACAGCCATTCCATACATGATCGTTAAGATTACATTGATAAACTATGGAAACAAAAATCTTGTATAATACAAGATAAGGCGTAAAGCCATGTACCATAGAAACTGGGATTACATAGTATAGAAATAAATGTAAGTACCAAACTTTGACCCCTTTTAGAAGCGCAAAGCCGAAGTGGGAAAGCTGATAAGATTACATATAGCAATGGCGCAGCTGTTGCGCGTTCCATGTTCGAGGGATATCAGTACCATCTAGGCGTTTAAGGGTGTATGCTTCATTTACAACATCGGGTCCTTCCTATCTTGGAGCCAATTTTTCAGGCTTCTTAACATTAGAAGCATCGTTATCGCGAAAAAACGAAATCTCCTAGTAAGAAAATGCAGATGCGCAATCGCTTGTTATAATACTTCTCTAATTTGGACTTAAATTTTGCTCCGCGAATGGCCGCATTCTCGCGCCTTTCTTCTGCTAGATCAAGATCCAAACGCCTTTGCTCCTCATTGTTCTGTTTTGTAGTGCTAACAGCCTAGGAGATGGGAGACTGATTTCGGCGGGAATCATCGCCTCTGTTCCATAGACCAAGCTAAATGGAGTTTCACCGGTGCTTGTCTTGGGCATAGTACGGTGTGCCCATAATATGCTTGGAAGTTCTTCCACCCATCCCCGCCGCGTCGTGCCAAGGCGGGCCTTGATTCCATCTACCAGTTGTTTGTTGATGCTTTCTACTTGTCCATTACCCTGGGGATGGGCGACGGAAGTAAAAACATGTTCAATTTCCATTTCGTGCATCCATTTTCGAAGTTCATCAGAAGCTAAGTTTGTTCCATTATCGGTGACAATGTGCATTGCCAGTCTAAACCGGAAGATAATTTGTTCCCAAATAAATTTCTGAATTACCATGGCTGTGGTTGAGGCCAATGGCTTAGCTTCAACCCATTTGGTGAAATAATCTACTGCGACAACTATGAACTTCACTGCGCCTGGTGCATCTGGGAAAGGACCGACTAGATCAATGTCCCATTGTTGAAAAGGCCATGACGTAGTTACTGGTACTAATGGGGTTTTTGGGCGCAGGGTTTTCGGAGCATGCCTTTGACAAGATGTGCACTTGCGTAACATTTCGACAGCATCCAAATGCATCCCTAGCCAATAGTACCATGCGTTCATAATCTTGGCTACGACCATGCGCGACCCGGCATGAATACCACATAGGCCTTCGTGGATTTCTCTGACTAAGTATTGCGCATCGTGCCTATCGACACACCGCAAAAGAGGTCCCATATATGACTTTTGATACAAAATGCCATCTGCCATTTCGTAATTCAGGGCCTTACATTGAATCTTTTGTGCTTCTGCCTTGTTTTTAGGAAGAGACCCGTGCTGTAAGAACATGATGGTTGGGGACATCCATGATACTTACATGTTTAAGTGGAACAGATGGATTTCTAAGAACCTCGATTCGAACTTCTTTCGCCAGATGTTTGAAGCTGGTTTCTACAAGCTTGCTCAATGCATCAGTGTGCTTGTTCTCACTTCGATTAACATGAATTACTTTAAAGTGTTTGAACTCACTGATCAACGCCTTCGCTTGTTCCAGATATAAAGCCATAACATCTCCCTTTGCATCATACGCACCGGTAACCTGTTCAGCCACAAGTAGAGAATCTACATGTGCTGTGAGGTTTGTTGCTCCCATTTTGATAGCAAGGCGCAAGCCTGCTAAGAAAGCTTCATATTCAGCTTCATTATTTGTACTCTTGAAATCCAGGCGAATGACGTATGTAAATTCCTGATTATCAGGATTTACCAAACGAAGACGTGCACGGGGTCCATCGTTGTTTGATGCGCCATCAGTAAATAATACCCAAACTCTATCATCAACTATAGGAATTGGGTTTTGAACTGCTTCGTACTCTTCGATCTTGTCTGTTGGTACTTCAGTAATAAAATTGGCTAAGATCTGCCCCTTGATGGCTGGGCGTGGCTTGCATAAAATGTTGTAATCTCCCAACTCAATTGCCCATTTTGCAAGACGTCCTAATACGTCAGGCTTTGACAAAATTTTCCCCAAGTGATAATTTGTCAGAACAGTAATAACGTGACCAGAAAAATACCTGCGCAACCCGCGCGAAGCATGAACAAGGGCAAGAACCAACTTTTCCATGATAGAATATATAGTTTCTAGATTATTTAACATCTCGCTGACGTAATAGATTGGGGTTTGAACCCCTTCTCGTTCAACTAGTAGGACCGCTCCTATTGCCATATTGGATGCAGCAAGATAAATAATCATTGGCTCTTTTTCAAGTGGAGCTGTAAGCATTGGGAGTTGCATTAAACAATTCTTCATATCCTGGAAAGCACTTTCCGCTTCAGGAGTCCGTAAGAATTCACTATTCTTGACGCAATTGCGCAACGTACGAATGAATGGGTAATATTTTGCAGCATGATTAGCTAAGAATCGGTTAAGGGCTGCTAATCTTCCTGCTAAATGTTGCATTTATTTGACATTCGCAGTGGAAGGCATACGCTGAATTGCTTCAACTTTGTCAGGATTTACTTTAAAACCATCCTTTGTAACGATAAAACCGAGAAATTTTCCTTCTTCATTACCGAATGAGCTCTTACTCAGGTTTAACTTCAAGTTTACCTTGCGCAAAGGGTCAAACGTTCTCTGAATATTTGTTAGCATCATTTCTTCTATGTGGCTTATGATGACGAGATCATCGATGTCAGCTTCGACAGTAACCCCAATGTCTTCTCCGAAGATTGTATCCATTAAACGTTGGTAAGTGGCTCCCGCATTGCGGAGACCAAATGGCATTTTTGTGTAACAAAATATGCCTTTCTCCATGTGAAAAGCCGTTTTGTCTTCATCCTCTTTCTTCATTAACACTTGATGGTATCCCTTGTAACAATCAAGGAAACATTTCCATCGAAATGATGCTAGCGAATCAACTTTCTTATCGATCTCAAGAAGAGAATAGCAATCCTTGGGGCATGCCTTATTTAGATCTTTAAAGTCGACGCACATGCGCCACCCACCATTCTGTTTTTGTACCATGACTGGATTTGCAACCCAAGTTTGGTATTTAACTTCGCACAAAATCCCTGCATCTAGTAACTCTGAAACTTGTTCGTTCATGGCTTAAGTTTTCTCAGACCCCAAGCGGCGCTTCTTCTGAACCACAGGCTCTGCTGGTGGGAAAAAGTTTAGACAATGCTCTGCAACGTTGCGTGGGACACCAACCATATCAGCAGGTGTCCAGGAAAACATATCCATGTTTCGAAATAACAGTTGTTTAAGTTTGGTGCGCATTGTTGTGGAGACTGCCGGACCTAACAAAAATGTTTGTTCGGGGTACTTATGATTAAGTATCCACTTCTCTGGTTCATTCGGTGATGGTTTGGCAGCTTTAACCACTGGTTCTTCAATAGACATGATTTCTTTGCGCGCATACATGATAGCCGCCCTGTCTTGGTTGGGAAACCACATGCTGCATGCGGCGTGGAGGTGATCATGTTGAAGTCGCGCTGCGCGTGGTGACCCAATAAAACATCATGGCGAGAAGTTGTTGGAATTACCATAAAATTCACTTCTATTGTGCGCGTGTGTCGTCCATCTGAAAGGCTTACAGGGAAGGTAACTTGTCCAAGAGGAAAGACGGCCTCATTGCAGAACCAGTTAGCGGGAAATCAACCGGCTCTAGGCGCGCCTTGTCCTCTGGATCTAGTTGGCGAAAACATTGTTCATAGATGATATCCATTGAACTTCCTGGATTAATGAACATGTAATCTGTTTGGTAATGTCCGAAAACAACTGTGATTACTATAGGCCTCTCTTCCTGGGGTCCGCCGGGAACAATGGGAAAAAGAACATGCTGCTCGCGCCATTTATCATTACGAAAACGCTGATGATTGCGCTTGCACGTCGCTCCCCCTGAATCATGGTAACCTTTTCATCTTCTTATTACTTGGACCCTCATCACCGCGCACTATTTGTCTCACCTCTTTGTGTACATTCTGAAGTAAATGTGTTAGTTTACCACTCTTCAACGCTTTTTCAATCTCAGTTCGCAAACTGATGCAGTTGTCGGTTGTGTGCCAAGTATCTTTGTGATAGTCACAAAAGAGATTCGGGTCCCGACCCTTCTTGTTCTTCATAGGTTGAGGTTGTTTAAACTGGTAATTTTCTGTGCTCAAAACTTCTGCTGGAGATTTTGTTATAGGTGACCATTGTCGTTCTCGATTCTCTTGCTTAATCGCCTTCTGACTTGTTATTTTATTAATGGTTGCGCGAACATCTATTGGTGAATAAGGAGAATATGAACCTTGATTTGAATCCTTCCAGCCTTTCTTAAACTTCCTGTCACACCCCAACCGATGGCAGAAACATCAAGGCGGGACGAAATAGATTGCTCATTGCTCATAAATACTAAATGGCGACAATATTTATATAAAACCCATATTTCATTCATGACAACATTGTCAAGTACAACATTTGAAGTCAAATACAATAATTCGATATAACAACAAGTACAACATGATTATAACAAAACTAGTCTAGTAAGATAAAATGTGTATCTAAAGCATTTCCTACTAGCTTTCATCGTACGTATCTTCTTCAACCTGTAACATGTTTAAAATACGAGTTCAATGCAAAAGCAAAGGCGAGTACACAAGTTTAGTGAATACATAGCATAAGTATAAAATGTATAACTTGAATCCACATGGTAATTGTAAGCAAAGTATAATCATGCAATACTAGATCAAACCCCTAGTTTCCACAAAAGTTTTAATGAGATCGAGCTTCCATTGCCACAAAAGCGACAAGAGTGAAATAAGAATGATAATCTTAACATAACCCCGACGGGCGGCGTGCTACTCCTATAGCACGATATATGATAAGTTGGGCTAGCTAAGTTAATAATCAAGCATATATAATCTAGCATGTATCTAAGCATAACAAGTATTCATGTATAGGGATTGAGCATGTAAAAGCATAAGTTTGTGATAGTGTATTTTGATACGTTAACATGTTACAACCCAAAAGTGGTAAAAGGTAAATGGGTCGAGTGTACTCACGGTTTTGCTAAGCGTTCCACTTAAGAAATCCCGAGAGCTTTGTTGTGATGTTTAGAGTTTAGCACATTGTCCTTCTACAAGAAGAACATAGGTATTAGTTAGGAGTGTAGCGGAAGACTCGGATTATTCGAGCAAAATTACGAAAATAAGACTAAAGTATTACGTATGAAAATAATCACTAAGACATAGCACTTGTTCTAGACACTATGATAACCTGAATGGGTTTGATATGGTTTCATAGGTTCGAGACCTACTAGAATCGTGACAAGGAACTACATACCTTTAGTGACAAACTTAATAACTCGATAGATGATTATTTAGTCATTGTCAAGGGTTCGGTTTTTAGGATTATGTTATAGTCCATAATTATACAAAGTTATATAATCATGTAGGGGGTGGGAGATGAACCATCCACATTGGTACCTCTTAGTGTCATGTAAGTCAAGTATGAGGTGGGAGGTTTAACCATCCACTTTGGAACCTCGTACGATGTTCACCACCACACAATTACCATAGGTAACAAGGAGAGTACTAGAACAAGAACATAAATAAGAATGTAATGTGTGTCACCATGATATCAAGTAGCCAAGTGAAATACAACCCGGAGAGCACACATTGGCACATGTCAACGGCTAGGCAGGGTTGTGACACTTTAGAACTAGCAAACTACTTGAGATAATGATGAAAATCATCAAGTGATGTATGGTCCCAAAGTTAGGATAGCCCAAGCTAACCCAGGTCGACACACATGAACAAGCTCATGAACTTGCATCACTTGAGAGCTTAAAGTTCCATGAAAACAAAATTATTGTGAGGATAAATCCTCTTTTTTGAATGTCTCAACCTTGTTTTTAAGCCTAACCAATCACAAGAAGTGTTGTAAGCATTTGGACATAGGTTTGAGATGAGTTAGACTCAAGTTTGATAAACATAAACAAAGTTTGAAAGAGTTTGAAATGAAACAGAAAGTTTTGGGACACTTTAAGGGCACTTCCATGTCTGGATTCTCCATAGAGAACCCTTGGATTCAACCCTAAAGATTCTCCAAGTAAAATGAAAGAAGAATCAAGTAAAAAAGACCAAGATTTGAGCAAGTTATGCTCACTTTTGTGAAGGTGGTACAATTTGCCTGAAAATTCTGATTATGAGTGTTCTTGAGATGATTTGAGAGTGATTTAGGAAGGATTAGAGGGTTGTGAAAGTGTCAAATGGCTTGGAGCTGTTGATGCACTTTGTGTTCGTCACTTGTCGAATAGACTAGATTAAGCGTGTGTTGAATATTGTATAGGTTAGAATCGAACACACGACCACAATACAGAGCGTATAGTGTAACTGGGAACAAGTTCTCCCAAACTTGTTATGGAATGGACAAGTTCGCCCGAACTTGTCATGGGATGGACAAGTTCGCCCGAAGTTGTCATGTGATGGACAAGTTCGCTCGAACTTGACCATCCACAATCCGGGCAAACTTGTGTGGCTATATATAGGTGTGTGTTCATTTATTGTTTAAGTTTTTGCAATCCCTATGGGGAGGTGCTGCCGGATTCTCTTCATGAACTCCGCCAGCTGGACTTAAAGATGTATACTCTTTCGGTATGAATGAAGACTTCCGTTGCATCCTGTTTCTACTCCTTTTTTAATAAAATTCTACCGAATCGGTTACGTTTACGCACTAACTTCCGTCTAGAACCGTCTGAACACGGACCTTCAATTGGTATTAGAGCTACGGTTATCACCTACGCTCATGAATTTGGACATGTATGGACATTAGGAGGGGTTTTAGACATAAATCATCAAATAAACATACACTCTACGGACAAACAGTAAAATTGAATGGATAGGATTGTTAGAAAACCATTTTCGACCAGATCTATGGTGGAATCATCTCGAAATTCAAAGAAATAAGGATTCTAGATCGAAAAATGTAAAAAAGGGCTGGTTTAAGTTCGCCCGAACTTGGTGTTGGCCAACCAAGTTCGCCCGAACTTGTATCTTGGAGATCAAGTTCGCCCGAACTTGTCCAGGGAGCCTAAAAAAATTGTTGATCATATTGATGGGATGGGTGTCCAGAAAAAATTTGGCAATAAAAATTTTTTCGAGTTTGCGATGACCAAACCGGGATGTTCGGGGACACCGTCTAGAGCTTCAAAGTACAGATTTGGTGATACGGTCACAAAATTTTGAAGATAACGGGAGAGTCATTGATACCGATGCAGAATGTTTTGGGTGTCGTGACTAGTGAATTTGTTAAATACTGAAAGTTTCGGATTTTAGGGGGAATTTCAGTGAAAATTTCAGTATGGTTAGAATTTGCAAAAATGAGGGAGAATAAAAAATTTTACGATATATGAAGATTCCGGCATTTTTGAAATTCGTGACTGCTACAACAGTATCCAGGTGGTTACCGATTGCAGATTATCGGGAAATGCAGAGGATTGAGATTCATTAGGTATTTCAAGTTGATGTCTAGTTTGAAAGCGGGTGGTTACATAACTGAGTTTGGAGGAGTTGTTTATCAGATTCTGAGGTCATGGTTGTGGATTGACACCTGAGTCACGTGTATGGTTTGGAAGCACATACAACTGCCTATCTTTAACTCTGCTTTGCACATGAATTATTAACTGGACTAACCGCCTGGAGGTAAGGATGCTCTGTAGTTTAAGTTTCCCTGGGTTGCACGCGGTACCATGATTAAGGAAGATGATATAATGGGTTTTTCAGACAAAGTTGTGTACCGGTTGCTGACGAAAGAGAGTATATATTTGGGATTCCGTGATCACAAGAAGTTCAGAGTTTTCAGATTATGATACAGGTTGATGCTTAAGGGATGTAGGATTTAGGTCCTGATCTCTGATGTAGGGTTGGCGCATACACGACTGCTTATCATTAACTCTGCAAAGCAAATGAACTATTTTGATCGGGTAAGCCGAAAATAGGGATGTTTTGTAGTTTCAAGGCTCCATGTTCAGCAGAGATAGCTATATATCTGTTATTGTGACTGAAGAGGAAGAATGTGATTTTGATTACAGACGTATGTGTCTCAGATTGATGCTTTACCAGATTATCTGTTTCCGATGAAGATTTGCTAATTGAGCAGATTATCGATTTGCTGATCAAATCTTTCTGAAGGGTGCTTAACTGCGATTATGGAAATCGGGATTTTAGATTTTCGAGGGTATTCGTTGATTTGAAGTTTTCAGATGCGATGATTCGAAGTTTCTATCAATTGCCGGTTGAGTTTTTGATATTTTAGGAGTGTGCGGAATAAACTCTCGATGCTCAACGCTTATTCAAAAACTGAACTCGGATGCGGTTATCATCGAAATAGAGAAGCTGCTGCATTGATTAGCTTCGAGTTGATGGTTATTCGAGAAAATATGTCGGTCAAGTAAATCAGAGGAGTCGAAAACCATGCAACCAAAAATCTGAACTGGAGTTTTCAGCGGTTTTTAAAGTTGATAATGCAAACCCGGATCATCAATTAAGGGGGAATATGATGACACGTTTCGAAGACATCGGCAGACACCTTGATTAAAGTTGCAGAATATTCAAACATGGCTCAGAGTTTTGAAAGATCAAGATCAAGCTTCGACAGTAATGAACAAGGGGGAAATTGTTGATGCACTTTGTGTTCGTCACTTGTCGAATAGACTAGATTAAGCATGTGTTGAATATTGTATAGGTTAGAATGGAACACACGACCAAAATATGGAGCGTATAGTGAAATTGGAACAAGTTCGCCCGAACATGTTATGGAATGGACAAGTTCGCCCGAACTTGTCATGGGATGGACAAGTTCGCCCGAACTTGTCATGCGATGGACAAGTTCGCCCGAACTTGTCATGCGATGGACAAGTTCGCCCGAACTTGTCATGCGATGGACAAGTTCGCTCGAACTTGACCATCCACATTCCGGGCGAACTTGTGTGGCTATATATAGGTGTGTGTTCATTTGTTTTTTAAGTTTTGCAATCCCTACAGGGAGGTGCTGCCGGATTCTCTCCAGGAACTCCGGCAGCTGGACTTAAAGATGTATACTCTTTCGGTATGAATTAAGACTTCCGCTGCATTCTGTTTCTACTCCTTTCTTAGTAACAATCTACCGAATCGGTTACATTTACGCACTAACTTCCTTCTAGAACCGTCTGATCACGGACCTTCAGGAGGAGTGTTGTATTTATAGGGGGATGATTAGGGTTGGTTTAGAGGTATTTAATGTGGGTTTAGAGGTGATTGGGTGAGGAGAAGTGGTGTGGATCCATGCACAATCGCGAGCCAAAACCAGTCTGTTCCGTCCAGATACGCTTACGGACCAGGCTGGGACACATTTTCTATATTTTGTTTTCTTGTTCAATTTTGACAGGTTTGGAACATTTTTAAGGACATCTTATGATATTTCAAGATGTATTACGGTATCATAAGCATAAGTAACATGTTATAACGTATGTGTATGCATCAAGTGATCGAGATCGAGTATAATATACCACGTATAAAGTATGTATTAAGTATAAAGTCACGTATTGACAAGTATGTCATGTTTTCGAGTATGAACATCATGTGTATGTATTGTATGAGTATGTATAACAAGTATAGGGACAAAATGTATATTTCCATTATGATTTAAGTCTCGATTACAATGTTTACAACGAGATGAAGAATACGAATACAATGATTTCCAAAAATAGAATTACAACACGAGCTTGCTATAAATAGAAAGTTTGGAAAACGCAAGGCGTTACAGTCTCCTCTCCTTTAGGAAATTTCATCCCGAAATTTAGGAAGATGCAACGAAGAGATGCGCATACTTAGTCTTCATATCACTCTCGAGTTCCCAAGTAAATTCAGCGCCACGTTTCCCTTCCCAACGAACTTTTACGATAGGGATTCGACTGCGCCTCAATTGCTTGATTCCTCGGTCCATTAATTTCGACCGGTTTTTCAACAAAGTGCAAAGTATCATTGATTTGAAATTCTTTGAGCGGAACTTGAAGTCCTTTTTCAGCTAGACACCTCTTTAGATTTGAAACATGAAAAACTGGATGAACATTGTTGAGCGTTTGAGGCAGGTCCAGTCGATATGCTACCTTGCCAATCCTTTCCAAGATCTTGAAAGGACCCACGTAGCGAGGAGCGAGCTTGCCTTTCTTACCAAAACGGACAACGCCTTTCCAAGGTGACACCTTGAGGAGTACATGATCACCTATATTAAATTCCAAGGGCTTGCGTCTTTTGTCAGCGTAGCTCTTTTGTCGGCTTCGTGCTTTGAGGAGATTATCACGTATTTGTAAGATCTTGTCTGTTGTCTCTTGTATTAGCTCGGGACCGGTGATTAGTTCGTCTCCAATCTTGTGCCAACAAATAGGCGAACGTCACTTACGACCATACAATGCTTCAAAGGGAGCCATTTGAATACAAGCGTGATAACTATTGTTGTACGAGAATTCAACCAAGGGTAAGTGCGAATCCCAATTTCCGCCAAAATTGATTACCCATGACCGAAGCATATCCTCCAAGGTTTGGATAGTACGCTTGGTTTGACCATCAGACTGAGGATGAAAAGCGGTGCTAAGATTAAGCTGAGTACCAAGGGCGGATTGAAAAGTTTGCCAAAGGCGAGAGGTGAAACGAGCATCACGATCCGAGCTAATATCAAGAGGAGTACCATGACGACTAATTATTTCACTCGTGTAGATACGAGCCAATTTCTCGACTTTGTAATCTTCACGAATGGCAAGGAAGTACGCGGATTTGGTCAAACGATCGATGATAACCCAAATGCTATCATGACCAGAAGGAGTACAGGGAAATTTCGTGATGAAATCCATGGCTATGCTCTCCCATTTCCAGACAGGAATTTCTGGTTGTTCGAGCAAACCAGAGGGACGTTGATGTTCTGCCTTGACTTTGGAACACGTAAGACATTTGGACACGTAAAGAGCGATATCACGTTTCATTCCAGGCCACCAATAGGATGCACGTAAATCATGGTACATCTTATCAGCTCCAGGATGAACGGAGTATCGGGATTTGTGGGCTTCATCCATCAAAGTAGTCCCAATATTGAGATGATCGGGAATCCAGATACGACCATGGTGGTAAAGAATACCATCAGGTTTAGCTTCGAGCGGGTTTTCGACTCCACAATTTAATTCGCTATCGAGGTTACCCTCGTTAATGACGGTAAATTGTGCTTGTCGAATTAACTCGTTGAGTTTTCACACGATCTGGTAGCAACGAACACTCTTAACATGAGTCTTACGTCTAAGTGCATCGGCCACAACATTCGATTTGCCAGGGTGGTAGCGAATATCACAGTCGTAGTCGTTTAACAATTCCACCCAACGGCGTTGACGCATGTTGAGTTCCTTTTGATCAAAGATATGTTGGAGGCTCTTATGGTCGGTGAAGACCGTACACTTCGTACCATAAAGGTGGTGTCCGCCAAATCTTTAATGCAAAACAACTACACCACGCTCAAGGTCGTGAGTAGTATAGTTTTTCTCATGTATTTTGAGTTGCCTCGACGTGTAAGCGATTACTTTGTCCCGTTGCATGAGTACGCAACCAAGACCCTGGTTAGAGGCATCGCAATACATGACGAAATCGTCATTCCCATCGGGGAGAGTGAGGATAGGAGCATTACAAAGCATGTCCTTGAGTGTTTGGAAAGATTCCTCTTGTTCAGGACCCTAAACAAAAGGTTTATCTTTTAGAGTCAACGAAGTCAAAGGAACGACAATCTTTGAGAAGTTCGAGATGAAACAACGATAGTACCCAGCTAGGCCAAGAAACGAACGAATTTCAGAGGGCGACTTAGGTGCAATCCAATTCTTCACAGCTTCTATCTTTGCAGGGTCAACATGAATACCGAGTTCATTGACGGTGTGACCTAAGAATGAACCTCTTTTAGCCAAAATTCACACTTGGAGAATTTGGCATAAAGACGTTAGGTTTGCAATAGCTGAAGAATGAGACGCAAATGTCGTCCATGCTCTTCTTTCGTCTTGGAGTAGATTAGGATATCGTCGATGAATACAATGACAAAATGATCCACAAAAGGCTTACACACGCGGTTCATGAGATCCATAAACACTGAAGGTGCATTGGTCAAACCAAAAGGCATGACCACGAACTCGTAGTGTCCATAACGTGTGCGAAAGGCGGTTTTGGGTACATCTTCCTCGGAAACCCGAAGTTGATGGTAGCCAGAACGGTGGTCAATCTTTGAAAAGCACTTCGCGCCTTGCAATTGATCGAAGAGGTCATCGATACGAGGAAGTGGATAGCGGTTTTTGACTGGGAGCTTGTTGAGCTCACGATAGTCAATACACCTGCGAAATGATCCATCTTTCTTTTTGACAAAGAGAACGGGAGCGCCCCAAGGAGAAGTACTAGGGCGTATAAAGCCTTTATCAAGAAGCTCTTGGAGTTGGCTAGATAGATCTTGCATCTACGAGGGTGCTAGACGATAGGGGGCTTTCGCAACAGGAGTTGCGCCAGGGATAAGATCAATATGAAAGTTGATAGTTCGAGGAGGCGGAGGACCAAGAACATCCTCAGGGAAAACAGAAGGAAACTCACAAATGACAGGAACATCACTTATCCTAGGACCTTTGTCTTTCTTTTCCACAACATGGGCAAGAAAGGCAAAGTACTCCTTACGCAAGTACTTGTTCGCTTTGATGCACGACATAAGCTTGAGACCTTTAGAAGGTTTCTCGCCATAGACGTGTAGAGAATCACCTTGAGGAAGAGGGAGGTGAATAAATTTTTCGGAACAAACAACTTCGGCACGAACTCGCACGAGCCAATCCATCCCTACTATGATGTTGAAACTACCCATTTGCATGGGAATGAGATCGATGGAGAACGTATGATCGTTAAGAATCAAAGAGCAACCAGAAAGAACGGAATCAACGGAGATGGTTTTACCATTAGCGACTTCGACAGCGAAAGGATTAGGCATTTTAGATCGTTCACACTTAAGCAAGGGTTCAAATTCTAGCGATACAAAGCTTCTACCGGCACCAATGTCAAATAGGCATGTAGCATAAATATGGTTCACAAGGAACGTACCGGTAATGACGTCGTTAGAGCTTTGGGCTTGAGCGCAGGTAAGCATGAAAGCTCATCCTTTTGCAGGCTCAGGCTGCTGCTGCTGATGCTGTTGGTTGAGAAGAGGACAAACATTGGCTAGATGATTGATATCACCACATTTGTAGCATGCTCGCATAGGAGCATTCTGACGTTGAGGTTGAGTTTGGTTCGGGTTCGGGTTAGGGTTAGTGTAACGCTTCGCCTTTTGCAACTTTCTATTTTTAGAAAGGACGAATCAGAATCCTATTTTCGGAAATTTGTCGTCTTATAATTGTATCTCATTTTCGAATCATTGTAAATCTGAGACTTGATTGTAATGAAATTTATATTTTATGCGAGATAGACATTATATATACATTGATTCGTGCATACATTCATTACATGATTTCTAAACATGAATTAAATTGTAAATCCTTATCGTGTATTCGTAATTCGTACACGCTTCATTCACACGAGACACTTGATTATTCGATCGCAAAAAGTATAATTATGAAATCTACAGTTGTTACCATCTTAGGAATTTTTAAACTTTAAAAACCCGCTCTTTTCGCTAATAAAACTCTAACTTATGAGGTTCATACTCCCGAAATAACTTGTCACACGATAATACATGTTATGTACATAATATATAACATCTATTAACCTAATATAACATTAAATAACAAAAAATAAGAAAAAAATAAAAAATGGCAGTCCCTATTATTCAGCTTTGGGTTGGGTTTAGTGGACTAGTTTCAAGTCAAAACTCCCCCAAATCTTGTCCAAAGCCCAACCCACTTAAATTCTAATCCCTTCCCTATATAATAAACACTTCCCCACTCCTTATTCCACTTTTGCAAGCCTCCAAACACTTCAAAAACTCTCCCAAACTCAGCTGAGTTTCAGCCACGTTTTTTAAAGTTCCGGCCATAAAAAGTGAGTTTTAACTCATTTCCACTTCAATTTTCTTCTTGTTTCTTCTTCTATAACACTTGTATAACCTCTAGGAAAGTTCTCACAAGTTTGCTTGGGTAAACTAAGGTGAAACGTCACCATTTTTTAGGTCCAAAGTGCACCTAAAATTCTGCTCATTTTCATCTTTTTGATTCTTCATGTTTTGGAAGAAAACTCATGTTTTCTTCATACATTCCTATGTCCTAATGCTCATAATCACTTGTATGGTTAGTTGGGCTTAAAAACAAGGGTGTGGCATTAAAATTTAGAGGATTTATCCTCATAAACTTTTTGTTTTCATGGAGCTTTAAGCTCACAAGTGATGCAAGTCTTGAACTTGTTCATGTGTGTCTACCTTGGTTAGCTTGGGCTATCCTAACTCTAAGACCACACATCACTTGATGATTTTCATCATTATCCCAAGTTAGTTTGCTAGCTTGAAAGTGTCACAACCCCGTCTAGCCTTTGACGTGTGTCAAAGTGTGCTCACCGTGTTGTATTTCACTTGGCTACTTGGTATCATGGTGACACATTTTACATTCTTGTCATATACATTCTTGTTCATATTATTGTTCTAAGACCCTCCTTGTTACCTATGGTAACTTGTGTAGTGGTGAACATCATACGAGGTTCCAAAGTGGATGGTTAATCCTCCCACCTCCTACTTGACTTACATGACACCAAGAGGTACCAAAGTGGATGGTTAATCCTCCCACCTCCTACATGATTATATAAATATATATGTATATATGGACTATAATATAATCCTTAAAGCCGAACCCTTAATAGTGACTAAGTAATCACCTATCAAGTTAATAAGTTTATTACTTATGTGTATAGTTCCTTGTCACGATTCTAATAGGTCTTGAACCTATGAAAACACATTCAATCCTTATGGATTACTATAGTGTCAAAGACAAGTGCTAATACCTTAGTGATTATTTTCGTATTATATACTTTGTCATATTTTCAATCTTAAATCCAAATGTTCCATAATCATCCCAAAATACTCATACGCCTTTGTTTTCCTCTTGTAGGATAACTCGGCGTTCATCCCGTCAAAACAACTACCTTCACGGACTTGTCAAGTTAGAATACTTAGCAAAACCGTGAGTACACTCGACCCACTTTCGTTTATAACACTTTTGGGTGTAACATGTTTTCCATATACAAAATCACAACACACAAACTTTATGAAATGCACAAACAATCCTATATCCATGAATACTTGAATCGTTTACATTCATGCTTATATCTTGGACATTAATTATGTAATACCTTAGTCATTAACTAATTTAGCCTTCGTTTGACATGTATAGCGCTATAGGAAGTAACGCATCCCCCTCCTCATGAAATATAGCAGCCATGTTAAAATATCGTGATTGCGTTAAGGGTTTGACTAGTAGTATTGCATGCCTCGTATATGCTCTTGTAAAGTCATAGTTGCCATGAGGATTTGTTTAAACTTTATTCGTATACGTATGCTATGCTTAAACTTGTGTACTCGCCTGTGCCTTTGCATTGAATTGTTATTTTACATGTTACAGGTTGATGGAGATGATGCTATGAAATCAAAATAGCAAGGACGATAGATACACATTTAGACGTTTAGGTTTAATATTGTTGTATCAAAATTTGTCCCATTAATGTTGTTATTTGAATTTCCCTTGTGTCGTAGTGACTTTTGCTATGAAATGAAATTTGGATTTAATTAATTATTGTCACGTTTAGTTTTATGAGCAATGAGCAATCTCTTTCGCCCCGCCTCGATGTTTCCGCCATCAGTTGGGGTGTGACAGTTAGGGACAATGGCTTGGTTGATTTGGGGTTGGCGACAATGGCTAGAAAGATGCCCCATCCTATTACAGTTGGCGCACTTTCGACACGGGGTGGAAGGGAGATGGTGGTAGGTGCAGCGATCACACCTAAGCCAAGTGCCGGTGTAGTTTCGCTTGGACGGATCGTTGTTTTGGGTGGTGGAGATGGCATTTATAGGTGTAGGGGTAGGCGGAGTGACAACCGCGTTGTTTGAACATAAGCCTTCCGCTTGTTGTTCT
The DNA here is from genome assembly GCA_947069175.1 of Scalesia atractyloides. Classification (NCBI taxonomy): domain Eukaryota; kingdom Viridiplantae; phylum Streptophyta; class Magnoliopsida; order Asterales; family Asteraceae; genus Scalesia; species Scalesia atractyloides. The sequence continues at coordinate 37,304,114 of CAMTDV010000030.1, forward strand.
TGATGTTGTTCTTTTTGGCTTGAGGGGGAGGCGATTCGGTAGTGGTGGTGGTATTGGCGGTGGCTTGCTGCGCATGCTTCGTAGGAACCTTGTCGTAGGCCCCTTGAAGGATGTAATTGTGGTTTAGCTGAATGGTTATGCTGAAGGCTTCTTCGAGGGTTCTTGGGTTTGCGGCGGCTACGTGATTCATGATCATAGGAGAAAGCGAACAAATGAGCTTGGCTATCGCCTTGGGAAGCGTATCCACCTGTTTGAAGCGAGCGATCAGTCCCTCAGCGTCGCTCCCTTGCTGTGTGAGATTCCAGAATTCATTTTCGAGCTTCTGGGTCTCGTGGGAAGGACAGAACTGATGTCACACCCCGACCCGCAGCGGAATAAGAGTCGGGGCATAATTGGGTTATCACCAAAGCTCATGATATTACTATTATGTTTCATATTTATTTAAATCAAAATTACATTCTCAAATATCCAAACATGTCCATACAAATACAAAGAAAATAACCAACTAAACAATTCCAAGCTCTAAACCATTTTATTCTTCTAGGCCAATCCTATGTGTTTCTGGCTGCAGCTGGTTCACCTGTATCATGTGTAAAAAGGGGGGTTTTTGGGTCAACATAAGTTGGCGAGTGAACCTTGTTAGATAAACATTTATAATTGATTTTCTTGTTATTTTATCAAGGAAAAATTGTGCATAATCATAAGTGAGCAAATGATAAATAATCAATCAGCAACAATGTTAACCACAAATTATAACATACAATAACATACCAACAGCATACCATAACATATCAACTTGCATAAATATATAACATGAATGAAACTGTGCGATCAAGGCTCAATCAAACGGAGCCGATCGTATTGCATGTACTGAAAATGATAAATGTCTGTGCGATCAAGGCTCAATCAAACGGAGCCGATCGTATGTTGGCACGCCAGGTTCACGCTCATAATGTAATGGGGAACATGCTCAACGCTCATAATGTAATAGGGAGCGGCGGCCTATGAAATTGCATGTACTGAAAGTAATGAATTGAATCTAACAATAACCACACAAACCATTGAATCAAACTGAATACACATTTGTCCATGATATGATGTATGCACAATAATTTAAGTATAATAAGTAGCAAGACACGTGATACACCCCAAAAACGTGATTAAAATGGGGATTTGTAAAGATTCACTCACATTGGGTGCGTTTGATTGGAGATGGTAAGATGCGCACGAGTTATAAGAGCGGAACAACGAGAATTAACTAGCCTAAATAATAACGGAAAATATAGTAATGAGTGGATTTTATTATTAATTTTAATAGGCTTTTTAGATATATTTTTGTGAGTTTTAGGCTATTTCCTATATTTAAAAACATTATTTTTAAGTATTTTTAATTGATTTTTAAATTAAATTAAATAAATAAAAATAGACCGTTGACCGTTTGACTTATTGACTGTTTGACCGGTTTACTGTGTAAATACATGCGCTGGGTGAGGCTCGAACCCGAGACCTCCCGTACGCGTGCACGCAGCTCTACCAACTGAGCTACGTTTCTAACCCGAAATAATTCTGTTTTTTAATTATACTTATATATTAACTCAACTTATTCAAAATTCTTTTATTTTCAAAAATATTTAGATCATCGAACCGGTACCATGTACAGGTCTCGAACCCGGGACCTGTGCTTTAACGCTACACACAGTCCACCGCTGGACTGTGTGTCTAACTTGGTCATTATACAGATTTTTATTATACTTAACAACTAACGTAGTTTATCCGGTTCAGTTAGAAAAATAAAACATCTTTATAACAGAGTGGGTGCGTGTATCAGGGATCGAACTCGCGGCATGTGTGTAATATTTGCACACAGTCCACCGCTGGACTGTGTGTCTAACCCGTTTAAGATACCAATTTTAATTATTCTTATAATGTTTGTATAGTTCATCTTCTTCGTTAGTTTTTACAGACAGCAGATTACACCATTATATCTTGTTCAATTCGATTGATAAACATTGTACAGACTAATATGAAATGGCAGAGACGATATTTAGAAGTAAACATACTGGTGAACGATTTATCACAGAATTCCGGCAAGGTGTCGGCTCTGTTTTTATGAACTTCAACTGAGCAAGCAAATTAACCGTTTTGATTAGCTAATCGTGGAATTGAAATGCTAAACAAACGTTTACAGAGTGTTTGAATGTTCTTACCGTTTCACAGATGAAAATAAAGATTTCCAGAAATTTTCCGAGGAACTGGAATTATCCGATAACAGCGTCTGAATTCGATTTCAATTGAAAGGTTTGAGTTAGAAATAGCTTAGCAATTGTTAGACCACGACGGTATTGAAAGACTTACCGTTTTGATGAAGAATACGGTTTTCCGGCGAACTGCAGAATTTTTCCGGCGAGTAAAATAAACGTTTTTGATGAACTGAGTGTATGACGAAAGTGAAATGGCGGGTTTGTAGAGTGTTTCTGAGTCGCGAAAGAGGTCTTTGATTGAAGTAATTCAGGTATTGAATATCTTCGGTTATAAAACCGATCATCATTAGAATTTAAGTTAATTCAATGTCTGAATTGATTAGAATCTTCGGTGCATCGGTTATAAACCAGAATTCGCGTTTAATCAAACATTTTGGACGGTTGAATAGCCGATTACGGTTTTTAGTTGGCGCAACCGGTTGATCTATGATTGACTATAAAGCTCATTTGTCTCCTAGAGTTGACAGAAAACAACAAGTGGCGGAGTGGTTATGCGTGTGTGTGTTAAGTCGTTGAGATCTCTTCCGGCTGACCCGGGTTCGAGTCCCGGCAGCCTCATTTTATTTTTATTTATTTTATTTTTACTTTTATCAATTATAATTTTTATAGTTTAGTTTGTTTATTAATTATGTATCATTAAAAATCAAAATAGCCATAAATACGCAACGTGACATTTAAAACTTGATATTCGATTACAAAACGGAGCGGGTTTGGAAACCCGTTTTTGACAAATGTTACAGTATCCCCTACTTTTACGAATTTTGTCCCGAAATTTAAGTAATAGTAGGAGTAGTAGGAAAAAGATGCGGGCATTTTTCACGCATTGAGTCTTCACGTTCCCAAGTAAACTCAGGTCCCCGTTTCGACTCCCAGCGTACCCTAACAATTGGAATGCGACTTCGTCGTAGACGTTTTTCTCCCGAAATCCATGATCTCTACTGGTCTTTCAATAACATGCATAGATTCATCAATCTGAATATCTTCCAGAGGAATGTGGAGGTTTTCATCAGCGAGGCACTTCTTCAAGTTCGACACGTGAAATGTGGGATGAATCCTGTTGAGTTCTTCTGGTAGATCAAGCTTGTATGCTACAGGTCCTACTCTTTCGAGTATCTTGAAAGGTCCTACGTAGCGTGGTGCTAGCTTGCCTTTTTGACCAAAACGAACTACTCCCTTCCACGGTGATACTTTTAAAAGTACATGATCACCAATGTTAAACTCTAAAGGCTTCCGTCGTTTATCTGCATAACTCTTTTGACGACTTTGAGCCGCTAGAAGATTGTTTCGAATTTGATGGATCTTGTCTGTGGTTTCTTGAATCAATTCTGGACCAGTGATTTGAGCTTCCCCAATTTCGCGCCAACATACTGGAGATCGGCACTTACGACCATATAAAGCTTCAAAAGGTGCCATGCCGATGCTTGAATGATAGCTGTTGTTGTACGAAAATTCAACTGATGGTAGATGAGCGTCCCAATTTCCCTTGAAGTCTATGACACATGCTCGAAGCATATCTTCAAGAGTTTGTATGGTGCGTTCAGATTGCCCATCAATTTGAGGATGATAAGCGGTATTGAGGTTTAATCGTGTACCCAAAGCGGCTTGTACGGCTTGCCATGTTCGTGAAGTAAAACGATCATCACGATCGGAAATAATGCTTAACGGTACGCCATGACGGCTTACGATTTCACTGAGGTAGATACTAGGTAACTTCTCGTTTTTGAAATCTTCGCGGATCGGAATAAAGTGAGCTGATTTTGTAAGACGACCAATGATTACTCATATAGTGTCATACCCACCAGAAGTGCGAGGTAACACGGTAATGAAGTCCATGGTTATGTTTTCCCACTTCCATACAGGTATTTCAGGTTGGACCAGAAGTCCTGAGGGTCTTTGATGTTCAGCTTATATTTTGGAACATGAAAGGCACTTGAAAACAAAATCATCAATATCCTTTTTCATTCCAGGCCACCAGTAGGTGTATCGAAGGTCTTGATACCTTTTGTCGGCTCCTGGGTGTATAGAATATCGTGTTTTGTGCGCCACATTCATAAGAAAATCACGAAGGTTATTGTGGTCAGGAATCCATAAGCGATCTAGACAGTATAGAATACAGTCGGATTTAGTTTCAATTTTTTTTAGTTTAGCTCCACAAGACGGCTCCTTGCGTACGTCTCTTTTCTGTTACTGAAACATGCTGGGCTTCTCGGATTTGATCTTTGATGTCGCTTACGATTTTATGCATAATAGTTTTGAGGGAACTGATACGTTTGTAATGGTAAGGTATGTATCATAAAACAAAAACTTCAGCCGTAACGATATTTAAACCTACACGGAACTTTTCATAACCTCCTGGTAATGCTTTTGATCCTTTGCCAAGAATACTTATATATAGGAAGTACCAGCGGCGTATCCACCATATTCTTGTCAAATTTTCGTTGGCTTTATCAGTTAATCATGATCAGTTCTTTGTGACTCTAAAACATAAACAACACAACGAACAAAACTTGAGTCTCAATTCTGAAATGATACATGACTAAATGATGACAGTACCTCTCTCGTTGGTTATGATGAAGGGGTCAGTCTATGTAAAAGTGTGACACAACCCAACTTCTTTAAATGATGAGATTGTGATACGTCGAGATGTATGATGATATGAATGTTAAATCAATGAGTATAGAACAAAACTGTAATATCAAATCACATTAAAATTCTTGGATACATAATTTCCAAATTTTTACAACTGGGGTACGGAAAGATTGAGATAACATAAAGAAAACATTAAAACTAGACGATTGGAGTTGAGTCTTGATTCTTGGTGAGGAAAAACTAGTTGGGTGATTCGTTTGGGCCGTTATTATTTTCAACAGTATCGGCGTTGATGTTATAAGCTCTTCCTCTTGCAGGTGGTGGAGTTTGGTTAGCTTGATTCACCGGATTTGCTTGAGCTTGGGCATGAATGATGTTCACCAAACGTGGACAAGTGTTTCTAAAGTGGTTTGGGTCTCCACAGTTGTAACAAGCCCGCATAGATTGCACCATGGGATAGTTGGGTTGGTAGTATGATTGGGCTAAATGTTGGGTAGGTGGTGGTAGTAGGGGTTGTTGGGCTTGACCCATTATTTGTTGGTGGGTTTGGGTTAAAGGCTGGTGGCGGTTCGTTCGCTGAGGTACGCGACAGGTTTGAACAGTATGGCCTGCGCGACCACAGCCAGTGCAATGTTGGCAGGGACGATCAGGAAAGTGATGGTATTGGCAACGGTTGCATTTTGGTAATGGGCCGGAGTATGGCTTTTTATATGGTGCAGGTGAAGGGGCAACTTGAGTGATGGGTGCAGCAGGGATAGGGAAATTTGCTTGTGTGACAGCAAAGTTTCTTGTGTTTCTATCCCTTTTACCAGTAAACTTCAAAGAGGAACCAGAATGATTTGAAGTTTGAGCCTCGATGGGGGCTTTCTTTTTATCCTCTTTGAATTTACCGTTTCGAATGCGATTTTCGGTGAGTTCGGTAGCTAGTTCCATCGCGGCTTCAAGTGTCGCAGGCGAAGTGCTTAGAACTGAGTCTTGAATTTTTGAGGGGAGACCTCGAATATAGTGTTCAACCAAGCGATACACTGGTGTGAACAAGTTGGGGATCATTTGGTTCAACTCTAGAAACCTTTTGTTGTAGGAAGTATGATCTCCTTCCTTTTGTTTTAACGAGTGGAATTCATCTTCCAACTTCTTGATTTCGCTTCTTGGACAGAAGCGCCTTGTCATTATTTCCCTTAACTCTTCCCATGTTAAGGCCATAGCATCTTCGACTCCTCTCTTACCCTTCTCTGTGTTCCACCAGGTCAGGGCTACTCCAAATAGTCTCCCGGTTGAGTAACGTACCTTGCGATCCTCGGGACAATCGCAATTGAGGAAAGTGTTTTCCATTTCCTCAAACCAGTGGAGGAGAGCAGTGACACCTTCGGTCCCTTCAAATTTCGGGGGATCACAAGACTTGAAGTGTTTGTAAGAGCACTTTTTGGAGGGAGGGTTGTCGACGTTCTGGTCCTCTTGATGGGGAGGGTTAGTAGGATTTGTAGCGAGGGCTTGTTGTACTTGAACCACAATGTCAGGAAGCACCGTGGCCATTTGTTTCGCGATTTGTGCGGCCAAGCGTTCGTGAGACCTTCCTAATCTTTTACCCCCTCGTTGTTGTCTAGCCGACATCTACAGGAACATACATAAGAAGATTGAGAGTTTATGGAGTCTTTTTAGGTGTCATGTGTCTTTAAGAAAATGAAAATAACATAAATATCAATAATGCAACTACATCCATAGGATGTCTTGGGTTTGCTCATGTTGGGCCTCAAATGTCCCCCATACCTTCACCTGTATAGTCATGTGGGCCCCCATGGCTATTGGCTTGGTAGGATTCACATTAGTATTGGCGATTTAACACTAGCATCACCCGAATGCAAACCACAAAATATGTTTACGAGATGTATGGTCGGAATGTGTCCAGATGTAGACACAATGACAACTCAAAGTGGGGTTAGCTCACACAACGTTTGGTATAGCATGCTTTGGCCTAATAGGTACTTTGTACTCTCATCGTTAGTCCCCAGGTAGGCAAACTGGTCCTTTATTTTGGATTTATACGAATGCCAGCCTAGACAGGACGTTCCGACTACCGGTACTGGTACCCTTCCAGTTACTACATGCCCGTCATGAGAACTCACTTTGATGAGATTTGAAAATACAAAAATCGTTGTAAAAGCAATCATGAAAACGATGTGGTGTGTGCTTTCATGGATATGATATGTTATGAGAATATGATTCATGATAGGCATAATACGATAATATATACTTATGAACATGCTTGCATAACATTGAATGTAACATTTAACATAAAACATATAAGCATCATGAAATTTGGCATGTAACACACGAAAATCTTAAAAATTTCTAAACAACTATAGTATAGGCTCTAAGGGTCTAATAACCTATCCTATATCCCTATAGTCATGGCTCTGATACCAATCTGTCACACCCCGACCCGCAGCGGAATAAGAGTCGGGGCATAATTGGGTTATCACCAAAGCTCATGATATTACTATTATGTTTCATATTTATTTAAATCAAAATTACATTCTCAAATATCCAAACATGTCCATACAAATACAAAGAAAATGACCAACTAAACAATTCCAAGCTCTAAACCATTTTATTCTTCTAGGCCAATCCTATGTGTTTCTGGCTGCAGCTGGTTCACCTGTATCATGTGTAAAAAGGGGGTTTTTGGGTCAACATAAGTTGGCGAGTGAACCTTGTTAGATAAACATTTATAATTGATTTTCTTGTTATTTTATCAAGGAAAAATTGTGCATAATCATAAGTGAGCAAATGATAAATAATCAATCAGCAACAATGTTAACCATAAATTATAACATACAATAACATACCAACAGCATACCATAACATATCAACTTGCATAAATATATAACATGAATGAAACTGTGCGATCAAGGCTCAATCAAACGGAGCCGATCGTATGTTGGCACGCCAGGTTCACGCTCATAATGTAATGGGGAACATGCAGCTCATAATGTAATGGGGAGCGGCGGCCTATGAAATTGCATGTACTAAAAGTAATGAATTGAATCTAACAATAACCACACAAACCATTGAATCAAACTAAATACACATTTGTCCATGATATGATGTATGCACTAATTTAAGTATAATAAGTAGCAAGACACATGATACATCCCAAAAACTTGATTAAAACGGGGATTTGTAAAGATTCACTCACATTGGGTGCGTTTGATTGGAGATGGTAAGATGCGCACGAGTTGTAAGAGCGGAACAACGAGAATTAACTAACCTAAATAATAATGGAAAATATAGTAAATGAGTGGATTTTATTATTAATTTTAATAGGCTTTTTAGGTATATTTTTGTGAGTTTTAGGCTATTTTCTATCTTTAAAAACATTATTTTTAAGTACTTTTAATTGATTTTTAAATTAAATTAAATAAATAAAAATATAAAAATGTGTTGACTTTTTCGCTGACCGTTGACCGTTTGACTTGTTGACTGTTTGACCGGTTTACTGTGTAAATACATGCGCTGGGTGAGGCTCGAACCCGAGACCTCCCGTACGCGTGCACGCAGCTCTACCAACTGAGCTACGTGTCTAACCCGAAATAATTCTGTTTTTTAATTATACTTATATATTAACTCAACTTATTCAAAATTCTTTTATTTTCAAAAACATTTTTAAATCATCGAACCGGTGCCATGTACAGGTCTCGAACCCGGGACCTGTGCTTTAACGCTACACACAGTCCACCATTGGACTGTGTGTCTAACTTGGTTATTATACATATTTTTATTATACTTAACAACTAACGTAGTTTATCCGGTTTAGTTAGAAAAATAAAACATCTTTATAACAGAGTGGGTGCGTGTATCAGGGATCGAACTCGCGGCATGTGTGTATTATTTGCACACAGTCCACCGCTGGACTGTGTGTCTAACCCGTTTAAGATACCAATTTTAATTATTCTTATAATGTTTGTATAGTTCATCTTCTTCGTTAGTTTTTACAGACAGCAGATTACACCATTATATCTTGTTCAATTCGATTGATAAACATTGTACAGACTAATATGAAATGGCAGAGACGATATTTAGAAGTAAACATACCGGTGAACGATTTATCACAGAATTCCGGCAAGGTGTCGGCTCTGTTTTTATGAACTTCAACTGAGCAAGCAAATTAACCGTTTTGATTAGCTAATCGTGGAATTGGAGTGCTAAACAAACGTTTACAGAGTGTTTGAATGTCCTTACCGTTTCACAGATGAAAATAAAGATTTCCAGAAATTTTCCGGCGAACTGGAATTATCCGATAACAGCGTCTGAATTCGATTTCACTTGAAAGGTTTGAGTTAGAAATAGCTTAGCAATTGTTAGACCACGACGGTATTGAAAGACTTACCGTTTTGATGAAGAATACGGTTTTCCGGCGAACTGCAGAATTTTTCCGGCGAGTAAAATAAATGTTTCTGATGAACTGAGTGTATGACAAAAGTGAAATGGCGGGTTTGTAGAGTGTTTCTGAGTCGCGAAAGAGGTCTTTGATTGAAGTTATTCAGGTATTGAATATCTTCGGTTATAAAACCGATCATCATTAGAATTTAAGTTAATTCAATGTCTGAATTGATTAGAATCGTCAGTGCATCAGTTATAAACCAGAATTCGCGTTTAATCAAACATTTTGGACGGTTGAATAGCCGATTACGGTTTTCAGTTGGCGCAACCGGTTGATCTATGATTGACTATAAAGCTCATTTGTCTCCTAGAGTTGACAGAAAACAACAAGTGGCGGAGTGGTTATGCGTGTGTGTGTTAAGTCGTTGAGATCTCTTCCGGCTGACCCGGGTTCGAGTCCCGGCAGCCTCATTTTATTTTTATTTATTTTATTTTTACTTTTTATCAATTATAATTTTTATAGTTTAGTTTGTTTATTAATTATGTATCATTAAAAATCAAAATAGCCATAAATACGCAACGTGACATTTAAAACTTGATATTCGATTACAAAACGGAGCGGGTTTGGAAACCCGTTTTTGACAAATGTTACAACTGATCTCTCATGAGCTGCTTAAGCTCGTCCCAAGTTAGAGCATGAGCTACTTCGTTGCCATGATTGTTGCATTCAGTAGTCCACCACTCGAGGGCTATCTGGCGAAAGACCCAGGTAGAGTTAAGGGTTCGAAGGTCCTTAGGGCACCCGCCTGAATAAAAGTAAGCTCCATCCCATCAAACCAATTGATCATGACTGTGACACCGTCCATGCTAGTGAATTCGACTGCTTTACAGGCCATGAAATGCTTGAATTGGTAGGACGTTTTTGGGGCTTCGGTTTTCGAATCGGCAGAGGATTAGGTGTCTCGGTATGGATGGTTTGAAGTTGGCTGACAATATCAGGGATGACACGGGCCATTTGATCGGCCATTTGCTCGGTGAAAAGACCAACGAGTTCCTGCTTGGAGATGGAGTCTTCATTGTTGTTATGGTTGGACCCCTTGTTGGACCTCTTGGACTTCTTGGATGAGTTTGGGGAGTTCATATAGAGGTTCAACATAGAAGAAAAAGGGAATGAGACTTGATCATAATATGGGAATAACAGGTTTTGCATGTATAAGCATGTATAAGGTTCAAATAGGGTTCACATAAGATTGCATGGGTTTATCAAGTATAGCATGTATAATCACGTGTGAATGCGAATAAAGAGTATAAATTTAATGTGTTCAAGAGAATTAGTATTGTTTTTTATTGCGATAAATGTGCGAGTTGTGTAAAGGTTTGAAATAAATAAGGTAACAAGTATAAAATCACATAAAAATTGAGATAACATAAAAGATTGGCTCAATAGAACATGGGATTGTTTCGGGTAGAGAAACGTCGATTATTCCAAAGTGATTCGTAAGATCCTTCGAGTTAGGGAACATGCTTTGGCCTAATAGGTAAAACGCTCTCGTCGAGAAGCGATTAACGACATTTTACCCTTCCAGTTACTACATGTACCTAGTCGATCGAAAATTCGAGACTTTGGCGAGATTGAAAATCGAGGAACGAGACTTAATCGACAAGGTGCGGGTTTCATCCCTAACTTGACGATTTCGTACCCTAAGTGTGGTTGTTTCTTACTAAACGAGGAGCATATTCCGACTCGTTTGTAAGATCCACTAGAGTATGAAATGGAAGTTTCCATCAAGATGTGGATATAACTCCTAACTTGATGGTATAACTTCGTGAAAAATCGAATATGCGGAATGAGGGATTTCACCAAAACTTGTAAGTCATTGGACCTATGTTGGTGCAAATCGTCTCGTTTGCATCATGAGTGTCTTCAAGTCTTCACGTGTATTATGTAAAATGTCTTAGAAAAGACATTATGTAAATTTTAAGACCAAAAGATAAGGAAGAAGCAATGAGGAAGAATGAAGTTATAAGCATAAGGCAAGAATGGTCAAAAAATGGACACTTAAACTATAAACTAGGTCGAACATGGCAATTCTACCAAATTCCCTATAGTTATGGCTCTGAGAGCATTCACATCCTGAGAATCAAATTATGTGTGTGGGGTTTTTAAAATATAAAGAGTATAAAAAGTGATTGTGAGTGGAGGAGAGAGAAAATATTATTGTTTATCTGTATATTTGGGGGGACACTGTTCACCCCATATACTTTTTTAATATATATTGAAAGTGATTGTGAGTGAAGGAGAGAGAAAATGTAATGATAAAGGTATAAAAATATTATTTAATTGAAAAGGAGAGCGAAAAAGTATTCGTTTTTAGTGGAAATATATTGATATAGGAGTTGTTTTTTAGTGGAATGTATGTATATTTTTGGTGGGTTGGATGTGAATGCTCTAATACCAATCTGTCACACCCCAACCGATGGCGGAAACATCAAGGCGGGACGAAATAGATTGCTCATTGCTCATAAATACTAAACGGCGACAATATTTAAATAAAACCCATATTTCATTCATAACAACATTGTCAAGTACAACATTTGAAGTCAAATACAATAATTCGATATAACAACAAGTACAACATGATTATAACAAAACTAGTCTAGTAAGATTAAAATGTGTATCTAAAGCGTTTCCTACTAGCTTTCATCATGTGTATCTTCTTCAACCTGTACATGTTTAAAATACGAGTTCAATGCAAAAGCAAAGGCGAGTACACAAGTTTAGTGAATACATAGCATAAGTATAAAATGTATAACTCGAATCCACATGGTAATTGTAAGCAAAGTATATACTAATCATGCAATACTAGATCAAACCCCGAGTTTCCACAAAAGTTTTAACGAGATCGAGTTTCCCTTTCCACAAAAGCGACAAGACTAAAATGAGAATGATAATCTTAACATAACCCCGACGGGCGCGTGCTACTCCTATAGCGCTATATATGATAAGTTGGGCTAGCTAAATTAATGATCAAGCATGTATAATCTAGCATGTATCTAAGCATAACAAGTATTCATGTATAGGGATTGAGCATGTAAAAGCATAAGTTTGTGATAGTGTATTTTGATACGGAAACATGTTACAACCCAAAATTGGTAAAAGGTAAATGGGTCGAGTGTACTCATGGTTTTGCTAAGCGTCCCGCTTAAGAAATCTCGGGAGCTTTGTTGTGATGTTTAGAGTTTAGCACCTTGTCCTTCTACAAGAAGAACATAGGTATTAGTTAGGAGTGTAGCAGAAGATTCGGATTATTCAAGCAAAATTACGAAAATAAGACCAAAGTATTACGTATGAAAATAATGACTAAGACATAGCACTTGTTCTTGACTCTATGATAACCTGAATGGGTTTGATATGGTTTCATAGGTTCGAGACCTATTAGAATCGTGACAAGGAACTACATACTTTAGTGACAAACTTAATAACTCTATAGATGATTATTTAGTCATTATCAAGGGTTCGGTTTTTAGGATTATATTATAGTCCATAATATATACATATTTATATAATCACGTAGGAGGTGGGAGGATGAACCATCCACTTTGGTACCTCTTAGTGTCATGTAAGTCAAGTATGAGGTGGGAGGTTTAACCATCTACTTTAGAACCTCGTATGATGTTCACCACTATACAAGTTACCATAGGTAACAAGGAGGGTACTAGAACAAGAACATAAATAAGAATGTAAATGACAAGAATGTAATATGTGTCACCATGATATCAAGTAGCCAAGTGAAATACAACCCGGAGAGCACACATTGGCACATGTCAACGGCTAGGTGGGGTTGTGACACTTTAGAACTGGCAAATCACTTAAGATAATGATGAAAATCATCAAGTGATGTGTGGTCCCAAAGTTAGGATAACCCAAGCTAACCAAGGTGGACACATATGAACAAGCTCATGAACTTGTATCACTTGTGAGCTTAAAGCTCAATGAAAACATAATTATTGTGAGGATAAATCCTCTTGTTTGAATGTCTCAACCTTGTTTTTAAGCCTAACCAACCACAAGAAGTGTTGTAAGCATTCGGACATAGGTTTGAGATGAGTTAGACTCAAGTTTGATAAACATAAACAAAGTTTGAAAGAGTTTGAAATGAAACGGAAAGTTTTGGGACACTTTAGGGGCACTTCTAGGTCTGGATTCTCCATGGAAAACCCTTGGATTCAATCCTAAAGATTATCCAAGTAAAATGAAAGAAGAATCAAGTAAAAAGACCAAGATTTGAGCAAGTTATGCTCACTTTTGTGAAGGTGGTACAATCTGCCCGAAAATTCTAATTATGAGTGTTCTTGAGATGATTTGAGAGTGATTTAGGAAGGATTAGAGGGTTGTGAAAGTGTCAAATGGCTTGGAGGAGTGTTTTATTTATAAGGGGATGATTAGGGTTGGTTTAGAGGTGTTTAATGTGGGTTTAGAGGTGATTGGGTGAGGAGAAGTGGTGTGGATCCGTGCACAATCGTGAGCCAAAACCAATTTGTCCCGCCCAAATACCCTTATGGACCGTAAGGACCGGGCCAGGATACATTTTCTGTATTTTGTTGTCTTGTTCAATTTTGACGGGTTTGGAACATTTTTAAGGACATTTTATGATATTTCAAGATGTATTAAGGTATCATAAGCATAAGTAGCATGTTATAACGTATGTGTATGCATCAAGTGATCGAGATCGAGTATAGATATCACGTATAAAGTATGTATTAAGTATAAAGTCACGTATTGACAAGTATGTCATGTTTTCGAGTATGAACATCATGTGTATGTATTGTATGAGTATCTATAACAAGTATAGGGACAAAATGTATATTTCCATTATGATTCAAGTCTCGATTACAACGTTTACAACTAAATGAAGAATATGAATACAATGATTTCCAAAAATAGAATTACAACACGAGCTTACTATAAATAGAAAGTTTGAAAAACGCGAGGCATTACACTTTCGACTACCCTTACTCAGATCCTGAGGGCGATTCTGAGGTAGTGGTGGTCTGTTGGAATTAAGGTTTCGCTCTGTTGTCGTAAACTTTGGCTGCTGCCATAAGTTTGTCCAGCTCTTCGGGAGACCAGTAGTTCCAGAGAGTACTTTTATCATTTCATCGCATCTTACTGCATATTTGAACTGTGCGCGGATAAGATCTTCATGTACATCTCCAATTTCTATAACGAGTCATAAAATCCTCTAGGCTCCTATCATCTTCCGCCAAATGTTCATCACATCTGAGGAATCTCTGACGTAGCGCCATTGTTGACTAAAATGAGTGAGGACTTTCTCCTTAAGGTCATTCCAAGAGGAAAGTTTACCTGTGGGTAAGTTATCGAACCATAGACGCGCAACGACGGTAAGAGTTTGCACAAATAGATGGCACCACATTGGTATGGTCTAGCCCCCAATAAGCCTTGCGCCAGTGAAGAGGCGCATGTGATCATCGGGATCAGTTAAACCAATAAACTTCCCCACATTGGATGGTAATTTGCTCGTTCTAGCGGAGCCAATGTTATTTCCTTCACAAATTTTGATTGCTCAGCTGCTTCAGTAGGTCTATACACTAGATTATAATCGTGCTCCGCCTTAGGGTTATATGTTGCACGGATTTTAGGCTTATAGTTAACATGATCCGTAGATAAACGATTGAAAACACTTACGCTGTCTCCTTCATCATAAGTCATATCGTACTCATCATACTGTGTGTCCCGCTTTTATAACAGTCGCGGGCCCAATCGTGAGTGAACAGATGTACGACGTTGAGTATTATCTTCCTGTCTTCGAATACAAGAATGAGTAGAATTATTCCTGGTCCGAGAATACATCTCAGTTTCTTCTGCAGATACATGCGATGGTGCACGAGCACGGATCTGTGAATTGTAACTCAACACTCAAGGTGCCGGCGAAGCACGGACCTGAGGAGCATTGACCGAAGCTTGAAAAGCTAGAGTTCCGGTCTGAGCACAGAGTTTTCCGTCGACAGGGGTTTCGTCAGGTCGCAAAATCGATGCAACATCAACATGTGGAGCTGCTGGAGTTACTGGAATGCTCGTATGACCAAGATCATGTTGAGCATCAGCTTCACAGGAAAACTCTTCTTTTACTTGTCCGTCGATCAGAGCACCATGAGCAACATGACGAATCTCAGATCGAGGACCTAACAGATGAGATGAACCATCAGCGATGATACTGATGATTTAGGCGAAACAAACGAAAAGATGAGAAGAAAAAAAGTAATCGGTGGGCGCCAATGAAGAAACACCAGATCTAATTGATCGGAATCAGATCAGATACGTGGTGAGGGTTTCCGCATAAAAGGTTAATCCTCCGATTGTTCGCCGTATTTAAATGGATCCCCGATGAACCCTGCAAAACAGAACACCACTCGCCACTGGGAGAATGTGGGTTCTCTCCGTGACCACCCTCCGGCGTGAGAATAAGTACAGGCTATCGGAATAGTAAAGTGAAGTAAGAGAGAGAGAAAGTAAGTGAGAGTGAATGCCTTACTTGATATTGAAGCCACTTATTTATAACCGGATTTTGGGCGCAAAAAATGAGAGATGAAAAAGTTAACGGAATCTTTACAACGCCATTAGTTGGTTAACTCATCATCCAAGCACACGGATCACATTTCGATCAACGGCTAGGGTGTTGCCACATGTCAACTGTCCTCATCCAGATCTGCTCATGGAAACCTGCCATCGTCATGACTCATGAGAGATCACCCGATTGTGCCACGTGTCATTCTGTTATAACCGAATGTGTCCTTGCACGATTGAGCCTTTATTGCTTCTAGAACATTTTACAGTTGTGATCTCCTGATCTGCTATCACGTGTCTTTTCTGTTGTAACAGAAAAGATTCCTTTTGTCATTTACTCCGGGTTCCTGCGCGCGGAAGTCAATCAGATTAGAAAACTATTATTCAAGTTTAACTGTTTCCTTGCGCGAGCCCGTGCAAGGTAGCTAAATGATTTAAAGGTCTTCAGTTGTCCGGCGCAAGGGTAAATGCAGCTTGTTCTTTGTGCTCTAGTTTGCGCAAGGGTTACCCTTGGATAATGGTGGTATGGTTCTTGCTTGGCGCAAGGTTTTTGGGACCATACTCCTTCAGCCATAAATCACAAAGATCTTGTGGCTAAGAATCGTTCTCACGGTTTTCACACTTCAAACCGTTTTCTCCATATCCTAACACTATATATATATATATATATATATATATATATATATAATATGCATATTCGAATGGCAACTTTGGTCATTTACCACTTACTTAAAAAGTACAAGCTTTAAAAGCTTAGGTTACAAGTTTATAAGCTGAAAAACCCGGAATTATCAAATAACAATACCTGCTAAATAGGCCCCAAATGAGCGGCCAAGAAAACCCAAAATCTCATTTCAAATTTCAAATCCAGAGCCCCCTTTCCCTCTTTTCGTCCTCTCTCTCTCTCAAATATCCTGGATCTGGGATTCTCTCTCTTCACAAGTTACCATAAACCACTGCTTGGGAGGAGCAATGGCCGCTGTTCGAGACACTTTCCCTCATACGGTTGACGTGGTCGAGAATGGAGACGCGGGTAGAGGAGAACGGGGGCCGATAGAACCCTAGCCGCCGCCTGATGGGGTGGTTTTGGTTTATCTCATTTGAAGGTTTGTTGCTTAAAACAGGTTTTCAGCTAAGATCTTAATCTGCACAATCTTTATTTACAGTTTTTTCCCCTCTTTTTATCTTGGTTCCTTATAATACTTTTTAGGGTTCTTGATTTCAGAGATAAATATTGAACCATTTGGTGTGATTGACAAGTCCCAATGGGGTTGAATGGAAAATCAGAAGAAAATGGAATTGTTGTGAAGAAAAACATCACTAGAAGGGTTGTAAACGAACAAGATGCTCATCATCCACTCCCTCATGTCCATGCTTCATGTCTTCAACTTATAAACTGGTAAAGAGTAATTAAAAGTTATATACTTATTGTTAAAAAAAGTTATATCCCAGTTGATTTCATTATTATTTGCTACATATTTTTCAAACTTGTGCAGGTAGGTGATGGCGACTCTGATCAATACTGATGGGAGTGGGCAGAAGGCATGACCACATCACGAACCACTTATAAATTGGATACTTAGCACCCGGGTTCAGACCTTGCAAGTGAAACTGTTGCTTCTATGGCTGCTGCGGAATGAATTCAAGTTGCTTATACAAAATGCAACAAGATTCTTGATAGATGCTCTCAATAGAAACTCCCGAACATAGTGTACCTATGGTAAATTTAGTATAAGTGTTTTTTCATACTTTTTAGTTCGCCCATGTCATAGGATATACCTATGGTTCTGGGCCCATTTGACCCGTTTCGCTGTTTTAGATTTAAGAAAGATTTTGATTTTTAAACGGGTTTTCATTTAAACTTTTTCTGTTTATTCATCATTGTTTAATTTCTAACCAACTTACAATGCATTTGATTTTAATTTTATTTTTGGGAAAACTACTTAAATTATAATTTTTTTTTGGCTTCAGAAGTAACCTAGGTAGCAATCTCATTAGCAATAGATATTCTTTGGCTTTAGAAGTAACCTAGATAGCAATCTCATTAGCAGCAATCTCATTAGCAATAGATATTCATAATTTTCCAAAAATCACACCAGCAAATGATGTTTACAAAATTCTTTTAGCTCTTATAAACAATTATTCTTATCCATATCTCAAATTAAATATGCAGATGGCCTAACATAAGATCAAAGTTGCTGCTTCTATATGGCAAATTTTGCACAAAGTTTTGTACCAACTGCAGTTATGGCAAGGGAAATCTTATAGTATAACATGGGAACAAGGTTTTTGACATATTAATTTTTGTTTTGGTAGATGACAATTCTGATAGTTTGTTTTGGTCTTTAAACAAATTCTTTATATTCTTTCATTGAATACCAAATTGGCTATTTTAGTATGTTAAAAGCATCACAAGCCTGTATATAGTGATACCTTTTGGACCGAAAACTTAAGCTATTGGGCAGTCTTGTAAACATGCATGTGTTCTCAACTCCTTTCTAAAAAAAATTAAATTTAAAAAAATATTATTAGTATGTTAAGAAATGTGTTTATTTTACATGAAATAGATAATTTTCTAAAAAAATATATTAGTATGTTAAGAAATGTGTTTAATTTACATGAAATAAATAACAATATTTTTTAAATGGCTGTATATATATTTTTTAAATTAAAATTATGACATTAGTAAGAAGAGTGGCTTTTTTCATATTCTGCTTTCCATCCATTTGAAATTTTGAATCATTCCAGTATATTTACGTGGCATATCAATCATGTTAAGTGGTATTAACTAGATATTACGGATACAGGTAACGATATTGTTCGGTTAGAGTCAGTCTGGTTCGTCACGTTAGCGAGGGAAAACACTAAAAGGAAAAAGAGTAAACTTCCGTTTTACTCCCTGTGGTTTGGTCGTTTTAATGGTTTTGCCCCAATCCTTTAAAAATAGCCATTTTACTCTCTGATCTTTGAAGCTTATCTCGATTTCACTCCCGCCCTAACGTCATCCAATTCCTCAGTTAAATACTGGTCACGTGCCCCTCCACATGAGGGGCATTTTAGTCTTTTTCCTATCCTCACTAAAAAGATATTTTCTGTAATCTAAAATGGTTGAGCTCTGCTGACATCATCAATGGTGAAAATGCCTAATTATTTTTTAGCTTTCTAGATCACACAGAAAGCAAAAAGAAGAAGAAGTTGCAGAGACCTTGACAATGACGAAGAAGATTCCTTTTCTACCCAAAACTACACGTTTCACTTTTAGGTCTTTATAAACAACCACTTCAGATTTACAAACAATTGTAGCCTTTTTTAACACTCGTTGGCTTAATTGATGCTTATTAATCTGGAATTGAACATTTGAGTGTTTTCAGGATCAGTAATTTGATTATGAAGTGGTAACTGCTCAGTTGGAGGTACAAGAAGCTGAGATTTGCATCTGATTTTGGGGGTTTATGTGAAGATGAAGGTAGGGATTGCGGCAAAGTTGATTGTTGATGCGCTGTTGCAGCGGTTTCTCCCGCTTGCGAGGCGTCGAATCGAAGCAGCACAAGCACAGGTATGGATAATGGATGATTTGTTCATTGACTGTTATTATCAGTTCAGTTACATTGTGTTTGCTTTTTAATTACATGACTATAGTTAGGGTTTGTGTAAGATGATTGTATTATAGTTATGTATGCTTGTAGATGTAGCTGATATTTGATCATTTTGTGATCATCAATCATTAATTAGTGGCACTGTGAATAATGTATTAATTGGTCGTTTTTTAATATCATTTTAGGGAGGATAGGAAAAAGACTAAAACGCCCCTCATGTGAGGGGCACGTGATCAGGATTTAACAGAGGAATTGGATGACGTTAGGAGCGGGGAGTGAAATCAAGATAAGCTTCATAGATCAGGGAGTAAAATGGCTATTTTTAAAGGATTGAGGCAAAACCATTAAAACGACCAAAGCACAAGGAGCAAAACGGAAGTTTACTCAAGGAAAAATATGGAAAAGAATAAAAGTAGAGGGACTAAAGTGCATAATAACAAAGTTAAACTAGAAAGGCTAAACATGTATATTCAAAAAGTTAAAATTGAGTGGTTGTATAATAAATATAGTAAAAAACAATGGGTGTAATTAGAAAATCAACTATAAGACAAAATTCTTGGCTACTTTAGCTTAGCTGAGGTTGTTTTATAGTAATTTACAATAATTTTATATCGATTAAAGGATTCAATGGGTCTAATGAAACCCGATTCTTTGTACGGTTTCGAATGTATGAATTATTTAATTATTATCTATAAAGCTCATGACGCACAAATGCTACAAATAAAAAAAGCCAATAGAAATAGTATACAATATATCACGAGAGGATTGATAAACTAACAGAAAACGAGTACCGAGTCATGAATTGTAACCCTGCCGCATCACGCGGGTTTCATACTAGTGTATATATACTATTAGATTCTAGATCCAAAGGTGTAGATTCTTTCTTACACTTCTTACAAAACACACTTTTTTTACAATAACTCCACCATGTGTGTGTGTATATATATATACACACACACATGGTGGAGTTATTGTAAAAAAAGTGTGTTTTGTAAGAAGTGTAAGAAAGAATCTACACCTTTGGATCAAGAATCTAATAGTTGAGATCATAATGAAAAATTGTAAATAATGTTACTATTAAACATATTAATTTTCTAGATTACGGGTATAAAGGTAAATTTAACATTTTTAAATTAAGAAAGTAACATTAATGCACATGCAACTTACTCTCGTCTTTTTTAAACGTCATTAACTTTTTAAAACGTAATCTCTTTTTAAAAAAAAAAATTACACCATAATAATGAACGTTTTTTATCTTTAATATGAGTACCATATTGCTATACTTATATAGAGAAAAAAATATGTTTCGATTAGATGTTTTGTCTATGTTCATACAGTGGTGTTTTAATTGTATTGTGATTCAAAGCGTGGTGTTTTAATTGTATTGTGATTCAAAGCGTGGTGTTTTAAACACATCATGGAATGCAGGTGTAAAACACTATACGGTAAACATGCGAAGAACATCTACTGGAATCTAGGTTCAAAACACCATGGTGTTTTAACATATGGAATCTGGAATATCTACTAGCATGCATGTCACACCCCGACCCGCAGCGGAATAAGAGTCGGGGCATAATTGGGTTATCACCAAAGCTCATGATGTTTACTAAAATGTTTCATATTTATTAAATTCAAATTACAACTTAATATTCAAATCAAATCCATACAATTACAAGGAAATGAAACTAAGTAAAACAATTCAAAGCTTATACTGATTTATTCTTCTAGGCCTTCCTATGTGTTTCTTGCCTCAACTGGATCACCTATATCATGTGTAAAACGGGGAATATTTTGGGTCAACAAAAGTTGGCGAGTGAACCTTGTTAAAACATTATTATTGATTCCTTGTTGTATTTAGTATTGAAAAATTGTGCAATAATCACATGTGAACAAACGTATGTATATAACAAAACACAAACCACATTGGATGAGTATATGATATGAATGATGATGATTGTGAGATCAAGGCTCAATCAAACGGAGCCGATCATATGACATGAATGTATGTGAGATCAAGGCTCAATCAAACGGAGCCGATCGGATGAGGCACCTGTACTCAACCCGTATCCCACGGAGAGCTGATAGGCCTAATGAAATACTTGCACTGAAAATGATAAATCCAAACTAAACATAATTCACACAACAATTTGTACACATTTGATACACATTAGATCACAGATATGATGAATGCACAAGGGTTTATATTTATATAATAACAGAATTGTACGACACATGATACACCCCAAAACGTGATTAAAACGGGGAATTTGTAGAGATTCACTCACATTGGGTGCGTTCTTTTGATGACGTTGGATGCGCACGAGTTTTGGGATTTGATCGACGAGGAAAACTAACCTAAATAATAACGAAGTGATTCGGTAAATAAATAGATTTTAATTCATAATCTTAATAGGGTTTTTAGATTCATTTTTGTGAGTTTAAGGACGTTTTCTAACTTTAAAAATATTATTTTTAAGTATTTTTAATTGATTTTTAAATTAAATAAATAAATAAAAAGAAATAAAAATTTTGACTTTTTTGACCGTTGACCGGACCGTTGACCGTTGACCGGTCGGACTGTGGTTAAGTGTGCGCTGAGTGAGGTTTGAACCCGAGACCTCTTGTACGCGTGCACGCAGCTCTACCAACTGAGCTACGTGTCTAACCCGAAATATTCTCTGTTTTAATTATATATATATACTAATTAATTGTTATTTTTATTGGGTTAATATTAAAATGATTTAAAATGGCCGAACCGCTTGCAGGGACCCGGAGTCGAACTCGGGTCCTTCGGTTTGTATGCGCACAGCCCAACCAGTTGGGCTGTGTGTCTAATCTGTTTATCTTACGGATTATATTCCTCTTATAAACATACTATGACTTGTTCTGATTCAGTTCTAAAAATATTGATTTTATTTCTGAAAGTCGGTACGTTGTATGATTCGAACTCGTGACGTGCGTTTATGTTTGCACACAGTCCACCGCTGGACTGTGTGTCTAACCCGGTTAATCATTCAGTTTTAATTATACTTATACACATTTCGACTTCGTCTTCTTCATTTATAAAGACACAGAACGAAGGTGACCAACTGTTCTTGTTTAAATCGTCATCTATCATATAATTGATTGAATTAAAATGGATAGAGAGGGTTACGGAATCGAATGTACCGATCAGAATGTTTTCTTCAGAATTCCAGCAAGAGTCGTCAGCTCTGATTTGTGACTTCCGTCTGAGTGAATTAATTAACAGTTTTGATCAACGAGTTGTGAAATTAGGTTACTAAACAAGGGATATCAGGGGGTTTAGATGATTGTACCGATTCACAGCGAGACTTCGGAATTTCCAGTGATTTTCCGGCGAGTGCAGAAATTCCCGGCAACGTTGTCTGAGTCGGATTCTGGTTGAACGATTTATGTTATTACTTGTCTAATAATGGATTGAAAACGAAAGAGTCGAGAAATTTACCGATTTGGTGTAAGTCTCGGTTTTCCGGTGAAAGTCGACTGTAAAATATCTCCGGCAAGTGCTAGAGTTTGTGCGATTTTGAGCGAAAAGATTACCAGAGGTTTGGGTGAGTATTTATAGAGAAGAAACAGAAGGTGTTGAGTCTGAATTTGGTCTTGATTCGTGGTCAATGTTTCTCCGGCGGTTACGACTGGTATTGGGGGATTAGACATCGGTTATAACCGATGTCGAAGTTATTTCACGCGTTCAGTCAAAGAAAAACGGTCGTGATTTGCGAAATCGTCGGTATTTCCGGCGACTGCGGATTGGGCGCGCTGATCTCAGGATTTGATTTCGAGTTTTATTTTAAGTATTAATTGTTTCAGTATATACACAAAAGATTCATGTGGCGGAGTGGTGTAGTGTTTGTTTGTTGGACTTGCTGACCCGGTTTCGAAACCCGGCAGCTTCCTTTAATTTATTTCTTCACTTGTTTTTACTATTTATTAATTATAGTTTTTAAATTCTAAAATGTTTATTAATTATGTATTGTTTAAAATTAAAATGGACAATATTTACGCAACGAAATTTATAACTGACTATTCGATTAATAAACGAAGCGGGTTTTAGAAACCTGTTTTTCGACAGATGTTACAATGCAGATGTAAAACACAATGCATGCAGGTTTAAAACACTGTGTACAATAACCATACTAGGAACATTATACTAAGAACACATTCTGGAAATGGAGGTCTAAAACACCATGTGAAAATGCATATTTAAAACATTATACTAAGAACACAATATGTATACCACTATACATCCATCATAGACCTGTTACAGAATACATAACACTATAACACTATATAACATTATACATCAATCATAGACCTGTTACAGAAATATATAATACTATATAACATTCGTATTCCTATAATAAAGGGTGACGGTTATGGAAGTCTATCAATTAATTGAATAAATGAAAAAATTACTTGTTTACCCTTTGAATTAATTTAGATTAAGGACACATGTCATCTTCACAATATTTCTCACACTTCTCACACTTTGGGTCTTTTTTACAGGATCATATATATATATATATCTACATCTTCTGGTCTGGTCCGATTTTATACAATATTTTGAGGGGGGTGATCGTATTTGTACACCCCAAATACTCCATGTATACCGCTATACGTGGCGTATAGGGTTCACATCTACAAAGGCACAATTAATTACAACACCAAAAACACTCCTATATGCCACATATAGTGTCATACATGACGTATAGGGTACGATGTGACCAGTTTCCAAGGCAAGACAACATGTCGTATAGGATTGTGATGATGGCAAGGGTATTCAAAACTATCCGTATCCGAAAATCCGATCCGAATTATCCGATATCCGAATCCGAAATATCCGAAAATTCGGATACCCAAAATTTCGGATATCCGAATTTTCGGATTCGGATAGTGATTTTAAAATTTTCGGATATTTCGGATATCCGAAATATCCGAAAATTTAATTTTTATTTTATCGGATATCTGAAAATATCCGAAGTATCCTAAAATATTTGAAAAGTATCCGAAATACCCGAAAATTATCCGAAATATCCAAAAAATATACGAAATATCCGAAATATCCGGAAATTTATATTCAGATATCCAAAAGTATCCGAAATATCCGCTTCCAAATATTAAAAAATAATGAAAAATGATAATTAAATAAAAAATTGGATATTCGGATATCCGATTCACTATCCGATATCCGAAATTTCGGATACGGATTTGGATAGTGATATCTAGTATCCGAAAATTTTGGATATCCGAATTTTCGGATATCCGGTTTTGAACACCCCTAATTGATGGTCTTGTCTAGGAATCATGGGGGGTGGCAGATGTAAAAGTTAAACCTATACTTGATGTATATGTGTGGAATATGCAATTTGAAGCTTTAAGGTCGGATGTTGTGTCATTTAACAGCAAAATCAAACAAAATCCTCTCCAGTTCATCCTTTCAAACTATTCATATTACGATGTCGTCTTGGGACATTAACTATGTTTTTGGCGAATATTCAAACAAGTCATGAGTATCAGAAAGCATTTTTGGACTCAACGTTGAGTCTTCTTACAGGAGAGGGGAAGAGGTTGTGTACATCATTTGTTGTCATGATGGGAGAGTGCTGCCTGATTTTGAACGAGCTAAAAATCTCTATAAGATGTGATGTAGTAATTTTTACCAAAGTCTCACCATTAGGTTGTTTCAAGAGTTCGTCGAAGAAGTTGAATCCTCTTACATGGCATAAAGCAATCCGGAGTACGCATACGGGTTCACCGTGTAACATTTGTCAATAAACGGGTTTTCTAAACCCGCTTCGTTTGTAATTGGATATCAAGTTATAAAATTTTCGTTGCGTATTTATGACTTATTATAATTTTAAACGATACATAATTAATAAACAAATTTGAATTTATAAGCTATAAATGTTAAAAAGTAAAAATAAAATAAATAAAAGAAAAACAGGCTGCCGGGATTCGAACCCGGGTCAGCCGGGAAGCCTAGCAACTTAACTCACACACATCCAACCACTCCGCCACTTGATGTCTTTGTGGATTCGAGGAAACAATTAAAACATATGTACAACCGTGAATCAACCTGTTGCGCCAAACTGAAACCGATATCGGCTTCCAAACGTCCAAGACGTTTGAGTGATCGCGGATTCCTGAAAATAACCGATAAACCGACATTCTTAATCAATTCAGTCTTGAATGAACTTGAATTCATGTGATGTTCGGTTTTTATAACCGAAAACATTCACTTCTTGAATTACTTCAACAAAATCATCATCTCGCGACTCAGTAACATTCACAGAACCTCTAATTTCACTTTTACTCAAATTTATGATCGTCGGAATCGTTTTTTTGAACTCGCCGGACTTTCCCCGGAAAACCGTGTCTTCCATCAAAACGGTAAGTTTCTCAATTCTTCCATCTTCTATCAGTTGTTAGGCTTTTGCTAACTCAAACCCTTCAATCAGAATCAGTTCCAGGCGACGATATCGGATAATCAACACTCGCCGGAAAACTTCTGAAAATTCCTAAATTTCGCTGTGAAGCGGTATAATCTTTTAAACCTTCTGATAACTCTTGTTTAGTACTTCAATTCCACAACTAGCTAATCAAAACTGTTAATTGGTCCGCTCAGACGGAGTTCATAAAAACAGAGCCGACGACTTTGCCGGAGTTCTGAGAAAAATCGTCATTCCGGTATGTTCATTCCCAAAACCTTTCCTATCCGTTACATTTTAATCATTCATACGCCTGTTAATCGAATTAAGCAAGAAACAGTTGATTAATTGTTGTCTGTGTTCTTGAGCGAAGAAGACGAAGTCGATTATGATTATAAGATTAATTAAAATCAGTATAATAAACGGGTTAGACACACAGTCCAGCGGTGGACTGTGTGCAAACAATAAACATACGTCTCGAGTTCGATCCCTATCACGACCCTACTCTCGGAAATAAAAATGTTTTTTTTTAAGAACCGAACCGGGTTAACTCACTGAAGATGTTAAGTATAAGAAAAATCAGTATATTAACCAGGTTAGACACACAGTCCAGCGGTGGACTGTGTGCAACACTAAACCACAGGTCCCGGGTTCGAGACCTGTTACGCACGCCGGTTCGATGATTAAAATTCTTTTTAAAAATAAATGAATTTTGAATAAATTAAAACAGTATATAAATATAATTAAAAACAGAAATATTTCGGGTTAGACACGTAGCTCAGTTGGTAGAGCTGCGTGCACGCGTACGGGAGGTCACGAGTTCGAACCTCACTTAGTACAAACATTATAAACGATCGAACCGGTCAACAAGTCAAAGTCAAAAAGTCAACGGTCAACCCAAAAAGTCAACATATTTTTTTATGTTTTTATTTATTTATTTAATTCAAAAATCAATTAAAAATACTTAAAAATAATGTTTTTAAAATTTGAAAATAGCCTTAAACACAAAAATATATCTAAAAATCCTATTAAAATGATTAATAAAATCAACTCATTTACCATACCTTTCGTTATTATTTAGGTTAGTTAATCCTCGTCGATCAACCCTCTAAACTCGTGCGCATTCATCATCTTCAACCGAACGCACCCAATGTGAGTGAATCTCTACAAATTCCCCGTTTTAATCACGTTTTTGGGGTGTATCATGTGTCTTATTATTTATTACATTTAAACTATTGTGCATCCATCATATTCATGATCAAATGTGTATTCAATATGTATCAACTGTTTGTGTGGTTAATGTTTAGATTAAATTTATCATTTTCAGTACATACATTATCATAGGCCGCCGCTCCCCATTACATATGAGCGTTGAGCTGTTCCCCATTACATATGAGCGTGAACGAGGCGTTGCCAACATACGATCGGCTCCGTTTGATTGAGCCTTGATCGCACAGACATTTATCATAGGCCGTCCGTTCCCCATTACCTATGAGCGTGAACTTTACGTTGCCAACATATACAGTATCATTCATGTTATATATTCATGCAAGTTGGTTTGTTATTGTATGTTATTATTTGTTGTTGTTATTGTTTGATTATTTACGTTTGCTCACATATGATTATTGCACAATTTTTCCATAATAAATATAACAAGAAATCAGTAATAAATGTTTTCTAACAAGGTTCAATCGCCAACTTATGTTGACCCAAAAACCCCCATTTGTACACATGATACAGGTGATCCAGCTGCAGCAAGAAACATATAGGATGGCTTAGAAGAATAAACCGGTTTAGATTTTGGATTGTTTAGTTGATTATCTTTCTTTGTAATTGTATGAACATGTTTGGAATATTGAGGATGTAATTTTGAATTTAATAAATATGAAACATATTAGTAAATATCATGAGCTTTGGTGATAACCCAATTATGCCCCGACTCTTATTCCGCTGCGGGTCGGGGTGTGACAGATTGGTATCAGAGCCATGACTATAGGGATATAGGATAGGTTATTAGACCCTTAGAGCCTATACTATAGTTGATTAGAATTTTTAAAAATATTTTTGTGTGTTACATGCAAAATTCATGATGTTTATATGTTTTATGTTTAATGTTACATTCAATGTTATGCAAGCACGTTCATAAGTACATATTATTATACAATGCCTATCATGAATCATATTCTCATAACATATCATATCCATGAGAGCACACACCACATCATTTCCATGATTTTTTTTTTTGCAATGATTTTTGTATTTTTCAAATCACATCAAAGTGAGTTCTCATGACGGGCATGTAGTAACTGGAAGGGTACAAGTACCGGTTGTTGGAACGTCCTGTCTAGGCTTGGCATTCGTATAAATCCAAAATAAAGGACCAGTTTGCCTACCTGGGGACTAACGATGAGAGTACGAAGGACCTATTAGGCCAAAGCATGCTATACCAAACGTCGTGTGAGCTAACCCCACTTTGAGTTGTCATTGTGTCTACACCTGGACACCTTCCGACCATACATCTCGTAAACATATTTCATGGTTTTCATTCGGGTAATGCGAGTGTTAAACCGCAAATACCAATGTGAATCCTACTAAGCCAATAGTCATGGGGACCCACATGACTATACAGGTGAAAGTATGGGGGACATTTGAGGCCCAACATGAGCAAACCCAAGACATCCTATGGATGTAGTTGCATTATTGATGTTTATGTTATTTTTTTTTAGACACATGACACCTAAAAAGACTCCATAAACTCACAATCTTCTTATGTATATTCCTGTAGATGTCGGCTAGGCAACAACGAGGGGGTAGAAGGTCAGGAAGGTCAAACGAACGCTTGGCCACCCATATCGCAAAACAAATGGCCATGGTGCTTCCTGACATTGTAGTTCAAGTCCAACAAGCGCAAATCCCATCAATCCTCCCCAACAAGAAGACCAGAACATCGGCAACCCTCCTTCCAAAAGGTGCTCATATAAACATTTCAAGTCTTGCGATCCTCCGAAATTTGGAGGGACCGAAGGTGTCACTGCTCTCCTCCACTGGTTTGAGGAAATGGAAAACACCTTCCTCAACTGCGATTGTCCCGAGGATCGCAAGGTACGCTACGCAACCGGGAGGCTATTTGGGGTAGCTCTTACCTGGTGGAATACTGAAAAGGGTAAAAGAGGAATCGAAGATGCAATGGCCTTAACGTGAGAGGAGTTAAGGGAAATCATGACGAGACGCTTCTGTCCTAGGAGCGAGATCAAAAAGTTAGAGGATGAATTTCATTCGTTGAAGCAAAAGGAGGGAGATCATACTTCCTACAACAAGAGGTTTTTAGAGTTGAACCAAATGGTCCTAACTTGTTCACCCCAGTTTACCGCTTAGTCGAACACTATATTCGAGGTCTCCCCTCGAAAATTCAAGACTCAGTTCTCAGCACTTCGCCTGCAACACTTGAAGCTGCTATGGAACTAGCTACCGAGCTTACCGAGAATCGAATTCGCAACGGTAAATTTAAAGATGAGAAAAAGAAAGCCCCCGTTGAGGGCCAAACTGCAAACCATTCCACCTCCTCCTCAAAGTTTGCTAACAAGAGGAAACGAAACACCAGAAACTTCGCTGTCACACAAACAAATTTCCCTATCCCTGCTGCACCCATTACCCAAGTTGCCCCCTCACTTGCACCATATAAAAGGCCATACTCCGGCCCTTACCCAAAATGCAACCGTTGCCAATACCATCACTTTCCTGATCATCCCTGCCAACATTGCACCGGCTGTGGTCGCGCAGGTCACACCATTCAAACCTGTCGCATACCTTAGCGAACGAACCGCCACCAACCCTCAACCAAACCCACCATCAGATAGTGGGTCAAGCCCAACAACCTCTACTACTACCACCTACCCAACATGTAGCCCAATCCTACTACCAACCCAACTATCCCATGGTGCAACCTATGCGGGCTTGTTACAATTGTGGAGACCCAAACCACTTTAGAAACACTTGTCCACGCTTGGTGAACATTATACATGCTCAAGCTCAAGCAAATCCGGTGAATCAAGCTAACCAAGCTCCTCCACCTGCTAGAGGAAGAGCTTTCAACATCAACGCTAACCAAGCTAGGGCTGACAACAATGTGGTTATCGGTACGTTTCTCATCAATGGTAGTTATGCATCCATGTTATTTGATACTGGCGTGGATAAAAGTTTTGTGTCCTTAGAATTTGAACCCATCCTCAACCAAACTCGTGATAAACTCATGGAATCCATAACAGTAGAAGTTGCTGACGGAAAACCAGTCTCATTAAACTCTATTATACGCAATTGTACTCTCACCTTAAACGATCACGATTTTACAGTTGACCTCATTCCTATGAAGTTGGGAAGCTTTGACATTATAATTGGTATGGACTGGCTCAGCCAACATCATGCTGAAGTTGTATGCCGCGAAAAGTTTATACGCATTCCTCTTACAAACGGTCAGACTCTACGATTCTTTGGAGAAACCCCATCGAAAGGGCTCAAATTAATGTCCTGTCTTCAAGCCCGAAAATATCTCCACAAGAATTATGTCGCATGTTTAACTCATGTCGTCAAAAAGGGAACCAAGGAGAAGAAACTTGAAGACATCCCAGTAGTAAAAGATTTTCCACAAGTTTTTCCTGACGACATTTCAGGACTTTCTCCCGTGAGAGAAGTCGAATTCCGCATTGATCTTATACCTGGAGCTACACCAATTGCAAAATCTCCTTATAGGTTAGCCCCCTCCGAAATGCAAGAGCTAGCCAGTCAATTGCAAGAGTTGACTGACAAAGGATTCATACGTCCTAGCTCCTCGCCTAGGGGTGCACCTGTCCTTTTTGTGACGAAGAAAGATGGAACGTTTCGCATGTGCATCGATTACAGAGAACTCAACAAGTTAACGGTCAAGAACCGCTACCCATTACCTCGCATTGATGATCTTCTTGACCAACTTCAAGGCGCCAACTGTTTTTCAAAAATCGACCTTCGTTCTGGTTATCATCAACTCAGAGTACATGAAGAAGACGTCCCAAAGACCGCCTTCCGAACTCGTTATGGTCATTATGAATTCATGGTCATGCCATTTGGTTTAACCAACGCTCCAGCTGTCTTCATGGATCTAATGAACAGAGTCTGCAAACCCTATCTCGATCACTTTGTTATAGTCTTCATCGACGACATCCTCATCTACTCAAAGTCTAAGTCTGATCATGAACGACACCTTCGAGTCATCCTTACACTCTTAGAGAACGAAAAGCTCTACGCCAAATTCCAAATGCGAATTCTGGTTAAAAGAGGTGCAATTCCTTGGACATGTCGTCAATGACAAGGGAATACATGTCGACCCCTCAAAGATCAAAGCAGTACAAGAATGGCAAGCACCACGTACACCTACCGAAGTAAGATCATTTCTTGGTTTGGCTGGTTATTATCGCCGTTTCATTGCAAATTTCTCTCGTATTGCTGTACCACTCACGGCTTTAACTCATAAAGGAAAACCCTTCATATGGGGACCCAAACAAGAAGAAGCCTTCCAAACCCTTAAACAAAAACTCTGTGACGCACCTATCCTCGCTCTTCCTGAAGGTTGTGATGACTTCGTGGTTTATTGTGACGCGTCAGGGCAAGGACTAGGCTGTGTTCTAATGCAAAGAGGAAAGGTGATAGCTTATGCTTCTAGGCAACTCAAAACTCATGAGAAGAACTACACCACCCATGACCTAGAACTTGGAGCCGTTGTGTTCGCTCTTAAGATATGGAGACATTATCTCTACGGTACTAAGTGTGAAATATACACTGACCACAAGAGTCTTCAACATATCTTCAACCAAAAGGAGTTAAACATGAGGCAACGAAGATGGGTCGAACTTCTTAATGACTACGACTGTGAAATTCGGTATCA
Source organism: Scalesia atractyloides (assembly GCA_947069175.1). Taxonomy (NCBI): domain Eukaryota; kingdom Viridiplantae; phylum Streptophyta; class Magnoliopsida; order Asterales; family Asteraceae; genus Scalesia; species Scalesia atractyloides. Next base: position 37,335,889 of record CAMTDV010000030.1, read on the forward strand.
TCCTGGCAAGTTAAATGTGGTGGCCGATGCACTCAGTCGAAAGGGTTATGCGAACTCCATTCGTCTTCTATGTTCGCAATTCATAACCGACATCAAAGATCAAATTCGAGAAGCCCAACATGTCTCAGTAACAGAAGACGACGTACGAAAGGAGCTGTCCTGTGGAGCTGAACTTAAAATTGAAACTAAATCCGACGGTATTCTGTACTATCTAGATCGCATATGGATTCCTGACCACAACAACCTCCATGAATTCCTTATGAATGAGGCACACAAAACACAATACTCTATACACCCAGGAGCCGACAAGATGTATCAAGACCTTCGATACACCTACTGGTGGCCTGGAATGAAAAAGGATATTGCTGTTTTTATTTCCAAGTGCCTTACATGTTCCAAGGTAAAAGCTGAACATCAAAGACCCTCGGGACTTCTGGTCCAACCTGAAATACCTGTATGGAAGTGGGAAAACATAACCATAGACTTCATTACCGGGTTACCTCGCACTTCTGGTGGGTATGACACTATATGGGTAATCATTGATCGTCTTACAAAATCAGCTCACTTTATTCCGATCCGCAAAGATTTCAAGAACGATAAGTTAGCTCGTATCTACATCAGCGAAATCGTAAGCCGTCATGGTGTACCGTTAAGCATTATTTCAGATCGTGATGGTCGTTTCACTTCACGAACATGGCAAGCCGTACAAGCCGCTTTGGGTACACGATTAGACCTCAGTACCGCTTATCATCCTCAAACTGATGGACAATCTGAACGCACCATCCAAACTCTTGAAGATATGCTTCGAGCATGTGTCATAGACTTCAAGGGAAATTGGGACGCTCATCTACCATTAGTTGAATTTTCGTACAACAACAGCTATCATTCAAGTATCGGCATGGCACCTTTCGAAGCCTTATATGGTCGTAAGTGCCGATCTCCAGTATGTTGGCACGAAATTGGGGAAGCTCAAATCACCGGTCCAGAAGTGATTCAAGAAACCACAGACAAGATCCATCAAATTCGAAACAATCTTCTAGCGGCTCAAAGTCGTCAAAAGAGTTATGCAGATAAACGACGAAAGCCTTTGGAGTTTAACATTGGTGATCATGTACTTTTAAAAGTATCACCATGGAAGGGAGTAGTTCGTTTTGGCCAGAAGGGCAAGCTTGCACCACGCTACGTAGGACCTTTCAAGATACTCGAAAGAGTAGGACCTGTAGCATACAAGCTTGATCTACCAGAAGAACTCCACAGAATTCACCCCACATTCCACGTATCAAACTTGAAGAAGGCCTCGCCGATGAAAACCTCCATATTCCCCTGGAAGATATCCAGATCGATGAATCTATGCATTTCATTGAAAGACCAGTAGAGATCATGGACTTCGGAGAAAAACGTTTAAGACGGAGTCGTATTCCAATAGTTAGGGTACGCTGGGAGTCGAAACGGGGACCTGAGTTTACTTGGGAACGTGAAGACTCAATGCGCGAAAAATACCCACATCTTTTTCCTGTTACCACTACTACTTAAATTTCGGGACGAAATTTCTAAAAGTAGGGGATACTGTAACATTTGTCAAAAAACGGGTTTTCCGAACCCGCTTCGTTTGTAATCGGATATCAAGTTATAAAATTTTCGTTGCGTATTTATGATTTATTATAATTTTAAACGATACATAATTAATAAACAAATTTGAATTTATAAGCTATAAATGTTAAAAAGTAAAAATAAAATAAATAAAAAGAAAAACAGGCTGCCGGGAACCCGGGTCAGCCGGGAAGCCTAGCAACTTAACTCACACACATCCAACCACTCCGCCACTTGATGTCTTTGTGGATTCTAGGAAACACTTAAAACATATGTACAACCGTGAATCAACCTGTTGCGCCAAACTGAAACCGATATCGGCTTCCAACCGTCCAAGACGTTAGAGTGATCACGGATTCCTGAAAATAACCGATAAACCGACATTCTTAATCAATTCAGTCTTGAATGAACTTGAATTCATGTGATGTTCGGTTTTTATAACCGAAAACATTCACTTCTTGAATTACTTCAACTAAATCATCATCTCGCGACTCAGTAACATTCACAGAACCTCTAATTTCACTTTTACTCAAATTTCTGATTGTCGGAATCGTTTTTTTGAATTCGCCGGACTTTCGCCAGAAAACCGTGTCTTCCATCAAAACGGTTAGTTTCTCAATTCTTCCATCTTCTATCAGTTGTTAGGCTTTTGCTAACTCAAACCCTTCAATCAGAATCAGTTCCAGGCGACAATATCGGATAATCAACACTCGCCGGAAAACTTCTGAAAATTCCTTGATTTCGCTGTGAAGCGGTATAATCTTTTAAACCATCTGATAACTCTTGTTTAGTACTTCAATTCCACAACTAGCTAATCAAAACTGTTAATTGGTCCGCTCAGACGGAGTTCATAAAAACAGAGCCGACGACTTTGCCGGAGTTCTGAGAAAAATCGTCATTCCGGTATGTTCATTCCCAAAACCTTTCCTATCCGTTACATTTTAATCATTCATACGCCTGTTAATCGAATTAAGCAAGAAACAGTTGATTAATCGTTGTCTGTGTTCTTGAGCGAAGAAGACGAAGTCGATTATGATTATAAGATTAATTAAAATCAGTATAATAAACGAGTTAGACACACAGTCCAGCAGTGGACTGTGTGCAAACAATAAACATACGTCTCGAGTTCGATCCCTATCACGACCCTACTCTCGGAAATAAAAATGTTTTTTTTAAGAACCGAACCGGGTTAACTCACTGAAGATGTTAAGTATAATAAAAATCAGTATATTAACCAGGCTAGACACACAGTCCAGCGGTGGACTGTGTGCAACACTAAACCACAGGTCCCGGGTTCGAGACCTGTTACGCACGCCGTTTCGATGATTAAAATCCTTTTTAAAAATAAATGAATTTTGAATAAATTAAAACAGTATATAAATATAATTAAAAACAGAAATATTTCGGGTTAGACACGTAGCTCAGTTGGTAGAGCTGCGTGCACGCGTACGGGAGGTCACGAGTTCGAACCTCACTTAGTACAAACATTATAAACGACCGAACCGGTCAACAAGTCAAAGTCAAAAAGTTAACGGTCAACCCAAAAAGTCAACATATTTTTTTAGGTTTTTATTTATTTATTTAATTCAAAAATCAATTAAAAATACTTAAAAATAATGTTTTTAAAATTTGAAAATAGCCTTAAACTCACAAAAATATATCTAAAAATCCTATTAAAATTATTAATAAAATCCACTCATTTACCATACCTTTCGTTATTATTTAGGTTAGTCAATCCTCGTCGATCAACCCTCTAAACTCGTGCGCATTCATCATCTTCAACCGAACGCACCCAATGTGAGTGAATCTCTACAAATTCCCCGTTTTAATCATGTTTTTGGGGTGTATCATGTGTCTTATTATTTATTACATTTAAACTATTGTGCATCCATCATATTAATGATCAAATGTGTATTCAATATGTATCAACTGTTTGTGTGGTTAATGTTTAGATTAAATTTATCATTTTCAGTACATACATTATCATAGGCCGCCGCTCCCCACTACATATGAGCGTTGAGCTGTTCCCCATTACATATGAGCGTGAACGAGGCGTTGCCAACATACGATCGGCTCCGTTTGATTGAGCCTTGATCGCACAGACATTTATCATAGGCCGTCCGTTCCCCATTACCTATGAGCGTGAACGTGACGTTGCCAACATATACAGTATCATTCATGTTATATATTCATGCAAGTTGGTTTGTTATTGTATGTTATTGTTTGTTGTTGTTATTGTTATTGTTTGATTATTTACGTTTGCTCACATATGATTATTGCACAATTTTTCCATAATAAATATAACAAGAAATCAGTAATAAATGTTTTCTAACAAGGTTCACTCGCCAACTTATGTTGACCCAAAAACCCCCATTTTTACACATGATACAGGTGATCCAGCTGCAGCAAGAAACATATAGGATGGCTTAGAAGAATAAACCGGTTTAGATTTTGGATTGTTTAGTTGATTATCTTTCTTTGTAATTGTATGAACATGTTTGGAATATTGAGGATGTAATTTTGAATTTAATAAATATGAAACATATTAGTAAATATCATGAGCTTTGGTGATAACCCAATTATGCCCCGACTCTTATTCCACTGCGGGTCGGGGTGTGACACACCGTTCGTATGTGGAAGAACAAAACATTCTGGAGTACGAGGAACGTCCTAACTAGGACGTTTAGTTTTAGTTCATGCGAGAATCACCTTTATTGTGAGAACCGCAAGAACCAATATGAACACAAAAGTAAACCGACTACACCACCACCCAAAACCTAAAAAACCTAACCCCCCCACCACCCAAACACCTAAACAGCCTCCCCCACCCAAGCTAAATGCTAAAAACTAAGCAATAAAGCTAACCCCCCTCCCCTCCCTCCCCCCAAAAAGAAAATCTAAAAAATATAATTTTTTTAACATTTTTTTATAAAAAATTGCTTGTTTTCGTAAGAAAAAATTGGTGACGAAAAATAGCGTTTTTTTTCAAAAAAAATGTTTTAAAAAAATTTGTATGTTCTTTTAGATTTTTTATGTATTTTTTGTTGTGTTCATATTGGTTCTCGTGGTTATCGCAATAAAGGGTGGTATCTAACGGATCCTTCTCCTATATATATATATATATAATATAGCGCGTAAATGACAGAATGTTATACCTGGTCGTTTTCAAACTAAACGTCCTATATATATATATATATAATATATACACACACACACACACACATAGGGTTAATGCGAGAACCACCTTTATTGTGAGAACCACTTAACCAATATGAACACAAAAGTAAACCCACTACACCACCACCCAAAACCTAACCCCCCCTCAAAAAAAAAAAAAAAAAAACCCTAACCCCCCTCCCACTCAAGCTAAATGCTAAAAAACTAAACCATAAAGTTAAACCTCCAAAAACCTAACCCCCCCCCCCCTCCCAAAAAAAAAAAAAAAAAAGTCTAAAAAACAAAAAAAATGTAAAAACTTTTTATGCAAAAATCGCTGGTTTTCGTCTCCAAATATATTGATTTTTTTGTGATGGAAACTAGCGATTTTTGCATAAAAATATTTTTTTAAAAATTACGTTTTTTAGATTTTTTTAGGTACTTGGATTGTATTCACATTAGTTCTCGCAATAAAGGGTGGTTCATAACGGGTCCTTCTCCTATATATATCTATATATTTATATATAAATCTAACATATGGTTGTTTCAAGATTTCATGTCACTTGAAGATTTGAAGGCTAGGGATATCAGAAGAGCAGTTGAGAATGGTTACGTCATTGTGACCCGACGATCGAAGAGGAAAGGCAATAGGTCGTCAGCAAAGGTCGTGAAGATAAGGTTTCAATGCGATCGTAGTTGTAACATTCCGCATTTTCATTTTATTTCGTTTATCTTGTACTCCGTATCTTTCATTTAAATGTATGTAAATCCGAGACTTTGATCATAATGGAAACCATCTTTTATATCAAACTTGTTTGATCATGTTTGCACAATTTTGTAATCAATCACAAATACGCACTTTTTATACAAAACCGAACCATACTTTATGTTTATATTCGCTTTGGAGTGTGATCATACGTGTTTTATACTTACACATACTTGCATACACCTTAAATACCCAAAAAACATGCTTAATTATGAGTTTCTAGCATGAAAAACTAATAAAATAACTTCAGGGGTAAAATGAACATTTTGCAAAACTTTGGAAAACAGGTCTTCTTCCCACCACGCGAAGAAGCACTAATTACTTTGTCGCATGGTGCGACAAAGCACCTTTTCCAGCCAGGTGTTTTAATTCGCGAAAATTAGGTATAAATCCACTTTCCCTCCTCCTAACTTCCAACCACCTTCTTAATTACCCGAACCCTAATACCTACTTATAAATACACCTTCTCCACACCTCCTAATCCTTTTACACACCTCCAAAACAATCTCAAATCGTCTTAAAAATCTCAAGAATCCAAGTGTTGGCACATTGTACTTAGGTTCAAAACATTGAGTTTTTGACATTCTTTCTCTCATTTTCTTCTTGTTTCTTGCTTTCCTCATACTTGTATAACCTCTAGGAGTTTTACCACATGTTTACCAAGGTAAACAAAGTTGGTACATCATCATTTTGAGGCCCAAAGTTAGGATTGCTTTCTGATTTTGCTAAAACTTTCAAACAATGTTCATCTTGTACATTGTTTCTTGGATTTCTTTTCACCAAACCAAGTTACCAACAAGTTCTGTTATTGGAAGACTTGTGTTGAGGTATGAATTTAGAAACTTTGAGGTCATATACTTCCATTTTTATACAATCTAAGTCACCAAGTAAATTTTAAGTAAACAAAGTGAAGAAACTACACCAAGTCTCCAATCATAACCATGTTTGGAAGCACTCGTCTAGTTGAACTCACTTGGTTACATGGTGAATTAGAAGAGTTAGTACATGTTCTTCGTATTATTCATGACCATCCGAATCATCCTTGTGGTGATTTTGTGCAATTGTGAACATCATGAGGTTAGTGGATTACCCTACCTCTAATACATTACTATAATATACTTATTAATATACATATGTAGTACTTCCAAAAAAACTGAACTATAACGTCAACCGAAAACCATGGTTGAATGTTAGATGTTAAGGTGGAACTTATCTTAGTCTTGGACTCCTTGTTTTTGGACTTCACAGGCGACGAACGAAATAGAGGTCCACTCGAAACCCCATGTTAGTCCTTATCAGGATCCAGTACTAGATCCTGATGTGACACCTTGTCACCTGGACCCTGAATACCACTAGAAATCCAATAAAAACAAAGCACATTTAAGCTATTATACAAATAAGACATTTATCGAATCAAGAAATGAAAGTTCAAATACAAAATTAAAATAATGACATACCGATAACGTGGAATGTGAAGAAAATAACAACGTTTGTCTCATCGGGATGATGATCGAAGCTTTGTGTTGCCAGAATTTGGTTACGTCTTTGGATTAGTTAATTAGAGTGGGTTTTGGGGATGAAGGACTTGAGTGTGGCTTAAAGGTAAGTTAAAGGATTAAATATGTAGGAGACTTTTCAGATTTGGGGGAAATGACCGTTTTACCCTCCATGCCGTCAAGTTAATGGATGGTCAACTAACGACAATTATGTGGAGGGACTTGATTGTGAGCAATCCACAACCACAGGGACTTGATTGTTGACTTTTTTTTCAAATGAGGGATGAATGTGTAAGTTGTCACACCCGGTCGATAGCGGAAGCATGCGGTGTGAACTTGATTAGTTTCTATCGCATACGTTGACATTAAAGATACATATCATAAGTTGTTCAAAATACAAGGCAATATAAGTTATAAGTTTTTACAAAAGACTAGTTCAACATAATTCCAAAATGCAAAGGCTTTGCATCCTATATCTCATTGAAGTTGAGGTATACAGATCAAACCCTTTCAAGAGGATGACATCGTTAACATGATAACCCAAAAGCTTCTTGAGAACCGACTGCACCAAGATCCATTCAATTTCCTGAAATACATGTAAGTTTGAAAAACATCAACAAAAGTTGGCGAGTTCATGTGTTTTGGGTTCATAACAAATTATCTTAAAACATTTGAAATATCGTTGTGTGATAATGTGGTATATAAAGCGTCAATGAACTTGATGATCATTAATGTTTTGCAAGGAAATTAATATGTGTGACGACATAGGAAGCACTCAACCCTTGACGATTTAGTATCCGGTCCACCCGACTGGGATAACAAAAGCACTACATGTGGCCACACAAGGACCCATGAGTGGGGCTCGCCTACACCCGATAGATCTACCACTCTTGTTCCAAAGGTCTTAATTAATGGCGCTTAAGAGAGGTCCTATTCGCACATGATCTAATATTTCATTCCATAGCTAAAACCATACCATCGAAACATGTATTTCCCCTGAGGGTTGTAAAACCGAAAACATTTAAGAGAAAAGGAGGACAAGAACTCACATGTTTGTGTTCGTAAAAGTGTGCTAACGGGAAGGGCATCCAATGGCGCGTAATAACCTACAAGTGCTCTAACTTATTAGACACTTTGGTTTATGTTAAAAGTGTACACGTTGCTCATCTTGAACGTTATTGTATTTGGAACCCTTGTGTATTTTATATATGTTGGCATTTGTTTTGTGTTGGGTTTTAATATATATATATATATATATATATATATATATATATATATATATATATGGAGGGTTATCTTGAGAACGCTAAATATTGCGAGAACCGTGAGAACGAATGAGAAAACCAATCAAAACCATAATACAAACCTCATTGTAATTAAAATACAACATCAAAAATAAGAATTTACAACATCAAATAATTAATTTCTTCCCTCAAAATCACTCTTATTAGATTTTTTACACATGTGTAAATATAACGAATTTTCACATGTGTAAATGACAAACTTACACATGTTTAAAAAAAAATTATTTACGGATTCACGTACATTTAAACGCGTAAATTATTTCTAACATTGTATTCGATAATAATGATATTGTAAAAAGAAATTTTAAATTCGAATTGTTTTTGACCAGGTTTTCGTGGTTTTTTCATTCGTTCTCACGGTTCTCGCGATATTTAGCATTCTCATTTAAACTCTCCCCTATATATATACACACACACACACACACTTCTTTTATATATATACATTTCGTATTCAACATGTGTACGAACGGGCCTCGCCCTTCGTGAGTCTTCGTGCCTCGCACGAGTATAAGTGGGCCTAGCCCATGAGAGTCTCTATGATCCACATGGTGTGAGTGGGCCTAGCCCATTTGAGTATCCGTAATCCACACGGCATGAGTGGGCCTAGCCTATTATTGTCTCCATGCCACACACGGCTTATGTTCGTTATTTGTGATATGTATATTCTTCAAATATATATTTATAAGTCTAGTGAACCTTGCTCACTTGTAATAATACGTTCGGTTTGAGAATGTATATATGTTTCATGGTATATGCAAATATTGCTTTGTATATGCAAATTGCTTTATTGTATGCACTTGCACCATTATATATGCAAATGTTACTTTGTATATGTAAATATTGCATTGTATATGCAGATTGTTCTATTGAATACACTTGCACCATTATATATGCAAATGTTACTTTGTATATGTAAATATTGAACTATATATGCAAATTGTTCTATTGAATACACTTGCACCATTATATATACAAATGTTACTTTTTATATGCAAATTATTTTATTATATGCATTTGCATGAATACGTTGTGCACGTACACTACTTGTAATCTTGCAATTTTACCAAGTGTTTTAATTGAGTTATACTTTTCGAAATTTTGGGGTGTTGAAATATATAATTTCAAAGGTCTAAAAACATATTATTTTTAGAGTTTGTCGTAGTAACCGTGTATATATATATATTATATATATATATATATATATATATATATATATATTCGTGTCGGCTTTGAATATATATTGTCTTGTTAATGTATATGGTTATAAGTTAATTCGCCCGATATCCGTTCATCCGCTTATCCTTTGTCCGATTGTTCGTTCGTGGTTATAATATAAGTGTGATTCATATATTGTCCAAGTCAAGTGTATTTAGGTATTTGGTATGTATTTTCCTATCACTAGTACATACACATAATATACAAGTATTCTACACCAAGTAGTTTATTTATAATATATATATATATATATATATATATATATATATATATATATATATATATATATATATATAATTTTCTCAAAAATTATATTTATTGTTATACCTGTAATTTCCACCCATTTTTATTTAGTAAAAATTTCTTGAAGTGTTTAAATAAACTCTTGAATGATCAAGACTTAACCCTTGTCATTAGGGTTTGTCTAATCACGTTTAAGGTTGTTAATCATGATTAAGGTTGTTGATTACAATTATCCCTGCTAATCATCCCGTTAATCACATTTTAATCGTGATTAAGATTTTAGAAAATTTCACAATAGTTTCCCCTAAATTATGGCGTTTTCCACGTTTTGAAAACATATTTTTAAGCATGTTTAAAGTCCATAATCATAACCTAGCTCAAATCATGCAAGATCATACACTTTAACCAACCAACTTTAACATAATCAACATGATCATACAAACTAGTGAACACAAATCAACATAATCATCACGTAATATATCATTATTAATAGACTTTTATGGTGGGTTTAAGGTTTTAAGCTTTTATTTCTTTGAGGTTCAAGATGATCAACATGTATATTGCTAAATTACATAATATATCAAGCTTAAATTTAATGAAATAAAGTCTTACAACTTTGCAAGTGATTATAATGAAGATTAAGAAGAGATGGAAGCTCTAAGGTGTATCCTAATGATCCCTCAAGCTTACAAGTTCCATGATTCTTCTTGTAAAGCCTTAAAATGGTGAAATAACTGATGTTCAAGACTTGAAAAATGAGAAGTTGGAGGGTGTTTGGGCTGCCGAGTTTAGAGAGGGGAAAATGATGTTTGGTGTGTTGAAATGGTGAAAGCATGAAAGAATATGATGAAAATGTTAAGTTATAATTGTTGCAAAATCTCTTCTAGTCAAAGACATGATCTTGAATCACCATACTTATCATCATTATCAAGTCTAGGGTGATCTATAGGGGTATGGCTGAAAATATGGAGTATGGTTATAGCTTGTATTTATTTATTCCTTTTCTAAACATTTAACATGTGACATAAAATAAACTTGTAGATATTTTGGTAATTAGTTTAATTAAGGTAATTTAGGGGTTAATGGCAGTTTTGGGTTTTAAATAAAGTCTAACTAGTTTACTAGTTTATTCGGTATTGACTTTGAATGGTAAAAATGCCACTAGTTTGCTCGTCGGTTCGATGTCGGGTGTTATATAAAAGATACTATATAATGCCGGGAGCTATGATTTTATTTTACCATCGATGTCATGGCGTTTATCTAAGGTGTTTACGACACCAAAATATGGTTAACTAGTTCGCTAGCTTTTTAGTTTAGGAAATTAGATGGTAGAAATATACAGTTTGGGCCCACTTCACTGTTCATGCACTTTATAGCGGCCGACCAACCCACAGATCGTTATTAATTTGTTTGAAAGTCGGTTTGATTTTTTTGTTCAATGATTTATCTATCAGCTAGCCTGATACGACGAATATGTGTAGTAGAAAGAGGCCAATGAGTAGACCAACGTTTTTGTCTGAATGATCTAGAGCTTTGTATAAAAAAATCGGAACCAAAAAGATCTTTGAACTCCTTTGGTTAATGCACTAGTTGTATTGTATTATTAAGTTGGAATTAGAGGATGACAATTGTTAATCTTGAAAGGAATGGGTTTAGAAAAAGATCATAATAGATCTATGTATTAAATATGTTTCTTATCGTACAAAACGTACGAAAGACATAAAAAAACAAAAAAAAACGTGGTGGTATTTTCGTAATTATTTGTTTATAAAGAATTATCAAAATTACTCTACAAATAATCTTGTAAGGTAATTTTGTAAAATGATCTTGTAGAGTAATTATCAAAATTACTCTACAAATGTATCAAAATACTATGCATTAAAATTACTCTAAAAGTGTATCAAAATTACTCTGGAAATTCATCAAACAACATATAATTCAAAATTACTCTATAAGATCATTTGTAGAGTAATTATGATACTCTACAAAATTACCTTACAAGATCAAAATTACCATACAAGATCATTTGTAGTGTAATTATGATACTCTACAAAATCAAAATTACCCTACAAGACCAAAATTACCCTAGAAATCATTTGTAGGGTAATTTTGATAATTACTCTACGAGAAAATAATTACAAAAATGCCACCGTCATTTTTTACCTCTTCACTCTATTCGTACGTTTTGTATGATAAGGGTATTTATGCAATCTAAACATATCCTTTTTACCTTATTTTACTTGTCGTACCCCCTCCCTTATGTTTTTAAATATATACAATTTAAACCTTTTTTGTTCTATTTTGTTTCTTCTTAGGGTCGTTCCTATTTTTTTTGGAGAGTCTAAGTGAACTACGAAGTGGAGGCCCGTTTATGTTTCTTTTTCTTTTTGCGTAACTAGATTCAAAAGTTCCGATTCAATTTGACATTGCTAAAGTATAAATCTATTTAAGAGATTAACAATGAGTCCTAAACAATAAATTAAAATGAACAAATAAGCCCCCTAAACAACAAACGTTATAAAAAACTAAGCCCTAATTTCTTAAATAACAACTTGAAATTATCAAATAATGAGGATATCTAACTTGAGTTAATCGCAAAACTTAGTTCCAAGCCACTGTCTTCCAAGTGCGACTGCAATACCAAATTATGGCCAATCGAAATACTGAACTATCAGTGTATCACTATAAAATAATCAAATTCAAGAGGCTGAGCAATATATATATATACACACACACACATTGAATACCAAAACTAGCCGTTTGTTAGTTGTTACCTACTATAATCTTCAATTGAGATTAACGAAATCAGAATAGCGATGATTATCATTACCCCTAAATCCTTACTGGCGGCCCTAATTTCGGCCAACCACAATCAATTCCATATTTGTTTACTCAAGTGACGCTACATTTAGGGATACTATTCATCGATTTTTTCGCAAGCGTGGTTAATTAGTCGACTGACTGAAGGGTTGTTTTGTTTAATGCCGCAGGTAAGGGATTTCACAACATCAGGTTCCAAGTTTCAAGTTTCTTTATGGGATTGGCCTATTGGATTAACAGGTATTTGGCTAGACAATTTATTTAGGCCAAGTATAAAAAATGCCTAACGTCCTTAGCTCATAGACTTGGCCCTGTTTCTTCTCTCTTTTAATAATAATAATAATAATAATAATAATAATAATAATACATTTGGGTATGATTAAATCCTATCTGAATTATTCAAATCTTTTCTTTCACCAATTTAATTCCATAACTTTTATAAAATTAAGTGCATCGTAACTCATCCTCTACTCGCAATGTTTCAAAACCGGATTAAATGTCAGTTTGTTATCTTCATATATTTATAAAAAACAAAAAGTCACCAGACCTTTTGATTTTCAGCATGCTATTGAATAGTATCCACTGTTTGATTAAAAGTTGAAATACCCACCCAATTCAATCGACACTGGTGGATAAGTAGAATTTCAATTGTGATTTGTGATTATTGATTAATTAATTAGTGAAGAAACACTGATCTGATGGTAAGGCTCCAACTAGAACTTTGAGCCTAATACGACTTTGAGCAGCAGGCTGTAAAACAGAAACACCGTTAGGACTCGTTACAGGAATGAGGTTATTCCTGTAACCACCATCCGGCGTGAGAATAAGTCTCGGTATACGGAGTAATAATATGTATTGAGAGAGAGAGTAGAATGAATCATACCTTTGATATTTACCTCTATTTATAATTTACCATTAGGGTTTTCTCTAACTTAGGATGAGCTCCGATAAGTTAGAGATTTGCATGATTTTCCCAAAATATTGGGGATTTAGTTACGTGGTTTATCCATGATGAATAGAAGTTTCTAGAATAAATGTGTGTAATTATATATTTATAATAAAATAATAGGTAATGACCATGTCGGGTTAGGCGTTCCGGGTCATACCTCGTCATGTCCCCCAGTCCGAAGTTATAAAATGAAATTCATAAAATCGGACTAAAGAAGAAGTCAGGCAAAATACCCCCTGTGAGTGTACATGCCTCAAATGGAAGTATCGTTGCTAACTTAAATTGTGGCGGTGATGTGAAAGGAAATGACAGTGGGGTCATCATTAGGATGACAGTTGTACTTAACCTGTTCTGACACGCGTTCCCAACTTGTGTGCCTTTTTGAATTCAAAAAATCATTTCAGCTTTTTACCTATAAAAAGATCGCCCCTTAGGGCTTTAACCATTTCACCATATTCCTCGAATTCTCAACTGCACCCCATGGCTTCTAAAATTGACGAGTCTTCATCAGCCCCCGCGATTTCCGACGCCTTATATTGCAAGTGGGGAGCAACATCGTTCAACAATTTGTTGCAAGATTACGGTATTAAACCAGAGTGGAATCCAGTGTTACTGTCAAAGAAAGATGTGGCGTTCCCGCTGAAGCAGGGCAAAATCACCCTGTTCAGTGATTTCTTCAAGTTCTGCAACTTCCGGTTGCCTACCACCAAATTTTGTATGTCTATTCTAGACGAGTACCAGATTCATATTTCTCAGATGCACCCTTTAGGTTTGGCGAAACTCTGTCACCTCGAGTTCGCCTGTCTGGCTTTAGGTCATGAGCCTGTGGTGTTTAGGGCTTTCTTCGTTCTTGTTTGGAAGTCCCCATTCTTCACGTTTGATCGAAGGGACACATACATCTCTTGTTTGAGAAATGTTCCCGCCAGCTCGCGGGATAAAGATTGGAGAAAGAAATTCTTTTATATAGATGCCGGCGTAATCCCTAGTGAGATGTACTGGAGGGACATGGGTTTCAAAGAGAAATACCCGGATGAATGCCCCGCCGTTGAGACGTACGCGGAGAATGCCATGTACAAGAAATTATGTTTGCACCCCTCTGAATGTCAAGTTATACAAGAGGGAGTGCTCGTACTTGTGGGGATGAGTTTGCTATGGAGAGACAGCCGATTCTACCCAGCATTTCAAAATTTGATAATGGTAAGTAATATTTTACCCATTATCGTATTCATGTTGTGTTTTGCAATTATACGGGCTAAACTAGTTAAATTGGCATAGGCGAATGGTCACTGTTTGATTTTGTGGATCCCCCCCCGGAATGCCGCTTTACGATCCACCGACCACATGGTAGGGGAGCAAGAGGCTAATGTGCTCTCCCTACATATTGATCGATTTCTTATTCCGCCCGCCTTGGTGACGTCGTCTGGTGAGATAGCCACTCCTCCCCCCAGCGGCAAACATGTAGTGCCTTCAGAAGGAAAAAAGAAAACATCCAGCCTAAAAGTGGTTGTGAAAAAACCTACTCCCAGTGTGGGTGTTCTTCCTGTGGAGGCCAAAGCGTCCGGGTTGCCCGGGAATGTGGATGTGACCCCGACTTCTATTGGGAGTAACCCCGGTACAGCCTCAAAGAAACGAAAGAGAATCCCTCCATTAACGACCTTTCAAGCAATGAAAGCAGCCCAACAACTACGCGCGTGTATTTTACTATTCCCTAACATGTGTGTTGTTTAGCATATCCTTGTCTAATGAACAATAATCATCTACAGGCGTTATGCCCGGAATTCCTTTGGAGAATATAGTCCCGCCGTCGCTGTCTTTTGCAGATACCCATGCCCCGGCGACAGGCACGCAGGGCCTTTCGCTTGCTGATCTCATCATCCAGGCCAGCTCTTTCCAATCTACTCCCGTGTTTACTACCTCTGTTGTTTCCACCGCTATCTCTGCCTCAACTCCACCAGTTGCGAGCATGACCTTGCCCCTAGCGTTTGATTTTTCCGGGGCAGGTGGTCTAGGGTCCGGCGGGGACAAGCCCGCTTCGTCCAATAGAGCGGAATCTAGCAGTGAGAGAACGAATATTCCTCACGAGACCGGGAGGTCCAGCGTTAACTTTGCTGAGGATGAGGCCTTTTTGTTCGATGATCCCTATCTTCCCACTGTGTGTTGGGATTCGAATGCCCAAGACAAACGTTATCAACCTAAGTGGAAAGTTGCTGAATCGACCTGGCTTGTATTTCCGCCTATTGTGCACCATTGGGTGGAGCGGTCTTATCCGCCGGCCGAGTCTTCATACGTGGAGGGATTGGATAATGAGCACCTGATGAATTCAACCATGGTGGAGACTGTTAGCATTCCAAGAAAACTGGCAGAGATCAGGCGCCGTTGGATGCATGATAACCACGAGTTGCGCCAAGCGCGTATGTCCATTCAAGAGCTTGTAGACGAAAAGAACCGACTAGAGAGTCAGCTTCAAGCGGCTTGCGTGAGGGAGGACCACTTCTTGATTGAGAAGAACAAGGCGGAGGATGATCTCAAACGGGTAACTGCTAACTTGGTTGAGGAGAGACTGGCTGGTCCCGTGACCTGGCAGAGAAAGATCGCGTGATTTCCCGCGCCCTAAGCGTTCAACAAGAGCTAGAGAGGAAAGCCGTTGTGGAGGCCCAAAAGGTTAGGTCTGAGCTATCCGCCGAGACAAGAAAGTATCGTATTGACGCTAATTTTGTTTATCAGGTACAAGAAAGATACCAAAACTTGACCCTCGAGCTACAAGCCTCTGAAGCCAAGTCCCAGGCGAGGCAGATTGAACTTGAAGAGCGTGAAGAGAAGCTTAGAAGTCTTCAACAAGTTTGCGATGCTCTTCTTGCCAAAAAGAACCAACTTACCCAAGCCTCTACCCTTCAACTATCCCATCTCAATGAGGCGGAGAGTGCCTTGGCTCAGTCCCGCGCTGAAGTGGATAATCTGACAGACCAACTGGCGAGTGTTTGGGGCGATAGGAACTGGCTAATATCACAAGGTTTGGTTGGTGCGTTTGAATATTTACGCTAGTCAGAGGCATTTGTTGCGTTGTTGGATCGTCTATCCACCGCTGCGTATAAGTCAGGACAATATGACGGCGTTTATGAGAGCTATGTCAGTTGCCAGCGGATGGATAAGGTTACCCAGAAATTCCAGGAGGAAGGGCAAATTGACATCACAAATGTCAGACATCCTGGAAGCCGTGTGCAATGATCCCTTACCCGCCTATGCCGACCTGTCCAACAAGGTGGCTGAAGAAGGTGTGGAGTCATTAAGCCGGATGTTGGAGGTAGCGGAGGAGTCGGAGTAACCCTTTAATTGTTTGTTTTTTGTGTATTGTTGCAAACGTTTTGTAAGGCAATACTTTAATGGGATCTGTATTGGTACTTGATGCAATTAATGAAATATATGATTAGGGTGGCGCCGTCGTCTTCTACACGACGATTTGACATGTCATCATGACTGTTTGCAGTTAATTAATGTCTGCCTATGATTTGACATGTGATCATCAAAGTTTTGTACCCCCTTTTGGCAACCTCCCCTTATATATTCATGCAATTGTTTTTGCCAAATTTGGTAAAAACAACATGAGTGAAGAGTACCGTTTACGAGAAGTTTCCGACGTTCTTCGGACCCTCGATGCAGCCGTTGCCTTGCTCATTCTGTACGAGCAAGCGCCCGGAGGCAGAGCAGATGATGGGGGGCTTGTCCCTTCCAATGTTGTGCCCCATCCTGTGTTGTCTGACGAAATCGCCAATGATGGTGTTGTTCCTATGGACGAGGCACTTGTCGCTCCTGATCCTGTTGTATTGAATGCTGATGTATTAATGCCGTGGTTTCCCCCTGAAGCCTTGGGCCGGTGCCGTGTGGTATACCAGCGTCGTGGTAGAGCTAACCGGGCAAACCTGCCTGGCATTCAAGAGCCGGTGGCTGTTTTGGCCGGGCGGCGGAGGATGAAGACCTAATTGTGGATCCTCATCCACTGGAGTGGTATGGCGAGGCGTTGCACACCCCTGCAGAGGTGTTGGCAATGCTTGCCGATTTTTAGTTAGTTAGAACATGTTCGTTTTTTGGTAACCCCGTATGCTGTTTTTTGTTTAACAGGGGACAAGTACTTGATTTTGTTTGATAGTTGGATGTATTTATTACAAAAATACCTATCTTTTGTAGTGGTTGGTGTATCTATTATCAAGATACCCACTTTAGCGCTGTACGTATATAACTTTGGTATTTATGAAACTGTATTTCGTAACAAAGTTGTCGTGTATGTCGTAAAGACCGAACATAAATGTTTATTAATAAATGACTAAAAATAAGAGACATCAAAAATGATGGATTACACTTTATTTTGACCAAGGAAAACCTACTTCGCCGTTAGGGGCGGATGTTTACATAAAACACTTCTTTAACTAGGCTACATTCCAGCTGCGTGGGGCTGCCGTACCGTCAAGTTTGGGTATGCGGTAGGCCCCCTTCCCCAAGACTTCTTGATTACGTAGGGGCCTTCCCAGGTGTGACCTAGCTTGCCAGTGGATTCCACCCGGCTGGCTTCATTATCTCGCATAACATAATCGCCCTCCTTGAAAGTCTGTTGAGCCACGTGTTTGTTATAAAATTTCTCTAAAGTTTTCTTGTACTTTTCCTCGCTAATGGCGGCTGCCTCCCGCCGTTCTTCCAAGGCGTCCAGACCTTCCCGCAAGAGTCTGTCATTATCGTTAGTCGTTAGGCGTCTTAGCGATGGTAGACCTACCTCTGCTGGTATCATTGCCTCCGTGCCATAGGTTAGGCTAAATGGGGTTTCATTGTTGCTTGTCTTAGGCATGGCTCGGTGTGCCCAGAGGACGTTTGGCAATTCCTCCACCCAAGAGCTTCCCCGATGGTCTAATCTTCTTTTAATTCCGTCCAACAGGCTTCTGTTTGCCCTTTCCACTTGGCCATTGCTTTGGGGGTGAGCCACCGATGTGAAGACTTGCTGAATTTGTAGCTCGGCACACCAATCCTGTAAAACCCTGTCCGTGAATTATGTACCATTGTCGCTGACCAGATATAGCGGGAGCCCAAATCGGCAGACGATGTGCTCCCATAAGAATTTTTTAGCGTTTTGGGCCGTTATCTTTGCCAACGGTTTCGCTTCCACCCACTTGGTAAAATAGTCAATTGCCACAATCAGATATTTGAGTTTTCCAGGAGCTGGAGGGAATGGTCCCACAATATCCACTGCCCATTTCTCGAAAGGCCATGCCGCTGTCACAGGGATCCCGTTATTTTTGGGGCCCAGTGTTTGAGGGGCATACTTTTGACAACTACGACACCTTCTAAGTTCGGTTACGGCGTCCTCATGCATTCCAGGCCAATAGTCCCATCCTTCTGAATTTTAGCTACAATTGCCCGAGGTCCGGAGTGAATACCACATATGACGGCGTGTATTTCGTGGATCAAATATGTGGCTTCCGACGGGGATACACATCGTAATAACGGTCCCAAATATGTTTTCTTGTAGAGGGTGCCATTCTGCATTTCGTATTGTAAGGCCTTTACTTGTATTTTTCTGGCTTCACCTCTGGCGGACGGCAGTGCTCCTTTCGTAAGGTAGTTTAGAATGGGCGTATACCAACAGGGCTCTTCCGCCATAACCGCGGAAACCTCCCGATGTTCAATTGAAGGTGACTGAAGTGTTTCCACCTTTACTTCTTTTTCCATGCCTGACGTTGCTAGCTTGCTCAGAGCATTAACTATTTGGTTTCATCCACGGTGAACATGGCTGAGCGTGACGTCTTCAAAGGAGGCTATGAGCTCTTTGGTTTTGGCCAGGGATTTTGCCATTGTCTCATCCTTGGCCTCATATGTCTCATTGACCTGGTTGTTGACTAGTCAGGAGTCAACATATGCCTCAACCCTCGTTGCTCCCACAGACTGTGCCATTCTTAGGCCTGCCAACAGGGCTTCATACTCCGACTCGTTATTGGAGCATTCGAAATCGAAACGATACATCAACTTTACTTCATCAGGACTTATCAACATGAGACCCGCACCGGCCCCTTTTCCACTGGAAGACCCATCTGTATACAACCTTCAGGTTTGCGAGGATGTGCTAGCTTCTGACCTGTGGTTAACCACTGGGTCGTCGATGACTTTCCCTTCAGGAATTTCAGCTAAGAAATCAGCGTTACCTGCCCCTTGATCGTCGTTCATTTGCGGTACTCGATGTCCAGGGCCCCCAGCTCGATTGCCATTTTGCCAACCTTTTGGAGATCTCTGGTTTATGTAGGACTTGCTGTAAAGGGTAATTCGTTAAGATTTTCACACGATGAACCTGGAAATATCTTCGGAGACGCCGAGTAGCGTGAATAAGTGTAAGTACCAGCTTTTCTAGCATGGGATACCGTGTTTCAGGGCCTGCCAACACACGGCTAATTTAGTAAATCGGCGTTTGCTTTCCTTCTCTTTCGACCATGAGAACTGCGCTTACCGCGTTGTGAGCTGCCGCCAGGTACATCTTCAAAAGTTCATTGGGGCGAGGGGCTGTCAACGTGGGCAACTTTTCAATGAACCGTTTCATGTCTTGCAAAGCCTCTTCTGCGTCGCTGGTCCATTTGAAGTTGCTTTTGTTGAGGTAGTCTTTCAACTTTTTTATAAATGGCAAGGACTTCTCATCATGTCTTGCTAGGAACCTATTTATAGCCACCAACAACCCATTTAGCGTTTGTGCTTCTTTTAGGGTCCCGGGTGACGGCATTCGCGTTATGGCGGCTATTTTTTCGGGTTGGCTTTGAAGCTCTCCCGAGTAACCACCACCCCCAGGAACTTGCCTTCCTCTACCCCGAAAGAGCACT
The DNA here is from genome assembly GCA_947069175.1 of Scalesia atractyloides. Lineage (NCBI taxonomy): Eukaryota > Viridiplantae > Streptophyta > Magnoliopsida > Asterales > Asteraceae > Scalesia > Scalesia atractyloides. The sequence continues at coordinate 37,356,273 of CAMTDV010000030.1, forward strand.
TCTTGGGATTGAGTTTGATGTTGTATTCTCGTAACTTCCGGAAAGTTTTCTCGATGTCGTTGAGCATTTGCTTTTCTTCCCTGCATTTAATTACCAGGTCGTTCACATACACCTCCAGGTTTCTACCAATTTGCTTTTCGAAAGCTTTGTCCATGAGCCACTGGTAGGTGGCACCTGCATTGCGTAAACCGAAAGGCATTTTCGTGTAACAGAAAATGCCTATATCAGTATGGAACGCTGTTTTCTCTTCATCTTCTTGTGACATCTTGATCTAATGGTACCCTTTATAAGCGTCCAGGAAACATTTATACCGGAAGGGAACCAGGGAGTCGACTTTAAAATCTATTTCCGGCAGTGGATAGGCGTCTTTTAGACACACTTTATTTAAATCTTTGAAGTCAATGCACATCTGCCATGTACCGTCTGGCTTCTTAACCATTACGGGGTTTGACACCCACGTGTGGTATTTCGTTTCCCGAAGAATGCCTGCTTCGACCAGCTTTCGTACTTCCTTGATCACAGCTTCTCTCCTATCGGGAGCCATGCTTCGTTTTCCCTGGGCAACCGGTTTGATGCCCGGGAAAGTCGTTAACCTGTGTTCCGCCTTGTCCCTGGTATGCCAGTCATGTCAGAATGCTCAAAAGCGAAGACATCAACGTTTCTTTTTAATAGCTGCTTCAAACTGTCCTTGATCTCCGGGGAGAGACTATCCCCTATAGTAACCGTCTGCTCAGGGTAGCGTGTGCTTAATACCCATCTCTCCGGGCCAATCGCACCGCTAGGTCCCTGACGACATCTTTTAGCGTTCAACACTTCTCCCATTTTTCCCTGTGGACTGTGGCAACTCCCCTGGCGTGGGAAACTTCATGAGACCTCGCGCTGTGGAGACCACAACGTATAGTTTTCCCAAAGTGTATCTTCCGATTATCACGTTGTGATGCACGTCGGCGCGTACTACGAGGAAGGTGAGAAGTATGGTCCTTTCACGGGGGGCTAAACCAAAGGTTACAGGAAAAGTGATCTGACCGTTGGATCAACTTTTTCCCCGGTAAACCCTTTTATGGGGGCGTGCACCAGTTCAAGGAGTTTTTTATCTTCCGGTTGCATTATGTTGAAACAATGTTCGTATATTATATCTTCGGAGCTTCCTATGTCAACAAGTATCCTTTTCATGTTATAATCGCCAACAGAGGCTGAGATGATGAGAGGGTCGACGGTGAGGTCCAGATCCTCTGCTCACGGCTCGACAGTCATGGTTGCCAACATCCAAGGTTCAAGGGTGGAGAAATTTCTTTTTACCCCCTTTGCCTTGTCGGCACATAACATATTCATCTCCCGCTGCCTTTTGCCCGCTCCTTTATCCGGGTCTTCTTTGATGGGGGGCGGGCCTTGCTTTATGTCTCGAACCAAATGGGCCAGCTTTCCATTCTTCACATAGTACTCGATTTGCTTCTTCAGCTGATAACAATCGTTTGTATCATGACCATTACCCTTGTGATATTCGCAGTACTTAACGGTGTCTTTATTGGAAGTATCTCTCAATGTTTTTGGAGGATTGAGTTTTAAATTCTCGGAGGCCAGGATTTCTGCTGGTGTTTTGCTCAACTTGGGGTAGTCAGACCTGGGCCTCGAGGACGAATCGTTTCTTGAGTAAGAACCCTTAGGTCTGTCATATCGCAAGTCTGAGCGATCACCGTTATGGAACCTCTCACCTCTGCCCTTGGCTTTTGAGTTTCGGTGCTCTCAGTCATCTTGGCTCTTCTGTGCCTTCTTTTTTCGGTTGGCTGCATGGCTAGCCGCCACCGTTTTTTCCTGTGTCGCATAGACGTTGGCTATTCTCAAGATTTCGTCGATGGTGACAGTACACCATCTCTTCTGTAAAGCGTTCTTAACAACTCATCGTCGTTTACTCCTTGTAGGAAAGCGCCGCAAGCCAAATTGTTTGTTATGCCCGGGATTGCCAAGCTTTCTTTGTTGAATCTGACGATGAAGTTTTCAACTGTTTCGTTTTCCCGTCTACGAATGTGGAGAAGTTCGTTTCGATCTTTAGTGTGTCGCCTCTGCTGACTGAATTGCAGTTGGAATTTAGATACCAAGTCCTCGAAACTATTGATTTCGCCGGTGGGGAGGCCGTCCCACCATACTCGCACTGCCCCAACCAGTGTTTGGACGAACATCTTGCACCAAAGAGGCATAGGCCAGCATGCGACTTTCCCTGCACTTTTGAACAAATTGAGATGATCATCTGGTCGCTCAACCCGTCGTACTTTCCCACTGTCAGGGGCATCTCGGGTTTTTCCTTGATTGGGGCTTCGGCGATTCTTCTTGTGAACTTTGACTTGTCTGCGGCATCAGCGGGTTTGTAGGGTCTGGTAAGTTCGTCATCTTCCACATGTACATGTGGCGTATGGTGGTTTGCTCCACTGATGCTTAATCCTTGAGTAACCAGGGGTTGAGATGTGTTGGTAGGACCCTCGTTGGGTGAGAGATGAGGCCTGGAAACGTTATCTCTGTTGTAGACAGGTTCTGCGGCTGGATGGCTCTGGCTACATGCCTGTTGTGATGTGGGATATGTCCACCAGGGTGGCATGCAAGCCATGTATGGCGGCTGTTGAGCGTAACTTGTGCCGTTACCTGAGGAGTGTATGCTTGACTGTTGTACGATTGAAGGTACCCATTAGGAGGTGCGTAATAATAGCCCGGGAAATAAGCCTGATTCCCGGGTGTGATTGGGGCATTCATGACTCCAGCCGGCATGACCACCGGTTGATGAGGTGGCGTAGACAGTGCTGCTGTGAGTGCTGCAGAATACAACGGGTGCATGGCATAGTAAGAGACGGCTGATGATACTGGATCGTATTTGGCGGTTGTACACCGTTTCCAGGTGCCGCGGATGTAGCCACTAGTCCACTCCCGGGACTCAGGGTCTGCGCGATGGTGCTTGACGAAGGAGTATAAACAGCGATTGGAGCTGAAGTGGAGACCGCTTGTCGATTCTGCCAGGAAGTATATGATTGTGGGTCCCCTGCGACTGATCCATAGGAAACAACAGGGGGTCTCTGGCATCCCGGCGGGGCCTCTGCTTCGAACTCCAGATCGAGGGACCTGGTTACAGCTGGTGATATAGGAGCGGCCATGGCCGCAGATACTGTCATTGATGTTGTGCTGCTGGTTATTTACGGTTGGTTCTCTGGTGTCGTTGCCGTGCTCTGATCGTTCGCCATTGGGTCTAAGTTTATTGGTGTTATCACAGGTCACACGGATGGCGCCAATGAAGAAACACTGACCTGATGGTAAGGCTCCAACTAGAACTTTGACCCTAATACGACTTTGAGCAGCAGGCTATAAAACAGAAACACCGTTAGGACTCGTTACAGGAATGGGGTTATTCTTGTAACCACCCTCCGGCGTGAGAATAAGTCTCGGTATAAGGAGTAATAATATGTATTGAGAGAGAGAGTAGAATGAATCATACCTTTGATATTTACCTCTACTTATATACCATTAGGGTTTTCTCTAACTTAGGATGGGCTCCGATAAGTTAGAGATTTGCATGATCTTCCCAAAATATTCGTTTTCTTTGATGAGGCATTGACGATAATCACATTTATTATTTGTTATTGATAAAAGGATTTTTTACCTACAACACTAGTTAAAAAATTTATTTTATATAGATCTTATGTTAATATAATTTTTATCTTTTTAAACTTAGAATTCATATATTAATATAAAAACTGGCCGAGTTACATCAAAATTGCAGGTAAGCGAGTAACAAGCTGCGCCACTACCCCTTTTTGAATAGAAAACCCGAGCCTCTTAAAGACAAACCCCTGCCCCCCCGGTTGAAGAGCTACTGCTGCGGAAACCTTTTGGACCCTAGTCAACAAACAGATAGCTTCTGGAGCTAGGGAGCCAAAGGTGTCGAAGGCGAAGGGGACAAAGACATGTTGATTATCAGCACAGGCTTTAGCATGTTGATACGTGAATCTTAAAATGAAAAGAAAATCATTTAAAACATAACTATTTTTATAGGGGGAAATTAGAAAGCTTCTTAAAAGGATTTAAGATGTAGAAGATGACGCTAAAAGGAGAGAGAATGAAAAGATAAGAAAGTTGTAGCTTTCATCACAAGCAAAACCATTAAAGGTGCAACACCAAAAGCCAGATTCTGTTAAAACCCAGGGCCGTTTTGGAAAATCACAAAACAAATTTTGGTCCTGTGCGAGATAAAAAAATTTGGACGCTGTTCACAAATCTCCATGTAATATAAACTCAAGAATTATTCAATTACATATATACAAAACTAAAAACCCATAAACAATGATAATTGTTATAAAATAGATAAAACAAATTAACCAAAATTGTATAGCAAAAATGATCGAGCCTACTTACTAAGCGAAAAGTGTGGTTCTCCTAGTGTTTTTTGAAGCAAAACTCTCGATCATTAAACAAAAACATTCAAATAATCAAAGTCTAAACATACAATTAACACTAAACAAAGTCTAAACATGAATTTAAGTATTAAACATCAAAGTTTTAACAAGATTTTTTGAATAAACACTCAAATTTCAAAACCTAATTTTGAAAAGTAGAAAACGTTAGAATAAATGAACAAATGGGCTGCTAAAAAATATATATCTTTAATATATAAAAAAATTAAACACATATATAAACTAGTGGAATCAAACCTGTGGGTTATGTCGGGTGAAAATACACTCTCTATAACAAACGAAAGAAAAAACCAAAAAAAAAAAGAAAAGAAAAACTAGTTGTAATACTCCCAAATTGTGTTATCTTCGACTAGAAGTAAATTGAATAATATACTGAATAGACATGATAATAAGATTGAATAGAATAGTAACATCGTGAAACAAAAGGCAGGTAGAAAGCTAGAAAATAGAGATTAGTTTTTATATGGTTATGAATTGGGCTACAAACTAACCTTAAAAGTTTAACAAGCTCAGATAAAAAAAAACAAATAAGCCGTCCAAGTCTGTATTTCCATGTCTTCATCATCTTATTAACCCTAATAACAGCATCAACAAACTTCCCTGCCGCCACACAAGGAATAGATCATGGCCATATTTCTTTTTTGCTTCTATTTTTCTTTGAACTTTGAAGGGTCAAAATATCAATTAGCGCTACCGTTATCATCTCGCTTTCTTGTTACCACCATCATAGGAAACATTTACGGGCCCTGTTTCATTTTTGGCACCGAGCCGGCGCCCACCCGGCACTTGCTTAAGGCCGACCCTGTTAAAACCTCTACTAAGTCATCAAATGCTGGAAGAGGAAAAGGGATTGATAAGACCCTGAACAAGAAGGCTGAAGAGATTACCTCAGAATAGCGGAGACAGCAAGATACACTTAAAAGCAAAGCTTCCAGGCTAATTGAAGAAGAACAGGCTAAGCAGATGAAAAAAGAAGACATTGACACTTCAAAAAGGAGAAAGTCAGCAACAAATGTTAGACAGTCAATCATCACCCCTTCTAAAACCACTGCTAGGTCCACAAGAAGTGCATCCTCTGCTACAACCTAAACCAAACCTCACCTCACCTCAAAAATCACCTAAAACAAACCATCACCACCAAGTCAACCAACAGATGTTGGTACAACAGATGTACTAGCAGATGTTCCACAAACTACTGCCATGATAATTTTTCCCATAACTACACAACCGCTGCCTAACCACCAAGAATTCCAACACGCCCACCGTCACCTAAAATCAAATTCATACGCAAAAGAAAAAAATGTTGTGCAAGAAGATGATGAGGAGATTTCATCACCAATTTCCTTATCATCTGCCCCCATTCAAGCCACACCAATCTCATCATTTCCACCAAAATCCACTTTAATTCCATCCTATCAACCACCATCAATCATTCCAATGGCTGCTCAGTATCCTCTAGAGATTCATGTTGTCTAAGGTGAAATTAAATCTTTTAATACAATAGAGGATCCATCACAAAGATCTTTCCCATATCTCTTTGGTTATCCTAAGCCTAAAAACTTAGATGAATATTTGAAGTTAAAGTAAGACAGGTTGAGAATATTGGAAAGGAGATGTGCAAAGGGAAGGATGACAGGACAAGGGAATCTTGTCACTAGAACTTAGCAAGGTAAGAAACATAGAAGATTTTGCTAAGGACCTGTGCAAGTCCATGTCTGAGAAGCCAATTAATTCTATGCTTGATAAGGAACTGAGACAAGATTACCTTGATCATATCATGCAACAAGAACCATACAAAGCAACCAAACACAATTCAAAGATTGGTCAACAGATACTCTCAAAGAAGAAATAGAAAGAATTCAAAAGATGCTCAATGATCCTTCACAAAAGCCAACTCAACCAGATTGGAAGAAATATAAACAAGTTGATCAAACAAGGAATTGAAGCTAAAGAGAATGAGAGAGAGCTAGTTGCTGCAAAGTATGGTAATGCAAGGTCTGTTGCCAGATGGCCGGAGTCAAGAATTGTTGAAACTTACAAGAGACTAAAACAGTTGTGAGAAAAGGATCGTACAGTCCCAAAGAAGCCAGTATATCCAACAGTGGTTGTCACTCAACAGGCCCTTAAAATTAAAAGCAGACCTCAACATCTGGCATATCTACAACTGTCTTAAATCAAGCAAAAAGGCAGAAGCATATGTCTGAGGATGATGATAAAATGTTTGAAGAACACCGGAAAGAGGGATTGAAAAACCATCTGTTATATCACACAGATAATGTTAGTGACAAACTACATGATACACTTACAAATGTTGTGAGCAGGCCAACCAAACTCATCATAAATAACTCTTCCCCCAAGAAAATCATCTGATCAAAAAATTCTAAAGTGGAAGTCATCATCAGACACCCACGAATTGACTTTGCTCAGATCAGATGGTGATGTTCAAAGGATAAGAATAGAGGATGCAAATGGTCTGGATGCAGGTGACCTCCAAGATCTGTTGAACCTTGAACTAGAAAGGGATTTTGAAGATATGATTTCAATGAAATTTGAATTACAGTTCAAAGGCCAAATCAGATAAATGTTAACGAGGAATAAATATCACAAATAAAGAAGAGTTTTGGCATCATCTGTTTTAGGGGAGATTGTTCGATCTAGTGGACCCCACAAAAGAACAGATGACTGGAAAGCCAAAATAGTTTATAACCACTGATCACAAATAACATACTTAGAAGATCTGTAAGCATCTAAGTTTGAATCACTTGTAGTTTTTCTTTCTAAAGATGGAAAGTGGAATGAATTTTGAAGATATGCAGCAGAATTAATGAAAAACTTTTACCACAAACAATCGGTCGTTTGTTTTCATCATCATCATCATGCTTTCAAGTCGCTAAACTCGCATGTGATTCACAAACTCCCCCTTAGCCAATTACAATTGTTTGATAGTAAGAAATGTAAAAGATAAAGTGCAAATTGATCTCTTTTAGGAAGACAAGTTAACTGTTACAACGTTCAGCTATTTATACTAACTATCTAACCACTGAGCATCTTTTATGACGTCATGGTTGATAGTGACAACTAACAAAATCCTAACTAACTAAAACACTGCTTAAACAATACTATCACTGCATAGCACTGTTACTTTAAATTAAGTAAAACTAGTCTAAGCACTGATCTCTATCATCTGATCTTGTTTCTTCTAGCAGACCTTTGCTTCTTGATTCAATAAGATGATAGGAACAGTTGTTTAAGGAAACCAATGTAAAGATAGATCAGAGGTTGTAACCTTTGATAGTTGGACCAAAGCTCGGATAGTGTTTTTTGGCTTTGTTATCATATGTTCCTTTGTTAGGGTTCAATGCCAACAATCTCCCCCTGGAACAGATGATGCTAAACACTTGATTATGCTTGGTCTTTGTTCGTTAACATAAGTTCTCTGATTTGGCCTTTAAACTGTAATTCATAATTCAGAGAAACTTCATCATCATCATCATCATCATCCTTTTCGAGTGTCAGATCCAAAAGATCTTGAAGGTCTTCTGCATTTAGCTCATATGCAGCCTCCATGCTAATATTGACAGCAACACCATTAGACTTGAGCAGTGTCAATTTGTGGGAGTCTTTATCGACTTTCCACTTTAGAATTTTTGGGTCTTCTAGCTTTCTAGGATGACTTTTATTGGTTGAGGTTTGAAGAGCTTTTTGTTGAACTATTTTTGTCAAATATGCTCTAAGCTTTTCACTAGCTTGATCTGTGTGATAGTCAACCATGTTTTTAATTCCATCCTTGATGTGTTCAAACACTCTCTTGTCTTCTTCATCTATCTTTTCTCGCCTTTTTAATTGATTTAAAGCAAGGATGGAGGGGACAGATGATGAGATATACCTTTTAGAATATTGAGCTTTATGAACATCATCTGATGGAGGGTAAACTGGTTTAGGAGGCATGTTTGGATCTTTCTTTCTCCTCTCTTCTAACATCTTATAAGTATCAATCATCCTAACTTCTCCCCACCTTGACACTTGGTTCCTTGAACCATAGTCATTCTGTATCAATTCTTCTTTGATACTCTTAATCTTCAAAGCTCCGTCTGGCATGTTCTTCATATGTTTTTTCCAGTCAGGAGGAGTTGGCTTCTTGTGAGGATCTTCTAACATTGCATTATTTTAATCTCTTCTCTCAGATCATCCTCACTCCAATCCTTGAACTGTGCCTTTGTTGCCTTATATTTCTTGTTCTTCATAGCATTTATCTTCCTTTCTGACAGCTTATTACACAGATCTTTGACAAAATCTTATAATGCCCTAGTTTTGCTAAGCTGAAAAGACATGTTGGTCTGTATCCCTCTATCACTTTTACCAGCTGAGTCTCTTTTTGTTATATCCTCTGCTTGTTTCAATTTGAGTTCTAGATAATCATCAATATTTATAGGTCTTGGGTACCCATCAAGAGAGAATATGATTCTTTTGTCAGGATCTTCCTTAGAATAGAAGCTTAGAATTTCTTCCCTGACTGCTGGTAAATCAAGTGGATATTTCTTTGCTGCGGGTATAACTGTAAGGGGATCAGTGGTTTGATGAAGATGGGGGAAGCATTGATGTGGAGGTCAGTGGTTGTGATGATAAAGGAGTAGGAGCAGGAAAGATCTCTTCTTCATTAACTACCCTTGTAGTCCTTCTCCTCTTAAATTTAACTTCAGGTGATGATGGATGAGTTGGAATTCTGGTTGGTGTTGGTAGAGGTTGAGTGGATGTATTAAAAATGACCATGGCAGTGGATGAGATTGCATTTGCTGCAACCTCTGCTGTATCAACAGATGTTGACACAACAGTTGTTGTAGCATCTGCTTTGGTGGAAATAGGTATGGAAGTTGAAGTAGGTGTGCTTGTTTTTTGGAGAGCAGAGGTTTTAGTGGTTGGATTTACAGCAGGCTCAGTTTTGGAAGGTGGGAGTTGGTTGCCTAACTTTTCTAGCAGGTCTCCTCTTTGTTGAGGTACCAACCTATTCCTTTTCATTTTGCTGTGTAATCTTTTGCTCAACCAATACGTTGCCATCAAGGTACACTTTTCTCTTCTGCTTCTCTTTTTCTCTGGCTAAGATATCATCTGTTAGATCCCTTTTCTTTGAACCATCTGGCCTGGGAATATCCACTGTTGGCTTTGCCATCTGATAATCTATTGTAAGCTTCTTCTTTCTCAAAGGTGTCTCCCCCTTTTTGGTATCATCTTCAGTGTTTACAAAATTACTGTAGGCGGAGCAGTACCAGTGGTTTGGAGAAGATGACCTTTGATCGCTTTGATGTCTGCCCTTGTATCCATGAATCTAGCTTCAACCATGTTTCGTACTTCCTTCATTTGATGTTTGTGTTGTTGATCAGAGAAGTGCTTTTATTGCTGAAACAGAGGGTTTAGGGTTCTTTTATATCAGCAGTGGTTAAGACAGAGGGTTGGCTATTTGTAGTTAACAACTGCTTCACAAGATTTTTGATCTCATCAACAGAAGTTTCAAGCTTTGATACTCTCTCCGTCAAATTTTTGTATTTTATATCATCACCTAATTTAATAAGACCATCTGAACTCCTACCTGAGGTGGTAGTTATATCTAAGGGATCATGAGCATGTGTTTTGACACTAGCTTCAACCTTAGATGCCCCTTGTTCTTGGTACTGGGGACTTCCCACAACATCAGAGGTTACCTTGGTAGCCTCAGCAGTGGTTGCCTTCAAGAGAGACTTAGTAATGTAACCACTGTCCAAAGGAAAACTAGGTAGTTTTGCAATTGTAGTGGCTGCTCTAGTTGAACTATCACCAAGGGTTACATGTAACCCAAGGGATGTAGCCTCTTCATTTGCTGATGGGCTAGCAAAGAATAGAGAATCAGACCCAACATCATGTTGAAGTATATTCTCATTGATAGCTTGGTGAGAAGTGCTGGATATTGTCTGCACTAGTTCTATTGCATTCAGCAAGGGTAAAAGGTATGTGGGAGTGATTTTAGTGGTGAAGGAATAGGTGCAGAAAGAGACATTGTTCTGGGAGATGGGCCATGGAAGATAGAACCAATTGGTCCTAGAGCTTCATAATTTGGTGTCCCTGTGTTTCCAACTTGATCCTTTTGTGAGGATGCAGGAGGAGTTTTATAGCCAGGTGGAGATCTGTCAACCATCTGCTGTGAAGACGTAGCAGCAGTGGTTTTTGACGTTTGTGTTGTCACAGGGTTTACCTATGGGATATCATCTTCCAGAGGACCCTTTTTGGGTTTGGTGGGTTTTCTGGATATTTTTGTTGGTTTCTTTTTGGTGATTTTAGGTGTGGGTTACAGAGTAGTGGTTGCAATGCTCTGATCACCTAGAGCAGTGGGCTCAGTAGCAGGAGGAAGAGATTTAACATTTTGTTCTTGTAAAATTGGCTCATCCTCCTCTACCTCTATTTTGGAAACCTTTCTTGATTTTTTATACGTGTAAAAGTTTCATGAGTTAGGCAGCCAGGTGTGGTCACTGCGCCTTGTTTACTTGCTTCAGATCTTATCTGGTCTTGCAAATAAACACTCAAGAATCGAGGATGTATCAAGAAAGCTTTTCTTTTTGAGATATTTTTAAAATTATTTACAAAATCATTGAACAATACCTAGGAATAGCTAAAATCAGAATAAGTTAAAATTGCATATCCTAGATATTGCATGTTCAATGGAATCTCATTGAAAGCAGTAGATTTTGCAGAGAGACATGTAAAAAGAGTATGAAAAAATAATTTCATCTCTGTTGGAAAGTTGGGTTTAAAGATTGTCATACCTTTCAGTTGGCCAGTGTAACCCCTTTCCACAAACTCTGCTTGCATCTCTCTTAAAGAAAATGACGCAGGGTGTGCCATATCATTCAATTGAAAAACTTGAGAGATTTATTGTGGGCTAATTTGCATAGGAGTACACCCAACCTTTGAGATTATTGCATAAGGAACACCATCAACGGATGTTTTAACCTTAGCATTTTTCCAGAAATCCCGAAGAGAATCGATGTAAATTTTGGCTTTGACTTCGAGCATATGCTTAAATTTTGAATTTCTTAGAATCCGAATCATTGTGTGGTATCGTGTATTGACTTTGGTTTCTTCAAAGATCCCCGTGTAATTGTGTGGGGTTTTGATAATCAAGACGAATGGTGGTAACTCTTGCTTTGTTTTCGCCTTTGATTTTGTTTTAGGAGCCATGATTTGAGTTCAAACTGTTTTAAGATTTTTGAAATCGACATAGTTTGGTGACTCCTCTGTTCTCGATAGAACAAGGTTTTTATAGGGTTTCTTGAGAAAGTGATGAGGACGTGGCATCTGATGCAACGACTGTCGAATAACATCTGACCATGTGTAACCTCCGATTGAAAATGGAAGACAGTTGTTTGGCTAAACACTGTTTGAAATTTTGATCAATGGATAAGAACAGTGTTTGCAACTATCAGAGGATACACTTTTTGACAGTGGATAGACTTTTATAAACGAACAGTGTTTCTGTGCTATAAGTGCTTTGTACAGACTTTGAGGATTTATTGAAAAAATTCAATTTTAAACTATTTTCAAGGATGGATTTTGATTTTCTAAAAACATTTTATTGCTATATACACAAGGATCACAAAAAAAAATTTGTTTTTAATCCGTGTTTAGCATTCCAAGCCTAGATATCAAACTGTCAAAAGTGTGAGCATCAAGTGCTTTTGTCAACACATCTGCCAGTTGATCCTTGGTATGGACATGTTGTAAAGAAATCAAAACTTTTTCATAGCAATCCCTCGCAAAGTGATGTCTAATGTCAATGTGCTTGGTGGTGGAATGAGAGACATGATTTTTGATCATATTTTCTGCTTCTTGGCTATCAATTTTGAGTGGAGTCTTTAAATCAGTGATACCAAAATCCAGCAAATGATTTTGAAGGCACAAAAGTTGAGCAGTACAACTTGCAGTAGCTATATACTCTGCCTCAGCAGTGGATTGGAAACTGCAACTTGCTTTTTGCTTTGCCAAGACACTAAGCAATCATCTAGGAATTGGGCTCCTCCAGATGTAGACTTCCTTGTTGTTTTACATCCAGCAAAGTCACTATAAGAATATCCTGCAAGCTCAATGTTACCATCAGCTGGATACCAGATACCAAGTGTGGGAGCACCTTTTATGTATCTGAATATCCTTTTTACAGCAATAAGATCTGATTTTCTTGACAATGACTGTGATCTGGCACAAACACATGTTGCAAACATGATGTCTGGCCTTGATGCAGTTAGATACAATAAAGACCCAATCATGCTTCGATACAATGTTTGATCAACAAGGTCATCTTTGCCATCAAATGTGACTAGCTTGTATGTTGCCATGGGTGTGCTGCAAGGTTTACAATCATCCATATCAAATTTCTTAAGTAGTTCTTTCACATACTTATTTTGATGGATGAAAGTTCCATGTTGCATTTGTTTGACTTGTAAACCAAGAAAACATTGCAACTCACCCAATGCACTCATCTCAAACTCTGCTGCCATGAGTTTCCTGAACTCTTCACACATGGCAGTGCATGTGGATCCAAAAATGATGTCATCCACATAAATTTGGACAAGCATCAAATCATTTCCTTTCCATTTTAAAAATAAGGTTTTATCAATCCTACCTCTGGTGAAACAAATGGATAAGAAAAAAGTGGATAGAGTTTCATACCAGGCTCTGGGTGATTGTTTTAGACCATTTAGTGCTTTTTTTAACCTGTAAACATGATCAAGATGAAATGCATCTTCAAAACCAGGTGGTTGACACACATACACTTCTTCCTTGATCTTTCCATACAGGATTGCACTTTTGATGTCCATTTGATACACCTTGATGTTGTGGTTAACAGCAAAAGCTAAAAACAGTCTGATGGCCTCCAATCTTGCAATTGGAGAAAATGTTTCATCATAGTCTATGCCTTCTTCCTGTCTATAGCCTTGAACCACGAGCCTTGCTTTGTTCTTGACAAGAATGCCCCTTTCATCTGTTTTGTTCTTGAAGACCCACTTCGTGCCAATAGGACATACATCTGTTGGCAGTGGTACAAGTTCCCATCCTTGTTGTCTTTTGAACTGTAGGAGCTCCTCTTGCATGGCTTCTACCCAACTGTTGTCTTTTAGTGCCTCTTGATACTTGACAGGTTGTGTGAGTGATAGAAAACCAGCAAAAAGACAAATGTTTTTGGATTGGCTTCTAGTGAGCACTCCCTCATTGATGTTGCCAATAACTTGATCCACAGGATGGCTTTTGAGGAAAATCAATTCACCTTGATTTGGGACACTGGCATTCTGAGAAGGAGCTTGCAAATGTGTATCATCTGAGCTATCCTCTGTTTGTGAATTTGATGGTCCAGCCTCTGATTGGAATAGTGGTGGAGGAATTGGTGGAATGGATGTGAAAGTGGGATGACTTATGTCCATTTATTGTGGACTTCTGTCAACAGATGTTTGGTTTGGAGAGTTGGCAAAGGTTTGAGTATTAACCACTATTGATCTGGCAGAGTTTTCACCATTGCTACTAACATCTGCTCCTCTGCCTGAAGGATTGATTCTGAAATTTGGAAGAATGAAATCATATCCTTGCTCTTGATTTGATGACTGTGGAGCACCTGCATGGTTAATCTTGACAGGCACATCTTCAAATGTAAATTAGGATAGGCAAACAGTTCAGCATGATTTGCTGGGATTTTCAAAGATGAGAGTTCATTGAACTTCACATTCAGAGTTTCTTCAACACACTTGGTCCTAGAGTTAAAAACTCTGTAGGCTTTGGCAGTGGTTGAGTATCCCAGAAAATAACCACAATCAACTTTGGCTGCAAACTTGGATATTGAATCCTTTAAGTTTAAAATGAAGCATGGGCAGCCAAAAACTTTAAAATAAGAGAGCAGTGGTTTGATTTTATAAAGAAATTCATAAGCAGCCTTTTGATGCCTGGAGTTTATCAAAACTCTGTTCCGAACATAACAAGCAGTGTTTACAGCCTCTGCCCAGAAAGACAAGGGTAAACCAGAATCTGCTAACATAGTTCTTGCTGATTCAATCAAGGTTCTATTTTTCCTTTTAACAACCCATTTTGTTCTGGAGTTCTAGGGATGCTATATTGCCTAACAATCCCTTTTGACTCATAGAAGGTATCAAACTCTTTGTTCCTAAACTCTGTTTCATTATCACTCCTAAAGATTTTTACAGGAAGATCAAATTGCTTTTCAACTTATTTAACAAAGTTTTGCAAAATATTTGATGTTTCATCTTTAGAGTGTAAAAAGAAAGACCATGTGAACCTGGAATAATCATCAACTATCACAAGGCAATACCTTTTGTGTTTTAAGCTCATGATTTTCACATGTCCAAACAAGTCCATATGAAGTAACTGTAAGCACTGATTTGTTTTGGACAATTTAATTGACATGTAAGAACTTTTATGTTGTTTACCTTTTAAACAGGAAACACAATGTTCTTCACAAGTAAATTGTTTGTGGGGCAAACCTCTGACAAGGCTTTGTTTTGAGAGAGTGGGGATGGTTTTTAGATTTGTGTGACCTAGTCTTTTATGCCATAATTCTGTTTCTTTGCTTGAAGCAATTGAGAACAGACATGCATTTGACATAGGATTATCTTTTACCATATCTACCACATACACATTTCCTACTCTATTAGCAGTAAGTTGTGCTTTTCTCTCAGCAATTATTTGATTAATCTTTTTAACAACCTCTAGGCCTACTACCTGACAAGTTTCCTTTGTGAAAAAGGATCCATAACCCTTATCACTCATTTGTGAGACACTCAGAAGATTGAATTTTAGATTATCAATGAGATTAACATTTTCAAACTTGAGTTTTCCAGCTGCGACACATCCTGGCCCCAATACCTTCCCTCTTGAATTATTTCCAAAGGATATATCATCCTCTCCAAATCTCTGAGCAGGGCTTTACATCCTGTCATGTGCCTGGAGCCTCCACTATCTACATACCAAAGACTGTCAACGCAGGTAGAAGCTCCCTGCACATGTTTTGAAATGATTAGTTCAGGTGGGTTTCCAAAGCTAGAATGGCTTTGGATGGGGTATCAGATGATCCAGACTCAAGTCAGATAAATGAGCAGTGGTTAGATCAAGTTTTTGTAACACTGCTGTGAGCCACTTCCTATCAACTGTTGGTAACCATGAGGATGCCTATTTACCCTTGGCTTAGAAGACTTTTTGTAAGTCTCATAAACCATAGGCAACTTTTGATAACTAGACTGGCTTTTTCCTCTTGGAAACTGGTTTGATGGAGGTGCATCTGTCACTTGAATTTCGCTATGAACAGAGGTTTGATTTAAAGCTTTTGTGACAGATGTTTCAATTGATTCAAAGTTCTGTTTAGACTTGTTTTCAGAAAAACTTGAACTTTCTCTTTCAAGAGCTTTTTCTCTAATCTCTTTTATCTTTTGATGATAGATTTTGAGATAGGCACACGCTTGGGTCATATGATTTGTTTTGTTGCAGATGGTGCATCTAGGAGATTTGGGTATAACACAAGTTTTGTTTAAATCATAGGCTTTTAGAAGAAAACAATCTGCAGCCACATGATTTCTCTTTTCACAAAATTCACAAAACAAGTATTTAACCTTTTCTTTCCTTTTCCTATTAGACTTTTTGAGAGCAGTGGGTGTAACCTCTGCTGGCAAGTCTTTGATAGGAATCACCAGTGCTTTTGGTGCTTTTATACCATCAATGGTTGAAAAGTCCATTGGCTTGAAGTTTTCTAAAATATCACATTCATTTGACTAGGTTGGTTTAAACTGATATTTTTCAATTTCTTTATCTTTTACTGAAACCTCTGGTTTTTCAAGAATGATTTTGTTTCATTTTTATCTGTGATTTTAATTGCTTCACCAGCCAAGTTTGTTGGGACTATTTCAACTAGCTCAGAATCAATTTTTGCAACATTTTCACAAGTCTGGTCATAGTCTCTAAAGCATATTCCAAACTTTATGTTGCTCTTGATTTGAGCATCAAGCATAAGCTCATAACTTTTACAAGACTCTACCCATTTTTCACAAGTAATCTGGGTAGATTCAAGCTCCTCTTTGGTTATGCTTGATTCATGCCTTAGGCTACTCATTTCAGAATATTTTTTACTTAACGTTGTTTTCAACTCTTTGATAAGTTTTTCAAAATTAAGTTCATCTTCTAAAATTTTGTTTCTCAGGTTTTCATTCACCTACTTTATGTTTGCAAAAGCAATAATGCATTTGTCAGAACATAGATCTTTAAGGATCTGAGGTGATACCTTTGAAGCAGCCATAAGAGCACAACCACACTCTTCTTCCTCACACACCTTCTCATCACAAGGGTCAGATAGAGGGTCTTTTTCAACATCAACAGTATTCACTTCTACCACTGGTGTAACTTCTGGTATAACCACTGCTTCACAACAATCAACCACATCAGACGTTAACTCCTGCTCTACAGATTCATCACCTTCAACAATGGTCTCCAAAGCCATAAACATATATTTTCATTTTCAAAATCATTTTTGGCTATGAGAGTAAAGTTTTCATCAGTTAAATCATCAGGCAAACTACTCCAATCAACAAAACTTTGTGTAAAAAAGCTTTATTAATTAACCTCTGCTGGTGTAGCAGTGGTTTGAGTAGGTTGAGTAACTTGTGGCACTTGCTGCACATGTACTTGAGGTGGTGCTTGGACATATTGAATCTGTGGTGCAAGTGTTTGGACATAATGGACAGGAACTGTAGCAACAGGATGTGCAAAGTTTGCAGTGTTTTGCATTTGTGGTGCAGGGGTATATTAGGAATATTGGACAATGCTTTGAGGTCTGTTGCAAAGATGTGTTACAATTGGTCCTGCAGATTGTGATCTGCATTCTCTGGCAAAGTGACCCATCTTGTTACATTTGTAGCATTTAATTTTGGAGTTATCCAACCCCACTTTCAACCCCCTATGCAATCCTTGAAATCTTCTACCAGTGCTTTTGTAAAACTTACTTGCTCTAACACTTAAAATGGCCAACTGATGCAAAATGTCCATCTCTTCAAGGTCAGTGGGTTCAAAATGTTGTAAGTCATTCATTTCAAAGGACAAATTGTCAGAGGTCTGGCTTTCACAATTTGCAGCAAAAGCAAAATTGGGTGTACTGGGATCAGAGTTGAAGTTGTTTCCAGATGTTATGTCAATATAATGATCATAACTTTGATCCTTTCCACAACTAGACCCCTCTCATGACTATATAAAGCAGTGTTTCCCAAAGTATAGTCATCAGTCATTTCCTTGACTCTTGCAACTTCTTTTTTTGGTTCAACTCTCTCTCATAAGTGAGGAGTCATCCATGAAGTTGTGTCAAGGTCATTTCCTTGTAACCAACAGCTGTTCTAGTGACATAAGCTACAGTCTCCCATTTCTCAGGTAAAGATCTCAAGAAACGACTATTGACAGTCGAATTTGGAAATTCCACATTTACCAATTTGAGCTCACTGATGAGATAGCTATATCGGTCGAACTGTTGGGTTAATGACTCACCCTTAACGTGGCAAAAAGTCTCATACTGTTGATTTAAAACTTCTCTATTATTCTCTATCACCTCTTCAGTACTACCGAATTGATCTTTAAGATCATCCCATAACTCTTTAGCACTATTACAATGAAGTAATCCCACATGAATCTCATTGGGCAAAGCCAAAGAAACGATGCTAAAGGCCTTAGCATCCAATTCGATTTTAAGGAAATCCTTTTCAGAGTAATTTTCGAGTTTCTTAGGGACCTGGGTGTGGGGATCATCTGTACTTGGAACCATGGGAACATGAGGTCCAAATACAACAGATCTCCAGCATCCGGTGGTCTGTTGGGAGAGAATATGACCAATCCGATGTTTCCAAATAAAATATTCATTTCGTTTAAACATCGGTGGTTTGAACATGGATCCAATAAAGGATTCTGGTGTGTTTTGTGCCATTTCTCTTGTTTACAACAGATTTGTGTTTTAAAAACTTTTGTAGTAATAAAACTCTGTATTCATGTAAAACTATCAAACGAATTAGCACAAAGATCTGATCTGTTCAAATCAATTTGACTGTTAAATCAAAATCGATTAACCAAGCTCTGATACTAATTGTAAGGATCTAAGTTTGAATCACTTGTAGTTTTTGTTTCTAAAGATGGAAAGTTGATTGAATTTTGAAGATATGCAACAGAATTAATGAAAAACTTTTACTACAAACAATCAGTCGTTTGTCTTCATCATCATCATGCTTTCAAGTCGCTAAACTCGCATATGATTAACAAACTCCCCTTAGCCAATTACAATCGTTTAATAGTAAGAAATGTAGAAGATAAAGTGCAAATTGATATTTTTCAAGAAGACAAGTTAACTGTTACAACGTTCAGCTATTTATACTAACTATCTAACTACTGAGCATCTTTTATGACGTCATGGTTGATAGTGACAGCTAACAAAATCCTAACAAACTAAAACACTGCTTAAATAATACTATCAGTACATAGCACTGTTACATTAAATTAAGTAAAACTAGTCTAAGCATTGATCTCTATCCTCTGATCTTGTTTCTTCTAGCAGACCTTTGCTTCTTGATTCAATCAGATGATAGGAACAGTTGTTTAAGGAAAGCAGTGTAAAGATAGATCAGAGGTTGTAACCTCTGATAGTTGGGCCAAAGCTCGGATAGTGTTTTTTGGCTTTGTTACCATCTGTTCCTTTGTCAGGGTTCAATCCCAACAATCTCCCCCTGGAACAGATGATGCAAAAACATTGATTATTCTTGGTTTTATTCCTCAACAGAAGTTCTCTGATTTGGCCTTTAAACCGTAATTCAAAATTCAGAGAAACTTCATCATCATCCTGTTCGAGTGTCAGATCCAAAAGATGTTGAAGGTCTTCTGCATTTAGCTCATATGCAGCCTCCATGCTAATCTTGACAGCAATACCATTAGACTTGAGCAGTGTCAATTCGTGGGAGTCTTTATCGACTTTCCACTTTAGAATATTTGGGTCTTCTGTCTTTCTAGGATGACTTTTATTGGTTGAGGTTTGAAGAGATTTTTGTTGAACTGTCTTCGTCAAATATGCTCTAAGCTTTTCACTAGCTTCATCTGTGTGATTGTCAACCATGTTTTTAATTCCTTCCTTGATGTGTTCAAACACTCTCATCTTCATCTATCTTTTCTCGCCTTTTTAATTGATTTAAAGCTAGGATGGAGGCGACAAATGATGAGATAGACCTTTTAGAATGTTGAGCTTTATGAACATCATCTGATGGAGGGTAAACTAGTTTAGGAGGCATGTTTGGATCTTTCTTTCTCCTCTCTTCTAACATCTTATAAGTATCAATCACCCTGACTTCTCCCCACCTTGACACTTGGTTCCTTGAACCATAGTGATTCTGTATCAATTCTTCTTTGATCCTCTTAATCTTCAAAGCTCTGTCTGGCATGTTCTTCATATGTTTTTTCCAGTCAGGAGGAGTTGGCTTATTGTGAGGATCTTTTAACATTTCTTGCATTCTTTTAGTCTCTTCTCTCAGCTCATCCTCACTCCAATCCTTGAACCGTGCCTTTGTTACCTTATATTTCTTGTTCTTCATGATATATTCAATGAGTTCATGTTTAAGGCATTTATCTTCCCTTTCTAACAGCTTATTACACAGATCGTAATGCCCTGGCTTTGCTTAGCTGAAAAGACATGTTGGTCTGTATCTCTCTATCACTTTTACTAGCGGAGTCTCTTTTTGCTATACCCTCTGCTTGTTTCAATTTGAGTTCTAGATAATCATCAATATTTGTGGGTTTTAGGTAGCCATCAAGAGATAATATGATTCTTTTGTCAGGATCTTCCTCAGAATAGAAGCTTAGAATTTCTTCCCTGACTACTGGTAAATCAAGAGGATATTTCTTTGCTGCAGGTATAACTGTTAGGGGATCAGTGGTTTGATTTGAAGATGGTGGAAACATTAATGTGGAGGTTAGTGGTTGTGATGATAAAGGAGTAGGAGCATTAATGTGGAGGTCAGTGGTTCCTCAGAGTAGAAGCTTAGAATTTCTTCCCAAACAATGTAAGATGTCGCAGAGAGAGTTGGGCGATGAAAGTGACGCGACGGACCGAAGGTCCACCCACCGGCCTAAGAGAACTTGAGACTTGATATTTTCCATTCATAATCCAGTTAATGATAAACACAATTATTTAATAAGACCATACATAATAGTTAATCCACCGAATCTTAAATGATAACCTATATAACTACCTACTCATCCACTAAGGGGTTTTTTGTTTAGTTCTTAATGAGGCTCTGAAGGTCCAGACCTCTTACTGGTTCAGCATTGAATGGTTCAGACGGTTTCTTTCGTGAGTCGATGTCTAAATGGTTCAGACATTTGCATCTGAATGGTTAAGCATTAAACCAAGTCTGAATGGCTAAAACCTCTAATCTGAATTGGTCAGACATTTACCTCTGAACGGTTAAGCATTATACTAGCTCTTAATGATTCAAACATTTTACTGGTTCATCACTTAATGGTTCAGACCTCTTATTGGTTCAGCACTTAACCATTCAGAAGTTGCCAAACAACCCTTAAATAAATAAATAAAATAAAATAAAAAGAACATGGCTATGAGGGTGGAGGGAACCTATCATTCTCCCACATTTGGAGAAACCTTGTCCACAAGGTTGAAAATGTAGACACCGAGGTGGATGCCATTCTCTCCTTGGAGCCAAAATATTCGTTGTATGTGTTAGAGCCAATATATTTTGAAATTTGGATATACGATGTACCCATGATCATCGAAGATGGAGAAAAAAATTCTAAGGATGTAGTTAGTGGAGTGAGTTTTAGGGGTGGTTGTTGGTTGTTATTCATGGTGGTTGATAGTGTTTCTGAAGCGGGTTTTGGTATGAATGGTTTCGGTGCGTGTGGTTCCGATAATGGATTTGAGAAATGTTGTAGAGATGGTGCATACAGGTTTGGTGATAGTGTTGGTTTTGGGGCAAATGGTGTGGTGAAGGTGATGGCATGGGAGCGGTAACTCGTGGTGGCGTTGTAGGGGTTTGGCGGACTTCGAATGTGATTTGGGTCGATCAGATCTTGGTGAACATGGTTTCAAAGGGATTCGAGTCTTGCAAACGATTCCCTCCATTGATTGAACTCAAGTTCGGATAGCTTTTGAGCAGGCATAGGGTTGGGGATCAATGGTGGCTCTGATACCAATTGTTTATGTACCAGTTAGATTTATAGATGTTTTGGTCAAAAATTACCGAAGCAATTTAGTGATCAAACTTAGTATGTGAGGTAGTGTGCTATTGTGGTTTGTAAAAATATGTTGACCTGATTGTTTATGAATACAGTTTCAGGCTATAGTTCCAGGAAATGAACTATATCAAAATGACAAGTAAATGCAGTAAAAGTAAATGTTGACACAGGATGTACGAGGAAAGCCCTTGATCAATCTTGATCTCCGGCATAAAACGTTGGGAGCTGACAATCGTTGGCTGCCTTGTTCTTCTTATTTCTTGAATATCCAGGATACAGTGCAGGCTAATGCCCAGATCGTTACTAAGTGTTACAATGATTGCTAGTTGTGAGTGTGAATGTGTGATTCCTAGAAAGAAATGGGTGTGAGTTAGAGAGCTCGAAGTGAAGTGAGTTCAAGTGTTGTGTCCTACGATCTGGCTTATCGTTTATATAGTTACAATAACAAAGAACTTCTCCTATAAACTAGGGATACTTCCGAATATTCCCTCTTGAAAGTTGGAGACCTATTCTTCCGGTTTCAACGTCTATTTCCCAACTAAATTGAGCTAGTCTTTAGGAGAAACGGTCCTTGTGAACGTTGTGATCCTGCAGCCATAACCTGCAAGCATACTATTAGGATGTTACCAATATCCTGGCTCGGTATCCTGGTCACAATCAGCTATCATAAATTCAAGATATATCGTCAGGATATGGGCTCAGAATTCCACCCATAACAATTGTCCCCAAAAATGTTACTGTTGAGGATCCTGGGTCCCAACGGTAATACTTTTACGTTTATCGAGGCCATTAAAAGATAAGACTCCCTGATTTGAAAAGATGTAACTACCCAGGCTAAATCTACTCCTTACTCCCCTATATCTTCTCAACTTATTCTCCATTTAACCATCATCAAGAAAGTGAAAAGGTAAAGGTCTCCCTCTCATCTTTTCGTTCTCCTTCTTTCTTCTGTTTTTGGTTAAAAATGGCAAGGCAAACTAGATCTAGTTCCGACGACTCGACCCCTACATTCATACCACAAAATCTTCTCCAGTATCTGGAGAAAGAATAGTGCACATTCGATAATGCCCACTTGTCAGCCCCCCTTAAAACCTGCGGTATCTTCCCAGATGGCACGATATTCAGGCCATATGACCGGGAACTCCGATCAGACATGTCTTCCACTTAATGGCTTTGTTTTAATGCTTAACCCTTCACATTAGGTCTTCGATTCCCTTTTTCCGACTTTATCACCGATTTCTTTCGCATCACCGACCTTAGCTTCAGCCAAACTATGTGTTGGGATTGAACCCTAACAAAGGAACAGATGATATCAAAGCCAAGTACACTATCCGAGCTTTGGGTCAACTATCAGAGGTTACAACCTTTGATCTACCTTAACACTGCTTTCCCTAAACAACTGCCCCTATCATCTGATCGTTCAAGAGGCAAAGGTCTGATAGAAGAAACAAGGTCAGAGGATAGAGATCAGTGCTTAGACTAGTTTTAATTTAATCAACGTAACAGTGCTATGCACTGATAGTATTAGTATAGCAGTGTTTTAGTTAGTTACAATTTTCTTAGCAGTCACTATCAACCATGACGTCACAAAAGATGCTCAGTGGTTAGATAGTTAGTATAAATAGGTTAACGTTGTAACTGTTAAACTTGTCTTCCTGAAAAAGATCATTTCGCACTTTATCTTCTTCATTTCTTACTATCAAACGATTGTAATTGGCTAAGGGGGAGTTTGTGAATCACATGCAAAGTTTATCAACTTGAAAACATGATGGTGATGAAAACAAACGACTGATTACTTGTAGTAAAAGTTTTCCATTAATTCCACTGCATAACTTTCATATTCAATCCATTTTCCATATTTAGAAACAAAAACTACAAGTGATTCAAACTTAGATCCTGACAATTGGTATCAGATCTTGGTCAATCGATTTTGATTTAATAGTCAAACTGATTTGAACAGATCAGCTCTTTGTGCTAATTCGATTGATAGTTTTACTTGAATACATAGTTTTATTACTAAAATTTTCTTTTAAAACACAAATCTGTTGTAAATAAGAGAAATGGTACAAAACACACTGGAATCCAATATTGGATCCATGTTCAAGCTATCGATGTTGAAACGTAATGAATACTTTATTTGGCAACGTCGGATGGGTTATATTCTCGCCCAACAGAACACCGCATGCTGGAGATCCATTGTATTTGGACCTCATATACCCATGGTTCCAAGTACAGAGGATCCCCACACCCAGGTCCCTAAGAAACTCGAAAATTACTCTGAACAGGATTTCTTTAACATCGAATTGGATGCTAAGGCCTTTAGCATCGTTTCTTTGGCTTTTCCCAGTGAGATTTATGTGGGATTACTTCATTGTAATAATGCTAAAGAGTTATGGGATGCTCTTAAAGAGCAATTCGGTGGTACTGAAGAGGTGATAGAGAATAACAGAGAGGTTTTAAATCAACAGTATGAGACGTTTTGCCACGTTAAGGGTGAGTCATTAACCCAACAGTTCGAACGATATAGTTGTCTCATCAGTGAGCTCAATTGGTAAATGTGGAATTTCCAAATTCAACTGTCAATAGTCGTTTCTTGAGATCTTTACCTGAGAAATGGGATACTGTAGCTTAAGTCACTAGAACAGCTGTTGGTTACAAGGAAATGACCTTGACACAACTTCATGGATGACTCCTCACTTATGAGAGAGAGTTGAACCAAAAAACGAAGTTGCAAGAGTCAGGGAAAATAACTGATGACTATACTTTGGGAAACACTACTTTATATAGTCATGAGGAGGGGTCTAGCTGTGGAAAGGATCAGAGTTATGATCATTATATTGACATAACATCTGGAAAGAACTTCAACTCTGATCCCAGTACACCCAATTTTGCTTTTGCTGCAAATTAGGAAAGCCAGACCTCTGACAATTTGTCCTTTGAAATGAATGACTTACAACATTTTGAACTCACTGACCTTGAAGAGATGGATATTTTTCATCAGTTGGCACTTTTAAGTGTTAGAGCAAGTAAATTTTACAAAAGAACTAGTAGAAGATTTCCAGGATTGCATGGGGGGTTGAAAGTGGGGTTGGATAAGTCCAAAATTAAATGCTTCACATGTAACAAGATGGGTCACTTTGCCAGAGAATACAGATCACAATCTGCAGGACCAATTGTAACACATCCTTGCAACAGACCTCAAAGCACTGTCCAGGATTCCCAATATACCCCTGCACCTCAAATGCAAAACACTACACATTTTGCACATCCTGTTGCTACGGTTCCTGTCCATTATGTCCAAACACCTGCACCACAGATTCAATATGTCCAAGCACCACCTCAAGTACATGTGGAGCAAATGCCACAAGTTACTCAACCTACTCAAACCACTACTACACCAGCAGAGGTTAATCAACAAAGCTTTTTCACACAAGTTTTTGTTGATTGGAGTAGCTTGCCTAAGGAATTAACAGATGAAAACTTTGCTTTCATAGCCAAAAATGATTTTGAAAATAAAAATATATGTTTAATGGCTTTGGAGACCATTGTTGAAGGTGATGAATCTGTGGAGCAGGAGTTAAAGTCTCATGTGGTTGATTGTTGTGAAGCAATGGTTATACCTGAAGTTACACCAGTGGTTGAAATAAATGTTGTTGATGTTGAAAAAGACCCTCTATCTGACCCATGGGATGAGCAGGTGTGTGAGGAAGAAGAGTGTGATTGTGCTCTTATGGCTGCTTCGAAGGTATCACCTCAGATCCTTAAAGATCTATGTTCTGACAAATGCATTATCGCTTTTGCAAACATATAACAGGTGAATGAAAACCCGAGAAACAAAATTTAGAAGATAAACTTATTTTTGAAAAATTTGTTAAAGACTTAAAAACAAAGTTAAGTGAAAAAGATTCTGAAATGAGTAGCCTAAGGCATGAATCAAGCATAACCAAAGACCAGCTCCAAACCATGGTAGAAAAATACCAGGTTTGCAAACAGGAGCTTGAATCTACCCAGATCACTTGTGAAAAATGGGTAGAGTCTTGTAAAGGTTATGAGCTTATGCTTGATGCTCAAATCAAGAGCAACATAAAGTTTGGAATAGGCTTTAGAGATTATGACCAGACTTGTGAAAATATTTCAAAAATTGATTCTGAGCTGGTTGAAATAGTCCAAACAAACTGGGCTGGTGAAGAAACTAAATCACATATAAAAATGGAAACAAAATCATTCTTGAAAAACCAGAGGTTTCAGCAAAAGATAAAGAAATTAAAAAATAATTGTTTAAACCAACCTGGTCAGATGAATGTGATATTTTGGAAAACTTCAAGCCAATGGACTTTTCAACCACTGATGGTATAAAAGCACTGGTGATCCCTATCAAAGACTTGCCAGCAGAGGTTACACCCACTGCTCTTAAAAAGTCTGATAGGAAAAGGAAAGAAAAGGTTAAATACTTGTTTTGTGAATTTTGTAAAAAGAGAAATCATGTGGCTGCAGATTGGTTTCTCTTAAAAGCCTATAAAGTAAACAAAACTTGTGTTATACCCAAATCTCCTAGATGCACCATCTGCAACAAAACAAATCACATGACCTAAGAGTGTGCCTATCTCAAAATCTATCATCAAAAGGTAAAAGAGATTAGAGCAAAAGCTCTTGAAAGAGAATGTTCAAGCTTTTCTGAAAACAAATCCAAAAAGAACTTTGAATCAATTGAAACATCTATCACAAAAGCTTTAAATCAAACCTCTGTTCACTGAGAAATTCAAGTGATAGATGCACCTCCATCAAACTAGTTTTCAAGAGGTGAAAGCCAGCCTAGTTATCAAAAGGTGCCTATGGTTTATGGGGCTTACAAAATGTCTTCTAAGCCAAGGGTAAATAGGTATCATCATGGTTACCAACAGTTGATAGGAAGTGGTTCACAGCAGTGGTTATAAAAACCTGATCTAACCACTGCTCATTTACCTGAACTTGAGTCTGGATCATCTGATACCCCATACAAAGCCATTCTTGCTTTGGAAACTCACCTAAACTAATTATTTCAAAACATGTGCAGGGAGGTTCCACTTGCCTTGACAGTCTTTGGTATGTAGATAGTGGGGGTTCCAGGGACATGACAGGATGTAAAGCCCTGCTCAGAGATTTTAATGCTCATGGAGGGGGTGATATATCGTTTGGAAATAATTCAAAAGGGAAGGTGTTGGGGTCAGGATGTGTCTCAGCTGGAAAACTCAAGTTTGAGAATGTGAATCTCATTGATAATCTAAAATTCAATCTTCTGAGTGTCTCACAAATGAGTGATAAGGGCTATGCTTCCTTCTTCACAAAGGAAACTTGTCAGATAGTAGGCCCAGAGGTTGTTAAAAAGATTAATCATAATTGCAGAGAGCAAAGCACAACTTACTGCTAATAGGGTAGGAAATGTGTATGTGGTAGACATGGTAAAAGATAATCCTATGTCAAATTTTGTTCTCAGTTGCCTCAAGCAAAGAAACAGAATTCTGGCATAAAAGACTAGGACACACAAATCTAAAAACCATCTCCACTCTCTCAAAACAAAGTCTTATCAGAGGTTTGCCTCACAAACAATTTATTTGTGAAGAACATTGTGTTTCCTATTTAAAAGGTAAACAACCTAAAAGTTCTTACAAGTCAATTGAAGAGTCCAAAACAAGTCAGTGCTTACAGTTACTTCATATGGATTTGTTTGGACATGTGAAAATCATGAGCTTAAAACACAAAAGGTATTGCCTGGTGATAGTTGATGATTTTTCCAGGTTCACATGGACTTTCTTTTTACACTCTAAGGATGAAACACCAAACATTTTGCAAAACTTTGTTAAACAAGTTGAAAAGCAATTTGATCTTCCTGTAAAAATATTTAGGAGTGATAATGGGACAGAGTTTAGGAACAAAGAGTTGGATGCCTTCTGTGAGTCAAAGGGATTGTTAAGCAATATAGCATCCGTAGAACTCCAGAACAAAATGGGGTTGTTGAAAGGAAAACATAACTTTGATCGAATCAGCAAGAACTTTGCTAGCAGATTCTGGTTTACCCTTGTCCATTTGGGCAGAGGCTGTAAACACTGCTTGTTATATTCAAAACAGAGTTTTGA
Organism: Scalesia atractyloides; assembly: GCA_947069175.1. Classification (NCBI taxonomy): domain Eukaryota; kingdom Viridiplantae; phylum Streptophyta; class Magnoliopsida; order Asterales; family Asteraceae; genus Scalesia; species Scalesia atractyloides. The sequence continues at coordinate 37,384,120 of CAMTDV010000030.1, forward strand.
TAAACCCCAGGTATCAAAAGACTGCTTATGAATTGCTTTATAAAATCAAACCTCTGATCTCTTATTTAAAGTCTTTGGCTGCCCATGCTTCATTTTAAATTTAAAGGATTCAATATCCAAGTTTACAGCCAAAGTTGATTGTGGTTATTTTCTGGGATACTCAACCACTACCAAAGCCTACAGGGTTTTTAACTCTAGGACCAAGTGTGTTGAAGAAATTCTGAATGTGAAGTTCAATGAACTCTCATTTTTGCAACTCCCAGCAAATCCTGCTGAGTTGTTTGACCTATCCAAATTTGCATTTGAAGATATGTCTGTCAAGACTAACCATGCAGGTACCCCACAATCATCGAATCAAGAGCAAGGATATGATTGCATCCTTCCAAATTTCAAAATCAATCCTTCAGGCAGAGGAGCAGATGTTAGTAGCAACGGTGAAAGCTCTGCCAGGTCAACTGTGGTAATGCTCAAACCTCTGCCAGATTTCAAAACCAAACATCTGTTGATAAAAGTCCACAACAAATGGACAAAAGTCAACCTACTTTCACCTCCATTCCACCAATTCCTCCACCACCATTCCAATCAGAGGCTGGACCATCAAATTCACCAACAGAGGATAGCTCAGATGATACATATTTGCAAGCTTCACTTCAGAATGCCATTGTCCCATATCAAGGTGAATTGACTTTCCTCAAAAGCCATCATGTGGATCAAGTTATTGGCAACATCAATGAGGGAGTGCTCACCAGAAGCCAATCCCAAAAACATTTGTCTTTTTGTTGGTTTTCTATCACTCACACAACATGTCAAGTACCAAGAGGCACTAAAAGACAACAACTGGGTAGAAGCCATGAAAGAGGAGCTCCTATAGTTCAAAAGACAACAAGTATGGGAACTTGTACCATTGGCAAAAGATGTAAGTGCTATTGGCACAAAGTGAGTCTTCAAGAATAAAATAGATGAAAGGGGCATTGTTGTCAAGAACAAAGCAAGGCTCGTGGTTCAAGGCTATAGACAGGAAGAAGGCATAGACTATGATGAAACATTTGCTCCAGTTGCAAGATTGGAGGCCATCAGACTGTTTTTAGTTTTTGCTGCCAACTACAACATCAAGGTGTATCAAATGGACATCAAAAGTGCATTCCTATACGGAAAGATCAAGGAAGAAGTGTATGTGTTTCAACCTCCTGGTTTTGACGATGCATTTCATCCTGATCATGTTTACAGGTTAAACAAAGCACTATATAGTCTAAAACAAGCACCTGGAGCCGGGTATGAAACTCTATCCACTTTTCTATTATCCATTGGTTTCACCAGAGGTAGGATTGATAAAACCTATTTTTAAAATGGAAAGGAAAATATTTGATGCTTGTCCAAATTTATGTGTCCACATGCACTGCCATGTGTGAAGAGTTCAGAAAACTCATGGCAGCAGAGTGTGAGCTGAGTGCAATGGGTGAGTTGTAATGTTTTCTTGGTTTATAAGTCAAACAAATGCAACATGGTACTTTCATCCATCAAAATAAGTATGTGAAAGAACTACTTAAGAAATTTGATATGGATGATTGTAAACTTTGCAGCACACCCATGGCAACATCCAAGCTAGTCACATTTTATGGCAAAGATGACCTTGTTGATCAAACATTGTATAGAAGCATGATTGGGTCTTTACTGTACCTAACTGCATCAAGGCCAGATATTATGTTTGCAACATGTGTTTGTGCCAGATCACAGTCATTGCCAAGAAAATCAGATCTTATTGCTGTAAAAAGGATATTCAGATACATAAAAGGTGCTCGCACACTTGGTATCTAGTATCCAGCTAATGGCAATATTGAGCTTACAGGATATTCTGATAGTGACTTTGCTGGATGTAAAACAACAAGGAAGTCCACATCTAGAGGAGCCCAATTCCTAGGTGATTGCTAAGTGTCTTGGCAAAGTAAAAAAAGCAAGTTGCAGTTTCCACATCCACTACTGAGGCAGAGTATATAGCTGATGCAAGTTGTACTGCTCAACTTTTGTGGCTTCAAAATCAATTACTTGATTTTGGTATCACTTCTTTAAAGACTCCACTCAAGATTGATAGTCAAGCAGCAGAAAATATCATCAAAAATCCTCTCTCATTCCACCACTAAGCACATTGACATCAGATATCACTTTGTGAGGGATTGCTATGAAAAAGGTTTGATTTCTTTACAACATGTCCATACCAAAGATCAACTGGCAGATGTGTTGACAAAAGCACTTGATGCTCACACTTGACAATTTGATATCTAGGCTTGCAATGCTAAACATGGATTAAAAACAATTTATTTTGTGATCCATGTGTAAATAGCAATAAAATGTGTTTAGAAAATCATAATCCATCCTTAAAAATATTTTAAAAATTGAATTTTTCAATAAATCCTCGAAGTCTGTAAAAAGCAATGGTAGCACAAAAACACTGATCATTTAGAAAAGTCTATCCACTGTCAAAAGTGTATCCTCTGATAGTTCAAAAACTTTCAAATAGTGGTTTAGCCAAATAACTGTCTTCCATTCTCAATCAGAGGTTACACGTGGACAGATGTTATTTGACAGTCGTTGCATCAGATGCCACGTCAGCATCACATTTTCAAAAACCCTATAAAAACCCTGTTCTATCCAGAACAGAGGTTTCACCAAACTGTGTTGATTTCAGAAATCTCAAAACAGTTTTCGCTCAAATCATGGCTCCCAAAACAAAATCCAAGGCAAATCAAAGCAAGAATTACCACCATTCGTCTTCATTATCAAAACCCCACACAATTACACTGGAATCTTAGAAGAAACTGAGGTCAACACACGATATCACACAATGATTCGGATTCTAAGAGAGTCACAATTTAAACACATGCTTAATGTCAAAACCAAGATTTACATCAATTCTCTTCGGGATTTCTGGCACAATGCTAAGGTCAAAACATCCGCTGATGATGTTCCTTATGCTATAGTCTCAAAGGTCGGGGGTACTCCTATGCAAATTACTCCACAATCGATCTCTCAAGTTTTTCAATTGAATGATATGACACACCTGGTGTCCTTTTCTTTAAGAGAGATGCAAGCAGAGTTTGTGGAAAGGGGTTACACTGGTCAATTGAAAGGTATGACAATCTTTAAACCCCATTTTCCAGCAGAGATGAAATTCTTTTTCCATACTCTTTTAACATGTCTTTCTGCATAATCTACTGCTTTCAATGAAATCCCATTGAACATGTAATATCTGGGATATGCAATTTTGACTGAATCAGATTTGAACTATTCCCAAGTATTGTTCAATGATCTTGTAAATAATTTCAAAAATATCTCAAAAAATAAAAAGCTTTCTTGATACATCATTGATTCTTGAGTGTTTATTTGCAAGATCATATCAGATCTGAAGCAAGTAAACAAGGCATAGTGACCACACCTGGCTGCCTAACTCATGAACTTTTTACACGACTAACAAATCTTGAAAAGGCTTCCAAAACAGAAGTAGAGGAGGATGAGCCAATTTTAGAAGAACAAAATATTCAATCTCTTCCTCCTGCTACTAAGCCCACTGCTCTAGGTGATTAGAGCATTGCAACCTCTGCTCTAAAACCCACACCTAAAATCACCAAAAAGAAACCAACAAAAATATCCAAAAAACCCACCAAACCCAAAAGGGTCCTCTAGAAGATGAGATCCTAGACCTGTGACAACACCAATGTTACTAACCACTGCTGCTACTTCTTCACAACAGATGGTTGAGAGATCTGCACCTGGCTATGAAACTCCTCCTGCATCCTCACAAAAGGATCAGATTGTAAACACATGGAGACCAAATTATGAAGCTCTAGGACCACTTGGTTCTATCTTCCACAACCCATCTCCCAGGGCAATGTCTCATTCTGCACCTATTCCTTCACCAATCAAATCATTACCACAAACCTTTATACCCTTGCTGAATGCAATAGAACTATAGCAGACATTATCCAGCACTTCTCACCAACCTATCAATATACATCAACATGATGCCGGGTCTGATTCTCTATTCTTTGCTAGCCCATCAGCAAATGAAGAGGCTACATTCCTTGGGTTACTTGTAACCTTAGTGATAGTTCAACTAGAGCAGCCACTACAATTGCAAAACTACCTAGTTTTCCTTTGGACAGTGGTTACATTTCTAAGTCTCTGTTGAAGGCAACCACTGCTGAGGCTACCAAGGTAACCTCTGACGTTGTGGGAAGTCCCTAGTACCAAGAAAAAGGGGAATATATGTGACACCTGAGTCATTTTAATCATTTTACAAATTCAAAACGAGTTCATATTCAAAAACGATTTCGCCTATTCAGTCCTTGTTCGATTTCAAATTCTTATACAACTTCTGTAAGCAAAACGGTAAACCAATACGCAAACGAAACCAATTTAACACAACGTAGGTTCTAGAATAGTGACACAAGCTAAACATACCTTAAATAACCTTTACATAACTTAGAAATAAGTTTTAAAGGGTTTGGTATGTCAAAAGCAAGTTTATTCGATCATAGGGACTAATTACGACAAACTTCGAAAGTCTGCCAATTATCGCAGCGACGTACACTCCGGAACAAGAACACAAGCCTAACATACCTTAAATATCCTTTACATAACTTAGAAATAAGTTTCAAAGGCTTCGATATGGCAAAATCACATTTTTGTAACTATAGGTGTTATTTTGCCAATTTCGTGAAACTATGCCTTTTTGCGTATATTGCTATCCAAAACACGTACGGACATTCAAATTTTTTTTCTAATCATCAATATATTATATGTTAGGGATTGGAATGCGAAAATTCATTCGTTACGCATTTACGGTCACGCACGCGTTCGTTACGATTTTCGTCGTAATTAACCGAAAACCGCAACCGTACGACCAAACGAGCCGACATCCGTGACATTTTCAAGCATATTTCAAGTTCCCTACGCTTTAAAATCCTTACAAAGCCTGAAAATTTGATTAACGGGGGTTAAATGCATCGAAAAACAAGTTTAAAGGCTGCAGGGACTAAAACTGCTAGTTTTGAAAGTTTCTTATTTTGGGGGCCTCACGTGGCGCGCCAGCAACAACTGGACCTGGCGAGTGGCACGAGGGGTACTAGTGTTCAGCTGAAAATAGCTGGCAGCTGCACAACTCATTTCTTGGCCACCAAGCTCGCGAATTTGCCACTTCTCTCTGCATTTGACACGTATTTGACACTAATCCAACATCAGTACTGAGTCATGGACATGTGCCTTGACCTTGTTTATCCAATAAATCTCTAAATACCACCATGTTCTTCATTTTCAAACCTTTGCAACAAATCAATTTACTCTCATATGCTTCAAATCCGAATTTGCAACCATCTTGTAGCATCCTCTGTGATCTTTGATCAATCTTTGGTGTTTGTAAGTATTCTCTTTCATGCTTGTTTCAATTCTTGTAGTTTAATTGATTAAAAGTCACAAAGTTTGACTTTTATTTGACTTCCAGAATTGATCATGAATTGATCAATTTAAAATCCAATTGAACGTTGTTTTATGATAGTAATCAAGAGGGTTATGATCCCTATTGATCATACCTACTGATTTCAATCATTTCAAGTCTCTATGACAAGTCAAAGTTTCGGTCAAAATGCGATTTTTGAGCATTTTGCAATGGATCTGTTTTCAGGTATCAAAACAGGTTGTTTTGATGCCAATTTACTTTCATAAAATTATTTAGACATGTCACAACATGTCAAATTCATCAATTTTGTTAAAATGCTTATTTGGAATCAAAAGTCTAGCGGTTTGACCACCGCTTTGACTTTCAAATATGACCCGTTTGGTCAACTTTAGGATCCGACCAAGACCATTATTGTTGGGATTGAACCCTATGAAAGGAACAGATGATATAAAGCCAAATAACACTATCCGAGCTTTAGTTCAACTATCAGAGGTTACAACCTCTGATGTGCTTACATTGCTTTCCATAAAGACTGCTCATCCTATCATCTGCCTTCACAAAGCTTCAAGGTCTGCTAGAGTTAACAAGGACAGAGGCTAGTGTTCAGAGTTTAGTCATTAGCTTAGTTAATCAATGTAACAGTGCCAAGCACTGATAGTTAGTATAAGCTTTACATATTAGTTTCCTGTCACTATCAACCCTGATGTCATTAAAGATGCTCAGAGGTTAGATAGTTAGTATAAATAGGCAACTCTTGTAACCTTTAAACTGGTCTCTTAAAAGATCAACTTTCACATATCATCTTATTTGCATTTTCTCATTACGAAACTGTAATTGCAAAGGCTGAGGGGGAGTTTGTGAATCACATGCAAGTTAATTAACTTGAAAGCATGATGATGAAAACAAACTACCATTGCTTGTAGTAAAAGTTTTCCATCTTATTCCGCTAATCTCTTTTAATTCAATCATTTTCCATTTTTTGAAACAAAAACTACAAGTAATTCAAACACAGATCCTAACAATTATTATGACCATAATATTATAGGGAATAACCCTCTGAGATTATACCTTTTGGTCATATCGTTTGGTTAGTTAAATGACAAATCGACTATGTATTCCTTAAAAATGCCGAAAATGCCCCATAAATTCGTTTTAAACATATATGAACATCGTTTCGACATCTAAACTGATTATATAACTTATATAAACAATTTTTGGCATGTTAGACTTTTCATAGGACATACTTAACAATCCAAACCCATAGTTACGTTTATGACCTGTTAAAGTGGCGTAAACCACTATAGTGAGCCGTATCAAGCCAAAAATTTTTGAAATGCTTCCAAATCAAAAAGTTAGGTAATATGAACCGTATTATACAAGATCTAACTCTTGTTTGGTTTACATCCTTCATTTTATCCGATTTCTCATTTTCAAGTTTCGACACTAACATGTATTTATCCGATACAAAGGGAACCACTTCAACACTTGAACTCTTGATCCTTTGAGCTTTGTTATATCATTTGAACAAGATCTATACGCAATCCCAGGCGAGTACATTGCTCCCCCTCTCTTTTTCGTTTTCCAAATGTTTTGGGGTGATTCATATGTGTAACCGATTCTTCTTAAATGTATGGCATGTATGTGTTTACTAAGTGCTTTTTGTGTTTTATTTCCGATTATGCAACATGACAATTGATTGTACGATATTTAAAGAGGTCTTTCAGGGCCTATATCCTTGTAGAATCTTTCTATCTTCATAGTTAGATTCCCAAAGAATGATTGAAGTACGCTATTTAATATTCCTATCTCTATAGTGAGATTTCTAAGAAGTACTTTACAAGGAACAATGAACCATGAATGATTTGTTTATAACAAGGAACAATGAACGATGAACAATTGGTTATGTGTAGAATTGTTGGTGATTTAGATAACGAAACTAGAGTAATACAATAAGAACATGGTGGATACGCCGCTGGTACTTCCTATATATAAGTGTGCTTATTGTATTACCTTCGTAGCCTTATCCGAATCACCATTAGGATTATGAACTTAGTTAATCAATGTAACAGTGCCAAGCACTGATAGTTAGTATAAGCAGTGTTTAGAGTTAGTTACATATTAGTGTCCTGTCACTATCAACCCTGACGTCATCAAAGATGCTCAGAGGTTAGATAGTTAGTATAAATAGGCAACTCTTGTAACCTTTAAACTGGTCTCTTAAAAGAGCAACTTTCACATATCATCTTCTCTGCATTTTCTCATTACAAAACTGTAATTGCAAAGGCTGAGGGGGAGTTTGTGAATCACATGCAAGTTAATTAACTTGAAAGCATGATGATGATGAAAACAAACGACCATTGCTTGTAGTAAAAGTTTTCCATCTTATTCCACTGCAAATCTCTTTTAATTCAATCATTGCCATTTTTTGAAACATAAACTACAAGTAATTCAAACTCAGATCCTAACAATTGGTATCAAAGCATGATTCATCAAATTCGATCTAACAATCGATTTGGTTCGAACAGATCAGCTCTCTTGCTAATCAGTTTGGTTGGTTTTAGCTTGATATTCAGAGTTTTATTACGTTCAAAGTTTTTAAAACAAAATCTGTGAAAAATCAACTGAAAATGTCTCAAAACATACAGGATGCCAATTCTGGTTCCTTGTTCAAACCGCCGATGCTCAAAAGAAATGAATATTTCATTTGGCAACGACGGATGGGTCACATCCTTGCTCAGCAAAACACCGGTTGCTGGAGATCTGTTGCTTATGGACCTCACATTCCAATGGTTCCAAGCACAGATGATCCAACCAAGCAAGTGCCAAAAAATCCTGAAAACTTTTCGGAGCAGGATTTCCAGAAAATTGAATTGGATGCTAAGGCATTTAGCATAGTTGCTTTGGCCTTACCCTATGAAATTTATGCTGGTCTACTCCATTGCAATAGTGCAAAGGAGTTATGGAATATACTAAAAGAATAATTCGGTGGGACTGAGGAAGTGATTGAAAGTAACAGAGAAGTTCTAAATCACCAGTATGAAACGTTTTGTCATTTGAAAGGAGAGTCTCTAACGCAACAATTTAAATGTTACAGCTGTCTCATCAGTGAACTTAGACTGGTTAACGTGGTTTTTCCTAATTCGACTGTCAATAGTCGTTTTGTTAGATCGTTACCAGATAAGTGGGAGACGGTAGCTTATGTAACACGAAAATCTGTTGGGTTTAAAGAAATGTCGATGACACAACTTCATGGGATACTCCTCACTTATGAGAGAGAGTTAAACCAGAAAAAGAAGTTGCAAGATTCTGGCAAAATGGCTGATGATTACTCATTGGGTAATACAACTCTTTTTGGCCAAGAGGAGGTTTTTGGCAGCAGTAAGGACCAAAGTTATGATCACTATATAGATATTACATCTGGTGGGAACTTTGGATCTGAAACATATGCACCTAACTATGCTTTTACTGCTAGTGGGGAAAGCCAAACCTCTGACGATCTATCCTTTGAGTTGAATGATTTACAACAGATTGAACCTTCTGATCTTGAGGAAATGGATATTTTGCACCAATTCACCCTATTGAGTGTTAGGGCTAGTAAATTTTATAAGAGAACTGGTAGAAAATTCCCAGGTTTGCATGGGGGGTTGATGGTTGGACTGGATAAAACAAAAGTCAAGTGTTATAAGTGTAATAGGCTAGGACACTTTGCCAGAGAATGCAAGTCTCAAAGTTCTGGACCAATAGTGACTCATCCTGGCCCTAGACCTCAGCATACACAAAACACTGCTCATTATTCCCAATATGCCCCTGCTCAACATGTTCAAAACACTGCCCACTTTGCACATCCTGCTACCACTGTTCCGGTGCATTATGTTTAATCCACTACTCCACAAATTCAATATGTTCAGGCACCATCTCATCCTCAAGTGCTTGTTCAACAAGCACCCATGTTACACAACCTACTCAAACCACTGCTAGTCCAGCAGAGGTTGGTCAACAAAGCTTTTTCACACAAAGTTATGTTGACTGGAGCAGTTTGCCTGAGGATTTGACTGATGAAAACTTTGCTTTAATGGCCAAAAATGACATTGAACAAGAATCTTGTTTAATGGCCTTAGAGACAATTGCTGAAGGTGTTGATTCTGTGGAGATAGTGTCAAAATCTGATGAAGTTCAAGTTTGTGATGAAACAGTGGTTTCAAGTGAAGAAAGAGAAAATGTTGCTGATAAGGAAAAGAACTCTCCTACAATCCATGGAACATTGATGTGTGTGAAGATGAGTGTGATTGTGCTCTCATGGCTGCTACAAAGGTATCACCTCAGATCCTTAAAGATCTATGTTCTGACAAATGCATCATTGCTTTTGCAAACATAAAAAAGGTGAATGAAAACCTGGGAAACAAAATTTTAGAAGATGAACTTAATTTTGAAAAACTAATTAAAGAGTTAAAATCAAAGTTAAGTGAAAAAGATTCTGAAATGAGTAGCCTAAGACATGAATCAAGCATAACCAAGGACCAACTCCAAACTATGGTAGAAAAATACCAAGTTTGTAAAAAGGGGTTAGAAGAAACCCAAATCACTTGTGAAAAATGGGTTGAGTCCTGCAAAGGTTATGAAATTATGCTTGATGCTCAGATCAAGAGCAACATCAAGTTTGGTGTAGGTTTTAGAGCCTATGATCAAAATGAGAAAAATGTTGCTGAAATTGATTCTGAGGTGGTTGAAGTTGTCCCTACAAATTTGGCTGGTGAAGAGATAAAAAATCACAGATAAAACTGGAAACAAAATTGTTTTGGAAAAAACCAGAGGTTTCAACAAAAAATAAAGAAATTGAAAAATATCAGTTTAAACCAACATGGTCAGATGAATGTGATATCTTAGAGAACTTTAAGCCAATGGACTTCACAACAACTGATGGTATTAAAGCCCAAAAAGCACTGGTGATCCCTATCAAAGATGTGCCAGCAGAGGTTACAACCACTCTGACAAAAAGTCTGATAGGAAAAGAAGAGTAAAGATTAAAAACTTGTTTTGTGAATTTTGTGAAAAAAGAAATCATGTGTCTACAAATTGTTTTCTTTTAAAAGCCTATGACATTAACAAAACTTGTGTTATCAAAACTCTTCAAAACGCACCATCTGCAGCAAAACAAATCACTCGACTCAACAGTGTGCTTATCTCAAAAACTATGAACAAAAGGTAAAAGAGATCAAGGCAAAAGCACTTGAAAGAGAAAGTTCAAGTTCTGTTGGAAATAAATCCAAGCAGAGTTGTGAACAAATTGAAACATCTGTTACAAAAGCCTTAAACAAAACCTCTGTTCAAAGAGAGGTGCAAGTGATAGATGCCCCACCTTCAAACTCATTTCCAAGAGGGTATGGCCAACCTACTTTTAGAAAGGTTCCTCATACTTATGAAGGTTACAAAAAGCCTTCAAAGCAAAGAGTAAACAGGCACCCTTATGGATACAATCATCTGATAGGAAATGGTCAAGAGCATATGTTACAAGAAAATTTCAAAACCTCTGACCATTATCCTAGACTTGAGGCTGGACCATCTGTGACCCCATCCAAAGCCATTTTGGCTTTGGAGACCAATCTTAACTGATCTATTTACTTAAATGTGCAGGGACCCTCTACTTGCCTTGATAGCTTATGGTATGTAGATAGTGGAGGTTCCAGGCACATGACAGGACGTAGAGCCCTTCTCAAGGACTTCATGGCTCATGGGGGAGGGGGGTGATATATCTTTTGGTAATAACTCAAAGGGAAAGGTTATAGGGTCTGGGTCGGTTCTGGCTAGTAAACTCAAGTTTGAAAATGTGAATTTGATTGACAATTTGAAATTTAACCTGCTAAGTGTCTCACAAATGAGTGACAGAGGATATGGATCCTTCTTCACTAAGAAAACTTGTCAAATTGTGGGACCAGAGGTTGTTAAAAGGATTGATCAAATCATTGCTGAAAGCAAAGCGCAACTCACTGCACACAGATGTGGGAATGTGTATGTGGTAGATATGCTAAAAGATAATCCTATGTCTGGGACATGTCTATTCTCAGTTGCTTCTAGCAAAGAGACTGAGTTATGGCATAGAAGACTTGGACACACAAATCTTAAAACTATCACCACACTCTCAAAACAAAGTCTTGTAAGAGGCTTGCCACACAAGCAATTTTCCTGTGATGAACATTGTGTTTCCTGTTTAAAAGACAAACAACATAAAACTTCTTTCAAATCAATTGAAGAGTCCAAAACAAGCCAGTGTTTACAACTGTTGCACATGGACTTGTTTGGCCCAGTGCAAATCATGAGCTTAAAACACAAAAGGTATTTCCTAGTGATAGTTGATGATTTCTCTCGGTTTACATGGACCTTCTTTCTTCATTCTAATGATGAAACTGCAAGCATTTTGCAAAACTTTGTCAAACAGTAGAAAAGCAATTTGATCTTCCAGTAAAAATCTTTAGAAGTGACAATGGAACAAAGTTTAAAAATAGGGAGTTGGATGCTTTTTGTGAGTCAAAAGGAATTGTTAGACAATATAGCATTCCAAGAACTCCAGAACAAAATGGGGTGGTTGAAAGGAAAAACAGAACCTTAATTGAATCAGCAAGAACTATGCTAGCAGATTCTGGTTTACCCCTGTCCTTTTGGGCAGAGGCTGTAAACACTGCTTGCTATGTTCAAAACAGAGTTTTGATTAACCCCAGGCATCAAAAGACTGCCTATGAAATTTTGTATAAAATCAAACCTCTGATTTTATATTTTAAAATTTTTGGCTGTCCATGTTTTATTTTGAACTTAAAAGATTCTATATCTAAGTTTGCAGCAAAAATTGATTGTGGTTATTTTCTGGGATACTCAACCACTGCCAAAGCCCATAGAGTTTTTAACTCTAGGACAAAGTGTGTTGAAGAAACTTTGAATGTGAAGTTCAATGAACTGTCATCACTAAAAATCCTAGCAAACCCTGCAGAGCTTTTTGATTTAGATAAATTCACATTTGCTGATGTTTCTATCAAGCTAGACAATGCAGGTACACCACAATCATCTGAAGAAGTTCAAGATCATGGATATGACTGTGTGCTTCCACAAACAAAAGTCTATTCTTCAAACAGAGGATTAAGTGCTACAAGCTCTTGTGTAAACTCTGCCACTTCTGGGTCAACAGTGGTTGATCCTCAAACCTCTGCCAGTTCACAAAATCAAACATCTGTTGATAAAACTCCTACATCTGGGCACCAAAATCATCAGAATGTTACCTCTATACCTGTCACACCCCAACTTGCAGCGGAAGAAAGATTACGGGATGCAACAGACACCTCTGGTACAAGCACATTGTTTATAAAGACACTATACTTTATTACTTACAAAATGTTGATTACATACTATCTGTATGTTACAACTGCATGTTCCCATGAACCACATAAGTCTTCTAAGCCACATGCGTCTATATCAGGGTTCGCCTACAAACATGTCTTGAACAACATACACGGATTACACCAGTCTCAAGTTAGCTGAAATGCATGTTAGTTTTAAAAAGGTCAGCTAAACGCTACGTGAGTTCCACTGGTTTAATTGTTGTGTAACAATATGGGTTAACAAGTTTGATTGCACTGGTCACAGTCTTAGTCACAATGACGGTCACAGTCATAGTTATAGTCGCAAATGGAATTACACGAGGAAGCAAGTGAAACCTGACTGTTTTACCCCGGACTGTGTCATCCCAGACACTCCTGGCCGCCGGACCGTGTCACAAAAACACTCTCGGCCCATCAACTGCGTCACGTGCAGTTCAACGCCCCATAGCAGTTATGCCTAACAACACAACCAAATTAGGATACGTGCAAACCTGGTTGCCGACATCCTGTCGGGCGCGGCCTGGGTTCATCAGACAAATAGTACTATTCACTACCCACGGCTTACGTTAATCACTTGTAGTGGGGAGGTAGTTCGTGTGTTAGATAATTCACATCATAAGTTCGTGCAATTAACACAGTTTCGTAACATGCCAATCATCTCAGAAACAGTATCATAGTTTAGAAGTGGGAGAGTAAAACTCACTCCCAGATTGGTGTATTCAACACAGTTTTTAACATGCAAGTCTCCAGAAAACAGTAAAACAGTTTAAAAGTGAGGAAGTGAAAACTCACCCCCAAATTGGGGCAATGTTCACAGTTTGTAGCAAGGTCATGTGTTAGGGAAGTAGAATTCCCTTCATTAGTTTGTGTAATCAACATAATTTGTAACATGCATTCCACCAAAAGTAATACAATAAAACAGTTAAAAGTGGGGTAGTGAAACTCACAGTACGAGTAGTGATCTCAACGCAAGAGTGATCAAGCAACTGGATCAACTTTAATAACACCCATGCAAGTATCGACTCAAATCAGTATCTAAGTTGGTAATGGTTATAACTTGGATCTGGTCAGGAGTTTTACTCCGGATTGAGTCTATAGGACACTAGTACGGTGATGGACGTCAGGGTTGTATTAGTTTTTAGTTTGGCTTCCGGGCACCGTTTCACGTGCCAGCCAAAGTCAGTAGTTTAACGTGTTCGGATAATGGTACGGGAATACCAATAATGCCAACACGTGGTTATTTAAGAATGATTAACTTTTCATCAAGGGAGTTTGGGTATTTGGGGAGTCTAGGTTACCCAAATTTGAGTTTTCATTTCCACCGTAGGGATTTCTCCCGAACTGTCTTAAGACACACCCATAGTGCCTAATTTGCCCGGGAATCTCCTAGAATACTCCTAGTGTTCCAATTATAGTATTTGTCGAGTTGGGTCAGTTCCCAGTTCCGGTAGGTTCGTTATACGGTAAACTGTGGAAATCGCTTTAAAATAACTTATTTTTAATTCCATAAATTCCCATTTAATCTATATTTTATATAAAAATCTGAAAATTTTTATATAAATCAGTAAAAATCTGTAGATTATGGGAAAAATTTCTGGGAATTTATTTTGGCATTTTACTTATTTAAATAAATTATAATATCAGTAGTTCAAAATTCCAAAAAAATTCCAGAACACCTTTTACATGTCTAGGAACTGGTCACAAAATTTTTAGATTTTTTCGATTTCATTTCGGTGCGTTGCCGGCTGCTACGAAAACTCGCAAAAACGCGGATTTTTAACCCAAATCAAAACACAACCAATGGACTTTGAATTTTCCCAGAACCTTCCCCATATGTTCCTTAGTGTCTCTGTAAAATTTGGTGTTTTATTGACTTTGTTTGATAATTTTCTGAAATTCTTTTAGTAAAACAGTTAAAAATTCACCAAACATCATAGAAAATTCCAAAAATTTTAAAATTTTACGTGGACCTTCCTGACAATACACTACATCAGCACCCCAAATTTCAGATCAATCCAAGTTACACGGACCAAGTTATAGGGAAAACAATTTTCTGCCTAGCCTAGATTCAGTTCTCGGATGTTATACCTAGCGATTCTTCCGATTCCAAGCATTTATCTCCATCCCAGTAGTGTGTGAAGGCTATATTCAGTACCTACACAACAAGTACAACCCAAATATGCTAGAACATAGATCAATCAAGCTTTATTTCGCTGTTTTCGGTTAATCGAATAGTTAAGCGATTTTTGTCGAATAGGTGTTGATTAGGGTATCAAACCCCAAAGATTTGTGATCATGGCTGCCATATAACACCAGGTAAATACCCAGGGTGTTCTTATTCAGCCCATAAACATGTTCAAACCTTCAAAAATCTTGGATTAAAATGAGTTTTTCGGCTAGAAATCGTGTTTAATCAAAAAAACTCAATCAAAACTAGTTAGAACTTGAAGAATACCTTTGAATTAGAGTTGTTTTAGGATGATCTTAGCTGAATTCAGGTGAGTTATGGCAGATCTTATGGAGAAGGTGGTATTTTTGATGAAAATGAATGAAATTAAATGAAAAAAAGAAAAAAAATACATATATACATGGGGGGGGGGTATGGCGGCTTGGAGGTGGGTCCCAAGGGGGACACCTCATGCTTCGATCGGCGTGTTAAAAGATGATGTTTATCTTCCATTTTCGGGTCCCGGTCGCGTCTCCGATTTGCGAAACGGGCTCCGTTTTGCGCGTTCTTAGTGTCAAAAGACTCGGTTTTAAAAACTGAGCATAACCGTCTCGATATCCGAGCATGGTTACGTTTTAATCATAAAATCCTCGTTTGACATTCTTTTAAGTGTTTTAAAGCTTGATCGATCGTTCCTTGCACATTTGGTTGCCTTATGTTATGCCCGGAACGAAGGCGTTTCCCCAACCGGGAGCTGCTTCATTTTGCGTGCCCGGGCTTTGATTATTTTCAAACCTTATGTCACAGTCTACGGCACAAAGCCGAGTTATTTCTGGAACTCGAAATCTTAAATGATGCTATTGATAACCTAATAATCAACGTCAAGGGTTTAATGCGCTGTTAAACGCCAAGTCTCCGTTTAACACGTTGTTCAAGGCTAAGGATGCCAACCTCACATCGTTGGTCCTTAATAGTGTCATGTCAACTATGACGTGCTCTCGGATTCCTCCGAGACATAATAATGATTGCTCAGCATAGCACACCAGTCATGCAAATTTGCAAGGTTCACACACAATTATTGTTTTAATCATGCTTAAAGTTTAGGACCAAGTTAGGGTGAACCTGGTTTTGTCATGGGTATCACATGTAATCACAATAATATCATGATATACATATCATGTCCCGTTACCACGGACTCGTACTAATCAAAGTTTACAGGGATTTTTCACAATTGTCACAGTCTCCCACGGTTAAAAAATTTTGTCCTCGAAATTCCGCTTAGTAATCCTTTGGAAAGCTCCGTATTTATATTTGTGTCAGTCATCTGACAGACAAGTATGTGTTCATTTTAATTTAGTATCATCATGGTACGAAGATGATAATTGTGCTACATAGCAGCACTGTAATTTGTCCCTCCCCAATTCCTACGTATTGTTAAGAGTAACGTTTGTCGTCACTTCCAATCTGAAAGTGAGAGTGTTGTTGGACTCACAGTAGGATATGAGTTTCGTATTCAGCTTATAGTTGACTGCAATTATTACGTTTTCTTTGCATTCATTATCTTCACCATTCATACACCGTAAGTTTCAATTACGACTTCATTTAATAGTTCTTACACACCTCCTATAGAGGAGGCGTATGGGTACCCTTCCGGGGTTTGTTGCAAACATTGCAATAATGAGCACCATGCTCCGCATGTTTGTGTTAAGGGAATAAATTTTTGGTCTCACTGAGTTGTGAGCGAAGGTCTTCCCTTGCTGTCATGTACGTGAGTATCTTCGGCTAATACTAACCGACCATGAGAGTCCCTACTCTATGGTAGAGAAAGAGAAAGGCTTTTACGAGCCTACGGTTTCCATAAGGCAAGCATGTATACAAGTAACAACGAATCTGCACCCTCACATCAACGGTGCCCGAACTACTCACCAGTAGTCTAATCACGTCGTAAGGATATGGAATTTCTACAATAATAATTCCAGTTTGTATTAAGTTTTGGGAGCTTGGCTCCAACTGTTGTACAACTATCTGCGTCTTTTCCAGAAGGAAACAACTTAGTAACTTCGATGTCATCGATGTGATTTTCCGAGAGATATCGTATAAAATTCTCATATACCGGGAATGATAGGGTGTGCGCCCAACGCGGTTTTAATTCCAGTGGCACCACATCTAGAATGCTACTATATCATGTGGAAATGCTTAAGGCGTGATGAGTGTCTAACGATCACAAGTATCACCATGATGTTCCTACACGTGGGAAAAGATTTAATCGCAGACGTACAGGTAATTTTGTAAAAGATGACTATGTAACGAGTCCTCACATCAAGATTCCCTATCAACGGAGTACCTCTCGCTGGGGTAGAATATAGCCACACTCGACTAACGTTTCATAAGGATGTCAGTAATGGAGGCAATGAGAAGTAATTATTTCCCATGATGTTCTTGAAAGATTACCTAATGCATAGGCAAATATAACCCATACTAGTCACAAGGGGGTTAATCACCACTTGACTGTCTCGGTCTCATGGTTTTTCGAGTCAAATTTGGACTTGGTAAGACCTGAACAGGCACATGAGTATAGAAAGATATAATGCTTTCCCATCTTGGCACCTCCGCCATTTGAATCACCGATTAAATGTAAGGGTTTCGTCGAGTTCGTTCATGCCAAACCATCTTGGTTTAGATTGGAAAATTCGTGTGGTTTTATGAACTCGTGGGCTAAAGCCCGAATCCATAGTCACCCTAGTCCGATCGGGACAGTTGACCACTGAATCTGATTTTTCCCGCTAGTTTCATATTGTAATAATGTAACCAAGGAATGATGACCCGGCCCCCGGGTTGGTCAAGACTAGGCTTGTTGAGTTTCTCGACCCCTTGGTCATAGGATTAGTCAGTTTTGTTTCCCAATAGGGCACGGAAGGAATACGTGCTGCTGGGAAATGTAATAGCATAGATCCACAATCGCTCGGCAATCTCTTGCAATAACAAAAGAAGTTTCAAGGAGGCTGAATGAAAATCGTAATCAATCGAGGTAAGCCTAGCACTCTGACGGCTAGGATACGAATAAAGGTTATGAATGCCATTTCACATCAGTCGGTGCATCCAACCAAGCACCGATCTACACTTTGGTCATTTAGTTTGACTTAGTATTACACGTCGAGTTATTTACATTTTATAGCGTGTGTTAAGTAACTCTCCAAGTTTGAAGAGTATTAGTGGTCGTGTCAAAGTCTTATTCCTCCTTTAAGTATATATGACATGCTTACTAACGGAATTTCCCTCTAGATGGACATGATATCCGAGGGACGTATTCGGAAGATTCACTAGTCCCTTCATCTGGAATGATGGGGATTACGAGATTTCTGGTTTAGCTTTCCCCCAAATGAGTTCAGCGCACAAAAGACACCAATTACAATAGTCGGACAACTCGTGACTATTCCTATTTCAAAGAAAGTTTGGTTTTGACCGTTTTCCTTCATACATAGTAGTTCATGCTTTTCATAGTATGGCGTATGTACGTCACTCCAGTGAAATGCTTTGACCACACATTTAAGAACTTGCCCTTTTTGGGTTAAGTCTAAGTGCATTTTTAATAGTTGCATAATGTCGGATCTTATTACATACACAATAATGACGTTGGTTATACAGGTTGTGGATTCATGCGTGCGACGAATTTGTGTGATATGGGACGATTGGAAATGTGACATTAATGCATGTATATATATGTTTTGTTTGTAATAGAATGGTCTCGAAACGCTCACCACAAATGACCGAGGCAGAAATCGAGTAAATGATAACGCATAGCTTCCGACAATCATCCCCACAATCGTGAATTTCACTCGTGGTACGATTATACAAATATACAGTATTATACTTAAGATTTCTCCCGTTCTTATTTCCTTAAGTAACACAAGAATTTTCGTCACTCGAAAATAACGAAGAATCGGTTTGCTCCGTAACATTGTATTTTACTAATACTTATTTAAATCGATCACACTGAAAATCAATTGAAGGTACCAACTAGTTGAGCGAAAGACGAGGGGTGTTTCAACAATAATTTCCCTGATCTAAAGAATTTAGTCCTCGTATACTCATGAGGACTAACAACTCCGTCTACCGAATAGCTTTAGGTTACTCACAAGAGTAGGGTATCGTTCACTTTGTATCCCATCGGCGGATGAAAATCAGTGTATCCCATGTATCATTCTTCTACACATGTAGGAGACCTTACCAAATAACACCTTTACAAAGGTCCGAAGGGAATTTCAGGCATCCCTTAAGAATTGTGAACAACATCACGTATAAATATCTGGACTCCTCCAATGTTTCAAGGAAGAGGAGAAAACATATGGTGTTCCCCAGCTATAATTATTATTATCGTAGAGTTGGAGAGTCAATACGTTCTATAGACATACAAGTATGTGAGTTAGACACTACCCAAGACCACTCATACGGTTGTAGTAGTTATCGTGTCATGAAAAGACTTAGTCGAAAGAAATCAAAGAACCATGTATCCCCTTATGCGATTTCTAGCATGACTGCACCGCCCTCATACGGGTGATATAGATTCAAGACCTACTATCTCAGGGTTACCAAAAGAATTCAGGTCAGGACCCAATGTAGTCTAGAGTTTGGAGATGTAAATATGAGTTGTCATAGGTTAATCATCGTACTTGAATACTACTCGAAGGCGACCTCGTCATGGAACATATTTTCACTAAGTTATGCGAGGAAACAAGGGATCGGTTGTTATATAAACATTTTATATGATTCTTTTAAATGTCGTCCTTTGAATTATATATATATAAATAAAATAATTGTCCGACGAAAAATTCACTTTGTGTCATTTGTTTATTAAATATTCATTAAGAGGTAGCTTCGTTACGGTCCTTCGTACCGTTCATTCCCTACTCATCGAGTTACTGGGGACTTATCTTGTATTGGTTTGAACTAAATCGATAGGGCGTATCAAATTAGTAATTTATATGTACCGGACCTTAACACTTTCCAATAGTGTTAGCAAGGAGAATTGAATTGATTTGAAGCAGTAAGTCAGATTATTTCATGATTATAGTTTTGCGACTTTGCACCGGGGCTACGTCATCCTCAACCGAAATCTAACAAATTGACACTTGGATTAGACCGCGGTTAGTGTTGTATATTTATGATCACATGAATACATAGGAGTGTCATGTTAATACGAAGTATGGACGGTTGCGAGGAATATCGGAAAAATTGTTCCCGCCTCCACAAGTCTTATCACCATCAGATCCGCATCCACATAATTCCTCACCAAACCTTGATTACATCAAATAAGTTTCTCCATTTATGTGTTACCCCTAAATCCCCTTGGGTTATCAACACCGATGTTAATTACGCTTCCTTATTAATAATTAGTGATTGCACCATTAGCGAATGACAGCTAATAACGGAAATGTTAGGATCTGAGTTTGAATTACTTGTAGTTTTTATTTCAAAAATGGAAAATGATTGAATTAAAAGAGATTTGCAGCGGAATAAGATGGAAAACTTTTACTACAAGCAATGGTCGTTTGTTTTCATCATCATCATGCTTTCAAGTTAATTAACTTGCATGTGATTCACAAACTCCCCCTCAGCCTTTGCAATTACAGTTTGGTAATGAGAAAATGCAGAGAAGATGATATGCGAAAGTTGATCTTTTAAGAGACAAGTTTAAAGGTTACAAGAGTTGCCTATTTATACTAACTATCTAACCTCTGAGCATCTTTGATGACGTCAGGTTTGATAGTGACATGAAACAATATGTAGCTAATTCTAAACACTGCTTATACTAACTATCAGTGCTTGGCACTGTTACGTTGATTAACTAAGCTAATGACTAAACTCGATTCCTATCCTCTGTCCTTGTTAACTTTGGCAGACCTTGAAGCTTTGTGAAGGCAGATGATAGGATGAGCAGTCTTTATGGAAAGCAGTGTAAGTACATCAGAGGATGTAACCTATGATAGTTGAACCAAAGCTCGGATATTGTTATTTGGCTTTATATCATCTGTTCCATTTATAGGGTTCAATCCCAACAATCTCCCCTAGAACAGATGATGCCAAAAACACTTTATTCTTGGTTTTTATTCCTCAGAAGGAATTCTCTTATTTGATCTTTGAATTGAAGTTCAAAGTTAAGAGATTCCATGTCATCAACATCCTTCACCAGCTCTAAACATAGTATTTCTTGGAAGTCTTCTACGGTAAGCTCATAAGCATCTTCCATGGATAGTTTAGTGGCTGCACCATCAGACTTGAGCAATGTCAATTCATGGGTGTCTTTGTCGACCTTCCATTTTAGAATTTTTGGGTCTGATGGTTTTCTTGAAGGAGCCTTTATTGCTGAGGTTTGTGAATGAGCTAACGTTGATAAGTCTTTAGCCAGCTTGGCACTTGTATCATCTGGGTGATAATTAATCATATTCTGAATCCCTTCTTTGATAAATGTATCCTCAAACTCTTTGTCAGTCTTTTCATTCATATCCCCTTGCTTTTTCCTGTGTTGCAGGGCAGATGTTGAGCTGGACTTTTTAGAGAGTTGAGCTCTGAGGATAGCATCTTCCTTTGAGTAGTCAGGATTGGGAGGCATGGATGGATCTTTTTTTCTTCTTTCTTCCAACTTTTGTAGGTATCTATCACCCTCACCGCACCCCATCTCATCACTTGGTTTTTGGAACCATAATGATTTTGGATCAGTTCTTGCTTCATTCTCTTCAACTTCAAGACATTTTCAGAGATATCTTTCTTGTATAAATCCCAGTTGGGAGGAGTTGGCTTTTTGAGAGGGTCTTTCAACATGTCTTGCATTCTATTTATTTCTTCTCTCAGCTCATCTATGCTCCAATCCCTGAACTGAGGCCTTGTTGCCTTATACATCTTCTTTTCCATGATATACTTAATGCGTTCACTCTTGAGCAACTTATCTTCCCTTACTGACAACTGGTTGCTCAGATCCTTGACAAAGTTATGCAGAATGGTGACCTTACTCAATTGAAAGGACATGATAATCTGTATCTCTCTATCATTTTTACCAGCTGATTCTCTTTTGGCAATATCCTCTGCTTGCTTCCTTTTCAAATCTAGATAGGCATCAACATTTGTTGGTCTTGGATAGCCATCAAGGGATAAAATTGTTCTTTTGTCAGGGTCATCCTCTAAAAAGAAACTTAGGATCTTTTCCCTGACTGCTGGAAAATCAAGAGGACACACTTTTGATACAGGAATGACAGTAAGAGTTGAAGAAGTTGTAAGCACTGATGTGGGGATCACTGGTGTTGTTGATAGTGGAAGAGGTGCAGAGATCTCATAATCATTTATCACTTTTGTGATTTTCCTCCTTTTAAACCTTAAAGTAGGTGATGGTGGTTGTGGGATTTTTGGTGGTGTGGATAATAGTTGAGTTGATGTGGGAAATGTGATCATGGCAGTGGATGAAGTTGCATCTGTTGCAACCTCTGCTGTATCAACAGATATTGACACAACAGTTGCTATAACATCTTCTTGTGTGGATGTGGGTTGTGGTTTCGAAGATGTGATAGGTTTTTGAGAGGCAGAGGTTTTCATGGTTGGATTGGTTTCAGGCTTAGTTTTAGGAGGTGTGGATGTTGGTTGCCTGGCTTTTCTAGCAGGAGCTCTTTTTGATGAAGTACCAACCTCTCCTTTTTCTTTTTGCTGTTCAATCTTTTTCTCAACCAACACTCTACTCTCCTCAATCACATTCTTCTTGTGACTAGCCCTTGCCTTGGCCACTAGTTCTTCAGTTGAATCTATCATCTTTGAACCATCAGGACTTGGAATGTTCAATGTAGGTCTGGCCTTATCATCTTCTATTGTTAGCTTCTTTGGACCTAAAGGTTTCTCCCCCTTTTTGGCTTCATCTGTTGTAACAAATATAACCGTTGGAGGTGCATGGCCAGTGGTTGTGAGTAGATGTGCTTTGGTGGCTTTAATGTCTGCTGCAGTGTCTTGATACCTTGATTCAAACATGTTACGAACATTATTCACATGATGCTTGTTTTGTAAATCCAAATAATGTTGTTGATGTTGAAATAGAGGGTTAAGAGCTACTTTGAACTCAGCAGTGGATAGAACAGAGGGTTGACTTTTTGTAGCTATCATCTGCTTTAGTAAATCTTTGATTTCACCAACAGAGTTTTCTATTCTGGTCACTCTCTCCGTCAAATCCTGGTATTTTAGATCATCACCTAATTTAATAGGATCATTTGAACTCCTACCAGTGGTGGTAATTATATCTATGTTATCATGAGCAGTGGTTTTAGGACCAGCTTCAAACATAGATGCCCCTTTGTCTTGGTACTGGGGACTTCACACAATAGAGCTAACAGTTGTTGCCTCAGCAGTGGTTGCCTTCAACCAAGTCTTATTAATGAAACCACTGTCCAACTGAGAACTAGGGAGTTCAGCAATTGTAGTGGCTGCTTGTGTTCAAATATCACCAAGGGTTACATGTAACCCAAGGGATGTAGCCTCTTCATTTGCTGATGGGCTAGCAATGAATAAAGAATCAGACCCAACCATTGGATGAAGTATATTCTCAGTAATAGGTTGTTGAGAATTGTTGGTTTGTGTCAGAACTAATTCAATTGCATTCAACAATGGTACAATTATTGGTGGAAGTGAAGGTATCGGTGAAGGTGGTTGAGTAGAAAGTTACATTTTCCCTGGGAGAGGGGTTGTGGAAGATAGACCCTAGTGGATCTAGAGCTTCATAAAGTGGTATCCCTGTGTCTACAACCTTTTCTTTTTGTGAGGAAGAAGGGGGAGTTTCAAAGCCGATGGGAGATCTTTGAACCATCTGCTGTGAAGAAGTAGCATCAGTGGTTTGTGTCTTTGGTGTTGTCACAGGGTTAACCTCTGGGATCTCATCTTCCAGAGGACCCTTTTTGGGTTTGGTGGGCTTTTTGGAGATTATTTTAGTTTTCTTTTTGGAAAATTTTGGTGTAGGTTTCAGGGCAGCGGTTGTGTTGCCCTGATCACCAAGAGCAGTGGGCTTAGTAGCAAGAGGTTGAGATTGAACGTTTTGTTCTGGTAAAACTTGCTCATCCTCCTCCACTTGTGTTTTCTCAACTTTATTTTGGTTTGTTATTCTGGTGAAAGTTTCATGATTATGGCTGCCTGGATTAACCACAGCGCCAATTTTACTTGCAGGACCTTTAATTTGATCCAGTAAGTAAACACTCAGGAAACATGGATGCATCAAAAAAGCTTTTCTTTTTTCAATATTTTTAAAGTTATTTACAAGATAATTGAACAGTATCTGGGAGTAGTTCAAATCTGTGTCAGTTAAAATTGGATACCCCAGATATTGCATGTTCAATGGGATTTCATTGAAAGCAGTGGATTTTGCTGAGAGACAAGTAAGAATGGTGTGAAAGAAAAATCTCATCTCAGCAGGAAAGTTAGGTTTAAAAATGGTCATACCTTTCATTTGGCCGATATAACCTCTTTCCAGAAACTCTGCTTGGATCTCATTAATTGGAAATGACACAGGGTGTTGTATGTCATTTAACTTGAAAACTTGAGAGATCGATTGAGGGCTAATTTGCATTAACACTCCCCCTACTCTTGAAATTATTGTATAAGGAACACCATCAGCAGATGAGTGAACCTTTGCATTTTTTCAGAAATCATGAAGAGCATCAATGTAAGTGGGGGCTTTGACGGTTAACATGTGCAAGAATTTAGACTTTTGCAAAATTCGAATCATTGGATGATAGCGAGTATTTGCGTCGTTTTCTTCAAGTATGGTAGTGTAGTTGTGTGGGGTTTTGATTATGAGAGTGAAAGGTGGAGGTTCTTCTTGCGATTTAGCTTTGGATTTTGAAGATTTTGATTTGGGAGCCATGGTGTTTGAGAGAAAAACTGTTTTGAGATTTTGAAATCGACACAGTTTAGGGTAACCACTGGTGAGATAAAACAGGGGTTTTATAAGGGTTTTGAAAAAGTGAACATGACGTGGAATCTGTTGCAAGATCGGATGGCTAACATCTGGCCACGTGTAACCTCTGATGAGAAAAGTAATCGTTGATGTGGCAAACCACTGTTTTAGGACAGAGGTTTGGACAAATTGATTTTTAACACTCTCAGTGGATAGCTATCAGTGTTTTGAAAAATGGTAAAAAAATGGAAATCAGAGGATACACTTTAACAGTGGATAAGATTTTTAAAGCCTATCAGAGGTTTTGAGCAAACAGATGTTGTGATCAGACTTTTAAATATTTATTGAAAATTTCAATTTTAAACTATTTTTAAGGAATTTGTGAATTTCTGAAAACATTTTGATGCTATGTACACATGGATTTACAAGAAAACTTGTTTTTAATCCATGTTTAGCATACCAAGCCTTGAGATCAATTTTTCAAAGGTAGATGTATCCAATGCCTTGGTTAAAACATCTGCCCATTGATCTGAAGTATGGATATGATGCAAAGAAATCAAACCTTTTTCATAGCAATCTCTCACAAAGTGATGTCTGATGTAATTGTGCTTTGTAGTTGAATGAGAAACTGGATACTTTACTGGTTTTGTAGTTGAGTGGAGTCTTTACTGCAATGATACCAAAATCCAACAACTGGTTTTGAAGCCACAAGAGTTGAGCAGCGCAGCAGCAATATACTCTGCCTCAGCAGTGGATGTTGAAATTGCAACCTGCTTTTTGCTTTGCCAAGACACTAGACAATCACCTAGGAATTGACATCCTCCTGATGTGGACTTCCTTGTAGTTTTACACCCAGCAAAATCACTATCTGAAAAACCTGAAAGCTCAATATTCCCATTAGCTAGATACCAGATACCAAGTGTGGGAGCACCTTTTATGTATCTGAATATCCTTTTTACAGCAATAAGGTCAGACTTTCTAGGTAATGACTGTGATCTGGCACAAACACATGTTGCAAACATGATGTCTGGCCTTGATGCAGTTAGGTACAATAAAGACCCAATCATGCTTCTATAAAGAGCTTGATCAACAAGGTCATCTTTACCATCAATGGTGACTTGCTTGGAGGTTGCCATGGGTGTGCTACATGGTTTACAATCATCCATATCAAACTTTTTAAGCAGTTCTTTCACATACTTGTTTTGATGGATAAATGTACCATTGTGCAATTGTTTAACTTGAAGACCAAGAAAACATTAGAGCTCACCCATTGCACTCATCTCAAACTCTGCTGCCATGAGTTTTCGAAACTCTTCACACATAGCAGTGCTTGTGGATCCAAAAATAATGTCATCCACATAAATTTGGACAAGCATCAAATCTTTTCCTTTCCATTTTAAAAACAGGGTTTTATCTATTTTGCCTCTAGTAAACCCTATTGATAAGAGAAAAGTGTATAGAGTTTCATACCAGGCTCTTGGTGCTTGTTTCAAGCTATACAATGCTTTGTTGAGCTTGTAGACATGATTAGGATGGAATGCATCTTCAAAACCTGGGTTGACAGACATACACCTCTTCTTTGATTTTTCCATACAAAAATGCACTCTTTATATCCATTTGAAACACCTTTATGTTGTGGTTAGCGGCAAAAGCTAAGAACATGCGAATAGCTTCCAAACTTGCTACAGGAGCAAAAGTCTCATCATAGCCTATACCTTCTTCCTGTCTGTAGCCTTGAACCACGAGCCTTGCTTTGTTTTTGATAACAATACCCCTTTCATCAGTTTTGTTCTTGAAGACCCACTTTGTGCCAATTGGACTTACATCTTTTGGCAGTGGCACAAGCTCCCAAACTTGTTGTCTTTTGAACTGAAGGAGTTCTTCTTGCATGGCCTCTACCCAGCTGTTGTCTTTCAGTGCATCTTGGTACTTGACTGGCTGTATGAATGATAGAAAACCAGTAAAAAGACAAATCTTTTGGGATTGGCTTCATATGAGCACCCCAGATTTGATGTTGCCAATAACTTGATCTGCTGGATGGCTTTTGAGATAAATCAAATCACCTTGGTATGGAACAATAGCATTTTGAGGTGATGGCTGCAAATGTGTATCATATGAGCTAACCTCTGCTGGTGAAATTGAAGTATCAGCCATTGATGAGAATGGTGGTGGTGGTATTGGGGGTATAGAGGTAACATTCTGATGATTTTGGTGCCCAGATGTAGGACTTTTATCAACAAATGTTTGATTTTGTGAACTGGTAGAGGTTTGAGGATCAACCACTGTTGACCCAGAAGTGGCAGAGTTTACACAAGAGCTTGTAGTACTTGAACCTCTGTTTGAAGAATAGACTTTTGTTTGTGGAAGCACACAGTCATATCCTTGATCTTGATCTTCTTCAGATGATTGTGGTGTACCTGCATTGTCTAGCTTGATAGAAACATCAGCAAATGTGAATTTATCTAAATCAAAAAGCTCTGCAGGATTTGCTGGGATTTTTAGTGATGATAGTTCATTGAACTTCACATTCAAAGTTTCTTCAACACACTTTGTCCTAGAGTTAAACACTCTGTAGGCTTTGGCAGTGGTTGAGTATCCCAGAAAATAACCACAATCAATTTTGCCTGCAAACTTAGATATAGAATCTTTTAAGTTCAAAATGAAACATGGACAACCAATGTAACATTTGTCAAAAACGGGTTTTCCAAACCCGCTTCGTTTGTAATCGAATATCAAGTTATAAATGTTTTGTTGCGTATTTATGTTAATTTAAATTTTAAAAGATGCATAATTAATAAACAAACTAGTATATAAAAGTTATAATTGATAAAAAGTAAAAATAAAATAAATAAAAAAGAAAACCGGCCGCCGGGATTCGAACCCGGGTCAGCCGGGTAAGCATAAGACTTAACACACACACATATAACCGCTCCGCCACTTGATGTTTTCTGTTAGTCCTAGGAATCAATTAAACCTTATGTTCAACCATGAATCGATCTGTTTGCGCCAATTGTAACCGTAATCGGTTTTCCAAACGTCCTGGACGTTTGAGCGTTCGCGGTTTCTGTCAATAACCGATACACCGACACCTCCAATCAATTTAGCTTTGAATGGACTTGAATTCAAGAGTTGATCGGTTTTAATAACCGAAAACCTACATTTTCTGAATTAATCCAATCATAGTCCCCTCTCGCGACTCAAACACATCTGCAGACCTTCAAATTTCATTTTCGCACTACTTTCAGTTCGTCGGAAAAGCTATTTGAACTCGCCGGACTTTCGCCGGAAAACCGTGTCTTCCATTAAATCAGTAAGTCTCTCATTTCTTTCATCGTCTATCAGTTGTTAAGCTGTTGCTAATTCAAACCCTTCAATCGGAATCGGTTTCAGACGTCGATATCGGATAATTCACTCTCGCCGGAAAACTTCTGAAAATTCTCAATTCTCGCTGTGAACCGGTATAGCCTTCTAAACCTCCTGGTAATTCTTGTTCAGTGCTTCAATTTTGCATTTAGCTAATAAAAAATTGTTAATCTGTTCGCTCAGACGAAATCCGTAAAAACAGAGCCGACGGCTTGCCGGAATTCTGAGATAAATCGTTTCTTCGGTATGTTTACTTCCAAAATCGTCTCTGCCATTTCATTTTAGTCTTTTGAATGTTTGTCAATCGAATTAAACAAGAAACAATAGAGTAATCGTAGGCTGTGATTCTGTAACGAAGAAGACGAAGTTGGGTTGATTATAAGTTTAATATAATTTGGATATTATCTCGGGTTAGACACACAGTCCAGCGGTGGACTGTGTGCACACATATATCACACGCCGCGAGTTCGATCCTTGACACACACGTATGCTCTGTAATAAAGATGTTTTATTTTTCTAACGGAACCGGATTAACTCACGGTAGTTGTTAAGTATAATAAAAATCGGTATATTAACCAGGTTAGAAACACAGTCCAGCGGTGGACTGTGTGCAACACTAACCCACAGGTCCCGGGTTCGAGACCTGTTGCACGCTCCGGTTCGATGATTAAAACACTTTTTGAAAATAAAAGAATTTTGAATAAACTAAATTAGTATATAAATATAATTAAAAACAGAATTATTTCGGGTTAGACACGTAGCTCAGTTGGTAGAGCTGCGTGCACGCGTACGGTAAGTCTCGGGTTCGAGTCCTGCCCGGCGCATACATGCACACAATAGAACCGGTCAAACAGTCAACAGACACGGTCAAACAGTCAACGGTCAATGGTCAACGCAAAAGTCAACATTTTTTTTATATTTTTATTTATTTAATTTAATTTAAAAATCAATTAAAAATACTTAAAAATAATGTTTTTAAAGATAGGAAATAGCCTTAAACTCACAAAAATATATCTAAAAATTCTATTAAAATTATTAATAAAATCCACTCATTTACTATACCTTCCGTTATTATTTAGATTAGTTAATCCTCGTTGATCAATCCTTCAAACTCGTGCGCATTTCATCATCTTCAACCGAACGTACCCAATGTGAGTGACTCTCTACAAATTCCCCGTTTTAATCACGTTTTTGGGGTGTATCATGTGTCTTACCATTTATTATATTTAAATCATTGTGCATACATCATATCATGAACAAATGTGTATTCAGCTTGTATCAACTGTTTGTGTGGTTATTGTTTAGATTTAATTTATTATTTTCAGTACATGCAATTTCATAGGCCGCCGCTCCCCATTACATTATGAGCGTTGAGCAGTTCCCCATTACATTATGAGCGTGAACCGGGCGTTGCCAACATACGATCGGCTCCGTTTGATTGAGCCTTGATCGCACAGACATTCATCATAGGCCGTCAGTTCCCCATTACATTATGAGCGTGAACGTGACGTTGCCAACACATACAGTTTCATTCATGCTATATATTCATGCAAGTTCATATGTTATTATTGTTATTATTGTTATTGTATGTTATTATTTCTGGTTATTATTGTTATGGTATGATTATTTACATTTGCTCATATATGACTATTGCACAATTTTTCCTTGATAAAGATAACAAGAAATCAATAATAAATGTTTATCTAACAAGGATCACTCGCCAACTTATGTTGACCCAAAAACCCCCATTTTTACACATGATACAGGTGATCCAGCTGCAGCAACAAAACACATAGGATTGGCGTAGAAGAATAAACTGGTTTAGAGCTTGGATTGTTTAGTTGATTATTTTTCTTTGTATTTGTATGAACATGTTTGGATTATTAAGGATGTAATTTTGACTTAAATAAATATGAAACATATTAGTAAATATCATGAGCTTTGGTGATAACCCAATTATGCCCAGACTCTTATTCCGCTGCGGGTCGGGGTGTGACAGATTGGTATCAGAGCCATGACTATAGGGATATAGGATAGGTTATTAGACCCTTAGAGCCTATACTATAGTTGATTAGAAATTTTTAAGATTTTTGTGTGTTACATGCAAAATTCATGATGTTCATAAGTTTTATGTTTAATGTTACATTCAATGTTATGCAAGCATGTTCATAAGTACATAATATTATATAATGCCTAACATTAATCATATTCTCATAACATATCATATCCATGAAAGCACACATCACATCATTTTCATGATTGTTTTTACAATGATTTTTGTATTTTCAAATCACATCAAAGTGAGTTCTCATGACGGGCATGTAGTAACTGGAAAGGTACAAGTACCGGTAGTCGGAACGTCCTGTCTAGGCTGACATTCGTATAAATCCAAAATAAAGGACCAGTTTGCCTACCTGGTGACTAACGATGAGAGTATGAAGTACCTATTAGGCCAAAGCATGCTATACCAAACGTTGTGTGAGCTAACCCCACTTTGAGTTGTCATTGTGTCTACACCTGGACACATTCCGACCATACATCTCGTAAACATATTTCGTGGTTTTCATTCGGGTAATGCGAGTGTTAAACTGCCAATACTAATGTGAATCCTACCAAGCCAATAGTCATGGGGGCCCACATGACTATACAGGTGAAGGTATGGGGGACATTTGAGGCCCAACATGAGCAAACCCAAGACATCCTATGGATGTAGTTGCATTATTGATATTTATGTTATTTTCATTTTCTTTAAGACACATG
Source organism: Scalesia atractyloides (assembly GCA_947069175.1). NCBI lineage: Eukaryota > Viridiplantae > Streptophyta > Magnoliopsida > Asterales > Asteraceae > Scalesia > Scalesia atractyloides. The sequence continues at coordinate 37,415,142 of CAMTDV010000030.1, forward strand.
ACACCTAAAAAGACTCCATAAACTCACAATCTTCTTATGTATGTTCCTGTAGATGTCGTCTGGACAACAACGAGGGGGTAGAAGATCAGGAAGGTCACATGAACGCTTGGCCACTCAAATCGCAAAACAAATGGCCGCGGTGGTTCCTGACATTGTGGTTCAAGTACAACAAGCTCTCGCCAAAAATCCCACCAATCCTCCCCAGCAAGAAGACCAGAACATCGGCAACCCTCCTACCAACAAGTTCTCATATAAACATTTCAAGTCTTGCGATCCTCCGAAATTTGAAGGGACCGAAGGTGTCACTGCTCTCCTCCACTGGTTTGAGGAAATGGAAAACACCTTCCTCAACTGCGATTGTCCCGAAGATCGCAAGGTACGATACGCAACCGGGAGACTATTTCGGGTAGCTCTTACCTGGTGGAATACTGAAAAGGGTAAGAGGGGAATCGAAGATGCAATGGCCTTAACGTGGGAGGAGTTAAGGGAAATCATGACGAGACGATTCTGTCCTAGAAGTGAGATTAAAAAGTTAGAGGACGAATTTCATTCATTGAAGCAAAAGGAGGGAGATCATACTTCCTACAACAAGAGATTTTTAGAGTTGAACCAGATGGTCCCTAACTTGTTCCACCCAGTTTACCGTTTAGTCGAGCATTATATTCGAGGTCTTCCCTCGAAAATTCAAGATTCAGTTCTCAGCACTTCGCCAGCAACACTTGAAACTGCTATGGAACTAGCTATTGAACTGACCGAGAATCGAATTCGCAACGGTAAATTTAAAGAGGAGAAAAAGAAGGCCCCTGTTGAGGGCCAAACTTCAAACCATTCCACCTCCTCCTCTAAGTTTGCTAACAAGAGGAAACGCAACACCAGAAACTTCGCTGTCACACAAACCAATTTCCCTATCCCTGCTGCACCCATTACCCAAGTTGCCCCCTCACCTGCACCATACAAAAGACCATACTCTGGCCCATTACCAAAATGCAACCGTTGCCAATACCATCACTTTCCTGATCATCCCTGCCAACATTGCACCAGCTGTGGTCGTGCAGGTCACACTGTTCAAACCTGTCGCATACCTCAGCGAACGAACCGCCACCAGCCTTCAACCCAAACCCACCAACAAATAATGGGTCAAGCCCAACAACCCCTACTACTACCACCTACCCAACATTTAGCCCAATCATACTACCAACCCAACTATACCATGGTGCAACCTATGCGGGCTTGCCACAATTGTGGAGACCCAAGCCACTTTAGAAACACTTGTCCACGTTTGGTGAACATTATACATGCTCAAGCCCAAGCCAATCCGGTGAATCAAGCTAACCAAGATCCTCCACCTGCAAGAGGAAGAGCTTTCAACATCAACGCTAATCAGGCTAGAGCTGACAGTAATGTGGTTAACGGTACGTTTCTTATCAACGGTAGTTATGCATCCATGTTGTTTGATACTGGCGCGGATAAAAGTTTTGTGTCCTTAGAGTTTGAACCCATCCTAAACCAAATTCGTGATAATCTCATGGAATCCATAACAGTAGAAGTTGCTGACGGAAAACCGGTCTCATTAAACTCTATTATACGCAATTGTACTCTCACCTTAAACGACCACGATTTTCCAGTTGACCTCATTCCTATGAAGTTGGGAAGCTTTGACATTATAATTGGTATGGACTGGCTCAGCCAACATCAGGCTGAAGTTGTATGCCGCGAGAAGTTTATACGCATTACTCTTCCAAACGGTCAGACTCTACGAATCTTTGGAGAAACCCCATCGAAAGGGCTCAGATTAATGTCCTGTCTTCAAGCTCGAAAATATCTCCGCAAGAATTATGTCGCATTTCTAACTCACGTCGTCAAAAAGGGAACCATGGAGAAGAAACTCGAAGACATCCCAGTAGTAAAAGATTTTCCGCAAGTTTTTCCTGACGACATTTCAGGACTTCCTCCCTTGAGAGAAGTCGAATTTCGCATTGATCTTATACCTGGTGCTACACCAGTTGCAAAGTCTCCTTATAGGTTAGCCCCATCCGAAATCCAAGAGCTAGCCAGTCAATTGCAAGAGTTGACTGACAAAGGATTCATATGTCCTAGCTCCTCGCCTTGGGGTGCATCTGTCCTTTTTGTGAAGAAGAAAGATGGAACGTTTCGCATGTGCATCGACTACAGAGAACTCAACAAGTTAACGATCAAGAATCTCTATCCATTACCTCGCATTGATGATCTTCTTGACCAACTTCAAGGCGCCAGCTATTTTTCAAAAATCGACCTTCGTTCTGGTTATCATCAACTTAGAGTACATGAAGAAGACGTCCCAAAGACCGCCTTCCGAACTCGTTATGGTCATTATGAATTCATGGTCATGCCATTTGGTTTAACCAACGCTCCAGCTGTCTTCATGGATCTAATGAACAGAGTCTGCAAACCCTATCTCGATCGTTTTGTTATAGTCTTCATCGACGACATCCTCATTTATTCAAAGTCTAAGTCTGATCATGAACGGCACCTTCGACTCATCCTTACACTCTTAGAGAATGAAAAGCTCTACGCCAAATTCTCCAAATGCGAATTCTGGTTAAAAGAGGTACAATTCCTTGGACATGTTGTTAATGACAAGGGAATACATGTCGACCCCTCAAAAATCAAAGCGGTACAAGAATGGCAAGCGCCACGTACACCAACTGAAGTAAGATCATTCCTTGGTTTGGCTGGTTATTATCACCGTTTCATTTCAAACTTCTCTCGCATTGCTGTACCACTCACGGCTTTAACTCATAAAGGAAAACCCTTCATATGGGGACCCAAACAAGAAGAAGCCTTCCAAACCCTTAAACAAAAACTCTGTGATGCACCAATCCTCACTCTTCCTGAAGGTTGTGATGACTTCATGGTTTATTGCGACGTGTCAGGGCAAGGACTAGGCTGTGTTCTAATGCAAAGAGGAAAGGTTATAGCATATGCTTCGAGACAACTCAAAACTCATGAGAAGAACTACACCACCCATGACCTAGAACTTGGAGCCGTTGTGTTCGCTCTTAAGATATGGAGACATTATCTCTACGGTACTAAGTGTGAAATATACACTGACCACAAGAGTCTTCAACATATCTTCAACCAAAAGGAGTTAAACATGAGGCAACGAAGATGGGTCGAACTTTTAAATGACTACGACTGTGAAATTCGGTACCACCCTGGCAAGGCAAATGTGGTGGCTGATGCACTCAGTCGAAAGGGTTATGCGAACTCCATTCGTCTTCTATGTTCGCAAATCATAACCGACATTAAATGTCAAATTCGAGAAGCTCAACATGTTATAGTAACGGAAGACGACGTACGAAAGGAGCTGTCCTGTGTAGCTGAACTTAAAATTGAAACTAAATCTGATGGTATTCTGTACTATCTAGATCGCATATGGATTCCTGACCACAACAACCTTCGTGAATTCCTTATGAATGAGGCACACAAAACACGATACTCTATACACCCAGGAGCCGACAAGATGTATCAAGACCTTCGATACACCTACTGGTGGCCTGGAATGAAAAAGGATATTGCTGTTTTTGTTTCCAAGTGCCTTACATGTTCCAAGGTAAAAGCTGAACATCAAAGACCCTCAGGACTTCTGGTCCAACCTGAAATACCTGTATGGAAGTGGGAAAACATAACCATGGACTTCATTACCGGGTTACCTCGCACTTCTGGTGGGTATGACACTATATGGGTAATGATTGATCGTCTTACAATCAGCTCACTTTATTCCAATCCGCGAAGATTTCAAGAACGAAAAGCTAGCTCGTGTCTACATCAGCGAAATCGTAAGCCGACATGGTGTACCATTAAGCATTATTTCAGATCGTGATGGTTGTTTTACTTCACGAACATGGCAGGCCGTACAAGCCGCTTTGGGTACACGATTAGATCTCAGTACCGCTTACCATCCTCAAACTGATGGACAATCTGAACGCACCATTCAAACTCTTGAAGATATGCTTCGAGCATGTGTCATAGACGTCAAGGGAAATTGGGACGCTCATTTACCATTAGTTGAATTTTCGTACAACAACAGCTATCATTCAAGTATCGGCATGGCACCTTTTGAAGCTTTATATGGTCGTAAGTGCCGATCTCCTGTATGTTAGCACGAAATTGGGGAAGCTCAAATCACTGGTCCAGAATTGATTCAAGAAACCACCGATAAGATCCATCAAACTCGAAACAATCTTCTAGCGGCTCAAAGTCGTCAAAAGAGTTATGCAGATAAACGACGAAAGCCTTTGGAGTTTAACATTGGTGATCATGTACTTTTAAAAGTATCACCGTGGAAGGGAGTAGTTCGTTTTGGCAAAAAAGGCAAGCTGGCACCACGCTACGTAGGACCTTTCAAGATACTCGAAAGAGTAGGACCTGTAGCATATAAGCTTGATCTATCAGAAGAACTCAACAGAATTCACCCCACATTCCACGTATCAAACTTGAAGAAGTGCCTTGCTGATGAGAACCTCCATATTCCTCTGGAAGATATTCAGATTGATGAATCTATGCATTTTATTGAAAGACCAGTAGAGATCATGGACTTCGGGGAAAAACGTCTAAGACGAAGTCGCATTCCAATTGTTAGGGTACGCTGGGACTCGAAACGGGGACCTGAGTTTACTTGGGAACGTGAAGACTCAATGCGCGAGAAATACCCGCATCTTTTTCCTACTACTACTACTACTTAAATTTCAGGACGAAATTCCTAAAATTAGGGGATACTGTAACATTTGTCAAAAACGGGTTTTCCAAACCCGCTTCGTTTGTAATCGAATATCAAGTTATAAATGTTTTGTTGCGTATTTATGTTAATTTAAATTTTAAACGATGCATAATTAATAAACAAACTAGAATATAAAAGTTATAATTGATAAAAAGTAAAAATAAAATAAATAAAAAAGAAAACCGGCTGCCGGGATTCGAACCCGGGTCAGCCGGGTAAGCATAAGACTTAACACACACACATATAACCGCTCCGCCACTTGATGTTTTCTGTTAGTCCTAGGAATCAATTAAACCTTATGTTCAACCATGAATCGATCTGTTTGCGCCAATTGTAACCGTAATCGGTTTTCCAAACGTCCTGGACGTTTGAGCGTTCGCGGTTTCTGTCAATAACCGATACACCGACACCTCCAATCAATTTAGCTTTGAATGGACTTGAATTCAAGAGTTGATCGGTTTTAATAACCGAAAACCTGCATTTTCTGAATTACTCCAATCAGTCCCCTCTCGCGACTCAAACACATCTGCAGACCTTCAAATTTCATTTTCCCACTACTTTCAGTTCGTCGGAAAAGCTATTTGAACTCGCCGGACTTTCGCCGGAAAACCGTGTCTTCCATTAAATCAGTAAGTCTCTCATTTCTTTCATCGTCTATCAGTTGTTAAGCTGTTGCTAATTCAAACCCTTCAATCGGAATCGGTTTCAGACGTCGATATCGGATAATTCACTCTCGCCGGAAAACTTCTGAAAATTCTCAATTCTCGCTGTGAACCGGTATAGCCTTCTAAACCTCCTGGTAATTCTTGTTCAGTGCTTCAATTTCGCATTTAGCTAATAAAAAATTGTTAATCTGTTCGCTCAGACGAAATCCGTAAAAACAGAGCCGACGGCTTGCCGGAATTCTGAGATAATCGGTATGTTTACTTCCAAAATCGTCTCTGCCATTTCATTTTAGTCTTTTGAATGTTTGTCAATCGAATTAAACAAGAAACAATAGAGTAATGTAGGCTGTGATTCTGTAACGAAGAAGACGAAGTTGGGTTGATTATAAGTTTAATATAATTTGGATATTATCTCGGGTTAAACACACAGTCCAGCGGTGGACTGTGTGCACACATATATCACACGCCGCGAGTTCGATCCTTGACACACACGTATGCTCTGTAATAAAGATGTTTTATTTTTCTAACGGAACCGGATTAACTCACGGTAGTTGTTAAGTATAATAAAAATCGGTATATTAACCAGGTTAGACACACAATCCAGCGGTGGACTGTGTGCAACACTAACCCACAGGTCCCGGGTTCTAAACCTGTTGCACGCTCCGGTTCGATGATTAAAACACTTTTTGAAAATAAAAGAATTTTGAATAAACTAAATTAGTATATAAATATAATTAAAAACAGAATTATTTCGGGTTAGACACGTAGCTCAGTTGGTAGAGCTGCGTGCACGCGTACGGGAGGTCTCGGGTTCGAGTCCTGCCCGGCGCATACATGCACACAATAGAACCGGTCAAACAGTCAACAGTCACGGTCAAACAGTCAACGGTCAATGGTCAACGCAAAAGTCAACATTTTGTTTATATTTTTATTTATTTAATTTAATTTAAAAATCAATTAAAAATACTTAAAAATAATGTTTTTAAAGATAGGAAATAGCCTTAAACTCACAAAAATATATCTAAAAATTCTATTAAAATTATTAATAAAATCCACTCATTTACTATACCTTTCATTATTATTTAGGTTAGTTAATCCTCGTTGATCAATCCTTCAAACTCGTGCGCATTTCATCATCTTCAACCGAACGCACCCAATGTGAGTGACTCTCTACAAATTCCCCGTTTTAATCACGTTTTTGGGGTGTATCATGTGTCTTACCATTTATTATATTTAAATCATTGTGCATACATCATATCATGAACAAATGTGTATTCAGCTTGTATCAACTGTTTGTGTGGTTATTGTTTAGATTTAATTTATTATTTTCAGTACATGCAATTTCATAGGCCGCCGCTCCCCATTACATTATGAGCGTTGAGCAGTTCCCCATTACATTATGAGCTTGAACCGGGCGTTGCCAACATACGATCGGCTCCGTTTGATTGAGCCTTGATTGCATAGACATTTATCATAGGCCGTCAGTTCCCCATTACATTATGAGCGTGAACGTGACGTTGCCAACACATACAGTTTCATTCATGCTATATATTCATGCAAGTTCATATGTTATTATTGTTATTATATGTTATTATTTGTGGTTATTATTGTTATGGTATGATTATTTACATTTGCTCATATATGACTATTGCACAATTTTTCCTTGATAAAGATAACAAGAAATCAATAATAAATGTTTATCTAACAAGGTTCACTCGCCAACTTATGTTGACCCCAAAACCCCCATTTTTACACATGATACAGGTGATCCAGCTGCAGCAAGTAACACATAGGATTGGCTTAGAAGAATAAACTGGTTTAGAGCTTGGATTGTTTAGTTGATTATTTTTCTTTGTATTTGTATGAACATGTTTGGATTATTGAGGATGTAATTTTGACTTAAATAAATATGAAACATATTAGTAAATATCATGAGCTTTGGTGATAACCCAATTATGCCCCGACTCTTATTCCGTTGCGGGTTGGGGTGTGACAACCAAAAATTTTAAAATATGAAATCAGAGGTTTGATTTTATACAAAATCTCATAGGCAGTCTTTTGATGCCTGGGGTTAATCAAAACTCTGTTTTGAACATAGCAAGCAGTGTTTATAGCCTCTCCCCAAAAGGACAGGGGAAACCAGAATCTGCTAGCATAGTTCTTGCTGATTCAATTAAGGTTCTGTTTTCCTTTCAACCACCCCATTTTGTTCTGGAGTTCTTGGAATGCTATATTGTCTAACAATTCCTTTTGACTCACAAAAAGCATCCAACTCCCTATTTTTAAACTCTGTTTCATTGTCACTTCTAAAGATTTTTAGTGGAAGGTCAAATTGCTTTTTTACTTGTTTGACAAAGTTTTGCAAAATGCTTGCAGTTTCATCCTTAGAATGAAGAAAGAAGGTCCATGTAAACCTAGAGAAATCATTAACTATCAGTAGGCAATACCTTTTGTGTTTTAAGCTCATGATTTGCACTGGGCCAAACAAGTCCATGTGCAACAGTTGTAAACACTGGCTTGTTTTGGACTCTTCAATTGATTTGAAAGAACTTTTATGTTGTTTGCGTTTTAAACAGGAAACACAATGTTCATCACATGAAAATGTCTTGTGAGGCAAGCCTCTTACAAGACTTTGTTTTGAGAGTGTGATGATAATTTTAAAATTTGTGTGTCCAAGTCTTCTATGCCATAACTCAGTCTCTTTGCTAGAAGCAACTGAGAATAGGCATGTTCCAGACATAGGATTATCTTTTAACATATCTACCACATACACATTCCCACTTCTGTGTGCAGTGAGTTGTGCTTTGCTCTCAGCAATGTGTCACTCATTTGTGAGACACTCAGCAGGTTAAATTTCAGATTGTCAATCAAATTCACATTTTCAAACTTGAGTTTACCAGCCAGAACCGACACAGACCCTTAGACCTTTCCCTTTGAGTTATTACCAAAAGATATATCACCCCCTATGAGCCATGAAATCCTTGAGAAGGGCTCTACATCCTGTCATGTGCCTGGTACCCTCCACTATCTACATACCATAAGCTATCAAGGCAAGTAGAGGGTCCCTGCACATCAAGTAAATATATCAGTTAAAGTTGGTCTCCAAAGCCAAAATGGCTTTGGATAGGGTCACAAATGGTCCAGCCTCAAGTCTAGGACAATGGTCAGTGGTTTTGAAATTTTCTTGTAACATCTGCTCTTGACCATTACCTATCAGATGATTGTATCCATAAGGGTGCATGTTTACTCTTTGCTTTGAAGGCTTTTTGTAGCCTTCATAAGCGTGAGAAACCTTTTTATAAGTAGGTTGGCCATACCCTCTTGGAAATGAGTTTGAAGGTCGGGCATCTGTTACTTGCACCTCTCTTTGAACAGAGGTTTTGGTTAAGGCTTTTGTAACAGATGTTTCAATTGGTTCAAAACTCTGCTTGGATTTATTTCCAAAAAAACTTGAACTTTCTCTTTCAAATGCTTTTGCCTTGATCTCTTTTACCTTTTGTTCATAGTTTTTGAGATAGGCACACTGTTGAGTTGAGTGATTTGTTTTGCTGTAGATGATGCATTTTGAAGAGTTTTTGATAACACAAGTTTTGTTAATGTCATAGGCTTTTTTCACAAAATTCACAAAACAAGTTTTTAATCTTTACTCTTCTTTTCCTATCAGACTTTTTCTCAGCAGTGGTTGTAACCTCTGCTGGCACATCTTTGATAGGGATCACCAGTGCTTTTGGGGCTTTAATACCATCAGTGGTTGTGAAGTCCATTGGCTTAAAGTTCTCTAAGATATCACATTCATCTGACCAGGTTGGTTTAAACTGATATTTTTCAATTTCTTTATCTTTTGTTGAAACTTCTGGTTTTTCCAAAACAATTTTGTTTCCAGCTTTATCTGTGATTTTTATCTCTTCACCAGCCAAATTTGTAGGGACAACTTCAACCAACTCAGAATCAATTTCAGCAACAATTTTCTCATTTTGGTCATAGGCTCTAAAACCTACACCAAACTTGATGTTGCTCTTGATCTGAGCATCAAGTATAATTTCATAACATTTGCAGGACTCAACCCATTTTTCACAAGTGATTTGGGTTTCTTCTAACTTCTTTCTACAAACTTGGTATTTTTCTACCATAGTTTGGAGTTGGTCCTTGGTTATGCTAGATTCATGTCTTAGGCTACTAATTTCAGAATCTTTTTCACTTAACTTTGATTTTAACTCTTTAATCAGTTTTTCAAAATTAAGTTCATCTTCTAAAATTTTGTTTCCCAGGTTTTTATTCACCTTTTTTATGTTTGCAAAAGCAATGATGCATTTGTCAGAACATAGATCTTTAAGAATCTGAGATGATACCTTTGTAGCAGCCATAAGAGCACAGTCACACACATCTTCACACACATCAATGTTCCATGGATTGTAGGGGAGTTCTTTTCCTTATCAGCAGCATTTTCTCTTTCTTCACTTGAAACCACTGTTTCATCATAAACTTGAACTTCATCAGATTTTGACACTATCTCCACAGATTCAACACCTTCAGCAATTGTCTTTAAGGCCATTAGACAAAATTCTTGTTCAACATCATTTTTGGCCATTAAAGCAAAGTTTTCATCAGTCAAATCCTCAGGAAAGCTGCTCCAGTCAACATAACTTTGTGTGAAAAAGCTTTGTTGACCAACCTCTGCTTGACTAGCAGTGGTTTGAGCAGGTTGTGTAATAATGGGTGCTTGTTGAACAAGCACTTGAGGATGAGATGGTGCCTGAACATATTGAATTTGTGGAGCAGTGGATTGAACATAATGCACTGGAACAGTTGTAGCAGGATGTGCAAAGTGGCAGTGTTTTGAACATGTTGAGCAGGGGCATATTGTGAATAATGAGCAGTGTTTTGTGTGTGCTGAGGTCTAGGGCCAGGATGAGTCACTATTGGTCCAGAACTTTGAGACCTGCATTCTTTGGCAAAGTGTCCTAGCCTATTACACTTATAACACTTGACTTTTGATTTATCCAGCCCAACCTTCAACCCCCAAGCAAACCAGGGAATTTTCTACTAGTTCTCTTGTAAAACTTACTAGCCCTAACACTCAATAAGGCCAGTTGGTGCAAAATATCCATTTTTTTTAAGATCAGAAGGTTCAATGTGTTGCAAATCATTTAGCTCAAAGGATAGATTGTCAGAGGTTTGGCTTTCCCCACTAGCAGCAAAAGCATAGTTGGGTGCATATGTTTCAGATCCAAAGTTCCCACCAGATGTAATATCTATATACTGATCACAACTTTGGTCCTTACTGCTGCCAGAACCCTCTTCTTGGCCAAAAAGAGTTGTATTACCCAATGAGTAATCATCAGTCATTTTGCCAGAATCTTGCAACTTCTTTTTCTGGTTTAACTCTCTCTCTCATAAGTTAGGAGTATCCCATGAAGTTGTGTCAACGACATTTCTTTAAACCCAACAGATTTTCGCGTTACATAAGCTACCGTCTCCCACTTATCTGGTAACGATCTAAGGAAACGATTATTGACAGTTGAATTAGGAAAAACCACGTTAACCAGTCTAAGTTCACTGATGAGACAGCTGTAACGTTCAAATTGTTGTGTTAGAGACTCTCCTTTCAAGTGACAAAACGTTTCATACTGCTGATTTAGAACTTCTCTATTACTTTCTATCACTTCCTCAGTCCCACCAAATTGCTCCTTAGGTGCATCCCATAACTCCTTTGCACTATTGCACTGGAGTAGACCAGCATAAATTTCATTGGGTAAGGCCGAAGAAACTATGCTAAATGCCTTAGCATCCAATTCAATTTTCTGGAAATCCTGCTCCGAAAAGTTTTCAGGATTTTTTGGCACTTGTTTGGTTGGATCTTCTGTGCTTGGAACCATTGGAATGTGAGGTCCATAAGCAACAGATCTCCAATAACCAATGTTTTGTTGGGTAATGATGTGACCCATCCGTTGTTGCCAAATGAAATATTCATTTCTTTTGAGCATCGGCGGTTTGAACAAGGATCCAGAATTGGCATCCTGTGTGTTTTGAGACATTTCAGTTGATTTTTTTTTCATATTTTGTTTTTAAGAACTTTGAACGTAGTAAAAACTCTGAATATCAAACAAAAACAACCAAACATATTAGCAAGAGAGCTGATCTGTTCGAACCAAATCGATTGTTAGATCGAATTTGATGAATCAAGCTCTGATACCAATTGTTAGGGTCTGAGTTTGAATTACTTGTAGATTTTGTTTCAAAAATGGAAAATGATTGAACTAAAAGAGATTTGCAGCGGAATAAGATGGAAAACTTTTACTACAAGCAATGATCGTTTGTTTTCATCATCATCATGCTTTCAAGTTAATTAACTTGCATGTGATTCACAAACTCCCCCTCAGCCTTTGCAATTACAATTTGGTAATGAGAAAATGCAGAGAAGATGATATGCGAAAGTTGATCTTTTAAGAGACAAGTTTAAAGGTTACAAGAGTTGCCTATTTATACTAACTATCTAACCTCTGAGCATCTTTGATGACGTCAGGGTTGATAGTGACAGGAAACAATATGTAACTAACTCTAAACACTGCTTATACTAACTATCAGTGCTTGGCACTGTTACATTGATTAACTAAGCTAATGAGTAAACTCTGATTCCTATCCTATGTCCTTGTTAACTCTGGCAGACCATGAAGCTTTGTGAAGGCAGATGATAGGATGAGCAGTCTTTATGGAAAGCAGTGTAAGTACATCAGAGGATGTAACCTCTGATAGTTGAACCAAAGCTCGGATAGTGTTATTTGGCTTTATATCATATGTTCCTTTTATAGGGTTCAATCCCAACAGGAAATATATGCTTCGCTGAGTAATTTCATAGACAACGGTCGGTGACATGAGTATAGGTTGTTCGCCGTATCGTAGTCATACGTTCTAGCAAATCCCGCCAAAAGAAATAAGTTACGCTGAATTTTCTTATCGAAGACAAAAACATTGTTACTGATCGCGAATCGATCATTGGGTCATCGATGTGGGTAAGCTATCACCGGCTATACCCAAATAGTTCAGTACGGAGTACTACCGAGGTGTAGTACTCCTAGAAATCGTGTCACGTATTTGAGAAAAAAAGACTTTCCCAGGATTAATTCAGTGGTCGTTTATGTGTCAACCCCCAAACTATTTTTCATTTAACATTACTACAAACGTATATAAATATCGTGGTTACGACAACTATGGCGTCGTGTGTTGCATCAAACAGGGTCGAAGTCTCCATACCGCATTGCCCAAAACCTAACTGAACAAATCGCAACATGAAGCCCGTCTGCCCTGAGTAACGGTACCTTGATCATGTAGCCGGGTGTTTATATATAGGAAGTACCGCAGCGTATCCACCACACCCATATACTTGATCAATATTCCGTTCTCCATGATATTTGGGCCTCATACTACTTTCTGCAAATAACCAACTGAAATTCGAAACAATCAACAATCGTAAAAGAACACAATGTAACCGATGGTCACCAAAACGAGGTTCCACAACACAAAGCGTTTCAAAGGGGCCTGTACCATTGCCGACTTTATCCCAAAGAATCAAATGACAACAGGAAGGGTAACTTATTCACGCACCCCATGCCATCTCCATGACCCAGAGATCGTCATATTCAGGTATAACATATATCGAAACATGTGCTAAGGAATACCACAAAGTATTATAGTATCACATGACGTGAAAGCCGGTGCAAAAATTATAAGCAGAAGAGGAATCCCGCGGACCATCAAATGAATCACGGATTCAAGGATGAAAAAGCTTCGTAAGATGTTCGAACTCTGCGATTGTATAACAATCGAATAATGAAACAACGAGAAGTGAAGTGAGGATCCGTACACGCCCTCCCAGTCTATCTGAACGACCTGCGCGTTCTTTGTGTAACTATGTTCATTTTGAAATACCATTCTGGTATGCAATCGTTGTTATAATAATTATAAGGATAGGGTTGGTGAGATCATATGGCACTAAAGGCTTGTGGTCTCACATCATAAAGTATAAGTAACCACTGTATAAGTGGTATGAATCCAACTCTAGTGTATATTAAACAGGTGATCAGTAGGAATATGGAATGGACTGTAATACCAGTTTTCTGCCTCTCCCAAAGGCATATGTAGTAACGCCTTATCCACCAATCCCAATTCATGTATCAATTCTCGCACAACCATTCACACACTATCACCTTGGCACACATATGTATCATTCCATGTATTTAAGTGTGTTTATTACCGTGGCTTTCCCAACACTGCCTCGTATGAGCAAGTCTGTTATTACGTTTCGGACCATAATAACCCACTTGCCCCACAAGGCCATCCTGGTACTTGCAAATAGGATACTTTACAGTGTTCACTAAGCATCTTTAGTTGAGGTTAATTTTTCCAATGATGTCCACTAAAGTCCGAGCCTATAGTTATAGTCTAGGTTTCCTTAAAGGCACCTAATTCTCTATAACCAATGGCTCTGATACCATCTTCTGTCACACCCCAACTTGCAGCGGAAGAAAGATAATACGGGATGCAACAGACACCTCTGGTACAAGCACATTGTTTATAAAGACACTACACTTTATTACTTACAAAATGTTGATTACATACTACATGTATGTTACAACCATGTTCCCATGAACCACATAAGTCTTCTAAGCCACATGCGTCTATATCAGGGTTCGCCTACAAACATGTCTTGAACAACATACACGGATCACACCAGTCTCAAGTTACATGAAATGCATGTTAGTTTTGGAAAGGTCAGCTAAACGCTGCGTGAGTTCCACAGTTTTAATTGTTGTGTAACAATATGGGTTAACTAGTTTGATTGCACTGGTCACAGTCTTAGTCAAAATGACGGTCATAGTCATAGTTATAGTCGCAGATGGAATTACACGAGGAAGCAAGTGAAACCTGACTATTTTACCCCGGACCGTGTCAACCCAGACACTCCCGGCCGCCGGACCGTGTCACAAAGACACTCCCGGCCCATCAACTGTGTTACGTGCAGTTCAACGCCCTATAGCAGTTATGCCTAACAACACAACCAAACTAGGACACGTGCAGACCTGGTTGCCGACACCCCGTCGGGCGCGGCCTGGGTTCGTCAGACCAATAGTACTATTCACTGCCCACGGCTTACGTTAATCACTTGTAGTGGGGAGGTAGTTCGTGTGTTAGATAATTCACATCATAAGTTCGTGCAATTAACATAGTTTCGTAACATGCCAATCATCTCAGAAATAGTATCAGAGTTTAGAAGTGGGAGAGTAAAACTCACTCCCAGATTGGTGTATTCAACACAATTTTTAACATACAAGTCTCCAGAAAACAGTAAAACAGTTTAAAAGTGGGGAAGTGAAAACTCACCCCCAAATTGGGGCAATGTTCACAGTTTGTAACAAGTTCATGTGTTAGGGAAGTAGAATTCCCTTCGTAAGTTTGTGTAATCAACACAGTTTGTAACATGCATTCCACCAAAAGTAAAACAATAAAACAGTTAAAAGCGGGGTAGTGAAACTCACATTATGAGTAGTGATCTCAATGCAAGAGTGATCAAGCAACTGGATCAACTTTAATAACACCCATGCAAGTATCGACTCAAATCAGTATCTAAGTTGGTAATGGTTATAACTTGGATCTGGTCAGGAGTTTTTACTCCAGTTTGAGTCTATAGGACATTAGTATGGTGATGGACGTCAGGGTAGTATTAGTTTTCAGTTTGGCTTCCGGGCACCGTTTCGCGTGCCAGCCAAAGTCAGTAGTTTAACGTGTTCGGATAATGGTACGGGAATACCAATAATGCCAACACGTGGTTATTTAAGAATGATTAACTTTTCATCTAGGGAGTTTGAGTATTTGGGGAGTCTAGGTTACCCAAATTTGAGTTACCATTTTCACCGTCGGGAATTCTCCCGAACTGTCTTAGGACACACCCATAGTGCCTAATTTGCCCGGGAATCTCCCGGAATACTCCTAGTGTTCCAATTATAGTATTTTTCGGGTTGGGTCAGTTCCCAGTTCCGGCAGGTTCGTTATACGGTAAACTATGGAAATCGCTTTAAAATAACTTATTTTTAGTTCTATAAATTCCCATTTAATCTATATTTTATATAAAAATCTGAAAATTTTTATATAAATCAGTAAAAATCTGTAATTATAGGAAACATTTCTGGGAATTTATTTTGGCATTTTACTTATTTAAATAAATTATTTATAAAACCATTTTTAACCACATAATTAACATTAAATACTATCAGTAGTTCAAAAACTCTAAAAAATTCCAGAACACATTTTACATATCTAGGAACTGGTCACAAATTTTTTAGATTTTTCTGATTTCGTTTTGGTGCGTTTCCGGCTACCGAAAACTCGCAAAAACGCGGATTTTTAACCCAAATCAAAACATAACCAATGAACTCCGAATTTTTCCAGAAGTTTACCCATATGTTCCTTAGTGTTTCTGTAAAATTTGGTGATTTATTGACTTTTTTGATAATGTTTCTGAAATTCTTTCGGTAAAACAGTTAAAAATTCACCAAAAACTCATAGAAACTTCCAAAAATTCTAAAAGTTTACGTGGAGCTTCCTGACAATACCCTACATCACCACAACAAATTTCAGATCAATCAAAGTTACACGGACCAAGTTATAAGCAAAACAATTTTCTGCCTAGCCTAGATTCGGTTCTCGGATGTTATACCTAACGATTCTTCCGATTCCAAGCGTTTATCTCCATCCCAGAAGTGTGTGAAGGCTATATTCAGTACCTACACAGCAAGTACAACCCAAATATGCTAGAACTTAGATCAATCAAGCTTTATTTCGTTGTTTTTCGGTTAAGCGATTTTTGTCGAATAGGTGTTGATTAGGGTATCAAACCCCAAAGATTTGTGATAATGGCAGCCATATAACACCAGGTAAATACCAGGGTGTTCTTATTCAGCCCATAAACATGTTTAAACCTTCAAAAATCTTGGATTAAAATGAGTTTTTCGGCTAGAATTCGCGTTTAATCAAGAAAACTCAATCAAAACTAGTTAGAACTTGAAGAATACCTTTGAATTTGAATTGTTTTAGGATGAACTTGGCCGAATTCAGGTAAGTTATGGCAGATCTTATGGAGAAAAGGTGGTATTTTTGATGAAAATGAATGAAATTAAATGAAAAAAAGAAAAAAATACATATATACATTGGGGGGGGGGGGTATGGCGGCTTGGAGGTGGGTCCCAAGGGGGATACCTTGTGCTTCGTTTTCGGGTCCCGGTCGCGTTTCCGATTTGCGAAACGGGCTCCATTTTGCGCGTTCTTAGTGTCAAAAGACACGGTTTTAAAAACTGAGCATTACCGTCTCGATATCCGAGCATGGTTACGTTTTAATCATAAAAGACTCGTTTGAAGTTCGTTTAAGTGTTTTAAAGCTTGATAGATCGTTCCTTGCACATTTGTTTGCCTTATGTTATGCCCAGAATGAAGGCGTTTCCCCAACCGGGAGCTGCTTCGTTTTGCGTGCCCGGGCATTGATTTTTCCAAACCTTATGTCACAGTCTATGACACAAAACCAAATTATTTCTGGAACTCGAAATCTTAAATGATGCTACTGATAACCTAATAATCAACGTCCAAGGTTTAATGCACTGTTAAAAGTCAAGTCTCCGTTTAACACGTTGTTCAAGGCTAAGGATGCCAACCACGCATCATTGGTCCTTAATAGTGTCATGTCAACTATGACGTGCTCTCGGATTCCTCCAAACATAATAATGATTGCTCAGTATAGCACACCAGTCATGAAAATTTGCAAGGTTCACACACAATTATTGTTTTAATCATGCTTAAAGTTTAGGACCAAGTTAGGGTGTACCTGGTTTTGTCATGAGTATCATATGTAATCACAATAATATCATGATATACATATCATGTCCCGTTACCACGGACTCGTACTAATCAAAGTTTACCGGGATTTTTCACAATTGTCACAATACCCCCAATACCACCACCACCATTCTCATCAGTGGCTGATACTTCAATTTGACCAGCAGAGGTTAGCTCAGATGATACACATTTGCAGCCATCACCTCAAAATGCTATTGTTCCATACCAAGGTGATTTGATTTATCTCAAAAGCCATCCAGCAGATCAAGTTATTTGGCAACATCCAATCTGGGGTGCTCACACGAAGCCAATCCCAAAATATTTGTCTTTTGCTGGTTTTCTATCACTCATACAGCCAGTCAAGTACCAAGAGGCACTGAAAGACAACATCTGGGTAGAAGCCATGCAAGAAGACTCCTTCAGTTTAAAAGACAACAAGTTTGGGAGCTTGTGCCACTGCCAAAAGATGATATCCAATTGGCACAAAGTGGGTCTTCAAGAACAAAACTGATGAAAGGGGTATTGTTGTCAAAAACAAATCAAGGCTCGTGGTTCAAGGCTACAGACAGGAAGAAGGTATAGACTATGATGAGACTTTTGCTCCTGTAGCAAGGTTGGAAGCTTTCGCCTGTTCTTAGCTTTTGTTGCTAACCACAACATAAAGGTGTTTCAAATGGATATAAAGAGTGCATTTTTGTATGGAAAAATCAAAGAAGAGGTGTATGTCTGTCAACCTCCAGGTTTTGAAGATGCATTCCATCCTGATCATGTCTACAAGCTCAACAAAGCATTGTATGGCTTGAAACAAGCACCAAGAGCCGGGTATGAAACTCTATCCACTTTTCTCTTATCCATAGGGTTTACTAGAGGCAAAATAGATAAAACCCTGTTTTTAAAATGGAAAGGAAAAGATTTGATGTTTATCCAAATTTATGTGGATGACATCATTTTTGGATCCACAAACACTACTATGTGTGAAGAGTTTCAAAAACTCATGTCAGTAGAGTTTGAGATGAGTGCAAAGGGTGAGCTCCATTGTTTTCTTGGTCTCCAAGTTAAACAATTGCACAATGGTACATTTATCCATCTAAACAAGTATGTGAAAGAACTGCTTAAAAAGTTTGATATGGATGATTGTAAACCATGTAGCACACCCATGGCAACCTCCAAGCTAGTCACCATTGATGGTAAAGATGACCTTGTTGATCAAACTCTTTATAGATGCATGATTGGGTCTTTATTGTACCTAAATGCATCAAGGCCAGACATCATGTTTGCAACATGTGTTTGTGCCAAATCACAGGCATTACCTAGAAAGTCTGACCTTATTGCTGTAAAAAGGATATGCAGATACATAAAAGGTGCTCCCACACTTGGTATCTGGTATCCAGCTAATGGGAAGATTGAGTTTTCAGGTTTTTTAGATAGTGATTTTGCTAGGTGTAAAACTACAAGGAAGTCCACATCAGGAGGATGTCAATTCCTAGGTGATTGTCTAGTGTCTTGGCAAAGCAAAAAGCAGGTTGCAGTTTCAACATCCACTGCTGAGGCAGAGTATATTGCTGCTACTAGCTGCATTGCTCAACTCTTGTGGCTTCAAAACCAGTTGTTGGATTTTGGTATCATTGCACTAAAGACTCCACTCAAATTGGATAGTCAAGCTGCTAAAAATATCATCAAAAATCCAGTTTCGCATTACAAAACACATTGACATCAGACATCACTTTGTGAGAGATTGTTATGAAAAAGGTTTGATTTCTTTACATCATGTCCATACTTTAGATCAATGGGCAAATATTTTAACCAAGGCATTGGATACATCTACCTTTGAAAAATTGATCTCAAGGCTTGGAATGCTAAACATGGATTAAAAACAAGTTTTCTTGTAAATCCATGTGTACATAGCATCAAAATGTTTTCAGAAATTCAAAAATTCCTTAAAAATTGTTTAAAATTGAAAATTTTCAATAAATCTTTAAAAGTCTGATCACAACATCTGTTTGCTCCAAACCTCTGATAGGCTTTAAATCTTATCCACTGATACAGTATCCTCTTACTTCTACTTTTCACCTCTTCAAAACCACTGATGGCTATCCTCTGATAGTGTTAAACAAAATCAGTATTGTCCAAACCTCTATCCTAAAACAGTGTTTGCGACATCAACGGTTATTTTTCTCATCGGAGGTTACACGTGGCCAGATGTTAGCCATCAGATCTTGCAATGGATGCCATGTCATGTTCACTTTTTCAAAACCTCTATAAAACCCCTGTTTTATCTCACCAGTGGTTACCCTAAACTGTGTCGATTTCAAAATCTCAAAACAGTTCTTCTCTCTAACACCATGGCTCCCAAATCAAAATCTTCAAAATCCAAAGCAAAATCGCAAGAAGAACCTCCACCTTTCACTATCATAATCAAAACCCCACACAACTACACTGCCATACTTGAAGAAAACGACGCAAATACTCGCTATCATCCGATGATTTGAATTTTGCAAAAGTCTAAATTCTTGCACATGTTAACCGTCAAAACCCCCATTTATATTGATGCTCTTTGTGATTTCTGGAAAAATGCAAAGGTTCACTCATCTGCTGATGGTGTTCCTTATACAAATATTTCAAGAGTAGGGGGAGTGTTGATGCAAATTAGCCCCCAATCGGTCTTTCAAGTTTTCAAGTTAAATGACATACAACACCCTGTGTCATTTCCCATTAATGAGATCCAAGCAGAGTTTCTGGAAAGAGGTTATATCGGCCAGATGAAAGGTATGACCATTTTTAAACCTAACTTTCCTGCTGAGATGAGATTTTTCTTTCACACCATTCTTACTTGTCTCTCAGCAAAATCCACTACTTTCAATGAAATCCCATTGAAATTGCAATATATGGGGTATGCAATTTTAAATGACACCGATTTGAACTACTCCCAGATATTGTTCAATGATCTTGTAAATAATTTTAAAAATATTGAAAAATGAAAAGCTTTTTTGATGCATCCACGGTTCTTGAGTGTTTACTTACAGGATCAAATTAAAGGTCCTGAAAGTAAAATTGGCGTTGTGGTTAATCCAGGCCGCCTCAATCATGAAATCTTCACCAGAAAAACAAACCAAGATAAAGTTGAGAAAACACAAGTAGAGGAGGATGAGCAAGTTTTACCAGAACAAAATGTTTAAACTCAACCTCTTGCTACTAAGCCCACTGCTCTTGGTGATCAGGGTAACACAACCGCTGCCCTTAAACCCATACCAAAAATTTCCAAAAAGAAAACCAAATCAACCTCCAAAAAGCCCACCAAACCAAATTAACCCTGTGACAGCACCAAAGTCACAAACCACTGCTGCTACTTCTTCACAGCAGATGGTTCAAAGATCTCCCACCGGCTTTGAAACTCCTCCTTCTTCCTCACAAAAGGAAAAAGGTTGTAGACACAGGGAAACCACTTTATGAAGCTCTAGATCCACTTGGGTCTATCTTCCACGGCCTCCCCGGGCAATGTCGCTTTCTACTCAACCACCTTCACCAATACCTTCACTTCCACCCACAATTGTACCATTGCTGAATGCAATTGAATTAGTTCAGACACAAACTAGCACTTCTCAACAACCTATTACTGATATTATACTTCATCCAATGGCTAGGTCTGATTCTTTATTCACTGCTGCCCATCAGCAAATGAAGAGGCTACATCCCTTTGGTTACATGTAACCCTTGGTGATAGTTCAACACAAGCAGCCACTACAATTGCTGAACTCCCGAGTTCTTAGTTGGACAGTGGTTTCATTAATAAGACTTGGTTGAAGGCAACCACTGCTGAGGCAACAACTGTTAGCTCTATTGTGGGAAGTCCCCAGTACCAAGACAAAGGGGCATCTATGTTTGAAGCTGGTCCTAAACCACTGCTCATGATAACATAGATATAACTACCACCACTGGTAGGAGTTCAGATGATCCTATTAAATTAGTTGATGATCTAAAATACCAGGATTTGATGGAGAGAGTGACTAGAATAGAAAACTCTGTTGGTGAAATCAAAGATTTACTAAAGCAGATGATAGTTGCAAAAAGTCAACCCTCTGCTCTATCCACTGCTGATATCAAATAAGCTCTTAACCCTCTGTTTCAATATCAACAACATTATTTGGATTTACAACACAAGCATCATGTGAATGATGTTTGAAACATGTTTGAATCAAGGTATCAAGACACTGCAGCAGACATTAAAGCCATCAAAGCACATCTACTCACAACCACTGGCCATGCACCTCCAACGGTTATAATTGTTACAACACATGAAGCCAAAAAGGGGGAGAAACATTTGGGTCCAAAGAAGCTAACAATAGATGATGATAAGGCCAGACCTACATTGAACATTCCAAGGCCTGATGGTTCAAAAAAGATAGATTTAACTGAAGAACTTGTGGCCAAGGCAAGGGCTAGTCACAAGAAGAATGTGATTGAGGAGAGCAGAGTGTTGGTTGAGAAAAAGATTGATCAGCAAAAAGAAAAAAGGAGAGGTTGGTACTTCATCAAAAAGAGCTCCTGCTAGAAAAGCCAGGCAACCAACACGCACACCTCCTAAAACTAAGCCTGAAACCAATCCAATCATGAAAACCTCTGCCTCTCAAAATTCTATCACATCTTCAAAACCACAACCCACATCCACACAAGCAGATGTTACAGCAACTGTTATGTCAACATCTATTGATACAGCAGAGGTTGCAATAGATGCAACTCCATCCACTGCCATGATCACAGTTCCCACATCAACTCAATCATTATCCACACCACCAAAAATCCCACAACCACCATCACCTACTTTAAGGTTTAAAAGGAGGAAAATCACAAAAGTGATAAATGATGATGAGATCTCTACACCTCTTCCACTATCATCAACACCAGTGATCCCCAAATCAGTGCTTACAACTTTCAACTCTTAAGGTCATTCCTGCATCAAAGTTGTATCCTCTTGATTTACCAGCAGTCAGGGAAGAATCCTAAGTTTCTTTTCAGAGGATGACCCTGTCAAAAGAACAATTCTATCCCTTGATGGGTATCCAAGACCAGCAAATGTTGATGCCTAGCTAGAATTGAAAAAGAAGCAAGCATAGGATATTGCTAAAAGAGAATCAGCTGGTAAAAATGATAGAGAGATACAGATTATCATGTCCTTTCAACTGAGTAAAGTCACCATTCTACAAAATTTTATCAAGGATCTGAGCAACCAGTTGTCAGTAAGGGAAGATAAGTTGTTCAAGAGTGAACTCATGAGTATATCATGGAAAAGAATATGTATAAGGCAACAAGGCCACAGTTCAGGGATTGGAGCATAGATGAACTAAGGGAGGAAATCAACAGAATGCAAGAAATGCTGAAAGACCCTCTTAAAAAACCACTCCCAACTGGGATTTATACAAGAAAGATATCACTGAAAATGCCTTGAAGTTGAAGAGAATGAAGCAAGAACTGATTCAAAATCATTATGGTTCCAAAAACCGAGTGGTGAGATAGGGTGAGGTGAGGGTGTTAGACACTTACAAAAGTTTGGAAGAAAGAAGGAAAAAGGATCCATCCATGCCTCCCAAGCCTGACTACTCAAAAGAAGATGCTATCCTCAGAGCTCAACTCTCTAAAAGGTCCAGCTCAACATCTGCCCACTCCACACTTGCCCTGCAACACAGGAAAAAGCAAGGGGAGATGAATGAAAAGACTGACAAAGAGTTTGAGGATACATTTATCAAAGAAGGGATTCATAATATGATTGATTATCACACAGATGATACAAGTGGCAAGCTGGCTAAAGACTTATCAAAGATGGCTCATTCACAAACCTCAGCAATAAAGGCTCCTTCAAGAAAACCATCAGACCCAAAAATTCTAAAATGGAAGGTCGACAAAGACACCCAAAGTCTGATGGTGCAGCCACTAAACTATCCATGGAAGATGCTTATGAGCTTACAGTAGAAGACTTCCAAGAACTACTATGTTTGGAGCTGGTGAAGGATGCTGATGACATGGAATCTCTTAACTTTGAACTTCAATTCAAAGGTCAAATAAGAGAATTCCTTCTGAGGAATAAAAACCAAGAACACTATCCGAGCTTTGGTTCAACTATCAGAGGTTACAACCTCTGATGTACTTACACTGCTTTCCATAAAGATTGCTCATCCTATCATCTGCCTTCACAAAGCTTCAAGGTCTGCCAGACTTAACAAGGACAGAGGATTGTGATCAGAGTTTAGTCATTAGCTTAATCAATGTAACAGTGCCAACCACTGATAGTTAGTATAAGCAGTGTTTAGAGTTAGTTACATATTAGTTTCCTGTCACTTTCAACCCTGATGTCATCAAAGATGCTCAGAGGTTAGATAGTTAGTATAAATAGGCAACTCTTGTAACCTTTAAACTGGTCTCTTAAAAGATCAACTTTCACATATCATCTTATTTGCATTTTCTCATTACCAAACTGTAATTGCAAAGGCTGAGGGGGAGTTTGTGAATCACATGCAAGTTAACTAACTTGAAAGCATGATGATGAAAACAAACTACCATTGCTTGTTGTAAAAGTTTTCCATCTTATTCCGCTGCAAATCTCTTTTAATTCAATCATTTTCCATTTTTTGAAACAAAAACTACAAGTAATTCAAACTCAGATCCTAACAATTATTATGACCATAATATGATAGGGAATAACCCTCTGAGGTTATACCTTATGGTCATATCGTTTGGTTATTCAAATGACAAGTCGACTATGTATTCCTTAAAAATGCCGAAAATGCCCTTTTTACACATAAATTCGTTTTAAACATATATGAACATCGTTTCGACATCTAAACTGATTATATAACTTATATAGACAAATTTTGGCATGTTAGACTTGTCATAGGACATACTTAACCATCCGAACCCATAGTTACGTCTATGACCTGTTAAAGTGGCGTAAACCACTATAGCGAGCCGTATCAAGCCAAAAATTTTTGAAATGCTTCCAAATCAGAAAGTTAGGTATTATGAACCATATTATACAAGATCCAACTCTTGTTTGGTTTATATCCTTCATTTTATCCGACTTCAAGTTTCGACACTAACATGTATTTATCCGATACAAAGGGAACCAGTTCAACACTTGAACTCTTGATCCTTTGAGCTTTGTTATATCATTTGAACAAGATCTATACGCAATCCCAGGCGAGTACATTGCTCCTTCTCTCTTTTTCGTTTTCCAAATGTCTTGGGTGATTCATATGTGTAACCGATTCTTCTTAAATGTATGGCATGTATGTGTTTACTAAGTGCTTTTTGTGTTTTATTTCCGATTATGCAACATGACAATTGATTATACGATATTTAAAGAGGTCTTTCAGGGCCTATATCCTTGTAGAATCTTTCTATCTTCATAGTTAGATTCCCAAAGAATGATTGAAGTACGCTCTTTAATATTCCTATCTCTATAGTGAGATTCTTAAGAAGTACTTTACAAGGAACAATGAACCATGAACGATTTGTTTATAACAAGGAACAATGAACGATTGGTTTATAACAAGGAACGATGAACGATGAACAATTGGTTATGTGTAGAATTGTTGGTGATTTAGATAACGAAACTAGAGTAATACAATAAGAACATGGTGGATACGCCGCTGGTACTTCCTATATATAAGTGTGCTTATTGTATTACCTTGGTAGCCTTATCCGAATCACCATTAGGATTATGAATTTATGTTAAAGCTGACAAGACAATGTGACACGACTAAATTCCCATTCCATCTACCTATCCTTATAGTTAGATATTTGTGGAATGTTTAGAGTACTAATTGGTAGTCCTTAAATTGGATTCATTGTGTACTTTAGTGCATATGTGACGATACAATGTGACGATACAATGTGACAAGTTGACGATTATATGTTTATGTGGCTAGTTGTGATTAGAATAACGAAATAAGTGCAATACCATAAGAACATGGTGGATACGCCGCTGGTACTTCCTATATATAAGTGTTCTTATTGCATTACCATTGTAGCGTTATTCGAGTCTCTTTAGGATTGTGTACGACTGATTTCAATGCTCGTTATCCAAAATCCTCGTAGAATCCTTTCATATATTATATGATAGATTCTTAGAAGGATATTTAGGTATTATTGTAAATCATTGATTTGATTTCCAATAATATTCATACAAGTTAGGGACGATGTAAATATGTTTACAAGAACAAAGTACAATTTTCAAAGGCATGAAAATTACTTAGTAATGATCATGATGCCATATACAAAACTCTTTTGTCAAAAGTTTCAAAAATCAAGTTAATATATTGCAATACTAACCTTTTCTGCGATTCTTTGGCATCAATGAGTCGATTTACAATTAGCAACTCTCGTGGTTGTCAAAGTATTGCAATGTCAAACTTTTTGCCATATATTTGGTTAACAAAACTATGTGCTCGCCAACATTGTTTGTTGACGTCTCTTTTCACATATGTTTCAAGTTGAAGATTATTCGAGTATGCTACACATAGGAATGCATCCGGGCTTTAGACTTCTTAAAAACAAAAGACAATTTGATGTATTCTTTGTAGTGTAAAACAATGTAATGATAATGAAACGATTTAGTTCTAGTTGTGGCTGAGCAATTTGTAACGTGACTCCCCGATATTTTCGTCGAGTGTTGTTGTATTACGTGATCGGGGTGTTATAGATTGGTATTAGAGCACTGGTTATAGGGAATTAGGTTATTAGAATGTCTTTAACCTAGTCTATAACCCTTCTAGGGACCTGAACAAGAGTAGATTTAGGATCTCTATCCTAATCCTCATCTTTACTCGTGCTACAACTACTCAATGATTTACAAATCATCTATCCTTAGATGGTTTATCCTAAAGCCTTAGGCCTTATGCCTTAAGGAATTTCTAAAAAATGTTTTTCCTTCAAAGCATTTTCAATGGAATGTTTCTCAAATATTTTCACAAATTTTCTTTCGCCAAAATGTTTCTCGATATATCCAACTCAAGTATTAAATCAAAAATGTTTTCGTAAACGCTTCAAAGTGTTTCTCAACCCTTTTATCTCAAACATTTTATCAAATGGTTTCTCGAAATACTTCCTCAAAAGGTTTTTGTCAGAATATTTCTCGACTTATTTATCTCAAACAAGTTATCAAAAAGGATTTCTCAAAATGTTTTAATCTCAAACATTTTCGTCGAAATCTTGGGTTTTATTACTGTGAACTCATGCAATCTGGAAGGGTGAACGCCTGTACCCCGAGTTTTCTGTCTAAGGCTAGAGTGTTCATACAAATCCGCATTATCGGACCAGTCACTCTTACCTGGGAACTCTTAGGGTGAGTGTTCACTTATAAGCTAAAGCATGTCTTCTTGAAAACATTATGAAAACCCATCTACCTTGATCAGTCGAACGAATTCCTAAACACTACTACCTTTGTGGCATTACTCCGACATGTTACCTTTGCTACTTCTCCAAGATGCCTTCTCGCCGTGACGCCACATGGAACACTGAAATGGCAACATTGATTGCTCAGCAGATAGCTGTTGTACTCCCAAACCTTGTGGCCCAACTCAACCAAGTCTACTACAATAACGATAACAACAACAACAATGTTTCTACGCCATGTAACTACAAACAATTCAACTTGGCTAAACCTCTTGAGTTTAATGGGTCTGAAGGAGCAACTGGGCTCCTACAATGGTTTGAGAGTATAGAAAGCACATTTCGCCATGTTCAGTGTCCAAGTGAGCGCAAGGTAGAGTTCGCCTCAAGTGTTTTCCAAAAGAGAGCACTCACTTGGTGGAATGGAATTATGAGGGACAGAGGTGCAGAAGTGGCTATGGCACAAACGCGGGAAAAATTCAGGAATCTTATGATGAAAGAATTCTGTCCACGAAGCAAAATAAGGGCACTCGAAGACGAATTCTATGATCTGAAACAAGATAGTGGGGAGAACCATGCCTACACTGACCGGTTTGAACAGTTAAGCCTACTCTACCTCACTATGGTCACACCATTGGATCGGGCCATTGAGAAATACATTGATGGTCTACCTGATCCAGTCCAAGACATTGTCACTGACAGCAAACCCACAACGCTTAGGGAGGCTAAGGAATTAGCTGCCACCCTAACTGACCCTCAAGTTAGAAAAGGGAAACATTTTCGAAAAGGAGACAAGAAACAAACTACCCAAGAAACAAAGGGTGAACATTCCAAAAATTCCAAGAAGCGTAAGACTTTAAAGAATTTTGCGATTCCTACACCAATCCCACTCAATTCAGTACCGTTAGGGGGACTTATCGTGGGAAACATCCATGGTGCAATCGTTGCAACTATCACAACCCAGGAAATTCTCCATGCCGCCAGTGTACAACCTGTGGTCTTCTTGGACATCTAGCTGCGAGCTGCCGAATCTGAAACCAAGCTACCCCTACTCAAACACGCCATCGATATCCAGCTGGAGCATGTTTCAATTGCAGTGATCTAAAGCATTTCAAGCGAAACTGCCCGAGGCTTGCAAATGCTAATGGACAGATGTGCAATGTCAATGAGGTTCAAGTGGATAATCAAGCACTCATGATCATTTGAACCTTTACTTTTTCTTTTTGTTATCCAAGAACTATGAACAATATTTCAACTATATTTGTAATGATGATATGAATTTCAAGAAGTTTTCTTCATTTATTCGCATTTCAGTTACAAATTTCAATATGATTACACTGTGTGTAATTTACAACTACATGCCAACTTTGAGGATTCCATTCTTATTATTAGGAACTAAATCTAGCAAGAATAGTATATTATGATTTGCACACTAGTGCATTCATACAATCGCTGCAAAACAAACGCTACGAATACTATGTGCCTATTACTACTACTGTTGTTTTCATGTCATTACATGCGTGATTGATTATCTGTCATGCATAGCACATGATTACCAGTACATTTTTGCTTAGTATGTTTACTTAGCATACCTATCACCCGATTTCAAGACATTTTACGACGTACTTACATTATTTTTGATGATTCATGCTTAGTATATGATACAAACTACCAGTATGGTTAGTGTGAAACATATATTAATATTGATACTAAAATGAAATACCTGCTACTAATTTTGTGGTATGCAAAACAAGTAGTGTTATCATTATTGGTATGAAACACGCTCAAATTCAATGGTTATTATGTTGTGATGATATATGTTTAATTTCAATGATGTGTTATGACGATGATTATATGATCTAGTTATTTCGACCTTATTATCTGTTTCCTTACTTAACAAATGGAACTATGTGGACCATGTGACGAAACATGTAATTATGGGTGCACACTTAATTACGGGGATCGACACATGAGAATCATAGTAAGCTTTGTTAAGATGGTGGCATAAAATCTAGAGTGATTAGGTAACGGGAAGGGTGTGACGCAATAAGACCACGGTGGATACGCCGATGGTACTTCCTATATATAAGTGTTCTTATTGTGTTATTCTTCCGAACGTTACCAGGATCGCTTGAAGGTTTTATGTTATCTTGGACCATTATGTGATTATGTGACTATTTGTTATTTGGTTATTGAATGCAATGGACGATTGACGAGTACATTCATTAACTATATTCGAGCCGACCAGGAGTATATTATGGTGTTAAAGGTGACGATCTTGATGCCATAGGTATGTTGACCCGGCTCCTATGCATGAGATGCTCATGGTACATGGGATGTACCTCGTGGGACGTTAGAAACCGTGTACGTATGGCCAGGCTTGAATGTACACCCCTTTGTTGCTAGGATTTACACTAAAGACTTAGTATAACATGATGTCGTTTTTACACAATCGATGACGCCTTAAAGATTCAAAAGTTCTAAGGGTTTTGAATACCTTGAGATATATTGAATAAATATGATTACACTTTGGATTCCCCAAACATTCCCAACAACATGTTGATGCTCCGCATCTTTGGAATCTCGAGCCTTGTTATAATTCAATTGTTTCAATCACTCTACAGTCTCCTTCGAATAAATTTCGGGATGAAATTTCCTAAAGTAGGGGAGACTATGACATCTTAGTCATTTTAATCAGTTTACAATTTCAAATGAGTTCATATTCAAAAACGATTTCGCCTATTCAGTCCTTGTTCGATTTCAAATTCTTATACGACTTCTGTAAGCAAAACAATAAACTGATACGCAAACGAAACCAATTTAATGCAACGTACATTCCAGAATAGTGACACAAGCTAAACATACCTTAAATAACCTTTACATAACTTAGAAATAAGTTTTAAAGGGTTTGGTATGTCAAAAGCAAGTTTATTCGATCACAGGGACTAATTACGACAAACTGCGAAAGTCTGACGATTCTCGCAGCGACGTACACTCCGGAACAAGAACACAAGCCTAACATACCTTAAATATCCTTTACATAACTTAGAAATAATTTTTGAAGGCTTCGGTATGGCAAAATCACACTTTTGTAACTTCAGGGGCTATTTTGCAAATTTCGCGAAACTATGCCTTTTTGCGTATATCACTATCCAAAACACGTACGGACATTCAAGAAAATTTTCTAATCATCAATATATTATATGTTAGTTATTGGAATGCGAAAATCCGTTCGTTACGCATTTATGGTCACGCATGCGTTTGTTACGATTTTCGTCGTAATTAACCGAAAACCGCAACCGTACGACCAAACGAGCCAACATCCGTGACATTTCTGAGCATATTTCAAGTTCCCTATGCTTTAAAATCCTTACAAAGCCTGAAAATTTTATTAACAGGGGTTAAATGCATCGAAAAACAAGTTTAAAGGCTGCAGGGACTAAATCTGCTAGTTTTGAAAGTTTCTTATTTTTGGGGGGGCTCACGTGGCGTGCCAGCAACAACTGGACCTGGCGCGTGGCGCAAGGGTTACCAGTTTTCAGCTGAAAACAGCTGGCAGCTGCACAGCTCATTTCTTGGCCACCAAGCTCGCGAATTTGCCACTTCTCTCTCCATTTGACACCTATTTGACACTAATCCAACATCAGTAATGAGTCATGGACATGTGTCTTGACCTTGTTTATCCAAGAAATCTATAAATAGCACCATGTTCTTCATTTTCAAACCTTTGCAACAACTCAATTTACTCTCATATGCTTCAAATCCGAATTTGCAACCATCTTGTAGCATCCTCTGTGATGTTTGATCAATCTTTGGTGTTTGTAAGTGTTCTCTTTCATGCTTGTTTCAATTCTTGTAGTTTAATTGGATTAAAAGTCACAAAGTTTGACTTTTATTTGACTTCTAGAATTGATCATGAATTAATCAATTTAAAATCCAATTGAACCTTGTTTTATGATAGTAATCAAGAGGGTTATGATCCCTATTGATCATACCTACTGATTTCTATCATTTCAAGTCTCTAAGACAAGTCAAAGTTTCGGTCGAAATGCGATTTTTGTGCATTTTGCAACGGATCTGTTTTTGGGTATCAAAACAGGTTGTTTTGATGCTAAAATACTTTCATAAACTTATTTAGACATGTCACAACATGTCAAATTCATCACTTTTGTTAAAATGCTTATTTGGAGTCAAAAGTCTAGCGGTTTGACCACCGCTTTGACTTTCAAATCTGACCCGTTTGGTCAACTTTAGAATCCGACCAAGACCATTATTATCACCATAATATTATAGGGAATAACCCTCTGAGGTTATACCTTATGGTCATATCGTTTGGTTAGTCAAATGACAAGTCGACTATGTATTCCTTAAAAATGCCGAAAATGCCCTTTTTACACATAAATTCGTTTTAAACATATATGAACATCGTTTCGACATCTAAACTGATTATATAACTTATATAAACAAATTTTGGCATGTTAGACTTGTCATAGGACATACTTAACCATCCGAACCCATAGTTACTTTTATGACCTGTTAAAGTGGCGTAAACCACTATAGCGAGCCGTATCAAGCAAAAAATTTTTGAAATGCTTCCAAATCAGAAAGTTAGGTAATATGAACTACATTATACAAGTTCCAACTCTTGTTTGGTTTATATCCTTCATTTTATCCGATTTCTCGTTTTCAAGTTTCAACACTAACATGTATTTATCCGATACACTAGGAACCACTTCAACACTTGAACTCTTGATCCTTTGAGCTTTTTTATACCATTTGAACAAGATCTATACGCAATCCCAGGCGAGTACATTGCTCCCCCTCTATTTTACGTTTTCCAAATGTTTTGAGGTGATTCATATGTGTAACCGATTCTTCTTAAATGTATTGCATGTATGTGTTTACTAAGTGCTTTTTGTGTGTTATTTCCGATTATGCAACATGACAATTGATGGTACGATATTTAAAGAGGTCTTTTAGGGCCTATATCCTTGTAGAATCTTTCTATCTTCATAGTTTGATTCCCAAAGAATGATTGAAGTACGCTCTTAAATCTTCCTATCTCTATAGTGAGATTTCTAAGAAGTACTTTACAAGGAAAAAAGAACCATGAACGATTTGTTTATAACAAGGAACAATGAACGATGAACAATTGGTTTATAACAAGGAACAATGAACGATGAACGATGAACAATTGTTGGTGATTTAGATAACAAAACTAGGTAATACAATAAGAACATGGTGGATATGCCGCTGGTACTTCCTATATATAAGTGTGCTTATTGTATTACCCTCCGTAGCCTTATCCGTATCACCATTAGGATTATGAATTTATGTTAAAGCTGGCACGATGATGTGACACGACTAAATTCCCATTATATCTACCTATCCTTATAGTTAGATATTTGTGGAATGTTTAGAGTACTAATTGGTAGTCCTTAAATTGGAATCATTGTGTACTTTAGTGCATATGTGACGATACAATGGACGATACAATGTGACAAGTTGACGATTATATGTTTATGTGGCTAGTTGTGATTAGAATAACGAAATAAGTGCAATACCATAAGAACATGGTGGATACACCGCCGGTACTTCCTATATATAAGTGTTCTTATTGCATTACCCCTGTAGCGTTATTCGAGTCTCTTTAGGATTGTGTACGACTAATTTCAATGCTCGATATCCAAAATCCTTGTATAATCCTTTCATATATTATATGATAGATTCTTAGAAGGATATTTAGGTATTGTTATAAATCATTGATTTGATTTCCAATAATATTCATAAAAGTTAGGGACGATGTAAATATGTTTACAAGAACGAAGTACAATTTTCAAAGGCATGAAAATTACTTAGTAATGATCATGATGCCATATACAAAACTCTTTTGTCACAAGTTTCAAAAATCAAGTTAATATATTGTAATTCTAATCTTTTCTGTCATTCTTTGGCATCAATGAGTCGATTTACAATTAGTAACTCTCATGGTTGTCAAAGTATTGCAATGTCAAACTTTTTGCCATATATTTGGTTAACAAAACTATGTGCTCGCCAACATTGTTTGTTGACGTCTCTTTTTCACATATGTTTCAGGTTGAAGATTATTCAAGTATGCTACACATAGGAATGCATCCGGGCTTTAGACTTCTTAAAAACAAAAGACAATTTGATGTATTCTTTGTAGTGTAAAGCAATGTAAGATAATGAAACAATTTAGTTCCAGTTGTGGCTGAGCAATTTGTAACATGACTCCCCGATATTTCCGCCGCGTGTTGTTATATTACGTGATCGGGGTGTTACAATCTAAGGGTGAAGCTAGTGTTAAAACACATGCTAATGATCCCTTAGATATAACTACCACCTCAGGTAGGAGTTCAGATGATCCTATTAAATTAGGTGATGATCTAAAATACAAAGATTTGACGGAGAGAGTATCAACGCTTGAAACTTCTGTTGATGAGATCAAAAATCTTGTGAAGCAATTGCTAGCTATAAAGAGCCAACCCTCTGTCTTAACCACTGCTGATCTACAACAAGCCCTAGACCCTCTGTTTCAGCAACAAAAGCACTTCTCTGATCAACAACACAACACCAAATGCAGGAAGTAAGAAACATGATTGAAGCTAGATTCATGGATACAAGGGCAGATATTAAAGCAATAAAAGCTCATCTTTTCAAAACCACTGGTACTGCTCCTCCTACAGTAATTTTTGTAAACACTGAAGATGATGCCAAAAATGGGGAGAAACCTTTGGGACAGAAGAAGCTTAAAATTGATGATCAAATGGCAAAGCCAACAGTGGATATTCCCAGGCCAGGTGGTTCAAAGAAAAAGGATTTAACATATGATATCTTGGCCAGGGAAAATGAGAAGCAGAAGAGAAAAGTGTATCTTGATGGCAAGGTTTTGGTTGAGCAAAAGATTAAACAACAAAAAGAAAAGGAAGAGGTTGGTACCTCAACAAAGAGGAGACTTGCTAGACAAGTAAGGCAACCAACATCCACACCTTCCAAAACTAAGCCTGTTGTAAATCCAACCATTAAAACCTCTGCTTTCCAAAAATCAAGCACACCTACTTCAACTTCTATACCCATTGCCACCAAAGCAGATGTTACAGCAAATGTTGTGTCAACATCTGTTGATACAGCAGAGGTTGCAGCAGATGCAATCAAATCCACTGCCATGGTCATATTTAATACATCCACCCAACCTCTATCAACACCAACCAGAATAGCAACTCATCCATCATCACCTGATGTCAAATTTAAGAGGAGAAGAACTACAAAAGTTGTGAATGAAGAAGAGATCTTTCTTGTTCCTACTCCTTTATCATCACAACCACTGACCTCCACATCAATGCTTCCACCATCCACAAATCCAACCACTGCTCCCCTTAAAGTTATACCAGTAGCAAAGAAATATCCTCTTGATTTACCAGCAGTTAGGGAAGAAATTCTAAGCTTCTATTATGAGGAAGACCCTAACAAAAGAACTATATTATCTCTTGATGGCTACCCAAGACCTGCAAATGTTGATGACTACCTGGAACTTAAAGTGAAACAAGCAGATGATATAGCAAAGAGAAACTCAGCTGGTAAAAGTGATAGAGAGATACAAACGATCATGTCTTTTCAGCTAAGCAAAGCTAGAACATTGCAAGATTTTGTCAAAGATCTGAGCAACAAACTGTCAGAAAGGGAAGATCAATATCTTAAAAGTGAACTCATTGAACATATCATGAAGAACAAAAAATATAAGGCAACAAAGGCACAGTTCAAGGATTGGAGTATAGATGAGCTGAGAGAAGAAATTAAAAGAATGCAAGAAATGTTAAAAGATCCTCTCAAGAAGCCAACTTCTCCTAACTGGGAAAAACATAAGAAAGACATGCCTGAAAGAGCCTTGAAGCTTAAGAGGATGAAGGAAGAATTGATACAGAATCACTATGTTCAAGGAACCAAGTGATAAGGTGGGGAGAAGCCAGGGTGATTGTTACTTACAAGATGTTAGAAGAGAGGAGGAAGAAAGATCCAAACATGCTTGTTAAACCAGTTTACCCTCCATCAGATGATGTTCATAAAGCTCACACTCCAAAAAATCTATCTCATCATCTATCCCTTCCATCATTGCTTTCAATCAACTAACAAGACAAGAAAAGATAGATGAAGAAGACAAGAGAGTGTTTGAACACATCAAAGAGGGAATTAAAAATATGGTTGACTATCACACATATGAAGCTAGTGAAAAGCTCAGAGTAGATTTGACAAAGATAGTTCAACAAAAATCTCTTCAAACCTCAACAAATAAAGGTCATCCAAGAAAGCCAGAAGACCCAAAAATTGTAAAGTGGAAAGTCGAAAAAGGCTCCCCACAAGTTGACACTACTCAAGTCTAATGGTGATGCTGTCAAGATGAGCATGGAGGCTGTATATGAGCTAAATGTAGAAGACCTTCAAGATCTTTTGGATCTGACACTTGAAAAGGATGATGATGATCAAGTTTCTCTGAATTTTGAATTACAGTTTAAATGGCAAATCAAAGAACTTCTGTTGAGAAATAAAAACCAAGAATAATCAAGTGTTTTGGCATTATCTGTTCCAGGGGGAGATTGTTGGGATTGAACCCTAACAAAGGAACAGATGATATCATAGCCAAATACACTATCTGAGCTTTGGGTCAACTATCAGAGGTTACAACTAACCTCTGATCTACCTTTACAGTACTTTCCCTAAACAACTGCTCCTATCATCTGATCGTTCAAGAGGCAAAGGTCTGATAGAAGAAACAAGATCAGAGAATAGAGATCAGTGCTTAGACTAGTTTTAGTTTAATCAATGTAACAGTGCTATGCACTGATAGTATTAGTATAGCAGTGTTTTAGTTAGTTCCAATTTTGTTAGCGGTCACTATCAACCATGACGTCACAAAAGATGCTCAGTGGTTAGATAGTTAGTATAAATAGGTGAACGTTGTAACTGTTAAACTTTTCTTCCTGAAAAAGATCATTTCGCACTTTATCTTCTTCATTTCTTACTATCAAACGATTGTAATTGGCTAAGGGGGAGTTTGTGAATCACATGCAAAGTTTATCAACTTGAAAGCATGATGGTGATGAAAACAAACGACCGTTTGCTTGTAGTAACAAAAACTACAATCCATTTTCCATATATAGAAACAAAAACTACTAGTGATTCAAACTCAGATCCTGATAATTGGTATCAGAGCTTGGTCAATCGATTTTGGTTTAACAGTCAAATTGATTTGAACAGATCAGCTCTTTGTGCTAATCCGATTGATAGTTTTATTTGTATACAGAGTTTTATTACTACAAAAGTTTTTAAAACACAAATTTGTTGTAAGCAAGAGAAATGGCACAAAACACACCGGAATCCAATATTGGATCCATGTTCAAGCCACCGATGTTGAAACGTAATGAATACTTTATTTGGCAACGTTGGATGGGCTCGCCCAACAGAACACCAGATGCTAGAGATCCATTGTATTTGGACCTCATATACCCATGGTTCCAAGTACAGAGGATCCCTACACCCAGGTCTCTAAGAAACTCAAAAATTACTCTAAAAAATATTTCCTTAAAATCGAATTGGATGCTAAGGCCTTTAGCATCATTGCTTCGGATTACCAAATCCAGCAGCCTCAAGTCATCACTCCAGCTTTAACAAGTCTGGTAAGGCCTTTTTTTAAAATGCCTGCATAAGTTTTGTTAGTCAAGATATTGATTAAATAAGTTTGAGATCACTCCCTTATTTGTGCAGAACCAGCCAAGATCGCCGAAGTTTTCGACCTTGACGAGTTGGATAGCCACTCCGGACCTGCACCAGTAAAGATAGACCCAGCTCCAAACCCTCTGTTGCATCAAAGCCATCCTCCAGCTCTAAGCCTACTGCTATCCCCAAGCCTTCTTCAACCTCCAAGCCTCGTGCCTCCAGTTCTCGTAAGAGAAAGGGGACTGATTCCCCTACTACTTCTGTTGAGGCTCCTTCCTACGAGACCCTTGGATTCTCCGAATCCGGTAGCCTCATTACCTCCCTTCTCAACCAGGTAAATATCCTTATCATGTATCCTGCGAGTATATACTGAATTGCTATCCTGGTTAGTTATACTGATATTTGTACCTTGCATTGTAGGGTGGCCCGTGAATCCGTTGTTGGTGCAGAATGTCTATGTCTTAGTCTTATATCGAGTCTGTATAGATTAGAGTTGAATAGGCTAGCAAATTGAAGTATTTATGAGTCTAGAGGTTAAGTTCGCTTGAAGTGGTTATGAGTTGTCAAGTTCGCCCGAACTCACATCCTTCTTCAGTGAACTTAGACATCTATAAATAGCTAGCCTTTCATTCTCATTTGTAACTTTGGCATTTCTGAGGCGAAGCTATGTCAATTTGGAAACTTGACATTATATCAATAAAATTGACGTTTAATTGACTAATTCTTGTTATTTGGTAAACTTGTCATAATATTTCCGCTATTATGGACAATAGAGATCAAATCTAGGTTCCTATGCATTAAGGATCGGTCCTACAAGTGGTATCAGAGCTAGAATAGCCTGATTTGATTGATATCAAGACAAGAACACTTCTAATTCTACTCCATTCTTCTATTTTTCTTAACTTTTAGGCAAAAATGAAGAATTCACGGGCAAAATTCTGTCCAATTTTCAATATGACATGTTAAATACATCATAGATAAACCCCTGAGAGATTGGAGACTAAAATCAAACGAATTGGTATCAAAATGTTGCAAAAACCATGTTTTAAAATCCCTCTAATATCGAACTTGTTAGCCAAGTTTTACAGAACTTGAGGTAAAAAGTCACTATTTGAGTGAGTTTTTGCTAAGTTCGCTCAAACTTGAGGTGTTTTTGAAAGAATTCTGCTAAGTTCTCTCGAACTTACTAAAATTTCCTGATTTTTTTGTCAAGTTCGACCGAACTTGATAAAATTCAAGAAAACTTTAGCCAAGTTCGCCAGTACTTGCACATCTTTCTTATAAAATTCAAACGTAAGTTCGACCGAGGTTATTCAGGGAAAAATTTTCAAATCAAAAATTACAAGTTCAACCGAACCTGTGAGAAATCTAAGAATTCTTCATTCAAACTACAAGTTCGACCGAACTTGTAGTAATATAACTTTTTCAAAAGTTTTAACGTGTTTTCAGCGTACGTGTTTTGTTTTTTACGATGGATGATATTCAAAGAGCGTATATGTCAGGAGTGGGTACATCCAATGCTAATGTCATACAACAAGTCAATCTAGACAACGAAATAGGCACGTCCGTTAAACAGCCAAAGCTAATGAGCATGGACGAGTACGAAGGATGGAAGGAGAAATTTACTTATTGGGTTCAGGCCATGCATTTCCAAGGCTCGGTATTGATTGAGAGAGGTTATGCTGTTCCGTTAGATGAACAACAAGTTCTCAATTAAGTACAAGTACTCCACAATTCAGAAAGATGAGTACATTGCTGAGAAAAAGATGATCAGCCTCGTTCAACAATCTGTTAAAGAGGCTATTTTGGTCTTGTTGCCGGAATATACGCTGCGAGAGATCTATGGCTGTCACTGCAAAAGAAATATCAAGGAAGTGCAGAGATGATTAAGAGTAAGAAAGCTCTTATCCTGAAAGAGTTTGATATTTTTAACATGTTGAAGGGAGAAACAATGAAGCAGATGATTGAGCGTTTCTGTCATCTGAAAGTCCAAATGAGAAGACACGGTCTCGAGAGGACAAAACAAGAGTACATCGATAAGCTTGCAGATGCGTTACCTGACGGAGAGTGGACTACGTATCTCATGGTTCTGAAAGAAAGTCATAACTGGGAATTCTTTAAGCTGTCTACATTCATCGACAAACTAGAAGGTCACAAGATGGAACTTCTAAAGATCGCAAAGTCGAAAAATGCTAACATTGCAAGATAGTATTTCAAGCCTAAAGATACAGACAGCATTCAGTGCAAACATGAATTCTTCTCCACAGAATCAGAACCAATCATATCCTCAATATGATCAAAGTCCACAGAGCTCTTCGTTCTCAAACACAGGGTCAAATGCTTCTTATCAGAGTCAAGCAAATCAGAATCAACAAACAAATTCTGATCCGAATGTGTACAAGTGTAACATTGCTGTAAATTTAAACAATGTTGTTTCTGAGCAAGTTGCAAAACAACACATGTCACTTCTCGCCACTGTTCTAGAATCTTATGAAAGTCTTGTAGCTAGAAAGATCGGCAATCCCGAAATGACTGCCGAAGACTACAATCAGGTGGACGAAGAAGAGCTTGAACTGATGGACATAAAATGGTCACTGGCTTCTATTATTCGAAGGGTCACAAAGTTTGTTGCACTCACTGGCCGAGATATCAGAAATTCAAGCAACAAGCTAGGGTTCGAAAAATCGAAGGTCACTTGTTTTAGATGCCGACAGAAAGGGCATTTCAAGAGAGAATGCAAAAATCCTGAAGCCACGGGAAATCAAAGTCCATTTGGTGGAGGCAACGAGTATTACAAGAAATCTCTTCAATACAAGCCTTTTCCAAAGAAGACACAAGTTGAGGTCCAGGAAAAGCCAAACAGCAGTAACACTGATAAAGCTATGGTTGCTTCAAACGAGGATGATGGCTTCGATTGGAATTCTTATATAGGTAAGAAGACCAGAGTTGCATTGATGGCTGAGATCGTTGAAGATACTTCTGCCGAAGAAGCAACAGCGATAGAGAATGCTCTACTGGAACAGTATCTTCAACAATAGGAAGAAGAGGAAATGTATCATCACATGAAGACACATGGCATTTTAACTCCTGATTCATCTTCTAGTTTTGCAGGTAACTTTGGTGGAAGTTCTCAAGAGCAAGTGATCTAGGAGAAATCGAATGAAGAAATTACTGATGTTGTTCAAGAAGTAACTGCTGAAAACCTCAAGGACTTTGCTGATAAAGCTATGATGGCAAACTTAACCAAGGTAGGTCCAGAAGTAAAGGAAGTTGTCAAAATACAAGTTGTGGAGGTTGTAAAACCTTGCACAAAATGTATCGAGCCATGTGCTGAATGCACCAAAAAATCACAAATCATCGCTGAAATCAATGTACAGAATGAGCATTTCAAATATGATTATCGTATAATGAAGGAAGCGTATGACAAAATGAAAGATGATTACGGCAGGCTTGATAGAAATAATATGGAACAACATGATACTATAAGGATGTTGAATGGTACAGTAATGGATAAACAAAATGCAATAAACATATATATCAACACCATTGCTGAAACCAAGCAACAATTCCAGGACATGAAAATTGAAATAGAACGTGTTCAACAACTTTTAAGAAGTTACACAACTAACGCTTATGTCATCGATCACATACTTCCCATGATCTCGTCGGAAGAAAATGCTAATAAGACTAAAAAAGAAAACTGGTAAAGAATACA
Source organism: Scalesia atractyloides (assembly GCA_947069175.1). Lineage (NCBI taxonomy): Eukaryota > Viridiplantae > Streptophyta > Magnoliopsida > Asterales > Asteraceae > Scalesia > Scalesia atractyloides. Next base: position 37,455,274 of record CAMTDV010000030.1, read on the forward strand.
GCAATGTTCCCCACCCCTATGCGAGAAGTATTGTCGCAAAACTGTTGATGGGATGGATAAGGCACTCAACATTGAGTTGTATCTGAAAAGAAAAATGAGTTGCCGGAGAACATTGATGTAGTCTATACTAAATCAGATGATGACAATGAGGTAGTTAAAAAGGTGGTTGAAAATGTTCTGAATGATTCTGATGATGGCAACTTCGAGAGCGCCACCTCGAGTTCGAAAAGTTCTGAGACAAAATCCGAAGATGACAACACATCATCGGAAGATGATCTATGTGATGATCCTAACATTGTCATGTACAAGGTTAAGGAATCTGATAGATTATACTTTGATGACAGTTTTCGGATTCGGAACGTCAAAGAAGATTAATTGGATAAACCGGTTAAATTAGTTAAAGTCACATCAGATGACCTAGAGAAAAATGAAAAGAAATTCTATTCTAAACCCAAAAGAAATTACAATAACTACCGGAGAAAGGGTGGTGATCATCCGGAAAATCGGTGAGCTGGGTTGGGTCTAGATGAGGAAGAAGAACCGGTTAAGAAAACGTCACCATTTCACGAGTACAAAGATAAAAACATGAAATTCATTTATGGGACAAACACGGTTCATGAGGAGATTTTGATTAGGAAGCAATCAAACGACAAGTTTAAGAAACAGAAAGAACTTCGAGATAAGCCGAAAGTCACAAGTGGTGTAAAATCCACTAGTGGACACTCACATGATAATCGGATTTGCTTATAGTGCAACGAAGTTGATCATATTGCACGAAAGTGTCCGAAATCAAAATCGGCTTATCTCCGAAAGAAAGAAAGTTCAGATGTTATGAAACCAAAGCAACCAGAGTTTGTAAAACCGGTCACGAGTTTGAAAGAAATGATCAAAACCTGAAGAGAAACTTAAATCTGAAAAGAAGTTTGCAAATTCAACTTTCAAAAAAGGTGAATATTCAAAAGCAAACGAAACAAAGTTTTACATAAAAAAGGCTAACATAAAATCACAAGCCTGGATTGCAAAAAGGAAGTTGCCAACATCTGAAATCACAAAGTCTGAGCCTGTTAAGACTAGTGATAACATGATAGAATCAAAATCTGAAATCAAAATTGAAAATGTCAAATGTTTGAAAGATAAAAAGAAAGTGAAATTTTCAAACATAAACATCATAGAAAATTCAGATGATGAATATGAATTTGATTATGCTGACGAGTGTGAATTTGATTACGACGATGGTTATCCAATTCAACCCAAGATCAAGAAGGCTTAGGTCGCGTTGTTTAACTAATTGTTGAAATGTGTAGGGCTCCAGAGATCCGTACTTTCCAAGTGGATTCTGGATAGTGGAGCTTCCAGACATATGACAGGAATGAAAGCGCTCTTGTTCGACATAAAAGCTATCAATGGCGGATATGTTGGATTTGCTGGAAACCAAGGTGGAAGGATTGTCGCTGAGGGAAAGCTCTCAAACGAAGTTGTTTCATTTGATTAAGTAAACTACATTGCGGAGCTTGAGAACAACCTTCTGAGTATTTCTCAAATTTTTGATAAGAAGTTTACCGTCCACTTCAATGATAAAGAATGCATGATCATCAAACCGGGTTTCAAAATACCAGACGAATGGATACTCATGCGTGCACCAAGAGAGAATGATTTGTATGTTCTTGACATGGGAAATGCTACTACTTCTTCAAAAAAGGCACAATGTTATTTTCTTGAAAGCTACTGAGAAGGAGTCAATCTTATGGCATAGAAAGATTGGCCACATTCACCTGAGAAAGATGAATCATTTGGTGCATAATGATTTGGTGGAAGGTGTGAATCTGAAAAGTTTTCATATGACAGATAATTGCCTCGAGTGTAAAAAGGGAAAGCAGATCAAGAAATCTCATCCAAGAAAGATTCTAAATTCGATAAAGTTGCCACTCGAAAGCCTTCATATGGATCTCTTCGGTCCAGTGAATGTCCGAAGCATCTCTGGATATCTCTACTGCTTGGTAGTAACTCATGATTATTCCCGATACTCGTGGTATTTTTCCAAGGTTCAAAATGATGAGACGTTTGAAAACTTAGTAATTCTTTTCAAAAAACTTGAGAACTTATACTATCTTCCGGTGAGACGCATTAGAAGTGACAACGGTACTGAGTTTAAAAACACAAAAATGAGGGAATTCTTCAATGCTAAAGGGATTTTGCACGAGTTTAGTGCACCCTACACTCCGAAGCAAAACGGTGTCGCTAAAAGGAAGAACAGAACTTTAATCGAAACTGCAAGAACCATGCTTGCAGACTCAAAGCTTCCAGGCAGCTTCTGGAGTGAAGCAGTTGCAACAGCTTGCTACACACTTTACAGAGTCTTAACAGTCAAACCAACGAAGAAGACCTGTTTTGAGATGATCAACCAACGGAAACCAAATTTGAAGTTCTTAGAACCATTTGGAGCGCCATGTACTGTAATCGATCAAGATGGCAAATTTGGGGCTAAATCACTCGAAGGTTTCTTTATCGGATATGCAAGTCCATTGTGAAGAGTTTACGTTCCCTCATTGAGAAGAGTCATTGAAGCGTAGCATGTTGGTTGTTTTAACTATACAGATCCTGTTCAGAGAAAAGGTGATGCATGGTTATTCAACTATCAAGACTTGTGGAAATCACTTGATTTGCCTGAGAACCATCTGATGAAGAAATTACAGCGTTATATTATCTTCATCAATCAGCAAATCAAGATCAAATTGTCAGACCAATTGTAGTTAATCAACCCACGTTGGGATCATCCTCTTCTGGTGCTAGTTCAAGTAATAGCGGTGGTCAAGAAACTCAAACAGATCAAGTGACACCGACTGTAGAACTAGTTAATACGATAGTAACTCCTAATCTTTCTGAAGCACAGAGTTCAGATCGGACGAGGCTCCAACATTCGATGCTGATGGAGAATCTTCTTCAGATGAAGAAGCAGAGCAGATTACAAGTTTAATGAATGAATCTGCAAGCCCGAGTAGTGCTCCTGAAGTTGAAGTAGTGATAAATCAAAATATCACAAATCAAGAGAATACGGTGGTTGTTCCAGATGAAGTGATGCCAAGATCATATTCTTATCATCTGTCAAATTCTATAATAGGCGAATTACAAGCTGGTGTGAGAACACGGAGTCAAATAAACAAAGCTTTGAGTTGTTTCTATACTCGTGTTGCTCCAATTCAAGAGTATTGCTACTATTCATGTTTCATATCCTAGATAGAGCTAAAAAGTGTTTCTGAAGCTTTAGGCGATGAAAACTGGGTACAAGCAATGTAAGAGGAACTATTACAGTTCGAGAAGTTAGGAGTGTGGAAGCTTGTAGACCTACCTGAAAATCAGAAAGCGATTGATACTAAATGGGTCTTTAAATGCAAGCGAGACGATCGAGGGGTTATAGTTCGAAACAAAGCTCGGCTTGTTGTCAAGGGACTTCATCAGCAGGAAGGGATAGACTACACAAGTCTATGCACTAGTAGCTCGCTTAGAATCTATTCGAATATTTCTTGCTTTTGCAGCATGGAAGGGATTTAAAGTCTATTAGTTGGATGTCAAATCAGCTTTTCTGTACGGAAAATTACGCGAGAAGGTGTACGTCGAACAACCATCGTGGTTTGTCGATCCACTCAACAAAATGAAAGCATATCTTCTTGATAAAGCTCTTTACGGTTAACACCAAGCCCCGAGAGCTTGGTACGAGACGTTATCGCAACATCTCGTGGGAAACGACTTTGTCAGAGGAACTATGGATAGTACTCTCTTCACCAGAGAAGTTGGTAGTCATTTAATTATCGTTCAAATCTATGTGGACGACATCATCTTTGGATCAACGAATGATAGTCTTTGCAAGGAGTTTGAGGGCATCATGAAGAAGAAATTCGAAATGTCTTCGATGGGCGAAATGAAATTCTTCCTCGCATTGCAAGTAGATCAACTTCCTGACGGTATTTTCATTCATCAGACCAAGTATGTGCACGACATCTTGAAGAGGTTTGATATGGAAAGCTCGAAGCCGTTATCTACTCCTCTTGCTCTTAATCACGGGATTTGCATTGACGAAACTGGAACCAAAGTTGATGAGAAGCTCTACAGATCAATGATAGGATCGCTGATGTATCTGACGGCATCGCGTCCAGATATCATGTATCCTACCTGCCTTTGCGCCAGATATCAGGCTAGCCCAAGAATTTCACACATGCAGATCGAGAAGCGAATCTTCAGATACTTGAAGGGATGCCCAAGCATCGGCTTGTGGTACCCGAAAAATGATATTTGGATATTGCAGGATATGCTGATTCTGATTTTGGTGTAGATAAGTTGAATTCAAATTCGACTACAGCGGGATGCCAGTTCTTCGGAACAAGAATGGTAACCTGGCAGTGTAAGAAACATACTACGGTCGGTTTCTCTACCTATGAAGCTGAGTATATCGCGGCCTCCAGCTGTTGTTCATAGATTCTGTGGATACAACAACAGATGAGAGACTATCGTCTGCAATTTCTCGACACTCCGTTGTATGTTGATAATAAAGCAGCCAGTGATATAACCAAAAACCCGGTTCATCACTCACGCACAAAACACATTGAAATTCGTTATCACTTCATTCGTGACTGCTACGAAAACAAGTTGGTGCGAATAGAAAAATCCACACCGACGAACAAAAGGCTGATTTTTATACCAAATCATTTTCTTTATCACGGTTTAAATAAGAATTAATGGTATGAAAAATTTGCTGACAGGTGCGGACGCTGAGGTTAAATACGGATCGGACGACGAGTTCGCGTGATCCACATTGGTTTGTCTATATCTTTCTAGTTTAGAATTTTATTAAAAACTAAAATACAAAAATATGTTTTTGATTTTAGGGGGAGAAATGTTAGGGAAAATACAAAAACATTTGAAAATTTTAAAATTCAAAAACATATGAAAAATGCAAAAAGAACAAAAACATTAAAAAAGACAAAAAGAATTCGGTGTCACAAAAAGGAAATGATAGTACATTAGTGGACTATCACAGTATGCTAAAGAAATGTAAAGTTTAAAAGTGATAAACAAGTCTTACTGTGGATGTGTCGATAGGTTTAACACGTTCAGTAAACTGTTTTCGAGATATAAACTAAATTTGATAACTGCTTAATCTTGTGGATTAACATATCTTGGATATATGGACTTAGTACTCCGAAATTTCCTTTGAGAGATTGCCTGATTCTGAGATACGAGGTCTTTATAGATAGTTGATATCTGGGGTATTATACAAGTTCTTCTGATTTTGCGGAAGCAATAGCCTAGAACTTCTATAAATACTTTCGCAATAAACCCCTAAACTGCATGCAAACTTGAAAAGTATCGAAAGATCTAATCATTTGCAGTGCTGAAAAGATTCCTTAATTGGAACACACCTTAAAGTCGAGCCTTCATCTCTTTGTCTGTACGGTAGTACTAACCTGAGCTCTCAAGGTCTTGCATTAACCTAGATACAGATATCAATTACGCTATATTCACCTGTAAGATGAAATCTTGGGAATCTTGATACGGGAGCATATTCAAGAAGTGGGAACCGCAGATAAGTCAAGTTTCATAAATCATACCTTAACATATCTTGAAATAGTTGAGAAATGTGGTAAAGTTTAAGTCGACAAATATATCGACAATCTAGGTAGACGAGTTTAAAACTAAAAGTTATCTAAAGGTCAAAGTACTGGTGATATGTCTGAATAACTGATATGATCCTTAGACACGAATTCACAAAAATATGTCTGTAAATATGTTTGTACATAGTTTACATTGTTCTGTACATAGTTTATCAGCTTTACAGACTAAATCCAAAAATATTTTCAGTGTGTTTTAGCATAAACTTACAAAAATACAAAAATATTTTATTTATACATTGTTTTCAACAAACCAATGTTGGAGAACGGATCTTCGAAGTCTGGTAAGGTGCTAAACTGGTGGGAATCTCATTGACAATGGGCTGAGAGCTAATCTGTAAAATCTGAAAAGTCAAAATGATGAAAAGTTCATTAATTTGAATCTTTGATTTTGAAAATATCAACAGATTGTTCATTACAAGTCAAACCGGGGTCATTAACTTGGACTCGGCAGACAAATCGGTTTACCAAGGTCATTAACTTGGACTTGGTCAACTGAGTGGATGTTCAAAACTGATAAAAAGTTGAAAGTTCAGGGACTAAATTTGCAAAATTTTGAAAAGTTTGAAAATTGGGTTTGGCAAGTTCGGTCGAATTTGCTAAACAAATAAAAGTTTAAGAGTTAAACAAGTTCGACCGAACTTGTTGATGGCTGGTTTAGAATTTAGAGGTAAGTTCGCCCGGACTTAAATTTGCCTTAGAATTTGGGCTTGCAAGTTCGCCCGAACTTGCTAGGGTATTTATATCCAGCAATTTCGGCCGAACTCATTATCTGTCAAACAACTTCTCTGAGCAAGCTTATTTTCTTTTGAGCGATTCGTGAAATTGGTTGTTCAAGTAATTGAAGGTCCGTGATCAGGCGGTTCTAGACGGAAGTTAGTGGATAAACGTCAACCGATTCGGTAGAATGTTATTACAGAAAGGATTAGAAGTAGAATGCAGCGGAAGTCTTCATTCATAGCGAAAGAGTATACATCTTTATAAGTCCAGCGGCCGGAGTTCTTTGAGAGAATCCGACAGCACCTCCCCGTAGGGATGCCAAAAACTTAAATGACAAATGAACACACACCACCTATTTATAGGGTAAGAAGTTCGTTGGTAAGCATCAAAGTTCAGGCGAACTTGACCTAGTCAAGTTCGGCCGAACTTGACATCAGAATTACCATTATGAGCGAACTTGTTACATTTTACACTGTAAACTCCGTATTTCGGTCGTGTGTTCAATTCTAACCTATACAATACTCAACACACGCTCTATCTAGCCTATTCAACAAGTGACGAACACAAAGTGCACCAACAATAACATTATACTACCGAAATTTGGATTGATCTTGGTGATTTGCACACCATTATCAATGGAAGAGGTGAGAGTTTGATGATTAAACCATCAATTGGACATGATTGATGAAACTAGATCTGAACTGATAAAAATAGATAGATCTAGGGGTCTAATGAATGAATTGATCTTAAAATCATGTTAAACAGCTAAATTCGACCATAGAATAGTGTTTAATTTGATCAAATTTGTCGTTGTTATAAGTAGCAGGTTTAATTGTTGAAGATGATAACAAGTTCGGCCGAACTTGTTATCAAGTTCGACTGGACTTGCTAACCAATCAGAATAAAACAGATTAAAGCATAAGTTTGACCACTTCAATAAAAATTAAATTGAGAATGATCTAGAAGTTCGCCCGAACTTAGTGTTTAGAAAATTGAAACTTGTTAAACCTAAGTTCGATTGAACATGTTTTTGACATGTTCGGGCGAACTTGATCAAAATCAGTTGGTAAAATTCACATCAAGTTCGCTCGAACTTGATGAAAAAGTGTTGAAATTTTTTTTGTAACTTTTTCTCGTAATACGTGCTAACTGTTTTGCGTTGTTTTTCAGGCTCAAGTACCAGTGAGGGTGATTTCTATGGATTTCTCCAAATTCCATAATACGTGTATTACGCTTGATAAGGCGATATGTCAGTCGCTGAAGGAGTACGAGAGCATATTGAAATTTTTAAAGGATTGCCCTATACATCGAGCTATCACGGAGCGCACAGTGTCGTATAGATCACATACATACCATTTCTAGATGAATGCTTCGCTCAGTGATGATAAAAAGACTATTATTTCATCTGTGCAAGTCGGGAATGAAGTAAAGGAAATCACTGTTACAGAGGATGATATTCATAGGATTCTTCAATTCAACGATGATAAAGATGATCAAATATTCTTGGATGAAAAGATGGCTAAAGGTTGTTTTTACAGGATGGGGTACAACGGCAGTGTGAATAAGCCGACTCTGAAGAAAGGGGAAGTTCCTAACCCCTACAAGCTCCTTAGGTATGCGATTATTCATACTTTCAGTCACTGTAAAGTGGGCCTTGACGATGTGCAAGACTACATGGCTTGTATGGCAACGACGTTAATTCTGAAAAAGCCGTTCAACTATTCTAAGCTTGTGTTTACACATATGTCAAAGAATATGGATGATTCAAGATTGTGTTTATATCCAAGATTCGTGCAGATGCTAATCGATGAGAAGTTCACGAACATTGCACGTGATCCGAATGATGTCTTATATCTCAGTCACCTTGATGATACTACTGTTAAGAAGTTGATAAAGTTTCAAAAGCAAGATTCAGCACCGGCGGCAAAGCCACTATTTGGGGCGATTTAAGATGAAAACTATATTGCGCCGGCTGACAACAAATGGAGGAAAGACGGAAGTGGTGACGAGAAAGAGTTGAATGATGAGAAAGAGTGGTTTAAAGCTTTCAAGCCAAAAGCTGTAGTGATTGGTTTCTTAAGGCCGAAGTCGAAAAGCCTAAAAAGAAGCGAGCAGCAAAGAAAGTAGATACAATGCTTATTGATGAACAAGAACCAGAAAACGTTCAAGCTGAAGCTGGTTCTCGTGCAGCGATGGTTACTGGAAGTCAAGAAGTTGAGAAAACGACTCAGGAAGACGATGTTATATCAGCTACCTCTGAACATGATGATGATTGTCTTGAAAAGCGTCAAAAAGTTGTTGATGCCAAAGTTGAAAAAGAAAAAACTAACTAAAGGCGATGTTGATTATGTGCCTGAGTTTGAAAAAGATTCTGATGAAGAAAGGCCAAAGAAAAAGGCAAAGCGTGTGAAGTCTGCTACAGTATCAATGACAAAGACTACAGGGTCTCCATCAGCAAAAGGCAAAAAGTCAAAGAAAGTTCAAAAGCCTGCTAGTCATCGATACAAAGGAAAGCCAAAAAGCGCAGAAGTTACACAAGAACCTTCTGGCGCACAGGAGAAAGAAGTTACATAAGAACCTCCTGTTGAAATTGCATCTGAAGGTCAACGTCCAGGAGTTACACAAGAACCTCTTGTTATTATCTCGTCGGAGGCAGAAAGGCCAGGAGCAACACAAGAACCTCCTGAGTCTATTTTACTTAAAGTTCCTGTGATACAATCTCCAGTCCAAAAGCAGCTCAACCTGAAGGCTCTACACCAAAGTCAACTCCAAAGAGATCAACTCCAAGGAAAGCTACTCCTAAATCAACACCAAAAGCATCACAGTCAAATCTATTTGATGATAGTCCAAATGAACCAGTAGATCTTCAATATTTAGATGAATTCTTCCCTGATTCAGACATTGATGTTCTGGAAAAGCGTGTCAAAGAATTGGAAGATAGAGTTCAAAAGAATGAAGAGGAGAAAGCAGAGCTGATAAAGAAAGTAAATCAAAGTTCTATAGAGAAAGAGATGATGGATGATAAAATTAAGGTGTTGGAAAGTGAGCGTGAATTTTTAAGGCTTTGGTTGAGAGTTTGCAAGACGCTAATGAGAAGTTGCAAATAGAGATTGCTGATCTGAAAGCAATTCAAACTCTAAATGATCGAAGGTTTACGTGGATGTAGAAAGTTTTATCTAACATTCTGGGAATTGACTTCATTGCTGAGTATGATTGTCTGGATAGATAGGAAGCAAAAGAAAGATCTGAGAAAGAACTTGCAGCGAGTGGCAAAGGAAAAAGTGTTGAAGGCGAAGCGCCTAAATCTTCTGAAAATGCAGAAAAGTCTATTGATGAGAATGTTGAAAAAGTTTCTGAGTTTGATATTGCTAAGGTTGACGAATCTGTCAAGCCTTCTGATCCTGTAATTGCATCTGAAGAAAAGGACGATGAAGAAGCAGAAGATGAGGAAAAAGATGCTGACGATAAAAAAGATGATTCTGATTATGAAGATTGGAATAGCCGATGACGATGATGATCCGAGTAGTACTGGAATTAAAGTGGTTGAGGCGACAGTAAATGAAGCTTCGATTTCAATGATCTTCTAAACGATGAAGCAAATGTCATGGATGAACAAATTGAGGGGGAGTCAGGGCAAACAGGGCCATTTGATGATGTAGATTTGATGGATGTTAATAGATCTGCAAAGCCTGTTGCTGCTGTACCAACAAAGCCTTTAATGCTTATGCTGGAACATAATGTTGAGGAAGGCGAGTGCGTGCACAATTATACAAAGGAAGATTTGGCGAAATTGATCGAAGTTGATGCTGAAACTCATGAATTTGACTTTGAAGAGGATGTGTTGAATGTGAACATGTTTGAACCAAATGATTATCAGTATATACGAAGATTTGAAGCTGATGAGTACAACAGAGTTATCGTAGAAGATTGGTCTTCGGATGATGAAACAGATCAAACTGCAAAGTACGTCGGTCCTAACCCTGATAGGTTTCCTACATTTGAGGAGATGTACAAGCAACTTGAGGAAGACATGTTGAAAGAAAAGATCGAAGAATCTATACAAGAAGGCAAAGTTCCTAAATCGATGACAGAGGAAGAAATAGCTCAAGCAAAGAAGTCCTGGTTTAAAGAGATGTCGCGCGAACGTAAGTTTCGACGTCCTCTAGCATTCTTTACCAGAGATAAAGATGTGTCGTTGGGAGATATTCTCAGTTGGGGTTGGTTTAAAGAGCTGAACGTATATGCAATCAAAAGGGAATTTGGAGTGCAATACTTCAAATATCTGGCTGATTTCAAGACTCTACCGTATTGGTATGTGGAGGAACTTGTGCAAACTGTGAATGTTACTTATCATATGAAGTATATTGATCAGTTATTGTGGAAAATGATCAAGTTTGAAGCGGTTAAAGGTTTTAGATATTGGAAGCCGTTCATTCCAGGTCGTAGAATCAAAACGAACAAGAAAACAGGGGAAAAGGATATAACGTTGATAATGAAATGACCGAGAGCTATGAGAAACATGTTGTTGATGCCGATTGAACAAAATTTCTATCCAAAGTTCAAGTGGTGGCAGATAGATCCAACCACATGTGAAGCTGTTATTGTGTTAAGATTTGAAGAACACTTGGATATTACGAAGGAAAGAGTTGAGATATTGGGTTTCAGGGCATGAGAGGATTATGGAGAACGATCAGGATTTTAGACCCAATGTGGCTTGTCAACTGTTCAAGAGAAGAAATCAAGTGCTTGTTCTACTACAAAATAGTATGTGAGCAACGTGAAAAAGAACAGGCTATGCAATATCAAAGAGTTGTGAATGTTTGCTATGCGCATGAAGTGCATTCAGGAAAGATGTGGCAGACAAGCTGGAGAGAACTAGAACGGGTTGAGTTTCTAAAGGAAGAAAAGAGTCTAGAAGCTATACACGAGAAAGGTAAGGTGGCAAGACTTTGAAGGTTTCAGTTCATAAACAAAGTGCCTCCTACAGATCAGACGCCAGATCCGAAGCAAGAACGACGAAAGAAGCCTTACAAGAACTTCTTCGGTCGTGTTTGTTAATGTTTATTTGAAGATAGAGTTTTAAAGACTGATACAAGACAAAGACGATATCCAAGGGGGAGTCTGTTTGTGCAGAATGTCTATGTTTTAGTCTTATATCGAGTCTGTAAAGATTAGAGTTGAATAGGCTAGCAAATTGAAGCATTTATGAGTCTAGAGGTCAAGTTCGCTTGAAGTGGTTATGAGTTGGCAAGTTCGCCCGAACTCACATCCTTCTCCAGCGAACTTAGACATCTATAAATAGCTAGCTTTTCATTCTCATTTGTAACTTTGGCATTTCTGAGGCGAAGCTCTGTCAATTTGGAGACTTGACGTTATATCAATAAAACTGACGTTTAATTGACTAATTCTTGTTATTTGGTAAACTTGTCATAATATTTCCGCTATTATGGACAATAGAGATTAAATCTAGGTTCCTATGCATTGAGGATCAGTGCTACAAGTGGTATCAGAGCTAGAATAGCCTGATTTGATTGATATCAAGACAAGAACACTTCTAATTCTACTCCATTCTTCTATTTTTCTTAACTTTTACACAAAAATGAAGAACTCACTGGCAAATTCTGTCCAATTTTCAATATGACATGTTAAATACATCATAGATAAACCCTTGAGAGTTTGGAGACTAAAATCAAACGAATTGGTATCAAAATGTTACAAAAACCATGTTTTCAAAACCCTCTAATATTGAACTTGTTAGCCAAGTTCGACCGAACTTGAGGTAAAAAGTCACTTTTTGAGTGAGTTTTTGCTAAGTTCGCTCAAACTTGAGGTTTTTTTACTAATTCCTATTATTTGGTACTTGTCATAATATTTCCGCTATTATGGACAATAGAGATCAAATCTAGGTTCCTATGCCTTGAGGATCGGTCCTACATCCGTGAAGATGCTGGAGGTCAAACTGAAGAAGGCTGAGACCACCATTGTGGATCAGGGGAAGATTTCCGATGCTATGTTACAACATCATGAAGATAAGTTCAAAGCGGTGACTGTCCATGGCTTTGTAGCCTAGTGGCATCTTGGTGGTGAGATAAAGCTTTGGGATCAATAGGTCCTGGGTTCGATTCCCACAAGGTTGGTTTTCCCATATTTATTGGGGATCCTCCTGAATTGGTGACGCATTATTGCCTAGTGGAGATGGATATGATCGGGTGGTTCCCTTGGTAGCACGATGATACTCTGGTGGTCCGTCAGTGATCCAAATTTGCCGTTAAAAAAAAAAGTTCAAAGCGGTGACCCGGGACTCTAAGCTTGCTGTGGAGAAGGCTACACAAGAGGCTCAGGCCAAATTGGATGCTTCTCAGCTCCAACATGAGCAGGATCTGATCTCCCACCGGGAAGGCCTCAAGGGTTCCGTCGTCCTTTCCCTCCTTCAGGCTAGACTAAAGATGGCTTATGAAGCTAGAGCCGCGGGCTTTGAATGCCCAGCCTGGACCATTGAAGCCTGGGAGGTGAAATTGAGGGACCTTGGTGGCAAGCCCGTGGAGTGCCCTATGTTGGTGCATAATGTCTATGTCTTAGTCTATTATCGACTCTGTATTGTATAGAGCTGAATAGGCTAGGTATAGCAAGTATTTATGAAGTATGTAGCCAAGTTCGCCCATGAAAGGTAACATGTAAGCATGTTCGGCCGAACTTGCATAGGCAAGTTCGGGCGAACTTGCATCACCTGGGCCGAACTTGTGAGCCTATAAATACCTAGCTCTAGATTCTCATTTGTAACTTTGGCATTTCAGAGGCGAAGCTCTGTCAGTTTGTAACCAGAACGTTTGATCTATAAAACTGACATTTAACTGATTAATTCTTGTCTATTGGTAAACACGACGTAATATTTCCGCTATTATGGACGTTAGATATCAAATTTAGGTTCCTAAGCATCGAGGATCAGTCCTACAAGTGGTATCAGAGCTAGAACAGCCTGATTTGATAGCATCAAGACAAGAACACTTCTATTTCTACTCCATTCTTCATTTTTTCTTAACTTTTAAACATAAAATGAAGAATTCACGGTCAAAATCTTTTGAATTTTGAATATATCATGTAAAACACAACAAAGATAAACCCTTGAAAGATTGGAGACCAAATTCAACCTAATTCATGTCGAAATTTTGAAAAAACCATGTTTTTGAAAACCCTAAGGATCGAACTTATTGGCCATGTTCGGCTGAACTTGCCCTAAAACATCACTTTTCAAGTGATTTTTTAGTAAGTTCGCCCGAACTTAGGTGATTTTTGAGGAAATTTAAGTCAAGTTCGCTCGAAGTTACTAAAGTTTCACTGATTTTACATCAAGTTCGACCGAACTTGTGTAATATCTAAGAGATTTTAAGTAAGTTCGCCCGAACTTACCTAGCATTTCATCAAAGTTCTGTTGATAAGTTCGCTAGAAGTTCTGTTTGTTTGCTCAAAGACTGTGTAAGTTCGACCGAAGATAAACAATATTTTTCAAAGCAAATCTAACCATTTCGACCAAACTTGTTAGAAAATCCAAGAATTCTTCATTAGTTGCTACAAGTTCGACCGAACTTGTAGTATTTTGAAAATTTTTCAGAGTACATGTTTCGTTATTCACAATGGAGGATCAACTAAGGGCTTTTATGTCCGGAGCTAGTTCGTCAAATGCCAATGTGATCCATCAAGTCAATCTTGATAATGAAATGAGAACGACAGTCAAACCGCCAAGCTGATGAGCATGGACAAGTACGAAGCATGGAAAGAGAAATTTACCTACTGGGTTCAAGCCATGCACTTCGCTGGCTGGGTGTCAATTGAAAGAGGCTACACTGTTCCGGTAGATGAACATCAACAAGTCCTTGAAAAGTACAACTATTCGACAGTACAGAGAGACGAATACATTGTTGTGAAAAAGATGATCAGTCTCATCCAACAGTCTGTCAAAGAAGATATCCTGATTTTGCTACCAGAGTATACTACTGCAAGAGATCTTTGGTTGTCATTACAGAAGAAGTATCTAGGCAGCGCCGAAATGATCAAAAGCAAGAAGACACTTATCCTGAAAGAGTTCGATATCTTCACTATGCTAAAGAATGAGACCATAAAGCAAATGATCGAGCGTTTCTGTCATCTTAAAGTACAAATGCGAAGACACGGTCTCAAAAAGACAGAACAGGAATACATCGACAAACTTGCTGACGCACTACCAGGGGGTGAATGGACTACATATTTGATGGTTCTGAAGAACAGTGATAAGTGGGCATTTTTCAAGTTGTCAACGTTTATTGATAAACTCGAAGGCCACGAAATGGAACTTCGGAAGATGGTGAAGTCAAAAAATGCTAATGTTGTTCAAGACGTTGGTCTGTATTACAAAGCTGGAATGCTAGATAACGTTTCAAGTCCTAAAATTCAGACGGCTTTTAGTGCAAACATGAATGCTTCTCCACAAAATCAGAATCAATCACAGCCTCAGTATGATCAGAGTACTCAAAGTTCTTACTCAAGCACTGGTTCAAATTCAACGTATCAAAGCCAAGCGAACAAGAATCAACAACAAAGTTCTGATCCGAATGTATATAAATGCAACATCACAGTGAATTTGAACAATGTTGTTTCAGAAGAAGTT
Organism: Scalesia atractyloides; assembly: GCA_947069175.1. Classification (NCBI taxonomy): domain Eukaryota; kingdom Viridiplantae; phylum Streptophyta; class Magnoliopsida; order Asterales; family Asteraceae; genus Scalesia; species Scalesia atractyloides. The sequence continues at coordinate 37,470,298 of CAMTDV010000030.1, forward strand.
GCAAAACAACATAGGTCACTACTCACTACCGTATTAGAATCTTTTGAATGTCTTGTTGCCGGTAAGATTGGAAACCCCAAAATGACCGTAGAAGGTTATGACCAGGTAGACGAGGAAGAACTCGAACTAATGGACATCAAATGGTCCTTAGCTTCGATCATCAGGAGAGTGACAAAGTTCGTTGCACTCACATGTCGTGACATAGGAAATTCCAGCAACAAATTGGGTTTTGACAAAACCAAAGTCACGTGATTTAGATGCCGTCAAAAGGGGCATTTTAAAAGAGAGTGTAAGAACACCGAAGCAACCGGAAATCAAAGTCCTTTCGGAGGAGGAAATGAATATTACAAAAAGGCACTTCAATATAAACCATTTCCGAAGAAAACTCAGATTGAAATCGAAGAAAAATCTGAAAATAGCACCACAGAGAAAGCTATCATGGCATCCGGTGAAGATGATGGTTTTGATTGGAACTCTTACATTGGGAAAAAGACCGGAGTTGCTTTGATGGCGGAGATAGTTGAAGATAATTCTGCAGAGGAAGCAACGGCAACAGCAAAAGCAGTAGCTTTCGAACAAGCTCTTCTGGAACAATACTTGCATCAACAGCAGGAATAATAGGAATATAAACATATGCAGAGACAAGGAATTTTATCCTCTAATTCTGGTGACAGTTTTGCAGGTCATTTTGATGGAAGCTCGAAAGAACAAGTGGTTGAGGAGAAAAAGATTAAAGAAGTGATCATTGATGTCACTCAAGAAATGAAAGTCGAAGACCTCAAGGACATGGCAGATAAAGCATTAATGGCGAATCTAACCAAGGTAGATCTAGAGGTAAAAAATTGTCGAGAAAGAAGTTGTCAAAGTACAAGTTGTTGAGGTTGAGAAACCTTGTACAAAATGTACTGAACCGTGTGTCGAATGTGCCAAAAAATCAAAGATCATCGCTGAAAACAATGTGCATAATGAATTGTTGAAATACGATTATCGCACAATGAAAGAAGCTAATGATTAAATGAAAAATGATTATGGCAGACTCGACATAAATAACATCGAACAACATCATAACATAAGGATGTTGAGTGGAACAGTAATGGATAAACAAAAGGCAATTAACATTTATATTAACATCATTGCTGAAACTAAACAAAAAACTTCAAGATATGACAATCGAAATTGAAAGAGTTCAACAGTTGTTGAGAAGTTATACCACAAATGCATATGTTATTGATCACATTCTTCCAACAATCTCATCGGAAGAAAAACCTAAAAAGAAAACTGGCAAAGAATATAGCAATGTTCCTCCACCCCTTTGCGAGAAGTACTGTCGCAAAACCGCAGACGGGATGGATAAAGCACTCAATGTTGAGTTACTTTCTGAGAAAAAAGATGAGTTGCCAGAGAATATTGATATATTCTATGCTAAATCTGATGTGATAACAATGCTGTGGTTAACAAAGTGGTTGAAAATGTTCTAAGTGATTCCGATGACGGCAGCTTCAAAAGCGCCGACTCGAGTTCAAAGAATTCCGATTCATATTCTGAAAATGACGATAAGTCGTCAGAGGATGGTCTAAGTGACGATCCTAATATTGTAGTGTACAAAAGTAAGGATTCGGATAGACTATACTTTGATGATAGCTTCCAGATTCAGAATGTGAAGGAAGAATTGCTTGACAAATTCTTTAAACTCGTGGAAGTCACATCAGAGGAATTGGAAATTAACAAACGAAAATTCTATTCCAAACCTAAAAGAAACAACTACCGAAGGAATGGTGGTGATCATCCGGAAAACAGGAGAGCAGGGTTGGGTTTAGAAGAATCAGATGAACCAGTAAAGAAAGTGTCACCATTTCATGAATATAAAACAAAAACATAAATTTCGTATATGGGACAAACACGGTTCACGAAGAGAGTTTGATTGGTAAGCAATCAAATGCTGAGTTTAAAAAGGAAAAAGAAATTCGAGATAAAGCCAAGGTTACAAGTGGTGCCAAAACATCAAGTGGGATAAAGCCACCCACTAAAGGACATCCACTTGATAATAGGACATGTTTCAAGTGCAATGAAATGGGTCATATTGCACGACAATGTCTTAAATCAAAACCGGCTTATCTTCAAAGAAGAGATTCAAATGTTGTAAAACCAAGGTATCCAGTGTTTGAAAAGCCAATCAAGATTTTGAAAAGAAATAAATCTTTGCCAGAAGTTAAACCTAAAATAAAAAAGAAGTTTGAAAATTCTACTTTGAAAAAGGAGAAACTTCTAGGGCAAACGAAAACAAATTTTATATCAAGAAGGCTAATATCAAATCTCATGCCTGGATTACCAAGAAAAAGTCAACAACATCTGGTGTTATTAAGTCTGAGCTGGTAAAGACTGATAACACGGAAGAATCTAAACTTGAATCACTAAGTCTGAGCCTGTTAAGACTAGTGAAAGCAAGAAAGAATCAAAATCTGAAATCATAATTGAAACCACATCTGAAACTGTCAAAAATTCAAGTGGAAACAATTCAAAAGATAAAAGGAAGGTAAAGTTTTCAAACATAAACATCATAGAAAATTCAGATGAAGAATTCGATTATGCTGATGAATGTGAATTTGATTTTTATGATGCTTATCCAATTCAACCCAAGACCAAAAATGCTTGGGTCTCATTTTTTAAATAGGTTGTTAAAATGTGTAGGGACTCCAGAGATCCGTACTTTCAAAGTGGATTTTGGATAGTGGAGCATCCAGGCATATGACGGGAATGAAGGCATTGCTATTCGACATTAAAGCTATCAATGGTGGATATGTTGGATTTGCAAGAAATCAAGGTGGAAGGATATTCGCCGAGGGAAAACTCTCCAATGGCATAGTGTCATTTGATCGCGTGAACTATATTGCAGAACTTGAGAACAATCTTCTGAGTATATCACAGATTTGTGATAAGAAATTTACAGTCCATTTCAACGACAAAGAGTGTATCATCTTGAAGCCGGGATTCAAAATACCAGATGAGAGGATTCTGATGCGAGCACCGCAAGAGAATGATTTATATGTTCTTGATATGGGTGTTGCTACCACTTCATCAAATCAACATAATGTTTTGTATCAAAGGCTACTGAAAAAGATTCTATTCTTTGGCATCGTAAGATGGGGCATATTCATTTGTGAAAAATGAATTTCTTGGTTCATAATGATCTTGTAGAAGGTGTAAATCTTCGAAGTTTTCAGATGTCTGCCATTGCTTGGAATGTAAGAAGGGAAAGCAGATCAAGAAATCTCATCCGAAGAAAATTCTAAACTCAATCAAGTTGCCATTAGAACGTCTCCACATGGACTTTTTTGGTCCTGTAAATGTTCAAAGCATCTCAGGAGACTTATATTGCTTCGTCGTGACAGATGACTATTCGAGATATTCGTGGGTATTCTTTCAAGAATCAAAAGACGAAACGTTAGAGAACTGGGTTATTCTATTCAAGAAACTCGAGAATCTTTATCATCTGCCGGTCAGTCGCATTAGAAGTGACAACGACACAGAGTTTAAGAATAATAAAAAATGAAGGAATTCTGCAATGCAAAAGGGATTATGCATGAGTTTAATGCTCCCTATACTCCACAGCAAAATGGAGTAGCTGAACGGAAAAACAGAACTTTGATTGAAACTGCAAGAACCATGCTTGCAGATTCTAAACTTCCTATCAGCTTCTGGAGTGAAGCGGTTGCTGAAGCTTGCTACACGCTAAACAGGGTTCTCACTGTCAAACCAACAAAGAAAACATGTTTTGAGATGATAAACCGACGGAAGCCAAATTTGAAGTTCTTAGAACCATTCGGTGCACCATGTACCGTAATAGACCAAGATGGCAAATTTAGAGCTAAATCTCTTGAAGGTTTCTTTGTCGGATATGCGAGTCCATTGAGAAGAGTATATTTTCCTTCATTGAGAAAGGTTATTGAAGCACAGCACGTGGATTGTTTCAATTACACGGATCCTATTCAAAGGAAAGGTGACGCGTGGCTGTTTAACTATCAAGATCTTTGGAAGTCATTTGACTTGCCCGAAGAACCAACTGACGAAGAAGTTGCAGCGTTATATTACCTTCACCAGTTAGCGAATCAAGAACAAATTGTTCGACCAATTGTGGTTAATCAACCCACGTTGGACCCATCTTCTTCTGGCGCAAGTTCATGCAATAATGGTGTTCCGACTGAAAATGTTTCTGAAACATTATCAACACCTACTACTCCTCCAACGAATGCCTCTACTGAACCAGTGAATACAACAACGGAGCCTAGTATGCCTCAGAATCAAAATTCTGATTCAAATGAAGCACCAACATTTGATGCTGATGGGGAATCATCTTCTTCAGATGAAGAAGTGGAGCAGATAACAAGTCTTCTTAATCAATCTGCAGTCCCGAACAGCAGAAATAAAGCTTCATCAAGCTCTCCAAACATTGAATTGGTTGTTGATCTCAACATCACGAATCAGCAAAACTCAGTAGATGTTCCATGTGAAGAATTACCGCGATCATATTCCTATCATCCATCAGCAAATATTATCGGAGAACTTCAAACTGGTGTTAGAACTCGAGGGCAAATTAATAAAGCACTCAGTTGTTTCTACACACGTGTTGCTACAACCCAAACTATTGTTTATATTCATGTTTCATCTCTCAGATTGAGCCTAAGACAGTTAATGAAGCTTTAGCCGATGAAAACTGGGTACAAGCAATGCAAGAAGAATTATTTCAGTTTGAGAAGTTGGGAGTGTGGAAGCTTGAAGACCTACCAGAAAATCAGAAAGCAATTAATACAAAATGGGTCTTTAAGTGTAAACGTGATGATAGAGGGGTTATTGTTCGTAACAAAGCTAGGCTTGTTGTCAAGGGATTTCACCAGCAGGAAGGGATAGACTACACGGAAGTCTATGCACCAGTAGCTCGATTGGAATCTATTCGAATTTTTCTAGCTTTCGCATCATGGAAAGGATTTAAGGTCTATCAATTGGATGTCAAATCAGCTTTTCTGTATGAAAAATTACACGAAAAGATGTACGTTGGACAACCACCTGGGTTTGTCAATCCACTTAACAAGACGAAAGCGTACCTACTGGATAAAGCTCTTTATGGACTACACCAAGCCCCGAGAGCTTGGTACGAGATGTTATCGCAACATCTCGTCGGAAACGGCTTTATCAGAGGAACTGTGGATAGTACTCTTTTCACCAGAGAAGTTGATGGCCATCTGATTATAGTACAAATCTACGTTGACGACATCATCTTTGGATCTACAAACGATAGTCTCTGCAAGGAGTTTGAGGGAATCATGAAAAAGAAATTCGAAATGTCCTCGATGGGCGAAATGAAGTTCTTTCTTGGTTTGCAAGTAGATCAGCTTCCGGATGGTATTTTCATTCACAAGACTAAGTATGTTCATGACATCTTGAAGAAGTTTGGAATGGAAAACTTGAAGCCTCTATCTACGCCTCTTGCTCTAAATCACGGCATTTGTATTGATGAGACTGGAGCCAAAGTTGATGAGACATTATACAGATTGATGATTGGATCGCTGATGCATCTGACGGCATCACGCCCAGATATTATGTATCCAACCTGCCTATGCGCTAGATATCAGTCAAGCCCGAGGATCTTACACATGCAGATCGTGAAGCGTATCTTCAGATATCTGAAAGGATGCCCAAGCACCGGCTTGTGGTACCCGAAGAACGACAATTTTGACCTCACAGGCTATGCTGATTCCGATTTTGGTGTAGATAAGTTGAACTCAAAATCAACTACAGCAGGATGCCAGTTCTTCGAAACAAGAATGGTAACCTGGCAGTGTAAGAAACAGACTACGGTCGCTCTCTCTACCTGTGAAGCTGAGTATATCTCGGCCTCCAATTGGTGTTCACAGATTCTGTGGATTCAACAGCAGATGAGAGACTATGGTCTGCAATTTCTAGACACTCCGCTGCATGTTGATAATAAGGCAGCCATCGATATAACTAAAAATCCGGTTCATCACTCACGCATAAAACACATTGAAATTCGTTATCATTTCATTCGTGATTGCTACGAAAAGAAATTGGTACGAATAGAAAAAATCCACACCGAAGAACAAAAGGCTGATTTTTATACCGAACCATTTTCATTGTCACGGTTTATATACTTGCTGAGAATTAATGGTATGAAAAATTTGCTGACAGGTGCGGACGCTAAGGTTGAATACGGATCGGACGACGAGTTCGCGTGATCCACATTGGTTTGTAAAATTTTTCTACTTTAGAATTTTGTTAAAAACAAAAATCCAAAAAGATGTTTTTGATTTTAGGGGGAGAAATATTAGAGAAAATACAAAAACATTCGAAAATTTTAAAATCTAAAAACATATAAAAATTCAAAATGTACAAAAACATTGAAAAGGACAAAAAGAGTTCAATGTCATTAAAGGAAATGATAGTACATCAGTGGAGTATCACAGTATGCTAAAGAAATGTAAAGTTTTAAAAGTGATAAACGAGTCTGATTGTGGATGTGTCGATAGGCTTAACACGTTCAGTAAATTGTTTTCGAGATATAAACTAAATTTTACAACTACTTAATCTTGTGGATTAACACATCTTGGATTTATGGACTTAGTACTCCGAAATTTCGTTTGAAAGATTGCCTGATTCGGAGATACGAGGTCTTTATAGATAGTTGATATTTTGGGGTATTATACAAGTTCTTTTGATTTTGTCGGAAGCGAAGGCCTAGAACTTCTATAATACTTTCGCTATAAACCTTCAAAATGCATGCAATATTGAAAAGAATAGAAAGATCTAATCATTTGCATTGCTAAAAAGATTCCTTAAGTGGAACACACCTTAAAGACGAGCCTTCATCTCTTTGTCTGTACGGTAGTACTAACTTGAGCTCTCAAGGTTTCGCACAACCCATATATAGATATCATTTACGCTATATTCACCTGTAAGATGAAATCTAGGGAATCTGGATACGGGAGTATATTTAAGAAGTGGGAACCACAGATAAGTCAAGTTTCATGAATTCTACCTTAACATATCTTGAATCAGTTGAAAAATGTGGTAAAGCTTAAGTGGACAAACATATCGACAATCTAAGTAAACAAGTTTAAAATTTAAAGTCGGTTAAAGGTCAACGGTACTGGTGATATGTCTCAATCAACTGATATGATCCTTAGACACGAATTCACAAAAATATGTATGTAAATATGTGTGTACATAGTTTACATTGCTTATTACATTGTATTTCAGTTTTACAGATTAAAAAATCGGTGAGTTTTAAGCATAACTTACAAAAATACAAAAAGATTTTATTTCTACATTGTTTTCAGCAAACCAATGTTGGAGAACGGATCTTCGAAGTCTGGTAAGGTGCTAGAACTGGTGGGAATCTCTTTGACAACGGGCTGGAAGCTAATCTGTTATTTTGAAAAGTCAAAACGATGAAAAGTTCATTAATTTGAAACTTTGATTTTGAAAATATCAACAGTTTGTTTGTAACGGGTCAAACCGGGGTCATTAACTTGGACTCGGCAGACAAATCGGTTAACCAAGGTCATTAGCTTGGACTTGGTCAACTGAGTGGATTTTCATAACTGATAAAAAGTTGGAAAGTTCGGGGGTTAAAATTGAAAAATTGAAAAAGTTCAAAATTGTGGTTTAGCAACAAATTAAGTTTAACAATCAGCAAGTTCGACTGAACTTGCAGATGGATGTGTTGTGTTATTGTTAAGTTCGCCCGAACTTAATTGGGCCTTCATAATTGGGCTTAAAGTTTGCCCGAACTTGACTTGGTATAAATACCAATCAAGTTCGGCCGAACTCATTTATCAGCAAACATATTCTCTGAGCGACTTGAACTGTGAGAGAATTTGATCGATTTTGGCATTTTCACACTGTTACGCTGCCCAATTTGTGTTGGTATTTGGTGATTTGTACAACAAGTACCATGGCAGAGGTACTGATTCGTGTTTGAACGGTGTATTGATCATAAAACGAACTAATAAGATCTGAAAATTTAAAATCAGATAGATCTAGGGTTATTTTAACAAAATTGAACATAAATCTGTAATCTACACTCAAAATCGACCATAAAATTGTTTTTGATTGAACTAAAACGAAGTCTTGCATGTTTGAACAAGATTGAACTTTTGGGGAAGACGACAAGTTCAGCCGAACTTGTTGTCAAGTTCGACCGAACTTGTATCAAAATCTTGTGAAAAACAACTGGTTAAAGGTGCATCTTCGGCGAACATGTTTAACATTCTGATTTGTTATTATGTGTATAAGTTCGCCCGAACGTATAGATAGAACATGTAAAACACATGTTCGGGCGAACTTGTTAAAAACAGTTTGATTAACACTAATTCAAGTTCGCCCGAACTTGAATAAAAGTGTTAGAAATTTTATGAACTTTTCTCAAAACGTGCTAATTGTTTTGCGTCATTTTTCAGGCACAGATTCCAGCGCGTGTTATCTCAGTAGAGTTTTCCAAAACTCACAATACATGCATTACGCTTGACAAGTCTATTTATCCATCGCTGAAAGAATATGATAGTATCTTGAAGTTTCTCGAAGATAGTCACATTCGTCGAGTGATTACGGAGCGCACAATATCTTATCGATCTCATATTGTTCACTTCTGGATGATCGCGAGTCTTAGCGATGACGAGAAGTCGATCTCTTCTACAGTGCAAGTTGGTGATGAACTCAAGCCGATCACAGTAACTGAAGATGATATCCGAAGGATTCTGGAGCTCAAAGATAATAAGGATGATCCGATACGTTTAGACGAGAAAATGGTTCGCGGATGCTTTTTCCGCATGGGCTATAAAGGTAGTGTAAACAAGCCGACGCTGAAGAAAGGGGAAGTGCTAAACCCCTATAAGCTTTTGATGCATGCTCTAATTCACACATTCAGCCATCGCAAAGCCGGGTTAGATGATGTTCAAGATTATTTGGCTAGCATGGCAACGGCGCTTATTTTGAAGAAGCCTTTTAATGTTTCTAAGATGGTTTTTACTCACATGTCGAAGAACATGGAGGATTTGAGATTGTGTTTATATCCAAGGTTTATTCAGATGTTGATTGACGAGAAGTATGCCAACATTGCTCGAGATCCGAATGACGTTCTTTATCTAGTTCATCTCGACGAGACTATAGTGAAGAAGCTTATTAAGTTACAGAAACAAGCTTCAGCTCCTGTTACGAAACCAGTGTTTGGAGCTATAAAAGATTCAAATTATACATCGCCACCTAATAACAAATGGAGAAAGGATGGTAGTGATGATGAGAAAGAGCTTAAAGCCGAGCAAGAATGGTTTAAGGAATTCAAACCAAAGGCAAGGAGCGAATAGTTTTTAAAGGCAGAAGCTGATAAGCCTAAAAAGAAACATGCTGCGAAGAAAGTCGAAACAATGCTTGTCGATGAGGATGAACCCGAAAATGTTGAAGCAGTTGCTGGATCGAGCGCTGTAGTGGTTATTGAGAGTCAAGAAAATGTGAAAACGACTCAAGATGATGTGATTTCTGCTACTTCTGAGAATGAAGAATCTGATGAAGAAGATCCTGCCAAAGAGCCAAAAAAGACTGAGGCAGAGATTAGAGCAGAAAAGGAAAGAAAATTGGATGCGGATTTTGATCCTAATATTGAAAAGGAATCTGATGAGGAGAGACCAAAGAAAAAGTCTAAACGTACAAAGTCTCCAGCAATCGAAATTTCTAAGAAGACTACAGGGTCACCTCATACCAAAGGGAAAAGAAAAGCAAAGAAAGCTCAGAAAGCTGTGAGCAAGAGGTATAAAAGTAAGGTGAAAGGCACAGAAGCCACACAAGAACCTTCTGGTGCTCAGGAGAAAGGAGCCACACAAGAACCTCCTCCACAAGAACCTCCTGTTATTGTTCATGCTGAAGCTAAAAGGCCAGGAGTTACACAAGAACCTCCTGTGTCTGGATTTGTGAAGTTCCTATTGTTGAATCTCCTATTGATCCAAAGACTTCTGTTCCTGAAAGTTCTACTCCTAAGAAGTCAACATCAAAAACTGCAACACCTAAAGATTCAACGCCAAAGACACAAAGGGGAAATCTGTTTGGTGATATGCCACATGGTCCAATCAGTCTCGAAGACTTGGATGCATTTTTCCCAGAATCTAATGTTGAGATGCTATAGAAACGTGTAAAGGTGTTAGAGGAAAAAGTGGCACAGAATGAAGTCGAGAAAGCTGAGCTTATTCAGAAGATAAATCAAAGTGCTGTTGAGAAAGAAATGTTAGATGATAAAGTGAAGGTGTTAGAAAATGAACGTGAGTATTTCAAAGCACTAATTGAGAGTTTGCAAGATGCAAATGAGAAGTTGCAAACTGAAATAGCTGATCTAAAGACTATTCAAGCATTGAACGATCGAAGATTCAACAGATTGCAGAAAGTGTTAGCAAACAATCTAAATACTGATTTCATTGCTGAATACGATCGTCTGGATCGTCAAGAAGAAAAAGAACGTGCTGAGAAAGAGTTAGCTAAAAGTGGTAAAGGAAAGCAGGTTGAGGGTGAAGCTCCTAAATCTTCTGCTGAGAAATCTTCTGATGTTCCTGAGAAACCAATTGAAGATATTTCGAAAGCTTCTGAGTCTGATATTCAAAAGGTTGATGAATCTGTCAAGCCTTCCGATTCTATCGTTGTTACTGAAGAAAAAGACAATGAAGAAGCCGAAAAGGAAGATAAGAATGAAGACAAAGAGGAAGAAGGTTATGAGGATTGGAATGTTGGGGATGATGATGATGATTTTGATCAAGGTGGTGATGATTTTGATCAGGGAGGTACAGGTTTAAAGATCAATGAAGCCAAAGTATCTGATGAGTTTGATTTTTCTGATCTTATGAACGATGAGTCAAATAGAATGGAAGATAAAAGCCAAAGGGAGTCAGGGCAGAAAGGGCCAACTGATGATGATATTGATTTGATAGATATTGATCGTTCTGCGAAGCCTGTGTCTGTAGTACCTACGAAGCCTTTGATGCTAATGTTGGAACATAATGTGGAAGAAGGTGAGTTTGTACATAATTACTCAAAAGAAGATCTGGCGAAACTAGTTAAGGTTGAAGCTGAGAACTTAGAGTTTGATTTTGAGGAAATTATGAATTTTAACACATTTGAACTGAAAGAGTATCAGTATGAGAGAAGGTTTAAAGCTGATGAGTACAATCGAGTGATAGTTGAAAATTGGTCCTCAGATGGATCAGAAAGCTAAATATGTTGGTGAAAATTCAGAAAGTTTTCCTACATTTGAAGAGATGTACAAACAGCTTAATGAATATATGTTGAAAGATAAGATTGCTGAAGAGTTACGAGAAGGAAAGATTCCTAAACCGATGACCAAAGAAGAGATAGCTGAAGCGAAAAGATTCTGGTTTAAGGAGATGCCACGTGAACGTAAGTTTCGACGTCCACTAGCATTCTTCACCAGAAATAAATATGTTTCTTTGGGTGATATACTAAGTTGGGGTTGGTTTAAAGAGCTCAACGTATATGCAATCAAAACGGAATTTGGAGTGCAATACTTCAAACATCTTGTTGATTTCAAAACATTGCCGTATTGGGATATGGAAGAGTTAGTACAAACAGTGAATGTTACTTATCATATGAAGACAGTTGATCAGTTGTTGTGGAAGATGATTAAGTACGAAGCTATTAAAGGTTGGAATCACTGGAAGCCATTTATTCCAAGACGAAGAGTAAAGATCAATAAGGTTACAGGGGAAAAGGACATAACGTTAATTATGAAACGTCCTAGAGCCATGAGGAATATGCCATTTATGCCGATCGAACAAAACTTCTATCCTTTATTCAAGTGGTGGCAGATAGATCCAGCTACTTGCGAAGCGGTGATTGTGTTAAAATTTGAAGATCATCTGGATATTGCTAAGGAACAAGTTGAAGTGATGGGTCATCAGGGTATGAGAGGTTTATGGAGGACGATAAGGATTCTAGATCCTATGTGGTTGGTTAACTGCTCGAGAGAAGATATAAAATGCCTTTTCTACAGCAAGATTGTTTTTGAAGAAAGAGAAAAGGTACAAGCCATGCAGTATCAGAAAGTTGTTAACGTTTGCTATGCACGAGAATTCAATTCTGGAAAGATGTGGCAGACGAAGTGGAGGGATATGGAGAGAGTTGATTTTCTAAAAGAAGAAACCAGAAATGAGGCGATCAAAGAAAGAATGGAAAAAGCGGTAAGGCAAAGTTCGCTAAGAATGGCTAACTTTAAAAGACCACCGCCAACTGATCAGACGCTGGATCCGAAACAAGAACGACGAAGGAAGCCGTACAAGAACTTCTTCGGTCATGTGCGTTAATGTTTATATGAAGACAGAGTTTTGAAGACTGATAAAAGACGAAGACGAATCCAAGGGGAGTCTATTGGTGCATAATGTCTATGTCTTAGTCTATTATCGAGTCTGTATTGTATAGAGCTGAATAGGCTAGGTATAGCAAGTATTTATGAAGTATGTAGCCAAGTTCGCCCACGAAAGGTAACATGTAAGCATGTTCGGCTGAACTTGCATAGGGAAGTTTGGGCGAACTTGCATCACCTGGGCGGAACTTGTGAGCCTATAAATACCTAGCTCTAGATTCTCATTTGTAACTTTGGCATTTCAGAGGCGAAGCTCTGTTAGTTTGTAACCAGAACGTTTGATCTATAAAACTGACGTTTAACTGATTAATTCTTGTCTATTGGTAAACACGACGTAATATTTCCGCTATTTTGGACGTTAGATATCAAATTTAGGTTCCTAAGCATCGAGGATCGGTCCTACACCCTACCAAGCGGAGGTCGGAGAGACGTCCAAGGCAACTAAGGTGGCACCTGAAGTGGGTAGCAAGGCTAGTGAGGATCCTGGGGCTGATGTTGGAGCATATGTTGGCGGTGATGCTGGTGGTGTTGGTGAAGGCGTGGTTGGTGATGCTGCCAAGGATGCTGCTGAAGGTGTTGCAGCAGCGAAGTGTGCAATGATGGATGTTGATGCCTAGGCTGGAGCCCACTTTTTAAATTTGATGGTCTATAACCCCTAAACAATTTACTTTTCCTGTACTTGAACAATTTATATTTCCTGCATGTAGATACAATATGATGGCCAAAGGTGAAGGGATCCTGGGTTCCAGGACAAAGCCCTTGGTCATCAACGTTTATATGCTTTAAAGACTTAATCATGTTCTTGGTGGATGGGTCACGTTTTTAGATGAAACCAAGAACACAATCTTTTGGGATGTTAATAATAAAATAACCTTTCTGCCTTATCCGTTATTGTTATGTTATTCTTTTGAAAGACATGTTTTGAATATCCTGATCAAATTCATTGCCAGGATACTGATATAATGTTCAATACTTTTGTGATCTTTAATCAAAATGTTATATAAAAACTTAGACCATTTAGATAAGGCTTAAAAATTTAAAGAATAAAAAATCATACCAAAAACACTTAGGCAATAATTTTCAACTTCAATCTTTGAACCATTTGCAATGTCCCCAGCATAGATGTCCCTTGTCTGTGCAGGATATTGTATCAACATACTTGAGTACTTCTTCACTTAGTGATTGAACTTCGTAACTTTTTATCAACAAAAGAATGTGTGTAAATATAATCATAGTTTGTCATATCCCTTGAACTTGTCCGTAAATTTTAGTTTTGCTCGGGCCAATCCCTTAATGTACTAGGGATAAACCCTTAATTCGTGCGCTACAGGCGGGAGTGTATAAACTCCAAGACTTAGAAAGGTGAAAACCTTTAAACCTTAGAGAGTATGAAAATACCCTTTCGTGAGAGAGGATGATCAATCCTCATATCCCATAAGGATCCAGGATATAACCAATAATAACGAAATTGTCAATTACATGAACTGGTCCAGCCATCTTGAACTATACCCGGATAACTTGTGCTCCAGGCGGGGTATTTAAACCTAATTCGGAAGAAAGGTGAATGTCTTTAAACCTGTGAAGGGATCTGAATCCCTTAAACATGAGAGAGGGGGCCAATCCTCTAGTCTTTCGATTCATCTTGAGCAAATATCCTGGAGTATTATCCTGAAGTATATCCCTACAAGACATCTTCAAACTAGGGTGAGAGAGGGTGTTAGCTTGGCTAACACCCCTCCGATGCTTAAGTCAGTATAGGGTTTCAAAATAATAGTAAATAATTAAATCAAAGTTAATTAAATAAGGTAGAAGTCATACCTGTTTTGGTCAAAAATTACCGAATCAATTTAGTGATCAAACTTAGTATGTGAGGTAGCGTGCTATTATGGTTTGTAAAAATATGTTGAGCTAATTGATTATGAAAACAATTTTAGGATATAGTTCCAGAATAGTGAACTATATAAAAATGACAAGTAAATGCAATAAAAGTAAATGTTGACACATGATGTACGAGGAAAGCCCTTGATCAATCTAGATCTCCGGCATAAAATCTCGAGAGCTGGCAATCGTCGGTTGCCTTGTTCTTCTTATTGCTTGAATATCCAGGATACAGTGTAGGATATTGCCCAGATCGCTACTAAGTGTTACAATAATTGCTACTTGTGAGTGTGAATGTGTGATTGCTAGAAAGAAATGTGTATGAGTTAGAGAGCTTGAAGTGAAGTGAGTTCAAGTGTTGTGTCCTACGAACTAGCAGTTTATATAGTTAGAATTTTTAACAACTTCTCCTATAAACTAGGGATACTTCTGAATATTCCCTCTTGAACGTTGGAGACCTATTCTCCCGGTTTCAACGTCTATTTCCCAACTAAATTGAGCGAATCTTTAGGAGAAAGGGTCCTTGTAAACGTTGTGATCCTACAGCCACAGCCTGCAAGCAAACTATTAGTAACTACCAGGATACTGCCTCAGCATGTTACCAATATCCTGGCTCGGTATCCTAATCATAATCAACTATCATTAATTCAAGATATATTGTCAGGATATGGGCTCAAAATTCCACCCATAACAATTGTCCCCAAAAATGTTACTGTTGGGGATCACGAGTTCCAATGGTAATATTTTACGCTTATTGAGGCTATTATGAGATAAGACCCCCTGATTTGACAGAATGTAACTACCCGGGCTACATCTACTCATTGCTTCCCTATATCTTCTCACTTGATCTCCATTTAACCGTCACCAAGAAAGCAAAAAGGTAAAATTCTCTCTCTTATCTTATCCCTTTTCTCCTTTCTTCATTCTATTTTCGGTCAAGAAATGGCAAGGCAAACCAGGTCTAGTTCCGGCGACTCAGCCCCTACCTTCATACCACAAAATCTTCTCCAGTATCCGGAGAAAGAATGGTGCACATTCGATAATGCCCATTTGTCAGCTCTTCAATCCTCTGGTATCTTCCTAGACGTCACGATATTCAGGCCATATGATCGGGAACTCCGGTCAGACATGTCGTCCACCGAATGGCTTTGTTTTAACGCTTATCTCTTCACATTGGGTCTTTGATTTCCTTTTTCCGACTTTATCACCGGTTTCTTTCGCATCATCGGCCTAAGCTTCAGCCAAAACATGTCCATGCTTTGGAGGGTTTTAGTAGTTCTTTATCACATCAAGAATGAACACGTTCCTGACCTTTGTGTCAACGATCTCCCCATCGCATACCGGCTTAGATCCCACGGTTCTAGCGGGTTCATATTTTACTCTACCAGCAACAAATCTCTCGTTCTTCGAGCCACCAAGAACGAGGATGAATGGAAAACCAATTTTTTTTGTTAAAGGAGTTCCATCCCTGATGGGAAGGATTATCATGTGAAATGGTTGACCAAGGTTAGGAATTAGGGTTTTAGGATTATCCTTAAACATATCATGTTCAATATCCTGTTCTGATATCCTTGTTTTCTCCTGTACAGCGGATTTCAGGAAATTAGCACCTCATCTTACCGACTCAGCAGGGAGGATTGAAGCCATTTACAAGCTACCAGAGATCGAAAGAAGTTTTGTACCAAATCCAGCAGCCTCAAGTCATCACTCTAGTTCCAACATGTCTAGTAAGGCCTTTTTGTTTAAAATTCCTGTATTAGTTTTGTTAGTCAAGATATTGATTAAAGAAGTTTGAGATCACTCCCTTGTTTGTGCAGAACCAGCCAAGATCCCCGAAGTCTTCGACCTTGACGAGTTGGATAGTTACTCCGGACTTGTACCAGTAAAGATAGAGCCAAGTTCCAAACCCTCTGTCGCATCAAAGCCCCCGTCCAGCTCCAAGCCTACTGCTGTCCCTAAGCCTTCTTCAGCATCCAAGCCTCGTGGTACCAGTTTTCGCAAGAGAAAGGAGACTGACTCCCTTGCTTCTTCTGTTGAGGTCCCCTCCTACAAGACCCTTGGATTTTCAGAATCCAGTAGCCTCATGACCTCCTTTCTCAACCAGGTAAATATCCTTATCATGTATCCTGCGTGTCACACCCCGACCGCGTAAAGCAACCAACCGCGGTGGAAATGTCAGGGAGTCGTGTGACAGAATTATTGTTTCACAACACATGATACTTAGAGTTTAGTTTTACAAATAATAGAAATTATTACATTGTCTTGATTCAAACAGAAACATAACATAAAGATAATAAGTTTCTTGATTTTAGATTTCTAAGGCCCAAGTCACCCTAAGTGAAGCACACTCATATCAGACATTCGCTCCTGAAACATATGTGAAAGTAAATACGTCAGCATAAAAATGCCTGTGAGTAACATAGGTTTAGTGTTGAAGATTCATGACTTAGAAAGTTATAAGAAATGTTTTCGAAAAGAAGTCATGAACCTTATAAAATGTTTCCTTTTATGAAATCAAATGAAAATCAATATGAAAATCAGAAGATATAAAAGAATGATGTATGGTTAAGTAAATAACCAAATGAAAATAATGTGTGTAAACTATGTCATGTCTTGTCCTTGATAAAGTGGTTTAGATAAGGCCACGATATGTAATATAATAAATGCATTTATATATAGAAAGTACCAGCGGCGTATCCACCATGCCTTTATCATATTACACACATCTCGTTATTCAAATCACTTATCAAAAACCATCAAATAATGTCTTGTTTAAATCAATGTCAAATGTCATATGTAAATAATGTCCAATGTCAAGTATATAACCAAGTCTTGTATGGCAAGTAAATAGTATTTACTCAAACCAAATGCATAATGCTCTGCATATTTAATTGTCTTGTACAAAACAAGGTCTTTGAATAAAAAAATGTCTAAATCAAAAGTTATGTTTTGGTTACCGTTGCTTTTATCGATATGAACATTTATCAAATTTGTTTACCGGGTACATTCAAGCCTTGAGACTGTCTCATAAACCCTTATCAGGATCAAGGTTTATCGAAAAAATGTTATCGGATTTTGTCATTCCCTAACACTGCCCAACAAGCCTGGGGAGCGGGAACGGGATTTGTCAAGTCCTATGGTACCATTACATACTACCGGTCGGCGTGATCACTGTTAATGAATGTATTATTGTCCCGTTAAACATATCAAATGTCATTTTCAATGTAAGCATATCATGAAAATGTTTGAAAACCATGTACTAGACATACTAAGTCAATATGTCAAGTAAAAATGTTTTTGTTTTTGAAATAGTGTATTATATGTACTATGTAACAAAACATGTATAATATCATGAAAACGGAAACTAATATTATGCACATATGTTTCACCACAAAACATTTGAAAAAGTAAAAGAGGGGACTATGTACTCACCTTTGGGTGCGTTTTAATCTGTTAACACCATCCCACAAATTGTTTATTCGTCTTAATTTAAATAAGAACTATTTAATAATCAAAACTTACAAAATACCTAAGTTTCTCCAATACTTAGAATTTGCACATAACTTTGAGATTTTCTCGAAAAGTCTTTGTTTTGATTATGTTGATGTATTTATATATATGTGTTCATATATATTATGATTTTCGCGACTTGAACGATTTTAGTGGGGACCCTTAATAAGTTATATCCGTTATCACACCCGTTTATAGGCAATATATATATACATAAATGTGAACATATAAACAAATATCGTCATACATGTATTTTGTTAACTTATATATATTATCATTTTTACAGCATTCATACATGAAATAACTTTTCTAGTTAACTTATGTATCATTTCATGCTCGACAAACAAGTTATACATATAATGCAATGTTCACCGTTTTAACCGCACAAGTGTACATGCATAGTTTAAACTTCTACTATCATGTTATCATCAAGCATATAACATAACATATTAGCATAATAACATATCACACCATAATATACCAAGTTAACTTTTGAACAACCCATGTTCGTGTAAATTGAAATATGCGTATTTAGCGTTTTCGGTATCGTTTTCGGGCGTCGGAAGTCACGTATGACTAGCCAAACACCAAAGATACTTAATATAAGTTAAAATACTTATTTTTATATCAAAAATATCAGTTTATTTACTGATCTAAAAAAGTTTTATAAAATCACTTGAAAAGGCGATTTTACCGTTTTTAACGCATAGTTTTGCACCGAACTTTACCATAAGCATCCCAAATCAAAACGACTTCATAGTTTAACACAATACATGTTATATACTGACCAAAACAATAATTTTAATCATATATATGCAGGTCTCATAAATAGCACAAAAATCATGCAAATATCACCCGATTTACTACTTTTCAAGCCTTAAGTACAACATGCAAAGCTATCAAGTTATGACATAATTTTTATAACTTTAAAATGCATCAAATAACTTTATTTTACAAGTTTATTTACTGATTTGATTGAACATTTATCATATCATGTATAAATCATCAAACCCTTGCATTTTAACTATCATTCAAGCACATGCAACAACTTAAAAACTAGTGGACTTCATGACAAAACTTCATGATATTTAACACTTCAAATATTATTATTTTTAGGGTTTAGGACCTGATTCAAAATCATTCTCATCATGTCATATTTTATTCATCATTTCATGTCCATACATCCACATGCATGTCTAAGTACAAGCATCTAATTGCATCATCTTTCAAGAATAGGATCATACAAGAGTAAATCAAAAATCAAAACATCATCTCTATTATATATACATACACATCCACGGCCATATATATACACACATATATCCGTTTTTGTTTTATTTAAAAACTCATTTGTTTTAGTTTTCAAGTTTGTGTTTGATCCCAAGAACAAGAGAAACTCTCATCATCATCAAAATCACCAAAAATCAAGAACAAGGATTTCAAAATAAATTTTTATACCTTCAGGATCTTGATGGGTTTTTGACAAGGTGTGATGATATGGAGCTCTGTTCTTGCTTGAAACACCTTCAGATCACCTTAGGATCTTCAAAAGTGCATGGAACAAGCTTGGAATGAGCTTGAATCTTCAAGGGAGGTGCTTGAATTTCGAAAATGGGTGTATGTGTGTGTACGGTTTAAAGTGAGAGAGAGAATGGAAGATATGTTTTGATTGAGTTTTCTTGGATTATGAGGGATATTGGAAGATTTATTGAACAAAAATCTTCACACAATCTTGCATGACCAACAAATGTATGAGAGAGGAGAGAGAAGGTGATGCATGGCTGCCAACAAGTCCCTCTCTCATATATACACGCATACATATGTATATATAACATAAATTGGCCAAAAACTGGTATTTAACTGGATACCGGGTGTTTTATCTAGCGTTTTAATCCCGTTTTATCGCGTTTTAAATTATTTTTGATGCTCTATAAAATTAAAATCACCAAAATATTGTTGGACAATATTTTATTTGTCTGGACACGCAGCGTTGTCGGTATTTGACAGTATGCGCGCTGTGATGCGCATTACGCGCTTAAATTCGTGAAAATAGAGTTTTTAAGGGTTTTAAATAATTTTCCTTCACGAACATGACTAAATATAATATTTTAATCATAACGGACTATTTTTAGGATTTTAACATTATTCGGGCGATCACCGACGTTCGTTTCGCGCCAACACGATTTTTAATAAATTTTAAATATATCAACACATCAAATAACATCAAAATACGGTAAATTTAATATAATTTTTCTTTTTATTTAATAATAACGCGTGTCACATTAGTACAGGTTCAAAATATCCGGGTGTCACAGTCTCCCCTACTTTAGGAAATTTCGTCCCGAAATTTAATTAGAGGAAACTTGTGAGAAAAGGTGTGGATACTTCGCTTTCATTTGATCCTCTCGTTCTCAAGTAAATTCTGGGCCACGTTTGGATTCCCAGCGAACTTTAACTATCGGTATGCGCTTACGCTTGAGTTTCTTGACTTCACGGTCCAATATTTCCACCAGCTTCTCAACAAAGTTCATTGTGGTATCAACACAAATTTCATCAAGAGGGATGTGGAGATTTTAATCAGCCAAACACTTTTAAAGATTGGACACGTGGAAGGTGGGATGAACATTTCCAAGTTGTGGAGGTAGCTCAAGTCTATAGGCTACTTTTCTGATTCTTTCAACGATCTTGAATGGTCCAAAATATCATGGTGCGAGTTTTCCTTTCTTTCCAAATATGACCACACCTTTCCAAGGGGATACCTTGAGAAGGACATGATCACCGACTTGAAATTCCAAAGGCTTGCGTCGTCTATCTGAATAACTATTTTGACGGCTTCTAACTTTTAAAAGGTTATCGTGAATTTTCTGAACTTTGTCTGTAGTCTCTAGAATGAGTCCAGGTCCGGTGAGCTGAGCTTCACCAATCTCATTCCAGCAGACTGGTGAACGACATTTTCGACCGTATAAAGCTTCAAAAGGAGCCATGTTGATGCTGGAGTGATAACTATTGTTGTAGGAGAATTCGATCAACGATAGATGCGAATCCCAATTACCACCGAAATCGATCACACAAGCTCTAAGCATATCCTCCAGTGTCTGGATTGTTCTTTCAGTTTGTCCATCCGTTTGAGGATGATAAGCTGTGCTCAAATTGAGTTGGGTTCCCATAGCAGATTGCATGGTTCTCCAAAAGTGAGATGAGAATCGAGCATCTCGGTCAGATATGATGTTCAAAGGAACACCAAGTCGGGATACAATCTCATCTACATAGATCTTGGCAAGCTTGTCAGTAGATAAATCCTCACGGATTGGCAAGAAGTGTGCAGATTTTGTCAGACGATCAACGACTACCCAAATGGCGTCATGACCTCTAGGAGTACGCGGTAGTTTAGTAATGAGATCCATGGCAATGTTTTCCCATTTCCAAACCGGTATCCCTGGTTGTTCCAATAATCCAGAGGGATGTTGATGTTCCGCCTTGACTTTGAGGCAAGTAAGGCATTTGGATACGTATAAGGCAATGTCTTTCTTCATTCCTGGCCACCAATACTGGGTGCGAAGATCCTTATACATTTTGTCTACACCAGGATGAATGGAATATCGAGACTTATGAGCTTCATCCATCAATAAGGTGTGGAGATTTTCTTGACTTGGAACCCATAAACGGTTCATGAAATATAGTACCCCTTCGTCTTTCGTTTCGAGTTGAAGCTCGAGATTAAGTGATAGTTCATTTTTCAACAAAGCTTGGGTTATACATGTACGCTGAGCTTGAGAGATGCGGGCTTGAATATCAGATCGAACTTGAACACAATAAACTTAACTCGTTCTTTTCGACTTAGCGCATCGGCTATGACATTCGCCTTGCCAGGATGGTAGCGAATCTCGCAGTCGTAGTCATTTAGAAGTTCAACCCAACGTCGTTGCCTCATGTTTAGTTCTTTCTGGTCGAAGATGTGTTGGAGACTTTTGTGGTCAGTGAAAACCACACATTTTGTTCCGTAAAAGTAGTGTCTCCAAATCTTGAGAGCAAAAACCACAGCGCCTAACTCGAGCTCATGAGTTGTGTAGTTCTTCTCATGGATCATCAACTGTCTTGACGCGTAGGCTATGACTTTGTTCCTTTGCATGAGGACACAACCAAGGCCTAAGTTTGATGAGTCGCAATATACGACAAAGTCGTCATTTCCCTCAAGTAAAGATAACACATGATCGTCACAGAGTTTTTGTTTCAAGGTCTGAAAAGCTTCTTCTTGTTTGGGTCCCCACTCAAAAGGTTTGTTCTTTTGAGTTAAGGCTGTGAGAGGAACCGCAATCTTGGAGAAGTTTGTAATAAAGCGGCGGTAATAACCCGCGAGACCCAGAAATGAACGAACCTCAGTAGGAGTAGTAGGTGTATCCCATTCCTTAATCGCGCTGATTTTGGCGGGATCTACATGAATACCTTGTTAATTGACAATGTGTCCCAAAAATCGAACTTCCTTAAGCCAAAATTCACACTTGGAGAATTTAGCGAAGACTTGTTCCTTCTTTAGGAGTTCCATTGTTAGACGGAGATGTTGTTCATGGTCAGCTCGTGTCTTTAAATAAATCAAAATGTCATCAATGAAAACGATGATGAACTTGTCCAAATTAGGCTTACAAACCCTATTCATTAAGTCCATGAAGACGGCAGGAGCATTCGTTAAACCGAAAGGCATAAGAGTGAACTCATAGTGGTCGTATCGTGTGCGGAAAGCAGTCTTGGGAATATCTTCTTCGAGTACACGAAGCTGATGATACCCAGAACGTAGATCAATCTTCGAAAAGCAGGTAGCACCCTGAAGCTGATCAAATAGATCATCAATGCGAGGTAGGGGATATCGATTTTTGATAGTGAGTTTGTTGAGCTCACGGTAATCGATACACATTCGGAAAGATCCATCCTTCTTCTTTACAAAAAGAACAGGCGCGCCCCAAGGTGAAAAGCTTGGACGAATAAATCCTTTATCAGATAACTCCTGCAGCTGCTTTGACAACTCTTGCATCTCAGATGGTGCAAGACGGTATGGAGATTTGGCAATCGGGTTGGCACCAGGTACAACGTCAATACGAAACTCAATTTGACGTGCTGGGGGTAAACCAGGTAATTATTCAGGAAACACCTCAGGATAATCCAAAACAACAGGGATGTCTTGAATAGTCTTACCCTTGACTTTCTCCTCTACGACACGTGCCAAGAAAGCCACGTAATTCTTTCATAGGTATCTTTGTGCTTGGGTGCTTGTCATCAATTTAAGGCTACTAGTGGGCCTTTCTCCACGAACCTCTAAGGTTTCACCAGTCGAAAGCGGCACACGAACAATCTTGTCAAAACAAACAACCTCTGCATGGTATTTGGCCAACCAATCCAGTCCTACTATAACATCAAAACTCCCAAGTTGCATTGGCGTGAGATCAATGGGAAAAAGGTGATTATTGAGGTTCAACTGGCAATTTCGAATGATAGAATTGAGTACAAGGGGTTCACCATTAGCTATCTCTATTGTTAAGGGCTTTCCTAGTTTTGTTCTAGGCTTTGCAAGTAAAGGTTCAAAAGCTAGTGATACAAAACTCTTGTCGGCAACCGAATCAAAAAGAATAGAAGCAAGTTGGTTGTTAACATAGAACGTACCGTTAACCACTTCGTTGCCGGCTCGCGCTTCGTTGGCGTTGACATTGAATGCTCGTCCATGAGCCGGGTTCACATTAGCCAACTTCAGGCAATTGTTCCTGTAGTGAGTCAGATCCCCACAATTGTAGCAGGACCCAGGCAGAAAGGGAGGTCGTGCAGAATTTGCTGGCTGCTGAGCAGGGTTCTGAACCACTTTATTCGGAGTAGGAGGAGAGCGACATGAGTTAGACAAATGGCCAAATATTCCACAATTGGTGCAAAGACGACACGAGGTGCAGTACCAACATATTGTTTCTTGACGGGTGGTTGCGCTGGCTGGGTAGGAGCAGCTTGATTGGTTTGTGCAACAGCAGCAAAGTTCTTGGAAGAATTGTGTTTCCTAGACTTCTTTGAGTTTTCATCCTTCCTTCCCTTCTGTTTCTCAGTCTTGGCAGATGATTTCTTGTCACCCTTGCGGTGGAGTTTACCCTTCATGATTTGAGACCCAGTCAAGGTCGCAGCTAGCTCAATGGCTTGTCTCACAGTGGTAGGGTTGCGGCCGGTGACAATATCCTGAACAGGATCAAGAAGACCATCTATGTATTTCTCAATCGCCTTGTCCAGAGGCGTGACCATGGTGGGACACAACAGGCTCAGTTCTTCGTATCGGTCCGTGTAAGCACGATGCTCTCCACTATTTTGCTTAAGATCGTGGAATTCATTTTCCAGTGCCCGTAGTTCATGACGAGGACAAAACTCCTTCATCATAAGAGCGCGAAGCTCTTCCCATGTTTGAGACATTGCCACATCGGCACCCATATCTCTCATCACACCATTCCACCATGTAGGCGCCCTGTTCTGAAATACATTGGATGCAAACTCAACCTTTCGCTCATTCGGGCATTGAACGTGACGAAACGTGTTTTCGAGACTCTCGAACCACTGTAGGAGCCCAGAAGCTCCTTCAGACCCAGAAAATTGGAGCGGTTTAGCCGAATTGAATGTCTTAAAGTTGCACGGAACAGGTGCATTGTTATTGTTGTTGTTGTTGGCTCGGTTTAGCCGGGTTACTAGGTTTGGAAGTACTGCAGCGACTTGCTGAGCGATCATGGCTGCCATAGCGGCATCTTGAGTTTGATCACGTCGAGGAGGCATTCTATAAGAAAAGGGAACACAAAGAAATGTGTGAGATTGGCATTTGGCTAAAACAAAAGGAGTATTGAAAATATCGACAAAGCATAAGGGTGGTGGTCATTCGTTTGTTTCTCAAAACAATCAAACGACACACTGTTACTTATCAAAGTACATGGGTCTTTATAATGTATAGCGAAGACATGCTTTAGCCTATAAGTAAATGACACACCCCGACTACGTAAAGCAACCAATCGCGGCGGAAACGTCGGGGAGTCGTGTGGAAGAATTATTGTTTCACAACACATGATAATTAGAGTTTAGTTTTACAAATAAAAGAAATTATTACATTGTCTTGATTCAAACAGAAACAAAACATAAAGATAATAAGTTTCTTGATTTTAGATTTCTAAGGCCCAAGTCGCCCTAAGTGAAGCACGCTCATATCAGACATTCGCTCCTGAAACATATGTGAAAGTAAATACGTCAGCATAAAAATGCCTGTGAGTAACATAGGTTTAGTGTTGGAGATTCATGACTTAGAAAGTTATAAGAAATGTTTTCGAAAAGTAGTCATCAACCTGATAAAATGTTTCCTTTTATGAAATCAAATGAAAATCAATATGAAAATCAGATGATGTAAAAGAATGATGTATGGTTAAGTAAATAACCAAATGAAAATAATATGTGTAAATTATGTCATGTCTTGTCCTTGATAAAGTGGTTTAGATAAGGCCATGATATGTAACATAATAAATGCACCTATATATAGGGAGTACCAGCGGCGTATCCACCATGCCTTTATCATATTACACACGTCTCGTTATTCAAATCACTTATCGAAAACCATCAAATAATGTGTTGTTTAAATCAATGTCAAATGTCATATGTATATAATGTCCAATGTCAAGTATAAACCATGTCTTGTATGGCAAGTAAATAGTATTTACTCAAGCCAAATGCATAATGCTCTGCATATTTAATTGTCTTGTATAAAACAAGGTCTTTGAATAAACAAATGTCTAAATCAAAAGTTACGTTTTGGTTACCATTGCTTTTATCGATATGAACACTTATCAGATTTGTTTATCGCATACATTCAAGCCTTGAGACTGTCTCATTAACCCTTATCAGGATCAAGGTTTATCGAAAAAAAAATGTTATCGGATTCTGTCATTCCCTAACATTGCCCAACAAGCCTGGGGAGCAGGAACAGGATTTGTCAAGTCCTATGGTGCCATTACATACTACCGGTAAGCGCGATCACTGTTAATGGATGTATTATTGTCCCGTTAAACATATCAAATGTCATTTTCAATGTAAGCATATTATGAAAATGTTTGAAAACCATGTAATAGACATACTAAGTCAATATATCAAGTAAAAATGTTTTTTGTTTTTGAAATAGTGTATTATATGTACTATGTAACAAAACATGTATAATGTCATGAAAATGGAAAGTAAAATTATGCACATATGTTTCACCCCAAAACATCTGAAAAAGTAAAAGAGGGGACTATGTACTCACTTTTGGGTGCGTTTTTATGTGTTAACACAATCCCACAAATTGTTTATATGTCCTAAATTAAATAAGAACGATTTAATAATCAAAACTTACAAAATACCTAAGTTTCTCCAATAATTAGAATTTTCACATAACTTTGAGATTTTATCGAAAAGTCTTTGTTTTGATTATGTTGGTGTATTTATATATATGTGTTCATATATATTACGATTTTCGCGACTTGAACGATTTTAGTGGTGACCCTTAATATGTTATATCCATTATCACACCCGTTTATAGGCAATATATATATATACATAAATGTGAACATATAAACAAATATCGTCATACACGTATTTTGTTAACTTATATAAATTTTCATTTTTAAAGCATCCATACATGAAATAACTTTTCTAGTTAACCTATGTATCATTTCATGCTCGACAAACAAGTTATACATATAATGCAATATTTACCGTTTTAACCGCACAAGTGTACATGCATAGTTTAAACTTCTACTAGCATGTTATCATCTAGCATTAATCACATATCACATCATAATATACCAAGTTCACTTTTGAACAACCCATGTTCGTGTACATTGAAATTTGCGTATTTAGCGTTTTCAGTATCGTTTTCGGGCGTCGGAAGTCACGTATGACTAGCCAAACACCAAAGATACATAATTTAAGTTAAAATACTTATTTTTATATCAAAAATATCAGTTTATTTACTGATCTAAAACAGTTTTATAAAAATCACTTGAAAAGGCGATTTTTACCGTTTTTAACGCATAGTTTTGAACCGAACTTTACCATAAGCATCCCAAATCGAAATGAATTCATATTTTTCACAATACATGTTATATACTGACCAAAACAATAATTTTAATCATATATATTCAGGTCTCATAAATAGCAAAAAAAATCATGCAAAAATCCCCCGATTTACTACTTTTCAATCCTTAAGTACAACATGCAAAGCTATCAAGTTATGACATAATTTTTATAACTTTAAAATACATCAAATAACTTTATTTTACAATTTTATTTACGGATTTGAATGAACATTTATCATATCATGTATAAATCATCAAACCCTTGCATTTTAACTATCATTCAAGTACATGCAACAACTTAAAAACTAGTAGACTTCATGACAAAGCTTCATGCTATTTAACACTTCAAATATTATTATTTTTAGTGTTTAGGACCTGATTAAAAATCATTCTAATCATGTCATATTTTATTCATCATTTCATGTCCATACATCCACATGCATGTCTAAGTACAAGCATCTAATTGCATCATCTTTCAATAAATCATACAAGAGTTTATCTCTATCATATATACATACACATCCACGGCCATATATATATACACACATATATACATTTTTATTTTATTTAACAACTCATTTGTTTTAGTTTTCAAGTTTGTGTTTGATCCCAAGAACAAGAGAAACTCTCATCATCATCAAGATCACCAAAAATGAAGAAAAAGGATTTCAAAATAAATTTTTATACCTTCAGGATCTTGATGGGTTTTTGACAAGGTGTGATGATATGGAGCTTGGTTCTTGCTTGAAACACCTTCAAATCACCTTAGGATCTTCAAAAGTGCATGGAACAAGCTTGGAATGAGCTTGAATCTTCAAGGGAGGTGCTTGAATTTCGAAAATGGGTGTGTGTGTGTGTGTACGGTTTAGAGTGAGAGAGAGAATGGAAGATATGTTTTGATTAAGTTTTCTTATTTTATGGGGGATATTGAAAGATTTATTGAACATAAATCTTCACAATCTTGCATGACCAACAAATGTATGAGAGAGGAGAGAGAAGGTGATGCATGGCTGCCAACAAGTCCCTCTCTCACATATATACACGCATACATATGTATATATAACATATATTGGCCAAAAACTTGTATTTAACTAGATACCGGGTGTTTTATCTAGCGTTTTTATCCCGTTTTATTGCGTTTTAAATTATTTTTGACGCTCTATAAAATTAAAATCACCAAAATATTGTTGGACAATGTTTTATTTGTCTGGACACGCAGCATTGTCGGTATTTGACAGTACGCGCTTAAATTCGCGAAAATAGAGTTTTTAAGTGTTTTAAATAATTTCTCTTCACGAACATGACTAAATATAATATTTTAATCATAACGGACTATTTTTTGGATTTTAACATTATTCGAGCGGTCACCGACGTTCGTTTCGCATTTTAACCGTTACGCGATAAGCATTTATTTTAAAATTGCCAACACAATTTTTAATAAATTTTAAATGTATCAACACATCAAATAACATCAAAATACATTAAATTTAATATAATTTTCCTTTTTATTTAATCATAACGCGTGTCACATTAGTACAGGTTCAAAATATTCGGGTGTCACACTGCGAGTATGTACTGAATTGATATCCTGCTTAGTTATACTGATATTTATACCTTGCATTGTAGGGTCTTGAACGCTTGACACATCTCCACGTCATGGCCTGTGAATCCGTGAAGACGCTGGAGGTCAAACTGAAGAAGGTTGAGACCACCATTGTGGACTAGGGGAAGATTGTCGACGCTATGTCACAGCACTATGAAGATAAGTTCAAAGCGGTGACCCGGGATGCTAAGCTTGCCGTGGAGAAGGCTACACAAGAGGCTCAGGCCAAATTGGATGTTGCTCAGTCCAACATGAGCAGGATTTGATCTCCTACCGGGAAGGCCTCAAGGGATTCCGTCGTTATCTCCCTCCTCCATCCCAGGTTGAAGATGGCCTATGAAGCCAGAGCTATGGGTTTTGAATGCCCAACCTGGTCCATTGGAGCATGGGAGGTAAAATTGAAGGATATCGATGATAACCTTGTGGAGTATCCTTCCAAGCCAGCAGTTGAAGAGCCTTCGAAGGCGGCTGAGGTGGCAGCTGATGCGGGCAGCAAGGCTAGTGAGGATCCTGGGGCTAATGCTAGAGTGGATGCTGGTGATGTTGGTGGTGATGGAGAAGGCATGGGTGGTGATGCTGCCAAGGATGCTGCTGAAGGTGTTGCAGCATAAGGGCAGCGAAGTGGGCGACGATGGATGTTGATGCCTAGGCCGGAGCCCAATTTTTAAATTTGATGGTCTGTAATCCATAAACAAGTTACTTTTCCTGCACTTGAACAATTTATATTTCCTGCACGTAGATACAATTTGACGGCCAAAGGTGGAGGGATCATGGGTTCCAAGACGAAGCCCTTGATCATCAACATTTATATGTTTTAGAAACTTAATCATGTTCTTGGTGGATTGGTCTCAGTTTGAGACGAAACCAAGAACACAATCTTTTGGGATGTTAATAAACTAACCTTTATGCCTTATCTATTATTGTTATGCTATTCTTTTGAAAAACATGTTTTGAATATCCTGATCGAATATCCAGGTCATGATACTGATATAATGTTCAACACTTTGTCATCAAAATGTTAGATCATTTAGATAAGGCCTTCAAAAATTGAAGAATAAAAAATCATACCAGAAGCACTTAGGAAATAATTTCCAACTTCAATCTTTGAAGCATTTGTGATGTCCCCTTTCTGTGTAGAATATTGTATCAACATACTTGAGTACTACTTCCTTAGTAACTGAACTTCGTAACTTTTTATCAATAGAATCATAGTTTGTCATATCCCTTGAACTTGTCCGTAAATTTTAGTTTTGCTAGGGTCAATACCTTAATGTACTGGGGATAAACCCTTAATTCGTGCGCTATAGGCGAGGGTGTATTAACTCCAAGACTTTGAAAGGTGAAAACCTTTAAGCCTTAGAGAGTATGAAAATACCCTTTCGTGAGAGAGGGTGATCAATCCTCATATACCGTAAGGATCCGGGATATAACCAATAATAACGATATTGTCAGCCACTGTTACATGAACTGGTTCCGCCATCTTGAACTATGCCTGGATAACTTGCACTCCAGATGGGGTGTTTAAACCCAATTCGGAAGAAATGTGAATAACTTTAAACCTGTGAAGGGATCTGAATCCCTTAAACGTGAGAGAGAGGGCCAATCCTCTAGTCTTTCGATTAATCTTGAGCAAATATCCTAGAGTATTATCCTGAAGTATATCCCTACAAGACATCTTCAAACTAGGGTGAGAGTGGGTGTTAGCTTGGCTAACACCCCTCCGATGCTTAAGTCAGTATAGGGTTTCAAAATAATAGTAAGTAAATTAAGTCAAAGTTAAGGTAGAAGCCATACCATCCTGAGTTAGAATTCAAATTCTAAACTCACTTGTAATAGGCCTTAAAGTGTATGGCGTTCCAAGTTCTTTGTATCATATCTCCCTTCATGGTCTTCAGCCGATATGCTCCCTTTCCTGATTCTGACTCAATCTCGTATGGCGCTTCCCATTTTGGAGCTAACTTCCCATCAGCAAGATTAGTTATATTCTGAAACGCTTTTCTTAATACCCTGTCTCCAACCTGTAACCTACTTGTTCTTAAATTTTTGTTGTATGACTTGGCTATCCTTTGTTGGTATGCTGCCATCCTTAGCTTTGTTGCATCCCTCGTTTCATCAACGGTGCCTAATTCCTGACATAAGACTTCAGGATTTGTTACAGGATCCCGTAGACTTGATCTAGCTGTTGGTATCAACATTTCTGTTGGAATCACTGCTTCTGCTCCAAATACCAACAAGAACGGGGTCTGACCAGTAGCATTCTTCATAGTTGTTCTGTCTACCCATAGGACAATGGTAGTTCCTCTGCCCATTTTCCTTTTTTGGAACCTAACTTCTTTTTCAGGTTAATTACAATTATGATGTTTGAGGATTCTGCATGTCCATTAGCTTGAGGATGCACCGATGTTGATGTGATCGTTTTGATTCCCCAAATCTTACAAAAACCTGTAGTTCTTTTGCTGATGAATTGGGAGCCATTGTCGCAGATTATCTCGGCCGGTATCCCAAAACTTGTAAGGATATTCCTCTTGATAAAAGACACCACTTCTTGATCCCTAACTTGGACAAACGCTTCTGCTTCAACCCACTTGGAGAAAACAATCTATCATTGCTAGCATGAAAACCTTTCCACCAGGAGCCTTTGGGAGTTTCCCACTATATCCATCCCCCATTTCATAAATGGCCAAGGAGATATGATAGGATATAACAGTTCTGCGGGCTGATGCAGTATATTGCTATGTCTCTGACATGCATCACACTTCTGGGCATACTCCATAGCAGCCTTTCTCATCGTTGGCAGTAATATCCTGTTCTTAAGACTTTTGAAAACAAGACTCTCTCTCCACTATGGTTGCCACAGTCTCCTTCATTTATATCCTGAAGCACCTCCTTAGTTTCGGGATCTTCCAAACATCTTTGGTATGGACCTGCAAGAGATTTCTTGTACAAGATATTTTTTATTATTATAAAGCGAGATACTTTCATTCAGAAAGCCTTAGGATTCTCATCCTTTGGAATATCTCCTTCTTGTAGGTATTTCATGATCGGAGCCATCCAGGATTTAGGATTCTTCCCAGGATATCCATCACCAGGATCCTCGATACTTGCTACTTCTTTATCCTGTGATTTAAGATATCCCATCACAGGATGCAGTATTGGTATCCTAATTACTTCCAGTATCCTGACATTAGATCCTAAATTTGCTAGAGCATCCGCTTCTGCATTCTCTTCCCTTGGTACCTGTTCAAGTGTAAATACATCGAAATATCGTGCTAATTTTTTAACAATCTCAAGATATTCAGCCAACTTTTCACCTTTTACTGCATAAGATCCACTAAAATGGTTAGTAATTAATAGGGAATCAACATATACTTGTAAGCATTTAATATTCATACTTCTAGCTAGTTCTAATCCTGTTATTAAAGCTTCATACCCGACTTCATTATTCGTAGCAGGAAATTCACATCTAATAAACTTTTACTAACATAATAAACAGGATACTGCTGACCTTCATAATCCTTTACCAAGACCGCACTTACTGCATTCCCTGATACTACAAGATACAGGGATAGAGGTTCACCATCTTCAGGTTTCATTAGTAGAGGTGATTTGATATCTAGGATAGCCCTGATCTGATCTGGACTTGCTTCTATCCCTCTCTTGGTTACCATATATCCCAAGAATTTTCATGCCCCCACTCCGAAATGGCACTTGGCAGGATTTAGCTTCATATTATACTGGTCCATGATATTGAAGGCACATTCTAGATCCTAGAGGTGATTCTTCAATTTCTTGGATTTCACCACCATATCATCGATATATACTTCCATAGTGTCCCCCAGCTTATCCTTGAACATCATGTTGACCAGCCTATGATATGTTGCACCTGCATTTTCTAAACCAAAAGGCATAGCTGTATAACAGTATATACCTGTTGGTGTCATGAAAGTCGTATCCTCCTGGTTGGATGGTTCCATTTGGATTTGTTGTAATCCCAAGGATGCATCCATGAAAGTCAGCATTTCATGTCCAGTAGTAGCATCCACCATGGAATCTATATGAGGTAGTGGAAATGGTTTTTTCGGAAAAGCTTTGTTAAGATTTGTGTAGTTAACACAGACTCTCCACTTTCCATTCTTCTTTTGGACCACCACCACATTTTCTAGCCACTTAGGAAATTTGACCTCCCTAATCATCTTGGACTTCAATAATCTTTCTACCTCCTCTTGTATGATAGCATTCCTTTCCATAGCAAACTTCCTTCTTTTTTTGTTGAACAGGCCTGAAAGACTTATCAATTCCAAGTTTATGAGCTATGATATCTTTCGATATACCTGTCATATCCTCGGGCTTCCATGCAAACGTGACCATCCTCCATTTCAGAAAGTTAGTGAGTTGTTTTTCAATATCCTGAGGGATATTGGTTCCTACAAGCACCGAGATATACGGATTATTTTCATTGAGGATAACTTTTTTGACATCCTGGTCTGATGCCTCCATGATATCCTATGCTTGTATCCTTAATTGCTATCCTGCCTGGGATTTTGTTGAGGCTTTCATTGAAGAGGAGTAGCATTCCTTCGCCTCCTGCTGGTCATTTTCAACTTTGACTACTCCCCAAGGAGTAGGGATCTTAACACAATGATGGTAGGTAGAAGGTACGACTTTCATGCCATGAATCCATGGCCTTCCTAATATACTGTTATAGCAGGACAACGAATCCATGACACAAAAAAGTGGCATTGAGTTTACTCCCTCAACATTTACAGGCAGCTTTATCTCTCCGACGGTATTCTTTGCTTCACCACTGAATCCTACGAGCACCGTTGACTTTGAGGTACTTTCGGCTTCCGGGATATTCATCCTTTTCAAGGTCTCCAGCTGAATGATGTTGAACGAGCTACCGTTGTCTACCAATATCCTACGTACAAAATGGTTAGCAATATACAAAGTAATTACCAGACCATCATGGTGAGGATCCTGGATGTTATCCCGGTTGTCGCTATCGAATGTTGTCACTTTGTCATTCGTGAGCATTGTCATCCTGGTTGGTTTTTCTCCTCTTTCTGCCTTTGCTTCTTTAGCATGTCTTTTAGCTACAGAATAAGAAGTCGCACATATATCGGACCCCGCAGATATAAAATTGATTATCTTGGCATCTGGTGGCGGGGACGCTGCTCTTTCAGGATCCTTGTCAGTATCCTGACCCGTATTCTTCCTTTTCCCAAGATGTTCCTTCAAGTAACCCTTGCTCAACAAATAACTTATCTCCTTCCTCAAGGCTATACAGTCTTCTGTCATGTCTCCAAAGTCTTCGTGAAAGGCACACCATTTGGACTTATCCTTCCAGTCAGCCTTTTGTTGATTCTTTCTTGGCCATCTTGCCTTGTCTCCTAGACCCTGCGTGGCATACATTAGTTCAGGAATGTTACCGAAAAACAATATTTTGATGATTCAAGATATTCTTCTCCATCCTGATCCTCAACAACATCACTCTTTTGTTGTCATTTTTGTATAAGACTTGGAACGGTGTGGTTTAGACGAGGATTCTAACTTCCTGTTTGTTGATACATATGTTGAGGATGCATTCATCCTCTCTTGCATTTTCTTATTGTCCTCAAGCCTTATGTATCTCAAGGCCCTATCCGAGCCTCGTCCAAGTTCCTGCAAGGATTCATTACTTGATCCTAATAGAATTGGGAATCCTTCTGTAATCTCATCTTGAATGCTTGTACTGTCGTAGCAACATCAAGATTCGAGATATCCAAGGATTCCCTACTGAATTTGTTAACATAATTCCTTAGGGATTCTTGTGGTCCCTGTGTTATCCTGTAAAGGTCACTTGTTAGTTTCTCAAAGCTCCTGCTACAAGAAAATTGATTGTTAAATAAGTTAACTAGATGAGCAAAGGAAGTAATAGAATAAGGTGGGACATTTAGAAGCCATTTCAAGGCTGATCCTGTTAAAGTGGAACCGAAGCTTTTGCATAGGCATGCTTCTTTGAGGTCCGTCGGGATAGGATTTATTTCCATCCTTTCCCTATATTGGGCAACATGCTCCTCAGGATCAGTTGTTCCATCATCTAACTTCATGTTAGGAGTTTGGAATCTCTTCGGAATTTCTGCATCGCAAATATGGCGAGCAAAGCGGGATTTATTATGACTATCCTGGGATACTTTTGGTATAGGCTTCACTACCCTAGGCACACTTGATATCATGTCCTTCAATTTCTGGAGTACTCTGGACAATGCCGATGTTGCACTTGTATCCAGCGAAAGTTCAAAGTTGTTAGCAGTAGGCGTATTAGTGTTAATGGACAAGTTACCAGCTTGGCGATTTTAGCCATATCCATGATCCCTTGCAGTCGATATCCTGGTCGATGAGGGGATTTATGGGATATTACTCTGGGAGTGACTCGGTATGACGTTGCCCTGATTATCCTTAGTATATACTATTGAATTAAAGTTTAGCATCCTGGGCTGTAAATGGGTAACAATATCCTCAGCAGGTCTCTTGGAGTTGGACTTCAAGAGTTGTATTTCCTTCATCATGAGCTAGTTAGTTTTGCTGCTGTTTCTTCGTTTGATCCTGTATATTACCAAACAAAGATAAAATTTCATCATTAGAAGCAAAAATCGTGGTTCTTCCTGAGACTCCGGATTTGGAAGCATTTCGAGTAGCAGTAGTGTCTCGAGCTGTTTGGCTTTCATTCCTCCTTTGGGAAGTCTGGACTGGTGGAGGTGGAAGAAGTAATGAACCAGTTGTAGCAGAGGTTGATGTAGGCATCAAATTAGAGCTCAAGCATGACTGAGAAGCCATCAAAAATAATCTTGCAAAAAGATTAGAGAATAAAGAACCGATTAGTGTTTCCAACAAAGTTTTGATTAAAAATAACACCACTTGCCCACGGTGGGAGCCAAATTGTTTTGGTAAAAAATTACCGAAGCAATTTAGTGATCAAACTTAGTACGTGAGGTAGCGTGCTATTGTGGTTTGTAAAAATATGTTGAGCTGATTGATTATGAAAAGAGTTCCAGGATAATGAACTATATCAAAATGACAAGTAAATGCAATAAAAGTAAATGTTGACACGGGATGTACGAGAAAAGCCCTTGATCAATCTAGATCTCTGACATAAAACCTTGGGAGCTGACAATCGTCGTCTGCCTTGTTCTTCTTATTCTTGAATATCCAGGATACAATGTAGGATAATGCGCATATTGCTACTAAGTGTTACAATGATTGCTAGTTGTGAGTGTGAATGTGTGATTTCTAGAAAGAAATGGGTATTAGTTAGAGAGCTCAAAGTGAAGTGAGTTCAAGTGTTGTGTCCTACGATCTGGCTTATAGTTTTTATAGTTACAATAACAAACAACTTCTCCTATAAACTAGGGATACTTCTGAATATTTCCTCTTGAACATTAGAGACCTATTCTTCTAGTTTCAACGTCTATTTCCCAACTAAATTGAGCGAGTCTTTAGGAGAAAGGGTCCTTGTGAACATTGTGATCCTGCAGCCATAACCTGCAAGCAAACTATTAGTAACTACCAGGATACTACTTCAGCATGTTACCAATATCCTGGCTCGGTATCCTGTTCATAATCAGCTATCATAAATTCAAGATATATCGTCAGGACATAGGCTCAGAATTCCACCCATAACAATAGATAACCTGTTAATGTGGATCAAACTCCAAAGAAAATATAGAGAAACAAGATGAAATTTTGAGAGAACTTGACACTTAATATTATTTTCATTCATAATCTAATTATAGGAGACTAGGGCACTCGCAAGTAAGGCCAAACCGGGTTCAAAACAGCGCCAGAACACCGTTGCCCCCTACGGGTATGGCTGACGGGTTCGGCTAGCCAGCTCTACAACCCGAGTAGATTTGTGTTTCAATGTTTGACCATGCATTTTTTGACCGTTCAATTTGAATTTTACCTTTGCTTTTTATTAAAAAAATCAAATAACTTTCTCTATTTAACCAACTCATTCCTTTATTTTCATCTACCATATCCACATAAACCCTCTCAATTTTTTATTTCCATCTAGCAAACTTCCTCAATTTTTTATTTCCATCTACACCATCCACATAAACTCCTCTCAACATGTTAAGGAATATGTGGACCGAATAAGAAGACATTGCGTTGGCTATGTCTTATGTTATAACACATCATGAGCGATTGTCCACTAGTCGAAGGGTTTCGTTTTGGAACCTGGTTTTCCAACAATTTTGTCTCCATGTTGGTGAGACCACCTGAAACTTGGATCAACTAAACTACCGTTTCTCGTTTATCCTTTTCAAATGTTTATGTCACACCCCAACCGATGGTGGAAACATCAGGGCGGGATGAAATAGATTGCAAAAGGCTTCATAACATTACTTGTGATAATATTTAATAAACAAGTTTCCATTACATTACTAAGGCAAAATACATTGTCTTGAAACAAATACAACAAGTTGAACAAAGAAACAAAATTCAACAACGAATACTAAATTTAAAGTGGGTTTCTAGTCATCCTACTAGATTCCGTTCATCATCATCGTCGTCAAATTCCTTTAATATGTATTAAAGTACATGTCAGCACATAAAGTATTGGCGAGCATAAAAGTTTGAGTACTAGAATAGGTATAAACATTTTAAACAAATCCACAAGGCAAAATCGGATACTAAGACATAACAATACTAGCACGCATCTTATAATTGTCAACCCAATGTGTCCCACTAGCGTAATCTTGTCGTAGCAACGACAAGACCGTTTTGTTTAACTTAACATGACCTCAAGAATATGGGCGGTGTGTTAATCCTAAAGCGGTTTAATTGGTTAAGAGAGGGTTGCAAAGTTAATGATCATATAGAATACAAGAATGAGTATAGAATATAATAACTAGAATATATAAGAAGTATCATGTTTTTTTACGGATAGAGTATGTATGTACACCAGTTTAATCGTGATTATGTGAGTTTGTAATATAGTGTACATGTTGCACCCAAAGTGTGTAAAATGGTAAATGCGATCGAGTATACTCACTGTTTTGCAAAGATTTCCGATTTGACACGAGTTGACAAGTTGATGAGAGCGGAGCACCGAAGTTACCCACATTAGGAAAACGAAGGTGTATGAGTATTCGGAGTTTGTGGGGAGTTCGTATTCAGAATTAAGTATAAAAAGTTCGGATTAGAATCACAAACGAGGAGTCTAGAACTAAGAAAGTACAACCTAAGTCCTTGACCTCTAATCATAACCCGATTAGCATCAAGAATTCAGTTAGATATATTAGGGTTTTTTACATATTTCCCCCTCTTAAGATGGCAATTACATATTTCCGCAAACAAAAAAATCAATTACATATTTCCCCTTCCTAACCCATATGAATTACATATTTCCCCTTTTTATTAAAATTACTCTTATTAAATATTATTTTACCCTTAATGAACTTATTAAATGACTATTTACATATTTCCCCTTTCAACCATCACCATTTTTATTGTTTACCTGATTTTTAATTTTATTTTTCATGATCAGCGATGGTTTACATAATTTATAAATGAACTTATTAAATAATATTATTTTATTAATATCACTTAAAAGTTTACATAATTTTTATAATATTATTAAGAAGTAGGTTTTATTAGCATCACTTGAGAGTTTTCATAATTTATAATGATTTTAGATACCAAAGCAACATTAAAACAGAGACAAGAAATTAAAATTTAGTGACATGGGGTAAAGAATGTATATTATCTAAAAGTCATTATAAATTATAATTGTTGTTAAAAGCTAAACCATTTTGTTGATTATAAAAAATAATATTAAAATCAGGTAAACAACAAAAATGGTAATGGTTGAAAGGGGAAATATGTTATTAGTTATTTAATAAGTTTATTAAGGGTAAAATAGTAATTAATAAGAGTAATTTTAATGAGAAGGGGAAATATGTAATTCATATGGGTTATGAAGGGGAAATGTGTAATTGAATTTTTTGTTTGAAAAAATAGGTAATAAGCCATTTTATGAGGGGGGATATGTAAAAAAACCCAATATTATATAAATTAATGAAGTTGAGCATGGAGGTAAGATTAACCTCATCTTATGATTTACCAAAGCACAAGGTCATCAACTTAGTTGATGACCCGGTTTGTCATGAATAAAAAATAAACTAATTAGTTTGTCAACTAGCCAAGTAAGATTAACCCGGGTATTTCATACCCGTCATGGCAAATGTTAGAGGTGTGGCGGGGTTATGTTACTTTGGTTCTTAGAAGCTACTTGATGTCACTAGTTGACAAGTGTGAACAAATGAGATTTTGTGGAACTAATTCATATAACAAAAGCTTTCAGGGTTCACATCCAACTCATGCACAAGACCTTCATCATAAGAGTTGAAACTTGGATGGATTTCAATCACTTAGGACATTTAAAAATAATTTAAATAAGATTTGAGCTTTTATTCTTGATGGAAAACAACCTCAACACAAACCCAAAACTATGAACTAAGTTGGGAGCTTGGTGAGCACAAATTTACACCAAGTTTTTAATCTGAACAACAAATAAATAAGAATGTAAATTCTCAATAGAAAGTTTTCAACTTTTTGGAGCTCATGTGGTGGGGTTCCACCTTAGTTTGCCATGGCAAACTTGTGAAAACCTTTCTAAAGGTTATCCAAGAAGTTTAGAACATAAAAGAAAGAAGAAAAGAAAGAAAGAGTGAGTGGAAACTCACTATGAACAATTTGGAGTTCACTGTTCTGCTTGAGATGACTTGAGAGAATGTGAGGATTTGAAAGTTATTTGAGTATAGGAAAAGGATTTAGGAGAGTTAGGGGTCTGGTATTTATAAGTTAATGATATGCGTCAAATACAACATATAAATTGTATCAAATACAGTGTAAAATCAACCCTTTTTAGTACTACTGTTGGAAAAAGTGTGTTTCTTTGTATACTTTTGATTTTCAGGATTAAAAGAGCTTAATTGTACAAAAGGAACAAATTAACGACAAAATACAACATAAGTATAGAAGACGGGAAGACAACACATTATACCAACTTTCTGAGCTTCACCCCAAGACTAAAAACAACGAATCAGAAGTCAAAGAACGGAGCCGTGACTTGTCGGCATGGGATCGTGCCCCTTTAAGATTCCATAGCAGAAGAAGACAAACATATGCAGACAAGAGACATATGGTCGTGCCTTGGAGATGGGTCATGGTCAACTTCCATATTTGCATATCTAGGATAGTACAACAAGTACAATGGCCACGAGGCCGTGCCGTTGACAGACAGGGCTGTGTAGCAGACTAATCTAACATACACATTAAATGAAGACAGAGAAGGAAGACACGGGTCATGCCCGCAGGGCACAGGGCCGTGTTAAGGGTCTGTTTCCAGCTAGAAATAGGGGTGCTTGGTTTCATTCCAACTCATCCCATGGCAAACCACTTCTCTCACACCTACCACCACTCCAACACCACAATACCACCATCGTCCACCATATTCACCCATCATCCATCCTAGAGTGTGTGTAGTAGTTTCGGGATCCAAGATTGATTGTAAGAGGTTTTTTTTTCAAACAAAGGTCATGCTTGGCTAATCTTTTACATCACTTGGTGATGACAAGTTATTATGTATTACTTTTGATTTCCTAGTTTTGGTTAACTTTTTAATTGGATATGTATTAATGACATTAACAACTAGTTTTTTATATTGAAAGTGAACTTTATTCTATCATCTCTTCATGTTTCGTTGATTCACTCATTCGTGTCTTTACGGTCTATATAAAGCACGTTAACTGCCTGGAAGGGGGTTAGAAGGGTGGTATGGGAAAAGTTCTTGCCTCGTTCAGTGTATAGATCCTGCACGGACTTGGTTCAAGCTTATTAGGAGTTCCTTTGAGGCAGATAGCATCAAATCAGGGGAAGTAAGAAAGGCTTGAATCCCTTATAAAGAAACTATTATTAAAACTTTAAACCGGCCTTACGGAACGGTATCCCTACTAGCGTTGCTTCCAAAAGAGGGACATACCACATTTTACATTAATAACTTACATAATTATCTTTTAATATTCTGGTCTTGCGAGACTGTATCCCTGCTGACTCAGACTAATACGGGTGAAGGTAGTGTTGCCTCCAAAAGTGGGACATGCCACTTTAACTAAGATAATCTCTTAAAAACCCAAAGCGTGGAAATCATCAAAGGATGCGTAACTAATGAGTCGGAACCAACTGATTCTATCTTGTCTATTTGTTTCTTTTGTTACTTTAGTTATTTCTTTTTACTTGTTAAAAACCTTTCCTAAAAATTTAAGTAGCTTAGACGTCGACGATATTACGGTATGAAAAGCTCTTGTTTCCTTGGACGACCTCGGTTCTTATAAATTTAAAGCTTGAATAAACGAGTGAAAAGTACTTAAAATATATCTAAAATCATACACGCTCGCATCACGTCAAGTTTTTTGGTGGCATTGTCAGGGACACAAGAATTTAAAGAAAGTTTAAAATCGGCGACCTAATCATTTTTATGCATTTTTTTCTTTTTAGGTTTTTCTTCTTTTTCTAAAATTTTTCTTTTCTCTGCAGAAAAAACACGGGCCGTGTCTATTCTCTAATAACCCCAAAACTATTTTTTGCCATATAGGAACTGCAGCACAGGGTCGTATGATCACTACACGGGGCCGTGTCTTAGCAACGGTTTCAAGAAAATAGTGTCGTCTGATCCCAGTGGTTAAAACCTAATCTGTCAATTATGGATGTTAATGATTATTTTTACCCTCGCCACTCTTACGGTGAATGATGTCAAATATGTGGTGGAATTCATAAAAATTTAGAATGTCCCATTCTAAAAACTAATCCCCACTATTTAGATCCATCGTTTTCCTGTGACGATCACCTTAAGATGGGCGGAAGTAAAAACAATAATTACCATCCTCTTGAATTCCATCAACCCTCTTCCATAGGAGACATAAGTTCAGAAGAACTATGTCAAATAGACAAGAGGATTCTCCAAAAACTCAAAGAAATAGAATCCATGATGAAGGCGTGATATTCATCAAAGAACAAGAATAACGGAGATTCGATGGAACCACATTCGGGAATAAACAATACCGAAGCCCACAAATCTACCCTAACTCCATGCGAAATCAAAGATGATAATCGTCCCTATATCGACCTCACAATGAAGGACTCCTTTAAGGTTTGTGAATCTCACACCAACGATTTAGACCTGAGCGAGTCAACTCACACCTTCTTTACCAAGAGCACAGAAAAGGTAAATAAAGGACGGTTTTGAACTCCTACTCTCAGTTTCTACCTTTCCGACAACCTCTTGTGTCTTCGTATCTCTCGCCGGAACCTAAGGTACATTAAAAACTTTGGTGTTGTTCTAACCAATAAGGAGCCACCTGATAAAACACAGTTCCTTAAAAAGACCGACATAACTTTATAAGTTCCCTAAAACACGAGGTCGTGCTCCATAAACATGGGTCGTGCCTCACCTATCTTCCCAACATGAGGGCGTGTTAAAACGACAGGGGTCGTGCCTCCCGGACCTTTTAGCATGGGGTCGTGTCTATCTGGACACGACCTGTGCTTCACTAATAGACAACATTCTCTGACTCATGCAGAAGACACGAGGTCGTGCCTCCTAGGCATGGGGCCGTGTCAATGTGCTGTCACTTTCTATAAAGTCAGCCATGAGAAGAATGTTTGGACCCATTTCTAAAAGACCAAGATCCTGCCTGATCTCTCGCACATACCTGAAAAGTTAGTTTCTGAAAAAGGTTTCCTCAAACCTTCTTGTCTTTGCCACTTTTAGTCATTTCTCCTTCTTCAACCTTCCAACCTCCATTAAAGCTTGAAGCTTTAAGCTTCAAAAGCTTTAATTATTAGGTTAAGAATATGGTTTTTAGCCCAAATTTTTACGAAACTACTATTATACAACAATGTTTTTAAGTTTCTTACGTTTAGAAAAGTAAAAATGAAACAGTATTAAACTTAAGAGAAAGTTTCATGGGGCTAAAATACTAGAGTTGTTGAAGCAGCACGGGTCGTGTAACTCTCTTGTAACTCAAAAACTTTAACGAT
The DNA here is from genome assembly GCA_947069175.1 of Scalesia atractyloides. Classification (NCBI taxonomy): domain Eukaryota; kingdom Viridiplantae; phylum Streptophyta; class Magnoliopsida; order Asterales; family Asteraceae; genus Scalesia; species Scalesia atractyloides. The sequence goes on from CAMTDV010000030.1 coordinate 37,512,902, forward strand.
TTGTCATGTTCAACTAGCATGTCGAGTCAGAAGAGTGGCACGTATTCAACCAGTTCAAGAAACAACCGAAGAGGGATGAGGCTCTTGCTTGAAGCCACTCTTATCTGCTACATTTGCGCTTTGCGAGAATCCATCGAAGAAATGACAACGGTGGAGGAGGTCCTCGTGGATCGGGTGAACTACCTCACCCTTGCCTTGGAAGATAGCTTTAGGGAGATCAACCTTCTTCACCAAAGGTTAAACATCTTGGTGATGCCCCCGATGGAGCCAATCTTACCCAAAGATGATTGAAACATCGCTAAAAAGGTTATTAATCCCACCGAGTGGGATGAAATACCCTCGGAACCTCCCATCAATGCTTACTTTGAGGTTCCGATAAATCCCGCTCCTTTTCCAGAAGAAGAGGTCGATGACGAATCCTTCCAGGGGAGATTGAGTAAATCCTCAACGACCTCTAAAGGAGCATTCTTGGAGAATAGATTAAAGCCCTTATTTTTCGAAAAAATTTAGTTTTGGTTTTTGCTAATCTTTCATAGATTTATCTAGGAGAAGCTATTTGGTTTTAATAATATCGTAGGTTATCCACCAACTATCTATCTATCTTAGGACTTTTCTTGTAATTTTTATATTTTATTTTTCTTTTTCTAGTTTGTAATGGTGAATGGATGGAATGAATTATGGTGTTTTGAAAACAATTGTGTGCGGAAATATGAAAATTGGTCAAAGGGACGTTGAAACAACACCCCACACGTAAATAGACACTTCCTGAAGCAAAATCTTCAAACAGTAAGTGCAGCACGGGGCCGTGTAAGGTAAGCACGCCCTCGTGCCTCAAATCTGCAGTGACAAATCAGAATCTGGAACATTGACACGGGGTTGTGTCCCATAGACACGCCCCCGTGCTTGGCTTCTGGAAATGTTCGATACTTGCACTTTGACATGGGGTCGTGTCCCCAAACACGCCCCCGTGTCTAACTACTGAAAATTATCTCAGAAAATTGTTACTGGCACTTTCGACACGGGGTCGTGTCCCCCATACACGCCCCCGTGCCCCCTGTCCAATGTCTGGTTTATGAAAAATTTGTTGTTTTTAACCCACTTTACACATTTAATCAATTTTAACCAATTTTAGACACATTCAGAACAATGTGTTGTTTAATGTGGAGGGGAACTCAACTTGAGTATGTTTGTCCTAAAATCAAGTCTTACACGAAACTTTACTTGGAAACGCTAAAATACCCCAAATCTTTTTCAAAAATATTTATTTTTAGTTTGTTTTGTCTTGTTTATAGTTTACTTTAGAAACCAAGATCTAAAAATATTTAAGTTATCATAAATTTACAACCGATAGTGATGTGACAAAAAGAAGCATATAAAGAAAAATTTGTAAAAAAAGCATGAAAATTCTTTTTAAAATTTGATTGTATATAAATTCACTCTTTTACCATTTTCCCACGAAATGTGAGTTTTGAGCCTTTACCAAGCATTCATTATCATATATCACTAAATGCTTATTTTAAATTTCTTGTGTGAATAACCGTATGGTTCTTAAGAATTTAGAATTTGAAAAGACAATACATTTTCGGTCCTTACCAACTAATCCAAGTAAGTATATGATAGAGGCATTAGGATTTTTAACCCTTTTCCATTTTCAACCTTATTTTCTTTATCTCCCCCACCGAAAACAAAAAAAATTCCATAGTTAACCCCCTTTGAGCCTAAAGCTTTTCGTTTCAAAAACCCGTAAAATACCATTTTGCACAAATCACCCATCACCCAAAAACCAATCTTTATTTTTACACCCCTTTTGTTTCAGTAAAATGTGGTTCTTTTGAGATTCGTATAAAAAGGGTGACTTAGTATATAAAAAAAAATAAATAAGTAAAATTAATGCTTATAAACAAGTAGTTTATAACTAAGTCACAAATAAATAAATTTTCAAAAGAAAACTGACATTTTACGTTTTTAGCCACTTTTTAATAAAACTATCTTAGCTCTAGCCAAAACCTACCATTTTAAAGTCCTCTTGATATTTGCAAAGATTTTGTTAAAAAAGAGAAGATTTGATTACTTGTCAAGCATATGGTAGGAGTGAGTCCCATACCAGTATCGAGTGTTTCACTTATACATTTCCGGCCAAGTGTTAAGTGATCACCTGTGAGGTGTGTGAATTTGTATATAGCTAAATGAAATTTTATAAAGGCATGTTATGCCCAAAAATATTTATTTTTCTTCAAGAGTGTTCTAAATAAATCATGACGAATAGATTGTAAATCAAATAAAAACATGAACAAAAAAAGGAACTTGGATTCTCGACACTCTACAAACAAGACCCAAAAACTTCTTCTCTCTCAATTCCATTTGGGTGTGTAAGCAAATATTAAAGAGTTTTGCTTGAGACAAGCAAATATTAAAGTGTGGGGGTATTTGATATGCGTGAAATGCAACATATAAATTGTATCAAATACGGTGTAAAATCAACCCTTTTTAGTACTAATGTTGGAAAAGTGTGTTTCTTTGTATACTTTTGATTTCCAGGATTAAAATAGCTTAATTGTACAAAAAGAACAAATTAACGATAAAATCCAGCATACGTATAGAATGCGGGAAGACAACACACTATACCAACCCTTTGAGCTTCACCCCAAGACTATAAATAACGAATCAGAAGTCAAAGCACGGGGTCGTGCCTTGTCGGCATGCGGTCGTGCCGTGGTCAACTTCTAGATTTGCATAGCTAGAGTAGTAGAACAAGTGCAATGACCACGGGGTCGTGCCGTTGATGGACGGGGTCGTGTAGCAGACTGATCTAACATACTCATTTAATGAAGACAAATAAGAAGGAAGACACGGGCCGTGCCCGCAGGGCACGGGGCCATGTTAAGGGTCTGTTTTCAGCTACAAATGGGGTGCTTGGTTTCATTCCAACTCATCCCTTGGCAAACCACTTCTCTCACACCTGCCACCACTCCACCACCATCATCCACCATATTCTCCAATCATCCATCCTAGAGTGTGTGTAGTAGTCTCGAGATCCAAGATTGATCATTAGAGTTTTTTGTCAAACAAATGTCACGCTTGGATAATCTCTTACATCACTTGGTGAAGACAACTTATTATGTATTACTTTTGATTTCCTAGCTTTGGTTAACTTTTTAATTTGGTATGTATTAATGATTTTAATAACTAGTTTTTTATATTGAAAGTGAACTTTATTCTTTCATCTCTTCATGTTTTGTTGATTCACTCATTCGTGTCTTTACGGTCTATATAAAGCACGTTAACTGCTTGGAATGGGGCTAGAAGGGTAATATGGGTAAAATTCTTGCCTCGTTCAGTCTATAGATCCTGCGAGGACTTAGTTCAAGTTTATTAGGACTTCCCTTGAGGCAGATAGCATCAAATCGGGGGAAGTAAGAAAGGCTAGAATCCTTTATAAACAAACTACAATTAAAACTTTAAACCGGCATTGCAAGACTGTATCCCTACTGACTCAGACCAATATGACCGAGGGCAGCGTTGCCTCCAAAAAGGGACATGCCACTTTAACTAATATAATCTTTTAAAAAACCTAAAGCGTGGAAATTAATAAAGGATACGTAAATAATGAGTCGAAACCAAGTGATTCCATCTTGTCTATTTGTTTCTTTTATTACTTTAGTTATTTCTTTATTTTTACTTGTTAAAAAACTTTCCTAAAAATTTGATTAGATTAGACGTCGACGATATTACGGTACTAAAAGCTCTTATATCCTTGGACGACCTCAGTATCTTGCCATCACTATACTATGCCAACGATGGGTGCACTTGCCCTAGCGTGTTGTAGAGAGTGATAGTTGTATATCACGTTCTTATAAATTTAAAGCTTGAATAAACGAGTGAAAAGTACTAAAAATATATCTAAAAATCAAACATGCTCACATCACGTTAGTTGAAAATTAGGGTTTAACATTCAATAAGGTTGGTGGTTGGTTGGAGTTGAATTAAAAGTGGGACAGAAGGTTAAGGTTCTGTGAAGAAAAGCGTGAACTTATCCCTATGAAGACATCACCATGCAAAGCCAACACTCGAAGGCAAATACCTTCGTATGTGTGAGTGTGAAGAAGTGGGGCGAAAGATCCTTGGGTCTTGTGGCCTCGTGTGGGTCAAAAAGAAAAACAAGGGAGGACACAAAGCAAAGTGGCATGATGCCACTTTGTTTTATTATTATTATTATTATTATTATTATTATTATTATGGGGCACGGAGGTGGCCTCTTGGGCTGCCTTCGTGTGTCTTCTCCCAAAGGTCATGGGTTGGGTTAGTTCGTGCTAATTTTTCGTATTTAGATCGTTTATATATATATATATATATATATATATAATAACGTGTGTATGAGTATAATGCGAGTATAAACTATAATTATTAGTATTTTAAGTATCGCTTGCGCGTATAAATATGCATTGAAGATGACAACGTACAATACAAGTATTTAGTATGCATAAGTATTATCTGGGCATAGATTTTTATAGTTATGGATCATGTATCCTGAAGCGTTGCCTGGATCACTTATCCTTAGTGGTGCTGCAGGAACTCGGAGGATCAAGGATCCTTAACATTACTTATGATTTCTAACAATTGTTCTCTACGTTTTTAATGCTTATATGCAGGTAATGGATGTAGTGGACTAAATCTCAGCTGGAATCTCGGGAATATTCGTTCTCTATGCCGCATATGTTGAATTCCATTGACGGTTATGGCCCAAGGACATGGTCTTCCTAGAAAATAGGACTTATTGCTAGCTTATTTATTGAGGGGTTGATCAAGTGTATTAGGCAATTCATACACATTCATGAATCAGAGAACACACACACATATTCACAAACCAGAGCTCTCACAGTTGTACCACACTTGATCAACATCCGAAGTTATAATCTTTTTTATGCAATATAGTTGGTTATCGGTAGTTGCCATCACCCGAGGTTTTTATGCCGCGATCTACTAGTGATCAAGGGCTTTTCCTCGTAAAAAATCGTTCTGTTCATCTTCACATTCATCAAGCAATTCATTTCTCATTGTTTATCACACAAGCACTCAACCTCACAAAATCAGATTTGGTTCCTTGTTGTGATTTTTGATCAAAACAGTTGGCACCTACTGTGGGGCAATCGGTGCTTCAGTTCTAAAAATGTTGTTCATTTCATTCATTTCTATTCATTTTCTTCAATCACGTGGTTTATCAGGGAAAATCCACTTCAAATACTATGCCGGTGGTTACCTCATTTCAAGCCAGTGCACCGTTGCCTCCTATCCCCCCTGCATTCCAGAAGAATGCTGAAAATTCTCAGAAGAAGACATCATCTGTCTTCACGAGATCAAAAACCTTTGTTGTTTCTTCATTTACGGCTACTAACAATGATGTTTCTACTTTGATCTTGCAGATGAAAGGCTACATGGAACAACAAGAGAAAACCAATCAGAGGATCCTTCGCAAGATTGATGAAATAAAGAAGCAAAAGAGACCAGTGGAAAATCAGTCTCCACTCATGCCTAGAGCATTAGATTTTGCTACTCCATCATCAATAATACAGTAGTCCGAAGGATCCACGACTCAACCCCAAGGATCCTATATCCTTCAACAAGGGTCACTAGTAATGACGCAGCCTCAAGGATCCTCTATCCTTCAACAAGGATCATTAGAGACAACTCAGAATCAAGGATCCTTCTTCCATTCGGCAGGATATATGGAGACGTTTCCAGCTCAAGGATCCTACTTTCAGAATCAAGGATCCTCGTCGTAGGTTCAAGGATCCATGGATTACCCTCCAAGGGCTTCAGCACCAATGTATCCAGAATCCAACATCTTTTAGGATCAAGGATCCTTAAGGAGTCAGCCATTCAGAAGTTCCGAAGTACATGAAGGGGATTTCATTTTTATGCAGACCATTGCTTCATCTGGTCCTACCATTGCACCAGACATGTCTTACCCTAGATATACTTTTGGGTTACCAGTTCCAAATCAATCGGGAGGTAAGAATTCAATACATCTTTCGATACCAACTTTACTTACATGCAGGACGCGTGTATCAACCAAACTATGTCCAGGGAGTTACAAAAACTCAAGGATATTGTTGTGGCATGGATTTTATACTAAGGATCATTCATCCTGAGATTGAGCCTGGATCACGGATCCTTAGCGAATGGCGCAGGAAGTCTGAGGATTTAGGATCCTTATCTAAGTCTATGTTTTTCTAACAATTGTTCCTTGTGTATTTAGGTTACATTTGCAGGTACTATGTGAAGTAAGCTGAGTCAACACGGGAATATCGAAGAAATATGCTAATTATGGCACGTGCAAAGAGAGTCATGACCGTTTGTGGAGAACGTGGATGCATGGCTGAAATTTCGGATAGTTAGTTCGTTAGGATTAGCTAGATATTTAGCGGGATATTGAGCTTAGACACACGCATTTTGATTGAACACACACTCGCATACATTCTCTGGAATATCACACCCACCATACTCTAGTTTTCATTGTAAACAAGCTCAATATTTCCAAAGTTGTAATCTTTTTAGTTCAATATAGTTGGTGATCGGTAGTTTCCGTCACCCGAGGTTTTTTATGCCGGAGATCGTTCATTGATCAAGGGCTTTTCCTCGTGCAAATCACTGTGTTCATCATCGTTTACATTCCAATTACGTTCACACAATTATTCAATACATAAGCACTCAACCTCACATTCAAAGTTTGGTTACATTATCCTTAATAAGATTTTTGACCAAAACAGATATGATATCCAGTGTTCCCGGAGTGGTCAAACCCATTCCTGAGATCCCGGATGGAAGTCATAGAGTGTCTCGCTTTGCAACTCACATAAGCAATGCGGAGATACGAAAACGTTTTCAGACTCCGAGTATGAAGCTCTATGATGGTACCACTGATCCGGAAGAGCATGTGGCTCAGTACAGAGAAAGGATGGAGATCAACCCCGTCCATGAAAGGTTAAAGGAAGCCTGTCTATGTAGGGCTTCGGATCCACACTCACTTAATCACCACTCAAATGGCTGCTAAGTCTTCCTCCTTACTCTATGACTTCATTTTTACATTTAGTTAACTTGTTCAATAATCAGTTTTCTTGTAGTATATCTTTTAAAAGGTTAACTAGTGACTTGTATAGGATCACCCAAGACCGTGATGAATCACTTAGAGATTACATCACTAGATTTAGTAGAGAATCCTTGGAAATCCCTAGTTTAGATATTTCCACTGCTGTGGAAGCCTTTAAAATGGGATTACTAAAAGATTATCCATTCTATGTTGATCTTGTTATGACACCTTGCAGGAATTTAGACGAAATAAGGAACAAGGCCCTAAGGTTCATCCGTTTAGAGGATGACAAGAGGATCCAAGATAGGTTGTCAGGATCCTCAAAACAGGAGAATCAAGGATCCTTTCACAAGAATAATTGATCCAGGCAATACTCCAAGCATGACAATCAGAATGTTCATGCAAATTGACAAGAGGAAGACGATGAGGATTATCCTCATATTTCTGAATATTGTTTTTCTGCTGATAACACTGAACTAATCCTTGCTTTGCCGAATTTAGGTGACAAGGCTAGATGGCCGAGGAAAGATAAGTCGAAATGGTGTGCTTATCATAAGGATTTCGGTGACATCACTGATGAATGTATAGCACTAAGGAAAGAAATAGGCTATCTTTTGAGCAAAGGTTGTTAGTGCACTATCCGTGTGGCCATAATTAGAAATCTATCTGTACATGGTCCTGAGTCTGTATTATACCGGACAGAGGTTTCGCTAGGTTGTGTTAGAATTGTTAGGACAGGTTAGGTTTCGGTACGACACGATATGATGAGAGCGGATTTGATCAGACATGATGTCATCATACAAGATGAAGACATCATATCATAAGCATCATTATTACACTATCATAAGTTCAATGATTTACAAAGTCTGCATGAACCACTTCGTTTAAATGTGTTGGACTTCAACATACAACTTCGGACGGTTGGACTTCAACATACCACTTCGGCCGAAGTGCATGCTCTCTCTCTATATATATCATTAGCATCGAACAAGAAGGAACATACACAGACAGCAACTTTGCACAAAGTCTCTCTCAAGAACATTCACACGGTTTAGATCTAGATCGAGTCGATTTTGTAACATAGACGTCGAAACTTTGTCCGGTTGTCGATTAGAACGTAATAAACGTTGATTATTTACGATTCGCTATCACGATTACGGTTTGGTTTAACGGATTCCGCATGTTAAACCGGATTAAACGCAGAGTTTGTGTTCTTTGGTGAACCGATCCAGACCTTCAATTGGTATCAGAGCTACGGTAAGCTCTACGTGTAATCGTGTTGCGATTCGGACGAGTTTCGATCAGCATCCATGAAATTTAATGACTTTCGGATTGATTCGATCGATTTCGGATTGTTTTGATGTGATTTAGAACTGATTCAGTTGTTTTCGATGTGATTAGAGTTTGTTTTGAATCATTTCGTAGACATACTAACTGTTTCGATAAGTTTCGGTGTGTTACGGATTGAATTTTAGTGAAATTCAGTTGAAGATTCGATCTTTTTGAACAATTTATATCGATTTCAAACAAGTTTTAACAATTTAAAACTGAATCAGAACAGATTGAAATCAGATTTCGAACAGTGTATACACATTTTTGTATATATTCTGGACGTTTTACATTGATTCGAATAGTTTTAAATTGACTGAAAGTGAGTATCAATAGAGTTTGACAAGTTTTCAGATCTGAAATTGTAACGTAAAAGAGGTTTTGAATCAAGTTTCAGATATAGTTTGAATTGAAATTCTTGTTTTTGATATGAGTTGATCTAAACTTGTTTTTCAAATCTGATTCTTGAGTACGGATCGAAGAATGTTTTAGTTCTTTGTTGTTGTTCATTGTGATTTTCATATCTGATTTTCAGACTTGTTTGAATCGAGTAGATCTGAAAACAGCTGCGATTATTGTTGTTCAAAGCCTGAATATTTGCGGCTGAATATTTGTCATTTTTCTTTCTTTATAAGTTCAGATTTGTAGGTAAAAATCAGTCTTGCGGGCTGTATAATTTTGTGTTGAAAAGAAAGAACGATAAAAAAGAAATCGTCTTAAGTTTTGATTTTCATCGAAGTAATTGCAGGTTTGTTGTTGTCTAAATCGAAGAAGAGAGTTATATGTGACAGTTTGTTTTTTTATTGAGTGGCGTTTTGAGCGTAAAAAAAAAAAGAAGAAGAAGGAATAGGTGTTCTGAGCTAAAAAGATTCATTCTCTTCATAAAAAATAGGATCGAGTTGCTGGGTTGTAGTTAAACGAAGAAAATAATAGGTTTTACTAGCGGCTGGTTATAGAGATAGAGAAAGTCTATTAAGTTTTTTTTTTGTGTGTGACAATTAAAGTGTCAAGTAAGATTTGAAAGATTACAGTATTGGTCATAGTGAAAGTGAGTTCATTGAATTGAAAATAGGTAATCTTGTATATTGTCGTTTAGAGGTGATAAAAATTGTTTAGGGTTTTGACATTTGAATAAAAAATAAAAAAAAAGGGTGAAAGGGAAATCATAGGAGGTTAAAAGTTGTTTTGTGTTGAAACTTAAAAGTGACGTTTGAGTCTTGGAATTGTGAATTGATATTTTTAAAAATGTTTTTTTATATTTGGCCATCACTTAAAATCTGTTTTAAGATTGTTTTTTTCTTGGGCCGTGAATTTGTTGTAAGTGATTTGAGCTTAAACATTTGTACCGGGTTTTGCTAAGTGGGCTGAATCATCTTGATATACTTGGGCTAAGGTCATATACTTTGTTTGGGATGTTAATAAATCAAATTGTTGGACTAAACTTTTTGGGTTGAATTTTAAACTTGGATCTTGTTTGGTTTATTGGTGAGCATTTATGGGCACATTCAAGACAGATTCAATTCCAAAGAATGAATAATCTAAGAAAAAAATTGTTGCAATAGTTACCAAGAAAAATCTAAACAAGATGAGTCAATTGAGTTGTTACAGAACGGTGAAGTCGAAGATTCAAGTGCATCATCAAATGAAATTTCAAGTTTTGAACCTGTGTGCTCATATTGTGAAAAATCCAGATCCGATAATGTCAAACTTATGATAGATGTGGAAAGTTTGATATTAGAAAACAAAAAATTTATAAAATTAGAAAATGATTTGAAAAATAAAATAAAAATTTTAGAAAATAAAAAATTTGTTTTTGAAAAAAATAATATTGAAAACCAAAAAGGAATAAATTCTCGTCTTGAGAAAATAATTCAACTTGAAAATGAAGTTGAGAATGCTAAAAATAAAATTGTTGATTTGGAAAAGAAGTTGAAAGGTTTTGTGACCTCGTCATTGATTCTAGATCATATATGTCCAAAACCTATCAATAAGAATAAAGAGGAAATTCCAATAAGTGACAATGTCGCAAATTATGACAATGTCATAATTGAGGATTGTGATGATTTTAGCGACGATGAAAGTAATAAAAATGATAAAAATGAAACATTTTTAAAACTAAAAGAGAAATTTCAAGAAACTGTTCTATAATCTACTGAAAAACGTGAATGCTCAACGCAAAAACCTTCTAAGCAGAATGGAAAACAAAAACAAAAGGAAAAACAAATTTTTAAAAATTCTAAAAATGTTCAAAAGATAAATAAAAGTTCATCGGTACGATCATTCAATCATTATGAAAATTCACAAAAATTTAAAAATCAAAACTTACAAAATTTTGAAAATAAGTGGTGCAGGTCGAACCACAGTGCTTCAAAGTCAAATCAAGTTTACAGGAGAAGCGGGAAAGATGACTACTACACATCAAATCAATGTTATGATTTGCGTGTATGGTTTGATAAAGTAGATAGGTACGATAACATGGTGTGTTACAACTGTGGAGTAAATGGACACATTGCTGTTAACTGCCCGAGAAAGAGATTTGATACGAGAAGATGCTATAATTGTCAAATCAAATGTCATATTTCCATAAATTGTCTGATAAATTCGAAGAGAAGATCGTCGGATAAATTTAAGAGGGAGAACAGAAAAGTTGCGAAGAAGACAGTAAAAACAGAAGAAAAGCCCAAAGAACTGAAAGTGAAATTATCGCAAGGGCAGAAAGAGAAATTGAGGAAAAAGAGAAAGAAAGTTAGAGAGTATTTAGAAAAGACCTTGTCCTGGGATACGAGCGTTTCAGATACAAGTTCTGGAGAATCGTTTTACTCTACAAAGAGTGACCAGTCAAGTAAAACGAATTCATCAAATACAAATCTGAGGACAAAAAGAGAACGGTGAATAAATTGATTAATCAAACAGTTAAAGAATCAAAGAAAGTAAAATTTTTAGAAAGAAGTTTTTTTCTAACTGTTTGAGTATAAAAGGAAAAGTGAGGGACTGTTTATTTCAGATGTTAATGAATTTGGTAAGCCTAAATCTAGAATGGATTGGGTTCCAATTCAAAACTAATTGAAGATTATTTGAATGTGCAGGATAACCAAACTTCAAGCAAGCATCATTTCTGAAGCAGTGGTTGTTCGTGCAGTGGAAATAACTTGAAAGGATTAGTGTACCACACAAACAAAATGGTAGTCTCGCGTTCACATTCGTAAAAAAAATTATTAAACGGTTAAATTGAAGATTCTTATTTTCGATTTCGAAAAGATGTTTCCAATTTTAGGGGGATAAAAATTTACAATTGTCAAAATCAAAAAAATTCTTGTAAATTGAAAAACATAATTTCAAAATCATTTTAGATAGATAAAATTTTTCAAAAAGTCAAAAACAATAGAAAATCTCAAAATGTCAAAAACATTAAAAAATAAAAATGAGATTACTTGTGCAAAAAGAGGAAATGATAGTACATCAGAGGACTATCAGTGCATGCTAAAGATATGTATTGTTTAAAATGGTTAAACAATCTCACTAAAGATGTGTCGGTAGGCTCAGCTAGACTAGTAGTTTTGCGAAAACGATACAAACTTAAATGAAAAAACCTAGTTCTAGTGGAAAACGCGGTTGAAAGCATAGTACTTAGTTTTGTCCTTCGTGACTGTGTATCTACTCGGTAATTGCTGAATGCTAAAAAAGCATAAAAACCGGTTAGTTTGTGAACTTTCACATCTTACTAAAAAAAGTCATTATGATTGTGTATTTCATTTTGCAAAGATTTAAACTTGTTTTATTTCTTTATTGTGTTTAAGCATTGGACATCCTCTGCGTATACGAAAGTATCAAACTGGATGTTAGTGCCTAAATGTTTCTGCTTTATTTTCCTTGGTATTTCGTTAAAATCTTGGATCACCTCTGCGTATATGAGAATATCAATCCGGTGGTTAAGATCTAAACAATTTCAACTTGTTTTTTATTTCTTATTTTGTTTAAACATTGGACTTTCTCTGTGTATCGAAAGATCGACATGATTGTTAACGTTTAAACATTCTACGTTATGTTCACACAAATCACAGTTGATGAAAGTTTAAAGGCATTACTTGAGTCAGTGTTTTACATGATGAGGGGATATGCTGAGATCGTGGGGTCCATAAGAATTTAGTGCACATTAATGTACCTTAACGTATCGGTAAGCATTACGAAAGTTTTTAGATTGATTTTAAGTGGACAACAATACCGACAATCCACGTGAATTGTTTAAACTGGGTGTTTAATCTAGATCAACGGTGTAGCCGATATGTCTCAGTAAACTGATATGATCCTCTAGCACGTTTTCTCACAAAAATAAAATTGTAAATATCACATTTCAGTATGTTTACATTTTTGCATTCAATATTAAAAATCCAAAAAGATTTTCTTTCAAAATCTTCCATGGTAACCTGGACCAATGAGACTGTTAAGAAACTGTTTATGTGTGGATACGTGTGTTTGTTCTTAAACGTCAAATCTTTGAGATTCAGATCATCATTCAAGGGGGAGACTACGGTTTTAATTGAAGATGTTATCCAAGACAGTTCAAGACTAAACATCACAGATTTCTAGCTATGTCCAAGGGGGAGACTGTTAGTGCACTATCCGTGTAGCCATAGATAGAAATCTATATGTACATGTAATGTCTAATGTCCTGAGTCTGTATTATACCGGACAGAGGTTTCGCTAGGTTGTGTTAGAATTGTTAGGACAGGTTAGGTTTCGGTACGACACGATATGATGAGAGCGGATTTGATCAGACATGATGTCATCATACAAGATGAAGACATCATATCATAAGCATCATTATTACATTATCATAAGTTCAATGATTTACAAAGTCTGCATGAACCACTTCGTTTAAATGTGTTGGACTTCAACATACAACTTCTGATGGTTGGACTTCAACATACAACTTCGGCCGAAGTGCATGCTCTCTCTCTATATATATCATTAGCATCGAACAAGAAGGAACATACACAGACAACAACTTTGCATAAAGTCTCTCTCAAGAACATTCATACGGTTTAGATCTAGATCGAGTCGATTTTTAACGTAGACGTTGAAACTCTATCCGGTTGTCGATTAGAACGTAATAAACGTTGATTATTTATGATTCGCTGTCACGATTACGGTTCGATTTAACGAATTCTGCACGTTAAACCGGATTAAACGCATAGTTTGTGTTCTTCGGTGAACCGATCCGGACCTTCAAAGGTTACCCGAAGGAGCTGCTCGGAAGGAAGAAGTCAAGGATCCAGGATCCTGAAAAAGTTCCTGAAAGAGCTCCTCCACCGCAACCAGATGCTCAGATCATTAACTTCATCTCTTGAGCTATGGTATTTGTGGAACCTCATTTTCTGCAGCTAAAAGGCACGCCAAGGAGACAAAGATGGAGAATGGAGAGAGACCTCTTCAAACGACAACTATAACCCAGCAGAAAGTGATATCCTTTGATGAGGATGACCGCGTTGACATACAGGATCTTCATCATGACGGTTTAGTCGTTACGTTGTTTATTTCTAACCATTTTGTTAGCAGAATCCTTATTGACAGAGGAAGCTCGATGAACATAATCCAGTTGGATGTCCTCAAAAGAATGAATATTCTAGAATCCGAAATTGTCCGAAGATCATCGGTGCTTGTAGGATTCATGGAGAAACAAAAAATACATTAGGGGACATCAAACTTCCGATCTACATAGAGGGAGTAAACTCTATTCAGAAATTATGTGTTATTGATTGCTTATCCTGTTGCAATGTTATTCTTGGCAGATATTGGATACACGACATGAAGGCAGTCCCCTCGACATACCATCAATGTGTAAAGCTACAAACCTCATGGGGAGTGATGAAAGTAGAAAGTGATCAACAGGAGCAAAGAACTGTTACACGTCTTCTATGAAGCCAGCTTGGAAACCAAGGGAAGCATAGCAATTAAAGTATCCTCCAAGGGATGTCATGGAGGCAAGAGAGCAAGATGTCAAGGATATACTACTAGACCCTAAGGATCCTGAATCCAAAGTTTTTATAGGATCCAGGATCCTCGATAGTATAGAGCAGGATCTGGTATCCTTCTTAAAGGGAAGAGGGTCTACCTTCGCTTGGAAACATGAAGCTGCAATAAAAACCCTAAAGGATTACTTATCCTCTGCACCAGCCCTGATGAAATCAGAAGATGGAGAACCATTATCCATATATTTAGCTGTTTCAGGTAAAGCGGTAAGCGCGGTCCTAGTTAAGGATTATGAAGGCCAACAATATCCGGTATACTATGTAAGTAAAAGTCTACTTGATGCTAAGGCCAAGTATTCTCATTTAGAGAAACTAAGTCTTACTTTAATCATGGCTTCTACTAAACTTAGACATTATTTTGAAACTCACACTATAATTGTTAAGACTAACTTTCCTATTAAGAATGTTCTTAGGAAACCTAAGATGTCAGGTAGGTTGGCAAAATGGGTAGTCAAGCTTAGTGCATATAACATTAAGTATGAACCAAGGACTGCCATCAAGTCCCAGGCTTTAGCTGACTTTGTGGGTGATTTCAGTAGTGATCTACAAATGGAGGCTGAATTAGAAGTTCAACAACTTGACGAAACCAAGGATCCTTGGACACTCTTCACGGATGGAGTTTCAAATGTCAAAGGAACTGGACTAGGCTTACTACTAAAATCGCCACAGGGGGAAAATTATACCCCAATCCATTGCATCTGAATTCCAAACTGCCAATAATGGATCAGGTATCTTCAAGTGTATTTAGCTAAGCAAAGGATAAGTTTGACACAGGTACCTAAAGAAGAGAATGAAGAAGCAGACACTTCGGCTAACCTTGGATCATCCCTAAAGATGCCAGAGGATGTCAAGATACCTATCATCCATGTTTTGTCTCCTGCAATTGATGAAAATGAAGCAATGGAGAGAGTCGAGGACGCTGCAATTGTACCTAGTAATGATGTGCAGTCAAATTCAGGATCCTGGATCCTTCCAATTTTATATCCTGAAAGGGGAAATTCCCACAGGGGAAAAACCTAAAGCCTTCAAGATTAAGGTATCCCAATTCACCATATTAAATAACATGTTATATAAGATATCTCTTGCAGGTACCTATCTACGATGCATTGAGGATCCTGAGATCCAAGAAGTCTTGAAGGATTTTCATGAAGGAGACTGTGGAAATCACACCGGGGGCAGAGCACTATTTTCAAGGATCCTTAGAACAGGATATTACTGGCCTACGATGAAGAAGAATGTTGTGGAATACGCAAGGAAATATGATACTTGCCAAAGACATAGTAACATTCTTCATCAACCAGCAAAACCTCTGCATCCTATATCCTCCTCTTGGCCATTCATGAGATGGGGAATGGATATAGTAGGCAAGCTTCCCAAGGCACCAGGAGGAAAGGTGCTCATGATAGCCATGACAGACTATTTCTCTAAATGGATATAAGTGGAAGCTTTTACTCAAGTCTGAGAAAAGGAAGTTATATCCTTCATTAAGCGAAACATTATTACTAGATTTAGGATTCCTTCTGAAATTATTTGCGATAATGGATCCCAATTTATTGGGAGTAGAACTACTAACTTTTGTGACAGATGGCAAGTTATCAACAAAGAATGCTTGGAGCATATAACAAAAATGTCAGGATCAGAAGATTTCAAGTTGGGGATTTTGTGCTAAGGAAAGCATTCAAGAACACTATTAATCCAGCTGATGGAAAATTAGCACCAAAACGGGAAGGCCCTTATTTGATTAAACTGAAGCTAGAAAGGAGGCATATTGCTTGCTGACTATGGATGGTGATCTTCTCCCAAGAGCTTGGAATGCTGTTCATCTGAAGAAATACTTTATGTGAAAAGGATCATGGATCCTTAAAGAATTCAGTACCCTGACTAAGGAACAAGGATCCTCAAAGGATATATGATCCTTACTTCGGTAACATCTTACTTTCACTCTCTTTCATTTTATACTTATTATTCATTATAAGGAAAGGATGTTAAACATTTAACATCTACTTTTATCAAGTTTTAAACTTTTGTAAAGTTTTTAACATTTATTCACAGAGGATTAAGGGGTCGGCCACCTCTCTCCCATGATTAATGTATCAGCAGATCTCAAGCTCCCTAAGACACAAGTTTGGGCTAGTCCCCAGTCTTTTGGGCTTGTCCCCAATTTCACGGGCTTGACCCCAGTTCTAAGGTTTAAAGGTTTTCACCTTTCATACGAATTGGGTTTTGACACCCCGCCAGTAGCGCACGTTATCCAAGTATAGTTCAAGGCAATGGGACCAGTACCCGCTTTAGGGGCTGACATTTTCATTGTTATTGGCTATATGTAGGATCTCAAGTATAATGGTAGACGTACCATACATCCGTTCCAAAGGTTGCTAACATTTTCACGTTAGCAAAGGTTTTGGCATTTTCATGTCACTTGCGATTGGTTAGTCGCCAGCGTGGGTCATACACTAGTATCCTAAGGTTTCTAACGTTGTCACGTTAGCTCAAGTTTATTGGGCTTGTCCCTAGTTTATTTGGGCTTGTCCCTAATTTTTTTGGGCATGTCCCCAATTTTTTTTGTTTGGCTTAGTCCCAAGTTGATTTCAACAGGTTTTGAAGCTTTGAAGACTGTTGGAATTGAACCTTTGGAAAGGAACAGATGATTCAAACTCAAAACACACCATCCGAGCTTTGGTCCAGCTATCAGAGGTTTCTATCCACTGATAGGCTTTTACTGCTTTCAATAAAGAACATTGTTCCTATCCTCTGACAGAAGAAACTCCCAACCGTTGATAGAAGAATACAAGATCAGAGGTTGGCCAGCAGTTTTTAGTCTAGTCTTAGTTAAATCAATGTAACAGTGCTATGCACTGATAGCTTTAGTCTAGCAGTGCTTATAGTTAGTTACGTTTGTTAGCTGTCACTATCAAACATGACGTCATTGTAAGGCGTTCAGTGGTTAGATAGTTAGTATAAATAGGCGCTCATTGTAACAGTTTTACTTGTCTTCTTAAAAAGATCAATTTCGCATATCTTCTTCATTTCTTACTATCAAACGATTGTTATTGGGCTAAGGGGGAGTTTGTGAATCACTTGCATAGTTTAATTACTTAAAAGCAAGTTGGTGATGAAAACAAACGACCAATTGATTGTTGTAAAAGTTTTCCATTAATCCGCTGCACTTAGTCTCTGCTTTCAATCATTTTCCATTATTTGAAACAAAAACAGCGATCAATACAAACTTAGATCCTGACAATTGGTATAAGAGCTTGGTCAATCGATTTTGATTTAAACGTCAAATTGATTTGAACAGATCAGCTCTTTGTTTCTAATTTCGTTTGATAAGTTTTGCTTGAATACAAAGTTTTATTACTACAAAAGTTTTTAAAACACAAATCTTTTGTAAACAAGAGAAATGGCACAAAACACACAAGATTCAAATATTGGATCCATGTTCAAACCACCTATGTTGAAACGAAACGAGTATTGTATTTGGCAACGTAGGATGGGTCATATTCTCGCTCAACAGAACACCGGATGTTGGAGATCCATTGTGTTTGGACCTCATGTTCCCATGGTTCCAAGCACAGAGGATCCCCACACTCAAGTCCCTAAAAAACTCGAAAATTACTCTGAACAGGATTTCCTTAAAATTGAATAGGATGCTAAGGCTTTCAGCATAGTTGCTTCAGCCTTGGCCAATGAGATTTATGCGGGATTACTTCATTGTAATAGTGCTAAAGAGTTGTGGGATGCTCTCAAAGAGCAATTCAATGGTACTGAAAAGGTGATAGAGAATAACAGAGAAGTCTTGAATCAGCAGTATGAAACATTTTGTCATGTAAAAGGTGAGTCACTAACCCAACAGTTTGAGCGATTTAGCTGTCTCATAAGCAAATTGAAACTGGTAGATGTAAGCTTTCCTAATTCGACTATCAATAGTCGTTTCTTAAGATCACTACCAGAAAAATGGGAGATAATAGCTTATGTTACTCGAACATCTGTTGGTTATAAAGAAATGACCCTCACACAGCTTCATGGTCGACTTCTCACTTATGAGAGAGAGTTGAACCAGAAAAAGAAGCTTCAAGAGTCTGGGAAAGTGACTGATGACTATACACTGGGAAACACTGCTCTCTATAGTCATGAAGAGGGGTCTGGTAGTGGAAAGGATCAGAGTTTTGATCATTACATTGACATAACTTCTGGAAACAATTTCAACTCTGATCCCAATACATTTGCTTTTGCTGCAAATTGTGAAAGCCAAACCTCTAACAATCTGAGTTTTGAGTTGAATTACTTACAACATTTTGAACCCACGGATTTGGAAGAAATGGACATCCTACACCAGTTGGCACTCTTGAGTGTTAGGGCTAGTAAGTTTTACAAAAGGACTGGTAGGCGGTTTCCAGGATTGCATGGGGGGGGGGTTAAAAGTTGGTTTAGATAAACCAAAGATAAAATGTTACAAGTGCAATAGGATGGGACATTTTGCCAGGGAATGCAGAACTCAAACTGCAGGACCAATTGTTACTCATCCTGGCACCAATCCTCAAAGCACTATCCAATATTCCTAGTTTACCCCTGCACATCAAATGCAAACACTGCTCATTTTGCAAGTCCTGTAACAACTGTCCCTATTCATTATGTCCAAACCCCTGCTCCACAAATTCAATATGTTCAAGCACCACCTCAAGTGCATGTGCAACAAACTCCACATGTCACTCAAACCACTGCTGCACCAGCAGAGGTTACACAACAAAGCTTCTTTACCCAAGGTTCTGTTGATTGGAGTAGTTTGCCTGAGGATTTAACTGATGAAAACTTTGCTCTCATAGCCAAAAATGATTTTGAAAAAGAAAACTTCTGTTTTATGGCTTTTGAGACCATAGTTGAAGGTGATGAGTCTGTGGAACATGAGTCAAAATCTGATGTGGTTGAATGTTGTGAAGCAGCGGTTACACCAGAAGTCACACCTGTGGTTGAAATGAATGCTGCTGAGGCTGAAAAAGATAATCTATCTGACTCATGGGACATAGAGGTGTGTGAAGAAGAATGTGATTGTGCTCTTATGGCTGCTTCGAAGGTATCACCTTAGATCCTAAAAGATCTATGTTCTGAAAAATGCATTATTGCTTTTGCAAACATAAAACAGGTGAATGAAAACCTGAGAAACAAAATTTTGGAAGATGAACTTAAATTTGAAAAACTTGTGAAAGAGTTAAAAACAAAATTCAATGAAAAAGATTCTGAAATGAGTAGCCTAAAGCATGAATCAAACATAACCAAAGACCAGCTCCAAACCATGGTAGAAAAATACCAGGTTTGCAAACAGGAGCTTGAATTTACCCAGATCACTTGTAAAAAATTGGTAGAGTCTTGCAAAGGTTATGAGCTTATGCTTTTGATGCTAAGTCAAGAGCAACATAAAGTTTGGTATAGGCTTTAGGGAATATGACCATACTTGTGAAAATATTGCAAAAATTGACTCTGAGTTTGTTGAAATAGTGCTAAGAAATTTGGCTGGTGAAGAAATTAAAATCACTGATAAAGAAGGAAACAAAATTGTTCTTGAAAAACAAGAGGTCTCATCAAAAGAAAAGGAAATTGAAAAATATCAGTTTAAACCAACCTAGTCAGATGAGTGTAATATTTTGGAAAACTTCAAACCAATGGACTTTTCAACTCTTGATAGTATAAAAGCACCAAAAGCATTGGTGATTCCTATCAAAGACTTACCAGCAGGGGTTACATCATTTTCTCTCAAAAAGTCTGATAGGAGAAGGAAGGAAAAGGTTAAACACTTGTTTTGTAAATTTTGTGAAAAGAGAAATCATGATACAGCAGATTGTTTCCTTTTGAAAGCTAATGATATAAACAAAACTTGTGTCATACCTAAATCTCCTAGATGCACAATTTGCAACAAAACAAATCATCCAACTCAAGAGTGTGTCTATCTCAAAACTTATCACCAAAAGGTAAAAGAGATTAGAGAAAAGGCTCTAGAAAGAGAAAATTCAAATATTGCAAAACAAAAATTTAAATCATGTGAAACATCTGTAACTAAATCTTTAAATCAAACCTCTGTCTGCAGAGAAATTCAAGTAACAGATGCACCTCCATCAAACCAGTTTCCAAGAGGTAAAAGCCAGCGTAATTACCAAAAGGTGCCTATGACTTATGAGACTTACAAAAAGTCTTCTAAGCCAAGAATAAATAGGCATCCTCATGGTTACCAACAGTTGATAGGAGGTAGCTCACAGTAGTGGTTACAAAAGTCTGATCCAACTACTGCTCATCAGCCTGAACTTGATTCTGGACCACCTGATACCCCATTCAAAGCCATTTTGGCTTTGGAGACTCACCTAAACTAATTATTTCAAAACATGTGCAGGGAGCTTCTACTTGCCTTGACAGTCTTTGGTATGTAGATAGTGGAGGCTCCAGGCACATGACAGGATGTAAAGCCCTGCTCAGAGATTTTAAAGCTCATGGAGGGGGTGATGTATCCTTTGGGAATAATTTAAAAGGAAAGGTGTTAGGATCAGGATGTGTTTCAGCAGGAAAACTCAAGTTTGAAAATGTGAATCTCGTTGAAAATCTAAAATTCAATCTCTTAAGTGTTTCACAGATGAGTGATAAAGGTTATGGTTCCTTTTTCACAAAGAAAACTTGCCAAATTGTAGGGCCAGAGGTTGTCAAAAGGATTGATCAAATCATTGCAGAGAGCCAAGCACAGCTGACTGCTCATAGAGTAGGAAATGTGTATGTGGTTGATATGTTAAAAGATAATCCTATGTCAAATGCATGCCTGTTCTCAGTTACATCAAGCAAAGAGATAGAGTTATGGCATAAAAGACTAGGACACACAAATCTAAAAACTATCTCCACTCTCTCAAAACAAAATCTTGTTAGAGGGTTACCCCAAAAACAATTTACTTGTGAAGAGCATTGTGTTCCCTATTTAAAAGATAAACAACATAAAAGCTCTTACAAGTCAATTGAAGAGTCCAAAACAAGTCAGTGCTTACAGTTGCTTTATATGGACTTGTTTGGACCTGTAAAAATCATGAGCTTAAAACACAAAAAATATTGTCTGGTGATAGTCGATGATTTTTCCGGGTTCAATTGGACTTTCTTTTTACACTTTAAGGATGAAACAACAAACATTTTGCAAAACTTTGTTAAACAAGTTGAAAAACAATTTGATCTTCCTGTAAAAATATTTAGGAGTGATAATGGAACAGAGTTTAGAAACAAGGAGTTGGATACCTTCTGTGAGTCAAAAGGGATTGTTAGGCAATTTAGCATCCCTAGAACTCCAGAAAAAAATGGAGTTGTTGAAAGGAAAAACAGAACTTTAATTGAATCAGCAAGGACTATGCTTGCAAACTCAGGTTTACCCTTGTCTTTATGGGCAGAGGCTAAACACTGCTTGTTATGTCCAAAACAGAGTTTTGATAAACCCTAGGCATCATAAGACTGCCTATGAACGGCTTTACAAAATCAAACCTCTGATCTCTTATTTCAAAGTCTTTGGCTGCCCATGTTTCATTTTAAACATCAGGGATTCAATATCCAAGTTTGCAGCCAAAGTTGATTGTGGCTATTTTCTGGGATACTCAACCACTGCCAAAGCCTATAAAGTTTTTAACTCTAGGACCAAGTGTGTTGCGGAAACTCTAAATGTGAAGTTCAATGAACTCTCATCCTTGAAAATCCCAGCAAATGGACATGCTGAATTGTTTGATCTATCTAAATTACATTTGAAGATGTGTCTGTCAAGACTAACTCTACAGGTATTCTACAATCATCATTTGAAGAGCAAGGATATGATTGCATTCTTCCAAGTTTCAAAGTAAATCCTATAGGCAGAGGAGCAGATGTTAGTAGCAATGGTAAAAGCTCTGCCAGGTCAACAGTGCTTAATACTCAAACCTCTGCCAGCTCTCAAATCCAAACATCTGTTGATGAAAGCCACTAAAAATGGGCGAAAATCAACACACTTTCACTCCCATACCACCAATCCCTCCACCACCATTTCAATTGGAGGCTGGACCATCAAATTCACTAGCAGAGGATAGCTCAGATGATACACATTTGCATGCTTCACCTCAACATGCCATTGACCCATATCAAGGTGATTTGATATTCCTCAAAAGCCATCCATTGGATTAAGTTATTGGCAACATCAATGAGGATGTGCTCACAAGAAGCCAAGCCCCAAACATTTGTCTTTTTGCTGGATTTCTATCACTCACACAGCCTGTCAAGTACCAAGAGGCACTAAAAGATAACAACTGGGTAGAAGCCATGCAAGAAGAGCTCCTACAATTCAAGAGACAACAAGTTTGGGAACTTGTACCACTGCCAAAAGATGTGAGTCCCATCGGCACAAAGTGGGTCTTTAAGAACAATACCGATGAAAGGGGTATTGTTGTAAAAAACAAAGCAAGGCTCGTGGTTCAAGGCTACAAGGAAGAATGGATTGACTATGATGAAACTTTTGCTCCAGTAGCAAGGCTGGAAGCCATTCGCCTGTTCTTAGCCTTTGCTGCTTACCACAAGGTGTATCAAATGGACATCAAAAGTGCAGTCCTGTAAGGAAAGATCAAGGAAGAAGTATATGTTTGTCAACCTCCTGGATTTGAGGATCACTTCCATCCTGATCATGTGTACAAGTTAAACAAAGCACTATATGGTCTAAAACAAGCACCAAGAGCCTGGTATGAAACTCTATCCACTTTTCTCTTATCCGGTGGTTTTACCAGAGGTAGGATTGACAAAACCCTATTTTTAAAGTGGAAAGGAATAGATTTGATGCTTGTCCAGATTTATGTGGATGACATCATTTTTGGATCCACATGCACTACCATGTGTGAAGAGTTCAGAAAACTCATGGCAGTAGAGTGTGAGATGAGTGCAATGGGTGAGTTGCAATGTTTTCTTGGTTTACAAGTCAAACAAATGCAAAAAGGCACTTTCATTCATCAAAATAAGTATGTTAAAGAACTACTTAAGAAATTTGATATGAATGATTGTAAACTTTGCAGCACACCCATGACAACATCCAAGCTGGTCACTATAGATGGCAAAGATGACCTTGTTGATCAAACTTTGTATAGAAGCATGATTGGGTCTTTATTGTACCTAACTGCATCACGGCCAGATATTATGTTTGCCACATGTGTCTGTGCCAGATCACAGTCAATGCCAAGAAAATCATATCTTATTGCTGTAAAAAGGATATTCAGATACATAAAAGGTGCTCCCACACTTGGTATCTGGTATCCAACTAATGGTAACATTGAGCTTGCATGATATTCTGATAGTGATTTTGCTGGATGTAAAACAACAAGGAAGTCCACATCTGGAGGAGCCCAATTCCTAGGGGATTGCTTAGTGTCTTGGCAAAGTAAAAAGCAAGTTGCAGTATCCACATCCACTGCTGAAGCAGAGTATATAGCTGCTGCAAGTTGCACTGCTCAAATTTTGTGGCTTCAAAACCAACTCTTGGATTTTAGTGTGACTGCCTTTAGGACTCCTCTCAAAATTGATAGTCAACAGCAGAAAATATCATCAAAATCCAGTCTCACATTCCACCACCAAGCACATTGACATCAGACATCATTTTGTGAGGGATTGCTATGAAAAAGATCTGATTTCTCTACAACATGTCCATACCAAGGATCAACTAGCAGATGTGTTGAAAAAAGCACTTGATGCTTCCACATTTGATAGCTTGATATCTAGGCTTGGAATGCTAAACATGGATTAAAAACAATTTTTATTATGATCCATGTGTAAATAGTAATAAAATGTTTTTTAGAAAATCAGAAATTCATCCTTAAAAATAGTTAAAATTGAAATTTTCAATAAAATCCTTAAAGTCTGTCAAAGCTCTGATAGCACAAAAACACTGTTGTTTAGAAAAATCCATCCACTGATGCAAACCTCTGATAGTGTTTAAAATTGGTCACAACCACTGGTAGTTTTTACTCTAACAATGGTTAGCCAAAACAACTGTTTTCCATTGTCAAACAGAGGTTACACGTGGACAGATGTTACTCGACAGATGTTGCATCAGACGCCACGTCAAGTGCACTTTTTGAAAAACCCTATAAAACATGTTCTGTCCCCAACAGAGGTTTCATTTTTCTTGTGCGATTCCAAATTTTTCAAGCTTATCTTTCACAAATCATCCAACAATCATGGCTCCTAAAACCAAATCGAATAAGAAATCGACACAAAAAAACCCCCCATTTATCCTTATCATCAAAACACCACACAATTACACTGCCATTCTTGAGGAAACCGACGCAAACATTCGTGATCATCCAATGATCCGGATTCTCAAAGAATCAAAATTCAAACACATGTTGGAAATCAAAGCCCCTGTTTACATCGATTCTTTAAAAGAATTTTGGGAAAATGCTAAACTCCACTCATCCGCTGATGATGTGCCCTATTCCATTACTTCCAAAGTATGGGGCACACAATTACAGATAAGCCCACAATCTATCTCCCAAGTCTTCATGTTAAATGATATGCAACATCCAGTATCATTTCCTTTGAGGGAGATGCAACATGAATTCGTTAAAAGAGGTTACACCGAACAGTTGAAAGGTATGACAATCTTCAAACCTAATTTTCCAGCAGAGACGAAATTCTTTTTCCACACCCTACTTACTTGTGTCTCCGCAAAACAACTGCTTTCAACGAGATTCCATTGAACATGCAGTATCTGGGATTTGCAATTTTAACTGGTTCTGATTTTAACTTCTCCCAGGTGTTGTTCAATGATCTTGTAACTAATTTTTAAAATATTTCAAAACAAAAAGCTTTCTTAACACATCCAAGATTCATGAGTGTTTACTTGCAAGACCAGATCAAATCAAACGCAAGTAAACCAGCCATAGTTACAAACGCTGGCAGCCTAAACCATGAAACATTCACACAAATTACAAATCAAGATAAAGTTTCCAAAACAGAAGCAGAGGAGGCTGAGCCTATTTTCCAAGAACAAAATGTTCAAGCTCAACCTCCGGCTGCTGAGCCCACTGCTCTAGGTGATCAGGGCAACACAATCGCTGCTCTGAAACCCACACCTAAAATCTCCAAAAAGAAACCATCCAGAGCATCCCGAAAACCCACCAAACCCAAAAAGGGTTCTCTGGAAGATGAGATCCCAGATGTAAACCCAGTGACACCACCACAGTCACCAACCACTGCTGCTACTTCTTCACAGCAGATGGTAGAAAGATCTCAAACCGGCTTTGAAACTCCTCCTACATCCTCACAAAAGGATCAGGTTGTAGGCACAGGGACATCTAATTATGAAGCTCTAGGATCACTTGGTTCTATCTTCCACAGCCCCTCTCCTAGGGCAATGTCGCTATCTACACAGCCACTCTCACCAATTCCATCTTTACCTCCAACCATGTTACCCTTGCTGAATGCAATAGAAATTGAGCAGATATTATCCAGCACTTCTCACCAACCTATCATTAAGAATATACTTCAACCAGAGGCTGGGTCTGACTTATTTCTAAATGCTAGCCCATCAGCAAATGAAGAGACTACATCCCTTGGGTTACATGTAACCCTTGGTGATAGTTCAACAATGGCAGCCACTACAATTGCTGAATTCCCAAGTTCTCAATTGGACAATGGTTACATAGCTAAGACCTTGTTGAAGGCAACCACTGTTGAGGCTACTAAGGTAACCTCTGCTCCAGTGGGAAGTCCCCAAAACCAAGAAAAAGGGGCATCTAAGATTGAAGCAAGTGGTAACCCACTTGCTCATGATATCTTGGATAAAACTACCACATCTGGTAGGAGTTCAGATGATCCTATTAAGTTAGGTGATGAGCTAAAATATCAAGAATTGACAGAAAGGGTTACCAAGATTGAAAGCACTGTTGATGAACTAAAAGATCTTTTGAAACAGTTGATCACTATACAAAGCCAAACCCCTGTTCCAACCACTGCTGAGCTCAAATCTGTAATATGTCCAATCTTTCAACAAGAGAAACACTTCCTGGAACAAAAACGTAAGCATTAGATGATAGAACTCAGAAATATGGTTGATGCAAGATATAATGACACTGCTGCAGATATCAAGAGAATCAAATCCCACTTGCTCACCACCACTAGTACATCTCCTCCTACTGTCATTTTTGTCAGTACAGATGAAGCCCAAAAGGGGGAGAAACCTTTGGGAAATAAAAAGTTGAAAATGGATGATGATAAGGCAAGGCCTACCGTGAATATTCCTAAGCCAGATGGTTCAAAGAAACCAGACTTAACTGAAGATATCTTGGCAAGGGCAAAGAAGTCCCATAAGTAGTCTGTGTTTGATGAAGGCAAGGTGCTGGTTGAGAAAAAGATTGATCAACAGTTAGAAAAGGGAGATATTGGTACCTCAACAAAGAGGAGATCTTCTTCAAAAGCAAGACAACCAGAATCCACACCTCTCAAAACTAAAGATGCTACCAATCTAACCACAAAAACCTCTGCCAATACAAAATCAACCAGATCTTCTCACACAAAACCCATATCCATCTCAACAGATGTTACGGCAACTGTTGTGCCAACATCTGTTGACACAGCAGAGGTTGTAGCAGATGTTACCACAACCACTGCCATTCTCACTTTTCCTACTTCCACACAACAACTACCAACACCACCAAGAATTCCAAGTCATCCATCATCACCATCAATCAGTTTTAAGAGGAGAAAAGTCACAAAGGTCATAAACGAAGAAAAGATCCCTGCTCCTTTGCCTCTTGCATCTGCACCAATGCTAAATCTACCCTCTGCTCCTTCAACCGAAACATCTGCTCCATCAAAAGAAGTAATTCCTGCAGCTATAAAATTTCCTCTTGATTTGCCTGCAGATCCAGAGAAAAGACACTTCCCTTCACTTCAAGGTTATCCAAAGCCTGCAAATATTGATCAGTATCTGGCACTCAAAGAAAAACAGGCAGAGGATATTGCTAAGAAGTTGTCTAAAGGCAAAAGTGATAGAGAAGTGCAGAATCAACTCCAGTTTCAATTGAGCAAAGTCCAATCCCTTAAAAGATTCTCAAAGAATTTATCAAATAAATTTTCTGAAGCAGACGATAAACTCTTGAAAGAAAATTACATCTCACACATCATGGAAACAAAGAAATATGCTGCTACAAGAGCACAGTCCAGGGATTGGTCTGTGAGTGAGATTCAAGAAGAAAATGCAAGAATAGAAGCACAATCAAAAGATCCTCACAACAAACCTACATGTCCAGACTGGAACAAATACAAGAAGAATGTACCTGAAAAGACCCTAAAGCTCAGAAGAATGAAGGAAGAGCTAATTCAGAATCACTATGGGTTAAAGAATCAGGTGATGAGATGGGGGGAGACAAGAGTGTTGGATACATACAAAATGCTTGAAGCTAGAAAGAAAAAGGATCCATCAATGCCTCCTAACCTGATTATTCCAAAGAAGATGTTGCTCTCAAAGCCCGGCTCTCTAAAAAGCCCAGCTCAACAACTGTCCAATCCACACTTGCTTTGGTAAAACAAAAAAGGCAAGAGGAGTTGTCTGAGAAAATTGACAAAGAGTTTGAGGAAGTGTTTATCAAAGAAGGAATCAAGAATATGATGGACTATCCAACAGATGATAGAAGTGCCAAGTTGGCCGAAGATTTGACAAGAGTAGCTCCCTTCCTATCCTCAGCAATAAAAGCTCCTTCAAGAAAGCCTTCAGACCCAAAAATTCTAAAGGGGAAGGTCAACAAAGACACCCATGAATTGACTCTGTTCAAGTCTGATGGTAAGGTCACTATACTATCCATGGAAGCTGCTTATGGGCTTATAGTAGAAAACTTCCACGAACTACTAAGTTTAGAACTTGAGAAGGATACTGATGACTTAGAATCTCTTAACTTTGAGCTACAATTCAAAGGTCAAATAAGAGAGTTCTTTCTGCGGAATAAAGATCAAGAATAAGGTGTTTTTGGCATCATCTGTTCCAGGGGAAGATTGTTGGGATTGAACCTTTGGAACGGAACAGATGATACAAAGTCAAAACACACCATCCGAGCTTTGGTCCAGCTATTAGAGGTTTCTATCCACTGATAGGCTTTTACTGCTTTCAATAAAGAACATGGTTCCTATCCTCTGACAGAAGAAACTCCCAACCGCTGATAGAAGAATACAAGATCAGAGGTTGGCCAGCAGTGTTTAGTCTAGTCTTAGTTAAATCAATGTAACAGTGCTATGCACTAATAGCTTTAGTCTAGCAGTGCTTATAGTTAGTTACCTTTGTTAGCTGTCACTATCAATCATGACGTTATTGTAAGGCGATCAGTTGTTAGATAGTTAGTATAAATAAGCGCTCATTATAACAGTTTTACTTGTCTTCTTAAAAAGATCAATTTCGCATATCTTCTTCATTTCTTACTATCAAACGATTGTTATTGGGCTAAGGGGGAGTTTGTGAATCACTTGCAGAGTTTAATTACTTAAAAGCAAGTTGGTGATTAAACAAACGACCAATTGATTGTTGTAAAAGTTTTCCATTAATCCGCTGCACTTAGTCTCTGTTTTCAATCATTTTCCATTATCTAAAACAAAAACAGCAATCAATACAAACTTAGATCATGACAAAGACTCACAAGTTGATTTAAAAAGGATCCTGGATCCTTGACGTTTATCTAACGGTGACTTGTTTGTTTGTACAAAGTTATCTTATTGACTTCACCCCGAACCTTGCAATTAAGGGTATATGACTTATTTACTTGTATCTAATCAGATTTTATCCATGATTATTATATACAAGAATTTGAAAATTTTTAACAACATGAATTTTTCTAAATTCTTATAAGGTCAAACTTATGATTTTTCATAAATAATCTATTTGAATGTGGAAACACAAGCATATCAAGTAAACTTTACCAAACAAATGAACAACACCAGGTATAGTCAAAAGATTATATTTTAAACCCCCTAAGGTTACTAATATGCTCAACCCGAGCTTCTCCAAAAATCTGTGGCCCATCCATTCGGGCTGATACGTGGTGTTACTAATTGTTTTAAGTGTAGGAAGGTTAGGAGCTAAGGCTCTAAAAGGCTTCATCCTCCACAAACTGAAGGATTTTCTAATATTTAAAGAAAAGGGAGTTATCTCTAACCCTATATTATGCAATGATGATTATAGCAGGTATTATCAGTAACGTCAGGCAGTGTAACGGGTAGTTACATGCAGCAACGGCTAGTCCGCATCTAATGGAAATACGACAGACGTGATTCACATCTTATTTGCCATACTTGGGGGCAATTGTTTGGGCATAGATTTTTATAGTTATGGATCATGTATCCTGAAGCGTTGCCTGGATCACTTATCCTTAGCGGATGGTGCAGGAACTCGGAGGATCAAGGATCCTTAACATTACTTATGATTCTAACATTTTTTCTCCATGTTTTTAATGTTTATATGCAGGTAATGGACGTAGTGGACTAAATCTCAGCTGGAATCTCGGGAATATTCGTTCTCTATGACGCACATGTTGAATTCCATTGACGGTTATGGCCCAAGGACATGGTCTTCCTAGAAAATAGGACTTATTGTTAGCTTATTTATTGAGGGGTTGATCAAGTGTATTAGGAAATTCATACACATTCATGAATTAGAGAACACACACACATATTCGCAAACCAGAGCTCTCACTTAGCATTCAGTTGTACCACACTTGATCAACTTCCGAAGTTGTAATCTTTTTTAAGCAATATAGTCGGTGATCGGTAGTTGCCATCACCCGAGGTTTTTATGCTAGCGATCTACTAGTGATCAAGGGCTTTTCCTCGTAAAAATCATTATCTTCATCTTCACATTCATCAAGCAATTCATTTTCTCATTGTTCATCACAAAAGCACTCAACCTCACAAAATCAGATTTGGTTACATTATCCTTATTGTAATATTTGACCAAAACAAGTATATAAAAAAGATGATTTTATTATGATCAAAGTCTCGAATGCAGAGCACAATACGATTAAAAGTTTCCAAAAATATAATATACGATTACACTTTCTAAATATAGAAAGTACAAAAATGCGGAGCATTACAGTCTCCCATAGTTTAGGAAATTTCGTCCTAGAATTTAATCAAGAGAAAGACTCAACAAACAGATGTGGATGCTTGGTCTTCATATCACTCTCGAGTTCCTAAGTAAATTCAACACTGCATTTTCCTTCCCAGAGAACCTTGACTATGGGAATTCCACTGCGCCTAAGCTGCTTGGTTCCTTGGTCCATGATTTTGACTGGTTTCTCAACGAAGTGTAGAGACTCGTTGATTTGTAAATCGTCGAGTGGAACTTGAAGTCCTTCTTCGGCTAAGAACTTCTTGAGATTGGACACATGGAATTTTGGATGAACGTTATTGAGCTCTTGAGATAAATCCAGTCGATACGCTACCTTACCAATCCTTTCGAGAATCTTGAAAGGACATATGAAGCAAGGAGCGAGTTTTCTTTTCTTACCAAATTGAACCACTCATTTCCAAGGGGTTACCTTGAGGAGTACGTAACAGCAACATTAAATTCTAACGGTTTGCATCTTTTGTAGGCATAACTATTTTGTCGGCTTCTAGCTTTAAGTAGGTTGTCGCGAATCTACAAGATATTGTCAGCCGTCTCTTGTATGAGCTCAGGGTGATTTGTGCATCTCCGATCTCATGCCAACAAATAGGCGAATGACACTTATGAACATACAAAGCTACGTACAGAGCCATTTGAATACTAACGTGATAACTGGTATTATACGAGAATTCTATCAAAGGTAAGTTTATATCCCAGTTGCCGCCAAAATCAATTATGCAAGAACGAAGCATATCCTCGAGAGTTTGTATAATACGCTCGATTTTCCCATCCAATTGAGGATGAAACGCCGTACTAAGATTGAGTTGAGTACTAAGAGCGGTTTGAAAAGTTTACCAAAGATCCAAGGTGAAATGACCATCACGGTCCAAATGATGTCAATGAGGATACCATGATGACAAATGACTTCATTAGTGCAGATACGAGCTAATTTCTCAACTTGGTAATCTTCATGAATGGGGAGGAAGTTAGCGGATGGTCAAACGATCAACAATTACCGAAATGTTATCATGACCGGATGACGTTCGAGGAAGTTTGGTGATGAAATCCATAGCTATACTTTCCTATTTCTGGACCGGAATTTCTGGTTATTCGAGTAAACCAAGGGGACCTTGATGTTCGTCTTTGATCTTGGAACACTTGAGACATTTAGAAACAAAGGTTGCGACATCTTTCTTCATGTCGGGCCACCAATAGAACGTACGAAGGTCTTGTACGTCTTGTCGGCATCGGGATGAATAGAGTATCGCGATTTATGTGCTTCTTTCATCAAGAAGTCACGAAGGTCGTCTCGGTTCGGAATCCAAATGAGATTAAGATAGTAAAGAATACCGTTGG
The DNA here is from genome assembly GCA_947069175.1 of Scalesia atractyloides. Lineage (NCBI taxonomy): Eukaryota > Viridiplantae > Streptophyta > Magnoliopsida > Asterales > Asteraceae > Scalesia > Scalesia atractyloides. Next base: position 37,544,811 of record CAMTDV010000030.1, read on the forward strand.
ATTTGGATATGAGTTGGCTTTAAGCACCACACTTCATCTCGTTGTATAAGTTATCCTCATTAACGGATGCGTATTGTGCCTCCGAATGCGGTCCTAAAGGTCATTTATGATTTGGAAACAACATATAGTCTTTACATGTGTTTTTCGACTAAGAGCGTTGGCCATGAAATTTGCTTTACTAGGGTGGTAGCGAATCTCGCAATCTTAGTCATTGAGCAACTCTATCATCACGGTCCGATATGATGTCAATGAGGATACCATGACGACAAATGACTTCACTAGTGTAGATACGAGCTAATTTCTCAACTTAGTAATCTTCATGAATGGGGAGGAAGTTAGCGGATTTGGTCAAACGATCAACAATTACCCAAATGCTATCATGACCAGACGACGTTCGAGGAAGTTTGGTGATGAAATCCGTAGCTGTACTCTCCCATTTCCAGACTGGAATTTCTGGTTATTCGAGTAAACGAAGGGGACCTTGATGTTCGGCTTTGATCTTGGAACACTTGAGACATTTAGAAACGAAGGTTGCGACATCTTTCTTCATGTCGGGCCACCAATAGAACGTACGAAGGTCTTGGTACGTCTTGTCGGCATCGGGATGAATAGAGTATCGCGATTTATGTGCTTCTTTCATCAAGAAGTCACGAAGGTCGTCTTGGTTCGGAATCCAAATGCGATTAAGATAGTAAAGAATACCGTTGGATTTGGATATGAGTTGGCTTTAGGCACCACACTTCATCTTGTTGTATAACTTATCCTCATTAACGGATTAGTATTGTGCCTCGTAAATGTGGTCCTAAAGGTCGTTTAGGATTTGGAAACAACAATAGTCCTTACATGTTTTTTTGACTAAGAGCGTTGGCCATGAAATTTGCTTTACTAGGGTGGTAGCGAATCTCGCAATCATAGTCATTGAGCAACTCTACCATCGGCGTTGACGCATGTTCAGCTCTTTTTGGTTTAAGATGTGTTGAAGGCTCTTAAAGTCGGTGAAGACCACACACTTAGTACTGTAAATGTAGTGTCGCCAAATCTTTAATGCAAAGAAAATTGTACCAAGTTCAAGGTCGTGGGTAGTGTAGTTATTCTCACGTATCTTGAGTTGTCTCAAAGCATAAGCGTTGACCTTGTCTCGTTGTATAAGAACACAACCGAGACCTTGGTTAGAAGCATCGCAACACACAACGAAATAGTCATTACCACCAAAAAGAACAAGAATAGGAGCATTGCAAAGCATGTCCTTGAGCGTTTGAAAGGACTCCTCTTGTTCGAAACCCCAAAAAAGGGTTGTCTTTTTTAGTCAACGAAGTGAGTGGAATAATGATTTTCGAAAAGTTGGAGATGAATCAGCGGTAGTAACCGGCCAATCCAAGGAATGAACGAAATTCAAACGGAAATTTCGGTGCAATCCAGTTCTTGAGGGCTTCGATTTTAGCGGGATCCACCTGTATGCCTTCCTATTTCACAGCGTGTCCGAGAAATTGAACTTCCTTTAGCCAAAATTCACACTTGGAGAACTTGGCGTATAGGTGCTTGGCATGTAGGAGTTCGAGTATTAGATGTAAGTATCGCTCTTGTTCCCTTGGGTTGTAGAATAGATGAGAATATCGTCTATGAAAACGATCATGAAGTGGGCCAACTAAGGTTTACACACACGGTTCATCAAATCCATGAAGACCGCGGGTGCGTTGGTCAAACCGAAAGGCATGACCACGAACTCGTAGTGACCGTATCTAGTATGAAAGGCGGTTTTAGTGATGTCCTCTTTGAGGACTCAAAGTTGATGGTAGCAAGAACGAAGGTTGATTTTGAAAAAGCACGTTGCACCTGGAGTTGATCGAAGAGGATGTCGATGCGGGGAAGTGGGTAACGGTTCTTGACGGTAAGCTTGTTGAGTTCATGGTAATCGATGTACATACGAAATAATCCATCTTTCTTTTTGATGAACAGGACCGGAGCGCCCAAAGGAGAAGTGCTAGGGTGTAGGAAGCCTTTATCAAGTAATTTTTGAAGCTGGCTCGATATCTATTGCATCTCCGAAGGTGCGAGACGGTATGGGGATTTTGCATCAGGTGTAGCGCCGAGTATGATGTCAATTCGAAAATCAACAAAACGAGGAGGAGGAGGAGGATGACCAAGTAGGTCTTCGGGAAAAACATCAGAAAAATCTCAAATGACTTGAACATCACTCACGCCTTTTCCTTTGTCCTTCTTTTCCACAACATGGGCCAAAAAGGCAAAGTACTTTTTGCGCATGTACTTGTTCGCTTGAGTACACGACATAAGTATGAGACCCATTGAAGGTTTCCCACCATAGACGTGCAACAAATCACCGGATAGAAGGGGAAGACGAATGAATTTCTCGGAGCAAATAACTTCGGCACAGACTCTTCAAACCCAATCCATGCCTACTATGATATCAAAGCTACCCAATTGCACGGGTATGAGGTCGATCGAAAACTTGAGTTCATTAAGGCTGGGAGAATAATTAAGAAGAACATAACCGACGGTTAAAGATTTTCCGTTAGCGACTTCGACCACCAAAGATTTTGGCAACTTAGAGCGTCTACACTTATGAAATTGTTCAAATTTTATGGATACAAAACTTTTATCCACACCAGTATCAAATAAAAAAGAAGCATAAACATTGTTTACAAGGAACGTACCATTAATGACGGCGTTGTTCTTCTGTGCCTGAGCGGTGGTGATGACGAAAGCTCGTCCACGAGGAGCTTGTTGCTGCGTCCGGTTGTTGCATTGCAGATAGGCATTGCTGAGGTGGTTTGGGTCACCACACTTGAAGCAGGTGCGACCGTTGTTAGCTTGTGGTTGGTTTTGGTTTTGGTTTTGGTTTTGGTTTTGGGTTAGGCTTGATTGCCTTGTGGCTTTTGGCCATTTCATCATTGGGTGTTGAAATGCCCAAACCTATTTCATGTGGTTGCAAAGGCGGCACGGTGTGTCGGTTGTGTTGATGAATATGTCTGTTTCCTACGTCATCATATAATATCGAGTTTGTATTTAGGAGCGAAATGACGAAGTTTATGTATGTTTTAGGCCAAGTTCGCTTGAAATGTATGTTTGGTAGTGAAGTTCGGCCGAACTTGACTAAGCAAGTTCGCCCGAACTTGCATCCCACAAGCGAACTTGACATCCTATAAATAGGAGTCTTGTCATTTCATTCGTAACATTCAGAGATTTTGTTAACTGGACGGCGAAGCTCTGTCCAAGTGTTTCCAGGATCTGTAACGTTGAATATTAATGAACAGTGTTAATCAGTAACAAACTTGTATCCAATATCACCTAAGCAAACGGATTCCGCATGTTTACCTTAGGTTAGCCAAATTAGGGCCCGAACGATCCGTACAACAGACCCTCAATTGGTATATTAGAGCAGGATTAGCCTAATTTGAAGACAATGGACATAAAACATCTCATCTTCTACTCATTTCTTCTATTTTTAACTTTTCTTCTATTTAAAATAAACGAATTCATGTAAAAAATTGCAAAAAACCATGTCGAATAACTCATGTTCGCTCGAACTTAACATCAAGTTCGCACGAACTTGACTGAAAAATTCACATTTTTCATCAAGTTTGCCCGAACTTGATTGATTTTTCAAGGATTTTACCCAAGTTCGCTCGAACTTGCCTGATTTTTATCAAATTTAATCAAGTTCGCCCGAACTTGATCAAAATTTGATTGAAATTCTCTCCAAGTTCGCCCGAACTTACTGATTCTTTGGATTTTCTCACAAGTTCACTCGAACTTGTATTCTGAGTGAAACAAGTTCGCCCGAACTTGTTAAATAGCTGAGTTTCACACGCTGTGACAAGTTCGACCAAACTTCTCCAGGTTTTCAAAAAAAAAAATAAAGGCATGAAAATCCTGAAAAACGTCTAGCACATTATATATTGTTATTCGTATCGACGAGACGAGTTTAAAGCTCTAATATGGTAAAAGCAATTTTCCAAAAAATTATAAACGTTTTTAGCAAATCGATACGTTAATATTGTCGATTAAAAAGTCAATTTTTTTAAAAAATTATCTATTTACTAATCATTTGTCAAGTGTTTTGAACGACAGATATATTTTGAAAACAAAATGGAGTCCGTGAAGCCATCAAAGTTCAGTATGAACGAGTATGAAGTTTGGAAAGGAAAATTTGAGAGCTGGGTCCAAGCTATGCATTTCCGCAGTTGGGTCGCGATTGAGACAGGTTATGTCGTTCCTAGAGATGAGAATCAGAAAATTCTGGAGAAGTGCAAATATTCTACTCAACAGAAAGATGATTATTTTGCTGAAAAGAAAATGATTGATCTTATCCAGCAATTGGTTAAGGAAGACATCCTAATACTTTTACCAGAATACAAGACTGCGAAAAAGTTATGGACATATCTGGATAATAAGTTTCAACAGAGTGTAGTGGTTAAGAACTGTGAAGCTCTAGTTTCAAGTATATCCACAAATGAGTCTTCAAGTTCTAAACCAGTCTGCCTGGTCTATGATGTAGACAATTATCAGGCAGATAATGCCGAACTCTTGAATGAGATTGAGAGTTTGACATTAGAAAATAAAAAATTAAAAGAAAATGAAAAGAATTTTGAAAACAAAATAAAAATTTTAGAAAATGAAAAATTACAAATGGTAGTAGATTTTCAAAATGAAATAAAAATGTTTAAAAATGATAAAATTGTTTTTAAAAAATTAAATATAGAAAATCAAATAGCAATAAATTCTCATATTGAGAAAATAGCTCAACTTGAAAAAGAAGTTGAGACTGTTATCAATAAAGCTGCTAATTCAGCAAAATTATTGAAAGGATTTGTGACTTCCTCATTAAAGTTAGAACATATTTGTCCAAAACCGATCAATGATAACAAAAAGAAAATTCTAATAAGTGACAACGTCACAAATTAGGACGATGTCATAATTGGGGATTGTGATGATAATACCGATAATGAAAATGATAAAAAAAGAAATATTTTTGAAACTAAAAGAAAATTTTCAAAAATGTTCTACAATCTGCTGAAAAAGGTGAATGCTCATCGCAAAAGCCTTCTAAGGAGGAATGGAGAACAAAAACAAAATGAAAAACAAAATTCTAAAAATTTTCAAAACAAAAATAAAAGCTCATCGGTACGGTCATCCAATCATTATAAAAACTCACAAAAATTTGAGAATAAGTGGTGCAGGTCGGACCACAGTGCTTCAAAGTCAAATCAATTTTACAGAAGAAGCAGGAAAGATAACTACTACATGTCAAATCAATGTGTTGATTTGGGTGTTTGGTCTGAATGGAGAGATTGGTACGATAACAGAGTGTGTTACAACTGTGGATTTGGTGAACACATTGCTGTTAACTGCCTGTAAAAGAGATTTGATACGAGAACCTATAAATTTCAAATCAAAGGTCATATTTCTAGGGATTGTCCGACTAATCTGAAAACAAGATCGGTTAAATCTCAGGGGGAGAAAAGACCAGAGGAGAAGAAAAATGAGAAAACTGTAGAGAAGCCCAAAGAACAAAAAGTCAAGTTATCACAAGGACAAAAAGACAGATTGAGAAAAAAGAGGAAACAAGTTAGAGAGTATTTGGAAAAGATTTTGTCCTCGGGTACGTCTAAAAAATCAGATAAAAGTTCTAATGAATTATTTTACTCACAATCAAGTAAAACGAATTCATCCGATACAAATCTGTGGACAAAAGAGAGAGCAATGGAGAAAATTTTGATAATTCAAACAGATAAAAAATCAAAGAAAGTAAAATTTTCAAATAAAGTTTCTATCAAACTGTTTGAATATCAAAAAGAGTGTGAATGTTTGTTTACTTCAGATGTTAATGATTTTGGTAAACCTAAATCCAGAATGGATTGGGTTCCAATTCAAAACTGATTAAAGTTTATTTGAATGTGCAGGATAACAAAGCTTCAAGCCAAAGGTCATTTCAGAAGCAGTGGTTGTTCATACAGAGAGACAAGAGACAGGAGTGATATTCCACACAAACAAAATGGTAGTCTCACATTTACATTCGTAAAAATTCGTTAAATGGTTAAAATGGAAGATTCTTATTTTCGATCTTAATAATATGTTTTTAATTTTAGGGGGAGAAAAAATTTTAAAAATTGTAAAAAAAATTCCTGTAAAATTGAAAAACATCATTTTAAAATGTTTCCAAAAACAATAGAAAATCTCAATAATGTCAAAAACTTTGAAAAATGAAAAATGAGATTATTTGTGCGCAAAAAGGAAATGATAGTACATCAGTGGACTATCACAGTACGCTAAATATTTGTAAAGTTTAAAAAGTTATAAACAAGTCTTACTGTGGATGTGTCGATAGGCTTTACACGTTCAGTAAATTGTTTCAGGGATATAAACTAAATTTTACAACTGCTTAAACTTGCGGATTAACATATCTTGGATATATGGACTTAGTACTCTGAAATTTCGTTTGAGAGATTGCCTGATTCTGAGATACGAGGTCTTTATAGATAGTTGACATCTGGGGTATTATACAAGTTTTTCTGATTTTGCGGAAGCAATAGCCTAGAACTTCTATAATACTTTTGCTATAAACCCCCAAACTGCATGCAAACTTGAAAAGTATCGAAAGATCTAATTAATTCCAGTGGTTAAAAGTTTCCTTAATTGGAACACACCTCAAAGTCGAGCCTTCATCTCTTTGTCTGTACGGTAGTACTAACCTGAGCTCTCAAGGTCTCGCACAACCCAGATACAGATATCAATTATGCTATATTCACCTGTAAGATGAAATCTAGGGAATCTTGATACAGGAGTATATTCAAGAAGTGGGAACCGCAGTTAAGTCAAGTTTCATAATTCTAATTAACATATCTTGGAACAATTGAGAAATGTGTTAAAGTTTAGGTGGACAAACATATCGAAAATCTAGGTAAACAAGTTTAAAACTTAAAGTCATTAAAAGGTCAACGGTACTGGTGATATGTCTCAAAATATGATTCCCTAGCACGTTTTCTCACAAAAATACAAACTGTAAATATTACATTTTAGTATGTTTACATTTCTGCATTCAATATTAAAAATCCAAAAAGATTTTTTTCTCATATCTTCCATTGAAACCTAATAATGTTGAATGTGAGTCGGACCAACGAGACTGTTAAGAAATTGTTTGTGTGTGGATACGTGTGATTGTTCTTAATCGTAAAATCTTAGAGATTCGGAGCATCATTTGAGGGGGGAGCTAGATAAACATTTTGATTGAAGATAACAGAAAGCTTAAAGTAAGGGGGAGCATGGATGATAAAGTTATTCAAGAAATAAAGATCAAGAGAACATTAAAGACTCAGGAACTTATTTGAAGAATGATGACTACGGCAACATCCAAGGGGGAGTCTGTTGATGCATATGTCTGTTGCCTACGTCATCATATAATATCGAGTCTGTATTTAGGAGCGAAATGACGAAGTTTATGTATGTTTTAGTCCAAGTTCGCTTGAAATGTATGTTTTGTAGTCAAGTTCGGCCGAACTTGACTAAGCAAGTTCGCCCGAACTTGCATCCCAGAAGCGAACTTGACATCCTATAAATAGGAGTCTTGTCATTTCATTTGTAACATTCAGAGATTTTGTCAACTGGACGGCGAAGCTATGTCCAAGTGTTTCCAAGATCTGTAACATTGAATATTAATGAAACGGTGTTAATCAGTAACAAACTTGTATCCAATGTCGCCTAAGCAAACGGATTACGCACGTTTACCTTAGGTTAGCCAAATTAGGGCCCGAACGATACGTACAACGGACCCTCAGGTTGGATGGTGATAAGTGCAAGTACTACACTTGGGATGACTCCCAGTGTAGGCTCGCTTGGCCGGCTCGGGGTTTTGGGTTAGGGCTAGTTGTTGTTGTGGTGGATGTCACACCTCGACCACGTAAAACAACAAACCGCGGTGAAAACGTCGGGGAGTGTCGTAACAGAAGTATTGTTTCAACAACCATGGCAATTAAAGTTTTGTATTATTGGCTGAAATTTGATTACAATGTCTTGGAATAAAAGAAAATAAACAAAAGTCTAATTGTCTTGTAGATTTTAAGTCACTAAAGCCCAAGTCCGTCCTAAGTGTCGCATGAATCAACCTTAAGCATTAGTTCCTGAAACACATGTGAAAATAGGTATATCAGCATAAAAATGCCTGTGAGATACATAGGTTTTGTTGATGAGGCTTCATGACTTGAAGTTAAATTAGTAGTTTAACGAAAAGTAGTCATGAACCTTATAAAATGTTTTCTTTTATAAAATCAATATGAAAATCAAATGATATAAAAGAAGGATGTATGGTTAAATAATTAACCGTATGAAAATGAATTGTATAAAATATGTCATTTGTAAAACAATGTGTTGTGAAAAATATATGTTATTTGTACCAAAGGTGTCATGTCTTTGTCTTTGTCTTTGTCTTTGTCTTTGTCTTTTTCTTTGTCGAAGTGGTTTAAATAATGCTACGATATGTAATATCATGAAAGCACTTATATATAGGAAGTACCAACGGCGTATCCACCATGCTTTTATCATATTACACACATCTCGTTATTTAAATCACTTATCAAATAACCACCAAAAATGTCTTATCTAACAAATGTCAAATGTCATATGTAAACAGTGTAATGTGTCATAATGTTAGATATAACCATGTCTTGTATAACAAATGTCGTGCACAAAACAATGTCTTGAATAAATCAAAGTTTAAATCAAAAGTCATGTTTTGCAAACCAATGCTTTATTTGATACGAACATTTATTATGATTTTGTTTATCGCATACATTCGAGCCTTGAGACTGTCGGATAAACCCTTATCAAGCCAAAGGTTTATCAAAAATGTATTCGGATTCTGTCATTCCCTACTTCCAAACAAACCTAGGAAGCGGGGAACGGGATTTGTCAAGTCCTATGGTACCATTACATACTACCGGGCGGCGTGATCAATGGTAATGAATGTATTATGTCCCGTTAAGCAAACAAATGTTATAGTCAATGTAAGCAATGTCATGAAAATGTCTTTAAACCATGTACTAAGTATGCTAAGTCAACATACGAAGTAGAAATGTACATAAAATCAATGTGCTAGCATGCTCAGTCCACGTACATAGCAAAATGAATGTAAATCAATGTGCTCATATGCTAAGTCAACATATGCCGCAAAAGATGTCTTTGAAATCAATGTGCTAGCATGCTCAAACAACATACATAGCAAAACATAACTGAAATCGTGTACTATATATTGTACTAGATGAACATCGCAAGTATATGTCATGAAAGCGTGAAAACATGAAAATATCGAGTAGGCACATGTGTATCACCCCAAAACATTTGAAAATGTAAAAGAGGGGGACTATGTACTCACTTGGGGTTGCAAAAGTATCCTTGTTTAAGAAGAATAATAAAGCGCAAGAGTCCGAAGAAATCAAATGGTTCCTAAGATCGGATAACTATGTTCATAAGTCGGGACTTTAATCGGCGGATTGGATTGAATGATGTCTTATAAATCAAATGAGTGTTGGAACTCATATGGTATGATTTAATAAACTCAACATTCTGATTTGGAAGTGATCTTAAGTGCTTTTGACCCGTATTGACCCGTTAAGGTAGTTTATGCTACTTTAACGTGTCATTTGCGTAAACGCGTGATTGGATGGTTAAACATGTCCTATGATAAGTCATAAATGCACAACTATGTTTAATAATGTTGCAATATCAGTTTATATGTCAAAATTTTAGCCACATATGCTTAAAATGAATTTATGTGCATAAAGGGCATTTTGGTCATTTATAAAGGGCATAATAACGATCTATCATAATATTAAACAAACGACGTGACCATAAGGTATAACCTCAGGGTTATTCCCTATATAACTATGGTCACAAATTATGAGTTTGATCGGATCCTAAGATCGACCAAACGGGTCGGATTCGAAAGTCAAAGCGGTGGTCAAGACCGCTCTACTTACAACGCTAAACAAGCACTAAACTAAAAGTGACGAGTTAGACATGTTTAACATGTCTAACTATGTTTATAAAACTGATTTGGTATCAAACAAAGTGTTTTGACACCCGAAAATAGTTCCGTCGTAATATGCGCATTTTGCGCATTATTGACCGAAACTTTGACTCATCACTTCAACTAGTAACGTGGTAAATCAGTAGGTTTGATCGCTAAGGATCATAACCATCGTGATTACGATCACGTTGCAAAGTTCAATTGAATTTTGTTTTAACCAATCAATGGTCAAAGCCGAAAGTCAAACAAATGTTTGACTTTTAGCTTGAAGTAGCTAAAAGCTATGAAAAAGACTAAGGATGAGCTCTTACTTGTGTTTAGGGACACCCAAGATCTTAAAGAACTGAGCTGGGGGGTCCTTACGGACCGTAAGGGGTATGGGCTTACGGTCCGTAAGCCCCTTAGCTGACAGCAACTTTCAAAAGTTGGCAGAACAGGCCCCTGAACACGTTTCGTCACGTTTTGGCACTTTAACACCCGTTAACCTCAGTTTTAAGCTTTATAAAGACGATACCTTAGGAATCTTGAAATGTGTCCAAAAATGTCCCGGGTGTCGGTTCGTTCGTTTGTACGGTTGCGGTTTTCGGTTAATTATGACGAAAATCATAACGAACGCGCAAATGACTGTAATCGCGTAACGAATGGTATTTTTGCATTCCAATTATTAAAATACTAGATTTTAATGATTACCAAAAGTTTTGGATGCGCGTACATGCTCTGTATTAGGAAATAGGCATAACGGCATAGTTTCACAGAATTTGCAAAATAGCCCTGAAGTTGCATAAGCATGTTTTTGCCATACCGAAGCCCTCAAAACTTATTTCTAAGTTATGTAAAGGGTATTTAGGGTATGTTTAGCTTATGCCATTGTTCCAGAGTGTACGTCGCATTAAACTGATTACGTCTGCGTAACGGTTTGCGATTTCACTTCCAGAAGTGATTTGAAAGGTCGAATTTGAACAAGGATTGAAAATATGAAATGTCATAAGTATTAAAATAAATCTTGGAATAAAACTCCATATTATAAAATTACAAATCGTTTGATGATTAAAATACACAGATGTCACAATCTCCCCTACTTTTGGAAATTTCGCCCCGAAATTTAATTAGAGGAAACTTGTGAGAATAGATGTGGATATTTGGCCTTTATTTGGTCCTCTCATTCCTAAGTAAACTCAAGGCCACGTTTGGACTCCCAGCAAACTTTAACAATCGGTATATGTCTGCGCTTAAGCTTTTTGACTTCACGATCCAAAATTTCCACAGGTTTCTCGACAAAGTGTAACTTGTTATCAACACGAATTTCATCAAGAGGGATGTGGAGGTTTTCATCAGCCAAGCACTTTTTAAGATTGGACACGTGGAAAGTTGGGTGAACATTTCCAGGTTCAGGAGGTAGCTCAAGTTTGTAGGCCACCTTTCCAATTTTCTCAATGATCTTGAATGGTCTAACATATCTGTAACATCCGTCAAAAACCGGGTTAACCAAACCCGCTTCCTTTATTAACCGAACATCCAGTTAAAAAAATTTCATTTCATATTTAATCCTCAAATTAATTTTAAACGATACATAATTAATAAGTATATTAGAATGTAAAATTTATATTTGAAAATGTATTAAAATAGTGAAATAAAAATTAACAAGGTTGCCGGGATTCGAACCCGGGTCAGCAAAGTTTTAACTCTCACTCGCCCAACCACTCCGCCACTTGTGTTGTTTGATAACATCTGGAAACAATTAATACATATAATAAAACTGGAAAATCAAACCCAGTCAACAGCGCGCCCAAATCCGCTGACGCCGGAAAATCCGACGATTTCGTCAATCATCGTCGGTTACCTTTGACTTAACGTAAGAATTAACAACGCCATCGGTTATAACCGATGTCCAGTCCGCGACATTAGTCATAACCGCCGGAAAATTTTGACCAACGAATCAAGACGGTAATCAGACCAAATTCGTCAATGTTCTTCCCTATAAATACACCCTCTAGCCTCTGATAACCTTTTCGCTCACAATCACACCAATTCTCGACATAATTTCACTCGCCTGAAAATCTCTGAAAGTCGCCGGAAAACCGAGATTTCATCTACACGGTAAATACCTCGACTTTTTCTGTTTCAATCCGTTGTTAGAATGTTACTAACTTCAATCCAACCATCAGAATCTATTTCAGACGACGTTGCCAGATTTTCTGTTTTCGCCGGAAAACTTCTGAAAGTTCCAGAATCTCGTTGTTTGCCGGTATGATCATTCAAACCTACTGATAATCGTTACTCAGTAGTTCAATTTCACATCTAATCCCTCCAAACTGTTAATTGATCCTAACAGCCGAAGGTCACCAAAACAGAGCCGACGAGCTTCGCCGGATTTCTGAAGAAGACAATCTGTTCGGTACAATCAATCCCCAAACCTTTTCTGTTCAATACATTACGATTGCTCATAATGTTCGTTAACCGAATTAAACAAGAATCAGTTAGTTAACCGATGTCTGGGTTTTGAACGAAGAAGACGAAGTAGTGTATGTTATAAGATTAATTAAAATCGGTATTATAAACGGGTTAGACACACAGTCCAGCGGTGGACTGTGTGCAAACAATATGCATACGTCCCGAGTTCGATCCTTGACACACACACATTCGCTGTAATAAAATGTTTTTTTTTTTAACTGAACCGGATCCACAACACTAAGATGTTAAGTATAATAAAAACTAGAATATTTACCAAGTTAGACACACAGTCCAGCGGTGGACTGTGTGCCAAACTAAACCACAGGTCCCGGGTTCGAGACCTGTGGCGGGTACCGAGTCGATACATTAAATCCTTTTTAAAATAAATGATTTTCGGATTAACTTAATTAGTGTATAAATATAATTAAAAACAGAAATATTTCGGGTTAGACACGTAGCTCAGTTGGTAGAGCTGCGTGCACTCGTACGGGAGGTCCCGGGTTCGAGTCCTGCCCAGCGCATACATACACACAATAGAACCGGTCAAACAATCAACAGTCACAGTCAAACAGTCAACGCTTATGGTCAAAAGTCAACATTTTTTTATTTATTTAAATTAAAAATCAATTAAAAATACTTAAAAATAACATTTTTAAAGTTAGAAAATAGCCTTAAACTCACAAAAATATATCCAAAAATCCTACTAAAATTGTTAATAAAATCCATTTATTTACCTTACTTTTCATTATTAATTAGGTTAGTTTTTTTTCCTCGTCGATCAATCCTCTAAACTCGTGCGCATTCAACATCATCAACCGAACGCACCCAATGTGTGTGAATCTCTATAAATTCACCGTTTTAATCACGTTTTTGGGGTGTATCATGTGTCTTATTATTTATCACATTTAAACTATTGTGCATCTATCATATCCATGAACAAATGTGTTTTCAACATGTATTATCTGTTTGTGTGATTATTTGTTTAGATTAAGTTTATCATTTTCAGTACATACATTTTCATAGGCCGCCGCTCCCCATTACCTATGAGCGTTGAGCTGTTCCCCATTACCTATGAGCATGAACGAGGCGTTGCCAACACACGATCGGCTCCTATTGATTGAGCCTTGATCGTACATACATTTCATCATAGGCCGTCTGCTCCCCATTACCTATGAGCGTGAGCCGTTCCCCATTACCTATGAGCGTGAACGAGACGTTGCCAACATTTACATTATCATTCATGTTACATATTCATGCAAGGTGTTTGTTATTGTATGCTATTTGTCTGTTATTGTATGTTTACTTACGTTTGTTCATATATGATTATTGCGCAATTTTTCCATATTAAATACAACAAGAAATAAATAATAAATGTTTCTAACATGGTTCACTCGCCAACTTTTTGTTGATCCAAAAACTATTTTTACACATGATACATGTGAACAGGATGAAGCCAGGAAAACATAGGAAATGCCTTAGAAGAAAATAATGAAGTCTAGAAAGATGTGTAGAACATGTTGTATTTATGATTGTATGATTTCCTTTAATTTGTAGTAATAAATATGAAACATTATAATAAATGTCATGAGCTTTGATGAAAACCCAATCATGCCCCGATCACCTTTTCCGCTACGGGTCGGGGTGTGACAGATTGGTATCAGAGCCATGACTATAGGGATATAGGATAGGTTATTAGACCCTTAGAGCCTATACTATAGTTGATTAGATTTTAATTGTTTATGTGGTTATATGCAAACTCATGATGTTTATTTCTTTCATATTTATTACATACGCAAATGCATGCAAATACTTCAATACTACATTTTGTGATACATAGTGAATTATACTTACAGTCAAACATACATACTTACATACATATTCATCATACATATTTCAATGTTCACATATTCAATTCATCTTCATACTTCTGTTATTCAAGATTTTGTCGCATTTTTCATTTTTCAAATCTCATCAAAGTGAGTTCTGCGACGGGCATGTAGTAACTGTAAGGGTACAAGTACCGGTAGTCGAAACGTCCTGTCTAGGTTGGCATTCGTATAAATCCAATATAACGGACCAGTTTGCCTACCTGGGGACTAACGATGAGAGTACGAAGGACCTATTAGGCCAAAGCATGCCACACCAAACGTCGTTCGAACTAACCCCACTTTGAGGTGTCACCGTGTCCACACCTGGATACATTCCGAATATCATACGTTACATATATATTTCTCGATTTTCTCTGGGTTTTAGTGTACGTAACCAGGCTAACACATGCGAACCATATGAAAAACCCGGTAGTCATGGGGGCCCACATGATTACGAAGGTGAAGTATGGCGGCATGCAAGGCCCAATTACGAGCAAAGCCCAAGACATCCTATGGATGTAGTAGATTTATTATGTTATATTTATTTTATGAATGTTCATTCCTAAATACGACACATGATCCCAAAAACATCCAACTCATCCTCTTGATATGTATTCCTTGTAGATGTCTTCTAATTCCGCTCGTAGGAAGATGAGAGCAGGAAAAGCTCGCGAGCGTATGGCTGCCCAAATCGCTCAACAAATGGCTGCAGTAATACCCAACATTGTAGTTCAAGTCCAACAAGCCCTTACCGCTAACCCTGTCAATCAAGAAAATCAAAACATTGTCAATCCTCCCCCAAAAACCACTAAATGCACCTACAAGCATTTCAAATCCTGCGATCCTCCAAAATACGAAGGGACTGAAGGTGTTACCGCTCTCCTCCATTGGTTTGAAGAAATGGAAAACACATTTCTAAATTGCGATTGCCCCGATGATCGCAAAGTGCGATATGTTACTGGTCGTTTACTTGGAATAGCACTTACTTGGTGGAATACAGAGAAGGCCAAACGAGGTGTTGAAGATGGTATGACTTTGACTTGGGAAGAGTTGAAGGAAATCATGACAAGACGGTTTTGCCCAAGGAGCAAAATCAAGAAATTAGAGGATGAGTTCTATTCGTTGAAACAAAGGGAAGGCGACCACACCACGTACAACAAGAGATTCCTCGAGTTAAATCAGATGGTTCCCAACTTGTTCACTCCTCTCTACCGTTTGATCGAACACTACATTCGAGGTCTTCCTTCAAAAATTCAAGACTCTGTAATAAGTACCACGCCTGCAACTTTGGAAGCAGCAATGGAGTTAGCTACAGAGCTCACCGAGAACCGCATACGGAATAAAGACTTCAAGGAGGAGAAGAAGAAGGATAAAGCATCGATTGAAACCTCAAACTCCACCCAAACCGAATCCCCTTCTCAACCCATTTTTAAGAGAAAACGAGATGGGCAACTTTTCGCTGTCACCCAACGCAACCAACAAATTTCACAAGCCATACCCCTCCAAGCTATCCCAATCACTCAAGTAGCACCCAACTCAACTTACCCAAATAAGAAACCATACCTTGGACCTCACCCTCGATGTAACACATGTTTTTATCACCATCCATCTACCCTACCTTGTCGACTATGTGCGAATTGTGGACGCTATGGTCATTTGAGCAAGGTTTGCCGCACCCCTCAAACCCAAATCTCACCCCCTACTCAAAACATGATCCAAACATATCAACAAACCCAATACCCCATGTTACCTTATGTTCGAGCTTGCTTTAATTGTGGCGACCCTACCCACTTTAGAAACACGTGCCCTCGATTGGTTAACATCATAAACGCTCAAGCTCAATCAAACCCAGTTAACCAAGCAAATCAAGAAAACCCAACCACTAGGCCACCAGCAAGAGGAAGAGTTTTCAACATCAACTCCAATCTTATTGAAGATAATGACGGCCCAAACGAACCACCCAACTAGTCTCCTTCACCAAAAATCAAGATTCAACTCCAACCGCTTCGTTTTTATGTTTTTCTTTATGTTATCTCAACTTTCACGTATCTCAATTATAAATTGGAAATTTATCCAAGAATCTTAATGCGAATTACTATTTCAGTTTTGTTTTATACTCATTGATTTAACATTCATAGCATCATATATCTCAACGTATTTCAATCTCATTATTTAAAGAAGTTGGGTTGTGTCTCACTTCTACATAGACTAACCTCTCCATCATAACAAACGAGAGAGGTATTGTCATCATTCAAACATGTATACTATCAGAATTAAGACTCAAGCTTTGGTTGATTGTGTTTGTTTATGTTTTAGAGTCACATAGAACTAATCATAACTTACGGATAAAGCCAATGAAAATTTGACAAGAATATGGTGGATACGCCGCTGGTACTTCCTATATATAAGTATTCTTGTCAAAGGATCAGAGGCATTGTCAGGCGGTTATGAGAAGTTCCATGTAGGATTTAGTATTGTCTTGGTTGAAGTTTGTGTTATACTCACTGATTTAGCATTCATATCATCTCATCATTTAAAGAAATTGGATTATGTTCTATTCCTACATAGACTAACCTCTCCATCATAACAAATGAGAGAGGTACTGTCACCATTCAAACATATATACTATCAGAATTAGGACTCGGACATTGGTTGTTGTGTTTATTTATGATATAGAGTCACATCATAGAACCAATCATAACTTACTGATAAAACCAATGAAAATTTGACAAGAATATGGTGGATACGCCGCTGGTACTTCCTATATATAAGTATTCTTGCCAAAGGATCAGAGGCATTGTCAGGCGGTTATGAGAAGTTCCATGAAGGTTTTAGTAGTAGAAGTTTTGTTTTAGGATATAACCTTATCTTTCCAAACATACCAAAACTCTTGCGCATGAAATCATATTTAGTCAATCAACTCTGTTTATCAATATTCACTATCATAGGCATCAAAAAGCGATTCCTGTAGCAGGGTACTCAACCCTTACAAGGAACGTTACCGCCTCAAACAAAATTTAAACTCTTATTCCTTTCTAAGTATGTAACTGTCAAATTAAAACACCATCCTTTTAAGTCAAACATGCCACTACTTAAATTTTGGGACGAAATTTCTAAAAGTAGGGGATACTGTAACATCCGTAAAAAACCGGGTTAACCAAACCCGCTTCGTTTATTAACCGAACATCCAGTTAAAAAAGTTTCATTTCATATTTAATGCTCAAATTAATTTTAAACGATACATAATTAATAAGTATATTAGAATGTAAAATTTATATTTGAAATGTATTAAAAATAGTGAAATAAAAATAAAACAAGGCTGCCGGGATTCGAACCCGGGTCAGCCGGGTAAGCAAAGTTTTAACTCTCACACGCCCAACCACTCCGCCACTTGTGTTGTTTGATAACATCTGGAAACAATTAATACATGTAATAAAACTGGAAAATCAAACCCAGTCAACAGCGAACCCAAATCCGCTGACGCCGGAAAATCCGACGATTTCGTCAATCATCGTCGGTTACCTTTGACTTAACGTAAGAATTAACAACGCCATCGGTTATAACCGATGTCCAGTCCGCGACATTAGTCATAACCGCCGGAAAATTTTGACCAACGAATCAAGACGGTAATCAGACCAAATTCGTCGATGTTCTTCCCTATAAATACACCCTCTAGCCTCTGATAACCTTTTCGCTCACAATCACACCAATTCTCGACGGAATTTCACTCGCCGGAAAATCTCTGAAAGTCGCCGGAAAACCGAGATTTCATCTACACGGTAAATACCTCGACTTTTTCTGTTTCAGTCCGTTGTTAGAATGTTACTAACTTCAATCCAACCATCAGAATCTATTTCAGACGACGTTGCCGGATTTTCTGTTTTCGCCGAAAAACTTCTGAAAGTTCCAGAATCTCGCTGTTTGCCGGTATGATCATTCAAACCTACTGATAATCGTTACTCAGTAGTTCAATTTCACATCTAATCCCTCCAAACTGTTAATTGATCCTAACAGCCGAAGGTCACCAAAACAGAGCCGACGAGCTTCGCCGGCTTTCTGAAGAAGACAATCTGTTCGGTACAATCAATCCCCAAACCTTTTATGTTCAATACATTACGATTGCTCATAATGTTCGTTAACCGAATTAAACAAGAATCAGTTAGTTAACCGATGTCTGGGTTTTGAACGAAGAAGACGAAGTAGTGTATGTTATAAGATTAATTAAAATCGGTATTATAAACGGGTTAGACACACAGTCCAGCAGTGGACTGTGTGCAAACAATATGCATACGTCCCGAGTTCGATCCTTGACACACACACATTCGCTGTAATAAAATGTTTTTTTTTAAACTGAACCGGATCCACAACAGTAAGATGTTAAGTATAATAAAAACTAGAATATTTACCAAGTTAGACACACAATCCAGCGGTGGACTGTGTGCCAAACTAAACCACAGGTCCCGGGTTCGAGACCTGTGGCGGGCACCGAGTCGATACATTAAATCCTTTTTAAAATAAATGATTTTCGGATTAACTTAATTAGTGTATAAATATAATTAAAAACAGAAATATTTCGGGTTAGACACGTAGCTCAGTTGGTAGAGTTGCGTGCACACGTACGGGAGGTCTCGGGTTCGAGTCCTGCCCGGCGCATACATACACACAATAGAACCGGTCAAGCAGTCAACAGTCACAGTCAAACAGTCAACGCTTATGGTCAAAAGTCAACATTTTTTTATTTATTTAAATTAAAAATCAATTAAAAATACTTAAAAATAACATTTTTAAAGTTAGAAAGCCTTAAACTCACAAAAATATATCCAAAAATCCTATTAAAATTGTTAATAAAATCCATTTATTTACCTTACTATTTCGTTATTAATTAGGTTAGTTTTTTTTCCTCGTCGATCAATCCTCTAAACTCGTGCGCATTCAACATCATCAACCGAACGCACCCAATATGAGTGAATCTCTATAAATTCCCCGTTTTAATCACGTTTTTGGGGTGTATCATGTGTCTTATTATTTATCACATTTAAACTATTGTGCATCTATCATATCCATGAACAAATGTGTTTTCAACATGTATTATCTGTTTGTGTGATTATTTGTTTAGATTAAGTTTATCATTTTCAGTACATACATTTTCATAGGCCGCCGCTCCCCATTACCTATGAGCGTTGAGCTGTTCCCCATTACCTATGAGCGTGAATGAGGCGTTGCCAACACACGATCGGCTCCGTTTGATTGAGCCTTGATCGCACATACATTTCATCATAGGCCGTCTGCTCCCCATTACCTATGAGCGTGAGCCGTTCCCCATTACCTATGAGCGTGAACGAGACGTTGCCAACATTTACATTATCATTCATGTTACATATTCATGCAAGGTGTTTGTTATTGTATGCTATTTGTCTGTTATTGTATGTTTACTTACGTTTGTTCATATATGATTATTGCGCAATTTTTCCATATTAAATACAACAAGAAATAAATAATAAATGTTTCTAACAAGGTTCACTCGCCAACTTTTTGTTGATCCAAAAACTATTTTTACACATGATACAGGTGAACAGGATGAAGCCAGGAAAACATAGGAAATGCCTTAGAAGAAAATAATGAAGTCTAGAAAGATGTGTAGAACATGTTGTATTTATGATTGTATGATTTCCTTTAATTTGTAGTAATAAATATGAAACATTATAATAAATGTCATGAGCTTTGATGAAACCCAATCATGCCCCGGTCACCTTTTCCGCTGCGGGTCGGGGTGTTACAATATCTAGGTGCAAGTTTTCCTTTCTTTACAAATCTAACCACGCCTTTCCAACGGGATACCTTGAGTAGGTCATGATCACCGACTTGGAATTCCAAGGGCTTGCGTCGTTTGTCCGCGTAACTCTTTTGACGGCTTCTAGCTGTCAAGAGATTATCGCGAATTGTTGTGTCTTGGATGAGTTCAGGTCCAGTGAATTGAGATTCACCGATTTCACTCCAACAGATAGGTGAACGACATTTTCGACCATAAAGAGCTTCGAAAGGAGCCATGTTAATGCTGGTATGATAAGTGTTGTTGTAGGAGAATTCGATCAAAGGTAGATGCGAATCCCAACTACCACCAAAGTCAATCACACAAGCTCTAAGCATATCCTCCTGTGTTTGGATAGTTCTTTTAGACTGACCATCCATTTGAGGATGATAAGCAGTACTCAGGTTAAGTTTAGTTCCCATGGCAGATTGCATGGTCCTCCAAAAATGAGATGAGAATCGAGCATCACGATCAGATATGATGTCCAAAGGAACACCATGACGAGATACAATTTCATCCACATAGATCTTAGCAAGTTTGTCAGCAGGGAAATCCTCATGAATTGCTATAAAGTGTGCTGACTTGGTTAGACGATCAACGATTACCCAAATGGCATCATGACCTCTAGATGTACGTGGTAATTTGGTAATGAGATCCATCGCAATGCTTTCCCATTTCCAAACCAGAATTTCTGGTTGTTCAAGCAAACCAGAAGGACATTAATGCTCTGTCTTAACTTTGAGACAAGTAAGACATTTAGATACGTACAAGGCAATGTCTTTCTTCATACCCGGCCACCAATACTGAGTACGAAGATCCTTAATACATTTTGTCTGCACCGGCATGAATTGAATAACGAGACTTATGAGCTTCATCCATTATCAAGGTGTGGAGATTGTCTTGACTTGGAACCCACAAACGGCTTAGATAATATAACAACCCATTGTCTTTTGTTTCAAGTTGAAGCTCAAGATGATGTGGCAATTCGTCACCCATCATACCTCGTGTAACACAAGTTCGTTGAGCTTGAAAGATACGGTTTTGAATATCATATCGAACTTGAAGACAATGTAGCTTGACTCGTTCTTTACGACTAAGAGCATCGGCTACGACATTCGCCTTACCAGGATGGTAGCGAATCTCACAGTCATATTCGTTCAGAAGTTCAACCCATCATCGCTGTCTCATGTTTAGTTCTTTCTGATTGAAAATTTGCTGGAGACTTTTGTGATCCGTAAAAACCACACATTTTGTACAGACGGGACACATTTTGTACCGTATAGATAATGTCTCCAAATTTTCAGAGCGAAAACGACAGCACCCAACTCAAGATCATGAGTGGTGTAGTTCTTTTCGTGAATCTTCAATTGTCTTGATGCATAGGCTATAAATTTGTTCCTTTGCATGAGAACGCAGCCAAGGCCTAAGTTCGATGCATCACAATATACGACGAAGTCGTCGTTACCTTCAGGTAAGGATAAAATAGGAGCATTACAAAGCTTCTGTTTCAAGGTCTGAAAAGCTTCTTCTTGTTTGGGTCCCCACTCAAAAGGTTTGTTCTTTTGAGTCAAAGTAGTGAGGGGAACCTCAATCTTTGAGAAGTTCGCAATAAATCGACGGTAATAACCCACGAGACCAAGAAATGAACGAACTTCAGTAGGCGTAGTAGGTGTATCCCTTTCCTTAATCGCACTGATTTTGGCGAGATCTACATGAATACCTTGTTCATTGACAATATGTCCCAAGAATTGAACTTCCTTAAGCTAAAATTCGCACTTGGAGAACTTGGCATAGAGTTGTTCTTTCTTTAGGAGTTCCATCGTTAAACGGAGATGTTTCTCGTGATCGGCTTAAGACTTTGAGTAAATCAAAATGCCATCAATGAAAACATTGATGAACTTGTCTAAATAAGGCTTACAAACCCTATTAATCAAGTCCATAAAAATGGCAGGAGCATTTGTCAGACCAAACGGCATAACAGTGAACTCATAATGACCGTATCGAGTGCGGAAAGCAGTTTTGGGAATATCTTCTTCGAGAACACGAAGCTGATGATACCCAGAACGTAGATCAATCTTTGAGACGCAAGTCGCACCTTGTAGCTGATCAAAGAGATCATCAATATGGGGTAGGGGATATAGATTCTTGATTGTGAGTTTGTTGAGCTCACAGTAATCGATACACATACGGAAGGATCCATCTTTCTTTTTCACAAATAGGACTGGAGCGCCCCAAGGTGAAAAGCTCGGACGAATGAATCCTTTGTCAGACAACTCCTGAAGCTGTTTAGATAACTCTTGCATCTCAGACGGTGCAAGACGGTATGGGGATTTGACTATAGGGTTAGCACCAGGTACAAGATCTATACAAAACTCCACTTGTCGTGCCGGGGGTAAACCAGGTAACTCGTCAGGAAACACCTCAGGATAATCCCTAACAACCGGGATGTCCTTAATAGATTTTCCCTTGCCTTTCTCCTCTACGATATGTGCCAAGAAAGCAACATAATTCTTTCGTAGGTATTTATGGGCTTGGGTGCATGTCATGAGTTTAAGGCTACTGACGGGTTGTTCTCCTCGAACCTCTAGGATTTCACCAGACGGGAGAGGTATACGAACAATCTTATCAAAGCAAACCACCTCAGCATGATGTTTAGATAACCAATCCATCCCTACTATGACATCAAAGCTCCCAAGTTGCAATGGCGTGAGGTCAATGGGAAAAAGATGGTTGTTAAGGTTCAATTGGCAATCACGGATGACAGAATCAAGAACAAGGGGTTCACCACTAGCTATTTCAACTATTAAGGGCTTTCCTAGTTTGGTTCTAGGCAATCAAAGCAAAAGTTCAAAAGCTAGAGATACAAAACTCTTATCGGCACCCGAATCGAAAAGAATTGAAGCAGGATGGTTGTTAATAAAGAGCGTACCATTGACTACTTCATTGTCAGCCCGAACATCGTTAGCATTGATGTTAAATTCTCGTCCATGAGCCGGGTTTACATTTGCCAACTTCGGGCAGTTATTTCTGTAGTGGGTGAGATCCCCACAATTGTAGCAAGACCCAGGTGGATCGTGAGGTCGTGCAGGCTGCTGAGCAGGGTTTTGGGCTATTGGATTCTGGGTAGGAGCGAAACGACAAGAGTTGGCAAGATGACTAGATTTCCCACAGTTAGTGCAAATGTGGCACTGTAAATATGTGGTTGATGGTGGCTGTTACACTTGTTTCACAAAGGTGCATTGCCAACATACTGTTTCTTGGCTGGTGGCTGAGCAGGCTGATTGGGAGCAGCTTGGTTAGGTTGTGTAGTGAGAGTGAAGTTCTTGGAAGCCTTACGCTTCCTCGACTTCTTGGAGGTTTCAGCTTTGTTACCCTTTTGCTTCTCAGACTTAACAGATGGTTTCTTATCACCCTTTCGATGATGTTTACCCTTTTTGACTTGTGATTCAGTAAGGGTTGCTGCTAGCTCGATGGCTTGACTGACAGATGTAGAGTTACTGCCAGTGATGATGTCCTGGACAGGATCCGGCAGACCATCTATGTACTTTTCAATCGCCTTATCCAAGGGTGTCATCATCTCAGGACATAATAGGCTCAACTCCTCATACCGATCACGGTGCTCACCGCTGTCTTGCTTTAGGTCATGGAACTCATTCTCAAGCGCCCTCTTTTCATGAGGAGGGCAGAACTCTTTCATCATTAGAGCTCTAAGTTCCTCCCATGTCTGACCCATCGCAATCTTAGCACCCCTATCTCTCACCACTCCGTTCCACCACGTGAGCGCCCTCTTTTGGAACACGCTCGAAGCAAACTCGACCTTACGATTATCAGGACACTAAACATGACGAAAGGTATCTCAAACCACTGTAGGAGCCCAGTTGCTCCTTCAGAACCACTAAACTTGAGTGGTTTAGCCGAGTTAAACTGTTTAAAGTTGCACGCAGCAGGTGCATTGTTATTGTTGGCTTGGTTGATTTGAGTAATGAGATTTGGTAGCATAGCAGCCATCTGTTGTGCTATGATAGTTGCCAGTTCGGTGTTAGGTGGTGGTACGTTTTGTCGAGGAGGCATTCTAAAAGAGGAAAACATGAGAGAAAACGAGTGAGATGAATGTTCGGGAAATGAGATGTCATAAAAATCGACGAAATGAAAGGATGATGGTCATTCGTTCGTTTACTTGCAAGAAACAAACGACACACAGTGACTAATCAAAGTAAATGGGTTTTTATAATGTATCGCAAAGACATGCCTTAGCCTATAGGTGGACACTCACCCCAAGAGTTCCTAGGTAAGAGTGACTGGTCCGATTAAGTGGATTTGTACGAACACTCTAGCCTTATATAGAAAACTCAGGGTACAGGCACCCACCCTTCCGGATTGCATGTGTTCAAATTATCAAAACCAAAACTCTGATGAGATTTTGAAAACTTTGGAGGCTAAAAGAGATTGATGATTCATCTTTGACTTTACGCCTTCCATTTTGTTTTGTTTTTGGTATTCACCTAAGGATAGGTGATGGTATTGTTTTAAAATCTAAACACATGATAACTTGTGTTAGGGTCCTAGAAAGGTTATAGTCTAGGTCAAAGCATTACTAATAACCTAATTCCCTATAACCATTGGCTCTGATACCAATCTTTCTATCACACCCCGACCGTGTAAAACAACAAACCGCGGCGGAAACGTCAGGGAGTGTCCTAACAGAAGTATTGTTTCAACAACCATGGCAATTAAAGTTTTGTATTGTTGGATGAAATTTGATTACAATGTCTTGGAATAAAAGAAAATAAACAAAAGTCTAATTGTCTTGTAGATTTTAAGTCACTAAAGCCTAAGTCCGTCCTAAGTGTCGCATGAATCAACCTTAAGCATTAGTTCCTGAAACACATGTGAAAATAGGTACGTCAGCATAAAAATGCCTCTGAGATACATAGGTTTTGTTAATGAGGATTCATGACTTGAAGTTAAATTAATAGTTTAACGAAAAGTAGTCATGAACTTTATAAAATGTTTTCTTTTATAAAATCAATATGAAAATCAAATGATATAAAAGAAGGATGTATGGTTAAATAATTAACCGTATGAAAATGAATTGTATAAAATATGCCATTTGTAAACCAATGTCTTATGAAAAATATATGTTATTTGTACCAAAGGTGTCATGTCTTTGTCTTTGTCGAAGTGGTTTAAATAACGCTACGATATGTAATATCATGAAAGCACTTATATATAGGAAGTACCAACGGCATATCCACCATGCTTTTATCATATTACACACATCTCGTCATTTAAATCACTTATCAAATAACCACCAAAAATGTCTTGTCTAACAAATGTCAAATGTCATATGTAAACAGTGTAATGTGTCACAATGTTAGATATAAACCATGTTTGTATAATGTCGTGTACAAAACAATGTCTTGAATAAACCAAAGTTTAAATCAAAAGTCATGTTTTGCAAACCAATGCTTTATTTGATACGAACATTTATTAGGATTTTGTTTATCGCATACATTCAAGCCTTGAGACTGTCGGATAAACCCTTATCAAGCCAAAGGTTTATCAAAAATGTATTCGGATTCTGTTATTCCCTACTTCCAAACAAACCAAGGAAGCAGGGAACGGGATTTGTCAAGTCCTATGGTACCATTACATACTACCATGCGGTGTGATCAATGTTAATGGATGTATTATGTGCCGTTAAACAAACCAAATGTCATAGTCAATGTAAGCTATGTCATGAAAATGTCTTTAAACCATGTACTAAGTATTCTAAGTCAACATACGAAGTAGAAATGTCCATAAAATCAATGTGCTAGCATGCTCAGTCAACATACATAGCAAAATGAATGTAAATCAATGTGCTCATATGCTAAGTCAACATATGCCGCAAAAGATGTCTTTGAAATCAATGTGCTAGCATGCTCAGTCAACATACATAGCAAAACATAATTGAAATCGTGTACTATATATTGTTTTAGATGAACATAGCAAGTATATGTCATGAAAGCGTGAAAACATGAAACTATCGAGTAGGCACATGTGTATCACCCCAAAACTTTTGAAAATGTAAAAGAGGGGACTATGTATTCACTTGGGGTTGCAAAAGAATCCTTGTTCAAGAAGAATAATAAAGCGCAGGAGTCCGAGGAAATCAAATGGTTCTAAGATCGGATAACTATGTTAATAAGTCGGGACTTTAATCGGCGGATTGGATTAAATGATGTCTTATAAATCAAATGAGTGTTGGAACTCATATGGTATGATTTAATAAACTCAACATTCTGATTTGGAAGTGATCCTAAGTGCTTTTGACCCGTATTGACCCGTTAAGGTAGTTTACGCTACTTTAACGTGTCATTTGCATAAACGCATGATTAGATGGTTAAACATGTCCTATGATAAGTATTAAATGCCTAATTATGTTTAATAATGTTGTAATATCAGTTTATATGTCAAAATTTTAGCCACATATGCTTAAAATGAATTTATGTGCATAAAGGGCATTTTGGTCATTTATAAAGGGCATAATAACGATCTATCATAATATTAACCAAACGACGTGACCCATAAGGTATAACCTCAGAGGGTTATTCCCTATATAACTATGGTCATAAATTATAAGTTTGGTCGGGTCCTAAGATCGACCAAACGGGTCGGATTCGAAAGTCAAAGCGGTGGTCAAGACCGCTATACTTACGACCCTAAACAAGCACTAAACTAAAAGTGACGAGTTAGACATGTTTAACATGTCTAACTATGTTTATAAAACTGATTTGGAATCAAAACAAAGTGTTTTGACACCCGAAAATAGTTCCGTCGTAATATGCACATTTTGCGCATTATTGACCGAAACTTTGACTCGTCACTTCAACTAGTAACGTGGTAAATCAGTAGGTATCATCGCTAAGGATCATAACCATCGTGATTACGATCACGTTGCAAAGTTCAATTGAACTATGTTTTGACCAATTAATAGTCAAAGCCGAAAGTAAAACAAATGTTTGACTTTTAGCTTGAAGTAGCTAAAAGCTATGAAAAAGTCTAAGTATGAGATCTTACTTGTGTTTAGGGACACCCAAGACCTCAAAGAACTCAGTAGGAGGCCTCCAAAAAGGATGGAAGCAAGCTCCAAGAGTATGGGAGGAAGAAGATGGAAATGAGTTGTGAAGTGAAAATGAGGGTCTATTTATACTTGTGGATGATGCACAAGATCATTCCAAGTGTTAGGCACTTGGTCTAGGATCATTACAAGTGTATAATGAGGTGTTGAAACCAGAAGGAGTGTGGCAATTTCGTTTGCTTAGTGTTCAAGAGGTTAAACAAGAAGCTGCCATGAAACTGCTGAGCTGGGGGGTCCTAACGGACCGTAAGGGGTATGGGCTTATGGTCCGTAAGCCCCTTAGCTGACAGCAACTTTCAAAAGTTGGCAGAACAGGCCCCTGAACACGTTTCGTCACCTTTTGGCACTTTTAACACCCGTTAACCTCATTTTTAAGCTTTATAAAGACGATAAAGCTTAGGAAACTTGAAATGTGTCCAAAAATGTCCCGGGTGTCGGTTCGTTCGGTCGTACGGTTGTGGTTTTCGGTTAATTACGTTTAAAATCGTAACGAACGCGCAAATGACCGTAATCGCTTAACGAATGGTATTTTTGCATTCCAATCATTAAAATACTAGATTTTAATGATTACAAAAATTTTTGGATGCGCGTACATGCTCCGGATTAGGAAATAGGCGTAACGGCATAGTTTCGCAGAATTTGCAAAATAGGCCTGAAGTTGCATAAGCATGTTTTTGCCATACCGAAGCCCTCAAAACTTATTTCTAAGTTATTTAAGGGGTATTTAGGGTATGTTTAGCTTATGCCATGTTCTAGAGTGTACGTCGCATTAAACTGATTACGTTTGCGTAACGATTTGCGATTTCACTTCAATAAGTGATTTGAAATGTCGAATTTGAACAAGGATTGAAAATACGAAATGTCATAAGTATTAAAATAAATATTGGAATAAAACTCAATATTATAAAATTACAAAATTTTCGGGATCGTACGATGATTAAAATACACAGATGTCACGGTGGAGATGGGTTTTGCGGAGTAATCATCTCACAATTTCGGTTCGAATCCTTTCGCTTCTTAACATTGGGGTTTGTTGGGATTGAACCTTTGGAAAAACAGATGATACAAAGCCAAAACACACCATCCGAGCCTTGGTCCAGCTATCAGAGGTTTCTATCCACTGATAGGCTTTTTCTGCATTCAATAAACTCACTGATACCTATCCTCTGACAGAAGAAATTCCCAACCACTGATAGAGCATTACACGGACAGAGGATAGCAAGCAGTGCTTAGTCTAGTTTTAGTTTAAATCAATGTAACAGTTCTATGCACTGATAGTTTAGTCTAGCAGTGTTTGTAGTTAGTTACGTTTTTTAGCTGTCACTATCAACCATGACGTCACTGTAAGATGATCAGTGGTTAGATAGTTAGTATAAATAGGCGCTGAATGTAACAGTTTACTGGTCTCCTTAAAAAGATCAATTTCGCTTATCTTTTTAATTTCTTACTATCAAACGATCGTTATTGGGCTAAGGGGGAGTTTGTGAATCACATGCAATAGTTTAATTACTTGAAAGCATGATGGTGATGAAAACAAACGGCCGATTGATTGTTGTAAAAGTTTTCCATTGATCTGCTGCACTTATTCTCTGTTTTTCAATCATATTTCATTTTTTGAAACAAAAACAGCAATCAATTCAAACTTAGATACTGACAATAGGTATCAGAGCTTGGTCAATCGATTTTGATTTAAACATCAAATTGATTTGAACAGATCAGCTCTTTGTTGCTAATGTCGTTTGATAAGTTTTGCTTGAATACAGAGTTTTATCACTACAGAAGTTTTTAAAACACAAATCTGTTGTAAACAAGAGAAATGGCACAAAACACACAGGATTCCAATATTGGATCCATGTTTAAACCAACTATGTTGAAACGAAATGAGTATTTTATTTGGCAACGTAGGATGGGTCACATTCTCGCTCAACAGAACACCAGATGCTGGAGATCCGTTGTGTTTGGACCCCATGTTCCCATGGTTCCAAGCACAGAGGATCCCCACACTCAAGTCCCTAAAAATTCAAAAATTACTCTGAACAGAATTTCCTCAAAATCGAATTGGATGCTAAGGCTTTTAGCATAGTTACTTCAGCTTTGCCCAATGAGATTTATGCGGGATTACTTCATTGTAATAGTGCTAAAGAGTTAAGGGATGCTCTTAAAGAGCAATTCGGTGGTATTGAAGAGGTAATCGAGAATAATAGAGAAGTCTTGAACCAGCTGTATGAAACATTTTGCCATGTAAAAGGTGAGTCACTAACCCAACAGTTTGAGAGATTTAGAGGTCTCATTAGCAAATTAAAACTGGTAGATGTGAGCTTTCCTAATTCGAATATCAATAGTCATTTCTTAAGATCACTACCAGAAAAATGGGAGACAATAGCTTATGTCACTAGAACATCTGTTGGTTATAAGGAAATGACCCTCACACAGCTTCATGGTCGACTTCTCACTTATGAGAGAGAGTCGAACCAGAAAAAGAAGCTTCAAGAGTCTGGGAAAGTAACTGATGACTATACACTGGGAAACACTGCTCTCTATAGTCATGAAGAGGGGTCTGGTAGTGGAAAGGATTAGAGTTTTGATCATTACATTGAAATAACTTCTGGAAACAATTTCAACTCTGATCCATGTACACCCAATTTTGCTTTTGCTGCAAATTGTGAAAGCCAAACCTCTGACAATTTGAGTTTTGAGAAGAATGACTTACAACACTTTGAACCCACGGATTTGGAAGAAATGGACATCCTACACCAGTTGGCACCTTTGAGTGTCAGGGCTAGTAAGTTTTACAAAAGAACTGGTAGGAGGTTTCCAGGATTGCATGGGGGGTTAAAAGTTGGGTACAATATATCAAAGATAAAATGTTACAAGTGCAACAGGATGGGACATTTTGCCAGGCAATGCAGAACTCAAACTGCATGACCAATTGTTACTCATCCTGGCACCAATCCTCAAAGCACTGTCCAATATTCCCAGTTTATCCCTACACATCAAATGCAAAACACTGCTCATTTTGCAAGTCCTGTAACAACTGTCCCTATTCATTATGTCCAAACCCCTGCTCCACAGATTCAATATGTTCAAGAACCACCTCAAGTGCATGTGCAACAAGCTCCACATGTCACTCAAACTACTCAAACCAAAGCTTCTTTACCCAAGGTTTTGTTGACTGGAGTAGTTTACCTGAGGATTTAACTGATGAAAACTTTGCACTCATAGCCAAAAATGATTTTGAAAATGAAAACTTATGTTTTATGGCTCTTGAGACTATAGTTGAAGGTGATGAGTCTATGGAACAGGAGTCAAAATCTGATGTGGTTGAATGTTGTGAAGCAGTGGTTACACCCGAAGTTACATGCTGCTAAGGTTGAAAAGACAATCTATCTGACCCATGGGACACATAAGTGTGTGAAGAAGAATGTGATTGTGCTCTTATGGCTGCTTCGAAGGTATCACCTCAGATCCTAAAAGATCTATGTTCTGAAAAATGCATTATTGCTTTTGCAAACATAAAACAGGTGAATGAAAACCTGAGAAACAAAATTTTGGAAGATGAACTTAAATTTGAAAAAGTTGTGAAAGAGTTGAAAACAAAATTAAGGGAAAAAGATTCTGAAATGGGTAGCCTAAGGCAAGAATCAAGCATAACCAAATGCCAGCTACAAACGATGGTAGAAAAATACCAGGTTTGCAAAAAGGAGCTTGAATCTACCCAGATCACTTGTGAAAAATGGGTAGAGTCTTGCAAAGGTTATAAGCTTATGCTTGATGCTCAAGTCAAGAGCAACATAAAGTTTGGTATTGGCTTTAGGGAATATGACCATACTTGTGAAAATGCTGCAAAAATTGACTCTGAGCTAAATAGTCCCAACAAATTTGGCTGGTGAAGAAATTAAAATCACTGATGAAGAAGGAAACAAAATTGTTCTTGAAAAACCAGAGGTTTCACCAAAAGAAAAGGAAATTGAAAATATCAGTTTAAACCAACCAGGTCAGATGAATGTGATATCTTAGAAAACTTCAAGCCAATGGACTTTTCAACTCTTGATGTTATAAAAGCACCAAAAGCATTGGTGATTCCTGTGAAAGACTTGCCAGCAGAGGTTACATCATCTGCTCTCAAAAAGTCTGACAGAAAAAGGAAGGAAAAGGTTAAACACTTGTTTTGTAAATTTTGTGAAAGAGGAATCATGATACAACAGATTGTTTTCTTTTGAAAGCTAATGATATAAACAAAACTTATGTTATACCTAAATCTCCTAGATGCACCATTTGCAACAAAACAAATCATCCAACTCAAGAGTGTGTCTATCTCAAAACCTATCACCAAAAGGTAAAAGAAATTAGAGAAAAAGCTCTAGAAAGAGAAAGTTCAAATATTGCAAAACAAAATTTTAAATCATGTGAAACATCTGTCACCAAAGCTTTAAATCAAACCTCTGTCCGCAGAGAAATTCAAGTAACAGATGCACCTCCATCAAACCAGTTTCCAAGAGGTAAAAGCCAGCCTAATTACCAAAAGGTGCCTATGACTTATGAGACTTACAAAAAACCTTCAAAGCCAAGGGTAAATAGGCATCCTCGTGGTTACCAACATTTGATAGGAGGTAGCTCACAGCAGTGGTTACAAAAGTCTGATCCAACCACTGCTCATCAGTCTGAACTTGACTCTGGATCACCTGATACCCCATCCAAAGCCATTTTGGCTTTGGAGACTCACATGAACTAATTATTTCAAAACATGTGCAGGGAACTTCTACTAGCCTTGACAGTCTTTGGTATGTAGATAGTGGAGGCTCCAGGCACATGACAAGATGTAAAGCCCTGCTCAGAGATATTAAAGCTCATGGAGGGGGTGATATAACCTTTGGGAATAATTCAAAAGGAAAGGTGTTAGGATTAGGATGTGTTTCAGCAGCAAAACTCAAGTTTGAAAATGTGAATCTCATTGACAATCTAAAATTCAATCTCTTAAGTGTTTCACAGATGAGTGATAAAGGGTATGGTTCATTTTTCACAAAGAAAACTTGCCAAATTGTAGGGCCAGAGGTTGTCAAAAAGACTAATCAAATCATTGCTGAGAGCAAAGCACAGCTGACTGCTCATAGAGTAAGAAATGTGTATGTGGTTGATATGTTAAAGGATAATCCTATGTCAAATGCATGCCTGTTTTCAGTCGCCTCAAGCAAAGAAACAGAACTGTGGCATAAAAGACTAGGACACACAAATCTAAAAACTATCTCCACTCTCTCAAAACAATGTCTGGTTAGAGGTCTACCACAAAAACAATTTACTTGTGAATAGCATTATGTATCCTGTTTAAAAGGTAAACAACATAAAAGTTCATACAAGTCAATTGAGGTGTCCAAAACAAGTCAGTGCTTACAGTTGCTTCGTATGGACTTATTTGGACCTGTAAAAATCATGAGCTTAAAACACAAAAGATACTGTCTGGTGGTAGTTGATGATTTTTCCAGGTTCACATGGACTTTCTTTTTACACTCTAAGGATGAAACAGCAAACATTTTGCAAAACTTTGTTAAACAAGTTGAAAAGCAATTTGATCTATTTGTAAAAATCTTTAGGAGTAATAATGGAACAGAGTTTAGGAACAAGGAGTTGGATGCCTTCTGTGAGTCAAAAGGGATTGTTAGACAATATAACATCCCTAGAACTCCAAAACAAAATGGGGTTGTTGAAAGGAAAAATAGAACTTTAATTGAATCAGCAAGGACTATGCTTGCAGACTCAGGTTTACCCTTGTCCTTTTGGCAGAGGCTGTAAACACTGCTTGCTATGTCCAGAACAGAGTTTTGATAAAGCCCAGGCATTAAAAGACTGCCTATGAATTGCTTTACAAAATCAAACCTCTGATCAAGTCTTTGGCTGCCCATGTTTCATTTTAAACATCAAGGATTCAATATCCAAGTTTGCAGCCAAAGTTGATTGTGGCTATTTTCTGGGATACTCAACCACTGCCAAAGCCTACAGAGTTTTTAACTCTAGGACCAAGTGTGTTGAGGAAACTCTAAATGTGAAGTTCAATGAACTCTCATCCTTGAAAATCCCAGCAAATGGACCTGCTGAATTGTTTGATCTATCTAAATTTACATTTGAAGATGCGTCTGTCAAGACTAACTCTGCAGGTAATCCACAATCATCATTTGAAGAGCAAGGATATGATTGCATTCTTCCAAGTTTCAAAGTAAATCCTACAGGCAGAGAAGCAAATGTTAGTAGCAATGGTGAAAGCTCTACCATGTCAATAGTGGTTAATACTTAAACCTCTGCCAGCTCTCAAATCCATACATCTGCTGATGAAAGTCCACTACAAATGGGTGAAAATCAACACACTTCCACTTCCATACCACCAATCCCTCCACCACCATTCCAATCGGAGGCTGAACCATCAAATCCACCAGCAGAGGATAGCTCAGGTGATACACATTTGCAAGCTTCACCTCAAAATCCCATTCTCCCATATCAAGGTGATTTATATTTCTCAAAAGCCACCCATTGGATCAAGTTATTGGCAACATCAATGAGGGTGTGCTCACAAGAAGCCAAGCCCAAAACATTTGTCTTTTTGCGGGTTTTCTATCACTCACACAGCCTGTCAAGTACCAAGAGGCACTAAAAGACAACAGCTGGGTAGAAGCCATGCAAGAAGAGCTCCTACAATTCAAGAGACAACAAGTATGGGAACTTGTACCACTGCCAAAAGATGTGAGTCCCATCGGCACAAAGTGGGTCTTTAAGAACAAAACTGATGAAAGGGGTATTGTTGTCAAAAACAAAGCAAGGCTCGTGGTTCAAGGCTACAGACAGGAAGAAGGGATTGACAATGATGAAACTTGTGCTCTAGTAGCAAGGCTAGAAGCCATTCGTATGTTCTTAGCCTTTGCTGCTAACCACAACATCAAGGGTATCAAATGGACATCAAAAGTGCATTCCTGTATGGAAAGATCAAGGAAGAAGTCTATGTTTGTCAACCTCCTGGATTTGAGGATCACTTTCATCCTGATCATGTTTACAGGTTAAATAAAGCAAAGGATGGTCTAAAACAAGCACCAAGAGCCTGGTATGAAACTCTATCCACTTTTCTCTTATCCATTGGTTTCACCAGAGGTAGGATTGATGAAACCCTATTTTTAAAATGGAAAGGAAAAGATTTGATGCTTGTCCAGATTTATGTGGATGACATCATTTTTGGATCCACATGCACTGCCATGTGTGAAGAGTTCAGAAAACTCATGGCAGCAGAGTTTGAGTTGAGTGCAATGGGTGAGTTGCAATGTTTTCTTGGTTTACAAGTTAGACAAATGCAAAAAGGCACTTTTATTCATCAAAATAAGTATGTGAAAGAACTACTTAAAAATTTTGATATGAATGATTGTAACCTTGCAGCACACCCATGGCAACATCCAAGCTAGTCACTATAGATGGCAAATATGACCTTGTTGATCAAACATTGTATAGAAGTATGATTGGATCGTTATTGTACCTAACTGCGTCACGGCCAGACATTATGTTTGCCACATGTGTTTGTGCCAGATCACAGTCAATGCCAAGAAAATCAAATCTTATTGCTGTAAAAAGGATATTCAGATACATAAAAGGTGCTCCCACACTTGGTATTTGGTATCCAGCTAATGGTAACATTGAGCTTGCAGGATACTCTAATAGTGACTTTGCTGAATGCAAAACAAAAAGGAAGTCCACATCTGGAGGAGCCCATTTCCTAGGGGATTGCTTAGTGTCTTGGCAAAGTAAAAAGCAAGTTGAAGTATCCACATCCACTGCCGAAGCAGAGTATATAGCTGCTGCAAGTTGCACTGCTCAAATTTTGTGGCTTCAAAATCAACTCTTGGATTTTGGTGTGACTGCCTTGAGGACTCCTCTCAAAATTGATAGTCAAGCAGCATAAAACATCATTAAAAATCCCGTTTAACATTCCACCACCAAGCACATTGACATCAAACATCATTTTGTGAGGGATTGCTATGAAAAAGGTCTGATTTCTTTACAACATGTCCATACCAAGGATCAACTAGCAGATGTGTTGACAAAAGCACTTGATGCTTCCACATTTGACAGTTTGATATCTAGGCTTGGAATGCTAAACATGGATTGAAAACAATTTTTCTTGTGATTCATGTGTAAATAGCAATAAAATGTTTTTCAGAAAATCAGGAATTCATCCTTAAAAATAGTTAAAATTGAATTTTTCAATAAAATCCTTAAAGTCTATTCAAAGCTCTAATAGCACAAAAACACTGTTGTTTAGAAAAATCTATCCACTGATGCAATCCTCTGTTAGTGTTTAAAATTTGTCACAACCACTGGTATTTTTTACTCTAACAGTGGTTAGCCAAAACAACTGTTTTCATTGTCAAAACAGAGGTTACACATGGACAGATGTTATTCGACAGATGTTGCATCAGACGCCACGTCAAGTGCACTTTTTGAAAAACCCTATAAAACCATGTTCTATCCCCAAACAGAGGTTTCACCTTTCTTGTGCGATTCCAAATTTTTCAAAGCCCTTCTTTCAAAAATCATCCAACAATCATGGCTCCTAACACCAAATCGAAGAAGAAATCGACACAAGAAAATCATCAAAACACCACAAAATTACACTGCTATTCTCGAAGAAACCGACGCAAACATTCATTATCATCCAATGATCTGGATTCTAAAAGAATCAAAATTCAAACACATGTTGGAAGTCAAAGCCCCAGTTTACATCGATTCTTTAAGAGAATTTTGGGCAAAGCCTAAAGTAAACTCATCCGCTGATGATGTGCCCTACTCTATCACTTCCAAAGTTGGTGGCACACAATTGCAAATAAGCCAACAATCTATCTCCCAAGTCTTCATGTTAAATGAAATGCAACATCCGGTATCATTTCCTTTGAGGAGATGCAGCATGAATTCGTTGAAAAAGGTTACACAGGACAGTTGAAAGGTATGACAATCTTCAAACCTAATTTTCCAGCAGAGATGAAATTCTTTTTCCACACCTTACTTACATGTGTCTCTGCAAAAACAACTGCTTTCAACGAGATTCCATTGAACATGCAGTATCTGGGATTTGCAATTTTAACTGGTTCTGATTTTAACTTCTCCCAGGTGTTGTTCAATGATCTTGTAACTAATTTTAAAAATATTTCGAAACAAAACGCTTTCTTGATACATCCAAGATTCATGAGTGTTTACTTGCAAGACCAGATTAAATCAAACACAAGTAAACAAGGCGTAGTTACAAATGCTGGCAGCCTAAACCATGAAACGTTCACACGAATTACAAATCAAGATAAAGTTTCCAAAACAGAAGCAGAAGAGGCTGAGCCTATTTTACAAGAACAAAATGTTCAAGCTCAACCTCCGGCTGCTGAGCCTACTGCTCTAGGTGATCAGGGCATCACAACCGCTGCTCTGAAACCCACACCTAAAATCTCCAAAAAGAAACCATCCAGAGCATCCGAAAACCCACCACACCCAAAAAGAGTCCTCTGGAAGATGAGATCCCAGAGGTAAACCCAGTGACACAACCAAAGTCACCAACCACTGCTGCTACTTCTTCACAGCAGATGGTAGAAAGATCTCAAACCGGCTTTGAAACTCCTCCTGCATCCTCACAAAAGGATCAGGTTGTAGGCATAGGGACACCTAATTATGAAGCTCTAGGATCACTTGGTTCTATCTTCCACAGCCCCTCCCCCAGGGCAATATCGCTTTCTACACAGCCACTTTCTCCAATGCCATCATTACCACCCACCATGTTACCCTTGCTGAATGCAATAGATATTGAGCAAAACATTATCCAGCACTTCTCACCAAACCCATCAATGAGAATATACTTCAACCAGAAGTTGGGTCTGACTTATTTCTAAATGCTAGCCCATCAGCAACTGAAGAGGCTACATCCCTTGGGTTACATGTAACTTTTGGTGATAGTTCAACAATGGCAGCCACTACAATTGCTGAACTCCCAAGTTCTCAATTGGAAAGTGGTTACATAGCTAAGACCTTGTTGAAGGCAACCACTGTTGAGGCTACTACGGTAACCTCTGCTCCAGTGGAATGTCACCAGAACCAAGACAAAGGGGCATCTAAGATGCCACTTGCTCATGATATCTTGGATAAAACTAACACATCTGGTAGGAGTTCAGATGATCCTATTAAGTTAGGTGATGAGCTAAAATGTCAGGAATTGAAGGAAAGGGTTACCAAGGTTGAAAGCACTATTGATGAAATAAAAGATCTTTTGAAACAGTTGATCACTATACAGAGCCAAACCCCTGTTCCAACCACTGCTGAGCTCAAATCTGTACTATCTCCAATCTTTCAACAAGAAAAACATTTCCTGGAGCAAAAAACATAAGCATCAGATGATGGAACTGAGAAATATGGTTGATGCAAGATATAATGACACTGCTGCATATATCAAGGCAATCAAAGCCCACTTTCTCACCACCACTGGTAAATCTCCTCCTACTGTCATTTTTGTAACTCCAGATGAAGCCAAAAAGGGGGAGTAACCTTTGGGGAACAAAAAGTTGAAGATGGATGATAATAAGGCAAGGCCTACAGTGAATATTCCTAAGCCAGATGGTTCAAAGAGACCAGACTTAACTGAAGATATCTTGGCAAGAGCAAAGAAGTCCCATAAGAAGACTGTGTTTGATGAAGGCAAGGTGCTGGTTGAGAAAAAGATTGATCAGCAGTTAGAAAAGGGAGAGACTGGTACCTCAACAAAGAGGAGATCTTCTACAAAAGCAAGACAACTAGAATCCACACCTCTCAAAACTAAAGATGCTACAAATCCAACCACAAAACCCTCTGCCAATACAAAATCAACCAGATCTTCTCACACAAAATCCTTATCCACCCGAACAGATGTTACAGCAACTGTTGTGCCAACATTTGTTGACACAGCAAAGGTTGTAGCAGATGTTACCACAACCACTGCCATCATCACTTTTCCCTCTTACACACAAAACTACCAACACCACCAAGAATTCCAAGCCATCCATCATCACCTTCAATCAGTTTTAAGAGGAGGAAAGTTACAAAGGTCATAAATGAAGTAAGGGATGAGACTTGATCATAATGTGTTTGAAAATAAAGTTTGTTTGCATGAATGAGCATAATAGGATTTCATGTAGTACGTAAGTTACACATAGTTTGCATAGCATAGCAAGTATTCATTTTGTATAATCACGTATAAAGACGATAAGAATATTATATTTAGTTTGTTCTCGAGTATTAGTATTGTTTTAGATTGTGAGTAACATGCGATTCATGTCTTCGGTTTTGAAATGAACAAAGTATCAAGTATAAAAATGTATTAAAATGGATGTAACATAAAAGAGATTCAACGTAAAACTTGGAGTGCCTCGGAATGAAACTAAGACTATTCCAAACTGATCAAAAATTCTTTTGAGTTAGGGAAACATACTTCGGCCTGATAGATAGAATACTCTCACCGAGGAGCGGTTAATGGTATTCACCCTTACGGTTACTACATGTCCCTAGTCAATCAAAAATTCAAGACTTTGGCAGGATTGAAAATCAAGGAGTGGGGTTAGTTATCAAGATGCGGGTTTTACCCCTAACTTGATAGCATAGTACCCGGAACATGGTTAGTACTTACCGAAAGAGTTAGGGAGATAAATTTCTGTCTCGTCGGCACGGGTCCACTAGATTTAGAATGGTAAATTTTCCATCAAGGTGTGGATATCACTCCTAACTTGATGGTGCAATTTAGTGAAAAATCGAGTAACGCTGATTGAGGGACTTCACCAAAAACTGTGGGTTTTCACGCCTATTTTTTATGAGATCATCTTGTTTTGGATTACGAGTGTCTTCACGTCTTCATGTGTGTATTGTGGTTGTCTTAGGAAATGCATGTATATTTCATGACCAAAGAATAGATAAGAGGCAAAATAGGAAGAATTCAAGTATTTTAAGCATGAAAATCAAGAATGGTCAAGTATGGGTACTTAAACTATAGTCTAGATCAAATCATGACAATTTTTCTTAATTCTCTATAGTTATGGCTCTGATACCATCAGGGCGAAAAGAAATAGATTGCAAGAGACTTCTTAACACTACTTGTGACAATATTTAATAAACAAGATTCCATATCATAACTAAGGCAAAATACATTGTCTTGAAACAAATACAACAATGTGAACAAAGAAACAAAATACAAGGAATACTAATTTAAGTGGGTTTCTAGTCATCCTACTAGATTCCGTTCATACATCGTTAATTTCCTGCAATACGTATTAAAGTACATGTCAACATATAAAGTATTGGCGAGCATACAAGTTTGAGTACTAGCATAGGTATAAACATTTTAAACAAATCCACATGGCAAAATCGGATACTAAGACTTAACATAACAATACTAGCATGCATCTTATAATTGTTAACCCAAAGTGTCCCAATTGCGTAATCTTGTCGTATCAACGACAAGACCGTTTTGTTTAACTTAACATGACCTTAAGAATATGGGATGTGTGTTAATCCTATAGCGACATAATTGTTAAGGGATGCTTGCAAAGTTAATGAGCATATAGAACACAAGAATGAGTGTCGCATGTAATAACAATAAAATAACAAGTATCATGTTTTTTACGGATAGAGTATGTATGTAAAAAAGTTTAATCGTGAGTATGTGAGTTTGTAATCTAGTGTACATGTTGCACCCAAAATGTGTAAAACGGTAAATGGGATCAACTATACTCACAGTTTTGCAAAGTTTTCCGATTTGACACGTGTTGACGAGTTGATGAGAGTGGAGCACCGAAGTAACCGTATATTAGGGAAACGAAGGTGTATGAGTATTCGGAGTTTGTGGGAAGTTCAGATTTGGAATTAAGTATAAAAAAGTATATGTACACGAAAATATATATTGTCTAAGTACTCGTTTAGACACCAAGTTTTCATGTGTTTTCATGGGTCCTAACGTGCCCATTAGAATCACAAACGAGGAGTCTAGAACTAAGATAATACAACCTAAGTCCTTGACCTCTAATCATAACCCGATTAGCATCAAGAATTCGGTTAAATATATTATATATTTTATAGTATATTTATAATTTGTCCATCATGTAGTATCATATAAGTCAAGCATAGAGGTAAGATTAACCTCATTGTATGATTCACCAAAGCATAAGGTCATCAACTTAGTTGATGACCCGGTTGATCATGAGTAAGAAATAAAATATAACTAACTAGTTTGTCAATTAGCTAAATAAAATTATCCCGGGTGTTCCATTCCTATCATGGCAAATGTTAGAGGTGTGGCGGGGTTATGTTACTTTGGTTCTAGGAAGCTACTTGATGTCACTAGTTGAAAAGTGTGAACAAGTGAGATTTTGTGGAACTAATTCGGATAGCCAAAGCTTCCAAGGTTCACACACAACTCATGCACATGGCCTTCAGCGTAAGAGGTTGAAGCTTGGATGATTTTCAATCACTTAGGATATTTAGACAGAATTTAAATAAGATTTAGGCTTGTGTTCTTGATGGAAAACAACCTCAACACAAATCCACAACTATAAACTAAGTTGGGAACTTGGTGGGTACAAGTTTACACCAAGTTTTAATCCAAACAGCAAATAAATAAGAACGTAAATTCTCAACAGAAAGTTTACAACTTTTTGGACCTCAATGTGGTGAGGTTCCACCTTAGTTTGCCATGGCAAACTGGTGAAAACATTTCTAGAGGTTATCCAAGAAGTTTAGAACATAAAAGAAAGAAGAAAAGAGAAAGAAAAGAGAGAAAGAGTGAATGGAAACTTATTGTGAACAATTTGGAGTTCATTGTTCTGCTTAAGAGGACTTGAGAGAATGTAAGGATTTGAGAGTGGTTTGAGTGTGAGGAAAGGATTTAGAAGTTAGAAGGCTGGCACTTATACGTTAAAAATTATGATTTAGCATTTAATAGGGTTGGTATGAGCTTAATTAAAAGTGGGACAGAAGGTTTTAGAACCTTATGTGAAGAAAAACGCAAACTTGTCCATGTGCAGACATCACCACGTGAAGCCAACACTTTTACACGAAGGCACATGCCTTCGTATGTGTGAGTGTGCTTCGTGTGTGAAGGGTTGGGTGAAAACCCTAAACCGTGTGGGTCAAAAAGAAAATGATGGGTGTGTGTGGGGGGGGGGGGGGGGGAGGGCACGAAAGCAAAGTGGCATGATGCCACTTTATTTTTATTATTATTATTATTCTGTTATTATTATTATGTGACACGAAGTTGCCCTCTTGGGTTACTTTCGTGTGTCTTTGGTCCGAAGGTTATGGGTTGGGTTAGTTCATACTATTTTTTCGTATTTAGGCCGTTTCAAATATAAAAAATATATATATAATAACATATTGTATGAGTATAATGCGAGTATAAACTATAATTATAAGTGTTTTTAGGTATCGGTTGCACGTATAAATATGCATTCAAGATGATAACGCATAATACAAGTATTTAGTATGCATAAGTATATAAAAAATGATTTTATTACGATCAAAGTCTCGAATGCAAGAGCACGATACAATTACAGGTTTCCAAAAATAGAAAATACGATTACACTTTTTAAATAAGGAAAGAATAAAAATACGGAGCGTTGCAGTTTAAGATTCCATGAGAGGTTCATGAATGTAGAAAATCCCGACAACGAGCTATCAGAAGTCATTCAAGTGACCTTTATGGACTACAAACACGCCTATGACGAGGACTTTGAGAACGTTTTAGTGTGGCAAATTATTAGGATGTATGTTTAAATTTTATGTTTACTTTTTTTTGTAATGTTCATTGTTCTTTTTTTAATGTAATGTTTAAGTTTTATGTAATGTTTAGGTTTTATGTATTTTTAATGTAATGTTTAAGTTTTTATGTAATTTTTTAATTTTATGTTATATCTGACTTTATTTAGATTTAAAAAATGGTTTTTGACTTGGTAGGTGCCACTGGTATTTACTAACTAATAGAAACTATGAATTAAATTTGACATGGCAGGTTAGTTGGGGCTAGAGTACGACCCATAAGGGTGAACAAGGTGGGTGCGGGAAAGGGGTTGGAAAGTTGGTTTATCACTCGGCAACACCGACGCCATCAACCAAGTCACCGCGCGATGACTGTGAATTCGGGGAGTGTTCACTGCACAAGGGGAGAGGAGGCCGGAGGGAAGAGGAGAGAGGGGTGTATAGTGGGCTCCACTCTTATCCAACCAATCATATATTTTTCTTTTTTTTTTAAATAAAAATGGTTTGAATGAACCACCCCTTGTGGTTATGGGCAAGAGGAAAGTTGACATGACAATAAATCATTGGGTGTGGATGAAGAGTTTACCCCTCCTTAAGAGGTGACCACCATCTCACCCTGAGTGTCCTTTCCTCCGTGATGGTAAACAAGAGACCATGGATAGTAACTGATCCACCTAATTAACTATTTAATTAGACCATACGTAATAACTGATCCATTGAATCTTTAGTGGTAACCCAAATAAGTATCTACTTATCCACTAAAGATTTCTAATTTTTAGTCTAGTGGTAAGAGACTTAGATTTTTTAACAGAGACCGAAGTTCAATTCCCACTTGTATCATGATGGGATGGATATAACTCTAGGCTTATTGCTCAGTGGTTAGGCACCGAGAGGGGTTCGGTCCTAAGTCGCACCCTGGTTTTCATTCGGCTGTTACTTTAGTGAGGCAACTGGTGTGGAGGCATAAGGGTTTCCGGAGAAACGCCGTAACCAAGTCTGACCAACCCAGCGTGAGCCCGGGTAAAATAACGTTGTCTGGACAGATCTTGGCTAGGGCCGTCATTTAGGAGAGGTAACTCAAAAAGAAAGTCACAATTAAAAAAAAAAACTTATCCACTATACAGATAAAAACAATAATGAAAATGAATTTGACTACGTGTGGAACACAACTACACAAATTCATCACGATCTATTAAAAATACTTATAAAAAATAAACTACCAAAAAGAAAAATATAGACTCGTAATCGTAAATCACAAGTAAATTCACAAATAACTGTAAAGCACCACTGAGTAACAGAAAGAAAGATACTTAGGATGAACGGAGTAGGTGGTTAACCGGAGCGGTAAACGTGTTTATTGATCGGTAACACCATCGTCTAAGGTGTTTACCGATTGGTATTGATTGAAATCGGTGAAGCTTGACCGATTGGAAAGAAGCGATTTTGGACCGTTGTGTTTGATTGTAATAGCTATATAACCGTTTATTTAATAAAAAAAATAAAAATAAAAATAAAAAAACTAAGAGTAAATTGTCATTTTCGTCCCTGAGGTTTTGGCACATTTGCCATTTTCGTCCAAAATAACACTTTGGTACCATTTTGCCCCCCCCCCCCCCCCCCCCACGTTTGTAACTTTTTGCCATTTTCGTCCAAATGCCTAACCTAGTTACTTTATAAGGTGAGATGGGTTATTTTTGAAAGAGTAAATTGTCATTTTCGTCCCTGAGGTTTGGGCGCATTTCCTATTTTCATCCAAAATGACACTTGTAACTCTGGCACCGTCTCTGGCACAACATGCAACTCTGGCACCGTCTCTGGCGCAGCCTGCTACTCCGGCACCACCTATAACTCCGGCACAACCTGCAACTCTGGCACAAACCTACAAGTCCGGCATCGTCACCGGCACAAACTGCAACTCTGGCACAACCTGCAACACCAGCGCCACCTGCAACTCCGGCAGTTGCAGGTTTATGCCGGAGTTGCTGGTTATGCCGGAGTTGTAGGTGGTGCCGGAGTAGCAAGTTGTGCCAGAGACGGTGCCGGAATTCCAGGTTGTGCCAGAGACGGTGCCGGAGTTACATGTGTCATTTTGGATGAAAATGGCAAATGTGCCCAAACCTCAGGGACGAAAATGGCAATTTACTCTTTCAAAAATAACATATCTAACGTCATAAAGTAACTAGGTTAGGCATTTGGACGAAATGACAAAATGTTACAAACGTGGGGGGCAAAATGGTACCAAAGTGTCATTTTGAACGAAAATGACAAATATGCCCAAACCTTAGGGACAAAAATGGCAATTTACTCAAACACTAAGTTTCCTGTCTAAATAAACCATTTCACCTCTCATTTTTATACACAATTTTTATACACCATTCTCATCTCAAATCTTGGCTAACAACTACAATGGAAGGCTCAAACAAAGGTTAAGAAAAGAAAAAAAAATTATAGCTCCGGTTCGAAGGCAAGGGCGCAAAATAAACGTGGTGGTTCGAGTGATTCGAGTGGTTCATTTCAACCCCAACTGGGCATTGCTACGCAAACCCAACTTTCATACTTTTTTAACCAAACCATGCAACCGAATTTTGATTAACTACCC
Source organism: Scalesia atractyloides (assembly GCA_947069175.1). Lineage (NCBI taxonomy): Eukaryota > Viridiplantae > Streptophyta > Magnoliopsida > Asterales > Asteraceae > Scalesia > Scalesia atractyloides. The sequence goes on from CAMTDV010000030.1 coordinate 37,589,478, forward strand.
AAGCCCACCCAAATTTTCCACCACAAAACTATTTTCCACACGGTCCGACGTTGGTTGCACCCGGTGTTTATGATTATCCCGTCGAGGCCCAAAACTCTTTTGACCCGTTTGGTTTTCAAGCCCACCGTTACATCACCAAGATATATAGAAGATGACTCCGAAAAGAATACGTGCCCGATACTCAAGAGCAAGATAATGATGAAGACGAAGATGTTGGCGAAGAAGACAATCTTGTGAACCAAAATGAAGCCGCAAATGATCCAAAAGGGAAGAAGACTAGAGCGAAACGTGAAACTTGGACTCCTAAACAAGAAGAGGCGTTGGCAAAGGCTTGGATTCATTGCACTTTAAAGAAAAGAAAAGGCAATCAACAAAAGGCGGAGGTTTTTGGAACCAAGTTCTTAAGCACTACAATCGAACGGTTGGAGGAAGCAACCGAAACCATCATCAAGTTCGATCGAAATGGACGCCCATGCATACAAAGTTGAACACATTCAAAGGGTTTTATCATCAAGCGGTAAACTATATTATTTTTATACGGTTTATTTTTACTTACACATATGGTTAATTTTTACCTTATTTTATTATTTTAGAATCGCTTACGTCCTGGCGGGAGCGACGATGCTTTTGTAATGAAGCAAGCGCTTAAGGATTACAAAAAAACGGAACATCATGACTTTCCTCATGTTGAGGCGTGGGAGGTTGTTAGAACAAATGAAAATGGCACCCGGTACTATTGTCGGGTGAAGATAGCCCCGACTCGAGTCAAAAAAGAAAGTCGTCGGATTCGTGTAATTATCAAGTGGATACAACGAGTGCCGATTTCATGAGTGGTATTCCCGACATGAACGTGGATCTCTTGTCAAGACAAAAGAGTAAGGAGAAAAAGGACAAAGGACCCGCTTCAACAAACGAAAATCCAAGATATAACCAGTAAATTTGAAGAATACAAGGCCATAAAAAAAGAATTGATGGATATTAAAAAGCAATGAGAGGAAAAATACATGGTGTTGGCGGAAGAGCAATGCGAGGCGATGTGAGCAATTGTGTTTGACAAGGACTTGGAGACGTTTAACCGGCCTCACGACAATGTTCACCCCTCGATGTTGGAAATCACACTCACACGAAACCGCGAGATAGCCAAAAAAATATGGTTGGCCGTGTAATTTTTAAATTTTTAATTGTTTCATTGTTTTATTTAAGTAATTTCTATGCATCTTTTGTTTGTCTATGCATATTTTTTAAGTTACATAATTTAAAAATAAAAAAAATAGTTTACCTAATCCAAGTTAGGTAAACCACCGCCAACGTTTTTAAACATTAGATAACTTATTTAGATGACTTGACATGGCAATGTTTAATTGAGTGAATTGAGAATTTACCTAATTGAAATAGGTAACCACTCCCTACACCCTTAGTTCACAATTCAAAGTTCTTCATAAACAATGAAAACCATGAAACAACAAAACAGATGCTTCCTAACCTCACTGGTAAAGAAGTGAGAATATATTGTAGAGCTCAAACCTCAGGTTTATATCTCTTATGTTATGAGACCGGTGGGAGACATCCGATCCGATGGTGACGTAAAAGCTTCTAGACTATATAATGTTTAACTTCTCCCAAAGCTCTTTCAACTCAAAACCACTTGCCCACCAGAACAGTAGGCATGGCTATGTTATTATTGTAATGAGATTTATTTAACCTTTTAAATTAGATCAAAACTGAAATCACCAAATAAAAAGAATGTGGTTCTACCCAAGCCTAGATTTGGTATCTAATCAAATTTGAGATAAAACACCATGGGCATTCTAAACCCTGAATTACAATTACAATTTCAATTCGGTGTCACGCGCTTTTACACTTTGTTGCCGCAGCACATCCATTTTCAATTTACAAAAAAAAAAAAAAAAAGCTTAATGAGCAATTTCATCCGTCCCTACATAAGTTGGAAATTACACTCTTATATTTCCAACTATTGGACACATTATGTATGTGAAAAACCAACATCCTTTGAACAACCGCATCAGTAAATATTATCATACAAACTAGGTTGATAGTTAAAGGAAAAAACCATCAACCTCTCGTCCGGCTATGGCCTCTCGGTATATAGAGATCGCTTCTTGCATCACACTAGCTTCAGATAGCAGTTTACTTCTTCTCTTTCCAGATGGATGTGTAGAAAGGTAGTCTCGCAAAGCAGAATCACCCGATACTTGTCCCAATTTCTCAAATACCTTTAGAGCGACCCGTAGATCGTACCCAGCTGACGCCATCAACAGCAGCCCTATGTAGTCTGCTTCAATCTCCATCCTACACATAACACCCTTTTCCATCACATAATCAAGAATAACCACCTTATATCTTGAAGATTTCATCTAAATATATCCAATTTTTTTATAAAAGTTCCCAGAAAAAAAAGAAGGGTTTTTTGGAAAATATAAATCCACAAAACAACCTATAAAGACAGTGTATTATGATTTATCACCTGATCATCACACAATGTATCAACAAATTTGTACCAGCGGAAAGAAGAAGCTAAAATTCACATCATGAGCATAGATAGCCCAGAAAAATAGTTAAGGAGGACACTTTACTTGTCAATTAAAGCGTTTTGTTGTTATTTTCTGCCAATTGGGGTATTCTTTTGTACACACTTGCAAGTAAGTCGGTTGTTTAAAACCATGTGTCAATTACAATGAATCAATTTGTTGGCATTAATATAGGCAATGCTACCCACCAATGATCTTCGTCTCTAGATAACCAAGATACTTGGCAAAATTCCAAAAAAAAAAACACACAAACACTTGATTTAGCATGTAACACAAAGGAAATTCTAGAAAAAAGAACCGTTATCCCAAAAGCGTTGGTTTACCTTTTAACCTTGTTCAATATCAACTTTATTCTATTTAAATTAATATATTATTCGATATACACAAATGTGTTCTTGGATGCAAATCATTCATATGTTAACAACTAGCATCCATCAAGAGAATGTTTTCAAATAACAGACGCCCCAAAAGATTATAGCATACCTTCGGGAGAAAGGAAGCTTAAGCAGAAGATTTGACATTGTGTTGACCAGATCTGGCATAACAAATTGATACAAAATTAGCTGCCCAATGGTAAACCAGAGGTTCTTTGTAATCTGCTCTGCTGCATGTCTTGCCACGGCATGTGCAACCTAAAACCATATCCATGTTTAGCCAGCATATCCATACACCTAACCTCCAAAAAGAGGTGGCAGATAGGTGGGTTGGGCAGGTTAGATTATGGGGAAAAACGGGTTCTGGCTGAAACATGTTTTTTAAGCCAATTCTAGTACAAGTGAAAATGGGTGGGTCAGGTTAGGATGATCCACAAAAGAACATTTTGCCCTATATTATATGAGTAACTATTGCATTGACTATGCATACAAAAACAACATGATTGCAAGAATAATCTAATCTTTAAAAAAAAAAAGACTGAGGTTTCAATTATTAAAATAGATTTTGGAGACTTTCACCCATTTAACTGGTGCAATATTTAACTAAACCTTTTAACTGACTTATTTAACCGGTTTGAAATGAAAACACAACTAAAATTGACCTGGCTCATAAGTTAATGGGTCCAAATTTCCACCACTACCTATTAACCAAATGTCTTAAATCCCTTTAATAATGACAAAACCACCAAAATCTTTGTAATCACAATGATTGAGTAAGGAATTTCATATTAAGAACTCATCAAAAAGAAAAATGTTGCAATTTTAATGAGACTAAAGAAGTGCATCCTTTTTCTTGGATCAGATCTAACTAAATAAAACAACAGCAACCCTGTATAGATAGTTACATAGTAATCACTTCCACTATATTCCACCTCAGTATTGCTTTTATACAAACCAAGTCATCTGTTAACCACAAGCGTCAATACTAAACAAAAACGGATGATCAAATAACTATACCTAGAAAATGGGTGGGTCGGGTTATGGGTCAAAACAGGTTTGGGTCATAATAGGTTCAGGTCCGAACGGGTCATTTTAAAAAAAAAAAAGGTCAATTTGGTTCGGGTCAAAATGGGTTAGGGTCAGAATGGGTTCGGTTCAATCTGGGTTTGGGTCAGAATGGGTCATGTTATAAAGATAAAAAAATTGGTTGGTGTAAGAACGGGTTTCTACAAAATAAGTTACGCTTGAAATGAATTATTTTATACAGAATATAATATATTGCAGCTTAGCATGAAAAGATAGATATATAAATATACGTATGTATAAATGGCTGATTTGAATATGTATGAAAACATAGATATTATATATAAGAATTTTATAATAATATATGTTTAACGAAAGGGTTTGTATATTAAAACAACACCCAGTAGTTTATTTTCAAAAGAAACAAGCAACAGAAAAGTCAGTACCCACTCTGCAACGACGCAACCCACCTTTCCAGCACCAGCATCCGTCGCCGGTCACCGGCGCAACTTCACCTCGCCATCTATATCGTCTCCCTCCTCCAATTTTCCGGTGACTATTCAAGTATTCATCTTATCTCTCCTCTCCGAATGTGAAACTAATAAAACCCTAAAAAGATAGCCGATACGAAGTACGAACGCTAATCGTGTGTTAACAGTCCAACCGATGACCACGGTTTCCGGTATAGTTCAACTGCAAATCTACAACCCTAATCATGGACCACCAACATCGCCACCGTCCTCCGTCGTCACAAATTGTCTCCGACACGGTTCCATGCAGGATGAGGTGTTTAATCCTCTTGCGTTATTGGTAACTGGTAAGTGACAACCCATCTGACCCAAGGACCGTTTCTCAGTTGTAAGGGACTACCAGTTCCACCCATCTGAATAGTAAGTGACAACCCGTATTGACCCGTTCCTAACTTTAGTTTGTTACAGATCCACCCAGAATAACCCGTTCTTAATTTCACTCATGTCCAGCCTGACCCAAGAGTTTAATTTTTCGACCCATATGGACCCAAAATCAAGTATATGGGTTACTTTTGCCAGGTCTACAAATAACCAATACCTTAAAGAGGTGTTTGGATATGCATTTAGTCAAATTATCATGACTTCAAGTTGCCATTATCAACTTTAAAGTCTCTGGCAAAAACTTAGTATTATAACAACTTTCTGGTCATTTATTGATAACATGGAAAAACATGTAACTGTGAAAACTAAGCATCTAGATAAATGAAAAATCATATAACCCACCCTAACTAAAGCACCTTCTAGTTTTTCAAACAAATCACTTAAAATGTACATACAAGCACCCTCACAAAGGATTCATGTTTATTTCTTTACAATGATCATAATGACACCAAAGAATATAAGAACGTGTTCAGACTTCAGATTACTTGATCCAAAATATGAAGATGGCTTTTATATAATTAAATCTAGTGATCACTAAGAATTTTCTTAAGACAGAGACAATTTTGTGCTAGGTATTAGGTATTCGAGTGAGAATATAATAACTATGAGTAACCCTCAAATTGTTGTTGTTTAATATGTCCTCATGGTGGACCAATATTGTTCCATCTAGGAAACTAACTCCCTAAATCACTTCTCTATGATCCCTTATGAGATCCTACATTGCATAGCATAAGATTACCAATCGGAAATATATTGGTATAACAAGTTCTGACTATGCAAATAGCGAAGGCCATTTAAACTTCATATGCAAACAAATTTCGTTCATATCAACTTGTAAATAAATCAACCAAACAACATACCTCATGACCAATAATGGTGGCAATCTCTTCATCAGTTCTAAAATGCTCCAACAACCCCGTAAACACCACAATCTTCCCACCAGGCAAACAAAAAGCATTCACAACATGATCATTCACCACCAAAACCTCCCACTTGAGCCCTTCCAAATGTGCAGTACGACTTCACCCCTTTGTCCTTCCCCTTTTTCCTGCTTTCATCCACCCACATATCATTAAGCACCTCATCTTTCCCCTCCCACTTATCCCCACCCGTCTCCTCTGTCATCGCCATTAACATCTCTTTCCCTCGACTCTCGGATGCACTTCCACTTCCGGACCCATAACTCAAATCCGTCCACACTTGCTCCTTCTTCAACCCTCTCTGCAATGCCTCAATTATATCCTTGGAAATCATCCTAACCCTAACGCTTTCGGGATGCATCACCGGTAATATCTTCCCCTTAAACCCAGCCTTCATGTTCTGAAACTGAGACTCCCCAATAGTTCTCTCCATATTTTTCGACAACAAAACCAAATGCCTCAGTTTAGTGTAAGGTATTGTCTCAACATTTCCAAAATACATAGTTACACCAATTCCTGATCCTACTAACACAACTATCAAGGCATTCCTAGGGTTATCAATCCACCTTTTGAACCCTCTAGGTTTAAAGTGCCTAACCTGTCGCGAATCAACGTAATAATATCTATAACTGGTTCCAATTGATGAGCTCCTATTGACAATTACAGGTGAAAATAATGAAGATTTAGGGAACCTGATTGGATTGTTTGAAGCAGATGTGAACTTACGCAATTGATTGACTGGGGGTTTGGGGGCGGTGAAGTAACGACAGATTGTGTCGAACCCTAGCTTTGATCTTCTGTACCATGCCATTTTTGGGGTTTCAAATGAGGTGTGTAGAGAGAGAGAGAGTTATTGATCAATAAGAGCTTGTTGTACAAGAAATAAGAATGCCGTGATTCCATTTTCGGGAAGCTTGGGTTACGTTCTAGAAAGTTGAAAGGGGTTCTAAAAATTTAGAGGAGGCTAATTTATTGTTTTCGTTATATTATCTAAGGTGGCTAAAGGGCAATTTAGGTATTTCATTTCTTATGTAGACAAATCGCAGATGGTTCCCTTCGTTTTTGCGGACAACGATAGATAGTGCCAGATGCCACCACAACATCAACGTGTACTACGGCCATGGTTGTAATACAAGGTTTCCAAGGTCGAGTATTTCCCGAATAGTCGTTACAAGGTAGCTGCTGAGCGACCTTCTTCGACTCCGACTAATTATTCGGAGTCGGTCAAACACGGTCAACCTCGGCCAGAATTGGATCTAGTAGGTTAACTCGGGTCTAGTTTGACTTAAATAATAATAAAACATAATTTCTATGTCTATCATATTTGAATATCATTTTTACGTATTTTGTGATAAATATTAGTAAAGTTATATTATTTGACATATGTTTAATCTCCAAAAGGTAATTTCTTTATAATTTAACATGTCGAAGTACTCGCTGAGTACTCTCCGCCTAGACCGAGTACTCTTAACTCCCCGGTCGACTGACTAGAGAGCACCTAACGACTTTTGCAACCATGATTACAGCTACCGACAATGATGGCGGATTTGAGATCTGAACAAAATCTATGGCAGCGGCTTTGGAATCGGGTTTTTAGAGAGACGAAAAAGAATCAGATAATTTTTCACGCCACCGTCGATTACAAACTAGCCAGAACTCTACCAACCATCACAACGCCACCGCCGCTTATCCAACTCGCCAACGAAGACGGATCTAACGAAATCTACGGCGGTGGGTTTGGCGGCGACGTGTATTCGTTCAAGCAGGCGGGGCTGGCCGGTGGCTTCATAGTTTCTGGAGATGGTGATGACCGGCAAACTGACGTCTACACGGTAAAGTGGTGGTACATTTCGGTGGCTTTTCGGTGGCTGTAGTGGTGTAGAGAGAGGACCGTAAAGAGATGGATTAACTTCTTTTATCCAGAAGAAAGAGATTTGGGCTTTGAATTTGTATTATTTGATAAAATAATAAATAAAAACTTAATTAAGTGCATAATGAATCATGGGACATATGGATATATAATGTCTATACATTTTATAAACATTATAAAAACTTTTAAGTTTTTTTCAAAAAGTTAATTTTTTTTAAATAATATGCAACAGATTTATACAGATATATTTCTTTTTCCAAATACTCAACAATATATTAGAAAACTGATTAACTTTTAAAAAAAGTTCTTCCTTCCAAATAGTGTTTCTTTTATAAAAGTTTTGGTCATTTTACACAAAAATCATTTTAATATGTGACGAGCCCAACTTCATATGAGGGAACAAAATCGTTGCTGGTATTTTGCAATATTTGAAATGGAAACGGTGTTCGTTTTTATGTTTTTCGCTTTCGGTAAGCTAGATCATTGACCAAACTTTTGTTGTGCGTGGGGAAAAAACCGATGTTGCATTACGTCAGGAAAAATGACCATAATCTCACCGCGAAGCACGGAAAAAACTAGTATATAACGTAGCTTCTTAGCTACAGTAAGAAATCTGAACCGTTAATTTTTGATCGACAGTGCTTCTCAAAGAAGGCCCACAGTTTACTTTTGATTTCCTTTTCCACCACACACAGCAAATCAGAGACAGAAAGCCGTCAAAGAAGGAAGACGACCTCCAGTGACCAGGCCTACGTCAAGATCGCTGCTACAGTCGCAACGACCATTTTTCCGCTTTTGTTTTCTGCTTTGTGTTCTTCGCCTGGGTTTCGACTATTCAGCCTGGATCTAACATTCCTGCTGCACCAAAGAAAGGAATCTTGAAAATCTAAACAAAGAACACCACCTCCATGGCTGAGTCAAGAATGTGGTTGTGGTGGTGTACGCCGTTGCACCAACACGAAATCCTAGACAACCGCTGCATGTCGTCATCTCCCCTGTCGGAGACATGGAAACGGCCGATGCCCCTCTTCTCGCCGCCCATTAGGTCATACCGTAACCCAACGACAACGTTAGCCCTAATCGATACGATATGAGACAATCTAACCTTAGAACCGTCATCATAGCATGCCGTTGATGGTTAAGGTGAGGTGGTGGTGGCGGTGGTGGTTGAGGTGGTTACGGAGGTGCTACGACGGAGGTTACGGTGATGGGAGATGACGGCCACTAGAGAGAGAAAGTGAGGTAAACAAACTGTCTTTCTTTGTGTGTTGTTTTGAACTACATACTTCAATTTTTGTTTTCTATCAGTGATTTTTAGTTTAAAGAATAATAAATATGTGATTAAGTTTAAGTTATAATTAATTAATTTATATTCCATATAGTCAGATCTAGTGTTTTTACACTTTACATTTATACCATGTGTAGTCATAGAGCCCATCTAGAGACGTTATACGACAAGTGACGAAATGCGTAAGAGAGTAGTTGTACGGGGCTTTATATCAGAAGAAGGTGTACTGGTAAGGGGGTTATATAACCCCTTCAATTTATACATACATATGTATGTATATATATGTGTGTGAGTGGAGAAGAGAACAATCACGCCGCTATCTCTATCGTGCGACCCCAAATGTGAACCCCCATAGCGCGCCCGTAGCGGTGTTCGGCGATGCTATGAGACGCTATAGCCCCTTCTCCCATGATGTGCCGCCCCATTACACATGCTCTTATCTTTATATTATTAACTAGGGTCGTAGTTACCCACGCGTTGCGCAGGAACGTGGTTGGAATTCAGAACGTATAGCCCACCATAACAACCAATAAATAAACTTGTAAAATTAATTAAAATTATATATTAATTGGTTGCGCTATTTGCGCCGTAACTCGGCTCTAAACATCAATGTTGGGATTGAACCTGTGGAAAGAAACAGATGATACAAAGTCAAAATACACCATCCGAGCTTTGGTCCAACCATCAGATGTTCTATCCTCTAATGGGCCTTTACTGCGTCCAATAATCACATTGATTCCTATCCTCTGATAGAAGAAACTCCCAACCGCTGATAGAAGATCACAAGATCAGAGGATAGCCAACAGTGCTTAGTCTACTTTTAGTTTAATTAATGTAACAATGCTAAGCACTGATAGTTTTAGTTTAAGCAGTGTTTGTAGTTAGTTACGTTTGTTAGCTGTCACTATCAACCATGACGTCACTGTTAGACGATCAGTGGTTAGATAGTTAGTATAAAAAGGCGCTAAATGTCACAGTTTTACTCATCTTCTTAAAAAGATCTATTTCGCATATCTTCTTCATTTCTTACTATCAAACGATCGTTATTGGGCTAAGGGGGAGTTTGTGAATCACATGCAATAGTTTAATTACTTGAAAGCATAATGGTGATGAAAACAAACGACCGATTGATTGTTGTAAAAGTTTTCCATTAATTCGCAGCACTTATTCTCTGTTTTCAATCATTTTTCATTATTTGAATCAAAAACAGCAATCAATTCAAACTTAGATCCTGACAATTGGTATCAGAGCTTGGTCAATCGATTTTGATTTAAACATCAAATTGATTTGAACATATCAGCTCTTTGTTGCTAATTTCGTTTGATAAATTTTGCTTGAATACAGAGTTTTATTACTACAAAAGTTTTTAAAACACAAATCTGTTGTAAACAAGAGAAATGGCACAAAACACACCGGATTCCAATATTGGATCCATGTTCAAACCACCGATGTTGAAACGAAATGAGTATTTTATTTGGCAACGTAGGATGGGTCATATTCTCGCTCAACAGAACACCGGATGCTGGAGATCCGTTGTGTTTGGACCCCATGTTCCCATGGTTCCAAGTACAGAGGATCCCCACACTCAAGTCCCTAAAACACTCGAAAATTACTCTGAACAGGATTTCCTCAAAATTGAATTGGATGCTAAGGCTTTTAGCATCGTTGCTTCAGCTTTGCCCATGAGATTTATGCGGGATTACTTCATTGTAATAGTTCTAAAGAGTTATGGGATGCTCTTAAAGAGCAATTCGGTGGTACTGAAGAGGTGATCGAGAATAATAGAGAAGTCTTGAATCAGCAGTATGAAACATTTTGCCATGTAAAAGGTGAGTCACTAACCCAACAGTTCGAGATATTTAGCTGTCTTATAAGCGAATTGAACAGGTAGATGTGAAATTCCTAATTCGACTATCAATAGTCGTTTCTTAAGATCACTACCAGAAAAATGGGAGACAATAGCTTATGTTACTCGAACATCTGTTGGTTATAAAGAAATGACCCTCACACAGCTTGATGGTCGACTTCTCACCTATGAGAGAGAGTTGAACCAGAAAAAGAAGCTTCAAGAATCTGGGAAAGTGACTGATGACTATACACTGGGAAACATTGCTCTCTATAGTCATGAAGAGGGGTCTGGTAGTGGAAAGGATCAGAGTTTTGATCATTACATTGACATAACTTCTGGAAACAATTTCAACTCTGATCCATGTACACCCAATTTTGCTTTTGCTGCAAATTGTGAAAGCCAAACCTCTAACAATCTGAGTTTTGAGATGAATGACTTACAACACTTTGAACCCACGGATTTGGAAGAATGGACATCCTACACTAGTTGGCACTTTTGAGTGTCAGGGCTAGTAAGTTTTACAAAAGAACTGGTAGGAGGTTTCCATGATTGCATGGGGGGTTAAAAGTTGGGTTAGATAAATCAAAGATAAAATGTTTTAAGTGTAATAGAATGGGACATTTTGCCAGGGAATGCAGAACTCAAACTGCAGGACCAATTGTTACCCATCCTGGCCCCAGTTCTCAAAGCACTGTCCAATATTCCCAGTTTTTTCCTACACAACAAATGCAAAACACTGCTCATTTTGCAAGTCCTGTAACAACTGTCCCTATTCATTATGTCTAAATCTCTGCTCCACAGATTCAATATGTTCAGGCACCACCTCAAGTGAATGTGCAACAAGCTCCACATGTCACTCAAACTACTCAAACCACTGCTACACCAGCAGAGGTTACACAACAAAGCTTCTTTACCCAAGGTTTTGTTGACTGGAGTAGTTTGTCTGAGGATTTAACTGATGAAACTTTGCTCTCATAGCCAAAAATGATTTTGAAAATGAAAACTTATGTTTATGGCTCTTGAGACCATAGTTGAAGGTGATGAGTATGTGGAACAGGAGTCAAAATCTGATGTGGTTGAATGTTGTGAAGCAGTGGTTACACCAGAAGTTACACCTGTGGTTGAAATGAATGCTGCTGATGTTGAAAAAGACAATCTATCTGACCCATGGAACACAGATGTGTGTGAAGAAGAATGTGATTGTGCTCTTATGGCTGCTTCGAAGGTATCACCTCAGATCCTAAAAGATCTATGTTCTGAAAAATGTATTATTGCTTTTGCAAATATACAACAGGTGAATGAAAACCTGAGAAACAAAATTTTGGAAGATGAACTTAAATTTGAAAAACTTTTTAAAGAGTTGAAAACAAAATTAAGTGAAAAAGATTATGAAATGAGTAGCCTAAGGCATGAATCAAGCATACTCAAAGACCAGCTCCAAACCATGGTAGAAAAATACCTAGTTTGCAAACAGGAGTTAGGATCTACCCAGATCACTTGTGAAAAGTGGGTAGAGTCTTGCAAAGGTTATGAGCTTATGCTTGATGCTCAAGTCAAGAGCAACATAAAGTTTGGTATAGGCTTTAGGGAATATGACCATACTTGTGAAAATGCTGCAAAAATTGACTTTGAGCTTGTTGAAATAGTTCCCACAAATTTGGCTGGTGAAGAAATTAAAATCACTGATAAAGAAAGAAACAAAATTGTTCTTGAAAAACCAGAGGTTTCACCAAAAGAAAAAGAAATTGAAAAATATCAGTTTAAACCAACCTGGTCAGATGAACGTCATATTTTAGAACACTTCAAGCCAATGGACTTTTCAACTCTTGATGGTATAAAAGCACCAAGAGCACTGGTGATCCCTATCAAAGACTTGCCAGCAGAGGTTACATCATCTGCTCTCAAAAGGTCTGATAGGAAAAGGAAAGAAAAGGTTAAACACTTGTTTTATAAATTTTGTGAAAAGAGGAATCATGATACAGCAGACTGTTTTCTTTTGAAAGCTAATGATATTAAACAAAACTTGTGTTATACCTAAATCTCCTAGATGCACCATTTGCAACAAAACAAATCATCCAACTCAAGAGTGTGTCTATCTCAAAACCTATCTTCAAAAGGTAAAAGAGATTAGAGAAAAAGCTCTAGAAAGAGAAAATTCAAATCTTGCCAAACAGAAATTTAAATCATGTGAAACATCTGTCACCAAAGCTTTAAATCAAACCTCTGTTCGCAGAGAAATTCAAGTAACAGATGCACCTCCATCAAACCAGTTTCCAAGAGGTAAAAGCCAGCCTAATTATCAAAAGGTGCCTATGACTTATGAGACTTACAAAAAGTCTTCCAAGCCAAGGGTAAATAGGCATCCTCATGGTTACCAACAGTTGATAGGAGGTAGCTCACAACAGTGGTTACAAAAGTCTGATCTAACCACTGCTCATCAGGCTGGACTTGAGTCTGGATCACCTGATACCCCATCCAAAGTCATTTTGGCTTTGGAGACCCACCTGAACTAATTATTTCAAAACATGTGCAGGGAGCTTCTACTTGCCTTGACAATCTTTGGTATGTAGATAGTGGAGGCTCCAGGCACATGACAGGATGTAAAGCCCTGCTCAGAGATTTTAAAGCTCATGGAGGAGGTGATATATCATTTGGAAATAATTCAAAAGGGAAGGTGTTAGGGTCAGGATGTGTCTCAGCAGGAAAACTCAAGTTTGAAAATGTGAATCTCATTGACAATTTAAAATTCAATCTCTTAAGTGTTTCACAGATGAGTGACAAAGGTTATGGTTCCTTTTTCACAAAGAAAACTTGCCAGATAGTAGGGCCATAGGTTGTCAAAAAGATTGATCAGATCATTGCTGAGAGCAAAGCACAGTTGACTGCTCATAGAGTAGGAAATGTGTATGTGGTTGATATGGTAAAAGATAATCCTATGTCAAATGCATGCCTGTTTTCAGTTGCCTCAAGCAAAGAGACAGAGTTATGGCATAAAAGACTAGGACACGCAAATCTAAAAACTATCTCTACTCTCTCAAAACAAAATCTGGTTAGAGGTCTACCCCAAAAACAATTTACTTGTGAAGAGCATTGTGTTTCCTGTTTAAAAGGTAAACAACATAAAAGCTCTTACAAGTCAATTGAGGAGTCCAAAACAAGTCAATGCTTATAGTTGCTTCATATGGACTTGTTTGGACCTACAAAAATCATGAGCTTAAAACACAAAAGATACTGTCTGGTGGTAGTTGATGATTTTTCCAGGTTCACATGGACTTTCTTTTTACACTCCAAGGATGAAACAACAAATATTTTGCAAAACTTTTTTAAACAAGTTGAAAAGCAATTTGATCTGCATGTAAAAATCTTTAGGAGTGATAATGGGACAGAGTTTAGGAACAAGGAGTTGGATGCCTTCTGTGAGTCAAAAGGGATTGTTAGACAATACAACATCCCTAAAACTCTAGAACAAAATGGGGTTGTTGAAAGGAAAAACAGAACTTTAATTGAATCAGCAAGGACTATGCTTGCAGACTCAGGTTTACCCTTGTCTTTTTGGGCAGAGGCTGTAAACACTGCTTGCTATGTCCAGAACAGAGTTTTGATAAACCTAGACATCAAAAGACTGCCTATGAATTGCTTTACAAAATCAAACCTCTGATCTCTTATTTCAAAGTCTTTGGTTGCCCATGCTTCATTTTAAACATCAAGGATTCAATATCCAAGTTTGCAGCCAAAGTTGATTGTGGTTATTTTCTGGGATACTCAACCACTGCCAAAGCCTACAGAGTTTTTAACTAAAGGACCAAGTGTGTTGAGGAAACTCTAAATGTGAAGTTCAATGAACTCTCATCCTTGAAAATCCCAGCAAATGGTCCTGCTGACTTGTTTGATCTATCTAAATTTACATTTGAAGATGTGTCTGTCAAGACTAACCCTGCAGGTACCCCATAATCATCGTTTGAAGAGCAAGGATATGATTGCATTCTTCCAAGTTTCAAAATCAATCCTACAGGCAGAGGAGCAGATGTTAGTAGAAATGGTGAAAGCTCTGCCAGGTCAACAGTGGCTAATACTCAAACATCTGCCAGCTCTCAAAACCAAACATATGTTGATAAAAGTCCACAACAAATGGATGAAAATCAACCCACTTTCACTATATTCCACCAATCCCTCCACCACCATTCCAATCAGAGGATGGACCATCAAGTTCACCAGCAGAGGTTAGCTCAGATGATACACATTTGCAAGCTTCACCTCAAAATGCCATTGTTCCTTATCAAGGTGATTTGATTTTCCTCAAAAGCCATCCATTGGATTAAGTTATTGGCAACATCAATAAGGGTGTGATCACAAGAAGCCAAGCCCAAAACATTTATCTTTTTGCTGGTTTTCTATCACTCACACAGCCTGTCAAGTACCAAGAGGCACTGAAAGACAACAACTGGGTAGAAGCCATGCAAGAAGAGCTCCTACAGTTCAAAAGACAACAAGTATGGGAACTTGTACCACTGCCAAAAGATGTGAGTCCCATCGGCACAAAGTGGGTCTTCAAGAACAAAACTGATGAAAGGGGTATTGTTGTCAAGAACAAAGCAAGGCTCGTGGTTTAAGGCTACAAACAGGAAGAAGGGATTGCTCCAGCAGCAAGGTTAGAAGCCATTCGCCCGTTCTTAGCTTTTGCTGCTAACCACAACATCAAGGTGTATCAAATGGACATCGAAAGTGCATTCCTGTATGGAAAGATCAAGGAAGAAGTATACGTTTGTCAACCTCTTGGATTTGAGGATCATTTCCATCCTGATCATGTCTACAGGTTAAACAAAGCACTGTATGGTCTAAAACAAGCACCAAGAGCCTGGTATGAAACTCTATCCACTTTTCTCTTATCCATTGGTTTTACCAGAGGTAGGATTGACAAAACCCTATTTTTAAAATGGAAAGGAAAAGACTTGATGCTTGTCCAAATTTATGTGGATGACATCATTTTTGGATCCACATGCCCTTCCATGTGTGAAGAGTTCAGAAAACTCATGGCAGTAGAGTTTGAGATGAATGCAATGAGTGAGTTGCAATGTTTTCTTGGTTTACAAGTCAAACAAATGCAAAAAGGCACTTTCATTCATCAAAATAAGTATGTGAAAGAACTACTTAATAAATTTGATATGAATGATTGTAAACCTTGCAGCACACCCATGGCAACATCCAAGCTAGTCACTGTAGATGGCAGAGATGACCTTGTTGATCAAACATTGTATAGAAGCATGATTGGGTCTTTATTGTACCTAACTGCATCAAGGCCAGACATTATGTTTGCCATATGTGTCTGTGCTAGACACAGTCAATGCCAACAAAATCAGATCTTATTGCAGTAAAAAGGATATTCAGATACATAAAAGATGCTCCCACACTTGGTATCTGGTATCCAGCTAATGGTAACATTGAGCTTGCAGGATATTCTAATAGTGACTTTGCTGGATGTAAAACAACAAGGAAGTCCACATCTGGAGGAGCCCAATTCATAGGGGATTGTTTAGTGTCTTGGCAAAGTAAAAAGCAAGTTGCAGTATTCACATCCACTGCTGAAGCAGAGTATATAGCTGCTGCAAGTTGCATTGCTCAAATTTTGTGGCTTCAAAATCAACTCTTGGATTTTGGTGTGACTGCCTTGAAGACTCCTCTCAAAATTGATAGTCAAGCAGCAGAAAACATCATCAAAAATTCAGTTTCACATTCCACCACCAAGCACATTGACATCAGACATCACTTTGTGAGGGATTGCTATGAAAAAGGTCTGATTTCTTTACAACATGTTCATACCAAGGATCAACTAGCAGATGTGTTGACAAAAGCACTTGATGCTTCCACATTTGACAGTTTGATATTTAGGCTTGGAATGCTAAACATGGATTAAAAACAACTTGTCTTGTGATTCATGTGTAAATAGCAATAAAATGTTTTAAAAAAATCATAAATTCATCCTTAAAAATAGTTAAAATTGAATTTTTCAATAAAATCCTTAAAATCTGTTCAAAGCTCTGATAGCACAAAAACACTGTTGTTTTGAAAATCTATCCACTGCTGCAAACCTCTGCTAATATTAATTTGGTCCAAACCACTGATAGTCTTGCTCTAACAGTGGTTAGCCAAACAACTGTTTTCCATTGCCAAACATAGGTTACACGTGGACAGATGTTATTCGACAGATGTTGCATCAGACGCCACGTCAAGTGCACTTTTTGAAAAACCCTATTTGTTCTATCCCCAAACAGAGGTTTCAATTTTCTTGTGCGATTCCAAGAACAACCCCCCATTTGTCCTCATCATCAAAACACCACACAATTACACTGCTATTCTCGAAGAAACCGACACAAACACTCGTTATCATCCAATGATCCGGATTCTAAAAGAATCAAAACTCAAACACATGTTGGAAGTCAAAGCCCCAGTTTACATCGATTCTTTAAGAGAATTTTGGGCAAAGGCTAAAGTAAACTCATTCGCTGATGGTGTGCCCTATTCTATCACTTCCAAAGTTGGTGGTACACAACTGCAAATAAGGCCACAATCTATCTCCCAAGTCTTCATGTTAAATAATATGCAACATTCGATATCATTTCCGTTGAGGGAGATGCAGCATGAATTCGTTGAAAGAGGTTACACCGGACAGTTGAAAGGTATGACAATCTTCAAACCTAATTTTCCAGCAGAGATGAAATTCTTTTTCCACACTTTACTTACATGTGTCTCTACAAAAACAACTGTTTTCAACGAGATTCCATTGAACATGCAGTATCTGGGATTTGCAATTTTAACTGGTTCTGATTTGAACTTCTCCCAGGTGTTGTTCAATGATCTTGTAATTAATTTAAAAATATTTCAAAAAGAAAAGCTTTCTTGATACATCTAAGATTCATGAGTGTTTATTTGCAAGATTATATCAAATCAAACGCAAGTAAACAAGGCGCAGTTACAAACGCTGGCAGCCTAAACTATGAAACGTTTACATGAATTATAAATCAAGATAAAGTTTCCAAAACAGAAGCATAGGAGGCTGAGCCTATTTTACAAGAACAAAATGTTCAAGCTCAACCTCCGGCTGCTGAGCCTACTGCTCAAGGTGATCAGGGCATCACAACCGCTGCTCTGAAACCCACACCTAAAATCTCCAAAAAGAACCATCCAGAGCATCCCGAAAACCCACCAAACCCAAAAAGGGTCCTCTGGAAGATGAGATCCCAGAGGTTAACCTAGTGACACCACCAAAGTCACCAACCACTGCTGCTACTTCTTCACAGCAGATGGTAGAAAGGTCTCACACCGGCTTTGAAACTCCTCCTGCATCCTCACAAAAGGATCAGGTTGTAGGCACAGGGACACCAAATTATGAAGCTCTAGGATCACTTGGTTCTATCTTCCAAAGCCCGTCTCCCAGGGCAATGTCGCTTTCTACACAACCACTCTCACAAATGCCATCACTCCCACCTACCATGTTACCCTTGCTGAATGCAATAGATATTGAGTAGACATTATCCAGCACTTCTCACCAACCCATCAATGATAATATACTTCAACCAGAAGCTGGGTCTGACTTATTTCTAAATGCTAGCCCATCAGCAACTGAAGAGGCTACATCCCTTGGTTACATGTAACTTTTGGTGATAGTTCAACAATGGCAGCCACTGCAATTGCTGAACTCCCAAGTTCTCAATTGAACAGTGGTTACATAGCTAACAACTAACTGGGTTATCCCGATTTAGTTTAAACAAAAAGGCCTTTTATTATACAAGGAGTGCGTATAGCAGGAATCGAACTCGGGACGTGCGTTTGTATTTTGCACACAGTCCACCGCTGGACTGTGTGTCTAACCCGTTTAAAATACCAATTTTAATTAGTCTTAAGTTATGTTGCGTCTTCATCTTCTTCGTTGATTTTACACAGACAAACTTATTCCGACTATTATGACCGATTCATGACATATACGCTTTTCAGACATTACAAGTAATTTAAAAGTAGAGAATGGAGAAAGTTTGGGGAAAAAGATATACCGATTGATGTTGTTCACAGAATTCCGGCAGAGGTTCGTCGGTCTGCAGGTGAACTCCGGCTGTTGAAACCAATTAACAGCTTTGTTCGATTATTTAAGAAGTTGAGTCACTTAAACAAGGTTTAACAGAAGTTTGGGAGATCATACCCGTTCACGGTGTGTTTCCGGCAGTTTCAGGAGTTTTCCGGCGAAGGTAAGATTTTCAACCAACGTTGACTAGGATCGATTCTGATGGTGGAGTTGTGTTAGTGACTGATTAATCACATGATTGAAACCGAAAGAGTCGGAGGAAATACCGTGTGGATGTGAGTCCCGGTTTTCCGGCGACTTGCAGAATTTTTCCGGCGGTCTGATTCAAGCTTCTCCGGTGGACTGTAAGGTTGCGGAAATGCAAAAGAGTGTTTTGAGTCGCAGGAAAGGTCTAGGATTGAAGTAATCCGAGAATTGAAAACTTTCGGTTATTAAACCGATCTACTTCCGAATTCAAGTTACACTCATGGCAGCATTGATTGGAATCGTCCGTTACTCGTTGAATCGCGAGTATCCAAATCGACTTTGGGTGATTGATAACCGGTTTCAGTTACAATATGTAAAATCGATTGATTTACCTTAGTCCATAAAAACTATTTGTTTCCTAAAGATGACAGAAAACAAACAAGTGGCGGAGTGGTGATGTGTGTGTGCGTTAAGTCTTTGATGTTGTAACCGGCTGACCCGGGTTCGAGTCCCGGCAGCTTCATAATTTTTTTATTTATTTTGTTTTAACTTTTTATCAAATATAATTTTTATAGTTTAGTTTAGTTTATTTATTAATTATGTATCGTTTTAACTCAAAATAATCATAAATATTTAATGTAACTTTTATAACTTGATACTTGATTACAAAACGGAGCAGGTTTTGAAAACCCGATTTTTTTACAAATGTTAAAGTATCCCCTACTTTTAGGAATTTCGTCCCGAAATTTAAGTAGTTGAAGTAGTAGGAAAAAGATGCGGGTATTTTTCACGCATTGAGTCTTCACGTTCCCAAGTAAACTCAGGTCCCCGTTTCGACTCCCAGCGTACCCTAACAATTGGAATGCGACTTCGTCGAAGACGTTTCTCCCCGTAGTCCATGATCTCCACTGGTCTTTCAATAAAATGCATAGATTCATCAATCTGAATATCTTCCAGCGGAATATGGAGATTCTCATCAGCGAGGCACTTCTTCAAGTTCGACACGTGGAATGTGGGATGAATCCTGTTGAGTTCTTCTGGTAGGTCATGCTTGTATGCTACAGGACCTACTCTTTCGAGTATCTTGAAAGGTCCCACGTAACGAGGTGCTAGCTTCCCTTTTTGACCAAAACGAACTACTCCCTTCCACGGTGATACTTTTAAAAGCACATGATCACCAATGTTAAACTCTAAGGGGACTTTGAGCCGCTAGAAGATTGTTTCGAATTTGATGGATCTTGTCTGTGGTTTCTTGGATCAATTCTGGACCAGTAATTTGTGCTTCCCGAATTTCGTGCCAACATACAGGAGATCGGCACTTACGACCATATAAGGCTTCAAAAGGTGCCATGCCGATGCTCGAATGATAGCTGTTGTTGTACGAAAATTCTACTAATGGTAGGTGGGCGTCCCAATTTCCCTTGAAGTCTATGACACATGCTCTAAGCATATCTTCAAGAGTTTGAATGGTGCGCTCAGACTGTCCATCAGTTTGAGGATGATAGGCGGTACTGAGATCTAATCGTGTGCCCATAGCGAATTGTACTGCTTGCCATGTTCGTGAGGTGAAACGACCATCACGATCAGAAATAATACTTAACGGTACCCCATGCCGGCTTACGATTTCGTTGATATAAATACGTGCAAGCTTTTCGTTCTTGAAATCTTCGCGGATAGGAATAAAGTGAGCTGATTTTGTAAGTCGGTCTATAATCACCCATATAGTGTCATACCCACCAGAAGTGCGAGGTAACCCGGTAATGAAATCCATGGTTATATTTTCCCACTTCCATACAGGTATTTCCGGTTGGACTAGAAGTCCTGAGGGTCTTTGGTGTTCAGCCTTCACCTTGGAACATGTGAGACACTTGGAAACAAAAACGGCAATATCCTTCTTCATTCCAGGCCACCAATAGGTGTATCGTAGGTCTTGATACATCTTATCGGCTCCTGGGTGTATAGAATATCGCGTTTTGTGAGCTTCATTCATAAGAGTTTCACGAAGATTGTTGTGGTTAGGAATCCAGATACGATCTAGGTAATACAGGATACCGTCTGATTCAGTTTCAAGTTTTAGCTCGGCTCCACAGGATATCTCCTTTCGTACATCTTCTTCTGTTATTGAAACGTGTTGGGCTTCTCGAATTTGATCTTTAATGTCGGTTATAATTTGCGAACATAGAAGATGAATGGAGTTCGCATAACCCTTTCGACTAAGTGCATCAGCCACCACATTTGCTTTACCGGGGTGGTATCTAATTTCACAGTCGTAATCATTTAGAAGTTCGACCCATCTTCGTTCGCCTCATGTTTAACTCTTTTTGATTGAAGATATGTTGAAGACTCTTGTGGTCAGTGTATATTTCACACTTAGTACCATAGAGATAATGTCTCCATATCTTAAGAGCGAATACAACGGCTCCAAGTTCTAGGTCATGAGTGGTGTAGTTCTTTTCATGCGTCTTGAGTTGTCTCGAGGCATAAGCTATGACTTTTCCTCTTTGCATGAGAACGCAGCCTAATCCTTGCCCTGACGCGTCGCAATAGACTACAAAATCATCACAACCTTTAGGAAGAGTGAGGATTGGTGCATCACAAAGTTTTGTTTAAGAGTTTGAAAAGCTTCTTCTTGCTTGGGTCCCCATACGAAAGGCTTTCCCTTATGAGTTAAAGCCGTGAGTGGCACAGCAATGCGAGAGAAGTTTGAAATGAACCGACGATAATAGCCAGCTAGTCCAAGAAAAGATCTTACTTCAGTTGGTGTACGTGGAGCTTGCCATTCTTGAACTGCTTTAATCTTTGAAGGGTCAACATGTATTCCCTTGTCATTGACTACATGCCCGAGGAATTGCACCTCTTTTAACCAGAATTCACATTTGGAGAACTTGGCATAAAGCTTTTCCTTTTCTAGAAGTGCAAGAACGAGTCGAAGATGACGCTCATGATCAGCTTTAGATTTTGAATAAATAAGAATATCGTCGATGAAAACTATAACAAATCGATCAAGGTAAGGTTTGCAGACTCTGTTCATTAGGTCCATGAAGACAGCTGGTGCGTTGGTTAATCCAAATGGCATAACCATGAATTCATAGTGGCCATAACGAGTTCGAAAAGCAGTCTTAGGGATGTCTTCTTCATGCACTCTAAGTTGATGATAGCCAGATCGAAGATCGATTTTTGAAAAGCAGCTGGCACCTTGTAGTTGGTCAAGAAGATCATCAATGCGAGGTAAAGGATAGCGATTCTTGATGGTTAACTTGTTGAGCTCTCTGTAGTCGATGCACATACGAAAAGATCCATCTTTCTTCTTTACAAAAAGGACAGGTGCACCCCAAGGCGATGAGCTAGGACGTATGAATCCCTTGTCAGTCAACTCTTGCAATTGACTGGCTAGCTCTTGCATTTCAGAGGGGGCTAACCTATATGGAGACTTTGCAACTGGTGTAGCACCAGGTATAAGATCAATACGGAATTCGACGTCTCTAATTGGAGGAAGTCCTGAAATGTCGTCAGGAAAAACTTGTGGGAAGTCTTTTACTACAGGAATGTCTTCAAGTTTCTTCTCGATGGTTCCCTTTTTGATGATATGAGCTAAAAACGCGACATAATTCTTGTGAAGATATTTTTGAGCTTGAAGACAAGACATTAAGCTGAGCCCTTTCGACGAGGTCTCTCCAATGATTCGAAGAGTCTGACCGTTTGAAAGAGGAATACGAATAAATTTTTCACGACAAACAACTTCCGCCTGATGTTGACTGAGCCAATCCACGCCGATTATGATGTCAAAACTTCCCAGCTTCATAGGAATAAGGTCGACTGAGAAATCGTGGTCGTTTAAGGTGAGTGTACAGTTGCGTAAAATAGAGTCTAATGAAACTGGTTTCCCGTCCGCAACTTCTACCGTTATGGATTCCGTGAGCTTATCCCGATTTTTGCTTAAGATAGGTTCAAATTCTAATGACACAAAACTTCTATCCGCACCAGTATCAAATAACATAGAGGCATATCTACCATTTATAAGGAACGTACCGTTGACCACATTGCCGTCAGCTCTGGCCTGGTTCGCGTTAATATTGAAAGCTCTTCCTCTTGCAGGTGGAGGAGCTTGGTTCGCTTGATTCACTGGGTTGGCTTTGGGCCTGAGCATGAATAATGTTTACCAACCTTGGACAAGTGTTTCTGAAGTGGCTGGGGTCTCCGCAATTGAAGCAAGCCCGCATAGGTTGGCCCATAGGATAATTGGGTTGGTAGTATGTTTGGGCTAAATGTTGGGTGGGTGGAAATGGTAGGGGTTGTTAGGCTTGACCCATTAACTGTTGGTGGGTTTGGGTTAAAGGTTGGTGGCGGTTTGTTCGTTGAGGCATGCGGCAGGTTTGAACAGTATGTCCTGCGCGACCGCAGCCGGTGCAGTATTGGCAAGGATGATCAGGGGAATGGTGATATTGGCAACGGTTACATTTTGGTAACGGGCCAGTGTAGGGTCTTCTGTATGGTGCGGGTGAGGGAGTGACTTGAGTAATGGGTGCAGCAGGAATAGGGGTGTTGGTTTGGGTAACTGCAAAATTTCTGGTGTTACGCTTCCTCTTGTTAGCAAACTTAGAGGAAGGAATGGGGTGGTTTGAAGTTTGTCCCTCAACAGGGGCTTTCTTCTTCTCTTCTTTGAACTTCCCGTTGCGAATTCGGTTTTCGGTCAGTTCAGTTGCTAACTCCATAGCAGCTTCAAGTGTTACTGGTGAAACGCTGAGAACTGAATCTTGGATTTTCGAGGGAAGTCCTCGAATATAATGCTCGATCAGACGATAGGTTGGAGTGAATAAATTTCGGACCATTTGGTTCAACTCCAAGAACCTCTTGTTGTAGGTAGTGTGATCACCCTCCTTTTGCTTTAGAGCATGAAATTCATCCTCCAACTTCTTAATTTCACTTCTAGGACAAAAACGCCTAGTCATGATTTCCCTTAACTCTCCCAAGTTAAGGCCATTGCATCTTCAGTTCCCCTCTTCCCTTTCTCAGTATTCCACCAAGTGAGAGCTACTCCAAGTAGTCTCCCGGTGGCGTATCGAACCTTGCGATCTTCAGGACAATCGCAGTTTAGGAAGGTGTTTTCCATCTCCTCGAACCAATGTAGGAGAGCAGTGACACCCTCGGTCCCTTCAAATTTAGGGGGATCACAAGACTTAAAATGTTTGTAAGAGCACTTGTTGGTAGGAGGGTTGTCGATGTTCTGGTCCTGTTGTTGGGGAGGGTTAGTAGGATTTGTAGCAAGGGCTTGTTGTACTTGGACCACAATGTCAGGCAATATCGTGGCCATTTGTTTCGCGATCTGAGTGGCCAACCGTTCCTGAGACCTTCCCGATCTTTTACCCCTTCGTTGCTGTCTAGAAGACATCTACAAGATCATAAAACGAGAAGATTGTGAGTTTATGGTGTCTTTTTAGGTGTCATGTGTCTTTAAGAAAATGAAAATAACATAAATATCAATAATGCAACTACATCCATAGGATGTCTTGGGTTCGCTCATGTTGGGCCTCAAATGTCCCCCATGCCTTCACCTACATAGTCATGTGGGCCCCCATGGCTATTGGCTTGGTAGGATTCACATTAGTATTGGCAATTTAACACTCGCATCCCCCGAATGCAAACCACAAAATATGTTCATGAGATGTTTGGTCGGAACGTGTCCAGGTGTAGACACAATGACAACTCAAAGTGGGGTTAGCTCACACGACGTTTGGTATAGCATGCTTTGGCCTAATAGGTACTTCGTACTCTCATCGTTAGTCCCCAGGTAGGCAAACTGGTCCTTTATTTTGGATTTATACGAATGCCAGCCTAGACAGGACGTTCCGACTACCGGTACTGGTACCCTTCCAGTTACTACATGCCCGTCATGAGAACTCACTTTGATGAGATTTGAAAACACGAAAAATCATTGTAAAAGAAATCATGATGTGGTGTGTGCTTTCATGGATGTGATATGTTATGAGTATACGGGTCATGATAGGCATTATATGATAATACATACTTATGAACATGCTTGCACAATATCAAATGTAACATTTAACATAAAACATATAAACATCATGAAATTTGGCATGTAACACACAAAAATCTTATAAGTTTCTAATCGACTATAGTATAGGCTCTAAGGGTCTAATAACCTATCCTATATCCCTATAGTCATGGCTCTGATACCAATCTGTCACACCCCGACCCGCAGCGGAATAAGAGTAGGGGCATAATTGGGTTATCACCAAAGCTCATGACATTTACTAATATGTTTCATATTTAATAAAGTCAAAGTTACATTTCCAAAAATCCAAACATGTTCATTCAATACAAGGATAATAAGCCAAGCATAACAATCCCAACACTAAATCGTTTTATTCTTCTAGTCCAAGTCCTATGTGTTCCTAGCTGCTGCTGCTTCACCTGTATCATGTGTAAAATGGGGGTTTTTGGGTCAACATAAGTTGGCGAGTGAACCTTATTAGATAAACATTTATTAATGAATTAATTGTTAGTTTATCAATGAAAAATTGTGCATAATCATAGATGAGTAAATGTAAATAATCAAGCAATGGCAAATAGCAGTCACAACTATAACATACAATAACACATGACAGCATACATGAACATACCAACATCATACTGTAAATAACATAAATGAAACTGTGCGATCAAGGCTCAATCAAACGGAGCCGATCGTATTGCATGTACTGAAAATGAAAATGTCTGTGCGATCAAGGCTCAATCAAACGGAGCCGATCGTATGTGGGCACGCCAGGTTCAACCGCATAATAAAATGGGAACATGCTCAACGCTCATAATGTAATGGGGAGCGGCGGCCTATGAAATTGCATGTACTGAATAATAAATTGCATCCAATAATAACTACTTAACAGCAACAAACTGAATACACATGTTCATGATATGATGTATGCACAATGGTTTAGTTATAATATATATATACAAAGACACATGATACACCCCAAAACGTGATTAAAACGGGGAATTTGTAAGATTCACTCACCTTGGGTGCGTTGGATTGGAGATGGTGATATGCGCACGATTTAGATGAGCGGAACAACGGGGATTACTAACCTAAATAATAACGGAAAAATATATTAAATGGGTGGATTTTATTAAGGATTTTAATGAAATTTTTAGATATATTTTTGTGAGTTTATGGCTATTTTCTATCTTTCAAAATGTTATTTTTAAGTATTTTTAATTGATTTGTAAATTAAATTAAATAAATAAAAATATAAAAAGAATTGTTTATTTAGCGTTGACCGTTGACCGTTGACCGGGTCGGTCAGCGTATTAGTTTGCGCCGGGTGAGGCTCGAACCCGAGACCTCCCGTACGCGTGCACGCAGCTCTACCAACTGAGCTACGTGTCTAACCCGTAATAATCTTGTTTTTAATTATATTTATACACCTATTCAATTTAACCGGATTTCCTTTATTTGCAAAAACATTTTAATTCAATCGGACCGGTGCTAGTGACGGGTTTCGAACGCGCGACGTATGGTTTATGTTGCACACAGTCCACCGCTGGACTGTGTGTCTAACCTGGTTACTATCTCGGTTTTTATTATACTTAACAACTAACTGGGTTATCCCGATTTAGTTTAAACAAAAAGGCCTTTTATTATACAAGGAGTGCGTATAGCAGGAATCGAACTCGGGACGTGCGTTTGTATTTTGCACACAGTCCACCGCTGGACTGTGTGTCTAACCCGTTTAAAATACCAATTTTAATTAGTCTTAAGTTATGTTGCGTCTTCATCTTCTTCGTTGATTTTACACAGACAAACTTATTCCGACTGTTATGACCGATTCATGACATATACGCTTTTCAGACATTACAAGTAATTTAAAAGTAGAGAATGGAGAGAGTTTGGGGAAAAAGATATACCGATTGATGTTGTTCACAGAATTCCGGCAGAGGTTCGTCGGTCTGAAGGTGAACTCCGGCTGTTGAAACCAATTAACAGCTTTGTTCGATTATTTAAGAAGTTGAGTCACTTAAACAAGGTTTAACAGAAGTTTGGGAGATCATACCCGTTCACGGTGTGTTTCCGGCAGTTTCAGGAGTTTTCCGGCGAAGGTAAGATTTTCGACCAACGTTGACTAGGATCGATTCTGATGGTGGAGTTGTGTTAGTGACTGATTAATCACATGATTGAAACAGAAAGAGTCGGAGGAAATACCGTGTGGATGTGAGTCCCGGTTTTCCGGCGACTTGCAGAATTTTTCCGGCGGTCTGATTCAAGCTTCTCCGGTGGACTGTAAGGTTGCGGAAATGCAATTGGGAGTCTTGCAGAGTGTTTTGAGTCGCACGAAAGGTCTAGGATTGAAGTAATCCGAGAATTGAAAACTTTCGGTTATTAAACCGATCTACTTCCGAATTCAAGTTACACTCATGGCAGCATTGATTGGAATCGTCCGTTTATCGGTTATACTCGCTGAATCGCGAGTATCCAATCGACTTTGGGTGATTGATAACCGGTTTCAGTTACAATGTGTAAAATCGATTGATTTACCTTAATCCATAAAAACTATTTGTTTCCTAAAGATGACAGAAAACAAACATGTGGCGGAGTGGTGATGTGTGTGTGCGTTAAGTCTTTGATGTTGTAACCGGCTGACCCGGGTTCGAGTCCCGGCAGCTTCATAATTTTTTTATTTATTTTGTTTTAACTTTTTATCAAATATAATTTATATAGTTTAGTTTATTTATTAATTATGTATCGTTTTAACTCAAAATAATCATAAATATTTAATGTAACTTTTATAACTTGATACTTGATTACAAAACGGAGCGGGTTTTGAAAACCCGATTTTTTTACAAATGTTACACTGCTCCAGTGGGAAGTCACCAGAACCAAGACAAAGGGGCATCTAAGATGCCACTTGCTCATGATATCTTAGATAAAACTATCACATCTGGTAGGAGTTCAGATGATCCTATTAAGTTAGGTGATGAGCTAAAATACCAAGAATTGACGAAAAGGGTTACCAATGTTGAATCCACTGTTGATGAGATTAAAGATCTTTTAAAACAGTTGATTACTATCAGAGTCAACCCCCTGTTCCAACCATTGCTGAGCTCAAATCTGCTATAAATCCTATCTTTGAACAAGAGAAACATTTCCTGGAGCAAAAACATAAGCATCAGATGATGGAACTCAGGAATATGGTTGATGCAAGATACAATGATACTACTGCAGATATCAAGGCAATCAAAGCCCACTTGCTCACCACCACTGGTAAATCTCCTCCTACTGTCATTTTTGTAAGTCCAGATGAAGCCAAAAAGGGGGAGAAACCTTTGGGAAACAAAAAGTTGAAGGTGGATGATGATAAGGTAAGGCCTACAGTGAATATCCCTAAGGCAGACGGTTCAAAGAAACCAGACTTAACTGAAGATATCTTGGCAAGGGCAAAAAGGTCCCATAAGAAGGCTGTGTTTGATGAAGGTAAGGTGCTGGTTGAGAAAAAGATTGATCAACGGTTAGAAAATGGAGAGACTGATACCTCAACAAAGAGGAGAACTTCTACAAAAGCAAGGCAACCAGAATCCATACCTCTCAAAACTAAAGATGCTACTAATCCAACCACAAAACCCTTTACCTCTACAAAATCAACCACATCTTCTCACACAAAATCCATATCTATCTCAGCAGATGTTACAGCAACTGTTGTGCCAACATCTGTTGACACAGCAGAGGTTGTAGCAGATGTTATTACAACCACTGCCATCTTCACTTTTCCCACTTCCACACAACAACTACCAACACCACCAAGAATTCCAATCCATCCATCGTCACCATCAATCAGTTTCAAGAGGAGGAAAGTCACAAAGGTCATAAACGAAGAAAAGATCCATGCTCTTTTGCCTCTTGCATCTGCACCAATGCTAAATCTAACCTCTGCTTCTCCAACTGCAACATCTACTCCTTCAAAAGAAGTGATTCCTGCAGCTATAAAATTTCCTCTTGATTTGCCTGCAGTTAAGAAAGAAATCATATCTTTCTATGCTGAAGAAGATCCAGACAAAAGACACTTCCCTTCCCTTCAAGTTTATCCAAAGCCTGCAAATATTGATCAGTATCTAGAACTCAAAGAAAACAGGCAGAGGATATTGCTAAGAAGTTGTCCAAAGGCAAAAATGATAGAGAAGTGCAGAATCAACTTCAATTTCAATTAAGCAAAGTCGAATAACTGGAAAGATTTTCAAAGAATCTATCCAACAAGATCTCTGAAGCAGATGATAAGTTCCTAAAAGAAAAATACATTTCATGTAACATTTGTATAAATCGGGTCTCCAAAACCCGCTCCGTTTTGTAATCCAATACCAAGTTATGAAAATACAGTAATTATTTATCGTTATTTTGAGTTTAAACGTTACATAATTAATAAATAAGCTAAACTATAAAAATTAAATTGGTTAAAAAGTTAAAATAAAATAAATAAAAACATTTGCACCTGACCGGACTCGAATCCGGGTCAGCTGAAATACTCCAACAACTTATCAACCGGTTCCCAAACCACTCCGCCACAACTTGTTTTCTGTAACAATTGGCAACTAAATGGATCTTATACGCGAACTTGAATTAGCCATAGGTACCATCTGAATAACGGAAACCGGCAAACCGAACGCTAAATCATTTCAACTTCTTTTGGCTAGCTTATAACCGATGAATATCGGTTACTAATTATGCCCGAATTGAATGAACTTAAAGACTTCATCATTTCCGGTTTTTGAAACCGAAAACATACCAAACTTTAATTTAATCCAAGTCCTGATCTCTTGCGCGATTCATAACTATCACACAACACTCAATTTCATTTTCGTCAAGATTCTGAACTGTAAGATCCTCTAAATTCGATCGCCGGAATTTTTCTGCAACTCACCGGAAAACCGGGAATCGCATTCTCACGGTAATTCCTTCGAATCTTTTTGTTTAAAACATGTGATTAGTTAATCTCTAACACAATTCCATCATCAGAATCAACCTTAGTCAACGTTTATCGGAAATCTCACCTTCGCCGGAAAGTTTCTGAAATTGCCGGAATTTCACTGTGAAAGGGTAAGATATCCTACACTTCATTTAAACCTTGTTTAGATAATTTAATTCTATAAATAATCGAACCACAATGTTAATTGTGTCAACAGTCGGAGCTCAATTCCTGTACCGACAAAACTTTCGCCGGATTTCTGTGATTATCTTCAATTGGTAAAAATCTGTTCTTTAAACTCTCTCCACTCCTTATTCTTGAATTACTGATAGTGTCTAAAAAGTTTGTAAACCACAAATCAATCGTAATCGGTCGAGTAATGTGGCCTGTGTAATTGGTGAAGAAGATGAAGCTCAATCAGAATATAAGGGTAATTAAAATCCAAATAATAAACGGGTTAGACACACAGTCCAGCGGTGGACTGTGTGCAAAGTTAACATACGCGTCCCGAGTTCGATCCTTACTGCGCACACGCTTCACGTAATAACACTCTTTTTATTCATGAATTAACCGGGTTAGAACGGGTAGTTGTTAAGTATAATATAAATCAAGAATATAACCAGGTTAGACACACAGTCCAGCGGTGGACTGTGTGCAAAACATACTTCACGTCGCGCGATCGAGTCCCGTCACAAGCACCGGTTCAATGAGATTAAAACGTTTTGCAAAATAAAGGAATTTTCGGTAAATTCGAATAAGTGTATAAATATAATTAAAACTGGATTTCTAACGGGTTAGTCACGTAGCTCAGTTGGTAGAGCTACGTGCGCGTGAACGGAAGGTCACCGGTTCGAATCCCGCTTGGCGCAAGTATTTACCGCTGACCGAACCGGTCAACGGTCAAATAGTAAAAAAAAATAATATTTTTTTTAATATTTATTTGTTTATTTTAATTCAAAAATCAATTAAAAATACTTAAAAATAACATTTTTAAAGATAGAAAATAGCCATAAACTCACAAAAATATATCTAAAAATCCCATTAAAATCTTTAATAAAATCCATTCATTTAAATATATTTTTTTCCATTATTATTTAGGTTAGTGATTCCTCGTTGACTCGCTTCGTCTAAATCGTGCGCATCTCACCATCTCAAATTCAACGCACCCAATGTGAGTGAACCCTTCAAATTCCCCGTTTTAATCACGTTTTTGGGGTGTATCATGTGTCTTGTTCATTTATATATTATAACCAAGTTATTGTGCATATATCATATCATGACATGTGTATTAGTTTGTTGCTGTTAAGTAGTTATTATTGTTTGCAAATTATTATTTCAATACATGCAATTGCCGAGGCCGTAGCTCCCCATCCATCGAGCTTGAGTTTGATCCCCATTTTATTATGCGGTTGATCAGGGCGTGCCCGCACGATCGGCTCCGTTTGATTGAGCCTTGATCGGTCATTTCATTTTTCATTTCAATACATGCAATACGCTCGGCTCCGTTTGATTGAGCCTTGAGTGCACAGTTCAATTTACATTTCTAGTTCATGCAATACGTTCGGCTCCGTTTGATTGAGCCTTGAGCGCACAGTCCAATTTACATTTCCAGTTCATGCAATACGATCGGCTCCGTTTGATTGAGCCTTGATCGCACAGTTCAATTATGCTAATTGTTATATGCTGTTGGTATGTTCATGTATGTTATCGATTGTTAATTGATGCTTGCCAATGTTTGATTCCATACATGTGCTCTTTTATGTTTATGCACAATATTTTATTGATAAACTAACCAGACAATTATTATCAAATGTTTATCTATAAGGTTCACTCGCCAACTTATGTTGACCCAAAAACCTCCTATTTTACACATGATACAGGTGAACCAGCAGCAGCTAGGAACACATAGGACCTGGATTAGAAGAAATAAAACGTTTTAGTATTTGGATTATTATGTTTGGTTATTTTCCTTTGTAATGAATGAACATGTTTGGATGTTAGAGAAATGTAACTTTGACTTCATTTAATTATGAAACATAATAGTAAATGTCATGTGCTTTGGTGATAACCCAATTATGCCCCGACTCTTATTTCCGCTGCGGGTCGGGGTGTGACATTTCACACATCATGGAAATAAAGAAATATGCTGCTACTAGAGCGCAGTTCAAAGATTGGTCAGTGAGTGAGCTTCAAGAAGAAAATGCAAGAATAGAAGCACAATCAAAAGATCCTCACAACAACCTACATGCCCAGATTGGAACAATACGAAAAGAATGTACCTGAAAAGACCCTGAAGCTCAGAAGAATAAAGGAATAGCTAATTCAGAATCACTATGGGTCAAAGAACCAGGTCATGATATGGGGGGAGATAAGAGTGTTGGATACTTACAAAATGCTTGAAGCTAGAAGGAAAAAGGATCCAAATGCCTCCCAAACCTGATTATTCCAAAGAAGATGCTGCTCTCAAAGCCCAACTTTCTAAAAAGCCTAGCTCAACATCTGCCCAATCCACACTTGCCTTGCTAAAGCGAAGAAGGCAAGAGGAGATGTCTGAGAAGGTTGACAGAGAGTTTGAGGAAGTATTTATCAAAGAAGGTATCAAAAATATGATGGACTATCCAACAGATGATAGAAGTGCTAAGTTGGCCGAAGATCTGACAAGAGTAGCTCCTTTCCTAACCTCAGCAATAAAGGCTCCTTCAAGAAAGCCTTCAGACCCAAAAATTCTAAAGTGGAAGGTCGACAAAGACACCCACGAATTGACTCTGCTCAAGTCTGATGTAAAAGCTACTAAACTATCTATGGAAGCTGCTTATGGGCTTACAGTAGAAGACTTCCGCGAACTACTATGTTTAGAGCTTGAGAAGGATGCTGATGACTTAGAATCTCTTAACTTTGAACTTCAATACAAGGGCCAAATAAGAGAATTCTTTCTGAGGAATAAATATCAAGAATAAGGTGTTTTTGGCATCATCTGTTCCAGGGGGAGATTGTTGGGATTGAACCTGTGGAAAGGAACATATGATACAAAGTTAAAATACACCATCCGAGCTTTGGTCCAACCATCAGATGTTCTATCCTCTGTTGGGCATTTACTGCGTCCAATAATCACATTGATTCCTATCCTCTGACAGAAGAAACTCCCAACCGCTGATAGAAGATCACAAGATCAGAGGATAGCCAGCAGTGCTTAGTCTAGTTTTAGTTTAATTAATGTAACAGTGCTAAGCACTGATAGTTTTAGTTTAAGCAATGTTTGTAGTTAGTTGCGTTTGTTAGCTATCACTATCAACCATGACGTCACTGTTAGACGATCAGTGGTTATATAGTTAGTATAAATAGGCGCTCAATGTAACAGTTTTACTCGTCTTCTTAAAAAGATCAATTTCACATATCTTCTTCATTTCTTACTATCAAATGATCGTTATTGGGCTAATGAGGAGTTTGTGAATCACATGCAATAGTTTAATTCCTTGAAAGCATGATGGTGATGAAAACAAATGACCGATTGATTGTTGTAAAAGTTTTCTATTAATCCGTTGCACTTATTCTCTGTTTTCAATCATTTTTCATTATTTGAAACAAAAACAACAATCAATTCAAACTTAGATCCTGACAATCAAAATAATAACAAAAGGTAAAACGATATAGTAAATAACAAAGGTAAAAAAAATAAGGTAAACGAAAAAAGAAAACAATAGAAACTTAATTTAAAAGTATTTAAAAAGTTAAGGGGTTGTAAGAGTAAATATTAAGAATTAGAGGTTAAAAGTTAAAGGGTTGTAAGAGTCAATATTAAGAATTAAAGGTTAAAAGTAAAAAAAAAACAATTAAAGGTTAAAAAAACTACTGTTCATATGCACCGTAAAACTTCTTTCATTTAATATATAGTTGTCTTATTATTTTAATTTGAAAAATATTGATATTTCACAAAAGATCTTTTTAGTTAACTTCAAATTGAATAAATATCTTTCATTTACTTTTAAAATATTTTTAACAAACCGAACACATGTTGATACTTCTTTTTCAGTCACTATAACGAGTGTTGGTGATGTAACAAACCGAAACCAGCGAGTATCAGTGGCGTAATAAACCGAAACCGAATACCCGCTGCGAAGTGCGGGGTGTTACACTAGTTTTATATTAGGTTACAACAACATGTATTACACGGGTTTGAAAAAATATAATTTTATTTATTAAATAATAAAAATGTTATATCTTTAAGAACTCCGTGTATTTTACGGATTAAGTAAATATAATTTTATATGCCAAAGAATAAAAAAATTGTATTTTTAAAAACCGTGTGTACTACACGGGTTAAGTAATGTAATTTTGGATACTAAATAATAAAAAGTTGTATCTTTAAAAAACTCGTGTATTGCACGTGTTGAATAAATCTATTTTTATATACTAAATAATAATAAAAAAGTTGTATCTTTAAATACTCTTTGTATTACACGAGTTAAATAAATGTAAATTTTATAGTAAATAATAATAAAAAAAGTACATCTCACGAGTTGAATAAATCTAATTTTATATAACAAATTGTAAAAAAAGTTATATCTTTAAAAAAACTAAGGGATATACTTGATACGCGCTGGATATGGTGTTTGCAGAGATGGTTCTTGAAAAGAAAGAAGATTCATTATCCAAGAAGCAAATCAACAATAATTTGAGTGATAAAATGTTGGTATCAATTCCGGCAGTTTAATTTATAAATTATGTAATAAAATCAATATAACAATTTATTTTAATAATGTAAATAAAAACTGATCTTGCTAATATAATAAATAAAACCTTTGGAGGAACACGTGTCGGATGCTAAGGGCATCACAATTGTTATTTTCCTACCCATAGTTGCGGATCACCATTTGGGTCATTTACGAATATTACCCGACCAGATAGAGTAAATTAAATTACCCCACTACTCTAGTATCGTCGTCATTCTTTCTTTTAATGCTTACGACTCCATCAGAAACCCTAATATCGCCTCATGGATGGATTATCACATATTTTGATTTCCAATCTTCTTCTCATCTAATTTGCAATCTCAGTAAGTTTATGATTTTTCGTGACACGTTTTTTTCTTTTTTTTGATATCTGTAATCCTACTCATTCATGTCTTTAACAATTAGGTCTTCAGTCGGTTGCTCAAAGAAGGGAAGTTAATGTTTTCATCCGTTGTTTATTTTCTCTTTATTTTGCTAGCTTTCATTTACTCATTCATCTCTTGAACGATTAGGGTTTTGCAATATTAATCAGTTTCACCATTTGTATAACGCTATCATTCCTGTGTTTGCAGATTAGTGTTTTTACACGTCACTGTCGTGTGTTGATTATCTTCAAGGTAAGTCTATGTATCCAATTCGTATGTTTCGATTATTTGATTTGTAATATTCATCTTCACCATTCGTGTGACGCCATAATTTCTGTGCATTAGAATATAAGTTTTAACTGAACCATCCATACACAAGTGTAGTTATGTAATAGTGTTCTGTTCACTCAGTTTTGTGTTACTTATTATTCTATATGCTTATTTACTTTCCATGTGTATAACTTATTTTCTTTCCATTTATATGATCTACAACACCTCACACCTGGAGTTGGTAAAAAGTTCTCGAACAACCACTTTCAAAGCAGTAAGGTTATCAACTACCTAATAGCTTTGCCTCTATTTTACACTCAAACCTGCTTGGTATCACCTGATAATTATTTGAATCAAACCATCTTATCATGTTCATTTGCATATCTAATAATTAATGTTGTTTCATATATGTATATATATATATATATATATATATACACATATATATATATATATATACATATATATATATATATGACGAGGTATGACCCGAACCGGTTAACCCGACCCGGTCATCACCCATTATTCTATTATAAATAATCAATTATAATTACGTTTATTCTAGAATGTTCTATTCTGCATGGATAAACTAGGTAACTGAATCCTCGACTTATCATAGGATCTCCTAACTTAAAGGAAACTCTAATCATAAACTATAAATAAGGGTAAACGTCAAAGGTATGCATATACTTTTCTGATCTCTCTACATACTTCCATTACCGAGACTTATTCTCACGCCGGAGGGTGGTTACAGGAATAACCCCATTCCTAACGAGTCTTAACGGTGTTTTCGTTTTGTAGTCGGCTGTTTGGATTGCCCCGGGTTGAAGTTCTAGTTGGAACCCTACCGTCAGGTCAGTGTTTCTTCATTGGTGCCATCCGTGAGACCAACGGTAACACCAGTAAACTTAGACCCAATGGCAAACAATCAGAACACGACATCAACACCAATAAACCAAGCATTGGTAACCAGTAATCTGGTGTCAACGACAATCTCCGCGGTTGCGGCTACTCCCATCGCCGGTGATACCCAGGTCTCTGGACCTAGAGTTCGAAGCAGAAGCCCCTCTGGGATATCAGAGGTTTCCAGCCGTCTCCTATGGGTCGGTTGTAGAACACCCGCTATCTTACACCTTGTGGCAAGTGCGACAAGTGGCCCCAACCACAACCATCACCGCTGTCTATACTCCTGCATCAAGCACAACCGCACAGACTATAAGTCACAACACTAGGCCAGTGATAACATCCGCGGTACCAGGAAACGTTACACAACCGATAAGTGTGACCCAGTACTATCAGCCACCTCTCACTTATGCTATGCCGCCGTTGTATTCCGCGGCGCTTACAACAACACTATCCACGCCACCCCATCAGTCGGTGGTCATGCCAGCTGGAATCATGAACGCTCCAGTCACACCTGGGAATCAAGCTTATTTCCCAGGCTACTGTTATGCACCTCCTTATGGGTACCTACCCCCATACAACAGCCAAGCATACTCACCTCAGATGACAGCACAAAGTTACACTCAGCAACCGCCAAACGCGACCTACATGCCCCTTGGTGGTCTTTCCCCACGCACAACAGACTTATGGTCAGACCCCGCCTACGGCGGAGCCTATTTATGACAGGAGAAACACTTCAAGGCCTCGTTTTTCTCCTAACGAGGGTCCCAGTACTACACTAAACCCTGCAACATCCCAACCTCTGATTACTCAAGGGATAAGAGTGGGTGGAACAAATCAGCATATGTAACCTATCAATGTGGAAGATGACGAGCTCACTAGACCTTATAAGCCCGCAGATGCTACATGCAGGTCCAAATTCACAAGAAGAATCGCTGAAGCTCCGATCAAGGAAAAACCTAAACTTGTTCAATAGTGTCGGGGAAGTAGTTTGCTGGCCCATGCCTCTTTGGTGCAAGATGTTTATCCAAACGCTGGTCGGGTCAGCACGAGTATGGTGGGATGGCCTACCTGTGGGGGAAATTGACAGTTTTGAGGATCTAGTATCCAAATTTCAGCTACAATTAAGTCAACAAAGGCGACACACAAAAGACTGAAACGAACTCCTCCATATATGTCGGCGAGATAATGAGACGATGGAAAGTTTTATCATCAGATTCAACAAAGAAAGCCTGGCGATCCCAGGCATAACAAATGATTTGGCTTGCGGTGCTTTCCTGCAGGGAGTGAACGACGATGAATTACTAAGGACATTGTATGGAAGGAATGGCATGCCCAGCACCATCGATGAGATCCTAAGGATAGCCAAAGTATACGAAACACAAGAAAAAACGGTGGCCGCTAGTCACGCTGCTAACAGAAAAAGGAAGCACAAAAGAGCCAAGATGATAGGAAGCAGCGGAACTCAAAGAGCAAAAGTAAAGGAGATAGGTTCCAGAAGAGTGATTGGTCAGACTCACGATATGATGGGTCCAGGGTTTCTTATTCAAGAAATGAATCATCCTCTAGATCAAGGTCTGATTAGCCTAATCTGAACAAAACACCGGCGGAAATCCTTGCTTTTGAGAACTTGAAACTCAATCCTCCAAAACCGTTGAAAGATACGCCCAACAAAGACACTAGCAGATACTGTGAATACCACAATGGCAAAGGCCATGACACTAACGATTGCTATCAGCTGAAGAAGCAAATTGAGTATTATGTGAAGACCGGGAAGCTGGCTATCCTGGTTCGAGACATAAAGTAGGGCCCACCCCTAGCAAGGAAGATGTGGACAAAGGGGCGGGCAAGAGGCAGCGAGAGCTAAACATGCTCTACGCCGATAAGGGGAAGGGGGTTAAACGGAGTTTTTCCACCCTTGAACCGCGCGCGGAAGACTATGACAGTAGAACGCGCGCGGAAGACTTAGACCTCACCACTGACCCCCTCATCATATCAGTCGCTGTGGGCGACTATAACATGAGAAGGATACTAGTTGATACCGGGAGCTCCGAAGATATAATATATGAACACTGTTTCAACAGGATGCAACCGGAAGAAAAAAAACTGCTCGAATCGGTACAGGCCCTATAAAAGGTTTCACCGGAAAGAAGGTTGACCTAATTGGTCAAATCATCTTGCCGATAATTTTCAGATTAGCCCCTCGTGAAAGGACCATACTCCTTACTTTCCTCGTTGTACTACCACAACGTAATAATCGGAAGGTATACTTTGGGAAAACTAGATGTTGTTGTATCCACAGCGCGAGGTTTCATGAAGTTCCCTACGCCGGGAGGAATTGCAACAGTCCACCGGGATAAAATGGGCGAAGTGTTGAACACCAAAAGATGTCGTCAGGGACCTAACGGTGCAGTTGGCCCAGAGAGATGGGTACTAAGCACGCGTCATCCTGAGCAAACAGTTACAATAGGAGATAGCCTCTCCCCGGAAATAAAAAATAGTTTGAAGCAGTTGCTGAAAAGAAACGCCGACATTTTTGCTTTTGAGCATTCTGATATGACCGGGATACCCCGAGATAAGGCGGAACACAGGTTAGCTACACTCTCAGGCATCAAACTGGTGGCCCAGGGAAAACGTAGCATGGCTCCCGATCGAAGAGAAGCGGTAATAAAAGAAGTACGAAAGTTGGTCGAAGCGGGAATCCTTCAAGAAACGAAATACCACACATGGGTATCAAACCCCGTTATGGTTAAGAAACCAGACGACACATGGCGGATGTGCATTGACTTCAAAGATTTGAACAAGGCTTGCCCAAAAGACGCCTATCCGCTGCCGGAAATAGATTTCAAAGTCGACTCCTTGGTCCCTTTTCGGTATAAATGTTTGCTAGACGCCTATAAAGGTTACCATCAGATCAAGATGTCACGAGAAGATGAAGAAAAAACAGCGTTCCATACCGATATAGGCATCTTCTGTTACACTAAGATGCCTTTCGGTCTACGTATGCAGGTGCCACCTATCAGCGACTCATGGACAAGGCTTTTGAAAAGCAAATTGGTAGAAACTTGGAGGTGTACGTGGATGACCTAGTAATTAAGAACAGGGAAGAAAAAAAATGCTTAAGGACATCGAGGAAACCTTCCGAAAGTTACGAGAGTATAACATAAAGCTCAACCCCAAGAAGTGTTCATTCGGGGTAGAGGAAGGCAAGTTCCTGGGGGTGGTAGTCACTCGAGATGGCTTTAGAGCCAAACCGGAGAAGATAACTTCCATAACGCGAATCCCATCACCCAGAACTTTAAAAGAAGCACAGGCATTAAATGGGCATTTAGTCGCTATAAACCGTTTCCTTGCAAGACATGCTGAAAGATCTTTGCCGTTCTAAAAACTTCAAGTGGACTAGCGAAGCAGAAAAAGTTTTGCAAGACATGAAACGGTTCATTGAAAAGTTATCCACGTTGACAGCACCACACCCAAAGGAACTTTTGAAGATGTACCTTGCAGCAGCTCACAACGCAGTGAGCTCGGTGCTCATGGTTGAAAGAAATGGCAAACAAACGCCTATATACTACATTAGCCGCGTACTACCGGGTCCTGAGACGCGATATCCAACACTGGAAAAACTGGTACTCGCACTGGTCCATGCTACCAGGCGTCTCTGAAGATACTTCTAGGGTCATCGCGTGCATATCTTAACAAATTATCTCTTACAACAAGTCTTACATAAACCAGAAATCTCTGGGAGACTAGCCAAGTGGGCAATCGAGCTGGGGGCCCTGGACATCAAATATCGAAAACGAACGCCGAATAAGGGGCAGGTAATCACCGATTTTTAGCAGAAATTCCTGATGGAGAAGTGATCCAAGACCTAGTGGTTAAAAATAGGCCAGAATCTAGCACATCCAAACAAACTTGGAAATTATACATAGATGGGTCTTCCAGCGAAAAGGGGGCAGGCGCGGGCCTCATGCTAATAAGCTCGGATGAAATAAAATTGATGTACGCTTTGTGTTTCGATTTGAATGCTCCAACAACGAGTCAGAATATGAAGCGTTGGTAGCGGGTCTGATGATGGCTCAACCCATGGGAGTAACAAGGGTCGAGGCATACGTTGACTCTTTGCTGGTCAACAACCAAGTGAACGAGACGTATGAAGCCAAGGATGAGACCATGGCAAAGTATTTGGCTAAAACCAAGGAGCTCATAGCTTCCTTTGACAGTGTCACGCTCAGTCACGTCCATCGTGGAAGAAATCAAATTGCTGATGCCCTAAGCAAGCTAGCTACATCTAGTATGGAAAAGGAAGTGAAGGTGGAAACACTCCAGTCACCTTCAATAGAGCACCGAGAAGTATCCGCGGTTGCGGTGGAAGAACCTTGTTAGTATACTCCCATCCTTAAATTCCTCATGAAAGGAGAGCTGCCTTCCACTAGAGGTGACGCCAAAAAGATACAAATAAAGGCTTTACAATACGAAGTACAAAACGGCATCTTGTACAGGAAGTCGTACCTGGGACCACTATTACGGTGCGTGTCCCCGTCAGAGGCCACGTACCTATTTCAAGAGATACACGTCGGCATATGTGGTATTCATGCCGGACCCCGGGAAATCGTTGCTAAAATGAAAATGCCGGGTAATACTGGCCCGGGATGCATGAGGACGCGGTGGTTGAACTCATAAAATGTCGCAGTTGTCAAAAGTATGCTCCACAAATGCTACGCCCTAAGAACAACTTGATTCCCGTGACAGCGGCATGGCCTTTTCAAAAATGGGCAATTGATATTGTGGGACCGTTCCCTCCAGCCCCCGGAAGACTAAAATACTTGATTGTGGCAATCGACTATTTTACTAAATGGATCGAAGCAAAGCCGTTGGCCAAAATAACTGCTGAAAACGCCAAGAAGTTCCTATGGGAGCACATCGTTTACCGATTTGGGCTCCCGTTGTACCTTGTAAGTGACAATGGGACACAATTCACAGACAGGGTTTTACAAGTGCCGAGCTACAGATCCAATAGATTTTTACACCGGTTGCACACCCTTAAGTAAACGATCAAGTGGAAAGGGCAAACAGAAGCCTGTTGGATGGGACCAAGAGAAGACTAGGCAATGAAGGAAGCTCTTAAGTGGAAGAATTGCCAAACGTCCTCTGGGTACACCGAACTATGCCCAAGACAAGCAACAGTGAGACCCCATTCAGCTTAACTTATGGCACAAAAGCAATGATACCGGCAGAAGTAGGGCTACCTTCTCTAAGGCGCCTAACGACCAACGATAACAATGAAAGGTTCTTGCGGGAAGGCCTGGACATCTTGGAAGAACGGCGTGAAGCGGCCGCCATTAGCGAGGCAAAATACAAGAAAGCCTTAGAGAAATATTATAATCAACGCGTGGCTCAGCAAACTTTCAAGGAGGGCGATTATGTCATGCGGGATAATGAGGCAAGTAGGGCGGAACCCACAGGCAAACTGGGACCCAACTGGGAAGGCCCTTACATAGTCCAAGAAGATATAGGCAAGGGGGCCTACCGCCTATCCAGACTTGATGGCATGGTGGTTCAACGTAGCTGGAACGCGGCTCAATTAAAGATGTGTTACATGTAGACTCCCGCCCCTAACGGCGGAATAGACATATTTGTTACAAAGTGTAATCCATCATTTACAATGTCTCCTTCTTTTATTGATCATTAATGAAAACTCTCATTTCTTTTTATCATCTACATACACACCCAATATTACCACCGCATTTGAACTGCATATCCCGGTAAATGGTAACTCTGATACGAAATATTTTTTCATAACATCAAAGTTAGATAACCAAACTTATACAGCGCTAAAGTGGGTATCTTGGTAATAGATACATCAACCACTACAAAAGATAGGTATTTTGGTAATAAATACATACAACTATCAAAGAAAACTAAGTACTTGTCCCGTTGAGACAAAAAACATCACACGGGAATATAAAATAACGAACATGTTCTAGCTAAATACGAATCGGCAAACATTTCTAACACCTCTGCAGGGGTATGCAGTGCCTCTCCATACCACTCCAACGGGTGAGGATCCACAATTAAATCCTCATCATCCTCCGCACTAACCGGTAATAGTCGCCGTCTCTTGAGCACTAGTTGGGTTTGCCCGGTGAGACCTACCACGGCGTTGGTACACTATATTGCATCGACCTAAGTGCTTAGGAGGAAACCGTGGCATTAGGGCATCAGCATTTAGTAAAACAACAGCAACTGGTTTGAGTGCAACGAGTGCCTCGACAACCGGAAATACGTCATCATCGACGTCTGTCAGGATATGGCACGACATCGGAAGAACCAAGCCTTCCACATTCTGGTGCCCTATTGGATGCTTGGTCATGTAGGCTAAGCAAGGCGTTAGTTGCGTCAAAAGCTCGAAGAACATCAGAAACCTCTCGTGAACGATACTCTTCACTCATGTTGTATTTACCAAATTTGGTAAAAACATGACATGGATATATAAAGGCTAAATTAGCTAAGATAGTGGTGATGCAAGCCGGCATTAATTAATTGTCCAAAGTTATGATGATTACATGTCAAATCGCTGCGTAAGAAACGGCGGCAGCTGCCTTAATCATGCATTTCATTAATTGTCACTGACAACATCAAGTACCAACATACATCCTAATAAAATATAGTTTTACAAAATATCTGAGACACAACACAAAAGCAAACAATCAAAAACCTATTCTGACTCATCCGCCACCTCCAGCATATGGCGTAATGATTCCATGCCATCCTCAGTTATCTTGCTAGTCAAATCAGCATACGTCGTTAACGGATCATTGTAAACCGCCTCCAAGGCATCCGCCATATGTGCTGTAAGTTTGCCACCCTCCTCCTGGAATTTGTCGGTAACTTTATCCATCT
This sequence comes from Scalesia atractyloides, assembly GCA_947069175.1. Lineage (NCBI taxonomy): Eukaryota > Viridiplantae > Streptophyta > Magnoliopsida > Asterales > Asteraceae > Scalesia > Scalesia atractyloides. The sequence continues at coordinate 37,632,660 of CAMTDV010000030.1, forward strand.
GATGGCAACTGACATAACCCTCATAAATGCCATCATTCTGACCCGACTTATAAGCAGCGGTCGACAAACGATCCAAAAGGGCGACAAAAGGCTCAGATTGGCGTAAATATTCAAAGGCACAAACCAAGCCCCGGGATATCAACCAATTCCTGTCACCCTGAAGACCAGTCAATTGACTGTTTAAACCATCCACCTCCGCATGAGATTGGTCCAATGCATTCTCCGTTTCCTTAAGACGAGCCAGCTGAGTTGAAGAATTCTGGAGAAGTTGATTCTTTTCAGTGACAAGGGCGTCACAGGTTTTTTGAAGCTCTCTAAGCTTCTCTTCGTGATCTTCAAGCTCAACTTGTCTGGCCCGGGCCTTGGCCTCAGACGCCTCTAGCTCGAGAGTTAAATCTTGGTACCTCTCTTGCATCTGATAAACAAAGTCTGTGTCAATATGATACCTTTCTACTTCGGCAAATAGTTCAGATTTAACCTTTTGAGCTTCACTCGTGGCTTTCCGTTCTAATTCCTCTTGAACGGCTCGAGCACGGGAAATTATGCGCTCTTTTTCCCCGACATCGCGGGCCCAGGTTATCCACTCTTCCGCCAGGTGGGCAGTCACACGTTTCAAGTCATCCTCCACCTTGTTTTTCTCAGACGAGAACCGATCCTCCCTGACGTGGGCGGCATGAAGTTGGCTTTCTAATCGGCTCCTTTCGTCCGCTAGCTCTTGGACGGCCATACGCGCCTGGCGTAATTCATTATTGTCATGCATCCAGCGGCGTCGGATCTCAACAAGCCTCCTGGGTCCACTGACAGCATCCACCATGGTAGTATTCATTAGATGCTCATTATCAAGTCCTTCAATATATGCAGACTCAGCAGGCGGCCATGCTTGCTCAACCCAATGATGCACAACCGGGGGGAACACGAGCCTGGATGACTCCACTATCTTCCACTTAGGCTGATAACGCTTATCCTGGACAGTTGGATCCCAACACACAGTAGGAAGATAAAGATCATCGAACAAACACGCCCACCCTCAGCAAAATTATCACTAGACTCCCCAGTGTCACTAATGATAGTTTCTTTGGCACTGGTGGATTCACCCCTAGCGGAAGTGGCAGGTCTATCTCCGCCAGTCCCAGGAACATTGCTCCTGGGAGAGTCAAACATCGAGGATGGGATAGAACAGGAAACCAAAGGTGTTGTCGCGGGGGTAGTGGAGATCACAGTGGATGATGTAAGCATAGTTGGCGGTGCAGAAGAACTGATTGGAAGCATACTCGCCTAGGATATAAGCTCAGCAAGGGACACACCCTAATTGTCAAGAGCGAAAGTACTGACTCCTGCAGAGGGTAGTGGTGCTGAGAACCTACCTTCAACAGGGGCTCCAGCGAGAGCATCTATAAACAAACGCCACAAATCAGAAAACAAAATAAAAAGAGTTGTAAATAGACAAACACAGCCACATACTAGCGTGCAATAATTGGGCTGCTTTGGTCGCTTGAAAAGTTGACAACGACGACATCATCCTACTCCTTTTCGGTGTAGGACTAAAGCAACTAACAGAAGGGGCAGAGGTAATAGCTACACCCTCGAGGCTGTAGGCACGCCGGCTGCCACAGGCGTAACGGTCATGTCGGTGGTGGTAATCTTCTTCCCAAATGCCTTTATACGGAATGTTTTCTTTGTCCCTTCACGAGACGCTTCACACCCACTACTGGGGGAGGGGTGGTTACTTCAGCAGGTGAAGCCGCCGTGATGGCGGGAAGGAGAAATCGCTCAATATGCATACTCAACACGCTGGTCTCTTGTTCCCCTACCACGAAGTCCGCGGACCTCAATGCAGCATTCCAGGGAGGGTCCACGAAGTCAAATAGAGACCAATCACCTATTTTAATTCGAATAATTAATATATCAGAGTCAAATAGCGATGGTGAACTTGATGATTGAACATGGACACTTACCATTATCAAACCTCCGGAAGGCTGGGTACAATCAACTATCACGCCATAGCAAACTCATCCCAACTAACACGAGTGCACCCTCAGGAATCACTTGACCCTCAGAAGGATGTTGGCTAAGTTTCTTGAACAAGGCATTCTCTGTATATGTATCGGCAAGGGGCTTTCATCTTTAAAATTTTCTTTGGACCCCATGTCCCTCCGGTGCATCTCCCCGGGGATGACGTTAGCGTCTATGTAAAAGAATTTCTTTTTCCAATCTTTATCCCGGGAGCTTGCAGGGACGCCTCTCAGACAAGATACACCATTGTCTCGTCGATTGAAGGTGAAAAAAGGGGATTTCCAAACAAGAATGAAAAGAGCCCTAAAAACCAAGATCTCGGGTATATGCCCAAAGCTAAAAAGGCAAACTCGAAGTGACGGAGTTTCACCAATCCAAGCGGATGCATTTGGGAAATGTGAATCTTGTACTCGTCAAAAACAGACTTGCAGAATTTGGTGATGGGTAGCCGGAAGTTGCAAAATTTAAAGAAATCGCTAAACAGAGTTATCTTCCCCTGTTTCAAGGGAACGCCGTATCTTTGTTTGACGGCAACACCAGATTCCATTCCGGCTTAATGCCATACTCTTGAAGAAGATTGTTGAACGATATTGCTCCCCATTTGCAGTAAAGTACATCGGCACTTGCTTGTGCTGAGGAAGATTCACTGGGTTTTGAAGCCATGGTACACAGTCAAGAACTCGTGGGCGATAAAAGAAGCGATTGAAATGATAAAAACCCCTAATGGGAAAGCTATTTATAGAAAAGGAACAACCCTTTCAAATTCAAAGGAAACACCAACGAGTGGCGACGCGTGGACACCCAGGGCATGCACAACTGTCATCCTAATGATGACCAACGGATGCACCTTTTCACATCACCGCCGTATTCAAAAAGCTTGTTCTTTCACTTGATGAATATGTACCTAGGGTGTGTTGTGACTCTTTCTTCTAAGTCCGATTTCATGAATGTTATTTCATAAACTTCGGACTGGGGGGACATGACGAGGTATGACCCGGACCGGTTAACCCGACCCGGTCATCACCCATTATTCTATTATAAATAATCAATTATAATTACGTTTATTCTAGAATGTTCTATTCTGTATGGATAAACTAAGTAACTGAATCCCCGACTTATCGGAGGATCTCCTAACTTAAAGGAAACCCTAATCATAAACTATAAATAAGGGTAAATGTCAAAGGTATGCATGTACTTTTCTGATCTCTCTTCATACTTTCTTACACCCATTACCGAGACTTATTCTCACGCCGGAGGGTGGTTACAGGAATAACCCCATTCCTGTAACGAGTCCTAACGGTGTTTTCGTTTTGTAGCCGGCTGTTTGGATTGCCCCGGGTTGAAGTTCTAGTTGGAGCCCTACCGTCAGGTCAATGTTTCTTTAATATATTATATATATATAATTATATTCATATAGATCAATTTACAGAACACATATATGGATTGTTGTGGATTGTGATGGTAGAAATATCATGGAAGTCAGTTAGGTAATTACGCATATGTCACTTTTGTTCATTATATGCATTTTTCCATCTTACCATTCTCCGTCCTTGCAGATTAGTGGAGCTTGGATGAAGATTTCTAAAAGAGGTGATGTCATATTCGGGACGTGTAGAGAAAGTGCCATCCAGGTACTCGATTTTTTTTAGTATTTTCACTTTCCCAAAATCACTTAGAGAGAATGTTTGGTACATAGTTAGTATACAATATCTTTCACGTATCCCTCAAGAATGTATTTGACTTAGTATGTGTATATTTCTCATCCACCAATTCTTGTAAAAAAATAATAATGTTTAAGCTCTCTTCTAACCAGAGGTGGTCAGATGAGCGGGTTGTGTAATGACGAAAATATATATGGGATGGAAATAGATCCCTTTTACTATCCCTTAAATCAAGACGCACCGGGTTGTATGTACCCACTAATTCTTATTGTTAATATTTTTAAATATTAACTATGATTAAAGTGTAATATGAATCTTCAGAGTAAACTATTTTGAATTTCAATCTCTTTGACCCATTTAAAGATTTAGGTCATATATGATTAAAAAGGACACATGATATGAAATATATGATTATTTTTATTTATTATATGATTAAGAAGGACACATGATATGAAATATATGAATATTTTATTTATTTTTCTAGGAAAGTAACTACTTAGGATCACAAGGGCAATTTGTGTAGGATTCGGTTCCACCTTCATACATTAATGTTGACCATCTTTCGGTCAAGTAAATTTGCAATATTCTCGTACTTGTTTCATTTTGTTTTTTTAAGGAATATTGGATTTTAATAATCCCAACTATTCGTCGTTAGCCGTCGACAGTCCCAACTACAAAAATACCAATTGGAAGTCCTAATTATTGACATATTGGTCACTAATGGACCCTGACTAACTGAACCCTAACGTCATTAGTCTCCGGTCGCCGGAACACCGTTTTTGGCCAGAAAAAAATTTCTAAAGGTCCGATTTAAGGTTACAAAGACGTTTGGGACGAAAATGTTGAGTTTTCAAGCCAAAAAGAAGTTTTCCGGCGACTCCAATAATTGAGACATTTACAAGAAAAAGGTTCCTAAAGGTCCGTAATAAGGTTACAAAGAAGTTTGAGATGAAAATGTTGAGTTTTTTTGCCAGAAATGAGTTTTCCGGCCAAAAACGTTTTCCGGCGACCGGAGACTAACGACGTTAGGATTCCGTTAGTCAGAGCCTATTGGAGGCCAGTATGTTAATAGTTGTGACTGTTATTTTTTAAGTTAGGACTGTTGGCGGCCAACGATAAATAGTTAGGATTATTAAAATCCAATATTCCTTTTTTTAATAGCTATATTATATGTGATGGAATAGAAATAGAAAGTTAAAGAGGAATATGATGCATAATGGGATCTATCACACATTGGAAGAAACATAGGTTTTTACTATAGAATGTTGTAAGGAGGAATATAGAATAATGATCTTGAATCTGGAATCTTGACTATTTGTAAATCTTCTTTTTCGTAAGTCCTAATCCAGCCGCTCTGATATGATTCAGTTTATTAAATGCGTATTTCTACTTGCATTTGATAATACCTCCTTTTTATTGAAATCACTCGCTGTTAAAAAGGTTCCTCTTTATGCAAAATATGAAATACGTCCATCATTAACTGCCTTTTTGTGACCTTTTATATTTGGAAGTAGCTTTAATTAGGGTCTCATTTTTCTTTTTACTGATCGACTTTGTAGTTGCATACTTGCATGTATTGCCACAAGAGATGCTTCGTAGATCAACATTTGGACTGTTCATGTCTTTGCTCAAATGGTTCCCTATGAAATAGTCGTCCGGTTTTTGCTACAAGCATCGTGTTTCAAGATCGGGGACACAAATAAACTCGGACTCAGTAGACCTAAGCTCGGTCCCCTTGAGCTAAAGAATGTTTCTGGCAAAACACCTGTGTTGGATGTAGGAACACTTGCAAAGATTAGACATGGTGACAGCAAGGTTCCGATAATTTTTTTTCTATAATACTACTACAAAAATGACCATTTGTGACCATTTGCTTTTTATCCACATTTTTCAACAAATAAAGGGTAACAAGGGGCTGATGTATGCAAAACGAAACATATAAATTACATCAAACAAGTTATAAAATCAACCCTTTTTCGATACTAATGTTGGAAAAACATGTTTCTTTGTTTACTTTTAAATGACAGGATCAAAAGAACTTAAATGAACAAAAGGAACAAATTATCAGCAAAAACCAACACAAATACAATGAAGAAGGATTGACGCAATTTGCTGAACCTAATTACACATCCAAAACAACAAAATAAAGAAGACAGAAGCCCTGGCACGGGGCCGTGCCCAATAAAGATTCTCCGCAGATGAAGACAAACAGTAAAAGACAACCACCACGGGGCCGTGCCACCTCAACACGGGTCGTGGTCAACTCTAAGATTCGCAAAATATGGGATAGTACAGCAAGCACACTGACCATGGGGTCGTGCTCTGTCATCACGGCGCGTGTTGGTCACACCTAACACCTGCAGCTAATGAAGGGAGAGAAAAAGTCCAACACGGGGCAGTGCCAGGCAGGCACGGGGCCTTGGCCACCTCCTATTTTCAGCTATAAATAGGAGTGCTTGGCTTTGGAGAAAGGCATCCCTTCGCAAATCACTTCTCTCACACTTGCCATCAATCCACCACCACTACAACACCAAGACCCACCACTATCATCCATCTTTCATCTTTTAGAGTGTGTAATAGTCTCGGGATCCAAGATCGATAGTAAGAGTTCTTGTCAAACAAAGGCCATGCTTAGCTAAATCTCTTACATCACTTGGTAAAGACAAATCTTTTATGTTTTACTTTTGATTTCCAATCTTTGACAACCTTTTAATTGGGTATGTATTAATGACTTTAACAACTAGTTTTTTATGTTGAAACTGAACTTTATTTAAACATTTCTTCATGTCTTGTTGATTCATTCATTCATTCATGTCTTTACTGTCTATATAAAGCATGTTACTACCTGGAAGGGGGTTAGAAGGGTGTCTGGGTAAAGTTCTTTCTCGTTCAGTGTATAGATCATGCGTGGTTCAAGCCTATTAGGACTTCCCTTAAGACAGAGAGCATCAAATCAGGAGAAGTAAGAACGGTTTGAACCCCTCAAAAATAAACTGCTATTAAAACTTTACCTGACCTTGCGGGACTGTATCCCTGCTGACTCAGACCAATATGGCCGAGGGTAACGCTACTTGGAAGGGGGTCTACCATATTTTGCATTAATAACTTACTTAATTATCTTTCAATATTCCGACCTTGCGGGAATGTATCCCTGCTGACTCAGACCAATAAGTTAGGGGTAACGCTACTTAGAAGGGGGCCTACTACTATAACACTAAAGATAATCTCTTAAAAAAACCCAAAGTGTGAAACTCATCAAAGGAAATATAAAAGAGGAGATGGAACCAAGTGATTCTTTCTTGTATATTTGTTTTTATCTTTATTTTATCTTTATGTTATTTTATCTTATGATTCAAAACTTTTATAAAAAAATTGGTTAAATTAGACGTTAACGATAAGCCGGTATTAAAAGCTCTTGTGTCCTTGGACGACCTCGGTATCTTGCCGTCACTATACTACGTCCACGATGGGTGCACTTGCCCTAACATGTGTAGAGTGATAGTATTTTATCACGTTTTATAAATTTATAGCTTGATTCGCGAGTAAAAAGTGCTTAAAAATAAACCTAAAATTATAAACACCCGCACACACGTCAAGTTTTTGGCGCCGTTGCCGGGGACACAAGGATTTTAAGAAAACTTAAAATAAACGGCCTAATCAAATTCTATACATTTTTCAAAAAACTGTGCGCCCGTTTTCAAAACTTATTTTTCTTTACCAGTAGGATAGCCACTTGGCCGTGTCAGCTGGCCACACCCCCGTGCTGTAGAACTTTAATCAAAAATTAACAAACGCCCAGATACAGATTTGCCCACGGGGCCGTGCCAATCCAGCACTGGGCCATGGTCATCTCCTTGTTAAGTTTTATTTTTCTGTTTTCTGATCCCGAGGCTCGTTAATCTTTTGAGTAACTTCTAATGGATTACTACTCAGAAAATTATATTCACTGCTACATTGAGGATGACTACGAGGAACTATATTGTACCATTTGCGGTGAATCCGATTCGGTACAACATTGTTACCTTTTTCAGCCATCAACCTCATGCTCCACATATGAAGAACCAAGGTTGAGCTCCCGAAATCAAGTTTTGATTAAGATACCAACCCACTTGAAATAAACGACACTCCATCAACAATTGTTCCCGAAGCCGAAAGCCTTATACAAAGTCTCAAGAATCTAGAACTCTTACTTAAGAGATCTTGCGAGAAAGAGGAGGCCATTTGCACTAAAGAGGTCATAATCGAAGAGGTAAAAATGGAAGAAACACTAAATGAAAAACTCATGCATAAACCAAACCAAAAAGAAGGTATGTCTAAAAATGATGATTTTAAAACGAAACCAAACTTTTAAGAAATTCACGTTTTACAACCATCTTTTGAAAACCATTGTTTGGTATCCCCTTATGCCAAGTTTTTAAAAGAGTTAAACACTACCACTAAAATCGAGGAAATGGTTAGCATTAATTAACAAATGATCAAACTTCACTAATACAAGATGAGCATCATGAATTGAACATAAAACCGGTACCATGTTTTTTTCAAAACATCTTTGTTAGTAACATGCTAATCGATAAAGATCTTTGTGTTAACATAATGCCAAACTACATTTTCGAAAAATTTGGTACTAGTTATTTTTCTCCACTTAAAATTCATATTTTTCTCTCTAATCGAAAAACGATACAAGCCACGGGAATGATTGAGGATGTCTTAATTCAAACAAGTCAAGCGATAGTACTAACCGAGTTTATCATCCTAGATGATACACACTCGTGTTGGTACAACCATTCATAAAAACCCATCAGACCTTGATTAATCGAAAGAAAAACAACCTACCGCTTCAATTAGGAATCGACAAAAGGTACGTCTATCTCGACCAATCAAAAAAATATCCCATTGGCAATGATGATCCCCTAATTAAAGATGAAACAAAGTCACCCGATACGGAAGAAACACAAGAGAAACTAATAAAACTTTTGAAGAAAATAAGAAAATAAAAGGTCTCTTGAGGACCCACCGCCACTTAAACTCAAGAAACTACCAAAAGGTCTAGAATACACATCTTAGACGATCATGGTAAGCTCCCCGTCATCATTTCTTCAAATTTAACACTTTTTGAAAAAGAAAAATTAATAAAACTTTTGAAAATTCACAAAAAAGCAATCGCACGGAAACGTGTGGACATCAAGGGCATCAGTCCATCCATGTGCACACATAAAATTTTAATGGAAGATGACTTTAAATCGGTAATACAAAGAGGTTGTTAAAAATGAAGTCATCAAATTACTAGATGCCAGGCTCATCTATCCTATCTCCGATAGCCCTTGGGTGAGCCCCGTAGAAGTGATTCCAAAGAAAGGAGGTATGACAGTTGTGACTAACGTAAAAAATGAACTCATTCCAACTAAAACTGTCACCGGATGGAGGGTATGTATAGACTATCGTAAATTAAACAAAGCAACAAGGAAATACCACTTTCCTTTACCATTTATCGATTAAATGTTAGAAAGACTATTCGGCCACAAATATTATTGTTTCTTAGATGGTTTCTCCGGATACTTTCCAATCCCAATAGCACCGGAGGACCAAAAGAAAACAACTTTTACATGTCCCTATGGAACTTTTACTTATTGATGCATGCGTTTCGGTCTATGCAATGCCCCCGCAACATTTCAACGTTGCATGGTGACCATTTTCCATGATATGATAGAAAAACCATGGAAGTTTTCATGGATGACTTTTCTATCTTTGGAGATTCATATGACCAATGCCTCGATAACCTTGAACGAATGTTATCCTGATATGAGGAAACTAACCTCTCCCTTAATTGGGAAAAAAGCCATTTCATGGTAGCGGAGGAAATAGTACAGGGTCATAAAATCTCAAGCGAAGGAATGGAAGTTGATCGGAAAAAATAGTCACTATTTCCCGATTACCTCCCCTTCTTCCATTCCTAGGACATGCCGAATTTTATAGGCGATTTATCAAAGACTTTTCAAAACTCTTTAGACCTCTAACAAAATTACTTGAAAAAGATGGCCCATTTATCTTTGACAAGGATTGCGAAATAGCCTTTCTTATACTAAAAGAAATGCTACTCAACGCACCAATCATGATAGTGCCAGATTGGAAAATACCTTTTGAAATCATGTGCGATACGAGCGACTTTGCGGTTGGAGCCGTCTTAGGTCAAAGAAAAAAAACATTTTCACCCAATATGCTATGCAAATAAAACTCTTAACGAAGCTCAAGAAAATTATATGACTACCAAAAGGAATTACTTGTTGTAGTATTTGCTTTCGATAAATTATGTTCCTATCTTGTTCTTTCTAAAACAATAGTCTATACGGACCATGCCGCCATTGGATACCTTTTCAAAAAACAAGATGCCAAACGACGTTTGATTAGTGGATTCTTCTCCTCCAAGAATTCGACATTGAAATAAAAGACAAACGAGGGGCGGAAAACACCACTGCGGATCACTTATCCCGCTTTGGAGAAAATTCGAGAAGAGCTCACAATGAGAAATTCCTCATCGAATCCTTAGAAATGGTCAAGTATCAAGAAGAACCATGGTATGCCGACTATGCTAACTATCTTGCTAGTGGCATTTTAGTAAAAGGTTGGTCACATCATCAAAGAAAAAAAATTCTTTTCCGATGTCAAACATTATTTTTGGGAAGATCCATGTCTTTTTAAGATATGTGCCGACCAACTTATACGAAGGTGTGGGTCAAGAAGCAAGAAAAATTCTTCGCCATTGTCATGAAGGACCGTGTGGAGGGCGTCATAGAGCAACGAACACTACATGAAAGTTATTCGATTCAGGATTTTATTTGCCAACCATCCATAAGGATACATACAATTGGATTAAAACATGTGACACATGCCAACGAACAGGTAATATCTCATCCAAGAATGAAATGCCTCAAAACGGCATTCTTATTTGTGAAATTTTTGATGTTTGGGGTATGCATTTTATGGGACCTTTTCCACCGTCAAAAGGGAACAAATATATTCTTGTGACGGTCGATTACACGTCCAAATGGGCCGAAGCCGAAGCTCTTCCAACAAATGATGGAAGAGTGGTGGTAAAATTTTTAAAACAGTTATTCTCTGGTTTTGGCACTCCAAAAGCACTTATCAGTGATAGAGGTACTCATTTTTACAATCATCAATTAAATAAAATTTTAACAAAATATGGGTCTATCATCGTGTTTCAACTGCTTATCACCCTCAAACAAACGGTCAAGCCGAAGTAACAAATCAAGGTTTAAAAAGAATCTTAGAAAAAGCCGTGGGTCAGAATAAAAAAAGATTGGACAGATAAATTAGATGATACTTTATGGGCATTTCGAACTGCTTATAAAAAACAAATAGGCACTACCCCATATGAGTTAGTCTACAGAAAAAATTGTCACCTCCTAGTAGAAATTGCACACAAGGCATACTGGGCATTAAAAAAACGTAAACCTAGACCAAGAAACTTACGGTAAAAATCGATTTTATCAACTAAATGAGTTAGATGAATGAGAAATCAAGCATACTCTAACTCCGAAATTTATAAGGAACGCATGAAAAATATACGCTATAAAATAAGCAAACCTAACGAATTTCAAGAAGGAGATCAAGTGCTCTTATTTAACTCGAGGCTTCGATTGTTTCCTGGAAAACTCAAGTCAAGATGGTTAGGACCTTTTTCCATTACCCAAATCTTTCCACATGGCGCTGTAGAAATTAAGCCTCAAAACGGTAAACCTTTCAAAGTTAACGAACAAAGGCTTAAGCTCTATTTAGGATTCCTTGAGGATGAGAAAGGGAATTAACATTCCAATAGGCCGAAAGTTGATCAAGGCACACTCAAACGTCAATTGTAAATATGTACTTTTATTTTAATATCTTGTAGGTACATTTGGAACCGATACAAGAATACGAGCAAAACAGGAAAGTACCGCAAAGGGAACCCTCAGAGAAACATTCACACACACAACTAAAAACAAATTGGCCACGGGGCCGTGCCAGGCTGGCAGGAGGCCGTGGCAAATCTGCAGATGGGGTTTTAGCCCCTTTTTCTTCACTTTTTCAACACAATACCACGACCCGTTTCTCTAGAGCAGTCGGTTCCCCACCAGTTTCCGCCGATTTTCAACGCTTTCATAGACAAATCCACCAACAAGGTATGATTCTAACATCATAATTAGTTAGATTAACACTTTTCATGTAGTTTAACATAAAAAATTTTGGAAAAATCTAGGGTTCTTGAACTAGACCCGTGTCGACCCAAAATTTTTGCTTAGATCTTGTTACTAGTAGTAAATAGAAGTGTTTTGAGAAGTAAATCACCAAGCATTACCGGAAATCCAGATTATTCAAGTAGTTTTTTCACAAACGCTCGTTTTATAACCGAAAAAGTTAAAATCGGAAGGGTAAATGAGTAGTTAATGAAAAATTGGCACTTGGGGTTTGATTTTCGGGGTAAACCACACATGATGAACCAAAAATTTTGAATTTATCGTAGTCGGCTCGAAAACCTTAATTTTGGGTGAACATAAGGTTCGCCACGGGGTCGTGCCCATTGGCCACGGGGCCGTGGCCATTTCACATCCCAGACACAGGGTCGTGTCTGGTAAACACGGGACCGTGTCCAGACCCCTTAAACTCAGTTTGGTCATATTTTCTGACATGCTACTTGTCTTAATAGTTCTTTCTTGAAGGAATGGCACCCATAAGTTCCTAAGGTTTAAACTTCTGAGCTCAAGTACCAGAATCGGTTCGAAGAACAACAAGCTAGGCATGAAGAACCACCAAGACAAGTCTGCTACACTACTCTCGAAATTGTAGGGCAAATGGAGATATACGACGCATTGATCACAAGTCCACTGCGCATCGTCCTAGAAACTAAACTCAGATCGATCCATGAATACAACATGGAGTTATTATGCACACTCATTTTTTGAAAAAAATGAGTTGGATCTTTTTGAGACAAATGTAATTCAATTCAGGTGTGGGGGAGAGTGCTACAGTACTTCTGTAGCTCAATTCGGCGTCAACATCGGGCTATACACCGAGGACGACATTGCTGAGTCGGAGTTCACAGAAGGTATCCGTGAACTCCCCGACAACATGAGACAAGCTGCATGGGCATTGTTGGGGGATGGGCACTATGATCCGAGCTCCACAAAAAGTACAAAGATGAGGGAACCTCTAATGCGATACATCCACCGGATCCTAAGTGGCTCTCTGTGTCAAAGAAATGATAGTGGAGGGGTGGTGAACCATCGGGAGCATACTTGCCTATATTGCATCCTGACTCAGCAACCCCTTGATGTCGCCCACATGCTACTAAGGAACATGGCCGTCAACGCCACCGCCAGCGTCCGTACCCCGATATTTTTCATAGGATGGCTCGCCAAGCTTTTTAAGAACTACATTTGGCGCACTCCAAGTGGGTGTGACAAAGGCCGACCTAGCCCTATGCCGAAGTTTGGTTCTCATAATTGATTGCAGCAATGGCCTCATGCACTTTAAAGATGCAGGTGGCCGGGTATGGAACCCAAATAACCCGGATGAGGTCCCTGCAATTGAAGATGGCCCAAACCGCCTTCGACGTTCCAGTTACTCCCCGGGTTCTTCCTCCCGATGAGGGAGTGATTTTCCTAACCTCCAAAATTTATATAACATCATGCAGGAAACCCTCCAAGGGTCCAACAACGCCTATGATTGGGAAAAAGCTCCAGCTGCCGGATCGGAAGCATGGAACGGAACATCCTTGGCATGCAAAACGACGTTACCTACATCCGGGAGCATATGGCGTATCGTGATGAGGAGGAAGGAGGCGAGGACATGGACTCGGACTAGGCGATGATGGTGATGGGCGACAGAGCGATCCTTCAGGTTATCTATCTCTAAACTTTAAACATGTTGGTATTTTCCAGCCTGCATCCCGATGAAGAATTTGCTTCTCCAGACAATTTACTCTCAAACTCTTGTAATTTAGGAACTTTGTTAATGTGTTGGATTATTGTATTATGGTTGGATTGTAGCTCACAGGTACCTTGGGAGGCTTGGACACACTAAGCATAGTGGTCCCCAAGCCCGGAAAACAGATACAAAACAACGAAACGAAGTTCTTATCTGTTTCAGACAATTGCCACAGGCCGTACCTAAAGCCCACGCCCCCGTGCCCATCCTTCTGTAAGCCTTTCAAATAAAGTGTTGCTAGCACTTTGGCAATGGGGTCGTGCCCACCTGACACGCCCCCGTGCCCAGTGCCCAGTAACCTTTAAATTTGTTGTTTTAACCCATATTTTGCACATTTAATCAAAACTTTTGGAACACATTGAGGACAATGTGTAATTTAAGTGTGGGGGGAGGGGATGTAAAACCTTGAATCTTTAAGTCCTAAAAACAAGCCTTACACAAAAATCGCCTTGGAAAACCGCTAATCACCCCAAATATTTTCCGATTTTTTTTACTTATCTTGGTATAGTTTGGGAAAATAAGTTCTAAAAATTATGTTTTTGCAAATTTACATCTAATAGCGTCGTGATAAAAAGAACCGATTAAGAAAATTATAAAAAGGGCATAACAAATTTTTGTAAAATTTTTATATTACATTATAACCCTTTTTCCCACAAAAGTGAGTTTTGAGCCTTTACCGAGCATACAAATACACATCTAACCTAATCGCTCAATTTTTCGTTTCTTGTGTGAATAGCCCGTTTGTTTCTTACAAATCTAGAACTTGACAAAGCAATACGTTCCAAATCCTTACCGACACAAATCCAAGTTAGTAAATGATGGAGGTATTAGGACTATAACCCATTTTCATTTTAAACTATTATTTTCACTTTTATCCTTTACAAAAAACATCCCCTAGTAAACCCTTTTGAGCCTTAACCCTTTCATTTCTAAAACCGCAAAAATACAAACTTTTGCAAAAGCAACCACCCATATCTACAAAACCTTTTATTTTCGCACCCCTTATTTTTCGTAAAAAATTCAGTTGTAAAATTACAAAATATGACTTAGTTTCAACTTTAATTAATTTAAAAAAACTACATTGATTAAATTATTTTCCTAAGCCACCAAAAGAATTCTAAAGACCGACACTTTTACACTTTTCACCAATTTTTAACCAAAAATTACCTACCCCTAGCCAAAACCTACCATTTAAAGTCCTCTTGCTATTTACAGGGATTAAAAGTAAAAAATGAGGAGGTTTGATTAACTGTCAAGCCTATGGTAGGCGTAAGCACCACATCGGGTCTGAGTGTTTTTCACTTAAACATATTCGGCCGAGAATTGAGTGACCACTTGTGAGGTATGTAAATTTGTATATAACTAAATAGAATTTTACAAAGGCATGTTATGCCCAAAATTAATAATGTTTCTTAAAATATGTTTTAAATAGATCATGACGAATAAGATTGTAAGTAAAATAAAAACAAAATAAATTAGAACTCGGAATCCCGACACTTTAAAGATAAGCCCAAAACTTCTCTTCTACCATTTGGGTGTGTAAGCCACATTATAGAGTTTTGCTTGAGGACAAGCAAAGATTCAAGTGTGGGGGTATGTGATATACCCAAAATGCAATATATAAATTACATCAAACAAGGCATAAAATCAATCCTTTTTCGATACTAATGTTGGAAAAATCATGTTTCTTTGTTTAGTTTTAAATTACATGATCAAAAGAGCTTAAACGAACAAATTAACAGCAAAAACCAACACAAATACAATGAAGAAGGATTGACGCAACTTGCAAAACCCCGATACACATCCAAAACAACAAAATAAAGAAGACAAAAGCCCTGGCATGGGCCTTGCCCACCTGGCATGGGGCCGTGCCCAATAAAGATTCTCTGCAGATGAAGATAAACAGTAAAAGACAACCAACATGGGGTCGTGCCACCTCAACACGGGTCATGGTCAACTCTAAGATTCGCAAAATCTGGGATAGTACAGCAAGTACACTGACCACGGGGCCGTGCTCTGTCACCACGTGGCGTGTTGGTACACACACCTAACACCTGCAGTAATGAAGGGAGAGAAAAAGTCCACCACGGGTGGTAGGACCGTCCTCCTCAGCTCGGGAACCTAAATTTATATCTAATGTCCATATAAGCGGAAATTACATGACATGTTTAACCAATACACAAGAATTACAGTTTAATCGTCAGTTTTAAGTCCAAAAGTATTACAACTTGAAATCCAAGCTGACAAAGTTTCACCGTAGAAGTCGCAAAGGTTTTACATTGATTGACCCATGACTAACTATATATAGACTGTCAAGTTCGCCCGAAGAATGTCATGGCTAGATCAAGTTTCGTCGAACTTGATCAGCTGACATTAACTTCGGCCGAACTTGTACTTTCATGTTAAATATAATTTCAAATCTAACAAATACAAGCTCTAAACAAACACACTCGATCCAAGACCTAGACAATAGGCATTATGCATCAACAAACTCCCCCTTGGATATTGTCGCAGCGTCTTGATCAGTCTTCAATCTTTAACATCTTTTGAAGAAGTTCTTGTAAGGTTTCTTTCGATGTTCTTGCTTTGGGATAGGCGTTTGATCTATAGGAGGTGCCCACTTCATGAATTGAAACCTTCTGATTCTTGCCTCCCTACCTTTCTCGTGAATCTTCTCTAAACGCTTCTCCTCTTTTAAGAATTCTTCTCTTTCAAGCTCTATCCATCTCGATTCCCACATGTGACCTGAATTAATACCATGTGCATAGCAAACGTTAATCACACCTTGGTATTGCTTCGCTTGGACTTCTTCACGTTTATCAAAGCAAATCTTGTTGAAGAACAAGCATTTGACATCTTCCTTCGAGCAATTAACTAGCCACATCAGGTCTAGTATACGAATCATTCTCCAAAGCCCCCATATCCTCTTTCGTTCTATCGGTTCTGGATCCTTTTCTTTCGTAATATCCCATGTATCATCAGCACGCAACACAATTACCGCTTCACATGTTTCCGGATCCGTTTGCCACCACAGAAAATAGGGATGAAAATCCTGTTCAATGGGCTTCAGTGGCATATTCTTCATAGCTCGTGGACGCTTCATCATAAGTGTAATATCTTTTTCTCCCGTTTTCTTGTTTATCTTTATTCTGCGTTTAGGGATAAACGGCTTCCACAACTCAAACCCTCTCAAAGCTTCAAACTTTATCACTCTCCATAATCTCTGTTCATTGAATTTCATCTGCAGACTTATGTTACGTGTTTGCAACAATTCCTCAACATCCCAGAACAACAATGTCTTGATAGCTGTCAGATGTCGAAAGTACTGTACCCCAAACTCTCTCTTTATTGCATACACATCAAGATCTCGAATCCAACCCCAGCTAAGAATGTCACCTAGAGAAACATCTTTATCACGTGTGAAGAATGCTAGAGGCCTTTTGAACTTTCTCTCCTTGGGCATTTCTTTAAACCACGATCTTTTCGCTTCGGCAATTTGCTCTTTCGTATAACGTTTCGGTATGTTGCCTCTCTTCACAACTTCATCTATTTTCCGCTTCAATAAATCAACATCTATTTGACTCATTAGCTCTTTGATCGTTGGGAATTTGTTAGTATTCAGATTAGAATACTTTTCAGCTGCATTGTCATCATCTGAATCTTTAAATATCACACGGTCATAGCATCAGCTTCAGCAACTCGCTTATACACATACTGCTTGGTTCAAATGTCTTTATATTCACCAACTCTTGCTCGAAATTAAACTCAAAAGAATCAGTGCCAACCTCAAACATTCTTGCCAATTCTTCTTTGGAGTATGTATGAGCAATCTCCCCTTCCTCTAAACTTGGATCTAATGTTATCATCAAAGGCTTCTTGTGCACTGCAGTAACAGGCATAGCAATAACCGCATTAGAAATATCAACATCCTGTGGCCCTGTCTGCTCAGTAGACTCCCCCTTACTTGGTGCATCCTTCATGTTAGCATTATCATCAATTAGGGATTCGAAATCAAATTCAGAATGAACTTTAGCAGAATCAATCTTCAGACCAACACCCGCTGATCATCATTGTCATTATCATCATGATCTGAATCATCTTTAGTATCGTCACTGGCAGGGTCGTCGTCATCATTATCTTCTTCCTCATCATCTTTCTGTTCTGCTTCCTGAGTATCAACAATCTTTTCAGGAACACTTTTAGTAATAAATTCAATCTCAGGAGCCTTTTCAGATTCAACAGACTTTTCTATCACCGGTTCTTCTGAAGGTTTAGGGATATCATCAATCACCCCTTTCCCTTTGCCCTGTTCAATCAACTCTTTCTCAGCTTTTTCCTTCGCCTCTTGAATATCCAAACGATCATATTCAGCTTTGAAGTCGATGCCCAGACTGTTAGTAAGCACTTTTTGCAATCTGGCAAACCTTCTGTCATTCATATCACGTTCAGATCTAAACTTTGCTATCTCTTTCTCTAACTTAGCATTAGCAGCACCCAAACTTTCGACCATTGCTTTCAAATAACCACGATCATCTTCAAGAAACTTCACTTTATCATTCAGAATTTCTTTTTCAACTTCACTCTGCTTTAGTTTCTCTTGAAGAGCTGCTTTATCGACTTCGTTCTGCTTTGCTTTATCTTCCAAATCTTTAAGCCTCTTCTCTAGCTTATCAATCGGAATGTCTTCAAACCATCCTGAAAGATCTTCAGCAGTGACAGGATGTGTAATGTTATCTGGAATATCACCGTAAGCATCTTTAAATTCTTTTGCTCTAACACTTGGTGGAGTAGATTGCATTCTTTTTGCTGCAGACTTTGGTGTTAACTTCGGTGTAACTTGAACAGGAACTTCAACAATAACAAAAGCTTCTTCTTCAGTTGCAGTAATCGGTGGAATAACAGATTCAATGATCGGAGTCTCTTGTAATTCAGAAACAAGAGGTTCTTGTGTAACTCCTTTCTTTGATTGACTCAGGTATCTGCGGCTTTAAGTTTTCTTTCTACCACGAGTGCTCGGAGAACCTGTTGCTTTCTTTGTATCTCCAGCCTTAGACTTTGAATGCTTTACTTTCTTTTTCGGACGTTCTGAATCAGACAACTCTTCAGCAGATGGCTCGTAAAGATCTTCACCCAACTTTTTCAATCTTTCCTCTTCTTTTTCTTTTTCCGCAGCTTTTATACTCACATCAATTGGATCTTTAGACGATTGATCATCTTTATCTTAAGTCGCAGAAATAACATCATCTTCCTTTTCTTGGCTTTCTACATTTGCTGCTGCGCTAGAACCTTCAACGTTCTGAACATTCTCGTCAGGCTCGTCAATCAACATCATATTAGCTTTCTTTGATGCCCTCTTTTTCTTCTGTTTTTCAACTATGACCACGCGCTTGATGTACCAGTCACCTCTTTTCTCCTTGAAGTGTTCTAAAACCTCAACTTCTTCTTTCTCGTCACCACTGCCTTCTTTTCTCCACTTATTCTCTGGAGGTGCAATGTAGTGTTCATTAGAAATAGCTCCGAAAATAGGCTCAGCAACAGGAGCAAAGTCTTGCTTCTGATAAATCTTCAACTTTTTCAGCGTCGTTTCATCCATGTGACTGAGATAGAGAGTATTGTTTGGATCCTTTGCAATATTTGGAAACTTCTCATCGCTCAGCATTTGCACAAACCTAGGATACATCACCAATCTCTCCTTTTCCATATTCTTCGACATGAAGTTGAAAATAACTCTCGAAAAGTTGTATTTCTTGTTAAGCACCAAAGCAGTGACCATACATGCCATATAATCTTGTATGTCGTCGAGGCCAGCTTTCCTATGACTGAAAACGTGTATGATGGCGTGAATCAAAAGCTTGTAAGGTAGAGGCACGCTTCCTTTCTTCATTGTTGGCTCGTTAGCGTGACCTTTGTAACCCATGCGAAAGAAGCATCCCTTAACCATTCTTTCTTCAAAACTGATTGGATCATTAACATCATCATTGAATTTTAAGACCCTTCGGATGTCAACCTCTGTGATCAAAATTTCCTTATCTTCGTTTCTGACTCGTACAGCAGACTTTATAAGTTTGTTCGCCTCATCGTATGTTGCTGCGTTCCAGAAAAGATAGACGTGCGATCTATATACCACGTGTTTGTCTGTGATCGCCTTCGTTATCAGAATACGCCCTAAAAACTTTAGAATCTCAGAAAATGCCGTCAGCGTCGGATAGATTTTCTCGTCCAATGAAATATACGTGTTATGAAACTTGTTGAATGACAACTTGATATTCTGCGGACAGAGAAAACAAACAACTTAGCACAAATTTTTGACATTTTTAACAATTTAACCATCAAGTTCGGGCGAACTTGAAGATTTTAAACATATAACAATACAAACTATCAGCAACTTCGGCCGAGCATATGACAAAATCAGATTTTTTATACTTTTCATACAAGTTCGGACGAACTTGGGTTGTTAACAGGTTTTGATAACTTTTATACAATTATTTTAAGGATTTGAATGTTGTTTAACAAGTTTGGGTGAACTTTTAAAACATACAAGATTCACACACTATGATGTCAACTTCGCCCGAAGTTGTTTCAAAACAACTTCAACAAGTTCGAGCAAACTTGTCATCAATTTCATCAAAACCTACAACTTTCAAATTTGATCAAATGTCTGAATTTGTTGTAACACCCCAAATCGCGTAAACAACACGCGGCGGAAACACTTGGGGAGTCACGTTAACAGATGTTTCAACTACACATGGTATTTCATATTTCGTTTTATTGGATATTAAACATAGATTATATTGTCATATTGTTTTAGAACTTTCAAACAAACTTAAACAAACAAACAAGCATATTTATTGTCTTTCTTATTTTGTAAGCACTAAGGTCCACGTCCAATCCTACATGAGCATGCATCAGTATCATCAAGCATTGTTCCCTGAAACATATGTGAAAACAAGAAAGCAAAAATATGCCGGCGAGTACATAGGTTTTGTGTGTGTGTCAACTTCATGGTTTATATATATATATATATATTGCAATATATGTTCCAACTAGTAGAGTCGTATGTGAAAAATTTGTTTTAAAAGAATTTGATATTGCAATGATAATTAACCAATCTAAAACAAGTTAGTTATACTTTATAAAAGACTTGTAGCCATAAATCTTGACCAAAACATTTGTTTCGTAAATCCGAGTAGTAAATTGTCTTGAAATAACTTGTATGGTTTATATCTTTAATTGAAATCGTTGTGTGTCATCGTTTGAAAACATTTGTTCAAGTGATGCAGATATCGTCACGAATGTAATACGATAAAAGCACTTATACATAGGAAGTACCGGTGGCGTATCCACCATGCTTTTATCACATTGCACTCGTACCGTTATCTAAATCACTTATCATAACCAATCGTCCGTTTTTCATTGTTCTTGTTATAAACCGGTCGTTCATCGTTCATTGTTACAAACCAATCATTCATCATTCCTTGTTATAACCAAGATCAAGAGTCCGTGAAATCAAACGTGTCCTAAAATCGGAAAATTGTGTAAATATCGGGAGTTGAAATCAGAGAATCGGATAGAATGAGACCTTTTAAACCGAATGATTATTGAAACTCATATGAAATGGTTTAATAAAGTTAACATTCTGAGTTGGAATGATGCTTAAGTGCTTTTGACCCGTTATGACCCGTTAAAGTAGTCTAAGCCACTTTAACGCGTCATTTGCGTAACTATGTAATCGGATGGTTAGTTATGTGTTATGATAAGTCCTTAATACTTAAATATGTTTGAAAATGTTATTTGATCAGATTACATGTCAAAATTTATGTTTCATATGCTTATGGTTGATTTATTCGCGAAAAGGGCTTTTTGGTCATTGTTGAAGATCATAACAACTAATTAACATAACACTAACCAATTGATATGACCATAAGGTATAACCTCAGAGGGTTATTCCCTATATAACTATGGTCACAATTTTGTATTTGGTTGGGTCCAAAGATCCACCAAACGGGTCAGATTCGGAAGTCAAAGCGTTGGTCAAACCGTTCAACTTACGACTCTAAACAAGCACTAAAATAAGAGTGAGGATTTAGACATGTTTTGACATGTCTAATTGAGTTTATAAAAGAGTTTTGGCATCAAAACAAATTGTTTTGAAACCCAAAATTAGTCCCGTCATGAATGCGCATTTATCGCATTTTTGACCAAACTTTGACTTGTCATAAGACTTGAAATTATAGAAATCAGTAGGTATGATTATAGTGATCATAACCATCTTGATTATCATCATATTGCAAGGTTCAATTGGATTTTAAGTTGATAAATTCATGATCAATTCTGGAAGTCAAATAAAAGTCAAACTTTATGACTTTTAATCCAATTAAACTACAAAAATTGAAACAAGCATGAAAGAGAACACTTACAAACACCAAAGATTGATCAAGAACACCAGAGAAAGCTCCAAGATGGTTGCCAAATTTGGATTGAAGCAGAATGGGACAAAAGAGATGGTTGCAAAAGTTCATGCAAGAACACCTTGGTATTTATAGAATTCTTGATGTTGTAGGTGCTTAACAAGTGTCCCATGACTCACCCACAAGTTAGATTAGTGTCCCATATGTGTCCAATGCAGAATTAAGGGTGGCAAAATCGTTTGGTGAGTCAACAAGCGAGATAACCAGCTGCTGCCAAGTTTCTGGTGAGCTAGGCAACGCTTACGGACCATATGGGCTTTTGTCTTACGGTCCGTAAGACCCCTAGCTGGCAGCACAGGCCCCTGCATGCGTTTTGTCGCGTTTTGGCACTTCTAGCACTCGATAACCTCATATTTAAGCTCCATAAGGTAGAATAAGTATAGCGAACTTGAAAAAAGTTTAAAAATGTTCCGGTGTCGGTTCGTTTGGTTGTACGATTGCGGTTTTCAGTTAATTACGACGAAAATCGTAACGAACGCGTGCATGACCGTAAAAGCGCAACGAATGATATTTTTGCATTCCAATCATTAATATACAAGATTTCAATGATTAAAAAAAATTTTGGATGCGCGTACATGTCCCGGATTAAGAGATACGCGAATTGGCATAGTTTCGCAGAATTTGCAAAATAGCCCCTGAAGTTACAAAAGTGTGATTTTGCCATAACGAAGCCCTCGAAATTTATTCTAAGCTATGTTAAGGGTATTTAGGGTATGTTTAGCTTATGACCTTGTTCCGGAGTGTGCATCGCTACAAGAATCAGCAGACTTTCGTATTTGTCATAAATAGTCCCTGTGATCGAATAAACTTGTTTTTGACATACCAAACCCTTCAAAACTTATTCCTAAGTTATATAAAGGTTATTTAAGGTATGTTTGGCTTGATTCATTGACTCGGAGTGTATGTCGCATTAAACTGATTACGTTTACGTAACAATTTGCGATTTCACTTCCAGAAGTTGTTTGAAAGTTTGGAATCGTGCAAAAATCAAGTGTGTGCAAATATCATGATAAATAAGCAAAACTCATAAATAAAACACAAAATTTCATTGATTGGTGAACTTGCTTAACATTGTTACATGATTGAATCATCACAGATATCATAGCTTCCCCTACTTCAGGAAATTTCGTCCCGAAATTTAATTAGAGGAAACTCGTGAGTATAAGTGTGGGTACTTTGCTTTCATTTGATCCTCTCATTCCCAAGTAAACCCTGGGCCACGTTTGGATTCCCATCGAACTTTGACTATCGGAATTCGTCTTCGCTTGAGTTTCTTGACTTCACGTTCCAGTATCTCCACCGGTTTCTCGATAAAATGCATTATATTATCGATGTGAATTTCGTCGAGTGGGATGTGAAGATTTGCGTCAGCTAAACATTTCTTTAGATTGGACACGTGGAATGTTGGGTGAATATTCCCGAGTTTAGGAGGTAGCTCAAGTCGGTAGGCCACCTTTCTGATTCTTTCAACTATCTTGAATGGTCCAACGTATCGTGGTGCACGTTTTCCTTTCTTTCCAAATCTCACCATTCCTTTCCAAGGGGATACCTTGAGTAGGACGTGATCACCAACTTGGAATTCCAAGGGCTTGCGTCGCTTGTCCGCATAACTCTTTTGACGGCTTCTAGCTGTCAGAAGGTTATCGCAAATTTTCTTGACTTTTTCGGTTGTGTCGTGAATGAGTTCAGGTCCAGTAAAACTGCGACTCTCCAACTTCATTCCAACAAACAGGTGAACGACTTTTTCGACCGTATGGAGCTTCGAAAGGCGCCATGTTGATGCTGGCGTGATAACTGTTGTTGTAGGAGAATTCAATCAATGGTAGATGCGAATCCCAACTACCACCAAAATCGATCACACAAGCTCTAAGCATATCCTCCAGTGTTTGTATCGTCCTCTCAAATTGTCCATCCGTTTGAGGATGATAAGCAGTGCTCAGATTGAGTTTGGTCCCCATAGCAGATTGCATAGTCTTCTAGAAATGAGATGAGAACCGAGCATCTCGGTCAGATATCATATTCAAAAGAACACCATGACAAGACACAATCTCATCAACATACATCTTCGCAAGTTTGTCAGCAGAGTAATCTTCACGAATCGCTATAAAGTGTGCTGACTTCGTTAAACGATCAATGATCACCCAAATTGCATCATGACCTCTAGATGTGCGCGGTAGCTTGGTAATGAGATCCATCGCAATGTTCTCCCATTTCCAAACCGTATTTCTGGTTGTTCCGATAAACCAGATGGATGTTGATGCTCGGCCTTAACTTTGAGACAAGTAAGGCATTTAGACAC
The DNA here is from genome assembly GCA_947069175.1 of Scalesia atractyloides. Lineage (NCBI taxonomy): Eukaryota > Viridiplantae > Streptophyta > Magnoliopsida > Asterales > Asteraceae > Scalesia > Scalesia atractyloides. Next base: position 37,657,079 of record CAMTDV010000030.1, read on the forward strand.
ATACAAGGCAATGTCATTCTTCATACCTGGCCACCAATACTGGGTACGGAGATCCTTGTACATTTTTGTAGCACCAAGATGAATCGAGTAATGAGACTTATGTGCTTCGTCCATCAGTAGGGTACGGAGATTGTGTTGATTCGGAACCCACAAACGGTTCATGTAGTATAGTAATCCATCGTCTTTCGTTTCAAGTTGCAGTTCGAGTTGATGAGGTAGTTCGTTTTTCAACAAACCTTGGGTTACACAAGTGCGTTGGGCTGCAAGAATACATGTTTGGATATCGGATTGAACTCGAACATAATGAAGCTTGACACGTTCCTTACGACTAAGCACGTCAGCCACAACATTCGCCTTACCAGGATGGTAACGAATTTCACGGTCGTAATCCTTTAGCAGTTCGACCTGACATCGTTGCCTCATGTTTAACTCCTTCTGATTGAATATGTGTTGGAGGCTTTTGTGGTCAGTAAAAACCACACACTTCGTACCATAAAGATAGTGCCTCCAAATCTTGAGTGCGAAAACAACGGCACCCAACTCAAGGTCATGAGTCGTGTAGTTCTTCTCGTGGACCTTCAATTGTCCTGACACATATTCTATGACTTTATTGCGTTGCATAAGAACACAACCAAGGCCTAGATTCGATGCGTCACAATAAACCATGAAATCATCATTGCCATCGGGTAAAGACAAAATAGGAGCATCACAGAGTTTTAGTTTCAAAGTTTGGAAAGCTTCCTCTTGTTTGGGTCCCCACTCAAAAGGCTTATTCTTTTGAGTCAAAGTAGTGAGGGGAACCGCGATCTTTGAGAAGTTCGTAATAAATCGTCGATAGTAACCAGCAAGGCCAAGAAATGAGTGAACTTCTGTGGGAGTAGTGGGTGTTTTCCAATCCTTAATCGCAACAATTTTAGAAGGATCCACATGTATACCTTGCTTATTGACAATGTGACCCAAAAATTGAACTTCTTTTAGCCAAAATTCACACTTGGAGAATTTGGCATAAAGTTGTTCTTTCTTTAGAAGTTCCATTGTCAAACGAAGATGATTCTCGTGATCGGCTCGAGAGTTAGAGTAAATAAGGATGTCGTTGATGAAAATGTTTTTAAACTTATCCAGATAAGGTTTACATACCCGATTCATTAAGTCCATGAATACAGCTGGAGCATTTGTCAACCCGAAAGGCATAACGGTGAACTCATAGTGACCGTATCGTGTGCGAAAAGCAGTCTTAGGAATATCTTCCTCGTGAACACGAAGCTGATGATACCCAGAACGCAGATCGATCTTCGAAAAACAAGTAGCACCCTGCAGCTGGTCAAACAGATCATCAATGCGAGGTAGGGGATATCGATTCTTGATCGTGAGTTTGTTGAGCTTGCGATAATCGATACACATACGGAAGGATCCATCCTTCTTTTTTACAAATAAAACAGGAGCACCCCACGGAGAATAGCTCGGACGAATGAAACCTTTGTTAGATTACTCTTGAAGTTGTTTCGATAACTCTTGCATCTCAGACGGTGCAAGACGGTAAGGAGATTTGGCTATCGGGTTGGCACCAGGTACAAGATCAATACGGAATTCAACTTGACATGCTGGGGGTAAACTAGGTAGATCTTCAGGAAAGATCTCAGGATAGTCTCGGATAATAGGAATATCTTGAATATTTTTACCCTTGCCTTTCTTTTCCATGAGATGCACTAAGAAAGCCACATAGTTCTTTCGTAGATATTTCTGGGCTTGGTCACATGTCATGAGTTTTATGCTACTAGCAGGTTTCTCTCCATGAATTTCCAAGGTTTCGCTAGAAGGAAGCGGTATACGAACTATCTTGTCAAAACAAATAACTTCGGCACGGTGCTTGGTTAACCAATCCATTCCAATAATAACATCAAAACTTCCAAGTTGCATTGGTGTAAGGTCGATGGGGAAAAGATGGTTATTGAGGTTCAACTGGCAGTTACGAATGACAGAATCAAGCACAAGGGTTCACCATTGGCAATCTCGACTGACAAGGGCTTTCCTAGTTTAGTTCTAGGCATCAAAAGAAAAGGCTCAAAGGCTAATGATACAAAACTTCTATCGGCACCCGAATAAAAAAGAACAGTAGCAGCATGGTTGTTAATAAAGAACGTACCGTTAACGACTTCGTTATCAGTACGGGCCTCATTGGCTTTCATATTAAAAGCTCGTGCACGAGCTGGATTAGCATTGGCTAGCCTCGGGCAATTGTTTCTATAGTGGCCCATCTCGCCACAATTAAAACAGGAACCAGGTGGAAAGTGAGGTCGAGCGGATTTGCTTGTAGTTGAACTGGATTCTGTGCAGCTGGGTTTGGGTTAAAGCGACAAATATTCGCAGGGACCAAGTTTTCCACAGGTAGTACACTGTCGACGTGGTATCTGAACTTGATGGTGACCATTACATCGGTTGCAAAGCGGTGCAGTTCCCGCATAAGGTTTCTTTGCAGGAGGTTGAGCATGTTGGTTTTGGGGAGCAGTTGGAGCGGGTTGTGCAGTCATAGCAAAGTTTTGAGAAGCCTTATGCTTCTTCGATCGTTTGGAAGGCTCAGCTTTGTTTCCCTTCGGTTTCTCATGAATGGACTTAGCAACGGATTTCTTATCGCGGTTGCGATGCAGTTTGCCCTTTTTGACCTGAGACTCGGTCAAAGGTGCAGCAAGTTCAATAGCTTGGCGAACAGAGGTAGGGTGACTCCCAGTAACAATGTCCTGAACAGGGTCCAGTAGACCATCGATATACTTTTCAATCGACTTATCCAAAGGCGTCACCATCGTTGGACATAACAAACTTAGCTCCTCGTATCGGTCAGTATAAGTGCGACGCTCCCCACTATCATGTTTGAGATCGTGAAATTCGTTCTCCAGTGCCCTTTGCTCGTGGCGAGGACAGAACTCCTTCATCATAAGAGCCCGAAACTCTTCCCAAGTTTGAGCTAAGGCCACTTCGGCACCTCTATCCCTCATAATACCATTCCACCATGTCAAAGCTCTTTTCTTGAACACACTAGACGTAAACTCGACCTTTCTCTCATTTGGACATTGACAAAACGAAACGTGCTTTCAAGACTCTCAAACCATTGCAGAAGTCTCGTAGCTCCCTCAAACCCAATGAATTGAAGTGGTTTAGTCGAACAAAATTGTTTGTAGTTGCATGGAGCTGGTGCATTGTTATTGTTGTTGTTATTGTTGTTCACTTGATTCATTTCAGTTACTAGGTTCTGGAGTACGGCAACAATTTGTTGAGCGATCGTGGCTGCTATTTCGGCATCCTGAGTTGCATTATGTCGAGGAGGCATTCTAGAAGAAAACATGAAGGAAGATATATGAGATTGATATTCGGAAAAATCAATAGAGGCATCAAAATATCGACGAAACATAAGGATGGTGGTCACTTGTTTGTTTCTCAAAACACACAAATGACGCACGATGACTAATCAAAGTAAATGGGTCTCATAATGTATCGCGAAGACATGCTTTAGCCTATAAGTGAACACCCACCCCAAGAGTTCCCAGGTAAGAGTGACTGGTCCGATTAAGTGGATTTGTACGAACACCCTAGCCTAGACAGAAAACTTAGGGTACAGGCACCCACCCTTCTAGATTGCACGTGTTCACATTATAAAAACCCAAACCTTGATGAGATTTTGAAAACTTTGAAGGCTTAAAGCCAAAAACAAATCATCTAACGATAGATGATTGATTTTTAAAACGAGTTTGTATTTTGTGAATTTGTTTTGGTAATCACCTAAGGATAGGTGATTGTGTTGTGTTTTAAATCTAGACGCAAGTAGACTTGCGTTAGGGTCCTATGAAGATTATAGTCTAGGTCAAAGTAATTACTAATAACCTAATTCCCTATAACCAGTGCTCTTATACCAACCAGTAACACCCCAAATCGCAAATCGCATAAAACCACACGCGGTGGAAACACCTGGGGAGTCACGTTAACAGATTGTTTCAACAACACATGGTATTTCATATTTCGTTTTATTGGATATTAAACATAGATTATATTGTCATATTGTTTTAGAACTTTCAAACAAACTTAAACAAACAAACAAGCATGCATCAGTATCATCAAGCATTGTTCCCTGAAACATATGTGAAAACGAGTCAGCAAAAATATGCCGGTGAGTACATAGGTTTTGTGTGTGTGTCAACTTCATAGCTTTATATATATATATTGCAATATATGTTCTGACTACTAGAGTCGTATGTGAAAATCTTGTTTTAAAAGCATTTGATATTGCAATGATAACTAACCAATCTAAAACAAGTTAGATATAGTTTATAAAAGACTTGTAGCCATAAATCTTGACCAAAACATTTGTTTCGTAAATCCGAGTAGTAAATCGTCTTGAAATAACTTGTATGGTTTATATCTTTAATTGAAATCATTGCGTGTCATCGTTTGAAAACATTTGTTCAAGTGACGCAGATATCGCCACGAATGTAATACGATAAAAGAACTTATACATAGGAAGTACCGGCGACGTATCCACCATGCTTTTATCACATTACACTCGTACCGTTATCTAAATCACTTATCATAACCAATCGTCTGTTTTTCATTGTTCTTGTTATAAACCGGTCGTTCATCATTCATTGTTACAAACCAATCGTTCATTGTTCCTTGTTATAACCAATCGCTCATCGTTCCTTGTTTTACTTGTGAAAACTTTTGGTCGTTTCGTGAATACATTCAAACTTTTGTTGACTTGTTCGAGACCACCCACGGGGTCCCTTAATCGTATAAACCACCAAAGGGTTTGTTACAAATACAGTTTCAATCGCTTCCCAAACTTCCCCACAAACCCCGGGAATTTTGGTAACGGGATTGTCAGTCCTAGGCGCCGTAACTTACTACTGGTCGGCTTGGCCATTGTTAATGAATGTCATTCTTGTTATGGAAACAACGCACCAACAAGTTCGTTCACATTATTGAAATCATATTGTTTATATAAACCATAGCATTTGTATCTTGTAAACTGAAAATGATTTAGCACATATGAATCACCCCAAAATATTTGCAAAACATAAAAGAGGGGACTATGTAGTCACTTGTGATTGCAATACAGTCCTTGTTCAAGAAGATAAACCAAGATCAAGAGTCCGTGAAATCAAGTGTGTCCTAAAATCGGAAAATTGTGTAAATATCGGGAGTTGAAATCGGAGAATCGGATAGAATGAGGCCTTTTAAACCGAATGAGTATTGGAACTCATATGAAATGGTTTAGTAAAGTTAACATTCTGAGTTGGAATGATGCTTAAGTGCTTTTGACCCGTTATGACCCGTTTAGGTAGTCTAAGCCACTTTAACGCGTCATTTGCGTAACTATGTAATCAGATGGTTAGTTATGTGTTATGATAAGTCCTTAATACTTAAATATGTTTGAAAATGTTATTTGATCAGACTACATGTCAAAATTTATGTTTCATATGCTTATGGTTGATTTATTCGCAAAAAGGGCTTTTTGGTCATTGTTGAAGATCATAACAACTAATTAACATAACACTAACCAATTGATATGACCATAAGGTATAACCTCAGAGGGTTATTCCCTATATAACTATGGTCACAATTTTGTATTTGGTTGGGTCCAAAGATCCACCAAATGGGTCAGATTCGGAAGTCAAAGCGTTGGTCAAACTGTTCAACTTACGACTCTAAACAAGCACTAAAATAAGAGTGACGATTTAGACATGTTTTGACATGTCTAATTGAGTTTATAAAAGAGTTTTGGCATCAAAACAAACTGTTTTGACACCTGAAATTAGTCCCGTCATGAAATGCGCATTTATCGCATTTTTGACCGAACTTTGACTTGTCATAAAGACTTGAAATGATAGAAATCATTAGGTATGATTAATAGGGATCATAACCATCTTGATTATCATCATATTGCAAGGTTCAATTGGATTTAAGTTGATCAATTCATGATCAATTCTGGAAGTCAAATAAAAGTCAAACTTTATGACTTTTAATCCAATTAAACTACAAAAATTGAAACAAGCATGAAAGAGAACACTTACAAACACCAAAGATTGATCAAGAACACCAGAGAAAGCTCCAAGATGGTTGCCAAATTCGGATTGAGGCAGAATGGGACAAAAGAGATGGTTGCAAAAGTTCATGTAAGAACACCTTGGTATTTACAGAATTCTTGATGTTGTAGGTGCTTAACAAGTGTCCCATGACTCACCCACAAGTTAGATTAGTGTCCCATATGTGTCAAATGCAGAATTAAGGGTGGCAAAATCGTTTGGTGAGTCAACCAGCGAGATAACAAGCACTAAAATAAGAGTGACGATTTAGACATGTTTTGACATGTCTAATTGAGTTTATAAAAGAGTTTTGGCATCAAAACAAACTGTTTTGACACCTGAAATTAGTCCCGTCATGAAATGCGCATTTATCGCATTTTTGACCGAACTTTGACTTGTCATAAAGACTTGAAATGATAGAAATCATTAGGTATGATTAATAGGGATCATAACCATCTTGATTATCATCATATTGCAAGGTTCAATTGGATTTAAGTTGATCAATTCATGATCAATTCTGGAAGTCAAATAAAAGTCAAACTTTATGACTTTTAATCCAATTAAACTACAAAAATTGAAACAAGCATGAAAGAGAACACTTACAAACACCAAAGATTGATCAAGAACACCAGAGAAAGCTCCAAGATGGTTGCCAAATTCGGATTGAGGCAGAATGGGACAAAAGAGATGGTTGCAAAAGTTCATGTAAGAACACCTTGGTATTTACAGAATTCTTGATGTTGTAGGTGCTTAACAAGTGTCCCATGACTCACCCACAAGTTAGATTAGTGTCCCATATGTGTCAAATGCAGAATTAAGGGTGGCAAAATCGTTTGGTGAGTCAACCAGCGAGATAACCAGCTGCTGCCAAGTTTCTGGTGAGCTGGGCAACCCTTACGGACCGTATGGGCTTTGTTCTTACGGTTCGTAACACCCCTAGCTGGCAGCAAGTTTCAAAAATTGTCAGAACAGGCCCCTACATGCGTTTTGTCGCGTTTTGGCACTTCTAACACTCGATGACCTCATTTTTAAGCTCCATAAGGTAGAATAAGTATAGGGAACTTGAAAAACGTTTAAAAATGTTCTAGGTGTCAGTTCGTTTGGTCGTACGGTTTCGGTTAATTACGACGAAAATCGTAACGAACGCGTGCATGACCGTAAAAGCGTAACAAACGATATTTTGCATTCCAATCATTAATATACAAGATTTTTTAATGATTTACAAAATTTTTGGATGCGCGTACATGTCCCAGATTAAGAGATACGCGAATTGGCATAGTTTCACAGAATTTGCAAAATAGCCCCTGAAGTTACAAAAGTGTGATTTTGCCATACCGAAGCCCTCGAAATTTATTTCTAAGCTATGTTAAGGGTATTTAGGGTATGCCTAGCTTATGACCTTGTTCCGGAGTGTGCATCGCTACAAGAATCGGCAGACTTTCGTATTTTGTCGTAAATAGTCCCTCTGATCGAATAAACTTGTTTTTGACATACCAAAACCCTTCAAAACTTATTCCTAAGTTATATAAAGGTTATTTAAGGTATGTTTGGCTTGAGTCATTGACTCAGAGTGTATGTCGTGTTAAACTGATTACGTTTACGTAACAATTTGCGATTTCACTTCCATAAGTTGTTTGAAAGTTTGGAATCGTGCAAAAATCGAGTGTGTGCAAATATCATGATAAATAATCAAAACTCATAAATAGAACATAAAATTTCATTGATTGATAAACTTGCTTAACATTGTTACATATTGAATCGTCACAGATATCACATTTGTTGTTTGTTACGCATGTTTACATGTTTAATAACACATCTCAAAGATCAATTTGTCCATACAAGCCCTAGATCTACTTGATTTTAAACTTTACGGTCCAAACTCGATTCAAACAGATCAATTCATGGATGTTATTAACAACTAGTACCTCGGCCATGACAATAAGTGTGCCAGTCACTTATAATCACGTTCAATTTTTACAGAGTAACGACTTATTTTTTGCAAATTCAAGTTTTCTCTCAAAACGCTTTAAGTTCGCTCGAAGTCAAGTGTAAACAGATAATGCAGGTATGAGCGAACTTGATCATTATATACCATGTCAAGTTCGGGCGAACTTAACTCTCAGTCAACACTAACCAACTAATAACTTCGCCCGAAGATACTTAATGATGGTTCTGTTACAACCAGGTAACTTCGGCCGAACTTAGATAAGTCAAAATTCAAACTTTTTAAATTTCTCATTTTTAACCCTGAACTTTCACATGTTTTACCAGTTATGAAAATCCACTCAGCTGACCAAGTCCAAGTTAATGAACTTGGTTAACCGATTTGTCTGCCGAGTCCAAGTTAATGACCTCGGTTTGACCCGTTATGATCAAACTGATATTTTTCTTCAAATTTCAAGTTTTAAAGTTTCAAGTTAATGAACTTTTCATCGTTTTTGTGCATTTTGGTTTTGCAGATTAGCTCCCAACCCATTATCATCAAGATTCCAACAACTTAGCACCATTCCGATCTCCGAAGATCCGCTTTCCATCATTGGCTGTTGAAAACAGTGTAGAAATAAAATCTTTTTGAATTTTCGAAGGTTTATGCTAAAACATACTGAAAATCTTTTTGGGTTTAAATCTGAAATCAAATAAGCTATGTACAAACATATTTACAGACATATTTTTGTTAATTTGTGTTGAAGGATCATATCAGTTGATTGAGACGTATCACCAGTACCGTTGGCCTTATGATGACTTTAAGTTCTAAACTTGTTTACCCAGATTGTCGATATGTTTGTCCACTTAAACTTCGACACATTTCTCAATTGTTCCAAGATATCTTAGATTAGAATTATGAAACTTGACTTTAACTATGGTTCCCATCTCAGAATATACTCCCGCATCAAGATTCCCTAGATTTCATCTTACAGGTGAGTATAGCGTAATTTATATCTGTATCTGGGTTGTGCGAAGCCTTGAGAGCTCAGGTTAATACCACTGTATCGACAAAGAGATGAAGGCTCGACTTTAAGGTGTGTTCCACTTAAGGAATCTTTTAAGCACTGCAATTGATTAGATCTTTCGATTCTTTCAATTTTGCATGCAGGTTTGGGGTTTTTAGCAAAAGCATTATAGAAGTTCTAGGCTATTGCTTCCGCAAAATCAGAAGAACTTGTATAATACCCCAGATATCAATCATCTATAAAGACCTCGTATCTCAAAATCAGGCAATCACTCAAACGAAATTTCGTAGTACTAAGTCCATATTTCCGAGAGATGTTAATCCACAAATTTAAGCAGTTGTAAAATTTAGTTTATATCCCGGAAACAATTTACTGAACGTGTAAAGTCTATCGACACATCCACAGTAAGACTTGTTTATACCTTTTAAACTTTACAATTCTTTAGCGTACTGTGATAGTCCACTGATGTACTATCATTTCCTTTTTGACACAAAATTCTTTTTGTCATTTTCATGTTTTTGTACTTTTTTGGTTTTTCATATGTTTTTTGTATTTTCTCGTACCATTTCTCCCCCTAAAATCAAAAACATATTTTTGTATTTTAGTTTAAAGAAATTCTAATCCTAAAAGGTAACAAACCAGTGAGGATCACGGGAACTCGTCGTCCGATCCATATTCAACCTCTGCATCCACACCTGTCAAAACCTCTGCATCCACACCTGTCAAAAGATTTTTCATACCATTAATCCTCATTAAGTATTTAAACCGTGAAAGAGTAAATGGTTTGGTATAAAAATCAGCTTTTTCTTCATTGGTGTGGATTTTCTCAATTCGTACCAACTTCTTTTCATAGCAATCACGAATGAAGTGGTATCAAATCTCGATATGTTTTAGAGTGATGAACTGGATTTTTAGCTATATTGATAGTTGCCTTATTATCAACATACAGCGGAGTGTCAAGAAATGCAGACCATAGTCTCTCATCTGTTGTTGGATCCACACAATCTGTGAACAACAACTGGATGCCGAGATATACTCAGCTTCACAAGTAGAGAGAGCGACCGTAGTCTGTTTCTTACACTGCCAGGTTACCAAGCGTGTTCCGAAGAACTAGCAGCCCGCTGTAGTTGATTTTGAATTCAACTTATCTACACCAAAATCAGAATCAGCGTATCCCGTCAGATCAAAGTTATCGTTCTTCGGGTACCAAAAGCCGGTGCTTGGACATCCCTTCAAGTATCTGAAAATTCGTTTCACGATCTGCATGTGTGAGATTCTTGGGCTGGACTGATATCTAGCGCAAAGGCAGGTAGGATACATGATATCTGGGCGAGATGCCGTCAGATACATCAAAGATCCTATCATCAACCTGTAAAGAGTAAACTTTGGTTCCTGTTTCACCGATGCAAATTCCGTGATTGAGAGCAAGAGGAGTAGATAACGACTTCGAGCTTTCCATTTCAAACTTCTTCAAGATGTCATGAACATATTTAGTTTGATGAATGAAAATACTGTCTGGCAATTGATCAACTTGCAATCCGAGGAAGAATTTCATTTCGCCCATAGAAGACATCTCGAATTTCTTCTTCATGATTTTCTCAAACTCTTTGCAAATATCATCGTTTGTTGAACCGAAGATGATGTCATCCACATATATTTGTATGATAATCAGATGATTTCCAACTTCTCTGGTAAAGAGCATACTATCCACTGTTCCTTTGATAAAGTCGTTGCCGACGAGATGTTGAGATAACGTCTCGTACCAGGCTCTCGGGGCCTGATGCAAACCATATAGTGTTTTATCAGGAGATAAGCTTTCTTCTTCTTCAGCGGATCGACAAAACCCTGTGGTTGGCCAAAGTATACTTGCTCACGTAACTTACCATACAGAAAAGCGGATTTCACATCTAACTGGTACACTTTAAATCCTTTCCAAGCAGCAAATGCAAGGAAAATGCGAATAGACTCCAATCTAGCAACCGGTGCATATACTTCTGTATAATCAATTCCTTCTTGTTGATGGAATCTCTTGACAACGAGCCGAGCTTTGTTGCGCACTATCACTCCGCGATCATCGCGATTGCACTTGCAGACCCATTTGGTATCTATTGCTTTCTGATTCCCCGGTAGGTCAACAAGCTTCCATACTCCCAACTTTTCAAACTGTAGCAATTCTTCTTGCATTGCTTGTACCCAGTTTTCATCTCCTAAAAGCTCAGTCTGGGATATGAAGCATGAATGATAGCAATACTCTTGAACTGGAGCTACTCGAGTATAGAAACAACTTAAAGCTTTGTTGATCTGGCTCCTTGTTCTCACGCCCGTTTGCAATTTGCCGATTATGGAATTTGATGGGTGATAAGAATAGGTCATTGGCATCACCTCACTAGGAACATCAACAGTATTCTCTTGATTAGTGATATTCTTATCAACCACAACTTCAACTGTAGGAGTACTAGAAGACGTTTCATTTCGAGTGCTTGGGCCAGCAGATTGATTCAACATACTTGTTATCTGCTCAGATTCTTCATCAGAAGAAGATTCTCCATCATCACCAAACGTCAGAGCCTCGTCAGAGTCAGAGTTATGTGCTTGAGAAAGATTGGGTTCCTCTGTATTATTCACTGGTTCTGTAGCAGGTGTCACTTGTTCAACATTAGTTTCTTGAACACCGCTAGTACTCGGACCTGCACCAGAAGAGAATGAAGACCCAACAGTTGGTTGATTACCCACTATTTGTCTGATTATCTATTCTTGGTTTGCCTGCTGATGAAGATAATATAACACTGCAATGTCTTCTTCAGAAGGTTCTTCTGGCAATTCGAATGACTTCCACAATTCGCTATAGTTGAATAACCAAGCGTCTCCTGCTCTTTGAATAGGAGTTGTATACCGAAAGCAGTCAACGTGTTGTGCTTCTACCACTCTCCTCAAACTAGGAAGATAGACTCTTTTGAGTGGAGTTGCATTACAAAGAAACCATCAATTGATTTAGCACCATACTTTCCATCTTGATCAATAACAGTGCAAGGTGCGCCAAATGGTTCTAAGTATTTCAGATTTGGTTTCCTTCGGTTTAGCATTTCGAAGAAAGTCTTCTTGGAAGGTTTGATTGTTAAGACCCGGTTCAACGTATAGCATGCAGCTGCGACTACTTCACTCCAGAAGCTGACCAGAAGCTTTGAATCGGCAAGCATTGTTCTTGCAGTTTCTATCAACGTTTGGTTCTTCCTTTCAACTATTCCATTTTGTTGTGGAGTGTACGGAGCACTAAATTCATGTAGGATGCCTTTGTCGTTACAGAACTCTTTCATTCGGGCATTTTTAAACTCTGTACCATTATCACTGCGAATACGTCTAATGGGGGGAGATGGTACAAGTTTTCAATCTTCCTAAAGATAATCATTAGATTATCGAACGTTCCATCTTTACCCTCCTGGAAGAAGACCCATGAAAACCGTGAATAATCATCTGTTACAACTAGACAATACAGATCTCCAGATATACTTCGAACGTTCATAGGACCGAAGAGATCCATGTGCAGTCTTTCAAGTGACAGCTTTATGGAGTTTAGAATCTTTCAAGGATGTGACTTCTTGATCTGCTTCCCTTTTTTACATTCTAAACAACTATCTATCATATGAAAGCTTCTTAGATTCACTCCTTCAACCAGATCGTTGTAAACCAGATGATTCATCTTTCTCAAGTGAATATGACCCATCTTTCTATGCCAAAGAATTGACTCCTTCTTTGTGGCCTTTGTAACAAAACACTGAGCTGACTTTGAAGTAGTAGTTGCAATGCTCATATCTAGCATGTATAGATCTTTCTCGTGAGGAGCACGCATAAGAATCCATTCCTCTGGGATCTTGAAACCCGGTTTGATTATCATGCACTCCATATCGTTGAAGTGTGTGGTGAGCTGCTTATCACATATCTGAGAGATACTGAGAAGATTGTTCTCCAGTTCGGCGATATAATTAACCTTGTCAAATAACACCACACCATTTGATAATTTTCCTTCAGCGATGATCCTCCCTCCTTGATTTCCTGCAAATCCTACGTGATTTGATATCGAAGAGCAAGGCACGCATCCCGGCAATGTGGCGAGAAGCTCCGCTATCCATAATCCACTTCGATAAGATGGATCTTTGGAGCCCCTGCACATGTTAAGAAACTACTTAAAAAGGGAAACCCAAGCCTTTCCAGTCTTGGGTAGAATAGGAATATCGTAAGTCGGAAGTTTCAAATCAGCATTTTGGAACTTTCTGATCAGTCTTTGTGTAGGACCGATCCTCGATGCTAAGGAACCTAAATTTGATATCTAACGTCCATAATAGCAGAAATATTACGTCGTGTTTACCAATAAACAATAATTAATCAGTTAATCATCGGTTTTATTGATCAAACTTCAAGAGTACAAACTGACAGAGCTTCGCCTCCAAAATGCCAAAGTTACAAATGAGGAGCACTAGCTAGCTATTTATAGAACATCAAGTCCGCTCATGAGAGACCCACGTTCGCCCGAACTTGCTACTGCAAGTTCGGCCGGACTTGTCTATACATGACAAGTTATGAGCGAACTTGACTAAAACAAATATAAATACTTCGTACAGCTAGCCTATTCAGCTCTATTCTATACAGACTCGATATAACACTAAGACATAGACATTATGCACTAACAGACTCCCCCTTGGATATAGTCTTCGTCTTGTATCAGTCTTTAAAACTCTGTCTTCATATAAACATTAACGCACACGACCGAAGAAGTTCTTAAACGGCTTCTTTCGTCACTCTTGCTTAGGATCCGGCGTCTGGTCGGTAGGAGGCACTTTGTTCATATGCTGAAACCTTTTAATACTTGCCTTCCTAGTTCTTTCATGAATAGCTTCAAGACGCTTTTCCTCTTTCAGAAACTCTACTCTTTCTAGATCTCACCACTTTGTTTGCCACATCTTCCCTGAATTAACTTCGTGTGCATACCAAACATTAACAACTTTCTGAAACTATATCGCTTGTACCTTTTCACGTTCTTCAAATACGATTTTGCTGTTGAACAAGGTTTTAATATCTTCTCTTGAGCAGTTAACCAATCATATAGGATCAAGAATCCTGATTGTCCTCCATAACCCCCTCATACCCTGATATCCCAATACCTTAACTCTTTCCTTTGAAATATAAAAGTGTTCTTCAAACTTTAAAACAATAATTGCTTCAGAAGTCGATGGATCTATCTGCCACCACTTGAACAATGGATATAAGTTTTGCTCAATCGGCATCAGTGGCATGTTTCTCATTGCCCTTGGTCGCTTCATTATCAACGTAATGTCTTTTTCACCTGTCTTTTTGTTTGTCTTGATTCGACGACTAGGAATGAATGACTTCCAATATCTGAATCCTTTCACCGCTTCAAACTTGATCAATTTCCACAGCAACTGATCAATCACTTTCATATGGTATGTAACATTCACAGTCTAAACCAGCTCTTCCACATCCCAATACGGTCATGTCTTGAAATCAGCAAGGTATTTGAAGTATTGCACTCCAAATTCCCTCTTGATTGCATAAACGTTCAGCTCCTTGAACCAACCCCAACTCAAGATATCTTCTAAAGAAACATCTTTGTCTCTGGTAAAGAATGCTAGAGGACGTCGAAACCTACGTTCGCGAGGCATCTCTTTAAATCAGGACTTCTTTGCTTGAGCAATTTCTTCTTTAGTCATTGGCTTTGGTACTTTTCCTTCACGCAAAGATTCTTCAATCTTTTCTTTCAGCATATCTTCATTTAACTGCTTATACATCTCCTCAAAAGTAGGAACACTTTCAGAATTAGGACCGACATACTTTGCAGCTTGGTCTTCGTCATCAGAAGACCAATCTTCAACGATCACTGTGTTATACTCATCAGCCTCAAATCTTCTCACATACTGATAATCATTCTGCTCAAATGTGTTAACATTCAACACGTCTTCTTCGAAATAAAACTCTAGATATGCAGCATCAACTTCAACTAACTTTGTCAGATCTTCCTTTGTATAGTTGTGTATAAACTCGCCTTCCTCTACGTTATGTTCAAGCATTAACAATAAAGGCTTCGTGGGTACTGCAGCAACTGGCTTAGCAAATATTTCAACATTCAACAAATCAATATCATCAGATGGCCCTTTCTGCCCTGACTCCCCCTCACTTTTATCATCCATCTTGTTCGATTCATCATTTATAAGATCAGAGAAATCAAAATCATCAGTAACTTTTGCTTCAGTAATTTTCATTCCAACACCACCCTGGTCATCATCATCATCATCATCGTCAGCTACATTCCAATCTTCATATTCCGAATCATCTTTCTCTTCATCATCATCTTTATCCTCCTTTTTTTAGCTTCTTCATCGTCCTTTTCAGAAGCAACTATAGGATCAGAAGGCTTGACAGATTTGTCAACCTTTGGAATATCGGACTCAGAAGCTTTAACCACATCATCAGACTTCTCTGCAGCTTCAGAAGACTTAGGAGTTTCACCTTCAACCCTTTTCCTTTGCCACTAGCTGCTAACTCTTTCTCAGCTCTTTCTTTAGCTTCTTGTTGATCCAGACGATCATACTATTTGATGGAATCAATCCCCAGAGAGTTAGATAAAACTTTCTGCAACCTGGTGAATCTTCGATCGTTTAGAGCTTGGATTGATTTCAGATCTGCAATTTCTGTTTGAAGCTTTTCATTTGCGTCTTGTAAACTTTCTATCAACGCTTTGAAGTATTCTCGCTCATTTTCCAAAACTTTCACTTTGTCATCCAGTATTTCCTTTTCAACTGCGCTTTGATTCATTTTATTAATCAACTCAGCTTTCTCCTCCTCATTCTTAGTTACTTTCTCCTCTAACACCTTCACACGTTTTTCCAGAAGTTCAACGTCCGTCTCTGGAAAGAAATCGTTTAGATCTTGCAGACTAATCGGATCACTATGCATATCACCAAATATATTAGGCCCTGAAGATTTTGATGTTGATTTTAGAGTAGCAGCCTTTGGTGTAGACTTCCTTGGAGTAGAACTGTCAAGATTTGAAGTCGTTGGAGCAACCGGTGATTGAATAACAGGTACTTCCACAAAACCAGACACAGGAGGTTCTTGTGTAGCTCCTGGCCTTTCAGCTTCCGATGAAACTATCACAGGAGGTTCTTGTGTGACTCCTGGACGTTCAACTTCACTTGTATCAACAACAGGAGGTTCTTGTGTAGAAGGTTCTTGTGTGACTTCTTTCTCCTGTGTGCCAGAAGGTTCTTGTGAAACTTCTGCGCTTCTCAACGTTCCTTTGTATCTTTTGCTGACTGCCTTTTGAGCTTTCTTTGATTTCCTCTTGCCTTTTGTCTGAGGAGACCCTGTAGTCTTTGTCGAAGAAATAGTTGCAGACTTTACACGTTTAGCTTTCTTCTTTGGTCTTTCCTCATCTGAATCTTTCTCAAGATTTGGATCAAAATCAGCATCCATTTCTCTTTCTTTTTCAGCTGCAATCTCAGCTTCAGACTTTTCTGGCTCTTTTACAGGTTCTTCGTCAGATTCATCATCATGTTCAGAAGTAGAATATATTACATCATCTTGTGTAACTTTCTCAGTCTCTTGATTTTCAATAACTACTGCTGCACTTAAACCTGCTTCAGTTTGAACATTCTCAGGTTCATCTTCATCAACGAGCATAGTTTCAATTTTCCTTGCTGCTCGTTTCTTTTTCGGCTTTTTAACCTCGGCCTTTAAGAACCATTCACTTCTCGCTTTTGGCTTGAAGTCTTTGAACAATTCTTTTTCAGCATTAAGCTCCTTTTCGTCATCGCTTCCATCTTTCCTCCACTTGCTGTCAGATGGTGCAACATAATTTGGATCTTTAATAGCCCTGAAAACGGGCTTTGCAACAGGAGCTGATGCTTACTTCTGAAACTTGATTAGCTTCTTCACTGTTGTCTCATCGAGATAAACTAGGTATAACACATCGTTCAGATCTCGTGCAATATTCATGAACTTCTCATCAATCAACATCTGCACGGATCTCGGATATAAACATAACCTCGAATCCTCCATGTTCTTCGACATGTGTGTAAATACAAGCTTCGAAAAGTTAAACGGCTTTTTCAGAATTAGTTTCGTTGCCATACATGCTAAATAGTCTTGCACGTCGTCTAATCCCACCTTGCGATGACTGAATGTGTGAATAATAGCATGCATAAGGAGTTTGTAGGGTTAGGCACTTCCCATTTCTTCAATGTTGGCTTGTTCACACTCCCCTTGTATCCCATTCTAAAGAAACAACCATGAACCATCTTTTCATCGAGATAAATTGGATCGTCTTTGTCATCGTTGAATTGTAACACTCTGCGTATATCGTCTTCTGTAACACTGATCAGTTTGACTTCATTGCCGACTTGCACGGTTGAAATAATCGACTTCTGATCATCACTTAAACTCGCGTTCGTCCAGAAATGGAAAGTATGAGATCTATATGATACAGTGCGCTCTGTGATAGCTCTGTGAATAGGGCTTTTGTAACATCCGTCGGGGTGTGACAGCTTTCCTCCAAAAACTTTAGGATACTGTCGTATTCCTTCAAATATCGACAGATCGACTTGTCCTGCGTAATACACGTGTTGTGAGTCTTCGAAAATTCTATTGAGATTACACGTGCTGGAACTTGTGCCTGAAAAATAATGCAAAACAATTAGCACGCTTATCGAGAAAAATTTCACAAAATTTTCAACACTTTCATCAAGTTCGGGCGAACTTGATATGTGTTAAGCATTCTATTTTCTTCAAGTTCGCCCGAACATGCTTTAACGACATGTTCCTTATACAAATATAAGTTCGGGCGAACTTATACTTTAAACAATACTCAGATTTCAATATCACAAATTCGGGCGAACTTCCATTAACTTTATCAAATCAGATTTAAGAAGTTCGGTCGAACATGCTATTGATCATTTATTCAGATTTGTTAACAAGTCCGGTCGAACTTGATAACAAGTTCGGCCGAACTTGTCATCATCTACAACCAAAACATGTACAACACTATAATGACCATTTTAAATCAATTCCTCATGACTTCATGGTCGATTTACTTTGTTTATGTCAATTTTAAGTTCGATTTGGTCCAACAACTCCTAGATCTATTAGGTTTTAAAGGTTCAGATTCAAAATCTTCGATTAAGATCCAAGATACGGTTCAATGTCCAAATACTCACCTCTGTCATTGTCAATGCTGTGCCAATCACCAAAAACAACCTAAAATCAGGCAGTATAACGACGTATTTTTGCCAAAAACTCAAGATCGCTCACTTCTCAGTAAGTTCGCTCGGAGTGATTGTTTGCTGGTGAATGAGTTCGACCGAACTTGCCGGTACTTATACCGTGGTAAGTTCGAGCGAACTTACAAGGCCCAAGCTAAACAAGCCCATCAGAAGTTCGGGCGAACTTAGCTTTTAAACAACACAACCATTACTTAGCAAGTTCGGTCGAACTTGCTGTTTTGATAAACATGATTCTGTTTAGCAAGTTCGGCCGAACTTGCCAAACCACAACTTCAAACTTTTTCCAATTTTACATTTTAACCCCTGAACTTTCCAACTTTTACCAGTTATGAAAATCCACTCAGTTGACCAAGTCCAAGCTAATGACCTTGGTTAACCGATTTGTCTATCGAGTCCAAGTTAATGACCTCGGTTTGACCCGTTACCAACAAACTGTTGATATTTTCAATCAAAGTTTCAAATTAATGAACTTTTTATCATTTTGGCTTTTCAGATTTAATATATTAGCTCCCAACCCGTTGTCAAAGAGATTCCCACTAGTTCTAGCATCTTACCAAACTTCGAAGACCCGTTCTCCATCAATGATTTGCTGAAAACAATGTAGAAATAAAATATTTTTGTATTTTTGTAAGTTTATGCTAAAACACAATGAAAATCTTTTTGGATTTAATCTGTAAAGCTGATAACCTATGTACAGGACAATGTAAACTATGTACAAACATATTTACAGACAGATTTTTGTGAATTCGCGTCTAAAGGATCATATCAGTTAATTGAGACATATCACCAGTACCGTTGACCTTTAGATGACTTTAAGCTTTAAACTCGTTTACCTAGATTGTCGATATGTTTGTCCACTTAAACTTTACCACGTTTCTCAACTGTTTCAAGATATGTTAAGATATGAATTATGAAACTTGACTTATCTGTGGTTCCCACTTCTTGAATATACTCCCGTATCAAGATTCCCTGGATTTCATCTTACAGGTGAATATAGCGTAATTGATATTTGTATCAGGGTAATGCGAGACCTTGAGAGCTCAGGTTAGTACTACCGTACAGACAAAGAGATGAAGGCTCGTCTTTAAGGTGTGTTACACTTAAGGAATCTTTTTAGCACTGATGATTAGATCTTTTGATACTTTTCAATATTGCATGCAGTTTTTGGGTTTATAGCGAAAGTATTATAGAAGTTCTAGGCTATTGATTCCGCAAAATCAGAAGAACATGTATAATATCCCAGATATCAACTATCTATAAAGACTTCGTATCTCAGAATCAGGCAATCTCTCAAACAAGATTTCAGAGTACTAAGTCCATATATCCAAGATGTGTTAATCCACAAGATTAAGCAGTTGTTAAATTTAGTTTATATCTCGAAAACAGTTTATTGAACGTGTTAAGCCTATCGACACACCCATAGTAAGACTCGTTTATTACTTTTAAACTTTCTATTTCTTTAGCATACTGTGATAGTCCACTAATATACTATCATTCCCTTTTTGTGACACCAAATTCTTTTTGTCTTTTTCAATGTTTTTGTACATTTTTGAAAATTTTCATATGTTTTTGTATTTTCCCAAATATTTCTCCCCCTAAAATCAAAAACATATTTTTTGGATTTTAGATTTTCAAGAATACTAAACTAGACAGATATTTACAAACCATACAAACCAATGCGGATTACGTGAATTCGTCATCCGATCCTTATTCAACCGCAGCTTCCGCACCTGTAAGCAAATTTTTAATACCGTTAAGCCGCATTAGATATTTAAATCTTGTTAATGGAAATGCTTTGGTATAAAAATCAGCCCTTTGATCGTCGGTGTGGATTCTTTCTATTCGAACAAATTTCTTTTCGTAACAATCACAAATGAAATGGTAAAGAATTTCAATGTGTTTTGTATGTGAGTGATGAACCGGATTTTTAGTTATATCGGTGGCTACTTTGTTATCTACAAATAAAGGCGTGTCAAGAAACTGCAGACCATAATCCCTCATCTGTTGCTGAATCCAGAGGATTTGAGAGCAACAGCTAGAAGCAGAAATGTATTCCGCTTCACAGGTTGAGAGAGAGACCGTGGTCTGTTTCTTACACTGCCACGTTACCAAACGTGTGCCAAAGAACTGGCATCCTGCAGTTGTAGATTTCGAGTTCAGTTTGTCCACTCCGAAGTCTGAGTCAGCGTATCCAGTGAGATCAAAATTGTCGTTCTTGGGGTACCACAGACCGGTGCTTGGGCAACCTTTCAAGTAACGGAAGCTTCGCTTGACTATTTGCCAGTGTGGCATTCGAGGACTTGACTGATATCTCGCACATAAGCAAGTAAGATACATGATGTCCGGGCGTGATTCCGTTAGATATATCAATGAACCTATCATCGATCGATACAGTGTTTCATCAACTTTCGTTCCCGTCTCGTCTACGCAAATCCCATGGTTCAGTGTCAGCGGTGTCGAAAGCGGCTTCTAAGAATCCATTTCAAACTTTTTGAGAATGTCATGCACATACTTAGTCTGATGAATGAATATCCCGTCTGGAAGCTGATCCACTTGAAGACCTAAGAAGAATTTCATTTCACCCATCGAGGACATCTCGAATTTCTTTTTCATGATCTTTTCGAACTCTTTGCACCGACTGTTATCCGTAGAACCAAAAATGATATCATCCACATAGATTTGTACTATTATCAAATGCGATCCAACTTCTCTGGTAAACAAAGTGTTGTCCACTGTGCCTCGTGTAAAGCCATTTCCTACGAGATATTGCGATAACGTCTCGTACAAAGCTCTCGGGGCTTGGTGTAAACCATACAAGGCTTTATCCAGGAGATATGCTTTGTTCTTGTTTAGTGGATCGACGAACCCCGGTGGTTGGCCGACATACACTTGTTCACGAAGTTTACCATAGAGAAATGCAGATTTTACATCCAACTGGTACACCTTAAATCCTTTCCAAGCTGCGAACGCTAGGAAAATTCGGATAGATTCTAATCTCGCAACCGGTGCGTATACCTCCATGTAATCTATACCTGCCTGCTGGTGGAATCCCTTGACAACCAGCCGAGCTTTGTTTCTGACTATAACCCGCTGATCGTCTCTTTTACACTTGAAGACCCACTTTGTAACAATAGCTTTCTGCTTCGGTGGCAAGTCTACAAGCTTCCAAACACCCAACTTATCAAACTGTAAAAGTTCCTCTTGCATTGCTATCACCCAATTCTCGTCTGCCAAAGCCTCATTAACTGTCTTTGGCACAATTTGAGAAATGAAACATGAGTAGTAGCAGTAGTTCTGAGTTGGTGCAACTCGGGTGTAGAAACAACTAAGTATGTTGTTGATTTGATTTCGAGTACGCACACCAGATTGTAGTTCTCCTATAATATTCGTTGAAGGATGGTACGAATATGATCGCGGTATTTCTTCTGTTGGAACATCAACTGACCTTTGCTGATTTGAAACAATCAGATCAATGTTCACATCAACATTAGGAGTACTTGTTGAAGCTTCGTTCTGATTTCTCGGACTAGCAGATTGATTCAACAAATTAGAAATCTGCTCAACTTCTTCATCCAATGAAGTTTCATCATTAGCATCAAATGTCTGTGCTTCATCTTAATCAGAATTCTGATTCTGAGGCGTACTAGGAATTGTTGTGTTTTCTGGTTCATTAAAAGCATTCACTGGAGGTGTAGCAGGTGTTACTTCTGCTTCAGAAGTATTTTCAACTTGAACACCATTGCTATTGCTTGGACCTGCTCCGGAAGATGAAGAATCCAACGTGGGTTGATTAACCACAATTGGTCTAATGATTTGATCTTGATTCGCTGACTGGTGAAGATAATATAACGCTGCAACTTCTTCGTCAGACGGTTCTTCCGACAAGTCGAATGACTTCCAAAGGTCTTGGTAGTTAAACAGCCACGCGTCACCTTTCCTTTGAATAGGATTCGTATAGTTGAAAAAATCCACGTGTTGTGCTTCAATAACCTTTCTCAACGAAGGAACATATACTCTTCTCAACGGACTTGCATAACCGACAAAGAAACCTTCCAGAGATTTAGCTCCAAATTTGTCATCTTGACTGATTACAGTGCATGGCGCACCAAATGGTTCTAAGAACTTCAAATTTGGCTTTCATCGGTTTATCATCTCAAAACATGTTTTCTTTGTTGGTTTGACAGTGAGAACTCTGTTTAGTGTGTAGCAAGCCGCAGCAACCGCTTCACTCCAGAAGCTGACTGGAAGTTTAGAATCACCAAGCATGGTTTTCGCAGTTTCAATCAAAGTTCCATTCTTCTGTTCCGTTTTGTTGTGGAGTATAGGGAGCACTAAACTCGTGCAGAATCCCTATTGCGTTGCAGAATTCCTTCATTTTGTTATTCTTAAACTCTGTGCCGTTGTCACTTCTAATGCGTCTGACTGGCAGATGATAAAGGTTCTCGAGTTTCTTGAATAGAATAACCAAGTTCTTGAACGTTTCGTCTTTTGATTCCTGAAAGAATACCCACGAATATCTCGAATAGTCATCTGTCACGACCAAGCAATATAAGTCTCCTGAGATGCTTCGAACATTTACATGACCAAATAAATCCATGTGGAGACGTTCTAATGGCAACTTGATTGAGTTTAGAATTTTCTTCGGATGAGATTTCTTGATCTGCTTTCCCTTTTTGCATTCTAAGCAGTGATCAGACATATGAAAACTCTAAATATTTACACCTTCTACAAGATCATTATGAACCAAGTAATTCATTTTTCTTAAATGAATATGCCCCATCTTAAGATGACAAAGAATAGAATCCTTTTCAGTAGCCTTTGTCACAAAACATTGCACTGATTTTGATGAAGTGGTAGCGACGCCCATATCAAGAACATATAGATCATTCTCTCGAGGTGCTCGCATCAGAATCCACTCATCTGGCATTTTGAATCCCGACTTCAAGATAATACACTCTTTGTCATTGAAATGCACCGTGAACTTCTTGTCACAAATCTGCGATATGCTCAGAAGATTATTCTCCAACTCTGCAATAAAATTCACGCGATTGAATGACACAACGCCATTGGGGAGTTTTCCCTCGGCAACTATCCTTCCACCCTGGTTACCCGCAAATCCAACATATCCACCATTGATAGCTTTTATGTCGAATAGCAATGCTTTCATTCCCATCATATGCCTGGACGCTCCACTATCCAAAATCCATTTAGAAATTACAGATCTCTGGAGCCCCTGCACATTTCAACAATCTATTTAAAAAGCGAGACCCAAGCCTTTTTGGTCTTGGGTTGAATTGGATAACCATCGTCAAAATCAAACTCACACTCATCAGCATAATCGAATCCACACCATCTGCATAATCAAATTCACATTCATCATCTGGATTTTCTATGATGTTTATGTTTGAATACTTTACTGTCTTTTTATTTTTTGAATTGTTACCACTTGTAGTTTTGACATTTTCAGATGTGGTTTCAATTATGATTTCATATTTTCATTCTTTCATGCTATCACTAGTCTTAACAAGCTTAGACTTAGTGATCTCAGATGTTGTTGGCCGTTTCTTTGCAATCCAGGCTTGAGATTTTATGTTAGCCTTCTTGATGTAAAACTTGTTTTCATTAGCTTTTGCAGATTCACCTTTTTCAAATTCTCAATTTTTTTTAAAACTTGTTTCATTTCATCATTGTTAACATTTCTTTTTAGAATTCTTATTTGCCCAAACTCTGGTTGCTTCAGTTTCACAACATTTGAACTTTCTTTCCTTCGAAGATAAGCCGGCTTTGATTTCGGACAGTAACGTGCAATATGACCAATTTCGTTACACTTGAAACAAGTCCGAGAATCATGTGGATGTCCTTTTGTGGGTTTTACACCACTTGTTTTGACTCCACTTGCAATTTTGGCTTTATCTCGAAGTTCTTTCTGTTTCTTGAACTCGCGTTTGATTGTTTCCCGATCAAACTTTCCTCATGAATCGTGTTCGTCCCATATACAAAATTCATGTTTTTATTCTTGTATTCATGAAATGATGACACTTTCTTTTTAGGTTCATATGATTCCTCTAATCCCAACCCAGCTCTCCGGTTTTCTGGATGATCACCACCATTCCTTTGGTAGTATTTCTTTTAGGTTTGGAATAAAAAATTTTTTCATTGATCTCCAGATCATCTGATGTGACTTCCATGAGTTTAAAGAATTTGTCTAACAATTCTTCCTTCACGTTCTGAATCTGAAAACTGTCATCAAAGTATAATCTATCAGATTCCTTAATCTTGTACATTACAACATTAGGATCATCACATAGATCATTCTCCGATGATGTATCGTCATCTTCGGACTGTGAATCGGAATTCTTTGAACTCGAGTCGGTGCGAAGCTGCCGTCATCAGATTCACTTAGAACATTTTCAACAACCTTTTTAACCACAGCATTGTCATCATCTGTTTTAGTATAGCTTACATCAATGTTCTCTGGCAACTCAGTTTTTTTTTCAGATAGCAACTCAATGTTGAGTGCCTTATCCATCCCATCAGCGGGTTTACGACAATACTTCTCGCATAGGGGTGGAGGAACATTGCTGTATTCTTTACCAATTTTCTTTTTAGGTTTCTCTTCCGATGGAATTGTCAGAAGGATGTGATCAATGACATATGCGTTACAAGTGTAACTTCTCAAAAGTTGTTGAACACGTTCTGTTTCAATTTTCATGTCCTGGAGTTGTTGCTTAGTTTCAGTAATGGTGTTAATATAGATATTAATCGCTTTTTGCTTAT
This sequence comes from Scalesia atractyloides, assembly GCA_947069175.1. Classification (NCBI taxonomy): domain Eukaryota; kingdom Viridiplantae; phylum Streptophyta; class Magnoliopsida; order Asterales; family Asteraceae; genus Scalesia; species Scalesia atractyloides. The sequence continues at coordinate 37,682,168 of CAMTDV010000030.1, forward strand.
CCATTACTGTTCCTTTTAACATCCTTATTGTATCATGTTGTTCGATATTATTTCTATCAAGCCTTCCATAATCATTTTTCATTTTATCATACGCTTCCTTCATTGTGCGATAATCGTATTTCAAAAGTTCATTATGCACATTGTTTTCATCGATGATCTTTGATTTTTTGGCACATTCAGAACATGGTTCGGTACATTTTGTACAAGGTTTCTCAACCTCTACAACTTGTACTTTGACAACTTCATTTACCTCTGGACCTACCTTTTTTAGATTTGCCATCAAGGCTTTATCGACAATATCCTTGAGGTTTTCGGCATTCACTTTCTGAGTAACATCAATGACTGCTTCAACAGTTGATTTCTTCTCGGCAATTTGTTCCTGAGAACTTCCATCAAAATGACCTGCAAAATTTTCACATGAGTTAGGAGATAGAATTCCTTGCTTCTGCATATGGATATACTCCTCTTCTTCACGTTGTTGTTGCAGATATTGTTCCAGCAGAATATTCTCCAAAGCCGCTGCTTCTTCTACAGATGTATTCAACAATTTCAGCCATTAATGCAACTCCGGTCTTCTTACCGGTGTAGGAATTCCAGTCGAAACCATCATCTTCGTTTGATGCAACCATAGCTTTCTCAGTGTTGTTGCTATTTGGTTTCTCTTGGATTTCAACCTGAGTCTTCTTCGGGAAAGGCTTGTACTGAAGCGACTTCTTGTAATACTCATTGCCTCCTCCGAATGGACTATGATTTACCGTTACTTCAGGATTTTTGCACTCTCTCTTGAAATGTCCCTTTTGGCGACATCTGAAGTACGTCACTTTTGTCTTGTCGAAACCCAGTTTATTGCTAGAATTTCCGATGTCTCGACCTGTTAACGCAACAAACTTGGTAACCCTTCGGATAATCGAAGCTAAACTCCACTTAATATCCATCAACTCGAGTTCTTCTTCATCCACTTGGTCATAATCTTCTGCCATCATTTCGGGATTTCCAATTTTACCGGCTACAAGACTTTCGTATGACTCCAAAACAGTGGCAAGAAGCGACATATGCTGTTTAGCGATTTGTTCCGAAACAACGTTGTTCAAATTCACTGCGATGTTGCATTTGTATACATTCGAATCAGAATTTGTTTGTTGATTCTGATTTGCTTGACTTTGATAAGATGAATTTGAACCAGTGCTTGAAAATGAAGACTGTGGACTTTGATCATATTGAGGATATGACTGATTCTGATTCTGCTGCGAATTGTTCGAAGAATTCACACTTGCGTTGAATGTTGTCTGAATCTTTGGGCTTGAAATGTTATCTTGCATTCCACTCTTGTAGTATAACCCAACGTCTTGAACAACATTAGCGTTTTTTGACTTTTCAATCTTCAAGAGTTTCATTTCATGGCCTTTGAGTTTATCGATAAATGTTGATAGCTTGAAGAATTCCCATTTATCACTTTCCTTCAGAACCATTAGATAAGTAGTCCACTCTCCATCTAGTAGTGCGTCAGCAAGCTTGTCGATGTACTCTTGTTCCGTCTTCTCGAGACCGTGTCTTCGCATTTGGACTTTAAGATGACAGAAACGCTCAATCATCTGCTTCATGGTTTCACCCTTCAGCATGTTGAAGATATCGAACTCTTTCATAATGAGTGCCTTCTTGCTCTTGATCATCTCCGCGCTTCCTTGATACTTCTTCTTAAGAGAAAGCCAGAGATCTCTTGCAATTTTGTATTCCGGTAGCAAAACGAGAATATCTTCTTTTACAGATTGTTCGATAAGACTGATCATCTTTTTCTCAGCAATGTATTCTTCTTTTTGTACAGTCGTGTAATTGTACTTTTCCAACACTTACTGGTGTTCATCCACTGGAACAGTGTAACCTCTTTCTATCGACACCCAGCCTGCAAAGTGCATGGCTTGAACCCAATATGTAAATTTCTCTTTCCATGCTTCATACACGTCCATGCTCATTAGCTTGGGCGGTTTAACGGTCGTGCCCATTTCGTTATCAAGATTGACTTGATGGATCACGTTGGCATTTGACGAACTGGCTCTGGACATGAAAGCTCTTTGAATATCATCCATTGTGAATAACGAGACGTGTACACTGAAAATACTCAAAAACTTTTGAAATATTAGTTCTACTACAAGTTCGGTCGAACTTGTAGTTGAAATGAAGAATTCAGAAATTATTCACAAGTTCGGTCGAACTTGTGAATATTGATTTGAAAATTTTCCTTTTAATAACCTCGGTCGAACTTGTTGATGGATTGTTGTAAAGATTTTGTAAGTTTGAGCGAACTTAGCAAATGACTTTGATGAGAAACTAGCAAGTTCGGGCGAACTTAGCTAAAAATCTTTGAAATTTATCAAGTTCGGTCGAACTTGATAAAAATTCAATAAAAATCTAGCAACTTCGAGCGAACTTAACCAATTTTCTTCAAAAATTCACTCAAGTTCGAGCGAACTTGGTAAAAACTCACTGAAAAAGTGTGTTTTTAGCACAAGTTCGGCCGAACTTGGCTAACAAGTTCGATGAACAATGTTTTGGAAAACATGGTTTTTTCAAAATTTTGACATCAGTTCGATTGATTTTGGTCTCCAATCTTTCAAGGGTTTATTTTTGTTGTATTTTACATGATATATTCAAAATTGAAAAGATCTTGACCGTGAATTCTTCATTTTTGATGAAAAGTTAAGAAAAATAGAAGAATGGAGATGAAACAGAAGTGTTCTTGTCTTGATACTATCAAATCATGCTGTTCTAGCTCTAATACGGACCGATCCTCGATGCTAAGGAACCTAAATTTGATATCTCACGTCCATAATAGCGGAAATATTACGTCGTGTTTATCAATAGACAAGAATTAAACAGTTAATCATCAGTTTTATTGATCAAACGTCAAGAGTACAAACTGACAGAGCTTCGCCTCCAAAATGCCAAAGTTACAAATGAGGAGCACTAGCTAGCTATTTATAGAACATCAAGCCGCTCATGAGAGACCCAAGTTCGCCCGAACTTGCTACTGCAAGTTCGGCCGGACTTGTCTATACATGACAAGTTATGAGCGAACTTGACTAAAACAAATATAAATACTTCGTACAGCTAGCCTATTCAGCTCTATTCTATACAGACTTTATATAAGACTAAGACATAGACATTATGCACCAACACTTTGTGTCAATGACATTATCATTCTTGACTGATTCAGATTTTGCACATTCAGATGATGTTGTTTTCTTCTTTGCAAGCCAAGATTGTGATTTAATTCTTGCTTTCTTAACATAGAATTTTGAATCTTTGTTTTTGTTCATTTTGGAAGTTTCACCTTTCTCAAAAGTTGAATTTTCAAACTTTGATTCAGTGTTAGGTTTCACTTCGTTTTTAGATTCATTGTATCGTTTTAAGATTGTGATTGGTTTACAATCTCTGGACGCTTAAGTTTCACATCTTCTGAAACTGTCTTTCTTCGGTGATACACAGGCTTTGATTTCGCACACTTGTGCGTAATGTGACCAATTTCATTGCATTTGAAGCAAGTCCGAGTATCATGAGAATGTCCACTAGTGGGTTCTACTCCACTTGCGGATTTAGCCTTATCCCGAAGTTCTTTTTCCTTCTTAAACTCATCGTTTGATTGCTTCCCAATCAAACTCTCTTCTTGAACCGTATTTGTCCCAAACACGAAATTCATATTTTTATTCTTGTATTCGTGAAATGGTGACTTTTGTTTCTTTTTTGGTTCATCTTCTACCTCCAAACCCAAACCCGCTCTCCTATTCTCAGGAAAGTCACCACCATTCCTTCGGTAGTTGTTATAAACTTTCTTGGGTTTTGAGTAAAACTTTTTCTCATTTCTCTCAAGATCATCTGATGATACTTCCAGAAGTTTGAACAATTTATCGATTTGATCTTCTTTCACGTTTCGAATCGGAAAACTATCATCGAAATATAATCTATCAGAGTCCTTAACTTTGTACATCACAATGTTATGATCATCACTTAGGCTATCTTCCGATGATGTATCGTCATTTTCGGTTTAAAATTCAGAACTGTTCAAGCTTGAATTGGCGCTTTCAAAGCTGCCATCATCAGAATCATTTCCCAGAACATTTTCAATTACATTTTTTACAACTGCTTTATTGTCATCTTTTGATTTCGTATAGACTACATCAATGTTCTCAGGAAACTTATCATTTGTTTCTGATAAAAGTGTTATGTTAGTTGCCTTTTCAATACATCCACTTTCTTATGGCAGTAACTTGCAAGTAGTGGAGGTGGAACACTGATGTACTCATTACGCTTCATACCTTTTGGTTTCTCAACATTTTCCTCCGACTTAATCGTAGGAAGAATGTGATCGATGACATAAGCGTTTGTTGTGTAACTGAGCAAAAGTTATCTTACTCTCTCAGTTTCAATTTTCATGTCTTGAAGCTCTTGTCTAGTTTCAGCAATGGTGTTTATGTACATGTTAATAGCTTCTTGTTTCTCAATTACCCTTTCTTTTAACATTCTTATTGACGCAGCTTGTTCTAGATTAGCTTTTTCGACATTACAATATGTGCCTTTCATTTTATCATACGCCTCTTTGTGCGATAATCATACCGAAAATTTTCATTATGCACATTAAGATCGCTTATGATTTGTTCTTTTTCAGCACACTTTTCACAAGGATTCGTGCACTTTGTGCAAGGGTTTTCAACCTCCACAACTTTCACAACTTCCTTCTAAATCACTTTTACCTCTTGACCCACCTGTTTAAGATTCGCCATCATTGCTTTGTCGGAAATTTGTGCGAGGTTTTCTGCATTCATTTCCTTCGTTACATTAATGACCTCCTCGACCTCCAGTTTCTTTTCTTCAGTCACTAGCTCATGCGATGTATTCTTGAAGCAACCTGCAAAACTAGCATTAAAATTAGGAGAGATAATGTTCTTCATCTGATTCTAATGATAGATCAATTCCTCTTCCTCTGTTCTTTGCAGATATTCTTCTAGAATCGCATTCTCGAGAGCTGCATCATTAATTGTTGATTCCGACTCATTCACAATTTCAGCCATCAGAGCAACACCAGTCTTCTTGCCAATGTATTTATTCCAGTCAAACCCTTCGTCTTCGTGAGACACAACTAGAGCTTGTTCGGTTGGCTTTGAGGAATTATCTTGAACTTCAATTTGAGTTTTTTTTCGGATATGGCTTGTATTGGCTCTTTCTTGTAATAATCATTGTTGTTGCCGAAAGGACTTTGGTTGCCGCTTGCTTCTTGGTTGGTGCATTCACGTTTGAAATGCCCCTTTTGTCGGCACTTGAAGCAAGTAACTTTTGACTTGTCAAATCCAAGTTTGTTGCTTGAATTACCAATGTCTCTTCCCGTAGGGGCTACAAACTTTGTGACTCTTCTAATGATTGAAGCTAAGCTCCACTTGATGTCCATCAGCTCTAATTCCTCTTCATCAACTTGATCGTAATCCTCAGCAGTCATTTCTGGAGTACCAATCTTCCCCGCAACTAAACATTCGTATGATTCGAGTACAGTCGCAAGAAGTGCTATATGTTATTTAGCCACTTGCTCAGGGAAAACATTCTTCAGATTCACAACAATGTTACACTGGAAAACATTCGGATCAAAACTTGAATGATTTGTCTGATTTGACTGACTAGATTGATTGTTCTGATTTTGAAAAGGAGAGTTTGAACCAATGCTTGAATATCCCGTGTTCGGAGGACTCTGATCATAACTTGGATACGATTGAGTGTTCGATTGATTCTGAGGCAAATGATTCGAGGAATTAATATTCGCACTAAATGCAGTCTGAAGCTTCGGGCTCTTGATGTCTTGAACACCTCCTCTGTAATACACCCCAGCATCTTGCACGACGTTCGCATTCTTTGATTTGGCCATCTTTATCAACTCCATTTCATGTCCTTCCAATTTGTCGATGAACGATGATAACTTGAAATGTTGTCAACCTGGAGTATTCTTCAGAATCGTCAAGTAAGTCGACCACTCTCCCTCAGGAAGTGTGTCTGCTAGTTTATCAGTCTGTTCTTCGTTAGTTTTCACAATGCTGTGTCTTCTCATTTGAACCATCAGATGACAATATCAATCTATCATTTGCTTCATCGTCTTGCCTTTGATCATTGATGTCGAACTCTTTCTTGATTAAGGCTTTCTTGCTCTTGATCATCTCGTCACTACCCATGTATTTTGCACAAAGAGCATCCCATAGCATTTGTGAAGTTTCACATTCGGGTAATAAGATCAGAATGTCTTCCTTCAAAGATTGTTGAATCAAACTGATCATTTTCTTTTCAGCTACGTACGCATCTTTATGTTCTGGTGTGAACTTAACCAAAGCGAGATCTTGACCACGCTCGTCTTTTGCCCATTTGTATCCAGCTTCCACAGCAACCCAGCTATGAAACTGGTTCGCTTGAACCCAGTTAACAAACTTCTCCTTCCAACCCTCAAACTCGTCCATACTCATAAGCTTCGGCGGTTTTGTAGTAGTACCCATCTCGTTGTCGAGATTCATCTGATTTACCGCATTAGCATTGGATATTGAAGCTTGGGCTACTCACACGGCAAAAGCATTATGGAAATCATCCATCTTGAAAATCAGGCGATTTATCTGAAAACACGTTCGAAAATACTTGAAAACTAATTAGTAACTGACAAGTTCGGACGAACTTGTGAGAAAAACAGACTTTAATTTCAATTTCAACAAGTTCGAGCGAACTTGTAAGAAATTTTCACAAATTTTAGATTTTATCAAGTTCGGGCGAACTTGAGTAATGATTTTGAAAAATTTCCAAGCTTTTCTTGCAAGTTCGGGGGAACTTGGTCAAATTTCACTGAAATTTTAATCAATTTTAATCAAATTTCACTAAGAAATTCAACAAAAATAATCAAGTTCGGTTTCAGAAACTTGGTTTTTTGACAATTTCGACATGAATTCATTTGTTTTTTATTCTCAAACTTTTAGGGGTTTGTAATTATGTGATTATCTCTGACATGTTCAATTTTTAGCCATTTTGTCCATGAGTTCTTTAATTATGTGAAAAAGTTAAGAAAAATGGTAGAAATGAGTAGAAATAGAGTGATTCTTGTGTTGATTTCAGCAAATTTAGATATCCAGGCTCTGATACCACTTGATAGGACCGTCCTCCTCAGCTTGGGAACCTAAAATTTATATCTAGTGTCCATATAAGCGGAAGTTACATGACATGTTTAACCAAATACACAAGAGTTACAGTTTAATCGTCAGTTTATTAAGTCCAAAAGTATTACAACTTGAAATCCAAACTGACAGAGCTTCGCCGTAGAAGTCGCAAATTTGTTACATTGATTGACCCATGACTAGCTACATATAGACTGTCAAGTTCGCCCGAAGCATGTCTTGGCTGGATCAAGTTCGGCCGAACTTGATCAACTGACATTAACTTCGGCCGAACTTGTACTTACATGTTAAATAGAATTCCAAATCTAACAAATACAAGCTCTAAACAAACAGACTCGATCCAAGACCTAGACAATAGACATTATGCATCAACAACGGGGCCGTGCCAGGCAGGCACGGGGCCGTGGCCACCTCCTGTTTTCAGCTATAAATAGGAGTGCTTGGCTTTGGAGAAAGGCATCCCTTAGCAAACCACTTCTCTCACACTTGCCATCAATCCACCACCACTACAACACCAACACCCACCACTATCATCCATCTTTCATCTTTTAGAGTGTGTAGTAGTCTCGGGATCCAAGATCGATAGTAAGAGTTCTTGTCAAACAAAGGCCATGCTTGGCAAAATCTCTTACATCACTTGGTGAAGACAAATCTTTTATGTTTTACTTTTCATTTCCAATCTTTGGCAACCTTCTAATTGGTATGTATTAATGACTTTAATAACTAGTTTTTATGTTGAAAGTGAACTTTATTTAAACATTTCTTCATGTGCACGCTAACTACCTGGAAGGGGTTAGAAGGGTGTTTGGGTAAAGTTCTTGTCTCGTTCAGTGTATAGATCCTGCGAGGACTTGGTTCAAGCCTATTAGGACTTCCCTTGAGGCAGATAGCATCAAATCAGGGGAAGTAAGAACGGTTTGAACCCCTCATAAATAAACTTCTATGAAAACTTTATCCGGTATATCCCTGCTGACTCAGACCAATATGGCCGAGGGTAACGCTACTTGGAAGGGGGCCTACCATATTTTGCATTAATAACTAACTTAATTATCTTCAATATTCCGACCTTGCAGGACTGTATCCCTGCTGACTCAGACCAATAGGTTGAGGATAACGCTACTTGGAAGGGGGCCTACTACTATAAAACTAAAGATAATCTCTTAAAACAGCCCAAAGTGCGGAAATCATCAAAGGAAATATAAAAGAGGAGTTGGAACCAAGTGATTCTTTCTTGTCTATTTGTTTTATCTTTAATTTATCTTTATGTTATTTTATTTTATCATTCAAAACTTCTAACAAAAATTTGGTTAGATTAGACGTTATAGATAAGCCGGTATTGAAAGCTCTCGTGTCCTTGGACGACCTTGGTATCTTGTCGTCACTATACTACGTCCACGATGGGTGCACTTGCCTTAACATGTGTAGAGTGATAGTATTATATCGTGTTTTATAAATTTAAAGCTTGATTCGCGAGTAAAAAGTGCTTAAAATATACCTAAATTGTAGACACCCGCACACACGTCAGGGGCCCTCTAAAACCGTCCACCATGGGGGGTAGGCATGGTGTGTTGATTATTTTATTCATTAGACATGTGCTTGAATTCTCATGAAAGATATTTATGTAATAATACTAAGTGTAGATGATTAGGATGCTAATTAGGGGTTAGGGTGTTAAAAACCCTTAAGGTGCTAATCGTTGTCTAACTAGTACATTAGACATGTCTAGTTAGTGAATAGATGTTAAAAATATCACTAGTTTTGTTATTAGATCGTTGTTTACTAACACTTTATATATTATTACCTATAATATTCATTTGAACATCTTTATAATACATGCATTAACCTTGTTTTTATATGTGATCATTAATTGTTTAATGATCATATCGTGCTCTTTTGAATATGTAATAATGCCCGGTTTATGGAATTGGTAACTAGTATATATCAGATTGGACGATTAATTAATTATGTACGTTTCCGGAAAGTTATATAGTTTATATTGTCTTTCCCTAAAATTAGGGTTTTGTATATTCATCATGTTGAATATCTTGTCTTGAGAATATTGTTTCAGGAAATGCCGGAAATTTTTCCTGGCATGAATAGTGTGTTCGGATAATCTACCAACGGTTTAAGGCATAATTTGTGTCTTTTTGCAACACGTCGAATACGATTTTTTGATTTGTAACGTATATGTATATCCTGGGATTGTTAGACTTATGAGACTCAAATATATAAAAATTAAGTCTAATGCACGAAATTATATATGTAAACAGTGATTAAGTTGTACGGAATTAACGGTTATTTTGTCATTTGTCACATATAAAATACGAAAATATATCTTGCTTAGGTACTCATTTGGACACCATTGCTCGTTAGTGTTCTTCATGAGTGTTGCACTCATTGGAAGTCCAAAATGTGAAGACTAAAACTAAGACAAATCCCACCATACCACAACATTCAACCACTATTTTAGTTGGTATCATGGTTTGGTTTCGGATTAGGTAGTATGTATGTATATGTGTATATATAGATATATATGTTATAGTCTAGTATATGGTCATGTATCAAGTCATGGATTGTTATGCATGGGTAGGATGATTCCTTTAACCCTTTAGTTCACCAATGATGATTTGGATGGTCATGAACATAAGTACAAGAATGTAAATTAACCTATCTAATTCACCAAGCAACTAGGTGGTTTAACTAGATGAGTGCTTCCAATATGATAGTGGTTGGAGACTTAGTGTAGTTTGTCCACTTTGATTACTTAAAAGCAACTTGGTGACATAGATTATTTGAAATGTGAACTTAGAAGCACAACATTTCTGGAACATACTTCAATCCAAACCTATCCAACATAGGAATTTGTTGGCAACTTAAAGAAGTCCCCAAAGTTTTAAAGAAGATGAACAAGTATGTAAGTTTTTAATGAAAATAGAAAATAAACCTAACTTTGGACCTCAAAATGGTGATGTACCAACTTGGTTTACCATGGTAAACTTGTGGTAACACGTTATCCAAGTAGGTTGAAAGCAAGAAACAAGAAGAAAAGATGAAAAAGAAGAAGGTCCAAAACTCATTGTTTGGACTTGGGTATAATCTGTCAACACTTGAAGGTTTTGAATATTTGGGAGGATTTAAGAGCGATTAGAGAGTGTGGAAAGTTTTTAGAATGTGTGGAGAAGGTGCATCTATAAGTGGGTATTAGGGTTTGGGTAATCAAGATGGTGGTTGGGAGTTAGGAGGAGGGAAAGTGGGTTTAAACCCAATTTTCGCGAAACTAAAACATCTGGCTAAAAAACGTGCTCTATTGCGCCATGCGACAATCCACTAGTGCTTATTCGCGTGGCGCGAAAAAAGCATTGTTTTCCAAAGATTTGCAAAATGTTCATTTACCCCCACCCCCCCCCCCCCACCCCGAAGTTGATTTTATTGGTTTTTCAAGCTAGAAACTCATAAGTAAACCAAACCCCTATAATTTAGGGTTATTTGATTTTATCATTCCCAACTATTGGGTATTAGCCGCTACTACTCCTAACTATCACTTTGACTCCCGCCACTCCAAACTTAACGCTTTGTGTGTTGTGTCACTCCGGTTGAGTGGTTTTTGGCTCCCCTTTTGTCTTTCAGGAGCATATTCACCTACAATCATTAGTAATTTACAAAGTGATAACCTAATATCACCAATAACACAAGTTAAAAACTAGGAAATGTTTACCCGTGGAGTGACAAAACACAACAAATGTTATGTTGGAAGTGGTGGGAGTCAAAGTGTTAGTTAGGAATGGCAGCACCCAATACCCAATTGATAGGAGCGATAAAATATACTAATAAAAGAAATCAATTTGTGTCACGTGTCATCCATTAGAGGCATTTGTTTTTTCCCGCCTCTCTGTCATACTTATCTTATATTAATTAAAACTTATCTTATACTAATTAAATAAATAATAAACTAATATTAAATCCCATCCTAGTTTGAATGTTGAGTAGAATCCTTCTATTTTTTTAATAAAACATTATCCAAAATTTAAATTGTTAATTCAAAATATTTTAAATAAAACAAACTATTTATCACGAAAACCAAAGTTTGCTTAATATATTATTATATTTGTATTTTCATTATTAAAAAATATTATAGCGATTTTATTACCCAATTTATAAATCAAGTTGTTAGAATTGGTATCAATTTTATCACTTAAATGGGATAATTTGTTTCTTGAATATCGTATCTTCTTTTCAAGAAGCATCTCCGCAATCACATTATCAATCACGTATCAAGTATGTTCAATTAGTTTCTTAAAGATATAACTTTTTTTTATTATTCGGCATATAAAATTAGATTTTTTTAAATATAAGTTTTTATTATTTACTATACAAAATTACATTTATTCAACCCGTGTAATACACGGGGTTTTAAAGCTACAACTTTTTTATTATTCGGTATATGATATTACATTTATTCAACCCATACCATACACGGGGTTCTTAAATATATATTTTTTTATTATTTAATATAGTAAATTACATTTATTCAACCAATGTATGAAACGAAGTTTTAAAGATATATTCTTTTATTATTTAGTATATGAAATCACATTTATCCAACTCATGTAATACACGGGGTTTTAACCTAGTAATCATCTGAAAAATCCATGACACAACAATAATTGTTATAACAATCATCAAAACAAAAGTATTGTACCAAGATGATCCAAATTTACCTACTTTAGCGAATCATGCCGCCATCATAACTGTTTTGGAAGCAAAGCTCCCGATCAAGTTTTCATAATCCATAGTCTCTAACATGTCGTTTTCAATAAATATCATCGCTGGCCTGTCGTCCTGTATGTTTATTTCTCGCTCCTCCATAACGTCCACACCCCACACCCACAATAATTTTAAATATATATAGGAAAATTATAGAGGAAAAACTCATGTGAGTTCAAAAAACTTAAGAAAGTCAACAGATGGACCACATGTTGCCACGTGTTACAACTTTTTTAGAGTTCTGACACGTAACACTTTTTGTAATAAGAGAGGAAGAGAATATGTTACACCTTTCACCTATTTACATTATATGTAACATCACATGTTACACTTTTTTTTCACTAGTAGATTTTGTAGGGTTTATGAAGAGTAACATTTTAGAAATTAGAAATTACGAGTTTTTCAATGTGTTGTGCATGTAAAAAGAATGTTACATGTTTTTATAGAAAGAATTTAGTGTAACAGACAAACGTGTTATACCTTTTTGTGTCAGACAACAAAGAGAAAAAACAAAAGTTGTTATATACTTTTTTGTCAGTCTCTAACACATGTCAGATAAGTAGATTTTTATAACATCCAATCTCAACAATATTTTTTATAGATGGTGGAGAATGAGTTTCTTGAATTCACATGGGCTTTCTTCATATCCCTCCTCAATATATATTATATAATTTGTTTAAAAAACTTTAGGCCCTCGGGGATACCGGTCCCAGAGTCGTCGCTATCCTTAATAACCGGGCTTGAAAAGTGCGTCGCATATAGAAAAACTTAAACAATAGATAATAATAATAAATGATCTTTTTTACAACAAACTCGAGATTGTAAAACCACCCATCATTTAAGCTTGAGTTCACATAATTTAAAATAGTTAATTTATGTCACACTCCAACCGATGGCGGAATCATCGGGGCGGGACAAAATAGATTGCTCAAGACTTCATAACATTATTTTACGACAAGTATTCAATATTTCATTTCATCACTAAATTCAAATACATTGTTTTGGAAACAAAATACAACAACATAATCGAGAACAAAAATACAACATAAGTCTAGATTAAAAGTGGGTTTCAAGTTCATCCTACTAGATTCCATGCATCCTCATCATCATCATAATTCGGCAACATATATTAAAGTATAGTTCAACACACAAGGCATTGGCGAGTATACAAGTTTCAATACCAGATAATGAAGGTTTAAACATTCCTCATGGCATAAACGTTACTTAAAACTATCATACAATACTAGTAATGGGACTATACATGTCAACCCAAAGTTACCGCAAGCATAATCTAATCATAACAATGACTAGACCGTTTTGTTTACTTAACATGACCTCACGAATACGGACGCTACGTTACTCCTATAGCGCTATACATGTTAAGGGAGGCTTGTACACAGTTAATGACGTAGTATAAAACTTTTGATTCTAGCATATATAAGTTAGCGAGCATTCGTATTAAGCATGTATAAATGAATGTTTGTTTTGTGATTAAGCATAAATTATCGTGATTTAGTGAGTTGATAGAACATATATGTTGCATCCCAAAAGTGTAAAGATAAAAAGGGGAGTCGAGTATACTCACGGATTTGTAAGCTTTCCTAGCAATCTGGGAGTTGTTGAGTTGGAGGGCAGAACACCGAAGTTACTCTACATAAGGGAACAGATGTGTGTGAGTATTCTGAGTTGGTGAAGGATTTCAGATTCAAAACTGGATAGAATGTAAAATGTAATCGTAGGAAGACATCACTTCGTACGAAGAGACTGTTCACTTCGTGCGAAGAGACTGTCCACTTCTTGCGAAGTGACTGTCCACTTCGTGCGAAGCTGACAGTTCTGGAAAATGTAGCGCGTCTAAACACCCGTTTCGATACTGAGTTCTGTGAACGAGGATTTTAGGAACGAGGCAGATTAGCCCCAGCTCATAATACCTAACCATGAATCGGTTAGCCTTATGAACTCGGCTAGGTATAAATGTAAATACTTTATAGTTTATATGTTGATACATGATGTCTATTGTCTAGGTCTTGGATCGAGTCTGTGTGATTAGGGTTTGAAATTGTTAGATTTGAAATATTTATGATTGTGTCTTGGGTCTTTCATTGTTGTAACTTTGCATTCTAGACGGCGAAGCTTTGTCTGTTTGGATTCTCGATGTAATATGATTTTGGACTAATAAACATACACTTTAAATAGTAAATCTTGTGTATTTGATTAACAATTCACGTAATTTACGCGATTTTAGATACAAATTAGGTTCCTAAGCATTGGAGGAGTGATCCTAACAAGTGGTATCAGAGCCATGGAAACCTAATTTGCTGAGACCTACACAAGACACTCTCTATTTCTACCCATTTCTTTCATTGTCTACACTTTTTCACAAAAATGATGAACCTATGGTTAAAAATGGCTAAAATTTGAATAGGTCATACATAATCACCTAATAACAACCCCTTGAAACTTTCAGAACCAAATTCAATCGATTTCATGTCAAAAATGTCAAAAAACCATGTTTCATAAACTCAATTCAGCCGAACTTATACATCAAGTTCGCCCGAAGTTGGCCTAAAATCATAAGTTTTGTGGATTTTAAACAACTTCACGCGAAGTTGCTGATTTTTCAAAGAATTTTTGATCAAGTTCGCCCGAACTGTCAACATTTTGTTGAAATTCTCTCACAAGTTCACCCGAACTTGATAAAAGTTGAAAAATTTTCTAACAATCATCATAAGTTTGCCCGAACTTGTCATTAAGTGAGATTTTTTAAATTTTCATATAAGTTCGCCCGAACTTGTCAAATCGGAATCTAAAAATTGTTTTCGGCACAAGTTTGCCCGAACTTGTCTGTTTGCTAATCAATCTTCAAGTGTTTTTGAACGTGTTTCAGTTAAAATCTTCAGTTTGACAAAATGGATGATTTCCATAACGCCTTTACTTCAACAGTGGCTTCTACATCAAATGTGAATGCAAATGCAAACGCGGTGAACCAGATGAATCTTGATAATGAGATGGGAACTTCAGTTAAGCCGCCAAAGTTGATGAGCATGGATGAATTTGAAGGCTGGAAAGAAAAGTTCGTGAACTGGGTTCAAGCGAATCACTTCTACAGTTGGGTTGTTGTTCAAACCGGATATATGTGGCCAAAGGATGAACATGATCAAGATCTTTCATTGGTTAAGTTTACGCCAGAACTTAAAGATGCATATGTGCCAGAGAAGAAGATGATAAGTCTAATACAACAATCAGTGAAAAAAGACATCTTGTTCTTGCTACCTGAATGCAAGACGTCACAGATGTTGTGGAATGCATTATGTGCAAAATATCTGGGAAGTGCTGAGATGATTAAAAGCAAGAAGGCTTTAATCAAGAAAGAATTTGACATTTTCACGATGCTCAAAGGCGAAACCATGAAACAGATGATTGATAGATATTGTCATTTGATGGTTCAGATGCGAAGACACGATATTCATAAAGAAACGATTGATAAATTGGCTAATGCACTTCCTGAGGGGGAGTGGACGACCTACTTAATGGTATTGAAAAATGGTCAGAGTTGGAGGCATTACAAGCTATCAGATTTTATTGACAAATTGGAGGGACATGAAATGGAGATGCTAAAAATGGCAAAATCGAAGAATGCAAATGTTGTGCAAGACGTGGATCTGTACTACAGATGAGGTGTTCAGGAAATTTCGAGTCCGAAAATTCAAATGACATTTAGTGCGAATATGAATTCTTCAAATCATTCGTTCCAAAGACAACCGAACACTCAATCATACCCGAGTTATGATCAGAGTCCTCCGAATGCATCATATTCGAATGCTAGCTCAAATTCTCCGTTCCATAATCAAACTAATCAGACAAATCATTCTAGTTCTGATCCAAATGTATTCCAGTGCAACATTGCGGTCAATCTGAAAAATGTTTTCCCTGAACAAGTGGCTAAACAACATATAGCACTTCTTGCAACTGGGCTTGAATCAAATGAAAGTTTAGTTGTGGGAAAGATCGGGAATCCAGAGATGACTGCTGAGGATTACGATCAAGTTGATAAAGAGGAGTTAGAACTGATGGATATCAAATGGAGCTTAGCATCGATTATCAGAAGAGTCACAAAGTTTGTCGCGCTTACTGGAAGAGATATTGGAAATTTGAGCAATAAGCTTGGATTTGATAAATCAAATGTAACGTGCTTCAAATGTAGACAAAAGGGGCATTTCAAATGTGAGTGCACAAATCAAGAAGCAAGCGGCAATCAAAGCCCGTTTGGCAACAACAATGACTATTACAAGAAAGCGTTGCAGTACAAGCCATTCCAAAGAGAACTCAAGTTGAAGTACAAGACGATTCGTCAAAGACAAATGAAAAGGCTTTAGTTGTTGCACATGAGGATGAAGGGTTTGATTGGAATAAATATATTTCCAAGAAAACTGGTGTCACGTTGATGGCCGAGATTGTGGAAGAACTTGAATCAACAATTGATGATGCAGCTCTTGAGAATGCAATCTTAGAAGAGTATTTGTAAAGAACAGAAGAAGAGGAGATGATCTATAATGAGACAAAGATTCCTCCTAACCTTCAATCTAGTTTTCCAGGTTGCTTTGATGTTGCGACTCAGAAGCAGGTGTTTGAAGAAAAGAAATCGGATGTCGAGCAAATCATTGATGTGACAAAGGAGATGAATTGAAGAAAACCTCACAAAGATTGCTGACAAAGCAATGATGGCCAATTTGAAAGAGGTAGGTCATGAGGTAAAGGTGATTAAAAAAGAAATTGTGAAATTGCAAATTGTGGAGGTTGAAAAACCTTGCACAAAGTGCACAAAACCTTGTCAGCAATGTGCTGAGAAATCCTTAATCATAAGCGAATTGGTTGTGCATAATGAAAATTTTAGATACGATTATCGCACAATGAAGGAATCTTAGGATAAGATGAAAGGCACTTATAGCAATGTTGAAAAAACTAACTTAGAACAAGGTGCCACAATAAGATTGTTAAAAGTAACAGTAATTGAAAAACAAGAAGCAATTAATATGTATATTAACACCATTGCTAAAACAAAACATGAGCTTCAAGAAATGAAAATTGAAACTGAACGAGTAAGACAGTTGTTGCTCAGTTACACAACGAACGCTTATGTCATCGATAATATTCTTCCAACAATTCTGTCGGAAGAAAGAGATTATAGCAATGTTCCACCTCCATTATGCGCAAGTTACTGCCGCAAGAAAGTGGAAGGGATTGAGAAGGCATTTAATGTAACACTTTTATAAGTTTCCTGATAACATTGATGTAATCTACACGACATCTAGTGATGACAGTGAATCAGTAGTGAACAATGTGGTTGAAAATGTTTTGGGAAATGATTCTGATGATGGCAGCTTTGAGAGCGCCAACTCAAGTCTGAACAGTTCGGAATCACAATCCGAAAATGACGATACATCATCAGAAAATAGTCTAAGTGATGATCCTAATGATGTGATGTAAAAAGTTAAGGATTCTGATAGACTATATTTTGATGATAGCTTTCCGATTACAAATGTGAAAGAAGATCAAATCGATAAATTGTTCAAACTTGTTGAAGTGTCATCAGATGATTTGGATATAAATGAGAAAAAGTTTTACTCAAAACCTAAGAAAAATTATAACAACTACCGAAGTAATGGTGGTGACTTTCCTGAGAATACGAGAGCGAGTTTGGGTTTGGAATTAGAAGATGAACCGGAAAAGAAACAAAAGTCATCATTTCACAAATATAAGAATAAAAACATGAAATTCGTGTTTGGGACAAATACGGTTCAGGAAGAGAATTCAATTGGAAAGCAATCGAACGATGAGTTTAAGAAGGAAAAAGATCTTCGTGATAAGGCTAAACCCACAAGTGGAGTAAAACCCACGAGTGGACATTCTGCTGATACTCGGACTTGCTTCAAATGCAATGAAGTTGGTCACATTACATGCAAGTGTCTGAAATCAAAGCCTATGTATCAACGAAGAAAGAAAACTTCAGATGATGAGAAACTTAAGCACCCGGATATCATAAAGCCAATCACGATCTTAAAGCGAAATAATGAATCTAACATCAAAGTGAAACCTAAAAGTGAATCTAAAATTGAGAAATCAACTTTAAAAAAGGCGAAACTTCTAAATCAAATGAGAACAAAGATTCAAAGTTTTACATCAAGAAAGCTCGAATGAAATCTCAATCATGGGTTGCAAAGAAAACATCATCACCATCTGAAGGTACAAAGACAACTACTGCATCAGTCAAGAATGAAAATGTCAATGACACAACGACTGTTCAGAAGTTATCGAATGTTGATTTGCAAGTTCCCACTTATGACATTCCGATTCCACCCAATACTGGAAATGCTTTGGTTTCACTCTTTAAATAAGTTCTTTGCATGTGCAGGGGCTCCCAAGATCCATTTTGTCAAAGTGGATTATGGATAGCGGAGCTTCACGTCACATGACTGGGATGCGTGCGTTACTCTTCGATATTAAAGCAATCAATGAAGGGTACGTGGGATCCACGGGTAATCAAGGAGGTCGAATCATTGCAGAAGGAAAGCTATCAAATGGTGTGGTCTTGTTTCATAAGGTCAACTATATCGCTAAGCTGGAGAATAATCTTCCTAGTATTTCTCAGATTTGTGATAAGCAGTTTACCACCCACTTCAATGACAAGGAGTGCATGATTATTAAACCATGCTTTAAGATTCCAGAAGAGTGGATTCTCATGCGTGCTCCTCGCGAGAATGATCTTTATGTGCTGGATATGAGCATTGCTACTACTACTTTGAAGTCGGCTAAATGTTTCGCAACGAAGGCCACAGAGAAGGAATCAATTCTTTGTCACTGAAAGATGGGTCATATACACCTCAGAAAGATGAATCGTCTAGTTCACAATGAGTTAGTTGAAGGAGTGAATCTTAGAAGCTTTCACATGACTGATAATTGTCTGGAATGCAAGAAAGGAAAGCAGATTAAAAAGTCTCATCCAAGAAAGATTCTTAACTCCATCAAGCTGCCGCTCGAAAGACTGCATATGGATCTCTTCGTTCCAGTGAATGTGAAGAGTATATCTGGAGATCTTTATTGTCTTGTCGTCACCAATGATTATTCAAGATTTTCATGGGTCTTCTTCCAAGAGAGCAAAAATGAAACGTTCGATAATCTCATGATCCTCTTCAGGAAGATTGAAAATCTATACCATCTCCCTATTAGAAGAATCAGAAGCGATAACGGTACAGAATTCAAGAACACCCAAATGAAAGAATTTTGCAACGACAAAGGGATCTTACACGAATTCAGTGCTCCATACACTCCGCAACAGAATGGAGTGGCTGAGAGGAAGAACCAACGTTAATAGAAACAGCAAGAACTATACTTGCTGATTCAAAGCTTCCTGTCAGTTTCTGGAGTGAAGCAGTCGCAGCAGCATGCTATACATTGAACAGAGTCTTGATGGTCAAACCGACCACGAAGACTTGCTTTGAATTGCTAAACCGAAGAAAACCCAATCTGAAGTATTTAGAACCGTTTGGCGCACCTTGTATAGTTCTTGATTCTGACGGAAAGTTTGGTGCCAAAACAATAGCTGGTTTCTTTGTCGGCTACGCAAGTCCACTCAAGAGAGTTTATCTTCCAAGCTTAAGAAGAGTGGTAGAAGCACAACACGTCGACTGTTTTCGTTATACAACTCCAATTCAAAGAGCAGGTGATGCTTGGTTGTTCAATTATAGTGAATTGTGGAAATCATTTGACTTGCCAGAAGAGCCTTCTGAAGAAGACATTGTTGTGTTATTTATCTACATCAGTCGGCTAATCAAGAGCAAATTATCAGACCAATAGTGGTTAATCAACCAACTGTTGGATCATCTTCTTCTGGTGAAGGTCCAAGCAGTAGCGGTGTTCAAGATACACATGCTGAACAAGTGACACCGGCTACAGAACCAGTAAATGCTATAGAAGAACCCAATCTTTCTCAAACACATAATTCTGACACTGATGAGGTTCCGACATTTGATGATGATGGAGAATCTTCTTCTGACGAAGAATCTGAGCAGATCACAAGTATGTTGAATCAATCTGCTGGCCTAAGTACTCGAAATGAAAGGTCTTCTAGTGCTCTTGCAGTTGAATCGGTGTTTGATATGAATATTACTAATCAGGAGAGTACTGTTGATGTTCCAAGTGAGGTGATACCGAGATCTTACTCATACCACCCATCGGATTCCATAATTGGAGAATTTCAAGCTGGTGTAAGAACGAGAGGCCAGATCAACAAAGCTTTGAGTTGTTTTTACACTAAAATAGCTCCAGTTCAAGATTATTGTACTTATCAGTGTTTCATATCCTAGATTGAGCTGAAGAATGTTTCTGACGCTTTAGGAGATGAGAATTGGGTACTTGCGATGCAAGAAGAATTATTACAGTTCGAAAAACTAGGGGTATGGAAACTTGTTGACCTTCCGGAGAATCAAAAAGCGATAGATACTAAATGGGTCTACAAGTGCAAGCGTGATGATCGTGGAGTGATAGTGCGAAACAAAGCTCGGCTCGTTGTCAAAGGTTTCCATCAACAAGAAGGAATTGATTATACAGAGGTACATGCACCAGTAGCACGATTTGAGTAAATACGAATTTTCCTTGCATTTGCTGCTTGGAAAGGATTTAAAGTGTATCAATTAGATGTGAAATCAGCTTTTCTATACGCTAAGCTACGAGAGCAAGTGTACGTCGGCCAACCACCAGGTTTTGTTGATCCGCTGAACAAAAAGAAAGCTTATCTTCTGGATATAGCACTATATGGTTTGTATCAGGCCCCGAGAGCCTGGTACGAGACATTATCTCAACATCTCGTTGCCAACAGCTTTATCAGTAGAACATTGGATAGTACGCTATTTACCAGAGAAGTTGGAAGTCATCTGATTATCATACAAATTTATGTCGATGACATCATCTTTAGTTCAACAAATGACGATCTTTGCAAAGAATTTGAAACTATCATGAAGAAGAAATTCGAGATGAGCTCTATGGGTGAAATGAAATTCTTCCTTGGATTGCAGGTTGATCAGTTACCAGATGGTATTTTTATCCATCAAACCAAGTATGTTCATGATATCTTGAAGAAGCTTGAGATGGATAGAACGAAGCCGTTATCTACTCCACTGGCACTCAATCATGGAATTTGCATTGATGAAACCGGGACCAAAGTTGATGATACTCTTTACAGGTCGATGATAGCATCACACATGTGACGGCATCTCGCCCGAATATAATGTATCCTACCTGCCTCTGTGCACGTTATCAGTCTAGTCCCAGAATATCTCACATGCAGATCGTGAAGCGAATTTTCAGATACTTGAAGAGATGTCCAAGCACCGGCTTGTGGTATCCAAAGAATGACAACTTCGATTTGACGGGATATGCAGACTCTAATTTCGGTGTTGACAAATTGAACGCAAAGTCTACGACGGCCGGTTGCCAGTTCTTCAGAACTCGACTAGTAACTTGGCAATGCAAGAAATAAAGCACGGTCGCTCTCTCTACTTGTGAGGCTGAGTACATCTCGGCTTCCAGTTGTTGTTCACAAATATTATGGATACAACAACAGATTAGAGACTATAGATTACAATTTCTTGACACTCCATTATATGTAGACAATAAGGCAGCAATTGACATAACTAAAAATCCAGTTTATCACTCTCAAACAAAACATATCGAGATTTGTTACCACTTTATTCGTGATTGCTACAAAAAAAAGATTGGTACTGTTGGGATTGACCCCTACAAAAGAACATATGCTAAAATGCCAAAACAGATCTGGTCTAAATGATCCAAAATAAACTGTGTTTTGGTTCACAACTTCCCTCAATGACAAGGCACCTCACATCTGATAGCCCTAACATCTGCTCAGTGCTAAGCTCTGCTGGTTGTAAAGACTGTTGAAGACCAAACCTCTGCTTGAAGTCAAAAGTCTGCTGAAAGTCAAAGGTCTGATCACCTTTTGAAGAACATTATGATAAAGCTTCAACAGTGGTTAAGCTCATCAGTGGTTAGCATCCTATTTGGATAAGCATCAGTGTTTTGTAAATGTATCAGAGTATAGCATTAGCAGTGGTTAGAGGTTGTTAGGTTAGTTAGATGTCAATGTCTTGGTGATGTTAGCAAAGATGCTTCAGAGGTTAGGATTGTACTATAAATAGACAGTGCATATACTGTTCTATTTAGCTCACACACATACGCTTATATTGTACAATCTGATCTGTGTGAAGCTCGGGCTGAGGGGGAGTTAGTGATTCATGCATGTAATTACTTGTAATCATTTCAATCTTTTGAGTAATGAAAACATTGTGTGATGAAAGCTCATCTCTCATGTGATTGTTTTACAAAGTTTTAAATCTCATTCCGCTACAAGGTTTTATGTGTTTTATCTTATTTATGATCATTTTGTTTAAAACAACACAATCAGGTCAAACTCAGATCCTAACAATTGGTATCAGAGCGAGGTCAGTCAAATTTGATTTAACAATCGATTTGACGTAAAAAGATCAGCTCAATTTCTGTGATACTGTGTTATTCATAATTGTTGGAAAACAGAGTAAGAGCCAAACCATGTTATATACGATCTCAGTACTTGTGTTGAAATTTGTGATGATTCCATGAGTGACGGATGCTAAGGACTCATCCAAGGTCTTTAAAAGACTGAGGTGAACTTAAACCTTAGGAACAAGATCTATATGAGGAATATATGGGTTGATATTTAGAAAAACCAGATCAAAAGTGATGTGAATTTTAGCATAAGCATTTTGCAAAAATGTCTAAGGTCCCCAAAACATTACTGAAAATGATTCTGGATTGATTACTCTTTCCTTAAAAGCCTTTCAGTGAATGTTACGACATTTGCCCATGAAAATGATAAAATGGGAATAGAAGAAAAATCACAAAACTCTGAAAGTGTGTTTATCTCAAATCTTTTAGTAACAAAAGAAAATAGTATAAACATAAAACACCTGAGAGTTCACAGGCTAGTACTACAAAAGGAAAACCTAAGATTAAATTTTCGTCTCTGCTCAAAAATCTGTTACCAAACACGCTGAGTGCAACCACTGTTTACAGGTAAATTCAGGTAACTGATGTATGTCAAAGCTGAACATTGTTTTCAAGAAGGACTTAGGACATCAATCAGATTTAATTGATTTAATTGTTTCAAATGTTATCTCATATTTTGCTTGTCTAGGCTAACTTTGCAGATACTCACACTTTTCACTACAAGAGCAGCAGATATTCAAAACAACTGTCAAAGCTCATCCTCTGCTGGTTCAATAGTTGTTGATGAAAACAACATCAAAATCACTGGGATCACAGGATATCCATACACTGATGACATAAGACATCATTTATGAGGGATTGCTATAAAAAGGGTTTGATTTCTTTATAACATGTCCAGTCTAAAGATCAGTTCGGATATGTAGAAACCAAAAAATTGGAATCATCTGTCCTTAAAACTTGATCTCTAGGTCTGGAATGCTAAACATGGATTAAAACAAGTTATCTTGTATTTCATGTGTAAATAGCATAAAAATGTTTTCTGAAAATTAAAAATAACCTAAAAATAGTTTAAAATTGAATTTTTCAATAAATCCTCAAAGTCTGTTCAGTTAGAATAGAAAAATCTATCCACTGCCAAAGTGTATCCTCTGGTTGCCTTAAAGGCACTGTTTGCTATCCACTGACCATATTACTTAAATAGTGCTTAACCATATCCTCTGATAGTTCAACAACTTTCAAACCATGGTTTAGCCAAACAACTATCTTCCATACACAACAGAGGTTACACTGGACAGATGTTATTCGACAGATGTTGCATCAGATGCCAAGTCATCATCACTTTTTCAGAAACCCTATAAAAACCATGTTTTATCCAGAACAGAGGTTTCACCAAACAGTGTCGATTTCAAAATCTAAAAACAGTATTCACCATTAATCATGGCTCCCAAAACAAAATCGAAAGCAAAATCTAAACCCGAATCATCAACATTCAAGTTAATCGTCAAAACTCCTCATAACTACACTACTATTCTGGAGGAAACTGAGTTAAATACGAGATATCATTCAATGATTCGGTAACTAAAAGAGTCCAAATTCAAGGAGATGCTAACAGCAAAAGCCCCAATTTATGAAGGTGCACTATGACAATTTTGGGCAAATGCTGAGGTTCACTCAACAGAGGGTGTACCTTATGTTATAATCTCAAGAATGGGCAAAACCTTGATGAAAATTACCCCACAATCAATCTCGCAGGTCTTTAAATTGAATGATATGTCATATCCTGTGACATTTCCTGTGGGTGAGATCCAAGCAGAGTTTATTGAAAGGGGGTATGTTGGTCAACTCAAAGGTATGACTATATACAAACCAAATTTCTCTGCTGAGATCAGATTTTTCTTTCATACTATTTTGACATGTCTCTCAACAAAAACTACTAGTTTTAATGAAATTCCATTGAACATGCAATATTTGGGATATGTTATTTTGACTGATTCAGATTTCAATTTTCCCAAGTCTTGTTCAATGACATTGTGAATAACTACTATAATATTGCAAAAGAAAAGGCTTTTCTGATACATCCCAGGTTTTTAAGCATATATCTTCAAAATCAATTCCCTGGAGATGATTCTAAAATTGGCCCAGTTAGCAAGGCATGAGCTATGGGTCATGAAACTTTTACACGCATTTCTAATCAAGATAAAGTTTCAAAAACCCAAGTAGAGGTGGTAAAGGAAGATTTATCAGAACAACCTGCCCAAACTCAACCACCTGCTACAGAGCCCACTGCTCTTGGTGACCACAGCAGTACAACCACTGATGTGCAACCCCCACCAAAAGACCAAAAAGAAATCCATCAAGCCCACCAAATCCACCAAAAAGGGTCTTCTAGAAGATGAGATCCCAGAAGTTAACCCAGTGACAACACAAAAGTCACAAGAAACCACTGTTTCTACTTCCTCACAACAGCTGGAAAGATCTTCACCCAAAACCAAAACTCCTCATGATTCCTCACAAAAGGAACATGTTGTAAGCAAAGGGAATCCACAACACGAGACATTACCCTCATTTGAGAGTATGTTGAATAGCTCTCCTCCAAGGGCAAATTCTCCTTCCTTCCCACACCACATATCTAAACTTCCACTATCTATATAACCATTGTTTGGTGCCATTGAAACTGAGACACAAAATAGTCCCTCTCACCAACACATTACTGAGAGTATAACTCCAACAAGGGCTATCTCTGAATCATTTCAATTGGTTAACCCACAAACAGATGAGGAGGCTACACCACTTGAATTTCAAGAAATTCATGTTGGTAGTTCAAGTGGAGCAACTACTACAGATGTTAGACCCACTGGTCTATCTCTGGACAGTGGTTACATAAGTAAGTCTCCCTTGAAGGCAATTTGTACTAAGGCTACCATAGCAACCACTGCTGGTATTAAAACCATTGTTGGAACTACTAAGGAAACCTCTGTTGTAGAAAGAAGTCCCCAGTACCAAGAAAAAGGGGCATTTGTGTTTGAAACAAGGGTTGAAACCTCTGTTCATGATAACATAGATACAACTACCACTTCTGGTAGGAGTTCAGATGATCCTATTAAGTTAGGTGATGATCTAAAATATAAGGATTTGACGAAGAGAGTTACTAAAATACAGACATCAGTGGCAGATATCAAAAATATGTTGCAACAGATGTTAGAAGCTTCAAAGTCTCAAATCACTGCTCAATCCTCTGCTCTTCAAACCGCTGATATAATTAAACAAGTATATCCTTTGTTTCAACAACAACGTCAACTTGCTGACCATCAACATGAAATTCGTGTAACAATGCTCAAAGATTTGGTTGCTGAGAGATATAGAGAAACTCAGGTAGAAGAATTTCTTACAAGAAGTCTGGCATTTCCTCTGCACCTATCTTCGAAAAAGATGATGCCAAAAAGGGGGAGAAAACTGAGTCTGTGGATAATGTGTCAAAGCAAAAGCCAGAAACTGCAAAAGAATCCTTGGTAACTTCTGCCGAAACATTTGTAAAAGAAAAGAAAAAGGGAGTTGATGAAACCCTAGACATTCAAGCAGATGATGAAGGTACGCAAAAAGGACTTCTAAAAAGGATCTTGGCACTTCAAACAAAAAGAAATCACCATCACAAGAACCTAAAAAGCAAAACAATGCTAGTACTATATCCATTCTGCACCTAAACCAACAACTCCAACTCACAAATCACCTGCTAAAAAGCAGAAAACAATACCACCACCTTCATCACAAATTTTCACTGCAACAGATATTGTGACTACAAAAGTTACAACAAATGTTAAAACAACAGTGGTTGAGACAACAGTTCCTTCATCAGCTGTTAGCCAAGCCAATGTTATCATATCTTCTCAAATCCAAACCCCTGTTACACACACATCCACAACAACTCATTCACTAAGCAGTCTATACAAGAAAAAGAAAATTTAAAGTGGCTGATGATATACCCACATCTACACCACTCATTCTAACCAATCCAAAACCTTTCGTCCCTCCTTCATCACCAACATCAAACCCACTTACTCAATCACCTACTGGCCGTAATCCAACAAGACAAATACCTCTGGCAGTAAATTATCCTTTGAAAGTGCTTGTAGTTAAAGATGAAATGTTACAATTTTTCACAGAGGATAATCCATCCAAAAGAACATTCCCATCTCTTTTGGTTACAGAGCTCCAAGGAACATTGAGGAGTATCTGAGATTAAAAGTCAAACAAGCCAATAACATTGCAAAAGAAGATAGTAAAGGGAAGGTGAAGTCTACTTGTCAAGTCGAATGCAGCATGCACTTAGTAAAGTTAAGAAACTGGAAGACTTTGCAAAAGACTTGAACAAGAAGGGGTCAACTCAATCATCTGATGCTGATATTCAAAAGAAACTAAGAAGAGACTTCATAGAAATCGTCATGAGAAAAAAACCATATCAAGCCGAAGAGCATCAATTCGAAGAATGGCCTCTCAAAGCTCTTCAACAGGAAGCAAACAGGTGTGAAAGAATGAAGAATGATCCTCAGATAAGGAAGGTTTCACTAGACTGGAACAAGTTCAAGAAAACCAATACAAGTACAGATCTTGCCTTAGATGAATACATCCAAGCCTTCAATCAAAGGAAAGAGCATCAAATGGTTAAGATACATGAAAAGAAGGAAGAAGGAAACATGAAAGAATCTAAAATGGATGCTACTTCATCAGATTGTCAGGATCCATCTACTCTCACTGCTACATTCTTATCAAGCAAGCTAACTTCACCAAACTCATCACAAATAAAACTTCTCCCAAGAAACCCATTGAACTCAAAAATACTAAAGTGGATTTCTGATAAACAGACCCATGTATTGACTTTGCTCAAGTCCAATGGGAAAGTTGATTATATAACAAGGAAGGATGCACTAGGCTTGGGTGTGGCTGACCTTCAGGATCTTTTAGAACTTCAACTGTGCAGGGATGAAGATAATGAAAATTCCCTGAATTTTGAACTACAGTTCAAGAGACAAATCAGGGAAAAACTGATGAGAGAATAAAGATCATGAATAAAGAAGAGTTTTGGCATTATATGTTCTAGGGGGAGATTGTTGGGATTGACCCCTACAAAAGAACAGATGATAAAATGTCAAAACAGGTCTGGTCTAAATGATCCAAAATAAACTGTGTTTTGATTCACAACTTCCCTCAATGACAAGGCACCTAACATCTGATAGCCCTAACATATGCTCAGTGCTAAGCTCCGCTGGTTGTAAAGACTATTGAAGACCAAACCTCTGCTTGAAGTCGAAAGTCTGCTGAAAGTCAAAGGTCTGATCACCCTTTGAAGAAAATATGATAAAGCTTCAATAGTGGTTAAGCTCATCTGTGGTTAGTATCCTATTTGGATAGCAGCAGCGTTTTATAAATGTATCAGAGTATAGCATTAGCAGTGGTTAGAGGTTGTTAGGTTAGTTAGATGTCATTGTCTTGGTGATGTCAGCAAAGATGCTTCAGAGGTTAGGATTGTACTATAAATAGACAGTGCATGTACTGTTCTATTTAGCTCACACACATACGCTTATATTGTACAATCTGGTCTGTGTGAAGCTCGGGTTGAGGGGGAGTTAGTGATTCAAGCATGTAATTACTTGTAATCATTTCAATCTTTTGAGTAATGAAAACATTGTGTGATGAAAGCTAATCTCTCATTTGATTGTGTTACAAAGTTTTAAATCACATTCCGCTGCAAGGTTTTATGTGTTTTATCTTATTTATGATCATTTTGTTTAAAACAACACAATCAGGTCAAACTCAGATCCTAACAGGTACGAATTGAGAAAATCCACATCGATGAACAAAATGCTAATTTTTATACCAAACCTTTCTTTAAATACTTAATGAGACTTAACGGTATAAAAAATCTTTTGACAGGTACGAAAGCAGAGGTTGAATATGGATCGGACGACGAGTTCTCGTGATCCTCATTGGTTTGTTATCTTTTTAGATTAGATTTCTTTAAAAACTAAAATAAAAAAAACATATGAAAAAACAAAAAGTACAAAAACATGAAAAAGACAAAAAGAATTTTGTGCCAAAAAGGAAATGATAATACATCAGTGGACCATCACAGTATGCTAAGGATTTGTAAAGTTTAAACAAGTCTTACTGTGGATGTGTCGATAGGCTTTACACGTTCAGTAAATTGTTTCCGAGATATAAACTAAATTTTACAATTGCTTAAACCTGTGGATTAACATCTCTCGGATATATGGACTTAGTGCTCTGAAATTTTGTTTGAGAGATTGCCTGATTTTGAGATACGAGGTCTTTATAGATGATTGATATCTGGGGTATTATACAAGTTCTTCTAATTTTGCGTAAGCAATGGCCTTGAACTTCTATAATGCTTTTGCTAAAAAAAACCCTAAAGTGCAGCAAAATTGAAAGAATCGAAGATTTAATCAATTGCAGTGCTTAAAAGATTCCATTTTTGGAACACACCTTAAAGTCGAGCCTTCATCTCTTTGTCGATACGGTGGTATTAACCTGAGCTCTCAAGGCTTTGCATAACCTAGAAACATATATCAATTACGCTATACTCACCTGTAAGATGAAATCTAGGGAATCTTGATACGGGAGTATATTCTGAGATGGGAACCATAGAGTCAAGTTTCATAATTCTAACTAAGATACCTTGGAACAATTGAGAAATGTGTTGAAGTTTAAGTGGACAAACATATCGACAATCTAGGTAAACAAGTTTAGAACTTAAAGTCATCAAAAGGTCAACGGTACCGGTATGATCCTTAGACACGAATTCACAAAAATATGTCTGTAAATATGTTTGTACATAGTTTTATTTGATTTCATATTTAAACCCAAAAAGATTTTCAGTGTGTTTTAGCATAAACTTTCAAAAATTCAAAAAGATTTTGTTTCTACATTGTTTTCAACAGCCAATGATGGAAAGCGGATCTTCGAAGTTTGGAATGGTGCAAGTTGTTGGAAATCTTGATGACAACGGGTTGGGAGCTAATCTGTAAAATCAAAATACACGAAAAACAATGAAAAGTTCATTAATTTGAAACTTTATTTTGAAGAAAAACATCAGTTTGTTCATAACGGGTCAAACAGGGGTCATTAACTTGGACTCGGCAGACAAATCGGTTAACGAAGGTCGTTAACTTGGACATGGTCAACTGAGTGGATTTTCATAACTGGTAAACATGTGAAAGTTCAGGGTCTAAAGTGTAAAAAGTTGAAAAGGTTTGAAATTGGGCCTTGAACAAGTTCGGCCGAAGTTGTTGAACATGAAGTGTTACAATAAAAGATAACTTCGGGCGAAGTTGTTGGTCAGATATTGTCAAGATGTTGACAAGTTCTCCCGAACTTGTCTGAGTATATATAATGAAGTTCGCTGAAAAAATCATTTCATATGTTCTTAACTTCGAGCGAACTTAAAGTGCGATAAGAGAAATTTGTGATTTTGCAATCAAAGTACCGTTGTGCAGCCCAAATTGAGACCTATTCTAAGGGATTGGCACACTTACTAATATGGCAGAGGTAAAATCATCCATAAATTGATGTGTTTGAACTGTTTTGGACCGAAAATGTTAAAATCAGTAGATCTAGGGTCATTTTGAA
Organism: Scalesia atractyloides; assembly: GCA_947069175.1. Classification (NCBI taxonomy): domain Eukaryota; kingdom Viridiplantae; phylum Streptophyta; class Magnoliopsida; order Asterales; family Asteraceae; genus Scalesia; species Scalesia atractyloides. Next base: position 37,712,314 of record CAMTDV010000030.1, read on the forward strand.
CAAATTGAACGATGATAGATGGTAATAAACATGTAAACAACATAAACAAACCGAAAATTTGGACATTGGCCTGTTGTTGTTGTTGCAGGTTTTGTTGGGGAAGACGACAAGTTCGCCCGAACTTGTTGAAGTTGTTTTGAGACAACTTTGGGCGAAGTTGTCATCGTATTGAATAAAATTGAAAAATCACAACTTCGAGCGAAGCAATTCAAATCCCTGTTAAAATTCTGTAATCACAACAAGTTCGCCTGAACTTGTTTAAATTTGAAATAAAAGTGTGTAAATGACATGTTCGAGCGAAGTTGTGTAAAATTGTAATGTTTTGATATGTCAAGTTCGCCCGAACTTGATGTATTTTGTTGAAAAAATTGTGAAATTTGTCTAAGTGCTTGGTTTTCTTGTCCGCAGAATATTCAGCTTTCATTTTCGAAGTTCCACAATAAGTGCATATCTCTGGACGAAAAGATTTATCCTTCACTGGCTGCATTCTCAGAGATTCTTGAGTTTATGGGAAGAATTCCGATTACAAAGGCTATTACAGACAAGCATGTTGTGTATCGATCGAACGTATACTTTTTCTGGAATTCAACGACCTTTAATGAAGAGACAAATGTCATTACTTTGGTTGTTCGAGTCGAGAACGAAGATAAAGAGATTAAAGTTTCTGAAGCTGATATTCGAAGGGTTCTGGAATTCAACGACAATACTGATGATCTGATTTGCTTTGAAGAAAGGATGGTAAAAGGTTGTTTCTTCAGGATGGGATATAAAGGGCATGCAAATGAGCCAACATTGAAGAAAGGCGGTGTTCCTCTACCGTATAAGTTTCTTATTCACGTCATTATTCATGCTTTCAGCCACAGGAAAGTTGGTTTAGACGACATTCAGGATTATATGGCTTGCATGGTGACAGCGCTGGTGCTCAACAAGAAGTTTAACTTTTCGAAAGTGATTTTCAAGTTTATGTCGAAGAATATGGGCAAAGATAGACTGGTGATGTATCCAAGGTTCGTTCAGATGCTGATAGATGAAAAATTCAAAGACATTGCAAAAGATCCGAATGATATTCTTTATCTGAGCCACATGTACGAAACAACTTTGAAGAAGCTTAAGATATATCAGAAGCAAGATTCTGCTCCTATCGCAAAACCTGTGTTTGGTGCTATTATCAAAGCCGATTATATGTCACCACCTGAAAATAAATGGAGGAAGGATGGTAATGGAGACGATAAACACGAGGTTGAATTGTTAAAGAATTTCAAGGAGAAAAGAGGCGATTGGTATATTAAGAAAGTTGTTGTCATGGAGAACCCAAAACGAAAAAGGGCGTCAAAGAAAGTGGAAACTATGTTAATCGACGAGCCTGATGTTAATTTAGAGAATCCTCAAAATGTTGAAGGATCAAGCGCTGTAGTTAATGTTGAAAGTCAAGAAGTTGAGACTGGTACAACGGGTGGTGAACATGATGATGTTATTTCAGTGACTTCTGATAAAGATGATGAATCTTCTAAAGATTCTGCTGTCATTCGACAGAAAGAAGCAGAGAAAGAAAAAGAAGAAGAACGTTTGAAAAGCGCGGTGAAGATCTGTATATACCGTATGAGGTTTCTGATGAAGATAGACCAAATAAGAAATCAAAGCGCTAAAAATCAAAAGCTGGAGATTCAAAGAAAACAACAGGTTCTCCTAGTACTCAAGGAAAGAAAAAGCCTCAGAGTCGCAGGTATTTGAGTCAGAAAAAGAAGAAAGGAGATACACAAGAACCTCCTGTTTCTAATTTGCAAGATATTACGATAGTTGAAGATCTAGTTCCACCGACGACTGCAACTCAAGAACCACCGATTGTTATTGAAGTACCGGTTCAGAGCACACCTCAATCAACGCCAAAATCTGCTACAAAGGGTACTCCTAAAGTTGGTAACATTTGTCAAAAACGGGTTTTCCAAACCCGCTCCGTTTTGTAATCGAATATCAAGTTATAAATGTCACGTTGCGTATTTATGTCCATTTTAATTTTTATGATGCATAATTAATAAACAAACTAAACTATAAAAGTTATACTTGATAAAAAGTAAAAATAAAATAATTAAAAAGAAAATGAGGCTGTCGGGACTCGAACCCGGGTCAGCCGGAAAGAACTCCAAAGACTTATCACACACACACATCACCACTCCGCCACTTGTTGTTTTCTGTAAATGTTAGGAAACAATTAAATTTTATGGTCTACCATGAATCAACCGGTTACGCCAACTGTAACCGAAATTGGTCATCAAACGTCCAAAGACGTTTGATTTATCGCGGTTTACTGAGTTTAACCGATGTACCGACGCTTTCAATTAAGTTTGCTTTGAATGAACTTGAATTCTAGAAGTGAATCGGTTTTAATAACCAAAAACTTTCAATTCCAGAATTACTTCAATCTTTGTCCTCTCTCGCGACTCAAACACACTCTGCAAACTCTCAATTACATTTTCGCACAATTTTTTGTTCGCCGGAGAATCTAATTGGACTCGCCGGACTTTCGCTGGAAAACCGTATTCTCCATCAAAACAGTAAGTCTTTCAATTCTTTCGTGGTCTATCAATTGTTAAGCTATTGCTAACTCAGACCCTTCAGTCGGAATCAATTTCAGACGTCAATATCGGATAATTCCAGTTCGCCGGAAAACTTCTGAAAATCCTTATCTTCAGCTGTGAAACGGTATACACATTCAAACCTTCTGATAACTCTTGTTAATACTTCAATTCCTCTCATAGCTAATCAAAACTGTTAATTTATTCGTTCAGTAGAAATCCGTAAAAACAGAGCCGACGACTTGCCGGAATTCTGAGATAAATCAGTCTCCGGTATGTTTGCTTCTAAATATCGTCTCTGTCATTTCTTATTAGTCTGTTGAATGTTTGCCAATCAAATTAAACAAGGAACAATAGAGAAATCGTAAACTGTAAATCGGTAACGAAGAAGACGAAGTAGGTTGATTATAAGTTTAATAAAATTTGGATATTATCTCGGGTTAGACACACAGTCCAGCGGTGGACTGTGTGCACATACAAATCACACGCCGCGAGTTCGACTCTTGATACACACACCCTCTCTGTAATAAAGATGTTTTATTTTTCTAACTGAACCGGATTAACTTCCGTTAGATGTTAAGTATAATAAAAATCTGTATATTAACCAAGTTAGACACACAGTCCATCGGTGGACTGTGTGTAACGTTAAAGCACAGGTCCCGGGTTCGAGACCTGTTGACGACACCGGTTCGATGATTTAAAACATTTTTGAAAATAAAAGGATTTTGAATAAACTGAGTTAGTATATAAATATAATTAAAAACAGAATTAATTCGGGTTAGACACGTAGCTCAGTTGGTAGAGCTGCGTGCACGCGAACGGGGGTTCGAGTCCTGCCCGGCGCATACACTTACACAATAAAACCGGTCAAACAGTCAAACGGTCAACGGTCAACGGTCCACGCAAAAGTCAACATATTTTTACATTTTTATTTATTTAATTTAATTTAAAAATCAATTAAAAGGACTTAAAAATAATGTTTTTAAAGATAGGAAATAGCCTTAAACTCACAAAAATATATCTAAAAATCCTATTAAAATTATTAATAAAAATCCACTCATTTACTATATTTTCCGTTATTATTTAGGTTAGTTAATTCTCGTTGTTCAAATCTTCCAACTCGTGCGCATCTCATCATCTCCAACCGAACGCACCCAATGTGAGTGAATCTTTACAAATTCCCCGTTTTAATCACGTTTTTGGGGTGTATCATGTGTCTTACCATTTATTATATTTAAATCATTGTGCATACATCATATCATGAACAAATGTGTATTCAGTTTGTTTCAACTGTTGTGTGGTTATTGTTTGGATTTAATTTATTATTTTCAGTACATGCAATTTCATAGGCCGCCGCTCCCCATTACATTATGAGCGTTGAGCATGTTCCCCATTACATTATGAGCGTGAACCTGGCGTGCCAACATATGATCGGCTCCGTTTGATTGAGCCTTGATCGCACAGACATTTCATTTTCAGTACATGCAATACGGTCGGCTCCGTTTGATTGAGCCTTGATCGCACAGACATTTATCATTTTCAGTACATACATTTATCATATGACGTTCGTTCCCCATTTATGTTATTGTATGTTATTGTATGTTATAGTTTGTGGTTGTTATTGCTACTGTTTGATTATTTACATTTGCTCACTTATGATTATTGCACAATTTTTCCTTGATAAAATAACAAGAAAATCAATAATAAATGTTTATCTAACAAGGTTCACTCGCCAACTTATGTTGACCCAAAAACCCCCATTTTTACACATGATACAGGTGAACCAGCTGCAGCAAGAAACACATAGGATTGGCCTAGAAGAATAAACTGGTTTAGAGCTTGGATTGTTTAGTTGGTTATTTTTCTTTGTATTTGTATGGACATGTTTGGATTATTGAGAATGTAATTTTGACTTTAATAAATATGAAACATATTAGTAAATATCATGAGCTTTGGTGATAACCCAATTATGCCCCGACTCTTATTCCGCTGCGGGTCGGGGTGTGACAAAGTTACTCCGAGATCAAAGCAATCTACTCCACAAAGTGTCAGAGCTAAAGAGTTTAAAGATGCTTTCGGCGATATTCCAGATAAAGTTACTCATCAGGTCACAGCTGAAGATCTTGAAAATTGGTTTGAAGATACTCCAATAGATGTGTTAGAAAAAAGGATCAAAGCTCTGTAAGATAAACTTAAATAGAATGAAATCGAGAAAGAAGCTCTGGAGAATAAAGTGAATCAGAGTATGGTTGAAAAAGAAATTTTGCAAGACAAAGTTAAATTTCTCGAAGATGACAGAGGTTATATGAAAGCAATGGTTGATAGTTTGAGTGCTGCGAATGAACAATTGGAGAAAGAGATCGCTAAGCTTAGAACTGAAAGAGATAAAAATGATAGAAAGTTTTCCAGGCTACAGAAAGTGTTGACTAATAACTTGGGTATTGATTTCAGAGCAGAATATGAAAGACTCGATCTGCAAGAAGCCAAAGACTTTTGTGTGTTATTAGACCCTTAGAGCCTATACTATAGTTGATTAGAAATTTTTAAGATTTTTGTGTGTTACATGCCAAATTTCATGATGTTTATATGTTTTATGTTAAATGTTACATTCAATGTTGTGCAAGCATGTTCATAAGTATATATTATCATATAATGCCTATCATGAATCATATTCTCATAACATGTCATATCCATGAAAGCACACATCACATCATTTTCATGATTGTTTTTACAATGATTTTTGTATTTTCAAATCTCATCAAAGTGAGTTCTCATGACGGGCATGTAGTAACTGGAAGGTTACAAGTACCGGTAGTCGGAACGTCCTGTCTAGGCTTGGCATTCGTATAAATCCAAAATAAAGGACCAGTTTGCCTACCTGGGGACTAACGATGAGAGTACGAAGTACCTATTAGGCCAAAGCATGCTATACCAAACATCGTGTGAGCTAACCCCACTTTGAGTTGTCATTGTGTCTACACCTGGACACATTCCGACCATACATCTCGTAAACATATTTTGTGGTTTTCATTCGGGTCATGCGAGTGTTAAATCGCCAATACTAATGTGAATCCTACCAAGCTAATAGTCATGGGGGCCCACATGACTATACAGGTGAAGGTATGGGGGACATTTGAGGCCCAACATGAGCAAACCCAAGACATTATGGATGTAGTTGCATTATTGATATTTATGTTATTTTCATTTTCTTTAAGACACATGACACCTAAAAAGACTCCATAAACTCACAATCTTCTTATGTATGTTCCTGTAGATGTCGGCTAGACAACAACGAGGGGGTAAAAGATCAGGAAGGTCTCACGAACGCTTGGCCACACAAATCGCGAAACAAATGGCCGCGGTGCTTCCTGACATTGTGGTTCAAGTACAACAAGCTCTCGCCACAAATCCCACTAATCCTCCCCAACAAAATGACCAGAACATCGGCAACCCTCCTACCAGCAAGTGCTCATATAAACATTTCAAGTCTTGCGATCCTCCTAAATTTGAAGGGACCGAAGGTGTCACTGCTCTCCTCCACTGGTTTGAGGAAATGGAAAACACCTTCCTCAACTGTGATTGTCTTGAGGATCGCAAGGTACGATACGCAACCGGGAGACTATTTGGGGTAGCTCTCACCTGGTGGAATACTGAAAAGGGGAAGAGGGGAATTGATGATGCAATGGCCTTAACGTGGGAGGAGTTAAGGGAAATCATGACGAGGCGATTCTGTCCTAGGAGTGAGATTAAAAAGTTGGAGGACGAATTTCATTCTTTGAAGCAAAAGGAGGGAGATCATACTTCCTACAACAAGAGGTTCTTAGAGTTGAACCAAATGGTCCCTAACTTGTTTACCCCAGTTTACCGCTTAATTGAGCATTATATTCGAGGTCTTCCCTCGAAAATTCAAGATTCAGTTCTCAGCACCTCACCAGCAACACTTGAAGCTGCTATGGAACTAGCGACTGAACTGACTGAGAATCGAATTCGCAACGGTAAGTTTAAAGAGGAGAAGAAGAAAGCCCCCGTTGAGGGCCAAACATCAAACCATTCCACCTCCTCCTCTAAGTTTGCTAACAAGAGGAAGCGTAACACCAGAAACTTCGCTGTTACACAAACCAATTTCCCTATCCCTGCTGCACCCATTACCCAAGTCGCCCCTTCACCTGCACCATACTCTGGCCCATTACCAAAATGCAACCGTTGCCAATACCACCATTTTCCTGATCATCCTTGCCAACATTGCACCGGATGTGGTCGCGCAGGTCATACTGTTCAAACCTGTCGCATACCTCAGCGAACGAACCGCCACCAGCCTTCAACCCAAACCCACCAACAAATAATGGGTCAAGCCCAACAACCCCTACTATTACCACCTACCCAACATTTAGCCCAATCATACTATCAACCCAACTATCCCATGGTACAACCTATGCGGGCTTGCTACAATTGTGGAGACCCAAGCCACTTTAGAAACACTTGTCCAAGGTTGGTGAACATTATTCATGCTCAAGCCCAAGCCAATCCAGTGAATCAAGCTAACCAAGCTCCTCCACCTGCAAGAGGAAGAGCTTTCAACATCAACGCTAATCAGGCTAGAGCTGACGGCAATGTGGTTAACGGTACGTTCCTTATCAATGGTAGTTATGCATCCATGTTGTTTGATACTGGCGCGGATAAAAGTTTTGTGTCCTTAGAGTTTGAACCCATCCTAAACCAAAATCGTGATAAGCTCATGGAATCCATAACAGTAGAAGTTGCTGACGGGAAACCAGTCTCATTAAATTCTATCATACGCAACTGTACTCTCACGTTAAACGGTCACAATTTTCTAGTTGACCTCATTCCAATGAAGTTGGGAAGCTTTGACATTATAATTGGTATGGACTGGCTCAGCCAACATCAGGCTGAAGTTGTATGTCGCGAAAAGTTTATACGCATTCCTCTTTCAAACGGTCAGACTCTACGAATCTTTGGAGAAACCTCGTCGAAAGGGCTCAGATTAATGACCTGTCTTCAAGCTCAAAAATATCTTCGCAAGAATTATGTCGCGTTTTTAGCTCATATCGTCAAAAAGGGAACCATGGAGAAGAAACTTGAAGACATACCTGTAGTAAAAGATTTCCCGCAAGTTTTTCCTGACGACATTTCAGGACTTCCTCCAGTAAGAGAAGTCGAATTCCGCATTGATCTAATATCTGGTGCTACACCAGTTGCAAAGTCTCCTTATAGGTTAGCCCCCTCTGAAATGCAAGAGCTAGCCAGTCAATTGCAAGAGTTGACTGACAAAGGGTTCATACGCCCTAGCTCCTCGCCTTGGGGTGCACCTGTCCTTTTTGTAAAGAAGAAAGATGGATCGTTTCGCATGTGCATCGACTACAGAGAACTCAACAAGTTAACAATCAAGAATCGTTATCCATTACCTCGCATTGATGATCTTCTTGACCAACTTCAAGGCGCCAGCTGTTTTTCAAAAGTCGACCTTCGATCTGGTTATCACCAACTCAGAGTACATGAAGAAGACGTCCCAAAGACCGCTTTCCGAACTCGTTATGGTCATTATGAATTCATGGTCATGCCATTTGGTTTAACCAACGCTCCAGCTGTCTTCATGGATCTAATGAACAGAGTCTGCAAACCCTATCTCGATCGTTTTGTTATAGTCTTCATCGACGACATCCTCATTTATTCAAAGTCTAAGTCTGATCATGAGCGACATCTTCGACTCATCCTTACACTTCTAGAGAATGAAAAGCTTTACGCTAAATTCTCCAAATGCGAATTCTGGTTAAAAGAGGTACAATTCCTTGGACATGTAGTCAATGACAAGGGAATACATGTCGACCCCTCAAAGATCAAAGCGGTACAAGAATGGCAAGCGCCACGCACACCAACTGAAGTAAGATCATTCCTTGGTCTGGCTGGTTATTATCGCCGTTTTATTTCAAACTTCTCTCGCATTGCTATACCACTCACGGCTTTAACTCATAAGGGAAAACCTTTCATATGGGGACCCAAACAAGAAGAAGCCTTCCAAACCCTTAAACAAAAACTCTGTGATGCACCAATCCTCACTCTTCCTGAAGGTTGTGATGACTTCGTGGTTTATTGCGACGCTTCAGGGCAAGGACTAGGCTGTGTTCTAATGCAAAGAGGAAAAGTTATAGCTTATGCTTCGAGACAACTCAAGACTCATGAGAAGAACTACACCACCCATGACCTAGAACTTGGAGCCGTTGTGTTCGCTCTTAAGATATGGATACATTATCTCTACGGTACTAAGTGTGAAATATACACTGACCATAAGAGTCTTCAACATATCTTCAATCAAAAGGAGTTAAACATGAGGCAACGAAGATGGGTCGAACTTCTAAATGACTACGACTGTGAAATTCGGTACCACCCTGGCAAGGCAAATGTGGTGGCTGATGCACTCAGTCGAAAGGGTTATGCGAACTCCATACATCTTCTATGTTCGCAAATCGTAACCGACATTAAAGATCAAATTCGAGAAGCCCAACCTGTTTCAGTAACGGAAGACGACGTACGAAAGGAGCTGTCCTGTGGAGCTGAACTTAAAATTGAAACTAAATCTGACGGTATTCTGTACTATCTAGATCGCATCTGGATTCCTGACCACAACAACCTTCGTGAATTTCTTATGAATGAGGCTCACAAAACGCGATACTCTATACACCCTGGAGCCGATAAGATGTATCAAGACCTTCGATATACCTATTGGTGGCCTGGAATGAAAAAAGATATTGCTGTTTTTGTTTCCAAGTGCCTTACATGTTCCAAGGTAAAAGCTGAACATCAAAGACCCTCAGGACTTCTGGTCCAACCTGAAATACCTGTATGGAAGTGGGAAAACATAACCATGGACTTCATTACAGGGTTACCTCGCACTTCTGGTGGGTATGACACTATATGGGTAATCATCGATCGACTTACAAAATCAGCTCACTTTATTCCTATCCGCGAAGATTTCAAGAACGAAAAGTTAGCTCGTATTTATATCAACGAAATCGTAAGCCGACATGGTGTACCGTTAAGCATTATTTCAGATCGTGATGGTCGTTTCACTTCACGAACATGGCAAGCAGTACAAGCCGCTTTAGGTACGCGATTAGATCTCAGTACCGCCTATCATCCTCAAACTGATGGACAATCTGAACGCACCATTCAAACTCTTGAAGATATGCTTCGAGCATGCGTCATAGACTTCAAGGGAAATTGGGACGCTCATCTACCATTAGTTGAATTTTCGTACAACAACAGCTATCATTCAAGTATCGGCATGGCACCTTTTGAAGCGTTATATGGTCATAAGTGCCGATCTCCAGTATGTTGGCACGAAATTGGGGAAGCTCAAATCACTGGTCCAGAATTGATTCAAGAAACCACAGACAAGATCCATCAAATTCGAAACAATCTTCTAGCGGCTCAAAGTCGTCAAAAGAGTTATACAGATAAACGACGAAAACCCTTGGAGTTTAACATTGGTGATCATGTACTTTTAAAAGTATCACCGTGGAAGGGAGTAGTTCGTTTTGGTCAAAAAGGCAAGCTAGCACCACGCTACGTAGTACCTTTCAAGATACTCGAAATAGTAGGACCTGTAGCATACAAGCTTGATCTACCAGAAGAACTCAACAGAATTCATCCCACGTTCCACGTATCAAACTTGAAGAAGTGCCTCGCTGATGAGAACCTCCATATTCCTCTGGAAGATATTCAGATTGATGAATCTATGCATTTTGTTGAAAGACCAGTAGAGATCATGGACTTCGGAGAAAAACGTCTTCGACGAAGTCGCATTCCAATTGTTAGGGTACGCTGGGAGTCGAAACGGGGACCTGAGTTTACTTGGGAACGTGAAGACTCAATGCGTGAAAAATACCCGCATCTTTTTCCTACTACTACTACTTAAATTTCGGGACGAAATTCCTAAAAGTAGGGGATACTGTAACATTTGTCAAAAACGGGTTTTCCAAACCCGCTCCGTTTTGTAATCGAATATCAAGTTATAAATGTCACGTTGCGTATTTATGTCCATTTTATTTTTTATGAGACATAATTAATAAACAAACTAAACTATAAAAGTTATACTTGATAAAAAGTAAAAATAAAATAATTAAAAAGAAAATGAGGCTGCCGGGACTCGAACCCGGGTCAGCCGGAAAGAACTCCAAAGACTTATCACACACACACATCACCACTCCGCCACTTGTTGTTTTCTGTAAATGTTAGGAAACAATTAAATTTTATGGTCTACCATGAATCAATCGGTTACGCCAACTGTAACCGAAATCGGTCATCAAACGTCCAAAGATGTTTGATTTATCGCGGTTTACTGAGTTTAACCGATGTACCGACGCTTTCAATTAAGTTTGCTTTGAATGAACTTGAATTCTAGAAGTGAATCGGTTTTAATAACCAAAAACTTTCAATTCCAGAATTACTTCAATCTTTGTCCTCTCTCGCGACTCAAACACACTCTGCAAACTCTCAATTACATTTTCGCACAATTTTCTGTTCGCCGGAGAATCTAATTGGACTCGCCGGACTTTCGCCGGAAAACCGTATTCTCCATCAAAATAGTAAGTCTTTCAATTCTTTCGTGGTCTATCAATTGTTAAGCTATTGCTAACTCAGACCCTTCAATCGGAATCAATTTCAGACGTCAATATCGGATAATTCTAGTTCGCCGGAAAACTTCTGAAAATCCTTATCTTCAGCTGTGAAACGGTATAGACATTCAAACCTTCTGATAACTCTTGTTAATAATTCAATTCCTCTCGTAGCTAATCAAAATTGTTAATATATTAGTTCAGTAGAAATCCGTAAAAACAGAGCCGACGACTTGCCGTAATTCTGAGATAAATCGTTCTCCGGTATGTTTGCTTCTAAATCTGTCATTTCATATTAGTCTGTTGAATGTTTGCCAATCAAATTAAACAAGGAACAATAGAGAAATCGTAAACTGTAAATCGGTAACGAAGAAGACGAAGTAGGTTGATTATAAGTTTAATAAAATTTGGATATTATCTCGGGTTAGACACACAGTCCAGCGGTGGACTGTGTGCACATACAAATCACACGCTGCGAGTTCGACTCTTGATACACACACCCTCTCTGTAATAAAGATGTTTTATTTTTCTAACTGAACCGGATTAACTTCCGTTAGATGTTAAGTATAATAAAAATCTGTATATTAACCAAGTTAGACAAACAGTCCAGCGGTGGACTGTGTGTAACGTTAAAGCACAGGTCCCGGGTTCGAGACTTATTGACGACACCGGTTCGATGATTTAAAACATTTTTGAAAATAAAAGGATTTTGAATAAACTGAGTTAGTATATAAATATAATTAAAACAGAATTAATTCGGGTTAGACACGTAGCTCAGTTGGTAGAGCTGCGTGCACGCGAACGGGAGGTCTCGGGTTCGAGTCCTGCCCGGCGCATACACTTACACAATAAAACCGGTCAAACAGTCCAACGGTCAACGGTCAACGGTCAACGCAAAAGTCAACATATTTTTACATTTTTATTTATTTAATTTAATTTAAAAATCAATTAAAAATACTTAAAAATAATGTTTTTAAAGATAGGAAATAGCCTTAAACTCACAAAAATATATCTAAAAATCCTATTAAAATTATTAATAAAAATCCACTCATTTACTATATTTTCCGTTATTATTTAGGTTAGTTAATTCTCGTTGTTCAAATCTTCCAACTCGTGCGCATCTCATCATCTCCAACCGAACGCACCCAATGTGAGTGAATCTTTACAAATTCCCCGTTTTAATCACGTTTTTTGGGGTGTATCATGTGTCTTACCATTTATTATATTTAAATCATTGTGCATACATCATATCATGAACAAATGTGTATTCAGTTTGTTTCAACTGTTGTGTGGTTATTGTTTGGATTTAATTTATTAATTTCAGTACATGCAATTTCATAGGCCGCCGCTCCCCATTACATTATGAGCGTTGAGCATGTTCCCCATTACACTATGAGCGTGAACCTGGCGTGCCAACATACGATCGGCTCCGTTTGATTGAGCCTTGATCGCACAGACATTTATCATTTTCAGTACATACATTTATCATATGCCGTTCGTTCCCCATTTATGTTATTGTATGTTATTGTATGTTATAGTTTGTGGTTGTTATTGCTACTGTTTGATTATTTACATTTGCTCACTTATGATTATTGCACAATTTTTCCTTGATAAAATAACAAGAAAATCAATAATAAATGTTTATCTAACAAGGTTCATTCTCCAACTTATGTTGACCCAAAAACCCCCATTTTTACACATGATACAGGTAAACCAGCTGCAGCAAGAAACACATAGGATTGGCCTAGAAGAATAAACTGGTTTAGAGCTTGGATTGTTTAGTTGGTTATTTTTCTTTGTAACTGTATGGACATGTTTGGATTATTGAGAATGTAATTTTGACTTTAATAAATATGAAACATATTAGTAAATATCATGAGCTTTGGTGATAACCCAATTATACCCCGACTCTTATTCCGCTGCGGGTCGGGGTGTGACAAAGTTACTCCGAGATCGAAGCAATCTACTCCACAAAGTGTCAGAGCTAAAGAGTTTAAAGATGCTTTCGGCGATATTCCAGATAAAGTTACTCATCAGGTCACAGCTGAAGATCTTGAAAATTGGTTTGAAGATACTCCAATAGATGTGTTAAAAAAAGGATCAAAGCTCTGTAAGATAAACTTAAATAGAATGAAATCGAGAAAGAAGCTCTGGAGAATAAAGTGAATCAGAGTATGGTTGAAAAAGAAATTTTGCAAGACAAAGTTAAATTTCTCGAAGATGACAGAGGTTATATGAAAGCAATGGTTGATAGTTTGAGTGCTGCGAATGAACAATTGGAGAAAGAGATCGCTAAGCTTAGAACTGAAAGAGATAAAAATGATAGAAGGTTTTCCAGGCTACAGAAAGTGTTGACTAATAACTTGGGTATTGATTTCAGAGCAGAATATGAAAGACTCGATCTGCAAGAAGCCAAAGACAAAGCTGAAAAAGAATTGGCAGAATAGGGAAAGGGTAAGGATTGTTGATAGTATTCCTAAACCAACAGAGGAGCCTGTGATTGAAAAGATTGTTGAAACAGAAAAAGCTCCAGAATCTGAAATCGTTCTTGAAGATGTTTCTGTTGTTGAATCTCAGGAAGCAGAAAGAATGATGAATTAGTAAAATCTTCTGAGTTAGAAAAAGAAACAGAAGAGAAAGATGAAGATGATAATAAAGATGACGACCCTGCAGGTGATGATACAAAAGATGATTCAGATCACGATGATGGTGGCGATGATGGTCAGGGTGGCGTTGGTCTAAAGATTGATTCGGCTAAGGTTCACACTGATTTTGATTTTGAATCCTTAATAAATGATTAAGTGAATATGGAGGATGATCAGAGTAAGGGGGAGCACACAGAGCAAACAGGGCCTCAAGATTGACGAAGGAATCATGAGTCAGATTGATGTGGATTTGTTAAAACAAAAGATTGACGAAGTGGTGAAACAAGGCAATATCCCTAAACGTTATACTAAAGAACAGATTGTTGAAGCAAAGAAGTCGTGGTTTAAAGAGATGCCTAAAGAAAGAAAGTTCAAGCGACCACTGGCATTCTTTAATCGTGATAAAGACAAATCTCTTGGTGATATTCTGAGTTGGGGGTGGATTAGAGAACTTGACGTTTATGCTATAAAGAGAGAGTTCGGGGTGCTATACTTCATACATCTTACTGATATAAAGACGTTACTATTTTGGGATGTTGAAGAGTTGGTGCAAACAAGAAACATTAGTCTTCGAATGAAGTTCAATGAACAACGGCTATGGAGAGTTATAAAGTTTGAAGCTTCTAGAGGTTTTGAGTTATGGAAGCCGTTTATTCCGAAACGTAGAATCAAGATCGATAAAAAGACGGATGTTAAAGATGTTACGCTGGTGATGAAAAGGCCAAGAGTGATGAAAAATATGCCACTGAAACCTATTGAACAAGATTTTCATCCTTACTTTCTATGGTGGCAAACGGATCCCGAAACAAGTGAAGCAGTGATAGTGTTACAATCTGATGAAACGTGGGATATCACTAAAGAAAGATCCTGAATGCATCGAACGAAGAAGAATTTGGGGATTGTGGCGAACTATACGTATACTAGACCCGATGTGGCTAGTCAATTGTTCAAGAGAAGATGTGAAATGTTTATTCTTCAACAAGATTTGTTTTGATAAACGTGAAGAAGTTCAAGCTAAACAATACCAAGGTGTGATCAATGTATGTTATGCACACAGTATTAACTCTGGTCATATGTGGGAATCAAGATGGAGAGAGTTAGAAAGAGAAGAGTTTTTGAAAGAGGAAAAGCGTCTTGAGAAGATACATGAAAGGGGTAGAGAGGCAAGGCTCGGAAGATTTCAGTTTATGAAGTGGGCACCTCCTACTGACCAAACGCCTATTCCTAAGCAAGAAAGAATACAAAAGTAGTACAAGAACTTCTTTGGAAGATGTTAAAGATTGAAGACTGATTAAGACTGCGACAATATCCAAGGGGGAGTCTGTTGATACATGATGTCTATTGTCTAGGTCTTGGATAGAGTCTGTGTGATTAGGGTTTGAAATTGTTAGATTTGAAATATTTATGATTGTAAAGGACCAAGTTCAGCCGAAGTTATGCTTAGGAAGGACAAGTTCGCCCGAACTTGTCCTAGCCATTTCATACTTCGAGCAAACGTGATACCCTATATATATGTGTCTTGGGTCTTTCATTGTTGTAACTTTGCATTCTAGACGGCGAAGCTCTGTCTGTTTGGATTCTTGATGTAATATGATTTTGGACTAATAAACATACACTTTAAACAGTAAATCTTGTGTATTCGATTAACAATTCACGTAATTTCCGCTTACAATGACTTTAGATACAAATTATGTTCCTAAGCAGTGGAGGAGCGATCCTAACATTATAATATATATAGATTATGTCCAGAGTCCGTTAAATACATCATAGAGGTCAAGCAGGGGAATGAAAACCTCATTATATGATTCACAAAAGCACTATGTTTATCAACATAGTTGATAAACCCGGTTGGTCATGAATAAACAGAAATAAAATAAATCTAAAAGCATAAAAGTGAGGTGTGGAACTTAATTCGGAAAGCCATAACTCCCATCGTTCTTACACTTGCTAGAACGCAAGTTCATCCAAATTGAGGATGTGAACTTGGTTAGCTTTCACACTTAGTACAAAAGAAAAAGTAAGGGAAGAATCACAAGAACAATAAGGTAGTAGTGAGCTAAAACTAACTTAGGATGGCTGAGAGTATTCTGCCAAAATTCTGGAAATTCAGAGAGAAAGTGAGAAGATTCGGAAAGTTAAAGGAGTGAAGGTGTGCTCATATTTATAGCGGAGAAGCTGCTGGTAGCTTCACTTCGTTCGAAGTGTGTTTACTTCGTACGAAGTGAATTCACTTCATGCGAAGTGAACTTGGCTTATGCAAGGAGACTTCACTTCGTACGAGGTGAGTTCACTTTGTGCGAAGCGAGTCCAGTTCGCACGAGGATGTTAGGTTGGGCCGTTTTTACGTATTTTAGCTGGTTTTTAAGCATTTCAAGTATAAAGGTGTAATGTATGAGTATTGCACATATAACAAGTGTTGGTTTGCATGAAAACATGTATTTAAATGATTGATTGTATGTATAAAAAGTATGTATAAGGTATGAATTTCATTATGATCAAAGTATCGGATTACAAAGTTGGCAACAAAATACGAACAAGGTATGAATACAAGTTTCCATAAATAGAAATACGATTACACTTTCTAAATAAGGAAAGTACAAAAACGAAGCATTATATTCTCCCCTACTCTTGAAAATTTCGTCTTGAAATTTATTCAAGAGGAAGAGTCAATGAAAAGGTGCGGATGCTTGGTCTTCATTTCACCCTCGAGTTCCCAAGTGAATTCAGCGCCACATTTGCCTTCCCATTAAACCTTGACTATGGGAATGCGGTTGCACCTAAGTTGTTTGGTTCCTCGCTCCATGATTTCGACCGATTTTTCCACAAAGTGTAAGGACTCGTTGATTTGAAGATCGTCGAGTGGAACTTGAAGTCCTTCTTCAGCTAGACACTTCTTCAAATTTAAAACGTGAAATGTCAGATGGACATTGTTGAGTTCTTGAGGTAGATCCAGTCGATACGCTACCTTGCCAATCCTTTCGAGAATCTTGAAAGGACCTATGAAGTGATGAGCGAGTTTGCCTTTCTTACCAAATCGAACCACACCCTTCCAAGGGGATACCTTGAGAAGTAAATGATCACCAACATTAAATTCCAGAGGCTTACGTCTCTTGTTAGCGTAACTCTTTTGTTGGCTTCTAGCTTTGAGTAGGTTGTCACGAATCTGCAAGATCTTGTCTGTTGTCTCTTATATAAGCTCGGAACGCTGATTTGAGCTTCTCCGATCTCATGTCAACAAATAGGCGAACGACACTCACGACCATACAATGCTTCGAACGGTGCCATTTAGATATTAGCATGATAACTGTTGTTGTATGAGAATTCTACCAAAGGCAAGAGTGAATCCCAGTTGCCACCAAAATCGATTATGCAAGAGCGAAGCATATCCTCTAGAGTTTGGAAAGTATGCTCGGTTTGATTATCGGATTGAGGATGGAAAGCGGTACTAAGGTTAAGATGGGTACCAAGGGCTTTTTGAAAAGTTTGCCAAAGACGCGAGGTGAATCGACCATCACGACCGGAAATGATGTCAATGGGAATACCATGACGATAAATGACTTCATCCGTGTAGATACGAGCCAATTTCTCGACTTTGAAATCTTCAAGAATGGAAGAAAATGAGCGGATATGGTTAGACGATCGATGATCACCCGAATGCTATCATGACCAGACGAAGTACGAGGAAGCTTGGTGATGAAATCCATAGCTATACTCTCCAATTTCCAGACAGGAATCTCTGGTTGTTAGAGTAAGCCGGAGGGACGTTGATGTTTGGCTTTCACCTTGGAACAAGTGAGACATTTAGAGACGTAGAGGGCGATATCTTTCTTCATGCCAGGCCACCAATAAGACATACGGCGGTCTTGGTACATCTTGTCGGCGCTAGGATGAATGGAATATCATGATTTGTGAGCTTCCTTCATCAAGAAGTCACAGAGGTTGTCACAGTTTGGAATCCAGACATGGTTGAGATAGTAAAGAATACCGTTAGCTTTAGATACGAGTTGATCTTCGGCACCACATTTCATCTCATTATATACGTTGTTCTCGTTAATGGATGGGTATTGTGTGTCACGAATGCGATCACGAAGTTTGTTCAAGATTTGGAAACAACGAACATTCTTCACATGAGTTTTACGACTAAGAGCATCAGCCACGACATTCGCCTTACCAGGATGGTAGCGAATCTCGCAATCGTAGTCCTTGGGCAACTCTAACCATCAACGTTGACGCACGTTGAGCTCTTTTTGGTCAAAGATGTGATGAAGGCTCTTATGGTCGGTGAAGACCACACACCTAGTACCATAAAGGTAGTATCGCCAAATCTTTAACGCAAAAATAACTGCACCAATTTCAAGGTCGTGGGTAGTGTAGTTCTTCTCATGGTTCTTGAGTTGTCTCGAAGTGTACGCGATAACCTTGTCTCGTTGCATAAGGACACAACTAAGACATTGGTTAGATGCATCACAATACATGACGAAATCGTCGTTACCATCGGGAAGAGCCAGAATAGGAGCATTGCAAAGCGTGTCCTTGAGTGTTTGAAAAGATTTTCTTATTCAGAACCCCAAACAAAAGGTTTATCTTTTTTAGTCAAGGAATTGAGGGGAACGACGATTTTCAAAAAGTTGGAGATGAACCAACGGTAATAACCCGCCAATCCAAGAAACGAACGAATTTCGGATATAGATTTCGACGCAATCCAGTTCTTGAGGGCTTTGATTTTTTCGGGATTGATGTGGATGTCTTTATCGTTCACAACGTGACGGAGAAATTGAACTTTTGTTAGCCAAAATTCACACTTGGATAATTTGGCGTATAGTCTTTCATTACGTAGGAGTTCGAGGATTAGACTCAAATGTCGCTAATGTTTGTCTTGGGTTTTGGAGTAGATGAGAATATCGTTTATGAAAATGATCACGAAGCGATCCAAGTATAACTTACACACACGGTTCATCAAATCTGTAAAGACCGTAGGTGCATTGGTTAAACCGAAAGGCATGACTATGAATTCGTAATGACCATATCTAGTACAAAAGGCGGTTTTAGGAATGTCCTTTTCGAGCCGAAGTTGATGATAGCTAGAACGAAGGTCGATTTTAGAGAAACAAGTTGCGCCTTGGAGTTGATCGAAGAGGTCATCAATGCGGGGAAGTGGATAACGGTTCTTGACGGTGAGTTTGTTAAGTTCACGATAGTTGATGCACATATGAAAAGAACCATCCTTCTTCTTGACAAAGAGGACTGGAGCGCCCCAAGGAGAAGTACTAGGGCGGATAAAGCCTTTATCAAGTAATTCTTGAAGTTGGCTTGATAGCTCTTGCATCTCCGAAGGTGCGAGACGATACGGGGATTTAGCAACAGGTGTAGCGCCAGGGATGAGGTCAATGCGAAAATCAATGGGTCGAGGAGGAGGAGGACCAGGTAGGTCTTCGGGAAAGACGTCGGGAAATTCGCAAACGACTAGAACATCACTCACGCCTTTTCCTTTGTCCTTCTTTTCCACAACGTGGGCAAGAAAGGCAAAGTACTCTTTGCGCAAGTACTTATTCTTTTGAGTACACGACATGAGTTTGAGACCCTTTGAAGGTTTCTCACCATAGACGTGTAACGAATCACCAGATGGAAGATGAAGACGGATAAATTTCTCCGAACAGACAACTTCAACATGAACTCGCCCAAGCCAATCCATGCCTACTATGATATCGAATCTACCCAATTGCATGGGTATGAGATTGATTGAAAACCTATGACCGTTGAGATTAAGTGTAACATTTGTCAAAAACGCGGGTCGGGGTGTGACATTAAGGGAACAATTAGAAAGGACGAAATCGACGGTGATTGATTTACCATTAGCGACTTCGACATTAAACAATTTTGGCAACCTAGAACGTCTACACTTAAGCGATGGTTCAAATTCAACGGATACATGACTTTATTCGCGCCAGTATCAAATAAACATGAAACATATACATCGTTTACTAGAAACGTACGTTAATGACGTCGTTGTTGTTTTGAGCCTAAGCGGCAATGATGACAAAAGCTCGTCCACACAGAGCTTGCTGCTGGTTGTTGTTAGGTTGGGGACAAATGTTGTTGAGATGATTTGGGTCGCCACATTTGTAGCAAGCGCGGCCGTTATTAGTTGGCTGTTGGGTCTGGTTTTGGGCAGGTGGTTGGGTTTGGTTACCTTTTGGCCAAATCGGCAGTGGGTGTTAAAGTACCCAAACCTATTGCACGTAGTGCAAAGGCGGCATGGTGCGGTGGTAGGGTGATGGTAGGTGCAAGTATTACACCGAGGAAGAGTCCCAATGTAAGCTTGTTTGGTTGGCTCGTGGTTTTGGGTTATGGCTAGTTGTTGTTGTGAGGGTTTGGCGGAGTAACAACTGCATAATCTCGGTTTGACGCCTTACGTTTCTTACCGTTGGGTTTGGGTGAGGGTTTGGATGGTTCGGCGATTGGCTGGGTGGTGGCTTGGTGAACCATTTGGTAGAACCCTTTGTTTCGTAGGTTTCATCCAAAATTCGGTTATGGTTAAACTTGGCGGCTAAATGGTAGGTATCCTCAAGGGTTTTGGGTTGAGCCGACTCAACGTAGTTGGAGAAGGAAGAAGGAAGGGCTCGAATGTATTTGGCTATGGCCTTGTCGGTGGAATTGACTTGGCCAGGGCAAAGTATGCTAAGTTGTTTGAACCTAGCGGTGAGACCTGTATTGTCACTCCCAATTGGTTTGAGGTTCCAAAACTCGTTCTCGAGTTGTTGGAGCTCGTGGGGAGGACAGAACTCATTGTTCATGAGATTCTTAAGTTCGGTTCAAGGGAGTGCCTTGGGTAGTACTAAACCCCCGTAGGTGTACATATATTTACCATAGGTGCCGCCCTCTTTCACAAAAAAAAAATAACTTTTTACGAATTTGTTGTTTTGTTAATAACTTGCATTCATTACCTTTTAAAAATTTTGAATATACAATTTTTTTCTTGACATTCCAATATAAAATTTGTTGAAAACTAAGTTATATTCAAAACACAGTATTATTTTTTTAGTATTGTAAGCTATACAAATACCAATATCACTAGTACCTTTACGAACCGAACTGAATCCAACCGAACGACATCAATACCAATATTTGTATTATAAAAAACGATACCATTATACATTGCATACACCTTTAACTTATTTAATTTATACCTTAAAAAATCAGAAAATGCAGATGTGCTTAGTTATTTTTCTCAACATTCTAGTATAAATTTATAGAGTAAATTGTGGTTTTGGTCCCTGTGGTTTATAGCCCATTGCAATATTTTACAAAATCCAAATGTCTTGCAATTTACATACCAATGTTTCTATTTTATTGCAACCACCAAACTAACTTTATCCACCTTCTAATTAAATTCTAGCCACATGAGAGACATGTGATGGGCAAATACGTAATTAAACATCAACATTGAAGAAAACAAATAATTTTTAAGTCCAAAAGCATTACAATATACAATCCTATTTAACATATCACTTTAAAGGAATAAATTTATAATTTGATGGTTTTCCTAAAATGTGAATCATATATAATGAGAGTATTATTTTTTTATAAGGTAGAGGTTTGTGGTTGCATAATTTTCCTACTATAGATGATAGCATCACAACATCGAAGAGTATAGCGGTTGCATTGTGTTATTATTTAGCTTTCTATCGATGCAGTCCGTATGATGTAAATTAGAGATTATAAAGTTATTTTTAATACTTTTAAGGGATGTGTGATGTGTAATAATATACATAAAACAAATGAGAGCTTTGTAGCTGCTATAGTTGAATTGTTCCTACTCTCTTCCAAAGCTTTTAAATTTGCCTATGCAAATCAAATAAAAATAAACGCACAAAATCTGGAATTGTATATTGTTCTATACAGCAATATATACGAGTCATGTTTTAGGAAAATTATCAAATTATAAATTTATGTTGTATACTTTCCAAATTAATTAATATCTGTTTCCTTCAATTTTGATGGTAGTTATGTATTTGTCTCTTATTTGACTAGGATTTAGCTAGAAAATGGATGAAGTTAGTTTGATGGAGTGAAATTGCAATAAAATAGAAAGCTTGGTATGTAAATTACAAAACATTTGAGTTTTGTAAAATATTGCAATGGGCTATAAACCACAGAGACCAAAACCGCAATTTACTCAAATTTATATTTTTATGATTTTTTATTTTGATATGATTTGTTTGGATATTTTCTCACCACTTAGTACCAATAAATAGCAGTTCTATAATAATAACTTGTACGGAATTTATAAAAGGTAGTAAAGATACATTTTATCATAATATATTTATACGAAATTTATAAATGAAATTCAATAAATTTTATATAAAGTGAAATTCAACAAATTCTATACAAATTCTAGGTTTTTAAGAGTTGATATATTTATGTTGGAAATAAAGGTGTATAACTATCTGCTCGAGTTTTTTACCGATGCACAAGGTTTTATTTTTACTGTGTAATAGCAAATACAACGATGCGTCTGGCTCGTGTGTTTTTGTTGTCAATTTTAACTATGTAGATGCATAAATGTTATTAAAAAACACCAATCGACATTAAAACTGTTTTTTAACGAGGTTTGTGAATTAATTATAAATAAAAAACTGTTTAAAAAAACCCTATACGCAGCGCTTAAGTCAATACGCAATGCATAGGGGATGAACTGTTGCGTATGTGCTGCTCTTAGCCTATAGTGCAGCATTTAGGTTTAAAGTTGCTGAGTTTAAGTTCTTGCTTCCCCTATTTTGTCCAAATACGATATGTAGTGCGTACCCCATAGTGGCCCATACCTTTTTTAATTTATTAAATTTTAGGTTATCACCCGGGATTGCTTTCCGGGCTCGAGAAATTTACTTATGTAAAGAATGGTAGGCTTTGAAGCACCAACTTCTTGAGCAAGGATAACCTACATAAGAAAATATGGATATTTTATTCAAGAAAAATTAAAATAAAATGGAAATATTATAGAAGGAAATTAAAATTCACCATGTTAACTGGAGCGTGCATTCCACAACAACATGAGATGCTTTCTTACCCATTAGCTAAATAAAATAGTTAAAACATAAGAGACAGTTAATTTTACACTCAAAATCAAGGTATTTGTCTAAAACCTAATTCTAATTTTGACTTTATCTAGTGTCAAAATATTCAAATATTGAAGCAATAAACATTTAAAATCTCAAACTTATTAATAAAATTAAGTTGTGTACCTTACTGTAGAAGTCAACCGGAAGAAAAGCGAGTATTCCAACACTGTCTCGGGTGCTCGTTTCACATCCACAGTCACCTCTATGTGACATACAAACCAACATATCAATCGCATCAGTCACCTAAAATCACATGTTATTCAATAAAAAAAAGAAAAAGAGAATTACCTGACAAAGAAGGCAGAGGCTAATAACTTCAAAGACGGTAAGACACTGAAGGTTCCATGTGATTATATTGGTCTGACCATTCCATTGTGCTTCTATTTTATTACGTTTAAAATATTAGTAGTTCTTCGTGCATAGCATTGAGAAGTGTCAGCTCAGAGAGGAAATGTAAGGTGAAATAGAATCTAGACGATCAAACACGTACCCATTGCATAATATAATAGTTCAAAATGGATTGCAAACATGGAACAATGTGATATTGGAGGACTGGTACCAGTGAGATTGAAGGCTAGAAGTTGAATGTGAGAAAGGAACAGAAGAGTTACAATCCCACTGCCTAAATGGTTTTTACAATGCCAGTTATGCCCTTAGGACATGTTAGCTAATGACAAAAAAAATCAATAAAAAGTACATGCTCAAAAGCTAACAATGTAAAAGAATCTCAATTTTCTTGATTCGTCACCTAAACTTGTTTTTCTCTATAAATAGTCTTATAGAACATAATTTAAGACTTACTTTATTTGAGACTTGCCTTTAGGATCTCACTTAGTTCGTCTTATAGCATCTTCATTTATTTCCACCTATAAACGTCATTACCTTTTTTAATTTAGTAAATATTAGATTGGTACTTGTTTGGGTTTGATTTGATTCAACTCAAACTGGTTTATTCAATGCTTTAAAACCTCAATAATTGCAGAGAAGAAGGTTTTTTTTTTTGAACGGCTAACTGTTTTCCACGTGTAAACCCACCATTTCGGAGTTATGTCCAAAGGCCGACTAATCGACCACCGCTAGAAAGTGTAGCACACCTCTGATGCACAGAAACCCCGTAGAATAGGTAAAATTGCCCTCCCCCCCTTGGACTCGAACATGGGTAAAACCCCAGGTCAAGCCTTCACCGAGATGGGAACAACCACTAAAACCTCAATAATTGCAGAGAAGAAGGTTTATCAGAGTTTTTTTCCCAAAGTGGTGTTGAGGGCAAAAATTAGTGTTCATTCAAAACTATTTACCAAAATAGTGTTTTCTCTTATTTTTATTTCCATTTTTATTAATTCATTCATTTATTAGAATAAAAAATTAGGAAAAATAGGCAAACTTCCTAAAAAATTTCGAAATAAGGCAAATTTCCTTCGAACATGTTTCAACAAATAAGGCAAATTTCCTTCAAATGCATGTTTCAACGTTTCAGTGAGTCATTTTTTTTTTTGTTCTTTTATTATATTTTTTATCTTTTTATTTAATTAACCATATATTTGTGTTTGTATTTTGGTTTTTCCAATCGTTAGTTTTATTATATTTAATTTAATTTATAATTATCAGCTCAACTATATTTATTTTTCTATTAGTCACGAATCATCTAAAAATGTAGCTAAACAATGAAATAAAAAACATCAAAAAGCTAATCAAATATTAAAGTTGACCCATTACCGGTTTCATTATCGAATACAAACAAAACGAAAAATGTCAAATAAAATCGAGTCACAACCGATCTCATTTTAAACAGATGAAAAGAAAACATGTAAAAAAACCCCAACCAATTTAGTGATCATTATTCATTCTTCTAGGCTTAGAGGGACATCTTGCTCGGTTATGGCCAGGTCGTCTACAAATACCACAAAGAACAGTCCTTTTCTTCTCTTTAATATCCATTCCATTATGTAGCCTTGTTGAGCGAGGACAACCCTTTTTCTCTCGTTTTAGATCTGAATTGGGAAGTAATTCTTTAATAGATGATGGTTGTGGCCAGTATGCTTCATGAGGGAGTGGCGAAAACTCATATGACCAAGTAGCACAATAATCAACAATTGAGTAGCATTTATGAACATATTGTCAAGTGTTTAAAGAAAGATTGGCACATGCGCTCCAGATATGAGAACACGGATACTTGAATATCTCCCACTTACCACATGTGCAAGTTTTTTGTTCCAAATTAACTATTTGGACATTTTTCCCCTTTTGAGTTATCACCTCAAATATTCCTTTTTGTCGGTTAAATGATCTTAGAGAATGTGCACTAGCTTTTTACATCAAAGCTGCTTGTTTTGCAGCAACATGGGGAGTATACACATCTCCGTTAGCTTGAGCACTAGATCCCATAGGACGCCTCACATCAAAATAGTTAACCAATCTATAAAATGTAAGTTGAACACATGCCGTGATTGGTAAAAAACGAGCACCTTTAAGTACACTGTTGAATATCCCTGACAAGTTTGTAGTAAGCAACCCATATCGCTTTCCACCATCATGTGCAAGTGTCCATTTATCAAGTGCATAACTCTCAAGCCATTGACGAGCTTGTCGATTTATTTTCCCAATTTCTTCCATAATGGAGTTGAACTTTCGAATTTGATTTTGACTCCCAGCACGGTAAGCTAAAGTTTCAGTTGTGAGTTGCGAAACTTATCATTAAAGTTGTTGATAAAATGCCTTAAGCAATACCTATATAAAAGATTTAAAGTGTGAGTTGTAAAATCAATACGATGGAGGTTACCAAAAAAATATACCTGTGAAAAGCGCGTGGCTCCAACCAAGGAGATCCTTGCTCATTAACTGCCTTTATGATTCCAGGATGACGGTCGGATATTAGACACATCCCTTCACGATCTTTCACCACATGTTTCTTGACATGAGCAAGAAACCAATTCCAGCTAGCATAAGATTCAGTTTCAACAATAGCAAATGCTAGCGGCAATATCTGATTATTACCATCAACTCCCATTGCAATCATCAACTTGCCTTTATACTTACCATACAAATGCATGCATCAATGCTAATAACAGGTCGGCAATGCTTAAATCCCTGTATAGAAGGAGCAAAAGCCCAAAAACACGTCTAAATTCTACTTGATTTACATCAGTTTGTCTCGAAATGCACCATTCAACCATAGTCCCTGGATTAAACCTTTGTAAGGCATATAGAAACTTAGGTAAAAGATTATAAGATTCATCCCATTTCCCAAAGACTTCTTCGATTGCCTTCTGTTTTCCTACCCAAACCTTCTTGTATGAAGGAGTATAGCCTAATTTATCAATTATTTCGGCTCTCAAAGCAATAATACTAATAGAAGGTTGCTCTTTTATTAGGTGTTGGATTTCTTGAGCAATCAAGCTTGCATCTAGATTTGGATGGTCCTGAGTAATCTTATAATGTAAACAAGTATGCGGACCGGTATAATTTACAATCTCAAAAGCCCGTGTGATTGTTTAGTTGCACGAAGTTTCCACTTACATCCAGATTTTGAATGCGACGTACATCTTATGCACCAAGTACCTGGGCGTGATTCAACCACCATAAAATGCTTATGTGCCTTGATACAATAGAGCTTGATAGCTCTAATAAGTTCTTCCTTGTCGCTAAAAGAATCTTTTCCCAACTCACGAGTCAATTCAGTTTTACTCTCGGTACGTGATACCATCCAATTGTCATCAATACTCACATTTATTTCTTCTAAATTGGTGTAAGTTGAAGGGACTTGAATGTTATTGTCTAATGATTCATCTTCAATCTCATCCTCTTCTAACAAATCATCCACATCGTTTTTAGTTTCATCCACGTCGGCATTGTTCACAACCGCAATTTGAGAAATCATGTTAAAATCCTCATTTTGAATCATCTGTGATACAACACTAACTTGGTTCATTCCGGAAAAAAAACAATTATAAAAATTAACTACAATATATAAAGGAATTCTGAAAGTTTTAATATCTTTCAACTTTGTAGCATTCTGTTTAGCATAATATGATTTAACCATAATAAATAATTGGTGGTGACAATCAATGCCAATGTGATATAACCATAATAAAATAATTGGTGGTGAAGTCATAATCAAGCAAATAGTTAAAAGTCAAAATCCACATATGCAGGCAATCAATCGATGGCAAAATTATAGTGTTATAAAATAATCAAACTTTGTGGTAAAGTGCTAAACAAACAAACAAACTTTTGAGAAAATAGGAACACAGAATCATCTTAACAAATACGTCCAAAATATGAGGTTTCAACTAAACCCTAATATAATATTGTTTCAGATGATTATGGTTATGGGGATACCTGTTTCGTGATCGATAGATGTTCTCGCAATGACGATTTAGTTGGTTTTGATGGAGTTTAGCAATGGGGGCAGAGAATATGGAGGGGGTCGATTGTAGATGGAACTGAATACTGAAACGTGGGGGAGAGTTTACCCTTTTTCTAATTTTTTTCTTCTATTAATAAATGAGACAACAAAAAAGTAAATAAAAAATAAACAAAAACACTATTCTGGTAAATAATTTTCAAGGAACACTAAAATGGTAAATATTTTTTCCCTCAACACCACTTTAGAAAAAAACTCGGTTAATCACTTTATAGTAATTTCATGATCATATGTAATGTTGGGTTCATTTAACATGATTTTTGAAAATCTTTCTGCTAAATTTTAAATTGTTCTATGGGAATCTTCATTTTTTTTTCTTTCTTTTAATCTAAAAATTCTTTGTGTTAATTAATTTATACTATCTATACTAAAAAGTTAATAACGGTCACAACCTCCGACCCTATCATGGGCGGGAGTCGTGAGCAGATAAAAGTGGTACCGGTGTTTATTAAAATTGTCGCAGCGGAACTTTCATCAGGACCGTGTGTCAGGAAAAATATCAGTTTCAAAACACCGCAGTTTTCATTTCATAAAATGTGGGATGAAACACATATTACATAAAGGCTTTTCACAGGGATATACCTTTAATTACAAAACACGTTTTATTCAGGTTTTCATACCCACTTATTTAAGCTTGAGTGCTTCCTAGCATTTTCTTTTCCTTCACAGTAAATTACCCGAAACGCGTTTTAAAAACATTTGGTAAGCGAAGAATACTGGTGAGTTTATTCAATTTATGAAAACACAGTATTGTAATTACAACATTAAGAGTTTCTATATTTGTTTATATCTTTCAATTACCCACATTACTTGTCACTCACTCAGATCAGTGACTGTGATCATATTACTATTGGCTAACCCGATGTCCAATAGCAAAGATTATCAAGTAATGTATACAAAACCCCACATACCGGCTGTAATTTCATAATACCAAGACTTAATCCCTGTAACACAATTTAGAAAACAATTAGGGTTTTGCAAATCATTTGAGAAAAAGAGAATGACTCCCTTTGCAGATTTATGGTTTACAGGAATAGCATGTTGGTTTAAATCTTAAGTTCCTAATTAAACACACAATGCACACGTATTAGTGTATTAACTCATTTCAACTTTAACGATGATCACAAGATCAAAAACCTCAACATGATGACAAAGTATAGCCATATTCAGGCAGCACTTAAACATCCATTGAACTGTTTATAGATCGATCGGATAGGGCATCGTACCAGTAATTTGGGTTAACACGCCGAGTACGGAGCAACGTTTAGGGTTTTAGGGGCTCGGGACTTTGAACAGAGATTCGACAGAGAAAGAAACGTTGATTTTAAATCAATGGGGTGCACTAGAAACTCTCCCACGGCTGCCCTTTTATAGCTAAACTGGTATTCTGTCGCGCGTCGCTCGGGAATCGGGGGATTCCCCTGCGTGGCGCGACGGGACCTAGCGAGGGCTAGGTCAGCTTCGTTAACAACATAGCCTTGCCACTTGTCGCGAAACGGTGCCACGTGGTCTGGTACTCTCTCGCGCGTCGCAAGAGGATCCAGGATTCTCTCGCATGGCGCCAGGGAGGTCCATTTTTTCACTTCGCGTTAGGTCTCGTCGTGCATGTCCGGGGTTTCGCTTATGGTATTTTGGGAGTTGTTACAATAACTTTCTTTACTATAATGTGTACTAAAAAGTAAAGGACTTTCTTTACATGATGTATAAGTTAATTTATATAATTATTTACTATAATGTGTACTAAAAAGTTAAGGACTTTCTTTACATGATGTATAAGTTAATTTATATAATTAGTTTTTAATGTAAAACTTAAGAACTTTCTTTATTTATACGATGTTTGTTTAGAATGTTTGTAATCTTTTTGAAAGTTTCTTTAGCAAAATCTACAACTTTTCAAAAAAAAAAATGTATAACTTTTTAAATATATATTTAAAAAAAACTAAAATCTACAACTTTAAAAAAAACAACAAAATACACAAAAGTTTTAATGGTAAAACATATTGCATGATAAAACAAGATTAGCTTTTAACATAAAGAGATGATCAAAGAAGATATTAATGAACAAAAAACACATAATATTAAGTTTTAAACTCATAATCATCCATTTACGGGCTAGGTTATCTAATTCTATTGGTTGGTTAGCATTGTATTGGTCGGTCCCATGAGTTATTTGGTATTTTTTTATCTTTTAATGGTAACTTTTTTTCGATGCACTAGTGCTTTCCTTTTTTGGTTTGTTCCCCAAATGTCTGTACTTTTCTTCAAAGTTATAATATACTGTTAAAACAAACTGATAGTAGTGATTTAGTTTCACAAATTTTTGTTACCTCTGTTTGGGTAAATAAGTTTTAGTTGTGTATGATTAAGTGTTAAAATACCAAAAAACAACACAAATAAAACATCACATGCTCATGCACTGCTCTTTGGCCTAAGAGCAACATATAGATCCTGCCGATAGACAAAGACTGACGGGTGTCAGTCGCTGGTCGTTGACCT
Organism: Scalesia atractyloides; assembly: GCA_947069175.1. Classification (NCBI taxonomy): domain Eukaryota; kingdom Viridiplantae; phylum Streptophyta; class Magnoliopsida; order Asterales; family Asteraceae; genus Scalesia; species Scalesia atractyloides. The sequence goes on from CAMTDV010000030.1 coordinate 37,742,203, forward strand.
GATACTTATGCACTGCTCTTAGGCCAAAGGCAGCATATGATGTGTGAAAATAGACTAAAAGGGTGGGGGAAAAGCTCAAAACCACTTTTGAGTTTATTTTCAAAATTGTCCTTCATCTTGAATAGTCTTTTATCAACTCCGACGAGCTTTAACCAGATCCGGTGACGAAGACAAATGAAGTTGAGTCATGTAAGTGCCTGCTTTCCTCATCCCTTCCTATCTTCTAGTCTTTCACATCCACATATGTCAAGTCGGATCTTCTCTCCGACACCGACCTCTACCTCGCCGGTCTTTTAGATCATTGGTCTTTTGCCTTTCGGTTGCTGTGTTATTTGAGTATGGGTAACATAATTTTTTTTCCAAAGGTAGCAAAATCCAAAAAACGTCAAAAACCAAAAAATATTACACTTCCGATGAAAAGTTAAAGGGTAGCAGGGGTTACCCTACCACTATGATAGGTCCGCCCCTGATTGTAAATGAATGGAAAATCACTTTAGTTACTTGATAAAGATACATTTTATCATAACATGCAACATGGAGAATGTACACAAACAAGTTTGTAAAAGGTGGTAGTAAAGGGGAAAAGTTTAATGACATACATACCATAGGGGTTATTTTTGGCCAGGTGAACAAGTTTAGGGCACATTTCATAGCATATGCTGCACAAACAAACCCGAGCAACAGATCCTTTTATTCTCATCGCTCTTGTTTCTGCGCGGCAAATTAGGGTTTTGGATTCTGAAGGTGATACATTATCTGTTAAATTAAGGTTCAATTCATCTCATTTTTTTTGTATAATTTGTTATCTTGCGTGTTAGCCTTTTTAGTAGCGTTGATTATATATATATATATATATGTGATGGGTAAAATGAGAACCACCCGTAGGAACCAATATAAGTCATTGCAAAAGTGTTTTAATGGATAAAATTAAAAGACAATAAAGTGGTTGTAATCATTGTACTTTAATTTATTATTGTTTGTTTTTAGTGGGATAAGGGTAAATTGATATTTTTACTAGTCTTTTTAATGATTGGTAGTTAAACTTGTAATCATTGTGTTTTAATTAATGTTTGTGGTTTAATTAATGTTATTTTTGAATTATGTAGTAAGAAAATTATTTTACTTAGGGGTTCAAACTTTTTTTACGCGCGGATTCAAACTTTTTTTACGCTCGATTTTAAACTTTTTTACGCGCGGTTTTAAACTTTTTTTACGCGCCGGTTTAGAACTTTTTTTACGCGCGGTTTTGAACTTTTTTTACGTGCCGATTTAAAATTTTCTTTGCGCGCGGTTTCAAATTTCTTTTACGCACGGTTTCAAACTTTTTTACGCGCGGTTTTAGAAACTTTTTTACGCGCGGTTTTAAACTTTTTTTACGCCCCGATTTTCAACTTCTTTTACGTGCGGTTTTAAACTTTTTTACGCGATAGTTTAATACTTTTTATACGCGCCGGTTTAAAACTTTTTTACGCACCGGTTTTAAAATTTTTTTACGCGCGATTTTAAATTTTTTCACGCGCTGGTATAAAAGTTTTTTTACGCGCGGTTTTAAACTTTTTTTACGCGTCGGTTTTAAACTTTTTTTACGCGCGAGTTTAAACTTTTTTTACGCGTGCTTTTTAACTTTAAAACAATTTATTTTACAAAAAAAACAATTTTTTTACGGGTTTAAACTTTTTTACAAAAAATATTTTACGCCAAACAAAAATATTTTATTTTTACAAAAAACTTTTTTACAAAATTTTTTTACAAATTTTTTTTTCACAAACTTCTTTACAAATTTTTTTTACGCCAAACATCTTTTTACGCTCCCGACACCCCGATTTCGGGTTTACGAAATTTGAGGATTTTACCAAACGAACTCACCCAAAAATCACGACTCGATTGATGTCTCATGTTGAATTTTAAATAAAAGAGAGAGAAAAGATGTAAAATGATGGATTTTTAATATAAGAGAGAGAAAAGATGTGACATGTTGACTTTTAAATAGAAGAGAGAAAAGATGTGACATGGTAAGTAAAAGACTAAAATACCCTTTTAATTTAATTTAATTGTGGGTGATGTGTAAATATGGATGATAGAAGTTCTCATGGTTCTCGCAACTGGGATTGGTTCTCTCTTGAACCGAATCCTATATATATATATATATATATATATGAAAGCCTTGTATATTGTACGATCTTGTCGTGGTTTGGACATTATTCATGTTGTTATGGATTCGCGTTTAGTTATGTTTACTAATCTGTTCCATGAACGCCTAGATTCAGAATTTTGTGTGCTAAAAGTAAAAAACCTAAAAGGCTGTGTTTATATTACCTGTTGACCTTCAATTTCTTTTGGTTGTTGATGTTGTTTGGTGGTGAAGGTAGGTCTGTTTCATTGATTTGTAGAATAAATAGAATCAAATTAAGTTGATAGTCAGAGCTGGATAATGCACTTGTCCGCGATATATAATGGGAGTTAGAAAGATAGTGGAGCGATACATAACCGATTTCAACCAGAGACCTACATAAACACTTATCCGGAAGACTTACTGAAGGGGGTTAGGTTAGGTTAGGACAGATAAAACTTAATCTAGTTATCGACTCTGCTTAACTGCGTTTGTAATGGGAAGTTATTTGTCCTTCCGCCAGTTGTAGCCTTCTTGGTTGCGTTTTTGTTTTACGAGGCTGGCATCACCTATTCTAATTTGTCATTGTATTTGATTAACATTTTTGGCATTGTGTTTATCTACTGGTGTCACTGATTGTCAGTTTTTGCATGATTCATGTTGCACTTTTTATAAGATTATAATATATCATCTACATCTAAGTAGTTAATATCCCGATATATCACCAATATATCGGTTATTGGTCCCCTACCGAGACAACGGTGCAAAATATTGGTCAGAATATCGGTACCGATAATATCGGCGATATTGACCGATATTGGACCGGTATTTAACCAGTATATCACCGATTTTCCCGATATCAGCACCTTTCTTATTATTTCTATCATTCGTCTTTCTTCTTATTGCTGATATTAGTGTTTTAAGTCTTAATTGTTGAATGTTAGTGTTTAAGTCTTAGTCAGTTCCTACTTGCTACAATTGTTAGTGTTTTGCAAGTTGCAAAAGGTTAATTTGTTAATGGTAGGAGAGTATACTGAACTGTTAGCGTTGAATTGTTATATATATAAATTTAGCATGATATTAAAATTACCCATATCTCAAATATCAGTCCTTCACCGATATCCGATATTTTATCGCATTAACTACTTAGATGTACATACATGCCTACAAATGCGTTTTTTTTCTTCTTTTTTGTAGGGTAAAATGAGGCCTGTTTTCTGTGGAAACATTGAGTTTGATGCACGGCAGGGTGACCTGGAGAGACTTTTCCGAAAATATGGAAATGTTGATAGAGTGGATATGAAGTCTGGTAATTTGCATTGTTATAGTATTTTGTCTCTTTAATCCCCTGAAGTTATAGCACTTTATATTAATTTGGGTTTTCTTCTAAGCATCAATGGCAGCTTTCTACAATTAGTTTTACATCAAATAAATACTTTGTAAATTTATATAAAATGTTAAAAAGGTTCACTTATAAAAAGGTCTCTACTTTCAAATATGGAGCTTAGGTTTTAATATAACTGATCTGTTATTTTTAATGTGATTATACATTTATCGATATGTTTTATTGGATACACACTTCACTTTTTTAACTTTCACATACTGTTCTTGTGAACAATATAACTTCAATTGTACATGGATATTCTTAGACAAACTATTGGTAAGTAACATTTCAAATTTGATATATATCTTGACACGAGCGGACCACATGATCTGCAAAGCGCAAGTCTTGAGTGCTTATGGTGTGAAGGTGGTTCACTGGATGGCGTCGTTCGAATCACGCGACTTGGGATGTGTTTAAGAAAAGAATACTCAAATAATTCTTTGACGCAGGATTTTCTTTGGATGATCATTCCAGGCCATTTGAAGGGCCATTCCGATTCCGATTCACTTTGGCATTATCTCCACCATCACACATTCACCACATACATTGTTGCCTTCCATTCCACGTAATCGTTTTCAGAATGTTAGCAGCTAAAAGCAACAAAATAGAGGGTGAAGGCACCTTTTTTTACTATCCATCCTTGGATTCTAGTTCCATGACATCCCTTAGTTCATAGACCAAGGTCTGTTGCTGATTTATCTAGCTTTAACATGTTGGTCTTTTACATAGGATCGGTCAGACTGTGTATGCAAATGTCGGCAACTCAGAGGATATCATCCTTTCATGCTGGAAATTGTGTCTGACTTTATTTTTAATTTTTTACAGGGTTTGCTTTTATTTATATGGAAGATGAAAGGGACGCTGATGATGCAATTCGTGCACTTGACCGCTATGAGTTTGGTAGGAAGGGACGCAGACTTCATGTTGAGTGGACAAAGGTATGAAACATTTAAAATCATTGTCCTCTTTGGACTCTTTAACAGCTTTAATCAGATATTAATTATTACCCTGTTTGATCTTGCAGCAAGAACGCAGTGTCAGAGAACCCGCAAGCTCCAGAAAGTCTTCATCAAATTCAAGGCCCTCAAAAACCTTGTTTGTTATCAATTTTGATCCGTATAATACTAGGACTAGGGATTTGGAGAGACACTTTGATTCATATGGTAAGATTTTGAATATACGGATCAGAAGGAATTTTGGCTTTATACAGTTTGAGTCACAGGAGGATGCCACCAACGCTCTTGAAGCTACAAATCAGAGGTATAGTAGGGGCAGGTCTGGTGGCTTGGGTAATGTGTCAAAACGGGATGTTTCTAGTGTGAGTTGGTTTGACTTGTACACATTTTTGTCTCCATTTTTATAAATAGCTAATGCTTTGAATGTCATTGCAAAAATTACTACATAAATTAATAATCTAATTTATTAAAAAAAGAAGTATTAGAAAAATACATCAGGGATGATCTATTTCGCTCGTTAGGGGTATGCCATAACCTGATTCGAAGTTGCAGCCTGTAGTGTATAAGATGCCGTAGAGATTTTGCCTAACATGTGGAATAGATCATTTGAATGATTCATTTTTTTATGTGCAGCAAGCTAATGGGTCGGGTTATAACTGTTGAATATGCAAGAGATGATGATGACAGAAAGAACGGGAATGGTTCGGGAGGTCATGATAGGTCACCTCGTATGAGAAGTGACGAGAGGGGAAGGTCACCAAGTCCATATACGAGAGAGAGGGGCAGCCCCGACTACGGGCGTGGACGCGACCGTGGCAGCCCTGACTATGGTCGTGGACGAGGTCGTAGCCCGAGCCCACGCCGCAAGGATCGTAGCAGCCCTGACTATGGCCCTGGTGTCAATGGGAAGGGAAGGGCCCGGAACGCTGATCATAGTCGTGATGCCAGCCCAAAGGAGAGGGTGAGCCCTGAATATGAACCAGGTGCAATTGTGAGTCCTCGGAGTGAAGGACTTATTGAGTCTCCACATGAAAGGAGGAGCCCTGATATGCGCAGGGACAGTCCTGACCATAGTGGAGCTGAAAGCCCACCTGGGCGGTTTGACAAGTATGTTTTTTAGCTTATACCTGACCTGCCCATCCGGTTTTTAGATGCATAAATTGTTATTATTTTTAACTATCCATACAATGTGGTTATGCTGCAGGTCGTAAGCAAGATCTTGTTCCTGATTGGCCAATGGACGCCAAGCAACTAAAATGCGATGAGATGGAGATGTTAAGCGTAGTGGTGTTACTGTTTAAGTTTTGTTTTACTTTACTTTTGAGTGGTGTGCTTTGTAGTGTAACTTGTTAAGCGTGGGTATGTAATGGATCTTCTTGTCATCTACTCAACCTCATAACCTTCACATTGCACATGGAAAAATCATTTTATTCAGAATCGGACCCGACTGGGTTGATTGGACTATATTATATATTTTGTGAAGGATTTCAGACATGCTCTTAAAATTCTTACTGTTTATCAAACTGAAAATACATCATTGTATCATTTTCAGTGACAATTCCATATCCGTCCGTACTTTTATAAATTGAGTTTATGCTCACGAAAAACATTTTATGGCTTTAAAACTTGCCAGAACACATATCAGTGTTGATGTTGAATTTTTAACACCTTTGACGAGCAATGTATTTTAACTTCAAATCTTACTTAAGAAACAATAAACTGGAAGAGACCCTCTGTTCAAATGATTTTGATTCACTCCTGGTACCTCGATCTAATTGGGGGTTTGGATGAACAATTTCGAGGGCTGGAACTTGAATGCATAGACGATAGCGAGACAAACACATAACACATGGCTACACGAGTGGAACCAAGCAAAAACTTGTAACATGAGAATGATTGGAGCCTTGGAGGCTGAGGAATCTTTTAAAAGTTAAAAGCAAACTTGAGTAATCAAGAATTGTCAAACCCAAAGGACTGGTGGACTTGCTCTATTAGAAACCATATAGCAAAGCTCCAACAATAGCATGTGAAAGAGAAGAGGACGGGGCCTTAGTTGATTGATGATCTGGGCAAAAACTACTATACAATCAAACCAAAGTTGCTGATGAAGCTTCAATAGCAGCTAAGTCATTACCAAACAAGTTGAGTAAATGTAAAAAATTGAAAAAAACTAGGCTAAAAATGGTCATATATTTCGACTTATTTATAATAAAATAAATTAAAGGGTCATCTCCATCACTTGGAACCCTCACTATCAACCAATCTAATTGTAACACCTTATCTCCATCACTTGAACCCCCACAAAATCAAATTAGTTACAGCAATATTCTAGCTCACCACTTGAACCCCTTTCAGTTTACACCCATCCAATGGCTACACGTGTAAAGTTAATGTTTTGAACTTGATTATTTCAAATTTTGCACTCATCAGGCATTGAACCCATGGAAGCTCCATCACCGTGGGACCAAAAGGGTTGCAACGGTGTTCTAGTTTGAGTTCGCCGAACCCATAGCTCCATCGTGAGAGTGCCTGGTCGCCCCCAAAATGAGTAAATGTGATATTTTTAGTTGTATACAATATGATATTTTTAGTTCTAAATATTATTTAGAAGAAAATACAAAATATTTAAGAAATTATTTTTTTACTACTGCATCTTTTCTTCATCGTAAGATATATTTAATAAAAATAAATTATTGTAATACAAAACATGAGAAAATATCAAATAGGAAGTTTGATCTTTATAAGTAGTTTAGAAAGTGATTTTAACTCTACACGTGACAAAGTAACAAAACAAAAGAGGAGGGTATTGTGGTCAACCACTAACAAAATTATTACTACTCATCTTCTATACCCAACCCTAACTTCACTCCCATCACCCACACACCCAGCCACAGCCATAACCATCACTGTCACCATGACACTGGTCCACCATCTAAAATCTTTGCTCTGCGCGACCTCAGATTCGGCACCAGCGTCGCCGTCTTGCTCCCCTGCGTATGTATCGCTAATTTTATTTAAAACAAATTGAGAAGATGAAGAGGTTGAATATCCCTAAAGATCAAATTCACATGTTATAAAAGAGCTTCCGTGCGCAGATGGTTAGAACTCTCGAAATTTGCGAATAATTATCCTTATCTTTGCTTTCATTGTCCACTCTATCACAAACTACCTTTTGAAGTTATGCAATTGAGATAATTAAAAAAAATTGCTTTTAGAAACAAAGTCGTCAATATATTTTTTTAATAATGTTCACCTCGAAGTTCTCTGTATTCTATTCTTCTATAACTTTCAGAACTGGGTATGCAGCTGACCCAACAGTTACGTAATTCATCAATGCAAGATTTTTTCACCAACCCACATTCCTATATAATATTACTCTTCCCTACAGTTTGAAGAATATTACTCATTCAAATTCCATATTGATGACGGGATAGCTCGAGAATCAATCAAATAGATTTTGCACATTAACGCTTGAAAGGTTAAAGGGCTAAAGGGTTCATAACCCGCGAACTCAGGTGAACAGCAAAAAGCATGTGAAGAGTAAGCCATCACTTCATTGATTTCTTCACCAACCATCTCACAGTCGTAAAAGAGAGTCTGTGCACAGAGAACAACATATTAACCGTAGGTCCAAAGCCTTCAACCATCAAACGGGTAATTCCTCCACTGTAGCCTCGGATCCTTGGTCACTAGCTTCCTCTTATAGAATGTCCTTTGCCTATAAGAGTCAGCTCTAATTACTATCATGGACACTTCAGATCAGTTGAGTTCACCCATACTCTCTGATCTTGTTCTCTTATTTCTCGAGAACAAGTTCTATGTTTGCTTCTCTTCTTCACTTCAAACAATATTGCTTCACTTACTACATTCCGGCTTGAATTCCTTTCAAGCTAGAATCAAAAGTGAACAATAATCAAGTGATCCACCCCACTTGCTACAAACGTAGGAGGACCCCACGACCTGCGTTAGGCTAACTGAAACCTTTGAAGTCTTTTAGCCTAACCAGACAGTCCACTACCATTGGTCTCATATCTGTTGAAATAACAAGTTGGCGCCCACCGTGGGGCTACGCCGCTTAATCTTCTCAAAAGACCAGTAGTGTAGCTCCATTTTCTTCAAAATCATCATGTCAGAAAACGGATCTCCTGGGGAAGTCAATCAAGTACCACGTATTTTAACATCCACCGTTAGCCCAACCTCACCTGTTGTGACAACTCCAATCTCCACCCCTGGAGACACATCTGCTGGGATATCGTTTCCTGAGTTTTTCCAAACGCCAACTCCTTCCTGTTCTGGAGCTCCTTCCTCACAGATTGGCACTTCAAATGCCCCGGAATGCGTTGATTTAACCCCAGAAGGAGTTGGCAGGAATTTCTTGCGGTTGAGGATTCTCCTCAACCAACACGTGAACCAAGAACGGGAAAAAAAGGTCAAAATAAGGTTGGATTATGATGAGCCAGAACCATCTTTATCACTGGGACCACCGCCTCCATCTTTCAGCAGCTCACAACCCGTGGCCTCTTGCCATGAAGCTGGTCCCAGCACGATATATCAACCTTTCAACCCTACCCCTTATTCTTACGGAAGGCCTAACCAAACGACCTTCCCCATATTCACCTCTCAACCGGTCATGACAAGTACCCGTCAGGCACGAGACCACCTTTGAGCATCTATGGCAGTCCCCAATAACAAGTGTTCCCCTTCCGGTTGCCTCCACATGGGAGCAAGCATTGGCTACTTTACCTTTAGCACGAGGCACTGTTATGAATGCCTTCATGGGAATGCCTTGTGCTGCACAGCCAGAAAGCCTCCAAGGCTTTAACCTTGTGCCTCAACTGATGACCCACATGATGGCACAGTTCCCTTGGCAACATTCCATTAATCAGGTGCTTTCCACTCACCAGGGAACTTCAAATGGCAACCAAGGTTCAAGAACTGAAGAAGATCTGGCTAAACCATACAAGCCAAGCAATCTGTCTTGTTTTTCACAGCAAATCGCTGACTACGATTTCCAAACCAGAATCAAGATGCCATCTCATATAAAGACATACGACGGAACGGAGGATCCAGAGGATCACCTCCAAATATTCACCGGAGCAGCAAGAATTGTGAAATGGTGTTGCCTCATGTTTATGCAAACACTCGTTGGATCGGCCAGAATATGGTTCAATAACTTACTAGATAAAAGCATTCGAACCTTCGACGACCTAAGCAAAGGGTTCTTGGCCAACTTTTCACAGCAAAGGAGATACGTCAAAGTCACGATGGTGATTTTCCAAATCAAGCAAAGGGATGACGAAAGTTTCAGAGAATTCATTGAGAGATACAAAAAAGAAGGTCTCACCTACGTAGGTGCAGACGAAAAAATGAGAGTGGTTGGATTTATGAACGCCATTACCTCCAAGTATCTCACAAGAGACTTCAACAAGAGCCTACCCAAGACTCTTAAGGAAGCCCTTGAAAGGGCCGAAGCACATATACGAGGAGAGGAAGCAGTAGATATCAAAGAACAAAGGAAATGGGCGCCTAGCTGGCGAAGCAGCAGCCCAAGCAGAAAGAGGAGAAATTTCGGCCATTATGATAAATGGTTCAAGGGTTCAGACTCTCGAAAACCTGAACCTCGGAACCCTCCAAGCAGGGAAAGAACCGTCAATTCACAACCTTGACCAAAACCCTCAAGAAATCCTAGAAACCGAGGAAATCAAGCATAGCTTCCGACCCCTAAGACCTTTACCCAAAAGTAAGAAGAATGAAAACTCCACTCAATACTGCGAGTTCCACGAAGAAAAAGGCCATCACACGAACGATTGTTTACAACTCAAGAAAAGAATTGAGGAGGCCGTTAAGCCCGGAGAATTGGCTCATTTAGTGAAAGGGGCCAGGGACAAGATGGCTGAAGGAAAAAACAAAGAAGTGAACATGGTAAATATCAATCATGAGGTTTCCCGCAAACGACAACGCTTGGAGGCTTGGGAGCTTCAATGTGTCTGCTTCCCACCGCCTAAAGGGGACCTACTCTCGAATCCCCTGGTGGTCGAAGCAATTGTGGGAACAAGTAGAACAAGCAAGGCCTACATCGACACAGGAGCAGCCACCGAGATCATGTTTGAAAAGTTCTTCACCTGTTTCACTGATGAGGAACGTTCAAGGCTTCAACCCTCCGGGTCCTCTATAAAAAAGGTATTGCTGACATACCCCTTAAGCCTTTAACCCTTGATGTCTGTTTTAGTGAAGGCAAGATGGAAAGAACCAGACCACTCACCTTTGTGGTTATCAACATCCCTTCAAACTATGATGTTATCATAGGGAGACCACGACGGTGTGCATTTGGTATGGCTGTCTCGGTTGGCCAAGGCACTGTCAAGTTTCCCACTGAAAGAGGAATTGCAACCCTTCAACCAACCCAGGAAGCCTACATGGTCGAAGGAGAAAGTTCGAAAAATGAAGACAATGAAGGACTGATCATAAACCCCAAGTATCCTGAACAAAAGATAATGGTTAACACAAGCCTATCCAAAGAAACTCTCTCATACCTTGAGAAGCTGCTCATACACTATTGCGATGTCTTTGCTTGGTGCCCGGAAGACATGACGGGTATCGCTCGAAGCATTGATGAACATGAGTTAAAAATACCACCAGATGTCAAGCCTATGGTCCAAAAGAAGCGGAGTCTAGCTCCTGAACGAAGCCTGGCAGCATGCCAAGAAGTCGAAAAGCTTGTTCTCGCTGGGATCCTTCGGGAAGTGAAATACCAATCTTGGGTTGCTAACCCGGTTATGGTTCGAAAACCCGACAAGTCTTAGAGGATGTGTATCGACTTCAAAGACTTCAACAAAGCCTGCCCGAAGGATTGTTATCCCTTGCCAGAGATTGACCTCAAGGTTGACTCTCTTACCGGTTATCCTTTTAAGTGTTTCCTTGATGCTTACAAAGGTTATCATCAAATTCTCATAAAGGAAGAAGAAGAAGAAGAAGAAGAAGAAAAAACCGCATTTCACACGGATAAAGGTATCTTTTGCTACCAAAAATGCCTTTTGGTCTAAGAAATGCCGGTAGTTGACAAAGCATTTGCAAGTCAAATTGGAAAAAAACATGGAAGCCTACGTCGATGATTTAGTGATCAAAAGCAAAACCGAGTATCTCGATAACGTACAAGAGACCTTCCAAAACCTGAGAAAAATCAACATGAAGCTCAACCCGGTAAAGTGTTCATTCAGATTTGAAGAAGGCTAATTTCTGGGGCATATTGTGGGGAAACAAAGTATAAAAGCCAATCCAAACAAGGTCAGAGCTGTTCTGGAAACCAAATCTCCACAAAGCAAAAAAGAAGTTGAGAGTCTAAATGGAAGGCTTGCAGCCTTGAAGCATTTTACCTCCAAGCTCGCTGAGAAGTCCATCCCCTTCAAGACACTTAAAGGATGTGCAAACAAAAAAGATTTCAGGTGGACGGAAGAGGCAGAAGAAGCTTTTAATCAGATGAAGCAACACTTAGCTTCACTCCCGGCCATAGCAGCCCCAGAAACGGGAGAAACAATCTCTGTTTACCTCGCAGCCACTGAGGAAGCCATAAGCGCGGTCTTAACCATCGAACGAGACAAAGTTTAGGTACCCGTTTATTTCTTCAGTAAAACGTTAAAACTGGCTGAGATCAAATATCCTCATTTGGAAAAACTTGCTTTAGCCCTAGTCCAAACGGCTAGAAGGCTTCGAAGGTACTTTCAAGCACACCCAATGCATGTGGTCACTGACCAAACCATCAAAAGTGTGCTTGAAAAACCAGAAAATTCAGGACGATTAACCAAATGGGCTGTGGAACTAGATGAACACAACATCACCTACGTTCCCAGAAAAGCTATCAAAGCCCAAGTCTTGGCCGATTTCATTGTTGAAATACCAAAGCAAGTCACCTCAGAAGTTGATGTAACCATCGCTGAACCCTCTGACCTTGAAGCCTGGAAGCTTTTTACCGATGGGGCTTCCAGCATTGAAGGGTCAGGGGCTGGGCTCATTTTAATCGACCCTAAAGGGTTAGAGTTTACATACGCTCTTCGACTTGAATTTCAGACTACCAACAACGAAGCTGAATACGAAGCACTGATAGCTGGTTTAAAGATAGCCAAAGAAATGAAGGTTCAAAAGCTTCAAGTCTTCACATACTCGTTGCTTGTTTCAAGTCAAGTCAATGATAACTATGCAGCAAAAGAGCCCAACATGAAGAAGTATCGAGAAAAATCAAAAGAATTGATGAACAAATTTCAAGCATGTACCATCAAACAGGTCCCTAGATCCCAAAACAAGAGAGCCGACGCTTTGAGCAAACTTGCATCTCTTACGTTTGCTCACCTTACCAAGAAAGTGTTGGTTGAAGTGTTGAAAACCCCCTCAATTCAAGAATTAGAAGTCCAAGACGTGATCACTGAAGAAGGCCCAAATTGGATGACTCCTATTGAGAAGTTCCTCAAACACGGTGAGTTACCCATTGACCAGATAGAGGCCAAAAGGGTTCGAATCAAAAAGGGAAACCCTTTACAAAAAAAGGTTACCTTGCACCATTACTCAGATGTGTTGGCCTAGAGCAAAGCCAATATCTCATCAAAGAGGTTCACGAGGGAATATGTTGAGCTCATTTTGGACCTAGATCAGTGGTTACAAAATTAATGAATCTCGGATACTTCTGGCCCACTATGCATCGAGACGCAACCGAGCAGCTGAAAAAGTCTGAAGCCTGTCAAATACATGCCCCGGTCCCCAAAAGCCCCAAGCACGATCCCGTTCCTATTTCCTCAGCCTGGCCTTTCCACAAGTGGGGAATGGATATTGTCGGTCCATTCCTACCGGCCAAGGGTGGAGTAGAATTCCTATTGGTGGCTGTGGACTACTTTACCAAGTGGCCCGAAGTCAAGTCACTTGCAAAGATCTCGGGCAAACAAGTAATCGACTTTGTGTGGGAAAACATCATTTGTCGCTTTGGGTTACCAGAAGTATTGGTCACGGACAACGGAAAACAATTTGCTAAGAAGCCTTTCAGCACATGGTGCAAGGAATTTAGAATAATCCAAGTGTTCAGCTCAGTTGCATACCCACAGTCCAATTGCCAAGTCGAAAGAACAAATCGTAGTATAGTAGAAGGTATCAAGACCCGGTTAGGAATACATGAATACAATTGGCTCGAAGAACTCCCAAACGTTCTGTGGGCGATAAGAACAACGGAAAAAACAAGCCATAAAAGAACACCATACAACTTAGTATTTGGGTCAGAAGCTGTTATTCCAGCGGAGATCAAAGTTGTGACACAAAGAACGCTCAACATGGACCTCGAAACAAATAACAAAGAGACCATGTTGAACTTACAACTCCTCGAAGAAATTCGTGGTCAAGCCGCTATCCAAGAAGCCAAATATAAGCAAAAGATGGAAGCCTATTACAATGCAAGGGTAAAACACGAACGTTTCAAGCCAGGGGATCTCGTGCATCGAAACAACGAGGCTAGCAAAAAAGAAAACCAAGGAAAACTTGGCTCGAAATGGGAAGGGCCATACACAATCCTTGAGGCTCATAAAGGTGGATCCTACAAGTTGACCGACACAGAAGGCAAGAAGCTTCCCAGGCACTGGAACAGCCAAACCCTTAAAAGGTTCCATGTCTAGACAAGAAATTTAGAATGTATTTCAAGAGTTGTATAATCTCCCCTTTTGTAAACAAAAAACCTCTTGAATGAATGATGAAGCTTTTATCATAACTTGTCTTATCTATCTTATAATCAGGTCGAGAACCTAGCAAAAAACTCCATGGCAAGGGCCATGTAAGGGGATGAGCTCCCAGGCCACATCGCTCAATAGGTTCAAGGGTTAAATGAACCTATATAAGGGGTGAGTTCCTAAATCAACACAACTCCATGAGACTTAGAAATTTTTTCAAAAAACTTGTCTCATAGACGGGTTTGAACAGCCTACATCAATCATTCCTTAAACTTTAAAAAGTTTACGAAACACAAACACACCAAGTAATGGTATAAAGGATAAACAACATGTGCCATTTACCTAATGAAGCATTGAAGCTAAAGTGACTGCAACACTAAAACTTCTTAAGGAAATTAGATAAATGGACGCATCAAACAAACAAGACAATCATCATCAATACACAAACGAAATTATCAACACAACATATTCATAAAGGCCATAAGGGCCATAATAACTAACCATTGTTTCAATAGCCATCAAGGCTAACCAACATAAGAAACCTTAAGGGTTTCAAAACCTAGAAATTGTTCAAATAAGCCACAAAGGCTAACCACAACCACCAACGGAAACCTTAAGGGTTTCTGCTTAACCTACATTGTTCAAAAGACATAACATAACATTGTTTAACAAAATGCTAAGAAAGCCACGAATGAGTTTTGAAAATCTTCATTTTGCATCACTAGCCACAGGCTTTGGTGCAACAGCTTCTCCACCTTTAATTTTCTTGACCTTCTTTTTATTCCTACGCTCATTAGCAGCCTCAGAAGCTTTGGGGGTTGGATCCTTCAAGTCTTCACCCTCACCAATAGACAGGGTTTCCTCGCTATCACCAGAACGAGAATGTTTCTTGGAAAGAGATTCAAGCACTTCAGAGCATACTGCTTCATTAAGCCCGGGAGGCTTCAATCCCTACAACAAGAAAGAGGTTTACCATAACAAGAAGACACCGCACCAACATAAGGATAGGTCAACCACTCCATGCTATGAACAGACTCCTAAAAAATTTGTGAAGCTTCAGGATGAAACATAGGAGACTGATCCAAAGTTTGACCGGACTCGTGAAGCTTATAACCAGCAACCAAACCCAAATGCTTCCCATAGTTCAACAATTTTGAATAAACACTAACAAGGGCTGAATTAAACTCGGTCGAGTGAAGGAGGTTTGTGAAGGAGGTAAGTAACAACCTGCTGAAATCCATGCTCAATAAGCCATTGGTTGTCACTAGTAGCTTGAACCATCGAGTCTTTCAAACTATCCTTCTCTTCAATAAAAGCCTTCTAGGCTTCCCTATCCGCCCTCAGTTGAAGCTTCTGCCTCCATCCTCTTCTTCAAATCCCCAACCTCAATCTCATGTATGCGGGTCAACTCACCAACCTTTTTCACCCAAGCTTCTTCCTTCTTGGCAAACCCGTCAATATCCTTCTTCATGGTTGCCATTGAAGCTTTCATTTTCTCCTTCTTCTTTGAAAACTCATCATACTCCTGCATGCCCTTGCGGAACCGATTAACACCCTCAGCTAATAGGGCAGAAAGGTTACAAGAACTCAAGATCAACCTAGAAAGCATTGTATCACCCTCCATTTCAGAAATCGCTCCACGAACCGCAGGAGGGGAAAAATTGGCAAGTACATCAGTACAAACGTTAGCATCTTTAAAGCTATCTCCAACTTTAACCTCCCAGTTAGTGACATAAACCTCATCCGCAGTTGGTCCCTTCAAGCTTTCAACACTCTTACCAGAAGATTCCGGAATAGAAGATTCCGGAATAGAAGACCCCACAAACTTCTTAGCACATGACTTTTTCTTCTTCCCAACAATAACCAACTCTTTCTCCTCCTGGGCAGTCTCTTGCTCACTAGAAACTTCAACATCGTCGATAACATCTACCGCTTCTGAACCAGAAGGTTGTTCAGCACCCTTTAACATACGTCGTGTAGAACGACGAACATATGTCTTAGAACCAGCTGTCTTGGTAAAGCCTTTAACATTTGGAACATTCATGTACCCAGAACCTTCAAAACGATGCTCAGAACCTTACACAACAACATTTTCATTAGGAGTAGCTTCAACATCCCCAAACACAACGTCTGAAGTGTCATCACTCTTGATGAAATCCAGCGCAGGCATAACTACAAGAATGAAAGCAAATTATAAGAAAAAAAGAACATAAAACAAAACACTAAAACACAAAAATCATACCCTGATCATTTCTCATAAGAACAGGATCATGATCAAACCTATTCCATAATTTGCTAAGACCTAGCAGCATTAAGATATGTTCTGGAAAGGGACGAAGCCTGGAAGGGCATGCCTAATGGCTTTCAGAAAAACATTATTTAACTCACTATCAGACGGCTCTGGTTCATTCAAAACATCATGAGGATCCCTCCACACAAGTTTAAAAGGAACAATCAAATCAGAAACCCAAAAAAATCGGTCCTTCCAGGAACTAAGGGTTGTAACCGTCGAAGAAATCAAACAAACATTGGATTTAGTTGTCTCAAACGTGAACCAATCACCATTCTTCGCTAAACGAAAGAAGCGACGAAAAGACAATAGCGAAGGGTCATATCCTAATGCTCGACACAAAACTTCAAAATGCAAAACCCTAGATAAACCCTGTGGATGCATCTAACCAAAAGATACACGGTAATACCCTAAAACGTTTAAAACAAAGATCGAAAATGGATGACGAAGGTTAGAAAATTCTAAATGACGACAGTAAAGAGCAATCGAACCGGCCGGACACCGATCAATTGACACATCCATCGCCGGAGCAGTTGGTTTAAACTCTAACCCTATACCCCATTCAAGACAAAATGACTCGACTTCCTCTTGGGTCAAACGTGAAAAACTCACGACCAATTCCTTACGATCACCATCGGAAATAATCGAAAGAAAGAAGAAAACAGAGAAATAACACTAACCCGGTAAGGGGAAGGAAAGATATGGAAAGGATCTTGAGAGGAAATGAAGAAGTTTGGTGTTTATCTTTAGAAAAAATGAAAAATAAAAAGAGTAATAGGCGTTATAATTACCTATCAGTTATTAAAAACCGCCCCCTGCAAAATTGCTCCTTGTCACGTCAACTGTCTTGTCAAAAGGTCAAATTTAAAAAATCTCAACTGCAACGAACCCTTCAAGCCTTGAAGCCTTTAAGCAATAGAAATAATGTGTAAAAGTCAGACGTATTTGAGCTTACTTCCCAGAAACCTCTGACTTGGGGGGGCTGATGACGGGGGTAGCTCAAGCCTTGGATTTTTCACATTAACGCTTGAAAGGTTAAAGGGCTAAAGGGTTCATAATCCGCGAACTCAGGTGAACAATAAAAAGCATGTGAACAGTAAGCCATCACTTCACTGATTGCTTCACCAACCCTCTCACAGCCGTAAAAGAGAGTCTTTGCACAGAGAACAACCTATTAATCGCTGGTCCAAAGGCTTCAAACCTCAAACGGGTAATTCCTCCACTGTAGCCTCGGATCCTTGGTCACTAGCTTCCTCTTATAGAATGTCCTTTGCCTATAAGAGTCAGCTCCAATTACTATCATGGACACTTCAGATCAGTTGAGTTCACTTTATCGAGAACATGTTCTACGCTTGCTTCTCTTCTTCACTTCAAACAACATTGCTTCACTTGCAACTACATTCCGGCTTGAATTCCTTTCAAGCTAGAATCAAAAGTGCACAATAATCAAGTGATCACCCCACGTGCTACAAACGTGGGAGGACCCCACGACCTGCGTTAGGCTAACTGAAACCCTTGAAGCCTTTTAGCCTAACCAAACAGTCCACTACCCTTGGTCTCATATCTGTTGTAACAACACATATTAACAAAAGTTCCAAATTACAGTATATGTAACATTGAGTACCTATAGAATAAAAAGAAAAAAAATATATGAATATAATGTGACATTCAGGACAATAAACATGAAGTATAATACAAACCTCAAGAGATGTTTTAATCTATCATGTATAGTTCTTTAGCGTTACATCTTGATGGATTCCAGTTTCATAAGCAAAACGCGTTGTGGCGGCTCACGTGTATAGAGCTTGCCTAAGAATGTTGTTATTATATAGACAAAACAACATGCATGTTGTTAGTAAACACCTTTGGTATGGTCTTAGTCATGAATAAGTTGGTGGAAGCTTCTCCTAAAAAGATAAAAATAATCGCCAAATTATTAAAACAATCATAAATATGAAAACAAACATAGATTTTCCAGTAATAGAGAATTCCGTTTACCTTTAGTTTAGGGTAAGATCGCTTAAAGTAAGAACAAAACGAATTAGAATATATCTTGTGGGGAACTTTGGAGGTTCTCCTTTTCTCCACAACAAACGAACATCTGAAACATGTTACGTTTTCCTTTTTCAAAACAGGCTTTATTAATAAAATGCATGCTTTCATCCAATTTTCTAATTATAGTTGTTGTAGTTTTTCCATTTCTATCTTCAAAACATGTTGTACTTGAATCAACATTAGGTTTTAAGTTCAAACTAATGATGAAATGACATGATGTGAATCATGTTTCTTTGCATGAATTTTTACTCATACCAAGTTTTAAGCATTTAAAAACATGTCATAGAATAACACAAACAAAGTAAATAACTAAGCACCAATTTTAACTAACAAAGGTATGATAAGAGCATGAAGAAGCAACACCCTAAACCAGCTAAGGGGCAGTGACGGACTCATAAATTATTTGCTGGGGGTGCGGATGAGGTGTTCAACCATATTTTTAAGTGGTTCGTTCGGGTTTTTTGCCGAAATATACACTAATTTTTTTTTCAAGGGGTGCGGCCGCCCACCTTGGCCAAAGTGTGGGCCCGCCCTTGCTAAGTGGCCATGTATTATCTTATCGATATCATGGAAGGATGCCCTTTTTTTCTAAATTTAGGAGTCATAAAACAAAACTGATAAATGTATAATTTACAATTTACCGATTTTCATTAATATGATGCACAAATAAATTGACAGAACTAAGTTAAAGAGTAACCAAGTAGATAACCTTGATAGCAACCAAATGTGAGGCATCAAATGCTGAAAGAACAATCTCACTGTTCAAAAAAGCTTCATATATTTAACGTTGCAACTAAAAAAGTTTCAGTTTTATAATCCACATGGATCTTTTATAATCCTTAAAGTTTTATCAATTTTATCCGAACATCCACTAACACATAATCGATTAAGCCATAAAACAATTCGTATTTCAGATGCTTACAAATTAAAGTCTAATGTATATGATCAATTTAGGGATGAAAATGTACCTGCTGAAATCTAAAATCGATTGAAAAAAGGGATGATCTTCAAAAGAACAATCAGTTTAGGGTTTTGAATATGTAAATGATATACAAAACCGATGGTAAAACGACACAGAACGACTCGATAAATAATAGAAACGATACATAGAAATAGATGTAATTTGCATTACATCAGTTATGCACATAGCAATTTATTTAAACCATGACGACACTCTTTTCTTGCGTAACAACTTTATTCATTTTAAAAGACATAAATACAAGTCATACGTGACATTCAATCTTGTATGAACCTTTTAATCAAAAACTGTATCTTTGGTGTATGCCAACGTGTCTCATGTATCATCCATTTTGATCGTGTGTGGTATTGAGAATAACCGTATCTTTGGGTTTGGACCATACTACACAAACCATGAAAGGGTTGTTGGAAGAGGAAAAACGACACATTGTGAATGACACATGTTTCATCCTCTTTGGGTTAATAATTTGCAAAAATGTCAAGCCATACGTTAGATCTTTACAGATGTACACCGGTCTATAATCGGTAATAACGGGCCTGAAACGGTATAATGTGCTTCACTATCTTTAAATTCAAGGTGTAAACGAGAGTGCCGCTCATCATGAATTAATGAAAATCGGTTTGGTAAAAACCTGGGTAATGGTACAAAGTGGTTTCGTAACAAACCTCTGAACATGTGTCATGGTCTCTCCTTACATAAGAGTTCTAAATTTATATAGTTTTAATTGTAGAGATTGTCGATCTAGTTCACACCTTTGTAGCAAGCATAACATACTAAAAGGTTGAGTAGTTGGACCACACCAACCTCCACTTCTAAAATATAAATGATACCACTATATGACCAGTACCAGCTGTCACCTCATATCCATCATCAAACAACATAGTGCTCTTTAATCAAGTCACAAAGTCATCATGATTCCAATATATGGAACACAAGTGTCCATACCTTAGAAACTCACACTTTTTTTTCTTTGAACGGCAAAGGTTACATAATCCCTACTTTTAAATTACATCACATTTACCAATGTCAGGATTTAAACACTGGTCTCTCCCCAAGAGGCACAAAGCCTCTACCACCCCACCAAAGTGGTGATGGCAACTTAATTATGTATGTAAAAACTTGAAGTAAAAGGTGCATGCAAGCTGCAATATGATTGCTAGATGGTCTATTAAAGTTTGAAAATTTCGATTGAATGTATAGTTTTTTTACTGTAAGGTAACGCAAGTCTTTTTCTTTTTCTTGGATTACTTGTTCCCTAAAAGATGTTCATCAACTTCTTACCAAATCTGGAAAAAGGTTCACTAATCATTCGTGTTTAAACTTATCCATGGCTTTTTATTGGTTGTGTATATGTTTCTATCATTTGGGTGGATTAGTTACCTCGTCATAATGTTCATCCACTTCTTGTTGTCTCTTTTCATAACCATAGAATAAAACACTTCTCGTTATCAATATATCGTATCATAGTATAAAATACCCATTATGTTTAGAGATCGTATGATAGACAAATTTCATATCTTTGTCTTGTTCCATCAGCATAGCATAAAACACTTGGTCATGTTTATCGATGATAGATCATACCATATTGCTCGTCTAGGAATGCTTGGACACAAATGCCATCAACTTGTTTTGACGTTTTTGTTATGGTTATCTAGATAACACACATTTAAGCATGCTTGGATGGAAGAAATTCGACAATGACATTACAAGTATTGTTAGTTTGTTACGCCTAGAAACCGAGGGATAAGATTCCGGTTACAAAGTGTCATATCGTAACACTTAAAAATAGAAAAGGTATGCTTTCGGTTGCAAGTGAACTTAAGGCAAAGCATACAATGTATACCAAATTAACAAATAACCAAATGAGAGTTTACTAACTTGATTAAGATCATAAAAACAATAATATGGAAATATAACCTGATGAATGATCCTTTATTTGAATAAGAAATGGCAAAAACACACCAATAAAAACTAAAATAAATAAAAAAGATGCTAAAAACTCTAATAGGTATAGAAAAGAATGAAGAGGGAAGTATGAACAAAAATCCAAAAAGTCACACACATTGAAACCGACGTTTCCAACTACTTTAATAGCAAATCCCAATTGAAGTTGTGTTGTATTGTTTCACTGGTGATTGATGTTGATGTTGATGGTGGGGCCTGAATATTTGTTGGCAATGAATCAAAAGTCTCCCATTGTGTGGTCACCACAACTCCCCTTGATGTGTTCTTACTTGACACCACCTCTTGCTGTTGACTCGCTGGAGCAAATTCCTCAACCGACCGCCCAGATTGGTGGCGGTCGCGGTGGTTTGGGACGCTGGTGACACCATGGCCATGTTCTTGGTCATTATTTACTTTGTTCCTCTTCGTGTTTTTAATCTTCAAAACATCCAGAGTTTCAACAAAATTTTGCACCTTTTCTACCTACATATTTCAGTAAATGATTAAAAGTATTTAGTGGTGTGTGTATGATGATTGAAATCAAGAAAATTAAACACCACTGACCCATATGATCTCCTACGTGTTATATGACATGCAAAAAATGGTTATATGGCGTGGTGTTCATCACATCATACGACCCATATGACATGTTCGACTAACACATATAGCTAACGTAGTCACTAACAAAGTCATATAACACCTATAATCTGACAAGGGGTGTATTGTACACTTTTTAAGTGGTGTTTTATAGCAACACCCAACAAGATTCATACAAACCTGCAATTTCTTCTGCTGATTTACATCTCCATAGGGACCATCGACCTTAATTTCATCCAACTTTAGAAGCTGATTCATCAACAACTCGATCAAATTCGACATCGTCTTGTCCGCTACCTTACCTCCTTTCGATATCACCAATTCAAGCGCGGATACCTACCCGAATTCAATCGATTACAATCATGATTTCACACCAAATATATCACTTAAATCCTAATTACCATACCTGACCAGCAAGCCGATCCACCTCCAAACTAATATCCGAAACCGCTTTAGCAGCTTTCGCAATTTTGGCATTCCTTCTAGCTTCCACATACCTCTTCTCTCTACTAACCGGATCATCCAACAACACCATTTTCGATCTATCCTTTACACCCACAACATCAAGAAACGTTTTAGAGGCCCTCTCTTTGCCCTTGTATATTATCTTTTGATCTTCATGGTGCAATCCGGTAGGCCCGGATAACAGCTTCTTCAGTTCACCTATTAATTACAAAAATCCAATTATATTATTTTCCATTCCATTCATACTATGGGATCTGATTATTAGCTTGTACCAAATGTAGCCGTAGAGTTAATGATCATCTCGTGGTATATTGACCCGTATTTGACTCGAACTCTTATTGTAGGGGGAGGAATCCGGTTGAGTGCCTCATCCGGGTCTCGCTTCTGAACCAGCATTCCTCCCGGCCGGACCTCCAATTCGTTATTTATTTCTTTGACGGAGGTCGTTTTAGTCCTCATTCGCATCATCTCCTTCTTTGCAAAACAGGTCAAAGCGTTGACTTTGAAACGAAATCTGTTGATGACGTAATCATTTGGAAATCCGGTTCCGAAATCGGGAGGATACAGTGGGGTGATTTGAAAAGGATTTTTTGATCGGTCGAATAAAAAAGTTGAATGATTGCAGGTGGGTTTTGAAGAGGATTGAACCTGGGTTTGTGTGACTTCAGGAGGAGAAGAGTGGATAGGGAAATGAAAATGAAAATGAATGGACAGCGAACAAAGCCAAAGAGTTTGAACTTGGACTGCTTGTATGTATATGCACGAATATGTGTTTTGTATAATATATTCGAGTGTCTGCCGTTCCAAAGGAAAAAAAAATAAAAATGGAGAGGGTATTCTAGAAATTGAATGTAAATAAAAAACTTAATTACTAATATATGGTTGAAAGATATTATTATATATATCAATTTACATTGCATATATGCTACACTGTCCTTTTATCTTTTTCGGATTTTTCTTTCTTTTTTCTTTTTCATTTATGTTTTGTTTTTTTATGTTATTTTTTAGTTACAATCATACATTAATATTACTACCCTAACTAATTTGTGTTCGTTAGTTAAACTGACTGTCAATATTGTACAGGTAACGAAATGAATCAGACAAATTTCAACTGAACGTCATTAACGATATCGGTATTCATTTTTATTGTTTTCGATCGATATAAAATATGTCTTGATATCATTTTAATCATATGACGACTTTATTTTTAAGCTTTCTATTTCGGTTGCTATATCGATACCATAATAAACCAAACCGATAACCACCGGATCTTGCTATTAATGTTATTTCTACATTACCATTTAAATATATAAGTCGGTCTCTCGCCGCGGAGCGCGGATAGTACCAACTAGTTACTATTATTTTATAAAATAACTTGTTTCTTCTGTTAGAAAACCTGATCCCGATTTTAGAATACGCTTGATGTCTTAGAAACGATGAGCTAAACTCCTTTCGATGACATTAGTTTTGCTTCAGATGACATTATAAAAACCATATGTTAAATGCTTACGCATTTTCTTTTGATATTTTTAAAACAATCTCCTTAATAATTTAATCGGGGTTTATACAGTTGATAAAACCAATGTTCCAAAAATACACATAAAAGGAGGCTTTCATGTCGGATCAACCTAAGTGAACCTTGGCAACGACCGTTGGTTTGTGAGGGCAAAACTGTGAATTTGACAATGATCGGGGAATATATTGATGAGGTCACATCCCCTTTCACCTAAACTGATACTCCAGTGAACTCTCTAGTCAATAACACTCCCCCTCCCTTCACAGTCTTTGCTCATTTTTGTTTCTTAATTTTTCAAGTGTATTTCAACAATTTATAACTCAAAGAAAACACCATCAATAACCAGATTAGCAATACCATTGTGTTTCCCAATCCAAGGCGACTCCATGACGATACAACTTTGGAGACTCAATAAATGTTTGAAACGCGGAGTAGATGTTCCAGAATGCATCTCGGGCTACCGTCATGATTAAATGCAATATTCTTGTATTGTGTATGTGATAGATAAGTCAAGGTTTAAAGACATACTAACGCCAATGTGAGGCTAGCCCACTTGGTAAAGACACTTACCTCTTAGAGGAGAGGTCTCAAATTCAAACATATCTTTAGAATAATGGCGTAATAAAAAGATATACTTTAACACATGCCTCACACGTTCTTTAAACGAATTTCGAGCACTATCGCTTAGAAGTCAGGAAGCCTGGCTCTGTGGTTTGATGCAACCATGACAAACTGAAGATCAAGATACATGGGCTCTTTGCATTTTCCCTTTGGAGTTGGACCAGATCTCCCGTCCTCTTTTGCAAATCCTGGCCCAACTTTTTTTTTTTATATCTTTGTCTAGCCCAATTAACCCCGACATAACGTAAAATATAATTAAATAAATACATAAATTTGGATTTTTAAGTAAATAAATTTATTATTTTATAATATTTAACATTTGATTAATTACTAGTATTAAACTCCCGCGTTAAGGCACGAGCGTAAAACTATGCCAAGCAGCACCAACGCCATACCACTCTCAGCGACAACCAACACTGGAAAAACTCGTAAAAACAAAATAAAAAACGGAAAATATAAAACCACACGAAAAAACACACGTAAAATGGTTGAACTACACACACCCGTTGCGGCGTGTTAATGCTAAGAAATTAGTCCGAAACGTAAAACATAAAAAATAACTAATTCGATCTAAAATTGCGACGAACATATCAAACGGGAACAAATACACGCCTTGCGGCGGGTATGTCAAACGAGAAAAAATAGACAAAAAAAAAAAACGTTGAACCTCACTCGCATGTTGCTGCGTGTTAACTTACAAAATTTAGAACGAAACGTAAAACAAAAATTTTGTGAAAGATAAAAGTATGGGAGAGACCAATGTTGAATGTAAAAAAAAAGTATTTAGGTTAAACTGTAAAAAAATAAAAGCTTTAGGTTAAAAGTAAAAAAAATCAAAGAGGTTAAATTATAAAAGATGAGAAGTTTTGGGTTAGAAGTGAAAAACCAATTTTTTGAAACCCCTTAAGCATAGGGTACAACACTGTGAAGCATAAAAAAATTATAAATTAATAGTATGGAAATTAAAAATTCGATTACTTTTTTATACTTAATAAAATTTGTTTTTTTTATTTTCTTCATATTTTACGATAATAACATTAAGTAATAAAAATATAAAATAATACCTACTCTTATAAGTTTAATGTTCAAGTAAATCCACATAATTTTTATTAGATATTAAATATATTTATATTAACTTAAGAGATATCAATAATTTAGTAGATATAAGATATATTAATAATATTATTAATTATTATTTAATAAGTTGAAGGAGAAAATGGCATGTGGCATTTTTTTACTTATTAAATCTGTTTTTTTATTTATTTTCTTCATATTTTACAATTATATCATAAAATAACAAAAAATATAAAATAATACCTAATTAGTTGTTCTTATAACTTTAGTGTTCAAGTAATTCCATATAATTTTTATTAGATATTAGATATATTTATATAATATTAATTTATAACAATCTTAGGCATCATTGCTTGTAAGTTGTGCCATATATACTGTACAAGTTATTTTCCTTTATCCTTTTATTGGTTTTCTTGGGTGGTGGCTAGGGTGTGCACATTTCGATTCAGTTTTTGGGTAAAACCAAAACCGTAACCGAAAATTTGGTTTTTGGTTTTTTAAAACCGTTCGATTTCGGTGTTTTCGGTTTCAGTTATTACGGTTTTAACACCGGTTTGATTTTTCGGTTTATTAAACAAATTACATTAGATTAAAAAATTAAAAGTATAATTCAAAGTTTTAGAATGTTTCTTAAATATTTACATTTAAGTTAATATATTTAGTCTTTTTTATTAATTGTGTTCACATAAACGTAACCTTCTAATCCATTTTAATGTTTTTATTAAGACAATTTCTTTTATACTACTTTGAAAATCATTTAATTTTTATGTTAAATTTAGCTATTTCTTGTTAACAATGTATAAATCATTTTAATGATACATAAACATGTTAATGTTCTTATTATAAATATTTGACAATCAAGAATAAGGATTATGATCAAGGGAAAACCACAACGAGTTGTGAGAACTTAGAGAACACGGCCTTACGAAAGGTTTTATAAAATTTTTTTTACCAAAAATCCTAAAAATCTACTTTTCTAAAAAAAACTTGTTTTTTTTTTCATTTACGGCTGCCGTAAATGCTGTAAAAAGTTATTTCATGCTTATGTCATCACTTTTTTACAGCTACCGTAAGGGGCCGAAAAACACCAATTCGAAAAAACAAAATTTAGTTTTTTTACGGCAGTCTTTTCTAACATTTTAATCTAGGTGTGTGAATAAAAGGAGGCCAAAACGAGTTCTCTAAGTTTCGACAACTTAAACATAAAAATATATGGATTTGACATACTATTATAACATATCAGTCTGGTTCGATTATTTTCGGTTATTGAAAATGGTTATCCAAAACCGAACCAAAATTTTCGGTTATTAAAAATTCAAAAACCGAACCGTGGAATCGGAAATAAGGAGATGTTGAGTGCATAATGAGAGAGGGGGTCGTCGTAGGAGGCAACAACAACCCTCGATCAATATTCCGGCGAGGCGGTGCCGGTGCTTAAGTGCTCCGGTGATGAGGTTTTGAGATGGTGGGGGTTGGAAATAACTTTCAAGAATTTGGACACAGTTGATGGGGTTACATATACAAATACAGATTATATATGTATGTAGGTATATACCTCATAAAAAGATATTTATGTAAAGATTCTTGGAAGACTTTATGTTATACAACATTTATGAAATCAAATATTGAAGGAAAAGTTGAGTTTAAGAGCGAGAAATAGAGGAAGGTTTTGAGGGGAGATAAATAAAGTGAGTAATCAGGGATGTTTATACATATAGGTAAGCAACAACTTTTTTATCGAATAAAAATCAACTATGTTAAAACCTTTTGTTTATTACCATCACAGCCACCGACAAAACCACCACCAACCACTATAAAGTAAATTATAATCTTATTATCGAATAAAAATCAACTATGTTAAAACCTTTTGTTTATTGCCATCACATCCACCGGCAAAACCACCACCAACCATTATAAAGTAAATTATAATCTTATTTCACAGCCACCGGCAAAACCACCACCAACCACTATAAAGTAAATTATAATCTTATTTCAGTTTTTACTCGATGTATCATAATTAGTAATTTTAAACATGTTAATCTATATAAAGATAGATTGATTTTTCAAGAAGTGCCTTTTAGAGTCGCAAAAATCATGGAAGAAATTAAAGAGGAATCCTTTGTGCGAATAAAAAATCAAAACCCTTTCATTGAGGTTAAATGGAAGAGATGTCAGTGATTTTAATATTCGTGATATTATATTGTAATTTTGTTTCTGTTTTCGGGATTTCCAGTCTCTTTTTAGTCCCTTGTTCTATTTTATCTATTTGAATAAAATAACAGCTGTTCTAAAAAAACGTAAAAAGAGATTACAAGGGATATAATTATAGGGGTGTGAAAAAAAACCGAATTAACCGATAAAACCGAACCAAATCAAAAACCGGTGGGTCGGTTAATGGATTTTTTGAAAACCGAAAGTAGCGGGTTGGTTATGGTTATCAATGTTTCCATACCCACCATAACCGAAACGAACCGACGTGTAATAAATCTTTGTAGGATTTAGGACTTTTCACCATTTTTTTAATATTTGATGTTTTTTTATTAAAAAGTTTTAGTACTTATAGGTTATTTCATATAGTTTTGCGGTTTTGGTTGAATGTTTATTTGAATTTATGGTTATATAAATATTTGGCAACAATTGGTATTCATATTATAGATATGTATTTTTTAGTACTATGTGATATACAAATATATACAAATATGCCGTAACAATTTATTCCAGCTTAAAATATTAATCTATTTTTAGCTAGGTTAAATATACGGTTAACCACCCACAACCGACCCGCTATAACCATCAAAACCGATTAACCATAACCGTCATATCGATCGGTTATGGTTATGGTTATCCATTAACCGACATTGCTGTTATGGTTATGGTTTTAAACCAAAACCGACCCATGCACACCCCTATATAATTATATAACATAGTTACACACTAATCCCTCTAATATATAACATATACATAATATCTAATAATTGTCTAACAGTCGTAATTAATTAATAACCCACTGATGGGTGGATTTAATACTCACATGTTCTTAGTCAGGGGCGCAACTTAAGAGGGGCCCGGGGGGGGGGGGACTTTTCGCTTATATATATAGTTTTCGTATAGAAATATTTGGGTATATACGTTTTCGACCCCCTGGTTCTGTAGAAAATTTTGGGTATGTACGTTTTCGACCCCCGTCGAAAACGTCAAGCTTCGCCACTGTTGTTAGTTGTAACATACGCATTGATATGTATGTATATGAATCCGTAATAGCCAAAGCGACACGAGATGGTTGATATCTTTTAGTACAAGAACAACCAACATCGATTTTCTGGACACCGAATTGCTAGGAATCTATTTGGTAGACAACAAAAAAAAGGACAATATTCCTTGCGAATTTGTAAGAACATTAAAAATAAGATGATCATCATCTAAAACATTCACTAGAAATGACTATGCTAACTTGCTCATAGTCAGGCTTATCTTAGTTTTAAGAGATAATAAAACATTGGCGGAGTGGATAAGAAAAATGGAAAACATGAACCCAATTTTAACATTAAAATAAAGTTATATGCAGATTTGTTCCTGTGGGCTATTTTTATTGGCTCGGGAGATTACTTTGAAAGGAAGTATTGTGAACATAAACGGAATACAACAAAATATATTCACGCATTTAGGTTGTTGGCAATAATATAGTTAATCTTCATTGCTGTTAGGTTTAATTGTATGATCAATGCTTATTAATTGTGCATAAAGCAGATCTTCGTTTCCTTTTTATTTGAAATTTTGATTTCGACTTCAGTTTTCTGCTTAGTTTTCATTTGGAGTAGCAGATTTTGATTTCTTGTACAGATGTTTACGTTTTTCTGTAAATGTGATCAAGTTCTTTGTTATATTATTATTTTAACTATTTGTTATTACGCCTTTTTAGGAAATAATTTCGTGGAAATTTAGTTGTTAAGTTGAAATTAAGGTTTTTCTTCCTTGCATCAAATTAAACTATGAGGTAATTGATGCTTCTATTTATATTTATATTTTTGTTTTTTATGTTATAGATAAACCTCCCACCCATAGCAAAGCTAAGGTAGGGTCCGAGGAGGTAAGATGTAGACAACCTTACCTCTACCTCGTAGAAATAGAGAGTCTGCTTCCAGTAAGACCCTCGGTTCGATAGTAGTTTTGCATCAAGCCATAGACATAAGGGCACATAACACTCAGCACTTGAGACAAATGCTGATTAGTGCATGTACCCCTTTGTTTTTCGGCTATCAACGCCACCACATGATGCATGATTAACCATCCCCCTCTTTTTACGTTACTTTCACGAAATTAGTAAAATAACGTTAAAGTTAGTGCACTTTCACTTTTGCCCCCGAGCGCCCACACATATATACATTATATGCGCATACCGTAAGCGGGGCGAACAGAGAATAATATTATGATAATTACATAACTAATTGTTAGTTTTGATCTACTTTTTGTTAATTGTGCTTGATTCCAGGTTAACTGTTTTGACTCAGACTTGATTTCGTGGTTGGAATTGCTAATTACGAACATCAATTAGTTTGCTGATGTAAATTTATAGCGTCGGGTTTAAAGCCAAAAAATCGGTATTGATTGAAAGGATAACTAAAAGCACTGGCTCTGGATTCGAGGCAGCAAGCGGCTCTATCTTGAATGGGGCCTTCTCAGGCAAATGTTGGGATGGTACATTCGTCATCGAGTTCTGGCATCTTCTTCCAAGGAGATATGCAGTCTCAAGCTTTTGGGAATTCGCATTCGGGAAATTCAATTCCTGGAAACATGCATTCGAATACGGTGCTTGTGTTTGGGGAGATAACTAATAGTATTGGGGCAAGCTCATTGGTAACTGATGCTAACTCGGGTCTTACAGGAGGTCATCTCCAAAGAAGCGCAAGTGCCAACAACGAATCATGTACGCGATTACCTGCATCACCTTTATCGTTTACGTCAAATAATATGAGCATTTCAGGCTCTTGTGTTATAGACGGGCCATCAACAATGCAACCGAGTTCCAATCAAGATCCGCACTCCCAACAAGTAGGATCCCTTCAAGGAGCTTCTACTGCCACATCTTTGCCTCCTCCACGGGCCGGACCGGTTTCACTACCTAATGGTTCAAGAGTTATTGGATCGTTCGCTCAAGATAATGGCAATCTATCACACCTGCAAAAGAAGCCTCGATTAATGTAAAGCAGGAAGATATCATGCAACAACAGGTTTTACAACAGATATTGCCAAGACAAGATTCGATGCAGTTACAAAACTCCAATCCTCAGGTACAAAGTTTGATACAGCAACAGAGACTGAGGCAACAGTTGCTTCAGGAACAGTTGCAGTTGAGGCAACAACAGAGCGTGCAACCTGCAAATGCAATGAAACGGCCCTATGATGGTGGTGTATGCTCAAGAAGATTGATGCAATACTTGTATCATCAAAGGCAATGGCCAGCTGTGAGTATGAATATCACTATTTTCATTTCACATTCCTATTCTTAGTAATATATTTGAATGAAGAAATGATTTAGTATTTCCCGCAGGATAATAGTATTTCCTACTGGAGGAAGTTCGTGGCAGAGTATTATTCTCCACGTGCAAAGAAAAGGTGGTGCTTGTCTTTGTATGATAATGTAGGGCATCATTCATTGGGTGTGTTTCCACAGTCGGCTATGGTATGTTTTTTCTTCTTTGTCTATCATGAACACAATGACAAGTTTCTGATCAACCTCACATCATTTATGGATATACATTTTCATGGACTATTCTCAAAAGTTGTTTCAACTTTTTTAGGATGCATGGCAGTGTGATATCTGTGGGTCAAAATCTGGAAGAGGCTTTGGTATGTAATTCACAAGTCATGTTATATCAAATACTGCTTTCAAGATTTCTAAATGATAGCTATGCTCTTAATGTTATATTTTATTATGAGTCTACTGGGATATCTGTCTGATTTCTACCCTTATTTGGTGGTATATATGTATATATAATTAAAACAGAGGCAACTTTTGAAGTACTGCCAAGACTTAATGAGATCAAGTTCGGAAGTGGTGTTATAGACGAGCTTTTATTTCTAGACCTGCCTCGTGAATATAGTTTTCCTTCTGGAATAATGGTGTTGGAGTACGTACAAGCTGTTCAAGAAAGTATATACGAGCAACTTCGTGTGGTTCGTGAGGGTCAGCTCAAAGTTATTTTCACCCCTGATTTAAAGGTGATTTGACCTAACTAGTAATTTCTATTAAAAAAATAAATAAATAAAGATGGAATGCCTTACTTTCAGATATTAACCTGGGAATTTTGCGCACGACGCCATGAGGAGCTTCTTCCTCGAAGATTGGTTGCACCTCAGGTACAAAAGCTTCATTTTCTTTACCAAGAACATAATTGATTGAATCTCTTTGGCTGTTTTGCATGTGAATCAACTGTTACAAGTAGCACAAAAGTGCCAATCTACTATAGCTGAAAGTGGTTCTGATGGGGTCTCCCAGCAAGATTTGCAGACAAATAGCAATATGTGAGGCTGGCTATGTGATTGCATTGTGGGTTAAATTTTTACTGGTGGAAATGGGTAGGCTAACCGTAACACATTTTGTTTGGTGTGTGGCAGGGTTGTGGAGGTTGGGCGGCAGCTTGCGAGGAGTTTAGAGTTGCAGTCATTGAATGATTTGGGGTTTTCTAAAAGATACGTTAGGTGCCTACAGGTGAGTGTATTTCATTATTGCTGAATCTTTCTTCTTTCTTTATTGGATCAACTTTGGCATATATTTCTACACAGTACTGAACATTTGCAACCTAATTTTTGCTATTAGATATCTGAAGTGGTCAATAGCATGAAAGACTTGATTGATTTCTGTCGCGACACCAAAGCCGGCCCGATCGGTAATCGTTTAACCATTTTTTTTCTTATTTGTTAACAGTTTACTCAAAACTATCATTGCTTTTACAGAGGGATTGAAAAGGTTTCCCAGAAAAACAAACTTGGCCAACTCGCAGTTGCAGAAGATGCAAGAAATGGAACAGGTATCTAGTAAGTTAGTGCCACAATATCCAGGTTTCAACGGTTCATTGGTCAACAATAGTCAGTACGTGGGTAACCGTGGAGCTCCACTATGTAGTTCGGCCCAGGCGGCACTTGCACTTCCAAACTACTAGAACATACTCATGAGACAAAACTCAGTGAATTCAAACACCCAACAAGAAGCCTCTTCATCCTTTAATAACTCAAACCAAAATGGATACCCTTTTCAGCGTATGGCGGTTGGCAGCTTCCAACAAAGGCCCATGTTCCAGGCGCCACATAGCCACCAGCAGGCACCTCACAGTGGCGGTCATGCCACACAACAACACATGATTCAGCAACTGCTTCAAGATATGAGTAATGGTGTTGGTGGACAGAAGCCCTCGGTTTCTGGGCAGAATGCGGCTAGCGGGAGTATGAGTATGAGTAGGGAAGGTTTGAGATACGGAATCTCTTCATCAGCAACTTCACCACTGCCGCCAGTTGTGCCAACGAGAAGCAATAGTTTCAAAGGTGCTTCACACAGTGACTCATCTGCAGATAACGAAGGTGTCGGCAATCCGAAGGCACCAACCGTTGATTTACCAAATATGTGTGATGGTAGTGTATTAGATATAGCGAGCGAGTTTATGGGAAATGGGTTTTTTGACAATGATGAATTGGAGGGTATTGGTTATGGTTGGAAGGCATAAAGTTGAAACTTATGTACAGGTGATATTGAATGATCATAATATACCTTAAATCTCTGCTTTGTTGTCTTTTGCTCATTTAAAAGGCGCGTTGAAATTGCTTCTGTCATCAAAACGTATTGTAACGTCTTAAAAATATGAGATGTTATAACTAATTTAAACTAGTGTTAAGGGCCCTTGCGTTGCGACGGGGCCATAGATCGTGCCAAGTAGTACTAATGCTACACAACTACCAGCGACCAACAACACCAGAAAAACTCATAAAAACAAAATAAATAAAAAGGTAAACATAACCCCAAACGAAAAGCATACAACCACGAATGCCAGTTACGACATGTTAATGTGAAAAAATTAGACTCAAATGTAAAAACAGAAAAAAGTACCTAAGTCGATCTAAGACCATGCGCGTTGCGACAAACTGTCAAACAGGGAAAAATAGATGCGTTGTGACGGTCCTGTCAAACAAGAAAAAATAGTCGAAAAAACTTTGAAACCCACATTTACGTTACGACGTGGTTACTTGCAAAATTGGAACGAAACGTAAAACAAAAATTTGCAAAGATGAAAAATACGTTGATCAAAGTTGAAAATAAAGATGTTTTGGGGTTAAATTGCAAAAGATGAAAAGTTTTGGGTTGAAAATATAAAAAACAAAAAGCGAAAAATGCAAGAAATATAAACCTTTGGGTTAAAGATGAAAAATCAAATTTTTTTTGAAAGACTCCCTATACTTTGAGTACAACCCATGTAGCACAAAGATCTACCTAATTTATAATATGGTAATATACAAAAACAATTGAAGTACTATAAATTATTCTAAAATCGTAATCTTAGCTTTTGTCATCAAACGTCCCCATTTGCGGTGTGTGCATATATTGTATGTATGTGTGGACCATCGGGACAAAAGTGAAATTACACTAATTTTAATGTTATTTTATTAATTTTGTAAAAATAATGTTAAAAGTAGCGGACGATTAATCATGCATCATGTGGTGGCGTTGATAGCCGAAAGAAAAGGAGATACATACACTAATTGCTTTGTCCCGATTGTTAAGTGGTAGAGTAAACTGCCATTTTAGTCTCTGAGGTTTGACCAAAATTGCCACTTTAGTACAAATAGTTTTTTTCTTTCATTTTAATCCAAATAGTTTTGTTCTCTGCCATTTTAGTCCATGACTTTTATCATTTTTGCCATTTTCATCGGCCACCACCACCACCACCTCCCACCACCCACCCCATCACAACCTTCTATCATCGCCACCACCTGCCTGCACCGTCACCACCCACCCCCACCACCATCACCACCCACCATTTCCAACACCACCAGTGACTTTTCCGCCACCCACGTCATCAACCAACACCACCGCCATTATCTTCATTGTAAACTGGCAAACACCATCCCCATACCATCGCACCTACAAAAAAGAAAGAAAAATGTGATTTGACAAAAATTCACCTAAGTTAACTAATTTTTTTAATGGAGTTAGTGGGTTGGATGAAAATGGCAAAAAAATGTAAAAATCAGGGACTAAAACGGAAGAAAACAAAACTATTTGGAGTAAAATGGCAAGAAAAAACCTATTTCGACTAAAGTGGCAATTTTGGTCAAACCCCAGGGACTAAAATGGAAATTTACTCTAAGTGTTATGTGTTCTATGTACAAGGCTTGATGCAAAACTACTATCGAGCCGGAGGTCTCACTGAAAGCAGCATCTTTCTTACTGCAGGGTAGAGGTAAGGCTGTCTACATTTACCTACCTCATACCTTACCTTAGCTTTGCTATTAATGAGATTTACCGAGTATCATGATATGATGAGCTTCTCATGCCCTGTCATGGAAATCAGATATGCAATTAGTTGCTTGAGTGTTGAGCACCGCCTATGTAGAAATCTCATATACACATGAAAAACCTTTGTTGGAAGAACTACACTAGTTAGGGTGTTTTGTGGGTCGCGGACCAGCCCGTGAAGGACAGAAACCGTAGAAAATAATGAATCTAAAACAGAACAGAGAAAACAACAACAAAACGGTGACCAAAATCTTTCTAACCCAAACCAAAACGTTCCTTTCAGAAACCCTAGTTCTTACAAAGCATAAGATCTCAAGCAATACTACAATACAAGTTCACTGAAGATCACACGGGATCAAAACGAACAAACCCTATAACTTTTATAGAAAGAGAGAGAAAGTGAATTGATTTTTGAGGTGCTAGAGCACAATTGAAACCCTATTAGCCTTTATATATGAGCTCACAAACAACTTTACAATCAAGACCCTTCATTCTTCAAGACTTTGTAAACCAGTCCTTGTATATTTGCATATGTTGCATTTCAGCTCCTCAACTATGAAACCTGTACAATCTCATCTAAACCATTAGATACAAAATGCGAATAAGTCCAAACAACAAAACATACGTGTGATATTTATAACATATGAATTAATACTTGTACTTTTCAACATTCTCCATTCATTCATATGCTATATAGATTTACCAACCCAAGTTTTCCACAAAAGAATTCATGCTATATAACATTAAGCTCTTTTGTGAAATTATTTGCAATTTGACTTTCTGAGTCAACCTTTTCTGGAGTAATTAAATCACAAGCAATCTTTCCCTTAAAAATGTAAATTGACGTGTACGTGTATATACATATTTTTACAATGGATTTTACACACGGTTCGGTTTTAAATTTATAAAAATGATTTATACTTCAACATTAAAACACACACGAAGGGGCAAGTGTACCCCGTCATATATGTAGTAAAGTATCGGTAAGAACCAAGTATCGATCCAAGGATGCGGGCAGAGACGATAATACTAAACCTTTGTCATTATTCTACCAGTAGAAAAGATAGGTTGAAAAGTTGTTTAAACTAGTAAATCACTAAAACATAATATTTTTGTTTCTTTTTCTTTTTGTAAACATAAAGGACTCCAAATATGAAAATTATAAGTATAGCCTTGCTTTATGAACAACCGGAATATGTTAACTAAGTCGGTTATGGCATTAAATTACTTGGTCAATTTTCCATTTTTTAAAGACAATTAGTATCCCTTTCGGAATCCTAACATGACAACTCTTCGGAAAGTTAAAACGATAAACACACTTTAACCACCTAAAATTGTTCTTTAGCGCCCTATTGATTTATGTTTATGAAAATCCCTTAAAAATAAGCTAGTCATCCGTTAGGAGTTTTCTAACCTCACTTAATCAAGGAAAGCGACACCGATAAACACAATGTAACCACCGAGGCAAGCATAACCTAGATTGCATCACAACCAAGTCCATTTTACAAATCTTAAACATAAATTTACTAATAAAGCAATTTTGGCCGAAACTACTAACTAAGCTCATGGTTTATGTTGGACCCTTAAGTAACGGAAAACACTCTTGATTAATATTAGTTACCCCTTATTAACCCAATACCCATTTCTAGTCTCATGGGGTAAACATTTTAATAAAGCTAAAAGTTTACTAATATAATATTAATTAAGCTTCTTCTTTCAAATATCCTAACTAACCATGTACTAATCATCCAAGACAATTAACTATAATCAAGAATCCAATATCAATAACAAGGTTGCAAAACAATCATCAGGATTAACATAAAAAGTTGTAAAGTGTCATTACAAACATGATTAACATCTAATGGTTGTTTAACAAGCAAGGAATTCATAAAGTTTTTGCCATGAGGCTACAATAATACATATACGACAAATTAATGCTTGAACATAATCAAAATCATGGAAAGATTTAAGAAATCAAACCATAAACAAGCTATAGATTGAAGACCCGGATAGTAACGGAGCTTCTAGGCACAATGGGGGCTTGAATCGGAGCAAAATGTGTTGTTACTGGAGCCTAAAATCACCAGAAAATGCTCCCAAAAGTCCAGGATCTTGACCAGAATGCCATCTGCAGTTTTTTTATAACCTTTTCAATCGGCACGGCCGTGCCAATAAAGTGCACGGCCGTGCACTGTTCATAAGATCTTGTGACGTTAGCAGATCTGGGCAGATATTTCAAAAGTGGCACTGCCGTGCCAAAGGGCGGCACTGTCATGCATGTCCGATAAATCAAGATCGGCACTGCCGTTCTAGCATCCGCATGGCCGTGCGTGTCCGAGAGAGGGCTGGCACTGCCGTCGCACTGGCAGTGCATCCGAGGAATCAAGGTCGGCACTGTCGTGCCCTAGGTGGCACTACCGTGCCAAAGTTGGCACTGCCAGTCGCACTGGAAGTGCATACGAGGAATCAAGGTCAGCACTGCTGTGCCAATTGTGCTGAACTCAACAGAATCTTCGTATCTCTGCCGATTCACCCAAAAATCATCGTTTTCTTCATTTTCTTGTCTGGCACGCCGCCTGTAAACCAAAACATACATGATTAAGTGCCAAAACTTCAGTTTTATGGCCGAAAACGCGTAAAACGGGGACAAAATGGGGGACTAAAGTATGTGTAATTTAACGTATATCAAACCTGTAACATTCGTGAAAATCGGGTTTCAAAAACCCGATCCGTTTATCAATCAAATATTCGGTTAAAAGTTCGTTGCGTATATATTGTTCATTTTAATTTTAAACAATACATAATTAATAAACATTTTAGAATTTAAAAACTACAATTAATAAATGATAAAAATAAGTGAATAAAAAAATAAAATGAGGCTGCCGGGTTTCGAACCCGGGTCGCGCATAAGCACAAACACACACCACACCACTCCGCCACACACTTCTTTCATGCCAAATACAAAAACAAATAACATTTAAAGTAAATCCAAAAGTCAAACCGGAAATCAGCGCGCCCAATCCGCAGTCGCCGGAAAAACCGACGATTTCGTAAAATCAGAACCGTTTTCTTTGACTGAAACGCGTGAACTAATTTCGACATCGGTTATAACCGATGTCTAACCCCCAATTCCAGTCATAACCGCCGGAAAAGTTTTGACCGCGAATCAAGACCATAATTCGGACCCAATACATCCTGTCCATCCTTATAAATACCCACCCAAACCTCTGGTGACCTTTTCGCTCAAAATCGCACAATTTCTCGAAGCTTTAGCACGTCGCCGGAAATTCCAATTTCACCGGAATCACTGAACGGAAAACCGCGATTTTCTTCAGACGGTACAATCATCTAAATTTCTCTTGCTATCTTTCGATTTATAATCTAATTGCTCAATCCAGTAATCAAAACTGTTAAACAGTTTCCCTCAGCCGGAATCTGCAGATCGGAGACGACGAGACTTCTCCGGAAAACCTGAAGCACACTCGCCGTTCTGGTATACCCTGTCATTTCATTTCGCTCTTCAATTCAATCAAATATCAGTAAGATCGATTAAACAGAACAGTCGGAATTCACTGTTCTGAAATGTTAAACGAAGAAGACGAAGTCAGACAATGTGTATAAGTTTAATTAAAATGGATATTTCACCGAGTTAGACACACAGTCCAGCGGTGGACTGTGTGCAACATAATACGCACGTCCCGAGTTCGAATCGCACATGTTACCGACTTTCAGAAATAAAACCAATCCTTTTTAACCTATCCAGATCACCTTTCAACATGTATATAAATATAATATAATTCAGTAATTAAACAGGTTAAGCACACAGCCCAACTGGTTGGGCTGTGCGTGCTCGAACCGAACGTCTCGAGTTCGATTCCGGGTCACTGAAGTCGGTTCGGCCATTTTAAATCATTTTTGAAATAAATTAAATCAGATAAAAGTTAATCAGTATATATATAATTAAAACAGAGAATATTTCAGGTTAGACACGTAGCTCAGTTGGTAGAGCTGCGTGCACGTATACGAGAGGTCCCGAGTTCGAACCTCACTCAGCGCATATAAAAACACAGTCCGAACGGTCAACGGTCAAAAAGTCAAATTTTTTAATTTATTTTTATTAATTTATTTAATCAGAAAATCATTAAAAATACTTAAAAATAAGATTTTTAAAGTTAGAAAATTTTCTTAAACACACAAAAATAAATCTAACAATCCCACTAAAAGCACTAATTAAAAATATTAATCTCAAATAAAGTTTATTTATTTACCGAATCATTTCGTTATTATTTAGGTTAGTTTTTCCCTCGTCGGTTGAATCATAATATTCGTGCGCATTCATCGTCATCAAGGAACGCACCCACTGTGAGTGAATCCTTACAAATTCCCCTTTTTATTCATGTTTTGGGGTGTATCATGTGTCGCTTTAATTATTTCGTTTATTCAAACTTGTGCTATTACCATTATATGACCTAAACTTATGATGTAAATATTGTTTGTTGTGATACGTGTTTACATTCTTGTCAAGTTGTGTACAAATCATTCATTAGGCCCATCAGTTCCTCGTGGGAGACGAGTTGAGCATCAGGTGCCTCATTTGATCGGCTCTGTTTGATTGAGCCTTGATCTCATTGTTCATTCATTTGGTGTGTGTGCTTGTGCATTAATTGACATTATGTGTTTTGTGATTAATTTTACATTTACGTTTATTCATATTTGGTTATGCACAATTTTAGTCAAATAACCAACATAACTAACCCTTTCAAATATTTAAATAAGATTCACTCGCCAACTTTTGTTGACCCAAAACCCTATTTTACACATGATACAGGTGATCCGGTTGAGAAAAGAAACACATAGGATGGCCTAGAAGAATAAACAAGTTAATGCCTTGGAATGAACGTTTAGTTTTGTTTTTCTTTGTAATTGTACTCTAGTTGTAATTTGAATGAAAATGTATTTGAAAATGTTGTGTTTGTATGTTTATTGTAACTTCTTCTTTAAAGAGAAATAATAAATATGAAACTTTATAGTAAATGTCATGAGCTTTGATGAAAACCCAATCATGCCCCGACTACCATTTCCGCTGCGGGTCAGGGTGTGACAAAACCTCCCCACACTTGAACTTTGCTTGTCCTCAAGCAAACTAAAATCAAAATAGAATAAAAGAAAATTTCTAACGAGATTACGTAATTTACAAACTACATGACTAATACACATATATAATAGTTAACCGATATTTTTTTTGAAAGACATCGTCGAAGAATCCATACCACACAAGCGCATGCAAATATATGTAAAGATAACCAAAAACCATGATTCCACATTCGATTGACTTAGCATGCAAATCTTCACACATCTCACAATGTTCACACACACTTGGCTATATTTGTGAAACATATATTAAATGCGTATGTGTAAACACTTCGTGTAATATCATAAGCTTGTCAAAAGATCTAATCTCCACCAGTAACATGTGAAAAAGTGTAGATCAAGAGGTCTTTACGGGTTGTAACGATAGGCTAGGGTGAAAGGTGTGGAATAGACATTTAAAAGTGACTAAATGGTTAAACTCGATAGATGCATTTAACTAGCGTAAAATAAACAAAAACTATACATAAATAACGCTTTTTAAAAGACAGCATGTGAGTTTTCGAGCTCTCGATGATATTCTTCTCTTTTAGCAATCAAAATTGCTCGAATCTTGCCGTCTTCACCCTATTTTAGGGTGTCCTATTTCTAATTTTTTTATTTTTTTGTTTTTTTTTTGTTTTTGATTTTTTAACTTTAATGCTTTTGTACAACAAATAACTAATTACAAAGAACGCTAGTTATACGGTAACTTTAACCGAATTTTAACACTATGGTTAAAAAATAAAAAAGGCTAAATTTGGCTAAGTGGGTTGATTGGTTGGGTAAAAGAAAGAAGAACACGGGATAAGGCTCAACATGATTAATCCTAGTGGATGACATAGGGTTTAGGGTAAACAAATGAAAGAAAAAGGCTAGAAACGAAAGGTTCTCTAAGTGCCTCTATCATTTTTACACAATCTAACATGTTTATGGTCTCGACAAGTATGCTAGTGACAAGTTCTAAACTACACGAGACATCCGGCTCACTCCTAATCCGAAATGAACAAACATATAACTAATCTAAGGTTCAAGAACATGCTCACATAACGGAGGGAATGGGTAAAAATGTGAAAATTAACATGTAAGTCTTTCTTTGTTTGTCACGTTTTTAGTTATCTTTTTCGAAATTTATTAGGCTTGTCGGTTCTTTAACATATCTGATGCTTTCAAAATAAAAATTAATCGGTTTATTTAGTTTTTTTAAGGACAAACAAAGTTACAATGTTAAACCCCCTCCCCAAACTTGAACTTCGCATTGTACCCAATGCGAAACCCAAAAATAGAGAAAAAGGATAATAACACTCCCCCGAACAGTGATGAAGATGAAGGAATGAACTGCCGACTCGGTTTTGTTTATCTCACCCAGTGTATAGCTAGTACCTGTATGAATGTCACAATAACAAAAACTACGACAACAAACTGATCGCAAAATAAAACATATAATAGATAATAATAAAAATAACCATCCTATCCATTAGCTAAAAAGAAAATAAAATAAAAAAGTAGAATTTTTTTTAGAAAACATATCCGAGGGGTTCTAATAAAAAAATACCCAAAATGAAAACCCTAGATAAAACATAACAAACCAAGAAAATAAAAGATAGACACGGAAATAAAGCTAAAAGTTTACTAATACAAGATTAATTAAGCTTCTTCTTTCAAATATCCTAACTAACCATGTACTAATCATCCAAGACAATTAACTATAATCAAGAATCCAATAACAAGGTTGCAAAACAATCATCAAGGATTAACATAAAAAGTTGTTAAGTGTCATTACAAACATGATTAACATCTAATGGTTGTTTAACAAGCAAGGAATTCATAATATTTTTGCCATGAGGCTACAATAATACATATACGACAATCTAATGCTTGAACATAATCAAAATCATGGAAAGATTTAAGAAATCAAACCATAAACAAGCTATAGATTGAAGACCAGGATAGTAAGGGAGCTTCTAGGCACAATGGGGGCTTGAATCGGAGCAAAACATGTTGTTACCGGAGCCCAAAATCGCCAGAAAGTGCTCCCTTAAGTCCAGGATCTTGACCAGAATGCCATATGCTGTTTTTTTAACTTTTTCAATCGGCACGGCCGTGCCAATAAAGTGCACGGCCGTGCACTGTTCATGAGATCTTGTGACGTCAGCAGACCTGGGCAGATATTTCAAAGGCGGCACTGCCGTGCCAAAGGGCGGCACTGCCGTGCCAAAGGCGGCACTGCCGTGCATGTCCGATAAATCAAGATCGGCACTACCGTGCCAGCATCCGCATGGCCGTGCGTGTCCGAGAGAGGGCTGGCACTGCCGATCGCACTGGCAGTGCATCCGAGGAATCAAGGTCGGCACTGTCGTGCCAAAGGTGGCACTGCCGTGCCAAAGTTGACACTGCCAGTCGCACTAGTAGTGCATATGAGGAATCAAGGTCGGCACTGTCGTGCCAATTGTGCCGAACTCAACAGAATCTTCGTATCTCTGTCGATTCGCCTGAAAAATCCTCTTTTTCTTCATCTTCTTGTCCGGCACGCCGTTTAAAGCCTGTAAACCAAAACATACATGATTAAGTGCCAAAACTTCTGTTTTATGGCCGAAAACGCGTAAAACGGGGGCAAAATGGGGGACTAAAGTATGTGTAATTTAACGTATATCATAAATCAATTTCAAGGTGCTTGGTTCTCTCATTGAATATAGGAATCATGGTAATAGAAATAGCTACCGTACTATCACAGAATAACTTCAATGGAAACTTGCAGTTGACACCAAGTTCGCTTAACACATTTTTTACCAAATCAATTCACAGGAAGCAAAACACAAGGCTCTGTATTTTGCTTCTGCTGTTGACTTGGAAACCACACTTTGTTTTTTTTTCTAGAAGATCAAGGATTCTCCCATAAATACACAGAAGCCAGTAACATATTTTCTAGAATTTATACACTTGGCCCAATCAGAATCAACATATCATCAGACCAAATCAAAGTGCTAACCTATTTAAAGCAATCAACCTTTACCAGGATACTTCTTTAGATATCAAAGCAATCTTTAAATAAGATTCTAAAGGACAATGTATAAATTGACTAAGAAACAGAACTGAATAACATATATAAGGTCTAGTCAATGACAAGTATATTAGTTTTCCTACAAGTTTTTAAAAACCAATAACATTTCTTATCACTTGTTGATTTTTATTAGTTTTAAATGTAACCACGTAACTCAACTCTATAGGTGTATTAACAGGCTTGCACCCAAGATATCCAAACTCATTTAGGGTGGTAGGGGTGTAAGAGGGGAGGCCGTGTGGTGAGGGAAATCCCCGCGCGGGCACATTGCCGTCGGCCCTCCCTTTTCTTCGGTGAGTGGTACAAATCAGTGAGTATTCATCGCATGCTTTTTTCGAACGTTATTCATTTTAAGCGACTTTATAGCCGTTGGGTTTTATAAAAATTACAA
This sequence comes from Scalesia atractyloides, assembly GCA_947069175.1. Lineage (NCBI taxonomy): Eukaryota > Viridiplantae > Streptophyta > Magnoliopsida > Asterales > Asteraceae > Scalesia > Scalesia atractyloides. The sequence goes on from CAMTDV010000030.1 coordinate 37,785,976, forward strand.
TTTTCTTATTTAACCACACCATTTCTCACTATTCATACCATTTTCTCACAATCCAAAATTTCTATCAACCAAACCATTTCTTTCACAAACCAAAAATCTCACCCTATTTTTAAAATGGATGATGATATACAGTTGTTTATTCCATATGACATTAGTGACGACGATTCTTCCTCAAGCGATAGTAACTTAATTTTTTTTCAAAAATCTCATCGAGCAAGCCGAACTAGAAGACACAGACACATCTAGTAAAAAGAGATATGTTCGTTGTGATCGAGAGAAAGGCCACGAAACTTTTATGGTAGATTATTTTGTCAAGGAGCCCAAATACAATGATGAATTTTGACGTCATAGGTTTCGTATGTCAAACGGGTTGTTCTTAAAAATTGTGAGTGATGTGAAAGTGAATAACCCGTGGTTTCAAGAGGGCGTGGATGGGAGAATGAAGAAGAGTTTTACACCGTTGCAAAAAGTTACATTAGTGATTAAACAACTTGCAACTGGTAACCCTTTAGACGAACGACGAGTATTTAAATATAGCCGAAAGAACTTTTCGTGGATGTCTAGAATATTTTTGCGAAACGGTATGTAATTTATACGCTCCCGAGTTCTAAAGTAGACCAACAAGCTACAACGTTGCGCTTTTGTACCAAGCTCATGAGGAGAAACATCACCTTCCTAGGATGTTGGGTAACCTTGATTGTACGCGTTTTGTTTGGAGAATGTGTCCCATTGAGTCGCGGGGCCAATATATGAGAGGGGATCACATGTACCTAACAGTTATGTTCGAAGTGGTGGCCTCTCAAGATTTTTGGATTTGACATGCTTTTGTGTACACAAGGTTCACGAAACGACATCAATGTGCTCCAACAATCTCCGTTATTTCTTTTTTTTTTGAACGGCCAACGAATCCTCCAAATGGGTTACTGGCGAAATTCACCACATCGGGATACACTCGTCTCCGAACCGGGGAAAACTTTCACCTAGGGCCGAAGCCCGTGAACACTGGCTCGAAGGCACGACAGTGCAGTGAGATAAAACCCATTCAGTTCAAGGATCGAACTAGCGATCTCCACTTATTCGCCTAGTCTCCCATCATCACCAGGTGCCACAGAAAATAATGAGGACGGCAGGAATCGAACTTGGGTCCTTTAGAACACCAAGTCTCTCCCTTACTCAACGAAATAGAACTGCACCAAAATGTCCATTTTACGTGAACAACCTCTTATACTAGTGTGGATACTATCTTACCGATGGAATCTACCCTACTTGGTCGTGTTTGTGAAATCATTTCCTTATCCTCACATTCCTAACGAAAAGAAGTTTAAGAGGCAACACGAGGTGGCAAGAAAAGACGTGGAACGGGCTTTTGGTGTTTGAAAGTCAAAGTGGGGTATACTTAATCGACCAATGCGTGCTATGACTGTAAAAAATATTAGGTATGTCGTATATATGTGCATTATTATACATAACATGGTTCTAAGACGACGAAAACGCGATAGCACCGGTACGCATTCGGGATCCTCCAATCGAGCCCGTTTTTGATGATACTGTTTTTAACGAGCTCATTAATGAAGATACGCATTGGAGACTAAAATATGATCTCGTGGGGAATTTTGGAGAACTAGATTTACCCCACCTAATGGCGGATTTCGACGACGAATAGTTAAATTAGTTTTAGTTTTAAAATGTCTTTTTTATTTTAATGTAATTTTGTATATTTTAGTTTAATGTAATGTCATGTCTTTTTTTAATAAATTTATGTTTTTTTTGTTTAAGATATTGTTATATATTAATGTATAATTTATAGAAAAAAAAGAAAGAAAGAAAGAAAGAAAGAAATGAATTCCACACGCGGGGAGCACCCTTTGTGTTTGAGTGGAAAATGTGGAGTGGAGAGGAGAGTTGACATAGCATGAGGTGATTGGTTGAGGTGGAGAGTTTACCACTCTCTACGTGGGGAGCACCCTTTCCACCCTTAAAAGTTACAAACAATATTTCCTTTGATTTAAACAAATATTATCTTGATCATATAAAACTTCTATGCCCAAAAAATATTTCAAGATACCCGAATCTTCTCGAATCTTTTATGTGAAAACTTTCACTTAAAAGTATTTTCATTTTACTTATTTCATTATTATTATTCCTTGTGATGACAATGTCATCAACTTACACCAACAAGATAATAAAAATAGAAGACTGTTTTAACACAAATAAGGAAATAAGGAATGATCACAAACGCTCTGAACAAACCCAATATTAGTTAAGACTTTAATTAACATTTCATTCCATTTTCAGGAGCCTGCTTCATACCATAACAAAGACTTAACCAATTTACACACCTTAGTTTCATCTTTAGAATAATAACCTTGAGCTAGTGTCAGTCCAACCATTTTCAACAGCAAGACTAACAACACATCTAACACTAACCATTTCAACAGCCTTTAGCTTCTAACCTAGCCTTAACATTTCAACCTCACTATTTGATTTGTATTTAACTTTATAAACCCATTTACACCCTATTCCTTTTCTAACAGTAGGTAAATTAGTTAAGAACCAAGTAGTGTTTCTAAATAAGGCTTCCATCTCGGATTTGATAGCCTCTACCCGATCTTTTGTAGCCTCATCATAAGAACTAGGCCCAACAATTTTATTTAAACTACTAACAAAACACAAATTATTAGTGGATAAACAAGCATAGTTAACAACTCTATTAATACCATATTCAACTTTACCATCTAAGACAAAATCATCTAATTTCTTAGCCGGGGTGGACCTATTCATGCCCTTTGGTGGGTGGGCCACCCCTTAATTTTTTTAGTGTTATATATTTATGAAAATCCCGAACGCCCCCCCTCCTAAAATTTTGTAATTACTCCCTTGAGTTGAATTTTCCAAACATAATATTAAAGGTTAAAAGAAAAAAAAATAGAGACTTTGAAGTTCTTCTAACGCCGTGCTCTGTACTCCGACGATGTGCTTTCTGTAACTTTTAGGTAGTGTTCGCTTCACAGAATGGAATGGAATCTTGAGGGAATTGGAATGTTGATTTCACTCAATAATTGGAATTGAATAACAATATAAGGAAGGGAATCTACATTCTAATTCTATCCAAATTTCATTCTATTTTGCAAAAACAACACACCTAAATTACAAATCAAATTTCAATCTCTATGCGAATTCCCATTACAATTTCATTACAATCCATGAAACGAACAGTACCTTAAAGTTAGAGAAGATACAATAATCAAATCATGATAGCAGAATAATCTATTTATATTTAGAGTAATATGGGTCGCTCAATAAGAAAACTAAAGTATGAGCCTTTTACCTAGAATAGTTTATTTAGCCCAAGACTTACACAAAAGTACAAAACCTAATATTTTATAATTTCTTTTTCATGTTCAGAAGCAATCCAAGTCGGCTGCAATTTGCACCACATCAACATAAACCTGCTACCTCTCTGATCGTTATAACTTTTGATTTTTTTTTCAAGCTAAAGTGTGCAAATTTCTAGATAAAGTAAGCTTTCTATATGGTTTTAAATTACTTTCACTTTTTATTTGTATTAATCTTATTTGTAATTATTTGAAATTCATGGTAAATTAAGGATATGCGATAATATAATTATGGACTTGAATAATAATCATGGTAAAGTGGTAAAATTTAAATGATTTTAAATGATTTAATATAGAAATTATGAGTCACATAATGAAACGATTCAACAAGAATAAAGTTAGAGAATCATCTTCTAAAACTCCTGAATATGTTGACCTGACCCGACCCAACTTGGCCCAGATCGAAACATATTATTATATAGTGATTGCCAAACAACCCTTAAAATTTTCCATCCCCAAGAAAATAATTAATGGGTTCGCCACTACTTAGGAAAAGAAATTCTTCTCGTAGACCTTCTAAGATTAGACATACTTCCCTCATATGAGTTGGTCTGAACACTTGAAGTTCCTATGCCATCAGCCTTGTCAAATAGTATAACACCCTTCTTAATTCATAAATACTAAATCATAAAATATTTGCACATTACGACAAGATACCGTTTTACAAAACATTACATGATAATGTTCATTTAAAATTTTAAAACATTAAAATATAGTTAAAACACGTTTACACCAGTCATAACATCAAAAGAAACTAAATACGTGGAAGCTTCATTTTAGTTCGTGTTCGGCTCTTGCACGATGCTTGATCTTCATCCAAAAGTTTGAAACGTTCACCTATAATCAAAACCGTCATAAAGTTAGTTATGATGTTTCTATAATACATTTAGTCAAAATCTCAAAATAAATAATCAACATAGAAATTTTTTCCAGTTCAGGAGTTTCTCGCAAGTCGCAACCGGTTCAACCCCATCATCAAATTTTCCGTCTTTAACTTAAAGAACTTATAATTCTCTAAGTTTCAATTCCAAATTAAAGTTTATCAATCTAAATTTAGCGTTCCCGATACTCGGCTTGCGCATCCAATTCACTGGTTTATTTGGTGACCTTTTAGCCACTAAAACCAACATTTAGCAAACCACTTTATTTTGACCCGTTTGGTTATCTAAGTGAAATCCCTTCACTTTATTGACATACCAAACGCAATTATTTCACTATATCAAAACATTAGACATAACTACGAATAACTTGTCTAAAATGTAACGAAATGACAAGTCACGTACCTCAAAGCTTATCCTTCAAGCGTGCGTCCGTTCCAACTTGACCGCTTGAAGATTCACCCGCTTTGCCTATAGAGTTAAATCAATATCTTATTTAGAACTCGTATTATCACATTTCATACGTAATTCCTCAAATTTGCCGATTACGCGTTTCTTTCATAATTTCAACATATCAACATTCGTTTAGGCATTTTAACAAATACCTTGCGGGCAAGATTCTTATACATCTTTTATCTAGTCCTTTATTAACTTTTAATTAAGTTTTTAATTATCAACATTAAGCCCTTAATGTCTAGTATTCATGAACAATATCAAGAATTTGCATCAAAACATCAGTTTTCATAAACTCTAACACCTAAATTCATGTGTTCATCATATTGTTATAAAATCCACTTAACACATATATGGGTGATAATTAAATCTCTAGTTTTCAACACTAATTTATCAAGTTCTCAACTACGGTTTGTTTCTAGACATGGATTAAACACAATATCATTCATACATTCAACATTCAATCCAGAATTTCGATTATGAATGTTTATCCAAATTTCAAAGTATCACCAAATGACAAATTTCGACATATCTTGTGATCTCTTAGCTTAGATGATCATGAATTTAGTTAAAGCCCCAATTCTTAGCTTGATTTCCCTTTGATTTTGATCATTTTAATGAGTTTAGGGTTCAAGAGGAGGAACCCTTTTTTCTTTGTGCAATATGTCGACCAGAAACACACACTTGTCTGTGTTTTTGGTGTAAATTTTTCTTTTATTAAAACCACCTTTCAATTTTGCCCATTTTAGTCCCTCTACTTTCCAAGTTTTATAAAAGAGGGTTACTAATCAAGTTTCTTTGTTATTTATTATGTTTCATTAACTAGGTTATTTATTCCTAGTCACTTTACTCTTGGTTATGACCTATATATATATGTATATATATATGTATATATTCTTTGGGGTGTTACAAGTCCACCCCTCTTAAAGAGGGTTTCGTCCTTGAAACCGGATTACATACCAAATAGGGATGGGTAGAGACGTCTCATCTCTTCTTCGGACTCCCAAGTAGTGTCCGATCCTTTCCGATGTTCCCATTTGACCTTCACTTGGTTGATTTCTTTGTTCCTCAATCCTTTGACCTTTCGGTCAAGGATTTCAATTGGTTTAGCTATAAAGTTAAGTTTGTCGTCGACTTCAATATCATCATATGGTACATATGCCGACTCGTCCGCCAAACATTTTCGAAGGTGTGATACGTGGAACATGTTATGTATTCCATTTAACTCATTTGGAAGCTATAGTCGGTAAGCCACCTTGCCCACTCGATCGATAATTTTGAAAGGTCCAATAAACCTTGGGCTCAACTTTCCTCTATTCTTACATCGGATCATTCCCTTCCACGGTGATACTTTAAGCATTACTTTATCGCCGATCTGAAACTCGATAGGTCTTCGTCTTTTATCCGCATAGGACTTTTGTTGGTCCTGAGCCGCTTTTAAATGAGCTCGTACCGTGTCAATCTTTTCGTTTGTGATCTTTATCACATCCTTATGGGCGAGTTCTCTTGGACCCACTTCACCCCAACATACCGGAGTTCGGCATTTTCGATCATAAACATCTTATACGGGGTTCTACTGATACTCAAATGGTAACTGTTGTTATATGAAAATTCGACTAATGGTAGATAAGCATCCCAATTACCGCCGAAATCAATTATACATGCCCGAAGCATATCTTCTAACGTTTGGATTGTTAGCTCACTTTTCCCGTCCGTTTGCGGGTGATAAGTCGTACTGATCAATAAGTTTGTACCCATCTGTGCTTAAAATTCCCGCCAAAACTTTGAAGTGAACCAGGTGTCTCTGTCAGTTACGATTAACACCGGCACTCCATGGCGCACTATTATCTCGTTCACATATACCTTCGACATTTTCTCGGAAGTATATTGTCACACCCCAACCGATGGCGGAAACATCGGGATGAGACGAAAAGAGATTGCAAAAGACTTCATAATGCTATTTGTGACAAGTATTTATTTAATGATCTTGCATTTCTTGGATAATATAAATAAAGTTTAAAACAAATACGACAAACGATCAAATAATAATCTTTCATTCCATTTATAAAAATTTAGTACATAATTTAGAAACAAAATACAACAAGTATTTAAAGTTTTAAATGCGTTTCTAGGCAATCCTACTAGATTCCTTGCATCATCAGAATTTCTGCAACATGGATTAAAAAGCATGGATCAATACAAAAGTATTGGCGAGCATACAAGTTTGAAATATGTATAAGCATAAAGTTTGTCACAAATCCATCATGGGAATTCATATTCAAGTTAAACTAGCATACTTAAACAACCTAAGCATAATGAGTTAGCATGGACATACAAACTGACTCTATCACGTATAACTAGCATAAGCGTAGCAAATAGCATGTATATACAAGTTGAAACTAACACGTATGACTAACATAGGCATATCCGATAATACATTTGATGGATTGTGTGGTTGAATAAGTTTAATTTCGTATAATATAAATTTGGTTAATTAATACATGTTGCACCCCAAAACGCGTAAAAGGGTAAAAAGGGGGTCGAGTATGCTCATATATTTTGCGAAGTTTCCCTTGGTATTTCGTGAAGTGTTGAAGGTTGAACGATGAAACACTGAGGTCACCTCACATGGACAAATGAAGATATATATTTAAATATTAGAGGTTGCCGAAGTGTTATTAAAATAAGTATACGTTTGTATTTATTTTTATAAAATTTAATTGAATCCGTTAAGCTTCGTCTTATACTCTTGGCGCGTTTCGAGTTATGGATTTTTACAAAAAACCGGGCAGAGTTTCCTATGTTTTTGGACGATCCCGATAACACAAGTTGTCGATATATTTTACAAAACACATCAATAAATGATTCCGCGATCAAAATAATGTTAATGTAACTAATATAATGAATGTCGACATAAGATAACATTTATATGAATAATATTAGAGTCGGTTCCCTGATTAAAATGATTTTAACATAAATAATATAAACTTCGACTAAAATAATATTAACATAAATAATAATCAAGTCAGTTCCACGATAACATTAACGTAAATAATACTAAGAACGTCACGATGTTAGAATTTTACCGACTCATGCTGACTGAGTTTGACCAGCAGTTGAATGGTTGACTTTTATTGACCGTGTTAACTCGGTTGGCTGTTCGACAGACTTTGACCGTCTTTGACCAAACCGAAAACCCAAACATCGAACCCGAAATTGAAGTCGAACCGAACCTGCATCTCAAACCCAACCATCGTTGAATGTCGTTGAACGGACCAAACTGATGTTGACCGAGGTTGACTGAGATTGACCGGAACTCGAACGCGAGACGGAAGCTAGACCGAGCCGATGCCTCTGTCGATGTCGTGGCCTGAACCGGAAAGGTTCCACCGCGAACAAACGCGGCCAACACCGCCGTTGCCTTCGCTGCACGTGGCTTGCCGCCGCCACCAAAAGGGTGTTGCGGTCGCTGCTGTTTGGGAGAAAGGGAGACAAGGAGAGGGTTGTTGGAGACCTCCGCCGCTGCTGCGGCTTTGCTCATGGTGCGTTGCCACCAGAACGGTGGCCGACGATGTCGGTACAGAGAGAGAGAGAGAGAAACGGGAGAGGGGTGAGGTCGGTGAGGTGAGTGTGTGAGAGGAAGGAGGGTGAGTGGAGGTGTTTGGTCGGCCGGAATAGGGGTGGCGCCGGAGTAAGTCGCCGGAAAAGAACTCCGGTCACCTGAGTTTGAAGGAGAAGGGGGGGGGGGTGCGGCTAATATGTGGTGTGTAAGTGTTGTAGTGTTTTATATACATTAGGGTTTTGTTAGTTTTGGGTTTGAGTGGGTTTGGGCCTAAGCCTGTTTGTGACTCGTTTGCGTTTGAAGACCTTTTTCTTACCCGGTCTTTTGGAAAGTGTCGTATTATTTTGCTTATTATTATTATTATTATTATTATTTTCTTACTATTATATAAAAAAATAATTAAATAATAATAATAATGATGATAAAAACAGATAAATAAACAATTTGAGTTATATGATACATATTTCTTAAAAGTATGGAAGTGTGGAAATGCGGGGCATTACAGTCTCCCCTACTTTAGGAAATTTCGTCATGAAATTTATATAAGAGGAAGACTTTAGAAAAAAGGGCGTTTCGAAGCATGTATGGGTATAATCGCGAAATAGGTTGTGAATGATTAAAGTTTGTATTTAACTATAGAAGTGAGCACCGAATTTCTCATGGCATGTTTTCAGGAAAGTTTAGTAATATGGTAGGAACACTTATTTATAGGAAGTACACGCGGCGTATCCACCATGTTCATACCATATTACATTCGTTTCGCTAATCGATGCCATGTTACGTTCCGTGTCACCAACAGGGTTTTTCAACATATTACAAGGGTGAATGATGACGTATAGGTATCTAAGTATGTAAGTATGATTGTATTTAAGTATGAGAGTGGTTATAGGTATGAGTATGATTAAAATGAGGTATGTAGTTCACTAGATTAACACATTACTGGTATGTGATATAACTGGTCAAACCATCGTGTCCGCAAGTATGTATGTATGTATGTATGGCATAACATGACCACAAGTCCATGTGGCGGTGCACTACTCCTATAATGCTACACAAGCACTATACATGTTAAGGTGTGGCTTCTTACGAAGTTAATGACAAGCTGTCAAACCATCGCTTCCACAAATACGAGATCGAGTATGTATGTATGTATGTGTGTATGACTTAACATGACCACAAATCCATGCGGCGGTGCGCTACTCCTATAGTGCTACACAAGCACCATACATGTTAAGGTGTGGCTTCTTACGAAGTTAATGACAAGCTGTCAAACCATCGATTCCGCTCTAATCATAGCACATGTCATCATTTCGTTACTATGAAAAGATCCGTAAAGTATGTATGAATGTCTTGACATTACCACAAATCCATGTGGTGGTGCGCTAATCCTGTAGTGCTTCACAAGCACTACATATGTCAAGATGTGGCTCTATCCGAAGTTAATGACCAGTTTATCACATAAAGAGTGTGTGGTAATCCCGAATCAAGTTTAATGTATCAGTATGCGTGTATAATTTATTGTGTATAACGATGATTTTGAAATAACGAGGTAACAAGTATTAAATCGCGTAAAAGTTGAATTAATATACAGGAGAGGCTTGATAAGTATTGGAGTGTTCGGGTTTAGAAACTTCGACTATTCCAAAGTGAATCGCAAGTCCTTTCTAATTAGGGAGACATGCTTTGGCCTAATAGGTATAATACTCTCGTCGCCAGGCGATTAACGGTATTTTACCCTTCCAGTTAGTACATGTCCCTAATTTGATCGGAGATGCGAAACTTTGCGAGATTGAAAATTGTAGAGCGGGACCAGTCATCAAGGTGTGGATGTCAATCTTGTCTTGACAATTTCGTCCCCCAAATTGTGGTTTATTGAACGAAACAAGATAGAATCTCGAATCGTCAATAAGAATCCACTGGATTATAAAATGGAAACTCTAATCAAGATATGGATATCACTCCTGACTTGATTGTGAAATTCGCAAAATATCATGCAAAGTGGATTGAAATTTGTCACCAAAGGCGGGAATCACCCCTATCTTGATGGGTGATTTCAATTGTGGAATAAGAGTATCGTCAAGTGAGTGTATTGTGTAGATGTTTTAGTAATGCACTTCGTATATTTAGACGAAAGAAGAGGTGAACGCAATTTGAATAATTATTATTTTAACAAGAAGCAAGTATGGTCGAGTTTGGTACTTAGACTATAGACTAGGTCGAATCATGGCAAATTCTACCTAATTCCCTATAGTTATGGCTCTGATACCAATCTGTCACACCCCAACCGATGGCAGAAACACCGGGATGAGATGAAAACGAGATTGCAAGAGACTTCATAACGCTATTTGTGACAAGTATTTATTATTGATCTTGCATTTCTTGGATAATATAGATAAAGTTTAAAACAAATACGACAAACGATCAAATAATAATCTTTCATTCCATTTATAAAAATTTAGTACATAATTTAGAAACAAAATACAACAAGTATTTAAAGTTTTAAATGCATTTCTAGGCAATCCTACTAGATTCCTTGCGTCATCAGAATTTCTGCAACATGGATTAAAAAGCATGGATCAATACAAAAGTATTGGCGAGCATACAAGTTTGAAATATGTATAAGCATAAAGTTTGTCACAAATCCATCATGGGAATTCATATTCAAGTTAAACTAGCATACTTAAACAACCTAAGCATAATGAGTTAGCATGGACATACAAACTGACTCTATCACGTATAACTAGCATAAGCATAGCAAATAGCATGTATATACAAGTTGAAACTAACACGTATGACTAACATAGGCATATCCGATAATACATTTGATGGATTGTGTGGTTGAATAAGTTTAATTTCGTATAATATAAATTTGGTTAATTAATACATGTTGCACTCCAAAACGCGTAAAAGGGTAAAAAGGGGGTCGAGTATGCTCATATATTTTGCGAAGTTTCCCTTGGTATTTCGTGAAGTGTTGAAGGTTGAACGATGAAACACCGAGGTCACCTCACATGGACAAATGAAGATATATATTTAAATATTAGAGGTTGCCGAAGTGTTATTAAAATAAGTATACGTTTGTATTTATTTTTATAAAATTTAATTGAATCTGTTAAGCTTCGTCTTATACTCTTGGCGTGTTTCGAGTTATGGATTTTACAAAAAAACGGGCAGAGTTTCCTCTGTTTTTAGACGATCCCGACAACACAAGTTGTCGATATATTTTACAAAACACATCAATAAATGATTCCGCGATCAAAATAATGTTAATGTAACTAATATAATGAACGCCAACATAAGATAACATTTATATAAATAATATTAGAGTCGGTTCCCTGATTAAAATGATTTTAACATAAATAATATAAACTTCGACTAAATTAATATTAACATAAATAATAATCAAGTCAGTTCCGCGATAACATTAACGTAAATAATATTAAGAACGTCACGACGTTAGAATTTTACCGACTCGTGCTGACTGAGTTTGACCAACGGTTGACTGGTTGACTTTTATTGACCGTGTTAACTCGGTTGGCTGTTCGACAGACTTTGACCGTCTTTGACCGACCGAAAACCCAAACATTGAACCGAAACTGAAGTCGAACCGAACCTGCATCTCAAACCCAACCATCGTTGACTGTCATTGAACGGACCAAACTGATGTTGACCGAGGTTGACTGAGACTGACCGGAACTCGAACTCGAGACGGAAGTTAGACCGAGCCGATGCCTCTGTCGATGCCTGGCCTGAACCGGAAAGGACCCGCTGCAAACAAACGCGGCCAACACCACCGTTGCCGTCGCTGCATGCGGCTTGCCGCCACTGCTGTCCCAGCGCCGCCGCCACCAAAAGGGTGTTGCGGCTGCCGCTGTTTGGGAGAAAGGGAGACGAGGAGAGGGTGGTTGGAGACCTCTGCCGCTGCTGCGGCTTTGCTCATGGTGCCCCGCCACCAGAACGGTGGCCGGCGATGTCGGTACTGAGAGAGAGAGAAACGAGAGAGGGGTGAGGTCGGTGAGGTGAGTGTGTGAGAGGAAGAAGGGTGAGTGGAGGTGTTTGGTCAGCCGGAATAGGGGCGGCGCTGGAGTTAGTCGCCGGAAAAGAACTCCGGTCACCGGAGTTTGAAGGAGAAGGGGGGGGGTGCGGCTAATATGTGGTGTGTAAGTGTGTGTAGTGTTTTATATACATTAGGGTTTAGTTAGTTTAGGGTTTGAGTGGGTTTGGGCCTAAGCCTGTTTGTGACTAGTTTGCGTTTGAAGCATTGTTTCTTACCCGGTCTTTTGTAAAGTGTCGTATTATTTTGCTTATTATTATTATTATTATTATTATTATTATTATTATTATTTTCTTACTATTATATAAAAAAATATTAAATAATAATAATAATGATAACAAGAACAGATAAATAAATAATTTTAGTTATACGATGCGATTTCCTAAAAGTATGGAAGTGCGGAAATACGGGGCGTTACATACATGTTTCACGGAGAGGAATAAAATGAGCGCTTTTCGTCAGTCTATCAACTACCACCCAAATGGCGTCAAAACCTCGTGTCGTTCTCGGCAATTTGGTTAACAGGTCCATTGTCATATGTTCCTATTTCCAAATGGGTATGTCTAATGGTTGGAGCTTGCCATAGGGTTTTTGGTGCTCCATTTTCACTTGTAAACAAGTTAGACATTTTTCGACGTACTTTACTATATCTCTTTTTATTCCAGGCCACCAATAATTCTGCTTCAGATCTGTACATTTTGGTTGCTCCCGGATGAATCGAGTAACGCGATTTGTGAGCCTCATCTAGGTACCCACAAGTGTTAGGTACCCAAATTCTACTGAATCGAGCTTTCAACCCATTTTCTCCGTCTTCACTATCTTTCGCTACCCCTTTAACACGTTCTTTCCTCCAATTTTCTTCTTTTATCGCTTCTACTTGCGCCATTCTGATTTGTTCGAGCAGCGCTGATGTAACCACAAGTTGCATAGATCGTACCCGAATAGGAGTGTAATCTCCTTTTCGACTAAGGGCATCTACCACTACGTTGGCTTTTCCCGGATGATAATGAATTTCGCAATCATAATCCTTTACCGTTTCTAGGCATCGCCTCTGTCTCATGTTTAATTCTATTTTATCAAAGAAATATTTCAGACTCTTATGGTCGGTAAATATTGTGCATTTCACTCCGTACAAGTAGTATCTCCAAATTTTTAGAGCGAATACCACTGCAGCCAATTCAAGATCGTGCGTAGGGTATTTCTTTTCATGAATTTTTAATTGTCTCAAGGCATAGGCGATAACCTTGCCTCGTTGCATCAAAACACACCTGAGTCCCAAATGCGATGCATCGGAATATACTACCATATCATCTGAGCCGTCCGGCAAGGTTAATACCAGATCATGGGTAAATTTTTCTTTGAGTGTTTGAAAAGCTTTTTCTTGTTCAACACCCTAGTTAAATCTCTCATCCTTGCGAGTTAGCTTGGTTAATGGCAAAGCAATCTTGGAGAAATCTTGAATGAATCTCTGATAATATCCCACAAGCCCTAGAAAGATTTTAATTTCCAAAGGATTCTTCGGAGGATTCCAATTCAACATTGCTTCTATTTTGGACGGATCAACCAATATTCCATCGGCACTAATGATGTGCCCAAGGAATTGCACTTCTTGTAGCCAAAAGGCGCATTTCGAGAATTTCGCATAGAGCTTTTCTCGTCTAAGTGTCTCTAACACTTCTCGTAAACGACGAGCATGATCTGTTTCATTCCTCGAATATACCAAAATATCATCGATGAACACTATCACCGATTTATCCAACATGGATTTGCATACTCGGTTCATGATGTCCATGAATGCCGCGGGTGCATTTGTTAACCTAAAGGACATCACGAGGAACTCGTAATGCCCGTATCGTCTAAGGAAAACCATCTTTGGTACATCCTATTCCTTAACCTTCAATTGATGGTATCCCGACCTCAAATCGATCTTTGAGAACCAACTTGCGCCTTGTAGTTGGTCAAATAGGTCATCTATTCTTGGGAGCGGGTATCTATTCTTCACCGTGAGTTTATTCAACTCCCGGTAATCAATACACATACGCACACTCCCGTCCTTCTTTTTCAGGAATAATGCCGGTGCACCCCACGGGGAAACGGTCGGCCCTTAAAACCCTTTATCAAGTAAATCTTGTATATGCGACATCAATTCTTGAAGCTCCGATGGTGCTAGTCTATATGATGCCTTAGTCACCAACTTTTTACCCGGAACCAATTCGATTCCGAACTCTACTTCACGTTCAGGCGGTATTCCCGGTAAATCCTTTGGAAATACATCTTCAAATTCTCGTACTACTGGTACTTCTCCAATCTTCGGTGATTCTTTCTCCGAGTCACATGCGTAGATCAAAAACGTCTTACACCCATGTTGCATGAGTTTGTGGGCTTTCATCATTGAGCACACTACGGGATTACCACCCCTTTCCCCGTAAATAGTAACATGCTTCCAGCTCGGAGATGTTAGTTTTATCTCCTTGCAGAAACATATAACTTTAGCGTGATGTTGAGACAACCAATCCATTCCAACGACTACTTGGAATTCCCCCATTGACATCGTTATCAAATCTACTGAGTATTCTTCATTATAAATACTCAATTTACAATCCCGGCACATATCACAAACAATAAAGCTCTTGATGTTACCTATTTCTACTTCTAAAGGCATAGATAACTTCGTTAATACAAATGAAGGATGTCGAATAAATCCATGTGAATAAAAGATTTTTTCGCACCCGTATCAAATAAAATGCGTGCGGGAATAGAGTTTATGGCAAATATACCTGAAACCACATCGGGTTCAATCTTGGCTTCTGCCGCGGTCAGATGAAAGGATCTTGCCTTCGATTTCGGAGTTTTTACTTTCTTGTCTTGCACTTCTTTCTTTCCCACCAATTCCGGGCATTTAGATTTCTTATGACCCGGTTGGTAACACTTGTAGCATACTGACACTTTACCAGGGCATATTGAAGCCTCATGCCTCGTTTTCCCGCAAATGGCGCAAGATTTATCCTTGAAGTAGCATTCACCCTTGTGAGCCTTGCCACATATCTTGCAGCTCGGCGACCCTCCTTTCACATTCAGTTTCTTTGAAGATTCAGTCATCTTCGCTTTCTTTGTGAGACTTGGATTCACATCCGATGCTCTTCTTTCCCCTCGACTTGTTTCTTTAATTCTATTCCCCGTTCCCGAGCGGTGTTGATGATCTCCATGAGAGTCTCATACTTTGAAGGAGTCATAAACTCCCGATATTTAGCACTCAACATATTATAATAATACTATATTTTCTGCTCTTCAGTTGTCACCAGCTCGTCACAAAATCTCAACTTATCAAGGAATATACCCGTAATCTTGTCTATTGTTTCGCCCTTTTGTCTCAGTTGGATGAGTTCTTCCTTGATCCTATTGATAAGGCTTTAGGGCTATGATGTTTAAGGAACGGCGCCTTAAACTCATCCCATGGCATGCTCCTGGTTGCCTCGACCCCTTGTTCTTTCTTCAAGCTATCCCACCAATCCTTCGCTTGCCCTTTTAGTTGACCCGTCCACTAAGCTACAAAATCGCTTACATCACAGTGAGTTCTTTCAAAAACTCTTTCAATATCACTCAACCAACGTTGACATATGATCGGGTCGACCTCCCGTTGTAAATCGGAGGTTTGCAAGCCATAAACTTATTGTATGGGCAAGCTTTTCTTTCTACTTGTTTCTCTTTTGCTTGGTTGAAGCTTTCCTTCAACTCGTTTATCTTTTCTTCAACTTCCGAGAGTATCGTATTATGGATTCTGTTTATGAATCCGGGTAAACTGTTTTCTAAAGCCTTTCCGATCTCTTCGGAAATTACTTCTTTCATTTCTTCTGTGATTATCGGCACCGTACTCTCATTGTTTCCACCCGACATCTTGAATCTGAAATGTTTACATCAATTATTAAACATTTCATCTCATTATCCCATTCATTATTCACTTTGGTTTAGCCAAGTTTATGACTTGCTTAAATCATTTGTGTTCACTGCACTTTCCGGGTTTGAGTGTATTAATAAACTCTTCCCATGTACTTTAGTTTATATTCTTTTCCTAGCGTTTTGTTTAAAATCTACTTATATAATTAATTCTTACCGGATGTTTGATCAAGCTTTGAACCGAACACACTTTGTCAATAACCTTATAACACCCTTCTTAATTCATAAATACTAAATCATAAGATATTTGCACATTACGACAAGATACCATTTTACAAAAAAACATTACATGATAATGTTCATTTAAAATTTTAAAACATTCAAATATAGTCAAAACACGTTTACACAAGTCATAACATCAAAAAAAACTAAATACGTGGAAGCTTCATTTTAGTTCGTGTTTGGTTCTTGCACGATGCTTAATCTTCATCCAAAAATTTGAAACCTTCACCTATAATCAAAACCGTCATAAACATTAGTTATAATGGTTCTATAATACATTTGGTTAAAATCTCAAAATAAATAATCAACATAGAAAATTTTGCCAGTTCAGGAGTTTCTCGTGGGCCGCGACCAATTGAAACCCAGCTTTAGCTGGGCGCGACAGGCCCTGGCGGGGCGCGACCGTGTTAGTTAATTCTGTCGCGGGGCGCGACAGGCTTATTTCGACAGAACGTTTATTTCTCTGAGCTGCATTTGCCCAGCTATGCCATTTTTCACATTCTGACTCATAACTTGTGCATTTCATGTCTGTTTCAGACGAAACTAGTTTCTAAATGTCTGTAATATGTTTGCTTATGTATTTAACACCTCGGGTTCACTAAATTTTAGTTTATAGGTTTACAACTCACAAATTCATTATAAAATTATTCGACCCGTTATGTCTTAACATCCTTTTCACATCTTATGGCCAAGGTTAAATCCTTGAACCCTTTTTTACCCGTTTTTCCAGCCAAAATAACTCTAGCGTATTCGCTCCCACTACATGGTTTACATACGCATTTATCACCTTTTGACAAATTTGATTTCCAACATCAAATTTTCTGTTTTTAACTTAAAGAACTTATAATTCTCTAAGTTTCAATTCCAAATTAAAGTTTATCAATCTAAATTTAGCGTTTTCGATACTCAGCTTGCGCATCCAATTCACTGGTTGATTTCGTGACCTTTTAGCCACTAAAACCAACATTTAGCAAACCACTTTATCTTGACTCGTTTAGTTATCTAAGTGAAATCCATCACTTTATTGATATACCGAATGCAATTATTTCACTATATCAAAACATTAGACATAACTACTACTAAACTTGTCTATAAAAATGTAACGAAATGACAAGTGACGTACCTCAAAGCTTATCCTTCAAGCGCGCGTCCGTTCCAACTTGACCGCTCGAAGATTCACCCGCTTTGCCTATAGAGTTCAATCAATATCTTATTTAGAACTCGTATTATCACATATCACACGTAATTCCTCAAATTTGTTGATTACCTTTTTCTTTCATAATTTCAATATATCAACATTCGTTTAGGCATTTTAACAAATACCTTGCGGGCAAGATTCTTATACATCTTTTATCTAGTCCTTTATTAACTTTTAGTCAAGTTTTTAATTATCAACATCAAGCCCTTATGTCAGTGTTCATGAACAATATCAAGAATTTGCATCATAGCATCAGTTTTCACAAACTTTAACACCCAAATTCATGTGTTCATCATATTGTTATAAATCTCATTTAACACATATATGGGTGATCATTAAATCTCTAGTTTTCAACACTAATTCATCAAGTTCTCAACTAGGGTTTGTTTCTAAACATGGATTAAACACAATATCAGTCATACATTCAACATTCATTCCAGAATTCGATTATGAATGTTTATCCAAATTTCAAAGTATCACAAAATGACAAAATTCAACATACCTTGTGATCTCCTAGCTTAGATGATCACGAATTTAGTAAAGCCCCAATTCTTAGCTTGATTTCTTTGATTTTGATCAATTTAGTGAGTTTAGGGTTCAAGAGGAGGAACCCCTTTTTCTTTGTGCAATATGTCGACCAGAAACACACACTTGTATGTGTTTTTGGTGTAAAATTTTCTTTTATTAAAACCACCTTTCAATTTTGCCTATTTTAGTCCTCTACTTTTCATGTTTTATAAAAGAGGTTACTAATCAAGTTTCATTGTGATTTATTATGTTTTATTAATTATTAACTAGGTTATTTATTCCTAGTCACTTTACTCTTGGTTATGCCCACATATATAATTTATATAATTTCTTAATACATATATATATATATATATATTCTCTGGGGTGTTACAAATACTACTACTGCTACTACTACTCAGCCTTGTCAGATACTACTAATACTACTACTACTCAGCCTTGTAAAATATTACTACTGCTACTGCTATGTAGAGGGATGTACTAGCTGTTGATCATCACTAGAAACTCCGTGAGATCCAACATCCCGCTCTTCATCATTGAGAGTTTGAGAAATAGTGGGCAAAGATGTTTCATAACAGTCAAAGCAATTAATATAATTGAAAGTTCTACAAAAAAACTTCTTGATCACTCCACTGTTTAGACTTAAAAGGGTATATATTTTCATAAAGTTCTACATCCCTAAAAAAACTTCCCATTTTTCATCTAAACTCCACAATTTGTAACTTTTTTTGTCATTGGAATAAGCAAGAAGAATACCTTGTTCAGCATGATAAACAAATTTACTAGGTTCATTTCATACTGAACTAAAACAAAAGCACCTAAAGTTTCTTAAGTGAAAAAGAGAGGGTTTAAAACCAAAAACTAACTCATAAGGACTTTTTCCTAACAACACAGATGATGGTAACCTGTTAATCAAGTAAACAACAGTTAAAACATAATCAGACCAAAATCTAAGAAGTAGGCCACCCTGAAACATCAAAGCCCTAGTTATGTCCAAAGATGTCTATGTTTTCTTTCCACCATATCATTCTGCTGTGATATATAAGCACAAGATGTTTTATGCAAAATACCCCTAGATTTACAGGAAAAATTCATGTGATTATTTATAAACTCAGTTCCATTATCACATCTGAACACTTTAACCCTTTTACTAAGCTAAGCTTGAAGTAATTCACAAAAACATTTTATATTTTAAAAAACTTCCATTTTATTTTTTAAAAGATAACACCATACAATTCTTGGAAAGTCATCAACAACAGTTAGACAATATTTAAAACCTTCACGACTAGGAACCATACAGGGACCCAAAAGATCTAAATGAATTAATTCACCCACAACCTTTGTTTTGTGCTCACTCATAGGAAATGGAACCCTAACTTGTTTAGCCTTATGGCAAACCTCACATGGTTGTTTTTCAAAAGTTTTAATTTCCAATTTATCTTTTAGAACAACTAGGACCTGATCTTAAGGATGTCCTAATCTACCGTGCCACATACTAGATTTAATCATATTAGACCATTATCTTGTTTACTAGTCACCAGGACTTTCTTTGATGTCAAATCTTGTAATATCAAAATCATTTTTATTAAACACCATAGAAATTTTATTATCCTTAGCTAACTTGTGGACAAACAACTGTCCACAACATGTTTACACTATAGTCAGGAACAAAAAAATACGTCTCTTAAAACCACATCTATTATAAGTTTTATATCACCAACTTTTA
Source organism: Scalesia atractyloides (assembly GCA_947069175.1). NCBI lineage: Eukaryota > Viridiplantae > Streptophyta > Magnoliopsida > Asterales > Asteraceae > Scalesia > Scalesia atractyloides. The sequence goes on from CAMTDV010000030.1 coordinate 37,805,946, forward strand.
ACGCGTTAACAAAAGTTCCATTAGGATGACTAACTTTTAAATCAAAATCAGACACAACAATGCAAGTAAAGATATATTTATCTGTTTTAACCATGTGTTGATTATCACCTGAATCTATGATCCAATTATAATCAAGACCAAAGTTGACAAAACTAGAACAACTAACAAAATTACCAATAAAGCCTGACATACTAGAAGACTCACCTCCTACATTAGAACTTGATTGCTCAGTTCCAGATTTATCACCAACAAGACTTACCAATTTAGAAATCTGCTCAGAAGTAAAAGGTAGAGCAGAAGATCCAGATAATAATTAGACATATTAACAATCTTATTATTATTTTTGGTTACTTGATTTCCTATTCTTTTTGTAAAACCAGGTGGATGTCCTATAAGTTCAAAACATCTATGCACAATGTGCTATGAGATTACAATGAGTGCATTTCAAATTAGGATTAGGACCTCTAAACATTCTTTTCTTAGGATCTAATGACGAATTAGTTTTAGCCACAAAAGATACTTTTTGTCCTTTTGAAACATTTCCAGCCTCCCTATGAGATTCTTCCCTTGAAACAATAGAAAAAGCTACCTTGATAGTAGGTAATAGATCTTTAGTCAACAAATTTTTCATAAGAGGTTGATAAACATCATCAAGACCTATGAGTAATTCCATAAGTTTTATCAAAGTACTATAATTATTTAAATCTTTTAAAGCCTGACAAGAACATGCAGGTAGTTGAAGTGTAGCATCAAACTGTTTCCCCACATAGTGGTCATTTGTGATAGTATTTTGAAACTGAACTACCATTCTGAGTTAATGAATTAATTTTTCTGTGTATATAAAAAACTACGAATCCATCCACCTTGTCATAGGTCTCCTTTAAATCAACCCACACTTCAAAAGCAAGTTTGGAAAATACATGACCTAGGTATAACTCTTCAGACACAGATTCAACAACCAAGTTAACACAAGAGAACTACATCTATCCCATTGATTAGCTAACACATGATCATCTTTAGATTTAACATGTTTTAATTTCACACTCACAATGGTTAGACTACTTGAATCAATAGGGTGTAAGTACAATGGATCCCTAATATCAAACTTACTAATAAGAGTCTGAGATGTTCTTGGTGTATCACCCATATTGTCAAACTATGAATAAGACAAAGTAAACGCACAGTCACACATAATGTGAAAGTGTGCCAGGGACCAGATTCTAGGAACATCACTCAAGGGTTCTTGGACATGCCTTAACACAGGAGCCTCTACAACACCCACAAGACAGAACAAGAAAGAAAAACCAAAAATACTTTTCACATGAAAAATGCAACACAAAATATGAACAAGTAAAATCACGGTGGCTCTCCCTGTTATTCAACAAACTAGTCCAACTAACCCATCAACACAAATGCTTAAAACATACAGTTTCATGTGACAAAAAATAAAAGATGAGTTCAAGAAGACTTACCGAGTACTCCAAGCAGCCAAAAAAGGTAGAAGACTTACAGTGGGGGCAAACAATTCAACAAATCAACAAGATTGAAAATAAGCCTTCACTTAGGGTTTACTTCCAATCAAATTCTAACAACTAGAAATTCTAACAACAACTAGATTTGAAGTCCAAAACTACTCCACAATAGCCACCGACATAGTTTTTGAGTATGGAAAACCTAAATCCAAAAAAAAAAAAACGATAATATACGAACAATGGAAACACCAAATAAAGAGCTATATAGCTTATATCATGTAGAAAATAGTGAATCTAACAAAGAACAGAGTAACTAGCGAAAAACAGGTGATCAAAATCTTATTATCCCAAACCAAAATGTTCCTCCTAGAAACCCTAGATTTTACAAATCATAAGATCTCAACCTATACTTTAATACAAGTTCAACGGATACATTTTATCAGTTGAATAATCAAAGAATATGAACAAAATATGAAGATCACACAAGATCAAAATGAATAAACCCTAACAACTTACACACAGAGAGAGAGAGAGAGAGAGAAAACTGATTTCTAAGGTGTTAGAGCACAACTGAAACCCTAATAGCCTTTATATATGAGCTCACAAACAACTTTACAATCAGGATCCTTCATTGTTTAAGACTCTGTAAACCAGTCTTTGTATATTTGCACATGTTGCAATTCAACCCCTCAACTATGAAACATGTACAATCTCATATACACCATTAGGAACAAAATACGAATAAGCCCAAACAACAAAATAGATGTGTGATATGTAGAGCACATGAATTAATACCTGTACTTTCCAACATAAACCGATTATCATTAAGATACATGTAAGTTTTCAGGGTGTATATATGTATCAACAATATACATACATATGTCACATATACCAAACACGATACATATATGTACCAACCAAGTTACATATATGTAAATGTGATGTAAACACAATTCGAACACAAGTTACACATATGTAAACACACTTAAATTAAACACAAGATACATATATGCAATATGTAAAAAACAATATTACATGTATGTGTCTCGAAAACGAGCTTAAAAAGGCTCGCGTTTTTCGCTAAGAAGAACTATCAAAAGATCTTGAGCTCAAATCACTATCGTTGTTTATGATTTTTTTATTCAAAAGCACCACCGTCACCATTAGACTGTTAGACTACATGGAGTCATGAGGGCAAGGGCAAAGCCCCCACCCTGCCACGTAGACGCCATGTAGACCATGTGGGCTTGCCCTCTACATCAAAAAAAGAAGGGGTGATGAAGGGCAAGGGAGGCAAGGGGCAAGGGAAAAGTCCCAAAAATCAAGTTGGTCATGTTAAACAAGAGGGGCAACAACCATGGAGATCTTGCCATCTAGAGGGGCAACGCCCCTAATGGCGTGGAGTGATGGGTGGTGTATTCGGTGTGGAAGGGCTTTGCCCTCCCCTCTCCATGTCATGACACAATGTGGTCTTAGAAGATATATCTATAAACTTTTATATTTATTTTTCCACCTTTTTTAGTTTAGAAACATCACCACCACCGTTTATGATTTTTTGAATTCACACAATTTTAAGAAAACTTCGTTTCTTAATTTTTGGAGAATGGACCAACACGTACGATGGATGAAGGCAAACAAACTAAAAAAAAGACGAAGAACTGAGTGATTCAACCATATAAATTTAAGCTAGTGTAAGTGCATTCACAATAAAACCTCTGTCCCCATTCATATTGTTAACTTTTAAAAGAAACCCACATCTGATTCTTCATATATATTTATAATCAATTAATAATACATTATTAACCATATATTAAAATAAAATATTAGATAGGGGATGAAAGTGAACCTTAAATATTGGGGCTTATTTTAGTTTCTCATATAATTTGGGGAACAGGGTTTTAGGATGGCAGTCCAACGTTGGAGTAAAAACCCACAAAATCTTATATATTCTTTATACCTTTGGTATGGAGAACAGAATGAGAATTCTATTATGAGTGCTCTAGTTTTGCTAATATATCCTTTGATTAATAAAAAAATGAATCTAGAAATTCAGTTATTGGTTAACATTAAAATTACTTCTCATATTTCTCAAGTAACTAATGTAACTATATGGATGTTACGATTAGCCATGGGTGTGCGCCTAGTTTTACTGCTCTCATATCCAAGATAAAAGACCCAACTAGCCTTAATGATTTCCGCCCAATTAGTCTTATTGGTTGCATATCCAAAGTTTTATCTAAAGTTTTGGCTAGAAGGTTTAAAGATGTCGTTGGTAGCCTTGTCTCGGATAACCAATCCTTTTTTCTAGTCCAACCGAAATATTATGTATGCCTTGTTGCTTGTAAATGAAGTTATGGGTTGGCTAAAGAGGTCGAAGAGGCAGTATCTCATTTTTAAAGTTGACTTTGAAAAGGTGTACGGTACGCTTAATTGGGATTTTCTTGCTTTTGTGTTGGCTCAGATGAAATTCCCGAATAAGTGGCAGATGTGGACTAGGGCGATTTTAAGTTCGGTGCGAGCATCTGTACTTGTTAACGGGTCACCAACGTATGAATTCTAGTATTGTCGAGGAGTTAGGAAGGGGGCCCTCTCTCGCCTTTTCTTTTTATTCTCGCTATGGAGACCCTAACTTGCTTCATAAACTGTGCGGTGGAGTTGAAGCTTTTCGAGGGCATTCGTCTTCCCACTAATGGGCCGTGCATTTCACACCTCATGTACGTGGATGATGTTCTTATCATGGGGGAGTGGTCGGATTCTAATGAGGAAGGCATAGCTCATCTCTTACGGTCCTTTTATTTAGCATCCGGTCTCAAGGTGAATTACCAAAAATATTCTCTCAATGGGATTGGAGTTTCGGAGCAGGCAGTGGATTTAATGGCGTCTAAACTTCATTGCAAGCATGACACAATGCCGTTTACTTATTTGGGTTTGGTTGTGGGTGCGAACATGAACCTTTATAAGAATTGGAAACTGGTTATTAATGTGGTGGAAGCACGATTAGCACTTTGGAAGGCGTCGGTTTTATCCAGCGGGGACGACTCACTCTTCTAAAATCGGTCTTTGAGTGCCTTCCAGTTTATTATTTCTCTATCCTTTGCGGGTTATTCACAAACTTGATGGGTTAAGGAGAAAGTTTTTTTTGGGGCGGAAAGTAAGATAAAAATAGCATTAACTGGGTGGCTTGGGCTAAGGTCACTCAACCAATGGAGTGTGGTGGATTGGGCCTCGCAAATCTCTTTGATTTCATTCATGTCTCTTGGCCAAATGGCATTGGAGGTTCTCTAATGAGAAAACGAGATTATGGTGTCTGGTTATTTTTGCTATCCATCACAGTACAAGGGCTCCGTCAAGAATTTCCATCAAAGCGACCTCAAAAGAAGCATGGAACCATATCGTGAATGTTGATAAAGCGCTTTTGGATCGTGGTGTGCACTTAGGGAGCCTCATAAAAGGCCTTCTAGGTGATGGTCGTTCTTTAAGGTTTGGCAGGATTTTTGGATTGGGTCCAGCCCGTTAAAATTTCGTTTCCTTACCTTTTTAGATTGGAAGCCGTCAAATCAGACTATGTTGCAGATAGAATTAAGCGAAGTTTCTATGGTGTTCTACCTTTGCGCAGTCTCACTCCACAGTGACAGCGGAAGGCTCCGCACCTGAGCCTCGTTAGATTTTGATGGGACTGTTGGGTTGGATTGGCATTGGAAAAAGGAACTGACATCTTTTGAAGAGGTTTCGGAGCTTATGGATTGCTTAGGCTTGCTGTTTGGTTCGGTTTGCAAATCGTCACTGGACGTGTAGGGTTGGAACCGAGAGACATGCAAGGACTTTTCTGTCAGCGCTGTTCGTAAGCTCTTGAGGCGACAAAATACAGATGGGGATCAGTTCGGATACGTTTGGACTAATTGGGTCCCAGGTAAAATTAATGTTTTCAGGTGGCAGCTTTTTCTAGACCGTCTTCCGAGTAGGGAATGCCTTCGTATGCAGAATGTGTCTTTTGATTCGGCTAAATGTCCGGTGTGCAATGAAAATGTGGAATCTGCAGATCATATATCCACGGCTTGCTCGTTATCGGCTGAAGTTTTCACAGAGGTTGCACGCTGGTGTAATCTGCCCAGCATTTATGCCTTCAATTCTAAAGACCTTAATTTTCACTTCTCTCTTAGTACTTCAGACACAAAAAGGAAGCTTCTTCAGGTGATTGTTCTTGTTTCGTGTTGGGCTATCTGGAGGGCTCGAAACAAACTAGTTTTTGAGAACAAGCAACCGTCAGTTACAAGCGTTGTTGGGGAAATCAAATCGCAAAGCTTCCTGTGGCTTAAGACTCGTGCGAAGACTGGAAATTAGCGAGAATTGTTGGGCGAAGTTTGAGTTTTTGGAATGTTCTGTTCTTCGCTTCTTTCTGTTTTGTAAGTTCTTTTTGGTCGTCTAGTCGCTTGCTAGTCGGCCGGTTTCAATGATATGTCAACTTTAAAAAAACAAAAAAACAAAAAACAAACTGAACTATAAAGTTGTCGATAAATAAAAGGTATCATTCAGTTGACTTTAAATGATAAATTTTAAACCATTGGAGGATGGATAAAAAAATTCCATTACTTTAGCCACATAGGCAAGAAAGAAGGTATGGGAATAGGAAGGCATTGCAACAAAGATCAATTCTGAATTCTTTAGCCACATGGGGGAAAGAAGATGGTAGTTTTTTGTTAGTTAAGAATATATTTGATAGTCCTGATTTGGGGTCTGTAGGTCAAGGAGGCGTTAATAATCCTGAGGAGAGTACTATTTGTAACACCAATGTTTGGCAGTGTCTTCGGAAGGTTGCTAATGGCCACTTTACAGCGGCATGTTATGTTCATCTGGTGTTACTCCCTACAATGATAATACTATGCAGGCTTTAGAGGCTAAACACCCGTACAGAGAACCTCCATCTATGCCAAGTACTATATATTCTGAGCCTCCCCTTGTAGTAGAGGTGGATAGTGTCCTTGGTTGCATTAAATCGTTTCCTAAAGGGACCTCGTGTGGGAGGGACGGTTTGAGGGCATAACACATTTTGGATGCTTTATGTGGAGAGGGGTATGCTATTGCCACTGATCTTTTATGCGCTATCACCACGGTAGTCAACTTGCGGTTAGGAGGGAAATGCCCATCGAGTTTGCCAGAGTTTGTTTCGTCTGCTCCCCTTACAGCGCTCTTAAAACCCGACATAGGGATTAGACCTATTGTGGTAGGTACTATATGGAGGCGTTTGGTTTCCAAGGTTGCTATGAAGGGTGTTGGTAAAGAAATGACCAAGTACCTTGATGATTTTCAGTTTGGGGTCGGTGTGTCGGGTGGTGCTGAGGCCATTTTACACAATGTTAACAGGGTTTTAAATGAACATCACACTAATGGGTCTCTTGCAATGCTTACTGTAGATTTTTCTAGTGATTTTAATTAGGTGGATAGATCAGCCTTACTTCACGAGGTTAGGATGAGGTGCCCTTCAATTTCTTTGTGGGTAGAATTTCTGTAGAAAACCAGCAAGATTGTATCTTGGAGGTGGGCATATTTGGTCTACCACGGGCGTTCAGCAAGGGGACCCACTAGGACCACTTTTTTTCGCTCTTGTTTTGCACCCCCTTGTGCATCAGATTAGAGACAAATGCAAGCTTCTTCTTCATGCTTGGTATCTTGACGATGGGACTGTCATTAGAAATTCAGAAGAGGTGTCTAGAGTGTTGGACATCATTAAAGTGACGGCTCCAACATTGGGTCTTGAACTAAATATTAAGAAAACTGAGCAATTTTGGCCTTCTTGTGATGGTAGCAAGTCTCTTGAGGGGTTATTTCCTACGGACATCGGGAGGCCATTAGTGGGGGTGAGGCTTCTTGGGGGGGGGGGGGGGGAGGGGGCGTTAGTAGAGGACACTAGCTTTATTAGTGGGTTGGCAAAGAAAAGAGCAGTTGAGGCGGTAAATTTGATGCGTTATCTACCAAAACTAGGTGACCCGCAGAGGGAACTTGTAACACCTCGTGTTTTCACGTCCAATAATTTTTCGACACTTGTCCCGGTAATCCTCGTGAACCGTATGGTGAATAGGGAGGGACCGAAGTCGTTGAAACGATAATAATATTCGTATGTTATTTTGAAAATAAGTTGGAGGACTTATGTATAAAATCAAAGATTTTCTTGATATGGGAACCCCTTGCGGACCGCAAGGCTCAAGGCATACGGTCCGCAAGGCAATCTGAAACAATGGGTGCCTGAGGTCCTTACGGACCGCAAGGCAAAGCCCATACGGTCCGTAAGAACCTGCCAGCGAACAGAAATGTGGCAGCAGCCTGTTCTGCTACCTTTGTCGAGTTTTGGCACTTGCATGCTTGACATGACTTGGGGCACTTGTACTCGTCCCTTAACACCTGGAAACCATCTATGCACACTTCATTACCATTTAATTGATGAATTCTTGTTGTTTGCAACACACTTTCTTCACAACATTCACCAAGTTCATGCTAGTGGAGTTTCTGGTCACCTCCAAGCTTTCCATTTCGTTCCTACCACTCATTTGGACATAATGTAAGTGTTCAAATTCGTGTTTAGTGATTTCTTATAGCTTTTAGCCTAGAACAAAGTCTCGTCGTAAGCCTTGACTTTGTTCGAAATCCGTGAATACTCCGTCATTGTGAGTAACGAAAGTTCCTATACGTTAATGGAGGTGTTAATCCCTCCAGAGGGCATATCCGGATTTTCACTGATTCATGACCAATTGACGAGTCAACCGAAAAGTCAAATAAAGTCAAACTGTCCAGTTTTATAAAAAATCATAACTAATGATCTAGATGTTATAAAATATGTTTTGATGCACTAACAACCTAAAAGTAAGTATTAGAACATATGTCTACGGATTCGGCTCGTCAAGTTTTGGTCTAGGCTCGTTTGTAGCCAAAAGTCGCAATAGTTGACTTTTGTTGACTTTTGATTCTGACCCGTTTCGAACCACTTTTGCTACTGAATTCTGACCATTTTGAGACCATGATTATATTAAGAATGACCATCTAAAGTTTCTTCACTCGATTCCTAAGAAATCTAAGTTTTTGTATAATTTTTACTAAAACTTTGCAAAAAGGTCCTTTTGTACAAATCTTGGTTTTAAACACACATGCATGTAAGAATAAGCCATAAACTGATCTATAAACATTATTTGATTATGTTGGTGTCAAGAATCTGAATATAAAATAAGTTTTCGCAAGAAACGTATTTATGGCACTAAAATGGCTAAAATGCCCTTTTCGGCATTTTAGAAAGAATAAACATGGTTTAATCATCAATATGATATATTCACTGATGTAATATGATAAGTAGGACCTTTTGGGATGTTCATTCAGATTATAACTTGAATGAGGGCTTAAGATTCGTTAAATGCCAATAAATGACGAAATTACCCTTTTTCGCGTAATATGACTATAACCGAACTTTTTATAACCAAATCTTTTTACTTATTGATTAAACGTGATAAATACCTATTTTGGTTATATAAAACAGGTTCTAACCTCAGTTTATCATAAACATCGATTAAACGGCATTTTAGCGACTTTTACGCCTTTTTGGCGCATAGTGTGGTTAAAAGCCATATCTGTGAGCCGAGACTTGTGACCTACTGATTTATAAACTTACTTTCACCATAATAACAGTAAGTAAAAGTCCCAAACTTAGAATCCCAAATTTGACCTCAAAGCTATGTGTGAAATGACTAAAATGCCCCTTCGGGACATTGTTTGTGTCGAAACCGTCAAGCACACATATATTTAATATCCTAGTGTTATAACATTATAAAAATATATATTTTTACTCAATATTAAAGGTCTTGACATCCGATTCCTAATTTACATCTTTTATAAATAATAAAATAACTAAAATACCCTTTTAAAGCACAAATCGGTTTAAATATATCCCAGGCCAATCTTTGCAAATGCTACTGATTTCCTAACATATATTAAACATATTTTCTTATGGAACATATATATAACTCGTACGGTTACCCGGTTTCGCTGATATGTATTCGGCTAAAGCCTACGTAACTAGTTTACGTATTTTAATCGAAACGGGTTTAACTTTGTCCATTCTTTATCAAAATCCAGGATGTTATTGGTTTACCCATATCATATAAGTTTGCATACTTGTCGGGCCCAACTAACATTCTATTCCAGTCACCGCTTAATCTAGCGTAGCATACCGTATCATATTTTTAGCATAAGACTAACCGGTTCAAGTCTAAGACTTAATTAAGGACGCGTTAGCATTCTAATATTGGTTAATAATAATTACCATCACTCTACACTAAACGCCTCCCGGTAAATTGCCTTGTACTTGCTTTTGGAACTATGGCTGAGCTTGGAACTTTACATACAAACAACTCAGGTAAATACTCTTAACTTATTTTCCCTATACGGGCTTGGGATACGGTAGAATACTACCGCTTGGTCGGGTATGGGAACATGATTTATCCAATTGTGGTAATTAACTAGATTCTTACATAACCCGTTTTGATCTATCTTGTTTGAAACTAAAACATTGGGGGTGGGCTTGACCGTGTCTGGGATATCATTGGCTCACTAAATTGGTAGTGGCCACGACAATATAGCATGGCGTGTAGGCATACACTGGGAAATTGCTATCTGTTTTCTGTGTGAAAGTTCAGAGTGGTGTGTTAGTCGATCATGTCTCGGTTTCTGTACTGGGCCCCATATGTAATAGCCAGCATGTAAATCTGTATACAAGGTCATTTGTACTATCCCAAGTTATTTAAGAAAATGTGCCATGTGCGCTTAAACCATTTTCAAAAAGATTTTCAAAATGAGTCGGTTGAGTGTATTTACCAGTGTAAACTGACGTATTTTCAAAAGTTTAAGTTACAGGTGCAAGTACGTAATAGGCTGGGAGCTGCGGGGCGAATACCGAGGAGTTGTGTCCTTAGGACTTGCCTGTTTATAGTCTGATATCATTTGTATGTCTTTGCGATCCGCCTGTGGATCCTATTGCAAGCCTTGTTTGTATATTGTATTTGAACCTTGGACACTTATTGGTTTGTAATAGTTTATCTATCCAATGCCTTCCGCTGTGTTATTTTATAATTGGTTATGATGATATCAACTTTACGTCACGATACTCCCCACCGGGCCACCGGTAGACACGTGGATGTCGGGGTGTGACAGGTTTGTATCAGAGCCAACGTTTGAGGGAATTGGACACTTGTCATTAGTGTTTGATCTCAAACGACATAAGTAACACATTCCTTAGACTCTCGAGTCTAGGCTTTGACCTAGGATTATTCTTTTCCTGTTTATTATTATTATTCTGCTTGTTTTGTATTTTGAATTATTTTTGAAGCAGGAATTATGCCTCCAAAATTCACACGAGGAGCGAAAGAAAAAGGACTGATGAGGGGTGGATCCTCAAAACAAAGACCTTCAAAAGCACCTGTTTATAACCCATATGAAGGGTCAGACGACTTATCATCACCATGGGAGCCTTACTCAAACCTGCCCCATGAGTATTCACCACCATCTGAGCCGCATTTGGTTCAATAACCTTCGGATTCGCACCATAGCTACCACTCCTACCACTCCCATTCCCATTCTTCTCACGAAAACTACAACGTTGATGTTCAACTACATTCATAGTCGGTAACACCGCCCGAGGATTCTCCTGAGCCTATGGAGGAAGACTCAGAACCAGAATTGCCAGCAAGAGGATCAATGGGTCACCCTATTGATATATCAAGCGGTTCAAACTCATACAATGGAACCCCTCACCACTACACTGACAGCTACGAGGAGAGATGGGGGCAATATGTATTTTATAATACCCCTTCTGTCCATAATACCCCATCCCATCATGACACACCTTCATACCATACTCCACCGCAAAACCACCAGTGGAGCAGCCACTACCACCTCCACCTCCAAAAAGGCGTGGAGCGTGCATGTCGGTGCACTTAGGACCGAGAGTAGGGCCACTCTCACCTAACCCTTACCCCATTATTCCTGAGGACCCACAAATGGGTGGACCCTCGCACACTTCGCCTTTTGTGGAGCACCAACCACAACCAACTATTGAGCCTGAGCCTCAACCACCATTTACTGCAGGTGAGCCATCATCATTACCACCATCAGGTTTTGATAACCCTATTCCTTCTTATTCGAACTTACCTGCGCATAATCCATTTGAACCCTCTACATGGCCGGAGCATAGCCATAGTCATAATGTACCTCTTCAAGACCCTTACCTAGAAATGGCTATGAATGCACACTACCGCTATCCTTACCAACCCGACGGATACCCTTACTATGAGTATCAACATCCGGTTGCACCGCCTCAACCCCAACCTCAACCGCAACCACAGCAGCCACCGCCAACAATGGAGTTACTCACTGAAGCAATAGAAAGAGTCAAGGAGCTTCAGGAACAAACGACTAAGGATAATAAAAAGAATAATAAACTGTTGAAAAGGCCGGTAAAGAAGCTAAGAGGGAAGAAGGATTGAAATTTCTATTATCTTTGTATATTGTTATTTAAAATTAAGTCCCTGCGCGGATAAGTCTTATTTAGTCCCTGCGAGGACTACTTTTTCTTATTTAAAGTCCTATTTTTGGGCACTATTGTATTGCATTATTATTATTATTAACGGAATTTTGGAAATTTTAAGTTATATATGTCTTCCATCAAGTTGTTCAAATGATCGTCTCGATTTTGTTTCGAAATTTATGATCTGCAAAATATTTCTAAAAGATCCTCTTGATTATTTACGCCCGCCTAGTGATTAGGTCACGTGAATTGGCAAATTGGTAGTTATATGGCTTACTACCATGATAGTTAAGGTTGAGAATTTCCCTTCTATCCAGGGTGGTGAACTACGTTCTAAACCCGCCTGATCTGGACTAGTTATTTAAATCATCTTAAGAGTTTTATTCTAAACGTTAATATATCTAAATATTAACCTCCCGGTAAGTGTGACTTGAGGAACCACACGGACCATCTAAATAAAGGACTACGTCCGAAACTACATGATCCATTTTGATCATGATAAATCATCAGTGCGATGATTATTTTTTTTAACACCCATTAGTGGTGTAATGCTTACGAGCTATATTCATGTCCATTAAGTGACAGACGACAGTTGTAGTCTACGACTCCATGTCTCGAGGTAGCAAAACTACGTTCAAACCTCGAAGCCTTACGAACTCTTTGATCTTGGCATTTTATAACTAAAGTCTTTTTCGACAAGCCCTTGGTGCTATTCTCTACGTCCTTAGTGACAGGCCTTCGTGCCATGCTTAAACACCCCTACAAAAATCGGCAAGTTAATATAGCATTATTTTGCCATACCCTGCATCGCAAGTCACCAAGCAAGTATGATTAATTTAAATTATTATTGATATTATAGTTCCACCGGACAAGATGGCAGACTCTAATGAAGCGAACAGTCAAAGAAAGAACGACAGCGCGAATATAGTCATGAATGAAGATGACTTCCAGGCTCGCATAGACACAGCTGTAGGAAAAGCAATGAAAAAAGCATTAGATAAATCCAAAGTATCGAGCTCTACGCACTCTAGAACCTTAACCAAGACCAACTCGAAACCTCCTCCCTCGAACAAGGAAGAAAGTTCTGTGCATTCCTCAAATGTAAGGAGCAAAGCAAAGAAGAAAGAAATTCGTGATAGAGATAATGCTCCCAAGGATGGATGCACATAAAAGTATTTAACCTCGTGTAACCGTGAGATTTTAATGGTGAAAAGGGAGCCGTCGAAACCTTGAGATGGTTAGATGAGATGGAAACGGTAGTGGACATAAGTGGATGCGCGGAAAGAGATATTGTTAAATTCACTTCCCAGTCCTTCAAGGGCAATGCCCTAATCTGGTGGAAAGCTTTGATGCAATCGATTGGGAAGGTACAACTGTATAATTTGTGATGGTCCAAATTCGTGGATCTGGTTAAGGACACCTACTGCCCACCTCACAAGGTGGAGAAAATAGAAATGGATTTCTTAGCTCTCACCATGAGAAATCTTGACTGTCGAAAGTATGACACTGAATTTGATTCTTATTCTTGATTAGTATCTTATTTGGTCACTCCCGAGCCTAAACGCATTGCGCGTTTCATCAACGGGTTGGCTCCGGAGATAAGGAGTTTGGTTAAGGCTGTTCAGCCTAACACCTACAAATCAGCTGTCGAGTTATCTCTTTCCCTCACCCAAGATTATATAAGGTGGATACCAGGAAAATCAGAGAATGATGGGAAGAGGAAGAGAGAAAATGACCGAAGCCACCAGTCAAACAAGAATCGGAGGTTTGGATTCAGTAGAAATCATCAAAGGTCAGATGATAGGCCGAAATGTAGAAAGTGCAACCGACGACACTTTGGGTCATGTCGGGATGAATCCCAATCCAAGGTTTGTGGGATTTGCAAGAGGCATGGGCACAAGACCCTCGAATGCAAGGATTTGAGGAAGCCACTTGTTAAAATTGTGGTCAAAAGGGGCACATCAAAACCAACTGCCCCAAATATAAGAAGGATGACGCTGCTAAGGACGATGGGGCGAAAAAGGGTAAAGCTCGTGCTTTCCAGATGAAGGCCAAGGAGGCTGTGAATGATGATAATGTGATAACAGGTACGTTCCTTATTAATGATGTCTATGCTAGAGATCTTTTTGATTTAGGGGCTGATAGATCATTTGTAGATCATAAGTTTAGTGCCTTACTAAACTTGCCTGTAAGAACTCTAGACATAACATATGATGTAGAACTCGCCGATGGATCAATCGAAACCGATTATATGGTCCTTGATGGATGCTATATCCATTAAGAATCACTCCATTCCTGTTTCACTCCTGCCAATGAACTTGGCCGGTTTTGATGTAGTTCTTGGTATAGATTGGTTGTCTAGTAACCAAGCCCATATAGCCTGTAACAAGAAACTCATCAAAATCAAAACCCCAAAGGGGGATACCCTCGTCATACAAGGAGATCGGTATTGTGGATTCTCAGAAAAAGCATCGTTGCTCAAAGCATCGAGGTGTTTAAGGAGAAGTTGTGTTATTTATATGGCACAAGTGACAATTGATGAAACTAAGCCAAAGATTGAAGATCTACCTGTTATCTTAGAATTCGTCGATGTATTTCCTGACTTGCCTGGTCTACCCCCAGATAGGCAAGTAGAATTTAGAATTGATATCATACCTGGCGCAGCTCCTGTTGCTAGAGCACCATATAGACTTGCCCCTACAGAGATGAAAGAATTGAAGACGCAACTTGAAGAACTGTTAGAGAAAGGTTTTATTCAACCAAGCTCTTCGCCTTGGGGAGGTCCAATCTTGTTTGTGAAGAAAAAGGATGGATCGATGCGGATGTGTATTGACTACCGTGAGCTAAATAAGTTAACTATCAAGAACCGCTACACATTACCAAGGATCGGCGATTTATTTGATCAACTTCACGGAGCGAGCTACTTTTCAAAGATTGATTTAAGATCTGGATACCATCAACTCAAGGTTAGAACCGAAGATGTTCCGAAGATGGCGTTTAGAACAAGATATGGTCATTATGAATTTTTAGTGATGCCTTTTTGGCTCACTAATGCACCTGCAGCCTTTATGGACTTGATGAATAGAGTTTGCAAACCTTATCTGGATAAGTTTGTCATTGTCTTTATAGACGACATACTTATCTATTCTCGCAGTCAGGCCGACCACGAGAAACATTTGAGATGTATCCTATAATTATTAAGACAAGAGAAACTCTACGCAAAGTTTTCAAAGTGTGAGTTTTGGTTGCGTGAAGTTCAGTTCTTAGGGCACGTTGTCAGTGAACGTGGAATTCAAGTGTACCCTGCCAAAGTCGAGGCAGTAATGAACTGGCAAGCCCCCAAGACACCGTCAGAAATTCGAAGCTTTCTAGGATTGGCTGGTTATTACAGAAGGTTTATTGAAAACTTCTCGAGAATAGCTACTCCATTGACGACCCTAACTCTCAAGGATGTTAAGTTCAATTGGGGTCCGAAACAGCAGGAAGCTTTTGAAGTGTTGAAGCAAAAGCTAAGTAATTCTCCTGTGCTAACCTTACTAGAAGGAATTGAAGATTTTGTGGTCTATTGTGATGCTTCAAACACCGGCATGGGGTGTGTACTTATGCAACGTGGAAAAGTGATTGCCTACGCTTCAAGTCAATTGAAGATACACGAAAGAAATTATACCACACATGACCTGGAGCTAGGTGCTGTGGTGTTTGCACTTAAGCTACGGAGACATTATTTATACGGCAAAGTGTATTATATACACCAACCACAAGAGTCTCCAATATTTGTTTAATTAAAAGGATTTGAATATGCGACAGCGTCGGTGGATGGAGATGCTGAACGACTATGACTGTGAAATTTGTTATCACCCATGCAAGGCAAATGTGGTTGCCGATGCCTTGAGCCGTAAAGAAAGAATTAGCCTATTCGGGTTAATGCCAAAAGCATTGCAGTAAGAAATAATTTGACAGATAGAATCTTGGAAGCCCAAAAGCAAGTGCTATTAGAAGCAAATCTTCCTAGTGAATTATTGGGAAAAATGGCGGAGCAGCTAACACCAGGAAGTGACAGAATCCTTAGGTTCTGCAGACGAATTTGGATCCCAGTCTTTGGAGGACTCAGGGACTTGATCCTCCAAGAAGCGCGTAGTTCTAAATACTCGGTTCACCCGGGTAGTGATAAGATGTATAAGGATTTGAGACCCGGCTATTGGTGGTCCGGATTGAAGAAGTCTATAGCTGCTTTTGTAGCTAAGTGCCTGACATGTTCGCAAGTGAAAGCAGAGCATCAGAAGCCGTCAGGATTACTACAGCCGTTAGAAATTCCCATGTGGAAGTGGGAATGTGTAACCATGGATATATTACCAAGTTACCGAAGACAAAGCGAGGGAATGCTGCGATATGGGTGATTGTAGACAGGCTGACTAAGTCGGCGCACTTCTTACCCATTAATGAGACTTATAGCTCAGATAAGCTAGCAAAGTTATATGTAGACGAGATTGTTTCTTTGCACGGCGTGCCAGTGTCCATTGTGTCAGATAGAGACACAAGATATACTTCACACTTTTGGAAGAGTTTTCAACAGGCTTTAGGCACTCGATTAAATTTTATCACAGCTTATCATCCCTAAACGGATGGACAAAGTGAGCGCACTATATAAACATTGGAAGATATGCTCCGTGCTTGTGTGATCGATCTAGGTGGAAGTTGGGATAGCCACTTGCCACTTGTCGAATTCTCTTACAACAACAGCTACCACGCAAGTATTCAAGCTGCCCCGTTCGAAGCTTTATACGGGAGAAAGTGTAGGACGCCCGTTTGTTGGGCAGAAGTTGGGGAAGCTCAACTGACAGGACCAGAGATAGTCCTGGAGACGACAGATAAAATCTTGCAAATTCGGGATCATCTCAAGGCTGCTAGAGATAGGCAGAAAAGTTACGCAGATCGAAGGCGTAAACCTCTCGAGTTCCAGACAGGGGACAAAGTCTTGCTAAAAGTGTCACCTTGGAAAGGCGTTATATGCTTCGGAAAGAAAGGCAAGCTAAGTCCAAGGTATGTTGGACCATTCGAGATTATCGAACGAGTGGGAGCTGTTGCGTATAAGCTTAAATTGCCAGAGAAATTCAGGGGAATCCATGATGTGTTCCACATTTCCAATTTGAAGAAATGCTTGGCTGACGAGTCATTGGCTATGCCACACGATGATGTGCAGATCGATGATAACTTGCATTTCATTGAGAAACCTATAGTGACTGAAGATCACCAGGTTAAGAAGCTTCGTAGAAAGCATGTGCCGATCGTGAAGGTCAAGTGGGACGCTCGTCGAGGTCCTGAATATACGTGGGAAGTTGAGTCCTTTATGCGACAAAAGTACCCATACTTGTTCGATTGAAATCTCAGGTCGAGATTTATTTTAAGGGGGTGAGGATGTAACACCTTGTGTTTTCACGTCCAATATTTTTCCGACACGTGTCCCGATAATCCTCGTGAACCGTATGGTGAATAGGGAGGACCGAAGTCGTTGAAACGATAATAATATTCGCATGTTATTTTGAAAATAAGTTGGAGGACTTATATATAAATTCAAAGATTTTCTTGATCTGGGAACCCCTTGCGGACCGCAAGGCTCAAGCCATGTGGTCCGCAAGGCAATCTGAAACAATGGGCGCCTGAGGTCCTTACGGACCGCAAGGCAAAGCCCATACGGTCCGTAAGAACCTGCCAGCGAACAGAAATGTGGCAGCAGCCTAATCTGCCACCTTGGTCGAGTTTTGGCACTTTCTCTGCATGCTTGACACGACTTGGGGAACTTGTACTCGTCCCTTAACACCTGGCAACCATTTATGCACACTTCATTACCATTTAATTGATGAATTCTTGGTGTTTGCAACACACTTTCTTCACAGCATTCACCAAGTTCATGCTAGTGGAGTTTCTGGTCACCTCCAAGCTTTCCATTTCGTTCCTACCACTCATTTGGACATAATGTAAGTGTTCCAATTCGTGTTTAGTGATTTCTTATAGCTTTTAGCCTAGAACAAAGTCTCATCGTAATTACGCCTTGACTTTGTTCTAAATCCGTGAATACTCCGTCATTGTGAATAACAAAAGTTCCTATACGTTCATAATAATGGAGGTGTTAATCCCTCCAGAGGGCATCTCCATATTTCACGGATTCATGACCAATTGACGAGTCAACCAAAAAGTCAAATAAAGTCAAACTGTCCAGTTTTTATAAAAAATCATAACTAATGATCTAAATGTTATAAAATATGTTTTGATGCACGAACAACCTAAAAATAAGTATTAGAACATATGTCTACGGATTCGGCTCGTCAAGTTTTGGTCTAGGCTCGGTTTGTAGCCAAAAGTCGCAACAGTTGACTTTTGTTGACTTTTGATTCTGACCCGTTTCGAGCCACTTTTGCTACTGACTTCTGACCATTTTGAGACCATGATTATATTAAGAATGACCATATAAAGTTTCGTCACTCGATTCCTAAGAAATCTAAGTTTTTGTATAAGTTCCATAATTTTTACTAAAACTTTGCAAAAAGGTCCTTTTTGTACAAATCTTGGTTTTAAACACACATGCATGTAAGAATAAGCCATAAACTGATCTATAAACATTATTTGATTAAGTTGGTGTCAAGAATCTGAATATAATATAATTTTTTGTAAGAAACGTATTTATGGCACTAAAATGGCTAAAATGCCCTTTTCGGCATTTTAGAAAGAATAAACATGGTTTAATCATCAATATGATATATTCACTGATGTAATATGATAAGTAGGAGCTTTTGGGATGTTCATTCAGATTATAACTTGAATGAGGGCTTAAGATTCGTTAAATGCCGATAAATGACTAAATTACCCTTTTTCGCGTAATATGACTATACCAAACTTTTTATAACCAATTCTTTTTACTTATTGATGAAACATGATAAATACCTATTTTGGTTATATAAAACAGGTTCTAACCTCAGTTTATCATAAACATCGATTAAACGGCATTTTAGTGACTTTTACGCCTTTTTGGCGCATAGTGTGGTTAAAAGCCATATCCGTGAGCCGAGACTTGTTACCTACTGATTTATAAACTTACTTTCACCATAATAATAGTAAGTAAAAGTCCCAAACTTAATCCCAAATTTGACCTCAAAGCTATGTGTGAAATGACTAAAATGCCCCTTCGGGACATTGTTTGTGTCGAAACCGTCAAGCACACATATATTTAATGTCCTACTGTTATAACATTATATAAAATATATAATTTTACTGAATATTAAAGGTCTTGACATCCGATTCCTAATTTACATCTTTTATAAATAATAAAATAACTAAAATACCCTTTTAAAGCACAAATCGGTTTAAATATATCCCAGGCCAATCTTTGCAAATGCTACTGATTTCCTAACATATATTAAACATATTTTCTTATGGAACATATATATAACTCATATGGTTTCCCGGTTTCGCTGATATGTGTTCGGCTAAAGCCTACGTAACTAGTTTACGTATTTTAACCGAAACGGGTTTAACTTTGTCCATTCTTTATAAATATCCAGAATGTTATTGGTTTACCCATATCATATAAGTTTGCATACTTGTCGGGCCCAACTAACATTCTATTCCAGTCACCGCTTAATCTAGCGTAGCATACCGTATCATATTTTCAGCATAAAACTAACCGGTTCAAGTCTAAGACTTAATTAAGGACGCGTTAGCATTCTAATATTGGTTAATAATAATTACCATCACTCCAGACTAAACGCCTCCCGGTAAATTGCCTTGTACTTGCTTTTGGAACTACGGCTGAGCTTGAAACTTTACATACAAACAACTCAGGTAAATACTCTTAACTTATTTTCCCTATACGGGCTTGGGATACGGTTGAATACTACCGCTTGGTCGGGTATGGGAACATGATTTATCCAATTGTGGTAATTATCTAGATTCTTACATAACCCGTTTTGATCTGTCTTGTTTGAAACTAAAACATTGGGGGTGTGCTTGACCGTGTCTGGGATATCATTGACTCACTAAATTGGTAGTGGCCACGACAATATAGCATGGCGTGTAGACATACACTGGGAAATTGCTATCTGCTTTCCGTGTGAAAGTTCAGAGTGGTGTGTCAGTCGATCATATCTCGGTTTCTGTATTGGGCCCCATATGTAAAAGCCAGCATGTAAATCTGTATACAAGTTTGTACTATCCCAAGTTATTTAAGAAAATGTGCCATGTGCGCTTAAACCATTTTCAAAAAGATTTTCAAAATGAGTCGGTTGAGTGTATTTACCAGTGTAAACTGACGTATTTTCAAAAGTTTAAGTTACAGGTGCAAGTACGTAATAGGCTGGGAGCTGCGGGGCGAATACCGAGGAGTTGCGTCCTTAGGACATGCCTGTTTATTGTAATATCCGTCAAAAAACGGATTTTACCAAACCCGCTCCGTTTATTAACCGAACAATCAGTTTAAAATTTCGTGGCGTATTTAATGCCCAAATTAATTTTAAACGATACATAATTAATTATTATATTGGAATATATAATTTGTTTTTGAAAAATTGTTAAAAATAATGAAATAAAAATAAAATGGCACTGCCGGGTTTTGAACCCGGGTCAGTCAGCCGGGTCAACAACGACTTAACACCCACACACTCAACCACTGCGCCACTTGTATTCCTTGTTAATTAATGGAAACAATTAATACATAATTATAATTCTCGAATTCAAAATCGGGCGCCCAAATGCAGTCGTCGGAAATCCCGGCGATCTCGCGAGAATTGGACGGTTACTTCAGTTATAACGTAAACCTTAAACACTGCATCGGTTATAACCGACGCCTGAGTCCGCGACACAAGCTATAACCGCCGGAGAATTTCTAACCAACGAATCAAGTCGGAAATCGGACCAAATTCATCGATGACCTACCCTATAAATACCTCCTCGAACCTCTGCAAGCTTTTTCGCTCAAAACCGCACCTTTACCCGACGTAATTCCACTCGCCGGAAAATTTCTGCACATCGCCGGAAAACCGAACCCTTCACTTCTGAGCCTTACTGAACCCCCAAAGCTTATACCGAAGTCACCCACATCCATTTCAAGCTTGCTGAAGACTCTCTGCCGCAGGACACACGACGCCGGAATCTTTTGCTGTCACCGGAGTTCTGCCGGAGAAACAGAGAAGTCCAGTCGGTATACCTTACGCTTAAATCTTTCATTCTTTTTATATATCTCATCTGTAATTAACCTCAAAACACTAAAGAACATGATTAAAACATCGAACCAGTCGGACTTCCGATTCTAGTTAAAATCAACGAAGAAGACGAAGTTTCTGTAGTGTTTAAGTTTATTATAAATCAAGATATAACTCGGGTTAGACACACAGTCCAGCGGTGGACCGTGTGCACATTAAACACACTAACGTCTCGAGTTCGAATCTTGTTCCGCGCACCTTCGCCCTAATAAAAATGTCCTTTTTTTTGTTAACCGAACCGGAGTCACCGCTGTTACATGTTAAGTTTAATAATAACCGGAATAATAACCAAGATAGACACACAGTCCAGCGGTGGACTGTGTGAATGTTTAAACACATGTCACGCGTTCGAATCCGGATTACCGCACCGGTCAGGACAATTATCCAACCTTTTTAAATAAGGCAGAACTAAAATTATTCAATTGTATATAAGTATAATAAAAATCGGTTTATTTAACAAGTTAGACACACAGTCCAGCGGTGGACTGTGTGTTAACTCAACCCACAGGTCCCGGGTTCGAGACCTGTGGAGAACACCGGTCCGATTCAGTAAAATCCTTTTTAAAATATATGATTTTCTGTTTAATCTAATTAGTATATAAATATAATTAAAAAACAGAAATATTTCGGGTTAGACACGTAGCTCAGTTGGTAGAGCTACGTGCACGCGTACGGGAGGTCTCGGGTTCGAGCCTCACTCAGCGCACACATACACGCATACGAACCGGTCAAAGTCAACAGTCAATGGTCAACGGTCGACGGTCAAAAAAGTCAACTTTTTTTATTATTTTTATTTATTTATTTTAATTAAAAATCAATTAAAAATACTTAAAAATAACATTTTTAAGGTTAGAAAATAGCCTTAAAGTCACAAAAATACACCCAACAATCCTACTAAAATGGATTAATAAAATCCGTTTACTTACCGAACCATAATGCTTTTTATCTAGGTTAATTTCACTCGTGGTTAAAACCACTTTGTGCGCATTCAACATCATCAACCGAACGCACCCACTGTGAGTGAATCTTACAACTCCCCCTTTTTAATTACACGTTTTGGGGTGTGTCATGTGTCACAAAATAACTAACTCGTTTATTTAAACTTGTGCCATACCATATTGTGATCTAAACTTAGATTGTTTATATTGTTGTGGTTATGTATTTCATTTTGTCAACTTATATGAAAGTCATTCATTAAGCCCATTAGTTCCTCGTGAGAGACGAGTTGAGCAACGCGTGCCTCAAAACAAATCCATTATTGTTCATGTGTGTATTATTGAGTTTATATTGTTTGTAGTATGTATTTCATATTGTCAAGTTTATGCAATTCATTCATTAGGCCCATCAGTTCCTCGTGAGAGACGAGTTGAGCAACGCGTGCCTCTAAACGATCCATTATTGTTCATGTGTGTATTGTTTAATATTAAATTGATTGGTGAATAAGTTCACATCTATTTTTACTCATGTGTGGTTGTGCACTTTATTTTATAATCAATTAAATAAACTTGTTCAAATGTTTTCCATAGGATTCACTCGCCAACTTTTTGTTGATCCAAAAACCCTTTTTACACATGACACAGGTGAACAGGATGAAGCAAGGAAAACATAGGAAATGCCTTAGAAGAAAACAATGAAGCCTAGATTGATATTTAGGACATGATGTAATATTGATTGTAATTTTCCATTAAAGTGTATTAATGAATATGAAACGTTAAAATAAATGTCATGAGCTTTGATGATAACCCAATCATGCCCGATCACCTTTTCCGCTGCGGGTTGGGGTGTGACAGATTGGTATCAGAGCCATGACTATAGGGATATAGGATAGGTTATTAGACCCTCAGAGCCTATACTATAGTCTGCCTAAATTTTAATTGATTAGGTGGTTACATACAAACTTATGATATTTATTTGTTTCATATTTGTTTATATTTACAGTCAAACATACATACTTACATACACATTCATTATACATATATCAATGTTCATATATTCAATTCATCTTCATACTTTTGTTAGTCAAATATTTTGTTGCAATTTTCAAATCTCATCAAAGTAAGTTCTGCGACGGGCATGTAGTAACTGGAAGGGTACAAGTACCGGTAGTCGGAACGTCCTATCTAGGTTGGCATTCGTATAAATCCAATATAACGGACCAGTTTGCCTACCTGGGGACTAACGATGAGAGTACGGAGGACCTATTAGGCCAAAGCATGTCACACCAAACGTCGTTCGAACTAACCCCACTTTGAGGTGTCACCGTGTCTACACCTGGACACATTCCGAATATCACACGTTGTATACATATTTCTCGATTTTCTCCGGGTTTTAGTGTACGTAACCAGGCTAACACATGCGAACCATATGAAAAACCCGGTATTCATGGGGGCCCACATGATTACGAAGGTGAAGTATGGCGGTATGTAGGGCCTAATGACGAGCAAAGCCCAAGACATCCTATGGATGTAGTAGATTTATTTTTCTATAATTATTTTATGAATGTTAATTCCTAGTGCGACCCATGATCCCAAAAACATCCAACTCATACTCATGATGCGTATTCCTTGTAGATGTCTTCTAACCTCGCCCGTAGGAAGATGCGAGCAGGAAAAGCCCGCGAGCGCATGGCTGCCGTAATCGCTCAACAAATGGCTGCCGTATTACCCAACATTGTAATCCAAGTCCAACAAGCACTTACCACTAATCCTGTCAATCAAGAAGATCAACACGTTATCAACCCTCCCCCCAAATACCACTAAATGCACCTACAAGCATTTCAAATCATGCGACCCTCCAAAATACAAAGGGACTGAAGGCGTCACCGCTCTCCTCCATTGGTTTGAAGAGATGGAGAACACTTTTCTAAATTGCGATTGCCCCGATGATCGCAAAGTGCGATATGCTACCGGTCGATTATATGGAATAGAACTTACTTGGTGGAATACAGAGAAGGCCAAACGAGGTGTGGAAGATGCTATGACTTTAACTTGGAATGAACTAAAGGAAATCATGACCAGACGATTTTGCCCAAGGAGCGAAATCAAGAAATTAGAAGATGAGTTCTATTTGTTGAAGCAAAAGGAAGGCGACCACACCACGTACAACAAAAGATTCCTCGAGTTACATCAAATGGTTCCCAACATATTCACTCCCATCTACCGTTTGATCGAGCACTACATTCGTGGTCTTCCGTCAAAGATTCAAGACTCTGTAATAAGTACCACGCCTGCAACTTTGGAAGCAGCAATGGAGCTAGCAACAGCGCTCACCGAGAACCGAATCCGGAACAAAGACTTCAAGGAGGAGAAGAAGAAGGATAAAGCATCGACTGAAACCTCCGACTACACCCAAACCGAATCCCCTTCTCAACCCAATTCTAAGAGAAAAAGAGACGGGCAACTTTTCGCTGCTATCCAACGAAATCAACCAATTTCACACGCCATACCCATCCAAGCTATCCCAATCACTCAAGTGGCACCCAACTCAACTTACCCAAATAAGAAACCATATCTTTGACCTCACCCTCGATGCAACAACTGTTTTTATCACCATCCCCTTACCCTACCTTGTCGACTATGTGCAACTTGTGGACGCTATGGTCATTTGAGCAGGGTTTGCCGCACCTTTCAAAACCAAATCTCTCCCCCTACTCAAAACATGATCCAAACCTATCAACAACCCCAATACCCCATGTTCCCATATGTTCGAGCTTGTTTCAATTGTGGCGACCCTACCCACTTTAGAAACACGTGCCCTCGATTGGTTAACATCATAAACGCTCAAGCCCAATCAAACCCAGTTAACCAAGTAAACCAAGAAAACCCAACCGCTAGGCCACCAGCAAGAGGAAGAGTCTTCAACATCAACGCCAATCCTGTCGAAGATAATGACGACCCAAACAAAGATACCCAACTAGTCCTCTTCACCGAAAATCCAGATTCAACTCCAATCGTTTAGTTTTATGTTTTTCTTTATCACATAGAACCAATCATAACTTAAGGATAAAGCCAATGGGAATTTGACAAGAATATGGTGGATACGCCGCTGGTACTTCCTATATATAAGTATTCTTGTCAAAGGATCAGAAGCATTATCTGGCGGTTATGAGAGGTTCCATGTGTAAACTGTTTGAGTAATTATTGTTTATTATTTTCAATACATGCAATTTTATAGGCCGCCGCTCCCCATTACATTATGAGCGTTGAGCATGTTCCCCATTTCATTATGAGCGTGAACCCGGCGTGCCCACATACGATCGGCTCCATTTGATTGAGCCTTGATCGCACAGACATTTTTCATTTTCAGTACATGCAATACGATCGGCTCCGTTTGATTGAGCCTTGATCGCACAGACATTTTCATTATCAGTATCTTGTGGTTGTTGTGTTTGTTGTAGAGTCACATAGAACTAATCATAACTTGCAGATAAAGTCAATGAGAATTTGACAAGAATATGGTGGATGCGCCGTTGGTACTTCCTATATATAAGTATTCTTGTCAAAGGATCGGAGGCATTATCAGGCGGTTATGAGAGGTTCCATGTATAAGCTGTTTGTGTGATTGTTGTTTAGATTAAATTTATTATTTTCAGTACATGCAATACGATCGGCTCCGCTTGATTGAGCCTTGATCGCACAGACATTCTCATTTTCAGTACATGCAATACGATCGGCTCCGTTTGATTGAGCCTTGATCGCACAGACATTTTTTATTTTCAGTATTTTGTGTTTGTTGTATTGGTTGTAGAGTCATATAGGACTAATTATAATTCACTGATAAGACCAATGAAAATTTGACGAGAATATGGTGGATACGCCGCTGGTACTTCCTATATATAAGTATTCTTGTCAAAGGATCAGAGGCATTGTCAGACGGTTATGAGAAGTTCTATGTAGGATTTAATAGTTTCTTGGTAACTAATCATAACTTGCGGATAAAACCAACGAAAATTTGACAAGAATATGGTGGATACGCCGCTGGTACTTCCTATATATAAGTATTCTTGCCAAAGGATCAGAGGCATTATCAGGCGGTTATGAGAAGTTCCATGTAGGATTTAGTATTGCCTTGGTTGAAATTTGT
The DNA here is from genome assembly GCA_947069175.1 of Scalesia atractyloides. Lineage (NCBI taxonomy): Eukaryota > Viridiplantae > Streptophyta > Magnoliopsida > Asterales > Asteraceae > Scalesia > Scalesia atractyloides. The sequence goes on from CAMTDV010000030.1 coordinate 37,832,312, forward strand.
GTTACATTCATATCATCTCGCTATTTAAAGAAATTGGACTGTGTTCTATTTCTACATAAACTAACCTCTCCATCATAACAAACGAGAGAGGAACTGTCACCATTCAAACCTATATGCTATCAGAATGTGGATTCAAATATTGGTTGTTGTGTTATTTATGTTCTAGAGTTACATCATAGGACCAATCATAACTTACTGATAAAACCAATGAAAATTTGACAAGAATATGGTGGATACGCCGCTGGTACTTCCTATATATAAGTATTCTTGTCAAAGGATCAGAGGTATTGTTAGAGGGTTATGAGAAGTTCCATGTAGGTTGTAGTATTAGAAGTTTTACTTTAGGATATAACCATATCCTTCCAAACATATCCAAACTCTTATGCATGATATCATATTTAGCGAATCAACTCTGCTTATCAATATTTTTACAGTAGGCAACAAAAAGCGATTCCTGTAATAGGGTACTTAACCCTTACAAGGGACGTTACCGCCTCAAACAAAAATTTAAACTCTTACTCTTCTTCTAAGTATGTAACTGTCAAGCTAAACACCATCATTCTTTTAGTCAAATATATCACTACTTAAATTTCGGGACGAAATTTCTAAAAAGCAGGGGATACTGTAACATCCGTCAAAAAACGGATTTTACCAAACCCGCTCCGTTTATTAACCGAACAATCAGTTTAAAATTTCGTGGCGTATTTAATGCCCAAATTAATTTTAAACGATACATAATTAATTATTATATTGGAATATATAATTTGTTTTTGAAAAATTGTTAAAAATAATGAAATAAAAATAAAATGGCACTGCCGGGTTTCGAACCCGGGTCAGTCAGCCGGTCAACAACGACTTAACACCCACACACTCAACCACTGCGCCACTTGTATTCCTTGTTAATTAATGGAAACAATTAATACATAATTATAATTCTCGAATTCAAAATCGGGCGCCCAAATGCAGTCGTCGGAAATCCCGGCGATCTCGCGAGAATTGGACGGTTACTTCAGTTATAACGTAAACCTTAAACACTGCATCGGTTATAACCGACGCCTGAGTCCGCGACACAAGCTATAACCGCCGGAGAATTTCTAACCAACGAATCAAGTCGGAAATCGGACCAAATTCATCGATGACCTACCCTATAAATACCTCCTCGAACCTCTGCAAGCTTTTTCGCTCAAAACCGCACCTTTACCCGACGTAATTCCACTCGCCGGAAAATTTCTACACATCGCCGGAAAACCGAACCCTTCACTTCTGAGCCTTACTGAACCCCCAAAGCTTATACCGAAGTCACCCACATCCATTTCAAGCTTGCTGAAGACTCTCTGCCGCAGGACACACGACGCCGGAATCTTTTGCTGTCACCGGAGTTCTGCCGGAGAAACAGAGAAGTCCAGTCGGTATACCTTACGCTTAAATCTTTCATTCTTTTTATATATCTCATCTGTAATTAACCTCAAAACACTAAAGAACATGATTAAAACATCGAACCAGTCGGACTTCCGATTCTAGTTAAAATCAACGAAGAAGACGAAGTTTCTGTAGTGTTTAAGTTTATTATAAATCAAGATATAACTCGGGTTAGACACACAGTCCAGCGGTGGACCGTGTGCACATTAAACACACTAACGTCTCGAGTTCGAATCTTGTTCCGCGCACCTTCGCCCTAATAAAAATGTCCTTTTTTTTGTTAACCGAACCGGAGTCACCGCTGTTACATGTTAAGTTTAATAATAACCGGAATAATAACCAAGATAGACACACAGTCCAGCGGTGGACTGTGTGAATGTTTAAACACACGTCACGCGTTCGAATCCGGATTACCGCACCGGTCAGGACAATTATCCAACCTTTTTAAATAAGGCAGAACTAAAATTATTCAATTGTATATAAGTATAATAAAAATCGGTTTATTTAACAAGTTAGACACACAGTCCAGCGGTGGACTGTGTGTTAACTCAACCCACAGGTCCCGGGTTCGAGACCTGTGGAGAACACCGGTCCGATTCAGTAAAATCCTTTTTAAAATATATGATTTTCTGTTTAATCTAATTAGTATATAAATATAATTAAAAAACAGAAATATTTCGGGTTAGACACGTAGCTCAGTTGGTAGAGCTACGTGCACGCGTACGGGAGGTCTCGGGTTCGAGCCTCACTCAGCGCACACATACACGCATACGAACCGGTCAAAGTCAACAGTCAATGGTCAACGGTCGACGGTCAAAAAAGTCAACTTTTTTTATTATTTTTATTTATTTATTTTAATTAAAAATCAATTAAAAATACTTAAAAATAACATTTTTAAGGTTAGAAAATAGCCTTAAAGTCACAAAAATACACCCAACAATCCTACTAAAATGGATTAATAAAATCCGTTTACTTACCGAACCATAATGCTTTTTATCTAGGTTAATTTCACTCGTGGTTAAAACCACTTTGTGCGCATTCAACATCATCAACCGAACGCACCCACTGTGAGTGAATCTTACAACTCCCCCTTTTTAATTACACGTTTTGGGGTGTGTCATGTGTCACAAAATAACTAACTCGTTTATTTAAACTTGTGCCATACCATATTGTGATCTAAACTTAGATTGTTTATATTGTTGTGGTTATGTATTTCATTTTGTCAACTTATATGAAAGTCATTCATTAAGCCCATTAGTTCCTCGTGAGAGACGAGTTGAGCAACGCGTGCCTCAAAACAAATCCATTATTGTTCATGTGTGTATTATTGAGTTTATATTGTTTGTAGTATGTATTTCATATTGTCAAGTTTATGCAATTCATTCATTAGGCCCATCAGTTCCTCGTGAGAGACGAGTTGAGCAACGCGTGCCTCTAAACGATCCATTATTGTTCATGTGTGTATTGTTTAATATTAAATTGATTGGTGAATAAGTTCACATCTATTTTTACTCATGTGTGGTTGTGCACTTTATTTTATAATCAATTAAATAAACTTGTTCAAATGTTTTCCATAGGATTCACTCGCCAACTTTTTGTTGATCCAAAAACCCTTTTTACACATGACACAGGTGAACAGGATGAAGCAAGGAAAACATAGGAAATGCCTTAGAAGAAAACAATGAAGCCTAGATTGATATTTAGGACATGATGTAATATTGATTGTAATTTTCCATTAAAGTGTATTAATGAATATGAAACGTTAAAATAAATGTCATGAGCTTTGATGATAACCCAATCATGCCCGATCACCTTTTCCGCTGCGGGTTGGGGTGTGACAGATTGGTATCAGAGCCATGACTATAGGGATATAGGATAGGTTATTAGACCCTCAGAGCCTTTCTTTAGAAACTTACAGTGGCGACTTGCTTCCTTACCTGTTAGGTTTGGGTTTGTATTCGGCGGTAGAGGCTTCATCCTATGCTTTTGTGCCCTCGAGGGCCTAATCTTGGGTCTACAGGACCATATCTCAAGAGACAGTGGCATATGTGGTATGGATACCGATTATGTTTGTGCTTTGGCTTGTCTTCGTGATACGATTCCAAGCTTCGAATTCAGCAGTTTCACTAATAAGGACACCACCCCCTATAGCCCAACTTGCATTGGCGAGTGCTCTTTTTAGTAAAATTGTCCACGACATTGAAGTGTAGTTTGACTTGACCGTTAGACAAAAAGCCGTTTTTGAGTGTCTACGAGCACCACATGCACAAGATTTTCTTCTTGCTATACCTATAGATAGGTTAGGCCAACATATGTCGCCGGTGGAGTACCGTACTATACTTAAGTATCATCTCATGATTCCTTTATTTACAGTTGATGAGATATGCGCTGTTTGTCAAAAAACGTGTTTGGATTCTTTAGGGGAGCATGCAGTTCATTAAAGAGAGCTCCCGGGGTTCAAGTACCGACATGATTTGGTTAGGGATGTCATTTTTGACATATTCAAGCGAGCTGGTATTTCTGCTAAGAAAGAGGCACTCGTTAATTTTTTAACTGACCCATTGGAAGGGAGATCTACCCTTAGACCAGCCGACATTTTTGTCTTTGGATGGGTAGGAGGAAAACATGCGTGTGTGGATCTAACATGGGTTTCCCTGCTTGTAGGGTTATGGGGTAGTACTTTCACGGTGGGTCAGGCTGCTTCGGGCAAAATGACTAAACACGAGAAAACGTGCCTTGAAAACCAGCACGTGTTTATCCTATTTGCTTTTGATACTTTTGGTTTCTGGCTTCAGAAGCTGTGGACCTACTTAGTCGAGTTCAAAGGGTCATGCATAGTAATGTTATGACTCCGAGATCCATGGACGTAGTTTCTAAAAGACTTAGTTTTGCTATTTAAAAAAGGGTAGCGGCGCAACTTGTTGCCCGTTTACCATCTATCTTGATGTAAATTAATATATAGTTTATTAATTTACCATTACTTTATATGTGTATTTCTTTATTCATAATTGTCAAGTATCGAATAGTTATATACATTGGATCTAGATATATACACACGAATCTTTCATAAATAAATTAAAAAAAGTGATTTATTTTTATTCTTATAGATAAAATAATTACCAGTGGGGTAACGTCCATTGGCAAAGGAAATTTTGTTGTTAAAAAATATATATATCACTCAAATCATAACCTTAATGTGTTTTTTGAGTTGTGTTCTCAGTAAGTATATATTGATAAATTACTAAACGCGTATTCTCAGTAAGTATTGATAACTTACTAAATGCGTATCATTAAATAAGAACCCTTAAACCGGTTAAAATAAATGATCAAGTCATGCTTGAAGTATTAAACAACATTTTGGTTTAAACCGTGTGTATTTTATAATCACTATTTGGTTTTTGAATTAGTAGTTTTATAAACCGTTGCGGTCACCCACCTGGTGACAAATTTTGAAAAATCTAGGACCAATTTCAAGATTTACCATAATATAAGTTATAAATTAAAGTGTTACAGGCTCTTTAACTTTGTATATCTTGTAAAAATGCCACATTGTTGTAAATAAAAACTCCTATTCATTAGTTGACTTTAGATGCTCGAATTTTCAACCATTTGAAGATGAATAAGAAAATGCTTTTGATCTGTTTATTGCTATGTTATCAATAGTCCTTAGATTCATACACTGGAATCTTTCTTAAATTATTAATATAATCATTTAATAGTCTTACTGATAAAATAATTAAATTGAAATAATACTACATATACTCAAATTATCGGATCCGAAAAATGTTGATGTAAAATTAATATACACACTGAAATCTTTCAAACTGTTTGAAGTATTTACAACTTCCGGTTTTGAAACTTTGCTAACAATATCATTGCTCTAGATCATCATGGAGGACCATGTATTCTTCTTCATTACTTTGATGTTGCTGCTATCAGATTGTACTGCAAGAGATTCCATGTCTGCAGATCAAAAACTCAAAGATGGTAAAACACTTGTTTCGGAAGGAGAAATGTTTGAGCTGGGCTTTTTTAGTCCAGGGAAGTCGAAAAACCGATACCTGGGGATATGGTACAAGAAGATATCAAAGGGTACTGTTGTATGGGTTGCTAACAGGGAGACACCAATCACAGATAAGTCAGGCATGCTCAAACTCAGCACACACGGAAATCTGGTGATTCGCAGTGGCGGCAACCCCGTGGTCTGGTCATCCGGTTCAACGGTATCTGTTCAGCGTAATAGTTCGGTGGTGATGCAGCTTCTAGATTCTGGAAATCTTGTCGTGTGGAAGAGAAATAGTAGCCTGATCTGGCCAAGTTTTGACTATCCTGGTGACACACATCTAGCAGGGATGAAATTTGGCAAGGATTTAATAACGGGGTTAGAGAGGTTCTTGACATCTTGGAAGAGTCCTGATGATCCATCTATTGGTGTGTAAAGGAATATTGTGGACACAAATGGATATCCACAAACTTTAGGGTGGCAGGGTGAAGTTTTACTAGCAAGAGTTGGACCATGGAATGGTGTTAGTTTTAGTGGATTTCCTACTGAAAAGGAAAACCAGATTTACTCCACGGAGTTTGTGATCAATGAGAAGGAAATCTATTTGAAATATGAACTTAAAAGTTCGGTTGTTCAAAGAGTAGTTTTGACATGGGATGGCAAGACACTGTTTTTGCATTGGATTGAGCGGATCCAAGACTGGGTTGTGTATTCCGAGGGTATCGTAGATAGTTGTGATCGTTATTCACTGTGTGGTCCTTTTGGAGTCTGTAGCATTAGAAGGCATCCACCTTGTACATGTAATCCAGAAGAATGGAAAGCATCTGATTGGGTAAGTTGTTGTAAACGCAAAAACCCTTTTGAATTGTGGGAAGGGGGATGGGTTTTGGAAAATTTCAGGAATTAAGGTACCCGATACGCGAAGGTCATGGTATAATGTGACCATGACTCTAGCAGAATGTGAGATAGCCTGCAAAAGGAATTGCTCTTGTACAGGCAATGGAAGTTTAGATATAAGAAATGGTGGAAGTGGATGTTTGCTATGGTTTGATGAGCTTATGGACACTAGAGAGTATGATGGAGATCAAGATATCTTCATAAGAATGGATGCCACTGAGTTAGAAGGTATATATATGTTTTACAGAAAAAAATATATGATATCTAGGTGTTTTAGAAAAAAAACGATAAGTGTTTCTAGGGAGTTCGCTACCAGGGTAACGAATGTCAAAAAATCCGATACAACATATCCATGTGGGGAGCGAACTCCTCAAATCCGACACAACATAATAACGTGGGGAGCGTACTCCCTATAAACCAAAACAAGTTAATAAAACACTATAGAAGCGTTTATGATTTTTTATTCTAGACCACCTAGAAATGATAATATTCCATATTTTAATTATGTGTTTTTAGCTTATGTTTAATAGTGCTAAACTACTGTTTTGTCTTACTGAAAGGTCTTTTGGACTCCCTGTCTGATTTCAACAAAATGAAAAGAGTGATTATTGTGGTGGTTTTCACTTCGTTAGTTGTGCCACTTATCTTCGCAATTGCATATGCCTGTAGAAAGATAAATAACAGGCCTCACACGAAAGGGCGAGGTAACACATATGGGCAAGTAATGGTGACAATTTTGCATGTTTACAGAATACAAAATTTAAACACACTTAACTCAAACATTTGATTTTGTAGGAGACCAGTTTGATGAGAATAATTCAAGTCTGCAGATGAAACATCTTGATGATTTACAATTTTTTAGCCTTTTTGAAGTAGCACAGGCCACATGTAACTTTAGTGTTTGCAATAAGATTGGAGAAGGTGGCTTTGGTCCTGTTTACAAGGTAATTTTTATGCATCTTAAATACAACACATTGCTTATCACTACAACGTATTGAAAATTTAAAATATATGGAACTATAAGTCACCATAAGCTCGTAATCCTAATCCTAGTTGATCTTTTAGGGTGTGTTGGAAGACGAAAGAGAAATAGCTGTGAAGCGGCTCTCAGAAACATCCCAACAAGGCCTTGATGAATTCAAGAATGAAGTCATTTGTATTGCAAGTCTTCAACATCGGAATCTTGTGAAGCTTCTTGGATATTGCATTCATCAAAAGGAACTAATTTTGATTTATGAATACTTATCTAACAAAAGCATGGACTTTTTTCTCTTTGGTTAGACTCACTCTTTATGATTTCACTTCCACACAAATAAACACGCCCAGTAAAATCCCACTCATAGAGTAGGGTATGGGGATATGATTTCACTTTCAAAATTATATGATCATGTTTTGGCAGATGAAACAAGAAGTTTTATGCTTGACTGGTCTAAACGCTAATATAATACATGGGATCGCTCGAGGTATTCTGTATCTACATCAAGATTCGCGTCTTCAAATTACCCACAGAGATCTGAAGGCTGGTAATATATTGCTGGATAGTGATATGAATCCAAAAATATCTGACTTTGGCCTCGCTAGAAACTTTATAGGACATGATACCACTGCTAACACAAAGAAAGTGGTCGGGACATGGTAAAAATCCTTCTTAAGTTTAGTACTTTATCTTTATCTCATAAAAAGAAGATGCAATTGAAAGAGAAACTCTATTATGTATGTTTAACCTTGCTATAGTGGTTACATTTCTCCAGAGTATGCAGCACACGGACGTTTCTCTATAAAATCAGATGTATTTAGTTTTGGTGTTATAGTGTTGGAGATAATTAGCGGGATAAAAAACCGAGAATTCTTTCATGGAGACCACAATGATAACCTTCTTGGACACGTAAGACTAAATCCTATAATCTCGACCCTGGTAATCTATTTTTTTTTGGAAATAGAGACGGTACCCAACAAAATTTTATTAAATGAATAATAATAGACAACTTTAAATACTAGCTCACCCTTAAATATGCGTTTTTGTTTGATATAGGCATGGAGACTCCATCAAGAAGGTAGGTCCATTGAAATAATGAGTGCAGCTTTAGACGACTCATGTGTGGTCTCTGAAGTACTAAGATGTATACATGTTGCACTCTTATGTGTGCAACATTATGCGGAAGATAGGCCAACTATGTTGTCAGTGGTCCTAATGCTGGTCAGGGAGGGTGTGTTGCCTCGACCTAAACAACCTGCCTTTTTCACTGGAGAGAGTGATAGTGAAGTTCAGACTGGGTCACCGGTTGATGAATACACAATAACAAAAATGTATGCTCGATAGAAAGCACGTTTTATGCCATGACTATGTCAAATGCTTGTAATCTTATGGTAATAAACATTTATTTTTAGAAGAAAAAAATGTATTTTTAGTTGTATTATAATATTGTGGTATTCCACATGTTTATTATTTTGGTAATAAACATTTAATAAAAACTTCTTTGGAAAGTTACCTTGATGACAATGATTGTGCCTTACATATATTTTCGTAACTGTGCCGCATTCCACGTTCGTGGAATGTCGGTGCCATTAATTTTTCAATTTGTATACGCCTTTGCCAAGGATCTACTGAAGGACATAGGTCCTGTGCATTTCGGGGCTAGTTTTCCCGAGCGCTCTGCATTGGAGGCTTCGTTGTTGTGAAATACGTAATCGTTGACATTGAAGGATCATATCTTCACGCATGTATTATAGTACTTTTCGAGCTTGGCCTTGTACTTAGCTTCGTTTATGGCCGAGTTTTCGCACCTTTCCTCCAAGGGATCTGAGTCCATACGCCGCTCAGTTTCGCTGTTGATGGTGTTGATGGAAAGCATTTGGTGATGGGAGCCTGATTTCGGCGTGGATCATCATTTCAGAGACGTAGGTTAGGCTGAAGGGTGTCTCGCCGTTGTTTTTTTTTGTAGGGTGCGATATAGGATGTTGGGTAACTCGTCCACCCACCCTTTTCGCTTCATTCTCAGTCTTACTTTTATCCCATCATCAACATTGTGATTTTTGCGCTCGACTTGATTGTTGCCCTAGGGGTGCGAAACGGATGTGAAGGTGTGCTCGATGTGCAGTTTAACTAAGGATTTCTGCAGATCAACATGCGCGAAGTTGGTGTCGTTGTTTGTCATGATGCTCATCGGGAGTCCAAATAGACAGATGCTGTACTCCCAGATGAACTTTTTGACTACAAACTCCGCCGTGGATGCGAGTGCTTTCGCCTCAGACGACTTTGTGAAGTAGTTCGACAACGACAATGATGAAGGATGCTTTGTCAGGCACCTCTGGAAATGGCACTACAAAATCAATGAACCATTGTTGGAAAGGTAATGCAGTTGGGACTGAACCAGGTCGTTCTTGGGGTGCATTGTTTTTGGCGCATGCCTTTGGCAAGCGTCACACTTACGCATCTCCTTGACGGCATCGAGGTGCATCATGGGCCAATAAAATCCAATGTTCATCACTTTGGGAACCACCATGCGTGGACCGACATGAAGGCCGTAGATGCCTTTATGAATCTAGTGTATGAGGTAGTTGGCATCCTCGGTATCCACACAACGAAGGAGTGGGCCCATAAAAGATCTCTGATACAATATCCCATCAAATATTTGAAATTGCATTGTGTTGGATCTTATTGGCCTCCGCCTTGTTTTGTGAGAGGGTGCCTGATTGTAGGTAATCAATGATGGGTGTCATCCATGATGGCGAGCCCATTTGAATTACGTTCACCTAGCAAATGGGAACAAATGGATTCTTCAAGACTTCAATGCGAACATCTTTGGCCAAGTGTTAAAAACTGATGGATGCCAGTTTGCGCAGAGCATCCGCATGCTTGTTTTCGCTTCTGTTGATGTGTATCACTCTAAATGATTGAAAACGTCGCACGAGCTCTTTGCTTGTTCAAGGTACAAGGTACTAGGCCATGGTAGAGTCCTTGGCCTCGTAGAGGCTGTTAAAATGTCCCCCAACTAGAAGTGAATTAACATGTTGGTGCTTTTGTGTGCCAGGCGCAACCCTGCGAGAAAAGCTTCATACTCTGCCTCGTTGTTGGTGCTTTTAAATCTAGGCGGATTACGCATGCGAATTATTACTTATCTGGGTTGATGAGGTGAAGGCCCGTGCCTACACTATCTTCATTTGAGGTCCCAACAGTATACAAGGACCAAATGTAAGTGGTAGGCGGGGCGGGTGATTTTTCTTGTTCAGCTTCACATTCTTTTATTCTTTCCTTGGGCACCTTTGTGATGAAATCAGTGAGCACCTGAACCTTTACGACGAGCAACAACTTGTAGATTAGGTTATGCCCTCCTAAATCTAAAGCCCATTTGGTGAGGTGGCCAAATAACTTTGGTTTGCCAGGATGTGACCGATCTTGTAATCAGTAAGAAAATTGATTGGATGCCTAGTAAAGTATACGCGCAGGTGCCTAGAAGCGTGCACAAGTGTGAGTATGAGTTTTTCCATTATGGAGTAATGAGTTTCTAGATCAATAAGATCTCGGCTAACATAATAGATTGGCATCTGGACCTCTTCCCTATCCACAAGGAGAACTGCGCCGAATACCCTGTTGGAGGAAGATAAGAAGAGAATCAGTGGCTCCTTCTCGTGTGTCGTGCTAAAGGTTGGAAGTTCCATCAAACATTGCTTCATTTCTTTCAATGCACACTCTATCGCTGATGTCCGTCAAAACTGGTTGTTCTTAAGGCAATTACGGAGTGTGGTGATGAATGGGAATGATCTGGAGGCGTGGTTGGTTAGGATTCTATTTAGCGCGTCCAGTCGTCCCATGGGGGAGGGCATGCACTCTATTGCTTGGATTTTTCCAGGTTCACTCGGAATCCATCCATTGTGATGATAAGCCCAAGAATTTACCCTCCTCCATTCCAAAGGAGCACTTGCTTAGATTAAGGGTTGATGTTGTGAAGGGTCTGGAAATGCTCAATTTCTTTGAGCATAAGACCTCTTCCATGCTCATGATGACAAGATCATTTACATAGATTTTCACTTTCTTGCCAATGTAATTACCGAGCGTCTTGTCCATCAGTCTTTGATAAGTTGCTCTCGCATTCCGCAAGTCGAATGGCATTTTCTTGTAACAAAAGATGCCCATTTTGGTGCGAAATGCGGTTTTATCTTCATCTTACCGAGCCATTTGCACCGTGTGATATCCTTTGTTGCAATCAAGAAAGCATTTGTGTCTGGAAGGCGCAAGTGAATCCACCTTTTATCTATCTCCGATAGTGCACACCCCGACTTTCGGTGATGCGGAAGCGTCATGACGTGTGGCCAGAGCGACAATCATTGCATTCAACTAAGCAAACGACAATTGTAAAACATAATAAGATGTTCATCCATACATTTATTTAAAACGAGTTTACATTCAACAGTTTGTTCGAAAACATACTACACTTTAACAACATAGTTCAAATCACAAGTTTCAAGTACACGATTGTAAACATAAAGACCAAATACAAGATGACATCTAACAACTGTACTTCTCAAACCACGGATACGTTTTTCCCAAAGTTGTCCACTAGTTACCTGTAATACATGTTAGTATTGAAAACGTCAACAAAAGCTGGTGAATTCATGTTATTAGTTTTCGTATCAAATGAATTTTCTTAAAACATTTGAAGTAAAAAATTCGGTATGTATAGCATAATGAAACTTGAAAGATCATTAGTGTTTAGCAAGGACACTAATCTGTATGACTGAATAGGAGGCGATCAAACCTTGACGATAATTTGTGTATGAGACACTCGTTTTAGACACAAAAGCACTCTAATACGATCTGTTTTTATTGCCGTTCAGAGTGGGGCTCGCCAAAACCCAATAGGTCTATCCATTCGTTCCTTGGTACTTGTTTATACATTAATGGCCCCTTCGTTTAAGCCTTATCCGCATATGATCTAAATATTTTCATTTTCCTAGCTATACCAAACATAACATGTACACATCCCCGAGCGTTTAAAACTATAAAAACGTTTAACTAAAAGGGGAAACATGAACTCACTGATTTGCGTTTCGTGCAAATCTCTATTCGATTTCTGATTCTTTGTTTGTTTCTCGACCTACAAGTGTTCTAATCTCATTAGACACTTAGGTTTATGTTTGTCTTTCGTACAAGTATCTCATCTTGAATTACGTACTTGTATTCGTTTGTTCACTTTGTTATATATATATATATATATATATATATATATATATTCTATATTATTTATGTTTGAATGGGCCTAGCCCATAAGTTAGATATGAAAGTCCAATTCAAATGTTTAGTATATATGGGTCTAGCCCAATAGGTTTTGTGAGTTTGGGCCTAGCCCAATTGCTTTCATATGTGTGGGCCTATCGCAATTCGTTTAATATGTGTGCGCCTAGCCAAAATGAATTTGTTTAAAGTGGATCAAGCCCCATTGGTTTGTAAGAGTGGGCCTAGCCCAAGTTAATTATGTAAGGGTGTGCCTAGCAAAAAAATAGTTTATAAAAGTGGGTTTTAGCCCAATTTAGTTTAAAAAAGAAGTGGACTAGCCCATATGGTTATTTAATTGGGTTGATCCATGTTTTTAATATTTACTAGTAATAATAACTTATAAAAATTAGTTTATAAAACCTAATAAATATTATGTGTAAGTTACTTTTATAAATTCTAGTGTAAATAAAGTTAGTGTCGGTTCATTTGTTTGTTTTCGATCGTTTCCTTCATGTCGTTTTGGTGCGTTCGCGTCGCTCAATTCGTTCGTGTAGTCCGTCTCGTTTATATCGTTTGTTTCGTCGGTGTCGTATATTTATTTTGTCCGATTTGTTCAAATTGTCCGAATTGTCGATATGTTTGATTTGTCCAAATGTGTACTCTTACATTTTATAGTTTTCGTTTTTCAAGTACTTCCATATTTTCTTTGTACTTTTGTGTGTTTATATATATTTTTGTATATGTTCCTAAATGGTCTAAAACATAATATACACAAAATATATGCAACATTTGATGTAATTAAATATATATTTTATCTAAAAATGAATATACTTTTCCAGTATTAGTTTAGGAAACCTCTAAAAATTTTAACTATACTTTCTTACCCAAAAATTCGTTTAATCATGATCAAAAATCCCAAATCGTTTTTAGTCACTACAATCTTTAGTTAAACATACCTTGATCATAAATAAATTTTTGTAAAAAATTTGCCATAGTTTCCCCTAAACTATGGACTTTCTCATGTTTAAATAAACATGTTTTAATCAATTTTCAACTCAAATCATAATCAAACATCAATGACTAATCAACATTTTCAACAAGAATGTTATGAACTTGTAGTAACTTCAAACTTTCTTAATATGGAAACTTTATTTATGTTTTTCATCAAAAAATCTTAGATTATTATTTTACATAAAACTTATACTTTAGGTTATGCATGAAATCATTTTTAATATGAATATATGTTCAAAACACTTCAAAAAACAAGTATATGTTCATGATCTTTCCAAAAACGGAAACTTTATTACTACTTTTTAAAAAAATTTCTATATCATGTGTTTTAAATAATAATCTATATTTTGTATAATGCATATAACCATTATAAGTGCAAAAATCACGTTCATAACATTTTTGTTAGTGAATCTTGCTAGATCTAAACATACATGTGTTTAGATCACATTTTTATACATGAAGATGCAATATTCAAGTTTACTACCATAAGACTACTTCAAGTTCATCAAAAATTATCAATAACTCACATGATCATATTAATGATTTTAGTTTTGTTACTGTTTTTCAAGTGGGTTTGTAAGTATTTTCAAGGTGAACTTGTACATGGGTGTTTAATCAAAATCATAAGAATGTAGATACTAGTTATGGAGCTTACTAGTTTGCTAGAGAATCAAGATGATGGTAGTAAAAAGATGAAGAAAAAGTGATGATCCAAGAGCTCCAAGTCTTGATAATGTGCTTCAAGTGTATCTTCAAGTCTCACAAGTGCCTTGAATCTTCCATGCAAGCTTGAACTTGTAGTGTTTAAGTTTGAAAAGATGAAGATGATGGTGGTTCTTGGTGTGGCCGATTTTAGGAGAGAGAGAGAGAGAGAGAGAGAGTGTGTGTGTGTTTTGTGTGTTGTTTGATTTTTGAAAATGAGATGAAGTGATTAGGAAGTTGTAGAGGCTTGATTTTGATTATAAATCATACATTTCACTAAAAACTAATCATGTATACATATTTCCAACACATCAAGAAGGTGAGTGGGTGGGGGTACCACATGTAAAACCGTGGAGGGGGGGGGGGGGGTTGGTTTATTTATTTATCTTTTTATAAAACTCTTGTTACATTATATAAACTTTTGTGAACTTGGGTGTTTTTATATATTGGTTTTTATAAAATTTAGTGATCCAATATACTAAAGTAATGTTATAATATGTCCAACTAACTTACTAGAATTATTGTTTCGTTGTTCGGTTAACGGATTTGGTTCAGGTCTCATACCGGGCCAAATACTGACATTTTGTGTTACTTATATAATTTTATTTACACAATTGTATTTGTACAAATTTTATTGTTCAATTTATTAATCTAGCTCTCCAGACTAATAAATTTATTATTTTAGACACAGTTCTTGTACCGGCTTTGTTGTCGGGCAGTTATTGAACTAGTTGTACAGCTTTAAAAAATAAGATTTATATAATGGTTTTGTGTCGTTTTTAATACCTGTTATATTATTTATAACAATAATATTTTTTTTGGGTTTTCGGAAAATTACTGTTTTGTTCTGCGGAATGTTATATACTTCGGCAAGAGTGCTGCACACTTCTGCGGACTTGGAAAATTTAGTGTTAAAATAAAATTTCCTGAAAAGTGTTATGCACATGTTATTTCTAACGACAAATTTAATGAAATATCGGTGCAAACATATCTTTATGTCTCGTTTTTGCCATGTCAGATTGTACCGCGACCAGTTTTGATGTAGTAATTGTGACGGATTTATCATCATACTAAGCTATGATTTCATTTGATCCTAGACCTTCAAGAATTTATTAAATAAAATCGAGTCGAAAATGCGTAAACATATACTGTAACAGTTGTTCATGTTGTACGGAATTACTGATATTTTGCCGAGTATCACATTCTCCCACTGTTAAAGAAAATTTTGTCCTGAAATTTAAGCTACATTATCCATTGCTGGGACTTTCTTAATCATGTGAGGATACTTTCTTTTGACTTCGTCTTCCCGTTCCCAAGTGAACTCGGTTCCGCGCTTCGAGTTCCAACGGACTTTGACTAGTTTAATACGACTCCTCCTTGTTTTCTGAATTTTTGAATCTAAAATCTCAACAGGTTCTTCGATGAAGTGGAGTTTGTCGTCTATATGAATTTCGTCTGGGGATAATTAGTGACTCGTCTGAAAGACACTTTTTAAGGTTTGACACGTGAAAAGTGTCGTGGACATTACCAAGGGTTTTGGGTAATTTCAACTTGTAGGCGACGGTTCCAATATTTTCCAAGATTTCATATGGTCCTATATATCGGGCTAAGTTTCCCTTACTTCCCGAATCTAACTACACCTTTCCAAGGCGAGACTTTTAACAATATTTTGTCTCCTACTTCAAAGGATAATGGTTTACGGCGTTTATCCACATAGCTTTTCTGTCTGCCGCGAGCCGCCTTACTACGGTCTCGGATTTTAAATATTTTATCTGTAGTCTCTTGGACTAAATCTGGACCTATCAATTATTTGTCACCCATCTTCGCCCATCATAGCGGAGATCGACACTTATGTCCATATAATGCTTCGAATTGGAGCAGCTTTAATACTTGTGTGATAACTGTTGTTGTATGAGAACTCCAATAAGGGCAAGTGAGTGTCCCAATTTCTGCCTAAATCCATCACACAAGCGCAAAGCATGTTCTCTAGGGTTTGAATCTTGCGTTCACTTAGGCCATCGGTCTGAGGATGAAAGGCCGTACGTAGATCTAAGCGAGATCCAAAAGCCTTTTGAAATGATTTCCAATTTCTTGATACGACCATCTCGGTCAGAGATTATTGAAACAGGCATTCCGTGCCATGCCACGATTTCCTTGAGATAGAGTTCAGCTAACTTTTCAGTATTATCTTTCTCACGTATAGGCAAGAAGTGAGCTGACTTGGTTAACCGATCAACAATTACCCATATCATGTCGTGACCGCGAGAAGTTCGAGGTAATTTTCTTATAAAATCCATGGAAATATGTTCCCATTTCTAAGTGGGAATTTAAGGTTGTTGTAACAATCCTGGAGGTTTTTGTATTCGGCCTTAATTTTTACACATGATACACACTCCAACATAAGTTGCAATATCTCCTTTGATATTAGGCCACCAATAGAATTTTGTAAGATCACGATACATTTTATCCGCTCCAGGATGTATCGAGTATCTGGACTTATGGGCTTAATCTAGAATTAGATTTTGCAAACCGCCAAAAAGAGTAACCCAAATTCTGTTTGCGAAGTACAAGGCTTCATTCTCTTTTGGTTCTAGATGTTTCTCCATTCCTCTAAGCATTTCTTCTCCAACGTTTCCTTCCTTCAGTGCTTCCTGCTGATCGTCATGAATTTGAGAGGTAAGGTTACTGTGAATTGTGAGCCCTGGCTTCACTCGTTCCTTTCGGCTTAGGGCATCCGCGACAACGTTCGCCTTGCCCGGATTGTATTTGATTTCACAATCATAGCCATTCAACAATTCAAGCGAACGCCTTTGGCACATATTTAACTCTTTTTGGTTAAATATGTGTTGAAGACTTTTGTGATCGTTAAAGATTGTGCACTTAGTTCCGTACAAGTAATGACGTGATCGGAGTGTAGCGCTCCAGTCAATGATAATATTTCTAATCCCAAACTACCCTTAACAATGCGTTAGTGGTATTAAGGGGTCGAACCACGAAGAGTCTATGGTTTGCGATCGGATACAATTGATTTAACTAAAAATGTCACTTTATGAAGCTTGCTATGAAAATGATTCAATTGATTGTTTGAAAGAGATGTTAGATTACCCGACGAATTTGGGTTGATTACTTAACTACTAAAATTGAGAATGGCTGCAAGAAATTAATTAACGATTGTAAAACAATGGTGAGAAAACAAGGTTCATACCCAGTTTGATAATTGCAAAGCCTATGGTTTCTAACAATTTTAGATTGATTCAATTGAACTTGTATTAACGGTTTTGATATCACAAAGCTTAGGTGCCAATTGCTATTAACGTTATAGACCACAGACCACTATGCACTTTGTTACTTTGGACAATTAAATCCTTTCGAATGATAAAGCATGAGTACACAAACTTATTTTACAAAGTCAAATTTTATAATCACTCGACAATTCACAAATGTAGTTCAAATGTAAGACAATTATCAATCAATTCAAAATACAAATCAATTTGTCACAAAATCAACCCGATTTCATAAACAAACCCTAAAACCTTAAAAAATCTACACCAGGGTGAAACCTCCGGGAATTAGCCGCTCATGGTGAACGGAACACAATCAACGAGGAATGAGAACTCAATTCTTGACATCTTGAAGCTTGATGATGGAGGTGAATGGTGATTAGGGTTTGGGGTGATGTATGAAGGTTAGTGGTGGATGATGATGATGATGTGAAGGGTTAGGGTTAGGAATGATTTGGATGATTTGGATGTTTTGTGATGATCGATGATGAATTCGGATGATGTGGTTGGTGATTATGGATCCAAGAAAAAGTTTCAAACTCCAAGAACTCTTAACTCCCCAAAATAGGTCAAAACATGTGTTATATCCCGTCCTCAATCACCAAACAAGTAAATTTCGTGAAACATTAATTGGAGAGGCGTCGCCGATGACCCAATGTGGCGTCGGCGACGGTGACGGCATATAGATCTTCAGATTTCCTCCAAAAACCTGTTGTCTACGGCAAATTCAGACGACAGGAAACCACACGGGGCATCGCCGACGGCCCATGGGCGTCGGCGACGGTGCCCAGAAATCCACTTTCATGTTTCGTCCGTTTCTTGATTCCGGTTGACCCAGTTCGCGTCCTGGTGCTCCGTTTAGCCCCTGATTAGCTCCTTAAACTCCATAAGACCTGCAAAACACAAACCTCATTAAAAGTATGTTATCCGTGATTAAAAGTCACATAAAATATGAACTTAAACCATAACGAAAACTGGTTTTTGACCACGTATCACATCCCCACACTTATCTTTTTCTTACCCTCAAGCAAATATGTTTTTCACCTTCACGTGGGTCGAACTAGAAACACACTTCCCATCCTTGAGATGTAAGTTAAGGTCTACTGTCATACCCGGTTCTAAAGTTTTACAATTTTCAAAATATTAAGCGGTAACGAACTAATAACATTAAAATGGTTATCCAAGATTAACCCGCCCTTGAACATCACAATTCATGCATACCCCTCACAATGTTCTCTCCCCTCGGTTTACAACTAGGCTAATTTAATGGTGTATTAGCACTTTTAAAGTGATCACTCAAAACCGAATAGAACAAGTACCCGCATAGGCTTGCAACTCAATCATTCTCCACCAGAACACGAATACTAAGCACAAGTCAAAAGGGCTTTAAAAGGGTTGTAACGGGGCTAGGCTAAGGGTGTGGAAAAGGATATTTAAAAGTGGCTAAGGTGATGAAAATTCGATTTTATTACAAAACAACTACCCTAAACAAAACGAACTATAAATATCAACTATGAGGCAACGATTTTCGCCTTTTATTCTACGACTCAAAATTCATATTTTTGTACTTCTCGCAATGATTTTCTATTCTTTTCTCACAGCATTTTTTTATTTTATTTTTTCTTTTGCAAATGCAACTCACAACTTTACAAACAAATAAACCTAAGATCGAATTTTCATCACACGGGTTAAACGAGGGTTAAAGGTTAAGGGCTAAATGGGGTGATCAAACGAAAGGTTTAGGCCCAAAGTTGGCGATTAGGGGATAGATTTCGGGTAAGGGTAAGTAAATGGTGTAAAAGAAAAAGGTTTTCCTAATGCCTTAATCATTCTCGTGCTTGTATTCAGTCTATGGTCTCAAACGTATCAAAAGATTGCAAGTTCTACAATACACGACTAATGGTCCACTCAAACAAAGAAATATATAATGTTTAAAGGTGGGTCAAAGATCTCACGTATATAAAGGGTATGATATGTGGTATGCATAAATTCTAAGTTTCTTAGGCGAATTATTCCCAAATAACCACCCGCTAAATACCCATCATGCTATTAACTTGAAGTTGACTATGGCAAAAAACCAAATGGGTTGTGCCATCCCTCATTCACTTAGTTACTTGTGCTTTTTAGATCGCTTCAAACAAAGACATTTTTGAATTTTTTTGAAATTTTCCCCATCCCCACACTTGAGGTCAACATTGTCCTCAAGGTGTAGTTTTTAAATGAACAGGTCAAAATCAAAAAACTTTTACTCCCCCATCCACACACTTGAGGTCAACATTGTCCTCAATGTGCAAGAATAGGGCTTTTTAAATCGCACAAGGGATACGACAAACTTCCCCCAAAAT
The DNA here is from genome assembly GCA_947069175.1 of Scalesia atractyloides. Taxonomy (NCBI): domain Eukaryota; kingdom Viridiplantae; phylum Streptophyta; class Magnoliopsida; order Asterales; family Asteraceae; genus Scalesia; species Scalesia atractyloides. The sequence continues at coordinate 37,852,184 of CAMTDV010000030.1, forward strand.
TTCACCGTGGAAATAAAATACAATTTACATTCCACTTATTACTAACTAAGAATCAAAGTAAAAAGAAACGTATGCACCTGATTTTCGAGCTCGTCCTTCGTGTGCTCTTCATCCTTCACAAAATGATCGTCTCGTAAACATGATGTACCTACAAATCTCAACCCTTGTGTAGAAGCATGCTTCTCACAACCATAAAAAATTGTTAGTTATCTAGTTCTACCATTTTTATGAAGAGATTACCAAGCCATACGTTATTTCACTTTGATTATTGTGGAAAAATAATGTACAACAACAACAAACTTAACTCACTTTCGTAGGCATCACGATTGCATTTAGCTTATGCAACACGCCCTTTTAAACCTCCCGATAGCTCTGTAGGACGAGTAGGTCTCGTGAGGGTTATATAGGGAACACACCCACAAAGTTCATTTAAGTAGGAAAGCAATAAAAACTAGCTACTACTAACAAAAGACTATCTAAACAAAAGAAAAATATACAACAACAAGAAACATACATCGCCTATCTCTGGTAGCGCTCATTTGGGTCAACTGGCGGGTATGGGTTATATGGGTACCCGGTGAGAGCTGACATCACCTCCTTCCAACTGTCAAGGGGCCCAGGCTCCCCTTCGGCCGGTGTTGGCAATTGTGGTGGAATGAAACTAGATCCCACTGCTTCAGGCCAATGAGGAGACAGGTCAGAGGGGCCTCAGGGCACTGGAAGATCCTCATAACAGGTCCATCCTGAATGCTCAACATATGGTAACCCAGCAAGATAGTCTCGATGAGCCTTTCTCGACCGTGGAGGATCTTTGCGTTGTTGATCGCTAATTCTTGATTTGTCCCCAATGTCATCCAATTGCAATCATCTAAGGCATTTCGCTCAATTCGGAGGCGCTCTTGTTTCTCCTCCCATTCTTGCCTTTGAGCCATCTCTTGCACCCGCTGTTGCTCCATGTGTTCCCACCGAGACTGTTGCTGAACTTGGAACATCTGTTGTTCTTCTCAACATTTCTCCATCTTTGCTCGGTGGGCGGCTTCTGCAGCCCAATGGTCTAGTTGTTGACTCATGTAATTCTGCTCCCATTAGTGCCTCTGTTCATGATACTCGCGGTTTTCCCCGATCCCTGCTGAGACATTGTCATAAATCCCTTGGGCTCCCCAATTGTAGTTACAATGATCCGGCTTACTCCGGGAAACCACAACCTGAGCCACACCATTCGAAACTTCTTGGTGTGCCTGGGCATATTTCTGACGCGGCCCCCTCGGACGGGTTGTTCTTCTTTCTCATCTTCGTCCATCATTTCTTCTTCTCTCGTGGTCTCATGAGCTGCACTTGGTTCCTCGAACTGAAAACTGTGTCCTTGGTCATTTGTCACCGTGTACTGGTGACCAAAGACTTTGACTTGAATTTTCCAGTGTCGCTTCATCGAAGCGAAGCAGATTTGGTCGATCATTTTGTTCACCCATAATGATTCCGCAGGTAAGGCATTCTATTGTAGGATCATGGCACTGATTAAAACACATACGGTATCATCTTTCTTGAACATGACTCGTGCGTGTCCCATGTATTCATCATCACCATTTGCCGCCATGATAATTTTGGTGACCCAAACAACAGCGAGTACAACACCCTACAATCCAGTGCTTTCACCTTCCCAAGGTCCCCAAATCGCACCATGATGTTCTCTAGAGAAATCCCTTGAAGAATCTGCCCTTCCAATGACAAATCATTTCTTGATTCGAACAGTCCGCCCGATCCCGGTAACACCTCTGCTAACATAGCAGTGTCTGCCTTGCCATCCAAGAAATAGTCGATATTGTAGTAATAATATGCATCTACCCCCAAAGAATCAAATCGAGCTATTGAATTCATGTGCTCAAAAGACATAATCATTTGATTCTTTCTAGTGTCTCCCACTACCTGCCACATGTTTGGTGGCCCATCCTTATTCACAAACCTCAACATCGACAACCACTTACAAACTACCGCTAGGTAGACCTGTGGTATGATGTACTCACACCAATCTAATACACGCTCCCAACCGAGCCTCTCAAACTTTTGAGCAATCCTAATTGCCTTAAACGCTTCCACATTGACCGACCTTTCCGGAACAATTCTTTCTGGCACAGTAGTTGTGATATTCCCCGATACCATCTTCCACTTCCACATCTTCGCCTCCAACCTTTTGTTATTAAACCTTTAGAGAAGTTTCTTCTTGTTATCATTCCATGCGGAGGTCGCTCGGTTATTCTTAAACTCCTCCCAATCCAATCTTGCCTATACAATTGCCCATCGCCTTATCAACGTTACTCAATTGTTCCCACTTTTTTTGAATGTAACCCGAGCCCGAACCGGCTCCCGAAGACGAACCTTCACCAGAGGTCTTGCTTTTCTTCCTTCCAAACATGGCTACAATCACAACCAAAGAACAATTAGTATAACCCAAATTCAAACAATTTCAAACCTTGAACATAGTTTATGATGTTGCACCAAAATCATGTTTTAGATATATATTAGCTTATTTAAACTTACCAATTAGCAAACATTATATCTAACACTTAATTTTTCATGTTTTACTCTTAGGTTCTTAAAAGTTCAACAAGGTTTAACATCATACTTATGCTCAATCACGCAAACGAACAAGTGTAATCATATCCCTATAGTTGTTGCATGTTAAAAACCCACCCAAGTCTTATATTCATCCTCAAATTCAAGCTAAAACATCATATATCGCAATAAACAACTACTCTAAACAAGAAGTTTAAAAAATTCGGAAGAAATCAACTAACCATATGATAATCATGCTTGAATTTAAGTAAAAACCTTACCTTTGATGTTGTTAAGCAAGAAAAACTAAGAAAGGATGCAAAGCACGAAGCTTGATGAACAATCATTCAAAAACCCGAATTTTAAAACTTAGAAATCTTGCAAACAAGCAAGAATTGATGAGAGATATGATAGGGTTTCGTTCCTCTTGAAAAACTAAGCAAAATAGGCTCAAGAATCAGTGGATTTGGTGGAGATTTGAAGAAGTTATGAAAGTTTGATGGTTTAGGGTTCTTGAGGATTTTTGGAGAAGATGAAGTGAGAATGAGGTGAGTGGTGATGGAATGAAGAAGTTTTGTGTGGATTGAAGTAGGGATCAGGTGTGGGTCTACCGGGTCAGATATGTTGTTAAAATAAGGTCCGGGTTGCTGAAAACGGGTTAAAAACGAGTTTGGGCTCGGTGAAACGCGTTAAAATGGAATCAGCGTCGGAGGAAGAATTAAGCATCATCTCTATGCTCGGTTTTTGTAACACCCTAATCGCGTAATACAACAAGACGCGGCGGAAGTATCAGGGAGTCACGTTACAAATTGCTCAGCCACAACTGGAACTAAATTGTTTCATTATTATTAACATTGTTTTACAAAGCGAAGAATACATGTAATTGTCTTTTGTTTAAAGAAGTCTAAAGCCCGGATGCATTCCTATGTGTAGCATGCTCGAACAGTCATCAACCTGAAACATATGTGAAAAAGAGACGTCAACAAACAATGTTGGCGAGCACATACTTTTGTTGGCCAAATAAATGGCAAAAGGTTTGGTATTGCAATACTTTGACAACTACGAGAGTTGCCAATTTTAAATCGACTCATAGAAGCCAAAGAATGGCAAAAAGGGTTAGCATTTGCAATACATTAACTTGATTATGAAACTTGTGACAAAAGAGTTTTGTATATGGCATTATGATCATTACTAAGTAATTTTCATGCCTTTGAAACTTGTACTTTGTTTTTGTATCATAATGAAATCGTCCATAAACTTGTTTGAGTATTTTTGGAAATCAAATCAATGATTTACCAATATTACTCATATATATCATTCTAAGAATCTATCATATAAAATATGAAAGGATTCTACAAGGATTTGGATATCGAGCATTGAATCAATTGAACACAAAATCCTAAAGTGACTCGAATAACGCTACAAGGGTAATGCAATAAGAACACTTATATATAGGAAGTACCAGCGGCGTATCCACCATGTTCTTATGGTACTACACTTGTTTCGTTATCCTAATCACAACTAACCACAAAAACACATAATCATCAACTTGTCACATTGTCTTGTCAAATTGTCTTATCAAATTGTCTTGTCAAATACGCATTAAAGTACACAGAATCCAATAAGGACTGCCAATTAGTAATTTAAACATCCCAAGAGTATCTAACTATAAAGATGGTAGATGTATCAGGGATTAAATCTTAGTCACATTGTCTTGTCAAACTGTCTTGTCAAATACGCATTAAAGTACACAGAATCTAATAAGGACTACCAATTAGTACTTTAAACATACCAAGAGTATCTATCTATAAAGATAGGTAGATGTATCAGGGATTAAGTCTTAGTCACATTGTATCACATAAATCATAATCCTAATGGTGATTCGAATATGGCTACAAAGGGTAATACAATAAGCACACTTATATATAGGAAGTACCAGCGGCGTATCCACCATGTTCTTATTATATTACTCTAGTTTCCTTATCTAAATCACCAACAATTCTACACACAAACCATAACCATTGTCTTGTCAAATTGTCTTGTTAAATATGCATTAAAGTACACAGAATCCAATAAGGAATCCAATTAGTTTTTAAACATTCCACAAATATCTAATAAAGATAGGTAGATGTAATGGGAATTAAGTCTTGTCACATTGTCTTGTCAACTTGTCTTGTCAAATACACATTAAAGTACACAGAATCCAATCAAGGACTACCAATTAGTACTTTAAACATTCCATAATATCTAACTATAAAGATAGGCAGATGTAATGGGATTAAGTCTTGTCACATTGTATCACAAAATCATAATCCTAATGGTGATTCGGATAAGGCTACGAAGGGTAATACAATAAGCACACTTATATATAGGAAGTACCAGTGGCGTATCCATCATGTTCTTATTATATTACTCTAGTTTTGTTATCTAAATCACCAACAATTCTACACATGAACCATAACCATTGTCTTGTAAAGTACTTCTTAGAAATCTCACTATAAAGATAGGAAGATTTAAGACTGTACTTCAAACATCCTTTGAGAATCTAACTATGAAGATAGAAAGATACTATAAGGATATAGGCCCTGAAAGACCTCCTTAACTGTCATGTCATTAGTTGTCGTGTTGCATAATCAGAATTAATACATAAAAGCACTTAGTAAACACAGACATGCCATACATTTGAGAAAATTTGATTACACATATGTATAACCCCAAAACATTTGGAAAACGTAAAAGAAGGGGAGCAATGTACTCGCCTGGGATTGCGTATAGATCTTGTTCAAATGATATAACAAAGCTCAAAGGATCAAGAGTTCAAGTGTTGAAGTGGTTCCTAGTGTATCGGATAATTACATGTTAGTGTCGAAATTTGAAAACGGGGAATCGGATAGAACGAGGTATATAAACCAAACAAGAGTTGGATCTTGTATAATATGGTTTATAATATTAAACATTCTGATTTGGAAGCATTTCAAATAGTTTTGACTTCTTACGGCTCGCTAAAGTGGTTTACGCCACTTTAACGGGTCATAATCGTAACTATGGGTTCGGATGGTAAAATATGTCCTATGACAAGTCTAATATGTCAAAACCAGTTTGTTTAAGTTTTGAAATCAGTTTAGATGTCAAAATAACATTCTTATATGTTCAAAACTATTTTATGTGCAAAGGTCATTTTAGGCATTTTAAAGAATACACATTCAACTTGTCATTTGACTAACCAAACGGTATGACCATAAGGTATAACCTCAGAGGGTTATTCCCTATAATAATATGGTCATAATAATGGTCTTGGTCGGATCCTAAAGTTTACCAAACGGGTCAGATTTGAAAGTCAAAGTGGTGGTCAAACCGTTCAACTTACAACTCTAAATAAGCACTAAAATGAGAGTGACGATTTAGACATGTTTTGACATGTCTAATTAAGTTTATAAAAGAGTTTTGGCATCAAAACAAACTGTTTTGACACCCAAAATTAGTTTCGGCATAAAAAGCGCATTTATCGCATTTTTGACCAAACTTTGACTTGTCAAAATGACTAGAAATGGTGGAAATCAGTAAGCATGATCACTAAGGATCATAACAACCTTGATTACCATCATATTGCAAGATTTAATTGGACTTTATGTTGATCAATCATGATCAAATCTGGAATTCAACAGAAAGTTAAACTGTTGAGTTTTGGCCCAAATAATATAAGAAAATTGAATCAAAACATGAATGAATTACTTACAAACACTAGGGATGATCAAGGAATCATAGAGGAAACTCCAAAGTGGTTGCCAATTTCGGATTTGAGCAGAAAGGATCAAAGAAGGTGTTTGTAAAAGTTCAAAAATGAAGAACACCTTGGTTTTTATAGTTGAATTGGGTTAATTTGATCATGACAAGTGTTTGGAGATTGTCTAGGATGTTAACAAGTGTTGTAGAGGTGTTAGATGCAGATTAAGGGTGGCAAAATGCAAGATAGGTGTCATAATTTGCGTATTGGTGGCAAAGGAATGAGCTGTGCAGCTGCCAGTAGATTTTTCTATCAAAACAGGGGCGTCGCGCTACGCGACGGGTAACCCTTCTGAGCTACGCGCTACACCTAGCCCCCATTTTCAATTCTGAAGTTTAAAAAATGGCAGAACAGGTCCCTGCACGTGTTTTCGTCGTGTTTTGGCATTTCTAACACCCGTTAACCCAATATTTAAGTTCCATAAGTTAAAGTATAAGGAACTGGAAATATGTCAAAAATATTCCAGAGGTCGGTTTGTTTGGTCACACGGTCGCGGTTTTCGGTTAATTACGACGGAAATCGTTACGAACGCGTGTGTGACCGTAAATGCGTAACGAATGATATTTTTGCATTCCAATCACTAAAATATGATATTTTAATGATTAAAATTTTTTTTGGATGACCGTACATGTTTCGGATAGCGAAAAACGCTTAAAGGCATACTTTCGCCAAATTTGCAAAATAGCCCCTGAAGGTACAAAAGTGCGTTTTTGCCATAACGAAGCCCTCAAAACTTATTTCTAAGTTATGTAAAAGGTATTTAAGGTATGTTAAGCTTGTGTCATTGTCTCGGAGTATACATCATGTTAAACGGCTTTCGTTTGTGTACCGGTTTACGGTTTCGCTTATAGAAGCTGAATAAGAATTTGAAATCGAACCAGGACTGAATTTGTAAAATCGTTTTTTAATATAAACTCGTTTTGAATTTGTAAAATGATTAAAATGTTTCAGATGTCACAGTTTTGGCCCGACAGCCTAACCAACTGTCTACGCACCTTTTCACCCCACAGACCTGTTTAGAGAGCCTGTCGGCGACGGTCTGCCCCCGTCGCCGACGCCACCTATAAATTGACTTTCTTTTTTTTGATAAAACGGAAAAAAGCAGTTTTTTTTATAAAAAGGGCCTATGCTAACTAAAATCCTGAAAATTATTAAAAATCTTTTTGTGAACTTTTCGGTTTTTAATCTTACGAACAACCTATCGTTTAACGATCCTACCATCCCCCAAATAAACGTGTATTGTTCCTAATACACATAAACAAGCGTAAAAACATACCTTTTCTCTTCAAGACTCGTTCGTGATTCTCGGAACCTCACCCATCAAAAAGGAGTTAGTAAAAAAGAAAACAGTAAGCAAGAATTACACTAAAGCAATGCAACCAAACAATTAAAAATATACAAGACTCTACAAAATTCATCACCTGTCCTTAGACGACTTCATAGGTCAGAATGCTTGCCATGAAGCTTACGGACTCCGGTTTTACCTCATTCTTCTCTTCATTACCATCGAGAAACGGTTTAAGACAGTGACCATTAACCGTCTACTTTGACCCATCCTTTGGGTCCTCAATGGTAACGTCTCCCAACTTTCCGACCCGTGTGATCACGTATGGGCCCACCTACTTACTCTTAAGCTTCCCCGGAAATAATTTGAGTTGTGAATTGTAGAGCTACACCTTTTAACCCACCACGAACTCTTTCGGCTTTAACTTGGCATCGTGTGCTCGCTTCATTCCATCCTTGTACTTCGAAGCACACTCATATGCCTCCTCTGGGAGCTCTTCCAACTCACACAGTTTCAACTTACGTTCTTTACCTGCATCATCATACTTAACGTTAACCTCTTTTATAACCCAAAAACACGATGTACAATTTCAACCGACAAGTGATAATTTTTACCGTAAACTAAGCGGTAAGGTGTAGTTCCAATAGGTGTTTTATGTCCCGTTCGATAGGCCCATAAGGCGTCATTCAACTTCGTTGCCCAATCCTTACGGTCCGGTTGAATGGACTTTTGCAAAATCTCTTTAGAAACATAATCGACCGCCACCAAAATATACAAGTTGCAATGCAAATTCGGGAATGGGCCCATGAAATCGATCCCTACACGTCGAAAATGTCGACAATGAGAATCGATTTCATGGACATCTCATGTTTTGTGAACACTAAAATGGCCCACACAAGCAAATGAATGCAAGTGCGTCAAAACACTCTGGATCTCTTCGTCCGGAATGCATCTTCGAACAACTTGATCCGGACATATTTTGAACAAATCCGACTCCTCCAACGTGTAGTATTTGATTTGAGACATGAAGTGCAATCTCCTCCTCCTATCCCAATGAGCCGGAAGATCACATGTAACAAAATAATTAACTATGTTAGCATACCAAGGTAATACAGAAACTTTCATAATGTGCTCATCTGGGAAGGTATCATCAATCTCCACACGAGAGGAACCCTCCTCTACCAACAACCGAGACAAGTGGTCCGCAACCACATTTTCACTAGCCTTTTGTCTCGTATCTCTAGGTCAAACGCTTGTAGCAAGAGAACCCATCGGATCAATCTGGGCTTCGCGTCTTTCTTCTCCACGAGGTACCTGATAGCAATGTCGTCAGAATAAATGATAACTTTGTTACCCATATATAAGCCCGAAAATTTTCCAATGCAAAAACCACCGCAAGTAGCTCTTTCTCAGTTGTGGTGTAATTTAACTGCGCATCTAAACGAGTCTTACTTGTGTAGTAAATAGCAACGGGTTTCTTTTCCACCCTTTGACCCAATACGGCCCCAACCGCACAATCACTCACATCACACATAATTTCGAATGGTAAAGACCAATTCGGTGATTGCGATATCGGGTCCTCAACCAACTTTTCTTTCAACACGTTAAAGGCATTTTTACATTCTTTGTTAAAATCAAACGGTTGATCTTTTAGCAACAACTTACATGAAGGTTTTGTTATGTCACTAAACCCTTTTATGAACCTCCTATAAAAACCCGCATGACCTAAAAATGATCTAACACCCTTAACACTCGTGGGATACGGTAAAGTAGAGATGACTTGCACCTTTGCACGGTCAACCTCTATCCCACGACTCGACACTACATTCCCCAAGACAATCCCCTCTTGAACCATGAAATGGCTCTTTTCCCAACTTAGAACTAGGTTTTTCTCAACACATCTTTTTAAAACCTTTTCTAATTGACTCAGGCATGCATCAAATGATGACCCAAGAATTGAGAAGTCATCCATGAAAATCTCTAATGACTCCACCACCATATTTGAGAATATGCTCATCATACACCTTTGAAAGGTGGAGGGGCGTTACATAACCCAAACGGCATTCGCCTAAATGCGAAAGTACCGTACGGGCAAGTAAACGTTGTCTTAGCTTGATCTTCTAGATGAATAGCAATTTGATTATAACCCGAATACCCATCCAAGAAACAATAAAACTTTTGACCCGCTAGGGAAATGGTCTTTGGAAGTTGCAGAATTCAACTTCCTACATTCTATGCAAATATGCCACCTGGTTACCGGCCGAGTGGCGACCTCTTCACCTGCGTCATTAGTGATGACTTGGATGCCCGCCTTTTTCGGAACTGTCTGTGTTGGGCTCACCCACTGGCTATCAGAAATGGGGTAAATGATACCCACATCTAGCCACTTCAAAACCTCCTTCTTGACCACATCTCTCATGTTCGGATTTAATCTCCGTTGTGCGTCCTGAGAAGGAGTGATACCATCTTCGGTGATGATTTTGTGCATCACCACTGAGGGACTGATTCCCTTCAAATCTGCAATGGTCCACCCAATAGTGGCTCTATTGGTGACCGAAACCCCCATGAGCTTGTCCGCTTGCTCTCCGGTCAAGTTTGATGCAATGATAACCGGAAGCGTGTTGCCCTCACCCACATAAGCATATTTCAAATGCTAGGGCAACACCTTGAGCTCAACAACCAGAGGCTCAACCAATGACGGCTTTAGCTTTGTGTCAATCTTTTTCGAAAGACTTTCCACTTGGTGTGTCCAAATGGGTCTTCCTTCCTTTGCTGCCATCACCTCTACCGTCTTCACCTCCTCATCCATGCTCCGATTCGTCTCCGTTTACAACCTGTCGAACATGAAACACTCCTCTATTGTGTTTTCCTCTTCGACAAAAATGTCGCATAGAGGTATACACATGTCAATGACGTCCGCCATATAGCATACATTACCGACTAGAAAATCCGTTAATCCCGAAAAACATTCAACCGCTACCGACGGTTACCAAAAGTCATGTCGACCGTACACGTTTTACAATTGATTTGGGCATTCGATGTTGCCAAAAATGGTCGACCGAGAATAACCGTTGATTGCTTAGTTCGATCTAAAGAAATGTAATCAAGTACAAGGAAGTCCACCGGATAATAAAAGTCTTCGACCTTTACAATCACATCGGTGACTGAAGTGCACCAAATTCGTATTGGTCATACAAACTACCCGGCAAGATACACACACTCGCCCCAAGATCCAAAAGTGCCTGTGTCATTTTGAATTCACCCACTTGAATGGAAATAATGGGCGCCTCCGGATATTGTAACTTTGGTGGAAGAACACCCGAAAGAATCGAACTAACATTTTCAGTCAAATCAAGTTTCTTGCGAAACTTGTTAGTTCGCTTCTGTGTGCATAAGTCCTTCAAGTACTTAGCATATGAGGGTACTTGTTTTATCACATCTAAGAGTGGTAGGTTGATTTTTACTTGTCTAAAGAATTCCCACATTTCCTCTTGTTGCAGGCCACGTTTTGCTACCACTTTCTTAGATGTCCCAACAAAGCTTCGGGATAAGGGGCAGTATTAACCTCCACAGCCTTGTCATTAGCCTTTGGGACGGGGACGGTCACAACGGGGGTATTTTTGTTATTTTAATTAATTTTTTTATTTTTACCCGTTTGACCGTCAAAACTCTCCTCATCACTAGCATCTTCAACCACCCCTTCAACAAACTGAGGTCTCGGTGACTCAACACCACTATCTATGACTTGACCACTACGTAAAGAAATTTTATTTATGGGTACCTCACGTGTGTTATTCGAGTTTGACCCTTGATGCTTAGGGTTCATGGTGGTATCTCTTGGAAGTCTTCCTCCAGTTCCACGCATTTGAGACATCTCCTCTGCAAGTTGCCCAACTTGTTTCTCCATTGCCTATTGAGATTCATCACCTACCACAAACTCTTTTCTCATTTCCTCTTTGACTTCTTGGCTTGACGCGGTAATGGCATTCATGGTAGTGTCTAACTTTGAGTTTAGTGAATCGTCACCACCTATTTGAGAGTTTGAATTACCGCCCCTGTTACCATCTTGGTTATAACCTCTTTGATAATTCCCTTCACGGTTTTGATACCCTTGCTATTCTCTTGGTTGTAATTTCTTTGGTAACCCTCTTGGTTACCACCTTGGCGGTTTTGATACGATGACCCACCTTGGCCTCCACCTTGATTTCCCGGTTGGAAATTCGGGTACATTTGATTCGAAGCATTACCATACCGAAAATTCGGATGGTTTCCCAAATCCGGGAGATACATGTTGGAGTTCATGTCATACGGTTTCCGGTCTCCATACACTTAGTTTAGATCTTCGGTGGATTAGGCCATACACTTGGCACTCCTCAGTTCGATGGCCGATATCACCGCAATCTTCACACACCGCAAATTGAACTGCATTCACATCCTTCTTCTTCATACATGCCAACTCCTGTTCTAACGTAGAAATGCGATCCTTTGAACTAGAGTCGAGATCGGGAAGTGACCGAGAAATAGGATGCTTTTTGGCTCGGTCGGCCGACTCTTTAGCTTTGGATCTCTTAGCCATTCTTTCGAGGAACTCCTAATCCTCATCCTCGTGATTGCTCAATATTGTCCCATTGCTAGTCGACTCCAAATGATTCCAAGTTTCTCCATCTAAACCCCTTACACAACACTTCACCAATCCCCAATTTTCAATTTGGTGATGTGGGCATTTCCGAATCAACTCTTTGTATCTCATAAATGCCTCATGCAACGGCTCACTCGATAACTGCTTGAATGCTCGAATCTCATCTCGTGTATCATCAGTCTTGGCCATCGAATAATACTCATCCAAAAACGCTTGTTGCATCTCAACCCAGTTGTTAATACTATTCGTAGCTAGTGTTAAGAACCACTGCTTAGCCTTATCATTCAAAGAGAATTGGACTAACCGCAACCGGATCTCATCTTGAGAAAAATGACCACCCCCAATGGTACTACATATAGCCAAAAACTCCGCCAAATGTGTATAAGGCTTGTCATTTGATCGCCCATTAAAATGAGGGAGGATGTTGATATAAATCGGCTTGCAATCAAAAGCCGCTCTTCCCCTCGGTGGTGGTACTATCGGAGAACCATTCTCCGATATCATCGGTCTAAACCGACCGTCAACTCCTTGCAGTGGTTGACGTTGGTTGTTGCGATTGTGCCGGTTATCCCTTGGTGGACCGTTCACCTCTTGGTCCCCCATTCTTCTATTCCCTCTTTTATCGCGATCCCGATTACCCCTTTGATTCCCGCCACCCTTGTATTGTGGAATCCGATTCGATTGGTATTTTGACTGTTGTAATTGTTGTTACCATCGTCTTGGTTCCTGTTGTTATTACGTGGTTGACAGTTGTTCCCATAACCGTCATCTCTACCGTAGACGTAACCATATCCATCATAATTCCCCACAAAATTTTCATTTTGGTATCCTCCATCATCAACATTTCGAGCATCATACATGAACCCTTCGTTATCATTCTCCCATCCATCATCTTCAACCCTATCATTATAGTATCCCCGGAACGGCGCCAAAATTTGATCGGAGTGTCGCATGTGAACACTCACATGTTCCGGCGATTGATAACTGGGTACACTAAATGGATCATCATCGGGGATATTGTTCCTCAACACATCAAGACTGAGAAATTGATCTTCATTTGCGAGATTGCCACGATTCACATTAACACCATGGTTGGCGTTAGCATTACTGTTATTGACATTTGGTGGTAGAGGGTTTTGTCGATTTTGGTTTTGAGGTGGAGTTGTGCGTGCACGTTGGTTGAGGTTTTGGTTACCACCTCCCGGTTGGTTGTTTAGGTTTTGAGGTGGGTAATTGGAGTATTGGTGTTGATGTTGATTGGTGTTTTGATTATCCATTGGAATGGTTCCAACAGAGGAGGTATTTGGTGTGTTGGGTTTGGGTGGATTAGAGACAACGGTTGCCTCTAATCGGTTGGCTAGGTTTCTTCTAACGACCGGCTCAATTTCCAGTCTGAACATTGACGGTGAAGTTCTCCCGAGTTCCGTGTATGCATGCACTACCTGTAACCTACACAAGTAACACCCACACGTAACACAAAAGAAGATACGATAATAAGAAAACAAGCACTTAAACAGTTAATCACAAAAATCAATAAATCCAAACGCAAAGCGCACTAACTCCTTGGCAACAGCGCCAAAATTTGATCGGAGTGTCATGCTCCGGTCAAAGATAATATTTATAATCCCAAATTACCTTTAACAACGCGTTAGTCGTAGTAAGGGGTCGAACCACGTAGAGTCTGTGGTTTGCGATCTGATACAATTGATTTTAAATAAAAATGTCACTTTATGAAGCTTGGTATGAAAATGATTCAATTGATTGTCTGAAAGAGATGTCAGATTACCTGACGAATTTGGGTGATTACTTAACTACTAAAACTGAGAATGACTGCAAGAAATTAATTAACGATTGTAAAACAATGGTGAGAAAAAAGGTTTACACCCGGTTCGATAATTGCAAAGCCTAGGGTTTCAAACAATTTTAGATTGATTCAATCGAGCTTGTATTAACAGTTTTGATATCACAAAGCTTAGGTGCCAATTGCTATCAACGTTATAGATAACAGACCACAATGCACTTCGTTACTTTGGACAATTAAATCATTTCGAATGATAAAGCATGAGTACACAAAATTATTTCCAAAGTCAAATTTTATAATCACTCGACAATTCACAAATGTAGTTCAAATGTAAGACAATTATCAATAAATTCAACCAAAATCAACTAGAATTCATAAATAAACCCTAAAACCTTACAAAAATCTACACCGTGGTGAAACTTACGGGAGTTAGCCGCTCATGGTGAACGGAACACGATCAACGAGGAATGAGAACTTAATTCTTGACATCTTGAAGCCTGATGATGGAGGTGAATGGTGATTAGGGTTTGTGGTGATGTATGATGGTGAGTGGTGGATGATGATGATGATGGTGAAGGGTTAGGGTTAGGAATGATTTGGATGTTTTGTGATGACGAAGATGAATTCGTATGATGTGGTAGGTGATTATGGCTCCAAGAACAAGTTTCAAACTCCAAGAACTCATAACTCCCCAAAATAGGTCAAAACATGTATTATATCCCATCCCCAAATCATTAAACAATTAAATTTCACGAAACAGCAATCGGAGAGGCGTCGCCGACGGCCCAATGTGGCGTCGGCGATGGCCTATAGATCTTCAGTTTTCCTCTAACGCAAAAACCTGTTGTCTACGGCGAATTAAGACGACGGGAAATCACATGGGGGTCGCCGACGTCCCATTTGGGCGTCGACGGCGGTGCTGAGAAATCCATTTCCTGTTTCGGTCGTTTCTTGATTCCGGTTGACCTAGCTCGCGTCCCGGTCCTCCATTTAGCTCCCGATTAGCTCCTTAAAATCCATAAGACCTGCAAAACACAAACCTCATTAAAAGTAGGCTATCCGTGATTAAAAGTCTCATAAAAATATGAACTTAAACCATAACGAACACCGGTTTTCGACCATGTACCATGACGCAAGATTTTTAACGCGAATACCACTACACCTATATCTAGGTCATGTGTGGTATAATATTCTCATGAACTTTGAACTGGCGTGATGCTTATGCGATAACCTTCTCTCGTTGCATCAATACACATCCTAGACCTTGATGTGACGCATCGCAATAGACTACAAAATCATCTGTGCCGTCCAGAAGTGATAAGATCGGCACATCACAAAGTTTATCTTTAATCAATTGAAATTTGTTTCTTGCTTTTCCCCCAGTCGAACTTCTTATCTTTCTGAGAGAGGGAGGTTAATGGTTGAGCGATCTTTGAAAAGTTTTCAATAACCTCTGATAGTAACATGCCAATCCCAAAAATTGGTGTACTTCGGTGGGGGTCTTAGGTGCGTTCCAATTCTTATTGGCTTCTATTTTTGATGGGTCGACATGTATACCTTTCTCGTTGACTACATGTCCAAGAAATTGGACTTAACGAAGCCAGAATTTGCATTTGGAGAATTTCGCACACAGTTTCTCTTACCTTAATAGCTCAAGAATAGTTCTAAGGTGGTGTTCGTGTTCCTTCTTGTTTTGTGAATATATCAATATGTCATCGATAAATACTATCACGAATTTATCAAGGTACGACTTGCATACGCGGTTCATTAAGTCCATCAACATCGCGGGTGCATTTGTTAAGCTAAAAGACATAACAAGGAACTCGTAGTGACCGTAACGAGTTCAGAATGCCATCTTTGGGATACTTTCTTCCTGGACTCGAAGCTGATGTGTTGGTGCGTGTGTCTGTTGCTTACATCATCATATTGCATCGAGTCTGTATTTAGGAGCATTAAGTTGTATCTTGTATGTTGTAAGGACACTTCGTACAAAGTGGCATCACCTTGTACGAAGCGCATAACCTTTGTATGAGTTGTCAAGTCTATAAATAGGTTCAAGGTGTTAGTAGAGGTAGACGTTTTACAACACGGATGGCGGAGCTCTGTCCGGATGTTTCTAGGAACTGTAAAGTTTGATAATCAATGAAACAATGTTTAAATAGAAACAAACTTGTTTACAATATCACCTAAGCAAACGGATTTTGCACGTTTACGTTAGGTTGCCAAATTAGTGCCTGAACAGATCCGTACAAGGACCTACAACTGGTATCAGAGTAGGAGAGGCCTTATTTGAAGACATTAGACTAAAAACATCTCATCTTCTACTCATTTCTTTCTATTTTTTATATTTCTGAAAGATTTCATGGACTAAATGAACTGATTTTAAAGTATAATACATAAAATCCATAATTTTAAAACCCTTGAAAAGATTAGAGCTAAAAACGATCAAAATCATGTCAAAATGGTAAAAAAAACGTGAAAGTGTAAGGACAACTCGCATGAACTGATCACAGTTTGTACGAGGTGAACATCCACTTCGTACAAAGTGAACAACCAGATCGTACAAAGTAAACATTAAAAAAACAGTTTTTGGAAAGTGTTTTAAACAATTTTAGGAAACCGATCCATTAAAATTGTCGATTATAAAGTCTTATTTTGCGTAAAACATTTGGAAACCAAGTTTTTATCGAAAATGGAGGAAGTTAATAATGATGAAGTTCCTGAAGAGTCTAATCATTGTTATTTTGATGAAAGATAATTTTTACAAAGTGCTTGTGAAGCATTTATGGTTCCTAATGTTTTTAATGCTTTTTATGGTGATTAGGAAAATTGTCAGAATACGCAATGTGAAGAAGATATGAGTGAAGAGAAACTTTATATGATCAAAGAGATGAAAAAGAAGCATATTTTAGGGTTGAACATAATAAGAAAGTTGAAAATGTCCAAGAAGAGGAAGTTGTGGTAGAAAGACAGTGCACAAAATGTCTCGAACCGTGCAAGTCTTTCTTAGAGAACGATGAAAATAATAAAGAGCTTAAACGCCATTATGATAAGTTGTTAAGAGATTTAAAGACACAAAAGAAGCTTATGATGTGTTGAGTAGAACAATCAATCAACATATTGACGAAAGCAGAGAAAAGGACGATATGATCAGAATGTTAAAGGCTACAATCATGGATAAACAGATGGCGATAAACATCCATATTGATATAATAAACAAATCAAAAAATGAGCTGGAAGCAATGAGAACAAAGACTGAAAGGGTTGATAAAAAGTTAATCAGTTACTCAATAGCTTCATATGTTTTGGATTATATTCTCCCGAAGCCGACTGGAAAAGATGAAAATAGAGAAGATATTTACGGCTCTCAGAACAAAGGATTAGTTTACAATCGATGTCCACCCCTATGTGGAACAATTATGCCATAAAAAGACCTGAGGGGAATGAAGATGCACTAAACTTGAAACTAAAGACTGTAAAGACCAAACAGAAAGATCAGTTGTCTGACAACATCGATGTTACATATTCAAAATCGGATGGAAATGATGGATCAGATGCGATTAAAAAAGTGGTCGAGAATGTTTTGGGTCAAGAAAAAGATAAAAATATTTTTGAAAACACTCAACCGAAACATGAAAAAGCATGTTTGAGTTCACAATCTGAAAAAGACAAAAATTTTCATGATGCTTATATCAAAACATCAGAAAATGGTTCAAATGATGATCCATGTGTTTTAATGTACAAAACGATTGGATCTAATGAACTACATCAGATTCTGAATTTCTGATTCAGAATGTGACCTGAACATAGTTGAAGAAATTTTCAAAGTTGTTGAAATCAAATTTCTGATATAGAAAGTTTAACAAAAGAATCAGAAGTTTTGAACTTTAATAGAAATAACTCTTACTACTCCATACCGAAAAATGTTTATTCAAACAACCAACAGAGAAATTACACAGGTTGGAAAGGGTTTGGGAATGTTAAGAAAAATAATAACAAGTTTGAAAAATCAAAATATGTGTAGAAACTGACTTTTGTAGCTGCAAATTCAGAAAACACAAACGAAAGTCAATTCTAAAAACAATTTAATGAAGAATTTTTTAAAGAGCAACAAAGTAAACAAGTTAAGGAACCTTCTGTCATTGACAGTAGGACATGCATTGTAACAAAATTAGACACATTTCTAGAAAATTTCCGCAAAATAATCCTAAACATATTCATGTTGTTAAGAAAAATTCTAAAGATTTGAAACAAAAATCATCACTAATGTTTGTACCAACCCAGGTTTGGAAACCATGTACAGAATCTGCAAACAAGGTGAAACCAGTTATTACTAAATTTTCAAATTTTTAAACTGGTGAATCCTCGAAAAGTAATGAGCAAAAAGTTTCCACATTATATTTCAAGAAACTCTAAAGAAAAATCAAACATGGTATATGAAAGAAAATGAAGTTAAACAATCAGTGAAAATTGAAAGTTTAGAGGACTTCCGAAACTTGAGAAAGTCTAAAATAAACCTGATTGATAAAATGCAAGATTTTATTGAATAAAAACTGTCTGGGATTGTATAATGATTGATAACTTTACATTCTCGCAAATAAGACACAAGATTTATTGATTACGAAAATGTTCGGAATTGTACACTGATTGCAAAAATACAAATGCCACAGTTTCGTATGTACTATAAATAGAACAGTGCATGTACTGTTCTATTTGATCACTCCCATTTACTTAATCAAACTTCTTTCTTACATTTTGTACGAACAATCAATGATCTTAGGCTGAGGGGGAGATTATGAATTACATGCATACGTGATTACAATTACAAAATCATGATAATGAAAACAATCTCTCAGTTGTTGTGAATCTAAGTTTATCATTTCGCTGCATTTACATCTTTTTATCATCATTCATTATATATTCATTTTACAAACTTCAACTCAAACTCAGATCCTAACAGGTCAGATGTTAGATCTCTGCAGATGTTTGCTAACATCCGTGGAATCTTTTCTGTAAGGAATGTTAGATGTCACTATAAGTGTGATGTCAGCTGATTGCTAACATACCTTTTGTACTTAGTATAAATAGATCTAACCCGTTAGAGATCTGTTTATCACTTAACACATTCTCTTTTGTACGGACATATTTCTGTGTGATTAGGCTGACGGGGAAATTGTATAATCAACATGCTGTAATTGAAATCATTTAAATCTCAACAGAAAACAATTGTTGATATATCTTCCAATTTGTGTGCTTTTTTCACCACTTGCATTTCAATTTATAAATTGTTTGTTTTGTGCTTGGTAAAAACACCAGTATTAAAAACTCAGATCCTACATCATGGCACTTGAATCTATGGAAGAAGAAAAAGAGCTTGAAGAAGAAATGACTGAGACTAAGGCTTCAAATATGACGTTGAGAAGGCAGTCAACTTAGTACAAACAATTATTTGTGAAAAGATTGATGCAGAGACTGTGATAAACAATGATCCTTGGAATCCCAGTGAAAGCGATTCTGATTGTGCATTGATGGTTGGTACTAAGGGAACTTCTACATACTTTGATAGTTTCTTGTATGTGGACAGTGGAGGCTCCAGGCACAAGATAGGATGCAAAGCCCTACTCTTAAACTTTTCTACTCATGGAGGGGGTAATATATCCTTTGCTAATGATTCAAAAGGTAAGGTGTTAGGTTCAGGAACTGTCCAAGCTGGTAAGCAAAAATTTGAAAATGTTAATTTTATTGGCAATCTGAAGTTAACTTGCTTAGTGAAAAAGATCTTAATGAACAGTGCCTTTGGGCAAATTTGATGCAGATCTGTGGTGCGTGTCAAGCGTGATATGATTTTATTAATATTTTTAAGTCCGTTTTACGCATTAGTCAAGTTTTAAATTTATAAGACACGATATTGTACTAACACTAAACACACATTAGGGCAAGTGCACCAATCGCGAGCGTAGTATAGTGTTGGTAAGATACCGAGGTCGCCAAGAACACAAGAGCTTTTCATACCGGTTTAGCGTCAACATCTAATCAATACAATTTTTTTGTTAAAATTTTTGAAAGATAAAAATAAACATAAATATGAAAAGATAAATAAAATACAAATAGACAAGAAAGAATCACTTGGATTCAACTCCTCTTTAATGTACCCATTGATGATTTTCGCACTTTCGGACTTTTTAAGAGATTATCTTAGTTATATTAGTAGGCCCCTCTTTTGAAGGTGACGTTACCCTCGGCCAAGTGGTTTGAGTCAGCAGGTATACAATCCCAAGAGACCGTAATATTGAAAGACAATTAAGTAAGTTATTAATGCAACAATTAGTAGGCCCCTCTTTTGAAGGTGACGTTACCCTCGGCCAAGTGGTTTGAGTCAGCAGGGTTACACTCCCAAGAGGCCGGATTTATGTATTAATAGTAGTTTACATCTGAGGGGTTCAAGCTATTCGCACCCTGCCATCCAATACCATAAGGCATTGAAGGAGGTCCTAGTAAGCTTGAACCAAGTCCTCGCAGGATCTGTACACTAAACGAGATAAGAACTTTACCAAACCACCCTTCTAACCCCCCTTCCAAGTAGCTAACTTGCTTTATATAGACCGTAAAGACACGAATGAGCAAATCATTAACATCATGATGAAATGGTTAGGAAAATTCACTTTCGACATAAGAAACTAGTTATTAAAGTCATTAATACGTATCTAATTAAAAAGTAGCCGAAAGATTAAAAATCAAAAGTAATACATAAGAGATTTAGCCAAGCATGGCCTTTGTTTGACAAGAACTCTTACAATCAATCTTGGATCCTGAGACTACTACACACTCTAAAGATCGAAAATGGATGATGGTGGTGGGTGTTGATGGTGTAGTGGTGGTGGAGTGGTGGCAAAGTGAGAGAGAAGTGGTTTGCCAATGGATGTCTTTGAAGGGAACCAAGCACCGCTATTTATAGTCAGAACAGAGCCCCGGCCACGACCCCATGCCTGCTGTACACGACCCGAGGCCACCTTCTTCTCTTCCTTCATTTAATGCAGCTATCAGCAGAGGGTCCCACACGCCCTCGTGTCTCCTGGGCACGGCCCGTCCTCAACTCTTTACTGTACTTTGAAGATTCTGCAAATCTTAGCGTTGACCTCGCTTGTGCTTGGCTGGACATGGCCTCGTGGTGGCCTGAAATCTACATTTTGTCTTTTCTGGAGATCTTGTAGATGCTCCTGAGGGGCCGGGCGTGTAGATGTCTGGTGGACACGGCCCCGTGGTGATCTGAAGGTCTTGTAGATGTCTGGGTCTTGTAAATCTGCACTTTGTCTTTTTTGAAGGTCTTGTAGATGTCTGGTGGACACGACCCCGTGGTGATCTTCTGTTTCTCTTGTTTTTGTTCTTGGGATGCTGCTGAGGGGCCGGGTGTGTCACGTTATTCCTCCTTCTTGTATTTTGTGTTGGTTTTAGCCACTCATTTGCTTCTTTTGTTCTTTTAAGCTCATTTGGTCCTATAAATTAAAAAGGAACAAAGAAACATGATTTTTCCAACATTAGTACTGAAAAAGGGTTGGTTTTATGACGCGTTTGATGTAATTTATATGTTGCATTTTGTACACATCAAATACTCCCACACTTGAATCTTTGCTTGTCCTCAAGCAAAACTCTTAAATGTGTTTTACACACCCAAATGGAATTGGTAGAGAAGAATTTTTGTGGGTTGTCTAGAGTGTCGGAAATCCAAGATCTTTATTTTATTTTGTTTTTATTTTATTTATAATCCTATTCGTCATGATTTACTTAGAACATTTTTAAGAAAAATTATTCTTTTAGGCATAACATACCCTTTTTAAAATTCTATTTAGTTATAAACAAGTTCACACACCTCACAAGAGATCACTCAACACTCGGCCGAAGATGTATTTTTGTGATAACACTCGATCTCGGCGTGGAACTTACTTCTACTATATGTTTGACAAGAGATCAAACCTCCTCCTTTTTAACTAAAAACCTTTGTAAATATCAAGAGGACTTTAAAAAGGGTTAGGCTTGGGCTAAGGGTATGTGTTTTTGGGTTAGAAGTTAGTAAAATGGCCAAAAGCGTAAAAAGCGTCGGTGTCGTAAAATTTTTATTTCTGTGACATTTATTATAATTTCAAACAAGATTCTTGAGGGTCTTATTTGGTTATTTCAAGAACTACATGTTTTTGTAACGTCACAACTTTTGAAGACAACCACACTCTTTTACTAAAACAAATGGTTTTAAAATGAAAAAGGTCTTTTGTGGGTAATGGGTGTTTTTACGTTTTGTGGATTTAGAAATGAAAAGGTTTAGGCTCAAAGGGGTTAACTAGGGGGATTTTTGGGTGAGGGATAAAAATTAAAAATAATGGTTTTGAATAAAGAAATGGGTTAGTCCTAATGCCTCCATCATTTACTTACTTGGGTTTAAGTTGGTAAGGACCGGGAATATATGGTCTTGGCAAGTTCTAGAGTCGTAAGAACGAAACGGGCTACTCACATAAGAAAAGAAAGATGAGCATTAGTTAAAGATGTATATTTGTATGTTCATTAAAAGCTCAAACCTCACTTATTGTGGGAATGGGTCTATAGTGTGAACATGCATATAAAATCAAATTTTTAAAAGGATTTGTTATGCCCTTTTTATAATTTTCTTTATTTGGTTCTTTTTATCACGACGCTGTCGGTTGTAAATTTGTAAAAACATAATTTTAGATCTTGATATTCCCAAATGAACCAAGACAAGTAAAAAATGATTTTTTTATAAAAGATTTGGAGTGATTAGCGGTTCCAGGGTGAGTTTTGTGTAAGGCTTGTTTTAGGATTTGCCAAATTCAAGGTTTTAGCATCCCCCCAAAATTAAATTACACATTGTCCTCAATGTGTCCTATAATAAGTTTTTCGGTTGATTAGAATGTGTAAAAGAGGGTTTAAAACGAGTTTTTTTTGTTACTGGGCAGCTGGCCACGAGCCCGTGCTTGCTGGGCACGACCCCGTGGTTAACTGCCAGTAACGTAACTTACAGAAAGTTAGCCACGGGGCGTGCCTGGTGAACACGACCCATGGTCAGTGATATGCAGAAAAACAGTTGGTCAGTCGTTTGGCCACGGGGCGTGGGTAGTGGCCATGGCCCCGTGGTGACAGTCTGCAAAGGTGGAGTTTCAAGTTTTCGGCTTTGGCTATTTGTTTCTGGGCTTAGGGGGCACTAATGCCTAGTGCATTCAAGCCTCCCTTATACCTGTTTGCTATCATTCACACCAAAACACAAAACAAAACATAATACCCAAATCCTAAATTACGATCGTTTAGCATCCATCATCACCACGAAATAAAAAAAATAAAGTGCTGGAAAGTAAAATTGTCTAGAAAGTAAGTTGTCCAACCACGACACGCAGGCCGGTTAAATATTGTTCAAATGATAAGAGGGTTTAACCTGAGAGTTGGGTCTGTCACCTACCATACCATCGCCATTGCCATCACCTATAGGGAATCCATGTCTTCGTCCTCGTCCTCTTCATCGCGGTACATCATATGCCCCCGGATATATGTGATGTCATTTTTCATGGAGGCGACGTTCCGCTCCACTGCTCCAATCTGGGTATTCGTGCTACTTGCTGCGCTGTAGGCGTTACGGGTACAAAGTAGGTTTTCCTGCAAAAGATCATATAAGCTTTGAAAGTTAGGAAAACTTCCTCCTTGAAAGGAGGATCCTGCGTGTTAGCCTGAATATTGAGGAGGAGGGCGGTTAAGATTATCTTATAGAGCAAGGACTTCCTCTAGATCCCCATGTATTTTCTTGGGCGTCGCGGAAATGGATGGTTCCATCATCCATGTCTTGGATGAGGCCCATGATTTGGCACTGGGTGATCTCTACCTTTCCTGATTTCACACCCTTGTTGAATCCTCGCGGAACACGATTGACATAGTTCTTGAAGAGGCGGTAGATCCATCCATCGAAGTAGATCGGTGTGGGGCGCTGGCAATCTGGTTGAGGTGCATGTTCTTGAGTAGGAGGTAGGTGACATAGAGGGGTAGGCGATTCCGGATGCAATAAAGGCAAGTAAGCTCCCGGAGGTTCACCACCCCTGAACTATCGCCCCATTAACAGATAGAACTGCTTCGGACCTGGTGGATGTAACGGTAAAGATGGTCCCGTAGTTGCGAGCTCTTGGTTATACTTGGGTCATACGACCCATCTCCAAGTTGAGCCCATGCAGTTTGGCGCATGTTGATGGGAATCTCACGGAGTCCACCTGTGGATTCTTCTTCAACATATTCTTCCTCGGAATACAAGCCCACGTTAACGCCAAACTGGGCGATGGAGATGGAGAATTGTGTCCCTCCACACCTGAACTCAACCCTTTTTGAGTCGAACGGTTCTGCTTTGTTCTTGAGTTTAAAAGTGCTATAGAACTCCATATTGTACTCATAAACCGAATAGAGCTTGGTGTCAATAACAAATCGCAGTGGTCCCGTAACCGACGACTCATAGCATCCCCTTTATCCCATGGCTTCAAGAGTATCATATCACGTTTGTCTTGGGGCTTCTTCGTGCCTTGTTTGGAGAATTTCATACCGGGTTTGATAGTCTAGCTCGGATGTCTTGAATTTCAGGAACTTGTTTGCCATTTCTTGGAAGTGTTTGACGGAAGGAAATCGTGAAAAACCAGAGAAAAATGCAGAGGAACCATAGGTTTTCGGGGAAACGAGGAGTGTGTGTAATGAAGAAACTATGAAGACAAAGTATATGAACCCGTCTGCACACCGACCACGGCCCCGTAGTCACTGGCCACGACACCGTGTTGGCTGAAAAGTTTTTCTTTTTTTAGTGCTCGTGTGTGACCTTTTTTCCCGAGAGGTTCTTTTAGTTACATTACCTGTAGTTTTCTCGCGGTTTGCCTCCCGTCGATACCTGCAAAGTACAAAGATAAGCTACATATACAAATAATCTTTTGTAAAATCATGCCTCTACTTCTTGTAACGAGATCTCTTCCTCATTATCCTCAATGAATCCTTGGTAAAGCTTAAGCCTTGTCCCGTTGACTTTGAACGGTATGCCATTTTGAGATTTAATTTCAATTGCACCGTGTGGGAAGATATGGGTGATGGAAAAACGTCCGGACCATCTAGGCTTTAGTTTTCTAGGAAGTAATAGAAGTCATGAATTAAACAATCTCACTTGATTTCCCTCTCAAAATTCATAAGGCTTAATATGTTTATCATGTATGTTATTTATTCGTTCCTTATAAATTTTGGAGTTAGAATATGCTTGATGTCTTAACTCTTCTAGTTCGTTTAATTGGCAAAATCGAGTTTTACCGGCGGTCTCATGGTCTAAGTTTACGTTTTTTAATGCCCAGTAGGCCTTATGTGCTATTTCTACTGGCAAGTGACAACTTTTACCATAGACGAGCTTATATGGGGTGGTACCTATTGTTGTTTTATAGACGGTTCGAAAAGCCCATAAAGCATCGTCTAATATATCGGCCCATTCTTTTCTATTTAGACCTACAGTTTTTCGAGTATTCATTTTAAACCTCGATTGGTCACTTCGGCTTGACCATTGGTGTGGGGATGATATGCCGTTGAGATTTGGTGATAGACCCCATACATTGTTAAGATTTTTTCAAGTTGATGATTAAAAAAAGGGTACCTCTATCACTTATTAATGCCTTTGGAGTACCGAAACTAGAGAATAATTGTTTCAAGAATCTTACCACAACTCTTCCATCATTGGTTGGAAGTGCCTCGGTTTCGGCCCATTTTGATAAGTAATCCACGACCACAAGTATATATTTGTTTCCTTTTGATGGTGGGAAAGGTCCCATGAACTCTAATCCCCACACATCAAAGATTTCACAAAGAAGAATGCCATTTTGTGGCATTTCGGTTTTGGAAGAAATTTTACCTGCTCGTTAGCATGCATCACATGTTCTAACAAGACTTTGTGAGCCTTTATAGATTGTTGGCCAATAGAATCGTTAATCAAATACCTTTCGAGCGATGCTAGTTTCTCCATGATGTCCTCCGTACGGTCCTTCATGACAATGATGAAGAATTTCCCTTGCTTCGTTACCATGGATGCATCGTCGATTGAGTTGGTCGATACATATTTTGAAAATATATGGATCTTCCCAAAAATAATGCTTTGCATCGGCAAAGAATTTTTTTCTTTGATGATGTGACCATACCTTGACTAATATTCCACTAGCTAGGTAGTTGGCGTAGTCAGCGTACCAAGGTTCTTCTTGATATTCCAGCATTTCTAAAGATTCTGTTGGAAACTTTTTGTTGATGAGTTCATCTCTAGTCGACTCCAAAGCTGGATCTTCCAAGCGAGATAAATGATCGACAACGGTGTTTTCAACTCTTCTTTTGTCTTTGCTTTATATGTCGAATTCTTGGAGGAGTAGAATCCACCAGATTAAACGTGGCTTGGCATCCTGTTTTTTAAAGAGATAACGAATGGCAGCATGGTCTTTATAAACTATCGTTTTAGAAAGCACAAGATAAGAACAAAATTTATCAAAAGTAAATACTACTGCTAGTAACTCTTTTTTGGGTGTAGTGTAATTCTCTTATGCATCATTAAGAGTTTTACTTGCATAGTATATTGGATGAAAATGCTTATCTTTTCATTGCCCCAAGACAGCTCCAACTGCAAAGTCACTTGCATCACACATGATTTCGAAGGGTAATTTCCAATCTGGTGCTGTCATGATGGGTGCATTGACGAGCATTTCTTTTAGTGCTAAGAATGCTTGGTTGCAATCCTTGTCAAAGATATGGTGCATCTTTTTCAAGTAACTTTGTTAAAGGTCTTGAAATTTAAAAAAAAATCATTGATAAAACGTTTATAAAATCCGGCATGCCCTAGGGAACTTCTGATGGCTCTAACGGAGGATGGAGTTGGTAATCGAGAAATAGTGTCTATTTTGGCCTGATCAACCTCCATTCCTTCGTTTGAGAACTTATGACCGAGTACTATTCCATCCGTTACCATGAAATGGCATTTTTCACAATTAAGGCGAGGTTAGTTTCCTCACATCAGGATAGCATTCGTTCAAGATTATCGAGGCATTGGTCGTATGAATCTCCAAAGATAGTAAAATCATCCATGAATATTTCCATAGTTTTTTCTATCATATCATGGAAAATGGCCACCATGCAACGTTGAAATTTTGCGAGGGCATTAAATAGATCGACAGGCATGCGTCGATAAGCAAAAGCTCCATAGGGACATGTAAAAGTTGTTTTTTCTTGGTCCTCTGGGGATATCGGTATTTAAAAGTATCCTGAAAAACCATCATGTTCGTCTAGGAATGCATATTCCAAACCTTTTGGAAGCTCTTTGAGCTCGAGTGGTGGCCTTTAAGAGACTTGTTAGGATCTGAGTTTGACCTGATTGTGTTGTTTTAAACAAATTGAACATAAACAAGGTAGAACATATAAAATTTGTAGCGGGATATGATTTAAAACTTTGTAACACAATTAAATGAGAGATTAGTTTTCATCACACAATGTTTTTCATTACTCAAAACAATTGAAAAGGTTACAAGTAATTAACAAGCATGAATCACTAACACTCCCTCAGCCCAAGCTTCACGCAGATCAGATCGTACAAGATAAGTGTGAGTGTGTGAGCTAAATAGAACAATACATGCACTGTCTATTTATAGTACAAATCCTAACCTCTGAAGCATCTTTGCTGACATCACCAAGACAATGACATCTAACTAACCTAACAACCTCTAGTCACTGCTAATGCCAACCTCTGATACAATTACAAAACACTGAAAGTTATCCAAATAGGATGCTAACCGCTGATGAGCTAACCACTGTTGAAGCTTTATCATATGTTCTTCAAAGGGTGATCACACCTTTGACTTTCATCAGACGTTTGACTTCAAGCAGAGGTTTGGTCTTCAATAGTCTTTACAACCGCCAGAGCTTAGCACTGAGCAGATGTTAAGGCTATCAGATGTTAGGTGCCTTGTCATTGAAGGAAGTTGTGAACCAAAACACTATTTATTCTGGACCATTTAGCAGAGATCTGTTTTGGCATTTTATCATCTGTCCTTTTGTTAGGGGTCAATCCCAACAACCTCCCCCTAGAACAGATGATGCCAAAACTCTTCTTTATTCATGATCTTTATTCTCTCATCAGTTTTTCCCTGATTTGTCTCTTGAACTGTAGTTCAAATTTCAGGGAATTTTCATCATCCTCATCCCTGCACAGTTGAAGTTCCAAAAGATCCTGAAGGTCAGCTATACCCAAGCCTAGTGCATCCTTCCTTGTTATATAATCAACTTTCCCATTGGACTTGAGAAGAGTCATTACATGTGTCTGTTTATCAGACATCCACTTTAGTATTTTTGAGTTCAGTGGGTTTCTTGGGAGAAGTTTTATTTGTGATGAGTTTGGTGAAGTTTGTCTGCTTGATAAAGATGTGGCAATGATAGTAGGTGGATCCTGATAATCTGATGAAGTAGCATCCATTTTTTATTCTTTCATGTTTTCATCTTCCTTCTTTTCATGTATTTTATCCACTTGATGCTCTTTCCTTTGATTGAAGGCTTGGATGTATTCTTCTAAGGCAAGATCTGAATTTGACTTAGCTTTCTTGAACTTGTTCCAGTCTGGTGCAGTCTTCCTTATATGAGGATCATTTTTCATTTCCTCACACCTGTTTGCATCTTGTTGAAGAGCTTTGAGAGGCCATTCTTCAAATTGATGCTCTCCAGCTTGATATGGTTTGTCTCTCATAATAATTTCTATAAAATCTCTTCTTAGTTTCTTTTGATTATCAGCATCAGGTGATTGAGTTGACCCCTTCTTGTTCAAGTCTTTTGTAAAGACTTCCAGTTTCTTAACTTTACTAAGTGCATGCTGCATTCGACTTGACAATTAAACTTCACCTTTTCCTTTACTCTCTTCTTTTGCAATGTTATTGGCTTGTTTGACTTTTAATCTCAGATACTCCTCAATGTTCCTTGGAGCTCTGTAGCCAAAAAGAGATGGGAATGTTCTTTTGGTTGGATTATCCTCTGTGAAGAATTGTAACATTTCATCTTTAACTGCAAGCACTTCCAAAGGATAATTTACTGCCAGAGGTATTTGTCTTGTTGGATTACGGCCAGTAGGTGATTGAGTAAGTGGGTTTGATGTTGGTGATGATGGAGGGATAAAAGGTTCTAGATTGGTTAGAGTAAGTGGTGTAAGTGTGTGTATATCATCAGTCATTTTGAATTTTCTTTTTCTTGTATAGACTGAGCTTGGTGAATGAGTTGTTGTGGAGGTGTGTGTTATAGGGATATGAATTTGAGAGAATATGATAGCAGTGGCTTGGCTAACAGCTAATGAAGGAACTGCAACCACTGTTGTTCTAACATCTGTTGTACCTTTTGTAGTCACAACATCTGTTGCAGTGAAGGTTGGTAATGAACGTGGTGGTATTGTTTTCTGCTTTTTAGCAGGTGATTTGTGAGGTGGGGTTGTTGGTTTAGGTGCAGCAGTAGATATGATACCAGCAGTGGTTTTGAGACCAGCAGTGGTTTGCTCTTCAGATTCTTGTGGTGGTGATTTCTTTCTGCTTGAAATACCAAAATCCTTTTTAAGAGTCCTTTGTCCTATATCTTCATCATCTGCTTGAATATCTAGGGTTTCATCAACTCCCTTTTTTCTTTTCTTTTGCAAATGTTTCAGCAGAAGTTACCAAGGATTCTCTTGTAGGTTCTGGCTTTTGCTTTGACACATTATCCACAGACTCAGTTTTCTCTCCCTTTTTGGCATCATCTTTTTCGAAGATAGGTGTAGAGGAAGTGCCAGACTTCTTTGTAAGGAATTCTTTGATGCCCTTGAGGTCTGCCTGAGTTTCGCTATATCTTTCATCAACCAAATCTTTGAGCATTTTCACACGGATTTCACGTTGGTGATCAGCAAGTTTGCATTGTTGTTCAAACAAAGGATATACTTGTTTGACTATATCAGCGGTTTGAAGAGCAGAGGGTTGAGCAGTGCTTTGAGACTTTGAAGCTTCTAACATCTGTTGCAGCATATTTTAGATATTTGCCACTAATGTCTCTATTTTAATAACTCTCTCCGTCAAAACTTTATATTTTATCACCTAACTTAATAGGATCATCTGAACTCCTACCAGAAGTGGTAGTTATATCTATGTTATCATGAACAGAGGTTTCAACCCTTGTTTCAAACATAGATGCCCTTTTTCTTGGTACTGGGACTTCTTTCTACGACAGAGGTTCCCTTAGTAATTCCAACAGTGGTTTTACACCAACAGTGGATACCATGGTAGCCTCAGTAGAAATTGCCTTCAAGGGAGACTTATTTTTGAAACTATTGTCCAGATGTAAATCAGTGGATTCAACATCTATAGTAGCTGCTCCACTTGAACTACCAACAGGAATTTCATGAAGATCAAGTGGTATAACCTCCTCAACTGTTTGTGGGTTAGTTAATGAAATTTTATCAGACACAGCCTGTAGAAGATGTATTCTCAGTAATGTGTTGGTGAGAGAGGCTGTTTTGTGTCCGACTTCCAGTGACCTCAAACAGATACTTCAGGGTTGATTTAATTTGAGATGTGGGAAGTGATGTGGAAGAAGAATTTGCCCTGGGAGAAGGACAGTTCAACATACTCTCAAGTGAGGGTAATGTTTCAAGTTGTGGTGTCACTGTGCTTACAACATGTTCCTTTTGTGAGGAATCATGAGGAGTTGTAGTTTTGGTTCGAGATCTTTCCACTGTTGTGAGGAAGTACCAACAGTGGTTCTTGTGACTTTTGTGCTGTCACCGGGTTAACTTCTGGGATCTCATCTTCCAGAAGAACCTTTTTTGATGGGTTTGATGGGCTTGGTGGACTTCTTTTTGGTCTTTTTAGTGGTTTTTGGTGGGGGTTGCACAGTAGTGGTTGTGTTGCTGTGGTCACCAAGAGCAGTGGGCTCAGTAGCAAGTGGTTGAGTTTGGGCAGGTTGTTCTGATAAATCTTCCTCTACCACCTCTACTTGGGTTTTTGAAACTTTATCTTGATTAGAAATGCGTGTAAAGGTTTCATGACCCATAGCTCCTGCCTTGCTAACTGGACCAATTTTAGAATCATCTCCAGGTAATTGATTTTGAAGATATATGCTTAAAAACCTGGGATGTATCTAAAAAGCCTTTTCTTTTGCAATATTATAATAATTATTAACAATATCATTGAACAAGACTTGGGAAAAATTGAAATTTGAATCAGTCAAAATAGCATATCCCAAAAATTGCATGTTCCATGGAATTTCATTAAAACCAGAAGTTTTTGCCGAGAGACATGTCAAAATAGTATGGAAGAAAAATCTCATCTCAGCAGGGAAATTTAGTTTGAATATTGTCATACCTTTGAATTTATCAGCATACCCTCTTCAATAAACTCTGCTTGGATCTCACTCAGAGGAAATGTCACAGGATATGACATGTCATTCAATTTAAAAACCTGTTAGATCAATTGTGGAGTGATTTGCATCAAGGTCTCAAGATTATTGCATAAGGTACTCCCTCTGTTGAGTGAACCTCAACATTTTCCCAAAATTGTCTGAGTGAAAGATTAGGGTTTTTGCTGTCAGCATCTCCTTGAATTTGGACTCTTTTAGTAGCCGAATCATTGAAGGATATCTTGTATTTGACCCGGTTTCCACCAGAATAGCAGTGTAGTTATGAGGAGTTTTGATGATTAACGTGAATGTTGATGATACGGGTTTAGATTTAGCTTTTGATTTTGCCTTGGATTTTGTTTTGGGAGCCATGATTTTGAGTGAAAAACTGTTTTTTGAGATTTTTGAAATCGACATAGTTTGGTGAACCCTCTGTTCTTGATAGAACAGGGTTTTCATAGGGTTTATGAAAAAGTGATGATGACATGGCATCTGATGCAACAACTGTCGAATAGCATCTGCCCACGTGTAACCTCTGTTCTGTAAATGGAAGACAGTTGTTTGGCTAACCACTGTTGGAAAATATTGTCAGTGGATAGGAACAGTGGTTGCAACTAGCAGAGGATACACTTTTTGACAGTGGATAGATTTTTCTAAACAATCAGTGTTTTTGTGCTATCAATGCTTTGAACAGAATTTGAGGATTTATTGAAAAATTCAATTTTAAACTATTTTTAGGGATGGATTTTGATTTTCAGAAAACATTTTTATGCTATTTCCACATGAAGTACAAGAGAACTTGTTTTAATCCATGATTAGCATTCCAGATCTAGAGATCAAGTTTTTAAGGACAGATGATTCCAATTTTGGTTTATATATCTCCCAACTAATCTTTAGACTGAACATGTTATAAAGAAATCAAACCCTTTTTATAGCAATCCTCATAAATAATGTCTGATGTCATCAGTGTTTGGATATCAAGTGATGGTAGTGATTTTGATGTTATTTTAATCAACAATTGTTGAACCAGCAGAGGATAAGCTTAGGCAATAGTTGTGAGCATCTGCTGCTCTAATGATAAGACATGTGAGTATCTGCAAAATTTGCCTAGACAAGCAAAATATAAGATAACTTTGTCCATCAACAGATTTCTTTTGATCCATTTTCAAGGAAGAGTAACTCCCTTCTCTCTAAAAATAGAAAGGTTTTACTTCCTCACATGTTTTTGAGCTTTAACTATCTAAAAACAAGTGAAAAGTCAACATGTATTACTTTCCAGAGAACAATACTGAAAAGGAATAACACATGTCCTTATATTTATACATGAATTTTTTTACTACCAAAAATTAAGTAAAAATTTCTTGATAAATGAATCAATTAGATCTGATTGATGTCCTAAGTCCTTCTTTGAGGCGATGTTTTAATTTGACATACATAAATTACCTAAATTTACCTGTAAGCAGTGGTTGCACTCAGCGTGTTTGAGCAGAGATGAAAAATTAATTTTAGGTTTTCCTTTTAAAGTACTAGCCTGTGAACTCTCAGGTGTTTTATGTTTATACTCTTTTCTTTTTAACATTAAAAATTTTGAGATAAACACACTTTCATAGTTTTTGTGATTTTTCTTCTATTCCTCTTTTAACCTTTCCATGAGCAAATAGCATTCACTGGAATGTTTTCAAGGAAAGAATAATCAATCCAGAATCATTTACAGTAATGTTTTGAGAACCTTAGACATTTTTGCAGAACTGTTTATGCTAAAATTCACATTACTTTTGATCCGGTTTTCTAAACCTCAACCCATAACCTTTAAAAATTTTCTCATAACTTTTGTTCATCATATAGATCTTGTTTCTAAGATTTAGGTTCACCTTAGTCTTTTAAAGACATTAGATGAATTCTTAGCAACCATCATCCATAGAATCATTACAAATTTTAACACAAATACTCGAAAACGTATAAAACATGATTTGGCTCATACTCCGTTTTCAAGCAATTACGATCAACACAGTATCACAAAAATTGAGCTGATCTTTTTACGTCAAATCGATTGTTAGACCAAATTTGACTAACCAAGCTCTGATACCAATTGTTATCTGAGTTTGACCTGATTGTGTTGTTTTAAACAAATTGAACATAAACAAGATAGAACATATAAAATTTGCAGCGGAATATGATTTAAAACTTTGTAACACAATCAAATGAGAGATTAGTTTTCATCACACAATGTTTTTCATTACTCAAAGGAATTGAAAATATTACAAGTAATTAACAAGCATGACATCTAACTAACCTAACAACCTCTAACCACTGCTAATACTAACCTCTGATACAACTACAATACAGTGATAGTTATCCAAATAGGATGCTAACCACTGATGAGCTAACCACTGTTGAAGCTTTATCATATGTTCTACAAAGGGTGATCATGCCTTTCACTTTCATCAGACGTTTGACTTCAAGCAGAGGTTTGGTCTTCAACAGGCTTTACAACCAACATAGCTTAGCCCTGAGTAGATGTTAAGGCTATCAGATGTTAGGTGCCTTGTCATTGAAGGGAGTTGTGAACCAAAACACTGTTAATTCTGGACCATTTAGCAGAGACCTGTTTTGGCATGTTATCATCTGTTCTTTTGTTAGGGGTCAATCCCATCAAGACTCCTTATTTTCTTGCTCTTCATTTGGTCAAGAACCAAAAAGGTTTGTCCAATGGCGTTTTCTTGTTCGATGAGATGGTCAATTTCTTCCTTCGTATCAGGTGGTTCATCTTCATCTTCAATTAAGGGGTCGTCATTTCCGATTTGATATTTTATGGATTGGTCAAGATTGACATACCTTTTGTCGGCCCCTAATTGAATTGGTAGGTTGTTTTGCTTCCGGTTGATCAAGGCTTGATGGGTTTTAACAAAAGGTTGTCCCAACATATGCGGAGCATCATCAAGAATGTTGCATTCGGTTGGGATTACCATTTGATTTGTTTGTATTAACACGTCCTCAATCACTCCCGTTGTTTTTATTATTTTCCAGTTAGAAAGTAAAAAAAAAGGGAATTTGAAGTGGAGAAAAATTGGTAACATTTAATTTTTCGAAAATATAGTTTGGCATTATATTAACTCAAAGATCTTTATCAATTGTAATTTTACTAATAAAAGTGTTTTGAAAAAAACATGGAACCGGTTTTATGTTCATTTCAAATTGCTCATCTTTTATTAGCGTAGTTTCATCGTTTGTTAACTTAACGCTAACTATTTCGTCAATTTTAGTGTTAGTGTTTAACTCTTTTAAAAACGTAGCATGTGTAGGTACCAATGATTTTCAAAAGTAGGTGACAAAATGTTGAATTTTTTTAAAATTTGACTTGTTTTCAAGATTACCGTTTTCGGACGTACCTCTCTCGTCGTTTGTTCATGCGTTAGTTTTTCACTTATTTGTTCTTCCAATTTTAGTTCTTCGATTATTACAAACAACCTCTTCTCTTTGGGGAGGATTTCTTATTAAGCGTTCGAGATTCTTGAGACTTTGTATAAGGCTTTCGGCTTTGGGAACGATAATTGGTGGTGTTTCATGTAGGTTGGACGGGTAAGTGTCCCAATCAAAACTTGATTTTGGAAGTTCGAACCTTGGTTCCTCAAAGTAAGTGTATGAGGTGGATGGTTGGAAGAGGTAACAATTTTGCACCGAATGGTACAATATTCTTCCTCGTAATCCCTTGATTGGGATGATACTCAGCAGACTACAGAGCCTCGGGGTCAGATAACAAAATTTTCACACTGTAAATAGAGGTTCACCATGGCCTCATGTTGAGCAGGCACAGCCCGTGGTCAGTTCTGTATCTGGGCACTGAATTTTGTTTGCTGGATAAGTGCAGCAGGGGGGCGTGTCCAGTGGTCACGGCCCAGTGTTCAGCTTACTATAACTCAAAAAATAAAAAAAAAGTTAAAACAAGCGCGCAGTTTTGAAAAAGTTTTGAAAAAATGATTAGGCCATTGATTTTCAACTTTCTTAAAATCCTTGTGTCCCCGGCAATGGCGCCAAAAACTTGGCGCGTGTCAAGCGTGATATGATTTTATTAAAATTTTAAGTCCGTTTTACGCATTAGTCAAGTTTTCATTTTATAAAACACGATATCATACTAACACTAAATACACACTAGGGCAAGTGCACCCATCGTGAGCGCAGTATAGTGTTGGTAAGATATCGAGGTCGTCCAAGGACACAAGAGCTTTTAATAGCGGTTTAGCGTCAACGTCTAATCGATAGAAATTTTTTAAAAGTTTTGAAAGATACAAATAAACATAAAAATGAAAAGATAAATAGAATAAAAATAGACAAGATAGAATCACTTGGATCCACTCCTCTTTTATGTACCCTTTGATGATTTTCGCACTTTTGGACTTTTTAAAAGATTATCTTAGTTATAGTAGTAGGCCCCTCTTTTGAAGGTGACGTTACCCTCGGCCAAGGGGTTTGAGTCAGCAGGGATACAATCCCAAGAGGCCGGAATATTGAAAGACAATTAAGTAAGTTACTAATGCAAAAAGTAGTAGGACCCTCTTTTGAAGGTCACGTTACCCTCAGCCAAGTGGTTTGGGTCAGCAGGGATACAATCCGAAGAGACCAGATTTATGTTTTAATAGTAGTTTACATATGATGGGTTCAAGCTATTCGCACCCCCTCCATCCAATACCATAAGGCATTTAAGGAGGTCCTAGTAAGCTTGAACCAAGTCCTCGCAGGATCTATACACTGAACGAGACAAGAACTTTTGGAAACCACCCTTCTAACCCCCTTCCAAGTAGTTAATGTGCTTTATATAGACTATAAATACACAAATGAGCAAATCAATGACATCATGAAGAAATGGTTAGGAAAATTCATTTTCAACATAAGAAACTAGTTATTAAAGTCATTAATACATACCTAATTAAAAAGTAGCCGAATGGTTAAAAATCAAAAGTAATACATAAAATATTTATCTTCACCAAGTGATGTAAGAGATTTAGCCAAGCATGGCCTTTGTTTGACAAGAACTCTTCCAGTCAATCTTGGATCCTGAGACTACTACACACTCTAAAGATGGAAAATGGATGATGGTGGTGGGTGTTGGTGGGGTAGTGGTGGTGGGGTGGTGGCGAAGTGAGAGAGAAGTGGTTTGCCAAGGGATTCCTTTGAAGGGAACCAAGAACCCCTATTTATAAGTCAGAACAGAGCCCCAGCCACGACCCCTTGCCCGCTGGACACGGCCCGTGGCCACCTATTTCTCTTCCTTCATTTAATGCGGCTGTTAGCATAGGGTCCCACACGCCCCCATGTCTCCTAGGCACAACCCTGTGGTCAACTCTTTACTGTACTTTGAAGATTCTGCAAATCTTAGCATTGACCACGCTCGTATTTGGCTGGACACAGCCCCGTGGTTGCCTAAAATTTGCATTTTGTCTTTTCTGCAGGTCTTGTAGTCTTACCACGACCCATGTCTGGTGGACACGACCCCGTGGTGATCTTTTATTTCTCTTATTTTTGTTCTTGGGATGATGCTGAGGGGTCGGGCGTGTCACGTTATTCCTCCTTCTTGTATTTTGTGTTGGTTTTAGCCGCTAATTTTCTTCTGTTGTTCTTTTAAGCTCATTTGGTGCTGTAAATTAAAAAGGAACAAAGAAACATGCTTTTTCCAACATTAGTATTGAAAAAGGGTTGGTTTACACCTCGTTTGATGTAATTTATATGTTACATTTTGTACACATCAATCTGCAAGACTTAATGAGTCTTCCACTAGAAAGGGATCCAGATTACTCTCTCTCTATATAAAATTTGAGCAGCAATTAAAAGCCCAATTCAAAGAGAAGTCAATGAGAAATAAAAGTTGATACAATAAACATCTATTTTGGCATCATCTGTCCTAGGGGGAGATTGTTGGACCAACAAAAGAACAAATGATATTCTAAAGCCAAAACATGACATTTTGATCAAGGAATAAAAAGTTGATTAAGAATTCTCCTCCAAAAGATAGTGAACCTTGAACACTAATAAGAACATCTTTTGAAGACATGCTCACATCTGTTCAAGCCTTGGAACCACTGTTGAAGAAGAACCAAGCACTGATCAAAGGGCAAAGCCCTGTTGAAGCAAAGCTCTGCTCAAGAAGACCAAACATCTGTATAGGCCAAAAGATGTTTAATACAAAGCAACAACAGTTTGAAGATCAACGGTTTCATCAATGTAACAATATTTTTCTTGTAACAGAGCTTTAGTGTCTTACATCAGATGTTAGATCTCCGCAGATGTTTGCTAACATTCGTGGAATCTTTTCTATTAGGAATGTTACATGTCACTATAAGGGTGATGTCAGCTGATTGCAAATATACCTTTTGTACTTAGTACAAATACATCTCACCTGTTAGAGATCTATTTATTACTTAACACATTCTCTTTTGTATGGACAGATTTGTGTGTGATTAGGCTAGGGGGAATGGTATAATCAACATGTTGTAATTGAAATCATTTGAATCTCAACAGAAAACAATTGTTGATATATCTTCCAATTTGTGTGTTTATTTCATTACTTGCATTTCAATTTATAAATTGTTTGTTTTGTGTTGGGTTAAAACCACCAGTATTAAAAACTCAGATCCTACATCATGGCACTTGAATCTATGGAAGAAGAAAATGAGCTTGAGGAAGAAATGACGGAGACTGAGGCTTCAAATGATGATGTTGAGAAGGCAGTCAACTTAGTACAAACACTTATTTGTAAAAAAGTTGATGCATAGACTGTGACAAACAATGATCCTTGGAATCCTAGTGAAAGCGATTGTGCATCGATGGTTGGTACTAAGGGAGCTTCTACATACTTTGATTGTTTCTTGTATGTGGATAGTGGAGGCTCCAGGCACATGATAGGATGCAAAGCCCTACTCTTAAACTTTTCTACTCATGGAAGGGGTGATATATCCTTTGGTAATGATTCAAAAGGTAATGTGTTAGGTTCAGGAACTGTCCAAGCTGGTAAACTAAAATTTGAAAATGTTAATTTTATTGGAAATCTAAAGTTTAATTTGCTTAGTGAAAAAGATCTTAATTTGGGACATAAGCTTGAACTTCGTAAGATGGCAAAAATGAAAAATGAAAATGTCTAGGAAGATCTTGATCAGTATTAGCAAATATCCAAAGCTCAAAAAACCTAGACCGCTTTTAGTGCGGATAATTCATCTAGATCTTCAGCAAACTCAAACAATGGAAGTTTCTCATCTAATCCGAATTTCGAACCTAACACTCCAACCCCAAGTCCTCAGTCTTCTCAGAGCTCAAACAACTACTAGAGCCAAGAAAATTCAAAATTGCATATGCTAAAGCTTTCAATGAAGACACTCCCAAACAACACATGGTCTTTCTAGTATAGATTCTAGAATCTTAAGAAAGTCTTGTAGGAGGGCTGTTGGATCTATCAAACCCTATAAAAGAATAGATGATTGGAAAGCCAAAATATAGTATTAACCACTGATCAAGAATAACAAAGTTTACAAAGTATTGCTCTCCTCAAACACAAACATTTAACATCTGCTAGGTGACTCAGCAAAGATGCTCAGATGTTTGCTTTGTACTACAAATAGAACAGTTCTTGTACTATTCTGTTCATCACTTTCATCACTTGACATTTTGTACGAACAAATCAGAGTGATTGAGCTGAGGGGGAGTTTGTAATATTTCATGCATACGTGATTATAATTACAAAAACATGTTATTGAAAACATTCTCTTCATTGTTGTGAATCAAAGTTTACATTTCCACTGCATTTATCTCTGTTTTATCCTCATTCGTTGATTTCCATCTTTAAACTTTCACAACAATTAAAAGTCAGATCCTACAATTGGTATCAGAGCTTGATCAATCAAATTCGACTTAACAATCAGTTTGATTTGAATAGATCAACTCATACTATTGTGATCGTTTGTTCGTTGTACTGAAAGCGGAGAAAAAGTTTATTTATGATCAAAGTTTCTAAACAAAAACCTGTTTGTAAACAATCAAAATGTCTCAAAACCCACAAGATCCACACAACACTGGCACCATGTATAAGCCACCGATGCTTGTCAAATCGGAGTATAATATCTGGCAACGTGGATTGGTCACATACTCGCACATCAAAACACTGGTTGCAGGAAATCAGTTATTTTTGGACCTCATGTTCTAATGATACCAAGTGCTAATGACCCAAAAGTTCAAGTTCTAAAGAATCTTGAAAACTACTCTAAGATTTTCAGAAATCGAGCTAGATGCAAGGCATTTAGCATCGTTACTTCGGCATTACCTAATGATATCTATGCTGGCCTGTTACATTGCAACAGTGCGAAAGAGTTGTGGGATGCTTTGAAGGAACAATTCGGAGGTACAGAGGAGATCATTGAAAACAGTAGATAGGTTTGCAAATTCGACTTTAAATAGTCATTTTCTTATATAACACTATAGCTTTTGTAGCCAGAAACTCTGTTGGTTTCAAAGGGATGAGTTTAACTTAGCTTCATGGTAGGCTCCTCATTTATGAGAGAGAGCTGAACCAGAAAAAGAAGCAACAAGAGTGAGGAAAAGTTGTTGATGACTAAGCATTTGGTAGTACAACACTTTTTGATCAAGAAGAAGCTTCGGGCAGCTGTAAGGGTCAGAGTTATGATCATTTTATAGACATATGCTTTTGTTGCTAATGGGGAAAGCCAAGCTTCTGACAACTTATCTTTTGAATTGAATGATCTTCAACATTTTGACCCCACAGATCTGGAAGAAACGAATATTTTGCACCAACTTGCTTTATTGAGTGTTAGGGCTAGCAAGTATTACAAGAGAACTGGTACGAAGTTACCAGGGTTACATGGAGGGTTAAAAGTTGGGTTGGATAAGTCCATAATTAAATGCTACAGGTGTAGTAGGCTAGGTCATATCGCTAGGGAGGGTAGGAGTCAAACAAATGGTCCAATTGTTACACACCCAAGTCCTAGACCTCAAAACACACAAAGCCTTATCCATTATTCCCAATATACCCCTGCTCCACACATGCAAAGCACTGCTCACTTTGAACACCCTGTTACCACTGTTCCTCAGGTCCAATATGTTCAAGCTCAAGTTCCCCAGGTTCAAGTGCAACCTTCACCACAAGTTACACAAACCACTGCTCCCGTGGAGGCCAGTCAACAGAGTTTCTTTACTCAATGTTTTGTTGATTGGAGTAGCTTACCTGAGGAACTCACTGATGAAAACTTTGCTCTAGTTGCTAATCTTGAAAAGAAACATGATGATTTCTGCTTGATGGCAGTAGATACAATAGTTGAGGGTGTTGAGTTTGGGGAAGTAGAGTCCAGTTCTAATGAGGTTTGTGTTAATGATGAAAATATATTTCAGAAAAAGTTGGTGTGGAAGTGAAACCTCTGTTTGACCCATGGGATTCCAGTGTATGTGTGAAGGAGAATGTGATTATGCCATGATGACTGCTGCTAAGGTATCACCTCAAGTCCTTAAAGACTTACGCTCAGATAAATGCATCATTGCTTTTACTACTATCAAAGAGGTGAATAAAAATCTTAGAAACAAATTTTTGATGATGAAATACAGTTTGAAAAACTTTCAAAAGAGTTAAAACCAAAACTGTTTGAAAATGAATCTGAAATCAGTAGTCTTAAACATGAATCCAGCATAACCAAAGATCAACTCCAAACTATGATACAAAAATATCAGAGTTGTAAAAAGGAGCTTGAATCTACCCAAATCACTTGTGAAAAATGGGTAGAATCATGTAACGGTTATGAGGTAATGTTGGAAAACTATATCAAAAGCAATGTGAAATTTGGCATTGGTTTTTGAAAAAATGACCAAGTTTCTCAAAACACTACTGTAAATGAGTCTGGGGTGGTGGCAATTATCCCCACAAATTTGGATGGTCAAGAAATCAAAGTCACTGATCAAAATGGAAAGAAAATTATTATAGAAAGACATGAAGGATCCTCAACTTTTGAGGAAATTGAAAAATATCAATTTTGTTGGTGCATAATGTCTATGTCTTAGTCTTATACCGGGTCAGTATAGAATAGAGCTGAATAGGCTAGTCGTATGAAATATTTATGTAATGATCTTACAAGTTCGCTCATATTGACATGTTGAGTCAAGCTCGGCCGAACTTGCTAAGGCAAGTTCGGGCGAACTTAGGTCTCCTTATAGCGAACTTGTACATCTATATATACCTAACTAGCCTCTCTCATTTGAAACTTTGGCATTTTGGAGGCGAAGCTCTGTCAGTTGACGTTTGATCAATAAAACTGATGTTAAACTGATTAATTCTTGTCTATTGGTAAACCCGACGTAATATTTCCGCTATTATGGACGTTAGATATCAAATTTAGGTTCCTTAGCATCAAGGATAGGTCCTACAAGTGGTATCAGAGCTAGAACAGCCTGATTTGATAGTATAAAGACAAAAACACTTCTATTTCTACTCCATTCTTCTATTTTTCTTAACCTTTTCATCAAAAATGAAGAATTCACGGTCAAAATCTTTTCAACTTTGAATATATCATATAAAATACAACAAAGATAAACCCTTGAAAGATTGGAGACCAAATTCAACCGAATTGATGTCAAAATTTTGAAAAAACCATGTTTGACAAAACCAAGTTCATCGAACTTGTTAGCCAAGTTCGGCCGAACTTGGACTAAAAAGTCACTTTTCAGGTATTTTTTACTAAGTTCGCTCGAACTTGAGTGAATTTTGAGAGTTTTTCTGCTTAGTTCCCTCAAACTTACAAGGATTTCATTGATATTTTATCAAGTTCTACCGAACTTGATAAAATTCAAAGAACTTTCAACTAAGTTCGCCCGAACTTGCGAAATACTTATCAAATCTCAAGTGCAAGTTCGACCGAGGTTGTTAAAAGAAATTTTTCAAGTTAAAAACTCACAAGTTCGACCGAAGTTGTGAATAAAGCTGAGAATTCTTCGTTTCCACTACAAGTTCGACCGAACTTGTAGTAAAACTAACATTTTCAAAAGTTTTTGAGTATTTTCAGTGTACACGTCTCGTTATTCAAAATGGATGATATTCAAAGAGCTTATATGTCCGGAGCTAGTTCATCAAATGCCAAGGTGATCCAACAAGTTAATCTTGAAAACAAGATGGGCACGACTGTTAAACCGCCAAAGCTAATGAGCATGGACAAGTATGAAGGATGGAAAGAGAAATTTACTTATTGGGTTCAAGCCATGCACTTCCTAGGCTGGGTACAGTTCCGTTGGACGAACATCAGCAAGTTCTGGAGAAATACAAGTACTCCACGACACAGAAAGAAGAATACATTGCTGAGAAAAAGATGATCAGTCTTATCCAACAATCTGTTAAAGAAGATATTCTCGTATTGCTACCGGAATACACAACTACAAGAGATCTCTGGCTCTCACTTCAAAAGAAGTATCAAGGAAGCACGGAGATGATTAAGAGCAAGAAAGCTCTCATTATAAAAGAGTTTGATATCTTCAACATGCTGAAGGGTGAGACCATGAAGCAGATGATTGAACGCTTCTGTCATCTTAAAGTCCAAATGCGAAGACACGGTCTCGAGAAGACAGAACAAGAGTACATCGATAAGCTTGTAGACGCTCTACCAGATAGAGAATGGACTACTTACTTAATGGTTCTGAAGGAAAGCGAAAAATGGGAATTCTTCAAGCTGTAAACATTTATCGATAAACTCGAAGGCCATAAAATGAACTCCTGAAGATTGCAAAGTCAAAGAACGCTAATGTTGTTCAAGATGTTGGTTTGTACTACAAGAGTGGAATACAAGATAACATTTCAAGCCCAAAGATTCAGACAACATTCAAAGCAAGTGTGAATTCTTCAAACAATTCGCAGCAGAATCAGAATCAATCATATCCTCAATATGATCAAAGTCCACAGTCTTCATTCTTAAGCACTGGTTCAAATTCGTCTTATCAAAGTCAAGCAAATCAGAAACAACAAACAAATTCTGATTCAAATGTATTCAAACGTAACATCGCTGTTAATTTGAATAATGTTGTTTCTGAGCAAACTGCTAAGCAACACATGGCACTTCTCATCACTGTTCTAGAATCGTATGAAAGTCTTGTAGCTGGGAAAATCGACAATCCCGAGATGACCGCCGAAGACTATGATCAGGTGGACGAAGAAGAACTTTAGTTGATGGATATCAAGTGGTGTTTAGCATCTATTATCCGAAGAGCCACAAAGTTCGTTGCTCTCACAGGCCGAGAATCGGAAAATCAAGCAACAAACTAGGTTTTGACAAGACAAAAGTAACGTACTTCAGATGTCGCCAAAAGGGACATTTCAAGAGAGAATGCAAAAATCCTGAAGCAACGGGAAATCAAAGTCCATTCGGAGGAGGCAACGAGTATTACAAGAAGTCACTTCAGTACAAGCCTTTCCCGAAGAAGACTCAGGTTGAAATCCAAGAGAAGCCAAATAGTAGTAACACTAAAAAAGCTATGGTTGCATCAAACGAAGATGATGGTTTTGACTGGAATTCTTATATCGGTAAAAAGACCGGAGTTGCATTGATGGCACAAATCGTTGAAGATACATCTGCCGAAGACGCAACATCTTTAGAGAATATTCTACTGGAACAGTATTTGCATCAACAACAAGAAGAAGAGGAGTATATCCACATGCAGAAACAAGGAATTTTATCTCCTAACTCTTGTGATAGTTTTGCAGGTCACTTTGATGGAAGTTCTCAAGAACAAGTTGCTGAGGAGAAGTCTTTGCTGAAGAAGTCATTGATGTTACTCAAGAAGTGAATGCCGAAAACCTCAAG
Source organism: Scalesia atractyloides (assembly GCA_947069175.1). NCBI lineage: Eukaryota > Viridiplantae > Streptophyta > Magnoliopsida > Asterales > Asteraceae > Scalesia > Scalesia atractyloides. The sequence continues at coordinate 37,896,503 of CAMTDV010000030.1, forward strand.
GATATTGCCGATAGAGCTTTGATGGCAAATCTAACCAAGGTAGGTCCAGAGGTAAATGAAAGTGTCAAAGTACAAGTTGTAGAGGTTGAGAAACCTTGTACAAAATGTATTAAACCATGTATTGAATGTGCCGAAAAATCAAAGATCATCGCTGAAATCAATGTGCATAATGAACTTTTAAAATATGATTATCGCACAATGAAAGAAGCGTATGACAAAATGAAAGATGATTATGGCAGGCTCGATCGAAACAATGTCGAACAACACGACACGGTGAGGATGCTAAAAGGAACAGTAATGGATAAGCAAAAAGCGATTAATATCTATACTAACACCATTGCTGAAACTAAGCAACAACTCCAGGACATGAAAATTGAAATAGAGCGTGTTCAACAACTTTTGAGAAGTTATACGTGTAACGCATATGTCATTGATCACATCCTTCCGACAATTCCATCAGAAGAGAAACCTAAAAAGAAAACTGGTAAAGAATATAACAATGTTCCTCCACCCCTATGCGAGAAGTATTGTCGCAAATCCGCTGATGGGATGGATAAAGCACTCAACATTGAGTTCTTATCTGAAAAGAAAACTGAGTTGCCAGAGAACATTGATGTAATCTATACTAAATCTGATAATGATAATGTTGTGGTTAAGAAAGTGGTTAAAATGTTCTGAATGATTCTGATGAAGGCAGCTTTAAAAGCGCTGACTCGAGTTCAAAGAATTCTGATTCACAGTCCGAAGATGACGATACATCATCGGAGAATGATCTATGTGATGATCCTAATGTTGTAATGTACAAGATTAAGGAATCTGATAGATTATACTTTGATGACAGTTTTCCAATTCAAAACATGAAGGAAGAATTGTTAGACAAATTCTTTAAACTCGTGGAAGTCACATCAGATGATCTGGAGATTAATGAAAAGAAATTCTATTCCAAACCTAAAAGAAATAACTACCGAAGGAGTGGTGGTGATCATCCGGAAAACCGGAGAGCTGGGTTGGGATTAGAGGAATCGGATGAACCTAAAAAGAAAACGTCACCATTTCATGAATACAAGAATAAAAACATGAATTTTGTATATGGGACGAACACGGTTCATGAGGAAAGTTTGATTGCCAAACAATCAAATGATGAGTTTAAGAAACAGAAAGAACTTCGAGATAAAGCCAAAATTGCAAGTGGTGCCAAAACAATTGGTGTAAAACCCACTAAAGGACATCCACATGATTCTCGGACATGTTTCAAGTGCAACGAAATTGGTCACATTGCACGCCAATGTCCGAAATCAAAGCCGGCTAATCTTCGAAGGAAAGAAAGTTCAAATGTTGTGAAAGCGAAGCAACCAGAGTTTGTAAAACCTGTAAAGATTTTAAAAAGAAATGAATCAAAAGCTGAAGTTAAACCTAAAACAGAAAAGAAGTTTGAAAATTCAATTTTTGAAAAAGGTGAAACTTCAAAAGCTAATGAAAACAAGTTTTACATCAAAAAGGCTAACATCAAATCTCAAGCATGGATTGCAAAGAAACGGTCAACAACATCTGATGTTATTAAGTCTGAGCCTGTAAAGATTGATAACATAAAAGAATCAAAATATGAAATTGAAACTAATATTGTCAAATATACAAGTGGTAACAGTTTGAAAGATAAAAAGACAGTATGGTTTTCAAACACAAACATCATAAAAAATTCAGATGATGAATTTGAATTTGATTCTGCCGATGAATGTGAATTTGATTACGATGATGGTTATCCAATTCAACCCAAGACCAAAAAGGATTAGGTCGTGCTGTTTAACTAATTGTTGAAATGTGCAGGGGCTCTAGAGATCCGTACTTTCTAAGTGGATTTTGGATAGTGGAGCTTCCAGGCATATGACGGGAATGAAAGCGTTGATATTCGAGATAAAAGCTATCAATGGTGGATATGTTAGATTTGCGGGTAACCAGGGTGGAAGGATAGTCGCCGAGGGAAAACTCTCCAATGGCGTTGTTTCATTCGATCGTGTGAATTATATTGCAGAGTTGGAGAATAATCTTCTGAGCATATCGCAGATTTGCGACAAGAAGTTCACGGTGCATTTCAATGACAAAGAATGTATTATCTTGAAGCCGGGATTCAAAATACCATATGAGTGGATTCTGATGCGAGCACCACGAGAGAATGATCTATATGTTCTTGATATGGGTGTCGCTACCACTTCATCAAAATCAGCGCAATGTTTTGTTATAAAGGCTACTGAAAAGAATTCTATTCTTTGGCATCGTAAGATGGGGCATATTCATTTGCGAAAAATGAATTTCTTGGTTCATAATGATCTTGTAGAAGGTATAAATCTTCGGAGTTTTCATATGTCTGATCACTGCTTAGAATGTAAAAAGGGAAAGCAGATCAATAAATCTCATCCGAAGAAAATTCTGAACTCAATCAAGTTGCCATTAGAACGTCTCCACATGGACTTATTTGGTCCTGTAAATGTTCGAAGCATCTCAGGAGACTTATATTGCTTGGTTGTGACAGATGACTATTTGAGATATTCGTGGGTATTCTTTCAGGAATCAAAAGACGAAACGTTAGAGAACTTGGTGATTCTGTTTAATAAACTTGAGAATCTTTATCATCTGCCGGTCAGACGCATTAGAAGTGACAACGGCACAGAGTTTAAGAATAACAAAATGAAGGACTTTTGCAACGCGAAAGGGATATTGCACGAGTTTAGTGCTCCCTATACTCCACAGCAAAACGGAGTAGCTGAACGGAAAAACAGAACTTTGATTGAAACTGCGAGAATCATGCTTGCAGATTCTAAATTTCAAGTCAGCTTCTGGAGTGAAGCGGTTGCTGCGGCTTGCTACACGCTAAACAGAGTTCTCACTGTCAAACCAACAAAGAAAACATGTTTTGAGATGATAAACCGATGGAAGCCAAATTTGAAATTCTTAGAACCATTTGGTGTGCCATGTACTGTAATCGATCAAGATGGCAAATTCAGAGCTAAATCTCTTGAAGGTTTCTTTGTCGGATATGCGAGTCCGTTAAGAAGAGTATATATTCCTTCATTGAGAAAGGTTATTGAAGCACAGCACGTGGATTGTTTCAACTATACGGATCCTATTCAAAGGAGAGGTGATGCGTGGCTGTTCAACTATCAAGGCCTTTGGAAGTCATTGGATTTGCCGGAAGAACCGTATGAGAAGAAGTTGTAGCGTTATACTATCTTCAACAGTCGGCGAATCAAGAACAAATCATTAGACCAATTGTGGTTAATCAACCCACGTTGGATTCTTCATCTTCCGGAGCAGGTCCAAGCAATAGCAGTGGTGTTCAAGTTGAAAACACTTCTGAAGCAGAAGTAACACCTGCTACACCTCAAGTGAATGCTTCTAATGAACCAGAAACTACAACATCAGGTCCCAACATGCCTCAGAATCAGAAATCTGACTCAGATGAAGCACCGACATTTGATGCTGATGATGAAACTTCATCGGATGAAGAAGTTGAGCATATTTCTAACATGTTGAATCAATCTGCTAGTTCGAGAAATCAGAACGAAGCTTCATCAAGTACTCCTAATGTTGATGTGAACAGTGATCTGATTGTTTCAAATCAGCAAAGTTCAGTTGATGTTCCAACAAAAGAAATGCCGCGATCATATTCGTACCATCCTTCAACTAATATTATGGATAATTACAAACTGGTGTGCGTACTCGAAACCAAATCTAAAAGCACTTTGTTGTTTCTACACCCGAGTTGCACCAGCTCAGAATTACTGCTACTACTCATGTTTCATTTCTCAAATAGAGCCAAAGACAGTAAATGAGGCTTTGGCTGACGAGAATTGGGTGATAGCAATGCAAGAAGAACTTTTACAGTTCGAGAAGTTGGGTGTTTGGAAGCTTGTAGACTTGCCACCAAAGAAGAAAGCTATTGATACAAAGTGGGTCTTAAGTGTAAAAGAGACGATCGGGGTGTAATAGTCAGAAACAAAGCTCGGATGGTTGTCAAGGGATTCCACCAGCAGGAAGGTATAGATTACACGGAGGTATACGCACCGGTTGTGCGATTAGAATCTATCCGCATTTTCCTAGCGTTCGCAGCTCGGAAAGGATTTAAGGTGTACTAGTTGGATGTAAAATCTGCATTTCTCTACGGTAAAATTCGTGAACAAGTGAATGTCGGCCAACCACTAGGTTTCGTCGATCCACTAAACAAGAACAAAGCATTTCTTCTGGATAAAGCTTTGTACGGTTTACACCAAGCCCCGAGAGCTTGGTACGAGACGTTATCACAACATCTCGTAGGAAATGGCTTTATACGAGGCACAGTGGACATCACTTTGTTTACCAGAGAAGTTGGATCGCATCTGATAATTGTACAAATCTATGTGGATGATATCATTTTCGGTTCTACGGATGACAGTCTGTGCAAAGAGTTTGAAAAGATCATGAAGAAGAAATTTGAAATGTCCTCGATGGGCGTAATGAAGTTTTTCTTAGGTCTTCAAGTGGATCAGCTTCCAGACGGGATATTCATTCATCAGACTAAGTATGTTCTCGACATTCTGAAAAAGTTTGAAATAGATTCTTTGAAGCCGCTTTCGATGCCACTGGCAATGAACCATGGGATTTGCGTAGACGAGACGGGAACAAAAGTTGATGAAACACTTTATCGATCGATGATAGGTTCACTGATGTATCTGACGGCATCTCGCCCAGACATCATGTATCCTACTTGTTTATGTGCGAGATATCAGTCAAGTCCTTGAATGTCACACATGCAGATAGTAAAGCGAATCCTTCGTTACTTAAAGGGATGTCCTAGCATGGGCTTATGGTATCCTAAAAACGACAATTTTGACTTAACTGGATACGCTGACTCAGACTTTGGAGTGGACAAGCTGAACTCGAAATCTACAACTGCAGGATGCCAGTTCTTTGTAACGCGTTTGGTAACGTGGCAGTGTAAGAAATAGACCACGATCTCTCTCTCAACCTGTGAAGTGGAATACATTTCTGCTTCCAGCTGTTGCTCTCAAATCCTGTGGATTCAGCAACAGATGAGGGATTATGGCCTGCAGTTTCTTGACACGCCTTCATTTGTAGATAACAAAGCAGCCATCGATATAACTAAAAATCCGGTTCATCACTCACGTACAAAACACATTGAAATTCGTTACCATTTCATTCATGATTGTTATGAAAAGAAATTAGTTTGAATAAAAAATCCACACCGACGAACAAAGGGCTGATTTTATACCAAAGCATTTCCATTAACAAGATTTAAATATCTGATGCGGCTTAACGGTATTAAAAATTTTCTTACAGGTGCGGAAGCTGAGGTTGAATACGGATCGGATGACGAATTCACGTAATCTGCATTGGTTTGTATGGTTTGTAAATATCTTTCTACTTTAGTATTTCTTAAAAAATCTAAAATCCAAAAATATGTTTTTTATTTTAGGGGGAGAAATATTTGGGAAAATACAAAAACATAAGAAAATTTTCAAAAATGTATAAAAACATTGAAAAAGACAAAAAGAATTCGGTGTCACAAAAAAGAAATGATAGTACATCATTGAACTATCACAGTATGCTAAAGAAATGTAAAGTTTTAAAAGTGATAAACGAGTTTTACTGTGGATGTGCCGATAGGCTTAACACGTTCGGTAAACTGTTTTCGAGATATAAACTAAATTTAGCAACTGCTTAATCATGTGGATTAACATATCTTGGATATATGGACTTAGTACTCCGAAATTTCGTTTGAGAGATTGCCTGATTCTGAGATACAAGGTCTTTATAGATAGTTGATATCTGGGGTATTATACAAGTTCTTCTGATTTTGCGAAAGCAATAGCCAAGAACTTCTATAATACCTTTCGCTAAAAACCCTAAACTGCATGCAATATTGAAAAGTATCGAAAGATCTAATCATTTGCAGTGCTAAAAACATTCCTTAAGTGGAACACACCTTAAAGATGAGCCTTCATCTTTTTGTCTGTACGGTAGTACTAACCTGAGCTCTCAAGGTCTCGCATTACCCAGATACAGATATCAATTATGCTATATTCACCTGTAAGATGAAATCTAGGGAATCTTGATACGGGAGTATATTCAAGAAGTGGGAACCACAGATAAGTCAAATTTCATAAATCTTACCTTAACATATCTTGAAACAGTTGAGAAACATGGTAAAGTTTACGAGGACAAACATATCGATAATCTAGGTAAACGAGTTTAAAGCTTAAAAGTCATCTAAAGGTCAACGGTACTGGTGATATGTCTCATACAACTGATATGATCCTTTAGACACGAATTCACAAAAATATGTCTGTAAATATGTTTGTACATAGTTTACACTGTCCTGTAAATAGTTTATCAGCTTTATAGATTAAAACTAAAAAGATTTTCAGTGTGTTTTAGCATAAAATTACAAAAATACAAAAAGATTTTATTTCTACATTGTTTTCAGCAAACCAATCTTGGAGAACGGGTCTTCGAAGTCTGGTAAGATGCTAGAACTGGTGGGAATCTCTTTGACAACGGGCTGGGAGCTAATCTCTAAAATCTGAAAAGCCGAAACAATTTGGACTCGACAGTTTGTTCGTAACGGGTCAAACCAGGGTCATTAACTTGAAACTTTGTTTTTGAAAATATCAACAATTTGTTCATAACGGGTCAAACCGGGGTCATTAACTTGGACTCGGCAGACAAATCGGTTAACCGAGGTCATTAGCTTGGACTTAGTCAACTGAGTGGATTTTCATAACTTGTAAAAGTTGAAAAGTTCAGGGTTAAATTGCAAAATCTTGAAAAAGTTTGAATTTGTGTTTGGCAAGTTCGGCCGAACTTGCTAAACTGATCAAAGTTTAACTTTCAGCAAGTTCGACTGAACTTGCAAGAGATGACTGCTTGTTTTTAAAAGCTAAGTTCGCTCATACTTATGACGGGCTTATTAACTTGGGCTCAGCAAGTTCGCCCGAACTTGCCAGGGTATAAGTACCTAAGCAAGTTCGGCCGAACTCATTTGTGCAAGAACAAGATACTGAGCAAACTTAAGCATTTGAGATTTTGAGCGATTTTGGCAAGATCGTACCGTTACTCTGCCCAAATTCCAGTTGTTTTTGGTAATTAGCACACCAACTACAATGTCTGAGGTATTGATTTAGACTTTGAACCGTGGATTGAACCGTATTTGAAATTTCAGATCTAAAAACTTAAAAATTGATAGATCTAGGGGCTTAATGAAAGAATTAAACATAAAATCTTGATAATGAACTAAAATCGACCATGGATTCAACATGAATTAGATAATAATGGTTGATTTTAGACTTGAGCAGGTTTGGTGTGTTGAAGGAGACGACAAGTTCGGCCGAACTTGTTGTCAAGTTCGACCGAACTTGCATAAAGAACTTGTTAATAAATCAGAACAAAACTAACTAAAGCATAAGTTCGACCGAACTTTCCTAAAAATGTTTTTGAAAGATTATATGGAAGTTCGCCCGAACTTGGGTTGGTGAAATCTAAAAAAGTGTTATGAGTATAAGTTCGTCCGAACTTATACTTGAATTTTGAACATGTTGTTATTATATGTTCGGGCGAATTTGAATAAAGTAGATTGTTATAACACTCATCAAGTTCGCCCGAACTTGATGTAAGTGTTAAAAAAATTGAACTTTCTTCCTTTTCTTGCCTTTTGTTTGAGGAGACCCTGTAGTCTTTGTCGAAGAAATAGTTGCAGACTTTACACGTTTAGCTTTTTGAAACTTTTCTTGTAAGAAATAGTTGCAGACTTTACACGTTTAGCTTTTTGAAACTTTTCTTGTAAATACAAGAAAAGTTTCAAAAAGCTAAACGTGTAAAGTCTGCAACTATTTCTTCGACAAAGACTACAGGGTCTCCTCAAACAAAAGGCAAGAAAAGGAAGAAAGTTCAAAAAGCTGTCAGTAAACGTTATAAAGGAAAGTTGAAGAGTGCAGAAGTTACACAAAAACCTTCTGGCGCACAGGAGAAAGAAGTCACACAAGAACCTTCTACACAAGAACATCCTGTTGTTGTTTCAAGTGAAGCTGAAAGGCCAGGAGCTACACAAGAACCTCTTGTGTCTGGTTTATTAGAAGTTCCTACTATTCAATCACCGGTTGCTCCAACGACTTCAAATCTTGAAAGTTCTACTCCAAGGAAGTCTACACCAAAGGCTGCTACTCCAAAGTCAACACCAAAATCTTCAGGGCCTAATCTATTTGGTGATATGCATAATGATCCAATTAGTCTGCAAGATCTAAATGATTTCTTTCAAGAGACGAATGTTGAACTTCTGGAAAAACATGTGAAGGTGTTAGAAGAAAAAGTGGCAAAGAATGAGGAGGAGAAAGCTGAGCTTATTCAGAAAATGAATCAAAGCAATGTTGAAAAAAAGATGTTTGACGATAAAGTGAACGTGTTAGAGAATGAGCGAGAATATTCAAAGCTTTGATCGAAAGTTTGCAGGATGCAAATGAAAAGCTGCAGACATAAATCACAAATTTAATGTCAATCCAAGCTCTAAATGATCAAAGATTTTCCAGGATGCAGAAAGTTTTATCTAACTCTCTGGGAATTGATTTCATCAAAGAATATGATCGTCTGGATCAACAAGAAGCTAAAGAACGATCTGAGAAAGAGTTAGCTGCGAGTGGTAAAGGTAAAGGGGTTGAAGGTGAAACTCCTAAGTTTTCTGAAGCTGCAAAGAAATCTGTTGAAGAGAATGTTGTTATAGCTTCCAAATGCAATATTCCAAAGGTTGTTGACGAAACTGCAAACCTTCTGATCCTGTTATAGTTTCTGAAAATAAGGATGATGATGAAGCTGAAGATGAGGATAAAGAAGATGAGGAAAAGAAAGATGATTCTGAGTATGAAGATTAGAATGTTGCTGACGATGACAATGATGATTATCAGGGTGGTGTTGGTCTGAAAATCACTGAAGCTAAAGTTTCAAGTGAATTTGATTTTTCTTCGCTGATGGTGATGAATCAAACAGAATGGATGATAAAAGTGAGGGGGAGTCAGGGCAGAAGGGCCAACTGATGAAATTGATCTGTTGAATGTTGAAAGATTTGTAAAGCCGGTTGTTGTAGTACCTTCTAAGCCTTTATTATTGATGTTAGAGCATAATATAGAGGAAGGCGAGTATGTGCACAACTATACAAAGGAAGATTTGGAAAAGTTAGTTGAAGTTGATGCTAAAGATTTAGAGTTTGATTTTGAAGAAGACGTTGATAAAGTATGAAGCGGTTAAAGGATTCAGATATTGGAAGCCATTCATTCTAGGTCGCCGAATCAAGACTAACAAAAAGGCGGGTGAAAAAGACATTACGTTGATAATGAAGCGACCTAGGGCAATGAGAAACATGCTGTTGATGCCGATTGAGTAGAACTTCTATCCATTGTTCAAGTGGTGGCAGATAGATCCATCTACTTGCGAAGCTGTTATTGTGCTACGATTCAAAGAACATTTGGATATTGCAAAGGAAAGGGTTGAAATGCTTGGTTCTCAGGGCATGAGGGGGTTATGGAGAATGATCAGGATTTTAGATCCTACGTGGTTGGTTAACTGCTCGAGAGAAGATATCAAAAGCCTTTTCTACAGCAAGATCGTATTTGAAGAACATGAAAAGGTACAAGCTATGCAGTTACAGAAAGTTGTGAATGTTTGCTATGCGCATGAAGTAAATTCAGGAAAGATGTGGCAAACAAGTTGGAGAGAATTAGAAAGAGTTGAATTTCTAAAAGAGGAGAAGCGTCTTAAAGCGATTCATGAGAAAACAAGGAAGGCAAGTATTAGAAGATTTCAGTATATGAACAAGGTGCCTCCTACAGACCAGACGCCGGATCCTAAGCAAGAACGACGAAAGAATCCATTTAAGAACTTCTTCGGTCGTGTGCGTTAAAGTATATTATGAAGACAGAGTTTTGAAGACTGATATAAGACGAAGACGATATCTAAGGGGGAGTCTGTTGGTGCATAATGTCTATGTCTTAGTCTTATATCGAGTCTTTATAGAATAGAGCTGAGTAGGCTAGTCGTATGAAATATTTATGTAATGATGTTACAAGTTCGCTCATATTGACATGTTGAGTCAAGTTCGGGCGAACTTAGGTCTCCTTTTAGCGAACTTGTACATCTATATATACCTAGCTAGCCTCTCTCATTTGTAACTTTGGCATTTTGGAGGCGAAGCTCTGTCAGTTTGTACTCTTGACGTTTGATCAATAAAACTGATGTTAAACTGATTAATTCTTGTCTATTGGTAAACACGACGTAATATTTCCGCTATTATGGACGTTAGATATCAAATTTAGGTTCCTTAGCATCGAGGATAGGTCCTACAAATTTAAACCTACATGGTCTGATGAGTGTGACATTCTTGAAAATTTCAAGCCAATGGACTTTACAACCACTGATGGGGTTAAGCACCCAAAGTCAAGATCATTTCTTTGAAAGATCTTCCAGCAGATTTTACAACATTTGCTGACAAAAAGTCTGAAAAGGAAAGAAAAAGGAAAAGATATCAAACTTGTTCAGTGATTTATGTGAAAAGAAGAATCATGTTACCAAAAACTATTTTCTTTTAAAAGCTTATGATATGAACAAAACAAGTGTGACTATTGATTCACTCAACTGCACAATCAAGAGTGTTTATATCAAAAAATTTGATGTCAAAAGAAATGAGTATAAATCTAAAACACTTGAGAGTTCAAGAAAAGAAAAGACCAAGCAGACCTTTGAACCTATCCAAACATCTGTTACTAAACGATTGAACAAAACCTCTGCTCCCAGAGAGGTACATGTAACAAGTTTCCAAGAGGACATGACCAACCACCTTATCAAAAGGTACCACTCAGTTATGAGGTCTACAAAAGACCATCAAAACCTATAGTGAACAGGCATCCTCATGGTTACAATCATTAGATAAGAGAGGGTTCTCAATAGATGTTACAAAGATCTATTCACAACCCTTACCATTCTTCTGAATTTGAGGTTGGAATGTCTATGACCCCATCCAAAGCCATTTTGGCTTTGGAAACCCACCTAAACTATGTTACACATGTGCATGCAGCTTCTATTTGCATTGATAGTTTATGGTATGTAGATAATGGAAGCTTGTTGGTGCAGGTTTGTGACAACAGCTTTTAGATTCAGGTCTTTGGATATCTTGTAATTGGTGAAATGATAAACGGTTATCGGGTTTAGCTTTGTATTAATGAATTAATAGTGATTGGGCCAAACCAAACCCACATTGAGGGAATGGTATGTGAATTGGGCCTGTCCAATTCGCAGGCTTGTGTGAAACCAGCCCAGAATGCATGTCTTGTGTTATATAAATAATGTTATGCATTAGGGTTAGGGTTAAGCACTTGAAATCAATTTACAGAGAGTTTAGCAAGAGAGCAAAAGCGTGACTATTGTGGTGGACGAATTTGTGAGTGCTAGGATCTTAGGATTGATTGCTAAACAGTTTGTTTGAATAACAGTAAAGATCAGTTGCTTCGGTTTTACATTATTCTGCTTCTGCACCTTTCTGTGACAATCTGATCTAGAGGATTCCGCACGATAGATTAGATAAACGATTCTGTGACGATCCATAGCATTAAGGGGACCTACATTTGGTATCAGAGCACTGGGCTCTAGATTGGCTTGGTTCAGAATTGTTTGGTGTAGAAAACTAGGGTTTTTGGGAGTGTTGAAGGCTGCTGTGAATTTGGAGGCTGCTGTTTGGTGTTCCTGCATTTTTAATTCTGTTGTTTTTGCAGGATTTTGGAAAAATTTTGGCTGAAAAACTTGAAGATTCGAAGATTTGTTCTTCGTGGTCTTCTTTTTGTTCTTCAGTTTTTATTTAAATTTGCTAATTTTGGTTGTTTGATTTTGCAGGATTGTGTTAGAAAAGAGATAACATCTTTCCAAGATTTGATAAATCCCTAAAAATCGGATTTGTTGTTGGCCTGGATTGCTGAACAAGTTACTTCTAATTTCGCAGATCAGATCCGGCGTGTTTGCTGAATCGCGTATTTAACAATTACGCAGTCTGGACCTGCGTAATTGACTAGGCAGCATTTTTAAATCCAAAGGCGACTTTGGTAACCGTCTTAAAAGTCCTCAGTGACATTATTACGATGATCGGCGAATTTACTAGTCGTCATAATATTGAACTGATCAGGCGGCGAATTAACCAGCGAAATTAACTCAGCGGAGTGGTCTTGGCTTGCGTATTTGGAGTTGGACTCAACAAAATTAACTAGGACTCACCTGCGTAATTAACCCCTGGACTTTGACTTGCTAGTGTAATTGACCTAGTGAAATTAATTTTGAGAGGTGGATTAATTTTGGGGGTGCGTATAGTGTAATTAACGTTTTCGCAAATAGAGAACTATCCGTAAGGAATTGGTCTTGGCACGGAAATTCTGAAAAAGGTTTTCGACATATTATATCATTAGATTCGTATCGTCAAGACGAGTCTAACGGTGTAATTTAGTAAAAACAATTTTCAGACAGTTTTTAACCGTTTTTAGCGAGCCGATTCGTTAAAAATCTCGAATATGTCGAATTTGAACAACTTGTTGAGAATGGAGCATGAAGTTGGCACGACAAAAAACCGCCAAAGATGATGAAGGTAGTTACCTGTGGAAAGACAGGTTTCAGTCATTTGTTGAGTATCAGGACACGAGAATGTGGATCTGTATTGTCGAAGGTACACAAACCCAACTCACGAGTTCGAAGGTAGACAACGGGTCACATCTTATGTCAATATGGAGGAGATAGACAAGAAGATGTATGAAGCTGAAAAACGTGCTCTAGCTGCTATCAAAATGTCTCTACCAGATGAAATTAAACACACCTTTAAGAGGTACACGAGTTCAAAAGAGATGTGGGATGCATTAGAGAAGCGTTATCAGGGAAATGCTGATGTGAAGAAAAACAAGATTGAATAGCTAAAGAAACAATTTGCTGTTTTTAAGTGCATGAAGAACGAGTCCCTAGAAGATATCATTACAAGGTTTTATCATCTGATGACGGAGATAGATAATTATGATATAGAGGGATACAGTGATACTGAGATCAATGACAAGTTGCTAGATGCTCTGACTACTAAATGGGATATTTATACGCTCATGATCAAGAGAGAAGCTGATTATGCGACTATGGACATAGAATAAGTTGTCGGGAAGCTGAGAGCTTACGAGATCAACATGAAGAAGAAGGAAACAGGTTATGATCAGGTTCAAGATCCGGGAGTTTACAAAGGCATTCCATCTTCATCTTCTCACAACGCTTCAAGTGACTCAGCAACGGCATTTCTCTCAAGTGAATGTGAAAATGCCTTTGATGATAATGGTGAATTGTGTTTTGTTGCCTCAACGAGAGGTTCAAATGCAGGGAAGAGACAACTAGAACAGCAGCAGATTGGATCCAATAATAGCAGGATTCCAAATTCTATGCCCATGAGTGTGAAATCAGCTGAGAATCAACTGGCGCTCCTTGCCTCGTTTCTTGCTTCATATCAGAATTATATACAAGGCAAGATAACAGATCCAGCAACACTAGACGAAGATTATGAGCAGATTGATCCAGATGATTCGGATGAGATGGATATTCAGTGGCAGATGGCCATGATAACTCTCAGGGCTAAACGGTTCATGAACAGAACTGGGAGGAAGTTTATTGGCAAAAGGGTTGGATTCGATAAATCCAAGGTTCGATACTTTAAATGTCTAAATCTTGGGAATTTTGCTAGAGAGTGCCAAAGAAAACAGGAGAATCACAAAAATCTTCCCCATTTCATAATTCATCTAATCAAAGTTCATCCAATGGTGCATCACGTGCACTTGTTTACACTACTTCTCCTGATGGTTCACATGATTGGAGTCTTCACCTTGAAGATGATGAAACCATAACACAAGCTCTAATGGCAGAGATCGTTACTATGATCAAAGAAGGTCAACAAGATGAGGGGGAAGCTAGTGATGTTGTTCATGAGGAGAGTTCTGAAGAAAAGATTGTAACTGATCAAGTTGCAAGTGAAGAAGCTGAAGTTGCTATAGAACAGATTGGTGCTGACCAAGTAAAGTCTAAAGAGAAACAGGCTGAAGAGGCATAGACTGATGATGTACAAGTGAAATTTTTCGAAGAAGAGAAGGTCAACGCCAATCTTGTTGCATTAATGGCCGATTTGTGTAAAGCTACTGGTGATGTAAGTTCACAACCAGTAAGTTCTGTCTGCATGAGTTGCTGTGAACTAAGAGGTACAGTTAAGAAGTTGTCCACACACAACCAAAGTCTGGTAAATGAACTAAATGGTCTAAAAGAATCAAACTTTTTCATAAAGAGAAAAGAGTCTCAATATCTAAAGAAAATAAAATCATGTGAAGTTGAAGTTAAAACCTTAACTGAAAAATTAAATAAAGAGCTTCAAGTGATAGATTTAGCACATGAGACTATGAGAGATAAAACAAAAGAATTGTCTGACAAGTGCCAAGAATTATCTGACGCACAAGTTAAGATAGTTGAGCTTCAAAGCAAGATAGACCAGTTCAGAAACACGTCTTTTGTAATGAATCACATGATGGGAAACTTAAAAAAGAGTACTGATCGAACAACGGTGTGATTTAATGAAGTTCCTCCACCTGTTAATCTGGACTATTCATTTTTACCACATGAAGATGATTTAACAGATTTTGTGTATGGCGCAGCTGTGGTTGAGCCGATGACTGTCGACTTACCTGATAGTTCCGTATCTGAGAATGATGTTTCTGAGTATGAAGTGGCTGATGTATAGAAGGAGACCAAGCAAGACTTTGCTTTCAAAAAATAAAAATACATCTTCCCAGTCTAAAAAACAACATTTTTTCTAAAAAGGTTAATTTTGTGAAAGGGGGTGACATGAAAAATGAGAATATTGTGATTGAAACAAAGTCAAATGAAAAGTTTGTTAAAGATAATATGAACAAAGGAAAATCAAAAGAAACAAACGTTGGTCCTTCAAAAACGTCGCCCAAGTCATCAGATCCATCAACTTCAAAGGTTTCACCTAAGACATCTTTTGCTAAAAGATCATGCTTTAATTGTCATACAAAGGGACATGTCGTCAGTTGTTGTCCTTACAAGAAAGGTGAAGCACCTTTAAAAGAAAAGAAGAAAGAAAAATCACCAGAAAAGAAGGGTGATTGTGAATTGAAGACATCAAACTCACCGAAGAAATCTGTTGTTAAAGACAAGGCTGAAAAAGGAAATCAATAATTTCCTCGTTTTCAAAGAAATCAACCAAGGTTTCAACCTGAGTCTCCAACTGGCAGATTCGACAGACCTAGAAGTAGTTCACCTAAAATGAATAATTGTAATGGTCAGTCAAATAATTTCAGAGGTCAAAGTTCACAACAAAGTCGATATCACACTAGTGGTAGTCGATTTTTTTACACTAATGAGTCAAGAAATTATTACAATCAAAATTTTCGATATCATTCGAGAGTTCACACTCGGGACTCGGGATTTCGAATCAGAATAGAGGTTTTCAAAATCAAAATTTCCAAAGGTCACAAAGTCCAAACATGTAGGAACCCTCAGGACCAGAGACCTAGTGGAAATTAAAAACCATTTCCATTAACTGGTCTGAGATCCAAGACTCCTACTAGGAGTGATGGATATAAGATGGATGTTTTGGTAGTTGATGAATTTGGAAGACCCAAGACCATTAAGGCTTGGGTCCCCCAAACTAACTAAATTTGTTTTGGTTTGTGCAGGAGCTGCTAAGGAGGCTGATCAACTTGTGGTATGTTGACAGTGGCCGCTCTAGGCACATGACGGGGGATAAGAGGTTGCTAAAAGATTTTGAAGAAATAAATGGAGGTTACGTGAATTTTGCAGGAGCAAAAGGTGGAAAAATTACAGGTCAAGGAAAAGTGACCAATGGGAAGATAACCTTGGACAAAGTTACCTATGTCGAGCAGCTCAAACAAAATCTGATGAGCGTGTCGCAAGTCTGTGACAAGGGTTACTCTGTCCACTTTACCAAGTCTGAGGCACTGGTGTTAACACCTGGTTTGATAATTCCTGATGATTGGGTAGTTATGCAAGCACCAGGGAAGAATGATACCTATGTTATGGACATGAGTGTACATGATTCTTCAGTGGTGACTACATGCTTGTTGTCGAAAGCATCTGAGGCGGAATCGATGTTATGGCATAGACGCATGGCACATATCCACTATCAAAAAATGAATTATATAATTAAAAATGGTTTAGTAAAAGGTGTGCCTATGCAGAAGTTTTCTGTGGATGATAAATGTCTTCCTTGTAAAAAGGGAAAGCAACACAGAAAACCTCAGAAGTCTAAAATAGTTAATTCCATTGCTTCTCCACTCGAATTACTTCACATGGATTTGTTCGGTCCAGTGAATGTAAGAAGTATTGGAGGAAAATATTATTGCTTAGTTGTTACTGATGACTTTTCTCGTTTTTCTTGGGTTTTCTTTCTAGTACAAAGGATGAGACAACATAAATGTTGATCAATCTTTTTGCAAAGTTAGAGAATCTACTTCAGACAAGAATAAAGCGCGTTAGAAGCGAAAATGGCACGGAGTTCAAGAATTAGTTGCTGGATATGTACTGTCTCTGCAAGGGGATATAGCATCAATTCAGTGCTCCATAAACACCGCAACAGAATGGAGTGGCAAAACGGAAAAACAGGACATTAATAGAAGCTGCTAGGACCATGATTTCTGATTCTAAGCTTCCTGTCATCTTTGAGCAGAGGCTGTGAATACAGCTTGCTATGTTCTGAATAGGGTTTTGACGGTTAAACGACACAATAAAACATGTTATGAACTTCTAAGAAACCGTAAACCAAATTTAGAAGGGCTCGAACCGTTTGGGCTTCCATGCACGATAATTAGAAATAAAAACCAACCAAAATTTGGTGAGGTCGCTGACGAAGGATTTTTCTTAGGTTCTGTCGACTGTGCACCAAACAAGAGAGTTTTTAATAAAACTAATGGTAAAATTGTAACGGTTTTTAATATCCAAATTATCACATATTCGCCCAAACAGTCCATCTTAGGTCCAGCCATCTTATATGATTATGCTCTATGCTTTGATTCTTTTAAATTTCTTGACTTTTCCGATGCAGGTGATTTAGAAGTAATTCATAGCTTGGCTCGGGATGAAGATGATCGTGCTTTTGGTCCGAGTTCAAGTGTTCCATGTGTCGATGCATCAGGATCTTCCTCAAATGCAAATGCAAATGCAGAAGCAGCGGATTCTAGTGACAGTGAGTCTGAACCTCTTGAGGGGGGGGGACTTTACTAATCCGTTTGCTGATCAACATGTTCAGGGGGAGATTGGATCAAATCTAGAGACTGACTTGGAAGTTGACACCATTGCTACAACACGAGCAAACAGAGATCATTCAATGGAGAATATTATAGGTGATCCGAATGCAGGTGTTCAGACAAGGAGAAGTATCGCAGAAGGTTCATGTATGTATGCTACGATTATAATGAAGTGTTTGCACCAGTTGCAAGGTTGGAAGCAATTAGGTTGTTTCTAGCTTTCGCATCATTCAAGGGCTTTAAAGTTTATCAGCTTGACATGAAGAGTGCATTTCTTTACGAGAAAGTCCAAGAAGTGGTGTATGTCTCACAACCAGATGGGTTTACTGATCTAGACTATCCAGATAGAGTGTATAAACTAAAAAAAGCATTGTATGGATTGCATCAGGCACCCAGGGCGTGGTATGAGACACTATCAGCTCATTTGTTGAAGAATGGCTTTGAAAGAGGTCAAATTGACAATACACTTTTCATTAAGAGAAAGAAGGAAGATTATCTGTTGGTACAAATATACGTAGATGATATCATGTTTGGTTCATCTGATGAGAGCATGTGTCATGAGTTCGAATAGGTGATGAAGGGTAAGTTCGAGATGAGTGCAATGGGTGGGTTATCATTCTTCTTGGGGTTGCAAGTTGAACAAAAGAAGGATGGCATCTTTATTCCAGACGAAGTATGTGTATGACATTTTGACTCGTTTCAAGATGAAGGATTACGCGACTTTTAATACACCCATTTGTGAAAATCACAACATTGGTCTAGATCCTACTCAATATAGGGCCATGATTGGATCGTTGATGTATCTTACTGCTTCAAGACCAGACATTATGTTCGCAGTATGTTTGTGTGCCAGATATCAAGCAAATCCAAAGGAGTCGCATATGAAGGCAGTGAAGCGAATTCTTCGTTACTTAAAGGGGAAACCTAAGTTTGGGCTATGGTATCCTGCTGATAGTGACTTGAAGTTTATTGCATACACTGATTCGGATTTCAGAGGATGCAAATCTACCAGAAAATCTACCACAGGTGGTTGTCAGTTCTTAGGGGGAAGACTAGTTTCATGGCAGTGCAAAAACAAGCCTGTGTGTCTACGTCTTCGTGTGAAGCTGAATACATTGCTGCGGGTAGTTGCTGTTCACAGGTTCTGTGGATCCAAAAGCAAATGCGCGATTACGGTTTGAATTTCACTCGCACACCTATTATGATAGACAATAATGCCACAATTTCCATCAAAAATAATCCCGTAAAACACAGTCGCACAAAACATATTGACATTTGTCATCATTTTATACGGGATTGTGCTGAAAAGAGAATGATTGAACTGCATAGAGTCGACACACTAGATAACCTGGCAGATCTTTACACTAAAGCTTTTGACAGGGCTCGATTTGAACATCTAGTCGAACTCAACGGGATGAGGAATCCTGAATAACCAATATTTCATAAGAATTTTTGTAAATTGTTTATTGCTTTCTTAAAATCAAAAACATAAAAAAATTAGAAAACCATAAAATAAAAAAAAATAGAAAAATCAAAAATGAGTTTTCACTATGTTGAAAAAGAAGAAATGATAGTACATCAGCAAGTTAGACTGTCACACTGAAATTGAAATTTAAATTGCTAAAGTGTGATAGCAGCTTCTTCATATGATGTACCAGTAGGCAAGAAACATGAAATAATCAACTTACCATGGTGATATAAACATAAAGAATTGAGTATGAGTGGGTAACATATCAGTGGCGTATGGTTTTATAACCTTAAATCTTGCGTTGATAGATTGCCATAATCTGAAGTTTTGGGTCTTTATATTGTTATTTCATCTGGGGTATCAGGGTTGTCCTTCTACTGCATCCAGATATATGTTGACCTAGGCACAACCAGGATATCTTAAAAGAGCTAAAATTGCCAAATCCCAGAAATTGAAGAAGCTCTCCTCGAGAGTCATTCAAATGTGCAAAATGCATAAATCGTACCAACATTTGGTATTTGTCTTAACCCTCGTTGGATATTGGTCTCTTTGTTGTACAGAAGTACTGACCTGATCTCCAGTTATCTAACGTTGTAAAACAAAAGGATGAATTTCGGTATACTCACCTAGTACGATGAATCTTTGTGCATACCTTGATCGTGGGGATATGTCCTGAAGTGGGACACACTATTTATATCAATATAAAATTATCTTAACATATCGCTAGGTAAAGGTACTTAAAACGTTCATGTGTTTTGTTTAAAGTGGACAAACATACTGGTAATCGTCTTGAGCTGCTTTTCACGAAAATTACTAAAAGAATTATCTACAAGTGTGCAAACAGTTTGATTAGGCTGATATGATCTTCTTAACCAGTGATTCTCACAAAAACAGAGTGTTTATTTTCTTGTTATTTATTTGTTTTCAGAAAATTATAAAACTTCAAAATTCTTTTCCTTTAAAAACTCTTAATGTACGGAAAATGGTCGTTCTATGAGGAATTGTTACCGAAAGCGGGAGGCGGTGTTAGAAGATGAGTTCAAAACTTTTCACTTTGCAGGTTCTAGTGGTGCTAAAATGTTTTGATTGTTGGTGTTGAGATGAAAAATTGCTTAATCTGTATTAATGTTTACACATCTCTCGATTAATAATAATTTGTTATCTTGGATTGAAAAATTCTTATGGTTTCTCGAGATGTTTTTTTGTATACAGATAGTTGAAATTTGTTCTTATAAAGCAAAGTGAAGTTTAGTGAAGAGGAGTCTGATTGGATGCATGGTAGAATCCTCCTTTCTATATTGCTAACAAAGGTTGAAGAGGTTGAAGATTGCTATGCAAATGCTGAACTAGAGTTTACTCAAGTGCTAACAACTTTGAAGATTTGGTGATTGGATGCATCAGCTTAGGGGGAGTCTGTTGCTGACAGATGCTATTGAAGCTGAAGCTATCCAAAGACCAATGACGAGGAAAGATTACATGTAGAATGCAAGAAGACTAAAGACAGAAGACTGAATACAAAGTTTTTATGAAGCTATTGTCAAGAGGGAGTCTGTTGGTGCATGTTTGTGACAACAGCTTTTAGATTCAGGTCTTTGGATATCTTGTAATTGGTGAAATGATAAACGGTTAGCGGTTTTAGCTTTGTATTAGTGAGTTAATAGCGATTAGGCCAAACCAAACCCATATTGAGGGAATGGTATGCGAATTGGGCCTGTCCAATTCGCACGCTTGTGTGAAACCAACCCAGAATGCATGTATTGTGTTATATAAACAATGTTATGCATTAGGGTTATGGTTAAGCACTTGAAATCAGTTTAAAAAGAGTTTAGAGAGAGAGCAAATTCGTAACTATTGTGGTGGATGAATTTGTGAGTGCTAGGATCTTAGGATTGATTGTTAAACAGTTTGTTTGAATAATGAGTAAAGATCAGTTGCTTCGGTTTTACATTATTCTGCTTCTGCACGTTTCTGTGACAATCTGATCTAGAGGATTCCGCACTCTAGATTAGATAAACGATTTTGTGACGATCCATGGGATTAAGGGGACCTACAAAGCTCCAGGCACATGACAGGATGTAGAGCCCTTCACAAAGATTTCATGGCTCATGGAGGGGGATGATATATCCTTTAGTAATAATTCAAAAGGAAGATGTTGGGGTCAGGGACAGTTCAGCCTGGGAAACTCAAATTTGAAAATGTCAATCTTATTGACAATCTGACATTTAATCTTCTTAGTGTGTCTCAAATGAGTGACAAGGGCTATCTGTCATTCTTCACTAAGAAAACTTGTCAGATTGTTGAGCCAGAAGTGGTTAAAGAGATTGATCAAATCATAGTCGAGAGCAAAGCACAGCTTGTTGCTCATAGGAGTGACAATGTGTATGTGGTTGATCTGTTAAAGATAATCCAATGTCCAATGCATGTCTGTTCTCAGTTGCTTCTGACAAAGAGACAGAACTATGACATAGGAGACTTTGTCACACAAATCTTAAAACTATAACCACACTCTCAAAACAAGGTCTTGTAAGAGGTCTTCAATCAAAACAATTCACCTGTGATGAACATTGTGTTTCCTTCTTAAAAGGTAAACAACATAAAAGTTCATACAAATCCATTGAAAAGTCCAAAACAAGCTAATGTTTACAATTGTTACACATGGACTTGTTTAGCCCTGTAAAAATCATGAGTCTTAAGAAGAAGAGATATTGTCTTGTAATAGTTGAAGATTTTTCAAGGTTTACATGGACTTACTTCATGCACTCCAAAGATGAGACTGCATGCATTTTGCAAAATTTTGTAAAACAAGTTGAAAAAAAAAAATTTGCCTTGTAAGTAAAAGTCTTTAGGAGTGACAATGGAACAGAGTTTAAAAATAAGGAGTTGGATGATTTCTGTGTGTCAAAATGGATTGTTAGGCAATACAGCATCCCAATGACATCACAACAAAATGAGGTGGTTTAAAGGAAAAATAGAACTCTAATTGAAGCTACTAGAAATGGGGATGCTTGCAGACTCAGGTTTACCCTTGTGTTTTTGGGCAGAGGCTGTAAACACTGCTTGCTATGTACAGAACAAAGTGTTGATTAACCCTAGACATCAAAAGACTGCTTATGAAATTCTGTTCAAGATCAAACCTCTAATCTCATATTTCAAAATCTTTGGCTGCCCATGTTACATTTTAAATTTAAAAGATTCAATCTTGCAGCCAAAGTAGATTGTGGTTATTTTCTGGGATACTCAACCACTGTTAAAGCCTACAAAGTCTTTAATTCAAAGACTAGGTGTGTGGAAGAGACCTTGAATGTAAAGTTCAAAGAACTTTCTTCATTGAAATCCCAGCAAATCCTGCTGAACTGTTTAACTTAGACAAATTTACATTTGAAGATGTGTCTATCAAGACTAACCCTGCAGGTACATCACAATCTTCCCATCAAGACTATGGATATGACATTGTGATCCCATAATACAAAGTCATTTCTACCACCAGAGCAACAGATGTTACTAACAACTGTGAAAACTCTTCCACTACTGCATCAACAATTGTTGATCCTCAAACCTCTGCCAGCTCATCAAAGCACACCACTGTTGATAAAAGTCAAATTTCTATGAACAAAAGTTAACCCATCTTTACCTCCATTCCAAACAAATGTTGGCTCTTCAAAATTGCCAACAGATGTTATCTCACATGATTCCCATCTGCAGCCTTCACCTCAAAATGCCATTGTTTCATATAAGGGAGATTTAATCTACCTTAAAAACCATACCTCTGATCAAATTATTGGCAACATCAAAGAAGGGGTTCTCACAAGAAGTCAATCCCAAAACATTTGTCTTTTTGCTTGCTTTCTATCACTCACACAACTTGTCAAGTACCAAGAGGCACTTAAAGCCATGAAAGAAGAGCTCCTACAGTTTAAAAGACAACAAGTCTGGGAACTTGTACCATTTCCTAAGGATACATGTCTAATTGGCACAAAATGGGTCTTTAAGAACAAAACATATGAAAGGGGCATTGTTGTAAAAAACAAAGCTAGGATTGTGATTCAAGGCTATAGACAAGAAGAGGGCATTGATTATGATGAAACTTTTGCTCCAGTTGCAAGATTGGAGGCCATCAGATTGTTCTTAGCCTTTGCTGCCAACCACAACATCAAGGTGTATCAAATGGATATCAAGTGTGCATTCCTATATGGCAAAATCAAGGAAGAGGTATATGTATGTCAACCCCCTGGTTTTGAAGATGCTTTTTATCTAGATCATGTTTACAAACTAAACAAATAATTATATGGCTTGAAACAAGCACCTAGAGCTTGGTATGAAACCCTTTCCACCTTTCTCTTATCCATAGGCTTTATAAGAGGTAAAATTGATAAAACTTTGTTTTTAAAATGGAGAGGAGATTGTCCAAATTTATGTGGATGACATCATTTTTGGATCCACATGTAATACCACGAGAGTTTAAAGAACTCATGACAGCAGAGTTTGAGATGAGTGCTATGGGTGAACTCCAATGCTTTCTTGGTCTCCAAGTTAATCAACTGCAAAATGGTACTTTCATTCATCAAAGTAAGTATGTCGAAGAACTACTTACAAAATTTGATATGAAGGGTTGTAAACCATGCAGTACATCCATGGCCACTTAAAAGTTGGTCACTATTGATGACAAAGATGACTTGGTTGATCAAACTCTTTATAGAAGTATGATTGGGTCTTTGTTGTACCTAACTGGATCAAGGCCAAACATCATGTTTGCAACATGTGTTTGTGCCAGATCCCAGTCAGCACCTAGAAAGTCAAATCTTATTGTTGTGAAAAGGATATTCAGATACGTAACATGTGCTCCCACACTTGGTATCTGGTATCCTGCTAATGGGAATATTGAGCTTTAAGGTTACTCAGATATTGATTTTGCTAGATGCCACACCACAAGGAAGTCAACTTCAGGAGGTTGCCAATTTCTAGGCAATTACTTAGTTTCTTGACAATGCAAAAAGCAGGTTGCAGTCTCAAAATCCACAACAGAGGCTGAGTACATTGCTGCTACAAGTTGCAATGCTCAACTCATATGGCTTCAAAACCAGTTGTTGAATTTTGGTGTAACTTCTTTAAAGAATCCTCCCATGTTAGATAGTCAAGTAGCTGAAAACATCACTAAAAATCCAGTATCACATTCAACAACAAAGCACATTGACATCAGACATCACTTTGTGAGGGTCTGCTACTTTTGAAAGTCTGATCTCTAGTAATTGGATGCTAAACATGGATTAATAGCAAATTTTTGTTTTCCATGTGTATATAGCATTAAAAATGTTTCAGAAAATAAAAAATCCATCCTTAAAAATAGCTCAAATTGAAATTTTTCAATAATCCAAAAGTCTGTTCCAAACCACTATTTCTCAAAAACCTCTGTTTGGCTTTAAAATATTATCCACTGTAAAAAATGTATCCTTTGTTCTCATTTACCACTGTTCACATCCACTGATTGGGCTCAACCCAGTGGTTTTTTTCCTTATCCACTAATATCTATCCTCTAATCATAACTACTGCTAGTTTCCAGTAGTGGTTTCTCAAACAACTCTCATCCATTATAACAACAGAGTTCACACATGGACAGATGTTAGCCCTCAGATCTTTGAAATAGCTGCCACGTTAGCATTCACTTTTTCCCCTTATAAATATCACTGTTCCATCCAAACAGAGCTTTTACTTGCCATCTCGAATTCAAAATTCTCAAAAATAGTTTTCATTACTTTCATCTACCTCACTTATTCTCAAAATCATCACCGGTCATGGCTTTGAACATCACACTACCACAGAACTACCTCCCCTTGTTTGAGAAAAACGACAAAAACACTTCTTTCCACTCAATAATTGATTTCTTACATCCTCAAAAAACAAAACCATTATGCTTGCAAATGCACCAATTTATTTGGATACCCTCCGACAGTTCTGGGCAAATGCCAAAGTTGAATCTCAAGACAACAAGCCATATGCTATCACTTCCAAAGCCGGAGGAACCCTGTTCAAATTTCCCAATCTTCAATATCAGCAACATTTGGTCTAAATGACCTAGAAGGTAAAAGCTCTTTTGGAAAGCAAGAACTTCACACTGGGTTCATAGAGCGTGGCTATGATGGTCAATTGACTGGAAACACAATGTATAAACCCAACTTCCCTAATGAAATGAGATATTTTTCCATACCTTGCTTCTTTGTCTCTTAGCTAAGACCACCGCATTTAATGAGATTCCACAAAATATTCAATATTTGGGATATGCTATTTTAATAAAATCTAAATTCAATCTATCCCAGACATTGTTTATGGATTTGGTGGCAAATTTTAATAAAATTACCAAAAACAAAGATTTTCTTCTTTATCCTAGACTATTAAGCTACTATTTGCAAAAACAAATTTTGGAAAAGGATTTTCAACAAGGTGTTGTTTTTTGAAATAAAAAGCCTTACAAACGAAACTTTTACAAGAATGTCTGATAAAAAGTAAAAATTTTAAAAACACAAGCAAAGGGGGATAAGCAAAATTTAGATGAGTCCACATCACAAGCTCAAACCTATGTTGCTGAGCCCACTTCTCCTGGTGAGCATGACACCACAACCGGTGTTGTGCAACCAACACCAGCAACTTCCAAAAAGGAAACCATTCCATCTATAAAGCCCACCAAAAAGAAACAGAATAAAAAGGTGCTTCTGGAAGATGAGATCCCAGAGGGTTAACCAAGTGACAACAGAAAAATCACTTGAAACCACAGCTGCTACTTCCTCACAACAGTTGGAAAGATCTCAACCTAGCCTAACTCCTCTTGAATCCTCACAAAAGGATGAAGTTGTAAGCACAGGGACACCACCATATGAAGCAGATATTTCACTTGAAAATCTGTTTCATAGCCAAGAGGACATGGCCAACAACCTTATCAAAGGGTACCTCATGGTTATGAAGCCTACAAAAGACCTTCAAAACCAAGAGTCAACTGTCACACCCCGCTTTCCACGTGTATTCAAGTGGGCCCGGTGGGGAGTATCATGACGTACAGTTGATATCATCATAACCAATTACAACACAAAGCAACACAGCGGAAGGCTTGGAGTAAAATATAAACTATTACAAACAATAGAGTGTCCAGAGTTCGAAATACACATATCATATACCTGGCTTGTAATAAGATCCACATGCAGATCATAAATATACATACACAAAATGATAACAGACTTCACAGGTACTTCTACAAGGTCGTAACTCCTTAGTATAATTGCCCCGCAGCTCCCGGCCTATTACGTACTTGTACCTGTAACTCGATCATTGAAAATACGTCAGTTTACACTGGTAAATACAATTAGCCGACTCGTTTTGAAATTCTTTTCGAAAATGATTTTGGTGCACTAGGCACATTTTCGTAAATAACTTGGGACAGTACAAAAGACCTTGTATACAGTTTTACATGTCCGTTTTTTACATATGGGGCCCAGTACAGAAACCGAGACATGAAAGACTGACACACCACTACTGAACTTTCACACAGAAAGTAGACATTAATTCATAATAGCAATTACCGGTGTATGCCTACACCTTTCTTAATTCGTGGCCACTAGCACTTTAGTGAGCCAAGGATTTCCCAAACACGGTCAAGCAATACAGATTAAAACTGGGTTATGTATTTTAGTTAATTATCACAACTGAATAAAACTTGATTTCCATACCCGACCAAGCGGTAATAATTTACCGTATCCGAAGTCTGTATAGGGAAAATAGGTTAAGAGTATTTACCTGAGCTAAGTCTTCAGAAAGTCACAACTCAGCCGTAAATCAAGATAACAACTACAGGCACAATCTACCGCGGAGGCGTTTAGTCTGGAGTGATGGTATTATTAACCAAATTAGAATGCTAACGGGTCCTAATTAAGTCTTAAACTTGAACCGACTAGTCTTATGTTAAAATAAATACGGTACGATACCCTGGATTAAGCGGTGACCGGAATAGAAGGTTAATTGCACCCGACAAGTATTAAGACTTGTATAATATGGGTATACCAATAACATTCTGGATTTTAATAAGAAATTGATGAGGTTAAACATGTTTTGGTTAAATTACGTAAACTAGTTACGTATGTTTAACCATACGCGTGGAAACGAGACCGGGTAACCGAAAGAGTGTTTATACAAGTTCCATTAGCTTAATATGATTAAAATATGATTTGATATCAGTAGGATATCAATACGTTTGTCCGAAAGGATTTTAAATTCGAATTTCACCACATAAGGGCATTTTGGTCTTTTTAAAGGTTATAAAGGGTTTTAAAACATTACTATGTCAAGATCATAATTATTCAGTAAAAACGTATATTTTGTGATGTTATATCAGTAGGATATCAAGTCTATGTGTTTTTGATAGTTTTAAACCAAACTATGTCCCGTAGGGGCATTTTGGTAATTTCACACATAGCTTTGAAGTCATAATTGGGATTTTGAGTTTGGGACTTGTACTTACTGTAAAAATATTGAAAATGAGTTTATAAATCAGTAGGTATCAAGTCTTAGCTCATAGTTATGGTTTTAAACCACACTATGTGCCGAAAGTGCGATAAAGTCGATAAATGCCATTTAAATTCGATGCTTAATGTAAACTAAGGTTATGAGTTTTAAATTACCAAAATATGTTATTTAACATGTTACAACAGTAGGTATAAGATTTTGTGCCCAAAAGTCTAGTTAAAACCAATTTGTCGTAAAAAAGGTAGTTTAGTCATTTAACGGCATTTTACGAATCTATAGCATCAACTCAGGTCATAAACTGTTTTAACATCCCAACATAACCTACTTATGATATTACATCAGTATAAAAGGTTTCATGGAAGAAATTATGTTTTAACTTTATAAAATGCTGAAAAGGACATTTTAGTCCTTTTAACGCTTTATAAATCATATTCAATAGAAATGTAGTTTATGGTCAGAATCTTGACATCAAAATAACTTAATAAATTTTACAAATCAGTCCATAACTCATTTTTATGGTTTTTCGTGTTTAAAACCTTGATTTATACCGAAAAAGACCTTTTTGTAAAGTTTAGGCAAATTTTAGCGGAACTTGCATAATAGCTCGGATTGATAAGGAATCAAGTAATATAACTTTAGGAAGTTATACTATACTTGATCATGATCTTAAAATGATCTAAAATCAGTAGCTTAACTAGCTAAATCGGGTCAGAACTGAAAGTCAAAGCAGAAGTCAAGCTTTGCGACTTTCAGTTGTGAATCGACTCTAGATTGGGACTTGACGAGTCAAATCAGTTTATATAAGATCTAATACTTATTTTTAGGTTTTTTATGCATCAAAACATATTTATAACATTCATATAACTAGTTATGCATTTTTATGAAATCTGGCCAGTTTGACTTTTGTTGACTTTTACTTTGACTCGTCAATTGGTCAAGAATTCGTGGTAATCAGGAGATGCCCTCTTGAGGGATTAACACCTACCATATTACGATCATGTAGCCACTTTCTTTATGATCAATGGCTGGACCATCATGGTCTTAGATCAAAGTCAAGGCATAATTATGACGAGACTTTGACATTAGCTTAAACCTTAATATAATGGACTTAGCACGAATTTGAATACATACATATGGTCCAGATGATGCTAAGAACACAGAGGAATGCTTGAAAATGGGCAGGAACTTCTCTTTGATGAACTTGGTGAGTTAAGGTGCATGCAAGATTGTTGCAACTCATATTTTGTTCATCTTAACGGCTAAGGAAGGTCTAGGAGGTGTTGCCAGATGTTAAGGGACGTCAACATGTGTCCATGGACGTGTAAGAACCAATAAAAAGGGTGGCAAGGCCACAAGAGGTGGCAGAGCATGTTGCTGCCACATTTCTGTTCGCTGGCAGGTCCTTGCGGACCGTATGGGTTTTGCCTTACGGTCCGTAAGGACCTTAGGCGCCCATGGTTTTGGTTTTGCTTGCGGACCGTATGGCATGAGCCTTGCGGTCCGTAAGGGGCCTTCAGAACTTGAAAATTTTCCATTCCTCATTTTAAGTCCCTCAACTTTAGTCCCTAGTATAAATACGAATATAATTTATCGTTCAACGACTTTGGTCCCTCCTGCTTTACCATACGGCACACGAGGATTATCGGGACACGTGTCGGAACTTAATTGGACGTAAAAACACGTAGTGTTACATCAACAGGCAACCTAATGGTTATGATCATTTGATAGGAAATGGTTCATAGTAGATGTTACAAAAATTTGTTCAAAACTCTAACCATTATCATGAACTTGAGACTGAAATGTTTGTGACCCCATCCAAAGCCATTTTGGCTTTCGAAACTCACCTAAACTAATTGATTACTAATGTGCAGGGAGCTTCTACTTGCCTTGATAGTTTATGGTATGTAGATAGTGGAGGCTCCAGGCACATGACAGGATGTAGAGCCCTTCTCAAAGATTTCATGGCACATGGATCGGCTGATATATCCTTTGGTAACAATCCAAAAGGGAAGGTGTTAGGGTAAAGGATTGTCCAGGCTGGGAAACTCAAGTTTGAGCATGTCAATCTTATTGACAATCTGAAATTCAACCTTCTTAGTGTGTCTCAAATGAGTGACAAAGGCTGTGGGTCATTCTTCACTAAGAAAACTGTCAGATTGTTAGGTCAGAGGTGTTTAAAAAGATTGATCAAATCATAGCCGAGAGCAAAGCACAACTTGTTGCTCATAGGAGTGACAATGTGTATGTGGTAGATGTGTTGAAAGATAATCCAATGTCCAATGCTTGTCTGTTCTTAGCTGCCTCTAACAAAGAGACGGAACTAGGGCATAGAAGACTTGGTCACACAAATCTTAAAACTATCACCACACTCTCAAAACAAAATCTTGTCAGAGGTCTACCATCAAAATCTTTCACATGTGGTGAACATTGTGTTTCTTTTTAAAAAGGTAAACAACATAAAAGTTCTTACAAATCCATTGAAGAGTCCAAACAAGTCAATGCTTACAACTGTTGCATATGGACTTGTTTAGCTTGTAAAAATCATGAGTCTTAAACAAAAGAGGTATTGTCTTGTCATAGTTGATGGTTTTCAAGGTTTACATGGACTTACTTCTTGCACTACAAAGATGAGACTGTAGGTATCTTGTAGGACTCTGTGAAAAGAGTTGAAAAGCAATTTGACTTGCCAGTGAAAATCTTTAGGAGTGATAATGGCACAGAGTTTCAAAATAAGGAGTTGGATGACTTCTGTGTGTCAAAAAGAATTGTAAGGCAGTACAGCATTCCAAGGTTACCAGAACAAATGGGGTGGTTGAAAGAAAGAAACGAACCTTGATTGAAGCTTTTAGAACCATGCTTGCAGACTCAGTTTTACCCTTGTCCTTTTGGGTAGAGGCTATAAACACTGCTTGCTATGTTCAAAACAGAGTTTTAATGAACCCCGGGCATCAAACAATTTATTATGAAACAATGTTCAAGATCAAACCACTGATCTCATATTTTAAAATCTTTGGCTGCCCATGTTTTATTCTAAACCTAAAGGATTCAATTTCAAAATTTGCAACCAAAGTAGATTGTGGTTATTTTCTGGGATACTCAACCACTGCTAAAGCCTACAGAGTCTTTAATTAAAGGACTAGGTGTGTGGAAGAGACCTTGAATATAAAGTTCAATGAACTTTCTTCATTAAAAATCCCAGCAAATCCTGCAGAATTGTTTGACCTAGATATTTAAATTTGAAGATGTGTCTATCAAGACTAACCCTGCAGGTACACCACAATCTTCACACTAAGATTATCGATTTGACATTGTGATCCCACAATACAAAGTCACTTCCACCACCAGAGCAACAGATGTTACTAACAACTGTGAAAACTCTGCCACTACTCCATCAACAGTTGTTGATCCTCAAACCTCTGCCAGCTCATCAAGTCAAACCACTGTTGATAAAATTCCAACCTCTGTGGATGAAAGTCAACATGCTTCTGCACCTCTCTCACCTATCCTTCCACCTCCATTCCAAATAGATGTTGGCTTTTCAAAACTGTCAACAGATGTTAGCTCAAATGATTCCCATCTGCAGCCTTCGCCTAAAAATGCCATAATTCCATACACAGGAGATCTAATCTACCTTAAAAACCATCCATCAGATCAAGTAATTGGCAATATCAAAGAAGGGGTGCTCACAACCAGTCAATCCCAAAACATTTGTCTTTTTGCTGGCTTTTTATCTCTCACATAACCTGTCAAGTACCAAGAAGCACCAAAAGACAACAGTTGGGTAGAAGCTGTGCAAGAAGAGCTCTTTCAGTTCAAGAGACAACAAGTATGAGAACTTTTACCAATTCCTAAGGATGTATGTCCAATTAGCACAAAATGGGTCTTCAAGAACAAAACTAATGAAAGGGGTATTGTTGTCAGCAATAAAGTTTAGTTAAAGGCTATAGACAAGAAGAGGGCATTGATTATGATGAAACTTTTGCTCCTTTGCAAGGCTGGAGGCCATCAGATTGTTCTTAGCTTTTGTTGCCAACCACAACATCAAGGTGTTTCAAATGGACATCAAATGTGCATTCCTGTATGGTAAAATCAAGAAAGAGGTATATGTAAGCCAACCTCCTGGTTTTGAAGATGCCTTTCATCTAGATTATGTCTACAAGCTAAACAAAGCTTTGTATTGCTTGAAACAAGCACCTAGAGCCTGGTATGAAACTCTTTCCACCTTTCTCTTACCCATAGGCTTTTCAAGAGGTAAAATTGATGAAACTTTGTTTTTAAAATAGAGAGGAAAGGATTTGATGCTTGTCCAAATTTAGGTGGATGACATCATATTTGGATCCACATGCACTGCAATGTGTGAAGAGTTTAGAAAACTCATGACAACAGAGTTTGAGATGAGTGACATGGGTGAGCTTTAATGCTTTCTGGGTCTCCAAGTTAAGCAAATGCAAAGAGGTACCTTCATTCATCAAAGTAAGTATGTCAAAGAGCTATTTACAAAATTTGATATGAATGATTGTAAACCATGTAGCACTCCCATGGCAATCACAAAGCTTGTTACTGTTGATGATAAAGATGACTTGGTTGATCAAACACTTTATAGAAGCATGAATGGGTATTTACTGTACCTAACTGCATCAAGGCCAGCCATCATGTTTGCAACATGTGTTTGTGCAAGATTATTGATGCATTTTGTGTTCGTCACTTGTCGAATAGGCTAGATTGAGTGTGTGTTGAATATTGTATAGTTTAGAATCGAACACACGACCAAAATACGGAGCGAGTAGTGAAATTAGGAACAAGTTCGCCCAAACTTGACCTGTGAAGGTCAAGTTCGCCCGAACTTGACATGTGAAGGTCAAGTTCGCCCGAACTTGACATGTGATGGTAAAGTTCGCCCGAGCTTGTCCTGTGAAGGACAAGTTCGCCCGAACTTGTCCATGCACACTCCAGGCGAACTTGTGTCCCTATATATAGGTGTGTGTTCATTTGTTACTTAAGTTTTTGCCATCCCTATGGGGAGGTGCTGCCGGATTCTCTCCAGGAACTCCGGCAGCTGGACTTTAAAAGATGTATACTCTTTCGGTATGAATGAAGACTTCTGCTGCATTCTACTTCTACTCCATTCTGTAATAACATTCTATCAAATCGGTTTATGTTTACGCACTAACTTCCGTATAGAACTGCCTGATCATGGACCCTCATTTGGTATCAGAGCAGAATTGGCCTAATTTGAAGACATAGGACATAGAACTTCACATCTTCTACTCATTTCTTTCATTTTAAACTTTTCTTGGATATTACACGGACAAAATGGACTGATTTTCAAGTATAATACGTAATATTCTTCATAGATAAACCCTTGAAAAGATTAGACCTAAAAACGATCTGAATCATGTTGAAAATTACAAAAAATCAAGTTTTGGAAACTCATTCTGAGCGAACTTGCTGATCAAGTCCGCTCGAACTTGTCAAAATTTGATCAAGTTCGCCCGAACTTGACACATTTTGTTGAAAATTGATACAAGTTCGCCCGAACTTGTCAAGTAGTATACAAATTCGCTCGAACTTGTCAAGAAGGGTACAAGTTCGCCCGAACTTGTCTAAGGGTTTCTAAAAAAGCATGAAAATTCAGACAAACATCTCGGACATCATATATCGTTAGATTCGTATCGACGAGATGAGTTTAAAGCTCTAATTGGGTAAAAACAATTTTCGGAAAAATTTTGAATGTTTTTAGCGAACCGATTGTCGATTAAAACGTCGATTTTTGCATAAAACTACTGAAAACTACATTTTTTGTCGAAAATGAGAGATATTAATTTTGAAAACATGAATGATTGGGAAGAATTATCTTCTGATTTGAATCATAATCAACGTTTGATCATTTGGAAAGAAAATTTGAAATGTTTAAATGCAAAATGGATGAATCGGTGTTTGAGCTAATAAAACGTTTTAATGTCATGCATAGCTATTTAGACCGTTCTGATGGATGTTATACCAGTCTTGAAGATAAGTTTTCGAAATTAGAACCATCAGCATGGAATGATTTCGTGAATGAATCAAGAAAGAAATGTCGATTTACTATCATTTCCTTTATACACACAAAACTCTTTTTGCCTTTTTCATGTTTTTGTACTTTTTTGCATTTAATATGTTTTTGGATTTTCTGAAAAATTTTTCTCCCCCTAAAATTCAAAAACATATTTTTGGAAAAAAAATTAATAACATTGACCAACCGATAAGAATAACTATAATTCGCCATCCATTACTGCTTCACAAGTTTTCATTTAAACCTCTCTCCCCTCATGATGACAAAAACCTTAACACTTTTATGTTAATAAAACATTTATATCCCAGAGTTTTGTCTATTCAACAGTGACTGTTCTATGAAATTTTTTAAATTTTCTTCAAAAATTTGTAAAATTTTTCAAGTAAACGTTATTAAAACATGTTTTCAAAAAATTTTCTCCAAAAATTTTTCAAAAATTGTAAAGTAAACGTTATTTGAATATGAAATAAGGCCTTTATATAGAACTTGATAACCCGGCCCGTTTTCATTGTGTGCCACAGAACTCCATTCTCAGTAATTTACTTTCTTCTCAGAAGTTCCTGCAC
This sequence comes from Scalesia atractyloides, assembly GCA_947069175.1. NCBI lineage: Eukaryota > Viridiplantae > Streptophyta > Magnoliopsida > Asterales > Asteraceae > Scalesia > Scalesia atractyloides. Next base: position 37,930,463 of record CAMTDV010000030.1, read on the forward strand.
AAAAATTCAAACAGTTAGTTGAATAGAGACACCCAAGTCTTTGCAGTCTTAGGTGTTATTTCTTCAACCTTACTTTTGACTTTCTTTTCACAATCAGGTTTATTTTGAACTTTCTCAAGTTTTGGAAAGTCCTCTAAACTTTCCAATGGCGTAGTATCGTTTGATCGTGTGAATTACATTGCTGAGCTAGAGAACAATCTTCTAAGCATCTCGCAGATTTGTGATAAACAATTCATTGTTCATTTCAACGATAAAGAGTGCATGATTTTAAAACCGGGTTTCAAAATTCCAGATGATTGGATTCTGATGCGTGCTCCTCGTGAAAACGATCTCTATGTGTTAGATATGGGCACTGCTATAACATCATCGAAATCGGCTCAATGTTTTATCACAAAAGCCATGGAGAAGGATTCTATTTTATGGCATAGAAAAATGGGGCACATACATTTGAGGAAAATGAATTTTCTGGTTCATAACGATTTTCTCGAGGGGGTGAATCTTCAAAGCTTCCACATGTCCGATCATTGTCTTGAATGTAAGAAAGGGAAGCAGAAGAAGAAATCACATCCTAAGAAGATTTTGAATTCTATAAAGTTGCCGCTTGAACGTCTTCATATGAATCTTTTCGGTCCGGTGAATGTCCGAAGTATTTCAGGAGATCTATACTGTTAGGTTGTCACAGACGATTATTCTCGATATTCATGGGTTTTCTTTCAAGAGTCTAAGGATGAAACGTTCGATAATCTGGTGATTCTCTTCAAGAAGCTCGAAAATCTATATCATTTGTCTGTCAGACGTATTCGCAGTGACAACGACAAGGAATTCAAGAACAATAAGATGAAAGAGTTTTGCAACGCCAAAGGAATTCTGCACGAATTCAGTGCACCTTTGTGACACCCCGGTTGTTCAGGTATTTTAAACGCGAAACTTTATCGTCATTTGTTGCTACACTAATTTAATTCGGAGAATTAATTACACGCACGCTAATTACACTAACTTTCGGGAATACGCGATGTTTGAGAATTCTATCGAGTCGTATTTGAATTATGTGCTACGTGTTTTTAGACGTTTGTGAATTTATTGCGTCACGCTTCAATTACATGAATTAATATTTTATAAATTTCGTGTCGCGAATACTTGACGAGCCGTAATATGTGTAGTTATTTTACGAGTAAAAATTTAAGGTTAGTGAAATCTATTTATAAGCCAAACCGAACCGAGCCTGCGAAACGTTCGATTTCGTAACCAAGCAAGCCCAACCCGCCACCCACACCCCCTTACGGATCAAACCCAACCCGCCACCCACTCCCTTGCGGCCCAAGAAAACCCCAAACCGCCCCCTTTGCCCCTTAGATATGTATACGTATGTATGCATGTAATGTTTTAAAACTTGGCAAAACCCTAAAACTCTTCCTCCCTTGGTGATACTCGATGGCAGCAGCCCCCCCCCCCCCTCTCGGTCGCGCAAGCAGCCCCCACACCCCTCTCGTCGATTCAAGCCTTGTCCCGGTTCGCTAGCTTTCGTCGTTTCAAGGTTAGGGTTTATTACGTTATGATTCATGTTACGTTTTGCGTAGTTTTAATCATGAGTATGTTTCTTGTATTAGATTGTTATGTAAAAGTGTGGTTGTGTATGATTTTTTCGGATGAATATGCGAATCTTTGCGGTTACGATGATTGGATAAATAATAAAATCATAGGCTGCGTTTTCTCTAGAAGGATCATGATATATGCTTAGGGTTTTGATATAATGAATATGGATGTATGATAATTGATGAATAACCTGCTGCAAATTGTTATCATAAGTTGTGGTGATCATTAGGAGGGTTTCAGGTGGAGTTTTAGGGTTAAACAGGAAGCTGATGCGCGAAGACAGCCAACTTCAGTTGGCTGTAAACGAACCGTTATAACTCGAAGAATCGATTTTCTGAATCCTAAAACATAAGTTTTCGCAAAACACTTCTAATGGCACCGGCATCACATTTTTCTGAAGTCGTTTGCTATTTTAAATTAGTGATGTCGTGCAGCAGCTGAAGCTGCGTTTTTTCTGCAGAAAATTCATGTAATGTTTTCTGTCATAACCTGTAAACCGAAAAGAGTTAACTCACGAAATTTATATAGTAGATACTCCTAGGTGTTCAGATGAATCTCCAACTGTAATTTCATCAATGGGATAAATGAGTATTTTTAAATGATTTTTCTCATGGACTGCAGTCAGAAAGCGACGAATCTGACTGCAGCCTAGTAAATAAATTCTTATTAATAATTGGTAAGGAACCAAGACTTGAATATTTGATAAAAAATTCTACAATCTAATTGACACAATCTGTAAAAAGATTGGAATTTTTAGAACGTGAGAACTATTTTATAAAAATTCCCGAAAACAGCCCAGTTATGAATGTACAAGCTGAAACATGACAACTTACATTTGTGTGTATCTAAGTGATGTATGTGCTGTCCTGTGTTTGTGACAAGTTGTTGGTCGTTATTTCGTATAGTGACACCTTGCATGCATGATTATGGTTTTGTAATTGTTACGATTTCGCAACTAAATTGTATAAATAGTATTTTCTCATGAATGAGCAAACAGGAAAATTTTTAAACTCATATAGTGGTCATTCTGTATGACTAATGACTGTGATCCTGGTTTGTCACGCGCCTCGTGGTAGAACTCTGCATGTGGATTTTGAGGGTGTGACAGATTGGTATCAGAGCCAATAGTTATAGTGAACTAGGTTTGCATTATCGGGTAGACTTAGCCTATAGCCTTAGATAATGCATTAGACACACACCAACACAAACACTCATACCTGACATACAAGAACACTCATACATGATATGCCTACGGACATGGCATCAAAACTTACATTGAAATTACTGGTAGGTCAACAACATCCATTAAACCCTCTAGTGACGAGGAACACACCAAACTCTTTGTATATTCATCCCTAGTGGCGATGTTCGTGGAATCGTCAACAACCAGTATCTACTCCTGTCCGAGGGCCGTGAGACGGAGCCTCTGGAGGAGTTTCTCACATCACAATCATCTTTACCTCTTCCTACACAACATAACTGAACAAATCACCTGCTTGAGCCTACTGATGGTACTATCGGGTATGGTTAGCTTGCTCAAGTCCATGATTGGGACGACTTCCAACATTGACGCGTATCTCTTAGGAGTTGGGTTCATCGAAAACGAGTCCTTCCATCACCTACCAACAACGGCTCCCCGACCCCACTGTTTTACTTTCCTTCAACCTGAGCACGTGGGTTCCACGTGAGGCACCCTTCGTTAGGGCAGACCCTTACACACGTTATTGCATAAACCATTGACATCGAGATGTCATCATTTTTCCCAATCCACGATTCTACATCTTTGGTTGATATTCTTCGAAAGAATGATTGACTACGAAACTAAGAACACTTTGTCTATTGCACACCTGAACTCTAACCTGACTCGGATGGTGGAACAGTTGCCTTGCTTTTTCTGGTAACCTACGTTAATGGACCAGTTTCATCTCTTGAAGTCACAGTTCATGTGCATGTTTGTTCCATGCGCACTCTTACCTCTACAATCCGCTGGATTGGATTCTCATGGTACGTTTCAACTTGAGTAGATCCTCAGATCAATTGATCCCACATTACACTTTCTGATATAGCTCTGAGTTTATCAACATTTGGATTATTGACTAAGCTTTTGATAAATCATTTTGACAATGCTTTGTACTCGAAAAAAAAATTAAATCTGAGGGACATTTTGACACAAGATAGATGGAACTAGGGTGAACATGCAAACCAACTTATCATTACGGGTGCACACGTAATAGTAATTTGCGATGTATGTGAACCCTTGTGAAACCCTGTGTGTGGATAAATTGTCCTAACCTGTGAACCTATATTTAAAACTTCCAATGTCAATAGAATCTCCCGTAACTCATTCAACGACTAACTGGTGTCGTTAAACTTGTCTAGCAGTTGATGGACGCAACAATTAGATTTAAGATCTTTTTTTTTGACACATTGAGCTATCGTCGATGGAATCCCTCGTTATTATTTATTTATTTATTTATTTCTTTTCTCATATACGAGTCTTAGTGAAACTAAGATTCTCATCAAAACCTATTATCTCGATTGAAACCCTATCAGAAATCGTAGGGTAAACCCTTCAACATCAGCATATAAACGAATTATGAAGAATCTCTCATACGCTCACACCTTATCCCTTGCCTTAACTATAAAATTTCCTTTGACCCCTTATACTCAGTCTTGTAGCTAATCTTCAATCTAACCTGATGTACATTGCAACATAGCCAACCCTACAAACGGATTTTGACAAAATGGTCACATCATCTTATGGACATCAAAAGACAAGATGTAAGTATTCAACACCCAGATAAACATGATGACATAAACAATAATCTTACGTCTCGTATTGCTAGGATAGTTATTCCATAACAGTTTTCCCTTTTGAGCTAGTCTATATCTTAGCCATTGCATTGATCGATGCTTATTGTTTAATGCGACATTTAGTTATTGTTGACGACGTAGAAGAATCTCTCACTTCTAGTCGTGGTCGCACTACATCTTCGAAACTTTACGCAAATTTCCCATCAAATCTGTGTTCCTTTTTTTAAAGAACTCGGTGAACTCTTCTTTTGATCCTTGGTGATTGCTTCTTGAAACCTTGAGGATGGTAATGAGTTGTTGATACGATCATAGCCTCTTAAACATGTTTTCGTGTCCTTTCTTTGAAACCTCTTGACTACACAGGCATATTTTAGATTCATTCACACGACCTAAGGAAACTCCTCTGAATTTGGTTGCTTACTAACATGATAAATCGCACACTCATCTAAGTTCATGGATCAAGGTGAATTATTCCTCCTTTGTGTGTGGGCGAGCCCGATATCTTAGCGGAGGTTTCAGTGAATCTTAACACTACGAACTCGTGCGGCAACCATTCTTCGATAGTAAATTCTTGTTATGATTGATATTTCCACGTGACACCCCTTTTTGACAAATGGCGTTCTTCATTTTTTTTACCTTATGCAACTTGTATACCACCAGCTATACCCCTGACATCAAGTAAACCCCTGTTACGGATCCTTACACGCTTACGCATCGATTGAGACTATCCTTTTTGCATGTTTCCACATCCATTCGGGATATACTTCTCGGATTCTATGATCCTGATCCTAACAACATTCTTTGCGAACTCTTGCTTAGAGGGGTTACTCTCTACGAACGTTACTCGAGAAGCAATGGGCCATGAATATCACAAATATGGAGGTATCACGAGAACTGTCCTTAGAACTCGTCACGAACGAGGCAGGTTCCCAGTCATAACATTCGAATTTAGCCTACCTTGACGAATATGCCACTTATTTTCTTTGACGACATCCGAATCTACTCCAAGAACTAGTAGGAATCCGAACGATACCTACACCTTACCATGGAGCCCTACCACACAAACAACCTTATGTTTAGCTTCTAACGAACGACTTTTGACATTGCGAAGCCCGCTTTTCTTGATCATAGGCACAAACCCTTGCAACTCTAACTCGAAAGACTACTCAGTAATCCCCGTTTCAACAGTTGAAGGTGAAACTCTGTAGTACACCATTCTTTCATTACCAGAAGGCACAGACGATTTCGTTGTTTACTGTGATGCGTCTATCCAATAAGTTACCTGTTGGTGCAACATGAGAAAGTCATCGCTTACGGAATCACGCCAACTCGAGGTTCACGAAAAAGAACTACACTACCCACAATTTGGGAGTGGGGAGCAATAACGTTTGCACTCAAGATAGGGAGACATTACTTGTACGGTACCAAGTGCACCATCTACACCGATCACAAGAGTCTCCAGCATGTCTTCGATCAGAAGGAGTTGAACATGCGACAGCGTCGATGGGTCGAACTCCTCAACCACTATGAGTGCGTGATTTAGTATCATCCAGGCAAGGCCAACGTGGTGGCCGATGCCCTCAGTCGTAAGGATACCAAACCTAAGCGTGTACGTGCGTTACAACTTTCTATCCACTCCAGTCTTCCTACCCAGATTCGTGACGCTCATGTTGAAGCATTGAAGGAAGAGAACCTCAAAGCAGAATCCCTACTGGGCATGGAGAAGAAACTTGAATGCAAGGAAGACGACATTTATTACTTCATGGAACGTGTATGGGCCCCATTCTATGGAAACTTACGGGAGTTTGTGATGGATGAAGCACAAAAGTCTCGTTACTCGGTGTATCCTGGTTCTGACAAGATGTATCAGGACCTCAAGACTTTGCACTGGTGGCCCCACACGAAAGCTAACATAGCGACTTATGTTAGTAAATGCTTGACCTGTGCTAGGGTTAAGGTTGAATACCAAAAGTCGTTAGTACTTTCAACAACCAGATATCCCAACATGGAAATAGGAGCAAATTTCCAGGGATTTCGTCACTGGCTTACCCAGATCCCAACGAGGAAACGACACCATCTGGGTAATTGTCGAGCGACTGACAAAGTCTGCACACTTTCTGGCAATCAAGGAAACTGACAAGTTTCCTACACCCGCAGACATCAATTTGAAGGAAGTAGTCGCTAGGCACGGAGTGCCAACTTCTATCATTTCCAATCGTGACCCGCGCTTTGCATCTGATTTATGGCAGGCGATGCATAAATCCTTTGGTTCACGTCTAGACATGAGTACAAGTTATCACCCTCAGAGGGATGGGCAAATTGAATGCCCCATCCAGACTCTAGAAGACATGCTTCGAGCATGTGTTACTGACTTTGGTAACGGCGGGAAAGGCATCTACCTTTAGTGGAATTTTTATACAACAATAACTACCACACCAGCATCAAGGCTGTTCTGTTCGAGGCTTTGTACGGGCGGAAATCTCGATCACCTCTATGCTGGACAGAAGTTGGCGACAGCCAAATCACTGGCCCAGAACTCGTTATCGACACAACAGAAAGGGTTGCCCAAATCCGAAAACGAATGACGGCAGCTCGTGATCGTCAGAAAAGCTACGCTGATAAGCGTAGGAAACCTCTCGAGTTCCAGGTTAGGGAGTGAGTACTACTTAAAGTCTCACCTTGGAAGGGCGTGATTCGTTTTGGCAAAAGAGGTAAACTAAACCCACGGTATGTTGGCCCGTTTGAAATAACAAAGAAAATTGGTCCTGTAGCTTATGAGTTGAACCTTCCTGATGAACTCAGTGGAGTTCACAACGTTTTTCACGTCTCAAATCTGAAGAAGTGTCTATCAGATGAAACTTTAGCCATTTCACTGGATGAGATCCATGTGGACGAACAACTACGGTTCATTGAAGAACCAATCGAAATTATGGACCGAGAGGTCAAAACATGAAGACATAGTAAAATACCGATTGTCAAGGTTTATTGGAACTTTAAGCGTGGACCGGAGTACACTTGGGAAAGAGAGGATCAAACGAAAGACAAATATCCTCACCTTTTTGCAACCGAATCACAAAACCCAAGTAGCACGAACTGAATTTCGGGGCAAAATTCTTTTAACTGGGGAAGAATGCGGCAATTCAAAAATATCCCCTCACTCTAACACTTTTCAAACTCGTGCTTATTCAATTTTCAGGACGAAAATTCTTTCAACATGGGGATAATGTGACATCCCGGTTTTTCAGGTATTTTAAACGCGCAACTTTATCGTCATTCGTTGCTATGCTAATTTAATTCGGAGGATTAGTACGCGCACGCTATAATTACACTAACTTTCGAGAATACGCGGTGTTTGAGAATTCTATGGAGTCGTATTTGAATTATGTGCTACGTGTTATTAGAGGTTTGTGAATTTATTGCGTCACGCTTCAATTACATGAATTAATATTTTATAAATTTCGTGTCTTGAATACTTGACGAGTCGTAATATGTGTAGTTATTTTACGAGTAAAAAATTTAAGGTTAGTGAAATCTATTTATAAGCCGAACAAAACCGAGCCTGCGAAACGTTCGATTTCGTAACCAAGCATGCCCAACCCGCCACCCATACCCCCTTGCGAATCAAACCCAACCCGCCACCCACTCCCTTGCGGCCCAAGAAAAGCCCAAACCGCCCCCTTTGCCCCTTAGATATGTATACGTATGTATGCATGTAATGTTTTAAAACTTGGCAAAACCCTAAAACTCTTCCTCTCTTGGTGATACTCGACGGCAGCAGCCCCCCCCCCTCTCTCGGTCGCGCAAGCAGCCCCCACACCCCTCTCGTCGATTCAAGCCTTGTCCCGGTTCGCTAGCTTTCGTCGTTTCAAGGTTAGGGTTTATTGCGTTATGATTCATGTTATGTTTTGCGTAGTTTTAATCATGAGTATGTTGCTTGTATGAGATTGTTATGAAAAAGTGTGGTTGTCTATGATTTGTTCGGATGAATATGCGAATCTTTGCGGTTACGATGATTGGATAAATAGTAAAATCATAGGCTGCGTTTTCTCTAGAAGGATCATGATATATGCTTAGGGTTTTGATATAATGAATATGGATGCATGATAATTGATGAATAACCTACTGGAAATTGTTATCATAAGTTGTGGTGATCATTAGGAGGGTTTCGGTGGAGTTTTAGGGTTAAACAGGAAGCTGATGCGCGAAGACAGCCAACTTCAGTTGGCTGTAAACGAAGCGTTATCACTCGAAAAATCGATTTTCTGAAGCCTAAAACATAAGTTTTCGAAAAACGCTTCTAATTGCACCAGAATCACATTTTTCTGAAGTCGTTTGCTATTTTAAATTAGTGATTTCATGCAGCAGCTGAAGCTGCGTTTTTCTGCAGAAAATTCACGTAATGTTTTCTGTCATAACCTGTAAACCGAAAAGAGTTAAGTCACGAAATTTATACAGTAGATACTCCTAGGTGTTCAGAGGAATTTTCAACTAAAATTTCGTCAATCGGACAAACGAGTATTTTTAAATGATTTTTCTCGTGGACTGTAGTCAGAAAGCGACGAATCTGACTGCAGCCTAGTAACTAAATTCTTATAAATAATTGGTAAGGAACCAAGACTTCATATTTTACACAAAATTTTACAGTCTAATTGACACCTTCTGTAAAAAGATTGGAATTTTTGGAACGTGTGAACTATTTTATAAAAATTCCCGAAAGCAGCCCAGTTATAAATGTACAAGCTAAAATATGAAAACTTACATTTGTGTGTATCTAAGTGATGTATGTGCTATCCTATGTTTATGACAAGTTGTTGGTCGTTATTTCGTATAGTGACACCTTGCATGCGTGATTGTTGTTTTGTAATTGTTACGCTTCCGCAACTAAATTGTATAAACAGTATTTTCTCATGAATGAGCAAACAGGAAAATTTTTAAACTTGTATAGTGGTCGTTCAGTATGACTAATGACTGTGATCCTGGTTTGTCACACGCCTCGCGGTCGAACTCTTCATGTGAATTTTGAGGGTGTGACAACCTTATACTCCACAACAAAATGGCATAGCTGAGAGGAAGAATAGAACTTTGATCGAAACAGCAAGAACAATGCTTGCAGACTCGAAACTTCCTATTAGCTTTTGGAGTGAGGCGGTTGCAGCGGCTTGCTACACTTTAAACAGGGTCTTAACTGTCAAACCGACAAAAAGACATGTTTTGAAATGATTAACCGAAGGAAACCAAATTTGAAATATCTAGAGCCATTTGGTGCAGCATGTACAGTGATTGATCAAGACGGTAAGTTCGGTGCCAAATCGCTTGAAGGTTTCTTTGTCGGGTATGCTAGTCCGCTAAGGAGAGTTTATGTTCCTGCTTTGAGAAAAGTGATCGATGCACAACACATTGATTGCTTTCGGTATACTACTCCTATTAAGAAGAAAGGCGATGCGTGGTTGTTCAGTTATCAAGATTTGTGGAAGTCATTTGACTTTCCAGAAGAACCGTCTGATGAAGAACTTGCAACTCTTTATTATCTTCAACAGTCAGCAAACCAAGAACAGATTATAAGGCCAATTGTGGTTAATCAACCCACTGTTGGTACTTCGTCTTCTGGTGCAGGTCCGAGTGATAGTGGAGTTCCGGTTGAACAAGTTTCTGAAGTAGAACCTACTACAACTCCAGCAAATGTTTCCACTGAACCAGGAAATACAACTTCAGAGCCCAATTTTTCTCAGAATCAGAATTCCGACTCTGATGAAGCTCCGACTTTAGATGCTGATGGAGAATCCTCTTCCGATGAAGAATCCGAGCAGATATCCAACATGTTGAATCAATCTGCTGGCCCGAGCAATCAAAATGAAGCTACATCAAGTGCTCCTAATGTTGAATTGATCGTTGATCTGAATGTCACAAATCAGAATACCACGGTTGATGTTCCTAGCGAGGAGATGCCATGATCTTATTCTTATCATCCTTCAACAAACATTATTGGAGAGTTACAGACATGTGTGCGAACAAGAAGTCAAATCAACAAAGCATTAAGTTGTTTCTATACCCGAGTGGCTCCAACTCAAGACTACTGCTACTATTCATATTTCATATCTCAAATAGAGCCAAAAACTGTGAATGAAGCTCTGGGTGATAAGAACTGAGTTATAGCGATGTAGGAAGAGTTGTTACAGTTTAAGAAACTGGGAGTTTGGAGGCTTGTTGACTTACCACCTAAGAAGAAAACGATAGACACAAAGTGGGTCTTCAAGTGTAAAAGGGATGATCGAGGTGTGATTGTTATGAACAAAGCTCGGTTGGTTGTCAAAGGTTTCCACCAGCAAGAAGGAATTGACTACACGGAAGTCTATGCACCGGTTGCACGCTTAGAGTCAATCCACATTTTCCTTGCATTCGCAGCTTGGAAAGGTTTTAAGGTGTACCAGTTAGATGTGAAATCCGCATTTCTCTATGCTAAGCTACACGAACAAGTGTACGTCGGCCAACCACCGGGTTTCGTCGATCCGCTGAACAAGAACAAAGCTTATCTCCTAGACAAAGCCTTATACGGTTTACATCAAGCCCCGAGAGCTTGGTACGAGACGTTATCTCAACATCTCGTTGGAAACGACATTACTAGAGGCACAGTGGATAGTACATTGTTTACCAAGGAAGTCGGAAATCATTTAACCATCATACAAATCTATGTGGATGATATCATCTTTGGTTCAACAGATGATAGTCTTTGCAAAGAGTTCGAAGAGATCATGAAGAAGAAATTCGAGATCTCTTCTATGGGCGAAATGAAATTCTTCCTCAGATTACAGGTCGATCAGTTACCAGACAACATATTCATTCATCAAACCAAATACGTTCATGATATTCTGAAGAAGTTTGAAATGGATAGCTCGAAGCCGCTTTCGACTCCGCTGGCACTTAATCATGGCATTTGCATTGACGAAACTGGAACTAAAGTGGATGATACGCTCTATCGGTCGATGATAGGATCTCTGATGTATCTGACAGCATCTCGCCCAAATATCATCTATCCTACCTGCCTTTGCGCGAGATATCAATCCAGTCCTCGAGTGTCACACATGCAGATAGTCAAAAGAATATTCTGTTACTTGAAGGGATGTCCAAGCACCGGCTTGTGGTATCCAAAGAACGATAATTTTGATCTAACGGGATACGCTGATTCTGACTTCGGGGTGGACAAGCTGAATTCTAAATCTACAACGGCCGGTTGCTAGTTCTTCGGAACTAGATTAGTAACGTGGCAATGCAAGAAACAAACCACGGTCTCTCTTTCAACTTGTGATGAGGGACTTTGGATTGCAATTCTTGATACGCCTTTATACGTAGATAATAAGGCAGCAATCGACATCACTAAAAATCCTGTTCATCACTCTCGAACTAAACACAGAAATTCGTTATCACTTCATTCATGACTGCTACGAAAAGAAGTTCGTGCGAATAGAAAAAATTCACACCAATGAACAAAAAGCTGATTTTTATACCAAAGCTTTTCCTTTAACGAGATTTAAATATCTAATGAGGCTTAACGGTATTAAAAATTTGTTGACAGGTGCTGAAGCAGAGGTTGAATTAGATCAGACGACGAGTTCATGTGATCCACGTTGGTTTGTATATCTTTCAGATTAGTATTTCTTAAAATCTAAAATACAAAAATATGTTTTTGATTTTAGGGGGAGAAATATTTGAGAAAATACAAAAACATTTGAAATTTTTTTATAAAAAAGTACAAAAACATTGAAATAGACAAAAAGAATTAAGTGTCACAAAGGAAATGATTGTACATCAGTGGACTATCACAGTATGCTAAACCATTGTAAAGTTTAAAAAGTGATAACCAAGTCTTACTGTGGATGTGTCGATAGGCTTTACACGTTCAGTAAATTGTTTCTAAGATATAAACTAAATTTTACAACTGCTTAAACTTGTGGATTAACATCTCTCGGATATATGGACTTAGTACTCTGAAATTTCGTTTGAGAGATTGCCTGATTCTGAAATACGAGGTCTTTATAGATAGTTGATATCTGCGGTATTATACAAGTTCTTCTGATTTTGCGGAAGCAATAGCCTAGAACTTTTATAATGCTTTTGCTATAAACCCCTAAACTACATGCAAAGCTAAAAAGAATCGAAAGATCTAATCATTTGCAGTGCTGAAAAAGATTCCTTAAGTGGAACACACCTATAAGTCGAGCCTTCATCTCTTTGTCAATACGGTGGTATTAACCTGAGCTCTCAAGGCTTCGCATTAACCCAAATACAGATATCAATTACGCTATATTCACCTGTAAGATGAAATCTAGGAAATCTTGATACGGGAGTATATTCTGAGATGGGAACCATAATTAAGTCAAGTTTCATAATTCACATCTAACACAACTTGGAACAATTGAGAAATGTGTCGAAGTTTAAGTGGACAAACATATCTCAAACAACTGATATGATCCTTAGACACGAATTCACAAAAATATGTCTGTAAATATGTTTGTACATAGTTTACTTGTTCTGTTTATAGTTTATCTGCTTTACAAATTAATGCAAAAGATTTTCAATGTGTTTTAGCATAAACTTTATAAAATACAAAAAGGTTTTTTTCTGCATTTGTTTCAGCAAACCAATGTTGGAGAACGAATCTTCGAAGTTTGGTAAGGTGCTAAAATGGTGGAAATCAAATTGACAACGGGCTGGGAGCTAATCAGTTAAATCTGATAAGCCAAAACGATTAAAAGTTCATTAGTTTGAAACTTGATTTTGAGAAAAACCAACAGTTTGTTCATAACGGGTCAAACCGAGGTCATTAACTTGGACTCGGCAGACAAATCGGTTAACCAAGGTCATTAGCTTGGACTTGGTCAACTGAGTGGATTGTTAAAACTGGTAAAATTTGAAAAGTTCAGGGTCAAAACTGAAAATTTTGAAAAATCTTGTTTGAAATTGATCAAGTTCGCCTGGACTTGTAATCAAGTTCGATCGAACTTGTCTGTGTTTCTAAAGTGTTGTTATACAACAAGCTCGCCCGGACTTATGTTCTGATCTGATTGGAATCACAAGTTCGCCCGAACTTGTTAAGTATAAATACTTTGCAAGTTCGACCGAACTTTATTATCAGTTTCTTTGAAAGTTTGAGCGAGCTTGAGCGATTTAGGCAATTTTTTAAAATTGGCACACATAAGTCGAATTGATGCCCGATTTTACAGTGATTAATGGTGATTTACACACTACTCATCATGGCTTTGGTGAGTGATTCAGATTTGGGCCGTGTTTTGATGTGATTTGAACATGTTGGATCTGAGATTGGACTTTTGGACATGTTTTAAGGTGTTATTGAATAAATTGAACATTAAAACATAATAAACAAACATAATCGACCAAAAACAAACCATAAATTTGAATCAGGATTGCTTGAAAACATGTTTGCAGGTTTTGGTAAAGACGATGACAAGTTCGCCCGAACTTGTCAAATGATTCTTTGAACCAAGTTCGGCCGAACTTGTCCTCAGGAGATAAAAGGTTATAAATGTTATAAGTTCGCCCGAAGTTGCTTAAAATCTGTGAAATTGTTGTTCTACAAGTTCGCTCGGACTTGTCTGAAGTTAATTCAATTGTTAAACATTAATAAGTTCGCCCGAACTTGTTTAGAAATGATTAACTGTTTAACAAGTTCGCCGGGACTTGATGATTTGTAATGTGTTGTTTGTTTTACAAGTCCGCCCGAACTTAACTTGATGAAATGATTATTTGGCCAATCAAGTTCGCCCGAACTTGATAAGTAATTTGTGAAAATTGTCAAACATAGCTAGTTTTGTCTCAATCTTCGTGTTTCAAGAATATTCAGCTCTCGTTTAATAAATTCCACAACACGTGCATAACATGAGACAAAGCTATCTATCCACTTTGGAAGCATTTGATAGTATTCTCGCTTTTATGGAACGGATTCCAATACACAAGGCAATTACGAAAAAAAACAGTGGTCTACAGGTCGCACATTTACAGATGTTGGAATTCTGCAGCTATGAATGATGATGATACAGTGATTATCTCAGTGGTTCGTGTTGGAGAAGAAGATAAAGAGATTACTGTTACAGAGGTTGATATTCGAAAGGTTTTGAACTTCAACGACAACAAAGATGATCCGATGATGCTCGACGAGAGGATGGTTAAAGGGTGTTTTTGCCGAATGAGATATAAGGGGCACGTTAATGAATCTACTCTGAAGAAAGGATCAGTCCCTAACCCTACAAATTCCTGATGCACGCTATTATTCATGCATTTAGCCATCGAAAGGCTGGATTGGACGATGTGCAAGATTATATGGCATGTATGGCGACGACGCTTATTCTGAACAAGAGAATTAACTTTTCAAAGTTGGTATTCACGCATATGAAGAACAACATGGGATCCAACAGGCTTGTGATGTACCCAAGATTCGTACAGATGTTGATCGATGATAGATTCAAGAAGATAGCGAAAGATCCTAATGATATTTTGTATCTTAGTCACTTGGATGATACTACTGTCAAGAAGCTTATCACATTTCAGAAACAGTCATCAGCACCAATTGTAAAGCCTTTATTCGGTGTAATAAATTCTGAAAACTACATTGCACCACCAGAATACAAGTGGAGGAAAGATGATAGTTGAGATGAAAATGAAAGGAACGCTGAGTTGGAGTGGTTATCGTCGTTCAAAGAGAAAAGAAGCGACGGGTTTCTTAAGAAAGTTGTTGTTCAAGAGAAGAAGAAAGCATCGCGAAAGCCAAAGAAAGTTGATACGACGCTAATTAACGAAGATGAGCCTGAGAATGTTCAACATGAAGCTGGCTCATGTGCAGCAGTTGTTATTGAAAGTCAAGAGGCTGAGAAAACTACTCAGGAAGATGAAGTTATTTCGGCTACATCTGATAATGATGAAGATAGTGATGATTCGTTAGAGAAAGCTACAAAGAAATCAATCACCGAAACAGCTGCTGAGAAAGTAAAAGAGACTGACGTAGATTATGAGCCAGAAGTTGAAAAAGATTCTGATGAGGAGAGACCAATAAAGAAAGCGAAACGTGTCAAGTCTTCTGCTAAAGCTACAACGACGAAGACTACACGGTCTCCAAAGACTAAAGTCAAGAAAGTTCAGAAACCAAAAAGCCATCGATATGTGGGCCAAAACAAAAGCACAGAAGTTACACAAGAACCTTCTACTGCAAAAGATACATGAGTTACACAAGAACCTCCTACGCCTGAAAAGGTTCAAACATCTGCTGATCAAGAGACAATAGTACAGACAGGAGTCACACAAGAACCTCCTGAGTCTGAATTACTCGAAATTCCAGTAATACAATCTCAAGATCCTCCAACAGTTGCTCAACCTGAAAGCTCAACTCCCAAAGCTTCTACACCAAAGAGTATGCCTAAGTCTACGCCAAAGACTACTCCGAAATTGAAATTATTTGGAAATATTCCAAATGAGCCTGTTGATATTCAAGATTAAACGACTTCTTTCAAGATACAAACATTGATGATCTAGAAAAGCGTGTTAAAGTTCTGGAAGATAAAGTTGCAAAGAACGAAGTCGAGAAAGCTGAGTTAGAAAAGTTGGTGAAGCAAAGCGAAGTTGAAAAAGAGATTCTAAGTGACAAAGTCAAATTCTTGGAAGGTGGCCGAGGGTATTTGAAGGCCCTAATTGAAAGCTTGCAAGACGCAAACGAGATTAATGAAAGAGATAGCAGAATTACGATATGAAAAAGATATGAATAATCGAAGATTCTCCAGACTGCAGAAAGTTCTGACAAACAATTTGGGTATTGACTTCGCTGCTGAATATGCTAGAATTGATTTGCAAGAAGCTAAAGAAAAAGCAGAGAAAGAGATAGCTGAACAGGGAAAAGGCAAGAATGTTATAGAAAGTATGCCTGAAATTATTGAGCCAGTGATTGAGTCTACGCAAGCTTCTGAGTCTAGTGTTGTTCCAGAAACAGAAACTGAAAAGAAAGACGATGAAGAAGCTGAGAATAAAAATGATGATGAACCGGTTGATGACACTAAAGACGGATCTGACAATGATGATGGTGGTAATGATGATGATCAGGATGGAGTTGGTCTGAAAGTTGTTGATGCCAAGTTTAGTGATGAATTTGATTTTTCCGAGTTGCTTAATGATGATACTAATAGAATGGAAGATCAAAGCAAGGGGGAGCAGACAGGGGAAACAGGGCAAAAAGACGATATTGATATGACAGATGCTATTATTACTGCTATGCATGTTGCTGCTATTCCTACGAAGCCTATGATTCTTATGTTGGAACACAATGTTGAGGAAGACGAGTATGTTCATAATTAATCGAAAGTAGATTTGGCTAAGCTACTTGAAGTCGATGCTGAAACGTTCGATTTTGACTTTGAAGAACAAGTGATGAATGTTAATACGTTTGAACCGAATGAGTATTGTTATAAATGTAGATATGAAGCCGATGAGTACGGAAAAGTAATCATTGAAGATTGGTCCTCAGACGATGATAAAGATGAAGCTGAGAAGTATACAGGTTTGAATACTTGTAGTTTTCCAACCTTTGAGGAAATGTACGAGCAGTTTAACGAAGATATGTTGAAAGAAAAGATTGAAGAATCTGTACGTGAAGGTAAAATCCCTAAACCAATGACGAAGGAAGAAATTGCACAAGCAAAGAAATCCTAGTCCAAAGAAATGCCGAGAGAACGAAAGTTTCGACGTCCAACAGCATTCTTTATCAGAGATAAAGATGTTTCCTTGGGGAATATATTGAGCTGGGGATGGTTTAAAGAACTGAACATTTATGCCATTAAACGTGAATTTGGAGTTCAATACTTCAAATACTTGGCAGACTTCAAAACACTTCCTTACTGGGATGTAGAAGAGTTGGTACAGACCCGAAATGTTACATACCATATGAAGTTTATTGATCAGTTGCTATGGAAGATGATAAAGTTTGAAGCAACGAAAGGTTTCAGGTACTGGAAGCCATTTATCCCTAAATGCCGAATCAAAACAGATAAGAAGACTGGTATAAAGGATATAACGTTGATTATGAAGCGTTCGAGGGCGATCAGAAATATGCCCATAATGCCGATTGAACAGAATTTATATCCATTATTTAAGTGGTGGCAAATAGATCCGACAACGTGTGAAGCAGTGATTGTTCTAATATTTGAAGATCATTTTGATATCACTCAAGAAAGGATTGAAATGTTTGGGATAGAAGGTTTAAGAGGATTGTGGAGAAAGATTAGAATACTAGACCCAATGTGGTTAGTGAACTGCTCAAAGGAGGATATCAAATGTTTATTCTTTAGCAAGATCTGTTATGAAGAACGTAAAAAAGAACAAGCAATGCAATATCAGAGGATTGTAAATGTCTGTTATGCGCATGAAGTTAATTCTGGAAGAATGTGGGAATCGAGTTGGAGAGAGATAGAACGAGAAGAGTTTCTAAAGGAAGAAAGGCGTCGGGAACAGTTTCTAGAAAGAACAAAGGAGGCAAGACTGAGACGTTTCCAATTCATGACTAAAGTGCCATCTATAATCAAACGCCAATTCCATCGCAAGAAAGAAGAAAGAAGTCGATAAAGAACTTCTTTGGACGTGTCAGGAAGAGATAGAGTTTTGAAGACTGATCAAGACGAAGATGATATCCAAGGGAGAGTCTGTTAGTACATAATGTCTATGTCTTAGTCTTGGATCGAGTCTGTTTAGTTTGGG
This sequence comes from Scalesia atractyloides, assembly GCA_947069175.1. NCBI lineage: Eukaryota > Viridiplantae > Streptophyta > Magnoliopsida > Asterales > Asteraceae > Scalesia > Scalesia atractyloides. The sequence continues at coordinate 37,948,616 of CAMTDV010000030.1, forward strand.
CTAGATTACGTTAGAAATAGTCGTATTTATGTAAATAGTATGTCAAGTTCGCCCGGAATTAACATGTGAGAACAAGTTCGGCCGAACTTGTTTAAGACAAGTTCGCACGAACTTATGATACACCCAGCGAACTTGCATATCTATAAATAGGTGACTTGTGTTTTTCATTTGTAACTTCTGCAACTTTGTCACTTGTACGGCGAAGCTCTGCACGATCTGGATTTGACATGTATTTGACATTTAAGATCAATAAACTACAATTAAACAGTAAATCTTTGCATATTCGATTAACACATCATATAGTTTCCGCCTATACGAACGTTAGATACCAATTTTAGGTTCCTATACAAACTCATCACTCTCGAACTAAACACATAGAAATTCGTTATCACTTCATTCGTGACTGCTACGAAAAGACGTTGGTGCGACCAATGAACAAAAAGCTGATTTTTATACCAAAGCTTTTCCTTTAACGAGATTTAAGTATCTAATGAGGCTTAACGATATTAAAAAATTGTTGACAGGTGCGGAAACAGAGGTTGAATATGGATCGGACGACGAATTCACGTGATCCACATTGGTTTGTATATCTTTTAGATTAGTATTTCTTGAAAACTAAAATACAAAAATATGTTTTTGATTTTAGGGGGAGAAATATTTGAGAAAATACAAAAACATATGAAAAATTTTAATCTTCTTATCAGTTTTTTAAACCCTCTCAGTTATTCAAGTCCAAATTAATGACCTTGAATATCTGATTCCTGTATCAAGTTCAACTTAATGTTCTTAATTAAACGTTTTGACACTAAACTGACACATTCAAATGTAAGTTTCAACTTAATGAACTTTTAAACTTTTCAGATCAATTTGAAATTTTCAAACTTTTGATCAGCAGCTTTAGATTTTGAAAATCAGCTTTTCAACATCAGTGGTCGAAACTAAAAGATAACATAATCTTTTTGTTTTATGAAATGAATATCAAACACTAAGTATGTACAAACATATTTACAAACATATTTTGTTGAGTTTGTGTTAAAGAATCATATCAGTTTTTGAGACAAATCATTGACCTTTTGAGACTTTAGGTTTTAAACAAATTTACCTAGATTGTCGATATGTTTGTCCTCTTAAACTTCAACACGTTTCTCAATTGTTCCAAGATACATTATGTAGAATTAAGAAACTTGACTTAACTATGGTTCCCATCTCAGAATATACTCCTACATCAAGATTCCCTAGATTTCATCTTACAGGTAAATATAGCGTAATTGATATCTATATCTAAGGACACCGTCTAGAGCTTCAGAGTACAGATTTGGTGATATGGTCACAAAATTTTGAAGATAACGGGAGAGTCATTGATACCGATGCAGAATGTTGATCACTTGGGTGTCGTGACTAGTAATGGGCCTAAACGTTAAATCCGCATTTGCTAAAGACTGAAAGTTCCGAATTTGAGGGGAAATTTCAGTGAAAAATTCAGTATGGTCAAAATTTGCAAAAATGATGGGGAATAAAAATTTTACAATATATGAAGATTCTGGCATTTTTGAAATTCATGACTCCTGCAACAGTATCCGGTGGTTACCGATTGCAGATTATCGGGAAATGCAGAGGATCGAGAGTCATCGGGTGATCACAGGAAGTTCAGATTTTTCAGATCATGATACAGAGTGATGCTTAAGGGTTAGAGTCCTGATCTTCGGTGAAGGAACAGTTAGCTGGATTAGCAGTCGTTAGTACCAGTGAGGAACTGAGGACGTTCAAAACGTTCGGTGATGATCTTAGGAATTAATGAGTAGCTCCGCAGACGGATGGTTTCAAAATTACCAAGGAGATCTGAAGTTATTCAAGATATAACTGATGATAGCCTTTGGTGGCCATTATTTTTAATCTTCAAGCAGATGAATCATTATTCTCTTTGGACTAACCGCCGTTGGATGATGATGTTTGGTGATTAAGTGGCGCTGGTCTACCGAAGATAGCTATATATCTGACATTGTGACTGAAGAAGAAGAATGTGATTTTGATTACAGATGTATGTTTCTCAGATTCGATGTGTTACCAGATGATTTGTTTCCGATGAAGATTTTCTGATTAAGCAGATTACCGATTTACTGATCAAATCTTTCTGAAGGGTGCTTAACTGCGATTACGGAAATCAGGATTTCAGATTTTCAAGGGTATTCGTTGATTTGAAGTTTTCCGGTGTGGTGATTCGAAGTTTCTATCAATTGCCGGTTGAGTTTTTGATATTTTAGGAGTGTGCGGAATAAACTCTCGATGCTCAACGCTTATTCAAAAACTGAACTTGGATGCGGTTATCGTCGAAATGGAGAAGCTGCTGCATTGATTAGCTTCAAGTTGGAGGTTATTCGAGAAAATTTGTCGGTCAAGCAAATCAGAGGAGGTTGAAAACCGTGCAACCAAAGATCTGAACTAGAGATTTCAGCGGAATTGAAAGTTGATAGTGCAAACCCGGATCATCAATTAAGGGGGAATTTGTTGACGCATCTCGACGACATTGACAGACACCTTGATTGAAGTTGCAGAATATTCAAACACGGCTCAGAGATTTAAAGATCAAGATCAAGCTTCGACAGTAACGAACAAGGGAGAATCGGTTGATGCATTTTGTGTTCGTCACTTGTTGAATAGGCTAGATTGAGCGTGTGTTGAATATTGTATAGGTTAGAATCGAACACACGACCAAAATACAGAGCGAATAATGAAATTGGGAACAAGTTCGCCCGAACTTGACCTGTGAAGGTCAAGTTCGCCCGAACTTGACCTGTGAAGGTCAAGTTCGCCCGAACTTGACATGTGAAGGTCAAGTTCGCCCGAACTTGACCTGTGAAGGACAAGTTCGCCCGAACTTGTCCATGCACACTCCGGGCGAACTTGTGTCCCTATATATAGGTGTGTGTTTATTTGCTACTTTAGTTTTTTCCATCCCAGGAACTCCGGCAGCTGGACTTTAAAAGATGTATACTCTTTCAGTATGAATGAAGACTTCTGCTTCATTCTACTTCTACTCCATTCTGTAATAACATTCTACCGAATCGGTTTACGTTTACGCACTAACTTCCGTCTAGAACCGCCTGATCACGGACCTTCAAAGATTCTAGTCAGCACCTAGAAAGTCCAATATCATAGCTGTGAAAAAGGATATTTAGATACATAAAAGGTGCTCCCACACTTGGTATCTAGTATCCTGCCAATGGAAATATTGAGCATTCAGGTTACTAAGACAGTGATTTTGTTGGATGCCACACCACAAGGAAGTCAACTTCAGGAGGTTGCCAATTTCTAGGAAATTGCTTAGTGTCTTGGCAAAGCAAAAAAGCAGGTTGTAGTCTCAACATCAACAACAGAGGCTGAGTATATTGCTGCTGCAAGTTGCACTGCTCAACTCCTATGGCTTCAAAACCAATTGCTGGATTTTTGTGTAACTGCTTTAAAGACTACTCTCATGTTAGATACTCAAGCAGCTGAAAACATCATTAAAAACCAGTATCACACTCAACAATAAAGCACATTGACATTAGACATCACTTTGTGAGGGATTGCTATGAAAAAGGTTTGATTTCTCTGCATCATGTTCCAACTAAAGATCAACTGGCAGATTTTTTAACCAAAGCTTTGGATACATCTACTTTTGAAAGTTTGATCTCTAGGATTGGTATGCTAAACATGGAATAAAAACAAAATTATGTTTTCCATGTGTAAATAGTATTAAACATTTTCAGAAAATCAAAAATCCATCCTTAAAAATAGCTAATATTGAGAATGTTCAATAGATCTTAAAAGTCTGTTCCAAACCACTGTTTCTCAAAAACCTGTGTTTGGCTTAAAAATCTCTCCACTGTGAAACGTGTGTCCTCTGTTCCCATTTTTCACTGTTCATATCCTCTGTTGGGTTTAAACCACTATTTGATAGAGTAAAATCACCACTATTCATGACCATTGTTCACAACCACTGCTGGTTTCCAGCAGAGGTTTCCAAACAATTGCCATCCATTATCACAACAGGGTTTACACGTGGACAGATGCTAGCCATCAGATCTATGAAACAGTTGTCACGTCATCATTAACTTTTTCCCTTTATATATATCCATGTTCCATCCAAACAGAGCTTTTTACTACCGTCTCGAATTCAAAATTCACAAAAGCGGTTATCACTCCTTGTTCCTCACTTACTCTCAATTTTTCTCTGATCATGGCTCTGAACATCAAATTACCACGGCTTTGAACATCAAATTACCACGGCTCTGAACATCAAATTACCACACAAGTACCTCCCCTTCTTTGAGAAAAATGAAAAAAACACCTCATTCCACTCAATAATCGATGTTCTTACATCGTCGAAATACAAAACCATTATGCTTGCAAACACACCTAGTTATGTGGACACTCTCCGACAGTTCTGGGCAAATGCCAAAGTTGAATCTCAAGACAACAAGCTATATGTTATAACTTCCAAAGTCGGAACAACCCTTTGTCCAAATTTCCTCATCTTCAATTTCTACCACATTTGATCTGAATGACTTAGAAGGTAAAACTTCTTTTGGCAAGCAAGAGTTACACACTGAGTTCATAGCACAAGGGTATGAAGGTCAACTGACTGGAATTACAATGAATAAACCCAATTTCCCTGATGAAATGAGATATTTTTTCTATACCTTGCTTCTTTGTCTCTCAGCTAAGACCACCGCATTCAATGAGATTCCACAAAATATTCAATATCTGGGATATGCTATTTTAACAAAACCCGAATTCAATCAATCCCAGGCATTCTTTATGGATTTGGTGGCAAATTTTAATAAAATTCCCAAAAACAAAGCTTTTCTCCTTTATCCTAGACTTTTGAGCTATTATTTGCAAAAACAAGTTTCTGAAAAAGATTTTCAACAAGGTGTTGTTTTTTAAATGAAAAGTCTTACACACGAAACTTTTACAAGAATGTCTGATAAAAAGTCGAAAGTTTTGAAAACACAAGCAAAGGGGGATGAGCAAATTTTAGATGCATCCACATCACAAGCTCAAACCTCTGTTGTTGAGCCCACTACTCCTGGTGAGCATGACACCACAACCGGTGTTGTGTAACCCACACCGTCGACTTCTAAAAAGAAAACCATTCCATCCAAAAAGCCCACCAAAAAGAAACAACCAAAAAGGGTGCTTCTGGAAGATGAGATCTTAGAGGTTAACCCAGTGACATCACAAAGGTCACTTGAAACCACTGTTACTACTTCCTCACAGCAGTTGGAAAGATCTCATCCCAGCCTAATTTCTCTTGAATCCTCATAAAAGGATCAAGTTGTAAGCACAGGGACACCACATTATGAGACAGATCTTTCACTTAAAACTCTGTTCTCCAGCCCCTCTCCCAGGGTTATGTCGCTTTCTACACCACAACCCTACACTCAAATTCCACCCACTTTTATGCCCTTGTTTGAAGCTATTGAGAAAATTCAGATTGAAATCACTTCCTCTCAATCACCTATCAACGAGAGTACACTCCCACAAGTGATTGTTTCTGAGAAAACTCAATTAGTTGACCCACAAACAGTTGAGGAGGTTACACCCCTTGAGTTACAAGTAACTATTGGTGGTAGTTCAAGCAAAGAAGACACTACAACTGATGTCACTCAGTTGTGGTAGTGGTTACATTACCAAGACTTCCTTGAAGGAAACAACTATAGAGGTTACAATTGTAACCTCTGTTCCAGTTGGAAGTCCTCGGAACCAAGAAAAAGGGGCATTTGGTTCTGATACCATGGAGTTTACTCCTGTTGATGATCCAAATACAACGACCTCTGGTAGGGATTCAGATGATCCTATTAAATTAGGTGATAAATTGAGATATAAAGAATTGACGGAGAGAATGACATCCATGAAGTCATCAATAGATGAAATAAAAACCATGATGAAACAGATGTTACAAAATTCTCAAAGCCAACCATCAACACAGTAAATTGCCGATGAGCTATGGAAATCTGTGCAACCAATCATTCTAGCTCAAAGGAATATGGCTGACATCTACCATGAAACTCATCAAGAATATGGTTGAGGCGAGATATAAACTCATAAGAGAACATTTGTTAAAGACTACTGGATCTGCCCCAGCAACAGTCCTTCAAGAAGAAGTAGAGGATGATGCCAAAAGGGGGAGAAAGATAGCTAGAGAAAGTTGCAGCCTTCTTCATAAGCTAAACCAAAGGTGCAACAACAAAAACCAGAGTCTGTTAAAACCACTGTTCCAAATCAAACCTCTGCTATAGCATCAGATGCCGGTTCAGGAAAAGGGATTAATGAGACCCTAAATAAACAGGGAGAAGAGATTACTGAAGAAAAGCAGAAGAGATAAGATACACTGGAAAGCAAAGCTTCCAAGCTTATTGAAGAAGAACAAGCCAGACAGATGGAAAAAGAAGATATTGCCACTTCAAGAAAAAGAAAGTCTTCTAGAAAAGTTAGACAGCCAATTGTCACCACTCCTAAAACCACTGCCAATCCTACTCAAAGTGTATCCTCTGCTCAAATCAAACCCATGTCACCACCAAAGAAACCAACACCACATACTCACCCAGCAGATGTTAGATCAACTGATGTGCCAGCAGATGCTGGTACAACAGAGGTTCTAACAGATGTTACCCAAACCTCTCCTCTAATTACTTTTCCAACTTTAACCTAACCATTAACCACACCACCAAGAATTCCAGCACATGCATCTTCACCAAAACTTAAATTCACATGCAAAAGAAAAACTTTTGTTGTGGAAGATGATGAGGAAATTCCATCACCAATTCCCTTATCATCTGCTCCCATTTCAACCACACCAATCATCATCACCTTCATATAGATCCACTTCACTTCCACCCCCTTATTAACCATCATCTGTTATCCCACTGGCTACAAGATATCCACTTGAAATTCATGTTGTTCGATGTAGAATTGAATCTTTCTACACAACAGAGGATACTTCACAACTTGAATTCCCATATCTCTTTGGTTACAGAAAGCCAAGAAACTTAGATGAATATCTTAATTTGAAAGCTTGACAAGCAGAGAGCATTGCTAAACAGTTGAGTACGGGGAAGGATGACAGGACTACTCAAGGAATCTTATCTCATGAGCTTAGCAAAGATAGAAAAATTGAAGATTTTTCCAAAGATATGTGTAAGTCCATGTCAAAAAAGCCAGTCAATGCTTAGCTGGATGAAGAACCAAAACAGGATTACCTGGACCACATAATGCAACATAAGCCATACAAACCAGCAAGAGCATAATTCAAAGATTGGGTCATCAAATGCTCTCAAAGAAAAAATTGATAGAATCCATGAAATGCTCAAAGATCGTTCACACAAGCTAACTCCACCTGATTGGAAAAAGTACAAAAATGTCGATCAAGACAAGGTTTTGAGGCTCAAAAGAATGAGAGAAGAGCTAGTTGCTACTAATTATGGCACTGCAAGATTAGTTGCTAGATGGTCAGAGTTCAGAGTTCAGAGTTGTAGATACATACAAAAGACTGGAAGAGCTTAGAAAGAAAGATCCTTCAGTTCCAAGAAAGCCAACATGTCCAACAACAAATATCCCTCAACAGACCCAAACAATCAAAAAGCTTTCTTCAACCACTTTCTTATCCACAATTGCTTTAAATCAAGTAAAAAGGTAAATGAAAATGACTGGGAATGATGAGCAGTTGTTTGAAGAACACAGAAATGAGGGAATTAAGAGCCAACTGCTATACCACACAGATGCTGCAAGTGATAAACTTAGATAAACTATCTCAAACCTTGTCAGCAGACCTCAATCACCTAGCTCGTCAGAAATAATTCTTCACCCAAAAAAAACCATCTGGTTCAAAATTTCTAAAATGGAAGTCATCCTCAAACACCCATGAATTGACTTTGCTCAGATCAGATGAAGAAGCTCAAAAGCTAAGAATGGAGGATGCATATGGTCTGGATGTGATGTGTATAAAATACAACATATAAATTACATCAAATGAGGCATAAAACTAATCATTTTCTAGTACTAATGTTGGAAAAGGCATGTTTCTTTGTTCCTTTTGAATTTACAGGACCAAATGAGCTTAAAAGAACAAAAGAAGCAAATAAGCAGCCAAAACTAACATAAATACAAGAAGAAGGAAAAACACAACATGCCTGACCCCTCAGCAGCACCCCAAAGACAAAAACAAGAAAAACAAAAGCTGACCACGAGGTCATGCCTAGCCAGGCATGGGGCGTTGTCAGACCTTACACTTAAAGACAAAGCCTGCAGAAGCTTCTACGGCCACCAAGTGGTCGTGCCCAGATCACCATGGGGCGTGGTTAGACTCTCAGATTCCAGAATCTTGATAGTACAGTGAAGAGTTTACCACGGGGCCGTGTCCAGGAGCCACGGGGGCGTGTGGGGCCCTCTGCTGACACCTGCAAGTAATGAAGGAAGAGAAGATGATGGCCTCGGGCCGTGCCCAATGGACACGGGGCCGTGGCCGGGGCACTGTTCTGACTATAAATAGGGGTACTTGGTTCACTTCAAAGGCATCCCTTGGCAAACCACTTCTCTCTCACTTTGCCACCATTCCACCACCACTACAACACCAATGCCCACAACCATCATCCATCTATCATCTTTAGAGTGTGTGTAGTCTCGGGATCCAAGATTGATTGTAAGAGTTATTTTCAAAGAAAGGCCATGCTTGGCTAATCTCTTAGATCACTTTGTGAAAACAAGTCTTCAATGTATTACTTTTGATTTTTAATATTTCGAAACTTTTTGATTGGATATGTATTAGTGACTTTAATAAATAGTTTCTTATGTTGAAAGTGAATTTTTCTAACCATTTCTTCATGATTTCATTGAGTTGCTCATTCGTGTCTTTACGGTCTATATAAAGCGCGTTAACTACTTGGAAGGGGTTTAGAAGGGTGGTTTGGTAAAGTCCTTGTCTCGTTCAGTATATAGATCTTGCGAGGACTTGGTTCAAGCTTACTAGGACCTCCTTCAATGCCCCAAAGGTATTGGATGGCGGGGATGTGAATAGCTTGAACCCCTTATATGTAAACTACTATTTAAACATTAAACCGGCTTCTTGGGATTGTATCCTTGCTGACTCAAACCACTTAGCTGAGGGTAATGTCACCTTCAAAATAGGGGCCTACCACCTTTTGCATTAATAACTTATTTAATTATCTTTAAGTATTCTGACCCTTTGGGATTGTATCCTGGCTAACTCAAACCACTGGGTTGAGCGTAGCGTCACCATCAAAAGAGGGGCCTACTACTTTAACTAAGATAATCTCTTGAAAAGTCCGAAAGTGCAAAAATCATCAAAGGATATATTAAAGAGGAGTTGGATCCAAGTGATTCTATCTTGTCTATTTATATTTCATTTTATTTATCTTTTCATTTTTAGATTTACTTTTATGTTTAAAACTTTTATAAAAAAATTAATTAGACGTTGACGATAAACTGGTATTAAAAGTTCTTGTGTCCTTGGACGACCTCGGTATCTTACCAACACTATACTACGCTCGCGATGGGTGCACTTGCCCAAGTGTGTTTTTAGTGTTAGTACAGTATCGTGTTTTATACATTTAAAACTTGACTAATGCGTAAAACAGACTTAAAATATTAATAAAATCATATCACGCTTGACGCACACTAGGATGCAACTAACCTCCAAGATCTAATGAACCTTGAGCTTGAAAGAGATTTTGAAGACATGATTTCCCTGGACTTTGAATTACAATTCAAAGGACATATAATGGAATTATTGATGAGGAATAAAGATCAGAATAAAGATTAGTTTTGGCATCATCTGTTCTAGGGGGAGATTGTTGGATCTATCGAACCCTATAAAAGAACAGATGATTGGAAAGCCAAAATATACTATTAACCACTGATCAAGAATAACAGAATTTTCAAAGTACTGCTCTCCTCAAAGACAAACATTTAACATCTGCTCTCACTAAACTCTGCCTACAAAGAGATGCTGAAGTCAAAGTTCTATTAAAAGCTAAAGTCTGCTAGAGATAAACTCCGATGAAGATCCAACGAACTGCTGAAGCAAAGGTATGTTGAAGACCAGTAGAGTTACAGCTGAACAGAGGATATCTCCAACAGTTGTTGCCAACAGACTTTACTTGTTTTTTAATGTAATAGTGTATTGGTCTAGCAGTTGTTTAGAGTTTGCTAGTTGTTAAATGTCACTGTCTAGGTGACGTCAGCAAAGATGCCCAGATGTTTGCTTTATACTATAAATAGAACAATTCATGTACTGTTCTATTCATCACTTTCATCACTTGACATTATGTACGAACAAATAAGAGTGATTGAGCTGGGGGGGAGTTTGTAATATTTCATGCATACGTGATTCTTATTACAAAAGCATGTTTTTGAAAACATTCTCTTCATTTTTTTGTGAATCAAATTTACATTCCCGCTGCATTTATCTCTGTTTTATCCTCATTCATTGATTTCCATCTTTAAACTTTCACAACAAGTAAAACTCAGATCCTAACAAGGGCGGATCAGTAATCCAAACAAGACAAAAGAAGATCACGATCAAATAGACCCTGAAGGAATGGAACTGACAGATATAAGGTGGTGTATGGCAAAGTTTGTTAGATAAGCAAAATTGTTCATGGAAATCACAGAGAGGAATAGTATGGGAGTCCGGATACAAAATTGGATTTGAGAAATCGAAAGTGATCTGTTTCAAGCGTAAAGAAAAGGGTCATTTCAAAAGAGAGTATACAAACAGAGAGGTCAAAAATGGTAATAATCCATCTGTGGAAGATTACTACAAGTGGCCAATCTATCATAAGACTTCCCAAAATCCTCCAAGTATGTCTAGACCATTTCCTATCGAAGATGGTTCGTCAAAGTCGATGGATAAAGCATTGATAGTAACCTAGGAAGACGAAGGCTTCAATTGGAACAATTATATTCCTAAGACTGAAAGTCTTGCCCTTCTAGCTGAGATTATTGAAGAGCCAGAATAGATGGTAGAGGAGGAGGTAGTGGAAGAAGCTATTGATGAAGCTTATGTTGAGATTGCATTCGATGAAACTCCAGAAGATTCAGAAAATTATTATGAATCTGAAGCATCTTAAGAAGCTTTATGTTATGCATTTAAATCAATTATGCCTCTTGATATGTTTACTTCTTTTGTAGGTTTCGTCAACAATGAAGCAAAGTTTAGTGGTCTACACTGTGAAGAAGAGAATAAACAACCTGTAGAAGAAATCATAGATGTGTCGAAGGAGATGAATGTAGAGAATCTAGCAAAGATCACTGAAAAGGCCATGATGGCTCAATTAAAAGAGGTAGTTGAAACCTCTTAAGATGATCAGAAAATTGAGTCTGTGGTAAAAGAGGTTAAATGTGAGAAGATAGAAACGAAATTTCAATGCATGAAATGCATCGAATCGTGCAAATCATGCTTTGAAAAAGATGAAAAATATAAAGAGTTTAAAAGACACACAGACAATGTTACAAGTGATTTAAAAGAAACAAAAGAAGCATATGATAAACTGAGCAGAACTATCAACAGTATCATGATGCTAGCAGAGAAAATGAAGCAACACTTTCTATGCTCAAAAAGACTGTCATGGATGAACAAAAAGCAATTAATATTCATGTTGACACGACCCCCCAAATTAAAACAAGAGCTAGAAACTATTAGGATAGAAACGAAACAGGTTGATAAGAAGCCAATTAGTTATTCTACAACATCTTATGCTTTGGATCACATCCTCTCCAAAACCAACAGGTAAAGATGAATCTGGGGAAGATATGTATGGTTATCATAACCAAGGTGTGGGTTATCATCAAGTCCCCCCCCCCCTATGTAGAATAGTTATTCAAGAAAGAAACCAGATGGGGTGGAAAGGCGCTGAATTTAAAATTAAAAACTGAATAGAAAGACCAGCTGCCTGACAATCTCGATGTAACCTATAACAAATCCAAAACAGGGTGTGAATCAGAAGTGGTCAAGAATGTTGTTGAGAAAGTTTTGGAAAGTGATAGTGATAACACTGATTTTGAAAGTGCTAAATCAAAAATTAACAAAACAAGTTCTAGCTCGCATTCTGAAAGTGACGAGAGTTTTCATAAGAATTTCATTCCAAAATCAGGATATAGTTCGAATGATGATCCAAGTGTTGTCATGTACAAAATGTGTGGATCGGAGAAACTATATTCTGACACAGAGTTTCCGATTCAGAATGTGAACATGAACAAAGTTGAAAAAGTGTTCAAACTGATTGAAGTTGATTTGACTGAAATTGAGAATCCGTCAAGTGAACAAAGTTTTTCAAACTTTAAAACGACATAGTCTTACTATTCCAAACCAAAAAGTTCTTAGTCAAACAATCAACAGAGAAATTCTAATGGTAGGAATGGGTCGGGTTATGGTAAGAAAAATTATAACAAGTTTGGAAAAACGAAATTTCTGAAGAAAATGAACTTTGTTTCTGGTACAAGTTTAGAAAGTGACAAAGAGACTCAATTTTCAAAACAATCAAATGAAGAGTTGTTTAAACAACAAAAACAACGTGAACAGGTTGAGGGATCCACTGTTGTAACAGACAGTAGAATGTGTATTAGATGTAATCAAGTTGGGCATATTTCAAACTGATGTCCACAAAAGAATCCTAAACCTGTTTACAATGACAAGAAATCATCAGAGGATTTAAAGCTAAAGAAACCTATGGTTGAACCAATCAAATTTTGAAAAAAAACAACGAATCCACAGAAAAAGTTAAACTGTCAAACGATAATGTTATTGTTTCAAAAACTAAAACTGGTGAGACTTCTGTTTCAAATGAACAAAAGGATTCAAAATTTTATACAAAGAAAACGATTCTAAAAATCAAACATGGGTTGTAAAGAAGTAGAAATCCTCTAAGATTGAGAAAGAATCTGTTTCAACCAAAATTGATGTTAAGGTTTATCAGAAAGTAGAGTGCGTGAGTGGTGTTACAAAGATTTCCAACCCACCCAAGACCGAAAAGGCTTGGGTCTCGCTCTTTAAGTGATCAATTTTTTACATGTGCAAAGGCTCCCAAGATCCATCATATCGAACTGGATCATGGATAGCGGGGCATCCAGGCACATGACGGGGATGTTGGCACTCCTATACGATGTAGAACCTATCAGAGGAGGCTACGTCGGGTTTGCCGGAAATCGAGGTGATAGAATGTGGGAGAAGAAATTTTGACAAATGGAATGGTTTCGTTTGACAAAGGGAACTACATAGCGGAGTTGGAGAATAATCTGCTCAGCATCTCCAAGATTTGTGACAAGAAGTTCATCACGCATTTCACTGATAAAGACGGTCTCATTCTGAAGCCAGTTCAAAATACCAAAGAGTGGATCTTAATGCGCGCTTTTCTTGAGAACGATCTCTATGTTTTAGACATGAGTGTTGCAACTACAACAACGAAAACAACACAGTGTTTTGTTTCAAAGGCGACAGGGAAAGAGTCTATATTGGGGCACACAAAGATGGGACACATTTATCTTTGCAAAATGAACTTTCTTGTACACAACAATCTAGTGAACGGTGTTAATTTGAAGAATTTTCACTTAAATGATGACTGCATCATCTACAAGAAAGGCAAGCAACATAAAAAGTCACATCTAAGGAAACTTCTGAACTCGATAAGCTTCCACTATAAAGGCTTCATATGGATCTCTTTGGCCCAATTTATGTGCGAAGTATTTCTGGAGATCCGCACTGCCTAGTCGTTACCGAAGACTATTCGAGGTTCTCGTGGGTAGTGTTCCTGGAGTGTAAGGATGAATGTTCGAGAGTCTGATAATTTTGTTTAGAAAGCTAGAGAATCTATACCATTTGCCTATTAGACGTATTCGAAGCGACAATGGAACAGAATTCAAAAATAATTATAGTTAGAGTTTTGCAACGAGAAAGTAATTATGCATGAATTCAGTGCACCGTACACTCCACAACAAAACGGTGTAGCTGAAAAAAAGAACAAAACGCTGATAGAGACTGCACGCACCATGCTCGCCGATTCCAAACTGGCAATTAGTTTCTAGAGCGAAGCTGTGGCCTCTGCATGTTACACTTTGAACAGAGTATTGACGGTCAAGGCACATAAGAAGACGTGTTTCGAGTTGTTTAACCAACAAAAGCCGAATCTAGAGTATCTAGAACCTTTTAGGTCTCCATTGTATGATAATCGACCCAGATGGCAGATTTGGGGCTAAATTGTTAGAAGGGTTCTTTGTGGGGTATGCTAGTCCGCTAAAGAGAGTTTATCTTCCTAGCATCAACTGGGTTAGTCATGCTCAACATGTAGATTGCGAAAGACACACATCTCCAACACAACCGGGAGATCCTTGGTTGTTCGATTATGAAGGTCTTTGGAATTCCTTTGCTCTGCCAGCTGAACCAATAGAAGATGAACTTGTTATGCTCTACCAGCCCCAACAATCTTTTTCACAAGATCAAGTTCCTAGACCAATCGTTGTGACACAGACACACGTTGGCACACATGCTGCTGAAGCAGGACCGAGTACTCAACATCCTGAATCACATACTGTTGGAACAAATGAACCTGAAGTCGAACCAGATTCTAATGAACCGACTCCTACTTTTGATCAATCATACGACTTTGACTCTGAAGTTGAACCATCATATGACAATAACATATTTACTTCTGATGATGGTGAAATTCAGCTTGATAGTCTTCTCGACAATCAAAATGAAGGAACATGTGCTCAGAATGAAACCTCTCTCGTTAATCAAGACACTGAATAGAATGTACGAATCTGGAACAAGAAGTGAGCGTATCCACAATCGCTCTCTTGACCTGCGTGGTAGAATATGTTTCTGCTTCCAATTGTTGCTCTCAAATCCTTTAGATTTATACAAAACCATTTTATAAAACAAAGTTTAAACATCTTTTGAAATTAAACAGAATGAAAGATTTGTCATCAGGGGAAGCAAAGAGGTTGAAACCGAGATGGATGGAGATTTGACGTAATCCCCATCGGCCAGTCAATTTTTCTTTCTTTAAAAGCAAAATAAAAAAATATGTTTTTGATTTTAAAGGGAGAAAGTTTGAGAAAAATACAAAAACATGAAAAAATGTGAAAAGTACAAAAACATGAAAAAGACAAAAATAAGTTTTCGTGTGAAAAAAGAAGAAATGATAGTACATCAGTGGACTGTTATAACATGCTAAAAATTGTAAAGTTTAAAAGTTTTTAAACAGTCTCACTGATGATGTGCTAGTAGACTTCACTCTCTTAGTAAATTGTTTCCGAGATGTAAACATAACGAAACTTCTTAAATAGTGGTTTAACATCTCTCGGATATATGGTCTTAGTACACTGAAATTTTGTTTGAGAAATTATCGGATGCTGAGATACTAGGTCTTTATAACTAGTTGATACCCGGGGTATTATACAAGTTCTTCTGATTTTGCGTAAGCAATGGCCTAGAACTTGTAGAATACTTTGCATTAAAAACCCTAAACTACATGAAAATTGAAAGTATCGAAAGATGTGAAAAATGCAGTAAAAAGATTCTAAAATATGGAACACCAGTTTAAGTCGAGCCTTCATGTCTTTGTCTGTACGGCGGTACTAACCTGATGTCTTAAGGCCCCACACAACCCAGATACAAATATCAATTAGGTATATTTACCTGTAAAATGGAATCCAGGGAATCTTGTTACGGGAGTATATTCTGAGGCGTGAAACACTGTTAAGTCAAGTTCTAAGACATCTAATTACCGTATCTTGAAACAATTGAACTGTAGAGGTTTAAGTGGATAAACAATACAGACAATCTAGGTGAACATGTTAATTTTTAAGTTTATCAAAGATCAACGGTGTTGATGACATGTCTCAAAAACTGATATGATCCTCTTACACAAACTCACAAAAAATATGTCTGTAAATATGTTTGTACATACCTATTTCATTTCAGAAACCAAAACGATTTTCAGTGTGTTTTAGCATAAAATTTTGAAAAGACAAAAAGATTTTATTTTCATCTTATTTTTGACTGCCGATAATGGAATGCTGATCTTCAAAGTCTAAAAGGTTGCTAAGCAGAATCTAGAGAACAACGGGTTGAGAGCTAATCTGAAATGAGAAAATGTTTTGAAAAGATCACAAGTTCATTACTTTGAAACTTAAATTTGACAGGAAAACATCAGTTTTGTTTACAAATTGTTCAACCAAGGTCATTAACTTGGACTTGATTAACTGAGTGGGTTGTTAAAACTGGTAAAATGTTTGGCTTACCTCCGCACGAACGTATTCTTTCGCACGAAAGTAATCACAGTCGCACGAAGAAGATACCTTCAGACGAATGTGAAACAATAGAGGTATAAATGTTAGCTCGCAAGAATGTATTCTCATTCGCACGAAATAACTTCCTCCGCACCATTGAACTTTTGAAGAAAATTTTGTTCTTGCACCCAAACTCTGTCCATTTATACATTGTGGTGGTTGATTCGCACACCATCTACAATGGGGAAGGTATAACATACAAGAATTGGACTTAAAATTTGAATATTCGGACCTTAAAGAACAAAATCTTAGAGTTAGGACATTGAACGGTCAAAACATCAAATTGAACACAAAATTGTTAAAATCGGCGCTTTTAGGTGTTAGTATAACCTTCAATTTGTTCAAACTTGTAAAAATCAAGAAAATTGAAAGATATGTTTCATACGGATGTAATTACCTCCGTACGAAGGTAATTCATTCACACGAATGTAATTACCTCCGCACGGAAGTAACTTGGTTGGATAAAATTGTTTACTTCGTATGAAAGTAACAAATGGAAAAAAAATTAATATACCTTCGTACGAAGATACTTCATTCATGCCAAATTATATACATTCGTACAAAGGTACCTTCGCACCAAAATTTGGTATTTTGCAAAAATTTTCTAAGTGTTGATTTTTCTATTTGTACAGGCAAAAGTTTCAATTTTCGATTCTAAACACAACATCGGTTGTGTGTTAGACAAATCATTAAGAAAGATGGAACCGTTTGGACCTATTCTAGAGTTTATGGATTGAATTCAGATAAAGAAAGTATTGACGGACCAACATAAAGCTTATCGATCACATGTTGAAAGATTCTAGGAAAATGCAAAGTATATTGTAGATCCTCCAGCTATTCATTTGATCGCCAAAGTTGGAAATGAGGATAAGGAGGTGTTTATCAGCGAAACTTTAATCAAAAGAGTATTGGATTTCAAAGATAAAGATAGTGATCCCACGGGTTATCCAGAACGTATGGTCAAAGGATACGTTTACCGAATGGGATCATAGATGTAACAACTCCGAATTCGTTGTTATCTTTTTCTTTTATATTCGTTGTATCTATCTCTTGTAATCCCGAGATTCGAATTATAAGAAAGTATGTTAATTAAATTATGATGAATTACGGTTATATCGCATTTAATCTCTTATTAAACGCATCGCTAATCTAATCGCAATTACAACTAAATACGCTATTATACGAGCCGAGTGTGTTATTGTTTAATAAACACTTGTGCCATCGCATCGCTTATCTCATCGCATCGCAAAACGTAGTTAATTATGTGGTTTTATGTTAATATGTGTTATGTGTGTTTATGGTTATGATTACACTCACCATCGCATCGCTTAATCGCTTAACATCACTTTATAACTCGATCGCATCGCTGAACAATCGATAAATGAACGAAAATCGAAGAAATTCTAAGTTTTTGGACAAGTTCGCTCGAACTTGGGTGATGCCAAGTTCGGCCGAACTTGACCAGGCCAACAGAACTTCCTAAGTTTCACCCAAGTCCGCTCGAACTTGACTTGGAAACCCCTTTTTCCCACAAGTTCGCTCGAACTTGCCATGATTCCTTACAGAATCAGCAAGTTCGGCCGAACTTGACTTAAATCCTTTGAAAAACTAACAAGTTCGCGCGAACTTGTATGGGCCCATACAAGTTCGGCCGAACTTGACTCCATTAGCTCCCATTTTTTCCTTCTCCTATAAATACTCAGCTCCATTCTCTCATTTGAACTTGCTGCAAGTTCGCCCAGAGCTCTCAAAACCCAAAACCCTTTGTTTTCTAAGTAAGATTCAACCCGATTTCAACTACTATGATGTTCAACAATGTTTTACAACGATTTTTCACAAGGCTTTGCCTTTGTTTTCATCAAATCTCTTCTGTTTTACGAAAAATTCATCTTTTTATACAAAACTTCTCTTTTCCACTCAGATCTACTCTTAGATCCGAGTAAAACCTTTCAAAAACATTGATTTCTACACAATATTCGGACTAATGACGTATGTTTCGTTCATTTTTGAGTGGAACGAGGCGATGTCAAGCAAGATCTCAAATCCGGAAGCACAAGGACGAAATCGTCACTTTACACAAGCTGGACTAACCCGTACGAACCATCAAGTTCGCCTGGATTAGCCTGAGTTTCTGTAAAATGGCTAAGTTCGCTCCAAAAGACCTCTCCAGCCTAAGTTTTACTCAGTGGCTTAAGGTTGGAGGGACGGACATTCGATTTCCTCAGAAAACGGCGCAAAAACGCACTATTTGGATGCCAAAACGACCAAGTTCGCTCGAGATTTATTGATTTTTATACAGCTCAACAGTCAAGTTCGCTCGAACTTGCACCCTCTGGGTCAAGTTCGGCGGAACTTGAGTCAAAAACGTTCAACAGAACACCACAAGTTCGCTCGAACTTGCCGTGTTTCTCAGGAAACTTCACAAGTTTGGCCGAACTTGCAGATTTTGTTAACACCTTATACAAGTTCGACCGAACTTGTCAAGTTTCTTGAGAAACTTAACAAGTTCGTCCGAACTTGTCTCAAGACGACACAAGAATTCCTCCCAAGTTCGCCCGAACTTGTGTCCTGCCCAATCCAAACTTAACCGTTTCAGCAATTCGGAAGACTGATGCACTTCTGTTCACTTACAGGCTGATCCGACACTCTTCGCAACACTCATCATATCCCTCATCTCTCCCAAAACGCACCAACAGTGAGTATACTTGAACCCTTTTACACTTAAATGCACTTTTGGGTGTCACATATGTTCGTATATCAAAAACACATCACACAACTCTCAAACGCTTATTCGCAACCCGTTGTTACATGATTATACGTGAAATATGTTGAATTGTATGTATTGCTTGATTGCTTGTACGCCACCCTTAATATGATAGTATACTAGAGGTTGACCCGTCACCCGGAGGCCCGGGGTTGTTAAGGCTCTCATTTTTATTTCGCATTTATTTTCTCTTTTAGGATGTGAACGCTTGTTCGCATGCCTCGATCAATCGTGGTTTGTTGGTTTGCATGAATCTAAGTAGTTACATCATTCACAACTATTACGCATGTCATGCGGTGTATGCTAAACGTTTTATTATCTATTATGTATGCAAAAACTCATATGCTCACCTTTACTTAATTGTATTGACGTTTTATTTTAACATATGTGGCAGGATGATGATTAGCATTGGATGCATTGGATTTTGCTTAGCTTAGTCGTTTTTAGTTTGTTTTGATTTGGAAACTGATGTATTAAATCTAGGGGATATCGAACCTAATTAGTGCTTATGAGAAAACATGTTTTTGTAATAATTGTTTGGAAATGTTATGTTTGATAGTATGGGATGTTAAACATTAAGTAATGTTGCTAGATAATTGTTATGGAATTCTCGTGAGACAATCTGGTCGCCTAGTGCCACTACCCCGATGTTTCCGCCATCGGTTGGGGTGTGACTGATTGGTATCAGAGCCATAACTGTAGGGAATTAGGTAGAATTGCCATGTTCGACCTAGTCTACAGTCTAAGTACCCAATTTGACCAATCTTTGACTTAAATGCTTAAACTACTTGCCATAAATGCTTAAATGTGCCTTTCCTAAGGCTAATACAATATACACGCTTAGAAACGCTCGTATCACACAAAAGGTGTGATCAAGTCGAGATTAGGTGTGAAAACCAAGAACTCTCGATGAGATCATTCACTCCGCGCATTCTCTCTCGCACGAGGTACCTTCGTTGAGTTAGGAGTGATATCCAAACCTCGATGAAAATCTCCACTTCTATCTAGTGGAACTCCCGACTCGATCGGTGAGTGTATCCACAATTAGGGATGAAGTTGTTAAGTTAGGGGTGAAACCCGCATCTTAATAACTGGTTCCGCTCTTCGATTTTCAATCTCACCAAAGTCCCGATTATTCGATGACACGGAACACGACGTAACTGGAAGGATGAATGTCGTTAACTGTTGTACGGCGAGAGCATTTGTTTATTAGGCCAAATCGTGTGTCCGAACTCGGAGAATTTTCGAATCACTTTGGGTAGTCAACGTCTTAAAACCCAGGACGCTCCCAATTGATTTAAGCCTATTATCGTCGATTTTACGCATCATCGAGTTTACTATTATTTATGTGTTTAATTTTTGAGAATTTTTGCTTATTCGATTTCTTGCTTTATCGATTTCTTTATTTATCGCTTTTACGCTCCATCGATATATGCACAACTCGCACAGCTCTCGAAATCTAAAACGCTAATTAATAGACCAACCAAACTAAAACGCTCATCTCTCTTACGCGTATGTTCTCATACGCAGTATTACTCGCCTATCTCGCTATTATATCGCTTATATCTCGCTATTATATCGCTTATATCTCGCTATTATA
The DNA here is from genome assembly GCA_947069175.1 of Scalesia atractyloides. Classification (NCBI taxonomy): domain Eukaryota; kingdom Viridiplantae; phylum Streptophyta; class Magnoliopsida; order Asterales; family Asteraceae; genus Scalesia; species Scalesia atractyloides. The sequence goes on from CAMTDV010000030.1 coordinate 37,969,330, forward strand.
TCGCTTATATCTCGCTTATATATCGCATCTCATATGCGCTACGCACGATTTTAGTTAAAGGTTAATATGTGCAAAATATGTGCTTACGCACAGTGACGACCAAGGGGGAATTTGTTAGTGCATATTATGTATGTCCGCCACCGTGCGAATACTTCATCCTCAACAACGTGTCATGTGTTCGTTTTCCTCACTAAACTATAAAATATTCAACACACGCTATATCTAGCCTATTCGCACAGTGACACATACATAATATGTACTAACACATTTGAATTAAATTGAACCCTTACCACTAAAAAATAATAACTCTTATCCAACACCTTTATACAACTATCTTTAATCATTACTCATCATTATGATGATTAATAGATGGAGAAAAGTGCCCAGATAATCCTTATGTTTTGCTCAGATTTCACCTATAGTCGCTATACATCTAAAATTACAGCTATAGTCCCCAACTTTTACACATTCGTTCTCGGATAGTCCTTAGGCCTAACATCAGTTAGTTCTCTTAGTTAAGTGGGTATGAAATGACAAAAATACCCTTACTACAAAACACAATAACTTAAACTATTAAAAGATATATTTATTTGTGGACCGACTTCTTAAAAAAGACAAAATAACAACCCCACCCTTTCTTTCTCCTGCAACCATTTCCACTCTTCAACCATCACCACCGCTATAACACCTCCACACCACCACCGTAACACCTCCACCTCGCCATCGTCGGTGGTGTTGCGATGGTGATTTCTGATCAAGCGCAACGGAGAGCGATGAGTTAATGTTTGAGTTGCGAACAACAACCGAAACAATGGACAAGCTAGCCTGAGTGGTTCTGATGTCGGTGGCGGCGCTAATCGAGGGCTCAGTCTAACGGAGGAGCCACTTGATTGTTTGACCGTTGAACTTGTGACCGAGCTCACGGGTGAGCTGGAAAACCCTTGTTGTGGCGGTCTTTAGCCTTTATTTATTTTTTTGACACATAGGATGGGGGTGGGGTGGGTAGGTGGATAAGTGGGGCCCACATGTATTTTTTTATCTTTTAATGTTTTATTTGTTAGTCTTTTAATATAAAGGGTAAATTTGTGATTTTACACTAACTTAACACTAAGAACTAACTCTCACTTCAAAGACTATCTGAGAAGGAAAGTACAAAAATTAGAAACTATATCTGTAATTTAAAAAATTGTAGAGAATAAGTAAAAATAAAAAGAGGGAGTATCCAAACAAATGTATGAATCAGGTGTGCAATATTTATGACAAATTATCACGTGTGCAATTAAAACTGCCAAATATTAAATATTGATTTAAAAATAATAGTAGCTATAAATAAAAGCAAAGATAAGAAAAAAAGGTACATGCCGTTCAAAAAAGAAAAAGAAAAAAAGGTACACAAATAAAAGTTTTATCTTTATAGTAGCCATGAAATAGACATTTCGTAGCATTGATCGTGCAAACAGTGAATACTTTGTCCGTTTGAACAGAGAGGTACCCACCCCTCTATCTATCTGTCAAAATTCCATTCTATTCCTCTTAAAATTGCTGTCAGTCCAACTTGTATCTCCAGTCTCCACCTACATTTTCAATCACCCGAGATGGTAGAATATGGGTAAGACAACCAGGTGGATCCGGTCACTTTTCCGGCCCAAAAAGAACCCTTCATCTTCAACCTGGTCGGGTTCTGTACGGCAATATAAACTTCATGGGTCATCAACAACAATATTGCTTGATTCTTCAGACCCTGAACCGTTGGATGCTAACAAGCACGCGATAGCAGTGGCGGCTGCTACGGCTGCGGTGGCCGAGGCGGCGCTTGCGGCGGCCCATGCGGCGGCGGAGGTGGTGAGGTTGACAGCTGGCAGTGGGAGCAGAGTGTTTCATGACGTGGAGCGGCGGAGGATATCGGCGGCTGTGAAGATACAGTCCGGTTTCCGGGCGTACTTGGTATGTCAGGGGATTTACGTATATACCCCTCTATGGTTGTGTCGGTCGTCAGAATACATTTAATTCCAGGATGGGTAACGGTTGGTTTTTTGGTGATTGCTAATGGCCTACCCCATGACTGACTGTGATGCCAATTTTCTTTTCAACCACACAAGATTTATTCATTTTTTCAAATCATGCACATGGCTTATGGCTGTGGATGTTGAAATTCCTTGACCCAAGTTTTTCTTCTTTTCACATTTTTCTAAATTTACGGATCCACCAGTATACCAAATTTTTTATATTTGATCTCTAATTCTAAAAGTATACGGATGGTTTATGTGGTATGATAACTTATTTTGTTATCATCTTTTTCAAAAATACATAGATACTTCATGTGATTTTCAAAAGTACAATAGATAGTTCATGTGATTTTCATATGTGGACTTTTGAAAAGTTAAAACAAAATGCAAAATTTTTGGTAAACCATAAACCATCCATATGCTTTACTCATTGGTTAACCAGTGTTTTATTACCATGTGAATTAACTGAAAATTATAATCAACGTTTAACAGGTGTTTTATTAAAATTCTCGTTTGAAGCACCTAAATCATCATTGGTTTTTACTGATATGAATAGATACTCATGTCATGTCTCATCACTGATGGAGATTGACCAAAAGTTCTCTGGGATGGAAAGTCATAGAACATAATTTATGTACTGCATAAAAATTTAGGCAAAATAATTGAAAGGCGATCCTTTATAATTTTAAAATTATTTTCAGATGAAAAATCAAAAATTTTACACTTTTAATTGAAATATTCGCAAGGGGATACCTGGTTTCCACTAAGCTCGGTCTCACCACATACGGTTTTATTTCGGTTGGGTACCTAATTTTGTGTGAGTTTGTAGATATGATGCAATTAGGTCATTTAGTTATAAATATAAAGTAAATTTAACATTAATAAAAGAACATCAGTAACATATAAACGTTCTAATAAAAAAAATTGGCTAACCTAGGTGAAACAACATGATAATAAATTTGTATATTCCCTGTTAACTTGCGACGGATTGTTGTGGCATATGTAGGCTAGGAGAGCTCTAAGGGCTCTTAAAGCATTGGTAAAGCTTCAGGCACTCGTGAGAGGCCGCATTGTGAGAAAACAAAGTGCCGACATGCTTAGGCGTATGCAGGCCCTGGCACGAGTCCAGGCCCGAGTCTGTGCTACTCGAGCTTCAATTTCAGCCTCACCGCGTTCAAGCACCCGCTCTCCAAACTCACACATTCAACCCGTAAGTTTCCCCTGGTTATTTTGACCAAACTCGTTTTGACCCGCTATTTTGTCACATCCACTTTTTTTAATGTTTGTGAACACAGAAATCTAAAAGTGCCAAAGGCGCTTTCATCGACAGACGGTTAAACGGGCTGAATTGGTTAGAAAATTGGATGGAGGATACGTCTTGGAGCAGTAAACAATGTCGGGGCGATGATGAAAGAAGTGACAAGATTCTTGAAGTCGATACTTGGAAGCCCCGTCTTCACCCAAGTCCAAGTAACACGTCAACCCATGGCTCACATTCCACGTCCATAAAACCATGGAACCCGGCCTCCAGACACGTGTCCCCCCGGGAAGTGCTGCCATTGGGTTCAATGATCCACCGAGAAACAGAAAGTACAGTATCAACGGCTGATAACACCCCACGGGTTCCTTCCCCTGCTTCTAAGCCCGGAAGTAGCTATAAAAGAAGCCCTTTTACTGAATGCTCACGAAGCGTATTTGGTGACTACCCAAACTACATGGCTAACACGGAATCATCACGAGCTAAACTGCGGTCCCACAGCGCTCCAAGACAAAGGATTCCGTTTGAAAGATCGGGCTCTACTAGGCGACGTTGGGATTATTCAGATACGGTCTCAGAGAGAGGATTTCAAAGCTAGATCTGATGGTGATTTGGACTCTTAAGCTAGTTATTGAATTGCATAAATGATGTTTATTTCGTTGATTGGGTTGTTGATTTTACTATATCATGTATGTACCCTTTGTGCCATTTAAACTCAATACAGGTAACACCACATTTCATGGTGTGGTTTTTTAAGTTGTCACCTACATTCTGTCGGAAAAGTTGAGAGTGAAAGGATGTATGAACCTAGACTCAATTGTTTGTGTAACGTCCATTTATGTTCTTATTAACAGGGGCGGACCTAGGCATGGGTGTTGCTTAGTTGGGGGCCGGGTGGCGCCGACCCACCGAACTCTTCGCTTAGTAGTGTCCAGTATATAGTTTTCGTATAGAAATTTTAGGTATATACGTTTTCGACCCCCGGTTTATAATTTTGTAGGTATAATTTTAGGTTCGGTGACTTTCGACCCCCCGGTCGGAAATCTCAAACTTCGTCACTGGACCTAGGTGAAGCTCAGGGTGGGCGGGGGCACCCCTTGAAAAAAATAGTGTGTTTTTTAGGCAAAAAAACCCGACCGCACCGCTTGAAAATATGCTTGAACCACTCATCCGCACCCTCACAAAATAATTTTTAGCTCCGCCATTGCTTATTAAATAACTCTTTTAATTCAAGGGTTATTTGATTTTATCACCCCCCAACTATTGACTATTGGCCGTTACCACCCCCAACTAACACTTTGACGCCCGACACTTCCAACTTGACATTTCGTTTGTGCTGGCACCACGTCGTTAACTTTGTTAGTTTTTTGTTGACATGACCAATTTTAATGACTTGTCTGATGAGGTGTCATTATGAGGTGGCCTCTTTTATTTATATATATATATATGTATATGTATATATATAACAATATGTATGTGTACAGATGGCAATAAATCATCCCAAAAAAAAACCCGTCTCAATATAAAAAAAAATCAAATCATCATCATCTTCATTGGTTCTTCATCTTCACCCCTTTATCAATATACAAAATAAAATCATCATCATCTTCATCTTCAACGGTTCACCATACAAAATCAAATCATCATCATCTTCATCGGTTTATCATTACACAAAATCAAATTGTGTAAAATCAAATGGCTTCTTTTTAACCTAACAACAACCACAACTTTGATTCCTGTTACAAGATCGAATGCCAACACCGCCGCCGCCGACGTTTTTAGCACCTGGGTTCCGGTTCATTGTACTCCGGTTCACCGCCTACGTTGCTATCACCTGGGTTCCGGTTCACCGATCTTGTAACTCCGGTGGAATCAGATCTTAAGAGTGAAAAGGTTCACCTCCGTCATCGTCTCCGGCAACTTCACCACCACTCACCTCCGGCACTCTCTTTCCCTTGGATAATACTCGGAGCACCGGCAGGACTAGTTCATATTCGGTCTATTGTCTGCAAACTAGTTCATATTGGGTCGAAAGAAAAGAAGTTGCTAGTAAGATTGGGTTAACAGGTCATCTTTAGTCTTTACCCCTAAAGAACGCTTCAATGCTTTACGAATCAGGCCTTCTTCTTCCTTGAATCCAGGTTACGATTGATCGAATAGTCACGCTTTTCACAATTTCATCTCCTCTCTCTCACTCTTGTTGTTTGATTATGCTGCCATAGTTTTTAGGGTTCTGAGTCTTCATTCATGTCCGTCGCTGCCTTTGATTTTAGAGTTTGATTCTTCGTTTTACATTTGCTAATTGCTACTGCCTAAGTCTGATTCTGATGTTGTTGCTTCCCATGTTAGATATGTAAATAATTGGACTTGTTCTTCTTATAAAGAAGAAGATGAGGTTTACATACACATCATCGCCACGTAATCATCTCCAACTCAGCAAACCTGTGCCACGTAGGACAAAAAACAAAACCCCAGTTAGTGGAGATTTAACTGGTGGTGCCATTGCAAACAAAAAGTCAAGTTGGGGATGTCGGGTGCCAAAGTGTTAGTTGCGGGTGGCAACGGCCAAAGGCCGATAGTTGAGGGTGATAAAATCCAATAACCCTTAATTCAAAAGTTTATCGGTTAATTTTCAAGTATCATAACTGACATGGGTGTAGAATTAAAAATAGTGTTAAAGAATGTGTGTGTAAGACGCTTAAAAAATTATGAACTAATTTATCTATTTTAACAAATATTTTAGTTTTTTACAATGTATATATATATATGGGGTAGGATTCAACTACAAAGTCCGGAACACCTAAAAAGTGTACAAAGTTATAGGAGTGTTGTAAAACATCCAAAACTCACAGATAATAAAGTTAAAGTGGAAATTACTAAAACACCACATTCAAACCCCAACAATCTTTAAAACCTTCAAATATACAATCATACAACTATGAATATAAATCACCACATGATAATCAACATATGTAGGTCCGTAATCCGGATCTGATAGCTCAGGCACTAATTTGTTAACCTAGTCATAAACGTGCGGACTCCATTTAAGAGTTAGGTGACATTAATAACAAGATTTCACTTTTAACTGTTGTTTCATTAATCAATCAACTTGTACAGATCCTGAAAACTACTAGACATAGCTCTGCCGTCCTGATTGCAAAACCTCTAACTAACAATAACACCTCCAACCTATTTATAGACAATCTAGATCATACGAGGCTAGTGTTCTCTTCGCACGAAGTGAGTTGTTCACTTCGTACAAAGAGAGCTTACAAACTATGAAAACTTAACGTTATGATCTGTAACACCCCAAAAACGGGTTTGATAATCGAACCACGCTATATTAAATAACGGGCAAAGTACCGTTAGCGGTAAAAGTGGACCCGTAAACAAAATACGAGAAACAAATTAACCTTGTTAGTAACTTGTATATAGTTAATAAAACAATGGGTAATAGCCCTATCTAATAAAAAAAATAATATATGTAAACTTGTGGGACCAAAGTAGTCAAAATGGAAACTAGTGATTTATAAACAAAATTTTAAAAACAACACACACAAAAAATGTGTGTAGGACGATCATCAGGAGAAGAAAAAGGGAAAACCCTAGTTCAAGCTTAATCCACCAAATTGAAGATCAATTCGAGACCCAAATCAGTGCATGAACGCATTTTAATGATCACCTAGACAAGGGGATCATAAGGTATGTCTTAAAACCTAGATTGGTGAAAGTTGCAATTTGAGACAGGTAAATTACTTGCAATTAGAGTATTAGGTGATGATCCAAAGATGAAATTAAGTGTATGTGTATGCTTGATTTCATTAGACATAAAGAAACTATGCAAAAATTGATGTAAGATTACTTGTAAGTGATTAACAAGTAGATTATGAAGTGGGTTTTGATTATATGATGATGTTGTTAATAAACTTGAGATTAGAATCATCATACATGGTAGTAGTAGGAAGATACTTGGCTAAGTTGATGTTTGGTGAAATGAGTTTTAAATAATAATAAAATCCCCAAATTCTGGTATGATAATTTGAGGGATTAGCTATGATGATTGAAAGCCTTGCTACTTGATGTTAATAATTGTGTAAACTTGACGAATTGAAAGAAAGAAGGTAAATTTGGTTAATGAAGTTAGCCAAATTGGTGGCTTAAAAATGATGCCAACCAAGTGTTAGATAAAATGTCTAATGAGTTTTATTTAAACTTATTAGTGCAAATATATGTAAAACAGCAGTTTGACTTTAAAAAAAAGCCAGGCCTATAACTGAATCAAATATGAAATATGGTAGAGAAGTCCATAAGGGTGATGATCATGGTATTGATGACTAATCTAACTATCTTATGGATATTGTATTATAGTTTGACTCTTGACGAGCTAGGTGGAAGCTTGGAGAAGAATGGGTCAAACGGGTTAAAGGCGCGAGAAAGTAATTCGGATGCAAGGTAAGTAAAGCTTACACTTTTCTATTAGATCACCTACTTCTTGTAGTTGTTATGATTATGATAAAACGGTAAATTAATTAAGGAGATCCGACGCGATACAAAATGGGTCGGAATAAGAAAAAGGGGTAAAGCGGTAATTCGGACTTGTATAGACGGAATAAACTATGATTTTTGAGAAAAGACATATTATGGGGTAACCCGTAAGGAGTAAAAATGGGTAATATGGTAATTGGCTATGAGCTAACGGACAAATAACTTCTTGAAAAGACGCTCTATGTCGTAAAACATGATGAGTCAAAAGAATTAAGAAAGAATTTTAAACAATATGATAATACGATGTAAACCGGAACGGGTACACGGATGGGATGGTAAATAAATACCATCTCACGATGAATGAATGGTCGAATGAACTAAACGGGTCAAAAGATGATGATATCACCATTTGACATTAGTGATTCATGTTGTTGTCGAGTTTTTATACTCACAGGAACGAATAGCGCGTGAGACGCTGTTGTTATTGATTAGCAATTTATATGATGTGGTATTAAAACGGGTCAACACTTTGACCCGAGCCAGGTATGTGTAAATAAGATTTTAGCTAAAATGTGTGATTTTAGTCAAATAGGCTATTGAAAGTCCTTCGTTGAAAAGGAGGGACTAAAGTTGATCAAAACGCCCTCGATTGATAAACCGGGCAAACGACCCTTATGGTGTCACACCCCGACCCGCATCGGAAAAGGTGATCGGGGCATGATTGGGTTTTCATCAAAGCTCATGACATTTATTATAATGTTTCATATTTATCATTTCAATTTAAAAGAGATCATACAATCATATCAAACAAATACAACATGTTCTATTCATCCTTCTAAACTTCATTATTTTTCTTCTAAGTCAATTTCCTATGTTTTCCTTGCTTCTTCCTGTTCACCTGTATCATATGTAAAAATGGTTTTTGGATCAACAAAAGTTGGTGAGTGAACCTTGTTAGAAAACATTTATTATTTATTTCTTATTGTATTTAATACGGAAAAATTGTGCAATATTCCTATATGAACAAATGTAAATAAACATACAATAACAAACAATTAGCATACAATAACAACCCAATAGCATACCATAACAAACAACAACAAACAACAACAAACGATAACATACATTAATAAAAATGGGGAACGGACGGCCATGATAAATGTATGTACTGAAAATGATAAATGTCTGTGCGATCAAGGCTCAATCAAACGGAGCCGATCGTATTGCATGTAGTGAAAATGATAAATGTCTGTGCGATCAAGGATCAATCAAACGGAGCCGATCGTATGTTGGCAACGCCAAGTTCACGCTCATAATGTAATGGGGAACTGCTCAACGCTCATAATGTAATGGGGAGCGGCGGCCTATGAAATTGCATGTACTGAAAATAATAAACTAAATCTAAACAATAACCACACAAACAGTTTATACAAGCTGAATACACATTTGTTCATGATATGATGTATGCACAATGATTTAAATATAATAAATGGTAAGACACATGATACACCCCAAAACGTGATTAAAATGGGGAATTGGTAGAGATTTACTCACCCTGGGTGCGTTCGGTGAATGATGTTGCATGCGCACGAGTTTAGAGGATTGATCGACGAGGAAAAACTAACCTAATTAATAACGAAAAAAAAAATAATGTAACTAAATGGATTTTATTAACAATTTTAATACTATTTTTGGATATATTTTTGTGAGTTTAAGGCTATTTTCTAACTTTAAAAATGTTATTTTTAAGTATTTTTAATTGATTTTTAATTTAAATAAATAAATAAAATAATAAAAAAAAATGTTGATTTTTGACCGTTGACTGTTGACTTGTTGACCGTTGACCGTTGACCGTTGACCGGTTCGGTCGGTTATATGTGTGCGCTGGGTGAGACTCGAACCCGTGACCTCTCGTACGCGTGCACGCAGCTCTACCAACTGAGCTACGTGTCTAACACGAAATTTTTCTGTTTTTAATTATATTTATATACTAATTAAATTAATCCGAAAATCACTTATTTTAAAAACGATTTAATGTATCGACTCGGTGCTCGCCACAATTCTCGAACCCGGGACCTGTGGTTTAGTTTGGCACACAGTCCACCGCTGGACTGTGTGTCTAACTTGGTAGATATTCTAGTTTTTATTATACTTAACATATTACTGAGTTAACCCGGTTCGGTTTCTAAAAAAAACATTTTTATTACAGAGGTTATGGTTGTGATAGGAATCGAACTCGCGTCGTTGTTTGCACACAGTCCACCGCTGGACTGTGTGTCTAACCCGTTCATAATATCAATTTTAATTAATCTTATATCTTACACGGCTTCGTCTTCTTCGTTCAAAACACAGACAACGGTTAACTAACTGTTATTTGTTAAATTAATTTAACGAACATTATGAGCAATCGTAATGCAATGAACAGAAAAAGGTTTGGGGATTGATTGTACCGAACTGATCGTTTTTCTTCAGAAGTCCGGCAGAGATCGTCGGCTCTGTTTTGGGAGCTCCTTCTGTTCGAATTCAATAATTAGTTTGGATGAATTAGATGTGAAACTGAACCACTGGGTAACGATTATCAGTAGATTACATGATCATACCGGTTAACAGCGAGATTCTGAAACTTTCAGAAGTTTTCCGGCGAAAACAGAAAAATCCGGCAATGTCGTCTGGGGTTGATTCTGAGTGATGGAGTGGTGTTAGAATTTGTCTAGTAATGGAATGAAACAGAAAAATCGAGGTAATTACCGTGTAGATGAAAGTCCCGGTTTTCCGGCGACTTGCAGAGAATTCCGGCGAGTGAAATTTCTTGCGACAGAGATTCTTCAGAGGTTTAAGGTGAGCGGGGGTGATGTCAGTATGAGCTCCAAGATCTTATGTTTGAGTAAACAGACGGAATGGAATGAACTCAGTTTTCCGGCGAAAATTTCCGGTTAATTTTCATAGAATTCCGGCGACAGCGGCGAAGTTTTCTGAGCGAAATGAAGTGTGCAGGTTGGATAGATTCGTAAGCTTAACTGATGAACAAAGTATAATTCCCGGATTTGAATTGTATTTTTCGGTTTCGAATAGAAATTTAAGGTAATGAATGAAATTGATGGATTCTTCGGTTATAACCGATCTTACTGTTAATGTAAACGTTATGACAAAAAGAAACGGCAAAGTTTGACGAAATTGTCGGGATTTCCGGCGTGAGCGGATTTGGGCGCGTTGTGTAACTGGGTTTTGATTTCCAGATTTAATTTATGTATTAATTGTTTCAATATGTAAACAAAAATCACAAGTGGCGGAGCGGTTGGATGTGTTTGTGTTAAAGCTTTGCTGACCCGGCTGACCCGGGTTCGAATCCCGGCAGCCTTGTTTTATTTTTATTTCACTATTTTTAATACATTTTCAAATATAAATTTTATATTCTAATATACTTATTAATTATGTATCGTTTAAAATTAATTTAAGCATTAAATACGCAACGAAATTTTTTGACTGATTGTTCGGTTAATAAACGAAGCGGGTTTGGTAAATCCGGTTTTTGACGGATGTTACAGTATCCCCTACTTTTTAGAAATTTCGTCCCAAAATTTAAGTAGTGACATATTTGTCTAAAAAGGATGGTGTTTAATTTGACAGTTACATATTTAGAAAGGAGTAAGAGTTCAAATTTTGTTTGAGGCGGTAACGTTCCTTGTAAGGGTTGAGTACCCTACTACAGGAATCGCTTTTCGATGCCTAAGATAATGAATATTGATAAACAGAGTTGATTGACTAAATATGATTTCATGCGCAAGAGTTTTGATATGTTTGGAAAGATAAGGTTATATCCTAAAAGAAAACTTCTACTACTAAAACCTACATGGAACTTCTCATAACCGCCTGACAATGCCTCTGATCCTTTGGCAAGAATACTTATATATAGGAAGTATCAGTGGCGTATCCACCATATTCTCGTCAAATTTTCATTGGTTTTATCAGTAAGTTATGATTGGTTCTATGATGTGACTCTAGAACATAAATAAACACAACAACCAATGTCTGAGTCCTAATTCTGATAGTATACATGTTTGAATGGTGACACGATCCAATTTCTTTAAATGATGAGATGTTATGAATGCTAAATCAGTGAGTATAAAACAAACTTCAACCAAGACATTACTAAATCCTACATGGAACTTCTCATAACCGCCTGACAATGCCTCTGATCCTTTGACAAGAATACTTATATATAGGAAGTACCAGCGGCGTATCCACCATATTCTTGTCAAATTTTCATTGATTTTATCAGCAAGTTATGATTAGTCCTATGTGACTCTAAAACATAAACAAACACAACAACCAAGCTTGAGTCTTTGAATGATAACAGTACCTCTCTCGTTTGTTATGATGGAGAGGTTAGTCTATGTAGAAAATGGAACACAATCCAATTTCTTTAAATGATGAGTTGATATGAATGTTAAATCAGTGAGTGTAAAACAAATTTCAACCAAGACATTACTAAATCCTACATGGAACTTCTCATAACCGCTTGATAATGCCTCTGATCCTTTGACAAGAATACTTATATATAGGAAGTACCAGCGGCGTATCCACCATATTCTCGTCAAATTTTCATTGGTTTTATCAGTAAGTTATGATTAGTCCTATGTGACTCTAAGACATAAACAAACACAACAACCAAAGCTTGAGTCTTAATTCTGATAGTATACATATTTGAATGATGACAGTCCCTCTCTCGTTTGTTGTGATGGAGAGGTTAGTCTATGTAGAAGTGAGACACAGCCCAACTTCTTTAAATAATGAGATTGAAATACGTTGAGATGTATGATGGTATGAATGTTAAATCAATGAGTATAAAACAAAACTGAAATAGTAATTTGCATTAAAATCCTTGGATAAATTTCCAATTTAAAATTAAGACACGTGAAAATTGAGATAACATAAAGAAAACATAAAACTAAGCAGTTGGAGTTGAATCTTGATTTTTGGTGAAGGGGACTAGTTGGGTGGTTTCGTTTGGGCCGTCATTATCTTCAACAGGATTGGCGTTGATGTTGAAAACTCTTCCTCTTGCTGGTGGCCTAGTGGTTGGGTTTTCTTGATTTGCTTGGTTAACTGGGTTTGCTTGAGCTTGGGCGTGTATGATGTTAACTAATCGAGTGCACGTGTTTCTATAATGGGTAGGGTCGCCACAATTAAAACAAGCTCGAACATAAGGTAACATGGGGTATTGGGGTTGTTGATATGTTTGGATCATGTTTTGAGTAGGGGGTGAGGTTTGGTTTTAAGGGGTGCGGCAAACCTTGCTCAAATGACCATAGCGTCCACAATTCGCACATAGTCGACAAAGTAAGGTAGATGGATGGTGATAAAAACAGGTGTTACATCGAGGGTGAGGTCCAAGGTAAGGTTTCTTATTTGAGTAGGTTGAGTTGGGTGCTACTTGAGTGATTGGGATAGCTTGGAGGGGTACGGCTTGTGAGACTGGTTGATTGCGTTGGGTGACAGCGAAAAGTTGCCCATCTCGTTTTCTCTTGGAAATGGGTTGAGAAAGGGATTCGGTTTGGGTGGAGTTGGAGGTTTCAGTTGATGCTTTATCTTTCTTCTTCTCCTCCTTGAAGTCTTTATTCCGTATACGGTTCTCGGTGAGCTCTGTAGCTATCTCCATTGCTGCTTCCAAAGTTGCAGGTGTGGTACTTATTACAGAGTCTTGAATTTTTGAAGGAAGACCTCGAATGTAGTGTTCGATCAAACGGTAGAGGGGAGTGAACACGTTGGGAACCATTTGATTTAACTCAAGGAATCTTTTGTTGTACGTGGTGTGGTCGCCTTCCTTTTGTTTCAACGAATAGAACTCATCCTCTAATTTCTTGATTTTGCTCCTTGGGCAAAACCGTTTTGTCATGATTTCCTTCAACTCTTCCCAAGTCAAAGTCATAGCATCTTCAACACCTCGTTTAGCCTTCTCTGTATTCCACCATGTAAGTGCTATTCCAAATAAACGACCAGTAGCATATCGCACTTTGCGATCATCGGGGCAATCGCAATTTAGAAAAATGTTTTCCATTTCTTCAAACCAATAGAGAAGAGCGGTGACACCTTCAGTTCCTTCGTATTTTGTAGGGTTGCAGGATTTGAAATGCTTGTAGGTGCATTTAGTGGTATTTGGGGAAGGGTTGACAACATTTTGAACTTCTTGATTGACGGGATTAGTGGTAAGGGCTTGTTGGACTTGAACTACAATGTTGGGTATTACGGCAGCCATTTGTTGAGCGATTTGGGCAGCCATACGCTCGCGAGCTTTTCCTGCTCTCATCTTCCTACGAGCGGAATTAGAAGACATCTACAAGGAATACATATGAAGAGTATGAGTTGGATGTTTTTGGGATCATGTGTCGTATTTAGGAATGAACATTCATAAAATAAACATAGCATAATAAATCTACTACATCCATAGGATGTCTTGGGCTTTGCTCGTAATTGGGCCTTGCATGCCGCCATACTTCACCTTCGTAATCATGTGGGCCCCCATGATTACCGGGTTTTTCATATGGTTCGCATGTGTTAGCCTGGTTACGTACACTAAAACCCGGAGAAAATCGAGAAATATGTATGTAACATATGATATTCGGAATGTATCCAGGTGTGGACACGGTGACACCTCAAAGTGGGGTTAGTTCGAACGACGTTTGGTGTGGCATGCTTTGGCCTAATAGGTCCTTCGCACTCTCATCGTTAGTCCCCAGGTAGGCAAACTGGTCCGTTATATTGGATTTATACGAATGCCAACCTACTTAGGACGTTCCGACTACCGGTACTTGTACCCTTACAGTTACTACATGCCCGTCGCAGAACTCACTTTGATGAGATTTGAAAAATGAAAAATGCGACAAAATCTTGAATAACGGAAGTATGAAGATGATTCGAATATGTGAACATTGAAATATGTATGATGAATGTGTATGTAAGTATGTATGTTTGACTGTAAGTATAATTCACTATGTATCACAAAATGTAATATTGGAAATGTTTGCATGCATTTGTGTATGTAATAAACATGAAACAAATAAATATCATAAGTTTGCATGTAACCACATAAACAATTAAAATCTAGTCAACTATAGTATAGGCTCTAATGGTCTAATAACCTATCCTATATCCCTATAATCAAAAGCTCTGATACCAATCTGTCACACCCGACCCGCAGCGGAAAAGGTGATCGGGGCATGATTGGGTTTTCATCAAAGCTCATGACATTTATTATAATGTTTCATATTTAGCATTTCAATTTAAAAGAGATCATACAATCATATCAAACAAATAC
This sequence comes from Scalesia atractyloides, assembly GCA_947069175.1. NCBI lineage: Eukaryota > Viridiplantae > Streptophyta > Magnoliopsida > Asterales > Asteraceae > Scalesia > Scalesia atractyloides. The sequence continues at coordinate 37,984,394 of CAMTDV010000030.1, forward strand.
AACATGTTCTATTCATCCTTCTAAACTTCATTATTTTTCTTCTAAGGCAATTTCCTATGTTTTCCTTGCTTCTTCCTGTTCACCTGTATCATATGTAAAAATGGTTTTTGGATCAACAAAAGTTGGCGAGTGAACCTTGTTAGAAAACATTTATTATTTATTTCTTAGTGTATTTAATACGGAAAAATTGTGCAATATTCCTATATGAACAAATGTAAATAAACATACAATAACAAACAATTAGCATACAATAACAACCCAATAGCATACCATAACAAACAACAACAAACAACAACAAACGATAACATACATTAACAAAAATGGGGAACGGACGGCCTATGATAAATGTATGTACTGAAAATGATAAATGTCTGTGCGATCAAGGCTCAATCAAACGGAGCCGATCATATTGCATGTATAGAAAATGATAAATGTCTGTGCGATCAAGGCTCAATCAAACGGAGCCGATCGTATGTTGGCAACGCCAGGTTCACGCTCATAATGTAATGGGGAACTGCTCAACGCTCATAATGTAATGGGGAGCGACGGCCTATGAAATTGCATGTACTGAAAATAATAAACTAAATCTAAACAATAACCACACAAACAGTTTATACAAGCTGAATACACATTTGTTCATGATATAATGTATGCACAATGATTTAAATATAATAAATGGTAAGACACATGATACACCCCAAAAACGTGATTAAAATGGGGAATTGGTAGAGATTCACTCACCTTGGGTGCGTTCGGTGAATGATGTTGAATGCGCACGAGTTTAGAGGATTGATCGACGAGGAAAAAAATAACCTAATTAATAACGAAAAAAAAATAATGTAACTAAATGGATTTTATTAACAATTTTAATAGTATTTTTGGATATATTTTTGTGAGTTTAAGGCTATTTTCTAACTTTAAAAATGTTATTTTTAAGTATTTTTAATTGATTTTTAATTTAAATAAATAAATAAAATAATAAAAAAATGTTGATTTTTGACCGTTGACCGTTGACTTGTTGACCGTTGACCGGTTCGGTCGGTTATATGTGTGCGCTGGGTGAGACTCGAACCCGTGACCTCTCGTACGCGTGCACGCAGCTCTACCAACTTAGCTACGTGTCTAACCCGAAATATTTCTGTTTTTAATTATATTTATATACTAATTAAATTAATCCGAAAATCACTTATTTTAAAAACGATTTAATGTATCGACTCGGTGCTCGCCACAAGTCTCGAACCCGGGACCTGTGGTTTAGTTTGGCACACAGTCCACCGCTGGACAGTGTGTCAAACTTGGTAAATATTCTAGTTTTTATTATACTTAACATATTACTGAGTTAACCCGGTTCGGTTTCTAAAAAAAACATTTTTATTACAGAGGTTATGGTTGTGATAGGAATCGAACTCGCGTCGTATGCATATTGTTTGCACACAGTCCACCGCTGGACTGTGTGTCTAACCCGTTCATAATATCAATTTTAATTAATCTTATATCTTACACGGCTTCGTCTTCTTCGTTCAAAAAACAGACAACGGTTAACTAACTGTTATTTGTTAAATTAATTTAACGAACATTATGAGCAATCGTAATGCAATGAACAGAAAAAGGTTTGGGGATTGATTGTACCGAACTGATCGTTTTTCTTCAGAAGTCCGGCAGAGATCGTCGGCTCTGTTTTGGGAGCTCATTCTGTTCGAATTCAATAATTAGTTTGGATGAATTAGATGTGAAACTGAACCACTGGGTAACGATTATCAGTAGATTACATGATCATACCGGTTAACAGCGAGATTCTGAAACTTTCAGAAGTTTTCCGGCGAAAACAGAAAAATCCGGCAATGTCGTCTTGGGTTGATTCTGAGTGATGGAGTGGCGTTAGAATTTGTCTAATAATGGAATGAAACAGAAAAATCGAGGTAATTACCGTGTAGATGAAAGTCCGGTTTTCCGGCGACATGCAGAGAATTCCGGCGAGTGAAATTTCTTGCGACAGAGATTCTTCAGAGGTTTAAGGTGAGCGGGGGTGATGTCAGTATGAGCTCCAAGATCTTATGTTTGAGTAAACAGACGGAATGGAATGAACTCGGTTTTCTGGCGAAAATTTCCGGTTAATTTTCAGAGAATTCCGGCGACTGCGGCGAAGTTTTCTGAGCGAAATGAAGTGTGCAGGTTGGATAGATTCGTAAGCTTAACTGATGAACAAAGTATAATTCCCGGATTTGAATTGTATTTTTCGGTTTCGAATAGAAATTTAAGGTAATGAATGAAATTGATGGATTCTTCGGTTATAACCGATCTTACTGTTAATGTAAACGTTATGACAAAAAGAAACGGCAATGTTGACGAAATTGTCGGGATTTCCGGCGTGAGCGGATTTGGGCGCGTTGTGTAACTGGGTTTTGATTTCCAGATTTAATTTATGTATTAATTGTTTCAATATGTAAACAAAAATCACAAGTGGCGGAGCGGTTGGATGTGTGTGTGTTAAAGCTTTGCTGACCCGGCTGACCCGGGTTCGAATCCCGGCAGCCTTGTTTTATTTTTATTTCACTATTTTTAATACATTTTCAAATATAAATTTTATATTCTAATATACTTATTAATTATGTATCGTTTAAAATTAATTTGAGCATTAAATACGCAACGAAATTTTTTGACTGATTGTTCGGTTAATAAACGAAGCGGGTTTGGTAAATCCGGTTTTTGACGGATGTTACATATGGGTTATTTAGAAATAAGAGTTATGATCAAGTAAGTCTTAGATAAGTGTAAAAAGTAATAGTTATAAGCCACTATGGGTCAAATGCCTCAAATTGGATCTTTTCCGTAAAAAGGACAACGTGAAGGGTAGAATTCGGACAAAATGTTTTATTGTATTAAATCCACCACAAATATAGTCGTGGTGGAAGATAAATAGATATCTCAATGTGGAAATAGGATGTGTGAAAAGAGAGTGTGGGATTTAAACTTGAATGTTTAAATCCTCAAAATGGGTCAAAACGAATTATGCGCGTAGTTTGGATATTAGCCGCATAATTCATAAGAGTTATGGACCCGAGCTAAAGTTTTTGAGTTAAATACGTTGGTATATGCTTTATGATTATTTTGAAACAAGATTGTGGTTTAAAACATGAACGGGTCAAATATATTGAAATTTAATATAAAGCCGAGTGCTTAGAAATTTAGAATTTTTTTAGTTTGGATGTTAAATTTTAACTACATATGATGGAGAATCGAATTACGATCACGTAGGAAGAAACGGGTCGTAAAACGGATAAGTACGTCAAAAGTTATGAAGGTTTTCGTGCCAAAAACGGAGATCGGACAAATCTGCAGGGGCAGACCAGAGGTTACGGTCCAGACATTCTGGTAAAAATAAAAATAATAAATGAACCAAAATTTTTATTTTGTTTGTTTGATTGTTTTGAGCTTTCGGGTCCGTTTAGACGGGTTCTAAGGTCTCAATTACTAACGTTTGTGTTAAATTTATAATGTAGGTTGCCTAGAAGTATCAGATGATGATCAAGCTCAATGAAGAACGAAACACAATTAAAATTCAAGCTTCCGCATATCGATTGAAACGTTTACCAAATCGAATTATGTTAATATGTTAAAAGATTTTGAAATACTTGTAAAGTTCAAATTAACTTAGGATTTCGGATCATTATTTTATTTGCATTAAACTTACTTTAATGCGGATTATTTTATGAAAGTTACGTTATAACTGGTAGGGTCTTACATGATCCTATTGCAGACTCAATATTATTCAATACCGTAGGCGGCAAACATATCCATCAACAATCTCCCTCTTGGCTATTACCGCAGTATTCGAATTCTCTTTATAAGCTTCAGAGTCTTTGACTATCTTCAAATCTTCAATACATAAATAATCTTCAACATTCTTGCTCAGCATATCATCAACAATCTCTCCCTTGCTTTGAAATAGTATAGTAAACGTTGAATATAAGCAACCTCCCCCTTACATTGAGCTTCCTGTTATTTGTTCAACATTTTGACCTGCTTCCCCTTTCTAACAACTTCCTGTTCATTCTTCTTAAACATTTCAGTTTCAAACTTTGAAATTTTCAAATCAAACATTTCAAATTTTTAAACACTTTATCAGTTTTAACCCTCTCAGCTAATCAAGTTCAAGTTAATGACCTTGATTATCTGATTTATCTACCAAGTTCAAATGAATGACCTTGGTTGATCATTTTGCGAACAAACTGATATTTTCTTTAAAATGTAAGATTCAAATTAATGAACTTTCTTATCATTTCAGAACAAAGTCTCATATCATTTTAGGTTTAGCAGTTTTAGACTTTCAAGATCAGCCTTTCATCATTAGTGGTCGAAACTTAACATGAACATAAAATATTTTTAACTTTTTGAAATGAAATCACTGAAATTACTATTTACAAACATATTTTACAGACATACTTTTGTGAGTTTGTGTTAGAGGATCATATCAATTTCTGAGACTTATCATTAGTACCGTTAATCTTGATAAAACTTTAAGTTTTAATCGATTCACTTACATTGCCAGTATTCTGGTCCACTTAACCTCTACACATTTCTCAATTGTTTCAAGATATGTTAGGTAATGTTTTAGAACATGACTTAACCGTGTTTCCCACCTCAGAATATACTCATGTATCAAGATTCCCTAGATTTCATCCTACAAGTGAATATATCTAACTGATATCTGTATCTGGGTTGTGTGAGACCTTGAGAACTCAGGTTAGTACCACTGTACAAATAAAGAGATGAAGACTCGACTTAAAAGTGGTGTTCCAAATTTGGAATCTTTTGTACTACAATTGTCGTATCTTTCGATATTTTCAATTTGATGCAGTTTTTTGGTTTTTAAAGCAAAATTATTCTACTAGTTCTAGGCCATTGTTGACGCAAATCAGAAGAACTTGTATAATACCCCAGATATCAAATATCTATAAAGACCTAGTATCTCAGAATCAGGCAATCTCTCAAACGAAATTTCGACGTACTAAGACCATATATCCGATAGATGTTAAGCCATGGATTAAGAAGTTTTTTTATGTTTATATCTCGAAAACAATTTACTGAATATGCGAATTCTACTAGCACATCATCAGTGAGACCCGTTTAAAAACTTTTTTGACACTACATTTCTTTAGCATACTGTGATAGTTCACTAATATACTATCATTTCTTATTTTTACACGACAACTCTTTTTTTCTTTTTCATGTTTTTGTACTTTCTGTATTTAATAATTTTTGGATTTTCTCAAAATTTCAAAAAAAAAATTCTCCCCCTAAAATTCAAAAACATATTTTCAAGAAAGAAACATTAACCGACTGACGATAATTTTTTCAATTCGCCATCCATTACTGCTTCACATTTTTCTTTTAAGCTCTCTCCTCCTCATGATGACAAAACTTTGACACTTTTGATTTTAAAACATTTACAAATTTGTTTTTCAACCAGTTATGTCTGTTTCAAAGTGAGGATTCTGTAAATTTTAATCTTTTTAATTATAAACTAAACGTCTTAAACCAATTATTCTCCATGTGCCAAGGAACCTCATTCTTTATGATTTACTTTGATCTCAGAAGTTCTTGCACCCAAACACACAAAATCAACTAAATAGAGATACCATAGTCTTTTCAGTATTGGGTGTAATTTCTTCGACTTTAATTTTCTCTATCCAAACAGATATATTTAAAACTTTCTCCAGTTTAGGAAATCTTCTAAACTCTCAATTTTCACTGATTTTTAACCCACGTTTGATTTTTCTTTAAAGCTTTCTTGAAATATAATGTATAATATTTTTGTTCTTTACTGTTTGAAGATTCACCAGTTTCAAATTTTGAAACTTTAGGATTAACTGGTTTCACATTGTTTGTAGATTTTGTACATTGTATCCAAATCTGTGTTGGTACAAACATCAGTGATGATTTTTGTTTAAATTATTCAGAATTTTTTTTACATCATGAAAAGGTTTAGTATTATTTTGTGTACATTTTCTTGCAATGTGTCCAATCTTATTACATTTAAAGCACGTCAAACTGTCTGTTACAACATAGGATTCCTCAAACTGTTTACGTTTTTCTTGTTGAATGAAAAATCCTTCACTATATTGTTTGAAAATTTGACTTTCTATTGATGAACTTGCATGTAGAAGAACAGTGACCAGAGAAGATGATAGTTATCCGTGAACTCAAACTTGATAACAAGGAACTCAAAAACAATTGATTTAATAGAAAACTTTTGTTCGAAAGTTTTGGTCGGAGGTTGGTGAGCGATGTTCGTTTGATGATTGTCACACCCCGACCCGCAGCGGAAAAGGTGATCGGGGCATGATTGGGTTATCATTAAAGCTCATGACATTTATTTTAACGTTTCATATTCATTAATACACTTTAATGGAAAATTACAATCAATATTACAACATGTCCTAAATATCAATCTAGGCTTCATTGTTTTCTTCTAAGGCATTTCCTATGTTTTCCTTGCTTCATCCTGTTCACCTGTATCATGTGTAAAAAGGGTTTTTGGATCAACAAAAAGTTGGCGAGTGAATCCTATGGAAAACATTTGAACAAGTTTATTTAATTGATTATGAAATAAAGTGCACAACCTCACATGAGTAAATATAGATGTAAACTTATTCATAAATCAATTTAATATTAAACAATACACACATGAACAATAATGGATCGTTTAGAGGCACGCGTTGCTCAACTCGTCTCTCACGAGGAACTGATGGGCCTAATGAATGAATTGCATAAACATGATAATATGAAAGACATAACTACAAACAATATAAACTCAATAATACACACATGAACAATAATGGATTGGTTTTGAGGCACGCGTTGCTCAACTCGTCTCCTACGAGGAACTGATGGGCTTAATGAATGAATTTCATATAAGTTGACAAAATGAAATACATAATCACAACAATATAAACAATCTAAGTTTAGATCACGATATGGTATGGCACAAGTTTAAATAAACGAGTTAATTATTTTGTGACACATGACACACCCCAAAACGTGTAATTAAAAAGGGGGAGTTGTAAGATTCACTCATAGTGGGTGCGTTCGGTTGATGATGTTGAATGCACGCGAAGTGGTTTTAACCACGAGTGAAATTAACCTAGATAAATAGCATTATGGTTTGGTAAGTAAACGGATTTTATTAATCCATTTTAGTAGGATTGTTGGGTGTATTTTTGTGAGTTTAAGGCTATTTTCTAACCTTAAAATTGTTATTTTTAAGTATTTTTAATTGATTTCTAATTAAAATAAATAAATAAAAATAATAAAAAAAAGTTGACTTTTTTGACCGTTGACCTTTGACCTTGACTGTTTGACCGGTTCGTATGCGTGTAAGTGTGCGTTGAGTGAGGCTCGAACCCGAGACCTCCCGTATGCGTGCACGCAGCTCTACCAACTGAGCTACGTGTCTAACCCGAAATATTTCTGTTTTTAATTATATTTATATATTAATTAGATTAATCCCGAAATCAACTTATTTCTAAAAAGATTTTAATCAGTGACTCGGTGCGCTCCACAGGTCTCGAACCCGGGACCTGTGGTTTAGGTTAACACACAGTCCACCACTGGACTGTGTGTTTAACTTGTTATATAACCTGATTTTTATTATACTTATATACAATTAAATAATCTCAGTTCCGCCTTATTTAAAAAGGTTGGATAATTGTCCGGACGGTGCGGTAATCCGGATTCGAACTCGTGACGTGTGATTAAACATTCACACAGTCCACCACTGGACTGTGTGTCTAACTTGGTTATTATTCCGGTTATTAATAAACTTAACATGTAACAGCGGTGACTCCGGTTCGGTTAATAAAAAAAAGACATTTTTATTAAGGCAGCATGCATGGGACAAGATTCGAACTCGAGACGTTTACGTGTTTATTGTGCACACAGTCCACCGCTGGACTGTGTGTCTAACCCGAGTTATAACTTGATTTTAAATATACTTATACACAACTGGAACTTCGTCTTCCTCGTGGAATTTAACCAGAATCGGAAGTCCGACTGGTTCGATGTTTTAATCGTGTTCTTTAGTGTTTTGAGGTTAATTATAGATGAGATATGTAAAAAGAATGAAAGATTTAAGCGTAAGGTACACCGACTGGACTCCTCTGTTTCTCCGGCAGAACTCCGGCGACAGCAAAAGATTCCGGCGTCGTGTGTCTTGCAGCAGAGAGTCTTCAGCAAGCTTGAAAAGGATGTGGGTGACTTCGGTATAAGCTCAGGGGTTCAGTAAGGCTCAGAAGTGAAGGGCTCGGTTTTCGGCGAGGTGCAGAATTTTTCCGGAGAGTGGAATTACGTCGGGTAAAGGTGCGGTTTTGAGCGAAAAAGCTTGCAGAGGTTTGAGGGGGTATTTATAAGGCAGGTCATCGATGAATTTGGTCCAATTTCCGACTTGATTCGTCGGTTAGAAATTCTCCGGCGGTTATAGCTTGTGTCGCGGACTCAGGCGTCGGTTATAACCGATGTAGTGATTAAGTTTTACGTTATAACTGAAGATATCGTAAATTCTTGGCGAGTTAGTCGGGATTTCCGACGACTGAAATTTGGGCGCCGGTTTTTGAATTTGGGAATCATGATATGAATTAATTGATTCTAATAATTAACAAGAAACACTAGTGGCGCAGTGGTTGAGTGTGTGTGTGTTAAGTCTGCTGAACCGGTTGACTGACCCGGGTTCGAAACCCGGCAGAACCATTTTATTTTTATTTCATTATTTTTAACAGTTTTTCAAAAACAAATTATATATTCCAATATAATAATTAATTATGTATCGTTTAAAATTAATTTGGGCATTAAATACGCCACGAAATTTTTAAACTGATTGTTCGGTTAATAAACGGAGCGGGTTTGGTAAAATCCGTTTTTGACGGATGTTACAGTATCCCCTGCTTTTTAGAAATTTCGTCCCGAAATTTAAGTAGTGATATATTTGACTAAAAGAATGATGGTGTTTAGTTTGACAGTTACATACTTAGAAGAAAAGTAAGATTTTAAATTTTTGTTTGAGGCGGTAACGTCTCTTGTAAGGGTTAAGTACCCTATTACAGGAATCGCTTTTTGTTGCCTACTGTAAAAATATTGATAAGCAGAGTTGTTTCGCTAAATATGATATCATGCATAAGAGTTTGGATATGTTTGGAAGGATATGGTTATATCCTAAAGTAAAACTTCTAATACTACAACCTACATGGAACTTCTCATAACCCTCTAACAATACCTCTGATCCTTTGACAAGAATACTTATATATAGGAAGTACCAGCGGCGTATCCACCATATTCTTGTCAAATTTTCATTGGTTTTATCAGTAACTCACGATTGGTTCTATGATGTAACTCTAGAACATAAATAACACAACAACCAATATTTGAATCCACATTCTGATAGCATATAGGTTTGAATGGTGACAGTTCCTCTCTCGTTTGTTATGATGGAGAGGTTAGTTTATGTAGAAATAGAACACAGTCCAATTTCTTTAAATAGCGAGATGATATGAATGTAACACAAATTTCAACCAAGGCAATACTAAATCCTACATGGAACTTCTCATAACCGCCTGATAATGCCTCTGATCCTTTGGCAAGAATACTTATATATAGGAAGTACCAGCGGCGTATCCACCATATTCTTGTCAAATTTTCGTTGGTTTTATCCGCAAGTTATGATTAGTTACCAAGAAACTACTAAATCCTACATAGAACTTCTCATAACCGTCTGACAATGCCTCTGATCCTTTGACAAGAATACTTATATATAGGAAGTACCAGCGGCGTATCCACCATATTCTCGTCAAATTTTCATTGGTTTTATCAGTGAATTATGATTAGTCCTATGTGACTCTACAACCAATACAACAAACACAAAATACTGAAAATGAAAAAATGTCTGTGCGATCAAGGCTCAATCAAACGGAGCCGATCGTATTGCATGTACTGAAAATGAAATGTCTGTGCGATCAAGGCTCAATCAAACGGAGCCGATCGTATTGCATGTACTGAAAATAATAAATTTAATCTAAACAATAATCACACAAACAGCCTATACATGGAACCTCTCATAACCGCCTGATAATGCCTCCGATCCTTAGACAAGAATACTTATATATAGGAAGTACCAGCGGCATATCCACCATATTCTCGTCAAATTCTCATTGACTTTATCCGCAAGTTATGATTAGTTCTATGTAACTCTACAACAAACACAACAACCACAAGATACTGATAATGAAAATGTATGTGCAATCAAGACTCAATCAAACGGAGCCGATCGTATTGCATGTACTGAAAATGAAAATGTCTGTGCGATCAAGGCTCAATCAAACGGAGCCGATCGTATTGCATGTACTGAAAATAATAAATTTAATCTAAACAATAATCACACAAACAGCCTATACATGGAACCTCTCATAACCGCCTGATAATGCCTCCGATCCTTTGACAAGAATACATATATATAGGAAGTACCAGCGGCGTATCCACCATATTCTCATCAAATTCTCATTGACTTTATCCGCAAGTTATGATTAATTCTATGTGACTCTACAACAAACACAACAACCACAAGATACTGATAATGAAAATGTCTGTGCGATCAAGGCTCAATCAAACGGAGCCGATCGTATTGCATGTACTGAAAATGAAAATGTCTGTGCGATCAAGGCTCAATCAAACAGAGCCGATTGTATGTGGGCACGCCAGGTTCAACCTCATAATGAAATGGGGAACATGCTCAACGCTCATAATGTAATGGGGAGCGGCGGCCTATGAAATTGCATGTACTGAAAATAATAAACAATAATTACTCAAACAGTTTACACATGGAACCTCTCATAACCGCCAGATAATGCTTCTGATCCTTTGACAAGAATACTTATATATAGGAAGTACCAGCGGCGTATCCACCATATTCTTGTCAAAGTTTCATTGGCTTTATCCTTAAGTTATGATTGGTTCTATGTGATTCTAAAACATAAAGAAAAACATAAAACTAAACGATTGGAGTTGAATCTGGATCTTCGGTGAAGAGGACTAGTTGGGTATCTTCGTTTGGGCCGTCATTATCTTCGACAGGATTGGCGTTGATGTTGAAGACTCTTCCTCTTGCTGGTGGCCTAGCGGTTGGGTTTTCTTGGTTTACTTGGTTAACTGGGTTTGATTGGGCTTGAGCGTTTATGATGTTAACCAATCGAGGGCACGTGTTTCTAAAGTGGGTAGGGTCGCCACAATTGAAACAAGCTCGAACATATGGGAACATGGGGTATTGGGGTTGTTGATAGGTTTGGACCATGTTTTGGGTAGGGGAAGAGATTTGGTTTTGAAAGGTGCGGCAAACCTTGCTCAAATGACCATAGCGTCCACAAGTTGCACATAGTCGACAAGGTAAGGTAAGGGGATGGTGATAAAAACAGTTGTTGCATCGAGGGTGTGGTCCAAGATATGGTTTCTTATTTGGGTAAGTTGAGTTGGGTGCCACTTGAGTGATTGGGATAGCTTGGATGGGTATGGCGTGTAAAACTGGTTGATTACGTTGGGTAGTAGCGAAAAGTTGCCCGTCTCTTTTTCTCTTAAAATTGGGTTGAGAAGGGGATTCGGTTTGGGTGTAGTCGGAGGTTTCAGTTGATGCTTTATCCTTCTTCTTCTCCTCCTTGAAGTCTTTGTTCCGGATTCGGTTCTCGGTGAGCGCTGTTGCTAGCTCCATTGCTGCTTCCAAAGTTGCAGGCGTGGTACTTATTACAGAGTCTTGAATCTTTGACGGAAGACCACGAATGTAGTGCTCGATCAAACGGTAGAGGGGAGTGAACATGTTGGGAACCATTTGATGTAACTCGAGGAATCTTTTGTTGTACGTGATGTGGTCGCCTTCCTTTTGCTTCAACGAATAGAACTCATCTTCTAATTTCTTGATTTCGCTCCTTGGGCAAAATCGTCTGGTCATGATTTCCTTCAATTCGTCCCAAGTTAAAGTCATAGCATTGTCGACGCCTCGTTTGGCCTTCTCTGTATTCCACCAAGTAAGTGCTATTCCATATAAACGACCGGTAGCATATCGCACTTTGCGATCATCGGGGCAATCGCAATTTAGAAAAGTGTTCTCCATTTCTTCAAACCAATGAGGCTCGAACCCGAGACCTCCCGTACGCGTGCACGCAGCTCTACCAACTGAGCTACGTGTCTAACCCGAAATATTTCTGTTTTTAGTTATATTTATATATTAATTAGATTAATCCCGAAATCAACTTATTTCTAAAAAGATTTTAATCAGTGACTCGGTGCGCTCCACAGGTCTCGAACCCGGGACCTGTGGTTTAGGTTAACACACAGTCCACCGCTGGACTGTGTGTTTAACTTGTTATATAACCTGATTTTTATTATACTTATATACAATTAAATAATCTCAGTTCCGCCTTATTTAAAAAGGTTGGATAATTGTCCGGACCGGTGCGGTAATCCGGATTCGAACTCGTGACGTGTGATTAAACATTCACACAGTCCACCACTGGACTGTGTGTCTAACTTGGTTATTATTCCGGTTATTAATAAACTTAACATGTAACAGCGGTGACTCCGGTTCGGTTAACAAAAAAAGACATTTTTATTAAGGCAGCATGCGTGGGACAAGATTCGAACTCGAGACATTTACGTGTTTATTGTGCACACAGTCCACCGCTGGACTGTGTGTCTAACCCGAGTTATAACTTGATTTTAAATATACTTATACACAACTGGAACTTCGTCTTCTTCGTCGAATTTAACCAGAATCGGAAGTCCGACTGGTTCGATGTTTTAATAGTGTTCTTTAGTGTTTTGAGGTTAATTACAGATGAGACATGTAAAAAGAATGAAAGATTGAAGTGTAAGGTATACCGACTGGACTTCTCTGTTTCTCCGGCAGAACTCCGGCGACAGCAAAAGATTCCGGCGTCGTGTGTCTTGCAGCAGAGAGTCTTAAGCAAGCTTGAAAAGGATGTGGGTGACTTCGGTATAAGCTCAGGGGGTTCAGTAAGGCTCAGAAGTGAAGGGCTCGGTTTTCCGGCGAGGTGCAGAATTTTTCCGGCGAGTGGAATTACGTCGGGTAAAGGTGCGGTTTTGAGCGAAAAAGCTTGCAGAGGTTTGAGGGGGTATTTATAAGGCAGGTCATCGATGAATTTGGTCCGATTTCCGACTTGATTCGTCGGTTAGAAATTCTCTGGCGGTTATAGCTTGTGTCGCGGACTCAGGCGTCGGTTATAACCGATGTAGTGATTAAGTTTTACGTTATAACTGAAGATATCGTAAATTCTTGGCGAGTTAGTCGGGATTTCCGACGACTGAAATTTGGGCGCCGGTTTTTGAATTTGGGAATCATGATATGAATTAATTGATTCTAATAATTAACAAGAAACACTAGTGGCGCAGTGGTTGAGTGTGTGTGTGTTAAGTCTGCTGAACCGGTTGACTGACCCGGGTTCGAAACCCGGCAGAACATTTTATTTTTATTTCATTATTTTTAACAGTTTTTCAAAAACAAATTATATATTCCAATATAATAATTAATTATGTATCGTTTAAAATTAATTTGGGCATTAAATACGCCACGAAATTTTTAAACTGATTGTTCGGTTAATAAACGGAGCGGGTTTGGTAAAATCCGTTTTTGACGGATGTTACAATGATCGTCAGGGATGATGAACGATGGAGGAGTTGCGGTGGTTAAGGGAGATGGTGATATGTGTGATGACCGTTGGACAGTGGAGCTCCGGTGTCGTTATTAAAGGACGATGATGATGACAATTGAAGATGGTGTTGTAAAGGTGGTTGTCGGAAGAGATGATGATGATGGTGTATCGAAACAATTTGAAGAGGTTTTTCGAAACAACTTTGTAAGTGCAAAAGTGTTTATTTCGAGAAATGTTAATTTTGAAAAAATCTTTATTTCGGAAAATTCTTTGTGTCGAAAAGTTCTGTTTCGGAAACCAAACTTTTAAAATGTATATCTAAAACCATTATTTCTTTGAAGCCTTTTTCATAAACTCTTCACAGATCCTTTTATAATTTGAAAACGTGCCTCGATCCTTTTATTTTTCGAAACACCTTGTTTTTCATAATCTTTGAAAAATGGAATATAAACCTTGTCAACCAAGTTTCCTAAAAATTGGGATCTTAACAAATCTTTAAAACATTTCAAAATTGTAGAGTTATTTCCGGATATATTAAAATCTTTTGAAAACACAAAAGATTATCTTTTAATCTTTTAACACCTTTTCAAAAGATCAAAACACCCAAAATGACTATTTCCACGCAAAAACTGATAAACACGATGAAGAACGCAAAGAACACGATGAATGTTCTTGGTGATTTTCAACAAAAATTCAAATAATACTTGAATATTTGATATCAAAACGAGCCTAGAAACAGGTTCAACAAGCTCTGATACCACTTGTAAGTCCCAATAAATCGGATCAAACAATGATATCAAACAAATAACAAGGATGGGCGGAATCCAAATTTGGTGTGATTCAAGAATAGCGAAAAACAAGAACACCGAATCACTTTCAATTCACACACATTTCTATTACTATTGATTAGCAAAAACGTCTGGTATGAGTACACAAACCACCAAATCGCCCCCCTCTAAGTCTAGAATTTCTATATAACTTGGAAGCCTTAAACCCTAGTTTATAAAACAAACTAGCTTTCTACTCTAGCAAGCCCATGCCCCACATGGGCTCCCCGTGGGCCTAACAAATTATGCTGACTTTCTTACTTTTCGTGGAGGATTAGACCCCGTAACTGGAGGTTATCTTTTGAGAGCTGCATGTAACTACAGTTCTTTATGGGCTGGGGAAATCTCCTAAATTACAAGAGAGGAAGATAGAGTTAGCATTGCCTGGCCCACATGGCCTTAGGCATGACCCAAATGACCTATAAAGGTAATTCCTAATATAAACTAACCTAGTAAAGCCTAGTTCGCAATCATAGCCCATTGTGTATATTTGATGCGTCAGTCTCACACTTCTAGGGCCTAACACCTTGTAAGAAGACCTTCATAAACTATAAGGGAGGTGGGCATAAATGGGGTTAAATGCACAATGTCTTAGGCTTTCAGTATTTCTACGACTCGTAATATGAGAGTTGTGTAGTTAATCAAATCTATCATGATCCTTGGACAACGTAGGTCCATGGCATCTTAATCGTACTTGTGCTTCCCTTGGGAAATTTTATCTATGGGGAGTTGAATCGACCACTGGGGACTTTAACCCCACTATTTTTACACATCATATCATATCAGTCATAACATGTGTAGGCATTACGTCATACTTTCAACACAACTAGCGTATAAAGCCTTCCCTGTTGCCTAATTTAAAATACAAAACAACATTATATAAGGAATTTAGGGATAACTACATGTTAGTGTTCTAACAGCGGTCCTAAGGCTTTGCGACGTTCGACTCTTCGTCCAGACGTTCAACATGAACTCATAAAGACACAATCAAAAGAAACTAATCGATAGGTTCAAACACAAGGTTAGATTTCGTACGAAATGCAAATCAAATGAGAGCCTAAAGCCCTTAATTTAAAAGTTGAGAAGCCTCTATAAAGAGTGTAATGGGGTGGTAACAAATTGTTACGAAAGGGTTACGGTCCATGACGCCATAACAGACCGTTATGATGTGGTGGCGATCTGTGACCATACTTTTTCACATACAGATTGTTAATAAATCCAAATTTCATGTACTATGTCTCTCGTAACTCGTTTCTTTGCCCGAGATATACTTATTTGAATTTTAATGCTCTTTTCGGTCAAACCAACTTTTCGTTTCGCTTCCGTTTATGCTCTAGAGTTGCGTTTATTAACCGACACTCATCATAACTCATCGTTTGGTGTTTTCCGAACTTCTAAACTTTTATAGCTTGTATTTTGAGATGTTACACAAACGTTTGCAGAAGCGGTGAAACCGTCATGAGCGTGAGAGTACGGATTTTTCATGCAAGATAACAACATGTATCTAGCGGATCAAGCTGAGCCCACCAATTAAAAATATGCTATTCTAGATTCACTGAGAAAATCGTTGAACCATACGTTAATATGCATTCCATGTATGAGAACCAAGTATTGGACTTAGTTGATCTGCCTCCCAACAATCGGATTTTACGAAGCAAATGGATTTTCAAGAAGAATTAACGGTAATGTGCATACTTTTAAGGTAAGGCTTGTTGTGAAAGGGTTTAATCAACCTCAAGAAATTCATTATGTAAAAACTTTTTGGCCAGTAACCATGCTCAAAATTCTGATTACCATAATTGGAGTATTATGACTACGGAATGGGTATCTTACTAAAGATGCCTTTAGTTCTTAACTAATATTAATATACTAAGCTAGAATTAGTGCCGCATTTTGCGGCGGGGTAATTGGAGGTTGTTGACGACAATGTATTTGTTTCATATTGAACATGTCTAGAGTGAAAAGTTAGCTTTAACTATAATAAGGTAAATAAAAAATGATTATATTTGTTACATGGTGTATCAAAGGGTTAATATAGACTATGTAAGCTTTAATCTAAATGACGAGAAAATGAGCAAGCAACATGGTTAAGTAACATGTCTAAGGTTAAATTTTATCTTTAATTATAAAAAGTTAAATTAATAATAAGTAAATAAAAAGATAAAGGAGCAAATATTTGTTAAAAAAAGAAAAATAAATTAATTTTATTAAACTTCAAAGGTCGTATGATAACTCTATTAAAGTTCGGGGGTTAAAACGTAAATTGTTTATCAAAAAAGAATTATTATTAATACGAAAATCTATTAGAGTTTAAAGGTATGCGTAATCGTTTATAAAAAAACTATTAGTGTTCAACGGTTGTATGATAATTCTATTAAAGTTTAGGATTAGAAACTTAAATTAATTATAAATAACATTAATATTATAGTCTAATAATTAATTACACTATCAAGAAAAAAAAGAACAAATAATACATGGAATAGATTTAAGAACAAATAATAACTAAACTATTATTGTTAACATTTGATTTTGTTTATTAGATAGAATATGTATATATTTAAATACTAACAAATTAGTATTTATAAAATTTGGAAAAAAAAACTGAATTATATATATATATATATTTTGTTATATATCTATTTATATATACTCATAACTATAATTAATATAAATTAATAATTAAATAATAAACAAGCCAAACTTAAACTTGAAAACTACCTACGATCCGTACTCGAGGTTTAGAAACAAAGCTACATACGCCATGCTTGGGAGCATGGAAATATTCTCATTTACGAATGTGACATATTCATGTGCACATTTATTTGCATTATGATAATGATATTGATGAGATCAGTTTTTATTAACTCAAACGAATAAGCAATATTTCAAGCATTTTAATATATACATAGTTATGTTTTAAAGCGATGTGCATTGTAAAATATTGATCTTTCTTTGTTGTTCTTTTTTTTTATAAAACTAGAATTTTCTACCGCGCGTTACGACGAGAAATCTACGTATGAAACAAAGGGTAAAGACTAGTATGAAGCTGCAAAATATAAATGTGTACAACAACAAAAAATGAAATAAAACATAACAAATAGAAGAAAAATAGTGACATAGTTGTCACACCCCAACCGATGGCGGAATCATCGGGGTAGTAGCACTAGGCGAATCAGATTGATCAAGAGATTCCATAACGATCATTTTAAAGACAATAATCAACATTTAATATCCCATACTATTAAACTCATAAAATCTTCAAACAACCATTACAATTCCAAATAATCCCTTAAACATATAATCTGTCCGATATCCTATAGATTTTATTACAAACCGTTCTAAACAAACTAATCTAAGCATGCACATCCAAGGCATCCAAGCTAAAGATTCTCAACCTGTCACATACGTTAAAATACAAGTCAATACAATTAAGTAAAGCTGAGCATATGGGTTTTTGTAATACTAGCATAATAGAGAAAACCGTTCGCGAAATAGCCTCACTACATATCATGATACACCGAAACATTTCACACAGATTAACATAGGCTTATTTCTCAGGCTAACTACCGTGAAAAGACTTGCGCGTCCATCCTAACTAGACCCCGTCGGGTGTAAGCCACACTATAGTACCTACTAGCTAAGGAGGCAAGTCAACGGAAATAAGTCCTAGTCACATGCTTCTAGTATCACGTATTGAGCATATATAATCAGATTATTCGCGTATGATAAACAATTTGATTTGTGAAGTGATTTTAATAGAGGAACGTATGTAACACCCAAATAGTGCATTAAAGTGAAAACGGGTCAAGTATACTCACTGTGGGTGCGTTTAGGTAAGATTAGGGGATCTGAGGAGAGTCAGGAAGAGCGCCGGACCAGCCTGTAAACGAACAGAAGTGCATCAGTCTTCTGAATTGCTGAAACGGTTAAGTTTGAGTTGAGCAGTAGACAAGTTCGAGCGAACTTGCTAAATTTTGGTGGTTTTGGTATCAAGTTCGGTCGAACTTGGTAGATTTCCTTAGGAAATCTGACAAGCTCGGGTGAACTTGTGGGAAAAGCTTACTGGAAAGACAAGTTCGGACGAACTTGCATAGTTTCCTAAGAAACTAGACAAGTTCGGGCGAACTTGTATGGAAATTTGTGAAAAATGACCCAAGTTCGGTCGAACTTGACCTGAGTGCTAGTGATTCTTGAGCGAACTTGATGTTTTCGGGTTCAAAATCTTGCGTTTCCGTGTCGTTTACTGAGGAAATCGAGTGTCCATCCCTCCAACCTTAAGCCACTGAGTAAAGCTTAGGCCGGAGAGGTCTTTTTGGTGCGAACTTAGCCATTTTACAGAAACTCGGGCTAATCCGGACGAACTTGAAGGTTCGTACGGATTAGTCCAGCTTGTGTAAAGTGACAATTTCGTCCTTGTGCTTCCGGATCTGAGATCTAGCTTCGACAACCCCTCGTTCCACTCAAAAGTGAACGAAACAAACATCATTAGTCCGAAAATGGTGTAAAAATCAAGGTTTTAAAAGGTTTTGCTCAGATCTAGTATAGATTTGAGTGAAAAACAGAAGTTTTATGGAAAAAGATGAAGAATTCGTAAAATAGAAGAGATTTGATGAAAACGAAGGCAGAGCCTTGTGCAGAATCGTTGTAAACCGTTGTAAACGTTGTAAAACGTGGTTGAACATCATTGTAGTTGAAATCGGGTTGTTTCTTACTTAGAAAACAGAGGGTTTCGGGAGCTCTGGGCGAAGTTGCAGCAAGTTCAAATGAGAGAATGGGGTTGAGTATTTATAGGTGAACGCAAAATTGAGAGCTGGTGGTGTCAAGTTCGGGTGAACTTGCTAGGTTTTCTAGAGAATTCAGCTAAGTTCGGCCGAACTTGTACATATGTGTACAAGTTCGAGCGAACTTGAGGATTATGAGGGAATTCTTGTGTCTCAGGTAAGTTCGGGCGAACTTGTGGTAGTCAAGTTCGGCCGAACATGGCCTGGTGACCAAGTTTCGTTTGCCGATTTCGCGTTAAATGTTCGTTTGGCTAAGTTCGTATTAGTTAGTTATATTAAGCGTTATAATTGATATAATAGTGCGATTTGGCGATTCGAGTGTGCGAGAGCGATGCGATAGCAATTGTAGTCATAACCATAAACACACGTAACACATAAATAACCTAAAACCATATAATAAACTGCGATTTGCGATGAGATGCGATGAGATTAGCGATGTGATTTATAAGCGATTAGATGCGATATATCATACATAATCATAATTAGTTAACATAAACTTCATTAATAAGCGAATCTCGGATTTACAAAGGATAGATACAATCGATAACAAGAAAAAGATAACAACGAATTTCCGAGTTGTTACAGTCTCCCCTACTTTAGGGAATTTCGTCCCGAAATTCAAGTAGTAGCTGTGACAAATAGATGCGGGTACTTGGCCTTCATGTCACTTTCCAATTCCCAAGTGAACTGACGCCGCGTTTGCCTTCCCATCGGACCTTCACGATAGGGATGCGAGAGCGTCGGAGTTTCTTGGTCTCTCAGTCCATGATTTCCATAGGCTTTTCCATGAAATGGAGAGTCTCGTTGATTTGCAGATCTTCGAGAGGTACATGCAGATTTTCTTCGGCTAGGCACTTTTTGAGACTAGACACATGGAAAGTCGGATGAACGTTATTAAGTTCCACCTGTAGTTCAAGACGATAGGCTACTTTACCGATCCTTTCCAGAATTTTAAAGGGTCCAACGTATCGAGGCGCTAGCTTTCCTTTCTTGCCGAAGCGGACCACTCCGTTCCAAGGTGCAACCTTTAGGAGAACGTGATCTCCCGCTTCGAACTGCAGGCATAACTCTTTTGACGACTCCGAGCTTTCAAGAGATTGTCTCTGATCTGGAGGATCTTTTCCGTCGTTTCTTGAATTAGCTCGGGACCGGTGATTTGTGCTTCTCCGATCTCGTGCCATGCAATAGGCGATCGACATTTTCTTCCATACAGTGCCTCGAAAGGAGCCATTTGAATGCTGGTATGATAACTATTATTGTACGAGAATTCGATTAAAGGTAAATGCATATCCCAGTTACCACCGAAATCTATGATGCACGCACAAAGCATGTCTTCGAGGGTGCGGATCGTGCGCTCAGTCTGACCATCGGTTTGAGGGTGAAAAGCGGTACTGAGATTGAGAGTAGTACCGAGAGCGGATTGAAAAGTCTCCCATAGACGTGAAGTAAAGCGACCGTCTCGGTCAGAGATGATGTCACGAGGCGTCCCGTGTTGACATATAACTTCGTCGGTATAGATTCGGGCTAACCGTTCGACCTTAAAGTCTTCTCGTATAGCAATAAAGTGCGCGGATTTAGTAAGACGATCAACGATAACCCAAATGCTATCGTGACCAGAGGATGTGCGGGGAAGTTTCGTAATAAAGTCCATAGCTATACTTTCCCATTTCCACGTCGGGATTTCGGGTTGTTCGAGTAAGCCAGAGGGCCTTTGATGTTCGGCTTTAACCTTAGAGTAGGTTAAGCACTTTGAGACATACACGGCGATATCTTTCTTCATGCCCAGCCACCAATACTTAGGACGAAGGTCCTGGTACATCTTGTCGGCACCGGGGTGAATGGAATATCGAGATTTATGAGCTTCGGTCATTAGCAGATTTCGAAGATTATCACGGTTGGGAATCCAAATGCGATCGAGATAATAATAGATACCGTTAGGTTTGACAATGAGCTGAGTTTCGGCACCACATTTCATTTCTTTCTCCAAAGTATTCTCGTTCAAACAAGCAAATTGAGCGGAGCGAATCATGATTTCGAGATCATTCAAAACTTGAGAGTCACGAACACTATATACATAGCTTCGTCGACTTAGAGCATCGGCGACGACGTTTGATTTGCCGGGATGGTAGCGTATCTTGCAATCGTAGTCGTTGAGAAGTTCAACCCATCTGCGTTGGCGCATATTTAGTTCCTTTTGATTGAAGATATGTTGTAAGCTCTTATGGTCGGTGAAGATCGTACACTTAGTACCGTAAAGGTAGTGTCGCCATATCTTCAATGCAAAAACAACTGCACCGAGTTCGAGATCGTGGGTTGTATAGTTTTTCTCGTGGATCTTGAGTTGTCGAGACGCATACGCGATAACCTTGTCTCGTTGCATGAGGACACAACCAAGACCAAGGTTTGAGGCATCACAGTAAACAACAAAATTGTCGTTTCCGTCGGGTAAAGCGAGGACAGGAGCGTTGCATAGTATACGCTTGAGTGTTTGAAAAGCTTCCTCTTGCTTGGAATCCCAAACAAAAGGTGTGTCTTTATAAGTTAAAGCGGTAATCGGAACGACGATTTTCGAAAAGTCGGCGATGAATCGACGGTAGTAACCCGCCAATCCAAGAAATGAATGGATTTCGGAAGCATTCTTCGGTGTAATCCAACTCTTAACAGCTTCAATCTTTGCAGGGTCGACATGAATTCCTTGACTATTAACGATGTGGCCGAGAAATTGGACTTCTTCGAGCAAAAATTCACATTTTAAGAACTTAGCATAAAGGCGATTTCCTTGAAGAAGTTCGAGAACTAAACGGAGATGGCGCGCGTGTTCGTCTCTCGACTTCGAATAGATAAGGATATCATCGATAAAAACAATGACGAAACGATCTAAGAAGGCTTTACACACACGGTTCATCAAATCCATGAAGACCGCGGGTGCATTGGTAAGACCAAAAGGCATGACCACGAATCCGAAATGGCCATAGCGAGTACAAAAGGCGGTTTTCGGAATGTCTTCTTCCAACACGCGTAACTGATGATAGCCAGAATGAAGATCGATCTTGGAAAACAAGTAGCACCTTGAAGCTGATCAAATAAATCATCGATACGAGGAAGAGGGTAGCGGTTCTTTATCGTGAGTTTGTTAAGTTCACGATAATCGATGCACATTAGGAACGATCCATCCTTCTTTTTCACGAAAAGGACAGGTGCGCCCCATGGCAAAGTGCTCGGGCGTATGAAACCTTTATCAAGAAGCTCTTGAAGTTGGCTTGCTAGCTCGCGCATTTATGAGGGTGCGAGACGATAAGGAACTTTAGCAACGGGAGTAGCACCTGGAATCAAATCGATACGGAATTCGACATCTCGAGTAGGGGGTAAACCGGGTAAATCGTCAGGAAAGACTTTAGGAAATTCACAAACAACGGGAACATCTTTACAAGTCTTCTTTTCTTTCTCCAGGTTCACGATATGGGCGAGGAAAGCAACACATCGCTTTTGCAAGCATTTGTGTGCTCGAGTACATGACAAAAGCATCAACTTCTTTGAGGGAATTTCACCATAAACATGAAGTTGATCACCGTTTGGAAGAGGAAAACGAATCATTTTATCGAAACGTACAACTTCAGCATGGTTTTCACGAAGAAAGTCCATACCTACTATGATATCAAAACTACCTAACTGCATAGGTATGATATTGATCGAGAAGACATGGTTATTGAGATCGAGGGAACAACCACGTAAGACGGAATTGACGGTAACGGATTTTCCGGTGGTGACTTCCACATCGAAAGTCTTTGGGAGTTTAGCGCGCTTACAATTTAAAGCCTTTTCGAATTCTAACGATACAAAACAGTTTTCGGCACCAGTATCAAATAAACATGAAGCATAAATACCATTAACGAGAAACGTACCCTTGACAACATTGTTGTCATTCTAAGCCTGGCGGTTATTAAGGTTAAAGGCTCTTCCACGCGCAGCTTGTGGTTGTTGCTGCTGCTGCTGCGGCGGCTGAGGCTGCGGTGCTGGCTGCTCTTGCTTAACAGGAACATTCGGACAGACATTGGCGAAACGATTCGGATCACCACACACATAGCACACACATGCTTTTGGAGCTTGCTGCTGATTGGCTTGAGGAGGAGCGGGTAAAGCTGGAGCTGCTGGAGTCTGAGGAGCTGGCTGACGAGGACCTGTTGTTTTTGTTATTTATGCTATGGGATCCTCAAGGATGGGTTCTTCCTCTTAGTCAACAGGAGCAGTGGGCTCAACCTCAAATTAGGCATCTTCTTAAAAATGTTTTTGCTAATGTTAGCAGGTTAAACTTGCAAGGGTTAATGACAACTACTTGTCCCCTTTTAAAAATGTTGGCACGTTGTCGTCAACTCACAGTAAAATGGTCGTAGATGTTGCAGTTTGTGCAAAAAAGGCAGTTGCCACCAACGGCATGATGATAAGTGCACTTAGGGCACAGAGGGTGAGGTCCGGTATACGCACGCTTAGCTGGAGGTGCGTTCGGAGCGGCTGACTGAAGCGGTTGAGGGTTTGCTGGAGCGGCGAGAGCATAGTTCTTACTCGGGTTTCCTCCCTAACGCTTTCCCTTCGGTTCATTTGATGATTCGGTAGCAGCGGTTGGTTTGACGACGGCTTGATTGGCGACTTTAGCAGAGTTCTTGAAATAACCATCCTGAACTCGCTGATCGTTGATCTCAGCGGCGAGCATGTAGGTCTCCTCGATGGTTGTAGTACAAGCAACTTTCATGAAACTTGCAACACACTCGGGTAAACTGCGGATGTACTTGTTGATAGCTTTCTCCGTCGTATCAACCTGGCTGGGACAGATGATGATCAAAATCTTAAACCGAGCAGTAAAACCAGCATTGTCGGGACCATCCTGTTTGATACCCTAAAACTCATTTTCGAGCTTTTGCATTTCATGCGGAGGACAGAACTCCTTCATCATTACTTCCTTGAGTTCCTCCCAAGATAGATTGTAGGCTTCATCATTTCCACGCTTGTTTCTTTCAGCTGTCCACCAGTCGAGAGCACGGGACTGGAAGACTTCGGTAGCTTTCACGGTGCGGAGGTCATCGGGCATCCACTTTGCCTAAAAGTGACCTCAATAGCATCGAACCAGTGAAACATAGAAATCGACCTGTCATTGCCAGTGAAGGCGAGAGGTGCACAAGCCTTAAAGTTCTTGAAGCTGAATCGCGGCTTGGGATTCTCAGTTTTCGAGTCAACTGAGGAGTTGCTGCTCACAGCATGAATTTCCGAGACGATTTGCGGGATGATTTTTGCCACTTCCTTGGCGACTAGTGAAGCGATGCGCTTGTTGTCGCTGTGGCCCTGAGCAGTACGGCGAGTATGAGATCCGAGTGACGACATCTACACAAAGATTTGGATTAGACGAGATTCAATTATAATAGAGTTATGTTTAGAATATTTATTATAATTATTCATACAAGGAACAAAACACATAAGCACGTACCCACATAAGCACATAATCACGTAAGCACATAAGCACGTAAGCACAAAAGCACATAAGCACATAAGCACATATTTGCACGTATTCACCTTCTAATAGTAACAATGCGTAGCGCAATACGAGATGCGAGATATAAGCGAGATAAGCGATATATAAGTGAGATAAGCGAGATAATACCACGTATGAACCCATACGTATAAGGGAGATGAGCGTTTTAGTTTGGATGGTGTATTAACTTAGCGTTTTAGATTACGATGCATACGTTTATGGGGCGTAAAGCGATAAAGCGAGAGATCGATAATGCGAGAAATAAATAAAGCGAGAAATCTAATAAAGCGAAAATTCTCAAATTTTTAAACACATAAATAGTACTAAACTCGATGATGCGTAAATCGACGATATAGGCTTAAATCAATTGGGAGTGTCCGGGGTTTTGAGACATTTGACACGCCAAAGTGATTCGACTACCCTTTGCATTTGGACCCACGCTTTGGCCTAATAGATAAACGTTCTCACCGCGAGCGGCTAACGACGTCTACCTTTCCAGTTAATAGGTGTTCCAAATCATCGGTATAACCGAGACTTTGGTGAGATTGAAAATCGAATTGCGGAATTAGTTATTAGGATACGGGTTTCACCCCTAACTTAACAACTTTATTCCAAGATAGAAATGGAGATATTCGTCGAGGTTTGGATGTCACTCCTAACTCAACGAAGATATCTCGTGCGAGAGAATGCGCAGAGCGAATGATCTCATAGAGAGTTCTCGGTTTTCACACCTATTCTCGACTTGATCACTCGTTGGTGATATACAAGCGTTTCATAATCGTGTATATTGTATTAGCCTTAGGAAAGGCATATTTAAGCATTTATGGCAAGTAGTTTAACATTTAAGTCAAAGATAGGTCAATCGGGTACTTAAACATGCTACTAAGTCGAACATGGCAATTCTACCTACTATCCTAAGGTTACGGCGCTCTGATACCAATCTGTCACACCCCAACCGATGGCGGAATCATCAGGGTAGTGGCACTAGGCGAATCAGATTGATCAAGAGATTTCATAACGATCATTTTAAAGACAATAATCAACATTTAATATCCCATACTATTAAACTCATAAAATCTTCAAACAACCATTACAATTCCAAATAATCCCTTAAACATATAATCTGATCCGATATCCCCTAGATTTTATTACAAACCGTTCTAAACAAACTAAACAAAACAAACTAATCTAAGCACGCACATCCAAGGCATCCAATCTAAAGATTCTCAACCTGTCACATACGTTAAAATACAAGTCAATACAATTAAGTAAAGGTGAGCATACGGGTTTTTGTAATACTAGCATAATAGAGAAAACCATTCGCAAAATAGCCTCACTACATATCATGATACACCGAAACATTTCACACAGATTAACATAGGCTTCTTTCTCATGCAACCTACCGTGAAAAGGCTTGCGCGTCCATCCTAACTAGACCCCGTCGGGTGTAAGCCACACTATAGTACCATACTAGCTAGGAGGCAAGTTAACGAAAATAAGTCCTAGTCACATGATTCTAGTATCACGTATTGAGCATTTATAATCAGATTATTCGCGTGTGATAAACAGTTTTATTTGTGAAGTGATTTTAATAGAGGAACATATGTAACACCCAAATAGTGCACTAAAGTGAAAACGGGTCAAGTATACTCACTGTGGGTGCGTTTAGGTAAGATTAGGGGATCTGAGGAGAGTCAGGAAGAGCGCCGGACCCGCCTGTAAACGAACAGAAGTGCATTAGTCTTCTGAATTGCTGAAACGGTTAAGTTTGAGTTGAGCAGTAGACAAGTTCGAGCGAACTTGTTAAATTTTGGTGGTTTTGGTATCAAGTTCGGTTGAACTTGGTAGATTTCCTTAGGAAATCTGACAAGCTCGGGCGAACTTGTGGGAAAAGCTTACTGGAAAGACAAGTTCGGGCGAACTTGCATAGTTTCCTAAGAAACTAGACAAGTTCGGGCGAACTTGTATGGAAATTTGTGAAAAATAACCCAAGTTCGGTCGAACTTGACCGAGGTGGGTACAAGTTCGGTCGAACTTGACCTGAGTGATGGTGATTCTTGAGCGAACTTGATGTTTTCGGGTCCAAAATCTTGCGTTTCCGTGTCGTTTACTGAGGAAATCGAGTGTCCATCCCTCCAACCTTAAGCCACTGAGTAAAGCTTAGGCCGGAGAGGTCTTTTTGGTGCGAACTTAGCCATTTTACAGAAACTCGGGCTAATCCGGACGAACTTGAAGGTTCGTACGGATTAGTCCAGCTTGTGTAAAGTGACGATTTCGTCCTTGTGCTTCCGGATCTGAGATCTAGCTTCGACAACCCCTCGTTCCACTCAAAAGTGAACGAAACAAACATCATTAGTCCGAAAATGGTGTAAAAATCAAGGTTTTAAAAGGTTTTGCTCAGATCTAGTATAGATTTGAGTGAAAAACAGAAGTTTTATGGAAAAAGATGAAGAATTCGTAAAATAGAAGAGTTTTGATGAAAACGAAGGCAGAGCCTTGTGCAGAATCGTTGTAAACCGTTGTAAATCGTTGTAAAACGTGGTTGAACATCATTGTAGTTGAAATCAGGTTATTTCTTACTTAGAAAACAGAGGGTTTCGGGAGCTCTGGGCGAAGTTGCAGCAAGTTCAAATGAGAGAATGGGTTGAGTATTTATATGTGAACGCAAAATTGAGAGCTGGTGGTGTCAAGTTCGGGTGAACTTGCTAGGTTTTCTAGAGAATTCAGCTAAGTTCGGCCGAACTTGTACATATGTGTACAAGTTCGAGCGAACTTGAGGATTATGAGGGAATTCTTGTGTCTCAGGCAAGTTCGGGCGAACTTGTGGTAGTCAAGTTTGGCCGAACTTGGCCTGGTGACAAAGTTTCGTTTGCCGATTTCGCGTTAAATGTTCGTTTGGCTAATCCGTTCGTATTAGTTAGTTATATTAAGCGTTATAATTGATATAATAGTGCGATTTGGCGATTCGAGTGTGCGAGAGCGATGCGATAGCAATTGTAGTCATAACCATAAACACACGTAACACATAAATAACCTAAAACCATATAATTAACTGCAATTTGCGATGAGATGCGATGAGATTAGAGATGTGATTTATTAAGCGATTAGATGCGATGTATCATACATAATCATAATTAGTTAACATAAACTTCATTAATAAGCGAATCTCGGATTTACAAATGATAGGTACGATCGATAACAAAGAAAAAAATAACAACGAATTTCCGAGTTGTTACAATAGTACCTATGAAGTGGTGTAGCGACTCAAATAAATTAAAATTGGATATGGAACTTACAAAACTAGTACTAGCTATAGTAACCGAAAGAGAAAACCCAAATAATAAGGTCATAAGAGTGGCTCAAGAGAGTGAAAACTTTAAAAAATATATTTAGAAAGCTGAAATTGTTATTTTTCTTCTTTGTTTCACAGTAATAAGTCATTTCAATCATAAATATTTTATACAAATATATGGTTTACATTTTTTTTCAATATTCAACCTGTATAATACACGGATTTATAAGCTAGTATATGAATATATATTTATTTAAAAATAAACGTCAGGTAGAACAAATTTGGACCAAATACAAAATTTAGGGATGCCACATGACTAAATTCAGATGATAAGAAAAGATCTCAATAATAATACAGGGTCCAAGCATACACTTATCTGAAAGCAGAGGGGTAACTAACTTATCTTTATATGTATTTACTTTGTTAAGAAACTAGGTTGTTCTCAGTCGCGCGTTGCGACAGGAAACCAACCTTTTTGGAAAGCAAAAACAATCATAGCAATTAAAAATCTAGTTATTGACAACAATTTATGTTTCGGCTATAAATTTCTAATACAATAACATAAATTAATATTATATGAAACGATATAAAAAAGATGAAACATGTAAAAAAAATCATGACGCCACGACAAAAATTCGTTTAAAATTTAAAGCGGTAACGTTTTTAAAATTTCGGGGCCAGTAGTGTAATGCAGGTTTAAAAGAGTAAAAATAACTTTATTAAAGTTCATGGGACGTGTGATAAATTTATTAAAACTCATGTGAGAAGAATATTAATTGGTTTAAAAACTTAACAAAATTTAAAGGGGTCAAAGCATAAGAACCAAAATCTTTGTGGTAAAAACATAAAAAATAAAGTGTATTGTAGGATGGTTACAAATGCCACAACATAAGTGAGTAAATTTCACAAACGCAATAAAAAAGAAAAGTTAAATATATGAGTGTCGATGACATTATTTAATTAAAAGCAAAATTGATACCAAAGCAAACATGTTAGTTTAGTGGTAAAATAAAATAAAGTACAAAAAAAGTGTGGCTAAAAACAAAATATAAAAACTTTCTTGTAGCTAATGATGTGTTTTAATATATGGTATAATTAGAAGGAAATGGTCCAATAGAGAATTAATACTGTTCACATTTGTATTTGTTATTATACAGAATATATATATATATATGCAAGTTGGTGTGATTTTACTGATTTTAATTCCAACTTTTTTATTTGTTAAACACTTTTACAAAAAAGTAGTCGAAACATTACCATACTTTTTAAAGAGTTAATTTCCGTTTTGCTCCTCTGGTTTGATCGTTTTAACGGTTTTGTCCCAATCATTTAAAAACATACATTTTCCTCCCTGAAGGTCATTTATTATCAGTTTGCTCCACGCCTCTAACTTCATCCAAAATCTATAAACTAGAAGAGTATTTTAGTAATTTTATGGATAAAGTTTGGGAATTTGATAATTTTACATTAAAGATATTATATACAATATACATATAACACATACACATTCTCTCTTATCTCTTCCCCTCCCCTCTCTCTCTAACTACATAAGCTTTCTCTCTCTTTTCCATCACCACCGGTCAACATCACCACCACCTCCCCTGCCCATATTCTCCATCATCGCCGGCAAACATCACCACCACCACCACCCCCCGCCCATACCACACTGCCAATGAGCACCACCATTCTCCATCTCTCTAAATCCTAACCACCACTTTCTCTCTCTCTCTATCTCTTTAAACACCGGCAACCCCACCGCAAATCCCTCTTTCTGTTTCTACACTAGAATCACCTGATCAATTATTGAAGTCTCGTAGATCTGGAAACCCGTATCTGCTTAGGTTTCAAGCCAGAGAATAACATCTAGGGGTAAGACAGATCTGGCAACTACCTTAGGATTTATTTTCTTTTGCAAGCTAGGAGATTTGGGATCTGTAATTTGTAAATCGCCATTCTGTTGACTAGGGGTACGATTAGGGTTGTGGTTGTGGGAGACGAAGAGATACAGAGATGGTGGCGGGGTGTTCAGATCGGTCAGTGGTGTAAAGTGGGTAGGAGTAAGGTTGCGGTTGTGTTCAGATCTGTTGGTGGTGTAGACGAGGAGGTGGGGTGGTGGTTGATGGTGGTGGGTGCGGAGTGAGAAGGTGTTCAAATCTGTCGGTCATGTGGAGCGGTGGTTTATGGGTAGAGTGGTGGTTGATGGTGGTGGGGGTGATGAAGAAGAGAGAGAGAGAGAGAGAGACTAAGCATGATGAGAGAGAAAGAGAAAGAGATGAGATCTTAAAAGCAAAATATTAAAAATTATCTTTATATTAATAACAAAATGGATCTAAAAATTTAATAATATGTAATTGAAAGTTTATTAGAAAATTACCAAAATGTCCTTCAAATTGCAAGTAAAATTACTAAAGTACCTTACTTTTAACTGTGACTTTTAACTCAGTTAGAGTCGAGGAGCAAACTGGAGATAAAATGGAAACATCAAAGAGGAAAATGTCTGTTTTGAAATGATTGGAACAAAACCGTTAAAATGACCAAAACAAATAAAGTAAAACGGAAGTTAACTCTTTTTAAAACGTTAAGAAATTAATTACTAAAAAAAGAAAAGAAAGTAATTACCAAAAAAAAATAGAAAACAAATTAATTACCAAAACAACAGAACCTACGTATACGTGTACTGTTAAATCAGATGAAGAGCATTATTCGTATATATGTATTAATTCATAAGATTTTTTGATGAATAGTGCACAGTTTTTGTTATTTATGGTTTTTGTTTTTTTAACTTTAGGGTTTTTTTTTATTTGTTGTTGTTTTACAAGTTTGATTTTTATTTTTATAAATTTGCCATAGAAAGTTAAATAAGCTTAGTTTTTTATTAGTTTTTGTTGTATGTTTTTTTTCCAGGAATGGTCGCCGTTCGGTTGCTATCTGGCACAATGTTTGGTAGTTATTACGTCACGAATGTCACTTGCTGTTAAAAATTCATATTTTCGTATTATGTTTTCCCCTTTTTGATCATAGTTCAGTTGTTACTTAGCACGGTTTACGTCCCCAGACCAACAACGCTGGCAACACAGTTTTACGCCCCTCGCCCCGCAGCGCGGGAAGCTTAAGACTAGTTTTTTATTAAATGCTTAACTTGAGACCATGAGAGGGTGAAAATTAAGTTGACAAGAATGCTAATTTCTTCAATTAGTTCTTTTTGGTAATTTACATATGTGATCATTTGAAACCATTAACTAAACATGAGTCTTGGATTATCTTGCATATTCTACAACTCAAGCTATTAAAGTTTTATATTAAATAAGTGAAATAAATACAACTTCTAAGATTGAACGGTGTGACATAACACCGCCGGTCGTCAAAGAGGGGGCGCCATCGACGTTCCGCCAGCATAGTAACGAGCAGAAATTGAAAGGATCGAGGTAATTTGGTCAAATATATCCGTTGGCAACTGATAGTTTGTTAAAAAAATTCATTTAAACTTTATATGCAACTGATAGTTTGTTAAAAAAATACATTTAAACTTTATCTTTTACTTTATAAATACCTTGTCCCTTTTCTATATATATCACATCTTTTTTTCTCTACTCTTTATCTAAAAACTTTACAATTTTTTTCACATTCACACAATGTATCCTAACAACTTAAACACGTGGGATCCCAACCATCCGTTTTGGCAAAGTTTCGCAAACAATCCCAACAACTAGCAAGAAGACCGTTACCAAAGAGACCCACGAATGGGTGAAATTGGGTATTATCCGATGCCACCTAGCACCCCAACTTCCCTCATCCGACCACGCCACCGATCCCCGGTTTTTACAGATACTATTCCCAACCATTTTTTCCCAAAACATACCCCAAACCCACCGCAAACCCAAAACACACCCGAAACCGAATCCGTACCCGAAACCCAACCCACTTCCTCAAAAGGTGGACACTCGAGAAGGCACCGTAAGAAGGAAGAGGACGAAACACGTGCTCCTAAGACTATCAAAAAATGGACGCCTAGGGAAGAACTTGCGTTGTCACAAGCATGGCTCGACTTGTCGGAAGATGAGATTGTTGGTAAATATTTTTATAAATATGTTTTCTTAATTATATATTTATAAATATTTTTTTTACAAATATAAATTTTAATTGTTTTGTACTTTTAAAGGAGACGACCAAGATGTTAAAATATTTTGGGGGCGTATACGTGAGAAGTTTTCCGCCGCAATGGGTCTTGGTGAATACCATTCGCCCGACTCATTTTCGGGTAAGTGGTCCGCTATGCGGACTAAGGTTAGCAATTTCAACAACATATATAATAGTATCGTCAACAATCGTAGAAGAAGAAGCGGTTGGAGCGACGTGGACATTATGACCACCGTCCACGAGGAGTATAGACTTAACCATGGGCATGTGTTTATGATGATACTTTCGTGGAGCTTCTTCGGAAGTCTCCCAAGTGGTATCTTGTACCGTCGTTCGACCCAACGGCCCATAGGTCAAAACGGTCCAAATCAACATCCACTACCGAACCATCCGAGTCCGACGCGCGTACAACTATTAATCTTAACGACGACTTCGAGGAATTTGAACAACCACAAGAGCTGCGAAAACCAACGGGTAGGGATAAAAGTAAGGCAGCTGCACGAGCAAAAGACAAGTCTTCGTCAACGCCATCGGATGGCCCGTCAAGGCTGGACGAGTTCGACGATAAAATCAACAAGATTCTCTCGATGAAGGAAAGGAGCAACAACTAAAAATGGAGAATCCAGAAAGATATGGAATATCTCGCGAGAGACTTTTCGCAAGTACCAGAGGAGGACTGAATCATTTTGGAGGCTCGTAAGGACAACTTCGAGCAAACTATATGTAGTTTTTTATTTTCTGGTACTTTATTTTTTAAGAAACTTTGCATTTTTATTTAGTACTTTGTAATGTTTTATTTATTTTAATGAAATTATGGTTTTTTATTTTGTACTTATTAAAAAGAGTAAACTGGCATTTTGGTCCCTGAGGTTTGTGCAGTTTTGCCACTTTAGTCCAAATCTCAAAGTTTTTGCATCTGGGATGTTGTGGTTTTAGTTTTATTGCCATTTTGGTCCAAAAGTGAAATGTGGTCATACTTTTTCAAATTAAATCCTGCTATTTTGTCCTTTTCCTTAGGGGCAAAATGGTCAAACGCACTGGTTTTCGCCCTGTTATCCTAGGCCAAACGCTATTTTGTCCATTTTGTCCCTAAGGAAAATGACAAAATAGCAGGATTTAATTTGAAAAATATGATCTGATTTCACTTATGGACCAAAATGGCAATAAAACTTAAACCACAGGGACCTAAATGCAAAAACTTTGAGATTTTGACAAAAGTGGGAAAACTGGCCAAACCTTAGGGACCAAAATGGTAGTTTACTCAATAAATTATATATATAAAAAATAATAATTAGGTAATGATGATAATTGCTTTAAACCATTGCATGTAAGTTAAAGGAAGGACTTTAAAGCCCCTATGTGATGTGACGATGACGTGACACTGAGGTAGCATAATAAAGCCTCTAGAGACTTTATACCACACCCACTAGCCTAAATCAATTATGTTAGTTACCACCCTTAATTTTGTCAACTTCAATAATTATACGTTAATTACAAAGTAGCATGATAATGATAATGATAATGATAATGATAATAATAATAATTTCATTACCATGTTTTTCAAGGACAAATTTCTTTAGTCCTTATACTTGGACATGAATCTCTAATCTTTCCTTTTTAAAATCTTGATATTTAAAAGTTTTGTTTTTTGTTAACGAACCATCACTTCTTAATGTTAATTCCCTCTTTTCCTCTTTTTATTTATGAATTTTCCAGTAATTACTATTTAGAATTGAATTAATTGTAAGTTTTTTTATATTACATTGAAATCTTGACAATTAATTGGAATATACACTTAATAATGAATATTATATTTCTTTATTAAAGAATAAATATAATGTTTTTTGATTAACTTATATATATATATATGATATATGAGAAAAGGGTAAAATGAGAACCCTTGAGTTGTGAGAACTGTGAGAACTTTTTAATTCGGCGTGAGTTGTGTCAAATCTTTTTTTTGCACAAACGCAGATGAAAAAATTATAAACACATCTGTAAAAAAAGTAAAAAAAAATTATCGAGTGGGTAGTTTAGACTGATGCAAGTTTTTTTACGACATACGTAAATTCTGGTAGAAGATATAATATATATATATATATATATATATATATATATATATATATATATATATATATTACGCCTCATTTTAATGTGGGTATTCAACATTTTTTTTCCTGAAACAAATGATTGTTTTTACGACTTTTAAGAAAAAAATTGGAAAAACCTTTTAGATGACCTAGTTCTCGCGGTTCTCGCAACTCGTGATGGTTCTCATTTAAATCGAATCATATATATATATATGTGTGTGTGTGTTATAGAGTAAACTTCCGTTTTGCTCCCTGTGGTTTGGTTGTTTTAACGGTTTTGCCCCAATCCTTCAAAAATAGCCATTTTATTCCTTGATCTATACAGCTTATCTCTATTTCACTCCCTGCCTTTAACGCCATCCAATTCAACTGTTAAATCCTGGTCATGTGCCCCTCACATGAGGGGTATTTCAGTATTTTCTCATATTTTAGATATTTTGTTATTATATATAAATAATACATATATAAAACACATATACACTCGAAATAGATATACACTATCTTCTCTCTCTTCATGCTCTCTCTCTCCTCCATAAATCATCATCACCATCAACAACCTCCCCACCATCCTGCACCACCACCATCATCTATCGACCACCGGCAACTACCTCCTGCCAACACCACCCACTAACCACTACAAGCTTTAAACACAGATATTCATCTATCGCAAGCACTTACTGATAGAATATAATATCTTCAAGAGCTGTTCAAGCAACAAACAAGCTTTAAACACAGATCTTCAGTCAGATCTAGACTTAAAGTGAGATCGATAACAAAAGCGACGAAAACTGGAAGCAAATCGCTTCCTGCAACTCCATTTTTACTCCAGACGATTGATTCGGATGGATACATAAGATGTCGATACAACCTATGATATACAACCTATAGAGAGAGAAAGAGGAACACGGCTAGAGAAAGTGTAGGAGAGATAATGGTGGATCTGAGTTAGGGAGGCCGCTGGAGGAATGCGCCTAAGGTTTCGAGCCAAGAACTCTAGCTCCGATGACTTTACAGACTTGGATGATGATGGTGAAGATGAAGCCAGTTGGAATCTTGATTTAGATCTACTTTTAAAAGATTTGAATAGTTAGGGAAGGTGCCAGAGTGTGTGTAGAGTGGATGAGGGTGGTGCAAGGTGGTTATCAGGTGGGGCTGGTACAACGCGATGGTAGTGGTGGTGGTTGTCGGGTGGAGATGGTGGGAAGGTATGGTGGTTGTTCGGTGGGTTGGGGGTAATTGTTGTTACAGTACAAGTACAGAGAGAAAGATGTATGGATGGATGAATGTTATTTTTGTTATAATAATAATAATAATAATAATAATAATAATAATAATAATAATAAGAGAGGATGGGAAAAGACTAAAATACCCTCATGTGACGGGCACATGACCAGGATTTAACAGTTGAATTGGATGGCGTTAGAGGCAGTGAGTGAAATAGAGATAAGCTGTATAGATCAAGGAGTAAAATGGCTATTTTTAAAAGATTGAGGCAAAACCGTTAAAACGACCAAACCACAGGGAGCAAAACGGAAGTTTACTCGTATATATATATGTATGTATAATTAATTAAACTCGAGAAGGATATTTATGGTGTTGATTGGAATAATGATATGCATGTAAATACCCTAAATACAAAGCAGCACGCGGAAGCTACGCCCACGCGTCTGAAATCAATCGCCGGGCGGATATCTCGAATAAGTGTGTTCTTGAGTCCCCAGCCCCTACCCCTCACCATTTATAAACACTTTCATTTTCATGTCAGCAGCCATTCCCCATCATATCTTTTAGGGTTGGTTTTATTTAATTTGTCACTGTCTTAAAATCAAGATTTCTGTCTTCAGCCATTACTCACCCGTCACTGCAACTTGTTCATGGTAACTTACCTCTCATCATGTAGATATAGCCACTAATCCATTGGTTTAATTCACTGTAAATTACTGTTTCTAAGTTATCACTGTGTAATTTTATTGTAATTAATTATCTGTTCTGAAGTGGGAGGTCCACGAATCTGAAACTTTGTATCTATCTCTATCTCTGTCTTTTTTTTATTATTTTATTACTTTTAGGGTTAGCTCAAAAAATAATAATAAAATTCTGAATTCTTTTGGGGGTTTTCTAGGTTAAAAGAAAGAGAGAGAGAGTCAACTGGTCTTTTTTTCTTTATTTTTGAATTGGACACAAAAACTCAAATTGGATTTCTTGAAATTTCAACACTTCTTAGACTGCCCCCAATGCTTCTTGTTGGGGGTTGCACTTATGATGTGGAGGATGTATTTGTAAAGAAAGCATTAGGGTAGATGGCATTTAAAATGATTGCATGTAGAGAAGTGCACCTACATGCAGGAGAGAGAAGATGAAGATGAGTCCTTTAAAATTTTTTTAAGATTACAAACTAAAAGTTTTTAAAGAAAAATAAAAAAAGAAATGGTGATGTGAAAGAGAGAGGATGTATGTGGAAAGGATAAGTTGGAGTTAAATAGAGGAGAGGGTGCATATGGAAAGAATGTGTAAAAAATTGATGTGACAGTGACGACTAGAATGCATGTAGTAAATGCAGTTCGTTGCATTGGAAAGAGTCTTACCTTTACTATTCATGTGGGTGTATTGAAAATTTGCAATCTTTTTCAAACCAACTATATAATGGGGGGCCATCTTTATAGATGACAGCTAAATGGTCAACTTTTCACTCACTTCTGTATGGTACACGTGTGTCAGTGTCAGGGTTTTGAGTGTGGGAATTAAGGGTTTTGGTTGTCTTCTACCCACCCCTTTGGCTAGTCTTTAACTTTTTTGGCTTTTGGTTGTTGTATATGAATTTAAGAGGCTTGATTTACACACCCACAAACAGAGACAATTATCTGTGTATGTGATGAGAGATTGAATTTAAATATCAAAGCCATATTGAAACAGTGATATAGATTTTTATTTTTGTGAGACAAAAGAGATAGTTGAGTTTCTTGATGAGTTTTGGGGGGTTATATGGTGGTGGTAGTGATTCAAGAATGATGATGGCTGATGGTTCTTTTAACAATATGCCATTTCATAGGGCTCCCTATTCTCAACAACAACTCATCACTTCAACTATTCCTCAGCCTATTTATAACTCACAATCAATCTCTCTTGCTTTAGTACGCATTCCCTTATATTTTTCATCTAATAAATATAAAGATTTGTTTGGGTATGCTTATATATGTATGTTTTGTGATGATTTGAACAGAAGCCCAAGATGGAAGGACTTGGAGATCATGTTGGTTTGATAGGTGAAAACTTTGAAGGAAATCTTGGAAGGGTTAGAGGAGATGGATCCGAAAGCAGGTCTGGTGGAAGTGATAATGTAGAAGGTGCATCTGGTGATGAACAAGATATCCCTGCCGGCCCATCTTCGGGTTCACGCCGGCGACAGAAATATCACCGCCATACTCCCTACCAAATTCAAGAACTTGAAGCGTAATCTTTTTAGTAAATGCTTAATTTTAACCATTTATTTAGCTTTTGTTGTGTGTTTGATGGAATGTTTATTTTGTTTGTGGTAATATGTAGTTCTTTTAAAGATAATCCTCACCCTGACGAGAAAGAAAGATTGGCGCTTGGAAAGAAGCTGAATTTGGCAAACAAGCAAGTCAAATTCTGGTTTCAGAACAGAAGAACTCAAATGAAGGTGAGTAATATTATATATTTAGATTATAACTAAACATTAAATTTCATTGATTCTTTGACTACAGCTAAACAAACAATCAAACAAAAAAACGGACCTTTTTGTTTAAATGGAAAACTAGCTAGCATAATCCTAAGTACTTCTATACTTAAACCCTCTACTTCTCGGTAGAGGGGAACATTAATACCTCACTCGGGAGGGTGAGATAGAGATGCTACTCCTAATTACACCCCGACTCAAAAAACTTTTCTATACGGTATAAAATTACATGTAATCATGTAAAGGATATATTTATGCTGACATTGGTTAATTACACTGGTCTAGACTCAAATGGAGCGCCATGAAAACGCAATTCTGAAGCAAGAAAATGACAAGTTATGGATCGAAAACATAGCCATGAAAGAAGCGATTCGCGCTCCAGTCTGTAACAACTGTGGCGGGCAGGCAATGGTTGGAGACATATCAATAGATGAACACCATATCAGGATCGAAAACGCTCGATTACGAGATGAACTTGACCGGGTATCTATTCTTGCTAATAAATTTCTTGGCAGGCCCTTATCATCCTTCGGTGGTTCAGTACCTCTTGGAATGGGGAGTTTTAACTTAGAACTTGGTGTTGGGAGAAACGGGTATGGTTTAAACCCAATGGATGTAGGATTACCAATGGGGCTCGATTTCAGCAATAGGATCTCGAATGTTTTGCCTTTAATGTCACCTTCAAGACCTGGAATGATGGCGGCTGGTGGTGGTGGTGGGATGGATCTTTCATATGAGAAGAATATGTTTTTAGATCTTGCAATGAGTGCAATGGATGAACTAATGAAACTCGGACAGAATAATAACCTGCTATGGATCGGGAACATAGAAGGTGGTGGTGAAGTGCTCGATCTAAATGAGTATATGAGGAATTTTCCGCTTTGTCTCGGTATGAAACCGCACGGTTATGTTTCCGAGGCTTCACGAGCTAGCGGGGTCGTGATGATCAATAGTGTGGCGCTTGTGGATGCATTATTAAATGTGGTATGTTAATCTTTCATACAGGGGCGGACCCACCGTGCGGTGGGGACACCCAACACCCAACCCTTGCACGGTGGGGGTCACCCGACACCCATAGAAATTTTCTTGGGTCCACCACTACTTACGCGATAAACTAATAGTCAAGTTTTATCTAAATGGTTTTTTATAGGATTATCTTTATGTTTATGTAGAATCAGTGGAGAGATATGTTTCTTGGTATGATCGGGAGTAGTAGCATGATCGATGTGATTTCGGGTGGCACCGGAGATTCAAGAAACGGCGTTGTTCAACTCGTAAGTAGTTTTTGAATTCTTGCTTGTAAAATTTGACTTAATGAAGTTTAAAACTGATAAACGAGTCAAACTTTGATTTTATAGATGCAAGCCGAGATCCAGTTGGTATCGCCATCAGTAGCGGCTCGTCAAATGCGGTTTATTCGGTACTGCAGGCAACACGCTGAAGGCGTATGGGCCGTTGTTGACGTGTCAGTTGATGCCGGAAGAGAAGGTTCTATATCTCGGAGACTTCCTTCGGGCTGTATCGTACAAGACATGCCTAACGGTTGCTCAAAGGTAAGAGTTACAAGTTGTTCGTACACACTTTTTTTTTTCTAATGTGTAAATGTCAACATGCATCAATAAATTGCATAGGTAAATGCAAAAAGTCCAAAAGATAGTTTCTTGAAAAATGTTTGCATTTATAAGCATGTAAAATCATAAATATTTTAATCAATTTGTTACACATGTTAGAAATTGATTTCCGTGTTAAAAAATTAAACCAATTATTAATAGGCTGCACTTTAATTAGAACAAATTATATCTATAGACTTTTCAATATATTATAAAAATTCATATACTTTTGAATGTTAATTAGGGTGGAAGGGTGTTCTATAGGTGGGAGTGGTAACCTCAACACCTTAACCAATTATTTCATGTTATGTCAGTTTCCCTTTTTATTTCTCGTTATGCATTCAAATAATAAGGGTGCTCCACTCAAACAATTTTCTCTAAAAAAATGTTAAATATGTGATTGGTTGGAAAAGGATGGGACCCACCACTAACCATCTCTCTCGTCTTTTCCACCTCGGTGACTACTCCCCGCTTCAAGGTCAATCACCACACACTGATGGGGCCTGGCGGCTTGTGCCCGCACGGTGGCCCTCATCCACGCACCAACTTACAGAAGACACCCCGCCCCCCTTACAAACTAGTTTTTAGAAACTATCTGTTGCGACAGACCGTTATACAAAAAAAAAAAAAAATAAACGTAGAAACGTCAAATCAAACAAGCGCATTGCAGAGTGTTAACTTACCAAATCAAACGAAAAGAGTAAAATGCCCGTATAGTCCCTGTGGTTTTGTAAAGTAACATCTATAGTCCCCGACTTTTGGAAATTACACCGGTGCTCCCTGTGGTTCACTTTTTTTTAACTTGGATGGTTCCTGGAGTGGATGAAGGTTAGTTTTTTCCGTTAAGTCCTTATGAAATTACTTATTTACCCCTATTTAAAAGTGTGGGGCCACAAACTCCTTTCCCTTCTACAAAACAACCAGCCACCATCACCATAGCCACCCACCTCCACCTCCACCCACACCCACGACCGCCACCTTAACCTAACCCCTCCAGCCCTTAACCCATCATAGAACACCACCACGGTCACCACCGCCACAACAGCCACCATCTGAACCACCACGGTCACCACAACCACCATCTGAACCATCACCATCTGAACCACCACCATCATCATCTTTCAACACCGTCAACACAACCATCGTTGCCACCACCGTCATCAACACCGCCGTCATCAACAACCATCATCAAAACCCAACCAATAAAACCCTAAATCGGTTCTAAATCTAAAAATTCAACTCAAAACCCTAAGAGGTGATATGTACCTCATGTTGAGACGAAGACCTCACGTGGGCGGCGGTGGAGACGATGGCTTCATCGAGTTTCTTGGGGGCTGCAGTTGCAGGTATCAGATTCAACGGGTGTTGTGGGGGTGGGTAGTGGAAGGTGGTTTTGTGGGGGTTATGGCAGGTGTGGGTGGCAGGTGGTGGTGCTGGTGGCGGCAGGTGGTGGTGGGGGTTTGCCTGGGAAAAAGAGAGAGTAGAGAGAGAGTGCATTTTAGAGAGAGTTCAGTGTGTGTGTTTACATATATGATTAGGTGTGGATTATTTTTTATATTTTAAAAAAGCAAGGGATAATTTTGTAATTTCACATGGACTTAACGGAGAAAACTAACCCCCATCAACTCTAGGGATCATCCGAGTTAAAAAAGTAAACCACAGGGAGCATCGGTGTAATTTCCAAAAGTTGAGGACTATAGGTGTTACTTTACAATACCACAGGGACTATACGGACATTTTACTCAAAGGAAAATATAAAACATTATTATGGAAGAGAATAACCAAGTCGAAACGATAACCACACCCACACAAAAGAATATATAGAATAATAACCAAAATATTTGTGAATCAAACAAGTGTATTATGGAGTGTTAACTTAACAGATTCAAAAGAAAAATGTAAAACCTTATTGTGGAAGAAAATAATCAACTCGAAACGATAACCCCACACACACAAAAAAAAAGAATAATAACAAAAAAAAAATTATTGGTCAATTTGAATAAACCAAAAATTTAATGTCAGGTTTAAATAAAACCAAAGGTTTAAATAAAACCAAAGGGTTTGTACCAATTTTAGTTTTAAAAACTTAAAAAGTTGTGATCAATTTTAAAAGGAAAAAACTAAAAAAGAAAAACAAAACAGTTGAGGTCAATTGAAAACAAAAAGTTTACTATTTCTAAATTTGTTTTTTTATTTGAGGTCAATAAAAAAAATAAAGAGTTTATTATTTCTAAATTTGGTTTTAAATAATAAAATAGTTGAGGTCAATAAAAAAGTAAAAAGTTTACTATTCCTAAATTTGGTTTTTAAAGGTCAATAAAAAAAATTAAAAGTTTATTATTCCTAATATTTTTTAATAGTTGAGGTCAATAAAAAAAAGTAAAAAGTTTGCTATTCCTAAATTTGGTTTTTAAATAATAGAGTAATAATAATTGTGGTTTTTCATGTATAAACAATTCTTGACGAAAATTTAGACTTATTACCTACTTGTTTTTACCGTGGATTGCATTAGATCTCTTTATTTTTAGTGGTCTTAAAAAGGTTTTTTTATGTAATATACACCCCCCTCTCTATATCACATATGTATCTCGACAAAAGGGTTCTTATAACACACCCCCTCTCTATATCACTCACATGACGTATCACCCTTTGCGATTTCTTCTATATATACACAGGCATATAACCCTTGGTGATACCATCTATACATGTGTATAGCCCCTTGGCAATTCCTTGTAATATAAGGACTTATAACCCTAAGGGATTCCCTGTATAGAGGTGGCCTTTGACCATTCTTTACATACAGGTGAATAGTGCTAAAAATCAATGTATGCGGACAATTTGTAACCTAGTGGCATACCTCATTAGGCCCTTGTTTTCTATCGTTTTTCATGCCTCCTATTTTTATTGTTTTGCATGCCTATAAGACGTTATATGACCTGTATGTTGCACCTTTTGCAAAGACTGAAACTGGCCTTGTCACATGTCTACTTTATATACATTATTTAGTGGCTCATCCCCATAAGTGTTAGTGATATTCTATATGCACAGAAAGATTTGAGTAAAATATAAGACTCTCATTTGTTGTGACACTTATATCATAACCCTTTCGTACTTCACACTTCATCTCTCATGCTGTTTATAAATCACGAGGCCATGTATGGCCAGCCTGGATGTGGTATGTCTTGAAATCGCTATGTTTTTTGAGAACTTTATAGTTTCTATGGATCGGGGAAAAATGTTTATTTTGCTACGATTTTCCTCCTTTTGGGGCAATTTCCGGGTCTGTAGAGGTTAAATCTTGTATGTTGTTTGGACTTTGGGTTAAGATGGATAGTGAAATATTGGTTTTACATAAAAATTGTGAAAATTGGACCGGGAACACAACTAATGGATACGGACAATTATAGTTTTCAAAAGTACTATAAATAATTAATTTGTTAATTTTTGTTATGTTAACTGTATTATTACTATATATATATATATATATATATATATATATATATATATATGATAAGTTTATTGTAAAAAAGACCAAAAGTGTGAGAAAGTTAAGAAAGAATCTCAGCCATTAGATCTAAATTAATTAGAAAGGGTAATCAAGTAATTTTATCATTGATTTAATTAATTCAAAATCTTCCATAAACCGCTACCCTAATTTATAGAAATACCGAATAACACTGCAAACACCATTCAACACGTATATAACACCATTCAATAATTATATAACACCCTTCAATAAGTATATAACACCATTCAATAAGTATATAACACAATTTTAAAGATCTCTATAAAAACACTACGAATAACACTGCAACAACCATTCAGCGCATATATAACACCATTCAAGAATTATATAACACTGTTCAATAATTATATAACACCATTCAATAATTATATAACACCATTCAACACATATATAACACAATTCAATACGTATATAACACCATTCAATAATTATATAACACCATGAACTAAAACAAAAAAACTATTAACTGAAACATTCGATTGAACGTAATTTTTTTTCTGTATATAAGTATAGTAATATGGTACTCATATTAAAGATTAAAAAACACTCGTTATTATGGGGTAATTTTTTTTAAAACGAGTTACCTGTAAAAGGTTATTGACGTTTAAAAAATAAAAGGGGAACTTGAATGTGGATTGCATGTGACTTTCTAAAATAAAAAATGTTAATTTTACCTTTGTACCCTTAATCTAGAAAATTAATTATTTTAATTGTTATACTAACATCAAGATCTCAACCATTTGATTAAAGATCTAATGGTTTAGATTCTTTCTTACCCTTCTCACACTTTGAGCTTTTTTTACAGGATCCTCTACCTATATATATATATATATATATATAGCTATTTTAGAAATTTATATGTAAATTTAACTCGTTAGAATAAAGTGTGAATGAGCTTGAGGTTTTAACTTGTTTATTCTATGTCATTTAGTTATTTTTATTTTTTATATGTAATTTTTATACATACGAATAAATTATATTATAATTGAATTATTTTTAATCATAAAATATTTATTATTAAATTATATCTTTCATATTATATAAAAAATACTATCAACATAATATTTATACAATAGTATATAATATAGGTTCTAATTAGCTTGA
This sequence comes from Scalesia atractyloides, assembly GCA_947069175.1. Taxonomy (NCBI): domain Eukaryota; kingdom Viridiplantae; phylum Streptophyta; class Magnoliopsida; order Asterales; family Asteraceae; genus Scalesia; species Scalesia atractyloides. The sequence goes on from CAMTDV010000030.1 coordinate 38,028,682, forward strand.
AGCCAGCTTAACGAGCTCCAAGCTAGTTTACACCCCAAGCTAGTACGAACGCATTTAACCCTATAGAACATTGATATAAATCTATGAATTATAAACAATAAAAATGCTAATAAGTATTAAAGATTAAAAATCATCAAGTCGATTACCTTTTTGCAGGTAATGTGGATCGAGCATACCGAATATAATGAGAGTGGTGTTCCTCAGCACTATCGCCCACTACTTAGATCAGGGTTGGGTTTCGGGGCTCAGAAATGGATTGCGACCCTACAAAGGCATTTCGAGTGCATAGCAACCATCATGTCACCGGACACAACCATCGAAAATGGTTCAGGTAGTTAGTTTCATATCACTTTGCTCATACTTTCAATCGTTTTTTTCTATATAACTTTATAAAATTATGTAAAACAAAAAGAAAATATTACAGTTTTATCACCCGGTGGTAAAAGAAGTTTAGCTAATCTTGCACAACGCATGACGGCTAATTTCTGTGCCGGGGTTTGTGCGACGGGTGGTCACAAATGGGAGGTGATTAGTAACGAACCCGAGGCAGCTAGGATTTTGATCCGTAAAGGTTTGAATAATCTCGAGGACCCATCTGGCGCGGTTTTAAGTGCTAGTATGTCGGTTTGGATGCCCATGCAACATCAGCGATTGTTTGCTTTGATGCTAAATGAAGAAATGAGGAGCAAGTGGGACGTTTTGTCCCCTGGCAGTGCTATGCAAAACATGATATGTTTATCTAAAACTCAGGATCTTGGCAACCTCAACACCATTTCCCTACGTGCCAATGTGAGTGTTACTTTTTTATGTTTGGATGCCATGCAACGTCAGCGATTGTTTGCTTTGATACTAAATCACGTGTAAAGTTGGGGCTAAATAGCCGATGACTAGGATTTAGCCTTTGTTTTTAGCCGCCGGCTATTTAGCCCACGCTTTTTATCTGCCAATTAAATTTAGCCTGCGTTTTGCGTTTTACAGTGCTTTTTGTTGGGTTTTTGTTTTAACCTCTTTGTGCTTCACTATAAGTTTTTTTGCAGGCTACGTCTGTCTTAGCCGGTGAATCTTGTTTGCGTCGCCTAATTGACTCTTGATCTTTTATCTATTTTACCAAGTGCTGAATATCTATTCCATTAACACGGGTTGAAAGGGGGGTTTGGTTTTGCCGAATAAAGACATTATCAGTCGATTTTATAAAATAAATTATAAATGCATAATAAATTAGATACAATTATAAAAGCAATAATTATGATATCAGTAGTCTTACTTTTGGATCGTTTTATCTTTCAACTGTACTACACATATTATTATTTTTTTTTTTTCATTTACCTATCGATCTTTGGATAAAAGATAATGTATTGTTAATTATATTTTTTATTCTTTTATATTTATATATTTAGTTTTCTAATTATTTATGATGTTATTTGATTTTGAAATTGGTCAAACGGTAAACGAGTAAGACGGCGGATTGACTATTGGTTAACTTAAGTTAAAACTCGGTATGGTATTTGTGATGCCCTTTATACATTATTCGTCTAGAAAGAAGGATTGACAACAAAATTAAAATTGGTGAAAAATGATATTAATACAGAAGCCGCATATATCAAGTTAAACATATAATCACGACCAAGATATTACTTTTGAAGAGAAATTAAGTGTGCAATTAATTGAGAATGTTAATCATGTAGAAAAGCGTTTGCTTCATTATTTTAAAGTAATATATTTAGACTTTAAAAAATTAAAGAATAGCTTGTTTTCTGATTACCTTTTATCTCAATATAATTTTAAGTCAAACTTCTAAATTATTGTTTTGTCACTTTGCATGTATAAGGCTACGGGTCGTAATGCAAATCAGAACTCAGTGCTAGTACTTCAGGATAGTGCAACAGACGTGACTGGATCACTCATGGTATATGCGGCTGTGGATGTTGAGGCGATCACAGTCGTGATGAACGGTGGAGATTCGTCTTGTGTCACACTCCTGCCATCAGGGTTCGCCATAGTGCCCGACTGCGTGGCTGAGTCAGGTGTAAAAGCTGAAGGTGAAGGCGGTTCCTTACTGACTGTTGGGTTCCAGATATTGGTCAACGATCTGCCGTCACCGAACATCAAGATGGAGTCAGTCAATACAGTTATGAATTTGATTACTCGCACGATTCAAGGGATCAAAGATGTGGTTCATTCTGATCAACAAGGAAGGCAGATCAGTAGCTAGAATATTGATCTATATCTATATTGTTTTTTGTTTTTATTGGACAAGATGGTGTGGATTTAATTTGTATGGAAGAGAAGAGCACGGGCCGGGTTCGATCTCATGAATTACGGTCTGAGTCAAGAACGAACCGCGGTGAACACTTGTGGTTCGGGTATTGACTCAGTGACCTATGAGAAGTATGAACTCAGGTTTGTTAGCTTCTCTTGTTTCTTGTTTTACTTGTGTGTTTGTATGCATGGAATTAGGAACTGATATGTCTTTTCTTTCCTGGTTAGATCTCTCTTGTGGAGCTCTAGGTTTAAAACCTTGGCATGACTTGTTTACTCTAAGACACGTTATTTACCTCCTTATGTTAGCCGTGACGGTTGCCTAGGCTTACACAATTATTTTTTTTATTTCATCTCTTTTTCTTAATCAAACTCTTCTCCACAAACAAGATTACACAACTAAAAATATTGAGTACTATTGTGTGTTACATAATTTCACTGTGTATCCATCCTGACGTAATCATCCAATCTGATTGTTTTATCATGGGAGACCAGTACCGGCGGCATAGTGGGAGACCAGTAACTACGTTTTATGTCACAAACTTGCCCGAAGGTATCTCGAAGTCCCTCTTGTGGAAAGCATTTCTCCCTCATGGGAGGGTGAAGGATGCCTATGTGGCGAAAAAAAGGGATGCTAGGGGTAACTGGTTTGGATTCGTTCGATATGAAGGAGTTCAGAATATGAAGAGGTGTTGAAGGGGATGAATAGTGTGAGGATTTTCGAGGCTAAGCTATCGGTTACCGTCGCTAGATTTGGCAAGGACAACCGTAGGTACTCGCAACAACAAAACAATGGATATGGGATACATCAGGCGACTAGGGTGCGTGCTGACCAGGCTCATAGACATACGGGTCAGAATCTCAGTAACATGCAATGGAAACCTTTGAATCATGGGGTGAATCTGGATGAAGGTAGGGATGGGAGAACTTATGCGGAGGCGACTGGTGGGGTTGACGTCCATAAACCAAAGCAGAGGATTTCGGTGTATGCGAAAGAAAGAATAGCTCTATATCTAGACCATTGCATGATGCGGTCAGTGATTATAGAGCTTACTGACGTTAATAAGATTCCAAAGATTCGTCCTATGCTGATTGAAGGGGGTTATTTGGAGAACCGGTGTCATACTTGGGTGGTCTAAAATGCCTTATCGTATTCAAAGAAAAGCAGATGGCGGTGGAGTTTATCGGAAGGGAGTCGGAGGTTTGGGGCGGACTCTGTTCATCGGCTGTTTTATGGGTGGGGCAAGATATAGCTTTTGATAGATTGGCATGGTTAAATATCACCGGAATTCCCATGCACTTGCGAGATAATAATCTCTTCGATCGGATTGGGAACAAGCTTGGTCGGGTAGTGGATAAATCGGCATTTACATGGGAATCGGTTAACAACTCAGACGGAATCTGTGGTATTCTAACGTCGAACGGGTCAACAATTGAGGAGGAGATTGAAGTCTGCTGGGGCGAGAAACGGTACACCACTTGGGTGTCGGAAGTCCATAACAAGCCTTTCGAAGGTTATTTGGATTGTCTATCATCGGCACAGGGTGGTTCGTTGGGTCAATCCTCAGCATCGGAGGTTAACCCGGACGATGAAGTAGAAGATGGCGAGTTTAGGCCAAATTCCGGCGAGGGGCAGTCGGCAGACGGTCGGAAGGAAGACAATGCGATACCTCGGGCGGTTCCCCTTGAAAAGTCGGCGGGTGATCATGAGCTGCATGGGGAAAACCAAAGGGTGCATGGGGAAGGGAGGTCTGATGGCGTGGAGACACATTCCCCTGGGGGTAATTTGCACGCAAAAACTTATCTTTGAATGAAAGGGTGGGCCATATACTAGTGGGTCAGGGGTTTAATATGGGCTCTTCAGTCGAAGTGGGTTCAGGCCCACCTGCTCGTTCTAGGACACGGCCCAGATGCCAAAGCCCTAGTGTTAGAGCACATGACCTACTTTCTGGGGATCTCCTTAATACAGACCCAGTGGTGTTTGGAAATACAAATGCGAGCAGGGATTCTTTTGATCTCAACTCTCCTGCAAAAGTTTTCAGTGGCGTTTCTGTTTCAAAGGGAGAGCGAGAGGCCAGTTGCATGGATAATCCGGTTCCAATGGTCAACGATGTGCCTGATGGAGACTCCGGTGAAGGACAGTAATTCTGCGCGGACGCCGCCTACTCCAGGTCAAGATCAGAACAGGGGCAACGTTTTAGATGTCGCTGGAGGGGCTGTTGTAATGGAGGCAGAGGCAACCATTGAGGTCGGTACTAGTGTGGGATTCCAATTAGAAGGGTGCCACGACCAGGTTAGTGGTTTAATTGTGGGTGAGGGTGAACATATTGTAACCCAATGAATTTTTTAACAGTGAACCTTCGGGGAGTCCAAGACTCACGGAAAGTCGAATGGGTGAGGGGTTTAAAATCAACACATGGGTGAATCTTTTGGCGGTTCAGGAAACAAAATTGGGAGATAATAGCAGATTTTTAGTCAGTGGATTTTGGGGTCGGTCCAGGTTCGAGTATGGTTTGCGCAGTGGGTCGATCCGGGGGGTTGATGTCTATGTGGAATCAGGCAGTTTTTTGTAGAACTGGAGTGATCAAGCAAAGGAATTTTTTGGTGATTTCAGGGTATATTATTGCCACTGGTGTTGCGATCAATATTGTTAATGTGTACGCACAAAATGACCCTATCGAGAGGAGGGGTCTTTGGGCGCAATTGGTGGAGGTTATGAATTCGATATCCGGTCTTTGGGCTATGTTGGGGGACTTTAATGACGTGAGGGGGCCGGATGAGAGATTAAATTCAGAATTTGTGGGTCTTAATGCCTTTTCTTTAATAATTTTATTGAAGTTGCAAGGGTTGTGGAGTACCAGATGGGTGGACGAAAGCTCACTTATACTTCCGATAATGGAGTGAAAAAGAGCAAGCTGGACCGGTACCTTGTATGCAGAGATTTTATGAACAAATGGCCGAATGCCTCCGTGCTCGCTTTATCAAACGTCGTATCGGACCATTGCCCGGTGCTCCTATCCGTTGTTCCTTCGGACTTCGGCCCGACTCCATCTAGGTTATTTAACTCCTGGATGGAGATCCCTGGATTCATGGATCAGGTGGGGTCGTTATGCAATGATTTTAGGTTTGAGGGGGCGGCTGATTTAAAGCTAGCAACTAAGCTTAGTTGGCTGAGGAAGAAACTGAAGTCCTGGGTGCTGGATTTTAAAGCTGCCAATGAAGGTTTGTACAAAGCTAAGCTGAAACGGCTGGAGGATTTAGAAGTAACGGCTGAGTGTAGAACCTTATCGCCTTATGAACTTCAAGAGAGAGCTGAATGTAAGGAAGGGGTTTTGGAGGCAAAAAGATTGAGAATCATGGACTTGAAACAGAAGTCTAGGGTTCGGTGGGCGGTGGAAGGAGACGAAAATACAACGTATTTTCACGGGGTCATCAATGCAAATTTATCTAATAACCGTATAAACGGATTATGGATAGATGGTAATTGGGAGACCTCCCCCACCTTAATCAAAGATTATATTTTTGCATGTTTTGCAGGCAAATTCCAAGAACCAATGAGCACCAGACCCACACTTAATTGTCCAAACCTTAGCACCATTTCGGAGGTGGAGGCGAATGCTTTGATTTGCTCGTTTTCTGTAGCCGAAATCAAGAGCGCAATTTGGGATTGTGAAGGGCATAAAGCACCGGGTCCGGACGGTATAAATTTTCATTTCATAAAAAAGTGTTGGGGTTTGTTACAGATGGATTTTGTGAAGCTTTTCGAAGAATTTTACACAAACGGGTCCATTACCGCGGGTTGTACGTCCTCTTTTTTGGCCTTGATTCCCAAGTGCGGGGATCCCGGGGGATTGTTAGACTACATGCCAATTAGTTTGATTGGGTGCATAAACAAGGTCATCTCTAAGGTGTTGGTGAACCGGTTGAAGATGGTTATTCACAAGCTCATATCCGAGGAACAAACGGCGTTTTTATCCAATAGAAGAATTATGGACGGTCCGTTAATCGTTAACGAGATTATTCCATGGCTGAAACGGAGGAAGAAGACTGGTATGATTTATAAGGTGGATTGAAAAAGAATATGACACTTTGAATTGGGATTTTTTGGAGTCGATTATGACTCAAATGGAGTTCCCTAGGTTGTGGAGGAAATGGATCATGGCGACAGTCACCACCGCAAGGGCGTCGGTTTTGGTGAACGGGTCCCCGACCCAAGAGTTCTCTTGCTTTAGAGGCTTGAGGCAAGGAGACCCATTGTCACCATTCTTATTCATCATGGCCATGGAGGCCCTTACGGGAGTGGTTAAACGGGCTTGCCACCTGGGGATTCTTGACGGGATAGCTTTCTCGTCTCAAGGATCAGTGCTGTCACATTTCTTATATGCCGACGATGCCATTTTTGTTGGTGAATGGTCTAAGCGGAATGCCCTCAACCTCAATAGATTGCTACGTTGCTTCTATTTGGCTTCGGGTCTCAACGTGAATGCTTCAAAGAGTTGGCTTTATGGAATTGGGGTTTTCGTGGGGGAAGTTCAAGAAATGGCTGGAGTCCTAAGGTGTAGGGCTGGGGAGCTGCCTTTTATACATTTAGGATTGCTAGTCGGGGCGAATACGAATCTGGTAAAAAATTGGGGGGCGGTGGTCGACACTTTTAAGAAACGGTTATCAATTTGGAAGGCAAACACAATTTCATTTGGTGGACAAATCACTCTTATTAAATCTGTGTTGTCGTTACCAACAATTATTTTTTTTCTTTGTTTAAAGCCCCAGCCCAAGTCCTTAAACAATTGGAAAGGATTAGGAGAGACTTTTTATGGGGTGGGGGTTCGGATATCCAAAAATGAAGTGGGTCGCGTGGGAAGACGTTTTGGCCCCAAAAGAAGTGGGGAGTTTGGGTATTATTTCACTAAAAGATGCAAATCTAGCCATGTTGGTGAAGTGGTGGTGGAGGTTTAAGGTGGATGTAAAGAGTTTGTGGAGAAAGGTGGTGTGGAGTGTACATGGCGGCTCAAGGAATTGGAACTATATACCCATGATGTTGACACTACCAAGTCCTTGGAAACACATTGGTGGGATCTCAAAAGGTTTCGAATCAGTGGGCATTTGCTTACCGTCTCTGATTCGGGGGGTATATGGAAATGGTAATTCAATCCGATTCTTGATGGATTGCTGGATTGGGGATGGGCCGCTGAGATATAGATTCCCTAGTTTGTTTGCGATTGAAAGCTCGAAGCAGGCGCTGATTAAGGACATAATTGGGTGGGCTGGGAGAAGTCGGTTCTTAGTTTTCATTGGAGCAGGAGGCCGCAAACTCCCGGAGAGATTCTGGAGCTGAACAGTTTGGTCACTTTAATAGGTTCTGTGGAGGAAGGGGCGGGGATAGATAGGTGGAAATGGTGCCTCGATACATCTGGAGACTTCACGGTTAAAAGCGTTCGGACAAGGCTTCGTAGTTTGAATCTGGTGGATAATGGGTTCAGATTTGAATGGAACAACTGGTCGCTTATCAAAGTTAATTTCTTAGCTTGGAGGGTGGCTAGAAATCGGGTTCTACAAAATCAGAGTTGACCAAACGGAACGTACAGGTCGGAACGATTCACTGTAGTATGTGCGGGGACGCGGACGAGACTGTGGATCGTCTTTTTATCTCCTGCCATCTACTCAAAAGGGTATGGGATGCTGTGATGTCGTGGTGTAAAGGAATTTCTTTGATCGCCTTTTCTTGCAAGGATCTTGTTCAAGCACATTGGTTCATTAGCAGGTCAAATAAATGGAAGAAAGCTATATATACGGTAGTGCAAGCGTCCATTTGGTGTATCTGGAGGAGTCGGAACATACTGATTTTCCAGCAGGAGCAACCGATTTTCCGGAAGATTATGGAAGACATCAAGGCTCTCGGTTTCTTGTGGCTTAAGAATCGCTCGAAAGCGAGAGACTTCACCTGGGAGAATTGGCTGGAGTTTGATTTATCAGGCCTGGGAGTTTTATGTTTAATGGTTTTGATGTCCTTATTGTTTATTTTTCTCTAATGTGGTGTATAGTGCTGAACTGGTCCGGGCTAACTGTTTTGGTTAGCTCGGTTGTTGCTTTATAATATTGATTTGCTGGCCGTTAAAAAAATAAAAAAATATTGGGTACTTCCTTAAAAAACACACATGGACGTACAACTTGGTTAGTGTTACCGATAAATTCCACTAATCGAATAATTCCGTAAAAAAATCATGGACAGTCATAGTCATGATGATGATGACGACGACGACGACGACGACGCGACGACGACGACGCTGCTGCTGCTGCTTAAATGAAGGCATCATCATCATCATATACTTGAAAGAAGAAGAAGAAGAAGGCATAAACTTAAATGATAATATACTTGAAAACTATCAAAAACAATCACTAGAAGCTCATACGACGCTCTCTTCGCACTGTTGACAAACCGCTCTTCCTTCCTCTTCCAATATCATATTCTGTGTAAGATGATGCAAGTGTATATGATGTTTCTTAATTTGTCCACGTGGCACACTAACGCCGGTTGTGCAATGATACTCCATCTTTTCTTCAACACTCCAAGACACTCTCAATATCTTTCATAGTCGATTCATGTTTTTGTTAATATGCTTATTTCTTCATTATTTGTGTATGAAAATATTTTGACAAGCATGGTGTCACACCCCAACCGATGGCGGAAACATCGGAGTAAGACGAAACGAGATTGCTCGAGACTTCAGAACGTGCTCGTGTGACAATATTTAAATAAATCAAGTTTCATTCCAAACTAAAAGAGGATTACATTGTCTTGAAAATGAAAAAGTGCAACAATTGCAACTTAAACAAATACAACATCAGAATTACAAATAAAAAATTTAAGTGTGTTTTTGAATCCATCCTAAATAGATTTCTTCAAGCGTCAACATACGTTTCCTGCAACATGTATTAAAAATCAACCCAAAGTTGGCGAGTATACAAGCTTGATTGCATAGCATACGTATAAAAGATTGTCTCAAATCCAACATGGTAATTTATATACTAAGTTGAAGCTAGCATGCATAACTATAGGCCAAACTCTTGTGTCAACTAGAATAAGGTGCATCCCTTGTCACCGAAGTGAACGAGGCCATAAAGTATAATGTGCGTCCCTCGACACCGAAGTGATCGAGACCGTAAACTATAATAACTTAACAATACCCTGACGGGCGGTGTGCGACTCCTAGCGCTATAATTATTAGCTAAGTTAATGAAAATAGAGTGGATGAATGTTTTCTAGCATGAACAACCTAAGCATAACGTATAGTATGTTTGGTGGATTGAGTGATTGAATATATTCAATTGTGTGAATTGTGTATTTTGATAGTTTATACATGTCACAACCAAACGTGCATTATAGCGTAAAAAGGGTCAAGTTACTCACGGTTTGCGTAGTAAATCCCGAGTACGTGAGTTAGTGCGTTCAGTGTTTAGGGAGACCGCCGAGTTATCATACAAGGATGAACGAGGTGTATGAGTTATGGAGTTTGATATGAGTTATATTAGGGTTTCAGGATAGCATGAAAGTATGCACATTTGCAAGAAAATACATTTTGTCTAAAAGCACTCATTATGGACATTATTTTGGTTGTGTTTTCATGGTACCGATCAACCCATTAGAATCCATCGTTTAAGGAACTCCGACTAAAACGAAAACGACCTTAATACATAACATCCAACCATGAGTTTGATGGGTGTTATGATTCGGTTCTAGGGTATATATATATATACAAGTATTTAGTCTAAGTCATATAATGTCATGCATGGAGGTATAATGAATTTCATCCATTTAACCTCATTGTATGGATTCACCAAAGCACAAAACATCAAATTAATTGATGATTTCGGTTGGTCATGAGTAAAACAAAGAATGTACAAGTAACTAATCATCTTAATCACCAAGTAACCAAGTGAAACTCAAACTAGACTAGCGCACTCCAATCATGGCAAATGTTTGGAGACTTGGTGTAGTTTGGACACTTTGTTACTAGTAAGTGTACTTGATGACTTAGGTTAATTAGACTGGAGGTGTTTACACCTCAATCTTTCTGATTTGAAGCCCCAACTCAAGTTCATTAACATGCAAGTTAGTTAGGAACAAGGTTGAGTTCATGTTCTTAAGCAAAAGTTGAAAAGGATAAAAGTTTCATGAAAACATAATTTTAATCCAACTTTGACCTCAAATATGGTGGTGTGCCATCTTAGTTACTATGGTAAATTTGTGAAAACATTCCTAAAGGTTATCCAAGTGGAATGAAAGAAGAAAACAAGAAGAAATGATGAAGAAAGTAAGTAAGCTCACTTGAACACTTAGAATTTTAATGTCTAAAGTTGAGAATTTCTTGTTGATCTAGGTGTGTTTGAGAGTGATTGGAGTTGTGGAAAGTGAAAATATGTTAGAGGAGGCTTGGTTTTATAGGGGAAAATTAGGGTTTGAGTTTTAAAGAGGTTAGAAGGTGATTGGAGAAAATGGAGGTGGAAAAGCTTGAAACCCGATTGGGTAAATTAACATGTTGCGGATTGATATTGGTCGCGCCACGTGACCAGCACCACTCTCCCAGTCGCGTGGCACGACGGGAGTTGTTTTCCCAACTTTTGGTTTTTGTTCAATTTTGGTCCCTGCACTTTGTAATTAGGGTATTTTATGTCATTTTCTTGTATTTTAGCTTTAGGTATTAAAAGCATAACAAAGTGTTATATGAGTATGATGCATGTATGATTGATATTTCCAAGTATTTTGAGTCTCGGTTCTGCATATAAACATGCATTTAAGTGAATTTCCATTATGATCAAAGACTCATATTACAATACTGGGAAAGGAAGTACGAATACAAGATCCCAAAAATAGAAATACGAATATGTAAGTGCAGTATCCGGTGACTAAAGATTATCAGTGCCACCCAGAACTGATAGCAACAGTTAAGGGGGGGGGGTCTGTAAGTGTAGTCCCCGCCATATAACTGTGTCTTTATCAGTTTTGGTCAAACAAAGCAGAAGTCGAAGTCAAAGTCAAAGATAATGAAGATTAACAGGAGTGCTGGATAAGCGGAAGTTCCCGATTAGCAGGCATTCCGGATTACTTCTATTGTTCTGGGTTATCTTGTATTCCGGGTTAATGTTCCAGATTATTGAGTGCATGTTGTTGATCCAGATTATTGTATTGTTTTGTATCACGGACAATGTGTTTTGTCCGGGTTTAGTCCATAGTCTATATACATGTGTGTATAGGGTAGATTGGGGCAACTCTTGAGAAATATTCTTAGAGAGCCTCCTCGGTGAGCTGTGTGCATTTCTTGAGAGAAAGAGTATGTGATAGGGAGAGAAAGATAGGGTTTAGATCTTTGTGATCTAAACCAGCTTGTAGAAGATGATGTATACTCGTTCGGTATGTTATCTGTGTTGATTGTAATGAAATGAATGAGTTTCTCCTACATCTTCTTCTCCATCTTCTATGTTTATGTTGTTTCACGTCTTGTTCAAGTGCAATGTTGATGTTTGTCATCGATCCAGTGCTATCACAATGGTATCAGAATATGGTTACCAGTACAAAATGGTATAACCGCCTTCCGAATCACCATTGCTCCTGATTTGATGTTTGTTTCCGCCAAACATCATGAAGACGTGATTTTTTTGTAGAAAACTTGAAAAATTTGTGTGATTTTGGTTCAGTTATGAAGATAGTCGAGCTGTTTTCGGAGAAGAAATGCTGGGTTTTGTTAGATCTGGGTTTCTTGATCCATTTTGGAGTTGTCCAAATTTAGGTAAGTTATTAGAAGTTCCGAAGTTGTATCTTTCGTGTTTATTAATGACCTTTTGTGAAGTCACACATGGGAAATAATCCGGAAGAGATTACGAATTTAAGACACTCCAGATTTAATTCTGTGTTCATCAGTGTCTGGATTTGTGAGTTAATATTGTTCCAAATTTGTGACTCAGAATTTAGTGCTCCATTCCGGATTTATGAGTTAATAGTTCCGACTTTGTTAGAGTTAATATATTCTGAGTTTACCTGTTTCTTTTGATTCCAAGATTGTAAAGATAGTGTTTAATCCGATTTTGTTGAAGTATTCAAGGTTTGTAAACCTTTCAGGGTTTGTAAACCTCTCAAGGTTTATAGTTCCGGATATGTTTCAAGGTTTATAGTTCCGAATATGTTCATGGTTTATAGTCCGGAATATGTTCAGGGTTTATAGTCTGGAATATGTTTCCGGGTTTATAGTTTCGAATATGTTCACGGTTTATAGTCTGGAATATGTTCAGGGTTTATAGTCCGGAATATGTTCAGGGTTTATAGTCCGGAATATGTTCAAGGTTTATAGTTCGGAAGATATGTTCAGGGTTTATGGTATCTTTCCCATATATGTGTTATGTAGGAGAAATGAAGGTGAAGTGACTTGGACTATGAAAGTTTACAAAGAAAGAGGGGGAGTAAAAATTTCAAATATCCTATTTTCTTTGTAAATTTTGAAAAGATCGAGGTACGTTAAATATTCTAGTTCGTGTTGATATGTTAAGATTAGATTAAATGAGGTTTAATATTATCGGTGGCGAAGCGTTTTAAAACACGATGCATATTAGAGCTAGTGTGTGATTGAGTTTCGTCGAGTTTGTTCGAGGTTTGATCAAGTTTGTTCGTGTTGAAGCTAATTGTTTGATTGGCGACTAGTTGAAGGTCGAGCCTTTTTATATGCTGGTTAGAGTAGAGATGATTAGTCTTCTTGGTTTCTCTTCCATATTGGTGACTGGTCGGATTCTCGAAATAATTAGGAGGTTCTTACATTGAGGGGAGATCGGTGACGAAAGTCATCGGGTAATTGGTGGATTCGTGAAGATACGTAATTGGATCTTGAAGATTCGGGATGAAATGATTTCAGACACTTGCTTGAAGACCTTGATCAAGATGGTGGATGTACATTTTCGGAGTTGGTTTGTTATTAATTTATCGAACCAATCTTCATGTCTTTCGGGAATTTGAAATGTTCGATGTTGGGCATTGGAAATCCGACGTTTCGTTCTTCTATCGGTTGAGTTTGAAGATCAAGGATCAAGCAATGTTCTTACATGTGGTTGTAGGCCGGTTCATGTTCACTTGATTTGGGATTAGTTTGAGGGGAAGGATCGAAAGTGCTTGATGTTGGATTCTTCGGGTTTCTCAAAGCTGCCATTTAAGTGATCGTCAGCAAGTCTTTTATTAGAAGGGTTGAAGATCGTTGTGCTCTACTGGAAAAGATCAAGTCTTCGCCAAAGTTGGAAGCTGGCATGATATCATCAGTCAAGGGGAAGTCTGTAAGGTCGGTATCTGGTGACTGAAGATTATCAGTGCCGCCCAGAACTGATAGCAACAGTTAAGGGGGAGGGGGTTTGTAAGTGCAGTTCCCGCCAGATAAGTGTATCTTTATCAGTTTTGGTCAAATAAAGCAGAAGTCCAAGTCAAAGTCAAAGATAATGAAGATTAACAGGAGTTCCGGATCAGCAGAAGTTCCGTATTAGCAGGCATTCTAGACTACTTCTATTGTTCTGGGTTATCTTGAATTCCGGGTTAATGTTCTGGATTACTGAGTGTATGTTGTTGTTCCGGATTATTGTATTGTTTTGTATCCCGGACAATGTGTTTTGTCCGGGTTTAGTCCCTAGTATATATATATGTGTGTGTGTGTGTGTATAGGGTAGATTGGGGCAACTCTTGAGAAATCTTCCTAGAGAGAGAGAGAGAGTACGTGATAGGGAGAGAAAGCTAGGGTTTAGCTCTTTGTGATCTAAACCAGCTTGTAGAAGACGATGTATACTCGTTCGGTATATAATCTGTGTTGATTGTAATGAAATGAATGAGTTTCTCCTACATCTTCTTCTCCAATTTCTATGTTTATGTTGTTTCACATCTTGTTCAAGTGCAATGTTGATGTTCGTCATCGATCCAGTGCTATCGCAGTGGTATCAGAGCAGTGTGCTCATAATACTGTATGTGTTCTTGGTTTGAAGGTTTTAAGTTAGAAAAATCAACTTTTGTAAGTTTTCTAATTATGCATATTTACGTAGATACATAATTTTCGGTTCTTCAAATGAAGAATTGTGTCGCGAGTTCAAGAAAGTGATGAAGTCGAAAGTTGAAATGAGTGTGATGGGAGAGTTGTCATTCTTTCTTGGTTTTCAGGTGAGTTAAGAGAAAGAAGGGACATACGTGCATCAAACAAAGTATGTCTTTGAGATTCTCAAGAGATTAGGTTTGGAAGACAGCTCACCTTTCGACACACCATTGCCGACGAATCATAAGCTAACGACCGATAAGGAGAAAGATCCTGAAGTGGATCTAACTCTGTATCGAGCTATGATAGGTTCAGTTATGCATCTTACAGCTTCGCGTCCTGATATTCTGTTTTCTATTTGTTTATGTGCCAGGTACCAGTCAACTCCGAGGGAGTCTCATATGATTGTTGCTAAACGCATCTTCAGATACCTGAAAGGAAAACCTAAGCTTGGATTGTGGTATCTAGCTGAAGGAGGTCTGGATTTGATTGCATATGCTGCCGCATATTTCAGAGGGTGCCCAGTCAATAGAAATTCATCCTCTGGCGGGGCATAATTACTTGGAAACCGTCTTGTGTCTTGGCAATGCAAAAAGCAAATTGTCGTGTCTTTATCCACATGCGAGGCCGAGTACACTACAACTTCGAGCTGTGGTGCTTAGGTTTTGTGATTTAGCAACAAAGAGAGACTACGGCTTGAATTTTACTCGAACTCCAATTCTTATCGACAATAACTCTGCCATTTCCATTACTAATAATCCGGTTAACCATTCACGCACTAAACACATAGATGTTAGGCATCATTTCATTTGCGGTTGTGCTGAAAAGGGTTTAATTGAGGTGGTTAGGGTAGACACTTTGGAGAATCTTGCCGACCTGTTTACTAAGACATTCGATCGGGCTAGATTTGAGAATCTGGTCTGAATGATCGATGATCACCTCGAGTAAAATGCTTTTAGAAACTCGTATAGAAACTTTATTTTATGTACAGTTTCTTACTGCTTTTCAAACATTAAAAATTCAAAAATATTTTACTTAGTTGTAGGATTATATTTTTAGAAACTGCAAAAACATTTGAAAAATGTAAAAATGAAGTTGTGTTAAGAATTAGGGGAAATGATAGTACATCAGTTAGTCGTATCTGATGCAGGATTGTAGTAATATATATAAATCCTAACCGTTAGCTGTAACAACTTCATTATACGGTGCTTCGGTAGGTTTAGACGTAAATAAGAACCTACTTTTGGTATATAAACATAATGAAATGTGTAACTTGTGTGGTACATCTCTCGGATATATGGTCTTGGTACCGTAATTTCGTTTGATAAATTGCCAAACTTTTGAGATACTAGGTCTTTATGTTTGTTAAATCTCTGGGGTATTATACTTGGTCTTCTGATTTTGCGTAAGCAATGGCCTAGACCTTGTATAATGCTTTGCTAAGCGCTTCGTTTGTGCGCAAACCCCTTTGGTGGATTTCATTTTTGCCACAATAATCATCACCGGATGAGTTGTTTGAAATTGTCATCTTTGGATGTACAAAGCGCATCTCTCTGTTACCACCGGGTAGTATAAACTACCATCTATGCAGAAAAAGATACCAAACGTTGGTACACCACCTTTAAGTCGAGCCTCCATCTCTCTGTCTGTGCGGTGGCACTAACCTGAGCTCTCAAGGCATCGCATTTAGCCGGATACGGATATTTTACAGATATAATCACCTGTAAGATGCAATGTTTGGTAGTTTTGATACGGGTGTATATTCTGAGGTGGGTAAACATAGTTACAATCAGTAATTAAAACACGTAATCACATATCTCGAAAGTAGTGTTCGAAAGCATGCTAAAGCTTAAGTGGACCACAATACCATTGAACGTCTTGAATTGTAAATATCATTCTAATGCTTAATCTGAAACCTATGATCTTGTGCTAGATGTTGACAAAAAAACTGATATGATCTCTTTTCTCCGACTTCAAAAAAGTATAGATAGTGTAAATATGCTCTTAGTGTTAGTTTCTTTTATCTAGTCAAAAATGAAAAACATCAAAAAGATTTTACGTTCTTGTTTCTATGTGCAAGTTTATCATCCAAAATACTCAATGGGGTTATGAGTATTCTCTTAATAAGAAGTCAAATATTAGGTTTGGTAATCCTAAAATAACTCTCTTTCAATAAAAATCTGTCGTGCGAGATTTATCTACGTGTGAGTGACGTCATTCATCATCTCCATCTAAGAATACTCTGTGTATTCTTAGATTTCTCTCATTCTTCTTGTTCTTGATACAATATCCTACAGTGGTGATTGCTTGGTGGATTCCGGACACCTAGTGATTGTGTTCTTGAGTGAGATCTTAGGCTTAGGTGACCTTACAAGTGGTATCAGAGTAGTGTGCTCATACTACTGTAGGTGTTATTGGTTTGAAGATTTTGAGTGAGAAATATCATCTTTTGATTTTGTTTTAGTGCTTACTTACTGAGTTTTTGTGAGTTGTTTATGATTTATTCTTGATTTTTAGTGAGTTGATGATGGATTTTGATTAGATTAGAGCTAGGTTAGATCATCATCTGGGGTTTTACAAGGGTTTTTGAAGATCTTGCTTGGTTTTTTTGAAGGTTGGTAAAAGATTCTTTGTTTGATCTTTTGAAAGTTTTTCCGTGTTTTTTTTACTGTTTATGTTTCCGGATTATTGGTGATCTAGTGTGCAGTCACACTGGTGAGATATACGGAAGCTGGTTCTTTAAAATCTGGGTAAATCAGTCGGATTACTAGTCAGTAGTAATTCCGGATTTGATATTTGTCCGGATTTAAGGATTTTCGAGTTTAAAGAAACCTTTGAAACTGAGTTAAACATTGTCCGAGTTTAAAACCTTTTTTGAATCCGAGTTAAACGTTTTCTGAGTTTAAAATATTTTGAATATGAATTTCTTTAATAGTTGATGTCTGGACTTAGCTTAATGTGGCTAGTCCAAGTTTATTGTTTATTGGGCCTTGGGCCGTGTAATGTCTATCCGGTCAAGTGTGTCCGGATATATCTTGCATATAACCTTTTAGTGGAAATGACAAGATATCAGTTCTTTTGTGGAAAGTGTGTGTAGCAAGAAAACCCTAATCATTAGTGTGTGTTTTGTCTGGCGGCTACTGTGTGAATGACGTCATTCGTCATTTCCATCTAAGAATACTCTGTATATTCTTAGATTTCTCTCATTCTTCTTGTTTTTGATACAATATCCTACAGTGGTGATTGCTAGGTGGATTCCTCACACCTAGTGATTGTGTTCTTGAGTGAGATCCTAGGCTAGGTGACCTTACAGAATACAACTTTCTATATATGGAAAGTATAGAAGTGCGAAGCGTTACACATGGTCCATTCTAGATAACCATCAGTAAGATAATACCGGTACTCGTAGTACTAACCATTCACATAAAATGAAGTGTCAAGTGTAACTCCATTAATCACATCATCAATGACATGCGATTGCTTGATGTTTATATCATTATTCTCTTAGGCCATATCAAAGTATGCATGCCATATCTAAAGATCATAGGACGCCATAGCCTCAACTATTAAAGTCGGGTCATCATGTTCACCACAATGATGTTGAAACCGCCAAGCACTTAGGTAACTAAACCATTTCCAGTCTACGCAATCATGCTACCAAGCATGCCAGGAAAGGCGTGTACACTATCATGTACCTCATATATTTGTTAGATGCCATGAAATGTCGGTTTTCTCAAATATATTCGGCTATATAGATCAATCATACCTTTAATAATAGTAATACTATTAAACAATAATAATACCATCACTGAACTCGTGGGGTCTATCTCTGGACAATTTAAGTATTCGTCCCACGAATTGTGCTAAGTTCCATATGCAATTGTCACACCCCAACCGATGGCAGAAACATCGAGGTGAGATATATTAGATTGCTCAAAGTGATATGTATTAAGATTCAAAATTTCATTTTCATATAATCGAATAACA
This sequence comes from Scalesia atractyloides, assembly GCA_947069175.1. Taxonomy (NCBI): domain Eukaryota; kingdom Viridiplantae; phylum Streptophyta; class Magnoliopsida; order Asterales; family Asteraceae; genus Scalesia; species Scalesia atractyloides. The sequence goes on from CAMTDV010000030.1 coordinate 38,046,975, forward strand.
CATTACATTGTTCAAAAAGGAAGTACAAAAATCAAGAATTTCAAAATCAAAAACATAAAAATGCATAAATATATTAGGTGAGTATCCAAATCCACCCTAAGTAGTTTCTTGTGATACCATCATCAAATGTTTTCAGCAAGATGTATAAAATATCCATCAACACAAATTATGTCGGTGAGCATACTAGTTTGGTTACATAACATAGATAGAATAAGTCTCAAATCCACATGTTTATAGCATACTAAATCATGTAACATACTAGCATGCAATAGACTAAATATCAATCCAAAGTTTGGCACTAGCGTAACCTTTTCTCCGAAGTAAGTAAGGCTGTAAAGAATAACTTAACAATGACCCACAAGACGAGCAATGTGCTAATCCTATAACGGTATACATGTTAAAAGAGGCTTGCAAGGTTAATGATAGATATCTAAGCATAAGTATAATCTAGCATGTAATCACAATTAGCATAATAAATAGGCATGTTTAAGGATTAAGTTCTTATTTAGTTTGATTGTATGTGTGTAAGTGTGTTTAGTATGGATACGTGCTGCAACCCAAATAGTGTTTAAAGTGTACAAGGATCTAGTATGAACTCGCGGTTTGTGAAGAAATTCCACAAAATCTGAGCGATTGGGTTTGAGGGATGGAAAACCAAAGTCACCCTAAAATGGTAAACAAATGTGTGTGAGTATAACGGTTTGGAGTTTGGAAAGTAAACAAAATTTTCGAGTATGAAGATATGTAAAACATATCCCGCTTAGACACTTATTTGGACACTTTTATTAGTGTATGTTTTTCATGAGTGTTAAACACTCATTATAAGTCCAAAATAAGGAATCTAAGAGTCGGATATTTTCACCTTAACACATAACATTCAACCATGGGTTGGTTGATATTATGGTTTGCTTTCATATAAGTATTACATATCATTTATTATGTGTTTAGTCAAGTACTAGTCAAGCATTAGAGGTAGGGTAATCTACTAACCTCAAGAGTTTCATCATTGCACAAATCACCAACATAGTTGATGATTCAGATGGTCATGAATACAAGAAAATGAAATGCATAGTGAAACTACTATTTTGCTAAGTAACCAAGTGGGGGATGGCGGAAGCTTAGTTGTAGAACTAAGTTCCTTAACAACACCATTCATACCTTAACACGAGTCTTCCAACATTGCGTGATTGGAGACTTGGTGTGGTTTCACTACATTGTTGTTTAGAGGTTACTTTGAGACTTAGAGCATATGAAATAGAGGCATATGAACCTCAGGTTTCTGGATTTAAACATTGACTCAAGTCCTCCAACATGGAAGTTTGTTAGTAACTTGGTTTGGTATGCAGAAGATCCAAAAACCATGTTAAGATAAACAAGTATAAAAGGTTAACTAAAAATCCCAACTTAGACATCAAAAATGATGGTTTACCATCTTTGTTTACCTTGGTAGATAAGTGATAATACTCATTGTTTTGGTTCTTGAACTTTCTGCCCAAAATTGCAAAAGTGGAAGAGTAGAGAGTTTTTTAGGAGTGATTTAGAAATGGTGTTTAGAAGTTGTTAGGGATGTATTTTTATAAGTGGGATAAGCAGTTGGGTTTTAATGAAGGTGGTTTGGAGTTAAAAGGAAGGAAAAGACCAAAATTCGCGAGTTGTACGAGCTTCTGCCAGACAGACCCCTTGCGGACCGCAAGGGGATGATGATACGATCCGTAAGGACCCTCAGGAATTAAAAAAATATCTTCAACCCTTTGAAGTTATATTCTTTGTTATTTTATGCCATAAAATCATTGTTAAGCATGTTTTTGGATATTTTAAGGTGTATGTAAGCATGTATTATAATAAAAGTAATTATGGAATAACATTTCAAATAAAAATGAATCTCGATGTATGGCTCAGTTTGAATTAAAAATGTGTATTCGTGATTGGTTATGTATCATGCAAGATTAATTATGCAAAAGTGATATAAAATATAATTTCCATTACGATCAATCTCGAATTACAAAGGATTGGAGAGCAAATACGATTTGCATTAAAGATGGAAAAGAATGAAAAACACAAAACATTACACCAATTGTTGAATTACAGTCGTGCATTTTTGTAATGCGGTGAAACCTAATAGACGTGGAGTATCAGTATCTTCCCTTTGTTGAAAAAAAGAATAAATGTGCCCTCTATATAATTCACAATTCGTTTAGAATAGTTGTTGGTTCACTCGAAAACGATGTCAAAACATAACCGCATTATAGACTGGATTTTCATAAAAATAATTGTTTACTAAACGATTATACGCACCATCACGAACCCACATGACTCTCTTTGCTCTTGTACGTGGTTGTGAAAATCCGACACGCTCATGTAAAATTTGGATTCTCAAACAAGTCGCAGAAATTATTTTTTGATATACCAAGTCTAATTCGGATGATGAGTATGGTAGGTTATTCATTATTTGGTATATATAAGTTAAAATTTAGCTAAAAAAATTAAATTCAACCGTTAGAAGTGGGTGGGATACCACAACTAATGACTCTTCAACCATCCGCCCAATCCCCCTCCCCCCAACGCTGTTGTAACGCCCTTTGAGTCGGTGTTGAACGCTCGTTTCACGGCCATGTCATCAGGGAGTTACCTGGTAACACACAGTCTGATCTCAAAAAGTTATCAGTCAACACATCTTAATTCTACGTTGCACTTTGCTTATCTTGTTCTTTTGTGTGTTCAATACCAATAAATGATGGCCTATATCACTCAAGTGTTTGTTGAATTCTGCCATTGAGTGATTTATCTATACTACTTTGTAAATTAACGCATTGGAGCAAAAAAGTTAATTTTATCACATTGTAAGACGCTTAAGAGAGTTTAGCGTCTTAAAATTATGGTGAAATTACCCTTTCGTCCTTCTATTTAGAGTTCTGTTAAACATATGTTGTCCTACATCGATTGCCTAAAGAAACATTGACAAGCAAAAGCCTTATAAACAGAGAAGAGTAACTCAACAAAATTCCTTAGCGGCTTTGTTTAGCTACGCTGATGGGCCCTTTGGCTTATATAGTTTTAATATTTCTTAGTTCATAGCCAATTCCCTGAACTAAAAATTTGTTTTTAGTTATGGTTATGGCTCAAAACCAAATCAAACCTGTCACACCCTCGAAATCCACCTGCGGGGTTTTACCGTGAGGTGCGTGACAAACCAGGATCTAAGACACCAGTCATATTGAATGACCTCTATATGAGAAAAATGTTTTAAATCAAACAATCAACGAAAGTAAAAGTAATGCGGAAGTGTAAATAAACATAACGTAAATGTATACGCCAGAACAAACGCCCAAAGCAAACAGAAAAATAAATGTAATAATGAATCGTCAAGAAAGAAAATGTTTTGACACCCATGATGTGCACTTAAACCGCGAGCAAGTACCTTAGCGACCTGAGGAAGACATTTAAGAAACACAAGTGTTAACAATTATGATGAGTGAGTTCACAGAATGAGTTTACAGTTATAACATAATGAGTTTACACTGTTTCAATCCAAAGAGTAAGTTATAGTATTTAACAATTTATTGTTATATTAGTAGGTAGCTAACCCATGTTACATCATGAAAGAGTTCGGAACCAAAGGTGACTGTTGTTACCTTTGTTTGCCAGGTCTATCACTGACCATGGCAATAAGTTTGGCCAATTCTAAACCCGTTGACCGTTGCCGGTCTAGCTTGCGCGACTAGCTCGAGTAGGGCGTGTCGGGCCCAGTAGAACGATTCAAAATCCCCCCGCTATCCACCCAATACTAGTGGTCCGAGTTTTACAAGGACTTTCTGTGATAATTGGTACTTTGTAACCATAACGATATAACAAAACTCTATAAAATAAAGACGTTATATTACCATAACGTTAAAGCGTTACATTACTATAATGTGTACATGTTTCCTTACCCTATGTTTCAAAACTTTTAAAGAATAGGGACCGTAAACTCACCTTAGCGTTTCTCAGTAAGATATAAATGTATGCGAGTTGAAATGGTCAACCACGCCCTATTATGGTTACCATGAATTATTAGTGTGTGTTTACACAAGTCACAAAAGTCCTACACGTATCTAACATATAGCATGTGAACAAGTTGACACATAGTTATCCTATCATGTAGTTTCGTGCACGTGTTAACATAACCTATGGCACGTTATACAATATTCATATAAATTCCAAACAAGTGTAAACACTTAGAATATCAAGATTGATCCTTACAAGTTATAAAAATCATGCATTGCAGTTCACCAAAATTAAGCTGTTTTCGAGGACTCATTTACTATACTTACTAAGCTGCAAAAATTATGACTCTTGTATATGACGTGTCTCTTGGTTGGCTTGGCCTTGTGTAAAATTTTTAAGGCCTAACTCCTTACACAAAAATTATGAAAAATCATTACTTAGTTGTGTTCACTTTCGTCACTTTCTGACTACAACTTACGGAAAATTCATTTAAAAATACTCGATTATCTGATTGACGTGATTCTAGATGGAGATTTCTCGAAACACATAAGGTTACGTACTGTAAAAATTTGAATCATAAACTCCAAGTAATCAGCAAGATACAACGTGAAACATAACAAACAAAATCTGCAGAAAATCACAACTTAGACCCTTGAAACAATTTAAATCTTTTGACTGACCAAACGAGGTCAAAACTTATGAAACAGCGCGGTCAGAATCGTATTTCAAAGAGGTTCTTTCTACAATCACATAAATCTCTTTTTTTGTGTTTTGACCTGGTGTCAACCGATTGATGTCAGCTGTAATCGTTGGACAACTTCAGTTTCAACTCTAAATGTCATAAAGCGAGTTCTAATGATTCTTTTAACGTGTTTTGCAATCATACAACCTATCGACACTATTTATTTCAGGTTATACGTGTCACTTAATAGATTCGTCAACAAAACTCACTCGTATAAGTTAAACTATTATCAAGAACATGAACCCTAAAAACCTAATCATGCATACTCACTTTTTACACACATCCAACCTATATAATCTTGCACATACGTACTATTAGAACCATGGACCCTTCAATATACCGAATAACCTCATCAAACAATATTCATGTAGCCGATATATATATATATATATATATATATATATAGACGCACACACACGCATATAAAGACGTGTATCACGTATAATCATGTCAAGAACAACATATCATGGCCCGAAACCTTGGCCGATCACTCTAACCCTACAGCCGATCACGGCTGCCCAAGTTCCCACACATAAACCACACTTTCAAAACAAAACATAAACATAAAGAAACATATGGGTTACCAAGCGGTTCCCTTGGTGATCACTGGCCGAAAAACGAAGAGAAGGAAAGAGAGAGAGAGAGAGAGAGAGCACCTAGAGGGAGAGTAGGAGTGTGTGTTGTGAATGAAAATAGGGTTTTGAACTTATGGCTACATGCATATTGTCACAACCCTCGACCCTACCCTGGACGGGAGTTGTGAGTAGATACAAGTGGTACCGGTGTTTATTAAAATTGTCGCAACGGAATTTTATCGGACCAGGTGTTAGGAAAAATATCAGAGTTTTCAAAACACAGTAGTTTTCATTTCATAAATTGTGGGATGAAACTCATATTTACATAAAGGCTTTTAACAGGGATAAACCCTTGATTATAACACATGTTTTATTCGAGTTTTCATAGCCACTTGTTTAAGCTTGAGTGTTTCATAGAACTTTCATTCTCTTCACAGTAAATCACCTGAAACGCGTTTTATAAACATTTAATCTACCAAAAATAATGGTGAGTTCATTCAATTTATAAAAGACACAGTATTGTAATCACAACATTCAGAGTTTTTATATTTGTTTATATATTTCAGTTACCCATAGTACTTGTCACTCGCCCATTTCGATGACTATGGTCATATTACTATTGGCTAACCTTTTGTCCAATAGTAAACCTTATCAAGTAATGTATAAGAATCAAATCGAGCTAAAAATCTGATTTTGTATAAGAATCAAAGATGAACACACTAAAAAATATAACTTTAAGACCCTTGATTAATTTGCAAAGTATGAATACAGTTTGTCCCCCAATATCTCTCTAAATGTGTTACCTAAACCCTAATATCTCATTCTATTTATAGCCTAAACACAATTAGGCTAATTACATTTAGGTCCCTAGAAAATAACTTACAAAAAGTAGCGCTAAACATGAAAACTAATTAACTAAGATATTAAATAGATTTAATCTAAACAAAATATATTTAATTAACCAAAGTAATATAATTATCAGATCTTGAACTTCCACGTGCCAATTCATTCTTTGATCTTCTTGTGTCGACTTGCGCATTGACTTTTACTTGTTGGCGTTGACTTTGTTGACTTGATGTGAGTGTAGGATCGGACCCAACACGTGAGCTTCCGGTGTGATTTGCTGAGCTAACACAGGCGGAATTCATTGTTAGCTGAGTGAATAAGCAATCAACAAGTGTGAGGATACTGTTAAACACGTCTGAATCTTGTATTAATTAACTTTGAAAAGATTACAGACTCGACCAGGGCTTCGCCTCTTATCACCAAAACAGCATACGTAGACTAACATCCTAAGTCACCTATTTATAGGCTTGACAAGATAGCACCAAGTGACTGGGATAGAAGGAATTTTCGCACGGAAATTTTTGTGTGAAAATCCCTCAGAATTTTTCTGAAATACAGAACTTCTAAAGTAAAACATTTGACGCTGCGAAACCCTATCTATACAACAGACTCATCCTAGACGTAGGCAATAGACATATGTGTCACACCCCGACCCGCAGCGGAAAAGGTGATCGAGGCATGATTGGGTTATCATCAAAGCTCATGACATTTATTATAACGTTTCATATTCATTAATACATTTTAAAGGGTAATATACAATCATAATTACATCATGTCCTAAACATCAATCTAGGCTTCATTGTTTTCTTCTAAGGCATTTCCTATGTTTTCCTAGCTTCATCCTGTTCACCTGTATCATGTGTAAAAATGGTTTTTGGATCAACAAAAAGTTGGCGAGTAATCCTATGAAAAACATTTGAACAAGTTTATTTAATTGATTATAAAATAAAGTGCACAACCATACATGAGTAAAAATAGACGTAAACTTATTCACCAATCATTTAATATTAAATAATGCACACATGAACAATAATGGATCGTTTTGAGGCACGCGTTGCTCAACTCGTCTCCCACGAGGAACTGATGAGCCTAATGAATGATTTGCATAAACTTGACAATATGAATACATAACTACAAACAATATAAACTAAATAATACACACACGAACAATAATGGATTTGTTTTGAGGCACGCGTTGCTCAACTCGTCTCCCACGAGGAACTGATGGGCCTAATGAATGAATTGCATATAACTTGACAATATGAAATACATAACTACAATCAATATATACAATCTAAGTTTAGATCATAATATGGTATGGCACAAGTTTAAATAAACGAGTTAATTTTGGTGACACATGACATACCCCAAAACGTGTAATTAAAAAGGGGAGTTGTAAGATTCACTCACAGTGGGTGCGTTCGGTTGATGATGTTGAATGCGCACTAAGTTGGTTTTAACCACGAGTTAAACTAACCTAGATAATGGCATAATGGTTCGGTAAGTAAGCGGATTTTATTAATCAATTTTAATAGGATTATTGGATATATTTTTGTGAGTTTAAAGCTATTTTCAAACTTTAAAAATGTTATTTTTAAGTATTTTAAATTTATTTTTAAATAAAATAAATAAATAAAAAATAATAAAAAATGTTGACTTTTTGACCGTTGACTTGTTGACCATTGACTTTGACTGTTGACCGGTTCGTATGTGTGTATGTATGCGCTGGGTGAGGCTCGAACCCGAGACCTCCCGTACGCGTGCACGCAGCTCTACCAACTGAGCTACGTGTCTAACCCGAAATATTTCTGTTTTTAATTAAATTTATATACTAATTAGCTTAATCCGAAAATCATTTTTTTTAAAAAGATTTTAACATAACGACTCGGTGCGCTCCACAGGTCTCGAACCCGGAACCTGTGGTTAGGTTAACACACAGTCCACCGCTGGACTGTGTATCTAACTTGTTAAATAATCTGATTTTTATTATACTTATATACAAACTAAATTATTTCGTTTCTGCTTTAAATAAAAAGTTTGATAATTGTCCGGACCGGTGCGGTAGTCCGGACTCGAACTCGTGACGTGTGATTAAACGTTCACACAGTCCACCACTGGATTGTGTGTCTATCTTGGTTATTATTCCGGTTTTTATTAAACTTAACATCTATTGCAATGAATCCGGTTCGGTTAAAAAAAGAACATTTTTATTAAGGCGAGTGTGCGTGGGACAAGAATCGAACTCGGGACGCATGCGTGTTTATGTGCACACAGTCCACCGCTGGACTGTGTGTCTAACCCGAGATATATCTTGATTTTAATTAAACATATATACTACTGAAACTTCATCTTCTTCGTTAATCTTAACCAGAATCGGTGTCTGACTGGTTCAACGATTTTAATCAAGTTCTTTTAGTGTGTTGCGATTAATTGTATGTGAGATTAATAAAAAGAATAAGAGATTAAGTGTAAGGTATACCGAAACTGGACTCCTCTGTTTCGCCGGCGAAACTCCGACGACAGCAGATTATTCCGGCGACGTGTGTCCTGCGGCAGAGGGTCTTCAAGGAGCTTGAGATGAGTGTGGGTGGCTTCGGTATGAGTTCTGGGTGTTCAGTAAGGCTCAGAGGTGAAAGGCTCAGTTTTCCGGCGAGTTGCAGAAGTTCTCCGGCGAGGGAAATTATGTCGGGAAAAAGTGTGATTGTGAGCGAAAAAGCTAGCAGAGGTTGGAGGGGGTATTTATAGGGCAGAACATTGACGAATTTAGTCCGATTTCCGTCTTGATTCGTCGGTTAAAGATTTTCCGGCGGTTATAACTTGTGTCGCGGACTGGACATCGGTTATAACCGATGTAGTAGTTAATGTTTACGTTAAGTCATTGATAACCGACGCCGTTTGATGAAATCGTCGGATTTTCCGGCGTCAACGGATTTGGGCGCGTCAGTTGACTGGATTTGATTTATGTTTTCATTATTTGAATTAATTGTTTCGGTATCTTAACAAAAACCCAAAGTGGCGGAGTGGTTGAGCGCGTGTGTGTTAATGCTTTGTTGTTTACCAGCTGACCCAGGTTCGAAACCCGGCAGCATTAATTTATTTTTATTTCATTAATTTTAATACTTTTTCAAATAAAACTTTTATAATCCATATATACTTATTAATTATGTATCGTTTAAAATTTTTTGGGCACTAAATACGCCACGAAATTTTTAACTGATTGTTCGGTTAATAAACGGAGTGGGTTTGGTAAATCCGGTTTTTGACGGATGTTACAGTATCCCCTGCTTTTTAGAAATTTCGTCCCGAAATTTAAGTAGTGACATATTTTTCTAAAAAGGATGGTGTTTAGTTTGACCGTTACATACTTAGAAAAAGAGTAAGAGTTTAAATTTTTGTTTGAGGCGGTAACGTTCCTTGTAAGGGTTGAGTACCCTACTATAGGAATCGCTTTTTGTTGCCTACGGTAAAAATATTGATAAGCAGAGTTGATTCACTAAGTATGATTTCATGCGTAAGAGTTTTGATATGTTTGGAAAGATAGGGTTATATCCTAAAACAAAATTTCTGATACTACAACCTACATGGAACTTCTCATAACCGTCTAACAATGCCTCTGATCCTTTGACAAGAATACTTATATATAGGAAGTACCAGCGGCGTATCCACCATATTCTTGTCAAATTTTCATTGGTTTTATCAGTAAGTTATGATTGGTTCTATGATGTGACTCTAGAACCTAAATAAATGCCACAACCAATGTACCAAGAAATTACTAAATCCTACATAGAACTTCTCATAACCGCCTGACAATGCCTCTGATCCTTTGACAAGAATACTTATATATAGGAAGTACCAGCGGCGTATCCACCATATTCTTGTCAAATTTTCATTGGTTTTATCAGTAAGTTATGATTGGTTCTATGATGTAACTCTAGAACATAAATAAACACAACAACCAATATCTGAGTCCAAATTCTGATAGCATACATGTTTGAATGGTGACAGTTCCTCTCTCGTTTGTTATGATGGAGAGGTTAGTTTATGTAGAAATAGAACACAATCCAATTTCTTTAAATGGCGAGATGATATGAATGTAACACAAATTTCAACCAAGACAATACTAAATCCTACATGGAACTTCTCATAACCGCCTGATAATGCCTCTGATCCTTTGGCGATAATACTTATATAGGAAGTACCAGCGGCGTATCCACCATATTCTCGTCAAATTTTCATTGACTTTATCCGCAAGTTATGATTAGTTCTATGTGACTCTACAACAAACACAACAACCAATACTTGAGTCTTAATTCTGATAATATCCATGTTTGAATGATGACAATACCTCTCTCGTTTGTTGTGATGGAGAGGTTAGTCATTGTGGAAGTGAGACATAGCTCAACTTCTTTAAATGATGAAATTGAAATACACTGAAATGTATGATGAACAAACTTTGACCAAAACATTCTAAATCCTACATGGAACCTCTCATAACCGCCTGATAATGCCTCTGATCCTTTGACAAGAATACTTATATATAGGAAGTACCAGCGGCGTATCCACCATATTCTTGTCAAAATTTCATTGACTTTATCCACAAGTTATGATTAGTTCTATGTGACTCTACAACAAACACAACAACCAAAAGATCGTATTGCATATACTGAAAATGAAAAATGTCTGTGCGATCAAGGCTCAATCAAACGGAGCCGATCGTATTGCATGTACTGAAAATGAAAAATGTCTGTGCGATCAAGGCTCAATCAAACGGAGCCGATCGTATTGCATGTACTGAAAATAATAACTTTAATCTAAACAATAATCACACAAACAGTTTATACATGGAACCTCTCATAACCGCCTGATAATGCCTCCGATCCTTTGACAAGAATACTTATATATAGGAAGTACCAGCGGCGTATCCACCATATTCTTGTCAATTTCTCATTGGATTTATCCTTAAGTTATGATTGGTTCTATGTGATTCTAAAACATAAAGAAAAACATAAAACTAAACGATTGGAGTTGAATCTTGATTTTCGGTGAAGAGGACTAGTTGGGTGGTTTCGTTTGGGCCGTCATTATCTTCGACAGGATTGGCGTTGATGTTGAAAACTCTTCCTCTTGCTGGTGGCCTAGTGATTGGGTTTTCTTGATTTACTTGGTTAACTGGGTTTGATTGAGCTTGAGCGTTTATGATGTTAACCAATCGAGGGCACGTGTTTCTAAAGTGGGTAGGGTCGCCACAATTGAAACAAGCTCGAACATATGGGAACATGGGGTATTGGGGTTGTTGATAGGTTTGGATCATGTTTTGAGTAGGGGGAGAGATTTGGTTTTGAAGGGTGCGGCAAACCTTGCTCAAATGACCATAGCGTCCACAATTTGCACATAGTCGACAAGGTAAGGTAAGGGGATGGTGATAAAAACAGGTGTTACATCGAGGGTGAGGTCCAAGGTATGGTTTCTTATTTGGGTAAGTTGAGTTGGGTGCTATTTGCGTGATTGGGATAGCTTGGATTGGTATGGCTTGTGAAATTGGTTGATTACGTTGGGTAGTAGCGAAAATTTGCCCGTTTCTTTTTCTCTTAAAAGTGGGTTGAGAAGGGGATTCGGTTTTGGTGGAGTTTGAAGTTTCAGTCGATGCTTTATCCTTCTTCTTCTCCTCCTTGAAGTCTTTGTTCCGGATTTGGTTCTCGGTGAGCTCTGTAGCTAGCTCCATTGCTGCTTCCAAAGTTGCAGGCGTGGTACTTATTACAGAGTCTTGAATCTTTGACGGAAGACCTCGAATGTAGTGCTCGATCAAACGGTAGAGGGGAGTGAACAAGTTGGGAACCATTTGATTTAACTCGAGGAATCTTTTGTTGTATGTGGTGTGGTCGCCTTCCTTTTGCTTCAACGAATAGAACTCATCTTCTAATTTCTTGATTTCGCTCCTTGGGCAAAACCGTCTTGTCATGATTTCCTTCAACTCTTCCCAAGTCAAAGTCATAGCATCGTCAACGCCTCGTTTGGCCTTCTCTGTATTCCACCAAGTAAGTGCTATTCTATATAAACGACCAGTAGCATATCGCACTTTGCGATCGTCGGGACAATCGCAATTTAGAAAAGTGTTCTCAATTTCTTCAAACCAATGGAGGAGAGCGGTGACACCTTCAGTCCCTTCGTATTTTGGAGGGTCGCAGGATTTGAAATGCTTGTAGGTACATTTAGTGGTATTTGGGGGAGGGTTGATAACGTGTTGATCTTCTTGATTGACAGGATTAGCGGTAAGTGCTTGTTGGACTTGGATTACAATGTTGGGTATTACGGCAGCCATTTGTTGAGCGATTAAGGCAGCCATGCGCTCGCGGGCTTTTCCTGCTCTCATCTTCCTACGGGCGAGGCTAGAAGACATCTACAAGGAATACGTATCATGAGTATGAGTTGGATGTTTTTTTTTTGGGATCATGGGTCGTATTTAGGAATGAACATTCATAAAATAAATATAGAAAAATAAATCTACTACATCCATAGGATGTCTTGGGCTTTGCTCGTAATTGGGCCTTGCATGCCGCCATACTTCACCTTCGTAATCATGTGGGCCCCCATGAATACCGGGTTTTTCATATGGTTCGCATGTGTTAGCCTGGTTACGTACACTAAAACCCGGAGAAAATCGAGAAATATGTATATAACGTATGATATTTGGAATGTGTCCAGGTATGGACACGGTGACACCTCAAAGTGGGGTTAGTTCGAACGACGTTTGGTGTGGCATGCTTTGGCCTAATAGGTCCTTCGTACTCTCATCGTTAGTCCCCAGGTAGGCAAACTGGTCCGTTATATTGGATTTATACGAATGCCAACCTAGACAGGACGTTCCGACTACCGGTACTTGTACCCTTCCAGTTACTACATGCCCGTCGCATAACTTACTTTGATGAGATTTGAAAATTGCGACAAAATCTTTAAATAACAAAAGTATGAAGATGAATGTGTATGAACATTGAAATATGTATGATTAATGTGTATGTAAGTATGTATGTTTGACTATAAGTATAAACAAATATGAAACAAATAAATATCATAAGTTTGTATGTAACCACCTAAACAATTAAAATTTAGGCAACTATAGTATAGGCTCTAAGGGTCTAATAACCTATCCTATATCCCTATAGTCATGGCTCTGATACCAATTTGTCACACCCCGACCCGCAGCGGAAAAGGTGATCGAGGCATGATTGGGTTATCATCAAAGCTCATGACATTTATTATAACGTTTCATATTCATTAATACATTTTAAAGGGAAATATACAATCATAATGACATCATGTCCTAAACATCAATCTAGGCTTCATTGTTTTCTTCTAAGGCATTTCCTATGTTTTCCTTGCTTCATCCTGTTCACCTGTATCATGTGTAAAAATGATTTTTGGATCAACAAAAAGTTGGCGAGTAATCCAATGAAAAACATTTGAACAAGTTTATTTAATTGATTATAAAATAAAGTGCACAACCACACATGAGTAAAATAGATGTAAACTTATTCACCAATCATTTAATATTAAATAATGCACACATGAACAATAATGGATCGTTTTGAGGCACGCGTTGCTCAACTCGTCTCCCACGAGGAACTGATGGGCCTAATGAATGATTTGCATAAACTTGACAATATGAAATACATAACTACAAACAATATAAACTAAATAATACACACACGAACAATAATGGATTTGTTTTGAGGCACGCGTTGCTCAACTTGTCTCCCACGAGGAACTGATGGGCCTAATGAATGAATTGCATATAACTTGACAATATGAAATACATAACTACAATCAATATATACAATCTAAGTTTAGATCACAATATGGTATGGCACAAGTTTAAATAAACGAGTTAATTTTGGTGACACATGACACACCCCAAAATGTGTAATTAAAAAGGGGAGTTGTAAGATTCACTCACAGTGGGTGCGTTCGGTTGATGATGTTGAATGAGCACGAAGTTGGTTTTAACCACGAGTGAAACTAACCTAGATAATGGCATAATGGTTCGGTAAGTAAGCGGATTTTATTAATCAATTTTAGTAGGATTATTGGATATATTTTTGTGAGTTTAAAGCTAATTTCTAACTTTAAAAATGTTATTTTTAAGTATTTTAAATTGATTTTTAAAAAAATAAATAAATAAAAATAATAAAAAATGTTGACTTTTTGACCGTTGACTTGTTGACCATTGACTTTGACTGTTGACTGTTGACCGGTTCGTATGTGTGTATGTATGCGCTGGGTGAGGCTCGAACCCGAGACCTCCCGTACGCGTGCACGCAGCTCTACCAACTGAGCTACGTGTCTAACCCGAAATATTTTTGTTTTTAATTAAATTTATATACTAATTAGCTTAATCCGAAAATCATTTATTTTTAAAAAGATTTTAACATAACGACTCGGTGCGCTCCACAGGTCTTGAACCCGGCACCTGTGGTTAGGTTAACACACAGTCCACCGCTGGACTGTTTGTCTAACTTGTTAAATAATCTGATTTTTATTATACTTATATACAAACTAAATTATTTCGTTTCTGCTTTAAATAAAAAGTTTGATAATTGTCCGGACCAGTGCGGTAGTCCGGACTCGAACTCGTGACGTGTGATTAAACGTTCACACAGTCCACCACTGGACTGTGTGTCTATCTTGGTTATTATTCCGGTTTTTATTAAACTTAACATCTATTGCAATGAATCCGGTTCGGTTAAAAAAAAGAACATTTTTATTAAGGCGAGTGTGCGTGGGACAAGAATCGAACTCAGGACGTATGCGTGTTTATGTGCACACAGTCCACCGCTGGACTGTGTGTCTAACCCGAGATATATCTTGATTTTAATTAAACATATATACTACTGAAACTTCATCTTCTTCGTTAATCTTAACCAGAATCGGTGTCTGACTGGTTCAACGATTTTAATCAAGTTCTTTTAGTGTGTTGCGATTAATTGTATGTGAGATTAATAAAAAGAATAAGAGATTAAGTGTAAGGTATACCGAAACTGGACTCCTCTGTTTCGCCGGCGAAACTCCGACGACAGCTGATTATTCCGGCGACGTGTGTCCTGCGGCAGAGGGTCTTCAGGGAGCTTGAGATGAGTGTGGGTGGCTTCGGTATGAGTTCTGGGTGTTCAGTAAGGCTCAGAGGTGAAAGGCTCGGTTTTCCGGCGAGTTGCAGAAGTTCTCCGGCGAGGGAAATTATGTCGGGAAAAAGTGTGATTGTGAGCGAAAAAGCTAGCAGAGGTTGGAGGGGGTATTTATAGGGCAGAACATTGACGAATTTAGTCCGATTTCCGTCTTGATTCGTCGGTTAAAGATTTTCCGGCGGTAATAACTTGTGTCGCGGACTGGACATCGGTTATAACCGATGTAGTAGTTAATGTTTACGTTAAGTCATTGATAACCGACGCCGTTTGACGAAATCGTCGGATTTTCCGGCGTCAACGGATTTGGGCTCGTCAGTTGACTGGATTTGATTTCTGTTTTCATTATTTGAATTAATTGTTTCGGTATCTTAACAAAAACCCAAAGTGGCGGAGTGGTTGAGCGCGTGTGTGTTAATGCTTTGTTGTTTACCAGCTGACCCGGGTTCGAAACCCGGCAGCATTAATTTATTTTTATTTCATTAATTTTAATACTTTTTCAAATAAAACTTTTATAATCCAATATACTTATTAATTATGTATCGTTTAAAAATATTTTGGGCATTAAATACGCCACGAAATTTTTAACTGATTGTTCGGTTAATAAACGGACCGTGTTTGGTAAATCCGGTTTTTGACGGATGTTACAATATGTACACCAACAGACTCCCCCTTAGATGTTGCGGCAGTCTTGGATAGTCTTCAAAACTTTTCTTCAAAAATATTCAAAAAGCATTTAACTTGATTAACCGTAAAAGTTTTTAGGAGGTTTTCGACGCTCCTCAGAAGGAATAGGAGTTTGATCTGTAGGAGGAGGTCGATTGTATGTGTTGCCGTACTTGAATCTTTCTCGTGTAGCAAGCTTTCGTCTTTCCTCGATCCTTGCCTCCTTTTTGTCTTTCTTCTTCTTTTATTTAGCTTAAATCTCTCTCCACGATGTGTTCCAAGTTTTACTTGAGTGAATATCATTAGCATAACACACCTTAACGATCTTTTGGAACTACAGAGCTTGAGCTTTATCCTTATCTTCATAGCTGATATTCACCTAGAATAGACGTTCAATGTCTTTCTTTGAACAGTTGACTAACCACATAGGATCCAACACACGAATCCCTCTCCATAACCCGTAGATACGCTTGTTAGCAATGACAGACTCTGATAAATCTTCAGTGATCTTCCAAGAGTCTTTATCGGGTTCAACACAAATAATAGCTTCCCCTGTACTGGAATCATAATGCCACCATTTAAAGATCTTGTAGAAGTCTTGTTCCATTTTCTTGAGAGGCATATTCCTCATTGCAAGTGGTCGCTTGACAATCAAAGTGACATCTTTCTCTTGAGTAGCTGGATCAATCTTTGTTACCTTTCTTGGATAATGTGGCTTCCATAGTGGAAAATTGTGCTTTGCTTCGTACTTTATCACTCTCCACAATTCCAAATTATGAAACTTGATCATGAAGTTGAATAATTTGCATTGTGTCAGCTTCGTCACATCCCAATGTGGCAAGGTCTTTATATCTTTCAAATACTTGAAGTACTGAACACCAAATTCCCTTTTGATAGCGTACATATCCATTTCTTCAATCCATCCCCAGCTAATAATATCTCCTAATGAAGCATCAGGATCTCTGGTAAAGAAAGCAAGGGACGTAAATACTTTCGCTCTACATGCACTTCTTTAAACCATCTTTTCTTCATTTTAATAATTTCTTCCTTTGACATTTGCTGAGGCACTGTTCCTGACTTTACAGCCTCTTCAACTTTGTTCTTCAATAACTCTTCATTCTCAGATACAAACATTTCTGCAAAGGTTGGGAAGACTTCTGTACCCTCTCCGGCATTAGTAGCAACGTTGTCATCAGAACTGTCTGAATCCCAATCTTCGATAACCACATGATCATAATCTTCAGCATCTAGAACAGGCTGGAACACATAGTCATTAGGCTCGACACTAGTGTTGTTCAGATCATCTTCAAAATCAAACACAAATGATTCTTCATTCAGACCATACAATTCTGCTAGCTCGGCCTTGGAGAAATTATGCACATATTCCCCCTCTTCAAAATCATGCTCTAGATAGAATATTTTTGGTTTAGGCATAGCAGGAATAGTTGATGAGGAAGATGCTATGAGGATTCCTGCTTGCACTGAGCCTTGAGCCAAATCACTGAACTCCCCCTGAAAAAATATCTGCAGAATGTTGGTTAGCAGAGTCGATCAAGTACATAGAAATGTCTAGATTTTCATTAATAACATCATCAGATGCACGAACCCCCGAGCCATCAACATCCTTATCATCCTTCCTACCACTAACACCACTATCAACTTTTACATTCTCGAAATAAGTCTCAACTTCGTCTTCAATTTCTTGATCAATTTGGCGCTTCTTTTCTTGCTTCCTCTCCATGAACTTGCGATGTTTTCAGGAAGCCCTGAATAATCAATCTCTATATCACGGGGCAACCCTACCATAACAAACCTTGGAGGAGGAGGCTTGTAAATAACCATGTCAAGGCATACTGGCACGGATTCAGCTTCCGGCGCAGCTTGATCAATCACGGGCTCTTTAGTCACAATAACCTCAGGCTCTGACTCTTTCTCAACAAATAAACCTTCTATTTTCTTCTTCCCCTTGCCTTCAGCATCAGATATAGCCTTAGAGGCTTGTTCTTCTCTGCAATTCTTTGTCTAGCTTCTTCTCTTTCAGTCTGTTCAATCTCATCTGCTAGAGAAATCCCAAGAGTTCTAACAAGAATTTTCTTCACCAGCTCAATCTTCCTGTTGTTTGACGTTCGTTCGGCCTCGTACTCATCCATCTTCTTAATCATTCTCTCATTTTCTGTTTTGTAGCTCTTAAGAGTTGCCTTAAACACTTCTCTCTCATTCTCCAACACTTTGATTCTTTCCTCATATGCAGAAACTTTCTGAGACGCGTGCATAAACCTATCATTGTCATCAACCACTATCCTCAGAATCTCTCTCATGTTATCTCTATCCGACTCTAACACTTTTATTCTATCCTCAGCTTTCGTTATTTCTACTTTTAATTCTCTCAGCCTGCCCTCATAAGCTTTATCAGCTGAAAAGGCCTCTGCACCGGGAACATCTCCAAAATATAAAATGAAATCATCAAATCCTGAATCATATGTTCCTTGAGTTGGGTGAGATGAAGATGGCGGCACAGGATGCGAGGAAGTAGGAGGCGTAAGAATGGGAGGACGTGGAGGAGACGGCATAGGAATATTTGCAGTAGAGTGTTGTGGTGGAGGAGCTTGCTGCTTTTGTGGAGATGCAGGACGAGGAGATGGTTGTGGAGGATGAGGAGGAGGTGCAGATGCTTCTGCAGAAGTTGGAGCAACAGAAGGATCTGTAGCCTTAGTTCTCAGCTTAATTCTTAATTTTCCTGCCGTAGGCTCCGGCTTCTTAGATACAACCAATATTACACGTTTAGCTGGTGGCCTTTTGGTGGGCTTAACCACTGTAACCTCTTCCTCAGACTCAGATGGCTCATATGTTGTATCATCTTTTCTAGTAGCCTTTCGCTTCTTTTCTTCAGCAATCTTTTTCTCCCTTTCTATTCTTTCCAGCTCCTTCTTTTCTTTGTCTTTTCTATCTGCCTCTCTCCTATCCTCAGAAACGGTACTGGATGATGGCCTTTCATCATCACCACCACCATCTTCGGTACCACCAGCGACCATTCTTTCAATCTCGGCCGTGGTATCTTTAACAGATTCTTCAACATGTGTTGTTGCTTCAACTTGTACCTCTTCAGTATCAGGTTCATCAATCAAACCTGTAACCACACTAGGCTGCTTCTTTTCACGCTTAAGGGTAGAAGATGAAGATTCTGTAGCTTTCTTTCTTTTGGAGGTAGTAGAGGTAGATTCAGCTTTCTGTCGAGCATATTGTCCCTTACTTTTCTCACCCTCGGCTTTGATAAACCATGTACTTCTCTTCTCAATAAAATCTTCCATCAGGTTTGATTCTTCGTTCTCATCTCCGCTTCCCTCGTTTCTCCATTTTCCTTCTGGAGGGGCAACATAATCTTTGTTCACAAATGTACCAAAAACTGGCTTGAATGCCGGTGCTTTTCCTCCCTTTCAGTAGTTGCTGGTGTTGTGAAGATCTGAAGGTGACATGTGCTATAATTCTAGCAGATCATCTTCCTTCTTTTCCAGATTAGGGTGTAAATGGTCTAGAATCATCTGAATGAATCTGGGATACTGTAAAATCGACCCTTTCCCAAATCCAAGATCATCTGCTCAAAGATCAATTTGCTGAATTTGTATGGCCTGTTCAGGATAAGTGCCACCATAATGCACATATGCACATATGATAATCAACTAAGTCGTCCCATCCCCCTTTCTGTGACTCAACGATCGAGTAACACAGTGAGCTAAAAATCTATAGTGTATACCCAGTCTGTTGATCTTGAACGGCGCTGAATTTACGTAGCCGGTATACCCATACAAAAGAAATATCATTTGACCATCCTTGCTGTAAACACTGTAGGATCGCTAATTTCGTCTTTCAACAGCAAAACGTTTCGTATAATATTTCTGTAATAGTTACTTCAACATCATCAGTCCCAATTCTCACTGCTGACTTGATAGCCCTAGGTTCTGGTTGTAACTCAGCTGCATCCCAGAAATGGTCAATATGTGAAGCATACACATCGTGCATATGCGTGAGAGCATGATATATAGGTAACCGTTTCAGAAACACATAGTACTGTGAGAATGGAGCAAATTCCGGCACCTCCTTGTCAATACGACAGCATGAATTATGCATACGATGAAACTCATGTGAAATTTCCTGTGAAACAGAGAGACACGCAAGAGTTAGACAAAAAATTCAAACATGAGAAATCAGCAAAATTTCGTGCGAACATATATCAGTATTTTTACATTAATTTTCGTACGAAAATTTTAGTTAACATCATATCATCTGATCAAGTATTTTCGTGCGAAAATTTTAAAGATTTTCGTGCGAAAATCCTTATCGTTCCCAAAACAGTTAACATACTTGAACCGACACAAAAGTTTGTGATTTTCATGAAATTGAACCGGTGAATCTAGGCTAAAACAACCGATTTTGACATTTATAAGATCAATTTTAAGTATTACCGGATAGTTTGTCCTAAATCAACGTTTTAAGTCCGATTTGGTTTAAACACCTTAAAGTTACGGTTTGTTATTGATGGTATACCTTCACCATTATAAGAGGTGTGCGGATCAACCTCCCTAATGTGAAATAGGTGAAAGAAAGTGAGAAGCGATAGAGTTTTTGTACAAAGTCGCTCAGAGAGAAACAACTGAAATGCACAAGAGACTGAAATAAGGTTTCGTGCAAAACCTGATCAGCTCTCCTCTATATATATAGGTGTAAATTTTCGTGCGAAAATTTCAGCAGAATTTCGTCCAAAAATTCTGTTGAGATTTTCATGCAAAAATTCTCCTATCCCTTCAACTTTCCAACTTTTTCATGTGTTTTCAGTTTTAAACATCCACTCAGTTGACCAAGTCCAAGTTATTGACATTGGTTAACTGATTTGGTTACCAAGTCCAAATTAATGACTCTAGTTGACCGTGTGTTTGACCAAAACTGATTCTTTTGTCAATTTTAAGTTTCAAATTAATGAACTTTTAAACATTTCAAACCAGACTTTGTTTCCAGATTAACTTCCAGCCCATGGTTTCTTAGCTTTCCTTCAGCATTCTGTCACTTTCGACTTTGAAGATCTGTTTTCCATGACCGGTAGTCAAAAACTAAAGTAGAATAGAAAATCTTTTTGAATTTTTGAATATTTCTTAAACTAAAGATACTTAAAATAATATGTACCAATCATATTTACAGACATATTTTTGCAAGTTTGTGTTAGAGGGTCATATCTGTTTATTGAGACACATTACTAGTACCGTTGCTCTAGATAAAACTTTAAGTTCTTAATCAGATTTTCTTTAGATTGTCAGTATACTGATCCCCTTAAACCACTACACGTTTCTCAATGGCTTCAAGATACGTTAGGTAACTTTTATCAGCATGGCCTAATCTGTGTTTCCCACCTCATAATATACTCCTGCATCGAGATTCCCTAGATTTCATCTCACAAGTGAATATATCTAACTGATATCTGTAAAGGGGTGAAATGCGAAACCTTGAGAGCTCATGTTAGTACCTCCGTACAGAGAAAGAGATGAAGGCTCGACTTTAGGTGGTGTTCCTCTTGGGAATCTTTTAATTTTTGTACCGCAAAATGTCGTATCTTTTTATGACATTTTTTTTTTCATTTTTTATGCAGCTTTGGGGGTGAATTATGCAAAAGTATTATACAAGTTCTAGGCCATTGCTGACGTAAAATCAGAAGAACTCGTATAATACCCAGATATCAACTAAATATAAAAACCTAGTATCTCATAATCTGGCATTCTCTCAAACGAAATTTCTGAGTACCAAGTCCATATATCCGAGAGATGTTAAGCCACAAATTTACCAGTTTATCTTTTAGGTTTATATCCCAAAAGTAGTTTACTGAACGTGCATAGCCTACTGGCACATCCTTAGAAAGACCTGTTTAGACACTATTTAGACGTTACATTTCTTTAGCGTACTTTAACAGTCCACTGATGTACTATCATCTCGTCTTATACACAAAACTCTTTTGAAATTTTTAATGTTTTTGTATTTTTCAAGGTTTTTTCAATTTTTTATATTTTTCAAAATTTTCAAATATTTCACTGTTTTTATATTTTTCACAACTTTTTCTCCCCTAAAATCAAAAACGTATTTTTCAGATTTTTGTTTTTAAGAAAGCATGAAAAGTATTTACAGAAAAAACATGTGACATACCGATGAGGATCACATCACGACATCGTCATCCTCAAAATCAACCTCATAAACATCCCTTGATGTCAGATTCTTTAAACCATTTAATTTTGAAAGATTTCGAAATCTTGCTCTGTCAAAAGCTTTGGTGTAAAAATCTGCTTTTTGGTCATTAGTGTGGATTTTCTCAATTAGTACCAACCTTTTCTTGTGACAGTCACGGATAAAGTGGTAACGAATCTCAATATGTTTAGTGCATGAGTGTTGACAAGGATTGACTGTGATATCAATAGCTGCCTTGTTATCTACATATATTGGCGTATCAAGAAATTGCAGTCCGAAGTCTCTCATTTGTTGTTGTATCCACAATATTTGGGAACAACAACTGGATGCTAAAACGTATTCAGCTTCACAAGTAGAGAGAGCGATCGCGGTCTGTTTCTTGCATTGCCATGTTACCAAACGAGCTCCGAAGAACTGGCAGCCAGCTGTTGTAAATTTAGCATTTAGCTTGCAGCAACCAAAATCAGAGTCAGAGTAACACGTGAGGTTGAAGTTGTCATGTTGTGGATACCACAAGCCGGTGCTTGGGCATCCTTTCAGGTAGCGCATGATTCTTTTGACGATCAACAGATGTGATTCCTTTGGGTTTGACTGATATCTGGCGCAAAGGCATGTCAGGTACATGATATCTAGTCTGGAAGCTGTGAAATACATCAAGGATACGATCATGGAGTGATATAATGTTTCATCGACTCTTTCTCCATGTTCGTCCGGACAAATGCTGTGGTTTGTGGCTAGAGGGGTAGATACGGGTTTAGTTCCTGTCATGTCAAATCTCTCTAACACGTCATGAACATACTTCGTCTGGTGAATGAAAATACCGTCTGGCAGTTGTTCAACCTGAAGCCCCAAAAAGAATTTCATCTCTCCCATAGGACTCATTTCAAATTTCTCTTTCATGACTTTCTCAAAGTCCTTACACAGCTGTTCATTTGTCGACCCAAAGATGATATCGTCCACATAGATTTGCACAATAATCAGATGTCCATCTACTTCCTTGGTAAAGAGGGTACTATCTACTGTTCCTCTGGTGAAATGGTTAGCGAAAAGATGTTTGGAAAGCGTCTCGTACCAGGCTCTTGGGGCCTGGTGTAAACCGTACAGTGCTTTGTTCAGTAGGTATACTTTATCCTTGTGTATGAGATCGACAAACCCCGGTGGTTGCCCGACGTACACCTCCTCTTTTACCTTGCCGTACAAGAAAGCGGACTTCACATCCAACTGGTACACTTTAAAACCTTTCCATGAGGCGAATGCCAGGAAAATGCGGATAGCTTCAAGACGAGCGACTGGGGCGTAGACTTCATTGTAATCTATCCCTTCCTGCTGATGAAAACCTTGAACTACGAGCCGAGCTTTGTTGCGCACAACTACTCCTCTATCATCTCTTTTGCACTTGAAAACCCACCGAGTGTTTATCCTTTTCTGATTTGGTGGTAGGTCAACAAGTTCCCAGACTCCAAGCTTCTTGAATTGCAATAATTCTTCCTGCATTGCTTCCAACCAAGTTTCATCTTTAAGAGCGTCTCTGTAGTTACCTGGTTCAACCTGAGAAACAAAACAACTATGAGAAAATCTAGTTTGTAGTGGAGCAACTTTAGAATAAAAACAACTTAGATCCTTCTCCTGAATAGTAAGAGACTGTTCTCGGCATTACTTCTCCTGGAACATTTACTGTACTATCCAAATTCATGACATTTTGATCAGCAACATGTTCTGAGGAAGTAGCCTCATTTCTTGTATTGGTTTCTGCAGCTTGATTGTTTAGATAACTTGTAATCTCTTCTGATCCTTCATCAGAACTGGATCCCCCATCATCAAATGTAGGAGCTCTTTCATGTTCCGTGTTTACTGGTTGAGCGGAAGATGGTTCTGCAATATTCAGAACTGGTGCGACTACAGGTTCTGGCTGAGTGTTGCTCAGGCCTACTTCAGAAGAGTTTGATGTTTGTTGAGAAGAAGAAATCACCAATGGTCGGGTAACTTGATCTTGATTAGATATTTGATGTTGTTGAAATAATAAAAGAAGTTCTTCTTCAGATGGTTCTTCTGGCAAGTCGAATGAATTCCACAACCCTTCCTAATTGAACAACCATGAATCACCAGGTTTTTGCATAGGCATTGTGTATCTCTGGCAATCAATATGTTGTGCAATGATAACTTGATTCATGCTTGGTAGATAAACTCTCTTTTGCGGACTTGCATACCCTACGAAGAATCCTTCCAAAGATCTGGCTCCAAATTTTCCTTCCAGGTCTAATACAGTACACGGTGATCCAAAAGGTTCCAAATACTTTAGATTAGGCTTTCGCTGGTTAAGAAGTTCGAAGCATGTCTTTTTATGAGGCTTGACAGTCATTACTCGGTTAAGGGTGTAACATGCAGATGCGACTGCTTCACTCCAGAAGCTAATAGGCAATTTTGAATCAGCAAGCATCGTGCGAGCAGTTTCAATTAATGTTCTATTCTTTCGTTCAGCTACTCCATTTTGTTGTGGAGTATACGGGGCACTGAACTCATGATGAATACCCTTAGCGTTGCAGAATTCGAGCATTTTGTTGTTCTTAAACTTATTACCATTGTCACTTCTGATTCTCTTGATAGGCAAATGGTAAAGATTTTCAATCTTACGAAAAAAGATCATAAAATTTTCAAACATTTCATTCTTGCTTTCTTGAAAGAAAACCCACGAGAACCTTCAATAGTTATCAGTGACGACAAGGCAGTAAAGATCTCCAGTAATACTTTTCACATTAACTGGTCCGAAGAGATCCATGTGTAGCCTTTCCAGTGGAAGCTTGATTGAATTAAGAAGCTTTCTCATGTGTGATTTCTTATGCTGCTTCCCCTTTTTGCAGCTTAGACAATCATCTGACAGATGAAAACTTTTGAGATTTACCCCTTCTACCAAGTCGTTGTACACCAAAAAGTTCATCTTCCTGAGGTGAATGTGACCCATTTTCCTGTGCCATAGAATTGATTCCTTTTCAATGGCTTTTGATACGAAACACTGTCCTTCCTTTGATTTAGTGGATGCGACGTCATGTCTAAGACATATAAATCATTTTCACGTGGAGCGCACATGAGGATCCACTCCTCGGGAATTGTGAAACCCGGTTTAAGAATAAGACACTCTTTGTCGTCGAAATGAGTTGTGAACTTCATATCACAGATCTGTGATATGCTTAGTAAGTTGTTCTCGAGTTCAGCAATGTAGTTCCCTTTGTCGAATGATACCACTCCGTTTGTAAGAATACCTTCTCCCACGATGATGCCGCCCTGTGTTCCGGCAAACCTAACATAACCTCCCCTGATAGCTTTTACATTGTATAGCAAAGCTAAATTCCCTGTCATGTGCCTTGAAGCTCCACTGTCCATAATCCACTTTGAAATGATAGACCTCGGAAGCCCCTGCACATATGAAAAACATATTACTTAAAGAGAGAGACCAAAGTCCTTTAGATCTTGGGTGGGATGGCAATGTCGACTTTTGGAACATTGGCACCTTTGATTTCCTTTTTAATTTCAACCCACTATTCTGTCTTATCTTTTGGTTTGACTGGAACATTGGTTGACTTAGCAATCCAGGTTTGTGCTTTAGAAAATGCCTTTTTGATGTAAAGATTCGATTCCTTCTTTTCATTTTTCTTAGATGTTTCACCAACTTCGTAATTTGAGATAGTTTCAGTTGTTGGTTTCTCATTAGGGTTAGAATCATTATTTCTTTATAGGATCTTTGTGGCACAAACTCTGGATCCTTTTCTTCCTTTTCTTTTCATCTACTGTGAATCTTCTTTGTCCATGAACATGTTTTGGACGATTTTGAGAACATTGTCGTGCAATATGCCCAATTTTGTTACATCTATAGCATGTTCTATTGTCGTTTCCAACAGTGTGTTCCAAAGCTTGTTCACGGAGCTCCTTTTCTTTCTTAAACTTATCGTTGGTTTGTTTGTTAATGATTTCTTTTTCATCAACAATGTTTGTTCCAAAAAAAAAACTCAACTTTCTTTGTAAAATTTGTTTTTCATGATTTGTTGTTATTTCTCTTATTTTCAAACCCTAACCCATCCCTTTTGTTTTCAGGTTAACTTATACCTCTGGGGTGGATAGCCTTTTTAGACCCTTTTGGTTTTGATTAAAAACCGACAACTTGCTTTTCAAGATCAGATGTGTCAACTTCAATGAGTTTGAAGAATTTGTCAACCCGGTCGAAGTTAACATTCTGGATTGGAAAATCTTCATCAGTATATAGTTTATCTGATCTTTTCAGTTTGTAGATTACTACATTAGGATCATCATTTAAACTATTATCTGATGCTGTGATAAAATTTTCATGAAAACTCTTCTCACTTCCAGAAGGTGAACTTGACTCAGACTTTTCATTGTTCGACTCAGCACTCTCATAAACTGTGCTGTCAGACTTATTTTCAAAAACATTTTCAACCACTTTGGTTACCACATTGGATTCACAGTCCTTTTCAGATTCGGAATAGGTTACGTTAAGATTTTCAGGCAGCTCGTTACTCTTTTCAGTGAGCAAATTTAAATTCAACACCTTTTCCACCCCATCTGGATGTTTCTTAGCATAGCTATTCCACATGGGTGGTGGAACCTGATTGTAACATTTTCCATGGTTTTTATCATTCTTCTTACCCTTTTTGTTGTTTTCAGTTTTCGGAAGAATGTGATCAAGGACATACATACTGGTAGAATAACTGATTAACAATTTGTTAACTCGTTCAGCAATTGTGTTGATGTGAATATAAACGGCCATTTGTTTGTCCATCACAAGTGCTTTGAGCATTGAAAGTGTTTTGTCATCTTCTTTGATTGTTTTCTCATACTGTCGAATGGTCCTGCTAAGTTTATCATATGATTCTTTTACCGTGTTATAATCATATGACAACTTATCATTGTATGGTTTAAGTTTTTTAAAAGCTTTTTCTTTTTCTGCACATTGTTCACATGCTTTGTCACATTTCAAGCATGAACCGACCATTTTGACAGTTTGAGTTTTGGTTGTTTCTTTAACTGTTTCAACCTTTTCTACATGTTCTCCCATACTGACTACCTCTTTTGTATTGGCCATTAAAGCTTTGTTGGCAATTTCAGTTAAGCTCTCCACTGTTACCGGCTTGGTTACATCGATTACTTCCACACATTCTGTCTTCTTCTAATCTTTGCTTTCTTCTTAGTGGTTTGAATCAAAACTACCTGCAAAAGTTTTAAGAATTGTGTCAAACAAACAAGGTTTAGGAGTACCTCTCAGACATTCTTCCTCTTCTGCTGATGATCTGAAATAATCTGCAAGAACTTCTTCCATATCTTCTTCTGAAACTTCCTCTAATGATTCAGGCTCATCCATAATTTCGGCTACTAGAGCAAGACTTTCTTTCTTTGAAATAAAGTTGTTCCAGTTGAACCCTTCATCCTCTTGCGTGAACACTAGAGCTTTATCTTTTGAGTTCGAAAGTCCGTCTTTGATTTGTACCATTCTTTTCTCGGGCTGTGGTTGATGGTATATTGCCTTCTTGTAGTAATCATCCCCAAATGGATTATGGTTTCCTTTTACTTCGCGATTTGGACATTCACGCTTGAAGTTTCCTTTCTCCCTACATTTAAAGCATGTAACTTTGGATTTATCAAATCTGAGTTTTCCATCAAGACCTCTCAAATCATCTCTCCCTGTGATTTCCATGAAGCGCTGAGCTCTACGAACCACTGATGCCATACACCACATAATATCTATCAACTCCATCTCTTCCGTATCAATCTGGTCATAATCTTCTTTTGTCATTTCCGGATTTCTGATTCTCCCAGCTACTAAACTTTCATAAGATTCTAGAACTGTTGCAAGTAATACCATGTGTTGCTTTGCAGTTTGCTCACTAAAGTCTTGATCATTCTAAAGGTTTACTACAATATTACATTGCAGTATTCGCAGGTTGGAATTGGATTGATTCTGTTGGTTGTTTTGTGGTTGGTTGGAGCTTTGAGATGATGTTACCCTTGTGGAATATTTAGATTGAAGGAAGCAAACGATTGAAATCCACTTGACTGATTTGAAGGTGGACTTGCGTTAGAACTGGCACTGAAAGCTGTTTGAATCTTGGGGCTCTAAATAGGTGTATTAGGATTTCCTTTGTAGTACAGACTTACATCCTGTTGCGAGTTTGACCTTTTGCTTTTTTCCATTTTTTGTATCTCTAATTCATGCCCTTCTAATTTCTCGATAAATCTTGGCAAACTAAGACTATCATACTCTGCTCCATTCTTCAGGATGGTTAGATATGTGGCCCATTCTCCTTCAGGTAGCGAATCTGCCAATTTATCGACTAATTCTTCATTTGTTTTAACAATTCCAATTCGCTTCATTTGAACTACCAGGTGGCAGTATCTTTCTATGAGCTGTTTCCTTGTTTCGCCTTGAATGAGATTGAAAACTTCAAATTCTTTGTTCAACAACGCTTTCTTTCTCTTTCTGAGCTGAGTACTTCCTTGTGCCCTTAAGCGTAAAGCAAACCACAATGACTGAGCATCGTTGTCATGTTGCAAGAGAACCAAGATAACTTCCTTTATGGCTTGTTGTAGAAGATCATCATCTTTTTCTCATTAATATATTTATCTCGTTCGTCATCGAACAGACGAGCCAAAGTCTTTTCAAGACCAACTTCGTTAAGCGGTGCTCGGTACTTGTTCTCGATTGCAAACCAACAATTAAAATTTGTTGCCTGAACCCAGTTCTTGAATCTCTCACTCCAACTTTCATAGTCTTCTATGTTCATGAGTTTCGGAGGCTTTGTAGTGGTTGCAATTTCGTTTTCGAGATTCATATTCTGAGGTGCTATGAAGGTTGTGACTGCTTGTGTGGCAAACGCGTTGTGAACATCTTCCTCACCTGACATTGTTAAACACTTTTGACAGAAAAATAGATTAGATCTGGTTAACCTGACTTAAACCAAAACACAAAGACTGATAAACAAATTTTCGTACGAAAATATTAACTTGAGTTTCGTGCGAAACTTAGATTTCGTACGAAAAGTAATTCGTGCGAAAATATTGATTACTGATACTTTATACTTTAAAGATTTAAAACACTTAATTTTCGTATGAAATGTAGCATTTCGTGTGAAAATTCTAATTTGTTTCGAGCACTTGTTCACAATTACACGTTTTCAGCAATTTTAAGCATGATTTTGATGAATTTTAGGTTTGTATGTTTCAATGACTTGTTTAGAATCAATTTTAACACATCATACTAAAAACCTAGTCCAATTTGTCCATGAAATCCCTTAGATCTAGATGAAGTTCCAAGAATAGGTAGAAGTAGAGTTCTTCAATGGATGAATCTTGAACTTTGAAGGTTGAAACCAGCTGAAACTTGGTTGTTTGTTCCCAAATCAGACCTCAAGGCTCTGATACCACTTGTGAGTGTAGGATCGGACCCAACATGTGAGCTTCCGGTGTGATTTGCTGAGCTAACAGAGGCATAATTCATTGTTACCTGAGTGAACAAACAATCAACAAGTGTTAGGATACTGTTAAGCACGTCTGAATCTTGTATTAATCAACTTTGAAAAGATTACAGACTCGAGCAGGACTTCGCCTCTGATCACCAAAACAGCATACATAGACTAACATCCCAAGTCACCTATTTATAGGCTTGACAAGATAGCACCAAGTGACTGGGACGGAAGGAATTTTCGCATGAAAATTTTCATGCAAAAATCCCTCAGGATTTTCGTGCGAAAATTCTGGCTGAAATACATAACTTCTAACGTAAAACATTTGACGCTGCAAAACCCTATCTATACAACAGACTCATCCTAGACGTAGGCAATAGACATATGTGCACCAACACTTGATTCGTTGATAACATTAGACTACACGTTTTAGACCCAACAATCTCCCCCCTTAGGCTAATGTTATCAAACTCTTGTATCATCTTTAGAACCGTCAACTTCATGCATGTTGTGATCTTCAATTTAGCAAGCTTCAGTCTCAATTTTAGATCCAACAATTCCCCCTAGACTGATGCTTTCCAAATTTGTTTTGAAAATGTTTCTGTCATTTTTCTTTTCAAAGACTTTAAACTGACAAGCTCCCCCTTTTTGCATGCATCATCTTTGACAATTAGGAACTGACATTTTCAACTCTCTGTAGCTTGAGTGATTCAGAAGACATAGGAGGAGGATTCCTAGCTTGGTATCTTCTGCAATCTTGAGGAAACAGGTGCTCTGTTTTGGTATCTTTCTCAATAGATGATCGGCCATCATTGCAGCAAGTAGACGAAGGAACCTGTTCACAAACACAACTCCGAACTTTCTTTTAGACTATCAAAGTACAGACAAAACCGTATTCATCTAAGTGTGCAATCGAATGAGTATCTCAAACGTTTGAAGACTTAGATAAACAAATGTACATAAATCAAAATATTCTTGAATTTTAGATTTTTTTTACTTCCAACCTTTGAGATGTATAACAGATCGGATACGAGATCATACCAACTTGAAAAGCCTAGGCACACTTCAACTTTCTTCAAGATAGCTACGACTCAAGAACGATTGCTGGTATGTTTATCCATTTAAATCCATGCACCATTCTTTCGATATACATTCGATGATTAATTATCATGTTTTGGGTAAACTTTAGGATGAAGCTAGTGGACCCCACACGTGTTCGGTTAAACTTTTCTATCCTCGTGGTCTTTTGAGATGCCTACCTTAACAACTTAGAAACAGTATATACTAGGTGATGAGAGCTCCAGATCTATGTTTCCATAAGCATAGGAGATAATCACCTTAAATCAGATGACGAGAGCTTCAGGTCTATGTTTCCATAAGCAGAGAAGATGATCATCTGATTAGAAAGCATAACAAATAAAATATTTACTTAATATATGTACGCGCTTTGGCGTATCTTTTATTCCTATTGCACGGAATTAACATTGCATGTCTTTTTGCTCTTTTTGGGTTGCACACATTGGTCTTTTGGTTGCACACATTGGTGTCTTTTCTATATATATATATACATATATATATATGCACAACATTATGTGTCTTTTTTTAACACCTAATCGTGCATCCCCTTTTGGGCATAATCGGTTCGTGCAATCCTACAATAAGGTGGGTATCCACATTATCATACGATCTTTATCTTTATCATCAAGTGTAGGACCGATCCTCAATGCATAGGAACCTAGATTTGATCTCTATTGTCCATAATAGCGGAAATATTAGGAAAAGTTTACCAAATAACAAGAATTAGTCAATTAAACGTCAATTTTATTGATATAACATCGAGTCTCCAAATTGACAGAGCTTCGCCTCAGAAATGCCAAAGTTACAAATGAGGAACACATGCTAGCTATTTATAGGGCAACAAGTTCGTCAGTGGGGAGATGAGTTCGCCCGAACTTGACATAACATCACATGAGCGAACTTGTCCCAAAACTACATAAATACTTCGTTTTGCAAGCCTATTCAACTCTAATCTATACAGACTCGATATAAGACTAAGACATAGACATTCTGCACCAACAGACTCCCCTTGGATATCGTCTTCGTCTTGTATCAGTCTTCAAAACTCTATCTTGAAAATAAACATTAACGAACACGACCGAAGAAGTTCTTGAATGGCTTCTTTCGTCGTTCTTGTTTTGGATCCGGCGTCTGATCTGTAGGAGGCACTTTGTTCATGTACTGAAATCTTCTAAGCCTTGCTGCCCTATCTTTCTTGTGTATCGCTTCTAGACGCTTTTCTTCCTTTAGAAACTCAACCCGTTCTAGCTCTCTCCAGCTTGTCTGCCACATCTTCCCTGAATTCACTTCACGTGCATAGCAAACATTCACAACTCTTTGATATTGCATAGCCTATTCTTTTTCATGTTCCTCAAATACTATCTTGCTATAGAACAAGCATTTGATATCTTCTCTTGAACAGTTTACAAGCCACATTGGATCTAAAATCCTGATCGTCCTCCATAACCCCCTCATGCCCTGAAATCCCAATATCTCAACCCTTTCCTTCGTGATATCCAAGTGTTCTTCAAATCATAAAACAATAAAGGCTTCACATGTGGTTGGATCTATCTGCCACCACTTGAACACTGGATAGAAATTTTGCTCAATCGGCATCAACGGCATGTTTCTCATCGCTCTCGGTCGTTTCATGATCAACGTTATATCTTTGACCCCTGTCTTTTTGTCAGTCTTTATACGATGCTTCGGTATAAATGGCTTCCAATACTTAAATCATATTGTCGCTTCAAATTTGATCATCTTCCATAATAAATGATCTATGAACTTCATGTGGTATGTGACATTAACAGTTTGAACAAGCTCCTCCACATCCCAATACGGTAGTGTCTTGAAATCTGCTAAGTATTTGAAGTATTGCACTCTAAACTCACGTTTTATAGCATACACATTCAACTCCTTGAACAAACCCCAAGTTAGGATATCCCTCAATGATACATCTTTATCTCTGGTAAAGAATGCTAGAGGACGTCGAAACTTACGTTCGTGTGGCATCTCTTTGAACCAGGACTTCTTAGCTTCAGCTATTTCCTCCTTCGTCATTGGTTTTGGAACTTTACCTTCACGTATTGTTTCTTCGATTTTCTCTTTCAACATATCTTCATTTAGTTGCTTGTACATCTCCTTGAAAGTAGGAAAACTATCAGTGTTAGGACCGACGTACTTCGCAGTTTCATTACTTTCATCATATGAAGACCAATCCTCAACTATCACTCTGTTGTACTCATCAGCTTCAAACCTTCGTATATACTGATAATCATTCGGCTCAAACGTGTTAACATTCATCACTTGCTCTTCAAAAACAAAGTCAAGTGATTCAACATCAACTTCGATTAACTTTGCCAAATCCTCTTTCATATAGTTGTGAATGTACTCGCCTTTCTCTACGTTATGTTCAAGCATAAGTATCAGAGGCTTTGTAGGCACGGCAGCAACAGGCTTTGCAAATCTATCAACATCAGACACATCAATCTCTTCAGTTGGCCCTGTTTGCCCTGACTCCCCCTCAATTTGATCATCCATCTTGTTTGATTCATCATCCATTAGAGAAGAAAAATCAAAATCATCAGAGATATTTGCTTCACTAATTCTTAGACCAACTCCTCCCTGATCATCATCATCGTCATCAGCATTATTCCAATCTTCATAATCAGAATCGTCTTTCTTGTCGTCATCATCTTTATCCTCATTTTCTGTTTCTTCATCGTCCTTTTCTTCAGATGCAATTACAGGATCAGAAGGTTTGACAGATTCGTCAACAACCTTAACAACATCAGACTCAGAAGCTTGTTCCACATTCTCTTCAATAGACTTTTCTGCAGCTTCAGATGATTCAACCCCTTTACCTTTGCCACTCATTGCGAGTTCCTTTTCAAATCTTTCTTTTGCGTCTTCTCTATCCAGACGATCATACTCAGAAATGAAATCAATACCTAAAGAATTAGATAAAACTTTCTGCATCCTTGTAAACCTTCAATCATTTAGGGCTTGAATAGTTTTCAACTCAGCAATCTCTGTTTGCATCTTCTCATTAGCATCTTGCAAACTCTCAATCAAAGCTTTGAAAAATTCTCTTTCATTTTCTAACACTTTGATTTTATCATCCAACAAATCTTTCTCCACTGCGCTTTGATTCATTCTTTTGATCAGCTCAGCTTTTTCTTCTTCATTCTTGGCTACTTTATCTTCCAAGATTTTCACACGCTTCTCTATAAGATCAACATTGGTATCCGGAAAGAAATCATTCAGATCTTGTAGACTAATAGTCTCATTCTGCATATCACCAAACAAATTTGCCTTGGAGTAGACTTTGGAGTAGCAGTCTTTGGTGTTGTTTTCAGTATAGAACTTTAAAGATGAGAAGTTGTTGGAGGAACCGGAGATGAAATAATAGGCACTTCAAGTAATTCAGTCTCAGGAGGTTCTTGTGTAACTCCTGGACGTTCAGCTTCAGCAGTAATGACAACAGGAGGTTCTTGTGTAGGAGGTTCTTGTGTAACTCCTTTCTCCTGTGCGCCAGAAGGTTCTTGTGTAACTTATGCGCTTTTAAGCTTCCCAACATATCTCCTACTTGGTGGCTTTAGGGCTTTCTTTGTCTTTTTGCCCTTTGTCTTTGGAGAACCTGTGGTTTTTGTTGTAGAAACCACTGCAGACTTTGATCGCTTAGCCTTTTTCTTTGGCCTTTCCTCATCAGACTCTTTTTCTTGATTTGGATTGAAATCAGCATCTGTCTCTTTGTCTTTTTCTGCCTCAGTCTCTGCTATAATCTTCTCGAGAGAATCATCAGAATCTTCAACATTCTCTGAAGTAGCTGAAATAACATCATCTTCTTGAGTCGTTTTCTCAACTTCTTGACTCTCAGTGACAATTGCTGAGCTAGAACCAGCTTCAGTTTGAACATTAACAGGTTCATCTTCATCCACAAGCATAGTATCAACTTTCTTTGCTGCTGGCTTCTTTTTAGGCTTTTCAACTTCAGCCTTAAGGAACCATTCACTTCGAGCTTTAGGCTTGAAAGCCTTAAACCATTCTTTCTCATCATTCAACTCTTTATCGTCACCGCAACCGTCTTTCCTCCACTTGTTGTCAGCAGGCGCTATATAATTTTCATCTTTAATCGTCCCAAATACTGGCTTTGCTACCGGTGCTGAATCTTGCTTTTGGAACTTGATCAACTTTTTCACCGTTGTATCATCAAGGTGATTAAGATAAAGAACATCATTCGGATCACGTGCAATGTTTGTGAATTTTTCATCGATTAGCATCTGCATGAATCTTGGATACAAACACAATCTCGAATCATCCATATTCTTTGACATATGTGTAAACACAAGCTTTGAATAATTGAACGGCTTCTTCAGAATCAACGTCATTGCCATGCAGGCCATGTAATCTTGAACATCGTCAAGGCCCGCTTTACGGTGACTGAAAGTGTGTATGAGATAGCATGCATGAGTAGCTTGTAGGGATTAGGAACTTCCCCTTTCTTCAATGTTGGTTTATTCACACTCCCTTTGTATCCCATTCTACAGAAACAACCTCGAACCATCTTCTCGTCTAAGAATATCGGATCATCTTTGTCATCGTTTAATTGCAAAATCCTTTGAATATCCTCCTCTGTAACAGTGATTGCTTTGTTTTCGTCTCCAACTTGTACTGACGATGTAATGGTCTTCTTATCATTGCTGAGGTACGCGTTCATCCAAAAGTGATAGGTATGAGATCTATACGACACTGTACGCTCCGTGATAGCTCTGTGGATAGGACACTCCTTTAGAAACTTCAGAATATTCTCGTACTCCTTCAGTGATAGACATATTGCTTTGTCAAGCATAATACAAGTGTTATGGAATTTAGAGAAATCCATAGAAATTACACGCGTTGGTACTTGAGCCTGAAAAACGACGCAAAACAATTAGCATGCATTACAAGAAAAAGTTATAAAAATTTTTCAACACTTTTAATCAAGTTCGGGCGAATTTCATGTGTGTATACCATTATGTTTGGTCAAGTTCGCCCGAACATGTGTATCAACATGTTCAAATATCCAAACATAAGTTCGTGCGAACTTATGATCAACACAATTTTCAATTTTCTAACACCTAAGTTCGGGCGAACTTATCAGATAATATTCAAGTTAAAATCAACTGAAGTTCGGTCGAACTTGTATCTTGATCAAATTTTATTCAAAGATTTGTTAGCAAGTTCGGCCAAACTTGTTATCATCTTCAACAATCAAAACCTGCTAATTACAATCAACGACCAACTTAATCAAATTAAACACACTTTATGGTCGTTTTTAGTTGTTTAACATGATTTGTAGTTCAATTTGTCCAACAAACTCTCAGTTCTATCATATTTTATCATTTCAATCTGAATTCAATTTTTAAGTCCGATTAACAGTTCACAACATGAATCAATACCTCAGCCATTGAGAATCGTGTGCTAATCATCACAATCAATCGAGATTTGGGCAGAGTAACGGTACTAAAATGCCAATTTCGCACAATCGCTCAAAGGAGAATAAGTTCGCTCAGAGGAATTGTTTCAGTGATAATGAGTTCGGCCGAACTTGCAAGGTATTTATACCTTGGCAAGTTTGGGCGAACTTGACAATCCCAAGATATAAGGCCCAAGTAAGTCCGGGCGAACTTATGCTTTCACAACACAACCATCAATGCAAGTTCGGTCGAACTTGTTGCAATGTTAAACTTTTATTTGTTTAGCAAGTTCTGCCGAACTTGCCAAATCCATTTTTTTTCAAAATTTTCAACTTTTTGCAATCTAGTCCCTGAACTTTCCACTATTTACCAGTTATGAAAATTCACTCAGTTGACAAGTCCAAGTTAATGACCTTGGTTAAACGATTTGTCTGCCGAGTCCAAGTTAATGACCCCGGTTTGACCCGTTCCGAACAAACTGTTGATAATTTCAAAATCAAAGTTTCAAATTAATGAACTTTTCATCGTTTTGGCTTTTCAGATTTTACAGATTAGCTCCCAGCCTGTTGTCAAAGAGATTCCCACCAGTTTAGTATCTTACCAGACTTCGAAGATCCGTTCTCCAACATTGGTTTGCTGAAAACAATGTAGAAATAAAATCTTTTTGTATTTTTGTAAGTTTATGCTAAAACACACTGAAAATCTTTTTGGTTTTAATCTGTAAAGCTGATAAACTATGTACAGAACAATGTAAACTATGTACAAACATATTTACAGACATATTTTGTGAATTCATGTCTAAGGATCATATCAGTTAATTGAGACATATCACCAGTACCATTGACCTTTAGATTACTTTAAGCTTTAAACTTGTTTACCTAGATTGTCGATATGTTTGTCCACTTAAACTTTACCACGTTTCTCAATTGTTTCAAGATATGTTAAGGTATGAATTATGAAACTTGACTTACCTGCGGTTCCCACTTCTTGAATATACTCCCGTATCAAGATTCCCGAGATTTCATTTTATAGGTGAATATAGCGTAATTGATATCTGTATCTGGGTTATGCGAGACCTTGAGAGCTCAGGTTAGTACTTCCGTACAGACAAAGAGATGAAGGCTCGACTTTAAGGTGTGTTCCATTTAAGGAATCTTTTCAGCACTGCAAATGATTAGATCTTTCGATACTTTTCAAGATTGCATGCAGTTTAGGGGTTTATTGCGAAAGTATTATAGAAGTTCTAGGCTATTGCTTCCGCAAAATCAGAAGAACTTGTATAATACCCCAGATACCAACTATCTATATAGACCTCGTATCTCAGAATCAGGCAATCTCGCAAACGAAATTTCGGAGTACTAAGTCCATATATCCAAGATGTGTTAATCCACAAGATTAAGCAGTTGTAAAATTTAGTTTATATCTCGAAAACAGTTTACTGAACATGTTAAGTCTATCGACACATCCACAGTAAGACTTGTCTATCACTTTTAAACTTTACGTTTCTATAGCATACTGTGATAGTCCACTGATGTACTATCATTTCATTTTTATGACACTGAATTCCTTTTGTCTTTTTCAATGTTCTTGTACTTTTTGCATTTTTCAAATGTTTTTGTATTTTTAAAAATTTCAGATGTTTTTTGTATTTTCTCTAACATTAAATTTTCAAATGTTTTTATATTTTCTCTAACATTTCTCCCCCTAAAATCAAAAACATATTTTTGTATTTTAGTTTTTAATAAAATTCTAAACTAGAAAGATATAGACAAACCAACGTGAATCACGAGAACTCGTCGTCCGATCCGTGTTCAACCTCAGCGTCCACACCTGTCAGCAAATTTTTCATACCATTGATTCTCAACAAGTATTTAAACCGTGATAAAGAAGATTGTTTGGTATAAAAATCAGCCTTTTGTTCGTCGGTATGGATTTTTTCTATTTGCACCGACTTCTTTTCGTAGTAGTCACGAATGAAGTGATAACGAATTTCAATGTGTTTAGTGCGTGAGTGATGAACCGGATTTTTGGTTATATCAATTGCTGCCTTATTATCAACATACAACGGAGTGTTGAGAAATTACAGACCATAGTCTCTCATCTGCTGTTGTATCCACAGAATCTGTGAAAAACAGCTAGAGGCCAAGATATACTCAACTTCACAGGTAGAGAGAGCGACCGTAGTCTGTTTCTTACACTGCCAGATTACCATTCTTGTTCCGAAGAACTGGCATCTCGCTGTAGTCGATTTTGAATTCAACTTATCTACACCAAAATCAGAATCAACATATCCTGCAAGATCGAAATTATCATTCTTCGGGTACCACAAGCCGGTGCTTGGACATCCCTTCAAGTATCTGAAGATTCGCTTCACGATCTGCATGTGTGAAATTCTCGTGCTGGACTGATATCTGGCGCAAAGGCAGGTAGGATACATGATATCTGGGTGCGATGCCATCAAATACATCAGCGATCCTATCATTGATCTGTAGAGCGTCTCATCAACTTTGGTTCCAGTTTCGTCGATGCAAATCCCGTGATTAAGAGCAAGAGGAGTAGATAACGCCTTCGAGCTTTCCATATTAAACTTCTTCAAGATGTCGTGCACACACTTGGTCTGATGAATGAAAATACCGTCTGGAAGTTGATCTACTTGCAATCCGAGGAAGAATTTCGTTTCGCCCAGCGAAGACATTTCGAACTTCTTCTTCATGATGCTCTCAAACTCCTTGCAAAGAGTATCATTCGTTGATCCAAAGATGATGTCGTCCACATAGATTTGATCTATAATTAGATGACTACCAACTTCTCTGGTGAAGAGATTACTATCCATAGTTCTTCTGACAAAACCGTTTCCCACGAGATGTTGCGATAACGTCTCGTACCAAGCTCTCAGGGCTTGGTGTAAACCGTAAAGAGCTTTATCATGAAGATATGCTTTCTTTTTGTTGAGTGGATCGACAAACCCGAGTGGTTGTCCGATGTACACCTTCTCGCGTAATTTTCCTTACAGAAAAGCTGATTTGACATCCAACTGATAGACTTTAAATCCTTTCCATGCTTCAAAAGCAAGAAATATTCGAATAGATTCTAAGCGAGCTACGGGTGCGTAGACTTCCGTGTAGTCTATCCCTTCCTGCTGGTGAAATCCCTTGACAACAAGCCGAGCTTTGTTTCGAACTATAACCCCTCGATCGTCTCGCTTGCATTTAAAGACCCATTTAGTATCAATCGCTTTCTGATTTTCAGGTAGGTCTTCAAGCTTCCACACTCCTAACTTCTCGAACTGTAACAATTCCTCTTCCATTGCTTGTACCCAGTTTTCATTGCCTAAAGCTTCAGAAACACTTTTTGGCTCTATCTGGGATAAAACATGAATATTAGCAATACTCTTGAATTGGAGCAACACGAGTATAAAAACAGCTCAAAGCCTTGTTTATTTGACTCCGTGTTCTCAGACCAGCTTGTAATTCGCCTATTATAGAATTTGACGGATGATAAGAATATGATCTTGACATCATTTCGCTTGGAACAACCACAGTATTCTCTTGATTTGTGATATTTTGATCTACCGCTACTTCAACTTCAGGAGCACTACTTGGGCTTGCAGATGCATTCATTAAACTTGTAATCTGCTCTGCTTCTTCATCTGAAGAAGATTCTCCATCGGCATCAAATGTTGGAGCCTCGTCCGAGTCTGAACTTTGTGCTTCAGAAAGATTAGGAATCACTGTAGTATTGACTGGATCTGTAGTCGGTGTCACTTGTTCTGTTTGAGTTTCTTGACCACCCCTATTACTTGAACTAGCACCAGAAGAAGATGATCCCAACGTGGGTTGATTAACCACAATTGGTCTGACGATTTGCTCTTGATTTGCTGATTGATGAAGATAGTACAAGGCTGCAATTTCTTCTTCAGAAGGTGCTTCCGGTAAGTCGAACGACTTCCAAAGGTCTTGATAATTAAACAGCCACGCGTCACCTCTTCTTTGAATAGGATCTGTACAGTTGAAACAATCAACATGCTGCGCTTCAATTACTCTTCTCAGCGAGGGAACATAAACTCTTCGCAAAGGACTTGCATATCCGACAAAGAAACCTTCGAGTGATTTAGCCCCAAATTTGCCATCTTGATCGATTACAGTACACGGTGCTCCAAATGGTTATAAGAACTTCAAATTTGGTTTTCATCGGTTGATCATTTCAAAACAAGTCTTCCACATTGGTTTGACTGTTAAGACTCTGTTAAGTGTGTAGCAAGCCGTTGCAACTGCTTCACTCCAAAAACTGACAGGAAGTTTAGAATCTGCGAGCATTGTTCTTGCAGTTTCTATTAAAGTTCTATTCTTCTGTTCAACAACTCCATTTTGTTGCGGAGTGTAGGGAGCACTGAACTCGTGCAAAATCCATTTAGCATTGCAGAATTCCCTCATTCTGGTGTTTTTGAACTCAGTACTGTTGTCACTTCTAATGCGTCTCACCGGAAGATGGTACAGGTTCTCAAGTTTCTTGAAAAGAATCACTAAGTTTTCAAACGTCTCATTTTTTGATTCTTGAAAGAATACCCACAATCGGGAATAATCGTCTGTGACTACCAAGCAGTAGAGATCTCCAGAGATGCTTCGGACATTCACTGGACCAAAGAGATCCATATGAAGTCTTTCGAGTGGTAACTTTATCGAATTGAGAATCTTTTTCGAATGAGATTTCTTGATCTGCTTTCCCTTTTTACATTCGAGGCAATTATCAGACATATGAAAACTTTTCAAATTCACACCTTCCACCAAATCATTATTGTAACGCCTCGTATTTCCGCACTTCCATTACTTTTAGGAAATACGTGACGCACCACTGAATTTTTTTATTTATCTATTTTTATTATCATTGTTATTATTATTTATTTATTTATTCTTTTTATAACAATAATAATAATAATAATAATAATAATAATAATAATAATAATAATAATAATAATAATAATAAACAAAATAATGTGACATTTTTATGAAACTCGTACTTGAAAACGGTATTGATACGTGACTTGGGCCGGTAATTGGACTTTAGGCCCAAAACACACATTAAACCCCACCTAAATGTAAACCCTAATCTCTATAACACACTTACACAAAATAAAACCCTATACAAACACAGGAGCCAACACCCCCTGCTAAACCTCTAGCTCTGGCGACCGGAGTCGCCTCTCCGGCGAGCCTTCCGGCCACGCACCACACCCCCCTGCTTCTCCTTCTCCGCCTTAAACCACCGCAAACACCCACCACCTCCACTCTCCGCCTTGAACCACCAATAACATCAACCCCCTCAAATAACTGGCCAAACACCACCAGTTAACTGTGGTGCACGACAGTTCATAGAGAGAGAGGAGAGAGAGGAGCAGCGGCGGCGACGGTGGTCGCACAAGCATCGACGGCGACGAGACGTTTCTGGTGAGTCTTCCCTCGGGCCTGTTCAGGGTTGGTTCAGGTTCTATTTTGGTGCGGGTTTAGTCTTGACTCGTGTCTCGATTCCGGTTACGGTTCAGTGATGGTGGAGGTTCACGGTAGTGGTGTGGTTCAGGTCTGGTTTCGCTTTCGAGTTCGGGCAAGCAGTTAACTGATTTAGTTATGGTCTTCGGGTCAAGAACAGTCCGGTTTGAATTCGGGCCATGTTACGGTTGGTTCAGTTTCGGTTCAAGTGAGTTCGGGTCTTATCTAGACTCGGTTCAGTTTCAACTCATTCGATCAGGGTCAATCAGTCAATTGCTGGTCAGCTCAGTCAAACATGGGCAGGTTTGGTCAAGCGGTCAACTGGGCAATCTTCGGTCAAACATGGCCCGCGCAGACAGACACGGTCATCGTTTCATCGCAAGTTACGGTGTAAACACTAACGACACCGTTTATGTTATGAAATTTATTTCAATGCTACATTCTTATAAAACCGAGCTCGAACCGATACATTTATTGATTACTTACGTATTAACACATTTGATGAAAATTATATGTGTACGACGTTTCAGTTATATTATTTAGCTTTTCTCGGACCGTCGTAACTTAGTTACACCGTGAGTAATAACTGACAACTTTACAATATATATATACATTTATTGTGTTGACTAATTGTTGAGTTTTAAACATTTTATCAACAACTTGTGTTGTCAGGATCGTCCAAAAATAGGGGAAACTCTGTCCGTTTTTTGTCAAAATACTTATAAAAGTATATATGGATATATTTATTACGCCTTTCGCCAAATATACATATATATATATATATATATACATATACGCGTATTAAACTTTTCGCCAATATATATATATATATATATATATATATATATATATATATATATATATATATATATATATATATATATATATACGCCATGTTTCCTCGACCAAATTGTACGTATAAATATATGTACTATATATCCGCTATCTTAATATGCGTATTAAAACTCGAGTGAAGTTTTCGTAATAAATATTAAAATGTATTATTTTAACAATGCTTCTCTACCCTCTAAATATTTTAATACTTTGCATTTGCGAGATACGACTTGGAATCCTTCAATGACTAAAAGAGCTACCTTGGTGTCCCGTCCTTCAACTCCTCTCGGGATTCCCAAAGGAACTTGTAAAAGTGAGCATACTCGACCCCTTTTTTTACACTTTAACGCATTTTGGGGTGCAACATGTATAAATTACAAAATTTATTTTTAACAAGATTAAATGTGTTCCCAATACCAAACGGGTTATCAATTACGCTTATGTGGATTATATGTGTTAGATTAAACTCGTTTATACATGCTACTTGTTACGTTTGAGTTGTTTATGCTTATTAGTTCTAATTTGTATTCTCACGACATTGTTATGATTATGTTACTATGCTCGCCAATACTTTTGTATGCTCGCCAATACTTTTGTATTGATCTACGCTTTTAATACATGTTGCAGGAAAGCTGATGATGCAAGAAATCAAGTTAGGACAAGCTTTAGAAACGCACCTTAAATAAACATTATGTTATACTTGTTTACTTTATTCGAAACTTTGTATTTGAATTCTTAGTATTTATGAAATTGAATTTAATTATATTGTCACAATAGTGTTATGATGCTTTTGAACAATTTGCTCGTCTCATCCCGATGTTTCCGCCATCGGTTAGGGTGTGACAGATTGGTATCAGTGCCATAACTATAGGGAATTAGGTAGAATTGTCATGTTCGACCTAGTCTATAGTTTAAGTACCATACTCTTGAGCATTTGTGATACTTGTCTAAATTGTTATTCTTCCTGCCTTGCTTCTCTCTCCCCTTTAGTCTTAAAACTTACAATATGTCTTTCCTAAGACATGAAACACAATACACACTCTTGAAAATATTCTTCTTCCACAATCGAAATAACTCATCAAAACAGGGGTGATTCCCGCCTTTGGTGAAGAATTTCAATCCACCTTACATGATACTTTTGCACGAATTTCACCATCAAGTTAGGAGTGATATCCACATCTTGATGGGAAATTTCCATTTCAATAAGCTAGTGGTTCATTATTGATGAGTCGGGATTTTATCTTGATATGTTCGATAAACCACGTTTTAGGGACGAAATCGTCAAGCTAGGATTGACATCCACACCTTAACGACTGGTTCCATTCCTCAATTTTCAATCTTGCCAAAGTTTTGTATTTTTGATCAAATTAGGGATATGTACTAACTGGAAGGGTAAAGTACGGTTAATCGCTTGGCGACGAGAGTATTATACCTATTAGGCCAAATCATGTCCCCCTAATTCGAAAGGATTTACGAGTCACTTTGGAATAGTCAAAGTTTCTAAAACTGAAACACTCCAACATTTTAACAAGCCTCTCTTTTATGCTATCTTACATTGTATGCTATATGATTCTTATTCCTTCATTTTTTTTCAATGTCACACTATACTAAAATCGAATTTATGCACGACAAATTTCGCATTTATACTAAATCTACTACACAACGATTCTATAGGTGCATACTAAACATCATACTTGATTTGGGATTACTGGAACATTATATGTGATAAACTCGTTATAAAACCACACCTTAACATGTATAGCACTATGCGCAGTGCTATAGGAGTAGCGCACCGCCCTTGAGACTTGGGGTCATGTTAAGTAAACTATTTCATACTAAGTAAACTAATTTACACTATGTTTCAACAATATTGACTAGTCAACATTGCGTACACGATGGTTTGACTTGTTTATTCACATGTTTATGTGGTAGACTCGTCATTAACTTTGGTCAAGCCACACCTTAACATGTATAGCGCTTGTGTAGCACTATAGGAGTGACGCCCGCCTGTATTCTTGAGGTCATGTTAAGTAAACTATTTTACACCCTCTTCGTTTTAACAATGATGGGTAGTCTACATTGCGGTACACGATGGTTTGATCTGTTTATTCACATGCCAGTAATCCATTAATCTTGGTTAAACTAAAATATAT
Source organism: Scalesia atractyloides (assembly GCA_947069175.1). NCBI lineage: Eukaryota > Viridiplantae > Streptophyta > Magnoliopsida > Asterales > Asteraceae > Scalesia > Scalesia atractyloides. The sequence goes on from CAMTDV010000030.1 coordinate 38,091,634, forward strand.
CATCTGTATTGTACACGAATGTGCGAATACGCACACTTGCACTTATACTCATACTTATACGGTATACACTTTCATACTTAAATACAATTATACTAATATACTTGGGACTCTATATACACTATCATTATCACTCGTAATACGCTAATAAACACTAATCGGGACACGGAACGTAACATGACATCGATTAGCGACACGGACGTAATGTGGAATAAACATGGTGGATACGCCGCTGGTACTTCCAATATATAAGTGTTAATAACATATTACTAATGTTTCGTAAAATGTGCCATGAGAAATTTGGTGTTTCACTGCTATATTTAAGGACGAACTTTAATCACTCACCACCTATTTCTCAATTATACCCATACATACTTCGAAGTGCCATCTTTCTAAAGTCTTCCTCTTTTATAAATTTCGAGACAAAATTTCCTAAAGTAGGGGAGACTGTAACGCCTCGTATTTCCGCACTTCCATTACTTTTAGGAAATACATGACGTACCATGGAATTTTTTTATTTATCTATTTTTATTATCATTATTATTATTATTAATTATTTATTCTTTTTATAACAATAACAATAATGATAATAATAATAATAATAAACAAAATAATACGACATTTTTATGAAACTCATATTTGAAAACGGTATTGATACGTGACTTGGGCCGGTAATCGGACTTTAGGCCCAAAACACACATTAAACCCCACCTAAACCTAAACCCTAATCTCTATAACACACTAACACAAAAATAAAACCCTATACAAACACAGGAGCCGACACCCCATGCTACCCCTCTAGCTCTGGCGACTTGAGTCGCCTCTCCGGCGAGCCTTCCGGCCACGCACCATACCCCCTGCTTCTCCTTCTCCGCATTAAACCACCGCAAACACCCACCACCTCCACTCTCCGCCTTGAACCACCAATAACATCCCTAAACCCCCTCAAATAACCGGCCAAACACCACCAGTTAATGGTGGTGCACGGCAGTTCAGAGAGAGAGAGAAAGGAGAGAGGAGCAGCGGCGGCGGCGGCGGTGGTCGCACAAGCATCGCTGGCGATGAGACGTTTCTGGTGAGTCTTCCCTCGGGCCTATTCAGGGTTGGTTCAGGTTCTGTTTTGGTGCGGGTTCAGTCTTGACTCATGTCTCGATTCCGGTTCCGGTTCAGTGATGGTGGAAGTTCACGGTAGTGGTGTGGTTCAGGTCTGGTTTCGCTTTCAAGTTCGGGCAAGCAGTCAACTGATTTAGTTATGGTCTACGGGTCAAGCACAGTCCGGTTTGAATTCGGGCCATGTTACGGTTGGTTCAGTTTCGGTTCGAGTGAGTTCGGGTCTTATCTAGACTCGGTTCAGTTTCAACTCAGTCGATGAGGGTCAATCAGTCAATTGCTGGTCAGCTCAGTCAAACGTGGTCATGTCTGGTCAAGCGGTCAACTGGGCAATCTTCGGTCAAACATGGCCCACGCAGACAGACACCGTCATCGTTTCATCGCAAGTTACGGTATAAACACTAACGACACCATTTATGTTATGAAATTTATTTCAATGCTACATTCTTATAAAACCGAGCTCGAACCAATACATTTATTGATTACTTACGTATTAACACATTTGATGAAAATTATATATGTACGATGTTTCATTTACATTATTTAGCTTTTCTCGAACCGTCGTAACTTAGTTACACCGTGAGTAATAACTGACAACTTTACAATATATATACATTTATTGTGTTGACTAATTGTTGAGTTTTAAATATTTTATCAACAACTTGTGTTGTCACGATCGTCCAAAAACAGGGAAACTCTGCACGTTTTTCGTCAAAATACTTATAAAAGTATATACGGATATATTTATTACGCCTTTCGCCAAATATACATATATATATATATACATATACGCGTATTAAACTTTTCGCCAAAATAAATAAATATATATATATATATATATATATATATATATATACACGCCATGTTTCCTCGACCAAATTGTACGTATAAATATATGTACTATATATCCGCTATCTTAATATGCGTATTAAAACTCGAGTGAAGTTTTCGTAATAAATATTAAAAATGTATTATTTTAACAATGCTTCTCTAACCTCTAAATATTTTAATACTTTGCATTGGTGAGATACGACTTGGAATCCTTCAATGACTAAAAGAGCTACCTTGGTGTCCCGTCCTTCAACTCCTCTCGGGATTCACAAAGGAACTTGTAAAAGTGAGCATACTCGACCCCTTTTTTTACACTTTAACGCATTTTGGGTGCAACATGTATAAATTACAAAATTTATTTTTAACAAGATTAAATGTGTTCCCAATACCAAACGGGTTATCAATTACGCTTATGTGGATTATATGTGTTAGATTAAACCCGTTTTTACATGCTACTTGTTACGTTTGAGTTGTTTATGCTTATTAGTTTTAATTTGTATTCTCACGACATTGTTATGATTATGTTACTATGCATTCTAGTTAAGGAATTCAATTATATGCTATTATTATGTGAGAGTCGTTTACATATATATGCGATTCAGCTTTATTATACTCCCGTCATGATTGAAACAAACTCTTACACTTAGATTTTATTTTCAAACTTGTATGCTCGCCAATACTTTTGTATTGATCTACGCTTTTAATACATGTTGCAGGAAAGCTGATGATGCAAGAAATCAAGTTAGGACAAGCTTTAGAAACACACCTTAAATAAACATTATGTTATACTTGTTTACTTTATTCGAAACTTTGTATTTGAATTCTTAGTATTTATGAAATTGAATTTAATTATATTGTCACAATACTATTATGATGCTTTTGAACAATTTGCTCGTCTCATCCCGATGTTTCCGCCATCGGTTGGGGTGTGACAATTATGCACCAAATGATTCATCTTTCTCAGGTGAATGTGACCCATCTTTCTGTGCCACAAGATTGACTCTTTCTCAGTAGCTTTCGAAACAAAACATTGTGCCGTTTTTGAACAAGTAGTAGCATTTCCCATGTCAAGAACATATAAATCATTCTCTCTCGGTGCACGCATGAGTATCCACTCATCTGGTTTTTGAAACCCGGTTTGATGATCATGCATTCTTTATCGTTGAAGGGACGGTAAACTTCTTATCACAAATTTGAGAAATACTTAGAAGGTTGTTCTCAAGCTCCGCAATATAGTTCACTTGATCAAATGAAATAACTCCGTTTGAGATCTTTCCCCCGGCGACAATCCTTCTACCTTGGTTTCCAGCAAATCCAACATAACCGCCATTGATAGCTTTTATGTCGAGTAAGAGCGCTTTCATTCCTGTCATATGTCTGGAAGCTCCACTGTCCAAAATCCACTTGGAAAGAACGGATCTCTGGAGCCCTACACATTTCAATAATTAGTTAAACAGCGCGACCTAAGCCTTTTTGGTCTTGGGTTGAATTGGATAACCATCATCGTAAACAAATTCACACTTGTCAGCATAATCAAATTCACATTCATCAGCGTAATCAAATTCACATTCATTATCTGGATTTTCTACGATGTTTATGTTTGAAAACTTCACTTTCTTTTTATCCTTTGAATTGTTACCACTTGAAATTTTGACAGTTTCAGACTTGATTTCAGATTTTGATTCTTTCGTGTTATTAGTCTTTACAGGCTCAGACTTAATAACCTCGGATATTGTTGACCTTTTCTTAGCAACCCAGGCTTGTGATTTGATGTTAGCCTTTTTGATGTAAAACTTGTTTTCATTACCCTAGAAGTTTTACCTTTTTCGAAAGTTGAGTTTTCAAATCTCTTTTCAGTTTTAGGTTTAACTTCTGGTTTTGATTCATTTCTTTTCAAAATTGTTACAAGTTTGCAAACTCTGGTTGCTTTGGTTTCACAACATCTGAACTTTCTTTCCTTCGAAGATAAGCCGACTTTGATTTCGGACACTTGCGTGCAATATGACGAATTTCATTACACTTGAAGCAAGTCCGATTATCATGTGAATGTCCACTAGTGGATTTTACACCACTTGTGGCTTTCGCCTTATCTCGAAGTTCTTTCTGTTCTTAAACTCATTGTTTGATTGTTTCCCGATCAAACTTTCCTCATGAATGGTGTTCGTCCCATAAACAAATTTCAAGTTTTTATCTTTATACTCATGAAATGGTGACGTTTTCTTTTTAGGTTCATCAGATTCCTCTAAACCCAAACCAGCTCTCCGATTTTCCGGATGATCACCACCATTCCTTCAGTAGTTATTGTAATTTCTTTTGGGTTTTGAATAGAATCTCTTTTCATTTTACTCCAAGTCTTCTGATGTGACTTCTACCAGTTTGAACAGTTTTTCTAATTGATCTTCTTTGACGTTCCGAATCAGAAAACTGTCATCAAAGTATAATCTATCAGATTCCTTAACCTTGTACATGACAATGTTAGGATCATCACATAGATCATCTTCTGATGATGTATCGTCATCTTCGGAATTTGAGTTAGAACTGTTCAAACTCGAGGTGGCGCTATCAAAGCTGCCATCATCAGAATCGTTCAGAACATTTTCAACAACCTTTTTTACTACCGTATTGTCATCATCTGATTTAGTATAGACTACATCAATGTTCTCTGGCAACTCTGTTTTCTTTTCATACAACAACTCAATGTTGAGTGCCTTATCCATCCCATCAACAGTTTTGCGACAATACTTCTCGAATAGAGGTGGAGGAACATTGTTATATTCTTTACCAATTTTCTTTTAGACTTATTAACATTTTATTCCGACGAGATCGTGGGAAGTATGTGATCGATGACATACGCGTTAGTTGTATAACTTCTTAAAAGTTGTTGAACACATTCTGTTTCAATTTTCATGTTCTGGAGTTGTTGTTTGGTTTCAGCAATGGTGTTGATATAAATGTTTATTGCTTTTTGTTTATCCATTATTGTACCTTTCAACATTCTAATAGTATCATGTTGTTCAATATTATTTCTATCGAGCCTGCCATAATCATCTTTCATTTTGTCATACGCTTCCTTCATTGTACAATAATCGTATTTGAAATGTTCATTATGTACATTGAGTTCAGCGACGATTTGTGATTTTTCGGCGCATTCAGCATATGGCTCGGTACATTTTGTGCAAGGTTTTACAACCTCCACAACTTGTACTTTGACAACTTCCTTTAACTCTGGACCTACCTTGGTTAGATTCGCCATCATAGCTTTATCGGCAACGTCCTTGAGGTTTTCAGCAATTACCTCTTGAACAACATCAGTAACTTCTTCATTCGAATTCTCCTCGATCACTTGCTCTTTAGAACTTCCATCAAAGTGACCTACAACACTATCACATGAGTTAGGAGATAATATGCCTTGGTTCTTCATGTGAAGATATTCCTCTTCCTCTTGCTATTGCAGATACTGTTCCAATCGAATATTCTCTAGAGCTGCTGCTTCTTTGGCAGATGTATCTTCAACGATCTCAGCCATCAATGCAACTCCGGTCTTCTTACCGATATAAGAATTCCAATCGAATCCATCATCCTCTTCGAAGCAACCATTGCCTTATCAGTGTTACTGCTGTTAGGCTTTTCTTGGATCTCAACTTGTGTCTTCTTTGGGAAAGGCTTGTACTGAAGTGACTTCTTGTAATATTCATTGCCCCTCCAAATGGACTCTGATTGCCCGTGGCTTCAGGATTTTTGCATTCTCTCTTAAAATGCCCTTTCTGTCGGCATCTGAAACAGGTGACTTTCGATTTGTTGAACCCTAGTTTGTTGCTTGAATTTTCGATATCTCAGCCTGTGAGTGCAACAAACTTTGTGACCCTTCGAATGATAGAAGCTAGTGACCACTTTATGTCCATCAGTTCAAGCTCTTCTTCGTCCACCTGATCGTAGTCTTCGGCGGTCATTTCAGGATTGCCGATCTTTCCCGCTACAAGACTTTCGTACGATTCTAGAACATTGGCGAGAAGTGACATGTGTTGTTTTGCAACTTGCTCAGAAACAACATTGTTTAGATTAACCGCAATGTTACACTTGTACACATTCGGATCAGAATTTGATTGTTGATGCTGATTAGCTTGACTCTGATAAGATGAATTTGAACCAGTGCTTGAGAACGAAGAGCTTTGTGGACTTTGATCATATTGTGGATATGATTGGTTCTGATTCTGTGGAGAAGAATTCATGTTCGCACTGAATGATGTCTGAATCTTCAGGCTTGAAATATTGTCTTGCATTCCATTCTTGTAATACAGACCAACATCTTGAACAATGTTAGCATTCTTTGACTTCGGGATCTTTAGAAGTTCCATCTCATGGCCTTCGAGTTTGTCGATGAATGTAGACAACTTAAAGAATTCCCAATTCGGACTTTCTTTCAGAACCATCAGATAAGTAGTCCACTCTCCGTCAGGTAACGCATCTGCAAGCTTATCGATGTACGCTGGTTCTGTCTTCTCTAGACCGTGTCTTCTCATTTGAACTTTCAGATGACAAAAGCGTTCAATCATCTGCTTTATTGTCTCGCCCTTCAACATGTTGAAAATGTCGAACTCCTTCATGATGAGAGCTTTCTTACTCTTGATCATCTATGCGCTTCCTTGGTATTTCTTTTGCAGTGATAGCCAGATATCTCTCGCAGTCGTGTATTCCGGCAATAAGACCAAAATATCTTCTTTAACAGATTGTTGAATGAGGCTTATCATCTTTTTCTCAGCAATGTACTCATCTTTTTGTATTGTGGTGTACTTGTATCTCTCCGGAACTTGCTGATTTTCGTCCAACGGAACAGTATAACCTCTCTCAATCGACACCCAGCCTTGGAAATGCATGGCTTGAACCCAATAGGTGAATTTCTCCTTCCATCCTTCGTACTCGTCCATGCTCATTAACTTTGGCGGTTTAACGGATGTGCCCATCTCGTTGTCGAGATTGACTTGTTGTATGACATTAGCATTTGATGTACCCACTCCGGACATAAACGCTCTCTGAATATCATCCATCGCGAAGATCGAAACACGTACACTGAAAACACGTTAAAACTTTTGAAAATGTTAGATTTACTACAAGTTCGGTCGAACTTGTAGCTTGAATGAAGAATTCTCAGATTTTATCACAAGTTCGGTCGAACTTGTGACTTTTTATATGAAAATTTCCCTGAGCAACCTCGATCGAACTTATGCTTGAGTTTTATAAGAAAGAAGTGCAAGTACGGGCGAACTTGGCTAAAGTTTTCTTGAAATTTATCAAGTTCGGTCGAACTTGACAAAAAACCAATGAAATCTTAGTAAGTTCGAGCGAACTTAACAAAATTCTTTCAAAAACATTTCAAGTTCGAGCGAACTTGGTAAAAACTCACTGAAAAAAATGACTTTTTAGCTCAAGTTCGGCCGAACTTGGTTAACAAGTTTGATGATAAGGTGTTTTGAAAACATGGTTTTTGCAACAATTTGACACCAATTCATTTGATTTTAGTCTCCAAACTCTCAGGGGTTTATCTATGATGTATTTAACATGTCATATTGAAAATTGGACAGACTTTGCCCGTGAATTCTGCATTTTTGTGAAAAAATTAAGAAAAATAGAAGAATGGAGTAGAATTAGAAGTGTTCTTGTCTTGATATCAATCAAATCAGGCTATTCTAGCTTTGATACCACTTGTAGGACCGAACCTCAATGCATAGGAACCTAGATTTGATCTCTATTGCCCATAATAGCGGAAATATTATGACAAGTTTACCAAATAACAAGAATTAGTCAATTAAATGTCAATTTATTGATAGAACGTCGAGTCTCCAAATTGACAGAGCTTCGCCTCAGAAATGCCAAAGTTGCAAATGAGGAACACATGCTAGCTATTTATAGGGCAACAAGTTCGCCAGTGGGGAGATGAGTTCGCCCGAACTTGACATAGTCAAGTTCGGCCGAACTTGACTTCACAAACATCACATAAGCGAACTTGTCCCAAAACTACATAAATACTTCGTTTTGCTAGCCTATTCAACTCTAATCTATACAGACTCAATATAAGACTAAGACATAGACATATTCTACACCAACACCAAGATGCACTTTACTTGTCTGAAATGCTGAATCTACCGACATATCGTTAACTTGGAGCTGTATCTTCCATCAGATCCTATTCATGTGAAGACATAATCAAGTTAGTTCCTATCATTTCTCATATAAGATCATGATTATTTTGCAATAATTACATCTCATGGTCGAGAAAGTATTTTAATACTCCCCCTAAAATCTTATTTTTGTACAACCATTTACTGAAAAATTAAAAATTATAAAACATGTATTTATGAAATAAAGTCTTCCACACCAGGCACACAGAACATATGTCAGCAAGAAAATGAGTGTGTCACAGCAGTGCTAATTGCGTGACCAGGTTAGATACCATAACCAAACCTGTGATTATGAAATAAAGTCTTCCACACTAGGCACACACTCGTAAGCAATTCAGTTAGAGAGTGGAACCCAAGCCATCGTAGTCTTGGGTTGTCCCCTTTCATCAAAATAAGAAACCTCCCGATATGCCAAATCTTTTCCCTCACCGATTTCTTTTACAACCTTTGGTTTAACTCGCTAAACTTGTGTTAGTTTAAAAGAGTTGTTTGTAAAAGACTTAAAGTTTGAAATAATTTTATGTTTAAGATCCGGAGGGAAAGATTGAGGTTTTGATGTGTTGGTCCTTTTCATCTTTGAATCATGTGAAACCGGCTTCACATGTGGAGATCTGGATTGAAAGTTTTTCATCTGATCTTTCAAAGACATGTGATTTTACCATTTGATCCTGAGAAGCAATACTGGTTACCTTTACCGTCTGGATCGTGTCGTTCCGGGCATTGCTTGAGCACATGACCTTCTTTTCCACACTTAAAACAAGCCTTGAATGGCTTTTGAGACTTTGAAGTTCCGTGTGATGCAACTAAGGGTAGGGATTGCTTTGAGCTTGACTCAGCATGTTGACAAACGTAAGGTTCGACAACTTCAGATGATCTTTTGACCTTTGACTCCCTAAGACTTTCATTTATCTTTGATTTATCATCTGAACTTGAGCAATCTTCTATAAGCAAGTCTTCCTCAAGTGAAACTTGATTTACTAGACTTGCAGAGTCATTTGGGGCTGTTGCTTCTTGAACACCCGATGGTTTAGAGTTTTCAAAATTTTTACTAGCATCTGTTACTGAAGTTTCCAAGTCATTTGAGCTTTCCCATTCTTGGTATGACTAAAAGTCTGACTCGCTTTGAGAATTATTGCTGCATGATGGAGTAAACTCTAGAATTTCTTCAGCTAAGAACTTTCCAAACCTGTTCTTTTCAAAAGCGGGCATAAAAACAGGTGGTACACATATAGATTTGTTATTACAAACAGAAGATTTTAAGTCAGCACATTCAATACTCATGTCACAAGCATCAAATTTAGGTCTACGCCTATTACAGTTATCCATCTTAGTTAAAGATTTATTACATTTATCCCGAATAAAAGTTTTGTTTGTTTTACCACAGTTCCTAGCGAACCAGTTAACAATAGTATAATTGTCGCCTGAATACCCTATTCCTATTTTCGTGCCACCACATTCCTCATCGCACACATCCTCCTCACGCTCAATTAGATCTGCATTGCTTTCAGAAACGTTAGTATTTTTTCATTTTCACAATCGACACTTTGAGCAATTAAATCATTTTTATCAGTTAAATCGTTTTCTGGATGAGGAGTTGGCATGGGTACATAGTTTTTGCTGTGAGGAGGTGAAAGATTCTTCTTTCATTTCCAGGCTTATCTATGTACCCAATGCCATCTTTCACGTATGTCGGTCGTTGGCAGTTTTTAATATCAACCAGTGCCTTCTTGCTTGCATTCCATTTGTTGATGGTGATTTGCAATTTATTGTTTTCATTTTTAGATTTCTTGATTGTTTCAGTTAAATCATTTATAATGAAATCTTTTATGAAAACAAATTCTTTTAAAGTTTGCATTTAAGCTCATGTTGAGTTCAACTTTCTCTGATATGCAGCTTGATTCTGTTTTAGTTCTTTGTTAAATTGCAAAACTCTTTCTTTTTCTCTAATTAGGTCATGGTTGAGGGATTTATAGTGAGCCACGACGTTAACACACAGTTGTGAGCACAATTTCACTTTGAATTCATAGGGTATGATGTTTACCAAGTTTTTTTCTTCTTTCTCTTTGGCGGACTCGACTTTCATTGTTGCTTCAGGAGCTTGATCTTTTTCTTTCTTAACACTACTACTAGCTTCCTTCTTCATAGCTTAAGCATCACCGACCACAATAGGCTTTTCTTTAGACTGTGGAGCCTTTGTAGAGCTTGCGGAAGCATTAAAGTAAGATGCACTAGCAGCTTGAGAGTTTGAACCACTGAAGGTTATGGGGGCAAAGAATGCCAAATTTTTGGGAGCAGTAGCGGTAGCAGCAGATTGTACAGGTTTCTGGGAGTATCCTGCCTGATTCATTTCTATCTTGAGCACAACCATTTCAAAGGCCTTTAGTGTGTTGATCAGATCCGAGAGAGTGACTGGAGTTGTACTGCACAAGAAGGTTCTTCTGATCATCATGCACTGTGAGCTCCATTCTTTTGGAAGGGAGTCCAAAAGCTTCTTGATTGAAGTAAGTTAGTGATGGGATTACCAACTTTCTTCATTTTTGTCAACATGTTTAGAAAACCACTGATGTGATCTGACAGATTTTCTCCGCGAATACTTCCAAACATATCATTTCTGAACAAAATCTTGGGTTCAAGTGTTGGTTTTAAGTTCAACTTGTGCAATGCGGGTTAACTAGTTAAGAAACATTTTTTTAATAAAAAAAATTTGTATGAACTCGAGACCCGGTTCGAATTACTTTGAAAATATCCATGTATTAACTTCAAATTTTAGTAGCACTTGGCCAAATAAACTTGAAACACCTGACCTGGTTAAATTTTAAGAGCACAAATTAATTCTAAAATGTCCAAAAATAAACTTCAAACTCCCGACCCAAAACTGATCAAAATTCTAGGCACACAAATAAAAACTTCAAGATCTGGTCCAACTTTGATACCAACCCAACCGTAGAGTGTTAAAATTCAAGTTCAATTTGTTTTACTCTACTCTTACATGGCCATTTGACTTCATTAAAATTAGATGGCCCAACATTTCTTTTCAGATGAAATTAATCTTAGTTTTGACAATGTTATTATTATTTTTAAACCTTTTCAAATGCACCTCAAATTCTAAAGTCCATGGCAAACCAATAAAGAATAAATCCTATGAACTTTAACGATGGATTAATTTGTTTTCAGATTTTTTTTGTTAGACTTTTTCAATTTGAATATATATTTCCAAGAACTTCTAAAGCTGAATAGATCCCCTTTTATCTCTTTTGATTTCAAAGGCTCCAACATATACTGATGGGATTTCAAACTAAGGTTTACCAGATTTGATATATGTTTTTTTAATAAAAAAATTAAACCCTAATAGTCAAAACATTTCCAGCCGTTGGTTCCTTTATCCTAAATAATATCACATCAGCCAACTAAACCCTAACATTTGTAAGTCAGCCGCCACCCTAGTCTCTCTTTCTATGAGAAACCTAAACCGTAAAAGACTATGGAGCCGCCACCTGCTTCTCTATATCTCTCTAAAACACATAAGCTACCATCTTTCTTCAACTTTCCTTTGAACAACACAAGCAACAGATTAGAGGTGGTTGTTTATGGTAGAGTCGGAGGGTGATAAAGATGGGTGGTGGTGTAAGGAGGTTCGAGTGGGTAGTAGTGATGATGGTGTGATTGTAAGGGTGGAGGTCGGAGTTCACAATGTTGTTATGGTGACGAGAGCAAGTTGTGGTGGTGTTTGTGGTGGTTGTTTACGGAGGTGCGGTGGAGGTATTGCGGTAATGGGGAGTCGGGTTTTGGTAGTGATGAGTGGAAGTGTTGATGATGGTATTGGGATGGTGATGTTTAAAAAGAGGTGATTTGTAGCGAGGTTGTAACTGTGTATAGTGGTGGATCGGTGATGGTGATTTCTGGAAAAATACAAAAGATGGCAACGGTGGTAGGGAACAGGGTCAGATCTGCAGTGAACAGACAAACAAAATGGAAACTCGAAAATCTTTTCCTTTTCTACTCTTTTCTTTAAATACGCTGGCACAAAATAAGACGACATAATAACTTTATTGAAAACTAGTGACTTATCGGGGTGTTTACCAAATACGCCGGAGAAGTTGAACTCGCGTTCAAGATTTAAAGTCACTGGAAAAGTGTTAGTACGTTGAAAAAGTTCACCGGAATGATAAAAACAAATATCTTCAAAAAAAAAACGCTCAGATCTTGAATACAAACGCCCAGGTCTGTTTGAAACCCCTAAAACTTGCCCAAAAACCTACTGATCCGATTCGAAACCCCTTTATGTTATATGAAATTTCACTCTAAATCTTTCTAACAACACTACCATCAACATTCAATCAACAAACAAACAATTTAAACCCTTTTAAAAACAAGATTTTGAAGAAAAAGTTAATAAAGTTAAAAACCCTAAAAACATCAAAACTTTTCAATTTTTAGGAGGAATTTGGAGATTGTTAAATACCAAAGCTCTAATACCAAATTGTAGGATCAAATCGAGCAAAAAATTTGATTTTGTATAAGAATCAAAGATGAACAAACTAAAAAATATAATTTTAAGATCCTTAATTGATTTGCAAAGTATGAATACAATTTAGCCCCAAATCTCTCTCTTTGTGTGTTACCTAAAGCCTAATATCTCATTATATTTATAGCATAAACACACTTAGGCAAATTACATTTAGGTCCCTGGAGACAATAACTTACCAAAAGTAGCACTAAACATGAAAACTAATTAACTAAGATATTAAATATATTTTGTCTAAACAAAATATATTTAATTAACAAAAGTAATATAACTATTAGATCTTGAACTTCCACGTGCCAATTCATTCTTCGATCTTCTTGTGTCGACTTGCGCGTTGACTTTTACTTGTTGGCGTTAACTTTGTTGACTTGATTCGTTGATAACATTAGACTACACGTTTAGATCCAACAATCTCCCCCTTAGGCTAATGTTATCAAACTCTTGTATCATCTTTAGAACCGTCAACTTCATGCATGTTGTGATCTTCAATTTGGCAAGCTTCAATCTCAATTTTAGATCCAACAAGTAATGTATACAAAACCCCACATATCAGTTGTAATTTAAGAATACAAAGACTTAATCACAGTAAATACAACTTGGAAAACATTAGGGTTTTGCAAATCATTTGAGAAAAAGAGAATGCCTCACTTTGCAGGTTTAGGTTTTCAGTAATAGCCTTCTGGTCTAAGTCTTGGGTTCCGAATTAAACACAGAATGCAACACGTATTAGTGTATTAACCCATTTCTACTTTAACGATCATCACGAGATCAAAACCACAACGTAAATGACAAAGCATAGCCTTATTCAGGCAGCACTTAAACCTCCGTTGAATTGTTTATAGATCGATTAGACAGGGTATCGTACCAGTGATCGGGGTTAGTACGCTGACTACGGAGCAGAATTTAGGGGTTTAAGGCCTTCGGTTATTCGAACAGGGCTTCGAGAGAGAAAGAGTATTGATTTTAAGATCCATTTGGTGCACTGAAACTCGGCCCACAGCTGCCCTTATATAGCCAAACTGGGATTCTCCCTCACGTCTCGCTAGAATCAAGGGTCTCCCCCGCGTGGCGCGACAGCTGCCTATTAGGGCTAGGTCAGCCTCGTTAACCACATAGCTTGCCACATGGCGCGAAACGGTTCCGCGTGGCGCCAGGGAGGTCCAAAAAAAATTTCCGGTTCACGCTGGGTTTTTCGTACGTGTCCGAGGTTTCGATTATGGTTCTTTCTAGGGTATTTTGGGAGTTTTTACATCCTCCCCACCTTGTTTAGAATCTCGTCCTCGAGATTCACTGAAATAAGTGCGGATATTTTTGTTTCATTTCTGATTCTAATTCCCAAGTATATTCTGGTGCCCGTTTCGAGTCGCACTTTACTTTGACCAGAACTAATCTATTATGTTTGAGATTCTTAGCCTTCCTATCTTCAATTTGGAGAGGTTTCTCAATAAACTTTAATTTTTCACTTACCTCTATATCTTGAAGAGGTACCATCAAAGATTCATCAACTAAACATTTCCTTAGATTACATAAATGAAATACATCATGTATATCAGTCATTTCTTCAGGTAACTGTAGCTGATAGGCTACTGGTCTAATTCGCTTGATAACCTTAACAGGTCTAGCATACCTTGGGCTTAACAATACTTTGTCTCCAACTTGAATTTCCAATGGCTTACGTCGATTATCTACATAACTCTTTGACGATCTCGTCCTGTCTTTGAGATTCTAGGATCCGGCGGTTGTAGACGGAAGTTTAGACATGAAATAGAACTAATTAGGTAAATGTTATTAAGAAAAGAGTAGAAGCAGAGTAATAGTCATGAGTCATAAGCTTCCATTCATTCATACCGAAAGAGTATACATCTTTTCAAGCTGACAAAATTCTGGAGAAATTTCGCTAGCATTTCCCCTCTGGGAACTCCAAAACTTAACTTCTCATGAACACATGACACTATTTATAGACCTGACTAACCTCGTGCGATGTGAGACTTTTTACTTTGTATGAAGTGAACCTTATACACCATTCTCGTTGGCACTTAAGTCATGTGTTTGTATCTAATCTATATAATATTCAACACACGCTCTATCTAACCTATTCGCACAGTGACAGACATAATATGCACCAACAATTTCCCCCTTGGACGTCACTGTCGAAGCTTTATTTTGATCTTCAAATCTGAGAGTCGTGTTTGAATATTCTGCAACTTCAATTAGGTATTTGTTGAAGTCGTAGAACGCGTCAACAAATTCCCCTTGATTGATGATTCGGGTTTGCAAATTCTTTAATAAATTACCCCTGATATATTCCCCCCTGGAATAAATCTTCAGGTCTTTGTTTGCATGGTTCCTGACATCCTCTAATTTGCTTAACTATAATCTTCACAAATAATCACCAACTTTGAAACTGATCGATGCAGCATCTCTGTTTCTACGTTAACCACATCCACGTTCGGTTTTAGCGCACTCCTCTACTCGATCCTCTAATCTTCCAAAACCCAACCGGCAATTGAAAGAAACTTCGAACATCAAACTAATAAATTTCAAGTCTGTGAATACACGCAAAAATCTGAAATCCCATTTTCCGTAATCACATTTAAGCATACTCTTGAATGATTGATCAGCAAAACGGTAACCTCTTCAATTAGCAAATCTTCATTAGATAACAAATTATCTGGTAACACATTTAGATCTGAGAAACATTCATCCATGATCAGAATCACATTCTTCCTCTTCAGTCACGATAACAGATATATAGTCTTCTCCACTAGACCGGCATCAACTTAATCAACAAACATCATCATTCCCTGGCGGTTAGTCCTCCTCTGCCTGAAGACTAAACAATCTGACACCTTAGACTATTATCGAGCATTCGTGAACACCCTCTGATATCTTGACTAAGCTCAATTAACAGTTGATTAAGTGCTTGACAGAAAGGAATATTTATAAGACTTTGATTTGCACCAGTCATTTAATACTTTAGCATAGACGTCATGGACAAGAAACGTACCAGCGATCACGTCTAGAATCATTGTTGCCTCCTATGCAGTAGGTACGAATGCTCGTGCGTTCTTTTTAGCTTCGTCTGTTGCTTTTGCCTTGTTGACAGGTGCTTTCGCTAACTTTGGGCAATTTGGTTGGATGTGACTAGTTTCTCCACGGTTAAAGAAAACGCTTGATTTTCTTCTACAATGCTCTTCTTTATGTCTAGGTGATTTGCAAAAGTTTTAGTACCAAGCACATCTCCCAGAATGCTTCTGTTTGCAAATTCTACAGAAAGGCGGTGAAAATGACTGACCTGCTCCTTTCCTCCTGTAGGTATTACCAGAACGAAATTCTTGGGTAATTTTCTAGGCTAATTCCTTCTTCTTATTTTCTTCTCTTGTGCGTATTAATCCATTAGTCAAAGTATTGGCCAGTTCAATTGTTTCCTCAATAGTCTGAGGTCTAACTGCCTTGACGATATCATGGATTTCACTAATTAATCCCCAAATATAACAAGAAATTAGCACATGTTCTGGCGAAGCCCAGGTTGGTACCATTCTTGTGTATTCGATGAATTTTGTCATATACTCACGACAATTCACATCAACCATTCTATGATTTAGGAACTTATTAGCCATTTGTTCCTTCTCGTGAGGAGGATAGAATTTCCTTTCTTTCATTTCCCTAAATTCCCTCCAGTTCATGGCATAGGCCATGTCACTTCCTTTTGCCTGAAGAATCGTATTCCACCATTCTAATGCCTCATCTCTAAAGAGATTAGAAGCATACATTACCTTATCTTCTTCAACACATTTACTGATTTTAAGAACAGCTTCAGTCATTTCTAACCATCGTAGAGCAGCCATGGCTCCTTCAGTGAGAAAATCTTTATAAGTACATCTGGAAGTTATTGCCTTCATTTTCATAGGAGATTGAGCTTTGATAATAATACCATTATCTCCATTGACACAGTGGCTAAAATCATTGCTACTATTACCTTTGCTACTCACAGCTTTCTTATTATCTATGGGCGCAACGTTTCTAACAGCTTTGATAATTAAGGGTATTGCGTCAGCTCCCAAAGTACTTTATTCTCTATGACACTTTTAATTTATCCAAAGAGTTTTCATGATTGTTCTAGACCAACTGATTAACTTCATTCAATATCTGTATTCTCAGCACATTTCAAATATTAATATCACAGAATAAAATAATCAAAAATTCATGAATACAATTAGTCAGAGAATATTATCAAAATCGTTGATCATTGCGATTTTTACTCTTTTATATATTATGCTTCGTATATCTTACATACACTACCATATATATATATATATGGGATGGATCATGAGAAAACTAGTTTAAATGAGAAAACAAAAAAACTAACTAAAAAGCCAAAAAAACGTATCAATTTTTCTTATTTTTTTTATTAAAATTCGCTATATATATTATATAAAAAAACTTTTTAAAAAAAGACTAAAAAAAGCATATAATGCACATGTGCAACATAAACATATAATGCACATGTGCAGTACAAGTTTTTTTTTGAAAAAAAAGTTTTTTTATACATAAGATGCAGTGATTTTTTATAAAAAAATTGTAAAAAATAAAAATAAAAAAATTTATATGTTTTTTATGCTTTTTTTGGTTTTTTTTAGTTAGTTTTCTAGTTTTCTCATTTATATCTATTTTCTCATGATCCTCTCCATATATATATATATATATATAGGGGAGGGTTTATATTAGAACGCTAAATATCGTGAGAACCGTGAGAACGAATGAAAAAACCACTAAAACTTGGTAAAAACAATTCAAATTCAAAATTTCTTTTTACACTTATCAATATTATTCGAATACAATGTTAGAAATTAAACTTACACGTTTAAATTTACGTGAATTCGTAAATAGTTTTTTACACATGTGTTTGTTTGTCATTTACACATGTGTAAATTTGTTATATTTACACATATGTAAAAAATCTAATAAGAGTGATTTTGAGAAGAGAAATGAATTATTTGATGTTGTAAATTCTTATTTTGATGTTGCATTTTAATTACAATGAGGTTTGTATTAAAAATTGATTTTTTCATTTGTTCTCACGGTTCTCGCAATATTTAGCGTTCTCAAGATAACCCTCCCCTATATATATATATATATATATATATATATATATATATATATATATATATATATATATATATATATATATATATATATCAGTTTTAGTTTTTTTTCCTGTACACAAAACATAGAAAGTACATTATACATACATATTTATATACATATATATATATATATATATAAGGTTAATTCCGGGTTCAAAAGTGATGTTCCCTCTCGTCGTATTTCCAGAGGAGATTCTCTCCCATAGTGCGGAATCGGTTGCTAGTGTCCATCAGCTCCTCCATAGTGGCGAATCTGCCACATTTTCGGGGTTCGTTGTGGGATATACTGGGGGTGCGGGTTGGTAGTTTAGGTAAAATGGAAAAAGGGTCATTCATTAAGTTTTGAAACACACCAGTCGTTGGTCCACCATTCCTCAATTGGGTTTTGAAGTGGTTGTGGTGGCATGATTGGTTCTGGGTTCATTGGTTCTGGTGCGTAGGGTGGCATATTAAGGTTGACGTCATTGGTTATTAGCCTGAACATTCACAGTTGGCCACGCGTTTGTCTAATTCTTCCAAAGTTAGTGGCATGGGTGCTGAGTTTGAACTTTCTCCTTTAATTGGGTTCCCGGATGGTTCTCAACTTCGTTTGGGTGTTGTTGTTGTTGGGTTTTTCTTCTTCCTTTTGTCCTTTTTTTACTTTCCAATCTAATCTTCTCTTTTTAGGGGGTGCTCTATCTAATGGTTGAGCCTGAAATATCATTGGTTTGTCTTTATCTGCTTCGTATCCGGTTTGTGTACCGGCCTAATCTTCATCCATATCTGAATTATTAACTAATATTGTAATCACAGAATTAAGATTTTTTATATTTGTTTATATCTTTCAATTACCCACAATACTTGTCAC
Organism: Scalesia atractyloides; assembly: GCA_947069175.1. Lineage (NCBI taxonomy): Eukaryota > Viridiplantae > Streptophyta > Magnoliopsida > Asterales > Asteraceae > Scalesia > Scalesia atractyloides. Next base: position 38,110,267 of record CAMTDV010000030.1, read on the forward strand.
TCGCCCATTTCGGTGACTGTGGTCATATTACTATTGGCTAACCCTTTGTCCAATAGTAAAGCTTATCAAGAAATGTATACAAAACCACACATACCGACTGTAATTTAAGAATACAAAGACTTAATCACTGTAAATACAACTTGGAAAACATTTAGGGTTTTGCAAATCATTTGAGAAAAAGAGAATGACTCACTTTGCAGATTTAGGTTTCAGTAATAGCCTTCTGGTCTAAGTCTTGGGCTCCTAATTAATCACAAAATACAACATGTATTAGTTTATTAACCTAACTTTAACGATAATCACCAGATCAAAACCTCAACATAGATGACAAAGTATAGCCATATTCAGGGAGCACTAAAACATCCATTGAATTGTTTATAGATCGATCAGACAGGGTATCGTACCAGTGATCGGGGTTTGTACGCTGACTGCGGAGCATAGTTTAGGGGTTTAGGGGCTTCGGGTAACAGGGTTTTGAGAGAGAAAGAGTATCGATTTTAAGATCGATTTGGTGCACTAAACTCATCCCACGGCTACCCTTATATAGCCAAACTGGGATTCTCCCGCACATTGCGCTAGAATCAGGGGTTTCCCCGCGTGGGGCAACAGCTGCCTATAAGGGCTAGGTCAGCCTGTCAACCACATAGGCTTGCCACGTGGCGCGAAACGGTGCCACGTGGTCTGGTACTCTCCCGCACGTCGCGAGAGAATCAAGGATTTTCTCATGTAGCACTAGGGAGGTCCAATTTTTATCCGTTTCACGCTGGGTTTCGTCGTGCGTGTCCGCGGTTTCAATTATGGTTCTTTCTAGGTTATTTTTGGAGTTGTTACACGTATATAATCAAATACGCATACAAAACCATTTGGGCTTTAGGCGGTGGGTCGATAGGTATGTGGGACGGGGTGAGCTGGTTTGGTTTGGCTCGAGAATGGAACAAAGGGGTGGGGTTGGGCCAATCCTACTTGAAGTGGGTGTGAGGTTTGCATAACGAATTTGGGTTTCGGGTTGGGCCGCCAAGCTCGTTTGGCCCGGCGTGGCCTCGGGTTTTGTTGCAATCGGTTGCCGTTAGAATATACATTTTAATAACAACTAGTTATAACCGACATATGTTAATTACATTTTATAAAACTTTAAAATATAAAGAAAACCAAATCAGGAAAAATACCTGATTTTACAAGATGTCACAAAACCGTCTTGTATACACCCTTAAATTCACCAACCTAAGTGTTGTGTTCTCTGCCGTATCGCGTGGGCACTTAGCATGCTAATAATATACTTTGGCTAAAAATCTTTACATGAACTGGTTTGTACTTATTTGATATCCTTACACATTTAACTTGATTTTATGAGTTTATTGTTATGAACTCAGTTAGCTTTATAGTTGATGTATGTTTTGAGCGTATATTTTTTTCAAGTGGATGTTAGGAAGCGTTGAAACTCTAAGGTGGGTAGATATATGGAAGTCTTAACACTTATGACTCGAGTGGTCTGATACATGATTTGTCCTTTTTTTATGTTTAAGCATTTAGCATGTTTTCCTGAACTTATATAGTTCAATTTAAGATTGTATAGAAGTTTTCAATTCTGCTGCAAAGTCCGATATCAATGTGTCATAATTTAGGTCCCGCTTTGGTGAGGTGTAGACAATCATCAATCATTTTTCACATATATACGATGAAAATCATAAAAATAAATAGGCTACATTCAAAACGCTATAAGTGAAACACCATATTGACTAAAAACTAAAAAAAAATTGAAATGAATGGACGAATACAAACAAACCTATCAGAGCTCCTATACCTTCTCAACCACCACAAGAGGTTGTAGGCTTGTTCCATCAATAGATATCACTTAACTTGCTCAATAATAGGTACATATTGTTAGACCACACGGTGTGGACGTTTTTTGGGTGTTGTGGCATTTCCATGCTGTGAACACTAGCCCGCCAATGGCGTGGAGGACGGCATGGTGTTGAAGGCGGTGAGTTTTCCACCGGTGTGGAGACATTTTGAAATGTAACATAGCGCATATTGATTGTCCATGGACATTAGCTGTTATCAACCAATGGTAGGTTTTTAAAACACTTTTGTGCCCATAGGGGCGAGACAACCCGAACCGTGGACGCGCTTTCTTCTCATATTAGGACTATCCGTTTGGATATTGGAAGATCGGAGATGATGCACACCGCGATGGAAAATGCAGGTGGTGACCTTGGGGAGGACGACATCATACAAGTCGCCCTCATCAACTTCACGCACGACTACAATTTCGAATTCAAACACGTTTCGGCGTGGCAAATAATTAGATTGTTTGTTTAAAATTTTTATATTTGTAGGTTTTATTTTAATTATGTAATGTTTTTTTATTTTATTTCATGTGGTTTTTTTTATTTTTAAATTATGTTATTTTTTTTATTTTTAAATTATGTAATGTTTAATAATTAATGTTATTTGTTTAATAGTATCTTAGTGTGTTTTTTAGATTAAATAGATTATATTGGGTCAATATTTGGGGAAAACGCTCCAAAGTGTGAAAAAGGTAAGGACGATTGTCTGCCACAAGAGCATTCTTATTTGTGGCTAGAATTGATGTGGTGGTATTTTTGTAAATAATTTCAAACATGTGCGGGCTTCATCCAGGGTAAAAGGTAAATTGTCCATATACATATCCTTACAAACAACACCTAACATATAAACTTCCAATAAAAACCACTGTTGTAGGTCCCCGGGACGGCGGTTCTAGACGGAAGTTTGGGTAAATATAACCGATTCGGTAGAATGTTATTAAAGAAAGGAGTAGAGACAGAAATAGCGGAAGCATCATTTCATTCATACCGAAACAGCATACATCTTGTCAAGCTTGCGGTAATCCTGGAGAGATTCCGCCAGCGTCTCCCTTCAGGGAGCCTCCAAAAATTTGCAAAACACTAAACACACAACAGATATATATAGGGATGAGCAACTCGTACGAGGGATGTCTCACTCGTACGAGGATGTCATCCGTACGAGGATGTCATCCGTACGAGGGATGTCATCCGTACGAGGGATATCTCACTCTTACGAGGTGACACTTTTGTTCATCACACGTTCGTACTTGGATCGTTTGTTCGTATCTAGTCTATACATTATTCAACACACGCTCTATCTAGCCTATTCGCATAGTGACAGGCACAAAGTGCGTCAACAGTTTCCCCCTTGTCCGTTACTGTCCAAGCTTGATCTTGATCTTGATCTTGATCTTGATCTTCAAATCTGAGAGCCTTGTTTGAATATTCTGTAACTTTAATCAAGGCATCTGTCGATGTCGTAGCACGCGTCAACAAATTCCCCTTTTTGATGATCCGGGTTTGCATTATCAACTTTAAGCAACATTCCCCCTGAAATAATTTCCTCCAGGAATTAATCTTCTGGTCTTTTGTTTGCACGGTTCCAACCTCCGCTGATTTGCTTAATCGACAAATTTTCTTTAATGATCACCAACTCAAAAACTAATCAGAGCAGCTTCTTTGTTTCTTCGTTAATCACATCCGCATTCAGTTTAGCGCATTTCTCTTATGCTCGATCCTCTGATCTTCAAAACTCAACCGGCAATTGATAGAAACTTCTAATCACCACAACATAAACTTCAAATCATTGAATACCCGTGAAAATCTGAAATCCCGATTTCTGTAACCATGATTGATCAGCAAATCAGTAATCTTCTTAATCGGTAAATCATCATCGGAAACAAATCATCTGGTAACACATCGAATCTGAGAAACATTCTTCCATAATCAGAATCACATTCTTCTTCTTCAGTCAGAATAACAGATATATAGCTATCTCCACTGGATCGGCACAACTTTTTCAACAAACATCATCATTCAACGACGGTTAGTCCAAGAAGAACAATTCATTTGCCTGAAGAACAAAATGATACCTAAGGCTATCCTCGGTCATTCATGTATTGTAACATATCTTGAATAACCTCAGATCTCCTTGGCCATTTCCGGAACAACGAGCTAGTTCCTGTCCGTCTAGATCCCAATCGAAGATCAAGACTTTAACCCTTAAGCATCAACCTGTATCATAATCTAAAAATTCTGAACTTTCTTTGATTACGAAATTCCAAATTTATAGTCTATTTCGTGAGCAACTGCTACACTTCTTTGTCTGAAAGATCCATTATATCTTCTTCTTTAGTTATGAAGTGCAAATATGTAGCCTTCCTCAGACGCCCCGACGCAACTAAAACTACAAAACATCCTCCTCTCCTGGACAACAATCTGGAAAATAGTTCATTTGCATTGTAGAGTTAAATTGGATACAATGTACCACTAAGCAGCCGTGTGTGCATCCGCAAACGTACGACTACCAGGCATCAACTTGGTCACGACCCTCGAATCCGATAAACAACTTCGCCAAGACTCGATTATGCAACCCCACTTTACGAAAAGTAGACATCAACTATATCTCATCAATAATGAATCTAGATTCTCTGTATTTCCCAGATAATTTTCAGTTGGAGCCACCCGAATACTGTTGCATGGTCGCAAAATTCAAAAATGCTGGAATCTCCATATACATGTGAATATTTTTATTCCCCCTAATTTTTGCAAATTCTGACCGTACCAAATTTTTCACTGAAATTCCCCCTCAAATATGGAAAATCAGTTTTTGACAAATGCAGGTTTGACGTTAAGGCTCGTTGATAGTCACTATACCAAATAATAAACATTCTGTACCGGTATCAATGACTACCCCTATATCTTCAACGTTTTGTGACCGTATCTTCAAATCTATACTCTGAAGCTCCGGACGGTGTCCCCGAACATCCCGTATCGGTCATAAAAATCTAAAAAAAATTCTATCACTAAAATTTTTTTGGATACTTGTCTCGTCAAAACGATCAACAAAATTTTTCATGCCCGCTTTTTAGGCACCTCACGCTTCATACGAGGAGGTCACTCGTACGAGCATATCATCCGTACGAGGAGGTCATCCGTACGAGGATGCCATCTGTACGAACATGCCTGGTTACGTTTTTCGATCCAGAATCTTCATTCCATCGAATTTCAAGATGATTTTTACACAGATCTAGTCGATAATCAGTTTTTAACAATCCTATGGTTTCAATTTTACGTTTTGTCCGTGGATTGTTCGTTTATTTGATGTTTTATTCTACAACCCCTCCTAAGTTCATAATTCATGAGCATAGGTAATTAATTAACTGTTAGATGGAATGCATCAGTACCGTAGCTTTGATGCTAGTTGTAGGTCCCTGGGACGGCGATTCCAGACGGAAGTTTGGGTAAATATAACTGATTCGGTAGAATGTTATTAATGAAAGGAGTAGAGACAGAAACAACGGAAGCATCATTTCATTCATACTGAAAGAGCATACATCTTGTCAGGCTGGTGGTAATCCTGGAGAGAGTCCGCCAGTGTCTCCCCTCAGTGAGCCTCCAAAAATTTGCAAAACACTGAACACACAACACATATATATAGGGATAAGTAACCCGTACGGGGGATGTCTCACTCGTACGAGGGATGTCATCCGTACGAGGGATGTCATCCGTACGAGGAGGTCATCCGTACGAGGAGGTCACTCTTACGAGGATGTCATCCGTACGAGGGATGTCTCACTCGTACGAGGTGACACTTTTGCTCATCACACATTCGTACTAGGGTCGTGTGTTCGTATCTAGTCCATACAATATTCAACACATGCTCTATGTAGCCTATTCGCACAGTGACGGACACAAAGTGTGTCAACAACTGTTGATACACGATGTCTATCGTCTTTGTCTTAGGTCTAGTTGAGTTGTAATAGGTTGTTAGATTGTCATGAATGAAGTTTGTTATGTATGTTACCTACTTTGTACGAAGTGCAATTCGTACGAAGTGAACACTTCGTACGAATTGATGTCACTTGCGTGAAGTGTGTGTGTGTCTATAAATAGTCTCAAGGTTCATTTCAATGTAAGAACTTTTGGAGATTGAAAGCAAAGCTCTGTTGGATTTCTAGCACGTTGTAGATGTGAATCAGTTGAATGAAATCAATCATTTAAAAGTATATCTTGTGTAATCGTCAATGATTCATAATATTTCCGCGATTATGGACTAGATAACAAATTAGGTACCTTTGCTAAGGAGGAAATCAATCCTACAACCGCCCTAACTTCTACGAAAACGCGAAGACTTATATCATGGCGTCTGAAGATCAATCACGATCCAAAAATGGAAAAAAAGTGAGTTAACTGGGTTATAGATTGTACTAGTTGATTGATGATATTGGCATTTTAATTTCAACAATATCTGTGTAGATTCTAGAGAAAAGGACACTGGAGAGTCACCTCATGGTAAACACCAAAAAATCGACGAACAAATGAAGAAGGCAACATCAAAACAAGGTTATCGCTACATTTGTCATTTAAAACGCCAATGTATTGTTACTATGAACCTTCAACATGTTAACGGTCTTGTGTTTTTGTAAACGCCATATGAAGGATAACTTTTAAAAATATTTGTCCTAAAAAAGCAAACTACTGCTATGTTGTATTATATTAGTTTTTAACTATATACAGGATTTGCTATGATGTGTTACTATAAAACTGTGAAAACTTTGTGAAATGTGTAAACGCCATAAGCATATAACTTTTGTTATAATCGTTACATTTGTGTCATTCAAAACACCAACATATTGTTACTATGAACCTTCAACATGTTCACTGTCTTGTGTATTTGTAAACGCCATATAAAGGATAAATTTTAAAATATTTGATCTAAAAAAGCAAACTACTAGTATGATGTATTTTATTAGTTTTTAATGCCATATAGGATGTGTTATGATGTATTGCTATAAAACTGTGAAAACTTTGTGAAATATGAAAACGCCATAAGCATATAACTTTTCTACTTGTACATATAGACTTTGAAAACGCCATATAAGATCAATGTAAAGATGTTTGTGGAAACCCTAATGAATTTTATCTTCTTTTCAGCAATGATCGTTTGAAGGTAAAGATAAAGATACACGTCAAGAAGAGAAAGGCTTTGAGCCAGGATGTTGAGGTTCATGACGAACCTTATTATCAGTTCAGTGGGGCTAGAGTTTTATTAAGGGTGAAACATACAAACTTGACTGGTTGGTTTGCCAATTTTAATGCAAATAAAATACGAACAGTATAAAAAATGGGATTTGGTGTTGCCCTGAAAATGAAGATAGACAGTATACCAACAATGCTTGGGTACTGACTCGTGCAAAATTACAATGAAGAAACAAACAATTTAAATATCGGTAACCATATGATACATATCAGTGCGGAGTTGATACACTCTTTAACGGGTATACCAAATGGAGACGTAGTCGTGACGGCCAAAAGATCATCAAAGACCGACAATGTAAGGGCTGAATGGAGAGGACGGTTTATAGGGATAGGCTGGATCAAAAGACCAGGTGTGAAGGCATACTTTGAAGACATTTTACCTAAGATAGACGATTATGGGAGAAACTTCCGTCTAAATTTCCTTGTTTCATTCTTTACCATCATTGGGCATGCAAGTGATAACACTGTTGTAAACCAACAATTTTTGTACAATGTTGAACCAAACATTGAAATCAACAAAATGAAGTGGTGTGATTATCTAATTGAGTGTTTACAACAAGCAAAAAGTGCATGGACACCAATAAAACATTTCACATGGCCCTTGATCGTACTTGCGGTATGAAAAATATTTATACAACATTGTCCGGTAAATAAAAACTTGAAAACTAATATCTTTTATTACAGCTTGCTTTGGTAAATGATTCTTGCGATAGATAAAGGTTAAAAAGAAAAGAAGGTTACCCAATTGAGTGGGTCATTGTGAGAATTCTGGAAATGTTCAAGAATGTATTGATGAAAAGCATTCTGGGGTTGGCAAAAAAGGCCATGATGTGAAGGCTGCAAAGAAACCCACTTTTAGGAAGACTAAAAAACCGCATTTTGAAGCAGTTGTACAAAAAACCCCGGAAAAAACAAGAAAACTTAATTTGAATCGGTGGTTCATAAAGATGATATGATGTGGAGAATGAAGATGATGATGGTGATAATGAAGATGAAGATAATGCTGATAATGATAATGAAGATGAAGTTGATGATGTTGATGGTGAGGATGATGCTGATTTTGATCATGATGTTCCCCGCAGTCATATAGAATACAACCCTAAAGTCTAAAACGCCATGGTTATTAGTGATGAGGAGGATGATGAGAATGAAGAAGCTTACATTCAAAGGGTTGTTGCAGATGATTTAAAGAGCCAAAATAGGATGTTTGAGGTATCAGCATCAGGAAATCATGTTTCTATACACAATCCTAACACAACATGATCAAGAAGAAGCTGGTGAGAAACATGACAACATTGGTGTGGAAAAAAACAAAATGTATAAAGCTGAAGAGGTGTGTTATACAATTAAAAATTTCACACACAAAAAAAGTAAAAAAATAAACGTCATGCTTAATTATATTTGATTCTCATTCGACAGGGAATGGTTGAAAAGTTAGATTGTGCCTACAAAGAGTTAGAGGAATTTTACAACAAGATCAAGGCTTTATTAAACCAATCAAAGGTTCAACATCCAAATAGCCTGTTAGTACATATTAAATATTCACAATGTATGGATTTGTTAAAAAGGATTTGAAAGATGTAGATGAGAATGCCAAAGAAGGGACAAATGAAAAAGAAGAGATGGATAATGATGTGGTTGAATCTGGAAACAATGAAAATGCCATGGTTCATGACCCACTTGCAGGAGAAGTTTAAAATGAAGGTGAAGGTGACTAAAAGGTCATGACTACAACTGAGGTTGCATGTGAAAGTGAAAGAGAGGGTGAGGGTGACATTGACCAAAACGTCATGTTTGTTGAAGGTGGAAATGCATGTAATGTTGCACTTGAGGTTGAGGCTGGTCATGGAGGTGAGGGTGGAGATAAGACTACAGATAGTGTTGAAGGTGGCAATGAAGAAGAATATATATGGTCAGACGAAAACGCCACTGATGAAGATGTTGATGAAAATGATATAACAAGCTGGATTGTGATTACAAGTGGGTTGGAGCATGAAATTTTAAGGTATAATGGTAAAAGAACAGTGTTTAAAAATGTGACTGAGATAATGGGTCTACAAAGACAAGATCTAGAACAGATGGTTCAAATGAAATGAGATATTGATTTCCCAAATATGGTGGAAGAAATAGTTAAAGCTTTGAAGAAGCACCTCGAACCTACTTCCAACATACCCAAGATCCCTGTATTTGATAAATGCCAAGGGATGACAAAAACAAGAATGAAGACCCTCTTATTCTCCAAACAGAAACACAATACAGTGAAACTTTCCTCTCTGAACTTGAAAACACCACACGTGCAGCCTTTGATAAAACGCCAAAAGATATACAAACGCCAGTGATCGAGACGCAGTTCAGTGATGCTTTCATATCTTAATTGGAACAAACTGAAAAGGAGATTATGATTGAGAATGTTGACCAACAGGGTGCCATGTTTGATAAAACGCCATATGAGCAACATAGTGAAACCCTAGAATCTGCTCAAAGTGAAGAAGGTAGGAAAACTCTCATGCAAAGACTTGAAGAAGAAGTGACACCCAAGAAACCAGATAGTCAAAACGCCAAGGTTATTGGGACACCAACATCAACTAGCAAAACCCCAAAGAACATATAAGATCAGGAAGAAGATGGGGGAGAGAACACACACCAGACATATGAAAGATGATTCAAAAGAATACAATTTTGAAAGCACAAGAAGGATGTGGACATGAAAAAGGTAACGGTGATGAAGATGATGAAGTGGAGGAGATTGTGATTAAAGATGGAAAAAGAAAGTCACAACCATCAGGACCATGCTTGTCCCCTTATCTTAGAAGGCCGGTAGTTATAAATGCAACAAGGGAGAAACAGGAGAACAATATTTCAACCTACATATTTACTAGATGTGGTAAACCAAGGTATGTACATTTCATTACTGAAAAAAAAACGCCATAGCTTGCATTTGAAAGGATAAAAAATGATATAGAAAACCTGCATGGTCAATAATCCATAAAACGCCATGTCTATGAAAACGCCATTTTTAGCCTAAGATAACCTGCAAGTTAAACAATGATAATAAAATGCCATAGTCTGATAATAAGTGCTATAAAAAACCCGCATGGTCAATAATCCATAAAAAGGCCATTGTTTTATGGTTACATGTTTATGAAAACACCATTTTTAGACTAAGATAGCCTGCAAGTTAAATAATGATAATAAAAAGCCATAAGTCGTAAATGTAACAATATTAGAAATGTAATGCTAAAACTTAAACACCATACAGTATTTTTTTAGGGATATAGTGTTCAGGATAACAGGTCAGCAGGATCTCACGAGGATTATATTTGAGAGCATGAGGCCAGGATTATATGCACACAATAGTTGTATCCTATTGGGGGCACATACTAAACTATTAAGAAAGAATTCAGGCCATTGAATCACCCTCAAGATTATTCTGCACAAATAATGATTGTAAGTGATTATCTTAATAACTTAAAGCCATAAAATTATCAGAATGTTTTATTATAATAAAATGTTCACATAAAAAGTTACATAATAGGCCCACATTTGAGCAATCAGAAGGCAACCAAAACAATGAATTCAATCGAAACATAAACACTATTTTGACAGATGCTCGCTTCAAAGATGATCTCAAAGATAGAAAGACAATCAATTATGACCTGGTCTTCATCCCAATAATATGGTCCAAACATTTCTAAGTTATTTGCTTCAATCTAAAATCATATAAAGTTGATGTCTTGGACAACAGTGTTGTTGAAGATACACTCAGCATTAAAGAAAAATATTTTGGTGTGGTTGGAAAAATGGTAACTCCCTTGAAATTTTTTTTATTATATTACTCCTCTTATTTAAAATGCAATACTGAGTTTGCAAAAAATGTCAAACTGGGTAGCGAAATGCTTTTGCAAACTACTTGATATCTAAAAATCACCCTAGTGGTCGAAGGATAAAAAGGGCCAAAATTGTGAGGAAGAAGATGGATTAGAGAACAAAGTCAAACGCCGTAGACTGTGGGATTTTACAATGATGCATATGGAAACATATGTGGGGAAGATGTCTGGTTGGGCATGTGGTTTAGCAAAAGAAAACACCCCAAATAAGACAAACCAAACGGCTAAATGACCTCAGGATCAAATACACAACAAAATCATACTGCATGAGATACATGAGAGAAGATAACAATTGGTGAAATCATTAAACAAATTCTTGAACTTAGGTCCTGAAATATTAACAGAATTGTACAAAACAGGATTGGCAAGGATTGAAGAAAGGATGGCCGCTGAAATATATTAGTTGGTTAAAACGTCATACTTATATGTTATTTTGAATTACACATGCATGCATGATTATGTTATGACACTATGCATGTTGTATCACTTGTATATTTTCTCAATGTTTCGAAACGCCATTAAAATAACACAATATAAGTTATATATGTTACATAAAAAGCCAAAAAAACTAGATTCATCAAATTTGACTGACCACGTCACCTTTTTCAATGTCAAATATAACAAATGCCAAAAAACATAAAAAAATTATAAAAAGAGAACATTTTCAATCTATATTATAAAACGCCAAAAAATTAGATTCATCATATCTGACTAGCCACATCACATTTTTCCAATGCCAATAGAGAAAACGCCAAAGAAACTAGATGCATCATTTCTGCCTTGCCAACCTCACCACTTTTACAGGACTAAAGCTAGCAATAAATAGTCACATCATACAGTACTTTCACTATAGTGAAACTACATTTTATTGTTTTGGTGCCAAAAAAAATTCAATCAATCCATTTTCTTGTTGTTGGCGCCAAAAGAAAACCATTATATAAGTAGAACAAGTTATAACTACTAAAACACTCCAATAAAACATACAACGCCAAACTAAAATAAGGAACAAAAAATGGCACAAGTTATCTCATTAAGGTTAGATCGATCAAATAAACGATTTGTTCTAAAGTTCTCAGATAGAAGAAGGGTGAGGGTCAAGACCATCAACGCCATACTTCGCATGGATGAAGTAGTCCAAAGGAATATTATTGTCATGGGTGTTTCAATTGCCAACCAATGTGAGAGAACTGATACGGTAAAAGAAAATAGAAAAGAAGATTTTAATAGGATGATGATGATGATTTTGAGCCACCAACCGGTTTGAGTTTGAATGAGCAATTGAGAATGGTGAGGGTGACTTGTAAAAATGGAGATGAAGATTCCTTGACAATGGACGAAGTGCTAAACACAGAGAATGTCCGCCTTCTTCAACAACTCTTAAATTTAATAGCTTCACCCGTTATCACAACCAGGACTGTGATTATGTTTAAATCGAGGATGTCTTTCAGGTTGAACCAGTTGAGGCGTTAAACGCCAATGTAGTTGATAATGATGAATCTAAGGAAAGTGATGAGCAAAGCGATGGGTACATCTTTGATGTAACCCCATTCAATAAAGATTATTGATTTCATTTGTTTTCTTTTTGGTTTATGTTGTAATGTTTGAGTAATTCTACGAATGAAATGTAATGAATGTATGAACGCCATGATATTAACTTTGATTCCTTTACTTATCAAAGCCAAAACTCTACAAAAGAAAACAAAACGCCATGTTTTGAGTTTTGTGTTTTGATTTCATTTGTTTAGTTTCGTTTCGTTTTTGTTGTAATGTTCAAGTAATTCTATGTATGAACGCCATGAACGTAATGATATTTACTTTGATTCCTTTGTTTATCCGAGACAAAACTCCATAAAAGAAAACAACACGCCATAATTTGAGTTTCGAACTAAACGCCATGAAAGTTTTCACGCCATAAACGAGCGCGGCGTGTGTGATAAAATGAATAAAATACGTAAAAAGACACAAACACCCCTCTCTCTGAATTGTCGCGCATGCCACATGTTGCTTTAGGATCCGTTCTCACCATTTTCACACTTTTCATTCGCACCCTGACATGTCGTCCACGTGTCGAATAACGCCTACTTTTCAAACCACTCCATATTGTATAGTCTTAAATCTCTATTACAAAGTAAGAGATTCTTGTAATTGTAGAATCTTAGCTTACTGAAACCTTTTCGGTAAATCTTAATAACTTTTTTTAAGTAACTGAACATAGTTATAAATTTAAAAGAAAAAATTCTCTTGAGAAGTTAAAACTTTTCATCTATATTATTTTGAAACAAAATGTGAGCTGGAGCACCTTTTGTTTTCATATTCAATAAAAATACTTTGCATTATGTGATCATGAAGACCTTAGTAGCATTGTTTTATCAACAACGTATTCATCATTATATAATCTAACGAAATTGAATTCGAAAACCCAACTCAAAAAACTGAGCCAAAGTTGAGTTCGAATCAGTTTGACATTCGGTTTTTCTTTTCAAATTATTAAACACTGTTATCTTACGGGTGGAAAGTTGAAATAAGTAAACTTGAACAACGTTCTCAAAGAAGACAATTTTGAAATAAGTACATTATCATAGGCATTAATTTATCTACGCTTAATTATTATGAAGTCGCCCACGAGATCAAAATTTCACGATCATGGACCTTACACGACTTCTACTCATCTTTGGCCCGACCTTCCGTTGTGGTTGAACTTTCCAACTTCTCCTCTTTAGCTTCTGTGGGCTCTGAAACATCAGTCGTAGATGGGTCAGCAGCCGATTTCTCTGGTGCACCAGCTTCAGGTTTCTTGATGGATCCAACCTTGACATACTTGCTCATGAACTTGTATTCCCAATCTTGCAACGCATCAAGCTCAAATGCACCAAGACCAGTGAGATCACCATTCAAGTCTTTTTCGTCAAACAACATCTTTGCAAGAGCTCTGCTAGCATCTTTTCCTGCAAACAGTGCGTATGGCCCACCTGGACCGTAGAACATCCTGAAACAAAGCGCACTAAATAACAGCAACAGGCACTTGAATTGGGAAATAGACTACTTGATCTAGAAATATAGACGAGTTGGGTAACGGGTCAAAATTAAAACTATGTTGATAAGGTTCAAAAAGAGGGGCAAGCTCTTTTGTAATTTGAAGTGAATGTTAGCCAAAAACCCCGAAAACAGAAGGTCGTAAATAACCTCTGCTCCAGACCTATCATTAACCTCATTCATGTCTTAGTAATTGAAAACCATAATACCTTACTATCCAGATTAACATAACTTTGGAGTCAAGCTTTTCCCGCAAAAAAGTAACAAAGGCATCCAATCCAATCCAAAAGTAGTCACCCCCAAAATCCAAAAATAAAAAAGGGTATCCCTGCTTTGCGAAACATCATAGATCTGAGCTTTGATGGCCATGAGAAGTGGCTTTTGGGGATCGTTACCGTCGTAGGCTTTCAAGTCCTCCTCGGAAATCTCGCCGAGCTGAACCGGCGGCGGAAGAGGCTGCTGCACATCTTCTTCGAAAGAGTGGGGCCTGTGTCGCTCGGACGATCCGCCGAGCAAAACGGAGAAGATGTAATAGACGGCGATTGCGGCAGCGACTACGGTGAAGAAAGCGTTGGGAGAGAGTCCGGTGTATGCTGTTATGGCTTCGGAAAGAGTCTCCACTAATTCAACACCCATGATTGATAATGCTGCTGGTGGGTGTGTCAATTCAATTCATTCCATTATCTATCAATTGCTACTTTCCTGATTTTTGTCCGTTATTCAGGCCGTGATTTTTTTTGAATGAAAATACGTATGGATTGATTTTCTAGCACGGTATCTCAATATTATGGTTTAATACATATTTATTTACCAGTGAATCAATGATCATTTGGCGGTTCTGGATTCAAGTCCATACAAGAGGGATTTATTACTAATTTGATGCTACTAACAACATACTAGCTGCTCATGGCTTTATAGCCTAGTGGCATCTTGGTGGTGTGATAAGACTTTGGGACCAATAGGTACTGGGTTCGATTCTCACAAGGGTGTTTTCCCATGTTTATTGGGTTTCCTCCTGAATTGGTGTGGCATTATGCCTAATGGAGATGGATATAATCGGGTGGTTCCTCTGGTGGCACGATGATACTCCAATGGTCCGTCAGTGATCCAAATTTGTCATTCAAAAAAAAACATACTAGCTACTAACCTGGTTAGCGACATCCTAACCGTAAGCCGTTCAAAAAAATACATATTTATTTATTGAAAACTACATGGTTGATGCTGAACTTTGCAAACAACTAACACATTTAGGCCATATGGAATGAGACTTTATAGGGGTGTGAAAAGTTTTGATAATGCTCTTACATCATTCCCTGTGAGTATTATAGGGGCATGAAGAGGGAGATACATTTCTAGAATAATGCACAATGAAGAGGAAAAACAGGAAACTAATAAATGAAAGTGCATTAAGAAGCCTTAACCATTACATGGAGCATTATGATGTTCATGTCGCAAAAAATGACCCGTAAGCGGCATTAACTATTACCCATGGTCTTAGGGATATTTAGAAGCGTTTGGCTAATGGAATGTATACAAAGAAATTGGAATTCTAACTAATTCCAAGAGTTAAGTGTTATTTACGTCAAGTGGTTTGTCCACTTTCGTAATTTCAGATCAAATTTAAAAATTGTACCATTTTCCTCTCTAACGTTCTTAAAACGTACCATTTCAATTCAAAAAACTATCCTAGTTAAAAAAAACTTAGTTAACTCAGTTAGCTTAAACATGTAAATGGCACTGAATACACGTAATACAATAGTAATTTTAACTCAAAACATTACTATTGAGATCGGGTGTAAAATTTGGATTTACATTATTAAATCCCCAAAAATCACTTTAACCGTCCCTAGCCCTTATAAATAAAAATTTGTTCTCAGATGTTCGAGTTTTTACACCGAACGAATTCTTTAATCATGTGAAAAAGGAAACGAATACTTGTATATTGATACTTGAATCATTCTGTAATACCATTCTATACTATAACAATATCAATTATGAATAGTAGTTCAATAAAGTTAATTGTTTCTTCTATTAGTTTAGTTCTTTTTGTTCTATTTATTATTTATTTACTTTTTTTGTATTAGTTTACTTGTTTTTTATTTATTATTTATTCACTTTATTTGTAACACCTCGTAAAAACCCGTCTTATAAAGTTCCGACACGTGTCCCGCCATCCTCGAATGTCGTGTGCTAAAACGAGAAGGGCTAAAGATGTCATCATGTTAAACTACAACCTCTAAATGACGATCATTAAAGTCGAGGGACCAAAAGTGAAAGAACGCAAAATTTCAAGTTCTGGGAGGCGGTTACAGACCGCAAGCCATTATGGTTACGGTCCGTAAACCATTTGAAATTATCACGCGCTTATAAGCCTTACGGACCGCAAGGCTTTTGCCATACGGTCCGTAAGGAGGTGCCAGCGAGCAGAAACTTGGCCGCTTCTGCTCCTGCCACCTTAAACTCCATTGCCACCCTTCTTGCTGCTCAAGACACGTCCACTAATACTTGTTATCACCACATTGCACCTGCTAACACATGGCTTGTCCTGGATCTTGATCCTCAAGTATAAATAGAAGTGAATTGCAACCATTTTTCTTGCACCACTTTTCATTTCATTCAACTAAAAGGAGACTCCTTCTGAGTTCTAAGTTCGAGCTAGGACCTATAGTAAGTGTTCCTAACCTCTGCTTTTCATTTTGTAGGCCTTTAAGCCAAAGTCAAAGTGTTTACGTAAAAACGCTTTGACTTTCGGCTAAGACCATTATGGTCCAGCCATTGTTCGCTACAAACGTGGCTACGTGATCATAATTAGATAGGTGTTAATCCCTTAAAAGGGCACCTCCTGATTACCACGTTTGCTTGGTCAATTGACGGGTCAAAGTAATAATCAAGAAAAAGTCAACGGGTCAGATTCTAAATAAGTTCATATCTAGCAATGTAGGTGCTATAAAATCAGTTTAAAAACTCTAATAACTTGGTAATAAGTATTAGAACATGTATAAACATGTTCGGCCCATCAAGTCCAGGTCTAGGGTCGGTTCGCAACCGAAAGTCGCAAAGTTTGACTCCTACTTTGACTTTCGATTCTGACCCGAATTAGCAACCTTAGCTACTAATTCTAAGTTGCATTGTGACCATGTTAGGTTGTAGTATAACCCTCTGGTGTTATATCAAATGGTCACATAGTAATCCGAGTTTATATGCAAGCATCCGTTAATTATGTCAAACTTTGCTAAAATGCCCTTCATGCTTAAAAACAAGGTTTTAAATACACATGAGCTTACATATGAATTAAAAACTGATTTTTTGAGTTATTAAACTTAATTAGATGTCAACTTTCTTGTCATAAACTAAAAGAATGGTCATGATGCGTAGTTCACGCTTTTAACGACTAAATTGCTCTTCGGCGTATAAAATGCTTTAAATATAACTTTGACCTCAAAACTCTTTACCTATTGATGTCATATCATATTTAGAATTGTTTGGGATATTAATTCAGGTTGTAAACTGAGTTTATACACAAGTCCATGTATTAAGTCCTTAAATGACGACATTGCCCTTTCGACGCCTAAAATGAGTTTTAATCATTTTTAATGAACAAGGTCTTTTATCTACTGATGTATTATATTACATAACATATTTCCATCATATAAACCTGAATATAACATCAGTCTCACTCAAATACCAGTTAAATCGTCATTTAGCAACTTAATCGCCGTTTCGGCGCATAGTATGGTTTAAAACCATATTAGAGCATCAAGACTTGATACCCACTGATTTCAAAACTTATTTATGTATATTTACAGTAGGTACATAATCTAAACTCAGATTCCCAAATAAATCATCAAGTAAGATGTGAAATGACCAAATTGCCCTTTCGAGGCATAGTTTGGTCTTCAACTATAAACCACACGTATACTTGGTATTCTAATGATATAACATCATAAATTAATCATTTTTTATAGAATGTTTAGGACCATGACATCAATTTACTTGCAAGCTCCTTTTACAAATCATAAAATGACCAAAACGCCCTTTTGAGTCGTAACTTGATTTTAAAACCATAACGGGTATACATGTTGATATCCTATTGATATTACAACATGTTTTAAATATAATGGCATATGGAACTTGTATATGACTCACCCGGTTACCCGGTTTCGCTTATACGCGTACGGTTAAGCCTACGTGACTAGTTTACGTAGTTTAACCGAAACGGGTTTAACCTTATCATTTTTATATCAAAATCCAGAATGTAATATTTTTACCCATATTAAACAAGTCTTATTACTTTTCGGGTTTATACTACATTCTATTCCGGTCATCGCTTAATCAAGCGTTTAGTACCGTAAGTATCATTTTAAGCTAGCCGGTCCGAGTCTATGATGTAGATAGGACCCGTTAGCGTTCTAATTAGTTAATAATACCATCATTCCAAATAAAGCCTTCCGGTAGATTGTCATCTGAGCTTACTTTTTTTATTATCGGCTGAGTTATTAATCTTATTGAAGAATTTGCTCAGGTAAATACTTTTAGCCTACTTTCCCTATACGGGCTTGGGATACAGTATAATAATACCGCTTGGTCGGGTTTGGGACCATGTTATTGGATTGTGATTTACTAAATACTCATAACCCGTTTTATTCTGTTATGTTTGATAACTTAAACATTGGGGGTTAATTCGACCGTGTCTGGGATATCCTTGGCTCATTTAAGTTATTAATGGCCACAGCCATAAGCGCGGGGTGTAGGCATACACCTGTCAGATGCTAATGCAATCAAAATATTAAATCCCATTGGTGGATTATTTAAGTGGTGTGTCGGTTAATCAGGTTATTCGGTTTTTGCACCGGACCCCATATGTATTGACAAACATGTAAAACTGTAAACAATGTCATTTTGAACTATCCCAAGTTATTTATAAAATGTGCCAAGTGCACCTAAAACCATATTCGGAAATATTTTCAAAATGTGTCAGTTATTAGTACTTACCAGTGAAAACTGACGTATTTTCAAAAGATAGTTACAGGTGACAACGCGAAATAGGCTGGGAGCTGCTTGGTAGTGACATAAGAGGATTTTGCAAGTCCTCAGTTGCCCGAAGTCTGTTAAACAAATACTTTGTATATCTTTATTTTCGATCCGCCTGTGGATCTTTTGTTACAAGCCATGTATTTCTTATTTGAGTTTGAATACTCGGTTTGTAATAGTAATTTAAATCCAAGACTTCCGCTGTGATGTGTTTGATTGGTTATGATGTTATCAACTATGTCAGAATATTCCCCAACCGGGCCCACCGGGTTACACGTGGAAATCGGGGTGTGACAGGTTGGTATCAGAGCCAAACGTCGAGTGAATTAAACACTAGCCTTTTGTGTTTAATCTCGAAAATACACAATATCACATTCCTTAGACTCTTGAGTCTAGGAATTGACCTTGGATAACTCATTACCTTGTTTATTTATCTTCATTATTCGTTCTTGTTTTTGGAGCAGGAACCATGCCACCCAAATTCATACGTGGAGGCAAAGGAAAAGGTCCCATGAGGGGCGGACCTTCCATGACAGGACCATCTTTCAGACCTTCTATGACCGGACCATCTAACATAGATAATTGCATTCCATATCCCATGAATACTCACCACCCCGATCCCACTCACAACATTCCAATCATTCACACCATTCGCACAACTCCCACCATTCCCACTCCCAATCACATTATGAATTCTTAAACTTCAACCCCATCGATCACATTCAACCATCCCCAGAGAATCTTCCAGTCGATTCGCCTAAGCATATGGAGGAAGATTCAGATCCTGAGGAACCCCCAACAGGATCATACGGACACCCAATTGAGCTGTCCAGTGGCTCCAACTCAATCGCGAGATCCCCTTATCGAGGTCCTGATGAGTTCCAACAAAGGTGGGAACCTACAACTTTTACTTTACACCTTCCTACCATAACACTCCATCCCACCAGGTACCTTCACCACATCCTCATAATGAGGATGAACATATGCAACCAGTGGAACAACCTCAACCACCACCAGGATCATCACAACCACGTCGGAGGCGTGGTGCACGCATGTCAGTGCGTGCTCATCAAAGGTCAGGTTCGCTACCACCTTTGACACCATCTAACGCTACTATCCCCGAGGATCCATATATGGGTGGACCCTCAAACACTTCACCTGTGGCGGTTGCAACCCCACAACCTGCTGCTGATCCGATGCCCCAACTGGCAGTTCAGCCATCATCATCGGGTTTGGGTAACCCGATTCCCACCTATCCAGATTTGTCTAGATATAATGCTGATATTGCTGCTCCTGCATACGACCCATATCTTGAAGCAGCTATGTACAACGTGCTTTATCCACCTCCCTATCCAGGGTATCCACCTCCTTACTCTTCTTACGCGGCTACCAGATATCCACCTTATGGATATCCATACCCGACTATGCCTCTACCGCAACCACCACCTCCACCTCAACCTCAACCCCAACCACAGATACCACTCGAGGCTCTTAATGAGGCCTTAGATCGGGTCAAACAAATGCAATACCAAGTTGAGAAATCAGAGAAGAAGGCAACCAAATTCTTCAAGATGCTTTGTAAGGCGGTGGAAGGGAAAAAGGATGAATAGTGCATTTTGATTATTGTTTTTTATTTTCCAAAAGTCCCTATGAGGACATTGTAGTTCTTTTAAGCCCCTGCGTGGGTATGTTTTTCTTGTTTTAGTCCTTGCGAGGACAAAGTTTAATATTAAAAAGACCTGTTTAAGGCAAAAATATGTAATCTTCAACTTTATTTAATGAGATTTGAAATTTAGTTTGAAAGTAACCGATACTTCCTTTATTCAAACAAGCATCTCGATTTTTTCTCGATCTTTATCGCTCCGCTAAATTCCAAAAGATCTTCTTGATGGTTACACTCGCCAAGTGATAAAGTCACATTAATTGGCAAAGAAATAAATGGTAGTTGAGATGAAATAACCTTCTACCATGATAGTTAAGGAAGATCATCCCTTCTATCTAGAGGTAGTGAACTATGTTCAAGCCTCCAAGCCTCTACGGTCAATGCGACCATGGCTAATTTGTTGACCATTTTAAGACATCATTCTATGCTAATAGTCAAGTAATATTAACATTCCTGGCAGTGTGACATGAGGAACCACACTAGCCATCAAATTATTCGAGCGAGCATTCAAATATTGTCTAATGATCGGTGCGGTCAAGACTAATATCATCATTATGATGAGAATCATTTAACACCCATTACTGGTGTATTACCTACAGGTTATAATATAACATCCATTGGTGATGTAGTGCCTACGGGCCACATATATTATGTCCATTAGTGACAGTGACAGTGACAGTTGTAGTCTATGACTCTCTGTTCAAATCTTGTTAGTCTACGTGACAAAGGCTTGTGTACCATATCTTTCGTCCTTATAACAAGCCCTCGAGCTAACCTAAATCATCAATGCGACAATGACAGATGCAAAATTACAATCTACTGTCTAAAATCCTGGACTATGTCCGATCTTATGAATACCTATGATGGTCCTTTTGAGACCTAGGTTATATGTATATATTAAAGGCATCCATTTGTAGTGCTAAGCCTAAACAGTTTAATTATACCATGGCTAACACGTGAAATACCTATTTTGCCGTATAGTACTGAAGCATAAATGGCACACTCTGATGGTGCAAGCAGTCGCCACAATGATAATGATCGCAATAAGGCAAACATAGTTATTAATGAAGATGACTTCCAGGCTCGCATCGATGCAGCCGTGAGTAAGGCTATGGAAAAAGCCTTAGAGAAATTTAATATGTCTAGTGCCACTCACTCTAAGTCTGTATCGTGAGCTATCTCAAAACCTCCCGCCTCTGATAAGAAAGAGAGATCTGTGCATTCCTCAAGCGTGAGGAATGAAGCTAAGAAACTGGAAATCCTTGACAAAACTAATACTTCCAAGGACGGCTGCTCATATAAATACTTTGTCTCATGCAAGCCATGAGACTTCAATGGAGAAAAGGGGGCTATCGAGACCCTAAGATGGCTTGATGAAATTGAGACAGTGGTGGATATCAGTGGCTGTGCTGATAAGGATATTGTAAAATTCGTGTCACAGTCTTTCAAAGGCAGCGCCTTAATTTGGTGGAAGGCTTTAATGCAATCATCGAGAAAGGTACACTTGTATAATTTGGGATGGTCCCAATTTGTGGACCTAGTCAAGGATACATATTGCCCACCTCATGAGGTGGAAAAGATAGAAATAGATTTCCTTGCTCTTACGATGAAGAATTTTAACTGTTGGAAGTTTGTTACCGACTTCGATTCATACTCAAGACTAGTACCATACTTAATTACTCCAGAACCTAAGCGCATTGCGCGCTTTATTAATGCATTGGCTCCGGACATCAGGAGTTTGGTTAAGGCAGTTCAGCCTAACACCTATAAATCTGTCGTTGAACTAGCTCTTTCCCTCACTCAAGATTACGTGAGGCGAATGTCAGCCAAAAGGGAAGCTGAGGGAAAAAAGGAAAAGGGAGGATTCCCAACGATTTAAAAAGAAGGGAAAGTTTGGATCTCATAAGAATCAGAGTAGGTTACATGATAGATCTGAATGCAAAATCTGCAAGAAACGACATGGTGGACAGTGTCGGTTTGATCCACAAGCTAAACCTTGTGGTATATGTAAAAAGATGGGACACAAGATCCTGGATTTCAGGTATGTTAAGGACACTACCAGTTTCAAATGTGGTGAGAAAGGCCACATAAAGACTAACTGCACAAAGAATGCTAAGGAAGATAATGCAAAGTCTAGTGGTGCAAAGAAAACAAATGCTCGAGCCTTTCAGATGAATGCTCGAGAAGCCGTCAAGGACAACAATGTTATAACAGGTACCTTCCTCATCAACGACACCTTTGCTAGAGTTCTGTTTGATTCGGGGGCTGATAAGCGTTTGTTGACTATAAGTTTAGTAAACTATTAAAATTGCCTATAAGAACTCTAGACATATTTATGAGGTAGAACTTGCCGATGGAACCATTGAAACCGCTTCTTCCATTCTAGATGGATGCTTCATATCCATCAAGAATCATTTGATCTCTATCTCTCTTTTGCCAATGAAATTGGCGGGGTTTGATATAGTCTTAGTAATGGATTGGTTATCCCATAACCAAGCCCGCATTGCCTGTGATAAGAAACTAATCGAGATTAAAACCCCATCTGGTAATGTCCTCACCATCTTTGGAGATATGCACTACGGGTTGCCAGAAAAAGTTGTTATGCTTAAGGCCTCCCAATGCATGAAGAAAGGTTGTGTCATCTATATGGCACAAGTAACCGTCGATGAACCTAAGATGAAGATTGAAGATATACCCATTATCTCGGATTACCCAGATGTCTTTCCTGAGGAATTACCCGGTCTACCCCATGATAGACAAGTAGAGTTTAGGATCGACATTTTACCCGGATTTGCACCTATTACGAGAGCACCCTATCGTTTAGCACCAACAGAGATGAAGGAATTGAGAACTCAGCTTGATGAACTTTTAGAAAAAGGATTTATTCAGCCTAGTTCATCATCGTGGGGAGCTCCGATTTTTCTTATAAAAAAAAGAAGGACGGTTCAATGCGTACGTGCATTGATTACCAAGAGCTCAATAAAATAACGATCAAGAATCGTTATCCTTTACCCAGGATCGATGATTTTTTCGATCAACTTCAAGGAGCAAGTTACTTTTCCAAGATAGATTTAAGATCGGGCTATCATTAGCTAAAGGTTAGGACTGAAGATGTTCCAAAGACTGCTTTAGAACGAGATACGGACATTATGAGTTTCTAGTGATGCCTTTTGGGCTCACTAATGCACTAGCAGCATTCATGGATTTTATGAATAGAGTCTGCAAGCCCTACTTAGATAAGTTTGTCATCGTTTACATTGACGACATACTTATCTACTCTCGTAATCAATTCGATCACGAGAAGCATTTAAGGTGCATCCTAGAGTTGTTACAAAAAGAGAAGCTATATGCTAAATTCTCCAAGTGCGAATTTTGGCTTCGCGAAGTCCAATTCCTTGGACATGTGATTAGCGAACGCGGTATTCAAGTTGATCCCGCTAAGATTGAAGCTATAATGAATTGGGAAGCACCAAAGACACCTTCTGAAATTCATAGTTTCTTAGGATTGGTTGATCACTATCGAAGGTTCACTGAAAATTTCTCTAGGATAGCGACTCCTTTGACCGCTTTGACCCGCAAGAATATCAAGTTTGACTGGGGTCCAAAACAGCAAGAATCTTTCGAGACATTGAAGCAAAAGCTAAGCAATGCTCCAGTTTTAACCTTACCTGAAGGCATTGAGGAGTTTGTCGGTTATTATGATGCATCGCACACTGGTATGGGATGTGTGCTTATGCAAAGAGGCAAAGTGATCGCCTACACATCACGACAACTCAAAGTGCATGAAAAGAATTACACCACCCACGACTTGGAGTTGTGTGTCGTTGTATTTGCACTTAAACTTTGGAGGCATTATTTATATGGAACTAAGTGTATTATATACACTGATCACAAAAGCCTCCAACATTTGTTCAATCAGAAGGATCTGAATATGCGACAACGCCATTGGATGGAAACCCTTAATGATTATGATTGTGAAATTCGATATCATCTCGGCAAAGCGAATGTGGTCGCTGATGCGCTTAGTCGCAAGGAAAGGGTTAAGCCTCTAAGGATTAATGCCAAAAGAATAGAAGTCAGAAATGCCTTGAATGAAGGACTGCTTGACGCGCAAAAGCAAGACCTGATGGAGGCTAATATTGCGAATGAGGGATTAGGTGGAACTGTTGAACAGTTAACACCTGGAAGTGGTGGAATCCTCAGATTCAATGGACGAATTTGGGTTCCATTTTATGGAGGAGTTAGAGATTTGATCCTCCAGGAAGCGCATAACACTAAGTATTCTATTCACCCAGGAGGTGATAAGATGTACCAAGACTTAAAACCTAATTATTGGTGGATGGGTCTAAAGAAATCCATAGCCACCTATGTAGCTAAATGCTTGACGTGTTCGCAAGTTAAAGCTGAACATCCGAAACCGTCAGGACTTCTACAATAGCTTGAAATTCCCACTAGGAAATGAGAAATGGTAACTATGGATTTGATTACCAAGTTACCTAAGACCAAACGTGGTAATGACACAATTTGGGTCATCGTTGATAGGCTGACCAAGTCAGCGCATTTTCTGCCATTAAAGAAACGTTTAGTTAAGAAAAACTGGCAAAAATGTATGTGAACGAGATCGTGTCCCTACCTGGAGTGCCAGTGTCTGTTGTATCCGATAGAGATACAAGATACACCTCTCATTTCTGGAAAAGCTTCCAACAATCTTTAGGCATAAGATTAAACTTTCGTACGCCTTATCATTCGCAGACTGACGGACAAAGTGAACGTACCATTCAGACTTTGGAAGACGTGCTTCGTGCATGTGTGATAGACTTAGGTGGCAGTTGGGACGACCACCTACCTTTGAATGAATTCCCCTATAATAACAGTTATCATACAAGCATCAAGGCTGCACCTTTTGAGCCCTTGTATGGGAAAAAGTGTCGAACGCCCTTCTGTTGGGCAGAAGTTGGGGAAGCCCAACTATCAGGACCGAAGATTGTCCTAGAGACAACATATAAGATTATACAAATCCACGACCGTCTCAAAGCTGCCCGAGATAGGCAGAAGAGCTACGCGGATAAGAAGCACAAACCTCTCCAGTTCCAAATTGGGGACAAAGTGTTACTGAAGGTGACGCCTTGGAAAGGCGTCACGCGATTCAGTAAAAAGGGCAAGTTGAGTCCAAGATATATAGGATCGTTCGAGATTATCGAACGAGTCAGGTCCGTAGCTTATAAGCTCAAGTTACCCGAAAAGCTAAGAGGAATCCATGATGTGTTCCACATTTCAAATTTAAAGAAATGCTTAGCGGATGAATCATTAGCGATGCCGCACGAGGATGTGCAAATAGATGAAACTTGCGTTTCATTGAGAAACCAATAGCAATCAAAGATTGACAGGTCAAAAAGCTTCGTAGAAAGCACGTGCCAATTGTAAAAGTTAAATGGGATGCCCGTCGAGGTCCCGAGTATACATGTGAGGCCGAGTCCACTTAACTGGATGTCAACTTTCTGGTCATAAACTAAAAGAATAGTCATGATGCGTAATTCACGTTTTTAATGACTAATCACCCTTCGCCGTATAAAATGCATTAAATATAACTTTGACCTCAAAACTCTTTACCTACTAATGTCGTATCATATTTAGAATTGTTTGGGATATTAATTCAGGTTGTAAACTGAGTTTATACACAAGTCCATGTATTAAGTCCTTAAATGACGGCATTGCCCTTTCGACACAATGAGTTTTAATCATTTTTAAGGAACAAAGTCTTTTATCTACTGATTTATTATATTACATAACATATTTCCATCATATAAACCTGATCAGTCTCACTAAGATACCATTTAAATTGTCATTTAGCGACTTAATCGTCGTTTCGGCGCATAGTATGGTTTAAAACCATATTAGAGCATCAAGACTTGATACCTACTGATTTCAAAACTTATATATGTATATTTACAGTAGGTACATAATCTAAACTCAGATTACCAAATAAATCGTCAAGTAAGGTGTGAAATGACCAAATTACCCTTTCGAAGCATAGTTTGGTCTTAAACTAATAACCACACGTATACTTGATATTCTACTGATATAACATCATAAATTAATAACTTTTACAGAATGTTTATGACCATGACATCAGTTTACTTGCAAGCTCCTTTTACAAATCATAAAATGACAAAAACACCCTTTTGAGGCGTAACTTGATTTTATAACCATAACAGGCATACATGTTGATATCCTACTGATATTACAACATGTTTTAAATATAATGGCATATGGAACTTGTATACGACTCACCAGGTTACACGTTTCGCTTATACGCGTACGGTTAAGCCTACGTGACTAGTTTACGTAGTTTAACCGAAACGGGTTTAACCTTATCATTTTTATATCAAAATCCAGAATGTAATATGTTTACCCATATTAAACAAGTCTTAGTACTTGTCGGGTTTATACTACATTCTATTCCGGTCATCGCTTAATCAAGCGTTTAGTACCGTAAGTATCATTTTAAGCTAGACGGTCCGAGTCTATGATGTAGATAGGACCCGTAAGTGTTCTAATTGGTTAATAATACCATCATTCCAAACTAAAGCCTTCCGGTAGATTGTTATCTAAGCTTACTTTTTTGATTATCGGCTGAGTTATTAATCTTATTGAAGAATTTGCTCAGGTAAATACTTTTAGCCTATTTTCCCTATACGGGCTTGGGATACGGTATAATAATACCGCTTGGTCGGGTATGGGACCATGTTATTGGATTGTAATTTACTAAATATTCATAACTCGTTTTATTCCGTTATGTTTGATAACTTAAACATTGGGGGTTAATTTGACCGTGTCTGGGATATCCTTGGCTCATTTAAGTTATTAATGGCCACGACCTTAAGCGCGGGGTGTAGGCATACACCTGTTAGATGCAATGCAAACAAAATATTAAATCCCATTGGTGGATTATTTAAGTGGCGTGCCAGTTAATCAGGTTATTCGGTTTCTTCACCGGACCCCATATGTATTGACAAACATGTAAAACTGTAAACAAGGTCATTTTGAACTATCCCAAGTTATTTATAAAATGTGCTAAGTGCACCTAAAACCATTTTCGGAAATATTTTCAAAATGTGTCGGTTATTAGTATTTACCAGTGAAAACTGACGTATTTTCAAAAGATTAAGTTACAGGTGACAACGCGAAATAGGTCGGGAGGTGGTTCGTAGTGACATAAGAGGATTTTGCAAGTCCTCTGTTGCCCGAAGTCTATTAAACAAATACTTTGTATATATTTATTTTCGATCCGCCTGTGGATCTTTTATTACAAGCCATGTATTTATTATTTGAACTTTGAACACTCGGTTTGTAATAGTAATTTAAGTCCAAAACTTACGTTGTGCTGTGTTTGATTGGTTATGATGTTATCAACTACGTCACGATATTCCCCAACCGGGCCCACCGGTTTACACGTGGAAATCGGAGTGTGACATTATTTAATTAGTTAACTTTTAACTTTATACATGTTTATTTAATCGGGTTGTTTACTTATTTTTACCATCGTTTAGATTGAAGCCTAAATGATCTAACCGTTCAATGTACTAGGTAGCAACTTTTATTATTTTTTACTTACCTTATTATTGTTAAAACTAACTTTTAATTCTGAACATGTTTACTTAACGATGTTGATAGTTTATTTTTATTGTCGTTCAGATTAAAGTCTGCATTGTCTATAATAACCTATCGATATTTCATATAATAAATACATCATCGCCAGCACCGAGCCGCAAAGCACGGGCTCTAATACTAGTTATCAAATAAAACACATTTCATAAGGATTTACATCATCTTTACATAAATATATACTAATCCATTAATTGAAAAAAATGAAAAATTTGATTTTACAAAAGAGGCTTTCAAGTTTACATCAAGACAACATCCTACTCATTTCGAATTAGACAAAAGACACACGTTTACAACGTTGTCAAGGTTTACAAAAGCGGAAGCATAAGTCTTGAATTGTTTTCGATTCTTCATAGGACTTGTCTCTGCTCATTCAATCCTTTGATTAATGATTACCCAAAACACGTTAATCGTTTAAAACATTAGAATACGTAAGTTATAAACGTGTTAAACGAACCCAGCTAACCAAAATAATAAAATAACTTTTTTTTGCCTAAAATTCTCTGCGCGCGCGTCACGCGACGAAAAAGAGAAATTTTTATCACGCAACGCAATAGGCTTATGTTGACCGGAGGCTTTGACCTCCCTCCATCACTCGTATCACGCGAGGGACATCCTTTATGCCTGTCGTGCGACGCGATAGGTCAATTTTCCAGAAGGTTTGTTTGTTTGAGCAGGGTATTCCTAGCTTTGCCATTTTCTCCATTTTGCAGCCAAACTCGGCCAAAACCTATCCGAATCGTTCCAAACTCATTTTTAATCACTTGTAAATCATATATAAACATATCTAACCCATAATCTATTACCCAGATTTATAATTTCTATGTTTCGCGTGCCCATTACCCGGTTTGTGCTTATGATTATTCAACCCATTTCGACGTTTAAGCTCTAAAGCTTAAATCATCCTCAATCTTTCGTAGGATAATTCTCCTATGACTATAACCCATTACCTGGGCTTATTAGTCTTGTGTTTCACGTTACCATTACCGGTTTGCTTGAACACTTATTCGACCCGTTAAATGTTCAAGTCCTTAAACTTGAATCATCCGCAATTCCTTTATGAATTTCTTTGTACTTTTCAACTACCACCCATTATTGGGTTTATTATTTTGTGATTGACGTTCCCGTTACCCGGTTTGCGTTTACACGTCACCCTTGTGAATACCATCACTTAGGAGCAAATTGTTTCTACTTATAAACGTTCTCACAATCTTTCCTTTAGAATTAATAACAATAACTAATTAAAGAAAATTAACGAAGCTTATAGCCACGTATTGATGTGCTAAATATGTTCTATAAAAACTAACTAATTTGAACCCTAAACTAGACACTCTAAGCTTTAAATTTATAAACTTAGACTCGATCTAAACCTAAACCACACAACCGGCAAGTGTACCGATCAGTGTAGTTAAGCTAAAGTAAGTCCGAGTATCGAACCCATGAGACTCTCTAATTACGTTAACAACTCTATCTAGACCTAGACTAACACTGACACGGCTAAATGTTTATTTGTTTGGAGGGGGGGTTACAAAAGTTCTAAAATTTCAATTAAAATAAAAAGTAATTAACTAGGTGGCAGTTGGGATGACCACCTACCTTTGATTGAATTCCCCTATAATAACAGTTATCATACAAGCATCAAGGCTGCACCTTTTGAGGCCTTGTATAGGAAAAAGTGTCGAACGCCCTTCTGTTGGGCAGAAGTTGGGGAAGTCCAACTATAAGGACCGGAGATTGTCCTAGAGACAACATATAAGATTATACAAATCCACGACCGTCTCAAAGCTGCCCGAGATAGGCAGAAGAGCTACGCGGATAAGAGGCGCAAACCTCTCCAGTTCCAAATTGGGGACAAAGTGTTACTGAAGGTGACGCCTTGGAAAGGCGTCACGCGATTCGGTAAAAAGGGCAAGTTGAGTCCAAGATATATAGGATCGTTCGAGATTATCGAACGAGTCGGGTCCGTAGCTTATAAGCTCAAGTTACCCGAAAAGCTAAGCGGAATCCATGATGTGTTCTACATTTCAAATTTAAAGAAATGCTTAGCGGATGAATCATTAGCTATGCCGCACGAGGATGTGCAAATTGATGAAACTTGCGTTTCATTGAAAACCAATAGCAATCGAAGATTGACAGGTCAAAAAGTTTCATAGAAAGTAAGTCCGAGCATCGAACCCATGAGACTCTCTAATTACGTTAACAACTCTATCTAGACCTAGTCTGACACTGACATGACTAAATGTTTATTTGTTTGGAGGGGGGTTACTAAAAATTCTAAAATTGCAATTAAAATAAAAACTAATTAACTAGATTAACTAGGACACGACTTAGAACGAAGGTTAAACTCAGTGATAATAAATAACTACCTAGGCTGGAATCCAATTTAACTTAGAATGAATTTCTATCGGTACTTTCCGGGATCTTTATGTGCTAAACCCTAAGAAATAACGACTAGGACCTCCCGACCATTATGAGGAAGAGACCTGTGAGACTCTACAGGGTTGTTATGAACACCGGTTGGTTAGACTTCCTCTCAGTCCTCTAACTTCTGTAAAGTGCCTATAAGACAATCTACCTCTCAGCGCGAAAGTCTAAGGCAACTATGGATTTTAATTTAGTTTATTATACACGAGCATGATTAATGATCTAAGATCGATTTCTCTCAAAACCTAATCCTAGTTATTTATCACACCGAGACCCAACAATAATCTCGAGCCTCTCAGCGACAAGATTAGCAGAATATCAAGTTCTAATTATATTTTATTTACCGTTTCTAAGGTTATTGGCCAATTCACCCAAAGACTACCCGAACCCGCAAAGACTCGAACAATCAACACAAACCTATTCTATGAAAGACATTCACCAAGGTTCATGTGAAACGAATAAACAAGCAATAATCAAAACAAGATACGCATACGCACTAAGTTAAAGGTTCCAAAGTCAATTACTTTTAAGAAAAATCCGTAAACACAATAATTACCGAATAAAAATCCAAACTTTGTTAAACAATCATCCTAACCTAGGTAGTAAAAAGAAGTTTAGCCAAGCATAGCCATGAAAACAATGAAAACTAGAGTAATTTTGACAACTAGAAACATGGTTAAAGAATTAAGAAACAAGAACGAAGAACCCGAATAGTCCAAAAACGATCCGAACAACTTCCTCAGCTCCCAATCTTCAACCCGTAGCTTCAAGCCTTTAAAACCGCTCTGAAAGTTGCAAACTTGCAGCTGAATTCGTCTCTAAAAATTGTGATTTCGTGATCTCGTCCAACAACAGCAGCCGCCTCCTCTTAAAATAATTCTCCTCTCTGCGATATATATATATATATATATATATATATATATATAATATGGCAGCCTCCCAGAAAATTTTATTCTGTTACGTATCACCAGCCGCCTTTCACATATTATATGTCTTCTATATGTCTCCTTCCACAATTACAATTGGTAACAATTACCAATTCTGTTAGAGCTGGTCTGCAAGCAGCTAATCATGTTGGGTTGTTGATAGGCTCCCTTAGATCAATCAGAGGCCCGGGTTCACGATTGCATTGGTCCAAATAAAAAAAACAGTCAATTTAATATGTTTTTTGTCAACAGCACAAGAACTCGGTCAACAATGCACATGTTATATTTTTTCTTTGTTTATAATTCACGTGAATGGATTTATGCTGTCATGACTTTGAGAATTAGTTTCAACTTCCATATAATGTGCACTTTGGTCCCTTAATTTCATAAACTATTTTTAAGCAGCTTTCCCTTATTGCAATTTGGTCCTTTGAGCTTATATAATAGAGATAGTGGTCTCGACCCACTCAAGAAAAATAGCGGCAATTTTAATTCGGTCACTGGCGCCCCACGCTACCCAACTGGCTGGTTATTTCCTTATTACTTATTTTGCTCCATTTGCCCCAGGACCTGGCAAAATATAAAATAATATAATATAGCACTAAAAACTAAACAAAATAAATAAAAACTATACAATGATTCTACACTTTACACGGGACAAATATGTGTATTTTAACACATATCAAATATCCCCACACTTACTCTTTTTTCGTCTCCGAAAAAGACTTATGCAAACGGAATCATAATAAGATAATATTCAGGTTCAAAGATCAGATTACTTATTAAAATTAAAACTCGTGTTAACCGCGATTGCAAGTATATGTGTCCACTTAAACCCAAACTCGGTTCCAAGCTCTTATCATGCAAATTTAGTTCAAGTATAGTCAATCTTCCTAGGGTCTCACACTAGAAGCCACCTTTCACCTAATCCCGCCTCAAGCTTATAAACAAAAGGAACGAGTTACTTAAATTAAAAGAATTTAAAATCAATTTTTTTTACTTCTTTTCTCTTTTATTTTTTTTTCTTTTGAGCGCGAGACTTTTCTTTACCTAACACAGAGGCTGTCTCAACTAGAATTACCATCCCCGAGAGTGACAACGTGAGCGTCAGTAATTTAGCATTTTTTTCTTTTTAACTCAACCTAGAGGCAATCTAAGTAAGAGTCATCATCCCCACCAAAGATTACATAGGCCTAGTCTTTTATTTCAATCTAGCTCATTTATTCTATATTTTCTTATAATAAATTTTTTTTAACAATTTTGGCTTATAACGGCATTCTTTCTACTATTATTGAAGGTATCGGCTATCCACTTTTCCTAGATGAGTACCCGGAGCAAATAACAATTAAGGTATTTTAAGAACAAAGGAACCTAGAACCGCGTCGAGCCTACTCGTACACCCCAAGTTAGACACAGATTTAAATTTACTGATATTATCATCATTTTAAACCCAAATAAAACCCGACTTTTCTATCATTTTCCGTGTTTATTTTGCAAACTTCTAAAACAAAGGACAATTTCAATTTTTTCAATTTTTTTAGATTTTTGGATTTTTTTTAACTTTTTTGTATTATTCAAATTTTATGACTCAAACACTGACTCAACTAAACACTACGACTCAAACGATAGTTTCTCATCCCCACATTTAAACTCTACATTGACCTCAATGTAGGATGGAAACCAACTCAAAAGACTAAAAATAAATAAGAATTAAAAAACAAAGGGCAAATCGGAAAGGACTTAGCTGGTTAAAATAACGCGTAAGCTCCAAACTCTCGTCCAATCCAGCTCGATCGTATAGCATTTCGGTCGCGATCGGCTCTGACACTAACTGACATACTCGATAAATGCATGATATTCGAAAAGTAGCTCCAAATCACCTGAATGGAGATTGAGTACGGGTGGTACATATTCAAACCTGCATAAACAAAAACAAGAAAAACCAAAGCAGTACCGACTCGACACAAATGACCGACTCAAAACTACTAAATTAAACTCATAGTACAAAATAAAAGACTCAAAAATAACGAAAAACGAACTAAAATCTACAAACTCAACAAAACGGGATATTACCCGAATTTCTCAAACTTTATAACACTCACGGAGGATCACGTAGACCCAGCTCACCTCCGTGTACCAGAACTTACGGCCTAGAGGACTATCATACCTACGAATAAACGAATCTCTCCATATCCCACAACCTCTCAAGTCCTCATCAGGCGGTTTGAACCTTGATGTATTCCGAATATCTCCATCCCCACACTGAGCTTTTCTCAGTGTTTCTATCTTAGATTCCAACATTTCCACTCTCTTCTCTAAATCCCCAATTCGCCTATCTGGCGGATCTCACACTTAGGTTCTAACATCTCCTCTAAACTGGGATCACTCATCTCATCTCTCTCGATTCTCTCACGTACTTCACTTTCCCCCCACCGATGCTACTTCCTCTACCCTAGCACTCGACCCTCTCGCATTAGTGACCTTGAAAACTACCGATTCCTCGCCTGCTCTAAGTGTGATCGTGCCTAAGAAGACATCTATTAGGGCTTTGGAGGTGCGCAATAAAGGACGTCCTAAAATCAACGGTACGTTTTCATCCGCTTCCATGTCTAACACTACAAAATCCCCCGGGAAGACAAACTTATCGACTTTTACTAGCAAATTCTTTACAATCCCCCGAGGATACTTAACTGTTTCATCTGCTAAAGATAAGGTCATACGAGTAGACTTAAGATCACCAAGGCCTAGTTTTTCATAAAATGAATATGGCATCAAATTAATACTAGCACCAAGGTCAGCTAATGCGTAGTTTTGAACATCACCACCAAACAAACACGGGATCGTAAAGATACCCGGATCTGTGAGTTTCTCCGATAGTTTGTTCCTGACCACGGCGGAACATTCGGCATTCAAAGACACATTCGAAAGCTCTTCTAACTTATCTTTCCCTTTCAGGAGATCCTTTAAGAACTTAGCATACTTGGGCATATACTGTAGAGCTTCTATGAACGGTAGATTGATCTTAAGTTGTTTGAACATATCTAAGAAATGCCCGTATTCTCTAGTATATTTTTTATTCTTAAGACGCTCAGGAAACGGAAGACGAGAATGATCAATCTCAGGGCTTGTTTTAAACAGATCAACCGGCTTCCTAACAACTTTCTCTAACACGGGTTTCTCTCGCTC
This sequence comes from Scalesia atractyloides, assembly GCA_947069175.1. Lineage (NCBI taxonomy): Eukaryota > Viridiplantae > Streptophyta > Magnoliopsida > Asterales > Asteraceae > Scalesia > Scalesia atractyloides. The sequence goes on from CAMTDV010000030.1 coordinate 38,145,170, forward strand.
TAAACCCTCACTCACTACTGGTTCCTCTACCCTCACCCGAATAGGTGGTCTCTCAATCTCTCCTAGCTCAAGACCCGACCTAGTGGTTATGGCTTTCACATGATGATTGGCTGGGTTGCGCTGAGTGTTACCCGAGAACTGACTCGGCGGTCGTTCTTGCAACTGACGGGAGATGTCACCTATTTGCCTTTGGAGATCTAGGAAGTTTAAATGATTGTTCTTTAGCTTGTTAGCATGCTTCTCAAGGGTTCTCTGGGTGATTTGGTCCTTAACAACTCATTGGGCAAGAAGCTCCTCAATTCTCTCCAAACTACCCCCTGAACCCCACTCCTAATCTGACCCTCTTGGTTTGAACCCCCTCTACTAAACTGACCCTGCTGAATTGAACCCCCACTATAGAACTGACCCTGCCCCCTAGTCTGAGTTTGACCAGTTTGAAAACTAGGGGGTTACCGGAAGAACGGAAGGTGTTATTATTATTACACCAATTCGGGTTAAAATCATTGTTATTATTATTATATTATTAAAATGGTTCATTGGGCCTCTATTTCCACCCGTGATGAAATCTACTTGCTCCTAAATGAGCATGGGACAATCTACGGTATCATGACTACCTCTACACACCTCACACCTCTCTACCTTAGCTCTTAACTCTTGTATTTATTTGATTACGTCTCTCCTAAGGTTTTCTATAGCAGCAGCTACCGATGTTTCCAAGCTAACTTGGTGTACACCTCTAATGGCCGAGGTAGTATTCGAAACAGGGATTGAATTCCTGCCGGCAGCGCTATAGTCTATATCAGAATGGGCAAAACTCTCGAAAAGTTCATTACATTCAGCTACTGATTTCTTACCCATAAGTTCCCCCCCCCCCCCGGAAATATCGAATCGGGCTCTAGTTTCGGGGGTGAGACCATTGTAGAACTTTTCTACAGGGGCCCAATCGGATAGACCATGTTGAGCACAACAAGAAACTAAGGTTTGGAAACGCTCCCATGCTAGGTGATAGGGTTCATCAGGTTCCATCCAGAACGAATGGATCTGATCGCAGAGACGGGACGCCTTTGTGGGTGGAAAGTACTTTTCAAGAAAGGCATCTCGCAAGCAGGCCCATGTGGTGAAAGTGCCAGCCGGGTGAGAATCGAGCCAGACTGTGGTCCGACCAGCTAAGGTGAAGGGGAAGATTTGAAGGAAACAAGCGTCATTCCTGGCACCTTCAAGATTGAAGGTGCTACAAAGGCGGGCGGGGCGGTTGATATGGGTGGGCGCATCCTCGTCATCACGACCATGAAATTGACAAGAGTTAGTGATCGCGGTCATGACATACGAAGGGATTTACCAAGATTTTTCATTGGGGATAGGTGGTATGGTGATGGGCGAGTTAGCACCGGTAAAACCGTTGGTGGCTTGTTGTAAACTGTTCGATTTTGGCCATTTGGACAACGGGTGTTGGGCTATTCGGACGGGAAGGTGGTGGGGAGTTATGAGGTGATGACTTTGGTGTGAAGTCAAAAGCTGGTGGTTTAGATGGAAGGGTAGAGTCAGAAGTGGCGAAAAAAGATGAGGAAGAAGAACTTACCTTAGGTGTAGAAGCGGAGTAGGAAGGCTTATTCGTTGGTGGCTTCAGCGGTGGTCCTTGCGATCTTGTATGGGGCATCCACTGCAAAACCGAAAACAAACAAGTAAGGCGACTTTAAAAAAAATAACTCAATAAAAATAAAATAAACGACACTAAATTGTTTAGACTCATACGACTCAAACACAAATAGCACGTAACTGATGTCAAGTTAAGTCCAAATAAAGTAATTAAAGCAATTGCCAAAGAGTCCCCAGCAACAGCGCCAAAAACTTGATGTGCTAAATATGGTCTTTAAAAACTAACTAATTTGAACCCTAAACTAGACACTCTAAGCTTTAAATTTATAAACTTAGACTCGATCTAAACCTAAACCACACAACCGGCAAGTGTACCGATCAATGTAGTAAAGCTAAAGTAAGTCCGAGTATCGAACCGACGAGACTCTCTAATTACGTTAACAACTCTATCTAGACCTAGACTGACACTGACACGACTAAATGGTTATTTGTTTGGAGGGGGGTTACTAAAAATTCTAAAATTGCAATTAAAATAAAAACTAATTAACTAGATTAACTAGGACACAACTTAGAACGAAGGTTGAACTCAGTGATGATAAATAACTACCTAGGCTGGAATCCTATTTAACTTAGAATGAATTTCTATCGGAACTATCGTGGTATGGAGCCGGGATCTTTATGTGCTAAACCCTAAGAAATAACGACTAGGACCTCCCGACCATTATCAGGAAGAAACCTGTGAGACTCTACAAGGGTGTTATGAACACTGGCTGGTTAGACTTCCTCTCAGTCCTCTAACTTCTGTAAAAGTGCCTATAAGACAATCTACCCCTCATCGTTAAAGTCTAAGGCAACTATGGATTTTAATTTAGTTTATTAGACATGAGTATGATTAATGATCTAAGACCGATTTCTCTCAAAACCTAATCCAAGTTATTTATCACACCGAGACCTAAAAATAATCTCGAGTCTCTTAGCGACAAGCTTAGCAGAATATTCTAATTATATTTTATTTACCTTTTCTAAGGTTACTGGCCAATTCACCCAAAGACTACCCGAACATGCAAAGACTCGAACAATCAACACAAACCTATTCTATGAAAGACATTCACCAAGGTTCATGTGAAACGAATAAACAAGCAATAATCAAAACAAGATACGCATACACACTAAATTAAAGGTTCCAAAGTCGGTTACTTTTAAGAAAAAAATCCATAAATACAATAATTACCGAATAAAAATCCAAACTTTGTTAAACAATCATCCTAACCTAGGTAGTAAAAAGAAGTTTAGCCAAGCATAGTCATGAAAACAATGAAAACTAGAGTAATTTTGACAACTAGAAACATGGTTAAAGAATTAAAAAACAAGAACGAAGAACCCGAATAGTCCAAAAACGATTCGGAGAACTTCCTCAGCTCCCAATCTTCAACCCGTAGCTTCAAGCCTTCAAAACCGCTCTAAAAGTTGCAAACTTGCAGCTGAATTCATCTCTAAAAATTGTGATTTCGTGATCTCGTCCAACAACATCAGCCTCTTCCTCTTAAAATAATTCTCCTCTCTGCGATACATATATAATATGGCAGCCTCCCAGAAATTTTATTCTGTTACGTATCACCAGCCGCCTTTCACATATTATATGTCTTCTATATGTCTCCTTCCACAATTACAATTGGTAACAATTACCAATTCTGTTAGTGCTGGTCTGCAAGCAGCTAATCATGTTGGGTTGTTGATAGGCTCTATTAAGCCCAAATAAAAAAAGCAGTCAACTTAATATGTTTTTTGTCAACAGCACAAGAACTCGGTCAGCAATTCACATGCTATTTTTTTTTCTTTGTTTATAATTCACGTGAGATTTATGTTGTCATGACTTTGAGAATTAATTTCAACTTTCATATAATGTGCACTTTGGTCCTATTGTTACAACAAAAACAAGACCAAGGACTGTAGCGACGTTTCCAGGGTTAAAGAGTTCAAGATTTCGATTAGACTAACGCAGGCCGTGGGGTCCCCCCACGTTTGCAGCACGTGGAGGTGGATCACTTTGTTATTATTCACTTTGAATTCTGGATTGAAGAATGTTTAACTCAGAATTTCTATGCTTAGTGAGATAATGTTGTAGTGAGCCAAGAATAGAACAAGTATGAAACAAGTTCTAGAGAGGAGAAGCAAGATCAGAGATCAAGAGTGACCTGAACTGATCTGGATATGTCTTTGCTGAAGACAAGGGGCTGGGATTTATAGGGAAATGATTCTCCATAAGAAGAAGCCTTTGACCAGTGGTCATTGGCTGCAGTGGGGGACTTGCCCATTTTGGGGGTTGAAGGGTTTGGACCTGCGGGTAAAAGGGTGTGCTCTCCCACATGCTCTGATTACGGCTAGGCAGGAGAGTTCACACGCAAGGGGTGATGTGACAAGGCTCTGACTCGTCCTTTTTACTATTCATGACTGCTGACCATTTCCGAACCCTTTTACCTTTCAACCCTTTAAGCTGTATTGCATTCTAGTCATTTTATTAAGCTTGAGCTACCCACGTCATCAGCCCCCCAAGTCAGAGGTATTTGAGGTGTAAGCTCAAATGCTTCTGACTTTTATGCAATATTTTTTGTAGCTTAAAGGCTTCGAGGCTTGAAGGGTTTTTGTTTCATCTTTTTCCGATTTTCCTTGATCATCCTTTGGAGCAAGGGGTGCAAAAAGGATATGGGAGTGAGTTACTCTTGATTAACACAAGAGGAAGTCAATGCCTTTTATGAACCTTGGGGTATTGATTCATCTGTCGATCCGGTTGCTCCGGGTTGTGATAAATCTATTGATTAATGTCCATCGGGTTTCATTGCTTTGTATTATCGCTAGTTTGAGTTTTCTAACCTTCACCACCTTTTTTCCATCTTTGTCCTCAATGTTTTGGAATATTATCGTGTGTCTTTTGGGCAGTTGCACCCTCAAGGGGTTTCTAGGGTTTTACAATTTGAAGTTTTATGTCCCGTGTTGGGCTATGACCCATCATTGTTAATGTTTCGTAGATTTTTCCAATCGGCCAAAAACGATGATTGGTTTACTTTTGAAACATCACAGATTGGCGTGTGTTTGATCTCATCCATGGTTACAACTCTTGGTTCTTGGAAGGCATCCATATGTTGTTTTAAATGAACTTGAACCTTTCGAGTCTGAGATAGATAGTTGGTTTTGGAAAACTATTAGGGAATGTCATTCGAGGCTTCGTCCCTTTCCCGAACATCTCTTAGTGTTGCTAGGATTAGTAAGTTGTGGGATAAGCCGGATCATGACCATGTGCTCATAAGAGATGATGGTATGGTATTTTTATATGCTTTTTGCATTGTGTTTTTGCATTTTAGTTTATGTTTTACTTTTTTTTTGTTGCAGTCATGTCTGCACTAGATTTTATTAAAAGCAATGATACTTCTGATGTTGTGTTTGGGGATGCCGAGGGTACACCCTGCAAAGATGTAGTTGTCAGGGGGTCTGAACATAGGTTCGAGGGTTCAGACTATGTGTATGTCCCCAACGTCGAGGGTTTTACCAAAGTTGCTACTTCTAAAGTTTCTACTCGCCGTTTGAATCGCCGGTTGATAAAGTCTGCTGACCAACCATTGGCCTCTGAGTTGGTTGAGTTGAGTGATGATATAGAGGGTTTCAAATGTCTGTTCCTGATGTTGGGGTTAAAAGAAAATCCAAGAAAGACAAGTAGTTAAACTTGGTGATTGGCAAGAGAAACGAAATAGTGGTTAAGAAGGTTGCGAGCTTAAAGGATTCCGGGAAGGGTATTGAAGGTTCTTCCAATGTAACCTCAACAGAGGTTTCTGTTCCGGTTTGGAAGGTTACTATTGGCGATAGTTTTAAGCCATCCTCCATTTGTGAGGACGTTTTAAACCACTTTGCTCCTCCTGCTGTACAGGATACCTGCTCATCTATGGAAGATGACTTGATGATCTTGGAGATGATGTTGCTGCTTGTAATCATTCTGCCTTGTTTCCCGAAGGTGTGTCCCGGTTTCGTAAAAGAATGCAATAACATGTATTCTTCACCAAGAAGAGGGACGATATAAAAGCTTCAATGGTTGCTTTAAAAAAGGAAGCAGAGGGCTTTGCTGAGAATGAGAAGAGGCTGTTGGTAAAGATTGACAAGCTTTCTTCTCAGCACAAACTTGAGATGGCGGAACTGGAAAAATGCTTGGAGGCTGACAGGGTTCAGGGGCGAGTTGATAGGGCTTCCTTGGAAGTTTAGGAAAAGGCCTTCTTCGAGGAGAAGGATAGGTTGGAGGCTTCGCTGGCCCAGGCAACTAGTGATAACAAATGGCTCATCGAGCATGGATTTCAGCAGGTAGTTACCTACCTTCTTCACTTCTCTGAATTTAAAAGGCCTTGGGTGACATGTATACTAATTTTTTAGCCCATGGACAACATCAAGGCTTGGTTGCTAGTTATAAAGCCTATGGAGCAGTTATATGGCTTGTGAATCTGGGAAGCCTTTGGAGCAGTCGTCTCTTCATCAACCCAAAGTTTTTCAAGTGTTTACAGAAGTTGTTCTGAACATGGAGCATATGACCTACCCTTATATGGTGAAGATTCAAAATTCTCAGGTAAGCCTCCCTTTGTCTTGTAGGAGCTGCAACCCCTTGGCCTTAATGAGGTCGTTTGTGACAAAGTGTTGAAGTCTCTTTCGAATAAACATTCTTGGTCTGGCGATAGCGAGGAGACTTTTTCTGATGGGGCGAAGGCTTCGAAGGATGCAAGCCTCTGAGGCAGCTGGTGAAGGTAGGAGGAAGAAGAAGAAAGCCAAAGAGTCCAAAGGTGGTGAAGTAGAAGCAGCGAAGCCACTGCTTCTGATGTTGAGATTCTTTAACCTTTATTCGTAGCTTTCTTAGCATTTTAGACAATATTATGTGACGTATGTTGAACAATTAGGTTTTAGGGGAACCCTTAAGGTTTCCTTTGGTGATCTTTAGCCTTGAAGGCTTTTAAACAATATCTTAGGTTTATGGGCCTTAAAGCCTTATGTTATGGTTTTGAAACTTGATGTTTTTAACGTTCTGTTCTACTTTTCCCTTGTGTTGATAATGTTTGCAATTGTCTTGTTGTTTTGCTATGTACCCTTTGCCCATTATACCTTTGAAGGTTCAGTGTTGCAGTCACTTAGCTTTAAGGTTTTTTGGATAAAAGATACATGTTGTCTACCCTTTTTTGTGACATCATTCAGTGTCTTTTTGTTTCGTAAGCCTTTTTATGAGGTTTAAGGAACGATTGGTGTGGGCTGTTCGGACCTGTCTATGAGACAAGTTAAAAAAATTTATTTAAGTCTCATGGAGTTGGATTGATTTAGGAACTCACCCCGTATATAGGTTCATTCAACCCTTGAACCTATTGAGCGATGTGGCCTGGGAGCTCATCCCCTTACATTGCCCTTGCCATGGAGTTTTTTGCTAGGTTCTCAACCTGATTATAGGATAGAAAGACAAATTTTGACAAAAAACTTCGTCATTCTTTCATTCGATAGTACTTTGATTACAAGAGAGGGTAGAACATTTCTTGACATTCTTTCTAATTCATTTTGTCTAAACGTGGAACCTTTTAAGGGTTTTTTCCATTCTAGTGACGAGGAAGCTTTGTGCCTTCTACATCGGCTAACTTTTATGACCCTCCTTTGTGTGTTTCGAGAATGGTGTATGGTCCTTCCCATTTGGGACCAAGTTTGCGTTGATATTCTTTCTTGCATGCTTTATTGTTGCGGAGAACTAAGATTCCAGGCTTGAAACGTTTGTGTTTCACCCGGTGTTGTAATAAGCTTCCATCTTTGCCTCCCTTATAACATCTTGGTCACGAGCTTTTTCCAGGAGTTCTAAGTTCAACGTGGTTTCAACCTGGTTGGCTTCAAGGTCGATGTTGAGTGTTCGTTGTGTATTAACTCCTATTTCTACCGGGATGGTAGCTTCCGACCCAAACACTAGGCTATAGGGTGTTTTCTTATGTCTTGTTTTCTTGGTTTTTTGAATTGCCCACAAGACGTTAGGAAGTTCTTCAAGCCACTGATACCGTGTCTTCCTAATCTTGCGTTTATCCCCTCCATAATACTGTGGTTTGTTATTTCAACTTGGCTGTTTGATTGGGGATTGGCTATCAAGCTAAACACTTGTGTAATTCTGAACTATTTACACCATGAGCTAAAAGGCTACTCAGCAAATTGTTTGCCATTATCTATGACAAGCACCCCTGGAAGCCCAAAGCGACAAATGATACTTTCCCGCATGAAATCAATGATCTGTTTTCCCAAGATTCTTCCTAGTGGCTTGACGGCTGGCCACATCGTGAAGTAACCCACGTCTACCGATAAGAATTTTACTCCTCCCTTAGCCGGCGGGAATGGGTCGACGGTATCCATTCCCCATTTGCGGAATGGCCAAGCTGAGGAAATGGGAATACGATCATTTTTAGGACTTTTAGGTACCGGTGCATGTAGCTGGAAGGCCTCACATTTTCCTAATTGTTTAGCGGTATCTTAGTGCAAGGAGGGCCAGAAGTATCTAAGGTTCAACAATTTTGAAACCACAGATCTTGGACCATAATGAGCCCTGCATATTCCTTTGTGTACTGCCTTGATCAGATATTGGCCTTGTTCTGGGTCAACACATTGGAGTAGTGGTGCAAGGTAAACTTTTTTGTAAAGGATTTCTCCTCGCAACACATACTGCCTAGACTTGATGCGAACCCTTTCAGCCTCTGTCTGGTCATTAAGTGATTCACCATTTTTTAGGAGTTTGACAATAGGAGTCATCCAACTTGGTCCTTTTTTGGTGATCACATCTTGAACCTCAACTTTCTGAATGGATGGTGATTTTAACACTTCAACCAATACTTTCTTGGTGGGGTGGGAAAATGTGAGAGATGCAAGTTTGCTTAGTGCATCGGCTCTCTTGTTTTGAGATCTTGGGACTTGCTTGATGGTACATGCTTTGGAATGTGTTCATCAACTCTTTTGATTTTTCCCGGTACTCTTTCGTATTGTGCTCTTTTGCTTCATAGTTGTCATTTACTTGGTTTGAGACAAGTAAAGAGTCTATGAAGACTTGAAGCTTTAGAACATCCTTTTGGCTAGCTTGAATCCAGCAAGGAGTGCGTCACACTTGGATTCATTATTGGTTGTCTGAAATTCAAGCTGGAGAGCATATGTAAATTCTAATTCTTTGGGGTTGATTAAGACTAGCCCAGCCCCTGACCCTTCAAGGTTGGAAGCTCCATCGGTAAAAAGCTTCCAGGTGCCAGGGTCAGAGGGTTCAGCGGTAGTTGTGTTAACTTCCGTGGTGACTTGCTTTGGGATTTCAACAATAAGATCGGCCAAGACTTGGGCTTTGACAGCTTTTCTGGGAACATAGGTGATGTTGTGTTCACCTAGTTCCACAACCTATTTAATGGGTTGGTCAGTGACCACTTGCATTTGGTGTGCTTGAAAGTACCTTCGAAGCCTTCTAGCCGTTTGGACTACGGCTAAAGCAAGTTTTTCCAAAGGAGGATATTTGATTTCCGCTAGTTCAAAAGTTTTACTGAAGAAGTAAACAGGTACCTGAACCTTGTTTTGTTCAATGGTTAGGACCGCACTTATCGCTTCTTCAGCAACCGAGGGGTAGACAGAAATTGTTTCTCCCGTTTCTGGAGCTGCGATAGTTGGGAGTGAAGCAAGGTGTTGCTTCATCTAGTTAAAGGCTTCTTCTTCTTCTTCCGTCCACTTGAAATCTTTCTTGCTGGCACAACCCTTAGGTGTTTTGAAGAAGGGTAATGATTTTTCTGCCAGTTTTGAGGTAAAATGTTTCAAGGCTGCAAGCCTTCCGTTCAGGCTTTCCACTTCTTTTTTGTATTGTGGGGACTTGGTTTCAAGAACAGCTTTAACCTAGTTGGGGTTGGCTTTTATACTCTGTTTTCCCATAATATGCCCCAAAAATTTGCAATCTTCAAACACGAACGAGCACTTTACCGGATTGAGTTTCATGTTGATCTTTCTCAGATATTGGAAGGTTTCTTGTAAGTCTTCGAGCATTTGATATTCTGTTTGCTCTTGATGACCAAATCATCAACATAAGCTTCCATATTTTTGTCAATTTGACTAGCAAACGCCTTCTCAACCAGGCGTTGATAAGTGGCACCTTCATTTCTTAAAAAGACATTTTTTTGATAGCAAAAGTGTGACAACTGTGAAAAATCCCGGTAAACTTTGATCGGTACAAGTCCGTGGTAACCGGACTTGATATGTATATCATGATATTTGTGGTGATTATATGTGTTGATATGAATTCTGGAACATGTTACACCAACTATAACAGGAGTATATGCAAGGTAATTACCAAAAACATTACGTTAACGCTATGTGTCACCTACATGGCAACACAAAGTCATGAATGGATTGACGACTTTAGGGAATATGTATTAGTAAACACGCATGACTTGTGTGCCATGCTAAACGATATCGGTTACGTCTCGGAGGAATCCGATAGTACGTCATGGTTAACATGACACTAATAAGGGCCAACGGTGCGAGGTTGGTTTCCTTAGCCTTAAACAACGTGTTAAACGGGAGCTTTTCGCTCAACAGCGCATTAAACATTTGACGTTGATTGTTAGGCCATTGGTGGGGCTATTTAAGATTCTGAGTTCATGAAACATCGTAGTTATGTGCCATACCATGACATAGGATTTGAAGCAAATCGGAGCTCGGGCATGCAAAACGAGGCAGCTTCCCAGTTAGGGAAACGCCTTCGTTTGGAGAGCAACGCAAGACAACCAAACATGCAAGTAACGGTCAATCAAGCTTAAAACACTTAAACTACCCAATACGAGGCTTTTATGACTAAAACGTAATTGGGTTCGGATTTCGAGACGGTTATGCACGGTTTTTAAACCAAATCTTTTGACACTAAAAACGCGAAAAAAGGAGTCCGTTTCACAAAGCGGGGACGCGTGTGGGACCCAAAAACGAACCTAAACGCGCCACCAAAGATAAACATGATCTTTTAACACGAAAAACGAAGCATGACAAAGCGTAGGTGGGGTAGGGGCACCCCACCTTATTATATAAAGGTTTTTTCTTTATTTTTTTCATTAAATTCTTTATTTTCCCCAAAAATTCTGCTCATGTTCTTCATTATACCAGCTGAACATCACTTGAATTCATCAAAATCAAAGGTAATTTACAAGTTTCTTATAAATTTAATGAAGATTTCTTGATTAAACATGATCTAGACCAAGAAAACTCTTTTTAATCCATGATTTTGGATGGTTTAAGCATGGTTCTTGGCTGAATAAGAACACACCAGGAATTCCCTGATGTTATATGATAGTTAAGATCACAAAACTTTGGATTTTGATATCATAATCAACCCCTAATCGACCAAAAGTGATTTAACAAAGTTATTAACCGAAAAACAGTGAAACAAGGCTTGATTGACATGGGTTATGGCATGTTTGGATTGTGCTTGGTATATAGGTACTGAATATGTCTCACACCCCCTTCTGGACTCAAGAAAAAAACTCGAAATCGCTAGGTATATCACCCGAAACTCGAATCTAGAATAGGCAGAATATTGTTTGAATGATAACTTAGTCCGTGGGTATTGGATTGAGCTGAAATTTCGTCTGGTTATGTAGGATATCACCCGAAACTCGAATCTAGAATAGGTCCACGTGAAATTTTAGAATTTTTGGAATTTTCTACGAGTTTTGGTGAATTTTCTACTGTTTTACAAAACGAAATTCAGAAAAAATACCAAACGAAGTCAATAAATCACCAAAATTCACATAAACACTAAGGAAAATATGGAAAAGGTTCTGGGAAGTTTGGGAGTCTATTGGTTGGGTTTTGATTTGGATTAAAAATCCGCGTTTTTATGAGTTTTCGGTAGCCGGAAACGCACTGAAACAAAATCGGAAAAATCCCAAATTTGTACAAGGAGTTCCTGGACATGTAAAGGAGTTCCTGAAATATTTGGAGAATTTGTGGACATTGGATGATAAGAAAAGTGAATTATTCGGTAAAATACTGTTTTACAAATGATTTATTAGAAGAGTTAAAATAGCTTTATAAATTCCCAAAATATTTTTCCTTGAATCTATATATATTTACTGACTTCTAAAAAAATTCCCAGAATTTTATAAAATATATAGATTAAATGGGATTTTTTCGGATTTTAAAACACTTCTTTTAACTAAATTCGGTAGTTTACCGGAGAACGAACCTGCCGGAACTGGGAACGGACCAAACCCTATTGTAACTATAAGTGGAACACCGGGGGTATTCTGGGAAGTTCCAGGATAAGCTGGACACTCTGGGTTGTTCCACCACCGTTCGGGAGAACCCCCGACGGCGAAAACGAAAACTCAAATTCGAGTGACCTAGATCCTCCAAACGTCCGGATTTCCTTAATGAATACCTAATCTTTTCTAAATAACAATGTATTGGCACTATCTAGATCTTAGTGCCGTTATCCGAACACATAGAACAACCGACTTTGGCTGGCATGTGAACCGGTGCCCAACAGCCAAACGTGAAACTAATCATACCCTACATCCATCACCACACTAGGATACTAGATGTACAATATGGCCTGAAAATACCCACCCGGGCCCAAGTTATAGGCGTTACCAACTTAGCGACTGATACTGGTAATTACTTGCATGATTACTGTTAGAGCCGAACCTCTTGCATATACTCCTATTGCTACCTGTGATACTGATATCCAGTGAGTTTCACTACCCCACGTTTAAACTGTTTTACTGTTTTCTGGGGTGATTTGCATGTTACAAAATTGTGTTAATTGCACCAACTTGTGAAGATGTGAATTATCTAACACACGAACACCCATGACATTCCCCACTACAAGTGATTAATGTAAGCCGTGGACAGTGGATAGTACTATTGGTCTGACAAACCCAGTGTCGCCAGGATGTGTCAGTGTGACACGGTGTGTCGGCAACCAGGCACGCGTTGTCCTAAACTTGGTTATGTTGTTAGGCGTAACTGCAGGGGAACATTGAACTGCATGTGACGCAGTTACTGGGATGAAGTGTCTGTCTTGACACGGCTCGGTGGGAAGTGTTTGTGGTGACACGACTGTACGATGATGTGTCTGTGTGACACGGTTCGGTTATGACAATCAAGGTTTCACTTATGCTCTCGTGTAATTCCATCTGTGACTATGACCATTGCAATTAAACTTGTTAACACATATTGTTACACAACAACTAAACCAGTGGAACTCACCAGCAGCGTTTAGTTGACCCTTTTTAAAACTAACATGCATTTCAGGTTACTTGAGACTAGTGTGATCCGGGTATGTGGTTCGAGACGTGTTTATAGGTGAATCCTGATATAGACGCATGCAGCTTAGAAGACTTAAGTGGTTCATGGGAACACGCAGTTGTAACATACATGTAGTATGTAATCAACATTCTGTAAAAAATAAAATGTAGTGTCTTTATAAACAATGTGCTTGTATCAGAGGTGTCTGTTGCATCCCGTATTTTCTTCCGCTGCAAGTCGGGGTGTGACAGAAGATGGTATCAGAGCCATTGGTTATAGAGAATTAGGTGCCTTTAAGGAAACCTAGACTATAACTACAGGCTCGGACTTTAGTGGACATCATTGGAAAAATTAACCCCAACTAAAAGGACTTAGCGAACACTGTAAAGTATCCTATTGGCAAGTACCAGGATGGCCTTGTGGGGCAAGTGGGTTATTATGGTCCGGAACGTAATAACAAACTTGGTCATACGAGGCAGTGTTGGGAAAGTTGCGGTAATAAACAAACTTAAATACGTGGAGTGATACATACGTGTACCAAGGTGATAGTGTGTGGATGTTTGTACGTGGATTGACACATGACTTGGGATTGGTGGATAATGCGTTACTACATGTGCCTTTAGGATAGGCAGAAAACTGGTATTACAGTCCATTCCACATTCCTACTGCTCACATAACTAATACCCACGAGAGTTGGACTTCTATCACTAATACAGTTGTTACATATACGTTATGATGTGAGAACTCAAGGCCTTATTACGATACGATCTCACCAACTCTATCCTTATAATTATTATAACAACGATTGCATACTAGAATGGTATTTCAAAAAGAACATAGATACATAAAAAACGCGTGGGTCGTTCTGATAAACTGGGAGGACGTGTACGGATCCTTACTCCGCTTCTCGTTGTTTCACATTTGATTGTTATACAATCACAGAATTTAAACATTTTACGAAACTTTCTCGTCCTTGGATCAATGATTCATTTGATTGTCTGTTGGATTTCCCTTCTGCTTACGATATTGGTTTTTGCCTTTACGTCGTGTAATACTATGATGCTTAGTGGTATTCCTTAGCACATGTCCTGATATATGTTAGTGAGTTTAATGATCTCTGGGTTATGGAGATGGCATGGAATGCGTAAATAAGTTACCCTTTCCGTTGTCATTCGATTCCATTGGGTATAAATTTTGTGATTATACAGATTCCTTTGAAACGCTTTGCGTTGTGGAACCTCGTTTCGTGTGACCGTCGATTACATTGTATTCTTTACGAGTAATGATTGTTTCGGATTTCAGTTGGTTATTCACGGAAAGTAATAGGAGGCGCGAATATCTCGGTGACGGAACATTGATCATGTATATGGGTGTGGTGGATGGTGCGGTACTTCCTATATATAAACACCCGGCTACATTATCAAGATACCGTTACTCAAGGCAGACGGGCTTCATGTTACGATCTGTTTGGTTATGGGCGATGAAATGTTGAGTCTTCGACCCTATTTGATGCGATAAATGATGCCACAATTGTCGTAACTACGATATTTATACACATATGCAGTGATTTTAAATAAAAGATACTTTGCGTCGCCATATAACAACCTATGGGTTAAACCCGGGGAAGGTTTTTTTTTCTTTCAAATTCGTATTACGACTTTCTAGGGGTACTACACCCTGGTAATACTCTGTACCTAACAATTTGGGTATAGCTGGTGATAACTTACCCACCTCGATTTACCCTATGTTTGCTTCATGAAAGGTAACAATGTTTTGTCTCGGGTAAGACAATTCAGCATAATTTATTTCTTTTAGCAGGATTTTCTAGAACGTACAGTCATATATTCGAAATCATAACATTACGACAAACAACTATACTTATGTCGCCGACCATCATCTATGAAGCTATTCGGCTGAAGCGTATATTTCATTTACTACCTGTTGTTCGCTAGTGATACAATCCCTAATTATTAGCAAGGACACGTATTTAGCATCGGTATTGATAACCCCATGGGATTTATGGGTAACGCATAAATGGAGAAACTTATCCGATGTAGTCAAAGTCGGCAAAAAGTTGTGTGGATGTGGATCTGCTTGTAATAAGACTCGTGGAGGCGAAAACATTTTTGTCCATATCCCTCGTAACCGTTAATACTTTGTATTAACTGGACACTCATATGTACACGTTTATTTATAAATATACAACATTATCCGCGGTCCAATCCATAGGTCAAGTTAGTAAATCTCGGTTAAGGGTGATGTAACCCCAGTGCGAAGTAAGAAAACTATAATCATAAAGTAATCCGATTCATTTTTTTCAAATGTATTAATTCTCCTTACTAACCCTGATGGAAAGCGTTAAGGTCCGGTACATTCAATTACTAATTTGATACGCCCTATCCTTTTAATCAATGTTCAGCTTTGCTGCGGTACGTTAGCTTCTTATGGAATTACGGCAGATATTTCGGTAACAGAACCAAGTGGCATACGACCTTGAATCCTATCAACTTAGTTCAAATGAATACAAGGTAAATGCCCAGTAATTGGAAGTAATAATGAATGAGCGATACAAAGGACCCGTAACAAAGCTACCTCTTAATGCATATGTAATAAACAAAAGGACACGAAGCGAATTTTTCGTCAGACAGCTATTTTATTTAAAGGACGGTATTTAAAAGAATCATATAAAATTTTCATATATCAAACGATCCCTTGTTTTAAGCGTTGCATAACTTAGTAAAAATGTTCCAGTGAAAGATGAGGTCGCATTTGAGTAGTATTCGAGTATAGTAATCCGATGACTAACCTATGTGCCAACTCTATATACACGGTCTTGAATCAATATTACTTGTATGAGGGCTATCGCGTAAGGGGATACATGGGTCTTTGATTCCTTTTGATTAAGGCTTTTCGCGTCACGATACCTATGACGACCGTGCGATTGGTCCTGAGTAGGGACCAACTCAGATACTTATATGTCTATAAAACATATTGACTCCCCAACTCTACGATAGTAATACCCGGGGAACACCATATGGTTCCTCCTCTTCCTTGAAACATTCGAGGAATCCAAATATTTTATACATGATGTTATTCACGATACATAGGGGACAATCGAAATTCCCTTCCGGCCATTGTAAAGGTGTTATTTTGTAATGGTCTCCTACATGTGTAGGAAAATGATGCATGAGATACACTGACTTTCATCCATCGATTGGATACAAAGTGAATGATACCATACTCTCGTAACCAAAAGTTATACGTTAAACGGTGTTGCTTGTCCTCGTGAGTATACGAGGAGTAAATTCTCTAGATCAGGGGAACATTGTTGAAACACCCCTCGTCTTCCTTCGACTGGTTGGTACCTTCAATTGATTTTCATTTTAATCGATTTAAATGAGTAATCGTGAAATACGATGTTACCAAGAAACCCGATTTTTCCGTTATTTTCAAATCACGAAAATTCTTATGCTACCTAAGAAAACAAGAACGGGAGAAATCTCAAGTATGGTACTATATATATATATATATATATATATATATATATATATATATATACATGTGTATTTGTACCACCTAATGCTAAGAATTAAGAACTACCCCGCATGAAGTAACACGGTCAAAAATAAACTCGCATTGAAAAGAAGTAATCATGAGTCGTCTGAATATCGTAATTGGTGTCTTTTGCGCGCTGAACCCACCTGGGGAAAACTAAACCATAAATCTAGTAGTCCCGATCATTCCAGACGAAGGGACTAGTGAATCTTCCGAATACGTCCCTCGGATATCATGTCCATCCAGAGGGGGAATTCCTTTGATAAGCACATATTATATGCCTAAAATAAAAATAAAACTTCGACGCTACAACTAATTCTCTTCAAACTTGGAGAATTACTTAACATATGATATGAATTAAAGATACCTCGATGTACGATACCAAGTCAAACCAAATGACCAAAGTGTAAATCGGTGCTTGGTTGGATGCACCAACTAGCTGTGAAATGGCATTAATAACCTCTACTCGTATCATAGCCATCAAAGTGCTAGGCTTACCCCGATTGATTATGATTTTCATTTAGCCTTTCTTAAAACTGCTTCTGCTAATTCAAGAGGTGGTTGAGCGATTGCGGATCCATGTGGCTACATTTTCCGGCAACACGTATTCCTTCCCTGTCCTATTAGGAAGCAGAGCGGACCAATCCTAAGACAAAGGGTCGAGTGCCCATGGTTTCATAAAACCACACGATTTTTTCCCAATCTAGACCAAGATGGTTTTGTGTGAGTGAACTCAACGGAACCCTTTCGTTTAATTGGTGATTTAGATGGCAAAGGTGCCAAGATAGAAAGCATCCTATCTTTCAATACGCATATACAGTGCAGATCATTCCAAGTCCGAGTGGGACTCGGAAAACCACAAGACCGAGGCAGTCAAGTGGTGATAAACCATCTTGCGAACTATGCTACCTCACCCAGATAAGGATAAAAATTACACAATTGGTACCCCCATTAAACGAAGACATTTATTTCATTAACATAAGCTATAAAGTTCAAACGTTTGAGATTTAAATGATACAATATTTTATCAGACTAAATATCAACTGGTTCACAAAAGTTCACTAGAATGGGAAATGATTACTTCTCTTTCTTCCCATTAACGTTATCCTTATGAAACGATTAGCAGAGCGTGGCTATGTTCCAACCTTGCGGGAGGTACTCCATTGATGGGGAATCTTGATTTGATGACTCGTTACTTAATCATCTTTTACAGAATTACTTGCACGTCTATGGTCAATTTTGATTCCATAATTGGGAGCATCATGGTGACACTTGTGATCATTAGACACTCATCACGCCTTAAATATTTCTACATGATATAGTAGCGTTTTAAACATGGTGTTACTTGAATCAAAACCACATTTGGTACACACTCTACCATTCCCGGTATATGGGAATTTTTATACAATTATCTCCCGGGGAATCACATCGATGTTATCGAAGTTAATAAACAGTTGTGCCACAATTGGAGCTAAGTTCTCGAAACTTAACAGAAACTGGAATTATTATTGTAGAAATTTTATATCTTTACGAAGTAATCCGACTATTGGTGAGTATTTCGGGCACACCATTGATGTAAGTGTACAGATTCGTTGGTACTCGTGTACATGCTCACCTTATGGCAACCTTAGGCTCTCAAAAGTGTTTCTCTTTCTTATTCTCTACCATAGAGTAGGGGCTCTCGTGGTCGGTTAATATTAACCAAAGATAACCAAATACACGACAACAAGGGAAGACTGTCCCTCACAACTCGGTGGAACCAAATTTATTCCCTTTATACAAAGATGCGGAGCATGATGCTCACTATTGTGGTGTTAGCAACGAACCCTAAGAGGGTATTCATACCCCTCCTCTATAGAGGGTATTCAAGAACTATCAAACAAAATCATAAATGAAACTTATGGTGTCTGTATTGTAAAGATAATGAATACGAAAAAAACATAATAATTGCAGTTATCTGCAAGCTGAATACATGACTCCTGATTTGCTATGAGTCCAACAACACTCTCACTTTCAGATTGAAAGTGATGATAAATGTTACTCTTAACAATACGTAGGAATTGTGGATGGACAAATTACACCACTACTATGTAGCACAATTATCATCTACGTACGATGATAATACTAAACGAAAAGTGAAAACATACTTGCCGGTCAGATGACTGACTGAGCTTTCCAACGAATTACTAAACGGAATTTCAAGGACGAAATTATTTTAACCGGGGGAGACTGTGACAACTGTGAAAAATCCCGGTAAACTTTGATCGGTACAAGTCCGTGGTAACCGGACGTGATATGTATATCATGATATTTGTGGTGATTATGTGTGTTGATACGAATTCTGGAACATGTTACACCAACTATAACAGGAGTATATGCAAGGTAATTACCAAAAACATTACGTTAACGCTATGCGTCACCTACATGGCAACACAAAGTCATGAATGGATTGACGACTTTAGGGAATATGTATTAGTAAACACGCATGACTTGTGTGCTATGCTAAACGATATCGGTTACATCTCGGAGGAATCCGAGAGCACGTCATGGTTAACATGACACTAATAAGGGCCAACGGTGCGAGGTTGGTTTCCTTAGCCTTAAACAACGTGTTAAACGGGAGCTTTTCGCTCAACAGCACATTAAACATTTGACGTTGATTGTTAGGCCATTGGTGGGGCTATTTAAGATTCTGAGTTCATGAAACAACGTAATTATGTGCCATAGACCATGAGATAGGATTTGAAGCAAATCGGAGCTCGGGCACGCAAAACGAGGCAGCTTCCCAGTTAGGGAAACGCCTTCGTTTGTAGAGCAACGCAAGACAACCAAACATGCAAGGAACGGTCAATCAAGCTTAAAAACACTTAAACTACCCAATACGAGGCTTTTATGACTAAAACGTAATTGGGTTCGGATTTCGAGACGGTTATGCACGGTTTTTAAACCAAATCTTTTGACACTAAAAACGCGAAAAAAGGAGTCCGTTTCACAAAGCGGGGACGCGTGTGGGACCCGAAAACGAACCTAAACGCGCTACCAAAGATAAACATGATCTTTTAACACAAAAACGAAGCACGACAAAGCGTAGGTGGGGTAGGGGCACCCCACCTTATTATATAAAGGTTTTTTCTTTATCTTTTTCATTAAATTCTTTATTTTCCCCAAAAATTCTGCTCATGTTCTTCATTATACCAGCTGAACATCACTTGAATTCATCAAAATCAAAGGTAATTACAAGTTTCTTATAAATTTAATGAAGATTTCTTGATTAAACATGATCTAGACCAAGAAAACTCTTTTTAATCCATGATTTTGGATGGTTTAAGCATGGTTCTTGGCTGAATAAGAACACACCAGGAATTCCCTGATGTTATATGATAGTTAAGATCACAAAACTTCAGATTTTGATATCATAATCAACCCCTAATCGACCAAAAGTGATTAACAAAGTTATTAACCGAAAAACAGTGAAACAAGGCTTGATTGACATGGGTTATGGCATGTTTGGATTGTGCTTGGTATATAGGTACTGAATATGTCTCACACCCCCTTCTGGACTCAAGAAAAAAACTCGGAATCGAAGGAATCGCTAGGTATATCACTCGAAACTCGAATCTAGAATAGGCAGAATATTGTTTGGACCATAACTTGGTCCGTGGGTATTGGATTGAGCTGAAATTTGGTGTGGTGATGTAAGGTATTGACAGGAAGGTACACGTAAAATGTTAGAATTTTTTTGGAATTTTCTACGAGTTTTGGTGAATTTTTTACTGTTTTACCAAACAAAATTCGGAAAAAATACCAAACGACGTCAATAAATCACCAAAATTTACATGAACACTAAGGAAAATATGGGAAAGGTTCTGGAAGTTTAAGAGTCTATTGGTTGGGTTTTGATTTGGATTAAAAATCCGTGTTTTTATGAGATTTTGGTAGCCGGAAACACACTGAAACGAAATCAGAAAAATCTCAAATTTTTACAAGGAGTTCCTGGAATATTTTGAGAATTTTGAACATTGGATGATAAGCAAAGTGAATTATTTGGTTAAATACTGTTTTACAAGTGATTTATTTGAAGAGTTAAAATAGCTTTATAAATTCCCAAAATATTTTTCCTTGATTCTATATATTTTTACTGATTTCTAGAAAAATTCCCAGAATTTTATAAAATATATAGATTAAATGGGATTTTTCGGCTTTTAAAACACTTCTTTTAACTAAATTCGGCAGTTTACCGGATACAACGAACCTGCGGAACTGGGAACGGACCAAACCCTATTGTGACTATAAGTGGAACACCGGGAGTATTCTGGGAAGTTCCAGGATAAGGTGGACACTCTAGGTGTGTTCCACCACCGTCCGGGAGAACCCCCCGACGGCGAAAACGGAAACTCAAATTCGAGTGACCTAGATCCTCCAAACGTCCAGATTTCCTTAATGAATACTTAATCTTTTCTAAATAACAATATATTGGCACTGTCTAGATCTTAGTGTCGTTATCCGAACACATAGAACAACCAACTTTGGCTGGCATGCGAACCGGGGCTTGACAGCCAAACGTGAAACTAATCATACCCGATCATCCATCACCACACCAGGATACTAGATGTACAATATGGCCTGAAAATACCCACCTGGGCCCAAGTTATAGTACTATTAGTCTGACAAACCATAAGCCGTGGACAGTGGATAGTACTATTGGTTTGACAAACCCAGTGCCGCCAGGCTGTGTCAGTGTGACACGGTGTGTCGGCAACCAGGCATTGCACGTGTCCTAAACTTGGTTATGTTGTTAAGCGTAACTGCAGGGGAACATTGAACTGCATGTGACGCAGTTACTGGGATGAAATGTCTGTCTTGAGACGGCCCGGGGGAAGTGTCTGTGGTGACACGACCCGTGCGATGATGTGTCTATGTGACATGTTTCGGTTATGACAGTCAAGGTTTCACTTGTGCTCTCGTGTAATTCCATCTGTGATTATGACCAGTGCAATTAAACTTGTTAACACATATTGTTACACAACAATTAAACCAGTGAACTCACCAGCAGCGTTTAGCTGACCCTTTTTAAAACTAACATGCATTTCAGGTAACCTGAGACTGGTGTGATCCAGGTATGTGGTTCGAGACGTGTTTATAGGTGAATCCTGATATAGACGCATGCCGCTTAGAAGACTTAAGAGGTTCATGGGAACACGCAGTTGTAACATACATGTAGTATGTAATCAACATTCTGTAAGTAATAAAATGTAGTGTCTTTATAAACAATGTGCTTGTACCAGAGGTATCTGTTGCATCCCGTATTTTCTTCCGCTGCAAGTCGGTGTGTGACAAAAATATACCTTTATTAATGTGGAATGCGGGTTTTTTTTGTCTTATTCTTTCATATGAATCTGATGGTAACCCTTGTAGGTATCCAGGAAACACTTGAATGGGAAGCTTGTGAGCTAGTCAACCTTGACTTCGTTCTTTTAGACAAAGGGCTTGACATCAGGTGGGATTTTTAGTTTGTGTGTGTCATTGTTTCGAGGGATGCCGATCATGTCTTCCGGGCACCGGGCAAAGACATCATGGTGTAAGAGTAACTTCTCAAGGTATGAGAAAGTTTCTTTGGAGAAGCGAGTGTTTACCCTTATCCTTTGCTGAGGACATTTTGGGTTTATGACCAACCCTTGTTCATTGTCTTCATCCTTTTCTGAACCACGAAAGCATCTTAGATAGGTTGAAGGGTTGTTATCCCTCTTTCAGTGGGAAAATTCATAGTGCCTAAACCAACTAAAACTACCATCCCGAACATACTCTGTCCTGCCTTCCAATGATGACATCATAGTTGGAAGGGACGTTGATTACCACAAAGGTGAGTTACTAGGTTCGTTCCTTTGTTCCCTCACTAAAACAAACATCAAGGGTTAGTTGGCCTAAAGACTTGATGGGTATGTCAGCGTTACCTTTTATGGAGGATTTAGACTGTTGAAGCCTTGAACGTTCATCGTTGCTGAGAAGGTTGAAGCAATTCTCAAGCATGATTTCAGTGGCTGCGTCGGTGTGAATGTAAGCCTTTTGTGACTTGATGGTTCCTATCTTGGCTACCATCACCAAAGGATTCGAGAGCAACTCTCCTTCTGGTGGAGGGAAACAGACACATTAGCGTTCCCATGCCTCCAAGCGACGACGTTTGCGGGAAGCTTTGTTTTCAAAGTCTACCATATTTATTTCCTTCTTTTTCTGTCAACCATCTTGTCCTTGGCCACTTTAACTAAGTGAGCCAGTTTCTCAGACTTGATGGCGTCTTCGGTCCTCTTTTTGAGTTGGAAGCAATTATTAGTATGGTGACCATTCTCTTCACGAAACTCACAATACTTTGCTTTTCGGTAATGGTCAAGGAGGGCAGAAGCTGTGTTTTACCTCTTTGGTTGCTAGGATCTCTTGTTGAGTGTTGATTAAGGCTATAAAGTTTATGGTTTTTTCTTGGCTTGGAGGGTTCCAGCCTTCAGGCGTTCTGGAATCCGAACCTTTGAACCATTTGTCATAAGAGCCATAGTTTCCTCTTTTCCTGTTGGGACAATCCGCCAGTTAGGAGTTCTTTTCCTTTGTTCTTTGATGTCTATAGCTTCTCCTCCTAGAATGTGAGCTTTAGCACTTTTGAGTGCTTCTTCAAGGGTTTTGGGCAGGCATTTGTTAAAATCTCTTATGAGATATTTGGAATTTATAGCATTCATAAACCCTGCAACCCTCATCTTTTCATCAACACCTCCGTTGTTGTGAGAAATTGGCGAGAGAACCTTTGCTAAGATCGTTAAAGGTCCGAATGTTTCGTTCAGGAAGGTTGTTGGACCATATTCAAGCTGATCCCACAAGGGTTTGCATGCATGAGACAACATTCAGGGTTGGACCATTTCTCGATCCTTGCAGCCCTAGTGAAGATTTGGAGGTGGTCTTTAGGATCATCAGTACCATTATAGGTTCTGATGTGCGATAGCCTCTTTATCCGGGTTTAAAACTCGTAATTAACAATTTGTTGGGAGAAGCAAGACAAGTTGTTGGGCTTGTAGGGTTTTGTGAGGTCCTCCTCTACGCTTGAAGCTGGGTTACCGTTTGAGGTTCCTTGGTGAGTGGACAACACTTGGTTGATAAAGTGCTGCCAAGGAAATTGTGTCATCAATTGGGGCATAAGGTTAAAAGGTTAAAGCCTTGAAGGCTTTCTGTTGGTACTGTATAAGACATTCCTAAGGATGTGCTCGTGACCGCACCTCGAGCCAAAGGCAAGGTGGCCATGGCTTGTTCCCATGAAGTGGTAACAGGAGGGGGAACGCTTGAAGCTGGTGACTGCCATAATTGATCCCAATAGATGCACGGGTTGGGAGGTAAATAAAGAAAAGTATTTGGACTTGGCCTCCCAAAAGCACAAGGGCTTGGACCAGCTTCAAAGTATGATGTGTTTGGACGCGAGCTGCTAAAAGGAAAAGGTGGAGGACCGAGTGACAATGAGGGTTCAAATTCCTCATAGTCTAGTCTTATTCTCACCCTTTTTACCTTTCCCAGCTCACATATTGATTAATAAGAGATCTCAGTTGTAAGAAATTTCTAGCTACTCCCTCGGATGTTAGATCTATATGTTCCGGTGTACGCATGCACCGATTCGAGGAGATGCAACCCCTGATCGAGGCGGGGTGGGAGTTTGGAAAAAGGTAAATTCCGAGAACATAGTTCTCGTTGGAGTACTTCTGGGAGTGGAGAAAAGTGTAGATCTGACCGGTGAGATTCGACCGGAGTTTTGGTGTTAAATCGGTGTTGTTAGGCATCTGATTTACCTCGCCTGGAGATTCGCTTTCAGACATGATGTAAAGAGAAAATGGAGCTACACAACTTGTCTTTAAGATGTAAGCGGCATAGCCCCTCGGTGGGCGCCAACTTGTTGTTACAACAAATACAAGACCAATGAGACGTCTCCAGGGTTAAAGGGTTCAAGGTTTCGATTAGCCTAACGCAGGCCGTGGGTCCCCCCACGTTTGTAGCACGTGGAGGTGGATCACTTTGTTATTATTCACTTTGAATTCCGGATTGAAGAATGTTCAACCCAGAATGTTTATGCTTAGTGAAATATTGTAGTGAGCCAAGAATAGAACAAGTATGAAACAAGTTCTAGAGAGGAGAAGCAAGATCAAAGATCAACAGTGACCTGAACTGATCTGTAGATGTCTTTGCTGAAGACAAGGGGCTGGGATTTATAGGGAAAGGATTCTCCATAAGAAGAAGCCTTTGACCAGTGATCCTTGGCTGTAATGGGGGACTTGCCCATTTTGGGGGTTGAAGGGTTTGGACCTGCGGGTAAAAGGGTGTGCTCTCCCACATGCTCTGGTTACGGCTGGGCAGGAGAGTTCACACGCCTAGGGTGATGTGACAAGGCTCTGACCCGTCCTTTTTACTGTTTACGACAGCTGACCATTTCCGAACCCTTTTACCTTTCAACCCTTTACGTTGTATTGCATTCTAGTCAGTTTATTAAGCTTGAGCTACCCACATCATCAGGTCCCTTAATTTCATAAACTATTTTTAAGCAGCTTTCAACTTGTTGCAATTTGGTCCTTTGAGCTTATATAATAGAGATAGTGGTCTCGACCCACTCAAGAAAAATAGCGGCAATTTTAATTCGGTCACTGGCGCCCTACTCTGCACAACTGGCTGGTTATTTCCTTATTACTCATTTTCGGTCCATTTGCACCAGGACCTGGGAAAACAAAAAATAATATAATATAGCACTAACTAGACCAAATAATAAAAACTATACAATGATTCTACAGTTTACACGGGACAAATATGTGTATTTTACCACATATCACGTAACTTAGAGCTTTTCTTTGTGTCGTGTATCTATCCCAGCTTGGCTTCCCGAAGATTCACTTGATTTGCCTATAGAGTTCAACCCAATATCATTTAGAACTCATGGCTCAAGTCTATGGCATGTAAACTTGCCAATAATAAATCACAAGACTCTCTTCATATATTTTCCATTCATCATTATTTTATGCTGCTTCTATTATCTCAAGTAGACATCATTAACCACATATTCTTTAACTCATCAAGTTAATATTCTTAATATGATCAAATTGACATCTAAATTTTAGTTTATTATACTTTGATGCATAAATAACCATCATAATTTATGTATTCCATACTTTCACTAAAAACCCATTTACATGCACGTGACTAATAATCCAAACACTTGATTCATAAGATTTGTTTCACTAAAAACCCATACGGATAGTTATATATAAATAACCAGTTGGCCGATAATAGTAGTAGTAGGTAGTAGTAGCCTTCGGTGAACGTCCGGTCATCTTCTCTGGTCATCTTTGCACACCGATGTAGATGGCGGTGGTAGGTGGTGGTGGTGGAGATGGCAGTGGTGGTGGGTGGAGATGACAGTGGTGTTGGTGGAGATGGCGGTGGTGGTCGGCGGTGTAGATGGCGGTGATGGTGGTGGCTGATGGTGGTGGTGAGGTGGAGGTGAGGTAGTAATGAGAGTGCCAAATCATTGTCTACGTCAGCAAATAATAAAGTTATGTGCCAGGTCAGCGTCCATGTCAACGTCCAAGGTAGCAGAAACTAACTAGGTGATAACCCAGTTAGAAAAGGATCGATCGGGCCCAAAATCTTACAAGTTGGGATTGTTAGAGAGAATTTTTGAAGTTGGGATTATTATCGACTAACTAGTGAAACTTTGGATTATTAAAATCCAATAATCCTATAATATATAAACTTCATATGACTAATGAAAACATATGAAAACTTTGATACGAATATTTATTTCATATATATTTATTAGGTTTTGTAATATACGGTATTGATCGGTAAAATACTACTACTATACTAAACCAGAAGTATTGATATTGAATACATCAAAAAATGGGTAAGGAATCAGTACTAGAAATAACTTTATACGGGAAGTTCGGTACTGTCACGCCCCAACCGATAGCGGAATCATCAGGGCATTGCACTAGGCGAATCAGATTGTTCAATAAAATCCATAACAACTACTACGATGACAATATTTATAAGTTCAGTTTCCTATACAATTAAACAAATATTCCACGATAGTTAAAACAGATTACAATCTCTCAAACAATACAAAATCCGACAACATAGATTTTTAATGAGTTTCTAGCAGTCCTATCCTTTTTCAGCACATGATAATCTATCAACATGTCACATACGTTAAAATAAAAATCAATACAATAATGTAAAGATGAGCATACAGGTTTAGTATTATAATAGTAATAAAGCGTTTAACGAAACCATCATGCACGATCGTAGTCATGTGAACATCTATGTTACCTATACCGAAATAGACTAACCAACACAACCGCGAGTGAGATAAGTAAAGTAAAGCGAGAGCGAGCCTTAACAATCCCCGAACAAATGGGTGGCGGGTCAACCTATAGCAGCTATCATGTTAAGGGTGATCAGCAATCTCAAGGCATATATCTAGCACATAGTTGTTCAGCGTTTCACGTATAGTTATGCGAGAGTGGTTTGTGTTGTAAATCGTTTTAGCATTGTGTGTACTGATTGTTATTGAGGACTTATGTAACACCCAAAAGTGCATTAAAGCGAAAAGGGGTCAAGTATACTCACAGTGAGTGCTTAACAATAAACACCAGTGAGCTGGGGAGAGTGAGAAGAGTGTCGGATTAGCCTACGCGTAGAAACGGAAGTGCATCAGTCTTCGCTAGCTTGAACAGTTGAACAGAGAGTTGTGTGGGACAAACAGTGGCTCGTATGAAGCACCACTCGCACGAGGCATCACCCTCATGCGAGTGACCTGTTTTCGAGTCCAAAATCGAGTGTTTTCGCGTCATTTCTTCGGGAAATCGAGTGTTCATCCTTCCAACCTTAAGCTACTGAGCAAACCAAAAGCAGGGGAGGTCTTTAGAGCGAGTTAGTCGTTTGTGGAAACTCGGACTGGGCCGTACGAACACGAAGTGGTTCGTGCGAGCTAGTCCAGTTAGCTCAAGTGACAGTTTTTGCGTCTTCGTGCTACCGTGACTAAGTTTTCACTTGCAATGTATGTAATTTCGAATCTATTTCAAGTGTGTTCCTGACAATGTTTCACCCCACTATTTAGTGAACGAAACACACGTCAGTTAATCCGTTTTTGTGTAAAAATCAAGTATAAAATAGTTTTGTTAGGATCTAACACTTGGTTAGTTGGAAACATTAAGTTTTCTAACTTGAGAAGCCAAAGCTTGCTCAAACATACTCGTTCAAGTGCAATCCTTGATAAAAACATAAGGTTTATTAAAAAGATGAAGATTTTTGTAAACAGAGAAGTTTAGATGAAATAAGAGATAATTTCGTGTAAAATCATTATAAAAATCATTGTGATTCGAGTGGAAATCATAATCTTCTTACTTGGAAACAGAGAAAAGTGCATAGAGGAGGTTTCATGCGAGTGACAACAAGAGGAGCATGAATGATGATGTGTGGTATTTATAGGAGA
Organism: Scalesia atractyloides; assembly: GCA_947069175.1. Classification (NCBI taxonomy): domain Eukaryota; kingdom Viridiplantae; phylum Streptophyta; class Magnoliopsida; order Asterales; family Asteraceae; genus Scalesia; species Scalesia atractyloides. The sequence goes on from CAMTDV010000030.1 coordinate 38,173,128, forward strand.
AGTGTGAGAGAAGGTGCGAGTGAACTGGTGCGAGTGGGTGGTCGTGCGAGTCATCACTCGTGCGGCTGAGTACTTGGTGCGAGTCAGCAGCCTGGTGCGAGCCATGGTTCACTCGTACGAGTGAGCCTGGTTTCGGTTGGGCTGTTTTCGTTTGGTGATTTCGTTCGATTTAGTTAGTTTGGTACATTAAGTGTTTTAGCGAGATATTAAGCGTTGTGTTGCGTATAAATGCGATTTACGCAAGCGAGAGCGAGAGCGGGTATAAAGCATATAAAACAATAACCTATATAACACACGGCATAACATAACCAACATAAATAATTGTGTTTGCGATTTAGTGTGATAAGCTGTCACACCCTCATTTTCCACTTGCGGAGTTTTACCGCGAGGCGTGCGAACAAACCAGAATCTGAAACACTAGTACGTCGAACGACTCTATATGATTTGATAATACGTTTTCCAAAAATCATTTGATTAACCAATTGTCATAGATTTTAGATTGTCTTAGTTAATTACTAAAGTTTAGCGGAAGCATTAGTTTAAGTGGTTGAGCGAAAGCATAAAATAAGTAGTGAAGCGGGCGCCAACACAAACGCCAAAACAAATGAAAAACCCAAAACAACATTTGCAATTGAGACTCGATAAAAGATGTCTTGTTCAATGCATGTGAGTGCACCTAGAGCTCCTAGCGTCCTGAGAAACATGTAAAGAAACAAGTGTCAACATTAAAGATGAGTGAGTTCACAGGTTTTCATAATTTCGTTGTTCGGTTATAGTTTGTTTTCCCCGTTATCCCTAACCCGGGATAACGTGCTGGTTCCATTATTCCAATCCCGGAATAATAAGTTGTTGCTTCCATTATCCTCAACCCGGGATAATATAGTTGTTGTTTCCATTATTCCAACTCGGAATAATAAGTTGTTGTTTCCATTATCCTCAACCCGGGATAATATAGTTGTTTCGTAATTAAGTTCAATGTTAACATATATAGGTAGCTAGCCTAAAGTTATGTCACGTAAGTGTTCGCGATCGAAGCTGACTGTTGTGCCTCCGTGTTGCCAGGCCTATCACTGACCATGGCGAAGTTAGGCCGAATTATTCACCCGTTGACCATACCCGGTCGGCTAGCGCGACTAGCTCGGATGGGGCTTGTCGGGCCCAGTAGTACTACTTATAACTCCCCCGCTATTAAACCCAATACTAACGATCCGAGAGATTGACGAGGACTTAAGTGATATAGCTACTTAGTGACCATAACATTACATTAACATTAACTTAGTTACCGAATAGTTATGTGACGTTAAATTCGTATAACGTAAAGAGATTGAGTTTGAAGAGTGTATACATGTTTCTCCCCCTGTTGTTTAAAAACCGGATAAAGTTAGGGGCCGTGAACTCACCTTTATTTGCTCGGTTAGTGTAGCAAAGAAGTTGTAAAGGATGGGACCGCTAATTGCGTCCTAACAAACCAATTGATTTCAAGTCACTGTGTGATCACACCAATACAAATTCTACACTCAATTTACGCACAAAGTGATACACACAAACAACATATCTAACACTCAAACATGCATGCAAGTATACTCATGTGAACCTAGTGATCAAAACAACTTATCATGAACATAAACCAATCCATGCCACAATTTGGTGCACACAATCACAAGTTATCAAATTTCAGCTTAACACTCATAATTCAGCTGTTTTCTAGGATTTTTATAAAATAGTTCCAACGTTCCAAAAGTTCCAATATTTTTACAGCAGGTGCCATTTATACTGTAGAAATTTATATAAATTTTCCAAGTCCTAAATCTTTACCATTTAACCATAAATATTAATATACTAGGCTGCAGTCAGATTTATCACTTTCTGACTGCAGTCCACGAAAGAATTTATTTAAAAATCACCGATCGTCCAATTAACAAAATTCCAGTTGGAGTTGCCCGGAAATTTCCATACCTTGTTTCTGTACAAAATTCATGACTCAACTCCCTACTGATTTTAAAATCCAACTCGATAAACAACTAACAAAATTTCAGGATTTTCACAGCTTTAGTTACTGAACTTATTTGGCCCTTTAAAAATATCAAACGACTTCAGAAAATTATGAATCCAGCGCCCTTAGATTCGTTATTCAAATCTCTACGTTCTAGACATCAGAAAATCCGTTTTTCGACAACTAATGACCGAGTTACAGCCAGATGAAGTCGGCTGTAACTATTACTCAGCAACCTGTTTCAGCATATTATTATTATAAGCCGTCCATATTATTAACCTAGGCGATCATGAACCGGTTTCCTAGTCATAGATCAATACTAATAACATATCCATGCAAACCCTAGTTCATACCTCTAGTTTTTACAAACAAACTCAGCCTATACTTTTCAGATTTCAAACAAACATTACTTGCAACCTAGCCTTAACAATCCGAAAACAACACAACCGTTTCATTCAATCATTCAATCCGAAAAACAACAAAATCAACACACATGTAATCGAATATGATCTTGTAACATATGATGAATTCTAACCTTTAATAACTAGGTAAGTAAGCCGAGACTTGGACAAGAATGGATTCGGATGTTCAAGCAAGATCACGACCGAAGGAATGAGATGAACCACTTGCTGTCGCGACCGAGAGATGATGATGGAGTAGGCTGTTTTGTGATCGAGTAGAGGTGAACAATGGCTGATCTCGCGACCGAATGGAGGTGAACAAGGGCTGCTGACGGCTGTTAACTTTTAGGGTTTTGTGTTGTGAATGAATCATGCATGTGGGTTTGTATATAGCGCAAAGAGAGATGAGGGTTACGGTTTGGATTTGAATTCGTGGCCGAGGAACTTGGGTTGGTTCGGTTTGGGTTTGGGCTTGATCTCGCGGCCAAGGACTTGGGTTGGTTTGGTTTGGGTTTGATCTTGTGGCCGCATAGTTTGAGTTTAAGGTTTGGTTCGTGTCGCGGTTCGGTTCGGTTCGTGTACATATTTACCATAATTATTTTATAACTAAAACAATCACACAAACACACATCACGTATTCATTAACTCGTACACGTTTAATACTTAGCATATACTTTATTTGACAAGTATTGCGTTTAAGTTATCCTAAAAACCGGGATGTCACATTATCCCCATGTTGAAAGAATTTTCGTCCCGAAAATTGAGTAAACGCGGTTTAGAATGTAGCGTACATGTTTAGAGTGCCACGCACAAAGAGTTAGTTCGTTTATGATAGTACGCGAAGTTACAAGAAGTTCCCAAGTGCCATGCACAAAGATTCCCAAGTGCCATGCACAAGGACTTAGTTAACAATAGTACGCAAAAGTATGAGAAATTTCCAGGTTGTCACATAAGCGAGGTCGAAGGCGTGAGCGGGTACCGAAGAAACAAACACACTCCTCACATAAAGGTATCATAATTGACTGTGATTCGTGTTGCATTAGCGTTGCGAGTAATAAGCGTTTAAGTGTTCAGCAGGGCTGTTGTGATGAAATGGTATTTAGTATAACATAACCCACTTTTTATATTGAATCTCAAATTGCAAGACGATTACAAGTCGAAATGGCGATAAGCAGATAACAACCAAAAAGTCGGGTTGTTACAGTCACCCCTACTTTTGGAAATTTCGTCCCGAAATTTAAGTAGTAGATTTAACGAAAAGATGTTGATATTTAGATTTCATATCACTTTCGAGTTCCCAAGTGAACTCGGCGCCATGTTTGCCTTCCCATTGGACTTTCACAATAGGATGCGACTGCGTCGAAGTTCTTGGTCTCTCGGTCCATGATTTCTACTGGATTTTCCACGAAATGCAGAGTCTCGTATATTTGTAAGTCTTCAAGAAGTACATGAAGATTTTCTTTGGCTAAACACTTTTTGAGGTTTGAGACGTCGAAAGTCGGATGTACGTTGCTGAGTTCCACCGGTAGTTCGAGTCGATAGGACACTTTGCCAATTCTTTCCAGAATCTTACAGGGTCCTATGTATTATGGCGCTAGTTTCCCTTTCTTTCCAAATAGGATCACTCCTTTCCAAGGTGAAACCTTTAAGAGAACGTGATCTCCAACTTCGAACTGTAGGGGTTTGTGTCGTTTATCGGCGTAGCTCTTTTGACGGTTGCGAGCTTTCAGGAGATTGTCTCTAATGATGATAGACATTGACAAACGTCAATGATGATAGACATTGACAAACGGCGCAACAATGATACAACAGTCGCAAGTGTTCGGTATTACGTAGTTTTGTAGCTTACAGATTAGCTCCCCATAACATGATTTATAAACGAGTAATTTAACAAACTTACATTTTTGGAAATAAAAGCTGGAAAACCGTGAACTCACCAACTTTATGTTGACACTCTACTACATGCTTTGCAGGACCTTAGGTACAGCTCAGGAGCTTTCAACGAAGGAGTGTAGTGGTTGCATTTGAACCTTTATTGGGTTTTTAATAATGTCCATGAACTTTTAAACTATTGCTTGGATTACTAGACATTATGCTTCCGCTGTTAACTTTAACGTTGTTTTTGAACTTTAACTTCATTCACTGATCGTATTGATGTGATGAATTTACTTTATTTTATTTAGTTGTTCAATATGATTGGTGGCATGATCCTAGTTGGTCGCACGCCTCCCGGTAATACTCCCCATGTGGAAATCGAGGATGTGACAAACTTGGATTTGAAGGTGAAAAAGATGAGACCCAATTCCAATTCTGATTTCTGTGTTTTGTTTTTGGTGTTTTCCGGTTAGTATCATGGTGGTGTTGGCGGCCTTTGTGACGGTAGTGGAGATTGAAAATAAATTCATGGTGGTTGGTTGTCATCGAAATTCAGGGGGTAGTGAAAAGTGATGGTGGTGTACATAGTTTGGTGGTTGCAGTGTTGGTGTAGTGGTGGTATTGGTGGAGGTTGCAGCAATTGCACTAGTGATGGTTAATTTAGGTTTCAAAAAATGTGGGTTTAAGTGGTTTCAAAAAATGTGGGTTTAGGTTTCAAATAATAAAAATAATAACTATAATTATGAGTCTAGTAATGTGTGTTTTTATATAGGGCCAGGATTTAGAGAAAACGGTTTAAAGTGTGAAAACGGTGAGAACGGCCATCAGCCGTTGGATCAAAACAATCAATGGATTAGATTAGCACGGTGGCGTTTTCGTAAATAACCCCAACATTATTACGTTGGCGCACTTCATTAAGGGTAATGGGTGCTTTTAACTTCGATAACATAAAACGCCAAATGACACATAAAACGCCATACTCATGAATAAAACACCAATATATATATAAAACGCCAATCAGACATATAAAACTCCATATTTTATATAAAACGCCATCAGCCTTTGGGTCAAAGCAAATTAATGGCGTTAAAGTGTTAAAAGTAAAAGGTTGAACAAAAAGAAACTGAAAAAGTATTATAACATTTATTATAAAAAATTCCCGCCTTCACTACGCGCCAAACACATTATTATATATATGATGTTAACTTTACTTCCATTGATCATAATAAGAAAACGCCATTTTTAACCAACACGCCAAAAAAGGGACAGATGGCAAACATTGTTTCATGGAGGTTCAACCAGAGAATCAATAAATTCGTAATCCTCTTTGACAACAAATGAAGGGTGTTTGTGAAAACCCCCCAAGCAATTCTAAACTTGGATGAAGAAGTTCAAAGGGGGATACTAGCGCTTGGCATTCCACTTGATAACCTATGTGACAAAACACAGACGGTTATAAAAAGGTTAACAAGAAAATTCGGTCTGTACCCTGCAAATCCAATAATGAATCCAGTCATCCAATCTTGGCGTTATGATGAAAACAACGAATTAGTGAGTGTTGTATGGGACAACGGTGAGCAGCAGATCTACCCAATTGAAAACATCATGACCGAACAAAAACTTGACTTCATGCAGGAGCTATGCAGCGCAACATGTTTGAACACAAACATGACAACCAAATTGCCGTTGTTGAGTGACATGTTCTTATGGAGGTGTCAAATTCTTCAAGAATAAGAAAATGATGACAGTGAAGAATTGGATGAGAATTTTGATAAGGAATCGGAAGATGAAGACGAGGGGAGCGATGAATACTTCTCAGACCAGATCCCTTCTGACAAAGAGTTTTAATTTTTTTTCTTGTAGAATGTCATTTTCAATGGTTTATATTAAATTTACTTCCCTACTTAAATGTAAAACGCCAAAAATACACACTAACTAACTACGCCTTTAATCAAAAAAATAATAATGAAGTCTAATGTCCAAGTCTGATGTCTCAAAACGCCATATGGTTAAACTAAAGTTTCCAAAATTTTTAATCTAAAACCCCATTCATACAACACAACAAAAACTTAATAAAGGGACTGATGGATTGCAGAATTAAACATATAAGGCTGATCAAACAGTAACGTAATGATGAGACGTGTCATCCTTAGATAATTTCATCTCATCTAATTAAATTGTCAGAGTCTAAAACGCGATACAAACAGAACGCCAAACTTAATGAAGCTACTGATGGCTTGCAGATTTATAGATAAAGCTGACCAAAAAGTAACGTATGATGGGACGTGCCATCTTTATTATAATTACATCTCATCTAATAAATTGTGAGGTGGTAGAACGCCGTAAATAAAATACGCCAGTCATAATGAATGGACTGATGGCTTGCCGATTTAACGAGTAAAGCTGAACAAACAGTAACCTAATGATGGAACGTCCCATCTTTATTACCCACATTTATTATGGAATGTTTCCCGCCCAAAATACGCGCCAAAAAACACCTTATATAAAAAACCTTAGGCACTTCAATTGATTACACCAAAAAAGCAAAAACACACCATATGTAAAAACTCGATTCTTGGAGATTAAATTTTATTCTCAATAAAAGTTTCACTGAATGGGGTGGACAGCATAATTATGTCATTCTTTCAAAATGATGATTAGCAATGTTGTCCATCTCATTTAGTAAAATCTTATTGAGATAAATTGTCAGCTTAGTAGTTCAAAAACGCCAAAAAGTTCTAAAATCACATATGGCAAACCCATAAGTTGTGTGTTCTAACATGCTCAAATGTTGTATATGAAAAAAATTAAAACGCCAAATGATTGTATGTTGTGTATTCTATCATGCTCAAAGATTGAGTAAAAAAATAATGGATAAAAACACCAGACTACTCTTCACTTGCTCCCGAAGATCGTGTCGTTCTTCTTTTGTTTACGGGCTTCGAACATGTCGATGCATAGTGTCTGAAAGCTTTACAATTCTTACACTTCCTTTCGTTAGCCCCGACTTTCCCTTTTGTTTTTGTTTTTTATAGCTTCCTCCTGTTTTGATTTTAACCGCTTGCGAAATCCAGAAACTTTCGATTTATAGCGAACAGGGACTCTACTCGGGTTCTTGCCGTTTTGATATTGCCTGTTATCTCAGCAAATCTATCCCAGTACTAGGAGGAGGAGCAACAATCTGCATATCTTGAACTTTCTTCATATAAGATTGAACATGATCTTTAAATAAGGATAGCTCCTCCTTATTACCAGATAAACGGTTCAAAGTATGCTTCGTTGCAAAAATAATTTCTCGCATCATAGTTTGCACATCGGGATCAAGCTCAGTTTGAATAAAATCACGATTCATTGAGCAATCTGAAGAGCAATTTGGGGAAGAATCTTTACGCCATTTGTTCAAAATGTACTATTTTGGAAATTCCCTATATCCAAACTTCTCAAAACATAAAATATATGTCTGCATAGCAAACCAAACTGCTCAAACCGCCTACAGGAGCAAGTGCTGGTGCAATCAGACTTACGGTACAAATACCTATAAAACGCCAAAAGGCAGTTGAATGTATAACAAACTCCATGCACATAATTTATGTATAAAAGAAAACAAATTAAAGAAATCAAACCAAAAAATAAAACGCCATGTTGAAAACACATAAATAAACGCCATGTTGAAAAACACCCATACACGCCATACTCAGAAAACGCAATTATTTACCTCGAACAAGGATGTACAGGCCTGCTGGAAATCATTTATGTAGAACTTAATAAACCCATCCTCATGCTCTTCATACCGTTGATTTATGCAATCCGCAAGCCCGATTAGCTCAGCTTGAATGTCACAAAAAATAGTTTTGGTGTATATATCAAAAGCTTGGTTCTCCAAAACTTTATAATTACTTTTCAACCGGGGACGTTTGTAACGAGATTCATGATCATTTTTCCGGTGCGTGTGACATTGTCCTTCTATTGCAGTCTCATAATGAGTCATGAACTCAACAAGAGTAGATTTAGAATTGCAAACTTGGCCAAAAAAATGGTTCTCACTCTCCAACCTAGATGTCGTACGCATAAGGCGACAGTTCCTCCATTCTGTAATATGCAGGAATCCAAGAATCCCTAAGACCAAAAATATCAGAAAGCCAGACATTATCCTCTAGACTAAACTCTTTAATAACCTCTTCCCATTCTATTTCAAACTCTTCAGGACTAAGAACATCCATCCACACAACACCACAAATACGTTCTTTGAAATTGGTTGCATCGCATAGCCTAACACCAACCTATATAAAAATTATGAAAAAAATACAGTGTATATCAAATAACTAACATGTAACACACTTGACATGAAAACGCCATATATCATAAAACGCCAACACTTTGAAATAAGAATAAAATCAACCTTTAGAGACAGTTTATGCATCACGTGCCACATGGATAACCGATGCCTCATGTCAACAAATACAACAGAAATAGCCTTCTTCATTGCTGGATCCTGATAAGTGACAACAACTTTTGGTTGAGAACCAACAGCTTTTAGAAAAACTCTCAACAACCATATATACGTATCAGTCGTTTCTGAAGCCAATAATGCAGCACCAAATGTAACATTACAATGGTGATTGTCTATACCAGTGAACGGTACAAAGACCATAGAGTACCTGCATATGAAAAACGACATTTATAAATAAATTGCTATAAAACATCATTGCATCGTATGGTTGAAAAACGCCAAAAAACATAGAAAAAATTTTACTTGTTGGAACGATACGTGGCGTCAAACGAAATCACATCACCAAACATGTGGTAATTATGTTTGCATTGATCATCACACCAAAAAAGTCCCTTCAAACGATTATCATCGTCTTTGAAGTAATCATACGAGAAATTAGGCTAGGACTGTTTTTTTTTTCATGCAAATGTCTCACAACCATCTCAGTATCATATTCCCCTATAAACAAGTTGATTTTCCTTTTGTAGTTCTTAAAATCAACTTTACTTGCACCAACGTCTTCAAAACCACCAAAACAAGTCTTCATAACATTAAACGCCTTAATCGGTCCCAAATTCAATTTAGACATGCTATGTATAACATGCTTCTGGAGCTGAGTGAGGTGTTGTTCAGACGGGAGAAAATGCATATCAGGCTGTACAACAAGACCACGGTTGTGCTCCTCAACAAACTTATAGACCTTCCTTGATCCAGATTCAAATATAACACATAATTGTGCTCCACAATCAGTCCTCTTAGAGAAATTGGATCGCACATTCCTTTGCTTTTGATTAGGGTCCAACGTATCAACCTTCTTATCCTTATACACCCCAGCTCGCGTACACATATAATACTTAATATGTGTTTCTCCTTTGGCGTTTACCTTTACAGTACCTTTCCTAACAGAAAAACCACAAGCCTTCGCATACATAACATACATTGAATAACAATCATCGAGGCTTGGGAGTATCATATCTATTTTTGGCTTTATCTCCTCACTAACGTCAGGAATGAAAACTGGCAAACCAATTCTCGAAGAAACACCCTCGTCTGAACAAACATTATCGATAAAAAACAAACACTATTGATTAAAACGCCATAATTAAAATGCCATTTATTGAATGGTGATCAATATGAAGTTGTACACATAATACTAAACACATATTAGTCAAAAACTACATAAACATAATAATCAACGAATAATAGGAAAGGTTTTTATATATAACACCAGTATCTACTTTCTATCTACAACAATAATCATGTGTACGTAAAAAATAATGTTTACAGATCATAGAACATAATTAAAACACACGAAAACACATATTGATATTAAACAATGAAAACGCCATAAGTTGATTATGAAATTGTACAGACAATACAATAATCCTAAAAAAACAAACGCCAATTATTATACGAATTAATAATACAAACACCACAATATTGAATTATGATGAACAACATTAATAAATATAAAACGCCGTCTTTAAATATTACTCTGTGAATCAAATATTACTCTGTTAAACAATGAAAACGCCATAAGTTGAATATGAAATTGTACAGACAATTCAATAATCCTAAAAAACAACCGCCAATTATAATACGAATTAATAATACAAACACCAAAATATTGAATATATGATGAACAACATTAAAAACATAAAACCCATCTTCAAATATTACTCTGTAAATCAGAATCCATGTTAAACGCCAAGTGTCTCGAAAGCTTGGGGAGGAGGTAACCAATTTTTGGAATTTTGTACGAAAGGAATTGAAAACGCCTTTCATTGGACGGAAACTGTAGAATGACATTCTTGCCCCGCATACAATTTAGCGCCCATTTGCCATGTGTTAGGCCAGAATCCGTTCTCACTGTTCTCACACTTCAAATCGTTTGCTCCTAATCCCGTTTCTTTTTATATATAAATAATAATATATTTATCTGATAATATATATAGCAATGTGTGTTGATATATATATTATTTATTTTAACATATATATATAAATATATGTGTATGTTTTTTAACATTTATTTTTTTTATGTAAAATAAGTTTTGAACTAAAATGACAAGTTGAAAAGTTTATAACGAAAATACCAAAAATACCCCTGGTTATAACCAGGTTTTTAGATGGAGTTAGGTAATGTGATCAAAATAGTTAAAAATGGAAAACTCAGGGACCCAGAGAAGAAAAAAAAGAACTATTTGGACTAAAATGACAATTTACTCAGTTGATTTTATAACTCTATGTTTGTTATTATTTGCGAGATCTATGATTGAGAAATTTTTATATAGAGTCCGTTATAATTTGCGAGATCTATGATTGAGAAATTTTTATATAGAGTCCGTTATAATTTGCGAGATCTATGATTGAGAAATTTTTGTATAGAGCCCTGCTTATTTTTTTTCTTTCTTATAATGAATATGCAAATTCCCTAGCATAACAAGCCTTGCACATATTCTTGAGCGATTTACACAAAATTCGTCGAGAGAATACTAAAAAAAACGACACGTGTTCTTCATTAAGTTAATTATTTTAGATTGTTTCAAGTTTTTTTTATAATTAAACTATAATTCCGTTATCGATTTATAAAAGAATCATTTATTTGTGTCTATACTTCGCACATCAATTATAAACTAAAAATGAATATAATTATTATAATAAGCTAAGAATAACGAAACTAAAATAAAATAAATTTAAATTGTACCGTTTGAATTCAATATCCATTGAACAAATTTAGTCGTTGATTCAAAGGGCCTCATTTTGAATGTAGTTGATGAACTTACACCCATGAGTTCATTGTGATTTTAAATACTTTACACCAAAACTACTCATTGTTTCTTGATTTCCAACGGTCTTGTTTTCGGAAATATAAGCCTATACTTTACACAAAGTTACTTCCTACTCGTTTGTCAAGAGTTGACGGTCCACCTGTTCTTGGAATCTTCCTTGATTCGTATCATCATGGTCACCTTATCTTGGTGTTGTTCTACTTGCATTTCTTTAAAATGTACTGACGCTGAGGTTGAGTTTTTGGCACAAAATCTTCATCATTATGATCCGGGAGCGGTCGTTCCTCATTGCTACATGGGGACCTAAACTATGGGTTTCTTATCACAGGCAGATTAGATGTTTGTTGATCTCTAAAGTGTAGAGGTATTGATCGGGTGCAACTAGAGGAGGTATTGGCCTTCATGGAAAATATGGTTGGTGTGGAAACGCTTTTGGTTGTGTAAACAATGGTTGCACTTGACTTTGATTTCGACTTGAGCTTGAATCAGCTCCTTTCAAGCTTGAACCACCTCCTCTTGAACTAGAATCAGCTCCTCGAGATTTAGAATTTTTCTTGCTTACACCACACCCTTTGATTTTTTTAATTCCATAGAAAAAAATTGTGTTTGTGTGTGTAGAACATTGGTAGAAATGTTTGAATTTTGATGAAGTAAAATGGTTAAAAGGTGTGATATCAATAGGTAACGTAAAAGGGATTTTTTTTTTCTTTTATTGTATTCTATCCGCTCCATGGAGTTCAATGATCACAAAGACCACTCCCCTCTTCGGTAACTATCTATCACCCGCGGTGTACCCATGACTTGACTACAACCCGGACAGGGGTACCGAGGATGCCCCGCCCTCCCTTAAAATACTCTTTTGAGGCTAAGAGTTAAATAACCCAACCAAGGATTTAGTTAGAAGCACCATCCATTCAAGTTCATTTGACTTTTGCATATCCAAACCAATCTGTATTGATTCATGGCAACCTATCTAGGATCAGTTGTGCTTTAGGTTCTTAGTTTGGTCTGTTTTTTTTTCCTTTTTTAATTTGTTTGTGATGTAGACACCTTCATACATGTTAAGACCATTAGTTGATGCCCAAAATATGTGGTTTTCGATCTAAGTTCGACCTTTGATCTCACCCAGAAATACATGGACAAAACTGGTGCCATCTTTTTACCATAATGATCGATACAATTTACAGGTCCTTTAATAAACATTGCACATGAAGTGTTTTTCGTTTTTTTGAACGGCATTGCAAGTGAAGTGTTTTTCTTTTTTTTTGAACGGCATTGCAAGTGAAGTGTTGTTTACCTATTTCTCAACTCAAGTGCAAGGTTTCTAGCATGCTTTAAACACTGCAGTCTTGTTGCAGAATCAACATCTTCTGACAATGCCAATTTCAGATTCGAAGAAAATTCTTTGAAGGCCTTTGCATCTCGACTTTCATCTGTTTCTTTTAAATTCTTCTCTGCCAACCGATTTTTACGTCTGTTGCCCACTGCTTCTTCCAATTTCATGGCCATCACGCTTGCCCGATTTATACATGACAAGGGTAGCTGTAACATAACATGTATTCAAATTTTAACTAATCGCTTTATTCAAACATTTGGATTGGAATGATGGATCCAAGATTAATGCAATGACTATTTATAAATGTTTTTTTTTAAGCGTCAAAAAGATGTTTGTAGGTCAACCCAGCCATTTCAACAACCCACCCATCTTTTCCTCTAATTTTCAGATATAGGTGGACAGTAGACAGGCAACAATATGTCCTGGAGATTTCTTTACCCAAGAAAAGTCAAAGTCAACTGACCTGTGCAAGCTGTGCAACTTTAAATCCGAAGCTCCTTTCAGAAACACCAGGAACAAGCTTATAAAGGTAAACAATGTCTTCATAGTCACCATTTGAGTTGATTGTACATTCATCCTTCAGTGATGTAAGATATGAAACATGATACGACCCCACACAGCCAGTCAACCATTTAGTCAAACTGACTATTTCTGGATAATGAGTGACAAATAGCACCATACATTTTTTCTGCTCTAACAAATATTGCAATGTAGCATAAGCAATTGCAACCCCATCATGTGTGCTTGTGCCTCTACCGAGCTCATCAAGAATCACTAAAGATTGGCCCGTGCAAGTATCAAGTATATGAGAAGCCTCACCCAATTCTTCTAAAAATGTGCTTCTTCCCTGCTGAATGTTATCAGAAGCTCCCATTCTTGTGTAGATTCCATCTAACACGTGCAGTTTTGTTGATGATGCTGGTACAAAGGAACCAACCTAAAGGAAAAGGTGAGCATTTATTTAGTTTTTTTCTATTACTTCTACAAGGATGTTTCTGCTGTTTGAAGTCATAATATATAATCACATAGTTGGATATTTATATGTTTGGTAGTTTCTCATTTGTTAAAAAAATAAATACAATTGACAAAAAAGATTTGTTACTTGTAAAAACGGTTACTGATTGTTAAGAAACTACGAGATTAAATTACCAAAAAGGGCGATATGAGGAGAAGTCTCTAATCAGATCAAAAGGAAGAGGAAACAAGTAGTACTTACTCTTTACTGATAAATATGAAATAATCAGAATCAAGTGTAGCAAAACAGGCCGTAAAGCATGTCTTTCTGTTGTTTGAAGTAGTAATATCGAATACAGTTTTAATTATTTAAAGAGCTACAGTCACTGATTAATCAAGCAACTAGCAGATTAACTGAACAAATACATTTTTGTAAAAGAAGAGATTATGTGGTATACAAGTCTTCTAAATTAGGTCAAGAGAGGTAATTTTATTTTACTCGTAGATAATTTGTTTAGAGCCTGTTGATATGAAAACTACTTAAATTAACCTGTGCTTAAAAGCAGAATATGTTTATCTCAATATTAAAAACCAATTAAACTAGGTTAGAACACAAAATCCTTACACCAACAAGATAACATGGCGTAAATATGTTAAATAAATGCAATATCATACCTGTGCCATAATAGCAATGAGAGCCACTTGCCGTATATAACAACTCTTTCCACCCATATTTGGTCCTGTAACAATCTGACAATACTCGCCATCTGCATGTAAACTTGTATCATTCGGGACAAAACTAGCTTGTAACATAGTCTCCAATACCTGCTCACAGTTGACGATGTAAGCACGTGCAGAACACAAGCATAAAAAGATTTTTATATACCGGATGGCGCCCTGAGGATATACATATCTGAACAGGTTCACTATCCTCAACAAAAACAGAGCGAACATAGTCCTGAGAGTAAGAAAATACACAAGTTGAGGTATCATATACTTTAGAGGCGGAGCCGTTTATGAACTGAGGGAACCTTTTTTCTTGCAAGAAGAGCAAGAGAATGTAAGCAATCCAAAGCTGCTAGTGCTTGAACAACACTTTGAAACTCAGAATAATATTTGCTGAACTCATTTAAAAAGTTGTGCCATGCTGAGCGGCACACAACAAGGAGCTCCTCATTAGCCAATGAAAGGTGGTCTAAAGCCACCAATACTTCTGGTGCATGATAGCGTGTTGCCTTCTTAGTACTGTTAACCTTCACCCAATTTGAAGGAGCCTTTACATCTAGTGGCAACTGCATTTAACACTCTAGCTAATGAGAGACAAATACAAAATCACATATATCATTGCAACTTGCAAGTCACACACAAATTTAAGCTTCAGAAACATAGCTATTTCAAGATAAATTGATTGATCGATGAGGCTTTAAAAGCAATTGTGTTCGGATGTGCTTTTGTTGTTTGAAGTTCTAACAATTAGATAATCCAGATATTTGGGTGTTTCACAAGTTCTGATTACTTATGAAATTAATAAATAAAATGACTAAAAACGATAAGGACGGGTAACTAGGTAATGGTGTTTTATCCTTTGATGATCAGCTGATTATTTGACCCACAAATAATTAGATAATCAGAAACAGGATATGTTTATCCAAATGTTGAAATGCAAATCTAAACAGCCATTACTACCTCTATCAGATGAGTCGTTCCAGACACACTCATGAACTCCAGCTTCTGATTTTTCAATTGTTTACGATATAAACCAATTAACAAATCTAATTTCTCCATTGCCTGCTTCACTTTGGCCCTTGCTGCAGCAACCTGTTCATTGTTAAAAAGATCAAAGAAAATGTATAACTCAAGCTCTTTCATTAAGGCCACACACCTGTTTAACTACTATAGGCCACACAAATATGTATCCAACTAACGAATCAAACCAAAAACATGTTCATGATGAAAACTTCATTCAAAATTTTGACCATTCAATATATTTTAACACCACAAAGGTACGAAGGGTATCAGATTTTTTTTTAATAAAAACACATTCGCCATCCAGCCTGTGCTTTACGAATTCAGTAACACTTTGGGTGTCTATAAAAATAGTTTAAACGAATAGAAAAGGTATGGTAAAATGCAGACATAATTCATATCAGGAAACCTCTTCGAATTGTCCTTCCGAAACAACAAACAGATTGGAAAGATCCTGTTGTTCAGCAGCTTCCTTGTTCAAGGCAGAGAGCAGCTTTGCTGCAGTAGAAATTATGCTGGATGATGATGCGGTCAAAGTCAACCTTTTCAGCAATGAAGAATGAATGGCCTCTTCTTCAACTCGAAGCTGCTGAAGCTGTTTCCCTGATACTATGATGGCTTGAATGACTGCTATGAACTGTCATCGAACTTGATATTAGATACAAATTTCCAAGAAGTCAGCTTAGGCTAAAGATAGCAATTAAAACCCATTTCTGAACATGCATGCCCATTTTGGTTGATACTCAAATGAGCAAATAAAGAAAACGGACCCAAGTGTATTCACAATGCGTTTCAATTCAATACGGTTTACTTAAAATTTTTGTTTTGTATAAAATTCAAGAAACGGAAAGATAGGAGAAAAATCGTTTATCGGGTCAGCCCACCCTAGTCCTTTTTGACTGGTTGCCTAACCCATTCGTTTTTTCCTCCTTCAAGGTACGCAATATATTCAGTACCTCAGATGCGGTGGCAGTTCGATGGAAAATTCTTGTAATTCCGCGTTGGATATCAGGCAACCTTCCTAAATTAGTCAAAACTGAAGTAAGCAATTGATGGAATTTTATGGTACAAGTGATATTGGTGTCACTTCCTTCAGATCCCAAACCACCATATGCATTAGGAGAATTCACTGATTCAAGAATCGCAGAAACAGCATCAAGACGAGCATTAATCATGTTTCTGTCGCGTAAAGGATGACTCACCTGGATCATGAGGTAATTTCCAATTACCAAACAATGGATTCCATAGACAATAGCAGCCATGAAAAAGATCACACGCTCACGAAAAATAACTACGACAATGATTAGAGGTGGTAATGATGACTACCAAGTCATATTTTTTTATAAAAAGGTAAGCTAATTAAGAAATGAGTCTAATGAGTTAAAAAGTGTGTATTTTTAATTCATACCCTTCAAATCAATTATTCAGGAAATGAACTTATTCTTGAAAAACAACAGTTTCTGAAATCATATTTGGCACAAACTATTTGCTAAAAAAGTGTGTTGGGTCAACCCGACCCATACAAAATACTCGTTACCCAACCAGACCTCTAAATATGAATGCAAGACAGATTGAAGCATACCCAGTGCCTGAGAAGCCGGGAACCACATGTGGTAAGCGTTTGATTCATACACTCAAACAAGGAGCCAGACTCAGAACCATCGGTGTTGTTCTTCAGAACCTAAATGCAGTTAGGCTACTAACATGAATTAAATTACCCAACACCTAATGTTGAATTTTAGATATTGTAAGGGGAATTAAATGTCAAAGGGAAATTCTAATACAAGATTTATATGTGAGGCATTGCCAATTTAAAATATGAGAAACCTCTAGCTGTTGCATAGCATTGGCTGAAAGAATCATCTCCACATTATTAGAAAAAGGCCGAAATGAATCTCCCAAGCTCAGAATCCTTTCCAAACCAAATTGTTTCAAATGATTGATGGTCAAGGCCAATGCCTGAATAACCAAATCAGGCATGCCCATAACCGCCTATATATATGGTAAAAAAAACATATAAGATATAACTAAATCTCAAAACCAGTATTTACATTCGCCATCTTCTTTTATTGATATCTTGGTATCATTCTTATCTTAATAGTTGAATGTAAAGAAACAAATTTACCAATTGATTTTTAGTCTTTCCATTTAACTCTACAGATTCTCCCTGAGGAGTATCACTGTCGCCTATTTTCGCATAAGCAGACAATACTTCAGCCAGTGCACCACCATCTTTATAGCGATCTCGAGATGCCCGTTCAATCCGTACGTTTGAAGCAGGTCCAGCATATGCAACTAAAAACTACACAAGAAACAGACCCTCAGTAATTAATTAACAAAATATATAACATAAAAAGCCAACTTTTTCGATTTATCATATGAAATGGCATTATTGATGATCATTTAGTGATGAGCGCCCCGCTTACGGTATGCGCATATAATGTATATATGTGCGGGCCCTTGGGGGGGGGGAGTGATAGTGCACTAATCTTAACGGTAAAAAGCAAGGGACGGTTAATCATGCATCATGTGGTGGCGTTGATAGCCGAAAGACAAGGGGCTACATGCACTAATCGGCTTTTGTGCCAAGTGCTCAGAGTTATGTGCCTTATGTCCAAAGCTTGATGCATTACTACTATCGAGCTAGGTGTCTCTCTATTCCTACAGGGTAGAGGGAAGACTGTCTACATCTTACCCTCCTCAGACCCTACCTTAGCTTCGCTATTGGTGGGATTTACTGAGTATGATGATGATCATCATCATCATTTAGTAATGAGACTGCAGCAAAGATCAAGTGATGTAGCCTTTAATAAAGGATCCAGGTAGGTAGGTGTTTGGATGTGTGTTCGATAGTGAGTGTGATAACTGAATAATAATAATAATATCCGTACGATATTAAGACAATATGTTTGGTGAGCTTCTTCTGTTTGAAGCTATGATAATCATATGTTTCAGTCAACAATATTATCCATATAACATTTATTTATCGGGTCGAAAGTACCTTCTCGGTTAGCTTAGATAACGGATCACCAAGAAGCAATTCAGCAGGACACAAGCTCAATATCTTAGCTTCCAGCCCTGTTCTTAGCAAATTATCATCAAACTCTCCATAAACAACATCTCCGGTTGAAATCTCAACACCCACAATCCCAATCTTCACATCAGTCCCCTCCACACCAACAACCTCATTATCAACAACACAAACCAAATAACTATTACAAGACACGCACCCATCCTCTCCCCCACCCACATCCTCAGCAGCTTCAAGTGTAGCCTTGGTATACAAGGCGGACAACCCACGACAAAAGGGGCCCAATTTATTCGACCCATGAGCCTTAATGGAGGCGGTCTCGGTCTGCTTAACAACACCCACTTTATACCCTGCACTCACCAACCTCCTCACATAAACATTCAATCTAAAAGTGGGTACACTAGCTGTCAAAAAATTATGATCCATATGTGCATAAATCCCCAAAACTCTAGCAGCATTCTCGGCATCTTGGCCGAAAAACCGAAACTTGTAACCAACTTCAATCATCAAAAGAACATCTTGGTATCTATGTTTAAGTTGAACTACTTGTTGCTCTAGTGGAGTGTATTTAGGGTTTGATAAGACATTGGTACTTGAAGGGAGAAGTTGATCATCACAGGGGGGTTCTAGAAGTTTGTCAAGAAACTTTTGGTGGAGAGTAGGGTTTTGAGAGGGTTCTGGAAGGTTGGGGTTGGAGGGGGAAATGAGGTGGGAGGTACGGCGGCGTTTGAGAGGGGAGAAGGTGACAGTGGCGGAGATATTAGGAGATGTTGATGGTGGTGGTGGTGGTGGTGGAGAAGAGGGTTTGGGTTTTGGAGCGAAGAAACAGGAGATGACTTGTTGTTTTTGCTTTCCCATTGGCGATTTGGCGATGACGCTGGGGGTTTTGGCGCGCAGTTTTTGTGGAAGGAAAGAAGGTAAGGCATATGGGAAAGGTAGGGGTGAAAGAAAAGCACCGACCGGCCACCCAAGTGTTGCATGTTGCCGAGTGGCCTTATCAGTTCATTTTATTTTACATAAGCATGGCATACTTGATGACTTTTTTTTTTTTTTTGAAAAAGGGGGTTATAATTCAAGAGTAGTTTTGATGAGGATTGGTGTAGAACTGAAAAGTTTTTGGATAATACGCAATACGGTTATAATGCAGATTTGTTTCGCAGGACTGAAAGTTTGTTGATCGGAAATTGCAGGTTAGTCGTCTTAGCCGATAATTATGAAGAAGATTATGTGTATTATTATTAGATAAATATTGTATAGAA
Source organism: Scalesia atractyloides (assembly GCA_947069175.1). Lineage (NCBI taxonomy): Eukaryota > Viridiplantae > Streptophyta > Magnoliopsida > Asterales > Asteraceae > Scalesia > Scalesia atractyloides. Next base: position 38,193,001 of record CAMTDV010000030.1, read on the forward strand.
TTGTGTTTATCTTTTCCTAAAATACCGCTAGGGTTGTTATGTATCTGCTCTATATAAGAAGCCTTTGTTGATCAATAACATTCATTCACAATTCATACCATAAACACTTTTATAGTATAAGAGCTTCGGTTCTGTTCCAGCCGCTGCGATGACAAAAACAGCCGATTCCGATTCCCCTGAATCTTCACAAAAAGCCGTGAACCCCCTTCACCCTGCCTACTCGGTTACGAATATCCAACCGAAAATTCGTACACTCGATGGCACGAAGGTTCCCTATTCGTCCTGGACAAAGCTTTTTAAGCTTCATGCAGTCGCTTACAAGGTTCTTGATCATATAGATAACACCCCACCACCGCCTGATACGGCTCCTGAGTACCCTGCCTGGAAAGAAATCGATGCCCTCGTTCTGCAATGGATATACGGCACGATATCAGACGATCTTCTTGGCAAAATTATTGACACGGAAACTACTGCACGAGCAGCATGGTTAAAGATTGAAAAGTTCTATCTCAGTAATAAACGGGCACGTTCAGCAGCCTTAGAAACCAGGTTCTGCAACCTTACTCTTGCCGTATGTTCGTCTCTTGATGATTATTGCCAGCGTCTTAAGGAACTGGCGAATCAATTGGGAGACGTGGACCAGCCAATCACTGAGTCTCGACTTGTTCTCCAATTGGTCTGTGGGTTACCTGCTGAGTTTGACACCACTACTGCCCTCATTAATAGCCAAGACGCCAATTGGAACTTGGCTAGGAGCATGTTGCATGACGAATAGATTCGCCTTGAGGCGCGTCAGCAGTCCGCCTTCTCTGTTCTGGTTACAACCCAACAGCCCAACCATAAACAACCGAACCTATATCCTACCCAATATCCTTTATAGCCCAAAAGTTATCAAAAATTAAATTCTGTACGCCGTTTTACTCGCGATAATAATTTATCTATTGAATTTAACCCTTTTGGTTTTACTTTGAAGGACCTTCCAACTGGACAAATTCTTTCGCGCCACAATAGCACAGGAGACCTTTACCCGCTCACTGCTCCTCAACTTCCTCCACAAGCCTACTTTCTTGCTTCCGCCTCTCACCCTTGGCATGATCGTCTTGGCCATCCTGGTGTTCAAGTATTAGATATTCTTAGTCGTAATTTCAAATTTCAATGTAATAAGACAAAGTCTACTTTTTGTCATTCTTGTCAGTTATCTAATAGTAAACGATTGCCTTTTTACACTTCCAATTCTTTTACTTTTGCCTCATTTGATATTATTCACTGTGATTTGTGGACATCTCCTGTGCTTAGTAAACTGGCTATAAATATTACATGGTACTCATTGATAACTTCTCACATTTCATATGGGTTTATCCCTTAAAATATAAATCTGAAACTTTCCCAACCTTTGTCAAATTTCACCGTTTAATTGCCACACAGTTTAATCGTCCCGTTAAAACCTTTCAATGTGACTTAGGGGGTGAATTTGATAACACTGCCTTCAAAACCTTTGCTCACCAACACGGACTCCTTTTCCGTTTTGCGTATCCCCAAACCTCATCTCAAAACGGCCGGGCGGAACGTATGATTCGGCGTCTGAATGATATCATTTGTTCTTTGCTCATTCATGCCTCACTTCCTCCTAATTTTTGGGTGGAAGCTCTTCATACCGCAGCCTATCTACACAACATTCTCCCCACAAAACGCCTCAACTATTTCACTCCCACTTATGCCCTTTATTTACGCCATCCCACGTATGATCATCTACGTGTTTTTTGATGTGCCTGTTACCCCAACACCTCTGCCACTCAACCTCATAAACTTCATAACCGTTCTGTGAGGTGTATCTTTCTTGGTTACCCTCCAGACTTTCGCGAGTATCGTTGTTTTGATCCCACCACCGGTCGAGTCCATATCTCTCGACACGTCACCTTTGACGAACATACATTTCCTTACACGATCCCTACCCCACCCACCTCATATCATTTTCTTGACGAACCCCTGCCACCTCTCTATCAGTTTCATCAGCCCAACACCTCATTGCCTAAACAACCTCACCCGGCCACCATACCCTTCCCGCTTACATACACTCGCCGGAACCGTCCAACATCAGCTGTTCAAGGCACTTCTGTACCATCCACAGACCACCCACCTGCTGCCCAACAACAGCCAGCTCAGTCCGCTGCTACTCCGCCGCCTGCCCCTTCTAACCTTCACTCGATGACCACCAGGTCTAAATCTGGTTCACTTCCACCAGTCCTTCACAGCCTTGTTTCGACCACTGTTTCCCCTGTCCCTACCTCCTACACTAAAGCTTTTGCCGATCCAAATTGGGTACATGCTATGCAATCTGAGTTTACTGCTTTACAGGAGAATGACACATGGGAATTGGTGCCTCGTCCTTCTAACAGGCCTATTATCAGGTGCATGTGGCTCTTTCGACACAAGTTTAAGTCAGACGATTCGTTGGAACGTTATAAGGCTAGATTGGTTGTTAATGGTAAATCTCAGACAGTTGGGGTGGATTGTGATGAAACTTTTAGCCCGGTTGTTAAACCGGCCACTATCAGGACAATGCTCTCTTTGGCTATCTCACGAGACTGGCCTATCCACCAATTGGACGTTAAGAATGCTTTTTTGCATGGTACTCTAAATGAGGTTGTTTTCATGCATCAACCTACGGGTTTTGTTGATAAACGGCATCCAGAATTTGTGTGTCGCCTGAAGAAATCATTGTATGGTCTTAAACAAGCACCACGGGCATGGTACACCCGTTTTGCTAATTATATCCTTTCTCATGGATTTCGTAGCAGTGCTTGTGATAATTCATTGTTTATCTATCATCGTGGGTCAGAGACTGCTTATTTATTGTTGTATGTTGATGATATTGTTGTCACAGCCTCTACTATCCATACTCTGTCTCGAGAATTTGCTATGACAGATTTGGGCCATTTGCATCATTTTTTGGGCATCAAAGTTACACAACTGCCCAATGGTTTATTTTTGTCCCAAGAACAATATGCTAAAGACATCATCTCTCGGGCGTCTATGTCCAATTGTAAGCCGTGCACTACTCCGGTTGACTTATCAACTAAACTTAGTGCCACGGATGGTGCACCCTTTTCCGACCCGACTTTGTATCGGAGTTTAGCTGGTGCTTTACAGTACCTGACTTTTACACGCCCAGATATCTCTTATGCGGTCCAACATATATGTTTATTTATGCATGATCCTCGTGACCCACATTTTGCCTTCTTGAAGCGTATTATTCGTTATCTTCAGGGGACTCTGACCTATGGATTGCGTATAATGAAGTCTGGTTCAGATTCATTGATTGCTTATTCTGATGCTGACTGGGGTGGTTGCCCTGATTCGCGCAGGTCTACAAGTGGGTATTGCGTTTTTCTCGGTGATAATCTTATCTCATGGTCTTCGAAACGATAACCCACCATCTCTTGTTCGAGTGCTGAAGCAGAATATCGGGGCGTTGCAAATGTTGTTGCTGAAGCTACATGGATTCGGAACTTGTTACTTGAGCTGCGTACACCGTTGCAGAAGGCTACTATCGTTTACTGTGATAATGTTTCAGCTGTGTATCTCTCTGACAACCCGGTCCAACATCAGCGAACTAAGCACATTGAGATTGACATCCATTTTGTTCGTGGAAAGGTTCGAGTTTGACATATTAGAGTTTTGCACGTTCCTTCATCTCTACAGTATGTAGACATTTTTACCAAAGGCATCTCCAAGCAATTGTTCCAGTCTTTTCGTACCAGTTTGAACGTCTGTCCTACGCCCGTTCAAACTGCAAGGGTGTCTTAGCCGATAATTATGAAGATAATTATGTGTATTATTATTAGATAAATATTGTATAGAATTGTGTTTATCTTTTCCTAAAATACAGCTAGGGTTGTTATGTATCTACTTTATATAAGGAGCCTTTGTTGATCAATAACATTCATTCACAATTCATACCATAAACACTTTTAAGTCGAACCTGAAAATGGAAGCCGGAATGATTGTTAATTCCCGATACACTTGTTGGTAAAGTGTATACCAAATGTTGCTCGTCTCTGACAATGTGCTTGTGGAGAAAGTGTATCTCAAAAAAAGTCAAAAGACATTAAATGTAATATGATGCTCAACATGAGAATTATGAAACATCACATGCAAACATTACCGTCCAAAATAGGATTAAAATCGTTTTTTTTTTTCTTTTAAATGTAAATATTGAATGTTTTTAGATATAAATATATTTTGATTTTTTTTTTCCTACAACAGCTTGCACTGCACATTTATGCTTCTCAAGGTACAGTGTTTTTTGGTTTGTTAAAAGTGTATTTTGGTTTCTTGTAAATGTTGAATATGTTGATTCTTTTGTATTTATTATGCATGTGATGTATGATGTTTGGAGGTTTCTTATTATTTTTTTTTTTAATCTTTTAGTGTATTTTTACAATGTGCTTGTCAGACAAGCATAACCAATATAAATTGAGAACCATTCCTTTTCTGTCAAAAGTAAAATCATTGCTTATTTCTTTTGAAACATAATTGAATTTGGTCTCTACAGGTTATATTCTTACTATTTTCATGAGATGACGAAAGACTGAATTGTCATATCAAAGTTATCAGACCCCAAGTAATTGTAAAGTCATTTTGACTTTTATACGGGGTGTCTCCTTACTAGCATTCATACTACCCCAATCAAAGAAAGCTTTTCAATTCTTATTTGTTTAAGGACCGCCACATTTTCCTTTCTTGTTTTGTGAACAACAAGATATCAACCAAAACTTTATCAAATTACTGAAGTAATGTAGAAGTCTTTTAATACAGGAATAATATGAAAAACGGTACAAGACACCATGACAAAACAACTCTCAGACAAGGCATATTATCAACAAGATAATCTGCATATAAAACTGTCGAACAGACAAGGATCGAATCTGAATGTTCTAGAGAGAAACCCAGAAAGAAGTAGCAGAGAGCAAACAGAGAGTAATGTGTTGTGTGATCTGGGATCCCAAGGCAGCAGAATATAAAGGGACAAATCCGTAGGGTTCACGCGTATAGGAGCAGCCCATCAGCAACCAGACTTGAGCCAAACATCATATATGCCCAACCGAACACTAGCCCAGCAAGACTCAAAAGAAAAAAGAAAGGAAAATATTAGAAAAGATAAAAGCACAAAATATAGAATTGTAATATTTTAACATGTTTGTTCAAGGACTACCACATTTTCAATTCTTGTTTGTTCATGGACCACCTCATTGCAAATTTCATTTGTTGAAGTGTTTCATATTTTCAAACAAGTTGATCACTTTTTTTACATCACCAAATTTTTATTATTCTAATAATTTGTTATTCCAATTTTTTTAAATGAGTCTACATCTAAATCCTGGTCCACTTAACCATGATGTATTATTTCTTAGCAACGAACACCGAGCCTTTAATGTTTTCAAATACGGATTGGTCAATGTACCCATGGTACGTTCGACGCAGTGACCAAACATTTTGGCAGCTTATCAAGAATCGTGGGCTTGATCCTAGGATTAGAAATATATTAGACCATGGCAGTTGAATAAACAGTTGGCTAGAATGCACACAATATGCACGATTGACTATGTTAATGTTACGTGGTGGTGCTCTTTTTCTAGATAGTCAAAATTCGTCGGTACCATTGCATTTTTTAAATCACTTAGTTGATATGTCACAATGTTCTAGACTGAGTTGGGGTAGTGTAGTGCTTGCGTGTTTATACAGAAATCTTTGTAAAGCCACTCACTACACGACCAAAGAAATGTCTGGTCCTGTGTATCTCCTGCAATTGTGGGCTTGGGAGAGGTTTACAAATTTGGCATCCAGAATAAAAAATGCACAATATGATTTTAGTAAACCTATTGCTGCTAAGTACGTATTGGAAATCAAATGTCTTGTTAATTGTTAATGAAATTTATTTAATTATTGATATGATATTAATATTTTAGATGGACGGTGGATCTGACATATGATGACACGTCATCGCATGTACTGAGAGTGTACCGTTCTCAGCTACAATCTCTACGTGAGAGGGAGGTAATACTTATCCACTTAAAATATGTGTTAATAATAAAAAAATAACCCTTTTGATCCAGTTTAAGTGGACCCCTTACTACAATGATATTTGGAGGCTACCGGCAATTTTCACCAATGGTTATCGTAGTTGGCAAACATAGTGTTATTTAATTTTTTGGGAGGTTGTAGAGCCGCATTTACCTGACCGAGTGTTGAGACAGTTTAACATGGTACAACGAATCCCTCACCCGGTTCCTCTACCAACAGAACAACACCACAAACTTCAAAAATTAAACCGTAAAGGGAAAGCAAACAAGAATTGGAAAACTTACCATGAAGAGTACGTTGAAGGTTGGAATAACCGTTTTGAAAAAAAAAACAATTTATGATGAAGAAATCGGAAGACGAACGTACTGTCTCTGATGACTAACATGAGGTGGTATAACTCTATTTCAGGTATTATATTCCAATCCGACGAGTGAGGAGGTTTACCCACCATGTTTTCAAAATGATGGGTGAGGTTATCAGTTTCTGGCATTGTATTGTATATTTAAAATTTTTCAAAAATCCGTATACTTTGGCTAGTAATCATTTTAAATTATAAACAGTTGGCTGAAAAAAAGTAATTTAATATTATGGACTTGTAGTTTTTCTTGCAGAGTAGGCATGTAATAACTCTCTTTATCATCCATGGATACCCTTTGGGTAATATTGTTTCAAGCACTCTCTTTTTGCTCACATGTAGATTGAGTAGGTGTTGGATCACGACATACGGAAGACATCTATGTATCCTTTTCACACCAGGTTTACCTTCATATTCATCCCAACTTTTTATTTTATTATTTAGTTAAAACTAACCATCAACATGGTTATGAAGTCGTTTTTAGAAGTTAATAACCGTAACTTGCTACATTCGATTTTTGTTTTTGTGTTTGTAGATATTTTGCATTGCCTGCATATTTTGCTGATAGACCATTGACAGAAATTGTCCACATAAATTTGCAAACATGGTCATATTTGCAATTTCAATCGGTTTATATACTGAATGCTTGACTCAGCCATGATTTATTGCAAACAGGTCAAAATGTTCCATCTCATTTTCAATGTAAATCCAAATTGTTAAATTTTATTTTCTATTTAATTTGTACCTTTTAGATTTTGTTTTATATTTGATTTATGCTAAATTTTATAAAAATAACAAAAATAAGATGGTGTGCTTTGCACATCTCACATGCATGTTATGTGATCTCAACGAAGGCTTTATGAAAGCTCTAAATAACAAATTCTTGCAAATATGTATTCACATGAAAACCAAAAAAACAAAGTAATAAAAATAAATTTGTTCTATTAGGACTACATTCACTACATGTGTTTTGTTTAATGTCTTCGAAATAAACTGTAGTTAGAATACAATGATATACATTTTTAGCTTTTGATATTTTTTATATCTAAGAATCTTGTGACAAAAGATTCATGTGAAATCCAACCATTAATCAATCACATGATTCCTATACATATATACGCAAATCGTAATGAAGTTATGTACTTTAGACCATTAAATTTAACACATCTAGAAATGTTGACAAGCAAACTCATGCCTCATGGCTCAGTTTTAACTCTCTGTTTCTAAGGGTTGACCATGTCAGGGTAGTTTTAGTAGAGAATTTTGGTTGATTTCTTAACTCTCTGTTTTTAATGGTTGATCATGTCAGGGTAGCTTTAGTAGAGAGTTTTTGTTGATTTCGTGAATGTGGTAGAATATTTTTTCTTTCAGCATAAGCGGTCATTAGCACATAGGCGTTGTATAGGTACCTTCTTTACTATTTCCTATCTTTCCCTTTGTTATCGACTAAAATTTCATTTTGTTTTCACTCTCTTGGCTATGCTTCTTCCTAATTATGCAAACATTATTTTTCACTTATATTAGGGAGTCTTTTTCAGACTAATTATATTCACCTCAAAGCTCTCTTTGTTGGTTCAGTGAAGTACTGCCCATGAACCTTTGCTCATTTTAGAGAAGAGCAATGTTGCATCTGAGGATGAAATATTCAGGTAAAAGAATTTTTTTTATAGTTTCATTGAAATAGTAATATTACTTTATGAGCAGGTCATGGGTAGAGGTGGAAACGTCATTTCAACCCATGAGCATGAATAAATAAAAAAATAGCTAAAGTTTGTAAGTTAAATAATTCAGAGTTGTTTAAACATATAATAAGTGAATCTAACTATTATTTACGAAAGCAAATCAAATCAGGTTGAATGGATGATCAAGGGTTTATGTGTATTTAGATACTTACTTTGTATATCAAATTATAAAAAGAAAAAACTTCCGTATTATTCATTTTGATAATATAGTTTTCATGAATACCTTGTGGCAGGATATGCGGGTCAAGTGGGATGAGTAATAGGTCAAAACGGGTGAATTCTTTAGAAGTGTAAAATGAATATGAAAATATGATATTACAAAGTGTTTTTAGAAGTAGGCAGAATGAACGGGTCAACTTTGGGCACTCATGCATTTCTGTATGCCTTCAGTTTTGGGACATTGGAGGAGTTTTCATCTATATTAGACTATGGGGTATGGGGCGGGGGTTTCGGCGTGGGTTGGCTACAAACGCCCAAGTCACCACCCCGGGTGGGCTTGGGTTTCAGCGTGGCCCGTTGTATAACACCCCAAATCGCGTAAAACAACACGCGGCGGAAACACTTGGGGAGTCACGTTACAAATTGTTACATAACACATGGTTTTTGAAATTATGTTTTATTGAATATTAACACGATTACATGGTCCTCGGAATTTAAAATAAACAGAGCAAGTATATTATTTGTCTTTCTCGTTTTAAGGCACTAAAATCCGCGTCCGCCCTAGGTGAAGTATGCAGCAACAATCATCATGAAACTAATCCTGAAACATATGTGAAAAACATAGTCAGCATAAAAATGCCGGCGAGAACATAGGTTTTGTGAGTATCAAATTCATAGCTTTATAACTATATTGCAATTCATCCAACTTCGAGAGTCGACGGGTATAAATCTTGAAATCAAAAGGTGTTTGATATTGCAATATAATATATCAACTTTACAATTTAATATGAGAAATCAAAACTTTGTAGCCATGAATCTTGACTGAAAACATTTGTTTCGTAAATTTGAGTTGTAAATCATCTTGTAGGTAAACTTTTTATGGTTTATATCTTTAAATAAATTTGTTGTGTAACCTTGTTCAAAATAACCATTCGACCATTGTTCGTGTTATAAACCAATTATTCATTGTCCTTGTCATAAACCATTGTTCATTGTACTTGTCATAAACCATTGTTCATTGTCCTTGTTTCTAATTGTGAAAACTTTTGGTCGTTCTTTAATGAATACATTCAAGACTTTGTTGACTCGACTATACCCCAAGGGTATCTTTAATAGATCCTAAAAGATCTCTTTAACAAGACTAACAAATCAACGAATGATTTGTTAATCATAAACAATTTATGTTGTTCCCCAAACTACCTACTAAATCCAGTGAATAGCTTAGTAACGGGATTGTCAATCCTATGGTACCATAACTTACTATTGCGCGGCATATCAATGTTAATGAATGTCACTCATATCATGGATAACACACCAACAAGTTGTATCACATTATTGAAACCATATTGTTATATAAACCATAGTATTTGTACACTGAAAACAACTTAGCACATATGAATCACCCCAAAACATTTGAATAACATAAAAGAGGGGAGCAATGTACTCGCCTGGGATTTGCGGATAAGCCTTGTGCGATTGTGTGAACAAAACCCAAAGATCAAGGAATCAAGTGTGTCCTAAGGAGTCGGATAACATGCAAATAAGTCGGGACAAAAACAGAAGAATTGGATATAATGAGACTTTATAAACCAAATGAGTTTTGGAACTCATATGAATAGGTTTAATAAAGTTAACATTTTTATTTAGAAAGGTTCCTAAGTGCTTTTGACCTGTTATGACCCGTTAAGGTAGTTTAAGCCATTTAACGTGTCATTTGCGTAACTACGCATTTGGGATGTTAGATATGTGTTATGATAAGTCTAGATTGCCAAAATATGTTTAATATTATTGTTACATCAGATTACATGTCAAAATTTAGGTGACCATGCTTTAGATTGATTTATTTGCAAAAAGGGCATTTTGGTCATTATTAAAGATCATAACAACTAATTATCATAACACTAACAAATGATATGACCATAAGGTATAACCTCAGAGGGTTATTCCCTATTCAACTATGGTCACAATATATGTTTGGTTAGGTTTAAAGGTCATCCAAGTTAAAGCGGTGGTCAAAACCGCTCGACAAACGATCCTACACAAGCACTAAACTAAAAGTGATGAGTTAGACATGTTTTAACATGTCTAACTAAGTTATAAAAGTGTTTTGGTATCAAAACAAACTGCTATGGTACCCGAAAATAGTTCCGTAGCATAATGCACATTTATCGCATTATTGACCGAAACTTTGACTCGTCACTATGACTAGTAAATGTGGTAATCAGTAGGCATGATCACTAAGGACCATAACCATCATGATCACGATCGCGTTGCAAAGTTCAATTGAACTTTGTTTTGAACAATTCATGGTCAGAATTGAAAGTCAAATAGAAAGTCAAACTGTTTGATTTTTAGTACAAATATGATAAGAGAATTGAACAAGATCTGGATGAAACACTTACTTGTACTTAGAGTAGCCAAGGAATCACAGAGGAAAGCCCCAAAAGTGGTTGCAACTTCAGATTATAGAAGATGAGAGCAAGGATGTAGGTTGCAAAAGTTCAAATGGCTAGAACCCATTGCTATTTATACTTGAATCGAAGTTATAAGAGTATTACATGTGTCCATGAGTCATCATTGAGTTGGATTAGTGTCATAACACATGTTAGATGCAGGGTGAAGGGTGGCAAGTTCGTTTGCTTATTCAACAAGGGAATTAACTAGATGCTGCCAAGTTTCTGATGAGCTGGGGGACCCTTACGGACCCCGTATGGGCTTTGGTCTTACGGTCCGTAAGACCCTTAGCTGGTAGAAACTTTGGGAAAATGGCAGAACAGGCCCCTGCACCCATTTTGTCGCGTTTTGGCACTTCTAACACCCGTTAACCTCCTTTTTAAGCTTTATAAGGACAATAAAGTATAGGGAACTTGAAATGTGCTCAAATGTCCCAGGTTTCGGTTCGTTTGGTCATACGGTTGCGGTTTTCGGTTAATTACGATGAAAATCATAACGATCCTCTACATAACCGTAAACGCGTAACGAATGATATTTTTGCATTCCAATCACTAAAATACAAGATTTTAAAGATTAATTCTTTTTGGATACGGGTCCATGTCCCGGATTAAGAAATACGCGTAACGGCATAGTTTCGCAAAATTTGCAAAATAGCCCCTGAAGTTGCATAAGCATATTTTTGCCATACCGAACCCTTCAAAACTTATTTATAAGTTATGTAAAGGTTATTTAAGGTATGTTTAGCTTATGACCTTGTTCCGAAATGTGTGTTGCTACGAGAATCGGCAGACTTTCGTAGTTTGTCGTAAATAGTCCCTGTGATCGAATAGGCTTGTTTTTGACATACCAAACCTTTCAAAACTAATTTTTAAGTTATGAAAAGGATATTTAAGGTATGTTATACTTGTTTCACTATTTCGGAATATACGTTGCGTTAAACTGACTACGTTTGCGTAACAGTTTACGTATATCTTCCAGAAAAAGCTTTGAAGTGTCGAAATTGTACTGGACTAAAATTTATGAATGTCACAAGTAATATTACAATTCTCAAGAATGAAACACAAGATTTCATTTGGTTCGGAATTGTATGATAGTTGAAACGGCTCAGATGTCCCGTCTCCCTTACTTTAGAAAATTTCGTCCCGAAATTTAATTTAGAGGAAATTTGTGAAATCATAAGTGAGGGTATCGCTTCAAGTGATCCTTCGTTCCCGGAGTAAAACTCTTAGGCAAAGTTTGGACTCTCAGCGAACTTTGTTTATTGAACTCGTACATTGTCTATTGGTATGAAATTAGATTCAAAAATCTAAACTTTGTCGCAATAGGTGGTTGTATGACATCTTTGTTTGCACCGAGCCTTAGAATAGAATCATGTAAATGCCAAAGTGATGTCTTTTGTCATAGCATAACTAGAAATGAGTTTCGAATTTCAAACGGAAGAATGTTTATAGAGATTTCCCATGAAGACTAGTATGGGAAACTTGTGTGTGCTCGAAGTTGGAGTCGGAGAATGAAAGATTAAAACAACATTGGTCAAGGTCCAGAACTTCCAGTAACTTAAATAACGCTATGCTTGCAATGTAATAAGGAACACATATATATAGAAAGTACCAGCGGCGTATCCACCATGTCCTTATTACATTGTTGCCGTTTCGTTATTCTTATCACTATGGTTCTCGCACATGACAAAACTTGCTATGGTTTCTATGCAAGGGATTTTATAATTATGTATGCATCCATAATTACTCAATTCGTTGCATAGTCTGCATAGTTCGTTTTGTGATGTGTAGGGAAAAATTCAAACGAGTAAACATGCGATGACTTGTTTAAACCACAAAGGGTCTCAATAATTAGATCAACAAATGATCTCTTTAAATAGACCACCAAAGAGTCTGTTTACTAGATCATCACATGATCTATTTAACTAGACTGATGAACAATCTCTTTAACTAGGTCAACACATGACCTCTTTAACTAGACCCTAAACGGCCTCTTTAACTAAACCCTGAAAGGTTTCTTTAACTAGATCAACAAATGATCACTTTAACTAGATCCTGAAAGGCCTCTTTAACTAAACCCTGAAAGGTTTCTTTAACTAGATCAACGAATGATCTCTTTAACTAAACCTTGAAAGGTTTCTTTAACTAGATCAATGAATGATCTCTTTAACTAGACCCTGAAAGGCTTCTTTAACTTTGGATTAGCACCTTAAAATCCAAGGGTCTAACTATTTGCATAGAATAGCCCATTAGGGATTTAAGATAGTACTTTTGTATATCCTTCTAAGAATCTATCATATGAAGATATGGAAGATTCTACAAGGATTAGATAGCGAACATTTGAATCGACTTGAACACCAGAGATCCTATGGTGATTTGGATAACGCTACAAGGGTGATACAATAAGAACACTTATATATAGGAAGTACCGTCGGCGTATCACCATGTTCTTATGGTATTACGCTCGTTTCATTACCTAAATCACTACTAATCACATAAACACATAATTGTCAACTTGGTCATCAATTTGTACCTTACGCATTAAAGTACACAAGGAATCCAACCAAGGACTTCAACTTAGTACTTTAAACATCCACAAGAATCTAACTATGAAGGTAGGAAGATCTTATAAGGATTTTGAGCTTTTGAGTGGCGAAAATTTTTCGAAAACCACACACTAGATATGTTAGGTTAACATATGAAGCAAAGTGTCTTTGAAAACCGTGTACTTGAGATGCTCAGACAACATACAAGAAACATATATTTGAAAATCATGTACTAGTATACTCTGTCAACATACATAGCAAGATGCAAATAAATCAATGTGCTCATAAGCTAAGTCAACATATGCCGCAAAAGTATCTTTGAAATCATGTCAAATGTCTTTGAATGTTTTTGAAAATACGTATTTTGAAATTATGCACTTTGTATATTAAGTAAATATGCTATGTTAAAATGTTTTTAGAATCTTATGAAATGCCTTTGAAATCATGAAACTTTGATATCGGGTATAATGTTTTTGAAATCATGTACTATGCAAAATGTTATGAAACCAGGGAGTTGTGATATGCTCATAGGCATATTACATAAGACCAATTAAGGACTCATGGAAGTACCCTTAGGTATCCATTCAAGGATTTAAAACGGTACTTAGAGTATCTGTTAAGGGTTATAACTTGTACCTTGTACTTTGTTTCTTGGAAGAAACGAGTACTTAGGATTTTTGTGGAGATCGCAAGCGATCACAATATGAAAGAAACTACGAGAGTAGTTTGATTTGCAAGGAACCATGTCCTTGGTATTGGTATTGTAGGGGTGTACCACCATGGTAGGACACAACAAACTTAGTTCCTCATATCGGTCAGTGTAGGCGCGATGTTCCCCACTATCTTATTTCAGATCGTGGAATTCGTTCTCTAGTGCCCTTTGCTCATGACGTGGGCAAAACTCTTTCATCATAAGAGCTCTATGCTCTTCCCATGTCTGAGACAGTGCTACATCCGCGCCTCTATCCCTCATAATTCCAATCCACCACGTGAGTGCCCTCTTTTGGAAAACACTCATAGCAAACTCTACTTTTCGCTCGTTCGAACACTGAACATGGCGGAAAGTGTTTTCGATACTCTCAAACCATTGTAGGAGCCCTGTAGCTCCTTCAGACCTAGTGAAGTTGAGTGGTTTGGCTGAGTTGAATTGTTTGAAGTTTCACGGAGTAGGTGCATTGTTGTTATTGTTATTGTAGGCATGATTAAGTTGAGTCACAAGGTTTGGGAGCACAACAGCCATCTGTTGAGCAATTAGAGCTACCATTTCAGCGTTTTGAGTAGCGTCACGACGAGGAGGCATTCTGGAAAAGAGAGAGGAAAATATGATTGAAACCGAATGAGATTGACATTAGATAGCCAAAATTAATTGTTAAAAGAAATACCGGCGAAACATAAGGATTGTGATCAATTGTTTAGTACCAATGACAAACAAATGACACAGTGACTAATCAAAGTGAATGGGTCTTTATAATGTATCACGAAGACATACTTTAGCCTAGAAGTGGACACTTACCCCAAGAGTTTCCAGGTTAGAGTGACTGGTCCGATTAAGTGGATTTGTACGAACACTCTAGCCTTAGACAGAAAACTTGGGGTACAAGCACCCACCCTTCCAGATTGCATATGTTCACATTATAAAAGCCCAAACTTTGACGAGAGTTTGAAAATTTTGAAGGCAATAAGCCCAAGAACAAACCATCTAAGGATAGATGATTTCTTGAGAAGTTTTTAGAAAAATTTTGACTTTTAAAAAAAATGTAATATGCTTTGTTTTTGGTAATCACCTAAGGATAGGTGATGGTAAAGAATCTAAACACAAGTAAACATGTGTTGAGGTCCTAGGAAGGTTATAAACTAGGTTAAACCATTACTAATAACCTAATTCCCTATAACCAGTGCTCTGATACCAATCTATAACACCCCAAATCGCGTAAAACAACACACGGCGGAAACACTTGGGGAGTCACGTTACAAATTGTTACATAAAACATGGTTTTTGAAATTATGTTTTATTGAATATTAACACGATTACATGGTCCTCGGAATTTAAAATAAACAGAACAAGTATATTATTTGTCTTTCTCGTTTTAAGGCACTAAAATCCATGTCCGCCCCTAGGTGAAGTATGCAGCAACAATCATCATGAAACTAATCCTGAAAATATGTGAAAAACATAGTCAGCATAAAAATGCCGGCGAGAACATAGGTTTTGTGAGTATTAAATTCATGGCTTTATAACTATATTGCAATACCTCATCCAACTTCGAGAGTCGACGAGTATAAATCTTGAAATCAAAAGGTGTTTGATATTGCAATATAATATATCAACTTTACAATTTAATATAAGTAAATCAAAACTTTGTAGCCATGAATCTTGACTGAAAACATTTGTTTCATAAATTTGAGTTGTAAATCATCTTGTAAGTAAACTTTGTATGGTTTATATCTCTAAATAAAAATTGTTGTGTAACCTTGCTCAAAATAACCATTTTACCATTGTTCGCGTCATAAACCAATTGATCAAAGTCCTTGTCATAAACCATTGTTCATTGTACTTGTCATAAATCATTGTTCATTGTCCTTGTTTCTAATTGTGAAAACTTTTGGTCGTTCTTTAATGAATACATTCAAGCCTTTGTTGACTCGACTATACCCCAAGGGTATCTTTAATATGTCACACCCCAACCGATGACGGAATCATCAGGGCGCGGCACTAGGCGAACCAGATTGCTCGAGAGAATCCATAGCGACTAATTTAAACGACAATACTTAAAACGTCAATTCCCCATACAATTCACATATCATCATTCACAATCATTACAAATCTAATAAATTCCCAAACAATTCAAAGTTCACCGACAATTTATTACATGTTTCTAAAGCATAAACCTAATCCAATTCGTAGTGATAACGTCCTCAACCTGTTACATACGTTAAAATACAAGTCAATACAATAAAGTAAAGGTGAACATACAGGTTTAATAGCATAATAATAGCGATAAAGCGTTACGAATAACCGACATGCAATATGTAAGAAAGTGAATATAAGTAGCTAATCAATAACGATAAAAGCTAACCAACATGACTGCGATGTGGAGTATGCGCGATACGTGTTCACAATAGCGAACACGCCCGTAAGTAATTTGCGAGCCTTAACAACCCCCGAACCAATCGGGTGCTGAGTCCAGACTATAGTACTATCGTTGCTAAGGGTGGTCTACAAGTACACATATAGAGATGTATGTAACACCCAAAAGTAAGATAAAGCGAAAAAGGGTTCAAGTATACTCACTGTCGGTGCATTTTGAGAAAGAGATGGGATCTGAGATGAGTTGAGGAGAGCGCCGGATCAGCCTGTAAGCAAACAGAAGTGCATCAGTCTTTCGAATTGCTGAAACGGTTAACGGTTAACGGTTGAAGGAACAGTAGACAAGTTCGGTGAACTTGTACCTTGGGGTACAAGTTCGGGCGAACTTGACCGTCTAAACTTACTGGAGGTACAAGTTCGGGCGAACTTGCCCTATTAGCTGAGGTGTGATACAAGTTCGGGCGAACTTGTGTAATTTCAGTCAAAGTTGATCAAGTTCGGGCAAACTTGGTTACCAATCTGGTGACAAGTTCGGGCGAACTTGATGTTTTCCGAGCGAACTTGACTGTTTTGGCATCTAATTCGTGCGTTTTCGCGTCGTTTGCTGAGGAAATCGAGGGTCCATCCCTCCAACCTTAAGTTACTGAGCAAAACCTAGGCTGGAGAGGTCTTTTGGAGCGAGTTTTAGCCATTTTACCGAAACTCGGACTAATCTGGGCGAACTTGATGGTTCGTACGGGTTAGTCCAGTTTGTGCAAAGTGATGATTTCATCCTTGTTCTTCCGGATCTGAGATCTTGCTTGACAATGCCTCGTTCCACTTCAAAGTGGATGAAACATACGTCATTTAGTCCGAATTTGTGTGAAAATCGATGTTTAAAAAGGGTTTTACTTAGATCTAAGTATAGATCTAAGTGAAAAACAGAAGTTTTGCATAAAAAGATGAAGATTTTCGTAAACAGGGGAGTTTTGATGAAATCAAAGGTAAAACCTTGTGCAAAAGCGTTGTAAAACATTGTTGTAGCTTGAAAACGGGTTGATTCTTACTTGGAAATCAGAGGTTTTCGGTTTCGGGAGGTTTCGGGCGAACTTGCAGCAAGTTCAAATGAGGAGAGGAGCAGAGTATTTATAGGTGAGGTGATGATCAAGTTCGGGCGAACTTGTCACAAGTTCGGGCGAACTTACTTGATGGATTTCTTAGGTTTGGAAGCCAATTCGGGCGAACTTGGCTTATAAGATGGGTTCTAATTTCCTGAGCAAGTTCGGTCGAACTTGGTGTTACCAAGTTCGGCTGAACTTGGCCTCTTGGCGTAGTTTTGTTTGTTTATTTCGCGTTAGGAGTTCGTTTGGCGATTAAGTTCGTATTAGATAGTTATATTAAGCGTTTTAGCGGGGCGTTAAGCGTTATGTTACCATTGAATTGAGAGAGAGCGAGTTACGTGAGTGTGCGAGCGTTTTAGCGATACCAAACCATAACATAAACAAGTATAACACACATAAAACATAATTCCACATAATTAACTGCATTTTGCGATGCGATGACATAAGCGATGTGATGGCACAAGTGGTCATTGTACAACAACACACCCGGCTATTAAAGTAATACAGTTACTTGTAGTTGCGTTGAATTAGCGTTTTATAAGAGATTAGATGTGAATAGCTGTAATAAAATATAATTGGCAAACACATACCATTCTATTAATCAAATCTCGGATTTACAAATGGAAGGTACAAACGGAATAACGAAAAAGATAACAGCGAATTTACGAGTTGTTACAGTCTCCCCTACTTTAGGAAATTTCGTCCCGATATTTAAGTAGTGGCCGTAATAAAGAGATGTGAATATTTAGCCTTCATATCACTTTCCAATTCTGAAGTGAACTCGGCACCGCGTTTGCCTTCCCATTGGACTTTCACAATAGGAATGTGAGAGCGTCGTAGTTTTTTGGTCTCTCGGTCCATGATTTCGACTGGTTTTTCCACGAAATAAAGAGTCTCGTTTATTTGCAAGTCCTCGAGGGGAACATGGAGATTTTCTTCAGCTAGGCATTTCTTGAGGTTCGAGACGTGGAAAGTCGGATGGACGTTGTTAAGTTCTGCAGGTAGTTCGAGTCGATAGGCCACTTTACCAATTATTTCCTGAATCTTAAAGGGACCTACGTATCGTGGCGCTAGCTTTCCTTTCTTTCCGAACAGGATCACTCCTTTCCAAGGTTCAACCTTTAAGCGAACGTGATCTCCTACTTCGAACTGTAGGGGCTTGTGGCGTTTATCGGCATAACTCTTTTGGCGACTCTGAGCTTTTAGGAGATTGTCTCTGATTTGGAGAATCTTGTCTGTCATTTCTTGAATCCGCTCGGGACTGGTGATTTGTGCTTCTCCGATCTCGTGCCATGCAATAGGCGATCGACATTTTCTTCCATACAGTGCCTTAAAAGGAGCCATTTGAATGCTGGTATGATAACTAAAATTGTACGAGAATTCAATTAGAGGTAAATGTGTATCCCAATTACCACCTAAATCTATGATGCACGCACGAAGCATTCTTCGAGGGTGCGGATCGTGCGTTCAGTATGACCGTCGGTTTGAGGATGAAAAGTGGTGTTGGTGCATAATGTCTATGTCTTAGTCTTATATCGAGTCTGTATAGTATAGAGCTGAATAGGCTAGGTATATGAAGTATTTATGTTTGTATTAGCCAAGTTTGAATTTTGAATATATCATGTACAATACAACAAAGATAAACCCTTGAAAGATTGGAGACCAAATTCAACCGAATTCATGTCAAAATTTTGAAAAAAACATGTTTTTGAAAACCCCCATGATCGAACTTACTAGCCATGTTCGGCCGAACTTATATAAAACATCACTTTTCAAGTGATTTTTAGCAAGTTCGCCCGAACTTGAGTAGTTTTTGAAGAAATTTCAGCTAAGTTCGCTCGAAGTTACACAATTTTTCATTGATTTTACATCAAGTTCGATCGAACTTGTGTAAATTCAAAGAAACTTTAAGTAAGTTCACCCGAACTTACTAGATTTTTATCAAATTTTCGAAGATAAGTTCGCCCGAAGTTCTATTGGATTTGTGTCTCAAGTTTGCTCGAAGTTTAATCAAACTTTTCAAAAACAAATATGAGAATTCTTCATTTGTTAGTACAAGTTCGACCAAACTTGTAGTAGGACTAATTGTTTTTTCAAAGTTTTTGAAAATTTTCAGAGTACACTTTTTGTTATTCACAATGGAGGATCAACTAAGAGTTTTATGTCCAGAGCTAGTTCGTCAAATGCCAATGCGATCAATCAAGTCAATCTTGATAATGAAATGGGAACGACTGTCAAACCGCCCAAGCTGATGAGCATGGATGAGTACGAAGCATGGAAAGAGAAATTTACCTATTGGGTTCAAGCCATGCACTTCGCTGGCTGGGTGTCAATTGAAAGAGGCTACACTGTTCCGGTAGATGAACATCAACGAGTTCTTGAAAAGTACAACTACTCGACAGTTCAGAAAGAAGAATATATCGCCGAGAAAAAGATGACCAGTCTCATCCAACAATCTGTCAAAGAAGATATCCTGATTTTGCTACCAGAGTATGCTACTGCAAGATATCTTTGGTTTCATTACAGAAGAAGTATCTAGGCAGCACCGAAATGATCAAAAGCAAAAAGACACTTATCCTGAAAGAGTTCAATATCTTCACTATGCTAAAGAATGAGACCATAAAGCAAATGATCGAGCATTTCTGTCATCTTAAAGTGCAAATGCAAAGACACGGTCTCGGAAAGACAGAACAAGAATACATCGACAAACTTGCTGACGCACTACCAGAGGGTGAATGGACTACGTATTTGATGGTTCTAAAGAGCAGTGATAAGTGGGAATTTTTCAAGTTGTCGACGTTTATCGATAAACTCGAAGGCCACGAAATGGACTTCTGAAGATGGCGAAGTCAGAAAACGCTAATGTTGTTCAAGACGTCGGTCTGTATTACAAAGCCGGAATGCTAGATAGTATTTCGAGTCCTAAAATTCAGACAGCTTTTAGTGC
This sequence comes from Scalesia atractyloides, assembly GCA_947069175.1. NCBI lineage: Eukaryota > Viridiplantae > Streptophyta > Magnoliopsida > Asterales > Asteraceae > Scalesia > Scalesia atractyloides. The sequence continues at coordinate 38,213,475 of CAMTDV010000030.1, forward strand.
AAACATGAATGCTTCTACACAGAATCAGGATCAATCACAGCCTCAGTATGTCCAGAGTCTTCAGAGTTCTTACTCAAGCACTGGTTCAAATTCAACTTATCAAAGCCAAGCAAATCAGAATCAACAAAAAAGTTCTGATCCAAATGTATATAAATGCAATATCGCAGTGAATTTGAACAATGTTTTTTCAGAACAAGTTGCAAAACAACATATGTCACTACTCGCTATCGTATTAGAATCTTATGAATGTCTTGTTGCCGGTAAGATCGGAAACCCCGAGATGACCGCAGAAGATTATGAACAGGTAGATGAGGAAGAACTCGAACTAATGGACATCAAATGGTCCTTAGCTTCGATCATCAGGAGAGTGACAAAGTTCATGGCACTCACAGGCCGTGACATAGGAAATTCCAGCAACAAATTGGGTTTTGACAAAACCAAAGTCACGTGCTTTAAATGTCGTCAAAAGGGGCATTTTAAAAGAGAGTGTAAGAACACTGAAGCAACCGGAAATCAAAGTCCTTTCGGAGGAGGAAATGAATTTTACAAAAGGGCACTTCAATATAAACCATTTCCGAAGAAAATTCAGGTTGAAATTCAAGAAAAACCTGACAATAGCACCAGTGAGAAAGCTATGGTGGCATCCAGTGAAGATGATGGTTTTGATTGAAATTCTTACATTGGGAAAAATACCGAAGTTGCTTTGATGGCGGAGATAGTTGAAGATAATTCTGCAGAGGAAGCAGCGGCAGCAGCTGAAGCAGCGGCAGCAGCAGAAGTAGCAGCTATCGAACAAGCTCTTCTGGAACAATACTTGCATCAACAGCAGGAAGAAGTGGAATATATCCACATGCAGAGACAAGGAATTTTATCCTCTAATTCTTGTGATAGTTTTGCAGGTCATTTTGATGGCAGCTTGAAAGAACAAGTGGTTGAGGAGAAAAAGATTGATGAAGTGATCATTGATGTCACTCAAGAAGTGAAAGTCGAAGACCTCAAGGACATGGCAGATAAAGCTTTAATGGCGAATCTAACCAAGGTAGGTCCAGAGGTAAAAATTGTCGAGAAAGAAGTTGTCAAAGTACAAGTTGTTGAGGTTGAGAAACCTTGTACAAAATGTACTGAACCTTGTGTCGAATGTGCCGAAAAATCAAAGATCTTCGCTGAAAACAATGTGCATAACGAATTGTTGAAATACGATTATCGCACAATGAAAGAAATGTATGACAAAATGAAAAATGATTATGGCAGACTCAACAGAAATAACATCGAACAACATGATAATATAAGGATGTTGAGTGGAACAGTAATGGATAAACAAAGGGCAATTAACACCTATATTGACACCATTGCTGAAACCAAACAACAACTTCAAGACATGACAATCGAAACGGAAAGGTTCAATAGTTGTTGAGAAGTTATACCACAAATGCATATGTTATTGATCACATTCTTCCGACAATCTCAATGGAAGAAAAACCTAAAAAGAAAACTGGCAAAGAATATAGCAATGTTCCTCCACCCCTTTGCGAGAAGTACTGTCGCAAAACCGCAGACGGGATGGATAAGGCACTCAACATTGAGTTACTTTCTAAGAAAAAAGATGAGTTGCAAGAGAATATTGATATAATCTATGGTTACAAGTGGTGCCAAAACATCAAGTGGGGTAAAACCACCCACTAAAGGACATCCACTTGATAATCGGACATGTTTCAAGTGCAATGAAATGGGTCATATTGCACGACAAGTCTGAAATCAAAACCGGCTTATCCTTGAAGAAGAGAATCAAATGTTGTAAAACCAAGGTACCCAGAGTTTGAAAAACCAATCAAGATTTTGAAAAGAAATGAATCTTTGCCAGAAGTTAAACCTAACATAGAAAAGAGGTTTGAGAATTCTATTTTTGAAAAAGGAGAAACTTCTAAGGCAAATGAAAACAAATTTTATATCAAGAAGGCTAATATCAAATCTCAAGCCTGGATTACCAAGAAAAGGTCAACAACATCTGGTGTTATTAAGTCTGAGCTGGTAAAGACTGATAACACGAAAGAATCTAAACCTGAAATCACTAAGTCTAAGCCTGTTAAGACTAGTGATAGCAAGAAAGAATCAAAATCTGAAATCATAATTGAAACCACATCTGAAACTGTCAAAAATACAAGTGGTAACAATTCAAAAGATAAAAAGACGGTAAAGTCTTCAAACAGAAACAACATAGAAAATTCAGATGAAGAATGGAAAGTTTATTCTGTAGATAAGCGTGGATTCAATTATGCTGATGAATGTGAATTTGATTTTGATGATGGTTATCCAATTCAACCTAAGACCAAAAAGGCTTGGGTCTCGCTTTTTAAATAGATTGTTAAAATGTGCAGGGACTCCAGAGATCCGTGCTTTCTAAGTGGATTTTGGATACTGGAGCGTCCAGGCATATGACAGGAATGAAGGCGTTGCTATTCGACATTAAAGCTATCAATGGTGGATATGTTGAATTTGCATGAAATCAAGGTGGAAGGATAGTCGCTGAGGGAAAAACTCTCCAATGGCGTAGTTTCATTTGATTGTGTGAACTATATTGCAGAACTTGAGAACAATCTTCTGAGTGTATCGCATATTTGTGACAAGAAATTCACAGTCCATTTCAACGACAAAGAGTGTATTATCTTGAAGCCGGGATTCAAAATACCAGATGAGTGGATTTGATGCGAGTACCTCGAGATAATGATTTATATGTTCTTGATATGGGTGTCGCTACTACTTCATCAAAATCAGAACAATGCTTTGTGTCAAAGGCTACTGAAAAAGATTCTATTCTTTAGCATCGTAAGATGGGCCATATTCATTTGCGCAAAATGAATTTCTTGGTTCATAATGCTCTTGTAGAAGGTGTAAATCTTCAAAGTTTTCAGATGTCTGATCATTGCTTGGAATGCAAAAAGGGAAAGCAGATCAAGAAATCTCATTCAAAGAAAATTCTAAACTCAATCAAGTTGCCAATAGAACGTCTCCACATGGACTTATTTGGTCCTGTAAATGTTCGAAGCATCTCAGAAGACTTATATTACTTGGACGTGACAGATGTCTATTCGAGATATTCGTGGGTATTCTTTCAAGAATTAAAAGACGAAATGTTCGAGAACTTGGTTATTCTATTCAAGAAACTCGAGAACCTTTATCATCTGCCGGTCAGACGCATTAGAAGTGACAACAGCACAGAGTTTAAGAATAACAAAATTAAGGAATTCTGCAACGCAAAAGGGATTATGCACGAGTTTAGTGGTCCCTATACTCCACAGCAAAACGGAGTAGCTGAACGGAAAAAATAGAACTTTGATTGAAACTGCGAGAACCATGCTTGCAGATTCTAAACTTCCTATCAGCTTCTGGAGTGAAACGGTTGATGCGGCTTGCTACACACTAAACAGGGTTCTCACTATCAAACCAACAAAGAAAACATGTTTGAGATGATAAACCGACGGAAGCCAAATTTGAAGTTCTTAGAACCATTCGGTGCACCATGTACCGTAATAGACCAGTATGGCAAATTCGGAGCTAAATCTCTTGAAGGTTTTTCTTTGTCGGATATGCGAGTCTGTTGAGAAGAGTATATGTTCCTTCATTGAGAAAGGTTATTGAAGCACAACACGTTGATTGTTTCAACTACACGGATCCTATTCAAAGGAAAGGTGACGCGTGGCTGTTTAACTATCAAGACCTTTGGAAGTCATTTAACTTGCCTGAAGAAACAACTGACGAAGAAGTTGCAGCGTTATACTACCTTCACCAGTTAGCGAATCAAGAACAAATTGTTTGACCAATTGTGGTTAATCAACCCACGTTGGATCCATATTCTTCTGGCGCAAGTTCAAGCAATTCCGGCTGAAAATATTTCTGAAACATTATCAACACCTGCTACTCCTCCAACAAATGCCTCTACTAAACCAGTGAATATAACAACGGAGCCCGGTATGCCTCAGAATCAAAATTCTGACTCAGATGAAGCACCAATATTTGATGCTGATGGGGAATCATCTTCTTCAGATGAAGAAGTGGAGCAGATAACAAGTCTTCTTAATCAATATGCAGTCCCGAACAACAGAAATGAAGCTTCATCAAGCTCTCCAAACGTTGAATTGGTCGTTGATCTCAACATCACAAATCAGCAAAACTCAGTAGATGTTCCAAGTGAAGAATTGCCGCATCATATTCCTATCATCTGTCAACAAATATAATCGGAGAACTTCAAGCTGGTGTTAGAACTCGAGGGCAAATTAATAAAGCACTTAGTTGTTTCTACACACGTGTTGCTACAACCCAGAACTATTGCTTCTATTCATGTTTCATTTCTCAGATTGAGCCAAAGACAGTTAATGAAGCTTTAGACGATGAAAATTGGGTACAAGTAATGCAAGAAGAATTATTGCAGTTTGAGAAGTTGGGTGTGTGGAAGCTTGAAGACCTACCAGAAAATCAGAAAGCAATTGATACAAAATGGGTCTTTAAGTGTAAACGTGATGATAGAGGAGTTATTGATCGTAACAAAGCTAGGCTTGTTGTCAAGGGATTTCACCAGCAGGAAGGGATAGACTATATGGAAGTCTATGCACCAGTAGCTCGCTTGGAATCTATTCGAATTTTTCTAGCTTTCGCATCATGGAAAGGATTTAAGTTCTATCAATTGGATGTCAAATCGGCTTTTCTGTACGGCAAATTACGCGAGAAGGTGTATTGTGGACAACCACCGGGGTTTGATGATCCACTTAACAAGAAGAAAGCGTACCTACTGGATAAAGCTCTTTATGGACTACACCAAGCCCCGAGAGCTTGTACGAGACGTTATCACAACATCTTGTCAGAAACGGCTTTATCAGAGGAACTGTGGATGGTACTCTTTTCACCAGAGAAGTTGATGGCCATCTGATTATAGTTCAAATCTACGTTGACAACATCATCTTTGGATCTACAAATGATAGTCTCTGTAAGGAGTTTGAGGGAATCATGAAAAAGAAAAATTCGAGATGTCCTCGATGGGCGAAATGAAGTTCTTTCTTGGTTTGCAAGTAGATCAGCTTCCGACTGGTATTTTCATTCATCGGACTAAGTATGTTCACGACATCTTGAAGAACTTTGGAATGGAAAGCTTGAAGCCTTTATCTATGCCTCTTGCTCTAAATCATGGCATTTGCGTTGACGAGACTGGAGCCAAAGTTGACGAGACGTTATACAGATCGATGATTGGATAGCTGATGTATCTGACGGCATCGCGCCCAGATATTATGTATCCAACCTGCCTATGCGCCAGATATTAGTCAAGCCCGAGGATCTTACACATGCAGATTGTGAAGCGAATCTTCAAATACCTGAAAGGATGCCCAAGCACCGGCTTGTGGTACCCGAAGTACGACAATTTCGACCTCACAGGCTATGTTGATTCTGATTTTGGTGTAGATAAGTTGAACTCAAAATCAACTACAGCGGGATGCCAGTTCTTCGGAACAAGAATGGTAACCTGGCAGTGTAAGAAACAGACTATGATCGCTCTCTCTACCTGTGAAGCTGAGTATATCTCGGCCTCCAGCTGTTGTTCACAGATTCTATGGATTCAACAGCAGATGAGAGACTATGGTCTGCAATTTCTAGACACTCCGCTGTATATTGATAACAAGGCAGCCATAGATATAACAAAAAATCTGGTTCATCACTCACGCACAAAATACATTGAAATTGGTTATCATTTTATTCGTGATTGCTACGAAAAGAAATTGGTGCGAATAGAAAAAATCCACACCGATGAACAAAAGGCTGATTTTTATACCAATCCATTTTCTTTGTCACAATTTAAATACTTGCTGAGAATTAACGGTATGAAAAATTTGCTGACAGGTGCGGACGCTGAGGTTGAATACGGATCGGACGACGGGTTCGCGTGATCCACATTGGTTTGTAAATATCTTTCTACTTTAGAATTTTGTTAAAAACTAAAATCCAAAAAAAAAAACGATGTTTTTGATTTTAGGGGGAGAAATGTTAGAGAAAATACAAAAACATTCAAAAATTTTAAAATCCAAGAACATATAAAAATTCAAAATGTACAAAAATATTGAAAAAGACAAAAAGAGTTCAGTGTCATAAAAGGAATGATAGTACATTAGTGGACTATCACAGTATGCTAAAAAATTGTAAAGTTTAATAAGTGATAAACGAGTCTTACTGTGGATGTGTCGATAGGCTTAACACGTTCAGTAAACTGTTTTCGAGATATAAACTAAATTTTACAACTGCTTAATCTTGTGGATTAACATATCTTGGATATATGGACTTAGTACTCCGAAATTTCGTTTGAAAGATTGCCTGATTCCGAGATACGAGGTCTTTATAGATAGTTGATTTATACAACTTCTTCTGATTTTGCGGAAGCAATGGCCTAGAACTTCTATAATACTTTCGCTAGAAACCTCCAAATTGCATGCAATATTGAAAAGTATCGAAAGATAAATCATATGCAATGCTAAAAAGATTCCTTAAGTGGAACACACCTTAAAGACGAGCCTTCATCTCTTTGTCTGTACGGTAGTACTAACCTGAGCTCTCAAGGTCTCGCATAACCCAGATACAGATATTAATTACGCTATATTCACCTGTAAGATGAAATATAGGGAATATGGATACGGGAGTATATTCAAGAAGTGAGAACCACATATAAGTTAAGTTTCATGAATTCTACCTTAACATATCTTGAAATAGTTGAGAAATGTGGTAAAGCTTAAGTGGACAAACATATCGACAATCTAGTTAAACGAGTTTAAAACTTAAAGTCATTTAAAGGTCAACGGTACTGGTGATATGTCTCAATCAACTGATATGATCCTTAGACATGAATTCACAAAAATACATCTGTAAATATGTTTGTACATAGTTTACATTTCTTATTACACTGTATTTCAGCTTTACATATTAAAATCAAAAAGATTTTCGGTGTGTTTTAGCATAAACTTACAAAAATACAAAAATACTTTATTTCTACATTGTTTTCAGCAAACAAATGTTGGAGAACGGATCTTCGAAGTATGGTAAGATGCTAGAACTGGTAGGAATCTCTTTGACAACGGGCTGGGAGCTAATCTGTTAATCTAAAAAGTCAAAACGATGAAAAGTTCATTAATTTGAAACTTTGATTTTGAAAATATCAACAGTTTGTTCGTAACGTATCAAACCGGGGTCATTAACTTGGACTTTGTCAACTGAGTGGATTTTCATAACTGATAAAAAGTTGGAAAGTTCTGGGGTCAAAAATGAAAATTTGAAAAAGTTAAAAATTGTGGTTTGGCAAGTTCGGCCGAACTTGCTAAACAAATTAGGTTTATCAAATCAGCAAGTTCGACCAAACTTGCTAAAGTATGGCTGTGTTGTTTTATAGTTAAGTTCGCCCGAACTTGACTGGACTTTCATGATTGGGCTTAGCAAGTTCGCCCGAACTTGACTTGGTATAAATACCAATCAAGTTCGGCCGAACTCACTTATCAGCAAACACACACTCTTATAAATGTGAGCATGTCATCACCGTGATCTTCCTCAGCTATCCAGATGCTGCCATGTGAGAATTGGTTATAACCGAAAGGATGCTTGCACGATTGGGTGTTAATGGCTTCTAGAAGGTTTCACAGCTGTTACCCATCTATTATTCGCCACGTGTTCATTCTGTTACAACAGAAAAGATTCCCTTTGCTTCTGCACCAAGTCAAGGATTTTGCTAAGGGAAAGTTTCTCAGATTTACTGTTTCCTTGCGCGAGAAGCGCAAGTTAGTTAACTGATCTTCCTTCTTCTCCTCGCTGCTTAGCGCAACGTTTGGTGGATGCTTGCTTTGATATAAATATCTGTGCAAGGTTTGTGCATGAAGTATTATCCAACGAGAATGTTCAAGGTTAACTTTGAACCTTGCGCGAGCCCGCGCAAGGTAGTTAAATGAAGCGTTTATCCAAAGAGTGTTCAAGGTTAACTTTGAACCTTACACGAGCCCGCACAAGGTAGTTAAATGAAGCATTTATCCAAATAGTGTTCAAGGCTAACTTTGAACCTTGCGCGAGCCCGCGCAAGGTAGTTAAATGACGCTTTCCTCTCTTGGATATTTGGCGCAGAGTCCTAATAAATCTTGTTTTGGCAAAGAAGTCTGCGCGCAGTTTTTCTTAGAAGTTACTAATGGGTATGGTTTCCTTGATTGGCGCAAGGTTTTTTGGGACCATACCCCTTCAAGTCCCTCCAGTCCAGTGTTGCTCCTATGTAAGAATAAAAAGTAGGTGGAGCACTGGACTTAAGATAAATGTGCTGCGCTAGGTAAGGACTAGCTTTTTGTTGCTTTATGCATCTTGATGACGTGTCGTAAGTGAATTTCGAAAAAGTATTTGAATTTCAAATATACTTAGGCACGTGTCATTTATCTGGAAGGTGTAGTTGGTGACGACGCACGTTCTTGAGACGTGGTGGTACTGTTGACAGGCTGTCAACAGTACATGTCTTACCGTATTTAATGCTTTTCAGCGACACTCGCGCGCGTGGGGCAGTTACTGTTCCCTACTCACCCCTGCGGTTACTTGGGGATACGTGATGGTCGCAAAAGTCGCTGCAGTCAAATCGTGCATTAATTGCGGTTAGTATATAAAGGGATCAACGATCCATTTGCTTCCTCACCAAATCACAACTTGAGAGAAATTTAAGTTCATATCTTCCGGCGATCTTAAAATTTTTGAAGTATTCTTCAAAGTTTTTGTTATGGCCACCGGTGCAAGTTCTGCTGAGATGTCATCGTCAAGTTTGCCACCGTTGAAGTGGTCGAAGAAAGATTTCGATAATCTTGCCACTAACTTTCTCTTTGCTCCGTCTTGGAAGGCATTTTTCTGGTGGCGAATGCCACGGCGGCTGATGCGCCGGCTGATGCGCCGGCTGGTTATATTACATTATTTTACGATTATTTTGCCGAAGGGAACTTCCGGCTTCCGGTGACCCTTTTCTTGCTGGAAATTCTCGGTTTTTACAAGATTCACATCTCTCAGTTGAGCTCAATGGGAATGGTGAGGATCCGGCATTTTGAGTTCGTTTGCCGATCGATGCAGATCGTGCCGTCGATCGAGAAATTTAGAATTTTCTACCAGCTGCACTGCTCGTTGGGTTTTTATTCGTTCCAACAGCGTGTGCAAGCTAAACGATTGCTGCTGGTGCCGCCGAAGTCCTACCACGACTGGAAGCAGAAGTTCTTCTTTATCAAGGCGGCGGTGATCTCGATGAAGATGACCTTCCGGGCCGGTGATGAGATCAAGCGGAGACCCCTCCCATACCTGCCGATGAGGTATGGTATCAAGATATTAAAGATGTGCCCAATATCGTTTTACCGGAGAGGGCCCTCATCGCCGCCGGGATGAGTATTTTCTGGAAGAAGGAACGCCGGGAAAAAACCGTGTTATACCGAAGATGGAACTGGTATGTAAACCTTTAACTTCCTAGCAATATCTTTCAACAGATATGTACTGATGCAAAATATGTTTGTTATGTAGTTGCGCCTCTCTACTTGGTCTCTTTCAAGAGAGAGAAAGGAAAAATGGAAGTCGTGCCTCTTGCTGATGGTGAGGAAACTTGGTTCTCACAAATCTTGGGGAACTTTGAGTTGCCCAAGAAGGAGGATATGGAGGCGCAACCATCTTTGAAAACTGGTAACTAAGCTCTTACAAAGCCTAAGTTGATATTGCAATATTACTCTTGAACATTTTTTCTAAGTAATATTGCAATATAACTAATGGTGCAACCTTTGCTCAATATGATTGATTATCTAGGTGACTTGCTAAACTTGGGCGTAGGCCCTGAGAAGAAGAACCAACTGCTGCCGCAGCTGCTGCGCCTCCTTCCAACCAGAGCAAAAACCCAAGCCATCAGCTGCTGCGAATGCTGAGGGCAAGAAAGGTACGCGTCTCGTATCTGACTCTTGGTGCAATTATGTGCTGATGTCAGACTCACTGGAGGGTCTTGCGCATGTAGGTTCGAAGAAACCAAAGCCTGAATCCATTGATACCTCCTCTCTTCCAGCTGCGATCCAGATGATCCCTTGGAAGTACCTTCTAGCCCGGAAGAGGCGTTGAAACGCACTTCCAAGAAGAGGAAGGAGGCGGAAACTAAAACCCCTGCGCCAACAAAGGTTACCCGCCCGCGCATTGGCAAGAAGGGCAATCTGGATGCCTTTGCAAATAAATTTTCACCTGGTACGTTTAGTTTGTTGCGCATTTCTGTCAAAAAGTTGCGCAGAATCTCATACTTGGTATTTGTTGCATGTTTTGTAGAGAAAATGGTGAAGGCTGCGCCGGCCACCTCATCTCTATACCATCGCCGCACAGGCCTGAGAATGTTGAGGAGGGAGATGCGGGGCAAGAAACTCCTGCTCCTGATGCCGACCCCATCGTCCCGGAACATATTGAGAAAGTGGCTCCAGAAGAAGAGCCCAAAAATTTTGATACTGAGAATCCTGCTGGCGAGCAGGCTAAAGATACAACTACAGATGCTGGGGAACCGTCAAAGTTGATATCCAAGGGAGCCGGACCTTCAACACAAAGTGAAGGCTTTGTGTTTGTTGAGGATTCGGAAGAGGAGTCGCCTATTCGCCCAGAGGAGACGCCTGGGGATTATTATTATCGCTCTTATTCTGAGAGACGGGCCTCTGCGATTCATCAGCCCGTGTGGAAAGTTAAGCAGGGCGATGTTTTCACTGATTGGCACTCCTGTAGGGAGTGGTATAAGGGCATCTTCCCGCTGGCGGAGGTGAAGCACTAGGAAGAAAAAGACCATGAGGCTACTTACGAGTCATATCTGCAAGAGTTTGCCCATGCCTCGTCCACTATAAATAGAATTGTGCACGAATGGCGTAGCATGAACAAGGAGTGGGACGAGGTTGAGCTTGAGAAGGCGAAGGCCAAGCTTGAGAAAGAGAAGACGTTGAAGATGCTTGTTGGTTTGAGGCGGAAAAGGCCTAGTTTGAGGAAGAGAAGAAGACTGAAGAATGGGCTGCGCTGTCTTGGAAGTACAAGTGTGAGGCGTCTGCTGCGCAACATGCGGACGAGCGCAAGCGCTTTGTGGAGGCTTGCGAGCGTGACAACAAAGAAAAATTTTCTCTGTGCAATAAAATTGAGAAACTCAAAAAAGAGAAAGCTGATGCAGTTGCGGCAGCAGAAGAGCCGCGCTCACACAGAGAAAGGAGCGAGCAGAATGAGGAATCAACCAAAATGACTCTCCTTCTTAAGAATAAAGAAATTGATGATCTAACTGCTATGCTATTTGACCAGGCGCGGATGCAAGCTGAGGTTGATAGTTTGAAAAAAGATATCAACCTTCACCGAACAGAGAAAGCCGAGTTGATCCGCCGTTTAACTTAAGGCGAACAAAAACATAAAGACACGGAGGTCGCTCGCGCTACCGCAGAAAGCTTGGCCGAATCCCTCATGAACCAGCTTACCTGGTTGCGGGAGTATGGGATTGGGGAGGTAATATTCCCTTTTCTTTATATGTCTGGTTTGATTGTCGCAACATATACTGATTGTATTTTTGTACAGATCGCAAATGCCATCCTTAACTCTACGGAGTTGGATGAGAGAGTGGCAGAATTAATGATGACGGCGCGCAATGACGGTCATGCCGAGGGCTATAGAGAATGCACTTTGCACGTGGCCCATGCGCTGAAGACCGAATGGGATACCAGCCGTGCTGCCACGCATGGGCTAAATATTGCCGCCATTTATTCTGATGCCAAAGAAAAATATAAACAATTGCAAATTCCAATTATGGACCTTGTGGACGCTGCGCTGCAACAAGACGACTTTGTTGATAAGCTAAAGGAGATCTTTTCTTCAACAGAGAAGCAGGCGGAAACCAAGTCCATAGAATAGGAAATTTGTAATTTTTTACTGTATGATAACTTGTAACATTGCGCTTCTGCGCAAGTATTGTGGATGTGAATATAATATATTTCAGCTTTACAATGTTTGCATGGGACCAATTACTTGTGTAGGATACACAAATGAACAATTTCTTCTCATGTGTGAGCGTAAGTATTAAGTTAGCTTGTGGCTCATGAGTTTGTGTTTTTGTTTATCCAAAGGAATTGCATGCATTTGTAAATGAACATATACAAGAGTGTAAGTAGTGGCAAAGTATTTTATTCATACTGATAAAGTTCAAAGTTATGGCTGCCACTAAGATTACATAACAAAATAAAGTAAGCAGTCTCGTTACGCAACACTTAGAAGTTGCTTAGAGGACTGAGATTACATATAACATCGGCGTAGTTGTTGGACGTTCCAGGTTCGAGGAACGCTGGATCCTTCCATACGCTTCAGAGTGTACGCGCCTTTTCCCAATACTTCATTTATCACGTACGGACCTTCCCATCGCGGGGCTAACTTCCCCGGTTTTTCGGCATTCGACGCTTCATTATCGCGAAGAACAAAGTCACCAGGCAAAAAGGAACAGATGCGCACCCTTTTGTTGTGATATTTTTCAAGCTGCGACTTGTATTTAGCTTCGCGAATCGCTTCATTTTCTCGCCATTCTTCCAATAAGTCTAGGTCGATGCCCCTTTGTTCTTCGTTATCTTGTTTTTCCAAAGCTAGCATTCTTGGAGATGGTAACCCAATTTCGGTAGGAATCACAGCTTCCGTGCCGTAGACAAGGCTAAAAGGAGTTTCTCCAGTACTAGTCTTGGGCATAGTTCGGTGTGCCCACAAGATGCTAGGCAATTCATCAACCCACCCCCGCCGTGCTGTGCCAAGGCGGGCCTTGATACCGTCGACCAACTGTTTGTTTATGCTTTCAACTTGGCCATTTGCTTGTGGGTGCGCAACAGAAGCAAAAACATGCTGGAATCCCATGTCGGTCATCCATGTTTGCAACTCTTCAACCGTTAAATTTGGACCGTTGTCTGTAATAATGCGCATGGGCAGACAAAAACGGCAAATAATGTATTCCCAGATGAATTTGCGAATTACCATCACTGTAGTGGAAGCTAAAGGTTTGGCTTCAATCCATTTGGTGAAGTAATCGACCGCAACAATGATAAACTTTACTGCGCCGGGCGCATCCGGAAATGGTCCCACTAAGTCGATGGCCCATTGTTGAAATGGCCAAGCTGTTGTGACGGGTACCAAAGGATTCTTTGGGTGCAACATTTTAGGGGAATGCCTTTGGCAGGACATGCATTTGCGCAAGATCTCTACCGCGTCAACGTACATTCTGGGCCATTAATACCCTGCGCTTTTCACTTTGGCTACGACCATGCGCGGCCCAGAATGTATGCCACATAGCCCCACATGGACCTCCCTGATTAGGTATTGCGCGTCATGTTTGTCAACACAGTGGAGCGAAGGACCCATGTAAGAGCGTCGGTACAGAATATCGTCAATCATTTCATAATTGAGGGCCTTGCATCGTAACTTACGTGCTTGCGCTTTATCTTCTGGTAAAGAACCATGTAACAAATACATCATTATTGGAGACATCCATGATGGATCTCCTACTACGACCATTGTCACTTGTCTGAGAGGGACTGATGGATTACTTAAAACCTCGATGCGAACCTCTTTTGCCAAATGCTTGAAACTAGTTGCCGCAAGTTTGCTTAAAGCGTCAGCATGTTTGTTTTCGCTTCGCTTGACGTGTGTGATTGGAACTGTGCTATAAGAGCCTTGGCTTGCGCCAAGTATAGAGCCATGATATCTCCCTTTGCATCGTACGTTCCAACTACTTGCTCAGCAACTAGTAATGAATCAACATGGGCTTCTAAATTTGTTGCTCCCATTTTGATAGTGAGGCGCAAGCCTGCTAGGAAAGCTTCATATTCGGCCTCGTTGTTGGTGCTTTTAAAATCTAACCGAATTGCATATGTGAATTCTGCTCCCTTTGGACTCATTAATCAAAGACCTGCTCCAGCCCATCACTGTTTGATGCGCCATCTGTAAACAATGTCCAGGCTCTATTGTCGATGACTGGGACTGGGTTTTGGATTGCTTGGCACTCTTCAAGTTTATCGGCGAGAATTTCAGCGATGAAATCTTCCAAAACTTGGCCTTTGATAGCTTGTCTAGGTTTATAACAGATGTTATAACCTTCCAATTCTATTGCCCATTTCGCAAGTTGTCCAGAAACATCTGGTTTGGCCAGGACTTGGCCAATGTGAAAATTTGTTAAAACTGTAATAACATGTCCAGAAAAGTATCTTCGTAGCCTGCGCGAAGCATGGACCAATGCTAAAACTAATTTCTCCATGATTGAATACCTTTTCTCTAGATCGTTCAACATCTTGCTGATATAATAAATTGGAGACTGGACCCCTGCGCGTTCTACCAACAAGACTACACCTATTGCTACCTCAGATGCAGCAAGATATAAGACCATGGGTTCTTTTTCACAAGGAGCAATAAGTGTGGGAAGTTGAACTAAACAATCTTTCATCTGTTGGAAAGCTTGATCAGCTTCAGGAGTCCATGCGAACTCTTTGCTTTTCGTACAATTGTGCAAGGTTTGAATAAATGGATAAGACTTTACAGCATGATTGGCAAGGAAGCGGTTTAGCGTAGCTAACCTTCCAGCCAAACGTTGCATCTCTTTGATGGTAGTCAGAGAAGACATTTTTTGTATTGCCTCGTCTTTGATGAGGATGAAACCCAAAAATTTGCCCTCTTCCATGCCGATGGAGCATTTGCTGGGATTTAACTTTAGATTTACCTCGCGCAGAGAATCAAAAGTTCGTTGGATGTCGTCTAGCATAGTGTCTTCTGAATTACTCATAATGACCAAATCATCAATGTAGACTTCCACAGTTTTCCCAATGTCATCTCCAAACACTGTATCCATCAATCTTTGATAAGTAGCTCCCGCATTGCGGAGACCAAAAGGCATCTTGGTATAACAAAAAATGCCCTTCTCCGTGCGAAAAGCGGTTTTATCTTCGTCCTCTTTTTTCATCAAGACTTGATGATAACCTTTATAACAATCTAGAAAACATTTCCAGCGAAAGGAAGCTAATGAGTCAACCTTTTTGTCAATCTCAGGAAGAGAATAACAATCTTTCGGACACGCCTTGTTTAGATCTTTAAAATCTACGCACATCTGCCATTATGTTTCTTTACCATGACTGGGTTTGCCACCCAGGTCTAGTATTTGACTTCGCACAGAATACCAGCATTTAATAACTCGGTGACTTATTCGTTCATTGTCTCTGTCTTTTCTGACCCGAGGCTGCGCTTTTTCTGCACAACTGGTTTTGCTGATGGAAATACATTCAGGCAATGTTTTGCAACGTTGCGCGGGACACCAACCATGTCGGCAGGTGTCTAGGCGAAAATGTCTTTGTTGCGAAACAACAGTAGTTTAAGCTTTGCGTGAATTTCAATACTGATTGCAGGCCCTAATAAGATTGTCTGCTCAGGGTACTTATTGTTGAGTACCAACTTTTCTGGTTCGTTGCTTGGCAACGACTTGCCAGCCTTCATAACTGGTTCCTCAATTGACATGATTTCTTTCCGCGCATAAAGTATAGCTATACCATTTGGTATCGGAAAAACCACAAGCAGCATGCGGAGCGGAGGTAATCATACTAAAATCACGCTGCGCGCAGCGCCCCAATAGTACATCATGGCGGGAATTTGCCGGCATCACCATGAAGTTGACGTTACTCGTTCGACCTCCCATCAGATAACGTAACAGGAAAAAGGATTTGTCCTAGAGGAAAGACAGCCTCATTGCAGAACCCAGTTAATGGAAAATCAACTGGTTCCAAGCGTGCCTTATCCTCTGGATCTAGTTGCTTGAAGCACTGCTCATACATGATATCCATGGAACTACCGATCTATAAACATATAGTCTGTTTGGTAGCGCCCAAAGATACCGGTGATAACTACTGGTCGGTCTTCTTGAGGACCTCCTGGAACGATAGGAAAAATGACTTGCTGTTCGCGCCAATTGTTGTTTTCAAAATGTTGAAGGCTACGCTTGCGCGATGATCCACGTTGAATCATGGAAACGTGCTGTTTCATTTTCTTGTTACTAGGCCCTTCGTTCTCGCGCGTAATCTGTTTAATCTCTTTGCGCACATTCTGGACTAGATGTGTAAGCTTCCCACTCTTTAATGCTTTCTCAGTCTCTGTGCGCAGACTGATGCAGTTATCTATTGTGTGGCCTGTGTCTCTATGATAGTCACAGAACAAATTTGGGTCTTGCCCTTTTTTGTTTTCCATTGGTTGCGGCTATTTAAACTGATAATTCTCAGTGCTGAGAACCTCAGACGGCGACTTCGTTAAGGGAGTCCAGTGACGTTCCCTATTCTCTTGTTTAATTGCTTTTTGAGTTGTTATCTTGTTGATTGTTGCTCGCACATCAATTGGTGAATACGGAGAATACGAATTCTGACTTGACTCTTTCCAGTTTCTCTTATACTTGCGACTACCTCTACTCAGGTCTTGCGGACGGTTATGAGGTAGAGGTGGCCTGTTAGAACTTAAGTTGCGCTCAGTCTGGGCGTAGACCTTGGCTGCCGCCATGAGTTTATCCCAGTTTTTTGGAAGTCCAGTTGTACCGGACAACACTTTAATCATTTCATCGCACCTTACCGCATACTTGAACTGCGCGCGTATAAGGTCTTCATGGACATCTCCAATCTCCAACACGTCTTTATTGTAACGTATTATAAAATTTTCGAGGCTTTCATCGTCCCTCCGCCAGATGTTCATTACATCTGAGGAGTCGCGCACGTATCGCCGTTGATGACTAAAGTGTGTAAGAAAATTTTCTTTTAAGTCATTCCAAGAGGAAAGTTTACCTGCCGGCAAATTATTAAACCAAAGACGCACAGCGGCAGTAAGGGTTTGTACAAATAAGTGACACCACATTGGCAATGTCCGGCACCCAAGTAACCCTGCACCGGTAAAGAGGCGCATGTGATTATCAGGATCGGTCAAACCGTTATACTTTCCAACGTTGGATGGTAATTTCGCTCGCTCCAACAGAGCCAGTGCTATCTCTCTGGTAAACTTTGATTGCTCAGCTGCTTCAGTTGGGCGATACACCAAATTGTAATCATGCTCAGCTTCTGGATTGTATACAGCACGTACTTTTGGCCTGTAACTAGCATGATCCGCAGATAGTCGATTGAAAATACTTACACTATCCCCCTCCTCATAGGTTCTATCAAGCTCATCGTGTTGGGTGTCCCGTTTCTGCGAAGACCGCGGGCCCAAACGAGAGTGGACAGATGCGCGACGTTTAACGTTATCTTCTTGCATTCTATTACCATAGTGAACAGGATCATTCCTGGTTTTAGAATACATTTCTGTTCCATCTTCAGGCATGCGCGAAGGGGAACGAGCATGACTTTGAGTATTATAACTCAAAACTCGAGGTGCCGTCGAAGCACGGACCTGAGGAGCATTAACCGGAGCTTGAAAAGCTGGAGTTCTGGTTTGAGCACATAACTGAGCATACATGGCGTTTAGAGTCGCTTGAGATTTGATTAACCACGATAATGGAGTCTATCCAGGTGGTAAAATTGAAGTAACATCGACCTGAGGAGCCGCCGACGTTACAGGAATACTCGCATGATTAGGATCATATTGCGCATTAGCTTCACCGGAAGAATCCTCAACTATTTATCCGTCGACCTGAGGTCCGACAACAACGCGTCGAATCCCAGATCGAGGACATTGAAAAGATGATCCGTCAGCCATGATGCTGCAGATCTAAATGAAACGAAACGAAAGGTAAGAATCGAAATCGGTGGGCGCCAATAAAGAATCCCTAGATCAACTAGACCGGGATCTAATTAGATCTATGGAATGGGCTCTGCATAAAAGTGTTAACCCTCCGTTTGGTTTCACGATGGATGATGATAAATACAGTACTTTTGCTGATCCTGCAAAACAGAACACCGTTAGCTCGCCACGGAAGAAGGGGGTTCTCTCCGTGACCACCTTCCAGCGTGAGAATAAGTACAGGTAGTCGGAAGTAAGTATTGTAAGTGAGAGAGTAGTTGATAGTGAATGCCTTTCCTTGAACTCCAAGTTACTTATTTATAGCCGGTGTTTGGCACCAAAAAGAGAGATTGTTAACTTTAACGGAATCTTTTGCTATTCCGTTAACGTTTGTTGGCAATCCGTTAGTGCACATGGATCGTGAGCTCATTAGCGGTTAGGGAGGTGCCACATGTCAAGAGATCACTACATCTTATAAATGTGAGCATGTCATCACCGTGATCTTCCTCAGCCATCCAAATGCTGCCATGTGGCAATTGGTTATAACCGATAGGGTGCTTGCACGATTGGGTGTTAATGGCTTCTAGAAGGTTTCACAGCTATTACCCGTCTATTATTCGCCACGTGTTCATTCTGTTACAACAGAAAAGATTCCCTTTGCTTCTGCACCAAGTCAAGGATTTTGCTAAGGGAAAGTTTCTCAGGATTTACTGTTTCCTTACGCGAGAAGCGCAAGTTAGTTAACTGATCTTCCTTCTTCTCCTTGCTGCTTAGCGCAACGTTTGGTGGATGCTTGCTTTGATATAAATATCTGCGCAAGGTTTGGGCATGAAGCATTATCCAACGAGAATGTTCAAGGTTAACTTTGAACCTTGTGCGAGCCCGCGCAAGGTAGTTAAATGAAGCATTATCAAACGATTATGTTCAAGGTTAACTTTGAACCTTGCGTGAGCCCGCGCAAGGTAGTTAAATGAAGCGTTTATCCAAAGAGTGTTCAAGGTTAACTTTGAACCTTGCGCGATCCCGCGCAAGGTAGTTAAATGAAGCATTTATCCAAAGAGTGTTCAAGGTTAACTTTGAACCTTGCGCGAGCCTGCGCAAGGTAGTTAAATGACGCTTTCCTCTCTTGGATATTTGGCGCAGAGTTCTAATAAATCTTATTTTGGCAAAGAAGTCTGCGCGCAGTTTTTTAGAAGTTACTAATGGGTATGATTTCCTTGATTGGCGCAAGGTTTTTGGGACCATACCCCTTCAGGTACCAGCGTGTGTAATCTCTGTTGAGTTCTCCAAAACTCACAATACGTGCATTACGCTTGACAAATCGATATGTCCGTCACTGAAGGAGTACGACAGTATATTAAAGTTTCTCGAGGAAAGCCATATTCACCGAGCTATTACATAGCGCACAGTATCATATCAATCTCACATCGTTCACTTTTGGATGAATGCAAGCCTTAGTGCTGACAATGAGAGAAAATCACTTCAACAGTACAAGTTGGAAATGAAGTTAAACCAATTTCTGTGACTGAAGACGATATTCGATGGATTCTGAAATTTAAAGATAATAAAGACAATCCGATTCATTTAGACGAGAAGATGGTGCGTGGTTGTTTCTTTCGTATGGGTTATAAGGGGAGCGTGAACAAACCAACGTTGAAGAAAGGGGAAGTGCCAAACCCCTACAAGCTTTTGATGCATGCTCTAATTCACACATTCTGCCATCGTAAAGCCGGATTAGATGATGTTCAAGACTATTTGGCTAGCATGGCAACGGCGCTTATTCTGAAGAAGCCGTTCAATGTTTCGAAGTTAGTTTTCACTCACATGTCGAAGAACATGGAAGATTCAAGGCTACGCTTATATCCGAGATTTGTTCAAATATTGATCGATGACAAGTATGCCAACATTGCACGAGATCCAAATGATGTGTTGTATCTAGTTCATCTTGATGAAACAACAGTGAAGAAGCTAATCAAGTTCCAGAAGCAAGCTTCACTCCTGTTGCCAAGCCGGTATTTGGAATCATTAAAGATTCGAATTATATCTCGCCACCTGATAACAAGTGGAGAAAGGATGGTAGCGATGGCGAGAAAGAGCTTAAAGCTGAGCAAGATGGTTTAAGGAATTTAAACCAAAAGCAAGGAGCGAATGGTTTTTAAAGGCAGAAGCTGATAAGCCTAAAAGGAAATGTGTTGTTAAGAAAGTTGAAACGATGCTCGTTAATGAAGAAGAACTTGAAAACATTGAAGTAGTTGCTGGATCGAGCGCTGCAGTTGTTATTGAGAGTCAAGAAACTGTGAAAACGACTCAAGATGATGTTATTTCTGCTACTTCTGAGAATGAAGAATCTGATGAAGAAGTTCCTGCTAAAGAGCCAGAAAGGACTGAGGCAGAGATTAGTGCAGAAAAAGAAAGAAAGTTGGATGAAAATTTTGATCCTAACACTGAAAAAGAGTCCGACGAGGAGAGATCGAAGAAAAAATCTAAGCGTACAAAGTCTCCAGCAATCGAAATCTCAAAAAAGACTACAGGGTCACCACAGACCAAAGGAAAAAGAAAAGCAAAGAAAGCTCAAAAGGCTGTAAGTAAGAGGCGTAAAAGCAAGTTGAAAAGCACAGAAGCCTCACAAGAACCTTCTGGTGCTCAGGAGAAAGGACCCACACAAGAACCTCCTCCACAAGAACCTCCTGTTATTGTTCATGCTGAAACTGAAAGGCCAGGAGTTACACAAGAACCTCCTGTGTATGGCTTTGTTGAAGTTCCTACCGCTGAATCTCCTATTGCTCCAACGAATTCTGTTCCTGAAAGTTCTACTCCTAAGAAGTCAACACCGAAAGCTGCAACACCTAAAGATTCAACGCCAAAGACACCAAGGGGAAATCTGTTTGGTGATATGCCACATGGTCCAATCAGTCTCGAAGACTTGGATAATTTTTCCCATAATCTAATTTTGAGATGCTAGAGAAGCGCGTGAAGGCGTTAGAAGAGAAAGTTGCAAAGAATGAGGTTGAAAAGGTTGAGCTTGTTAAAAGATGAATCAAAGCGAGGTTGAAAAGGAATTACTTGACGACAAAGTGAAGATGTTAGAGAATGAAAGGGAGTATTTCAAAGCACTAATTGAAAGTTTGCAAGACGCGAATGAGAAATTGCAGACTGAGATTGCAGATCTAAAGACTATCCAAGCATTGAACGATCGAAGATTCAACAGATTGCAGAAAGTGTTAGCATACAATCTGAACTTTGATTTCATTGCTGAATACAATCGTCTGGATCGTCAGGAAGCAAAAGAGCGTGCTGAGAAAGAATTAGCTGAAAGTGGTAAAGGAAAGCATGTTGAGGGTGAAGCCCCTAAATCTTCTTAGACTGCTGAGAAGTCTTCTGATGTTACTGAGAAACCAATTGAAGATATTTCGAAAGCTTCTGAGTCTGAAATTCCAAAGGTTGACAAATCTGTCAAGCCTTCTGATCCTATTATTGTTTCTAAAGAAAAAGGCAATGAAGAAGCTGAAAAAGATAATAAAGAGGATGAAGAGGAAGAAGGTTACGAGGATTGGAATGTTGGTGATGATGACGATGATTACGATCAAGGTGGTGATGATTTTGATCAAGGAGGTACAGCTTTAAAGATCACTAAAGCCAAAGTATCTGATGAGTTTGATTTTTCTGTTCCTTTGAACGATGAGTCGAATAGGATGGAAGATAAAAGTCAGGAGGAGTCAAGGCAGAAAGGGCCAACTGATGATGATATAGATATGTCAAATATTGATCGTTCTGCGAAGCTTGTGACTGCAGTACCCACGAAGCCTTTATTATTGATGTTGGAACATAACGTGGAGGAAGGTGAGTATGTACATAATTACTCGAAAGAAGATTTGGCGAGACTAGTTGAAGTAGAAGCTGAGAACTTAGAGTTTGATTTTGAGGAAGTTATGAATGTTAACACATTTGAACCAAAAGAGTATCAGTATGAGAGAAGGTTTGAAGCTGATGAGTACAATCGAGTGATAGTTGAAGATTGGTCCTCAGATGATGAATCAGATCAGAAAGCTAAGTACGTCGGTCAAAATTCAGAAAGTTTTCCTACGTTTGAAGAGATGTTCAAACAACTTGATGAAGATATGATTAAAGATAAGATTACTGAAGCGTTACGAGAAGGAAAGATTCCTAAGCCGATGACCAAAGAAGAGATAGCTGAAGCGAAAAAGTCCTGGTTCAGGGAGATGCCACGTGAACGTAAGTTTCGACATCCACTAGCATTCTTCACCAGAAATAAAGATGTTTCTTTGGGAGATATACTGAGTTGGGGATGGTTTAAAGAGCTCAACGTATATGCAATCAAAAGGGAATTTGGAGTGCAATACTTCAAATATCTTGCTGATTTCAAAACATTACCGTACTGGATATGGAAGAGTTAGTACAAACAGTGACTGTTACTTATCATATGAAGACAATAGATCAGTTGTTGTGGAAGATGATTAAGTACGAAGCTGTTTAAGGTTGGAATTATTGGAAGCCGTTTATTCTAGGACGAAGGGTTAAGATCAATAAGGTTACAGGGGAAAAGGACATAACGTTAATTATGAAACGTCCTAGAGCCATGAGGAATATGCCACTTATGCCGATCTAACAGAACTTCTATCCTTTATTCAAGTGGTGGCAGATAGATCCAGCTACTTGTGAAGCAGTGATCGTGTTAAAATTTGAAGATCATCTGGATATTGCTAAGGAACAGATTGAAGTGATGGGTTATCAGGAATGAGAGGTTTATGGAGGACGATAAGGATTCTAGATCCTATGTGGCTTGTGAACTGCGCGAAAGAAGATATCAAAACCTTGTTCTACAACAAGATTGTTTTTGAAGAACGTGAAAAGGTACAAGCTATGCAGTTTCAAAAGGTTGTGAACGTTTGTTATGCACGTGAAGTAAATTCTATGTGGCAAACAAAGTGGAGGGATCTGGAGAGAGTTGAGTTTCTAAAAGAAGAAACCAGAAATGAGGTGATTAAAGAAAGAATGGAAAAAGCGGTAAGGCAAAGTTCGCTAAGAATGGCTAACTTCAAAAGACCACCCCCAACTGATCAAACGCCTGATCCAAAGCAAGAACGACGAAGGAAGCCGTTCAAGAACTTCTTCGGTCGTGTACATTAACGTATTATATGAAGACAGAGTTTTGAAGACTGATACAAGACGAAGACGATATCCAAGGGGGAGTCTGTTGGTGCATAATGTCTATGTCTTAGTCTTATATCTAGTCTGTATAGTATAGAGCTGAATAGGCTAGGTATACGAAGTATTTATATTTGTATTAGCCAAGTTTGCCCATGAAGTTCATGTAAAGGCATGTTCGGCCAAACTTGCATAGGCAAGTTCGGGCGAACTTGTGTCTCCCAGGTGCGAACTTGTGTCTCTATAAATACCTTGCTAGCCTACTTCATTTGTAACTTTGGCATTTCAGAGGCGAAGCTCTGTCAGTTTGTAACCAGAACGTTTGATCTATAAAACTGACGATTAACTGATTAAATCTTGTCTATTGGTAAACACGACGTAATATTTCTGTTATTATGGACGTTAGATATCAAATTTAGGTTCCTAAGCATCGAGGATCGGTCCTACGAGCGGTACTGAGATTTAGTGTAGTACCGAGAGCGGATTGAAAAGTCTTCCAGAGACGTGAGGTAAAGCGACCATCGCGGTCAGAGATGATGTCATGAAGTCCATGGCTATGCTCTCCCACTTCCACATTTGAATTTTGGGTTGTTCGAGCAAACCAGAGGGCCTTTGATGTTCGGCTTTAACTTTTGAACAAGTTAAGCACTTTGTGACGTAAATGGCGGTATCTTTTTTCATGCCCGGCCACCAGTACTTAGGACGAAGGTCCTGGTACATCTTGTCGGGTCTGGGATGAATGGAGTATCGAGATCTATGAGCTTCGGTCATTAGCAATTCTTGAAGATTATCACAGCTAGGAATCTAAATACGATCGAGATAATAATAGATACCGTTGGGTTTAACTACGAGCTGAGTTTCGGCACCACATTTCATTTCTTCTTGCAGGGTATTCTCGTTAAAACAAGCAAACTGGGCGGAGCGAATCATAATTTTAAGATTATTTAAAGCTTGAGAGTCACGAGCACTATACACATAGCTTCGTCGACTGAGAGCATCAGCTATGACGTTTGCTTTGCCAGGGTGGTAGCGTATCTCACAATCGTAATCGTTGAGAAGTTCAACCCACCTGCATTGGTGCATATTCAGTTCCTTTTGATTAAATGTAGGAACGTCCACGATTAGCATGGGAACCTAAATTTGTTATCTATTGTCCGATTAGGCGGAAACTAATGACAAGTTAACCAAATAACAAGAATTACTCATTTAAATGTTGTTTTCATTGATCTAAAGTTCAATACATTCGAGAACCGGATCCGACAGAGCTTCGCCGTCTCTGTGCCAAAATCTCTCCAAGTTGCAAATGAAATAACCAAGGCACCTATTTATAGCATTACAAGTTCGCTGGTGAGAGAACATGTTCGGGCGAACTTAACCTAGTCAAGTTCGGCCGAACTTGACTTCATACACACCAATACCAGCGAACTTGACCTAAATCTCACTTAAATACGCCTCGTTTCTAACAGATTAAACCCTATTCACTCAGACTCGATACATAATGACGTAAGCAACAGACATATGCACCAACATACTCCCCTTTGGATGTTGCCGTAGTCATTAACTTTTAAAATCTTCTGAGTCTTCTGATCTTTAGTTCTTGAATAAACTTTAACATCTTGATTTCTATATCCTCTTCCTCTTTCTTGAGCTTTGACTTGATAAAACTTTAAATTCCATGCTCCCCCTAGCTTTTAGCTTTAGCTTCAGACTCCCTTTGCTTTGATCTTTAGACTTCAAACTCCCCCTAGCTTTGAGCTTTCTGAAATCTTTGGACAGTGTTTTATCCAGCTCCCCCTAAAATTTTACTTTCTGTTTCAAATTTCTAAGACATTCAAATAAACATTTCATATTAAAAAATCTGTTATAAAATCTCAAAGTTTGAATCTTCTTTTTAATCTTTTCAAACCTTTTAGATATTCAAGTTCAAATTAATGACCTTGAACACTTTTAACATTTAAGCCTTTGTTTACTTAATAAAATTTCCAATTATGAAATCCACTTGGTTGACCAACTCCAAGTTAATGACCTTGGTTAACCAATTTCATTTACCCAAGTCCAAATTAATGACCTTGGTTTGAGACTGTTGTAGTTGAACTAATGTTTTTCTTCAATTTTAAAGTTTCAACTTAATGAACTTTTTAACACTTTTGATCATTTTTTTGTTTTTCACAAATGTCATCAAGATTTTCAACATAAAAGCACCTTACCAAACTTCAAAGAACCGTTCTCCATCATTGGCTCATTGAAACTAATGAAAAAACAAAATCTTTTTGATTTTTAGAAAGTTTATGCTAAAACACACTGAAAATCTTTTGATTTTTTTATCTGTAAAGCAATTTAAAGAAAGCCAACTATGTACAAACATATTTTTGTGAACTCGTGTCTAAGGATCATATCAGTTGTTTGAGACATATCACCAGTACCGTTGACCTTTTTAAAGACTTTAAGTTTTAAACTCGTTTACCTAGATTGTCGACATGTTTGTCCATTTAAACTTCATCACGTTTCTCAATTGTTCCAATATATGTTAGGATATGATTTATGAAACTTGACTTATCTATGGTTCCCACTTCTTGAATATACCCCCGAATCCAGATTCCCTAGATTTCATCTTACAGGTGAATATAGTGTAATTGATATCTGTCTTTGGGTTAATGCAAGACCTTGAGAGCTTAGGTTAGTACTATCGTACAGACAAAGAGATGAAAGTTCGTATTTAAGGTGTGTTCCACTTAAGGAATCTTTTAAGCATTGCAAATGATTAGATCTTTCAATTCTTTTCAATTTTTGCATGCTAATTTGGGGTTTTTAGCAAAAGCATTATAGAAGTTCTAGGCTATTGCTTCCTCAAAATCAGAAGAACTTGTATAATACCCAAGATATCAACTATCTATAAAGACCTCGTATCTCAGAATCAGGCAACCCTTCAATCGAAATTTCGGAGTACTAAGTCCATATATCCAAGAGATGTTAATCCACGAGATTAAGCAGTTGTAAAAATTTAGTTTATATCCCGTAAACAATTTACTAAACGTGTAAAGTCTATCGACACATCCACACTAAGACTCGTTTATCACTTTTAAACTTTACAATTCTTTAGCTTACCGTGATAGTCCACTGATGTACTATCATTTCCTTTTTAACAAAATTTTTTTTTGTCTTTTACAATGTTTTTGAATTTTCAAAATTTTCATATGTTTTTTATTTTTTTCTAAAATTTTTCTTACTCCCCCTAAAATCAAAAACATATTTTTGGATTTTCTGTTTTAAGAAATACTATTCTAAAAATATAACAAACCAATGTGGATCACGAGAACTCGTCGTCCGATCCTTTTTCCAACATATGTATCTGCACCTGTTTAACAAACAGAACCATTAAAATTTCTTTTAACATAAAAGCATAAATGGTTATAAAATCAGTGTTTCGTTCAACGGTGTGGATTTGCACAAATTGATTTTGACAAATTTTCCTATTCAACTTCTTCTTTTCTCAAAATGATTAAGAATTTAACTTTCTGAATAAGTTAAGTAACATGAAGCTCCGCTATCCAAATTTATCTTTGACAAATTGGATCCTTGGAACTCCGGCACATAAAGCAACTATTTGAATAAGGAAACCCAAACCTTTTTGGTTTTGGGTTTGTCATGATAAGCCTCATAAACACTTTCAAAATCATTATCGTATTCAAAATCATCATCAAACATTTCGTCCAATGTCGATTCTGAAAACGTTTTGACCTTTTGTTTCTTTGTCTGTTTGATTACTGACTCGGTTGATTTAACATTTTCAGTTTTGTCAGCAACAGAGTTTTGGTTTTTCAGATGATGAAAACTTTTTCTTAGCATCCCAGGATTGTAGTTTGCTTCTCGCTTTCTTGATATAGAATCTAGAATCTTTGTTTTCATTTAATCTTGAAGTTTCACCGTTCTCAAATGTTGAGTTTTCAATCTTTGAACTAGTTTTAGGTTTTACTTCGACTTTAGATTCATAGTTTCTATTTGATTCTGTTACAGGTTTCACAATCTCTGGTTGTTTTTTCTTCTCATCTTTTGACACAGTTTTTCTTCGTGGAAACACAGGCTTTAGATTCAGACACTTGCGAGCAATATGACCAACAGTATTGCATTTAAAGCAAGCCCGATTATCAAAAACATTTCCACTAGTTGGTTTCACTCCACTTGTGAACTTGGTTTTAGCCTTGTCCCGAAGTTCTTTCTCTTTTTTGAATTCATCATTCGATTTCTTACCGATCATACTTTCTTCTTGAACCGTATTCGTCCCATACACAAACTTCATGTGTTTACCTTTGTACTCATGGAATGGCGACTTTTGGTTCCTTCTCGGCTCATCTTCATTTTCCTCCAAACCCAATCCTGCTCTCCTGTTCTTAGGAAAATCACCACCAAACTTTCGATAATTGTTAGCATTCCTTTTGGGTTTCGAGTAAAAAACTTTTCTCATTTTTCTCAAGATCATCTGATGAAACTTCTACAAGTTTGAAAAACTTATCAAGTTGATCCTCTTTCACGTTCCGAATCAAAAAACTATTAATCTATCAGATTCCTTAATCTTGTACATGACAACATTAGGATCATCACTTAGATCATGTTCAGATGATGTATCGTCATCTTCAGATTGTGATTCCGAGTTATTCAAACTTGATTTGGCGCTTTCAGAGCTGCCTTCATCAGAGTCATTTCCCAACACATTTTTAACCACATTTTTTACAACCACTTCATTGTCATCATTTGATTTTGTAAAGTTTACGTCAATGTTCTCAGGCAATTTATCTTTCATTTCTGATAAGAGTAAAATATTAAATGCCTTTTCAATCTCATCATCTTTCTTGCGGGAATAACTTGCAAGAAGTGGTGGAGGAACACTTTCGTATTCTTTATGCTTTGATTTATCACCATTTTCCTCCGACTTAATCGTAGGTAAAATTTGATCAATGACATAGGCGTTTTTGGTGTAACTTTTCAGCAATTGTCTTACCCTTTCTGTTTCTATTTTTATGTCATGAAGCTCACGCTTTGTTTCGGCAATAGTATTAATGTACATGTTAATGGCTTTTTGTTTTTCAATTCTGTGGCATTTAACATCTTTACATTAGCACTGAGTTCAAGATTAGCTTTTTCGACATTTTTATATTTGCTTGTTATTTTGTCATAAGCTTCTTTCATAGTTCTGTAATCGTAATGAAAAATTTTCGTTATGTACAGTTATTTCTCTAATAACTTTGACCTTTTCAAGACAAGGTTCACAAGGACTTGCGCACTTTGTGCAAGATTTTTCAACCTCCACAACTTTCACAACTTCCTTTTCAGACACACTTACCTTAGCCCTTTTCTGCTTCTGATTTCAATGCTTCTTGCCTTTGCATCTCAAGGTAAGCTATTTCTTCCTCCTCAGCTCTCTGCCTATAACCTTCCAGAATGGCATTCTCTAGAGCAGCATCAACATACGATGTCTCAGATTCATCCATTACCTCTGCCATCATAGCAACACAAGTTTTCTTTCCGATGTATCTGTTCCAGTCAAAACCCTCTTCTTCATGAGTAACAACAAGAGCTTGTTCGGTTTTCTTTGCAGATTTATCTTCTACTTCGACTTGTGTTCTCTTTAGATATGGTTTATATTGAAGAGCTTTCTTGTAGTACTCGTTACTGCTGCCGAAAGGATTTTGGTTTCCATTTGCTTCTTGATTGTTGCATTCACGTTTGAAATGTCCCTTTTGTCGACACCTGAAGCATGTGACTTTTGACTTGTCAAACCCACGCTTGTTGCTTGAATTTCCAATATCCCTTCCTGTGAGTGCCACAAACTTGGTAACTCTTCTGATGATAGATGCTAGACTCCATTTTATATCCATCAGTTCCAACTCTTCTTCGCCCACCTGATCGTAATCCTCGGTAGTCATTTCCGGATTACCGATCTTTCCAGCAACAAGACTTTCATACGATTCAAGAATAGTAGCAAGAAGTGCTATGTGCTGTTTAGCCACTTTTTCAGGAAATATATTCTTCAAATCGACTGCTATGTTGCACTGGAAAACCTTTGAATCAGAAACAGATTGGTTTGTCTGATGCGATTGATTGTTCTGATTTTGAAATGAAGAGCTTGAACTAGCACTTGTATATCCAGCATATGGAGAACTTTGATTTGGAGAAGAATTCATATTTGCATTAAATGCCGTTTGGATTTTCGAACTTTGGATTGGAGTATCATGAACACCTCCTTTGTAATAAACACCGACATCTTGAACAACATTAGCATTCTTTGATTTTGCAATCTTCATCAATTCCATTTCCTGACCTTCTAATTTGTCGATGAAAGATGACAATTTGAAATGTCTCCAAGATGGACTGTTCTTCAGAATCATCAGATATGTTGTCCATTTTCCCTCAGGAAGTGCATCGGCCAACTTTTCAATTTGCTCTTTATTAGATCTCTTGATATCATGTCTCCGCATTTGGACCATGAGATGACATTATCTATCAATCATCTGCTTCATTGTTTCACCTTTGATCATTGTGAAGATCTCAAACTCTTTCTTGATCAGGGCCTTTTTGCTTTTGATCATTTCATCACTTCCTTTAAATTTGTCACAAAGAGCGTGCCATAATTCTTGTGACGTTTCATATTCTGGCAATAATATCAAGATATCTTCCTTTACTGATTGTTGAATTAAGCTAATCATTTTCTTCTCAGCGACATAATTTTCTTTGTCGGTTGGTGAGAACATGTTCAATGGAAGATCTTGATCACACTCATCCTTTGGCCATTTGTAACCATCCTCATCTGCAACCCAGCTGTTGAATTGATTCGCTTGCATCCAATTCACAAACTTTTCCTTCCACCCTTCAAACTCGACCATACTCATTAGCTTTGGCGGTTTGACGTAGTACCCATTTCGTTGTCGATATTCATCTGGTTCGCCGCAAGAGTATTAGCATTTGACGAAGAAGCCATTTGTGAAACAAACACATTGTGGAAATCTTCCATTTTGACAATCTGAAGACGTATCTGAAAATATGATCAAGAACACTAGAAAATTGATTAGAAACAGACAAGTCCGGTCGAACTTGTTTGAAAATCAGTTTTTGATTTCAATTTTTTACAAGTTCGGTCGAACTTAGATGACAAATCTTCAAATTTTATCACACACAAGCAAGTTCGGTCGAACTTAGCTGAAGATTTTCAATCTTAAATTGTTTTGAGCGGACTTATGAAGGTTTCAAGAGAAAACAGGTAAGTTCGGTCGAACTTATATGAACTGTCAAGAAGTTATCAAGTTCGGTCGAACTTGTGTGAGAAATTCAACAAAAAATTACTTAAGTTCGGTCGAACTTGCTTAAAATGTTGGATTATTCCTCAAGTTCGAGCGAACTTCTATAAAAATCTTGAAAATTCTATCAAGTTCGGTCGAACTTGATTAAAATCAGTGAAATTTTAATCAAGTCGGTCGAACTTGATGTTAAGTTCGGCCAAGACTTGTTTCCAAAACATGGTTTTTTCAACTTTATGATATCAATTCGATTGAATTTGATGTCTAAACTCTCAGGGGTTTACCACAAGTGTATTTTACATGACATGTTCAAATTTTAGCCAATTTTGTCCATGAAATCTTCAAATATGTGAAAATGTTAAGAAAAATGATAGAATGGAGATGAAATAGAGAGATTCTTGTCTTGATTTCAGCAAATTTAGGTATCCAGGCTCTAATACCACTTGTAGGAACGTCCACATTAGCATGGTAACCTAAATTTGTTATCTATTGTCCGATTAGGTGGAAACTAATGATAAGTTAACCAAATAACAAGAATTACTCATTTAAATGTTGTTTTCATTGATCTAAAGTTCAATACATTCGAGAACCGGATCCGACAGAGCTTCGCCATCTCTGTGCCAAAATATCTCCAAGTTGCAAATGAAATAACCAAGGCACCTATTTATAGCATTACAAGTTCGCTGGTGAGAGAATATGTTCGGGCGAACTTAACCTAGTCAAGTTCGGCCGAACTTGACTTCATACACACCAATACCAGCGAACTTGACCTAAATCTCACTTAAATACGCCTCGTTTCTAACAGATTAAACCATATTCACTCAGACTCGATACATAATGACGTAGGCAACAGACATATGCGCCAACATTAAAGATATGTTGTAAGCTCTTATGGTCGGTGAAGACCGTACACTTAGTACCGTAAAGGTAGTGTCGCCATATCTTTAACGAAAAAACAATTGCACCAAGTTCGAGATCGTGGGTTGTGTAGTTCTTCTCGTGAATCTTGAGTTG
The DNA here is from genome assembly GCA_947069175.1 of Scalesia atractyloides. Lineage (NCBI taxonomy): Eukaryota > Viridiplantae > Streptophyta > Magnoliopsida > Asterales > Asteraceae > Scalesia > Scalesia atractyloides. The sequence goes on from CAMTDV010000030.1 coordinate 38,244,716, forward strand.
TCGAGACGCATACACGATAACCTTGTCTCATTGCATAAGAACACAACCAAGACCAAGATTAGAGGCATCGCAATAAACAACAAAGTCGTCGTTTCCGTCGGGTAAGGCGAGTACAGGAGCGTTGCATAACATACGCTTGAGAGTTTGAAAGCCTTCCTCTTGTTTAGAATCCCAAACGAAAGGCTTGTCTTTATGAGTTAAACCGGTAAGCGGAACATCAATTTTTGAAAAGTCGGCAATGAATCGACGGTAGTAACCCGCCAATCCAAGAAAAGAACGGATTTCAGATGCATTCTTCATCGTAATCCAACTCTTTACAGCTTCAGTCTTTGCAGGGTCGACGTGAATACCTTGACTATTAACGATGTGGCCAAGAAATTGGACTTCTTCGAGCCAGAATTCACATTTGGATAACTTGGCGTAAAGGCGATTTACCTTGGAGAAGTTCGAGGACTAAATGGAGATGGCGCACGTGTTCGTCTCTCGACTTCGAGTAAATGAGGATTTCATCAACAAACACAATGATGAAACGATCTAAGAAAGCTTTACACACACGGTTCATCAAATCCATGAAGACCGCGGGTGCATTGGTGAGACCGAAAGGCATGGCCACAAATTCAAAATGGCCATAACGGGTACGAAAGGCTATTTTCGAAATATCTTCTTCCAACACTCGTAACTGATGATAACCGGAACGTAGATCGATCTTAGAAAAACAAGTAGCACCTTGAAGCTGATCAAACAAGTCGTCGATTCGAGGAAGAGGGTAGCGGTTCTTTATCGTAAGCTTATTAAGTTCACGATAATCGATGCACATTCGGAACGTCCCATCTTTCTTTTTCACAAAAAGAACGGGTGCTCCCCATGGCGAAGTGCTCGGGCATATGAAGCCTTTATCAAGAAGCTATTGAAGTTGGCTAGATAGCTCGCGCATTTTGGGTGGTGCGAGATGATAGGGAGCTTTAGCGACGGGAGTAGCACCAGGAATTAAATTGGTACGGAATTTAACATCACGTGTAGGAGGTAAACCGGGTAAATCGTCGGGGAAAACTTTAGGAAATTCACAAACAACGGATACATCTTTCCAGGTTTTCTTTTCTTTCTCCGGGTTCATGGTGTGGCCTAGGAATGCAATGCATTGCTTTCGCAAGCACTTGCTCGCTTGAGTACAGGACATAAGCATTAACTTCTTTGAGGGAGTTTCACCATAGACATGTAGCTGATCACCGTTAGGGAGAGGAAAGCGACTCATTTTATCGAAGCAAACAACTTCAGCATATGAGATTGATCGAGAAGATGTGGTTGTTGAGATCGAGAGTACAACCACGTAGGACGGAGTTAACGGTAATGGTTCTTCCGGTGGTGACTTCCACATCGAAAGTCTTTTTGAGTTTAGCGCGTTTACTTTTTAAAACCTTTTCGAATCCTAACAATACAAAATAATTATCGGCACCAGTATCAAATAAACATGAAGCATAAATACCATTGACAAGGAACGTACCATTGACAACATTGTTGTCGTTCTGAGCCTAGCGATGATTGAGATTAAAGGCTCTCCCACGCGTAGCCTGTGTTGCTGCTGCTGCGGCTGCGAGGGTGGCTGCTGCTGAGGCCGTTGCTGCTTTGACTCTTGTTTGACGGCACGGTTTAGGCGGCATTGCTGAAGTGATTTGGGACACCGCATGTGTAACAAGCGCGAGCCTGAATTGCTGGTGCTGGAGGTGCTTGGTTAACGGGAGCAGCATTGAGAGGAGCTGGTGGAGCTGCGAGAGCGGGAGGAGCTTGATGACGAGGACCCGTACGACAATGCACCATGAAATGACAATAAATGTTGCAGTTGGCGCAAAAGCGGTAGTTTCCTCCAACCGCGTGATGATATACGCACTTAGAGCACAGTGGGTGAGGTCCAGTGTACGCACGCTTAGCAGATGGTGCGTTTGGAGTAGCTGCTTCGCGATGCTGAGAGCTTGGAGCGGGGACCATCGCGCAGTTCTTGTTGTTTCCCTTGCACTTGCGATTCTGGTTACTTGTCTTGGGGGCTTGAGGTGGAGCAGTATCGATGCTTGGCTCAGTAGTAGCTTGGCTGAGATTCTTGGTTGAGGTTTTGAAATAGCCAGCTAGGACTCGTTTGTCGTTGATCTCTAGGGCGATCTGGTAAGTCTCCTCGACGGTAGTGGGTCGAGCTGCTTGAAAAAAGTCGGCTAGGAAATCTGGTAAAGCATGGAGATACTTCTTGATTGCCTTTTCGGTAGTATCCACCTGACCTGGCAGATAAGGCTGGGTTGCTTGAAGCGAGCGGTGAGACCAGCATTGTCACCACCATTTTGATTAATACCCAAAACTCATTTTCCAACTTCTGGATTTTGTGAGGTGGGCAAAACTCTTTGATCATTAGCTCCTTAAGTTCTTCCCACGCGAGAGAGTAAGCTTCGTCGTTACCGCGCCTGTTGCGCTCAGCGGTCCACCAGTCAAGTGCCCATGACAGAAAGACTCCAGTGGCGTTAACAATACGGAGATTTTCAGGGCATCCGCTTTGTCTGAAGGTGACTTCAATCGAGTCGAACCAATGAAACAACTTGAATGCTGCAGGACCGTAGACTTTAAACTGCTTGAAGCTGAAGCGGGATTTTGGAGCATCATTCTTGGAGTCTATTGAAGAGTTGCTGCTGACCGCTTGTATTTCGCTGACGATTTATGGAATCACCTTAGCCATTTCCTTGGCTACCAGTGAGACGATGCGTTTGTCAGCGTTGTTGCGCTGAGAGGTGCGCGAGTGTGAGATCCCATTGATGCCATCTACATGAAGGATTTGACTGGGTGAGATTTGATTATAATAGGTTTATTTCAAAACTTTATTATTATTATTATTCAATTAAGGCACAAGACACATAGGCACGTATACACGTAATCACATAAGCACATAAGCACATAATCACATATTTTTCACGTATGAATCATGCGTAGCGCGTATGAGATGCGATATAATAGCGTAAATAGCGAGTAATACCACGTATGAGGACATCCGCGTAAGGGAGTTGAGCGTTTTAGTTTGGTTGGTGATTAATTAGCGTTTTAGATTACGAGAGCTGTGCGAGTTGTGCATATACCGATAGAGCATAAAAGCGATAAATCGAGAAATCGATAAAGCGAGAAATCGAATAAGCGTAAAATCCATAAATTTAAACACATAAATAGTAAATAAACTCGATGATGCGTAAAATCGTTAATTGCAGGCTTAAATCAATTGGAGTGTACTGGGTTTTGAGACAGCGACTACCTAAAGTGGTTCGAGAATTCTCTGAGTTCGGACACACGATTTGGCCTAATAGACAAATGTTCTCGCCGTACAACGGTTAACGGCATTTATCCTTCCAGTTACATCGTGTTCCGAGTCATCGAAATAATCGAGACTTTGGTGGATTGAAAATCGAGGAGCGGAACTAGTTATTAAGATGCAGGTTTCACCCCTAACTTAACAACTTCATTCCTAGTTGTGGTTATGCTCACTGATCAAATCGGGAGTTCCACTAGATAGAAATGGAGATTTTCGTCGAGGTTTGGATATCACTCCTAACTCAAGGAATGTATCTCGTACAAGAGAATGCGCGGAGTGAATGATCTTGTCGAGAGTTCTTGGTTTACACACCTATTCTCGACTTGATCACTCGTTTTGTGTGATACGAGCGTTCTTCACGTGTATTGTGGTAGCTTTAGGAAAAGCATGCGTAGTTTAAAAGTCCATTTCGAGGGTTTAGGATCAAGTTCGGGCGAAGTTGTTCAACTTCGGGTGAACTTGTTTATGGGTTGAGAGGGGACTAGCAACTTCGGGCGAACTTGGGTCATGTTCGGGTGAACTTGATCAAGTTCGGGCGAACTTGATCTGGTTCGAGTGAACTTGCCCAAACTTCGGACGAAACTTGTCAGTGCGTCTTAGTTTCGGCGTTTAATCGATGCGTAACGGTCTGATTTGGCGTCCTAACTATAGACTAAGTCGAACATGGCAATTCTACCTAATTCCCTACTGTTATGGCTCTGATACCAATCTGTCACACCCCAACCAATGGTGGAATCATCGGGGCGTGGCACTAGGCGAACCAGATTGCTCGAGAGAATCCATAACGACTAATTTAAGCGACAATACTTAAAACATCAAGTTCTCATACAATTAACATATCATCATTCACAATCATTACAAATCCAACAAATTCCCAAACAATTCAAAGTTCACCGACAAATTATTACAAGTTTCTAAAGCATTCATAGCGATAACGTCCTCAACCTGTTACATACGTTAATATACAAATCAATACAATAAACTAAAGGTGAGCATACAGGTTTAATAGCATAATAATAGCGATATAAAGCGATACGCATAACGGATATGCAATACGTAGGAAAAGTGAAGGGAAGCAGCTAATCAATAACGATACAAGCTAACCAACATGACTGCGACGTGGAGTATGCGTGATACGTGTTCACAATAGCAAACATGCATGTAAAGTAATTTGCGAGCCTTAACAACCCCCGAACCAATCGGGTGATGAGTCCAAACTATAGTACTATCATTGCTAAGGGTGGTCTACAAATACACATTATTCACACATAGCAACAAACATTCAGCGATTCACGTATAACATGCGAGAGCGGTTAGCGTTTAAAACAGTTTAGAGTTGCGTGTAGCGTGTTTTGATATAGAGACGTATGTAACACCCAAAAGTGCGATAAAGCGAAAAAGGGTTCAAGTATACTCACTGTCGATGCGTTTTAAGAAAGATATGGGATCTGAGATGAGTTGAGGAGAGCGCCGGATCAGCCTGTAAGAAAACAGAAGTGCATCAGTCTTCCGAAGTGCTGAAACGGTTAACAATTGAAGGAACAGTAGACAAGTTCGGGCGAACTTGACTGTCTAAACTTACTGGAGGTACAAGTTTGGGCCAGCTTGTCCGGTTTCCTGAGAAATTAGACAAGTTCGGGAGAACTTGCCCTATTTGCTGAGGTGTGATACAAGTTCGGGCGAACTTGTCCAGATTCCTTGGAATCAGTACAAGTTTGGGCAAACTTGTGTAAGTTCTGTCAAATTTGATCAAGTTCGGGCGAACTTGGTCACCAATCAGGTGCCAAGTTCGGGCGAACTTGGTCACCAATCAGGTGACAAGTTCGGGCGAACTTGATGTTTTCCGAGCGAACTTGACTGTTTTGGCATCTAATTCGTGCGTTTTCACGTCGTTTGCTGAGGAAATCAAGTGTCCATCCCTCCAACCATAAGCTACTGAGCAAAACCTAGGCTAGAGAGGTCTTTTGGAGCGAGTTTTAGCCATTTTACCGAAACTCGGACTAATCCGGGCGAACTTGAAGGTTCGTACGGGTTAGTCCAGTTTGTGCAAAGCGAGGATTTCGTCCTTGTGCTTCCGGATCTGAGATCTTGCTTGACAATGCCTCGTTCCACTTCAAAGTGAACGAAACATACGTCATTTAGTCCGAATTTGTGTGAAAATCGATGTTTAAAAAGGGTTTTACTTAGATCTAAGTATAGATCTAAGTGAAAAACAGAAGTTTTGCATAAAAAGATGAAGATTTTCGTAAACAGAGGAGTTTTGATGAAATCGAAGGTAAAACCTTGTGCAAAAGCGTTGTAAAACGTTGTTGTAGCTTGAAACGGGCTGATTCTTACTTGGAAATCAGAGGTTTTCGGTTTCGGGAGGTTTCGGGCGAACTTGCAGCAAGTTAAAATGAGGAGAGGAGAAGAGTATTTATAGGTGAGGTGGGAAATAGGCTGGAAATGATCAAGTTCGAGTGAACTTGTTACAAGTTCAAGCGAACTTGATGGATTTCTTAGGTTTGGAAGCCAATTCGGGCGAACTTGGCTTATTAGCTGGGTTCTAATTTCCTGAGCAAGTTCGAGCAAACTTGGCCTCTTGGCTAAGTTTTGTTCGTTTATTTCGCGTTAGGAGTTTGTTTGGCGATTCGGTTCGTATTAGATAGTTATATTAAGTGTTTTAGCGGGGCGTTAAGCGTTATGTTGCCATTGAATTGAGAGAGAGCGAGTTACGTGAGTGTGCGAGCGTTTTAGCAATACCAAACCATAACATAAACAAGTATAACACACATAAAACATAATTCCACATAATTAACTGCGTTTTGCGATGCGATGAGATAAGCGATGCGATGGCACAAGTGGTCATTGTACAACAACGCATTGCGTTGAATTAGCGTTTTATAAGAGATTAGATGCGATATAGCTATAATAAAATATAATTAGCAAACACAAACCATTCTATTAATCAAATTTCGGATTTACAAATGGAAGGTACAAACGGAATAACGAAAAAAATAACAGCGAATTTACAAATTGTTACATAATAGATCCTAAAAGATCTGTTTAACAAGACTAACATATCAACGAATGATTTGTTAATCATAAACAGTTTCTGTCGTTCCCCAAACTACCCACCAAATCCAGTGAATAGCCTAGTAACGGGATTGTCACTCCTATGGTACCATAACTTACTACTGGGCGGCATATCAATGTTAATGAATGTCATTCGTATCATGGATAACGCACCAAGTTGTATCACATTATTGAAACCATATTTGTTATATAAACCATAGTATTTGTACATTGAAAACAACTTAGCACATACGAATCACCCTAAAACATTTGAAGAGCATAAAAGAGGGGAGCAATGTACACGCCTGGGATTTGCGGATAAGCCTTATGTGATTGTGTGAACAAAGCCCAAAGATCAAGGAATCAAGTGTGTCCTAAGGAGTCGGATAACATGCAAATAAGTCGGGACAAAAACAGAAGAATCGGATAGAATGAGACTTTATAAACCAAATGAGTGTTGGAACACATATGAAATGGTTTAATAAAGTTAACATTCTGATTTGGAAAGGTTCGTAAGTGCTTTTGACATGTTATGACCCGTAAGGTACTTTAAGCCACTTTAACGTGTCATTTGCGTAACTACGCATTTTGGATGGTTAGATATGTGTTATGATAAGTCTAAATTGCCAAAATATGTTTTATACTATTGTTACATCAGATTACATGTCAAAATTTAGGTGACATATGCTTTAGATTGATTTATTTGCAAAAGGGCATTTTGGTCATTATTAAAGATCATAACAACTAATTATCATAACACTAACTAAATGATATAACCATAAGGTATAACCTCAATGGGTTATTCTCTATTCAACTATGGTCACAAATATATGTTTGGTTAGGTTCAAAGGTCATCCAAACGGGTCAGATTTGAAAGTTAAAGCGGTGGTCAAAACCGCTCGACAAACGATCCTAAACAAGCACTAAACTAAAAGTGACAAGTTAGACATGTTTTAACATGTCTAACTAAGTTATAAAAGTTTTTTTGTATCAAAACAAACTGTTTTGGTACCCCGAAAATAATTCCATAGTATAATACGCATTTATCGCAATATTGACCGAAACTTTGACTCGCCACTATGACTAGTAAACGTGGTAATCAGTAGGCATGATCACGTTGCAAAGTTCAATTGAACTTTGTTTTGACCAATTCATGGTCAGAATTGAAAGTCAAACAGAAAGTCAACTATTTGATTTTTAGTTCAAATATGATAAGAGAATTGAACCAGATCTGAATGAAACACTTACCTGTACTTAGAGTAGCCAAGGAATCACAGAGGAAAGCCCCAAAAGTGGTTGCAACTTCATATTATAGCAGATGAGAGCAAGGATGTAGGTTGCAAAAGTTCAAATGGCTAGAACCCATTGCTATTTATACTTGAATTGAAGTTAGAAGAGTATTACATGTGTCCATGAGTCATCACAGAGTTGGATTAGTGTCATAACACATGTTAGATGCAGGGAGAAGGGTGGCAAGTTCGTTTGCTTAATCAACAAGGGAATTAATTAGCTACTGCGAAGTTTCTGATGAGCTAGTGGACCCTTACGGACCGTATGGGCTTTGGTCTTACGATCCGTAAGACCCTTAGCTGGCATAAACTTTGGGAAAATGGCAGAATAGGCCCCTACACCCAGTTTGTCGCGTTTTGGCACTTCTAACACCCGTTAACCTGTTTTTTAAGCTTTATAAGGACAATAAAGTATAGAGAACTTGAAATGTGCTCAAAAATGTCTAGGGTGTCGGTTCATTTTGTCGTACGGTTGCGGTTTTCGATTAATTATGACGAAAATCATAACGATCACGTACATGACCGTAAACGCGTAACGAATGATATTTTTGCATTCAAATCACTAAAATACAAGATTTTAATGATTACAAATATTTTTGGATACGCATACATGTCCCGGATTAAGAAATACGCGTAACAACATAGTTTCGTAAAATTTGCAAAACAGCCCCTGAAGTTGCATAAGCATATTTTTGCCATACCGAACCCTTCAAAACTTATTTCTAAGTTATGTAAAGTTATTTAAGGTATGTTAAGCTTATGACCTTGTTCCGGAATGTGTGTCGCTACGAGAATCGGCAGACTTTGTAGTTTGTCGTAAATAGTCCCTGTGATCGAATAGGCTTGTTTTTGACATACCAAACCTTTCAACTTATTTCTAAGTTATGCAAAGGATATTTAAGGTATGAATTACTTGTGTCACTATTCCGAATATACGTTGTGTTAAACTAACTACGTTTGCGTAACAGCTTACGTATATCTTCCTGAAAAAGCTTTGAAGTGTCGAAATTGTACATGAACTAAAATGTATGAATGTCACATGTAATTTTATAGTTCTCGAGAATGAAACACAAGATTTCATTTGGTTCGGAATTGTATGATAGTTGAAATGGCACAGATGTCACATGTTGGGCGGGGGATTCAGCCCAGGCGTTGGGCAGGGCTACCCACATGACATGACAGAACCTCATTGTCTAAGAACACTAGCCGTTTGGGCTAGCCGTTGGGGCATTAAATTAAAAAAAATTCCTATAAATACCAAACACAATATCAAACACATTTTTCTCACACAATATCAAACAAATAAAACACAATGAGTTCTTCAAGTTCAAGTGAATCGTCATCATCATCTGACGATAGTGCGGGAATATTTCTACAAACGATCGCGATGGTGGTGAAAGCTATCGTGGAAGACAATGAGGAAGAGACTTTGCAACCTAAACAGAGGAGGTATATCGGTCGTAAACGGCACACCGCTAACGATTATTGGTAAGCGATTATTTCTCAGCCGAACCTAAGTTTGATGAAAAAATGTTTAGGCGTCGTTTTCGTATGAGTAGAAACTTTTTTTTAAGGATATCTAAGAATCTTGACGGGAGGTATGTTTTTCTCCAACAAAAAAAAGGATGTAACAGGCCAATTAGGATTAGTACGTGGCAAAAGGTCACGACCGCACTTAGACAATTAGCGTACGGCAATAGTTCGAACATTATGGACGATTATTTAAAAATGTCGGCACGTGTAGCTAGAGAAAGTCTTCACAACTTTTGCTCGTGTATTTTAGAACTTTATAAGAAAAGATATTTGAGAAAGCCGTTGTTCAGTGATATGCAACAAATATTGGAACATCAGACTGATTATCATGGGCTACCCGGGATGCTAGGTAGTTTAGATTGTATAAAATGGCCTTGGGAACTTTGTCCAACCGCATGGCAAGGTGCTCACACAAGTGGATATCACGGAATGCCAGCCATCATGCTTGAAGCGGTTGCGTCGCAAGATCTTTGGATATGGCATGCGTTCTTCGGTATGCCAGGTTCACATAATGATATTACCATCATAAACCACTCGCCCCTTTTGAATGATCGGGTAAATGGTATAGGACCCAAAGGAAGTTTCTTTGTAAATGGGGTAGAATACATGTATGGGTACTACCTAGTTGATGGGATTTACCCGAAGTGGGAGGTTTTGGTAAAACGTTCACAAAACATGGTACGTTAGATCCAAAGAGATTAAAGTTTAACAGGGTCCAAATGGTTGCATGTAAAGACGTTGAGCGAGCGTTCGGTGTTTTGAAGAAGAGATGGTGAATTTTGGCAATGCCTTGTCAAATATGAGACAAGGATCAGATTGGAAACGTGATGTACGCATGCATTATTCTTCACAACATGATTTTGGAGGATGTAGGTCGTGCGGTCGTTACCTACTATGCTGACGATGACCCCAACCAGATAACGTAGCCGTTACAGACGAAGATAAATCAATAAACGAATTTATGATGAAGTCAAGGGATATACATCATAACCTTCGATCTGATTTGGTGGATCATGCTTCAACGATTCCTAGGTTCGACTCCGACGAAGACAACGATCCAAACGAAGAATGATTGTTTTTATTTTGATTGTAACCACCCGCTTTTTCGCAGCTCGTTACTCTTGTTACGCCTAGCACCAGAGATTCGGATCATAATGTAAACTATATCGCTTACTACGCTACATTGCATATTTTCGCACTACATCGCTTATTTCAACACACTACATCGCACTTCACAATGCTTACAACGCACTCGCTAAATACTATAAACTTTGCGTGATGTTTCCAAGACTATCTGCTTACATAAACAACAACGTGACTCTCGCAAGACTTGGGAACTGAGACGCATCTCGCTTAATTATTTTATTTAATTAAATTTAAACGCTTAATGATTCGCCAAAACTTTCAGCGCACTTAACCTAACTAAGCGAAGTCTAAAAAAAATTCGCACGAAATTCATATTTTCGCATCAAAATGTTGTTTTCGTGCGAAAACGACGTATTTTGGCCCGAAAATGGCATTTTTCGCCCAAAAATAGCATTTTTTGCACGAAAATCGCTATTTTCGCACCAAAATTTCACCAGACACCACTCCTACTCTCTTCTCCTATAAATACCTCACTTCATCACTCATACTCCTTCCTGCCATTCCGCACCAAAACGCTCTCTCGCTCGTTTTCTCTGTTCAAAGTAAGAAGACTACGTTTTTCACACAAATCACAACGTTTCTACAATGATTTTGCATGAGATTATCGCCGACTTCATCTAAACTTATCTGTTTTACGAAAACCTTCATCTTTTCATGAAACTTTCTGATTTTCTTAAGGATTTAGTACTTAACCGAGCATGTTTGAGTTAGCCTTCGTTTATCAGACCCGAAACCTTGTTGTTTCAAACACACCAAGTGTTTATTCTAACAAAATAGTTTATAAATCGGTTTTTACACCAAACACGGATCAGACTAACTAATGTTTCGTTCACTAATAGTGGAACGAGGCGCTTGTCAAAACCGTCATGAAATGGACTCGAAATTACATCCGTTTCAGACAAGATCTCAGTTCCGGTTGCACAAAGACGCAAGAACAGTCACTTGTGCAAACTGGACTGGCTCATACGAATCACTTTGGGTTCATACGACCTAGTCCGAGTTTCCACAAACGACTCACTCGCTCTAAAGACCTCTCCGGCACAAGGTTCGATCAGTGGCCTAAGGCTGGAGGATGAAAATTTTTGCACAAAATTTTCGTAAGAAAAATTCGCAAGTTGAACCACCAAAATTTTTGCACGAAATTTTAGTAAGAAATTTCGCGAGTTGAATCACCAGAATTTCTGCACGAAATTTTCGCATGAAAATTGCACCGAAATTTTCGCACGAAAATTGCACCGAAATTTTCGCACGAAAATTGCACCGAAATTTTCGCACGAAAATTGCACCAAAATTTTCGTGGCACGAAAACTAATTTCATACGAAAATATCTGTTTCCCTTGCACAGACTCTCCGTTTCAACTGTTTCAACACTCTGGAAGACTGATGCACTTCCGTCTCTACGCGCAGGCTAAAAAGACACTCTTTCTCTCCTCTCATCAACTCTCGGTGTTCGTTGTTACGCACCCACTGTGAGTATACTTGACCCCTATTCGCTTTAAACGTACTTTTTGGTTGTAACATACGTTCATATCAAAATACACAACACGAACTAAACTGATTATCACACGCGAATACCAGTTACACATGGCTACACAGGATGCTTGATACATATATACTAGGACCTTTTTGTTAACTCCCACCTTAGCTAGTATGGTACTATAGTTTGGCTAACACCCGACGGGGTCTAGCTAGGAAGAACACATCGCGCTTACCAGCCTTTTCGAGGACTCTAGCATGTGAAATTTGATTATATGTGTTTATCATTGAAAAAACCCTGGATCAACTAGACCGGAATCAAAGTAGATCTATGGAATGGGCTCTGCATAAAAGGGTTAACCCTCTGTTTGGTTTCACAATAGATGATGAATAGAACAATATTCCGGCTGATCCTACAAAACAGAACACCGTTAGCTCGCCACGGGGAGAAGGGGGGTTCTCTCCGTGACCACCCTCCGGCGTGAGAATAAGTACAGGTAGTCGGAAGTAAGTATTGTAAGAGAGAGAGTAGTTGAGAGTGAATACCTTTCCTTGAACTCAAGTTACTTATTTATAGCCGGTGTTTGGCGCCAAAAAGAGAGATTGTTAACTTTAACGGAATCATTTGCTATTCCGTTAACGTTTGTTGGCAATCCGTTAGTGCACACGGATCATAAGCTCATTAGCGGTTAGGGAGGTGCCACGTGTCAATATGAGATCACTACATCTTATAAATGTGAGCATGCCATCACCGTAATCTTCCTTAGCCGTCTAGATGCTGCCATGTGGCAATTGGTTATAACCTAAAGGATGCTTGCACGATTGGGTGTTAATGGCTTCTAGAAGATTTTGCAGCTGTTACCCATCTATTCCAAGTGTTCATTCTGTTACAACAGAAAAGATTCCCTTTGCTTCTGCACCAAGTCAAGGATTTTGCTAAGGGAAAGTTTCTCAGGATTTACTATTTCCTTGCGCGAGAAGCGCAAGTTAGTTAACTGATCTTCCTTCTTCTCCTTGCTGCTTAGCGCAACGTTTGGTGGATGCTTGCATTGATATAAATATCTACGCAAGGTTTGTGCATGAAGCATTATCCAACGAGAATGTTCAAGGTTAACTTTGAACCTTGCGCGAGCCCGTGCAAGGTAGTTAAATGAAGCATTATCAAATGAGAATGTTCAAGGTTAACTTTGAACCTTGCGCGAGCCCGCGCAAGGTAGTTAAATGAAGCATTATCAAACGAGAGTGTTCAAGGTTAACTTTGAACCTTGCGCGAGCCTGCGCAAGGTAGTTAAATGAAGCATTTATCCAAAGAGAGTGTTCAAGGTTAACTTTGAACCTTGCGCGAGCCCGCGCAAGGTAGTTAAATGACGCTTTCCTCTCTTGGATATTTGGCGCAGAGTTCTAATAAATCTTGTTTCAGCAAAGAAGTATGCGCGCAGTTTTCTTAGAAGTTATTAATGGGTATGGTTTTCTTGATTGGCGCAAGGTTTATGAGACCATGCCCCTTCAAGTCCCCCCAGTCCAGTGTTGCTCCTATGTAAAAAAGTAGGTGGAGCACTGGACTTAAGATAAATGTGCTGCGCTAGGTAAGGACTAGCTTTTCGTTGCTTTATGCATCTTGATGACGTGTCATAAGTGAATTTTGAAAAAGTATTTGAATTTCAAATATACTTAGACACATGTCACTTATCTGGATGGTGTAGTTGGTGACGACGAACGTTCTTGAGACGTGGTGGTACTGTTGACAGGCTGTGAACAGTACATGTCTTACCGTATTTAATGCTTTTCGGCGACACTCGCGTGCGTGGGGCGGTTACTGTTCCCCACTCGCCCCTGCGGTTACTTGGGGATACGTGACGGTCGCAAAAGTCACTGCAGTCAAATCGTGTATTAATTGTTGTTAGTATATAAAGGGATCAACGATCCATTTGCTTCCTCACCCAATTACAACTTTGAGAGAAATTGTGTTCAAAAGTTTCGGCGACCTTCAAAGTTTTCTAAGTTTTCTTCAAAGTTCGAGTTATGGCCACCGGTGCAAGTTCTGCTAAGATGTCGTCGTCAAGTTTGCCACCGTTAAAGTGGTCGAAGAAAGATTTCGATATCTTGCCACCAATTTACTTTTTACTCCGTCCTGGAAACCGTTCTTTCCCGTGGCATATGCCACGGCGGCTGATGCGCCGGCCGGCTACATTAAATTATTTTATAATTATTTTGCCGAAGGGAACTTCCGGCTGCCGGTGACCCACTTCTTGCTGGAAATTCTTGGTTTTTACAAGATTCACATTTCTCAGTTGAGCCCGATGGGAATGGTGAGGATCCGGCATTTTGAGTTCGTTTGCCAGTCGATGCAGATCGTGTAGTCGGTCGAGAAGTTTAGAGTTTTCTACTAGTTGCACTGCTCGTTGGGTTTTTATTCGTTCTAACAGCGTGTGTAAGCCAAACGATTGTTGTTGGTGCCACCGAAGTCCTACCACGATTGGAAGCAGAAGTTCTTCTTCATCAAGGCGGCGGTGATCCCGATGAAGATGACATTCCGGGCTGGTGATGAGATCGGGCTGGAGACCCTTCCCATACCTGCCGACGAGGTATGGTATCAAGATATTAAGGATGTGCCCAATATTATTTTGCCGGGGAGGGCCCTCATCGCTGCTAGGATGAGTATTTTCTGGAAGAAGGAACGCCGGTTAAAACCAGTGTATACCGAAGATGGACTGGTATGTAACCTTTTAACTTCCTAGCAATATCTTTCAATAGATATGTACTGATGCAAAAATGTTTGTTATGTAGTTGCGCCTCTCTACTTGGTCTCTTTCAAGAGAGGGAGAGGGAAAATGGCTGTCGTGCCTCTTGCTGATGGTGAGGAAACTTGGTTCTCACAAATCTTGGGGAACTTTGAGTTGCCCAAGAAGGAGGATCTGGAGGCGCGACCATCTTCGAAAACTGGTAACTAAGTTCTTACAAAGCCTAAGTTGATATTGCAATATTACTCCTAAAAATCCTTTCCAAGTAATATTGCAATATAACTAATGGCGCAACCTTTGCTCAATATGATTGATTATGTAGGTGACTTGCTAAACTTGGGCGTAGGCCCTGATTCGAAGGAAGAAGAGAAACCAACTGCTGCTGCAGCTGTTGCGCCTCCTCCTTCCAACCAAGATCAGAAAACCAAGCCATCAGCTGCTACGAAAGCTGAGGGCAAGAAAGGTACGCGTCTCGTATCTGACTCTTGGTGCAATTATGTGGTGGTGTCGGACTCACTGGAGGATCTTTCGCCTGTAGGTTCGAAGAAACCAAAGCCCGAACCCATTGACACCTCCTCTCTTCCAGCTGCAAACCTAGATGATCCCTTGGAATTACCTTCTAGCCCGGAAGAGGCGTTAAAGCGCACTTCCAAGAAGAGGAAGGAGGCAGAAACTAAAACCCCTGCGCCAACAAAGGTTGCGCGCCCGCGCATTGGCAAGAAGGGCAATCTGGATGCCTTTGCAAAGAAGTTCTCACCTGGTACGTTTAGTTTGTTGCGCATTTCTATCACAAAAGTTGCGCAGAATCTTATACTTGGTATTTGTTGATATGCTTTGCCGAGAAAATGGTGAAGGCTGCACCGGCCACCTCATCTGCTATACCGTCGCCGCGCAGGCCTGAGAACGTTGAAGAGGGAGATGTGGGGCAAGAAACTCATGTTCTTGACGCCGACCACATCGTCCCGGAAAATATTGAGAAAGTGGCTACGGAAGAATAGCCCAAAAATGTTGATGCTGAGAATCCTGCTGGCGAGCAGGTTAAAGATACGGCTGCAGATGTTGGGGAACCGTCAAAGTTGATATCCAAGGGAGCCGGACCTTCAACACAAAGCGAAGGCTTTGTGTTTGTTGAGGATTCGGAGAAGGAGTCGCCTATACGCCCAGAGGAGACGCCTGGGGACTACTATTATCGCTCTTATTCTGAGAGGCGGGCCTCTGCGATTCATCAGCCCGTGTGGAAAGTTAAGCAGGGTGATTTTTTCACTGATTGGCACTCCTGCAGGGAGTGGTATAAGGGCATCTTCCCGCCGGTGGAGGTGAAGCGCCAGGATGAAAAAGACCACGAGGCTACCTACGAGTCATATTTGCAAGAGTCTGCCCTTGCCTCTTCCACCATAAACAGAATTGTACGCGAATGGCACAGCATGAACAAAGAGTGGGATGAGGTTGAGCTTGAGAAGGCAAAGGCCAAACTTGAGAAGGAGAAGACGTTGAAAATGCTCGTTGATTTTGAGGCGGAAAAGGCCCAGTTTGAGGAAGAGAAGAAAACTGAAGAATGGGCTGCGCTGTCGTGGAAGCGCAAGTGTGAGGCCTCTGCTGTGCAATATGCGGGCGAGCGTAAGCGCTTTGTGGAGGCTTGCGATTGTGACAACAAAGAAAAAATTTCTCTGCGCAACGAAATTGAGAAACTCAAAAAAGAGAAAGCTGATGCAGTTGCGGCAGCAGAAGAGGCGCGCTCACACAGAGAAAGGAGCGATTAGAATGAGGTATCAACCAAAATGACTCTCCTTCTTAAAAAATAAAGAAATTGATGATCTAACTGCTATGCTCTTTGACCAGGCGCGGTTGCAAGCTGGGGTTGATAGTTTGAAAAGGATATCAACCTTCACCGAACAGAGAAAGCCAAGTTGATTTGCCGTTTAACTGAAGGCGAACAAAAACTTAACGACACGGAGGTCGCTCGCGCTACCGCAGAAAGCTTGGCCGAATCCGTCATGAACCAGCTTACCTGGTTACGGGAGTATGGGATTGTGGAGGTAATATTCTCTTTTCTTTATATGTTTGGTTTGATTGTCGCAGCATATACTAATTGTATTTGTGTACAGATCGCAAATGCCATCCTTAACTCTAAAGAGTTGGATGAGAGAGTGGTAGAATTAATGATGGCGGCGCGCAATGACGGGCATGCCGAGGGCTATAGAGAATGCACTTTGCACGTGGCCCATGCGCTGAAGACCGAATGGGATACCAGCCGTGCTGCCACACATGGGCTAAATACTGCCACCATTTATTCTGCTGCCAAAGAAAAATATGATCAATTGCAAATTCCGATTATGGACCTTGTGGACGCCGCGCTGCAGCAAGACGACTTTGTTGATAAGCTAAAGGAGATCTTTTCTTCAACAGAGAAGCAGGCGGGAACCAAATCCATAGAATAGGAAATTTGTAATTTTTTACTTAATGATAACTTCTAACGTTGCGCTGCTGCGCAAGTATTGTGGATGTGAATATAATGTATTTCAGCTTTACAATGTTTGCATGGGACCAATTACTTGTGTAGGATAGACAAATGAACAATTTCTTTTCTCATGTGTGAGCGTAAGTATTAAGTTAGCTTGTGGCTCATGAGTTTGTGTTTTTTTTATCCAAAGGAATTGCATGCATTTGTAAATGAATATATACAAGACTGTAAGTAGTGGCAAAGTATTTTATTCATACTGATAAAGCGCAAAGCTTTGGCTGCCACTAAGATTACATAACAAAATAAAGTAAGCAGTCTCGGTACGCAACACTCAGAAGTTGCTTAGAGGACTGAGATTACATATAACATCGGCGTAGTTGTTGGGCGTTCCAGGTTCGAGGAACGCTGGATCCATCCATACGCTTCAGAGTGTACGCGCCTTTTCCCAATACTTCATTTATCACGTACGGACCTTCCCATCGCGCGGCTAACTTCCCCAGTTTTTCGGCATTCGACGCTTCATTATCGCGAAGAACAAAGTCACCAGGCAAAAAGGAACAGATGTGCACCCTTTTGTTGTAATATTTTTCAAGCTGGGACTTGTATTTAGCTTCGCGAATCGCTGCATTTTCTTGTCGTTCTTCCAATAAGTCTAGGTCGATGCACCTTTGTTCTTCGTATCTTGTTTTTCCAAAGCTAGCATTCTTGGAGATGGTAACCCAATTTCGGCAGGAATCACAGCTTCCGTGCCTTACACAAGGCTAAAAGGAGTTTCTCCAGTGCTAGTCTTGGGCATAGTTCGGTGTAACCACAAGATGCTAGGCAATTCATCAACCCACCCCCGCCGTGCTGTGCCAAGGCGGGCCTTGATACCGTCGACCAACTGTTTGTTTATGCTTTCAACTTGGCCGTTTGCTTGTGGGTGCGCAACAGAAGCAAAAACATGTTGGATTCCCATGTCGGTCATCCATGTTTGCAACTCTTCAGCCGTTAAATTTGGACCGTTGTTTGTAATAATGAGCATGGGCAAACCAAAACGGCAAATAATGTATTCCCAGATGAATTTACGAATTACCATCGCTGTAGTGGAAACTAAAGGTTTGGCTTCAACCCATTTGGTGAAGTAATCAACCACAACAATGATAAACTTTACTGCGCCGGGCGCATCTGGAAATGGTCCCACTAAGTCAATGGCCCATTGTTGAAACGGCCAAGCTGTTGTGACGGGTACCAAAGGATTCTTTGGGTGCAACCTTTTAGGGGCATGCCTTTGGCAGGACATGCATTTGCGCAAGATCTCTACCGCGTCAACGTACATTCCGGGTCAATAATACCTTGCGCTTTTCACTTTGGCTACGACCATGCGCGACCCAGAATGTATGCCACATAGCCCCTCATGGACCTCCCTGATTAGGTATTGCGCGTCATGTTTGTCAACACAATGGAGCGAAGGACCCATGTAAGAGCGTCGGTACAGAATACCGTCAATCATTTCATAATTGAGGGCTTTGCATCGTAACTTACGTGCTTGCACTTTATCTTCTGGTAAAGAACCATGTAACACATACATCATTATTGGAGACATCCATGATGGATCTCTTACTTCAACCATTGTGACTTGTCTGAGAGGGACTGATGAGTTACTTAAAACCTCGATGCGAACCTCTTTTGCCAAATGCTTGAAACTAGTTGCAAGGAGTTTGCTTAGAGCGTCAGCATGTTTGTTTTCGCTTCGCTTGATGTGTGTGATTTTAAATTGTTGAAACTGTGCTATAAGAGCCTTGGCTTGCGCCAAGTATAGAGCCATGATATCTCCCTTTGCATCGTACGTTCCAACTACTTGCTCAGCAACTAGTAATGAATCAACATGGGCTTCTAAATTTGTTGCACCCATTTTGATAGCGAGGCGTGAGCCTGCTAGGAAAGCTTCATATTCGGCCTCGTTGTTGGTGCTTTTAAAATCCAACCGAATTGCATATGTGAATTCTGCTCCCTCTGGACTCAATAATCGAAGACCTGCTCCTGCCCCATCACTGTTTGATGCGCCATCTGTAAACAATGTCCAGGCTCTATTGTCGACGATTGGGACTGGGTTTTGGATTGCTTGGCATTCTTCAAGTTTATCGGTTGGAATTTCAGCGATGAAATCTGCCAAAACTTGGCCTTTGATAGCTGGTCTAGGTTTATAACAGATGTTATAACCTCCCAATTCTATTGCCCATTTCGCAAGTCGTCCAGAAACATCTGGTTTGGCCAGGACTTGGCCAATGTGAATTTGTTAAAACTGTAATAACATGTTCAGAAAAGAATCTTCGTAGCCTGCACGAAGCATGGACCAATGCTAAAACTAATTTCTCCCTAATTGAATACCTTGTCTCTGGATCGTTCAACATCTTGCTGATATAATAAATTGGAGACTGGACCCCTTTGTGCTCTACCAACAAGACAACACCTACTGCTACCTCAGATGCAGCAAGATATAAGACCATGGGTTCTTTTTCACGAGGAGTAGTAAGTGTGGGAAGTTGAACTAAACAATCTTTCATCTGCTGGAAAGCTTGATCAGCTTCAGGAGTCCATGCGAACTCTTCGCTCTTCGTACAATTGCGTAAGGTTCGAATAAATGGATAAGACTTTGCAGCGTGATTGGTGAGGAAGCGGTTCAGCGCAGCTAACCTTCCAGCCAAACGTTGCATCTCTTTGATGGTAGTAGGAGAAGACATTTTTTGTATTGCCCCGACCTTCTCGGGATTAACTTTGAAACCGTCTTTGGTGACGATGAAACCCAAAAATTTGCCCTCCTCCATGCCGAAGGAGCATTTGCTGGGATTTAACTTTAGATTTACCTCGCGCAGAGAATCAAAAGTTCGTTGGATGTTGTCTAGCATAGTGTCTTCTGAATTACTCATAATGACCAAATCATCAATGTAGACTTCCACAGTTTTCCCGATGTCATCTCCAAACACTGTATCCATCAATCTTTGATAAGTAGCTCCCGCATTGCGAAGACCAAAAGGCATCTTGGTATGACAAAAAAAGCCCTTCTCCGTGCGAAAGCGGTTTTATCTTCGTCCTCTTTTTTCATTAAGACTTGATGATAACCTTTATAACAATCTAGAAAACATTTCCAGTGAAAGGAAGCTAATGAGTCAACCTTTTTGTCAATCTCAGGAAGAGAATAACAATCTTTCGGACACGCCTTGTTTAGATCTTTAAAATCTACGCACATCCGCCATCCGCCATTATGTTTCTTTACCATGACTTGGTTTGCCACCCAGGTCTGGTATTTGACTTCGCGCAGAATACCAGCATTTACTAACTCGGTGACTTGTTCGTTCATTGCCTCTGTCTTTCTGACCCGAGGCTGCGCTTTTTCTGCACAACTAGTTCTGCTGATGGAAATACATTCAGGAAATGTTCCGCAACATCGCACGGGACACCAACCATGTCAGCAGGTGTCCATGCGAAAATGTCTTTGTTGTGAAACAACAGTAGTTTAAGCTTTTCGCGAATTTCAATACTGACTGCAGGCCCTAATAAGATTGTCTACTCAGGGTACTTATTGTTGAGTACCCACTTTTCTGGTTCATTGCTTGGCAATGTCTTGCCAGCCTTCATAACTGGTTCCTCAATTGACATGATTTCTTTCCGCGCATAAAGTATAGCTATACCATTTGGTGTCAGAAAACCACAAGCAGCATGCGGAGCGGAGGTAATCATACTAAAATCACGCTGCGCGCAGCGCCCCAATAGTACATCATGACGGGAATTTGCCGGCATCACCATGAAGTTGACGTTACTCGTTCGAGAGCACCTCCCATCAGATAAAGTAACAGGAAAAAGGATTTGTCCTAGAGGAGAAAGACAGCCTCATTGCAGAACCCAGTTAATGGAAAATCAACTGGTTCCAAGCGTGCCTTATCCTCAGGATCTAGTTGCTTGAAGCACTGCTCATACATGATATCCATGGAACTACCCGGATCTATAAACATATAGTCTGTTTGGTATTGCCCAAAGATACCGGTGATAACTACTGGCCGGTCTTCTTGAGGACCTCCTGGAACGATAGGAAAAATGACTTGCTGTTCGCGCCAAGTGTTGTTTTGAAAATGTTGAAGGCTACGTTTGCACGATGATCCACCTTGAATCATGGAAACGTGCTATTTCATTTTCTTGTTGCTAGGCCTTTCGTTCTCGCGCGTAATCTGTTTAATCTCTTTGCGCACATTCTGGACTAGATGTGTAACCTTCCAACTCTTTAATGCTTTCTCAATCTCCGTGCGCAGACTGATGCAGTTATCTGTTGTGTGGCCTATGTCTCTATGATAGTCACAGAACAAATTTGGGTCTTGCCCTTTTTTGTTTTTCATTGGTTGCGGCTATTTAAACTGATAATTCTCATTGCTGAGAACCTCAGCCGGCGATTTCATTAAGGGAGTCCGCTGACGTTCCCTATTCTCTTGTTTAATCGCTTTTTGAGTTGTTATCTTGTTGATTGTTGCTCGCGCATCAATTGGTGAATAAGGAGAATACGAATTCTGACTTGATTCTTTCCAATTTCTCTTATACTTGCGACTACCTCTACTCAGGTCTTGCGGACGATTCTGAGGTAGAGGTGGTCTGTTAGAACTTAAGTTGCGCTCAGTCTGGGCGTAGACTTTAGATGCCGCCATGAGTTTATCCCAGTTTTTTGGAAGGCCAGTTGTACCGGACAACACTTTAATCATTTCGTCGCACCTTACCGCATACTTGAACTGCGTGCGTATAAGGTCTTCATGGACATCTCCAATCTCCAACACCTCTTTATTGTAACGTGTTATAAAAACTTCGAGGCTTTCATCATCCCTCCGCCAGATGTTCATTACATCTGAGGAATCGCGCACATATCGCAGTTGCTGACTAAAGTGTGTAAGAAATTTTTCTTTTAAGTCATTCCAAGAGGAAAGTTTACCTACTGGCAAATTATCAAACCAAAGGCGCGCAGTGCCAGTAAGGGTTTGTACAAATAAGTGACACCACATTGGCAATGTCCAGCACCCAAGTAACCCTGCACCGGTAAAGTGGCGCATGTGATCATCAGGATCGGTCAAACCGTTAAACTTTCCAATGTTGGATGGTAATTTCGCTCGCTCCAACTGAGCCAGTGCTATCTCTCTGGTAAACTTTGATTGCTCAGCTGCTTCGGTTGGGCGATACACCAAATTGTAATCATGCTCAGCTTCTGGATTGTATACTGCACGTACTTTTGGCCTGTATCTGGCATGATCTGCAGATATGCGATTGAAAATACTTGCACTATCCCCTTCGTCATAGGTTCTATCGAGCTCATCGTGTTGGGTGTCCCGTTTCTGCGAAGACCGCGGGCCCAAACGAGAGTGGACAGATGCGCGACGTTGAACGTTGTCTTCTTGCCTTCTTTTACCAGAATGAACAGGATCATTCCTGGTTTTAGAATACATTTTTGTTCCATCTTCAGGCATGCGCGAAGGGGAACGAGCATGACTTTGAGTATTATAACTCAAAACTCGAGGTGCCGGCGAAGCACGGACCTGAGGAGCGTTAACCGGAGCTTGAAAAGCTGGAGTTCCGGTTTGGGCACATAACTGACCATACATAGCGTTTAGAGTCGCTTGAGATTTGATTAACCACGATAACGGAGTCTCTCCAGGTGGTAAAATAGACGTAACATCAACCTGAGGAGCCGTCGGCGTTACAAGAATACTCGCATGATTATGATCATACTGAGCATTAGCTTCGCTGGAAGAATCCTCAACTATTTATCCGTCAACCGGAGGTCCGACAACAACACGTCGAATCCCTGATCGAGGACCTTGAAAAGATGATCCGTCAGCCATGATGATGCAGATCTTAAGTGAAACGAAACGAAAGGTGAGAAAGCATCGAAATCGGTGGGCGCCAATGAAGAAACCCTGGATCAACTAGACCAGAATCAAAGTAGATCTATGTAATGGGCTCTGCATAAAAGGGTTAACCCTTCGTTTGGTTTCACAATAGATGATGAATAGAACAATATTCCGTCTGATCCTGCAAAACAGAACACCGTTAGCTCGCCACAGGGAGAAGGAGGGTTCTCTCCGTGACCACCCTCCGGCGTGAGAATAAGTACAGGTAGTCGGAAGTAAGTATGTAAGAGATCAAGTAGTTGAGAGTGAATACCTTTCCTTGAACTCCAAGTTACTTATTTATAGCCGGTTTTTGGCGCCAAAAAGAGAGATTGTTAACTTTAACGGAATCTTTTGCTATTCCGTTAACGTTTGTTGGCAATCCGTTAGTGCACACGGATCGTGAGCTCATTAGCGGTTAGGGAGGTGCCACGTGTCAACATGAGATCACTACATCTTATAAATGTGTGCATGCCATCACCGTGATCTTCCTCAGCCGTCCAGATGCTGCCATGTGGCAATTGGTTATAACCGCCTTCTTCTCCTTGCTGCTTAGCGCAACGTTTGGTGGATGCTTGCTTTGATATAAATATTTGCAAGGTTTGTGCATGAAGCATTATCCAACGAGAATGTTCAAGGTTAACTTTGAACCTTGCGCGAGCCCGCGCAAGGTAGTTAAATGAAGCATTATCAAACGAGAGTGTTCAAGGTTAACTTTGAACCTTGCGCGAGCCTGCGCAAGGTAGTTAAATGAAGCATTTATCCAAAGAGAATGTTCAAGGTTAACTTTGAACCTTGCGCAAGCCCTCGCAAGGTAGTTAAATGACGCTTTCCTCTCTTGGATATTTGGTACAGAGTTGTAATAAATCTTATTTTGGCAAAGAAGTTTGCGCGTAGTTTTCTTAGAAGTTATTAATGGGTATGGTTTCCTTGATTGGCGCAAGGTTTTTTGGACCATACCCCTTCAATCATGTTTTTGTATATGGTATTTCGCAACGCTTTTCTCTACTATGCTATTATATCAAAACTTGTATGCTCGCCAATACATTTTTGTATTGACATTATTTTAACGTATGTTGCAGGTTAAACGCAGGTTATCTCGAATCAAGATTAGGACTCTCTAGAAACCCACTAAATAAATCTAGGTTGTTGGATTTGGTTGTTTAAGAGACATGTAATTTGTAAGATTGTTAAATGTTTGTTTAATTGTATGGGAAGTTAAACTTATAAATATTGTCATTTAATAGTTGTTATGGATTCTCTTGAGCAATCTAATTCGTCTAGTGTCGCGCCCCGATGATTCCGCCATCGGTTGTGGTGTGACATTGATACTATGTTTTTGTAATTATTCTTTATCTTTATGTGACAACCTTTTTTTAAATAAAATTTGTAGTTTTTAATGGTTTATATATATGAAAAAATTATGATGTGGCTTGGCCACGCCACCCTAGCCACGCCACATTGTACCCCTTTGAAATTGCCTTTTAGTCTTGGGTGCCCCATACTCCAGGTGTCGCACCATGCCCCTAACCCAAGCCCCCCCCCCCCTCCCCATACTCCACGGTCTTATAGAAAGGTAGACATCCATTATTTCTTATCTCAAACCTTTATATATGTTCAATATAATGAGCATGTACCTAATATATAATTTCATTTATTTTAATTTTATGTCTTATACAACTTAAACTGTTCAACCTGTGTATCACACGGGTAGATAACCTAGTATATATATATATATATATATATATATATATATATATATAGGAGGGTTAGATAGAAAACCCTAAAAATTTTAGAAAATCCTAGAAAACCCAACCCCCCGACATTTTTTTTTTTAAAAAACACATGTAATATATATGTTTTTAAGAGTTTTGAGCCAAAAAAAACAAAAAAGCGACAAGTGGATATTTAAAAAAATAAACAAAATTCAGCAACTTTTGTCTAACACATGTTAGTGATGAAAGTTGCTGAAACTTGTTTATTTTTTTTAAATATCCACTCGGCGCTTTTTTGATTTTTTTGGCTCAAAACTCTTAAAAACATGTATATTACATGTGTTATTTTTTTCAAAAAAAAATGTCGGGAGGTTGGGTTTTCTCAAATTTTTAGGGTTTTCTGTTTAACCTTATACTATATATAGAGAGAGAGAAACAGAGAGAGGATTCGGTTCAAAAGAGAACCAATCCCAGTTGCGAGAATCATGAGAACTTCTATCATCTAATAACATTTTTACACATCACATATAACCAAATTAAATCAAAAGGGTATTTTAGTCTTTTACTCCCCATGTCACATCTTTTCTCTCTTCTATTTAAAAGTCAACATGTCACATTGTTTCTCTCTCTTCTATTTAAAACTCAACATTTCACATATTTTCTCTCTCTTTTATTTAAAATTCAGCATGAAACATCTATTGAGTTGTGATTTTTGGGTGAGTTCGTTTGGTAAGATCCTCAAATTTCATAAACCCGAATCAGGGTGTCGAGGGCGTAAAAAAATTGTAAAAAAGTTTTTTGAAAAATCAAAATATTTTTGTTTGGCGTAATATATTTTTTGTTTTTTTTTTGTAAAATAAATTGTTTTAAAGTTTAAAACCACGCGTAAAAAAAGTTTAAACCCGCGCGTAAAAAAATATAAAACCGGCGCGTATAAAAAGTTTAAAACCGCGCGTAAATAAAATTTTATATCGGGGCGTAAAAAAAGTTTAAAACCGCGCGTAAAAAAATTTAAAACCGGCGCGTACAAAAAGTTTAAAATCGGGCGTAAAAAAGTTTGAACCCGCACGTAAAAAAAGTGTGAACCCGCACGTAAAAAAAGTGTGAACCCGCGCGTAAAAATGTTTAAAACTGGCACGCAAAAAAAGTTTGAACCCCTACGTAAAATAATTTTCTTGCCGCATGATTTAAAAATAACATTAATTAAATCACAAACATTAATTAAAGAACAATAATTACAACTTTAATTATCAATTATTAAAGAGCTTAGTAAAAATACAAATTTACATTTATCTCGTTAAAAACAAAAACTCATTAATTAAAACATAATGATTACAATTACTTTATTGTCTTTTAATCTCAATGGCTTATATTGGTTCCTACGGTTCTCACAACTTAAGGTGGTTCTTATTTTACCCATCTCCTATATATATATATATATATACACATATGAGAAAACACTAATAACTAAATTACTATGTTACCCTTAATTATTGTTTACTCTTAACACAAATAAAGAATCCTTTCAGATAAACAAAATCAAATTTCTCTACAGAATCCTTTCAGATAAACGAAATCAAATTTCTTCAAGATTACAATATGTGCAAATGGTAATATTACATTATACAAGAGCGGACGATGGATATTTTTTAAACAGTATAACGAGCAAATGTAAAGAGAAAGGAGGAGTGTTTTTCAATCCGTGTAATGAGCAAAAGTAAATAAATAAAAAAAGAAGAGCGTAAAAGAAAAGGCATTATAACAACATTTTTCGGTGGTTCGTGGCTTGCAAATCGATTAGATGGCTCGTGATTTTACGATGTCGAAGCTCATTTCACTTGGGTCCGTGGCTTGCAACTCGACTTGGATTCCATCCAATTCTCTCTTGAATCTGTCCTTAGAGCTTGCATACACCATCTTTGCTCTTACCTTTGATGTATCTGGTGCCCTAGTAAAATTTAATACAAAAAATAAAAAACTTAAGTTAGCTTAATAGAAAATAAAATTATTGATCCATTTTCATAAAACAAACTGTATCGATCACCAAGCAATGAAGAAAATCTTGCTTTTCTGACAATTCTCATCAGTTGTAAAGTCCAAGTCATAGACAGCATAGCGACATTCATTGGTAGGAAGAGAGTTTGTGAACTCCTCATAGCTCGCATCAGGACTTCCAACCTTCTCAACGATCACTTGCTGCTCTTCGATCTTGAAAATAATGTATCGGTGGTTCCTCTTTGCTTTTAGCTCCAAGAACTTCAACTTACATGCATCATCCACAGCCATTCCAGACGCTGCGTTCGCCTAACAAACACATCAACACAATAATAACAAACCCATGCAAACAAGTTGCCGCACCCTATATGTTCTCTACCTATTACAACTATTATTACAACTATGTGGTTTATAAACCCATGTTTTTCTTTAAAAAAAATCATAGTTTTTACATAAAATCAAATATATTATGGCGACCGGAAATCCGCAGACCCTCTTCACCCACTGGTTCCGCACTTGAACCAAACCAAATCAAAGTAATCTAGAAACACGGTCTTAATCACGAATACATTAACTGTAGATCATGATAACGTCGTTGATTTCTTTTGACATTCATCATCAAGTTCTTGATACCATAAAATCAAAAAAGTACTTCATGTGTGACAGGATCATGGGGAAATACACACATAACATGCATGGGTAACGTAAAAGAATGGAAAATTTTCATGTTTCTTGATGGACAATAAATATATATACTACAAGGAAAGAGATGAATACCATGGTTGGAGGTGTGACGGAGAATTAGATTGATAAGAAAATTGCAACCAAGAGAAAGAAAACAAAGTATGGGGAAGAGGTGCTTGAAAATTGGAAGTTTTAGTGAACAAAGATGAAAGAAAATTGCGTGGAAAATAAAGGCATTCAGCTTCTTTTGCCTTACCACCCATCCACTCCTATTCCCATGGACAATATATATGACTGAGGAACCAATCATTTTTTAGCCGTCAAATAAGTTTAATCAAGATTTTTTAGACGAGGAATACAAATGAACACTCGTGTTTTTTACTTGTATATTTACCGATTATTAATATATATTTACCAAGTTACCAGCGAATTTCATTCATGGATACAGGTAGTATACGTTAATGAATCTAATTATTAACAACTATCATAGGAATATCTCATATACCGATATACATGACATGGGCGCACTACAAGAAATACAAGCATTAGTGGCGACACCGTTAGCGGCGACACCTAATAAGTCGCCGCTAAAGGTCTTGATCCGGGACACACACATATAACCTAATCTGGGCCGTTGATTGTTATCAGATCAAATGGACAGGGAATAAAAGACTAATCGACCTCCTCTTCCATTTTAGCGGGCTTTTTCCCTCCTCCTGCGTCTCTCTCACACCACACTACACGCCACCGCAGTGCACACGCCGCACCTGCTTCACTCCGCCGGAGCACCGTCGTACCACCATCACTCTGCCGGACCACCGCTGCAATACCTTCACTTTGCCGGAGCACCACCATCCCGCTTCGAAACAGTATGAATATTCCGAATTGCTTTGTAATTTCAGTTGATATGTTAGTAATTTGAGTAGATCTGTGTTGATTTTCATGATGTTTGACTGTTGTTTAGAGCTACAAGAACTCTGGATTAATTAAACACAATTACCCAAATATGCAACCTGTTTAACTTACATCTGCCATGCTACAAGAATGTTTCCTAGAACTTGCAAACAAATCGTTATCTTCTGTGTTTTGTGCCACCAATAACTCACTTAAATAGAAGATTTAAAGTCTTGTGACAAACTCATCCGATAAGCAAACTGAGAAAGGGAACTCGGGTTAAAAATATGGTGGTTAAGACAGGGCCGGCAGGCCTAAAGGGAAATAAAATATAGGGGCCCGCCGTGGCATTTTCATTGCCTTTTTTTTACCCGACAGCCGTTTTGACCCATGACCCGACCCGACCTGACCCAACCTGTTTGCCAGGTCTATAATTTATGTGATTACTAATGTATATAAAATCATTATATACAAATTTCGCTTACATGATTACTAATGAATCTATAAATCCAGGTGTTGACGAAATTTGAGTAAAATTAGTTATCCTCGCACAACGCCACAACCCTGCCCGGCGCACCACCTCTTCTGCCCGGCATCCTCAGCCCCACGCACAACAAGGTAATCCTTACAAATTTGTATCTTTTTTTTTGAAAGGTGTGAATTATTCGCGAATGTCGGGAGGTCTAGCATACGTTGTCTTAACCGGGTCCGCGCTAGAGAGCCCCCTCGCACAATAGATCCCCAATTTAAACCCCTCAATGAGAAACCCCTATCACCAAGACTCGAACTTGAGACCTTGAGGGAAAAACTCACCCGGACCCACCATAGGTGGAACTTAAATATCCGTGGCCACCACTAGGATGGTTCTTACAAATTTGTATCTGATTGTCAAAATTAGAATGTCAAGTAAGATAGGCCACCACATCCAACCACCACCACCGTGATGGCCACCACATCCAACCACGACTGTCAATCTTTCTCTCTTTTTCTTCCCTTTTTCTTTCTTGTTCAATTACCCAACAAATTAACATAATTAGCACATAAAAATCTTTTCATATATTGTCTAACTCAACTGATTAGCCACAATCACGAGAACCATAAGCCAAAGAATTTATAAAAAATGGGTAAATTTACAAACTAATTACAAATTTTCTTGCTTTATTTTATTGGTGCTAAAGTTAAGCAACAGAGCATTAAAATCAACCCACTAAACCCTAATGAAACATGAGTTTAATTCTAACATAAAAATCTGTTCTATTAAATCGATAATGAAAAGAAACTTTAGAACATTACAGATGACTCGACGAAGACTGTATTTATATATAATATTCCTTAATATGCAAGTATCATAGTTTGATAAAAATACCGATCAGAGCTGAAGAGAGCTGCAACGACGGACTTAGATCTTCAGATCTATAATGGAACTGACGGACTGAGGGCGGCAATCTGAAAAGGGTGGCAATTAGGGAGCTGCAACGACGGACTTAGGGTGGCAATCACAGACTTTGCTGGATCTACTTCCCCTCGTCGCCGGCGTGAAACGCGTTTTCTGAATCGTCGCCCTATCACCACCGTGATGGTTTCCTACGCTCATTATCTTCAGCAACAGGGGGGTCCTCGCAGATCTGAAAATGGTGGAACTGGTGATGGTGGTGATCTGCAGAGAAAGGAGGGGGGATGAGTGAGTGTTGGCCGACGGAAGGAGTGGTGGTGGCTGGCGAGGAGTTTAGGCGGCAGGAGTGGAGTTATAAGATTCTGACCAAGATTCAAGCCACATGTTATTTGAACATATAAATTTAGTATTGACAAGTAGGCAGGGTTTAAACTAATACATAAATTAAAAAATGTATTAATATTGCTTTTAGAAATGACATTATCTATATATTAAATACATTATCTACAAATTATCTACATATTAAAAATTGAAAACAGAACTTAATGAATTGTAACTTTAATATCATAATATTTCATATAGTTTTTTTATACTTTTATTATTCTAATGTTACATATAGTAACTTTGATATCATAATATTACATATAGTTTTTTTATTAAGAATAGTAACTTTGATATCATAATATTACATATAGTTTTTTTATACTTTTATTATTCTAATATTATATACATATAGTTTTTTATACTTTTATTATTCTAATGTTATAATAATAACTATTTTCTAACTTTAATAAAAAAAATTTGTATCACGAGTTGGGATAGGTTTTGTGTCAACCGGTATCGAACCAGTATTGGTTAAGTTGAATACATTTTCATCTTTTGCTTATCTTTAATTATCTTTTTTGTATCACGGCTTTGGATAAGCTTGGTGTCAACCAGTATCGAAAATACTGGTATGATCCTGTTAGGTATCAGAACACAAACACGAAGGTAATACCGGCACCAGCCTGGTACAGGAAAAGCCAAAAGTCGGTACCGAATTAAAATTGAAAATCTTTTAGTTCGGGAAATTCGGTACTCTTACTCGGTACCATTTGTTCATCCCTGATCACGGGTACTATACGAGCAACAGCGGTATCGTACAAATTCTTTTGTTGATTTTGTTCAACTTTTAATTAATTTTTTTTAGTTTCAGTGGTAGGGATTACTTGGTGCCAACAGATACCGAATCGGTAATGGTACCGAAAATACCGGTTATGGTACCGGTATATGAAGGTAAAAACCGTTAGCGAACTGGTACCAGTAACGCCAAAAATCGGTACCGAATTGGTACTTAAGATCTTTCGGTTTAGGAAATTCGGTACCGGTACGCAGTACCATTTGCTCATCTCTGACCACGGGTGTCATACGAAAAACGTCATTACCATACAACTTTTTGGTTGATTTTCTTTCGGTTATCTTTTAATGTTTTTTTCTAAATTTTATTTTTATTCTTGTCAGCGGTTCCGTGCGCGACACGCTCATAATAGTTTCAAAACACATGTAAACACAAACTAAATAACAAAAGAAGTTCGTCGCAACGCGACGACGTCATAAACCTAGTGTAGATAATATATACATGTCTTTAAAATAAGTTATGATAATTCGAGTTGGCTGAGTTAAACTAACTAGGTATATAAACAAACTAATTTTAAATAAGTTTTTATTTGAGAGCGATTCGAGTTACAACCTATTTATTTGCAAATTAGAAATACCAAATGCACCTTTATTGAAGTTTCTAATCTTTTTGTTTTTTAAACTTCAAATAAGTTATTTTTTAGTTTTTAAATAGGGAAAATTACATAAATGTCATTTGACCAAGTGATTTTACCAAATTGTCACCCTCATGCGTCCATGGAGAGACACTTTAACAACGGAAAGCGTCCTTCTGGCCATCTATTGCGTCCTTCAGTGTGGTTCTCACACGTGTCCGACAAGGTTATTGCTTCAGCGGCGGACTCTTCCCAAGGGTCAGGCGGACTCTTTCCAAGCGTCAGGCGGACTCTTCCCAAATACCTTGAAAATACTTTAAAATTAAAGTGTTTTCTTAAAGTATTTTAAAGTTATTTGGGAAGAGTCCGCCTGACCCTTGGGAAGAGTCCGCCGCTGACGTAATAACCTTGTCGGACACGTGTAAGCACCACACTGAAGGACGCAATAGATGGCCAGACGGACGCTTCCCGTTGTTAAAGTGTCTCTCCATGGACGCATGAGGGTGACAATTTGATAAAACCACTTGATCAACAGACATTTCTGTAATTTCCCCTTTAAAATATACATGTTTTATATATTTCAAATAAGTCTTTATTCCAAGTTTCCGGTTATCTTTATTATAATATAAGTTTTAACTTAGCATTATACTTTATAACTTTAAATAGGATTTTGACATGTGCCGCGCGTTGCGGCGGCAACATCGTGTTTGCTATTTCGTTACACGCGTAATGATGAGGACATTAATGTGTTGTGCCCTCATATGACATTACGTGTTTTTTACTTTGTTATAGACTTTACGTTCGTGACATTAACGCCATTAAACATAATTGATAAAAAAAGTATAATGTCTCGGACGTTGTTGTGTAAAATTGTAAAAGTAACTTAGACAGTGGTATGCAGTTGCAAAAGTAACTTAGACACCAACGTGGTTAGGTATAATGTGTCACATGTTACGTTTGCAAATCGTAAAAGTAATTTAAATAAAATGAGGTGTCAACTTATTAAGTAGAAAAGGATGGTGGACAAATTTGTTCATTATCAAAAGTTAGAGGTGAATATGTAATTCATTTAAAGATGAGAGCTAATAGTGTTTCATGTCAAAAGTTTGAGGGTCTGACCCGCGTGTTGCAACGGGTGTGAACTCGATCGTTTTCGGTATGCAAATGTAGTAAAGGAAATAGAAAACCAAAAACAATATAGCCCTGACATGCCTAAAACATGTTTATCTGATTTTCGTTAGATTGTTACATGAGAAAACCATTTTAAAAATTATTATAAAATGTTTAGTTGGTTACAATAAAAGTTACACTAAAAAATAAAACAAAAGAAAAACCGTGAATATAAATTATACGAAAAATAAATATATTTATAAAATACAAAATAAAAAGTTTTTTTTTATGGAGATGGAATTAACAATTTTATACTTTTGTTGTGACACTGAAAAAAGGAAAATGAAACACACTAAAAAGGTAAGGAAAAAACAAAACAAATAAGTGCATAAGAAACAAAACAACTTATATCATCCTAAGAAGATTCGAACCCGGGTTGAAGTTTTGAAAAAGCTTATATCTTAGCCACTTAATCTAACCACTATACTGTTTACATGTTTGCTTTCAAAAACTTATATAAACAAAGTCTGTGGTTTTAATGTGAGAGCCACCGACATTTGTCTTTAAGATTAGATAAATATGTTCGTGTTTGGCTTATAAATATAAATATATAAATAAATATATTTTCTTGTTTTTTTCTTTTTCTAAATATATTTTTTAAGTAAACAGGTAAAATTACAAAACTATCCTCGTGTGAATAGATTAACACAAAATTTTAATCAAATTAATACTAAAGGACGTATGGTGTAATGAGTTTTGCAAAAAAAAGATTGTGACTGTAATTATTGAATTAAAAGTTATACGTTGCAATCTGGTACAAACATAAAGGACGAAAAATGTAATTTACCCTTTTCATGTTTAGCTCATTTTTGTATTAAAACCATGTCAAATATGAATTGTTTTAATGAAAATACCAAATCTTGTTACCTTTACTAGAACTCAGTTTCAATTACAGTGTTGTAAAAGTTGTTCAAGGGGACAGAGTACTTGGTTGGTAATCATACTCGGTAGGGTGTTGGTAGGGTGTCGAGTCGATTTTCTTTAACTTTGACAAATTACTTGGATCAGTCAAAAGTGGTCAACCTTGACTAGAATCGGATCTAATCGGTTAACTCGGAAATCGGAAACAATCGGATCTAGTTGGCCGAGGTTGACTTAAAAAAAGATTTAACACCTAATTCCTATGTATATAATATTAAATATAGAATGTGAATTTAAAAAAATGTATTAGAACATTTTTTTATTTATATTGATATTTATATATTTTGTTATAAATATCAGTAAATTTATGTTATTTTACATATATATAATTTCTTGAAAATTAATTTCTTTATGAGTTAATTGCTTGTGTGTATACGTGAGGATTTAAGTGTGATAATTATCTCATGTAAGCTACATCAAGTAAATAAGTAACACTGCATATTAGTACAATCCCTATACATAAGATTAACTGTTATTACCTAGAAACGTTTAAATAAAGTGGGGCCAAAAAACTCACATGATGGTGTCGTGGAGATAGCAAGTTCAACACAGAGAAAGCATCCAGGCTAGAGTCGTACTTTTGTCCTACGAATCATGTAGACACTAATGAAATTTACGAACTAACCCTGTATAAATTCAAGTTTAACTATCTTAATCAAAAGGGTATTAAGTTGGTGAAAATATATTTGGTTTAATTAGTTCTTATACAAAACCAAATTTTAAAAGATTCTAAGTCATAATGAGCATAGGTATGAAAAATGATTTTAATAACAATACTAACTGTTCTAGTTCATGTGCATAATCAGTGATAGTTGAAGAGGAAACTAAAGTGGATGATGAACCACATTCAAATGCTTCTGTTGATTTGAATGATTCTTTATGCGTTGAACATAATTTTTATGTTTGGAACTTTGTTCAGTCTCTACTTGCTGAGGCTGAGGGTTTTTCTGATGACATTGCTAAAACTGAAAATTTGAATTATGTGGTTTCTAATTTTGATTGTGATGAGAATGTGTTGTCAGAGGAGTCTGGTACATCTGCTAATGAATTCGAAACTTCTGTTTCGAATGATTCAGACTACTGTCCTAGTATGTCTGAAACATCATCTGATGTCTCGTAATCCTCTGAATCTGATGAAGTTGAAAATATTATTGTGTCTGAATGTGTGAATGATATAATTAATGCACAAGGATTGTCTGAATTTGTTGAAGTTGACAATCAAACTGCAGATTTTGGTACATCAGATAATGAGAATAGTATTTTTGAAGATTCTATCTCCTGCAGAATCTGAATCGAGTGTCTTGGAAACAAGTACAAGCTCAACCAGAATTAGCTGATCCCAAGAGTTTGGATTCTGAAGAGGAGGTTCCTAAAGAAACTATTTCTGCAGAATCAACCCCTCTAAAGAAAAAGCGAACACACAAAAATAAAAAAACGAAACAAAAAGACACCACATGCTAAAAAATTCCTCAGAAGCAGTAAAAGAAAAACAAAAGGAAACCCCAACTTAGAAGCAAACTGAAACTCAGTTAAAGGGTAAAAGTTATCGATACTCACTCTTGTGCTGATGATTGTGAGCAAGTTTCACCCAAGATCAACCATGCACATAAGCCATCAGCACCAAGTGGAAATAAGAGATCTAATCAGCTCCCTAGAATATCACAAGCTGAACTGAATCTCTTTTTCTCAAAAAGACAAACTTGTTTTAATTGTGAAATTCCAGGTCACATAGCGAGAAATTGTGTTCATCGTCCTTCCGTGCCTTATTACTCAAAGAATGCACAACATCAGACAACTACGGGTTATCTAATCTATGGAAATCAATTTGCTAAGCCCTCGGATGGAGACTGGAATCTAGCAAAGAAACAAAATCAAAAGTTTTCAAATTCAAGTAGTTTCCAAAAACATTCAACGAAATCAAGCACAACACCTACAACTAAAAATGTTTCAAATAAGGTTGATCCTAAAATCTGGAAACCCAAAATTCATGCTAGATCTCAGTCTCAATGCTCACAGTCGTCACAATCATCATCTTTTTCTCAAACCTCAAATTCTATTAAACATTCTATGATCTTTTGTGAGGTAACTTATACAAACTATAATGGTCAGCCCAGATCAACAATGGCCTGGGTTTCAGTTTCTAACTAAACTTGTTGTATGTGCAGGAACGACTATGGAGGGCTGTTGTCAGACTTTGGTTTGTTGATAGTGGTTGTTTCAGGCACATGACAGGAGACATTTCCCAGTTGAATGACATCAAAACCTTCGATGATGGATTTGTCAACTATGCGGGAGGGAAACTGGAAGGATAACAATGAAGGGTACAGTTTGAAACGGAGTTCTCAGCTTTTCGGATGTGAATTATGTTCTAGAACTGAAACACATACTTTTAAGTGTATCTCAGATGTGCGATAAAGATTTGGAGGTTCTGTTCACCAAAAGTGGTTGTGCAGCGCTAAAACCGAGAATTGTGTACCCGAGGACTGGTTTCTTATTGAAGTCGAACAAAGGAGACACGCTTATGTTCTTGATATGAATAAAGCCCCTACTGATCAAGTTACATGTTTGTTCTCAGAAATCTTTGAACATGATGTGATATTATGACATCGTCACTTGGGTCATCTCAAAATGAAGAACCTTAATCGACTTGCAAAAGGAGGATTGGTCAGAAATTTACCAATAAAGGATTCATGCAGATTGAGAATGTGAATCGTGTGCTCGAAGGAAACAACATCGCAAGCCTCGTAAGTCTAAACTCATGCACTCGACTTCAAAACTTCTTGAATTGCTTCATATGGATCTTTTTGGTCCCGTTAATGTGCTAAGTATTGGAGGAAAGGCTTACTGCTTGGTCATAACTGACGATTTCTCACGTTTCAGCTAGGTGTTTTTCTTATAACAC
The DNA here is from genome assembly GCA_947069175.1 of Scalesia atractyloides. NCBI lineage: Eukaryota > Viridiplantae > Streptophyta > Magnoliopsida > Asterales > Asteraceae > Scalesia > Scalesia atractyloides. Next base: position 38,281,078 of record CAMTDV010000030.1, read on the forward strand.
AAAAGTGAAACAGCTAGTTTGATCAAGCAGTTATCATTCTTATGGAAAATTAAGCAAATGAGAGGGTCAAACTCATTCGATGTGCAGACATGACAGAGTTCAAGAATGCTGACCTAAATGATTTCTGTTCCTCAAAGGGGATTGATCGTCAATATAGTGCGGCTCAGACTCGTCAACAAAATGGTGTCTGACGTGATGGAGTGTGAGTATAATTTTTAGGTATATTTTAAGTACTTTTCACCCTTTATTCAAGAGGAAGAAAAGAGCTTTTCACGAAAAACAAACACCCCCTAAGTTAACTGAATTATGTCGTTAATCTAACTTGGTTAGTTTTGTGCAGAAAATGGCAGATCAGCGCAAGTTGGACGTTGAGGCGTTTCATAATCAGGCAGGATATCTCTCAGGCCCACCGGCATAACATTTTGAGGAATTTCACTCTATGATTGATGGATTGAAATCATGTCGACTGACGCACGCTTTACGGGTTAATCCGGTTATCTGTGGTGACACTATTCGTGATTTTTGGCTGTCTACAAAAGAAACAGAAGTGGCACTGACAGAGCTGGAGCAATCTAGGCAAAGGTGCAAAAGAAATATATAGTCATTTCAGAGGCAATAGTACGAGATGTGTTGAAATTTGGAGGCAAGACTAGTCACCCGACGTCCTTTGGAAGAGAGACATTGATTAAGGCGTTGAGAAGAATGAGTTATGAAGGAGATTACCCTATAGTTCTCAAAAAGCTATTCCCGCTATACTGGAGGTGATTAGTACATGTATTTCTGCTCTGCATCTCAGAGAACAAGGGTGGAATATATCAGCTGAATCAAATACGGGCGTCTGCCATTGTTGCGCTGGTGAATGACTGAGATTGTAATTACTCTGCTTTTGTGTTTGACAACATGAGGAAGCTGTTGGAGAATCCCAAGAAAAAGATATTCATCTTTTATCCTCGGTTCATTCAGATGATATTGGATGAGAAGTACCCTGACTTGGTTAAGAGTACGAACTTGTTGAACTTAAAGCCAATGGGTCCAAGTTGTTTTAAGACGTTGAAGAGAAATAGAGATACTGCAAAGAGGCACAAGTTTTTGGGAAAGTATGCTTTTGAGAGCACGGCAAGTTTGGACCGGTTGTGGGTCATGTGAAAGCTCCAAATCCCCTAAATGTCATAGTAATTGAAGAGCATGATGTACAGTTTGTGGGGGTTGTGGAGAAACCAGTGATTGAAACAGAAGATCTGGTGACAGATGATGAAGAAGATGAAGATGACGTGGAACAGACTGAGCAAGTTGAATAGTTGGTTAGAGATTTACCATTGATGAGTACTGAAATTCCTGGTGCTTTAATCGAATCTTTAAAGGATAGTATTGAGAACCCTCCTCCTACGACTTCTCCTGTTCAAGGAAAGCAAGTTGAAGATGATATTGATGATTTGATTGCTAGTAAAAGACAACGAGTTAAACCTGAATAAAGTGTTACTGAACAAGTGATCCCTAATGCTAAAACCGCGCCTATTATTCCAGATTTTGATTTTGAAGTTCCGGAGTCAACTGCTAGATCAGAACCAGAAAGTTCAAGTAGCGTTCGCTTTGATGTTGGTAGTTCAGGTGATGGTAAATCAGAACATGGTGAGAATCTGATGCGAATGGCTAAGAACATGAAGTTTATTGTGCAAACAGACAGTGATGATAATGAGGATGTGGATGTCAGGAAGCTGGAAAGAAGAGTAATTGTGTTAGAACAAGATTCTGCTCTAAAAGATGTTGATTTTGAAGTTCCGGAGTCAACTGCTAGATCAGAACCAGAAAGTTCAAGTAGCGTTCGCTTTGATGTTGGTAGTTCAGGTGATGGTAAATCAGAACATGGTGAGAATCTGATGCGAATGGCTAAGAACATGAAGTTTATTGTGCAAACAGACAGTGATGATAATGAGGATGTGGATGTCAGGAAGCTGGAAAGAAGAGTAATTGTGTTAGAACAAGATTCTGCTCTAAAAGATGTTCAGATCGCTTCACTGCAAGTTCAAATGTCCAATAAAGATCAAACAATCAATCAGCTACAAATAAATGTGACTCTGTTAATTACGGTTTTTTTATTTGAAGGCAAAGTTGGAAAATAAGTTCGGTCGCGAGTTTGGTGATGAAGATGGTGATCCTATGAATGTAGCCCAAAGAGAACGAACTGCTGAGGAGAAAGTTGCAGCTGATGCTGAGAGAGAAGCAGGTTTGAATGAATACATAGCTATTGCTCAGAAAAAGAAAAGGAAGCTTCCACCAAAGAATCCAAGCAACAAACAAATGCTTATCATGAAAAATCAAGACGCGAATCCACTCGATGAAAGTTTTCAACCTACGGATCCGACAAAGACCTCTGATCTATATGTGATGGAACTTGGTTTTAAGTCACTATGATAAAGTTGGAAACAAATCGGGAATTGCGAGCTGGAGGTATGATCATGTTAAGAAGATGTGGTTGGTGATTAAAGAAAGTGGACATAGAGAATACTATTCTAAGGAAGCTCAGTTCGAATCATGGACTAAGATTGATTTGAAGAATCTACTAAGAGCTTCATATAACGATTCAAATCCTAACCAACGTGGAAGAGGTTGGGGGCGTTTCACTCGAAGCTTGAGAAAGAAGTTAAGAATGATTTCCAACAATGAAGTATGTTGAATCGTACGTTAAGAAGAATCGTGGAGTCTGTGATCCATGTACTCGAAGAACGATAAAGATAGTAATTTGGCCACCGACCGACAAGGAAAAGGTTATTCGAGCTGCTCCTAAGTTTCCTCGGTGTGCTAAAGAACTTTCAATTCTGGGCATACGATTAGAAGATGTGCGAAGCGGTGATCGTTACAAAAGAATCTACTTATCGTCTAGCTGACACTTTGGATTTGATAAGTTTTCATGAGGAGGATATTGGTCTTGGGTGCAAATAAGATTCGCATTAATGAGAAATATGAGATATGTGCGAAGTCGTGGACAAGCGTTGTAGCAAATGTAATTGGTTCTCGTCTGTTTGTGGGTGCTAGTCCATTGTTTGGTGGTAGTGTAGCTGGTGGAGCTTCAAGCTGAAGATGCACTAATGTTATAAACCTAGGGGGAGATTGTTGGGCCCTTAAGCTTCATACATTAATTGTTATTTATTGTTTTGGGCTAGATATAATGTTTAAGGTTTAGGCATGTAGGAGTGGGCTTGGGGGCGCAGTGTGCTTAGGTTAAGGGGGAGTTGTGGGCTTAACCTCCCTATATAATCTTGTTTAGTTTATTTGTTTAAGGTTGTTGACTTTTGTTAATTTTTGTAACTTGTATCAGACAATCAAGATTGTATGCAAGTTAAGTTTTGACAATTCTACTTCATCTGATTTCTTTATTGCTTTGAATCAGTTTGATTGTGTGATTCCGTCACCAATCAAACCTTGTGTGATATCGTTGTTGATCCTGTTTTGGGACTTACACATGTGCATGTTTATAGGCATGTTGCATGTAGTTTAATATTGAACAAAATTCCCCTTTTCAGTAGATTTCTCCTTGAACATTTGTCAACTCTATATTAGCTTCTTTCTTTCTTATTTCTAAACCACTTTGTACTATAACTAAACTCTATATGGTTTCTCAAAAGTTAATTTCTTTACTATAACTTAACTCTATAATTCTTCTAATTTTTTTTATCATATTATACTCTAAGTAAACAAAATATCATTTTTCCATAATAAATCATGTTTTTTTTCTTATTTTTAAATAGTATTTAAGCTTAGTTAAAGCCATAAATAAGTATTATCAAAACAAATTTAAATTTAACCAAAATTTAGTTTTAAAACTTACTAAGTAAAATAAGATTCTAGTAACTTTGACAGTGTTTGGATAAGTATAACATTCATTTTGGAATTTATGCTTTATATTAATCACTAAAATTAAAATATTAGAAAAAAGTCTTGACAAACCTTTAACCCGTTAGTTTTAAGTCAAATTTGGGTAACTGTAAAAGTTTTAATTTGCTTATATTAGAAAAAAGTCTTGACAAACCTTTTACCCGTTAGTTTTAAGTCAAATTTGGGTCACTGTAAAAGTTTTAATTTGCTTGCACAAAAGAAACCCATTATACTAATTTTCTTGCAATTTCATTAAAATCAAATTCTAAACATTGAATTGATACGATCAATTGTCTTGTATCATTCCTATTGTTCGTTTACAAAATGTAATATTTCCTGAAAACAATAAATTACATACAACATGTTTTGGTTGTAATGCGTTATGTTCAAGCTTACCAGTATAGCTCATTTAATTAAATAGACTACATTCATGTTGACATATTTAACTTGCTTACTTAAACTAACATGTAAACTGTATACGTGTTAAAAAAATAGAAAGAAATTACAACGATAACCCGCAACCTCATTTAGGGTTGTTTGTTTTTTCACAAAAGGTCTTCCGGTCCTCTTTAGTCTGCGCCGCGCAGACCACCCGCATACGTTTTGGTCTGCAGTATATTTGTTTTTTAGAAGACATTTCATTAAAAAATATATGCGCGTCCTCTTCTAACTGTAAGCATGTGATAACCTCTCCGCGCCTCTACCCAACCATCATAATATATCATATTCATTTTCCTCAAATCCTTACACCCTCCAGCCGCCCCACCCCCTCTCCTCCACCCGTTGCTCCATCCTTCTCTCCTCCACTCGTTGCTCCATCCTTCTCCCTCCACCGTCACTCCACCTTACTCCCCTCTACCGTCGCACCCATATCCTCCACCGCCCTCCACTTTCGCACTGTTTCTGCTACTGAGCACATCCGGGTACGTTTTTTTGTTATGATTCGATTTCTCTAGTTTTGTTGTTCGAAAATTGATGTATGTAGTATTTAATTCATGCGTATGTGTGTGATGGTTCTGATTTGTTGAAATTTTGTGCGAATTTCAGCAACCTACAGAAGTAAAAAAAAACAAACAATTTTTTTCTTATAGACTGCAGAGGTTTGGTCCACCTCTTATGCTACAGATGTAGTCCGCAGACTACAAATTTTTACCTCCGAAAAGACGAACAAGCAATACAAAGAACGAACACATTAGTAAACTTGTAAATCTACTTATGATCACAAGTGACAAGCAATACAAATACAAGTTGTTTGACGTAGTTGGGTTATATTAAGGGTGTTGCTTGTGACACCCCAGTCTATAACACCAACTCTATTAGTGTAATTATTACCTATAGCAACAATATTATCATTACTTAATTAATACCAATACTTAATTAACCTTTCTAATGACAACCGTAATCTTTTTTAAGTATCTCATTTTAATTTCATTCACTATGGACGTTAATCTAATTTTTGGAAAGCCATCATACATACTTTTTTAAATGCTCAAACACAGATAGATCTGGAAAATAAATATTTATTAATAATATTGATTATTTGATACCATTTACTATTTATAATATATTTGTAAATGGGTGAACAACAAATCAAACCATAGCAAAAAAAAAAAAAAGAGAACGTTTGAACAAAAGTTTGCACTTCAAAAACATATAAATCTTCGTTAGTTACTTTTAAAAGCCCAACGCCAACGTTCTCCGTTGCTTCAGACTTTGTTTGTTGACAATAGATTTTGAAGTATTAAAGGCAGAGAGGAACAAGAGATCAAATCTTGTTTCGTCAAAGAAAAAAACATTTGGTTGATTAAATACAAACATAAAAAAGTACCGTAAAAGAATAAAAATAAACTATGAATTAATATAATAGAAATATAAAAAAAGCAGACTAATGTATAGGTTAAAATATAAAAGATGACATAAATTAAACTAAAAGCACCATTTTAGTAAAAAACACTATTTTGGTAAATAATTTATCCATAAACATTAGTTTGGAAGAAAATTTTATATTTATGCTAATATTACAGCTTAACTTAAGAGGAAACATGAAGGAAAGAAAACCACTCTCAAGATCAAATCTTATTGGGCCGCATAGTCAAACTACAATTGGTTATGGGTGCTGAGAGAAAATGTGTGGACGGTATTTTAAATATCTTAAACATATGGTAGTGAAACGTGGAGGTTAAAAGTCACCTTAGTCGTGAGCAACCGGAACACGCCTTCCGTGTATGATGCGTGTGGGATGGATATGGGGTCGACCTGTCCACATTCACTCTTTTTGTAACCCCATCCCAACCCAATCACTCCCATAATACCCCCTGTTTTCTTATTATTATTATTATTATTATTCCTGCTCCAGATATGTGGTGGCTGTTTCGAAGACCAGGACCCTCTGGATTCTCCAAGAGTTCAACCGCCGAGCAGGTTACCGATGGAATTGACGCCTCTGGACTCACCGCCATTGTTACAGGTTCAACTTCGTGTTTTCTACTCATCATTTAGGTTAGGTGTCTAACATAAAACCCTATGAATGCGACGTTTCTAGCATTTTCTTGACATTTCTCTAAGCAAACAGGAATTTAATAATTGGTTACAGCAGCAAAATTTGGTCCAAAGCATTTTGGTAAGGCAAATTGAATCGTCCCAATAATAATAATAATAATAATAATAATTAATGCTGACTGAAGTGACATATGACGTGTAAGTAATTCAATTAATGGTATCTCATTCTTCATGAACAACACAAGCAGAGTTAGTTTCTTTAGTGGAGTGGGATTGTCGTCAATTTAAAATGCAATTTGCCTAGGTTTATTTGGATCAGCGATTAATGTTTGAACGCACAGGCGGATCAAGTGGCGTTGGCCGGGAAACAGCACGTGTGCTAGCTCTGCGTGGTGCACATGTGGTGATGGGAGTCAGGAATGTGGCTGCTGGCAAACAGGTTCAAGAAGCAATCATCAAAGAAATCCCAACAGCCAAAGTTGATGCAATGGAGTTGGATCTTAGTTCCATGGCATCTGTTAGGAAATTCGCCTCTGAATTTAATTCAACTGGTCGATCATTGAACTTGTTGATGTAAGATTATAAGCTTACTTTAAACCCTTATGGTCAAGTCAAACCAATCATATTTAAATTTAAGAAATAATATGATTTTGATTGCAAAATCAAACTCATTATTTCAGCATACCACCTTTTTTATTACAAAAGCTTAAGCTTTCTGTTTACGTTTCCATGTTGGTTTTGTTAAGAAACAATGCAGGCATAATGATGACTCCATTCTTGCTTTCCAAAGATAACATAGAACTACAGTTTGCCACCAATCATCTAGGTATGTTTCATGTGTGTTTTCTTCGGTTTTAAATCGTTTTTCAGCATTTCATTATGGTGGTTTATTGGCGAAAACCATGGTGTAAGCAGGTCACTTTCTTCTAACACATCTATTGCTTGACAATATGAAGAAAACGGCACGTAAAAGTAAGATAGAAGGAAGGATTGTCAATGTGTCTTCAGAGGCCCATAGGTTTGCTTATCCTGAAGGAATTTGGTTTGATAAAATTAATGATGAGAAACAGTAAGTTTTGTATCTTAAGATTGTTTCATTACACTTTTAGAATCACCACTCTCATTTATGGGGCTTGATTTTCCTTCAAAACAAGCACTCCATTATAAAGGGTTCATCACCTGTCAAAACGGGTGATGTGAAACACATTTCGTCCTAAATTGTTATTATTGTTATTATTATTATTATTAGCTTTTAACAAAGAATGACAAAAAATATATTGTTTCCGCACAATTTAACTTTTTTGAACAACTGTCTAGGAGATATTAGCATTGCACATACAACTTGGGATGACTTTTGATTCATTCGACACATTTCCTCGGACGCTAATTCTTTTTTTATTTTACTCTTTTGACCCGTTAGAGGTTAAAATCTGATTTACTTATTCATGAAAGGGCCACACTAATATCTTTTTCCTGTGCATTTGATATTATGTAGAGGTTGAACAAGTCACAATTTTACTTTTAACTTGATTAAATATCAAGCATATGGCCAATCAAAGCTAGCCAACATTCTACATGCTAATGAGCTTACAAGACATCTAAAGGTATAAGTTCCATGTTCATGAATTCCTGTAAATCAAACCTGTTTTGACTTTTAAAGTCAAACGGGTCGGTTATCAACTTCAAAACTATAAACATATTACAATAATCGTATCGAGTAACATGCTACAATTAGAAACAAAACTATGCTTGAAGTGAGGGTTATTTGTTACTTGAACAGGAGGGAGCAGAAATAACTGCAAATTCTCTTCATCCTGGGGTAATCTCAACAAACTTGTTCCGTCACGTTTTTAGTCCTCCCAGCTTTGCACAAGGTAATGTTTCTTGAATATTTGCCACAAAAGGAAAAAGAATAATATGAACTTATATTACCTTACAAATCTTGCTTATGGTACCGCTATGTTTAAAATGCAGGTCTTGTTAGCAAGCTCAGCAGCCTTCTAATGAATAATGTACAGCAGGTTAGTAATTTAGCCAACTTGAGCAGGCTAAGTGAGTAACTATTTTTTTCCTTAAACTGATTTGTTATTAGAATTATATTGATATGAATTAAATACGTGCTTTTGGATGTAATTTGTAAGCATTTAAAAATCATAATAACTTTGGGTTCATTTTCGACCATTTGACCCCCTTATAACCTATTCAGTAAAGTGTCCCATTAGACTATAATGATTGGTCTCCTTGTCAAATCAGTTTAATGCTTACAAATGGTCGAAAATGAACCCGAAGTTATTATGATTTTTAAATGCTTACAAATTACATCCAAGAGCACGTATTTAATTCATATCAATATAATTCTAATAACAAATCAGTTTAAGGAAAAAATAGTACATGCACAATCATTCTTGATTTGGTATGTTTTAAGCAAGATAGTCGTTTATTTTGTGAGTCGGTTTGAAATTCAAAGTTAATTATGTTGTAGGGGGCAGCGACAACATGTTATGTGGCACTGCACCCACAAGTGAAAGGGGTTAGTGGTGCATATTTTTCAGATAGTAACTTGGCGAAAACGACAGAGCTCGCTAAAGATGTTGATTTGGCCAAGAGATTGTGGGATTTTAGCATGACTTTAATCAAGTAAAACTTTGACCCAATTGTTCATCTGTTACCAAGTTGACTATGAATAAATCTATGTAAACAATTATTCACATTATATTTTTCTAGATAGATAGTGAGAGAGATTACAATCAATTTTATGTAGAGAACTGCCCTGATCCACTTAAGCACTTCTATGTAGTGCATGTCCGATAAGTGGTTGATGTGTTACATATGTATTTATAATCTATATGGTTCTTACAATTCTCTACTTGATTATGTATAGAACGTCCCATGTATGCTGCATGTATGTATGCCAAAGGCGAGGCATTAATGAAAACCCACCTCCGAATAAGATCATAGATCAAGGATTCGACATCCTTATAGCCCCATTTTCAATTAAAATGAATGAGTCACACCTTATAAAGGATTCAGATCCAAGGATGGTTTGAAGTTCACTTTGTCCCTAAGAAGCAAGTGAGAAACAGAATCAGCCAACACCACGTCTCCACCAAATTGCCTCTTGGCTCGAAACATATCAGGGACGGGATCATGATAGGATATGTTTGTGGATTTTGAGATCTCGTGCAGGTATACAGACTGGTTAACATGATGAAATGGGATATTGGTTGGCGGAGTTGAAGTGCCTGAAGCGGATTGTGGGCTAGATATGGGTGATGGGGACATCCTTGAATGTAAAAGCGGGCTTCCGATCGGTGACACGGGACACGATACATTCCTTGGAGTTTGAATATCGCTACAAATATGATACAAGAACTAGTCTGTAAGCCGTGCAAACTTATAAAGTTATAGTCAAATGGAGACAAACCTGAAAATAAAACCGGGTCTTGGCACTCTAAATGAATTAGTAGCAGCAAGCCTCTTTGAATTCAATGCTTGCTGATTTCTTGGATGTCCAATTCCCTGAAAAACATTAATGAACATTCCCTTTTATTAGTCCAAAAAACCAATCACCCTGAGAGATGTAGCTGAGCAATAGTCGGTCTTGACCTACTCAACCACACTGAACAGCCATACATGCAGGCAAGTTTGAACACTTATCTACGTCAAAAACACTATGTCCACTAGGGGTGTCAATCGTGTCAGGTTGGTAGAATGATGGGTTAAACTAGAACACGGTCCATATTTTTATTCATGCCAAAAACATCAACCCTAACCGGCACATGCTTAGAATCACATAACCTAAACACGACCTGTTTAACCCATTTATCTAAATGTGTCAAACGGGTTGACGGATAGGCGGGTAGTAATCAAGTTTTAGACGTGTTAATCGAGTTGGTGGGTTGTACAAAAACATGTTAAACAGGCTAGCATGTCGACAACACGACCTGTTAAGATATAACAAGCCCAAACCTGATTATACTCACGTCATGTCGGATATTGCCACCCCTACTGTCTACAGATATGAACATACTTTTTGAATATCATATTATAAAGTCAGTTTCTAGGTATAAAAATCATGGAAACTAAGATAAAAACAAAAGTATAGGTAAAAGCAGGTTGAGAGATTTTACCCCATTTGAAAAGGCAGGTGGATCAGATGGGTCAGAATATGGCACAGGAGCCTCATTTTTCACAAAAGAGTGACCCAACAACTGAGTAGCCGTAGGACGACACAGCGGACTTCTCTGTAGACATTGTCTTACAAAATCCTTCCCTTCATCTGAGAGATGATCAGGTATAACCGGGAGTTCTTTACTGTTTCCGATCTTGAACAAGGCAGCAACCTATAAACCAATATATACTGTCTACATTATGGGTTGGAATCATGTTAAATAAGTTCAGTTTTGACACTACTGACCCCTTCATGTTGGCTCCAAGGTGGCTTTGTCGTTGCCATTTCTATAACGGTACACCCAAGACTCCATATGTCGACAGCAAGGTTGGAACCATTGCTATTCTTGATGATCTGTGTTGATATATAAAACTATTAAAAAAATACAAAATTTTTTTGGAGGCCAAGAAGAACAATATGCTGACCTCAGGTGCCATCCAGTAAGGACTTCCTTTAAATGACAATGGACATGTGTTCCCTGTGATCTGCAATGTTTATGGATGTCATAATAACATTGGTATACATGTAACCTCAATACTCTTTCAAAAGTATAATGTATATCTTACATATTATTAACTAGAGGTGGCAAAATGTCAAAATGAGTTCGTCTCAAAGGGTAATTCTTTAGTATGGGTCAAAAGAACTTGGGTGGCATGTCAAATGTGATTACAGATTCACAGACATTATATTATTACAAAAATATACTCTTATTAATACATTAAATGATTTAGGAGGTGGTGTATGAGGTAAATATACACTCAAGGCGTTCCGATGTTTTACCCATTTGAAGCGTTACAAGTAAATGGGTCAAAACGGTCACCTCTATCATTAATAGATAACATAAACTTACATGCTTTGCCATTCCAAAGTCTGCCAACTTGACTCGGCCATTTGGGTCAACAAGGATATTTGCTCCTTTAATATCCCTGCAAGCCCTAAATTTTAGTTATGCTGAAGAAGAAATGCACAAAGAATAGGGTTTTGCATATTGATTAACCTATGAACGGTATTCTTAGCATGTAGATATGCTAGCCCTGACAAGATTTGTTGGGTGTAATTTCGGATTGCCAGCTCACCAAATTGTCCAAAATTTTGAAGAAGTTTATAAATGGAACCACCCGATACATATTCCAAATATATATAAAGTTTGTCATCCACCTATTGTAACTCAAGGGTCAGGGAAATCAATATAAAGAATCAAAAGATCTTCAAAAACAAGAAATGAATTAATAATCTGTCTAGTGTTTATGAGGAATGAAACTTGCCATTTCAGACCCATAATAGCGGACGATATTTGGATGGTTTAACCGGCTCAATAAAGAAACTTCCTGCCAAATTTGGAAAAATGTAACCGTATATGAGTATGGAAGACATGAGAAGATGTGAGAAATAGAAACTACTAAAATACATACTTGGCTCAACTGTTTTGCACTTTCCTTTGACTTTGCATCATCAGAAAACAATGTTACTTCCTTCATAGCACACATTTCCCCGCTTTCGCTACACCAGCAACATAATCCCAGTTAAAAACAACCCTCAATAAGGAAATAATTAAATGCCATAAAAGGCTCTGGGCCATTTTCGACCCATTTATGCATACAAATAGGTCGATTTCGGTTGTGTTAGATGTTTAATGGGTTAGGCAGAAAGATTAAACTATAAGGAGACTGAGTCAAGGGGGGTTAAAAGCCATTTAAATGCATACAACCTTCAAAAGCAATATGTATATAGAAAATGTTAAGATGATTATCGTAATAATATAGTCGTGTGATCAATTTTAACACTATATAGAAGAATATGAAAATGTTTGTGGGTTGGTCCAACCACTTTTATCCAAACAAATAAATTACCCACGACCCACCCAATTTGCCACCACTAAAACAACAAGAAAGGAAAAGGAAAAACGGACCATTACCTGTTGAAACCGACATAAACATGCCCAAACGAGCCTTTACCCAACAGACTCCCCTTCTTCCATCTATTATCGGGTCGTCCTGGACTTCGTGGTACAGAAGGTGATGTAGCTGCCGAATTTGACTGAGAGAAAGGTAAAGAATTAGAAATCGTGACCGGAGGAAGTGGTAACCGGTGACTTCTTTGTTTTACATCTTCCGGTCGTGACTCAATAGCTCTTGGATGAAGTGGTGTGACTGCACCACTATGGATTCTAGAGCTAGGGCCTGGACTCGTCATCTTGGGACTAGGAAGGGGAGAATATTCAGGGCTAGGGCTACCCCTGCTGGGTTGCCAAAAGAGCCCCGCCATGTCACCACCCATAGAGTTCTGACCCGACCCAGGGCTCGAGCAGTGGCCCGACCCAAGCAAAGGTTTAGTGGAGTAGAAAGCAGTGTTTATGACTTGCTCGGTTCCGAATGCTCGTAACGGGCTTCTAGAAGGGCTTGATATCGAGCTGTCTGGAGCACTGAAGAATGGTTTCATTCTAGAAGGTGAAGAAGATATATGATTATCGAAAAGATGATCTGGTGGTTTTACTACATCTCTCGAGTGGATTTTTCTGGCAGGCAACTGATCCTTAACAATCATACTTCAACAAAAATAAAAGTTAGTTTTTGATATCAAGTAATTACAATATGATTTTTCAAAATGTAAAATAAATTAAGCATACTTCAAAGGGCTGCCAGCTGTTGTTCGACTCCCAGTATCATAATCAGATGCCAACGGGCTAAGCTGACTAGAGTCAGGTGGATCATCACTATCGCTATAACATTCACTAAAAACCGATTCCGCTCCATCCAAATCTGTGGCATCTGGCCTGGCCTGTGTGTATCCAGTATGCTGGAGTGGAAGAAACGGTGACGATTTGGACCCCTTTTCTTGTCTCGTTTTTCCAGATACACTGATGCTCGACTCAGTTCGAGCCACACGGGACGGGTGAGAAACTGGAAGCGGGAGTGGTTGAGCCTGTGGTCTTTCTTGGAAACTTTGACATCTAGCCACAAGTTTGGATTCTTTGGAAGGTGAAACTGACCTGGATAGAGACCCGAGCTCTGAAACTGTGTCCCTACAACCTCTCCCTGATCTGTTGGTTGTTTTTTTATCAGAAGGGATTCTAAACTTTCGAATTGTCTCAATAATACTCTCCTTAATTGTCTTCTTCTTTGGACTTCTTGATGATGACTTACCCCACCATGAAGGCATAGTTTCTGATATTATACAGGAAAATGGCACCCAAAGTATAATCAGTCAAATCCCTTGATATGAGGTTACTCAGTGTCTCTCATCCTGTTATGCTTCTCTGGTCTGGTCAAACTTTATGCTTTACATGGAGTGACTTCTAAAATATAAAACATCAAAGAAAAGATGGATCCATCAGTGAATACAAACATATGAACCAAAGATTAAAAAGTGTGGTTAAATCTCTGCTGCAAAGGTTAATTTCAAGAACACTTGAATGACAAGTTTCGTGGCAAAAACTTTGATGCTGAAAAAGTAAAAGGGATAAAACAAGCACATGTCCTTACTTACAACCTATATGTCCATAAAACTGAAACAAACACAATCAATAGAGTGGTTTATCGTACCACAAAAACAAGCCTTTTATCCCGTATAAGTTGAACTTGAAAACTAGTTGGACCACAAACGATCGATGTTGTTGTGAAGTCTACCATCTACCCTAAAATCACCAATTCTCTATATGAGCCAGATGCAAGAGTGAGCTTAACATAAAACTCATGCATAAATCAAGCCAAGAATTATCTATTCGCTTCTCCTTAAAATGATCATCATATATACAAGATAAAGACACATCAAACACATATTCAAATCATTTATCCCAAAATGACCACAAACATCTTCATGCAAAGAAAGGAAAATCAAAACTAATCCTGTTAATCAGCATAACTATTCACATCTATTTCAACCAAATCTTAAGGCTCGATCTCCAATTCAATCCAGTGTTCATGAAAACTGAATTCAATCAAAAAGTTCATTCTGACGTCCCAAATTGAGCAAATTCAGTTTGTAAGAAACAAATTTTCATTAATAAAAACAAAAAATGACATTATTAACAAATTATGATCAGGTTAGCAACCAATTTGATCTATAGTGTCCAAAATGACAGCATTTGAAGATAGATCTACTACACAAGGTTAAACAGAGAATCGAACAAACAGACCTAAATGAGTACAATAGGAAATGCAATCAAAGATTATTAAACGAAATGGAACCTTACAGGATAAAGCATACGGTTGAGCAGGCAGATGAATGCGTGTGAATTAAGCTAGAAGACGAAGAAAAAGACAGTAAAAAGATTTTGGAATTGTGAGGTTTCCAAGTGATGTTCTTCGAGAATAAACTCTGAAAGCGAGAGCTAGTGAGACTTTTGTATAATCGAGGACAAATGAGTGGACTTGTGGTAGTCCCGTCCCCTCTTTATTTTTATGTCAAGGATGATGGACCAACTCATTATATGATTTTTTTCCTTAAATATATATAAATGTTTGAGTAAATTACACATTTTGTCCTTTAAGTTTACACCAATTTGAATCGTGTGTCCTTTATCTTTAAAAATTACATCGACCGTCATTTATTTGAAACTTTGCACACCGCATGTCCTTTATACTAACCTCCATTCATTTTCATAGTTAAAACCAACCATGTGCCCTCACATGAGGGGCAAAACTGTTATTTTATCATTTATATTTAATTTACGTGTATTATCCTTAAAAAAATCCCATATTTATATATATAGGAAGAGGATAATGAGAAAACTATATATAAATGAGAAAACTAAAAAACTACCAAAAAAAGCCTAAAAACATACCAAATTTTTTTTGTTTTTTTAATAAAAATCGCTATTTTAATATATATAAAAAACTTTAAAAAATAAAAATTAGCACTACACATGTGCATTATATGTATATGTTGCACATGCAATTTAAGGTTTTTTTTGGGGTGGGTGGATTAGGGGGTTTAGGTTTTTTCGTAATAATGCACATGTGTAGTATTTATTTTTAAATTTTCATATAACAAAAATAGCGAAATTTAATAAAATAATTATAAAAAAGATGGTGTGTATTTAGGCTATTTTTGGTAGTTTTTTAGTTTTCTCATTTAAACTAAGTTTCAAAATTCCTAATAAACAATCATTGTCATTATATATATATATATATATATATATATATATACATATATATATATACACACATGTATGTGTGATATTTTTCTAATCTATTTATGTATTTTTATGATTTGATACATGTTAAAAGTAATTTACATATCTGTAATAAGCAAATTATACATACGCGTTATAAGTAATAACATATATGTAAAAAAAATAGTTTACATATGTGGAATATAAAATCTCATATATAAAATGATAAAACGATAATTTTACCCCTCATGTAAGGGGCACATGATTGGTTTTAACCATGAAAATGGATAGAGGTTAGTATAAAGGACATCCGGTGTGCAAAAGTTTCAAATAAAGGACACTTGATGTAATTTCTAAAGATAAAGGACACACGATGCAAGTTAGTGTAAAGTTAAAGGACAAACCATGCAATTTACTCTAAATGTTTGTTTATAAGCAATGCTCACCGAAAGAGGTTAATCTTAATGATAAGGAACAACTTGTTGATGGCAGGTTGTTAATATTAAAGTGTTTATTGTTGACGATTTGTAATGATAAAAGATTAAGTTGCAACTCATGCCTATTTAATGAAGACGTCAAAGGAGTTTAATGTTGAATGGTGTTACTACTATTTAGAACGTTTGTTCCTCCAAATGTTAAAAGAAAGGTTAAAGGCAAGCTACTGCTGAGATTGTGTGTACTCGGGCTTCATATAGCGCCAAAGGGATGCAACATGCCCCATAGCGCCACACCACACCGTCCCCCGGGACACTATACAACCAAAATTCAGTTTCTCGCGAAGGAGATAATGGACTGATGGTGAACAATTCAAGAAAAAGGACCGTTTGACAACGGTGAATTAGAATAAAAAAATTTAATTTCCTTAACTCTATATATATATATATATATATATATATATATATATATATATATATATATGCATACCCTTTTAATAAATAAACCCCACACAAAATCCATTCTACATCCAATCAACTCATCAAAAACACTCTTTACAAGTTTTTCGCCTCCATCGGAAGATTCGTTCATCGATCCGTACCAAAGATTCTTTTTCCTTACGAAGAAGTCGCGGAGGAGGAAGAAACGGTTACGAGTGCGTGTGCCCTTGCGATTAACGCCTTGCAACATGTTAATCGTTCTCCCTCGCGCCCGATCTTGAGGAGGGAATATGTTGTGCGAGACCGTGTAGCCGCAAATGATCGCTTAATGAAAGATTATTTCGATCCTACACCGGTTCAGGGCCCTGGTGTTTTTAGGCGCTGATTTTGAATGAGAAAAAGGTTATTTTTACGCATTAACAAAGATTTGGAGGATAAGTATGACTACTTTAAGCAAAAATCAACGCGAGAGGATGTCTAGGATTCACATCGATTCAAAAGTTAACTTCCGCGTTACGTGTACTCGCCTACGAAAACACGTACGACACCAACTGCGAATATTTGAAGATGGCAAATGTAACATTTGTAAAAATCGGGTCTCCAAAACCCGCTCCGTTTTGTAATCTTGTACCAAGTTATAAAAGTTGCGTTAATTATTTATGATTATTTTGAGTTAAAACGAAACATAATTAATAAATAAACTAAACTATAAAAATTATATTTGATAAAAAGTTAAAATAAAACAAATAAAAAATATTTGAAGCTGCCGGGACTCGAACCCGGGTCAGCTGAGTCGCTACAACGACTTAACATCCATTCCCTAAACCACTCCGCCACAAAGTGTTTTCTGATAACTCTAGGAAAACAAATGGAACTTATACACAAACTCAATTTAACCGATGATGCCATCTGAATAACGGTAATCGGCAAACCAATCGCCAAATCGTTGTTAATTCACTTGTTCAGCTTATAACCGATGTATTACGGTTTCTAATCAAGTTAAAATTGATTGAAACTTTAAGTCTTATCATTTCGGCTTTTGAAACCGAAAATTTATCAAAGCTCTGATTTAACTCAAGCTTCAGACCTTTCTCGCGATTCAGAACTATCACAACAATACTCAATTTCATTTTCGTCGCATTTTTGAACCATAAGATCTTCTGAAACAGTTCGCCGGAAAATTTCTGCAAGCCACCGGAAAACCGGGACTCACATTCTCACGGTAATTCCTTCGACTCTTTCTGTTTAAAACATGTAATTAATCAGTCTCTAACACAACTCCATCATCAGAATCGATCCTAGTCAATGTTTATCAAAAATCTTATCTTCGCCGGAAAATCTCTGAGACTGCCGGAATCACACTGTGAACTGGTATGATATCCTAAACTTCTTTTAAACCTTGTTTAAGTGACTCAACTTTATGAATAATCGATCAACGCTGTTAATTGGTTTCAACAGCCGGAATTCATTTCCAGTACCGACGAACCTCCGCCGGATTTCTGTGATAACATCAATCGGTATATTCTTTTCCTTAAACTCTCTCCATTCTCTACTTTTGAATTACTGTTAATGTCTGAGAACTTTGTAAATCACAAATCAATCATAACCAGTCGAATTATGCTGTCTGTGTAAATCGGCGAAGAAGATGAAGTTATAACAGAACATAAGATTTATTAAAAACGGTATTTTTAACGGGTTAGACACACAGTCCAGCGGTGGACTGTGTGCAAATTTCACACACACGTCTCGAGTTCGATCCTTGTTACGCGCACGCCTTGTGTAATAACATGCCTTTTTGATCAAGAACTAAACCGGGTCAAAACAGATAGTTGTTAAGTATAATAAAAACCAAGAATATAACCGGGTTAGACACACAGTCCAGCGGTGGACTGTGTGCATCATGAACTTCACGTCGCGCGTTCGAATCTCGTCACGAGCACCGGTCCAATTGAATTAAAACGTTTTTGCAAATAAAGGAATTTTCGGTTAATTCAAATAAGTATATAAGTATAATTAAAAACGAGTTTATAACGGGTTAGACACGTAGCTCAGTTGGTAGAGCTACGTGCACGCGAACGGAAGGTCGCCGGTTCGAATCCCACTCGGCGCAGAATTATCCGCTGACCGAACCGGTCAACGGTCAACGGTCAACACTTAAAAAATAATATTTTTTTTATATTTTTATTTGTTTAATTTAATTTAAAAATCAATTAAAAATACTTAAAAATAACATTTTTAAATATAGAAAATAGCCATAAACTCACAAAAATATATCTAAAAATTTCATTAAAATCCTTAATAAAATCCATCCATCTATTATATTTTTCCATTATTATTTAGGTTAGTATTCCTTGTCGATCCGCTCATCTAGATCGTGCGCATCTCACCATCTCCAATTCAACACACCCAATGTGAGTGAACCTTTCAAATTCCCCGTTTCAATCACGTTTTTGGGGTGTATCATGTGTCTTTGTTTATATACATATTATAACTAAACTATTGTGCATACATCATATCATGACATGTGTATTTAGTTTATTGCTGTTAAGTAGTTATTATTGGATGCAAATTATTATTTCAGTACATGCAATTGCCGAGGCCGCCGCTCCCCATTTATGAGGTTTGAGCTTGTTCCCCATTTTATTATGCGGTTGAACCTGGCGTGCCCGCAACGATCGGCTCTGTTTGATTGAGCCTTGATCGCACAGTTCATTTTACATTTCAGTACATGCAATACGATCGGCTCCGTTTGATTGAGCCTTGATCGCACAGTTCATTTTACATTTCAATACATGCAATACGATCGGCTCCGTTTGATTGAGCCTTGATTGCACAGTTCATTTATGTTAGTTATCATATGATATTGGTATGTTCATGTATGCTATCAAGTGTTATTGTATGTTATAATTGTAACTGCTATTTGCCAATGCTTGATTACTTACATTTGCTCTTTTATGATTATGCACAATATTTCATTGATAAACTAACCATAAAAATCATTATCAAATGTTTATCTAATAAGGTTCACTCGCCAACTTATGTTGACCAAAAAACTCCCATTTTACACATGATACAGGTGAACCAGCAGCAGCTAGGAACACATAGGACCTGGATTAGAAGAATAAACGATTTAGTATTGGGATTGTTATGTTTGGTTATTTTCCTTTGTATTGAATGAACATGTTTGGATGTTTGAAAATGTAACTTTGACTTTATTAATTATGAAACATAATAGTAAATGTCATGTGCTTTGGTGATAACCCAATTATGCCCCGACTCATATTTCCGCTGCGGGTCGGGGTGTGACAGATTGGTATCAGAGCTTGACTATAGGGATATAGGATAGGTTATTAGACCCTTAGAGCCTATACTATAGTCGATTAGAAACTTATAAGAATTTTGTGTGTTATATGCCAAATTTCATGATGTTTATATGTTTTATGTTAAATGTTACATTTGATATTGTACAAGCATGTTCATAAGTATGTATTATCAAATAATGCCTATCATGAAATCGTATGATCATAACATATCACATCCATGAAAGCATTCACCACATCATGATTGATTTTACAATGATTTACGTGTTTTCAAATCTCATCAAAGTGAGTTCTCTTGACGGGCATGTAGTAACCGGAAGGGTACTAGTACCGGTAGTCGGAACGTCCTGTCTAGGCTGGCATTCGTATAAATCCAAAATAAAGGACCAGTTTGCCTACCTGGGGACTAACGATGAGAGTACGAAGTACCTATTAGGCCAAAGCATGCTATACCAAACGTCGTGTGAGCTAATCCCACTTTGAGTTGTCATTGTGTCTACACCTGGACACGTTCCGACCAAACATCTCATGAACATATTTTGTAGTTTGCATTCGGGGGATGCGAGTGTTAAATTGCCAATACTAATGTGAATCCTACCAAGTCAATAGCCATGGGGGCCCACATGACTATGTAGGTGAAGGTATGGGGGACATTTGAGGCCCAACATGAGCGAACCCAAGACATCCTATGGATGTAGTTGCATTATTGATATTTATGTTATTTTCATTTTCTTAAAGACACATGACACCTAAAAAGATACAATAAACTCACAATCTTCTCATTTTATGATCCTGTAGATGTCATCTAGACAGCATCGAAGGGGTAAAAGATCGGGAAAGACTCAGGAACGTTTGGCCACACATATCGCGAATCAAATGGCCACGATATTGCCTGACATCGTGGTACAAGTACAACAAGCCCTTGCTGCAAATCCTACTAACCCTCCTCAACAACAGGACCAGAACATCGACAACCCTCCTACCATCAAATGCTCTTACAAACATTTTAAGTCATGTGATCCTCCAAAATTCGAAGGGACTGAGGGAGTCACTGCTCTCCTACATTGGTTCGAGGAGATGGAAAACGTTTTCTTAAACTGCGATTGTCCTGAGGATCGCAAGGTTCGTTACGCCACCGGGAGACTACTTGGTGTAGCTCTCACTTGGTGGAATACTGAAAAAGGGAAGAGGGGAACTGAAGATGCGATGGCCTTAACTTGGGAGGAGTTAAGGGAAATCATGACTAGGCGTTTCTGTCCTAGAAGTGAAATTAAGAAGTTGGAGGATGAATTTCATGCCTTAAAGCAAAAAGAGGGTGATCACTCTACTTACAACAAGAGGTTCTTGGAGTTGAACCAAATGGTTCCAAACTTATTCACTCCAACCTATCGTCTGATCGAACATTATATTCGAGGACTTCCCTCGAAAATTCAAGATTCGGTTCTCAGCGTTTCACCGGTAACACTCTAAGCTGCCATGGAGTTGGCAACTGAACTGACCGAAAACCGAATTCGCAATGGGAAGTTCAAAGAAGAGAAGAAGAAAGCCCCTGTTGAGGGACAAACCTCAAACCACCCCAATCCTTCCTCTAAGTTTGCTAACAAGAGGAAGCGTAACACCAGGAATTTTGCAGTCACCCAAACCAACACCCCAATTCCTGCTGCACCCATCACTCAAGTCACTCCTTCACCCGCGCCATACAGAAGACCCTACACAGGCCCATTACCAAAATGTAACCGTTGTCAGTATCACCACTCCCCTGATCATCCTTGCCAATACTGCACCGGCTGCGGTCGCGCAGGACATACTGTTCAAAACTGCCGCACGCTTCAACGAACAAACCGCCACCAACCTTTAACCCAAACCCACCAACAGTTAATGGGTCAAGCACAACAACAACTACCATTTCCACCCACCCAACATTTAGCCCAAACATACTATCAACCCAATTACCCTATGGGCCAACCTATGCGGGCTTGTTTCAATTGCGGCGACCCAAGTCATTTCAGAAACACATGTCCAAGGCTGGTGAATATTATTCATGCTCAGGCCCAAGCCAACCCTGTGAATCAAGCGAACCAAGCTCCTCCACCTGCTAGAGGAAGAGCTTTCAATATTAACGCGAACCAGGCCAGAGCTGACGGCAATGTGGTCAACGGTACGTTTCTTATAAATGGTAGATATGCCTCTATGTTATTTGATACTGGTGCGGATAGAAGTTTCGTGTCATTAGAATTTGAACCTATCTTAAGCAAAAATCGGGATAAGCTCGCGGAATCCATAACGGTGGAAGTTGCGGACGGAAAACCAGTTTCATTAGACTCTATTTTACGCAACTGTACACTTACCTTAAACGACCGATTTCTCAGTCGACCTTATTCCTATGAAGCTGGGAAGTTTCGACATCATAATCGGTATGGATTGGCTCAGTTAACATCATGCGGAAGTTGTATGTCGTGAAAAATTTATTCGTATTCCTCCAAACGGTCAGACTCTTCGAATCATTGGAGAAACCTCGTCGAAAGGGCTCAACTTAATGTCTTGTCTTCAAGCTCAAAAATACCTTCGCAAGAATTATGTCGCGTTCTTAGCCCATATCATCAAGAAGGGGACCGCAGAGAAGAAACTTGAAGATATTCCTGTAGTAAAAGATTTTCCACAAGTTTTTCCTGACGACATTTCAGGACTTCCTCCAATCAGAGATGTCGAATTCCGTATTGATCTTATACCTGGTGCTACACCAGTTGCAAAATCTCCATATAGGTTAGCCCCCTCTGAAATGCAAGAGCTAGCCAGTTAATTGCAAGAGTTGACTGACAAGGGATTCATACGTCCCAGCTCATCGCCTTGGGTTGCACCTGTCCTTTTTGTAAAGAAGAAAGATGGATCTTTTCGTATGTGCATCGACTACAGAGAGCTCAACAAGTTAACCATCAAAAATCGATATCCTTTACCTCGCATAGATGATCTTCTTGACCAACTACAAGGTGCCAGCTGCTTTTCGAAAATCGATCTTCGATCTGGCTATCATCAGCTTAGAGTGTATGAAGAAGACATCCCTAAGACTGCTTTTCGAACTCGTTATGGCCACTATGAATTCATGGTTATGCCGTTTGGATTAACCAACGCACCAGCTGTCTTCATGGACCTAATGAACAGAGTCTGCAAACCTTACCTTGATCGATTTGTTATAGTTTTCATCGACGATATTCTTATTTACTCAAAATCTAAAGCTGATCATGAGCGTCATCTTCGACTCGTTCTTGCACTTCTAGAAAAGGAAAAGCTTTATGCCAAGTTCTCTAAATGTGAATTCTGGTTAAAAGAGGTGCAATTTCTCGGACATGTAGTCAATGATAAAGGAATACATGTTGACCCTTCAAAGATCAAAGCAGTTCAAGAATGGCAAGCTCCACGTACACCAACTGAAGTAAGGTCTTTTCTTGGACTTGCTGGCTATTATCGTCGGTTCATTTCAAACTTCTCTCGCATTGCTGTGCCACTCACGGCTTTAACCCATAAGGGAAAACCATTCGTATGGGGACCCAAGCAAGAAGAAGCTTTTCAAACTCTTAAACAAAAACTTTGTGATGCACCAATCCTCACTCTTCCCGAAGGTTGTGATGATTTCGTAGTCTATTGCGACGCGTCAGGGCAAGGATTAGGTTGCGTTCTTATGCAAAGAGGAAAAGTCATAGCTTATGCCTCAAGGCAACTCAAGACACATGAAAAGAACTACACCACTCATGACCTAGAACTTGGAGCCGTTGTATTCGCTCTTAAGATATGGAGACATTATCTCTATGGTACTAAGTGTGAAATATACACTGACCACAAGAGTCTTCAATATATCTTTAATAAAAAAGAGTTAAATATGAGACAACGAAGATGGGTCGAACTCCTAAATGATTACGACTGTGAAATTAGATACCACCCTGGTAAAGCAAATGTGGTGGCTGATGCACTTAGTCGAAAGGGTTATGCGAACTCCATTCATCTTCTATGTTCGCAAATTATAACCGATATTAAAGATCAAATTTGAGAAGCTCAACACGTTTCGATAACAGAAGAAGATGTACGAAAAGAGATGTCCTGTGGAGCCGAGCTTAAACTTGAAACTAAATCGGACGGTATTCTGTATTACCTAGATCGTATCTGGATTCCTAACCACAACAATCTTCGTGAAACTCTTATGAATGAAGCTCACAAAACGCGATATTCTATACACCCAGGAGCCGATAAGATGTATCAAGACCTACGATACACCTATTGGTGGCTTGGAATGAAGAAAGATATTGCCGTTTTTGTTTCCAAGTGTCTTACATGTTCAAAGGTGAAGGCTGAACACCAAAGACCCTCAGGACTTCTAGTCCAACCGGAAATACCTGTATGGAAGTGGGAAAATATAACCATGGATTTCATTACCGGGTTACCTCGCACTTCTGGTGGGTATGACACTATATGGGTGATTATAGACCGACTTACAAAATCAGCTCACTTTATTCCTATTCGAGAAGATTTCAAGAACGAAAAGCTTGCTCGTATTTATATCAACGAAATCGTAAGCCGACATGGGGTACCATTAAGTATTATTTCTGATCGTGATGGTCGTTTCACCTCACGAACATGGCAAGCAGTACAATCCGCTATGGGCACTCGATTAGATCTCAGTACCGCCTATCATCCTCAAACTGATGGACAGTCTGAGCGCACCATTCAAACTCTTGAGGATATTCTTAGAGCATGTGTCATAGACTTCAAGGGAAATTGGGACGCCCACCTACCGTTAGTTGAATTTTCGTACAACAACAGCTATCATTCGAGCATCGGCATGGCACCTTTTGAAGCCTTATATGGTCGAAAGTGCCGATCTCCTGTTTGTTGGCACGAAATTGGGGAAGCACAAATTACTGGTCCAGAATTGATCCAAGAAACCACAGACAAGATTCATCAAATCCGAAACAATCTTCTAGCAGCTCAAAGTCGTCAAAAGAGTTATGCAGATAAACGACGGAAGCCCTTGGAGTTTAACATTGGTGATCATGTGCTTTTAAAAGTATCACCGTGGAAGGGAGTAGTTCGTTTTGGTCAAAAGGGAAAGCTAGCACCACGTTATGTAGGACCTTTCAAGATACTCGAAAGAGTAGGTCCTGTAGCATACAAGCTTGACCTACCGGAAGAACTCGACAGGATTCATCCCACGTTCCACGTGTCGAACTTGAAGAAGTGCCTCGCTGATGAGCACCTCCATATTCCGCTGGAAGATATTCAGATTGATGAATCCATGCATTTTATTGAAAGACCAGTGGAGATCAAGGACTACGGAGAAAAGCGTCTTCGACGAAGTCGCATTCCAATTGTTAGGGTACGCTGGGAGTCGAAATGGGGACCCGAGTTTACTTGGGAACGTGAAGACTCAATGCGTGAAAAATACCCGCATCTTTTTCCTACTACTTCAACTATTTAAATTTCGAGACGAAATTCCTAAAAGTAGGGGATACTGTAACATTTGTAAAAATCGGGTCTCCAAAACCCGCTCCGTTTTGTAATCTTGTACCAAGTTATAAAAGTTGCGTTAATTATTTATGATTATTTTGAGTTAAAACGAAACATAATTAATAAATAAACTAAACTATAAAAATTATATTTGATAAAAAGTTAAAATAAAACAAATAAAAAATATTTGAAGCTGCCGGGACTCGAACCCGGGTCAGCTGAGTCGCTACAACGACTTAACATCCATTCCCTAAACCACTCCGCCACAAAGGGTGTTTTCTGATAACTCTAGGAAAACAAATGGAACTTATACACAAACTCAATTTAACCGATGATGCCATCTGAATAACGTTAATCGGCTAACCAATCGCCAAATCGTTGTTAATTCACTTGTTCAGCTTATAACCGATGTATTACGGTTTCTAATCAAGTTAAAATTGATTGAAACTTTAAGTCTTATCATTTCGGCTTTTGAAACCGAAAATTTATCAAAGCTCTGATTTAACTCAAGCTTCAGACCTTTCTCGCGATTCAGAACTATCACAACAATACTCAATTTCATTTTCGTCGCATTTTTGAACCATAAGATCTTCTGAAACAGTTCGCCGGAAAATTTCTGCAAGTCACCGGAAAACCGGGACTCACATTCTCACGGTAATTCCTTCGACTCTTTCTGTTTAAAACATGTGATTAATCAGTCTCTAACACAACTCCATCATCAGAATCGATCCTAGTCAACGTTTATCAAAAATCTTATCTTCGCCGGAAAATCTCTGAGACTGCCGGAATCACACTGTGAACTGGTATGATATCCTAAACTTCTTTTAAACCTTGTTTAAGTGACTCAACTTTATGAATAATCGATCAACGCTGTTAATTGGTTTCAACAGCCGGAATTCATTTCCAGTACCGACGAACCTCCGCCGGATTTCTGTGATAACATCAATCGGTATATTCTTTTTCTTAAACTCTCTCCATTCTCTACTTTTGAATTACTGTTAATGTCTGAGAACTTTGTAAATCACAAATCAATCATAACCGTCGAATTATGCTGTCTGTGTAAATCGGCGAAGAAGATGAAGTTATAACAGAACATAAGATTTATTAAAAACGGTATTTTTATCGGGTTAGACACACAGTCCAGCGGTGGACTGTGTGCAAATTTCACACACACGTCCCGAGTTCGATCCTTGTTACGCGCCACGCCTTGTGTAATAACATGCCTTTTTGATCAAGAACTAAACCGGGTCAAAACAGATAGTTGTTAAGTATAATAAAAACCAAGAATATAACCGGGTTAGACACACAGTCCAGCGGTGGACTGTGTGCATCATGAACTTCACGTCGCGCGTTCGAATCTCGTCACGAGCACCGGTCCAATTGAATTAAAACGTTTTTGCAAATAAAGGAATTTTCGGTTAATTCAAATAAGTATATAAGTATAATTAAAAACGAGTTTATAACGGGTTAGACACGTAGCTCAGTTGGTAGAGCTACGTGCACGCGAACGGAAGGTCGCCGGTTCGAATCCCACTCGGCGCAGAATTATCCGCTGACCGAACCGGTCAACGGTCAACGGTCAACACTTAAAAAATAATATTTTTTTATATTTTTATTTGTTTAATTTAATTTAAAAATCAATTAAAAATACTTAAAAATAACATTTTTAAATATAGAAAATAGCCATAAACTCACAAAAATATATCTAAAAATTTCATTAAAATCCTTAATAAAATCCATCCATCTATTATATTTTTCCATTATTATTTAGGTTAGTATTCCTTGTCGATCCGCTCATCTAGATCGTGCGCATCTCACCATCTCCAATTCAACACACCCAATGTGAGTGAACCTTTCAAATTCCCCGTTTCAATCACGTTTTTGGGGTGTATCATGTGTCTTTGTTTATATACATATTATAATTAAACTATTGTGCATACATCATATCATGACATGTGTATTTAGTTTATTGCTGTTAAGTAGTTATTATTGGATGCAAATTATTATTTCAGTACATGCAATTGCCGAGGCTGCCGCTCCCCATTTATGAGGTTTGAGCTTGTTCCCCATTTTATTATGCGGTTGAACCTGGCGTGCCCGCAACGATCGTCTCCGTTTGATTGAGCCTTGATCGCACAGTTCATTTTACATTTCAGTACATGCAATACGATTGGCTCCGTTTGATTGAGCCTTGATCGCACAGTTCATTTTACATTTCAGTAC
Source organism: Scalesia atractyloides (assembly GCA_947069175.1). Lineage (NCBI taxonomy): Eukaryota > Viridiplantae > Streptophyta > Magnoliopsida > Asterales > Asteraceae > Scalesia > Scalesia atractyloides. The sequence goes on from CAMTDV010000030.1 coordinate 38,308,648, forward strand.
ATGCAATACGATCGGCTCCGTTTGATTGAGCCTTGATCGCACAGTTCATTTTACATTTCAATACATGCAATACGATCGGCTCCGTTTGATTGAGCCTTGATCGCACAGTTCATTTATGTTAGTTATCATATGATATTGGTATGTTCATGTATGCTATCAAGTGTTATTGTATGTTATAATTGTAACTGCTATTTGCCAATGCTTGATTACTTACATTTGCTCTTTTATGATTATGCACAATATTTCATTGATAAACTAACCATAAAAATCATTATCAAATGTTTATCTAATAAGGTTCACTCGCCAACTTATGTTGACCCAAAAACTCCCATTTTACACATGATACAGGTGAACCAGCAGCAGCTAGGAACACATAGGACCTGGATTAGAAGAATAAACGATTTAGTATTGGGATTGTTATGTTTGGTTATTTTCCTTTGTATTGAATGAACATGTTTGGATGTTTGAAAATGTAACTTTGACTTTATTAATTATGAAACATAATAGTAAATGTCATGTGCTTTGGTGATAACCCAATTATGCCCCGACTCATATTTCCGCTACGGGTCGGGGTGTGACAGCAAAGAAAACAACATGCGATACCTTGGAACATTTCTGCTACGGTATATTTCTTACGCCTATATATATAATTTTAATTTTTAGTATAATAAAGTTACAAAAATTAAATACGGTTATATATATATATATATATATATATTGTAATTTTTAGGTTTATGCTAATTATATGGAAAACGTTACTTAAGAAACCTGACTTGGAACGACCTTCAACAGATATACGAAGTGCATTTAGAAAAAAAACATGGAATACCCGGCATGACAGGTAGTTTAGACTGTCGTCAATGGCGGTGGTATAGTTGCCCAAACGCTTGGCGAGGTCAACATACACGCTGCAACCAGAAATAACGTTGGTTTTACAAGCAGTTGCTTTATACGACCTTTGGGTTTGGTCGGCCTTCTTTGGTCTCCACGAGTGTATGAATGATAAACCCCGAGCCAGCTAAACGAGGCTACACTAGGACTCTTCCCAAGTGTGTGACTTGCACCTACCATCACCCTATCACCGCACCATGTCGCCTTTGCACTACGTGCAACAGGTTTGTACACTTTAATACCCATTGCTGATTTGGCCAAAAGCCACAAGGTAACCAAACCCAACCACCTGCCCAGAACCAAACCCAACAGCCAACAAACAATGGTCGTGCTTGCTACAAGTGTGACGACCCGAACCATCTCAGCAACGTTTGTCCCCAACGCAACAGCAACCAGCAGCAAGCTCCTCGTGGACAAGCTTTTGTCATCACTGCCGCTCAGGCCCAAAACAACAATGACGTCATCAATGGTACGTTTCTCATAAACGATGTTTATGCTTCATGTTTATTTGATACTGGCGTGGATAAAAGTTTTGTATCCGTTGAATATGAACCACCGCTTAAGTGTCGAAGTCGCTAATGGTAAATCGGTCACCGTTGATTCCGTTCTCCCTAATTGCTCCTTAAATCTCAACGATCACAAATTCTCGATTGATCTCATACCCATGCAATTGGGTAGTTTTGATATCATAGTAGTTATGGACTGGCTTAGGCGAGTACGTGCTGAAGTTGTCTGTTCGAAGAAATTCATTCGTCTTCCTCTTCCATTTGGTGATTCCTTACGCGTTTATGGTGAGAAACCTTCAAAAGGTCTCAAAATTATGTCGTGTACTCAAGCGAACAAATACTTGCGCAAAGAGTACCTTGCCTTTCTTGGCCACATTGTGGAAAGGAAGGATAAGGGAAAAAGTGTTGATGTATAATGTCTATTGTCTAGGTCTTGGATCGAGTCTGTACAAGTTCGATCGAAGTTAATGTCAGCTGATCAAGTTCGACCGAACTTGATCTAGCCAAGACATGCTTCGGGCGAACTTGACAGTCTATAAATAGATGTGTGATGGTTTCTCAATGTAACAACTTTGTGACATTTACGATGAAGCTCTGTTAGTTTGGATTCCGAGTTGTAATACTTTTGGACTTAATAAACTGACGATTAAACAATAATTCTTGTGTATTTGGTTAAACTTGTCATATAAATTTGGCATATATGGACAATAGATATAAATTTAGGTTCCCGAGCTGAGGAGCACGGTCCTATCAAGTGGTATCAGAGCCTGGATACCTGAATTTGCTGAAATCAACACAAGAATCATTCTATTTCTACTCATTTCTACCATTTTTCTTAACTTTTTCACATAATTGAAGAATTCATGAACAAAAATGGCTAAAAATAGATAATCACATAATTACAAACCCCTTAAAGTTTGAGAATAAAAAATAAACAAATTCATGTCGAAATTGCCAAAAAAACCAAGTTTTTGAAACCAACTTCGCTCGAACTTTACCCACAAGTTCGCTCGAACTTGATTAAAATCATCAAATTTTGTTGATTTTCATCATCTTCGCCCGAACTTGATTGAAATTTCAGTGAAAATTGACCAAGTTCTACCGAACTTGATCCTTTTTGTTGAAATTCTCAGTAAGTTCGCCCGAACTTGCAAGAAAAGCTTGGAAAATTTTCAAAATTATTACTCAAGTTCGCCCGAACTTGATAAAATCTGAAAATTTGTGAAAATTTCATACAAGTTCGCCCGAACTTGTTGAAATTGAAATCAAAATCTATTTTTCTCACAAGTTCAACCGAACTTGTCAGTTTCTAATCAGTTTCGAGTATTTTTGAATGTGTTTTCAGATAAATCGGCTGATTTTCAAGATGGATAATTTCCATAACGCTTTTGCAGCGGGAGTAGCCCAAGCTTCAACATCCAATGCTAATGCGGTAAATCAGATGAATCTCGACAACGAGATGTGTACTACTACAAAACCGTCGAAGCTTATGAGCATGGATGAGTTTTGAGGGTTGGAAGGAGAAGTTTGTTAACTGGGTTCAAGCGAACCAGTTTCATAGCTGGGTTGTTGTGGAAACCGGATACAAATGGCCAAAAGACGAACGTGGTCAAGATCTCACTTTGGTTGAGTTCACACCAGAACATAAAGATGCGTACGTAGCTGAAAAGAAAATAATTAGTTTGATTCAACAATCTGTGAAGGAAGATATTCTTATCTTATTACCATAATGTGAAAACTTCACAAATGCTATGGGATGCTCTTTATGCAAAATATCTGGGTAGTGATGAGATGATCAAGAGCAAGAAAGCCTTAATCAAGAAAGAGTTCGACATCTTCACAGTGATCAAAGGCGAAACTATGAAGCAAATGATTGATCGATATTGTCATCTAATGGTTCAAATGCGAAGACACAACATTCTGAAAACTAACGAAGAACAGATTGATAAACTGGCAGACGCACGTCCTGAGGGAGAGTGGTCGACTTACTTGACGATTTTGAAGAATAGTCCAGGTTGGCAACATTTCAAGTTATCGTCGTTCATCGAAAAATTAGAAGGACATGAAATGGAGTTGATAAAGATGGCCAAATCAAAGAATGCGAACGTCGTGCAAGATGTTGGGGTTTATTACAGAGGAGGTGTTTAAGACATTCAGAGCCCGAAGATTCAGACTGCATTTAGTGCGAATATGAATTCCTCGAATCATTCGCCTCATAATCAATCGAACACTCAATCATATCCAAGTTATGATCAGAGTCCTCCGAACACGGGATATTCAAGCACTGGTTCAAATTCTTCTTTTCAGAATCAGAACAATCAATCCAGTCAATCAAATCAGACAAATCATTCAAGTTCTGATCCGAATGTTTTCCAGTGTAACATTGATGTGAATCTGAAGAATGTTTTCCCTGAGCAAGTGGCTAAACAATATATAGCACTTCTTGCAACCGTACTCGAATCATACGAATGTTTAGTTTCGGGGAAGATTGGTAATCAAGAAATGACTACTGAGGATTACGATCAAGTTGATGAAGAGGAATTAGAGCTAATGGATATCAAATGGAGCCTAGATTCAATCATTAGAAGAGCCACAAAGTAAGTAGCGCTTACGGGAAGAGACATTGGTAATTCAAGCAACAAACTTGGTTTTGATAAGTCAAAAGTTACTTGCTTCAAGTGCTGACAAAAGGGGCATTTCAAACGCGAGTGCACCAACCAAGAAGCAAGTGGCAACCAAAGTCCTTTCGGCAACCATAACGATTATTACAAGAAAGCACTGCAATACAAGCCATATCTGAAGAGAAGTCAAATTGAAGTTCAAGATAATTCCTCAAAGCCAACTGGACAAGCTCTAGTTGTGTCTCATGAAGACGAAGGTTTTGATTGGAATAAGTACATCGGAAAGAAGACGGGAGTTGCACTGATGGCAGAGATTGTGGATGATTCAGAACAAATGGCTAATGATGCAGCTCTGGAGAATGCGATTCTAGAAGAATATCTACAAAGAATAGAGGAAGAGGAGATGATCTATCACCAGACACAGATGAAGAACATTATCTCTCCTAACTTTAATGCTAGTTTTGCAGGTTGCTTCTGGAATACATCGCATGAGCAAGTGACTGAAGAAAAGAAACCGGAGGTCGAGGAGGTCATTGACGTAACGAAGGAAATGAATGCAGAAAACCTCACACAAATTGCCGACAAAGCAATGATGGCGAATCTTAAACAGGTGGGTCAAGAGGTAAAAGTGATTGAGAAGGAAGTTATGGAAGTTGTGGAGGTTGAAAACCTTGCACAAAGTGCACAAATCCTTGTGAAAAATGTACTGAAAAAGATCAAATCATAAGCGATCTTAATGTGCATAATGAAAATTTTTGATATGATTATCGCACAATGAAAGAGGCTTATGATAAAATGAAAGGCACATATTGTAATGTCGAAAAAGCTAATCTAGAACAAGCTGCGTCAATAAGAATGTTAAAAGCAACGGTAATTGAGAAACAAGAAGCTATTAGCATGTACATAAACACCATTGCTGAAATTAGACAAGAGCTTAAAGACATGAAAATTAAAACTGAGAGAGTAAGACAACTTTTGCTCAGTTACACAACAAACGCTTATGTCATTGATCACATTCTTCATACGATTAAGTCGAAGGAAAATGTTGAGAAACCAAAAGGTATGAAGCGTAAAGAATACAGCAGTGTTCCACCTCCACTACTTGCAAGTTACTGCCATAAGAAAGTGGACGGTATTGAAAAGGAAACTAACATAACACTTTTATCAGAAACAGATGATAAGTTGCCTGAGAACATTGATGTAGTCTATACGAAATCAAACGATGACAATGAAGCAGTTGTGAAAAATGTGATTGAAAAAGTTTTAGGAGATTATTCTGATGGTGGCAGCTTTGAAAGCGCCAACTCAAGTTTGAATAGTTCGGAATCACAATCCGAAAATGACGATACATCATCAGAAAATGATCTAAGTGTAACGTTGTGATGTACAAAGTTAAGGATTCTGATAGATTATATTTTGACGATAGCTTTCCGATTCGAAACGTGAAAGAAGATCAAATCGATAAATTGTTCAAACTTGTGGAAGTCTCATCAGATGATCTTGAGAGAAATGAGAAAAAAGTTTTATTCTAAACCCAAGAAAGTTTATAACAGCTACCGAAGGAATGGTGGTGACTTTCCTGAGAACAGGAAAGCGGGTTGGGTTTGGAGGTAGAGGATGAACCGAAAAAGAAACAGAAGTCACCATTTCATGAATATAAGAATAAAAACATGAATTTCGTGTTTGGGACTAACATGGTTCAAGAAGAGAGTTTGATTGGAAAGCAATCAAACGATGAGTTTAAGAAGGAAAAAGAACTTCGGGATAAGGCTAAATCCGCAAATGGAGTAAAACCCACTAGTGGACATTCTCATGATGCTCGAACTTGCTTCAAATGCAATGAAGTTGGTCACATTGCTCACAAGTGTCCGAAGTCAAAGCCTGTGTATCACCGAAGAAAGACAGTTTCAGAAGATGAGAAACTTAAACGCCCAGAGATTGTTAAACCAATCACAATCTTAAAATGAACAAATGAATCTAAAATCGAAGTGAAACCTAAAACTGAATCCAAATTTGAGAATTCAACTTTTGAAAAAGGTGAAACTTCCAAATCAAATGAAAACAAAGATTCAAGATTCTACATTAAGAAAGCAAGAATTAAATCACAATCTTGGGTTGCAAAGAAGAAAACAACATCATCTGAAAGTGTAAAATCTGAATCAGTCAAGAATGATAATGTTACTGACACAAAGACTGATCAGATAGTTCCAAATGCTGTTTGAAACTTCCAACTTACGATATTCCTATTCCACCCAAGACCGGAAAGGCTTGGGTTTCCCTTTTTAAGTAGTTTCAAAATTTGTGCAGGGGCTCCAAAGATCCATCTTATCGAAGTGGATTATGCATAGCGGAGCTTCTCGCCACATGACCGGAATGTGTGCCTTGCTATACGATATCAAATCTATTAATGGAGGTACGTAGGATTTGTGGGAAATCAAGGAGGGAGAATTATCACTGAAGGAAAGTTATCAAATGGTGTGGTGTCTTTTGACAAGGTCAATTATATCGCCGAACTGGAGAACAATCTTCTCAGTATTTCTCAGATTTGTGACAAGCAGTTCACTACACACTTTAACGATAAGGAGTGCATGATAATAAAACCGGGCTTCAAGATTCCTGAAGAATGGATTCTCATGCGTGCTCCTCGTGAGAATGATCTATATGTGCTAGACATGAGCATTGCAACTACTACTTCAAAGTCGGCTCAGTGTTTTGTTACAAAGGCCACAGAGAAGGAGTCTATTCTTTGGCATAGAAAGATGGGTCATATATACCTGAGAAAGATGAATCATTTGATCCACAATGATCTGGTTGAAGGAGTGAATCTACGAAGCTTTCATATGATGGACAGTTGTCTTGAGTGTAAGAAAGGAAAGCAGATCAAGAAGTCACATCCTAGAAAGATTCTAAACTCCATAAAGTTGCCGCTTGAAACACTGCACATGGATCTTTTCGGTCCAGTGAACAGTCGAAGTATATCTTGAGATCTGTACTGTCTAGTCGTAACAGATGATTATTAACGGTTTTCATGGGTCTTCTTCCAAGAAATAAAAGATGAAACGTTCGATAATTTAATGATTCTCTTTAGGAAGATTGAAAACTTGTACCATCTCCCCATTAGACGAATTCGCAGCGATAATGGTACAGAGTTTAAAAATGCCCGAATGAAAGAGTTCTGTAATGACAAAGGCATTCTATATGAATTTAGTGCTCCGTATACTCCGCAACAAAATGGAGTAGCTAAAAGGAAGAACAGAACGTTGATAGAGACTGCAAGAACAATGCTTGCTGATTCAAAGCTTCCTGTCAGCTTCTGGAGTGAAGCAGTCTCAACTGCATGCTATATGTTGAACCGGGTCTTAACAGTCAAACCAACCAAGAAGACTTGCTTTGAAATGCTAAACCGAAGAAAACCTAATCTGAAATACTTAAGATCCATTTGGCGCACCTTGTACAGTTATTGATCAAGATGGAAACTTTGGTGCTAAATCAATTGATGGTTTCTTTGTCGAATATGCAACTCCACTCAAAAGAGTCTATCTTTCTAGTTTGAGAAGCGTGGTAGAAGCACAGCACGTTGACTGCTTTCGGTACACAACTCCTATTCAAAGAGCAGAAAACGCTTGGTTGTTCAACTATAGCGAATTATGGAAGTCATTCGACTTGCCAGAAGAACCTTCTGAAGAAGACATTGCAACGTTATATTATCTTCATCAGCAGGCAAACCAAGAACAGATAATCAGACCAATAGTGGTTAATCAACCAACTGTTGGGTCATCATCTTCTTCTGGTGCTAGTCCAAGTACTAGCGGTGTTCAAGAAACTGGTGTTGAACAAGAGACACCGACTATAGAACCAGTGAATACTATAGAGGAACCCAATCTTTCTCAAGCACATAGTTTCGACTCTGACGAGGCTCCGACATTTGACGATAATGGAGAATCTTCTTCTGATGAAGAATCTGAGCAGATAACAAGCATGTTGAATCAATCTGCTGGCTCAAGCAATCAAAATGAAACGTCTTCTAGTGCTCCGAAGTTGAAGTGCTGGTTGAGTAGAATATCACTAATCAGGAGAATGCCGTTGATGTTCCTAGTGAGGTGATGCCTAGGACCTATTCTTATCACCCATCAAATTCCATAATTGGCGAATTGCAAACTGGCGTGAGAACAAGGAGCCAGATTAATAAAGCTTTGGGTTGTTTCTATACTCGAGTAGCTCCAGTTCAAGAGTATTGCTATTATTCATGCTTCATATCTCAGATAGAACCAAAGAATGTTACTGAAGCTTTAGGGGATGAAAATTGGGTACAAGCGATGCAAAGAACTGCTACAGTTCGAAAAGCTTGGTGTATGGAAGCTTGTTGACCTACCGGAGAATCAGAAAGCGATAGATACCAAATGGGTCTTCAAGTGCAAGCGTGATGATCACGGAGTTATAGTGCACAACAAAGCTCGGCTCGTTGTCAAGGGATTCCATCAACAGGAAGGAATTGATTATATCGAAGTATATGCACCAGTTGCTAGATTGGAGTCCATTTGCATTTTCCTTGAATTCACTGCTTGGAAAGGATTTAAAGTGTACCACTTAGATGTGAAATCCGCTTTTCTATATGGTAAGTGTCAGGATCTAAGTTTGAATTGGTTGTTGTTTTTGTTTCAAATAATGGAAAATGATTGAAAACAGAGACTAAGTGCAGCGGACTAATGGAAAACTTTTACAACAATCAATTGGTCGTTTGTTTTCATCACCATCTTGCTTTTAGGTAACTAAACTATTGCAAGTGATTCACAAACTCCCCTTAGCCCAATAACGATCGTTTGATAGTAAGAAATGAAGAAGATAAGAGAAATTGATCTTTTTAAGAAGACAAGTAAAACTGTTACAATGAGCGCCTATTTATACTAACTATCTAACCATTGATCGTCTTACAATGACGTCATGGTTGATAGTGACAGCTAACAAACGTAACTAACTATAAGCACTGCTAGACTAAAGCTATCAGTGCATATCACTGTTACATTGATATAACTAATTCTTTCACCATTTGGGGCGTTAATTTACCTACTAAAATATCACCTGTTTCCACCCAAGATCCCATAGACTAAACACTACTGGCCAACCTCTGATCTTGTATTCTTCTATCAGCAGTTGGGAGTTTCTTCTGTCAGAGGATAGGTAACAATGTTCTTTATTGAAAGCAGTAAAAGCCTATCAGTGGATAGAAACCTCTGATAGCTGGATGAAAGCTCGGATGGTGTGTTTTGACTTTGTATCATCTGTTCCTTTCCAAAGGTTCAATTCCAACAATCTCCTCCTGGAACAGATGATGCCAAAAACACCTTATTCTTGATCTTTATTCCTCAGAAAGAACTCTCTTATTTGACCTTTGAATTGTAGCTCAAAATTAAGAGATTCTAAGTCATCAGCATCCTTCTCAAGTTCTAAACTTAGTAGTTCGTGGAAGTCTTCTACTATAAGCCCATAAGCAGCTTCCATGGATAGTTTAGTGACCTTACCATCAGACTTGATCAGAGTCAATTCGTGGGTGTCTTTGTTGACCTTCCACTTTAGAATTTTTGGGTCTGAAGGCTTTCTTGAAGGAGCTTTTATTGCTGAGGAAAGAAAGGGAGCTACTCTTGTTAAATCTTCGGCCAAATTGGCAGTTCTATCATCTGTTGGATAGTCCACCATATTCTTGATTCCTTCTTTGATAAACACTTCCTCAAACTCTTTGTCAACCTTCTCAGACAACTCCTCTTGCCTTTTTCGTTTTACCAAAGCTAGTGTGGATTGGAAATTTGTTGTGCTGGGCCTTTTAGAGAGCCGGGCTTTGAGAGCAGCATCTTCTTTGGAATAATCAGGTTTAGGAGGCATTGATGGATCCTTTTTCCTTCTAGCTTCAAGCATTTTGTATATATCCAACACTCTTATCTCCCCCATCTTATCACCTGATTCTTTGACCCGTAGTGATTCTGAATTAGCTCTTCCTTCATTCTTCTGAGCTTTAGGGTCTTTTCAGGTACATTCTTCTTGTATTTGTTCCAGTCTGGACATGTAGGTTTGTTGTGAGGATCTTTTGATTGTGCTTCTATTCTTGCATTTTCTTCTTGAAGCTCACCCAGAGACCAATCCTTGAACTGTGCTCTTGTAGCAGCATATTTCTTTGTTTCCATGATGTGTGAGATGTAATTTTCTTTCAAGTGTTTATCTTCTGCTTCAGAAATTTTATTTGATAAATTCTTTGAGAATCTTTCAAGGGATTGGACTTTGCTCAATTGAAACTGGAGTTGATTCTGCACTTCTCTATCAGTTTTGCCTTTAGACAACTTCTTAGCAATATCCTCAGCCTGTTTTTCTTTGAGTGCCAGATACTGATCAATATTTGCAGGCTTTGGATAACCTTGAAGTGAAGGAAAATATCTTTTGTCTGGATCTTCTTCATCGTAGAAAGATATAATTTCTTTCTTAACTGCAGGCAAATCAAGAGGAAATTTTATAGCTGCAGGAATTACTTCTTTTAATGGAGCAGATGTTTCGGTTGAAGGAACAGAGGTCAGATTTAGCATTGGTGCAGATGCAAGAGGCAAAGTAGTAGGGATCTTTTCTTCGTTTATGACCTTTGTGACTTTTCTCCTCTTAAAATTGATTGATGGTGATGATGGATGACTTGGAATTCTTGGTGGTGTTGGTAGTTGTTGTGTGGAAGTAGGAAAAGTGAGAATGGCAGTGGTTGTGGCAACATCTGCTACAACCTCTGCTGTGTCAACAGATGTTGGCAGAACAGTTTCCATAACATCTGTTGAGGTGGATATGGGTTTTGTGTGAGAAGATCTGGTTGATTTTGTATTGGCAGAGGTTTTTGTGGTTTGATTGGTAGCATCTTTAGTTTTGAGAGGTGTGGATTCTGGTTGTCTTGCTTTTGAAGAAGATCTCCTCTTTGTTGAGGTACCAGTCTCTCCCTTTTCTAACTGCTGATCAATCTTTTACTCAACCAGCACCTTGCCTTCATCAAACACAGACTTCTTATGGGACTTCTTTGCCCTTGCCAAGATATCTTCAGTTAAGTCTGGTTTCTTTGAACCATCTGGCTTAGAAATATTCACTGTAGGCCTTGCCTTATCATCATCCATCTTCAACTTTTTATTTCCCAAAGGTTTCTCCCCCTTTTTGGCTTCATCTGTACTGACAAAAATGACAGTAGGAGGAGATGTACCAGTGGTGGTGAGCAAGTGGGCTTTGATTGCCTTGATATCTGCAGCAGTGTCATTATATCTTGCATCAACCATATTTTTGAGTTCAATCATCTGATGCTTATGTTTTTGTTCCAGGAAGTGTTTCTCTTATTGAAATATTGGAGATATTAGAGATTTGAGCTCAGTAGTGGTTGGAACATGGGTTTGACTCTGTATAGTGATCAACTATTTCAAAAGATCTTTTATTTCATCAACAGTACGTTCAACCTTGGTAACCCTTTCCGTCAATTCCTGATATTTTAGCTCATCACCTAACTTAATAGGATCATCTGAACTCCTACCATATGTGGTAGTTTTATCTAAGATATCATGAGCAAGTGGTTTGCCACTTGCTTCAATCTTAGATGCCCCTTTGTCTTGGTTTTGGGGACTTCCCACTGGAGCAGAGGTTACCGTAGTAGCCTCAGCAGTGGTTGCCTTCAACAAGGTCTTAGCTATGTAACCACTGTCCAATTGAGAACTTGGGAGTTCAGCAATTGTAGTGGCTGCCATTGTTGAACTATCACCAAGGGTTACATGTAACCCAAGGGATGTAGCCTCTTCAGTTGCTGATGGGCTAGCATTTAGAATTAAGTCAGACCCAGCCTATGGTTGAAGTATATTCTCATTGATATGTTGGTGAGAAATGCTGGATAATGTCTGCTCAATTTCTATTGCATTCAGCAAGGGTAACATGGTGGGTGGTAATGATGGTATTGGGGAGAGTGGCTGTGTAGAAAGCGACATTGCCCTGGGAGAGGGGCTGTGGAAGATAGAACCAAGTGATCCTAGAGCTTCATAATTAGGTGTCCCTGTACCTACAACCTGATCCTTTTGTGAGGATGCAGGAGGAGTTTCAAAGCCGGTTTGAGATCTTTCTACCATCTGCTGTGAAGAAGTAGCAGCAGTGGTTGGTGACTTTGGTGGTGTCACTAGGTTTACCTCTGGGATCTCATCTTCCAGAGGACCCTTTTTGAGTTTGGTGGGTTTTCGGGATGCTCTGGATGGTTTCTTTTTGGAAATTTTAGGCGTGGGTTTCAAAGCAGCAGTTGTGATGCTCTGATCACCTAGAGCAGTGGGCTCAGCAGCCGGAGTTTGAGCTTGAACATTTTGTTCTTGTAAAATAGGATCAGCCTCCTCTGCTTCTGTTTTGGAAACTTTATCTTGATTTGTAATTCGTGTGAACGTTTCATGGTTTAGGCTACCAGCGTTTTTAACTGCGCCTTGTTTACTTGCGTTTGATTTGATCTGGTCTTGCAAGTAAACACTCATGAATCTTGGATGTATCAAGAAAGCTTTTCGTTTTGAAATATTTTTAAAATTAGTTACAAGATCATTGAACAGCACCTGGGAGAAGTTAAAATTAGAACCAGTTAAAATTGCAAATCCCAGATACTGCATGTTCAATGGAATCTCGTTGAAAGCAGTTGTTTTTGAAGAGACACAAGTAAGCAAGGTGTGGAAAAAGAATTTCATCTCTGCTGGAAAATTTGGTTTGAAGATTGTCATACCTTTCAACTGTCCAGCGTAACCTCTTTCAACGAATTCATGCGGCATCTCCCTCAAAGGAAATGATACTGGATGTTGTATATCATTTAACATGAAGACTTGGGAGATAGATTGCGGGCTTATTTGCAGTTGTGTGCCACCAACTTTGGAAGTGATAGAATAGGGCTCACCATCAGCGGTTAACTTACTTTAGCCTTTGCCCAAAATTCTCTTAAAGAATCGATGTAAACTAGGGCTTTGACTTCCAACATGTGTTTGAATTTCGATTCTTTTAGAATTCGGATCATTGGATGATAACGAATGTTTGCGTCAGTTTCTTCGAGAATAGCAGTATAATTATGTGGTGTTTTGATGATGAGGACAAATGGGGGTTTTTCTTGTGTTGATTTCTTCTTCGATTTGGTTTTAGGAGCCATGATTGTTGGATGATTTGTGCAAGAAAGGCTTTGAAAAATTTGGAATCGCACAAGAAAAGTGAAACCTCTGTTTGGGGATAGAACATGGTTTTATAGGGTTTTTCAAAAAGTGCACGTGACGTGGCGTCTGATGCAACATCTGTCGAATAACATCTGTCCACGTGTAACCTCTGTTTGACAATGTAAAACAGTTGTTTTGGCTAACCATTGTTAGAATGAAACCTATCAGTGGTTATGACCAATCTTAAAACCTATCAGAGGTTTGCATCAGTGGATAATTTTTTCTAAACAATAGTGTTTTGGTGATATCAGAGCTTTGAACAGACTTTAAGGATTTTATTGAAAAATTTAATTTTAACTATTTTTAAGGATGAATTTCTGATTTTCTAAAAACATTTTATTGCTATTTACACATGAATCACAAGAAAAAATTCTTTTTAAATCCATGTTTAGCATTCCAAGCCTGGATATCAAACTCTCAAATGTGGAAGCATCAAGTGCTTTTGTCAACACATCTGCTAGTTGATCCTTGGTATGGATATGCTGTAAAGAAATCAGACCTTTTTCATAGCAATCCCTCACAAAATGATGTCTGATGTCAATGTGCTTGGTGGTGGAATGTGAAACTGGATTTTTGATGATGTTTTCTGCTTCTTGACTATCAATTTTGAGAGGAGTCCTCAAGGCAGTCACACAAAAATCCAAGAGTTTGTTTTGAAGCCACAAAATTTGAGCAGTGCAACTTGCAGCAGCTATATACTCTGCCTCAGCAGTGGATGTGGATACTGCAACTTGCTTTTTACTTTGCCAAGACACTAAGCAATCCCCTAGGAATTGGGCTCCTCCAGATGTGGACTTCCTTGTTGTTTTACACCCAGCAAAATCGCTATCAGAATATCCTGCAAGCTCAATGTTACGATTATCTGGATACCAGATACCAAGTGTGGGAGCACCTTTTATGTATCTGAATATCCTTTTTACAGCAATAAGATCTGATTTTCTTGGCATTGACTGTGATCTGGAACAGACACATGTGGCAAACATAATATCTAGCCGTGATGCAGTTAGGTACAATAAAGACCCAATCATGCTTCTATATGATGTTTGATCAACAAGGTCATCTCTGCCATCTATAGTGACAAGCTTGGATGTTGCCATGGGTGTGCTGCAAGGTTTACAATCATTCATATCAAATTTCTTAAGTAATTCTTTCACATACTTATTTTGATGAATGAAAGTCCCTTTTTGCATTTGTTTGACTTGTAAACCAAGAAAACATTTCAACTCACCCATTGCACTCATCTCAAACTCTACTGCCATGAGATTTCTGAACTCTTCACACATGGCAGTGCATGTGTATCCAAAAATGATGTCATCCACATAAATCTGGACAAGCATCAAATCTTTTCCTTTCCATTTTAAAAATAGGGTTTTATCAATCCTACCTCCAGTACCAATGGATAAGAGAAAAGTGGATAGAGTTTCATACCAGGCTCTTGGTACTTGTTTTAGACCATACAGTGCTTTGTTTAACCTGTACACATGATCAGGATGGAAGTGATCCTCAAAGCCAGGAGGTTGACAAACATATACTTCTTCCTTGATCTTTCCATACAGGAATGCACTTTTGATGTCCATTTGATACACCTTGATGTTGTGGTTAGCAGCAAAAGCTCAGAACAGGCGAATGGCTTCCAGCCTTACTACTGGAGCAAAAGTTTCCTCATTGTCAATCTCTTCTTCCTGTCTGTAGCCTTGAACCACGAGCCTTGCTTTGTTTTTGACAACAATACCCCTTTCATCAGTTTTGTTCTTAAAGACCCACTTTGTGCTGATGGGACTCATATCTTTTGGCAGTGTACAAGTTCCCAAACTTGTTGTCTCTTGAATTGTAGGAGCTCTTCTTGAATGGCTTCTACCCAGTTGTTGTCTTTCAGTGCCTCTTGGTACTTGACAGGCTGTGTGAGTGATAGAAATCCAGCAAAAAGACAAATATTTTGGGCTTGGCTTCTTGTGAGCACACCCTCATTGATGTTGCCCATAACTTGATCCAATGGATGGCTTTTGAGGAATATCAAATCACCTTGATATGGAACAATGGAATTTTGAGGTGAAGCTTGCAAATGTGTATCATCTGAGCTAACCTCTGCTGGTGAATTTGATAGTCCAGCCTCTGATTAGAATGGTGGTGGAGGAATTGGTGGTATGGATGTGAAAGTGGGGTGATTTTCATCCATTCGTTGTGGACTTTTATCAACAGATGTTTGGTTTTGAGAGCTGGCAGATGTTTGAGTATTAACCACTGTTGACCTGGCAGAGCTTTCACCATTGCTACTAACATCTGCTCCTCTGCATGTAGGATTGATTTTGAAACTTGGAAGAATGCAATCATATCCTTGTTCTTAAAATGATGATTGTGGGGTACCTGCAGGGTTAGTTTTGACAGACACATCTTCAAATGTAAATTTAGATAGATCAAACAACTCAGCAGGTCCATTTGCTGGGATTTTCAAGGATGAGAGTTCATTGAACTTCACATTTAGAGTTTCCTCAACACACTTGGTCCTTGAGTTAAAAACTCTGTAGGCTTTGGCAGTGGTTGAGTATCCCAGAAAGTAACCACATCAACTTTGGATGCAAACTTGGATATTGGATCCTTGATGTTTAAAATGAATCATGGGCAGCCAAAGACTTTGAAATAAGAGATCAGAGGTTTGATTTTGTAAAGCAATTCATAGGCAGTATTTTGATGCCTAGGGTTTATCAAAACTCTGTTATGGACATAGCAAGCAGTGTTTACAGCCTCTGCCCAAAAAGACAAGGGTAAACCTGAGTCTGCAAGCATAGTCCTTGCTGATTCAATTAAAGTTCTGTTTTTCCTTTCAACAACCCCATTTTGTTCTGGAGTTCTACGGATGCTGTATTGTTAACAATCCCTATTGACTAACTATAAGCACTACTAGACTAAAGCTATCAGTTAGCACTGTTACATTGATTTAACTAAGACTAGACTAAACACTACTGGCCAACCTCTGATCTTGTATTCTTCTATCAGCGGTTGGGAGTTTCTTCTATCAGAGGATAGGTAACAATGTTCTTTATTGAAAGCAGTAAAAGCCTATCAGTGGATAGAAACCTCTGATAGCTGGACCAAAGCTCGGATGGTGTGTTTTGACTTTGTATCATCTGTTCCTTTCCCAAGGTTCAATCCCAACAGTAAGTTAAGAGAGCAAGTGTACGTCGGCCAACCACCGAGGTTTGTTGATCCACTGAACAAGAAGAAAACCTATCTCCTGGATAAAGCAACATATGGTTGTCATCAGGCCCCGAGAGCCTGGTACGAGACGTTATCTCAACATCTCGTCGGCAATGGCTTTATCAGAGGAATAGTGGATAGTACGCTCTTTACCAGAGAAGTTGGAAATCATCTGATTATTGTACAAATATATGTGGATGACATCATATTTGGTTCAACAAATGATGATCTTTGCAAAGAGTTTGAGAAAATCATGAAGAAGAAATTCGAGATGTCTTATATGGGCGAAATGAAATTCTTCCTCGGATTGCAAGTTGATCAATTGCCAGACAATATTTTCATTCTTCAAACTAAGTATGTTCATGACATCTTGAAGAATTTTGAAATGGAAAGCTTGAAGCCGTTATCTACTCCTCTTGCTCTCAATCACGAAATTTGCATCGATGAAACATAAACCAAAGTTGATGATACTCTTTACAGGTCGATGATAGGATCTTTGATGTATCTGAAGACATCTCGCCTAGATATCATGTATCCTACCTGCCTTTGCGCCAGATATCAGTCCAGCCCAAGAATCTCACACATGCGGATCGTGAAGCGAATTTTCAGATACTTGAAGGGATGTCCAAGCACCGGCTTGTGGTACCCGAAGAACGATAACTTCGATCTGACAGGATATGCTGATTCTGATTTTGGTGTAGATAAGTTAAATTCAAAGTCAACTATAGCGGGCTGCCAGTTCTTCGGAACACGCTTGGTAACCTGGCAGTGTAAGAAACAGACTACGGTCACTCTCTCTACCTGTGAAGCTGAATATATCTCGGTATCCAGCTATTGTTCACAGATTTTGTGGATCCAACAACAGTTGAGAGACTATGGTCTGCAATTTCTTGACACTCCGCTGTATGTTGATAATAAGGCAGCTATTGATATAACTAAAAGTCCAGTTCATCACTCTCGAACGAAACATATCGAGATTCGTTACCACTTCATTCGTGATTGCTACGAAAAGAAGTTGGTACGATTGAGAAAATCCACACCGATGAACATAAAGCTGATTTTTATACCAAACCATTTACTGTGTCACGGTCTAAATACTTAATGAGAATTAATGGTATGAAAAATCTTTTGATAGGTGGGATGCAGAGGTTGAATATGGATCGGACGACGAGTTCTCGTGATCCTCATTGGTTTGTTACCTTTTAGGATTAGGATTTCTTAAAAACTAAAATACAAAAATATGTTTTTGATTATAGGGGGAGAAATGTTACGAGAAAATACAAAAACATATGAAAAAACAAAAAGTACAAAAACAAGAAAAAGACAAAAAGAATTTTGTGTCAAAAAGGAAATGATAGTACATCAGTGGACTATCACAGTACGCTAAGGATTTGTAAAGTTTAAAAAGCATAAACGAGTCTTACTGTGGATGTGTCGATAGGCTTTACACGTTCAGTAAATTGTTTCCGGGATATAAACTAAATTTTACAACTGCTTAAACTTGTGGATTAACATCTCTCGGATATATGGACTTAGTACTCCGAAATTTCATTTGAGAGATTGCCTGATTCTGAGATACGAGGTCTTTGTAGATGATTGATATATGGGGTAGGGAAGCAATAACCTAGAACTTCTATAATGCTTTTGCTTAAAACCCTAAACTGCATGTAAAATTGAAATAATCGAAAGATCTAATAAATTGCAATGCTTAAAAGATTCCTTAAATGGAACACACCTTAAAGTCGAGCCTTCATCTCTTTGTCGATACGGTGGAATTAACCTGAGCTCTCAAGGCCTCGCACAACCCAGATACAAATATCAATTACGCTATACTCACCTGTAAGATGAAATCTAGGGAATCTTGATATGGGAGTATATTCTGAGATAGGAACCATAGTTAAGTCAAGTTTCATAATTCTAACTAAGATATCTTGGAAAAATTGAGAAATGTGTCAAAGTTAAGTGGACAAACACATCGACAATCAAGGTAAACGAGTTTAGAACTTAAAGTCATCATAAGGTCAACGGTACTGGTGATACGTCTCAATCAACTGATATGATCCTTAGACACAAATTCACAAAAATATGTTTGTAAATATTTTTGTACATAGCTTATTTGATTTCAGATTTCAAACCAAAAAGATTTTCAGTGTGTTTTAGCATAAACTTTCGAAAATTCAAAAATATTTTACTTCTACATTGTTTTCAACAGCCAATGATGGAAAGTGGATCTTCGGAGTTCGGAATGGTACTAAGTTGTTGGAATCTTGATGACAACGGGTTGGGAGCTAATCTGTAAAATCAAAATGCATGAAAAATGAAGAAAAGTTCATTAATTTGAAACATAAATTTTGAAGAAAACATTAGTTTGTTCATAACGTGTCAAACCGGGGTCATTAACTTGGACTCGACAGACAAATTGGTTAACCAAGGTCAATGAACTTGGAGTTGGTCAACTAAGTGGATTTTCATAACTGATAACCATGTGAAAGTTCAGGGTTAAAATTGTAAAAATTGAAAAGTTTGAAATTGAACTTAACCTAAGTTCGGCCGAAGTTCTATAAATCAAAATTGTTTAAATAATGCTGAACTTCGGGCGAAGTTGTTTAAGTATTTTGAAGATTAAGTGTTAAGTTTGCCCGAACTTGACTTGATATATATACAGATAAGTTCGCTCAACATATCAGTTATCATTTTCACAAATCTTCGAGCGAACTTACCAGGCGACTTGTGACAAAAATTGAAATTGCAAACTTTGTGCCGATAGGCTGCCCAAATTGAACCTGATCTTAAGTGATTCGCCCACTTAACATCATGGCTGAGGTATAAATTGTTTGAATTAACCATGGAATGAACAAGATCGAACATGTTTGGACCGAATTGATAAAATCGTATAGATCTAGGATCATAATGGATAAATTGATTGGTAAAAATGCTAAACAAACATGTAAACATGCTAATCGAACAATAAATTTGAACAGAAGACATGGTTTTGATATTGCAGGTTATTTGAAGAAGATGACAAGTTCGCCTGAACTTGTTGAGTTGTTTTGTAAACAACTTCGGGCGAAGGTGTCATGGCTCTTGATGAAATCTGAATTTCCAACAAAGTTCGCCCGAACTTGTTGTGACTTATCAAATACTTGTAATGAGCACAAGTTCGTCCGAACTTGTATCAAAATTGTAAAAAATCTGTTTTGAACACTTGTTCGGTCGAAGTTGTTGACTGTTTGTAATATTATGTGTTAATATCATCAAGTTCGCCTGAATTTGATGATAAAATGTTTGAAATTGTCATTTTGCTAATTATTTGATTTCTCTGTCCGCAGATTATTAAGTTGTCGTTCAACAAATTTCATAACATGTGTATTTCATTGGACGAGAAGATCTATCCGAAGATGACGGCTTTTTCTGAGATCTTAAAGTTTTTAGGGCGTATTCCGATAACGAAGGAGATCACAGAAAAACACGTGGTATATAGATCGCACGTCTATCTTTTCTGGAACGCAGCAACATATGACGAGGCGAACAAAGTAATAAAGTCTGTTGTATGAGTCGGAAATGAAGATAAGGAAATTTTGATCACAAAAGCTGACATCCGAAGGGTTTTAGAATTCAACGATGATGTTAATGATCCAATCAGTTTTGAAGAACGAATGGTTAAGGGCTGCTTCTTCCGGATGGGGTATAAGGGTCAGGCAAACGAACCAACAATGAAAAAAGGAAGTGTGCCTCTACTTTACAAACTTTTGATTCACGTCATCATACACAGTTTCAGTCATAGGAAAGCTGGCCTCGACGACATACAAGATTATATGGCCTGTATGGTCACTGCTTTGGTGCTTAACAAGAAATACAACTTCTCCAGAGTTATATTCAACTTCATATCGAAAAATATGGGAAAGGAGAGATTGATGATGTATCCAAGATTTGTGCAAATGATGACCGATGAGAAATTTCAGAATATTGCAAAGGATCCAAATGATATTCTCTATCTGAATCCCATGGATGAGATGACACTGAAAAAGTTAAAGATTTATCAGAAGCAAGACTCTGCTCCTGTTGCTAAGCCTGTATTTGGAGCTATTTCTGATGAACACTATGTTGCACCTCTAGAGATCAAGTGGAGAAAAGAGGGTAGTGATGATGTGGTGACTGGTACATCAAACATGTGGTTGTTGTTGAGAAACAGAAGAAAAAGATGGTGTCAAA
Organism: Scalesia atractyloides; assembly: GCA_947069175.1. Lineage (NCBI taxonomy): Eukaryota > Viridiplantae > Streptophyta > Magnoliopsida > Asterales > Asteraceae > Scalesia > Scalesia atractyloides. The sequence continues at coordinate 38,329,294 of CAMTDV010000030.1, forward strand.
GAAAGCAGATATGATGTTGATAGATGAGCCTGAGATAGAAGAACCACATAATGTTGAGCGTTCTTGCGCTGCAGCTAACATTGAAAGTCAAGAAAAGGAAGATGATCTTATTTCTGCGACTTCAGATAAAGATGATGAATCGTCTGAAGATCCAATTGATGTGAGTATAAAAGCTGCAGAAAAAGAAAAGAAGAAGAAAGATTGAAAAAGTTGGGTGAAGATCTTTACGAGCCATTTGCTGAAGAGTTGTCTGATTCCGAACGTCCAAAGAAGAAAGCTAAACGTTCAAAGTCTAAAGCTGAAAGTACAAAGAAAGCAACAGGTTCACCAAGTGCTCGTGGAAGGAAGAAAACACAAAGCCGCAGATATATCAGCCAAACAAAGAAAGGAGTTACACAAGAACCTCCTATTTCAAATTTTCAAGATACTCCGATTATAGAATCTGTTATTCCTCCGACAACTGCTGCTACTAAAGAGCCACCAACTGCAACTGAAGAAGAAACTTTTGTTACTGTTGAAGTTCCTGTTCAAGTTACACCGAAGTCAACCCTAAAGTCTACAGCAAAAAGAACGCAATATACTCCACCAAGTGTTAGAGCAAGAGAATTTAAAGATGCCTATGGTGATATTCCAGATAACATCACATAGCCTGTCACTGCTGAAGATCTTTCAGGCTGGTTTGAAGATATTCCAATCAATAAACTAGAGAAAAGGCTCAAAGATCTGGAAGATAAAGCCAAGCAAAACGAAGTCGATAAGCAGCTCTTCAAGAGAAACTAAAGCAAAGTGAAGTTGAAAAGGAGATTTTGAATGACAAAGTGAAGTTTCTTGAAGATGATCATGGTTATTTGAAAGCAATGGTCAAAAGTTTAGGTGCTGCTAATGCTAAGTTAGACAAAGAGATAGCAGAGTTGAGATCTGAACGCGATATGAATGATGGAAGGTTTGCCAGATTGCAAAAAGTGTTTACTAACAGTTTGGGCATCGACTTTAAAGCTGAATATGATCTTTGGATATTCAAGAGACAAAGGAAAAAGCTGAGAAAGAGTTGATCGAACAGGGCAAAGGCAAAGGGGTGATTGATGATATCCCTAAACCTTCAGAAGAACCAGTGATAGAAAAGTCTGTTGAATCTGAAAAAGCTCTTGAGATTGAAGTTATTACTGAAAGTGTTCCTGAAAAGATTGTTGATACTCAGGAAGCAGAACAGAAAGATGACGAGGAAGTAGATAATGATGACGACGACCCTACCGGTGACGATACAAAAGACGGTTCAGATCATGGTGATGATAATGATGATCAGGGGGTGTTGGTCTTAAAGTTGATTCTGCTAAAGTTCATTATGAATTTGATTTCGATTCCCTAATTGATGATAATGCTAATATGGAGGATCCACCAAGTAAGGGGGAGTCCACTGAGTAGACAGGGCCACATGATGTTGATTTTTCTGATGCCGTTATTGTTATGCTTGTTACTGCTATGCACGAAAAGCCTTTGATGTTAACGTTAGATCCAAATTTAGAGGAAGGGGAGATTTCTCACACTTATACTAAAGAAGAATTGGCAAGAATCTTCGAAGTTGACACTGATTCTTTTGAGTTTGATTTCGAGGAAGAGTTGGTGAATATAAAGACGTTTGAACCAAAACATTATGTGTATAAGCGAGTGGCTGAAGCTGATGAGTATGACCGTGTGATATTTGAAGATTCAGATGATGATAACGAAGTTGAAAAGTATTCTAATATGAATACTGACAAATTCCCAATGATCGAAGAGCTAATGAGTCAAATAGATGTTGATTTATTGAAACAGAAAATAGATGAAATTGTGAAGACAGGCAACATACCGAAACGTTATACTAAAGAGCAAATTGCCGAAGCAAAAAGGAGAAAGTTCAAAAGGCCTCTAGCTTTCTTCACACGTGATAAAGATGTTTCTCTGGGTGATATCCTAAGCTGGGGTTGGATACGAGATCTTGACGTATATGCTATTAAGAGAGAGTTTGGGGTACAATACTTTCGACATTTGACAGACATAAAGACATTGGCATTCTGAGATGTTGAGGAGTTGGTACAAACATGGAATATCAGTCTGCAAATGAAGTTTAATGAACAGAGATTGTGGAGAGTGATAAAGTTTGAAGCTTCGAGAGGGTTTTTGTTGTGGAAGCCATTTATTCCTAAACATCGAATCAAGATTAACAAGAAAACGGGTGAAAAAGACATAACACTAGTGATGAAGCGTCCTCGAGCGATGAAGAATATGCCACTAAAGCCCATCGAACAGGATTTTCATCCTTATTTTCTATGGTGGAAAACGGATCCGGAAACATGTGAACCGGTGATTGTTTTACGTGCTGACGATACGTGGGATATAACGAAAGAAAAGGATCCAGAACCGATAGAACGAAGGAGGATATGGGGGATTGGAGAACGATTTGTATTCTAGACCCGATGTGGCTAGTTAATTGCTCAAAGGAAGATGTCAAATGCTTGTTCTTCAACAAGATTTGCTTTAATAAACGTGAAGAAGTCCAAGCGAAGCAATACCAAGGTGTGATTAACGTTTACTATGCACATGGTATTAATTCAGGGCACATGTGGGAATCGAGATGGAGAGAGCTTGAAAGAGAAGAGTTCTTAAAAGTGGAGAAGCATTTAGAGAAGATTCACGAGAAAGGTAGGGAGGCAAGAATCAGAATGTTTCAATTTATGAAGTGGGCACCTCCTACAGATCAAACGCCTATCCCAAAGCAAGAACGTTGAAAGAAACCATACAAGAACTTCTTCGGAAGAGGTTAGAGATTGAAGACTGATCAAGACACTGCGAAAATATCCAAGCGGGAGTTTGTTGATGCGTAATGTCTATTGTTTAGGTCTTGGATCAAGTCTGTATGTTTAGAGCTTGTATTTGTTAGATTTGGAATTATATTTAACATGTAAGTACAAGTTCGGCAGAAGTTAATGTCAGCTGATCAAGTTCGGCCGAACTTGATCTAGCCAAGACATGCTTCGGGGGAACTTGACAGTCTATATATAGATGTGTCATGGTTTCTCTATGTAACAACTTTGTGACATTTACGGTGAAGCTCTGTCAGTTTGGATTTCGAATTGTAATACTTTTGGACCTAATAAACTGACAATTAAACAGTAATTCTTGTGTATTTGGTTAAACTTTTCATATAAATTCCGCATATATGGACAATAGATACAAATTTAGGTTCCCGAGCTGAGGTGGACGGTCCTATCAAAAAGCGTAAGTGATGTTCCTGTCGTTTGTGATTTTCCTGACGTTTTTCCCGAAGACCTACCTGGTCCTCCTCCTCATTTTGTTGACTTTTGCATTGACCTTATTCCTGGCGCTACCCCTGTTGCTAAATCTCCGTATCGTCTCGCACCCTCGGAAATGCAAGAGCTATCAAGCCAACTTCAAGAATTGCTTGATAAAGCCTTTATACACCCTAGTACTTCTACTTGGGGCGCTCTGTCCTCTTTGTTAAGAAGAAGGACGGTTCTTTTCGTATGTGTATCGATTATTGCGAACTTAAAAAACTAACCGTCAAGAACCGTTATCCACTTCCTCGCATTGTTGATCTCTTCGATCAGCTCCAAGGCGTTACTTGTTTCTCTAGAATTGATCTTCTTCTGGCTATCATCAACTTCGGGTCCTCGAAGAAGACGTTCCTAAAACCACGTTTTGTACTAGATATGGTCACTACGAGTTCGTGGTCATGCCTTTCGGTTTGACCAATGCACCTGCGGTCTTCATGGATTTAATGATCGTGTGTGCAAACCCTACTTGGACCGTTTTGTGGTCGTCTTCATAGACGATATTCTAATGTACTCCAAGACCCAAGACGAGCACGATCGACATTTACGTCTAATCCTCGAACTCTTTCGCACCGAACGACTATACGCCAAATTCTCCAAGTGCGGATTTTGACTAAAAGAAGTTCAATTTCTCAGTCACGTAATGAATGAGAAAGACATCCACGTCGATCCCGCGAAAATCAAAGCCGCCAAGAACTGGATTGCACCGAAGTCTCCGTCCAAAATCCGTTCGTTTCTTGGATTGGTGGGGTATTTCATCTCCAACTTTTCAAAAATTGTCGTTCTCCTTACTTCCTTGACTAAAAAAAGATAAACCTTTTGTCTGGGGTTTCGAACTGTAACGCCTCGCGTTCTATTTATAGCAAGCTCGTGTTGTAATTCTATTTTTGGAAATCATTGTATTCGTATTCTTCATTTCGTTGTAATCGTTGTAATCGAGACTTGAAACATAATGGGAACATACTTTTTACCACAATACTTGTCATACATATTCTTACATACATACACATGATACTCATACTCGAAAATGTGACAAACATGCAAATACATGACATTTATACTTAACACATACATTATACGTAATGTTTATACTCGATCTCGATCATTTGATACATACATATACTTGGTGACATGATACTTATACACACAAGGCCTTATGGTATAATAAAATACCTTAGAATATCAAATAAACTCATAACCTTGTGTTAATTAACAAAAAAATCAAACTTTTACCCGGACAAGTCCCTTAAGGTCCGCAAGCGATCCTGGGCGGGCAGAATTGTTTTTGGCTCGCTATTATGCACGGATCCACACATCTAAACATCACCCAATCACCTTCCAACCCTTCTTAAACACCCTACAACTAACACAAACCTTCCCCTATAAATACCACTTCATTTCCAAGCCTTTTTCCACTTTCACAACCCTCAAATCACTCCATAATCTCTCCCAAAGCACCTCAAGAACACTCATAGTCAGAATTTTCGGGCAGATTGTACCACCTTCACAAAAGGGAGCATAACTTGCTCATTTCTTCATGAAATTACTTGATTCTTTCTTCTATTTACTTGGACAAACTTTAGGTTTGAATCCTAGGGTTCTCCATGGAGAATCTAGACCTAGAAATGCACCCAAAGTGTCCTAAACTTTCTGTTATGATTTTAACTCTTTCAAATCTTGTTTAAACTTATCAAACTTGAGTCTAACTCATCTCAAACCTATGTCCTAATGCTTACAACACTTCTTGTGGTTGGTTAGGCTTAAAAACAAGGTTGAGACATTCAAAATAGAGATTTTATCTTTACAAACTTTCTGTTTTAATAGAGCTTTAAGCTCACAAGTGATGCAAGTTCATGAGCTTGTTCATGTGTGTCCACCTTGGTTAGCTTAGGCTATCCTAACTTTGAGACCACACATCACTTGATGATTTTCATCATTATCTCAAGTAGTTTGCTAGTTCTAAAGTGTCACAACCCCGCCTAGCCGTTGACATGTGTCATTGTGTGCTCTCCGGGTTGTATTTCACTTGGCTACTTGGTATCATGGTGACACACTTTACATTCTTGTTTATGTTCTTGTTCTAGTACCCTCCTTGTTACCTATGGTGACTTGTGTAGTGGTGAACACCATATGAGGTTCCAAAGTGGATGGTTAATCCTCTCACTTCCTACTTGACTTACATGATACTAAGAGGTAACAAAGTGGATGGTTCATCCTCCCACCTCTACATGATTATATAACTATATATCTATGAACTATAATATAATCCCAAGAACCGAACCCTTTATAATGACTAAATAATCATCTATCGAGCTATTAAGTTTTGTCACTAAAGTATGTAGTTCCTCGTCACTATTCTAATAGGTCTCAAACCTATGAAACCATACCAAACCCATTCGGGTTGTCATAGTGTCAAGAATAAGTGCTATGTCTTAGTGATTATTTTCATACATAATACTTTATTCTTATTTTCGTAATCTCGCTCGAATAATCCGAATCTTCCATTACACTCATAACTAATACCTATGTTCTTCTTGTAGAAGGACAAGGTGCCAAACTCTAAACATCACAACAAAGCTCCCGGGATTATTTAAATGGAACACTTAGTAAAACCGGGAGTACACTCGACCCATTTACCTTTTATCACTTTTGGGTTGTAACATGTTTCCATATAAAAAATACACTATCACAAACTTATACTTTTACATGCTCAATCCTTATACATGAATACTTGTTATGCTTAGATACATGCTAGATTATACATGCTTGATCATTAACTTAGCTAGCCCAAACTTATCATATATAGCGCTATAGGAGTAGTACGCCGCCTGTTGGGGTTATGTTAAGATTATCATACTCATCTTAGTCTTGTCGCTTTTGTGACAAGGGAAGCTCGATCTCGTTAAAAATTTTGTGGAAACTCGGGGTTTGATCTAGTGTTGCATGATTAGTATATACTTTGCTTACAATTACCATGTGGATTCGAGTTATACATTTTATACTTATGCTATGTATCACCAAACTTGTGTACTCGCCTTTGCTTTGCATTGAACTCGTATTTTTAACATGTTACAGGTTGATGAAGATGTTGCCATGAAATTGGAGTAGTGACGATGCTTAGATACACATATAGACGTTAGGTTTATAAATGTTTTATCAAATTTTTCCCTTTGCTATTGTTGTATTTTGAAATTCCTTGTAATGTGCGACAATTTTACTATGAAATGAAATCCGGTTTTATTAAATATTGCCGCAATTAGTATTTATGAGAAATGAGCAACCTATTTCGTCCCACCTCGATGTTTCCGCCATCGGTTGGGGTGTGACAGATTGGTATAAGAGCCATAACTATAGGGAATTAGGTAGAATTGCCATGTTCGACCTAGTCTATTGTTTAAGTGTCCATTTTGACCATTCTTGCCTTATGCTTAAAACTTTATTCTTCCTCATTGCTTCTTCCTTATCTTTCGGTCTTAAAATTTACATAATGTCTTTCCTAAGACATTTTACATAATACACTTGAAGACTTGAAGACACTCATGATGCAAACGAGGCGATTTGCACCAAGATAGGTCCAATGACTTACAATTTTTTATGAAACCCTCATTCCGCGTATTCGATTTTTCACGAAGTTATACCATCAAGTTAGGAGTGATATCCACATCTTGATGGAAACTTCCATTTCATACTCTAGTGGATCTTACAAATGAGTCGGAATATGCTCCTCGTTTAGTAAGAAACAACCACACTTAGGGTACGAAATCGTCAAGTTAGGGGTGAAACCCGCACCTTGTCGATTAAGTCCCATTCCTTGATTTTCGTTCTCGCCAAAGTTTCGATTTTCTAATCGATTAGAGACGTGTAGTAACTGGAAGGGTAAAATAGCGTTACTCGCTTCTCGATGAGAGTATTTTACCTATAGGCCAAAGCACGTTTCTCTAATTAGAAAGGATCTTCGAATCACTTTGGAATTGTCGACGTTTCTCTACCCGAAACAATCTCATGTTTTATTGAGCCAACCTTTTGTGTCATCCCTGATATTGTTAGCCAACTTCAAACCATCAACACCAAAACACCTAAATCCTCCGTCGATTCGAAAACCGACAACCCCAAAACGTCCTACCAATTCAAGCATTTCATGGCTTGTAAACTAGTCGAATTCACTGGCATGGACGGTGTCACCGCCATGATCAATTGGTTTGACGTGATGGAACTTACCTTCCTTCAGGGCGGGTGCCGTGATGAACTTCGAACCCTCAATGCTACCGGGGTCTTTCGCCAAAGAGCCCTCGAGTGGTGGACTACGGAACGCAACAAGCATGGCAGCGAAGCAGCCCACGCTCTAACTTGGGACGAGCTTAAGCAGCTCATGAGGGATCCGTTATGTCCTCCCCACGAGGCCCAGAAGCTCGAAAACGAATTCTAGAATCTCACGCAGCAAGGGAGCGACGCTGAGGGATTGATCGCTCGCTTCAAACAGTTGAGTATCGTCTGTCCTGGACATGTGGATACGGTCCCCAAGGCGATAGTTAAACTCATTTGTTCGCTTTCGCCTGTGATTATGAACCATGTAGCCGCCACACGCCCCAAAACCGTCGAAGAAGCCTGTAGCACCATCATAGAGCTTAACCACAATTACATCCTTCAGGGGGGCTACGACAAGGCTCCTACAAAGCATGCGCACCAAGCCACCGCCAATACCCCCACCACTACCAAATCGCCTCCCTCCTCAAACCAAAAAGAACAACATCAAGAACAAGAAGCGGAAGGCTTCTGTTCAAAATAACGCGGTTGTCACTCTGCCTACCCCTACACCTCTAAATGCCATCTCCACCACCCAAAACAACGATCCATCCAAACGAAACTACACCAGCACCTGCTTTGTATCTCTAGAATTTGAACCCTTACTTAAGTGCGAACGATCTAAAATGCCTAATCCTTTCGCTGTCGAAGTCGCTAATGGTAAAACCATCTCCGTTGATTCCGTTCTTTCTGGTTGCTCTTTGATTCTTAACGATCATGCATTCTCCATTGATCTCATTCCCATATAAATGGGTAGTTTCGACATCATAGTAGGCATATATTGGCTTATGCAAGTTCGTGCCGAAGTTGTTTTTTCCGAAAAATTCATTCGCCTCCCTCTTCCTCAAGGTGATTCACTCCACGTCTATGGCGAGAAACCTTCTAAAGGTCTCAAGCTTATGTCGTGCATCAAAGCGAACAAGTACATGCGTAAGGAAGAGAAAGACAAAGGTCCAAGCATAAGTGATGTTCCTGTCGTTTGTGAGTTTCCTTCTGTTTTCCCTGAGGATCTTCCTGGTCCTCTGCCTCCTCGAGCTGTCGATTTTCGTATTGATCTTATCCCTGGCGCAACTCCTGTTGCAAAAGCTCCCTATCGATTAGCACCCTCGGAGATGCAAGAGCTATCAAGCCAACTTCAAGAGCTTCTTGATAAAGGCTTTATACGCCCTAGTACTTCCCCTTGGGGCACTCCTGTTTTGTTCGTCAAGAAGAAAGATGGGTCTTTTCGGATGTGCATTGACTATCGTGAACTCAATAAACTTATAGTCAAGAACCGATACCTACTTCCTCGTATTGACGATCTCTTCAATCAATTGCAAGGCGCGAAGTGCTGTTCAAAGATTGATCTCCGTTCTAGCTATCATCAACTTCGGGTTTCCGAGGAAGATGTACCCAAAACCGCTTTCCACACTCGATATGGACATTACGAGTTCGTAGTCATGTCTTTTGGTTTGACCAACGCGCCCGCTGTGTTCATGGATCTCATGAATCAAGTGTGTAAACCTTTTCTCTATCATTTCGTCATTGTATTCATCGATGATATCCTAATCTACTCCAAGACGAAAGAATAGCATGGACGACATTTGCGTCTCATTCTTCAGCTATTGCAAACCTAACGTCTTTATGCCAAATTCTCCAAGTGTGAATTTTGGCTAAAAGAGTTTCAATTCTTAGGTCACACCGTCAATGAACTCAGTATTCATGTTGACCCTGCAAAGATAGAAGCTGTAAAGAATTGGATTGCACCTAAGTCACCCTCTGAAATTCGTTCGTTTCTTTGCCTAGCTGGGTATTATCATCGTTTCATCTCGAACTTCTCAAAAATTGATGTTCCTTTGACTTCGTTGACTAAAAAAGATAAACCTTTTGTTTGGAGTCCCTAACAAGAGGAATCTTTTCAAACACTCAAGGACATGCTTTGTAATACTCCTATCCTCACTCTCCCTTATGGGAACGACGATTTCGTCTGTATTGCGATGCCTCTAACCAGGGTCTGGGTTGCGTTCTCATGCAACGAGGCAAAGTAATCGCTTACGTGTCGAGACAGCTCAAAATTCATGAGAAAAACTATACTACTCATGACCTTGAACTTGGTGCAGTTGTTTTTGCATTAAAGATTTGGCGACACTACCTTTATGGTAGAAAGTGTACGGTCTTCACCGACCATAAGAGCCTCCAACATATCTTTGATCAAAAGGAACTCAACATGCGTCAACGTCGTTAGGTAGAATTGTTAAATGACTACGACTGTGATATTCGCTACCACCCTGGCAAAGCGAATGTCGTGGCCGATGCACTTAGTCGCAAGACTCATGTTAAGAGTGTTCACTGCTACCAAATCGTGGGAAAACTCAACGAGTTGATCTGACAAGCACAATTTACCGTCATTAACGAGGGTAACCTCGATAGTGAATTGAATTGTGGAGTCGAAAACCCGCTCGAAGCTAAACCTGATGGTATTCTTTACTACCATAGCCGTATTTGGATTCCCGATCGTCTCAATCTTCGGACTACTTTGATGGATGAAGCCCACAAATCTCGATACTCCATTCATCCTGGAGCTGATAAGCGTACCATGATTTGCGTGCATCCTATTGGTGGCCTTGAATGAAACGTGATATCGCTCTTTACGTGTCCAAATGCCTTACGTGTTCCAAAGTCAAGGCAGAGCATCAACATCCCTCTGGTTTGCTCGAACAACCAGAAATTCCTGTCTGGAAATGGGAGAGCATAGCCATGGATTTCATCACGAAATTGCCTCGTACTTCGTCTGGTCATGACAGTATTTGGGTCATCATTGACCGATTGACCAAACTGCGCATTTCCTCGCCATTCATGAAGATTACAAAGTCGAGAAATTGGCTCGTATCTACACGGATGAAATCATTAGTCGTCATGGTACTCGTCTTGATATTATCTCTGATCGCGATGCTCGTTTCACCTCTTGCCTTTGGCAAACTTTTCAATCCGTCCTTGGCACTCAGGTTAATCTTAGCACCGCTTTTCATCCTTAGTCTGGTGGTTAAACCGAGCGTACTATCTAAACTTTGGAGGATTTGCTTCGGTCATGCGTAATCGATTTAGCGGCAATTGGGATTCGCACTTACCCTTGGTTGAATTCTCATAAAACAATAGTTATCACGCTAGTATTCAAATCGCTCCATTTGAAGCATTGTATGGTCATAAGTGCCGTTCGCCTATTTGTTGGCACGAGATTGGAGACGCATAAATCACCGGTCCTGAGCTAATACAAGAAACAACGAATAAGATCTTACAAATACACGATAATCTCTTCAAAGCACGAAGCCGACAAAAGAGCTACGCTGACAAAAGACGCAAGCCCTTGGAATTTAATATAGGTGATCATGTACTTCTCAGGATATCACCTTGGAAAGGCGTTGTCCATTTTGGTAAGAAAGGCAAACTCGCTCCTCGCTACGTAGGTCCTTTCAAGATTCTCGAGAGGATTGGCAAGGTAGCATATCGACTAGACCTACCTCAAACGCTCAACAATGTTCATCCTGTTTTTTATGTTTCAAATCTCAAGAAATGCCTAGCTGAAAAAGGACTTCAAGTGCCGCTCGAAGATCTTCAAATCAATGAGACATTGCATTTTGTAGAAAAACCGATCGAAATCATGGACCGAGGAGTCAAGCAGCTAAGGCGCAGTCGGATCCCTATCGTCAAGGTTCGATGGGAAGGGAAATAGGGCACCGAGTTTACTTGGGAACTTGAGAGTGATATGAAGACTAAGTATCCGCATCTCTTCGTTGCATCTTCCTAAATTTCTGGATGACATTTCCTAAAGGATGGGAGACTGAAACACCTCGCATTTTCCAAACTTTCTATTTATAGCAAGCTCGTGTTGTAATTCTATTTTTTGATATCATTGTATTCGTATTCTTTATTTCGTTGTAAACGTTGTAACCAAGACTTGAAACATAATGGGAACATACTTTTTACCGCAAAACTTGTCATACATATTCTTACATACATACACATGATACTCATACTCGAAAATGTGACAAGCATGCAAATACGTCACATTTATACTTAACACATACATTAAACGTGATGTTTGTACTCGATCTCGATCATTTATACATACATATACTTGGTGACATGATACTTATACACACAAGGCCTTATGGTATCATAAAATACCTTATAATATCAAATAAACCAGTAACCTTGTGTCAATTAACAAAAAAATCAAACTTTTGCCCGGACAGGTCCCTTACGGACCGTAAGGGGAAACCCTTACGATCCGCAAGCGGTCCTGGGCGTTCAAAATTATTTTTGGCTCGCGATTATGCACGGGTCCACACATCTAAACATCACCCAATCACCTTCTAACCCTTCTTAAACACCCTACAACTAACACAAACCTTCCCCTATAAATACCACTTCATTTCCAAGCCTTTTTCCACTTTCACAACCCTCAAATCACTCCATAATCTCTCCCAAAGCACCTCAAGAACACTCATAATTAGAATTTTCGGGCAGATTGTACTACCTTCACAAAAGGGAGCATAACTTGCTCATTTCTCCATGAAATCACTTGATTCTTTCTTCTATTTACTTGGACAAACTTTGGGTTTGAATCCTAGGGTTCTCCATGGAGAATCCAGACCTTGAAATGCACCCAAAGTGTCCTAAACTTTCGGTTATGATTTAACTCTTTCAAATCTTGTTTAAACTTATCAAACTTGAGTCTAACTCATCTCAAACCTATGTCCTAATGCTTACAACACTTCTTGTGGTTGGCTAGGCTTAAAAACAAGATTGAGACATTCAAAATAGAGGATTTACCCTTACAAACTTTCTGTTTTCATAGAGCTCTAAGCTCACAAGTAATGCAAGTTCATGAGCTTGTTCATGTGTGTCCACCTTGGTTAGCTTGGGCTATCCTAACTTTGAGACCACACATCACTTGATGATTTTCATCATTATCTCAAGTAGTTTGCTAGTTCTAAAGTGTCACAACCTCGCCTAGCCGTTGACATGTGTCAATGTGTGCTCTCAGGGTTGTATTTCACTTGGCTACTTGGTATCATGGTGACACACTTTACATTTTTGTCATTTACATTCTTGTTTATGTTCTTGTTCTAGTACCCTCCTTGTTACCTATGGTGACTTGTGTAGTGGTGAACACCATATAAGGTTCCAAATTGGATGGTTAATCCTCCCACCTCCTACTTGACTTACATGATACTAAGAGGTAACAAAGTGGATGGTTCATCCTCCCACCTCTGCATTATATAACGATATATCTATGGACTATAATATAATCCCAAGAATTGAACCCTTGATAATGACTAAATAATCATCTATCGAGCTATTAAGTTTTGTCACTAAAGTATGTATTTCCCTGTCACGATTCTAATAGGTCTCGAACCTATGAAACCATGCCAAACCCATTCGGGTCGTCATAATGTCAAGAACAAGTGCTATGGCTTAGTGATTATTTTCATACATAATACTTTATTCTTATTTTCCTAATCTCGCTTGAATAATCCGAATCTTCCGTTACACTCATAACTAATACCTATGTTCTTCTTGTAGAAGGACAAGGTGCCAAACTCTAAACATCACAACAAAGCTCCCGGGATTATTTAAGTGGAACACTTAGTAAAACCGTGAGTACACTCGACTCATTTACCTTTTATAACTTTTGGGTTGTAACATGTTTCTATATCAAAAATACACTATCACAAACTTATACTTTAACATGCTCAATCCTTATACATGAATACTTGTTATGCTTAGATACATGCTAGATTAAACATGCTTGATCATTAACTTAGCTAGCCCAAACTTATCATATATAGCGCTATAGGAGTAGCACGCCGCCCGTCGGGGTTATTGTGACATCCCGGCTTTTCAGGTATCTTAAACGCGCTAGTTTATTTTTATTCATTCCTACGCTGATTTAATTCGGAGAATTAAAATTACGCGCTCGCAATAACTACGCTAACTTTAGTATTTAGGGAATACACAATGTTTGGAAATTCTAACGAGTTATATCTGAATTACGTGCTATGTTTTATTAGACACTTGTAGATTATTGTATCACGCTTTGATTTCGTGATTTATTAGTTATAAGCCTTGTGTTATCGAATTGTAAAAAAAATAATAAATAAATAAATAGCCGAATTGAACCGAGCTGCTGAACGTGTCGACCTTGTGACCACACAAGCCCAACCCGCCACCCACACCCCCTTGCGAACCCAACCCAACCCGCCACCCCACCCTTGCGGCCCAAGGACTAGCCCAAACCGCCCCCCTTGCCCCTTATGTATACGTATGTATGCATGGGGTGTTCAAAAAAAATATTCAAAACCCTAATCCCCTAGAAGTGTGCGACGGCAGCAACCCCCCTCCCTCTCGGTCGCGCAAGCATCCCACATCCCTCAGATCGATTCCAAGCTTGTCCCGGTTCGCTAATTGTCATCGTTTCAAGGTTAGGGTTTAATTGTATTACGATTCACACTAGGTTTTGTGTAGTCTTGATCATGATTAGTGCTTGTATGATATTATTATGAAAAAGTGTTGTGGTGTATGATTAGTTCGGATGAATATGCGAATCTTTGCGGTTGTGATGATATGTTTGAGTATTAAAATCGTAGGCTGCGTTTTATCTATAAAGATCATGATATATACTTAGAGTTTGCATGAATATTGATATATTAGATGATATCTTCAGTTGGCTCTAACCTGATCATTATTTATCGAAAAGTGGATTTTCTGAAGCCTAAAATGTGTATTTTTGAAAAACGCTTCAAATGGCACCGGATTCATATTTTTCTGAGGTTGTTTGCTATTTTTAAATGGTCATTTAGTGCAGCAGCTGAAGCTGCATAAATTCTGCAGAATTTGCAGGTTGTTTATCGAGTCAGATCTCATAGTCTGTACGGGGTTAGATCACGAAATCTGTACAGTAACTGGAGACGGGAGTTTCCGAAAATCTCCCACTTGAATTTCGTTAATCGGATAAACGATGATTTTTAAATGATTTTTCTCGTGGACTGCAGTCAGAAAGTGACGAATCTGACTGCAGCTTAGTATATAAATGTTTATAAATAATTGGTAACGATTTAGGATTTGAAACTTTTACACAAAATTCTACAGTCTAGTTGACACCTCCTGTAAAAAAATTGGAAATTTTGAAACGTTGAAACTATTTTGTAAAAATTCTTGAAAACAGCCTAGTTATGAGTGTACAAGCTGAAAACATGATAACTTGTGTTTGTGTGTAGCTAAGTGTTGTATGAGTTATCCTGTGTTTATGACAAGTTGGTTTGATCGTTATTTTGTGTGGTGATACTTTGCATGCATGATTATGGTTTCGAATTGGTTATTACGTGTGCCGTACTGTGTGTTAGTTATGCGTAGGGTTTTGTGTCGGTGTGTTCACACACTAACTTTGAATCGGTTGACATGTTAGGACGCGATTAGCGGTTCCATCATTTGCTTCTTTTGCGTTTATCTAACCGAGCAATTTAAGGTGAGTTCACGGCCCCTATTTTATTCAGTTTTGAACAACAGGGGGAGAAAAATGTGTACGCTCTACCACTCTATCTTTTATGTTATGGGAAATTAACGCCGTTAGCTATTCGGTAACTAAGTTAATGTTAATGTATGTTATGGTCACTAAGTAGCTTTATCATGGAAGTCCTCAACCAACTCTTGGATCGTTAGTATTGGGTTAGATAGCGGGGAAATTATAGTAGTACTACTGGGCCCGACAAGCCCCACCCGAGCTAGTCGCGCTAGCCGACCGGGAATGGTCAACGGCTGATTAATTTGGCCTAACTTTCGCCATGGTCAGTGATAGACCTGGCAACACAGAGGCAACAGCAGCCAGCTTCGATCGCGAACTCTTACGTGACGTAACTTTAGGCTCGCTACCTACATGTTAACATTGAACTTATTTACGAACCAACCTTATTATTCCAGGTTAGGAATAATGGATCTATGTCGTTATCCCGGGTTAGGGATAACGGGGAAAACCAATCTTTTAAACTGAACATGTGAACTTATAAAACCTGTGAACTCACTCTTCTTTAACGTTAACACTTGTTTCTTTGCATGTTTCTCAGGACGCTAGGAGCGCTAGGTGCACTCACTTGCATTTGATCAAGGCATTTTTATCGAGTCTTTATTAACGATTAATTTTGGGATTTTGGTTTTGGCGTTTATGTTGGCGCCCGTTACTTTATTCTAATGCTTCCGCTAAACTTTGAAACCTTGGAATTTTGAAAATGACTATGCATGTTTACAATAAATGTTTTTGGAAAACGTTTAAATAAATCATATAGAGTCGTTCGACATTGCTAGTGTCTGAGATTCTGGTTTGATCACACGCCTCGCGGTAATAATCCGCAAGTGGAAATTGAGGGTCTGACAGATTGGTATTAGAGCCTCTAGCTATAGAGAACCAGGTTTGCATTTAAAGTAGACCTAAACTATAGCTGTTACACGACACTAGACTTAGTTGGCACCGAACTGTGATATCTTGTTATGTGTTATACTACAATTGTTCTATGTGATATATATATATATATATATATATATATATTGTGATATACGCAGCTCGTAACTAACTACACCAACCCAGCAGGCTATGTCATCATCATCATCCGACAGATCTCGACAATCAAGGGCGCCGGGGAAGGCAACCATGGTCGAACCCTCACCACCTCGTGGCGTGGAGACACGCTCAGCTGCCAGGAAAAGACACGCTCTAGGAGGGGAGTTGTCCTCCCGTCCAACCACCGCTGTACCGGTCAACCCTTCAGGAGTGGGGGACGATCTACTTAGAGCTGTGCTAAGGAAACAACAGGAACAGCTGGAGAGAAAGCAAGAGACTATCGAAGCACAGGGATGGCTGATACGTCAGCTGACTGGTAAAACTGAAGAGCTCGAGGAAGAGCAAGATGAAATAAGAGAGTTTGAAGCCTTTTAGCTAAGGACCTTCGTGCTGAGCAGCTGAGGGCTGACTGGCTCGAAGACAGAGTTCTTGAGTCCAGTTGGAGGATTCATGAACTGGTGTCGAACCAAGCACCACCTATCCCAGTACCTGCACCAACACCGGCCCCTCCAGCGCCGGTAGAAGACGAAGAGGAGGATCAAGAGGAAAACCCGGAGGAGGATCCGGAGTAAGAAGAGCCGGAACAGGACCCGGCTGTTGAAGCTGAAAACGCTGAAGAGGAAGACAGCAGTGATAGCGACTTGGGAGATGGAGACATAGATGACTAACTCGTCTCGCCATTCTCCGTTTTTTTCCTTTAGTTTGTTTGTTTCCACTTATGTTTGAACTTAGAAATTTTATAATTAAACTGATATGTTTGGTTGGTATTTTGTGAGAGATTACAATTTATTTAATCGAATGTTCCTTTTGATTGTTTAATTTGTTGGGTTGACATAAATTGTGTGATCATTTAAGTGTGGAATATGATAACTATATTGGATATATACTTATCGGTGTGTGTTTGTGTTGTCTTGCGAAGATCTGAAATGGCAACCGGTCGCAGCGAAAATCTCAACATGTCAGCTGAAGAATTGGCCGCTTTAATCCAACAACACGTGAATGCTGCTCTGGCAGGTGTTCCTAACCCACCAGCAGGTAACCATTATTAAATTTTCATGGGAAAATCTAATAGTTTGGCTAGTAGACTTTCTCGCTGACTACCTATCCTCTATCATCAGGAAGGGGTCTTAACCCCTACAAGATGTTCCTGGATGCGAAACCGAGCAAGTTCATGGGAGTTGAAGGACCCATAGGACTGGTCCGTTGGGTCGAAAAGTCTGAATCGGTTTTTGAAATGTGCAATTGCCTCGAAGCTAATAAGGTCAAGTATGCTGCCTCGACGTTGGAAGATGGGGCATTAACCTGGTGGAACGCACAAGTCCAAACGCGTGGACTTGCTGCGGCGAACGCAATGACCTGGACCGAGTTCAAAGCTCAAGGAGGAATACTGTCCACGGGATAGAGTTCAGCAATTGGAACAAGCGTTATGGAACCAAAAGATGGTCCGGTCAGAAATTGAAGCGTACACGGCAAGACATCATGATCTGGTGTTCTTTTGTCCCGATTTGGCTAACACCATCGTTAAACGACTTGAGTTTTATCTTGGGGGTCTGGTCCCTGAGATCCAGGGCATGGTAATGTCTAGCAACCCTACGACGGAGCAACAAGCGATTAGGCTGGCACATAAACTCACCGATAAGGCGGTGGAGCAAAGGAAGTTGCCACCTAGGGGTGCAACTGAAATTGTCCCTGACAACAAAAGGAAATTTGAAGACTCACCTGCTCGGCAGTCTTCATCAGCCCAGCCACAACAAGGAAACCAGAAGCGGTCCAACAACTTCAACAACAATCGGGGTCACAACAATCAGTCTGCCAACAACACCCAGAACTCGAGCGGCTATGCGGGTCGAAAGCCGCAATGTAATAGTTGTAACCTCCATCATCACGGCCCTTGCGTCGGAAATCGCTGCCAACGATGTGGCAAAGCAGGACACGCGGCAAAGGATTGTCGCGGGGAGATTATGTCACGACGGAATCAGAACCAGCACCAGGGTAATAACCGGGGATGCTATCAGTGCGGTATCACTGCCCATTTCAAGCGAGACTGCCCGCAACTTCGCAACAACAATGGTGGGAATAACAACAACAACAATAACAACAATGGAACAATGGAAATGATGGCACAGGAGGTGCCAAAGGACGTGCATTCACGCTAGGCCGTGGGGAGGCCCGAAACGACTCGAATGTGGTCACCGGTAAGTTTCCACTTAACGATCATTTTGCTACTGTACTTTTTGATACGGGTGCGGATAAGAGTTTTATATCTGAGTCTTTTAGGAAGAACCTAAATCTCACACCTAGACCCCTAGAGACCCCTTACGTCATAGAACTAGCCGATGGTAAATCTGTAGATGTGACTCATCTAGTGACCGGCTGTCAACTTAAACTCGTGCGTCACACCTTTACCATTGATCTGATGACAACTACTCTGGGTAGTTTTGATGTGGTAGCCGGAATGGACTGGCTATCCGACGTCCGAGCTGAAGTTCTCTGTTTCGAGAAAGCTATCCGTATTCCGCTCTCTAACGACGAAGTCTTGATGGTGCAAGGCGAGAAGACAGGCGTCGTCACGAACGTCATCTCTTACATGCAAGCTCAGAAGTATCTTCGGAAAAAGAACTCTTTTGCTTTGTTCGCACTGGTCACCGAATAGTCTAAGGACAAGAAACGGATTGAAGATATCCCTATCGTCCGTGACTTTCCCGATGTGTTTCCAGAGGAGTTACCCGGTCTTCCACCACATCGACAAGTAGAGTTTGAAATCGAATTGGCGAGCTATGCGACTCCTATCGCCAAGGCCCCGTACCGCTTAGCTCCAGCAGAGCTGCAAGAACTGTCTACTCAACTTCAGGAATTGTTGGAAAAAGGATTTATCTGACCCAGTACTTCGCCATGGGGAGCTCCGGTCCTTTTTGTCAAGAAGAAGGGCGGGGACCTTCCACATGTGCATCGACTATAGGGAACTCAATAAGGTTACCGTCAAGAACCGGTACCCATTACCTCTCATTGACGATCTTTTCGACCAGCTTCAAGGGTCAAGCTACTACTCCAAGATTGATCTACGGTCCGGTTATCACCAGCTACACGTCAGGGAGGAGGATATCTCCAAGACGGCATTTTGCACTCGGTACGGCCATTACGAGTTCTTGGTCATGCCCTTCGGTCTCACCAATGCACCCGCGGTGTTCATGGACCTCATGAACCGCGTGTGTATGCCGTATCTCGACAAGTTTGTCATCATGTTCATCGATGATATACTCATCTACTCTAAGAGTGAGGAAGAACATGCTGAGCATCTTCGGTTATTGCTGGAACTACTTCAACAGGAGAAACTATATGCCAAATTTTCGAAGTGTGATTTTTGGATTCGGGAAGTTCAGTTCCTCGGGCATATCGTGAATGAAAAGGGTATACACGTTGATCCCGCCAAGATCGATGCTATCAAGAACTGGGAAGCACCCAGGACACCGACAGAGATCCGCCAATTTTTGGGTTTGGATGGTTACTACAGACGTTTCATCGAGGGATTTTCCAAGATCGCACAACCGCTTACCACTCTCACCCAGAAAGGCACCAAGTATGCTTGGGGTGACAAACAGGAAGCAGCATTTCAATTACTGAAGCAGAAGCTTTGCAGTGCGCCCATTTTGTCCTTGCTAGAGGGGACGGATGATTTTGTGGTATATTATGACGCTTCCATTCAGGGATTGGGATGTGTGCTCATGCAACGTGATAAGGTCATCGCGTATGCATCCCGACAGTTGAAGGTCCACGAGAAGAACTACACGACACATGACTTGGAATTGGGAGCAGTTGTGTTTGCACTTAAGATTTGGAGACACTACCTATATAGAACAAAGTGCACAAGCTACACGGATCACAAGAGCCTCCAGCATATTTTTGACCAGAAGGAGTTGAACATGCGACCGCGTCGCTGGGTCGAACTCCTGAACGATTATGAATGTGCCATATAATATCACCCGGGTAAAGCTAACGTGGTAGCTGATGCCCTCAGTTAGAAGGAGCACTTGAAACCTCGTCGGGTACGAGCACTACAATTCACAATTCAATCTGGGTTACCCGAACAGATACGCGACGCGCAGCTAGAAGCAGTTAAGGAAGAGAACATCAAGGCCGAATCTGTGGGAAAGATGGAACGCGATTGGGAAGTGAAACCCAATGGTACCCGGAATTTCATGAATCGTATATGGGTACCTCTCTACGTAAACCTCAGGAAGCTAGTTATGGACGAAGCTCACAAATCCCGATACTGTCCATCCTGGTTCAGATAAGATGTATCAAGACCTTAAAGTCGCGTACTGGTGGCCCAACATGAAAGAGGATATAGCCACCTACGTGAGCAAGTGTTTGACTTGTGCGAAAGTCAAGGTACCAGAAGCTATCAGGGCTACTTCAACAACCTGAGATCCCAGTGTGGAAATGGGATCAGATCTCGATGGACTTTATCACTAAACTCCCGCGAACTCCGGGTGGTTGCGATACCATCTGGGTGATCGTGGATCGTCTAACTAAGTCGGCACACTTCCTAGCGACCAAAGAAACAAATAAGATGGATAAGTTGACTCGTCTCTATATAAAGGAAGTAGTTTCTCGGCACGGGGTGCCAACGTCCATCATTTCAGACAGGGATGCTCGTTTCACGTCCAACTTTTGGCGGTCACTTCAGAAAACGTTGGGTACACGCTTAGATATGAGCACAGCTTACCACCCTCAGACGGATGATCAAAGTGAAAGGACCATTCAGACCTTGGAGGACATGCTTAGGGCATGCGTGGTAGACTTCGGGAACAGTTGGGAAATCCATCTACCTTTAGTGGAATTCTCGTATAACAACAGTTACCATACGAGTATTCAGGCAGCACCGTTTGGAGCATTGTACGGTCGCAAATGTAGATCACCGGTCTGTTGGGCAGAAGTCGGTGACAGTCAACTCACAGGTCCTGAGTTTATACTTGAGGCTACTGAAAAGATTCTGCAAATCAGAAACCGCATGGCAGCAGCACGGGATTGACAAAAAAGTTACGCTGATTAACGACGCAAACCGCTTGAATTTCAAGTAGGTGACCGCGTCCTACTGAATGTGTCACCTTGGAAGGGTGTAATTCGTTTTGGGAAACGAGGCAAACTAAATCCACGGTACGTAGGCCCATTTGTGATTTCGAAGCGTATCGGGCCCGTAGCTTATCAGTTAGAACTTCCTGCCGAACTCAGTGGAGTTCACAACGTTTTTCACGTGTCCAATCTGAAGAAGTGTCTATCAGATGAGACCCTAGTCATTCCATTGGATGAGATTCAAGTGGATGAGCAACTGCATTTTGTGGAACAACCTATCGAGATCATGGACCGTGAGATCAAGACTCGAAGGCACATCAAGATACCGATCGTCAAGGTTCGTTGGAACTCTAAGCGTGGACGGAGTTCACGTGGGAAAGAGAGGACCAAATGAAAAGCAAATATCCACACCTTTTTGCAGCCGAGCAGCAATCTGATGTTACCGCCAACTGAATTTTGGGATGAAATTCTTTCAACATGGGGATGATATGACAGCCTGGGATTTCCTTGTACCATTCTAACAAACTGAACTTTTGTACGTTGCATTCTAAACCGCGTTTACTACTTTTCGGGACGAAAATTCTTTCCACATGGGGATAATATGACATCCCGGCTTTTCAGGTATCTTAAACGCGCTACTTTATTGTTATTCATTCCTACGCTGATTTAATTCGAAGAATTAAAATTACGCGCTCGCAATAACTACGCTAACTTTAGTATTTAGGGAATACACAATGTTTGGAAATTCTAACGAGTTATATCTGAATTACATGCTATGTGTTATTAGACGCTTGTAGATTATTGTATCACGCTTTGATTTCGCGATTTATTAGTTATAAGCCTTGTGTTATCGAATTGTAAAAAAATAATAAATAAATAAATAGCCGAACTGAACCGAGCCGCGGAACATGTCGACCTTGTGACCACACAAGCCCAACCCGCCACCCACACCCCCCTTGCGAACCCAACCCAACCCGCCACCCCACCCTTGCGGCCCAAGGACAAGCCCAAACCGGCCCCCTTGCCCCTTATGTATACGTATGTATGCATGGGGTGTTCAAAAAAAATATTCAAAACCCTAATCCGCTAGAAGTGTGCGACGGCAGCAACCCCCCCTCCCTCTCGGTCGCGCAAGCATCCCACATCCCTCAGATCGATTCCAAGCTTGTCCCGGTTCGCTAATTGTTATCGTTTCAAGGTTAGGGTTTAATTGTATTACGATTCACACTAGGTTTTGTGTAGTCTTGATCATGATTAGTGCTTGTATGATATTATTATGAAAAAGTGTTGTGGTGTATGATTAGTTCGGATGAATATGCGAATCTTTGCGGTTGTGATGATATGTTTGAGTATTAAAATCGTAGGCTGCGTTTTATCTATAAAGATCATGATATATACTTAGAGTTTGCATGAATATTGATATATTAGATGATATTTGACAAGTTAACCAGCTGTTAATCGATACAACGAAGCGTCATGGCCGTTTACACATGTTCTAATGCGATAAAGTCGAAAACAGTAAGCTGATTGACATTTACAGCCAACTTCAATTGGCTGTAACCTGATCATTATTTATCGAAAAGTGGATTTTCTGAAGCCTAAAATGTGTATTTTTGAAAAACGATTCAAATGGCACCGGATTCATATTTTTTTCTGAGGTTGTTTGCTATTTTTAAATGGTCATTTAGTTCAGCAGCTGAAGCTGCGTAAATTCTGCAGAATTTGCAGGTTGTTTATCGAGTCGGATCTCATAGTCTGTATGGGGTTAGATCACGAAATCTGTACATTAACTGGAGACGGGAGTTTCCGAAAATCTCCCACTGGAATTTCGTTAATCGGATGAACGATGATTTTTAAATGATTTTTCTCGTGGACTGCAGTCAGAAAGTGACGAATCTGACTGCAGCCTAGTATATAAATGTTTTTAAATAACTGGTAAGGATTTAGGATTTGAAACTTTTACACAAAATTCTACAGTCTAGTTGACACCTCCTGTAAAAAAATTGGAAATTTTGAAACATTGGAACTATTTTGTAAAAATTCTCGAAAACAGCCCAGTTATGAGTGTACAAGCTGAAAACATGATAACTTGTGTTTGTGTGTATCTAAGTGTTGTATGAGCTATCCTGTGTTTATGACAAGTTGGTTTGATCGTTATTTTGTGTGGTGATACTTTGCATGCATGATTATGGTTTCAAATTGGTTATTACGTGTGCCGTACTGTGTGTTAGTTATGCGTAGGGTTTTGTGTCGGTGTGTTCACACACTAACTTTGAATCGGTTGATATGTTAGGACGCGATTAGCGGTTCCATCATTTGCTTCTTTTGCGTTTATCTAACCGAGCAATTTAAGGTGAGTTCACGACCCCTATTTTATCCGGTTTTGAACAACAGGGGGAGAAACATGTATACGCTCTACCACTCTATCTTTTACGTTATGGGAAATTAACGTCGTTAACTATTCGGTAATTAAGTTAATGTTAATGTATGTTATGGTCACTAAGTAGCTTTATCATGGAAGTCCTCAACCAACTCTTGGATCGTTAGTATTGGGTTAGATAGCGGGGAAATTATAGTAGTACTACTGGGCCCGACAAGCCCCACCCGAGCTAGTCGCGCTAGCCGACCGGGAATGGTCAACGGCTGATTAATTTGGCCTAACTTTCGCCATGGTCAGTGATAGACCTGGCAACACAGAGGCAACAACAGCCAGCTTCGATCGCGAACTCTTACGTGACGTAACTTTAGGCTCGCTACCTACATGTTAACATTGAACTTATTTACGAACCAACCTTATTATTCCAGGTTAGGAATAATGGATCTATGTCGTTATCCCGGGTTAGGGATAACGGGGAAAACCAATCTTTTAAACTGAACATGTGAACTTATAAAACCTGTGAACTCACTCTTCTTTAACGTTAACACTTGTTTCTTTGCATGTTTCTCAGAGCGCTAGGTGCACTCACTTTCATTTGATCAAGGCATTTTTATCGAGTCTTTATTAACGATTAATTTTGGGATTTTGGTTTTGGCGTTTATGTTGGTGCCCGTCACTTTATTCTAATGCTTCCGCTAAACTTTGAAACCTTGGAATTTTGAAAATGACTATGCATGTTTACAATAAATGTTTTTGGAAAACGTTTAAATAAATCATATAGAGTCGTTCGACATTGCTAATGTCTGAGATTCTGGTTTGATCACACGCCTCGCGGTAATACTCCGCAAGTGGAAATTGATGGTGTGACAGTTATGTTAAGATTATCATACTCATCTTAGTCTTGTCGCTTTTGTTACAAGGGAAGCTCGATCTCGTTAAAACTTTTGTGGAAACTCGGGGTTTGATCTAGTGTTGCATGATTATTATATACTTTGCTTACAATTACCATGTGGATTCGAGTTATACATTTTATACTTATGCTATGTATCACCAAACTTGTGTACTCGCCTTTGCTTTTGCATTGAACTCGTATTTTTGACATGGTACAGGTTGATAAAGATGTTGCCATGATATTGGAGTAGTGATGATGCTTGGATACACATATAGACGTTAGGTTTATAAATGTTGTATCAAATTTTGCCCTTTGCTATTGTTGTATTTTGAAATTCCTTGTAATGTATGACAATTTTACTATGAAAGGAAATCCGGTTTTATTAAATATTGTCGCAATTAGTATTTATGAGCAATGATCAATCTATTTCGTCCGGCCTCGATGCTTCCGCCATCGGTTGGGGTGTGACACGAACAAGAGGAGTCCTTCCAAACGCTCAAGGACATGCTTTGCAATGCTCCTATTCTAGCTCTACCCGATGGTCACGACGATTTCGTGGTGATGCATCTAACCAAGGTCTTGGTTGTGTTCTTATGCAACAAGACAAGGTTACCGCATATGCTTCTAGACAACTCAGAATACACGAGAAGAACTACACTACCCACAACCTTGAACTCGGTGCAGTTGTTATTGCGTTAAAGATTTGGTGACACTACCTTTATGGTACCAAGTGTGTGGTCTTCATCGATCATAAGAGCCTTCAACACATGTTTGACCAAAAAGAGCTCAACATGCGTCAACGTCGATAGTTAGAGTTACTCAATGACTACAATTGTGAGATTCGCTACCACCTTGGTAAGGCGAATGTTGTGGCCGACGCTCTTAGTCGTAAAACTCATGTGAAGAGTCGTTGTTGTTTCCAAATCTTGAGAAACCTTCGCGATCGCATTCGTGACAGACAACACTCATCCGTCAACGAGAACAACATGTACAACAAGATGAAGTGTGGTGCTGAGGATCAACTCGTCTCCAAACACGATGGTATGTTGTACTATCTCGACCGCGTCTGGATCCAACCCGTGGCAACCTTCGTGACTTGTTGATGAAAGAAGCTCACAAATCCCGATATTCCATTCATCCCGATGCTGACAAGATGTACCAAGACCTTCGTACGTCTTATTGGTGGCCTGGTATGAAGAAAGATATCGCATCCTATGTTTCGAAATGTCTCACGTGTTCCAAAGTTAGAGCGGAACACCAACGTCCCTTTGGCTTGCTCGAACAACCAGAGATTCCTGTCTGGAAATGGGAGAGTATAGCTATGGAATTCATAACCAAGCATCCTCGTACCTCGTCTGGTCATGATAGCATTTGGGTAATCATTGATCGTCTAACCAAATCCGCTCATTTTATCCCCATTCGTGAAGATTACAAAGTCAAGAAATTGGCTCGTATCTACACAGATGAAGTCATTTGTCATCATGTTATCCCCATTGACATCATTTCCAACCGTGATGGTCGATTCACCTCGCGTCTTTGCCAAACTTTTCAGAAAGCTCTTGGTACTCATCTTAACCTTAATACAATTTTTCATCCTCAATCCGACGGTCAAACCGAGCGTACTATCCAAAGTCTTGAGGAT
Organism: Scalesia atractyloides; assembly: GCA_947069175.1. Taxonomy (NCBI): domain Eukaryota; kingdom Viridiplantae; phylum Streptophyta; class Magnoliopsida; order Asterales; family Asteraceae; genus Scalesia; species Scalesia atractyloides. Next base: position 38,355,502 of record CAMTDV010000030.1, read on the forward strand.
ATGCTTCGTTCATGCGTAATCGATTTTGGTGGCAACTGGGATTCACACTTGCCTTTGGTAGAATTCTCATACAATAACAGTAATCACATTAGTATTCAAATGGCTCCATTCGAAGCATTGTATGGTCGAAAGTATCGTTCACCTATTTTTAGCACGAGAGTAGAGAAGCTCAAATCACCAACCCCATGCTCATACAAGAAACAACGAACAAGATCTTGCAAATTCGTGATAATCTACTCAAAGCTAGAAGCCGGCAAAAGAGCTACACTGACAAGCGACGCAAGCCTTTGGAATTTAATGTTGGTGATCATGTACTTCCCAAGGTATCTCCTTGGAAAGGCGTAGTTCGATTTTGTAAGAAAGGCAAACTCGCTCCTCGCTTCGTAGGTCCTTTCAAGATTCTCGAAAGGGTTGGCAAGGTAGCGTATCGGCTGGATCTACCTCAAGAACTCAACAATGTTCATTCAACATTTCACGTTTCAAATCTGAAGAAATGTCTAGCTGAAGAATGACTTCAAGTTTCACTCGACGATTTACAAATCAACGAGTCCTTACACTTTGTGGAAAAACCGGTCAAAATCATGGACCGAGAAACCAAGCAACTTAGGCGCAGTCGTATTCCCATACTCAAAGTTCAATGGGAAGGCAAACGTGGCGCTGAATTCACTTGGGACCTCGAGAGTGAAATGAAAACCAAGCATTCGCATCTTTTCGTTGAGTCTTCCTCTTAAATAAATTTCGAGACGAAGTTTCCTAAAATAGGGAAGAATGTAACGCTTCGCATTCTCGTACTTTCCTTATTTAGAAAGTGTAATCGTATTTCTATTTTTAGAAACTTGTATCCATGTCTTGTTCGTATTTCCTTTCCAGATTTGTAATCCGAGACTTTGATCATAATGAAATTCATACTTTATATACTTGTTATACATGCAATCGATCACTTAAATACATGTTTGTCATGCAAACCAACACTTGTTATACGTGCAATACTTATACATTACACCTTTATACTTGAAATACTTAAAAACCGTCTGAAATACGAGAAAAATGGCTCAAACTAAACTTCCTATGCGAAATGGACCTCTTCGCACGAAGTGGACATTCACTTCGCACGAAGTGGACACTCCGCACGAAGAGCCACTTCACACAAAGCGAAGCTGGCAGCAACCCATCCTTATAAATACGAGCTCACTTCACCCCTTCAAACTTTCCGAATCTTCACATGCTCACACTGAAATTCCAGACTTTTGGCAGAATATTCTCAGCCATTTTAAGTGAGTTTTAGCTCACTACTATCTTTGTTCTTGTAATTTCATATTTAATTTCTTCTACTTTTTCTTTTGTACCAAGTGTGAGAGCTAACCAAGTTCACCATCCTCAGTTAGGATGAACTAGTGTTTTAGCAAGTGTGAGAATGATGGGAGCATTGGCTTTCTGAATTAAGTTCCACACCTCACTTGTAAACTTTTAGTTGTATTTTATTTCCATTATTCATGACCAACCGGATTTGTCAACTATGTTGATAAACTTTGAGCTTTGGTGAATCATATAATGAGGTATTCATACCCCCATGCTTGACCTCTATCACGTATTTTAAGGACTAAAACTTAATCCATAACTATAAGTATATACATTTACATATTTAACCAAGTTCATGATGCTAACTGGTTATGGTTAGACGTAATGAGCCAGGTTACTCTGTCTCTTTGCTAAAATCTTCGCTCACAGAACTCAGTGTCAAGACGAACGCTTAAACGAGCTAAATTTTCCAGAAACAGTCCCTTCGTAGAGAGTGATCAGTCACTTCGCACGAAGTGGACAGTCACTTCGCACGAAGTGAAAGATCACTTCGCACGTTTTTCTTGAGTTTACTTTTCATAATTTCAATTCCAAATCTGAAATCCTCACCTACTCAGAATAATCACACACCTCTGTTCCCCATGTAGGGTAACGTCGCTATTCTACCATTCAACTCTACAACTCTCAGATTGCTAGGAAAGCTTGCAAAACTGTGAGTATACTCGACTCCCCTTTTTCATCTTTACACTTTTGGGGTGCAACATATATGCTTTATCAACCCACCAAATCACGAAACTTTATGCTTATCACAAAACAAACATCCATTTATGTATGCTTAATATGAATACTTGCAATTATATGCTAAAGTCAAATGCTTTATACTGCGTCATTAACTATGTACAAGCCTCCCCTAACATGTATAGCGCTATAAGATTAACGCCCCACCCGTATTCGTGAGGTCATGTTAAGTAAACAAAACAGTCTAGTCATTGCTATGATTAGATTATGCTAGCGGTAAACTTTGGGTTGACATGTATAGTCGCATTACTAGTATTGTATGTTAGCTTAAGTAAACGTTTATGCCATGTGGAATGTTTAAACTTTTACATTACCTAGTATTGAAACTTGTATACTCGCCAATGTCTTGTGTGTTGAACTATACTTTAATATAGTTGCAGGAATACGATGATGAGGACGCATGGAATCTAGTAGGATGAACTAGAAACCCAGTTTAGTTTAGAACTTATGTTGTATAATGTTTCGTTCTCTATGTTGTTGTATCTTGAATTCCAAACAATGTATTTTATTTAGAAATGAATGAAATATTGTTTTTAAATACTTGTCGCAAAATAGTGTTATGAAGTCTCGAGCAATCTATTTCGTCCACCCTGATGATTCCGCCATCGATTGGCGTGTGACAACCACACATTTCGCTTTTTTGCTATTTGTGATATAACCCCACCCCACCTAAAGGGGGTTATGGGACCTAATGCACTACACATGGCCTTTTTTATACCTGGTATAACTTGATATTATAGAGAACCAAACAACCAGACCAGTTGCCATTGCTAAGCTAGTTATTGCCATTGAAGACTTCTACTAATAACAAAGATTATTTTTGTTGTTGTGAACACAATATAGAGGAAGATCAAGTGAAGATTTGACGAAGATTGTCTTTAATTGTTTATTTCTCTTTGTAATCTTTCATATAATTTAGAGAATCTTGGGTGGTTCTTACCTTAGTAACCCCAATAAATTTAATGTAATGGTAAAACCTAATACACACATTCTATTGTGAATTGTACACGTATTTAGTATGATTTAATGCAACAGAAACATGTGGACATACCAATACCAATCCAAGCCAAGACTTTTGATCGCCTACCAAGAGTCTAGATGCAACCTAAATAAAACAAAACAAAACAACCATAGGGTGTTTTATAAATGTGTACCTTAACTTGGTTGTAGTATACTCCGATTTGTGAGACACCTTGATTTAATAACTCGGTTGCTAGATCTGAAACACGAAAAACCACCACGCGAATAATCCGTCAATCAAAACTCCTTCAGATGCTAATCATGGTAGCAACCGAATTGTGACCACGAAAGCAGTAGCATCGAGATCGCGCAAGTGGTGTTAGCCGACGGCAGCGTTGGGTGGTGGGGTCGAGCAACGGTCCAAAGTGGTGATGGTGATAGTTGACGGTGGGTGTCGGTCGACGACAGGTGGCAACGCAGAGACAAGTTTCAAAGCTATCATGTTTTTGCTAAACTTGGTACAACCTGAATGAGATCCCTAGACCCCTTTATATTGTCAGCCATTTGCAATATAACCCTAATCTAGGTCAAACTCATACGAGTCATCCTTGTTTGCCACATGGACGGTTTTTCAGGTTTAGGTTTATCTGAAACAACTATTTAATATGTTAAATAACTAGGTTAAAACCCCGTGTATTACACGAGTTGAATAAATAAATATTATCGTAAACAAATAGTTTTAAAAAAAATAATATCGTTAATTTGTTGCTTATAATTGTTATGAGATTGATAAATAAATAAGTAGATTAGTATGTTATTATTAATATATAAGTGAGTGATACGTAACATTATTTGGAAACCCGTATATTACAAAGGTTGAATATCACTAAAAGAAAAATATGAGTTATAAACTTTTTTAATTAATTATTACACGTGTATTGAAAACCCTTGTATTACAAACCTGTGTATTACACGTGTTGACATTATTTGGAATCGTGAATTAGTTAATCATTAAAAAGGTTAAATATCTTTAATTAATTATTAAAAAACTAATTTTTTTAGTTGTAATATATGACGAACCCATTGCACTTGTGGGTGAATATATAAATATTTAAATTAGTTTAGGATACTACACAAACTTGTGTAATGATTTGTAACTAATTAAACTTTTTTAATCTTTTTAATTAATTAATTATTTGGAATAATTTATTAATTAATTTTATTATTAATGATAAAGATAAGTGGTATTTATGTATTAATTAATTGTTAAAAAAGTTAAAAAAAATTAGATCAAGGGAGATAATGTCAAGTGACATTAATTAAAGTGATATTGGATTTTAATAACCCAAACTTTTACCAATTGGCCAATAACACTCCAAACTTTCAATTTATACACCAGCACTCCCAACTTTTAACTTATTGACTGAGAACACTCCCTAATTAACTGAACTCTAACCCAGTTAGTTTTTGATGATGTGGCATCTGATGTGCCTCATTTTCTGACATGGCATATGATGTGGCAACCGATGTGGCATTTTTTGCTGACGTGGCAGGTGATGTGGCAAATGACATGACATTTTTATGACGTGGCAGCTGACATGACATTTTTTATGATGTGACAGCTAACATCAGCTAACTGAGTTAGGACTCAGTTAGTTAGGGAGTGTTATCAGCCAATAAGTTGAAAGTTGGGTGTGCTGGTGTACAAATTGAAAGTTGGGAGTGTTATTAACCAATTGGTGAAAGTTTGGGTTATTAAAATCCAATATCCCTTAATTAAAAAAGTGTATTAGAATTTAGAAGATTAGATTTTGATATATAGATAGATAGATAGATAAACTTAAATATAAATAGATATTAATGTTTTATTTAGAAAACTTTAGTTAATAATAATTATCCATAATTGAGTAAAATATAAAGACTCTAATTAAAAATTAAATTAAGTAGAAGATGAAGGCAGGAAAACCAAAAAATAAATAGTTCCAATGAATGACATGTGTCCCTCCATCGATTGAATTTATTATATGTATAGAAGATTATCCATAATTAAGTAAAATATAAAGACTCCAATTAAAAATTAAGTAGAAAATAAAGGCGAAAAAATAAAAATAAATAGTTCCAATGAATAACACATGTCTATCCATCGATTTATTTTATTATATATATAGGTTTTTTTTTTTGAAAAGAAAACTTCATTAGACAAAAATACCAACCCACAAAACGGAGAGGACAAACAAACAAAACTACATAATCACAAAATTACACCACTCGGTCCAAGAGATGGACCTAGTTTTTAATCTACTACTAATCCGCAAAAAACCAACCGATTTAATTTCGCTAATGATATCTTCCACCCGAACTTGGCTGTTAGAAAACTGAACTTCATTTCTAGTGCGCCAAATGCACCAGCAACTTATCATGACAATTCCGTGAAATATCTCTTTCACCAAACCACGCAACCCGATATGGTCGTGAAGATCCAATAACTCTTTGACTGAATGAACAAAAAACGGCGCGACTCTGCACCAACAAGAAATATGATGTAGGATCCTGCTTGCCACCATACAAGTGGTGAATAGATGGTTACTTGTTTCATCACAGGATCTTCATAAAGGACACGTTACGTCTTCAATATCGATATTTCTTCTTCTAAGCGTTATTCTTGTCGGAATTCTCTCCATTTCAGCTCTCCATGCGTGGACATTACATTTTAAAGGAATCCATTTGCACCACTTCATTACGAAATTGCCACTGTGATCCGTCCCTCTTTTTAAAGCTCGTCTAACCGCCCCAACTGAATATTCTTCCCAACCAATCCACGTCCATCTATCGCTCCGCTCTTCAAGCTTAAAGGAGTCCAAATCCCTAATGATCCAATTTAGTTATGAGATCTCTAGGAAGGTATTAGGACCGTTTCTCCAATTCCAAGTCGACATGAAGGTACCAGCTCCACTTATTTGAAACCTGCTATCCACACTACATTTTTTGTTAGACTCTAATTTGAAAATGTTAGGATAAATATCTTTCAAAGGTTTATTAAATAGCCAAGGGTCCAGCCAAAAAGAAGTGTCACAACCGTTGCCGACCACACTTTTAGAAAAATTACGTAAAGGGATACCGTCAACCATGGTTCGGGCAATCGTTTTTGTGATGTTGTTCCAAACTCCGTTTAAACTTCTTTTAACCGGAAGAAAATCCCAGTTTGTTCTACTCTCATGAAGCACATCCACCACCTTCCTCCATAGAAGATTTCTCTCTGTCTTAAATCGCCAGCCCCATTTAGATAAGAGAGCAATATTGATATGCTTTAGTTTGCTTAATTCGAGACCCCCTTCATTTTTTTCCATAGTCACTCAGTCCCAAGCAACCCAATGCATCTTTCTATTTTCACCTAACCCTCCCCACAAGAACCTTTTGATCATCGATTCCAAATCTCTAATCACTTTAGTCGGGGCTTTGTACAAGGAGAAATAGTAACTAGGTAAACTTTCTAGCACAAACTTTATCAGAGTGATACGACCTCCAATAGAGAGCAGATTCGCTTTCCATCTAGAGAGCCTTACTACACCGGCTTCTAGTTGTTTATCCGGTTCATGTTAGCCCCTACCATCAACCTGAGGTACTTGAAAGGAGGACTCCCCGCTTTTCATCCGACCAACCTAGCCTTGTTCTTCACTTCTACCATATCTACTACAATCCTATAAAGATTTGACTTTGGGGGATTGATCTTCAAACCTGAGCACATATAAAACACACGAAGAATTCTAACCACGTTTATGATGTTAGTATCCGACCAGTCTCCAAGAATAATGGCATCATCCGCGTATAAAAGATGCGAGATCAAAGGACCACCATTAGGCATTTGAATACCTTTCACTACACCCCTTTCGGTAGCCTTACCAAACATGCACGTCAAAGCTTCCATAACAATAAGGAATAAAAAAGGAGAAAGCGGGTCACCTTGTCTCATACCTTTACCGCATTGGAACTCAAAAGTGGGCGCACCATTGACTAACACCGAAGACCTCGCTGAAGACAAAACTCCTAAAATCCACTTACACCACAAGTTCGGGAACCCCATTTGCCTCATAATACTAATCACAAAATTCTAGTTAACGTTGTCGTAGGCTTTCTCAAAATCAATCTTTAAGATGAAGGCCTGTTTTTTAGCTTTCTTGATCCACGCTATAACTTCATTCACCACTAACGGGCTGTCCAAAATTAGCTTCCCTTTTAAGAAAGCCGATTGAGACTCCGAGATAACCATCCCTAAAACCTTCTTAAGGCGATTTACAAGGATCTTGGAGATCACTTTGCTAATAGTCCCCACAAGATTTATAGGACGATAACTATTAAGTTCGACCATGTCTTTAACTTTAGGGATCAAAGTAATAAAAGACGATCCACTTCCACAGCTTATATTCCCAACGTTATAGAAATTAGTCAAAACCTCGTAAAATCACTCTCAAAGAGATGCCAGAAGTGTTTAATGAATTTCATATTTAGACCGCCCGGCCCTGGAGCCTTGTCATCACCACACTCAAAATAGCCTCCTTAATTTCATTTATGGAGAACCTTTCAACTAGCGACGCCTTATGATCATCCGAGATAGTCCTTATATTTGTACACTCTAAATCCGGTCTTTCTGGGAGATTCTCAATAAAACGCTTCCTAAAGAAACCGAGAATTTCTTTCTTTATCAAATTCGGTTTCGTCACCCATTCCCCTCCTATATTTAAACCGTGAATCGAATTCTTCGCTTTTCTCGAATTGACAACCCCGTGGAAAAACTTAGAATTTTCATCACCATCCATCGCCCACCTAACCCTTGACCTTTGTTTAAGATCCGCGTTCTTTTTTAATTCCACTTCCTTGATAACCTTTTTATTTTCCATAAGAGCCCACTCTTCTTCTTCTAGAAGATCCCGAATTTCCATCTCTTCTTCCAACTGATCAACTTCTTTCCTAGATAAATTTTCTCTATCCCCATCTTTCTCTAACATCTCGTCCCTCCATATCTTGAGGCACTTCCTAATATGGGCGAATTTCTTTCTGAGAATTAAGTCTCCCGGCCCGGTATCACTAAAGCTCTCCACAGCTGATTTAACTGCCTCTTCGTAACCTTGTTTTCCTAACCAAGAGTTATAAACTCTAAACGATCTAGGTCCAAAGTTAGAATTAACAATGGTTAACACCACAGGGCAATGGTCTGAAAGAAAACTAGGAAGGATCCTGAGACAGGCCTCTGGCCAACTGTTAAAAAAATCTGAGTAGACAAGCATTCTGTCTATTTTACTGAGTTTTCTTCCATTTTCCCGTATGCATGTGAACTGTCTACCTGTCATACTATACTCCAACAAACCCAGATCATGTATAAAAGCATTAAAGTTTCAAGCATAAGAAGATTTGAACGCGGAGTTTTTCCGCTCTTCAGGAAATCGCACCGCGTTAAAGTCTCCCATGATAATCCACAAACCGGAACTATTCGCAACTTCGTTCGATATTCCCCCCACAAATTTTGTTTCGCAATAACACCTTGAGGAGCGCAAACATTTAACACATTTAACGCCACTCCACTCCCTTTAATTTTACCATTAATAATAAAAAAGTTTCTATTTTTAACCACATTGTTCTTTTCAAAAACCCCCGGGTCCCACATACTCACTATACCTCCCGATTGTCCCACTGAACCCACAAAATCTATCTCAAACTGGTTACTACCCCAAAATTTTTTAAGGTCAGAATCAATAACAACTTCATGTTTGGTTTCTTGAAGAGACAAAAAATTTATCTCCTGTTTATTCTTAATATCACAAACCCACGGTGCTTTATCGCCATCCCCAATCCCTCTAATATTTAGAGATAAAAAATTCATAGATAAACCGCATTATTACCTTCTTCAGTGATAACCTCCTTGACTAACTTACCATGGTCGTTCAGCTTAGCTCCTAGCTCAGCTCCTAGTTTTTTAGTCTTCTCTGCCTCCTTGTTGATCTTGTCTTCTCTACTCGACATTCCTTGATAAAAAATGTTCCCAATATTCACTTCACTAGTACCACCACCGTTCCAATTCTGAACATCTTCCGTCCTTTCCTGATCATTAGTATGGATCGGAAAAACAAAATCCCTTTCTTCAACTGTATTATCGTTCTCTACACCCATGTAATTAACCACCTCTTCGAAATTGCGATTCCCCGAGTCCAGTAATTTATTCAACTGAAATGGGTTCTCAAATTCTGATCTAACTCTCTTTTTAGGCCTACCCTCCTCAATTGGATTTGCACCTTCTTTTGGACTTTAGACTTATGAGTATGCAACAAATTATACTTCTTAATAGGCCTCTTAGTTTTATCCAGACAACAAAAAGGCTTCACTTTATGACTTCCACAAGTAATATCGCTATTATCTGTCAACCTAACTTGGGCAACATCTAACGTTTCTATCCTCGGAATATGTGGCGGCACCAACTCTTTCTCCAAGTTCCTAGGCACGTCTTTAATGATTGGTTCTTCCTGTATCTCCTCGAGATTCTCCTCGAAAATCTCTCTTTTTTCCTTCTCTGACGTCTGTTGGTGTACTCCAGTCACCAGAGTTGTGACCTCGCAAAAATCTGGAACCTGCACTTCACCGTCCTCCATTACCGACTGCTTTCTACACTTCGGCCTTTCCACTTCTCCTAAGCTTTTCGGAACCCAATCCCCAATCTCTTCAAAGATCCAAACCTTGAAACTTCTGTTCTTCCACTTTAAAGATAGAGACTCGTTAATAAGCTCCCCATCTCCCATCAGAACCCCAATACAAACCATGGAAAAATCATTATCTTCCGCGTCTAATTGTGCCGGGTGAACCACCGACCCAAACTGCCCCGCGACGTAATCGAAAACCCAATTCTCAGCTAGATGCATGGGTACACCATGTATTTTCAGCCATGCAATCCTCTCGAATGGTAACACTTGGCCCTCCCACACATCCAATTTCGAGAACCATTTGCTCCACACCTCCGGCTTAGCAAGCAGGTCCATTGTTTCAACATGGTTCTGAAACACGATCATCACCGACAGACCTCCAGTGTATTTAATAGACAACGCCCCGAAACCTTCTTGCTTTATCAACTCATCCAGTTTATTCATTGTCGTAAGATCACTCTCCCTGCCGACCAACGCTCTACCGTGTAGGTCTTGAAACGCTCCAGTCTCTTCTTGAATGGTTAACACTTTACCTTTGACCTCCTCCCGGTTTGCGCCGTGTCCGTGTCCAGAGCAGGAAGCTCCAGCAGATCTGAATAGGCTACTGTAAGACATCCCGTCATTATGCATGAAAATATTATAACTCTTAGGTAACTGACGAACATCTTACTGTATCAGTTTCTCAGGTTGCTTCTCCGCATGTTGCTTTTCCGGCTTGTTCAGCTCCCAAAGACCGGCGTTTTCCGCAACAAACATAGCAATATTAACTCTAAGCTTATTACTTCCCATCTTCACCCCATTTAGCCGACTCTCTAACTCTTTCGCCATTCTGGCGTTTTTGAACGTGGTGAAACCGAACCGTCTCCCTTCTTTGTCTCTTTTCCTAGCGATATATGTGCCGACTACTTCACCATACCCTCCAAGAAAATCCGAGAGCTCCCATGGAGTACATCCGTTCGGAAGGTTGGAGATGAAGAATTTAGCGACATCTTTTTCCAAATCTTTCTTTCCTTTATTTCCGGCGACTTTCTGGCGAGGTAGCACATCATGCCACGGCTTCTCTTCTTCACTCATCCTTTGGTCAAGTAACGGTCAGTTGTTTTTTGTACCATTAAGGCTTGAAAGTTGAAACACTTATTATATATAGATAGATTCCATTTTCAGACATAGTTGTCCAAAACTATAGAATAAAATAAATTAACCTTTTAGTATCAGCCATATGAATTAGCATTTTATTTATTTATCTTCTTTTGATTCATAAATTTTGAAATAATCAAAACTCGTTATAAAAATCACAAGAAATGCTTGAAATGTATGCAAGAGAGATGTTCAAGATAAAAGCAGTTGAAGACCAACTTTATAAAGAATCACAAGAAATGTCTAAGATCAAAAAGATTGAGATTCATCTTTAAATAAAAGAAGCAAGAGAAAATTGTATAGATTGAATTAGGAAAAATGTTATCTATCCAATAATGTCTTTCTCTAGTTGGTCCTAGGTAGCATTAAGATATAATATCGAGAGAACTAAGGCCATGAATGCAGGTCGTTTCATAAAGCCAACTCCTCTAAATGGAGGATTGATGAGAAAGAAAACTATATCCCAAATTTGCTGGAAAGTTGTTTAAAATGAAAGAACTCATTGTAGCAAACTTTGGACAAAGATCATCAATTATTAGATGGGGTGAAAAAAAAGGGTTGTGACTACATACAAAAAGCTCAAAGAATTAATAGAGAAATTGATGTGTGAAAAGTGTATAATTAATTATTTCAGCAAGTTTTAGTTCGGACTCAATAACTAAACCACACACTTACGACAAATGTATAAGTCATAGTGTAGTATATTCGATAAGACCAGATATCACCCTAAAGACTCAATGCAAGCACTTGCAACAACAACCATCGTCGAATAAAAGTCAAGTTAATTATATATTTTTGGTTTTTAATTTATTAATTATTAAATACTATTTTTAACTAATAACCTACCACGCATACTAACATGAACTTAACATGGTCAAAATCTGAGGTAGGAAAGCAACTACGTAGGCGCAGGATCCTACTAGTAAACTCGCACACTCTCGGAATTGGATATTCGCTTTTAACCATTTTTCTAAGGATACGACAAATAAGGGTTTGCTAAAACACATTAGATCTCCTCTCGGTCTCACTAATGCTTCCTTACAATCCCAAACTAGGCGTTAAAATACAACGGTATTTATAGTTTCGGTTCACCTTCTAGTCTCACCTATTAATATGTAAAGGTACCCAAGAAAAGATCTCCTTTCGGTCTCCCTGATCACATTTCACCCGAATATGAAAATGGGTAATCTATCTATAAAGGTTTTAACTTGGATTCCTAGGATCTAAATGCCATTGGTTATGGATCTCCATCCGGTCTCACCAAAACCCATCAACCAAAGACTAGACAACCAATACCCTATCTCTTCCCGGTCTCAAGGGTAACAAAACACTTGTTTTAGCTAAGACAATACTTGTTCCTAGAGTTTTTCATAGACAAGAAACCACAAGTTTGGTTCACAAACACAAAGTAAGCGAGAACATGATGTGCCTGAACTGGTCAATTAAAAACTAACTAATTTTTACCTAAACTAGGCACGCTAAGTTTTATATTTATAAAACTAAGACTCTCTAAAACCTAAACCACACAACCGGCAATTGTACCGGTCAATCTAGTATAGCCTAAGCAAGTCCGAGTATCGACCCCACGAGACTCTACTGATTACGTAAACTAGACTTGATTACTTATATAAACTGACTCGACTTAAATGTTTTGTTGGGGGGGGGGGGGGTCTAGCAAATTACTAAAAGTAACAAAATTAACTAAAACTAACGAAGACACGAACTAAGACTTTGACTAAGATCAGATGATGAGAAGACACTACATAGGTCAAACTCCTACACATGTTCGACACTTTCTATCGGTTATGGTGTTATTGTGGAAACTGGGATCTTTAAATACTAAACTTAAAGGATAACCTAAAGGACCCTCAACCCTTCTCAAGAAGAAACCTATGGACACCCAGAAGCTGTTAAAATACCGGTTTAGAGAATTTCCCTCACGGACTTTCCTACTGTAATAATAAAGTACCCAATAGACAATCTACCTCATAACACGAAAGTCACAGGTAACTATGGAATTATGATCAGACTCGATATGAAAATAGTGAAAGGGAAACTAAGAAGATCTTCTCACAAAGTATCTAACCATAGCAATCTAACACTAAAGACAGACTGACAACCTCTCACCTCACATCTATCGAGATTGGTAGAATACTTAACCCTGTCAAATTACCCTAAGGTTCACTACGTCTAGCAAAACATCCAATAGTCAAGAACACACAGTAAATGACCTAGCATGCAACTATAATTTGAAAGACATTCAACTAGCAACATAAAGTGTAATAATTAATCAATGAACAAGATTAAATACACATATACGAAAGATCATGAAAACCAAAGTCTTTACTTTAATATTAAAATCCAAAAAAAATGTTCCAAACCGATACAATAAATGTCAAATATAATGTGTATTCATCTACCCTTGGCAGTGAAAAATGTTTAGCCAATAGACCCGAATCTTGATCCCCAATCTTGAAAATATTTTCATCCTTTCAACACCTTCTTGATCATATGGGAGCGCCTTCTCCACCCTTGAATTCAACCCCAAAATCTTATGTTCGTGTCTTCTTTCCTTGGTGTATATTTTCTTCTACGTGTCCACCCCAAAAATTGCTTCTCTCCCCAAATACAATAGGTACGGCCGTGTATATATATATATATATATATAGGATGTATCATGAGAAAACTAGTTTAAATGAGAAAACCAAAAAACTAATTAAAAAAGCCAAAAAAACATATCAATTTTTTTTTTTGATTTTTTTAATAAAAAATGGCTACATATATTATATAAATTTTTTTTGAAATTTTTTTATATATTATTTTGAACGATTTTTAATAAAAAAAAATCCAAAAAAAATTTTTGATATGTTTTTTTTTGTTTTTTTAGTTAGTTTTTTTGTTTTCTTATTTAAACTAGTTCTCGTATGATCAAGGGAAAACCCTTACGAGTTGTGAGAACTTAGATAACTCGGCATTCCCATGTGAGTTTCGACCCCAATTTTTTCACACCACTATATTGAAATGTTAGAAAAAATTGCCGTAAAAAATGTAAAAAAAAAATCGAAGTGGTATTTTCCGGCCTCTTTATGGCAGCTGTAGTGAGGACATAAGCATGACATCACTTTTCACAGCATTTACGGCTGCCGTAAATGAAAAAAAATAAGTTTTTTTTATGGAAAAGCTGAATTTTTTAAGAATTTTTGGTAAAAAAAAATTTAAAAACCTTTCATAACACCAAATCTTTAAGTTCTCATAATTATTTATATATAAAAATAATATGGCTAACCTATGAATCAATTATATTGAGATAATTATGGATCATCTACGAACAATTCTCTTCGTATTGATCCATATCCGTCTAAATTTCCTCTTGTGGCCTTCTGTTTTTATTAATTTTCAGCCCATCTAGTTTCCTTTGTGGACTGCCAAACCAATTATTTAATTAAATCCAATATTAAACATGATCCTTTAATGGTAATCCATGCATATTCGTCCTTCTTGATTTACAAAATTTCAAAACAAACACTTGTTAGTTTTTTTTATCATATAATTCCCTTAATAAAACAGCCACTAATAATATTCAAAACAAACACTTGTTAGTATTTTTTTTATATAATTCCCTTAATAAAACAGCCACTAATAATATGTACCAATAAACATATAAATATTATAAGTTAACAGAACATATTTTGACAATGATTATGAACTTTTCTTTTTATCTCAAAGTTAATACGGTCGTTTTAGCTCACCATCTCTCAAAACCTTTACTCATTAAATATGAATCAAATCTTTACTCATTAGATATGAATCAAATACGAGTATAATTTAAAGTAAATAACCCTAAAGTTACTTAAATTTATATAAAAATATGTATATTTTAGATGTCACAATTCCGACCACACCCTGGACGAGAGCCGTAAACAGTCAAGTGGTACCGATGTTTATGTTGAATATATTGCAACGAAAAGTTCTTCAGGACCGTGAGTTAGGAAAAATATCAGAGTTTAGAAACACCAGATTTTATTTATTAAACAGATGGGGATAAAACCCATGTTTTACAAAGGTAGCTTTAATAGGGATAAACCCGAATACATAAAACAAAGTTTCGTTAATTTAATTGATAAAATATGCCACTTCTTTAAGCCTTTTGGTACCGTATCACCACTCTTATTCAGATCTACTGTAATCACCTGAAACGCATTTAAAAACATTTTATCAGTATGAAATACTGGTGAGATCATTCATTTTTATAAAAAGACACATTAGTGAATTTCAAATTTTGTCCTTTATCTTTATACCTCATTTCAAGCGGTGCCATTTATCTTTAAAATTGATGAGTTTTGTCCTTGTTGTTTCAAAATTTTGCACGGTATGTCCTTTAAGGCTAACCCAGTTAATTTTAATTGTTAAGTAAAGGGCAAATCAGTCCTTTTACCTATTTATATAACAAAACTAATTTTTAATAGTTATAGTAATTAAAACAAAATAAAATATATATCATATTTATATTTATAAATAGAAACACACAGATCCTATCTAGAACGCATAGATATCCCTCTCTCTACTCTCTCTCTACCACCGTGACCACCACCACATGCCGCCGCTACCACCACCACCGCCACCACCCCACACCATCACCACCACAAACTCCACCATACTCAAGATATGGAAGATGCAAACGTGGAGTCGCCGGAAAAACGAGCCGGTCTGTCGCCGTTTCGGAAGATGCAAACGAGGAGCAGCCATTTTGGAAGATCAAGATCTGGAAAAACGAGTCACCGTTCTGGAAGATGCTAACTAGGAGCAGCGATTTGCGGGTCGGAATATAATTCGGATCTCAAAAATTGGGGGTTGTAGAAATTTGGGGGTACAAACGAGGAGCAGCCATAGATGATTATTAATGGTCGGACTGCAATTCGAAAACGTTGTTTGGGGGCTGGGGTGTGTGGAACGAGGTGATAGATGATGGTACTGAAAGAATTTTGATGTGTTTTGTTGTGTGTGTAAACAAACAACATAGAGGTTTTAATTATTGGGGGATTAAGAAAAGAACATCTTTGATTTTTATATCCCACGTTGATTTACATGTCAAATATTTGTGATTTGAATTTGTTGTTTATCGTTCAATGTGAACCAGACAAATTGGTGGGATGATTAGCGGGTGTTTGAGGTTTAATTTGGAGGTGGTGCGGTAGTGGTGGCGTGGGGATGGTGCGACAGTGATGGTGCGAGAATGGAAGTGGCTGGTGCTGGCGGCGGAAGTGGTGGTGAGGATGGGTGTGTGTTTTTAGAGAGAAGTAGAGAAAGAAAGTGTGTTTAGACAATTCATTTTATTTTAATTATCAAAACTATTTGAAATGGTTTAATAAATAAATACATAAAAAGATCAATTTGCCCTTCACTTAACAATTAAAATTAACTGGGTTAACCTTAAAGGACATACCGTGTAAGATTTTGAAACAATAAGGACAAAACTCGTCAATTTTAAAGGTAAAGGACGCCGTCTGAAATGAGGTATAAGATAAAGGACAAAATTTGAAATTCACTCTTAAGAGTTTTTACATTTGTTTACATCTTTCAATTACTCAAATCAGTATTTGTCACGGTAGCCGTTCCTGTGACTATGGTCATATTACTATTGGCTAACCATTTGCCCATAGCAATGTTGGACTAGTAGTGTATACAAAACCCCACATACCGACAGTAATTTTAGAATACAGAAACTTAATTACTGTAAACACAACTGGAAAACATTTAGGGTTTTGAAAATCATTTAAGTAAAAGAGAATGACTCACAATGTTGTGAGAAAAAGGGAACGCTTCACTTTGCAGAATCAGGGTTTTGATTTAACAGGCCTCCTAATTCTAAGCCTCTTGATTAACAGTAAGTTTATAGCTCCAAGTCTTCAGATAATTAAGAATCTACCTTATCAGTGAATTTGTAGTTTTAATCTTTCTGATTCTAACCTGTTATTTTACAGAATTTAATCCGTGTTAGTGTATAAACCCAACTCAAATTTTAACGATAATCACGAGATCAAAACCTCAACATAGTTAACAAAGTATAGCATTATTCAGGCAGCACTTTGACATCCGTTGACTGGTTTAAGATCAATCAGACAGGGTATCGTTTAAGTTATTAGGGTTTAATACACTTCCTACGGAGCAGAGTTCTGAGGTTTAGGGGTTTAGGTATAGAACAACTGATGTGCACAAAATGCACCATATAAATTACATCAAACAAGGCATCAAATCGACTCTTTTTCGTTACTAATGTTGGAAAAAACATGTTTTTTTTTTTACTTTTAAATTACTGGATCAAAAGAGCTTAAACAAATAAAAGGAACAAATTAAAAAACAGAAACCAACACAAATACAAAGAAGAAGGATTGGCACGACCTGCCGAACCCCCATCCACATCCAAAACAACAAAATAACGAAGAACTGAAGCTTAGGCACGGGGCCATGCCTACCAAGCATGGGGTCGTGCCTAGTCAAGATTCCCTGCAGAAAAAGACAACAGGAAAATACAAACCAACACGGGGCCGTGCTAACCTAACACAGGCCGTGGTCAACTCTAGGATTCGCAGAATCTGTGATATTATAGCAAGTACATTGATGACAAGGCTGTGTTATGACACCACGGGGCGTGTTAGTACAAAACCTGACATCCGCAGTTAATGAAGGGAGAGAAAGAGAAGACCACGGGGCCGTGCCAGGTGGGCATGAGGCTGTGCCTACCCTCTGTTTTCAGCTATAATAGAAGTGCTTGGTTCACGAGAAAAGCATCCATTGGCGAACCACTTCTCTCACACTTGCCATCAGTCCACCACCACTACAACACCAACACGCACCACCATCATCCATTTTTTATCTTTTAGAGTGTGTAGTAGTCTCGGGATCCAAGATCGATTGTAAGAGTTATTGTCAAAAAAGGCCATGCTTGACTAATCTCTTACATCACTTGGTGAAGACAAATCTTTTATGTATTACTTTTGATTTCTAATCTTTGGCAACTTTTTAATTGGGTATGTATTAATGACTTTAATAACTAGTTTTTTATATTGAAAGTGAACTTTGGTTAAACATTTCTTCATCTTTACGGTCTATATAAAGCACGTTAATTGTCTGGAAAGGGGTTAAAAGGTGTGTTTGGGTAAAGTTCTTGATTCGTTCAGTGTATAGATCATGTGAGGACTTGGTTCAAGCTTATTACGACTTCCTTTGAGGCAGATAGCATCAAATCGAGGGAAGTAAGAACGACTTGAACACCTTATAAATAAACTACTATTAAAACTTTATTCGACCTTGCGGGACTGTATTCTTGCCGACTCAGACCAATATGGTCGAGGGTAACGTCGTCTTCACAAGAGGGGCCTACCACTTTTCGCATTAATAACTTATTTAATTATCTTTCAATAATCCTACCTTACGGGACTGTATTCCTACTGACTCAGACCAATATGGTTGAGGGTAGCATCTCCTTCACAAGAGAGGCCTGCCACTATAACTAAGATAATCTCTTAAAAAGCCCAAAGTGCGGAAATCATCAAAGGATACATAAAAGAGGAGTTGGAACCAAGTGATTCCTTGCGTATTTGTTTTTCTTTTTATTCATATTATTTTTATTTTTATCTTTTAAAGCTTTCAAAACTTTTATCAAAATTTGGTTAGATTACACGTTAACGATAAGACGGTATTAAAAGCTCTTGTGTCCTTGGACGATCTCGGTATCTTACCATCGCTATACTATGTCTACAATGGGTGCACTTGCCCTAACGTATGTAGAGTAGTAGTGTTGTATCGTGTTCTATAAATTTAAAGCTTGATCCACGAGTAAAAAGTGCTTAAAATAAAGCAAAAATTATAACACACTTGCACCATGTCAAGTTTTTGGCGCCGTTGCCGGGGACACAAGAATTTTAAGAAAGCTTAAAATTAGAAGCCTAATCAAATTCTGTACATTTTTCACAATTGCGCGCCCGTTTTCAAAACTTTTTTTTCTTACAATATGTCTGCCACAGGTCATTCCCCTGTTAAATTTTCTTTTTCTGTTTTCTGATCCCGAGGCTTGTTAATCTTCGGGGTATCTTCCAACGGAATACCACTCAGAAGATTACAACTACTACTATATTGAGAATGATTACGAGAAACCATATTGTACCATTTGCGGTGAATCTCATTCGATACAACGTTGTTACCATTTTCAGCCATCACCCGCATACACCACAAATGAAGAACCAAGGTTTGAGCTCCCAAAGCCAAGCTTTGACTGGGATACCAATCCGTATGAAACATACGACATGCCACCAACAATCGTTCTCGAAGCCGAAAGCCTTATACATAGTCTCAAAAATTTAGAACTCTTACTCAGTAGATCTCACTAAAAAGAAGAAACCGTTTGTACTAAAGACGTAATAATTAAAGAGGTAAAAATAAAAGAACCACAAAATGAAAAACTCGCGCATGAACCAAACCACGAAGAAGGTATGTCTAAAAATGATAATTTAAAAATAGAACAAAACTTTCAAGAAATTCATATTTTACAACCTTCTTTTGAAAATCATTATTTGGTATCTTCTCATGCCAAGTTTTTAAAAGAGCTAAACTGATGTGAAAAATATGGTCTATAAAAACTAACCTAATCTAGACACCCTAATTTTAAATTTATAAGCTAAGACTCTCTAAATGCTAGACCACTGACAGGCAAGTGTACCTATCGTACGTAGTAAAGCCTAATGAAGTCCGAGTATCAAACCCACGAGACACTAGTGACGCTAAACTAGACTCTGAGTCAACTAATCACTTAATTGGTTTAAATTGCGATTTTGAGGTTTTTTTAATTAACTAATATAAACTAAGGCGAACTAGACAATAGAACGACAACACAAGTTGAAATCAATCAGAAGGAGAAACCACCTAGGCAATGAATCCGATAGAACATGTAATGACCTATGAATTTGACAATCGACTAAAGATCCGATATCTAATCCGACAAACCTCCCGCTAGGGATGGTTAAATCCTATAGTAACTAGTCAGCTCGGAGCGGGACCCCCACTCTCCAGTTCCTAGAAACCGAACTATGAAGAACAATCAGAACACGTAATGAAGTGCTAAGATGGACTGACTCGACCTATCGACATCGAATCCCACAACTATTAGATTTAGAAGAGAACCACCCTAATAATCTTTTAGATGTGAAGCTAACCTCAACTTGATACACCGAATACCTAGGAACAACTAAACGCGAATAAACAGAATAACCCCAAGCTATCGAGTATTAAAACTATCAGACAACGCCTAGAACAGACCTAGCAATTCCAAATCATATTTCTAATCATCAAGATTGGATGCACACCATAACCTAGCTGTTAGGATCTGAGTTTTAATTGATTGTAATTGTTTTAAAAATGGTAAATGGAAGAAGAAGTTGAGGGTCTCATCAATTTTCTTTGACCCATCTGGCTTTGGGATTTTAACAACTGGTTTGGCCTTAGGATCAGGCTTTAGCTTCATCCCTTCAGTTTCTTTCTCCCCCTTTTTGGCATCAGCTGTATCAACAAGTATAACAGTAGGAGGAGAATTGCCAATGGTTTGAAGCAAATGAGCTTTAATGGCTTTAAAGTCTGCAAGGGTGTCTTGATATCTTGCGTCAACCATATTTCTAAATTGTTGCATGTGTTGCTCATGTTGAAGATCAGCATGTTGCCTTTGTTGTTGAAGCAGAGGATACAAGAGTTACTAGAGCCCAGCAGTGTTTGATGATGATGTAGCTGTGGATTGACTTTTGGAAGTTTGTAACAACTGTTACATCATATTTTTGATATCAGCAACAGATGATTCAATGTTGGAAACTCTCTCCGTCAATTCTTTGTATCTTAGCTCATCACCTAACTTAATAGGATAATCTAAACTCCTACCTGTGGTAGTTTTATCTATGTTATCATTAGCAGAAGTTTCCTTCATAGCTTCAAACACAGATGCCTCTTTTTCTTGGAACTGGGGACTTCCCACTTGAACAGAGGTTACCTTGGTAGCCTCAACAGTGGTTGCCTTCAAGAGAGGCTTATAGATGTAACCACTGTCCAACTGAGAACTTGGGAGTTCTGCAATTGTAGTGATTGCTCTACTTGAACTATCACCAAGGGTTACATGTAACCCAAGGGATGTAGCCTCCTCAGCTGTTGATGGGATAGCAAAGATAGAGGCACCAGACTCAGTCACTTGTTGGTGTATATTCTTAGTGATAGGTTGGTGAGAAGAACTGATTTGTGTCTGATTCATATCTATTGCTTTCAAAAGAGGTAAGATAGTTGGTGGAAGATTTATCGGTGAGGGTTGCGGAGTAGAAAACGACATTGCCCTGGGAGAGGGGCTGCGGAAGATAGAGCCAAGTGGATCTAGAGCTTCATATATAGGTGTCCATGTGCTTACAACTTGATCCTTTTTTGAGGAATCTGATTCATATCTATTGCTTTCAACAGAGGTAAGATAGTTGGTGGAAGATTTGTCGGTGAGGGTTGCGGAGTAGAAAGCGACATTGCCCTGGGAGAGGGGCTGCGGAAGATAAAGCCAAGTGGATCTAGAGCTTCATATATAGGTGTCCCTGTGCTTACAACTTGATCCTTTTGTAAGGAATCAATAGGAGGTTGGCTTATGGGTTGAGATCCTTCTAACATCTGCTGTGAGGAAGTAGCAGCAGTGTTTTCAAATGACTTTTGTGTTGTCACTGGGTTAACCTCTAGGATCTCATCTTCCAGAGGACCCTTTTTGGTTTTTGGTTTGGTGGGCTTTTTAGATTTTGTTTCTGGTTTCTTTTTGGAGATGGCTGGTGTGGGTTTCAAAGTACTGGTTGTAGTACTTTGATCACCAGGAGCAGTGGGCTCAGTAGCAGCGGGTTGAGCTTGTGATGTTTGTTCTAAAATTTGCTCAGCCCCCTCTACTTGTGTTTTTGAAACATTTGATTGGTTTGTGATGCGAGTAAAAGTTTCATGTGTTAGGCTACCATGAGAAGTCACAACACCTTGTTTAACAGCATCACCAACTTTCTTTTGAAGATAAACACTTAAAAATCTAGGGTGCATAAGAAAAGCAGAGCGACCCTTTTTGATGTTGTCAATTTTTGACACCAAGTCATTGAACAATACTTGAGAGAAGTTAAAATCAGATTTTGTTCAGCTTGCATACCCAAGTATTGCATGTTTAAAGGTATCTCATTAAATGTAGTTGACTTGGCCGACAAACATGTCAACAAGGTGTGAAAGAAAAATTTCATTTCAACAGGAAATTTAGGTTTATAAATGGTTTTACCTGTAAGTTGACCTTCATATCCTCTTTCAATGAATTCATTGTGAAGACCAGGAATCGGAAAAGAGGTAGCATGATTCAGGTCATTTAAACCAAAGACCTCTGAAATGGAAGCAGAGGTTACTTCAAGAAGTGTTTTTCCCAAAGTGGAAACAATGCTATAAGGTTTCTTCTTTGTGTAATGAACCTCAACATTTGCCCAGAACTGACATAATGAATCTTGATAGATTGGGGCTTTGATTTCCATGATTTCTTTGTATTTGGACTCTTTCAAGACTTTAATCATAGCATGATATTGTCTATTTGAGTCAGTTTCTTCAAAAATGGTCGTGTAATTGTGGGGTGTTTTGATGATAAGAGTCATTTTGAATGTGTCGAATGAAGAACAGTTGTGAAGACGAAGATTTGAGAGAAAACCGCTTTTGGAATTTTGAATTCGATACGGCAGAGTAAAAACCTCTGATTGGGATAAAACAGGGTTTTATAAAGTGAAAAGGTGAGGATGACATGGCAAAGACCTGACAGCTATCATTTGTCCACGTGTATCCTCTGATAGTGAATGGAAGACAGGTGTTATGGAGAACCACTGTTGTGTGTCAACAGTGGATGAGAACAGTGTTTTGATTTTACACTATCAGTGGATAGGGTCAACACAATGGTTTGACCAACCAGAGGATACACTTTTGACAATTAATAGATTTTCAATCTCATCAGTGTTTAGAACAGACTTTTGAGATTTATTGAAAATTTCAATTTTAACTATTTTTAAAGATGAATTTTTGATTTTCTAAAAATATTTTATTGCTATTTACACATGGAACACAAAACCTTTCTTTTAATCCATGTTTAGCATTCCAATCCAAGAGATAAGACTTTCAAAGGTTGATGTATCTAAAGCTTTGGTTAGAACATCTGCCAGTTGATCTTTAGTATGGACATGTTGTAAAGAAATCAAACCTTTTTCATAGCAATCTCTCACAAAGTGATGTCTGATGTCATTATGCTTTGTTGTGGAATGAGAGAATGGATTTTTAATGATGTTTTCTATTGCTTGACTGTCTATCTTGAGAGGAGTCTTTAAGGCAGTTACACCAAAATCCAGCAGTTGGTTTTGAAGCCACAAGAGTTGAGCAGTGCAACTTGCAGCAGCAATGTATTCTACCTCAGCAGTGGATGTGGATACTGCAACTTGCTTTTTACTTTGTCAAGACACTAGGCAATCACCTAGGAACTGAACTCCTCCTGATGTGGACTTCCTTGTTGTTTGGCAGCCAACAAAGTCACCTTCTGTGTAACCTGAATGCTCAATGTTTCCATTAGTAGGATACAAGATACCAAGTGTGGGAGCACCTTTTATGTATCTGAATATCCTTTTCACAGCAATCAAATATGACTTTCTAGGTGCTGACTGGGATCTGACACAAACACATGTTACAAACATGATATCTGGCCTAGAAGCAGTTAGGTACAATAAAGACCCAATCATACTTCTGTAGAGAGTTTGATCAACCAAGTAATCTTTGTCATCAACTGTAACAAGCTTTGAGGTTGCCATGGGTGTGCTACAAGGTTTACAATCATTCATATCAAATTTGTTAAGCAGTTCTTTAACATATTTATTTTGATGAATGAAAGTGTCATTGTGCATTTGTTTAACTTGAAGACCAAGAAAACATTGTAACTCACCCATTGCACTCATTTCAAACTCTGCTGCCATGAGTTGTCTAAACTCTTCACACATGGCAGTGCATGTGGATCCAAAAATGATGTCATCCACATAAATTGGACAAGCATCAGATCATTTCCTTTCCATTTCAAAAATAAGGTTTTATCAATTTTATCTCTTGAAAATCCAATGGATAAGAGAAAAGTGGATAGAGTTTCACACCAGGCTCTGGGTTCTTGTTTTAGACCATACAGTGCTTTTTTGAGTTTGTACACATGATCAGGATGAAATGCATCTTCAAATCCAGGAGGTTGACACACATACACTTCTTCTTTCATCTTTCCATACAAGAATGCACTTTTGATATCCATTTGAAACAGTTTGATGTTGTGGTTGGCAGCAAAAGCTAAGAACAGTCTGATGGCTTCTAACCTTGCTACAGGAGCAAAGGTTTCATGCCTTCTTCTTGTCTGTAGCCTTGAACCACGAGCCTTGCCTTGTTCTTGACAACAATGCCTCTTTCATCAGTTTTGTTTTTGAAGACCCACTTTGTGCCAATTGGACATACATCCTTAGGCAGTGGTACAATTTCCTAAACTTGTTGTCTCTTGAATTGTAGGAGTTCCTCTTGCATGGCTTCTACCCAACTATTGTCTTTTAGTACCTCTTGGTACTTGACATGTTGTGTGAGTGATAGAAAGCCAGCAAAAAGACAAGTGCTTTGGGATTGGCTTCTTGTGAGCACTCCCTCATTGATGTTGCCAATAACTTGATCCAATGGATGGCTTTTAAGGAAAATCAAATCTCCTTGGTATGGGACAATAGCATTTTGAGGTGAAAGCTGCAGATGGGAATCATCTGAGGTAACATATGTTGGTAAATTTGAAGTGCCAACATCTATTTGGAATGGAGGTGGAGGTATAGGAGGAATGAATGTGTGGTTGTGTTGTTTTTTGTTCACAGTGTGTGGACTTTTATCAACAGAGGTTGCTTTGTGAGCTAGCAGAGGTTTGAGGGCCAGCAACTGTTGAGCCAACAGTGGCAGAGTTTTCATAATTGTTATTAACATCTGCTCCTCTGATGGAAGGACTGACTTTGAATTGTGGAAGCACACTGACATATCCATGATCTTGATGTGAAGATTGTGATGTACCTGCATGATTAGTCTTGATAGACACATGTTCAAATGTAGATTTATCTAGATCAAATAGTTCAGCAGGATTTGCTGGGATTTTCAATGAAGATAGTTCATTGAACTTCACATTCAAAGTTTCTTCAACACACTTGGTCCTAGAGTTAAAAACTCTGTAAGCTTTAGCAGTGGTTGAGTATCCCAGAAAATAACCACAATCAACTTTGGCTGCAAACTTGGAAATCGAATCTCATAAGTTTAAAATGAAGCATGGACAGCAAAAACTTTGAAATATGAGATCAGATGTTTGATTTTGTAAAGAATTTTGTAGGCAGTCTTTTGATGCCTGGAGTTAATCAAAACTTTGTTCTGAACATAGCAAGCAGTGTTTACAGCCTCTACCCAAAAAGACAAGGGTAAACCTGAGTCTACAAGCATAGTTCTTGCTGATTCAATTAAAGTTCTAATTTTCCTTTCAACCACCCCATTTTGTTCTAGAGTCATTGGGATGCTATACTGTCTAACAATCCCTTTTGACTCACAGAAAGCATCCAACTCCAAATTTCTAAACTCTGTCCTATTGTCACTTCTAAAAATTTTTACTGGAAGGTCAAATTGCTTTCCAACTTGTTTTACAAAATTTTGCAAAATGACAGCAGTTTCATCTTTAGAGTGCATGAAAAATGTCCATGTAAACCTTGAAAAATAATCTACAATGACTAGACAATATCTTTCTTTGTGAGACTCATGATTTTTACAGGGCCAAACAGATTCATGTGAAAGAATTTTAAGCACTAGGTTGTTTTGGACTCTTCAGTGGACTTAAAAAGAACTTTTATGTTGTTTGCCTTTTAAACAAGAAACACAATGTTCTTCACAAGTGAATTGGTTTTGAGGTAAACCTCTGACAAGATTTTGTTTTGAGAGAGTGTTGATAGTTTTCAGATTTGTGTGTCCAAGTCTTCTATGCCATAACTCTCTCTTTGCTAGAAGCAACTGAGAACATGCATGCATTAGATCTTGGATTGTCTTTCAACATATCAACCACATACACATTGCCACTCCTATGAGCAACAAGTTGTGCTTTGCTCTCAGCAATGATTTGATCAATCTTTTTAACAACCTCTGGTCCTACAATTTGACATGTTTTCTTTGTAAAGAAGGATCCATATCCTTTGTCACTCATTTGTGAGACACTCAGTAGGTTGGATTTTAGATTATCAATGAGATTAACATGCTCAAATTTGAGTTTCCCAGCCTGAACCGACCCTGACCCCAACACCTTCCCTTTTGAATTGTTTCCAAAGGATATATCACCCCCTCCATGAGCCATGAAGTCTTTGAGAAGGGCTCTACATCTTGTCATGTGCCTAGAGCCTCCACTATCTACATACCATAGACTATCAAGGCAAGTAGAAGCTCCTTGCACATAAGGAATCAATTCCAAAGCCAAAATGGCTTTGGATGGAGTCACAGATTGTCCAATCTCAAATTCAGGAATATGGACAGTGGTTTGGTTTGGTCTTTATAACCATTGCTGTGAACCATTTCCTATCAGATATTGGTAACCATGAGGATGCCTATTGACTCTTGGCTTTGAGGGTTTTTTGTAACCCTCATAACTAAGAGGAACATTTTGATAAATGGGTTGGCCATATCCTCTTGGATACCTGTTTGTAGGCGGTGCATCTGTCACTTGTACCTCTCTGGGAACAAAGGTTTTGTTCAATGCTTTTGTAACAGATGTTTCAACAGGTTCAAAGATCTGCTTGGATTTATTTCTAGCAGAGCTTGAAGTTTGATTTTTAAGAGCTTTTAATTTAATCTCTTTTACCTTGGTGTCATAGGTTTGAAGATAAACACACTCTTGGGTTATGTCATTTGTTCTACCACAGATGATGAGAATTTGGGATCACACAAGTTTTGTTTATGCCATAAGCTTTTAACAGAAAACAGTTTTCAGTGACATGATTTCTTTTCACATAAAAATTACAAAAAAAGGTTTTTGATATTTTCTTTCTTCTTCCCTTTTTCAGACTTCCTTTCAGCAGACGTTGTAACATCTGCTGGAAGATCCTTAATAGGGATTATCCTTGCTTTTGGTGCCTTGACACCATCAATGGTTAAGAAGTCCATTTGCTTGAAGTTTTCTAAAATGTCACACTCATCTGACCATGTAGGTTTAAATTGATATTTCTCAACTTCCTTAAAAGTTGAGGACCCCTCATGTTTTTCCAAAATGATTTTGTTTCCATTTTTATCAGTGACTTTTATCTCTTCACCAGCCAAATACTTTGGGACAATTTCAACCAACACAGATTAATTTTTAGCAACATTTTCAGAAACTTGGTCATTTTGTTTTGAAAACAATGCCAAATTTTATGTTACTTTTGATCTGATTTTCTAACATAATTGCAAGATTCTACCCATTTTCCCAAGTGATCTGGGTAGATTCTAACTCCTTTTTGCAAACTTGATATTTCCCTATCATAGTTTGGAGTTGATTTTTGGTTATGCTTGGCTCATGCTTTAGAGTGCTAATTTCAGAATCTTTGTTAATCAACTTTGTTTTCAACTCTTTTGTGAGTTCTTCAAAATTCAGTTCATCTTCTAAAATTTTGTTTCTAAGATTTTCATTCACCTTTTTTATGTTTGCAAAAGCTATTATGCATTTTTCAAAACATAGATCTTTGAGGATTTGAGGTGATACCTTAGAAGCAGTCATAAGAGCACAGTCACAATCATCTTCACATACCTTGGTATCCCATGGATCAGATAGAGAGTCCTTTTCTTCATCAACATTTTCTTTTGAAATCACTGTTTCATCATGAATTTTAAACTCATCAGATTTAGACACTAATTCCGTAGATTCATCACCTTCAACTATTTTCTCTAAAGACATTAAGCAAAATTCATTTTCCAAATCATTTTTGGCTATAAGAGCAAAGCTTTCATCAGTTAAATCCTCAGTCAAACTACTCCAGTCAGCAAAGCCTTGTGTCAAAAAGCTCTGTTGGTTAATCTCTACCAGAGCAGTGGTTTGAGTAGTTTGAGTGACATGAGGTGCAAGTTGCACATGCACTTGAGGTGGTGGTGCTTAAACATACTGAATTTGCAGAACAGTGGTCTGAACATAATGCACTGGAACAGTGGCAGCAGGGTGTGCATAATGAGCAGTGTTTTGCATTTGAGGAGCAGGGGTATATTGGGAATAATGAGCAGTGCTTTGTGTGTGTTGAGGTATGGAACTAGGGTGTGTAACAATGGGTCCAGAATTTTAAGATCTACACTCCCTAGCAAAGTGTCCTAACCTGTTACACTTATAACACTTGATTTTTGATTTAACCAGCCCAACCTTTAACCCTCTATGCAATCCTGGAAATTTTCTACCAGTTCTCTTGTAAAATTTACTAGCTCTAACACTTAATAGAGCCAGTTGGTGCAAAATGTCCATTTCATCTAAATCAGTTGGTTCAAAGTGTTGAAGATCATTCAACTCAAAGGAAAGGTTGTTAAAGGTTTGGCTTTCCCCACTTGCAGTAAATGCATAGTTGGGTGAGTAAGAATCAGAGTTAAAGTTTCCTCCAGAAGTTATGTCAATAAAATGATCATAACCCTGATCCTTTCCACTGCCAGAACCCTCTTCTTGGCCTAAAAGTGCTATGTATAACCATCAGCAACCTTGCCTGATTCTTGCAACTTCTTTTTCTTGTTTAACTCTCTCTCATATGTGAGGAGTCTACCATGAAGTTGGGTAAGATTCATTTTTTTAAACCCGATAGATGTTCGTGTCACGAAAGCTATTGTGTCCCACTTATCTGGTAACGATCTTAAACGACTATTGACAGTCGAATTAGGAAATTCCACGTTAACCAGCTTAAGCTCGCTTATGAGACAACTAAATCGCTCGAACTGTTGGGTTAGAGACTCACCTTTGACATGAGAAAAAGTTTCGTATTGTTGATTTAGAACTTCTCTATTGTTTTCGATCACTTCCTTAGTTCCACCGAATTGCTCTTTCAAGGTATCCCACAACTCCTTTTCACTATTACAGTGGAGCAGGCCAGCATAGATTTGGTTAGGTAAGGCAGAAGCAACAATGCTAAACGCCTTAGCATCTAACTCTATTTTCTGAAAATCCTGCTCGGAGTAGTTTTCAGGATTTTTTGGCACTTGTTTTTCAGGCTCCTCTGTACTTGGAACCAATGGAACATGTGGTCAAAATACAACGGACCTCCGGCAACCGGTGTTTTGCTGAGCTAAAATGTGACTCATCTGACGCTGCCATATGTAATACTCGTTTCTAACCAGCATCGTAGGTTTAAACATAGGTACAGTATTGGAATCCAGTGTGTTTTGAGACATTTCTGAATTGTTTTAAACAGATTTGTCTTAAAAAACTTTAAACGTAGTTAAACTCCGTTTTCAAAGGAATACAATCAAACTAATTAGCAGGGAGAGCTGATCTTTCAAATCAAATTGATAGTTAAATCAAATTTTGATTGACCAAGCTCTGATACCAATTATTAGGATATGAGTTTTAATTGATTGTAATTGTTTTAAAGATGGTAAATGGAAGAAGATAAAACAGAGTGGAATTGCAGCGGAAATATAAAACTTTGTATTACAATCAATGGAAGTTTGTTATCATCATCATGCTTTTAAACTTATAGTTTTGCATGTGAATCACAAACTCCCCCTCAGCCTATTATAACTAAGTTTGATCGCACAGAAATGCAGAGAAGATGATTGGTAAATGATCTTTTCAATAGATAGATGGAACAGTACAATGTATTGTTCTATTTATACGAGATTTCTAACCTCTGACCGTCTTTGATGACGTCAGGGTTGATAGTGACTGCTAACAACTAAATAACTAACCCTAACCACTGATTAACATATCATCTGCTTATTACAAATACCGTTACATTAAAAACACTGATTAACACTAAACAGTGATAAACCTAAACTCTGTTGTCTTCATCAAACATGAGCTTTATTCTTTATCAGAGCTTTAGTTCATCAGACCTTGGCATCAACAATACTTGTATAGCAGACTTTAGCTTCAGCAGAGGGTTAGATCAGAGTTTAGAAACTCTGTTATTTTGGATCAAACATCTAATGTAGTTTTGGCTTTGTATCATATGTTCCTTTGATATGGTTCAATCACTAGCTGATCTAATTGACATGGTTACCTTGGATTATTTCTAAAACCAAACTCTAGATCGAGAATCATAAGTGACTAAAACGTGCCTAGGGTGAATTTCTTCTTTCTAAACACATCAAAAATCAATAACCAAATAATAATCACAGCCAAGAACAAGCACACATAATCATATCCAGCAACAAATAAACGTTATTTTAAATCAAAACACGTAGTAGTTAAAAAAGATTAAAATATACCAGTCAAAACAAAGATTCCAAGTTCATCACGACCTAGGTGGAACAATAAAACTAGCCAACAATCATGTTCAGTTCAACAAAACAATTTAAATCAGTAGCAAGTATCATGATCTAACAAGATTAAACGAAAAAGAAAACAAAAATATAAAGTCTGTCGGATATTTCGTTCTTCGTTATGGGCTTCGTTCTTGTATCAAACCTCCTTCTTTCTTGATATTCTTCTCTTCTATTCTTCTAGTTCTGTTCTGGTAGCGTCTAATTCGTCTGTTTTGTCACAGATTGATTAAAATACAAACTTCACAAGTGGGCTTCATCAGGGGTGCGCTAAAGTCAAATGGGCCGGGTCTTTCGATGCATTAACTGCCCAATCTCACGTAATAAAAGTACACGGTGGCACCGTGTTTTAAATAGGTGAAACTCTTGAGGAGTGGTTGGTCATTTTGGCCGTTCAATTCCTTTCTTTAGTTTCATCGATATTTAATTTGAAAGTTGTCATGCTACTGTCAATAATAAAAACAAACTAAAATAATAATAATTTCCAACTTCTCAAATATGATCATACGTTAAATGGCGATTTGATTTCATCATTCAATTTTATTAATTTGAAACATGATCATTAAATTTCATACCCCATTAGTTTTAGCTTGTTTTCACTTTAAATCAACAAATTTTAAATATGAACCAAATACGAATAGAATTTAACGTAAACAACCCTAAATTTACTTAAAAGTGTAGAAATAAAAATATAAAAATATGTATATTTTAGAAGACATCATAAATACTACTACTAAAATGGAAAAAATAGTTAGCATTAACTTAACAAATGAGCAAACTTCGTTAATACAAGATGAACACATGAATTAAACATAAATCCGGTACCATGTTTTTTTCAAAGCATCTTTGTTAGTAACATGTTAATTGATAAAGATCTTTTTGTTAACATAATGTCAAACTACATTTTCGAAAAATTGGGTACTAATGATTTTTCTCCTCTTAAAATTCCTATTTTTCTCTCTAACCGAAAAATGATAAAAGCCAAGGGAATGATTGAGGATGTCTTAATACAAACAAATCAAACGGTAGTGCCAACCGACTTTATCATCCTAGATGATGCTCCGCTCGTGTTGGGACAACCGTTCATAAAAACCCATCAAAACTTAGTCAACCGGAAGTAAAACAACCAGAGACCGACAAAATGTACGTCAATCTTGACCAATCAATGAAATATCCAATTGGCAATGACGACCCCCTAATTGAAGATGAAACAGAGCCACCCGATACGGAAGAAACAGAGGAACAACTTGTCGAAGAGGAGGACGTCATCGAACAAACCTTTTCAGCCATCGACCATAATAAAGAAGAAATAAGCGGTCTCTTAAAGACCCGCCGTCACTTGAACTCAAGGAGCTACCAAAAGGTCTAGAATACACATTCTTAGACGATCATGGTAAGCTCCCCGTCATCATTTCTTCAAAACTAACCCTTTTAGAAAAAGAAAAATTAATAAATATTCTGAAAAAACATAAAAAAGCAATTGCATGGAAACTTATGAACATCAAAGGCATTAGTCCATCCATGTGCCCACACAAATTTTAATGGAATATGACTATAAAACGTGATACAACCACAAAGAAGAGTAAATCCAAACGTACAAGAAATGGTTAAAAATGAAGTCATCAAGCTACTAGACGCCGGACCCATCTACCCTATCTCCAATAGCCCTTGGGCAAGTCACGTCCTAGTAGTACCAAAAAAGGAGGTATGACGGTAGTAACTAATGAAAAAATGAACTTATACCAACAAGAACCGTCACCGGATGAAGGGTTTGTATTGACTATCGCAGATTAAACGAGGCAACAAGGAAAGACCACTTTCCTTTGCCATTTATCGACCAAATGCTAGAAAGACTATCCGGTCATTAATTTTATTGTTTTTTAGATGGTTTCTCCAGGTATTTTCAAATTCCCATAGCACCGGAGGACCAAGAAAAAAATAACTTTTACGTGTCCCTATGAAACCTTTGCTTATCGACATATGCCTTTTGGTCTATGCAATGCCTCCGCATTTTTCAACGTTGCATGGTGGCTATTTTCCACGACATGAACGAAAAACCATGGAAGTTTTAATGGACGATTTTTCTATCTTTGGAGATACATTTGACCAATACCTCGATAATCTTGAACAAATGCTATCCTGATGTAAGGAAACTAACCTCGCCCTTATCTGGGAAAAGTGCCATTTCATGGTAACTCAAGGAATAGTACTCAGTCATAAAATCTCAAACGAAGGAATGAAAGTTGATCGGGCAAAAATAGATACTATTTCCCGATTACCTCCCCCATCCTCCGTTCAAGCCATATGAAGTTTCCTAGGACATGCCGGATTTTTAGGCGATTTATCAAAGACTCTTCAAAAATCTCTAGACCTCTAATAAACTTACTTGAAAAAGATGTCCCATTCATCGTCGATAAGGATTGCAATATAACTTTTCTTGCAGTATAAGAAGTGCTAGTCAACACACCAATCATGATAGCACCTGATTGGAAATTACCTTTTGAAATCATCTGTGATGCACGCGACTTTGTGTTGGAGCCGTCTTAGGACGATGAAAAGAAAAACATTTTCATCCAATATACTATGCAAGTAAAACTCTTAACGATGCCCAAGAAAATTATACAACTATTGAAAAAGAGTTACTAGCCGTAGTATTTGCTTTTGATAAATTTCATTCCTATCTTGTGCTTTCTAAAACAATAGTCTATACGGACCATGCCGCCACTCGATACCTTTTCAAAAAACAAGATGCAAACCACGTTTGATACGGTGGATTCTTCTCCTCCAAGATTCGATGTTGAAATAAAAGATAAATGAGGAGCTGAAAACACAGCCGCTGATTACTTGTCTCGCTTAGAAGATCACGCGTTGGAGATAACTCGGGAAGAGCTCGTCAACGAAAAATTCCCCACCGAATCCTTGGAAATGGTTGAATATCAAGAAGAACCATGGTACGCCGACTATGCTAACTATCTTGCTAGTGGCATTTTAGTCAAAGGATGGTCACATCATCAAAGAAAAAAATTCTTTGCCGATATCAAGCACTATTTTAGGGAGGATCCATATCTTTTTAAAACTTGTGCCGAACAAACTTATTCGAAGATGCGTCCATGGTCAAGAGCAAGAAAAATTCTTCGCCATTCTCACGAAGGGCCATATGGAGGACATCATGGAGCAACGACCACCGCACGTAAGGTATTCGATTCAGGATTTTATTGGCCAACCATGCATAAGGATGCACACAATTTAATCAAAACATGTGACGCATGCCAACGAACAGGTAGCATCTCATCAAGAAATGAAATGCCTCAAAATGGTATTCTTATTTGTGAAATCTTTGATGTTTGGGGTTTAGATTTATGGGACCTTTTCCACCGTCAAAAGGGAACAAATATATTCTTGTGGCAGTCGATTACATGTCCAAGTGTAACGCCTCGCGTTTTCCTTACTTTCTATTTATAGCAAGCTCGTGTTGTAATTCTATTTTTGGAAGTCTTTGTATTCGTATTTCTCATTTCATTGTAATCGTTGTAATTGAGACTTGAATCATAATGGAAATATGCATTTTGTCCCTATACTTGTTATGCATACTCATACAATACTTATACATGATACCCATACTCGAATACGTGAGATACTTGATAATACGCAACACTCATACTTCATGCATACTTCATACGCGACATTTATACGTTTGTACATACATTATACCAAGTGTTTATACTCGATCCCGATCATATTATACTTGCATACACATTATGATATGTTACATAGTCTTATAATACATTAACATGTCCTAAAACAACCTTAAAAATGGTCCAAACCCGTCCAAATTAATTAAAACAACAAAATTTAAAGGATGTGTCCCGGCCCGGTCCGTAAGGGTGTCTGGGCGGGACAGATTGGTTTTGGCTCGCGAAAATGCACGGATCCACACATCCACAACCTCACCAATCACCTTCTAACTTCCATTTAACACCTCCTAACAACCCTAAACCCTTACCCTGTAAATACAACACTCCTCCAAGCCATTTGACACTTTCACAACCTCCTAATCTCATCAAATTATTATCAAATCACCTAAAGAACACTCCACATCAGAATTTTCGGGCTGATTATACCTCCTTCACTAAAGTGAGCATAACTTGCTCAAAACTTGGTCTTTTCACTTGATTCTTCTTCCTACACACTTGGATAATCTTTGGGTTTAATTCATATGTTCTCCGTGGAGAATCCGGACCTGGAAATGCCCAGAAAAATGTCCATAAACTTTCTATTTGTTTTCAAAAACTTTTAAAACTTGTTTATGTTCATCGAACTTGAGCTTATCTCATCTCAAACCTATGTCTGAATGCTTACAACACTTCTTGTGGTTGGTTAGGCTTAAAAACAAGGTTGAGACATTCAAACAAGAGGTTTAAACCTCACAATAATTCTGTTTTCATAGAGCATTTAGCTCACAAGTGATGCAAGTTCATAGACTTGTTCATGTGTGTCCACCAAGGTTAGGTTTGGCTATCCTAAACATTGAGACCACACATCACTTGATGATTTTCATAATCATCTCAAGTAGTTTACTAGTCCTTAAGTGTCACAACCCCGCCAAGCCGTTGACGTGTGTCCTCGTGAGCTCTCCGGGTTGTATTAACTTGGCTACTTGATATTATGGTGACATACTTTCAATTCTGTTATTTCATTCTTGTATTGTTCTTATTCATGACCCTCCTTGTTGTCTATGACAACTCGTGTAGTGGTGAATCATATAAAGAGTTAAATGGATGTTCATCATCATACCTCCATGCTTGACTTACTTGTATACTTAGAGGTACCAAAGTGGATGGTTCATCCTCCCACCTCCTACATGAACCTAGTATTAAGAATATATTATGCACTATAATATAATCCTAAAACCGAACCCTTGATAATGACTAAATAATCACCTATCAAGTTATTAAGTTTATCACTAAAGTACGTAGTTCATTGTCACGATTATAATAGGTCTCGAACCTATGAAACCATATTGACCCCTTTTCGGGTTATCATAGTGTCAAGAACAATTGCTATGTCTTAGTGAATATTTTCATACATAATACTTTAACCCTTGTTTCCGTAATCTTGCTCTAATAATCCAAATCTACCATTACACTCCCAACTAATACCTAAGTTCTTCTTGTAGAAGGACAAGGTGCCAAACTCTAAATCAACACAACAAAGCTCTCGGGATTTCTTAAGTGGAACACTTAGCAAAAACCGTGAGTACACTCGACCTATTTACCATTTTAATCACTTTTGGGTTGTAACATGTTTATCTATCAAAATACACTTCTCACAAACTCATGCTTTACATGCTCAATCCTTATACATGAATACTTGTTATGCCTAGATGCATGCTCGTTTATACATGCTTGATCATTAACTTAGCTAGCCCAACTTATCATATATAGCGCTATAGGAGTAGCACACCGCCCGTCAGGGTTATGTTAAGATTGTCATACTCATTTTAGTCTAGTCGCTTTTGTGACTCGATCTCGTAAAACTTTTGTGGAAACTCTGGGTTTGATCTAGTATTGCATGATTAGCATGAACTTTGCTTACAATTACCATGTAGATTCGAGCTACACTTTTATACTTATGCTATGTATCACAAAACTTGTGTACTCGCCTTTGCCTTTGCATTGAACTCGTATTTTTAACATGTTACAGGTTAATGAAGCTTTGCCATGAAATTGGAGTAGAGATGGTGCTTAGATACACATATAGACGTTAGGTTTATCAAATGTTGTATCAAATTTGCCTTTGTTATTGTTGGATTTGAAATTCTTGTATTGTATGACAATGTTATTATGAATGAAATATGGGTTTTATTTAAATATTGTCACCAAATAGAATTTATGAGCAATGAGAAATCTTGTTCGTATAACTCCGATGTTTCCGCCATCTGTTGGGGCGTGACAGATTGGTATCAGAGCCATAACTATAAGGAATTAGGTAGAATTGCCATGTTCGACCTAGTCTATAGTTTAAGTGTCCCTTATTGACCATTCTTATACCATGCTTAAAACTTTATGGTTCCTCATTGCTCCTTCCTTATCTTTTGGTCTTAAATTTACATAATGTCTTTCCTAAGATGTTTTACATATTACACTTGAAGACTTGAAGCCACTCATGATGCAAAGAGGCGATTTGCACCAAGATAGGTCCAATGACTTACAATTTTTGGTGAATCCCTCATCCCTCGTGTACGATTTTCACGAAGTTATACCATCAAGTTAGGAGTGATATCCACATCTTGATGGAGACTTCCATTTCATACTCTAGTGGATCTTACAAATGAGTCGGAATATGCTCCTCGTTTAGTAAGAGACAAACCACACTTAGGGTACGAAATCTTCAAGTTAGGGGTGAAACCCGCACCTTGTCGATTAAGTCCCATTCCTTGATCTTCGCTCTCGCCAAAGTTTCGATTCTCTACTCGATTAGAGACGTGTAGTAACTGGAAGGGTAAAATACCATTAGTCGCTTCTCGATGAGAGTATTTTATCTATAGGCCAAAGCACGTTTCTCTAATTAGAAAGGATCTTCGATTCACTTTGGAATTTTCGACGTTTCTCTACCCGAAACAATCTCATGTTTTATTGAGCCAATATTTTATGTTATCTCAATTTTATGTGATTTTATACTTGTTACCTTGTTCGTTCGGACCGTTACACATTTCACACGTTTATCGCAATAAAAAACAATGCTAATCCCCGTGAACACACTAAATTTATACTCCTTATTCGCATTCATACGTGATATTACATTTTATACTTAATGAATTCATGCAAACATTGTGAACTATACTTGATGAATCCATGCAACTTTATGTGAATCTTATACATGCTTATTCATGCACAACTTATTTTTCCATATTATGATCAATTCTCATCCCCTTTCTTCTATGTTGAACCTCTAGATGAATTCCCCTAACTCATCCAAGAAATCCAAGAGGTCCAACAAGGGTTCCAACAACAACAACAACAACAACGAGGACTCCATCTCCAAGCACGAGCTCATCGGTCTTGTCACCGAACAAATGGCTGACCAAATGGCCCGTGTTATACCCGATATCGTTAGCCAGCTTCAAACCATCAACACCGAAACCCCCAAATCCTCTGCCGACTCCAAAACCGACAACCCTAAAGCGTCCTTCCAATTCAAGCATTTCATGGCTTGTAAACCGGTAGAATTCTCTGGCATGGACGGTGTCACCGCCATGATTAACTGGTTTGACGCAATGGAGCATACCTTTCTTCATGGCGGGTGCCCTGATGAACTTCGAACCCTCAACGCTACCGCGGTCTTTCGCCCGAGAGCCCTCAAGTGGTGGACTACGGAACGTAACAAGCGTGGCAATGAAGCAGCCCACGCTCTCACTTGGGAAGAGCTCAAGCAGCTCATGAGAGATCAGTTCTGTCCTTCCCACGAGACCTAGAAGCTCGAAAACGAATTCTGGAACCCCACCCAGCAGGGGAGCGATGCTGAAGGACTGATCGCTCGCTTCAAACAATTGAGTATCGTCTGTCCTGGACAGGTGGATACGGTTCCCAAGGCGATAGCTAAGCTTATTCGTTCGCTTTCGCCTGTGATCATGAATCACTTAGCTGCCGCACACCCCAGAACCATCGAAGAAGCCTATAGCACCATCATAGATCTTAACCACAACTGTATCCTTCTGGGGGCCTAC
Source organism: Scalesia atractyloides (assembly GCA_947069175.1). Classification (NCBI taxonomy): domain Eukaryota; kingdom Viridiplantae; phylum Streptophyta; class Magnoliopsida; order Asterales; family Asteraceae; genus Scalesia; species Scalesia atractyloides. The sequence continues at coordinate 38,393,671 of CAMTDV010000030.1, forward strand.
GATAAGGTTCCTACGAAGCATGCGCACCAAGCCACAACCAACGCCACCACCACTACCGAATCACCTCCCCCTCAAGCCAAAAAGAACCCCATCAAGAACAAGAAGCGGAAGGCTCCTGTTCAAAACAACACGGTCGTCAGTCCGCCTACTCCTACACCTCTAAATGCCATCTCCTCCACCCAAAACAACGATCCACCCAAGAGAAACTACACCGGCACTGGCCTAAGTGTGTCATTGCACCTATCACCATCTCCCTAATACCCCGTGTCGGAAATGCGCCAGCTATAACAGGATGGGGCATTTCGCTAGCCATTGCCGTTAACCCCAAGGCAACCAAGCCATTGTCCCTAACCCTAACCCAAACCAAGCTCAACCCCAGCATCAAAATGCTCCTGTGCTAGCATATTACAAATGTGGCGATCCCAACCATCTCACCAATGTCTGTCCTCTTCTCAACCAGCAGCACCAGCATCAGCAGCAGCCTGAGCCTGCAAAAGGGCGAGCTTTCATGCTTACCTCCGCTCAAGCCCAGAGCTCTAACGACGTCATTATTGGTATGTTCCCTGTGAACCATATTTGTAGGAACGTCCACGATTAGCACGGGAACCTAAATTTGTTATTTATTGTCCGATTAGGCGAAACTAATGACAAGTTAACCAAATAACAAGAATTACTCGTTTAATTGTTGTTTTCATTGATCTTAAGTTCAATACATTCGAGATCCGTATCCGATAGAGCTTCGCCATCTCTGTGCCAAAATATCTCACCTGTTACAAATGAAAACACAAGGCACCTATTTATAGGATCATAAGTTCGCTGGTTTGGTGTTGAAGGTCGGGCGAACTTGGCTTAGTCAAGTTCGGCCGAACTTGACTTCCCCATAACCATCTCAAGCGAACTTGTCCTAAAACACTCTTAAATACGCCTCGTTTCATCTATACTATACAGACTCGATACAAGACTATTCTATAGACATTATGCACCAATAGACTCCCTCTTGGATATATACTTTGTCTTGTTCGGTCTTCAGAAACTCTCGTTTATTCCAGACTTGTTCTCGTGTAATGATGAAGGCAACAGGCATATACACCAACAGACTCCCCCTTGGATGTTTCCGCAATCATCTACTTTCATAGACATCTTTAACTCCTTTGACAGTAATCATCTTCAAGTGACATAGTCTTCTTTGAATGTCTCGTAATCATTATACTTCAAATAAGTTCTTGAGTCTTTATCTTTATCCTTGAATAAGCAATAAACTTTATGAACTTCAAACATTCTCTTTTCTTCAATTTAACTTGATAAAACTTTAATCTCTAAGCTCCCCCTTGCTGTGAGCTGTGCTCCCCCTAGCTTTGAGCTTTATCTTCAGTTAAGTTTCATCCTGCTCCCCCTAAAACTTTACTTCCTGTTTCAAAGTTCTTGGGTATTCAAATAACCATTTCAGATTCTAACTTTGAAATTTTGTATCACTTGTATTACATACCACCTGTACAGTACTTGTATTTCAAATTTTAATCTTCATTTTTTGAGTTATTTCAAGTTCAAATTAATGACCTTGAAACATTTTACGTTTAAAACCTTCAACTTTCACATTTTTATCATTTGATTTGTGAAAATCCACTTAGTTGATCAAGTCTAAGTTAATGACCTTGATTAACCAAATATGTCAACCAAGTCTAAGTTAATGACCTTGGCTAAACCCGTTGTGAACACCTGGTATTATCTTCAATTTTAAAGTTTCAAATTAATGAACTTTTTCTTACCAGACTTCGATGATCCGTTCTCCAACATTGGCTCGTTGAAAATCTTTTTGAATTAAAAAAAGTTTATGCTAAAACACACTGGAAATCTTTTTGGTTTTATCTTTGAAAAGCAAGTAAAGTATTTACAGAACTTTTAACAAGTAAAGTAAACTATGTATAAACATATTTACAGACATATTTTTGTGAATTCGTGTCTAAGGATCATATCAGTTTGTTTGAGACATATCACCAGTACCGTTGACCTTCTGATGACATTAAGTTTTAAACTCGTTTACCTAGATTGTCGATATGTTTATCCTCTTAAACTTCATCACGTTTCCCAATTGTTCCAAGATATGTTAGGTAAGAATTATGAAAACTTGACTTAACTGTGTTTCCCACTTCTTGAATATACTCCCGAATCCAGATTCCCTAGATTTTATCTTACATGTGAATATAGCGTAATTGATATCTGAATTCTGGTTGTGCGAGAACTTGAGAGCTCAGGTTAGTACTACCATACAGACAAAGAGATGAAGGCTCGTCTTTCAGGTGTGTTCCACTCAAGGAATCTTTTCAGCATTACAAGTGATTAGATCTTTCGATTCTTTTCAAGTTTTGCATGCTATTTGGGTTTTTAGCAAATCATTATAGTAGTTCTAGGCTATTGCTTCCGCAAAATCAGAAGAACTTGTATAATACCCCAGATATCAACTATCTATGAAGACCTCGTATCTCAGAATCAGGCAACCCTTCAATCGAAATTTCGGAGTACTAAGTCCATATATCCAAGATGTGTTAATCCACAAAATTAAGAAGTTGTAAAATTTAGTTTATATCCCGGAAACAATCTACTGAACGTGTAAAGTCTATCGACACATCCACAGTAAGACTTGTTTATCACTTTTAAACTTTAAAATTCTTTAGCATACTGTGATAGTCCACTGATGTACTATCATTTCCTTTTTGACAACAAATTCTTTTTGTCTTTTTCATGTTTTTGTATTTTTTTTTTAATTTTTTCAATGTTTTTTGAATTTTTAACTTTTTCATATGTTTTTGATTTTTCAACAAATTTTTAAATTTTCTTACTCCCTCAAAAATTAAAAACATATTTTTGAAAATTAGATTTTTTAACAAATTCTATTTGAAAAATATAACCAACCAATGTGGATCCCGTGACCTCGTCGTCCGATCCTTTTTCTCAATCCTGTATCTGCAATTGTTTAACAAACAATCATTAAACTCATTTACCACTTGTAAAAGCAGTTTGAACATGTAAGAACTTTGAAATCAGTTTTTCTGTTCAACGGTGTGGATTTTTGACAATTCATTCTTTTCAAAACTTTTATTCATAACTACTCCCCCTCAAAATGACAAAGATATGACATTTCTGGATAAGTTAAAAATTATGAAGCTCCTCAATCCCGAATCAACTTTGATAATCTGGATCTTGGAACTCTTTCACATGAAAAAATTTAGTTAAAAAGTTCAACCCAAGCCTTCTTGGTCTTGGGTTTTGGATATAACTCCTCATACACCTTTTCGTAATCACTTTCGTATGCTCTTTGATAAGCATATTCAACATCACAACATTCAAACCCACAATCAATTTTACTTTTATCTTTTTTGATTGATTTGACATTTTTGGTTTTATCACAAACAACCTTCATTTTTTCAGGTGATTTCTTTTTAGCAATCCAAGCTTGAGAATTAACTCCAGCTTTCTTGATATAAAACCTAGAATCATTGTTTGACTTTGAAGTCTCTCCTTTTTGAAAAATTGATTTTTCAAATTTTGATTCATTTTTTGGTTTTATTTCAAGATTGGATTCAACATTACGTTTCATTTCTTTTAAGTCAACATTTCTTTTTAAAATTCTGATTTGACCATTATCCTCTTTTGAAACTTCTTTTCTTCAGGGATACACAGGCTTAGACTTCGGATACTTGCGGGCAATGTGACCAACTTCATTGCATTTGAAGAAATCCGAGTGTCATGAACCTGTCCACTAGTGGGTTTTACTCTACTTGTGGACTTAGCCTTGTCCCGAAGTTCCTTTTCTTTCTTGAAATCATCGTTTGACTTCTTACCGATCAAGCTTTCTTCTCGAACCGTTCTCTTTCCGTACACAAACTTTATGTTCTTACCTTTGTATTCCTGGAACGTTGACTTTTGATTCTTCTTCGGTTCATCTTGAGCTTCTTCTAAACCTAAACTTGCTCTCCTGTTCTCAGGAAAATCACCACGTTTCTATGGTAATTGTTAAAATTCCATTTCGGTTTAGAATAAAACTTCTTTTCGTTTTTCTCGAGATCATGTGATGAAACTTCCACAAGTTTAAATAGTTTATCGATTTGATCTTCTTTCACATTCTGAATCGGAAAGCTATCATTGAAATATAATCTATCAGATTCCTTAACTTTGTACATGACAATGTTAGGATCATCACTTAGATCATTTTCTGATGATGTATCGTCACTGTTAGATTGTGAACCAGAACTATTTGAACTCGAGTTGGCGCTTTTAAAGCTGCCGTTATCAGAATCATTTCCCAAAACATTCTTTACCACATCTTTTACCATCGATTCATTGTCATCGTTTGATTTCATAAAGTCTACGTCAATGTTTTCAGGCAATTTATCTTTCTTTTATGAAAGAAGAAAAAGATTAAATGCCTTTTCAATATCATCATCTTTCTTGCAGCAGTAACTTGCAAGAAATGGTGGAGGAACATTTCCGTAAACTTTACGCTTTGAGTTATCAACATTATCCTCCGACTTGATCGTACGAAGAATGTGATCAATGACATATGCGTTTGGGGTGTAACTTTTTAGTAATTGTCTGACTCTTTCTGTTTCAATTTTCATTTCGTGAAACTCACGCTTTGTCTCAGCAATCGTATTAATGTACATGTTAATTGCCTTTTGTTTTTCAATAACTATGGCAGTTAACATGGTGACATTAGCGTTGAGTTCACTGTTAGCTCTTTCAACATGTTTATATTTGCCTGATATTTTGTCATAAGCTTCTTTTATGGTTCTGTAATCATAACGAAAGTTTTCGTTATGTTTAGTCAATTCTCTTATGACTTTGACTTTATCCAGACAGGGTTCACAAGGACTTGCGCACTTTGTGCAAGGTTTTTCAACCTCCACAGCTTTCACAACTTCCTTTTCAGACATGCTTACCTCTGCTTTTACCTTTTCGGCTTCTGCTTTCAACTCTTCTTGCTTTTGCATCTCAAGGTAAGCTATTCCTTCTTCCTCTTTTTGTTGTATGTATCTTTCCAGAACTGCATCCTCCAGGACAGCTTCTTCCTCAGTTCTCTGCATTAATGCTTCTTGAATTGCATTTTCGATAGCAGCTTCCACAAATGATGTCTCAGATACATTCACAACCTCTGCCATCATAGCAACACCAGTCTTCTTTCCAATGTATTGTTTCCAATCGAACCATCGTCTTCATGATTGGCAACAAGAGCTTGTTCGGCTTTCTTTGCAGGTTTATCTTCAATTTCAACTTGTGTTCTATTCGGATATTATCTGTATTGCAGCGCTTTCTTTTAATATTCGTTACCGGTTCCAAAAGGGTTTTGGTTTCCACTAGTTTCTTGGTTATGGCATTCACGTTTGAAGTGCCCTTTTTGTCGACATCTGAAACAAGTAACTTTCGTTTTGTCGAAACCAAGTTTATTGTTTGAATTACCAATATCCCTTCCATTGAGTGCTACAAATTTTGAAACTCTCCGGATAATCGATGCTAAGGACCATTTGATTTCCATCAGTTCCAACTCTTCCTCATCTACCTGATCGTAATCCTCAGCTGTCATTTCAGGATTTCTGATCGTTCCAGCCACAAGACTTTCATACGATTCCAGAACTGTAGCAAGAAGTGCTATGTGCTGTTTTGCAACTTTTTCCGGAAACACATTCTTTAAATCAATTGCTATGTTGCATTGGAAAACATTTGAATTAGAAGTGGATTGGCTTGTCTGATGAGATTGACTTTGAGAAGAAGAATTTGAACCAACATATGAATAAGCAATGTTTGGAAAATACTGATTTTGTGACGATTGATCTGATGTATTCATGTTTGCACTAAATATCGTTTGGATTTTTGGACTTTGAATTGGAGTATCTGGAACACCACCTTTATAATAAACTCCGACATCCTGAACAACATTAGTGTTTTTAGATTTCGCAAACTTCATCAATTCCATTTCATGACCTTCAAGCTTGTCGATGAAAGATGACAATTTAAAATGTCTCCAAGATGGACTATTCTTTAGAATCATCAGATACGTTGTCCATTCTCCTTCTGGAAGTGCATCGGCCAGCTTCTCAATTTGCTCTTCGTTAGTTCTTTTGATATCATGTCTTCGCATCTGGACCATGAGGTGACAATATCTATCAATCATTTGCTTCATTGTCTCTCCTTTGATCATTGTGAAGATCTCGAATTCTTTCTTTATCAAAGCCTTTTTGCTTTTGATCATTTCATCACTTCCTTTGAATTTTTCGCAAAGAGAATTCCATAATTCTTGAGAAGTATCATATTCTGGTAATAATATCAAGATATCTTCTTTGACAGATTGTTGTATCAAGTTGATCATCTTCTTTTCAGCAACATATTTCTCTTTGTCAATCGCTGAAAACTTGTTCAGTAGAAGATCTTGATCACGTTCATCTTTGGGCCATGGATAACCATCTTCAATCGCAACCCAGCTGTTGAATTGATTCGGTTGAATCCAATTAACAAACTTTTCTTTCCATCCCTCGAACTCGTCCATACTCATCAACTTCGGTGGTTTCTGAGTAGTACCCATTTCATTATCGAGGTTCATCTGGTTAACCGCAATTGAATTTGATGTTGAGGCTTGTGCTACTCCAGCTGCAAACGCGTTATGGAAATCTTCCATTTTGAAAATCGAGACACGTACGCTGAAAACACTTGAAACTTTGAAAAATATTAGAACTAACTACAAGTTCGGTCGAACTTGTAGTTGAAAGATGAAAATTTTCAGTTTTAATCCAAGTTCGGTCGAACTTGGATAAAGAATTTCAAGGATTTTTGATTTTGAGTGAACTTGTGAAAATTATCAAGAAACAGATAAGTTCGGTCGAACTTATGACTTGACTTGAAAAACTTCCCTGATCAACCTCGAGCGAACTTGCAAAAAGAATTTGATGAGAATTAAGAAAGTTCGGGCGAAGTTATCTAAAATCCTTGAAACTTATCAAGTTCGGCCGAACTTGATAGAATATCAATGAAATTGTTAGCATCTTCGAGTGAACTTAGCCTAAATTCATTCAAAAATGCCCCAAGTTCGAGCGAACTTGGTAGAAACTTACTGAAAAAGTACTTTTTACCTCAAGTTCGGTCGAACTTGGCTAACAAGTTCAAAGAAAATGAGTTTGTCAAACTTGATTTTTGCAACATTTCGGCACCAATTCGTTTGATTTTAGTCTCCAAACTCTCAGGGGTTTATCTATGATGTATTTAACATGTCATATTCAAAATTGAACAGAATTTGTCCGTGAATTCTTCATTTTTGTTCAAAAGTTAAGAAAAATAGAAGAATGGAGATGAAATAGAGAGATTCTTGTCTTGATTTCAACAAATTTAGGTATCCAGGCTCTGATACCACTTGTAGGAACGTCCACGGTTAGCACGGGAACCTAAATTTGTTATCTATTGTCTGATTAGGCGGAAACTAATGACAAGTTAACCAAATAACAATAATTACTCGTTTAATTGTTGTTTTCATTGATCTTAAGTTCAATACATTCGAGATCCGGATCCGATAGAGCTTCGCCGTCTCTGTGCCAAAATATCTCACCTGTTACAAATGAAAACACAAGGCACCTATTTATAGGATCATAAGTTCGCTGGTTTGGTGTTGAAGGTCGGGCGAACTTGACTTAGTCAAGTTCGGCTGAACTTGACTTCCCCATAACCATCTCAAGCGAACTTGTCCTAAAACACTCTTAAACAGACTCGATACAAGGCTATTCTATAGACATTATGCACCAATAGACTCCCTCTTGGATATCTACTTTGTCTTGTTCGGTTTTCAGAAACTCTCGTTTATTCCAGACTCGTTCTCGTGTAATGACGAAGGCAACAGACATATGCACCAACAATATTTATGCTACATGTCTATTTGATACTGGGGCTGATAGGAGTTTTGTAACGCTAGAATTTGAACCTTTGCTTAAGTGCAAACGATCTAAGATGCCTAATCCTTTCGCTGTCGAAGTCGCTAATGGTAAAACCATCTCCCTTGATTCTGTTCTTTCTGGTTGCTCTTTGATTCTTAACGATCATTCATTCTCCATTGACCTCATTCCCATGCAAATGGGTAGTTTCAACATCATAGTGGGCATGGATTGGCTTATGCGAGTTCGTGCCGAAGTTGTGTGTTCCGAAAACTTTATTCGCCTCCCTCTTCCTCAAGGTGATTCTCTACACGTCTATGGCGAGAAACCTTCTAAAGGTCTCAAGCTTATGTCGTGCATCAAAGCGAACAAGGACTTGCGTAAGGAGTACTTTGCCTTTCTCGCCCATGTTGTGGAAAAGAAAGACAAAGGTCCAAGCATAAGTGATGTTCCTGTCGTTTGTGAGTTTCCTTCCATTTTTCCTGAGGATCTTCCTGGTCCTCCGCCTCCTCGAGCTGTTGATTTTCGTATTGATCTTATTCCTGGCGCAACTCCCGTTGCGAAAGCTCCCTATCGTTTAACACCCTCGGAGATGCAAGAGTTATCAAACCAACTTCAAGAGCTTCTTGATAAAGGCTTTATACGCCCTAGTACTTCCCCGTGGGGCGCTCCTGTGTTGTTCGTCAAGAAGAAAGATGGGTCTTTTCGGATGTGTATTGACTATCGTGAACTCAATAAGCTTACAGTCAAAAATCGATACCCACTTCCTCGTATTGATGATCTCTTCGATCAATTGCAAGGTGCGAAGTGCTTTTCAAAGATTGATCTACGTTCTGGCTATCATCAACTTCGGGTTTCCGAGGAAGATGTACCCAAAAACCGCTTTCCGCACTCGATATGGACATTACGAGTTTGTGGCCATGCCTTTTGGTTTGACCAACGCGCCCGCCGTGTTCATGGATCTCATGAATATAGTGTGTAAACCTTTCCTCGATCATTTTTTCAGTGTATTCATCGACGATATACTAATCTACTCCAAGAAGAAAGAAGAGCATGGACGACATTTGCGTCTCATTCTTCAGCTTTTGCAAACCGAATGTCTTTATGCCAAATTCTCTAAATGTGAATTTTGGCTAAAAGAGGTTCAATTCTTAGGTCACACCGTCAAGGAACTCGGTATTCATGTTGACCCTGCAACGATAGAAGTTGTGAAGAATTGGATTGCACCTAAGTCGCCCTCTGAAATTCATTCGTTTCTTGGTCTAGCGGGATATTCTCACCGTTTCATCTCGAACTTCTCCAAGATAGCCGTTCCTTTGACTTCGTTGACTCAAAAGGATAAACCTTTTGTTTGTGGTTCCGAACAAGAGGAATCTTTCCAAACGCTCAAGGACATGCTTTGTAATGCTCATATTCTCACTCTCCCCGATGGGAACGATGATTTCGTCGTGTACTGCGATGCCTCTAACCAGGGTCTCGGTTGCGTACTCATGCAACGAGACAAAGTAATCGCTTACGCGTCGAGACAACTCAAAATTCATGAGAAAAACTATACTACTCACAACCTTGAACTTGGTACAGTTGCTTTTGCATTAAAGATTTGGCGACCTTACCTTTACGGTACGAAGTGTACGGTCTTCACCGACCACAAGAGCCTTCAACATATCTTTGATCAAAAGGAACTCAACATGCGTCAACGTCGTTGGGTAGAATTGTTAAACGACTACGACTGTGATATTCGCTACCACCCTGGCAAGGCGAATGTCGTGGCCGATGCACTTAGTCGTAAGACTCATTTAAGAGTGTTCGTTGCTACCAAATCGTGGGAAAACTAAACGAGTTGATTCGACAAGCACAATTTACCGTCATCAATGAGGGTAACCTCGATAGTGAATTGAATTGTGGAGTCGAAAACCCGCTCGAAGCCAAACCTGATGGTATTCTTTACTACCATAATCGTATTTGGATTCTAGATCGTCTCAATCTTTGGACTACTTTGATGAATGAAGCCCACAAATCCCGATACTCCGTCCATCCTGGAGCCGATAAGATGTACCACGATTTGCGTGCATCCTATTGGTGGCCTGGGATGAAACGTGATACCGCTCTTTACGTATCCAAATGCCTTACGTGTTCCAAAGTCAAGGCAAAACATCAACGTCCCTCTGGTTTGCTTGAACAACCAGAAATTCCTGTCTGGAAATGGGAAAGATAGCCATGGATTTCATTACGAAATTGCCTCGTACTTCGTCTGGTCATGACAGCATTTGGGTTATCATTGACCGACTGACCAAATCCGCGCATTTTCTCGCTATTCGTGAAGATTACAAAGTCGAGAAATCAGCTCGTATCTACACGGATGAAATCATTAGTCGCCATGGTACTCCTCTTGATATTATCTCGGATCGCGATGCTCACTTTACCTCTCGCCTTTGGCAAACTTTTCAATCCGCCCTCGGCACTCAGCTAAATCTTAGCACCGCTTTTCATCCTAAGTCTGATGGTCAAACCGAGCGTACTATCCAAACCTTGGAGGATATGCTTCGGTCATGCGTAATCGATTTGGCGCCAATTGGGATTCGCACTTACCCTTGGTTAAATTCTCGTACAACAATAGTTATCACGCTAGCATTCAAATGGCTCCATTTGAAGCATTATATGGTCGCAAGTGTCGTTCACCTATTTGTTGGCACGAAATTTGAGACTTACAAATTACCGGTCCCGAGCTAATACAAGAGACAACGGACAAGATCTTACAAATACGTGATAATCTCCTCAAAGCATGAAGCCGACAAAAGAGCTACGCTGACAAAAGACGTAAGCCCTTGGAATTTAACATAGGTGATCAGGTACTTCTCAAGGTATCCCCTTGGAAAGTCGTGTTCGTTTCGGTAAGAAAGGCAAACTCGCTCCTCGCTACGTGGGTCCTTTCAAAATCTTGGAAAGGATTGGCAAGGTAGCATACCGACTGGACCTACCTCAAACGCTCAACAATGTTCATCCTTTGTTTCATGTTTCAAATCTAAAGAAATGCCTAGCCGAAGAAGGACTTCAAGTTCCGCTCGAAGATATTCAAATCAATGAGACATTGCATTTTGTGGAAAAACCGGTCGAAATCATGGACCGAGGAGTCAAGCAGCTACGGCACAGTCGGATCCCTATCGTGAAAGTTCGTTGGGAAAGGAAACGTGGCGCCGAGTTTACTTGGGAACTCGAGAGTGATATGAAGACTAAGTATGCGCATCTCTTCGTTGCATCTTCCTAAATTTCGGGACGAAATTTCCTAAAGGAGGGGAGACTGTAACGCCTCGCGTTTTCCTTACTATCTATTTATAGCAAGCTCGTGTTGTAATTCTATTTTTGGAAGTCTTTGTATTCGTATTTCTCATTTCATTATAATCGTTGTAATTGAGACTTGAATCGTAATGGAAATATGCATTTTGTCCCTATACTTGTTATGCATACTCATACAATACTTATACATGATACCCATACTCGAATACGTGAGATACTTGATAATACGCAACACTCATACGTCATGCATACTTCATACGCGACATTTATACGTTTGTACATACATTATACCAAGTGTTTATACTCGATCTCGATCATATTATACTTGCATACACATTATGATATGTTACATGGTCTTATAATACATTAACATGTCCTAAAACAACCTTAAAAATGGTCCAAACCCGTCCAAATTAATTAAAACAACAAGATTTAAAGGATGTGTCCCGGCCCGGTCCTTACAGATCGCAAGGGGATACCCTTAAGGTCCGTAAGGGTGTCTGGGCGGGACAGATTGGTTTTGGCTCGCGAAAATGCACGGATCTACGCATCCACAACCTCACGAATCACCTTCTAACCTCCATTTAACACATCCTAACAACCTTAAACCCTTCCCCTATAAATACAACACTCCTCCAAGCCATTTGACACATTCACAACCTCCTAATCTCATCAATTACTCTCAAATCACCTCAAGAACACTCCACATCAGAATTTTCGGGCAGATTATACCTCCTTCACTAAAGTGAGCATAACTTGCTCAAAACTTGGTCTTTTCACTTGATTCTTCTTCCTACATACTTGGTTAATCTTTGGGTTAAATTCCTAGGATTCTCCATGGAGAATCCAGACCTGGAAATGCCCCGAAAATGTCCATAAACTTTTTGTTTGTTTTCAAAATCTTTTAAAACTTGTTTATGTTCATCCAACTTAAGTTTATCTCATCTCAAACCTATGTCCGAATGCTTACAACACTTCTTGTGGTTGGTTAGGCTTAAAAACAAGGTTGAGACATTCAAACAAGAGGTTTAAACCTCACAATAATTCTGTTTTCATAGAGCATTTAGCTCACAAGTGATGCAAGTTCATAGACTTGTTCATGTGTGTCCACCAAGGTTAGCTTTGGCTATCCTAAACATTGAGACCACACATCACTTGATGATTTTCATCATCATCTCAAGTAGTTTACTAGTCTTAAAGTGTCACAACCTCGCCAAGCCGTTGACATGTATCCTCGTGTGCTCTCCAGGTTGTATTCACTTGGCTACTTGATATTATGGTGACATACTTTCAAATCTTGTCATTTCATTCTTGTATTGTTCTTATTCATGACCCTCCTTGTTGTCTATGACAACTCGTGTAGTGGTGAATCATATAAAGAGGTTAAATGGATGTTCATCATCATACCTCCATGCTTGACTTACTTGTATACTTAGAGGTACCAAAGTGGATGGTTCATCCTTCCACCTCCTACATGAACCTAATATTAAGAATATATTATGGACTATAATATGATCCTAAAACCGAAACCTTGATAATGACTAAATAATCACCTATTAAGTTATTAAGTTTATCACTAAATTACGTAGTTCCTTGTCACGATTCTAATAGGTCTCGAACCTATCAAACCATATTGACCCCTTTTCGGGTTATCATAGTGTCAAGAACAAGTGCTATGTCTTAGTGAATATTTTCATACATAATACTTTAACCCTTATTTCCGTAATCTTGCTCGAATAATCCAAATCTACCGTTACACTCCCAACTAATACCTAAGTTCTTCTTGTCGAAGGACAATTTCTTAAGTGGAACACTTAGCAAAAACCGTGAGTACACTAGACCCATTTACCGTTTTAATCACTTTTGGGTTGTAACATGTTTATCTATCAAAATACACTTCTCACAAACTCATGCTTTACATGCCCAATCCTTATGCATTAATACTTGTTATGCCTAGATACATGCTCGTTTATACATGCTTGATCATTAACTTAGCTAGCCCAACTTATCATATATAATACTATAGGAGTAGCACACTGCCCGTCGGGGTTATGTTAAGATTATCATACTCATTTTAGTCTTGTCTCTTTTGTGAAAAGGGAAGCTCGATCTCATAAAACTTTTGTGGAAGCTCGGGGTTTGATCTAGTATTGCATGATTAGCATGAACTTTGCTTACAATTACCATGTGGGTTCGAGCTACACTTTTATACTTATGCTATGTATCACAAAACTTGTGTACTCGCCTTGGCCTTTGCATTGAACTCGTATTTTTAATATGTTACAGGTTGATGAAGCTTTGCCATGAAATTGGAGTAGAGATGATGCTTAGATACACATATATACGTTAGGTTTATGAAATGTTGTATCAAATTTTGCCTTTGTTATTGTTGTATTTGAAATTCTTGTATTGTATGACAATGTTATTATAAATGAAATATGGGTTTTATTTAAATATTGTCACCAAATAGAATTTATGAGCAATGAGCAATCTCGTTCGTCTCACTCTGATGTTTCCTCCATCGGTTGGGGTGTGACACCAAGTGGGCCGAAGCAGAGTTGTGGTAAAATTCATAAAACGATTATTCTCTCGTTTTGGCACTCCAAAAGCACTTATCAGTGATAGAGACAACAATTTTTATAATTACCAATTAAAAAAAATTCTAACAAAATATGGGGTCCATCACCGTCTTTCAACCGCCTACCATCTTCAAACCAACGGTCAGGCCGAAGTAGCCAATCGAGGTTTGAAAAGAACTTAGAGAAAACAGTGGGCCAAAATAAAAAGGATTGAGCAGATAAATTAGACGATGCTTTATCGGCCTTCTGAAAAACCTATAAAACACCAATAGGCAACACCCCATATAAGCTCGTCCATGGAAAAAATTTTCACCTCCCAGTAGAAATTGCACACAAAGCATACTGGGCACTAAAAAACATATACCTAGACCAATAAACTTCTGGTAAAAATCAATTTTATCAGTTAAATTAATTAGATTAAATGAGAAATTAAGTATACTCCAACTCTGAAATTTATAAGGAACACATGAAAAACTTGCACGATAAAATAAGCAAACGTAAAGAATTTCATGAGAGGGATCAAGTGCTCTTGTTTAACTCAAGACTTCGGTTTTTTCCCAGAAAACTCAAGTCTAGGTGGTCAAGACCTTTTTCCATTATCCAAATCTTTCCACATGGCGTCGTAGAAATTAAGCCTCCGGATGGTGAACCTTTCAAGGTCAACGGACAAAGGCTTAAACTTTATAGAGGCTTTCTTGAGGATGAGGAAGTTGAAATAACACTCCAAAAAGTAGATAAGTGATCAGGGAACAACCAAACGTTAATTGTAAATTATATATTTTTCTTTCTTTTTAATTATCTTGTAGGTACATTTGGGAAGCAATTTCAAAAATATTGGTCGCGAAACAGGTAAGTACCAAAAAGGGAACCCTCGGAGAAACGGTCACACACACACGCACTAAAAATAAAATTGGCCACTGGGTCGTGCCTACTAGCCATGGGGCCGTGGCAAATCAGCAGACGGGTTTATAACCCCTTTTTCTTCATTGTTTCAACACAAAACCATGACTCGTTTCTCTGGAGTAACCGGTTCCTGTCCTTCTTCCACTAATTTTTGACAATTCTCCACCCAAATCCATCAACAAGGTATGATTCTAACATCATAATTAGTTAGACTAGCACTTTGCATGTAGTTTAACATAAAAAATATGGGTAAAATCTAGGGTTCTTGAACTAGATCTGTGCCAATCCCAAGTTTTTTACTTAGATCTTGTTACTAGTAGCAAATATAAGTGTTTTGAGAAGTAAATAACCAAACATTCTAAGAAAACCAGATTGTTCAAGCAGTTTTCCACAAACCCTCATTCATAACCGAAAAAAGTTAAAATCAAATGGGGTAAATAAGTAGTTTGTGCAAAATTGGCACTTGGGCTTTGATTTTCGGGGTAAACCGCACATGATGAACCAAAAATTTTGAATTTTTCAAAGCCGGCTCAGAAACCTTAATTTTGGGTTAACGGAAGGATCACCATGGGGCCATGCCAACTGACTATAGGGTCGTGGGCGCCCCAACGTCCAGACACGGGGTCGTACCTAAAGGCACGGGGCCGTGTCCAAACCCCCGGATTTCAATTTTTGCATAATTTTGACACACTAATCGTCTTACTGGTTCTTTCTTGCATGGCACCTTATAAGTTCTTGCGATTCAAAAGTTCTGAACTTTAGTTCCAAAACCGGTTTGATGTACTACAAACAAGGCACGAGGAACCACCGCGGCAAGTGTGTTATACTACACTTGAGACTATGGGGCAAAGAGAGAGATATGACGCTCTGATCACTGGTACACTACGTATCTTTTTAGAGACCCGGCTCAGATCGATCCACGAATGCAACATGGAATTCTTAAGCACGCTTATTTTCGACAAAAATGAGCAGGACCTTTTTGAGTCAAATGCAGTTCAGTTCAGGTGTGGGGGAGAATGGTATAGCATATCTGAGGCTTAGTTCGGCGTGAATATTGAGACACAACCGCGCAAGACTTCATGGAAAGTGTCCGTGAACTCCCAGATAACCTAAGACAAGCGATAACCTAAGACAAGCGGCCTGGGCACTAATTGGAGATGGCCATTATAATCCAAGCTCTACAAAGAGCACTAAAATAAGGGACCATCTGATCCAATACATTCATCAGGTCCTTAGTGGCTCTCTGTGCCAAAGGAAGGATAGTGGTGGGGTGGTGAACCTCCGGGAGCTAACTTGCTTATATTGCATCCTGAATCACCAAGCCCTGATGTCGCCCACATGTTGTTGAGGAACATGGCCTCAAATGCCACCGCCAACGCCCGAATACCGATATTCTTTGGAGGATGGATCGCCAAGCTATTCAAGAACTTTATTAGGCGCACTCCAAGTGCATTTCACAAAGGAGTAGGCGTGACATGGGCCGATCTAGCCTTATGCCGGATCTTGGGTTTTATCATCGATTGCAACAATGGCCTAATGCGCTTTAAAGATGCACGTGGCCGGGTGTGGAACCCAAATGACCCGGATGAGGTCCTTGCAATCGGAGACGACCCCGACTGCCCTCGATACTCCAGATATGCCCCGGGCTCCGCCTCTCGAGGAGGAGGTGAGTTTCCTAACTTTTAGAATTTATACAATATTATGCAGGAAACTCTCCAAGTGTCTAGAAACGCCTGTAGCTTGGGACATAGCTCAAACAGCCGGATTGGGAGCATGGAGCGCAATATCATTACCATGCAATGGTGGGGGTGGGCGACGGATCTTCCTTTCAGGTTATCTATCTTTGGCCCTTGAACAATTTGGTATTTTCCGGGCTGCATCCCGATGGACAATTTGCTTCTTCAAACAATTTACTTTCTTTTTATTTTTATTTTTCTTATGATGGTGGTTGAACAAGTAAACATTTGTAATTTTGGAACGCTTGTTATTTTGTGTTGGATTACTGTATTGTGGTAGGATTATAGCTCATAGTTTCACACCCCCCAAATTACCACACGCGGAGTTATACCGCGTGGCGTGTGACGTACCAGGATCTAGCCACTAATCATGTCGAACTAATAGTAGATAATATTAAACAAAGCCATCATGTCCAACATGAATAGTGTATTTCAAATTAAACATTTCATAAACGAGTGTGTGTTCAGCGGAAGCATAGATAATTGTTCTATCAAACAAAACCATATTGTTTCAAAACATAAACAAGACGTTAAGTGTTTTCATTGAGCGATACGACCCATGACAGCTCTCGCTCCTCAGACTACAAGTTCCAATTCATCCGTGTATCTAACGACCTGCAAGCATTCAGAAAAAGTGTATCAGCGATAAAGCCGGTGAGTTCACAGTTTTGTTTTATGTAAATCATGAAAGTGTTTAGTTTAAAGACATGCCAATAATAAACTCGATACCGAAGTGACTGTTATGTTTGTTGTGCCCTCATCAATGTCTATCAGTATTGATCCAGTGTTTAAGGTCCTTAGTTCACGCCCGGCTCCCAGCACGGTGGGAGGTTTGTCAAGCCTAATAGCGCAATCAACTAATACCCCCTTGCCTCCAAGGCAACTAGTTTCGGTAGTAAGTAGGGACTTATGAAAAAAAACTTCCGTGATAGAGTTTGAGTTTATTAACTAACATCGAAATTAAACTACAACATTTATAAAAAAAAGTATTCCTCCAAGGAATAGTAGTTTGTCCCCCCGGGACGCATGCTTGTGAAAGAGTAGTGAACTCACCTTAGTTTGCTCGGTGAATGTTAACGTGCCTTTACGCGTTAAGAAAGTGTTAGGTTCGTTACACGCGACCTAATGTACGTTAAATGTAAGTGTCCAAACAACCCACTGTTTATGTGACCAGGTTAACATGTTCTATCATAGAGTAACACACAGTAGCCAGGGTTTTTGTTTCACACAGAGAGAAAACTTGCATTTCATTCACTGAGTATAAATACAAGATCCTAAGTTCGGACACATAAGTCCTTACAAAATAAACTCTATCAAATGGTTCTATCACCACAAACTCTATCAAATAAGTTCTATCACCACAAACTCTATCAAATAAGTTCTATCAATTAAGTTCTATCATATAAGTTCAGACTCCTAGGGCTCATATATTCGGACTCAAGAACTTCAAGCGGAATGGCGCATCTAGCCATGGCGCGAATTAAGCTATTCTGTTTGTAATAATATTATTATTTTTATTTATCGCTAATTTTAGTTGCTGAATGAATTGTTATTGTGGCTGGCTGGTTAATGGCCATCTAAAAACAGAGAGTAGAGCATTCTGACGACTTTCAAGACTGTGAAAGACTAAGCCAAGTATGTGAAAGACTAAGTCTTTATTTTACTTAATTGTGGACATATTTGCTTGGGCTTAACAGAAACATAGAAGTTCTGGGACGGTAGTTCAAGAATGGATATGGCAGTGGGTGGCGGCAGGCGCTGGAATGTGGCGGCGGCTATCGCTGGAAGATGGGTGGGTTGGTGATGATATACTTGATCAGAGGTGGGTAGAATAGGATGACAAATTAACAACAGGTTTAGTTGGGATTTGATTTTAGGATTTTTAGCAATTTACTTTAATTGTCCCTGCATGTAAAATATAGTTAATACATAAATGGCCCCTGTAGTTACATAAGGATATTCCAGTAATTTTACTCTAATCTAATTGAAAAGTTAAAAAAGTTAGTGTTAAACTGTTAATACTCTAGTTTGTTACAAAATTAAACGTTGAAACCTAAGATTGTGACTTTAAACTATTAGTACCTAACCTTTTTACTTTCGAAATCATAAGGACTAGCGGTGTAATTAACTCTAATAATAATAATAATGATAATAAAAAAAAATAAGGATATAGATATAGATATAGATATAAATATAAATATAGGTTTAAATTTTAAGATGTAGGTTTTTTAAACGTAAATACTTATGTAAGAATAAATAGTCCCAATTGGTACTTTTATTATTATTTTTTTATAAAAGTAATTGGTATTTTTTAGTCTAAGAAAGTAGAAAAACATGAGCCATGTGAATCAATCATTGGTGAGAGGCGAAGCTAGTGTATTAGAAGGGGTAGCACGGGATACTCATCAACCTTGTCTCCGTATCGTTTTCGTAGTGTAAAATAAATAAAAAAATTTCCGGTTTAATACAAAGCATACTCCTGATCCCCCGAAAAAAATAAAAAATTGAGATGCATCTGAATTTTTGGACTTGCTCCGCCACTGCATCACGGATTCATTAGAAGGATTTGTACAAGTTTAGAAATAAAAATATTAATAACAAATTAATAAAGCTGAGTATCATCACATATTGTATTTACATATGGATTGGGCATTGTTATTATTTTACCTTACAACATGAGAAAAAGAAAATAACAAGCTAGGACAAGTGTGCGTTGAAATGAATATTATACAACATTGGATTTACAAAACAAAATTTGCAAAGCAAAATTGTTCTAAATTTATGTATGTTTATGTCCTTATGAGTACCAACCCAATAGCTGTGACTATTATGGTGGATGGGACACCAAATTTAAGATGAGCCCAGAAGGTAAGATTGTACCCAAAATGCTGAGCACGACGAGCTTGTTCACACACAATCAGATTGGCTGCTGACCCAAGCAGTGAAAGGTTTCCGGCCACCGTGCTCACCCATGCCAATATTAGCCATGCTTTCTTCTCTTTTTCCGGCGATATGCTGGCCGCCGCTGCCGCTACCCTTCCTCCAAGCAACAACACTGATATTCAAAAAAAAAATTGAGATTAGAACTCAAAGCTAAAACTTTAACTAGCGGTAATTGGGAGAAACATTATGCCCAGTTATTCAAACTATGAACCGAACAAACAAGTGACCTACAAGTCTACTACCTAGTAAATCTCACTTGTAGTAGAGCTATTTGTAGGTCGGGGAGGATGGGATGAAGGCATACCTTCCTCTATCCCAAGGGACGAGGAGAGACTACTCCCACCAATGCCCCTGGCTCCAAAAAACTTTTCTTTTACGTGTATAGTAGATTAATCCATATGACATAAAAATGTGACTAATAGAATCACAAGCAACAACTCAATTATGTTGGGTTGGTGGGTTGAAATATGCAACCTGAACCTGACCAATATTATTATTCGCGTCAAAGTTTTCAACCCTAATTCGCACACACATAAATTTGGAATCGGATCAACTCAAACACGACCCGTTTAACCCATTTTTATAATAAGTCATACATGTTGACGACAGTGTTTAATGGTGAGCATGAGTGTGAAAATATATGTTATGGTGTCGCAAAACTAACATTATTATAACTAATCATGTAATATAGAAAACGGCAAAAACAATCAAAAAATTACAAAAGTTTGTTTTCTAAATACTTAAAAGGGTTAATGGGTCAACCTATTTTATACGGGTCGATTGAACACAACCCGTTTTGTGTTAGTCAACCCAAAGCCTGTTTTCTTTTTTATGTCGTGTCATGAATTACCGCCCCTAACAACAACCATGCTAGAAAATCTAGTAATGACAATGACAGTACTAAATTATCGCTGACATAAAGTGGTGAGTAAACTATATCAGCAACAAATAAAAGAGCAAAAAGACAAGAAAAATTAGCATTAAAAGAACCATTTGGCCGACAGTTTTAACGGTCTTAATGACCTAATGTTAGCATTAAAAGAAATATTACCTGTGGGCACATTTGAAGCCAGATTCGATAGAACAACTATGATCAATCCAAGAATTGCTACACCACTACTGTGATCAATTCGCGCATAAGGTTCCATAAAATCCCATAGTGCACTTGGGATTCCTGTCCTATTAAAGCCTTCAACGGTCACAAACATTCCACAAAAGAATACCAACAGTGAATAAGAAACCTGAGGGATCAAACAAATGCAAGTCTTAGTATTAATTCTACGCATGTAAGTTATAAAAGTGAACTTATTATATGGGTAATATTAGTGAGGTAAAATAAACAAACATCTTTGCCTTAAATGGAAACAAGTCAAGAGTCGCCTAAAGTGCATATGTAAACCACAATACTCCCTTGAGCTTTTTATTCAAAAACCCATTAGATTAATATTACTAAAAATACATTTACTTTTTTTTTTTATCATATTAGACACAATAATTACTTATCGAAAGCGTTTTAAGTCCAATGCATAACCAAAAATAATCTTTCTTTTCTACCTAAACCATTTCAACCTGTGACACAACCAACCCATTTCAACCTGTTACCCAACCAACCCATTCGCCATGAGTCCATGGTAACAGAGAGTGTATACCTTCTCTAAGCATGGTCGGGCATCCTTGAAATCAAGAATCACGAGAGCCAATGCAGCTGTAATGGCGGCCCACGACATGTTTAATCCCATTAGAAACGAAACCAACATTCCTACGGTAATCGTATACACTCCTACTTTCCACAATATTATCTTCCATTTAGCAGACTTTTCATCAATATCCTCCAAACCCAAATCAGAACTCCTACTCATGAATCCGTGCGTCGAGGAAACCCTTGACACAAGTCGCTCATCCTTCTTCTGTGACGATCCACTGTCCGTAACATCTTTTGAGGCATTTTCATCTCTATGAATCTCATTGTCACCAGAACCACCTACACGGTTCCTAAGAGTATTATTATTATTATCTATGTGGCCATTAACGCTTGGTGAGTTGTGAATACTCAAGGCTTCCAAATAAGCATTGAATTCATGAGAATTTTGCGACGTAAGATGGGACATTGTAGCAGGGGAAAACCTATGGGAATTCACATCTTCTTCAGGGGTTACTTCAACAGGAGGCTCCTCTTCATCTTTCTGAACAGATAACAACTTCCAAAACATGCATAAGAGAATGAAGGCGTTCACACAAATGCCCACCACCATTGAAGCTGCGATCCCAAACAAGAATTCCCCAAAGGGTATCTTACTTTGAACTGCTATCACTAGATTTTGAGGGTTACCAATAGGTGTAGCAGCAGATCCAATATTTGCACTGGACGCGAGTGCTAGTAAAAATGGATGGGGTGGGAGGTTTTGTTGTCTGGCAATTTTGAGTACAAACTCGGTCAATACAACACAAGATGTGTCATTAGTGAAAAAAGCACTCGAGATTGCAGATACCAAGCAAATTCTACACAATAAGTCCTTTGATCCTTGACTTTTCCATGAAAGCAACTTGCCTAGATACTTGAACATATCGGCGCGTTCAAGATAAACACTCACAACCATTGTCCCAAACAGAAGACCAAGAATTGGGAGATCAATAGCTTGAAACGCTTGATCCGGGGTTATAACTTGAAACAGAACCATGAGCATGGCACCAAGAAGGGAGCCTGCGGTTCTTCCGATGGGCATAAACGGGACAGCAGGAAAAACCGCCAAAACCCAAAAGATAACAAAGGCAAGACAGCCTAGAACCACCTTGATTGAAGGAGCTAGAACCATGATCCACACACAGTTGGAGAACAATCACCCTAGCTGGCTAATCATACACAAATAAACAAAACAGTCAGTAGCTAGGTAGATACTTACATTTAATCCATCATATATAAGCAAGAAACTTGTGAAACTGAAATCGATCTACTGAAACATAAACAGAAGCTTACTTGATCTGCAGAAGGCTGACCTGGAATCTAAATCTAAATCTAAATCTAAATCAAACAAGTAGAGTTGGGATATTTGTACAACAGTGTGGACTTCACTTGAGAAGGTTTGGTACCAAGTGTTTGTGGGTATAAGAGGGACACACCGAGAGAGAAGCAAACAGACTGCCAGCTTTTAATGTCTACGACATATACAAAAATTGTGGACCACTTTTATTTTTGTTTTTGTTTTAATCTTTTGAAAAATAAAACAACCTTTTGCTATCGATTTATAGCAACTGGATAGTCAAATATACGAAGTTTAATATGACATGTGCTAATATAAACTATAGATGGGTTAAAAGTTGATGTACTTTTTTTTTTCCGATGGAAAGAGCAAAAATGGATAGGTCAACATGCGAACTTTAATATGACATGTGCTAGTAGTATAAACTATAGATGGGTTAAGATTTGATGTACTTTTTTTCGATGGAAAGAGCACAAAAGAAGAAAGAAAGAAAAAAGAATAGTATATATTGTTGATGATTTTTTCTTTGGTCTAAATATTATGTTTTCTTAATATAAACTATATCGTAAAATCATGAATAAACTATAACGTTATTTTTTAGCCTAGTTTCATTTTCTTTATATATATATATATATATATATATATATATATATATATATATTTTGGAGGGTTCAAATGAGAATAAAATTTTTGTAAGAATAAAAAAGCAGAACTTTCAACCAATAAGAATGTTTCATTTTACTTTATTTAATTTTAGTATTTAATATTAGTGTAAGGTATATTAGTAAACATTTAATTTATAACTTATTTTAAAAAAATAAAAAGAAAAAAATATAAATTTAAAGTTTAGGATGCATTACGACGTCTGTAGCATGAATTACAAACTGTGTAGGATAAATTTCAATATGTGTATGATAAATTTCAAAACGTATAGGATAAATTTTGATGTGTGCAGGTAAAAAATTTTGTGTGGAGGATGATAGTCTTTATGACTAACTAATTAGTCAAAGATAATAATTAATGAGATGAGAGAAAAACTATTTAATGTTTTACAATTATATCCTTTGTTCTTTTTTTCTTCTCAATTTATTTTTCTTCTCAAATGAACCTTCCCATATATATATATATATATATGTATATATATGGGATGGATCATGAGAAAACTAGTTTAAGTGAGAAAACCAAAAAATTAACTAAAAAAGCCAAAAAACATATCAATTTTTTTTATTTTTTTTGTTAAAATTCGCTATATATATTATATAAAAAAAACTTAAAAAAATAAAAAAAGCATATAATGCACATGTGCAACATAAACATATAATGCACATGTGTAGTACACATATAGTGCACATTTGCAGTACAAGTTTTTTTTTTTTTGAAAAAAAAACTTTTTTTATACATAAAATCCAGTGATTTTTTATAAAAAAATTGTAAAAAAAATTGTATCTTTTTTATGTTTTTTTTGGCTTTTTGAGTTAGTTTTCTAGTTTTCTCATGATCCTCTCCCTATATATATATATATATATATATATATCGTAATTTGTAATCCAAATGTGTGTGATACATATATTTCGTTATTAGTTGCATATGTTGCGTAATCTATATGTGTTGCGTAATCTCATGTATTATCATTTATATACGTTGTGTAATTTTGTGTATGATTAATTATGCACGTTGCGCAACGTAATCATTTATATACATTATGTAATTTTACGTGTGATTAATTATACACATTGCACAATATTGCGCATAATTATTTATATATGTTGTGTAATTATGGCACGGATCTATATTGACACATATACCACTTGCTCGCCCCCAAACACGTATTATATTATTGTGGCTTCCTACACTTCGTAGGTTAAAAACACATCGCAATAGAATCTCCATATATATATATAAGTTGAAGTTATTGTTTATGTACAACAAAAAAATAATTTCCTAGAATCACAGGCATACACACTCCCGTCCTACTCTTAAATCTACACTGTTGTTTTATCATGAGAGTTATCAGTCTCTTATAAGAGACCTTTATATACACATATTAATACCACTAGATTACAAACAATTCGTTAAAAGGTACAACCCAAATTAATTGGTACAAAATTCAACAAGTATAATGTCATTACTTTTCTACAATCTAGAGTATTTTTGGTTAACATTATATAATATAATTAATTTTGTTACTAAAATAACTATGTCTCAACTTTACTCTTTTATTTTTAATTTATTTATCATAAGCCTCTTAAAAAAGTATGAATCTCCAAGTCAAAAGGAAATCAGTCCTGTTTAAGCAAGCTTCATATGTTCAAATAGAACAGTATCTCTTTTCTAAAAGAAAAAATAGAATAGTATCTCAAACAATGCAAAAGCGGCAAAAGGGCAATAGAGGATCTATCAAGCATTAATAAAATACTGAATCACTATATTTGCACACAGTTGCATCGAATCAAAACTCAGGAGTGAAATTCGAGCAATAGCATATCAAATAAAGTGATTAAAGTAAAATCCCAGTAGATAGATCAGAGATGGATACAATGAAGATCAAGGATGTATCAGAACTCACCTGAAGATAGTCGAATCAAATCAAGTGATCCCAGCTCATAAATCAGCGAGACAATGAGTTGATGCAGCAGAGAATGGCGGATGTTTCTGCAAGTGGAGATCGAACTTGCAGATTGTTTTGGTAGGTGGAAATGAGTGTGGATTCATACATGATATATAACAGAAGGCGTGTTGATTTATCAAACATGATATTAATAAATGTATTATTTTGTCCAGATGAAATTTTTTATGCATGTCTATCAAATTAAAGTATTAGACGGGATACTTGTTAGGCTGTGACGGTTTGTAAAATTGTCTTCTTTTTTCTTTCAAATTATTATTTTGGAGAGGAAATTGGCATTATTCAAAATAGTTATTTGCAATAGAAAAATGATGTGTGGACCTACCCATGAGTGATTAGTCCTCCTATTCACATGTCTTTGCTGTCTTTTAAAAAGCATTAAAGAAAATGTGTTTTGACCGTATATAGATTGATTGATCAACTAGTATACTAGGTTTGTTCACGTTATGTGTTGCGGTGAAATGAAACCAATGATAATGTAAGACAAACGTTATTTGTAAATGCAGTCTATCATATAGAAAGCTAATGCGTCAAAATTGATTTAGATTATCATCATACTGTTTTGCGACATCAAATAAATACTCTATTTTGAATACAACTTCATTATAAAAAAACTTATACCGGAATATTGAGGGGAAAAAATTAAACACAACTACGTAGTTAAGTTTTTAGAATTTTTTTTAACGAACATAAGTTATTAGAGAAATTTCAAATTATGTGATAAAGGAAATATGATTTTTTTAAATAAAAAGAATTAATATAAACAAAAAATAAATGATAAAAAATATTGTTTTAAAAAAGTAAATAACAATAAAAATATGTTAAAACTTAAAGAGTAATATAAAAATAAACTATTATAATATTAAATCTTAAATATTAAAAAGCTCTATAAAATTATAAAAATAAAAATACCATTCATGATCCTTGTAAAATAAATGTTATTTATAAATGAAGCAGATTGTTTAAAAAGGCTAACCATCAAAATCGATTTAGTTTATAATCATACCGTTTTACGAAACCAAATAAACACTTCATTTTAAATATTACAACTTTATTTTTAATGAAATTTATAACACAACTATGTAGTTAAGTATTTAGAAAAAAAATTAAGAACGTAAGTTATAAGAGAAATTTCAAATTATGTGATAAAGCAAAAAAATGATTTAAAAAAATAAAAAATAATTATTAAAAACAAAAAATAAAGGATAAAAGAAAATGGTTTAAAAAAGTAAAATAACTATAACAATATATTAAAAACTTAAAATATAATAATAAACTATTATAATTTTAAATAATAAAATATTAAAAAACTATATATTATTATAAAAATAAAGTTACTATTCATGATCCTTCATGTGTGTGATATATATATATATATATATATATATATATATATATATATATATATATATATATAGGGAGAGGTTAATGTACAATTGGGCTTAACGTACATTGCGTACGCTGGTTTTTATCTACATGCGATTTTGGTGCCTTAAATCAGCATGCGAAATTGTTTGTTTTGTACAACATGCGACTTCATCAAAACTTCCAACATGCGATTTCATCAATGCTGTTTTATAACATGCGTAATCACCCAGCGTAGCCAATGTACGTTAAGCCCAAGTGTACAATATATTATATATACATACACACACACACACACACACTTACCTTAAAATTACAAATATACACATAGGGGATGGATCATTTGACTAACGTCCGTTAATGAACCGCCTAACCCACTAACAGTGTGAAAGGCAGAGTTGTCATTTCACAAAAAACCTCATACATAACTATATTAGTCTGCAATCTTCTTCCATAAGCATCAAATTACTCCCTGTTTCCCAAAAAACCCCACCGACGTCCAACCTATATTCTCTAGCGACCAAGCTTTCTTCTCCGATCATCGTCAAGATGTTCCAGTTTGGATGATGTTGATGACTGTATTCGGTAAACATGAAATTGCAGTTGGATTCAGGGTCCAAGTCACACAACGTCGTATACGTATCCAAATGCGGGTTGTGGTTCATGGTGTTGGCAGTGCAAGGGTTGAGGTCGTCGTAGGCAGGGTTCGTCTACGAACTAGAATCAAGATTGTGCGTTGGGGCCGTCGTGGTGGTATTTAGTCTGATCAAAGTCGATAATAGTTTAATGATGCATATTTATAAACTAACTATAAAAGTTTAATGGGTTTTTGTGTGATTGTTTTTTGGATTTTAGTTCTAATGATCAATGTCAACCCATTTTGCAAACATGTATTCAAGTGGTAAGTTTTGAATGTTTCTATGTAACTGAATGGTTCTACATATTTGTTATTGGTTCATGTTTGATATTTTGAATGTTGGTTGAATGACTTTGATGTAGGGCTGTCATTAAAGGTAGTATTATGGATATTTACCAGTTATTGGTTGCTATTGATTAATGATTAATGTGGTAGCTTAGTGGATATTGTAAATGAACTGAATTGTGATCAAGTGCTGGATTATACCAACTTGAAGATGTCAAGGGTCTGTTAGTAACTTGTAATATTTTATTTAGTACTTTAACTGTTCCAGATATATGAAAGGGTTTTGTAAATTCCGAGTTTATAAGGTTAAACTCGACACATATTGATAGTTATATTTTGTCTGGGTTTATGATATAATATCCGAATTGATGTATTCCGGATTTGTTTTTGTATATATGTTGTTTTGGTACAGTAATGAGGATATACTTTTCTGGGAAACATTATTGTGCAAGAAACCTAGAGAGAGAATCCCTAAAATCATATTATGTGTTTTCTACTGTGAGTGCTGCAAATATGAGAATACTCTGTGTATCTCAGATTGTTTCTTCTTTGTATTCTACACCATCTTATCCCTTATCTACACGGTGTGTTCGCGTGGTAGATTCTGCATACCGCGCGTGTGTTTACGAGTGGACGATCCTTATCGAGAGGGCTAGGTGACCTTACAAGTGGTATTAGAGTAGGCTCTGTATAGAGAGTGCTCATACCACTGTAGGTTTTCGATTTGGAGGTTTAGAATTATATAAAGTTTAAAGCTTTGGTGAGATTTCTACATTTTTTGGTGTTTTTCAACTTTATTTCAGTATTTTTCCATAGGTTTTTATCAGATTTCAATGATTTTTGAAGATGGATGGTGATTAGGATTAAGTTTAGTCTTTTGTAGATTTGGGTTTTGTAGAAAACTTGTTAAAATTTGATTCAGATTTAAAAAAGATGGTCTGATTTGCTGGGTTTTGGACGTTTTTTAGAAGTTCCCGTGCTGCTGATCTGGTAATCATTTATTCCAAGTTACTGATTACATTCCAGGTAATTGAATTATTCTGAATTTATTATCCTATTTCGAGTTTATGTGTTCTGGCTTAACCCTTCTGAAGTATTGATGACCTTAGTGTGAAGTCACACTTTGGGAAATACTTCGGAAGATTGATACTTCGGACAGATTGTTCCAGGTTACTCCTTTCTGAGTTTCTCTTGTTACGCGGTTCCAAGTTTCTGTGAAATAATATGTTCCGGATTAGTCATTCCGGATTTAAAGTATTCCAACATTGTAAATGTTCTAAGTTTGCCTTTCCGAGTTTGCTTTTACTTAGTTGTAGGTGTTTTGAGTTTACCTTTATGAGTTTGCCTTTGCTTCATTATAAGTGTTCCAAATTTGTGAGTGAGTTATAAGTGTTCCGAATTTGATAAGTTTCGAACTAAACCATTTCTGAGTTTACAAGTTCTAGATTTTTTTTACCTTTGTGTATTCCGAATTTAATCCTCAGGTTGATTGATTCGGTTTTAAATCTCTGATAAGTTGTCTGGACTTGTGTTCCGTATTACAGAATTTCCAAGGTGTCTTAGTGTATTCTGAATTTCCAAGTGTTGGAAGATTTTTCAAGAAAAACCTACTGTTCTCATAGATTGCATCAACATGGCAAACAACCTAACATATCTTGTACAGAACATTAAGCACAATACAGAGGTTGGAAGTAGTGATAAACCACCCCTTACTTTAAATGAATTGAACTATCCTGAGTGGAAGGATAGATTTGAAAGGGATGTCAAGTCTGAAAGGGATGTCAAGTCTAAGGATATGAAATTGTGGTTAGGTATGAAAAATGGACATGGAGCGCCCCCAATTAGATATCTTACAATTGTCTCATTTTTGGCCTTAACGGAAGATCCAAAGAAATTTTATGAATGTGAAGAAAGGGCAATGTCAATGATTACCATGGCATTATCATGATCCATTCTACATACGTTTAGAAAGAAAGTACCTCAAAAGAACTATGTGAGAGTATGGTCGAGAGATATGAAGGTATTGATTTATTCAAGAAACGTAGACTTGAACGCCTAAAAACACAATTTGTTGTATTCAAGGCAATGAAGAATGAGACGTTTGATGACGTGGTGAATAGATACTATCATCTTCTTTGTGAGCTTGATAGAATTCAAAAAGACATCTATTCTGAATTCGAAAAAGTGGAGAAATTTTTTAATTCTCTTCCGAAGAAATGGAACATGTACACAACATTGATAAAAGAAAATCCATCTTATGAAGAGTTCACTTTGGAACAAACATCTCAAAATCTAGAAGAATACTCGTGGAGTATGGAAGACCAAATAGAGGAGTTCAAGAAAATTCAAGATCCATTATTATACAAGGTAAAACAACTTGAGAAAAATAGTGGTGCTGGAATTGCTCTCTACTGTGATAATAGCAATCGTGGTGATTCTTCAAGTCAATGTGCTTATACTAGTAATAGTGAAAGTACCTTTGTTAGGGCTTCGTATGTTAATCAAGGAACTTCTTCAATGAATATGAAAAAAAAAATCTCTGGTGTAGAGCTTCATTGTTACAAGATTAGACCCCCAAGCTGATTGAAGAGAATATGGCTTTATTGGCGTCATTTATGACGGCCTATGAAAATCTAGCTTTAGGGAAGTTGGTCATATCCTCTAGCCTTGACAAAGATTTTTTTAAAATCGATCAGGATGAGATGGAGGAATTAGATCCACAACTGAACATGGCATAATTGGTTCGCAGGGCGAAATTTTTGGCAGAAAAGCGGTAAAAAGTTCATAGGGGGATAAACAAAGACACGAATAGGTGTTGATATAACGAAAGTGAAGTGCCACAATTATGGATATACATACATTATGCAAGAGAATGTGGAAAGCCGAAAATGGAAAGATCTAGTAGAGACAGTGGCACACATCAAGGAAATGGTTCAAGATCAAGCTCAAATGCTTCGAAAGCCACAACCTCAAATGTCCATGCTAGTTCTTCAGACAATGTCACTCCATCTGCTAATAATGCCTTGGTGGTGCAAACACTACAATCTGTGTCGGAACCATACGACTGGGGTATAGTTATGGAAGATGTGGCAGGTACCATTGTATCTCAAGCATTTGTGGCGGGGATCGCTGAAGAGGAAGATATGGGAGAGAATTTTAAAAGTGAGAACATTGAAGAACTTGTTGTGGTAGCTGAAGTCTTAAGGGAGAAGATGGAAATGCACGAGTCTAATGAGGTAGAGGAAAGCTTAAGGGAAGAGACTGAAGAGTTGCTGAAAAGAGAAGAAAATGTAGAAAAGAAAGATGGAAATGATCGGTTTTAGTTCAAGATTTCCAATGATGAGATGCATCATTTTACTGATAAAGAATTGAATTGGTAAGCAATGGATTTTGTTAAAAGTACAGATCATGCCTTTATGGTGGACATCAAGGTAAACTATAAACACTTAGATAAAAGGTGTGCTAGATGTGTTGAGTTCTTGGCTAAGATCGATAGATATGCTCTCCATAACTGTAATTTAGTTACTGATTTGGAGAAATCTAGAGTGCTTGTAGTCTCTTTATCTGGTTCAGATAAAGAACATAGACTCAAGGTGAATTCTTTGAAGAAAGACATTTCTGGATTCAAGAGACTTTGGCTCAATCTACCGTTAAAAATCAATAATTAAAAACTGAATTAGAAATTAATCAAAATACAATTTAAAAAAATTATTCTAGAAAAGGACAACTTGATTTTAAAACTTTAATGGAAAATTGAAAACTTTGAAAGTTCAACTGAAGTGTTGAACTAGTGCATCAACTGCCAACGTCTTCAGGATACGGAAGAAGAAATGTTTGAGGTAGGGTATAAAAAAGGTACCTCCACCATTGAATAATAATAATAACACTTCAATGGCATTCATCGAACCTGAGGTGGCAAACTTTGTGCCTACGACTCCTTTGACCGTTGATTCCATTAATGAATTGGAATATGAATCCGAAGGTGAATCGGATTCAGAACAGTCTAAGAAGAGTGAAGCAATTAAAAAGAATGAGATTAATTTGATTAACATAAAGATTTGTTAATGTTTAATCGAGTTCAAAATGTTAACAATCAAAACAAACCGAGTGGGAGAGTTAAAAGGAGTGTGAAAAATATTCCAAAAACTGAGTTTGTTCGAGAAAGCTATAATCAAGAAGCTGAGACAATCTACAAATGTATATGAACGGTCAGTTTGTTAAACTAAATTTGAAAAATCCCAATCAAGCATCACCTTCTTCTAGTAGGCAAGATGAACGGTCAGAGAATGCTGAGACAATTGACAAACATAGATGTTACAAATGTCGACAAAAAGGACATTTGGCTACACATTGTCCAAAGGATAACGGTAAACGCCTTGTTGACCCTGCACAAGGAAAATCTTTTGTTACCACACCACAATTCGAAAATAAACATAATGAAAATAGAAAAGCTAAAACTCAAAAGGTGGACAAACCAAAAGTGGTAAAAGAAGAGAATAAACCAGTTTATAAACCATAAGTGCAAAATCAACAAGGTGAGGTTTAAAAGGATAAACCTTTTGATATATGCAGTGATAATGGATCAGAAAGTTCTTCAACAAAACATGATACTAGTGAGAAAATGTCTTCTCAAAGACAAAGTCATGTAACCTTCCGGCCAAATGAGATTGATAATCAATATGGAGCTTCTTACAACAACAACTTAAGACCTCACATTCAGAATCGATACATCGAAAATCAAAATGTTTCGTCGTCGAGATTTCAAAGTCAAAGATCACATTCCGGTATTTAACAGAGTGTTAGGATCTGAGTTTGAATTGTTGTGAAAGTTTAAAGATGGCAAGTAATGTATGACAATAAAACAAAGATAAGTGCAGCGGAAATGTAAACTTTGATTCACAACAATTGGAAGAATGTTTTCATCAACATGCTTTTGTAATATTTAATCACGTATGCATGAGAATTACAAACTCCCCCTCAGCTCGATCACTCTGATTTGTTCCTACAAAATGTCTAGAATGAAAGTGACGAATAGAACAGTACATGCACTGTTCTATTTATAGTACATTTACAAACCAGTGAGCATCTTTGCTGACGTCACTATGAAAGTGACATTTAACAACCTAAACAAACTCTAACATCTGCTAGACTAAAACACTATTACATTAAAATAAAAATCAAGTCTATTGTTAACAACTGCTGAGATATCCACTGTTGGGCTTCAGCATAGCTTTGCCATATCAGTGCTTGGGTTCTTCGTCAGTGTTTAACTTTAGCAGACCTTTCCAACAGAGCTTTATCATAGCAGATCTTTGAGAACAGTTTTTAGTCTTGGCAGTGCTTTGAGAGCAGATGTTACTTATTAT
This sequence comes from Scalesia atractyloides, assembly GCA_947069175.1. NCBI lineage: Eukaryota > Viridiplantae > Streptophyta > Magnoliopsida > Asterales > Asteraceae > Scalesia > Scalesia atractyloides. Next base: position 38,426,290 of record CAMTDV010000030.1, read on the forward strand.
TATGGATCAGATGTTTGCAGAATATTTTGGCTTTTCAATCATCTATTCTTTTGTAGGGTTCAATAGTTCCAACAATCTCCCCCAAGAACAGATGATGCCAAAACTAATCTTTATTCCTAATCTTTATTTCTCATAATGAGTTCCCTTATTTGACCTTTGAATTATAGTTCAAAGTTCAGGGCAACCATGTCTTCAAAATCCCTTTCAAGCTCAAGATTCATCAGTTCTTGGAGGTCAGCTGCATCCAGACCATATGCATCCTCCATTCTTATCGTTTCAGCTCTACCATCTGACCTGAGCAATGTCAATTCATGGGTGTCTGTGGATGACTTCCATTTTAGAATTTTTGAGTCAGATGGTTTTCTTGGGTGAAGAGTTATTTGTGACGAGTTTGGCGAATTGGGTTGCTAACAAGGTTTCTAACTGTTTCTCTCAATTTGTCATTTGCAGCATCAGTATGGTATAGCAGTTGGTTTTTGATTCCCTCCTTTCTATGTTCTTCAAACAACTACTCATCATTCTCAACCATTGTCTTTTTCCTTTTTGCTTGATTTAAGGCAAGTATGGATAAGGCAGTGGTTGAAGAATGCTTTTTAATTGTTTGCGTCTGTTGAGGGGCGGCGGTTGTAGGATATGCTGGCCTTTTTGGAACTGAAGGGTCTTTCTTTCTAAGCTCTTCAAGTCTTTTGTAGGTATCAACTACCTTAGACTCTGACCATCTTGCAATTGATCTTGATGTCCCATAATTTGCAGCAACTAGCTCAGCCCTCATTTTTTTAAGCTTCAAGACTTGGTTTTGATCAACATATTTGGCCTTTTTCCCATCCGGTGGAGTTGGCTTGTGTAATGGATCTTTAAGCATAGCTTGAATTTTATCAATTTCTTCTTTGAGCTTATTTGCATACCATTCTTTGAATTGTGCTCTTGTTGCTTTATTGGGTTTGTGTTGCATAATGTGGTCAAGATAATCCTTCTTTAGCTTAGGGTCAAGCTCAACATTTGTTGGTTTTTCTGACATGGACTTACATAAGTCTTTTGCAAAATCTTCTATTTGTCTTACTTTGCCAAGTTGTAGTTGCATGAATCCTTGTATAGTCCAGTCATCCTTTCCTTTTGTCTCTTCCTTAGCAATTGTATCAGTCGTCTAGCCTTTAGCTTCAAATATTCATCCAAGTTTCTAGGCTTTCGATAACCAAGGAGAGATGGAAAGTTTCTTTGCTCTGGATCCTCAACTGTATAGAAGGACTCAACTTCTTTTCTAACAACATGTAGTTCTAGAGGGTATTGAGAAGCTAATGGGACAACATATGGTTTTAGAAGGGGTGGAAATTGGCTGACTGGCTTTTCTAGCAGGCTTTCTTTTTCTTGAAGTGCCAACGTCTTCCTTTTCCATCTGCATGACCTGTTCTTCTTAAATAAGTTTAGAAGCTTTGGCTTATAGTGTATCTTGCCTTTTTTGCTTTCTGTTGCAATATCTTCTGTTTGTTTGTTCAGGGTCTCATCAATCCCTTTTTGAACAGTAGCATCTGATGCAACTGCAGAAGTTTGGTTTGGAGTAGTGGTTGTAGCAGACACTAGCTTTTGTACTTTTGAATCAGCTTGTAGCTTCCTTAAAGAATCTTTCTCCCCTTTTTGGCATCATCCTCAATTTCATCTTGAAGGATTGTAGCCGGGGCAGAGCCAGTTGTCTTTAGTAAATGGTCTTTGATGGCTTTAATATCTGCTTGTGTATCTAGCCTCAACCATATTCCTGATGAGCTTCATATGGGTTTCATGTTGGATGTCTGCTAAGTTCCTTTGAGCTAGGATAATTGGTTGCATAATTCTCCATAGTTCATCGACACTTTGTGGTGTTGATAGTTGGCTTTGAGAATTTTTCAACATTTGCTTCATCATGGTTTTGATTTCATCAATTGATGACTCCATGGTTATCATTCTCTCCGTCAATTCTTTATATCAGTTCATCACCTAACTTAATAGGATCATCTGAATCCCTACCTGAGGTAGTTGTATTTGAATCATCAACAAGAGTAAACTCCATGTTATCAGAAACAAATGCCCCTTTTTCTTGGTTCTAGGGTGTTCCAAATGGAATAGAGGTTACAATTGTAGCCTCAATAGTTGTTGCCTTCAAGGAAGTCTTACTTATGTAACCACTGTCCAACTGAGACACTGTTGTGTCAATAGTTGTAGTAGCTACTTCACTTGAAATACCACCGAGAGTTACGTGTAACTCAAGGGGTGTAGCCTCCTCAGTTGCTTGTGGGTTAGCAGATAGCGTTTTCTCAGACTTAGTCAAATGTGGAAGTGGACTCTCTTTAATGGGTGAGTGAGATGGACTGATGTGTGTCTGAGTTTTCTCTATTGCATCAAGCAAGGGTAAAAATGTAGGTAGAATTGGAGTAGATGGTTGTGGTGTAGAAAGCAACATTGCCCTGGGAGAGGGGCTGGAGATTATACTTTCAAGTGAAATGCCTGCCTCATATTATGGTGTCCCTATGGTTACAACTTGTTCCTTTTGTGAGGAATCAATAGGAGCTTGTTTTGTCACACCCCAACCGATGGCGGAAACATCAGAGTGAGACGAAAACGAGATTGCAAGAGACTTCATAACACTAATTGTGACAAGTGTTATTGATTTTACATAACTTGCAATAATATACAACTAGTTCAAATCATTTACAACAAATAATCAAATAATAAACCTTTATTCCATATATGTAAATTTTTGTACATGATTTGGAAACCAAATACGATATGTTTGAAAGTAAACTACAATACAACAAGCATTACAGCTTAAATGCGTTTCTAGGCAAATCCTACTAGATTCCGTGCAACTTTAATTATATCGTCAACCTGCAATACATGTTAAAACATAGTTCAATACAAAAAGCATTGGCGAGCATACAAGTTTGGATATAAGTATAGATAAGAAAGCGTTTTAATCAACTTCACATGCATAACTAGTATACTAGGTCAATGTAAAAACTACACATGATAGACAATTTATAACACATACGATTGCAAGTATATCACATAAGATTACAAGTAAACATGTAAGACTACAGTATAACACGTAAGCGGTATAATTGGTTTTTTTACATGTATTGTCCCCAAGGAAATAAAGCGTAAAAAAGGGGATTGAATATGCTCACCTTTGCTAAGCTCCGTTGGTATGCTTGTGACTAGTTGAAGAGTTTGAGAATGAAATGTCGAGGTCGTCAACATGAGCAAATGAAGGTACTTAAATGTTAGAAGTTGCCGAAGTATTATTAAAATGAAGATACATTTATTTTCTAAAAGTATTAAATTCGATGAGCCTCACTTTATAAGTTAACATGTCTTGGTTTTACAGATTTTACGAAAAACTGGCAGAGTTTCCTTTGTTTTTGGACGATCCCGACAACATGAGTTGTCGATTATATGTTTTCAAAACTTAAAGATCATCGAAACATTATATATGTACACAAGTTATATAGCGGAAACATATATATATATATATATATATATATATATATTGTTATGATGATATGATTAGTGTATAAGTTCAAGTAACTAATATATTGTGATGAGTATAGTAATTATACCGAAATAATAACAATAAAATTTGCATCGTTTAAGATCTCATAACTCAATCAATAACGAACAACATGTTTATATATATACATACATACATATATATATATATATATATACATACATATATATATATATATATATTACCTATGCGTGTGTACAAACTAGATAAAGTTTCGGTTCTTGTCAAAAGGAGTACATAAAACATATATATAAAACAAGTTAAGATAGTCAAAAGATTTTACCAAGCTCGTGTTAACTACTGTTGACTAATGTTGATTGACCCGAACCGCAGCTGAGCCAAAACTCTAACTGAACCAGATCGGAACCGAGACTTGAACTGGATCAGACCCAAATCCGATTGTTACAGTCGGCCGGAACTAGACTGGTGGAAACTCGAGCCATACCCGAGACCCAAACCACCCTTGAACTGTCGGTCACGATCACCGCCGCCTCTGCCGATGCTGTCTGCCGCCGACGTTGGCGCTTGTTGTTTGTCGACACCACCGCCACCATCTTAATCCTTTACAGCGTCACCGGGTCCACCGGTTTCACCGGCCGGAGTCCGGTTGAGTTCTACAGGAAGAATGAAGAGGGGGCGGGGGCTTGCCGTGTATTTGAGAGACGATCGGAGCTTCGCCGGCTCCGGTAACCATGCTTGAGATGGCACATAGAGAGAGATTAAGAGCAAGGGGAGAGAGATGGAGATGGGGTGGACGAGTGATGTAGGTTTTTGTGACATCCCGGTTTTTCGGATAACTTAAACGCAATACTTGTCGAATAAATTATGTTCTACGTATTAAACGTTTATAAGTTGGTGCGTTATTATGTGATATCCGAGTTCGTGTTTTATGTTAGTTATAATGTATAGACGTAGTAAATAAACAAATGAATCGAGCCGAGCCGCGACACGAGCCGGCCTCTTTTCTTGCGACTCAAGGAACTAAACTTGGGGATCAAGTTTTAAACCCAAACCTTAAACCCAAACCATCCGGTCGCGAGCAAACGACCCAAACTGATCCACCCAAGTCCTTTCGGCCGCGAGAACAAACCCAAACCGCAACCCATTCCCTTCCCTCATCTCTTGCGCCTATATATACAAACACATGCATGCTTTCTTCACAGCACAAAAACCCTAATATCTAAAGAAGCCGACGGCAGCCTTGCTACACTCCCCTCGGTCGCGAGATCAGCCCCTTGTTCACCTCCTCGATCGCAAACAGCCCTCTTGTCCCTTGATCGCGAGCAGCCCTCCTTTCAGTCCCTCGACCGCAAGCAGCTTGTTACAATTCCATCTTCATCCTCGGTCGCGATTCTTTTGATCATTGGTTCCTCATCTCACTCACGGCTCACTGATCTTGTTATTAAAGGTTAGGATTATAATTGTTTGCAAGATCATATTCGGATTATATGCTTGAATGTAGGGTTATGTTAGCCGATTTATTGATGATGTTTGCAAGTTGATGTTTGTTCGAAATCTGGAAACATAGGCTGTGTTTTGTTTATAAAAACTAGAAGATTATGATTAGGGTTTGCATGGATATGATATATGTATTGATCTATGATTGGAAAAATCAGTTCTTGATCGCCTAGGTTCATTGTATCGACGGTTATTGCGAATTAGTTGTGATAAAATGCTGAAACAGGTTGCTGAATGATAGTTACAGCCGACTTCAACTGGCTGTAACTCGATCATTAGTTGTCGAAAAACGGATTTTCTGAAGTCTAAAACGTAGAGATTTGAATAACGAATCTAATGGCGCTGGATTCATATTTTTCTGAAGTCGTTTGATATTTTTAAGTGGCCAATTAAGTTCAGTAACTAAAGCTGTGGAAATCCTGAAATTTTGTTAGTTGTTTATCGAGTTGGATTTTATAATATGTAGGGAGTCGAATCATGAAATTTTTACAGCAACTAGGCATGGAAATTTCCGGGCAACTCCCACTGGAATTTTGTTAATTGGACGATCGGTGATTTTTAAATAAATTCTTCCGTTGACTGCAGTCAGAAAGCGACGAATCTGACTGCAGCCTAGTATATTAATATTTATGGTTAATTGGTAAAGTATTAGGACTTGAAAAATTTATATAAATTTCTACAGTATAGTTGTCACCTGCTGTAAAATAATTGGAATTTTTGGAGCGTTGGAACTATTTTATAAAAATCCTAGAAAACAGCCGAATTATGAGTATGTAAGCTGAAACTTGATAACTTGTGAATGTGTGCACCAAAGTGTTGCATGGATTGGATTATGTTCATGATAAATTGTTTTGATTACTAGGTTCACATGAGGATACTTGCATGCATGTTTGAGTGTTAGGAATTTTGATTGTGTGTATCACTTTGTGCGTAAATTATGTGTAGAATTTTGTATTGGTGTGTTCACACACTGACTTGAAATCAATTGGTTTGTTAGGACGCAATTAGCGGTCCCATCCTTTACGACTTCTTTGCTACACTAACCGAGCAACTAAAGGTGAGTTCACGGCCCCTAATTTTATCCGGTTTTAAACAACAGGGGGAGAAACATGTATACACTCTTCAAACTCAATCTCTTTACGTTATACGAATTTAACGTCACATAACTATTCGGTAACTAAGTTAATGTTAATGTAACGTTATGGTCACTAAGCATCTATATCACATAAGTCCTCGACAATCTCTCGGATCGTTAGTATTGGGTTTAAATAGCGGGGAAATTATAAGTAGTACTACTGGGCCCGACAAGCCCCATCCGAGCTAGTCGCGCTAGCCGACCGGGTATGGTCAACGGGTGAATAATTTGGCCTAACTTCGCCATGGTCAGTGATAGGCCTAGCAACACGGAGGCACAACAGTCAGCTTCGATCGCGAACACTTACGTGACATAACTTTAGGCTAGCTACCTATATATGTTAACATTGAACTTATTTACGAATCAACAATATTATTCCGGGTAAGGAATAAGGGAACTATCAGTATTATTCCGGGTTGGGAATAATGGAACTAAATCGTTATCCCGGGTTAGTGATAACGGGGGAAACAAACTCATAACCGAACAAACGAATTTATGAAAACCTGTGAACTCACTCATCTTTAATGTTGACACTTGTTTCTTTACATGTTTCTCAGGACGCTAGGAGCTCTAGGTGCACTCACTTGCATTGATCAAGACATCTTTTATCGAGTCTCATTTACAAACATTGTTTTGGGTTTTTCATTTGTTTTGGCATTTGTGTTGGCGCCCGTTTCACTACTTATTTATGCTTCCGCTCAACCATAAAAACTAATGCTTCCGCTAAACATTGGTAACTAACTAAGACAATATAAAATCTACGATGAATGGTTAAACAAATGATTTTTGGAAAACGTATTATCAAATCATATAGAGTCGTTCGACGTACTAGTGTTGCAGATTCTGGTTTGTTCACACGCCTCGCGGTAAAACTCCGCAAGTGGAAATTGAGGGTGTGACAGATTGGTATCAGAGCCACTAGCTATAGAGAACTAGGTTTGCATTAAAAGTAGACCTAAACTATAGCTGATTACACGACACTAGACGTAGTTTGGCACCGAACTGATTATATCTTATTATGTGATGTACCACAACTGTGTATGTAGATTATGACTTCATAATAAGAAATGAAAACAACTCGTAACTAACTACACGACCTAACAGGCAATGTCATCATCATCATCATCATCCGACAAACTTTCGCACCCAAGGGCGCCAGGAAAGGCACCTATGGTGGAACCCTTACCATCTTATGGCGTGGAGACACGCTCAACTGCGAGGAAAAGGCTCGCTCTGGGGGAGTAGTCGTCATCACGCCCAACCATCGCTGTGCCGGTCAAACCGGTTAACTCTGTAGAAGTAGGAAATGACCTACTTAGAAACATGATACAGAAACAACAAGAACAATTAGAAAGAATACAGGAAACCATCCTAGCACAGGGATGGATGGTCCGACAACTGACAGGTAAAACCGACTCGCTCGAGGAAGAGCAACATACGAGTAAGATAGCTCGTAACACCGTAGCCAGAGATCTGCGTGCTGAGCAGATAAGAGCCGACTGGCTCGAAGACAGAGTCCTAGAAAATAGTTGGAGAATTCAGGAGCTAGAGCAAAATCAAGCACATGCACCAGCACCGGCCCCTCCAGTGCCGGTAGAGGAGGATCCGGAAGAGGATCCAGAAGAGGATCCGGAAGAGGATCCGGAAGAGGATCCGGAAGAGGATCCGGAAGAGGATCCGGAAGAGGACCCAGAGGAGGATCCAGAGGAGGATCCGGAGGAGGACCCAGCTGTAGAAGCCGGGAATGCCGCGCAGGATGATGGCAACGATAGTGATCTGGGGGATGGAGACGTAGACGACTGACACGTCTCGCTTATTTTATTTACTTTCCTTCAGTCTATTTATTTTCCCACATGTGTTTAAACTTGAGACTTTATAGTGAATTCATATGTTTGGTTGGCACTTTGTAAGACGTTGAAACTTCATTTAATCAAGTATTTCTTTTAACTATTTAATATATTTGAGTTGACATAACTTGATAATTATTTAAGTACGAAGTAGGATAACTATATTGGATATATAGACTTATCGGGGTGTGTTTATGTTGTTTTTCGAAGATCTAAATGGCAACTGGACGACATGGAAACCTTAACATGACGCCCGAAGAACTAGCTACAATGATTCAAGAGCACGTGAACGCGGCTCTAGCGGGTGTTCAGAACCAACCGGCAGGTAACCATTATTAAATTTTCATGTGAAAATCTAATAGTTGGGCTAGTAGAATTCCTCGCTGACTACCTGTCCTCTGTCAGCAGGAGGGGGATTTAACCCCTACAAGATGTTCCTCGACGCGAAACCAAGCAAATTCTCGGGGGCAGAAGGGCCCATAGGACTGGTCAGCTGGATCGAAAAATCTGAATCAGTATTTGAAATGTGCAACTGTCTAGAGGCCAACAAGGTCAAGTATGCAGCCTCAACACTGGAAGATGGGGCACTAACTTGGTGGAATACACAAGTCCAAACGCGCGGACTTATTGCTGCAAATGCAATGGCCTGGGCCGAGTTTAAGGCCCTAATCAAAGAGGAGTACTGTCCACGAGACAGAGTGCAACAGTTGGAGCAAGCCTTATGGAACCACAAGATGGTGGGATCTGAAATCAAAGCATACACAGCGAAACATCACGACTTGGTATTTCTATGTCCCGATCTGGCTAACACTGTGGAAAAACGACTCGAGTTTTACCTTGGGGGTCTGGTTCCGGAGATTCAGGGTATGGTAATGGCTAGTAACCCTGCAACTGAACATCAAGCAATCCGATTGGCGCACAAACTCACCGATAAGGCGGTGGAACAAAAGAAGTTGCCAACTCGGGGTACAACTGAAGTCGCCCCTGATAATAAAAGAAAGTTTGAAGACTCAACTGTTCGACAGTCTTCGTCATCCCAGCCACAACAGGGGAACCAGAAACGGTTTAATAATTACAACAGCCACCGGGTTCACCAAAATCAGCCCGCCAACAACAACAACAACAACCAGAATGCAAGCGGCTATGCAGGTCGAAAGCCGCAGTGCAATCGCTGTAATCTTCATCATCACGGCCCTTGTGCCGGGAATCGCTGCCAACGATGTGGCAAGGTAGGACATGCGGCAAAGGATTGTCGTGGGGAAATCATGTCTCGACAAAACCAAAATCAACCCCAGGGCCAACAGCAGGGTGTTCACCGGGGATGCTATCAGTGTGGTAGCACTGCTCATTTCAAAAGAGACTGCCCACAGCTGCGTAACAACAACAACAATGGTGGGAACAACCACAACCACAATAACCACAACAACAATAATAACAACAATAATGGAAATGGTGGCACAGGAGGTGCCAAAGGTCGCGCATTTACATTGGGCCGCGGAGAGGCCAGAAACGACTCGAACGTGGTCACCAGTAAGTTTCCCCTTAATGAACATTTTGCTACTGTGCTTTTTGATACGGGTGCGGATAGGAGCTTTATATCTGAGTCTTTTAGGAAGAAACTAAATCTCACGCCTAAACCATTAGAGACCCCTTATGTTATAGAATTAGCCGATGGTAATTCTGTAGATGTGACCCATATAGTATCCGGCTGTCAACTCAAACTCGCGGGTCACACTTTTACCATTGATCTGATGACAACTACCCTGGGTAGTTTTGACATGGTAGTCGGAATGGACTGGCTATCCGACGTCCTAGCTGAAGTCCTCTGCTTCGAAAAATCTATCCGTATTCCGCTCTCTAACGACGAAATCTTGACGGTACAAGGCGATAAGGCAAGCGCCGTTACCAACATCATCTCTTACATGCAAGCGCAGAAGTATCTTCGGAGGAAGAACTCCTTCGCTTTACTCGCACTGGTTACCGAACAGCCTAAGGACGAGAAACGTATAGAAGATATCCCTGTCGTCCGTGATTTTTCCGATGTATTCCCAGAGGAATTACCTGGTCTTCCACCCCATCGACAATTGGAGTTTGAAATCGAATTGGCGAACCATGCAACTCCTATCGCCAAGGCTCCATACCGCCTAGCTCCAGCCGAGCTGCAGGAGCTGTCTACCCAACTTCAGGAGCTGTTAGAAAAGGGATTTATCCGACCAAGCGCTTCGCCATGGGGAGCTCCAGTCCTTTTTGTCAAGAAGAAGGACGGGACCTTCCGCATGTGCATCGACTACAGGGAACTCAACAAGGTTACTGTCAAGAACCGATACCCGTTACCTCGCATCGACGATCTCTTCGACCAACTTCAAGGGTCAAGCTACTATTCCAAGATTGATCTACGGTCCGGTTATCACCAGCTACGCGTCAGGGAGGAGGATATCGCTAAGACGGCATTTCGTACTCGGTATGGTCATTATGAGTTCTTGGTCATACCCTTTGGTCTCACCAACGCACCCGCGGTGTTCATGGACCTCATGAACCGCGTGTGTAAACCATACCTCGACAAGTTTGTCATTGTATTCATCGATGACATACTCATCTACTCTAAAAGTGAAGAAGAACATGCTGAACATCTACGATTACTGCTAGGATTACTTCAACAGGAGAAATTATATGCCAAGCTTTCGAAGTGTGATTTCTGGATTCGGGAAGTTCAGTTTCTCGGGCATATCGTAAATGAAAAGGGTATCCACGTCGACCCTGCCAAGATTGAAGCTATCAAAAACTGGGAAGCACCCAGGACACCGACGGAGATCCGCCAATTTTTGGGCTTGGCTGGTTACTACAGACGTTTCATCGAGGGATTTTCAAAGATCGCACAACCGCTTACTACCCTCACCCAGAAAGGCATCAAGTATGCTTGGGGTGTCAAGCAGGAAGCAGCATTTCAATTGCTGAAACAGAAACTTTGCAGTGCACCCAATATGTCCTTGCCGGAAGGGACAAATGACTTTGTAGTATATTGTGATGCTTCCATTCAGGGGTTGGGATGCGTACTCATGCAACGCGATAAGGTCATCGCGTATGCGTCGCGACAATTGAAGGTTCACGAGAAAAACTACACGACGCATGACCTGGAATTGGGAGCAGTAGTGTTTGCATTTAAGATTTGGAGACACTACCTCTATGGAACGAAGTGCACAATCTTTACAGACCACAAGAGCCTCCAACACATCTTTGATCAGAAGGAGTTGAACATGCGACAGCATCGCTGGGTCGAACTCTTGAACGATTATGAGTGTGCCATTCGGTATCACCCGGGTAAAGCTAACGTGGTAGCTGATGCCCTCAGTAGGAAGGAACACTTGAAACCTCGTCGGGTACGAGCACTACAGCTCACTATTCATTCGGGGTTACCCGAACAGATACGCGACGCGCAGTTAGAAGCAGTTAAGGAAGGAAACATCAAGGCCGAATCGGTGGGAAAAATGGAACGCGATTGGGAAGTAAAACCCAATGGAGCCCGGTATTTCATGAATCACATATGGGTACCTCTCTACGGAAACCTCAGAGAGCTAGTCATGGACGAAGCTCACAAATCCCGAAACTCTGTCCATCCTGGTTCGGATAAGATGTATCAAGACCTTAAAGCTACGTATTGGTGGCCCAACATGAAAGCTGATATAGCCACCTACGTGAGTAAGTGTTTGACTTGTGCAAAAGTCAAGGTAGAGTATCAAAAGCCATCAGGGCTACTCCAACAACCTGAGATCCCAGTGTGGAAATGGGATCAGATCTCGATGGATTTCATCACTAAACTCCCGCAAACTTTGGGTGGTTGCGATACCATCTGGGTGATTGTGGATCGTTTAACTAAGTCCGCACACTTCCTAGCTATTAAAGAAACAGATAAGATGGAGAAGTTGACTCGCATCTACATTAAGGAAGTAGTTTCTCGGCACGGAGTGCCAACGTCCATCATCTCAGACAGAGATGCTCGCTTCACGTCCAACTTTTGGCAGTCACTTCAGAAAGCGTTGGGAACACGCTTAGATATGAGCACAGCCTATCACCCTCAGACTGATGGTCAAAGCGAAAGGACCATACAGACGTTGGAATACATGCTTAGGGCATGCGTAGTAGACTTCGGAAATAGTTGGGAAATCCACCTGCCTTTAGTGGAATTCTCATATAACAACAGTTATCATACGAGTATTTCGGCAGCACCGTTTGAGGCATTATACGGTCGTAAATGTAGATCACCGGTCTGTTGGGCAGAAGTCGGTGACAGTCAACTCACAGGCCCTGAGTTAATACTTGAGGCTACTGAAAAGATTGTACAAATCAGAAACCGCATGGCGGCGGCACGAGATCGACAGAAAAGCTACGCTGATCAACGACGCAAACCGCTCGAATTTCAAGTAGGCGACCGCGTCCTACTGAAGGTGTCACCCTGGAAGGGTGTAATCCGCTTTGGAAAACGAGGCAAACTAAACCCACGGTACGTAGGTCTGTTTGTAATCTTGAAACGTATTGGACCCGTAGCTTATGAATTAGACCTTCCTGCCGAACTCAGTGGAGTTCACAACGTGTTTCACGTGTCAAATCTGAAGAAGTGTCTATCAGATGAAACTCTAGTTATTCCATTGGATGAGATTCAAGTGGATGAACAACTGCACTTTGTGGAACAGCCTATCGAGATCATGGATCGTGAGATCAAGACTCGAAGGCACAGCAAGATTCCGATCGTTAAGGTTCGTTGGGACTCTAAGCGTGGACCGAAGTTCACGTGGGAAAGAGAGGACCAAATGAAAAGAAAATACCCACACCTCTTCGCAACTGAGCAGCAAACTAACGATACCAGTAACTAAATTTTCGGGACGAAAATTCTTTCAACATGGGGATGATGTGACAACCTGGAAATTTCTCATACTTTCGCGTACCATTGTTAACTAAATCCTTGTGCATGGCACTTGGGAATCTTTGTGCATTCGCATACCATCGTTAACGAACTAACTCTTTGTGCGTGGCACTCTAAACATGTACGCTGCATTCTAAACCGCGTTTACTCAATTTTCGGGACGAAAATTCTTTCAACATGGGGGATAATGTGACATCCCGGTTTTTCGGATAACTTAAACGCTACTTGTCGAATAAATTATGTGCTACGTATTAAACGTTTATAAGTTGGTGCATTATTATGTGATATCCGAGTTCGTGTTTTATGTTAGTTATAATGTATAGACGTAGGAAATAAACAAATGAATCGAGCCGAACCGCGACACGAGCCGGCCTCTTTTCTTGCGACTCAAGGAACTAAACTTGGGGATCAAGTTTTAAACCCAAACCATAAACCCAAAACCATCCGGTCGCGAGCAAACAACCCAAACCGACCCACCCAAGTCCTTTCGGCCGCGAGAACAAACCCAAACCGCAACCCATTCCCTTCCCTCATCTCTTGCGCCTATATATACAAACACATGCATGCTTTCTTCACAACACAAAAACCCTAATATCTAAAGAAGCCGACGGCAGCCTTGCTACACTCCCCTCGGTTGCGAGATCAGCCCCTTGTTCACCTCCTCGATCGCAAAAGCCCTCTTGTCCCTTGATCGCGAGCAGCCCTCCTTTCAGTCCCTCGACCGCAAGCAGCTTGTTACAACTCCATCTTCATCCTCGGTCGCGATTCTTTTGATCATTGGTTCCTCATCTCACTCACGGCTCACTGATCTTGTTATTAAAGGTTAGGATTATAATTGTTTGCAAGATCATATTCGGATTATATGCTTGAATGTAGGGTTATGTTAGCCGATTTATTGATGATGTTTGCAAGTTGATGTTTGTTCGAAATCTGGAAACATAGGCTGTGTTTTGTTTATAAAAACTAGAAGATTATGATTAGGGTTTGCATGGATATGATATATGTATTGATCTATGATTGGAAAAATCAGTTCTTGATCGCCTAGGTTCATTGTATCGACGGTTATTGCGAATTAGTTGTGATAAAATGCTGAAACAGGTTGCTGAATGATAGTTACAGCCGACTTCAACTGGCTGTAACTCGATCATTAGTTGTCGAAAAACGGATTTTCTGAAGTCTAAAACGTAGCGATTTGAATAACAAATCTAATGGCGCTGGATTCATATTTTTCTGAAGTCGTTTGATATTTTTAAGTGGCCAATTAAGTTCAGTAACTAAAGCTGTGGAAATCCTGAAATTTTGTTAGTTGTTTATCGAGTTGGATTTTATAATATGTAGGGAGTCGAATCATGAAATTTTTACAGCAACTAGGCATGGAAATTTCCGGGCAACTCCCACTGGAATTTTGTTAATTGGACGATCGGTGATTTTTAAATAAATTCTTCCGTTGACTGCAGTCAGAAAGCGACGAATCTGACTGCAGCCTAGTATATTAATATTTATGGTTAATTGGTAAAGTATTAGGACTTGAAAAATTTATATAAATTTCTACAGTATAGTTGTCACCTGCTGTAAAATAATTGGAATTTTTGGAGCGTTGGAACTATTTTATAAAAATCCTAGAAAACAGCCGAATTATGAGTATGTAAGCTGAAACTTGATAACTTGTGAATGTGTGCACCAAAGTGTTGCATGGATTGGATTATGTTCATGATAAATTGTTTTGATTACTAGGTTCACATGAGGATACTTGCATGCATGTTTGAGTGTTAGGAATTTTGATTGTGTGTATCACTTTGTGCGTAAATTATGTGTAGAATTTTGTATTGGTGTGTTCACACACTGACTTGAAATCAATTGGTTTGTTAGGACGCAATTAGCGGTCCCATCCTTTACGACTTCTTTGCTACACTGACCGAGCAACTAAAGGTGAGTTCACGGCCCCTAATTTTATCCGGTTTTAAACAACAGGGGGAGAAACATGTATACACTCTTCAAACTCAATCTCTTTACGTTATACGAATTTAAAGTCACATAACTATTCGGTAACTAAGTTAATGTTAATGTAACGTTATGGTCACTAAGCAGCTATATCACATAAGTCCTCGACAATCTCTCGGATCGTTAGTATTGGGTTTAAATAGCGGGGAAATTATAAGTAGTACTACTGGGCCCGACAAGCCCCATCCGAGCTAGTCGCGCTAGCCGACCGGGTATGGTCAACGGGTGAATAATTTGGCCTAACTTCGCCATGATCAATGATAGGCCTGGCAACACGGAGGCACAACAGTCAGCTTCGATCGCGAACACTTACGTGACATAACTTTAGGCTAGCTACCTATATATGTTAACATTGAACTTATTTACGAATCAACAATATTATTCCGGGTTAGGAATAATGGAACTATCGGTATTATTCCGGGTAAGGAATAAGGGAACTATCAGTATTATTCCGGGTTGGGAATAATGGAACTAAATCGTTATCCCGGGTTAGGGATAACGGGGGAAACAAACTCATAACCGAACAAACGAATTTATGAAAACCTGTGAACTCACTCATCTTTAATGTTGACACTTGTTTCTTTACATGTTTCTCAGGACGCTAGGAGCTCTAGGTGCACTCACTTGCATTGATCAAGACATCTTTTATCGAGTCTCATTTACAAACATTGTTTTGGGTTTTTCATTTGTTTTGGCGTTTGTGTTGGCGCCCGTTTCATTACTTATTTTATGCTTCCGCTCAACCATAAAAACTAATGCTTCCGCTAAACATTGGTAACTAACTAAGATAATATAAAATCTACGATGAATGGTTAAACAAATGATTTTTGGAAAACGTATTATCAAATCATATAGAGTCGTTCGACGTACTAGTGTTGCGGATTCTGGTTTGTTCACACGCCTCGCGGTAAACTCCGCAAGTGGAAATTGAGGGTGTGACAGTTTTGGGCGTGGCCGGCCGGAGCACGGCGCCGGAGTGTCGCCAGTGACCGGAGATGCGAGAGGGGGAGAGAGTAGTGAGGGTGTGTGTGTATGCGGCTGCTACATGTGTGTGTAGTGTGTGCTTGTTATGTAAGATAGGGTTTTAGGTTGGTAGGGTTTGATGTGTTGGGCCCAAAGTCCATAAACCAGGTTCTTGCGCTCTAGGGTGGCCCGTTTACGTTTTTAAGTTTCGTTTTCACACACGAACATTTTAAATATCACGTAATATCGTATATTATTGTTTTAAGTTCAAGTATATATAACAAATAGGCTCGGTAACTGATGTTGGACGCGGAATAGCAAAACGTATGTGCGGTTTTGCGTGTGTATACCTATTCAGATGATTGATTATAGATTAGCGACTAGTAATTATTTATATATATTCATTATGTTTATCGCCTCGAATCATGATACGATTATGAATATAAATATAAAAATACGAGGTGTTACATGTTTAGGTGGAGATCTTTGTACAAACTCATGTGACTTTTGTGTTGTCACAGGTATAACCTCTGGGATCTCATCTTCTAGAGTTACCTTTTTGGGTTGTTTAAATTTGGTGGGATTTTTGGATTTGGATGGTTTCTTTTTAGATTTTTCTAGTGTGGGTTGCACAACATCGACTGTGGTGTTATGCTCACCAGGAGCAGTAGGCTCAGCGACAGAGGTATGAGCAGTGGATGTGGATGCATCTAAAGTATTCTCACCCCCCTTTGCTTGTGTTTTCAAAACCTTTGGCTTTTGATTTTGTATCCTCGTAAAAGTTTCATGTGTATGGCTGCCTAATTCAAAAACGACACCTTTTTAGAATCCTTTTCAGAAACTTGTTTTTGAAGATAACTCAAAAGTCTAGGATATATTAAAAAGATTTTATTTTTTGAAATTTTATTATAATTTGCAACAAAGTCAGAAAACAATACCTGGGATAGATTAAAATTTGATTTTGTTAAAATAACATATCCCAGATACTTAATATTTTGTGGTATTTCGTTAAAAGCAGTTGTCTTGGCTAAACAACACATGAGCAAAGTATGGAAAAAGAATTTCATATCAGCAAGAAATTCAGGTTTGTAGATTGTAACACCTGTCAGTTGACCTTCATACCCGCGCTCAATAAACTCATCATGAATCTCTTTCTTTTTGAAAGAAGTTTTATCATTTAGGTCATTCATACCAAAGGTGGTGGATATGGTAGATGGAGAAATTTGAACAATAGATGCACCAATTTTTGAAGTGATAGCAAAGGGCCTTTTGTTTTGCACTTCAACTTTTGCATTGCCCATGTTGATGCACTTTGTGTTCGTCACTTGTCGAATAGGCTAGATTGATCGTGTGTTGAATATTGTATAGGTTAGAACTGAACACACGACCAAAATACGGAGCTTATAGTGAAAATGGAAACAAGTTCGCCCGAACTTATCATGAGGTGGACAAGTTCGGCCGAAGTTGATATGTGATGGACAAGTTCGCCCGAACTTGTCATATGGTGGACATGTTCGCCTGAACTTGTCCTATGCCACTTCAAGCGAACTTGTTGCCTATATATAGGTGTGTTGTTCATTTGTTGTTTAAGTTTTTGCAATCCCTACGGAGAGGTGCTGCCGGTTTCTCTCTACGAACTCCAGCAGCTGGATAATATGTATACTCTTTATGTATGAATGAAACTTATGACTTTCGCTGCACTCTACTTCTACTCCTTTCTGTAATAACATTCTACCGAATCGGTTACATTTACGCACTAACTTCCGTCTAGAACCGCCTAATCACGGACCTTCAGCCCAGACTATCGAAGAGTATCCACATAGATTGGTGCTTTGGCAAGCATGATATCTTTGTATTTGGATGATGTGAGAACATCAATTATTGAATGGAAAGCAGTATTATTTTCGGTTTTCTTGAAGATAGGAAGATAATTATGAGGTGATTTGATGATGAGATCCATGATCGGAGAGTGAATATTTAGAATTTGTGAAGATGATGAGAGTAATGGAAACCGCTTTTAAGAAATTTGAATTCGAGACAGCAAGTGAAAAAATCTGTTTGGATAAAACAAGGTTTTATAAAGTGAAAAGTGAATGCTGACGTGGCAGCGGTTTGAAAAGATCGGATGGCTAACAATGTCCATGTGGTAACCTCTGTTAAGAATGGAAGACAGTTGTTCGGAAACCTCTGTTGAGAGTCAACAGAGGATGGGAGCAATGAATGTGAACAGTGGTGATTTTGGTCTATCAGAGGATACATATCAGAGGTTAGGAAACACAGTGGTTATCCTAACAGTGGAAGATGGAAAAACAGAGGATACCTTCAGTAGTGGATAGAGAGAGACAAATAGATGGTATCTTGAAAACAGTGGTTATGAACAGAATTTAAGGATTTATTGAAAAATTTCAATTTTAGCTATTTTTAAGGATGGATTTTAATTTTCTTAAAATTTTTAATGCTTTTTATTCATGGAAAACAAGGGTTTGTTGCTAATTCATGTTTAACATTCCAATCATAGAGATCAGACTTTCAAAGGTAAATATATCTAATGCATTGGTTAGAACATCTACCAGTTGGACTTTAATTGGAACATGATGCAGAGAAATCAAATCTTTTTCATAGCAATCCCTCACAAAGTGATGTCTGATGTCAATGTGTTTTGTTGTGGAGTGAGAGAATGGATTTTGTTGATGCATATGTCTGTTGCCTACATCATCGTATAACGTCGAGTCTGTATTTAGGAGCGAAACGTTAAGTTTATGTATGATGTGAGACAAGTTCGCCCGAACTTGTAAAGTACATGGACAAGTTCGCCCGAAGTTGTCCTGTGAAGGACAAGTTCGCCCGAACTTGGCCATGACACTTTTCAAGCGAACTTGTAATCCTATAAATAGGAGTATTGTGTTTTCATTTGTAACATTCAGAGATTTCGTAACCTGGACGGCGAAGCTCTGTCCAAGTGTTTCCAGGAGCTGTAACGTTTACTAATCAATCAAACAGTGATTAAACAGTAACAAACTTGTCTACAATGTCGCCTATGCAAACAGATTCCGCATGTTTACTTTAGGTTTGCCAAATTAAGGCCTGCACGATCCGTACAACCAAACCTACAAGTGGTATCAGAGCAGGATTGGCCTAATTTGAAGACATTGGACATAGAACATCTCATTTTCTACTCATTTCTTTCTTTTTAAACTTTTCTTGGACTTTACACTGATTAAATGGACTGATTTTCAAGTATAATACATAAAATCGATCATACTAAAACGCTTGAAAAGATCAGAGCTAAAAACGATCAAAATCATGTCGAAATTTACAAAAAATCAAGTTTGGAAACTCATTTTGTCCAAACTTACTGAACAAGTTCGATCGAACTTGTCCAAAAGTATACAAGTTCGCTCGAAGTTGTACAAAAGTGTACAAGTTCGCCCGCACTTGTCCAAAAGTGAACAACTTCGCGCCAAGTTGTCCATTACAAGTTCGGACAAAGTTCTTCTAAAAAGGCATGAAAATTCTAGAAAAAACGTCTCGGACATTATATATCGTTAGATTCGTATCGACGAGACGATTTTAAAACTATAATTGGGTAAAAATAGTTTTCGGAAAAAGTTTAAATGTTTTTAGCGAACTGATACGTTAATATTGTCGATTAAAAGTCGAAATTTTACATAAAGTCTTTGAAAACCAAATTTTGAGTCGGAAATGAAAGACATTGATTTTGAAAAAATGAATGATTGGGAAGAGCTGTCTTCTAATTTGAATCCTGATGAATGTATAACCATTTGGTATAAAAGATTTGAAATGTTAAATACAAAAAGGATGAATCTGTAATTGAACTATTAAAACGTTTTTGTGTCATGGTTAAGCATTTAAATCGATTTAATCACGGGTGTCAAATCAGTATTGAAGATGAGATTTTGAAATATGAAAATGCATTACCATCAGAGTGGAATGATATTTTGAAAGAATTAAATAAAGAGCATAGATTTTCAATCTATCATCTTTATGAATTTGTGAGCAAAATTAGCGATCACATTCCTGTAATGGAAAAAATGAAAGTTTTAAAACTTAAGAAGGATAATAATTCTGAAGTTGATCAATCTTGTGTAGGTATAGTCAGTGAAGAAAACGATCTGGAAACACAAATTTTAAATGATCGGATTAAGAGAGAAAGAAGTATAATGGCGAATAACTGTGAAGAACAAGTTTCAAGTACATCGACAAATGAGTCTTCAAGTTCTAAACAAATATGCCCAGTCTATGATGAAGATTTGAGTGATTATCTGGCAGATAATGCCATACTCTTGACCACTCTGGAGAGTTTAACATTAGAAAATAAAAAGTTAAAAGAAAATGAAAAGATTTTTGAAAATAGAATAAAAATTTTTGAAAATGAAAAATTTTTTTGAAAAAATAATTATAGAAAATCAAAAAGCAATAAATTTTCATCTTGAAAAAATAACTCAACTTGAAAATGAAGTTGAGAATGCTAAAAATAAATTTGATGATTTGGAAAAGAAATTGAAACGTTTTGTGACCTCGTCATTAATGTTAGATCATATATGTACAAAACCGATCAATGAGAATAAAAAAGAAATTCCAATAAGTGACAATGTCACAAATTATGACGATGTCATAATTGAGGATTGTGATGATGATACCGATGATGAAAGTGTTAAAAAGGATAAAAATGAAATATTTTTAAAGCTAAAAGAAAAATTTCAAGAAACTGTTCTATAATCTACTGAAAAAGGTGAATGCTCAATACAAAAACCTTCTAAGCAGAATGGAGAACGAAAACAAAAGAAAAACGAAGTTTTAGAAATTCTAAAAAGTTTCAAAAGTGTTAGGATCTGAGTTTGGATTGATTGAATAGTTTTAACCAAATTGATAACAAAATGATAAATCATGAAAAACTTTGCAGCGGAAGAACAGTTAAAACTTTATAACACAATCAACGAGAGAATAGTTTTTATCATAACATGTTTTCATTACTTAAAAATTGAAATCATTACCAAGTAAATACATGAATGAATCACTAAACTCCCCTCAGACCGAGCTACACAATAAAAGAATGTACAGAAAGTGTAAGAGTGTAAGCTAGATAGAACAGTACAGGCAATATCTATTTATAGTACAATCCTAACCGCTGATCGACTATGCTGACATCATCTTGATAATGACATCTAAGGATAATAACAAACTCTAACCACTGCCTAAGCTATCCTTTGATAGTAGATATAAGTACTGATTGTAGGTCCGTTGTACGGATCGTTCGGGCACTAATCTGACAAACCTAAGGTAAACGTGCGGAATCCGTTTGCATAGGCGACATTGGATACACTCATTTGTTTCTATTTAATCACCGTTTCATTAATATTCAACGTTACAGATCCTGGAAACACTTGGACTGAGCTTCGCCTCTATCGTGACAAAATCTCTGAAAGTTACAAATGAAATGACAAGACTCCTATTTATAGGATGTCAAGTTCGCTTGTGGGATGCAAGTTCGAGCGAACTTGCTTAGTCAAGTTTAGCCGAACTTGACTACAAAACATACATTTCAAGCGAACTTGGCCTAAAACATACATAAACTTCGTCATTTCGCTCCTAAATACAGACTCGATATTATACGATGACGTAGGCAATAGACATATGCATCAACAGACTCCCCTTTGGATGTTGCCGTAGTCATCATTCTTCAAATAAGTTCCTGAGTCTTTAATGTTCTCTTGATCTTTATTTCTTGAATAACTTTATCATCCACGCTCCCCCTTACTTTAAGCTTTCTGTTATCTTCAATCAACATGTTTATCTAGCTCCCCCTCAAATGATGCTCCGAATCTCTAAGATTTTACGATTAAGAACAATCACACGTATCCACACACAAACAGTTTCTTAACAGTCTCGTTGGTCCGACTCACATTCAACATTATTAGGTTTCCATGGAAGATATGAGAAAAAAATCTTTTTGGATTTTTAATATTGAATGCAGAAATGTAAACATACTAAAATGTAATATTTACAGTTTGTATTTTTGTGAGAAAACGTGCTAGAGGATCATATCAGTTTTTGAGACATATCACCAGTACCGTTGACCTTTTAGTGACTTTAAGTTTTAAAATTGTTTACCTAGATTATCAATATGTTTGTCCACCTAAACTTGAACACATTTCTCAATTGTTCCAAGATATGTTATTTAGAATTATGAAACTTGACTTAACTGCGGTTCTCACTTCTTGAATATACTCCCGTATCAAGATTCCCTAGATTTCATCTTATAGGTGAATATAGCGTAATTGATATCTGTATCTGGGTTGTGCGAGACCTTGAGAGCTCAGGTTAGTACTACCGTACAGACAAAGAGATGAAGGCTCGACTTTGAGGTGTGTTCCAATTAAGGAATCTTTTAAGCACTGCAATTAATTAGATCTTTCGATACTTTTCAAGTTTGCATGCAGTTTGGGGGTTTATAGCAAAAGTATTATAGAAGTTCTAGGCTATTGCTTCCGCAAAATCAGAAGAACTTGTATAATACCCCAGATATCAACTATCTATAAAGACCTCGTATCTCAGAATCAGGAAATCTCTCAAATGAAATTTCAGAGTACTAAGTCCATATATCCACGATGTGTTAATCCACAAGATTAAGTAGTTGAAAAATTTAGTTTATATCATGGAAAGAATTTACTGAACGTATGAAGCCTATCGACACATCCACAGTAATACTCATTTATCACTTTAAACTTTACAAATCATTAGCATACTGTGAAAGTCCACTGATGTACTATCATTCCCTTTATTCGCACAAGTAATCTCATTTTTCATTTTTCAATATTTTTGATATTTTAAGATTTTCTATTGTTTTTGGCTTTTTCAATCATTTTATCCATCTAAAATGATTTCGAAACGATGTTTTTCAATTTTACAAGAATCTAATTTTTAAAATTTTTTCTCCCCTAAAATTGAAAACATCTTATTAAAATCGAAAATAAGAATCTTCCATTTTAACCATTTAACGACTTTTTACGAATGTGAACGCGAGACTACCATTTTGTTTGTGTGGAATATCACTCTTGTCTCTTGTCTCTCTGTATGAACAACCACTGCTTCTGAAATGACCTTTGGCTTGAAGCTTGGTTATCCTGCACATTCAAACACACTTTAATTAGTTTTGAATTGGAATCGAATCCATTCTGGATTTAGGTTTACCAAAATCATTAACATCTGAAGTAAACAAACATTCACACTCTTTTTGATATTCAAACAGTTTGATAGAAACTTTATTTGAAAATTTTACTTTCTTTGATTTTTTAACTGTTTGAATTATCAAATTTTTCTCCACTGCTCTCTCTTTTGTCCTCAGATTTGTATCTGATGAATTCCTTTTACTTGACTGTGAGTAAAATGATTCATTAGAACTTTTATCTGATTTTTTAGACGTATCCGAGGACAAAATATTTTCCAAATACTCTCTAACTTTTTTCCTCTTTTTTCTCAATCTGTCTTTTTGCCCTTGTGATAACTTGACTTTTTGTTCTTTGGGCTTCTCTACAGTTTTCTCATTTTTCTTCTCTGTTTTCTTCTCCTCTGGTCTTTTCTCCCCCTGAGATTTAACCGATCTTCTTTTTAGATTAGTCGGACAATCCCTGGAAATATGACATTTGATTTGACATTTATAACATCTTCTCGTATCAAATCTCTTTTTCAGGCAATTAACAGCAAGGTGTCCCCCAAATCCACAGTTGCAACACACTCTGTTATCGTACCAATATCTCCATTCAGACCAAACACCCAAATCAGCACATTGATTTGACGTGTAGTAGTCATCTTTTATGCTTCTTCTGTAAAATTGATTTGACTTTGAAGCACTGTCGTCCGACCTGCACCACTTATTCTCAAATATTTGTGAGTTTTTATAATGATTGGATGACTGTACCGATGAGCTTTTATTTTTGTTTTGAAAAGTTATAGAATTTTGTTTTTCATGTTGTTTTTGTTCTCCATTCTGCTTAGAAGGTTTTCATGTTGAGCTTTAAGCAGATTGTAGAACAGTGTACTGAAAATTTTCTTTTAGTTTCAAAAATATTTTCTTTTTATCATTTTCATCATCGGTATTATCACCACAATCCTCAATTATGACATCGTCATAATTTGTGACATTGTCACTTATTGGAATTTTCTTTTTATTATCATTGATAAGTTTTGGACGTATATAATCTAACTTTAATGAGAAAGTCACAAATCCTTTCAATAATTTTGCTGAATTAGCAGCTTTATTTATAACAGTCTCAACTTCCTTTTCAAGTTGAGCTATTTTCTCAATATGAGAATTTATTGCTATTTGATTTTCTATATTTAGTTTTTCAAAAACAATTATATCATTTTTAAACATTTTTATTTCATTTTGAAAATCTACTACCGTTTGTAATTTTTCATTTTCTAAAATTTTTATTTTGTTTTCAAAATTCTTTTCATTTTCTTTTAATTTTTTATTTTCTAATGTCAAACTCTCAATCTCATTCAAGAGTTTGGCATCATCTGCCTGATAATTGTCTTCATCATAGACCGGGCAGACTGGTTTAGAACTTGAAGACTCATTTGTGGATATACTTTAAACTAGAGCTTCACATTTCTTAACCACTACACTCTCTTGAAACTTATTCTTCAGAGATGTCCATAATTCTTTCGCAGTCTTGTATTCTGGTAAAAGTATCAGGATGTCTTCCTTAACTGATTGCTGGATAAGATCAATCATTTTCTTTTCCGCAAAATAATCATCTTTCTGTTGAGTAGAACATTTGCACTTCTCCAGAATTTTCTGATTCTCATCTCTTGGAACGACATATCCTGTCTCAATCGCGACCCAACTGCGGAAATACATAGCTTGGACCCAGCTCTCAAATTTTCCTTTCCAAACTTCATACTCGTTCATACTCATCAACCTTGGCGGCTTCACAGTCCCCATTTCGTTTTTCAAACTAATATGTCGTTTAAAACACTTGAAAAATGATTATCAAACAGACAATTTTTAGAAAAAAATGACTTTTTAATTGACAATATTAACGTATCGGTTTGCTAAAATCGTTTAAAATTTTTTGAAAAGTTGTTTTTACCAGATTAGAGCTTTAAAATTTTTTTGACGTTTTTCAGGATTTTCATGCCTTTTTTTTAGAAAGCTTGGACAAGTTCGGGCGAACTTGTAACAGCTTGTGAAATCAGCTACTTAGCAAGTTCGAGCGAACTTGTGTTGAGATGTTATGAAAAATAGCAAGTTCGAGGGAACTTATGTGAATTTTCAAGAGATAGCAAGTTCAGGCGAACTTGTATAAACTTTCAACAATTTTTTATCAAGTTCGGGCGAACTTGACTAAAAATGATGAAAAAACAGTCAAGTTCGAGCGAACTTGAGTAAAAACCTTGAAAAATCAGTTAAGTTCGGGCGAACTTGATGAAAAATTTGAGTTTTTCAGTCAAGTCGAGCGAACTTGATGTTAAGTTCGAGCGATGTTGTGATTTCAAACATGGTTTTTACAATTTTTCGGCATGAATTCGTTTGTTTTAAGCTCTGATCTTTTCAAGGGTTTATCTATTATGGATTTTACGTATTATACTTGAAAATCAGTCTATTTTGTTCGTGAATTGTCCAAGAAAAGTTAAAAATAGAAGAAATGAGTAGAAGATGAGATGTTCTATGTCCAATGTCTTCAAATTAGGCTAATCCTACTTGGTACCACTTGTAGGTCCGTTGTACGGATCGTTCGGGCACTAATCTGACAAACCTAAGGTAAACGTGCGGAATCCGTTTGCATAGGCGACATTGGATACACTCATTTGTTTCTATTTAATCACCGTTTCATTAATATTCAACGTTACAGATCCTGGAAACACTTGGACAGAGCTTCGCCTCTATCGTGACAAAATCTCTGAAAGTTACAAATGAAATGACAAGACTCCTATTTATAGGATGTCAAGTTCGCTTGTGGGATGCAAGTTCGGGCGAAGCAAGTTCGGCCGAACTTGACTACAAAACATACATTTCAAGCGAACTTGGCCTAAAACATACATAAACTTCGTCATTTCGCTCCAAAACACAGACTCGATATTATATGATGACGTAGGCAACAGACATATGCATCAACACTGATGGCAAAGCACTGATGAACCTAACCATTGATAAGCATAAACTCTGATGAAGCACTGGCAGATGTTCTTCAACGGGTGATCAGACCTTTGACTTTCAGCATACCTTTGACTTCAAGCAGACCTTTGACCCATCAGAGGTTTGGTGATTCAGCGGACTTTATAACTGGCAGAGCTTTGGCATAAGGCAGTTGTTAGAACTATCAGCGGTTTGGTAGCTGACCCTTGGGAAGAGTGACTCTAAACTCTGTTTATTTTGGATCATATATAGCAGACCTGTTTTGGCATTTTATCATCTGTTCTTTTGTAGGGTTCAATCCCAACAATCTCCCCCTAGAACAGATGATGCCAAAACTCTTCTTTATTCATGATCTTTATGTCTCATCAGTTTTTCCCTGATTTGTACTTTGAAATGTGATTCAAAGTTCAAGGAATCTTCATCATCCTCATCCCTGCACAGTTGAAGTTCCAACAGATCCTGAAGGTTAGCTACACCCAGGCTTAGTGCATCCTTCCTTGATATACGTTCAACTTTCCCATTGGACTTGAGCAAGGTCAATACATGGGTCTTTTTATCAGAGAGCCACTTTAGTATTTTTGAGTTCAATGGGTTTCTTGGGAGAGGATTTATTTGTGATGAGAATTTAAAAGGTGAACTTCTTGAAAGCCTTTGAAAAGGATCTTCAAATTTAGCTTGAGGCTTGAAGTCAGACAAAGGTTCATTTTTGATAGCCTGCATATTAGCATCCCTTTGTTAATCTTCCTTAACCATCAGTAGATGCCTCTTCCTTTGGTTGAGGGCTTGGATGGTTGAATCTAAAACAAGATCTGCACTTAGATTTTTAGTATCTTTCCAGTTTAGTGCAATCTGTTTCATTTGAGGGACTTTCTTCATCCTTTCAATTCTATTAGCTTCTTGTTTAAGAGCTGGGATGGACCACTCCTTGAATTGATCTTCCTCAGCTTGATAGGGTTTTTCTTTCATGATAAATCTTATGAGGTTTTCCCTTAGCTTCTTTTGAGGATCATCTTTTGGAGATTCTTTTGTATTTTCTCATTAAGCTCTTTTGCGTACTCTTCTAATTTCTTAACTTTGCTTAGCTCGTGCTGCTCCATTCTTATTA
This sequence comes from Scalesia atractyloides, assembly GCA_947069175.1. NCBI lineage: Eukaryota > Viridiplantae > Streptophyta > Magnoliopsida > Asterales > Asteraceae > Scalesia > Scalesia atractyloides. The sequence goes on from CAMTDV010000030.1 coordinate 38,453,417, forward strand.
AATAGGTATTACCTTTCCCTTTGCTTTCTTCTTTTGCTATGACTTTTGCTTGTCTTGTTTTCAGTATTAGATACTCATCAATGGTTTTAGGAGTTCTATAGCCATGAAGAGATGGGAAGGTTCTCTTGGATGGATCAGTCTCTGTATAGAATTGTAGCATTTCTCTTTTTACTGCAGCCAACTCTAAAGGATATGATGTTTCCATAGGAATATTTCTTTTTGGATTTTGACCTTTGAGTGATTTAGCAAAACTGATTTGTAGCGATGATGAATGGGTGATAACTAGTTTTGAAGTTATTTGACTAACAGATACAGATGGTATGTCATCATCATTCACTGTAGCCATTCTTTTTCTTTTTCTTGCATAAGCCAGCTTTGGTGCACGAGCAATTTTGCAAACCACTGCTGTTGTAACATCTGCTGTACTTTTGGTAGTATCAGCATCTGCTACATTTACAGGTGGTTGCTGAGATGAGGGTAATGAGATTGAAATGTCAGCGGTTAGCTTTTTAATACCAGCAATGGTTTTAATACCATTAGTGGTTCCCTGCATCTCCTTCTCTTTTATCCCAACTTGACTTTGAACTATCCTCATTTGTGTATCTTCATCACCTGCTTGAATTTTTAGGGTTTCATCACTTCCTTTTTCTTTTTCTTTAAAAGATGTATCTGCAGAGTTACTGAAAGATTTTCCTCAGAGTCATTTTTCTCCACCTTTTTGGCATCATCAACTCTTTCGAAGACAGGTGCAGGGGTAGTGTCAGGAATGAGAATTCATTATATCTTTAAGCTCTTCCTGTGTGTCTTTATACCTTGCTTCAACTTCTTCTTTGAATGTCTGCACTCTTGAATCATATAACTGATTAGCATGCTGATGATGTTGTTGAATTAGAGGATACACTTGTTTTTCAATTCTGGTGGCTTGAGCAGAGGATTGAGCAGTTTTTCGAGATTTTGCAGAGAGTAACATCTGTTGCAGCACATTCTTGATATCTCCCACTAATATCTCAATCCTTGTGACTTTGTCCGTCAATTCCTTATGTTTTAGCCCATCTCCTAACTTAATAGGATCATCTAAGCTCCTACCAGAGGTGGTAGTTGTATCTAAGATATCATGAACAAGTGATTTAACACTTGCTTCAACCTTAGATGCCCCTTTTTCTTGGTACTGGGGTCTTCCCACTGGAGCAAAGGTTACCTTGGTAGCCTCAACAGTGGTTGCCTTCAAAGGATACTTATATATGAAACTACTGTCCAGATGTAAATCAGTGGATTTAACATCTGTAGTAGCTGCTCCAATTGAACTATCAACAAGGATTTCGTGAAATCCAAGTGATGTAGCCTCCTCAACTGTTTGTGGGTTAACCAATTGACTTTTATCAGACACAGCCATAGTTGAAGTTATGCTCTCAGTAATGTGTTGGTGAGAGTGGCCCTTTTGTGACTGAATATTAGTGGCTTCAAATCGTGATGTGGTGGTTGCAACGATTTGAAGTGTGGAGGGTGGTGTGGAAAGCAAATTTGTCCTGGGAGATGGATATTTTGACATACTCTCCAATGAGGGTGATGTTATCAGGTGTGGGATATCTGTGCTTACAACATGTTCCTTTTGTGAGGAATCATGAGGAGTTACGGTTTTGGGTCGAGATTTTTCTACCATCTGCTGTGAGGAAGTAGCAGCAGTGGTTTCATGTGACTTTTGTGTTGTTACTGGATTAACTTCTGGGATCTCATCTTCCAGAAGGTCCTTTTTGATAGGTTTGGTGGGTTTTGAAGGTTTCTTTTTGGTCTTTTTAGTGGTTTTTGGTGTGGGTTGCACAATAGTGGTTGTGCTACTGTGGTCACCAAGAGCAGTGGACTCAGTAGCTGAGGTCTGAGGAGCAGATGTGGACTCATCTAAATTTTGCTCAGACTCCCTTGCTTGTGTTTTTGAAACTTTTGACTCTTTGGCCATCAGGCGGGTATATGTTTCAGATGATATATTGTTTATTTGAAAGGGCACACCTTGAATAAGAGCATGTGCACTCTCTTTTGGAATTTTCTTTTGTAAATAATAACTTAAAAATCTAGGAAATAACAGAAAAAAACATTTTCCCTTTTGTTTTTCACATTTTCTAGATTTATTACCAAATCATTAAATAATACTTGGGAGTAATTGTAATTAGTTTTAGACATAATGGCATACCCCAAGTATTGATTTTCAATGGTATTTCATCAAATCTAGTGGTCTTATTAGAAACACAGGTAAGCAGGGTATGAAATAAAAATTTCATAGGAGATAGGAATTTTCCCTTTTTCATAGTAGCTTTTGATACATCTCCTGTGTATCCCCTGTTTACCAAGTTAACTTGATACTCATCTTTAGAGAAAAAAATTTTACCTTCTAGATCGTTCATCTGAAAAACCTCTGAAATGGTTTGTGGGGTCATTGGAACCAAAATCCCTCCCACTTTTGACGTGATTGCCCAAGGTTTCTTGTTTAGACTATCAATCTCAGCATTTGCCCAGAAATTTCGAAGGGCATCTTGATAAATCGGTGCGCTACAGGTTAACAGACTCTTATACTTTGAGGAAGATAAGATATCGATGACTTCATGAAACTCTGTATTTTTCTTGGTCTTTTTAAAAGTACAAAGATAATTATGTGGATTTTTGATGTTAAGAGTGTCTTTTGGTGGTTCCTGTGTTGATTTCGTTTTGGGTGACATGATTATCAGAGGAAATAGTTTTGAGAAATTTTGAAATGGCACAGTAAAAGTGAAAACTCTGTTTGTGGATGAAATAGGGCTTTATAGGGTTTTCAAAAAGTGATGATGACGTGGCATCTGACGCAACGACTGTCGAATAACATCTGTCCACGTGTAACCTCTGATTGACAATGGAAGACAGTTGTTTGGCTAACCACTGACAGAGTAAACTAGCAGTGGTTATGACCAAATGTTAACACTATCAGAGGTTCCACATCAGTGGATAGGTTTTTCTATCCAACAGTGTTTTTACGCTATCAGAGCTTTGAACAAACTTTGAGGATTTATTGAGAAATTCAAATTTAAACTATTTTTAAGAAAAAATTTTGATTTTCCAAAACATTTTGATGCTTTTACACATGAATTACAAGAAAACTTGTTTTTAACCCATGTTCAACATTCCAAACCAAGATATCAAACTATCAAATGTGGAGGCATCAAATGCCTTCGTCAACACATCTGTTAGTTGATCTTTGGTATAGACACGTTGTCAATAAATCAAACCTTCTACATAACAATCCTTCACAAAGTGATGTCTGATGTCATCATGTTTGATAAAATTTGATTATATGCAAGTTTAGTTTTGACAGACCATCTCACATGTCCGACTGGAATTTTTCAATGACATAAGTTTTCAAACCTTTTCAGTCAAAGGCTCATTCACGTGCTAGTCCTTTGTGTAGAAACATTTTACAGACTTTGGCAGAGGTTAAGTATCCCAGATAGTACAAACTATTTTGTCTGTAGAGATAAGTCGTTAAGAATACTTAAATCTGATTGTATAGAACATCATACAGAGTCCTTTTGATTCACTAATCAGTGGAAGTATATTCCCTATAAAAAAATTAGGGTACTACTCCAGGCAGGTACATGAGTTTTGGACTATCGAAAAACAAGCAAAACTTAGTGTGTATGACCTCCTTAGAAAAACTTAAAGGAGGATACACATCCTGATATAAACATGAAATTTTTACTATAAAATTTGTAAAAAATTCTTGATAAGTGAATCAGTTAGATCTGATAGATCTCCAGTAATTCTTTTGAGAAATTTATAATTTAAGAGTTTACCTTAGTCATTTTATGAGAGTGAAGTCAATCCTCTCCATCAATTTGTTATGAAATCAACACAAACACACATACGCAACACTTGGAACACATAAAACGCGATTTTCTGCACAAACTAAGACTCTGATCTCAACACATATAGATTAACGCAACAAGATCGAGCTGATCTTCTTATGTCAAATTGACGGGTAGATCAAATTTGATTGACCAAGCTTTCATACCAATTGCTAGGATCTGAGTTTGGATTGATTAAATAGTTTTAACCAAATTGATAACAAAATGCTAAATCATGAAAAACTTTGCAGCGGAAGAACAGCTAAAACTTTATAACACAATCAATGAGAGAATAGTTTTTATCATAACATGTTTTCATTACTTAAAAATTGAAATCATTACCAAGTAAATACATGAATGAATCACTAAACTCCCCTCAGACCGAGTTACACACTAAAAGAAGGTACAGAAAGTGTAAGAGTGTAAGCTAGATAGAACAGTACAGGCACTGTCTATTTATAGTACAATCCTAACCGCTGATCGACTATGCTGACATCATCTTGACAATGACATCTAACAATAACAACAAACTCTAACCACTGCCTAAGCTATCCTCTGATAGTAGATATAAGTACTGATGTCAAAGCACTGATGAACCTAACCACTGATAAGCATAAACTATGATGAAGCACTGGCAGATGTTCTTCAACGGGTGATCAGACCTTTGACTTTCAACAGACCTTTCACTTCAAGCAGACCTTTGACCCATTGGAGGTTTGGTGATTCAGCGGACTTTATAACTGGCAGAGCTTTGGCATAAGGCAGTTATTAGAACTATCAACGGTTTGATAGCTGACCCTTGGGAAGAGTGACTCTGAACTCTGTTTATTTTGGATCATATATAGCATATCTGTTTTGGCATTTTATCATCTGTTCTTTTGTTGGGTTCAATTCCAACAGACAGAAAAATAAAAGTTCATCGGTACGATCATCCAATTATTATAAAAATTCAAAAAAATTTAAAAATCAAAACTTATGAAAATTTGAAAATAAGTGGTACAGGTCAGAACACAATTTGCTTCAAAGTCAAATCAAGTTTATAGAAGAAGCAGGAAAGCTGGCTACCACACTTCAAATCAATGTTATGATTTGAGTGTATGGTTTGATAAAAAAGGATCGGTATGATAACAGGGTGTGTGACAACTATGGAGTAAATGGACACATTGCTAGAAAATGTCTACAAAATAATCTTAAACCTGTTCATATTGATAAGAAATATTCTGAGGATTTGAAAGTACCAACTCAGGTTTGGAAACAATGTACAGAAACTACAAACAAGGTGAAACCAGTTATTACTAAGTTTTCAAATTTTGAAACTGGTGAATCCTCGAGTTGTAATGAACAAAAAGATTCTACATTGTATTTCAAGAAAGCTTTAATGAAAAATCAAACATGGTTGGTGAAAGAAAAAGAAGTTACATAATCAGTGAAAATTGAAAGTTTAAAGGACTTAGGAAACTTGAGAAAGTCCAAAATAAGCTTGATTGTGAAAAGAAAAGTAAAATTGAGGTTGAAGAAACAACGCCTAAGACTAAAAAGGCTTGGGTGTTTCTATTCAACTAATTGTTTGAATTTTTGTGCAGGAATTTCCGAGATGAAAGCAAATCACTGAGAATGGAGTTCCGTGGCACACAATGAAGACATGGGCCGGGTTAACAAGTTATATATAAAGGCCATTTTTTACAAAATTTTGACATTCAAATAACGTTTACTTTACAATTTTTGAAAGATTTTTGGAGAAATTTTTTCAAAAACATTCCAATAACATTTACTTGAAAATTTTACAAATTTTTAAAGAAAATTTGAAAATTACACAAAACCCTCACTGTTAAACCGACAAAACTTATGGATATAAATGTTTTCTAAAACTCAAAAGGGTCATAGTTTTTGTTATTTTGAGGGGAGAGTGCTTAAAAGGAAAATTGTGAAGCAGTAATGGATGGCGAATTGAAGTGATTCTCATCAGTTGGTCAATGTTTTTCTATAAATCAAAAATTCCAAAATATGTTTTTGAATTACAGGGGGAGAATTTTTTTTTCAATAAATCCAAAAACATATTAAAAGTAAAAAAACATTGAAAAAGGCAAAAGAGTTTTGTGTTAAAAAGGAAATGATAGTACCTCAGTGGACTATCACAGTATGTTAAGGATTTCTAAAGTTTAATAGATTTAAACAAGTCTTACTATGGATGTGTCGATAGGCTTTACACGTTCAGTCGATTGTTTCCGGGATATATACTAAAGTTTACACTGCTTAATTTGTGGTTTAACATCTCTCGGATATATGGACTTTGTACTCCGAAATTTCGTTTGATAGATTGCCTGATTCTGACATACGAGGTCTTTATAGATGATTGATTCTGGGGTATTATACAAGTTCTTCTGATTTTGCGTAAGTAATGGCCTAGAACTTCTATAATACTTTTGGTAAAACCTCTAAGCTGCAGCAAAATTGAAAGAACCGAAAGATCTAATCAATTGTAGTCAAAAGATTCCATAATTGGAACAACACCTGAAAGTCGAGCCTTTATCTCTTTGTCGATACGGTGGTATTAACTTGAGCTCTCAAGGCCTCACACAACCCAAATACAGATATCAATTACGCTATACTCACCTGTAAGATGAAATCTAGGGAATCTTGATACGGGAGTATATTCTCAGTTGGGAACCATAGTTAAGTCAAGTTTCATAAGTCTAACTAACGTATCTTGGAACAATTGAGAAATGTGTTGAAGTTTAAAAGGACAAATATATCGACAATCTAGGTAAATTTGTTTTAAAACTTGATGCCATTAAAAAGGTCAACGGTACTGGTGATATGTCTCAAGAAAACTGATATAATCCTTTAATACAAACTCAACAAAAATATGTCTGTAAATATGTTTGTACATAGTTAGAGTTTGATATTCCTTTCATAAAATAAAAAAGATTTTATTATCTTCTACCATTGATGATGAAAAGTTGATTTTCAAAGTCTAAAGCTGAGATTGTTCTACAAAGTTTAAAAAGTTCATTAATTTGAAACTTACATTTGAATAACTACCTTAGTTTGTGTCAAAATGTTTAATCAAGATCATTAAGTTGAACTTGATACATAAATCAGATATTCAAGGTCATTAATTTGGACTTGATTAACTGAGAGGGTTTAAAATTGATGAGAATATTAAAATTTGAAATGGTTGTATTTAGAGGTTTCAAAGTTTGAATCTGAAATGTTTATTTGAAAGTTTAAGGAACTTTGAAACATAAAATAGATTTTAAATGGGAGCTGGATAAAACATGTTTTGATTGAAGATAACAGAAAGCTCAAAGTAAGGGGGAGCATGGTGATTAAAGTTTTATCAAGAAAAGCTCAAGAAAAGGGAATAGAATTGACGAAGATATGAAGATCATCGATGTTAAAGTTATTCAAGAAATAAAGATCAAGAGAATTTTAAAGACTCTGGAACTTAATTGAAGACTGATGACTACGACAACATCCAAGGGGGAGTATGTTGATGCATATGTCTGTTGCCTACGTCATCGTATAACGTCGAGTCTGTGTTTAGGTGCGTAAGGTTAAGTTTATGTATGATGTGAGACAAGTTCACCCGAACTTGTAAAGTACATGGACAAGTTCGCCCGAACTTGACCATGACTCTTTTCAAGCGAACTTGTAATCCTGTAAATAGGATTTTGTAACCTGGACGGCGAAGCTCTGTCCAAGTGTTTCCAAGAGCTGTAACGTTTACTAATCAATAAAACCGTGATTAAACAGTAACAAACTTGTCTACAATGTCGCCTATGCAAACAGATTCCACACGTTTACTTTAGGTTTGCCAAATTAGGGCCTGAACGATCCGTACAACCGAACCTACAGATTTTAATGATGTTTTCAACTGGTTGACTGTCTAACATGAGAGGAGTCTTTAGAGCAGTTGCACCAAAATCCAGTAGTTGATTTTGAAGCTATAGGAGTTGAGCAGTACAACTTGCAGCAGGAATATACTCAGCCTCTGCTGTGGATATTTAAACTACAACTAGTTTTTTTTTGCTTTGCTAAGACACTAAGCAATTTCCTAGGAATTGACAGCCTCCTGAAGATGAGTTCCTTGTGGTGTGGCATCCAGCAAAATCATTGTCCGAGTAACCTAAAAGCTCAATATTTTCATTAGCAGGATACCAGATACCAAGTGTGGGAGCACCTTTTATGTATCTGAATATCCTTTTCACGGCTATGAGATTTGACTTTCTAGGTGCTGACTGGGATCTGGCACAAACACACATTGCAAACATAATGTCTTACCTTGAGGCAGTTAGGTACAATAAAGACCCAATCATGCTTCTATAAAGAGTTTGATCAACCTTTGTCATCAACAGTTACAAGCTTTGAGGTTGCCATGGGTGTGCTACATGGTTTACAATCGTTAATATCAAATTTTGTAAGCAGTTCTTTGTCATACTTACTTTGATGAATGAATGTACCATTTTGCATTCTCTTGACTTGGAGACCAAGAAAGCATTGAAGCTCACCCATTGCACTCATTTCAAACTCTGCTGTCATGAGTTTTCTAAACTCTTCACACATGGCAGGGCATGTGGATCCAAAAATGGTGTCATCCACATAAATTTGGACAAGCATCAAATCTTTTCCTTTCCATTTTAAAAACAAGGTTTTATCAATTTTACCTCTTTAAAGCCTATGGATAATAGGAAAGTGGAAAGAGTTTCATACCAGGTCTAGGTGCTTGTTTCAAGCCATACAAAGCTTTGCTAAGCTTGTAGACGTGTTCTAGATAAAAGGCATCTTCAAAACAAGGAGGTTGGCATATATATACCTCTTCCTTGATCTTACCATACAGGAATGCACATTTGATATCCATTTGATACACCTTGATGTTGTGGTTGCCATAAAAGCTAAGAACAATTTGATGGCTTCTAACCTTGCTACAGGAGCAAAAGTTTCATCATAGTCAATGCCCTCTTCATGTCTGTAGCCTTGAACCACAAGCCTAGCTTTGTTTTTGACAACAATACCCCTTACATCTGTTTTGTTTTTGAAGACCCATTTTGTGCGAATTGGTCTTACATCCATAGGCAATGGTACAAGTTCCCATACTTGTTGTGTTTTAAACTGAAGGAGCTCTTCTTGCATGGCTTCTAGCCAACTATTGTCTTTCACTGCCTTTTGGTACTTGACATGTTGTGTGAGAGATAGGAAACCAGAAAAAAATAAATGTTGTGGGATTGACTTATTGTCAGAACCCCTTCATTGATATTGCCAATAACTTGGTCTGGTGGATGGTTGTTAAGGAAAATTAAATCTCCTTGATATGGAACAATGACATTTTGAGGTAAAGGCTGCAGATGGGAATCATCAGAGCTAACATTTGTTGGCAATTTTTGTCACACCCCGACCGCGTAAAACAACAAACTGCGGCGGAAACGTCGAGGAGTGTCGTAACAGAACTACTGTTTCAACAACCATGGAAATTAAAGTTTTGTATTATTGATTCAAATTGTTTACATTGTCTGGAATTTAACAGAAACATAACATAAATTTATTTGTCTTGCTTGATTTTAAGTCACTAAAGGCCAAGTCCGTCCTAAGTGTCGCATGAATCATCCTTAAGCATTAGCTCCGGAAACACATGTGAAAATAGGTACGTCAGCATAAAAATGCATGTGAGATACATAGGTTTTGTTGTTGAGGATTCATGACTTGAAGTTAAAATAATAGTTTAACGAAAAGTAGTCATAAACCTTATAAAATGTTTTCTTTTACAAAATCATATGAAAATCAATGTGAAAATCAAATGATATAGAAGAAGGATGTAAGGTTAAATAATTAATCGGAAGATAATGAATTGTATAGAATATGCCATTTGTAAAACAATGTCTTGTGAAAAATATATGATATTTGTACCAAATGTGTCATGTCTTTGTCTTTGTCGAAGTGGTTTAAATAACGCTACATTATGTAATATCATGAAAGCACTTATATATAGGAAGTACCAGCGGCGTATCCACCATGCTTTTATCATATTACACACATCTCGTTATTTAAATCACTTATCAAATAACCACCAAAAATGTCTTGTCAAACAAATGTCAAATGTCATGTGTAAACAATGTAATATGTCACAATGTTAGGTATAAACCATTTCTTGTATAACAAATGTTTTGTATGGCAAGTAAAAAGACTTTACTCAAGCCATATGTTTAATGTCGTGTATAACCAATGTCCTGTACAAAACAATGTCTTGAATAAACCGAAGTTTTAAATCAAAAGTCATGTTTTGCAAAACCAATGCTTTATTTGATATGAACATTTATGTAGTTATGTTTATCGCATACATTCAAGCCTTGAGACTGTCGGATAAACCCTTATCAAGTCAAAGGTTTATCAAAAGTGTAATCGGATTGTGTCATTCCCTACTTCCAAACAAACCTAGGAAGCGGGGAACGGGATTTGTCAAGTCCTATGGTACCATTACATACTACCGGGCGGCGTGATCAATGTTAATGAATGTATTATGTCCCGTTAAACAAACCAAAGGTCTTAATCAATGTAAGCAATGTCATGAAAAATGTCTTCAAACCATGTACTAAGTATGCTAAGTCAACATACAAAGTAGAAATGTCCATAAAATCAATGTGCTAGCATGCTCAGTCAAAATACATAGCAAAATGTAATGTAAATCAATGTGCTCATATGCTAAGTCAACATATGCCGCAAAAGATGTCTTTGAAATCAATGTGCTAGCATTCTTAGTCAACATACATAGCAAAACATAATTGAAATCATGTACTATATATTGTACTAGATGAACATAGCAAGTATATGTAATGAAAGGGTGAAAACATGAAAATATCAAGTAGGCACATGTGTATCACCCCAAAACTTTTGAAAACGTAAAAGAGGGGACTATATACTCACATATCACCTTAAAACATTTAGAAAAAAGAGGGGTCTATGTACTCACTTGGGGTTGCAAAAGTATCCTTGTTCAAGAAAAATAATAAAGCGCAAGAGTCCGAGGAAAATCAAGCGAGTCCTAATATCGGATAACTATGTTAATAAGTCGGGACTTTAATCGGCGGATTGGATAAAATGATGACTTATAAACCAAATGAGTGTTGGAACTCATATGGTATGATTTAATAAACTCAACATTCTGATTTGGAAGTGATCCTAAGTGCTTTTGACCCGTAATGACCCGTTAAGGTAGTTTACGCTACTTTAACGTGTCATTTGCGTAAACGTGTGATCGGATGGTTAAACATATCCTATGATGAGTCTTAAATGCCCAAACATTTTTAATAATGTCGTAATATCAGTTTATATGTCAAAACTTTAGCCACATATATGCTCAAAAAGGGCATTTTTGTCATTTATAAAGGGCATAATAACGACCTATCATAATACTAACCAAACGAAGTGACCATAAGGTATAACCTTAGAGGGTTATTCCCTATATAACTATGGTCAGCAATATGAGTTAGGTCGGATCCTAGGATTGACCAAACGGGTCAGATTCGAAAGTCAACGCGGTGGTCAAGACCGCTCGACTTACGACCCTAAACAAGCACTAAACTAAAAGTGACGAGTTAGACATGTTTAACATGTCTAACTAAGTTTATAAAACTGATTTGGTATCAAAACAAAGTGTTTTGACACCAAAAAATAGTTCTGTCATATATTGCGCACTTTGCGCATTATTGACCGAAACCTTGACTCGTCACTTCGACTAGGAAAACGTGGTAATCAGTAGGCATGATCGCTATGGATCATAACCATCGTGATTACGATCACATTGCAAAGTACAATTGGACCTTGACTTGACCAACTAATGGTCAAAACCGAAAGTCAAATAGTAAGTCAAACTGTTTGACTTTTAGCTCATAATAAGCTAAAAGAATGAACAAGGCTTGGTTAGAGCACTTACTTGCACTTAAGGAAGCCAAGATTACTAGAAAAACTCAGTTGGGAGGCCTCCTAATAAGGTAGCAACTCCACTTAGAGTTTAGAGAGAAGAAAGATGGAAATGAGCAAGGAATTTGTTTGAAGATCAAGGGTATTTATAGTTGTGGAGGATGAATTTGATGATCACAAGTGTCAAGGACCATTCTAGGATCATTCCACATGCTCAAAGACGTGTCAAGACCAGGCTAGAACTTGGAGATCACGAATCTTGGGTTTCAAAGCCGTACTGCCATTTTCTGCTGTAAGTGGGCATCCCCCGTGCGTCACTGGAGATCTTGGTGAGTCTCTCACGCGGCGCCTGGGATTCCTAAGTTTCAGAATTGGCAGAACAGGTCCCTGCAGCCTAAAACTTGTTTTTCGACGCGTTTTGTCACTTTTAACACCAGTTAACCCCATTTTTAAGCTTTTTAAGGAAGATAAAGCATAAAGAATTGAAAAATGCCTGGAAACTTTTCGGAGGTCGGTTCGTTTGGTCGTATGGTTGCAGTTTTTCGTTAATTACGACGAAAATTGTAACGAAGGCGCACATGACCGTAAACGCGTAACGAATGATATTTTTGCATTCCAATCATTAAAATGTTATATTTTAATGATTTCAAAAATTTTTGGATGTGCATATATGTTCCGGATTAGGAAATACGCGATTTGGTATAGTTTCACAGAATTTGCAAAAACATGCTTTTGCCATACCGAAGCCCTCAAAACTTATTTCTAAGTTATGTAAAGGGTATTTAAGGTATTTTTAGCTTATGCCATTGTTCCGGAGTGTACGTCATGTTAAACTGATTACGTTTGCGTAATGGTTTGCGATTTCACTTCCAGAAGTGATTTGAAAGATCAGAATTGAACAAGGATTGAAAACGTGAAATGCCATAAGTATTAAAATAAATCTCGGAATAAAACACAATGTTATTCAACACAAATTTTTTTTGGAATTGTGCGTTGATTAAAATACACAGAAGTCACAGTCTCCCCTACTTTCGGAAATTTCGTCCCGAAATTTAACTAGAGGAGACTTGTGAGAATATATGTGGATATTTCGCATTCATCTGGTCCTCTCGTTCCCAGGTAAACTCTGGGCCACGTTTGGACTCCCAGCGAACTTTTACAATCGGTATTCGTCTGCGCTTAAGCTTTTTGACTTCACGATCCAAAATTTCCACAGGTTTCTCGACAAAGTGTAACGTGTCATTAACACGAATTTCATCAAGATGGATGTGGAGGTTTTCATTAGCTAAACACTTTTTAAGATTGGACACGTGAAAGTTGGATGAACATTTCCAAGTTCAGGAGGTAGCTCAAGTTTGTAGGCCAACCTTCCGATTTTCTCAATGATCTTAAATGGTCCTACATATCTAGGTGCAAGTTTTCCTTTCTTTCCAAATCTAACCATGCCTTTCCAAGGGGATACCTTGAGTAGGACATGATCACCGACTTGGAATTCCAAAGGCTTGCGTCGTTTATCCGCGTAACTCTTTTGACGGCTTCTAGCTGTCAAGAGATTATCGCGAATTGTTTTGACTTCTGTTGTTTCTTGAATGAGTTCAGGTCCAGTGAATTGAGATTCACTGATTTCATTCCAACGGACAGGTGAACGACATTTTCGACCATAAAGAGCTTCGAAAGGAGCCATGTTAATACTGGTATGATAACTGTTGTTGTAGGAGAATTCGATCAAAGGTAAAAGCGAATCTCAACTACCACCAAAGTCAATCACACAAGCTTTAAGCATATCCTCCAGTGTCTGGATTGTCCTTTCGGACTGTCCATCCGTTTGAGGATGATAAGTAGTGCTCAGGTTAAGTTTGGTTCCCATGGCAGATTGCATGGTCCTCCAAAAATGAGATGAGAATCGAAAATCACGATCAGATATGATGTCCAAAGGAACACCATGACGAGATACAATTTCATCCACATAGATTTTAGCAAGTTTGTCAGCAGAGAAATCCTCACGGATTGCTATAAAGTGTGCTGACTTAGTTAGACGATCAATGATTAACCAAATGGCATCATGACCTCTAGTTGTACGTGGTAATTTGGTAATGAGATCCATTGCAATGCTTTCCCATTTCCAAACCAGAATTTCTGGTTGTTCAAGCAAACCAGAAGGGCATTGTGTTCTGCCTTAACTTTGAGACAAGTAAGAAATTTAGATACGTACAAGGCAATGTCTTTCTTCATACCCGGCCACCAATACTGGGTACGAAGATCCTTATACATTTTGGGTGCACCTGGATGAATTGAATAACGAGACTTATGAGCTTCATCCATTATCAAGATGTGGAGATTGTCTTGACTTGGAACCCACAAACGGTTCAGATAATAAAATAATCCATTGTCTTTCATTTCAAGTTGAAGCTCAAGCTGATGTGGTAATTCATCACCCATCATGCCTTGTGTAACACAAGTTCGTTGAGCTTGGGAGATACGGTTTTGAATATCAGATCGAACTGAACACAATGTAGCTTGACTCGTTCTTTACAACTAAGAGCATCGGCTTCGACATTCGCCTTACAAGGATGGTAGCGAATCTCACAGTCGTAGTCATTCAGAAGTTCGACCCATCCTCGCTGTCTCATGTTTAGTTCTTTCTGATTGAGAATGTGCTGGAGACTTTTGTGGTCTGTGAAAACCACACATTTTGTACCGTATGATAATGTCTCCAAATTTCAGAGCAAAAACAACAACACCCAACTCAAGATCATGAGTGGTGTAGTTCTTTTCATGAATCTTCAATTGTCTTGATGCATAGGCTATAACTTTGTTCCTTTGCATGAGAACGCAACCAAGGCCTAAGTTCGATGCATCACAATATACGACAAAGTTGTCGTTACCTTCAGGAAAGGATAAAATAGGAGCATTACAGAGCTTTTGTTTCAAGGTCTGAAAAGCTTCTTCTTGTTTGGGTCCCACTCAAAAGGTTTATTCTTTTGAGTCAAAGCAGTGAGGGGAACCACAATCTTTGAGAAGTTTGCGATAAAATGACGATAATAACCCGCGAGACCAAGAAATGAACGAACTTCGGTAGGAGTAGTAGGTGTATCCCATTCCTTAATCGCACTGATTTTGGCAGGATCCACATGAATACCTTGTTCGTTGACAATATGACCCAAGAACTGAACTTCCTTAAGCCAAAATTCACACTTGGAGAACTTGGCATAGAATTGTTATTTCTTTAGGAGTTCCATCGTTAAACAAAGATGTTGCTCGTGATTGGCTCGAGACTTTGAGTAAATCAAAATGTCATCAATGAAGACAATGATGAACTTGTCCAAATAAGGCTTACAAACCCTATTCATCAAGTCCATGAAATCAACAGGAGCATTAGTCAGACCAAAAGGCATAACGGTGAACTCATAATGACCGTATCGAGTGCGGAAAGCAGTTTTGGGAATATCTTCTTCGAGAACACGAAGCTGATGATACCCAGAACGTAGATCAATCTTTGAGAAGCAAGTAGCAGCTTGTAGCTGGTCAAAGAGATCATCAATACGGGGTAGGGGATATCGATTCTTGATTGTGAGCTTGTTGAGCTCACGGTAATCGATACACATACGGAAAGATCCATCCTTCTTTTTCACAAATAGGACTGGAGCGCCCTAAGGTGAAAAGCTTGGACAAATGAATCCTTTGTTAGACCACTCCTGAAGCTGTTTAGATAACTCTTGCATCTTAGACGGTGCAAGTCGGTATGGGGATTTGGCTATAGGGTTGGCACCAGGTACAAGATCTATACGAAACTCGACTTGTCGTGCTGGGGGTAAACCAGGTAGCTCGTCAGGAAACACCTCGGGATAATCCCGAACAACAGGAATATCTTGAATAGTTTTGCCTTTGCCTTTTTCCTCTACAATATGTGCCAAGAAAGCAACATAATTCTTTCGTAGGTATTTATGGGCTTGGGTGCAAGTCATGAGTATAAGGCGGGCTTTTCTCCTCGAACCTCTAGGATTTCACAAGACGGAAGAGGTATACAAACAATCTTGTCAAAACAAACCACCTCAGCATGGTGTTTAGATAACCAGTCCATCCCTACTATGATATAAAAGCTCCCGAGTTCCATTGGTGTGAGGTCAATGGCAAAAAGATGGTTATTAAGGTTCAACTGGCAATCACGGATGACAGAATCAAGAACAAGGGGTTTACCACTAGCTATTTCGACTGTCAAGGTCTTTCCTAGTTTTATTCTAGGTATTGAAAGCAAATGTTCAAAAGCTAGGTATACAAAACTCTTATCGACACCCGGATCGAAAAGACTTGAAGCAGGATGGTTGTTAACAAAGAACGTACCGTTGACTACTTCATTGTCAGCCCGAGCCTCGTTAGCATTGATGTTAAATGCTCGTCCACGAGCCGGGTTTGCATTTGGCAACTTCGGGCTGTTGTTTCTGTAGTGGGTAAGATCACCACAGTTATAGCAAGACCCAGGTGGATAGTGAGGTCGTGCAGGCTGCCGAGCAGGGTTTTGGGCTACTAGATTCTGGGTAGCAGCGAAACGGCAAGTGTTGGCAAGATGACCAGATTTCCCACAGTTAGTGCAAATGCGGCACTGTAAATATGGTTGATGGTGACTATTACACTTGTTGCACAAAGGTGCATTGCCAACATATTGTTTCATGGCCAGTGGCTGAGCAGGCTGATTGGGAGCAGTTTGACTAGGTTGGGTAGTGAGAGCGAAGTTCTTAGAAGCCTTGCGCTTCTTCGACTTCTTGGAGCTTTCAGCTTTGTTACCCTTTTGCTTCTCAGACTTAACAGACGGTTTCTTGTCACCCTTTACATGAAGCTTACCCTTTTTGACTTACGATTCAGTAAGGGTTGCAGCTAGCTCAATGGCTTGATGGACAGATGTAGGGTTACTGCCAGTGACGATGTCCTAGACAGGATCTGGCAGGCCATCTATGTACTTTTCAATCGCCTTATCCAAAGGTGTCACCATCTCAGGACATAATAGGCTCAACTCCTCATACCGATCGGTATACGCACGGTGCTCACCACTGTCCTGCTTTAGGTCATGGAACTCATTCTCAAGCTCCCTCTTTTCATGACAGGGGCAGACCTCTTTCATCATTAGAGCTCTAAGTTCCTCCCATGTCTGACCCATCGCAACATCAGCACCCCTATCTCTCACCACTCTGTTCCACCACGTGAGTGCCCTCTTATGAAATACACTTGAAGCAAACTCGACTTTACGATTATCAGGACAGTGAACATGGCGAAAAGTACTCTCAAGACTCTCAAACCAATGTAGGAGCCCAATTGCTCCTTCAGAACCACTAAACTTGAGTGGTTTAGCCGAGTTAAACTGTTTAAAGTTGCACGTAGCATGTGCATTATTATTGTTGTTGGCTTGGTTGATTTGAGTAATGAGATTTGGTAGCATAGCAGCCATCTGTTGTGCTATGATAGTTGCCAGTTCGGTGTTAGGTGGTGGTACGTTTCGTCGAGGAGGCATTCTAAAAGAGGAAATATGAGAGAAAACGAGTGAGATGAATGTTCGGGTAATCAGTATGAGATGTCATAAAAAATCGACGAAATGAAAGGATGGTGGTCATTCGTTTGTTTACTTGAAACAAACAAATGACACACAATGACTAATCAAAGTAAATGGGTTTTTATAATGTATCGCAAAGACATGTTTAGCCTATAGGTGGACACTCACCCCAAGAGTTCCCAGGTAAGAGTGACTGGTCTGATTAAGTGGATTTGTACGAACACTCTAACCTTAGACAGAATACTCAGGGTACAGGCACCCACCCTTCCAGATTGCATGTGTTCACATTATTAAAACCCAAACTTTGATGAGATTTTGAAAAACATTGAAGGCAAAGAGCGCCGATGATTTGTTTTGGCCTTTAAATGAATTATACCTTGTTTTTGGTGATCACCTAAGGATAGGTGATGGTATTGTTTTAAGATCTAAACACTAGATAACTTGTGTTAGGGTCCTAGAAAGGTTATAGTCTAGGTCAAAGAAGTACTAATAACCTAATTCACTATAACCATTGGCTCTGATACCAATCTTTCTGTCACACCCCGACCGCGTAAAACAACAAACTACGGCGAAAACGTCGAGGAGTGTCGTAACAGAACTACTGTTTCAACAACCATGGAAATTAAAGTTTTGTATTATTGATTCAAATTGTTTACATTGTCTGGAATTTAACAGAAACATAACATAAATTTATTTGTCTTGCTTGATTTTAAGTCACTAAAGGCCAAGTCCGTCCTAAGTGTCGCATGAATCATCCTTAAGCATTAGCTCCGGAAACACATGTGAAAATAGGTACGTCAGCATAAAAATGCATGTGAGATATATAGGTTTTGTTGTTGAGGATTCATGACTTGAAGTTAAAATAATAGTTTAACGAAAAGTAGTCATAAACCTTATAAAATGTTTTCTTTTACAAAATCATATGAAAATTAATGTGAAAATCAAATGATATAGAAGAAGGATGTAAGGTTAAATAATTAACCGGAAGATAATGAATTGTATAGAATATGCCATTTGTAAAACAATGTCTTGTGAAAAATATATGATATTTGTACCAAATGTGTCATGTCTTTGTCTTTGTCGAAGTGGTTTAAATAACGCTACGTTACGTAATATCATGAAAGCACTTATATATAGGAAGTACCAGCGGCGTATCCACCATGCTTTTATCATATTACACACATCTCGTTATTTAAATCACTTATCAAATAACCACCAAAAATGTCTTGTCAAACAAATGTCAAATGTCATGTGTAAACAATGTAATATGTCACAAAGTTAGGTAAATCAATGGTGGAAAATCAATGTAATGTAATGTAAATCAATGTGCTCATATGCTAAGTCAACATATGCCGCAAAAGATGTCTTTGAAATCAATGTGCTAGCATGCTTAGTCAACATACATAGCAAAACATAATTGAAATCATGTACTATATATTGTACTAGATGAACATAGCAAGTATATGTCATGAAAGCGTGAAAACATGAAAATATCAAGTAGGCACATGTGTATCACCCCAAAAACTTTTGAAAACGTAAAAGAGGGGACTATGTACTCACATAATCACCTCAAACATTTAGAAAAAAAGAGGGGTCTATGTACTCACTTGGGGTTGCAAAAGTATCCTTGTTCAAGAAAAATAACAAAGCGCAAAAAAGTCCGAGGAAAATCAAGCGAGTCCTAATATTGGATAACTATGTTAATAAGTCGGGACTTTAATCGGCGGATTGGATAGAATGATGTCCTATAAATCAAATGATTGTTGGAACTCATTTGGTATGATTTAATAAACTCAACATTCTGATTTGGAAGTGATCCGAAGTGCTTTTGACTCGTAATGACCCGTTAAGGTAGTTTACGCTACTTTAACGTGTCATTTGCGTAAACGCGTGATCGGATGGTTAAACATATCCTATGATGAGTCTTAAATGCCCAAACATGTTTAATAATGTTGTAATATCAGTTTATGTGTCAAAACTTTATCCACATATGCTTAAAATGAATTTTATGCGCAAAAACGACATTTTGGTCATTTATAAAGGGCATAATAACGACATATCATAGCACTAACCAAACGATGTGACCATAAGGTATAACCTCAGAGGGTTATTCCCTATATAACTATGGTCACTAATATGAGTTTGGTCGGATCCTAGGATCGACCAAACAGGTCGGATTTGAAAGTCAAAGTTATGGTCAAGACCGCTCGACTTACGACCCTAACAAGCACTAAACTAAAAGTGACGAGTTAGACATGTTTAACATGTCTAACTAAGTTTATAAAACTGATATGGTATCAAAACAAAGTGTTTTGACACTAAAAAATAGTTCCGTCATATATTGCGCACTTTGCGCATTATTGACCGAAACCTTGACTCGTCACTTCGACTAGGAAAACGTGGTAATCAGTAGGCATGATCGCTATGGATCATAACCATCGTGATTACGATCACATTGCAAAGTACAATTGGACCTTGACTTGACCAACTAATGGTCAAAACCGAAAGTCAAATAGTAAGTCAAACTGTTTGACTTTTAGCTCATAATAAGCTAAAAGAATGAACAAGGCTTGGTTAGAGCACTTACTTGCACTTAAGGAAGCCAAGATTACTAGAAAAACTCAGTTGGGAGGCCTCCTAATAAGGTAGCAACTCCACTTAGAGTTTAGAGAGAAGAAAGATGGAAATGAGCAAGGAATTTGTTTGAAGATCAAGGGTATTTATAGTTGTGGAGGATGAATTTGATGATCACAAGTGTCAAGGACCATTCTAGGATCATTCCACATGCTCAAAGACGTGTCAAGACCAGGCTAGAACTTGGAGATCACGAATCTTGGGTTTCAAAGCTGTAAAACAGCTGTCTGCCAATTTTGCGGTAATTGAGCATCCCCCACATGTCGCGGGAGATCTTGGTGAGTCTCTCGCGTGGCGCCTGGGATCCTAAGTTTCAGAATTGGCAGAACAGGTCCCTGCAGCCTAAAACTTGTTTTTCGACGCGTTTTGGTACTTTTAACACCAGTTAACCCCATTTTTAAGGTTTATAAAGAAGATAAAGCGTAGGAAACTTGAAAAATGCTTGGAAACATTTCGGAGGTCAGTTCGTTTGGTCGTACGGTTGCGGTTTTCGGTTAATTACGACGAAAATCGTAACGAACGCGCAAATGACCACGCATAACGAATGATATTTTTGCATTCCAATCATTAAAATGATATATTTTAATGATTAAAATAATTTTTGGATGTGCGTATATGTTCCGGATTAGGAAATACGCGATTTGGCATAGTTTCGCAGAATTTACAAAATAGCCCTTAAAGTTGCAAAAACATGCTTTTGCCATACCGAAGCCCTCAAAACTTATTTCTAAGTTATGTAAAGGGTATTTAAGGTATGTTTAGCTTATGCCATTGTTCCGGAGTGAACGTCGCGTTAAACTAATTACGTTTGCGTAACAGTTTTCGATTTCACTTCCAGAAGTGATTTGAAAGATCAGAATTGAACAAGGATTGAAAACATGAAATGCCATAAGTGGTAAAATAAATATCGGAATAAAACACAATGTTATTCAATACAAAATTGTGTTGGATTTGTGCGTTGATTAAAATACACAGATGTCACAATTTTGAAGAGCCAACATTTGTTTCGAATGGAGGTGGAGGTATAGGTGGGAAAGGTGTGGAAACATGTTGACTTTTATCCATAGAGGTTGGAATTTTTTCAACAGAGGTTAGATTTGATGAGCTGGTAGAGGATTATGGATCAACAACAGTTGATGCAACAGTGACAGAGTTTTCACAGTTTTTTGAACAGTTGCTCTGGTGGTAGAAGTGACTTTGTATTGTGGAACCACAATGTCAAATCCATAGTATTGAGGTGAAGATTGTGATGTACCTGCATGGTTAGTCTTGATAGACACATCATCAAATGTAAATTTATCTAAGTCAAAGAATTCTGCAGGATTTGCTAGGATTTTTAATGAAGAAAGTTCATTGAACTTTACATTCAAAGTCTCTTCCATACACCTAGTCCTTGAATTAGAAACTCTGTAGGCTTTAGCAGTGGTTGAGTATACCAGAAAATAACCACAATCTACTTTGGCTGCAAATTTTGAGATTGAATCTTTCAAGTTTAGAATTAAACATGGGGAGCCAAAGATTTTAAAATATGAGATCAGTGGTTTAATCTTTAACATGATTTCAAAAGCAGTTGTTTGATGCCTAGGGTTAATCAAAACTCTGTTTTGAACATAGCAAGCAATGTTTATAGCCTCTGCCAAAAAGGACAAGGGTAAACCTGAGTCTGCAAGCATGGTTCTAGCAACTTCAATCAAAGTTCTGTTCTTTCTTTCAACCACCCTATTTTGTTATGGTATTCTTGAAATGCTGTACTACCTTGCAATTCTTTTTGACACACAGAAGTCATCCAACTCCTTATTTCTAAACTCTTTGCCATTTTCACTCCGAAAGACTTTTACTGGCAAGTCAAATTGCTTTTCAACTCTTTTCACAAAGTCTTGCAAAATACCTGCAGTCTCATCCTTGGAGTGCAAAAAATAAGTCCATGTAAACCTAGAAAAAGCATCAACTATAACAAGGCAACACCTCTTTTGTTTAAGACTCATGATTTTTACAGGGCCAAACAAGTCCATATGCGACAATTGTAAGCATTGACTTGTTTTGGACTCACTAATGGGTTTGTAAGAACTTTTATGTTGTTTACCTTTTAAATAGGAAACACGATGTTCTTCTCTTGTTAAATTTTCTGTGGAAGGCCTCTTACAAGACCTTGTTTGGAGAGTGTGTTGATAGTTTTAAGATTTGTGTGTCCAAGTTTTCTATGCCATAGTTCTGTCTCTTTGTTAGAGGCAGCTGAGAACAGACAAGCATCAGTCATTGGATTAGCTTTCAACATATAAACCACATACATATTGCCACTCCTATGAGCAACACGTTTTGCTTTACTCTCAGTTATGATTTGATCAGTCTTTTTAACCACTTCTGGCCACAATCTGATAAGTTTTCATAGTGAAGAATGACCCATAGCCCATGTCACTCATTTATGATACACTAAGAAGATTAAATTTCAGATTGTCAATAAGATTGACATTTTCAAATTTAAGTTTCCCAGCCTGAACTGTCCCTGACCCAAGCACCTTCCCTTTTGAATTATTACCAAAGGATATATCATCCCCTCCATGAGCCACGAAGTCTTTGAGGAGGGCTCTACATCCTATCATGTGCTTGGAGCCTCCACTATCTACATACCATAAACTATCAAGATAAGTAGAAGCTCCCTGCACAATGGTAACAAATTAGTTTAGGTGGGTTTCCAAAGCCAAAATGGCTTTGGAAGGGGTCACAGACAATCCAACCTCAAATCTAAAAGTATGGTCTGTGTTTTGAACAGATCTTTGTAACATCTGATGAGAACCATCTCCTATCAAATGATTGTAACCATGAGGATGCCTGTTCACTCTAGGTTTTGATGGGCTTTTATAGACCTCATTACTGAGTGGTACATCCTGATAAGGTGGTTGGCCATATCCTCTTGGATACTGGTTTGCTGGTGGAGCATCTGTTACCTTTACCTATCTAGGAATAGAGGTTTTGGTCAGTTGTTTGGTAACAAATGTTTGGATAGGGACAAAGGTTTGTTTAGATTTAGCTTTTGAATTACTTGTCCTTGAACTCTCAAGTGTTTTAGATTTATACTCATTTCGTTTGATGTCAAAATTTTGAAGATAAACACACTCTTGAGTTTTATGATTGGATTTGCCACTAATTGTGTGTGACACCCCATGTTTTTCTGACAACTATCCGTATTGTAATTATAATATGTTGTTTTGAAGTTGTGTGTCACACCCCAACCGATAGCGAAAACATCGGAGTGAGACGTAAACGAGATTGGAAGAGACTTCATAACGTTATTAGTGACAATATTTAAACAAAACCTATATTTCATTCATTCAACGATAACATTGTCAAATTACATCATTAAGTCAATTACAACAATTTAGAAATTTAAAGACGAGTACAACATAAGCATAACAACAAAATAATACAGCATTTTAACCTAACGTCTAAATGTGTATCTAGAGCATCATGACTACTCCAATTTCATGGCAAAATCTTCATCAACCTGTAACATGTTAAAAATACGAGTTCAATGCAAAAGCAAAGGCGAGTACACAAGTTTAGTGATACATAGCATAAGTATAAAAGTGTAACTCGAATCCACATGGTAATTGTAACCAAAGTTCATACTAATCATGCAATACTAGATCAAACCCCGAGTTTCCACAAAAGTTTTAACGAGATCGAGCTTCCGTTGCCACAAAAGCGACAAGACTAAAATGGGTGTGAATATCTTAACACACCGCTACGCGCGGTGTGCTACTCCTATAGCGCTATATATGATAAGTTGGGCTAGCTAAGTTAATGATCAAGCATGTATAATCAAGCATGTATCTAGGCATAACAAGTATTCATGTATAAGGATTGAGCATGTAAAGCATGAGTTTGTGATATGTGTATTTTGATAGGTAAACATGTTACAACCCAAAAGTGATTAAAATGGTAAATGGGTCGAGTTTACTCACGGTTTTGCTAAGTCTTCTACTTGACAAGTCCGTGGGAGTAGTGGTTTCGATGGAGTGAACACCGAGTTATCCTACATGAGGAAGACAAAGGAGTATGAGTATTTTGGGATAAGGATGGAACATTCGGATTTAGGATACAAAATGTGACAAAGTATGTATTATGAAAATAGTCACTATGGTATTAGCACTTGTCTTTGACACTTGTAATAATCCATAAGGATTAGGTGTGGTTTCATAGGTTCAAGACCTATAAGAATCGTTGACAAGGAACTACACACATAGTGATAAACTTATAAACTTGATAGATGCTTATTTAGTCATTATCAAGGATTCGGTTTTAAGGATTATATTATAGTCCATAAGTATATATATAAGGTCATATAATCATGTAGGAGGTGGGAGGATGAACCATCCACTTAGGTACCTCTTAGTGTCATGTAAGTCAAGTAGGAGGTGGGAGGATTAACCATCCACTTTGGAACCTCGTATGATGTTCACCACTACACAAGTTACCATAGGTAACAAGGAGGGTCTTAGAATAAGATTAACAATAATAATATGAACATGAATGTAAATGACAAGAAGATAGGGTGTGTCACCACTATACCAAGTAGCCAAGTGAACTACAACCCGGGGAGCACACATCGACACACGTTGATGGCTAGACGGGGTTGTGACACTTTAGAGCTAGCAAACTACTTGGGATAATTATGAAAAACATCAAGTGATGTGTGGACTTAGAGTTAGGATAGCCCAAGCTAACCTTCTAGTCACACCTTCAACAAGTTCTTGACTTGGCATCACTTGTGAGCTTAAAACTCTTCAAAAACAGAAAGTTTAGATGTTAAAACACTCTTATTTACATGTTTAACAACCTTGGTTAGTCTCACTAATCATAACTTTGATTTGGAGCCCAAGAACACAAGGTTGTTTGATGAAAACATGAGTTTTGAAAGAGTTTTGATTAAATCAGAAAGTTTGGAGCCATTTTCTGGGAACTTCCAGGTCTGAATTCTCCAAGGAGAGACCATGGAATCATGCCCAAAGGAAAACCAAGCATGTTGTGATATCCCGGGTTTTTCGGATAACTTAAACGCGACATTTGTCGAATAATGTATATGCTAAGTATTAAACGTGCACGAGTTAAATGAATACGTGATGTGTGTTGTGTGATTGTTTTAGTTATAGAATAATTACAGTAGATATGTACACGAACTGAACCGAACCACGACACGAACCAACTTTGATTCATTGTAACTCTAGGAATTAATCAAGCTAGGACTCAAACATGTCTTGGCCGCGAGATCAAAACCTAAAACTAATTCGGCCAAGATCAAACCCAAACCCGTAGCAAACCTAAAACTATTCGGCCGATCAAACCCAAACCAAACCACTCTAATCCTTGGCCGTGATATCAAGCCCAAGACCGCAAATCTACTTTGTTCAAAACCAAACCCAAAACAGCCCAAACATGTTTCGGCCATAAGATCAAACCAAACCAAGTTCTTGGCCGCGAGATCAAGCCTAAACCCAAACCGAACCAACCCAAGATCCTCGGCCACAATGCTTATCCAAACCGTAACCCTTATCATCTTTTGCGCATATATACATACAAACTCTCAATGCATGTTTCATTCTAAAACACAAACCCTAAGAAGAAAACTGCCGTCGGCAGCCTCTTCCTCCTTCTAACCGATCGAGATCAGCTCCTTGTTCACCTTTTCAATCGCAAACAAACAGCCCTACACTCCCTGTTGATCACAAGCAGCCCTTCTTCCAGTTCTTGTCAGTTCGGTCGTGATCTTGTTGGAACAGCCGGGTCGTTCTTGTCCACATCTCGGCTTGTTGGTCTAGTTATTCAAGGTTAGGATCATATTTGATTACGAGATCATGTTCGGATATATATG
The DNA here is from genome assembly GCA_947069175.1 of Scalesia atractyloides. NCBI lineage: Eukaryota > Viridiplantae > Streptophyta > Magnoliopsida > Asterales > Asteraceae > Scalesia > Scalesia atractyloides. The sequence continues at coordinate 38,479,242 of CAMTDV010000030.1, forward strand.
TATATGCTTGAATGATTAATTGATTAGTTGTTTCGGGTCTTATATGTTGAATAAAAATCGGTTGAATTGATTGTTGTTTATATGTATGATTGTTGTCGGAATTCATAGCTTGCGACTGTGTTTTGTTTGTAAAAACTAGAAGTAAGAACTAGGGTTTGCATGGATAAGTTATTAGTAGTGATCTATGATTAAAAATCGGTTCTTGCTCGCTTAGGTTGATCAATAGGAACGATTTATGCATGTTGTAGTAATAGTATGCTGAAAACAGTTGCTGAGTAATAGTTACAGCCGACTTCATCTGGCTGTAACTCGGTCATTAGTAGTCGAAAAACGGATTTTCTGATGTCTAGAACGTAGAGATTTGAATAAGGAATCTAATGGCGCTAGAATCATAATTTTCTGAAGTCGTTTGATATTTTTAAAGGGCCAAATAAGTTCAGTAACTAAAACTGTGAAAATCCTGAAATTTTGTTAGTTGTTTATCAAGTTAGATTTTAAAATCAGTAGAGAATTGAGTCATGAATTTTGTACAGCAACTGGGTATGGAAATTTCCGGGCAACTCCAACTGGAATTTTGTTAATTGGGCGATCGGTGATTTTTAAATAAATTCTTTCGTGGGCTGCAGTCAGAAAGTGATAAATCAGACTGCAGCCTAGTATATTAATATTTATGGTTAATTGGTAAAGATTTAGGACTTGAAAAAAATTATATAAATTTTTATGGGATAAATGTCACCTACTGTAAAAATATGGGAATTTTTAGAATGTTGGAACTATTTTATAAAAATCCTAGAAAACAGCTGAATAATGAGTGTTAAGCAGAAAATTGATAACTTGTGATTTTATGCACTAAAGTGTTGCATGGATTTGGAATATGTTCATGATAAGTAGTTTGATTTCTATGATCACATGAGGATACTTGCATGCATGTTGGAGTGTTAGATATGTTGTTTGTGTGTATCACCTTGTGAGTAAATTACGTGTAGAATTTGTATTGGTGTGTTCACACACTGACGTGGAATTAATTGGTTTGTTAGGACGCAACTAGCGGTCCCATCTCTTATAACATCTTTGCTACACTAACCGAGCAAATAAAGGTGAGTTCACGGCCCCTAACTTTATCCGGTTTTTAAACAACAGGGGGAGAAACATGTATACACTCTCAAACTCAATCTCTTTACGTGATACGAATTTAACGTCACATAACTATACGGTAACTAAGTTAATGTTAATGTAATGTTATGGTCACTAAGCAGCTTTATCACTTAAGTCCTCGACAATCTCTCGGATCGTTAGTATTTGGGTTAAATAGCGGGGGAATTATAAGTAGTACTACTGGGTCTGACGAGCCCCATCCGAGCTAGTCGCGCTAGCCGACCTGGTATGGTCAACGGGTGAATAATTGGCCTAACATCGCCATGGTCATGTGATAGGCCTGGCAAAACCGAGGCACAACAGTCAGCTTCGATCGCGAACACTTACGTGACATGACTTTAGGCTAGCTACCTATATATATTAACATTGAACTTAATTACGAAACTACGATATTATCCCGGGTTGGGGATAATGGAAACAACAACTTAATATTCCTGGTATGGAATATTGGAAACAACAACTTAATATTCCTGGTATGGAATATTGGAAACAACAACTTAATATTCCGGGTTTGGAATATTGGAAGCAACAACTTATTATTCCGGGTTGGAATAATGGAACCAATACTTTATCCCGGGTTAGGGATAACGGTGAAAACAAACTATAACCGAACAAACGAATTTATGAAAACCTGTGAACTCACTCATCTTTAATGTTGACACTTGTTTCTTTACATGTTTCTCAGGACGCTAGGAGCTCTAGGTGCACGCACATGCATTGAACAAGACATCTTTTATCGAGTCTTATTTATTAATATTGTTTTGGGATTTTTCATTCGTTTTGGCGTTTGTGTTGGCGCCCGCTTCACTACTTATTTATGCTTCCGCTCAAACTTTAAAAACTGATGCTTCTGCTAAATATTGGTAACATAAAATCTACAACAAGTGATTTTGGAAAACGTATTATCAAATCATATAGAGTCGTTCGACGTACTAGTGTTTCAGATTCCGGTTTGTTCACACGCCTCGCGGTAAAACTCCGCAAGTGGAAATTGAGGGTGTGACACATGTAGGAAAAAGAATTGGGCAATTTCGTTGAGTATTGAGTGAGTTATGCTCACTTTAGTGTAGAGGTACAAATCTACCCGAAAATTGGATTCAACTACGAACTTGGAGTGTTTTGGGAGGCTTGGAGGCTTTGTAAAGTGGAAAAATGGCTGGAATATAAGAGGTACTTATAGGGAAAGGATTAGGGTTTAAGTGGGTTGGGTTTTGAATAGAATTAGTGGGTCATTAGACTTGAAACAAGCCCAAAAACAAATCCAAACAAGGGCTGATTGCAAGGCAGTTTTTCAGCCTTTATATTCTTTTTTTGTTGTTTAAATGTAATAAAATGTGTATTTGAAATGCACTTTATTTAAATAAGATGTAACATGATGTTTGGCGTATTATTCATAGGTTATCAAGGTCTAAAGTGCATATTAAACATGTTTTAAAGTGCCAAAATGTGTGATAAAAATACATGTAGGTGACATATCAAAAGTAACAAGTATGTTTGATTTATGGTTAGGTATAATCAAGTGAAAACATATAACTTAATCTTAGAATCGAATAACCAAGTATTTGAATGTATGGAGATTTGAGAATTACGAATACACGATCAATGTTTACGAGTTAAACTTACATTTAAGCGAATTATGAATCATGTATTAACCAGATGCACGTATTAATGTATAGACATGTATAAACAATATATAAAAGATTCATTTTATTACGATCAAAGTCTTGGATTTACAATGATTTGAAAACGAGATACGATTACAAGAGAAACAAGTTTCCGAAAAATAAAATTACAATACAATCTTGCTAAAAAGAGAAAGCTACGAAAAGCGAGGCGTTACAGTCTCCCCTCCTTTAGGAAATTTCGTCCCAAAATTTAGGAAGATGCAACGAAGAGATGCGGATACTTAGTCTTCATATCACTCTCGAGTTCCCAAGTAAACTCGGCACCACGTTTCCTTCCCAACAAACTTTTACGATAGGGATCCGACTGCGTCGTAGCTGCTTGACTCCTCGGTCCATGATTTCGACCGGTTTTTCCTCAAAATGCAACGTCTCATTGATTTGAAGATCTTCGAGCGGAACTTGAAGTCCTTCTTCGGCTAGACATTTCTTGAGATTTGAAACATGAAAAACGGGATGAATATTGTTGAGCGTTTGAGGTAGGTCCAGTCGATATGCTACCTTGCCAATCCTTTCCAAGATCTTGAAAGGACCTACGTAGCGAGGATCGAGTTTGCCTTTCTTACCAAAACGGACAACGCCTTTCCAAGGGGAAATCTTGAGAAGTACATGATCACCCGCATTAAATTCCAAGGGCTTGCGTCTTTTGTCAGCGTAGCTCTTTTGTCGGCTTCGTGCTTTGAGGAGATTATCACGTATTTGTAAGATCTTGTCCGTTGTCTCTTGTATTATCTTGGGACGGGTGATTTGTACGTCTCCAATTTTGTGCCAACAAATAGGCGAACGACACTTACGACCATACAATGCTTCAAATGGAGCCATTTGAATACTATCGTGATAACTATTGTTGTACGAGAATTTAACCAAGGGTAAGTGCGAATCCCAATTGCCGCTAAAATCGATTACGCTTGACCGAAGCATATCCTCCAAGGTTTGGATAGTACGCTCGGTTTGACCATCAGACTGAGGATGAAAAGCGGTGCGAAGATTCAGCTGAGTGCTAAGGGCGGATTGAAAAGTTTGTCAAAGGCGAGAGGTGAAACGAGCATCGCGATCAGAGATAATATCAAGAGGAGTACCATGGCGCCTAATGATTTCATCGGTGTAGATACGAGCCAATTTCTCGACTTTGTAATCTTCATGAATAGCGAGAAAATGCGCGGATTTGGTCAATTGGTCAATGATGACCCAAATGATGTCATGACCAGACGAAGTACGAGGCAATTTTGTAATGAAATCCATTGCTATGCTTTCCCATTTCCAGACAAGAATTTCTGGTTGTTCGAGCAAACCAGAGGGACGTTGATGTTCTGCCTTGACTTTGGAACACGTAAGGCATTTGGACACGTAAAGGGCGATATCACGTTTCATTCCAGGCCACCAATAGGATGTACATAAGTCATGATACATCTTATCGGCTTTGGGATGAACAGAGTATCGGGATTTGTGGGCTTCATCCATCAAGGTAGACCGAAGATTGAGACGATCAGGAATCCAAATGGGGCTATGGTAGTAAAGAATACCATCAGGCTTAGCTTCGAGTGGGTTTTCGACTCCACAATTCAATTCGTTGTCGAGGTTACCCTCATTGATAACGGTAAATTGTGCTTGTCCCACGATTTGGTAGCAGCGAACACTCTTAACATGAGTCTTACGACTAAGTGCATCAGCCACGACATTCGCCTTACCAGCGTGGTAGCGAATATCACAGTCGTAGTCGTTTAAAAATTCTACCCAACGACGTTGACGCATGTTGAGTTCTTTTTGATCAAAGATATGTTAGAGGCTCTTATGGTCGGTGAAGACCGTACACTTTGTACCATAAAGGTAGTGTCGCCAAATCTTTAATGCAAAAACAACTGCGCCAAGTTCAAGGTCGTGAGTAGTATAGTTTTTCTCATGAATTTTGAGTTGTCTCGACGCGTAAACGATTACTTTGTCTCATTGTATGAGAACGCAACCAAGACCCTGATTAGAGGCATCGCAATACATGACGAAATCGTCGTTCCCATCAGGGAGAGTGAGGATAGGAGCATTACAGAGCATGTCCATGAGCGTTTGGAAAGATTCCTCTTGTTCGGGATCCCAAACAAAAGGTTTATCTTTTCGAGTAAACGAAGTCAAAGGAACGGCAATCTTTGAGAAGTTCGAGATGAAACAACGATAATACCCAGCTAGGCCAAGAAACGAACGAATTTCAGAGGGCGACTTAGGTGCAATCCAATTCTTCATAGCTTCTACTCAAACCACTACTACACCAGCAGAGGTTACACAACAAAGCTTCTTTACCCAGGGTTTTGTTGACTGGAGTAGTTTTCCTAAGGATTTAACTGATGAAAACTTTGCTCTCATAGCCAAAAATGATTTTGAAAATGAAAACTTATGTTTTATGGCTCTTGAGACCATAGTTGAAGGTGATGAGTCGGTGGAACAGGAGTCAAAATCTGATGTGGTTGAATGTTGTGAAACAGTGGTTACACCAGAAGTTACACCTGTGGTTGAAATGAATGTTGTTGATGTTGAAAAAGACAATCCATCTGACCCATGGAACACAGATGTGTGTGAAGAAGAATGTGATTGTGCTCTTATGGCTGCTTCGAAGGTATCACCTCAGATCCTAAAAGATCTATGTTCTGAAAAATGTATTATTGCTTTTGCAAACATAAAACAGGTGAATGAAAACCTGAGAAACAAAATTTTGGAAGATGAACTTAAATTTGAAAAACTTGTTAAAGAGTTGAAAACAAAATTAAGTGAAAAAGATTATGAAATGTGTAGCCTAAGGCATGAATCAAGCATACTCAAAGACCAGCTCCAAACCATGGTAGAAAAATACCAAGTTTGCAAACAGGAGTTAGAATCTACCCAGATCACTTGTGAAAAATGGGTAGAGTCTTGCAAAGGTTTTGAGCTTATGCTTGATGTTCAAGTCAAGAGCAACATAAAGTTTGGTTTAGGCTTTAGGGAATATGACGATACTTGTGAAAATGTTGCAAAAATTGATTATGAGCTGGTTGAAATAGTCCCAACAAACATGGCTGGTGAAGAAATTAAAATCACTGATAAAAAGGGAAACAAAATTGTTCTTGAAAAACCAGAAGTTTCACCAAAAGAAAAAGGAGTTGAAAAAATATCAATTCAAACCAACCTGGTCAGATGAGTGTGATATTTTGGAAAACTTCAAGCCAATGGACTTTTCAACTCTTGATGGTATAAAAGCACCAAAAGCACTGGTGATCCCTATCAAAGACTTGCCAGCAGAGGTTACATCATCTGCTCTCAAAAAGTCTGATAGGAAAAGGAAGGAAAAGGTTAAACACTTGTTTTGTAAATTTTGTGAAAAGAGAAATCATGATACACCAGATTGTTTCCTTTTTGAAAGCTAATGATATAAAGCAGATTGTATGGAAAGATTAAGGAAGAAGTATACGTTTGTCAACCTCCTGGATTTGAGGATCATTTCCATTCTATCATGTCTACAGGTTAAACAAAGCACTGAATGGTCTAAAACAAGCACCAAGAGCCTGGTATGAAACTATATCCACTTTTCTCTTATCCATTGGTTTTACCAGAGGTAGGATTGACAAAACCCTATTTTTAAAATGGAAAGGAAAAGATTTGATGCTTGTCCAAATTTATGTGGATGCCATCATTTTTGGATCCACATGCCCTGCCATGTGTGAAGAGTTCAGAAAACTCATGGCAACAGAGTTTGAGATTAGTGCAATGGGTGAGTTACAATGTTTTCTTGGTTTACAAGTCAAACAAATGCAAAAAGGCACTTTCATTCATCAAAATAAGTATGTAAAAGAACTATTTAAGAAATTTGATATGAATGATTGTAAACCTTGCAGCACACCCATGGCAACATCCAAGCTAGTCACTGTAGATGGCAGAGATGACCTTGTTGATCAAACATTGTATAGAAGCATGATTGGGTTATTATTGTACCTAACTGCATCAAAGCCAGACATTATGTTTGCCACATGTGTCTGTGCTAGATCACAGTCAATGCTAAGAAAATCATATCTTATTGCAGTAAAAAGGATATTCAGATACATAAAAGGTGCTCCCACACTTGGTATCTGGTATCCAGCTAATGGTAAAATTGAGCTTGCAGGATATTCTGATAGTGACTTTGCTAGATGTAAAATAACAAGGAAGTCCACATCTGGAGGAGCCCAATTCCTAGGAGATTGCTTAGTGTCTTGGCAAAGTAAAAAGCAAGTTGCAGTATCCACATCCATTGCTGAAGCAGAGTATATAGCTGCTGCAAGTTGCACTGCTCAAATTTTGTGGCTTCAAAATCAACTCTTGGATTTTGGTGTGACTGCCTTGAGGACTCTTCTCAAAATTGATAGTCAACCAGCAGAAAACATCATCAAAAATCCAGTTTCACTTTCCACCACCAAGCACATTGACATCAGACATCACTTTGTGAGGGATTGCTATGAAAAAGGTATGATTTCTTTACAACATGTCCATAACAAGGATCAACTAGCAGATGTGTTGACAAAAGCACTTGATGCTTCCACATTTGACAGTTTGATATCTAGGCTTGGAATGCTAAGCATGGATTAAAAACAACTTGTCTTGTGATTCATGTATAAATAGCAATAAAATGTTTTTAGAAAATCCGAAATTCATCCTTAAAAATAGTTAAAATTGAATTTTTCAATAAAATCCTTAAAGTTCGTTCAAAGCTCTGATAGCACAAAAACACTGTTGTTTTGAAAATCTATCCACTGCTGCAAACCTCTGCTAATATTAATTTGGTCCATACCACTGGTAGTCCTGCTCTAACAGTGGTAGCCAAACAACTGTATTCCATTGCCAAACAGAGGTTACACGTGGACAGATGTTATTCGACAAAGGCTAAAGTAACCTCATCCGCTGATGGTGTGCCCTATTCTATCACTTCCAAAGTTGGTGGCACACAACTGCAAATAAGCCCATAATCTATCTCCCAAGTCTTCATGTTAAATGATATGCAACATCTAGTATCATTTCCTTTGAGGGAGATGCAGCATGAATTCGTTGAAAGAGGTTACATCGGACAGTTGAAAGGTATGAAAATCTTCAAACCTAATTTTCCAACAGAGATGAAATTCTTCATCCGCACTTTACTTACATGTGTCTCTGCAAAAACAATTGCTTTTAACGAGATTCCATTGAACATGTAGTATCTGGGATTTGCAATTTTAACTGGTTCTGATTTTAACTTCTCCCAGGTGTTGTTCAATGATCTTGTAATTAATTTTAAAAATATTTCAAAAAGAAAACTTTCTTGATATATCCAAGATTCATGAGTGTTTACTTGCAAGATCAGATCAAATCAAACGCAAGTAAACAAGGCGCAGTTACAAACGCTGGCAACCTAAACCATGAAACATTTACAAGAATTACAAATCAAGACAAAGTTTCCAAAACAGAAGCAAAGGAGGCTGAGCCTATTTTACAAGAACAAAATGTTCAAGCTCAACCTCCAGCTGCTAAGCCTACTGCTCTAGGTGATCAGGGCATCACAACCGCTGCTCTGAAACCCACACCTAAAATCTCCAAAAAGAAACCATCAAGAGCTCCCGAAAACCCACCAAAGCCAAAAAGGGTCCTCTGGAATATGAGATCCCAGAGGTTAACCCAGTGACACCACCAAAGTCACCAACCACTACTACTACTTCTTCACAACAGATGGTAGAAAGATCTCACACCGGCTTTGAAACTCCTCCTGCATCCTCACAAAAGGATAAGGTTGTAGGCACAGGGACACCAAATTATGAAGCTCTAGGATCACTTGGTTCTATCTTCCACAGCCCCTCTCCCAGGGCAATGTCGCTTTCTACACAACCACTCTCACCAATGCCATCACTCCCACCTACCATGTTACCCTTGCTGGATGCAATAGATATTGAGCAGACATTATCCAGCACTTCTCACCAACCCATCAATGAGAATATACTTCAACCAGAAGCTGGGTCTGACTTATTTCTAAATGCTAGCCCATCAGCAACTGAAGAGGCTACATCCCTTGGGTTACATGTAACCCTTGGTAATAGTTCAACAATGGCAGCCACTACAATTGCTGAACTCCCAAGTTCTCAATTGGACAATGGTTACATAGCTAAGACCTTGTTGAAGGCAACCACTGCTGAGGCTACTACGGTAACCTCTCTCCAGTGGGAAGTCCCCAGAACCAAGACAAAGGGGCATCTAAGATTGAAGCAAGTGGTAAACCACTTGCTCATGATATCTTAGATAAAACTACCAGATTTGATAGGAGTTCAGATGATCCTATTAAGTTAGGTGATGAGCTAAAATACCAAGATTTGACAAAAAGGGTTACCAATGTTGAAACCACTGTTTGATGAGATTAAAGATCTTTTAAAACAGTTGATTACTATTAAGAGTCAACCCCCTGTTCCAACCACTGATGAGCTCAAATCTGCTATAAATCCTATCTTTCAACAAGAGAAACATTTCCTAGAGCAAAAACATAAGCATCAGATGATGGAACTCAGGAATATGATTGATGCAAGATACAATGATACTGCTGCAGATATCAAGGCAATCAAAGCCCACTTGCTCACCACCACTGGTAAATCTCCTCCTACTATCATTTTTGTAAGTCCAGATGAAGCTAAAAAGGGGGAGAAACCTTTGGGAAACAAAAAGTTGAAGATGGATGATGATAAGGCAAGGCCTATAGTGAATATCCCTAAGCCAGACGGTTCAAAGAAACCAGACTTAACTGAAGATATCTTGGGAAGGGCAAAGAAGTCCCATAAGAAGGCTGTGTTTGATGAGGTAAGGTGCTAGTTGAGAAAAAGATTGATCAGCAGTTAGAAAAGGGAAAGACTAGTACCTCAACAAAGAGGAGAACTTCTACAAAAGCAAGGCAACCAGAATCCATACCTCTCAAAACTAAAGATGCTACCAATCCAACCACAAAACCCTCTGCCTCTACAAAATCAACCACATCTTCTCACACAAAATCCATATCTATCTCATCAGATGTTACAGTAATTGTTGTGCCAACATCTGTTGACACAGCAGAGGTTGTAGCAGATGTTATTACAACCACTGCCATCCTCACTTTTCCCACTTCCACACAACAACTACCAACACCACCAAGAATTCCAAGCCATCCATCGTCACCATCAATCAGTTTCAAGAGGAGGAAAGTCACAAAGGTCATAAACGAAGAAAAGATCCATGCTCCTATGCCTCTTGCATCTGCACCAATGCTAAATCGAACCTCTTCTTTCCCAACTGCAACATCTGCTCCTTCAAAAGAAGTGATTCCTGCAGCTATAAAAGTTCCTTTTGATTTGCCTGCAGTTAAGAAAGAAATCATATCTTTCTATGCTGAAGAAGATCCAGACAAAAGACACTTCCCTTCCCTTCAAGGTTATCTAAAGCCTGCAAATATTGATCAGTATCTGGAACTCAAAGAAAAACAGGAAGAGGATATTGCTAAGAAGTTGTCCAAAGGCAAAAATGATAGAGAAGTGCAGAATCAACTTCAATTTCAATTAAGCAAAGTCCAATTACTGGAAAGATTTTCAAAGAATCTATCCAACAAGATCTCGGAAGCAGATGATAAGTTCCTAAAATAAAAATACATTTCACACATCATGGAAACAAAGAAATATGCTGCTACTAGAGCGCAGTTCAAAGATTGGTCTGTGAGTGAGCTTCAAGAAGAAAATGCAAGAATAGAAGCACAATCAAATGATCCTCAACAAACCTACATGCCTAGATTGGAACAAATACAAAAAGAATGTACCTGAAAAGATCCTGAAGCTCAGAAGAATGAAGGAAGAGCTAATTCAGAATCACTATTGGTCAAAGAACCAGGTCATGAGATGGGGGGATATAAGAGTGTTGGATACTTATAAAATGCTTGAAGCTAAAAGGAAAAAGGATCCATCAATGCCTCCCAAACCTGATTATTCCAAAGAAGATGCTGCTCTCAAAGCCCAACTTTCTAAAAAGCCTAGCTCAACATCTACCTAATCCACACTTGCCTTGCTAAAGCAAAAAAGGCAAGAGGAGATGTTTGAGAAGGTTGACAGAGAGTTTGAGGAAGTATTTATCAAAGAAGGTATCAAAAATATGATGGACTATCAAAGAGATGACAGAAGTGCCAAGTTGGCCGAAGATCTGACAAGAGTAGCTCCTTTCCTATCCTTAGCAATAAAGGCTCCTTCAAGAAAGCCTTCAGACCCAAAAATTCTAAAGTGGAAGGTCGACAAAGACACCCACGAATTGACTCTGCTCAAGTTTGATGGAAAAGCTACTAAACTATCTATGGAAGCTGCTTATGGGCTTACAGTAGAAGACTTCCATGAACTACTAAGTTTAGAGCTTTAGAAGGATGCTGATGACTTAGAATCTCTTAACTTTGAACTACAATTCAAGGGCCAAATAAAAGAATTCCTTCTGAGGAATAAAGATCAAGAATAAGGTGTTTTTGGCATCATCTATTCTAGGGGGAGATTGTTGGGATTGAACCTGTGGAAAGGAACAGATGATACAAAGTCAAAATACACCATCCGAGCTTTGGTCCAACCATCAGATGTTCTATCCTCTGATCGGCATTTACTGCATCCAATAATCATTGATTCTTATCCTCTGACAGAAGAAACTCCCAACATCTGATAGAAGATCACAAGATTAGAGGATAGCAAGCAATGCTTTGTCTAGTTTTAGTTTAATTAATGTAACAGTGCTATGCACTAGTAGTTTTAGTTTAAGCAGTAGTTATGTTTGTTAGCTGTCACTATCAATCATGACGTCACTGTTAGACGATCAGTGGTTAGATAGTTAGTATAAATAGGCGCTCAATGTAACAGTTTTACTTGTCTTCTTAAAAAGATCAATTTTGCATATCTTCTTCATTTCTTACTATCAAACGATCGTTATTGGGCTGAGGGGGAGTTTGTGAATCACATCAATAGTTTAATTACTTGAAAGCATGATGGTGATGAAAACAAATGACCGATTGATTGTTTTAAAGTTTTCCATTAATCCGCTGCACTTATTCTCTATTTTCAATCATTTTTCATTATTTGAAACAAAGACAGCAATCAATTCAAACTTAGATCCTGATAGTGTATTTTGATAGGTAAACATGTCACAACCCAAAAGTGATTAAAACGGTAAATGGGTCGAGTGTACTCACGGTTTTGCTAAGTCTTCTACTTGACAAGTTCGTGGGAGTAGTGGTTTCGATGGAGTGAACGCCGAGTTATCCTACATGAGGAAGACAAAGGCGTATGAGTATTTTGGGATAAGGATGGAGCATTCGGATTTAGGATACAAAATGTGACAAAGTATGTATTATGAAAATAGTCACTATGGTATTAGCACTTATCCTTGACACTTGTAATAATCCATAAGGATTAGGTGTGGTTTCATAGGTTCAAGACCTATAAGAATCGTTGACAAGGAACTACACACATAGTGATAAACTTATTAACTTGATAGATGCTTATTTAGTCATTATCAAGGGTTTGGTTTTAAGGATTATATTATAGTCACTAAGTATATATATAAGGTCATATAATCATGTAGGAGGTGGGAGGATGAACCATCCACTTGGTACCTCTTAGTGTCATTTAAGTCAAGTAGGAGGTGGGAGGATTAACCATCCACTTTTGAACGTCGTATGATGTTCACCACTGCACAAGTTACCATAGGTAACAAGGAGGGTCTTAGAACAAGATTAACAATAATAATAATATGAACAAGAATGTAGGGAGTGTCACCACTATACCAAGTAGCCAAGTGAACTACAACCCGGGGAGCACACATCCACACACGTTGACGGCTAGACGGGGTTGTGACACTTTAGAGCTAGCAAACTAATTGGGATAATGATGAAAAACATCAAGTGATGTGTGGACTTAGAGTTAGGATAGCCCAAGCTAACCTTCTAGTCACACCTTCAACAAGTTCTTGACTTGGCATCACTTATGAGCTTAAAGCTCTTCAAAAACAGAAAGTTTACAGTGTTAAAACACTCTTATTTACATGTTTAACAACCTTGGTTAGTCTCACTAATCATAACTTTGATTTGGAGCCCAAGAACACGAGGTTGTTTGATGAAAACATGAGTTTTGAAAGAGTTTTGATTAAAACAGAAAGTTTGGAGCCCTTTTCGGGGAACTTCCAGGTCTGAATTCTCCAAGGAGAGACCATGGAATCATGCCCAAAGAAAAACCAAGCATGTAGGAAAACGAATGGGGCAATTTCGTTGAGTATTGAGTGAGTTATGCTCACTTTAGTGTAGAGGTACAAATCTGCCAGAAAATTGGATTCAGCTACGAACTTGGAGTGTCTTGGGAGGCTGGAATATAAGAGGTACTTATAGGGAAAGGATTAGGGTTTAAGTGGGCTGGGTTTTGAATAGAATTAGTGGGTCATTAGACTTGAAACAAGCCCAAAAACCTACCCAAACAAGGGCTGATTGCAAGGCTGATTTTCGGCCTTTATATTCTTTTTTTGTTGTTGTTTAAATGTAATAAAAGGTGTATTTGAGATGCACTTTATTTAAATAAGATGTTACATGATGTTTGGTGAAATATTCATAGGTTATCAAGGTCTAAAGTGCATATTAAACATGTTTTAAAGTGCCAAAATGTGTGATAAAAATACATGTAGGTGACATATCAAAAGTAACAAGTATGTTTGATTTATGGTTAGGTATAATCAAGTGAAAACATATAACTTAATCTTGAAATCGAATAACCAAGTATTTGAATGTATGGAGATTTGAGAACTACGAATACACGATCAATGTTTACGAGTTAAACTTACGTTTAAGCGAATTATGAATCATGTATCAACCGAATGCACGTATTAATGTATAGACATGTATAAACAATGTATAAAAGATTCATTTTATTACGATCAAAGTCTTGGATTTACAATGATTTGAAAACGAGATACGATTACAAGGGAAACAAGTTTATGAAACAAAAATAGAATTACGATACAATCTTGCTAAAAAAAGAAAGCTGTAAAAAGCGAGGCGTTACATGGTGCAATAATATTTATTTTATTTGTGATTAAAGTCCAATTAAAAAATATAAAGCCCTAATGTGCAATGGTGAGTTCACGGCCCCGTTTTAAATTATGTTTTACATTTCTAGGGAGAAACACGTAAACTATTTTGAGTTAATATGATCAAAAGACGACAAAAGGAAATGTAACCGACGTTGGCCTTGAGTAAGGGCCATAAGTTACCCTAACGAGGTTTATCCATGGACATGTTCCCGCCGCTGTAATCATTAACCTCTTGGATGGAGGGCACAGGGTATATTAGGTGATCTATCGGGTTTTGACAAAGCCAAGCTTGTCGATCGGTCGCTCCGATCATTAAAGACAAGGAATATATGCTGAAAATAAGAAGATGGGAAACAACTAAGGTTTCGTTTTAATTATGGGCTCTTGGTTGCGAACACTATTTTGTATTCCTAGCTAGTTTACGATGTTACATGTCGATCTAATGTTATTGTTTCACAACCATGGTATTTAAAGTTTTGTATTATTTAATTAAATTTGTTTACATTGTCTTAGGTTAAACGGAAAACGTAACATAAATTAAACTGTCTTTCTTGATTTTAAGTCACTAAGGCCCAAGTTTGCCCTAAGTGTAGCATGCTCAACCTCATACATTCGCTCCTGAAACCTATATGAAAATAAATACGTCAGGTTAAAAATGCCTGTGAGTAGCATAGATTTCGTGATGATGATTCATGGCTTTGAATGTTTAAAAGAAATATTTAACTATACAAAAATAGCCATGAACCGTTATAAAATGTTTCTTTTATGAAACCATGTGAAAATCAATGATTTAAAGAAATAATGCAAGGTGAAATTAATAACCAAAATATGTCATGTATTGTATAAACGTGTCATGAAATAAGCAATGTTTTTGTGTTGACCAAATCGTCATGTGAAAACCAATGTCATGTATAAACCAATGTCTTGTGTAAACCAATGTCTTTGTATAACCAAAAAGTCTTGTATAAAACAATGTCTTTGAATAAACAAAGGTTTTGTTTAAATCAAAAGTTATGTCTTATAAACCATCACTTTTATTGTAAAAACATATATTAGGATTGTTGGCGAATACATTCAAACCTTGTTGACTGAAGGATAAACCCTTATAAAGATAAAGGTTTATCAAATATTCATCGGATTCTCTCATTCCCTAAAGTCACTTCAAAACAAACCAAGGAAGCAGGTACGTGATTGTCAATCCTATGGTACCATTACCTACTACCAGTTAGCGAGATCAATGTTAATGAATGTATCATTTTGTATTCAACGCACCAATATGTCTTGAACAATGTAAGCATGTCATGAAAATGTTTTTAAAACCATGTACTTGGCATACTAAGTCAATATACAAAGCAAAAATGTCTTTGAAATCATGTACTAGGTATGCTAAGTCAACATACGTAGTAAAAATGTCTTTGAAATCGTGTACTAGGTATGCTAAGTCAACATACGAAGTAAAAATGTCTTTGATATCATGTACTAGGTATGCTAAGTCAACATATGAAGCAAAATGTCTTTGAAATCATGTACTAGATAAGCAAAACATGTATAATGTCATGAAAACGAGAAAGTAGTGATAGGCACATATGAATCACCCCAAAACATTTAAAAACGTAAAAGAGGGGGCTATATACTCACTTGAGATTGCATATAAATCTTGTATGAATGATCAAACAAAACTCAAGAGATCAAGGATTCAAGTGGCTCCTAATATTGGATAACTATGTTAATAAGTCGGGACTTAAATTAGAGGATTGGATAGAATGAAGTTTAAAAAATCAAATGATTTTTGGAACTCATATGGCATGATTTAATAAACTTAACATTCTGATTTGAAAGTGATTCTAAGTGCTTTTGACCCGTTATGACTCGTCAAGGTAGTTTACGCTACTTTAACGGGTCATTTGAGTAAACACGTGTTTGGATGGTTAAACATGTCCTATGATAAGTCTTAAATGCCCAAACATATTTGAAAATGTTACAACATCAGTTTATCTGTCAAAAGTTTGATTACATATGCTTAAAATGAAATTATACGCAAAAAGGGGCATTTTGGTCAATTTTAATAATATAAGAACGACTTATCGTATCCGTAACCAAACAATGTGACCATAAAGTATAACCTTAGTAGGTTATTCCCTATGAAAATATGGTCACATACATGTGTTTGGTCGGATCCTATGATCGACCAAACGGGTCAGATTCGAAAGTCAAAGCGGTGGTCAAGACCGCTCGACTTACAAGACCCTAAATAAGCACTATAACTAGAAATGACGTGTTAGACATGTCAAAACATGTCTAACTAGGTTATAAAAAATGATTGGGTATCAAAACCCGAAAATAGTTTCGTCGTAAAATACACATAATTCGCATCTTTGACCGAAACTTTGACTCGTCACTTCGACTAGTAAACGTGGTAATCAGAAGGTGAAATTGCTACGGAATATAAACTTCATTATTATGATCACGTTGCAAAGTTCAATTGAACTTTGACTTGACTAAAAATGGTCAGAACCGATAGTCAAACAGCAAGTCAAACTGTTTGACTTTTAGCTCAAAATAAGCTAAAATAATGAACAAGACTAGGAAAGAACACTTACTTGTGTTCAAGGAAGGCTTAGAACTTCAGTAGGAGGCCTCTATAAGTAGAAGAAAGCTCCAATAGAAGAGAGAAAGAAGAAATGAAGGTGCAAGTGAAAATGGTGGATGAACAAGGCTATTTATAGTGATCATGCCAAGTGTCCCATGAGGTGTTATTGACTGATGAGTGTCATCACACATGTCTAAAGTAGGTGAATTGGTGGAAAAATCGCGAGCTTGGAGGCCAAGGAATGAACAAGAGCTTGACAGCAAAGCTATTGTGTTGGGGGTCTTTACGGACCGTATGGACTTGTGCTTACGATTCGTAAGCCCTTGAGTTGGCACTAAGTTTGAAAGTTTGGCAGCTTTGGCCCTATGGACTTGAATTTTCACATTTCGTCACTTTTAACCCCTTTTAACCTAATTTTAGGCTTTATAAAGGTGTTAAGGCATATGTAACTTGGATTTTGCCCGAAAATGTCATGGATGTCGGTTCATTCGGTTGTATGGTTACGCATTCGTGAAAATACGTAGAACGCTTAAACGAATGCGGAAATGATCGAAATTGCAAATCGTTGTGCAACTTTTCATTTTTATCAATAAAATACAAGAATTTTTGGATGTCTACACAAGGTCCGTAAGTTTGTCGCAAATAGTCCCTAAGGTCGAATAAGCATGTTTTTGCCATACCGAACCCTTCAAAACTTATTTCTAAGTTATGTAAAGGGTATTTAGGGTATGTTTAGCTTATGTCCTTGTCCCGGAGTATATGTTGCATTAAACTGGTTACATTTGCGTACCGATTTACGATTTCACTTCCAGAAAAGGTTTGAAAGATCGAAATTAAACAAAGATTGAAAATGCACGAAACTTATAAATTTATACAAATCTTGGAAATTAAACACAAGGTTTCGTTGATCATGAAATTGTTCGAAATTGTATGATTGAAAGACACAACTGTCACAGTTATCATGTTTTTCAAAATGGAAACAAAAATAAATAATTTGATATTTATAAAGAAGTTGTTGATGCATATGTCTGTTGCCTACGTCATCATATTACGTCGAGTATGTGTTTCGGAGCGAAACGTTAAGTTTATGTGTGATATAAGACAAGTTCGCCCGAACTTGTAGAGCACATGAACAAGTTCGCCCGAACTTGGTCATGTCACATTTCGGGCGAACTTGTATTAGTATATATAGGTGACTTGACTTTTCATTTGTAAGATTGAGAGATTTTGTCACGGCAGAGGTGAAGCTCTGTCCAAGTGTTCCAGGATCTGTAACGTCTACAAAACAGTGATTAAACATTAACAAACATGTATCCAATGTCGCCTATGGAAACGGATTCCACACGTTTACCTTAGGTTTGCCAAATTAGGACCAGAACGATCCGTACAACGGACCTACAAGTGGTATCAGAGCAGGATTGGCCTAATTTGAAGACATTGGACATAGAACTTCAAATCTTCTACACATTTCTTTTTTTTTTAAACTTTTCTTGGACATTACACAGACGAAATTGACTGATTTTCAAGTATAATACGTAAAATCCATAATAGTAAAACCCTTGAAAGATCAGAGCTTAAAACAAACAAATTCATGTCGAAAATTTGAAAAAACCATGTTTGAAAACAAATGTTTGCTCGAACTTATCATCAAGTTCGCTCGAACTTGACTGAAAAATTCACTTTTTGAGTGATTTTTCATCAAGTTCGCCCGAACTTGATTAATTTTTCAAAGATTTTCACACAAGTCCGCTCGAACTTGTCAAAATTTGATCAAGTTCGGCCGAAATTGACACTTTTTGTTGAAAATTGATACAAGTTCGCCCGAACTTGTCCAAATTTCAACAAGTTCGCCTGAATTTGTCAAATAGTATACAAGTTCGCTCAAACTTGTCAAGAAGGGTACAAGTTCGCCTGAACTTGTCCATTACAAGTTCGCCTGAACTTGTCCATTACAAGTTCGCCCGAAGTTGTCCAAGGTTTCTAAAAAAAGGCATGAAAATTCAAAAAAACGTCTTGGACATCATATATCGTTAGATTCGTATCGACGAGACGAGTTTAAAGCTCTAATCTGCTAAAAACAGTTTTCGGAAAATTTTAAACATGTTTAGCAAACCAATACGTTAATATTGTCGATTAAGAAGTCAAATTTTACTAAAATTGTCTGTTTGCTTATCATTTTTCAAGTGTTTTTGAACGATAGATAATTTTGGAAAATGACATGGGGTCCGTGAAGCCGTCAAAGTTGATGAGTATGGATGAGTATGAAAGCTCGAAAGAAAAATTCGAGAACTGGAAACGAAATTTCTTCTACGAGAATGTTCATGAGAAGAAGATGATCAGCTTGTTACAGCAATCGATAAATGAAGATATCTTGATTCTACTACCAGAATGTGATACAGCACAGAAGTTGTGGAATGCTCTACGTGCTAAATATTTGGATAGTGTTGAGATGATTAAGAGCAAAAAAATTCAAATCATGAAAGAGTTTGACATCTTCACAATGCTGAAAGGCGAGTCAATGAAACAAATGATAAAGTGATTTTGTCATTTGAAAGTGCAGATGAGAAGGCATGGTCTTGATAAGACAGAAGCAGAGTATATTGACAAATTGGCTGATGCTCTTCCGAAAGGTGAATGGACAAAATACTTGATCGTATTAAAGGAAAGTCCAAGTTGGCAATTTTTCAAGCTTTCTACTTTCATCGACAAGTTAGAGAAATATGAAGTGGAATTGCTAAATAAATCTGAACTTGTCAGTAATCAAAGGAATGATCAGGTAAAGAGAGAAGAGAATGTAGTGGTTAAAAACTGTGAAGCACAACTTTCAAGTACATCTACAATGGATTTTCAAGTTTTAAACCAATCTGCCCAGTTTATGATGTAGATAACTATCGGGCAGATAATGCCAAACTCTTGAGTGAGATTGAGAGTTTGACATTAGAAAATAAAAAATTAAAAGAAAATGAAAAGAATTTTGAAAACAAAATAAAAATTTTAGAAATCGAAAAATTACAAATGGTAGTAGATTTTCAAAATGAAAAAAAATGTTTAAAAATGAAAAAAATGTTTTTGAAAAATTAAATATAGAAAATCAGAAAGCAATAAATTCTCATATTGAGAAAATTGCTCAACTTGAAAAAGAAGTTGAGACTGTTAAAAATAAAGTTGTTAATTGAGAAAAGTTATTGAAAGGTTTTATGACTTCCTCATTAAAGTTAGATCATATATGTCCAAAACCAATCAATGTTAATAAAAAGAAAACCCCAATAAGTGACAATGTCATAATTGAAGATTGTAATGATAATACCGATGATGAAAGAGCTAAAAATGATAAACATGAAATATTTTTAAAACTAAAAGAAAATTTTCAAGAAACTGTTCTACAATCTACTGAAAAAGGTGAATGCTCAACGCAAAAACATTCTAAGCAGAATGGAGAACGAAAACAAAAGGAAAAACAAAGTTCTAAAAATTCTAAAAATTTTCAAAAGAAAAATAAAAGCTCATCGGTACGATCATCCAATCGTTATAAAAATTCAAAACAATTTGAAAAACAAAACTTTGTAAATAAGTGGTGCAGGTCGGACCACAGTGCTTCAACGTCAAATCAAAGTTACAGACGAAGCAGGAAAGATGGCTACCACACGTCAAATCAGTGTGATGATTTGAGTCTATGGTTTCATAGAAAACGATATGATTAAAGGGTGTGTCATATATGTGGGGTAACTGGACACATTGCTAAAAAATGTCTACAAATTAAATCTAAACATGTTCATACTGATAAGAAAAATTCTAAAGATTTGAAAATATCAACCAGTTATTACTAGTTTTCAAATTTGATACTGGTGAATCCTCGAATAGTAATGAACAAATAGTTTCTACATTGTATTTCATACAGGCTTTAATGAAAAATCAAACATGGTTGGTGAAACAGAAAGAATTTACACAATCAGTGAAATTGAAAGTTTAGAGAATTTTTCGAAACTTGAGAAAGTCCAAAATAAACCTGATTGTGAAACGAAAGTTAAAATTAAGGTTGAAGAAATAACGCCTAAGGCTAAAAATGCTTGGGTGTCACTATTCAACTAATTGTTTGAATTTTTGTGCAGGAGCTTCCGAGGAGAATGTAAATTACTGAGAATGGAGTTCCATGGCACAGATTGAAGACGAAGGGCCGGGTTAACACGTTTTATATAAAGGTCATTTTTACAAAATTTGAAACTCAAATAACGTTTACTTTATAATTTTTGAAAATTTTTCGAGAAAATTTTTCGAAAAACATGTTTCAATAACGTTTACTTGAAAGTTTTACAAATTTTTGAAGAAAATTTGAAAACTATCACAGAATCCTCACTGTTGAACAGACAAAACTCAGGGATATAAATTTTTTATAAACAAAAAAGTGTCAAGGTTTTTGTCATTATGAGAGGGAGAGTGCTTAAAAAAATTGTGAAGCAGTAATGGATGACGAATTGAAGTGATTCTCATCGGTTGGTCAATGTTTTTCCATAAATAAAAAAATATCGAAAAATATGTTTTTGAATTTTAGGGGGAGAAAAAATTTTCAGAAAATCCAAAAACATATTAAATACGAAAAGTACAAAAACACGAAAAAGGCAAAAAGAGTTTTGTGTCACAAAGGAAATGATAGTACATCAGTGGACTATCACAGTATGCTAAAGAATTATAAAGTTTAAAAAGTGATAAACAAGTCTTACTGTGGATGTGTCGATAGGCTTTACACGTTCAGTAAATTGTTTATGAGATATAAACTAAATTTTAACAAATGCTTAAACTTGTGGATTAACATCTCTCGGGTATATGGACTTAGTACTCTGAAATTTCGTTTGAGAGATTGTCTGATTCTGAGATACGAGGTCTTTATAGATGATTGATATCCGGGGTATTATACAAGTTCTTCCGATTTTGCGTAAGCAATGGCCTAGAACTTCTATAATGATTTTGCAAAAATCCCCTAAAACTGCATTCAATTGAAAATATCGAAAGATACTACAATTGCAGTACAATAAGATTCCATTTTGGAACACCACCTTATAAGTCGAGCCTTCATCTCTTTGTCGATACGATGGTATTAACCTGAGCTCTCAAGGTCTCCCATAACCCAGTTACAGATATCAATTACGCTATACTCATCTGTAAGATGAAATCTAGGGAATCTTGATGCGGGAGTATATTCTGAGATGGGAACCATAGTTAAGTCAAGTTTCATAATTCTAACTAAAATATCTTGGAACAATTGAGAAATGTGTCGAAGTTTAAGTGGACAAATATTTCGACAATCTAGGTAAACGAGTTTAAAACTTAAAGTCTCAAAAGGTCAATGTAGGAACTTCCACGATTAGCACGGGAACCTAAATTTGTTATCTATTGTATGATTAGGCGGAAACTAATGACAAGCTAACCATATAACAAGAATTACTCATTTAAATGTTGTTTTCATTGATCTAAAGTTCAATACATTCGAGAACCGGATCCGACAGAGCTTCGCCGTCTCTGTGCCAAAATCTCTCCTCCTATTACAAATGAAATCCCAAGGCACCTATATATAGAGATGCAAGTTCGCTGATGAAGACATGAAAAGCGGTAAGTTCGCCCGAACTTGACCTAGTCAAGTTTGGCCGAACTTGGCTTCTCACCTACAATCATGGGCGAACTTGACTCAAACTTATCTTAAATATGCCTCGTTTCTAACAGATTAAGCCCTATACACTCAGACTCGATACATAATGACATAGGCAATAGACATATGCACCAACAGACTCCCACTTGGATGTTGCCGCAATCATTTTGACATTTACAATCTTCTAAGTCTTTCGATCTTTAGTTCGTGAATAAACTTTAACATCTTGATCTTTATATCCTCTTTCTCTTTCTTTGAGCTTTGTTTTGATAAACTTTTAATCAACATGCTCCCCCTAGCTTTAAGTTTTAGTCTCAGACTCCCCTTTGATTAGATCTTTAGACTTCATATTCCCCTAGCTTGGAGCTTTCTGAAATCTTTTGACAATGATTTATCCAGCTCCCCCTCAAACTTTATTACTTGTCTAAATAAATGTTGACATTCAAATAAACATTTCAGATTCACTGTTTTAAAATTTTATACTATCAGCATTTCAAACTTTAATCTTCAATTCAATCTTTTCAAAAACGTTAATTGTTTCAAGTTCAACTTAATGACCTTGAATACAATTTACATTTAAGACCTTCAACTTTCACATTTTCATTATTTGATTTGTAAAAATCCACATAGTTGTTCAAGTACAAGTTAATGACCTTGATTAACCAAATATATCAACCAAGTCCAAATTAATGACCTCAGTTTGAAAAACCGTTATGAACAATCTGATTTGAAAGTTTCAAATTAATGAACTTTTAAAAATTTATCAGATTTTCTTACCAGACTTTGAAGATCCGTTCTCCGACATTGGTTCGTTGAAACTAATGTAGAAACAAAATCTTTTTGTATTTAAGAAAGTTTATGCTAAAACACACTGGAAATCTTTTGTTTTATCTTTGAAAAGCAAGTACAGTATTTACAGAAATTTTTAACAAGTAAAGTAAACTATGTACAAACATATTTACAGACATATTTTTGTGAATTCGTGTCTGAGGATCATATCAGTTGATTGAGACATATCACCAGTACCATTGACCTTTTTTAAAGACTTTAAGTTTTAAACTTGTTTACCTAGATTGTCGATATGTTTGTCCACTTAAACTTCATCATGTTTATCAATTGTTCCAAGATATGTTAGGTAAGAATTATGAAACTTGACTTAACTATGGTTCTCACCTCTTGAATATACTCCCGAATCCAGATTTCCTAGATTTCATCTTACAGGTGAGTATAGCGTAATTGATATCTGTATTTGGGTTATGCGTGGCCTTGAGAGCTCAGGTTAGTACTACCGTACCGACAAAGAGATGAAGGCTCGTCTTTAAGGTGTGTTCCACTTAAGGAATCTTTTAAGCATTGCAAATGATTAGATCTTTCGATTCTTTTCAAGTTTTGCATGCAATTTGGGGTTTTTAGCAAAAGCATTGTAGAACTTCTAGGCTATTGCTTCCGCAAAATCAGAAGAACTTGTATAATACCCCAGATATCAACTATCTATAAAGACCTCATATCTCAGAATTAGGCAACCCTTCAATCGAAATTTCGGAGTACTAAGTCCATATATCCAAGATGTGTTAATCCACAAGATTAAGCAGTTGTAAAATTTAATTTATATCCCGGAAACAATCTAGTGAACGTGTAAATCCTATCGACACATCCACAGTAAGACTTGTTTATCACTTTTAAACTTTACAATTCTTTAGCATACTGTGATAGTCCACTGATGTACTATCATTTCCTTTTTGACAACCAAATTCTTTTTGTCTTTTTCAATGTTTTTGTACTTTTTGAATTTTTCAAATGTTTTTGGATTTTCAACTATTTCATATGTTTTGGATTTTTCTAAAAATTTTCAAATTTTCTTACTCCCACTAAAATCAAAAACATATTTTTGGATTTTAGATTTATAGAAATTCTTCTAAAAATGTAACAAACCAATGAGGATCACGAGAACTCGTCGTCCGATCCTTTTTTCATCTACTGCATCATCACCTGTCAGCAGAACAAACCATTAATCTTTGATAACATCAACTTGTAGAAATCACTTGTAAGAACCACTTTTAGGAAATCAATTTTTAATTGATTTTTCAATGTAACAATCAGTGTTCTGTTTAACGGTGTGGATTTTCTCAAAAATTTTTAAAACTTTCTTTTTCAACCACTTGTGATTTCAAAAAACGTCAAAGATTATGACTTTTTAGATAAGTTAAAAACTCATGGAGCTCCGTTATCCTGTATCAACTTTGATAGAGTGGATCTTGGGACTCCTGCACATGAAACAACTATTTGAAAAATGAAACTCAAACCTTTTTGGTTTTGGGTTTGTACTGATAAGCATCATATCCATATTCTAACTCTTCATCATAATCAAAATCTTCATCAAACATTTCGTCCAATGTCGATTCTGAAAACGTTTTGACTTTTTCCTTCTTTGTCTGTTTAACTACTGACTCGGTTGATTTGACATTTTCAGTTTTATCAGCAACAAACTTTGGTTTTTCTGATAATGAAAGCCTTTTCTTAGCAACCCATGATTGTAGCTTGCTTCTCGCTTTCTTGATATAGAACCTAGAATCTTTGATTTCATTAAACCTTGAAGTTTCACCTTTTTCAAATGTTGAGTTTTCAAACTTTGTCACAGTTTTAGGTTTCACTTCTTGTTTAGATTCATAGTTTCTATTTGACTCTGAGACAGATTTTACAATCTCTGATTGTTTTTGCTTTTCATCTTTTGATTCAGTTTTTCTTCGAGAAAACACAGGCTTTAGATTCAGACACTTGCGAGCAATATGTCCAACAATATTGCATTTAAAGCAAGTCCGGTTATCAAAAACATTTCCACTAGTGGGTTTTACTCCACTTGTGGACTTGGTTTTAGCCTTGTCCCAAAGTTCTTTCTCTTTCTTGAATTCATCATTTGATTTCTTACCAATCATACCTTCTTCTTGAACCGTATTTGTCCCATACACAAACTTCATGTATTTACCTTTGTATTCATGAAATGGCGACTTCTGATTCCTTCTTGGTCTTCTTCACTTTCCTCCAAACCCAATCCTGCTCTCAGGAAAATCACCACCAAACTTTCGATAATTGTTAGCATTCCTTTTGGGTTTTGAGTAAAATCTTTTCTCGTTTTTCTCAAGATCATCTGATGAAACTTCCACAAGTTTGAAAAACTTATCAATTTGATCTTCTTTCATGTTCCGAATCGGAAAACTATCATCGAAATATAATCTATCAGATTCCTTAATCTTGTACATAACAACATTAGGATCATCACTTAGATCATGTTCTGATGATGTATCATCATCTTCAGATTGTGATTCCGAGTGTTTCGAACTTGATTTGGCGCTTTCAGAGCTGCCGTCATCAGAATCATTTCCCAACACGTTTTTAACCACCGCTTCATTGTCATCATTTGATTTTGTAAAGTCTACGTCAATGTTCTCAGACAATTTATTTTTCTTATCTGACAAAATAAGTAGATTAAATGCCTTTTCAATCTCATCATCTTTCTTGCATGAATAACTTGCAAGAAATGGTGGAGGAACACATCCGTACTCTTTACACTTTGATTTCTCACCATTTTCCTCTGATTTAATCGTAGGTAAAATGTGATCAATGACATACGCATTTGTGGTGTAACTCTTTAGAAGCTGTCTTACCCGTTCCGTTTCAATTTTCATGTTGTCAAACTCACGCTTTGTTTCAGCAATTGTATTAATGTATATGTTAATTGCCTTTTGTTTCTCAATTACTGTAGCATTTAACATTTTTACATTAGCGTTAAGCTCACTATTAGCATGTTCAACATATTTATATTTGCTTGATATTTTGTCATAAACTTCTTTTATGGTTCTGTAATCATAACGAAAGTTTTCGTTGTGTACAGTCAATTCTCTTATGACTTTGACTTTATCAAGACACGGTTCACAAGGACTTGCGCACTTTGTGCAAGGTTTTTCAACCTCCACAACTTTCACAACTTCCTTCTCAGACACACACTTACCTTAGCCTTTACCTTTTCTGCGTCTGCTTTCAAAGCTTCTTGTTTCTGCATCTCAAGATAAGCTAACTCTTCTTCCTCAGCTCTCTGTCTATATCCTTCTAGAATGGCATTTTCCAAAGCAGCATCGACATACAATGTATCAGATTCATTCACTACCTCTGCCATCATAGCAACACCAGTTTTCTTTCCGATGTATCTATTCCAGTCAAAACCATCTTCTTCATGAGTAACAACAAGAGCTTGTTCGGTTGTCTTTGAAGATTTATCTTCTACTTCGACTTGTGTTCTTTTCGGATATGGCTTGTATTGAAGAGCTTTCTTGTAGTGCTCATTGTTGTTGCTGAAAGGATTTTGGTTTCCACTTGCTTCTTGATTATTGCATTCACGTTTGAAGTGTCCCTTTTGTCGACACCTGAAGCATGTGACTATAGTCTTGTCAAATCCAAGCTTGTTGCTTGAGTTATCAATATCCCTTCCAGTGAGTGCCACAAATTTAGAAACTCTTCTGATGATAGATGCAAGGCTCCACTTGATATCCATCAGTTCCAACTCTTCTTCATCCACCTGATCATAATCTTTGGCGGTCATCTCTGGATTACCGATCTTTCCAGCAACGAGACTTTCATATGATTCGAGGACAGTAGCAAGAAGTGCTATGTGCTGTTTGGCCACCTTTTCAGGAAACACATTCTTCAAATCAACTGCTATGTTGCACTGGAAAACATTTGAATCAGAATTGGCTTGGCTTGTCTGATTTTGAAATGATGAGCTTGAACTAGCACTTGTGTAACCAGCATATGGAGAACCTTGATTTGGAGAAGTATTTGTATTTGCATTAAATGCTGTTTGGATTTTCGGGCTTCGAATCGGAGTATCAGGAATACCTCCTTTATAATAGACACCGACATCTTGAACAACATTAGCATTCTTTGATTTAGCAATCCTCATTAACTCCATTTCATCACCTTCCAATTTGTCTATGAAGGATGACAACTTTAAATGTCTCCAAGATGGACTATTCTTCAGAATCGTCAAATATGTTGTCCATTCTCCTTCTGGAAGTGCATCGGCCAACTTTTCAATTTCCTCTTCATTAGATCTTTTGATATCATGTCTCCGCATTTGGACCATGAGGTGACAGTATGTATCGATCATCTGCTTCATTGTTTCTCCTTTAATCATCGTGAAGATCTCGAATTCTTTCTTGATTAAAGCCTTTTTGCTTTTGATCATTTCATCACTTCCTTTGAATTTTTCACAAAGAGAATTCCATAATTCCTACGAAGTGTCATATTCTGGCAATAATATCAAGATATCTTCCTTCACTGATTGTTGTATCAAGCTGATCATTTTCTTCTCCACAACATAGTTATCTTTGTCGGCATTTGAAAATTTATTCAGCGGAAGATCTTGATCACGCTCATCCTTGGGCCATTTGTAGCCATCCTCAACTGCAACCCAACTGTTGAATTGATTTGCTTGTATCCAATTCACAAACTTTTCTTTCCATCCTTCAAATTCATCCATGCTCATTAGCTTTGGCGGTTTAGACGTAGTACCCATTTCGTTGTCGATATTCATCTGGTTCGCCGCAAGAACATTAGCATTTGATGAAGAATCCATTTGAGAGACGAATACGTTGTGGAAATCTTCCATTTTGTCAATCCGTAGACTTATCTGAAAATACGATTAAAAACACTCGAAATTTGATTAGAAACAGATAAGTTCGGTCGAACTTGTGTGAAAACAATTTTTGATTTCAAGTTTTCACAAGTTCGGTCGAACTTATATGTCAAAGTTCAAATTTTATCACACAACCTCAAGTTCGGTCGAACTTGATGTAGTTTTGAGAAAAATTTCTTGCTTCAAGCGGGCTTGTGAGAATGATTTCAAGAAACAGGTATGTTCGGTCGAACTTATGAAAAATCAGATTTTGAGTAATCACAAGTTCGGTCGAACTTGTGAATAAGTTTTAAGAACAAATTGCAAGTTCGGTCGGACTTAAGCTTGAATTTCAAGAGAAAACTAAGTTCGGGCGAACTTAAGCAAATCTTCCCTAGAGTTATATCAAGTTCGGTCGAACTTGATACAACTTCAAGCAAAAATCAACCAGTTCGAGCGGACTTAAGCTCAAAATCTTGAAAAACTAATCAAGTTCGGTCGAACTTAGTGTTAAGTTCGGCTGAACCTTGTTTCCAAAACATGGTTTTTGCAACTTTTTGATATCAAATCGTTTAGGTTCGAAGTCCAAACTCTCATGGGTTTGTTATTAGTGTGTTTTACATGACATATTCAAAAATCACCCATTTTTGACCATGAAATCATCAAATATGTGAAAATTTTTAGAAAAATGATAGAATGGAGATGAAATAGAGAAATTCTTGTCTTGATTCCAGCAAATTTAGGTATCCAGGCTCTGATACCACTTGTAGGAACATCCACGATTAGCACGGGAACCTAAATTTGTTATCTATTGTCTGATTAGGTGGAAACTAATGACAAGTTAACCAAATAACAAGAATTACTCATTTAAATGTTGTTTTCATTGATCTAAAGTTCAATACATTCGAGAACCGGATCCAACAGAGCTTCACCGTCTCTGTGCCAAAATCTCTCCTCCTATTACAAATGAAATCCCAAGGCACCTAATATAGAGATGCAAGTTCGCTGGTGAAGACATGAAAATGGGTAAGTTCGCCCGAACTTGACCTAGTCAAGTTCGGCCGAACTTGGCTTCTCACCTACAATCATGGGCGAACTTGACTCAAACTTATGTTAAATATGCCTCGTTTCTAACAGATTAAGCCCTATACACTCAGACTCGATACATAATGACGTAGGCAACATACATATGCACAAACAGACAATGGTACTAGTGATATGTCGCAAAAACTGATATGGTCCTTTAACACAAACTCATAAGATCAATTGTACATACTTAGAGTTTGATATTCATTACATAAAAACAAAAAGATTATATTACCTTTTAGTTTTGGCCACTGATGATGAAATGCTGATTTTCAAAATCTAAAACTGCTGAACAAAAGTTTGAAAATTTCAAATTCTTCTAAATGGTTTAAAAAGTTCATTAACTTGAAACTTACATTTGAATACATGCATCAGTTTAGAGTCAAAATATTTAATCAAGATCATTAAATTGAACTTGAATCATAAATCAGATATCAAGGTCATTAATTTGGACTTGAATAACTGAGAGGGTTTAAAACTGATGAGAAGATTAAAATTTGAAATATATGTGTTTAAAAGTTTCAAAGTTTGAATCTGAAATGTTTTATTTGAAAGTTTGAGGAACTTTGAAAGAGGAAGATGATTTTAAGGGGAGCTAGATAAAAATGATGAAGATACTAGAAAGCTCAAAGCAAGGGGGAGCATGGTGATTAAAGTTTTATCAAGACAAGCTCAAGAAGAAAAGAGAAAAGGATTGTAGATGCTATGAAGATCAAGGAAGTTAATGTTATTCAAGAAATAAAGATCAAGAGAACATTAAAGACTCATGAACTTAATTGAAGAATGATGACTACGACAACATCCAAGGGGGAGTCTGTTGATGCATATGTGTGTTGCCTACGTCATCATATTAAATCGAGTCTGTGTTTCGGAGCAAAGCGTTAAGTTTATGTGTGATATAAGAAAAGTTCGCCCGAACTTGTAGAGCACATGAACAAGTTTGCCCGAACTTGGTCATGTCTTAGTTCGGGCGAACTTGTATTAGTATATATAGGTGACTTGACTTTTCATTTGTAAGATTGAGAGATTTTGTCATGATATAGGCGAAACTCTGTCCTAGTGTTTCCAGGATCTATAACGTCTACACATTAATCAAATGGTGATTAAACATTAACAAACTTGTATCCAATGTCGCTTATGCAAACGGATTCCGCATGTTTACCTTAGGTTTGCCAAATTAGGACCAGAACAATCCGTACAACGGACCTACAGAAGTAAAATCCGTGAATTCGCCAACTTTGTGTTGATATTTTAAAACGTGTTTTTAAGGTACATAAGTGGCTTCGGAGTTTGATGTGGGTTTAGGGCAACTCTTAAAATGGACGAAAATAAATGATTGTGTCATGATTCACGAGATGGGACTTTTTGAACATGAACACTTTAAACAATACATTTTGGGATGATTGTAATAACTCTTAACTATTTGTCTATTTTAAATAATTATCTATGTTTTCCCTATAATTGTTGGTTGCCAACCTCCATCACCACCATGCTTGCCTTCCGCTATGATTTTTGGGGTGCAACAGAAGTTGGTATCAGAGTCAATGGTTATAGCGAACTAGAGGTTTTCAAAATGTTTTTTTGAAAGAATATGAAAAATCTTGACTATAACCTAAGAAAGTTAAAACACTTTCAAACTCACGAAGCCCTTAGTAAACAAATGAGTATGACATGTTTGACTTATGAGAATCTTATGAGATGTCTGTTTTGTTATATGCATATGTGTTTACTTTCATGCAGAGTTGTTAATATAGTATGGATAATGTCATGCTATAGATGTCTTATGAGTCACACGCTATCACCGTATCCTTAGATGATGAGTTGGAGTTTGCCTCTGCCTCACCCACCTCTCCACTATCACCTACGCCTCCCATTGAAGTCACTGGATCGATAGAGGAATCTGAAGACAAGGACCCTAGTGATACCGAACTAGTTATCGAGACCCCCTTTGTAGAGACTCTTGTCATAGAGACTCCTGTTGTCGAGACTCACGTTGATGAGACCTCCGATGTCGCGAGACGCGCTGGGAAGGAGCCGTTGGTTGAGCCATCCAGTAACGAGGAGCCAGAGGAGGCTGAGCCCCGCCCCTCATTCTGACTCACTTACTCGAATTTTGGAGGAGCCCATACGATCTTTACACGACACAAGACAGTTGGACCGCCCAGGAAAAGGAAGTTGGCCGCAAGAGATTCGAGTCCTCCACCAAAGACAGTACTCAAAGCTATGTAGCTAGGCGATGGGGTTGGTTAACGGATCAGGTTCAGAGATGGACTGACGAGGAGTGAGTACGTCCATCATTCGAGGATGGCGAGTCATCCACCACCTCACGAGTCTTGCCGTTTACGGGACAGACCATGGATCGAACTGTACCATTACTAGCAGCACGTTGTGCTCGTCACGAGACTCGTCTTAACTCTTCGCAGGGTCGAGTAAGAGTATTGGGTCGCTGGTTTGATTCCTTGAATGATCGGGTGGATGAAGTCAAGAAGAAACATGCGACTGATGACAATGCTAGAGAGGGTATGCAGTCCCAGATCGCAGAGCTAAAGGCAAAGATGGCAGAATGAAGAAACGCATGGAAGTTGCTGAGCTTAGAGCTCAAGTGATGAGCCAGCTGATGGATATGGCCTATGAGATGATTTACGGCCCAATAGATAGGGAGGTAGTTGCATTACAGCGAGTGGACACGCTAGAGCAACGCATTGAGTCCACAGT
This sequence comes from Scalesia atractyloides, assembly GCA_947069175.1. Lineage (NCBI taxonomy): Eukaryota > Viridiplantae > Streptophyta > Magnoliopsida > Asterales > Asteraceae > Scalesia > Scalesia atractyloides. Next base: position 38,510,849 of record CAMTDV010000030.1, read on the forward strand.
GGCTTTAGCTGTTATATGCATCCTACTTGCCTCTACGGTTGTGCAGATGGGAGCCATCACCAGATTCCCACATTAGCATCATCATGTATTGGAACTAGATCAATATTTTTTGTTTGGGAACACTTGTAATGGTGAAAGCTTTTAGTTTCACCAATTTTGGTATTTTGTTTTTGAAACAATGTAACAAGTGATATTACTCCCAATTAAATATTATGGTTTATGTTTTATTTATCATGTGTGGTTGTAATACTTTTGTGGTTGATAAAATTTTGTTGATGGTCATGTTTAAATTACTAATCATACATACTTGGTTGACTTTAATATTGCGCAAATAGTATCTCATCTAATTGTAATGTTTGTTTTAGAAAGAAAACTATGCGCCCCAAATCACGAAACGTCGAGGGAACTAGTAAAGCTCTCCGCACCACTCCCGAGGAACTAGTTGTGTTAATCTCTCAGCATGTGAATGCCGCCTTGGCCCAACACGAAGCTACTAATTTTGATAACCAGACTCACGCTAATATATCACTTATAGTGCTAGTGAAGTTAAGTTACCATATTTTTACGATCTACTGATCTCTTAAAATTTGTCGATTGTTAACCTGATCAATTTACACAATTTCGAAATCTAGAAATCAAAACCAAGGTTGTTCCTACAAGACTTTTCAAGCTTGTCAACCATGATCATTTGTGGGAACTGAAGGTCCACTTGGGGTAGTGCGCTGGATTGAGAGAATGGAAGTTGTAATGGTTACTAGTAACTGTAGTGCTAAAGAACATGCTGCTTATGGTCTTTCATGGAATAATTTCAAGGGTATGTTGATGAGGGAGTATTGTCCATGAAGCGAACTGCAAAAGGTAGAAGCTGATTTCTGGAATTTGAAGATGGAAGGTGCTGAAGTCCGCGAGTATAATTCCACTTTCAAGGACATGGCCAGACTAGTACCCTACTTGGCCACGCCTGAGTACAAGCGCATTGAGCGGTACATTTGGGGCCTAGCAACTGAAATCCGTGGTTTGGTCACTTCGACAAACCCCACAACCATCAATGAGGCTACACGATTAGCATGTTCGTTAACTGATGATATGGTGCGTAAGGGTGATTTGTTCATGAGAGGAAGCACTGACAAGAAGTCTATTGGGGTAGAAAATATGGTCTGGAAGTTCTGGTAGTCGTTCTGGTAACAAGAGATGTAGAGATCAAGGCTCAAGTCAGATGTATGCCGCTAATGCAAGTAGCTCAAAGAAGAGTTCTGGTTCATCATCTAAATGCAATACTTGTAGGAATGGTCATTCAGGAGAATGCAAGAAGTGCGGAAATTGCAACAGATTCGGATACCTATGAGTGTGGTGTTGAAGCACATCTGAAGAAGAACTGTCCCAAGCTGCATAATGCAAAAGGTAGGGCGTTTGAGATGAATGCAGGAAAAGCCCGCAAAGACCCCTCTGTAGTCACGGGTACGTTTCTCGTAAACAACCATTTTGCCTTAGTACTATTTGATACTGGAGCCGATTTAGGTTTCGTTTCTAAAAGCATTGTACATTTTCTTGGCTTAAAATCAAGTAAACTTGATAATAAGTATTCGATAGAATAAGCTAAAGGTAAAGTTATAGAAACCAAAGAGGTCATTCAAGGGTGCACACTTATGTTGAAGGAACACAAATTCAACAGTGACCTTCTGCCTGTCGAGTTAGGTAGTTTTGATAACGTTGCAGGAATGGACTGGTTGACCAAGAATCACGCTGTGATCATCTGTTCTGAGAAATTGGTACGTCTACCACTCTCTAATGGAGAGATCTTAGAAGTTCAAGGTGATAGGAAGAAGGTGGATCTTAAGATCGTCAATGTCATGAAGACGCATAAGTATCTGAGTAAAGGATACCTAGCCTTTTGGCAAATGTAGTAGATACCAAGGCTGAAGAACGAAAGCTCGAAGATATCCTGATCGTATGTTATTTCCCGAAAGTTTTCCCTGAATACTTACCTGGTCTATCACCCGAGGCAGATAGAATTGAAAATTGACCTTGTACCTGGAGCAGTGCCAATAGCACGATATCCGTATCGTATAGCTCCGACGAAAATGCAAGATTTGTCCCACCACCTTCAAGAGCTGTTGGATAAAGGATTCATAAGACCAATTTTCTCGCCATGGGGAGCGCCGGTTCTGTTTGTGAAGAAGAAAGATGGATCGATTAAAATGTGTATTGATTACTGAGAACTAAACAAGCTAACTATCCAAAATCGGTACCCATTACCGAGGATTGATGATTTATTTGATCAGTTGCAAGGATCTAGCTTTTATTTGAAGATTGATCTCCGTTCCGATTACTATCAGCTAAGGATAGCCGAAGAAGACGTTCCCAAGACCGCATTTAGAACACGATACGGTCACTACGAGTTTTTGGTCATGTCGTTTGGGTTAACCAATGCACCCGCAATATTCATGGGCCACATGAATCGAGTGTGTAAACCATACCTAGATAAATTCGTGATAGTATTCATCGACGATATACTTATCTATTCACGAACTAAGGTGGAACATGAGGAACTGGTGCGTATCAAGCGTGATATGATTTTATTAATATTTTAGGTTCGTTTTACGCATTAGTCAAGTTTTAAATTTATAAAACACGATATTATACTAACACTAAACATACACTAGGGCAAGAGCACCCATTGCGAGCGTAGTATAGTGTTGGTAAGATACCGAGGTCGTTCAAGGACACAAGAGCTTTTAATACCAGTTTAGCGTCAACGTCTAATCGATACAAATTGTTTAATAAAAGTTTTGAAAGATAAAAATAAACATAAAAATGAAAAGATAAATAAAAATGAAATACAAATAGACAAGATAGAATTATTTGGATCCAACTTCTCTTTTATGTACCCTTTGATGATATTCGCACTTTCGGACTTTTTAAGAGATTCTCTTAGTTATAGGACTAGGCCCATCTTTTGAAGGTGACGTTACCCTCGGCTAAGTGGTTTGAGTTAGCAGGGATACAATCCCAACATGCCGGAATATTGAAAGACAATTAAGTAAGTTATTAATGCGAAAAGTGGTAGGCCCCTCTTTTGAATGTGACGTTACCCTCGGCCAAGTGGTTTGAGTCAGCATGGTTACAATACCAAGAGGTCGGTTTAATATATTAATAGTAGTTTACATATGAGGGGTTCAAGCTATTCGCATCCCCGCCATCCAATACCATAGGGCATTGAAGGAGGTCCTAGTAAGCTTGAACCAAGTCCTCGAAAGATCTATACACTGAACGAGACAAGAATTTTACCAAACCACCCTTCTAACCCCCTTCCTAGTAGTTAATCCGCTTTATATATACCATAAAGATACGAATGAGCAAATCAATGACATCATGAAGAAATGGTTAGGAAAATACACTTTCAACGTAAGAAACTAGCTATTAAAGTTATTAATACATACCAAATTAAAAGTAGCCGAAAGATTAAAAATCAAAAGTAATACATAAAAGATTTGTCTTCACCAAGTGATGTAAAAGATTAGCCAAGCATGGCCATTGTTTGACAAGAACTCTTTCGATCAATCTTGGATCCTAAGACTACTCTAAAGATGGAAAATGGATGATGGTGGTAGATGTTGGTGTTGTAGTGGTGGTGGAGTGGTGGCAAAGTGAGAGAAAAGTTGTTTGCCAAGGGATTCCTTTGAAGGGAACCAAGAACCCTATTTATAGTTAGAACAGAGCCCCGGCCATGGCCCCGTGTCCGCTGGGCACGGCCCTTGGCCACCTTCTTATCTTCCTTCATTTAATGCAGCTGTCAGCATAGGGTCCCACACGTCCTCGTGCCTCCTAGGCAAGGCCCCGTGATCAACTCTTTACTGTACTATCAAGATTTTGCAAATCTAAGAGTTGGCCATGGCCCGTGTCTGTGTGAGCACGGCCCGGGGTGGGCGTGGAAGCTTCCTTTTGTCTTTTCTGCAGGTGTTGGAGTTGACCACGACACATGCCTGGCTGGCCACGACCCTGTGGTCAACTTCTGTTTTCCTTGTTTTTGTTGTTGGGATGTTGCCGAGGGGTCGGGCGTGTCATATTAGTCCTTCTTCTTGTATTTTGTGTTTGTTTTAGCCGCTAATTTACTTCTTTTGTTCTTTTAAGCTCATTTGGTCATGTAAATTAAAAAGGAACAAAGAAACGGGTTTTTCCAACATTAGTACTGAAAAGGGTTTGTTTTATGCCTCGTTTGATGTAATTTATATGTTGCATTTTGTACATTAGGAACATTTGAAGCTGATTCTAGAGTTGCTAAGAAATGAGAAGTTGTATGCCAAACTCTTGAAATGCAAGTTTTGGATTCGAGTAGTGCATTTTCTCGGATACCTCATAAATGAAAAAGGCATACATGTGGATCCTGCAAAGATCGAAATAATCTAGAACTGGGAAGTGCCAAAGGTTCTTAGAGAATTTTTTTAAAATAGTGCAACCTTTAAAGTTGTTGACTCAAAAAGTGTGACATTTCTGCCTTTAAAACCATCATACGATTCTGAACAATTTCGAATCCAATGAGACCTTGTGTTTCATTCCTGGAAATTGTATAATTACGTGTAACATTCACACATTTAAGACCATGTACAATTTCGACACCTCAAAGCTTTTCTGGAAATTTTACATAAATTGTTACGCAAACGTAATCAGTATAACAAGGCGAACACTCCGGAACAATGAATAAGCTAAACATACCTTAAATATCCTTTACATAATTTAGAAGTAAGTTTTGAAGGGTTCGGTATGGCAAAAACATGCTTATGCAACTATAGGGGCTATTTTGCAAAATCTACGAAAGTATACTGATTCACGTATTTCGTAATACGGAACATGTACGCACATTCAAATTTTTTTAATCATTAAAATCTTTTACTTTAGTGATGAGAATGCAAAAATATCACTCGTTACACAATTACGATCGTTTTCGCATTAATTAAAGCGTTCGTCGTAATTAAGCAAAAAACCGTACAACCAAACGAATCGACATCCATGACATTTTTGGACATATTTCAAGTTTCCTATGCTTTAACATCCTTATAAAGCCTGAAAAAGAGATTAATGGGTATTAAAAGTGCCAAAACACGAGAATACAAGTCTAAGGGCCAAAGCGGCCAACAATTGAAACTTGCTGCCAGCTTAGGGCCTTAAGGACCGTAAGGACAACCCCATACGGTCCGTATGGGGTCCCCAGCTCAGGATAATCTTTGTTGCAACTTGGCAGCTTCACAACTCATTTCTTGGACACCAAGCATGCGATTTTGCCGCCATCACCTGCAATGGACATGTGTGATGAGAGTAATCAGTCCATAACACCTCATGGGACACTTGGCTTGATTTGGTGAGTCCAAGATCACTATAAATAGCCATGAAGTTAACCATAATTCCTTGCTCAATTCTCTTCTTTCTCATCTATGATCTAAGTCGGAGTTACTACCACTTGTGGAGGCCTCCCATGTGAGCTTTCTTCTTCCTTGAACACAAGTAAGTGTTCCATCCTAGTCTTGTTCATTATTTTTGGCTATTTTGAGCCAAAAGTCAAACAGTTTGACTTTTGGTTCTGACCATTTTTGGTCAAGTCCAAGTTCAATTGAACTTTGCAACGTGATCGTAATCACAAAGGTTATAATCCCTTGAAATTATACCTACTGATTACCACGTTTACTAGTCGAAGTGACAAGTCAAAGTTTCGGTCAAAAATGCGCATTTTATGCATTTTACGACGGAACTATTTTCAGGTATAAAAACACTAAGTTTAGATACCAAATCAGTTTTATAAATTAGTTAGACATGTTTTGACATGTCTAAATCGTCATTTCTAGTTTAATGCTTATTTAGGGACGTAAGTCGAGCGTTCTTGACCACCACTTTTGGTCGATCTTAGGATCCGACCAAACACATATTTGTGACCATAGTTGTATAGGGAATAACCTACTGAGGTTATACCTTATGGTCACGTCGTTTGGTTAGTATTATGATAAGTCGCTTATTATGCCTTTAATAATGACCAAAACGCCCTTTTTGCGCATAAATCAATTTAAGCATATGTAATCAAATTTTTGGCATATAAACTAATGTTATAACATTTTCAAACATGTTTCGGTATTTAAGACTTATCATAGGATATATCTAACCATCCGAACACATATTTACGTAAACGTCCCGTCAAAGTAGCATAAACTACCTTAACGGGTCAAAAGCACTTAGGATCCATTCCAAATCAGAATGTTAAGCTCATAAACCATATCATATGAGTTTGAACACTCGATTGGTTTGTAAGACTTCATTCTACCCGATCTCCCGTTTTATGTCCCGACTTATTTTCATGTTATCCGACTCATTAGGACACACTTGATTCCTTGATCTTTGGGCTTTGTTCACACATTCATACAAGGCGTATACGCAATCCCAAGTGAGTACACAGTCCCCTCTTTTATGTTTTGCAAATGTTTTGGGGTGTTTATATGTGCTAAACCGAATTTAAGTTTTCACAACAAAGTCTATGGTTTATATAAAACATGAAAATTTCAATAATGTGAACGAACTTGTTGGTGCGTTATCCATAACACGAATGACATTCATTAATATTGTCCAAGCCGACTAGTAGTAAGTTATGGTACCATAGGACTGACAATCCCATCACTAGGCTATTCACTAGAAATTGGTGGGTAGTTCGGGAAGCGACAGAAACTGTTTCTGATTAACAAATCATTCATTGATTTGTTAGTCTTATTAAAGAGATCTTTTAGGGTCTATTAAAGATACCCTTGAGGTATAGTCAATACAGGGTTGAATGTGTTCATTAAAAAACGACCAAAAGTTTTCACAATTTAAACACGAACAATTAACTGATGACATGGATGATTAGTTTATGACACAGACAATGGTTTATGACACGAACAATGGTTTATGATACATACAATGGTTTATAACACAAAGAATTGGTTTATAACAAGGAAAAATGGTTTTGAACAATGACATACAATGATTTTGACTTAACGATATAAACCATACAATGTTTTCTTTTAAATCGACTTATTACTCGGTTTTAGAAAAGAAAAGTTTTCGGTCAAGATTCATGGCTACAAGGTTTTCTTTTACTTATATGAACTTATTAAGTTGAGTAACTTGTTAAGTTGATTAATTATATTGCAAAAAAAATCAAACACTTTTGATTTCAAGGTTCATACTCGTCGACTCTCGAAGTCGGACGAGGTTTTGCAATATGAATACAAAGCCATGAATTTGACACACAAAACCTATGTTACTCGCAGGCCTTAGTTGTGACATCCCGGTTTTTCACACATCTTAAACGCACTACTTCACGGTTATTCGTTCCTACGCTAAATTGATTCGGAGACTTAAATTGCACGCTCGAAATAATTACGATAATTTCGTGTACTTGTCAAATGAATTACGTGCTACGTATTAAACGTTTATAAGTTGGAGAGTTATTATGTGATGTTCCGACTTCGTGATTTGTTTTAGTGGTAAAATGTAGATATAATAAATAGATAAATGAATCGAACCGAGCCGCGAAACGAATAGACCTCACTTCTTTGCGACTCAAGTAGTTAATCGAAACTTGAGGACCAAGTTGTAGACCCAAACCGACCCACCCGAACCCCCTTGCGGCCGCGAACACCCCAAACCGCAAACCCTTCCCTTTTCCCTTTACCCCTTACGATATTTATACACATACATGCATGTGCATTGCTTCACAAACAAAACACACAAACCCTAATAGCTAAACAGCCGACGGCAGCCTCCCATTCACCCTCTCGATCGCGAGACAGCCTTGCTGCATCCCTCTAGATCGCGGCAGCCCTCTCCTCGCCATTCTCCTTCTCGGTCGCGATCACCTTCAAACCGAATCCACTTCCATCTAACTCACGGCTCATTAATCCTCGATGTAAAAGGTTAGAGTTTATCATTGTTTGCAAAGTTATACTAGGATTATAAACTCTTGATCATGTTTGAATATAGTGTTATGATGTTAGTCGATTTATGTTGCTAGTTGTGATTATGATGATTAGCGGAATCAAGAAACATTAGGCTGCGTTTTGTGTGATAAAAACTATATGTTATGATTAGGGTTTGCATGGATATGATATATATGATGATATATGATTGGTAATTCTGTTCTTGATCACTTATATTTAACGTATCGATGGGTTAAACGGATTAGATCGCGATAAAATGCTGAAATCAGGATGCTGAATGGTGTTTACAGCCAACTTCAACTGGCTGTAACTTGGTTATTATTTATCGAAAAACGGATTTCCTGAAGTCTAAAACGTAGAGTTTTGAAAAACGCTTCTAATGGCACTGTATTCATATTTTTCTGAAGTCGTTTAGTATTTTTAAGTGGCCAATTATGTTCAGTAACTGAAGCTGTGAAAATTCTGAAAAATTGTTAGTTGGTTATTGAGTCGGATCTAATAATCTGTAGAGATTCGAATCATGAAATTTGTACAGAAACTAGATATAGAAATTTTCGGGAAACTCCCACTGGAAGTTTGTTAATTGGACGAACGGTGATTTTTAAATAAATTCTCCCGTGGACTGCAGTCAGAAAATGACGAATCTGACTGCAGCCTAGCATATTAATATTTATGAATAATTGGTAAAGTGTTAGGACTTGAAAAATTTATATAAAATTATACAGTATAGTTGACACCTTCTGTAAAATAATTAGAAATTTTGGAATGTTCAAACTATTTTATAAAAATCCTCGAAAACAGCCTAATTATGAGTATATAAGCTGAAACTTGATAACTTGCGAATGTGTGTACCAAAGTGTGTATGGATTGATTGTGTTCATGATAAATTGTTTTGATCACTATATTGGTATGATGATACTTGCATGCATGATTTGAGTCTTAGGAATTGTCATTGTATGTACCGCATTGTGTGTTAGTATGTGTAGGGCTTGTATCAGTGTGTTCACACACTAACTCTAAATCAATTGACTTGTTAGGACGCAATTAACGGTCCCATCATTTGCAACTTCTGTGTTACACTAACCGAGCAACTAAAGGTGAGTTCACGGCCCCTAATTTTATCCGGTTTTAAACAACAGGGGGAGAAACATGTATACACTCTACAACTCTATCTCTTTACGTTATATGAAATTAACGTCATTAAACTATTCGGTAACTAAGTTAATGTTAATGTACGTTATGGTCACTAAGCAGCTATATCACACAAGTCCTCGACAAACTCTCGGATCGTTAGTATTGGGTTAGATAGCGGGGAAATTATAAGTAGTACTACTGGGCCCGACAAGCCCCACCCGAGCTAGTCTCGCTAGCCGACCGGGTATGGTCAACGGGTGAATAATTTGGCCTAACTTCGCCATGGTCAGTGATAGGCCTGGCAACACGGAGGCACAACAGTTAGCTTCGATCGCGAACACTTACGTGACATAACTTTAGGCTAGCTACCTACATGTTAACATTGAACTTAATTACGAATCAACAATATTATCCCGGGTTAGGGATAATGGAACCTCATTATTATTCCGGGTAAGGAATAATGGAACTATCAGTATTATTCCGGGTTGGGAATAATGGAATTAAATCGTTATCCCGGGTTAGGGATAACGGGGGAAACAAACTTATAACCGAACAAACGGATTTATGAAAACCTGTGAACTCACTCTTCTTTAATGTTGACACTTGTTTCTTTACATGTTTCTCAGGACGCTAGGAGCTCTAGGTGCACTCACTTGCATTGATCAAGACATCTTTTATCGAGTCTCATTTACAAACATTGTTTTGGGTTTTTCTTTAGTTTTGGCGTTTGTGTTGGCGCCCGTTCCTCTACTTTATTTTTATGCTTCCGCTCGACTTTAAAAACTAATGCTTCCGCTAAACATTGAAAACTAACTAAGACAATATAAAATCTACTATGAATGGTTAAACAAATGATTTAGGAAAACGTATTAACAAATCATATAGAGTCGTTCGACGTACTAGTGTCTCAGATTCTGGTTTGTTCACACGCCTCGTGGTAAAACTCCGCAAGTGGAAATTGAGGGTGTGACAGATTGGTATCAGAGCCTCTAGACAGAGTCCTTGAATCTAGCTAGAGAATTCAAGAACTAGAACAGAATCAGGCACCTGCACCAGTACCCGCACCAGCACCGGTCCTTCCAGTGCCGGTAGAGGAGGATCCGGAAGAGGATCCAGAGGAGGATCCGGAAAAGGATCCAGAGGAGGATCCAGAAGAGGATCCCGAGGAGGATCCGGAGGAAGACCCAGCTATAGAAGCTGGAAACGCCGCGGAGGATGACGGTAACTATAGCGATTTTGGGGATGGAGACGTAGAAGACTGACACGTCTCGCTTATTTTATTTACTTTCCTTCAGTCTATTTATTTTCCTACTTATGTTTAAACTTGAGACTTTATAGTAAACTGATATGTTTGGTTGGCACTTTGTAAGACGTTGAAACTTTATTTAATCGAATATTTCTTTTGACTGTTTAATTTATTTGGGTTGACGTAATCTAAGAAATTATTTAAGTATGGAATAGGATAACTATATTGGATATATAGACTTATCGGTGTGTGTTTATGTTGTCTTACGAAGATCTAAATGGCAAATGGACGTCACGGAAACCTTAACATGACGCCCGAAGAATTAGCTGCAATGATCCAAGAGCACGTGAATGCAGCCCTAGCGGGTGTTCAAAACCAACCGGCAGGTAACCATTATTAAATTTTCATGGGAAAATCTAATAGTCGGGCTAGTAAAATTTCTCGCTGACTACCTGTCCTCTGTCAGCAGGAGGGGGTCTTAACCCCTACAAGATGTTTCTCGACGCGAAGCCGAGCAAATTCACGGGGGCAGAAGGACCCAAAGGACTGGTCCGCTGGATAGAAAAGTCCGAATCAGTGTTCGAAATGTGCAATTGTCTGGAGGCCAACAAGGTCAAGTATGCTGCCTCAACATTGGAGGATGGGGCACTAACTTGGTGGAATGCACAAGTCCAAACGCGTGGACTTATTGCTGCAAATGCAATGGCCTGGGCCGAGTTTAAGGCCCTAATCAAAGAAGAGTACTGTCCGCGAGACAGAGTTCAACAGTTGGAGCAAACATTATGGAACCACAAGATGGTGGGATCTGAAATCAAAGCATACACAGCAAAACATCACGACCTGGTATTTCTATGTCCCGGCCTGGCCAACACTGTGGAGAAACGACTCGAGTTCTACCTTGGGGGTCTGGTCCCTGAGATTCAGGGTATGGTAATGGCTAGTAACCCTGCAACTGAGCATCAAGCAATCAGGTTGGCGCACAAACTCACCGATAAGGCGGTGGAACAAAAGAAGTTGCCAACTCGGGGTACGACTGAAGTTGCCCCTGATAATAAAAGAAAGTTTGAAGACTCGTCTGCTCGACAGTCTTCGTCATCCCAGCAACAACAGGGGAACCAGAAGCGATTCAATAATTTCAACAGCCACCGGGGTCAAAATAATCAGCCTGCCAACAACAACCAAAACACAAGCGGCTATGTAGGTCGAAAGCCGTAGTGCAATCGCTCCTTGTGCCGGGAATCGCTGCCAATGATGTGGCAAGGTGGGACATGCGGCAAAGGATTCTCGCGGGGAAATCCTGTCCCGACAAAACCAAAATCAACCCCAGGGTCAGCAGCAGGGTGTTAACCGGGGATGCTATCAGTGTGGTAGCACTGCCCACTTCAAAAGAGACTGCCCACAGCTTCGTAACAACAACAACAATGGTGGGAACAACCACAACCACAATAACCACAACAACAACAATAACAACAACAATAATGGAAATGGTGGCACAGGAGATGCCAAAGGTCGTGCATTTACGCTAGGCCGCGGAGAGGCCAGAAACGACTTGAACGTGGTCACTGGTAAGTTTCCCCTTAACGAACATTTTGCTACTGTACGTTTTGATACGGGTGCGGATAGGAGTTTTATATCTGAGTCTTTTAGGAAGAAACTAAATCTCACGCCTAAACCCCTAGAGACCCCTTACGTCATAGAACTAGCCGATGGTAAATTTTTAAATGTGACCCATTTAGTATCCGACTGTCAACTCAAACTCGCGGGTCACACCTTTACCATTGATCTGATGACAACTACCCTGGGTAGTTTTGACGTGGTAGTCGGAATGGACTGGCTATCCGACGTCCGAGCTGAAGTTCTCTGCTTCGAAAAATCTATCTGTATTCCGCTCTCTAACGACGAAATCTTGACGGTGCAAGGCGAGAAGGCAGGCGCCGTCACAAATATCATCTCTTACATGCAAGCGCAGAAGTATCTTCGGAGGAAGAACTCCTTTGCTTTGCTCGCACTGGTTACCGAACAGCCTAAGCACGAGAAACGTATAGAAGACATCCCCGTCGTCCCTGATTTTCCGATGTATTCCCAGAGGAGTTACCTGGTCTTCCACCACATCGACAATTGGAGTTTGAAATTGAATTGGCAAACCATGCAACTCCCATCGCCAAGGCCCCATACCGCCTAGCTCCAGCCGAGCTGCAAGAGCTGTCTACCCAACTTCAGGAACTGTTAGAAAAAGGATTTATCCGACCTAGTACTTCGCCATGGGGAGCTCCAGTCCTTTTTGTCAAGAAGAAGGACGGGACATTCCGCATGTGCATCGACTACAGGGAACTAAATAAGGTTACTGTCAAGAACCGATACCCATTACCTCGCATCGATGATCTCTTCGACCAACTTCAAGGGTCAAGCTACTACTCCAAGATTGATCTACGGTCCGGTTATCACCAGTTACGCGTCAGGGAGGAGGATATCGCTAAGACAGCATTTCGTACTCGGTATGGCCATTATGAGTTCTTGGTCATGCCCTTCGGTCTCACCAACGCACCCGCAGTGTTCATGGACCTCATGAACCGCGTGTGTAAACCGTATCTCGACAAGTTCGTCATTGTGTTCATCGATGACATACTCATCTACTCTAAAGGTGAAGAAGAACATGCTGAGCATCTACGATTACTGTTGGGATTACTTCAACAGCAGAAACTATATGCCAAGCTTTCAAAGTGTGATTTCTGGATTTGGGAAGTTCAGTTCCTTGGGCATATCGTAAATGAAAAGGGTATCCACGTCGACCCCGCCAAGATTGAAGCTATCAAAAACTGGGAAGCACCCAGGACACCGACGGAGATCCGCCAATTTTTGGGTTTGGCTGGTTACTACAGACGTTTCATCGACGGATTTTCAAAGATCGCGCAACCACTTACTACCCTCACCCAGAAAGGCATCAAGTATGCTTGGGGTGACAAGCAGGAAGCGGCATTTCAATTGCTGAAACAGAAACTTTGCAGTGCACCCATTCTGTCCTTGCCGGAAGGGACAGATGATTTTGTAGTATATTGTGATGCTTCCATTCAGGGATTGGGATGCGTACTCATGCAACGCGATAAGGTCATCGCGTATGCGTCCCGACAATTGAAGGTTCACGAGAAAAACTACACAACACATGACCTGGAATTGGGAGCAGTAGTGTTTGCACTTAAGATTTGGAGACACTACCTATATGGAACGAAGTTACAATCTTTACAGACCACAAGAGCCTCCAACACATCTTTGATCAGAAGGAGTTGAACATGCGACAGCGTCGCTGGGTCGAACTCTTGAACGATTATGAATGTGCCATTCGGTATCACCCGGGTAAAGCTAACGTGGTAGCTGATGCCCTCAGTAGGAAGGAACACTTGAAATCTCGTCGGGTACGAGCACTACAGCTCACCATTCATTCGGGGTTACCCGAACAGATACGCGACGCGCAGTTAGAAGCAGTTAAGGAAGAAAACATCAAGGCCGAATCGGTGGGAAAGATGGAACGCGATTGGGAAGTAAAACCCAATGGAGCCCGGTATTTCATGAATCGTATATGGGTACCTCTCTACGGAGACCTTAGAAAGCTAGTCATGGACGAAGCTCACAAATCCCGATACTCTGCCATCCTGGTTTGGATAAGATGTATCAAGACCTTAAAGCTGCGTATTGGTGGCCCAACATGAAAGCTGATATAGCCACTTACGTGAGCAAGTGTTTGACTTGTGCAAAAGTCAAGGTAGAGTATCAGAAACCATCGGGGCTACTTCAACAACCTAAAATCCCAGTGTGGAAATGGGATCAGATCTCGATGGACTTCATCACTAAACTCCCGCGAACTTTGGGTGGTTGTGATACCATCTGGGTGATTGTGGATCGTTTAACTAAGTCCGCACACTTCCTAGCTATTAAAGAAACAGATAAGATGGAGAAGTTGACTCGCATCTACATTAAGGAAGTAGTTTCTCGGCACGGAGTGCCAACGTCCATCATCTTAGACAGAGATGCTCGCTTCACGTCCAACTTTTGGCAGTCACTTCAGAAAGCGTTGGGAACACGATTAGATATGAGCACAGCTTATCACCCTCAGACTGATGGTCAAAGCGAAAGGACCATACAGACCTTGGAAGACATGCTTAGGGCGTGCGTAGTAGACTTCGGGAATAGTTGGGAAATCCACCTGCCTTTAGTGGAATTCTCGTATAACAACAGTTACCATACGAGTATATCGGCAGCACCGTTTGAGGCATTATACGGTCGTAAATGTAGATCACCGGTCTGTTGGGCAGAAGTCGGTGACAGTCAACTCACAGGCCCTGAGTTGATACTTGAGGCTACTGAAAAGATTGTACAAATCAGAAACCGCATGGCGGCGGCACGAGATCGACAGAAAAGCTACGCTGATCAACGACGCAAACCGCTCGAATTTCAAGTAGGCGACTGCGTCCTACTGAAGGTGTCACCCTGGAAGGGTGTAATCCGCTTTGGAAAACGAGGCAAACTAAACCCACGGTACGTAGGCCCGTTTGTGATCTTGAAACGTATTGGACCCGTAGCTTATCAATTAGACCTTCCTGCCGAACTCAGTGGAGTTCACAACGTTTTTCACGTGTCAAATCTGAAGAAGTGTCTATCAGATGAAACCTAGTCATTCCATTGGATGAGATTAAAGTGGATGAACAACTGCACTTTGTGGAACAACCTATCGAGATCATGGATCGTGAGATCAAGACTCGAAGGCACAACAAGATTCCAATCGTCAAGGTTCGTTGGGACTCTAAGCGTGGACCGGAGTTCACATGGGAAAGAGAGGACCAAATGAAAAGCAAATACCCACATCTCTTTGCAGCTGAGCAGCAAACTAACGATACCAGCAACTAAATTTTCGGGACGAAAATTCTTTCAACATGGGGATGATGTGACAACCTGGGAATTTCTTGTAACTTCGTGTACCATTGTTAACAAACTAAATCTTTGTGCGTGACACTCTAAACATGTACGCTGCATTCTAAACCGCGTTTACTCAATTTTCGGGATGAAAATTCTTTCAACATGGGGATAATGTGACATCCCGGTTTTTCACACATCTTAAACGCACTACTTCACGGTTATTCGTTCCTACGCTAAATTGATTCGGAGACTTAAATTGCACGCTCGAAATAATTACTATAATTTCGTGTACTTGTCAAATGAATTACGTGCTACGTATTAAACGTTTATAAGTTGGAGAGTTATTATGTGATGTTCCGATTTCGTGATTTGTTTTAGTGGTAAAATGTAGATATAATAAATAGATAAATGAATCGAACCGAGCCGCGAAACGAATAGACCTCACTTCTTTGCGACTCAAGTAGTTAATCGAAACTTGAGGACCAAGTTGTAGACCCAAACCGACCCACCCGAACCCCCTTGCGGCCGCGAACACCCCAAACCGCAAACCCTTCCCTTTTCCCTTTACCCCTTGCGATATTTATACACATACATGCATGTGCATTGCTTCACAAACAAAACACACAAACCCTAATAGCTAAACAGCCGACGGCAGCCTCCCATTCACCCTCTCGATCGCGAGACAGCCTTGCTGCATCCCTCTAGATCGCGGCAGCCCTCTCCTCGCCATTCTCCTTCTCGGTCGCGATCACCTTCAAACCGAATCCACTTTCAACTAACTCACGGCTCATTAATCCTCGGTGTAAAAGGTTAGAGTTTATCATTGTTTGCAAAGTTATACTAGGATTATAAACTCTTGATCATGTTTGAATATAGTGTTATGATGTTAGTCGATTTATGTTGCTAGTTGTGATTAGGATGATTAGCGGAATCAAGAAACATTAGGCTGCGTTTTGTGTGATAAAAACTACATGTTATGATTAGGGCTTGCATGGATATGATATATATGATGATATATGATTGGTAATTCTGTTCTTGATCACTTATATTTAACGTATCGATGGGTTAAACGGATTAGATCGCGATAAAATGCTGAAATCAGGATGCTGAATGGTGTTTACAGCCAACTTCAACTGGCTGTAACTTGGTTATTATTTATCGAAAAACGGATTTCCTAAAGTCTAAAACGTAGAGTTTTGAAAAACGCTTCTAATGGCGCTGGATTCATATTTTTCTGAAGTCGTTTGGTATTTTTAAGTGGCCAATTATGTTCAGTAACTGAAGCTGTGAAAATTCTGAAAAATTGTTAGTTGGTTATTGAGTCGGATCTAATAATCTGTAGAGAGTCGAATCATGAAATTTGTACAGAAACTAGATATGGAATTTTTCGGGAAACTCCCACTGGAATTTTGTTAATTGGACGAACGGTGATTTTTAAATAAATTCTCCCGTGGACTGCAGTCAGAAAACGACGTATCTGACTGCAGCCTAGCATATTAATATTTATGAATAATTGGTAAAGTGTTAGGACTTGAAAAATTTATATAAAATTCTACAGTATAGTTGACACCTTCTGTAAAATAATTGCAATTTTTGGAATGTTCAAACTATTTTATAAAAACCCTCGAAAACAGCCTAATTATGAGTATATAAGCTGAAACTTGATAACTTGCGAATGTGTGTACCAAAGTGTGTATGGATTGATTGTGTTCATGATAAATTGTTTGATCACTATATTGGTATGATGATACTTGCATGCATGATTTGAGTCTTAGGAATTGTCATTGTATGTACCGCATTGTGTGTTAGTATGTGTAGGGCTTGTATCAGTGTGTTCACACACTAACTCTAAATCAATTGACTTGTTAGGACGCAATTAACGGTCCCATCATTTGCAACTTCTGTGTTACACTAACCGAGCAACTAAAGGTGAGTTCACGGCCCCTAATTTTATCCGGTTTTAAACAACAGGGGAGAGAAACATGTATACACTCTACAACTCTATCTCTTTACGTTATATGAAATTAACGTCATTAAACTATTCGGTAACTAAGTTAATGTTAATGTAGGTTATGGTCACTAAGCAGCTATATCACACAAGTCCTCGACAAACTCTCGGATCGTTAGTATTGGGTTAGATAGCGGGGAAATTATAAGTAGTACTACTGGGCCCGACAAGCCCCAGCCGAGCTAGTCGCGCCAGCCGACCGGGTATGGTCAACGGGTGAATAATTTGGCCTAACTTCGCCATGGTCAGTGATAGGCCTGGCAACACGGAGGCACAACAGTCAGCTTCGATCGCGAACACTTACGTGACATAACTTTAGGCTAGCTACCTACTTGTTAACATTGAACTTAATTACGAATCAACAATATTATCCCGGGTTAGGGATAATGGAACCTCATTATTATTCCGGGTAAGGAATAATGGAACTATCAGTATTATTCCGGGTTGCGAATAATGGAATTAAATCGTTATCCCGGGTTAGGGATAACGGGGGAAACAAACTTATAACCGAACAAACGAATTTATTAAAACCTGTGAACTCACTCTTCTTTAATGTTGACACTTGTTTCTTTACATGTTTCTCAGGACGCTAGGAGCTCTAGGTGCACTCACTTGCATTGATCAAGACATCTTTTATCGAGTCTCATTTACAAACATTGTTTTGGGTTTTTCTTTAGTTTTGGCGTTTGTGTTGGCGCCCGTTCCTCTACTTTATTTTTATGCTTCCGCTCGACTTTAAAAACTAATGCTTCCGCTAAACATTGAAAACTAACTAAGACAATATAAAATCTACTATGAATGGTTAAACAAATGATTTTGGAAAACGTATTAACAAATCATATAGAGTCGTTCGACGTACTAGTGTCTCAGATTCTGGTTTGTTCACACGCCTCGCGGTAAAACTCCGCAAGTGGAAATTGAGGGTGTGACATTAGTGAGATAAAAATTTGAAAGACAATATAATTGTATTTTATTTCTGTTATTTCCAGTCATTGCAATCCGATAATTCAATAAAACAAAACTTTAAGTACCATGTGTAGTGAAACAATTTGTAACGTGACTCCCCAAGTGTTTCCGCCGCATGTTGTACTACGCGATTTGGGGTGTTACAGATTGGTATCAGAGCTCATGGTTATAGGGAATTGAGTTATTAGTAATGCTTTGACCTAGTCTATAACCTTCCTAGGACCCTAACGTGAGTTTTCTTGCGTTTAGATTCTTAAATACAATATCATCACCTATCCTTAGGTGATTACCAAAAACAAAACATAAGACATTTTTCAAAACTTCACAAGAAATCATCTATCCTTAGATGATTTGTTTTTTGGGCTTTATGACTTCAAAGTTTTCAAAATCTCATCAAAGTTTGGGTTTTATTAATGTGAACACGTGCAATCCGGAAGGGTGGATGCCTGTACCTTGAGTTTTCTGTCTAAGGACTAGAGTGTTCGTACAAATCCACATTATCAGACCAGTCACTCTTACCTGGGAACTTTTGGGGTGAGTGTCCACTTATAGGGTAAAGCATGTCTTCGTGAAACATTATGAAGACCCATTTACTTTGATTAGTCATAGTGTCATTTGTTTGTTTTAGGTAATGAACACATGATCACAATCCTTATGCTCTGTTGATATTTTTAACATTCATATTTTACTATCCTTTATCAATCCAACTTGTTCCCTCTCATATTTTCCTCTCTCTTTTTTCCAAATGCCTCCTCGTCGCACACTACTCGACACGCCGAAATGGAAGCTCTAATTGTTCAGCAGATGGCTGTTGTGCTCCCAAACCTTGACTCAACTTAATCAGGCCTACACTAACAATAACAATAATGCACCTACTCCGTGTAACTAAAAAAAAATTCAACTCGGCCAAACCACTCAACTTTAGTGGGTCTGAAGGAGCTACTGGGCTCCTACAATGGGTTGATAGTATCGAAAGCACTTTCGGCCATGTTTAGTGTCCTAACGAGCGAAAAGTAGAGTTTGCTTTGAGTGTTTTCCAAAAGAGAGCACTCACGTGGTGGATCGGATTATGAGGGATAGAGGTGCCGATGTAGCACTTGCTCAGACATGGGAAGAGCTTAGAGCTCTTATGATGAAAGAGTTCTGCCCACGTCATGAGCAAAGGGCACTAGAGAATGAATCCCACGATCTGAAACAAGATAGTGGGGAACATTGCGCCTACACTAACCGATATGAGGAACTAAGTTTGTTGTGTCCTACCATGGTTACGCCTTTGGATAAGCCAATCGAAAAGTACATTGATGGCCTCCCTGACCCAGTTCAGGATATAGTCACTGGTAGCAATCCCACTACAGTTAGACAGGCCATTGAGCTATCCGCTACCCTGACTGAATCTTAAATCAAGAAGGGTAAACTTTTTCCGCAAAGGTGACAAGAAACCATCTAACAAGGACACTAAAACTAAAACCCCCAAGAAGTCAAAGAAGCATAAGGCTTCACAAAACTTTGCAGTAGTTGCACAGAACAAAAAAGTTGCTCCAAACCAACCAACTCAACCTCCTGCGAGGAAACCTTATGCTGGTACAGCACCGTTGTGCAACAGGTGTAACGCTCATCACCAAGCTCACCTACAGTGTCGTCAATGCACTTCATGTGGGCAACTTGTTCATTTAGCTAAAGCTTGTTGATCTGCTCGAGCTCACTTCCCACCAGGTTATTGCTACAACTGTGGTAAGATGGGTCATTTTAGAAACAACTGCCTAAAGCTTGTTAATGCAAATCCAGCCCGTGGATGAGCATTTCACATAAATGCTAACGAGTCTCGTACTAATGACAATGTAGCTGTGAACATTTAAACTTTTACATTTTCGCTTTGTTTACCCAAGAATCTTTGAAACAGTTTGATGGATTCCATAAATAAATTTGGTTGTTCCCATTTTATTTACAAAACCAATGTGATTACATGTATGTGTGATACACCTCTACAATACCGGTATCAAGGATAGGGTTCCTTGCAAATCAAACTACTCTCGTAGTTTCTTTCATTTTGTGATCGCTCGCGACCTCCACAAGTAGGTACTCGTTTCTTCTAAGAAACAAAGTACAAGGTACAAGTTATAACTCTTAACAGATACTCAAAGTACCACTTTAAATCCTCGATTGGATACCTAAGGGTACTTCCATGATTCCTTAATTGGTCTTATGCAATATGCTTATGTGCATATAACAACTCCTTGGTTTCATGACACTTTACATAGTACATGATTTCAAAAACATTATACCCGATTTCAAAAACATTATATGATTTCAAAAACATTATATGATTTCAAAAACTACATATTTTTAAAAACCTTATACATGAATTCAAAGACATTTCACATAATTTCAAAACATTTAACATTGCATATTTACCTAATATATCAAGTGCATGATTTCAAAAACACCATATGAATTCAAAAACATTTAAACATATTTTCAAAGACTCCACGCTTGGTTTTCAAAGACATTTTGCTTGTATGTTGACTTAGCATACCAAGAACCCGGTTTTCAAATACATTTTGCTTCGTATGTTGACTGAGCATACCAAGTACACGGTTTTCAAAGACACTTTGCTTCGTATGTTGACCTAACATACCTAGTGTGTGGTTTTCGAAACATTTTCGCCACTCAAATTTCAAAATCCTTATAGGATCTTCCTATCTTCATAGTTAGATTCTTGTAGGATATTTAAAGTATAGTCTCAAATATTTCTATCTTCATAGTAAGATTTCTAAGAAGTGCTTTACACGCCAGTGGTTATTGTTTTTGTGCAAAAATCAAAGCATAGTTTGATATGATAAACCAAAGCATAGTTTGATATGCTAAACCAAAGTATAGTTTGATATACTAAACCAAAGCATAGTTTGATATGCTAAACCAAAGCATAGTTTGATATGCTACCAAATCCTTATCAGATCTTCCTATCTTCATATTTAGATTCTTGTGGATGTTTAAAGTACTAAGATGAAGTCCTTGATTCATGCGTATGTACAAATTGATGACCAAGTTAATGATTATGTGTTTATGTGATTAGTAGTGATTTAGGTAACAAAACGAGCGTAATACCATAAGAACATGGTGGATACACTGATGGTACTTCCTATATATAAGTGTTCTTATTGTTTTACCCTTGTAGCTTTATCCGAATCACTATAGGATCTTTGGTGTTTAAGTCGATTCAAATGCCCACTATCCAAATCCTTGTAGAATCTTCCATATTTTAAATGTGTTAGATTCTTAGAAGGATATCCAAAGTACTATCTTAAATCCGTAATAGGCTTTTCTATGAATATAGTTAAACCCTTGGATTCCAAAGTACTATCCTAGTTAAGGAGGCCTTTCAGGGTCTAGTTAAAGAGGTCATGTGTTGACCTAGTTAAAGAGATCATTCGTTGATCTAGTTAAAGAGGCCTTTCAGGGTCCAGTTAAAGAGGTCATGTGTTGACCTAGATAAAGAGATCATTCATTGATCTAGTTAATGAGGCCTTTTAGGGTCTAGTTAAAGAGGTCATGTGTTGACCTAGTTAAAGAGATCATTCGTTGATCTAGTTAAAGAGGCCTTTTAGGGTCTAGTTAAAGAGGCCTTTTAGGGTCTAGTTAAAGAGGTCATGTGTTGACCTAGTTAAAGAGATCATTCGTTAATCTAGTTAAAGAGGCCTTTCAGGGTCTAGTAAAGAGGTCATGTGTTGACCTAGTTAAAGAGATTGTTCGTCAATCTAGTTAAAGAGATCATGTGTTGATCTAGTTAAAGAGATTGCTCGTCAATCTAGTTAACGAGATCATGTGATGATCTAGTTAAAGAGACCCTTTTGTGATCTAGACAAGTCATCACAAAATGAACTATGTAGACTATGCAAAAAATTGAGTAATTATGGATGCATACATAATTATAAAATTCCTTGCATGGAAACCCATAGCAAGTTTTGTCATGTGTAAGAACCATAGTGATTAGAATAACGAAACGGGAACAATGTAATAAGGGTATGGTGGATACGCCGCTGGTACTTCCTATATATAAGTGTTCCTTATTACATTGCAAGGGTGGCGTTACTTAAGTTACTAGAAGTTCTGGACCTTAACCAATGTTGTTTTAATCTTTCACTTCCAACTCCAACTTCGAACAGAGACAAGTTTCCTATAATAGTCTTCATAAGAAACATTCTTCTGTACGTTGTTCGAAACCCCAAAGTTCACACCCCCTTCGAATTCTTCTACTACAAAAATGCCACTTTGAGATTTATAGGGCTCTCTTCGGAGGCTCCGTAAAATCAAAGATGTCATACACCTATCTAATGGACTGAAGTTTAGAATTTTAAATCTGAACTCATTCCTATAGACAATGGATGAGTACAATTAACAAAGTTCGCTGGGAATCCAAACGTGGCTCAGAGTTTAACTAAGGGAACATAAGATCATTTGAAAGCGATACACTCACATCTGTTTTCACTAGTTTCCTCTAAATTTAAATTTTAGGACGAAATTTCCTAAAGTATGGGAGACTGTGACATTTGTGCCTTTACAACCATCATACAATCCCGAACAATTTTGAATCCAATGAAACCTTGTGTTTCATTCCCGGAAATTGTATAATTACATGTAACATTCACACATTTAAGACATTGTACAATTTCGACACTTCCAAGCTTTTCTGGAAGTTTTACGTAAAGTGTTATGCAAACGTAATCCGTTTAACAAGACGAACACTCCTGAACAATGACATAAGCTAAACATACCCTAAATAAACTTTACATAACTTAGAAGTAAGTTTTGAAGGGTTCGGTATGGCAAAAACACGCTTATGCAACTCAATGGGCTATTTTGCAAAATCTGCAAAAGTATGTTGATTCGCGTATTCCATAATACGGAACATGTGCGCACATTCATAAATTTTTCGAATCATTAAAATCTTGTATTTTAGTGATGAGAATTCAAAAATATCATTCGTTACGTAATTACGATCGTTTTCGCATTAATTAAAACGTTCGTCGTAATTAAGCGAAAAACACAACCGTACAACCGAATGAACCGACATCCATGACATTTTTGGACATATTTCAAGTTCCCTATGCTTTAACATCCTTATAAATCCTGAAAATGAGGTTAACGGGTATTAAATTTGCTAAAACACGACAATACAAGTCCAGGGGCCTAAGCTGCCATCAATTGAAACTTGCTGCCACCTTAGGGCCTTACGGCCGTAAGGACAAGCCCATACGGTCCGTATGGGATCCCCAGCTCAGCAAAATCTTTGTTGCAACTTGGCAGCTTCACAGCTCATTTCTTGGACCCCAAGCACGCGATTTGCCACCAGTTCACCTACAATGGACATGTGTGATGACACTAATCTGTCCATAACACCTTATGGGACACTTGGCTTGATTTGGTGAGTCCATGATCACTATAAATAGCCATCAAGTCCACCATAATTCCTTGCTCAATTCTTTTTTTCTCATCTATGCTCTAAGTTGGAGTTGCTACCACTTCTGGAGGCCTCCCATCTAAACTTTCTTCTTCCTTGAACACAAGTAAGTGTTCTATCCTAGTCTTGTTCATTATTTTTGCCTATTTTGAGCCAAAAGACAAACATTTTGACTTTCTGTTTGACTTTCAGTTCTGACCATTTTTTGTCAAGTCAAAGTTCAATTGAACTTTGCAACGTGATCGTAATCACGAAGGTTATAATCCCTTGCAATTATACCTACTGATTACCACTTTTACTAGTTGAAGTGACAAGTCAAAGTTTCGGTCAAAAATGCGCATTTTGTGCATTTTACGATGGAACTATTTTCGGGTATCAAAACACTAAGTTTTGATACCTAATTAGTTTTATAAATTAGTTAGACATGCTTTGATATGTCTAACTTGTCACTTCTAGTGTAGTGCTTATTTAGGGTCGTAAGTCGAGAGGTCTTGATCATCTCTTTGACTTTCGAATCCGACCCGTTTGGTAGATCTTAGGATCCGACCAAACACATATTTGTGACCATAGTTGAATAGGGAATAACCTACTGAGGTTAAACCTTATGGTCACGTTGTTTGGTTAGTATTATGATAAGTCGCTTATTATGCCTTTAATAATGACCAAAACGCCCTTTTTGCGCATAAATCAATTTTAAGCACATGTAATCAAATTATTGGCATATAAACTGATGTTATAACATTTTCAGACATGTTTTGGTATATAAAACTTATCATAGGACATATATAACCATCCTAACACATATTTACATAAACGACACGTTAAAGTAGCATAAACTACCTTAACGGGTCATAACGGGTCAAATGCACTTAGGATCCATTCCAAATCAGAATGTTAAGCTCATTAAACCATATCATATGAGTTCCGACACCCGATGGGTTTGTAAGACTTCATTCTGCCCGATCTCCCATTTAATGTCCTGACTTATTTTCATGTTATCCAACTCATTAGCACACACTTGATTCCTTGATCTTTTGGCTTTGTTCACACATTCATACAAGGCTTACACACAATCCCATGTGAGTATATAGTCCCCTCTTTTATGTTTTACAAATGTTTTTGTGATGATTCATATGTGCTAAACCGAATTCAAGTTTTCAATACAAAGTCTATGATTTATATAAAACACGACGATTTCAATAATGTGAATGAACTTGTTGGTGTGTTATCCATAACACGAATGACATTCATTAACTTTGGCCAAGCCGACCAGTAGTAAGTTGTGGTACCATAGGACTGACAATCCCGTTACTAGACTATTCACTAGAGATTGGTGGGTAGTTTAGGAAGCGACAGAAACTGTTTCTGATTAACAAATCATTCATTGATTTGTTAGTTTTGTTAAAGAGATCTTTTAGGGTCTATTAATGATACCCTTGGGTTCATTAAAGAACAACCAAAAGTTTTCACATTTAAAACATGAACGATTAGCTGATGACATGGATAATTGGTTTATGACACGGACAATGGTTTATGACACGAACAATGGTTTATGACACGTACAATGGCTTATAACACGGACAATTGGTTTATAATAAGGACAAATGTTTTGAATAGTGACATACAATGATTTTCACTTAAGTACATAAACCATACAATGTTTTCTTTTAAATCGACTTATTACTCGGTTTTACAAAAGAAAAGTTTTCGATCAAGATTCATGGCTATAAGGTTTTCTTTTACTTATATCAACTTGTTAAGTTGATTAATTATATTGCAAATCAAACACTTTTGATTTCAAGGTTCATACTCATCGACTCTCGAAGTCGGACGAGGTTTTGCAATATGAATACAAAGCCATGAATTTGACAAACAAAACCTATGTTACTCACAAGCATTCTTATGCTAACGTACCTATTTTCATATATGTTTCAGGTTTATCTATGAGATGTTTGTCGCCTCATGCTACACATAGGATGGACTCATGCCTTAGTTACATAAAAATTTGAAAGACAACATAATTGTAGTTCATTTATGTTATTTCCAGACATTGTAATCCGATAAATCAATAAAACAAAACTTTAAGTACCATGTGTTGTGACACAATTTGTAACGTGACACCCCAAGTATTTCTGTTGCGTGTTGTACTACGCGATTTTGGGTGTTACAGAAAGATCGAAAGTATTCGTTGGGTGAGAAACAAGAGGGAGCTTTTCAGACGCTAAAACAGAAGTTATGTACTGCGCCTATTTTGTCCCTTCCTGACGTGACAGATGGATTTGTTGTGCATTGCGATGCTTCACACCAAGGACTTTGTTGTATCTTGATGCAAAAAGACATAGTCATAGCTTATGCCTCTCGACAACTAATGGTGCATGAGAAAAACTTCACGACACATGTCTTGGAGTTAGGAGCGGTAATTTTGCATTGAAGATGTTGATGCATATGTATGTTGCCTACGTCATCGTATAACATCGAGTCTGTGTTTCGGAGCGAAACGTTAAATTTATGAGTGATATGAGACAAGTTCGCCCGAACTTGTAGAGCTCATGATCAAGTTCGCCCGAACTTGACCATGGCCCATTTCAGGCGAACTTGTTCTACTATATACAGGATAGTTGTGTTCTCATCTGTAAGAATCAGAGATTTTGTCAAATGGACAGCAAAGCTCTGTCCAAGTGTTTCCAGGATCTGTAACGTCAACATATTAATTAGACAGTGATTAAACAGTAACAAACTTGTATCCAATGTCGCCTATGCAAACGGATTCCGCACGTTTCCCTTAGGTTTGCCAAATTAGTGCCAGAACGATCCGTACAACGGACCTACAATTGGTATCAGAACAGGATTGGCCTAATTTAAAGACATTGGACATAGAATATCTCATCTTCTACTCATTTCATTCTTTTTAAACTTTTCTTGGACATTTCACAGACAAAATGGACTGATTTTCAAGTATAATACATAAAATTCATAATAATAAAACCCTTGAAAAGATCAGAGCTTAAAACAACTGATTTCATGTCGAAAATTTCAAAAAAAACATGTCGGATAGCATAAGTTCGCTCGAACTTGGACTACAAGTTCGCCCGAACTTGGCTTAAAATCACAAATTTTTGTTGATTTTAAAACAGTTCGCTCGAAGTTGTTGTATTTTTCAGTGATTTTTCAACAAGTTCGCCCGAACTTGTCCAAAATTTACTAAAAATTAACACAAGTTCGCCCGAACTTGGTTATTTGTTGAGGTTCTAACGAGTTCGCCCGAACTTGTTAAGTAGCTGTTACAAGTTCGCCCGAACTTTAAAAAGTGAAATTTCTGAATTCTTTTAACAAGTTCGCCCGAACTCCTTAAGTAGCTGTTACAAGTTCGCCCGAACTTGTATAAATGTTTCTAAAAAAAAGAAAAACTGTTTTCGAAAAAACGTCAGAAAATTCAGAAAAACGTCTCAGACATCGTATATCGTTAAATGCGTATCAACGAGACGAGTTTAAAGCTCTAATCTGGTAAAAACTATTTTCCGAAAATTTTAAACGTGTTTAGCGAAACAATACGTTAATATTGTCGATTAAAACGTTGGTTTTTGCTTAAAACTTCTGAAAACTACATTTTTTTGTCGGAAATGGAAGTTATTGATTTTTAAAAGATAAATGATTGGTTTGATGGTATTGGGTATTCGAGGAATAGAAATGACAATAAAAATACTTGGGTTAAGAGATTTGAACATTTTTTGTGTAAAAAATATGAACCGTTGGATCAGTTGAAAAAACGCTATGATGTTTTACTTGACAATTTAAAAGAATACAATATAAAATGTCAAGTGCTGAACAGATTTCAAAATTTGCAGAAGCGTTACCTTCAGAATGGGATGAATATTTGATTGAATTGAATAAGGATTCTAGATTTTCAAAGTTTTATCTAACTGAGTTTTTCTTTGAGCTTAAAAAACACGATTTAGAAATTATAAAGAAGAAGAAAGCTTTGATTGAAAAGATAGAAGAGAAGCTAGATAAATTAAGCTTGGATGTGGTTTTTGAAATAAGCAGAGGAATCAATATATGTCTTAAAACAAAATATGTTATGAAATATGATATTAAGAGGGGTTGTTATATAGATGAAAATATGAATCAAGTTGTTGATTTGACTAAAATTTTTTCTGCAGGTTCACTCAAGATAGATTTAACTCCAAAGAATGAAGAATCAAGTGCCTCAACAAATGAAGCTTTGAGTTCTGAATCTATGGGCTCAAGTTGTGAAAAATCCAGATCTGATAATGTTAAACTTTTGAGAGATGTGGAAAATTTGACATTAGAAAACAAAAATTTTATAAAATCAGAAAATGATTTGAAAAATCAAATAAAAATTTTTGAAAATGAAAAATCTGTTTTAAATAAAAATGTTTTTGAAAACCAAAATATAATAAACTCGCATCTAGAAAAAATCAGAAAACTTGAACAAGATGCTGAGATTGATAAAAATAAAATTGATGATTTAGAAAAGAAATTGAAAGGTTTTGTGACCTCGTCATTGATGTTAGATCATATTTGTCCAAAACCTATCAATGAGAATAAAAAGGAAATTCCAATAAGTGATAAAGTCACAAATTATGACAATGTCATAATTGAGGATTGTGATGATGATACCGATGATGAAAGAGCTAAAAATGATAAACATGAAATATTTTTGGAACTAAAAGAAAAATTTCAAGAAACTGTTCTACAATCTACTAAGAAAGGTAAATGCTCAACGCATAAACCTTCTAAGCAGAATAGAGAACGAAAACAAAAAGAAAAACGAAGTTTTAAAAATTCTGAAAAATTTTCAAAAGAAAACTAAAAGCTCATCGGTACGATCATCCAATCATTATAGAAACTCTCAAAAATTTGTGAATAAGTGGTGCACGTCGGAACGAAGTGCTTCAACGTCAAATCAAAGTTACAGGAGAAGAAGGAAAGATGGCTACCACACATCAAATCAATGTTATGATTTGAGTGTATGGTTTGCTAAAAAGGATCAGTATGAGAATAGGAAGTGTCATAAATTTGAAGTAACTAGACACATTGCTAGAAATGTTTTCAAATTAATCCTAAACATGTTCATATTGATAAGAAAATTTTTGAAGATTTGAAAGTACCAACTCAGGTTTTGAAACAATGTATAGAAACTACAAACAAGGTGAAACCAGTTATTACTAAGTTTTCAAATTTTAAAATTGGTGAATCCTCGAATGGTAATGAACAAAAAGTTTCTACATTGTATTTCAAAAAGGCTTTAATAAAAAATCAAACATGGTTGGTGAAACAGAAAGAAATCACACAATCAGTGAAAATTGAAAGTTTAGAGTACTTTCCGAAACTTGACAAAGTCCAAAATAAACCTGATTGTGAAAAGAAAATCAAAATTAAGGTTGAAGAAACAACGCCTAAGACTAAAAAGGCTTGGGTGTCTCTATTCAACTAATTGTTTGAATTTTTGTGCAAGAACTTCTGAGATGAACACAAATTACTAAGAATGGAGTTCTGGGGCACACATTGAAGATGGGCCGAGTTATCATGTTATATATAAAGGCCATTTTTAAAAAACATGTTCCGACAATGTTTACTTTAAAATTTTGAAAATTTTTGGAGATAATTTTTCAAAAAACACATTCAAATAACGTTTATTTGAAAATTTTTCAATTTTTTGAAGAAAATTTGAATAATTTCACAGAACCCTCACTGTTGAACAAGACAAAACTTATGTTCAGTAAATTGTTATAAACACAAAAGTGTCAAGGTTTTTGTCATCATGAGGGGGAGAGGTCTTAAAAGAAAATTTGTGAAGCAGTAATGGATGGCGAATTGAAGTGATTTTCATCGGTTGGTCAATGTTTTTCTATAAATAAAAATTTCAGAAATATGTTTTTGAATTTTATGGGTAGAAATTTTTTTTCAGAAAATCCAGAAACATATTAAATGCGAAAAGTACAAAAACATTGAAAAAGGCAAAAAGAGTTTGTGGATAAAAGGAAATGATAGTCATCAGTGGACTATCACAGTATGCTAAGGATTTGTAAAGTTTTAAAAGTTTAAACAAGTCTTACTGTGGATGTGTGGATAGGCTTTACACATTCAATAAATTATTTCCAGGATATAAACTAAATTTTACAACTGCTTAAACTTGTGGATTAACATTTCTCGGATATATGGACTTAGTACTCTGAAATTTCGTTTGAGAGATTGCCAGATTCTGAGATACGCGGTCTTTATAGATGATTGATATATGGGGTATTATATAAGTTCTTCTGATTTTGAGGAAGCAATAGCCTAGAACCTCTATAATGATTTTGCTAATAAACCCCTAAACTGCATGCAAAGATGAAAAGAATCGAAAGATCTAATCATTTGCAGTGCTTAAAAGATTCCTTAATTGGAACACACCTTTAAAGTCGAGCCTTCATCTCTTTGTCTGTACGATGGTACTAACCTGAGCTCTCAAGGCTTCCACAACCCAGATACAGATATCAATTATGCTATACTCACCTGTAAGATGAAATCTAGGAATCTTGATACGTGAGTATATTCTGAGATGGGAACCATAGTTAAGTCAAGTTTCATAATTCATATTTAACATATCTTGAACAATTGAGAAATGTGTCAAAGTTTAAGTGGACAAACATATCGAAAATCTAGGTAAACGAGTTTAAAACTTAAAGTCATCAAAAAAGGTCAACGGTATTGGTGATATGACTCAAACAACTGATATGATCCTTAGACACGAATTCACAAAAATATGTCTGTAAATATGTTTGTACATAGTTTATTTGTTCTATACATAGTATAACTGCTTTACATTTAGAAACCAAAAATATTTTCAGTATGTTTTAGCATTAACTTTCAAAAATACAAAAAGATTTTGTTTCTTCATTAGTTTCTACAAGCCAATGATCGAGAACGGTTCTTTGAAGTCTGGTAAGGTGCTATAATGGTGAAAATTTTGATGACATCTGTTTTAAAAACCAAAAATGATTAAAATGTTGAAAAGTTCATTAAATTGAAACTTTAAAATTTAAGAAAATTTTGGTTTTTTTTTCACAACGGGTCAAATCTAGGTCATTAATTTGGACTTGGTAGACAAAATTGGTTAACCATGGTCATTAACTTGGACTTGGTCAACTAAGTGGATTTCATAATTGATAAACACATGAAAGTTGAATGTCTTAAAATGTATAAACATTCAAGGTCATTAAGTTGAAATTGAATAACTAAAAGGTTTGAAAAGATTAAATTGGAGATTAAAACTTGAAAAGCTGATGTTACAAAATTTCAAAGTTTGAATCTGAAATGTTTATTTGAATGTCTGAGAACTTTGAAACAGAAGTAAAGTTTTAGGGGGAGCTGGATTAAATGTTGAATGAAGATACCAAAAAGATCAAAGCAAGGGGGGGTTTGAAGATTAAAGTACAAAGCTAGAGGGAGCATGGTGATTAAAGTTCTATCAAGTGTAAGCTCAAGAATCAGAGTTGAAAAAGATTTGTAGATCGATGACGTTTAAAGTTTATTCAAGACTAAAGAAAAAGATCGATAAAGACTCAGGAGCTTATTTGAAGTCAATTGACTACGACAACATCCAAGGGGGAGTATGTTAGTGCATATGTATGTTGCCTACGTCATTATATTAGAACGAGTCTGAATGTTCAAGAGCTTCTGAAGACTGATCAAGACGAAGACGATATCCAAGGGGGAGTCTGTTAGTACAGTATGTCTATATTTGTATCAAGTCTGTTTAGAATAGGTGAGATCACGTTAGAAAAACATCGTATTTATATGTAAAGGAGACCAAGTTCGCCCGGAGTAGCATTGTGAGAACAAGTTCGGCCGAACTTGTTCACCTCCCAGCAAACTTGGAAACCTATAAATAGGTAGCTTGTGATCTCACATGAGGAAGGAGTAGAACTTTGGCACACCGACGACGAAGCTCTGTCGGATCTGGAACTTGAACGTTTATGAATATTGATCAATAAACTGACATTAAATGAGTAATTCTTGTTATACGATTAACACATCACTTAGTTTCCACCTAATTGGACGTTAGATACAAATTCTAGGCTACTGTGCTATCGAGGACGGTCCTATCAGAAGATCTGGAGACATTATCTATATGGTACTATGTGTACGATCTACACTGACCATAAGAGTCTTCAACACATCTTTGATCAAAAGAAGCTTAACATGAGGCAACGACATTGGGTGGAGTTACTCAATGATTACGAATGTAACATTCGTTATCACCCAGACAAAGCCAATGTTGTAGCAGATGCATTGCCTTGAGTAGGAAAGAAAGAGTAAAACCTTTACGTGTTCGTGCATTGGGATTAATGATTCAAAAAAGCCTTGTGGCTCGTATCTGCGATGCACAACATAGAGCGTTGAAAAGAAGAAAGATCAAGAAAGAAGGATTGCATGGGATGGAAAACGAGCTTGCACCTAAGGAGGATGGTATCCTGTACTTCAGAGATCGTATTAGGTGCCACGTCTAGGAAACCTGCGAGAGTTGATCCTGGATGAGGCCCACAAATCAAAGTATTCAATACACCCAGGAGCAGCCAAGATGTATAAAGACTTCAAGGATTTCTATTGGTGGCCCAATATGAAAGGCGAGGTAGCTCGATACGTTAGCAAGTGCTTAACCTATTTCAAAGGTTAAGGCTGAGTATCAGAAACCATCCGGGCTTTTGCAACAACCCTAGATTCCTCAATGGAAATAGGAGAGAATAACCATGGATCTCATAACCATGTTGCGAAGGACGTCCAGTGGATATGACGCTATTTGGGTAGTTGTTGACTGCTTATCAAAATCTGCATATTTCTTATCCGTTAAGGAAAATTATGACGCATATAAGCTATCAAAAATCTATCTAAAAGAAATAGTTGCATGACACAGAGTGCCAATTTCAATAATATCTTATAGAGATGGTCGCTTTACATTGAAATTTTGGCAGTCGCTGAAAAAAGCGTTAGGATCGTGTTTAGATTTGAGCACGGATTATCACCCGCAGACAGATGGTCAGAGTGAAAGGACTATTCAAACAGTATAAGATATGATGCGAGCATGCGCAATTGATTTCGGTTGAAATTGGGACACTCACTTGCTCCTAGTTGAGTTCTCCTATGACAACAATTACCGCTCGAGTATCAAGGCAGCCCTTTTGAAGCCCTTTTATGGAAGGAAATGTCGATCGCCCCTGTGTTGGGCAGAAGTCGGTGAAAAGCAATTAACTGGCCTTGAAATCATTCAAGAGACTACCGATAAGATTTCTTTAATCAGGGACAGGTTGAAAGCAGCCGCAGACCGACAGAAAAGTTATGTCGATAATAGAAGGAACCTGTTGGAATTCCATATCAGAGATAGAGTCATGTTAAAGGTCTCACCCTGGAAAGGTGTCTTTAGATTTGGCAAAGGTGGAAAATTGGGCCCACGATATATAGGACCATTCGAGATTGTAGAGCGAATTGGTGTAGCCGCTTATAGGCTCAAGCACTCAGTGGAGTACATGATGTATTCCATGTATCCAACTTGAAGAAGTGTCTATTTGATGAGACACTTATGATACCGACGGGTGAAGTTCAGATTGATGACAAACTCCAATTTGTTGAAGAACCTGTTGAGCTTTTGGACTGGAAGGTCCAAAAGCTCAGGCGAAGCCATATCAAGTTGGTCAAGGTTAGATGAAATTCAAAGCGTGGACCCGGTATACCTGGGAACGTGAGGACCAGATGAAGCAGAAGTACCCTCATCTTTTCAAGACCAAACCTAGCGTTGACGACGAAATTCTTTTTAGTAGGAAGAATGTGACACCCCGTGTTTTTCCGACAGCTATCCATACTATAATTATAAACATATTTTGAAGTGGTGCACTAATATTTACTTTTTGTGTAATTAAAGTCCAATTAAAAATTATAAAGCCCTAATATGCAATGGAATCTGTAAACGTTGAAATTAAAGAATTCCTATGTTTTAAAGTGATGTCAGACCCGTAACGAATGTTGGTGACAACCTGGTTAGTGTTTAGAAGCCTATGAATATGCCTGACATGTTAGTACAAGGTGGAATCATAAGTCATTGGGGGAAATTTAGAAGAAAAGCGCGCACACCTTAATTGGTGGTTTCTGTCTAAATTTTCCGGAAATTTGCTTGTGTTATAGACTTTTAGCAGTTTTAAGCAAACCCAGACACCACTAAATATTCTAACTAGTAAAATTATGATGGAATTAATAGTTAAATATTATTCCATAATTCCTAAGTTCAAATAAGTGAGATTAGGCCCTAAACTTTTATAAAAGTTGCAAGACTTTTATAGAATGTGCAAGAATTATTTTATAAAAAATAATAAAACCACCTCCTACTTATAAAATTTTGGCCAAGGGGGTCCCACCCCATCAAATATCTTGGAAATCTCATAAAAATCCCATTATTACACAATCTCTTACACTACTACTCACAATTCAATCCATTCTTACACTCTTTTCTCTAATCATTTCTAAACCCTTCCCAAGACTCACTCTCTCTCCTCTCTCCCCTCTTTATAACCGTCCCCAACCCCTCTCCCCTTCCCTTATCTTGTTTCAAAACCTTCATCTCCCTAAACCTCACATTTTCACCTTCATTTCACACACACAATAGTTCTTGAGCATTCCTTGAAGAATCCAAGAACCCATAGAAGATTAGTAAGGAAGAATCAGCCACAAGAAGCTTTTCTACTCCTAGATACCCTAGTGTATTCATCTAAGGTAATCCATCTCTTAAGACCTCAAGTTATGAGATTTTAGTTTGTTTAAAAGTGAAGTTGTTCACCAAACAAAGGGGTTTTCTTAATGAACTAATGAAATCAGTAAATCTAGTTTTTAATAAGAAATTTTGAAGGTTATAATGTATGTGTATGATCCATGATTGAAAGGTGTGTGTATGATAGCTCTTGTGGTTTAAAATGATGCTTAAAAGATGATTAAAAGTGAGATGCAAGATCAAAAATTAGGGGTTTTGTTTAATCTGAGTTTTAAGTTATATTTGAAATATTTTATGGTTTAAAATTGCTTAATGATAAACTTTAATAAAAAACCTTAAGTTAGGAGGGTGTATGATGCATGATTTAAGTGAAAAATGCAAGATAAATATAGGATTTTGACATGCATATAGAGATTAATGGTGAACTGAAAATATATTGATATTATGTCAATATTTTGGATATGATAATAATGTCATACCTAATTTTTATGATAACCATGAGTTAGAAGCTTACAATTTAGTAAATCATGCTTAAAATAGTGTAAAAAGTGATTATAGCTATGGCAATAAGATGATCTACGTGGAACTGAAAGTATTGTGGTTAAAACATGTTATTTTATCTATAATAATCAGATTATAAATTTGGTGAACTGAGAATATATTGATATTATGTTAATATTTTGGATATAATAATAAGGCCATACCTAATTATTATGATAACCATGAGTTGGAAGCTTACAATTTAGTAAATCATGCTTAAAATGGTGTAAAAAGTGATTATAGCTATGGCAATAAGATGATCTATGTGGAACTGAAAGTATTGTGGTAAAAACATGTTATTATATCTATAATAATCAGATTATAAGTTTGGAATATGATCATTTGGATTGCTTATATGGTCATTATAGGCTTAAAAAGGCGTAAAATGGTGATTTTGGGTATGATCGAAGCATGCAATGTAAATCTGATTTAAAACAGATAATTTAGGCATGTAATATGATATTGTAATAGGTCTTAAAGTGTATGTTATGACATTTCCATGTTTGATATGGTCTATGTGAAGGTATGAGTCGAAAACGCTAATTCTACGCTTGAAAATTGACATAACTATGCATGTGTAAACTATGTTACATAAACTTGTTTTGAATGACAAGATAAGGTATAACGTGAATATTATGATGATAAAAAGTGTATTTTTGTCTTACATGATGAATATGGAATGAGTAATGCAAGAGAAGTAACTAATACGAACGCATGATACATATAGTGTTTGCTATGAAGAAACTATGTGATAATGTTTAAATAGGATTTATATAATATGATTATTTGGATGAACTATGTGGCTTATGTGATTAGATAAAGTGTTGTGTGATTATAATATGAGAATGCTTAAGCATGGATTTGAGTTTTGTGAAATCGTAATAATAAAACTTGGTGTAAATAAGTATGTGTTGGTGTGCGTTGTTTAGTGGATATTTAGGGGAAATTATATTTCATTGTGAAATGATTGAACACTAAGAAAGTAGGAAAATATAACCGTAAGGGTCGTAGTCACCAATGGGTCGTCTAAGTAACGAGTCAAACACACGAAACTATTATTTTTTTAAGTCTAAAGAGTTGAGTGAACAACTTCGCTAGTAGACTCGAAATTAATTTGAAAGTGTACCTTGTATATAGGGCACTTATAGGGGGATACCTATTTGATTGAGATTTTGGTACCAAACATTTAACGCACCCAAAGGTGAGTTCAGGACCCCCTTTTAAATTATGTTTTTACATTTCGGGGGAGAAACACGTAAAGTATTTTTAGTTAATATGGTCAAAAGACGACAAAAGGAAATGTAACCTATTTTGGCCTTGAATAAGGGCCATAAGTTACCCTAACAAGGGTTTATCCATGGACATTTTCCCGCCGCTGTGATCGTTAACCTCTTAGATGGAGGGCACATGGTATATTGGCAGATCTATCGGGTTTTGACAAACCCCAAGCTTGTCGATCAGTCGCTCCGATCATAAAAGACAAGCAATATATGTTGATGTTGGGATCGAACCCTAACAAAGGAACAGATGATAACAAAGCCAAATACACTATTCAAGCTTTGGTTCAACCATCAGAGGTTACATCCTCTGACCTACCTTTACACTGCTTTCCCTAAACATCTGTTCCTATCATCTGATAGTTCAAGAAGCAAAGGTCTGACAGAAGAATCAAGATCAGAGGATAGAGATTAGAGCTTAGCATAGTTTTTCTTTATTTCAATGGAACAGTGCTATGCACTGATAGTAGTATTAGAGCAGTGTTTTAGTTAGTTACACTTTGTTAGCAGTCACTATCAACCATGACGTCACAAAAGATGCTCAGTGATTAGATAGTATAAATAGGTAATCGTTGTAACTGTTAACTTTGTCTTCCTGAAAAAGATCATTTCGCACTTTATCTTCTTCATTTTTTACTATCAAACGATTGTAATTAGCTAAGGGGGAGTTTGTGAATCATATGCAAAGTTTACCAACTTGAAAGCATGATGGTGATGAAAACAAACGACCAATTGCTTGTAGTAAATGTTTTCCATCAATTCCGCTGCATATTTTTCTACTTCAATCCATTTTCCATTCTTTGAAACAAAAACTATAAGTAATTTAAACTTAGATCCTGATAATTGGTATCAAAGCTTGGTCAATCGATTTTGATTTAACGATCAAATTGATTTGAGTAGATCAACTCTTTGTGCTAATTCATTTGATAGTTTTACTTGAATACAAAGTTTTATTACTACAAAAGGTTTTAAAACACAAATCTGTTGTAAACAAGAGAAATGGCACAAAACACACTGGAATCCAATATTGGATCCATGTTCAAACCACCTATGTTGAAACAAAATGAATATTTTATCTAACAACTTAGGATGGGTCATATTCTCGCCCAACAGAACACCGGATGTTGGAGATCTGTTCTATTTGGACCGCATGTCCCCATGGTTCCAAGTACAGAGGATCCCCACACCCAGGTCCGTAAGAAACTCGAAAATTACTCTGAACAGGATTTCCTTAAAATCGAATTGGATGCTAAGGCCTTTAGCATTGTTGCTTCGGCTTTGCCCAATGAGATTTATGCCGCATTACCTCATTGTAATAGTGCTAAAGAGTTATGGGATGCTCTTAAAGAGCAATTCAGTGGTACTGAAGAGATGATCGAGAATAATAGAGAGGTTTCAAATCAACAGTATGAGACATTTTGCCACGTTAAGGGTGAGTCATTAACCCAACAGTTCGAACGATATAGCTGTCTCATCAGTGAGCTCAAATTGGTAAATGTGGAACTCCCAAATTCGACTATAAACAGTCGTTTCTTGAGATCCTTACCTGAGAAATGGGAGACTGTAGCTTATGTCACTAGAACAGCGGTTGATTATAAGGAAATGACCTTGACACAACTTCATGGACGACTCCTCACTTATGAGAGAGAGTTGAACCAGAAAAAGAAGTTGCAAGAGTCAGGGAAAATGACTGATGACTATACTTTGGGAAACACTGCTTTATATAGTCATGATGAGGGGTCTAGCTGTGGAAAGGATCAGAGTTATGATCATTACATTGAGATAACATCTGGAAACAATTTCAACTCTGATCCTAGTACACCCAATTTTGCCTTTGCTCCAAATAGTGAAAGCCAGCCCTATGAGAATATGTCTTTTGAAATGAATAACTTAAAACATTTCGAACCCGCTGACCTTGAAGAAATGGACATTTTGTATTAGCTGGCACTTTTAAGTGTTATAGCAAGTAAGTTTTACAAAAGAACTTGTAGGAGATTTCCAGGATTGCATGGGGAGTTGAAAGTTGAGTTGGATAAGTCTAAAATCAAGTGCTATAAATGTAACAAGATGGGTCACTTTGCTAGAGAATGCAGATCACAATCTGCAGGACCAATTGTAACACATCCTGGCAACAATTCTCAAAGCACTGTCCATTATTCCCAATATACCCCTGCACCTCAAATGCAAAACACTGCACATTTTGCACATCCTGTTGCTATAGTTCCTGTACATTATGTTCAAGCACCTGCACCATAGATTCAAATGCCACAAGTTACTCAATCTACTCAAAGCACTGCTACACCAGCAGAGGTTAATCAACAAAGCTTTTTTCAAACAAGGTTTTGTTGATTGGAGTAGTTTGCCTGAGGATTTAACTGACGAAAACTTTGCTCTCATAGCCAAAAATGATTTTGAAAATGAAAATATATGTTTAATGGCTTTGGAGACCATTGTTGAAGGTGATGAATCTGTGGAGCAGGAGTTAAAACCTGATGTGGTTGATTGTTGTGAAGCAGTGGTTACACCAGTGGTTAAAATGGAAGCTGTTGATGTTTAAAAAGACACTCTATCTGATCCAAGGGATGAGCAGGAGTGTGAGGAAGATGAGTGTGACCATGCACTTATGGCTGCTTCGAAGGTATCACCTCAGATCCTAAAAGATCTATGTTCTGACAAATGCATTATTGCTTTTGCAAACATAAAACAGGTGAATGAAAACCTGAGAAACAAAATTTTAGAAGATGAACTTAATTTTGGAAAACTTGTTAAAAAGTTGAAAACAAAGTTAAGTGAAAAAGATTCTGAAATGAGTAGCCTAAGGCATGAATCAAGCATAACCAAAGACCAGCTCCAAACCATGATAGAAAAATATCAGGTTTGCAATCAGGAGCTTGAAACTACCCAGATCACTTGTGAAAAATGGGTAGAGTCTTGTAAAGGTTATGAGTTATGCTTGATGCTCAAATCAAGAGCAACATAAAGTTTGGAGTAGGCTTTAGAGACTATGACCAGACTTGTGAAAATATTGCAAAAATTGATTATGAGAAAGTTGAAATAGTCCCAACAAACTTGGCTGGTGAAGAAATTAAAATCACAGATAAAAATGAAAACAAAATCATTCTTTAGGTTTTAGCAAAAGATAAAGAAATTGAAAAATATCAGTTTAAACCAACCTGGTCAGATGAATGTGATATTTTGGAAAACTTCAAGCCAATGGACTTTTTAACCACTAATGGTATAAAAGCACCAAAAAGCACTGGTGATCCCTATCAAAGACTTGCCAGCATAGGTTACATCCACTGCTCTCAAAAAGTCTGATAGGAAATGGAAAGAAAATGTTAAATACTTGTTTTGTGAATTTTGTTAAAGGAGAAATCATGTTGCTACATATTGCTTTCTTTTAAAAGCCTATGATATAAACCAAACTTGTGTTATACCCAAATCTCCTAGATGCACCATTTGCAACAAAACAAATCACATGACCCAAGAGTGTGCCTATCTCAAAATCTATCATCAAAAGGTAAAAGAGATTAGAGCAAAAGCTCTTGAAAGAGAAAATACAAGTTTTTCTGAAAACAAACAAAAATTTGAATCAATTGAAACATCTATCACAAAAGATTTAAATCAAACCTCTGTTCACAGAGAAATTCAAGTGACTACGGCACCTCCATCAAACAAGCTTCCAAGAGGCAAAGGCCAGCCTAGTTACCAAAAGGTGCCAATGGTTTATGAGACTTACAAAAGGTCTTCTAAGCCAAAGGTAAGTAGGCATCCTCATGGTTACCAACAGTTGATAGGAAGTGGTTCACAACAGTTGTTACAAAAACCTGCTCTAACCATTGCTCTTTCATGTGAACTTGAGTCTGAATCATCTGATACCCCATCCAAAGCCATTCTGGCTTTGGAAACTCACCTGAACGAATTATTTCAAAAACATGTGCAGGGAGCTTCTACTTGCCTTGACAGTATTTGGTATGTAGATAGTGGGGGCTCCATGCACATGACAGGATGTAAAGCCCTGCTCAGAGTTTCTAAAGCTCATGGAGGGGGTGATATATCCTTTGGAAATAATTCAAAAGGGAAGGTGTTGGGGTCAGGATGTGTCTCAGCTGGAAAACTCAAGTTGGAAAATGTGAATCTCATTTATAATCTAAAATTCAATCTTCTGAGTGTCTCACAAATGAGTGATAAGGGTTATGGATCTCTTTTCACAAAAGAAACTTGTCAAATAGTAGGCCCAGAGGTTGTCAAAAGGATTAATCAAATAATTGCTGAGAGCAAAGCACAACTTACTGCTAATAGGGTAGGAAATGTGTATGTGGTAGACGTGGTAAAAGATAATTCTATGTCAAATGCATGTTTGTTCTCAGTTGCTTCAAGCAAAGAAACATAATTATGGCATAAAAGACTAGGTCACACAAATCTAAAAACCATCACCACTCTCTCAAAACAAAGTCTTGTCAGAGGTTTGCCTCACAAACAATTTACTTGTGAAGAACATCGTGTTTCCTGTTTAAAAGGCAAACAACATAAAAGTTCTTACAAGTTAATTGAAGAGTCCAAAACAAGTCAGTGCTTACAGTTACTTCATATGGACTTGTTTGGACCTATGAAAATCATGAGCTTAAAACACAAAAGGTATTGCCTGGTGGTAGTGGATGATTTTTCAGGTTTACATGGACTTTCTTTTTACACTCCAAAAATGAACCACAAACATTTTGCAAAACTTTGTTAAACAAGTTGAAAAGCAATTAGATCTCCCTGTAAAAATCTTTAGGAGTGAGAATGGGATAGAGTTTAGGAACAAAGAGTTGGATGCCTTCTATGAGTCAAAAGGGATTGTTAGGCAATATAGCATCCCCAAGGACTCCAGAACAAAATGGGGTTGTTGAAAGGAAAAATAGAACTTTGATTGAATCAGCAAGAACCATGCTAGCAGATTTTGGTTTACCATTGACTTTTGGGGCAGAGGCTGTAAACACTGCTTGCTATGTTTAGAACAGAGTTTTGATAAATCCCAGGCATCAAAAGACTACTTATGAATTGCTTTATAAAATCAAACCTTTGATCTCTTATTTTAAAGTCTTTGGCTGCCCATGTTTCATACTAAATTTAAAGGATTCAATATCGAAGTTTGCATCCAAAGTTGATTGTGGTTTTTTTTGGGATAATCAACCACTGCCAAAGCCTACAAAGTTTTTAACTCTAGGACCAAGTGTGTTGAAGAAACTCTTAATGTAATGTTTAATGAACTTTCATCTTTGAAAATCCCAGCAAATCCTGCTGAACTTTTTAATCTATCCAAATTTACATTTGAAGACGTGTCTGTCAAGACTAACCATGCAGGTACCCCACAGTCATCAAGTTAAGAGCAAGGATATGATTGCATTCTTCCAAATTTCAAAATCTATCCTTCAGGCAGAGGAGCAGATGTTAATAGCAATGGTGAAAGCTCTACCAGGTCAACAATGGTTAATACTCAAACCTCTGCCAGCTCTCAAAACCAAACATCTATTGATAAAAGTCCACAACAAATGGACAAAAATCAACCCACTTTCACATCCATTCCACCAATTCCTCCACCACCATTTCAATTAGAGGATGGACCATCAAATTCACCAACAGAGGATAGCTCAGATGATACACATTTGCAAGCTTCACCTCAGAATGCCATTGTCCCATATCAAGGTGATTTGATTTTACTCAAAAGCCATCATGTGGATCAAGTTATTAGCAACATCAATGAGGGAGTGCTCACCAGGAGCCAATCCTAAAACATTTGTCTTTTTGCTGGCTTTCTATCACTCACACAACCTGTCAAGTACCAAGAGGCACTAAAAGACAACAGTTAGGTAGAAGCCATGCAAGAGGAGCTCCTACAGTTCAAAAGACAACAAGTATGGGAACTTATACCACTGCCAAAAGATGTGAGTCCTATTGGCACAAAGTGGTTCTTCAAGAACAAAACAGATGAAAGGGGTATTGTTGTCAAGAACAAATCAAGGCTCGTGGTTCAAGGTTATAGACAGGAAGAAGGCATAGACTATGATGACACATTTGCTCCAGTTGCAAGATTGGAGGCCATGAGACTGTTCTTAGCTTTTGCTGCCAACCACAACATCAAGGTGTATCAAATGGACATCAAAAGTGCATTCCTGTATGGAAAGATCAAGGAAGAAGTGTATGTGTGTCAACCTCCTGGTTTTGAAGATGCATTCCATCCTGATCATGTTTACAGGTTAAACAAAGCACTCTATGGTCTAAAACAAGCACCCAGAGCTTGGTATGAAACTCTATCCACTTTTCTCTTATCTATATGTTTCACTAGATGTAGGATTGATAAAACCCTATTTTTAAAATGGAAAGGAAAAGATTTGATGCTTGTCCAAATTTATGTGGATGACATCATTTTTGGATCCACATGCACTGCCATGTGTGAAGAGTTCAGAAAACTCATGGAAACAGAGTTTGAGATGAGTGCAATGGGTGAGTTGCAATGTTTTCTTGGTTTACAAGTCAAACAAATGCAACATGGCACTTTCATCCATCAAAATAAGTATGTGAAAGAACTACTTAAGAAATTTGATATGGGTGATTGTAAACCTTGCAGCACACCCATGGTAACATCCAAGCTAGTCACAATTGATGGCAAAGATGACCTTGTTGATCAAACATTATATAAAAGCATGATTGGGTCTTTACTGTACCTAACTGCATCAAGGCCAGACATCATGTTTGCAACATGTGTTTGTGCCAGATCACAGTCATTGCTAAGAAAATCAGATCTTATTGCTGTAAAAAGGATATTCAGATACAAAAAAGGTGCTCCCACACTTGGTATCTGGTATCCAGCTAATGGTAACATTGAGCTTGCAGGATATTCTGATAGTGATTTTGCTGGATGTAAAACAACAAGGAAGTCCACATCTGGAGGAGCCCAATTCCTAGGTGATTGCTTAGTATCTTAGCATAGCAAAAAGCAAGTTGCAGTTTCTACATCCACTGCTGAGGCAGAGTATATAGCTGCTGCAAGTTGTATTGCTCAAATCTTGTGGCTTCAAAATCAATTACTGGATTTTGGTATCATTGCTTTGAAAACACCACTAAAAATTGATAGTCAAGCAGCAGAAAATATCATCAAAAATCCTGTTTCTCATTCCACCACCAAACACATTGACATCAGACATCATTTTTTGAGGGATTGCTATGAAAAAGGTTTGATTTCTTTACAACATGTCCATACCAAGGATCAGCTGACAGATGTGTTGAGAAAAGCACTTGATGCTCACACTTTTGACAGTTTGATTTCTAGGCTTGGAATGCTAAACATGGATTAAAAACAAAATTTCTTTGTGATCCATGTGTAAGTAGCAATAAAATGTTTTTAGAAATTTAAAATCCATCCTTAAAAATAGTTTAAAATTGAATTTTTCAATAAATCCTCAAAGTCTGTTCAAAGCACTGATAGCTCAAAAACACTGTTCGTTTAGAAAAATCTATCCACTGTCAAAAAGTGTCTCCGCTGATAGTTGCAACCACTATTCTTATCCACTGATTATATTTTCCAACAGTGGTTAGCCAAACAACTGTCTTCCATTTTCAAAACAGAGGTTACACGTGGACAGATGTTATTCGACAGTTGTTGCATCAGATGTCATGACATCATCACTTTTTCATATACCCTATAAAAACCTTGTTCTATCAAGAACAGAGGGTTCACCAAACTGTGTCGATTTCAAAAATCTCAAAACAGTTTTCACTAAAATCATGGCTCCCAAAACAAAATCAAAGGTGAAATTAAAGCAAGAATTACCACCATTCATCTTAATCATCAAAACCCCACAGAATTACACTGCCATCTTCGAAGAAACCGATGTTAACACAAGATACCATACAATGATTCGGATTCTAAGAGAATCGAAGTTCAAACACATGCTAGAAGTCAAACCCAAGATTTACATCGATTCTCTTCGGGATTTCTTGTTAAATGCTAAGGTCAAAACTTCCGCTGATGATGTTCCTTATGCTATAATCTAAAAGGTTGGGGGTACTCCTATGCAAATAACTCCGTAATCAATCTCTCAAGTTTTTCAACTGAATGATATGACACCTCCTGTGTACTTTTCTTTAAGAGAGATGTAAGCAGAGTTTGTGGAAAGGGGTTACACTGGTCAGTTGAAAGGTATGGCAATCTTTAAACCCAATTTTCCAGCAGAGATGAAATTCTTTTTCCATACTCTTTTAACATGTCTCTCTACAAAATCTACTGCTTTCAATGAAATTTCTTTGAACATGCAATATCTGGGATTGCAATTTTGACTGAATCAGATTTTAAGTAGTCCCAGGTG
The DNA here is from genome assembly GCA_947069175.1 of Scalesia atractyloides. Classification (NCBI taxonomy): domain Eukaryota; kingdom Viridiplantae; phylum Streptophyta; class Magnoliopsida; order Asterales; family Asteraceae; genus Scalesia; species Scalesia atractyloides. The sequence continues at coordinate 38,555,454 of CAMTDV010000030.1, forward strand.
TTATTCAATGATCTTGTCAATATTTTAAAAATATTTCAAAAAGAAAAGCTTTCTTGATACATCCTAGATTCTTGAGTGTTTATTTGCAAGATCAGATCAAATCTGAAGCAAGTAAACAAGGCGCAGTGTCCACACTTGGCTGCCTAACTCATGAACTTTTTACACGACTAACAAATCTTGAAAAAGCTTCCAAAACAGAAGTAGAGGAGGATGAGCCAATTTTACAAGAACAAAATGTTCAACCTCTTCCTCCTGCTACTGAGCCCACCGCTCTAGGTGATTAGAGCATTGCAACCACTGCTCTGAAACCCACACCTAAAATACAAAGATATCTAGAAAACCCACCAAACCCAAAAAAGGGTCCTCTGGAAGATGAGATCCCAGAGATTAACCTTATGACACCACCAAAGTTACAAACCACTGCTGCTACTTCTTCACAGCAGATGGTTGAAAGATCTCAACCTGGCTATGAAACTCCTCCTTTATCCCCACAAAAGGATCATGTTGTAAACACAAGGATACCAAATTATGAAGCTCTAGGACCACTTGGTTCTATCTTCCACAGCCCCTCTCCCATGGCAATGTCTCTTTCCGCACCTATCACCTCTCCAATAAAATCACTTCCACAAACATTTATACCCTAGCTGAATGCAATTGAATTTGATCAGACATTATCCAGCACCTCTCAAAAACCTATCACTGAGAATGTACTTCAACATGATGCTGGGTCTGATTCTTTATTCTTTGCTAGTCCATCAGCAAATGAAGAGGCTACATCCCTTGGGTTACATGTAACCTTTGGTGATAGTTCAACTAGAGCAGCCACTACAATTGCAAAACTACCTAGTTTTCCTTTGGACAGTGGTTACATTTCTAAGTCTCTGTTGAAGGCAACCACTGCTGAGGCTACCAAGTTAACCTCTGATGTTGTGGGAAGTCCCAAGTACCAAGAACAAGGGGCATCTAAGGGTGAACCCAGTGTTAAAACACATGCTAATGATCCCCTAGATACAACTACCACCACAGGTAGGAGTTCAGATGATCCTATTAAATTAGGTGATGAACTAAAATACAAAGAATTGACGAAGAGAGTATCAACACTTGAAACTTCTGTTGGTGAGATCAAAAATCTTTTGCAGCAATTGTTAGCAATAAAGAGCTAACCCTCTGTCTTAACCACTACTGATCTGCAACAAGCCCTAGACCCTCTGTTTCAGCAACAAAAGCACTTCTCAGATCAACAACATAAAGATCAAATGCAGGAAGTAAGAAACATGGTTGAAGCACGATTCATGGATACCGGGGCAGATATTAAAGTTATAAAAGCTCATCTTCACCAAACCACTGGTACTGCTCCACCCACTGTTATTTTTGTGAACACCGAAGATGATGCCAAAAAGGGGGAGAAACCTTTAGGACAGAAGAAGCTTAAAATTGATGATCAGATGGCAAGGCCAATAGTGGATATACCCAGGCCAGATGGTTCAAAGAAAAAGGATTTAACAGATGATATACTTGCCAGGGAAAATGAAAAGTAGAAGAGAAAAGTGTTCCTTGATGGCAAGGTTTTGGTTGAGCAAAAGATTAAGCAACAAAAAGAAAAGGAAGAGTTGCTACTTCAACAAAGAAGAGACCTGCTAAACAAGTAAGGCAACCAACATCCACACCTTCCAAAACTAAGCCTGCTATAAATCCAATCATTAAAACCTCTGCTCTCCAAATATCAAGCACACTTTCTTCAACTTCCTTACCCATTTCCACCAAAGCAGATGTTACAACAACTGTTGTGCTAACATCTGTTGGCACAACAGAGGTTGCACCAGATGCAAACCCATCCACTGCCATGACCATTTTTGATACATCCACCAAATCTCTACCAACATCAACTCATCCATCATCACCAGAAATTCAATTCAAAAGGAGAAAGACAACTAAAATTGTGAATGAAGAAGAGATCTTTCCTGCTCCTACTCCTCTATCATCACAACCACTGACCTTCACATCAATGCTTCCACCATCCACAACTCAAACAACTGATCCCTTTAAAGTTGTTCCTGTAGCAAAGTTATATCCTCTTGATTTACCAAATGTCAGGGCAGAGATTCTAAGCTTCTACTGTGAAGAAAACCCTGATAAAAGAATCATATTATCTCTTGATGGCTACCCAAGACCTGCAAATATTGATGAGTATCTTGAACTCAAATTGAAACACGTAGAGGATATGGCAAAAAGAGAATCAGCTGGTAAAAGTGATAGAGAGATACAAACTATCATGTCTTCTCAGCTCAGCAAAGCCATAACATTGCATAATTTTGTCAAAGATATGAGTAACAAGCTGTCAGAAAGGGAAGATCAGTTCCTTAAAAATGAACTCATTGAGCACATCATGAAGAACAAGCAATACAAAGCAACAAAGGCACAATTCAAGGATTGGAGTATAGATGAGCTGAGAGAAGAGATTAAGAGAATGCAAGAAATGTTGAAACACCCTCTCAAGAAGCCAACTCCTCCAAACTGGGAACAACATAAGAAAGATATACCTGACAGAGTTTTGAAGCTTAAAAGAATGAAGGAAGAGTTGATACAAAATCACTGTGGTTCAAGGAACCAAGTGATAAGATGGGGAGAAGCCAGGGTAATTGACACCTACAAGATGTTAGAAGAGAGGAGGAAAAAGATCCAAGCATGCCTCCTAAACCAATTTATCCTCCATCATATGATGTTCATAAAGCTCAATACTCCAAAAAAACCTATCTCATCATCTGCCCTCTCCATCCTTGCCTTAAATCAATTAAAAAGGTAAGAAAAGGTAGATGAAGAAGAGAAGAGAGTGTTTGAACACATCAAGGAAGGAGTTCAAAACATGGTTGACTATCACACAGATGTAGCTAGTGATAAGCTCAGAGCAGAATTAACAAAGATAGTTCAACAAAAAGCTCTCCAAACCTCAATCAATAAAAGTCATCCTAGAAAACTAGAAAACCCAAAAATTCTAAAGTGTAAAGTCAAAAAAGGCTCCCATGAATTGACATTGCTCAAGTCTAATGGTGATGCTGTCAAGATGAGCATGGAGGTTGCATATGAGCTGAATGTAGAAGACCTTCAAGATCTTTTGGATCTGACACTCGAAAAGGATGATGATGATGAAGTCTCTCTGAATTTTGAATTACAGTTTAAAGGCCAAATCAGGGAACTTCTATTGAGGAATAAAAACCAAGAATAAACAAGTATTTTGGCATCATCTGTTCCAGGGGGAGATTGTTGGGATTGAACCCTAACAAAGGAAAAGATGATAACAAAGCTAAATACACTATCCGAGCTTTGGTTCAACCATCAGAGGTTACATCCTCTAACCTACCTTTACACTGCTTTCCCTAAACATCTGTTCCGATCATCTGATAGTTCAAGAAACAAAGGTCTGACAGAAGAATCAAGATCAGAGGATTGAGATCAAAGCTTAGCATAGTTTTTCTTTATTTCAATGTAACAGTGCTATGCACTGATAGTAGTATTAGAGCAGTGTTTTAGTTAGTTACACTTTTTAGCAGTCACTATCAACCATGACGTCACAAAAGATGCTTAGTGGTTAGATAGTATAAATATGTAATCGTTGTAACTGTTAACTTTGTCTTCCTGAAAAAGATCATTTCGCACTTTATCTTCTTCATTTCTTACTATAAAGATTGTAATTGGCTAAGGGGAAATTTGTGAATCACATGCAAAGTTTACCAACTTGAACGCATGATGGTGATGAAAACAAACGACCAATTGCTTGTTTTCCATTAATTCCGCTGCATATTTTTCTAATTCAATCCATTTTCCATTCTTTGAAACAAAAACTACAAGTAATTTAAAATTAGATCCTGACAATTGAAAACAAGAATATGGAAACAATTAAGGTTTCATTTTGATTATGGGCTCTTGGTTGCGAACACTATTTCTTATTCCTAACTAGTTTACGATGTAACATGTCGATCTAATGTTATCAAGATTTCCAAAATGGAAACAAGAATAAATAATTTGATATTTATACACAAGTGAAATCCGTGGATTCGCCAACTTTGTGTTGATATTTTAAAACGTGTTTTTCAGGTACATAAGTGGCTTCGGAGTTTGATGTGGGTTTAGGAAAACTCTTATAATGGACGAAAATAAACGCTTTTGTCATGATTCATGAGATGGAACTTTTTGAAGATGAACACTTTAAATAATACATTTTGGGATGATTGTAATAACTCTTAACTATTTGTCTATTTTAAATAATAGTTTGCCCTATAATTGTTGGTTGCCAACCTCCGTCACCACCATGCTTGCTTTCCACTGCGATTTTTGTGTTGTGACATTCTGTAGTTTGGAGAATCAAATATCACACTTGTTTTGTTAATGTTATAAGCTTTTAGAAGAAAAAAAGTTTTGGATAACATGGTTCTTCTTTTCACAGAAATCACAAAACAAGTTTTTGATTATTTCTTTCTTCTTCACCTTTTTAGACTTTTTATCAGCAGATGTTAACATCTGTTGGAAATCTGCTAGAAAATCTTTCAAGGGTATGATCTTGACCTTTGGGTGCTTTGATCCCATCAGTGGTTGTAAAATCCATTGGCTTGAAATTTTCTAGAATGTCACACTCATCAGACCATGTAGGTTTAAATTGATATTTAAGCTGCTGATTTCAGATTCTTTTTCAAATAGTTTTCTTTTTAACTCTTTTGAAAGTTTTTCAAACTGCAGTCTATAATCTAAAATCTTGTTTCTAAGGTTTTCATTCACCTCTTTTATGTTAGCAAACGCAATAATGCATTTATCTGAACATAGATCTTTAAGGACCTGAGGTGATACCTTAGCAGCAATCATGATGGCACAGTCACATTCACTTTCACATACATTGGCATCTCAAGGGTCAGGCAGAGGTTTCGCTTCCTTACCAACATTCTCTTTTGAAACATCTATTTCATCATGAACACAAAACTCATCAGACTTAGACACCATCTCCTCAGATTTAACACCCTCAACTATTATATCCAGTGCCATAAAGTAAAAATCATTTTGTTTCTTTCAGTATGGCAACTAGAGCAAAATTTTCATCAGTCAGATCCTCACACAAGCTACTCCAATCAACAAAGCCTTGAGTAAAGAAACTTTGTTGATTAACCTCTGCCGAAACATTGGTTTGTGTAACTTGTGGTGCAGGTTGCATTTGAACCTGAGGAGTTGTGGCTTGAACATATTGGATCTAAGGAACAGTTGTTTGGACCTATTACACTTGTAACATTTAATCTTTGAGTTATCCAACCCAACCTTTAGCCCTCCATGTAACCCTGGAAACTTCCTACCAGTCCTTTTATAGTACCTACTTGCTCTAACACTTAACAAGGAAAGTTGGTGCAGAATATCCATTTCTTCTAGATCTGTAGGGTCAAAATGTTAAAGATTATTCAATTCAAAGGATAAGTTGCCAGAAGTTTGGCTTTCCCCATTAGCAATAAAGGCAAAATTGGGTGAGTAAGAATCAGAGTTAAAGCTACCACCAGATGTCATGTCAATAAAATGATCATAACTCTGTTCCTTACAAATGCCAAGGCTTCTTCTTGACCAAAAAGTGTTGTTCTACTGAATGCATAGTCATCAGTGACTTTTCCTCACTCTTGTAGCTTCTTTTTCCGATTCAGCTCTCTCTCATAAGTGAGGAGCCTACCATTAAGCTGAGTTAGTCTAATCTCTTTTAACCCAACCGAATTTCTGGTTACAAAAGCTATAGTGTCCCATTTGTCTGGTAATGATCTAAGATAACAACTATTTAAAGTCAAATTTGCATAGTCAACATTAACCAGTTTTAGCTCACTAATAGACAACTAAATCTTTCGAACTGTTAGGTTAATGACTCTGCTTTAACATGACAAAATTTTTCGTATTGTTGGTTTAAAACTTCTCTATTATTTTCAATTACTTTCTCAGTCCCTTCGAATTGCTCTTTCAAAGCATCCCACAACTCCTTTGCACTGTTGCAATGCAATATGTCAGCATAGATATTGTTTGGCAATACAGATGCCACGATACTAAATGCCTTTGCATCTAGCTCGATTTTTCGGAAATCTTGCTCGGAGTAGTTTTCAGGACTCTTTGGAACTTGGACTTTTGGGTCCTCAGTACTCGGTATCATTGGAACATGAGGTCCAAAAATAACCGATTTCCAGCAACCGGTGTTTTGCTGAGTAAGAACATGACCCATCCGTTGTTTCCAAAGGTTATACTCTGATTTGACAAGGATCGGTGGTTTAAACATGATACCAGCGTTGTGTGGATCTTGTGGATTTTGTGACATTTTGATTGTTCACAAACGAGTTTTGGTTTAAAACTTTGAACGTGAAAAAACTTTTACTCTGTTTTCAATAACACGAACAACGACCACAATAGTAAGAGCTGATATGTTCAAATCAAATTGATTGTTAAATCAAATTCGATTGATGAAGCTCTGATACCAATTGTTAGTATCTGAGTTTGAATTGTTGTGAAAGTTTAAAGAGGATAAGTAATGAATGATGATAAAACAAAGATAAGTGCAGCGGAAATGAAAACTTTGATTCACAAAAATTGGAAGAATGTTTTCATCAACATGCTTTTGCAATATTTAATCATGCATGCATGAGAATTACTAACTCCCCCTTAGCTTGATCACTCTGATTTGTTTGTACAAAATGTCTAGAATTAAAGTGATGAATAGAAGAGTACATGCACTGTTATATTTATAGTATATTTACAAACCACTGAGCATCTTTGCTGACGTCACTATGAAAGTGACATTTAACAACCTAACAAACTCTAACATCTGCTAGATTAAAACTCTGTTACATTAAAATACAATATAAAGTCTCTTGTTAACAACTGCTGAGATATCCACCATTGGGCTTCAGCAGAGCTTTGACATATCAGTGCTTGGTTCTTCATCATTGTTTAACTTCAGCAGACCTTTCCAGCAGAGCTTTATCATAGTAGATCTTTGAGAACAGTCTTTAGTCTTTGCAGTGCTTTGTGAGAAGATGTTACTTATTATTATTATGGATCAGATGTTTGCAAAGTATTTTGGTTTTTCAATCATCTGTTCTTTTGTAGGGTTCAATAGTTCCAACACAGAGAATTTCTCAAGCGACAACGAAGTTCAAAGATTTGATAGAAATTTTAGACCGCAACATAGTCAAAATTTTGGATATCAAAACTCTAAAAGTCGTAATTTTTGAAATTCTTGCTATAATAACTGCTCTTCGAAACCATATGATCCTCGATTTACGGGAAGCCATTCCAACAATTTCATAAATGAAAATGTGAGGAATAGTGGTGAAGACGGATATTTCAAAGAATTTTCGTTTATTGATGAAACTGGACGACCCAAGACCATCACGGCGTAGGTCCCTAACTCTAACTGATATCTTGTTTGTGGGTGTCAGAATAGCTGAAGAGGGTTGTCTATATTTAGTATATCGATAGTGGTTGTTCCAGGCACATGACGGGAAATAAGGAGTTTTTGTCAAATGTGAAAGCAATTAGAGGAGGTTATGTGAATTTTGTTGGTGAAAGGGGTGGTTATATTACCGACGAAGGATTAGTTTCGAATGGCAAGATAACTTTACACAAAGTCAACTATGTTGCTGAACTGATGCACAACTTAATGTCGATATCTCAAATATGCGACAAAAAGTACACGATGCACTTCATGGATAAAGCATGTTTTGTTCTGAGACCGGGATTTGTTATCCCTGAAGATTGGGGAGTGATGAGAGCTCCAAGGGTGAACAATACGTATGTTATGGACACGCGTCTGGTAGTGAGTTCTTCGGCAGCTGCAACGTGTTTCTTTTTGAAGGTGACATAAGATGAATCTTTTCTATGGCATCAGAGAATGGGCCATGTACATTTGAGAAAGATGACCAATTGATCAAAATTGACTTAGTGTTGGGGCTCCTTTACGTAGTTTCAATATGCATAATAATTGGGAATTCAGTGAAAAAGGCAACATAAAAAGAAAGCCTCATAAGCCCAAAAAGATTAACTCGATCCAAAAACCACTCGAACTGCTACATGCGGATCTCTTTGGCCTAATCCATGTGCATAGCATCGATGGTATGTCTTTTTGTTTAGTTATCACGGATGATTTCTCGTGATACTCATGGTATTTTTATTAAAAACAATAGATCAAACATTTAGAATTTTAAAGGATATGTTTGAACAAGGTGAGAAAAATATTCTTTACCAATTAAAAGAATCAAAAGTGACAATGAAACAAAGCTCAAAAATTAGAAAATGGATGAGTTATGTTGGGAAATGGGATTGTTCATCAATTCAGCGCTCCTTACGTTCGTCAACAGAACAGAGTGGGTAAAAGGAAAAACCAAACCCTAATTGAGGTTGCTCACATTATGCTATTAGAAACAAAGTTGCCTATTTTGTTTTGGGCTGAAGTTGTGAACACGGCTTGGTATGTGCTAAACTGTGTTAGCATAGTCAAGAAAGAACATAAAACATGTTATGAATTACTTGAAGGTAAGAAACCAAATTTATCTGGTTTCCAACCCTTTGAGATCAAATGTGTTATTAGATGAACAAAGGACACTCCAAAGTTTGGTGAGATTGGAAAGATTAGATTCTTCCTTGGTTACGACCTTGGCTCGCCAAACAAAAAAGCCTATAACATTAAAAATCGGATGGTGGAAGTTGTTTTTGATATAACACCTTTATGTTATGATCCACCACCATCTGAATTCGGTCCCAAGACTAGATACCGGTATGATAAGATATTTGATTCGTTTAATCTTCCTTATTTGACAAAAGAAGATTCGTAGTTAGTGTACACAAATCTGGTCGATAAAGATGAAGTGGATGCAAGTTGGAAAAAAAACATCCTTACAAAGGTGTCTCCAAGTGTTAATACAGGAGGATCTGTCGCCAACGCTTTGATTGTGAACGATATTGTGAAGCGCTTTGAATGTGATCAAAGGACAATGAAGGTGTGATGAAGCAGATTCTAGTGATTCTAAAGAAGCTAATGAAGTTGTTCATGGTTTGAACATTGATACTTCCATTGGAAATAGAGAGGAATCTTGGAACGCAAATGCTGAGGGGGAGGTCCAACCAATCTCGGAGCAAATTTGCATGTCCGAGTTATCCCTAGTACTAGGACGAATATTCATCATCTAGTTGATAATATTATCGGCGATCCAAGTGTGGGGTTTCTGACAAGAATTAGAAGTTTATCTTATATGTAGTGTCTGTTCTCCGAGATTAAGCAAAAAGATATCTACAGTTTGAGTCTGCATGAATGTTTCATCACACAAATCGAGTTGAAGAATTATCAAATGGCTCTAAAGGATAGTTCGTGGTGTGAAGCAATGCAGGAGGAGCTTGCTCAGTTTGATAAGCTACAGGTGGGGAATCTTTTCGATCTTCCGAAGAAATAACACGCTATAAACACAAAGTGGATCTTTTAGTGCAAAAAAGACGACAAAGTCATCGTAATTCAGAAAACGCAAGACTGGTGGTTCAAGGTTTCAATCAAGAAGAAGGAACCGATTATACAGAAGTTCATGCCCCTGTCGCTCGGCTGGAAACAATCCGTCTGTTTTTAGCCTTCACTTCTTATATCGAATTATGGTCTATCAGTTGGATGGATGTTACGAGTGCCTTATTTATGGGAAATTAGAAGAAACTGTATATGTCTCACAGCCACCAAGTTTTACCGATACGTATTTCCCTTACAGGGTGTATAAGTTGGATAAGGCGTTGTATGGGTTACATCAAGCTCCACGAGCTTGGTATGCAACTCTCTCTAGCCACCTGCTCGTAAATGGATTTGTTCGCGATGCTATCGACTCCATGAAGAAAGGGGGAGATTTCCTAATTTTACAGATCTACGTAGATGACATAATTTTTAGTTCTTCAAATGAAGAGCTCTGTCGAGAATTTGAAGTCGTGATGAAGTCAAAGTTTTAAATGAGCGCAATGGGCGAGCTTTCTTTCTTCCTTGGGTTGCAGGTGAATCAAGAAAAGGATGGCACATATATTCATTAAACACACTACGTTCAAGCGATTTAAGCTAGAAGACAGTTTACCTTACGACACGCCATTGCCGACCAATCATGAACTTCAAGCAGATAAAGGAAAGGATCTTGATGTGGAACCTACATTGTATCGTGCTATGATAGGTTCTTTGATGTATCTTATGGCCTCCTGAGCAGATATTATGTTTTCTTTACGTTTGTGTGCTAGGTACAAAGCAAATCCGAAAGAGTCGCACATGAAGGATATGAAGAGGATATTCAGATATCTGAAGGGAAAACCTAAGTTAGGATTGTGGTATCCTGCTCAGGAGACCGAGAACTGACAGCCAATACGGATGCTGATTTCAAAGGATGTCCAATCAATAGGAAATCTACCCTAGGAGGTGCTCAATTACTTGAAACCCGATTAGTATCCTGGTAGTGCAAGAAGCATGTTGCAGTTTCTCTTTTCACTTATGAAGTAGAAAACATCTCAGCTTCGAGATGTTGTTCTCAGGTGTTGTGGATTCAGCAACAAATGCAAGATTACGGTTTGAACTTCACGCACACTCCTATCTTCGTTGATTGTAACTCTGTGTCACACCCTTAAAATCCACATGTGGAGTTCTACTTCGAGGCGCGTGACAAACCAGGATCACAGTCATTAGTCATACTAAACGACCACTATATGTGTTTAAAAATTTTCCTATTTACTCATTCATGAGAAAATACTGTTTATACAATTTAGTTGCGGAAGTATAACAATTACAAAACCATAATAGCTAATGTAATTAAAAGTGATTCTAAAAGTTTGATGAAATCAATGCAACTCCGAAATGCATCATAGTGCTAATATGTGCTACCTTAGCAACCTGAGAAAACATGTAAAATCAAGTGTCAACAATAATGATTAGTGAGTTCACAGGATTCAGTTCACAAGTTTAAACATAAGCGTTTCCCCGCTGGTTCAACCCTGAACCAGTGTCTCATAAGTTACCCTGATCCAACCCGAATCAGATTAATATTATGTAGTTTAGCAGTTCATGTTATATGTTTAGGTAGCTAGCCTAGGTCATGCCAACAAAGTGTTCGATCCGAAGCTGACATTGTTGCCCCTGTTGTGCCAGGCCTATCACCAACCATGGCTAAAAAGTTAGGCAACTTCTACACTCGTGACCATCAACGTTCGGTCTAACAGGCGTGACCAGTTCGAGTGTGGCGTCGGGCCCAGTAGTACTACTAAAAATTCCCTCGCTCTAGCCAATACTAACGGCATCGTAAGTGTTAAGGGGACTGACATGTGATATATGCTCCCTTGTGACCATAACCGTATAACATAACTCTAAATAGAAAGGCATTACTGTACCGTGATTGTATGCCACCCAAACATCACTGTAAGGTGTATATGTTTTAAATAGGAAGACGTTACTATATCGTAATATAATCAACCCATATATCACTATAACGTGTACATGTTTTCTCCCCCTGTGTTTAGTAAACGTTTAAAGAAATAGGGGCCGTGAACTCACCTTAAGTTGCTCGGTTAGATAAATGCAAAAGAAGTAAAGGATAGAACCACTAATCACGTCCTATTATGTCAACCGGTTCAAAGTTAGTGTGTGAACGCACACTGACACAAAACCCTACGCGTAACTAGCACACCGTACGAAACACGTAATGACAAGTTCAAAACCATAATCATGCATGCAAGGTGTCACTGTACGAAATAATGACCAACAACTTCTCACAAACACAGGATAGCACATACATCACTTAGATACACACAAATGTAAGTTATCGTGTTTCAGCTTTTACATTCATAACTGGGCTGTTTTCGGGAATTTTTATAAAATAGTTCCCACGTTCCAGAAATTCCAATTTTTTTTAAATATGGTGTCAATCAGACTTTAGAATTTTGTGTAAAATTTTCAAGTCCTAATTCTTTATCAATTATTTACAAGAATTTATTTACTAGCTGCAGTCAGATTCGTCACTTTCTGACTGCAGTACACGGGAAAAATAATTTAAAAATATTCGTTTGTCCGATTGATAAAATTCTAGTTGGAGGTTTCTTTGAACACCTAGGAGTATCTACTGCAAAACTTTCGTGACTTAACTCTTTTCGGATTACAGGATAGGATAGAAAACATTACGTGCATTTTCTGCAGAAAAAACACAGCTTGAGCTGCTGCACGAAATCACTAATTTAAAATAGTAAACAACTTCAGAAAAATGTGATTCCAGTGCCATTAGAAGAGGTTTTCGAAAATGTATGTTTTAGGCTTCAGAAAATCAATTTTTCGACTTATAACGGTTTTTTACAGCCAACTGAAGTTGGCTGGCTTCGCGCATCAGCTTCCTGTTTAGCCCTAAAACTCCACCCGAAACCCTCCTAATGATCACCACGACTTATGATAACGATTTAAATGCAGCAGGTTATACTTTAATTATCATGCATCTAATATCAAAAACCTAAGCATAAAGCATGATATTTCTATAGAAAACGCAGCCAATGACTTTTACACTCAAACCTATCATCACAACCGCAAGAATTCGCATAGTCATCCGAACTAATCATACACAACAATGCTTTTTATATCACAATCATACAATCACTTAATCATGATCAAGGATTCACAAAAACATAACATGAATCTAATACAATAAAAAACCCTTACCTTAAACGATGGAGACTAGCAAACCGGGCAAGACTTGAATCGATTCGAGGGAGTGTGGGCTGTTTTGTGCGACTGAGAGGGGGGGTGTTGCTGCCGTCGTACACAAGGGAGGGGAGAGGGAACTAGGGTTTGCAAATTCTTTTTTTTTGAACCTCCATGCATACATACATATACATAACTAAGGGGCCCAGGGAGGGGGCGATTTGCGCTAGTTTTTGGGCCGAGAGGTAGAGGGTGGCGGGTTGGGTTTGTTTGGTTACGAAATTGAATCATTTCACAAGCTCGGTTCGGTTCGGCTATTTTTTTAAATCGTTAAATAACTACATATATTATAACTCGACAATATATTCACGACACGAAGTTTATAACTACTAAATCACGTAATCGGAGCGTGACATGATAAATCCACAAACGTCTAATAACACGTAGCACGTAATTCAGATATGACTCGCTAAAATTCTCAAACATCGTGTATTCTCGGAATACTAAAGTTTGCGTAATTATAACGTGCGCGTAATTAATTCTCCGAATTAAATTAGCGTAGGAATAAATAACGATAAAGTTGCGCGTTTAAAATACCTGAAAAACCAGGATGTCACATTATCCCCATGTTGAAAGAATTTCGGTCCCAAAAATTGAGTAAACGCGGTTAAGCATGCAAACGCACGAAAGTTTAGTTTGAGAATGGTACAAGAAAATCCCAGGCTGTCACATCATCCCCATTTTGAGAGAATTTTTGTCCTGAAAATAGAATAAGCATGAGTTTGAAAAGTGTTAGAGTGAGGGGATATTTTCGAGTTGCCACATTCTTCCCCAGTTAAAAGAATTTCGCCCCAAAATTCAGTTCGCACTACTTGGGTTTTGTGATTCGGTTGCAAAAAGGTGAGGATATTTGTCTTTCGTTTGATCCTCTCTTTCCCAAGTGTACTCTGGTCCACGCTTAGAGTTCCAACGAACCTTGACAATCGGTACTTTACTATGTCTTCGTGTTTTGACTTCTCGGTCCATAATTTCGTTTGGTTCTTCAATGAATCGCAGCTGCTCGTCCACATGGATCTCATCCAGTGGAATGGCTAAAGTTTCATCTGAAAGACACTTCTTCAGATTTGAGACGTGAAAAACATTGTGAACTCCACTAAGTTCATCAGGAAGGTTCAACTCATAAGCTACAGGACCTATTTTCTTTGTTATTTCAAACGGGCCAACATACCGTTGGTTTAGTTTACGTCTTTTGCCAAAACGAATCACGCCCTTCCAAAGTGAGACTTTAAGTAGCACTCGCTCCCTAACCTGGAACTCGAGAGGTTTCCTACGCTTATCAGCGTAGCTTTTCTGGCGATCACGAGTTGCCGTCATTCGTTGTCGGATTTGGCGATCACGAGCTGCCGTCATTCGTTGCCGTCATTAGCGGAACAGCCTTGATGCTGGCGTGGTAATTATTGTTGTATAAAAACTCCAGTAAAGGTAGATGCCTTTCCCAGCCGTTACCAAAGTTAATAACACATGCTTGAAGCATGTCTTCTAGCGTGTGGATGGGGCATTCAGTTTGCCCATCCCTCTGATGGTGATAAGTTATACTCATGTCTAGACGTGAGCCAGAGGATTTGTGCATCACCTGCCACAAATCAGATGCAAAGCGCGGGTCACGATTGGAAATGATAGAAGTTGGCACTCCGTGCCTAGCGACTACTTCCTTTAAATTGATGTCTGTGAGTGTAGGAAACTTGTCAGTTTCCTTGATTGCCAGAAAGTGTGTAGACTTTGTCAGTCGATCGACAATCACCCAGATGGTTTCGTTTCCTCGCTGGAATCTGGGTAAGCCAGTGACAAAATCCCTGGAAATTTGCTCCCATTTCCATGTTGGGATCCTTGGTTGTTTAAAGTCCTGACGGCTTTTGGTATTCAACCTTAACCCTAGCACAGGTCAAGCATTTACTAACATAAGTCGCTATGTTAGCTTTCGTGTAGGACTACCAGTACAAGGTCTTGAGGTCCTGATACATCTTGTCAGAACCAGGATGCACCGAGTAACGAGACTTGTGTGCTTCATCCATCACAAACTCTCGTAAGTTTCCATAGAATGGGGCCCATACACGTTCCATGAAGTAATAAATGTCATATTCCTTGCATTCAAGTTTCTTCTCCATGCCCAGTAGGGATTAGGCGTTGAGGTTCTCTTCCTTCAATGCTTCAATCTAAGCGTCACGAATCTGGGTAGGAAGACTAGAGTGGATAGAAAGCTGTAACGCACGTACACGCTTAGGTTTGGTATCCATATGACTGAGGGCATCAGCCACCACGTTGGCCTTGCCTGGATGATACTAGATCATGCACTCATAGTGGTTGAGGAGTTCGACCCATCGACGTTGTCGCATGTTCAACTCCTTCTGATCGAAGACATGCTGGAGACTCTTGTGATCGGTGTAGATAGTGCACTTGGTACGGTGCAGGTAATGTCTCCCTATCTCGAGTGCAAACACTACTGCTCCCAAACTCCCAAACCGTGGGTAGTGTAGTTCTTTTTCGTGAACCTTGAGTTGGCATGATGGCGTAAGCGATGACTTTCTCATGTTGCACCAACACGTAACTTAGTCCTTGGATAGACACATCACAGTAAACAACGAAATTGTTTGTGCCTTCTGGTAATGAAAGAATAGGTGTACTACAGAGTTTCACCTTCAACTGTTGAAACACGAATTACTGAGCAGTCTTTCGAGTTATAGTTGCGAGGGTTTGTGCCTAAGGTCAAGAAAAGCGGGATTCGCAACGTCAAAAGTTATTCGTTAGAAGCTAAACATAAGGTTGTTTCTGTGGTAGGGGCTCCATGGTAAGGGGTAGGTATCGTTCGGATTCCTACTAGTTCTTGGAGTAGATTCGGATGTCGTCAAAGAAAACAAGTGGCATATTCTTCAATGTAGGCTAAATTCGAATGTCGTGACTAGGAACCTGTCTCGTTCGTAATGAGTTCTAAGGATAGTTTTCATGATACCTCCATATCTATGATATTCATGGCCCGTTGCTCCTCGAGTAACGTTCGTAGAGAGTAACCCCTCCAAGCGAGAGTTCGCGAAGAATGTTGTTAGGATAACGATCATAGAATCCGGGAAGTATATCCCGAATGGATGTGGAAACATGTAAAAAGGGTAGTCGCAATCGATACGTAAGCGTGTCAGGATCCGTAATAGAGGTTTACCTGATGTCAGGGGTATAGCTGGTCGTATACAAGTTTGCATAAGGTTAAAAAATTGAAGAACGCTATTTGTCAAAAACGGGTGTCACGTGGATATATCAATCATAACAAGAATTTACCATCGAAGAATGGTTGCCGCACGAGTTCATAGTGTTAAGATTCATTGAAACCTCCGTCTAATTTGTCAGGCTCGCCCACACGCGAAGGATGAATAATTCATTTTGATCCTTGAACTTAGATGAATGTGCAATTTATCGTGTCGGTAAGCAACCAAATTCGAAGGAGTTTCCTTAGGTCGTGTGAATGAATCTAAAATATGCATGTGTAGTCAAGAGGTTTCAAAGAAAGGACGCGAAAACATGTTTAAGAGGCTATGATCGTATCAACAATTCATCACCATCCTCAAGGTTTCAAGAAGTGATCACCAAGGATCAAAAAGACAAGTTCACTGAGTTCTTAAAAAACAATTGAACACATATTTGATGGGAGATTATGCGTAAAGTTTCGAAGATGTAGTGCGACCACGACAATGGGGTGGGAGATTTGTCTACGTCGTCAACAGTAACTAACTGTCGCATTAAACAGTAAGCATCGATCAGTGCAATGGCTAGGAGATAGACTAGCTCAGAAGGGAAACCTGTTATGGAATAACTATCCTAGCAATACGAGGAGTAAGATTATTGTTTATGTCATCGTGTTTATCTGGGTGTTGAATAACTTACATCTTGTCTTCTGATGTCCATAAGATGATGGGACCATTTTGTGGAAATCCGTTTGTAGGGTTGGATATGTTGCAATGTTCATCAGGTTAGACTTAAGATTAGCAACAGGACCAAGTATAAGGGGTCAAAGGAGATTTTATAGTTAAGGCAAGGGATAAGGTGTGAGTGTACGAGAGATTCTTCATAATTCGTTTATATGCTGATGTTGAAGGGTTTACCCTACGATTTCTGATAGGGTTTTAATCGAGATAACAGGTTCTGATTAGAATCTTTGTTTCACTAAGACTCGTACATAAGAAAAAGAAAATAAATAAATAATAACGAGGGATTCTATTGACGATAGCTCAAGGTCTCTACAAAGATCTTAAATCTAATTGTTTCGTCCATCAACTACTGGACAAGTTTAATGACACCAATTAATCGTTGAATGAGTTACAAGAGATTCTATTGACAGCGGAAGTTTTAAATATGAGATTCGCATGTTAGGACAATGTATCCACACATAGGGTTACACAAGGGTTCACATACATCGCAAATTACTATTACGTGTGCACCCGTAATGATAAGTGGGTTTGCATGTTCACCCTAGTTCCATATATCTTGTGTCAAAATGTTCCTCAGATTTAATTTTTCGAGTACAAAGTGTTGTCAAAATGATACAGTTATCAAAAGCTTAGTCAATAATCCAAATGTTGATAAACTCAGAGCTATATCAGAAAGAGTAATGTGGGATCAATTGATCTGAGGACCTACTCAAGTTGAAACACACCATGAGAGTCCATTCCAGCAGATTCTAGAGGTAAGAGTGCGCATGGAACAAACATGCACATGAATTGTGACTTCAAGAGATGAAACTGGTTCATTAACGTAGGTTACCAGAAAAAAGTAAAGCAACCGTTCCACCATCCGAGTCAGGTTAGAGTTCAGGTGTGCAATAGGCAAAGTGTTCTTAGTTTCGTGGTCAATCATTCTCTCAAAGAATATCAACCAAAGATGTAGAATCGTGGATCGGGAAAAATGATGACATCTCGATGTCAATGGTTTCTGCAAAAACATGTGTAACGAACTGCCCTAACGCAGGGTGCCTCACGCCAGGACCACCTGCTCGGGTTGAAAAAAAGTAGAACTAGTGGGGCCGGGTTAATGTCGTTGGTAGGTAGAGAAAGGACTCATTTTCAATAACTCAACTCCCAAGAGATATGCATCAATGTTGTATGTCGTCCCAATCATGGACTTGAGAAAGCTCACCATACCCTATAGTACCATCGGTAGGCTCAAGCTAGTGTTTTGCTCATCTGTGTGGTGTAGGAAGAAGTACAGATGATTGTGATGGGAAACGCTCCTCTAGAGGCTCCGTCTCATGGCCCTCAGATAGGAGTAGATTCACGTTGTTGACGATCCCATGAACATCGCCACTAGGGATGAAGATACAAAGAGTTTGGTGTGTTCCTCATCAGTAGAAGGTTAAATGGATGATGTCGACATGCCTACAATTTCAATGTAAGTTTTGATATGATGTACATAGGCATATCATGTATGAGTGTTCTTGTATGTCAGGTATGTGTGTTTGTGTTGGTGTGTGACTAATGCATTGTCTAAGGCTATAGACTAAGTCTACTCTCTAATGCAAATCTAGTTCACTATAACCATTGGCTCTGATACCAATCTGTCACACCCTCAAAATCCACATGCGGAGTTCTACTGCGAGGCGCGTGACAAACCAGGATCACAGTCATTAGTCATACTGAACGACCACTATATGAGTTTAAACATTTTCCTGTTTGCTCATTCATAAGAAAATATTGTTTATACAATTTAGTTGCGAAAGCATAACAATTACAAAACCATAATAGCTAATGTAACTAAAAGTGATTCTAAAAGATTGATGAAATCAATGCGACTCCGAAATGCATCATAGTTCTGATATGTGCTACCTTAGCAACCTGAGAAAACATGTAAAATCAAGTGTCAACAATAAAGATGAGTGAGTTCAAAGGATTTAGTTCACAAGTTTAAACATAAGTGTTTCCCCACTGGTTCAACCCCGAACGAGTGTCTCATAAGTTACCCTGATCCGACCCGAATCAGATTAATATTATGTAGTTTAGCAGTTCATGTTATATGTTTAGGTAGCTATCCTATGTCATGTCAACAAAGTGTTCGATGACGTTGCTGCCCCTGTTGTGCCAGGCCTATCACCAACCATGGCTAAAAAGTTAGGCAAATTCTACACTCGTGACCATCAACGTTCGGTCTAACTGGCGACCAGTTCGAGTGGGGCTTGTCGAGCCCAGTAGTACTACTAAAAATTCCCTCGCTATAATCCAATACTAACGGTATCGTAAGTGTTAAGGGGACTGACATGTGATATATGCTCCCTTGTGACCATAACCGTATAACATAACTCTAAATAGAAAGGCGTTACTGTACCGTGATTGTATGCCACCCACACATCACTGTAACGTGTACATGTTTTAAATAGGAAGACGTTACTGTACCGTAATATAATCAACCCATATATCACAGTAACGTGTACATGTTGTCTCCCCCTGTGTTTAGTAAACGTTTAAAGAAATAGGGGCCGTGAACTCACCTTAAGTTGCTCGGTTAGATAAATGCAAAAGAAGTAAAGGATGGAACCGCTAATCACGTCCTATTATGTCAACCGGTTCAAAGTTAGTGTGTGAACGCACACTAACACAAAACCCTACGAATAACTAGCACACCGTACGAAACACGTAATGACATGTTCAAAACCATAATCATGCATGCAAGGTGTCACTATATGAAATAACGACCAACAACTTGTCACAAACACAGGATAGCACATACATCACTTAGATACACACAAATGTAAGTTATCATGTTTCAGCTTGTACATTCATAACTGTGCTGTTTTCGGGAATTATTATAAAATAGTTCCCACGTTCAAAAATATCCAATTTGTTTTATAGTTGGTGTCAATTAGACTGTAGAATTTTGTGTAAAATTTTCATGTCCTAATTCCTTACCAATTATTTACAAGAATTTATTTACTAGGTTGCCGTCAGATTCGTCACTTTTTATATCATAATCATACAATCACATAATCATGATCAAGGCTTCACAAAACATAACATGAATCTAATACAATCAAAAACCCTAACCTTAAACGATGGAGACTAGCAAACCGGGCAAGACTTGAATCGATTCGAGGGAGTGTGGGCTGTTTTGTGCCACCGAGACGGGGGGGTGTTGTTGCCGTCGCACACAAGGGAGGGGAGAGGGAACTAGGGTTTGCAAATTCTTTTTTTTTTTGGAACCTCCATGCATACATACGTATACATAACTAAGGGGCTAAGGGAGGGGGCGGTTTGGGCTAGTTTTTGGGCCGAGAGGGAGAGGGTGGCGGGTTGGGTTTGTTTGGTTACGAAATCGAATCGTTTCACAAGCTCGGTTCGGTTCGGCTATTTTTTTTTTTAAAATTGTTAAATACTACATATATTACTACTCGACAATCTATACGCGATACGAAGTTTATAACTATTAAATCACGTAATCGGAGCGTGACACGATAAATCCACAAACTTCTAATAACACGTAGCACGTAATTCAGATACGACTCGCTAAAATTTCAAACATCGTGTATTCTCGGAATACTAAAGTTTGCGTAATTATAGCGTGCGCATAATTAATTCTCCGAATTAAATTAGCATAGGAATAAATAACGATAAAGTTGCGCGTTTAAAATACCTGAAAAACCGGGATGTCACACTCTGCTATCTCTATAACTAACAATCCGGTAAATCATTCATGAACTAAATAAATAGACGTTAGGCATCATTTTATTCGTGATTGTGCGTAGAAGGGTTAACTGAGGTGGTTAGAGTTGACACGTTTGACAATTATGCTAATATTTTTACAAAGACATTTGATCGGGCTAGATTCGAAGATCTACTCTGTATGATCGGCATGATTAACCCATAGTAGAGTGTTCTCAAAAACCCAGTTGGAAGTTTTAGTTTTAATTTTAGTTTGTGTAGTTCCGTGTTTTTCTTTAAATAAAAAACCAACAAGATTTTACTTAGTTGTAGGTTATTTTTTGGAAATATCATAAAATATGAGAAAAAGCTAAAATTTGAAAACGTGTCGAGTAAAAGAAGAAATGATAGTACATCAGGAGTCAAATCTTTGGCAGAGTATTTATAGTAAATAAAATCTAAGTTCTGACAGCTTCATTATATGTTGTAATGGTAGGCGTTATGCATATATAAAAACTTGTTTTTGGTATATAAAGATAACGAACTGTGTATTCTGTGATCAACATGTCTTGGATATATGGTCTTGGTACCGTAATTTGGTTTGAGAGAGCACCGAAATTGTGAGATACTAGGTCTTTATGTCTGCTGATATCGGGAATATTATACGTGTTTTACTATTAATGTGAAAACATTGGCCTAAAACTTGTAGAATATTTTGCTAAGCACTTGTTTGTGCCCAAACCCTTGAGGTGGATTTTTTCTACTAAACAATCATCACCGGATGATCTGTTCTAAAATATTTGTTGGACCGATCCTTGATGCTAAGCAATAGATCAAACGTTCTGGTTACAAACCGACAGAGCTTCGCCTCTGAGACGCCAAAGTTACAAATGAAGTAGGCTAGCTAGGTATTTATAGGAGAACAAGTTCGCCCGAACTTGCCTGAGCAAGTTCGGTCGAACATGCTTACATGATGACTTTCATGGGCGAACTTGCTTACATCAAACATAAATATTTGCTATACCTAGACTTTTCAGCTCTATACAATACAGACTCGATATAAGACTAAGACATAGACATTTTGCACCAACAGAGTCCCCCTTGGATATAGTCTTCGTCTTGTATCAGTCTTCAAAAACTCTGTCTTCATAAAAACGTTAACGTACACGACCGAAGAAGTTTTTGAAGGGCTTCTTTTGTCGTTCTTGCTTTGGATCAGGAGTTTGATCAGTTGGCGGTGGTCTTTTAAAGTTAGCCATTCTTAGAGAACTTTGTCTTACCGCTTTTTCCATTCTTTCTTTAATCACCTCATTTCTGTATTTATACCGTGTCAAGTTCGGGCGAACTTACAGGCCCATACACAAGCCCATTGAAGTTCGGGCGAACTTACCTTTTAACTCAGCAATCCATCTGTAAGTTCAGTCGAACTTGCTTGTTTGTTAAACATGATTTGTTAAGCAAGTTTGGCCGAACTTGCCAAACCCTAAAAAGCAAACTTTTTCAATTTTTCATTTTAACCCCTGAAATTTTTTGCCAGTTATGAAATTCCACTCAGTTGACCAAGTCCAAGCTAATGACCTTGGTTAACCGGTTTTTCTGCCGGGTCCAAGTTAATGACCCCGGTTTGACCCGTTACGAACAAACTGTTGATATTTTCAAAATCAAAGTTTCAAATTAATGAACTTTTTATCGTTTTGACTTTTCAGATTTTACAGATTAGCTCCCAGCCCGTTGTCAAAGAGATTCCCACCAGTTCTAGCATCTTACCAGACTTCGAAGATTCGTTCTCCAACATTGGTTTGCTGAAAACAATGTAGAATTAAAATCTTTTTGTATTTTTGCAAGTTTATGCTAAAACTCACCAAAAATATTTTTGATTTTAATATGTAAAGCTGAAATACTATGTACAGAACAATGTAAACTATTTACAAACATATTTACAGACATATTTTTGTGAATTCGTGTCTAAGGATCATATCAGTTAATTGAGATATATTACCATTACCGTTGACCTTTAAATGACTTTAAGTTTTAAACTCGTTTACCTAGATTGTAGATATGTTTGTCCACTTAAGCTTTACCACATTTCTCAACTGTTTCAAGATATGTTAAGGTATGATTTATGAAACTTGACTTAACTGCGGTTCCCACTTCTTGAATATACTCCCATATCAAGATTCCCTAGATTTCATCTTACAAGTGAATATAGCGTAATGGATATCTGTATCTGGGTTGTGCGAGACCTTGAGAGCTCAGGTTAGTACTATCGTACAGACAAAGAGATGAAGGCTCGACTTTAAGGTGTGTTCCACTAACGAAATCTTTTCAGCATTACATATGATTATATCTTTCGATACTTTTCAATATTGCATGCAATTTGGGGGTTTATAGCGAAAGTATTATAGAAGTTCTAGGCCATTGCTTCCGCAAAATCAGAAGAACTTGTACAATACCCCAGATATCAACTATCTATAAAGACCTCGTATCTCAGAATCAGGCAATCTTTCAAACGAAATTTCAGAGTACTAAGTCCATATATCCAAGATATGTTAATCCACAAGATTAAGCAGTTGTAAAATTTAGTTTATATCTCGAAAATAGTTTACTAAACGTGTTAAGCCTATCGACACATCCATAGTAAGACTCGTTTATCACTTTTAAACTTTACATTTCTTTAGCATACTGTGATAGTCCCTGATGTACTATCATTTCCTTTTAAGACACTGAACTGTTTTTGTCTTTTTCAATGTTTTTGTACATTTTGAATTTTTCATATGTTTTTGGATTTTAAAATTTTTTGAATGTTCTTGTATTTTCTCTAACATTTCTACCCCTAAAATCAAAAACATCTTTTTGGATTTTAGTTTTTAACAAAATTCTAAAGTAGAAAGATATTTACAAACCAATGTGGATCACGCGAACTCATCGTCCGATCCGTATTCAACCTCAACGTCCGCACCTGTCAGCAAATTTTTCATACCGTTAATTCTCAGCAAGTATTTAAACCGTGACAAAGAAAATGGTTTGGTGTAAAAATCAGCCTTTTGTTCGTCGGTGTGGATTTTTTCTATTCGCACCAATTTCTTTTCATAGCAATCACGAATGAAATGATAACGAATTTCAATGTGTTTTGTGCGTGAGTGATGAACCGGATTTTTAGTTATATCTATGGCTGTCTTGTTATCAACATACAACGGAGTGTCTAGAAATTGCAGACCATAGTCTCTCATCTGCTTTGAATCCACAAAATCTGTGAACAACAGCTGGAGGACGAGATATACTCAGCTTCACAGGTAGAGAGAGCGACCGTAGTATGTTTCTTACATTGCCAGGTTACCATTCTTGTTCTGAAGAACTGGCATCCCGCTGTAGTTGATTTTGAGTTCAACTTATCTACACCAAAATCATAATCAACATAGCATGTGAGGTCAAAATTGTCGTTCTTCGGGTACCACAAGCCGGTGCTTGGGCATCCTTTCAGGTATCTGAAGATTCGCTTCACGATCTGCATGTGTAAGATCCTCGGGCTTGACTGATATCTGGCACATAGGCAGGTTAGATACATAATATCTGGGCGCGATGCCGTCAGATACATCAGCAATCCAATCATCGATCTGTATAACGTCTCGTCAACTTGGCTCCAGTCTCGTCAACGCAAATGTCGTGATTTAGAGCAAGAGGCGTAGATAGAGGCTTCAAGCTTTCCATTCCAAACTTCTTCAAGATGTCGTGAACATACTTAGTCTGATGAATAAAAATACCATCCGGAAGCTGATCTACTTGCAAACCAAGAAAGAACTTAATTTCACCCATCGAGGACATTTCGAATTTCTTCTTCATGATTTTCTCAAACTCCTTGCAAAGACTATCATTAGTAGATCCAAAGATGAGGTCGTCAACGTAGATTTGAACAATAATCAGATGTCCATCAACTTCTTTTGTGAAAAGAGTACTATTCACCGTTCCTCGGATAAAGCTGTTGCTAATAAGATGTTGCGATAACGTCGTACCAAGCTCTCGGGGCTTGATGCAGTCCGTAGAGTGCTTTATCCAGCAGGTACGCTTTCTTCTTATTTAGTGGATCGACAAATCCTGGCGGTTGTCCGACGTACACCTTTTCTTGCAATTTGCCGTATAAGAAAGCTGATTTAACATCCAACTGCTAAACCTTGAATCCTTTCCATGATGCAAAAGCTAGAAAGATTCTGATAGATTCCAAGCGAGCTACTGGTGCATAGACTTCCGTGTAGTCTATCCCTTCCTGCTGGTGAAATACCTTGACAACAAGCCTAGCTTTGTTGCGAACAATAACCCCTCTATCACCACGTTTACACTTGAAGACCCATTTTGTATCAATTGCTTTCTGATTTTCTGGTAGGTCTTCAAGCTTCCACACTCCCAACTTCTCAAACTACAATAATTCTTCGTGCATTGCTTATACCCAGTTTTCATCGGCTAAAGCTTCATTAATTGTCTTTGGCTTAATCTAAGAGATGAAACATGAATAGAAGCAATAGTTCTGGGTTGGAGCAACGCGTGTGTAGAAACAACTGAGTGCTTTATTAATTTGCCCTCGAGTTCTAACACCAGTTTGAAGTTCTCCGATTATATTTGTTGACGGATGATAGGAATATGATCGTGGCAATTCTTCACTTGGAACATCTACTGAGTTTTGCTGATTCGATATGTTGAGATCAACGACCAGTTTTACATTTGGAGAGCTTGATGAAGCTTCATTTCTGTTGTTCGGGACTGCAGATTGATTAAGAAGACTTGTTATCTGCTCCACTTCTTCATCTGAAGAAGATGATTCCCCATCAGCATCAAATGTTGGTGCTTCATCTGAGTCAGAATTTTGATTCTAAGGCATACTGGGCTCCGTTGTTGTATTCACTGGTTCAGTAAAGGCATTTGTTAGAGGAGTAGCAAGTGCTGTTAATGTTTCAGAAACATTTTCAACCGGAACACCACTATTGCTTGAACTTGCGCCAGAAGAAGATGGATCCAACGTTTGTTGATTAACCACAATTAGTCGAACAATTTGTTCTTGATTCCCTGACTGGTGAAGGTAGTATAACGCTGCAACTTCTTCGTCATTCGGTTCTTCGGGCAAGTCAAATGACTTCCAAAGGTCTTGATAATTAAACAGCCACGCGTCACCTTTCCTTTGAAGAGGATCCGTGTTGTTGAAACAATCCACGTGTTGTGCTTCAATAACCTTTCTCAATGAAGGAACATATACTCTTCTCAACGGACTCACATATCCGACAAAGAAACCTTCAAGAGATTTAGCTCTGAATTTGCCATTTTGGTCTATTACAGTACATGGTGCACCGAATGGTTCTAAGAACTTCAAATTTTGCTTCCGTCGGTTTATCATCTAAAAACATATTTTCTTTGTTGGTTTGACAGTAAGAACCTTGCTTAGCGTGTAGCAAGCCGCAGCAACCGCTTCACTCCAGAAGTTGATTGGAAGTTTAGAATCTGCAAGCATTGTTCTCGCAGTTTTAAT
This sequence comes from Scalesia atractyloides, assembly GCA_947069175.1. Taxonomy (NCBI): domain Eukaryota; kingdom Viridiplantae; phylum Streptophyta; class Magnoliopsida; order Asterales; family Asteraceae; genus Scalesia; species Scalesia atractyloides. The sequence goes on from CAMTDV010000030.1 coordinate 38,581,324, forward strand.
CAAAGTTCTGTTTTTCCGTTCAGCTACTCCGTTTTGCTGTGGAGTATAGGGAGCACTAAACTCGTGCAGAATCCCTTTTGCGTTGCAGAATTCCTTCATTTTGTTATTCTTAAACTCTGTGTCGTTGTCACTTCTAATGCATCTGACCGGCAGATGATAAAAGTTCTCGAGTTTCTTGAATAGAATAACCAAGTTCTCGAACGTTTCGTCTTTTGATTCTTGAAAGAATACCCACGAATATCTCGAATAGTCATCTGCCACGACCAAGCTGTATAAGTCTCCTGAGATGCTTCGAACATTTACAGGACCAAATAAGTCCATGTGGAGACGTTCTAATGGCAACTTGATTGAGTTTAGAATTTTCTTTGGATGAGATTTCTTGATTTGCTTTCCCTTTTGCATTCTAAGTAATGATCAGACATTTGAAAACTCCAAAGATTTACGCCTTTTACAAGATCATTATGAACCAAGAAATTCATTTTTCACAAATGAATATGACCCATCTTACGATGCCAAAGAATAGAATCCTTTTCAGTAGCCTTTGACACAAAACATTGTGCTGATTTTGATGAAGTGGTAGCGACACCCATATCAAGAACATATAAATCATTCTCACGTGGTGCTCGCGTCAGAATCCACTCATCTGGTATTTTGAATCCTAGCTTCAAGATGATACACTCTTTGTCATTGAAATGGACCGTGAATTTCTTGTCACGAATCTGCGATATACTCAGAAGATTGTTCTCAAGTTCTGCAATATAGTTCATGCGATCGAATGAAATGACACCATTGGAGAGTTTTCCTTCGGCGACTATCCTTCCACCCTGGTTACTCGCAAATCCAACATAACCACCATTGATAGCTTTAATGTCGAATAGCAACGCCTTCATTCCCATCATATGCCTGGACGCTCCATTATCCAAAATCCACTTAGAAAGTACGGATCTCTGGAGTCCCTGCACATTTTAACAATCTATTTAAAAAGCGAGACCCAAGCCTTTTTGGTCTTAGGTTGAATTGGATAACCGTCATCAAAATCAAATTCACATTCATCATCATAATTGAATCCACCCTCATCTACAGAATAAACTTCCCATTCTTCATCTGAATTTTCTATGATGTTTATGTTTGAAAACTTTACCGTCTTTTTATCTTTTGAATTGTTACCACTTGTATTTTTGATCATTTCGGCACTGCCTAGATACTTCTTCTGTAATGACAACCAAAGATCTCTTGCAGTAGTATACTCTGGTAGCAAAATCAGGATATCTTCTTTGACAGACTGTTGGATGAGACTGATCATCTTTTTCTCGGCGATATATTCTTCTTTCTTAACCGTCGAGTAGTTGTACTTTTCAAGAACTTGTTGATGTTCATCTACCGAAACAGTGTAACCTCTTTCAATTGATACCCAGCCAGCGAAGTGCATGGCTTGAACCCAGTATGTAAACTTCTCTTTCCATGCCTCGTACTCGTCCATGCTCATCAGCTTGGGCGGTTTGACAGTCGTTCCCATTTCATTATCAAGATTGACTTGATTGATCACATTGGCATTTGACGAACTAGCTCCGGACATAAAAGCTCTTAGTTGTTCCTCCATTGTAAATAACGAAACGTCTACACTGAAATTTTTCAAAAAAACTTTGAAAACAATTATTCCTACTACAAGTTCGGTCGAACTTGTAGTACTAATGTAGAATTCACAGATTTCTAACAAGTTTGGTCGAACTTGTTAGATTTACTTTGAAAAATTGATTATCTTCGAGAGACTTATGACAAAAACCAACCAGATCTTCGAGCGAACTTGCAAACAAGATGAAAAATAGTAAGTTCGGGCGAACTTACTTAAAAATTCCTTGATATTACACAAGTTCGGTCGAACTTGGTGTAAAATCAGTGAACAATTGGTATGTTCGAGCGAACTTATCTAGAATTTCCTAAAATGCTTCAAGTTTGGGCGAACTTGCTAAAAAATCAATTGAAAAGTGATGTTTTAGGCCAAGTTCGGCCGAACATAACTAACAAGTTCGATCATGGGGGTTTTCAAAAACATGATTTTTTCAAAATTTCGACATAAATTCGGTTGAATTTGGTCTCCAATCTTTCAAGGGTTTATCTTTGTTGTATTTTACATGATATATTCAAAATTCAAAAGATTTTGACTGTGAATTCTTCATTTTATGTTCAAAAGTTAAGAAAAAGAGAAGAATGGAGTAGAAATAGAAGTGTTCTTGTCTTGATACTATCAAATCAGGCTGTTCTAGCTCTGATACCACTTATAGGACCGATCCTCGATGCTAAGGATCCTAAATTTGATAACTATTGTCCATAATCTAGGAATTGTTATGACAAGTTTACCAATAGACAAGATTTAATCAGTTAATCGCCAGTTTTATAGATCAAACGTTCTGGTTACAAACCGACAGAGCTTTGCCTCTGAGATGCCAAAGTTACAAATGAAGTAGGCTAGCTAGGTATTTATAGGAGAACAAGTTCGGCCCTGAGGATACAAGTTCGCTCGAACTTGCCTGAGCAAGTTCGGCCGAACATGCTTACATGATGACTTTCATGGGCGAACTTGCTTACATCAAACATAAATATTTGCTATACCTAGCTTATTCAGCTCTATACAATACAGACTCAATATAAGACTAAGACATAGACATTATGCACCAACAATATTGTCATTACCAGGTGTACAAATTGCATAACTATGCTACCATGAGGTACATAGCTTCAAATTGCACAGTTTGCATAAAAAGATACCAAAACGTTGGTACACCACTTAAAGTCGAGCCTTCATCTCTTTTTATATGTGGTGGCACTAACCTAAGCTCTCAAGGTCTCGCATTAAGCCGGATACAGATATCAGTTAACTATACTCACCAGTAAGATGTAATTTTTGGTAGTCTTGATACAAGAGTATATTCTGAGATTGGGAACACATATACAGTTAGTTATTAATACACTTAATTTTCATATCTCGAAAATAGTGTTTTAAAATGTGCTAAAGTTTAAATGGACCACAATACCGTTAAACATCATGGACTGTCAATATCTTTCTAGTGAATACATGTTAAAATAATACTAAATGTGCTTGATTTTGACAGATAAGCTGATATGATCTTCTTACGTACGTTCTCGCAAAAAGAAACCTATGTACATATTTACTTCTTTCTTTATAAATTGTTAAATGCAGAAAGATTTTAGGTGTGTTTTATTGTAAAGTTTAAAAAATCCAAAAAGATTTCGTTTCTCGCTTTTATGTGTGGGTTTATATTTTTAATGATACTCGACGGGTTGCAACAGTTTTGAATAACGGGTTAAAAATCCGAAGAGGTAATTACTAAAATAACTCTTTTTATGAAAAATGGTTAGCAAAAATTGTCTAAGTGTGGGACTTTTACTATGGGAAACTGTTCAAAATCTCCAAGTCGTGATTGACAAACATTCCGAAGTATGTGTTACTTTGAAATCACATAAAAGAAAACTAATTATAGGTTTCCTAATAATCAGGAAAGCTTAATTGAATATAAAATTGTCTTCTAGCTTATTTGTTATGCCGAGTAATATAAGTAATTTAATAGGAATACCATTTCCGGGAAAGCAAGTTTAAAGGTATCTGAGTTTTATTAATGAAGTTTGTTCCGGGTTTTCGAATTAAGTCTTAGAAAAGGCTTCCAAATTTCCTTTGGTATATAAGGGACTGAAGCTTCCGGATTACTCCTCCCAACTCAAAACTCAAAACTCAAAAACCCTATGAACTTCTCTTTCTGAAAAACGCTAACATGCAACTATTCAAGCTTTGTTTTCTTCTTGTTCAAGTTTGTACTCGATTATCATGAATGTATTCTAGTGACTTCTTCTTTTTCATCATCATCTATGCTTGGTGGTATATCATGTTTAGATTATAGGTTTTGATAGAGTGTTGGTTATTTCGTTTAAACAATGGGGTTTTGGTGTGTTTATAAACTGATATTGATTTTGTGGATATTAGGGATTGTTGGTTGTTTTGATTAAAAGGGAGGTTCTTGGGTTATGCTTAAAACGGAAATTGATGGTTCAATTTTGCCATAAATTATGCAGTTTGAAGAATCAATTATCACTCTTGTTTTGTTATCATAAGCTTTTAGAAGAAAACACTTTTAGTAACATGATTCTTCTTTTCACAAAAATCGCAAAACAAGTTTTTGATTTTTTCTTTCTTTTTCCCTTTTTCATATTTTTTATCAGCAGATAGGATAACCTCTGTTGGAATATCCTTCAAGGGTATGATCTTAACTTTGGGTGCTTTGACCCCATCACTGGTTGTAATATCCATCGGTTTGAGGTTTTCAAGAATGTCACACTCATCAGACCATGTAAGTTTAAATTGATATTTTTCAAATTCCTCAGAAGTTGAAGATCCTACATGTCTTTCTAAAACAATTTTATTACCATTTTGATCAGTGACTTTAATTTCTTGACCAGCTAAGTTTTTGGAATAAATTTAATCAAACCAGAATCATTTTCAGTAATATTTTCATAAACTTGGTCATTTTTTCTAAACCCAATCTCAAATTTAATATTTCTTTTGATTTGGTTTTCAAGCATCACTTCATAACCTTTGCAGGATTCAACCCATTTTTCACAAGTGATTTGGGTAGATTCCAACTCCTTTTTGCAACTCTGATATTTTTCTATCATATTTGGAGTTGATCCTTGGTTATGCTAGCTTCATGTTTTAAGTTGCTGATTTCATATTCTTTTTCAAAAAGTTTTCTTTTTAACTCTTTTGAAAGTTTTTCAAACTGTAGTTCATCATCTAAAATCTTGTTTCTAAGATTTTCATTCACCTCTTTTATGTTAACAACAGCAATTATGCATTTATCTGAACATAGATCTTTGAGTACATGAGGAGATACCTTAGTAGCAGCCATCATGGCATAGTCACATTCACCTTAACATACACTAGCATCCCAAGGGTCAGACAGAGGTTTCAATTCTTCACCAACATTCTCTTTTGTAACATCTATTTCATCATGAACATTAGACTCAACAGACTTAGATACAACTTCCTCAGATTCAACACTATCAACTATTGTATCTAGTGCCATAAAGCAAAATTCATTTAGTTTCTTTTCAATATTTTCAACTACGGCAAAGTTTCCATCAGTTAGATCCTCAGGCAAGCTACTCCAATCAACAAAGTCTTGGGTAAAGAAGCTCTGTTGATTAACCTCTGCTGGACCAGTGGTTTGAGTAACTTGTGGTGCAGGATGCATTTGAACCTGAGGAGCTGGGGCTTGAACATATTGGATCTGTGGAACACTGGTTTGGACATATTGCACAGGAACAGTGGTACCAGGGTGTGCAAAATGATTAGTGTTTTGCATGTGAGGAGCAGGGGTATATTGGGAATAATGGACAGTGCTTTGAGGTCTAGGGCTAGGATATGTGATGATTGGTCCAAATGAATTAGACCTACATTCGCTAGCAAAGTGGCCTAGCCTATTACACTTATAACATTTAATCTTTGACTTATCCAACCCAAATTTTAGCCCCCCATGCAACCCTAGGAACTTCCTACAAGTTCCCTTGTAATACTTGCTAGCCCTAACACTTAATAGAGCAAGCTGGTGCAAAATATCCATCTCTTCCAAATCTGTAAGGCCAAAATGTTGAAGATCATTCAACTCAAAGGACAAGTTATCAGAAGCTTGGCTTTCCCCATTAGAAGTAAAAGAATAATTGGGTGAGTAAGAATCAGAGTTAAAACTACCACCAGAAGTTATGTCAATAAAATGATCATAACTCTGATCCTTACAACTAGCAGAGGCTTCTTCCTAAACAAAAAGTGCAGTACTACAGAATGCATAGTCATTTGCCACCTTTCCAGACTCTTGTAGCTTCTTTTTCTGGTTTAGCTCTCTCTTATAGGTGAGGAGCCTACCATGAAGCTGAGTTAGACTCTTCTCTTTGAACCCAACTGGATTTCTAGTTACAAAAGCTATAGTGTCCCACTTGTCTGGTATTGTTTTAAGGAAACGACTATTTAAGTCAAATTTACAAACTCAACATTAACCAGTTTTAGCTCACTAATGAGACAACTAAATATGTCGAATTGTTGGGTTAATGACTCTCCTTTAACATGACAAAACGTTTCGTATTGTTGGTTTAAAACTTCTATGTTAATTTCAATTACTTCCTCAGTCTCACCGAATTGCTCTTTCAAGGAATCTCATAACTCCTTTGCACTGTTGCATTGCAACAGGCCAGCATAGATATCATTTGGCAATGTAGAGGCCACGATACTAAATTCCTTTGCATTTAGCTCGATTTTCGGAGTAATTTTCAGGATTTTTAGGCACTAGAATTTTTGGGTCCTTGAGGTCCAAAGGTAACCGACCTCCAGCAACTGGTGTTTTGCGGAGCAAGTATATGACCCATTCGACGATGCCAAATGTTATACTCAGATCTGACAAGCATCGATGGTTTAAACATGGAACCAGCGTTATGAGGATCATGTGTATTTTGAGACATTCTGATTGTTTACAAACAGATTTTTGTTAAAAAAACTTTGAAATGTAAATAAACTATGTGTTTCAATACAAACGAACAAACGAATTAGCAGTGACAGATAATATGTTTAAATCAAATTAATTGTTAAATCAAATTCGACTGACCAAACTATGAGACCAATTGTTAGGATCTGAGTTTGAATTGTTGTAAAAGTTTAAAGATGAAAACAATTAATGAAGATAAATCAAGAGTAAATGCAGCGGAGATGTAAACTTTGATTCACAACAATTGGAAGATTGTTTCATTAACATGCTTTTGTAATTAAATCACGTATGCATGCAAATCCACAATCTCCACCTCGGCCTAAGATCATTCTCTTTGTTCGTACAGAAAGCAATAAGAAGATAGATTGATATGTGATAAAAGTGATGAATAGAACAGTACCGACACTGTTCTATTTATAGTACAATCATAACCTCTAAGCATCTTATGATGACGTCACTATGAAAGTGACATCTAATAAACTAAACAAACTATAACATCTGCTAGACTAAATACTGTTACACTAAAATACAATATACAGTCTGTTGGTACCCACTGCTAGGATATCCACTGCTGGGCTTCAGTAGACCTTTGCCATATCAATGCTTGGTTTCTTCAACAGTGCTTGTCTTAACAGATCTTTCCAGCAGAGCTTTAACACAACAGATCTTTTAGTCTTCAACAGAGCTTTGCCAGCGGATGATATATTATTATTATGGATCAGAGGTTTGTCGAATGTTTTGGCTTTTCTATCATCTGTTCGTTCGTAGGGTTCAATTTCCAACAAATATCAAAATTGATACCAAAATAATGGTGATTGATTTTTTTATAACAATGGCTTTAGAAATTATGACAATCAAAACTCATGGAATCAATCAGGTTATGCGAGTCAAAACTCAAGGTCTCAAAACGAAAATTTCCAAAGGTCATAGAGTCCAAACCTGTATAGGAAACCTCAGGACCAGAGACCTCGTGGAAATCAAACCCCATTTCCATCAACAGGTCCTAGATCCAAGACCTCCGTTAGGAGTGATGGATTTTTGATGGATGTTAATTTAGTTGATGAATTTGGAAGACCCAAGACCATTAAGGCTTGGTTCCCCCAAAGCTAACTAATTTTGGTTGGTTTGTGCAGGAGCTGCTAAGGAGGATTATCGATATGTGGTATGTTGATAGTGGCTACTCCAGACACATGACGGGGGATGCGAGATTGTTGACTGAGTTTGAAAATATAGATAGAGGTTTTGTGAATTTTGCAGGTGCTAAAGGTGGTCACATTATACGTCGAGGAAAAGTGACCAACGGGAAGATCACACAGGACAAAGTGAACTATGTCGAGCCGCTTAAGCACAGTCTGATGAGCGTGTCTCAAGTCTATGACAAGGGTCACTCGGTCCATTTTACTAAGTCTGAGGCTTTAGTGTTGAAACCGGGTTTGGTGATACGTGACAATTGAATAGTGATGAGAGAACCAAGGAGGAATGCCACTTATGTAATGAACATGGGTGCTAAGGATTCTTTCACAGTTGTGGTGTGTTTATTGTCTAAAGCATTTGAGGCTGAGTCGATGTTGTGGCACAGACGCATGGCCCACATTCACTATCGGAACTGAATTATATTATGAAAAATGATTTAGTGAAAGGGGTGCCATTGCAGAGGTGTTATGTGGAAGATAAATGTCTTCCATGTCAAAAGGGAAAACAACATAAGAAACCTCACAAGTCTAAAACAATAAATTCCATAGATGCTCCTTATGAATTACTTCACATGGATTTATTTGGTCCAGTGAACCTTAGGAGCATAGGTGGAAAGTATTGTAGTCTAGTTCTCACAGATGATTACTCATGGTATTCATGGGTTTTCTTTTTAGGTACAAAAGATGAGACAGTTGAGTTGTTGATAGATCTTTCTACAAAATTGGAACATGTCCATGATGCACGAATCAAGATGATAAGGAGTGATAATGGCGAGTTCAAGAATCAGATTCTGGATCTTTATTGTCTTCACAAGGGAATAGAACATCAATACTCTGCTCCTTATACACCTCAACAGAATGGAGTCATTGAGAGGAAAACAAGACTATGCTTTCTAATTCGAAGCTTCCAGTTATTTTTTGTGGAGAAGTTGTGAATACAGCTTACTCTGTCCTAAACAAAGTTTTAACCATTAAATGATTTAACAAAACACGCCATGAACTTATGTTTAATGAGAAACCAAACTTAAAAGGATTTGAACCATTTGGATTACCCTACACAATTGTGAAAAATAAAGATAAACAAAATTCGGTGAGGTAGCTGACGAAGGATACTTCCTAGGTTATGTACCTGGAACACGAATAAAAGGGTTTTTTTATCTAAAAACTGGTATAATTGAGGTCGTGTTTAATGTTGAAATTACAACTTATTCACCTCAACAAATCAATGAGTGGTCCTGCTATATTATATGATTATGATACTGTTTTTAAATCATTTAATATTCCTTTTCCAATGTAGATGACTCTTAGTTGATTCAAGCCGTGATGAGTGAGGATGAAGAGGGTGACTTCATGCCTAGATTGAGTATATCGATGACAGATGCTCCAGAAACTTCCTCAAGTGCAGCTCAACAGGATTCAAGTGATAGTGAGTCTGAACCTATTGGGGGGGGGGGACTTTACTAATCCGTTTGCAAATCAGAATGTTCAGGGGGAGGTTGGTTCTAATCTGGAAGACAATTTAGAAGTTGACACCATTTCTACTACACGAGCAAACAGAGATCATCCAGTTGAGAACACTATATGTGATGTTGTTGTAGGTGTTCAGACAAGAAGAGGTGTCATCGAAGGTTCCTGTTTGTTTGTATCGTTACAAAAGACAGGGTTCATCAATGAGTGTTTTTATAGTTGCTTCATTGCCCAAGAGGAGCCGAAAAATGTTCGCATGGCTCTAAAAGGCAATTCATGGGTTGAAGCTATGCAAGAGGAGTTAGCTCAGTTCAAGAAATTGAAAGTTTGGGAGCTACTCGACTTGCCAGAAGGAAAGAAGGAAATAGGCACCAAGTGGATGTTCAAGTGCAAGAGAGATGACCGAGGGATTGTGACGAGAAACAATGCTCGGTTAGTTGTTAAGGGACTCAATCAGTAAGAAGGGATTGACTATAATGAAGTGTTTGCACTAGTGGCGAGGTTGGAAGGAATTCGTTTTTTTCCTAGCCTTCGCGTCATTCAAGGGCTTCAAAATTTACCAACTTGACGTGAAGAGTGCGTTTCTTTATGGGAAAGTCCAAGAAGTGGTGTATGTCTCACAACTAGATTGGTTTACTGATCCAGACTATCCAGATCGAGTGTATAAACTGGATAAGGCGTTGTATGGATTGCATCAGGCACCCAGGCATGGTATGAGACACTGTCAGCTCATTTGTTAAAGAGTGGATTTGAAAGAGGTCAGATTGATAGTACATTGTTCATCAAGATAAAGAAAGAAGATTTTCTGTTGGTACAGGTATACGTGGATGACATCATTTTTGGTTCATCTGATGAGAGCATGTGTCATGAATTTGTGCGGGTGATGCATAGCAAGTTTGAAATGAGTGCGATGGGTGAGCTATCCTACTTTCTTAGATTGCAAGTTGAACAAAAGAAGGATGTGATGTTTATACATCAGACTAAGTATGTGTATGACATTTTGTCTCATTTCAAAATGGAGGATCACGCTACTTTCAATACACCTATTTGCGAGAATCATTGTAACACCCCAATCGCGTAATACAACAAGACACGACGGAAATATCAGGGATTCATGTTACAAATTGCTCAGCCACAACTGGTACTAAATTGTTTCATTATTATTACATTGTTTTACAATACAAAGAATACATGTAATTGTCTTCTGTTTAAAGAAGTCTAAAGCCCGGATGCATTCCTATGTGTAGCATTCTTGAATAATCGTCAACCTGAAACATATGTGAAAAAGAGACGTCAACAAACAATGTTGGCAAGCACATAGTTTTGTTGGCCAAATAAATGGCAAAAGGTTTTTTATTGCAATTCTTTCACAACTACAAGAATTGCCAATTGTAAATTGACTCGTTTTAGCCAAGGAATGGCGAAAAGTTAGCTTTGCAATACATTAACTTGATTATGAAACTTGTGACAAAAGAGTTTTGTATATGGTATTATGATCATTACTAAATAATTTTCATGCCTTTGAAAAATTGTACTTTGTTCTTTGTGACCATATTGAAATCGTCCATAAACTTGTAAGTATGTTATTAAAATCCAGTCAAGGATTTCGATAACTATACTGTAATTAGTCATAACTCGTGTGAGTATTAATTGAAATCAATCAATGATTTAATATAATACTAAATATCCTTCTCAGAATCTATCATACAAATCATGAAAGGATTCTTTAAGGATTTGGATATCGAACATTGAAATCAGTCGTACACAAAATCCTAAAGTGACTCGAATAACGCTATAAGAGTAATTCAACAAGAACACTTATATATAGGAAGTACCATCGGCGTATCCACCATGTTCTTATGGTACTACACTTGTTTCATTATCCTAATCACAACTAACCACATAAACACATAATCGTCACTTGTCACTTGTCTTGTCAACTTGTATCACATATACGCATTAAAGTACGGAGAATCCAATCAAGGACTACCAGTTAGTACCTTAGACATTCCACACATATCTAACTATAAAGATAGGTAGACGTAATAGGAAATAAGAATTGTCACATTGTCTTGTCAATTTGTATCACATATACGCATTAAAGTACACAGAATCCAATCAAGGACTACCAATTAGTACCTTAAACATTCCACACATATCTAACTATAAAGATAGGTAGATGTAATAGGAAATAAGCCTTGTCACATTGTCTTGTCAATTTGTATCACATATATGCATTAAAGTACATAGAATCCAATCAAGGACTACCAATTAGTACCTTAAACATTCCACACATATCTAACTATAAAGATAGGTAGATGTAATAGGAAATAAGCCTTGTCATATTGTCTTGTCAATTTGTATCACATATATGCATTAAAGTACACAGAATCCAATCAAGGACTACCAATTAATACCTTAAACATTCCACACATATCTAACTATAAAGATAGGTAGATGTGATAGGAAATAAGCCTTGCCACATTGTCTTGTCAACTTGTATCATAAAATCATAATCCTAATGGTGATTTGGATAAGGCTACGAAGGGTAATACAATAAGCACACTTATATATACGAAGTACCAGCAGCATTGTAGGAACGTCCACGAACAGCTCGGGAACCTAAATTTGTTATCTATTGTCCGATTAGGCAGAAACTAATGATAAGTTAACCAAATAATAAGAATTACTCGTTTAAAGGTTGTTTTCATTGATCTAAAGTTCAATACATTCAAGATCCGGATCCGACAGAGCTTCGCCGTCTCTGTGCCAAAATCTCGAACTGCTTACAAATGAAATCCCAAGGCACCTATATATAGGAGTGGAAGTTCGCTGGACATGGATGAAGTTCGGGCGAACTAGACTTAGTCAAGTTCGGCCAAACTTGACTTCCCAAAACCATCCTTAAGCAAACTTGCCTACAAACTCACTTAAATACGCCTTATTTCACCTATTCTATACGATACAAGACTATTCTATAGACATTATGCACCAATAGACTCCCTCTTGGATATCTACTTTGTCTTGTCCGGTCTTCAGAAACTCTCGTTTATTCCAGACTCGTTCTCGTGTAATGACGAAGGCAACAGACATTGCACCAACAGACTCCCCCTTGGATGTTGCCGCAGTCATCTACTTTCATAGACATCTTTGACAATAATCATCCTCATCTATCTTCAAGTGTCGTAGTCTTCTTTGAATGCCTCGTAATCATCATACTTCAAATAAGCTCCTTAGTCTTTATCTTTATTCTTGAATAAGCATTAAACTTTATGATCTTCAAACGTTCTCTTATCTTCAATTTAACTTGATAAAACTTTAATTTCCAAGCTCCCCCTAGCTGTGAGCTGTGCTCCCCCTAGCTTTGAGCTTTATCTTCAATCACGTTTCATCCTACTCCCACTAAAACTTTACTTCCTGTTTCAAAGTTCTTGGGAATTCAAATAAACATTTCAGATTCTAACTTTGAAATTTTGTACCACATGTATTCCATACCACCTGTACAAAACTTGTACTTCAAATCTTCATTTCTCAGTTATTTCAAGTTCAAATTAATGACCTTGAAACATTTTACGTTTAAAACCTTCAGCTTTCAATTATTGAAATGAAATCCACTTAGTTGATCAAGTCCAAATTAATGACCTTGATTAACTAATATACCAACCAAGTCCAAGTTAATGACCTTGGCTAAACCTGTTGTGAACAACTGATGTTTTTGTCAATTTTAAAGTTTCAAATGAATGAACTCTTTCTTACCAGACTTCGATGATCCGTTCTCCAACATTGTCTTGTTGAAAATCTTTTTGGATTTAAAAAGTAAGTAAAAAATTTTACAGAAATTTTACCAGGTAAAGCAAACTATGTATAAACATATTTATAGACATATTTTTGTGAATTTGTGTCTAAGGATCATATCAGTTTGTTGAGACATATCAACAGTACCGTTGACCTTTTAATGACTTTAAGTTTTAAACTCGTTTACCTAGATTGTCGATATGTTTGTCCACTTAAACTTCGTCACGTTTCTCAATTGTTCCAAGATATGTTTGGTAAGAACTATGAAACTTGACTTATCTATGGTTCCCACCTCTTGAATATACTCCCGAATCCAGATTCCCTAGATTTCATCTTACAGGTGAGTATAGCGTAACTGATATCTTTATTTGGGTTATGCGAGACCTTGAGAGCTCAGGTTAGTACTACCGTACCGATAAAAAGATGAAGGCTCGTCTTTCAGGAGTGTTCCAGTTAAGGAATCTTTTAAACACTGCAAATGATTAGATCTTTCGATACTATTCAATATTGCATGCAGTTTGGGGTTTTTAGCAAAAGCATTATAGAAGTTCTAGGCTATTGCTTCCATCAGAAGAACTTGTATAATACCCCAGATATCAATCATCTATAAAGACCTCGTATCTCAGAATCAGGTAACCCTTCAATCGAAATTTCAGAGTACTAAGTCCATATATCCAAGATGTGTTAAACCACAAATTTAAGCAATTGTAAAATTTAGTTTATATTCCGAAAAAAATCTACTGAACGTGTAAAGCTTATCGACACATCCACAGTAAGACCTGTTTATCACTTTTAAACTTTACAATTCTTTAGCATACTGTGATAGTCGACTGATGTACTATCATTTCCTTTTTGACAACAAAATTCTTCTTGTCTTTTTTGATGTTTTTGTATTTTTTGAATTTTTTTCAATGTTTTTGAATTTTCAACTTTTTCATATGTTTTTTATTTTTCAACAATTTTCAAATTTTCTTACTCCCCCTAAAATCAAAAACATATGTTTGGATCTAAAAATGTAACAAACCAATGTGGATCCCGTGACCTCGTCGTCCGATCCGTTTCTCAATCCTGTATCTGCAATTGTTTAACAAACAATCATTAAATTCATTTACCACTTGTAAAAGCAGTTTGAACTTGTAAGGTTTTGAAATCAGTTTTTCTGTTCAACGGTGTGGGTTTTCATAATTTTGACTTTTCAAAATTTTTCCTTTTAACAACCACTTGTAATTTCCAAAACTTTTCTTCTTAACTACTCCCCCTCAAAATGACAAAGATATGACATTTCTGGATAAGTTAAATTAATATGAAGCTCCTCAATCCCGAATCAACTTTGATAAGCTGGATCTTGGAACTCCTGCACATGAAAGAATTGAGTTAAAAAGTTCAACCCAAGCCTTCTTGGTCTTGGGTTTTAGATATAGCTCCTCATACACCTCCTCATAATCACTACTTTCGTATGCTCTTTGATAAGCATATTTAACATCACAAACTTCAAACTCACAATCAACTTTACTTTTATCTTTCTTGATTAATTTGATATTTTCAGTTTTAACACAAACATTCACTTTTTCAGGTGTTTTCTTTTTAGCAATCCAAGCTTGAGAATTAACTCTAGCTTTCTTGATATAAAACCTAGAATCATAGTTTGACTTTGAAGTCTCTCTTTTTTGAAAAATTGAATTTTCAAATTTTGATTCATTTTTAGGTTTTATTTCAAGATTAGATTCAACATTACGTTTCATTTCTTTGATGTCAACATTTCTTTTCACAATCCTGATTTAATCATTTTCAGATTGCTTTTGTTTTACCTCTCTTGAAACTTCTTTTCTTCGGGGATACACAAGCTTAGACTTCGGACACTTGCGAGCAACGTGACTAACTTCATTGCATTTGAAGCAAGTCCGAGTATCATGAACATTTCCACTAGTGGGTTTTACTCCACTTGCGGACTTGGTCTTAGCCTTGTCCCAAAGTTCTTTTTCTTTCTTGAATTCATCATTTGACTTCTTACCAATTAAGCTTTCCTCCTAAACCGTGCTCGTTCCGTACACATACTTTATGTTCTTACCTTTGTATTCCTGGAACGTTGACTTCTGCTTCTTCTTCGATTCATCTTCTGCTTCTTCCAAACCTAAACCTGCTCTCATGTTCTCAGGAAAATCACCACCGTTTCTACGGTAATTGTTAAAACTCCGTTTCGGTTTAGAATAAAACTTCTTTTCATTTTTCTCGAGATCATCTGATGAAACTTCCACAAGTTTAAACAGTTTATCGATTTGATCTTCTTTCACATTCTGAATCGGAAAGCTATCATTGAAATATAATCTATCAGATTCCTTAACCTTGTACATGACAACGTTAGGATCATCACTTAGATCATTTTATGATGATGTATCGTCACTTTCAGATTGTGAACCAGAACTATTTGAACTCGAGTTGGCGCTTTTAAAACTGTTGTCATCAGAATCATTTCCCAAAACATTCTTTACCACATCTTTTACCATCGATTCATTGTCATTTTTTTATTTTGTAAAGTCTACGTCAATGTTCTCAAGCAATTTATCTTTCTTTTCTGTAAGAAGTAAAAGATTAAATGCCTTTTCAATGTCATCATCTTTCTTGCAATAGTAACTTGCAAGAAATGGTGCAGGAACATTTTCTTAAACTTTACACATTGAATTATCAACATTTTCCTTCGACTTGATCGTAGGAAGAATGTGATCAGTAACATATGCCTTTGTGGTGTAACCTTTTAGTAATTGTCTGACTCTTTCTGTTTCAATTTTCATTTCGTGAAACTCACGCTTTATCTCAGCAATTGTATTAATGTACATCTTAATTGCCTTTTGTTTTTCAATAACTGTGGCATTTAACATGGTAACATTAGCTTTGAGTTCACTGTTAGCTCTTTCGACATGTTTATATTTGCCTGAAATTTTGTCATAAGCTTCTTTTATGGTTCTGTAATCATAACGAAAACTTGTTCAGTCAATTCTCTTATGACTTTGACTTTATTCAGACAGGGTTCACAAGGACTTGCGCACTTTGTGCAAGGTTTGTCAACCTCCACAACTTTCACAACTTCCTTTTCAGACATGCTTACCTCTGTTTTTACCTTTTCAGCTTCTACTTTCAACTCTTCTTGCTTTTGCGTCTCAAGATAAGCTATCCCGTCTTCCTCTGTTTGTTGCATGTATCTTTCCAGAACTGCATTCTCCAGGATAGCTTCTTCCTCAGCTCTCTACATTAATGCTTCTTGAATAGCATTTTTGATAGCAGCATCCACAAATGATGTATCTGATTCATTCAAAACCTCTGCCATCATAGCAACACCAGTCTTCATTCCGATGTATTTGTTCCAATCGAAACCATCGTCTTCATGATTAGCAACAAGAGCTTGTTCGGCTTTCTTTGTAGATTTATCTTCAATTTCAACTTGTGTTCTATTCGGATATGATTTGTATTGCAGCGCTTTCTTGTAATATTCATTACCGGTTCCCAAAGGGTTTTGGATTCCACTAGCTTCTTGGTTATGGCATTCACGTTTGAAGTGCCCTTTTTGTCGACATCTGAAACAAGTAACTTTCATTTTGTCGAAACCAAGTTTATTGCTTGAGTTACTAATATCCCTTCCAGTGAGTGCTACAAACTTTGAAACTCTCCGGATAATTGATGCTAAGGACCATTTGATGTCCATCAGTTCCAACTCTTCCTCATCTACCTGATCGTAATCCTCAGCTGTCATTTTAGGATTTCCGATCTTTCCAACAACAAGACTTTCATACGATTCCAGATCTGTAGCAAGAAGTGATATGTGCTGTTTTGCAACTTTTTCAGGAAACACATTCTTTAAATCTACTACTATGTTGCATTGGAAAACATTTGAATTAGCAGTGGATTGGCTTGTCTGATGAGATTGACTTTGAGAAGACGAACTTGAACCAACATATGAATAACCAGTGTTTGGAGAATACTGATTTTCTAACGATTGATCTGATATATTCATGTTTGCACTAAATGTTGTTTGGATTTTTGGACTTTGAATCGGAGTATCTGGAACACCACCTTTGTAATAACCTCCGACATCCTGAACAACATTAGTGTTTTTGGATTTTGCAATCTTCATCAATTCCATTTCATGACCTTCAAGTTTGTCAATGAAATATGACAACTTAAAATGTCTCCAAGATGGACTATTCTTTAAAATCATCAGATAAGTTGGACCATGAGATGACAATATCTATCAATCATTTGCTTCATTGTCTCTCCTTTGATCATCTTGAAGATCTCAAATTCTTTCTTTATCAAAGCCTTTTTGCTTTTGATCATTTCATCACTTCCTTTGAATTTTTCACAAAGAGAATTCCGTAATTCTTGAGAAGTATCATACTCTGGTAATAATATCAAGATATCTTCTTTGACAAATTGTTGTATCAAGCTGATCATCTTCTTTTCAGCAACATATTTCCCTTTGTCAATCATTGAAAATTTGTTCAGTAGAAGATCTTGATCACGTTCATCTTTAGGCCATGTATATCCATCTTCAATCGCAACCCAGCTGTTGAATTGATTTGCTTGAATCCAATTAACAAACTTTTCTTTCCATCCCTCGAACTCGTCCATACTCATCAAGTTCGGCGGTTTCTGAGTAGTACCCATTTCATTATCGAGGTTCATCTGGTTAACCGCAATTGAATTTGACGTTGAGGCTTGTGCTACTCCAGCTGCAAATGCGTTATGGAAATCTTCCATTTTGAAAAACGAGACACGTACGCTGAAAACACGATAAAACTTTGAAAATGATTAGAACTACTACAAGTTCGGTCGAACTTGTATTTGAAAGATAAAAATTTTCAATCTTAATCCAAGTTCGATCGAACTTGAATAAAGAATTTCAAAAATTTTGATTTTGAGCGAGCTTGTGAAAATTATCACGAAACAGATAAGTTCGGTCGAACTTATGTGAAAACAATTTTTGATTTCATGTATTCACAAGTTCGGTCGAACTTAGGTAATCAAGTTTCAAATTTTATCACTTACACTCAAGTTTGGTCAAACTTGAGGTGAAAGTTTGAGAAAGTCAGATTTCAAGCGGACTTGTAATTTTTTTAGAAGAAACTATTAAGTTCGGTCGAACTTAGGTTTGAATTTTCAAGATAGAAAGTAAGTTCAGGCGAACTTGAATGAATTTTCACTAAAATTATATCAAGTTCGGTCGAACTTGATGGAATTTCAAGCAAAAATCAACAAGTTCGAGAGGACTTAAGCTCAAATCCTCAAAAAATTACTCAAGTTCGGTCGAACTTGATGAACATTCCAAGATTTTTTAATCAAGTCCGGTCGAACTTAGTGTTCAGTTTGGCTATATCTAGTTTCCAAAACATGGTTTTTGCAACTTTTTGATATCAAAACGTTTGATTTTAGCCTCCAAACTCTCAGGGGTTTACCATGAATGTATTTAACATGACATATTCAAAATTGGACAAAATTTGACCGTGGATTCTTCATTTTTGATCAAAAGTTAAGAAAAATAGAAGAATGGAGATGAAATAGAGAGATTCTTGTCTTGAGTTCAACAAATTCAGATATCCAGGCTCTAATACCACTTGTAGGAACGTCCACGAATAGCTCGGGAACCGAAATTTGTTATCTATTGTCCGATTAGGCGGAAACTAATGATAAGTTAACCAAATAACAAGAATTACTCGTTTAAAGGTTGTTTTCATTGATCTAAAGTTCAATACATTCAAGATCCGGATCCGACAGAGCTTCGCCGTCCCTGTGCCAAAATCTCCAACTGCTTACAGATGAAATCCCAAGGCACCTATATATAGGAGTGGAAGTTCGCTGGACATGGATGAAGTTCGGGCGAACTTGACTTAGTCAAGTTCGGCCGAACTTGACTTCCCAAAACCATCATCGAGCGAACTTGCCTACAAACTCACTTAAATACGCCTTATTTCACCTATTCTATACAGACTCGATACAAGACTATTCTATAGACATTATGCACCAATAGACTCCCTCTTGGATATCTACTTTGTCTTCTCCGGTCTTCAGAAACTCTCGTTTATTCCAGACTTGTTCTCGTGTAATGACGAAGGCAACAGACATATGCACCAACAGGCGTATCCACCATGTTCTTATTGTATTACTCTAGTTTTGTTATCTAAATCACCAACAATTCTACACATAAACCAATTGTTCATCGTTCATTGTTCATCGTTCATCATTCATTGTTCATCACTCATTGTTCATTGTTCATCGTTCATTGTTCATTGTTCATCGTTCATCGTTCGTTGTTCCTCATAAAGTACTTCTTAGAAATCTTACTATAAAGATAGAAAGATTTAAGAGCGTACTTCAGACATCCTTTGAGAATCTAACTATGAAGATAGAAAGATTTTACAAGGATATAGGCCCTAAAAGACCTCTTTAAATATCGTACCATCAATCGTCATGTTGCATAACCGGAAGTAACACACAAAAAGCACTTAGTAAACATATACATGCCATACATTTAAGAAAAATTGATTACACATATGAATCACCCCAAAAGAATTTTGAAAACATAAAAGAGGATAGCAATGTACTCGCCTGGGATAGTGTATAGATCTTGTTCAAATGATATAAAAGCTCAAAGGATCAAGAGTTCAAGTGTTTAAGTGGTTCCTAGTGTATCAGATAAATATAATGTTAGTGTCGAAACTTGAAGACGAGAAATCAGATAGAATGAATGATATAAACCAAGCAAGAGTTGGATCTTGTATAATATGGTTCATATTACCTAACATTCTGATTTGGAAGCATTTCAAAAGGTTTTGGCTTGATACGGCTCGCTATAGTGGTTTACACCACTTTAACGGGTCATAAACGCAACTAGGGGTTCGGATGGTAAAATATGTCCTATAACAAGTGTAATATGTCAAAACCAATTTATTTAAGTCGTGAAATCAGTTAAGATGTCAAAATAATGTTCGTATATGTTTAAAACTAATTTATGTGTAAAAAGGGCATTTTTGGTGTTTTAAAGAATACATATTCGACTTGTCATTTGACTATCCAAATGGTATGACAATAAGGTATAACCTCAGAGAGTTATTCCCTATGATATTATGGTCATAATAATGGTTTTGGTCGGATCCTAAAGTTGATAAAATGGGTCAGATTTGAAAGTCAAAGCGGTGGTCAAACCGCTAGGCTTTTTGACTCTAAATAGGCATTTTAACAAAGGCGAATAATTTGGCATGTTGCGACATGTCTAAATAAGTGTATAAAAGTATTTTGGCATCAAAACAACCTGTTTTGATACCCGAAAACAGATCCATTGCAAAATGCACAAAAATCGCATTTTGACCGAAACTTTGACTTGTCAAAATAACAAGAAATGGTGGGAATCAGTAGGCATGATTTTTAGGGATCATAACTACCTTGATTACCATCATATTACAAGTTTCAATTGACCTATATCTTGATCAATTCATGATCAAAACTAAAAGTCAAACAGAAAGTCAAACTGTTTAATTTTTAGTTCATGTAAGCTATAATAATTGAACAAGACATGAAGGAACACTTACAAACACAAAGGATTGATCAAAGATCACCAGAGAAAGCTCCAAGGTGGTTGCAATTCAGATATATAGCTGATTTGAGTATGAAGGTGATTAAAGAGTTCAAGAATGGACATGAGTTTGGTATTTATAATGATCCAAAGATCACCAAATCATGACAAGTGTTGGGCAAGGTGTTTAGGCATAGATTAGTGTCCCATTATGTTTCCAAAGCAGAAGAGAAGTGGCAAAATTCGTGTGCTTAGTGTCCTCAATTGAACAGTTGTTGCCAGCTATTTGCTATTTTAAAGTTTTTGTGTCTGATATCTTCTTGCGGGCCACCAGTCGTTTAGGCTTAGGGACTCGCACCCCGCCAGAAGGTCAGAAATTTTAGAATTGGCAGAAATGGTCCCTGCAGCCTCTAAACTTGTTTTTTGCCGCATTTTGGCACTATTAACACATGTCAACCCAATTTAAGCTTTATAAGTACAATAAAGTATAGGGAACTTGAAATATGTCCAAAAATGTTCCAGAGGTCAGTTCGTTTGATCGTACGGTCGCGGTTTTTGGTTAATTACGACGAAAAGCGTAACGAATGCGTGTATGACCGTAAATGCGTAACGAATGGCATTTTTCCATTCAAATCACTGAAATATGATATTTCAATGATTACAAAAATTTTGGGATGTCCGTACATGTTTTGGATAGCGATTTACGCATTAAGGCATAGTTTCACAAAATTTGTAAAATAGCCCCTGAAGTTACAAAAGTGTAATTTTGCCATACCGAAGCCCTCAAAACTTGTTTCTAAGTTATGTAAGGATATTTAAGGTATGTTAGGCTTGTGTTCTTGTTCCGGAGTGTGCGTCACTGCGAGAATCGGTAGACTTTCGCAGTTTGTCGTAATTAGTCCCTGTGATCAAATAAGCTTGTTTTTGACACATCAAACCCTCCGAAACTTATTTCTAAGTTATGAAAAGGTTATTTAGGGTGTGTTAAGCTTGTGTCATTGTCTCATGGCATACTTCGTGTTAAACGGCCTTCGTTGGCGTACCGGTTTACGTTTTCGCTTATAGAAGCTGTATAGGAATTTGAAATCGATCAAGGACTGAATATGTGAATTTGTTTTTGAAATAAACTTGTTTTGAATCTGTAAATGATTAAAATGTATCAGGTGTCACAATCACAATCTTGGTCCAGATCACGATAGCGTGGAAGATGTCCATCCAACTCAATACAGGGCAATGATTGGTTCTCTAATGTACTTGACTGCTTCAAGACCAGACATCATGTTCGCACTGTGTCTATGTTCCAGATATCAAGCGAATCCAAAACAGTCACATATGAAGGCGGTGAAGCGTATTCTTTGTTACTTGAAGGGGATACCAAAACTCGGGTTGTGGTATCCAGCTGTTAATGATTTGAAGTTTGTTGCATTCACTGATTCAAACTTTGGAGGATATAAGTCTACAAGAAAGTCTACCACAGGTGGTTGTTAGTTCTTGGGAGGGAGGATAGTGTCTTGGAAATGCAAAAGCACTCTTGTGTGTCTACCATTACGTGTGTAGCTGAATATGTTACTGCGGGTAGCTGTTGCTCTTAGGTTCTCTGGATTCAACTGCAGATGCGCGATTACAGTTTGAATTTCACTCGTACTCCTATAATGATAGACAATAATGCCACTATTTCAACCACAAACAATCCCGTAAAGCACAATCGCACCAAAACATATTGACATTCGTAATCATTTTATATGGGATTGTGCTGAAAAGAAACTGATTGAACTTCATCGAGTTAACACACTAGATAACCTGGCAGATCTTTACACAAAAGCTTTTGATAGAGCTCCATTTGAACATCTAGTCAAACTCAACGGGATGAGGAATCCTGAATAACCAGTTTTTCATAAGAATTTTGTAAATAGTTTACTGTTTTTCAAAAATAAAAAACATAAAAAATAGAAAACCATAAAAATAAAAAGAATAGAAAAACAAAAATGAGTTTTCACTGTGTGAAAAAGAAGAAATGATAGTATATCTGCAAGTTAGACTGTCACACTGAAATTGAAATTAAATTGCATAAGTGTGATAGTAGCTTCATCATATGATGTACCCGTAGGAGATAGATATGAAATAATCAACTTACCATGGTGATAT
This sequence comes from Scalesia atractyloides, assembly GCA_947069175.1. Lineage (NCBI taxonomy): Eukaryota > Viridiplantae > Streptophyta > Magnoliopsida > Asterales > Asteraceae > Scalesia > Scalesia atractyloides. The sequence goes on from CAMTDV010000030.1 coordinate 38,604,030, forward strand.
AAACATAAAGAATTGTGTATGAGTGTGTAACATATCAGTGGCGTATGGTTTTACAACTAAGATATCTTAAAAGAGCCAAAATGCCAAAAAACCAGAAATTTAAGAAGCTCTCCTAGAGAGTCATTCAACTGTGAAAAATGCATAAATTGTACCAAAATTTGGTATTTGCCTTAACCCCGTTAGATATTGGTCTCTTTGTTGTATGAAAGTACTGACCTGATCACCAATTATCTAACATTGTAAAACAAAAAGGTTGAATTCGGTTTACTCACCGACTACGAGGAATCTTTGTGCATACATTGATCGTGGGGGTATGTTTTGAAGTAGGACACACTTGTATATCAGTATAAAATTACCTTAACATATCAATGGGTAAAGGTACTTGAAATGTTCATGTATTTTCTTTAAGTGGATAAACATAGAATGAACTGAAAGTGTGAAATAGTTTGATGTTGCTCATATGATCTTCTTATTGGTGATTCTCACAAAAACAGAGTATTTATTTTCTTGTTTATTTATTTTCTTTCAGAAAATATAAAAATCCAAAATGATTTTCTTTTTCTTTAAAACTCTTAATATACGGAAAATGGTTGTTTATGGAGGAGTTGTTACCGACAAGGGGAGACGATGTTAGAAGATGAGTTCAAAATTTTAAATCTTGTGGCTTATAGAGTATTGGACAGACTTTTTGAGTGTTGGTGTTAAATTAGAATTTGCCTAATCTGTGATACAGTTTTACCATCTCTTGATTAATAATATTTTGTTTACCTATATTGAAAAATTCTTATGGTTTCTCGAGATGTTTGTTTTATAGTATACAGATTGAAGCAGTGTGTTGCTGAGAAGTTTAGTGAAGAGGAGTTTGTTTGGATGCATGGTAGAGCCTCCTTTCTACATAGCAGACAAGTTGAAATGTTTGAAGATTTCTATGCAAATGTTGAACTGGAGTTTACTCATATGCTAATGATTTAGAAGATTTAGTGATTGGATGCATCAGCTTAGGGGGAGTCTGTTGCTGACAGAAGCTGTTAAAGCTGAAGCTATCCAAAGACCAAAGATGTTGAAGGGATTACATGAAGAATGCAAGATGTGACTGAAGACAAAGTTGTTTTATGAAGCTATTGTCAAGGGGGAGTTTGTTGGTGCATATTTGTGACAACAGCTTTTAGATTTGGTCTTTGGATATCTTGTAATTAGTAGAACGATAAACGGTTAGCGGGTTTAGCTTTGTATTAGTTAATTAGGAGTGATTGGGCCAATCCTAACCCACACAAAAGGGACGGGGGAGAATTGGGCTTAGCCCATGTGATGGAACCATCGCCCATGTTACAACTTTGTGTTATATAAACAAGGCTTTTCATTAGGGTTTGAGGTTAATCTCCAAAATCACGTTAGAGAGAGATTAGAGAGAGAATTCGTAAAAGAGAAAGGCTTGGACGAATTAGTGATCTTGATTGATTGTAATCACTTGATAGATAATCAATAAAGATTGGGTTTGTTGGTGATTTCTATTTCTACTCATTTTCTACGATAATCCGATCTAGAGGATTCCGCACTCTAGATTGGATAGACGATTTTGTAAAGATCCATACGGATTAAGGGACCTGCAACCTACCAAATCAAGCTTTGATCCTAATCTCACTATGGCGTTCCAGCAACCTGCCGACGACTTATTTGAGGAAAGAAAAGACCACTAATTCTTGTTTCCATGCCATGTCTCCACACACGCTTCCGAAGACTGCCATGTTCCACCCTAAAACTCCATATCCATTTAGATAAAAGAAAGTTATTAACACCCTTTAGTCTGTTGATGCCTAACCATCCTCTATTTTTCTGTTATAGTTACTTTATCCCTAGCAACCCAGTGAACTTCTTTTATTTCGCTAGACCTAGACCATAAAAACCACTTCAAATTTTTTTCTAACCCATATATAACCACCACCAGGGCTTTGTATAGGGAGAAATAGTAAATTGAGAGGCTCTCCAAAACTGATTTATTCTACCCCCAATTGAGAGCGTACGAGCCTTCCAAGACGAAAGTCTTGACTCAAACACGTCAAATAGGCCTCCAATTACCCACCCTCTTCATATTAGCCACATCCATGATACCTAAGTAGGGAAATGGCGCAACCTCATGCTCTAGAACCAAAGCCATATCCACCACCTCCACATAATTCACCCCCACACCATATAATTGAGATTATGTAGATTTATCTTAAGGCCTGAGCACACATGAAAGACCCTAAGAAACCTAGCAACATTCCGAATGTTGGAAGCCGACCAATCACCTAAAATAAGTATGTCATCCGCGTAAAGCAAATGCGAAATCGTTGAACCTTTATTTAGGGTTCTAATCCCGTCCATAACCCACACACCATATGCTTTAGAAAACATGAACGAGAAGGCTTCCATCATAATAAGGAATAAGAAGGGGGAGAGAGGATTTACTTATCTGATTCCTTTGAAGAATTGGAACTCAAAATTCGGGCTCCCATTGACAAATTAACGACCTAGTTGAAACAAGGATGGCTTTGACCTATTTGCACCAAACCAAAGAGAAACCCATTTGTTCCATAACTAAAATTAGAAAGCCCAAATTCACGTTATCATAAGCTTTTCAAAATCAATTTTCAAGAAAAAAAGCCCTTTTCTTACTCTTCCTAAGCCACGAAAGGATCTCATTAAGTATAAGCGGACTATCAAGAATGTACCTCTCCTTAAGAAATGTCGATCGGGTCTCCAAAATCACTGACCCTATGACTTTTTAAATTCTATTCGCTAGAATCTTCGAAATCACTTTACTGATGGAACCGATAAGATTTATCAGTCTATAGTCCTTTAATCCTACTATTTATTTCAATGTAGGAATTAAAGAAATAAAAGAACTACATCCCCTTGCTATCTCTCCATGCTTATGAAACAAAAAAAAAAACCCCCAAAATCTTCTAATAAACCTGAAATTAAACCCGTTTGGGCCCGACGCCTGGTTCAAACCGCAATCAAAGACTGACCCCTTATTTTCCGATCCTGAAAACGACCTTGAAAGATTCTCCGCCACTTCCACTGGAAGTCTTTTCAAGTTTGAGCAAATTAAAGTAGGTATTTGTTCATGACTCCAAAAAATGGTTCTTGGAAATTTAAAACTTCTTTTTTAACCTTCGTCGGTTTGGTCACCCACTCCACCCTTATCATCAGACATGGACCACATTCCTCGCTTTAACTTTACTATAGGATTCCACAATTCCGCTTCCGTACCATGTTCTATGGGGCATAGATGTTTAGGATGTTGACTACTAGATTAAAACCATTAATCACCCTGTTCATAAGGATGAAATACTAATGTTTAACAGACTCCATATAACCGAAACATTTAGGTCCCACATTGATAAAACTTCGCCTGATCTCCCATTCACATTGCCATGGTCCATACCGAATTTCGAATAACCCCAATATTTAGAGACATCAAAATCCGCCAAAACCCTAAACTGAGTTTCTTAAAAAGCGAAAAACGCCCCCTTGGACCCTTTTGATGCCCTTTAAGTAGGTTGTTACTTTTCATCATGTTTGCAAAAGTCGATAGGTGCTCCCTAATTGGAGTCGAGAGTACTCGGGGAGTACTCGGCGTAGAAAAAAGGTACCCGAGCCTCGCAACCTACCTTGTAGCCATTACTCGGGGAGTACTCGACCTTGTTTTACAACATTGTTTTTCATGATCCTTTAGGAGGTTAAATAAATTAGAAACTCATGTAGTATAAAGGCTAAATAAAAAAGTATTAAACATCTTATATAAGTAACCTAATTGATAATTTCTCATATTATGCTTTATTTTTATTGTCTTTTGAATAAACTTTTTAAAAATTAAATACAGTATAGAAAGGTATGAGAAAAAGAATCTTCTGCTTACTAAAATGTAATAGTAATTTATAGGACAAATACCACAGAAAACGAACATACTTTCTTTTTTTTTTTCTCACAAAATCAATCGATTTCACTTTTACATAATAAAATCCTTATTAAATATGCTCATAAATGAAAAGTGACCAATAATAGCTTATTTATTGATGGTGTGACATACATGTAATATATACCATGTTAACATGGTCAATATGTGTAAAAAATACACATTTAAGCAAATTATGTAAAACTTGGCTTTGTCCTTTTGTTTTTTTTTTTTAGACTTGGATTTTTTTAATCTTATATTAGAGTTTTTCTACTTATAAAACATTTTATGAAAACAAATTATAGAACTGAAAACATTAATTACAATCAACTTATCATTCGTTTTGTTATTCAAATAGCAATACAATATTAATCTGAAATAATTAAAGAACACACATAAGCCACATTTTAATTTGTGTGAAAAGGGTAGAGTACTTGCTTTCTTGTTCAACAACTTCTCAATTTATATAGGGTAACTTTATAGAAATTTTCACAAAGTTTCACAAGTTTTTCAATTAAGCCACTGAAAGTTTATTAGGGGCTGTTTGCTAAGCTTATTTTGAAGACTTACGATTTATTGACTTTTTGGAAAATTAAGTAAGTTAGAATAGAGTGACTTATTGACTTATTCCTCTCACATAACAAGCTAACCCAAACACTTTTTAAATTTTTAAAAAGTTAATAAGTAAATAAGAATAAGCTTAGCCAAACAGCCCCTTAGTCCATATAAAATCTTGAAGTTTCATTTCCTGTTCTAATGTTATGCAATTATGTGGTTAATAATGATGATGTGTCAGGTTTCATTAACATATTTTCCAAATCTAATTATCTAAAACTATAAAATATTAAAAATCAACATCAACCAAAAATTGAAAAAGGACGCATCCAAGAAAAATCAATATTAATTAAACAACAATAAAAATCAAAAGAAAACTCTTGAATCCCATGCCATATGAAATCAACACCATTCTCCCTAAAAAAACCCTGCAACAATAACATCCGTGCAATTCACCGCAATTCACCATATCGTGGTACATGAATCTCCATTTTCACAACCTCACACAATAATTACAATGACAGATTACGAGATTCCACTCATTACCGAGCTCCAGATCGATGACGTAGACAGTAAACGGTTCTCACCATTTTGGACCGATGACGGAGACGGTAGGTTCTCACCATTTTGTTATTCAAGCTTACTCGTTGGCGTAAGGTATGGGGATCGGAAAACACATAGCCGTCGAAGGTTGAATCGCGAAACTGGTCGGGTGTCATCGAAGATTGAATCGTGAAGCTAGTCGGCGCCGTCTAAGGTTTGATCGATTGAAAGTTTGAAAGATCATCCGCATGGTGTTCGGGAGATTTAAATAGTGTTATGATTTTATAAAATCCACTTATATCCACACAAAGCATTCAAAATATAAAAAAATAAGAGAAACTTTAATAACCTAATGACCTCGTAACCACACATTATTAGAACAATATAAATTAAAGCTGAATTATTTTAGAGAGGCAACAAAAAATTATAATGACTTAATTGGAACACTTGAGATATGTGACTTTCTTATTAGTGATTAAAGTATGACTCCATCTATAAAACATGTATATATAATTAACTCTATGATTTATGTATTCATATAAAAATATCATTGCTATCAAACAGTAATCAACAAAAAAAATTGGCAAAAGCTAGAATAATAACAATTAAAAATTATAATGGAATGCAACTAATAATTATGTGGATGATATCCATCAAGAAAAACAATTAAACAAACTAATGTCATACCAAGGGAAAAAAAGTTATACCAACAACAAACAGGTGGATCATATCAAACGACGATTTTATTAAGGAATGATGGCATCATCGACTTTGTTGCGGCTTCCGAACATAATATAAACGGTGATATCACACACCAATAAAAACAACACATTGATTTTGACACTGATATCAAGTCGATTTTAAAGTACGGAAGTAGATGAAAAAAAGGGATAACAAATAGACGATATCAAATGACGATAACAAAAATACTAAACGGTGATATCAGTTTTAAGCAATTCCGTTACATACCTGAAATCGATTCCAAGTTATTATTCGATTATGGGTTCTGATTACATACAACGCTTCGTTCTCTCGTTTCTATTCCTCTGATGGCATTATCTCTGGTTTGACGCTTTATTGCTAGGGTTTTATATATATTTAACCCCTTCTGGTTTCAAGTTGTTTTTTTTTTTTTTTTAAAATCACATTTATGTTCATAATTAACAAGTGGCGGGGACTTAATACGCAAAAGTGAAGTTGAAGGACTTTTGTGAGAAAAAATATATGTTGGTTTTTTTTTTTGTGGTATTTCTCTATTATTATATATTAGATTAGATTGAGTTGCCCCTAAGAACATTATATGGGCTTATGGCATGAATTGCAAAAACATAAATCCACGAAGGAGACCAATGTCATTTTCAGTCTCTAAAATATAGTACACAATTGAATCATATTCAAGATTGCGGTAATATTTACAAGTAGACATAAAGTATTATATCAAAAAGGTTGAAGAACTCCTACGCAAAACAAAGATGCCACATAATTCAAAAGTGAATCCATACAATTCGTTTGCTACGTCAACCCTAGTACTTCACAAATACTAAACATCAATGTAATCCACTATTCATAAAAGTAATAATCAAAAAGCAAAATAATAAAATCAGAGATATGTATTATATCATATTATAATAATTCTAATTATATTATAATTATCAATTATAATTATAACTATAATTAGATTATAATTATAATTATATTATAAAATTATTAAAAACACATGGTGGAGAATAGTGTTTCCAGCCACGTGTCCCTTTCTTATTGGTTCTTTTTTCCCTTTTTCGGAATTTTGATAGTGTTTATATACAGTTGTTTTTGGTATATTTATGTGTATGGTTATTTGGTCCAGTGCTTATTTGGATGTTGCCCGGTATCTTTGGCGCTGGTTCGACTCTCCGGGGTTCTCCCTATTTTATTTCTTCTTAGTGAGAGACACGTGTTGGTTTCATGGATTGTTTAAAGATAGATGGCTTAATGCGTGTGTACTTCCCAAGAACTATTATATTATTGAATAATCGTATCCCCAAACGTGTTACCACTTGATATTAAAATGAAAAGAGAAGAAATCGTGAACACGGTAAGCAAAAGGCCACCATGTTTGTCACACCCTTAATTTCTGTAGGAACGTCCACGATTAGCACGGGAACCTAAATTTGTTATCTATTGTCCGATTAGGCGGAAACTAATGACAAGTTAACCAAATAACAAGAATTACTCATTTAAGTGTTGTTTTCATTGATCTAAAGTTCAATACATTCGAGAACCGGATCCGACAGAGCTTCGCCGTCTCTGTGCCAAAAGCTCTCCAAGTTTTACAAATGAAATCACAACGCACCTATATATAGTAGTACAAGTTTGCTGATGAGGACATGTTAAGTAGTAAGTTCGCCCGAACTTGATCTAGTCAAGTTCGGCCGAACTTGGCTTCTCACAACCAATCAAGGGCAAACTTGACCCTAGACTATCTTAAGTACGCCTTGTTTCTAACAGTTTAAGCCCTATTCACTCAGACTCGATACAGAATGACGTAGGCAACAGACATATGCACCAACAGACTCCCCCTTGAATGTTGTCGTAGTCATTTTGACATTTACAATCTTCTGAGTCTTTTGATCTTTAGTTCTTGTATAAACTTTAACGTCTTGATCTTTATATCTTCTTTTTCTTTCTTGAGCTTTGACTTGATAAAACTTTAATCAACATGATCCCCCTAGCTTTAAGCTTTAGTCTTTAGACTCCCTTTTGCTTTGGTCTTTAGACTTCAAACTCCCCCTAGCTTTGAGCTTTTTGAAATCTTTTGACAATGTTTTATCCAGCTTTCCCTCAAACTTTATTACCTGTCTAAATAAATTCTGACATTCAAATAAACATTTCAGATTCACTATTTTGAAATTTTGTACCATCAACATTTCAAACTATAATCTTTACTTCAATCATTTCAAAAACGTTTTAATTGTTTCAAGTTCTATTTAATGACCTTGAATACATTTTACGTTTAAAACCTTCTACTTTCACATTTTTATCATTTGTGAAAATCCTCTTAGTTGATCAAGTCCAAGTTAATGACCTTGATATGAAAAACCATTGTGAAAATCTAATTTTAAAGTTTCAATTTAATGAACTTTTAAACATTCATAAGATTTTCTTACCAGACTTCAAAGATCCGTTTCTCCATCATTGGCTCGTTGAAACTAATGTAGAAACAAAATCTTTTTGATTTTTAGAAAATTTATGCTAACACACTGAAAATCTTTTTTGATTTTTATCCGAAAAGCAATTAAGAAAGTAAACTATGTACAAACATATTTACATACATATTTTTGTGAATTCGTGTCTAAGGATCATATCAGTTGTTTGAGACATATCATCAGTAACATTGACCTTTTTGATGACTTTAAGTTATAAACTTGTTTACCTAGATTGTCGATATGTTTGTCCACTTAAACTTTATCACGTTTCTCAACTGTTTCAAGATATATTAAGATATGAATTATGAAAACTTGACTTAACTGTGGTTCCCACTTCTTGAATATACTCCCGAATCCAGATTCCCTAGATTTCATCTTACAGGTGAGTATAGCGTAATTGATATCTGTCTTTGGGTTAATGCGAGACCTTGAGAGCTCAGGTTAGTACTACCATATAGACAAAGAGATGAAGACTCGTCTTTAAAGGTGTGTTCCACTAAAGGAACTTTTAAGCATTGCAAATAATTAAATCTTTCGATTCTTTTCAAATTTTGCATGCTAATTTAAGGTTTTTTAGCAAAAGCATTATAGAAGTTCTAGGCTATTGCTTCCGCAAAATTAGAAGAACTTGTATAATACCCCATATATCAACTATCTATAAAGACCTCGTATCTCAGAATCAGGCAACCTTTCAATCGAAATTTTAGAGTGCTAAGTCCATATATCCAAGATGTGTTAATCCACGAGATTAAGCAGTTGCTAAGTTTAGTTTATATCTCAGAAACAATCTACTGAATATGTGAAGCCTATCGGCACATCCACAGTAAGACTTGTTTATCACTTTTAAACTTTACATTTCTTTAACATACTGTGATAGTCCATTGATGTACTATCATTTCCTTTTTGACAACCGAATTTTTTTTGTGTTTTTTCAATTTAAATTTTCAATTTTTTCATATGTTTTTTTATTTTTCTAAAAATTTTCAAATTTCTTACTCCCCCTTAGGTTTTAAGAAATAACATTCTGAAAAGATAACAAACCAATAAGGATCACGAGAACTCGTCGTCCGATCCTTTTTTCATCTACTGCATCATCACCTGTCAGCAGAACAAACCATTAATCTTTGATAACATCAACTTGTAGAAACCACTTGTAAGAACCACTTGTAGCAAATCAATTTTTAAATGATTTTTCAGTATAACAATCAGTGTTCTGTTTAACGGTATGGATTTTCTCAAAAATTTTTAACTTTTTCTTTTTTAACCACTTGTGATTTAAAAAACGTCAAAGATTATGACTTTCTAGATAAGTTAAAAACTCATGGAGCTCCGCTATCCTGTATCAACTTTGATAGAGTGGATCTTGGGACTCCTGCACATGAAACAACTATTTGAAAAATGAAACCCAAACCTTTTTGGTTTTGGGTTTGTACTGATAAGCATCATAACCATAATCTAACTCTTCATCATATTCAAAATCATCATCAAACATTTCGTCCAATGTCGATTCTGAAAACGTTTTGACCTTTTCTTTCTTTGTCTGTTTGATTACTGACTCAGTTGATTTAACATTTTCAGTTTTGTCAGCAACAGACTTTGGTTTTTCTGATGATGAAAGCCTTTTCTTAGCAACTCAGGATTGTAACTTGCTTCTTGCTTTCTTGATATAGAATCTAGAATCTTTGTTTTCATTAAACTTTGAAGTTTCTCCTTTTTCAAAAATTGAGTTTTCAAATTTTGAATCAGTTTTAGGTTTCACTTCGCATTTAGATTCATAGTTCTATTTAATTCTGTGATAGATTTTACAATCTCTGGTTGTTTTTGCTTTTCATCTTTTGACACGGTTTTTCTTTGTGGAAATACATGCTTTAGATTAAGACACTTGCGAGAAATATGACCAACAGTATTGCATTTAAAGCAAGTCCGATTATCAGAAACATTTCCACTAGTGGGTTTTAATCCACTTGTGGACTTTGTTTTAGCCTTGTCCCGAAGTTCTTTTTCTTTCTTGAATTCATCATTCGATTGCTTACATATCACATTTTCTTCTTGAACCGTGCTCGTTCCATACACAAACTTATATTCTTACCTTTGTATTCCTGGAACACTGGTTTCTCCTTCTTTTTGATTTTTCTTCTTCAACCTCCAAACCTAATCCTGCTCTTTTGTTCTCAGGAAAATCATCAACAACCTTTCGATAATTGTTAGCATTCCTTTTAGGTTTCGAGTAAAATCTTTTCTCATTTTTCTCAAGATCATCTGATGAAACTTCTACAAGTTTGAAAAATTTATCAAGTTGATCCTCTTTCACGTTCTGAATCGTAAAACTATCATCGAAGTATAATCTATCAGATTCCTTAATGTTGTACATGACAACATTAGGATCATCACTTAGATCATATTCTGATGATATATTGTCATCTTCAGAATGTGATTCCGAGTTTTTCAAACTTGATTTGGCACTTTCAGAGTTGCTGTCATCAGAATCATTTCCCAACATATTTTTTACCACCGCTTCATTGTCATCATTTGATTTCGTAAAGTCTACATCAATGTTCTCAGGCATTTTATTTTTCTTATCAGACAAAATAAGTAGATTAAATGCTTTTCAACTTCATCATCTTTCTTGCATGAATAACTTGCAAGAAATGGTGGAGGAACACATCCGTACTCTTTACGCTTTGATTTCTCACCATTTTCCTCCGATTTAAACGTAGGTAAAATGTGATCAATGACATACGCGTTTGTGGTGTAACTCTTTAGAAGCTGTCTTACCCGTTCTGTTTCTATTTTCATGCTGTGAAACTCACGCTTTGTCTCAGCAATGGTGTTAATATACATGTTAATTGCCTTTTGTTTCTCAATTACTGTGGCATTTAACATTTTTACTTTAGCGTTAAGTTCACTATTAGCATGTTCAACAAATTTATATTTGCTTAATATTTTGTCATAAGCTTCTTTTATGGTTCTGTAATCATAACGAAATTTTCGTTGTGTACAGTCAATTCTCTTATGACGTTGACTTTATCAAGACATGGTTCACAAGGATTTGTGCACTTTGTGCAAGATTTTTTAACCTCCACAACTTTCACAACCTTCTTTTCAGATATACTAAACTTAGCATTTACCTTTTCAGCCTCTGATTTCAATGCTTATTGTTTCTGCATCTCAAGGTAAGCTAATTCTTCTTCCTCAGCTCTCTGCCTATAACCTTCCAGAATAGCATTTTCTAGAGCAGCGTCAATATATGATGTATCAGATTCATCCACTAACTCTGCTATCATAGCAACACCAGTTTTCTTTTCGATGTATCTGTTCTAGTCAAAAACATCTTCTTCATGATTAACAATAAGAGCTTGTTCGGCTTTCTTTGCAGATTTATCTTCAACTTCGACTTGTGTTCTTTTTGGATATGGCTTGTATTGTAGAGCTTTCTTGTAGTACTCATTGTTGCTGCCGAAAGGATTTTGGTTTCCACTTGCTTCTTGATTGTTGCATTCATGTTTGAAGTGTCCCTTTTGTCGACACTTGAAGCATGTGATTTTAGTTTTGTCAAATCCAAGCTTGTTGCTTGAATTACCAATATCCCTTCCAGTGAGTGCCACAAATTTGGAAACTCTTCTGATGATAGATGCCAGACTCCATTTAATATCCATCAGCTCCAACTCTTCTTCATCCACCTGATCATAATCTTCGGCAGTCATCTCTGGATTTCCGATCTTTCCAGCAACAAGACTTTCATATGATTCGAGGACAGTAACAAGAAGTGTTATGTGCTGTTTGGCCACCTTTTCAGGAAATACGTTCTTCAAATCAACTGCTATGTTACACTGGAAACATTTGAATCAGAACTGGCTTGGTTTGTCTGATTTTGGAATGAAGAGCTTGAACTTGCACTTGTATATCCAACATATGGAGAACTTTGATTTGAAGAAGAATTTGTATTTGCACTAAATGTTGTTTGGATTTTTGGGCTTTGAATCGGAGTATCAGGAATACCTCCTTTGTAATAGACACCGACATCTTGAACAACATTAGCATTCTTTGATTTTGCAATCTTCATTAACTCCATTTCATGACCTTCCAATTTGTCGATGAAGGATGACAACTTGAAATGTCTCCAAGATGGACTATTCTTTAGAATCGTCAGATATGTTGTCCATTCTCCTTCTGGAAGTGCATCAGCCAGCTTTTCAATTTGCTCTTCATTAGATCTTTTGATATCATGTCTCCGCATTTGGACCATGAGGTAATAGTATCTATCAATCATCTGCTTCATTGTTTCACCTTTTATCATCATGAAGATCTCGAATTCCTTTTTGCTTTTGATATTTCATCACTTCCTTTGAATTTTTCACAAAGAGAGTTTCATAATTCTTGTGAAGTGTCATATTCTGGCAATAATATCAGAATGTCTTCCTTCGCTGATTGTTGAATCAAGCTAATCATTTTCTTTTCAGAAACATAATTATCTTTATCAGTATTTGAAAACTTATTCAGTAGAAGATCTTGATCACGTTCATCCTTGGCCATTTGTAACCATCCTCAACTGAAACCCAGCTGTTAAATTAATTCGCTTGTATCCAGTTCACAAACTTTTCCTTCCATCCTTCAAATCATCTATACTCATTAGCTTTGGCGGTTTCGACGTAGTACCCATTTCGTTATCGATGTTCATCTGATTTGCCGCAAGAACATTAGCATTTGATGAAGAAGCCATTTGAGAAACAAATACGTTGTGGAAATCTTCCATTTTGACAATCTGAAGACTTATCTGAGAATACGATCAAAAACACTCGAAAATTGATTGGTGAACAAACAAGTTCGGTCGAACTTGTGTGAAAACTAGTTTTGATTTCAGGTTTTCACAAGTTCGGTCGAACTTAGATGAAATAATTTCCAAAGTTTTATCAATCAGACTCAAGTTCGGTTGAACTTGATGTGGATTTTTAAGCAAATTCAACCTTCGAGCGGACTTGAATATTTTAGAAGAAACTGGTAAGCTTGGTCGAACTTAGGTGAGTTATCAAGACTTTCACAAGTTCGGGCGAACTTGTGACAAAAATTCAATGAAATTTGATCAAGTTCGGTCGAACTTGACCAAATATATCAGAATTTCTTTCAAGTTCGGTCGAACTTATAACAAAAACTTGAAAAATCTATCAAGTTCGGTCGAACTTGATTAAAAAAACACTGAAGTTTTACTCAAGTTCGGTCGAACTTGATGTTGAGTTCGGCTGAAACTTGTTTCCAAAACATGGTTTTTTCAACCTTTTGATATCAAAACGTTTGAATTTGATGCCCAAACTCTCAAGGGTTAATCATAACTGTATTTTACATGACATATTCAATTTTGAAAAGATTTTGACAGTGAATTCTTCATTTTTGTGAACAAGTTAAGAAAAATAGAAGAATGGAGATGAAATAGAAAATTCTTGTCTTGATTCCAGCACATTTAGGTATCTAGGCTCTCATATCACTTGTAGGGACGTCCACGATTCGCATGGGAACCTAAATTTGTTATCTATTGTCCGATTAGGCGGAAACTAATGACAAGTTAACCAAATAACAAGGATTAATCATTTAAGTGTTGTTTTCATTGATCTAAAGTTCAATACATTCGAGAACCGGATCTGACGGAGCTTCACCGTCTCTGTGCCAAAATCTCTCCAAGTTTTACAAATGAAATCACAAGGCACCTATGTATAGTAGTACAAGTTCACTGATGAGGACATTTTAAGTGGTAAGTTCGCCCGAACTTGATCTAGTCAAGTTCGGCCGAACTTGGCTTCTCACAACCAATCAAGGGCGAACTTGACCATAGGCTATCTTAAATACGCCTTGTTTCTAACAGTTTAAGCCCTATTCACTCAGATTCGATACATAATGACGTAGGCAACAGACATATGCACCAACAATTTCCACTAGCGAAGTTTTACCGTGAGACGCGATTAAGAACAATGCGAAAGCGTAAGGTAAAATGTAAAGTAAACTTTGCACAAAACATACACCCATAATAAATTAACAAAAGTTTATAAAATGAAACCATGCAAATTATAAAAATAGTTTTGGCACGCCATGTTGTGCATCCTAGCAGTGAGTAATACCTTAGCAAGCTGAGAAAGTCATGCAAGAAAAAGTGTTAACACATAGGCGGTGGGTGAGTTTACAGGTTTTGTCACATAATAAATAGTTTTAGAGTTGTCAATTAACAGTAGTAATGTTATATCTATAGGTAGTTGGCCTAAGCGTTATGTCATTAAGTGTTCGTAACCAAAGCTAACTGTGTTATGCATTGTTGCCTTGTTACCATTTCTATCACTGACAATGGTGGAGTGTTAGGAAAATCCTACACCCGTTCGACCTTTACCGGCCGGGTGTGCGCGACTAACCCAAGTGGGGGCTTGTCAAACCCAGTAGTACTACTAAAAATTCACTCGCTATCAAATACTAACGGTATGAGATGTAATGACTTGTGATATGTGGAATATAATGACCATAACTAATTTAACAAAACTATAAGTTTAACACATTACTATTGCGTAATATGGTGCATTCTTTCTCCCCCTTGTATTTAAGTAATTTAAAAGGAGTATAGGGGTCATGAACTCACCTTATAGTACTCAGCAAGCAGTTTAGTAACTACGGGTAGTTATGGGTCAATCACTACTTCCTGATACATTTACTATTTTATGGGTAGTTAAGTTGCTAGGAATTCTCAATGCGGTTTCACTTAGCCAACCATAACAAATATATGTACACATGCTATCAATTTTCATGTTTCACACGTAAATTATCATGCAGATCACTCCATGACAATGTCAAGAACAAGTTTCACTCTTATCCATTCCAAGTATTCATGCATACATGTTTTCACTAATTCACATGTACATACTTGTACATATACATATCACATAACATGTTCAATGACATTTATTTAGGTTTAACATTCCAAGGACACTTTACATAACCAAATAGATGCACTCTCTAATATTAACACAAAATTTCAGCTCAACATCAGCTTTTGAGCCGGTTTGTGAATTTTATTTACAATACTAAACGGTGCAAAAAAATTATGAATATTTTATGAGACATGCTAAATAGTCCAAATGGGTTTGTGTAATTTTCTTGAGTCCGGATGTTTATAGAAAATTCATGAAACTTCCTATTCCAAATAAAGGTTAAAATTGTCGTTTTCTGATGATAGTTTACCATTTAATTTATAGAAAAATTTACATTAACCCTATTGTCAAAATTCCAGTTGGAGTGTCTCATAAATTCCTATGGTTATCTACTGTAAATATTTCAAGTCATAACTATAAATATTGACCATGTTATAGCCCTTGTCATGAAACTCATTTTCTAATCAGAAAACTCAGCTTTGAACTTTAGTTTCGTTTTAAACTTTTGAATGACCAAAACTAGTTGGGTTTGAAAGTAAATTCTTTGAACTTGACTTTAGACTCAAAAATCCCTTAATTTCATTATGGTTTGGCTGAGATATGGCCCTCACTAGTCGATGCAAGATTGCTGATCAAAACCTGGAAATCTAGTTTTCTTCAGAAGAGTATGTACAAAATCACCCCTAGCATGTTTTAAACTATCCTGGCATGCATGAATCATTGTAGAATCAAAACCAACATATACATTAATACAACGGTTCATATATATAACATTAATACATGGGTTTTAGCTCCTTCATCATACATACTTCCATACCTAAGACTTTACAAACACACATACACTTACATGCGTATCTCTCGCATAGATACATCCACACGGTTCATTCATTATACACCTATATATCCGTAAACTAATATATACATGCACATCGGTTTTTTCATGGCATTTTTCCAAGTTTGCACATACATACTTTGCGATAATGTAAACACATAATCACGTTGAAACATGTTAGAGGTTAACCCATGTGTCCATATCTAATCATGACATACATATCATCACATATACATACCGAAAGCATACATCAAAAGTAAACAAAAGGGAGAGGTGAGGTTCTGACCCGAGACTAGAGATGCAAGGGGGAGAGAAAGAGATGCTGAGAGAGAGAGAGAGAGAGTCAAGAGAGGGTGTGTGTCGTCAAGAGGATGGGGCAGGTAAGGGTTTGGGAAACTTGTTTTTATTTTTATTTTTTTTATTTTTGTTAATTTCATAATTAGTCCCTCATGTTTCAAGACCTTTGAAACTTGTGTAGAAAGTTAATAAATTAACTTTAAGTGTATGTACAAAATTAGTCCTTTGAGTTTATGTTGCTTTCGTGTGTTATAGCCTACAGGTGTAGTACCCTTGCATGTACAAGTGTTCTAGAAATCACAAAGATTTAACTAAGAAAGGTTGACAGTGTTAACCTGAAAGTACGAAATGTCACATTATCCCCATGTTAAAGTAATTTTCATCCCGAAAAGTGAGTAAGATTGAGTTGTGTCGCTAAGTCTGGTTGAAATTTTCCAGGGTGTCACATCATCCCAAAATTCAATTGGTATTGTCTGTGTTGTTTCGGTTCCAAATAGGTGAGGGTATTTGCTCTTCATTTGGTGCTCTCATTCCTAGGTGAACTCCAGTCCATGCTTAGAGTTCCAAGGAACTTTGATTGTAGGTATCTTGCTTTACCTTGGAGTCTTGATCTCTCGGTCGATGATTTGTATTAGCTCTTCTACAAATCGTAGTTTCTCTTCAACTAGAATCTCGTTCAACAGAACAACCAATGTTTTGTCGGACAAACACTTTTTCAGATTGGAGACGTGGAAGATGTTATGAACTCCAGTTAATTCTTCAGGAAGATCTAGTTGATATACCATTGGCTCGATCCTCTACGTAAATTCAAACAGGCCCACATAACGCGGGTTTAATTTTCCTATCTTCCCAAATCGTATTACAACCTTCCAGGGTGATACTCAATAGGACTCTATCTCCTACCTGGAATTCCAATGGTTTGCGGCGTTGATCGACATAACTCTTTTAACGGTCATGAGCTGCTGCCATATGGGTTCTGATTTGCAAAATCTTCTCGGTTGCTTCGAGTACTAACTCAGGATCTATGAGTTGACTATCCACAACTTCTGCCCAACATATGGGTGATCAACATTTTTGTCCATATAGTGCCTCAAATGGCGCTGCTTGGATATTTGTGTGATAGTTGTTGTTGTATGAGAATTATTTCAATGGCAAGTGGGTTTCACAAATGTTTCCAAAATCAATTACACATGCCCGAGCATGTCTTCCAATGTTTGGATCGTTCGCTCACTTTGACCGTCCGTTTGCGGATGGTAGGCCGTACTCATGTCTAGACGTGTGCCTAGGGCCTCTTGTAATGATCGCCAGAAGTGAAAGGTAAAGAGGGGATCCCGATCCAAGATAATAGATGTTGGAACCCCGTGCCGGAAGACTACTTCCTTTATGTAAATGCGGGTTAACTTCTCCATTTTATCGGTTTCCTTAATTACAAGGAAATGCACGTACTTTGTCAAGCGATCCACTATCACCCAGATTTTGTCATTGTCGCCCTGTGTTTTGGGGAGTTTTGTGATGAAGTCCATGGAGATTTGCTCCCATTTCCACATTAGGATCTCTGGTTGCTGTAGTACTCCTGACGATTTTTGGTATTCAGCGTTCGCCTTAGAGCAAGTTAGGCACTTGTTCATGTAGGTGGTAATTTCAGCCTTCATATTCGGCAACCAGTACATTACTTTTGAGGTTGTGATACACCTTATCCGAGCCTGGATGGATGGATTATCTAGACTTCTTAGCCATGTCCATAATGATTTCTCTCAGGTTTCCGTAGATAGGTACCTAGATATAGTTCATAAAGTATTTAATGTTGTCTATTTTCACTTTCAAATCTCGCTCCAATTTGCATAGGGACTCTACCTTCAAGTTCTCTTCTTTCACTGCTTCCAACTAAGCATTTCGGATATGTTCAGGCAATCCAGAATGAATTGTAAATTGTAACACTCGAACTCGTCTAGGTTTTGGGTTCTCATTCCGGCTAAGGGCGTCGGCAACCATGTTAGCCTTGCCCGTGTGATACTTGATGGCACACTTATAATGGTTTAGGAGTTCGACCCAGTGAAGTTGTCACAGGTTAGTGCCTTTTGGTCGAAAATGTATTAGAGACTCTTATGATCCGTGTAAATGGTACACCTGGTGCCATACAAGTAGTGTCTCTAGATTTTGAATGTGAATACAACAGCTCCTAACTCTAAGTCCTCGGTTGTGTAATTCTTTTCGTGTACCTTAAGCTGTCGGGAGGCATACGCGATGGCCTCTCGCGTTGCATGAGCACGCATCCAAGTCCCTGAATAGAGGCATCATGATACACAACGAGGTCATCTATCCCATCAGGCAAGGACAAGAAGGGTGCACTGCAAAGCTTTTATTTCAATAACTAGAATGCTTCTTCTTGTTTGTCACTTCAAATATACTTAACACCCTTCTGGGTTAGGGAGGTAAGTGGTTTTGCAATTTTTGATAATCCCTCGATGAATCAGCGGTTGTAGCCCGCCAAACCCAGAAATTGTCGTATCTCGGTCGGAAACTTTGGCACTTCCCAATTCTTTATAGGTTCAATCTTTTCTTGGCCAACATGAATGTCTTTTTCGTTCACTATATGCCTAAGGAATTGAACTTCGCGGATCCAGAACTCCCAGTTAGAAAACTTGGCATATAACTTTTCCTGTTGTAATAGTTCTAAAACTTGCCGTAGGTGTTCTTCATGCTCTTCTTTGTTTTTGGAGTATAATAGTATGTCATCTATGAAAACGATGACAAACTTGACAAAGTAAGGTTTACACACGCGATTCAATAGATCCATGAACACCGCATGCACATTTATAGCCCAAATGCCATGACCAAACACTCATAATGCTCATACCGAGTTCGAAAAGATGTTTTAGAAATATCATCTTCCCTTACCCTTAGTTGATCATACCTTGACCTCAAATCGATCTTCGAGTAGTAACTTGATCCTTGGAGTTGATCAAACAGGTCATCGATTCGGGGTAGCGGTTATCGGTTTTCGATGGTGACCTTGTTGACTTCCTAGTAATCAATGCACATACGGAAAGTCCCATCCTTCTTCTTGAAAAACATGGATTGGGGATCCCCATGACGATGATGTTGATGCATTTTGTGTTCGTCACTTGTCGAATAGGCTAGATTGAGCGTGTGTTGAATATTGTATAGGTTAGAATCGAACACACGACCAAAATACGAAGCGTATAGTGAAAATGGGGACAAGTTCGCCGGAACTTGTCATGGGATGGACAAGTTCGCCCGAACTTGACCATCCCATTCCAGCGAACTTGTTGGTCTATATAAAGGTGTGTGTTCATTTGTCAGTTAAGTTTTTGCAATCCCTATGGGAAGGTGCTGCCAGGATCTCTCCAGGAACTCCGACAGCTGGACAAAGATGTATGCTCTTTCGGTATGAATGAAGATATGACTCCCGCTGCACTATACTTCTACTCCTTTCTATAATAACATTCTACTGAATCGGTTACGTCTACGCACTAACTTCCGTCTAGAACTGCCTGATCGCGGACCTTTACGGAATGTTGTCATTGATACCTGTGCAGAATGTTGATCATTTGGGTGTCGTGACTAGTAATGGGCCTAAACATTAGATCCGCGTTTGTTAAATACTGAAAGTTCCGGATTTGAGGGGGAATTTCAGTGAAAATTTCAGTATGGTCAGAATTTGAAAAAATGAGGGGGAATAAAAATTTTAGTATATGAAGATTCCGGCATTTTTAAAATTCGTGACTCCTGCAACAGTATCCGGGTGGTTACCGATTGCAGATTATCGGGAAATGCAGGGGATCGAGATTCATTGGGTATTTCAAGTTGATGTCTAGTTTGAAAGCGAGTGGTTACATAACTTAGTCTTGGAGGAGTTGTTTATCAGATTCTGAGGTTATGGTTGTGGATTGACACCTGAGTCGTGCGTATGGTTTGGGAACACATACAACTTCCTATCTTTAACTCTACTTTGCACATGAATTATTGAGTGGACTAACCGCTAGGAGATAAGGATGCTCTGTAGTTTCAGTTGCCCCGGGTTGTACGTGGTACCATGATTAAGGAAGATGATATAATGGGTTTTTCAGACAAAGTTGTGTACCGGTTGCTGAAGAAAGAGGCTATATATTTGGGATTCCGTGATCACAGGAAGTTTCGTTTTTCAGATCATAATACAGATTGATGCTTAAGGGTTAGAGTCCTGATCTCCGGTGAAGGAGTAGTTAGCAGGATTAGCAGTCATCAATACCAGTGAGGAACTAAGAACGTTCAAAACGTTCAGTGATGATGTTAGGAATTAATGACTAGCTCCGTGGATCGGATAGTTTCAAAATTACCAAGGAGATTTGAAGTTATTCAAGATATAACTGATGATAGCCTTTGGTGGCCATTATTTATAGTCTTCAAGCAGATGAATCATTCTTCTCTTTGGACTAACCGCCATTGGATGATGATGTTTGTTGATTAAGTTGCGCTGGTCTACCGGAGATAGCTATATATCTAGCATTGTGACTAAAGAAGAAGAATGTGATTCTGATTACGGATGTCTGTTTCTCAGATTTGATGCGTTACCAGATTGTCTGTTTTTTGATGAAGATTTGCTGATTGAGCAAATTACCGATTTTCTAATCAATATTTCTGGAGTATGCGTAACTGCGATTATGAAAATCGGGATTTCAGATTTTCGAGGGTATTCGTTGATTTGAAGTTTTCCGGTGCGGTGATTCAAAGTTTCTATCAATTGCCGGTTGAGTTTTTGATACTTTAAGAGTGTGCGGAATAAACTCTCGTTGCTTAGTGCTTATTCAAAAACTGAACTCGGATGTGGTTAATGTCAAAAGAGAGAAGGTGCTGCATTGATTAGCTTCAAGTTGGTGGTTATTCGAGAAAATTTGTCGGTCAAGTAAATCAGAGGAGGTCGGAAACCATGCAACCAAAGATCCGAATTTGAGATTTTAGCGGAAAAACCCGGATCATCAATTAAGGGGGAATTTGTTGACGCGTTCTACGACATCGGCAGATACCTTGATTGAAGTTGCAGAATATTCAAACGCGGCTCAGAGTTTTGAAGATCAAGATCAAGCTTTGACAGTAACAAACAAGGAGGAATCTGTTGATGCATTTTGTGTTCGTCACTTGTCGAATAGGCTAGATTGAGAATGTGTTGAATATTGTATAGGTTAGAATCGAACACACGACCAAAATACGGAGTGTGTAGTGAAAACGGGAACAAGTTCGCCCAAACTTGTCATGGGATGGACAAGTTCGCCCGAACTTGTCATGGGATGGGCAAGTTCGCCCGAACTTGACAATCCACATTCCGGGCGAAGTTGTTGGTCTATATAAAGGTGTGTGTTCATTTGTCATTTAAGTTTTTGCAATCCCTACGGGGAGGTGCTGCCGGATTCTCTCCAGGAACTCCGGCAGCTGGACAAAGATGTATGCTCTTTCGGTATGAATGAAGATATGACTTCCGCTGCACTCTACTTCTACTCCTTTTTGTAATAACATTCTACCGAATTGGTTACGTCTATGCACTAACTTCCGTATAGAACCGCCTGATCACGGACATTTAGATGAGCTAGGTCAAATGAAGCCTTTATCCAATAACTCTTGTAGTTGTGTTTATAGTTCTTGTAATTTAGAATGAGCTAAACGATACGGAGCCTTAGCAATCGGTGCTGTGTAGCTTGCTAATTCGATTTGGAATTCAACTTGTCTATGTGGTGGGAGACCAGGCAAGTCTTCGGGGAATAGATCAAGGAAGTCATGTACGATAGGAATGTCCTCAATTTTCTTCTCCTCTTTAGGCAGCTCGGTGACATGGGATAGAATGGCGAAATAATTATTCTTTAGCAAATATTTTTGGGCTTGCATATATGAGATGATGCCTAAGATGGCGCAACTCTTCTCGCTCTGAACGGATAATAGAGAGGGACATGCGAATAGATTTTTCATGACATATGACCTCGGCTTGGTTTTCAGACATCCAATCCATGCCAACTACCACGTCGAAACTAACAAATGTGGTTGGCATAAGGTAATATCAAATGTGTGACTAGCAAGCAATAGCTGGCACCCGGTGATCCCCGCTTATTGTTGAGACTGATGATGTTTAGGTTGTAGTTTGCCCCATAAATCCTTTGTTGTATTCCCCCTTTGCAACACCACTGATAGCAGAAGGAGTCACACAACCCAATGTGGTGGAAGTTACATTTACTACACTTAGGCTTCTTGCCTGCATAGCTACCCTGATTCTATGATTGTTGTTGGACTGGTTATTGTAGTTCTTGTTGTTATTGTTAAACATCTTCTACGAGGTCTGTTGTGGCTAATTTTATGATGATTCTTTATTGGTAGTGTCCTCCCACTTCCTCTTCTTATCTGTAGCGCTCAGAACTTCACCCCTCTAGGGTGGATCACCTTGTTCCACCGCCCTATCCGTTAGTTTGTGGGCCAGACGTATGACTTGTTGAACTATGATAGGGTTGCTTGACAAAACAAGGCTCTGAATATGTGGGACCAGCCCCTTAATGTAAATCTCAATCTATTTGTATGCGGGTGTCACCATGGTTGGGCATAGAAATGCTAGATCATGATGCTTGGAGGTATATGCCTCTATTTCAGAAACCTGCATCTTATGATTCCATAGATCCTACTCGAGCTACTGGATTCAATCACTGGGGTTGTGTTCTTCCTTAATGGAATTCCTGAATTCCTCCCAACCCATGGCATTCGCGTTTTCTAGTCCCAACATTTGGACCAGTGAGTTCCACCATGTGAGGGTCGCGCCCTCTAGAATTGCTGCTGCGATTATTTCCCGATTCTCAGGTAGACAGAAACATAGAGAAGACTGACTCGACTTTCTTGATCTAGGGTATAAGTCCAACTGGTCCTTCATCCTCGTTGGAAGTACGCAGTTTGCAATCCATAAACATCTTGTAGGGATTCAGTCCCATGCCTATAAGAATACAATCCAAAAAGCGTATTTAGGGCACCATGTTTAACGAGTCACTTACTAATGTTATTATTTCAGATCACAAAAATCGACTTAAAATAAGCATACCTCCCTAATTCAGATTTTGGTTATTGTGCTGGTTATCCGCGGCTATTGTTGCGGTTATATGTTCCTGAATGAGTGCTGCCAACTCGGTGTGGATCATGTTAATGTTCCCTCGACCCCCGCCGCGACATCCTTCAACACGTCCAACCATTGTTTTTCTTGACGTACATGAAAATGGATATATGAGAAAATTTATCACACAATCATTATGTAATTTCAAGAATATGTAAATAACATATACATTTACTTAACACATGAAATATTTAAATAGAAACCTTTGGTAAAATAGGTTGTAGTGTCGTTACAAAGTACTCAAGCAAATGTAAAAATTCGAAAGTCATAATGGTGTGGGAACAACCCTTCCCACTAAGTTCATGCAAAATAGAAGGAAAGAACGGATCATTCATCCACTTCTCCACCCCTTATGTTCACATCCTCATCTACTGGTTCATTGTCAGGCGCTTCCTCCAGTTCCTCCTGATCGTTAGCATCTGCCAGCTGTGTCTTGAGCTTAGTGATCCTGTTCTCTTCCATTTTTGCTCTTTGAGTGAGATCCACAACCTGCTCAGTCAACACTCTGACCATGTTCAGTAAGCGGTTTTCCTTCATGGCCTTTTGCTTCAAATCCGCCTGAACAGACTCCATATTGCACCTCAGGTAGCTGAGCTGTTGTAAAAAATCCATGATAGCTCCAGCTGCCTCACGCATGTGTCTGAACTCACTATCAGTAGCTGCCATAAAACCCGCAAAAGCCTCCTCTAATAGGTACCCAAGTGGAGGTAAGGTCCCGGGGTTGTCAGGGGAACCCTCCTCAGGTAGTGGAGGAACGTCCTGCTCTACAACATACTCTTGTATCATGTAGGGATACCAACACCAATCCCTATTCCGTCCTCTCTGACGAACAATAAAAGGCTCGTAGCGCATCCTTCAGCGTGTCTCTGCCACCCTCAATGGTCCTGGAAGAATGGATGATGATAGTTTGGGAACCTCAGGTTCCTTACCAGCTCTAGAGGGTCTTTATGTTGACATGCCTGTTAAGTAGAAAGATACGTGTGAGTGTCATGCATTTGTGTTTGTGCTGGTTTCATACTAGTGTTGTGTCTGTTGTTATAGACTAGGTCTACTACTAATACAAACCTAATTCTCTATAACTAGTGGCTCTGATACCAATCTGTCACACCCACAATTTCCACTAGTGGAATTTTACCGCGAGGCGCATGACAAACCATGATCTAAAACACCAATCATATAGGTTGACCTCTATATGAATAAAACACGTTTTCAAGACCATAAAGTACGATACTGAAGCGTAAAGTAAAATGTAAAGTAAACTGTGCGCAAAACATACGCCTGAAATAAATTCACAAAAGTCTATAAAATGAAACCATGCAAATTATGAAAATAGTTTTGACACTCCATGTTGTGCATCGTAGCAATGAGTAATACCTTAGCGAGCTGAGAAGTCATGTAAGAAAACGTGTTAACACAAAGGTGGTGGGTAAGTTTAAAGGTTTTGTCACATAATAAATAGTTTTAGAGTTCTCAATTAATAGAAGCAATGTTATATTTATAGGTAGTTGGCCTAAGCGTTATGTCATTAAGTGTTGGTAACTGTGTGATGCATTATTGCCTTGTTACCATGTCTATCACCGACAATGGTGGAGTGTTAGGAAAATCTTACACCCGTTCGACCTTTGCCGGCCGGGTTTGCGCGACTAACCCACATGGGGGCTTGTCAAACACAGTAGTACTACTAAAAATTCACTCGCTATCAAATACTAACGGTCTAAGATGTAAGGACTTATGTTGTTATATGTGGCACTATCATGACCGTAACTGATATAACAAAACTAATTACGGGTTAATCACTTCCTGAGATGTTTACCATTTCATGGTTAGTTACGTTACTAGGAATTTTCAATGTAATTTCACTTAGCTAATCATAACATATACGTATACACACATTATCAATTTTCATGTTTCACACGTAAATTATCATGCAAATCACTCCATATGGTTCATCACCAGCTCATCATCATCTTTCTACATATACCTGACTTTTACTATGACTTTGCTTCTTATACAAAGAATGGTTTAGAGACAGGCTCTGACTTTTTCTTCATATACAATTTAATCTATCCAATGTATCCACATCCATATGGCTCAACACCAACTCATCATCATCTTTCTTTGCAAGATTGGGAAACTGATCGTCCAGCAACATTTGCACAAACCTTGGATATTGTAAAAATTTCTCATGAGAAATGTTCAACACCATCTTTTCAAAAATCAAGTTTGAGAAGTTATAAGGCATGTTTAGAACATGAGCCATAATCATACACATCAGGTAGTCGGTGATATCGTCAAAGCCTCCCTTTCTGTGGCTTAAGGCTTGTATAACTAAGTGTACGAAAAACTTGTATGGCCTCCCTAGATTGGCCTTCTTGAAGTTTGTGGCGTTGACATAACCTTTGTACCCCATTCTGTAAAAACATCCTTTCACCATTCATTCAGGGTATCCTATTGGATCTTTCTCAACATCATTGAACTCGAGAACACTTCTATTCAAACTCTCCGTAATCTTTACTTCAAAATCTTTATCCTTGATTCTTACTAGTGAAAATATAACATTTTTATCTTCACCATATCTTGCAGCTTTCTAGAAAAGTTCAACGTGTTAGCGATATGGTTTGTGCATGTTGGTAAGTGCCTTGGTTACATGTATACGTCCCATAAACTCGAGGATTCCCTTGAATGGAGCCATTTCTGGAATCGTATCATCTGTAAGACAACAAATGTTGTGAATACGCTCGAACGTCTTTTTCTTATCCTGCACACACAAAGATTCCAACATTTAGAAACATTTCAACGAAAATTACCAACACTTTGGTACGGAGTGTCTTGGAACGAGGTGAATATACTCAACTCGTACGTGGTGTGCAATAAAAACACTAACAATTTTTTACCAACGTAACCTCGTACGAGGTGGTACCTAAGTTTTGGAAAAGTTAACAATATTTACTTCGTACGAGGTGTGCATGTCTCCTCTTTCAAGTTCAACTGTGATGAACACCAATTTTTTTGTGATTTTTGACAAACTGAAGGTTCAATAAGGTGGTAATAATGCCGATTAACACGTATTAACTTTCAATTTTAGATTTGGCCAGTTAAATTCTCCTAGATCTAAGATATTAAGTCCCTTAGGCCGAAATCGTTAAATTAACAGTTAAAATGAGGTTATTTACTTTAACCATTTTAAGAGGTGTGTAAATCAACCTCCCAAATGTGTGTATTAGCAGTCGTTCGTTGATTTTCTCACAAAAAATATCAAATCGCTCTAAGGACACTCAACTCGCATAAACAGAGAAATGAGCGCTTCGTACGAGTTGCTCAGTATTTATAGGCAGGGGCCACCACGTATGAGGCGGGCTCAAATTATCTGCGAGGTGCCAACTCGTACGAGATGGACACTAACTCGTACGAGGTGGTTCAATAAACTTTGAATATTCAAATTTTCAGGTATTTTATCAGTTTTGATGACCCACTCAGTTGACCAAATCCAAGTTAATGACCTTGGTTGAGTGATTTTGTCTACCAAGTTAATGACCTTGGTTGAACACTTTATGACCAAGATGATGTTTTTCATAAATTTTAAGTTTCAAATTAATGAACTTTCCTACGTTTCATAATATTCTCGCATTCCAGATGAGCTCCGAACCCGTAATCCTTCAGCTTTCCTACAGCAACTGTCGCTTTAGACTTTAAAGATCAGTTTTCCATCATCAGTAGTCAGCAACTAAGATAGAAAAAAAATCTTTTTGTATTTTCAAATATTATTCTAAAACATATTGAAAATCTTTTTGGGCTTTTCTGAAACAGGAATTAAACTTTGTACAAACATATTTACAGACATATTTTTGTGGGTGTGTGTTAGAGGATCCTATAAGTTTTGAGACAAATCACCAGTACCGTTGATCTTGATAAACTTTAAGTTCTGAACAGATTTACTTAGATTGTCAGTATACTGATCCTCTTAAACGTCAACACATTTCTCAATTGTTTCAAGATTTGTTAGGTAATTTTAGGAACATGACTTAACTGTGTTTCCCACCTCAGAATATACTCCCGCGTCGAAATTCCCAAGATTTCATCTCACATGTTAATATATCTAACTGATATCTGTATTTGGGTGATGCGAGGCCTTAAGAGCTTAGGTTAGTACTTCCGAATAGAGAAAGAAATGAAGGCTCGACTTGTAGGTTGTGTTCCATATTTGAAATCTTTTGAACTGCAATTGTTGTATCTTTTTGATATTTTCAATCTTTTGATGCTCTTTTGATGCAACTATCGGGGTGTAAGTGCGAAAGTATTATACAAGTTCTAGGCCATTGCTGACGAAAAATCAGAAGAACTCGTATAATACCCCATATATCCGAGAGGTGTTACGCCACATAATAATCAGTTTTTCTTTAAGTTTGTGTGTCGAAAACAATTTACTGAATGTGCGAAGCCTACTGGCACATCATCAGTAAGACATGTTTAAACACCTTTTAACATTGCATTTCTTTAGCATAATGTGATAGTCCACTGATGTATTATCATTTCCTCTTTTCACACGAAAACTCTTTTTGTCTGTTTCTTGTTTTTGTAATTTTTTTAAAAAATTTTTAATGTTTTTGTATTTTCCACAAATTTTCTCCCCCTAAAAATAAAAACATATTTTTATAACTTTTTAAAGATAGAAAAATGTAAAACTTTTAAAAAGCTAAAAACTATGACACACCGATGGGGATCACATCAAGTCCTCCTCATTCTCGAATTCAACCTTAATTCCATCCCCTGATGTCGGATTTGTTAACCCATTTAATTTCAAAAGAGTTTTGAATCTTTCTCTAACAAAAGGTTTGGTGTAAAAATCTACCTTTTGGTCATAAGTATGGATTTTTTCAATTCGCACCAACTTTTTCTCCTAGCAATCTCAGATAAAGTGGTGACGAATTTCTATATGTTTAGTCTTTGAGTGTTGGACCAGATATTTTGTTATGTCTATGGCTGCCTTATTATCTACATCTATAGGCATGTCAAGAAATTGCAGCTCGAAGTCTCTCATCTGTTGTTGTATCCACAAAATTTGGGAACAACTATATGCTGAAACGTATTTAGCTTCACATGTAGATAGAGTGACCCGCAGTCTGTTTCTTGCATTGCCATGTTCCCAAACGAGTTCCGAAGAACTGACAACCAACTGTTGTAGATTTCGCATTATGCGTGCAGCAACTGAAGTTAGAATCAGAATATCCTACGAGATTGTAGTCGTCGTTTCGTGGATACCACAAGCTGATGCTTGGGTAACCCATCAGATAGAGCATTATTCGTTTGACGGCCAGCAAATGCAAATATCTGGGATTTGACTGATATCGGGCGCAAAGGCATCTCGGATACATGGTATCTAGCCGTGAAGCTGTAAGATACATCAATGAACCGATCATGGAGCGATATAATGTTTTGTTTACTTTCACTTCGTGACTCTCTAGACAAATGCCGTGATTGATGGCCAATATAGTAGATGCTGGTGTATGTGATATCTGTGATGATCCAATCATGTAACGATTTCCGAATGTTGTATCAATCAATGACATCTTATGATTTATTTGTGAATATTGTTTATTTATTTTCTTATTTGCACACATTTGATTCTTGCACAATTTCGAACTCTTAAATAGTTTCTGTAAGCGAAATCGTAAACCAATACGCAAACGTAATCCGTTTAACACGACGTACACTCTGGAATGATGACACAAGCTTAAAATACTTTAAATATCCTTTTCATAACTTAGAAATAAGTTTTGAAGGGTTTGGTATGTCAAAAACAAGCCTATTCGATCACAGCGACTATTTATGACAACTACGAAAGTCTGCCGATTCTCGTAACAATGCATGTCCGGAACAAGGTCATAAGCAAAACATACCCTAAATACCCTTACCATAGCTTAGAAATAAGTTTTGAGGGCTTCGGTATGGCAAAGGCCTGGTTATGCAACTTCAGGGACTATTTTGCAAATTCTGTGAAACTATGCCTTTTCGCGTATTTCGCTATCCGGAACAAGTACGGACATCCAAAAAAATTTTTAATCATTAAATATTAAATTTTGATGATTGGAATGCAAAAATATCATTCGTTACGCTTTTACGGTCATGAACGCGTTCGTTACGATTTTCGTCGTAATTAACCGAAAACCGCAATCGTACGACCAAACGAACCGACATCCGAAACATTTCTAAGCATTATTCAAGTTCCCTATGCTTTATCCTCATTACAGAGCTTAACAATCAGGTTAACGGGTGTGTTTGAAGTGCCAAAACGCGATGAAACGTGTGTAGGGGCTTGTTCTACCATTTTCTGAAACTTGTGCCCAGCAACCCAGCTTACGGACCGTAAGCATATGGACCATACAGTCCGTAAGGGTGCTCCAGCACATCAGAAAGGTGGCAGCAACTGGTTAACTCTCTAGATGACTATGCAAACGAACTTGCCACCCATTCTCCTGCTTCTAACAAGTGTTATGACACTAATCTAATTCAGTGATGACTCATGGACACTTTTCTTGAACCTATAACTCCAATCCAACTATAAATTGCATGTTCCTCTTCACATTTGAACATTTACAACACCCAATTTTTCTCTCATCTGCTTTTATTTAAAGTAACAACCATTTAGAGATCATCTTCTGAGTTCTAGGGCTCTCATAGAGTGTTTGTAAGTGTTTCTTTCAGATCTTGTTCAATTCCTTTTGTATATTTGAGATAAAAATCAAACAGTTTGACTTTTGTTTGACTTTCAGTTCTGGCCATGAATTGGTCAAAACAAAATTCAATTGAACTTATTAATGTGGTCATAATCATGATGGTTATCGTCCTTAGTGATCATGCCTACTGATTACCACGTTTACTAGTCTTTATGACGAGTCAAAGTTTCGGTTAATAATGCGATAAATGCACATTATAGGACGGAACTATTTTCGGGTATCAAAACACTTTGTGTTGATACCAAATCAGTTTTATAAACTTAGTAAGACATGTTTAAAATGTCTAACTCGTCACTTTTATTTTAGTGCTTGTTTAGAGTCGTAAGCCGAGCGGTTTTGACAACCGCTTTGACTTTCGAATCCGACCCATTTTGGTTGATCTTTGAACCCAAACAAATACATATTTTTGACCATAGTTAAATAGAAAATAACCATCTGAGGTTATACCTTATGGTCATATCATTTGATTAGTGTTATGATAATTAGTTGTTATGATATCCAATAATGACCAAAATGCCCTTTTTGCAAATAAATCAACTATAAGCATATGTAACATAAATTTTGAGATGTAATCTGATCAAATAACATTTTTAAACATGTTTAAGCATTAAAAACTTATCATAACACGTATCTAACCATCCGAACAAGTCTTTACGCAAATGACGCGTTAACGTCGCTTAAACTACCTTAACGGGTCATAACGGGTCAAAAGCACATAGAAACCTTTCTAACTCAGAATGTTAACTTTATTAAACCATTTCATGTGAGTTCCAATATTCATTTGGTTTATAAGGTCTCATTCTATCCAAATCCTCCGATTTCAAGTCCCGATATTTACATAGTTATCCGTTTTGAAGACACGCTTGATTTCTCGGATCTTTGAAGTTTTGATTTTCTTTTGATTCAAGATTTCTTTGCAATCCCAAGTGAGTACATAGTTCCCCTCTTTTATGTTTTGCAAATATTTTGGGGTGATCCATATGTGCTAAGTGTTTTTCAAGCATTAAAATACAAATACGATGGTTTATTTAAATAATATGATTTCAATAATGTGAACGAACTTGTTGGTGTGTTATATTCATAACAAGAATGACATTCATTAACAATGGCCAAGCCAACCAGCAGTAAGTTACGGCGCCTAGGACTGACAATCCCGTTACCAAAATTCCTGGGGTTTGTGGGGAAGTTTGGGAAGTGACTGAAACTGTATTTGTAAAAAACCCTTTGGTGGTTTGTTATACGATTAAGGGACCCCTTGGGTGGTCTCGAACAAGTCAACAAAGGTTTGAATGTATTCACGAAACGACCAAAAGTTTTAACAAGTAAAACAAGGAACGATGAATGATTGGTTTATAACAAGGAACGATGAACGATTGGTTTGTAACAAGGAACGATGAACGATTGGTTTATAACAAGAACAATGAACAATGTGGTTTACGACAAGGACAATGAACAATGGATGATTGGTTATGATAGGTGATTTAGATAACGAAACGTGTGTAGTGTAATAAAAGCATGGTGGATACGCCGCCGGTACTTCCTATATAAGTGTTTTTATCATATTACATACGTGGCGTTATTTGCATCACTTGGACAAATGTTTTCAAACAATAACACGCAATGATTTTCAATTAAAGATATAAACCATACAAGTTATTTCAAGACAATGTATAACCCGGATTTATAAAATAAATGATTTCGAGTCAAGGTTCATGGCTACTAGATTTTACAAACTTTTAACCTCATAATTGATTATCTATTGCAATATAAAACATTTTTTTAAAACAATGTTTTCACTTATGACTCTAGTAGTCAAATTATATATTGCAATATATATAAAGCCATGGACTTAACACACTCACAATACCTATGTACTCGCCGGCTTTCATGCATGATGCATGCTCACGTAGGAATGGACTTGGACTTTAGTGCCTTAAAAACAAGAAAGACAATTTCAATGCTTGTTTTCTTTGTTTAGTTTGTTTAAAAGTTCTACAACAATATAACAATGTAGTCAATGTTTAATATTCAAAAACCTACTTTCAATTACCATGTGTTGTTGTAACAATCTGGTAACGTGACTCCTTGACGTTTCCGCCGCGGTTTGTTATTTTACGCGGTCGGGGTGTTACAGATTGGTATCAGAGCACTGGTTATAGGTAATTAGGTTATTAGTAATGCATTGACCTAGACTATAACCTTCCTAGGACCCTAACGCGAGTTTACTTGCGTTTAGATTTAAAATACAAATACTATCACCTATCCTTGGGTGATCACCAGAACAAATCCAAAGAATTTCAAATCCGTTTTTGAAAATCAATCATCTATCCTTAGATGATTTGTTTTTGGCTTTTTTCCTTCAAGTTTTCAAAATCTTGTCAAAGTTTGTATTTTAATAGTGTGAACACGTGTAATCTGGAAGGGTGGGTGCCTGTACCCTGAGTTTTCTGTCTAAGGCTAGAGTGTTCGTACAAATCCACTTAATCGGACCAGTCACTCTTACCTGGGAACTCTTGGGGTGAGTGTCCACTTATAGGCTAAAGCATGTCTTCACGATACATTATAAGACCTATTTACTTTGATTAGTCACCGTGCGTCATTTGTGTGTTTTGAGAAACAATAAAGTGACCACCATCCTTATATATCGTCGATATTTTTGATGCCTCTATTGATTTTTCTGAATGTCAATCTCACATATCTTCCTTCATGTTTTCTTTTAGAATGCCTCCTCGACGTGATACAACTCAAAATGCTGAAATGCCTGCACTTATCGCTCAGCAAATGGCTGCGATCCTCCCGAACCTAGTGACTCAATTAAATCAAGCTAACAACAATGCACCAGCTCCGTGCAACTACAAACAATTCTGTTCGGCTAAACCACTTCAGTTCACTAGGTCTGAGGGAGCTACAGGACTTCTGCAATGGTTCGAGAGTCTTGAAAGCATGTTCTGTTTTGTTCAATGTCCAAATGAGCGATAGGTCGATTTTGTGTCTAGTGTGTTTAAGAAAAGAGCTTTGACATGGTGGAATGGTATTATAAGGGATAGGGGTGCTGATGTGGCTATGGCACAAACTTGGGAAGAGCTCAGGGCTCTTATGATGAAGGAGTTTTGTCCTCGCCATGAGCAAAGGGTGCTCGAGAACAAATTTCACGATCTCAAGCAGGATAGTGGTGAGAGTCGTGCTTATACCGACCGATACGAGGAGTTGAGTTTACTTTGCCCTTCGATGGTGACGCCTTTGGATAAATCGATCGATAAGAGAAGTATATTGATGCTTTACCTGATCCTGTGCAAGTTATCATCACTGGTAGCAACCCAACCACCGTTCGACAAGCTATTGAGTTAGCTGCAACCTTAACCGATTCATAAGTCAGGAAAGGTAACCTTCATCGCAAGGGCGATAAGAAATCCTCTGCTAAGTCAAATCTAGAGAAACCAAAGGGAAACAAAGCCGAGCCGTCTAAACGATCGAAGAATTGTAAGGCTTCTCAAAACTTTGTTGTGACTGCACAACCCGCTCCAACTGCTCCCCAAAACCAATTTGCTCAACCTCCTGAGAAGAAACCTTATGCGGGACTGCACCGCTTTGCAACCAATGTAATGGTCAACATCCAGTTCAGATACCGTGTCGACAGTGTACTACCTGTGGAAAAATTGGTCACCGGGCGAATATTTGTCGCTTTAACCCAAACCCAGCTGCACAGAACCCAGTTTAACCACAAGCAAATCCCGCTCGACCTCACTTTCCACCTGGTGCTTGTTTTAATTGTGGCGAGATGGGGCACTATAGAAACAACTGCCCAAGGCTAGCAAATGCAAACCCAGCTCGTGGACGAGCTTTTTATATGAACGCCAACGAGGGTCAAGATGATTACGAAGTCATTAACGGTATGTTCTTTGTTAACAATCGTGTTGCTACTGTTCTTTTTTATTCGGGTGCCGATAGAAGTTTTGTGTCATTAGCCTTTGAATCTACGCTTTCGATGTCGAGAACTAGACTAGGAAAGCCTTTGATAGTCGAAGTCGCTAGTGGTGAACCTCTTGTGCTCGATCATGTTATATGAAATTGCCAGTTAAACCTCACAATCATTTGTTTCCATCGACGACATCCTTATTTACTCTAAGTCTCAAGCCGATCATGAGCAACATCTTCGTTTGACAATGGAACTTCTAAAGAAAGAACAACTATATGCCAAATTTTCAAAATGCGAGTTTTGGTTGAAAGAAGTTCAGTTTTTGGGTCACATTGTCAATGAGCAAGGTATTCACGTGGATCCTTCCAAAATCGCTACAATTAAGGATTGGAAAACACCCACTACTCCCACAGAAGTTCGCTCATTTCTGGGTCTTGCTGGTTACTATCGACGCTTTATTGCAAACTTCTCAAAGATCGCGGTTCCCCTCACTGCTTTGACTCAAAAGAATAAGCCTTTTGAGTGGGGACCTAAACAAGAGGGAGCTTTCCAAACTCTGAAACAGAAACTCTGTGATGCTCCTATTTTGTCCTTACCTGATGGCAATGATGATTTTGTGGTTCATTGTGACGCGTCGAATTTAGACCTTGGTTGCGTTCTCATGCAACGAGATAAAGTCATAGCCTACGCGTCAAGACAACTGAAAGTCCACGAGAAGAATTACACAACTCATGATCTTGAGTTAGGTGCTATTGTGTTTGCTCTCAAGATCTGGAGACACCATCTTTACGGCACAAAGTGTGTGGTTTTCACGAACCACAAAAGTCTCCAACACATATTCAATCAGAAGGAGTTAAACATGAGGCAACGACGCTGGGTCGAACTCCTAAATGATTATGACTGCGAAATTCGCTACCATCCCGGTAAGGCGAATGTTGTGCCTGACGCGCTTAGTCGTAAGGAACGTGTCAAGCTTCGTTATGTTCGAGTTCAATCCGATATCCAAACACATATTCTTGCAGCCCACGCACTTGTGTAACCCAAGGTTTGTTGAAAGACGAACTACCTCATCAACTCGAACTGCAACTCAAAACGAAAGACGATGGTTTACTATACTACATGAACCAATCTCCGTACCCTACTGATGGATGAAGCTCATAAGTCTCGTTATTCAGTTCATCCTGGTGCTACAAAAATGTACAAGGATCTCCGTACCCAGTATTGGTGGCCGGGTATGAAGAATGACATTGCCTTGTATGTGTCTAAATGCCTTACTTGTCTCAAAGTCAAGGCCGAGCATCAACATCCGTCTGGTTTATTGGAACAACCGGAAATACCGGTATGGAAGTGGGAAAACATCGCGATGGATCTCATTACTAAACTACCACTCACATCTAGAAATAAACATGCAATTTGGGTGATCATTGATCGTCTAACAAAGTCAGCACACTTCATAGCAATCCGTGAGGATTTCTCTGCTGACAAACTTGCCAAAATCTATGTTGATGAGATTGAATCTCGTCATGGAGTTCCTTTGAACATTATATCTGACAGAGATGCTCGGTTCTCATCTCATTTTTGGAAGACCATGCAATCTGCTATGGGGACCAAACTTAATCTGAGCACTGCTTATCATCCTCAAACGGATGGACAATCTGAGAGGACGATACAAACATTGGAGGATATGCTTAGAGCTTGTGTGATTGATTTTGGTGGTAGTTTGGATTCGCATCTACCGTTGATCGAATTCTCTTACAATAATAGTTATCATTCCAGCATCAACATGGCGCCTTTTGAAGCTTTGTACGGTCGAAAATGTTGTTCACCTGTCTGTGGAATGAAGTGGGAGAGTCTCAGTTTACTGGACCTGAACTTGTTCATGACACAACAGACAAAGTCAAGAAAATACGTGATAACCTTCTGATAGCTAGAAGCCGTCAAAAGAGTTACGCGGACAAGCGACGCAAGCCCTTGAAATTTAAAGTTGGTGACTACGTCCTACTCAAGGTATCCCCTTGGAAAGGAGTGGTTAGATTTGGAAAGAATCGGAAAGGTGGCCTACTGACTTGAGCTACCTCCTAAACTCGGGAATATTCACCCAACATTCCACGTGTCCAATTTAAAGAAGTGTTTAGCCGACGCAAATCTTCACATCCCACTAGATGAAATTCACGTTGATGATAAAATGCACTTTGTCGAGAAACCCGTGGAGATTCTGGACCGTGAAGTCATGAAACTTAAACGAAGACGAATTCCAATAGTCAAAGTTTGATGGGAATCCAAACATGGCCCAGAGTTTACTTGGGAATGAGAGGATCAAATGAAAGCGAAGTACTCACATTTATTCACACGAGTTTCCTCTAATTAAATTTCAGGACGAAATTTCTTAAAGTAGGGGAGACTATATTATCTGTGACGATCCGATCATGTAACGATTTCCGAATGTTGTATCAATCAATGAAATTTTATGTTTTATTTGTGAATATTGTTTATTTATTTTGTTATTTGCACACATTTGATTCTTGCACAATTTGGAACTCTTAAATAGTTTCTGTAAGCGAAACCGTAAACTGATGCGCAAACGTAATTCGTTTAATGCGATGTACACTCTGGAATGATGACACAAGCTTAAAATACTTTAAATATCCTTTGCATAACCTAGAAATAAGTTTCGAAGGGTTTGGTATGTAAAAAACAAGCCTATTCGATCACATGGACTATTTATGGCAAACTATGAAAGTCTGCCGATTCTCGTAGCGATGCACACTCTGGAACAAGGTCATAAGCTAAACATACCCTAAATACCCTTATCATAGCTTAGAAATATTTTTTAGGGCTTCGGTATGGCAAAAACCTGCTTATGCAACTTCAGCGACTATTTTGCAAATTATACGAAACTATGCCTTTTCGCATATTTCGCTATCTGGAACATGTACGGACATCCAAAAATTTTTGTAATCATTAAAGTATTATATTTTGATGATTGGAATGCAAAAATATCATTCGTTACGCTATTACCATCGTGCACGCGTTCGTTACGATTTTCATCGTAATTAATCGAAAACAGCAATCGTACACCCAAACGAACCTACATCGGAAACATTTCTGAGCATTTTTCAAGTTCCCTATGCTTCATCCTCATTATAGATCTTAAAAATCAGGTTAACGGGTGTTAGAAGTGCCAAAACGTGCCAAAACGTGTGTAGGGGTCTGTTCTGCCATTTTCTGAAACTTGTGCCCAGCACCCCTGCTTACGGACCGTAAGCATATGGACCATACGGTCTGTATGGTGCTCCAGCACATCAGAAAGGTGGCAACAGCTGGTTAACTTTCTAGATGACTATGCAAACGAACTTGCCACCCATTCTCTTGCTTCTAACAAGTGTTATGACACTAATCTCATACAGTGATGACTCATGGACACTTGTCTTGATCCTATAACTCCAATCCAACTATAAATTCCATGTTCGTCTTCACATTTGAACTTTAACAACACCTACGTTTGTTCTCATCTGCTTTTATTTGAAGTAGCAACCATTTGGAGATCATCTTCTGAATTCTAGGGCTCTACTAGAGTGTTTGTAAGTGTTTCTTTCAGATCTTGTTCAATTCCTTTTTATATTTGAGATAAAAATCAAACAGTTTGACTTATGTTTGACTTTCAGTTCTGACCATGAATTGGTCAAAACAAAATTCAATTGAGCTTGTTAATGTGGTCATAATCATGATGGTTATAGTCCTTAGTGATCATGCCTACTGATTACCACGTTTACTAGTCTTTGTGACAAGTCAAAGTTTCGGTTAATAATGCGATAAATGCGCATTATAGGACGGAACTATTTTTGGTTATCAAAACACTTTGTGTCGATACCAAATCAGTTTTATAAACTAAGTTAGACATGTTTAAAATGTCTAACTTGTCACTTTTATTTTAGTGCTTGTTTAGAGTTGTAAGCCAAGCGGTTTTGACCACCGCTTTGACTTTCGAATCCGACCCGTTTGGTTGATCTTTGAACACAACCAAATACATATTTGTCATCATAGTTAAATAGAAAATAACCCTCTAAGGTTATACCTTATGGTCATATCGTTTGATTAGTGTTATGATAATTAGTTGTTATGATATTCAATAATGACCAAAATGCCCGTTTTGCAAATAAATCAACTATAAGCATATGTCACATAAATTTTGACATGTAATCTAATCAAATAACATTTCAAAATGTTTAAGCATTAAAGACTTATCATAACACA
This sequence comes from Scalesia atractyloides, assembly GCA_947069175.1. Classification (NCBI taxonomy): domain Eukaryota; kingdom Viridiplantae; phylum Streptophyta; class Magnoliopsida; order Asterales; family Asteraceae; genus Scalesia; species Scalesia atractyloides. The sequence continues at coordinate 38,642,326 of CAMTDV010000030.1, forward strand.
TATCTAACCATCCGAACAAGTATTTACGCAAATGACGCGTTAAAGTGGCTTAAACTACCTTAACGGGTCATAACGGGTCAAAAGCACATAGAAACCTTTCTAACTCAGATGTTAACTTTATTAAACCATTTCATATGAGTTCCAATACTCATTTGGTTTATAAGGTCTCGTTCTATCCAAATCCTCTGATTTCAAGTCCCGATATTTACGTAGTTATCCGTTTTTAGGACACGCTTGATTTATCGGATCTTTGAAGTTTTGGTTTTCTTTTGATTCAAGATTTCTTTGAAATCCCAAGTGAGTAAATAGTTCCCCTCTTTTATATTTTGCAAATATTTTGGGGTGATCTATATGTGCAAAGTTTTTTTCAAGCTTTCAAAATACAAATACGATGGTTTATATAAACAATATGATTTCAATAATGTGAACGAACTTGTTGGTGCGTTATATTCATAACATGAATGACATTCATTAACAATGGCCAAGCCAACCAATAGTAAGTTACGGCGCCTAGGACTGACAATCCTGTTACCAAAATTCCCGGGGTTTGTGTGGTAGTTTGGGAAGCGACTGAAACTGTATTTGTAACAAACCCTTTGGTGGTTTGTTATACGATTAAGGGACCCCTTAGGTGGTCTCGAACAAGTCAACAAAGGTTTGACTGTATTCACGAAACGACCAAAAGTTTTCACAATTAAAACAAGGAACGATGAACGATTGGTTTATAACAAGGATCGGTGAACGATTGGTTTGTAACAAGGAATGATGAACGATTGGTTTATAACAAGAACAATGAACAATGTGGTTTACGACAAGGACAATGAAAAATGGACGATTGGTTATGATAGGTGATTTAGATAACGAAACGTGTGTAATGTAATAAAAGCATGGTGGATACGCCGCCGGTACTTCCTATATATAAGTGTTTTTATCATTTTACATACGTGGCATTATTTGCATCACTTGGACAAATGTTTTCAAACAATGACAAGCAACGATTTTCAATTAAAGATATAGACCATACAAGTTATTTCAAGACAATGTATAACCCGGATTTTTAAAATAAATGATTTCGAGTCAAGGTTCATGGCTACTAGATTTTACAAACTTTTAACCTCACATTTTAATCGATTATCTATTGCAATATCAAACATTTTTTTTAAAACAATGTTTTCACTTACGAATCTAGTAGTCGAATTATATATTGCAATATATACAAAGCCATGGACTTGAAACACTCACAAAACCTATGTACTCGTCGGCTTTCATGCCTGATGCATGCTCATGTAGGAATGGACTTGGACTTTAGTGCCTTAAAAACAAGAAAGACAATTTCAATGCTTGTTTTGTTTGTTTAGTTTGTTTAAAAGTTCTACAACAATATAAAAATGTAATTAATGTTTAATATAAAATAAAACCTACTTTCAATTACCATGTGTTGTTGTGACAATATGTTAACGTGACTCCCCGACGTTTCCGCCGGGGTTTGTTTTTTTATGCGGTCGGGGTGTTACAGTGTAGTTCCTGTCATATCGAATTTCTCTAACACATCCTAAACATACTTCATCTGAGGAATAAAGATACCATTAGGTAATTGATCGACCTGAAGTCTTAAGAAGAACTTCATCTCCCATATTGCACTTATCTTGAATTTATTTTTCATCACTTTTTCCAAGTTTAACACAACTTTTCATTTGTCGATCCAAATATGATATCGTCCACAAAGATTTGTATGATAATTAGATGACCATCCACTTCTTAGTGAAGAGAGTACTCTCTACTGTGCCTTTGGTAAAACCGTTTCCCTGAAGGTGCTGTGAAAGCATCTCATACCAGGCTCTCGGGGCCTGGTGTAAAGCGTACAACGCCTTATCCAGTAGGTACACCTTATCCTTATGTATCGGATTGATAAACCCCGGTGGTTGGCCGACGTACACCTCCTCTTTCACTTTTCCGTACAAGAAGGCGGATTTCACATCCAATTGGAATACTTTAATACCTTTCCATGATGTAAAGGCAAGGAATTGTTGTTCACAATGTCTATTGCATACGTCTAGGGTTATGTCGGTCATGTAATCGGGTTTTGCAACTGTTAGATTTTGACATTTGTATGTATTTAAGTAAACTCGTACGAGTGACATTATGCCTCCCTCGTACGAGTGACATTATGCCTCCCTCATACGAGTGACATTATTCCTCCCTCGTACGAGTGACATTATGCCTCCCTCGTACGAGTGAAACTATGTCACTCGTGCGGGGCACCACTCGTACGAGCCATCACCCTCACCCTTCTGCAATCCATGTTTCCTTATAAATAGAGGTGCTTGGGTGTTGAGTATAGAAGTTGTTTTTATGAGACTGAGGCGAAGCCTTGTCCATTTAGCGTCTGTAATTCTTACACCGTCACAAGCCGGAACAAATGATTCTGGAGAAGGTCCGAGCAACACCCAACAGGAACCAACAGTCGAGCCAAATGTGAACAATGCTACACCTTCTTTCGATTAGTCAGGAGATACAGATTCTGATGCTGAGCCATCCTATGATAACGGAGGATCCAGTTCTGAACAGGTTCAAAGTTTAATAAACTATCAAGCTGAAGAATCAAGTGTTGGGAATGAAGCTACATCTTCAGAACATGTTGCTGAGCAAAATTGTATGAATCTGCAGAGTGAAGTGAATATTCCCGATAAAGTGATGCCAAGAACCTATTCTTACCACCTGTCTGAAAATATCATCGAAGAACTGCAATCTGGAGTGAAAACGAGAAATCAAATCAATAAGGATCTAAGTTGTTTTAAAAGTTGCTCCACTCCAAGATACAATTTCTTATAGTTGCTTTATTTCGCAGGTTGAACCAAAGACTTCGATAGAAGCTATTCAAGAAGAAAGTTGGACCGAGGCTATGCAAGAAGAATTGTTACAATTCGAAAAGCTTGGAGTCTGGAAGCTTGCAGATCTGCCTGATAATCACAAGAAAATCAATACACGGTTGGTCATCAAGTGCAAAAGAGATGATCGAAGGGTTGTGGTTAGAAACAAAGCTCGGCTTGTAGTCCAAGGCTTTCATCAGCAGGGGACAGACTACACTGAGGTCTATGCTCATGTCGCACGGCTAGAAGTTATCTGCATATTCCTGGCCTTTGCATCATGGAAAGGGTTTAAAGTGTACCCGTTAGATGTAAAGTCTGCTTTTATGTACGGTAAGGTCAAAGAAGAAGTGTATGTTGGTCAACCACCTGGGTTTACTGATCCAATGCACAAAGACAATGCTTATCTACTAAATAAAGCTCTCTACGGTTTACGGCTTCACCAAAGGAAAAATAGACATTACTGTCACACCCCAATTTCCACGTGTATCCCGGTGGGCCCGGGTGGGGAATATTATGACGTAAGATTGATATCGTCATAGTCAAACAGACATAGCACAACGGATGTCTTGCATTAAAATATTATTGCAAACCGAATTGTTTAAAGTTGGAAATAATAATACAAAAAGATCCATAGGCGGATCGAAATTGATATACAAAATATTGTTCAACAGACCTCGGGGGCAACTAAGGACTTGCAAAATCCTCTATGTCACTACCAAGCAGCTCCCGACCTATTACGTGTCGCACCCTATAACTTAATCTTTTGAAAATACGTAACTGGTAAATACTAATAACCGACACATTTTTAAAATCTTTCAAAAACTGTTTTAAGTGCACTTGGCACATTTTTATAAATAACCTGGGATAGTTCAAAATGACCTTGTTTACAGTTTTACATGTTTGTCATGCATATGAGGTTCGGTGCAGAAACCGAATAACCTGATTAACCGACACACCACTTATAATCCACCAATGGGATTTAAAAATATTTAGCATTAGCATCTGACAGGTGTATGCCTAAACCCCGTGCTTAAGGTCGTGGCCATTAGTAACTTAAATGAGCCGAGGATATCCAGGACACGGTAGAGTTAACCCCAAATGTTTAAGTTATCAAACAAACGCTTTTCAAATTAAATAGATATAAGATATTTTATTAATTTTGTTTTTAACATTTTGTTATTATAACGTATTGCGTCTGATAAAAAAACGTTAATTTTAATAAAACAATGAAGTTAGTTAGGTTAAATTTACATTAGTGAATCATTAACAAGGTGAGTTAGTTTTATATAAGAAATATGTTGACTGAGTTAGTTATTTAAGTTGGTCCAGTTAGCAGACTTACTAATCATGAGGGGCCTAATTGAGCAAGTGTTGAAAAAGGTTAAAATGAAATAAAGAAAATACGCTCTGGGCTGGACTCGAACCTGGCACAATCCACTTAACATATAACGCAGCAACCACTATGCTGTAGGGTGTTTGATGAAATAAGATTAACCTGTCCAACTTATATACTAACCCGAAACTCAGTCTTCTTCTTCACTGCTGAATGAAATAGAACCCGCAAAAAAAATGTGCCACAAGCGGGTTTCAAACCCGGACATCCTCCTTCAACAAACAACATCCGAACCACTCCACTATCTTTGTATCTTGTTTAAAAAATTAAGACGCTCTTTATATATATATATATATATATATATATACACACGTCCTGACGCGAACAGGCATTTCTTTTCTTCTCCACCCATATCGCGAACCCGCAAAACTCAACACCGACCCGACTCAATAACACCGAAAACGTAACGGTTGGGTTCCTAATGGTCCCTAGTGACATGTAATAATGGAGATTAATGTTTTATGTAACTTAATCCATTAAACATCAAAAAATGAGTTTATCAACTTCAATCATAAACACCATTGAAGCATCAAGAACACTTATGGAACTTCATCAAATTCGTAAAATTAGTTTACAAAACTTTCATCATTGGTTCATCTGATCAAATCATGCATAACCCCACTAAAATTACTTCATTTTATCCACTATATCATGCGAATTTGATCAAAGAACATTCTAGAGTTCCAGACTTCAAGTGACGATATCTCCTTCAATTCTTAACCTTTTTCAGGTGATTCCGAAGCCCAATTTGTTTTTTTTTTGTGCTCCATAAAAGCCCTCTATCTATTTCAGTGATGGAAGGCTTATTTTATTAGAACTTAATTTTAGATGAAATTAGGGTTCTTCATATCTAGAATTTGGGGCTTTTAGGTTTAGACATGTGTTTTGATGAAATTGTGTAAGACCCACTCTATTTAAAACATTTCATAAAGTTTAAGCATTTTACAATGAAAATGCTACTTACAAAATTTTACGTGAAGGATATCCACACATGGTAGAAAGAAAACATTCCAAAACATAGTTATAAGTGTTTACATAAGTCACTATTAACAAACAAAACGAGATTTAACGCGAAAGCTTCATTTATCGTGTGTTCGATTCGTGTACGTTGCTTGATCTTCTTCCGGAAACTAAAGATAGTCACCTTCAAAGTGCTCCTTTCAAACATGTATCACCACCGGCTTGGCCGCTTGACGATCCGGATCCCTTGCCTTATGATCCCTTCACCGAGGTGATCACGAATTTGTGCTTAGATTTCGATTTGGGTTAGCTTTACTCCTTCAATTTGTAGAAAACAAGAACTAGGGTTTTTGTGAGGGGAGCTTTGGTTGCCCTGTGCTTGTTCGATCCAGACACACACACCAAGTGTGTGTTTGGAATATTTATTATTGTTTTATAAACACAAGTTTCCATCTTTTTCACTTTTGGCCCTCAAACTAATGTCGAGTTAAATTTTAGATGCTTTAACCAAGTTTCTTTGTTACTACTAGACTTGTGACTAACTAGGTTATTTATTTTCTAGTTAGTTTATTTTCGTTATTTTATTCTTTTATAATTTCAAAATAAAGTTTTATATTTTCGGGGTGTCACAAGTCCACCCCCTTAAAAGGGGTCCTCGAAACCGGAATACATACCAAATAAGGTGGGGTAGAGACGTCGCATCTCCTCTTCGGATTCCCATGTAGTATCCGAACCCTTTTTATGCTCCCACTTGATCTTCACTTGATCAATTTTCTTGTTTCGTAAACTTTTAACTTTTCGATCTAGGATTTCAATCGGTCTCACCGTATAATTAAGGCTATTATCCACTTCGATGTCGTCATAGTGGATGTAAGTCGTTTCTTCAGCTAAACACTTTCGGAGATGTGATATGTGGAACGTGCTATGGATTCCACTCAATTCCTCGGATAGTTCGAGACGGTATGTGACTTTACCAACCCGTTCGATGATTTTAAATGGTCAGATAAACCTTGGGCTTAACTTCCCTCTTTTTCTGAACCGAATAACCCCCTTCCACGGAGATACTTTAAGCATGACTTTGTCGCCAACTTGAAATTCGATCGGTCTCTGCCTCTTATCAGCATACGACTTCTGCCTATCTTGAGCCTCTTTTAGATTAGCCCGAACCATATCAATTTTCTCATTTCTGGCTAGAACTATTTCTTTATGTGCGACTTCGCGTGGTCCCACTTCGCCCCAACACACCGGGGTTCGGCACTTTCTTCCGTAGAGCATCTCGTACGGTGCCATACCAATACTTGCGTGATAACTGTTGTTATATGAGAATTCGACCAACGGTAGATAAATATCCCAACTACCCCTGAAGTCGATGATACATGCCCGCAACATATCTTCCAATGTCTGTATTGTTCTTTTGCTCTGTCCATCCGTTTGAGGATGGTACGTAGTGCTAATAAACAATTTTGGTCCCATTTGCTCTTAGAAATCATGCCAAAAGTTCAAAGTAAATCGGGTGTCCCTATCAGACACGATGGATACCGGTACCCCGTGGCGCGCTACTATCTTGTTAGTGTATACTTCTGACATCTTTTCAGACGTATAAGTCTCACGTATAGGAATATCGTCAGTCTATCTACAACTACCCAGATAGCATCGAATCCACGGTTTGTTCTTGGCAGTTTGGTTAATAGGTCCATTGTAAACTGGGATGTCCAACGGTTGCAGTTTACCGTATGGCTTTTGGTGCTCTGCTTTGACTTGTAGACACGTCAAGCTTTTTTCCACGTACTTCACTACGTCTCTTTTCATTCCGGGCCACCAATAATTTTTCTTTAAGTCATTATACATCTTGGTCACCCCCGGATGAATAGAATAACGGGATTTGTGAGCTTCATCAAGTAAAAGCGTTTTGACTCCACAGGAATTTGGAACCCATATTCTTCCAAAACGAGTCTTCAACCCGTTGTTACTATCTACCAATTCCTTCATTTGGCTAACTATTCTTCCTTTCTTCCAATTTTCCTCTTTCATTGCTTCAGCTTGAGCTTCTCGGATTCGTTCAAGTAATCTCGACGTCACTACCAGCTGCATCGATCGTACCCATATAGGAGTATAATCCGCTTTTTGGCTCAACGCATCCGCCACTACGTAGGCTTTTCCGGGATGATAATGAATTTCGCAGTCATAATCCTATACCGTTTTCAACAATCGCCTTTGTCTCATATTTAACTCCTTCTGATCGAAGAAGTATTTTAGGCTCTTGTGGTCGGTAAATATGGTGAACTTTACCCCGTATAAATAATGCCTCCATATTTTTAGCGCCAATACCACTGCCGCCAGTTCAAGATTATGCGTAGGGTATTTCTTTTCATGCACTTTCAGTTGTCTTGAAGCATAAGCTATCACTTTGCCTCGTTGCAATAAGACGCAGTCGAGTCCCAATTGTGATGCATCTGAGTAAACTACCAAATTATAGACTCCGTCCGGCATAGTTAACACTGGAGTGTGGGTTAACTTTTCCTTAAGCGTTTGAAACGCTTTTTCCTGATCATCGCCCAATATGGACTTTTCCTCCTTACGAGTTAATTTGGTTAATGGCGAAGCAATCTTGGAGAAATCTTGTATGAATCTCCTATAATATGCCGCAAGCCCCAAAAAGCTTCTGATTTCCAAATGGTCCTTTGGAGGGTTCCATTTTGCCACGGCTTCTATTTTTGATGGATCTACTAACACTCCGTCCGCACTAATGATGTGCCCGAGAAATTGCACTTTTCGTAGCCAGAAGGCACATTTCGAGAATTTTGCATATAACTTTTCTCTTCTGAGTGTTATATAACTTTTCTCTTCTGAGTGTCTTTAACACTTCGCGTAAATGACTCGCGTGTTCAGCTTCATTTTTTGAATACACCAAGATGTCGTGGATGAACACTATCACCGACTTATCCAACATTAGTTTGCAAACCCGGTTCATGAGGTTCATGAAAGCCGCGAGTGCGTTGGTCAACCCGAAGGACATCACGAGGAACTCATAATGGCCGCACCATGTACGAAAGGCCGTCTTCGGTACATCCTCCTCCTTGACCTTCAACTGATGATACCCCGATCTAAGGTCAATCTTGGAGAACCAACTCGCACCTTGTAGTTGGTCAAATATATCATCAATTCTTAGGAGCGGGTATCGATTTTTCACTGTGAGTTTGTTTACTCCAGGTAATCAATACACATTCGCATACTCCCGTCCTTTTTCTTCCCAAACAGTACCGGTGCACCCCACGAAGACACACTCGGCCTAATAAACCCCTTGTCAAGCAGGTCTTGAATCTGGGACATCAACTCCTGTAGTTCCGATGGTGCGAGTCGATATGGCACTTTAGCTACGGGTTTTGCACTAGGGACCAATTCAATCCTGAATTCCACCTCTCGTTCAGGCAGTATTCCCGGTAAGTCTTCTGGAAACATATCTTCATACTCGCGCACCACCGGTACGTCTCCAACCTTCGGCGATCCCTTCTCTGGTTCATTTGCGTATATCATAAACGCTCTACATCCATGCCTCATAAGTTTGTGAGCCTTTAACATTGAGCATATTACGGGATTACCCCCTTTTCGCCATAAATGGTAACGTGTTTTCCGCTTGGAGATGTCAGTTTTATCTCCTTGCGGAAGCACACGACCTTCGCGTGATGTCGGGATAACCAATCCATCCCGACCACTACTTGGAATTCTCCCATTGACATCGGGATCAAGTCTATTGAGCATTCTTCACCATCGATACTCAACTTACAATCTTGGCACTCGTCACACACAATAAAATTTTTGTTATCACCTATTTCCACTTTTAAAGGCATAGGTAACTTGGTTAATAGGAATGAAGGATTTCGAATAAATCCATGTGAAATAAAGGATTTATTCGCACCCGTATCAAATAACACACGTGCGGGAATTGAATTTATGGCGAATATACCTGAGACGACATCGGGTTCTATCTTTGCCTCGGCCATGGTTAGCTGGAAGGATCTGGCCTTTGCCTTTTGAGTTTCTGCTTGGGAAACCTTGCCATCCTTCTTTCCGACTAATTCCGAGCATTCAGATTTCTTATGTCCCGGCTGGTAGCACTTATAACAGACCGAAACTTTCCCGGGCATAGTGAAGCCGTATGCCCTGTCTTCCCATATATAGGGCATGGTTTATCTTTGAAGCGACACTCGCCTTTGTGCCCTTTCCCGCATACCTTGCAACTCGGCGACCCGCCTTTCACTTCCTGTTTCTTAGACGACTCCATTGTTCGTGCCTTCTTTGTAGGGCTTGGATTAACAATTTGTGCCCTCCGTTCACCCCGCTCGACTTACTTTTTCAGCTCAATCTCTCTTTCCTGAGCAGTGTTTATGATCTCGGTGAGAGTCTCGTATTTTGAGGGAGTCATGAACTCCCGATATTCGGCACTCAGCATGTTGTAGTAGTAATATATTTTCTGCTCTTCGGTCGTCACTAACTCGTCACAGAATCTCAGTTTGTCAAGGAATATACCCGTGATCTTACCAATTGATTCACCCTTTTGCCTTAACTGGATGAATTCCACCTTAATTTTGTTGATGACCGCTTTGGGACTGTGGTGTTTAAGGAATGGTGCCTTAAACTCATCCCATGTCATCGCCCTCGCTACTTCATTCCCAATCTCCTTTTTCTTACTATCCCACCAATCTTTTGCTTGGCCTCTTAACTGACCCGTACCGTAAGCTAGGTGTGTAAAGAAAAAACCATAACCAAATAAAAACCGTAAACCGAACCGTAACCGTAACCAAATAAACCGATCCGAATAACGAATTTGGTTTTTGGTTTGGTTTCTAACCGTAACAGGATTGCGAATATGGTTTTGGTTTTTTGGTTTATGGTTTATTTTATGATACCATTTATTATACGGTTATTTGGATAACCGAATAAACATTAACGTAATTATTAAATAAAAATATAATGTTTTATAAATCATATACAATTTATTAGCCCAAATACGTTATTTCTATGCAGTCCAAAATACCAAATGTAAATCTAAAAGCTCAACTCAAACCCCTCATCTATAAAATAATAGAACTTTAGATCATCGGTATAGAAACTAGGGTTTAGGATTTCTACATTTTCTTGAGCCGACTGGTTACTCTCTACTTATAGTTTCTATGATATATTTTTTAAGGGTTTAACTTAGTGTTGTGTCTACGACTAATTTATGGATGTGTTTGTTTTATTTCGCAATGAAACTTTCGTGTATTTATACATTGTTAGGTGTAAGTTAGTTGCAATGTTCGGAAGCTGGAACACAAACATAAATATAAATTAGGAAAAAAATTACTTAGGTACAATTTGGTTGGATTTGGTTTATTCGGTTTATTTGGTTTCTAACCGAAACCAAACCGAATTGAATTTAGTTTGGTTTGGATCGGTTTGCACATTCCTTATTTGGTTTCGTTAGGTTTGGTTTTCGGATTGGGGTACAAAATTTTAAAAACAGAATAAACCGAACCGAATAAACCATAAACCGAGCCGATGAACACCCCTACCGTAAGCTACGAAGTCATTTGTGTCACAGTGGGTTCTTTCAAACATCCCCTCGATATCTCTTAGCCATCGTTGACATATTATCGGATCAACCTCCCCATTGTAAATTGGCGGTTTACAAGCCATGAACTCTTTGTATGAGCAACCTTTCCGTTTTCCGGATTTTTCTATCACTAGGTTGCCATTGTCTTCCAACCTTTTGATCCGCTCTTCAACTACCGAAAGCACCGTACTTTGGATCTTGTCTATAAATCTGGATAGACTATTCTCGATTGCCTTTCCTACCTCTTCGGCAATCACTTCTTTCATTTGTTCGGTGACTATCGGCACCGCATCATTGTTACCTTTTTCCGTCATCTTGAAACTGAAATGTTTGTACCAATTGTTAAACATTTCATTGTATAACATATGCTTTATTCATTTTGGTTTAGCCAAGTTCATAACTTTCTTTAACCGTTCTCCTTTAGTGCACTTTCCGGGTTCGAGTGTGTTAACACGCTCTTCCCGTGCACATCAATTCATATTTCTTTTTCTAACATTTAATAAAATCTACTAAAGTAACTAATTCTTACCGGATGTTTGATCAAGCTTGAACCAAACACACTTTGTTAACAACCTTGAGCTCTGATTACCAACTTGTAAGACCCACTCTATTTAAAACATTTCATTTTATAACATTTCATAAAGTTTAAGCATTTTACAATGAAAATGCTACTTACAAAATTTTACATGAAGGATATCCACACATGGTAGAAAGAAAACATTCCAAAACATAGTTATAAGTGTTTACATAAGTCACTATTAACAAACAAAACGAGATTTAACGCGGAAGCTTCATTTATTGTGTGTTCTGTTCATGTCCGTTGCTAGATCTTCTTCCGGAAACTAAAGACATTCACCTTCAAAGTGCTCCTTTCAAACGTGTATCACCACTGGCTTGTCCACTTGACGATCTGGATCCCTTGCCTTATGATCCCGTCACCGAGGTGATCACGAATTTGTGCTTAGATTTCGATTTGGGTTAGATTTACTCCTTCAATTTGATATAAAACAAGAACTAGGGTTTTTGTGAGGGGAGCTTTGGTTGACCTGTGCTTGTTCGATCCAGACACACATACCAAGTGTGCGTTTGGAATTTTAATTGTTGTTTTATAAACACAAGTTTCCATCTTTTTCACTTTTGGCCCTCCAACTAATGTCGAGTTAAATTTTAGATGCTTTAATCAATAGATAAATCAAATAAAAGTACATGATAATTTAAAAAAAATTCAATAAATAATTTTATTGATTATTTGAGATTATATGAACACTAGGGAGTTTCTATAGAATTTTTCCTTACTTTTTGAGAATTCACGAATTTAATTTGGAATTATACATGTTTTAGTTACTATTTAAAAATACAAGATTTTCACCAGTAAATTCTTTAAATATTTTTACTGATTTTTATAGATTATATAATTATATTGGGAACTTTATATAATTTTTTTTGTTATTTTAGATAATCATTTTATTTAAGGATTTATGGATGTGCTAAATAAATAGAATTTCATTTATAAAATTTATTATTTTAAATTAAAAAATGTGATACTCATGGAATCTAATGAATTAATTTTCTAGATTAATTATATTAATTTATATGAATTTGCAACATCTATGGATTATGATAACGTATTGAAATGTTATTTCCATATTATTAATCCTAAATCTTTATATAAACATCGAGTTATAGATTATGCTGAATAATAATTTAAGCCCCAAATAGGAGAACCCAATTTTCTAAAATTAATACATTGTCTGTTTGTTTAGGATTTCGTTTATTATATTTTTAGGGTGATGATTATTGTTATCATTATAGATATTATTCTTTCATGCGGTAATTCTCATGGATTAACTCTTCGCAACCTTTGAATAATTTCTCTCAAATTCCCCCTTTTAATTTTACAAATTTTGGGGTGCATCATGTTATTAAATCTATGATTTATTTTATTTTTAACATGCTAAACTCAATGTGTTGATATCTAGATGTTCATGTGTTTTACCTTTTTTAACTTATATGCTATGTCAAGTCTATTGCGTGCTATTGTGTCTAGTGAATCCATGACTGACTAGGTTCCCCACGGTCATGGGTTGTAGCCTAGTATTGCCAACGACATTAGACTCGCTCCTCGGGGCTTGAGCCTAATGGATGCTATTGTCGTTGTGTGCTATTTTGGTCTTGGTATGATTATTATTTTGTTTTGTTTCTTTGTTGATATATCTGTATGGTTAGTTGTATTAGTGACATGTGACAATCTCTATATTAACCTTGTGAGTATGTTGAAATATAATTTTCTTTAAAATAAAAACTAAACCATTTTCTACAAAATAAGGAATTGCTAACTAACATTTTTGTTGACCCAAAAATATATTTTTCTAACGTGGTGCAGGTTTTCATGGTTTATAAACAAGTGATGAGGACACGTAGCATGGGCCTTAGGAAATTAAAGTGAAATCTTAGGATATGTTTGTTTTTGAACAATGTATGAACAATTTTGATTTTTATATGTTTTATGACAATTTAAAAGAACATACTTTAAATATCGTAACAATGATAAGTTTTCAAGAGCTATGGGCAATCATCATGTCCCGTACCATTCCGATGCGGGTCAGGGTGTGACATGGTCAGCTGAATGGGTCGTTAAAAATGAAAAATACAAGAAAAATAATAAAATAAGAAAAAGCCACTCGTACGAGTGAGGCTTCGTACGAGTGTTGCCTTGTACGTATGATGCCTCGTACAAGGGACCTTCTCTATATTAATAGAGCTGACTCACACGAAGCACATAATGTGCTTGTGCGACTGAAAATTCTCTCTGTGCGATTACACATCTAAGTGACCTTTTTCGAGCGATTTTACGAACTTACACACATTGGGGAGGTTGATTAGCATGGAAAGGTACTAAACAAAGATCTAACCGTGAAATATGTCGAAATCGGCCCTTACAAACTTAAAACATAGATCTAGGTTAAACGAGCCAGTAAAAGATAAAATTGATCTCATATTCGTGATTATCAGCACTTTTAACATAGTATTGACCGTTCACTTTCATAAAAATCACAAGTTTTAAGTTCATAATCAAAATGGGTTTCTCTGTGCGAATGATGCCTCGTACGAGGAAGATTGTTCCCTCATACGAGAAGACCTTACATGTTAATATAATTAAAGCTTGCCTCGTACGAGGAGATCTTTTAACTTGGAAAATTTACTAAGTACTGATGCATGGCTCGTACGAGGAACAATGCATGCCTCGTACGAAGACCTAGTGTTGAAAAATGTTGAAATTTTTCTTATTGTTGGAATCTTTTCGTATGTGCAGGATAAGAAGTTGAAGTTTTCACCGTTTAACAACATTTGCTACCTAATCAACAAAGAAATTCTAGAAATAGAAGCTTATGTGGATGTCCTTGATTTTGGGACGACTACCTATCACTAAAGCTCCTAACGGATACGCATATAGCATATAGATCACATGTGGAGTGTTTTTGGGCAGCTGCAAGATATCAGGAAGAACCAGAGGCAATAATCTCTGCAATCAGGATCAATAACGTCGATATTGAAGTAGAGATTATAGAGGAACTGATTCGCAAAGTGTTAGAGTTCAACGATAATGAAGACGATCCGACAGGGTATCCGGAATATATGGTTAAAGAGTGCTTTTATAGAATGGGATATTCAGGTCACGTCAACCCAGAACCATTCAAGAAGGCAAATTTGAACGCGCCTTTCGGATATTTTGCACATTGCATCATACAAGCTCTCAGTCATAGGAAAGGAGGGTTTGACAATATCATAGACGACCAAATGTGTATGATAACTGCACTAATCCTGAATCTGCCCTACAACTTCTCCAAGTTAATCTTCAGGCAGATGGTGTAGAATATCAACAGAGAGAAATTACCCGAGATTTGTTCAAATGCTTTTGGATCATCAATTTAAGAATCTGGAGAAAGATAAGAAAGATGTGCTGAAGCTCGAACATATGGATGGTTCGACGTTTAAAAAGATGAATCTACACTTGAAGGAGGAGCCAAATGCTAAACCAATGTTTGGAGCTATCGTTGACAGAAATTATGTATCGCCTCTAGAAAGAAAATTGAAAAGATACCAGTGGTGATGAAAGTGCTGAGATTGCTTCTGTAGATGGCTATGTTGCAAAGCGCAGCAAATGGTTTGAAAAGGAATATTTGAAATAACACAAACGGCCCGCGAAAATACAAGCTGCTAGATCTTCATCCTCTACTCCTCACCAAAGAAAGCGTGCTACAGTTAGAACAGGTTTGATTGATGAGACTGAGAATGTAGAAGCCCCTGAAAAGGAACCTGCTCATGTTGAGGTTCAAGAAGAAAATATTGAAGAATGGCTGCTGATATTGAGAAAAAGGCTTTTGCAGGAGTTGAAGGAGGAGATGGTGATGATGATGGCTCTTCCTGTAGCACAAATACAGATGATGAAATTGCTGCTAGAAAAGAAAGAGAAAAAGAAAACGAGCGTAAACGGCAAGAAAAACAACGAAAACGAATAGAGGAATGAAAAAGAAAAGACATTGGGGATGCCGATGATTTGTATGAACCATCTGATTCTGAGGAAGATTTGACTGTCGTCAAGCCTGCACGAAAACCAGCAAAACGATCACATTCTAAATCTTTTGATGCTACTAAAGCTACCGGTTCTCCTGTAGCTACTCCTAAATTCAGGTTGAAGAGAAAGACTCCTGATGCAGCAGTGATTACACCAACTATTGAAAACACTGTGCCTCCACCCCCATCACCTCCACCACATCCCTCACCAGAAAAACCACCAACTCCACCACCATCACCACCTCCACAGCCATCACCGCAACCAATACCACCACAGCCATCTCCGCAACACATAACACCACCACAACCATCTCTAGAAAAATAAACAACTGCTAAACAACCTACTCCTCCATTACAACAACGAACACCACAATCTGGTCCAAGTCTGTTTCTGAACGATCAGTTTCCACCTATAGAAGATATTTCATATGGTGATGGATTTGCAGAAGACATGTTTAATGAGGGAAGGATTGGAGATTTGGAAAGACAGTTAAAAGAGCACGAAGACCGAATCAAGGGTTTGGAGGTAGACAAGGAACGGATGACGGAAATAATGGAAATGTTGGTCAACGACAATGACAAATTCTGAGAGATGGAAACGATGGTTAAAGAACATAATTCCATGATCAAGCAGCTTTAAACGGAGAACTTTGACTTGGTAGTAAAGTTGTCAACCATTATGGCTGAGAACGAAATGCTACACCTTGTGGTAAAGGATTTAGAGATTGAGAAGGCCGATAATACAAAGAAGTTTGACATGCTCTTTAAACTATTGGGAAAAAGACAAGGTATCAACTCCGAGGTAGAATTTGCACAGATTGAGATAGAAGAGACTCAAGCCAGAGTAGCTGAGCATCAACGCATTACTCAAGAGGAATTTGCCAGACAGGGTAAAGGAAAAACACCTATCATTGAAGCTCCTCTGAGTGAGCCAATAGATCTTGTTGTTGATACAAGCACTCCTATCTCTGAAGCTCAACATGTTGAATCGAGTGCATCTGCCATCATCCCTTATGTTCCAGCTACTGATAAAGAGCCATAATTGAGATTGTGATTGTTGATGAAGGAATGATCATTCCGCAAACGCTCACAAAGCAGAAGTATCTAGAAAAGCAAAAGATGGAGCCATAAATATATGATATGGTAGATGAGGTCTTTGACAGTCCTAGTGGTGAGTATGGTGATAGTGTTGGTGTAAAAGTTGTTAATTTTAATGAAAAGTTTAACTTTGACGCGTACATGAATGACTCCGCTAATGAGTTAGTTGATTCCCAGTTTCAGGGGAAGTCTATTGATCAATTGCATGAAGCTGTTCCCGACTTGCAAAATCCTAAACTCATATATCTGGAACATGACGTCGAGGAAGGTGAATTCGTTCACAACTACACCAAAGAAGAGATTGAAGAAATGTTGGGTGTAGACGAAGGATCTTTCGAGTTTGACTTTGAGGAGGAACTGAAAAACATTAGTGCTACTCAGCCTAATGATTATATTTATGAACATGCGCCTGATGCCGATAATTATGATCGGGTTATCGTGGAAGATGATCCGACGAAGATGTAAATGCTAAATATTCAGGAGAAGGAACTGATGACTTCCCAATCTTCGATGAAATGTTTGTAAATGCTAATGAAGATTTGCTTAAACGAAAGATAGATGAAGCTGTGAAAGAAGGCAATGAAAAGCTTTGGTTTAGAGAAATGCCTGCTGAATGAAAATTCAAATGTCCCCTAGCATTCTTTACACGTGACCCTGATGTATCTTTAGGAGATATATCTGCTGGGGATGGATTGAAGAGCTTGATGTGTATGCTGTTAAAAGGGAAATACTTCAAATATCTGAAAGATATAAAGTCATAACCATATTGGGATGTTAAAGAGCTGGTACAAATGAAGACATTTAATCTCAAGATGAAGTTTCACGATCAACATCCTTGAAGGTTGATTAAGTATGAAGCGCTTCATGGTTTTAAACGTTGGATTCCTCACAACCCTATGAAAATTACTAAGGTTGATCCAGTGATGAACGAGAAGGATGTAACTTTGATTGTCAAACGACCTCGAGTCATGAAGAATATGCCTTTGATGAAAATGGAACAAGATTTTTACAAGATATTCAAACGGTGGCAATATAATTCAGGAACTGGTGAAGCAGTGATTGTGGTTGAGAAGGATGATTCATGGGATATCACTGAAGAATTGACTGAAGCGGTGATCGCACATAAATAGATTTATTGTTTGTGGAGAGGAATTCGTGTACTAGACCCAATGTAGCTAGTAAACTGCTCAAAGAAAGATATTGAATGATTATTCTATAGCTAGATCAGTTACCAAGATAAAGATAAGGAGCAGGGGTTGCAATTTCAGAAGGTTATTAATGTTTGTTATGTTAATGATATAATTCAGGTAAGATCTAGAATACCGACTGAGAAAGCTGGAAGCTAAAGAACAATGCAAGAACGATCGAAAAGAGACAAGAATTGCTGAAACATTTAAGAAGGCATCGGTGAAAAGATTCCAGTTGGGAACACTTACAACAGACCTCCTCCAACAGATCAAACACCTAGCTATACTGAGGAGCGTCGAAGAAAGAGAAAGCATTTCTTTGGTTTATAACATTAAATTTTTTGAAGATTGTTTTTGAAGACTACCTAAGATTGCGGCAACATCCAAGGGGGAGCTTGTTAGTGCACAATGTCAATTGCCTATGTCTAGGGTTATGTCAGTCATGTAATAAGGCTTAGAAACTATTAGATTTTGACATTTGTATGTATTTAAGTAAACTCGTACGAGTGACATTCTGCCCCCCTCGTAGGAGTGACACTATGTCACTCGTACGGGGCACCACTTGTAACACCCCGACCGCGAAATAAAAACAACCCACGGCGGAAACGTCGGGGGGCACATTAAAAAATGATTCAAACACATGGTAAATACAGTTTGGTTTTATTGAACTTATAAGTTACATCGTCTTTGAGAATTCGAAACAAAAAACAATAACTAAGTTTATTTTTAATCAAGATAAGGCGAGCGTCCATCCTATGTGTAGCATAATTGATCATGCATTAGTACCTGAAACATATGTGAAAATAAAGTCAACATTTAATGCTGGCGAGCAACATAGGTTTTGTCACGACTCATGGCTTTTGAATATTGAATGATGTTTAATAAACTTCAACAGTTGACATTTTAAATAAATTTTTATAGCCCTGAATCTTTGACCAAAAATGTTTATTTTGTAAGATCGTATGAGAAATCATTCGATTTAAGAGGAACATTGCATGGTTTACTTAGAAACCATTTGTGACTTTGTATGAACCAACCAAATGTCTTGTATTGTATAAACATATATCTTTGTAAAAACCAATTGTCTTGTATAAACAAACGTCTTGTTTTGTATATAAAAAATTTGCCTTTTTGTATAAAACAAGTGTGGTTTGTTGGCGAATACATTCAAGCCCTGTTGACTGTTGGACAAAGCTTTATAAATAAAGGTCTGTCAAATGTGTTGCACAGTTTCTGTCATTCCCATAGGAAACTTCCAAACAAACCTAGGAAGCGGGAATGGGGTTGTCAATCCTATGGTACCATAACATACTACCGGTCGGCGTGATCAAAGTTGATGAATGTATCATTGTCATGTTAAACGTACCATCAAGTTTCGTACAATGTAAAGCTTGTTGTGTATATAAATCATATGTAAATAAGTTTTGTTAATGTGGAAATATATAATTCACCTCCAAACATGTAAAAGAGTGGCATTATGTATTCACAAGAACCATAAGTAGTAAGTATGTTTTGAAAGATAGTTTAGCACATATGAATCACCCCAAAACATTTAGAAAACATAAAGAAGGGGAACTATGTACTCGCATGTAGCTTTAGGGTTTCTGACTTAAAACTTCCTGGTGCAAATTTTGAGTTCCTAATAATAATACAGTGCATCCTGTGTTAGTAAGATAACCCTAGTCACTTTAGCCACACAACACGAGACAGAACCCCAACGGACTTAGTCAGGCAGAGTCTCGACATGCACTGGTGGAGCCTAAATAAATCGGGTAGGGTGGCCATACTACACGAGACAGAACCCCAACGGACTTAGTCAGGCAGAACGTCGACATGCGGTGGTGGGTCCTAAATCAATCGGGTACGGTGACGAATTAGGGATCAGGGGTTAATATACTTACAACGTAGCAGAGCTTCACAGGTTTAGGGGTTAAGGAGGCTTCAGGACTCAGACAGAGTTTAGAGAGAGAAGGAGATCAATTTTTCGATCGAAAGTGACCAAATGAACTGGTCCCAGGCCGGCCTTTATATACCCAAACTGGGTTTCTCCCACGCGTCGTGACAGAAACAGGGGAGTCTCGCGCGTGGCACGGCAGGTGACCCCTAGGGCTAGGCTAGCCTCGTTAAAGGTATAGGCTAGACACTTGTCGCAAAACGGAGACACATCACATGGTACTCTCCCATGCGTCGTGGGAGATGCCAGGGATTCTGGCGCATGGCGCCTGGGAGGTCCAAGGTTTTTTTTGCGTGCTGGATTTTGGCGTGCGTGTCCGGGGTTGCGATTAAGGTCCTTGTAAGATTACATATTTTGTAAACAATTTTATTAAACACGGAAACTGTCGAAAGGTACAACGGTTGAAATGCTGCAATTGTTACACCAATCGTATGAGCCATCACCCTCACCCTTGTGCGATCCATGTTTCCCTATAAATAGTGATGCTTGGGTGTTGAGTATAGAAGCTGTTTTTGTGAGACTGAGGCGAAGACCTACCCGTTTAGCGTCTGTAATTCTTACACGTTTATCAATACAAGAAGCAGTGATGTTTAAACAGTATACTCGATTGTTTGTCAAACTTTCTAACAATGAATTTTGCATCTGTTAGTTAAGTCAAGTCAGTCCGGTGCTTTCGGAGGAGAGCCGATCCTCACACAGGAATATGCGGATAGCTTCTAGACGAGCGATAGGAGCATAGACCTCTGTGTAATCTATCCCCTCCTGCTAATGAAAGCCTTGGACAATGAGCCGAGCTTTGTTTCTAACCAAAATCCCTCTATCGTCTCGTTTTCATCTGAAGACCCACCGTGTACTGATTTTCTTATGATTATCGGGTAGATTGACAAGCTTCCAAACTCCAAGCTTTTCAAATTGTAACAACTCTTCTTGCATAGATTCGACCTAGATTTCGTCCTAAAGAGCTTCCTTACAAGTCTTCAGTTCAACCTGCGAGATAAAAGAACTATAAAAAATTGTATCTTGGAGTGGCGAAACTTTTGTATAAAAACAACTATGATCCTATTGATCTGATTTGTCGTTTTCACTCCAGATTGCACCTCTGACCGATGGTAGGAATATGATCTTGGCATCACTTCATTAGGAACGTTCACCTCACTCCACAGATTTGTAACATTTTGCTCAGCAACCTGTTCTGTAGGAGCAGCTTCATTCCTAGCACTCGGTTCTCCAGTTTGACTGTTTAATAAATTTTGAATATGTTTTGATCCTTCATCGGAACAGGATCCTCCATTATCAAAGCTAGGTTCTTCATCAGAAACTGAATTATCTGACAGATTTTAAAGAAGGTATTGCATTGTTCTCATTTGGTTCGGTTACTAGTTCGTGTTGGGTATTGCTCGGACCTCCTCCAGCATCATTTGTGCCGACTTGTGATGGGGAAATCACTATTGGTCTACGAACTTGTTCTTGATTGGACGCTTGATGTTGTGATATAACAACACAAGTTCTTCATCTGTAGGCTCTTCTGGTAGGACAAATGAATTCCACAGACTCTCATAGTTAAATAACCAAGGATCACTAGGCTTCTGAGTAGGCGTCGTATATTTCTAGCAATCCGCATGCTGAGCTTTGATAACCCGGTTTAGGCTAGGCAAATAAACTCTTCTTTGTGGACTAGCATATCCCACAAAAAATCTTCTAAAGATATGGCTCCGAATTTACCATCAGGATTGATAACCGTACATGGCGATCCAAACGGCTCCAAGAATTCTAAATTCGGTTTTCGCTGGTTAATTAACTTAAAACATGTTTTCTTGTGAGGTTTGACAGTTAGAACTCTGTTAAGTGTGTAACAACAAGAGGCAACCGCTTCACTCCAAAAACTAACTGGAAGTTTTGAATCAACGAGCATTGTGCGTGCTGTTTCTATGAGAGTTCTATTCTTCAGTTCAGCAAATCCATTTTGTTGTGGAGCATTTAGGGCGCTGAATTCATGAAGAACACCTTTTGCATTGCAGAATTCGAGCATTTTGTTTTTTTGAACTCTGTATCATTGTCAGTTCTGATTCATCTAATCGGCAAATGATACAAGTTCTCTAACTTTTCGAAGAGTACCATTAAATTTTCAAACATTTCATCTTTACTCTCTTGAAATATTACCCATGAGAACCTTGAGTAGTCGTCGGTCACAACAAGGCAGTATAGATCGCCAGATATACTTCGGATATTTACTGGCCCAAACAGATCCATATGAAGCCTCTCCAATGGCAGCTTTATTGAGTTAAGGAGTTTTCTTTGATGAGATTTTTCGTGTTGCTTCCCCTTCTTACAAATGATACAATCATCATTCAAGTGGAAACTCTTAAGATTAACCCCGTCCACTAGATTGTTGTGACCAACTAGTTCATTATCCATAAATGGATGTGACCCATCATTCGATGCCATAATATTGATTCTTTTTCAGTCGCCTTGTAACAAAACAATGAACATTCTTAGATGTAGTGGATGTGACGCTCATGTCAAGGACATAGAGATCATATTCTCATGGAGCGCGCATCAGGATCCACTCCTCGGAAATTTCGAATCCCGACTTAAGAATGAGGCAGTCCTTTTTATTGAAGTGAGTTGTAAACTTCTTGTCACAAATCTACGATATGCTCAGCAAATTGTTCTCTAATTTGGCGATTTAGTTGTCCTTATCAAAATAAACCGTGCCATTTGTAAAAATACTTTCACCAACAATCCGAACTCCTTGAGTACCTGCAAACCCTATATAGCCTCCTCGAATAGCTTTCACATCATATAATAAGGCTAGCATTCTAGTCATGTGTCGAGATGCTCCACTGTCCATTATCCACTTTGAAATGATTGACCTCGGGAGCCCCTGCACATGCAATCAAAAATATATTACTTGAATAGCGAAACCCAAGCCATTTTTGTCTTGGGTGTGTTTTGGATATCAAACTTTCGTTCACAATCTTTCTTACTTCCTTCTTAACTTCAACCCCATGTCCAACCTTTGATTCAATTTTATCTTTTGTTTTGGTTGACACAGTGGTTGTTTTCACAATTGCAGAACATGGTTTGGCCTTTAGTACCCAAGTTTGTGCCATTGAAAATACTCTTTTAGGGTAGAATTTTGAATCCTTTTGTTCGTTCTTGTTTGATGATTCACCAACTTCAAATTTTGAAATATTTGCAATTGTTGGCTCTACCTTTTTGTTGGATTCAGTTTCATAATTTGTGTTGGCACAAACTCAGGGCCTTTTGGTTTCACATCTTCTGTAAATTTCCTTCCTCCATAAACAAGTTTTGGACTGTTTTGCGAACATTGTTGTGCAATATGCCCAACTTTGTTGCCTTTGTAGCATATCTATTGTAGTTTCCAACAGATGAATCCATGGCCGGTTCACGGAGTTCCTTTTCTTTCTTAAACTCTTCATTTGATTGTTTGCTCGGACTCTCCTTTTCATTCACAGTGCTGGTTTAAAAAACAAAATCAACTTTCTTTTTATAGTTTGGTTTTTGAAACCTTTTATCATTTCTCTTCTTTTCGTACCCAAACCTTTTCTTTTGTTTTCAGGATAATCCCATCCCTTCTGATAGTAGTTATTGTAAACTTTTTTTGGTTTGGAGTAGAATAAATTGTCTTACTTTTCAAGATCAGAGAGACTGACTTCAACCAGTTTGAAAAATTTATCAACACGATTAAAGTTTACATTCTAAATTGGGAATTCTTCATCAATATACAGTTTATCTGATCCGTTCATATTGTAAACAACCACATTTGGATCATCACCGAAACTGTTTTTTCAGATGATGAAACATAACTCTTATGAAAAATTTCATCATTTTTAGAATGTGAACTTGATTCAGACTTTTCAAGATTTGGCTCAGCACTTTCAAAATCAGTGCTGTCAGACTCATTTCCCAAAACATTATCAACAACTGTTTATACCACATCAGATTCACAGTAATATTCTGTTTTAGCGTATGTTACGTCAATGTTCTCAAGCAACTCATTTTTCTTTTCGGTTTTTAATTTTAAGTTGAGCGCCTTCTCCACTGAAGATGGTGTCTTTCTTGCATAACTTTCCCACATGGGTGGTGGAACTCGACCGTAACCTACACTTTTGTTCTTATCATTCTTATCATTTTCTTCCTTTTCAATTTTTGAAAGAAAATGATCAATGACATATGAACTGGTGGAATAACTCATTAACAATTTTTTAACCCGTTCAGTTTCGATTCTCATTTTCTCTGATGCACTTTTTAACTAAGGCCAGCGTCCATCCTATATGTAGCATACTTGATCATGCATAGTACCTGAAACATATGTGAAAATAAAGTCAACATTGAATGCTGGCGAGCAACATAGGTTTTGTCGCGACTCATGGCTTTTGAATATTGAATGATGTTTAATAAACTTCAATAGTTGACATTTTAAATAAATTTTTATATCCCTCAATATTTGACCAAAAATGTTTATTTTGTAAAATTGTATCAGAAATCATTCGATTTAAGAGAAACATTGTATGGTTTACTTAGAAACCATTTGTGACTTTGTATGAACCAACAAAATGTCTTGTATTGTATAAACATATATCTTTGTAAAAACCAATTTTCTTGTATAAACAAACGTCTTGTTTTGTATATAAAACAATTTGCCTTTTTGTATAAAACAAGTGTGGTTTGTTGGCGAATACATTCAAGCCTTGTTGACTGTTGGACAAACCTTTATAAATAAAGGTCTGCCAAATGTGTTGCACAGTTTCTGTCATTCCCAGAGGAAACTTCCAAACAAACCTAGGAAGCGGGAATGGGGTTGTCAATCCTATGATACCATAACATACTACAGGTCGGCGTGATCAAAGTTAATTAATGTATCATTGTCGTGTTCAACGTACCATCAAGTTTCGTATAATGTAAAGCATGTTGTGTATATAGATCATATGTAAATAAGTTTTGTTGATGTGGAAATATATAATTCACCTCCAAACATGTAAAAGAGGGGAATTATGTATTAACAAGAACCATAAGTAGTAAGTATGTTTTGAAAGATAGTTTATCACATATGAATCACCCCAAAACATTTAGAAAACATAAAGAAGGGGAACTATGTACTCGCTTGTAGCTTTAGGGTTTCTAACTTAAAACTTCCTGGTGCAAAATCTAAGTTCCTAATAATAATACAGTGCATGCTGTGTTAGTAAAATAACCCTAGTCATTTTAGCCACAAAACACGAGACAGAACCCCAAGGGACTTAGTCAGGCAGAGCCTCGACATGCGCTGGTGGGTCCTAAATCAATCAGGTAGGGTGGCCATACTACACGAGACAGTACCCCAACGGACTTAGTCAGGCAGAGCCTCGACATGCGTTGGTGGGTCCTAAATCAATCGGGTAGGGTGACGAATTAGGGATCAAGGGTTAATATACTTACAACGGAGCAGAGCTTTGCAGGTTTAGGGGTTAAGGAGGCTTCAGGACTCGGACATAGTTTAGAGAGAGAAGGAGATCAATTTTTCGATCGAAAGTGAGAAAATGAAGTCGTCCCAGGCCGCCCTTTATATACCCAAACTGGGTTTCTCCCGCGCGTCGTGACAGAAACAGGGGAGTCTCGCGCGTGGCGTGGCAGGTGACCCCTAGGGCTAGGCTAGCCTCGTCAAAGGTATAGGCTGGACACTTGTCGCAAAACAGAGACCCGTCACCTGGTCCTCTCCCGCGCGTCGCGGGAGATGCCAGGGATTCTGGCGCATGGCGCCTGGGAGGTCCAAGGTTTTTTTTGCGTGCTGGCTTTCGGCGTGCGTGTTCGGCGTTGCGATTAAGGTCCTTGTAAGATTACATATTTTGTAAACAATTTTATTAAACACGGAAACTGTCGAAAGGTACAACGGTTGAAATGCTGCAATTGTTACACCAATCATATGAGCCATCACCCTCACCCTTGTGCGATCCATGTTTCCTTATAAATAGAGGTGCTTGGGTGTTGAGTATAGAAGCTGTTTTTGTGAGACTGAGGCGAAGACCTACCCGTTTAGCGTTTGTAATTCTTACACGTTTATCAATACAAGAAGCAGTGATGTTTAAACAGTATACTCGATTGTTTGTCAAACTTTCTAACAATGAATTTTGCATTTGTTAGTTAAGTCAAGTCAGTCCGGTGCTTTCGGAGGAGAGTCGATCCTCACACAGGAATATTCGGATAGCTTCTAGACGAGCGATAGGAGCATAGACCTCTGTGTAATCTATCCCCTCCTGCTAATGAAAGCCTTGGACAATGAGCCGAGCTTTGTTTCTAACCAAAATCCCTCTATCGTCTCGTTTGCATCTGAAGACCCACCGTGTACTGATTTTCTTATGATTATCGGGTAGATCGACAAGCTTGCAAACTCCAAGCTTTTCAAATTGTAACAACTCTTCTTGCATAGATTCGACCTAGATTTCTTCCTAAAGAGCTTCCTTGCAAGTCTTCAGTTCAACCTGCGAGATAAAAGAACTATAAAAAATTGTATCTTGGAGTGGTGCAACTTTTGTATAAAAACAACTAAGATCCTTATTGATCTGATTTCTCGTTTTCACTCCAGATTGCACCTCTGACGGATGGTAGGAATATGATCTTGGCATCACTTCATTAGGAACGTTCACCTCACTCCACAGATTTGTAACATTTTGCTCAGCAACCTGTTCTGTAGGAGCAGCTTCATTCCTAGCACTCGGTTCTCCAGTTTGAGTGTTTAATAAATTTTGAATATGTTTTGATCCTTCATCGGAACAGGATCCTCCATTATCAAAGCTAGGTTCTTTATCAGAAACTGAATTATCTGACAGATCGAAAGAAGGTATTGCATTGTTCTCATTTGGTTCGATTACTAGTTCGTGTTGGGTATTGCTCGGACCTCCTCCAGCATCATTTGTGCCGACTTGTGATGGGGAAATCACTATTGGTCTACGAACTTGTTCTTAATTGGACGCTTGACGTTGTGATATAACAACACAAGTTCTTCATCCGTAGGCTCTTCTGGTAGGACAAATGAATTCCACAGACTATCATAGTTAAATAACCAAGGATCACTAGGCTTCTGAGTAGGCGTCGTATATTTCTAGCAATCCGCATGCTGAGCTTTGATAACCCGGTTTAGGCTAGGCAAATAAACTCTTCTTTGTGGACTAGCATATCCCACAAAAAAATCTTCTAAAGATATAGCTCCGAATTTACCATCCGGATTGATAACCGTGCTTGACGATCCAAACGGCTCCAAGAATTCTAAATTCGGTTTTCGCTGGTTAATTAACTTAAAACATGTTTTCTTGTGAGGTTTGACAGTTAGAACTCTGTTAAGTGTGTAATAACAAGAGGCAACCGCTTCACTCAAAAAACTAACTGGAAGTTTTGAATCAACGAGCATTGTGCGTACTGTTTCTATGAGAGTTCTATTCTTCAGTTTAGCAAATCGATTTTGTTGTGGAGTATTTGGGGCGCTGAATTCGTGAAGAACACCTTTTGCATTGCAGAATTCGAGCATTTTGTTTTTTTGAACTCTGTATCATTGTCACTTCTGATTCATCTAATCGGCAAATGATACAAGTTCTCTAACTTTCTGAAGAGTACCATTAAATTTTCAAACATTTCATCTTTACTCTCTTGAAACATTACCCATGAGAACCTTGAGTAGTCGTCGGTCACAACAAGGCAGTATAGATCATCATATATACTTCGGACATTTACTGGCCCAAACAGATCCATATGAAGCCTCTCCAATGGCAGCTTTATTGAGTTCAGGAGTTTTCTTTGATGAGATTTTTCGTGTTGTTTCCCCTTCTTACAAATGATACAATCATCATTCAAGTGGAAACTCTTAAGATTAACCCCGTCCACTAGATTGTTGTGACCAAATAGTTCATTATCCATAAATGGATGTGACCCATCTTTCGATGCCATAATATTGATTCTTTTTCAGTCGCCTTTGTAACAAAACATTGAACATTCTTAGATGTAGTGGATGCGACGCTCATGTCAAGGACATAGAGATCATATTCTCATGGAGCGTGCATCAGGATCCACTCCTCGGAAATTTCGAATCCCGACTTAAGAATGAGGCAGTCCTTCTTATTGAAGTGAGTTGTAAACTTCTTGTCACAAATCTACGATATGCTCAACAAATTGTTCTCTAATTTGGCGATTTAGTTGACCTTATCAAAATAAACCTTGCCATTTGTAAGAATACTTTCACCAACAATCCGACCTCCTTGAGTACCTTCAAACCCTACATAGCCTCCTATAATAGCTTTCACATCATATAATAAGGCTAGCATTCTAGTCATGTGTCGAGATGCTCCACTGTCCATTATCCACTTTGAAATGATTGACCTCGGGAGCCCCTGCACATGCAATCAAAAATATATTAATTGAATAGCGAAACCCAAGCCATTTTTGTCTTGGGTGGGTTTGGGATATAAAACTTTGGTTCACAATCTTTCTTACTTCCTTCTTAACTCTAACCCCATGTCCAACCTTTGATTCAATTTTATCTTTTGTTTTGGTTGACACAGTGGTTGTTTTCACAATTGCATTACATGGTTTGGCCTTTAGTACCCAAGTTTGTGCCATTGAGAATACTCTTTTAGGGTAGAATTTTGAATCCTTTTGTTCGTTCTTGTTTGATGATTCACCAACTTCAAATTTTGAAAAATTTGCAATTGTTGGCTTTACATTTTTGTTGGATTCAGTGTTTCTTTTCATAATTTGTGTTGGCATAAACTCAGGGCCTTTTGGTTTCACATCTTCTGTAAATTTCCTTCCTCCATAAACAAGTTTTGGACTATTTTGCGAACATTGTCGTGCAATATGCCCAACTTTGTTACCTTTGTAGCATATCTATTGTAGTTTCCAACAGAGGAATCCATGGCCGGTTCACGGAGTTCCTTTTCTTTCTTAAACTCTGCATTTGATTGTTTGCTCGGACTCTCCTTTTCATTCACAGTGCTGGTTTAAAAAACAAAATCAACTTTCTTTTTATAGTTTGGTTTTTGAAACCTTTTATCATTTCTCTTCTTTTCGTACCCAAACTTTTTCTCTTGTTTTCAGGATAATCCCATCCCTTCTGATAGTAGTTATTGTAAACTTTTTTTTGGTTTGGAATAGAATAAAGTGTCTTACTTTTCAAGATCAGAGAGACTGACTTCAACCAGTTTGAAAAATTTATCAACACGATCAAAGTTTACATTATGGTTGGGAATTCTTCATCAATATACAGTTTATCTGATCCGTTCATATTGTAAACAACCTTGGATCATCACAGAAACTGTTTTTTCAGATGATGAAACATAATTCTTATGAAAATTTTCATCATTTTTAGAATGTGAACTTGATTCAGACTTTTCAAGATTTGGCTCAGCACTTTCAAAATCAGTGCTGTCAGACTCATTTCCCAAAACATTATCAACAACTGTCTATACCACATCAGATTCACAGTAATATTCGGTTTTAGCGTATGTTACGTCAATGTTCTCAAGCAACTCATTTTTCTTTTCGGTTTTTAATTTTAAGTTGAGCGCCTTCTCCACTGAAGATGGTTTCTTTCTTGCATAACTTTCCCACATGGGTGGTGGAACTCGACCGTAACCTACACTTTTGTTCTTATCATTCTTATCATTCTTATCATTTTCTTCCTTTTCAATTTTTGAAAGAAAATGATCAATGACATATGAACTGGTGGAATAACTAACTAACAATTTGTTAACCCGTTCAGTTTTGATTCTCATTTTCTCTGATGCACTTTTTAGCTTGGAAATCGTATTTAAGTGAATATTGATTGCCATTTTTTGTCCATTATGGTTGACTTGAGCATCGAAAGTGTTTTATCATTTTCTCTAATGGTTTGTTCAAACTATTTAATAGTTTTGCATAATTTTTTATATGCCTGTTTAGTTTCGTTATAATCACTTGACAAATTATCTGTATGTTTCTTCATTCTTTGTATTTTTCATCTTTATCAAAACACTCATTGCAAGGCTTTTCGCACTTCCTGCAAGGTTTTTCTACTTTGACAATTTGAACCTTAATCACTTCTGTCATTGACTCTTTGACAGACTTGTTTACCGATTCGACCTTAGCTTCCTAAACTTCCTTAGTAACTACCTCTTTTAGGTTATCCATCAATGCTTTGTTAGCTATTTCAGTTAGGGTTTCGACGGTTGCTCACATCAATCATCTCTACCACTTCAGACTTTTGCTTTTCCTCGTAGTGTGGTTGGTAGCTTGAATCAAAGTAACCTGCAATAGTTTTAAGAATAATAGTAGGCAACAAATGTCTAAATGCACTATTTAAAAGTTCTTCTTCCTCAGATGAAGCGTTATAATATTCTTCTGGAGCTTCATCAAAAGATGCTTCAGCATATTACTCTTCGGCCTGTTCAGATTCTTCAATTATCTATGCTACCAATGTGAGGTTTTCATTTTTGGTGATGAATTTGTTCCAGTTGAAACCTTCATCCTCTTGTTTAACAACTAGATCTTTATCTTTTGAATTTGATGGACCATCTTCAATCTGCACGAACCTGTTCTGAGGTTTTGGTCGATTATATATAGCCTTCTTATAGTAGTCATTAACAAATAGATTCTGATTGCCCTTAACTTCACGGTTTGGACATTCTCTCTTGAAATGCCCCTTTTCTCGGCATTTGAAACACGTCCTTTGATTTATCAAAACCCAATTTACCATCGAGTCCTCTTAAGCTGTCTCTAGCCGTGATTTCCGTAAATCATTGAGCCCGTCGAACAATTGAAGCCATGCACCACTTAATATCAATCAATTCTAACTCTACCGGATCGATCTGATCGTAGTCTTCTTTTGTCATTTATGTGTTCCCAATTCTTCTGGCTACCAGACTTTCATAGGATTCAAGAACGGATGTAAGCAAAGCCATGTGCTAATTTAGCAGTGTGCTCATTGAAATCTTGTGCATTTTTGAGATTCACGACAATGTTGCATTGTAAAATTCTTTGGTTTGAATTAGGTTGAGTGCTTCGGTCATTCTTTGGATTGTTTGAGCTTTGTGAAGATTGCAGGGCTTGAGGAGTATTAGCGTCAAATGATGAAAATGACTTAAAACCACCGGATTGGTATGATGGCGGACTTGTAGTATTGTTTGCACTGAAGGCAGTCTTTATTTTTGTACTTTGAACACTTGCAACAGGACTACCTTTAAAATACAAGTTTACGTCTTTCTGTATGTGAGCGCCTTTGTTCTTTGCCATTTTTTGCATTTCCAACTCATGACCTTCTAACCTTTCTATGAATCTTGTGCCGTTTTTGTACACTAACTCTTCGTTGCTTTTCTGAATTCCCATTTTTCAGAGCCGTATTTTGTACCGTTTTCCAGAATGGTTAAATAAGTAGAACATTCTCCTTCTGGAAAGGCATCTGCTAGTTTGTCCACTGACTCTTCATTGCTTTTCTGAATTCCTATTCATGTCATCTGAACTACAAGATGACAATATCTTTCGATCAACTACTTCATGTTTTCACCTTTTATCACATTAAAGATATCGAATTGTTTTCTCAACAACTCTTTCTTACTCTTTCTAATCTAAGAACTTCCTTGAAACTTAAGGCGTAAAGCATTCCACAGAGACTGAGCGTCATCGTCATGCGCGCTGTAAGATATTCATCATCTTCTTTTCGTTTACAAACTTTTGTTTCTCTATTTCCGTCAGCTGAGCTAATATCTTCTCTAGACCATTCTCACCTATTGGTGCAGTGTATTTTTCTTCAATGGCGAACCAGCAATTAATGATTAGCTTGTACCCAATTGACGAATCTTTCATTCCAACCTTCATAATCTTCTAAGTTCATCAGCTTTCGAGGGTTTCGTCATGGTTCCCATTTCATTTTCCAGGTTCATGTTTTGCGCTGCAACTGTTGAAATGGAAGAAGTAGCAAAAGCGTTATAAAACTCTTCTTTCATTTTTATCGAAAAACGTCGATTTTTTTTAAATTTGTTTGGTACGAAGTGACACTTCTTGCGTTGTGACACTTCATACGAGGTGTACACAATTTTCTCTTAAAAAACAATTTAGGTCGTCTCGTATGAGTTGGTACTCACTTCCTACGAGGGGTCTTGTCACCTCGTGCGAGGTGTGTTATAAAACAATTTTGAGTACTTTAGAGCGAGATGGTGTCACTTCGTACGAGTGGTCTGGTCACCTCGTGCGAGGTGATATGTCAACTCCTCTGAGATGTGTTCACAGCTTCGTGTTTTTCATGTTTTTCGCAATTTTCGACATGATTTTTGTTAATTATAGGTCTGAAAGTTTCAAGAGTTTGTTTAAACTGATTTTAACATGTTATGCTAGACACTTAGTCCAATTCGTTCATGAACTTGTCAAGATCTGATAAAAGTATAAAGAAGGAGTAGAAATAGAAGTCTTCAATGTTTGAAACTTTAACGAATGTCTTCAAATCAGGCCTCCAGGCTCCGATACCACTTGTGGGAGGATCGACTTTTCTTCGAAAGCACCTGACCAGACTTGTGCTAACTAAGGTACGCATAATTCATTGTTAATTAGTTTGACAAACGGTTGGATCTATTGTTTCAATGCTTCTTCTTCTTGTATTAATAAATGGTGAAGAATTACAGAATCAAACTGACAGGGCTTCGCCTATTGATCAGAAAAATAGCTAACAACTCAACACCCTTGCACATATATTTATCGACATGGCCAACTTGCACAAGGGAGTCCTGCCATCTCATGCAAGGTGCACCTCGTACGAAGTGGTCATCACTTCATACGAGTTGAGCAACACCTCGTACGAGGTGGACTATTTCTATACAAAACACATATAAATCTAACACTTAAAGCTCTGTTACATACAACATGACCCAACCACGTAGGCGATAGACATTTTGCACCAACAGGTGGCCATTTTAGTGGTCCAAAGACGGGTCACCGGGTTCTTGAATGTGGCCTTTATTGGCCTACTTTATTTAAAGATGCTTTTGAGTTCACTAAAAATTGCTTAAATTGTCAAAATATGGGTGGGATTTTTAAGAGGAACGAGATGCCCATGCAACCAATTTTGGTTGTAGACATTTTTGATGTTTGGCGAATCGATTTTACGGCCCCGTTCCCCAATTCATGTGGTAACCAGTACATTCATTATAGTGGCAGTTGATTATGTTTCAAAATGGGTTGAAGCAACTACCACCAGAATGAATGACCATTTTTTTGTGTAAGTTTGTCCAGTCAAACATATTTTCAAGATTTGGAATTCCCAATGTGATCATAAGGGATGGGGGGATCCCATTTTAAAAATTTTCATTTTGGCAAACTTCTCAAATGGTATGGCGTGGATCACCGAAAAGCAACACCATATCATCCACAGACTAGTGAAACGGTTGAAGTGTCAAATAGGTAGATAAAGGAGATTTTGTAGAAAACTGTGCGATCTGACCGTAAGGACTGGTCAACCAGGTTGGATGATGCCTTGTCGGCCTATCGCACTGCACTTAAAACTCCTATTGGCACTGAACCCTACAGATTCTGTATGGTAAAGGTTGTCATTTGCCGATGAATAAAGATTGTCAAGATTTGGTTTATCCTTCTCCGTTAGCCACGTAAAAGCCAAAAATTCCTTACCTTTACCCAAGCTCAAAACCTATAAGTCCGGTTTAGAGTGATATATACTAGCACAATACACGCTAGTCCAAATAAAACCGAGAGGAGTGTTTATTGTATGGGGCGTGTTGGCATGTGTGTAGAGTATAAGCATGTTAGGTTTGGTTAGGCAAGTCTTAAATTGTTTCAAATGTGCACCACCTACTTTTCAGATTGTCAATCTCGATTGTGTCAGTCTTTGGGATGGGTATGACTTAGGATCTTAAATTGTTAAATCGGTTAGGGATTTAGAAATGATTTTTTAATACAAAGATTAATGTTTGTGATGGTTGCTTAACAAGAAAGGATAAGTGTGGGATGTGATGGAGAGGGAAAAACCCGAGCATTAACGTGTCTACCTTAGGACCTTATTACGCTTTAGGTGATTATCTTGTTTGAATGTGATAACTACAAGAAATTATGGTTTTGCAGGTTAATCGCTTAAATCAGTGGAGTTAAGGTGCTTGGAGGGAAGTTGAACACTCGAAGATCATAAACAAGGAAAAAGGTATTGTTCGTGACATGGTTTAGCTTAGAAGATACCTTGGAAGTGCGAGAAATGTGGAATAACGAAGTTCAGGGGTTAAAATTGTCATTTCATGAAAGTTGCAAAGCTGAAAAGGAACAATGGGAAAACCCGTCGTAAGCTACGGTGGGCCTGCTTTAACTTACGGCTGGGTGAAGTAATAGCAAAATCAAAAGCAGCTGCTGGCCGTAACACGCGGCGAGTAAACCATAGGTTACGGCGGGGTTCCGAGGGTTATATTTTGGATGTATATAATGTAATTTTTAGAACCCTAATTGATCATTCAGCCGTGGGGACGAATTTTGGTGATCAAGGATCATTCTTTGGACGATTTTTTCACCTCTTCCATCATAATTTTCATCGAAACGAAGCTTTCGAAGATGAAATCAACAATGAATCAAGCTTCTGAAGACCGAATCATGAACATGAGTGACCAATTCCTTTGTGGTTTCCCCGGGTGGAGGATTCTTGAAAGTGGTAGATTTTATGTGTTTTCATTGTTTCTGAACTTGGTAATCTAAGCATTCGATGCTTTTTACCTCTTGATTTGATTGACTGGTTGTAAACGATTGAGTTTATTTAAACATTATTTCTAATTCATTCAATTCCTGAGAGTTCTAGTAATTGGGATATATTTGATTGGGATTCGGGTTGGTAATTTCAATTGATATTCATGTGATAACCTTCCATTGTTTTGCAATAGAAGTACTTAGTCTTTGGATAATCACAATCATGTTTGTGTGATTTTTGCAATTAAACACATAATTGAAATTCACTTTGAATCTAAAATCTGGAGGAACCATTGTTTCTCTCATTGGTATATACTCTTTTAGTTAGTCTTAATTTAGTTCAAATACTCCAAAAACCCAATTTTACATTTTTGCAATTAGGTTCTTAATACTTAATCAACAAACACTTTCCACGATACTCCTCTGGTTCGATACCCTACTTACTATAGCTATCTAGTTTATTTAGGTTTTTGCATGACACTCACGACAGTCATCACATAACTAAATAGATACACTCTCTAATATTAATACAAAGTTTCTACATTTCAGCTTAACGTCAGTTTTTGAGCCAGTTTGAGAATTTCATTTACAACACTAAATGGTGCAGAAACTTATGAATATTTTATGAGACATGCTAAATGGTCCATATGGTTTTTTTTAATTTTCTTGAGTCTTGAATATACAAAATTCATGAAACATCCTATTCCACATAAAGGTTAAAAACGTTGTTTTCTGATGACAGATTACCATTTAATTTATAGAAAAGTCTACGTTGATCTGATTGACAAAATTCCAGTTAGAGTGTCTCGTAACTCCCATGGCTACTGTATATATTTCAGGTCCTATCTCTAAATATTGACCATGTTATAGCCCTCGTCATGAGCCCCATTTTCAGATAAAAAAACTCATCTTTGACCTGTCGTTTCATTTTAAACTTGTTAATGACAAAAACCCGCTATAAACATGTGAAACCAGTTGGGTTTGAAAGTAAATTCTTTGAACTTGACTTTAGACTAAAAAATCCCTTAATTTCATTAAGGTTCGTTGAGATATGGCCCTCACAAGTCAGCACAAGGTTGCTAATCTGAACTTGGAAATCTAGTTTTCTTCACAAGAGTATGTACAAAATCACCCCGAAAACGTTTTAAACTATCCTAGCATGCATGAATCATTGTAGAATCAAAACCAACATATACATTCATATAACGATTCATATAAATAACATATCTACATACGGTTTCAGCTCCTTCATCATACATACTTCCATACCTAAGACTTCACAAACACGTCTACACTTACATGCGTATCTCTTGCATACATACATTCATATGATTCACTCACCACACACCTGTATATATGTTAACTCATATATACATACACATGGGTTGTTTCATGGCATTTTTCCAAGTTTGCACATACATACTTTTTGGTAATGTGAACACATAATCACGTTGAAACATGTTAAAGGTTAACCCTCATGTGTCCATATCTAATCACGACATACATATACTCACCTATACATACCGAAAGCATACATCAAATGTAAATGAGAGGGAGAGGTAAGGTTCTTACCAGAGACTAGTTATACAAGGGAGAGAGATCGCAAGAGAGAGAGTAGGATAGAGAAAGATGCCAAAAGAGAGAGAGACAAGAGAGGGTGTGTGTGTCGTCGAGAGGGTGGGGCGGGTTAGGGTTTAGGAAACCTGTTTTTATTTTTATTTAATTTTGTTAATTTCACAATTAGTCCCTCATGTTTCAAGACCCTTGAAACTTGTACAGAAAGAATAAATTAACTTTAAGTGTATGTACGAAACTAGTCCTTCGAGTTTATGTTGTTTTCGTGTGTTATAGCCTAAACGTGTAATACCAATGCATGTACGAGTGTTCTAAATATCATATAGATTTAATTAAGAAAGGTTAACGGTGTTAACCTAAAGTGCCGGATGTCACAATGTTCTAGATCTGAAGAGAATCGCTGGTTGTTAAAGGTGGGTTTCAATTCTCTTGTTAGACATTAGATTTTCAAATCTGGTGAGTACTTCAATTTTCCAACTTGGTTCGATGGTGGCGCAATGTGATGGTAGCCGAAAGTGGTGGTGGTGAGCTGGAGAAAATGAAGATGATTTCTCTTCCAAATTCAGAATGGTTATTTGTTTGAAAAAGAAAAAAAATTATAGAAGAAAAAACAAATGAAGATGAATGTTGGTGCATGTTCCGTGTGTCTGCAACTGTGCGAATAGGCTAAATAGAGCGTGTGTTGAATATTGTATAGATTAGATACGAACACACGACTTAAGTGTGAACGTGAGAGGCGTATAAGTGTTACTTCGTACGAAGTGGTCACTTCGTACGAAGGTAGTCACTTCATAAGAATGTAAGTTACTTCGTAAGAAGGTAAATAAGCTCACTTCGCGCAAGGGTCAAAGTCTATAAATAGTGTCAGTGTTCATAGTTCGTTAAGTTTTGCAGTTTGCAGAGGGGAAACGCTGGCGAAATTTCGCCAGCTTGTCAAGATGTATACTCTTTTGGTAAGAATGGAAACATATGACTATTATTCTGCTTCTACTCCGTTCTTAATAACATTCTACCGAATTAGTTCTATTTTACCCAAACTTCCGTCAAGAACCACCGAATCCTTGAAACTCAATTGGTATCAGAGCTATGGTACAAATTCAATCGATATAACAGTTCATTGAATCACCTATGCTCATGAATTATGCACTTTAGGGGTTTACACGTAAATCATCAAATTAAACAGACAATCCAGGATAAAAATTAAAATTGAAACTATAGGATTGTTTAGATTTGACCTCACATGAACATAGAATTCACTTCGCACAAAGATAGATTACCTTGGTACGAAGGTAACCTAAAATGCCTAAAAAAAGGCATTGAAAATTTTTGTTGATCGTTTTGACGAGACGAGTGTTCAGGAAAAATTTGGTGATTAAATTTTTTTCGAGATTTACGACAAATTCGGGCTGTTCGAGGACATCGTCGAGAGCTTCAGAGAATAGATTTGATGATATGATCACAGTGGGTTGAAGATAATGGGGTAGTCAGGATACATGTGGAGAATGATGATCATTTGGTATAGTGACTATTGATGGGCCTAAAGTAAAATCCGCAATGATGAAAAACTACTTTTGTGAATCAAAATGACATATTTTCCATAATAGTAGAGTTTTTCAGTGATCAGAGAGGACTGAATTTGCCTGATTTGACGGGAAAATTCAGTGATAAGTTTTAGAGAGATCAGAATTTGCAAAAATGAGGGGGATAAAAATTTCAGAGAATATATTGAAATTCTGGAATTTTTGAAACTCGTGACATGCAACAGTATTCGGGTGGTCCCGACTTCAGATTTTCAGGGGATACTTAGGATCTGGATTCGTTAGTTTGTGATCGTAGGAAGTTCAGAGTCATCAGATCGTGATACATGTTCCATTAGAGGAATTGTTTTTCGGACTAACCGCGGGGAATGACCATGTTTGTTGATTAAGTTGCTGCCAGAACTTATTGGTGCAGAATGTCTATGTCTTAGTCTTATATCGAGTCTGTATAGATTAGATTTGAAGAGGCTAGCAAAATCAAGTATTATGTTTCTAAAGGTCAAGTTCGCTCGTGATGTGTTTGTGAAGTCAAGTTCGCCTGAACTTCCTCCTCACCAGCGAACTTGGGAGCCTATATATAGCTAGCTTTGAGGCGAAGCTCTGCCAAATTGGAGAGTTGACGTTATATCAATAAAATTGACGATTAATTGACTAATTCTTGTTATTTGGTAATCGTGTCATAATATTTCCGCTATTATGGACATTAGAGATCAAATCTAGGTTCCTATGCTATCAGGATCGGTCCTACAAGTGGTATCAGAGCCGCTGATTGATATCAAGACAAGAACACTTCTAATTCTACTCCATTCTTCTATTTTTCTCAACTTTTACACTAAAATGAAGAATTTACGGGCAAATTCTGTCCAAATTTTAATATGTCATGTTAAATACAACATAGATAAACCCCAGAGAGTTTGGAGACTAAAATCAAACGAATTGGTGTCAAATTGTTACAAAAACCATGTTTTCAAAACACATTTTGATCGAACTTGTTACCCAAGTTTGGCCGAACTTGACTTAGAAACTCACTTTCTGAGTGTTTTTCTATCAACTTCGCTCGACCTTGAGGGTTTTTAAGAGGATAATTGTTAAGTTCGCTCGAACTCACTCAAATTTCATTGATATTTTATCAAGTTCGCTCGAACTTGATAAAATTTTAGAATAAGTTCGCTCGAACATGCAAATTGATCTTGAAAATTGTGATAAGTTCGACCGAAGTTATCTAGGGAAATTTACAAAACAAATTACATAAGTTCGACCGAACTTGTGTTAAGATCTGAAATTCTTAATTCTCACACTGCAAGTTCGACCGAAGTTGTAGTTGTTCTAATAATTTTCAAAGTTTGAATGTGTTTTCAGCGTACGTGTGTCGATATTCGCGATGGATGATCTTCAGAGAGCGTTTATGTCAGGAGTGGGTACATCCAATGCTAATGTGATACAGGAAGTCAACCTAGACAATGAAATAGGCACGTCCGTTAAACCTCCAAAGTTAATGAGTATGGACGAGTACGAAGGATGGAAGGATAAGTTCAGTTATTGGGTTCAGGCCATGCATTTCCAAAGTTGGGTGGCTATTGAGAGAGGTTATGTTGTTCCGTTAGACGAGAATCAGCAAGTTCTTGAAAAGTACAAGTACTCCACAATAAAAAAGGATGAGTACATTGCTGAGAAAAAGATGATCAGTCTCATCATACAATCCGTTAAAGAGGATATTTTGGTCTTCTTACCCGAATACACGACTGCGAGAGAGTTATGGTTATCATTGCAAAAGAAATACCAAGGAAGCGCATAGATGATCAAGAGTAAAAAAGCTCTTATCTTGAAGGAATTCGATATTTTTACCATGTTAAGGGGCGGGACTATGAAACAGATGATTGAGCGTTTTTGTCATCTGAAAGTTCAAATGAGGAGACACGGTCTCGAGAGACAGAACCATAGTACATCGATAAGCTTGCAGATGCGTTACCTGACGGAGAGTGGACTACTTACCTTATGGTTTTGAAAGAAAGTCCGAATTGGGAATTCTTCAAGCTGTCTACATTTATCGACAAACTTGAAGGTCATGAAATGGAGCTTCTAAAGATTGCAAAGTCGAAGAATTCTAACACTGTTCAAGATGTTGGTCTGTATTACAAGAACGGAATGCAAGACAGCATTTCAAGTCCAAAGATTCAAACAACATTCAGTGCAAACGTGAATTCTTCGCCATAGAATCAACCTCAATATGACCAAAGTCCACAGAGTTCTTCGTTTTCGAGCACTGGTTCAAATTCAACATATCAGAGTCAAGCAAATCAGAATCAACAAAAGAATTCTGATCCGAATGTGTACAAGTGTAACATTGCTGTCAACTTAAACCATGTTGTTTCTAAGCAAGTTGCTAAACAACACATGACTCTTCTCGCTACAGTTCTAGAATCAAATGAAAGTCTGGTTGACGGGAAAATTGGCAATCTTGAAATGACTGCAGAAGATTACGATCAGGTGGAAAAAGAAGAGCTTGAGCTAATGGATATAAAGTGGTCTTTAGCTTCTATCATTCGAAGGGTGACAAGTTTGTTGCACTCATAGGCCGAGATATCGTAAATTAAAGCAACAAGCTAGGGTTCACCAAATCAAAGGTCACTTGTTTTAGATGCCGACAGAAGGGGCATTTCAAGAGAGACTACAAAAATCCTGAAGCAATGGGTAATCAGAGTCCATTTGGAGGTGGAAACGAATACTACCAGAAGTCACTACAGTATAAATCATTTCTGAAAAAGACTCAAGTTGAGATTCAAGAAAAATCATCCAAAAATACCGAGAAGGCAATGGTTGCTACCAACGAAGATGATGATTTCGATTGGAATTCTTATATTGGAAAGAAGACAGGAGTTGCTTTGATGGCCGAGATTGTCGAAGATACATCTGCTGAAGACGCAGCTCTGGAGAATACTCTACTGGAACATTATCTGCAGCAACAGGAAGAAGAGGAGACTTAACTTCACATGAAGACACAAGGCATTTTATCTCCTAATTCTACTTCTAGTTTTGCAGGTAATTTTGATGGAAGTTCTCAGGAGCAAGTGGTCGAGGAGAAGTCGATTAATGAAGAAGTTATTGATGTTGCTCAAGAAGTGAATGCTGAAAACCTCACGGACATTGCAAATAAAGCAATGATGGCGAATCTAACCAAGGTAGGTTCAGAGGTAAAGATCGTCGAAAAGGAAGTTGTCAAAGTGCAGTTTGTGGAGGTTGAGAAACCTTGCACAAAATGTACCAAGCCATGTGCTAAATGTGCCAAAAAATCACAAATCATCGCTGAACTCAATGTACATAATGAACATTTCAAATACGATTATCGTACAATGAATGAAGCGTATGACAAAATGAAAGATGATTATGGTGGCTCGACAGAAATAATATTGAACAACATGATACTGTGAGGATGTTAAAAGGAACGGTGATGGATAAACAAAAAGCAATAAATATTTACATTAACACCGTTGCTGAAACTAAACAACAACTACAGGACATGAAAATTGAAACAGAACGTGTTCAACAACTTTTGAAAAGTTATACAACTAACGCGTATGTCATCGATCATATTCTTCCCACGATCTTGTCGGAAGAAAATGATAAAAGGTCTAAAAAGAAAATTGGTAAGAATACAGCAATGTTCCTCCACCCCTATGCGAGAAATATTGTCGTAAAACTGTTGATGGGATGTATAAGGTACTCAACATTGAGTTGTTATCTGAAAAGAAAAATGAGTTGCTAAAGAACATTGATATAATCTATACTAAATCAGACGATGACAATAATGCGGTGGTTAAAAATGTGGTTGAAAATGTTCTGAATGATTCTGATGATGGCAGCTTTGAGAGCGCCACCTCGAGTTTGAACAGTTCTGACATAAAATCTGAAGATGACGATACATCATCTGAAGATGATCTATGTGATGATCCTAACGTTGTCATGTACAAGGTTAAGGAATCTGATAGATTATACTTTGATGATAGTTTTCGATTAGGAATGTCAAAGAAGATCAATTAGATAAACTGTTCAAACTAGTTGAAGTTACATCAGAGGACCTGGAGAAAAATGAAAAGAAATTCTATTCTAAAC
This sequence comes from Scalesia atractyloides, assembly GCA_947069175.1. Taxonomy (NCBI): domain Eukaryota; kingdom Viridiplantae; phylum Streptophyta; class Magnoliopsida; order Asterales; family Asteraceae; genus Scalesia; species Scalesia atractyloides. The sequence continues at coordinate 38,683,873 of CAMTDV010000030.1, forward strand.
CCAAAAGGAATTACAATAACTACCGGAGAAATGGTGGGGATCATCCGGAAAACCGGAGAGCTGGGCTGGGTTTAGATGTGGATGAAGAACCAGTAAGAAAATCTCACCATTTCACGAGTACAAAGATAAAATCATGAAATTCGTTTATGGGACAAACACGGTTCATGAGGAAAGTTTGATCGGAAAACAATCAAACGACAAGTTTAAGAAACAAAAAGAACTTCGAGATAAGGCCAAAGCCACAAGTGGTGTAAAATCCACTAGTTGACACTCACATGATAATCGGACTTGCTTCAAGTGCAACGAAGTTGGTCATATTGCACGGAAGTGTCGAAGTCTAAGCGGGCTTATCTTTGAAGGAAAGAAAGTTCAGATGTTTTCAAACCAAAGCAGCCAGAGTTTGTAAAACCGGTAATGATTTTGAAAAGTAATGAATCAAAACTTGAAGTTAAACCTAAAACTGAAAAGAAATTTGAAAATTCAACTTTCAAAAAAGGTGAATCTTCCAGGACAAACAAAGACAAGTTTTACATCAAAAAGGCAAACATAAAATCTCAAGCCTGGATTGCTAAGAAAAAGTCAACAACATCTGAGGTTATCAAGTCTAAGCTTGTAAAGACTGATAACAAAGAATCAAAGTCCGAGATCAAAACCGAAATTGTCAAATCAACAAAAGGTAAGAAGAAAGTGAACTTTGAAAATGTAACTGACAGTGGAGGCTTGGATGAAGATTATGAGGACGATTACCAAGCTTTTTATTCCAAACCCAAGACCAAGAAGGCTTGGGTCGCACTGTTTAACTAGATTTTAATATGTGTAGGGGCTCCAAAGATCCGTTCTTTCAAAGTGGAAATTTTGGATAGTGGAGCATCCAGACATATGACGGGAATGAAAGCTCTTTTGTTCGACATTAAAGCTATTAACGGCGGATATGTTGGATTTGCTGGTAATCAGGGCGGAAGGATAGTCGCCGAGGGAAAACTCTCCAACGGTGTTGTATCATTTAATCGCGTGAACTACATTGCTGAGCTTGAGAATAATCTTATGAGCATATCGCAGATTTGTGACAAACAGTTCACGGTGCATTTCAGCGATAAAGATTGTATGATCTTGAAGCCGGGTTTCAAAATACCTGATGAGTGGATATTGATGCGAGCTCCACGCGAGGCGTTGCTACCACATCATCAAAATCAGCACAATGTTTTGTGACAAAGGCTACTGAGAAAGATTCTATTCTTTAGCATCGAAAAATAGGGCACATACATTTACGTAAAATGAATTTTCTGGTATATAATGATCTGGTTGAAGGGGTGAACTTACGAAGCTTCCATATGTCTGATCACTGCTTAGAATGCAAAAAGGGGAAGCAGATCAAGAAGACACATCCAAAGAAAATTCTGAATTCTATTAAGCTGCCACTTTAACGTCTCCACATGGATTTATTTGGTCCTGTAAACGTTCGAAGTATTTCAGGAGACTTAAACTGTTTGTGACAGATGACTATTCGCATTATTCGTGGGTTTTCTTCCAAGAATCAAAAGACGAAACATTTTAAAACTTGGTGATTCTTTTCAGGAAGTTAGAAAACCTTTATCATCTCCCTGTCCGATGAATCCGCAGTGACAACGGAAAAGAATTCAAGAATAATAAAATGAAGGAATTTTGCAACGCCAAGGGAATTCTTCACGAATTTAGTGCACCCTATACTCCGCAGCAAAACGGTGTAGCTGAAACGAAGAACAGAACTTTAATCGAAACAGCAAGAACCATGCTTGCAGATTCGAATCTTCCAGTAAGCTTTTGGAGTGAGGCAGTTGCAGCGGCTTGCTACACACTAAATAGGGTCTTAACTGTCAAGCCATCAAAAAAGACATGTTTTGAAATGATTAACCGACGGAAGCCAAATTTGAAGTTTCTAGAGCCATTTGGTGCGCCATGTACCGTAATAGACCAAGATGGTAAATTCGGGCCAAATCGGTTGAAGGTTTCTTTGTCGGGTATGCGAGTCCGCTACGAAGAGTGTATATTCCTTCGTTGAGAAAGGTAATTGAGGCACAGCAAGTTGATTGCTTCAACTATACGGATCCTATTCAAAGAAGAGGTGACGCATGGTTGTTTAACTATCAAGATCTTTGGAAGTCATTCGACTTGCCGGAAGAACCTTCTGAAGAAGAAATCGCAGCGTTATATTATCTTCAACAGTCGGCGAATCAGGAACAAATTATTAGACCAATTGTGGTTAATCAACCCACGTTGGATTATTCGTCTTCCGGAGCAGGTTCTAGTAATAGTGGTGTTCAAGTTGAAAATGTTTCTGAAGCTGAAGCGACACCGTCTATAACTCCATCGAATGTTTCTTCCAAACCAGAAAATGCTACAACAGTGCCAAGTATGCCTCAGAATCAGAATTCTGACTCTGATGAAGCACCGACATTTGATGCTGATGGTGAATCCTCATCGGATGAAGAAGTTGAGCAGATATCTAACATGTTGAATCAATCTACAATCCTAGGTAATCATAACGAAGCTTCATTGAGCGCTCCTAACGTTGAAGGGTGACTGTTGATCAGAACATCTTAAATCAGCAAAGCTCAGTTGATGTTCCTAGCGAGGAAATGCCAAGATCATATTCTTACCATCCTTCAACGAATATCATTGGTGAATTACAAACTGGTGTGTGTACACGAAGCTAAATCAACAAAGCACTTAGTTGTTTCTACACCCGAGTTGCTCCTACTCAAGACTACTGCTACTATTCATGTTTCATTTCTCAAATAGAGCCAAAAACGGTAAATGAAGCTCTTGGTGATGAGAACTGGGTGATAGCAATGCAAGAGGAACTGTTACAGTTCGAAAAATTGGGTGTTTGGAGGCTTGTAGACTTACCACTGAAGTAGAAAGCTAAATACGAAGTGGGTCTTCAAGTGTAAAAGAGATGATCGGGGTGTAATAGTCAGAAACAAAGCTCGGTTGGTTGTAAAAGGTTTCCACCAGCAAGAAGGTATTCACTACACAAAAGTATACGCACCGGTTGCACGATTAGAGTCTATCCGCATTTTCCTCGCGTTCGCAGCTTGGAAAGGATTTAAGGTGTACCAGTTGGATGTAAAATCTGCATTTCTTTATGGTAAACTTCGTGAACAAGTGTACGTCGGCCAACCACCGGGGTTCGTCAATCTGCTGAACAAGAACAAAGCTTATCTCCTAGACAAAGCCTTATACGGATTACACCAAGCCCCGAGAGCTTGGTACGAGACGTTATCACAACATCTCATTGGAAACGGCTTTACAAGAGGCACTATGGACAGCACATTATTTAACAGAGAAGTCGGATCTCATCTGATCATTGTACAAATCTATGTAGATGATATCATCTTCGGTTCAACGGATGATAGTCTTTGCAAAGAGTTCGAAAAGATCATGAAGAAGAAATTCGAGATGTCCTCCATGGGTGAAATGAGATTCTTCCTTGGATTACAGGTCGATCAGTTACCAGACGGCATATTCATTCATCAGACAAAGTATGTTCACGACATTCTCAAGAAATTTGAAATGGGTAGCTCGAAGCCTCTTTCGACTCCGCTGGCAATGAATCATGGGATTTGCATTGACGAGACGGGAACCAAAGTTAATGACACACTCTATCGATCGATGATAGGATCTTTGATGTATCTGAAGGCACCGCGTCCAGACATCATGTATCCCACCTGCTTATGTGCGAGATATCAGTCTAGTCCTCGAGTGTCACACATGCAGATAGTCAAGCGAATCTTCCGTTACTTGAAGGGATGTCCAAGCACCGGCTTGTGGTACCCAAAGAACGACAATTCTGATCTAACAGGATAAGCTGACTCAGACTTCGGGGTGGACAAGCTGAACTCGAAATCTACAACGACAGGATGCCAGTTCTTCGGAACACGTTTGGTAACGTGGCAGTGCAAGAAACAGACCATGGTTTCTCTCTCTACCTGTGAGGCAGAATACATTTCTGCTTCCAGCTGTTGTTCTCAAATCCTCTGGATTCAACAACAGATGAGGGATTATGGTCTGCAGTTTCTTGATACGCCATTATTCGTAGATAACAAGGCAGCTATCGATATAACCAAAAATCTTGTTCATCACTCACGCGCTAAACACATTGAAATTCATTATCACTTCATTCGTGACTGCTACGAAAAGAAGTTGGTGCGAATAGAAAAAATCCACACCGATGAACAAAAGGCTGATTTTTATACCAAAGCATTTCCTTTAACAAGATTTAAATATCTCATGAGGCTTAACGGTATTAAAAATTTGCTGACAGGTGTGGAAGCTGAGGTTGAATATGGATCGGACGACGAATTCACGTGATCCATATTGGTTTGTCATATCTTTCTAGATTAGTATTTCTTATAAACTAAAATCCAAAAATATGTTTTTGATTTTAGAGGGAGAAATATTTGAGAAAATACAAAAACATATGAAAAAATTGAAAAAGTACAAAAACATTGAAAAAGACAAAAAGAATTCGGTGTCACAAAAAGGAAATGATAGTACATCAGTGGACTATCACAGTATGCTAAAGAAATGTAATGTTTAAAAGTGATAAACAAGTCTTACTGTGGATGTGTCGATAGGCTTAACACGTTCAGTAAATTGTTTTCAAGATATAAACTAAATTTTACAACTGCTTAATCTTGTGGATTAACACATCTTGGATATATGGACTTAGTACTCCGAAATTTCGTTTAAGAGATTGCCTGATTCTGATATACGAGGTCTTTATAGATGGTTGATATATGGGGTATTATACAAGTTCTTCTGATTTTACGGAAGCAATAGCCTAGAACTTCTATAATACTTTTGCTAAAAACCCTAAAACTGCATGCAAAGTTGAAAAGAATCAAAAGATCTAATCATTTGCAATGCTAAAAAGATTCCTTAAATGGAACACACCTTAAAGTAGAGCCTTCATCTCTTTGTCTGTACGGCAGTACTAACCTGAGCTCTCAAGGTCTTGCACAACCCAGATACAGATATCAATTACGCTATATTCACATGTAAGATGAAATCTAGGGAATCTGATACAGAAGTATATTCAAGAAGTGGGAACCATAGATAAGTCAAGTTTCATAAATCATACCTTAACATATCTTGGAACAATTGAGAAATCTGGTAAAGTTTAAATGGACAAACATATCGACAATCTAGATAAACAAGTTTAAAACTTAAAGTCATCTAAAGGTCAACGGTACTGTGATATGTCTCAATCAATTGATATGATCCTTAGACATGAATTCACAAAAATATGTCTGTAAATATGTTTGTACATAGTTTACATTGTTCTGTACATAGTTTATCTGCTTTACAGATTAAAACCAAAAAGATTTTCAGTGTGTTTTAGCATAAACTTACAAAAATAAAAAAGATTTTGTTTCTACATTGTCTTTAGCAAACCAATGTTTGAGAACGGGTCTTTGAAGTCTGGTAAGGTGCTAAACTGGTGGGAATCTAATTGACAACAGGCTGGGAGCTAATCAGTAAAATCTGATAAGCCAAAAAAGATGAAAAAGATTAATTGAAACTTTGATTTTTGAAAAGTTTGAAAAGTGCAACAGTTTGTTCATATCGGGTCAAACCGGGGTCATTAACTTGGACTCGGTAGACAAATCAGTTAACCAGGGTCATTAGCTTGGACTTGGTCAACTGAGTGGATTTTCAGAACTTGTAGAAAGTGAAAAGTTCAGGGACCTAATTGCAAAATTTTGAAAATTTGAATTTGAGTTTAGCAAGTTCGGCCGAACTTGCTTAAAGGTTTAGAGATTTATTTGGTTACAAGTTCGACCGAACTTGTTTGGTTATTGGTGAGTTTGGGTAAGTCTGCCCGAACTTGATATGGGCTTTCATAACCTGGGCTTACAAGTTCGGCCGAACTTGCTAGGGTATATATACCTTTCAAGTTCGGCCGAACTTCATTATCAACAATCAAAACACTCTGAGCGAACTTGATATCTGTTAGCGATTATTAAAAATTGTCATTTTAGCATCGAATTGCTGCCAAAATTTGTGTTGCATTAGATGATTTGCACACTTATTGCAATGGCTAAGGTAAAGAATCGTATATTGAACCGTGGATTGAACTTGAATTGAAAATTTAGATCTGAAATGTTAAAATCTGATAGATCTAGGGTTCTAATGGACGAATTGAACTTAAAATCATGTTAATCAACATAAATCAACCGTGTAACTAAGTTGGATTCATTCAGAATGGATGTTATTGGATATTGCAGGTTTTTGTTGAAGAAGATAACTAGTTCGACCGAACTTGTTATCAAGATCGACCGAACTTGCTAATGAAACATTGAATAAAATCTGATCAGAACTCAAGTCCGACCGAACTTGATTTAAGACTGATAACTTGAATGATATAAGAAGTTCGCTCGAACTTAGGCTTTAGAAGTTTGAAGATTATTAAACATAAGTTCGCCCGGACTTATTACGCTATTATTGAACATGTGTTAGACATGTTCGGGCGAACTTGACAAACTGTTTACAATACCAACATCAAGTTCGCCCGAACTTGATGTTAAAGTGTTGGAAAATTTTTGTAACTTTTTCTTGAAATGCGTGCGAAATGTTTTGCGTCGATTTTCAGGTTCAAATACCAGAGTGGGTGATCACGATGGATTATTCTAAATTCCATAACACTTGTATTACGCTTGACAAGGGGTTATGTCCGTCGCTGAAGGAATACGATAGCATTTTGAAGTTTCTGAAAGATTGTCTGATTCATCGCACTATAACTGAGCAAACAGTGTCCTATCGTTCGCATACTTATCATTTTTGGATGAACGCAAGTCTAAGTGCAGACAAGAAGACTATTACTTCGTCGGTACAAGTCAGAGATGAGAACAAAGTGATCACAGTCACAGAGGATGATATTCGCAGGATCTTGCAATTCAACGACGACAAAGATGATCCTATTTTTCTGGACGAGAAGATGGTTCGAGGATGTTTTTATCATATGGGATATAAAGGAAGTGTAAATAAGCCAAAACTGAAGAAAGGGGAAGTTCCTAACCCCTACAAGCTTCTCATGCATGCAATCATTCACACATTCAGTCATCGTAAAGTGGGTCTTGATGATGTACAAGATTATATGGCCTGCATTGCAACGGCGTTGATTATGAAGAAGCCGTACAACTATTCAAAGCTTGTTTTTACTCATATGTCAAAGAATATGGAGGATATGAGATTGTGTTTATATCCAAGATTCATGCAGATGCTTATTGATGAGAAATTTACAGACATTGCACGAGATCCAAACGACATTTTATACTTCAGTCACCTCGATGAAACCACTGTGAAGAAGTTGATCAAATTCCAGAAGCAGGATTCAACACTAGTGTTAAAACCAATATTTGGGGCATTGAAAGATGAAAACTATATTGTGCCTGCTGGAAACAAATGGAGAAACGATGGTAGTGGTGATGAGAAAGAATTGAATGCAGAAAAAGAGTGGTTTGCGATGTTCAAGCCTAAAGCTCGCAGTGAATGGCTTGTCAAATCTGAGATTGAAAAGAAAAAGAAACGTGTGACTAAGAAAGCTGACTCCATGTTGATTGATGAAGATGAGCCTGTAAACGTGCAAACAGAGGCTGGTTCTAGTGCAGCGGTTGTGATTGAAAGTCAGGAGACAGAAAAGACCACATAGGAAGACGATGTTATTTCTACAACCTCCGAGAATGATGGTGATAGTGATGATTCTCTCGAGAAGGAAACAAAGAAGGCTATAGCAGAAAAAGAAATTGAAAAGATTAAAGAAACTGATGCTGATTTTGATCCTGAGCAAGAAAAAGAATCTGACGAAGAGAGACCTAAAAAGAAAGCAAGACGAACAAAGTCTTCCGCAACTGAAATATCAAAGAAGACTACAGGGTCTCCACAGGCAAAATGCAGAAAGAAACCAAAGAAAGCTTAGAAACCAGCAAGCAGGAGATATAATGGAAAGCCAAAGAGCACATAAGCAACACAAGAACCTTCTTGTGCACAGGAGAGAGGAGTTACACAAGAACCTCATACACAAGAACCTCCTGTTATCATTACATATGAAGTAGAAAGGCCAAGAGCTACACAAGAACCTCCTGAGTCTATTTTACTTGAAGTTCTGGTGATTCAATCTCCTGATCCCAAAGATGTTCATTTCGAAAGCTCAACACCAAAGAAATCTACTCCAAAGACTGCTACTTCTAAGTCAACACCAAAGGCTGCTACTCCTAAGTTAACTCCAAAGTCAAATCTATTTGATGATATTCCTAATGTACCAGTGGATCTGCAGGATTTAGATGATTTCTTTCCCGAAACAGATGTAGATATTCTTGAAAAACAAGTCAAGATATTGGAAAATAGAGTTGCGAAGAATGAGAAAGAAAAGGTGGAGCTAGAGAAGCAGATAAAGCAGGGTGAAGTTGAAAAGGAGATTCTGTCAGATAAAGTAAAATTTCTTGAAGGCGACAGAGGCTATTTGAAAGCTTTAATGGAAAGTCTGCAAGAAGCAAACGAAAGATTGAACAAAGAGATTGCAGAACTTCGATCTGAAAAAGATATGAATGATAAGAGATTCGACAGACTACAGAAGGTATTATCTAATAGTCTGGGGATTAATTTCAAAGATGAATATGCTTGGTTAGATATTCAAGAAGCAAAAGAGAAAGCTGAAAGAGAGTTAGCTGAACTATAACACCCAATCGCGTAATACAACAAGACGTGGCAGAAATATCAGGGAGTCACGTTACAAATTGCTCAGCCAACTGAAACTAATTTGTTTCGTTATTATTAACATTGTTTTACAATACAAAGAATACATGTAATTGTATTTTGTTTAAAGAAGTCTAAAGCCCGGATGCATTCCTATGTGTAGCATGCTAGAATAATAGTCAACCTGAAACATATGTGAAAAAGAGACGTCAACAAACAATGTTGGCGAGCACAGAGTTTTGTTGGCCAAATAAATGGAAAAAGATTTGGTATTGCAATACTTTGACAACTACGAGAGTTGCCAATTGTAAATCGACTCGTTTAGCCAAGGAATGGCGAAAAGTTAGCTTTGCAATACATTAACTTGATTCTAAAACTTGTGACAAAAGAGTTTTGTATATGGCATTATGATCATTACTAAATAATTTTCATGCCTTTGAAAAATTGTACCTTGTTCTTTGTGACCATATTGATATCGTCCATAAACTTGTAAGTATGTTATTAAAATCCAGTCAAGGATTTCGATAACTATACTGTAATTAGTCATAACTCGTGTGAGTATTAATTGAAATCAATCAATGATTTAATATAATACTAAATATCCTTCTAAGAATCTATCATACAAATCATGAAAGGATTCATTAAGGATTTGGATATCGAACATTAAAATCAGTCATACACAAAATCCTAAAGTGACTCGAATAACGCTACAAGAGTAATGCAATAAGAACACTTATATATAGGAAGTACCAGCGGCGTATCCACCAATGTTCTTATGGTATTACACTTGTTTCCTTATCCTAATCACAACTAACCACATAAACACATAATCGTCACTTGTCACTTGTCTTGTCAACTTGTATCACATATACGCATTAAAGTACGGAGAATCCAATCAAGGACTACCAATTAGTACCTTAAACATTCTACACATATCTAACTATAAAGATAGGTAGACGTAATAGGAAATAAGCCTTGTTACATTGTCTTGTCAATTTGTATCACATATACGCATTAAAGTACGAAGAATCCAATCAAGGACTACCAATTAGTACCTTAAACATTCCACACATATCTAACTATAAAGAAGGGTAGACGTAATAGGAAATAAGCCTTGTCACATTGTCTTGTCAATTTGTACCACATATACGCATTAAAGTACACAGAATCCAATCAAGGACTACCAATTAGTACCTAAACATTCCACACATATCTAACTATAAAGATAGGTAGATGTAATAGGAAATAAGCCTTGTCACATTGTCTTGTCAACTTGTATCATAAAATCATAATCCTAATGGTGATTTGGATAAGGCTACGAAGGGTAATACAATAAGCACACTTATATATAGGAAGTACCAGCGGTGTATCCACCATGTTCTTATTAGATTACTCTAGTTTGGTTATCTAAATCACCAACAATTCTACACATAAACCAATTGTTCATCGTTAATTGTTCCTCGTAAAGTACTTCTTAGAAATCTTACTATAAAGATAGAAAAATTTAAGAGCATACTTCAGACATCCTTTGTGAATCTAACTATGAAGATAGAAAGATTTTACAAGGATATAGGCCCTAAAAGACCTCTTTAAATATCGTACCATCAATCGTCATGTTGCATAATCGGAATAACACACAAAAAGCACTTAGTAAACATATACATGCCATACCTTTAAGAAAAATTGATTACACATATGAATTAGCCCAAAACATTTGGAAACGTAAAAGAGGGTGAGCAATGTACTCGCCTGGGATAGCGTATAGATCTTGTTCAAATGATATAACAAAGCTCAAAGGATCAAAAGTTCAAGTGTTGAAGTTGTTCCTTGTGTATCGGATAAATATAATGTTTGTGTCGAAACATGAAAAGGAGAAATCGGATAGAATGAAGGATATAAACCAAACAAGAGTTGGATCTTGTATAATATGGTTCATATTACCTAACATTCTGATTGGGTAGCATTTCAAAAGGTTTTGGCTTGATAGGGCTCGCTACAGTGGTTTACGCCACTTTAACGGGTAATATACGTAACTAGGGGTTCAGATGGTAAAATATGTCCTATAACAAGTCTAATATGTCAAAACCGGTTTATTTAAGTTGTGAAATCAGTTTAGATGTCAAAATAATGTTCTTATATGTTTAAAACTAATTTATGTGTAAAAAGGGCAGTTTCGGCATTTTAAAGAATACATAGTCGAATTGTCATTTGACTATCCAAATGGTATGACCATAAGGTATAACCTTAGAGAGTTATTCCCTATGATATTACGGTCATAATAATGGTTTTGGTCGGATCCTAAAGTTGATCAAATGGGTCAGATTTGAAAGTCAAAGCGGTGGTCAAACTGCTAGGCTTTTTGACTCTAAATAGGCATTTTAACAAAGGCGAATAATTTGACATGTTGCGACATGTCTAAGTAAGTTTATAAAAGTATTTTGGCATCAAAACAACTTGTTTTGATACCCGAAAACAGATCCATTACCAAATGTGCAAAAATCGCATTTTGACCGAAACTTTGACTTGTCAAAATAACAAGAAATGGTGGGAATCAGTGGGCATGATTTTTAGGGATCATAACCACATTGATTACCATCATATTGCAAGTTTCAATTGAGTTATATCTTGATCGATTCATAATTAAAACTAAAAGTCAAACTGTTTGATTTTTAGTTCATGTAAGCTATAATAATTGAACAAGAAATGAAGGAACACTTACAAACACAAAGGATTGATCAAAGATCACTAGAGAAAGCTCCAAGGTGGTTGCAATTCGGATCTATAGCTGATTTGAGTATGAAGGTGATTAAAGAGTTCAAGAATGGACATGAGTTTGGTATTTATAATGATCCAAAGATCACCAAATCATGACAAGTGTTGGGCAAGGTGTTTAGGCATAGATTAGTGTCCCATTATGTGTCCAAAGCAGAAGAGAAGTGGCAGAATTCTTGTGCTTAGTGTCCTCAATTGAACAGTTGTTGCCATCTATTTGCTATTTAAAATTTTCTGTCTGATAGCTTCTCGCGGGCTGCCAGTCGTTTAGGCTTAGGGACTCGCGCCCTGCCTGAAGGTCAGAATTTCAGAATTGGCAGAAATGGTCCCTACAACCTCTAAACTTGTGTTTCGACAGGTTTTGGCACTATTAACACCTGTCAACCCAATTTTTAGGCTTTATAAGGACAATAAAGTATAGGTAACTTGAAATATGTCCAAAAATGTTCCATATGTCAGTTCGTTTGATCGTATGGTCGCGGTTTTTGGTTAATTACGACGAAAAGTGTAATGAACGTGTGTATGACCTTAAATGCGTAACGAATGGCATTTTTGCATTCAAATCACTAAATATGATATTTCAATGATTACAAAAAATTTTTGGATGTCTGTACATGTTTCGGATAGCGATTTACGCATAAAGGCATAGTTTCACGAAATTTGCGAAACAGCCCCTGAAGTTACAAAAGTGTGATTTTGCCATACCGAAGCCCTAAAAACTTATTTATAAGTTATGTGAAGGATAATTAAGGTATGTGAGGCTTGTGTTCTTGTTCCGGAGTGTGCGTCGCTATGAGAATCGGTAGACTTTCGCAGTTTGTCGTAATTAGTCCATGTGATCAAATAAGCTTGTTTTTGACACATCAAACCCTTCAAAATTTATTTCTAAGTTATGAAAAGGTTATTTAAGGTGTGTTAAGCTTGTGTCATTGTATCGGAGTACACGTCGTGTTAAACGGCCTTCGTTGGCGTACCGGTTTACGGTTTCGCTTATAGAAGATGTATATGAATTTGAAATCGATCAAGGACTGAATATGTGAATTTGTTTTTGAAATAAACTTGTTTTGAATCTGTAAAATGATTAAAATGTCTCAGGTGTCATAGTCTCCCCTACTTTAGGAAATTTCATCCTGAAATTTATTCGAATGAGACCACGGAGTGTGATTAAAACAATTGGCTGATAACAAGGCTCGAGATTCCAAAGATGCGGAGCATCATTTGGTTTTGGGAATGTTTTGGGAATCCAAAGCGTAATCGTATTTATTCAAAATATCTCAAGGTATTCGGTACCTTTAGAAATTTCAATCTTTATGGCATCATCGATTGTGTAAAAACGGCATTATGTTATACTAAGTCTTTAGTGTAAATCCTAGCAACAAAAAGGGGTGTACATTCAAGCCTGGCCATACGTACACGGTTTCAAATGTCCCACGAGGTACATCCCATGTACCATGAGCATCTCATGCATAGGAGACGGGTCAACATACCTATGGCATCAAGATCGTCACCTTTAACACCATAATATACTCCCGGTCGGCTCGAATAAAGTTAATGAATGTACTCGTCAATCATCCATTGCATTAAATAAGCAAATAACAAATAGTCACATAATCACATAATGGTCCAAGATAACATAGAACCTTCAAGTGATCCTGGTAACGTTCCGAAAGATAACACAATAAGAACACTTATATATAGGAAGTACCATCGGTGTATCCACCGTGGTCTTATTGCATCATACCCTTCCCGTTACCTAATCACTCTAGATTTTATGCCACCATCTTAACAAAGCTTACTATGATTCTCATGTGTCGATCCTCGTAATTAAGTGTGCACCCATAATTACGCGTTTCGTCACATGGTCCACATAGCTCCTCTTGTTAAGTAAGGGAAACAGATAATAAGGTCGAAACAATAACTAAACCAGATAATCATCGTCATAACACAATATTGACATCAAACATACATCATCACAACATAGTAATTATTGAATTCGGGCGTGTTTCATACTAGAAAAGATGACACTACTTGTTATGCATACCACAAAATTAGTAGCAGGTATTTCATTCTAGTATAAATATTAATATATGTTTCACATTAACCGAACTGGTAGTATGTATCATATACTAAACGAATATGTATTTGTAAATCGTATGCTAAGTCAACATGCGAAGCAACATCGTATTCATATACTATACATAATAGGTAACCAAACCATATATGTACCGTTATGAAAACAAAAGTAGAAGTAATAGGCACATAGTATTTGTAGTATTTGTTTTGCAGCGATTGTACGAATGCACTAGTGTGCAAATCATAATATGCTATTCTTGCTAGATTTAGTTCCTAATAATAAGAACAGAATCCTCGAAGTGGGTATGTAGTTGTAAATTTCACATAGTGTAATCATATTGAAATTTGTAACTGGAACGTGAATAAATGAAGGAAACTTTGTGATATTCATATTGTTATTACAAACACAGTTGAAATATCGTTCATAGTTTCTAGATAACATAAGGAAAACGTAAAGGTTCAAATGATCATGAGTGCTTGATCGTCAGCTTTAACCTCATTAACATTGTACATTTATCCATTAGCATTTGCAAGCCTCGGGCAGTTTCGCTTGAAATGATTTAAATCACTACAATTGAAAGATGCTCCAGCTGGATATCAAGGTCATGTCAGAGTAGCAGTAGCTTGATTTTGGATGCGACAGGTCACAGATAGATGCCCAAAAAGACCACAGATTGTACATTGGCGGCATGGAGAATTTGCTGGGTGGTGATAGTTGCAACGATTGCACCGAGGATGTTTCCCACGATAAAACCCCTAACGGGTATGGAGTTGAGTTGGATTGGCGCAGGGATTGCATAATTCCTTGAAGTCTTGCACTTCTTAGAATTTCTGGAAGATTCACCCGTTGTTTCTTGCGTAGCTCGTTTCTTTCTCCGTTTCAAAAAAGTTTCCCTTTCCTGACCTGGGAGTTGGTTAGGGTGGCAGCTAATTCTTTAGCCTCCTTAAGTGCCGCAGGTCTGCTGCTAGTGACAATATCTTGGATTGGATCAGGTAGGCCATCAATGTATTTTTCAATGGCCCGATCCAATGGTGTGACCATAGCGGGGCAGAGTAAGCTCAATTGTTCAAACCGGTCAGTGTAGGCATGGTTTTCCCCACTATCCTGTTTGAGATAGTAAAATTCGTTTTCGAGTGCCCTTATTTCATGTCGTGGGCAGAATTCTTTCATCATAAGATTCCTGAATTCTTCCCATGGTTGTGCCATTGCTACTTCTGCACCTCTGTCCCTCATGATTCCGTTCCACCAAGTGAGTGCTCTCTTTTGGAAAACACTCGAGGCAAACTCTACTTTGCGCTCACTAGTACACTGAACATGGTGGAATGTGCTTTCTATACTCTCAAACCATTGTAGGAGCCCAATTGCTACTTCAGACCCATTAAACTTGAGTGGTTCAGCCGAGTTAAATTGTTTGTAGTTACATGGCGTAGGAAAATTGTTGTTGTTGTTTTGATTAACTTGGGTCACAATGTCTGGGAGTACAGCAGCCAAATTCTGGGCGATCATTGCTGCCATTTCAGCGTACCAAGTAGCGCCACGATGACGAGACATCTTGCAGAAACAGCTACAGTAAAAACAAATTAGGTGAGATTTCGTAAGATTGTTATAAGTTTAAAACACCATAGTAAATTGAAAATTTGGATTTGGCATTTGTTTAAAAGATCGTGTTCTTGTCCTTGGGAAAATTAGTGTTGTAAATTTTGTCTTGAAAATTGCTTGAAAATAAATTTTTGTTATATTTTCGGATAAGAAAATACAAACCAAATTAATGGTTTGTGTTATAAATTCTTTACCATTTAAAATTTTATTATTTTTAAGATACAAACTTCCGATCTATTTTTAGTTGAGTATTTTTAAAATAAAGAAACTTTTGTGGATTATATTTGAAAAATGTCATCCAAATGATAAAAGTTTTGAGAATTTTGAAGGTCAAAAACTTGTATTGGAAAATAGAGTAGGATTGTAAAGTGTCGTGATATGAAAATGAAATTTGTTTCGTGTGTGTTGAATATTGTCGTAACATATTACCGAAGGTAACATGTCGGAGTATTGTCATACAAGTAGTAGTAAATCGTTCGATTGATCAAGGTAGATGGGTTTTCATAATGTTTCGAGAAGTCACGCTTTAGCCTATAAGTGAACACTCACCCTAAGAATTCCCAGGTAAGAGTGACTGGTCCGATAATGTGGATTTCTACGAACACTCTAGCCTTAGACAGAAAACTCAGGGTACAGGCGTTCACCCTTCCAGATTGCATGAGTTCACATTAATAAACCCAAGATTTCGACGAAAATGCCTGAGAGTAAAACATTTTGAGAAATCCTTTTTTTGATAAGTTGTTTGAGATAAATGAGTCGAGAAATATTCTTGGCAAAAACTTTTGAGAAAGTGTTTCGATAAACGTTTTGATAAATTGTTTAAGATAATTAGATTGAGAAACATTTTGTTGAGTGTGTTTGAGGAAACATTTTTGAGAAACCTTTTTGATAAAACACTTGAGAGGAATACGTCGAGAAATATTTTTGACGAAAAAGTTTGTGAAAATATTTGAGAAATACTCCGTTGAAAATGTTTTGAAAGAAAAACATTTTGGGAAATTCCTTAAGGCGTAATGCCTAAGGATTTAAGATAAACCATCTAAGGATAGAGGATTTGTGAATCATAGAGTAGTTGTGGCACGAGTAAGGATGAGGATTAGGATAGAAATCCTAAGCCTACTCATGTTCGAGTCCCTAGAAGGGTTATAAACTAGGTTAGAGGCAATCTAATAACCTAATTCCCTATAACTAGTGCTCTGCTACCAGTCTGTAACACCTCAATCGCGTAACACAACAAGACGCGGCGGAAATATTAGGGAGTCACGTTACAAATTGCTCAGCCACAACTGGAACTAAATTGTTTCGTTATTATTAACATTGTTTTATAATACAAAGAATACATGAAATTATCTTTTTTAAAGAAGTCTAAAGCCCAGATGCATTCCTATGTGTAGTATGCTCGAATAATCGTCAACCTGAAACATGTGTGAAAAAGAGACATCAACAAACAATGTTGGCGAGCACAGAGTTTTGTTGGCCAAATAAATGGCAAAAGATTTGGTATTGCAATACTTTGACAACTATGAGAGTTGCCAATTGTAAATTGACTTGTTTTAGCCAAGGAATGGCGAAAAGTTAGCTTTGCAATACATTAACTTGATTATGAAACTTGTGACAAAAGAGTTTTGTGTATGGCATTATGATCATTACTAAATAATTTTCATGCCTTTGAAAAATTGTACTTTTTTCTTTGTGACCATATTGAAATCGTCCATTTGTAAGTATGTCATTAAAATCAAGTCAAGGATTTTGATAACTATACTGTAATTAGTCATAACTCGTATGAGTATTAATTGAAATCAATCAATGATTTAATATAATACTAAATATCCTTCTAAGAATCTATCATACAAATCATGAAAGGATTCATTAAGGATTTGGATATCGAACATTAAAATCAGTCGTACACAAAATCCTAAAGTGACTCGAATAAAGCTACAAGAGTAATGCAATAAGAACACTTATATATAGGAAGTACCAGCGGCGTATCCACCATGGTCTTATGATATTACACTTGTTTCCTTATCCTAATCACAACTAACCACATAAACACATAATCGTCACTTGTCACTTGTCTTGTCAACTTGTATCACATATACGCATTAAAGTACGGAGAATCCAATCAAGGACTACCAATTAGTACCTTAAACATTCTACACATATCTAACTATAAAGATAGGTAGACGTAATAGGAAATAAGCCTTGTTACATTGTCTTGTCAATTTGTATCACATATACGCATTAAAGTACGAAGAATCCAATCAAGGACTACCAATTAGTACCTTAAACATTCCACACACATCTAACTATAAAGATAGATAGACGTAATAGGAAATAAGCCTTGTCACATTGCCTTGTCAATTTGTATCACATATACGCATTAAAGTACACAGAATCCAATCAAGGACTACCAATTAGTACCTTAAACATTCCACACATATCTAACTATAAAGATAGGTAGATGTAATAGGAAATAAGCCTTGCCACATTGTCTTGTCAACTTGTATCATAAAATCATAATCCTAATGGTGATTTGGATAAGGCTACGAAAAGTAATAAAATAAGCACACTTATATATAGGAAGTACCAGCGGCATATCCACCATGTTCTTATTAGAGTACTCTAGTTTCGTTATCTAAATCACCAAGAACTCTACACATAAACCAATTGTTCATCGTTCATTGTTCCTCGTAAAGTACTTCTTAGAAATCTTAATATAAAGATAGAAAAATTTAAGGGCGTACTTCAGACATCCTTTCAGAATCTAACTATGAAGATAGAAAGATTTTACAAGGATATAGGCCCTAAAACACCTCTTTAAATATCGTACGATCAATCTTCATGTTGCATATCGGAAATAACACACAAAAAGCACTTAGTAAACATATACATGCTATACATTTAAGAAAAATTGATTACACATATGAATCACCCCAACACATTTGGAAACGTAAAAGAGGGGGAACAATGTACTCGTCTGGGATAGCGTATAAATCTTGTTCAAATAATATAACAAAGCTCAAATGATCAAGAGTTCAAGTGTTGAAGTGGTTCCTAGTGTATCGGATAAATATAATGTTATTGTCGAAATTTGAAAATGAGAAATCGGATAGAATGAAGGATATAAACCAAACATGAGTTGGATCTTGTATAATATGGTTCATATTACCTAACATTCTGATTTGGAAGCATTTCAAAAGCTTTTGGCTTGATACGGCTCGCTATAGTGTTTTACGCCACTTTAACGGGTCATAAACGTAACTAGGGGTTCGGATTGTAAAACATGTCCTATAACAAGTCTAATATGTCAAAACCAGTTTATTTAAGTTGTGAAATCAGTTTAGATGTCAAAATAATGTTCGTATATGTTTAAAACTAATTTATGTGTAAAAATGGCATTTTCGAGATTTTAAAGAATACATAGTCGACTTGTCATTTGACTATCCAAATGGTATGACCATAAGGTATAACCTTAGGGAGTTATTCCCTATGATATTATGGTCATAATAATGGTTTTGGTCAAAATCCTAAAGTTGACCAAATGGGTCAGATTTGAAAGTCAAACAGTGGTCAAACCGCTAGGCTTTTTGACTCTAAATAGGTATTTTTACAAAGGCGGATAATTTGACATGTTGCGACATGTCTAAATAATTTTATAAAAGTATTTTGGCATCAAAAAACCTTTTTTGATACCCGAAAACAGATTCGTTGCCAAATGTGCAAAAATCGCATTTTGACCGACAATTTGACTTGTCAAAATAACAAGAAATGATGGGAATCAGTAGGCATGATTTTTAGGGATCATAACCACCTTGATTACCATCATATTGCAAGTTTCAGTTGAGCTATATCTTGATCGATTCATGATCAAAACTAAAAGTCAAACTGTTTGATTTTAGTTCATGTAAGCTATAATAATTGAACAAGACATGAAGGAACACTTACAAACACAAAGGATTGATCAAAGATCACTAGAGAAAGCTCCAAGGTGGTTACAATTCGGATCTATAGCTGATTTAAGTATGAAGATGATTAAAGAGTTCAAGAATGGACATGAGTTTGGTATTTATAATGATCCAAAGATCACCAAATCATGATAAGTGTTAGGCAGGTGTTTAGGCATGGGTTAGTGTCCCATTATGTGTCCAAAGCAGAAGAGAAGTGGCAAAATTCGTGTGCTTAGTGTCCTCAATTGAACAGCTGTTGCAAGCTATTTGCTATTTTAAATTTTCTGTGTCTGATAGCTTCTCGCGTGCCGCCAGTCGTTTAGGCTTAAGGACTCGCGCCCCACAGAATGTCAGATTTTAGAATTGGCAGAAATGGTCCCTTCAGCCTCTAAACATGTTTTTCGACGCGTTTTGGCACTATTAACACCTGTCAACCCAATTTTTAAGGTTGTTTTTGGTCCGGAGTGTGCGTCGCTGTGAGAATCGGTAGACTTTCGCAGTTTGTCATAATTAGTCCCTGTGATCAAATAAGCTTTTTTTGACACATTCAACCCTCCGAAACTTATTTCTAAGTTATGAAAAGGTTATTTAGGGTGTGTTAAGTTTGTATCATTGTCTCGAAGTATACGTCGTGTTAAACAGCCTTTGTTGGCGTACCGTTTTACGGTTTCGCTTATAGAAGCTGTATAGGAATTTGAAATCAATCAAGGACTGAATATGTGAATTTGTTTTTGA
The DNA here is from genome assembly GCA_947069175.1 of Scalesia atractyloides. Lineage (NCBI taxonomy): Eukaryota > Viridiplantae > Streptophyta > Magnoliopsida > Asterales > Asteraceae > Scalesia > Scalesia atractyloides. Next base: position 38,703,736 of record CAMTDV010000030.1, read on the forward strand.
AATAAACTCGTTTTGAATTTGTAAAATGACTAAAATGTCTCAGGTGTCACATGAACAGGGTAAGGGAAAGAATGTGATCCAAAGTATGCCGGAGATTACTGAACCTGTTAAAGAGATTGAGTGTGCGAAAGCTTCAAAGTCTGAGGTTTCTAAGGTTGACGAATCTGTCAAGCCTTCTGATACTGTAACTGCTACTGAAGAAAAGGACGATGATGAAGCAGATGATGAATAAAAAGATGATGAACCACCAACTGATGATCCGAAAGATGATTGTGACCACGATGGAGGTAATGATGATGATCCGAGTGGAACAGGGATAAAGGTGGTTGATGCTACAGTGAATGAAAGTTTTGACTTCTCTAGTCTTCTTAATGATGAAGCGAATGTTATGGATGATAGAATGAGGAGGAGTTAGGGTAAACAAGGCCAAGTGATGATAGTGTTATGCCTGACGCTATTACCATTGTAGATCATGTTACGGCAGTTCTGATAAAGCCGTTGATACTCATGCTTGAGCAAAATGTTGAAGAGGGAGAATATGTTCACAACTATACTAAGGAAGATCTGGCCAAGTTGATTGAAGTTGATGCTGAATCTTTGGATTTTGATTTTGTGGAGCAAGTGTTGAACATGAATACGTTTGAGCCTAACGAGTATCATTATCAGTGTAGATTCGATGCAGACGAGTATAACAAGGTTATAGTAGAAGATTGGTCTTCGGATGACGAGAAAGACGAAGCTGCGAAGTACATGGGTCCTAACACAGATAGTTTTCCTACTTTTGAGGAAATGTACAAGCATTTGGATGAAGATATGTTGAAAGAAAAGATTGAAGAATCGATTCGTGAAGGTAAAGTTCCGAAGCCGATGACAAAGGAGGAAATAGCTCAAGCTAAGAAATCGTGGTTTAAAGAGATGCCGTGTGAACGTAAGTTTCGAAGTCCTCTAGCATTCTTTACCAGAGATAAAGATGTGTCGTTGGGAGATATTAAAAGTTGGGGGTGGTTTAAGGAGCTGAATGTTTATGCCATTAAAAGAGAATTTGGGGTGTAATACTTCAAGTATCTGGCTGATTTCAAGACACTACCTTATTGGGATGTTGAGGAACTTGTTCAAACCAGAAATGTTACATTTCAGATGAAGTTCATTGTTCAGTTATTATGGAAAATGATCAAGTTTGAAGCGACAAAGGGTTTTATATATTGGAAGCCATTCATTCCAGGTCGTCGCATTAAAACGAACAAGAAGACAGGGGAAAAAGATATAACGTTAATCATTAAACGACCGAGAGCAATGAGAAACATGCCTTTGATGCCTATCGAACAAAATTTTTATCCAGTGTTTAAGTGGTGGCAGATTGATCCTAACACATGTGAAGCAGTGATAGTATTATTTGAAGAACATCTGGATATCACAAAGGAAAGGGTTGAGATATTAGGGTTTCAAGGTATGAGAGGGTTGTTGAGAACGATCAGGATACTAGACCTGATGTGGCTAGTGAATTGTTCGAGAGACGATATCAAATGCTTGTTCTACAGCAAGATAGTGTTTGAAGAACGTGAAAAAGAACAAGCCATGCAATATCAAAGGGTCGTTAACATATGCTATGCACGTGAAGTTAACTCTGGAAAGATGTGGGCAACAAGCTGGAGGGATCTTGAACGTGTTGAATTTTTGAAGGAAGAAAAGCGTCTTGAAGAAATACACGAAAAAGGTAGGGCGACAAGGCTCAGAAGGTTTCAATTTATGAACAAAGTGCCTCCTACTGATCAGACGCCAGATCCAAAGCAAGAAAGACGAAAGAAGCCATTCAAAAACTTCTTTGGTTGTACGCGTTATAGTTTTATTGAAGATAGAGTTTTGAAGACTGACAAAAGATGAAGATGATATCCAAGGGGGAGTCTACTGGTGTAGAATGTCTCTATCTTAGTCTTATATCGAGTCTGTATAGATTAGATTTGAATAGGCAAGCGAAATCAAGTATTTATGTGCTAAAGGTCAAGTTCGCTCGTGATGTGTTTGTGAAGTCAAGTTCGGCCGAACTTGACATAGTCAAGTTCCCCGAACTTCCTCCTCAACCAGCGAACTTGGGAGCCTATATATAGCTAGCTTGTTTGTGTCATTTGGAACTTTGTACACTTTGAGGCGAAGCTCTGTCAAATTGGAGACTCGAAGTTATATCAATAAAATTGACGATTAATTGACTAATTCTTGTTATTTGGTAATCGTGTCATAATATTTCCGCTATTATGGAAATTAGAGATCAAATCTAGGTTCCTATGCTATCAGGATCGGTCTCACAGAACTAACGTGTCACACCCCAACCCGCAGCGGAAAAGGTGATCGGGGCATGATTGGGTTTTCATCAAAGCTCATGACATTTATTATAATGTTTCATATTTATTATTACAACTTAAAGGAGATCATACAATCTTAATTACAACATGTTCTATACATCTTTCTAGACTTCATTATTTTCTTCTAAGGCATTTTCCTATGTGTTCCTTGCTTCATCCCGTCCACCTGTATCATGTGTAAAAATGGTTTTTGGATCAACAAAAAGTTGGCGAGTGAATCCTATGAAAAACATTTAAACAAGTTTATTGAATTGATAAAATAAAATAAAGTGCCTAACCACATATGAGTAAATGTAGATGTAAATTTATTCACAAAACACTTAATATTAAATAATGCACACACATACAATAATAGATTGTTTTGAGGCACGCGTTGTTCAACTCGTCTCCCACGAGGAACTGATGGGCCTAATGAATGAGTTTTAAGGCACGCGTTGTTCAACTCGTCTCCCACGAGGAACTGATGGGCCTAACAGATAATTTGCATACAACTTGACAATATGTAATACATAACTACAAATAATATTTACATTCTATGTTTAGATCATAATATAGTATAGCACGAGTTTGAATTAACGAATTAGTTTAAGCGACACATGATACACCCCAAAACGTGTAATAAAAAGGGGAGTTGTAAGATTCACTCACAGTGGATGCGTTTCTTGGATTGATGAAAAATGCACACGAATTCGGATTTAATCGGCAAGGGAACTAACCTAAATAACATAACGGTTCGGTAAATAAGCAGATTTTATTAATCAATTTTAGTAGGATTTTTGGATATATTTTTGTGAGTTTAAGGCTATTTTCTAACTTTAAAAACGTTATTTTTAAGTATTTTTAATTGATTTTTAAATTAAATAAATAAATAAAAATAATAAAAAAAATGTTGACTTTTGACCGTTGACCACGACTGTTGACCGTTGACCGTTGACCGGTTCGATTGTGAGTATTATGCACTGAGTGAGACTCGAACCTGTGACCTCCCGTACGCGTGCACGCAGCTCTACCAACTGAGCTACGTGTCTAACCCGAAATATTTCTGTTTTTAGTTATATTTATACACTATTTAAGTTAATCCGAAAATCATTTATTTTAAAAAGGATTTAATTGTATCGAATCGGTGCTCTCCACAGGTCTCGAACCCGGGACCTGTGGTTTCGTTTGGCACACAGTCCACCGCTTGACTGTGTGTCTAACTTGGTAAATATTCCGGTTTTTGTTATACTTATCAGCTAACTGCGAGTGGATCCGGTTCAGTTTAAAAAAGAACATTTTTATTACAGAGAATGTGGGTGTGTCAAGGATCGAACTCAGGACGTATGCGTATTGTTTGCACACAGTCCACCGCTGGACTGTGTGTCTAACCCGTTTATAATATCGATTTTAATTATTCTTATAATCATAATAGACTTCATCTTCTTCGTTCAAAACACAGACAACGGCTAAACCAACTGTTTCTTGTTTAATTCGGTTAACGAATGTTATGAGCAATTGAAAGGTATTAAGCAGAAGGGTTTGGGGAAAGAATGTATCGGAACAGGTCGTCTTTTTCAGAACTCCGGCAAGGATCGCCGGCTCTGTTTTGTGAACTTCGGCTGTTAGGACCAATTAACAGTTTTGATGGATTAGATGTGAAATTGAACTACTGAGCAACGATTATCAGTAGGTTTAAATGATCATACCGATTAACAGCGAGATTCTGAAATTCCTGAAGTTTTCCGGCGAAAACAGAAAATCCGGGCAACGTCGTCTGGGGTTGATTCTGGGTGATGGAGTGATGTTAGAATTTGTCTAATAATGGAATGAAACAGAAAAAGTCGAGGTATTTACCGTGTTGATGAAAGTCTCGGTTTTCCGGTGACTTGCAGAGAATTCCGGCGAGTGAAATTGATTCAAGAATCGGTGCGATTTTGAGCGAAACGTTCACCAGAGGCTAGGGTGTGCATTTATAGGGAAGAATCAAGTTGAATTGGGTCTGTTTCTAGTCTCGATTCATTGGTCAGCCGTTCTCCGACGGCTACGACGGATGTCGCGGAACTGGACATCGGTTATAACCGATGGCGTCGTTAATACGTACGTTAAGTCAAAAGTAACCGACGATAATTGGCGAAATCGTCGGATTTTCCGGCGTCAGCGGATTTAGGCGCGCTGTTAACTGGGTTTGATTTCCAGTTTTATTATATGTATTAATTGTTTCAATAAATCAACAAGAAACACAAGTGGCGGAGTGGTTGGATGTTGGTGTGTTAAGTCTTTGTGATACTCTCGGCTGACCCGGGTTCGAAACCCGGCATCAGGTATTTAATTTTTATTTCACTATTTTTAATAAATTTTCAAATATAAATTTTATATTCTAATATACTTATTAATTATGTATCGTTTAAAATTAATTTGAGCATTAAATACACAACGAAATTTTTAATTGGATGTTCGGTTGATAAACGAAGCGGGTTTGGTTAACCCGGTTTTTTACGGATGTTACAGTATCCCCTACTTTTAGAAATTTCGTCCCGAAATTTAAGTAGTGGCATGTTTGTCACAAAAGGATGGTGTTTTAATTTGACAGTTACATACTTAGAAGGGAGTAAGAGTTTAAATTTTGCTTGAGGCGGTAACGTTCCTTGTAAAGGTTGAGTACCCTGCTATAGGAATCGTTTTTTGTTGCCTACGATAAAGAATATTTAGAAACAGAATTGATTGACTAAGTATGATTTTTTGCATAAGAGCTTTGATACGTTTGAAAAGATAAGGTTATATCCTAAAACAAAACTTCTACTACTAAAACCTACATGGAACTTCTCATAACCGCCTGACAATGCCTCTGATCCTTTGGCAAGAATACTTATATATAGGAAGTACCAGCGGCGTATCCACCATATTCTTGTCAAATTTTAATTGGCTTTATCAGTAAGTTATGATTGGTTCTATGATGTGACTCTAGAACATAAATAAGCACAACAACCAACGCCTGAGTCCTAATTCTGATAGTAAACATGTTTGAATGGTGACAGTACCTCTCTCGTTTGTTATGACGGAGAGGTTAGTCTATGTAGAACACAATCCAATTTCTTTAAATGATGAGATGATATGAATGCTAAGACAGTGAGCATAAAACAAACTTCAACCAAGACATTACTAAATCCTACATGGAACTTCTCATAACCGCCTGACAATGCCTCTGATCCTTTGACAATAATACTTATATATAGGAAGTACCAGCGGCGTATCCACCATATTCTTGTCAAATTTTCATTGGTTTTATCAGTAAGTTATGATTAGTCCTATGTGACTCTAAAACATAACAAACACAACAACCAAAGCTTGAGTCTTAATTCTGATAGTATACATGGTTGAATGGTGACAGTACCTCTCTCGTTTGTTATGATGGAGAGGTTAGTCTATGTAGAAGTGAGACACAACCCAACTTCTTTTAAATGTTGAGACTAAGATATGTCGTGAAGTATGATGATATGAATGTTAAATCAACGAGTGTAAAACAAAACTGAAATAGCAATTCGCATTAAGATCCTTGGATAAATTTCCAATTTATAATTGAGACACGTGAAAATTGAGATAACATAAAGAAAACATAAAACTAAGCGGTTGGAGTTGAATCTTGATTTTTGGTGAAGGAGACTAGTTGGGTAGTTCGTTTGGGCCGTCATTATCTTCAACAGGATTGGCGTTGATGTTGAAAACTCTTCCTCTTGCTGGTGGCCTAGTGGTTGGGTTTTCTTGATTTGCTTGGTTAACTGGGTTTGCTTGAGCTTGGGCGTTTATGATGTTAACCAATTGAGGGCACGTGTTTCTATAATGGGTAGGGCCGCCACAATTAAAACAAGCTCGAACATAAGGTAACATGGGGTATTGGGGTTGTTGATATGTTTGGATCATGTTTTGAGTAGGGGGTGAGGTTTGGTTTTGAGAGGTGCGGCAAGCCTTGCTCAAATGACCATAGCGTCCACAATTCGCACATAGTCGACAAGGTAAGGTAGGTGGATGGTGATAAAAACAGGTGTTACATTGAGGGTGAGGTCCAAGATAAGGTTTCTTATTTGGGTAAGTTGAGTTGGGTGCTACTTGAGTGATTGGGATAGCTTGGAGGGGTACGGCTTGTGAGGCTGGTTGATTGCGTTGGGTGACAGCGAAAAGTTGCCCATCTCGTTTCTCTTAGAAATAGATTGAGAAGGGGATTGGTTTGGGTGGAGTTTGAGGTTTCAGTTGATGCTTTATCCTTCTTCTTCTCCTCCTTGAAGTCTTTATTCCGTATGCGGTTCTCGGTGAGCTCTGTAGCTAACTCCATTGCTGCTTCCAAAGTTGCAGGTGTGGTACTTATTACAGAGTCTTGAATTTTTGAAGGAAGACCTCGAATGTAGTGTTCGATCAAACGGTATAGGGGAGTGAACAAGTTGGGAACCATTTGATTTAACTCGAGGAATCTCTTGTTGTACGTGGTGTGGTCGCCTTCCTTTTGTTTCAACGAATAGAACTCATCCTCTAATTTCTTGATTTCGCTCCTTGAGCAAAATCGTCTTGTCATGATTTCGTTCAACTCATCCCAAGTCAAAGTCATAGCATCTTCAACACCTCGTTTGGCCTTCTCTGTGTTCCACCATGTAAGTGCTATTCCAAGTAAACGACCAGTAGCATAACGCACTTTGCGATCATCGGGGCAATCGCAATTTAGAAAAGTGTTTTCCATTTCTTCAAACCAATGGAGGAGAGCGGTGACACCTTCAGTCCCTTCGTATTTTGGAGGGTCGCAGGATTTGAAATGCTTATAGGTGCATTTAGTGGTTTTTGGGGGAGGATTGACAATGTTTTGATCTTCTTGATTGACGGGATTAGCGGTAAGGGCTTGTTGGACTTGAACTAATGTTGGGTATTACGGCAGCCATTTGTTGAGAGATTTGAGCAGCCATGCGCTCGCGGGCTTTTCCTGATCTCATCTTCCTACGAGCGAGGCTAGAAGACATCTACAAGGAATACATATCAAGAGTATGAGTTGGATGTTTTAGGGATCATGTGTCGTATTTAGGAATGAACATTCATAAAATAAATTTAGAATGATAAATCTACTACATCCATAGGATGTCTTGGGCTTTGCTCGTAATTGGGCCTTGCATGCCGCCATACTTCACCTTCGTAATCATGTGGGCCCCATGATTACCGGGTTTTTCATATGATTCGCATGTGTTAGCCTGGTTACGTACACTAAAACCCGAAGAAAATCGAGAAATATGTATGTAACGTATGATATTCGGAATGTATCCAGGTGTGGACACGGTGACACCTCAAAGTGGGGTTAGTTCGAACGACGTTTGGTGTGGCATGCTTTGGCCTAATAGGTCCTTCGTACTCTCATCGTTAGTCCCCAGGTAGGCAAACTGGTCCGTTATATTGGATTTATACGAATGCCAACCTAGACAGGACGTTCCGACTACCGGTACTTGTACCCTTACAGTTACTACATGCCCGTCGCAGAACTCACTTTGATGAGATTTGAAAAATGAAAAAATGCGATAAAATCTTGAATAACGGAAGTATGAAGATGATTTGAATATGTGAACATTGAAATATGTATGATGAATGTGTATGTAATTATGTATGTTTGACTGTAAGTATAATTCACTATGTATCACAAAATGTAGTATCAGAAGTGTTTGCATGCATTTGTGTATGTAATAAATATGAAAGAAATAAACATCATGAGTTTGCATCTAACCACATAACAATTAAAATCTAATCAACTATAGTATAGGCTCTAAGGGTCTAATAACCTATCCTATATCCCTATAGTCAAAAGCTCTGATACCAATCTGTCACACCCCGACCCACAGCGGAAAAGGTGATCGGGGCATGATTGGGTTTTCATCAAAGCTCATTACATTTATTATAATGTTTCATATTTATTATTACAGCTTAAAGGAGATCATACAATCTTAATTACAACATGTTCTATACATCTTTCTAGACTTCATTATTTTCTTCTAAGGCATTTTCCTATGTGTTCCTTGCTTCATCCCGTCCACCTGTATCATGTGTAAAAATGGTTTTTGGATCAACAAAAAGTTGGCGAGTGAATCCTATGAAAAACATTTAAACAAGTTTATTGAATTGATAAAATAAAATAAAGTGCCTAACCACATATGAGTAAATGTAGATGTAAATTTATTCACAAAACACTTAATATTAAATAATGCACACACATACAATAATAGATTGTTTTGAGGCACGCGTTGTTCAACTCGTCTCCCACGAGGAACTGATGGGCCTAATGAATGAGTTTTGAGGCACGCGTTGTTCTACGAACTGATGGGCCTAATGAATGAGTTTTAAGGCACGCGTTGTTCAACTCGTCTCCCACGAGGAACTGATGGGCCTAACAGATAATTTGCATACAACTTGACAATATGTAATACATAACTACAAATAATATTTACATTCTATGTTTAGATCATAATATAGTATAGCACGAGTTTGAATTAACGAATTAGTTTAAGCGACACATGATACACCCCAAAACGTGTAATAAAAAGGGGAGTTGTAAGATTCACTCACAGTGGATGCGTTTCTTGGATTGATGAAAAATGCACACGAATTCGGATTTAATCGGCAAGGGAACTAACCTAAATAACATAACGGTTCGGTAAATAAGCAGATTTTATTAATCAATTTTAGTAGGATTTTTGGATATATTTTTGTGAGTTTAAGGCTATTTTCTAACTTTAAAAACGTTATTTTTAAGTATTTTTAATTGATTTTTAAATTAAATAAATAAATAAAAATAATAAAAAAAATGTTGACTTTTGACCGTTGACCACGACTGTTGACCGTTGACCGTTGACCGGTTCGATTGTGAGTATTATGCACTGAGTGAGACTCGAACCTGTGACCTCCCGTACGCGTGCACGCAGCTCTACCAACTGAGCTACGTGTCTAACCCGAAATATTTCTGTTTTTAGTTATATTTATACACTATTTAAGTTAATCCGAAAATCATTTATTTTAAAAAGGATTTAATTGTATCGAATCGGTGCTCTCCACAGGTCTCGAACCCGGGACCTGTGGTTTAGTTCTAACTTGGTAAATATTCCGGTTTTTATTATACTTATCAGCTAACTGCGAGTGGATCCGGTTCAGTTTAAAAAAGAACATTTTTATTACAGAGAATGTGTGTGTGTCAAGGATCGAACTCGGGACGTATGTGTATTGTTTGCACACAGTCCACCGCTGGACTGTGTGTCTAACCCGTTTATAATATCGATTTTAATTATTCTTATAATCATAATAGACTTCATCTTCTTCGTTCAAAACACAGACAACGGTTAAACCAACTGTTTCTTGTTTAATTCGGTTAACGAATGTTATGAGCAACTGAAAGGTATTGAGCAGAAGGGTTTGGGGAAAGAATGTACCGGAACAGGTCGTCTTTTTCAGAACTCTGGCAAGGATCGCCGGCTCTGTTTTGTGAACTTCGGCTGTTAGGACCAATTAACAGTTTGGATGGATTAGATGTGAAATTGAACTACTGAGCAACGATTATCAGTAGGTTTAAATGATCATACCGATTAACAGCGAGATTCTGAAAATTCCTGAAGTTTTCCGGCGAAAACAGAAAATCCGGTAACGTCGTCTGGGGTTGATTCTGGGTGATGGAGTGATGTTAGAATTTGTCTAATAATGGAACGAAACAGAAAAAGTTGAGGTATTTACCGTGTTGATGAAAGTCTCGGTTTTCCGGCGACTTGCAGAGAATTCCGACGAGTGAAATTGATTCAAGAATCGGTGAGATTTTGAGCGAAAAGTTCACCAGAGGCTAGGGTGTGCATTTATAGGGAAGAATCAAGTTGAATTGGGTCTGTTTCTAGTCTCGATTCATTGGTCAGCCGTTCTCTGACGGTTACGACGGATGTCGCGGAACTGGACATCGGTTATAACCGATGGCGTCGTTAATACGTACGTTAAATCAAAAGTAACCGACGATAATTGGCGAAATCGTCGGATTTTCCGGTGTCAGCGGATTTGGGCGCGCTGTTAACTGGGTTTGATTTCCAGTTTTATTATATGTATTAATTGTTTCAATAAATCAACAAGAAACACAAGTGGCGGAGTGGTTGGATGTTGGTGTGTTAAGTCTTTGTGATACTCTCGGCTGACCCGGGTTCGAAACCCGGCATCAGGTATTTAATTTTTATTTCACTATTTTTAATAAATTTTCAAATATAAATTTTATATTCTAATATACTTATTAATTATGTATCGTTTAAAATTAATTTGAGCATTAAATACGCAACGAAATTTTTAATTGGATGTTCGGTTGATAAACGAAGCGGGTTTGGTTAACCCGGTTTTTGACGAATGTTACATAACGGAGAAGACTTGAGAGTTTACGATCCGACAGTTCTAGACAGAAGTATGGGTATAATAGTACTAATTCGGTAGAATGTTATTAAGAATGGAGTAGAAGCAGAATAATAGTAGTCATAAGCGTCCATTCATACTGTAAGAGTAGACATCTTATTAAGCTGGAGAAATTTTGCCAGCGTTTCCCCTTCGGGAACTCCAAAACTTATCAAACTATGAACTCATGACGCTATATATAGACACTTACCCTCGTGCGAAGCGAGTATATTTAACTTCGTACGAAGTGATTTACCTTCGTACGAACTGACTACTTTGTACAAAGAGACACATATACACATCTCACGTTCGCACTTAAGTCGTGCGTTCGTATCTAGTCTATACAATATTCAATACACACTTTATCTAGCCTATTCGTCCAGTGACGGACATAATATGCACCAACAAGACTATACATCTTTTATCGTGACTGAAGAGGAAGAATGTGATTCTGATCATGAAAGAATGTTTCTTAGATCTGAATGTGTTACCGGATGATTTGCTATCCGATGAAGATTTGCTGATTGAGAGAGATTATCGTTTTGCTGATAAATCATTCAGGAGTGTGCGTAAGTGTGATTATGGAAAACGGGATTTCATATTTTCGCGGGTATTCACAGACTTGAAGTTTATCAGTGTGATGTTCGAAGTTTCTGTCAATTGCCGATTGGGTTTTTGAAGATCAGAGGATCGAGCATAGGAGTGCAATAAAACTTAACGCGGATGTGGTTAACGTAGAAACAAAGGGATTACATCGTTCAGTTTTTAAGTTGGTGATTACTCGTGAAGATTATAGTTAAGCAAATCAGAGGAGGTCGGAACCGTGCAAACAACAACCTGAAGAAGGGGGATTATTTCAAGGGGATTTTATTGAAGAATTTGCAAACCCGAATCATCAATCAAGGGGGAATTTGTTGACGCGTTCTACGACATCGACAGATACCTGATTGAAGTTGCACAATATCAACACGACTCTCATATTTCAAGATCAAGATTCGACAATGATGTACAAGGGGGAATTGTTGGTGCATGTTTCGTGTGTCCGCCACTGTGCGAATAGGTTAAATATAATGTGGTGTCCGCCACTATGCGAATAGGCTAAATAGAGCAGGTGTTGAATATTGTATAGATTAGATACGAACATACGACTTAAGTGTGAACGTGAGAGGTGTATAAGTGTCACTTCGTATGAAGTGGTCACTTCGTACGAAGGTAGTCACTTCGTACAAAGGTAACTCACTTCGTATGAAGGTAAATAAGCTCATTTCGCACGAGGGAAAATAAGCTCACTTCGCACGAGGGTAAAAGTCTATAAATAGTGTCGTGTATTCGTAGTTCGTTAAGTTTTGGAGTTCCCAACCAGCTTGTCAAGATGTATATTTCGGTATGAATGGAAACATATAACTATTATTTTGCTTCTACTCTTTTCTTAATAACATTCTACCGAATTAGTTTTATTTTATTCAACTTTCGTCTAGAACCGCCGGATCCTGGAATCTCAATGAAGATGTAAATTGTCATTCATTTGTTTGAGTTGTACAATTAGGTACGAGTGTTGTGTAGTCAATTTATCACCATTTCTTAAAACTAACGTTTGATTTTGAATGACAAGTTTATTCATTTTGTTCTTGATAATTAATTTAAGTATTTTAACGACACACTAATTTTATTACTAAAACTTAAAAGCTTTAGTTATGGACAGCTCAAAGCCTTTTCTTGCTTGCCTACATTACAAGATTTTATGTGAAAAAAGAGCGCATGAGAGGGAGATGAAGATAAGAGCAAGCAACGCTGGTTGAGCCACCAGCGACCAAATCAACCCCAACCTTCGGTGATTTGATTTGTGGCTATTATAACTCAATGAGCAGCAACGGATAGATTTTGTGGTGTAAGATTGTTTTACTTAGACTATAAATCGTTTTCACACTTATTGTATGATTAGAGGAAGCTTGATCTATGATTTCAATTTTCTTTTTTTAGTGATTTGATTGATAGCCATTTAATTTCATCTTTTGTCTTAAGTAAGGTTCCTATTAACTAAAGCAAAAGTATTAGAGTTTTGTATTTGGTTGTTATTATATCGTTGTCTTTGTTTTAATTAACTTTCTTGAGGAATAGATGCTATAGTTGAGATTTGGTTAAAATTTTGCACAAACTCACAAATTTTTAAAGAACAGCTTATTTTGGATGTAAAAAAAATGCAAGAACTAAGCAACTTCTGACCAAAACTCTAATATATAACTTGAACACTTTTATCATATAACTTTTATATGTTTGTACATGTATAATGTTATTCACGTTTTAATTTCATTTGGTTTGGTTGATTAGAATGTTTTCGTTTTATATCTTAATATAAAAAAGGATATGTTAGTACTTTTAATATGATATGGAAATACTGAGTTTCGCGAGGTGTGTTTTGCTTATCCTTCTCGACCAACTATGTTCTTGATGATCTTAAATTATTGGTTGGTGCGGGGAAACGAATCGCTATTCTTGGTCCTTGCAGTTTGGGAAAAGCAACATCATTTCCTTGCTTCAATGGTTCTACGAATCGACCTCGGGTATTAAATAAACGTGATCCTATGTCATTTTCTCAAGCCGGCACACGTCACATTTTTTAGTCGCTTCATTAACCACTACTAAAAGGTCATTAGTTGTTCTATGGCAAGTGAGGCAGTCGCAAAATGTTTCATTGCTAATTTGGTTTGGGTCCATTTTTTAACCATAATCATTTTTCAAGAGAAGGGTGCATATTTGTCATCAAAATGTCAGCTTGTATATTTGTCATTTGAATGCGAGTTCGTGTCTTCAATAGCAAATGTAGCAAATCTCATCAGGTTAGAAACAAACCTGAAACTTCATATCTATACCCACACACACTAATAAAATAAACAACTAAATTTCGCTTTTTCCAGAATCTTTGGAACTCAAATCATAAAGGGCGTACATTTGTTGCATAATAAACAAGTTAAGCTAGAAAAAGGACAATATTGCAAATAATGTTTAGGGTTGATACGTAACTTTGTTTTTGGAGTTGTTGGATGGTTGCTATTAGTTGTTAAGAGAGTCTATATTTCCAATGTTTCTAAAACCGAACCGGTGATCGAACCGGTCACTCTAGTGGTTCACTGGTCAACCCGGTTCAACAGGACGAACCGGTTACGAGAATCGGATTATCTTATATTCAAATTATTATTTAGGAAACATACAAAATATTTTAAAATATAAGTTGCAATTGTATTTAAATAATAATAACCTTATTCTTACATTTTATAGAAAAATGAAATTTATGGGCATAATAAGGCCCACAAATAAAGAGAAACGTTAAACCTAGCATCACTCTACCCAATCCACATTCCTATTTCACTTTCCTTTGTTTTTGTTCTGTATCAAAACCCTACAACATATTGCAGCTGTAATTCTCATGGTATCCACAACATCATCGACAGTTCTCAATTGGTACTTTTTTGGCAGATTTGTTATCTTCAAGCTATTACAACATATGAAACTTGGAAATTGTATCTATAACTACTCGATCTCACCCTTTTTTCGTTCCTACTCCCTCCCCGGTACCCACAAACAAAAAATAAGAAAATGCGACCTGGCCATCGATCGTCGGCTAACGGCTCAACCAGAAAACCACAAGAACTGGTTGGTTTAAGTCAAAAGCGGTTCAGATAGCATGGCTGGACCGTTGGCGACACCGATTCCCGGTTGAACCGGTCCGGCTAGTTCTGTCCGGCTATGAAAACATTGTGTATTTGGACATTCCAAGTTAATAGAAAAATTCCTTCTTTCCCTCTAACTTTTCTTTTCTTCTTCTTTATCGTTTGGATCATAACAGTGGTAAAAGAGCTACTGATTCTGGGAGCTCAGTTACTATTGATCATGACGTGAAATCAGGAAGTGGAGCAAACATTGAAGGCTCATGATAAATAAATTGCAGATCTGAAATCAACAATTTAGCAATATACCACCGCAATCACTACTATAAACACAAATTAAGTTATTTCGAACAGAGCTTCATGAGCAGAGCTAATCAAACGTTTGATTCAGATAAGGGACAAATTTCGGATAAATGTGAACACTACTTCACAATCGATGAAACACCAAAGAACATGAAACTTCGTCGTGTGGTGATTCATTTAGAAGAAGATGTGTTACAGTGGCACTAATTTCTCATGAAATCTCGTGGTGTGACTATATTAGAGCTACCATGGTCTAACTACGTATAATCTATAACTAGCTGACTCTCAAACACAATTTTTGGTGAGGCATTGGAAAATTTGGCATCGCTATGTCAGGAGGAACAATTAGTTGAATATTGCGTTGCTTTCGATAGGCAATTGAATAAGGTAACTTCTTGAAGAATATGTTGTTAGTTTGTTTACCTAGGGCTTAAAACCAAGATTAAAGGGCCAGTTAGAATGTTTAAACCTAAATCCTTACATGAAACGTTTGGTTTAGCTAGTATTCTAAACATGTTTGCTTTGTTTGAGAACATTGCACTTAACGACTTTGGTGGAAAAAAATGGGTCAGCTAAATTAGTTTATGGTGGTGGCTCTTACTCTTGGATGATAGATTGTAAAATTTTAACGAAATAACAATGAAGTTTGAGATTAATGGTCAGATGTGTGAATTTAAGGCATAGAAAATAACAAGTTCTCTTTATGCACTTATGAGGTGATGGAAAGAATGTTGCATAAGCCTTCACAATTGTCTTGTGTTCAAGTGTTTAGGATAAACTTCTACATGATAACAGTAACACCCTTAAGTGTATAGTGATTCAAATATGAAGACGTGTTTGTTATGCTTATTGTTTTGCCTCCTTCCCGGGCATTTGAACACATAATTCCTTTGAAAGAGGGTAGTCAACCAAGGTTATGTCAAAGACCTTAAATATATCTAGCATCATAGAAGTATGCGATCAAAAGAATGCCACATGAATTAAAGGATGCATGTGTAATAAGAGATCATGTCCAATAAATTTGGAGCTCCAACCGTTTTAGTTAAGAAGAAATATGAGCAAAAATGTGTATTGCCTATCGGCGTCTCAATTTTAAAGATATATTTCCATTTCATTTGATTGAAGAGTTGTTAGATGATTTGGGAAATTCTATAATATTTCTTAAGTTGGAATTGAGGTCGAGGTATGATCAAGTGAGAATGTTTAAAGTAAGCATCCATAATGCATCTTTTAGAATGTATAAGGGTTATTATGAATTCCTAGTCGTGTCTTTTGCCTAACAAACACCCCTGTAATATTTCAGTGTTTCATGAATCTTGTCTTTAAGTCCTTATTGAGGAGGTGTGTGGTTGTTTTTGTATGATATATTGATTTACAACAACAATGTGGAACAACATAAGGAAGATTTGAAGAATGTTTTGAAATTATTAATGCACCATCAGTTGTTTGCCAAAAATTCTAAATGCACCTCTGCTGGGTAAAGTTGTTGAGTATTTAGGGCATGTGATTTCAGGTGTAGGGTTTAGTACAAATCCGAACAAAATTATGGCTATTAATAATTGGCCTCATCCTCAAGATGTTAAATAGTTAAGAAGGTACTTAGGCCTTGTGGGATATTATAGAAGGTTTATTAAGGCATTTGGGTCTATTGCTAGACCACTCACTGATCTGTTAAAAAAAGAGGCTTACTAATGACATGATAAGGCTCAAGAAGCTTTTGACAAGTTAAAGACGCTTCTACAAAAGGAATTAGGGCAGTGTTGCAACACCCCAACCCACAACGGAAACCTCAAGGCGTCAAGTGATCGGCGTGTCGCGCCCGGCCAGAGATAATATTTATAATGCCCAAATTAATCTTAACAGTGTGTTAGTGGTAGTAAGGGGTCGAACCACGAAGAGTTTGTGGTTTGCGTATGGACATGATTGATTATTAATGGTTTGTAACAAATTATGAAGCTTGCTATGAAAATGCTTAATTTGTTTGTTTGTTGAAAAAAGGTGTCGGAATGTAACGGCGCTTTTGTTGTAAACTACTAAACTATGATTACGCAAAATTATATGAAAACTTGATTGCTTGATTGACATACTAATGAGAGAACAAGGTTCACACCCGGTTCAACAATTGCAAAGCCTAAGGTTTCTACACATTTTTAGATTGATTTAGTTGGATTTGTCATTAACAGTTTTGATATCACGAGGCTTAGGTGTCAAATTCTATCAACGCGTATAACGGACCGCGATGCACTTCGTTACCTTGGATAAATAAATCCTTTTGAAAGATAAGGCATTACATAAACTTTTTTTGCAAAGTCAAATTTTATAATCACTCGACAATTCACAAATCTAATTCAAATGTAAGACAATTATCAATCAATTCAAATACAACTCAACTTGTCACAAATCAACTAATAAACATAAAAGCAAACCCTAAAACCTTACAAAAGTCTACACCCGTGTGAAGCCCGAGAGGACTCACCGGATGAATGAAACTCGAACACTAACATCTTTAAGATTTGAAGTTGGAAATGGAGAATGATTAGGGTTTATGATTGGTGATGATGATGGATGGATTTGTGAGATGATGGATGATGAGGATTAGGTATAGGACTGTGATGATGAATGATGAATTCGATGAGGTGGATGATTGTGATGGATTGGAATTGAGGTTGGTGATGGTTATTGGCTCCAAGAAAGTGGTTGAGGTTCAAAATTACGTAACTCCTTTCTAATGACCCAAAATTGGGATATAACTCGTCCAACACATCAAAACGCAAAATTCAACGTCGGTGTGCAGAAGAGGGCGTCGCCGACGCCCTATTGGGTCGTCGGTAACGGCACATGGTTTACTAGAAAACTCTAGACGGCTTAAATAATTGCCAACGAGCATTTTTTTCCGATGCGGTCACCCAGAAGGCGTCTCCGACGGCCTAGTAGGGCATCATCGACGGCTTGCCTTTTCTTCACTTTCTGATTTCTTCTTTTCACATTCCTAGTTGATCCCGTTCTCTCCCTGATGCTCCGTAAAGCCTCCAAATAGCTTATTAAACTCCGTTAGACCTTCAAAACACAATTCTAATCAAAAGTAGGTTATTCGAAACCAAAAGTCACGTAAAAATATTAACATAATTATGAATAATCATCGGTTTACTACCACGCATCACATCCCCACATTTGTCTTTTGCTTGCCCTCAAGAAAATATGTTTTTCCCTTTCATATGGGTTGAACAAAAGACACACTTCCCATTCTCGAGACTCAAACTAAGGTCTAATGTCATGCCTGGTTCATAATTTTCACACTTTCAAGATTTTTAACCGTAAAGTGATTAACACATAAAAATGGTAACTCGCCCTTGAAACTAACATATCAAACATATCCCTCACAATGTTCAATCCACTCGGTTTAAAATTTAGCTAATAATGACGAATTAGCAATTCTCACGTAAACACTCAAACCGATTAGAACACGTACCCACATAAGCTTGCAACTCAATCATTCTCCACCACTACACTCAAATAATAAGCACAAGTCAAAAGGTCTTTAAAGGTTGTAACGGGCTAGGCTAAGGGTATGGAATAGGATATTTTAAAAGTGGCTAAAGTGATGAAAATTCAATTCTTATTACATGAACAACTACATTAAACGAACCACAAACATCAAAATACGAGGAAATATTTTTTGCTTTTTATTCAACAAACTATAAGTTCATATTTTGTGCTTTTTCACCACAATTTTCTCTTATATTTCATTCTATTTTCTGAATTTTCGATTTTTTTTCGCGAAAATAAACCACAACTTTACAAAACAAACTAATCCAAAAATCGAATTTTCATCACACGGGTTAAAAATAAAAAGGTTTAAAGGTCAAATGGTTAAATTTGATCAAACGAAAGGTTTAGGCTCAAAGTTGGCGACTAAGGGATAGATTTTGGGTAAGGATAGAATAAATGGTGTAAAAAAGAGAAGGTTTACCTAATGCCTTTATCATTCTTGTGCTCGTATTCAGTATATGGTCTCAAACGCATCAAAAGTTGCAAGTTCCACAATACGTAACTAAGGGCACACTGAAACAAATAAATATATCTATGATATGTATAAGTGGCTCAAAATCTCACATGAAAAGGGTATGATATGTGATAACCACGACACATTAGTTTCTTAAACGGATTATTCCCAAATAACCACCCACTAAATACCTGTCATGTTACTAATCAGAACTTGACAATGACAAAAGACCAAATGAGTTGTGCGATCCCTCATTAACTCAGTTACTTATGCTTTTTAGATTGCTCAAAGAAGGACATTTTTTATTTTTTATTTTTTTGAAATTTTCCCCCATCCCCACTCTTGAAGTAAACATTCTCCTCAATGTTTAGTGTTTAAATGAAGGGTCAAAAATTGCAACTTTTTCTCCCCATCCCCACATTTGAGGTCAACATTGTCCTCAATGTGTAGGAATGGGAGATTTTAAAACGTACAAGGGATGTGACACAACCAACCTCCCAAACTTCACCCCAATCAACATTATACACAATACATTCCACTTATTAACTAACTACTAATCAAAGTTAAAAAGAACCATATGCACCTGGTTTTCGCTCATTGCTCGACTGCTCTTCGTTCTGAAAAGAAAATAGTCGTCCTCAGGAACATAAGTGTACCTACAAGTCTCAATCCTCGTGTAGAAGCAAGCTTCTCACAACTAATAAAACTTATTAGTAAAACCATTTTTTACCATTTTAATAAGGAATTTACCAGATCGTGTTTTATTCAACTTTGATTTTGTGGAAAAGAAATTTACAACAACAACAAACCTAACTCACTTTCGTAGGAATCATGATTGCATTTAGCACATGCAACAAGCTCTTTAAACATTCCGATAGCTCGAGAGGATGAGGAAGGTCTCATGAGGGTTATATAGGGAACACACCCACAACATTCATTTAACTACTAAACAATGTGGAAGAAGAAAGAAAATACATGAAAACTAAAAATGTAAGAAACCAAAATAACTAAAATAATATACAACAACAAAACACATACCTCACCTCATCTCTGATAGCGCTCGTTTGGGTCAACCGACGGGTATGGCTGGTAGGGATATCCGGTAAGGGCTAACATCATCTCGTTAAAATCATTAAGGGGTCCCCCTCCCCCTTCGGTTGGTGGCGGCATTTGCACCGGAATGTAATTAGAAGCGACTCCTTAAGGCCAATTAGGAGCCGGTTGAGAAGGCGTGGTTGGCACTAGAAGATCCTCGTAATTCGTCCTCGTAGTTCATCCATGGAGTGAACTATTGAAAAGGTCAACCCACCTCATAATCCCGTTGATGGTGTTCTTGATCATTGAGGAGATGGGCGTTATTAATTGCCAATTGTTGGGTTGTGCCCAATGTCCTCTAACGACCCTCTTCTAACGTGTTTTGCTCGATATGAAGGAGTCTTCTTCTTGCTCCCTGTGTGATTGTTGCAAAGCCCACCATTCTTGTTGTTGATCCCATTGATCTTGTAGTTTAGCCCGGTGAGCTTCTTCTTGTTCCCAATGAGTTTGTTGTTGGGCCTATAACACTTCTCCACACTTTATTTTTCTTTGCTCATACTCACGGCCCTCCCCAATGGTCGTGGATACATTGTCGTACACATCGTGTTAGCCCCGGTTATAGTTGGTATATGCCGGCTTACGCCGGTTAGTCACAAAAAAAGGGTCACATCAGCAGACATTTCATGGTGTGGGCGGGCATACCTTTGACGAAGTCCCCTCGGACCCGGAGTCTCATCTTCGTTCTCCCCATACAATGATGCCTCAACTTGGCAGAATTAATCTCCTCTAGAGCTTTCATAACCCATAGTGCTTCGTCGGGTAAACGATTTTGTTGCACAATCATGGAGCTGACCAAACGAACATCCGGTATCATTCTTCTTGTATGCTATTCTCGGTTGTCCCAAATATTCATCATGACATTATGCTGTCATGATAATGTCGGCGTTCCTTATACTAGTGCATGAATCACCCGACAATCCGGTGCTTTAACTTTCCCCTGATCCCCGAACCGGACCATGATATTTTCAAAAGAAATAGATAGAAGGATTTTTCCTTCTACTGAAAAATGACTCTTAACAGTGATCCCGCTATCACTGAACAATAGGGTTACGCTAGCCAAACCCTCCAGGTCGACGATGACCATCTTGTTATCCAAAAACTAGGCCATAGTGTAATAAAAGTATGTGTTATCGCCTAACGAGTCAAACCAGGCAATTATGTTCATTGTTTCGAAGGACATCACCATCTACCCTTTCCCGGTATCTCCCACTATCAGCCACATGTTGGGTGGGCCGTCCCTGTTGTGAAACCTTAATGAGGCCAACAACTCATAAACCGTATCTAAATACACCCTCTGTGTATTATCTTCGCACCAATCTAAAACCCGCTCGCAGCCAAGCCTTTTGAACATTTGTACAATCCTAATCCTCCTAAATTCCTTCACATTAACTGCTCTTTCTCCCACAATCCTATCTGAAACAAGGGTCTCAGGTTGCGCCATCTTCCATTTCCATAACCTTATCTCAAGGCGCTTATCATTAAACTTGGAGAGCTCGTTATTCGTATCCTCTTCGCATTGTTCATCAACACTACTATTCTTGAATTTTTCCCAAGCCCAATCTTGTTGAAACAATATCCCATCATTCTCTTCAGCGTTACTTTGTTGTTGCCACTTGTTCGGGAAAAGACCGGAAGATGAACCAGCTCCCAAAGACGTTGTTTCCCCCGTTGCCTTGCTTCTTTTTCTGCTAGCCATCTACAAAACAACAATACTGCTGGTGCATAATGTCTATGTCTTAGTCTTATATCGAGTCTGTATAGGATAGAGCTGAATAGGGTAGGTGTATGAAGTATTTATGTAAAGTTATAACAAGTTCGCCCATGACATGTCATGTTGAGACAAGTTCGGGCGAACTTACATCCTCCATGAGCGAACTTGCATGTATATAAATACCTAGCTTGTAATCCTCATTTGTAACTTTGGCATTTTGGAGGCGAAGCTCTGTCAGTTTGTGCTCTTGACGTTTGATCAATAAAACTGATGATTAACTGATTAATTCTTGTCTATCGGTAAACACGACGTAATATTTCCACTATTATGGACGTTAGATATGAAATTTAGGTTCCTTAGCATCAAGGATCGGTCCTACAAGTGGTATCAGAGCTAGAACAGCCTGATTTGATAGTATCAAGACAATAACACTTCTATTTCATCTCCATTCTTCTATTGTTCTTAACTTTTCCATCAAAAATGAAGAATTCACGGTCAAAATCTTTTCAATTTTGAATATATCATGTAAAATACAACAAAGATAAACCCTTGAAATATTGGAGACCAAATTCAGCCGAATTGATGTCAAATTTTTGAAAAAACCATGTTTTCCAAAACTTGTCCATGGAACTTGTTTAACCAAGTTCGACCGAACTTGTGCTAAAAAATCACTTTTCAAGTGAGTTTTTGCCAAGTTCGCCCGAACTTGAGTTGTTTTTGAGGAAAAGTTTGTCAAGTCCGCTCGAAGTTAACTAATTTTCATTGATTTTATATCAAGTTCGACCGAACTTGATTAATATCAAGGAAATTCAAGTTAAGTTCGCTCGAACTTACAAGATCATAATCAAATCTTATATAGCAAGTTCGATCGAAGTTCAAGGAAGATTTTTCAAAACAAAATAAAATCACAAGTTCGACCGAACTTGTGATTAAAAATCATAATTCTTCATTTGCAACTACAAGTTCGACCGAACTTGTAGTAGACCTAATTGTTTTCAAAGTTTTTGAGTATTTTCAGCGTACACGTCTCGTTTTTCACAATGGATGATATTCAAAGAGCTTTTATGTCCGGAGCTAGTTCGTCAAATGCCAACGTGATCCATCAAGTCAATCTTGATAACGAGATGGGCACGACTGTTAAACCGCCCAAGCTAATGAGCATGGACGAGTATGAAGCATGGAAAGAGAAATTTACATATTGGGTTCAAGCCATGCACTTTGCAGGCTGGGTGTCAATTGAAAGAGGTTACACTGTTCTGGTGGATGAACATCAGCAGGTTCTTGAAAAGTACAATTACTCGACGGTACAGATAGAAGAATACATTGCTGAGAAAAAGATGATCAGTCTTATCCAACAATCTGTCAAAGAAGATATTCTCGTCTTGCTACCAGAATACACAACAGCAAGAGATCTCTGGCACTCACTTCAAAAGAAGTATCAAGGAAGCGTGGAGATGATAAAGAGCAAGAAAGCTCTCATTATGAAAGAATTCGATATCTTCAACATGTTGAAGGGTGAAACCATGAAGCAGATGATCTTCAACATTCGATATCTCGAGAAGACGGAACAAGAGTACATCGACAAGCTTGCAGATGCTCTACCAGATGGAGAGTGGACTACTTATCTTATGGTTCTGAAGGAAAGTGACAAATGGGAATTCTTCAAGCTGTCAACATTTATCGATAAACTCGAAGGTCATGAAATGGAACTTTTGAAGATTGCAAAGTCAAAGAACGCTAATGTTGTTCAAGACATTGGTTTGTACTACTAGAGTGGAATGCAAAATAATATTTCAAGTCCAAAGATTCAGACAGCATTTAATGCCAGTTTGAATTCTTCGAACAATTAACAGCATAATCAGAATCAGTCATATCCTCAATATGATCAAAGTCCACAGTCTTCATTCTCAAGTACTGGTTCAAAGTTAATCAGAATCAACAAACAAATTCTGATTCGAATGTATACAAGTGCAACATCGCAGTGAATTTGAACAATGTTGTTTCAGAACAAGTCGTTAAACAACATATGTCTCTTCTTGCCACTGTTCTGGAGTCATACGAAAGTCTTGTAGCCGGTAAAATTGGAAATCCCGAAATGATGGCAGAAGATTATGACCAAGTGGATGAAGAAGAACTCGAGTTGATGGGTATCAAGTGGTGTTTAGCATCTATCATTCGAAAGGTCACAAATTCGTTGCTCTCACTGGCCGAGATATCGGAAACTCAAGCAACAAACTAGGTTTCGACATGACAAAAGTGACGTGATTCAGATGTCGCCAAAAGGGACATTTTAAAACAGAGTGTAAAAATCCTGAAGCAACAGGAAATCAAAGTCCATTCGGAGGAGGCAATGAGTATTACAAGAAGTCACTTCAGTACAAGCCTTTCCCGAAGAAGACTCAGGTTGAAATTCAAGAGAAACCGAATAGCAGTAACACTAAGAAAGCTATGGTTGCATCAAACGAAGATGACGGTTTCGACTGGAATTCCTACATCGGTAAAAAGACCGGAGTTGCATTAATGCCTGAAATTGTTGAAGATACTTCTGCAGAAGAAGCATCGGCTTTGGAGAATATTCTGCTGGAACAATATCTGCAACAACAACGTGAAGAAGAGGAGTATATCCACATACAGAAGCAAGGAAGTTTATCTCCTAATTCTTGTGAAAATTTTGCAGGTCACTTTGATGGAAGTTCTCAGGAGCAAGTTCTCGAGAAGAAATCAACTGATGAAGTGGTCATTAATGTTACTCAAGAAGTGAATGCCGAAAACCTGAAGGATATTGTCGACAAAGCTTTAATGGAAATCTAACCAAGGTAGGTCCAGAGGTAAATGAAGTTGTCAAAGTACAAGTTATAGAGGTTGAAAAACCTTGTACAAAATGTACCGAACCATGTTCTAAATGTGCTGAAAAATCAAAGATCATCGCTGAAAACAATGTGCATAAGGAACATTGAAATAAGATTATCGCACAATGAAGGAAGCGTATGATAAAATGAAAAATGATTATGGAAGGCTTGATAGAAATAACATCGAACAACATGATACAATAAGGATGTTAAAAGGAACAGTCATGGATAAGCAAAAAGCGATTAATATCTATATTAACACCATTGCTGAAACTAAGCAACAACTCCAGGACATGACAATCGAAACAGAGCGTGTTCAACAACTTTGAGAAGTTACACCTGTAACGCATATGTCATTGATCACATCCTTCCGACAATTCCGCCGGAAGAGAAACCTAAAAATAAAATTGGTAAAGAATACAGTAATGTTCCTCCACCCCTATGCGAGAAGTATTGTCGCAAATCCGCTGATGTAATTTATACTAAAACAAATGATAAACCGACGGAAGCCAAATTTGAAATTCTTAGAACCATTTGGTGCGCCATGCACTGTAATCGATCAAGATGGCAAATTCGGAGCTTAATCTCTTGAGGGTTTCTTTGTCGGATATGCGAGTCCATTAAGAAGAGTATATGTTCCTTCGTTGAGAAAGGTTATTGAAGCACAACACGTCGATTGTTTCAACTATACGGATCCAATTCAAAGGAGAGGTGACGCGTGGTTGTTTAATTATCAAGACCTTTGGAAGTCATTCGACTTGCCGAAAGAACCGTCTGACGAAGAAGTTGCAGTGTTATACTATCTTCACCAGTCAGCAAATCAAGAACAAATTATTAGACCAATTGTGGTTAATAAACCCACGTTGGATTCTTCATCTTCCGGAGCAAGTCCAAGCAATAGCAGTAGTGTTCAAGTTGAAAATACTTCTGAAACAGAAGTAACACCTGCTACACCTCTAGTGAATGCTTCTAAT
Source organism: Scalesia atractyloides (assembly GCA_947069175.1). Classification (NCBI taxonomy): domain Eukaryota; kingdom Viridiplantae; phylum Streptophyta; class Magnoliopsida; order Asterales; family Asteraceae; genus Scalesia; species Scalesia atractyloides. The sequence continues at coordinate 38,729,099 of CAMTDV010000030.1, forward strand.
GAACAAGAAAACACAACAGTGCCCAGTACGCCTCAGAATCAGATCTGATTCAGGTGAAGCACCGACCTTTGATGCTGATAATGAAACTTCATCGGATGAAGAAGTTGAGCAGATTTCTAACATGTTGAATCAATCCGCTAGTCCGAGAAATCAGAACGAAGCTTCAACAAGTACTCCTAATGTTGATGTGAACAGTGATCTGATTGTTTCAAATCAGCAAAGCTCAGTTGATGTTCCAACAGAAGAAATGCAAGTACCATCCTTCAACAAGGACCATCCTTCAACAAATATCATAGGAGAACTACAAACTGGTGTGCGTACACGAAACCAAGTCAACAAAGCACTTAGTTGTTTCTACATCCGAGTTGCACCAACTCATAACTATTGCTACTACTCATGTTTATTTATCAAATAGAGCCAGAGACAGTTAATGAGGCTCTGGCTGACGAGAATTGGGTGATAGCAATGCAAGAGGAACTTTTACAGTTCGAGAAGTTGGGTGTTTGGAAGCTTGTAGACTTGCCACCGAAGTAGAAAGCTATTGATACAAAGTAGGTGTTCAAGTGTAAAAGAGACTATCGGGGGGGGGTTATAGTCAGAAACAAAGCTCGGTTGGTTGTCAAGGGATTCCACCAGCAGGAAGGTATAGATTATACGGAGGTATACGCACCGGTTGTGCGATTAGAGTCTATCCGCATTTTCCTAGCGTTCGCAGCTTGGAAAGAATTTAAAGTGTACCAGTTGGATGTAAAATCTACATTTCTCTACGGTAAACTTCGTGAACAAGTGTATGTCGGCCAACCATCGGGGTTTGTCGATCCACTGAACAAGAACAAAGCATAACTCCTAGACAAAGCCTTGTACGGTTTACACCAAGCCTCGAGAGCTTGGTACGAGACGTTATCGCAACATCTCGTAGGAAATGGTTTTACATGAGGCACAGTGGACAGCACTTTGTTTACCAGAGAAGTTGGATCGCACCTGATTATAGTACAAATCCATATGGACGATATCATTTTCGATTCTACGGATGACAGTCTGTGCAAAGAGTTCGAAAAGATCATGAAGAAGAAATTTGAGATGTCCTCGATGGGCGAAATGAGTTCTTCTTAGGTCTTCAAGTTGATCAGCTTCCAGACGGGATATTCATTCATCAGACTACGTATGTTCACGACATTCTCAAAAACATTGAAATGGATTCTTCGAAGCCGCTTTCGACGCCACTGGCACTGAACCATGGGATTTGCATAGACGAGACGGGATGAAAGTTGATGAAACACTGTATCGATCGATGATAGGTTCATTGATGTATCTAACGGCATCGCGCCCGGACATCATCTATCCTACATGCTTATGTGCGAGATATCAGTCAAGTCCTCGAATTTCACACTTGCAGATAATCAAGCGAATCTTCCGTTACTTGAAAGGTTGCCCAAGCACCGGCCTGTGGTACCCCAAGAACGACAATTTTGATCTCACTAGATACGTTGACTCGGACTTTGGAGTGGATGAAATCTACAACTGTAGGATGCCAGTTTTTGGCACACGTTTGGTAACGTGGCAGTGTAAGAAACAGACCACGGTCTCTCTCTCAACCTGTGAAGCGGAATACATTTCTGCTTCCAACTGTTGCTCTCAAATCCTCTGGATTCAGCAACAGATGAGGGATAATGGTCTGCAGTTTCTTGACATGCCTTTATTTGTAGATAACAAAGCAGCCATCGTTATAACTAAAAATCCGGTTCATCACTCATGTACAAAACACGTTGAAATTCGTTACCATTTCATTCGTGATTGTTACGAAAAGAAATTGGTTCGAATACAAAAAATCCACATCGACGAACAAAGGGCTGATTTTATACCAAATCAATTCCATTAACATGATTTAAATAGCTAACGCGACTTAATGGTATTAAAAATTTGCTTAGAGGTGCGAAAGCTGAGGTTGAATACGGATCGGATGACGAATTCATGTAGTCCGCATTGGTTTGTATGGTTTGTAAATATCTTTCTAGTCTAGTATTTCTTAAAAATCTAAAATCCAAAAATATGTTTTTGAGTTTAGAGGGAGAAATATTTGGGAAAATACAAAAACATATGATAATTTAAAAATTCAAAAAGTACAAAAACATTGAAAAAGAGAAAAAGAATTCGTAGTCACAAAAAGAAAATGATAGTACATCAGTGGATTATCACAGTATGCTAAAGAAATGGAAAGTTTAAAAGTAATAAATAAGTCTTATTGTGGATGTGTCGATAGGCTTAACATGTTCAGTAAACTGTTTTGGAGATATAAACTAAATTTAGCAACTGCTTATTCTTGTGGATTAACACATCTTGGATATATGGACTTAGTACTCCGAAATTTCGTTTGAGAGATTGCCTGATTCTGAGATACGAGGTCTTTATAGATGGCTGATATCTAGGGTATTATACAAGTTCTTCTGATTTTGTAAAAGCAATGGCCTAGAACTTCTATAATACTTTCGCCAAAAATCCCCAAACTGCATGCAATATTGAAAAGAATCGAAAGATCTAATCATTTGCAGTGCTAAAAAGATTCCTTGAGTGGAACACACCTTAAAGACAAGCCTTCATCTCTTTGTCTGTATGGTAGTACTAACCTGAGCTCTCAAGGTCTCGCATTACCCTGATACAGATATCAATTACGCTATATTCACCTGTAAGATGAAATCTAGGGAATCTTGATACGGGAGTATATTCAAGAAGTGGGAACCGCAGATAAGTCAAGTTTCATAAATCTTACCTTAAGATATCTTTAAAAGGTTGAGAAACGTGGTAAAGCTTAAGTGGACAAACATATCGACAATCTAGGTAAACAAGTTTAAAGCTTAAAGTCATCTAAAGGTCAACGGTACTGGTGATATGTCTTAATTAACTGATATGATCCTTTAGACACGAATTCACAAAAATATGTATGTTAATATATTTGTACATAGTTTACTTTGTTCTGTACATAGTTTATCAGCTTTACAGATTAAAACCAAAAAGATTTTCAGTGCGTTTTAGCATAAACTTACAAAAATTCAAAAAGATTTTATTTCTACATTGTTTTCAGCAAACCAATGTTGGAGAACGGGTCTTCGAAGTCTGGTAAGATACTAGAACTGGTGGGAATCTCATTGACAACATGCTGGGAGCTAATCTGTAAAATCTCAAAACTCAAAACGATAAAAAGTTCATTAATTTGAAGCTTTGATTTTGAAAATATCAACAATTTTTTCGTAACGGGTCAAACCGGGGTCATTAACTTGGACTCGGCAGACAAATCGGTTAACCAAGGTCATTAACTTGGACTTGGTCAACTGAGTGGATTTTCATAACTGGTAAAAAGTTGAAAAGTTCAGGGGTTAAAATGAAAATTTTAAAAAAGTTTGAATTTAGGGTTTTGCAAGTTCGGCCGAACTTGCTAAACAAAATATTGTTTCACATCTAAGCAACTTCGACCGAACTTGCAGATAGCTGCTTATCGTTATCTACTAAGTTCAACAGCAAACAAATCCTCTGAAGCGAACTTAAGAACTCTGAGAGAATTTGAGTGAAATTGGCAAAATCATAACGTTATGCTGCCCAAATTTGATTGTTCTTGGTGATTTGCACACCATCTACAATGGCCGAGGTATAAGATCGTTGTTTGAACCGTGAAATGAACCATAATCGAACCTAATGGATCTAAAACTTTAAAATCTGATAGACTTAAGAGTTTCATGAATGAATTAATCTTAAAATTGAAATAAACAAAGTAAATCAACCGTGAAAACTTGTTTAATTTGATTGAAATGGTCGTTGTTGTGTTGATCAGGTTTGGTATTGAAGGAGATGACAAGTTTGGCCGAACTTGTTATCAAGTTCGACCGGACTTGTTAACAAAACTGAATAAGGAGAACCTAATGCATGTTCGCCCGAACTTGGGTTTTTGGAAATCTTATTAGTGTTTAGAGTATGAGTTCGCCCGAACTTATACTTGTATAAAGAACATGTTGTTAAAGCATGTTCGGGTGAACTTGAACAAAACATAATGTTTAACACACATCAAGTTCGCCCGAACTTGATAAAAGTGTTAGAAAAATTTTGTGATTTTTCTCGATAAGCGTGCTAATTGTTTTGCGTCATTTTCAGGCTCAAGTACCAACGCGTGCAATCTCGATAGAGTTTTCTAAGACTCACAACACGTGTATTACGCTCGACAAGACGACCTGTCCATCTTTAAAGGAATACGACAGTACCTTAAAGTTTTTAGATGAAAGCCCTATTCACAGAGCTATCACGGAACGCACAGTGTCATACATATCTCATATTTTCCATTTCTGGATGAATGCAGAGCTTAGTGATGATCAGAAAACGATTAATTCATCAGTACAAGTTGGAAATGAGGTTAAGAAGATTTCTGTAAATGAAGATGATATTCGACGGATTCTGCAATTCAACGACAATGAAGATGAACCAATATTCCTCGACGAGAAAATGGTTAGAGGTTATTTCTTTCGTATGGGCTATAAGGGAAGCGTGAACAAGCCGACGTTAAAGAAAGGGGAAGTGCCAAATCCCTACAAACTCCTTATGCACGCTATTATTCACACATTTAGTCATCGCAAGGCGGGATTAGACGACATACAAGATTATCTGGCCTGTATGGCAACGACACTGACTCTGAAAAAGCCGTTCAACATTACGAAGCTTGTATTTACACACATGTCGAAGAACATGGAGGATTCCAGGTTATGTTTATATCCGAGATTCGTGCAAATGCTGATAGATGAGAAGTACCCAAATATTGCACGAGATCCAAACGATGTATTATACCTAGTTCACCTTGATGAAACGACTGTGAAGAAGTTAATCAAGTTTCAGAAACAAGCATCAGAACCAGTAGCTAAACCAGTTTTGGAGCAATTAAGGATTCAAACTACATTGCGCCGCCTGAAAAACAAATGGAGAAAAGACGACAGTGATGATAAGAAAGAGCTTATTGCTGAAAAGGAATGGTTTAAAGTCTTCAAGCCGAAAGCTAGAAGTGAATGGTTCTTAAAGACAGAAGCTGATAAGCCTAAGAAGAAACGAGCTGCAAAGAAAATTGAAACTATGCTCGTTGATGAAGATGAACCTGAGAATGTTCAAGGCGAAGCAGGTTCTAGTGCAGTTGTAGTTGTTGAAAGTCAAGAGACTGAGAAAACAACACAAGATGATGTTATATCTGCTACTTCTGAACACGATGATGAATCTGACGAAGAACCTATGAAAGAACCTGAAAAGACAGCAACAGAAAAAGAAAAAGAAATGGATGCTGATTTCGATCCAGATCAAGAAAAAGAGTCTGATGAGGAAAGACCAAAGAAGAAATCTAAACGTGTAAAGTCTGCAACTATTTCTTCGATAAAGACTACAGGGTCTCCTCAGACAAAAGGCTAGAGGAAATCAAAGAAAGCCCAAAAGGCAGTCCGCAAAAGATACAAAGGAACGGTGAAAAGCGCAGAAGTTACACAAGAACCTTCTGGCGCACAGGAGAAAGAAGTCACACAAGAACCTTCTACACAAGAACCTCCAGTTGTTGATACAAGTGAAGCTGTCCAGGAGTCACACAAGAACCTCCTGTGATTATTTCATCGGAAGCTGAAAGGCCAGGAGCTACACAAGAACCTCCTGTGTCTGGTTTTGTGGAAGTACCCGTTATTCAATCACCGGTTGCTCAAACGACTTCAAATCTTGAAAGTTCTACTCCAAGGAAGTCAACACCAAAGGCTGCTACTCCAAAGTCAACACCAAAATCTTCAGGGCCTAATATATTTGGTGATATGTATAGTGATCCGATTAGCCTGCAAGATCTAAATGTTTTCTTTCCAGAGACTAATGTTGAACTTCTGGAAAAACGTGTGAAGGTGTTAGAAGAGAAAGTTAATAAAATGAATCAAAGCACAGTTGAAAAGGAAATTCTGGATGACAAAGTGAAGTATTAGAGAATGAACGTGAATATTTAAAGCATTGATCAAAAGTCTGCAAGATGCAAATGAGAAGATGCAGACAGAAATTACAGAGTTAAAGTCAATCCAAGCTCTAAACGATAGAAGATTAACCAGATTGCAGAAAGTTTTATCTAACTCTCTGGGGATTGATTTCATCAAAGAATATGATCGTTTGGATCAACAAGAAGCCAAAGAAAGGTCTGAGAAAGAACTAGCAATGAGTGGTAAAGGAAAGAATGTTGAGGGTGAAGCCCCTAAATCTTCTGAAGCTGTTGAGAAATCTGTTGAAGATGTTTCTAAAGCTTCTGAGTTCGATATTCCAAAGGTTGACGAATCTGTCAAGCCTTCTTATCCTATAATTGCTTCTTAAAAGGATGATGAAGAAGCTGAAAAGGAGGATAAAGATGACTAAGAAGCTGAAAAGGAGGATAAAGATGATGAAAAAAAAGATGATTCAGAATATGAGGATTGGAATGTAGCCGACGATGATGATGATGATGATCAGGGTGGTGTTGGTATTAGAATCACTAAAGCCAAAGCATCAAGTGAATTTTATTTCTCTTCGCTTATGGATGATGAATCAAACAGAATGGATGATAAAAGTGAGGGGGAGTTAGGGCAGAAAGGGCCAACCGATGAGATTGATCTGTTGAATGTTGAAAGATTTGCTAAGCCAGTTGTTGCAGTTCCCACGAAGCCTTTATTGTTAATGCTTGAACATAACGTGGAGGAAGGCGAGTTCATACACAACTATACAAAGGGAGATCTTGCAAAGTTAGTTGATGTTGATGCTGCAGATCTAGAGTTTGATTTCGAAGAAGATGTGTTGAATGTTAACACCTTTGAGCCGAATGATTATCAGTATGTTAGAAGATTTGAGGCTGACGAGTATAATAGAGTGATTGTGGAAGATTGGTCTTCTGATGATGAAACAGACCAAACTGCGAAGTACGTCGGTCTTAATTCTAAAAGTTTTCCTACTTTCGAGGAGATGTACAACCAGCTAGATGAAGACATGCTGAAAGAAAAGATTGAAGAATCTTTGCGTGAAGGAAAGTACCAAAGCCAATGACTAAAGAAGAAATTGCTCAAGCGAAGAAGTCCTGGTTTAAAGAGATGCCTCGTGAACGTAAGTTTCGACGCCCTCTAGCATTCTTTACCAGAGATAAAGACGTTTCATTGGGAGATATCTTGAGTTGGGGTTGGTTTAAAGAACTGAAAGTTTATGCAATCAAGAGGGAATTTGGAGTGCAATACTTCAAATACCTTGCTGATTCATCACCGTATTGGGATGTGGAAGAGCTGGTGCAGACTGTGAATGTTACATACACATGAAAGTGATTGATCAGTTGTTGTGGAAATTGATCAAGTTTGAAGCGGTTAAAGGATTCAGATATTAGAAGCCATTTAATCCTAGTCGTAGAATCAAAACAAACAAAAAGACGGGTGAAAAGACATCACGTTGATAATGAAACGACCGAGGGCAATCGAAAACATGCCACTGATGCCGATTGAGCACGACTCCTATTCATTGTTCAAGTGGTGGCAGATAGATCTATCAACTTGTGAAGCAGTTATTGTTTTAAAGTTTGAAGAACACTTGGATATCTCAAAGGAAAGAGTTGAAGTATTGGGATATCAGGGTATGAGGGGGTTATGGAGAACAATTAGGATTCTTGATCCTACGTGGTTGGTTAACTGCTCCAGAGAAGACATCAAAACCTTGTTCTACAACAAGATTGTTTTTTAAGAACGTGAGAAGGTACAAGCGATGCAATTTCAGAAAGTTGTTAATGTTTGCTATGCACACGAAGTTAATTCAGGAAAGATGTGGCAAACAAAGTGGAGAGATCTAGAAAGAGTAGAGTTTCTGAAAGAGGAAAAGCGTCTTGAAGCGATTCATGAGAAAACTAGGAAGGCAAGTATTAAAAGGTTTCAGCAAATGAACAAAGTGCCTCCTACAGACCAGACGCCGGATCCTAAGCAAGAACGACGAAAGAAGCCGTACAAGAACTTCTTCGGTCGTGTGCGTTAATGTTTATATGATGACAGAGTTTTTGAAGACTGATACAAGACAAAGACTATATCCAAGGTGGAGTCTGTTGGTGCATAATGTCTATGTCTTAGTCTTGTATCGAGTATGTATAGTATAGAGCTGAATAGGCTAGGTGTATGAAGTATTTATGTAAAGTTGTAACAAGTTCGCCCATGACATGTCATGTTGAGACAAGTTCGGGCGAACTTACATCCTCCATGAGCGAACTTGCATGTCTATAAATACCTAGCTTGTAATCCTCATTTGTAACTTTGGCATTTTGGAGGCGAAGCTCTGTCAGTTTGTGCTCTTGACGTTTGATCAATAAAACTGATGAGCAACTCACTAATTCTTGTCTATTGGTAAACACGGCGTAATATTTCCGCTATTATGGACGTTAGATATCAAATTTAGGTTCCTTAGCATCAAGGATCGGTCCTACAAATACCCCAATCAAATTACAATTAACCTTCACTTCAATTCAAACTCAAGGCGTAATACTAATGTTGAATTTTAAAACCACAATTTAAACTTTTTCAAGTATTAGGCTTTATTGTCCATATATCAAAATCATGTCAAATCACTAAGATCATGACAGTTAAACATAGTTCAACATCACATTTACACCTTTTCATTAAAACAAGTGGTTGTAATCACATCCCCACACTTGTTTGATGCCCAATCACTACCAATACAAGCTTTAACCCCATTTAAGCTAAAATATCACAAATTAATCATAAACAACCTACTCTTAAACAGATAATTTTAAAACTTCTGAAGAAATAAACAAACCGTATGATAATCATGCTCAAAATTAAGTAAATTTCGACAAACTTTAGGCTCAAGAATCGCTCAGATTGGTGAAAGATTGACAGAGTTATGAAGGACTAAAGGTTTAGGATTCTTGAGAGTTTTGAGGAAAAGATGAAGTAAAAGATGAAGGATGGGAGTGAAAGATGAAGAAAGGGACCAGGTTCTTATGTTTTTAACTCCTCTTGGATCAGGTTAGGTAGTTCCCAGGTCGAATTTGTGACTAGAATTGAGTTCGGGTGAGTTTTAATGGGTTTGGTTGAAGTGGATTCATATTTATGAGCTAAACTTATTTCAACGTCGGCTGACTAACTACGGGCCGTCGGCGATGAGTCACATAGTCATTGGCGATGCCTTCTCATTTTGCTCAAAAGTGTAGACGGCCTAATGGCCTGTCTATGACCAAACTTACCCGACGCACATTTATAAGACACGTCGGCAACGGCTTGATGCCCCATCGCCGATGCCTTTCCAATCATCTTTTTTAGTAAAATATGGGCAAAATGAGCAATTTTTACAAAAGGAACCTATAAAAATCCTAAAATAGTGAAAAATATTTTTTGTGAAATTTTATGGGTTTTATATAAAGAAACAAAAATTTGTTAACCGAAGCCTACCCCCCCCCCCCCCGAATAATCATGTATTGTCCCTAACATCTTCATGACTCGTTCATGGTTTCCGGAACTTTTCACAACAAGGAGGTTAATATGAAACGAAATAACTATAAAAATAAAGAATTAAACTTGAACAAACAATTTACAAACTCTACAAAATGTTATGGTCCTTAGTTGACCTCATAAGTTGGAACGCTTGCCAAGAAGCTCACCAACTCTTTGTTTGCATCATTCCTTTCCTCGTTACCATCAAGAAACGATTTAAGCCGATGGCCGTTGACCATTTGCTTTGACCCATCCTTCGGGTCCTCGATAGTGACGTCTCCCAATTGCTCGACCGGTGTAACGACATACGGGCCCATCCATTTGCTCTTGATCTTACCGGGAAAGAATTTGAGCCTTGAGTTGTAGAGCCACACCTTTTGTCCCACAACAAACTCCTTCTTTTTTAGCTTGGCATCGTGTTCTCGTTTCATGCCATCTTTATACTCCGAAGCACACTCGTATGCCTCTTCCTGAAACTCTTCCAACTTACATAACTTCAGCTTTCGTTCTAAACCTGCATCATCGTATTTAACATTAACTTCCTTAATAGCCCATAAAGCACGATGAACAAGTTCAACCGATAAGTGACAATTGTTACCGTAAACTAAGCGGTAAGGTGTAGTGCCGATAGCTGTTTTATGTGACGTTCGGTAGGCCCATAAGGCATCCTTCAACTTCCTTGACCAATCCTTACGGTTCGACCGAACGATCTTTTACAAAATTCATTAATGTGCCTATTCGACACTTCCACTTGACCACTAGTTTGCGGGTGGTCTGGGGTAGCTATTCGATGGTCAACACCATATCGTTTCAAAAGTTTTCCAAAGTTAAAATTCTTGAAGTGAGATCCCCCATCACTAATGATAACCCGGGGAACCCCAAATTGTGAAATGATATTAGTTTGGACAAAATTGCAAACTACGGTATGGTCGTTCGTTTTGGTGGCAATCGCTTCGATCCATTTAGACACATAATCAAATGCCACCAAAATGTACAAGTTTCCATGCGAATTCAGGAATGGGCCCATGAAATCAATCGCCCACACATCAAAAATATCAACAACGAGGATCGATTGCATGAGCATCTCATCCCGCTTAGAAATACCCCCTAACTTTTAGCACTCTACACAATTTTTAGCATAATTAAAACCGTCTTTAAAAATAGTCGGCCAATAAAGCCCACTATTGAGAACTTTGTGCCCAGTTTTGTGACCATTGAAATGGCCCCCACAAGCATATGAATGCAAGTGCATTAAAATGCTCAGAATCTCGTCATTCCTCACACATCTTCTCACAACTTGATCCGCATACGTCTTGAAAAAGCACGGTTCCTCCAACTTGTAGTACTTGATCTAAGATAGGATATGCAATCTCCTCCGCCTATCCCAATGAGCCGGTAGATCACCTGTCACCAAATAATTTACAAAGTTAGCAAACCAAGGGAATACAAAAATGTTTAAAATGGGCACATCAGGGAAGGTCTTATTAATCTCTACTCGTGAAGAACCATCCTTTATCATCAAACGGGACAAGTGGCCAGCCACCAAAATCTCGCTACCCTTCTTATCCCGAATCTCCAGGTTGAACTTTTGTAACAACAAAACTATTCGGATCAATCTCGGCTTCGCATCTTTCTTCTCCATGATGTACCTGATAGCAGTGTGGTCAGAATAAATGATTACTTTATTACCCCATATATATGCCCAAAATTTGTCCAATGCATACACCACCACGAATAGCTCCTTCTCAGATGTTGGTTAATTCAATTGTGCATCCGAGAGAGTCTTACACACGTAGTATATAGCAACTGCCTTTTTGTCTACCTATTGACCCAACACATCCCCAATCGCATAGTCACTTTCATCACACATGTTTTGAATGGTAAAGACCAATTCAGTGATTGCAAAATCAGGGCTTCAACCAGTTTCTCTTTAAAAATGTTAAAACCATTTTTACATTATATAATTAAAATCAAACGGTTGATCTTTCAATAATAAAGTACATAATTGTTTTGTTATGTCACTAAACCGCTTTATGAACCTCCTATAAAAACCGCATGACCTAAGAATGATCTAACACCCTTAACATTCGTGGGATAGGGTAAAGTAGAGATAAATTGCACCTTTGCACGGTCAACCTCTATCCCACAACTTAACACAACATGTCCCAACACAAGCCCTTCCTGAACCATAAAATGGCTCTTTTCCCCACTCAAAACTAAAATTTTCTAAGCACATCTTTTTAAAACTTTTTCGAGTTGGTCAAGACATGCATCAAATGATGACCTAAATATTGAGAATTCATCCATTAAGATCTCTAACGACTCCCCCATCATATCTGATAAGATTCTCATCATACACCTTTGAAAGGTGGCAGAGGCATTATATAACCCAAACGGCATTCGCCTAAATGCGAAAGTTCCGTACGGACAAGTAAATATGGTCTTAGCCTGATCTTTTGGATGAATAGCAATGTGATTATATCCTGAATACCCATCTTGGAAGCAATAAAATTTTTTACCCGCTAACTTATCAACAATTTGGTCAATAAAAGGCAAAGGGAAATGGTCTTTGGAAGTTGCGGAGTTCAACTTCCTATAGTCGATGCATATACGCCACCCGGTTACCGGCCAAGTGGCGACCTGTTCACATGCGTCATTAGTAACGACTTGAATGCCCGCCTTTTTGGGACAATCTGCATTGGGCTCACCCATTGGCTATCCGAAATGGGGTAAATAATACCCGCATCTAGCCAATTTAAAACTTCCTTCTTGACCATCTCTCGCATGTTCGGATTTAAGCTCCTTTGTGCGTCACGAGAAGGAGTCGCACCATTTTCTGTGATGATCTTATACATCACCGCTGAGGAACTGATTTCATTCAAATTTGCTATGGTCCACCAAATAGCCGCCCAATTGGTGACCAACACAGCTATCAATTTATCCTCTTACTCCCCGGTTAAGTTAGATGAAATAATGATCGGTGTGTGTTGCCCTCACCCACATAAGCATACTTAAGATGCTTGGGCAACACCTTCAATTCCACCACTTGTGGCTCTTCTAATGACGGCTTCAACTTTGTATCAACTTTTTTTCTGGAAGACTTTCCACTTGGTGTGTCCAAGGGGGTCTTTTTTCTTTCACCACCATCACCTCCATTTTCTTTTTCTCCTCGTCTATGCTTCGATTCGTCTCCGTTTGCAACCTGCCAAACATAAAGCACTCCTTTATTGTGTTTTCCTCTTTGAAACCCATGTCACATAGAGGTATACACGCATCAACAACGTTCGCCATATAGCATTCGTCATTAACTAGAGGATCTGTTAATCCCGAAAAAACGTATAATAGCAACCGACGGTTACCAAAAGTCATGTCGACCATGCCCATTTTGCAACTAATGTGGGCCCTTTTTGTTGCTAAAAATGGTTGATCGAGGATAACTGTTGGTTGCTTAGTTCGGTTCAAAGAGACATAATCAAGTACAAGAACACCGGATAGTAAAAGTGTTTGTGCATATGTCTGTTGCCTACGTCATTATGTATTGAGTCTTAGTGAATAGGGCTTAATCTGTTAGAAATAAGGCGTATTTAAGATTGTTGGAGGCCAATTTCGGTTGAGATGGGTATGTTGATGTCAAGTTCGGCCGAACTTGACTAAGTCAAGTTCGCCCGAACTTACCCTCCTACTAGCGAACTTGCATCTCTATAAATAGGTGCCTTAGTTATTCATTTGTAAGGTGGAGAGATTTTGGCACAGAGACGACAAAGCTCTGTCGGATCCGGTTCGTGAATGTATTGAACTTTAGATCAATGAAAACAACATTTAAATGAGTAATTCTCGTTATTTGGTTAACTTGTCATTAGTTTCCGCATAATTGGACAATAGATAACAAATTTAGGTTCCTGTGCTAATCGTGGACGTTCCTACAAGTGGTATCAGAGCCTGGATACCAAAATTTGCTAGAATCAAGACAAGAATTTCTCTATTTCATCTCTATTCTATCATTTTTCTTAACATTTTCACAAAAATGAAAAATTTACGGGCAAACTCTGTCCAAATTTGAACATGTCATGTAAAATACACTTTGTGGTAAACCCCTGAGAGTTTGGGCATCAAATTCAATCGAATTGATATCAAAAAGTTGAAAAAACTATGTTTTCAAAACTCATTTCCATCGAACTTAGAAGCCAAGTTTGACCGAACTTGACTTAGAAACTCACTTTTTAAGTGATTTTCTATCAAGTTCGACCGAACTTGAGGATTTTTGGGAGAAATCTTTGATAAGTCCGACCGAACTTGCATATATTTCATTGTTTTTCTTCAAGTTCGCTTGAATTTAAGGAAAATTATTGAAGTTGGTTTCAAGTTCGACCGAACATGCGAATTTTTCTTAAAAAAAATTGTAAGTTCGCTCGAAGTGACTCAGGATATTTTCAAAACAAAAAAACATAAGTTCGATCGAACTTGAGATTAAAATCTGAAATTCTTCATTCAATATCAAGTTCGACCGAACTTGAGGTGCTGGTGATAAAACTTGAAATCTTTATCTAAGTTTGACCGAACTTGAGTGATTGTGATAAAATTTGGAATTTATCATATAAGTTCGACCGAACTTGTCTGTTTCTAATCAATTATATTGAAGAGATTTCTTGTAGTACTCATTGTTGCTGCCGAAAGGATTTTGATTTCCACTTGCTTCTTGATTGTTTGCATTCTCGTTTGAAGTGTCCCTTATGTCGACACCTGAAGCATGTGACTTTAGATTTGTCAAATCCGAGCTTATTGCTTGAATTCCCAATATCTCTTCCAGTGAGTGCCACAAACTTTGTAACTATTCTGATGATAGATGCCAGACTCCACTTTATATCCATCAGCTCCAACTCTTCTTCGTCTATCTGATCATAATCCTCGGCAGCCATTTCCGGATTACCGATCTTTCCAGCAACAAGGCTGTCATACGATTCAAGAACAGTAGCAAGAAGTGCTATGTGTTGTTTGGCCACTCTTTCAGGAAATACATTCTTCAAATCGACTGCTATGTTGCACTGGAAAATATTTGAATCAGAATTGGCTTGGCTTGTCTGATTTTGGAATGACGAGCTTGAACTAGCACTAGTATATCCAGCATATGGAGAACTTTGATTTGGAGAAGAATTTGTATTTGCACTAATTGCGGTTTGAATTTTCGGGCTTTGAATCGGAGTATCTTGAACACCTCCTTTATAATAAACACCGACATCTTGAAAAACATTAGCATTCTTTGATTTTGCAATCTTCATCAATTCCATTTCGTGACCTTCTAAAATGTCAATGAAAGATGACAATTTGAAATGTCTCCAGGATGGACTATTCTTTAGAATCATCAGATACGTTGTCCATTCTCCTTCAGGAAGTGCATCGGCTAATTTCTCGATTTGCTCTTCATTAGATCGTTTGATATCATGTCTCCGCATCTGGACCATGAGGTGACAATATCTATCAATCATCTGCTTCATAGTCTCAACTTTGATCATCGTGAAGATCTCGAACTCTTTCTTAATCAAGGCCTTTTTGCTTTTAATCATTTCATCACTTCCTTTGAATTTGTCGCAAAGAGCGTGCCATAATTCTTGTGATGTTTCATATTCTGGCAAAAGAATCAAGATAGCTTCTTTTATTGATTGTTGTATCAAGCTAATCATTTTCTTTTCAGCGACATAATTTTCTTTGTCAGTCGATGAGAACTTGTTCAACGGAAGATCTTGATCACACTCATCCTTTGGCCATTTGTAGCCATCCTCAACTGCAACCCAGCTGTTGAATTGATTCGCTTGTATCCAAAAATTCATAAAATTTTCCTTCCACCCTTCAAACTCGTCCATACTCATTAGCTTTGGCGGTTTCGACGTAGTACCCATTTTTTTTTCAATATTCATCTGGTTCGCCGCAAGAGTATTAGCATTTGATGAAGAAGCCATTTGTGAAACGAACACGTTGATCAAAAAAGACAAAAAGAATTTGGTTGTCAAAAAAGATATGATAGTACATCAGTGGACTATCACAGTATGCTAAAGAATTGTAAAGTTTAAAAGTGATAAAAAAAGTCTTACTGTGGATGTGTCTATAGGCTTTACACGTTCAGTAAATTGTTTTCGAGATATAAACTAAATTTTACAACTGCTTAAACTTGTAGATTAACATATCTTGGATATATGGACTTAGTACTCTGAAATTTCGTTTGAAAGTTTGCCTGATTCTGAGATACGAGGTCTTTATAGATGATTGATATCTGGGGTATTATACAAGTTCTTCTGATTTTGCGGAAGCAATAGCCTATAACTTCTATAATGCTTTTGCTAAAAACCCCAAATTAGCATGCAAATTTTGAAAAGAATCGAAAGACCTAATCATTTGCAATGCTTAAAAGATTCCTTAAGTGGAACACACCTTAAAGACGAGCCTTCATCTCTTTGTCTGTACGGTAGTACTAACCTGAGCTCTCAAGGTCTCGCATTAACCCAAAGAAAGATATCAATTACGCTATATTCACCTGTACGATGAAATCTAGGGAATATGGATTCGGGAGTATATTCAAGAAGTGGGAACCATAGTTAAGTCAAGTTTCATAAATCATATCTTGGAACAATTGAGAAATGTGTCGAAGTTTAAGTGGACAAATATATCGACAATCTAGGTAAACAAGTTTAGAACTTGATGTCATCAAAAAGGTCAACGGTACTGGTGATATGTCTCAAACAACTGATATGATCCTTAGACACGAGTTCACAAAAATATGTTTGTACATAGTTTACTTTCTTTAAATTGCTTTTACAGATAAATATCAAAAATATTTTCAGTGTGTTTTAGTATAAATTTTTTAAAAATCCAAAACGATTTTGTTTCTTCATTAGTTTCAACGAGCCAATGTTGGAGATCGGATCATCGAAGTCTAGTAAGGTGCTGAAATTTGTTCATAGAAAGTTCATTAAACTGAAACTTTAAAATTGAAGAAAAACATTAGTTCAACTACAACGGTTTCAAACCAAGGTCATTAATTTGGTCTTGGTAAATGAAATTGGTTAACCAAGGTTATTAACTTGGACTTGTTCAACCAAGTGGATTTCATATTTGAAATTTTTTCAAATGAACAAAGGCTTAGCCATTGTTAACGGCATTCAAGGTCATTAATTTGAACTTGAATATCTAAAAGAGTTGAAAAGATTAAAAAGAAGATTTAAACTTTGAGATTTTATAACAGATTTTTGAATCTGAAATGTTTATGTGAATGCTAGAAAATATTTAGACAGGAATTAAAGATTGAGGGGGAGTTGATAAAGCAAAGATTGAAGATACCAGAAAGCTTAAAGCAAGGGGGAGAGCTTAAAGCAAAGGGGAGCAGGTCGATTAAAGTTTTATCAAAACAAAGCTCAAGAAAGAGGAAGAGGATATAAAGATCTAAAGATGTTAAAGTTTATTCGAGAACTAAAGATCGGAAGACTTAGAAGGTTTTAAAAGTCTATGACTACGACAACATCCAAGGGGGAGTCTGTTGGTTCATATGTCTGTTGCCTACATCATTATGTATTGAGTCTGAGTGAATATGGCTTAATCTGTTAGAAATAAGGCGTATTTAAGATTGTTGGAGGCCAAGTTCGCTTGAGATGGGTATGTTGATGTCAAGTTCGGCCGAACGAACTTACCCTCCTACCAGCGAACTTGCATCTCTATAAATAGGTGCCTTGGTTATTCCTTTGTAAGGTGGAGAGATTTTGGCACAGAGACGGTGAAGCTCTGTCGGATCCGCTTCCTGAATGTATTGAACTTTAGATCAATGAAAACAACATTTAAATGAGTTATCTTGTTATTTGGTTAACTTGTCATTAGTTTCCGCCTAATTGGACAATAGATAACAAATTTAGGTTCTCGTGCTAATCGTGGATGTTCCTACAAAAATTCCTTGACCTTGACTATTACATCCGTGACTATCCCACGGGGTAGTTTAGGAGTCAAATCGGTTAACACTATGGTGGTGTTTGCCGCTCAAAGTGGACCAAATTCGTATTGGTCATACAAACTACCTGGAAAGATACTCACGCTTGCCCTAAGATCCAAAAGTGCCCTTTTCATTTTAAATTCTCCAACTTGAATGGAGATGATATGCGCCCCCAGATCTTGCCACTTTGGTGGAAGTGCACCCGAAAGAATTGAACTCACCTTTTCAGCCAACTCAAGTTTCTAAGGAAACTTGTGAGTTTGCTTTGGGTGCATAGATCTTCAAGTACTTAGCATATGAGGGTACTTGTTTGATGGCATCTAAGAGTGGTGAATTGATTTTGACTTGTTTGAAAACCTCCCAAATTTCCTCTTGTTGTGGGACACGTTTTGTTACCACTTTCTTAGATGGTCCCAACAAAGCTTCAGGATAAAGGGCGGTATTAAACTCCACACCCTATTCCTTTGCTTTTGGGAAGGGGACGGTCACAAGGGGGTATTTTTGTCATTTTTAGATTTTTATTTTGACCCGTTTGACCGTCATCAACCTCCTCATCACTAACATCTTCCACTACCCTTCAACAAACTAGGGTGGTGGTGACTCAACACCATTATCAATTACTCGACCACTACATAAAGAAATTTTATTAATTTGTACCTCACGTGTAGACTTCGAGTTGGACCCTAGATGCTTAAGGTTCATGGTGGTATCACTTGGCAATGTTCTGCCATTTCCTCGCATTTGGGCCACTTCTTCGGCAAATTGACCCACTTGTTTTGATAAAGCCCCTGCGACTTGTCTCGTACCTCATTCTCTTTTCTTGTCTCCTTCATCATATTCAACATGGCTTCGATCTTTGCAGTTAAATCATCACTGCCACCTTGATTATTCGCCGACCTGCTACTATTACCACCTTGATTGTAACCCCGTTGGTAGTTGTTTTCACGGTTTTGAAACCCTTGGTTATGACCCCCTTGGTTGTAATTGTTGCATTGGTAACCCCCATGGTTACTCCCTTGGCGATTTTGATACGAAGACCCACCTTGATTTCCCGGTTGGAAGTTTGGGTTCATTTGGTTCAAGGCATTACCATAACTACAGTTAGGATGGTTCCTTAACGCGGGTGATAAGTGTTGGAGTTCATGTTATATTGATTCCTTTCTCCAAACACTTGACTCACCTCCTCGGTGGCTTGTACCATGTTTACTTGGAACTCTTCGGTCCGATGACCAATATCCCTACAATCTTCACAAACCGCGAACTGAACCTCCCCTATATCCTTTTTCTTCATGCGTGCCAAGTCTTGTTCTAAAGTGGTAATCCCATCCTTAGCAATTAAATCAAGATCGGGAAGAGACCGGGAAACATGATGATTTTTAGCTCGGTCCACCATACCCACCGCTTTGGAGTTTTTACTCATTCCCTCCAAAAAAATCCTAATTGTCTTCCTTGTGGTTGTTCAACAATGTTCTATTACTTAAGGATAGCAAGTACTTATGGTTTTCCAAATCCAAACCCCTCACAAAACATTTCAACAATTCCCATCTCGCTATCTGATGATGGGGCATTTACGAATCAATTCCAAGCAAGTGAGAGCTTCATGTAGCAACTCTCCCGGTAACTGTCGAAACGACCGAATCTCGGCTCGTGCATCATCGGTCTTGGCTATCAAATAGTATTCGTCAAGAAATACTTGTTGCATTTCTACCCAAGTAAGAATACTACCCGCCGGAAGCGTGAGAAACCATTGTTTTGCCTTACCTTTCAACAAAAATTGAAACAACCAAAGCCTTACTTCATCTTGCGTGAAGTCATGACCCCGATGGTGCCACATATAGCGGAGAATTCCATGCAGATGTGTATAGGGCTCGTCATTGGTCCTACCATTAAAGTGGGGTAGGTTGTGAATGTAATTCGGCTTACAATCAAAAGACCTTCTTCCTTGAACAATGGGTGAACTATTGTCGGTGATTACCTGTATAAACCAACCGTTCACACCTTGAGGTGCTTGTTGTTGCGATTAACGGCATTGAGGACCGTTGACTTCTTAATTACCCAGCCTTCGATTACCTCTTTGATTAACACCATGGTTACCTCTGCCCACGAATTGCAGAATCCGATTACGGTTGGCATAGTTGTTATTTTTATCGTCAACCCGGTTCTGTTGATTGTTGTTTCGTGGTTGAAGGTGATTACCATAACAATCAATGCGAGCGTAATCGTACCCATAATCATCATTGTTCCACAAATAGTTGGCATTTTGGTAGCCAATATCTTCGTCCACAAATCCTCGACCATTATAAAAAATTTCCCACGTTGTTGTCACCCCAGCCGTCGTCTTCAAACCTCTCGTTATAATCCTCACCATCGTTCGAGTATTCTGAGTGAAAACTCACCTGTTCTGGTGATTGATAACCAGGAACGCTATACGGTTCGTCATCGGGAATGTTATTTCTCAATCATCAAGATTGAGAAATCGGGCTTCGTTCGTAAGAATGCCACAATTTTGGTTAGCCCAATGGTTGGGATTAACATTTCGGTTGTTGAGGTTGGGTGGTAACGGGTTCTGGCAATTTTGGTTTTGTGGTGGAGGTGTGGGTGTGCGTTGGTTGTTGTTTTGATTTTGGGTACGGGTTTGGAATGGTGGTGTTGGTGGTAGCGAATTGCAACCGCCCCCCAGTTGGTTATTTTTAATGTTTTGGTTTTAGGGAGGGTAGTTTTGGTATTGGTATTGATGTTGGTTTTCGTTGTTGGGTTGGTTAGAGTTTTGGGGATCCATTTGAATGGGCCCAAATGATGGTGTAGGTGGTGAGTTGGTGTTGGGTTAACTAGAGACAAGTGTTGCCTCTAGTCGAGTAGCTAAATTCCTTCTAACGACCAGCTCGATCTCCGGTTCAAATACCAACGGTGACGTTCTTCTAGAGTTCCGTGTATACATGCATTACCTATAACCTGCAAAGGTAACAAACCCGCATACATAAAAGTAGAAACTATAAAGAGAATTAAGCACTTTAAACCGATATTCACTAATCAACTAAAGTCCAAAACACAAAGCACACAAACTCCCCGGCAACGGCGCAAAAATTTGATCGGGAGTCGCGCCCCGGTCAAAGATAATATTTATAATGGCCAAATTACCCTTAATAATGTGTTAGTGGTAGTAAGGGGTCGAACGACGAAGAGTTTTTGGTTTGCGTATGGACGTGATTAATTATTAATGGTTTGTCACAAATTATGAAGCTTGCTAGGAAAATGGTGTCACACCCCAACCGATGGCGGAAACATCAGGATGAGACGAAAACGAGATTGCAAGAGTCTTCATAACGCTAATTGTGACAAGTATTTATATATTGATTTTACATTGCTTGAAATAATAAACATCAAGTTTAAGTCAATTACAGCAAATGATCAAATAATAAACTTTCGTTTCATTTATAATAATTTAGTACATGATTTGGAAACGAATACAACAAGTTGGAAGTAGGTTACAATACAACAAGCATTAAAGTTTATATCTGTTTTTAGGCAATCCTAGTAGATTCCTTGCATCTTTACTGACATCATCAACCTGGAATACAAAAAACATTGGCGAGCATACAAGTTTGAATATAAGTACAGGAATGAAAACGTTTTACACAACTTCACATGAATAATTATTGTACTAAATAAATGTAAGCATGACATGCGATTTACAAGTGTAACACATATGATAACACGTATGATTTTCAAGTATAACACGAAGGATTACAAGTATAACACGTAAGTGGTATGGATGATTTTAAGTACATGTATTGTCCCCAAAGTGATAAAGCGTAAAAAGGGGATCGAGTATGCTCACATTTTCGCAACGCCTTCTTTGGAAATCTCACGAGGAGTTGAAGATTTGATAATGCGACGCCGAGGTCATCGTACATGAGTAAGCGAAAGTATACGGAAATATTATTATTTATTTTATAAGCTTCACTCGAGTTTTGATATGTTCATTAGCGTAGCGAATGATTAGGAGATAGATATACAAAGTTTGACGACAAACATGGTTGACATATTTATATTTATAATGTATTGACGAAAGACATGATAGACATATTACGTATTTTTTTATGAAAAACAGGCAGAGTTTCCTCTGTTTTTGGACAAACCCGACAACACAAGTTGTCGATTTAATTTCCAAACTCAACATTTTTTTTCAACAATATATATGTAAGTCTTATCAAATAATTTCAACAACAATAAGTATAATTTTCCTCAAAGGCAAAGCGCGTATGACATCACTACAGTGTCCTCGGTTTCGAAAGTTTTAATATTTATCTAAATAGTATAAACAATATGCGGTGTTAAACTTTTACCATGTCTCGTGTCGAAACACTGACCGGGTTTGACTGAGTCGACCCACAGTTGACTGAGTTTGACCAGTTGACTTGTGTTAACTCGAACCGAAACTTAACCAAGACACGAGTCATCTGCACCACCGTGACCCCGAAACAGTTTTGAACCGCGACTGAAACGAATAAACCATAACGTGTACCTGAACCAAAACAACCAAAACCAAAACTTAAGCAAACCAGAACTGGGTTGACTGAAGGTTGACCGGTGTAACACCCCAATCGCGTAATACAACAACACGGGGCGGAAATATCGGGGAGTCACGTTACAAATTGCTCAGCCACAACCGGTACTAAAATTTGTTTCATTATTATTAACATTGCTTTACAGTACAAACAATCCAACAAATTGTCTTTTGATTAAGGAAGTCTAAAGTCCGAATGCATTCCTATGTGTAGCATACTTGAATGATAATCACCCTGAAACATATGTGAAAAAGAGATGTCAACAAACAATGTTGGCGAGTACATAGTTTTGTTGGCCAAGTAAATGGCAAAAAGTTTAGTGTTGCAATACTTCGACGACTATGAGAGTTGTCTATTGAAAATGGACTCTTTGAAGCCAAGGAATGGAAAAAAGATTTAGTATTGCAATACATTATCTTGATTATGAAACTTGTGACAAAATAGTTTTGTATAATATGGTTCATAATATCAAATATTCTGATTTGAAGGCATTTCAAAGTGTTTTGATTTGTTACGGCTCGCTAAACTGGTTTACGCCATTTAACGGGTCATAAACGTTATTATGGGTTTGGATGGTTAATTAGGGCTATGAATATGTTATTATGATGGTTGTAGATGATATTGCTTACAAGAACCCTTGATTAAAAGTAAATCGATTAGTTTTGGGAAAAGTATAAAAGTTGACAGCTTTTTGCGTTGTTTTTGTTTATGTTTTACAAATAGTAAACGATGTCGAAAAATTATGAAAATTTCCAGTCCACTAAACTAGAATATGTTTTACAACTTTCATTTAGAAAGTTTTTCTGTTTGGAACCCGAAAAATGGTCAAAACCGTGGATCTTTACAGCTTATTAAGCTTTGCACAACAGTTTGGTTTAGGATGGTTGGGGGTCCAAACGGAAGTGTTTTTAAGCATGCCATATATTGTTAAAACCGTATTCCCATGTATTTAATAGTAAAGTAAGAGTTTACTTAATTTGGACAAGTTTTGACCAAGTTATGGTCATCCAAAGTCACAACGCAGAATCTGTCCAAAACAGGAAGAACACTTATGTGTTCCGGTTGGTCGTTTTAAAGGTTTTTATGCGTAAATAAAATATAAAACATGGTCTTAGATCATAGATGATATAATATGTAGATTAATATACATTAGGATAGATTGCAAAGCAAAGCATAATAGTGCAAGAATAGTGAATGTTTGTATGAAGACCGAAATATAAACAAAGATCGGTTTTTGATGAACTTACTTGGAAGCAAAAATTCTTCAGTCCCAGTACGCAAGGGGAAAGAAAAAGTGCACGGATTTTTGAGAGTTCTAAGTGAGTCGGTGTGAAAAAAAATGGTGAATAGAAGGTTGGTATTTATAGGAGAGTAAAGGGGTGTAGGTGTCAACATGGGCAAGACAACTGTAAGAATGAAAATGGATGGAGGACAAGTGTTGGCTAGTTTTTATAAACCATGTCTTCAAAATAAGATGTATAAAAAAAAGGTGTGCATGGAAGATTCATCTCTTTTTTTTTATATAAAAACCCATTCTTTTTATATAAACCTTGTTATATTTTATAAAAGTTTGATGTGAGTTTGTGAGTTTTTAAATTTATTTAATAAATAAATAATATTACCCATTGATTATTATAAAATTTAGCAAATAATACCTTTATGAGATGCTTAATGACATATCACGTCTTAAGATTTATAAAAGTTTAAGACACGCGAAGTTTTCGAATGACGTAAGATAAAAACCTCTAACTTTGTTTTGTCGCGTTTTGGCACTTCTAACACCCGTAAACCTCATTTTCAAGCTTCATAAGGATGATAAGGCATAGAGAACTTGAAATATGCCCTGAGATGTCACCGATGTCGGCTCGTTCGGTCGTACGGTTGTGGTTTTCGGTTAATTACGACGAAAATCGTAACGAACGCGCAAATAACCGTAAAATACAAGAATTTAGTGATAAAAAAATTTTGGATGTGCATACATATCTGGATTAAGAAATACGCGAGTCGGCATAGTTTCACAGAATTTGCAAAACAGCCCCTGAGCTTGAATAAACTTGTTTTTCCCATACCGGACCCTTCAAAACTTATTTCTAAGTTATGTGTAGGATATTTATGGTATGTTTAGCTTGTGTCATTGTTCCATGATGTTGCGTTAAACGGGTTACGTTTACGTAATAGCTCGCGATTTCGCTTCTAGAAGAGGCTTAAGGGTTTGAAAGCAAACAAGGTCTGAATTTGTGAAATTGTTTTTGAATATAACCTCGTTTTGATTTTTTAAAATGATTCAAATGTCTCGGATGTCACAGTCTTCCCTACTTTAGAAAATTTTGTTCCAAAATTTATTCGAAGGAGACCATAGAGTGTGTTTGAAACAACTGAAGGATAACATGGCTCGAGATCCCAAAGATGCGGAGCATCGCTTGACGATGGAAATGTTTGGGGGATTCAAGTGTGAGTAAGGGTATTCAAAGTATTCTTAAGGTATTTAAACCTTTAGAAATTGTGAATCTTTAAAAATGTCATCGAGTATAATAAATTGTTTCATCGAGTGTGTAAAAATTGTTTTGTATGGCACTATGTTATACTAAGCTTGTAATGTAAATCCTAAGCAAACAAAATGGGGTGTACATTCAAGCCTGGCCATACGTACACGGTTTCTAATGTCCCACAAGGTACATCCCATGTACCATG
Source organism: Scalesia atractyloides (assembly GCA_947069175.1). NCBI lineage: Eukaryota > Viridiplantae > Streptophyta > Magnoliopsida > Asterales > Asteraceae > Scalesia > Scalesia atractyloides. Next base: position 38,753,812 of record CAMTDV010000030.1, read on the forward strand.
AGCATCTCATGCATAGGAGACAGGTCAACATACCTATGGCATCAAGATCGTCACCTTTAACACCATAATATACTCCCGGTTGGCTCGAAAAGAGTTAATAAATGTACTTGTCTTGTCTTTGCATTCAACAAACAAACAACAAATAATCACATAATGGTCCAAGATAACATAAAATCTTCAAGTGATCATAGTAACGTTCCGAAGAATAACATAATAAGAACATTTATATATAGGAAGTACCATCGGCGTATCCACCGTGGTCTTATCATGTCATACCCTTCCCGTTACCTAATCACTCTTGAATTTATGCCACTATCTTAACAAGGTTCATTATGATTCTCATGTGTCAAACCTCATAATTAAGTGTGCACTCATAATTACTCGTTTCGTCACATGGTCCACATAGCTCCTCTTGTTAAGTAAAGATAACAAATAATAAGGTCGAAGTAACATCTATATCAAATAAACATCGTCATGACACAACATCTGTTAATCGAATATGTTTCATACTAGCAATGATGAACAGTACAAACAATCCAACAAATTGTCTTTTGATTAAGGAAGTCTAAAGTCCGAATGCATTCCTATGTGTAGCATACTTGAATGATAATCACCCTGAAACATATGTGAAAAAGAGATGTCAACAACAATGTTGGCGAGTACATAGTTTTGTTGGCCAAGTAAATGGCAAAAAGTTTAGTGTTGCAATACTTCGACGACTATGAGAGTTGTCTATTGAAAATGGACTCTTTGAAGCCAAGGAATGGAAAAAAGATTTAGTATTGCAATACATTATCTTGATTATGAAACTTGTGACAAAATAGTTTTGTATAATATGGTTCATAATATCAAATATTCTGATTTGAAGGCATTTCAAAGTGTTTTGATTTGTTACGGCTCGCTAAACTGGTTTACGCCATTTAACGGGTCATAAACGTTATTATGGGTTTGGATGGTTAATTAGGGCTATGAATATGTTATTATGATGGTTGTAGATGATATTGCTTACAAGAACCCTTGATTAAAAGTAAATCGATTAGTTTTGGGAAAAGTATAAAAGTTGACAGCTTTTTGCGTTGTTTTTGTTTATGTTTTACAAATAGTAAACGATGTCGAAAAATTATGAAAATTTCCAGTCCACTAAACTAGAATATGTTTTACAACTTTCATTTAGAAAGTTTTTCTGTTTGGAACCCGAAAAATGGTCAAAACCGTGGATCTTTACAGCTTATTAAGCTTTGCACAACAGTTTGGTTTAGGATGGTTGGGGGTCCAAACGGAAGTGTTTTTAAGCATGCCATATATTGTTAAAACCGTATTCCCATGTATTTAATAGTAAAGTAAGAGTTTACTTAATTTGGACAAGTTTTGACCAAGTTATGGTCATCCAAAGTCACAACGCAGAATCTGTCCAAAACAGGAAGAACACTTATGTGTTCCGGTTGGTCGTTTTAAAGGTTTTTATGCGTAAATAAAATATAAAACATGGTCTTAGATCATAGATGATATAATATGTAGATTAATATACATTAGGATAGATTGCAAAGCAAAGCATAATAGTGCAAGAATAGTGAATGTTTGTATGAAGACCGAAATATAAACAAAGATCGGTTTTTGATGAACTTACTTGGAAGCAAAAATTCTTCAGTCCCAGTACGCAAGGGGAAAGAAAAAGTGCACGGATTTTTGAGAGTTCTAAGTGAGTCGGTGTGAAAAAAAATGGTGAATAGAAGGTTGGTATTTATAGGAGAGTAAAGGGGTGTAGGTGTCAACATGGGCAAGACAACTGTAAGAATGAAAATGGATGGAGGACAAGTGTTGGCTAGTTTTTATAAACCATGTCTTCAAAATAAGATGTATAAAAAAAAGGTGTGCATGGAAGATTCATCTCTTTTTTTTTATATAAAAACCCATTCTTTTTATATAAACCTTGTTATATTTTATAAAAGTTTGATGTGAGTTTGTGAGTTTTTAAATTTATTTAATAAATAAATAATATTACCCATTGATTATTATAAAATTTAGCAAATAATACCTTTATGAGATGCTTAATGACATATCACGTCTTAAGATTTATAAAAGTTTAAGACACGCGAAGTTTTCGAATGACGTAAGATAAAAACCTCTAACTTTGTTTTGTCGCGTTTTGGCACTTCTAACACCCGTAAACCTCATTTTCAAGCTTCATAAGGATGATAAGGCATAGAGAACTTGAAATATGCCCTGAGATGTCACCGATGTCGGCTCGTTCGGTCGTACGGTTGTGGTTTTCGGTTAATTACGACGAAAATCGTAACGAACGCGCAAATAACCGTAAAATACAAGAATTTAGTGATAAAAAAATTTTGGATGTGCATACATATCTGGATTAAGAAATACGCGAGTCGGCATAGTTTCACAGAATTTGCAAAACAGCCCCTGAGCTTGAATAAACTTGTTTTTCCCATACCGGACCCTTCAAAACTTATTTCTAAGTTATGTGTAGGATATTTATGGTATGTTTAGCTTGTGTCATTGTTCCATGATGTTGCGTTAAACGGGTTACGTTTACGTAATAGCTCGCGATTTCGCTTCTAGAAGAGGCTTAAGGGTTTGAAAGCAAACAAGGTCTGAATTTGTGAAATTGTTTTTGAATATAACCTCGTTTTGATTTTTTAAAATGATTCAAATGTCTCGGATGTCACAGTCTTCCCTACTTTAGAAAATTTTGTTCCAAAATTTATTCGAAGGAGACCATAGAGTGTGTTTGAAACAACTGAAGGATAACATGGCTCGAGATCCCAAAGATGCGGAGCATCGCTTGACGATGGAAATGTTTGGGGGATTCAAGTGTGAGTAAGGGTATTCAAAGTATTCTTAAGGTATTTAAACCTTTAGAAATTGTGAATCTTTAAAAATGTCATCGAGTATAATAAATTGTTTCATCGAGTGTGTAAAAATTGTTTTGTATGGCACTATGTTATACTAAGCTTGTAATGTAAATCCTAAGCAAACAAAATGGGGTGTACATTCAAGCCTGGCCATACGTACACGGTTTCTAATGTCCCACAAGGTACATCCCATGTACCATGAGCATCTCATGCATAGGAGACAGGTCAACATACCTATGGCATCAAGATCGTCACCTTTAACACCATAATATACTCCCGGTTGGCTCGAAAAGAGTTAATAAATGTACTTGTCTTGTCTTTGCATTCAACAAACAAACAACAAATAATCACATAATGGTCCAAGATAACATAAAATCTTCAAGTGATCATAGTAACGTTCCGAAGAATAACATAATAAGAACATTTATATATAGGAAGTACCATCGGCGTATCCACCGTGGTCTTATCATGTCATACCCTTCCCGTTACCTAATCACTCTTGAATTTATGCCACTATCTTAACAAGGTTCATTATGATTCTCATGTGTCAAACCTCATAATTAAGTGTGCACTCATAATTACTCGTTTCGTCACATGGTCCACATAGCTCCTCTTGTTAAGTAAAGATAACAAATAATAAGGTCGAAGTAACATCTATATCAAATAAACATCGTCATGACACAACATCTGTTAATCGAATATGTTTCATACTAGCAATGATGAACACTACTTTTTTTGCATACCACAAAATTTTGTAGTAGGTTTTTCATTCTAGTACAAATGCAAATATATGTTTCATATTAACCAAACAGATAATATGTATCATATACTAAGCATGAATTTGTCGTAAAGAATGTAAGTATATTGTGAAATTGTTTTGAAATCGTACGCTCGGTATGCTAGGTCAACATACTAAGTGAATAAGTATTGTAGATCATGTACTAAGTATGTCAGGTCAATATACGAAGCAAAATGTATTTGTAATCGTGAACTATACACAATAGCTTAAACAAACCATGTATGTGATGTCATGATAACAAAAGTGACTGTCATAGGCACATAGTATTTGTATAGATTGTCTTGCTGAGATTGTATGAACGCACTAGTGTGCAATCATAATATGTCAACTTGTGAGATTTAGTTCCTAATAAAAGAACAGAATCCTCAAAGTTGGCATATAATTGTATATTACGCACAGCGTAATCACATTGAAATTTTTAAATGGAATACAAATAACAAAAGTGAAGGAAAAACTTCTTGAAATATATATATTGTCATTACAAAACATAGTTGAAATATGTACCTTGTCTTTAGGAAATAAACAGAAATGTAAAGGCTCAAATGATCGTAAGTGCTTGACCATGAGCTTGAGTCTCATTGACCTTGTAGACCTGTCCATTTGTGTTAGCAAGCTTAGGGCAGTGTCGCTTGAGATGATTTAAATCACCACAATTGAAACATGCTCCAGCTGGATAGCGAGGGCGCGCTTGAGTAGGGGCAGCTTGGTTTTGGACGCGACAGGTCGCAGCTAGATGTCCAAAAAGACCACAGATTGTACACTGGCGGCAAGGAGAGTTGGTTGGGTGATGATAGTTGCAACAATTGCACAAAGGTTGTTTCCCACGATAAAACCCCCTAACGGGTTCCGAGTTAATTGGGATTGGTGCAGCAATCGTATAAATCTTTGAAGTTTTATGCTTCTTAGAGTTCTTGGAAGATTCGACCTTTGTTTTATTTGATTCCTCTTGTATAGTTCGTTTCTTGTCTCCCTTCTGAAAAAGTTTTCCTTTTCTAACCTGGGAGTCTGTTAGGGTAGCGACTAATTCCGTAGCCTCCCTAAGCATTGCAGGTTTGCTACCAGTGACAATATCTTGGACTGGATCAGGTAGACCATCAATGTATTTCTCAATGGCTCGATCCAAAGGTGTGACCATAGTGGGGCAGAGTAGGCTTAACTGTTCAAACCGGTTAGTGTAGGCACGGTTTTCCCCACTATCTTGTTTAAGGTGATAGAATTTGGTTTCAAGTAGCCTTATTTCCTGTCGTGGACATAATTCTTTTATCATATGATTCCTGAATTCTTCCCACGTTTGTGCCATAGCTACTTCTGCACCTCTGTCTCTCATGACTCCGTTCCACCAAGTGAGTGCTCTCTTTTGGAAAACGCTCGAGGCGAACTCTACCTTACGCTCATTAGAACACTGAACATGACGGAATGTGCTTTCTATACTCTCAAACCATTATAGGAGCCCAGTTGCTCCTTCAGACCCATTAAACTTGAGAGGTTTAGCCGAGTTGAATTGTTTGTAGTTACATGGCGTAGGAAAATTGTTGTTATTGTTATTGTTATTGTTGTTTTGATTAACCTGGGCCACAATGTCAGGGAGTACAACAACTAGATGTTGAGCGATAATTGTTGCCAGTTCAGCGTTCCAAGTGGCATCACGGTGAGGAGGCATCTTGACGAAGTAATTGTTCAAAAGTCTTGTTCTTGTACTTGAGAAGAATGGTGTTGTGAATTTTTGTTTTAAAATAGGATTTGTTTTGAAAATAAAATTTTGTTATATTTTTGGATGAGAAAGTACAGACCAAGTTAATGGTTGTGTTATAAAATCTTTACCTTTTAAAAGTTATTATTTTTAACGATAAACATATTTTTGATTGAATTTTTTTAAAAATAAAGACATTTTGTGTATAAATTTTTTTAAAATTCTCATCCATATGAATTAAATTTTGAGATTCTGAAAGACAAAAGAAACCACTGAAAATACAATAGGATTATAAACTGTTGTGAGATGAAATAAAATTTGTTTCGAATGTGTTGAATATAGTCATAACGTATTACCGAAGGTAATATGATAGAGCAGTTGTTACGAAAGGAAATTTTTTTGGATATAAAACATATTACCAAAAGTAATATGATGGATTAGTGTCACAAAAGTAGTGGTGTTTAGGACTTATCTGACAAAGTCAAGCTGGACGGGTTTTCATAATGTTTTGAGAAGACATGCTTTAGCCTATAAATGGACACTCACCCTAAGAGTTCCCAGGTAAGAGTGACTGGTCCGATTATGCGGATTTGTACGAACACTCTAGCCTTAGACAGAAAAATCGGGGTATAGGCATCCACCCTTCCAGATTGCATGTGTTCACAGTATTAAAACCCAAGATTTCGATTAAAATTTTTTAGAGTAAAGCATTTTCAGAAATTTTTTGATAAAATGTTTGAGATAAATAATGTCAAGAAACATTTTGTTGAAAAACATTTGAGAAAACATTTTGAGAAGTATTCCAATGAATACGCTTTGAGAAAAAATATTTTGAGGAATACTTTAAGGCAGAAAGCCTAAGGATTTAGGATAAACCATCTAAGGATAGGTGATTTTTGAATCATAGAGTAGTTGTGGCACGAGTATGGATGACGAAGGAGATTAGGATGGAGATCCTAATACTACTCATGTTTGGGTCCCTAGGAAGGTTATAGACTAGGTTAAAGGCATTCTAATAACCTAATTTCCTATAACCAGTGCTCTAATACCAATCTGTAACACCCCAATCGCGTAATACAACAACACGCGGCGGAAATATCGGGGAGTGACGTTACAAATTGCTCAGCCACAACCGGTACTAAAATTTGTTTCATTATTATTAACATTGCTTTACAGTATAAACAATACAACAAATTGTCTTTTGATTAAGGAAGTCTAAAGCCCAAACGCATTCCTATGTGTAGCATACTTGAATGATCATCACCCTGAAACATATGTGAAAAAAGAGACGTCAACAAACAATGTTGGCGAGTACATAGTTTTGTTGGCCAAGTAAATGGCAAAAAGTTTAGCGTTGCAACACTTCGATGACTACGAGAGTTCTCTGTTGAAAATGGACTCTTTGAAGCCAAGGAATGGAAAAAAGATTTAGTATTGCAATACATTAACTTGATTATGAAACTTGTGACAAAATAGTTTTGTATATGGCAACATGATTAATACTAAGTAATTTTTATGCCATTGAAAATCGTACTTTGTTCATTGTAATCACCTTGAATTCGGTCATAAAACTTGTGAGTGTGTTATTAGAAATCCAATCAAGGATTAATAACAACAATATTGACATTTGTCATAACTCGCGTGAGTATTATTAGAAATCAATTCAAAGATTTGAAATAATACTTTGGTTATCCTTCTAAGAATCTAACATATAGAAATATGAAAGAGTTCTACAAGGATTTAGATATTGTGCTTTGAAACAGTCGCACACAAAATCCTAATGTGATTTGGAGAGTAGTATAATAAGAACACTTATATATAGGAAGTACCAGCGGCGTATCCACCATGTTCTTATAGAATTACACTCGTTTCGTTATCTAAATCACAACTAATCACAATAAACACATAATAATCATCTTGGTCCCATTGTCTTGTCATATACGCACTAAAGTACACAGAATCCAATGAAGAACTACCAATTAGTACTTTAAACATCCTACAAGAATCTAACTATGAAGATAGATACATACTTTTAGGATTTAGTTTAGCCACTTGTCTTGTATCATTGTCTTGTCACATACGCATTAAAGTACACAGAATCCAATAAAGGACTACCAATTAGTACTTTAAACATCCTACAAGAATCTAACTATGAAGATAGATAGATACTTTAAGGATTTAGTTTAGCCACTTGTCTTATATCATTGTCTTGTCACATATGCATTAAAGTACACAGAAAAATAAAGGACTACCAATTAGTACTTTAAACATCCTACAAGAATCTAACTATGAAGATAGATAGATACTTTAAGGATTTAGTTTGTCACTTGTCTTGTCTTATTGAATCACAAAATCCTAAATCCTAATGGTGATTCGGATAAGGCTACGAAGGATAATACAATAAGCACACTTATATATAGGAAGTACCAGCGGCGTATCCACCATGTCCTTATTATATTACTCTACTTTCGTTATCTAAATCACCAACAATTCTACACATAAACCATAACCAATGTCTTGTAAAGCACTTCTTAGAAATCTCACTATGAAGATAGAAAGATTTAAGACTGTACTTAAAGTATCCTACAAGAATCAATCTATAAAGATAGAAAGATACTATAAGAATTTGTTTCATGTCCCAATTGTCATGTCTTTGGATAAAGGAATATTACACAAAAATGCACTTAGTAAACACATAATTGCCATACATTGTGAAAAATTGATTACACATATGAATCACCGCAAAAACATTTGAAAAACGTAAAAGAGGGGAGCTAAGTACTCGCCTGGGGTTGCGTATAGATCTTGTTCAAATTATATAACAAAGCTCAAAGGATCAAGAATTCAAGTGTTGAAGTGCTTGCTAGTGTAACGGATAACTACATGTCAGTGTATCGAACTTGAAAATGAGAAATCGGGTAGAATGAGGCATATAAACCAAACAAAAGTTGGATCTTGTATAATATGGTTCATAATATCAAATATTCTGATTTGGAAGCATTTCAAGTTTGATTTGTTAAGGCTCGCTAAAGTGGTTTACGCCACTTTAACAGGTCATAAACGTAACTATGGGTTCGGATGGTTAATTAGGGCTATGAATATGTTATCATGATGGTTGTAGATGATATTGGTTACAAGAACCCTTGATTAAAAGTAAAACGATTAGTTTTGGAAAAGTATAAAAGTTGACAGCTTTCTGCGTTGTTTTTGTTTTACATTTTAAAAATAGTAAACAATGTCGAAAAATTATGAAAATATCCAGTCCACTAAATTAGAATGTGTTTTATAACTTGCATTTAGAAAGTTTTTCTGTTTGTAACCCGGAAAATGGTCAAAACCATGGATCTTTACAGCTTATTCAGCTTTGCGCAACAATTTGGTTTTAGATGGTTGGGGGTCCAAACGGTAGTGTTTTTAAGCATGCCATATATTGTTAAAATCGTATTCCCATGTATTTAATAGTAAAGTAAGAGTTTACTTAATTTGGACAAGTTTTGACCAAGTTATGGTCGTCCAAAGTCACAACACAGAATCTGTCTAAAACAGGAAGAACACTTATGTGTTCCCATTGGTCGTTTTAAAGGTTTTTATGCATAAATAAAATATAAAACATGGTCTTAGATCATAGATGATATAATATATAGATTAATATACATTAGGATAGAGTGCAAAGCAAAGCATAATGGTGCAAGAATAATGAATGTTTGTATGAAGACCGAAATATAAACAAAGATCGGTTTTTGATGAACTTACTTGGAAGCAAAAATTCTTCAGTCCAAGAAGGCAACGGGAAAGCAAAAGTGCAGGGATTTTTGAGAGTTCTAAGTGAGTTTTGGTGAGGAAAAAATGGTGAAGAGAAGGTTGGTATTTATAGGAGAGTAAAGGGGTGTAGGTGTCAACATGGGCAAGATAAGTGTAAGAATGAAAATGCATGGAGGACAAGTGTGGTTGGTTTTTATAAACCATATCTTCAAAACAAGGGTTATAATAAAAAGGTGTGCATGGAAGATTCATCTCATTTTTTATATAAAAACCCATTCCTTTTATATAAACCTTGTTATATTTTCTAAAAGTTTAGTGTGAGTTTGTGAGTTTTTAAATTTATTTAATAAATAAATAATAATACCCATTGGTTATTATAAAATTTAGCAAATAATATCTATATGAGATGCTTGACGACATATCACGTCTTAAGATTTATAAAAGTTTAAACACGCGAAGTTTTCGAATGACGTAAGACAAAAACCTCTAACTTTGTTTTGTCGCGTTTTGGCACTTCTAACACCCTTAAACATCATTTTCAAGCTTCATAAGGATGATAAGGCATAGAGAACTTGAAGTATGCCCTGAGATGTCACCGATGTCGGCTCATTCGGTCGTACGGTTGCGGTTTTCGGTTAATTAGGACGAAAATCATAACGAACGCGCAAATAACCGTAAAATACAAGATTTTAATGATAAAAAAATTTTTGGATGTGCATACATATTCTGGATTAAGAAATACGCGAGTCAGCATAGTTTCGCAGAATTTGCAAAACAGCCACTGAGCTTGAATAAACTTGTTTTTGCCATACCGTACCCTTCAAAATTTATTTCTAAGTTATGTATAGGATATTTATGGTATGTTTAGCTTGTGTCATTGTTCCGAACTGTATGTTGCGTTAAACGGGTTACGTTTACGTAATAGCTCGCGATTTCGATTCTAGAAGAGGCTTAAGGGTTTGAAATCAAACAAGGTCTGAATTTGTGAAATTGTTTTTGAATATAACCTTGTTTTGATTTTTTAAAATGATTCAAATGTCTCGGATGTCACAACCGGGACTTGAAACTGATGTCGGAACTTGACCGATGTCGATGTTGGCGTCGGAGAAACGTGGCCCGAAACCAGAACCCAAACCGGAATCAAACCGAACAGGAACCATGACGTGACTCAAATCTGAAACTCAAGCCAAACCTGAGCCGTTTGATTTGGGACTTGAACCCGAGCCGTCTGCGTTACCGTTACCGGAGTCTAGAGTGAACCATCGTCGCCGCAGTCAACGGTTGCCGGAGATCGGCCGGCTCCCGCAACTGTCTCTCTCTTGCTCATGTCTGCGTCTCTCTCTCACTCTCATTAGCCGTGTGCCGCCGCCACTGGGTGGTGGTCGGCCGGTTGTCTAAAGTGAGAGAAGGGTGAGGGTTGGAGGGTACGGCATGCGGCCTTTGTCAGGGCAGGAGAGAGAGGTTGCGGTGTGAGTTTGTTTAGAGAGGGAGAGGAGTAGGAGGTTGAAGGGTGTGATTGGTGTGGCTGGCCGGAGCACATAGCCGGAGTGTCGCCGGAAAAACATCTCCGGTGACCGGAGGTGTTAGAGAGAAGGATGGTGGCTGAGATGGGGCTAGGGTTAGCAAAATGAGAAGGAAGGGTATAAGGGAGTTTAAATACTTAGGGTTTTGAGTTAGTTGGACCTAAAGCCCATTAGCGATCCAGTCATGCTTCCAAGGCCCGTTTTCGCATTCAAACTTTTATAAATAGTTGTAATGTTTTATTTAAATTTGAAACTATGTAAAACGTTATCGGTAATCGATATTAGTCACCTTCGTTTATCGGTTACGGTAAAAACGCGTAAAATGTATGGTTTGCCGTTTTAAACCCGTTTTTCGATCCGGTATTAACGGTGTTTCTAGAAACTGGAAAAACGAATATGTATTTTCTAAAAATGTGATATTTGAAAATACAAGGCGTTACAAATGGTTAATTTGTTTGTTTGTTGAAAAAAGGTGTCAGAATGTACCGACGAATTTGATGTAAACTACTAAACTATGATTACGAAAAATTAAATGAAAACCTGATTGCTTGATTGAAATACTAATGAGAGAACAAGGTTCACAACCCGTTCAACAATTGCAAAGCCTAGGGTTTCTACACATTTTTAGATTGATTTAGTTGAATTTGTCATTAGCAGTTTTGATATCACGAGGTTTATGTACCAATTGCTATCAACGCGTATAACGGACGCAATGCACTTCGTTACCTCGGACAAGTAAATCCTTTTGAAAGATAAGGCATAAATACACAAACTTATTTTGCAAAGTCAAATTTTATAATCACTCGACAATTCACAAATCTAGTTCAAATGTAAGACAATTATCAGTAAATTCAAATACAACTCAACTTGTCACAAATCAACAAATAAACATAAAGCAAACCCTAAAACCTTACAAAAGTCTACACCAGGATGAAGCCCAAGAGGATTAGCAGCTCACCGGATGAATGAAACTCGAACACGGACATCTTGAAGCTTTAAAGGTGGAAATGGAGAATGATTAGGGTTTATGGTTGGTGATGATGATGATGGATGGATTGGTGAGATGATGGATGATGATGATTATTAGGTTTAGGATTGTGATGATGAATGATGAATTCCGATGATGGTGGATGATTGGGATGGATTGGAATTGAGGTCGGTGATGGTTCTTGGCTCCAAGAAAGTGCTAGAGGTTCAAAATTATGTAAAATGACCCAAAATTGGGTATATAACTCGTCCAACACATCAAAATGAAAAATTCAACGCCGGTGTGTAGAAGAGAGCGTCGCCGACGACCTAATAGGGCGTCAGCGATGGCACGTGGTTTACTAGAAAACTCCAGACGGCTTAAATAACTACCAACGAGCATTTTCTCCAACGCGTCACCCATCGGCGCGGCTTGCCTTTTCTTCACTTTCTGATTTCTTCGTTTCACGTTACCGGTTGATCTCGTTCTCTCCCCGATGCTCCGTAAAGCCTTCGAATAGCTCCTTAAATTTCGTTAGACCTACAAAACACTATTCTAATTAAAAGTAGGCTATTCGAAACCAAAAGTCACGTAAAAACATAAAATTAATTACGAATAATCATCGTTTTTCGACCACACATCATCATGTAAAGTAGACTGTTCAAAACACATGGCATTAATTTAAAGTTGCAATATATTAATCAACCATATTACACTTTTTTTAAATAAACAACCAACACAAAACAACTTGTTTCACCATAAGCATAACAATCCTTTTTGATTGACTATAAGACGAAGGCAAAATATCCCAAATCCTACATGGAGCAAACTTGAATAGTATCACTTATTCATACCTGAAACATATGTAAGAAAACATGGCTCAACATCAAAGAAGTTGGTGAGTAACATAGGTTTTATAGTAAAAGCACATGGTATGGCAATATATGATAACTAATGCAAATGTATTTAACAAGATACGATAACAGGGAGGGGCAAATTTAAACCTTATGCTGACAAATATGAAAATCCATAGAGGTTTAACTAAATGATGTAACGTTTCGTGTATTTTCCGATCCTTGTAATTCCGAGACTTGATCATAACGGGAACTATATTTTATATCATACTTGTTAAATCATACATGCACACTACGTAAATAATCGTGAAACATGTTATTTTATTTAAAACTCAGTCATCAACGAGATCATATTTTTCTCGGAATGATATTCATACGTGTCTATACAATACACATACTTAGATGCACCTTAAAACCCTAAAGACAAAACACAAACACATAATGTGTCTGAATAAATGTCAAAGACATGATATATTTTTACGTAATTTCATATTATAACTTTCGTTTACATTCCCAATCTCCAAGTCCAAATACTCATACACCTTAGTTTACCTTTTCAGGGTAACTTCGGTGTTCCGTCCTTCAAAACCGCTTGCTCACAATTTATGGAAAATCTTCTGTTAGGATCGCTCCTCCACTGCTTAGGAACCTAATTTGTATCTAAAGTCATCGTAAGCGGAATTACGTGAATTGTTAATCGAATACACAAGATTTACTGTTTAAAGTGTCTGTTTATTAGTTCAAAATCATATTACATCGAGAATCCAAACAGACAGGGTTTCGCCATCTAGAATGCAAAGTAACAAATGACAAAGACCCAAGACGTATATATATAGACCACCAAGTTCGCCTGAAATGTGTCATGGCCAGGACAAGCTCGGGCGAACTTGTTCTGCCTATGCACAACTTCAACCGAACTTGTTGTCTTTACAACATAAATATTTCGAATCTAACATTTCCAAACCCTAATCACACAGACTCGATCCAAGACCTAGACAATAGACATCACGTATCAATAGACTCCCCCTTGGATATTGTCGTAGTCTTGATCAGACTTCAAAATCTTCAACCTCTTCCAAAGAAGTTCTTGTAGGGCTTTCGTCTTCGTTCTTGTTTAGGAATAGGCGTTTGGTCAGTAGGAGGTGCCCACTTCATGAACTGAAATCTTCTGAGCCTTGCCTCTGTACCCCTTTCATGTATCTTCTCGAGACGCTTTTCCTCTTTCAAAAACTCTTCCCTTTCTAATTCTCGCCATCTTGACTCCCACATATGCCCGGAGTTAATACCATGTGCATAGCATACATTGATCACACCTTGGTATTGTTTGGCTTGAACTTCTTCACGTTTATTGAAACAAATCTTGTTGAAGAATAAACACTTCACGTCTTCTTTCGAACAATTTACTAGCCACACCGGGTCTAATATACGTGTAGTTCGCCATAACCCCCATATTCTTCATCTTTCAATGCATTCAGGATCTTTTTCTTTAGTGATATCCCACGTTTCATCAGATCGTAACACTTTCACTGCTTCACTTGTTTCAGGATCTGTTTGCCACCGCAGGAAGTATGGATGAAAGTCTTGTTCAATAGGTTTCAGTGGCATATTCTTCATAGCCCTTGGCCTTTTCATCACCAGCGTAACATCTTTAACACCCGTCTTCTTATCAATCTTAACTCTTCGCTTTGGAATAAACGGCTTCCATAATTCAAAACCTCTTGAAGCTTCAAACTTTATAACTCTCCATTGCCGTTGTTTGTTGAATTTCATTTGAAGACTAATGTTTCTCGCTTGCACCAATTCTTCAACATCCCAGAATGGTAACGTCTTTATATCAGTAAGATGTCCGAAATATTGAACCCCGAACTCTCTCTTGATAGCATAAACATCAAGTTCTCTAATCCATCCCAGCTTAGAATATCACCAAGAGACTTGTCTTTATCTCTAGTAAAGAATGCTAGTGGTCGTTTGAACTTTCTTTGAAGCCCTTTTTCATTTCGGCTGCTCAACGACAACAACCTTTTTTATATACCAATCACCTCTTTTTCTGTGAATGTCTTTAACAGCTCAACTTCGTCCCTATCATCTCCGCTACCATCTTTTCTCCATTTGTCATCAGGTGGTGACACATAATCAGGCTTAACTATGGCACCAAACACAGGTTTTGCAATTGGAGCAGAATCTTGTCTCTGAAACGTCTTAAGCTTCTTCAGAGTTGTCTCGTCCATGTGGCTCAAACACAGAATATCATTCGGATCTTTTGCAATGTCTTTGAAATTTTCATCTAACAGCATCTGGACAAACCTCGAATACATCACCAATCTATCTCTGCCCATATTCTTTGACATAAACTTGAAAATCACTTTAAAAAACTTAAACTTCTTGTTGAGCACCAACGATGTCGCCATGCAAGCCATATAATCTTGAATATCGTCTAAACCAGTTTTCCTGTGGCTGAATGCGTGAATAATAGCGTGAATAAGGAACTTATACGGAAGAGGAACACCGCCTTTCTTCAATGTAGGCTCATTCGCATGCCCTCTATATCCCATTCGAAAGAAACAACCTGTAACATCCGTCAAAAACCGGATTTACCAAACCCGCTCCGTTTATTAACCGAACAATCAGTTAAAAATTTCGTTGCGTATTTAATGCCAAAATTCATTTTAAACGATACATAATTAATAAGTATATTGGAATATATAATTTTATATTTGAAAAAGTATTTAAAATAAGGAAATAAAAATAAAAGGCTTCTGCCGGGTTTCGAACCCGGGTCAGCCAGCGATTCAGCAAAGCCTTAACACTTATCCATCAAACCACTCCGCCACTTGTATTCTTTGGTAATATATCCAGACAATTAATTCAAATATCGAAACAGAAATCAAACCCAGTCAAACTGACGCGCCCAAATCCGTTGACGCCGGAAAATCCGACGATTTCGTCAAACGGCGTCGGTTACCTTTGACTCAACGTAAATATTAACAACGACGTCGGTTATAATTGATGTCCAGTCCGCGATACAAGTCATAACCGCAGGAAAATTTCTAACCGACGAATCCAGACGGAAATCGGACTAAATTCGTCAATGTTCTGCCCTATAAATACCCCCTCTAACCTCTGTTAGCTTTTTCGCTCACAATCACACTCTTTCCCGACATAATTTCACTCGCCGGAGAACTGCTGCAACTCGCTGGAAAACCGAGCCTTTCACCTCAGTGCCTTTTTGAACACTCAGAACTCATACCAAAACCACCCACACTCATCTCAAGCTCCCTGAAGACTCTCTGCCGCAGGACACACGTCGCCGGAATAATCTGCTGTCACCGGAGTTTCGCCGGCGAAACAGAGGAGTCCAGTTCGGTATATCTAACACTTAATCTCTCATTCTTTTTATTAATCTTACACGGAATTACTCACAACACACTAAAAGAACTTGATTAAATCGACGAACCAGTCGGACTTTAGTTCTGGTTAAATCCAACGAAGAAGATGAAGTTTCAGTTGTCTATAAGTATAATTTGAATCAAGATATATCTCGGGTTAGACACACAGTCCAGCGGTGACTGTGTGCAAATAAACACGCTTACGTCCCGAGTTCGACTCTTGTCCCACGCACACTCGCCTTAATAAAAATGTTCTTTCTTTTTTAAACTGAACCGGATTCATTTCATATAGATGTTAAGTTTAATAAAAACCGGAATAATAACCAAGATAGACACACAGTCCAGTGGTGGACTGTGTGAACGTTTAATCACACGTCACGAGTTCGAGTCCGGACTACCGCACCGGTTCGGGCAATTTTCAAACTTTTTATATAAAGCAGAAAAGAAATTATTTAGTTTGTATATAAGTATAATAAAAATCAGATTATTTATCAAGTTAGACACACAGTCCAGCGGTGGACTGTGTGTTAACCTAACCCACAGGTCCCGGGTTCGAGACCTGTGGAGAACACCGAGCGAGTCATTTAAATTGTTTTTGAAATAAATGATTTTCGGATTAATTCAATTAAGGTATAAATATAATTAAAAACAGAAATATTTCGGTTAGACACGTAGCTCAGTTGGTAGAGCTGCGTGCACGCGAACAGGAGGTTTCGGGTTCGAGCCTCACCCGGCGCACACAATTACACAGCCTGACCAGTCAACAAGTCAACGGTCAACGGTCGCAAAAAGTCAACTTTTTTATTATTTTTATTTATTTATTTTATTTAAAAATCAATTAAAAATACTTAAAAATAACATTTTTAAGGTTAGAAAATAGCCTTAAACTCACAAAAATATATCCAATCATCCTACTAAAATTGATTAATAAAATCCCCTTATTTACCAAACCATTATGTTATTATATAGGTTAGTTTCACTCGTGGTTAAATCCAACTTTGTGCGTATTCAACATCATCAACCGAACGCACCCAAGGTGAGTGAATCTTACAACTCCCCTTTTTAATTACACGTTTTGGGGTGTGTCATGTGTCACTAAAAATTAACTTGTTTATTTAAACTTGTGCCATACCATATTGTGATCTAAACTTAGATTGTGTATAGTGTTTGTAGTTATGTATTTCATATTGTCAAGTTATATGCAAATCATTCATTAGGCCCATCAGTTCCTCGTGGGAGACGAGTTGAGCAACGCGTGCCTCAAAACAATCCATTATTGTATGTATGTGCATTATCTAATGATTAGTGTTTTGTGAATAAGTTTACATCTATATTTACTCATATGTGGTTGTGCACTTTATTTTATAATCAATTAATAAAACTTGTTCAAATGTTTTTCATAGGATTCACTCGCCAACTTTTTGTTGATCCAAAAACCATTTTTACACATGATACAGGTAAACAGGATGAAGCAAGGAAACTTTGGAAATGCCTTAGAAGAAATCAATGAAGTCTAGAATGATGTTTAGGACATGATGTAATTATGATTGTATGTTTCCATTTAATTTGTAATAATGAATATGAAACGTTATAATAAATGTCATGAGCTTTGATGATAACCCAATCATGCCCCGATCACCTTTTCCGCGGCGGGTCGGGTGTGTGACAGATTGGTATCAGAGCCATGACTATAGGGATATAGGATAGGTTATTAGACCCTTAGAGCCTATACTATAGTTGACTAGATCTTAATTGTTTATGCGGTTACATGCAAACTTATGATGTTTATTCGTTTCATATTTGTTTATACTTACAGTCAAACATACATACTTACATGCACATTCATCATACATATTTCAATGTTCATATATTTAAAACATCTTCATACTTTCATTATTCAAAGATTTTGTCGCAATTTTCAAATCTCATCAAAGTAAGTTCTGCGACAGGCATGTAGTAACTGGAAGGGTACAAGTACCGGTAGTCGGAACGTCCTGTCTAGGTTGGCATTCGTATAAATCCAATATAACGGACCAGTTTGCCTACCTGGGGACTAACGATGAGAGTACGAAGGACCTATTAGGCCAAAGCATGCCACACCAAACTTCGTTCGAACTAACCCCACTTTGAGGTGTCACCGTGTCTATACCTGGACACATTCCGAATATCATACGTTATATACATATTTCTCGATTTTCTCCGGGTTTTAGTGTACGTAACCAGGCTAACACATGCAAACCATATGAAAAACCCGGTATTCATGGGGGCCCACATGATTACGAAGGTGAAGTATGGCGGCATGCAAGGCCCAATGACGAGCAAAGCCCAAGACATCCTATGGATGTAGTAGATTTATTTTTCTATATTTATTTTATGAATGTTCATTCCTAAATACGACCCATGATCCCAAAAACATCCAACTCATACTCTTGACATGTATTCCTTGTAGATGTCTTCTAGCCTCGCCCGTAGGAAGATGAGAGCCGGAAAAGCTCGCGAGCGCATGGCTGCCCTAATCGCTCAACAAATGGCTGCCGTAATACCCAACATTGTAATCCAAGTCCAACAAGCACTTACCGCTAATCCTGTCAACCAAGAAGATCAAAATGTTATCAACCCTCCCCCAAATACCACTAAATGCACCTACAAGCATTTCAAATCATGCGACCCTCCAAAATACGAAGGGACTGAAGGTGTCACCGCTCTCCTCCATTGGTTTGAAGAAATGGAGAACACTTTTCTAAATTGCGATTGCCCCGATGATCGCAAAGTGCGATATGCTACTGGTCGTTTATATGGAATAGCACTTACTTGGTGGAATACAGAGAAGGCCAAACGAGGCGTTGAAGATGCTATGACTTTGACTTGGGAAGAGTTGAAGGAAATCATGACAAGACGGTTTTGCCCAAGGAGCGAAATCAAGAAATTAGAAGATGAGTTCTATTCGTTGAAGCAAAAGGAAGGCGACCACACCACATACAATAAAAGATTCCTCGAGTTAAATCAAATGGTTCCCAACTTGTTTACTCCCCTCTACCGTTTGATCGAGCACTACATTCGAGGTCTTTCGTCAAAGATTCAGGTTTCAGTAATAAGTACCACGCCTGCAACTTTGGAAGCAGCAATGGAGTTAGCTACAGAGCTCACCGAAAACTGAATCCGGAACAAAGACTTCAAGGAGGAGAAGAAGAAGAATAAGGCATCAACTGAAACTTCAAACTCCACCCAAACCAAATCCCCTTCTCAACCCACTTTTAAGAGAAAACGAGATGGGCAACTTTTCGCTGTCACACAAAGTAGTCAACCAATTTCACAAGCCATACCCATCCAAGCTATCCCAATCACTCAAGTAGCACCCAACTCAACTTACCTAATTAAGAAACCATACCTTGGACCTCACCCTTGATGCAACACCTGTTTTTATCACCATCCCCCTACCTTACCTTGTCGATTATGTGCGAATTGTGGACGCTATGGTCATTTGAGCAAGGTTTGCCGCACCTCTCAAAACCAAATCTCACCCCTTCCTCAAAACATGATCCAAACCTATCAACAACCCCAATACCCCATGTTCCCATATGTTCGAGCTTGTTTCAATTGTGGCGACCCTACCCACTTTAGAAACGCATGCCCTCGATTGGTTAACATCATAAACGCTCAAGCTCAATCAAACCCAGTTAACCAAGTAAATCAAGAAAACCCAATCACTAGGCCACCAGCAAGAGGAAGAGTTTTCAACATCAACACCAGTCATGTCGAAGATAATGACGGCCCAAACGAAAACACCCAACTAGTCCCCTTCACCGAAAATCAAGATTCAACTCCAACCGCTTAGTTTTTTTTATGTTTTTCTTTATGTTATCTCAATTCCCCCGTAACCCAGTTATAAATTGGAATCTTAACCAAGGATCCTAATGCAAATTACTATTTCAGCTTATTTATGTTTTAAAGTCACATAGAACTAATCATAACTTACGGATAAAACCAATGAAAATTTGACGAGAATATGGTGGATACGCCGCTGGTACTTCCTATATATAAGTATTCTTGCCAAAGGATCCGAGGCATTATCTGGCGGTTATGAGAAGTTCCATGTAGAACTTAGTATTGTTTTGATTGAAGTTGTTTTATACTTACTGATTTAGCATTTATAGGATCTTATCATTTAAAGAAATTGGATTGTATTCCATTTCTACATAGACTAACCTCTCCATCACAACAAACGAGAGAGGTATTGTCATCATTCAAACATGTATACTATCAGAATTGAGATTCAAGTTTTGGTTGTTGTGGTTGTTTTAGAGTCACATAGAACTAATCATAACTTGCGGATAAAGTCAATGAAAATTTGACAAGAATATGGTGGATACGCCGCTGGTACTTCCTATATATAAGTATTCTTGTCAAAGGATCAGAGGCATTATCAGACGGTTATGAGAGGTTCCATGTAGGATTTAGTATGTTTTGGTCAAAGTTTGTTCATCATACATTTCAGCGTATTTCAATTTCAGAAGTTGAGCTATGTCTCGCTTCCACAATGACTAACCTCTCCATCACAACAAACGAGAGAGGTATTGTCATCATTCAAACATGGATACTATCAGAATTAAGAGTCAAGTTTTGGTTGTTGTGTTGTTGTAGAGTCACATAGAACTAATCATAACTTGCGGATAAAGTCAATGAAAATTTGACAAGAATATGGTGGATACGCCGCTGGTACTTCCTATATATAAGTATTCTTGTCAAAGGATCAGAGGTATTATCAGGCGGTTATGAGAGGTTCCATGTAGGATTTAGTATGTTTTAGTCAAAGTTTGTTCATCATACATTTCAGCGTATTTCAATTTCAGAAGTTGAGCTATGTCTCACTTCCACAATGACTAACCTCTCCATCACAACAAACGAGAGAGGTATTGTCATTATTCAAACATGGATACTATCAGAATTAAGAGTCAAGTTTTGGTTGTTGTGTTGTTGTAGAGTCACATAGAACTAATCATAACTTGCGGATAAAACCAATGAAAATTTGAGAAGAATATGGTGGATACGCCGCTGGTACTTCCTATATATAAGTATTCTTGCCAAAGGATCAGAGGCATTATCAGGCGGTTATGAGAAGTTCCATGTAGGATTTAGTATTGTTTTGGTTGAAATTTGTGTTACATTCACTGATTTAACATTCATATCATCTCGCCATTAAAAGAAATTGGATTGTGTTCTATTTCTACATAAACTAACCTCTCCATCATAACAAACGAGAGAGGAACTGTCACCATTCAAACATGTATGCTATCAGAATTTGGACTCAGATATTGGTTGTTGTGTTTATTTATGTTCTAGAGTTATATCATAGAACCAATCATAACTTACTGATAAAACCAATGAAAATTTGACAAGAATATGGTGGATACGCCGCTGGTACTTCCTATATATAAGTATTCTTGTCAAAGGATCAGAGGCATTGTTAGACGGTTATGAGAAGTTCTATGTAGGATTTAGTAATTTCTTGGTACATTGGTTGTGGCGTTTATTTATGTTCTAGAGTCATATCATAGAACCAATCATAACTTACTAATAAAACCAATGAAAATTTGACAAGAATATGGTGGATACGCCGCTGGTACCTCCTATATATAAGTATTCTTGTCAAAGGATCAGAGGCATTGTTAGACGGTTATGAGAAGTTCCATGTAGGTGCTGTAGTATTAGAAAATTTTGTTTTAGGATATAACCCTATCTTTCCAAACATATCAAAACTCTTACGCATGAAATCATATTTAGTGAATGAACTCTGCTTATCAATATTTTTACCGTAGGCAACAAAAAGCGATTCCTGTAGCAGGGTACTTAACCCTTACAAGGAACGTTACCGCCTCAAACAAAAATTTAAACTCTTACTCTTTTTCTAAGTATGTAACTGTCAAACTAAACACCATCATTTTTAGACAAATATATCACTACTTAAATTTCGGGACGAAATTTCTAAAAAGCAGGGGATACTGTAACATCCGTCAAAAACCGGATTTACCAAACCCGCTCCGTTTATTAACCGAACAATCAGTTAAAAATTTCATTGCGTATTTAATGCCCAAATTAATTTTAAACGATACATAATTAATAAGTATATTGGAATATATAATTTATATTTGAAAAAGTATTTAAAATAAGGAAATAAAAATAAAAGGCTTCTGCCGGGTTTCGAACCCGGGTCAGCCAGCGATTCAGCAAAGCCTTAACACTTATCCATCAAACCACTCCGCCACTTGTATTCTTTGGTAATATATCCAGACAATTAATTCAAATATCGAAACAGAAATCAAACCCAGTCAAACTGACGCGCCCAAATCCGTTGACGCCGGAAAATCCGACGATTTCGTCAAACGGCGTCGGTTACCTTTGACTCAACGTAAATATTAACAACGACGTCGGTTATAATTGATGTCCAGTCCGCGATAAAAGTCATAACCGCAGGAAAATTTCTAACCGACGAATCCAGACGGAAATCGGACTAAATTCGTCAATGTTCTGCCTTATAAATACCCCCTCTAACCTCTGTTAGCTTTTTCGCTCACAATCACACTCTTTCCCGACATAATTTCACTCGCCGGAGAACTGCTGCAACTCGCTGGAAAACCGAGCCTTTCACCTCAGTGCCTTTTTGAACACTCAGAACTCATACCAAAACCACCCACACTCATCTCAAGCTCCCTGAAGACTCTCTGCCGCAGGACACACGTCGCCGGAATAATCTGCTGTCACCGGAGTTTCGCCGGCGAAACAGAGGAGTCCAGTTCGGTATATCTAACACTTAATCTCTCATTCTTTTTATTAATCTTACACGGAATTACTCACAACACACTAAAAGAACTTGATTAAATCAACGAACCAGTCGGACTTTAGTTCTGGTTAAATCCAACGAAGAAGATGAAGTTTCAGTTGTCTATAAGTATAATTTAAATCAAGATATATCTCGGGTTAGACACACAGTCCAGCGGTGACTGTGTGCAAATAAACACGCTTACGTCCCGAGTTCGACTCTTGTCCCACGCACACTCGCCTTAATAAAAATGTTCTTTCTTTTTTAAACTGAACCGGATTCATTTCATATAAGTGTTAAGTTTAATAAAAACCGGAATAATAACCAAGATAGACACACAATCCAGTGGTGGACTGTGTGAAAGTTTAATCACACGTCACGAGTTCGAGTCCGGACTACCGCACCGGTTCGGGCAATTTTCAAACTTTTTATATAAAGCAGAAATGAAATTATTTAGTTTGTATATAAGTATAATAAAAATCAGATTATTTATCAAGTTAGACACACACAGTCCAGCGGTGGACTGTGTGTTAACCTAACCCACAGGTCCCGGGTTCGAGACCTGTGGAGAACACCGAGCGAGTCATTTAAATTGTTTTTGAAATAAATGATTTTCGGATTAATTCAATTAAGGTATAAATATAATTAAAAACAGAAATATTTCGGGTTAGACACGTAGCTCAGTTGGTAGAGCTGCGTGCACGCGAACGGGAGGTTTCGGGTTCGAGCCTCACCCGGCGCACACAATTACACAGCCTGACCGGTCAACAAGTCAACAAGTCAACGGTCAACGGTCACAAAAAGTCAACTTTTTTTATTATTTTTATTTATTTATTTTATTTAAAAATCAATTAAAAATACTTAAAAATAACATTTTTAACGTTAGAAAATAGCCTTAAACTTACAAAAATATATCCAATCATCCTACTAAAATTGATTAATAAAATCCCCTTATTTACCAAACCATTATGTTATTATATAGGTTAGTTTCACTCGTGGTTAAATCCAACTTTGTGCGTATTCAACATCATCAATCGAACGCACCCAAGGTGAGTGAATCTTACAACTCCCCTTTTTAATTACACGTTTTGGGGTGTGTCATGTGTCACTAAAAATTAACTTGTTTATTTAAACTTGTGCCATACCATATTGTGATCTAAACTTAGATTGTGTATAGTGTTTGTAGTTATGTATTTCATATTGTCAAGTTATATGCAAATCATTCATTAGGCCCATCAGTTCCTCGTGGGAGACGAGTTGAGCAACGCGTGCCTCAAAACAATCCATTATTGTATGTATGTGCATTATCTAATGATTAAGTGTTTTGTGAATAAGTTTACATCTATATTTACTCATATGTGGTTGTGCACTTTATTTTATAATCAATTAAATAAACTTGTTCAAATGTTTTTCATAGGATTCACTCGCCAACTTTTTGTTGATCCAAAAACCATTTTTACATATGATACAGGTAAACAGGATGAAGCAAGGAAACTTAGGAAATGCCTTAGAAGAAATCAATGAAGTCTAGAATGATGTTAGGACATGATGTAATTATGATTGTATGTTTCCATTTAATTTGTAATAATGAATATGAAACGTTATAATAAATGTCATGAGCTTTGATGATAACCCAATCATGCCCCGATCACCTTTTCCGCTGCGGGTCGGGGTGTGACACAACCCTTGACCATTCTTTCTTCGAAGCTAATCGGATCATCTTCATTGTCGTTGAATTCCAGAACTCTTCGAATATCAACTTCCGAAACCTTAATCTCCTTATCTTCGTTTCCAACCCGAACAGCGGAAGTAATAACATTTGTTGCTTCATTGTAAGTCGCTGAATTCCAGAAAAAATATACATGTGATCGATAAACAACGTGCTCGTCTGTAATTGCCTTTTTGATTGGAATCCTTCCCATAAATTCAAGAATATCTGAGAAAGCAGCCAGCGAAGGATATATTTTCTCATCCAGAGAAACGCATGTATTGTGGAACTTCGAAAACGACAGCTGAATGTTCTGCGGACATGAAAAATCAAATAATTAGACAATTTTCACAATTTTTCAACATAAAACATCAAGTTCGGGCGAACTTGATATACCAAAAGCATTACAATTTTCAACAACTTCGCTCGAACATGTCATTTACACAATTTTATTTTGAAGTTAAACAAGTTCAGGCGAACTTGTTATGCATACAAATTTTGAAAGATTTACAACAAGTTTGGGCGAACTTGTTGTATTTTCAGTTTTTATTCAGGTTTTGGACAACTTCGCCCGAAGTTGATGTAAATCAGCTTCAACAAGTTCGGGAGAACTTGTCATCTTCCCCAACATAACCTGCAATATAACAAACACAGTCCAATGTTCAAATTTTTTATTCGATTATGTTATTAACATGTTTATAAACAATTTTCACCGTTCAATTTGTTCAAACAACCCTAGATCTACTTGATTTTAACAGGTTTAAGTCCAAACAGTTCAAATCGATCAATTTAATGGTTGTTTTAATAATTTTATATCTCGGCCATGATTATAAGTGTGAAAATCACTTATAATAGGTCTAAATTTGGACAGCACAACGTTACTAAGATTGCAAAATCACAAATCTCTCAAATCGCACTCAAGTTCGCTCGAAGATGAAAATGTCTGATAAAATGAGATTTGAAGCGAACTTGATTATTTATACACGGACAAGTCCGGGCGAACTTGTCAAAAATTTCAACAATATCTTCACAACAACTTCGCTCGAAGTTGTCTTATAATGTTGCAATTTTATAGCTAGCAACTTCGGCCGAACTTGTTCAGGATCAATTTGAATTTTTCAACTTTCTACACTTTAGACCCTGAACTTTCACATGTTTACCAGTTATGAAAATCCACTCAATTGACCAAGTCCAAGTTAATGACCTTGGTTAACCGATTTGTTTGCCGAGTCCAAGTTAATGACCTCGGTTTGACCCGTTATGAACAAACTGATGTTTTCTTCAAATTAAAGTTTCAAATTAATGAACTTTTCATCGTTTTTCATGTATTTTGATTTTACAGATTAGCTCCCAACCGTTGTCAAACAGATTCCCAACAACTTGCACCATTTCGAACTTCGAATATCCGCTTCCATCATTGGTTGTTGAAAACAAAGTAGAAACAAAATCTTTTTGAATTTTCGAAAGTTTATGCTAAAACACACTAAAAATCTTTTTGGGTTTAAATCTGAAATCAAATAAACTATGTAAAAACATATTTACAGACATATTTTTTTTGTGAATTCATGTCTAGGGATCATATCAGTTGAATGAGACTTATCACCGATACCGTTGACCTTTTGACGACTTTAAGCTTTAAACTTGTTTACCTAGATTGTCGATATGTTTGTCCACTTAAACTTCAACACATTTCTCAACTGTTTCAACATATCTTAGTTAGAATTATGAAACTTGACTCAACTATGGTTCCCATCTCAGAATATACTCCCGTATCAAGATTCCCTAGATTTCATCTTACAAGTGAGTATAGCGTAATTGATATCTGTATCTGGGTTATGCGAAGCCTTGAGAGCTCAGGTTAATACCACCGTATCGACAAAGAGATGAAGGCTCGACTTTAAGGTGTGCTCTAAAATTGGAATCTTTTAAGCACAGCAATTGATTAGATCTTTCGATTCTTTCAATTTTGCTACAGTTTAGGGGTGTTTTAGCAAAAGTATTATAGAAGTTCTAGGCCATTGCTTCCGCAAAATCAGAAGAACTTGTATAATACCCCAGATATCAATCATCTATAAAGACCTCGTATCTCAGAATCAGGCAATCTCTCAAACGAAATTTTGGGGTACTAAGTCCATATATCCGAGAGATGTTAATCCACGAGTTTAAGCAGTTGTTAAATCTAGTTTATATCCCGGAAACAATTTACTGAACGTGTAAAGCCTATCGACACATCCATAGTAAGACTTTTTTAAACTTTTTTAAACTTTACAAATCCTTAGCATACTGTGATAGTCCACTAATGTACTATCATTTCCTTTTTGACACAAAATTCTTTTTGTCTTTTTCATGTTTTTGTACTTTTTGGTTTTTCATATGTTTTTGTATTTTCTGCTTTCATTTCTCCCCCTAAAATTAAAAACATATTTTTGAATTTTAGTTTTTTTTTCAAAAAAATCTAATAAAAAAAGATAACAAACCAATTAGGATCACGAGAACTAGTCGTCCGATCCATATTCAACATTTGCTTCTACACCGGTTAGGATCGCTCCTCCACTGCTTAGGAACCTAATTTGTATTTAAAGTCATCGTAAGCGGAAATTACGTGAATTGTTAATCGAATACATAAGACTTACTGTTTAAAGTGTATGTTTATTAGTTCAAAATCATATTACATCGAGAATCCAAACAGACAGAGCTTCGCTGTCTAGAATGCAAAGTTACAAATGACAAAGACCCAAGACATATATATATATATATATATATATATATATATATATATAGAGAGAGAGAGAGAGAGAGAGAGACCACCAAGTTCGCCTGAAATGTGTCATGGCTAAGACAAGTTCGGGCGAACTTGTCCTGCCTATGCACAACTTCGCCGAACTTGTTGTCTTTACGACATAAATATTTCAAATCTAACATTTCCAATCCCTAATCACACAGACTCGATCCAAGACCTAGACAATAGACATCATGTATCAACATCTTCGCAAACCGTGAGTTCATACTTGACCCATTTTACGCTTTAAACACTATATGGGTTGCAACATGTATCTGTATTAAAATCACAAACACACATACAATCATTCTTATGCAAACACTCAATCCTTAAACATGCTTACTTGTTATGCTACTTGTTTATACATACTAGGACAATCTTATGCATGCTATCTATCATTAACTTTAAAAAACCTACTTTAACATGTATAGCGCTATAGGATTTAGCACACCGCCCCATTTGTTGGGTCATTGTTAAGTATTCAATCTTTACAGTCTTATTCATTTCGGTGATAAGGTTACGCTAGTGGAAAGTTTGGATTGATATTTAGTCTTGCATGCTTGTATGATTATATGACTTAGTATACAATTAACATATGGATTTGAGATTTTAGTCATCCTTATGTTATGTAGACAAACTAATATGCTCACCGTCATAATTTTTTGTTGACGAATATTTAAAACATGTTGTAGGAAATATTTGATGATGATTACAACAAGAAATATACTTAGGGTGGATTAGAAACTCACCCAACTTTATTTATGTATTTTGTTGTTTTAGTATGAAATCCCACTTGTTGTACTTCTTTTCTTTAAACAATGTAACGTGTTATATGATGAAATGAAATTAAAATTCGAATTTTAATATATTGTCACAACTTTAGCGTCATATTGTCTTTGAGCAATCTATTACATCCCGCCACGATATTTCGGCCATCGGTTGCGGTGTGACAATTGAGTAGAAAAACCTAAAGATTTCCAAGTCCAAAAATACCGGTTCTATCATTCCACACTTCCCAAAATGCACAACAATGTAATGAGCATCAACAAACCAAATGGAAGTGAAGATGGGTCGTCACCGTATAGCGCTATAACATACTACCGTTTAGCTTTATTACAGTTAGTGAATGCACATGTGGAGTTAACCAAACAAGTTTCACATAAAGGCATTTTTAACCATTTAGCTATAAAATATTGATTAGCAAATGAATAAGCATATGTTTCAGCCCAAAAATAAAAAGGTTAAAACGGGGACTATGTACTCTCTTTGATCTGTTGGTAAGTGATCTACACACAAAGGTGTTATGGTTGATTGCTATATGATCCATACAAGATTGTTAAGGTTGATAAGTCATCTACGCGAACGCTTTATGACGAGCAAAACCATAATTATATCAAGGAAACCTTCAATATTATAGAGTTGGAGAACTAAATTTCATTGCATTCGCCTCGATAAGTTCGTTATTTAGATTCTCGCATATTGAGTTCATTGTAAGATATTTATTTATTTATTTTTATAAGATAACTCATTTTAATGATTTAAACCATATTAACCAAGAAAGAATAACGGTATATAAACCATATAAATCGTGTGTTTGAAATTACCAATGATCTGTTTTCAAAAGTGACATTATACATATTTTTCTATTAGGGATAGGATATACTAGAAAGTTTGTTTGGGTTGAGAAGATATGAAGTAATCTTGACTATCAATTGATTAATCAAGGGTTTCGATTAAATGGATAGAACTGAAAAAAATACAAAGAGGCGTGTGAGATTTATAAGGGTATTCTAATCCATTCAAGTCAATAGTTTCTCTCTCCTCCAATTCCCCCACGTTTTTAAAATGTTAATAACTTTTTCATACAACATTATTTTTTTATAAAAATTGCAACATAAAAACGAGCACAAAATTGCTATACTGTTGAAAAAAAAGTTTTCGATAGACAAAACAAAGTTTTCTTTCTAAAACGCAATGGACAAAAAAACAAAAAAAAAGGTCTTGTTAGTGCATATGTCTGTTGCCTACGTCATTACACTAGAACGGGTCAGGAATGAATAAGAGCATCTGAAGACTGATCAAGACAAAGACGATATCCAAGGGGGAGTCTGTTAGTACAGTATGTCTATGTCTTAGTCTTGTATCGAGTCTGTTTAGAATAGGTGAAACGAGGCTTATTTAAGTATGTAAAAGGATCAAGTTCGCCCGGATTATAGTTGTGAGAACAAGTTCGGCCGAACTTTTTCAAGACAAGTTCGTCCTAACTTGTAGTCTTCCCTAGCGAACTTGACCTAGTATAAATATGTGCCTTGGGATTTCATTTGTAAGGATCAGAGATTTTGGCACAGACGGCGAAGCTCTGTCGGATCCGGGACTTGAATGTATTGAACAATACTGATCAATAAACAAACATTAAATGAGTAATTCTTGTTATTTGGTTAACACGTCATTAATTTCCGTCTAATTGGATGTTAGAAACAAATCTAGGTTCCTATGCTTAAGGGGGACGGTCCTAACAGGTCTTTTCTAAAACGCACTTGACAAAAAACGCAAAGAAAGTGTTCTTTCTAAGACGCAATGGACTAAAAACACAAAAGAAATTGTTATTCGTAAAACGCAATGGATTTAAAACAAAAAAAGAATGTTCTTTCTAAAACGCAATGAAATAAAAACACAAAAGAAAGTGTTCTTTCTATAACGCAACGGACTAAAAACGCAAAAAAAAAATTATGTTTTTTTTTTCTAAAACGCAATGGACTAAAAATAAAAAAGAAAGTATTTTTTTCTAAAACGTAATGGATAAAAGCATAAGAATATATGTTTTTTTTAAACGCAATGGATAAAAAACAGTTTATGGTGTTATATAAAACACTATTATGAAACACAATATATATTTTATTATATTATAAAAGTATAAACACTGGTTGCGATAGAAAAAAACAATAATACAAAGATTAAAGTGTAAAAGGCAATAGATTTCTCATTAATTCTCTAAAATAATGATTGCCATGAAAAAGACAATAATATAGAACAAAAAGTGTAAAACGCAAGTAGTCCATTATAGAATTTATTGTTGTTTAACCAATACTTATTTATAATCTTCCAATACCTTCTTATTGTCCTTCAAATTATTTCCCTAGTGATAAAATTAACATAACCAAGAGGGAACATAGCAGCCAACTCATCATGACCACATTCCAATCATATCAGCAGCTCATATAGTAATGATATTGAGTATTGACCCATAAAGTAGCTTTGATCCATCTTATGACCCAATTCCAATTAGCTTGTTTGTATAATTCAACTCCATTTGAATTAGCAGCACTAAACATTCTAAATGTTAAAATATAACCAGCCTAGACATTAACCACTTGCAGCAGTAAACAACAAATATCAAAGAAAATCTTAAGATATAAAATACAATGAACCGGGATTGTAGAGAGGACTGTCGCCGAAGCCGAGTTTGCAGAGAGGACTATCGCCGGAGCCGGAGGTGGTGGTTGCTAGCCGGATTGTGGGAGTCAAGTCCGCATAGGAGTGTGGATAAGAGATGGTTGCGAGATCGGTGTTGTTGTTGGTGGTGGTGGTTGTGGTGGTGGTGGATAAGGCGGCGGCAGTTGCCGTCATAATTATGGTAATGGTGGTTGGGGTGGTGCTGGAGGTGGGTGATGGTGTGGTGGAGTGGTGGTGTAGGGTTGAGTTGAAGAGTAAGAAAATGGGTTTTTTAAAATTTCGAAGATGTATCCGAGATTTTTTTGGATAAGAATGTCTCCCCTATTATTTTTACTTTTGTCATTTATCACTCTCTTATTGCTTCACGAAGATAATTTATTTTAAATTATAAAGTATAATTTATTTTAAATATTTATAGCTAAAAAATAATCAATGACGTATGACACAAAAGTCTAATTTATTTTAAATATTTATAGCTAAAAAAAATCAAACTTAATTTAAAATATTTTTTCCAGCTCGTGTCTCGTCGAGCCGGCTCATTTGTTCAAAAAAAAATATATTTTTGTTTTTTACACATAATGATATACATGAAACCAAAAACAATAAATAAAACATTATTTGGCTAATAGAATTGTAATTTTGGGCAAACTATAAACAAAACAAACAAAAAAAGATTCTATGTTACTTACCATAGCATATATTTTTTAAAATCAATATTACTAATTAAGACTATAACTTAACAATCTATTTCTTTCGATAAACAATAACCATCTTACTAATTTAATGATATTCCTTAAATATAATAGACTACACACACATATATAATTTGGGGTTTAGTTTAAACGAGCCAAACAAGCGAGCCAACTAACGAGCGAGCCACGAATCGAACCTACCTTGGCTCGGGCTTGGCTCGTTTACAAACCGAGCTGAGCCGAACCAACTCGTTTAAAACCGAGCTGACTTCAAACCGAGCTTTTTTCAAACGAACTTCGAGCGAGCCTCGAGCCTCGAGCCACGGGCTTTTTGAACAGCCCTAGGCTCAACAGGCTTGGTCCTTTGCAAATTCATGAAAAGCCTGAAACCATGTCTTGTGTCTTTTGCTCTTGAAAACGTAGAATCTGTTCATTCATTAACCATAGAATCATCTCAAATCTCTTGGTTGCTTCCAGATTTTTGGCTTTCAGCTGCATTCCGTTTATAATTGCAGACGGGTAAGTAACGGGTCAAGATGGCAATATAATTTGTTAACTTATGAGTTTGTTTTGGTTACGCTTGCAAGAAGAATATTGCTCCTATACACTCACTAGAAAAGTAATACGAATAAAAATTGAGAACCAGAACCAAAACTCAAAAATCATAGTTTGATTTATTATTGTTTACTTTGGAGACAAACAAGTGATGTAGACAAAACTGATAGCAAGGGCATTCAAGCTTAATAGACCGGATCTTTTTTCAGTTAAAGTAGTTACATGTTGCACTGATATTGATTGTTCTTTTAAAGCATCACTCTCCTACTTCTTTCTTAACTCAGCCACAAGTGATGGTATTTGCCCGCTGCTCACATGACCATTAATCAATCATACCCAGTAAAATCTCACCCATAGCCCAGCTATTGGTAGGGTCTGGGAAGGGTTGATGTAGGCAAGTCTTACCGCTATCCCGGAGGATAGAGACACTGCTTCCAGTGAGACCCCAGCTCAAAAATCATATCTATACCAAAGAGTCAAATAAAACATGTATAGGCATCTATAACTATATAAGAGTAATGAGGATATTCTAACTAAGCTACCAAAAATGAGAAATAGTCAAGACATATGATAAATTCAGATAACGATAACACATGAAATAGACGCACATGCAATATATAGTATTCACAGACCACTGAAAAAAAAAGCTACAGTCCTAAATCCATAACTAATACAAAACCATAATCTTCTTCTAGAAGTCCTTAACCTTAATCCTACTTCTCCATGACCAAAATAGATAAAAATTTAGCTTATTGTAAGCATCAAAACTGAGTATACACCTCAATATAGAAATAATGCAAGTTAACTTGAAATAATAAAACTTCATTATAACAAAGCTTGTGTTACCTTGGTTTGAGCACACTACTCGCTGAACAAAATATAAAATATTTGGAGAACACAAAGCTACAGTAAAATAATACCATAGGGTTCAGATTGCACAATAATACAAAACATACAAAGAATAAAATAATTAGGGTTCAGATTGCACACAACAAGCAAGACGAATCCCATTCATAGAGTCGATATGAGATTACGAGCTTGAAAATAAAGCTCGAACGAGCCGAGCTTGAACGAGCGTATCAGATATATATTTAAACAAATAACTTACTATAGACAGAAATTTTGAAAAGATTACTAAATTATATATATAATATAATGTCTATAATATTACACTAGCCCGAGAAGCTTATCCGAAAACAGATGATGAATGATGAAAATGATAATCATCGTTGATGTTGAGAACAAATGAATAGAATTGAATTGAATGGGATCTCAAACCGCATTTGGCAAGAAATCATTTGTCTATGATTGCACCTGCCTCGGAGCCAGCCAGCCTAAAGATTCTTGTAAAAAACATTTTGAAGAACTAATTTTAATCACTTTTCCAAGTTAAATGTAATAGCTGATATTAATGTAAGGATAAGTTGGGGTTAATTATGATTGATGACTGTAAAATGTACTTCTGAACTAAATCAAATATTTAGAAAAGCAACCTCAACTTAAATACAAGAGTAAAAAAAATCCAAAGAGATTAAACTATAAACAAAATTTAAAAACACATAGTTTCAGAAACAAAATAAAAATAATAATCTTAAATTTCTAAAAAAAAAGAAGCAACCCTTGAGCAGTTGACCATTATTTACTTATGACCAAAGAGGAGGAAGTCAATTTGGTCATCTTCATATTTCATAGTCTATGATCCAATCAAGTAGCAACAAAAAGCTTATAACAAAACATCATGTAACTTGAATCATTAATCATACCTTGAGAAACAATTTGTGAAGCAATGAATCACTGTTAAAATGGGTAGTAATGGAGCCCTAAAAATAAAAATTCAATCATAAATTTAATCACAAATGACCGGCTAAGAAGAAACAAATAGAAAACTAAAAAACAGCTGGGTGTGTCAAACGAGGTATCCGAAAAGAGAAGGGTTGCGCCTGAAAAATGAAATAAACCCCTTTCTCTTTACGATGATGTGCAGAACCCTAGTAATGCCAAACGGTCAATTTCAGTGTTTCTGGGTCGGAGAATGGAGATGAATGAGAGGTTGAGAAGATGATGAGAGATAAATAGAGGGGAACTGGAAACACTACTAGAAAAGTGGTATGTTTACTACGGAAATTTGCAACGGAAAAAAAGGTGTTACAAATTTTGACAGGTATGCATCGTGTTTGCAACGAAAAAAGAAAACAAAAAAAATTGAAACAAATTTGCGACATAATAGCGACAAACAATATATTTTAAGATTTATTGTTATATACAAATTATAATTAATTATTGCGTCAGAAATGCTTAGCGCACGTTTGTAACGAAATGAATATCCTTATAAAAAAAATTAAAATAAATCAGAAGTCACGTGATCGCTATGCATATGAGTTGCACATGAGTTGGTTTTCCTCATTCATTCTTTTACCTGTTTCCCTATCAACAATCAACCCTCATAAATCACCACAGGAAGAACGAAACCCTAAATTCCATGCCGTAGCTGCGATTCGTGATTTGATGACTAAAGTCACTGAAAAAAGTAAGCTGAACCGAAAATCCAAAAACGAAATCCGAATTCCAGCAATTCATCGTCGAAATCACCAGCAGCAGAGAGGTTATTCGAATAAGTCATCAGTCGAAATCTGCATCTATCACTCCACCGGTCAATTCCGTTTCGGCGAATTCCTCCGGCTACAGGTACCTTACATTCAGTATCAATTCGTACACTGAAACAAAGCTTAAACGCTTGGAAAAACGGTTAATTTTGGATCTAGAATGGATTCGGATCCTCAAGCAACTTGTGTGTTCAACTCTGATACGTAAGATAAGTCGATCTGAACGTACGGATGATTATGTTTTGTTAATTGAGTACCTGTTGTTGATTATTATTCCATTGAGGCTTCGTGAGCTCTACTAGTACTGTTATGTTACTATGTTTGAACAATTTATGAATGAATTTCTTTGCTCAATTAAAGACTTGTTTATGATCTGATTGTTGAATTGAGAATTTGAAGAACAAGGAATAGGTTGTCAATAAGTACGTAGTCTAGTTAGGTTTTGTTGATTGAGTTACCTATTGCTGTTGATTGTTGTTATAATTTAGGCTTTGTGAATACACTAGTACTGTTTAAGGCATGTGTTTATGATTATGTTATCATGTTTGAATAACTGAGTACTTATATTGCTGAATCGAAGGCTTGTTATTGATCTGGCTGTTGAATTGAGACGTTGAAGAACAATGAGAGAGTATTAGGCTTATGTTAATGGAGTACTTAACATTTTTTGTTATTTGAATGGAGGTATCGTAAGTTCTATTAGTACTGTATAAGGCATTTCTATGATTATGTCATTGTGTTTGAACAATTAATGAATCTACTTGTTTTCGAAATTAAAGGATTGTTTATGATCTGATTTTTGAATTGTTTGCACACAACGTGTTTGATGAAATGCCATATACAGTACCACAATTTAGAAATTTACGAACCTTGACAAGTGGATATGATTTACGGTTTAATTGATGATAATAGTGTGGTCAAATAGCATAATCTAGGGCAATTAGTTTTGTTGCTCTGTTTACATCGTTTATTGACAAGTTTATTGGATATTTGCCAACTAAGATGACTTAAAGGAGTAGGAATAGTTCAATTGATGAGATTGATTTTGTGACAGTTATAGGATAAAGCACATACAAAACTGAACATGAACACAAAATCATCAATTCTTAGTAGCAATAATCAATGATGAGTGCATGCCAGGGTTAAAATTGATGAGAGTTTTGATTATAATGGAACTCTGCTTGATAAAACTAATGATGTTAGGATATTATTTGGTTGTATTTATTAAGTGTGTTCCGGTGGACATCCGTGCTCAAGGTGATGTGCGGATGAGCAATCAGCAACTGATTAAGGAGATTGAACAGACGGCGGTTATGGTTCCGTGATGGCGAAGGCTAGGATGGGCATTTCGTTGAGGCGCAGATTCTTGAAATAATTGGCGTTGATTATGTTGGTGAATCATATTAAGCATAATTTCAAAACTGCTTTAGTGATTTTATTATATTTGCATTGCTTTTATACATCAAATTACTAACTGGAGGTCACTTACTGCAGGTTGTAAACCTTAAGGAAGCGAGGGACTTCTCAAATGACAAGAAGTTTATTTGTGCTCAAGGTAAGTTTAATCAATACCGTAGTTCATTGATCTGAACGTAAAACGTGTAGTAAGATAACACAAAATTCGTAAAACGTAATGTGTAAAAGATAATTAAAAAAAGACCCAATGCATAATAGACAATTACAAAAAAGTGTAAAACACAAAGGTAGACACGAAGTTTAAAACACAACGCCTAAGACATTTCGTAAAACACAATGCATTGGTATTTGCAAAAGTAGGAGTGGTAGTATAGCGGTTAAAATTGCAATTTTTTAAAGTTGAGCGGGTGTCAAAAATGGAGTGACAATACAAGGGGTAAAAACGCAAAGTCTAAAACTTGAGGGAAAATAGTAGTAGGGTAAAAAACAGAAAGTATAAAAGTAGAGGGGTGGTGGCAGAAATGTGTAAAAGTTGAGTGGGTGGTGGCGGAAAAGCGTTGGGGGTAGGGTAAAAAAGGCAAAGTATAAAAGTGGAGGGGTGGTGCTGGAAATGTGTAAAAGATAAGGGGTTGTAGTGGAAATGTATAAAAGTCGAGGAGGTGATGGTGGAAAAGCAAAGTAGAGGGGTGGTGCCAACATTGTTTGAAAGATGAGGGTGTGCTTGTGGGAATTCAAAGTAGAGGGGGTGGTTGTGGCAATGTTTGAAAGTTGGGGTGCCGGTGGCGTAAAAACCACCAACTTTTGTAATTAAGATGTAGATAATGTTTTAGCAACATCAATGCCCTGTCGATCTCGATCGAACAACATCGGTACCGGTATCGTTATTATTAGAACTGTTATTGATATTCGTATTTATGGTTTTGACGAATGTAAAACACGTATCGATATTATTTTAGTATTATCATTACTTTATTTTTGGGTTTTATCCTTCGCTTGATGTACTGAGTGGCGATAGCGTATGATTACTGAAAGATTACCCGCCGCAACATGCAGGGGAATCTAACTAATTAACATAAACTAAAAAACAAACTCAGATATATTTATCGGATCAAATATTACACATCATATATAATATAAGGTTGAA
The DNA here is from genome assembly GCA_947069175.1 of Scalesia atractyloides. Lineage (NCBI taxonomy): Eukaryota > Viridiplantae > Streptophyta > Magnoliopsida > Asterales > Asteraceae > Scalesia > Scalesia atractyloides. The sequence continues at coordinate 38,790,830 of CAMTDV010000030.1, forward strand.
GATCACGTACAAGACAATTGACTCATGCGAAGAATAGGTGACAATGTGAGCCACTGATCTCCCAAGAACAAAGATCAATGGCTCAAAACTAGGGATGGCATTTTCGTAATTTTTAGGTTCAAACAATTGGAAAAACAAATAGAGAAATGGTATTTTGGTCTTTTCTCACTTGAACTCCCTCCCCCTTTATTTTCAAACGGCTATAACTTTTTCATACGTTAATATTTAAAAAAAAATTAAACCGTACTAATGAGCATTTCATCCTCTTTAATTCGAGCAGTCTTTTGCTATAGTTTTCTTAAAAAAAATTACATGTTTTTGAATACTCATTACGTGATTTCATTATAGTATGTGAAACCCCACTAAGTGATTACGTAATTACATAAAAATAGCTGACTATGTATTATTACGTGACTACGTGATTTTGAATACTCATTTCGTGACGTGATTTCATATACTATTTTATGTGATACCACACTAAGTGATTACGTGATTACGTAAAAACAAAAACATGTAATACATAATATTTTATATGGAATACATAATATTTCATGTTTCATCACGTATTAAGGATAAATTATATACAAAATATTAGCCAAATCAACCTATAATAAACAAATAATGTCGTATATTAGAGATTTAATCACGTAATAAAGCATAAACAATCAAGTTCTTATTATTGAATGTGTTATCACGTAATAGCATAATCGTAATAACATTGGTTATAACAAACCATATTGACTATGTAAAAATGTAATGAATTTATACTGAATGTGTAATCACGTAATGGTTTATGCTGAATGTGTAATCACGTAATGGTTTATGTTGAATGTGTAATTACGTAATTTGTATTCAAAATCACATAGTCATGAGATGGGCATTCAAAATTACGTAATCAGGTAATGAACTAATGGGTATTCAAAATCCTATAATTTTTTTAAAGAAAACTATAGCAATACTGCTCGAATTAAAGAAAATGAAATGTTCCTTAATACGTTGTAATTTTTTTTTAAATATTAACGTTTGAAAAGGTTTTAGCCGTTTGAAAGTCAAGGGGGTGAGTTGTTTAAGTGAGAATGACTAAATTACCCTTTACGCTAAGGACACTTGTCCTCCTTTCCCTGTCGCGTAGACTACGTATGATTTATTTGTCTTGTACACTATCCTCTCCCTATAATATAATAGTTAACGATGTGGTTAAGTTAAAATAATATTTATTTAACTATCTAAAAATTAAACTTAATCAAAAGAATAATTGAAATTAGAGTACGTGAGCAGTAGGTGATGAAAAGAAGGGTGAACAACAAAGTGAAGGTAAACAACTAAATTTGAAAAGAATATTAAATTGGATATGAGGCAACCGATGTTTAAAACAAAGCCCATCAAACAATATATTAAATAGTCACAGTAATCTTTACCCACTCACCCATTGTCTTCCTTATACCTTATAGGGTGAGCAAAAAACCAAAATAAATGAACTGTAATCAAAATAACCACAAAATCGAACCGAAACAAAAGCCGACGATTCAGTTTCGGATTTTTAATAATCGAAAATTTTGGTTCGGTTTTCGAATAACCATTTTCAAAAAAAAACCGAACCGAACCGATAAGTTACATTTTATATATTTTTATATTTAAGTGTTTAACCCAATGTTTAAGCTTAAGTTATTTAAGTGTTTAACTCAATGCTAATAGAAAATATTAATTCTATTCTTGAGTGTTAAGTATTTATGATAAAAGCATTATATGTTTATGTATAACTGAAATGATTTACTTATTACCTACAATAAATAAAAAAATTTAGTATAAAAATTAAATTATCTTCAAAAATGTCGTAATAAAAACTTTGGGGAGACATAAAAATAGATTAGAATGTTAGGTTTATTTAAGCAATATTAATTAAAGAGGTTAACTATAATAACTTATATGTAAACATATAAGAAATATTCTTATATTTAAATTATATTTTTTAAATATTACATAATTTTGTTCCAAAAATCGAAAAAACCGAATAACCGAACCGACATAAAAACCGAAAACATCGAAACCGAACGGTTTTAAAAACCAAAATTTTGGTTTCGGTTTTAGTTTTCCCCAAAAACCGAACAAAACCGAACTTTGCACACCCTTACTTCCTTCTTTTCTATTTTCAGTAAAACTTACCAGAGACCCGTCCAACTGAAATGCTCAAAGAATTGTTCTCGCCCTTCTCTTTTTAACTTTAAATTCTTTAGAAAGACAATCACAGGGTCAAAACGCAAGAAACCTTCTCCTGTCAAGTACTACGGTTAACTCAAACCTTGGACGGTTGGAGGGTCAATGGACCCTCCTGTAGTTTCGCCCTGTATGATAGTCGACCTAAATCCGCAAGTCGGCTCAGATTGCGAAAGGTAAACAATCAAAGTTGTTGGAATCCTATATCAGACAGGCTTCTAAGAGACGAAACCAAATACGAAGGTGCTCGGTGGTTTGTCTGGTGTGTTTACAAATCGCTAGTGTAAGTCAAGGAAACTACAATCAGATATCACAACACCTAAACGAGTTGCGGAAAAACAAGACTAGGTGCAGATGATTGAAACAAGAATGATTATACTGATTCAAGAGTACATGACTTCAAGAGAGTTGTCTGGTACTCACACTGTTACAATGCAAATCCATCAACCCCAAAACTAGACCTTTGTACATCCTATTTATAGCACAAAGGATGACCTAATACAACCGGGCCAAGCCCAAACCCCTTATTATCGCCCAAAACACATAATCCACTAATCCAACCCAAAACTGATAGATACAAGACAGACGTAAAACTATTATTGTCCTTACAATATCCCCCTAGGATTATGTTGTCTTGTCAAAACACACCCTACTTGCGTTTCTTCTTCTCGTTCAAGTCAGCTTCAGATAACTTTGTACCAACTTATGGGCCAAACAAAATGAGTTTCAACTCTGCCTCTAACTCCTGACCATAACTTCAACGCAATCACTTGAGCAACTCCTCCTGTAAAAGATTTCGCACATACTTTATATTGTGGGTCACTCTGAATTTAAGATGTAGCGAGCAGATGGATATCTCTTTCTCCAAACCTCATCAAGTCATGAACATTAGCAATCCTATACTCCTCATGTTCACAAACGATAACAGCCTGACCAGTGATTGAATCATACGTCCAAAATTTGAACTCCTTTAGGCTATCATCAGGAAGATCTTTGAGCAGAGGAATTGTCTTCGCTTGTTTTGTTGGAGGCCACATCACTGTTTTTATAGATTGATTGGTATCTTTATCAAGCACGTCTTTATGAACCTTAATATAAGATTGTTGCAAATTCATATCTCTAAAGTTCACCTTGGCCTGCTGCTGCAACCTATTTTAGATATTCCATCCGATCTTGCAATTAGGATTTTTGCACTAATCATGATATGGCGCATTGCTTATATCACAAAGATCAACAGATGTCCTAGACTCAAAAAAGCTAGATGAGTTATAGTATTCTACTTTTCCATTCTTTCGCATCACAAGGAATATTCCTTAGCATCATTAAAGCCCAGCTCCTGATTCCTGACCGATTTCCACATCTATCAAATTTATCCTTCCCTACAGTTACCACATATCGATCAGGCATGTCTTGAAACCCATAATCCTTCTCTGCACCCACTTTTCTCATGACTACCTCCTTCAGTTTCCTTTTCTGATTGCCAGTAAGAGGAGGATTCTGAATGTATCTATCCATTGCTTCCTTGTGTTCTTTATCCATTTGAGCCTTTTCAGCAGCAATATATTCCTTGGGAGGCTCAGCAAACTCCTTAGGAAATTTTCCTTCTAATTTCTGCTTGAGATCCGTAACCATTGCTGTTAGAGATCCCAGATTTGTCTCAAGCTCATGAATTTGTTGATTCTTGTGAGTGAGTTCTTCCATTAAACTTGCAATCTGCACATCTTTGAAGATCTTATCCTCTTCAAGAGTAGTGACTCTTTCCATCAACACTCCAACATCAACCTTACCAAACAAATCATCACTATCTGGACTACTAGCGATCTTTTCTTGATTGGTTCTCTCTGTCACAGCATGATCCCTGACTGCTTGTTGTAACAATGCTGCCGCCTTGATCACTTCATCATTAGATGGACCAATACTGGACCCTTCACCAGGTTTAGGAGCAGGCATATATTCAACAGCCCTTGGATTAGTGTAGAATTCAATAAACGCATCGCTCACAAGCGTTCAAGTATAACTAACAGATGGTTGTTCGGGAGCTACAGGCATGGTCAATTCAGGGTTTGTGCTTGTCACATCAGTTGCTGCACGGCTAATCCTAGGATCTCTTCTTCTTCGCTTCCTAGGATGAAGATCTGCCGTGGGATCTTCAGTTACACTTTCTGGTTCAGCAGATACAGATTCAACACTTTCAGTATGAGGAGGATTCACACTCAATTATTGATCTTCAATTTGCACCTCTGCTGTGAGACTTTCCTTGTGAATCTATGTTCCCATTTCACCCACTTTCGCATTAAACTCTGCGTCGCTTGTCAACATTTCGTCAATCACATTCTTTTCTGTTTCCGCATCAACTATAATGTTCTCTTCAAACACATTCTCTACATCCTCGTCCTCACTTTCCACTTCAATCAAATCGACATTCTCAATTGGCACATTCGAACTCGGAGGTGCGTCAATTATCTGCACATCATGCTCATCGGCAACGACATTTAGTGGTGCAGCACTTGGTTTTGTAGACTCTGGAAAGGCACCAAACTTCTTCAGTGGTTTCCTACCTTGATACATCACTTGCACATCTTGTCTCTTCTGGTTGAGCAATGAGAAAACCATATGATTCATTATCTTGGTATCATAAATGCTCACAGTCTGTTGCAGTTGCGGATACTTAGCTTCAAGAATCATTTGTAAGAACCTTGGAAACTTAAACCAATACTTCTTGTTTAGCGTCTTAACATTTGCCATCATGTCATCGAAACCACACCTTGAATAGTTGAACTTCCACCCCTCAACTAGAAACACTACCGCACACATTTGTCGAATAGTCAAGACATCAATACCGCTCTTATTTCCACTGATGCATACTAGATATACATGTGCCAAGAATCTCCAGTACGTATGTAATAACTTCTTTGTAGTTTGCGGATACGATCCTTCATAACTCATTTTGAGAACTTGAGTTACCTTTTCCTTCTCATATTCAACTGGATCATTAGCATCGTCTCCAAATAGTAACACCTCTCTGATTGTCTGTTCCGAGATCAGAATCTCTTTTCCTTGAATTTTGGACTTAATCACAGTGTCGCCTTTATTTGCAGAAGCCTTATTCCAGAAGTCACGTATTCAATCTTCACAGATCACTTGATTTTCACGAAAGGCGTGAGCTAATCAGCATGTGTTTAGTCCCACCATCATTGACTTGTATATTTCGTATCCTTTAGGAGGTACGCCCAAGTAGCAAGGAACATTCATACTTTTCTCAAACTTTGGAACATTTACTGACTCATCAGCTGCCTACTTTCTCGTATCTGCATCAAGCGAGTCAAAGTTAATGAAAGTGATAAACATTAAAACCACGATTTCCGGGTTTAACCGTAAACTTGGTCAAACTATTCCAGATAATTTTGAGTTGTTTAAATGTTAAACAGTTTTTCAACACCTCTTATAAACACAATCAGTCTAAAAAAGTTATAAGGAAATGAATTCGGGTCCAAAATTGTCACACCACGACCACGTAAAGCAACAAACCGCGGCAGAAACGTCGGGGAGTCGTGTGGCAGAATTATTATTTCACAACACATGATACTTAGAGTTTAGTTTTACAATAATTAAAATTTATTACATTGTCTTGATCCAAACAAAAACATAGCAAAAGATAATAACTTTCTTGATTTTAGCTTTCTAAGGCCCAAGTCGCCCTAAGTGAAGCTCGATCACATCAGACATTCGCTCCTGAAACATATGTGAAAGTAAATACATCAGCATAAAAATGTCTGTGAGTAACATAGGTTTAGTGTTGAAGATTCATGACTTTGAAAGTTAAAAGAAATGTTTTCGAAAAGTAGTCATGAACCTTATAAAATTTTTCCTTTTATGAAATCAAATGGAAATCAATATTAAAATCAGATGATATGAAAGAAGGATGTATAGTTAAGTAAATAACCAAATGAAAATAATATGTATAAAATATGTCATATCTTATCCTTGTTAAAGTGGTTTAGATAACTCCACGATATGTAATATAATAAAAGCATTTATATATAGGAAGTACCAGTGACGTATCCACCATGCCTTTATCATATTACACACGTCTCGTAATTTAAATCACTTATCAATAACCATCAATTAATGTCTTGTTTAACCAATGTCAAATGTCATGTGTAAACAATGTCTAATGTTAAGTATAAAACATATCTTGTATGGCAAGTAAAAAGTCTTTACTCAAACCAAATGCATAATGCCCTGTATATTCAATTGTCTTGTACAAAACAAGGTCTTTGAATAAACAAATGTTTAGATGAAAAGTTATGTTTTGAAAACCATTGCTTTTATCGATATGAACATTTATCAAATTTGTTTATCGCATACATTCAAGCCTTGAGACTGTCGGATAAACCCTTATCAGGATCAAGGTTTATCGAAAATGTATTCGGATTCTGTCATTCCCTAACACTTCCAAACAAGCCTCGGAAGAGGGAACAAATTTGTCTAGTCCTATGGTACCATTACATACTACCGGTCGGCGTGATCACTGTTAATGAATGTATTATTGTCCCGTTAAACATACCAAATGTCATTTTCAATGTAAGCATGTCATGAAAATGTTTGAAAACTATAAACTAGGCATACTAAGTCAATATGCCAAGTAAAAATGTTTTTATTTTGTTTTTGAAACAGTGTATTAAATGTACTATGTAACAAAACATGTATAATGTCATGAAAACGGAGAGTAAAGTTATGCACATATGCTTCACCCCAAAATAATTGAAAAAAGTAAAAAAGGGGACTATGTACTCACCTTTGGGTGCGTTTTTATGTGTTAACACAATCCCTCAATCTGTTTATTCGTCCTAAATTAAGTAAGAACGATTTAATAATCAAACAATATATTACAAAATTCCTAAGTTTCTCGAATACTTAGGATTTTCACATAACTTTGAGATTTTCTTGAAAAGTCTTTGTTTTGATTATGTTGGCATATGTATATATATGGGTTCATATGTATTAAGATTTTCGCGACTTGAACGATTTTAGTGGTGACCCTCAATATGTTATATCCGTTATCACACTCGTTTATAAGCAATATATCTACGATTGGTGCGTCGTTATATATATACATAAACGTGAACATATAAATAAATATCGTAATAAATGTGACATCTGAGCCGCGTCAACTATCATACAATTCCGAACAAAATGAAATCTTGTGTTTCATTCTCGAGAAACTTAAAATTACATGCGACATTCATACATTTTAGTCCATGTACAATTTTGACACTTCAAAGCTTTTTCTGGAAGATATACGTAAACTGTTACGAAAACGTAATCAGTTTAACGCAACAGATATTCCGGAATAGTGACACAAGATTAACACACTTTAAATATCCTTTGCATAACTTAGATATAAGTTTTGAAGGGTTTGGTATGTTAAAAACAAGCCTATTCGATCACAGGGACTATTTATGACAAAGTACGAAAGTCTGCTGATTCTCGTAGGGACACACCTTACGGCACAAATTCATAAGCTAAACATACCCTAAATACCCTTAACATAGCTTAGAATAAGTTTCGAGGGCTTCGGTATGGCAAAAACCTGCTTATGCAACTTCAGGGGCTATTTTGCAAATTCTACGAAACTATGCCGTTGCACGTATTTCTTAATCCGGGACATGTACGCACGTCTAAAAATTTTTGTAATCATTAAAATCTTGTATTTAATGATTGGAATGCAAAAATATCATTCGTTACACATTTACCGTCATACACGCGATCGTTACGATTTTCGTCATAGTTAATCGAAAACCACAACCGTACAACCAAACAAACTGACTTCTGAGATATTTTAAGCACATTTCAAGTTCCCTATACTCTATTGTCCTTATAAAGCTTGAAAAATAGGTTAACGGGTGTTAAAGTGCCAAAGCGCGTCAAAAACAAGTTCAGGGGCCATTTCTGCCAATTCTGAAACTTCGGCCCCTGCAAGGGCCTTACGGACCGTAAGGCAAAACCCCATACGGTCCGTAAGGGGTCCCCAGCTCATCAGAATTGTTGAATCAAGGTGGCAGCTTCTTGTTAACTCTCTTGATGATCAAGCAAACGAGATTGCCACAATTCCTTCTCCATTTAACAAGTGTTAGGACACTAATCAACTTCTGTGATGACTCATGGACACATTTCTTGACCCTATAACTCCAAGTCAACTATAAATTCCATGTTCTTCTTCACATTTGAACTCTTACAACACCCACTTTTGCTCTCATCTGCATTTATCTGAAGTAGCAACCATTTGGAAATCATCTTCTGAGTTCTAGGGCTCTCCTAGAGTGTTTGTAAGTGTTTCTTCCAGATCTTGTTCAATTCTCTTATCATATTTGAACTAAAATCAAACAGTTTGACTTTCTGTTTGACTTTCAATTTGCAACGTGATCGTGATCATGATGGTTATGGTCCTTAGTGATCATGCCTACTGATTACCACGTTTACTAGTCATAGTGATGAGTCAAAGTTTCGGTCAATAATGCGATAAATGCGCATTGTACTATGGAACTATTTTCGGGTACTAAAACAGTTTGTTTTGATACCAAAACACTTTTATAACTTAGTTAGACATGTCAAAACATGTCTAACTCGTCACTTTTAGTATAGTACTTGTTTAGGATCGTTTGTTGAATGATTTTGACCACCGCTTTGACTTTCGAATCCGACCCGTTTGGTCAATTATTGGACCCGACCAAATACATACTTTTGACCATAATTATATCGGGAACAACCCTCTGAGGTTATACCTCATGGTTATGCCATTTGATTAGTGTTATGATAATTAGTTGTTATAACCTTTAATAATGACAAAAATGCCCTTTTGCGGATAAATGAATCTAAAGCATATGTCACCGAAATTTTGACATGTAATCTGATGTAACAACAATATTAAACATATTTTGGCAAATTAGACTTATCATAACACATATCTAACCATCCGATCACGCGTTTACGCTAATGATCCGTTAAAGTAGCGTAAACTACCTTAACGAGTCATAACGGGTCAAAAGCACTTTGGAACCTTTCCAAATCAGAATGTTAACTTTATTAAACCATTTCATATGAGTTCCAACACTCATTTGGTTTATAAAGTCTCATTCTATCCGATTCTTCCATTTTTGTCCCGACTTATTTACATGTTATCCGACTCATTAGGAGACACTCGATTCCTTGATCTTTGTGCTTTGTTCACACATTCACACAAGGCTTATCTGCAAATCCCATGCGAGTACATTGCTCCCCTCTTTTATGTTTTCAAATGTTTTGGGGTGATTCATATGTGCTACGTTGTTTTCAATGTTCAAATACTATGGTTTATGTAACAATATGGTTTCAATAATGTGATACAACTTGTTGGTGCGTTATCCATGATACGAATGACATTCATTAAAATTGTTATGCCGCCCAGTAGTAAGTTATGGTACCATAGGATTGACAATCCCGTTACTAGGCTATTCATTGGATTTGGTGGGTAGTTTGGGGAACGACAGAAACTGTTTATGATTAACAAATCATTCATTGATTTGTTAGTCTTGTTAAAGAGATCTTTTAGGATCTATTAAAGATACCCTTGGGGTATAGTTGAGTCCACAAAGGCTTGAATGTATTCATTAAAGAACGACCAAAAGTTTTCACAATTAGAAACAAGGACAATGGACAATGATTTATGACAAGGTCAATGAACAATGTTTTATAACAAGTACAATGAACAATGGTTTATGACAATTTTTAATTAAAGATATAAACCATACATAGTTTACTTACAAGATGATCTACAACTCAAATTTACGAAACAAATGTTTTCAGTCAAGATTCATGGCTACAAGGTTTCGATTTACTTATATTATCTTGTAAATTTGATATATTATATTGCAATATCAAACACTTTTTGATTTCCAGATTTATACTCGTCGACTCTCAAAGTTGGACGAGGTATTGCAATATAGTTAATAAGCCATGAATTTGACATTCACAAAACCTATGTTCTCGTCGGCATTTTTATGCTGACTATGTTTTAACATATGTTTTAGGATTAGTTACATGACGATTGTTGCTTCATACTTCACCTAGGATGGGCGCGGACTTTAGTGCCTTAAAACAAGAAAAACAAATAATATACTTGTTTGTTTATTTTAAATTCCGAGGACAATGTAATCGTGTTAATATTCAACAAAACATAATTTCAAGTACCATGTGTTATGTAACAATTTGTAACGTGACTCCCCAAGTGTTTCCGCCGCGTGTTGTTTTACGCGATTTGGGGTGTTACAGATTGGTATCAGAGCACTTTTGACCTAGTCTATAACCTTCCTAGGACCCCAGCGCAAGTTTACTTGTGTTTAGATTCTTAAAACATTACCATCACCTATCCTTAGGTGATTACCAAAAACAAAGCATATCACATCTTTTGAAAGTCAAAATTTTTCTAAAACTTCACAAGAAATCATCTATCCTTAGATGGTTTGTTCTTGGGCTTATTGCCTTCAAATTTTTCAAACTCTCGTCAAAGTTTGGGCTTTAATAATGTGAACACATGCAATCTGGAAGGGTGGGTGCCTGTACCCCGAGTTTTTAGTCTAAGGCTAGAGTGTTCGTACAAATCCACTTAATCGGACCAGTCACCCTTTCCTGGGAACTCTTGGGGTGAGTGTCCACTTATAGGCTAAAGCATGTCTTCGCAATACATTATAAAGACCCATTTACTTTGATTTGTCACTGTGTCATTTGTTTGTTCTTGGTACTAAACAATTGATCACAATCCTTATGCTTCGCCGATATTTCTTTTAACGATTCATTTTGGCTATCCAATGTCAATCTCATTCGGTTTCACTCATATTTTCCTCTCTCTTTTTCAGATGCCTCCTCGTCGAGACACTACTCAAAATGCCGAAATGGCAGCTCTAATTGCTCAGCAGATGGTTGCTGTGCTCCCAAACCATGTGACTCAACTTAATCAGGCCTACAATAACAATAACAACCATGCACCTACTCCGTGCAACTTCAAACAATTCAACTCGGCCACACCACTCAACTTCATTGGGTCTGAAGGAGCTACGAGGCTCCTACAATGGTTTGAGAGTATCGAAACACTTTCCGCCATGTTCAGTGTTCGAACGAGCGAAAAGCAGAGTTTGCTACGAGTGTTTTTCAAAAGAGGGCACTCACGTGGTGGAATGGAATTATGAGGGATAGAGGCACGGATGTAGCACTGGCTCAGACATGGGAAGAGCTTAGAGCTCTTATGATGAAAGAGTTTTGCCCACGTCATGAGCAAAGGGCACTAGAGAATGAATTCCACGATCTAAAACAAGATAGTGGGGAACATCGCGCCTACACTGACCAATATGAGGAACTAAGTTTGTTGTGTCCTACCATGGTTACGCCTTTGGACAAGGCAATCGAAAAGTACATTGACGGCCTGCCTGACCCTGTTCAGGATATTGTTACTGGTAGCAACCCTACCACCGTTCAACAGGCCATTGAACTATCTGCTACCCTAACTGAGTCTCAAATCAAGTAGGGTAAACTTTCCCGCAAAGGCGACAAGAAACCATCTGACAAAGGCACTAACACTGAAACCCCCAAGAAGACAATGAAGCGTAAAGCTTCACAGAACTTTGCAGTAGTTGCACAGAACAACCAAGCTGGTCCAAACCAACCAGCTCAACCTCCTCCGAGGAAACCTTATGCTGGTACAACACCTATATGCAACAGGTGCAATGCTCATCATCAGGCTCACCTACAATGTCGCCAATGCACTTCGTGTGGGAGACTTGGTCATTTAGCAAACGTCTGTCGATCAGCTCGAGCTAACTTTCCACCAGGTTCTTGCTACAACTATGGCGAGATGGGTCATTTTAAAAACAACTGCCTGAGAATTGTTAATGCAAATCTTGCACATGGATGGGCATTTTATATATATTGATGAGACTTGAGCCAGCAACGATGCAACTATGAACAACTAAGTTTTTATATGTTTCTCTTTTGTTTACCAAGAACTTCGAAAACACTTTGATTGTTTATAAATAAATATGGTTGTTTCCATTTTATTTACAAATGTGATTACATATATGTCTGTTACACCCCTACAATACCAATACCAAGGACATGATTCCTTGCAAATCAAACTACTCTTGTAGTTTCTTTCATTTTGTAATTGCTCGCGATCTCCACAAAAATCCTAAGTACTCGTTTCTTCCAAGAAACAAAGTACAAGGGACAAGTTATAACCCTTAACAGATACTCAAAGTACCATTTTTCCTTGAATGGATACCTAAGGGTACTTCCATGAGTCCTTAAACGGTCTTATGCAATATGCCTATGTGCATATCACAACTCTCTGGTTTTTCATAACACCTTGCATAGTACATGATTTCAAAAACATTATACTCAATTTCAAAATTTCATGATTTCAAAAACATTTCATAAGATTCTAAAAATATTTTAACATAGCATATTTACTTATTTTCAAAGCACATGATTTCAAAATACATATTTTCAAAAACTTTCAAAGACAATTTCATTTGATTTCAAAACGTTTTAATATTTTATATTTACCTCATATACCAAGTACACGGTTTTCAAAGACATTTTGCTTGTATGTTGACTGAGCATACCAAGTACACGGTTTTCAAAGACATTTTGCTTGTATGTTGTCTGAGCATATCAAGTACACGGTTTTCAAAAACACTTTGCTTGGTATGTTGACTTAACATATCTAGTGTGCGGTTTTCGAAACATTTTCGCCACTCAAAAACTCAAAATCTTTATAAGATCTTCCTATCTTCATAGTTAGATTCTTGTGGATGTTTAAAGTACTAAGTTGAAGGCCCTGGTTGGATTCCTTGTGTACTTTAATGCGTAAGGTACAAATTGATGACCAAGTTGACAATTGTGTGTTTATGTGATTAGTAGTGATTTAGGTAACAAAACGAGCGTAATAACATAAGAACATGGTGGATACGCCGACGGTACTTCCTATATATAAGTGTTTTTATTGTATCACCCTTGTAGCGTTATCCAAATCACTATAGGGTCTTTGGTGTTCAAGTCGATTCAAATGTTCGCTATCCAAATCCTTGTAGAATCTTCCATATCTTCATATGATAGATTCTTAGAAGGATATCCAAAAGCACTATCTTAAATCCCTAATGGGCTATTCTACGCAAATAGTTAGACCCTTGGATTTTAAGGTGCTAACCAAAGTTAAAGAGGCCTTTCAGGGTCTAGTTAAAGAGATCATTCGTTGATCTACTTAAAGAAACCTTTCAGGGTTTAGTTAAAGAGATTATTCTTTGATCTAGTTAAAGAAACCTTCCAGGGTGTAGTTAAAGAGATCATTCGTTGGTCTAGTTAAAGAGGCCTTTTAGGGTCTAGTTAAAGAGATTGCTCGTCAATCTAGTTAAAGAGATTGTCCATCAATCTACTTAAAGAGATCATATGTTGATCTACTTAAAGAGATCTTTGTTGGTCTATTTAAAGAGATCATTTGTTGATCTAATTAAAGAGACCCTTTTTGTGTCTAGACAAGTCATCACATGTTTACTCGTTTGATTTTCCCCTACACATCACAAAATTAACTTTGTAGACTATGCAACGAATTGAGTAATTATGGATGCATACATAATTATAAAATCCCTTGCATAGAAAACCATAGCAAGTTTTGTCATGTGTAAGAACCATAGTGATAAGAATAACGAAACAGGAACAATGTAATAAGGGCATGGTGGTAGTTCTAGACCTTGACCAAAGTTGTTTTAATCTTTCACTCTCCAACTCCAACTTCTAGCACACACAAGTTTCCCATACTAGTCTTCATGGGAAATATCTATAAACATTCTTCCGTTTGAAATTCGACACTCATTTCTAGTTATGCTTAGGGCTGTTCAAAAAGCTCGCAGCTCGGAGCTCGCTCGAAGCTCGCTCGGATTTAGCTCGGAAAAAGCTCGCTCGATATGGCTCGGTTTAAAAGTGAGCCGAGCCGGCTCGGCTCGGTTAGTAAGTGAACCTAGCTCGACTCGTAACGAGCCGAGTTGGCTCGGTTTGGCTCGCTTTGTAGCTCGGCTCGGTTTAGCTCGGATTATTTTACTTACAATAAATTTTAGTATTATATACATTATAATATATTACAAAAAAAACTGATTACTATTTACATGTATATAGGTTTTTAATTTGATGTCAATGGCATATTTGAAGGTTGATTACCATACTAATGAACTAATATTGTATTTCATTGAAATTAAACTTATATTGTGTTGTTTAACTTGATTTTTCTTTGTAATTTATTCAGTTGAACTTATTTTGAATATATTCTTTTAAAGTATTAAATAATATTTTAGACTACTGAATTTTAAGAGGTATATATTATTTTTTCTTTATAAAATCGAGCCAAACCAAGCCGAGCTGAGCCAGCTCGGTGTAAAACCAAGCCGAGCCCGAGCTTAGATTTTCAGCTCGGTTTCAAAAACGAGCCGAGCCGAGCCAGCTCGGTTTATAATCGAGCCGATCCCGAGCTTAGCCTGGCTCGGCTCGGCTCATGAACAGCCCTAGTTATGCTATAACAAAAGACATCACTTTGGCATTTACATGATTCTATTCTAAGGCTCGGTTCAAACAAAGATGTCATATAACCACCTATTGCGACAAAGTTTAGATTTTTGAATTAAGTTCATACCAATAGACATTGTACAAGTTCAATAAACAAAGTTCGCTGAGAGTCCAAACGTTGCCTAACAGTTTTACTCCGGGAACGAAGGATCACTTGAAGTGATACCCTCACTTATGATTTCACAAACTTCCTCCAAATTAAATTTCGGGATGAAATTTCCTAAAGTAGGGGTGACTGTGACATCTGAGCCGTTTCAACTATCATACAATTCCAAACCAAATGAAATCTTTTGTTTCATTCTCAAGAACTGTAAAATTACATGCGGCATTCATACATTTTAGTCCATGTACAATTTCGACACTTCAAAGCTTTTTCTAGAAGATATACGTAAATTGTTACGCAAATGTAATCAGTTTAACACGACGTATATTTCGGAATAGTAACACAAGCTTAACATACTTTAAATATCCTTTGCATAACTTAGAAATAAGTTTTGAAGGGTTTGGTATGTCAAAAACAAGCCTATTCGATCACAGGGACTATTTATGACAAACTACGAAAGTTTGCCGATTCTCGTAGCGACACACATTCCGGAACAAATTCATAAGCTAAACATACCCTAAATACCCTTAACATAGCTTAAAAATAAGTTTCGAGGTCATCGGTATGGCAAAAACCTGCTTATGCAACTTCCGGGGCTATTTTGCAAATTATGTGAAACTATGTCGTTGCGCATATTTCTTAATCCGGGACATGTACGCACATCCAAAATTTTTTTAATCATTAACGGTTGGAATGCAAAAATATCATTCGTTACACATTTACGGTCATACACGCGATCGTTATGATTTTCGTTGTAATTAACCAAAAACTGCAACCGTACTACCAAACGAACTGACTTCTGAGATATTTTAAGCACATTGCAAGTTCCCTATACTTTATTGTCCTTATAAAGCTTGAAAATGGGTTACCGGGTGTTAAAAGTGCCAAAACGCGTCAAAAACAAGTTCAGGGGGCATTTCTGCCAATTCTGAAACTTCAATGTCACACCCCAACCGATGGTGGAAACATCGGAGTGAGACGTAAACGAGATTGCAAGAGACTTCATAATGCTATTAGCGACAATATTTAAATAAAACCCATATTTTATTCATTCAACAATAACATTGTCAAATTACATCATTAAGTCAATTACAACAATTTGGAAGTTTAAAGACGAGTACAACATAAGCATAACTACGAAATAATACAACATTTTAGCCTAACGTCTAATTGTGTATCTAGAGCATCATCACTACTCCAATTTTATGGCAAAATCTTCATCAACCTGTAACATGTTAAAGATACGAGTTCAATGCAAAAGCAAAGGCGAGTACACAAGTTTGGTGATACATAGCATAAGTATAAAAATGTAACTCGAATCCACATGGTAATTGTAAGCAACTAATCATGCAATACTAGATCAAACCCCGAGTTTCCACAAAAGTTTTAACGAGACCGAGCTTCCCTTGTCACAAAAGCGACAAGACTAAAATGAGAATGAATATCTTAACATAACCCTGACGGGCGACGTGCTACTCCTTTAGCGCTATGTATGATAAGTTAGGCTAGCTAAGGTAATGATCAAGCATGTATAATTAAGCATGTATCTAGGCATAACAGGTATTCATGTATAAGGATTAAGCATGTAAAAGCATGAGTTTTGTGATACGTGTATTTTGATAGGTAAACATGTTACAACCCAAAAATGGTTAAAGCGGTAAATGGGTCGAGTGTACTCACGGTGTTGCTAAGTGTTCCACTTAAGAAATTTCGGGAGCTTTGTTGTGATGTTTAGAGTTTGGCACGTAGGTATTAATTAGGAGTGTAACGGTAGATTTGGAGTATTCGAGCGAGATTACGGAAATGGGAATTAAAGTATTATGTATGAAAATATTCACTAAGACATAGCACTTATTCTTGACACTATGACAACCCGGAAAGGAGTTGATATAGTTTCATAGGTTTGGGACCTATTAGAATCGTGAAAAGGAACTACATACTTTAGTGATAAACTTATTAACTCGATAGATGATTACTTAGCCATTATCAAGGTTTTGGTTTTTTGGATTATATCATAGTCCATAACATATACATAGTCATATAAGATCATGTAGGAGGTAGGATGATGAACATCCACTTTGGTACCTCTTAAGTATTCAAGTAAGTCAAGCATGGAGGTAGGATGATGAACATCCATTTAACCTCTTTATATGATTCACCAATATACGAGTCGTCATAGACAACAAGGAGGGTCATGAATGAGAACACTATAAGAATGAAAATGACATGAATTGTAAGTATGTCACCATACTACCAAGTAGCCAAGTGAATACAACCCGGAGAGCACCCGAGGACACATGTCAATGGCTTGGCGGGGTTGTGACACTTTAGGACTAGCAAACTACTTGAGATGATGATGAAAATCATCAAGTGATGTGTGGTCTCAATGTTTAGGATAGCCAAAGCTAACCTTGGTGGACACACATGAACAAATCTCTGAACTTGCATCACTTGTGAGCTAAATGCTCCACGAAAACAGAATTATTGTGAGGATAAATACTCTTGTTTGAATGTCTCCACCTTGTTTTTAAGCCTAACCAACCACAAGAAGTGTTGTAAGCATTCAGACATCGGTTTGAGATAAGTTTGACTAAAGTTTGATGGACATAAACAAGATTTGAAAGAGTATAAAAACAAAGAGAAAGTTTTGGACAATTTCGGGGCATTTTCATGTCTGGATTCTCCATGGAGAACCCTTGGATTCAACCCTAATGATTATCCAAGTAACATGGAAGAAGAATCAAGTAAAAAGACCAAGTTTTGAGCAAGTTATGCTCACTTTGGTGAAGGTGATACAATCTGCCCGAATTTCTGATTTGCAAGAGTTCTTGAGATGATTGAGAGTGATTAGAGAGAGTTGTGAAAGTGTTTTAGGTATGGGGGAACTTGGTTTATATAGAGGAGAGGTTAGGAGGTGGTTTGTGGGTGTTAAATGGGGTTAAGAGGCCTTTGGGTGAGCTCAAAGTGTGTGGATTCGTGCATATGCCGCGGGTTTGAAACCTGCTGTCCCGCCCAGCATGCCTTACGGACCGGGTCTGAGACAAATTGTTACATTTTGTTGTTTTGTTTAAATGTTACGGGTTTAAATGTATTTCTAGGGTATTTTATGACACTTTAAGTTATTATAAGCATAAGAATTTGGTCACAATGCATATGTATGAATAGAATGTCTGAGATCTAGTATAAACACCGAGTATGATCAATATATATATGAGTGTACGAGTATGCATAACAAGTATAGGGTAAAATTTTATATTTCCATTATGATTCAAGTCCCGATTACAACGTTTACAATAAAATGAAGATTACGAATACAATGATTCCCGAAAATAGAATTACAACACGAGCTTGCTATAAATAGAAAGTACAGAAAACGCGAGGCGTTACAGTCTCCCCTCCTTTAGGAAAATTCATCCCGAAATTTAGGAAGATGCAACGAAGAGGTGCGGATACTTAGTCTTAATATCACTCTCGAGTTCCCAAGTAAACCACGTTTCCCTTCCCATCGAACCTTGACGATAGGGATCCGACTGCGCCTTAGCTGCTTGACTCCTCGGTCCATGATTTTGAGTTTTTCCACAAAATGCAAGGTCTCATGGATTTGAAGATCTTCGAGCGGAAGTTGAAGTCCTTCTTCAGCCAGACACTTCTTTAGGTTTGAAACATGAAACACAGTATGAACATTGTTGAGCGTTTGAGGTAGGTCCAGTCGATATGCTACCTTGCCAATCCTTTCCAAGATCTTAAAAGGACCCACGTAGCGAGGAGCGAGTTTGCCTTTCTTACCAAAACGAACAATGCCTTTCAAAGGGGATACCTTGAGAAGTACATGGTCACCTACATTAAATTCCAAGGGCTTGGTCTTTTGTCATCGTAGCTCTTTTGTCGGCTTCGTGCTTTGAGGAGATTATCACGTATTTGCAAGATCTTGTTCGTTGTCTCTTGTATTAGCTCGGGACCGGTGATTTGTGCGTCTCCAATCTCGTGCCAACAAATAGGCGAACGACACTTACGACCATGCAATGCTTCAAATGGAGCCATTTGTATACTAGCGTGATAACTATTGTTGTACGAGAATTCAACCAAGGGTAAGTGCAAATCCCAATTGCCGCCAAAATCGATTACGCATGACCGACGCATATCCTCTAAGGTTTGGATGGTACGCTCGGTTTGACCATCAGACTGAGGATGAAAAGCGGTGCTAAGATTAAGCTGAGTGCCAAGGGCGGATTGAAAAGGTTGCCAAAGGCGAGAGGTGAAACGAGCATCGCGATCAGAAATAATATCAAGAGGAGTACCGTGATGGCTAATGATTTCATCCGTGTAGATACGAGCCAATTTCTCGACTTTGTAATCTTCACGAATGGCAAGGAAGTACGCGGATTTGGTCAATCTGTTAATGATGACCCAAATGTTGTCATGACCAGACGAAGTACGAGGCAATTTCGTTATGAAATCCATGGCTATGCTCTCCTATTTCCAGACAGGAATTTCTGGTTGTTCAAGCAACCCAGAGGGACGTTGATGTTCTGCCTTGACTTTGGAACACGTAAGGCATTTGGATACATAAAGAGTGATATCACATTTCATTCCAGGCCACCAATAGGATGCACACAAATCATGGTACATCTTATCAGCTTCAGGATGAATGAAGTACCGGGATTTGTGGGCTTCATTCATCAAAGTAGACCGAAGATTGAGACGATCGGGAATCCAAATATGATTATGGTAGTAAAGAATACCATCAGGCTTAGCTTCGAGTGGGTTTTGGACTCCACAATTCAATTCGCTATCGAGGTTACCCTCATTAATGACGGTAAATTGTGCTTGTCGAATCAACTCGTTGAGTTTTCCCACGATTTGGTAGCAACGAACACTCTTAACATGAGTCTTACGACTAAGTGCATCGGCCACGACATTCACCTTGCCAGGGTGGTAGCGAATATCACATTCGTAGTCGTTTAACAATTCTACTCAACGGCGTTGATGCATGTTGAGTTCCTTTTGATCAAAGATATGCTGGAGGCTCTTACGATCGGTGAAGACCATACACTTTGTACTGTAAAGGTAGTGTCACCAAATCTTTAATGCAAAAACAACTGCACCAAGTTCAAGGTCGTGAGTAGTATAGTTTTTCTCATGAATTTTGAGTTGTCTTGACGCGTAAGCGATTACTTTGTCCCGTTGCATGAGTACGCAAGCAAGACCCTGGTTAGAGGCATCACAATACATGACGAAATCGTCGTTCCCATCGGGGAGAGTAAGGATAGGAGCATTACAAAGCATGTCCTTGAGCGTTTGGAAAGATTCCTCTTGTTCAGAACCCCAAACAAAAGTTTATCTTTTTGAGTCAACGAAGTCAAAGGAACGACAATCTTGGAGAAGTTCGAGATGAAACGAAGATAATACCCAGCTAGGCCAAGGAACGAACGAATTTCAGAGGGCGACTTAGGTGCAATCCAATTCTTCACAGCTACCGAGTTCATTGACGGTGTGACCTAAGAATTGAACCTCTTTTAGCCAAAATTCACATTCGGAGAGTTTGGCATAAAGACGTTCGGTTTGCAAAAGCTGAAGAATGAGACGCAAATGTCATCCATGTTCTTCTTTCATCTTGGAGTAGATTAGGATATCGTCGATGAATACAATGACGAAATGATCGAGAAAAGGCTTACAAACGCGGTTCATGAGATACATAAACACTGTAGGTGCGTTGGTCAAACCAAAAGGCATGACCACAAACTCGTAGTGCCCGTAACGTGTTTGGAAAGCAGTTTTGGGTACATCTTCCTCGGAAACCCGAAGTTGATGATAGCCAGAATGGATATCAATCTTTGAAAAGCACTTCGCGCCTTGCAATTGATCGAAGAGATCATCAACATGAGGAAGTGGATAACGGTTTTTGACTGTAACCTTGTTGAGGTCACGATAGTCTATACACATGCGGAATGATCCATCTTTCTTTTTGACGTACAGAACGGGAGCGCCCCAAGGGGAAGTACTAGGGGGTATAAAGCCTTTATCAAGAAGCTCTTGAAGTTGGCTTGATAGCTCTTGCATCCCCGAGGGTGCTAATCGGTAGGGAGCTTTCGCAACAGGAGTTGCGCCAGGGATAAGATCAATACGAAAATCGACAGCTCGAGGAGGCAGAGGACCAGGAAGATCCTCGGGAAAAAAGGAAGGAAATTCACAAACGACATGAACATCACTTATGCTTGGACCGTTGTCTCTCTTTTCCACAACATGGGCGAGAAAGGCAAAGTACTCCTTACGCAAGTACTTGTTTGCTTTCATGCACGACATAAGCTTGAGACCTTTAGAAGGTTTCCCGCCATAGATGTGTAGAGAATCACCTTGAGGAAGAGGGAGGCGAATAAATTTTTTGGAACAATCAACTTCGGCACGAACTCGCATAAGCCAATCCATGGCTACTATGATCTCGAAACTACCCATTTGCATGGGAATGAGATCAATGGAGAACAAATGATCGTTAAGGATCAAAGAGCAACCAAAAAGGATGGAATCAACGGAGATGGTTTTACCATTAGCGACTTCGACAGCGAAAGGATTAGGCATTTTAGATCGTTCGCACTTAAGCAAGGGTTCAAATTCTAGCGACACAAAACTCCTATCGGTGCCAGTATCAAATATACATGTAGCATAGATATGGTTCACAAGGAACGTACCAGTAATTACGTCATTAGAGCTTTGGGCTTGAGCGGAGGTAAGCATGAAAGCTCGCCCTTTTGCAGGCTCAGGCTGCTGCTGCTGATGCTGCTGGTTGAGAAAAGGACATACATTGGCGAGATGATTGAGATCGCCACATTTGTAACATGCTCGCACAGGAGCATTCTGACGTTGAGGTTGAGCTTGGTTCGGGTTAGGGTTAGGGATAATGGCTTGGTTACTTTGGGGTTGGCGACAATGGCTAGAAAGATGCCCCATCCTGTTACAGTTGGCGCACTTTCGACATGGGGTGGAAGGGAGATGGTGAAAGGTGCAACGATCACACCTAGGCCAAGTGCCGGTGTAACTTCGTTGGGTGGATCGTTGTTTTGGGTGGAGGTGATGGCATTTAAAGGCGTAGGGGTAGGCGGAGTGACAACCGCGTTGTTTTGAACAGAAGCCTTCCTCTTCTTGTTCTTGATGGGGTTCTTTTTGGGTTGAGGGGGAGGGGCGATTCAGTATCGGTGGTATTGGTGGTGGCTTGATGCGCATGCTTCGTAGGAACCCTGTCATAGGCCCCCTGAAGGATGCAGTTGTGGTTAAGCTTTATGATGGTGCTATAGGCTTCTTCGATGGTTCTGGGGCGTGCGGAGGCTACATGGTTCATAATCACAGGCGAGAGGTAATGTATGAGCTTGGCGATCGCCTTGGGAACGGTATCAACCTGTCCAGGACAGATGATACTCAACTGTTTGAAGCGAGCGATCAGCCCTTCAGCGTCGCTCCCTTGTTGCGTGAGGTTCCAGAATTCATTTTCGAGGTTCTGGGTCTCGTGGGGAGGACATAACTGATCTCTCATGAGCTGCTTGAGCTCGTCCCAAGTGACAGCATGAGCTGCTTCGTTGCCACGCTTGTTGCGTTCCGTAGTCCACCACTCGAGGTCTCTTTGCAAAAGACCCCGGTAGCGTTGAGGGTTCGAAGGTCATCAGGGCAACCGCCGTGAAGAAAAGTAAGCTCCATCGCGTCAAACCAATTGATCATGGTGGTGACACCGTCCATGCCAGTGAATTCTACTAGTTTACAAGCCATGAAATGCTTGAATTAGAAGGACGTTTTGGGGTTGTCGGTTTTGGAGTCGGCTGAGGATTTGGGTGTCTCGGTATTGATGGTTTGAAGCTGGCTAACGATATCGGGGATGACACGGGCCATCTGATTGGCCATTTGCTCGGCGACAAGGCTGACGAGTTCTTGCTTGGAGATAGAGTCCTCATTGTTGTTGTTGTTGTTGTTGTTGCTGTTGGAACCCCTGTTGGACCTCTTGGATTTTTTGGATGAGTTAGGAGAATTCATCTAGAGGTTCAACATAGAAGAAAAAGGGTTGAGACTTGATTATAATATGGGGAAAAAACAAGTTTTGTATGAATAAGCATGTATAAAGTTCAAGTATGGTTCACAAGTTTGCATGAATTTATCAAGTATAATCACGTATAAATGCGAATAAGGAGTATAAATTTAGTGTGTTCACTAGAATTAGTATTGTTTTTGATTGCGATAAACGTGCGAAATGTGTAATGGTTCAAACGAATAAGGTAACAAGTACAAATCACATAAAAATTGAGATAACATAAAAGATTGGCTCAATAAAACATGAGATTGTTTCGGGTAGAGAAACATCGACAATTCCAAAATGAATCGAAGATCCTTTCTAATTAGAGAAACGTGCTTTGGCCCATAGGTACAGTACTGTCATCGAGAAGCGACTAACGGTATTTTACCCTTCCAGTTACTACACGTCTCTAATCGATTAGAAAATCGAAACTTTGGCGAGAGCGAAAAATCAAGGAATGGCACTAGTTGGCAAGGTGTGGGTTTCACCCCTAACTTGACAACATCGTACCCTAAGTGTGGTTTGTCTCTTACTAAACGAGGAGCATATTCCGACTCGTTCGTAAGATCCACTAGAGTATGAAATGGAAGTTTCCATCAAGATGTGGATATCACTCCTAATTTGATGGTATAACTTCGTGAAAAATCGAATACGCGGAATGAGAGATTTCACCAAAAATTGTAAGTCATTGGACCTATCTTGGTGCAAATCGCCTCGTTTGCATCATGAGTGTCTTCAAGTCTTCAAGTGTGTTGTGTAAAATGTCTTAGGAAAGACATTATGTAAATTTAAGACCAAAAGATAAGGAGGAAGCAATGAGGAAGAATAAAGTTTTAAGCATGATATAAGAATGGTAAAAAATGGACACTTAAACTATAGACTAGGTCGAACATGGAAATTCTACCTAATTCCCTATAGTTATGGCTCTGATACCAATCTGTCACACCCCAACCGATGGCGGAAACATCGGAGTGAGACGTAAACGAGATTGCAAGAGACTTCACAACGCTATTAGCGACAATAGTTAAACAAAACCCATATTTCATTCATTCAACGATAACATTGTCAAATTACATCATTAAGTAAATTACAACAATTTGGAAGTTTAAAGACGAAATAATACAACATTTTAGCCTAACGTCTAAATGTGTATCTAGAGCATCATCACTACTCCAATTTCATGGCAAAATATTCATCAACCGGTAACATGTTAAAAATACGAGTTCAATGTAAAAGCAAAGACGAGTACACAAGCTTGGTGATACATAGCATAAGTATAAACGTGTAACTCAAATCCACATGGTAATTGTAAGCAAAGTTCATACTAATCATGCAATACTAGATCAAACCTTGAGTTTCCACGAAAGTTTTAACGAGATCGAGCTTCCCTTGCCACAAAAGCGACAAGACTAAAATGAGAATGAATATCTTAACATAACCCCGACGGGCGGTGTGCTACTCCTATAGCGCTATATATGATAAGTTGGGCTAGCTAAGTTAATGATCAAGCATGTATAATGTCACGCCCTGGTCGTAGTGGAAGCGCAAACGTGTGACTATGAGGTAATCATTGCATCCAATCGCGTAAACACATAGTAATTAACAACGATGCCATATCATATATTAAGTTGCAACAAACAATACAAGTTTTGTATAAACAAGTTTGCATAAGTTCAACGAGTTTAAGATGTTACCCCAAAAGTTGTAGTTACATTAAATCACAAAAACAAGTTTGTTATCATCATAAAGTAAACCAAGGTTTTGACTCCTATATACCCATATAAGGTTGGGATATAAGAGGCAAATCCTTCAAAAGTGGCATCCGTTGTTATATCATTCCCATTTCCCGAAGACTATCACCGGCTCATGTCCTGTTCCCTGAAATACATGTAAGTTTGAAAACATCAACAAAAGTTGAGCGAGTTCATGTAGTATTGTTTTCGTATAAATGTCATAAATGTCATCAGTATTAAAATCCTTGTATGTTATTGTCATTTACCATGGGTTTAAGGATCTATCAGTGGGTAGCTAGTCCGCTGACATTATGTGCCATAAGTAAGTAAATAACCAAACCGAGACAACTTTGTCATCAATTAGGGTCCACAAAAGCACTCTAAAAGGACTTGTTTTATTCAGAGTGGAGTGTGTCCCAAGCTCAATAGATCTACACCTTTTGCACCTTCGTCACTAAGTGATTAATGGTTACCGAATGTCATAATCCTACTTAAGCACATCGATCATTGTCATCATCTAACCCCGAACCTAACATACAATTTGTCATAAACATGTATTTCCCCCGAGTGTTATAAAAAAAAAACGTTTAAAAGAAAAGGGGGACATGAACTCACAGTTTTGCGCTTCGCTAGTCGTACGTTAGTAACTCGTGTGCCCGTACACGTGTATACCCTACATGTGTATTGAAACCATTAGACCCATAGGTCTTTACGGACCTCGTACAAGTTGTTCATCTTGAAATATATTGTTATCTATATTTATTTGTTTTCTTTGAACAACTTATTGTTTTTATAGTGTTGGTAGTTTGTGTGTTTTATTGTTGTTGTTAGTATATATATATACTTCACAAATATATACATTTGTTGTCGAGTAATTAGTCGTGTGTGAACGGCCTTTGCCCTTCACTTGTCCTTGTGCCTTGCACGCATGTCATTGGGCCTAGCCCATGTTATCTTTGTCATTGGGCCTAGCCCATGTTATATATTGACATTGGGCCTAGCCCAGGTTATGTTGTCATTGGGCCTAGCCCAGGTTATGTTGTCATTGGGCCTAGCCCATATCTTTTATGTATTGGGCCTAGCCCAATGTTTTATGTGTTTGGGCCTAGTCCACTTAGTTATATTATTTGGGCCTAGCCCACTTGGTTTATATGATTGGGCCTAGCCCAAGTTATGTTATCAATGGGCCTAGCCCATATGTTATATGTGATTGGGCCTAGCCCACTTCCATGAACTTGAGTCCATTTAGTTATATGATTTGGGCCTTGCCCATTAACATAAATTGAGTCCATTAGTGAGAATTACATGTTCTTTATCCAAGTATGTTTTCACAATACTTAAAAACTTTTATGTTTTTAACTTTCCGGATTCTTGTTATCGATAATATATATTAGTCTTGTGCTCATGAAAAAATATATATATTTTTAGAGACGTTGTCATGATCGTTTTCAATATATATTTTTATGGTTGATGACGCCCACGTGTTTAAATATATTTGTAGGTTCGTCCGTTATCCGATTTGTTCATTTGTCCGTTTAGTGGTCTTTCTTTGGATTATACCTAGTAATGTATATATGTATTTTATGTCATCTTCATACTTACTTCATGTAAGTGTTTCCTTGGTATGGTGAGTGTATTATTTTGGTTTTCCTAAGTGTATCTAATACATATACATAGCACATAATACACACACTTAGAAGCTTTTTCAAAATATATGATTTTCATCCAAAAATTATATATGTGTATTATTATTATTTCCACCACTTATTTTTACTTAATACATATATCTTTAAGTTTTCAAGAGTTCTATACACATTAAGGACTTAACCATTTCACCAAGTGTTTCCATAATGACGTTTAAGACCACTAATCGTGTTTAACCTTGTTAATCACAGATTAATCATGCTTTTAATCGCGATTAGATTTTTAGAAAAATCCGCCATAGTTTCCCCTAAAACTATGGTGTTTTCCACGTATTAAAAACATATTCAAAACACAATCATGTTTCAAAATCACTTCTATTTATCAAGTATTCTTAAACATACACTTCTAGTAATAAACTTTTCCCACTTCATGAACTTTAACATTACACCTTTATATATATATTCAAAGTTAACTTTTTAAGTGATGATTTTCCATGATAAACAAGTTGTTATATTTTTATATCTTGTGAAAACCAAGTGTAACAACTTCCCAAAATTGAGTTTTAAACATGTTTAAACACTTGTTTCTTGAAGATGTTTGTGATTAGTTTATGTAAGTGAGTATGATGATCTTTTTAGATTTAAACATTTCCATGTTTAAATCACATACACATGTTCATCATGATGAGATGAACACTAATATGAAATACTACAAGTGTCTAACAATATGATCATCATAACATAATCTATACATCAATAATATTAATCAAGATCAATCATAAACAACATGATCATACAAGACATCATACACTAATCTACACAAATCCATATTTAAAAAGGGTTATGTTTAGGGTTCTTTAGTTTTGTGATTAGGGTTTTGTTTATGATAAACTTTTATATCAAGATTAACAACTAGTACTTCCATGATCTACTAATAACAAGGATGATAACTAGAGTGTTTAGAAGTCTTACAACTTTGCAAGGCTTAAATAAGAGGAATAAGAAGATGATTAAGCTTCCAAGAAGACTCCTAATGCTCCTCCATGCTTAGTCCATGCCTAGATGTTCTTGAAATGGCTATAAAGTGAGTTAAAAGTGGTGGTTCTTGGTGGATTATGGTGGTGCTATGGTGGTGAGGGTGGGCCGAGAATTAGAGGAAGGTGGAGGAGGTTTCTTGTGTTATTTGAATGGTGAAAATGAGGCGATGTTGGTGATGTGAGAAGTATGGTGTCCCTTTATAATAATCATCTTTCAACAAAAAGTCTTCACACCCCATTCTTCTTACATCTTTCATCAACAACTCAAGCAAGTGTTGGGTCTAGTGGGACCCACCAAAACCGTAACTATGTAGGGGGGGGGGTATTGTGTAACTTTTTGGTGATTAAAGCCTTAAACTTTAGATATTTTGGTAATTAAGAGGTGTAGGGTGATTAGGGTTTTAGGTACGTCATTAATATAGTAATTAGGGATTAGGGCGGGTATTAATACTTAACTAGTCCACTAGACTAGTTAAAATGATTAGTTACTAGTTTAAGCGGCTTCCGATTAAGTGTCGGCGCACTAACGGTACTTTTATGTCGTACCGACGAATACTTCCGCAAGTTGTTTTCTTGCATCCGCAAGTTGTTTTCTTGCATCCGCAAGTTATATGAAGTGATTTCGGATCCCAAATTATGTTTAACTAGTTCGCTAGATGCTTCGTTTGCTTGATGTATAGGCGGAAATACCATTTACTAGCTCGTCGGGTCGCTAACGGACAATTTATGTTTATAGCGATTTATTACCGGAAGCTTATAACTTTGAATATTACCAAAACGTTTTAGTGTGTTTTACCTCAATGGACATAATTCCGGAGGTCCAAAATTGTTTAATTACTATAACGGACGAATTGAAAAGTGTCATTTTTTAGCCGATCGGATAATAGGTGTTTAGGGCGTCATACTGGAAGGTTGTGTAATATTAATAAAATTATTCCCACATTAGTGTATTCATTGTTATATGGACTCAGTTGTATATGTCATGTGTCTTGTTTCGTAGTTTTGTTCCGTTTCAGTGATTGCGGGCATACACCGCACAATCGTAAGTAGTGCGTTCCGCACCTTCTACCAACACTTTTAGGACATAGATTTCGTAGTTTCTTGACATGTTAGAAACCAATAGGGGTTTCATCAAGTTTTACACGCCCTATCACTTGTTGTGCAATGTACGACTCCGTTACGCAATTTAATTACGTTTAAAATGCATGAGATAAATAAAATAAAATAGGTGATTAGATTGTACGGAATTACCGGTTATTTGCCATTTGTCACATACTTCCCCTGTTAAAAAGAATTTCGTCCCGAAATTCACTTAAAGGCATCCTCAGAAGGATTCTTCTTGAACAGGTGGGGGTACTTTGCTTTAATTTGATCTTCACGTTCCCAAGTATACTCAGGTCCGTGACGCGAGTTCCAGCGGACTTTAACTAGTTTAATCTGACTCCTACGAGTCTTCTGAATCTTCCAGTCCATAACTTCAACAGGTTCCTCGGTGAACTGAAGCTTGTCATCTATGTGTATCTCGTCTGCTGGGATAATAACTGTTTCATTGGTTGGACTTTTCTTAAGATTAGACACATGGAATGTGTCATGTACGTTGTTGAGTTCCTCTGGAAATTTCAACTTGTATGCAACTGTTCCAACTTTTGCCAGAATTTCAAAAGGTCCAATATACCTCGTGTTTAGTTTTCCGCGTTTCCCGAATCTGGCTACACCCTTCCAAGGCGAGACTTTAAGCAGCAATTTGTCTCCAACTTTGAAGGATAGGGGCTTGCGTTGTCGATCTGCGTAGCTCTTTTGCCTATCCCAAGCCGCCTTAATACGCTCGCGGATTTTGAATATTTTATCTGTGGTTTCTTGAACTAATTCGGGTCCAATGAGTTGTTTGTCATCGACTTCCGCCCAACATAGCGGAGATCGGCATATACGCCCATAAAGTGCTTCGAATGGCGCGGCCTTGATGCTGGTGTGATAACTGTTGTTATAGGAAAACTCTGCCAACGGTAAATGAGTATCCCGATTTCCGCCTAAATCCATCACACAGGCGCGCAACATATCTTCCAGGGTTTGGATGGTCCGCTCGCTTTGGCCATCAGTCTGCGGATGAAATTTCGTGCTTAGATCCAAACGGGATCCAAACGATGCTTGAAAGGATTGCCATATCCGCGACACAAAGCGACCATCTCTGTCTGAGATTATCGACACTGGCACTCCGTGACGTGCCACAATTTCCTTTAGGTAAAGTTCAGCTAACTTCTCGGTACTGTATTTTTTCTCGAATAGGTAAGAAGTGAGCCGACTTGGTCAATCGATCAACTATGACCCAAATCATGTCATGACCTCGAGAGGTCCGCGACAGCTTTGTAATCAAATCCATAGATATAAGCTCCCATTTCCAAACGGGAATCTCGGGTTGTTGTAATAGACCAGATGGTTTTTGATATTCGGCCTTAACCTTCGCACATGTTAGGCATCTCCCAACATACGTCGCAATATCTGCCTTGAGATTAGGCCACCAATAGTACTCCTTCAAATCTTGATACATTCTATCAGATCCTGGATGAATCGAGTATTTAGACTTGTGTGCTTCATCCAATACCAAGTCTCGTAACTCGCAAAAGTAGGGAATCCAGATTCTTCCCATAAAGTATAGAGTTCCATCCTTGTTTGTTTCCATCTGTTTCTCCATGCCTTTCAATGATTCGGCCGGAATGTTTTCTGGTTTTAGGGCTTCCTGTTGCGCCTCACGCACACGAGTCGTAAAGTTTGTCTGGATAGTCATTTCCAAAGCTCGTACTCGTAAGGTTTTGACTCGTTCCTTCCGGCTCAAGGCGTCTGCCACAACGTTAGCCTTGCCTGGATGATATTTGATCTCACAGTCATAATCATTCAACAATTCTACCCATCATCTTTGGTGCATATTCAGCTCCTTCTGATTGAATATATGTTGAAGGCTTTTGTGATCAGTGAATATGGTACACCTAGTGCCATATAAATAGTGACGCAAGATTTTTAAGGCAAATACCACTGCACCTAGCTCTAGGTCATGAGTGGTGTAATTTTTCTCGTGAACTTTTAGTTGGCTTGACGCGTACGTGATGACTTTTTCACGTTGCATCAACACGCAACCCAAGCCTTGATGCGATGCATCACAATATACTACAAAGTCATCGGTACCTTCTGGTAGGGATAATATCGGTGCCTGGCATAGTTTTTCCTTTAATGACTGAAAAGCTAACTCTTACTTTTCTCCCCAATTGAACTTCCTATCCTTTTGTGTAAGAGAGGTTAGCGGTTGAGCAATTTTCGAAAAATTCTCAATAAATCTCCTGTAATATCTTGCTAAACCTAGAATTGTCGTACTTCCGTGGGGGTTTTCGGAGCATTCCAGTTCTTTATTGCCTCGATCTTTGCTGGATCAACATGTATACCATTCTCGTTCACCACGTGACCGAGAAATTGTACCTCGCGAATCCAAAATTCGCATTTTGAAAACTTGGCGTATAATTGTTCTTTCTTGAGCAGTTCCAAAATAGTTCTCAAGTGTTGCTCGTGTTCCTTCTCAGTTCGTGGGTATATTAATGTCATCAATGAATACGATCAAGAACTTATCGAGGTATGGCTTACATACCCGATACATTAAATCCATAAACACCGCGGGAGCGTTTGTTAAGCCAAAAGGCATAACAAGGAACTCGTAATGACCGTAACGAGTCCGAAACGCTGTCTTAGGAATACATTATCTCTTGGATTCTCAACTGATGATACCCGGATCTTAGATTGATCTTTGAGTAAAAACTCGAGCCTTGCAATTGATCGAATAAATCATCAATCCTCTGTAGTGGATACCGATTCTTGATGGTCAACTTGTTTAGCTCCCTGTAGTCAATGCACATTCGAAAGGTTCCATCCTTTTTCTTGACAAATAGCACCGGAGCTCCCAAGGCGAGAAACTCGGTCTTTTGAATCCCTTGTCAAGTAGTTCCTGAAGCTGAGTAGATAATTCCTGCATTTCCGAGGGCGCTAGTCGGTATGGGGCTTTCGCCACAGGTGTGGCTCCTGGCACTAAGTCGATACAAAACTCGACTTGTCGTTGTGGAGGTAAACCTGGCAAGTCTTCGGGAAAGACTTCTGGGTACTCCTTTACTACTGGTATGTCTTCCAACTTACGTTCCTCGGCCTTGTTGTCAATCACGTGAGCAAGAAAGGCGATGCATCCTTTCCTCAAACATTTTTGAGCCTTCATGCAATTAATAATTCAGAGTGGTGTGTCATGTTTCTCTTCGTGCACCATCAAATGTTCTCCGTTGGGTAAGGGAATACGAATGATCTTTTCGTGACATATGACTTCGGCTCGATTATCGGATAGCCAATCCATGCCAATGACGACATCAAAACTTCCTAATGGAACTGGCAAGAGGTCTATGTCGAACTTTCGTTCACCCAGTTCAAGGGTACATTTCTTTATTATTTCCCCCGACTCTATTAGTTTCCCGTTGGCTAGTTCAATCGAGTATGGAACATCTAATTTACTCGATTCTACCCCAAGTATACCTCTAAATTCCTTTGAAATAGAACTAAAGTTTGCCCTGGTATCAAAAAGTATGGATGCAAAGTGATTGTTTATAAGGAACGTACCGGTGACTACATTCGGGTCCTGGGGAGCATCCTTAGCTCCAATCACAAAAGCTCTTCCCTGAGCTTGGTTTCCTTTTGGGTAATCCCTCTTGAAGTGCCCCTTGTCGCCACAGTTGTAGCATCTCTGGTTCCCTTGGTTTCCCTGATTTCCCTGATTTCCTTGGTTTCCTTGATTTGCCCGGCACGCATTAGTGGCATGCCCCCATCTTCCACATTTGCCACACTTGTAGCCTCGGCATTCCCCATAATGGTGGAAAGGGCATTTGTTGCATTTCGGGGCATCCCCGGTGTAAGTTTTCCTGTTGGTGTTGTTGGTGGTGGTGGTAACATACGCTTTTGCCCCTCCTGTGTTTTGTTTCTTGTTCCGATTGTTGTCTTTACTGCGTGTACCCTTCTTGAAATGAGATGATTTCTGTTTGTTAGAGTTAGTAGTGTCCAGAGTAGTTTCCTTTTTGTTTTCCCCACTCTTAGGTAACTTTCTTTGACGCACAGCCTCCTCAGTGAGGCTAACAACTAAATCAATTGCCTCCCCAATGTCGGTGGGTTTCGATGAGGTGACTAAGCTTAGAATCTCAGGAGCAAGTCCCCATATAAACCTTTCAATCCTCTTAAACTCGGGTTCCACCAAGTACGGAACCACTCGAGACAAGTCGTGGAACCTCTGCACATATCCTGCGATATCTGAACCAACCATCTTTAGGTTCCAGAATTCCGTTTCTAGTTTTTGAATTTCCGACCTTGAACAGTACTTTTTCCTTATAATTTCTTTTAGTTCTTCCCAAGTCAGGTCAAATGCAGCATCTTCCCCTTTCGTCTGGACCTGGAGGTTCCACCAAGATAACGCTCCGTCAACGAACAGTCCCGTAACATAAGTGACTCTTTGTTCCGCGGGACACTTGCTCATTCGAATGACTGAGTCAGTCTTCTCGGTCCAGCGCACAAAGGAAACGGCGCCTCCTGTACCGTCAAAATTCAGAGGTTTGCAGTCTAAGAACTGCTTGTAAGTGCAACTTGAAATCATCATTTGCACGAGTTAGGTATGGATAAAAAGAAACACAAATGGAATAAATGAAAGTGCAATGGGATTTAATGAGTAACTAAGAGTTACCAGTCGGAGGGTTGGTTCTGGATGTACCTCCGGTTCCACCGCTATTCTCAGTACGGTTGGCTTCATACTGTGCGATAGCCTGAGAAATGCGTTCATTAAGCTCCTGTTCGGTTGTAGGTAACGGGTTTGCATTAGTCCTTCCTCGTCGGGGCGGCATTGTCTTCTAGCAGGGATAGCGATCATGATTAGACGATTGTTTATTACTAAAATAAACATTTACTACCATTGATGTGTATAAAAAAATATCATGTGTCCACCTTCTATTCATTTATTTATTATATATATATATATATAACCAACACGTCGGGTATGAAGTAACCATATATAATAACAGTGTAATCACACGATCGCAAACATGTATGTACACACCAATCATCGCAATAGCTATGGAATCTCAAAGCGTAGATAATCACCACAATCATAATCAGAAAACATCATCCTCAACATAATAAGAGAACATCACTCACAATGTCACCATGCCGCAATAATATAAATCAACATACCACCACAACAATATAATAACAACCACAACATAAAAGAAATACAATACAAAGATAAAGAAAGTACACTTTTATACATAATGACAACTTGTTACAATTCGTTCCTGAAGATCAAAAGGGACTTTAGGGGGTACAAAGCCCTAGTCAATACAAGTTAAGATAATACAAAAGTAAACTTTTCTTTGGCATCGCATCTTCATGTCTTTAGTTGTCTTCCAAAAGCTGGGTCTTTTAACCGAAGTCTCCCAAAAGCAAGATCTTCTAACTGAAATCTTCCAAAAGCCATA
The DNA here is from genome assembly GCA_947069175.1 of Scalesia atractyloides. Taxonomy (NCBI): domain Eukaryota; kingdom Viridiplantae; phylum Streptophyta; class Magnoliopsida; order Asterales; family Asteraceae; genus Scalesia; species Scalesia atractyloides. The sequence continues at coordinate 38,824,791 of CAMTDV010000030.1, forward strand.
TATACAGACACAGGACGAATCCCCAAAAGGTGATAATAGCCATACTACTGAGGTGGGAAGGGTGGTGGTGGTGACTGTGGTAGTGGTGGTGGTGATGGAGGAGGTGAGGATGGTAGGGGTGGTAGTGGTTTTGCAGGAGGTGGCTGGGGAGTGATAGCAGCCCTGAGAGTTGCTACCTCAGTCTGAAGCTCTCTGATCCTACGAAAGAGTATGGTAATCTGTATCTCGGATGATAGCTATCTATCCTCCACAGTAGATGGAGGGATGATAAGGATCAGACGGGCTCATGCCCGGTGGTGGGATCGGTGCATATGCTCCACGGTAGTATGGGGTGTGTCCGGTATTATGAGATGGTCCAGCTGCATAAGGATCATAAGGAGTGTGGGTAGCTGGCTGGTATGAAGGCTGTCCCAAATGATAATGAGGTGGGGAATACAGAGAGTGTGAGAATCCCGACAAATGCATGGGATCAATAGTAGGAGTAGGTGGTACTAAAGCAGGCACAGGTAACACTGATATGGGGGAGGACACTGGAGTAGGGGTAGAAGGAGCAATGGAGGATGCAGTAGAGGAAATGTCAAGAACAGAAATGACGGGTGAGGGTATCTCGAGGATAGCAATGTCAAAGACCTCGCCACCACTGAGGTCATCCTCGAGATAATCAACCTGGAATACTGGTATGTCATCATGATCGTTGTCAAGGTCAACAATAGGTGGTACAATATCAAGGGTATGGCTAGGTACACAACAAGATGCTCCCCCTCGAGGTGTCCGTATATGACTCTATCATGCATATGTAGAGGGAGGGCTAAGACATTGTCTGCTAAGGGTGCCTCGTCCTGGGCATGATCTAGAAGGGCAAATGGATGGAAGTCATCTAGCAGATCATCATCGTCTGATAAGTCCTCCCGATCTATCTCCTCATCGGACGATATAACCACAATAACCGGTACATACTCCTTGTCGGAGACTAACTCCATCGGGTCGGTGTCCGTAATAGCCGAAGAAGAAGACGACATAATCCTGGCAAATAATCTGTACAATGTATAGATATATGGGTTAGAAATTAATTATTACTTGTAATCATATTTTATATTAATCACCATTTCTCATGCAAGTCTTTGTCCTTTGGTTTCATGTGATCTTAATGTTTTCACGTCTATCTTCCATACACCAATCATGTATAAACCTTAACTCACTACTTGTAATTGAGCTCATGTGATAGATCCTTATGTCATCGTGACACAATGAAAACCTTTTTGTTATTTTGTCATATTTTTGAAAATTACTTTTGTGAGGTTATAAATTTTGTCCTCATGCGAGAGCCCTTGGTGATTGTAGACCAACATAGTAAAAGTTTTTCCCCGTTCACTACAATCGAAACTCTGATACCAATCTGTCACACCCTGGTCGTAGCGGAAGCGCAAACGTGTGACTATGAGGTAATCATTGCATCCAATCGCGTAAACACATAGTAATTAACAACGATGCCATATCATATATTAAGTTGCAACAAACATTACAAGTTTTGTAAAAACAAGTTTGCATAAGTTAAACGCGTTCAAGATGTTACCTCAAAAACATAGTTGTAGTTACAATACATCACAAAAACAAGTTTGTTATCATCATAAAGTAAACCAAGGTTTTGACTCCTGTATACCCATACAAGGTTGGGATATAAGAGACAAATCTTCAAAAGTGGCATTCGTTGTTATATCATTCCCATTTCCCGAAGACTATCACCGGCTCATGTCTTGTTCCCTGAAATACATGTAAGTTTGAAAACATCAACGAAAGTCGAGCGAGTTCATGTAGTATTGTTTTCGTATAAATGTCATAAATGTCATCAGTATTAAAATCCATGTATGTTATTGTCATTTACCATGGGTTTAATGATCTATCAGTGGGTAGCTAGTCCGCTGACATTATGTGCCATAAGTAAGTAAATAACCGAACCGAGACAACTTTGTCATCAATTAGGGCTCACAAAAGCACTCTGAAAGGACTTGTTTTATTCAGAGTGGAGCGTGTCTCAAGCTCAATAGATTACACCTTTTGCACCTTGGTCACTAAGTGATTTATGGTTACCGGATGTCATAATCCTACTTAAGCACATCGATCATTGTCATCATCTAAACCCGAAGTTAACATACAATTTGTCATAAACATGTATTCCCCCCGAGTGTGATAAAACCAAAAATGTTTAAAAGAAAAGGGGGACATGAACTCACAGTTTTGCGTTTCGCTAGTCGTACAATAGTAACTCGAGTGCCCGTACACGTGTATACCCTACATGTGTATTGAATTCATTAGACCCATAGGTCTTTACGGACCTCGTACAAGTTGTTCATCTTGAAATATATTGTTATCTATATTTATTTGTTTTCTTTGAACAACTTATTGTTTTTATAGGGTTGGTAGTTTGTGTGTTTCTATTGTTGTTATTACTATATATATGTATATATTTCACAAATATATACATTTGTTGTCGAGTAATTAGTCGTGTGTAAACGGGCCTTGCCCTTCACTTGTCCTCGTGCCTTGCACGCATGTCATTGGGCCTAGCCCATGTCATCTTGTCCTTGGGCCTAGCCCATGTTCTCATGTCCTTGGGCCTAGCCCATGTTATCTTTGTCTTTGGGCCTAACGCATGTTATTTTGTCATTGGGCCTAGCCCAGGTTATTTTGTCATTGGGCCTAGCCCAGGTTATATTGTCATTGGGCCTAGCCCATGTTATGTGGTCATTGGACCTAGCCCATGTCTTTTATGTGTTTGGGCCTGGCCCAAGTCTTTTATGTGTTTGGGCCTAGCCCACTTAGTTATATTATTTGGGCCTAGCCCACTTGGTTTATATGATTGGGCCTAGCCCAAGTTATGTTATCAATGGGCCTAGCCCATATGTTATACGTGATTGGGCCTAGCCCATTTCCATGAACTTGAGTCCATTTAGTTATATGAATTGGGGCTTGCCCATTAACATAAATTGAGTCCATTAGTGGGAATAACATGTTCTTTATCCAAGTATGTTTTCACAATTCTTAGAAACTTTTATGTTTTTAACTTTCCGGATTCTTGTTATCGATAATATATATTAGTCTTGTGCTCATGAAAAAATATATATATTTTTAGAGACGTCGTCATGGTCGTTTTCAATATATATTTTTATGTTTGATGACGCCCACGTGTTTAAATATATTTGTAGGTTCGTCCGTTATCCGATTTGTTCATTTGTCTGTTTAGTGGTCTTTCTTTGGATTATACCTAGTAATGTATATATGTATTTTATGTCATCTTCATACTTACTTCATGTAAGTGTTTCCTTGGTATGGTGAGTGTATTATTTTGGTTTTCCTAAGTGTATCTAATACATATACATAGCACATAATACACACACTTAGAAGCTTTTTCAAAATATATAATTTTCATCCAAAAATTATATATGTGTATTATTATTATTTCCACCACTTATTTTTACTTAATACATATATCTTTAAGTTTTCAAGAGTTCTTACACATTAAGGACTTAACCATTTCACCAAGTGTTTCCATAATGACGTTTAAGACCACTAATCGTGTTTAACCTTGTTAATCACCCATTAATCATGCTTTTAATCGCGATTAGATTTTTAGAAAAATCCGCCATAGTTTCCCCTAAAACTATGGTCTTTTCCACGTATTAAAAACATATTCAAAACACAATCATTCAAAAACACTTCTATTTATCAAGTATTCTTAAACATACACTTCTAGTAATAAACTTTTCCCACTTCATGAACTTTAACATTACACCTTTATATATATTCAAAGTTAACTTTTTAAGTGATGATTTTCCATGATAAACAAGTTGTTATATTTTTATATCTTGTGAAAACCAAGTGTAACAACTTCCCAAAATTGAGTTTTAAACATGTTTAAACACTTGTTTCTTGAAGATATTTGTGATTAGTTTATGTAAGTGAGTATGATGATCTTTTTAGATTTAAACATTTCCATGTTTAAATCACATACACATGTTCATCATGATGAGATGAACACTAATATGAAATACTACAAGTGTCTAACAATATGATCATCATAACATAATCTACACATCACTAATATTAATCAAGATCAATCATAAACAACATGATCATACAAGACATCATACACTAATCTACACAAATCCATATTTAAAAAGGGTTATGTTTAGTATTCTTTAGTTTTGTGATTAGGGTTTTGTTTATGATAAACTTTTATATCAAGATTAACAACTTGTACTTCAATGATCTACTAATAACAAGGATCATAACTAGAGTGTTTAGAAGTCTTACAACTTTGCAAAGCTTAAATAAGAGGAATAAGAAGATGATTAAGCTCCCACGAAGACTCCTAATGCTCCTCCATGCTTAGTCCATGCCTATATGTTCTTGAAATGGCTAGGAAGTGAGTTAAAAGTGGTGGTTCTTGGTGGATTATGGTGGTGCTGGTGGTGAGGGTGGGCCGAGAATTAGAGGAAGGCGGAGGAGGTTTCTTGTATTGTTTGAATGGTGAAAATGAAGTGACGTTGGTGATGTGAGAAGTATGGTGTCCCTTTATAATAATCATCTTTCAACAAAAAGTCTTCACACCCCATTCTTCTTACCTCTTTCATCAACAACTCAAGCAAGTAGTGGGTCTAGTGGGACCCACCAAAACCGTAACTATGTAGGGGGGTATTGTGTAACTTTTTGGTGATTAAAGCCTTAAACTTTAGATATTTTGGTAATTAAGAGGTGTAGGGTGATTAGGGTTTTAATTACGTCATTAATATGGTAATTAGGGATTAGGGCTGGTATTAATACTTAACTAGTCCACTAGACTAGTTAAAATGATTAGTTACTAGTTTAAGCGGCTTCCGATTAAGTGTCGGCGCACTAACGGTACTTTTATGTCGTACCGGCGAATACTTCCGCAAGTTGTTTTCTTGCATCCGCAAGTTATATGAAGTGATTTTGGATCCCAAATTATGTTTAACTAGTTCGCTAGATGCTTCGTTTGCTTGATATATGGGCGGAAATACCATTTACTAGCTCGTCGGGTCACTAACGGACAATTTATGTTTATAGCGATTTATTACCGGAAGCCTATAACTTTGAATATTCCCAAAATGTTTTAGTGTGTTTTACCTCAATGGACATAATTCCGGAGGTCCAGAATTGTTTAATTACTATAACGGACGAATTGAAAAGTGTCATGTTTTTAGCCGATCGGATAATAGGTGTTTAGGGCGTCATACCGGAAGGTTGTGTAATACTAATAAAATTATTCCCACATTAGTGTATTCATTGTTTTATGGACTCAGTTGTATGTGTCTTGTTTCGTAGTTTTGTTCCGTTTCAGTGATTGCCGGCATATCGTAAGTAGCGTGTCCGCACCTTCTACCAACACTTTTAGGACATAGATTTCGTAGTTTCTTGACATGTTAGAAACCAATAGGGGTTTCATCAAGTTTTACACGCCCTATCACTTGTTGTGCAATGTGCGACTCCGTTACGCAATTTAATTACGTTTAAAATGCATAAGATAAATAAAATAAAATAGGTGATTAGATTGTACGGAATTACTGGTTATTTGCCATTTGTCACATATAATCAAGCATGTATCTAGGCATAACAAGTATTCATGTATAAGGATTGAGCATGTAAAAGCATGAGTTTTGTGATACCTGTTATTTTGATACGTAAACATGTTACAACCCAAAAGTGGTTAAAGCGGTAAATGGGTCGAGTGTACTCACGGTTTTGCTAAGTGTTCCACTTAAGAAATTCAGGGAGCTTTGTTATGATGTTTAGAGTTTGGCACCTTGTCCTTCTACAAGAAGAAGCAGGTATTACTTAGGAGTGTAATGGTAGATTTGGATTATTCGAGCGAGATTACGGAAATGGGAATTTAAGTATTATGTATGAAAATATTCACTAAGACATAGCACTTGTTCTTGACACTATGGCAACCCGGAAATGAGTTGATATGATTTCATAGGTTCGGGACCTATTAGAATCGTGACAAGGAACTCTGTACTTTAGTGATAAACTTTTTAACTTGATAGAGATTACTTAGCCATTATCAAGGTTTCGGTTTTTAGGATTATATCATAGTCCATAATATATACATAGTCATATAAGATCAAGTAGGAGGTGGGATGATGAACATCCACTTTGGTACCTCTTAAGTATTCAAGTAAGTCAAGCATGGAGGTAGGATGATGAACATCCATTTAACCTCTTTATATGATTCACCACTACACGAGTCGCCATAGACAACACGGAGGGTCATGAATGAGAACAATACAAGAATGAAAAATGACAAGAATTGTAAGTATGTCACCATAATACCAAGTAGCCAAGTGAATACAACCGGAGAGCACACGAGGACACATGTCAACGGCTTGGCGGGGTTTTGACACTTTAGGACTAGCAAACTACTTGAGATGATGATAAAAATCATCAAGTGATGTGTGGTCTCAATGTTTAGGATAGCCAAAGCTAACCTTGGTGGACACACATGAACAAGTCTATGAACTTGCATCACTTGTGAGCTAAATACTCTACGAAAACAAAATTATTGTGAGGATAAATCCTCTTGTTTGAATGTCTCAACCTTGTTTTTAACCTAACCAACCACAAGAAGTGTTGTAAGCATTCGGACATAGGTTTGAGATGAGTTTGACTCAAGTTTGATGGACATTAACAAGATTTGAAAGAGTATAAAAACAAACAGAAAGTTTTGGACAATTTGGGGCATTTCCAGGTCTGGATTCTCCATGGAGAACCCTTAGATTCAACCCTAGTGATTATCCAAGTAACATGGAAGAAGAATCAAGTAAAAAGACTAAGTTTTGAGCAAGTTATGCTCACTTTGGTGAAGGTGATACAATCTGCCCGAATTTCTGATTTGCAAGAGTTCTTGAGATGATTGAGTGATTAGAGAGTTGTGAAAGTGTTTTAAGTGTGGGGAACTTGGTTTATATAGAGGAGAGGTTAGGAGGTGGCTTGGGGGTGTTAAATGGGGTTAAGAGGCCATTGAGTGAGCTCAAAGTGTGTGGATTCGTGCATATGACGCGGGTTTGAAACCTGCTGTCCTGCCCAGCATGCCTTATGGACCGTAAGGGTCTCCTCTTGCGGTCCATAATGACCGGGTCCGGGACAAGTTGTTGCATTTTGTTGTTTTGTTCAAATATTGCAGGTTTAAATGCATTTCTAGGGGATTTTATGACACTTTAAGTTATTATAAGCATAAGAATTTGGTCACAATGCATATGTATGAATAGAATGTCCGAGATCGAGTATAAACACCGAGTATAGTGTATGTATCAGGTATAAATGTCACGTATGTGCAAGTATGTTACATTTCCGAGTATGATCAATATATATATGAGTGTACGAGTATGCATAACAAGTATAGGGCAAAATTGTATTTTTCCATTATGATTCAAGTCTCGATTACAATGTTTACAACGATATGAAGATTACGAATACAATGATTTCCGAAAATAGAATTACAACATGAGCTTGTTATAAATAGAAAGTATAGAAAATGTGAGGCGTTACATTCAGCCCCTGCAAGGGCCTTATGGACCGTAAGGCAAAACCCCATACAGTCTGTAAGGGGTCCCCAACTCATCAGAATTGTTGAATCAAGGTAGCAGCTTCTTGTTAACTCTCTTGATGATCAAGCAAACGAGATTGCCACCATTCCTTCTGCATTAAACAAGTTTAGGACACTAATCAACTTCTGTGATGACTCATGGACACATTTCTTGACCCTATAACTCCAATTCAATTATAAATTCCATGTTCTTCTTCACATTTGAACTCTTACAACACCCACTTTTGCTCTCATCTGCGTTTATCTGAAGTAGCAACCATTTGGAGATCATCTTCTGAGTTCTAGGGCTCTCCTAGAGTGTTTGTAAGTTTTTCTTCCAGATCTTGTTCAATTCTCTTATCATATTTGAACTAAAAATCAAACAGTTTGACTTTCTGTTTGACTTTCAATTATGACCATAAATTGGTCAAAACAAAGTTCAACTGAACTTTGCAACGTGATCGTGATCATGATGGTTATGGTCCTTAGTGATCATGCCTACTGATTACCACGTTTACTAGTCATAGTGACGAGTCAAAGTTTCGGTCAATAATGCGATAAATGCGCATTGTACTATGGAACTTTTTTCGGGGTACTAAAACAGTTTGTTTTGATACCAAAACACTTTTATAACTTAGTTAGACATGTCAAAACATGTCTAACTCGTCACTTTTAGTATAGTACTTGTTTAGGATCGTTTGTTGAACGGTTTTGACCACCGCTTTGACTTTTGAATCCGACCCGTTTGGTCAATGATTGGACCCGATCAATACATACTTATGACCATAATTATATAGGGAACAACCCTCTGAGGTTATACCTCATGGTTATGTCATTTGATTAGTGTTATGATAATTAGTTGTTATAACCTTTAATAATGACAAAAATGCCCTTTTTGCGGATAAATGAATCTAAAGCATATGTCACCAAAATTTTGATATGTAATCTGATGTAACAACAATATTAAACATATTTTGGCAAATTAGACTTATCATAACACATATCTAACCATCATCACGCGTTTACACTAATGATCCGTTAAAGTAGCGTAAACTACCTTAACGAGTCATAACGGTTCAAAAGCACTTAGGAACCTTTCCAAATCAGAATGTTAACTTTATTAAACCATTTCATATGAGTTCCAACACTCATTTGGTTTATAAAGTCTCATTCTATCCGATTCTTCCGTTTTTTTCCCGACTTATTTACATGTTATCCGACTCATTAGGACACACTCGATTCCTTGATCTTTGGGCTTTGTTCACACATTCACACAAGGCTTATCCGCAAATCCCAGGCGAGTACATTGCTCCCCTCTTTTATGTTTTGCAAATGTTTTGGGGTGATTCATATGTGCTAAGTTGTTTTCAATGTTCAAATACTATGGTTTATATAACAATATGGTTTCAATAATGTGATACAACTTGTTGATGCGTTATCCATGATACGATTGACATTCATTAACATTGTTATGCCGCCCAGTAGTAAGTTATGTACCATAGGATTGACAATCCCGTTACTAGGCTATTCACTGGATTTGGTGGGTAGTTTGGGGAACGACTGAAACTGTTTATGATTAAAAAATCATTCTTTGATTTGTTAATCTTGTTAAAGAGATCTTTTAGGATCTATTAAAGATACCCTTGAGGTATAGTCGAGTCAACAAAGGCTTGAATGTATTCATTAAAGAACGACCAAAAGTTTTCACAATTAGAAACAAGGACAATGGACAATGGACAATGACAAGGTCAATGAACAATGTTTTATGAAAACAATGAACAATGGTTTATGACAATTTTTAGTTAAAGATATAAACCATACATTAGTTTACTTACAAGATGATCTACAACTCAAATTTATGAAACAAATGTTTTCAGTCAAGATTCATGGCTACAAGGTTTTGATTTACTTATATTAAATTGTAAAGTTGATATATTATATTGCAATATCAAACACTTTTTGATTTCAAGATTTATACTTGTCGACTCTCGAAGTTGGACGAGGTATTGCAATATATTATAAAGCCATGAATTTGACATTCACAAAACCTATGTTCTCGCCGGCATTTTTATGCTGACTATGTTTTCACATATGTTTCAGGATTAGTTACATGACGATTGTTGTTGCATACTTCACCTAGGACAGACGCAGACTTTAGTGCCTTAAAACAAGAAAGACAAATAATATACTTGTTTTGTTTATTTTAAATTCCGAGGAAAATGTAATCGTGTTAATATTCAACAAAACATAATTTCAAGTACCATGTGTTATGTAACAATTTGTAAGGTGACTCCCCACGTGTTTCCGCCGCTGTTGTTTTACGCGATTTGGGGTGTTACAATACACGTATTTTGTTAACTTATATATTATCATTTTTAAAGCATTCATACATGAAATAACTTATCAAGTTAACCTATGTATCATTTTCATGCTCGACAAACAAGTTACACATATAACGTGGTATTCACCGTTTTAACCGCACAAGTGCACATGCATAGTTTAAACCTATCATGTTATCACCTAGGATATCACATAACATATTCCTATAATCACATATCACATCATATTATACCAAGTTCACTCTTGAACAATCCATGTTTTTGTCATTAAAATATACGTATTTAGCGTTTTCGGTATCGTTTTCTGGCGTCGGAAGTCATGTATAACAAACCAATCACCAAAGATACTTATAAGTTAAAATACTTATTTTTATATAAAAAATATCAGTTTACTTACTGATCTAAAACCGTTTTATAAAAATCACTTAAAAAGCCGATTTTTACCGTTTTGACGCATAGTTTCGTACCGTACTTTACCGTAACTATCCCAAATCATCATGACTTGATATTTTAACACAACATATATTATCTACTGACCAAAACAATATTATTAATCATATATATGCAGGTCTCATAAATAGGACAACAATCATGTAAATGTCACCCGATTTACTACTTTTTAAGCCCATAGTACAACATGCAATGCCACCAAGTTATGTCATAATTTTTGTAACTTCAAAACATATCATATAACTTTATTTTTCATGTTTACTTACTGATTTGAGTGAACATTCATCACATCATGCACAAATCACCAAACACTTGCATTTTAACTATCATTCAAGAACATGCAACAAGTTAAAAATTCTCAAACACCACTAGTAATATTTGGCCATTTACTTATTTATAAAAAAAAATATTATTTCAAGAAATTCTAAGTTACTTTCGTTCACATATTCCATACAAATTTCATGTGCATGTCACTTAAATCATTCAAGCAATCATCACAACCAAGTATCTATCAAAGATCAAACTTAATCCCAAATACATGTGCATACATATATATATATATATATATATATATATATATATATATATATATATATATATATATAAAACGGTCATACATACACACATATATATTTCCATTTTTATTTTGTGTAAAAACCCAATTCTTTTTAGTTCCAAGTTAGTGTTTAAATCCAAGAACAAGAGAAACTTTTTACTATCATCTTCATCACCATGAATGAAGAACATTTTTAAAAGAGATGGTTTTATACCTTTCAAGATTCAAGTGGGTTTTTGAATGAAAATGATGATACAAAGCTTGGTTCTTGCTTGAAACTTCTTGAAATCACCTTTAAACCTTCATATAAACTTGAAATCACCTTGAAATGCTTTTGGATTTTCAAGAAACGATTTCAAAAATCTGAAACGGGTGTGTTATGGAAGGTGTTTGGCTGAATTTTTGCAAGAGAGAGAGAGTTTTGATTTTGTTTTTGATTTGCCTTGGATTTATGGAAGATTATGTTGGAATTTGAAAGATATGGAGATTTGGAAGATTGCATGCATTTCAACAAGTGGCATGGATGTGTGAGAGGTGGGATCTCTCTCATATACACATGACAACACACACATATGTATGCATATCATACATATATATGATATATAATTGGTAAAAACAAGTATTTAACTGGATACCAAGTATTTTATCTAGCGCTTTAATCCCATTTTAAGGCGTTTAAAATTACTTTTATCACTCTATAAAATTAAACTCACCAATATATTACTGAACAATATTTTATTTGTCTTGACTGGCAGCGTTGCCCGTATTTGGCAGTATGCGCGCTGTGTTGCACAATACGCGCTTAAATTCGCAAAAATTGGGATTTTAAGCGTTTTCATTTATTTTTCCTCACGAACGTGATTAAATATATTATTTTAATCATAAAAAACTATAGGATTTTTACATTAATCGGGCGGTCACCAACGTTTGTTTCACATTTTAACCGTTACGCGATAAGCGTTTATCTTAAAATTGCCAACATAATTTTTAATAAATTTTAAATTTATTAACACATCAAATAACATCAAATACATCAAATTTAATATAATTTGCCTTTTTATTTAATCATAACACATGTCACACTAGTATAGGCCCAAAATATCTGGGTGTCACAGTCTTCCCTACTTTAGGAAATTTCGTCCCGAAATTTAATTAGAGGAAACTTGTGAGAAAAGGTGTGGATACTTCACCTTCATTTGATCCTATGTTCCCAAGTAAACCCTGGGCCATGTTTGGATTCCCAGCGAACTTTGACTATCGGTATGCACTTGCGCTTGAGTTTCTTGACCTTACGGTCTAAAATTTCCACAGGTTTCTTGACGAAGTGCATCGTGTTATCCACACGAATTTCATCAATGGGGATGTGGAGGTTTTCATCAGCCAAACACTTTCTAAGATTGGACATGTGGAAAGTTGGATGAACATTTCCAAGTTCAGGAGGCAGCTCAAGTATGTAGGCTACTTTTCTGATTCTTTCAATGATCTTGAATGGTCCAACATATCGTGGTGCAAGTTTTCCTTTCTTTCCAAATTTGACCACACCTTTCCAAGGGGATACCTTGAGAAGGACGTGATCACCGACTTGAAATTCCAAAGGCTTGCGTTATCTATCCGCATAACTCTTTTGACGGCTTCTAGCTATTAAGAGGTTGTCGCGAATTTTTTGGACTTTGTCTGTAGTCTCTAGAATGAGTTCAGGTCCGGTGAGCTGAGCATCACCAGTTTCATTCCAGCAGACCGGTGAACGACATTTTCGATCGTATAAAGCTTCGAAATGAGCCATGTTGATGCTGGAGTGATAACTATTCTTGTAGGAGAATTCGATCAATGGTAGATGCAAATCCCAACTACCACCAAAATCGATCACACAAGTTCTAAGCATATCCTCTAGTGTCTGGATTGTTTCTTTCAGATTGTCCATTTGTTTAAGGATGATAGGTTGTGCTCAAATTAAGTTGGGTTCCCATAGCAGATTGCATGGTTCTCCAAAAGTGAGATGAGAATCGAGCATCTCGGTCAGATATGATGTTCAAAGGAACACCATGTCGGGATACAATCTCATCTACATAGATCTTGGCAAGCTTGTCAGTAGATAAATCCTCACGGATTGGCAAGAAGTGTGGAGTTTTTGTTAGATGATCAACGACTACCCAATTGGCATCGTGACCTCTAGAGTGCGTGGTAATTTAGTAAAGCGATCCATGTCAACGTTTTCCCATTTTCAAACCGGAATCTCTGGTTGTTCCAATAATCCAGAGGGATGTTGATGTTCTGCCTTGACCTTGAGACAAGTAAGGCATTTGGATACGTATAAGGCAATGTCTTTCTTCATTCCCGGCCACCAATACTGGGTTCAAAGATCCTCCTTATACATTTTGTCTACACCAGGGTGAATGGAATATCGAGATTTATGAGACTCATCCATCAATAAGGTGGGGAGATTGTCTTGACTTGGAACCCATAAACGGTTCATGAAATAGAGTACCCCTTTGTATTTCGCTTTGAGTTGAAGCTCGAGATTAAGTGGTAGTTCATTTTTTCAATAAGCCTTGGTTACACATGTATGCTGAGCTTGAGAGATGCAGGCTTGAGTATCAGATCGAACTGGAACACAATGAAGCTTAATGTGTTCTTTTTCGACTTGACGCATCGGCTACGACATTCGCCTTGCCAGGATGGTAGCGAATCTCGCAGTCATAGTCGTTTAGAAGTTCAACCCAACACCGTTGCCTCATGTTTAGTTCTTTTTGGTCGAATATGTGTTGGAGACTTTTGTGGTCAGTGAAAACCACACATATTCTTCCGTAAAGGTAGTGTCCCCAAATCTTGAGAGCAAAAATCACAGCGCCAAACTCAAGATCATGAGTTGTGTAGTTCTTCTCGTGGATCTTCAACTGTCTTAACGCATAGACTATGACTTTGTTTCTTAGCATGAGAACACAACCAAGGCCTAAGTTTGATGCGTCACAATATACCACAAGGTCGTCGTTTCCCTCAAGTAAAGATAACACAGGGGCATCATAGAGTTTTTGTTTCAAGGTCTGAAAAGCTTCTTCTTGTTTAGTCCCCACTCAAAGGTTTGTTCTTTTGAGTTAAGGCTGTGAGAGGAACCGTAATCTTGGAGAAGTTTGCAATAAAGCGGTGGTACTAACCCGTGAGACCCATAAATGAACGAACCTTAGTAGGAGTAGTAGGTGTGTCCCATTCCTTAATCGCACTGATTTTGGCAGGATCTACATGTATACCTTATCCGTTGACAATGTGTCCTAAAAATTGAACTTCGTTTAACCAAAATTTGCATTTGGAGAATTTGGCATAAAGTTGTTCCTTCTTTAGGAGTTCCATTGTTCGACGGAGATGTTGTTCGTGGTCAGCTCGTGTCTTTGAATAAATCAAAATGTCATCAATGAAAACGATGATGAACTTGTCCAAATAAGGCTTAGAAACCCTATTCATCAAGTCCATGAAGACGGCAGGAGCATTCGTTAAACCGAAAGGCATAACAGTGAACTCATAGTGGTCGTAACGTGTGCGGAAGGCAATCTTGGGAATATCTTCTTCGAGTACACGAAGCTGATGATACCCAGAACGTGATCGATCTTCGAAAAACAGGTATCACCCTGAAGTTGATCAAAGAAATCATCAATGCAAGGTAGGGGATATCGATTTTTTATAGTGAGTTTGTTGAGCTCACGATAATCGATACACATTCGGAAAGATCCATCCTTCTTCTATACAAATAGAACAGGTGCGCCCCAAGGTGAAAAGCTCGGACGAATAAATCCTTTGTCAGATAACTCTTGCAGTTGTTTCGACAACTCTTGCATCTCAGACGGTGCAAGACGGTATAGAGTTTTGGCAATCGGGTTGGCACGAGGTACAAGGTCAATATGGAACTCAATTTGAGGTGCTGGGGGTAAACCAGTAACTCTTCAGGAAATACCTCAGGATAATCCCGAACAATGGGGATGTCATCAACTTGAATAGTCTTACCCTTGTCTTTCTCCTCTTCGACACGTGCCAAGAAAGCCACTTAATTCTTTCATAGGTATCTTTGTGCTTGGGTGCTTGTCATCAATTTAAGGCTACTTGTAACACCCCAAATCGCGTAAAACGACACGCGGCGGAAACACTTGGGGAGTCACGTTACAAATTGTTACATAACACATGGTATTTAAAATTTTGTTTTATTGAATATTAACACGATTACATTGTCGTCAGAATTTAAAATAAACAAAATAAGTATATTATTTGCCTTTCTTGTTTATGACATTGAAGTCCGCGTCCGTCCTAGGTGAAGTATGCAGCAACAATCGTCATGTAACTAACCCTGAAACATATGTGAAAACATAGTCAGCATAAAAATGCCGGCGAGAACATAGGTTTTGTGAGTGTCAAATTCATGGCTTTATAACTATATTGCAATACCTCGTCCAACTTCGAGAGTCGACGAGTATAAATCTCGAAATCAAAAAGTGTTTGATATTGCAATATAATATATCAACTTTACAAGTTAATATGAGTAAATCAAAATCTTGTAGCCATGAATCTTGACTGAAAACATTTATTTCGTAAATTTGAGTTACTTTGTATGGTTTATATCTTTAAATAAAAATTGTTGTGCAAGCTTGTTCAAAAATAACCACTCGACCATTATTCGTGTCATAAACCAATTGTTCATTGTTCATTGTCCTTGTTATAAACCATTGTCCATTGCCCTTGCTTTTAATTTTGAAAACTTTTGGTCATTCTTTAGTGAATACATTCAAGCCTTTATTGACTCGACTATACCCGAGGGTATCTTTAATAGATCCTAAAAGATCTCTTTAACAAGACTAACAAATCAACGAATAATTTGTTAATCATAAACAGTTTCTGTCGTTCCACAAAACTACCCACCAAATCCAATGAATAGCCTAGTAACGGGATTGTGGTACCATAACTTACTACTAGGTGGCATATCAATGTTAATGAATGTCATTCGTATCATGGATAACGCACCAACAAGTTGTATCACATTATTGAAACCATATTGTTATATAAACCATAGTATTTTTACATTGAAAACAACTTAGCACATATGAATCACCCCAAAACATTTGAATAACATAAAGAGGGGAGCAATGTACTCGCCTGGGATTTGGGGATAAGCCTTGTGTGAATGTGTGAACAAAGCCCAAAGATCAAGGAATCAAGTTGTCACACACCGTATTTTCAACACAATCCCGGTGGGCCCGGTGGGGGGTATTGTGACGTAAGATTGGTATCATCATGGTCATATATTATTTATAAAAATATTTATTTTATGATGTTATATCAGTAAGATATCAAATATATGTGTGGTTTATATTTAAAGACCAAACTATGCCCTGAAAGGGTATTTTGGTCAATTCACACATAGACTTGAGGGCTTATTTGGAAATCTGAGCTTATAACTTGTACCTACTGTAAAAATATTTAAAATAGGTTTTATAATCAGTAGGTAACAAGTCTTGATGCTTAGATATGGTTTTAACCCATACTATGCGTCGAAAAGGCGATATAGTCGCTAAATGACGATATAATCGATGTTAAGGAATATTATAGTTTTGATCAGGTATATATATTCAAAATATTTTATTTAACACATAAAATCAGTTTGTAAAAGGTTTGGTTATAAAAATGTCTTTAAAACTCATTTTATGCACCGTAACGGTATTATCGTCATTTATCGATACCATGCAAGAGCCTTTACATAAACTCAGTTTATAAACTGATTTAATTTTCCGAATAATTCTAATTATATTATAACATCAGTAAATAAAGTGTTTTATTGTAAGAGTTATGTTTAGAACATTTTATTTGCCGAAAAGGGCATTTTGGTCCTTTAAAAGCTTGATTTGCGATATTTAGGAAAAACTTATGTTATGACCAAAATAATGACATGCATGTAAGACAAACAATTCAACATATCTATAGATAACTTGTTTGAATGCTTGTTTCTATTTTAAATCTCATTTTACGCAAAAAGACGAATTAGTCATATTTAGCACATCGATGAAACTTGCGCATAACTCGAAAATATGATTATGATCATGTAGTATGACCCTAGAGGGTGATACTACATTATAATAGGATCATAATGCAACTTAGAATCGGCCTTGAAAGACATAAAATCAGGTCAGAACTGAAAGTCAAAGCAGAAGTCAAACTTTGCGACTTTCGGGTGTGAACCGACCTTAGACCTGGATTTGACGAGCCGAACATGTTCCCGCATGTTCTTATAATTATTACCAAGTTATTAGAGTGGACAAAACAGATTTTATATCATGCATATCATCAGTTATGAATTTATTCCCAAATCTGACCTAGTTTGACTTTTTATGAATTAGTTTGACTCGTCAATTGGTTATGCAAACGTGGTAATCAGGAGGTGCCCATTTGAGGTATTATTACCTACCTTATTACAATCACGTAACCATGTTTGATTCGAACCATGGCTATACCGATAAAGATTAAACCGAAAGTCAAACCGTTTTTACGACAAGCTTGACTTTTGGCTTGAAAGCTTAATAAAATGAACAAGGAGGATTAAGGACACTTACTAAGGGTCCTTGAACGAATTCAGAACAGGCTTGAAGATTGCTTGAGCTCTAGAACTTGCAGAGATTTGAGTATGAGAGTTTGAAGAGTGTGCAAGTTCTTTGAAGGATGAATCAAGACTTCAGTTTATGGAATTGGAAGATGTTGGAGGTGGATACAAGTGTTTAGCATGCATCCCTGAGGTACACAAGTGTCCAGGTACGTGTCTTGAGCAGAGATATGTTAGAGATTCACGAAAAGAGGTGGCATGCATGCAGGTCTGCAACTGTCATGCATTTTCTGGGAACTTGCTTTTGTTACGCGTCGCACGGGGACACCAGGTCTCTGGCGCGTGGCACCACAGGTGTCAGTTCACAAAATTTCCATTTTGGCCCCTGGACTTCTCCAAACTCCCATATTTCGACATGTTTGTATATATTATTCAATATGGCAGCTGGTTGGCACTCTCGGAAGTACAACCGAACATTGTTAAGCTCCGGGTTCGTTAAAAGGTCACTCAGAGGCATAGTTTAAGCATATTGACACTTTTAGTCTCTTAACTTTGTTATTGTCACTAAGAGGTTATTAAAATAACATAACGACATTCTTGGTCCCTCTCGGTCGTTACTCGGCCCGAGGATCAGTAGGACACGTGCCGGGGTTTAATTGGACGGGAAATTACGAGGTGTTACATCCTCACCCCCTTAAAAGAAATCTCGACCTCGAGATTTTATTCTAACAAGTGAGGGTACTTTTGTCGCATATTGGATTCGACTTCCCACATATACTCGGGGCCTCGACGGGCATCCCATTTCACCTTTACAATAGGTATCTTCTTTCTTCGAAGCTTCTTAACCTGTTGATCCTCGATCGCAAGCGGTTTCTCAATGAATCTCAGATTTTCATCGATCTGAACGTCCTCATGAGACATTGCTAGCGATTTATCTGCTAGACACTTCTTTAAGTTGCAATGTGGAACACGTTATGGATTCCGTTTAGCTCCTCCGGTAGACTTAGCTTATAAGCTACTAATCCAACACGTTCGATGATCTCGAACGGTCCTATGTATCTAGGGCTCAACTTTCCCTTCTTCCCGAAGCGCATTACACCTTTCCAAGGTGATACCTTCAACAAGACCTTGTCCCCTACTTGGAACTGTAGAGGTTTGCGTCTCTTATCTGTATAGCTTTTCTACTATCTCGGGCAACTTTGAGACGATCAAGAATCTATCCAATCTTTTCTGTTGTCTCCAAGACTATCTCGGGTCCTGATAGTTGGGCCTCCCCGACTTCCGCCCAACAAATAGGCGTTCGACATTTTCTTCCATACAAGGCTTCAAAAGGAGCAGCCTTGATGCTTGTATGATAACTGTTGTTGTAGGAGAATTCGATTAGGGTTAAGTGGTCATCCCAACTTCCACCTAGATTGATTACACATGCTCGGAGCATGACTTCCAGCGTCTGGATTGTATGCTCGCTCTGGCCATCAGTCTGCGAATGGTAAGCCGTACTGAAGTTCAATCGGGTGCCTAATGATTGCTGGAAACTCTTCCAGAAATGAGAAGTGTATCTTGTATCTCTATCGGATACAATAGATACCGGCACACCGTGCAATGACACGATTTTATCCACGTAAAGCTTGGCTAACTTGTCAGAGCTATGCGTCTCCTTTATGGGCAAGAAATGTGCTGGCTTAGTCAGCCTATCGACAATTACCCATATTGTGTCATTTCCACTCTTTGTTTTAGGCAACTTGGTAATGAAATCCATAGTTACCATCTCCCACTTCCTTGTGGGGATTTCCAGTTGTTGTAGAAGTCCTGACGGCTTCTGATGTTCTGCCTTGACTTGCGAACACGTTAAGCACTTCGCTACATGATTGGCGATGGATTTTTCATACCCACCCACCAATAACTCAGTTTTAGATCCTGATACATCTTGTCACTTCCAGGATGAATCGAATATTTGGAGTTATGTGCTTCCTGGAGGATTATATCTCTGAGTTCTCCATAGATCGGAACCCAGATCCGATCATTCAACCTATACAATCCGTCCTTTCCGGGTACCAATTGTTCAATCGTTGCACCTAACTTCTCCTTACCAATGTTGTCCTCCGACATTGCTTGTTTTTGAACATTTAGCAGTCTCTCGTTCAAACAACTTCTTATTTCAATGCTCTTGTAATTGATTCTCAAGGGTTTCATCCTTTCCTTGCGACTAAGTGCATCTACAACTACATTTGCCTTGCCACGATGATATCGTATTTTAGAATCATAATCGTTTAATATCTCCATCCAATGGCGTTGCCTCATGTTCAAATCCTTTTGATTGAACAAGTGTTGGAGGCTTTTGTGGTCAGTGTATATAATACACCTTGTACCATACAAATAGTGTCTTCATAACTTTAGTGCAAACACCACGACACCCAGTTCCAAGTCATGGTAGTGTAATTCCTTTCATGCACTTTTAATTGTCGCGATGCGTAGGCAATCACCTTGCCCCTTTGCATAAGCACACAACCCATGCTAGTGTGCGAAGCATCGCAGTAGACGACAAATTCTTCAGTACCTTCAGGCAGAGTAAGTACAGGAGCATTGCTCAACTTATGCTTAAGAATCTCAAAGGATTCTTGTTGCTTCTGACCCCAGTTAAACTTGACAGTCTTGCGAGTTAAGGTCGTTAGAGGAGTGGCTATTCTTGAAAAGTTCTTAATGAACCTCCTATAATAACCGGCCAATCCCAGAAAACTACGAATTTCAGAAGGAGTCTTGGGTGCTTCCCAATTCATGATAGCTTCAATCTTAGCTGGGTCAACTTGGATACCACGTTCGCTCACCACGTGTCCCAAAAACTGGACCTCTCTATGCCAAAACTCGCACTTAGAGAACTTTGCATACAACTTTTCTTGTCTTAGAAGTTCTATGATACACCTTAGATGTTTCTCGTTATCTGCTTGACTATGAGAATAGATAAGGATGTCATATATGAAGACAATGACAAACTTATCTAAGTATGGTTTGCAGACTCTATTCATAAAATCCATGAATGCTGCTAGTGCATTAGTGAGTCCAAAAGGCATCACTAAGAACTCATAATGACCATATCTGGTTCTAAAAGCGGTTTTCAGGACGTCTTCACTTCTGACTTTCAACTGATGGTATCCAGACCTTAAATCGATCTTTGAAAAGTAGCAGCTCCTTGCAACTGGTCGAATAAGTCGTCGATCCTGGGTAAAGGTAACGGTTCTTGATTGTTACTTTATTCAACTCACGATAATCAATGCATAAACGCATTGATCCGTCTTTCTTCTTTACGAATAATATAGGAGCTCCCCAAGGTGACGAGCTGGGCTGTATGAAGCCTTTCTCCAAAAGCTCATCCAGTTGGGTTCTTAGTTCCTTCATCTCTGTAGGTGCTAATCGGTAATGAGCCTTTGCAATTGGTGCAACTCCAGGCAGGATATTAATTCTAAACTCTACCTGCCTATCAGGGGGTAAACCAGGCAATTCTTCAGGAAATACATCCACATATTCTGAGATAATTTTCAAGTCTTCTATCTTTGGTTTAGGTTCGTCAATGGTTACATGTGCCATGTAGATGACACAACCTTTCTTCAAACATCTTGAGGCTTTCAGAAGAGACACCTTTTCAGGTAAACCGTGGTGTTGATCTCCTAATATGGTAAGGGTTTCACCAGATGGGGATACGATTTCGATGAATTTCTTATTGCACGCGATGCAGGCTTGGTTATGGGATAACTAATCCATGCCTAAGACTACATCCAATCCTACCAACCTCATTGGAAGAAGAGAAACTGAAATGTTTGATTCTTTATGGATATGGAACATCCATCGAGAATGGTAGAAGCGGTTTCTAAGGTTCCATCGGCGAGTTCTACTTTGTAGGTTATATCTAAGTCTCTTATGGGCAAATTCAGCAATTCACTAAATTTGTGACTTACAAATGACTTGTCGGCACAGGAGAACAAGACTCTAGCAAAAATGTCATTAATGAGAAAAGTACTTGTTAGTACATTCTTGTCGTTGACGCCTCCCTAGCAGTCATCTGGAAGGCTAGGGCGTTTCCCTTGTTTGCCCCTCCATTCTTGGCACCATCCTTGGTGGCGTTAGTGCAGTTGGTCTTTATGTGGCCCTTCTCGCCACATCCATAGCATGATGCGTCCTTCAGATCCTTGCACTCCAAGGTCTTGTGCCCCATTCTCTTACAAATTCCACAAGGCTTAGCCTGTGGATCAAATCGACACTAACCCCCGTGTCTCTTCTTGCAAATCTTGCACGCGGGTCTATCGTCGGACCGGCCTTGGTTCCCTTTGAACCCATACCTCTGCTTCTTCCTGTCAAACTTGTGGGAGTTGTCATCCTCCCTCTTCCTCTTCCCCTCAGTATCAGCCTTAACTGATCTTTGTCTTATTAGATCCTGAGTAACGGGTAGTGCCAGGTCTACAGCAGACCGATAGGTAGTTGGCTTTGAAGTATTGACCATCCCTTTTATCTTTGGGGCGAGAGCATTAGTGAAGCGCGCGATGCGCTTTGGTTCTGGTGTGATCAGATAGGGGACTAACCTTGACAGAGAGTTGAAATAAGTAACAAACTTGCGGCAATAGAGATTCTTCATAGAGAGAGTCAAGAAATCGGACTCTATCTTCTCCACCTCGTGGGGAGGGCAATATGTCTCCTTGATCAAATCAACAACCTTTTCCATCCCAAATTATACAAGGCCACCTTCCCTGTAGACTGCACCATTGCCTTCCACCATATCACGGCGTCGCCATTGAAAGATTGAAACACAAACTTCACCATATCATTTCTAGCACAACCGCTAATATCCACAATGGTTTCCATCTCATCCAACCACCTAAGGGGTCACACCCCGACTCGAAGCGGAAGACAATTGTAAGGTGCGACAGACACATGGTAATTCCTGACAATTTAAGAACAAGATATCACATAAAAAGGGAACCTCGGTTACAACATACTGTTAGTATCATATTACACACCATAAGTTCAAGTACAGTACTATGAGCTAGCACAACTCTTATTCTGCTACAGATCACTACTAAAGCCATCCACACGCACGTTCCTTACTCTTCTTTAGTTTTACCTGAAATGCATCTTAGTTTTAAAAAGGTCAACTAAACGCTGCGTGAGTTCCACTGGTTTAATTGCTGTGTAACAATATGTGTTAACAACTTTAATTGCACTGGTCATAATCACAATGACGGTCACAGTCATAGTCGCAGATGGAATTACACGAGTATACAAGTGAAACCTTGACTGTTTTTCCCCGGACCGTGTCATCCCAGACACTCCCGGCCACAGGATCATGTCACAAAGACACTCCCGGCCCATCAACTGCGTCACGTGCAGTTCAACGCCCCATAATAGTTAAGCCTAACAACACAACCAAATTAGGACGAGTCCAGTAGCCTAGTGCCGACACACTGTCAGTCGTGGCACTGGGTTGGTGAAACCGATAGTACTATCCACTGTCCACAGGCTTACATTAATCACTTATCTTGCAGTGGGGAGTTAGTTCGTGTGTTATTCACATCATATGTTGGTGCAATTAACACAGTTTCGTAACATGCCAATCATCTCAGAAACAATATCACAGTTTAGAAGTAGGGGAGTAAGATTCACTCCCACGGTGTAATCAACACAGTTTATAACATGCAAGTCCCCAGAAAACAGGAAAATCATTGAAAACATGGGAAGTGAAAACTCACTCCTAAGTTGGGGCAATGATCACAATTTGTAACAAGTTCATGTGTTAGGGAAGTGAAATTCCCTTCCTAAGTTTGTATAATCAACACAGTTTGTAACATGCATTCCACCCCAAGTAAAACAATAAAATAGTTAAAAGCGGGGTAGTGAAACTAACAGTGCAAATAGTGGTCTTAACACAGGAGTGCTCGAATAGCTAGATCCACTTTAATGACACACATGCAATCATGGACTCAAATCAGTATCTAAGTTGGTAATAGTTATAACTTGGATCTAGTCAGGAGTTTTTACTCCAGATTGAGTCTATAGGACACTGGTATGGTGATGGACGTCAGAGTAGTATTAGTTTTCAGTTTGGCTTCCGGGCACCGATTCGCATGCCAGCCAAAGTCAGTAGTTTAACGTGTTCGGGTAATGGTACGTGAATACCAATAGTACCAACACGTGGTTATTTAAGAATGATTAACTTTCTATCAAGGGAGTTTGAGTGTTCGGGGGTCTAAGTTGCCCATATTTGAGTTTCCATATTCACCGTCGGGAATTCTCCCGGATTGTCTTAGAGCACACCCATAGTGCCCAATTTGCCCGGGAATCTCCAGGAATACTCCCAGTGTTCCAATTTTAGTAATCGTCGGGTTGGGTCAGTTCCCCGTTTCGGCAGGTTCGTTATACAGTAAACTGCCGAAATTGCTTTAAAATAATCTATTTTTGATTCCATATATTCCCATTTAATCTATATTTTATATAAAAATCTGTATATTTTTGTATAAATCAGTAAAAATCTGTAGATTATGGGAAAAATTTCTGGGAATATATTTTGCTAATTTACTTATTTAAATAAATTATTTATAAAACTAATTTTAACCACATAATTAAAATTAAATACCATCAATAGTCAAAAAAATTCAAAGAAATTCCAGAACACTTTATACATGTCCAGGAACTTCTTACAAAATTTTGAGAATTTTCTGATTTCGTTTCGGTGCATTCTCGGCTACCGAAAACTAGCAAAAACGCGTATTTTAACCCCAAATAAAAACTCAACCAATGGACACCGAATTTTCTCAGAACATTCCCATATGTTACTTAGTGTCTCTATAAAATTTGGTGATTTATTGAATTCGTTTGGTAATTTTTCCAAAATTCTTTCGGTAAAACAGTTAAAAATTCACCAAAAATTAGCTCAATCCAAGTTACACCAACCAGGTTATAGGAAAAACAATTTTTTGCCTAGCCTAGATTCGGTTCACGGATGTTATACCTAGCGATTATTCCGATTCCAAGCGTTTATCTTGATCCCAGAAGTGTGAAGGTTATATTCAGTACCTACACATCAAGTACAACCCAAATACGCTAGAACTTATATCAATCAAGCTTTAATTCACTGTTTTTCGGTTAATCGAATAGTTAAGTGATTTTTGTCAAATAAGAGTTGATTAGCGTATCAAACCCCAAAGGTTAGTGATCAAGGCTGCCATATAACACCAGGTAAATACCAAGGTGTTCTTATTCAGCCCATAAACATGTTGACACCTTCAAAAATCTTGGATTAAAAGGCGTTTTGTCGACTAGAAATCGCGTTTAATTGAAGAAACGGACTTAGAATCATAAGTATCAAGGTTAATACCTTTGATTTAGTGAAGATTAGTGAAGAACTCAGCTGAATTAAAGATCTTTAGAGCAGATTATTTTGGAGAGTTGAAGTGATTTTTCTGAGAAAATGAATTATAAAATGAAAATAATATATATGTATATATA
This sequence comes from Scalesia atractyloides, assembly GCA_947069175.1. Classification (NCBI taxonomy): domain Eukaryota; kingdom Viridiplantae; phylum Streptophyta; class Magnoliopsida; order Asterales; family Asteraceae; genus Scalesia; species Scalesia atractyloides. The sequence goes on from CAMTDV010000030.1 coordinate 38,849,801, forward strand.
TATACATGGGGGGGGGGGGTTTGGCGGTTTGGAGGTGGGTCCCAAGGGGGACACCTCGTGCTTCGGTCGGCGTGTTAAAAGATGATGTTTATCTTCCGTTTTCGGGTCCCGGACGCGTCTCCGATTTGGGAAACGGGCTCCGTTTTGCGCGTTCTTAGTGTCAAAAGACTCATTTTTAAAAACTGAGCGTAACAGTCTCAAAATCCGAGCATGGTTACGTTTTAATCATAAAAGTCTCGTTTACCGTTCGTTTAAGTGATTTTAAGCTTGATGAATCGTTCCTTGCACATTCGGTTGCCTTATGTTATGCCCGGAACGAATGTGTTTCCCCAACCGGGAGCTGCTTTGTTTTGCGTGCCCAGGCTTTGATTATTTTCAAACCTTATGTCACATTCTATGGCACAAAACTAAGTTGTTCCATGACGTGTTCTTAGATTCCTCCGAGATATAACATATATTGTTTCGCACAACACACAAGTCATGAAAGTTCACAAGGTTTACGCACAATATAGTTTTAATCATGCTTTATGTTTAGGACAAATTAAGGTGTACCTGGTTTCGTCATGGGTATCACAGTCTCCCCTGGTTAAGAAATTTCGTCCCCGAAATTTACTTTGTCCTGCTAGGGAAGAGGTGAGGGTATTTTCTACGGAATTCATCCTTCCATTCCCAGGTATATTTAGGTCCTTGTTTAGAGTTCCACCGGATTTTAACCAGTGAAATTTTGTTATGTCTTAATTGTTTGACCCGACCATCAACTATTTCCACTGGCTCTTCCACAAAGTGGAGTTTATCATCAATGTTGATGTCTTCCAATGGTATCTGAGTGGCCTCGTCCGAAAGGCACTTCTTTAAGTTTGAAATGTGGAAGACATTATGAATGGAACTAAGCTCGGTTGGTAGCTTCAACCGATATGCTACGGGACCTACTTTTTCTAGGATCTCGTGGAGTCCAATGTATCGCGGGGCTAACTTTCCGGTTTTCCAAATCGGATAACACCTTTCCACGGCGATACTTTTAACAACACTCGTTCACCCACTTGGAACGATAGCGGGTTTCCTACGCACATCAGCCCAATTCTTTTGCCGACTCTGGGCGGCTTTCAGACGGTTCCGAATCTGATGGACCTTATTGGTTGTTTCCTGAACTAGTTTAGATCCCATCAGTTGAGTGTCACCCACTTCGGCCCAACAAAGTGGTGATCGGCACTTTCGACCATAGAGGGCCTCATAGGGGGCTGCCTGAATGCTACTATGGTAACTATTGTTATGCGAGAATTCCACGAGTGGGAGATGCTTGTTCCAGCTTCCTCCAAAGTCTAGGACATAAGCACGAAGCAAGTCCTCTAGTTTCTGAATCGTGCGCTCCGATTGGCCATCGGTTTGGGGATGATAAGCAGTGCTCAAATCGATTCGTGTCCCCAATGCTTCTTGTAGTTTCTGCCAGTATCGTGAAGTAAAGTGGTTGTCTCGGTCGGAAATAATAGCAATCAGGACACCATGTCTAGCTACTATCTCATTAGTATAATTTCGGCCAACAGGTCGGTCTTATAGGCAGTGCGGATCGGAATAAAATGTGAGGATTTGGTCAATCGATCTACGATTACCCAGATCCAATCATGACCACGAGGTGTTTTCGAAAGATGGGTCACGAAATCCATCGTGATTTGTTCCCACTTCCACTGAGGTATTTCGGGTTGTTGCAACATCCCGAGGGTTTCTGATACTTAGCCTTGACTCGCGCACAAGTCAAGCATTAGCTCACGTATTCGGCCACGTCCTTTTTCATTCCCGGCCACCAATAAAACTCTTTTAGATTGTGGTACATCTTGTCTGTACCGGGAGGAATCGAATATTTCGATTTATGAGCCTCGTCCATTATTAATTGTCTCAGCTTCGAACTCGCAGGAATCCACACTCGATTCTTAAAGTACAACATGTGACATCCCGGCTTTTCAGGTATCTTAAACTCGCTACTTCACGGTTATTCATTCCTACGCTAAATTGATTCAGAGAATTTAATTACACGCTCGCAATAACTACGCTAACTTTTGAATGCGTTGGGTAAATTACGTGCTATGTGTTATTAGACGTTTGTGAATTTTGTGAATTATTGTATCACGTTTTGATTTCGCGATTATTAGTTTTAAAATATATATATCTATATATATATATATATATATATATATATAATAAATAATCAAACCGAACCGAACCACGAAACGGATCAACCTCACCTCCTTGCGGCCCAAGGAACTAGCCTAAACTTGAGGCCCAAGTTACTCACCCAAACCCCCCCCCCTTTGCGGTCGCAAGCCCACCCCCACCCCCTTTCTCCTTCTTTTCCTTGTTTTATATAAATAAGGGTGTGCATGGGTTATATGATAAAAAAAACAAACACAAACCCTAGCCACTAAGAAGCCGACGGTAGCCCCCCCCCCTCTCTCGATCGCACAAGCCTTCAACCCGGATTGATTCCAATCTCGTTCCTGGTTCGCTAATCTTCATCGTATCAAGGTTAGGATTTTAATTGTTTTGCAAATCACATTAGGGTTTGTGAAATCTTGATCATGATTGTATGTATTGTTTGAATCATTGTTATGAAAAGTGTTATGATTTATGTTTAGTTCGGTTGATTGTGCGAGTTTTTGCGATTGTGATGTTTGGATGAATACAAAAATCATAGGCTGCGTTTTTGTGATAAAAATCATATCATATGAATAGGGTTTGCATGGGTATTGATGTACATGATGATATGTGACAAATAAACCTGTTCTTGATCATTGTTAATTAGAGTCTTGATCGTTTAAGCTTGTTCTATTGCGATGAAAGTCGAAAACAGGTTGCTGAATGGTATTTACAGCCAACTTCAATTGGCTGTAACCTGGTCATTATCGAAAAGTGGATTTTCTGAATCCTAAAACGTATATTTTTGAAAATCGCTTCTAATGGCGCTAGATTCATATTTTTCTGAGGTCTTTTGCTATTTTTAAGTGGTCATTTAAGTGCAGCAGCTGAAGCTGCATAAATTCTGAAAATTTGCTAGTTGTTTATCGAGTCGGATCTCAAAATCTGTAGAGTGTTGGGTCATGAAATTTGTACAGTAACTGGAGATGGGAATTTCCGGAAAACTCCCACTATAATTTTGTTAATTGGATGAACGATGATTTTTAAATAATTTTTCCCGTGGACTGCAGTCAGAAAGCGACGAATCTGACTGCAGCCTAGTATATAAATGTTTATAAATAATTGGTAAAGTTTTTGGACTTGAAAAGTTTACATAAAATTCTATAGTTTAGTTGACATCTCCTGTAAAGAAATTGGAATTTTTTGAACGTTGGAACTATTTTATAGAAATCCTCGAAAACAGCCTAGTTATGAGCGTACAAGCTGAAACATGATAACTTGCGTATGTGTGTACCAAAGTGTTGTATGAGTTAATTTGTGTTTATGACAAGTTGGCTTGATCACTATTTTAGTATGATGATGCTTTGCATGCATGATTGTGTTTTCGAAATTGTTATTATGTGTGCCGCATTGTGTGTTAGTTATGCGTAGGGTTTGTATCAGTGTGTTCACACACTAACTTTAAATCGATTGACATGTTAGGACGCAATTAGCGGTCCCATCATTTGCTACTTCTGTGTTACACTAACCGAGCAATTAAAGGTGAGTTCACGGCCCCTATTTTATCCGGTTTTAAACAACAGGGGGAGAAACATGTATACATTCTATAACTCTATCTTTTTACGTTATGCGAAATTAACGTCGTTAAACTACTCGGTAACTAAGTTAATGTTAATGTACGTTATGGTCACTAAGCAGCTATATCACGGAAGTCCTCGACAAACTCTTGGATCGTTAGTATTGGGTTAGATAGCGGGGAAATTATAAGTAGTACTACTGGGCCCGACAAGCCCCACCCGAGCTAGTCGCGCTAGCCGACCGGGTATGGTCAACGGGTGATTAATTTGGCCTAACTTTCGTCATGGTCAGTGATAGGCCTGGCAACACGGAGGCACAACAGTCAGCTTCGATCGCGAACACTTATGTGACGTAACTTTAGGCTCGCTACCTACATGTTAACTTTGAACTTAATTACGGACCAACATCATTATTATTCCGGGTTAGGAATAATGGAACCAACATTATTATTCCGGGATAGGAATAATGGAACTAAATCGTTATCCCGGGTTAGGGATAACGAGGGAAACAAACTTTTAATCAAACTTGTGAAATTATAAAAACCTGTGAACTCACTCTTTTTTAATGTTGACACTTGTTTCTTTACATGTTTCTCAGGACGCTAGGAGAGCTAGGTGCACTCACTTGCATTGACCAAGACATATTTTTATCGAGTCTCATTTACGAATATTGTTTGGGATTTTGGTTTTTGGCGTTTGTGTTGGCGCCCGTTACTTTACCTTACTTTACTTTAATGCTTCCGCACAACTTAGAAACTAATGCTTCCGCTAAACTTTGAAACCAAACTAAGAGAAATTGAAAATAATTATGAATGGGTAAACAAATGTTTTTGGAAAATGTTTAAATAAATCATATAGAGTCGTTCGATATTACTAGTGTCTCATATTCTGGTTTGTTCACACGCCTCGCGGTGAAACCCCGCAAATGGAAATTGAGGGTGTGACAGATTGGTATCAGAGCCTCTAGCTATAGAGAACCAGGTTTGCATTAAAAGTAGACCTAAACTATAGCTGAATACACGACACTAGACTTAGTTGGCACCGAACTGTGATATCTTGTTATGTGTTATACTACAACTGTTTTATGTAAGATATAAATGTATATTGTGATGAACGCAACTCGTAACTAACTACACAACCCAACAGGCAATGTCATCATCATAATCCGACAAACCTCTACAACCAAGGGCGCTGGGGAAGGAACCTATGGTCGAACCCTCACCACCTCATGGCGTGGAGACACGCTCAGCTGCTAGGAAAAGACTCGCTCTAGGAGAGGAGTCGTCCTCCCGTCCGACCACCGCTATGCCGGTCGAACCGGTCAATTCGTTAGAGGTAGGGGACGACCTACTTAGGGATATGATAAGGAAACAACAGGAACAACTAGAGAGAATGCAGGAGACTATCGAAGCACAAGGATGGATGATAAGTCAACTAACTACTAAAACTGGAGAACTCGAGGAAGAGCAATATGAGAATAAGAAAGCTCGCAACATTTTAGCTAAGGATCTTCGTGCTGAGCAGCTGAGGGCTGACTGGCTCGAAGACAGGGTTCTTGAGTCCAGTTGGAGGATTCAAGAATTGGAGCAGAATCAAGCACCTGTCCCAGTACCTGCCCCAGTACCGGTCCCTCCAGCGCCAGTAGAGGAAGAAGAGGAGGACCCGGAGGAAGACCCGGAGGAGGATCCGGAGGAAGAGGAGCCGGAACAGGAACCGACGGTTGAAGCTGAAAACGCCGCAGAGGATGACGGCAACGATAGCGACTTGGGAGATGGAGACGTAGAAGACTGACTCGTCTCGCCAATTCCCGCTTTGTTTTCTTTAGTTTGTTTATTTCCACTTATGTTTGAACTTGAAATTTTATAATTAAACTGAGATGTTTGGTTGGTATTTGGTGAGACATTGCAATTTATTTAATCGAATGTTCCCTTCTATTGTTTAATTTGTTGGGTTGACATAACTTGTGTGATGATTGAAGTTTGGAGTATGATAACTATATTGGATCTATATACTTATCAGTGTGTGTTTGTGTTGTCTTGCAAAGATCTGAAATGGCAACTGGACGTCGTGGAAACCTCAACATGACACCTGAAGAATTAGCCGCAATGATCCAAGAACACGTGAATGCTGCTCTGGCAGGTGTTCAAAACCCACCAGCAGGTAACCATTATTAAATTTTCATGGGAAAATCTATAAGTTGGGCTAGTAGACTTTCTCGCTGACTACCTATCCTCTGTCAGCAGGAGGGGGTCTTAACCCCTACAAGATGTTCCTCGATGCGAAACCGAGCAAATTCACGGGTGCAGAAGGACCCATAGGACTGGTCCGTTGGATTGAAAAGTCTGAATCGGTGTTCGAGAGTGCAATTGCCTTGAGGCCAATAAGGTCAAGTATGCTGCCTCAATGCTGGAAGATGGGGCATTAACCTGGTGGAACGCACAAGTCCAAACGCGTGGACTTATTGCTGCAAACGCAATGGCCTGGGCCGAGTTTAAGGCCCTAATCAAAGAGGAGTACTGTCCGCGGGACAGAGTTCAGCAGTTGGAGCAAGCGCTATGGAACCATAAGATAGTAGGATATGAAATTGAAGCGTACACGGCGAAACATCACGATCTGGTGTTCCTATGTCCCGATATGGCTAACACCGTTGAAAAACGACTTGAGTTTATCTTGGGGGTCTGGTCCCTGAGATCCAGGGCATGGTAATGTCTAGTAACCCTGCGATGGAACATCAAGCGATCAGGTTGGCGCACAAACTCACCGATAAGGCGGTGGAACAAAGGAAGTTGCCATCTCGGGGTGCAACTGAAGTTGTCCCTGATAATAAAAGAAAATTTGAAGACTCGCCTGCTCGACAGTCTTCGTCAGCCCAGCCACAACAAGGAAACCAGAAACGATTCAACAATTTCAACAACAATCGGGGTCACAATAATCAGTCCGCCAACAACACCCAGAACACAAGCGGCTATGTGGGTCGAAAGCCGCAATGTAATCGTTGTAACCTCCATCATCACGGCCCTTGTGCCGGAAATCGCTGCCAACGATGTGGCAAAACGGGACATGCGGCAAAGGATTGTCGCGGGGAAGTCGTGTCAAGACAAAATCAAAATCAGCACCAGATTCAACAGCAAGGTATTAACCGGGGGTGCTATCAGTGTGGTAGCTCTACCCATTTCAAGCGAGACTGCCCGCAACTTTGCAACAACAACAACAACAACAACAATAACCACAACAACAACCACAACAACAACAACAACAACAATGGAAATGGTGGCACAGGAGGTGCCAAAGGTCGTACATTCACGCTAGGCCGCGGAGAGGCCAGAAACGACTCGAACATGGTCACCGGTAAGTTTCCCCTTAACGATCATTTTGCTACTGTACTTTTTGATACGGGTGCGGATAGGAGTTTTATATCTGAGTCTTTTAGGAAGAACCTAAATCTCACGCCTAAACCCCTAGAGACCCCTTACGTCATAGAACTAGCCGATGGTAAATCTGTAGATGTGACCCATTTAGTAACCGGCTGTCAACTTAAACTCACGGGCCACACCTTTACCATTGATCTGATGACAACTACCCTGGGTAGTTTTGACGTGGTAGCCGGAATGGACTGGCTATCCGACGTCCGAGCTGAAGTTCTCTGTTTCGAGAAAGCTATCCGTATTCCGCTTTTTAACAACAAAGTCTTGATGGTGCAAGGCGAGAAGGCAGGCGCCGTCACAAACATCATCTCTTACATGCAAGCTCAGAAGTATCTTCGGAGGAAGAACTCCTTCGCTTTACTAACACTGGTCACCGAGCAGCCTAAGGACGAGAAGTGTATTGAAGATATCCCAGTCGTCCGTGACTTTTCCGGTGTGTTTCCAGAGGAGTTACCTGGTCTTCCACCACATCGACAAGTGGAGTTAGAAATCGATTTGGTGAACCATGCAACTCCTATCGCCAAGGCCCCGTACCGCCTGGCTCCAGCAGAGCTGCAAGAGCTGTCTACCCAACTTCAGGAATTGTTGGAAAAAGGATTTATCCGACCCAGTACTTCGCCATGGGGAGCTCCGGTCCTTTTTGTCAAGAAGAAGGATGGGACCTTCCGCATGTGCATCGACTACAGGGAACTCAATAAGGTTACCGTCAAGAACCGATACCCATTACCTCGCATCGACGATCTCTTCGACCAGCTTCAAGGGTCAAGCTACTACTCCAAGATTGATCTACGGTCCGGTTATCACCAGTTACGCGTCAGAGAGGAGGATATCTCCAAGACGGCATTTCGTACTCGGTATGGCCATTATGAGTTCTTGGTTATGACCTTCGGTCTCACCAACGCACCCGCAGTGTTCATGGATCTCATGAACCGCGTGTGTAAGCCGTATCTCGACAAGTTTGTCATTGTGTTTATCGATGACATACTCATCTACTCTAAAGGTGAAGAAGAACATGCTGAACATCTACGATTACTGCTGGAATTACTTCAACAGGAGAAACTATATGCCAAGCTTTCAAAGTGTGATTTCTGGATTCGGGAAGTTCAGTTCCTCGGGCATATCGTGAATGAAAATGGTATCCACGTTGATCCCGCCAAGATCGATGCTATCAAGAACTGGGAAGCACCCAGGACACCGACAGAGATCCGCCAATTTTTGGGTTTGGTTGGTTACTACAGACGTTTCATCGAGGGATTTTCAAAGATCGCGCAACCGCTTACCACTCTCACCCAGAAAGGCACTAAGTATGCTTGGGGTGATAAGCAGGAAGCAGCATTTCAATTGCTGAAGCAGAAACTTTGCAGTGCACCCATTCTGTCCTTGCCGGAAGGGACTGATGATTTTGTGGTATATTGTGACGCTTCCATTCAGGGGTTGGGATGCGTACTCATGCAACGTGATAAGGTCATCGCGTATGCGTCCCGACAATTGAAGGTCACGAGAAAAACTACACAACACATGACCTGGAATTGGGAGCAGTGGTGTTTGCGCTTAAGATTTGGAGACACTACCTATATGGAACAAAGTGCACAATCTACACGGATCACAAGAGCCTCCAGCATATCTTTAACCAGAAGGAGTTGAACATGCGACAGCGTCGCTGGGTCGAACTCCTGAACGATTATGAATGTGCCATTCGGTATCACCTGGGTAAGGCTAACGTGGTAGCTGATGCCCTTAGTAGGAAGGAGCACATGAAACCTCGTCGGGTACGAGCATTACAATTCACCATTCATTCGGGGTTACCCGAACAGATACGCGATGCGCAGCTAGAAGCAGTTAAGGAAGAAAACATTAAGGTCGAATCTGTGGGAAAGATGGAACGCGATTGGGAAATAAAACCTAATGGTGCCCGGTATTTCATGAATCGTATATGGGTACCTCTCTGCGGAGACCTTAGAAAGCTAGTTATGGACGAAGCTCACAAATCCCGATACTCTGTCCATCCCGGTTCGGACAAGATGTATCAAGACCTTAAAGTCACGTACTGGTGTCCCTACATGAAAGCGGATATAGCCACCTACGTGAGTAAGTGTTTAACTTGTGCGAAAGTCAAGGTGGAATACCAGAAGCCATCAGGGCTAATTCAACAACCTGAGATCCCAGTGTGGAAATGGGATCAGATCTCGATGGACTTTATCACTAAACTCCCGCGAACTTCGGGTGGTCGCGATACCATCTGGGTAATCGTGGATCGTTTAACTAAGTCCGCACACTTCCTAGCGATCAAAGAAACAGATAAGATGGATAAGTTGACTCGCATCTACATTAAGGAAGTAGTTTCTCGGCACGGAGTGCCAACGTCCATCATCTCAGGCAGAGATGCTCGTTTCACGTCCAACTTTTGGCAGTCACTTCAGAAAGCGTTGGGTACACGCTTAGATATGAGCACAGCTTACCACCCTCAGACGGATGGTCAAAGTGAAAGGACTATTCAGACCTTGGAAGACATGCTTAGGGCATGTGTGGTAGACTTTGGGAACAGTTGGGAAATCCATCTGCCTTTAGTGGAATTCTCGTATAACAACAGTTACCATACGAGTATTCAAGCGGCACCGTTTGAAGCATTATACGGTCGCAAATGTAGATCACCGATCTGTTGGGCAGAAGTCGGTGACAGTCAACTCACAGGTCCTGAGTTGATACTTGAGGCTACTGAAAAGATTGTGCAAATCCAAAACCGCATGGCAGCGGCACGAGATCGAAAGAAAAGCTACGCTGATCAACGACGCAAACCGCTCGAGTTTCAAATAGGCGACCGCGTCCTACTGAAGGTGTCACCCTGGAAGGGTGTAATCCGTTTTGGGAAACGAGGCAAACTAAACCCACGGTACGTAGGCCCATTTGTGATCTTGAAGCGTATCGGACCCGTAGCTTATCAATTAGACCTTCCTACCGAACTCAGTGGAGTTCACAATGTTTTTCACGTGTCCAATCTGAAGAAGTGTCTATCAGATGAGACCCTAGTCATTCCATTGGATGAGATTCAAGTGGATGAGCAACTGCATTTTGTGGAACAACCTATCGAGATCATGGATCGTGAGATCAAGATTCGAAGGCACAGCAAGATACCGATCGTCAAGGTTCGTTGGGTCTCTAAGCGTGGACCGGAGTTCACGTGTGAAAGAGATGACCAAATGAAAAGCAAATACCCACACCTTTTTGCAGCTGGGCAGCAATCTAACATTACCACCAACTAAATTTTCGGGACGAAAATTCTTTCAACATGGGGACGATGTGATAGCCTGGGAATTTCTTGTACCATTGCTAACAAACTGAATCTTTGTGCGTTGCATTCTAAACCGCGTTTACTCAATTTTCGGGACGAAAATTCTTTCAACATGGGGATAATGTGACATCCCGGCTTTTCAGGTATCTTAAACACGCTACTTCACATTCCTACGCTAAATTGATTCAGAGAATTTAATTACACGCTCGCAATAACTACGCTAACTTTTGAATGCGTTGGGTAAATTACATGCTATGTGTTATTAGACGTTTGTGAATTTTGTGAATTATTGTATCACGTTTTGATTTCGCGATTATTAGTTTTAATATATATATATATAATAAATAAATAACCGAACCGAACCGAACCACGAAACGGATCAACCTCACCTCCTTGCGGCCCAAGGAACTAGCCTAAACTTGAGGCCCAAGTTACTCACCCAAACCCCCCCCCCCTTTGCGATCGCAAGCCCACCCCCACCCCGTTTCTCCTTCTTTTCCTTGTTTTATATAAATAAGGGCATGCATGGGTTATATGATAAAAGAAAACAAACACAAACCATAGCCTCTAAGAAGCCGACGGCAGCCCCCCCCCCCCTCTCTCGATCGCACAAGCCTTCAACCCGGATTGATTCCAATCTCGTTCCCGGTTCGCTAATCTTCATCGTATCAAGGTTAGGATTTTAATTGTTTTGCAAATCACACTAGGGTTTGTGCAATCTTGATCATGATTGTATGTATTGTTTGAATCATTGTTATGAAAAGTGTTATGATTTATGTTTAGTTCGGTTGATTGTGCGAGTTTTTGCGATTGTGATGTTTGGATGAATACAAAAATCATAGGTTGCGTTCTTGTGATAAAAATCATATCATATGATTAGGGTTTGCATGGGTATTGATGTACATGATGATATGTGACAAATAAACCTGTTCTTGATCATTGTTAATTAGAGTCTTGATCGTTTAAGCGTGTTCTATTGCGATGAAAGTCGAAAACAGGTTGCTGAATGGTATTTACAGCCAACTTCAATTGGCTGTAACCTGGTCATTATTTATCGAAAAGTGGATTTTCTGAAGCCTAAAACGTATATTTTGAAAAAAGCTTTTAATGGCGCTGGATTCATATTTTTCTGAGGTCGTTTTCTATTTTTAAGTGGTCATTTAAGTGCAGCAGCTGAAGCTGCGTAAATTCTGAAAATTTGCTAGTTGTTTATCGAGTCGGATCTATTAATCTGTAGAGGGTTGGGTCACGAAATTTGTGCAGTAACTGGAGACGGGAATTTTCGGAAAACTCCCACTGGAATTTTGTTAATTGGATCAACGATGATTTTTAAATAATTTTTCCCGTGGACTGCAGTCAGAAAGCGACGAATCTGACTGCAGCCTAGTATATAAATATTTATAAATAATTGGTAAAGTTTTAGGACTTGAAAAGTTTACATAAAATTCTACAGTTTAGTTGACATCTCCTGTAAAGAAATTGGAATTTTTAGAACGTTGGAACTATTTTATAGAAATCCTCGAAAACAGCCTAGTTATGAGCGTACAAGCTGAAACATGATAACTTGCGTATGTGTGTACCAAAGTGTTGTATGAGTTAATTTGTGTTTATGACAAGTTGGCTTGATCACTATTTTAGTATGATGATGCTTTGCATGCATGATTGTGTTTTCGAAATTGTTATTATGTGTGCCGCATTGTGTGTTAGTTATGCGTAGGGTTTGTATCAGTGTGTTCACACACTAACTTTAAATCGATTGACATGTTAGGACGCAATTAGCGGTCCCATCATTTGCTACTTCTGTGTTACACTAACCGAGCAATTAAAGGTGAGTTCACGGCCCCTATTTTATCCGGTTTTAAACAACAGGGGGAGAAACATGTATACATTCTATAACTCTATCTTTTTACGTTATGCGAAATTAACGTCGTTAAACTACTCGGTAACTAAGTTAATGTTAATGTACGTTATGGTCACTAAGCAGCTATATCACGGAAGTCCTCGACAAACTCTTGGATCGTTAGTATTGGGTTAGATAGCGGGGAAATTATAAGTAGTACTACTGGGCCCGACAAGCCCCACCCGAGCTAGTCGCGCTAGCCGACCGGGTATGGTCAACGGGTGATTAATTTGGCCTAACTTTCGTCATGGTCAGTGATAGGCCTGGCAACACGGAGGCACAACAGTCAGCTTCGATCGCGAACACTTATGTGACGTAACTTTAGGCTCGCTACCTACATGTTAACTTTGAACTTAATTACGGACCAACATCATTATTATTCCGGGTTAGGAATAATGGAACCAACATTATTATTCCGGGATAGGAATAATGGAACTAAATCGTTATCCCGGGTTAGGGATAACGAGGGAAACAAACTTTTAATCAAACTTGTGAAATTATAAAAACCTGTGAACTCACTCTTTTTTAATGTTGACACTTGTTTCTTTACATGTTTCTCAGGACGCTAGGAGAGCTAGGTGCACTCACTTGCATTGACCAAGACATATTTTTATCGAGTCTCATTTACGAATATTGTTTGGGATTTTTGGTTTTTGGCGTTTGTGTTGGCGCTCGTTACTTTACCTTACTTTACTTTAATGCTTCCGCACAACTTAGAAACTAATGCTTCCGCTAAACTTTGAAACCAAACTAAGACAAATTGAAAATAATTATGAATGGGTAAACAAATGTTTTTGGAAAGCGTTTAAATAAATCATACATAGTCGTTCGATATTACTAGTGTCTCATATTCTGGTTTGTTCACACGCCTCGCGGTGAAACCCCGCAAGTGGAAATTGAGGGTGTGACACAACACCTCGCCCGTTTTCCTCACAAAACTTTTCTCGTTCCCGTGCAATCCTTCACCGGGTAACGAGCTTTCCTTCAGGGCTTGCATCTGCGCGTTCTGGATTTGATCTATCAAACTTGTCTGCACGATCGTTCCCAAGGCTCTCACTCGCAGGGGCTTAATTCGATCCTTCCTATTTAGCGCATCTGCTACCACATTAGCTTTCCCCGGGTGGTACTTTATCTCACAACCATAATCATTTAACAATTCCACCCATCTGCGCTGCCTCATGTTCAAATCCTTCTGTGTCATGGGTCGTGTGATTCTTCTCGTGCACCTTCAGTTGTCTAGAAGCGTACGCGATAACTTTATTCCTTTGCATAAGGACACATCCTAGTCCTTGTCGCAATGCGTCACAATATACGACAAAGTCGTCATTGCCTTCGGGTAACGTCAAATAGGGGGCCTTACATAACTTTTTCTTTAACAGCTGGAACGCTGTTTCTTGGTCTTCACCCCATTCGTACTTCCTATCCTTCTGCGTCAATGCGGTTAACGATTGCGCGATACTAGAGAAATTTTCGGTAAAGCGCCGGTAATCCTGCCAATCCCAATAATTGGCGTAGTTCTTTTGGAGATTTCGGCGCTGGCCAATTCTTAATTGCTTCAATCTTGCTTGGATCCACATGAATTCCATGCTGATCCACCACATGCCCTAGAAATTGTACGGCTTGTAACCAAAAGTCGCACTTAGACAACTTAGCGTATAGTTGTTCGGTCCGTAGTAACTCCAAGATAGCACGTAAATGATGCTCGTGCTCGTCCTTGCTCTTGGAGTAGATCAAGATATCGTCGATGAAGACGATGACAAATTTGTCAAGGTATGGCTTATATACCCTGTTCATGAGGTCCATGAACACCGTGGGCGCGTTGGTTAACCCAAAGGGCATAACAAGGAATTCGTAATGGCCATAACGAGTTCGAAACGCTGTCTTAGGAATATCGTCCTCTTGGACCTTCACCTGATGGTAACATGACCGAAGATATATCTTAGAAAAGTATCGGGCTCCTTCCAGCTGATCAAAGAGATCATCGATTCTCGGAAGAGGGTACAGCGGTACAAGATAGTGACTTTATTCAATTCCCAGTAGTCGATGCACATTCGGAAGCTACCGTCCTTCTTCTTTACAAACAAAATTGGGGCTCCCCAGGGGGAATAACTAGGACGGATAAAACCACGATCGAGTAACTCCTGCAACTGTGTCGATAGCTCTTGCATCTCGGACGGTGCAAGACGATATGGGGCCTTGGCAACGGGTGCCGTTCCCGGTATTAAGTTGAAGCGAAACTCCACTTGCCGATTGGGCGACAATCCGGGCAATTCCTCCGGGAACACATCAGGGTATTCACATACTACTGGAATGTCTTCAATACGTTTCTTGGCCGGTTCCTTGGTCGTGACGCTGGTAAAAAACACGTCACATCCTCGTCGTATACACTTCAACACCTTAAGGTGAGATATAAGGTTCAACGTGGCGCCTAACTTCTCTCCTTGTACCATAATTGCATCCGTAGGGGATAAAGGAATCTTCACAACCTTTTGTTCACATAACACCTCCGCACGATGGTTGCACAACCAATCCATTCCTATGACAATATCAAAACTACCCAATTCTACTGGTAAAAGGTCAATAGTAAACTGGTAACCGTTAAGGGTTATAGGGCAATTAACAATAAGTTGGTGACTAGTAATTGGTTTCCCGCTGGCAAGTTCGACGATATAGGGTTGTTTCAGGTCAACAGCAGGCATATTCAAGAGTGGCAAAAATGCAATTGACACATAACTTCTATCAGCTCCCGTATCAAAAAACACTAAAGCAAATTGATTGGAAACGAGGAACATACATGAAACCACGTTGGGATCCTGGCGTGCGTCACCAGGTCCCATTATAAAGGCACGACCTCGAGCTGCATTCGAGGTAGATGCTTGGTTCTGTGTGCTCCTTTCTGCCACCTGCTGGGCAATCTTCGGACAACCATTACGAAAATGCTCTGTGCTGCCATATCCAAAGCATGCACGGGGGTAGGTAACCTGTGGTGCTGGTTGTTGAGGTCGCTGCTGAAGAGGTTGAGGCGTAGGAGGTTGAAAACGGGTTGGTTTAGGATTGGGTTCCATGGGCGCCCTACAGTCTCGGGCAAAATGCCCATCTCGATGACACCTCAAGCATTTCACTGCTCGACACATTCTCGTGTCGTGGGAAGCGCACTTGTTGCACTTCGGGGCCTTTCCTTTGTAGCCATCAGAGTTACCCGCGAGGGTAGTCATGGCGTAGTTCTGGCTAGTATTCCTCCCCCTCTTCGGTGGTGCTCCCCTTGCGCGACTACTCTCCGGGGCCTCCCGCTTGTTCCCAGCCGGTTCTCCCGGCATTGTCATAATCTTACGCCTAACCATGTCATATGTAACGGTACCTGACCTGTCTACCACCTCGTGCATGGTTCGGTATTCCACCGAGTTAATAATACTCCTCACTTCTGGGGCCAGTCCCCAGATATACCTTTCAATCCTCTTGGACTCTGGTCGGACCATGTCTGGCAAAATACGCGCCAGTTCATTAAAACGGTTGGTATAACCTGCATGATCAGCACCTTGCATCTGCAGGTTCCAGAACTAATGTTCAAGCTTTTGAATTTCATGAGTTGGGCAAAACCTTTCCCTCATCAGTATCTTGAGATCATCCCAAGTCATCGCATTAATCGCGTCTTGTCCGCGAGGTTGAACGATAGTGTTCCACCAGTTCAAAGCATGGTCGATAAAGGTACAAGTGGTATACTTAACTACGCAGTTAGCAGGACAATTACTTATGTTAAGTACCGATTCCGACTTCTCGACCCATTTTACAAACCCATTTCGTCCCTCAGTCCCATTGAGTTCCATCGGTTTGCATTCCATGAAATGCTGTGCAAACCGGCCTACCATTATTCTAATTATCGTTCTGACCTACCGGTCCGGGTTGCGGATTTGGTTACGGGTTAGCACCTGCACCACAATCATGGGAATAACAGCTTGGAGTTGTTGCGCAATCATTTGCGCAATATCTGGCTCAGTCATCTGTGGTTTGCGTTTGGGGGCCATTCTATTACAAACAATAGATGTCTAGATAATGTCACGTATCCAGTTAACACATATCACATATTCGGCTAAAACAGAACACACACTTCATCACACACATGAATCCACGGCACATATAGTCAAAAGCATCATCATATATATATATATGTATATATATGTAATGTCATCATCATACAAGCGTCAAAATTTGCACATGGACTTATCCCATAAGGGCCAATGCTTAGATGTGTTGTCAAAACATGTCACCAGAGTGACGTACAGACTCGATGCAACAGACGTACTAACTAGGGAAACATGAAAATACTATAACTGCATCACCACCTCGACATGGGTATAACCCAGTGCTTGGTAGGATGTACAAAAGATACATCACATCTAACTATACTAAAAAAACCATACTAAGAACGCCACATCCACCATGCCAATCCTCCAAAACCTGCGACCAACCCTACAATAGCACCAATACATCCGTATACCAACGCACGAAAATGATCCTACTCATGATGGACATACCACATACCCTGCTGTATAGCGATGATCGTCTGCTGTAAGACGATCATGTAGTCTCCCATCGACCTCCTCTGTTGCTCATCCTCATCCCGCGCCATCCTTAGTAATGAAATCTGCTCGAATAGAAATCCCATCAAGCTGCTCTCGGTGATGGGAGCAGGCACCTCCTGAGGAGGAACAGGTATACCCCAGACGGGTGGAGAAGGCTCTCTAAACGGCTGGAAAGGGCCACCTCGCTCGTATGTGTGAAACAGGGAAGGGCCCTCCCTAGGTGGGGTTAGAAAACGGGCAGTAAAATGCTGCTGGCTCCCTATAGGTATGGGTGTCGGACGAATAGGGGACCCGGGTGGGGTAAACACAGGTACAGGTGTAAGTACCCTTCGACGAGCCGTCTGTCGGAGGCCAAAGGTGGGTATATCAAGAGGGCTAGATGAGGAGGGTGAATAAGTACTCGGAGTGGAAGGAGTATAAGGGTCAGGCGGTGTCTCGGGTGACGGTAAGCGGGGTGCTACCGGCTCCCACTCCCAATGCCCCAGGGCGGGAGTAGGGCTCCTAAGAATAGGTCCTACTGGTATGGCAACATCCGAGGTACGACTATGCTCCGAGGAGCTAGTCGGATGGTGAGATGAGGAACTGTAGGCGCTCGAGGCCTCTCCCTCGCGCCTAGTACGAGGTCTAGGTGGGTAAGGACCACAACAATAATCAGAAGGATCTGGCGAGTAGCTCGATGTCAAAAGGGGTGTCAGTGGATCCTCCTCAGGATCAGTCTCCATAAGCGAAGTAGACTGGTGACTCGAACGATGCGACATGCTACATGAAAAAAAAAACCACACACAACGTTGATTTGACTAACCAAAATACTGAACTCAACATTCCACAAATATACACATAAGCACATATTGCACGCAGTTTTGATTTTTAAGATTTTATAAAAAAAAATACTTACGGTTGGTGACGTTAGTAGACGGATGTCCGTCCAATCTCAATGACGTTCCCAGAACCCCCAATTATGAGCAGATAAATTATGGTGTTCCGGACCACGATAATTTTTTTGCCCCACCAGGGCTTCCTGGTAATAGCCATACTAAGTTTCTAGAGGTTCTCAGCGTGTGGAGACTAACTTAGGATTATAGTCTAGGTTCTTTAGAGATACCTAGTTCGCTATAACCGAAGGCTCTGATACCATCTTCTATCACACCCCGACTCGCAGCGGAAGACAATTGCAGGGTGTGGCAGACACATGGTAATTCCCGATAATTTAAAAACATGATATCACATAAAAAGGGAACCTCGGTTACAACATTATTAGTATCATATTACACACCATAAGTTCAAGTACAGTACTACGAGCTAGCACAACTTTTATTCTGCTACAGATCACTACTAAAGCCATCCACATGCACGTTCCTTACTCCTTTTTAGTTTTACCTGAAATGCATGTTAGTTTTAAAAGGGTCAGCTAAACGCTGCATGAGTTCCACTAGTTTAATTATTGTGTAACAATATGTGTTAACAAGTTTAATTGCACTGGTCATAATCACAATGACGGTCACAGTTATAGTCGCGGATGGAATTACACGAGTATACAAGTGAAACCTTGACGGTTTTTCCCGGACCGTGTCATCCCAGACACTCCCGGCCACCGGACCGTGTCACAAAGACACTCCCGGCCCATCAACTGCGTCACCTGCAGTTCAACGCCCCATAATAGTTATGCCTAACAACACAACCAAATTAGGACGAGTTGAGTAACCTAGTGCCGAAACACTGTCAGTCGTGGCACTAGGTTGGTCAAACCGATAGTACTATCCACTGTCCACAGGCTTACGTTAATTAGGGGTGTTCAAAACCGGATATCCGAAAATTCGGATAGTTGAAAATTACTATCCGAATCCGTATCCGAAATTTCGGATATCCGAACTTCGGATATCCGAAATTTCGGATACAGGTTCGGATAATAAACCGGATATCCGTAATTCTTATAAAAATCTTACAAAATAAAAAGTATATCAAAAATTCACAATCTTTCTGGTCCATCGAAATATCCAATCGTGAAAATGGAATACAAGTTACCTAAAAAAATCAAATGAAACACAAGTTATTGTTCTAAAAAACAATCTTCTTCAAACAACAAAATTTCAAGGTATCGCATATTTCCAATATCTCCGATCCATTATTTTTCAAAGCAACTGGAACCTGCAAATGTAGACATGGCATTTAATTATCTTTCAAAGCAAAAGAAAACCTGCAAATGTTAATATGAAATTATTGAAAAACAAACCCATTTTATTAAACCATGAATCTCTCTCTCGCTCTTCTCTACAACTAATAAAATAAAACCCATGAGTGTTTCATCTTGGTCTCCATACATTTACAGATACGGTTCCACAACCATTTTGGAACAACTAAAAATGAAGTATTCAATAAGACTAAAGAGTAAAGATATCTCCGAGCTTGAACTAGTATAATCGAGGAATTGAAAGATGTAGAGAATCGAGCTGTCGGTGATGACTAGTTTATACAACCCTATATCGAACACTCAGACGATGATTCTGCTTGCCCGTTGTCGAACCCTCCAAGTTTAGAACTCTAGATAGAAGATTTGATGGAATGAGGGAGGCCAGAAATCCAGATCTGTCTATGAGAGGTGGAGGCGGAAATGTAATGGGTAGTAGAACTAGGGTTTTCACTTAAGTTATTATATATATATATTTAACAATTAAAAACATTATTTAATATTTCGGATATCAGATATCCGAAATATTCAAAAATTTTGAAAATCACTATCCGAATCTTACTTCGAAAATTCGGATGTCCGAAATTTCGGATATCTGAATTTTCGGATAATTCGGATTCGGAATTTCGGATAATTCGGATTCGAAATTTCGGATAGTTCGGATTCGGATTTTTTTGAACACCCCTAACGTTAATCACTTGTCTTGCAGTGGGAGGTAGTCGTGTGTTAGATAATTCAAATCATATGTTGCTGTAATTAACACAGTTTCGTAACATGCCAATCATCTCAGAAACAGTATCACAGTTTAGAAGTGGGGGAGCAAGATTCACTCCCACGTTGGTGTAATCAACACATTTTATAACATGCAAGTCCCCAGAAAATAGGAAAATCATTCAAAAGAGGGGAAGTGAAAACTCACTCCCAAGTTAGGGCAAAGATCACAATTTGTAACAAGTTCATGTGTTAGGGAAGTGAAATTCCCTTTATAAGTTTGTGTATTCAACACAGTTTGTAACATGCATTCCACCCCAAGTAAAACAATAAAATAGTTAAAAGTGGGGTAGTGAAACTCACAGTGCAAATAGTGGTCTCAACACAGGAGTGGTCGAATAGCTGGATCAACTTTAATGACACATATGCAAGCATGGACTCAAATCAGTATCTAAGTTGGTAATGGTTATAACTTGGATCTGGTCAGGAGTTTTTACTCCGGATTGAGTCTATAGGACACTGGTATGGTGATGGACGTTAGGGTAGTATTAGTTTTCAGTTTGGCTTTCAGGCACCGATTCGCGTGCCAGCCAAAGTCAATAGTTTAAAGTGTTCGGGTAATGGTACGAGAACACCAATAGTACCAACACGTGGTTATTTAAGAATGATTAACTTTCTATCAAGGGAGTTTGAGTGCTCGGGGGGTCTAAGTTGCCAAAATTTGAGTTTCCATTTTCACCGTCCGGAATTCTCCCGGATTGTCTTAGAGCACACCCATAGTGCCCAATTTGCCCCCGAATCTCCCGGAATACTCCCAGTGTTCCAATTATAGTAATTGTCAGGTTGGGTCAATTCCCAGTTCCGGCAGGTTCGTTATACGGTAAACTGCCGAAATTGCTTTAAAATAATCTATTTTTAATTCCATAAATTCTCATTTAATCTATATTTTATATAATAGTATGTAAATTTTTTATAATTCAGTAAAAATCTATAGATTATGGAAAAAATTTCTAGGAATTTATTTTGTTAATCTACTTATTTAAATGAATTATTTATAGAACTAGTTTTAACCACATAATTAAAATTAAAATACAATCATTTGTTAAAAAAATTTCAAAAGATCCCTGAACACCTTATACATGTCCTGGAACTTCTCCCAAAATTTTGAGATTTTTCTGATTTCGTTTTGGTGCGTTCCCGGCTACCGAAAACTCGCAAAAACGCGGATTTTTATCCCAAATCAAAACTCAACCACTAGACTCCGAATTTTGCCAGAAAATCCGCATATGTTCCTTAGTGTCTCTGTAAAATTTGGTGATCTATTGAATTCGTTTGGTAATTTTTCTTAAATTCTTTCTGTAAAAGAGTTAAAAATTCACCAAAATTTTTAGAAAATTCCAAAATTTCTAAACTTTTACGAGAACCTTCCTAACAATACCCTACATCACCACACCAAATTTCAGCTCAATCCAAGTTACACGGACCAAGTTATAGGCAAAACAATTTTCTACCTAGCCTAGATTCGGTTCTCGGATGTTATACCTAGCGATTCTTCCGATTCCAAGCGTTTATATTGATAACAGGAGTGTGTGAAGCTATATTCAGTACCTACACATCAAGTACAACCCAAATATGCTATAACTTAGATCAATCTAGCTTTAATTCACTGTTTTTCGATTAATCGAATAGTTAAACGATTTTTGTCGAATAAGAGTTGATTAGGGTATCAAACCCCAAAGGTTAGTGATCATGGCTGCCATATAACACCAGGTAAATACCAAGGTGTTCTTATTCAGCCCATAAACATGTTGAAACCTTCAAAAATCTTGGATTAAAAGGCGTTTTTTCGGCTAGAAATAGCATTTAATCGAAGAAACGGACTTAGAATCATAAGTATCAAAGTTAATACCTTTGATTTAGTGAAGATTAGTGAAGAACTCAGCTGAATTAAAGATCTGTAGAGCAGATATCTTTGGAGAGTTGAAGTGATTTTTGTGAGAAAATGAATTATAAAATGAATATATATATATATTATATATATATATACACACATCGGGGGGTTGGCGGTTTGGAGGTGGATCCCAAGGGGGACACCTCGTGCTTCAGTCGGCGTGTTAAAAGATGATGTTTATCTTCCGTTTTCGGGTCCCGGACGCGTTCTTAGTGTCAAAAAGTCTCGTTTCGGGTCTCTGATTTGCGAAACGGGCCCCGTTTTGCGTGTTCTTAGTGTCAAAAGACTCGGTTTTAAAAACTGAGCATAACCGTCTCAAAATTCAAGCATGGTTACGTTTTAATCATAAAATTCTCGTTTGACGTTCGTTTAAGTGTTTTTAAGCTTGATCGATCGTTCCTTGCACATTCGGTTGCCTTATGTTATGCACGGAACGAATGCGTTTCCCCAACCGGGAGCTGCTTCGTTTTGCGTGCCCAGGCTTTGATTATTTTCAAACCTTATGTCACAGTCTATGGCACAAAACTAAGTTGTTCCTGAAACTCGGAATCTTAAATGATGCTATCGGTAATCTAATAATCTACGTCAAAGGTCTAATGCGCTGTTAAACGTCAAGTCTTTGTTTAACACGTTGTTCAAGGCTAAGGACGCCAACCTCGCATCGTTGGTCTTTAGTAGGGTCATGTCAACCATGATGTGTTCTCATATTCCTCCGAGATATAACATATATTGTTTCGCACAACAAACAAATCATGAAAGTTCAAAAGGTTTACGCACAATTATAGTTTTAATCTTGCTTTAAGTTAGGACCAATTAAGTTGTACCTGGTTTCGTCATGGGTATCACATAAGGCATTCCACCGCGCCTTTTTCACCGTTAAAGTCTCGTGGATTGCAGGAGGCAAAGTATTTGTAGGTGCAACCATCTCTGACGGGATGGTCCCTTTGTCTATGCTCATGTGACCCCTGGTCATGTGTCCTTCTAGATTCACTCCTCTTATTTGAAAAATGAACAGAGCTACTCCTCCTAGAAGAGGATCATAGAGTAGATGCGGTTTTGGAGTTAGAAAGGCTGGTATCTTTTAGCTTCTCCAGGGCTTTGTTCATGGCCTTGCCTACAGCCTCATCAATGCGAGCTTGGAAGGGATCGTTGTTTATATTGACGTTTGCATGGTCGTCATTCTCAGGGTGACTATTGGCTCCTCCAGAGTCAGCCATCTTGTAGATCTTGGTACAACACAGTTTAAAAGTCCATTAGTTGATCATTGCAATTGATGACTCATAGTGTATCATGGTATTCTTAACCATTTTGGTATATTAAAGTACACGCTTCTTAATAATCTTGGCACAAAACGTGTATATTTTAAAGAATCATAAATGGTGTTTGGACGTGCAATTTATGGCTCAAAAAGCATTTCATCACTAATGGATGTTTGAATTTTCTTATTGTCATTGCATTTCTGACAAGATGATATAAGATTGATCACTTATGATCGATGAGGTTTGGGTGTAGCCCAACTACCACGATGACTAGTGTGGCTCCTCAAGTCACACTACCAGGAGAGTCAACATCACTTAAATGTTAACTAAAATTAATTGTCATAAAATGGTTTTTAGAATAAAGCCTAGGTTGTATTTATGATCATTTTGGTGTGTGGCTCACTACCTTGGGCAGGGAACCTTAAAGGTTACAACGTCCTTGACTCTATTGGATGATTAGGTATGGCTCGTAAGCCATTCATCTCTAAGTGATAATAGGAAGTGTTCACCATTCTTGATGTACACTATGATCTTGTTAACCATTAGGCTTTGAGGTGGAACATAGTTCACCGCCTTTGGATAGAAGGGATACTCTTCCTTAGCTATCATGATAGAAGGTTATCAGTCCTTAACTTATCATAGTTTGCCAATTTCTTATGCTCTATTGCCATTTGGCTATGTAAACCACTAAGAAGATCTTTTGGAATTTTAGCAGATTAATAAAAATATGAAGTAAAGTTGAGACGATCGCTTGAATAAAGGATATTTCTAATACTTATATATATACACACACATATAAAATTTTGAATAATTTCTCATTAAAATAAATAAGGGATTACATTAGGGCCTTAAATAGGTCTTTTAATCAAACTAAGATTAATTGGTCCTCGCAGGGGCCTAACAGAAATAACTAGTCCACGCAGGGACTAAAACGAATTACTTGTCCACTCAGGGACTAAAATGAAAATACTTGTCCACGCAGGGACTAAAATGAAAATACTTGTCCACGCAGGGACTAAAAATAAAATACTTGTCCACGCAGGGACTAAAATGAAAATACTTGTCCACACAGGGACTAAAAACAAAATACTAATAGCCCAATCCTTACTCATCCTTCTTTCCTTTCCATATTTTGTCAGCTTCTTGAAGGCCTTGAAGGTTTTCTTCTCCTTTTTCTCGGTTTGGCGCTGCATCTGCTCCACTCTTTCTAAGGCCTGATTAATGGCCTCTAGTTGTGGCGTTGATTGAGGTGTTTGCTGCAGCGGGGGTTGCGGTTGAGACTGGGATGCGGAAGGGTATTGGTATCCATAGCCAGGATATGATGTAGCTGAGTATGGGAGAAAAGGAGTTGGGTTATAAGCATTATATGCGGCTGCTTCCATATATGGATCAACAGACGGCGCTGAATAGTCATAGTGTAAAGGTTTAGGTGTATGGTGGTGTCCAGACGTATCTTTATAAGAAGGAATCGGGTTTCCTGGGCTCGGCAGTGACAGCTGAACGGTAGGTTCAATGGCTAGTGGTAGAGGTGGCAACTCCACCACTGGTGACGTGTTTGAGGGTCCACCCATTTGCGGGTCCTCAGGAATAACAGGGTAAGTTTGAGGCGTAGGTGTTTACGAACTCGTCCATTGCCCAGCACGTACTGACATACGTGCTCCACGCTTTTTCCTTGGAGGTGGTTGTTGTTGTTGTTGTTGTTCCTCAACTTCCATTTGCACGGCATTGTGTGGAGGTGATGGTGGCTTGGAGGAGTGAGGAGATGGGGTATAGTAAAACTTGTATTGGCTCCATCTCAAATCCCAATCATCGGGGCCTTCAAATGGTGATCCTGTGCGTGAAGGGGGACCACTTAACAGTTCAATGGGATAGTCATATGATCCCAAGGGTGCATCTCTGGATCTTCATCCATGTGGGTGGGTGAGTCAACCGGTGGCATTAGATGGTGAACGCGCATAGTTGTTTGGGTTGGAGGCTTCTTGGTGAGGGTTGGAATGATGGGAGTGATGTGAATGGTACGAATGGAAATAGTAGTGTGAGTCTTGGGAGTTTGAATGTGGGGGAGAGTACTCGTGTGGAAGCGGGGTACCCAAACGGTCGCCATGATGACGAAGAATCTCCTGATCCTTCGTATGGGTTTAGGCTCGGTACTCGTGATGGTCCTTGCCCGGATGTTCCTCCTCTTGTCGAGCCTTCGCCTCTCCTAATGCTACTACGGCATCTTGGCGGCATTTTCCTGCTCCAATAACAAATTAGGAAACAAAGCAAAACAAAATAAAAATTTTCATAAGGGTTGAGAAATCCTAAGTCGATGTCTAGACTCGGAAGACTTAGGAATGTGCTATTGTGTACACTTGAGATTAAACACAAAAGGCTAGTATTTAATTCACTCAAACGTTGGCTCTGATACCAATCTGTCACACCCCGTATTTTCAACACAATCCCGGTGGGCCCGGTGGGGAGTATTGTGATGTAAGATTGGTATCATCATGGTCAAACATATACAGCACAGCGGAACTCTTGAATATTAAATAATATTACAAACCATAGAGTTTAAAAGTCTATAAAGTAAATACATGGTTTGCAATATTAGATCCACAGACGGATCGAAAGTACGAAAATGATATTCTCCGACAGACTTTAGGCTTGACTAAGAACTTGCAAAATTCTCTACGTCGTTACCAAGCAGCTCCTAGCCTATTCTGTGTCAAAACCTGTCACTTAGCCTTTTTGGAAAATACGTCAGTTTTCACTGGTAAATACATTTAACCAACTCATGATGAAAACATTTAAAATTTGTTTAGGTGCATTGAGCACAAAAATCTTTTATAACCTGGGACAATTCAAAATGATCTTGTTTACAGTTTTACAGGTATGTCAATACATATGGGTCTGGTGTAGAAACCGAATTACCTGATTAACCGACAAACCACTTAATAAAACCCACAGAGGAGTATATAAAAAATATTTATTTAGCATTAGCATCTGTCAGGTGTATGCCTACACCTGCGCTTAGGTCGTGGCCGTTAGTAACTTCAATGAGCCAAGGATATCCAAGACACGGTCGAGTTAACCCCCAATGCTTGAGTTATCAGACAATACAAAATAAAACGGGTTATAATATTTAGTAAATCACAATCCGATAAACATGATCCCATACCCGACCAAGCAGTAATATAATACCGTATCCAAAGCCCGTATAGGGAAAATAAGCTAAAGTATTTACCTGAGCTAGTTCTTCTAACGAATAGTAACTCAGCCGATAATCAAGAAGACAAATGCAAAGTATCGGTCTACTGGGAGGCTTCTAGTCTGGATTGATGGTATTAATAACCAATTAGAATGCTAACGGGTTTAGGTTGAGTCGTTGACTCGAACCGGTTAGCTTAAAGGATACGTAACGGAACAATACGCTAGATTAAGCGATGACCGGAAAGAATGTTGTTTAAACCCGACAAGTACTAGGACTTGTATATTTTGGGTAAACATATAACATTCTTGATTTTGATATAAAAATGATAAGGTTAGACCCGTTTCGGTGAATTTACGTAAACTATTCACGTAGGCTTAACCGTACGCATATAAGCGATGCCGGGTAACCGGATGAGTCATATACAAGTTTCATGTGCCATTACACTTAAAATATGTTATAATATCAGTAAGATATTAACATGCATGCCCGTTATAGTTTTAAAATCGAATTCAGCTTCAAAAGGGTAATTTGGTCATTTTACGATTCATAAAAAGAGATTTGGTGATTAATCTGATATCATGGTCATATATTATTTATAAAAATATTTATTTTATGATGTTACATCAGTAAGATATCAAATATATGTGTGGTTTATATTTGAAGACCAAACTATGCCCCGAAAGGGTATTTTGGTCATTTCACACATAGACTTGAGGGCTTATTTGGAAATCTGATCTTATAACTTGTACCTACTATAAAAGTATTTAAAATAAGTTTTATAATCAGTAAGTAACAAGTCTTGATGCTTAGATATGGTTTTAACCCATACTATTCGTCAAAAAGGCAATAAAGTCGCTAAATGACGATTTAATCGATGTTTAAGGAAAATTATAGTTTTGATCAGGTATACATATTCAAAATATTTTATTTAACACATAAAATCAGTTTGTAAAAGGTTTGGCTATGAAAATGTCTTTAAAACTAATTTTATGCACCGTAAGGGTATTATCGTCATTTATCGATACCATGCAAGAGCCTTTACATAAACTCAGTTTATAAACTGATTTAATTTTCCAAATAATTCTAATTATATTGTAACATCATTAAATAAAGTGTTTTATTGTAAGAGTTATGTTTAGAACATTTTATTTGCCGAAAAGGGCATTTTGGTCCTTTAAAAGCTTGATTTTCGATATTTAGGAAAAACTTATGTTATGACCAAAATAATGACATGCATGTAAGCCAAGCAAGTCAACATATTAGTAGATTACTTGTTTACATGCTTGGTTCTATTTTAAATCTCATTTTACACAAAAAGGGTGAATTAGTCATATTTAGCACATCGATGAAACTTGCGCATAACTTGGAATATGATTATGATCATGTAGTATGACCTCAGAGGGTTATACTACATTATAATAGGATCATAATGCAACTTAGAATCGGCCTTGAAAGACACAAAATCGGGTCAGACCTGAAAGTCAAAGCAGAAGTCAAACTTTGCGAATTTCGGGTGTGAACCGACCTTAGACCTGGATTTAACGAGCCGAACATGTTCCCGCATGTTCTTATAATTATTACAAAGTTATTAGAGTGACAAAACAGATTTTATATAGTGCACATCATCAGTTATGAATTTATTCCCAAATCTGACCCAGTTTGACTTTTTATGAATTAGTTTGACTCGTCAATTTGTTATGCAAACGTGGTAATCAGGAGGTGCCCATTTGAGGGATTATTACCTACCTTATTACAATTGCGTAACCATGTTTGATTCAAACCATGGCTGGACCGATAAAGATTAAACCAAAAGTTAAACCGTTTTTACGACAAGCTTGACTTTTGGCTTGAAAGCTTAATAAAATGAACAAGGAGGATTAAGGACACTTACTAAGGGTCCTTGAACGAATTTAGAACAGGCTTGAAGATTGCTTGAGCTCCAGAACTTGCAGAGATTTAAGGATGAGAGTTGGAAGAGTGTGCAAGTTCTTTGAAGGATGAATCAAGACTTCAATTTATGGAATTGGAAGATGTTGGAGGTGGATGCAAGTGTTTAACATGCATCCCTGAGGTATACAAGTGTCCAGGTACGTGTCTTGAGCAGAGATATGTTGGAGATTCGCGAAAAGAGGTGGTATGCATGCAGGTCTGCAGCTGTCATGCATTTTCTGCGAACTAGCTTCTGTCACGCGTCACGCGGAGACACCAGGTCTCTAGCGCGTGGCGCCATAGGTGTCAATTCACAAAATTTCCATTTTGGCCCCTAGACTTCTCCAAACTCCCATATTTTGACATGTTTGCATATATTATTCAATATGGCAGTTGGTTGGCACTCTCGGAAGTACAACCGAACATTGTTAAGCTCCGGGTTTGTTAAAAGGTCACTCAGAGGCATAGTTTAAGCATATTGACACTTTTAGTCCCTTAAATTTGTTATTGTCACTCAGAGGTTATTAAAATAACATAACGACGTTCTTGGTCCGTCTCGGTCGTCACTCAGCCCAAGGATCAGCGGGACACGTGCCGGGGTTAATTGGACGGGAAATTACGAGGTGTTACACAAGTGTGTCCTAATGAGTCAGATAACATGTAAATAAGTCGGGACAAAAACGGAAGAATCGGATAGAATGAGACTTCATAAACCAAATGAGTATTGGAACTCATATGAAATGGTTTAATAAAGTTAACATTCTGATTTGGAAAGGTTCCTAAATGCTTTTGACCCATTATGACCCGTTAAGGTAGTTTAAGCCACTTTAACGTGTCTTTTGCGTAACTACGCATTCCGGATGGTTAGATATGTGTTATGATAAGTCTAATTTGCCAAAATATGTTTAATATTGTTGTTACATCAGATTACTTGTCATAATTTTGGTGACATATGTTTTAGATTGATTTACCCGCAAAAAGGGCATTTTGTCGTTATTAAAGGTTATAACAATTAATTATCATAATACTGATCAAATGACATGACCATGAGGTATAACCTCAGAGGGTTGTTCCTTATAATTATGGTAATAAGTATGTATTTGGTCGGGTCCAAAGATTGACCAAATGGGTCGGATTCGAAAGTCAAAGCGGTGGTCAAAACCGTTCAACAAACGATCCTAAACAAGCACTATACTAAAAGTGACGAGTTAGACATGTTTTGACGTGTCTAACTAAGTTTGTAAAACTGATTTGGTATCAAACCAAAGTGTTTCAATACTCGAAAATAGTTCCATCCTATAATGCACATTTATCGCATTATTGACCAAAACGTTGACTCATCACAAAGACTAGTAAACGTGGTAATCAGTAGGCACGATCAGTAAGGACTATAACCATCATGATTATGACCACAATAAAAATTTCAATTGGATTTTGTTTTGACCAATTTTATGATCAAAACTGAAAGTCAAACTGTTTGATTTTTAGCTCAAATATGCTAAAAGAATTGAATCAAAACATGAATAGAATACTTACAACCCAAAGTAACCAAGGAATCTCAGGAGAAAGCTTCACAAAAGTGGTTGCAACCTCAGATTATGGCAGAAGGGAACAAGAATGGTTGTTTGCAAAAGTTCAAAAATGGAGAATGAACTTGGTATTTATAGATAATTTCGAGCCATATAGTGTCCTAACACTTGTTGGATGCAGGAGAAAGAGTGGCATATTCGTTTGCTGAATCAACAAGAGAATTAACCAGTTATTGCCAACTTTCGGATGAGCTGGGGGGCCTTACGGACCACATGGACCTTGGTCTTACGATCCGTAAGACCCTTAGCTGGCAGAAACTTTGAGAAATTGGCAAAACAGGCCCCTGCACTGTTTCGTCGCGTTTTGGCACTTCTAACACCCGTTAACCTAATTTTCAAGCTTAATAAGGACAATAAAGCATAGGGAACTTGAAATGTGCTCAAAAATGTCCCGGGTGTTGGTTCATTTGGTCGTACGGTTGCGGTTTTTGGTTAATTACGATGAAAATCGTAACGATCGTGTGCATGACCGTAAACGCGTAACGAATGATATTTTTGCATTCCAATCACTAATATATAAGATTTTAATGATTACAAAAAGTTTTAGATGCGCGTACATGTCCCGGATTAAGAAATACGCGAATCGGCATAGTTTTGCAGAATTTACAAAATAGCCCCTGAAGTTACAAAAGCTTGTTTTTGCCATACCGAACCCTTCAAAACTTATTTCTAAGTTATGTAAAGGTTATTTAAGGTATATTTAGCTTATGACCTTGTTCCGGAGTGTGCATCACCACGAGAATCGGCAGACTTTCGTAGTTTGTCATAAATAATCCATGTGATCGAATAAGCTTGTTTTTGACATACCAAACCCTTTAAAACTTATTTCTAAGTTATGTAAAGGGTATTTAGGGTATGTTTAGCTTATGTCACTATTCTGGAATATACGTTGCGTTAAACTGATTACGTTTGCGTAACAGTTTACGTATATTGTAGGTCCGTCGTAAGGATCGTTCTGGTCCTAATTTGGCAAACCTAAGATAAATGTGCGGAATCCGTTTGCATAGGCGACATTGGAGACAAGTTTGTTACTGTTTAACATCGTTTCATTGATTAGTAAACGTTACAGATCCTGGAAACACTTGGACAGAGCTTTGTCGTCCAATAACCAAAATCTCAGAATCTTACAAATGGGAGCTTAACACACATATTTATAGTGTGACAAGTTCGCTCCAAAGGTGCCATCGTCAAGTTCGGGCGAACTTGTCCTTCACCGGACAAGTTCGGGCGAACTTGATCATTCACCTTACAAGTTCGGGCGAACATGATCATTCACCTTACAAGTTCGGGCGAACTTGTCTTATATC
This sequence comes from Scalesia atractyloides, assembly GCA_947069175.1. Lineage (NCBI taxonomy): Eukaryota > Viridiplantae > Streptophyta > Magnoliopsida > Asterales > Asteraceae > Scalesia > Scalesia atractyloides. The sequence goes on from CAMTDV010000030.1 coordinate 38,880,823, forward strand.
ATACATAAAGTTAACTTTTCACTCTCAAACACAGACTCTACGTAATACGATAACGTAGGCAACAGACATATGCATCAACAGACTCCCCATTGGATGTTGCCGTAGTCATCATTCTTCAATTGAATTCCTGAGTCTTTGATATTTTCTTGATCTTTATTTCTTGAATAACTTTAACTTCCATGATCTTCATAACATCTACAATCCTTTCTCTTTTCTTGAGCTTGTCTTGATAAAACTTGAATCACCATGCTCCCCCTTGCTTTGAGCTTTCTGGTATCTTCAATCAACGTTTTTATCTAGCTCCCCCTTAAAATCTACTTCCTGTTTCAAAGTTTCTCAAACACTCATAGAAACATTTCAGATTCAAACTTTGAAACTTTTAAACACAAATATTTCAAATTTTAATCTTCTCATCAGTTGTTTAAACCCTCTAAGTTAATCAAGTCCAAATTAATGACCTTGAATATCTGATTTATGTATCAAGTTCAACTTAATGATCTTGATTAAACGTTTTGACACTAAACTGACACATTTATTCAAATGTAAGTTTCAACTTAATGAACTTTTAAACTTTTCATATCAATTTCAAAAGTTTTTAGATTTTGTTCAGCAACACTAGACTTTGAAAATCAGCTTTTCATCATTAGTGGTCGAAACTAAAAGATAATATAATCTTTTTGACCTATAATAATGAATATCAAACACTAAGTATGTACAAACATGTTTACAAATATATTTTTGTTGAGTTTGTGTTAAAGGATCATATCCATTTTTGAGACATATCACTAGTACCATTGACCTTTTGATTGACTTTAAGCTTTAAACTTGTTTACCTAGATTGTCGATATAATTGTCCACTTAAACTTCGACACATTTATCAATTGTTCCAAGATATCTTAGTTAGTCTTATGAAACTTGACTTAACTATGGTTCCCATCTCAGAATATACCCCCGTATCAAGATTTCCTAGATTTCATCTTACAGGTGAGTATAGCGTAACTGATATCTGTATCTGGGTAGTGCGGGGCCTTGAGAGCTCCGGTTAGTACCACCATACAGACAAAGAGATGAAGGCTCGACTTTAAGGTAATGTTCCAAATTTGGAATCTTTTGACTGCAATTGATTAGATCTTTTGATTCTTTCAATTTTGCTGCAGTTTAGGGTTTTCAGCAAAAGCATTATAGAAGTTCTAGGCCATTGCCTACGCAAAATCAGAAGAACTTGTATAATACCCCTTATATCAATCATCTATAAAGACCTCGTATCTCAGAATCAGGCAATCTCTCAAACGAAATTTCATAGTACTAAGTCCATATATCCAAGAGATGTTAATCCACAAGTTTAAGCAGTTGTAAAATTTAGTTTATATCCTTGAAACAATATACTGAACGTGTAAAGTCTATCGAGACATCCACATTAAGACTTGTTTATCACTTTTTAAACTTTACAATTCCTTAGCATATTGTGATCGGCCACTGATGTACTATCATTTCATTTTATCCACAAAACTCTTTTTGCCTTTTTCAATGTTTTTGTACTTTTCGCATTTAATATGTTTTTGGATTTTCTGAATTTTTTTTCTCCCCATAAAATTCAAAAACATATTTTTGGAATTTTTTTAATAACATTGACCAACCGATGAAAATCACTTTAATTCACCATCCATTACTCTTCACAAATTTTCTTTTAAAACTCTCTCCCCCTCATGATGACAAAACTTTTGTGTTTATAACAATTTACTGAACATGAGTTTTGTCTTGTTCAATAGTGAGGGTTCTGTGAAAATTTTCAAATTTTTTTCAAAAATTTGTAAAACTTTTTAGTAAACGTTATTGGAACATGTTTTTGAAAAATTTTCTCCAAAAAGTTTTCAAAAATTGTAAAGTAAACGTTATTTGAATTTCAAATCTTTTGTAAAAAATGGCCTTTATATAGAAATTGTTAACCCGGCCCTTCGTCTTCAATGTGTGCCACGGAACTCCATTCTCAGTAATTTGCTTTTTCTCAGAAGTTCCTGTACAGAAAATTCAAACAATTAGCTGAATAGTGACACCCAAGCCTTTGCAGTCTTAGATGTTATTTCTTCAACCTTAACTTGGAATTTCATTTCAAAATCAGGTTTATTTAGAAATTTCTCAAGTTTTGGAAAGTCCTCTAATCTTTCAATTTTCACTGATTGTGTCACTTCCTTTCCTTTTACCAACCATGTTTGATTTTTTGTTAAAGCTTTCTTGAAATACAATGTAGAAACTATTTGTTCATTACTATTTGAGGATTCATCACTTTCAAAATTTGAAAACTTAGTAATAATTGGTTTCACCTTGTTTGTAGTTTCTGTACATTGTTTCCAAACCTGAGTTGGTATTTTCAAATCTTTAGAATTTTTCTTATCAATATGAACAGATTTAGGTTTAATTTGTAAACATTTTCTAGCAATGTGTCCTTTTACTCCATAATTGTGACATAACCTGTTATCATATCGATCTTTTCTATCAAACCATACACTTAAATCGTAACATTTGATGTGTGGTAACCATCTTTCCTGTTTCTTCTATAAACATGATTTGACGTTTAAGCACTGTGGTCCGACCTGCACCACTTATTTTCAAATTTTTGTAATTTTCGATTTTCAAATTGTTTTGAATTTTTATAATCATTGGATGATCGTACCGATGACCTTTTATTTTTCTTTTGAAAATTTTTAGAATTTTTAGAACTTTGTTGTTCCCTTTGTTTTCGTTCTCCATTCTGTTTAGAAGGTTTCTGCGTTGAACATTCACCTTTTTCAGTAGATTGTAGAACAGTTTCTTGAAAATTTTCTTTTAGTTTTAAAAATATTTAATTTTTATCATTTTTAGCTCTTTCATCATCGATATCATCATCACAATCTTCAATTATGACATTGTCATAATTTGTGACATTGTCACTTATTGGGATTTTCTTTTTATTAACATTGATCGGTTTTGGACATATATGATCTAACTTTAATAAGGAAGTCACAAAACCTTTCAATAACTTTTCTGAATTAACATCTTTATTTTTAACAGTCTCAACTTCTTTTTCAAGTTGAGCAATTTTCTCAATATGAGAATTTATTGCTTTTTGATAATTTTTCAAAAACATTTTTTCATTTTTAAACATTTTTATTTCATTTTGAAAATCTACTACCATTTGTAATTTTTCATTTTCTAAAATTTTGTTTTCAAAATTCTTTTCATTTTCTTTTAATTTTTTTTCTAATGTCCAACTCTCAGTCTCACTCAAGAGTTTGGCATTATCTGCCCGATAGATATCTACATCATAAACTTGGCAGATTAGTTTAGAACTTGAACACTCATTTGTAGATGTACTTGAAACTTGTGCTTCACAGTTCTTTGCCATTATTCTCCCTTCTTTCTTCAACTGATCATTTGATCTTTGCGTTTCCAAATCATTTCGTTGATCACTGACAAGATCAGACTTCTTTAGTAATTCTACTTCATATCCCTCTAATTTGTCAATGAAGGTAGAAAGCTTGAAAAATTCCCAGCTCGGACTTTCCTTTAATACGTTTAAGTATTTTGTCCATTCACCTTTCGGAAGTACTTCAGCCATCCTGTCAATGCATTCTCTTTCTGTTTTACTAATACCAAGTCTACTCATCTGATTTTTCAAATGACAAAAACGATCTATCATTGACTTCATCGTTTCGCCTTTGATCATCGTGAAAGTCTCAAACTCTTTCATGATTAGAGTCTTCTTGCTCTTGATCATCTCAACACATTCCAGACATTTAGCATGTAAAACATCCCACAGCTTTTGTGACGTATCATATTTTGGTAACAATCTCATGATGTCGTCTATCACAGACTGCTGTATCAAACTAAGCATCTTCTTCTCATGAACATATGCCCTATCTTGTTCTGGTGTAAACTTTGATATTGCAATAATAACTCTATATCTATCAGTTGGGCATTTAATTATGTTTTAAACGCAACCCAACTGTCCAAATGATTCAATAGAACCCAGTTCACGAATTTTCCTTTCCAGACTTCATACTCATTAAAACTTAACAACATTGCCCCATTTCGTTTTCCAAACAAATCTGTCGTTCAAAAACACTTGAAAAAAGATTAGCAAACAGACAATATTTTTAGGAAATTTGACTTTTTAATCGACAATTTTAACGTATCGGTTTGCTAAAAACGTTTAAAATTTTTCGGAAAACCGTTTTTTACCAAATTAGAGCTTTAAACTCATCTCGTCGATACGAATCTAACGATATATAATGTCTGAGACGAACTTGATGTGATTTGAGGAAAAATATGCAAGTTCGAGCGGACTTACCTAAAAATTCTTGAAAAATCAGTCAAGTTCGGGCGAACTTGATGAAAAATCACTCAAAAAGTGAGTTTTTCAATCAAGTTCGAACGAACTTGCTTACAAGTTCGAGCCAAGTTATGTTTTCAAACATGTTTTTTTCTATTTTTCTACATGAATTCGTTTGTTTTAAGCTCTGATCTTTTCAAGCGTTTTAGTATAATGGATTTTACGTATTATACTTGAAAATCAGTCCATTTTGTCCGTGAATTGTCCAAGAAAAGTTAAAAATAAAATGAATGAGTAGAAGATGTGAAGTTCTATGTCCAATGTTTTCAAATTAGGCCAATCCTGCTCTGACACCAATTGTAGGTCCGTCGTACGGATCGTTCTGGTCCTAATTTGGCAAACCTAAGATAAACGTGCGGAATCCGTTTGCATAGAAGACATTGGAGGCAAGTTTGTTACTGTTTAACATCGTTTCATTAATTAGTAAATGTTACAGATCCTGGAGACACTTAGACAGAGCTTCACCGTCCAATAACCAAAATCTCTGAATCTTACAAATGAGAGCTCAACACACATATTTATAGTGTGACAAGTTCGCTTCGGGCGAACTTGATCATTCACCTTACAAGTTCGGGCGAACTTGTCTTATATCATACATAAAGTTAACTTTTCGCTCTCAAACACAGACTCTATGTAATACGATGACGTAGGCAACAGACATATGCATCAACATATATCTTCCAGAAAAAGCTTTGAAGTGTCGAAATTGTACATGAACTTAAATGTGTGGATGTCACATATAATTATACAACTTCTAGGAATGAAATGCAAGATTTCATTGGATTCGAAATTGTTTGGTATTGTTTGATACTTAAAAAGGCACAAATGTCACAGTCTCCCCTACTTTAGGAAATTTTGTCCCGAAATTTAAATTTAGAGGAAACTTGTGAAAACATATGTGAGTGTATCACTTTCAAACGATCCTTCATTCCCTGAGTAAAACTCTGGGACAAGTTTGGATTCCCAGCGAACTTTGTTAATTGTACTCGTCTATTGTCTATAGGAATGAGTTCAGATTCGAAATTCTAAACTTCATTCCAATAGGTAGGTGAATGACACATTTGATTTTACCGAGTCTTAGAAGAGAGCCATGTAAAGGTCATAGTGACATTCTTGTAGTCGAAGAATTCGAAGAGGGTGTGAACTTTGGGGTTTCGAACAACGTATGGAAGAATGTTTCCTATGAAGACTATTATTGGAAACATGTGTGTGCTCGAAGTTGGAGTTGGAGAGTGAAAGATTAAAACAACTTTGGTCAAGGTCCAGAACTACTAGTAACTTAAATAACGCCACGCTTGCAATGTAATAAGGAACACTTATATATAGGAAGTACCAGCAGCGTATCCACCATGCTCTTATTACATTGTTCCCGTTTCGTTATTCTTATCACTATGGTTCTTACACACGACAAACTTACTATGGTTTTCTATGCAAGGGATTTTATAATTATGTATGCATCCATAATTACTCAATTCGTTGCATAGTCTGTATAGTTCATTTTGTGATGTGTAGGGGAAAATCAAACGAGTAAACATGCGATGACTTGTTTAGACCACAAAAGGGTCTCTTTAATTAGATCAACAAATGATCTCTTTAAGTAGACCACTAAAGCGTCTCTTTAACTAGATCATCACATGATCTCTTTAACTAGATTGACGTGCAATCTCTTTAACTAGATCAACATATGATCTCTTTAACTAGATCAACATATGATCTCTTTAACTAGATTGATGAACAATCTCTTTAACTAGATTGACGAGCAATCTCTTTAACTAGATCAACACATGATCTCTTTAACTAGATTGACGAACAATCTCTTTAACTAGACCCTGAAAGGCCTCTTTAAATAGACCCTGAAAGGCCTCTTTAAGTAGATCAATGAATGATCTCTTTAACTAGACCCTGAAAGGCCTCTTTAACTAAGAAGTACTTTGGAATCCAAGGGTCTAACTATTTGCATAGAAAAGCCCATTAAGGATTTAAAATAGTACTTTGGATATCCTTCTAAGAATCTAACACATTAAAATATGGAAGATTCAAGGATTTGGATAGTGAGCATTTGAATCGACTTGAACACCAAAGATCCTATATTGATTCGGATAACGCTACAAGGGTGATCCAATAAGAACACTTATATATAGGAAGTACCATCGGCGTATCCACCATGTTCTTATGGTATTACGCTCGTTTCGTTATCTAAATTACTACTAATCACATAAACCCATAATCATCGACATGGTCATCAATTTGTACATATGCATTAAAGTACACAAGGAATCCAATCAAGGACTTCAACCCAGTACTTTAAACATCCACAAGAATCTAACTATGAAGATAGGAAGATCTTATAAGGATTTAGTAGCATATCAAACTATGCTTTGGTTTAGCATATCAAACTATGCTTTGATTTTTGCACATAAACAATAACCACTGGTGTGTAAAGCACTTCTTAGAAATCTTAGTATGAAGATAGAAAGATTTGAGACTGTACTTTAAATATCTACAAGAATCTAACTATGAAGATAGGAAGATCCTATAAGAATTTTGAGATTTGAGTGGCGAAAATGTTTCGAAACCACACACTAGGTATGTTAGGTCAACATACGAAGCAAAGTGTCTTTGAAAACTATGTACTTGGTATGCTCAGTCAACATACGAAGCAAAAATGTCTCTGAAAACCGTGTATTAGGTAAATATGAAATGTTGAAATGTTTTGAAATCATGTAAAATTGTCATTGAAAGTTTTTGAAAATATGTATTTTGAAATCATGCACTTTGTATATTAAGTAAATATGCTATGTTAAAATGTTTTTAAAATCTTATGAAATGTCTTTGAAATCATGAAATTTTGAAATCGGTTATATGTTTTTATTGAAATCATGTACTATGCAAAGTGTTATGAAAAACTAGAGAGTTGTGATATGCACATAGGTATATTGCATAAGACCGTTTAAGGACTCATGGAAGTACCCTTAGGTATCCAATCAAGGAGTTAAAGTAGTACTTTGAGTATCTATTGAGAGTTATAACTTGTACCTAGTACTTTGTTTCTCAGAAGAAACGAGTACTTAGGATTTTTGTGGAAATTACGGGCAATCACAAAATCGAAGAAACTATGAGAGTGGTTTGATTTGCAAGGAATCATGTCCTTGGTATTGGTATTGTAGGAGTATAACACACATATATGTAATCACATTCGTAAAAAAATGGAAACAACAACATTTATTTATAGACAATCAAAGTGTTTTCGAAGTTCTTAGTAAACAAAATAGAAATAGATAAAAACTTAATTGTTCATAGTTGCATCGTTGTTGGCTCGAGTCTTGTTAATATATGTGAAATGCTCATCCACATGCAGTGTTGGGGTTTTAACATGTTTATCAAAACCATTTTATCCATATAAAATGAAAAACACACCGCGTAATAATTATTTAAAACATGTTACTTACAAGATATAAAACCCATTTTATTTGTAAAACCAAAACTCGGATCCATATATGAATATGAATGCTATCAAAAACATAACCATAGGGTGTTATAAGAATACTACCTTCCAAGTAGCAAGAGATATGTAGAAGATGATTTTCTTGAATGGAAATCATCAAAGGAGAAGACCTCAAGCTTGTATACCCCAAGCTTTCCAACAAACACTATGATTATGCTAGATTTCTACACTTATGAACTCACTTGAAACACCCTCTTGATCAACCACCTATGGCCGAAAATATGAGAGCATGAATTGATCTTCTTGCACTTGAATATTGTGTATATAAGCATGAGAGAGAATCAAATCAAATCTTGCATATCTCTTACATGATCTTGTGTAAGATTTCTAGACATGTTGCATGCAAAACCATTGGTTGAAAATCCACCATATATTCTTGCAAGATCTTATGTTGGATTGTGTGAGATCTAAGAGATTTGTTAGATATTGCATGTAATATCATTGGTGGAAAATCCACCTTGGGATACCCATATGGGACGACCCTAAGGGGTCTTTTTATAAAAAAAAATCAAAATTTTCTTTTATTTAATGTCTTGTATTATTTTATAACTTTTATAAAATATAACATCATATGTTTACAAGACTTTATGCAACATCTCATAGCCTTTTATAATGTTATTTAACCCATTAAATACAATATAAAATATTCTCTCAAAATAAATTATCCATATAATTTATTAGTTTCTCAAGTGCAATTATTTAGAAAACCAATTTCTAAATATTCTAAGTGTTAATATTTATTTGTTTAAACATATTATAAATAAATATTATAAGTGTTTGTCTAGCTTGTTATTAGGTATGACCCGACTTGGATCATAACGTACTAGCCATATCAATTTAATATGTTTCTTGGGCATACCGATTCCAACAATCTCCCACTTGCACAAGATACATACAAGATTGATGCAAGTAGCAAATACCGCCTAACAACGGTTTACTACCCCTAATACGTATGACGAAGTGCCATTCAATAACATCATCCTATTCAAGTCCCTTACTTGAACATGATTTAGGTGAATCAATCATTTATCCTTTCGTTACAGATGTCATGTCAAATCCAGATACATAGAGTGATTATTCTCTATTAATTTAACTTTAGCAGGCCTTAGACATCTTACTCTCAACGAATAAGAGGAACAAATCCCATCTTGACCACATACGTCTCTCACAATCACCTTGTACCACACCTGAGCTTAGCCTTATGTACTGCCATGTTTCAGAACATCAAAGAACTATGCCATAGTATAAGATTTGGTGAGTATCAAGACCCAATATGTATCTCATATCAGAGGATACTATGATATTCGCTTTTACTCAAAAATTACTTATGATCAATCACAAAGATTCCATGTAGTAATATTTGAGAGCAGGTCAGTCCAATATTTGTATCCCACAAATATCTATGAACTTTAGCAGCAACACTTTGCTCTATATTCATACCTAATGAATATCCACCAATCCGAGTTCATAATAGTCTTACCTTCATATTTGTTCCCACAAATATGATCGACTACGGACATTTAGAATAATTCACTTATTCATGGATTTAAACATGCTAAAATGGAACATAACTCAAAATGCCATAATCATTAAATGAGTCATAGTAACAATTGTTCGGAATACTAAATAGATCAAATCCAATCACTAGAATATCGAAGTCCTAAGGCACAAGTATGACCTTCATGCTTTGGCCGTTCAAGGAGCTTCGTGAGAGGATCCGCAATGTTTTAATCGGGGTGAACTTTGCGAATACATATTTTCCCTTTTCAACTTCATCCCTTATGTAGTTGAATCTCCGCTCAATGTGCCTAGTCTTTTGATGTGCACGAGGTTCCTTAATTTGTGCAATCGCACCCTCGTTATCACAAAAGATTTCTAGGGGATCCTGAATGGTAGGGACTACCCCTAGGTCGGTAATGAATTTCTTCAACCATGCAGCTTCTTGCGCTGCCAATCAAGCGGCGAGGTATTCTAATTCTGTAGTGGACAATGCTACAACATCCTGCTTCGAGCTCTTCCAAGAGATTGCAGCTCCATTCAAAATGAAGACATACCCAGATTGTGATCGAGAACCATCTCGATCAGTTTGGAAACTTGCATCCATGTTACCCTTTACAACGAGTTCCTCTTCACTAGATCCATGTATTAGAAACATATCCTTAGTCCTTCTAAGGTATATCAATATACTTTTAACAGCCATCCAATGATTGTTTCCTGGATTTTGCTGGTTTCTACTTGTCATGCTTAAGGCACATGACACGTCCGATCTAGTGCATATCATTGCATACATGATGGGTCCTATGGCAGACGCATATGGGACTCCTTTCATTCTTTCTTGCTCATCCTTTGAGCTTGGACATTGAGACGCATTCAATATCATTCCCTTTGGAATAGGTACCAAACCTTTCTTAGAGTTCTCCATCTTGAACCTTTTCAAGACTTTGTCAATGTATGCACTTTGGTTTAAACCTATCAAGTGCCTTGATCTATCCCTACAGATCTTTATTCCCATAATATAGGCGGCTTCACCAAGATCCTTAATGGAAAAACAACTTCCAAGCCAGGTTTTAACACCTTCCATGGTTGGAATATCATTTCCAAATAGTATAATGTCATCGACATACAGTACTAGGAAAGTGGTGATGCTCCCACTAGCCTTATTATACACACAAGCTTCATCGGCATTCTTCATGAATCCAAAATTCCTAATTTCTTCATCAAAACGATGATTCTAACTTCTAGATGCTTGTTTCAATCCATATATTGATTTCTTTAACTTGCATACTTTGTTACGATGTTTTGGATCGACAAAACCTTCAGGCTGAACCATATAGACATCTTCATTAAGATATCTATTGAGGAAAGCCGTTTTGACATCCATTTGCCAAATCTCATAATCGTAATATGCAGCTATGGCAAATAATATCCTAATTGACTTTAGCACTACCACGGGCGAGAAGATCTCATCATAATCAACCCCTTAAGTTTGAGTGAAACCTTTTGCTACAAGTCTCTCTTTACAAGTATCCAAGTTACCATGCATATCGGTTTTCTTCTTGAAAACCCACTTACATCCAACTACTTTAGAGTTAAGAGGTGGTACAACCAATTCCCATACTTGGTTGTCATACATGGATTGCATCTCTACGTTCATGGCTTCAAGCCATTTGTCACAATCGGATTGTGACGTTGCATCATAGTATGTGGTTGGTTCATCCGAATCTACCACGTAGCATCCATCCATGAAAAATCCATATCTTTCGGGTGGATTACTAATTCTACCAGATCTGCGAACGTTTTGTGTGTATTGATTAACCACTTGATCCTCTTCAACAACCTCTTGTTGAGTGCTAGTATCAACCAAACGTGTATCGGCTTGTGGTTCTTGATCCTTATCAAGTTCCACTGTTCTACTACTAGTTCCTTCCATAAGGAACTTAGCTTCCAAGAACTTACCCTTTCGAGCAACAACTGCCTTTTGCTCTGTTGGATCGTAAAAGTAATATCCTATATCATCTTTATGATATCCTACAAAGATACACTTAATGGATCGTACTTCCAGTTTGTTTGGGGTGTATTGCTTCACATATGCTTCACAACCCCATACCTTCAATATGATAATGATGGAGCCCTTCCATGCCATATTTCAAAAGGTGTCTTATCCACTTTCTTGGTTGGGGCCATATTTAGTATACGGGTCGCGGAGAGCAGAGGGTAACCCCAAAATGATAAAGGTAATGTGCTTCTAGCCATCATAGATCAAACCATATCCAATAAAGTTCGATTCCTCCTTTCAGACACACCATTATGTTGTGGTGTTCCAGGTGGAGATTATCTCACAACTCCTAAGATGATCGTGAAAAGCATCACTAAGGTATTCACCTCCTCTATCGGTGCGAAGGATTTTGATTGTTTTCTTGAGTTGATTTTCTACTTCACTTTTGAAGTCTTTGAACATTTTAGATGCTTCATCCTTGTGTCTTAGTAAATACACATAACCATAACGACTATAGTCGTCGGTAAAAGTAATGAAGTATCTTTCACCATTCCTAGTCATTTGCTTAAAAGGACCACATACATCCGAATGTATGATACCTAATAAGTCCTTTGCCCTTTCAAAGGTGCCACTAAAGGGTGCCTTAGTCATTTTGCCTTGTAAACAAGATTCACATTCATCAAATGAATCATCTTCACTTGTTTTCAAAAGACCATTCTTTCGAAGTGTCTGCATGCGATTTTTGTTATTATGTCCAAGGCGACAATGCCAAAGATAGGAATCACTCAAATCCATTTTGAGTTTCTTGGTGGTTACTTGGTACATTGAGCTATCATATGATGTGTCATCATGAACTAATTCATAAATACCATTTAAAGGCATAGCTTTAAAGTAAAACACATCATGCATTGAAACATAAATGTCATGGTTAACAAATTCAAAATTAAAACCACATTGTCTCAAAAGGGAAACTGAAATAATGTTCCTAGTCAAACTAGGAGCATACAGAACATTTTTCAAAATCACTTCCAAACCACTTGGAAGCTTCAACACATAGTCTCATTGGTCTTCGACTTCAACTTTTGCTCCGTAGCCCATGAAGAGACTAGCGTCTCCCTTTTTATAATGTTTATATCTTCTGAACCCCTGCAACAAATTGCAAATATGAGTTCCACATCCGGTATCTAGTACCCATGTGTTAGAAGAAATAACATTAAGCTCAACATTTATCATGAAGATTGTACCTGAGGTCTGCCCTACATGCCTCTTGTTTTTCAACTCCTTGAGATAGGTTGAACAATTCCTTTTCCAATGTCCTATCTCTCCACACTCAAAGCATGGGTCGTTAGTAGCAACCTTTTTCTTCTTTTCCTTCGGTTTCATGGGTTCCGCTTTAACCTTTCCTTTCCCTTTCCCTTTGACGTGGTCCTTCCTTTTGGCAAAACTTGCCTTGGAGTCGGGTGGGGCCTCTTTTTTGTTGCCTCCCTCATTGATCGTTAGAACGGGTAAAGCCATTTTACCTATGCCCGCCTCGGCAGTTTTGAGTATTGCATGAAGTTCACCAATGCTCTTGTCTCATCCGTTCATGTTATAGTTCATAACAAAAGACTCAAACTTCCTTGTTAAAGAGTTGAGGATCAAATTCATAGCCAACTCTTTAGAGACGGGACAACTGAGCCTTTCGAGGCGATCAATGTGGCTTTTCATCTTGAGGACATAAGATGAGACCGATTGGGTTTCCTCCATTCGACATGCGTGAAGCGCCCGAACCGTTTCGAAGCGTTCTACCCTAGCTTGTTGAAGGAACATTTCTTTCAATTGGGTAATCATGTCGTATACCCCCATGATGTTAAAAATCCTTTTGAATCTCGGGAATCATAGTTCCCAACATGAGCCTAGAGGCTTGCATGGAGTCCTTGGTATACTTAACCCAATCATTATAGGCTTCCACATTTTCAACGTCAGGTTCATCGGGAATAGGATCGTCCAACACATAGGATATCTTCTCTTACTTGAGAATGATTCTCAAGTTTCGATACCAATCCATGAAGTTGTTATGGTTGAGACGATCCTTTTCAAGAATTGTTCTTAATGATAGGTTACGGACGGTTTGGGTAATTACGTTTGCATTGTTAGCGGCCATCTACAAAATTTTAACAAACTTCAATTTTAATATTTTCGGTATTATTTATTTTTAATCATTAATACCCTTTTATGTCTCATAGACAATTAATAATTAAAATCTAGAATCCAACGTTACATTTAGATATTGGTTAGGTGACCTTTATCCCATTATTTAAATTAACAAGGTAGTCAACGTTTGACAATTGCAACCCTTTGCAATTTCTAGCCATATGGGATCGGTTAAACATCTTTATGTTTAGTTGGCATGTTTAATCCCATCAACACCATTGTACGCCATGCTTCGGTGACCCTAATCACATGGTTTCCAAATCAAGTCGTCCTACTTACACACACATGTAAGTTTACACAAACAAGTGGTTAGGTGACCTTTATCCCACAAATATGGTAAGCCTACCTCAAACACACAAGTTCCTTCAAATGTGGTTAGGTGATCTTTATCCCACAAAGAATTCCTAAGTGATTCGAGGGTTGTGTAAAAGGATGGTGTTTGACTTGTTTTATAAAAGGGATTTAAGTTTTCAAAAATTCTAGTTTTAGAAAACTTTATGTACCATACATTTGCATGCATTCAAATTCGTGGTATATTAGTGAAAACCAATTTTCAAGGTTCTTTTAATAAACCCATTTTATTATAAAATCATTAACCTTTAATAAAACCTTTTATTAACCACTTTAATGATTTTTAAAGAACCAATTTTAAGCATGTTGTTGTTTATTAGTTTGTTAAGCATCCATATCCACATATCATCCAAATAACATAATAAAACAACCATACAAGCATAACACACAAAACAATATGTGCATAACCATAGCCAACTATTTTTGACAACACTTGTTAGCCGAAACAAGTGTGCCAAAAGGTCCTTCCTAAAGGGTGAATATTGACACAAGAAATGTGTCGTTGAACTCCCACTTAAACCGCATCCAAATGCTTCAAGTCTTCCTTTTGTGTTGTGATTTCTTCACTTTCTTTGGGCTTCCAAATGATCTTTAAATTCAGCTCCAAACTCCCTTGGGCATAAAAAATGTGTTTTGATTATTGGGCTAAAATCCCGTTAAGAACTATGAAGTCCTTTAGGCCCAAAATTGGCCAAAACCAAAACACATTTTGTGTACATCTTCTTTTACAATAAAGTATCCTAATACATTTTTCTAGTAAAAGAAATGCAACTAATCTATTTACTTACATACCAAATGATAATATATAAATTACATATTTTTCAAATAGAAGAACAAAGACATTAATTATTACAACCATTGAAATAATTAAATATAATTCACAAACACAATCATTCGACATATTTAAACACAAGGTCATGGCTAGGTTATGAACACCAAAATATACATCCACATATGTATATTATTCAAGAGCAAAAATGGTTCCCTTTTTATAACCCATATTTTCGGCCAAAAATGAAAAACCGAAAAGTGTGAGTTTTTGTCCAAACAAACAAATCATCCATATGATATAATTTTTCAAGATTCCTTTATGCATGTCAAAAAATAATCTTGAAAAACAAAGGGAAAACCATGTTAAAAATTTCAGCCATAGGGTTTCTCCAAACCCAAAACCCAAAATTTTTAAATCCTTTGAAGCATGCATTCATATAAGCGGTTCTGATACCACCATTCGGGTTTTCACATGTTTATCAAAGTCATTTTATCCATATAAAATGAAAAACACAGCGGAATAATTATTTAAAACATGTTACTTGCAAGATATAAAACCCATTTTATATGTAAAACCCAAACCCGGATCCATATACGAATATGCATGCTATCAAACACAACCATAGGGTGTTATAAGAATACTACCTTCCAAGTAGCAAGAGATATGTAGAAGATGATGTTCTTGAATGGAAATCTTCAAAGGAGAAAACCTCAAGCTTGTATACCCCAAGCCTTCCAACAAACACTATGATTATGCTAGGATTTCTACACTTATGAACTCACTTGAAACATCCTCTTGATCAACCACCTATGGCCGAAAATATGAGAGCATGAATTGATCTTCTTGCACTTGAATATTTTGTATATAAGCATGTGAGAGAATCAAATCAAATCTTGCATATCTCTTACATGATCTTGTATAAGATTTCTAGACATGTTGCATGCAAAACCATTGGTTGAAAATCCACCATATCTTCTTGCTAGATCTTATGTTGGATTGTGTGAGATCCTGTAAGATATTTATAAGATATTGCATGTAATATCATTGGTGGAAAATCCACCTTGGGATATCCATATGGGACGGCCCTAAGCGGTCTTTTTATAAAAAAAAATTCAAAATTTTCTTTTATTTAATGTCTTGTATTATTTTATAACTTTTATAAAATATAACATCATATGTTTACAAGACTTTATGTAACATCTCATAGCCTTTTATAATGTTATTTAACCCAGTAAATAACAATATAAAATATTCTCTTAAAATAAATTATCCATATAATTTATTAGTTTCTCAAGTGAAATTATTTAGAAAACCAATTTTGAAATATTCTAAGTGTTAATATTTATATTTTTGATCATATCAATAATAAATATTATATGTGTTTGTCTAGCTTGTTATTGGGTCTGACCCGACTTGGATCATAACATACTAGTCACATCAATTTAATATGTGTCTTGGGCATACCGATTCCAACATGCAGGATTTGCATTAACAATTCTCGGGTAGTTGTTTCTAAAATGACCCATCTCACCACAGTTGTAGCAAGAACCTAGGGGAAAGTTAGCTCGAGCTGATCAACAAACGTTTGCTAAATGACCAAGTCTCCCACAAGAAGTGCATTGGCGACATTGTATGTGAGCCCGATGATGAGCATTGCACCTATTGCATATAGGTGTTGTACCAGCATAAGGTTTCCTCGACAAGGGGTTATGCTGGTTGATTGGGGGCAGCTTGATTGTTCTGCGCAACTACAACGAAATTTTGTGAAGCCTTACGCTTCTTTGACTTCTTAGAGGATTCAGTCTTGTTTTCATTCAATTTTTCTTGAGCAGTCTCGTCCGATGGTTTCTTGTCACCTTTACGAAAAAGTTTACCCTTCTTGATTTCAGATTCAGTCAGGGTAGCGGATAGTTCAATGGCATAACTGTAGCGGGGTTGCTACCAGTTACTATGTCCTGAATCGGATCAGGGATGCCATCAATGTACTTTTCAATTGCCTTATCCAAAGGCATAACCATGGTAGGGCATAACAGACTTAGTTCCTCATAACGATCAGCGTAGGCTTGATGTTCGCCACTATCTTGCTTCAGATCGTGGAATTCATTCTCAAGTGCCCTCTTCTCATGGCGTGGGCAGAACTCTTTCATCATAAGAGCTCTAAGCTTTCCCATGTTTGAGTTAGTGCTACATCGGCACCCCTATCCCACATAATCCCGTTCCACCACATGAGTGCCCTCTTTTGGAAAACACTCGTAGCAAACTCTACTTTTCGCTCGTTCAAACACTGAACATGGCAGAAAGTGTTTTCGATTCTCTCCAACCATTGTAGGAGCCCCATAGCTCCCTCAGACCCAGTGAAGTTGAGTGGTTTGGCCGAGTTGAATTGTTTGAAGTTGCACGAAGCAAGTGCATTGTTGTTGTTATTGTTTTGATAAGCTTGATTGAGTTGGATCACAAGGTTTGGGAATACAGCAGCCATTTGCTGAGCGATTAAAGCCGCCATTTCAGCGTTTTGAGTAGTGTTGCGACGGGGAGGCATTCTGAAAGAGGAAGGGAAAATATGAGTGAAACCGAGTGAGATTGATATTGTATAGCCAAAATGAATTGTTAAAAGAAATTATCGGCGAAGCATAAGGATTGTGATCAATTGTTTAGTACTAAGAACAAACAAATGACATAGTGACTAATCAAAGTAAATGGGTCTTTATAATGTATCGCGAAGACATGCTTTAGCTTATAAGTGGACACTCACCCCAAGAGTTCCCAGGTAAGAGTGACTGGTCCGATTAAGTGGATTTGTACGGACACTCTAGCCTTAGACAGAAAAGTCGGGGTACAGGCACCCACCCTTCTAGATTGCATGTGTTCACATTATTAAAGCCCAAACTTTGACGAGACTTTGAAAATTTTGAAGGCAATAAGCCCAAGAATAAACCATCTAAGGATAGATGATTTCTTGTGAAGTTTAAAAAAAATCGACTTTCGAAAGATGTGATATGCTTTGTTTTTGGTAATCACCTAATGTTTTAAGAATCTAAACACAAGTAAACTTGCGTTGGGATCCTAGGAAGGTTATAGACTAGGTCAAAGCATTATTAATAACCTAATTCCCTATAACCAGTGCTCTGATACCAATCTGTAAAACCCCAAATCACGTAAAACGACATGAGGCGGAAACACTTGGGGAGTCACGTTACAAATTGTTACATAACACATGGTATTTGAAATTTTGTTTTATTTAATATTAACACGATTACATTGTCCTCAGAATTTAAAATAAACAAAACAAGTATATTATTTGTCTTTCTTGTTTTAAGACACTAAAGTCCGCGTCCGTCGTAGGTGAAGTATGCAGCAACATTCGCCATGTAACTAATCCTGAAACATATATGAAAACATAGTCAGCATAAAAATGCCAGTGAGAACATAGGTTTTGTGAGTGTCAAATTCATGGCTTTATAACTATATTGCAATACCTCGTCCAACTTCGAGAGTCGACTTTGATATTGCAATATAAATATCAACTTTACAAGTTAATATAAGTAAATCAAAATCGTGTAGCCATGAATCTTGACTGAAAACATTTATTTCGTAAATTTGAGTTGTAAATCATCTTGTAAATAAACTTTGTATCATTTATATCTTTAAATAAAAATTGTTGTGTCACCTTGTTCAAAAATAACCATTCGACCATTATTCGTGTCATAAACCAATTGTTCATTGTCCTTGTCATAAACCATTGTCCATTGTCCTTGTTATAAACCATTGTCCATTGCCCTTGCTTTTAGTTATGAAAACTTTTGGTCGTTTCTTTAATGAATACATTCAAGCCTTTATTGACTCGACTATACCCCAAGGGTATCTTTAATAGATCCTAAAAGATCTCTTTAACACGACTAACAAATCAACGAATGATTTGTTAATCATAAACAGTTTCTGTCGTTCCCCAAAACTACCCACCAATTCCAGTGAATAGCCTAGTAACGGGATTGTCAATCCTATGGTACCATAACTTACTACTGGGTGGCATATCAATGTTAATGAATGTCATTCGTATCATGGATAACACACCAACAAGTTGTATCACATTGTTGAAACCATATTGTTATATAAATCATAGTATCTGTACATTGAAAACAATTTAGCACATATGAATCATCCCAAAACATTCGAATAAAATAAAAGAGGGGAGCAATGAACTCGCCTGGGATTTGCGGATAAGCCTTGTGTGAATGTGTGAACAAAGCCCAAAGATCAAGGAATCAAGTGTGTCCTCATGAGTCAGATAACATGTAAATAAGTTGGGATAAAAACGGAAGAATCGGATAGAATGAGACTTTATAAACCAAATGAGTATTGGAACTCATATGAAATGGTTTAATAAAGTTAACATTCTGATTTGTAAAGGTTCCTAACTGCTTTTGACCCGTTATGACCCGTTAAGGTAGTTTAAGCCACTTTAACATCTCATTTGCGTAACTACGCATTTCGGATGGTTAGATATGTAGGATAAGTCTAATTTACCAAAATATGTTTAGTATTGTTGTTACATCAGATTACATGTCAAAATTTTGGTGACATATGCTTTAGATTGATTTATCCGCAAAAATGGCATTTTTGTCATTATTAAAGGTTATAACAACTAATTATCATAATTCTAATCAAATGACATGACCATGAGGTATAACCTCAAAGGGTTGTTCCCTATATAATTATGGTCATAAGTATCTATTTGGTCGGGTCCAAAGATTGACCAAATGGGTCAGATTCGAAAGTTAAAGCGGTGGTCAAAACCGTTCAACAAACGATCCTAAACCAGCACTATACTAAAAGTGAGGAGTTAGACATGTTTTGACATGTCTAACTAACTTTGTAAAACTGATTTGGTATCAAAACAAAGAGTTTCGATACCCGAAAATAGTTCCGTCCTATAATGCGCATTTATCGCATTATTGACCGAAACTTTGACTCATCACAAACACTAGTAAACGTGGTAATCAGTAGGCATGATCACTAAGGACTATAACCATCATGATTATGACCACATTAACAATTTCAATTGGATTTTGTTTTGACCAATTTTTGATCAAAACTGAAAGTCAAACAGAAGTCAAACTGTTTAATTTTTAGTTCAAATATACTAAAAGAATTGAATCAAAACATGAATATAATACTTACAACCCAAAGTAACCAAGGAATCTCAGGAGAAAGCTTCACAAAAGTGGTTGCAACCTCAGATATTGGCAGAAGTGAACAAGAATCGTTGTTTGAAAAAGTTCAAAAATGGAGAATGAACTTGGTATTTATAGATAATTTGGTGCCATATGATCAAGACAAGTGTCCATGAGTCATCACTGAACTGGATTATTGTCCTAACACCTGTTGGATGCAGGAGAAAGAGTGGCATATTCGTTTGCTGAATCAACAAAAGAATTAACCAGCTGCTGCCAAGTTTCTGATGAGCTGGGGGGCCCTAACGGACCATATGGGCCTTGGTCTTACGGTCCGTAAGACCCTTAGCTGGCAGAAACTTTGAGAAATTGGCAGAACAGGCCCCTGCACACGTTTTGTCGTGTTTTGGCACTACTAACACCCGTTAACCTGATTTTCAAGCTTCATAAGCACAATAAAGCATAAGGAACTCGAAATGTGCTCTAAAATGTCCCGGGTGTCGGTTCGTTTGGTCGTACGGTTGCGGTTTTCAATTAATTACGATGAAAATCGTAACGATCACGTGCATGACCGTAAACAAGTAACGAATGATATTTTTGCATTCCAATCATTAATATACAAGATTTTAATGCTTACAAAAATTTTTGGATGCATGTACATGTCCCGGATTAAGAAATATGCGAATCGGCATAGTTTTGCAGAATTTGCAAAATAACCCCTAAAGTTACTAAAGCGTGTTTTTGCCATACCGAACCCTTCAAAACTTGTTTCTATGTTATGTAAAGGTTATTTAAGGTATATTTAGCTTATGAACTTGTTCCGGAGTGTGCATCGCCACGAGAATCGGCGGACTTTCGTAGTTTGTCATAAATAGTCCATGTGATTGAATAAGCTTGTTTTTGACATACCAAACCCTTTAAAAGTTATTTCTAAGTTATGTAAAGGGTATTTAGGGTATGTTTAGCTTATGTCACTATTCCGGAATATACGTTGCGTTAAACTGATTACGTTTGCGTAACAGTTTACGTATATCTTCTAGAAAAAGCTTTGAAGTGTTGAAATTGTATATGAACTTAAATGTGTGGATGTCGCGTGTAATTATACAACTTCTGGGAATGAAATGCAAGATTTCATTGGATTCGAAATTGTTTGGTATTGTTTGATGCTTGAAAAGGCACAAATGTCACACTACTAGTGGGCCTTTCTCCACGAACCTCTAAGGTTTCACCAGTCGAAAGCGGCACATGAACAATCTTGTCAAAACAAACCACCTCTGCATGGTATTTGGTCAACCAATCCATTCCTACTATAACGTCAAAAACCCCAAGTTGCATTTGCGTGAGATCAATGAGAAAAAGGTGATTATTGAGGTTCAACTGGCAATTTCGAATGATAGAATCGAGTACAAGAGGTTCACCACTAGCTATTTATATTGTCAAAGGCTTTCCTAGTTTTTTTCTAGGCTTTGCAAGTAAAGGTTCAAAGGCAAGGGATACAAAACTCTTGTCGGCACCCGAATAAAAAAGAATAGAAGCAAGTTGGTAGTTAGCATAGAATGTACTGTTAACCACTTCGTTGTCGACATGCGCTTCGTTGGAATTGATATTGTATGCTCGTCCACGAGCCGGGTTCGCATTAGCCAACTTCGGGCAATTGTTGTCACACCCCAACTTGCAGCGAAAAACAAAAATACGGGATGCAACAGACAACTCTGGTACAATCACATTGTTTATAAAGACACTACATTTTATTGCTTACAAAATGTTGATTACATACTACATGTATGTTACAACTGCGTGTTCCCATGAACCACATAAATCTTCTAAGCCACATGCGTCTATATCAGGGTTCGCCTACAAACCTGTCTTGAACAACATACACGGATCACACCAGTCTCAAGTTACCTAAAATTCATGTTAGTTTTAAAAGGTAAGCTAAACATTGCGTGAGTTCCACTGGTTAAATTGTTGTGCAACAATATGTGTTAACAAGTTCAATTGCACGGGTCACAATCTTCATCACAATGACGGTCATAGTCATAGTCGTAGATGGAATTACACGAGGACACAAGTGAAACCTGACTGTTTTACCCCGGGCCGTGTCTTCCCAGACACTCCCGGCCACCGGACCGTGTCACAAAGACACTCCCGGCCCACCAACTGCGCCACGTGCAGTTCAACGCCCCTTAGCAGTTATGCCTAACAACATAACCAAATTAGGATACGTGCAGACCTGGTTGCCGACCTTTCTGTCGGCCGCGGCCTGGGTTTGTCAGACCAATAGTACTATTCACTGCCCACGGCTTACGCTAATCACTTGTAGAGGGGAGGTAGTTCGTGTGTTAGATAATTCACATCATAAGTTGGTGCAATTAACATAGTTTCGTAACATGCCGATCATCTCCGAATCAATATCACAATTTAAAAGTGGGAGAGTAAATCTCAATCCCAGCTTGGTGTAATCAACACGATTTTGCAACATGCAAATCACTTCCAGAAAACAGTAACCCCGTTTAATAATGATGGAGTGAAACTCACTCCCAAGTCAGTGTAATCAACACGGTTTTTAACATGCAAGTCCCCAGAAAACAGTAAAACAGTTCGAAAGTGGGGAAGTGAAACTCAGTCCCAAGTTGGGGCAATAATCACAGTTTGTAACAAGTTCATGTGTTAGGGAAATGAAATTCCCTTCATAAGTTTGTGTAATTAACACAGTTTGTAACATGCGTTCCACCCGAAGTAAAACAATGAAACAGTTAAAAGCGGGGTAGTCAAACTCACAGTATGAGTAGTGATCTCAACGCAAGAGTGATCAAGCAACTGGACCAACTTTAACAATACCCATGCAAGTATGGACTCAAATCAGTATCTAAGTTGGTAATGGTTATAAGTTGGATCTGGTCGGGAGTTTCTACTCCGGATTGAGTCTATAGCACACTGGTATGGTGATGGACGTCAGGGTAGTATTAGTTTATAGTTTGGCTTTTAGACACCGATTTACGTGCCAGCCCAAAGTCAGTAGTTTAACGTATTCGGGTAATGGTACGAGAATATAAGTAGTGCCAACACGTGGTTATTCAAGAATGATTAACTTTCCCTTAAGGGAGTTTGAGTGTTTTGGGGGTCTAGTTGCCCAAATTTGAGTTTCCATTTTCACCATCGGGAATTCTCCCGAATTGCCTTAGGACACACCCAGGGAGCCTAATTTACCCGGGAATCTCCCGGAATACTCCCGGTGTTCCAATTATAGTATTTGTCCGGTTGGGTCAGTTCCCAGTTCTGGCAGGTTCGCTATACGGTAAACTGCCGAAATTGCGTTAAAATAATTTGTTTTTAATTCCATAAATTCCCATTTAATCTATATTTTATATAAAAATCTGTAAATTTTTATATAAATCAGTAAAAATTTGTAGATTATGGGAAAATTTCTGGGAATTTATTTTGTTAATTTACTCATTTAAATTGATTATTTATAAAACTATTTTCAACCAGATAATTCCAATTAAATAATATCATTGGTTAAAAAATCCAAAGAAATTCCAGAACACCTTATACATGTCCAGGAACTTCTCAGAAAATTTTTGGATTTTTTTCGATTTCGGTTCGGTGGGTTCCCGGCTACCAAAACTCGCAAAAACGCGGATTTTTAACCCAAATTAAAAATCAACCAATGGACTCCGAATTTTCTCAGATCATTTCACATATGTTCCTTAGTGGCTCTGTAAAATTTGGTGATTTATAGAATTGGTTTAATATTTTTTCCGAAATTCTTTTTGTAAAAGAGTTAAAAATTCAACAAAAATAGTAGAACATTACAAAAATTCTAAACGTTTACGTGGACCTTACTGACAATACCCTAGATCACCACACCAAATTTCAGCTCAATCCAAGTTACACGGAACAACTTATAGGCAAAACAAGATTCTATCTATGCTAGTTTCGGTTCTTGGATGTTATACCTAGCGATTCTTCTGATTCCAAGCATTTGTCTTGATCCCAGAAGTGTGTGAAGGCTATATTCAGTAACTACACACCAAGTACAATCCAAATATGCTAGAACTTAGATCAATCAAGCTTTAATTCATTGTTTTTCGGTTAATCGAATACTTAAGCGATTATTTTCGAATAAGAGTTGATTAGGGTATCAAACCCCAAAGTTTTGTGATTATGGCTGCCATATAACACCAGGTAAATACCAAGGTGTTCTTATTCAGCTCATAAACCCGTTTAAACCTTCAAAAATCTTGGATTAAAATGAGTTTTTCGGCTAGAAATCGCGTTTAATCAAGAAAACTCAATCAATACTAGTTAGAAATTGAAAAATACCTTTGAATTAGAGTTGTTTTAGGATGAACTCAGCTGAATTCAGGTGAGTTATGGCAGATTTTATGGAGAGAAGGTGGAAGTTTTTGATGAAAATGAATGAAAATAAATGAAAAAAGAAAAAAAAAAAACTATTTATACATGGGGGTATGGTGGCGGTTTGGGAGGTGGGTCCCAAGGGGACACCTCGTGCTTCGGTTCACGTATTAAAAGATGATCGTTTTCGGGTCCTGGACGCGTCTCGGATATGCGAAACGGGCTCCGTTTTGCACGTTCTTAGTGTCAAAAGACTCGGTTTTAAAAATTGAGCATAACCGTCTCGAAATCCGAGCATGGTTACGTTTTAATCATAAAAGCCTCATTTGACGTTCTTTTAAGTGTTGTTAAGCTTGTTCGATCGTTCCTTGCACATTTGTTTGCCTTATGTTATGCCTAGAACGAAGGCGTTTCCCCAACCGGGAGCTGCTTCGTTTTGAGTGCCCGGGCTTTGATTATTTTCAAACCTTATATCACAGTCTATGGAACAAAACTAAGTTGTTCCTGGAACTCGGAATCTTAAATGATGCTACCGATAACTTAATAATCAACGTCAAAGGTTTAATGCGCTGTTAAACGTCAAGTCTCCGTTTAACACATTGTTCAAGGCTAAGGACGCCAACCTCGCATCGTTGGTCCTTAATAGTGTCATGTCAACCATGACGTGCTCTCGGATTCCTCCGAGATATAACATATACTGTTTCGCACAACACACAAGTCATGCAACTTCCCAAGGTTTACACACAATTATAGTTTTAATCATGCTTTAAGTTTAGGACCAATGAAGGTGTACCTGTTTCGTCATGGGTATCACACACAATCATAACAATATCATGATACACATATCCCGTCCGGTTACCACAGACTTGTATCAATCAACGTTTACCAGGATTTTTCACAGTTGTCACAGTCTTCCCTAGTTAAAATAATTTCGTCCTCGAAATTTCGTTTAGTAATCTATTGGAAAACTCTGTATTTATATTCATGTCAGTCATCTGACAGACAAGTATGTTTTCATTTTTCGATTAGTATCATCATCATACGGAGATGATAATGGTGCTACATAGTAGCAGTGTAATTTGTCCATCCACAATTCTTACGTATTGATAGGAGTAACGTCAGTCATCACTTCCAATCTGAAAGTGAGAGTGTTGTTGGACTCACAGTAGGATATGAGTTTTGTATTCAGCTTATAGCTGACTGCCATTATTACGTTTTCTTTGCATTCATTATCTTCACCATTCATACACCATATGCTTCAATTACGATTTCGTACATTAGTTCTAGCACACCTCCTATAAAGGAGGGGTATGGGTACCCTTCCAGGGTTTGTTGCGAACATTGCAATAATGAGCACCATGCTCCGCGTGTTTGTGTTAAGGGAATAAATTCTTGGTCTCGCTGAGTTGTGAGAGAAGGTCTTCCCTTGCTGTCATGTACGTGAGTATCTTCGGCTAATACTAACCGACCACGAGAGTCCCTACTCTATGGTAGAGAAAGAGAAAGGCTTTTACGAGCCTACGGTTGCCATAAGGCAAGCATGTACACGAGTAACAACGAATCTGCACCCTCACATCAACGGGTGCCCGAACTACTCACAAGTAGTCCAATCACGTCGAAAGGATATGGAACTCCTACAGTAATAATTCCAGTTTGCATTATGTTTTGGGAGCTTGGCTCCAGTTGTTGTACAACTATCTGTGTCTTTTCCCAAAGGAAACAACTTAGTAACTTCAATGACATCGGTGTGATTCTCCAAGAGATATTGCATAAAAATTCCCATATACCGGGAATGATAGGGTGTGCTCCCAATGTGGTTTTAATTCCAGTAGCACCACACCTAGAATGCTACTATATCACGTGGAAATGCTTAAGGCATGATGAGTGTCCAACGATCACAAGTATCACTATGACGACCCTACACTTGGGATCGGCATTGATCGTAGACGTACGGGTAATTTGGTAAAAGATGACTAAGTAACGAGTCACCAGATCAAGGTTCCCCATTGACGGAGTACCCTTCGCAGGTGGGAACATAGCCACGCTCGACTATCATTTCATAAGGATGTCGTTAATGGAGAAAATGAGAAGTAATCATTTCCCATGATGTTCTTGAAAGATTACCTAATGCATAGGCGAATATAACCCATACTAGTCACAAGGTGGTTAATCACCACTTGACCGTCTCGGTTTCGTGGTTTTTCGAGTCAAATTCGGACTTGGTAAGATCTAAACTGTATATCAGTACAAAAAGATATAATGCTTTCCCATCTTGGCACCTCCGCCAACTGAATCACCAGTTAAACGTAAGGGTTTCATCGAATTTGTTCATGTCAAACCATCTTGGTTTAGATTGGGAAATTCGTGCGGTTTTATGAACCCATGGGTGAAGCCCGATTTCATGGTCACTCTAATCCGATAGAGATAATTGACCACTGATTCTGATTTTTCCCGTCAGTCTCATATTCGTAATAATGTAAACAAAAAATGAAGACCCGGGCCCCGGGTTGGTCGAGACTAGGCTTGTTGAGTTTCTCGACCCCTTGGTCTTAGGATTAGTCTGTTCTGTTTCCCAATAGGGTACGAAAGGAATACGTGCTGCTGGGAAATGTAATAGCATAGATTCACAATCGCTCAGCAATCTCTTGAAATAACAAAAGCAGTTTCAAGGAGGCTGAATGAAAACCGTAATCAATCGAGGTAAGCCTAGCACTCTGACGGCTAGGCTACGAATAGAGGTTATAAATGCCATTTCACATTCGGTCGGTGCATCCAACCAAGCACCGATCTACACTTTGGTCATTTAGTTTGACTTAGTATCGCACATCAAGTTATTTACAATTCGAAGCATGTGTTAAGTGACTCTCCAAATTTGAAGAGTATTCGTTGTCGTGTCAAATTCTTATTCCTCCTGTAAGTATATATGACGTGCTTACTAACGGATTTTCCTCTGGATGGACATGATATCTGACGAACGTATTCGGAAGATTCACCAGTCCCTTCATCTGGAATGGTCGGGACTACTAGATTTACGGGTTAGCTTTCCCCCCGGTGGGTTCAGCGTTCAGCGCACAAAAGACACCAATTGTAATATTCGGACAACTCGTGACTATTCCTATTTCAAAGAAAGTTTGGTTTTGACTGTGTTCCTTCATACATAGTAGTTCATGCTTTTCATAGTATGGCGTATATACGTCACTCCAGTGACACGCTTTGACCACACATTTAAGCACTGGCCCTTCTTGGGTTAAGTCTAAGTGCAATTTTAGCAGTGGTATACTGACGGATATTATTACATACATGATAATGATGTTGGTTATACAGGTTGTGGATTCATGCGTGCGACGAATTTGAGTGATATGGGACGATTGAAAATGTGATATTAATGCATGTATATATATCTATATATATATATATTGTTTATAATAGAATGGTCCCGAAACTCTCACCAGAAATGACCGAGGCATAAATCGAGTAAATGATAGCTCACAACTTCCGAAAATCATCCTTACCATCGTAAATTTCACTCGTGGTACGAATACACAAGTGTATATATATATATATATATATATATATATATACAGTATTATACTTATGATTTCTCCCGTTCTTATTTCCTTAAGTAACACAAGAATTTTCGTCACTCGAAATTAGCGAAGAATCTGGTTCTTTGTAACATCGTATCTCACGAATACTTATCTAAATTGATCAAACTGAAAATCAATTGAAGGTACTAACTAGTTGAGCGAAAACGAGAGGTGTTTCAACAATATTTCCCTGATCTAGAGAACTTAGTCCTCGTATACTCATGAGGACTAGCAACGCCTTCTACCGAATAACTTTAGGTTACTCACAAGAGTAGGGTATCGTTCACTTTGTATCCCATCGGTGGACGATAGTTAGTGTATCCCATGAATCATCCTCCTACACATGTAGGAGACCTTACCAAATTACACCTTTACAAAGGTCCGAAGGGAATTTCAAACATCCCTTCGGAATTGTGAACAACATCGCGTATAACTATCTGGACTCCTCCAATGTTTCAAGGAAGATGAGAAGACATATGGTGTTCTGTAAGTATTATTATTATTATCGTAGAGTTGAGGAGTCAATACGTTCTATAGACATATAAATATCTGAGTTGGTCCCTACCCAGGACCACTCGTACGGTCACAGTAGTTATCGTGACGCGAGAAGCCTTAGTCGCAAGGAATCAAAAGAACCATGTATCCACTTATGCGATTTCTAGCTTGAATGCACTGCCCTCATACGGGTAATGTTGGTTCAAGACTTAGTATAGCCATCACAAAAATATTACGGAAAAAGAATCAAAAGAACTGGTGGTCTAGAGTCTGCAGGTTTGGATAGTTGTCCCATGGGTTAGTCATCGGATTACTGTACTCGAATACTACTCAAAGGCGATCTCGTCTTTCATCAGAACATATTTTTACTAAGTTACGCGAGACTGAAAACAAGGGATCGTTGGATATATAAAAATTTCATACGATTCTTTTTAAATACCGCCCTTCGGATTCGATGCAAATATGTATATATATATATATATATATATATATATATATATATATATATATATATATATATATATATATATATATATATATATATATGAAATAATCGTTCGACGGAAAATTCGCTTTGTGTCATTTATTTATTAAATATTCATTAAGAGGTAGCTTCGTTACGGTCCCTCGTAGCGTTCATTTACTACTTCTGCGAGTTACTGGGAATTTATCTTGTAGAAGTTCGAACTAAATCAATAGGATTCAAGGTTGTAAGTCACTTAGTCTTATCACCGAGACACTTGTCGTAGTTCCAGAGGAAGCCAACGTATCACAACATGGTTGAACATTGATTAAACGTAGGGTGTATCACTCTAGGAATTTATATGTACCGGACCTCAACACTTTCTAACAGTGTTAGTAAGGAGAATTGAATTGATTTAAAGCAATGAGTCTGATTGTTTCATGATTATAGTTTTCCGAATTTGCACCGGTGTTATGTCATCCTCAACCGAAATTTACCAATTTTACATTTGGATTAGACCGCGGTTAATGTTGTATATTTATGATTACATGTATACATAGGAGTGTCATGTTAATACGAAGTATAAATGGTTACGAGGAATATCAGCAAAATTGTTCTCGCCTCCCCAAGTCTTATCACCATCAGATCCGCATCCACACAATTCCTCACCAGCTTTGATTACATCAAATAAGTTTCTCCATTTATGTGTTACCCCTAAATCCCCTTAGGTTATCAACACCGATGTTAATTTCGCGTCCTTATAAAGAATTAGTGATTGCATCATTAGCGAGCGACATCTAATAACGGAAATATATGCTTCACCGAGTAATTTCATAGACAACGCTCGGTGTCACGAGTATAGTTGTTCGCCGTATAGTAATGATTCCGAATATATGACTATACTTTCTAGCAAATCCCGCCAAAAGAAATAACATACGCCGAATTGTCTTATCAAAGACAGAAACATTGATATTTATCGCGAATCGATCATTGGGTCATCGATGTGGGTAAGCTATCACCGGCTATACCCAAATAGTTCAGTACGGAGTACTACTGAAGTGTAGTATCCCTAAAAATCGTGTCACGAGTTTACGAAAAGAAAAGGATTTCCCAGATTAATCCAGTGGTCGTTTATATGCCGACCGAAACTACTACTCATGTAAAATTACTATAACCATGTATAGACATCGTGGTTACGACCACTATGGTGTCATCTATCGCATCAAACAGGGTCGCAATCTCAATACTGCATTGCCCAAAACATAACCGAACAAATTGCAACATGAAGCCCGTCTGCCCTGAGTAACGGTACCTTGATCATGTTGCCGGGTGTTTATATATAGGAAGTACCGCAGCATATCCACCACACCCATTTACCTGATCAATATTCCGTTCTCCACGATATTCGGGCCTCATACTATTTTCTACAAATAACCACTGAAATTCAAAACAATCGTTAATCGTAAAGAACACACTGTAACCAACGGTCACACGAAACGATGTTCCCCATCGCAAAGTGTTTCAAAAGAATCTGTATCATCACCAACTTTATATCCCAAGGAATCAATTGACAACAGGAAGGGTAACTTATTCACGCACCCCATGCCATTTCCATGACCCAGAGATCATCATATCCAGATATAATATACATCGAAACACGTGCTAATGAATACCGCTAAGTATTATGGTATCACACGGCGTAAAAGCTAAAGCCAATATTGCAAGCCAAATAGGAATCCTGCGGACAATCAAATGAATCATGGATTCAAGGACGAAAAAGTTTCGTAAGATATTCGAATTCTGCGATTGTATAACAATCGAATGTGAAGCAACGAGAAGCGGAGTAAGGATTCGTATAAGTCCTTCCAGCTTATCAGAACGACCCACACGTTCTTTATGTATCTATGTTTACTTTTAAATACCATTCTGGTATACAATCGTTGTCATAATAATTATAAAGATAGAGTTGGTGAAATCGTATTGCACTAAAGGCTTGGGGTCTCACATCATAAAGTATAAGTAACCATTGTAGAAGTGGTATGAATCCAACTCTAGTGTATCTTAAACAGGTGGTCAGTAGGAATGTGGAATTGACTGTAATACCAGTTTTCTGCCTATTCCAAAGGCATATGTAGTAACGCATTATCCACCAATCCCAATTCATGTATCAATTCTCACACAACCATTCACACACTATTACCCCCGCACACACGTATCTATTATTCCACGTATTTAAGTGTGTTTATTACCGTGACTTTCCCAACACTGCCTCGTATGAGCAAGTATGTTATTACGTTCCGGACCATAATATCCCACTTGTCCCACAAGGACATCCTGGTACTTGCAAATATGATACTTTACAGTGTTCACTAAGCATCTTTAGTTGAGGTTAATTTTTCCAATGAGGTCCACTGAAGTCCGAGCCTGTAGTTATAGTCTGGGTTTCCTTAAAGGCACCTAATTCTCTATAACCAATGGCTCTGATACCATCTTCTGTCACACCCCGACTTGCAACGGAAGACAAAAATATGGGATGCAACAGACACCTCTGGTACAAGCACATTGTTTATAAAGAAACTACATTTTGTAGCTTACAAAATGTTGATTACATACTACATGTATGTTACAACTGCGTGTTCCCATGAACCACATAAGTCTTCTAAGCCACATGCGTCTATATCAGGGTTCGCCTACAAACATGTCTTGAACAACATTCACGGATCACACCAGTCTCAAGTTACCTGAAATGCATGTTAGTTTTAAAAAGGTAAGCTAAACGCTGCGTGAGTTCCACTGGTTTAATTGTTGTGCAACAATATGTGTTAACAAGTTCAATTGCACGGGTCACAGTCTTCGTCACAATGACGGTCATAGTCATAGTCGTAGATGGAATTACACGAGGACACAAGTGAAACCTGACTGTTTTACCCCGGGCTGTGTCATCCCAGACACTCCCGGACACCGGACCGTGTCACAAAGACACTCCCGGACCACCAACTGCGCCACGTGCCGTTCAACGCCCCTTAGCAGTTATGCCTAACAACATAGCCAAATTAGGATACGTGCAGACCTGGTTGCCGACCTTTCTGTCGGGCGTGACCTGGGTTTGTCAGACCAATAGTACTATTCACTGCCCACGGCTTACGCTAATCACTTGTAGAGGGGAGGTAGTTCGTGTGTTAGATAATTCACATCATAAGTTGGTGCAATTAACACAATTTCGCAACATGCCAATCATCTCAGAAACAATATCACAATTTAAAAGTGGGAGAGTAAATCTCAATCCCAGCTTGGTGTAATTAACATGGTTATGAAACATGCAAATCACTTCCAGAAAACAGTAACCCCGTTTAATAATGGTGGAGTGAAACTCACTCCCAAGTCAATGTAATCAACACGGTTTTTAACATGCAAGTGCCCAGAAAATGGTAAAACAGTTCGAAAGTGGGGAAGTGAAACTCAGTCCCAAGTTGGGGCAATGATCACAGTTTGTAACAAGTTCATGTGTTAGGGAAGTGAAATTACCTTCATAAGTTTGTGTAATTAACACAGTTTGTAAGATGTATTCCACCCCAAGTAAAACAATAAAACAGTTAAAAGCGGGGTAGTGAAACTCACAGTATGAGTAGTGATCTCAACGCATGAGTGATCAAGCAACTAGACCAACTTTAATAGTACCCATGCAAGTATGGACTCAAATAAGTATCTAAGTTGGTAATGGTTATAACTTGGATCTGGACGGGTGTTTTTACTCCGGATTGAGTCTATAGGGCACTGGTATGGTGATGGACGTCAGGGTAGTATTAGTTTAAAGTTTGGCTTCCGGACACCGATTCGCGTGCCAGCCCAACGTCAGTAGTTTAACGTGTTTGGGTAATGGTACGGGAATACAAGTAGTGCCAACACGTGGTTATTCAAGAATGATTAACTTTCCCTTAAGGGAGTTTGAGTGTTTGGGGGTCTCAGTTGCCCAAATTTTGAGTTTCCATTTTCACCGTCGGGAATTCTCCCGAATTGCCTTAGGACACACCCAGGGAGCCTAATTTACCCGGGAATCTCCCGGAATACTCCCGGTGTTCCAATTATAGTATTTGTCGGGTTGGGTCAGTTCCTTGTTCCGGCAGGTTCGCTATACGGTAAACTGCCGAAATTACTTTAAAATAATCTGTTTTTAATTCCATAAATTCCCATTTAATCTATATTTTATATAAAAATATGTAAATTCTCATATAAATCAGTAAAAATCTATAGATTATGGGAAAATTTCTGGGAATTTATTTTGTTAATTTACTCATTTAAATAGATTATTTATAAAACTATTTTCAACCACATAATTCCAATTAAATTCCATCAGTAGTTAAAAAATCCAAAAAAATTCCAGATACCTTATACAAGTCCAGGAATTTCTCAGAAAATTTTGGGATTTTTCCGATTTTGTTTCGGTGCGTTCCCGGCTACCGAAAACTCGCAAAAACGCGGATTTTTAACCCAAATTAATATCAACCAATGGACTCCGAATTTTTCCAGATCATTCCCCATAAGTTTCTTAGTGTCTCTGTAAAAATTTGTGATTTATTGAATTCATTTGCTATTTTTTCCAAAATTATTTTTTAAAACAGTTAAAACTTCACCAAAAATAGTAGAAAATTCCAAAAATTCTAACATTTTACGTGGTCCTTCCTGACAATACCCTACATCACCACACCAAATTTCAGCTCAATCCAAGTTACACGGACCAAGTTATAGGTAAAACAAGATTCTGCCTATGCTAGTTTCGGGTCTTGGATGTTATACCTAGCGTTTCTTCCGATTCCAAGCGTTTATCTTGATCCCAGAAGTGTGTGAAGGCTATATTCAGTACCTACACACCAAGTACAATCCAAATATGCTAGAACATAGATCAATCAAGCTTTAATTCATTGTTTTTTGGTTAATCGAATAGTTAAGCGATTTTGTCGAATAAGAGTTGATTAGGGTATCAAACCCCAAAGGTTTGTGATCATGGCTGCAATATAACACTATGTAAATACCAAGGTGTTCTTATTCAGCCCATAAACATGTTTAAACCTTCAAAAATCTTGGATTAAAATGAGGTTTTCGCGTTTAATCAAGTTAATCAAGAAAACTCAATCAATACTAGTTAGAAATTGATCAATACTAGTTAGAACTTGAAGAATACCTTTAAAATCGCGTTTAATCAAGAAAACTCAATCAATACTAGTTAGAACTTGAAGAATATCTTTGAATTAGAGTTGTTTTAGGATGAACTTAGCTGAATTCAGGTGAGTTATGGCAGATTTTATGGAGAGAAGGTGGAATTTTTTGTTTAAATGAATGAAAATAAATGAAAAAAGAAAAAAAAACTATTTATACATGGTGGGTATGGTGGCGGTTTGGGAGGTGGGTCCCAAGGGGACACCTCGTGCTCCGGTTCACGTGTTAAAAGATGATCGTTTTCGGTCCCGGACACGTCTTCGATTTCCGAAACGGGCTCCGTTTTGTGCGTTCTTAGTGTCAAAAGACTCGGTTTTAAAAACTAAGCATAACCGTCTTGAAATAAAAGCATGGTTACGTTTTAATCATAAAAGCCTCGTTTGACGTTCGTTTAAGTGTTTTTAAGCTTGATCGATCGTTCCTTGCACATTTGTTTGCCTTATGTTATGCCTGGAACGAAGGCGTTTCCCCAATCCGGAGCTGCTTCGTTTTGCGTGCCCGGGATTTGATTAGTTTCAAACCTTATATCACAATCTATGGCACAAAACTAAGTTGTTCCTGGAACTCGGAATCTTAAATGATGCTACCGATAACTTAATAATCAACGTCAAAGGTTTAATGCGCTGTTAAACGTCAAGTCTCTGTTTAACACGTTGTTCAAGGCTTAGGACGCCAACCTCGCATCGTTGGTCCTTAATAGTGTCATGTCAACCATGACATGCTCTTGGATTCCTACGAGATATAACATATATTGTTTCGCACAACACACAAGTCATGCAACTTCCCAAGGTTTACACGCAATTATAGTTTTAATCATGCTTTAAGTTTAGGAGCAATTAAGGTGTACCTATTTCGTCATGGGTATCACACACAATCATAACAATATCATGATACACATATCCCGTCCGATTACCATGGACTTGTACCAATCAACGTTTACTGGGATTTTTCACAGTTGTCACAATTGTTCATGTAGTGAGTCAGATCCCCACAATTGTAGCAAGACCTAGGCAGAAAGGGAGGTCGTGTAGGATTTGCTGGCTGCTGGGCAGGGTTTTGAACCACTTGATTCGGAGCAGGAGGAGAGTGACATGAGTTAGCCAAATAGCTAAATCTTCCACAGTTGGTGCAATGGCGACACTGAAAATGTGGTTGATGATGACAGATGCACTTGTTACGTAGAGGTTCAGTACCAACATATTGTTTTTTGGCGGGTGGTTGTGCTTGCTGGGTAGGAGCAGCTTGATTGGTCTATGCAACAACGACAAAGTTCTTGGAAGCCTTGCGTTTCCTAGACTTCTTTGAGGTTTTAGCCTTCTTTCCCTTCTGTTTCTTTGTCTTGGCAGATGATTTCTTGTCACCCTTGTGGTGGAGTTTACCCTTATTGACTTGAGACTCAGTCAAGGTCGCAGCTAGCTCAATGGCTTGTCTAACAGTGGTAGGGTTGCTGCCGGTGACAATATCCTGAACGGGATCAGGAAGACCATCTATGTACTTCTCAATGCCTTGTCCAAAGGTGTAACCATGGTGGGACACAGCAGGCTCAATTCTTCGTATCGGTCCGTGTAAGCACGGTGCTCTCCACTATCTTGCTTGAGATCATGGAATTCGTTTTCAAGTGAACGAGGACAAAACTCCTTCATTATAAGAGCGCGAAGCTCTTCTCATGTTTGAGCCATTGCTACATCGGCACTCCTGTCTCTCATCACACCATTCCACCATGTAAGCGCCCTCTTTTGAAATACACTGCACGTAAACTCAACCTTTCGCTCATTCGGGCATTGAACGTAAAGAAAAGTGCTTTCGAGACTCTCGAACCACTGTAGGAGCCCAGAAGTTCCTTCAGACCCAGAAAATTGCAGTGGTTTAGCTGAATTGAATGTCTTAAAGTTTCACGGAACAGGTGTGTTGTTGTTATTGTTGTTGTTGGTGGCTTGGTTTAACTGGGTTACTAGGTTCGGAAGTACAACTAGTACAGTATGTCTATGTCTTAGTCTTGTATCGAGTCTGATTAAAATAGGTGAGATCACATTAGAAAAAGGCGTATTTAAGTATGTAAAGGATCAAGTTCGCCTGGAATGGAGAATGTGAACAAGTTCGGCCGAACTTGTTCTAGACAAGTTCGCCCAAACTTGTAGTCTTCCTAAGCGAACTTGACCTAGTATAAATATGTGCCTTGGGATTTCATTTGTAAGAATCAGAGATTTTGGCACAAAGACGGCGAAGCTCTGTCAGATCCGAGACTTGAATGTATTGAACAATATTGATCAATAAACTTACATTAAATGAGTAATTCTTGTTATTCGATTAACACGTCATTAGTTCCGCCTAATTGAACATTAGAAACAAATCTAGGTTCCTATGCTTAAGGAGGACGGTCCTAACAAGTGGTATCAGAGTAGGATTGGAGCTTATTTGAAGTCAAAAGACTACGGCAACATCCAAGGGGGAGTCTGTTAGTGCATATGTCTGTTGCCTACATCATTACACTAGAACGAGTCTGGAATGAACAAGAGCTTCTGAAGACTGAACAAGACAAAGACGATATCCAAGGGGGAGTCTATTAGTACAGTATGTCTATGTCTTAGTCTTGTATCGAGTCTGTTTAGAATAGGTGAGATCACGTTAGAAAAAGGCGTATTTAAGTTTGTAAAGGATCAAGTTCGCCCGGAATGGAGAATGTGAACAAGCTCGGCCAAACTTGTTCTAGACAAGCTCTCCCGAACTTGTAGTCTTCCCAAGCGAACTTGACCTAGCATAAATATGTGCCTTGGGATTTCATTTGTAAGAATCAGAGATTTTGGCACAGAGACGGTGAAGCTCTGTCGGATCCGGGACTTAAATGTATTGAACAATATTGATGAATAAACAAACATTAAATGAGTAATTCTTGTTATTCGATTGACACGTCATTAGTTTCCGCCTAATTGAACGTTAGAAACAAAGCTAGGTTCCTATGCTTAAGGAGGACGGTCCTAACAACAACATCGATTTGCTGAGCGATCACGGCTGCCATAGCGGCATCTTGAGTTTATCACGTCAAGGAGGCATTCTATAAGAAAATGAACACAATGAAATGTGTGAGATTGGCGTTGGATCAAAAGGAGTATTAAAATATCGACAAGACATAAGGAAGGTGGTCATTTATTCGTTACTTAAAGCAAACAAATGACACAGTGACTAATCAAAGTAAATGGGTTTTTATAATGTATCACGAAGATATGCTTTAGCCTATAAGTGGATACTCACCCCAAGAGTTCCCAGGTAAGAGTGACTGGTCCGATAATGTGGATTTGTATGAACACTCTAGCCTAAGATAGAAAACTCAGGGTACAGGCACCCACCCTTCCAGATTGCACGTGTTCACATTATTAAGACCCAAACTTTGACGAGATTTGAAAACTTTAAAGGCATAAAGCCTAAACAAATCATCTAAGGATAGATGATTGATTTTCAAAACGGATCTGAAATTTGTGTAGTGTTTTGGTAATCAGTGATTACTAATCACCTAAGGATAGGTGATGGTATTGCTTTAAGAATCTAAACACAAGATAACTTGTGTTAGGGTCCTAGAAAGGTTATAGTCTAGGTCAAAGAGTTACTAATAACCTAATTCCCTATAACCATGAGCTCTGATACCAATCTTTCTATCACACCCCGACCGCGTAAAGCATCAAACTGCGGCGGAAATGTCGGGGAGTCGTGTGGCAGAATTATTGTTTCACAACACATGACTCCTAGAGTTTAGTTTTACAATAATTAAAATTTATTACATTGTCTTGATTCAAATAGAAACATAGCATAAAAGATAATAACTTTCATGATTTTAGCTTTCTAAGGCCCAAGTCGCCTAAAGTGAAGCTCGCTCACATCAAACATTCGCTCCTGAAACATATGTGAAAGTAAAAACGTCAGCATAAAAATGCCTGCGAGTAACATAGGTTTAGTGTTGAAGATTCATGACTTTGAAAGTTAAAAGAAATGTTTTCGAAAAGTAGTCAGAACCTTATAAAATGTTTTCTTTTATGAAATCAAATGAAAATCAATATGAAAATCAGATGATATAAAAGAATGATGTTTGGTTAAGTAAATAACCGAATGAAAATAATATGTATAAAATATGTCATGTCTTGTCCTTGTTAAAGTGGTTTAGATAACTCCACGATATGTAATATAATAAAAGCATTTATATATAGGAAGTGTTTTGGTCAAAAATCTGATTAAGGATAATGTAACAAAACTTTGAATGTGAGGTTGAGTGCCTGGTTAAACGAACAAATGTATGAACAAATATCAAAAGTAAATGACAATGAACACAATGATTTGTACGAGGAAAAAGCCCTTGATCAATGAATGATCTCCCGCATAAAAAACCTCGGGTTATGGAAACTACCGATCACCAACTATATTGAACTACAAAGATTACAACTTTGGAAATATTGAGCTTGTTACAATGAGAATTCTAATGTGTGTTCGAGAGAGAGAGAATAGCAATAGTGTGTTTGCGAATGTGTGTTCGATCAGATTGTCCTTGTCTATCAAGCTCAATATCCCACTAAATATCTAGCTAATATAATTAACTAACTCTCCGAAATCCATGCAAGCTCCCCACGTTCACATGTAACGGTCATGGCTTCACTCGCACGTGCTGGAATAAGAGCATAGTCCCTTTGATTATCGGTGACTTAGTCTACGATTACCTGCAAGCATAAGCTGAATGCACATAGAAAAATTGTTAAAAACATAAACATTAGTAAGGATCCTTGATCCTCAGATTCCCTGCATTATCCGTTAAGGATCGGCGATCCAGGTTCAGTCTCAAGATGGATGATCCTTGGCATAAAATCAATGCCCTAACAATTGCCCCCAAAATATGAGGAATTAATTGCAACTAAGTGAGTCATATTTTCTCGTTAATTCTGGACGACTCGTTACCAACAAACTAGCCGTTACTCTAGGACTAGCCGTTACAAGGATGACATCAGTGATAAGACTCCCCCTGCAACAAACATGATTATATATAGGTTAGAGATATAGATGATATCTCCTATTTAATATCGATATCCTTTGTTTAAATCCTCACACTGGAGATCAACCAGGTATTCACTTTCTCTCTCTCATCTTTTATTCTCTGCAATTCTTTCTTTCCTCTTTTCTTCCTCGTGCATCATGACCAAAACCATGATCCGCTCCTCACCACACAAGGATCAAGGGAAAAAACAGTCCTCCCCAAAGCCGAAACCTTTTGAAAGAACCTTCACAAGAACTTTGCTGGTTCACTGATCCTGAGATCGAGCAGATGCACCCCTGTTTTCTGGAGGGTACTATTTTTAGGCCCTTCAATTCTTCAATGAAGAGCGACTACATATCATCCACATGGGTGTTTTTTCCTGCTACCCCTTTTCAAATAGGTTTTACTTACCCTTTTCCAGCCTTTACCCAGAGCTTTTTCACCTTTACCGGCCTGTGCTACATCCAGGGCATGCCTATGCTCTGGAGGGTTCTTTATACACTTGAGCAGATCATCGCTAGAGAGGGCATAGAGCTTCGTCTTGCTGAACTTAACCAACTGTACAATCTTGTTAGCCATGGGTCTCACCGATTCCTCTTCAAAGCCAAGCCTCAACAACCCCACCCTATACTCAAAATTACCAAAATTGATTCCCATTGGAGAAGTCAATTCTTCTTCGTCAGGAGGGATTCCATTCCCAACGGGAGAAGTGAAACGTAGAGGGTAGGATGTAGGATTCATAAGATCGCTCCATAGAAAATTTGATATTTTAATCTAAGGATATCTGATCCTTAATTTTTTGTGCAGTGACCAATATCAACACCGCGAAGGACTTTGCTACCACCGCTGAGAGAGTTGCTACTTTTTGGGATCTAGATTTAACTATCAGAACATTCCGTCCCAAGATCAAGGATTTAGAAGAAACAACATCAGCATCCTACACCATGTCAAGTAAGTGTGCATGTACATATGTATTTAATTATTTAGTATGAAATAAAAAATGAATACTTATCTGAGTTTTGTGTTTGTAGGTGCTGCTAAATCCTCATCAAAATCAGCCACCAGGTTCGGCATGGGAGATGTCGAAGGTATCATGTCTCCCCGATCCATCAAGAAAGAGCTGGCCGTAGGCCTAAGCCAAGTCGGGACCAAGAGCACCACCAGCAAAGCTAAACCTGGAGCCAGGAGGAAGAAGCCAGATGCGCTATCCAGTGACGTCCCTGGGATTGAACAGCATATCCACGATTTCATCTCCGAGGTAAGGATCATGGATCCTTCTTTTAAAGATACTTGAGCGTCATGAATTCTAACACTTTGCTCTCAACAGAAACTGGTTGAGATCCAGACCATCTAGAGCAAGCACCTCGCTGAGGCTGAGGAAATGGTGGCTATCTTCGTGCCATCAGTGCTGCCATGGAGAAGGAGAATGGTCACTTGGAGAAGTAGATCCTGGTGGGTGAAATCCAAGCCAACAAGGATCGGTTGAGGTCACAGAAGAGGCCAAGCTATTCGCTGCCATCGTGATTCTAAAGGCCAAACTTAAGATGGCAAAAGAGGCTACGGATCCTTCCTTCGACAGGGCTGAATGGGACACTGCTAGCTGGAGGCAAAGGCTGATGGTAGCGGTGCAGGTGATGAAGCAGCAAAGGAGTAGGCTGCATCAATGGGCAATGTTGAAATTTCTAGACGTGGCGGAGCCCATTTTATATGTTTTTTTGGTTGTTGGTGTTTTTATGGTGAACAATTCTGGTCTGTATTTGAACAATAGTTTTTAGGGTTAAGGATCACTGATCCTTTTGAACAATAGGGGGTAGCAAAGGTGGATGGGTCCTTCTGTTTGTGGAGGATGAAGCCCTTGATGCCTCCCGCCTTTATTTTCCTACACTTATTGACCCGTTAGTATGGACACCCTTTGCTGACCCAGGTGGTTGGGCCATGTTTTGCTGGTAGAAGCTTGGGTTAGCAATTTTGACAACCTTTAAAAAGGGTTTTTATAAATAAAACTTTAAGCTTTTGACTATCTTTGTTGTTACTTATCTTCAGTTTGAATATGTTTATGGTTGTATATGTCAATAAATTTCATAACATTTAGCTAAGAAATCTATAGGAGTTTGTCAAATTATATTCTTTAAAGATAGATATCATATGATCAAGGATCACATATCCTGTTGTCAAAGGGTTAGGGTAATATAGATAAGCCAGACATAAAGCAAATGCAAATTAAAGATCATACCAGCGAATCCAGGTTAGGATTCTATATCCTTAACACTTACAGTTGTGTCAACCAAAGCATAACAATTGATAGAACTTTAGGATTCAGGATCCTTAACAGTTAAACTTCGTAAACCTGTAACGGTATACAACTTGGGAATAAGCCATACATCTGATGAAAGAATCATTAATAACTGGGGGCAAGCCCAAATAACTGGGAACAAGCCCAAATAACTGGGGACAAGCCCAAATAACCGGCGTAAACTGGAGTATGGCCCAAAGTGGCATCTATCTGGAGTATGTCCTCAAACTGGGGACATGCCCAAAGTCTTGGAGAGGTGGCCAACCTCTAAATCCTTAAAACTAGATAAAATTGGATGTTAAGAATTTAACACCCTTTCCTCAGAAAATAAACAATAAATATGATATGCAAGAATTATTAAAATGTTACCAAAGAAAGGATCATATATCCTTTGAGGATCCTTCAACCTGAACTGAACATTAGAGCACTTAAGGATCCTTGATCCTTATATAAAATACTTCTTTAGGTGAATAGCATTCCAGGCTCTTGGCAGAAGATCACCATCCATCGTTAGTAAACGATATGCCCCCTTTCCAGCTTCAGCGTCGATAAGATAGGGGCCTTCCCATTTCGGTGCTAACTTGCCATCAGTAGGATTTATGGTATTTTGGAATGCTTTCCTCAATACCATGTCACCAAATGAAACCTTCTTACTCTGACATTTTTGTTGTAAGAACCAGCCATTCTCTGTTGATAACTAGCCAGCCTTATTCTTGCCAAGTCTCTAAGTTCTTCCACAGTATCCAGGTCTTGGCTAAGAGTCTCAGCATTTGCTTCAGAATCACGGATGCTTGTTCTGGCTGTAGGGACTACCATCTTTGTAGGGATCACTGCCTCAGCTCCAAAGACTAAGGAAAAAGGAGTTTGACCCGTAGCATTCTTGGGAGTTGTTCTATCTGCCCATAAGTCATATGGTAGCTCTTCAACCCATTTTCCTTTCTTTGATCCAAGCTTCTTCTTTAAATTGTTGATGATGATCTTGTTAGATGATTCTGCCTGGCCATTAGCTTGTGGGTGGACTGGTGTTGATGTTATCATCCCAATCCCCCGGTTGTCACAAAAGTTAGTAGTTCGATTCCCAATAAACTGGGATCCATTGTCACAAACTATTTCTGAAGGAATACCAAATCTAGTAATAATATTTCTTTTAATAAAGGATATGACTTCCTTTTCTCTGAATCGGGCAAAGGGTTCAGCTTCTATCCATTTAGAGAAGTAGTCTGTCATAGCCAACATGAACACTTTTCCTCCTGGTGCCTTGGGAAGCTTGCCTACTATATCCATTCCCCATCTCATAAATGGCCAAGAGGAGGATATAGGATGTAGAGGTTCTGCCGGTTGATGAAAGATATTACTGTGTCTCTGGCAAGCAACACATTTCTTCGCGTATTCTACAGCATCCTTCTTCATAGTGGGCCAATAATATCCTGTTCTAAGGATCCTTGAAAATAGTGCTCTTCCCCCAATATGATTCCCACAGTCTCTATCGTTAAAATCCTTCAGGACTTCTTGTATCTCTGGATCCTCAATGCACCTTAGATAGGGTCCTGCAAGAGATTTTTTATATAACATGTTATTTATAATGGTAAACTGGGATACCTTCATCCTGAATGCTCTTGGATTTTCCCCAATAGGGATTTCTCCATTCTGAATGTGTTTCAGAATTGGAAGAATCCAGGATCCTGAATTTGACTGCATATCATCATTGGGAACAACTGCAGCATCATCCACTATTTCCATTGCTTCATTCTCTTCAATTGCAGGAGTTAGTACGTGGATAATAGGTATCTTCACATCCTCAGACATCTTCAATGAGGATCCAAGGTTGGCTAGCATCAACCTCTACATTCTCTTCCCTGGGTACCTAAGTTAAACTGAAAAAAGCAAAACAATCTGCCAGTTTCTTGACTATCTCCGAATATTTGATTAGTTTTTCGCCTTTACAGCATAGGATCTGTTATAATGATTGGTAATCAATAAAGAATCTACAAATACTTGAAGATACCCGATCCTCATATTTTTAGCTAGTTGCAAACCTGCTATCAAGGATTCATATTCAGCCTCATTATTAGTGGTCTGAAATTCACATGCTATAGATTGGGGTATAATGTCCCCTGTGGCGATTTTAGTAGTAGGCCTAGTCCAGTTCCCATGACATTTGAAGCTCCATCTGTGAAGAGTGTCCAAGGATCCTTGG
Source organism: Scalesia atractyloides (assembly GCA_947069175.1). Classification (NCBI taxonomy): domain Eukaryota; kingdom Viridiplantae; phylum Streptophyta; class Magnoliopsida; order Asterales; family Asteraceae; genus Scalesia; species Scalesia atractyloides. The sequence goes on from CAMTDV010000030.1 coordinate 38,924,299, forward strand.
TCTCCTCAAGTTGTTGCACTTCTAATTCAGCTTCTCTTTGTAGATCACTACTGAAATCAGCCACAAAGTCAGCCAAAGCTTGGGATTTAATAGCAGTTTTGGGCCATACTTAATGTCATATGCACTAAGTTTAACAACTCATTTTTCCATTCTTCCTGACATCTCTGGTTTCCTGAGAACATTCTTAATAGGAAAGTTAGTTTTAACAACAATAGTATGCGTTTCAAAATAATGTCTTAGTTTAGTAAAATCCATGATTAAAGCAAGAATGAGTTTCTCTAAATGTGAATACCTGGCCTCAGCATCAAGTAGACTTTTACTTACATAGCATATCGGATGTTGTTGGCCTTCGTGATCCTTAACAAGGACCACACTTACTGCTTTACGTGAAACAACTAGGTATAAGGATAATGGTTCTCCATTTTCTAGTTTCATCGCCGGTGCTGAGGATAGGTAATCCTTGAGAGCCTGTAGAGTAGCTTCATGCTTTTCAGTCCACTCGAATTTCTTATTCTTCCTCAGAATATCATAGAAATCCTTGCATCTTTCTGAGGATTTTGAGATGAATCTATTCAAGGCGGCAATTCTTCCTGTCAATCTTTGCACATCCTTGGCATTGGCAGGAGACTTGATGTTCACTAAAGCCTTGATTTGTTATGGACTTACTTAATTCCTCTCTTGGTCACCATATATCCTAAAAATTTTCCAGCTTTGACCCTGAGATGGCATTTAGACGGGTTCAACTTCATGTTGTATTGGTCAAGGATATTGAATGCTACTTCAAGATCCTTCAGGTGATCCTCGGCTCTTTTAGATTTGACCACCATATCATCTATGTATACTTCCATTGTGTGTCCAAGTTGCTCCTTGAACATCATATTCACCAGCCTTTGGTATGTAGCACCTGCATTTCTTAAACCAAAGGGCATAGCAATATAGCAATATATGCCGGTGGGTGTTATGAATGTAGTATCCTCTTGATCAGATGGTTCCATCTGAATTTGCTGAAATCCAGATGAAGCATCCATAAAAGTTAACAATTCATGACCCGTCGTAGCATCCACCATGGAGTCAATGTGGGGTAAAGGGAAGGGATCCTTGGGATATGCCTTGTTTAAATCAGTAAAATCGACGCATACCCTCCACTTTCCATTTTTCTTTTGAACAACAACCACATTGGCTAACCACCTTGGATACTTAACCTCTCTTATCATACCTGCCTTTAGTAGCTTGTCTACCTCTTCTTGGATAATTGCATTTCTTTCAGGTGCAAACTTCCTCCTTTTTTGGTGAATTGGCCTGAAAGACCTGTCAATACCAAGCTTATGAGTAATGGTATCCTTCGAAATACCTGTCATATCTTCATGCTCCAGGCGAAGGTAGATTTTCTATGTTTCAGGAAGGATATTAGATCCTGCTCTATGTTCTTCTGGATCCCGGACCCTATATAGACCTTGGATTCAGGATCCTCTGGAACTAAGAGTATATCCTTGACGTCTTGTTCCCTAGCCTCCATGAAGTCTCTTGGAGGATACTATAATTGCTATGCCTCCCTAGACTTTGAAGCAGGTTTCATCGAGGAAGTGTAGCAATTCTTTGCTTCCTGCTGATCACTTTCTATCTTTAATATTCCCCATGGACTTGGAAGCTTGAAACACTAGTGATACGTTGATGGGACTGCCTTCATGTCGTGTATCCATGGCCTGCCAAGGATAACATTACAGCAAGATAAGCAATCTATTACACAAAATTTTGGATTGAATTCACTCCCTCTATGTAAATTGGGAGTTTGATGTCCCCCAATGTATTTTTGGTTTCCCCACTAAATCCCACGAGCACCGATGATCTTGGTATGATCTCGGATTCAGGGATGTTCATCTTTTTGAGGACATCCAACTGAATTAAGTTCACTGAACTCCCTCCATCTATAAGGATCCTGCGAACAAAATGATTATAAATAAATAAAGTAATGACAAGACCATCATGATGAGGATCCTGAATGTCTACACGATCCTCCTCATCAAAGGATATCACTTTTTGCTGCGTTAGGGTAGATGTTCGAACTGGCCTCTCCCCGTTCTCCATCTTCGTCTCCTGAGCATGCCTTTTAGCTGCTGAAAATGAAGTTCCACATATATCAGAACCACCGAAAATAAAGTTAATGATCTGAGCATCTGCTGGCGGTGGAGGAGCTCTTACAGGAACTTTCTCAGTATCTTGGATCCTTGAATGGTTCCTTCCCAGTAATTCCTTCAAATATCCTTTGCTAAGAAGATAGCCAATCTCCTTCCTCAACGCTACACACTCATCAGTAAGGTGGCCAAAATCCTCATGATAAGCGCACCACTTAGATTTATCCTTAGTAGCTCCAAGTTTATCAGTTTTCCTTGTCCATCTAGCCTTGTCACCTAAATTCTGCATAGCAAGTATTAGTTCATGATTATCCACAGAAAAACAATACTCAGATATTGGGGGATAAACCTCATCGTCTTCGTCTTGTTCAACTGCATTCACATTGTGGTTGTCATGTTTAGAGTATGACTTGGATCGATTATTCTTAAAGAATGATCGTTGCTTTTCCTGTTTCGAGGATCTGAGAGTCTCTCCTGGATCCTTTTGTCATCCTCCAAACGAGTGAACCTTAACGCCCTGTTTCTCACTTCATCTAAATTCTTGCAAGGTGTCATAACAAGGTCATCATAGAATGAGGAATCCTTAAGCAAGCCCATTTTGAATGCCTCCACGACAGTGGCAATGTCCAAATTAGGAATTTCCAAGGATTCTCAACTAAACTTAGTGATGTAATCTCTTAATGATTCATCACGGCCTTGAGTTATTCTATACAAATCACTAGTTAATCGTTCAAAAGTTCTATTACATGAAAATTGATTATTAAACAGGTTAACTAAGTGAGAAAATGAAGTAATTGAGTAAGGAGGAAGACTTAGCAGCCATTTGAGTGTTGATCCAGTGAGTGTGGATCCGAAGCCCTTGCAAACGCAGGCTTCCTTTAATTTTTCTTGAATGGGATTGATCTCCATTCTTTCCCGATATTGTGCCACATGCTCTGCCGGATCAGTTGTACCATCGTACAGCTTCATGTTGGGGGTCTGAAAGCGTTTTGGTATCTCAGCGTTGCATATAGGAGGTGCAAAACGAGACACCTGTGACTTCCATCTGGGATCTCAGGAATTGGCTTAACCACTCCTGGGACGCTGGATATCATATCCTTAAGCTTCTGGAGCTCCCGTTCCATAGCGTGATTGATACCTGTATCCTGCATGAAACCATAGTTAGTGCCAAAAGATGTATTGACATTGTTACCTCCTGATTGGTTTGGAAGTGGTATGCCAGAAGTATATCCAAAGCTGGACACTTCAGGTGTAACAGTTGGACCAGATGAATAGGGATGAAGTCCCCTTTGTGAACTTCAGAATCCTTGAATATCTGACTTCCTGAAGATCCTTGATCCTGGAAGGCATTAGGTCTAGGATACATGGGTGCTGACGGCCTTGGAGGATACTGCTTGGATCCTTGAATCTGAGGGGAAGATCCATGAACCTTGTCCCAAACAGAGGATCCTTAGAAAAAAGGATCCTTGATCCTTTGGTGCAACTGTCTCCAAATATCCTCCTGAGCCGAGATAGCCTCATTGATGTTGATTTGAGGATCCATAAGGTTGGTAATGAGATGCTTGTGGCTGCGTTATTGCCAATGATCCATGCTGCAATCCTGAGGATCCCTGATGCTGAACACCAAAAGCCTTGGAATGCTGAATGGTTGTTGCTGGAGTGGCGAAATCAAACGACCTAGGCATCAATGGAGAGTGATCCTCCACTGATCTCTTCTGTTTCTTGATCTCATCAATTTCATGAAGGACCCTTTGGTTAGTTTTGTCCTGCTGTTCCATGTATCCTTTCATCTGCAAAATCAAAGGAGACAGATCATTGTTAGTAGGTGTAGAGGATGAAACAGTGGAAGCCTTCGAGAAAACTAGTGTTGGCTTCTTCTGAGCATTATCAGCACTCCTCGCCGGTGCAGGGGGAATGGGAGGCAATGATGCACAAGTTTGAGATGAGGTAACCTCCGGCATGGCATTTGAAGTTGATTTTCCTTGAGAAGCCATGTGATTGATGGAAATGAATAGAAATGAATGAAATGAACGAAATTTTTAGAATTGAAGCACCGATTGCCCAACGGTGGGCGCCAAACTATTTTGGTCAAAAATCTGATTAAGGATAATGTAACAAAACTTTGAATGTGAGGTTGAGTGCTTGGTTAAACGAACAAATGTATGAACAAATATCAAAAGTAAATGACAATGAACACAATGATTTATACGAGGAAAAAGCCCTTGATCAATGAATGATCTCCGGCATAAAAAACCTCGGGTGATGGAAACTACCAATCACCAACTATATTGAGCTACAAAGATTACAACTTTGGAAATACTGAGCTTGTTACAATGAGAATTCTAATGTGTGTTGGAAAGAGAGAGAGAGAGTAGCAATAGTGTGTATGCGAATGTGTGTTCGATCAGATTGTCCTTGTTTATCAAGCTCAATATCCCACTAAATATCTAGCTAATCTAATCAACTAACTCTCCGAAATCCATGCAAGCTCCCCACGTTCACATGTAACGGTCATGGCTTCACTCACACGTGCTGGAATAAGAGCATATTCCCCTTGATTCTCGGTGACTTAGTCTACGATTACCTGCAAGCATAAGCTGAATGCACATAGAACAATTGTTAAAAGCATAAACATTAGTAAGGATACTTGATCCTCAGATTCCCTCCATCATCCGTTAAGGATCCATGATCCAGGTTCAGTCTCAGGATGGATGATCCTTGGCATAAAATCCATGCCCTAACAGGAAGTACCAGCGGCGTATCATATCACACACGTCTCGTCCTTTAAATCACTTATCAATTACCATCAAATAATGTCTTGTTTAACTAATGTCAAATGTCATGTGTAAACAATGTCTAATGTTAAGTATAAACTATGTCTTGTATGGCAAGTAAAAAGTGTTTACTCAAACCATATGCATAATCCCCTGTATAGTTAATTATCTTGTACAAAACAAGGTCTTTGAATAAACAAATGTTTAGATCAAAAGTTATGTTTTGAAAACCATTGCTTTTATCGATATGAACATTTATCAGACTTGTTTATCGCATACATTCAAGCCTTGAGATTGTCGGATAAACCCTTATAAAAATGTAATCAAATTCTGTCATTCCCTAACACTTCCAAACAAGCCTCGGAAGCGGGAACGGGATTTGTCAAGTCCTATGGTACCATTACATACTACCAGTCGACGTGATCCTTGTTAATGAATCTATTATTGTCCTGTTAAACATACCAAATGTCATTTTCAATGTAAGCATGTCATGAAAATGTTTGAAAACTATAAACTAGGCATACTAAGTCAATATGCCAAGTAAAAATGTTTTTATTTTTATTTTTGAAATAGGGTATTAAATGTACTATGTAACAAAACATGTATAATGTCATGAAAACGGAAAGTAAAGTTATGCACATATGCTTCACCCCAAAACATTTGAAAAAAGTAAAAAAAAAAGGACTATGTACTCACCTTTGGGTGCGTTTTTATGTGTTAACACAATCCCTCAATTTGTTTATTCGTCCTAAATTAAGTAAGAACGATTTAATAATCAAACAATATATTACAAAATTCCTAAGTTTCTCCAATACTTAGGATTTTCACATAACTTTGAGATTTTCTTGAAAAGTCTTTGTTTTGATTATGTTGACATATGTATATATATATATATGTTCATATGTATTAAGATTTTCGCGACTTGAACGATTTTAGTGGTGACCCTCAATATGTTATATCCGTTATCACACTCTTTTATAAGCAATATATCTACGATTTGTGCGTCGTAATATATATATATACATAAACGTGAACATATAAACAAATATCGTAATACACGTATTTTTTAACTTATATATTATCATTATTAAAGCATTCATACATAAAATAACTCATCAAGTTAATCTATGTATCATTTTCATGCTCGACAAACAAGTTACACATATAACGTGGTATTCACCTAGCATAGTTTAAACTCCAACTATCATGTTATCACCTAGCATATCACATAACATATTCCTATAATCACATATCACATCATATTATACCAAGTTTACTCTTGAACAATCCATGTTTGTGTACATTGAAATATGCGTATTTAGCGTTTTCGGTATCGTTTTCAGGCGTCGGAAGTCGCGTATGACCAACCAATCAACAAAGATACTTAATATAAGTTAAAATACTTATTTTTATATCAAAAATATCTGTTTACTTATTGATCTAAAACAGTTTTATAAAAATCACTTAAAAATCCGATTTTTACCGTTTTGACTTGATATTTTAACACAACACATATTATCTACTGATCAAAACTATATTTTTATTGATATATATTCAGGTCTCATAAATAGCACAAAAATCATGCAAATGTCACCCGATTTACTACTTTTTAAGCCCATAATACAACATGAAAAGCCACCAAGTTAAGTCATAATTTTTGTAACTTCAAAACATATCATATAACTTTATTTTTCATGTTTACTTACTGATTTGAGTGAACATTCATCATATCATGCACAAATCATCAAACACTTACATTTTAACTATCATTCAAGAACATGCAACAAAATTCTCAAACACCACTAGTAATTTTCGGCCATTTACTTATTCATAAAACAAATATTATTTCAAGAAATTCTAAGTTACTTTCATTCACATATTTCATACATATTTCATGTGCGTGTCACTTAAATCATTCAAGCAATTATCACAACCAAGTACTATCAAAGATCAAACTTAATCCCAAATACATGTACATATATATATATATATATATATATATACACGGTCATACATACACATGTATATATTTCCATTTTTATTTTGTGTAAGAACCCATTTCTTTTTAGTTCCAAGTTAGTGTTAAATCCAAGAACATGAGAAACTTTTTACTATCATCTTCATCACCATGAATCAAGAACATTTTTAAAAGAGATGGTTTTATACCTTACAAGATTCAAGTGGGTTTTTGAATGAAAATGATGATACAAAGCTTGGTTCTTGCTTGAAACTTCTTGGAATCACCTTTAAACCTTTATATAAACTTGAAATCACCTTGAAATGCTTTTGAATCTTCAAGAAATGGTTTTAAAAATCCGAAATGGGTGTGTTATGGACGGTGTTCGGCTGAATTTTTTGCAAGAGAGAGAGAGTTTTGATTTTGTTTTATGATTTGCCTTGGATTTGTGGAAGATTATGTTGGAATTTCAAAGATATGAAGATTTGGAAGATTGCTTGCATTTCAACAAGTGGCATGGATGTGTGAGAGGTGGGATCTCTCTCATATACACATGACACACACACATATATATGCATATCATACATATATATGATATAATTGGTAAAAATAGGTATTTAACTGGATACCGGGTATTTTATCTAGCGTTTTAATCCTGTTTTAAGGCGTTTAAAATTATTTTTATCACTCTATAAAATTAAACTCACACAAATATTACTGAAAAATATTTTATTTGTCTGGACTGGCAGCGTTGCCCGTATTTGGTAGTATGTGCGTTGTGTTGCGCAGTACGCGCTTAAATTTTCAAAAATAGGGATTTTAAGCGTTTTAATTTATTTTTCCTCACGAAAATGATTGAATATATTATTTTAATCATAACGGACTATTTTTAGGATTTTAACATTAATCGGGCAGTCACCAACGTTCGTTTCACATTTTAATCGTTACGCGATAAGCGTTTATCTTAAAATTGCTAACATAATTTCTATAAATTTAAATTTATTAACACATCAAATAACATCAAAATACATCAAATTTAATATAATTTTCCTTTTTATTTAATCATAACGCGTGTCACGCTAGTACAGGCCCAAAATATCCGGGTGTCACAAAAATGTTATATGACACAGGCCCAAAACAATTAAGCAAGCCCAAACAAAAGCTAGTGTGCGGTCCACACTTGAGTGTGCGGACGACACATGGTCATGCGAGGGCAAATGTGACAATTCAGATTGGAACAGTTAGGGTAATATGGTAAATTCTAGACAGGTCGAACATTAGTTCAGGCAAAGAGTCAACCGCAAAGTCAAGCTTGGTCAACTTTACACTATGACCCACACAGTGGTAATAACCCATTGTGCGAGGGGTAATATCGTCCATTTCTAGAGTGCACTAGGGGCAAAAAGGTCGTGCGGTTGCCCTTTCCCAGTGCGTATATCCCACGCGTCGTCACCAGTCATCTTTTCCAACATTCAACCACAGTTTCTAGCCACAGTTTCAAGATTCCGATCATTCTGCACTCGCTTAACACACTAAACTCCTTCTAATTTTATCAATAATCATCATTCATCACTATTTTCTTCAAAATCCTTTGTCTATTCAAGGATCTCAACAACTTTGATTGCCTGTAATCAAGTTAAATCAAAACAGTAACACACTAACCTTTTGATTTTCCTTTTGGATTCGACGTTATCAACAAGAGTAATTTGTTCTTGATTATCAGATCGATGAGTAAGATGAATAAAGAAAACAAGGTGTGTGATAACTGTAAATGATGAAGAAAGTTAATGCATCCATCAAAAAGTTGTTTAAAATCCCCTTTTCAAATTATTGGGCCCACCAAGTGTGTGTTGGACCAAAACAACTATCATTACCTCTGTTTGGATTTTGTGGGACCCACCAAGTGTGCGGTGGGCCCAGCTTGAATCCCGATACCAAAACAACTTCAATTTTGTAAAAACGAGTATTGCACGGTCTTTCAAAATACTTGAAGAGGGCCACATTTTTAATACTAAAAGTATGCACACAATAATAAAATTAATTATAACCAAACACACACACACATTTGTTTGCAGGCACTTTTCTCACGGGATCAAATCTCGGTGTTTCAGACTAGACTACACTTATCAACACTAATTTACTTTGGGTGATCCGAACGATTGCTAGTGTGTTTGTCCAATTGTAAGTCCACTTAAACTTATCTCCTTAGGCATTTTTCATATAACGGTCTGCAACTAATTTGTCTTATTTTCGGTTTAATTAATATGAATGCTCAAATAAATCACAATCAAATCCTGGAATTTTAATCAGAATACACTATCATACATGAAGTTTCCCTACCACATATTTTCACAAGCGTGTTCTAGGTTCTGGAACCTTGACTAGGACTGGGTTGAAAAGAGAACATAATAGATAATTTGCAAAGATGGATATAATATACAGATCAAATGAGTTTTCTCAGTTTGATATATGTTTGTTGGTGCATATGTCTGTTGCCTTTGTCATTACACGAGAACGAGTCTGGAATCCAAGAGGGAGTCTTTTGGTGCTTAATGTCTATAGAATAGTCGTGTATCGGGTTTGTATAGAATAGGTGAAACGAGGCGTATTTAATAGATTTTAAAGCCAAGTTCGCTTGAGATGGAACTTGAGAAGTCAAGTTCGGCCGAACTTCAGAAGTCAAGTTCGGGCGAACTTACATCCTCTCACTAGCGAACTTGTGCATCTATAAATAGATGCCTTGTGATTTCATTTGTGAGAGTTGGAGATTTTGGCACAGAGACGGCGAAGCTCTGTCGGATCCGGATCTTGAATGTATTGAACTTTAGATCAATGAAAACAACTATTAGACAAGTAATTCTTGTTATTTGATTAACTTGTCATCAGTTTCTGCCTAATCGGACAATAGATAACAAATTTAGGTTCCCGAGCTGTTAGTGGACGTTCCTACAAGTGGTATCAGAGCCTAGATACCTGAATTTGTTGAAATCAAGACAAGAATCTCTCTATTTCATCTCCATTCTTCTATTTTTCTTCACTTTTGATCAAAAACGAAGAATTCACGGTCAAATTCTGTCCAATTTTGAATATGTCATGTTAAACACATTCGTGATAAATCCCTGAGAGTTTGGACATCAAAGTCAGAAGATTTGACATCACAAAGTTTCAAAAACCATGTTTTTGAAACAAGCCATGGCCAAACTTAACATCAAGTTCGATCGAACTTGATAAAAATCTTACTGATTTTCATCAAGTTCGACCGAACTTGATAGGTTTTTCAAGAAGTTGGACCGAACTTGAGAGGTATTTTAGAATTTTTGCACAAGTTCGACTGAGCTTGAGTAAATTGTTTGTTTTTCTCACGCAAGTTCGCCCGAAATTGATAGTAATCTTGAAAATTCACCTAAGTTCGACCGAAGTTACCCGTTCTTGATAAGCTTTCACAAGTTCGCTCAGAATCAGAATTTTTATCCAAGTTCGACCGAACTTGGGTATAAACTGAATTTTTTGTCTGTCAACAACAAGTTCGACCGAACTTGCTTGTTACTAATCAATTTCCAAGTTGTTTTTGATCATATTCTCAGATAATCCATCAGATTGTCAAAATGGAAGATTTCCACAACGTATTCATGTCACAAGTAGCTTCATCATCAAATGCTAATACTCTTGTGGCGAACCAGATGAATATCGACAACGAAGTGGGTACTACTCAGAAACCACCGAAGCTAATGAGTATAGATGAGTTTGAAGGATGGAAGGAAAATTTTGTGAATTGGATACAAGCAAACCAATTCGGCAGCTGGGTTACAGTTGAAGATGGTTACAAATGGCCAAAGAATGAACGTGATCAAGATTTTCCGTTGAACAAGTTCTCACCAAACGACAAAGCAAATTATGTCACGGAGAAGAAAATGATTATCTTGATTCAACAATCAGTAATGGAAGATATTTTGATATTGTTGCCAGAGTTTACCACTTCACAACAATTATGGCAATCTCTTTGTGACAAATTCAAAGGCAGTGATGAAATGATCAAGAGCAAGAAGGCCTTAATTAAGAAAGAATTTGAAATCTTCACGATGATCAAAGGTGAAACTATGAAGCAAATGATTGATAGATACTGTCACCTTATGGTCCAGATGTGAAGACATGATATCAAAAGATCTAACAAAGAACAAATCGAGAATTTGGCTGATGCACTTCCAGAAGGAGAATGGACGATATATCTGACGATTCTGAAAAATAGTCCATCTTGGAGACACTTCAAATTGTCATCTTTCATTGAGAAGTTAGAAGGTCATGAAATGGAGCTGATAAAAATAGCGAAATCCAAAAACGCTAATGTTATCCAAGATGTAGGTGTCTATTACAAAGGAGGTATTCAAGATACTCCAATTCAAAGTCAGAAAATTCAAACGGCCTTTAGTGCAAATGCAAACTCTTCTCCGAATCAAAGTTCTCCTTATGCTGATTATCCAAGTTCTAGTTCAAGCCCTTCATTTCAAATTCAGAACAGCCAAGCTGGTTCTGACTCGAATATTTTCCAGTACAACATTGCCGTAGATTTGAAGAATGTATTTCCTGAAAAAGTGGCGAAACAACACATCGTACTTCTTGCTACTGTTCTTGAATCTTATGAAGGACTTTTTGCTGAAAGATCGGTAATCCGGAAATGACTGCCGAGGATTACGATCAAGTGGATGAAGAAGAGTTAGAACTCATGGATATCAAGTGGAGTCTTGCGTCTATCATTCGAAGAGTTACGAAATTCGTGGCGCTTACTGGGAGGGATATTGGTAATTCAAGCAACACGCTTGGATTTGACAAAACAAAAGTCACATGCTTCAGGCGTCGACAAAAGGGACACTTCAAACGCGAATGTAGCAATCAAGAAGCAAGTGGAAGCCAAAATCCTTTCGATAGCAGCATTGATTACTACAATAGAGCTCTTCAATACAAACCATATCCAAAGAAGACACAAGTTGATATTGAAGAAAAATCTTTAAAGAAAACTGAACAAGCTCTTGTTGCTAATCAAGAAGAAGATGGATTTGACTGGAACAGATTGGCAAGAAAACTGGAGTTGCGATGATGGCTGAGGTTATGGAAGATTCCAAAGCGTCAGATGTTGATAATGTTCTGGAAAATGCAGCTAATGAAGAGGAGATTGCAAATCTCGAAAAGCAGAAAACAGAGGAAGCTGAGAAGGTAAAAGCTGAGGTAAGAATGTCTGAAAAGGAAGTTGTGAAAGTTGTGGAGGTTGAAAAACCTTGCACAAAGTGCACAAGTTCTTCTGAACCATGCCTTAATAAGGTAAAAGTCTTAAGAGAATTAACTGAACATAATGAAACTTTTCGTTATGATTACAGAAACATGAAAGAAGCTTATGACAAGATACAAGGCAAATATAAAAATGTCGAAAAAGCTAATCTTGAACTTGGTGCTAATGAAAAAAATTTTAAGAGCCACAGTACTTGATAAACAAAAGGCAATTAACATGTACATTAACACAATTGCTGAAACAAAAAGAGAGCTTCATGCTATGAAAATTGAAACTGAACGGGTAAGCCAATTTCTAAAATCTTATACCAATAATGCTTATGTTATTGATCACATTTTACCTATGATTAAGTCGGAGGAAAATGGTGAAAAATCAAAATGTAAAGTGTACGGAAATGTTCCTCCACCACTTCTTGAAAATTACTGTTGCAAGAAAGATGATGAAGTTGAAAAGGCATTTAACATTCTTCTTTTGTCAGAAATGAGAGATGAATTGCCTGAGAACATTGACGTGGACTTTACAAAATCAAACGGTGACACTAAAGCGGTTGTAAATAATGTGGTGAAAAATGTTTTAAGAAATGATTCTGATGAAAGTTCAAACAGTTCTTGTTCACAGTCCGAAAGTGACGATACATCTTCAGAAAGTGATCTATGTGATGATCCTAATGTTGTATTATACAAGATTAAGGAATCTGATAGATTGTACTTTGAAGAAAGTTTTCCGATTCGGAATGTAAAAGAAGATCAACTTGATAAACTGTTTAAACTTGTGGAAGTTTCATCAGATGATCTCGAGAAAAATGAAAAGAAGTTTTATTCTAAACCGAAACGGAGTTTTAACAATTACCGTAGAAACGGTGGTGATTTTCCTGAGAACAGGAGAGCGGGTTTAGGTTTGGAAGAAGCTGAAGATGAATTGAAGAAGAATCAGAAGTCAACGTTCCAGGAATATAAAGGTAAAAATATAAAGTTTGTGTATGGAACGAACACGGTTCGAGAAGAAAGCTTGATATGTAAGAAATCAAACGATGATTTCAAGAAAGAAAAGGAACTTCGGGACAAGGCTAAGACCAAGTCCACAAGTGGAGTAAAACCCACTAGTGGAAATGTTCATGATACTCGGACTTGCTTCAAATGCAATGAAGTTGGTCACATTGCTCGCAAGTGTCCGAAGTCTAAGCCTGTGTATCCCCGAAGAAAAGAAGTTTCAAGAGAGGTAAAACAAAAACAATCTGAAAATGATCAAAACAGGATTGTAAAAAGACACGGTGACTTAAAAGAAATGAAATGTAATGTTGAATCCAATCTTGAAATAAAACCTAAAAATGAATCAAAATTTGAAAATTCCTTTTTTCAAAAAGGAGAGACTTCAAAGTCAAACAACGATTCTAGGTTTTATATCAAGAAAGCTAGAGTTAATTCTCAAGCATGGATTGCTAAAAAGAAATCACCTGAAAAATTAAAGATTGTTTGTAATAAAATTGAAAATGTCAAATCAATCAAGAAAGATAAAAGTAAAGTTGATTGTGAGTTTGAAGGTTGTGATATTGAATATGCTTATCAAAGAGTATACGAAAGTGATTACGAAGAGGTGTATGAGGAGGTATATCCAAAATCCAAGACCAAGAAGGCGTGGGTTGAACTTTTTAACTAAATCCTTTCATATGCAGGAGTTTCAAGATCTACTTGATCAAAAGTTGATTCTGGATTGCGGAGCTCCATATCATTTTAACTTATCCAGAAATGTCATATCTTTGTCATTTTGAGAGAGAGTAGTTAAGAAGAAAAGTTTTTGAAATTACAAGTGGTTGTTAAAAAGGAAAATTTTGAAAAGTCAAAATTATGAAAATCCACACCGTTGAACAGAAAAACTGATTTCAAAGTTCTTACAAGTTTAAACTACTTTTATAACTGGTAAATGAGTTTAGTGATTGTTTGTTAAACAGTTGCAGATACATGATTGAGAAAAAGGATCGGACGACGAGGTCACGGGATCCGCATTGGTTTGTTATATTTTTAGAAGAATTTCTTTAAATCTAAAATCCAAAAAAAATATGTTTTTGATTTTAGGGGGGATAAGAAAATTTAAAAAAAAAAATGTTGAAAAATAAAAAACATATGAAAAAGTTGAAATTCAAAAACATTGAAAAATTCAAAAAGTACAAAAACATGAAAAAGACAGAAAGAATTTTGTTGTCAAAAAGGAAATGATAGTACATCAGTGGACTATCACAGTATCCTAAAGATCTGTAAAATTTAAAAGTGATAAGCAAGTCTTACTGTGGATGTGTCGATAGACTTTACACGCTCAGTAAATTGTTTCCGAGATATAAATTAAATTTTACAACTGTTTAATCTTGTGGTTTAACACATCTTGGATATATGGACTTAGTACTCCGAAATTTCAATTGAAGGGTTTCCTGATTCTGAGATACGAGGTCTTTATAGATAGTTGATATATGGGGTATTATACAAGTTCTTCTGATTTTGCGGAAGCAATAGCCTAGAACTTCTATAATGCTTTTCCTAAAAACCCCAAATAGCATGCAAACTTGAAAAAATCAAAAGATCTAATCATTTGCAATGCTGAAAAGATTCCTTAAGTGGAACACTCCTGAAAGACGAGCCTTCATCTCTTTGTCTATACGGTAGTACTAACCTGAGCTCTCAAGGTCTCGCACAACCCAGATACAGATATCAATAATGCTATACTCACCTGTAAGATGAAATCTAGGGAATCTGGATTCAGGAGTATATTCAAGAAGTGGGAAACACGGTTAAGTCAAGTTTCATAAATCATATCTAACATATCTTGGAACAATTGAGAAACGTGATGAAGTTTAAGTGGACAAACATATCAACAATCTAAGGTAAACAAGTTTAAAACTTAAAGTCTCAAAAAGGTCAACGGTATTGGTGATATGTCTCAAACAAACTGATATGATCCTTAGACGCAAATTCACAAAAAATATGTCTGTAAATATGTTTGTACATAGTTTACTTTACTTGTTAAAAGTTCTGTAAATACTTTACTTACTTTTAAATCCAAAAAGATTTTCAATGAGCCAATTTCGGAGAACGGATCATCAAAGTCTGGTAAGAAAAAGTTCATTAATTTGAAACTTTAAAATTGACAAAAACATCAGTTGTTCACAACTGGTTTAGTCAAGGTCATTAACTTGGACTTGGTTGACATATTTGGTTAATCAAGGTCATTAACTTGGACTTGATCAACTAAGTGGATTTTCACAAATCAAATGATAAAAAATGTGAAAAAAATGAAGGTTTTAAACGTAAAATGTTTCAAGTCATTAATTTGAACTTGAGATAATTGAAAAATGAAGATTTGAAGTACAAGTTTTGTACAAGTGGTATGGAATACATGTGGTACAAAATTTTCAAAGTTAGAATCTGAAATGTTTATTTGAATTCCCATGTACTTTGAAACAGGAAGTAAAGTTTTAGGGGGAGGAGGATGAAACATGATTGAAGATAAAGCTCAAAGCTAGGGGGAGCACAACTCACAGCAAGGGGGAGCTTGGAGATTAAAGTTTTAGCAAGATTAAATTGAAGAAAAGAGATTTTGAAGTTCATAAAGTTTAATGCTTATTCAAGGAGAAAGATAAAGACTCAAGAACTTATTTGTAGTTTGATGATTACAAGGTGTTCAAAGAAGACTATGATACTTGAAGACTGACGAGGATGATTGTTGTCAAAAGATGTCTATGAAAGTAGATGACTGCGGCAACATCCAAGGGGGAGTCTGTTGGTGCATATGTCTGTTGCCTTCGTCATTACACGAGAACGAGTCTGGAATAAACGAGAGTTTCTGAAGACCGAACAAGACAAAGTGGATATCCAAGAGGGAGTCTTTTGGTGCTTAATGTCTATAGAATAGTCGTGTATCGAGTCTGTATAGAATAGGTGAAACGAGGTGTATTTAATAGAGTTTAGAGCCAAGTTCGCTTGAGATGGAACTTGAGAAGTCAAGTTTGGCTGGACTTGACAAGGTCAAGTTCGGGCGAACTTATATCCTCTCACCAGTGAACTTGTGCATCTATAAATAGATGCCTTGTGATTTCATTTGTGAGCGTTGGAGATTTTGGTACAGAGACGGCGAAGCTCTGTCGGATCCGGATCTTGAATGTATTGAACTTTAGATCAATGAAAACAACTATTAGACGAGTAATTCTTGTTATTTGATTAACTTGTCATTAGTTTCCGCCTAATCGGACAATAGATAACAAATTTAGGTTCCCGAGCTGTTCGTGGACGTTCCTACAATGTTTTTCGGGTTTCTTTTGGGCACTAGAGGGCCTCTTTCGGATGTAATTGATCTATAGTGCGACAACGTACAACTAGGTCTTTGCTTATGCAAAACAGAAGCTGATGTTGCCTAGCACCTCCAGATCTTTGCTCACGTAAAACAGAGGAGATACACTAGTTGGTGAGAAAAGATTTCAGAACTACAACAAAATTGTGTGTATCGGGATGTCACACACGTATTCAAATAGTCATGTCCTAATTCCAAGTGACGTTCTTTCCTAAGGTCATAGAGTAATTTAGTGTTCTGCACAGAACCAGTCAAAGTGTGCAGCCATCAGGATAAAGCCTGCCAACATAGTGCTCTAGAGTCAGACCATTTCAATAATGGTCTTACATGAATCAGCCTTAATCCACATAGTGAAAATTCATTTCATTTCCTGGGTTATATCAGAGGCTTCACAAAATCTGTTTTTGAGATTTTGAATTTTTAATATTTTTTTATTTTTCTGAGAGACAACATCCCCCTAAATTTTTGCTTAAAATTGAAAATATAAAGAATAAACGAAAAACAATTTTAAGAAACAAATTTACAGAAACGAGGAAAAATATTTTTGTGTGACCACGTTCAACCCTTGAATTCGACCATTTTTAGCAGTTCAAGAAAAGTAGTAAAAACGTGCTCGATTAAGCGGTTTTGTGAACAAATCCACGTGTAACACCTCGGAAATTTGTGTCGATTTATATGATGACACGTGTCCATTCCTAATAATTTGGACGAGAGGGACTAATTTTGCCATTTTATTGAAGGACTAAACACGTCAACATACCAATTTTAGGCCTCTGAGTGACTCTCACGGACCGTAACCAGTAGTGGTTACGGACCATAAAAAGGGAATAAGCTTTGTTGCAGACAATTGCGGACCGCAAGGCTTAATCCTTACGGTCCGTAACCAATTCAAACCCGGGGAAAGTAGAAAGCCATACGGTCCGTAAGGGACTGCCAATGGCAGTTTTGTTTGGAGGTCAAGGCATTCTAGCATGTTGCCACCTTTCTCGAAATTGTGCCACTCTTGCTCAGGTTACCACCTCAAAAACACCTGGACACATCCAACAATAGTCTCTACAAGTATAAATAGCAAGCATGATCAACTCATTCCTTTGCTCATTCCTCAATTCTTTCTCTCTATCACTCTTGGAAGTTCCTGACTTGAAACGAGCTTCCCTCTAAGTTCTAAACATTCTAAGGATCACAAGTAAGTGTTCCTTTCCAGCTCTTTTCATTTTTATAGGCTTTTATAAGCCGAAAGTCTAGCAAATTGACTTTTACTTTGACTTTTGGTTTAGACCATTATGGTCCAGCCATTGTTCAAATTAAACATGGCTACGTGATCGTAATAAGGTAGGTGATAATCCATCAAAAGGGCACCCCATGAAAATCATGTTAAGTTGGTCAAATGACGGGTCAACGTATTGTTCTTTAAAAGGTCAAAAGTCCATTTTGGTAAATATTATAAAATGATCATATGTATGTTATAAATCATGTTTTGACGCTTAAGTAAGTTGTTAATTAATATTAGAACATGTATAAACATGTTCAGCCCGTCATTTCCAGTTTTAGTGTCAGTTCGCAACCGAAAGTCGCAAAGTTTGACTTCTGCTTTGACTTTCGATTCTGACTCGATTTAGATTAGTTTGCTACTGATTTAAGGTTGCATTATGATTATATTATAATATAGGATAACCCTCTGAGGTTACACTACTTAATCATAATTAGATTCTGAGTTTATATGCAAGTCCTTATAGTATGCCTAACTTTGACCAAAATGCCCTTTTTGCTTAGAATTTAGTTTTAATCAAGAATGAACTTGCATATGCCTTACCTACTACTATGTTAATATATTTAACATATTTTGATGTTATGAATCTGTTCATAACCTGAATTATGATTATATTCATAATTTTGGCTATAATATGACTAAAACGCCCTTTTGGCGCATAGTATTGTTTTTAACCATAACTATCAATCAAAGCATATATCCTACTGATGTTAAATCATAATTAGAGTATTTTCACAAAGGATACCTGATCATAACTCAGATTCATTGCAAGTTCATGTATTATGTTACATAATGACTAAATTGCCCTTAAGGTGCACATTTTTTTATTTTTAAAATATAATTGAGCATATAAGTTGTTAACCTACTGATGTTACAACTTATTTAAAGTATATTGGCATATAGAACTTGTTTATGACTTGTTCGGTTACCCGGTATCGTTTATATGCGTACGGTTAAGCTTATGTAGTCCGTTTAATTAAGTTTATCGAAACAGGTCAAAATCCTATTATTTTTTTTCAAATTCCAGAATGTATATTGTTTACCCTTATTATACAAGTCCCTATACTTTTGGGGTTTAAACCACATTCTATTCTGGTCATCGCTTAATCAAGCTTATTGTACTGTTTTCATTGATTTAAGTTAACCGGTCTAAGTCTATGACTTAAATAGGACCCGTTGACATTCTAATTGGTTATTAATACCATTCATTCCAGACTAGAGCCTTTGGTAGATTGCAACCGAGCTAGTTAAATTGATTTCGGCTGTGCTTATTATATTTTCTTGCACTGTAAGACTTATTTAAGCCAGGTAAACACTCTTAACTATTTTCCTTATACGGGCTTGGGATACGGTATATTATTACCGCATGGTCGGGTATGAGATTAATGACCTATGCGTCGTGTAACCCTTGTGCCAAAATATCGGGTTTCAAAAACTTTTTTTCTTTGAAGGCTTTCCGATAACTGATACTTAAACATAACCCGTTTAACATAACGTATGCACCAGGATGAGGAAATAGGCTAAACATACCCTAAATATCCTTTGCATAACTTAGAAATAAGTTTTGAGGGGTTTGGCATGTAAAAAACAATCCTATTCGATCACAAGGACTATTTATGACAAACTACGAAAGTATGCCGATTCTCGTAGCGACGCACACTCCGGAACTATGACACAAGCTTAATATGCCTTAAATACCCTATACATAACTTGGAAATAAGTTTTGAGGGTTTCGGTATGGCAAAAACACTTTATTGTAACTCCAGGGACTATTTTGCAAATTCTGCGAAAGTACGTCGATTCGCGTATTTCTTAATACGGAACACGTACGTACATCCAAAAATTTTTGCCATCATTAAAATATTTCACTTTAATGATTGGAATGCAAAAATATCATTCGTTACGCAATTACGGTCGTTTACGTGTTAATTAAAGCGTTCTTCGTAATTAATCGAAAACGCAGCCGTACAACCGAAAGAACCGACATCTGAAACATTTTTTGACATATCTCAAGTTACCTATGCTTATTCAACCTTATAAAGCTTAGAAATTAGGTTGATGGGTGTCTGAAACAACGAAACGCGACAAAACAAGTCTCGGGGCCAAAACTGCTATTTTTGGAAACTTCAGCCCCTACAAGGCCTTATGGACCGTAAGGCTAAACCTCTTACGGTCCGTAAGAGGTCCTCAGTTCAGCAGAATGTTGCGGCTACTTGGCAGCTTCTTGAGACACTTCTTGGACACCTAGAACTTGAACTTGCCACCCATTCTCCTGCATCTAACAAGTGTTATGACACTAATCCAAATCCTTGATGACTCATAGACACTTGTAATGACCTTGTTGATCTAATCACTCTATAAATGCCATGTTCATCATCACATTTGAACTTTTGCAACATCCATTCTTGCTCTTATCTACCTTTCTTTGAAGTTGCAACCATTTGGGATGCTTTCTCCTGAGATTTCTTGTCTGCTTTGAATGTAAGTAAGTGTTCCATTCATGCCTTGTTCAATTCTTTTAGCTTAAATGAGCTAAAAGTCAAACATTTTGACTTCTGTTTGACTTTAATCCTGACCATGATTTGGTCAAAACAAAGTCCAATTGAACTTTGCAATATGATCATAATCATGATGGTTATGGTCCTTAGTGATCATGCCTACTGAATTAAACGTTTACTAGTTGTAGTGACGAGTCAAAGTTTCGGTCAATATTGCGATAAATGCGCATTATACGACGGAACTATTTTCGGGTATCAAAAAACTTTGTTTTGATACCAAATCAGTTTTATAAACTTAGTTAGACATGTTTGACATGTCTAACTCGTCACTTTTAGTTTAGTACTTGTTTAGGGTCGTAAGTCGAGCCGTCTTGACCCCCGCTTTGACTTTTGAATCCACCCGTTTGGTCACCTTTAGGATCCGACCAAGCCCATTATTATGACCATAGTATTATAGGAAATAACCCTCTGAGGTTATACCATATGGTCATAACGTTTGGTTAGTCAAATGACAAGTCAACTATGTATTCCTTAAAATGCGAAAAATGCCCCTTTTGCACATAAATTAGTTTTAAACATATAAGAATATTGTTTTAACATCTAAATTGATTTTACAACTTGTATAAACTAATTTTGGCATATTAGACTTGATATAGGACATATTTAACCATCCGAACCCATAGTTACGTTTTTGACCCGTTAAAATGGCGTACCCCACTTTAGTAAGCTGTAACGAGCCAAAACACTTTGAAATGCTTCCAATTCAGAATGTTTGATATTATAAGTCATATTATACAAGATCCAACTCTTGTTTAGTTCATATACCACATACTATTCGATGTCTCGTTTTCAAGTTTCGACACACTAACATGTAGTTATCCGATACACTAGGAACCACTTCAACACTTGACCTCTTGATCCTTTGAGCTATGTTATATCATTGGAAGAAGATCTATACACAATCTCAGGCGAGTACTTAGCTCCCCTTTTTATGTTTTTCAAATGTTTTTGGGGTGATTCATATTTGTAATCAATTTTTCACAATGTATGGCAATTATGTGTTTACTAAGTGCATTTTTGTTTAATATTCCTTTTATACATGACATGACAATTGGGGGCACGAAACAAATCCTTATAGTATCTCTATCTTCATAGATTGATTCTTGTAGGATGTAACACCCCAAAAACGTCGCAGCGGAAATACAAACGTAATGGTGACGGAAGCTGGTGCCCATAAATATCTTAGTGGACGATGCATCGTGAATTTGGACATTTTACTTAGTTAAAACATTGTTTAAAAGTTAAACATAAGCCACAACCACACCATAGTTAAGTTGTTTTGATCCATTATGGATCTCATTACAGACATTGTCCCAGGTTAGTTTTAAAAGTGTCCAAAGTTTATTATTAAACAAACATTCCCGAAGCCATGCTCAAGAACCTGAAGAACACGTTAAAAATCAAGTGTCAACACAAAGGAGGGTGAGCTCACATATTCAAATTTAAAACAAGGAAAACTTTCTAATTATGTGTTTATTATCAAAACATCCAAATAATATTTTCGAAAGTCAATTTTATTTCCTATATAAAATCCATGAGTCAGTCGTCGCAAGCGTTTCCCCGAAACCTTCGAACTAAGCATATTCCCAAGTTTCACATATTAAATTTATTGCATCAAATGTTCAGACTCGTATGTTTGCAAGATAGTACGAACTATATATTAACATTAAGGGTATAATCAATGCAAGACAATAACAGAATATAAATTCGTCGCTTGACATGACACGGAGCTACCGGTCGCGATGGGGTTGTCAACCCGATCGATCTATCAACAATTCCACGCAATTCATATTAATGATTAAATGGCTAAGTTTGCACAAAGTGCCCGCAATGGGTCACCCAAGGTCCCAACCTTATGAACAATATATATATCCTGCTAAAATGATAAAATTTAATATAACACGTTGTACGAATCCTCGACGTCCCCACCGAAACGTAAGCCTAATCCTGATACTTACTCCCTTGAGACCGGGCCAATTCGTTACAACTTTAGATTTAAACATTTTAAATCCACACGGTCGTTCTATCCCATAACACCGTAAAATCCTCGTTAATCCCCGAAACACATATATCATTATTCCAAAATCCGTTTCATCCCGAAACATATTTATATCCAAAACTATGTTTTTTCTCCAAAAACATATCACATAATTTCCAAATCATATTTTCCATGACAATATATTTATAGTTTAATCAAAGGCATATTTTATACGAAAACGTATACTTATCCTTTTAAGGCGTGTTCTTCCCCCAAAACATATACTAAAACAGTAAAAAGAGGGGTTTAGTGGCACTCACCTTTGGGTGCGTAATTAAATTAGCGCAATCCCACAATTCGATTCTACACGTCCTAACATAGGTAGGCACGATTTAATAATCAATATATTAAAAAATTCCTAAGTTTCTCAAATACTTAGAATTTTCACATAACTTTGAGATTTTCACGAAAAGTTATTATTTTTAATTATGTTGGCATATTAATATATATATGAGTTCATATATATATATATATATATATTTTAGATTTTGCGACTTGGAAGATTTTATTGGTGACCTTAATGTTTTATCCATACACTCCCGTTTATAAATACTATATATCTACGATTTGCGAGTCGTAATATATACATAAACGTGCACATATTCACAATATCATAACATGCGAAAACTCATTAACTTATTCTTTATCATTTTTAAAGCATGAATACATGAAATAACTCACTAAGATAACCTATGTATCAATTTTCATGCTCGGCAAATAAGTTACACATTTTAACGCGATTTCACGTATTCTACCATTTTAAACATACAAGCATACATGCATAGTCTTAATCCCCGCTATCATGTCAACACTTAACATATTATCATATTGACATATTCAAATCACATAACACATTTAAACACATAAGGTTCACCCATGAACAACCCATTCTAGTGTACATTGAAAAATGCGTATTTTAGTGATTCGGTAACGTTTTCGGGTGCCGAAAGTCACGTATGACTAACCAAACACCAAATAAACTAAATTTATGTTAATATACTTATATTTATACTAAAAATATCAGTTTATTTACTGATTTAAAATAGTTTCATAAAAACCCTCTTAAAATGCGATTTTTACCATTTTTACCGCATAGTTTTGCGTCAAACGTTACTATAACCATTCGAACTCGAAACGACTTCATATTTTAACACAATACATGTTATATACTGAATAAAATGATGGTTATAATCAGATTAGTTTGGTTTTTGTTTAAGGCACATAAATCATGCGATTTCATGTATTTTACATCACTTTTAAGCACATAGTACAACATGCAAAGCTAGTAAACTTTATATCAAAGTTCCATACCATTTTACACATCAAATAACACTATTTTTATGCTTTATAATCTGATCTAAACTTATTTTTATCAAACACACTTTGATCATCATTTCATGGCCATATGTTCAACTTGCATGTACTCATATGCATTTAGACATGCATTTATTTCATGTTCATATATCAAAGAACATTCTCATCTTCATATAATCATCACCAAATCATTCATAACATTATTGCATGTAACATTCTCATGCTTTTATGAATTAACAAACAAATTTCATGTGCATGCATACATATATACACATATATGTATACATTATTCCAAAACTCAACTTTTCATTTACATCTTTTCAAATCACCAAAACCTTTTTAGAACATTCTAAAGATTACATGCATTCACCTTTTAACATCTTATTAAGCAAGATCATTTCAAATATCAAAACTCAAAATCTCATCTCTAACATACATACATACACACTCACGGCCATACATATGTATACATACACCTCCATTTTTATTTTTATTAGAAACCCATTTGTTATTGTTTTTAAGTTAGTGAATCATCAAAGAACAAGAGAAACCCCATTCACTATCATCTTTACCAACAAGAATCAAGAACATTATTAAAAGCCATGTGTTTATACCTTCAAGATTCTAGTTGGATTTTAATAAAAAGATGAGGTGAAGCTTGGTTCTTGCTTGAAACTCCTTGGAATCACTCTTAAACCTTCATGCAAGCTTGACAGCACCTCCAAATGAGCTTGAATGTTCTTGAAATGGTTTGAAAAATGAAAATGTATGTGTGTATGGGGGTTTCGGCTGTGAGCTTTGACGAGAGAGAGATATGGTGTGTTTTGAAATGGTTGTCTTTGATTTGTAAAGGATTTGGAAGATTTGGTGGAAAGGTAATCATTATAACATTTCCCCATGCCCACACACGGAGGAGAGAGAAGTGAAAGAGCCCTATATGGCTGCCACCAATCTTCCCTCACACATATATATCCGTATATATACATATATATTACATATATGTGCTTAAAACTGGTATTTAACTGGATACCGGGTGTTTTATCTCATGTTTTAACGCGTTTTAAATTATTTTCAACGCTCTATAAAAATAAAATCACTAAAATATTACTAATCAATATTTTATTTGTCTGGAACAATTACGTTGTCGGTAATAGGCAGTACGCACTTAAATTCACAAAATAAGGATTTTAAGCATTTTAATTTATTTTTATCATTCTATAAAAATAAACTTGTCAAATTATTAATATAATAATTATTAGTTGCCCTGAACTGGCTGTGTTGTCAGTATTTTGTCAGATACGCGCAGTATCGCGCAGAACGCGCTTAAACTCGAAAAATAGAGTTTCTTAGAGTTTTAAATAATTTTTCCTCACGATTATGATTAAATATATTATTTAACTCATAACGGACTATTTTTGGGATTTTAACATTATCCGGCGGTCACCGACGTTCGTTTCGCATTTTAACCGTTACGCGATAAGCGTTTATCTTAATATTGACAACGTAATTTTTATCAAAATTTGGATTTTCCAACACATCAAATACCATATATAAACAACATAAATAATTAAATACGGCCTTTTGTTCATTCATGACACATGTTACATTTGTACGGGACATCCTAAATAGCCGGGTGTCACAGTCTCCCCCTGTTTTGGAATTTCCTCCCCGAAATTCTTACACTAGAGGTTTCGTTTTCGCACTAGACTTAAAGAGATGTGGATATTTTCATTGCATCTGGTCCTTTCGTTCCCATGTGAACTCGGGTCCACGCTTGGAATTCCAGCGAACTTTGACCAACTTAATCCGACTCCTTCTAAGCTTCTGAATCTTCTCATCCAGAACTTCAACCGGTTCCTCGATAAATCTCAATCTATTGTCTACTTGAACCTCATCAGGGGGTATAATTAGTGTCTCATCCGACATACATGAAACACGTCATGAACTCCATTCAAATCCTGTGGGAGCTTAAGCCTATACGCAACTGATCCAACTCGAGATGCGATTTCGAAAGGACCGATATACCGTGGGCTTAGCTTTCCCCTGTCCCAAATCTAACAACACCTTTCCAAGGCGACACTTTCAGCAGAACTCAATCCCCGACTTAAAACTGCAACAGTTTCCTTCGGTTGTCTGCATAACTTTTCTGTCGATCGGCGGCAACTTTCAACCTTTCCTTGATCTTGACAACCTTGTCGGTGGTTTCCTGGATAAGCTCAGGTCCGGTTAGTTGCCTTTCGTCAACTTCAGCCCAACAAAGGGGTGATCAACACTTCCTTCCATACAAAGCTTCAAACGGAGCGACTTTGATACTAGCGTGGTAACTATTGTTGTAAGAAAACTCTGCCAATGGCAAATGAGTATCTCAACTTCCACCGAAATCAATCACGCACGATCTCAACATGTCCTCTAACATCTGAATGGTTCTCTCACTCTGACCATCCGTCTGAGGATGATACGCAGTAGTCATGTCCAAACGAGAGCCTAGCGACTCTTGCAGAGACCGCCAAAATCTGGAGTCAAATCGTCCATCTCTATCGGAGATAATTGACACAGGCACTCGATGTTGGGCTACAATCTCGTTAAGTTACAACTGCGATATCTTTTCCGTCTTGTCTGTTTCCTTAATGGCTAGAAAATGAGCAGACTTCGTTAATCGATCCACAATTACCCATATGGTGTCATGTCCACGTGACGTACGGGGTAATTTGGTGATAAAGTCCATTGCAAGATGCTCCTACTTCCATTTAGGAATCTCCGGTTGCTGCAGAAGCCCAGACGGCTTCTGATGTTTAGCCTTAACCTTCGAGCATGTCAGACATTTACTTACATACACCGCAATATCTCTCTTCATATTCGGCCACCAATATAACTCCTTAATATCTTGATACATCTTGGTTGAACCTGGGTGAATCGAATATATGGACTTGTGAGCCTCGTTCATAACCAGTTCACGTAGGTTACCTCTAAGCGGGACCCAAACTCAGTTCATGAAGTACATCACTTCATCCGCTTTTGGTATCCGTTCACATTCCAAACCTCTTAAACCTTCTTTACTCAGGTTCTCATCTTTTAGAGCTTCTCGTTGTGCATTACGAATTTGATCGGTCAAACTCGTTTGTATGGTCAAACCCAAAGCACGAACGCGCAGAGGCTTTTCCCGCTCTTTCCTACTGAGCGCTCAGCAACAACATTTGCCTACACAACTTCTCCTTCAACATCCGAAAAGCTTCCTCCTGCTTTTCATTATACAACAAAACCGTCATTTCCCTCAGGCAGGGATAGAATAGGTGCACTACACAACTTCTCCTTCAACATCCGAAAAGCTTCCTCCTGCTTTTCCGTCCAATCGAACTTCTAATCCTTTTAGGTCAATAGCGTTAATGGCTGCGCTATTCTGGAAAATTCTCAATGAATCTTCTATAATACCCAACAAGTCCTAAGAATCGTCGCACCTCTGACGGAGTCTTTGGCGCTTCCCAATTCTTAATCGCCTCAATCTTCGACGGGTCCACATGCATACCTTTCTCATTTATGACAAGACCGTGGAATGCAGCTCTCGAATCCAAAATTCACATTTAGAGAACTTGGCATACAACTTCTCCTTCTTCAACAGCTCCAGAATCATCTTCAAATGTTGCTCATGATCTTCTTTGGCTCATGAATGGATTAGTATATCGTCAATGAATACTATCACGAATTTGTCCAAATAGGGTTTGCATACCCTGTTCATGAGATCCATGAACACTGCAGGCGCATTAGTTAAGCCAAATGGCATGACTAAGAACTCATAATGGCCATAACGTGTTCTAAAAGCAGTCTTCGGAACATCTTCCTCAGCAACCTTCAGCTGGTGATAACCTGAACTCAGGTCTATCTTCGAGTAGTAGCTTGATCCTTGAAGCTGGTCGAACAAATCGTCGATTCTTCGTAACGGGTACCGATTCTTGATAGTCAGGTTGTTCAACTCTCTGTAATCAATACACATTCTGAAGGAACCATTTTTCTTCTTTACGAACAACACATGCACTCCCCAAGGCGAAAAGCTTGGTCCTATGAAACCTTTGTCCAATAGCTCTTGAAGCTGATTTGACAATTCTTTCATTTCGGACGGCGCTAATCTGTAAGGAGATTTTGCAATCGGTGCAGCACCAGGTACAAGATCAATCTTAAACTCGATCTGTCTCGCAGGGGGTAATCCAGGCAAGTCTTCAGGGAAAGCTTCCGGATAATCACGAACTACAGGAATTTCTTCAATCTTCCCACTTTTGACATTCGTATCTACTACGTTAACCAAGAACGCAGGATAGCCTTTACGCAACATCTTGTGCATCTTCATGATACTAACAACTCTTGATACTCGACTCGATCGGTCTCCGTGAATAACTAAAGCTTCACCACCACCAGGACGAGGTATCCGCACTTGTTTCTTCGAACAAATGATCTCAGCTCCGTTCTTGGATAGCCAATCCATCCCAACGACTATATCAAAACTACCCAGCTCCACTGGTAGTAAATCGATACTAAAACTATGATCAGATAACCGAATTCTACAACCACGAATGACTTCGCTAGTCTCTATCAATTTTCCATTTGCTAATTCTATCGAGTACTTTTTACTTAGCTTACTTGTTTGAGAACACAGAAACGGTTCTAGTTTTTCGAAACAAAACTCAAGTTAGCACCAGTATCAAATAGTACGAATGCAGAATGGTGATTGATTAGGAACGTACTAGTAACCACTGTAGGATCATCACGTGCTTTCCCAGCATTCAGCTCAAAAGCTCTGCCCCTGGCATTCTGACCCTTCAACGATGGACAATTTCACTTGATATGTCCTTGCTTTCCACATTCGAAGAAACCCTGAAGCTTGACTCCCTCCGACGTACTCTTAGCATAGCACTCGCGAGTAACATGGCCAGTTCGACCACATCTGGCACACTTTCCCTCGTGAGTCTTCCTTGTTGAACCACTCCCGCCATCCCTGGCATTATCCTTCCTCGAATCACTAGCACTAGCCACATATGCTTTCCCCGAATCACGTTTCTTCTCACGCTTCACATCAGAATCTTTCCTCGAGCTCTTAGATCTTCGCTGCGAATCCCCAGATCTAGGCTCAGAATGCTCAGATCGGTTAGATTTCCCATCTGCCTTGACTTTTCCCGACGACTTCCCAGTCTCCTCTTTCCTGATAAGGTTACTTTTGCGAGCAGCATCATTCGCTAATGATTTCGCTGGAGTAGTAGCTTCCAGATAGGTAGTGGGCTTCGCTGACTAACCATACTACGAATTTGTGGCGACAATCCCCAGATATACCTTTCTACCTTAACGTACTCAGGAGTGACCATTCGTGGAACCAATCTAGCCAGATCATTGAACCGAGACGTATAAGCTCTGACGTTCAGGCCTTCCATGGTCAAATTCCAGAAGTCAGTCTCAATTTTCTGTATCTCACTATGCGGGCAGTATTCCTTAAGAAGCATCTCTTTTAGTTCAGTCCAGGTAAGAGCGTAAGCCGCATCTTCGCCCAAAACTTGAACTTGAGTGTTCCACCAGGATAAAGCTTCGTCTAGAAATAAACATGAAGTGTGACATCCCGGTTTTTCAGGTATCTTAAACACGCTACTTTATGATTATTCACTCCTACGCTGATTTAATTCGGATAATTAAATTACACGCTCGCAATAACTACGCTAACTTTGTGAATCTATAGGGTGAATCACGTGCTATGTGTTATTAGACGGATTGTATCTAAATTACGTGCTATGTGTTATTAGACGGGTTGTATCTAAATTACGTGCTATGTGTTATTAGACGTTTGTGATTTAATATTTTATAAACTCCATGTCGCAAATAATATTTTAGTAAATAATATCTTAGTAACTTTTATTTATAAACCGAACCAGGCTTGTGAAACGTTTCGACTTCGCGACCAAGCAAAACCCAAGCCGCCACCCACACCCCCTTGCGACCTACACACCTTGCGGCCCAAGGAATTAACCTAAACTTGAGGCCCAAGCCACTTACCCAAACCCCCCCCCCCATTGCGGCGCCCCCCCTTCCCCCTTGTTATATATATAAATGTTTGTATGCATGGGATGCTTAAAAAAAACACAAAACCCTAATCCCTAGAAGGAGGTCGACGGCAGCCCCCCCCTCTCACGATCGCAAAACCCCACATCTCCCGGATTGGTTCCAAGCTTGTCCCGGTTCGCTAATCATCATCGTTTCAAGGTTAGGGTTTAATTGTTTTGCGATTCACACTAGGGTTTGTGTAATCTTGATCATGATTATGTGTTTGTTGGATTATTAGTATGAAAAAGTGTGGTAATTTATGATTAGTTCGGATGAATGTGCGAATCTTTGCGGTTGTGATGATATGTTGAATACAAAAATCGGAGGCTGCGTTTTAGCGATAAAGATCATGATAAATATTTATGGTTTGCATGAATATTGATATATATGATGATATTTGACAAGTCAACCTATTGTTAATCATTATTACTAAGCGTCAGATCGTTTAAACATGTTCTAATGCGATAAAAGTCGAAAACAGTTTGCTGATTGACATTTACAGCCAACTTCAATTGGCTGTAACCTGATCATTATTAATCGAAAAGTGGATTTTCTGAAGCCTAAAACGTGTATTTTTGAAAAACTCTTCTAATGGCACCAGATTCATATTTTTCTGAGGTCATTTGCTATTTTTAAGTGGTCATTTAGTGCAGCAGCTGAACCTGCGTAAATTATGCAGAATTTGTTGATTGTTTAGCGAGTCAGATCTCATAGTCCGTAGGGGGTTAGGTCACAAAATTTGTACAGTAACTGGAGACAGGAATTTCCGCAAATCTCGCACTGGAATTTTGTTAATTGGATGAACGATGATTTTTAAAAAAATTTTCTCGTGGACTGCAGTCAGAAAGCAACGAATCTGACTGCAGCCTAGTATATAAATGTTTATAAATAATTGGTAAAGATTTACGGTTTGAAAATTTACACAAAATTCTACAGTCTAATGGACATCTCCTGCAAAACAATTGGAATTTTTGGAACGTTGGAACTATTTATAAAAATCCTCGAAAACAACCCAGTTATGAGCGTACAAGCCGAAACATGATAACTTGCGTTAGTGTGTACCAAAGTGTTGTATGAGTTAATCTGTGTTTATGACAAGTTGGTTTGATCATTATTTTGTATGATGATACTTTGAATGCATGATTGTGGTTTCGAATTGGTTATTACGTGTGTCGCACTGTGTGTTTGTTATGCGTAGGGTTTTGTATCAGTGTGTTCACACACTAACTTTAAATCGGCTGGCATGTTAGGACGCGATTAGCGGTCCCATCATTTGCTTCTTTTGCTTATTCTAACCGAGAAATTTAAGGTGAGTTCACGGCCCCTATTTTATCCGGTTTTGAACAACAAGGGGAGAAACATGTATACGCTCTAAAACTCTATCTTTTACGTTATGCGAAATTAACGTCGTTAAACTATCCGGTAACTAAGTTAATGTTAATGTACGTTATGGTCACTAAGTAGCTTTATCACGGAAGTCCTCAACCAACTCTCGGATCGTTAGTATTGGGTTAGATAGCAGAGAAATTATGGTAGTACTACTGGGCCCGACAAGCCCCCCCGAGCTAGTCGCGCTAGTCGACCGGTATTGGTCAACGGGTGATTAATTTGGCCTAACTTTCACCATGGTCAGTGATAGACCTGGCAACACTGGGCAACAACAGTCAGCTTCGATCGTGAACTCTTATGTGACGTAACTTTAGGCTCGCTACCTACATGTTAACATTGAACTTATTTACGAACCAACATTATTATTCCGGGTTAGGAATAATGGAACTATGTCGTTATCCCGGGTTAGGGATAACGGGGAAAATCAAACTTTTAAACCGAACTTGTGAACTTATAAAAACCTGTGAACTCACTCATCTTTAATGTTGACACTTGTTTCTTTACATGTTTCTCAGGACGCTTGGAGCGCTAGGTGCACTCACTTGCATTTGACCAAGACATTTTTATCGAGTCTTATTTACGAATAATGTTTGGGATTTTTGGTTTTGGCGTTTGTGTTGGCGCCCGTTACTTTACTTTAATGCTTCCGCTAAACTTTGAAACTAAGATAT
This sequence comes from Scalesia atractyloides, assembly GCA_947069175.1. NCBI lineage: Eukaryota > Viridiplantae > Streptophyta > Magnoliopsida > Asterales > Asteraceae > Scalesia > Scalesia atractyloides. Next base: position 38,956,093 of record CAMTDV010000030.1, read on the forward strand.
TTTGAAAATGACTATGAACGGTTAAACAAATGTTTTTGGAAAACGTTTAAATAAATCATATAGAGTCGTTCGATACTGCTAGTGTCTGAGATCCTGGTTTGATCACACGCCTCGCGGTAAAACTCCGCAAGTGGAAATTGAGGGTGTGACGGATTGGTATTAGAGCCTCTAGCTATAGAGAACCAGGTTTGCATTAAAAGACCTAAACTATGGCTGTTACACGACACTAGACTTAGTTGGCACCGAACTGTGATATCTTGTTATGTGTTATGCTACAATTGTTTATGTGATATATATATATATATATATATATATGTGTATTTTGGTACATACGCAACACGTAACTAACTACACTAACCCAGCAGGCTATGTCATCATCATCATCCGACAAATCTCGACAATCAAGGGCGCCGGGGAAGGCACCCATGGTCGAACCCTCACCACCTCGTGGCGTGGAGACACGCTCAGCTGCTAGGAAAGACTCGCTCTAGGAGGGGAGTCGTCCTCCCGTCCGACCACCGCAATACCGGTCGAACCGGTCAACTCTTTAGGAGTGGGGGATGATCTAATTAGAGATGTGTTAAGGAAACAACAGGAACAACTAGAGAGAATGCAGGAGACTATCGAAGCACAGGGATGGATGATACGTCAACTAACTGGTAAAACTGGAGAGCTCGAGGAAGAGCAATATGAGAATAAGAAAGTTCGAAACATTTTAGCTAAGGACTTTCGTGCTGAGCGGCTGAGGGCTGACTGGCTCGAAGATAGAGTTCTTGAGTCCAGTGGAGGATTCAAGAACTGGAGCAGAACCAAGCACAACCTATCCCAGCACCGGCCCCTCCAGCGCCGGTAGAGGAAGAAGAGGAGGATCCAGAGGAAGACCAAGAGGAGGATCCAGAGGAAGATCCGGAGGAAGAAGAGCCGGAACAGGACCCGACTGTTGAGGCTGAAAACACCGCAGAGGATGACGGCAATGATAGCGACTTGGGGGATGGGGACGTAGAAGACTAACTCGTCTCGCCAATCCCCGTTTTGTTTCCTTTAGTTTGTTTGTTTCCACTTATGTTTGAACTTGAAATTTTATAATTAAACTGAGATGTTTGGTTGGTATTTTGTGAGACATTGCAATTTATTTAATCGAATGTTCCTTTTGATTGTTTAAATTGTCGGGTTGACATAATTGGTGTGATTATTGAAGTGTGGAATATGATAACTATATTGGACATATACACTTATCGGTGTGTATTTGTGTTGTCTTGCGAAGATCTGAAATGGCAACTGGTCATCGCGGAAATCTCAACATGTCAACTGAAGAATTGGCCGCTTTAATCCAAGAACACGTGAATGCTGCTCTGGCAGGTGTTCAAAACCCACCAGCAGGTAACCATTATTAAATTTTCATGGGAAAATCTAATAGTTGGGCTAGTAGACTTTCTCGCTGACTACCTATCCTCTGTCTTCAGGAGGGGGTCATAACCCCTACAAGATGTTCCTCGATGCGAAACCGAGCAAGTTCACGGGTGCTGAAGGACCCATAGGACTGGTCCGTTGGATTGAAAAGTCTGAATTGGTTTTCGAGATGTGAAATTGCCTTGACGCTAATAAGGTCAAGTATGCTGCCTCAACGTTGGAAGATGGGGCATTGACCTGGTGGAACGCACAAGTCCAAACGCGTGGACTTCTTGCGGTGAACGCAATGGCCTGGACCGAATTTAAGGCCCTAATCAAGGAGGAATACCGTCCGCGGGACAGAGTTCAACAGTTGGAACATGCGTTATGGAACCACAAGATGGTCGGGTCAGAAATTGAAGCGTACACGGCAAAACATCATGATCTGGTGTTCCTTTGTCCCGATTTGGCTAACACCGTCGAAAAACGACTTGAGTTTTACCTTGGGGGTCTGGTCCCTGAGATCCAGGGCATGGTAATGTCTAGCAACCCTACGACGGAGCATTAAGCGATTAGGCTGGCGCATAAACTCACCGATAAGGCGGTGGAGCAAAGGAAGTTGCCACCTAAGGGTGGAACTGAAATAGTCCCTGACAACAAAAGAAAATTTGAAGACTCACCTGCTCGACAGTCTTCATCAGCCCAGCCACAACAAGGAAACCAGAAGCGGTCCAACAACTTCAACATTAATCGGGGTCACAACAATCAGTCTGCCAACAACACCCAGAACTCAGGCGGCTATGCGGGTCGAAAGCCGCAATGTAATCGTTGTAACCTCCGTCATCACGGCCCTTGCACCGGAAATCGCTGCCAACGATGTGATAAAGCGGGACACGCGAAAGGATTGTCGCGGGGAAATCATGTCTCGACAAAATCTGAATCAGCACCAGAGTCAACAGCAAGGTAATAACCGGGGATGCTATCAGTGCGGTAGCACTGCCCATTTCAAGCGAGACTGCCCACAGCTTCGCAACAACAACAATGGTGGAACAACAACAACAACCATAACAACAACAACAACAACAACAATAACAACAACAACAATGGCAACAATGGAAATGGTGGCACAGGAGGTGCCAAAGGTCGTGCATTCACGCTGGGCCGTGGAGAGGCCATAAACGACTCGAATGTGGTCATTGGTAAGTTTCCCCTTAACGATCATTTTGCTACTGTACTTTTTGATACGGGTGCGAATAAGAGTTTTATATCTGAGTCTTTTAGGAAGAATCTAAATCTCACGCCTAAACCCCTAGAGACCCCTTACGTCATAGAACTAGTCGATGGTAAATCTGTAGATGTGACCCATTTAGTAACTGGCTGTCAACTTAAACTCGCGGGTCACACCTTTACCATTGATCTGATGACAACTACCCTGGGTAGTTTTGACGTGGTAGCCGGAATGGACTGGCTATCCGACGTTCGAGCTGAAGTCCTCTGTTTCGAGAAAGCTATCTATATTCCGCTCTCTAACGACGAAGTCTTGATGGTGCAAGGTGAGAAGGCAGGCATCGTCACAAACATCATCTCTTACATGCAAGCTCAGAAGTATCTTCGGAGAAAGAACTCCTTTGCTTTGCTCGCACTGGTCACCGAGCAGCCTAAGGACGAGAAGCGGATTGAAGATATCCCCGTCGTCCGTGACTTTCCTGATGTGTTTCCAGAGGAATTACCCGGTCTTCTACCACATCGACAGGTGGAGTTTGAAATCGAATTGGCAAACCATGCGACTCCTATTGCCAAGGCCCCATACCACTTAGCTCCAGCAGAGCTGCAAGATCTGTCTACCCAACTTCAGGAATTGTTGGAAAAAGGATTTATCCGACCCAGTACTTCGCCATGGGGAGCTCCGGTCCTTTTTGTCAACAAGAAGGACGGGACCTTCCGCATGTGCATCGACTACAGGGAACTCAATAAGGTTACCGTCAAGAACCGATACCCATTACCTCGCATCGACGATCTTTTCGACCAGCTTCAAGGGTCAAGCTACTACTCCAAGATTGATCTACGGTCCGGTTATCACCAGCTACGCGTCAGGGAGGAGGATATCTCCAAGACGGCTTTTCGCACTTGGTATGGCCATTATGAGGTTTTGGTCATGCCCTTCGGTCTCACCAACGCACCCGCGGTGTTCATGGACCTCATGAACCGCGTGTGTAAGCCGTACCTTGACAAGTTTGTTATCGTGTTCATCGATGATATACTCATCTACTCTAAGGGTGGAGAAGAACATGCTGAGCATCTGCGATTATTGCTGGAACTACTTCAACAAGAGAAACTATATGCCAAGTTTTCGAAGTGTGATTTCTGGATTCGGGAAGTTCAGTTCCTCGGGCATATCGTGAATGAAAAAGGTATACACGTTGATCCCGCCAAGATCGATGCTATCAAGAACTGGGAAGCACCCAGGACACCGACAGAGATCCGCCAATTTTTGGGTTTGGCTGGTTACTACAGACGTTTCATCGAGGGATTTTCAAAGATCGCACAACCGCTTACCACTCTCACTCAGAAGGGCACCAAGTATGCTTGGGGTGACAAACAGGAAGCAGCATTTCAATTACTGAAACAGAAGCTTTGCAGTGCGCCCATTTTGTCCTTGCCAGAGGGGACAGATGATTTTGTAGTATATTGTGATGCTTGCATTCAGGGATTGGGATGTATGCTCATGCAACGTGATAAGGTCATCGCGTATGCGTCCCGATAGTTGGAGGTCCACGAGAAGAACTATACGACACATGACCTGGAATTGGGAGCAGTTGTATTTGCACTTAAGATTTGGAGACACTATCTATATGGAACAAGGTGCACAATTTACACGGATCACAAGAGCCTCTAACATATTTTTGACCAGAAGGAGTTGAACATGCGACAGCGTCGCTGGGTTGAACTCCTGAACGATTATGAATGCGCCATTCTGTATCATCCGGGTAAAGCTAACGTGGTAGCTGATGCCCTCAGTAGGAAGGAGCACTTGAAACATTGTCGGGTACGAGCACTACAGTTCACAATTCATTCTGGGTTACCCGAACAGATACGCGACGTGCAGCTAGAAGCAGTTAAGGAAGAAAACATCAAGGCCGAATCTGTGGGAAAGATGGAACGTGATTGGGAAGTGAAACCCAATGGTGCCCGGTATTTCATGAATCGTATATGGGTACCTCTCTACGGAGACCTTAGGAAGCTAGTTATGGACGAAGCTCACAAATCCCGATACTCTGTCCATCCTGGTTTGGATAAGATGTATCAAGACCTTAAAGCCGCGTACTGGTGGCCCAACATGAAAGCGGATATAGCCACCTACGTGAGCAAGTGTTTGACTTGTGCGAAAGTCAAGGTGGAATACCAGAAGCCATCAGGGCTACTTCAACAACCTGAGATCCCAGTGTGGAAATGGGATCAGATCTCGATGGACTTTATCACTAAACTCCCGCGAACTCCAGGTGGTTGCGATACCATCTGGGTAATCGTGGATCGTCTAACCAAGTCTGCACACTTCCTAGCAACCAAAGAAACAGACAAGATGGATAAGTTGACTCGCATCTACATTAAGGAAGTAGTTTCTCGGCACGGAGTGCCAACGTCCATCATTTTAGACAGAGATGCTCGTTTCACGTCCAACTTTTGGCAGTCACTTCAGAAAGCGTTGGGTACGCGCTTAGATATGAGCACAGCTTACCACCCTCAGACGGATGGTCAAAGTGAAAGGATAATTCAGACCTTGGAGGACATGCTTAGGGCATGTGTGGTAGACTTCGGGAACAGTTGGGAGATCCATCTTCCTTTAGTGGAATTCCCGTATAACAACAGTTACCATACGAGTATTCAGGCAGCACCGTTTGAAGAATTGTACGGTCGCAAATGTAGATCACCGGTCTGTTGGGCAGAAGTCGTGACAGTCAACTCACAGGTCCTGAGTTGATACTTGAGGCTACTGAAAAGATTGTGCAAATCAGAAACCGCATGGCAGCGGCACGAGACCGACAAAAAAGCTACGCTGATCAACGACGCAAACAACTCGAATTTCAAGTAGGTGACCGCGTCCTACTGAAAGTGTCGCCCTGGAAGGGCGTAATTCGTTTCGGAAAACGAGGCAAACTAAATCCACGGTACGTAGGCCCATTTGTGATTTCAAATCGTATCGGGCCCGTAGCTTATCAGTTAGACCTTCCTGCCGAACTCAGTGGAGTTCACAACGTTTTTCATGTATCCAATCTGAAGAAGTGCCTATCAGATGAGACCCTAGTCATTCCATTGCATGAGATTCAAGTGGATGAGCAACTGCATTTTGTGGAGCAACCTATCGAGATCATGGATCGTGAGATCAAGACTCGAAGGCACAGCAAGATACCGATCGTCATTGTTTGTTGGAACTCTAAGCGTGGACCGTAGTTCACGTGGGAAAGAGAGGACCAAATGAAAAGCAAATATCCACACCTCTTTGCAACTGAGCAGCAATCTGACGTTACCGCCAACTAAATTTCAGGACGAAATTCTTTCAACATGGGGATGATGTGACAGCCTGGGAATTACGTTGTACCATTCTAACAAACTGAGCTTTTGTGCGTTGCTTTATAAACCGCGTTTACTTAATTTTCGGGACGAAAATTCTTTCAACATGGGGATAATGTGACATCCCGGTTTTTCAGGTATCTTAAACGCGCTACTTTACGATTATTCACTCCTACGCTGATTTAATTCGGAGAATTAAATTACACGCTCGCAATAACTACGCTAACTTTGTGAATCTATAGGGTGAATCACGTGCTATGTGTTATTAGACAGATTGTATCTAAATTACGTGCTATGTGTTATTAGACGGGTTGTATCTAAACTACGTGTTATATGTTATTAGACGTTTGTGATTTAATATTTTATAAACTCCATGTCGCAAATAATATTTTAGTAAATAATATCTTAGTAACTTTTATTTATAAACCGAACCAAGCTTGTGAAACGTTTCGACTTCGCGACCAAGCAAAACCCAACCCGCCACCCACACCCCCTTGCGACCCACACACCTTGCGGCCCAAGGAATTAACCTAAACTTGAGGCCCAAGCCACTTACCCAAACCGCCCCCCTTCCCCCTTGTTATATATATAAATGTTTGTATGCATGGGATGTTAAAAAAAACACAAAACCCTAATCTCTAGAAGGAGGTCGACGGCAGCCCCCCTCTCACGATCGCAAAACCCCACATCTCCCGGATTGGTTCCAAGCTTGTCCCGGTTTGCTAATCATCATCGTTTCAAGGTTAGGGTTTAATTGTTTTGCGATTCACACTAGGGTTTGTGTAATCTTGATCATGATTATGTCTTTGTAGGATTATTAGTATGAAAAAGTGTGGTAATTTATGATTAGTTCGGATGAATGTGCAAATCTTTGCGGTTGTGATGATATGTTGAATACAAAAATCGTAGGCTGCGTTTTAGCGATAAAGATCATGATAAATATTTAGGGGTTGCATGAATATTGATATATATGATGATATTTGACAAGTCAACCTGTTGTTAATCATTATTACTAAGCGTCATGATCGTTTAAACATGTTCTAATGCGATAACAGTCGAAAATAGTTTGCTGATTGACATTTACAGCCAACTTCAATTGGCTGTAACCTGATCATTATTTATCGAAAAGTGTATTTTCTGAAGCCTAAAACGTGTATTTTTGGAAAAATCTTCTAATGGCACCAAATTCATATTTTCTGAGGTTGTTTGCTATTTTTAAGTGGTCATTTAGTGCAGCAGCTGAAGCTGCGTAAATACTGCAGAATTTGCTGATTGTTTATCGATTCGGATCTCATAGTCCATAGGGGTTTAGGTCACGAAATTGGTACAGTCACTGGAGACGGGAATTTCCGCAAATACCCCACTGGAATTTTGTTAATTGGATGAACGATGATTTTTAAATAATTTTTCTCGTGGACTGCAGTCAGAAAGAAACGAATCTGACTGCAGCCTAGTATATAAATGTTTATAAATAATTGGTAAAGATTTAGGGTTTGAAAATTTTATACACAATTCTACAGTCTAATGGACATCTCCTGTAAAACAATTGGAATTTTTGGAATGTTGGAACTATTTTATAAAAATACTCGATAACAACCCAGTTATGAGCGTACAAGCCAAAACATGATAACTTGCGTTAGTGTGTACCAAAGTGTTGTATGAGTTAATCTGTGTTTATGACAAGTTGGTTTGATAATTTTTTTGTATGATGATACTTTGCATGCATGATTGTGGTTTCGAATTGGTTATTACGTGTACCGCACTGTGTGTTAGTTATGCGTAGGGTTTTGTATCAGTGTGTTCACACACTAACTTTAAATCAGTTGGCATGTTAGGACGCGATTAGCGGTCCCATCATTTGCTTCTTTTGCGTTATTCTAACCGAGAAATTTAAGGTGAGTTCACGGCCCCTATTTTATCCGGTTTTGAACAACAGGGGGAGAAACATGTATACGCTCTAAAACTCTATCTTTTACGTTATGCAAAATTAACGTCGTTAAACTATCCGGTAATTAAGTTAATGTTAATGTACGTTATGGTCCCTAAGTAGCCTTTATCACGGAAGTCTTCAACCAACTCTTGGATAGTTTGTATTGGGTTAGATAGCGGGGAAATTATCGTAGTACTACTGGGCCCGACAAGCCCCACCCGAGCTAGTCGCGCTAGTCGACCAGGAGTGGTCAACGGGTGATTAATTTGGCCTAACTTTCACCATGGTCAGTGATATACCTGGCAACACTGAGGCAACAACAGTCAGCTTCGATCGCGAACTCTTATGTGACGTAACTTTAGGCTCGCTACCTACATGTTAACATTGAACTTATTTACGAACCAACATTATTATTCCGGGTTAAGAATAACGGAACTATGTCGTTATCCCGGGTTAGGGATAACAGGGAAAATCAAACTTTTAAACCGAACTTCTGAACTTATAAAAACCTGTGAACTCACTCATCTTTAATGTTGACACTTGTTTCTTTACATGTTTCTCAGAACGCTAGGAGCCCTAGGTGCACTCACTTGTATTTGACCAAGACATTTTTATCGAGTCTTATTTACGAATAATGTTTGGGATTTTTTGTTTTGGCATTTGTGTTGGCGCCCGTTACTTTAATGCTTCTGCTAAATTTTGAAACTAAGATATTTTGAAAATGACTATGAACGGTTAAACAAATGTTTTTGGAAAACGTTTAAATAAATCATATAGAGTCGTTCGATACTGCTATTGTCTGAGATCCTGGTTTGATCACACGCCTCGCGGTAAAACTCCGCAAGTGGAAATTGAGGGTGTAACATGAAGCATACCTCACCCTCTGATCAGCAGCACATCCGCTGATGGCCATCACAGATTCCATCTTCTCGATCCATCTAGTGATTTCAAGAGGCCCTTCAGCACCGGTAAATGATCGTGGGTTACAGCCCGGAAATGTTTTATACGTACATCCATGCACTGTTCACAAGGTTAATGAAAATCAAGATTTCGCTCTGATTATATCAAAACACAGGAACTACTAAAACTTTTCCGATCATTATATTACCTTGCGGGTTTCCACTCTGCACACGACCATCACCATGTCCCGGAGCACCACGACCACGTCCTTGCCCAATATTTTGGTTGGCTTCACGCTGTTCCAAGGAAGTATCAACGTGTTGGTCTATGAGTTGTGTTTCATCTCTTCTGGGGTGGTAGGTAGTCCAGTACCCTGTCTCGCTTTTGGCGGCATCTTGTCGTTTCTATTATTGCAATAATAATATCAACATAAGACATTGTTTAAATATTTCAATCATTACATAACAGTGGACTAAACAATACACATGCATCCACATAATAATGAGAATAATTTAACCAAAAGAGAACCCATAAAATTGATATTTATCACGGAAATTACAAAGCTTGTTCATAGTACAATGACTACCAAAATGTGGTGTGACATAATTAACCACCAATAACAAGTCTAGATGAAATTTCCTCCTAAATATCCAAAATTTTGGCATGCAAGCCAATATAAGGGTTTATCAAATAGACATACAAAACAAACAAACAACACAAAGGTCAAACAACCAACAATCACTTCTTCAATTTCGCAAACTCAAGAAGCCTCCTCACAAGCTCCTCCAAGTCAGCTATCCTCCAGTGCATTTGATCCATTGCACTGTCATCCAAGTCCTTTAGATCATCAAACCAGTCCATTTGCCCCTCAAGATCCTTCACTTTTCCCCTAATCGCCTCCAGATCTCCGCGTATGGCCCCCAACTGACGGTCGTAGTGAGAACATCGGTTAACCCACACTCCTTTCTGCTTCTTCGAAGCAGATGCAGTCTCAGCTCTGGATGTTGAAGCGATGTCTCTAACAGGTCGTATCCTCTTCCTACGTCGAAAGTATACCACTAGGGGTGCAATAGGAGCGCGCGACTCGATCGATGGAAATGACGACTCGGTAACAACAGGTGGAGGGATCTCGGTAGTGGGCTCAGCAACGACAGCAGACGAGACGACCAATGACTCTAATGGCTGAGATGTAACAATGGTAGCGTCCGTGCGACACTATAAGATCCTCCGATCAACGGAACACCTCTACCCACATCATCGATAACTAGCACGGTACCTGACCATTGCCAGTCTCGTAAATCGAGGGTGGAGCATCATCATCATCATCTCCAACCGTTGCTTGTAAAAGCATAATGGGGGCCAACCTAGCTTGCGAACGCAGTAGGGTTAACGTGGAAGGATGAAGCGAATTCGGCCGCATCAACAAACTGTGGAATCGTAGGGGGTACCTCTGGTAAAACGGATCTAGGTGAAGTCTCGAATCCTGGCTCGCTCTCAGAGTCAGTAATCTCGATGACCTCGTGCTCGTGCGACATCTGTGACATATATAACCGTACAAAGTAAATGTGTGTTCAAATGAAAAATAACACATAAGACCCAAATAAACAGATTAACACGTATGCACAATAACACGCAATGGTTCTCATACATGCTAAAAATATATGTTTATTTAAAAATTTTGGCTTCGCGAATTTTGTACTTATATCTCAAAATTCTTTGGTTGAAGTCTAGAGTTTTCCCCCGAAAACATCTAGTTCGCTAACAACCGTTGGCTCTGATACCAACTTCTGTAACACCCCAAAAACGTCGCAGCGGAAATACAAAGGTAATGGTGACAGAAGTTGGTGCCCATAAATATCTTAGTGGACGATGCATCGTGAATTCGGACATTTTACTTAATTAAAACATTGTTTAAAAGTTAAACATAAGCCACAACCACACCATAGTTAAGTTGTTTTGATCCATTATGGATCTCATTACAGACATTGTCCCAGGTTAGTTTTAAAAGTGTCCAAAGTTTATTATTAAACTAACATGCATCACAACCACAAGATACGCCAAAGATTCCCGAAGCCATGCTCAAGTACCTGAAGAACACGTTAAAAATCAAGTGTCAACACAAAGGAGGGTGAGCTCACATATTCAAATTTAAAACAAGGAAAACTTTCTAATTATGTGTTTATTATCAAAATATCCAAACAATATTTTCGAAAGTCAATTTTATTTTGTTTATAAAATCCATGAGTCAGTCGTTGCAAGCGTTTCCCCGAAACCTTCGAACTAAGCATCTTCCCAAGTTTCACATATTAAATTTATTGCATCAAATGTTCAGACTCGTATGTTTGCAAGACAATACGAACTATATATTAACATTAAGGGTATAATCAACGCTAGATAAATAACAGAATATAAATTCGTCGCTTGCGCAAGACAATTCCACGTAATCCATATTAATGATTAAATGGCTAAGTTTGCGCAAAGTGCCCGCAATGGGTCACCCAAGGTGCCAACCTTATGAACAATATATATATCCTGCTAAAATGATAAAATTTAATGTAACACGTTGTACGAATCCCCGACGTCCCCATTGAAACGTAAGCCTAATCCCGATACTTACTCCCTTGAGACCGGGCCAATTCGTTACAACTTTAGATTTAAACATTTTAAATCCACACGGTCGTTCTATCCCATAACGCAGTAAAATCCCCGTTTCATCCCCGAAACGCATATATCATTATTCCAAAATCCGTTTCATCCCAAAACATATTTATATCCAAAACCATGTTTTTCTCCAAAAACATATCACATAATTTCCAAATCATATTTTCCATGAAAATATATTTATAGTTTAATCAAAGGCATATTTTATACGAAAACGTATACTTATCCTTTTAAGGCGTGTTCTTCCCCCAAAACATATACTAAAACAGTAAAACGAGGGGTTTAGTGACACTCACCTTTGGGTGCGTAATTAAATTAGTGCAATCCCACAATTCGATTCTACACGTCCTAACATACGTAGGCACGATTTAATAATCAATATATTACAAAATTCCTAAGTTTCTCAAATACTTAGAATTTTCACAAAACTTTGAGATTTTCTCGAAAAGTTATTATTTTTAATTATGTTGGCATATTATTATATATATGAGTTTATATATATATTTTTAAGATTTTGTGACTTGAACGATTTTATTGGTGACCTTAATGTTTTATCCGTTACACTCCCGTTTATATACTTTATATCTACGATTTGCGAGTCGTAATAGATATACATAAACGTGCACATATTCACAATATCATAACATGCGAAAACTCATTAACTTATTCACTGTATCTTTTTTAAAGCATGTATACATGAACTAACTCACTAAGTTAACCTATGTATCAATTTTCATGCTCGACAAATAAGTTACACATTTTAACACGATTTCACCGATTCTACCGTTTTAAACATACAAGCGTACATGCATAGTCTTAATCCCCGCTATCATGTCAACACTTAACATATTATCATATTCACATATTAAAATGACATAACACATTTAAACACATAAGGTTCACCCATGAACAACCCATTCTAGTGTACATTGAAAAATGCGTATTTTAGTGATTCGGTAACGTTTTCGAGTGCCGAAAGTCACGAATGACTAACCGAACACCAAATAAACTAAATATAAGTTAATATACTTATATTTATACTAAAAATATCAGTTTATTTACTGATTTAAAATAGTTTCATAAAAACCCTCTTAAAATGCGATTTTTACCGTTTTTACCGCATAGTTTTGCGTTAAACGTTACCATAACCATCCGAACTCGAAACGACTTCATATTTTAACACAATACATGTTATATAATGAATAAAATGATGGTTATAATCATATTAGTGCATTTGTTGTGTAAGGCACATAAATCATGCGATTTCATGTATTTTACAACACTTTTAAGCACATAGTACAACATGCAAAGCTAGTAAACTTTATATCAAAGTTCCATACCATTTTACACTTCAAATAACACTATTTTTATGCTTTATAATCTGATCTAAACTTATTTTTATCAAACACACTTTGATCATCATTTCATGGCCATATGTTCACATGCATGCTTATGTACAAGCACCTAATACATCAATGACATTATTTTCAACTTGCATGTACTCATATGCATTTAGACATGCATTTATTTCATGTTCATATATCCAAGAACATTCTCATGTTCATATAATCATCACCAAATCATTCATAACATTATTGCATGTAACATTCTCATACTTTTATGAATTAACAAACAAATTTCATGTGCATGCATACATATATATACAGATATATATGTATACATTATTCCAAAACACAACTTTTCATATACATCTTTTCAAATCACCAAAACCTTTTTAGAACATTCTAAAGATTACATGCATTCACCTTTTAATATCTTATCAAGCAAGGTCATTTCAAATATCAAAACTAAAATCTCATCTCTAACATACATACATACACACTCATGGCCATACATATGTATACATACACCTCCATTTTTATTCTTATTAGAAACCCATTTGTTATTGTTTTTAAGTTAGTGAATCATCAAAGAACAAGAGATACCCGATTCACTATCATCTTTACCAACAAGAATCAAGATCATTATTAAAAGACATGTGTATACCTTCAAGATTCTAGGGGATTTTGAATAAAAAGATGAGGTGAAGCTTGGTTCTTGCTTGAAACTCCTTGGAATCACTTTTAAACCTTCATGCAAGCTTGAAAGCACCTCCAAATGAGCTTGAATCTTCTTGAAATGGTTTGAAAAATGAAAATGTATGTGTGTATAGGGGGTTTCGGCAGTGAGCTTTGATGAGAGAGAGAGATTGTGTGTTTTGAAATGGTTGTCTTTGATTTGTAAAGGATTTGGAAGATTTGGTGGAAAAGGTAATCATTATAACATTTCCCCATGCCCACACATGGAGGAGAGAGAAGTGAAAGAGCCCTATATGGCTGCCACCAATCTTCCCTCACACATATATATCCGTATATATACATATATATTACATATATGTGCTTAAAACTGGTATTTAACTGGATACCGGGTGTTTTATCTAGCGTTTTAATTGCATTTTAACGCGTTTTAAATTATTTTCAACGCTCTATAAAAATAAAGTCACTAAAATATTACTAATAAATACTTTATTTGTCTGGACCAGTTTGTTGTCGGTAATTGGTAGTACGCGCTTAAATTCGCAAAATAAGGATTTTAAGCGTTTTAATTTATTTTTACCATTTTATAAAAATAAACTTGTCAAATTGTTACTATAATAATTATTAGTTGCCATGAACTGGCTGTGTTGACAGTATTTTGTCAGATACGCGTAGTACGCGCTGAAAGTCAAAAAATAAAGTTTCTTAGTGTTTTAAATAATTTTTCCTCATGATTATGATTAAATATATTATTTAACTCATAACGGACTATTTTTGGGATTTTAACATTATCCGACGGTCACCGACGTTCGTTTCGCATTTTAACCGTTACGCGATAAGCGTTTATCTTAATATTACGTAATTTTTATCAAACTTTGGATTTTCCAACACATCAAATACCATATATAAACATCATAAATAATCAAATACGGCCTTTTATTCATTCATGACATAGCTTAAATAGCCGGGTGTCACATATGATACTTGAAGTACAGTCTTAAATCTTCCTATCTTCATAGTGGTATTTCTAAGAAGTACTTTACACGATGATGGTTATGGTTTATGTGTAGAATTGTTGGTGATTTAGATAACGAAACTAGAGTAATATAATAAGAATATGGTGGATAGGCCGCTGGTACTTCCTATATATAAGTGTGCTTATTGTATTAACCTTTGGAGCCTTATCCCGAATCACCATTAGGATTTTGTGATACAATGTGACAAGACAAGTGACTAAACTAAATCCTTAAAGTATCTATCTGTCTTCATAGTTAGATTCTTGTAGGATGTTTAAAGTACTAATTGGTAGTCCTTTATTGGATTCTGTGTACTTTAATGCGTATTTGACAAGACAAGTGACTAAACTAAATCCTTAAAGTATCTATCTATCTTCATAGTTAGATTCTTGTAGGATGTTTAATGTACTAATTGGTAGTCCTTTATTGGATTATTTGTACTTTAATGCGTATTTGACAAGACAATGTGACATAACAAGTGACTAAACAAAATCCCCTAATGCATCTATCTATCTTTTTAGTTAGATACTCGTGGGATGTTTAAAGTACTAATTGGTAGTCCTTTATTGGATTCTGTGTACTTTAATGTGTATTTGACAAGACAATGTGACAAGTTGACGATGATTATGTGGTTATGGTGATTAGTTGTGATTTAGTTGACGAATGGAGTATAATACCATAAGAATATGGTGGATACGCCGCTGGTACTTTTTATATATAAGTGTTCTTATTGTATTACTCTTGTAGCGTTATCCGAATCACATTAGGATTTTGTGTTCGATTGATTCAAAGTACAATATCCGAATCCTTGTAGAACTCTTACATATTTTTATATGTTAGATTCTTAGAAGGATAATACTCACGCAAGTTATGACAAGTTTTCAATATTGTTGTTATTAATTCTTGATTGGATTTCTAATAACACACTCACAAGTTTTTTGATCAAATTCAAGGCGATTACAATGAACAAAGTACAATTTTCAATGGCTTTAAAATTACTTAGTATTAATCATGTTTGTTAGTACAGTATGTCTATGTCTTAGTCTTCTATCGAGTCTGTTTAGAATAAGTGAGATCGCGTTAGAAAAAGGCATATTTATGTGTGTTGAGGACCAAGTTCGCCCGGAACTAAGATGAGAACAAGTTCGGCCGAACTTGTTCTAGGCAAGTTCGCCCGAACTTGTTAACCATCTCAGCGAACTTAAGATCCTATATATAGGTGCCTTGGGATTTCAGTTGTAAAGATCAGAGATTTTGGCACAGAGACGGCGAAACTCTGTTGGATTCGGAACTTGAATGTATTGAACAATATTTATCAATAAACAAACATTAAATGAGTAATTCTTGTTATTCGATTAACACGTTATTAGTTTCTGCCTAATTGGACGTTAGAAACAAATCTAGGTTCCTATGCTTAAGGAGGACGGTCCAAACAAGTGGTTTCAGAGCCTGGATACCTAGATTTGGTGGAATCACTTCAAGAATCACTTTATTTCATCTCTTTTCTACCATTTTTCTTAACTTTTTCACACATTTGAAGAATTCACGGTCAAAACTGGTTAAAAATTGAATATGTCATGTAAAATACACTTGTGGTAAACTCCTGAGAGTTTGGACATCAAATTCAAATGAATTGATATCAAAAAGTTGAAAAAACCATGTTTTGCAAACAAACTTTGGCCGATCTTAACATCAAGTTCGACCGGACTTGATTAAAATTCTCTGATTTCTAATAAGTTCACCCGAACTTGACTGTTATTTCAAGGTTTATATACAAGTCCGCTCGAACTTACTGATTTTCTTTCAATTTTTACCAAGTTTGCCCGAACTTAATCAGGGGGGAAATTTTCAAATCTCAACCACAAGTTCGCCCGAACTTGTGTAAAAATCAATCTGATTTCTCACCAACTGCAAGTTCACCCGAGCTTGTCAGTGTACTGATATTTTTCGAAGTTTGTGAACGTGTGTTTTCAGGTCAAATGCATCAGTTTTTTCAAAATGGAAGATCTTCAAAACGTGTTTGCTGCTGGAGTAGCTCAAGCTTCAACGTCTAATTCTTTTGAGGTTAATCAGATGAATCTCGACAATGAGATGAGTACTACTCAGAAACCGCCGAAGCTAATGAGTATGGACGAGTTTGAGGGATGGAAAGAAAAATTTGTAAACTAGGTACAAGCCAATCAGTTCCACAGCTGGGTTGCGATTGAAAACATATTCAAATGGCCAAAAGATGAACAAGAACAAGATCTACCTTTGGTTAAGTTCACCTGCTGAAAAAGATGCATATGTAGCTGAAAAGAAAATGACTAGCCTGATACAACAGTCTGTGATGGAAGATATTTTGATATTACTACTGTGACATCTGTGTATTTTAATCATCATACAATTCCAAAACAATTTTGTAATTTTATAATATTGATTTTTATTCCAAGATTTATTTAGTACTTATGACATTTTGTATTTTCAATCCTTGTTCAATTTCGATCTTCCAAACCTTTTCTGGAAGTGTAATCGCAAACCGTTACACAAACGTAACCAGTTTAACGCGACATACACTCCGGGATAAGGACATAAGTTAAACATACCCTAAATATCCTTAACATAATTTAGCAATAAGTTTTGGAGGGGTCGGTATGTCAAAAACATGCTTATGCAGCTTCAGGGGCTATTTTGCAAATTCTGTGAAACTATGCCGTTACGCGTATTTCCTAATCCGGAACATGTACGCGCATCCAAAAATTTTTGTAATCATTAAAATCTTGTATTTTGATGATTGGAATGCAAAAATGTCGTTCGTTGCGCATTAACGGTCATTTGCTCGTTCGTTATGATTTCCGTCGTAATTAACCGAAAACCGCAACCGTATGACCGAACGAACCGACACCCGGGACATTTTTGGACACATTTCAAGTTTCCTAAGCTTTATCATCTTTATAAAGCTTAAAAATGAGGTTAACGGGTGTTAGAAGTGCCAAATCACGACAAAACGAGTTCAGGGGCCTATTCTGACAACTTTTGAAAGTTGCTGTCAGCTAAGGGGCTTATGGACCGTAAGCCCATACCCCTTACGGTCCGTAAGGACCCCCCAGCTCAGCAGAAACATGACAGCTTCTTGTTTACTTCCTTGGACTTTATTCCTTCGAAATTGCCACACTTCTCCTGGTCTTGACACATCCATAGACACTTGTAATGATCCTAAGTCAGTGCCTAACACTTGGGATGATCTTGTGCATCATCCACAGGTATAAATAGACCATCAAACTCACCTCACAACTTGCTCATTTCTTTCTCTTTCTATCTAAAACTCGAAGAGGAGACTCCCACATTGTTGGAGGTCTCCCATCTGAGTTTTCTAAGTCTTTTTCTTCATCCTTGGCTACCTTGAGCACAAGTAAGTGTTCTAACTTAGCCTTGTTCATTCATTTTAGCTATTTCTAGCTAAAAGTCAAACAGTTTTGACTTTTAGTTTTGACCATTAATTGGTCAAGTCAAAGTCCAATCGAACTCTGCAACGTGATCGTAATCACAATGGTTATGATCCATAGCGATCATGCCTACTGATTACCACGTCCCCTAGTCGAAGTGACGAGTCAAAGTTTCGGTCAATAACACGCAAAATGCGCATTATACGACGAAACTACTTTCGGGTGTCAAAACACTTTGTTTTGATACCAAATCAGTTTTATGAACTTAGTTAGACATGTTAAACATGTATAACTCGTCACTTTTAGTTTAGTGCTTGTTTAGGATCGTGAGTCGAACGGTCTTGACCACCGCTTTGACTTTCGAATCCGACCCGTTTGGTCGATCTTAGAATCCGACCAAACTCATATTTGTGACCATAGTAGTATAGGGCATAACCCTCTGAGGTTATACCTTATGGTCGCATCGTTGGTTAAGTATTATGATAGGTCGTTATTATGCCCTTTATGAATGACCAAAATGCCCTTTTTGCGCATAAATTCATTTTAAGCATATGTGACAAAATTTTTGACATATAAACTGGTATTACAATATTATTAAACATGTTTGGGAATTTAAGACTTATCATAGGACATATTTAACCATTCGATCACGCGTTTACGCAAATGACACGTTAAAGTAAGCGTAAACTACCTTAACGGGTCATTACGGGTCAAAAGCACTTAGGATCACTTCCAAATCAGAATGTTGAGTTTATTAAATAATAACATATGAGTTCCAACACTCATTTGATTTATAAGACATCATTCTATCCTATCCGCCGATTAAAGTCCCGACTTATTAACATAGTTATCCGATCTTAGGAACCATTTGATTCCTCGGACTCTTGCGCATTATTATTCTTCTTGAACAAGGATACTTTTGCAACCCCAAGTGAGTACATTGACCCCTCTTTTCTAAATGTTTTAAGGTGATTATGTGAGTACATAGTCCTCTCTTTTACGTTTTCAAATATATTGGGGTGAAACACATGCGCCTACTTATTACTTTATTGATTTCATGCTTTTTATGACATATACATGCTATTTTCATCTAGTACACATATAGTACATGATTTCAATTATGTTTTGCTATGTATGTTAACTTGAGCATGCTAGCACATTGATTTTAAAGACACCTTTTACGGCATATGTTGACTTAGCATATGAGCACATTGATTTACATTACATTTTGCTATGTATGTTGACTAAGCATGCTAGCACATCGATTTTATGGACATTTCTACTTCGTATGTTGACTTAGCATACTTAGTACATGGTTTAAAGACATTTTTCATGACATTGCTTACATTGACTAAGACATTTAGTTTGTTTAACGGGACATAATACATTCATTAACATTGATCACGCCGCCCGGTAGTATGTAATGGTACGATAGGACTTGACAAATCCCGTTCCCCGCTTCCTAGGTTTGTTTGGAAGTAGGGAATGATAGAATCCGAATACATTTTTTTGATAAACCTTTGACTTGATAAGGGTTTATCCGACAGTCTCAAGGCTTGAATGTATGCGATAAACATAACTACATAAATGTTCATATCAAATAAAGCATTGGTTTTGCAAAACATGACTTCTGATTTAAAACTTTGGTTTATTCAAGACATTGGTTATACACGATATTATACATATGGCTTGAGTAAAGTCTTTTTACTTGCCATACAAGACATTTTTTATACAAGACATGGTTTATACCTAACATTGTGACATATTACATTGTTTAAACATGACATTTGACATTTGTTTGACAAGACATTTTTGGTGGTTATTTGATAAGTGGTTTAAATAACGAGATGTGTGTAATATGATAAAAGCATGGTGGATACGCCACTGGTACTTCCTATATAAGTGCTTTCATGATATTACATAACGTAGCGTTATTTAAACCACTTCGACAAAAGACAAAGACATGACACATTTGGTACAAATATCATATATTTTTCACAAGACATTGTTTTACAAATGGCATATTTTATACAATTCATTTTCATCTGGTTAATTATTTAACCATACATCCTTCTTTTATTTGATTTCCATATTGATTTTCATACGGTTTTATAAAAAAAAATATTTCACAAGGTTCATGACTACTTTTCGTTAAAACTATTAATTTAACTTCAAGTCATGAATCCTCATCAACAAAACCTATGTATCTCACATGCATTTTTATGCTGACGTACCTATTTTCACATGTGTTTTGGGAGCTAATGCTTAAGGATAATTCATGCGACACTTAGGACGGACTTGGGCTTTAGTGACTTAAAATCTAGCAAGACAAATAAAATTATGTTATGTTTCTGTTAATTCCAGACAATGTAAACAATTTGAATCAATAATACAAAACTTTATTTACCATGGTTGTTGAAACAATACTTCTGTTATGACACTCCCCAACGTTTCCGCCGTGGTTTGTTGTTTTACGCGGTCGGAGTACGACAACTACCTGAATGTGAAACATCACAAGATTTGTGGCAAGCTCTTTGTGACAAATTCAAAGGAAGCGATCAGATGATAAAGAGCAAAAAGGCGTTAATCAAGAAAGAATTTGAAATCTTTACGATGATCAAAGGAGAGACTATGAAGCAAATGATTGACAGATATTGTCATCTAATGGTCCAAATGCGAAGGCACGACGTCAAGAGAACTACCGAAGAGCAAATAGAAAAGTTGGCTGATGCACTTCCTGAGGGAGAGTAGTCAACTTATCTGATGGTTCTAAAGAACAGTCTGGCTTGGATGCATTTAAAGTTGTCATCTTTCATCGACAAACTAGAAGGACACGAAATGGAATTGTTTAAAATTGCAAAGTCAAAGAATGCAAACGTTGTTCAAGATGTCGGTGTATATTACAAAGGAGGTGTTCAAGATATTCCGATTCAGAGTCCGAAAATTCAAAGAGCATTCACTGCTAATATGAATTCCATGAATTTTTCGTCACAGAATCAGAGTTCTCCGAATACTGGATATTCAAGCATGGGTTCAAATGCTTCGTTTCAAAATCAGAACAGTCAGTAGACACATCAATCTAGTTCTGATCCGAATGTTTTCCAATGCAATATTGTTGTTAACCTGAAGAATGTAATTCCTGAGAAAGTAGCTAAATAGCACATAGCACTTCTTGCTACCGTTTTAGAATCATATGAATGTTTGGTAGCTGGAAAGATCGGAAATCCTGATATGACTACTGAGGATTACGATCAGGTGGATGAAGAAGAGCTGGAACTGATGGACATAAAGTGGAGTCTGGCATCAATCATCAGAAGAGTTACAAATTTGTAGCGTTAACCGGAAGAGATATTGGTAATTAAAGTAACAAGCTTGGATTTGACAAGTCAAAAGTCACATGCTTCAAGTGCCGACAAAAAGGGCATTTCAAAGGAGAATGTAGAAATCAAGATATAAGTGGAAATCAAAGTCCTTTTGGAGGTGGCAATGATTACTATAAGAAAGCATTGCAATACAAGCCATTACCAAGGAAAGTTGAAATCCAAGATCAAACATCTAACACTGCAGAGAAAGCATTGGATGCTTCAAACGAAAATGAAGGTTTTGATTGGAACAAGTATATCAACAGGAAGACTGGAGTTGCTCTTATGGCTGAGATTGTGGAAGAGCAAGATATGTCTGCCGAGAATGCAGCTCTGGAGAACGCAATCCTAGAACAATACATGCGACAAAGAGAAGAAGAGGAGATCTATCATTACACGATGATGCCGAATGCTAATTCTTCTAATAGTGTTTCTAGTTTTGCAGATTATTCTGATGCAGCATCTTCTGAGTTGGTAAGTGATGAAAAGAAATCAGAAGAGGAGAAGGTAAGTTCTGAGGTAAAAGTTATTGAAAAGGAGGTTGTGAAAGTTGTGGAGGTTGAAAAACCTTGCACAAAGTGCGCAAATCCTTGTGAGCAATGTGCTGAGAAGTCGAAAATCATAAGCGAAATGACTGTGCATAACGAAAACTTTCGATATGATTACAGAACAATAAAAGAAGCTTATGAAAAAATGAAAGGAACTTACTGTATTATCGAAAAAGCTAATCTTGAATTAAGTGCTAATGTCACAATGTTAAGTGCAACAGTCATTGAAAAACAAAAAAGCAATTAACATGTACATTGACACTATTGCTGAAACAAGGCGAGAGCTTCAAGACATGAAGATAGAAACCGAGAGGGTAAGACAATTGTTAAAAAGTTACACCACAAATGCATATGCCATTGATCACATTCTTCCTACGATTAAATCGGAGGAAAATGATGATAAACTGAAAAGTAGAAAGCGTAAAGAGTATGGTAATGTTCCACCGCCACTACTTGCGAGTTACTGCCGCTAGAGAGGATGGTATTGAAAAGGCAAAAAATTTAACGCTTCTATCTAAAACAAAAGATCAATTGCCTAAGAACATTGACGTAGTCTATATGAAAAACAAACGATGACAGTGATGTGGTTTTAAAAAATGTGGTAAAAAATGTTTTAGGAAATGATTCTTACAACGACATCTTTGAAAGCGCCAACTCGAGTTTGAAAAAATCTGAATCACAATCCGAAGATGACGATACATCATATGAAAGTGATCTAAGTGATGATACTAACGTTGTGATGTACAAGGTTAAGGAATTTGGTAGATTATATTTCGATGATAGCTTTCCGATTCGGAACGTGAAAGATGATCAAATTGATAAATTGTTCAAACTTGTAGAAGTTTCGTCAGATGTTCTTATAATTGATGAGAAAAGATTTTATTCGAAATCCAAAAGGAACTTTAACAAC
Organism: Scalesia atractyloides; assembly: GCA_947069175.1. Classification (NCBI taxonomy): domain Eukaryota; kingdom Viridiplantae; phylum Streptophyta; class Magnoliopsida; order Asterales; family Asteraceae; genus Scalesia; species Scalesia atractyloides. The sequence continues at coordinate 38,978,839 of CAMTDV010000030.1, forward strand.
TATCGAAAAAATTGTGGTGATTTTCCTAAGAACAGGAGAGCAGGTTTGGGTTTGGAGGTAAGCGAAGATGAACCGAAGAAAAACCAAAAGTCTCCATTTCACGAATACAAAGGTAAACATATGAAGTTTGTGTATGGGACAAACACGGTTCAGGAAGAAGGTTTGATAGGTAAGCAATCGAATGATGAGTTCAAGAAAGAGAAAGAACTTCGGGACAAGGCTAAATCGCAAGTGGAGTAAAATTCACTAGTGGACACTTACATGATACTCGGACTTGCTTTAAATGCAATGAAATTGGTCATATTGCTCGCAAGTGTCCGAAATCAAAGCCTGTGTATCCACGAAGAAAAACAGTTTCAGATGTTAAAAAACAAAAACAACCAGAGATTGAGAAACCAATCGAATTGTTAAAAAGAAACAAAAATCTATAGTCTAAGTAAAACCTAAGTGTGAATCAAAGTTTGAAAACTCAATTTTTGAAAAAGGTGAAACTTCAAAATTTAATGAAAACAAAGATTCTCGTTTCTATATTAAGAAAGCAAGAAGCAAGTCACAATCTTGGGTTGCTAAAAGAACACATTATCATCTGAAGGTGACACGTCTGATTCTGATAAAACTAAAAATGTCAAATCAAAAGAATCAGTAATAAAAAATGAACTTTCAAAGTCAAATTTTTCAAAACAAACAAAGAAAAGGTTGAAAAGTCTTCAAAGTTAACATCGGACGTAATGTTTGATGATGATTTTGATTACTATGATGAATTTGAAAGTCATTATGATGCTTATAATGTTAAACCCAAGACCAAAAAGGTCTGGGTTTCTCTATTCAAGTAGTTGCTTTTCATGTGCAGGGGCTCGAAAAATCCACATTGAAGTAATATATGGATAGCGGAGCTTCATGCAACTTAACATATTTCGAAAATGTCACCTCTTTGTCATTTGAAGGGGAGTAGTTGAAAAGGATTGTGCAAATCCACACTGTTGAATAGAAAAGAAATTTTACATCAAAACCATTTATTCTTTCACGTAAATAAGTTTAATGGTTTATTTGTTGAACAGGTGGAGATGCAGATGTTGAAAATGGGACCGGACGATGAGTTCTCATGATCCTCATTAGTTTGTTATCATTTTAAGATTAGAATTTCTTAAATCCTAAAATCCAAAAATATGTTTTTGATTTTTGGGGGAGCAAGAAAAATTTTAGAAAAATCAAAAACATATGAAAAAATTTGAAAAGTCAAAAACATTTGAAAAATTCAAAAAGAATCTTGTGTCAAAAAGGAAATGATAGTACATCAGTGGACTATCACATTATACTAAAGAATTGTAAAGTTTAAAAGTGATAAACAAATGGATGTGTCGATAGACTTTGCACGTTCAGTAAATTGTTTCTGAGATATAAATTAATTTTACAACTGCTTAATCTTGTGGATTAACATCTCTCGGATATATGGACTTAGTACTCCGAAATTTCGTTTTAGAGATTGCCTGATTCTGAGATACGAGGTCTTTATAGACAGTTGATATCTGGGGTATTATACAAGTTCTTCTGATTTTGCGAAAGCAATAGCCTAGAACTTCTATAATACTTTTGCTAAAAAAAACCCCTATATTGCATGCAAAACTGAAAAGAATCAAAAGATCTAATCATTTGCAATGCTTAAAAGATTCCTTAAATGGAACACTACCTTAAAGTCGAGCCTTCATCTCTTTGTCGATACGGTGGTATTAACCTGAGCTCTCAAGGCCTCGCACAACCTAGATACATATATCAGTTATGCTATATTCACCTGTAAGATGAAATCTAGGGAATCTTGATGCGGGAGTATATTCTGAGATGGGAACCATAGTTAAGTCAAGTTTCATAATTCATACCTAACATATCTTGGAACAACTGAAAATGTGTTGATGTTAAAACGGACAAACATATCGACAATCTTGGTAAACGAGTTTAAAACTTAAAGTCTCAAAAGGTCAATGGTACTGGTGATATGTCTCAAACAACTGATATGATCCTTAGACACGAATTCATAAAAATATGTCTGTAAATATATTTGTATATAGTTTACTTGTTAAAAATTTTGTACATAATTTATCTGCTTTACAGATTAAAACCATAAAGATTTTCAGTGTATTTTAGCATAAACTTAGAAAAATACAAAAAGATTTTGTTTCTTCATTGTTTTTTTACAAACCAATGATGGAGAACGGTACTTCGAAGTCTGATAAGGTGCTTTAATGGTAAAAATCTTGATGACATCTGTTTAAAATAAAAAATGATCAGAAGTGTTGAAAAAGTTCATTAAATTGAAAGTTTAAAATTTGAAGAAAAACATCGTTTGTTCACAACGGTTTCAAATCAAGGTCATTAACTTGGACTTGATAAATGAAATTGGTTAATCAAGGTCATTAACTTGGACTTGGTCAACCAAGTGGATTTCATAATTAAAAATTCTATCAAGTGGACAAAGTCTTAAATGTAAAAGTGTTCAAGGTCATTAATTTGAACTTGAATAACTGAATATTTTGAAAGATGAAAAAGGATATTAAAATTTGAAATGTTGATGTTACAAAATATCAAAGTTTGAATCTGAAATCTTTATTGGAATGTCTAAGAACTTTGAAACAGAAGTAAAGTTTTAGAGGGAGCTGGATAGAACGTTGAATAAAGATAACAGAAAGCTCAAAGCAAGGGGGAGCATTGCTCATGGCAAGAGGGAACATGGTGATTAAAGTTGTATCAAGACTAGCTCAAGAAACTGAGAAGATTTGAAGATCAAAGATGTTAATGTTATTCAAGAATAAAGATCAAGAATATATTAAAGACTCAGGAGCTTATTTGAAGTCAAAATGACTACGGCAACATCCAAGGGGGAGTCTGTTAGTGCATATGTCTGTTGCCTACGTCATTACCCTAGAACGAGTCAGGAATGAACAAGAGCTTCTGAAGACTGAACAAGACAAAGACGATATCCAAGGGGGAGTCTGTAAGTACAGTATGTCTATGTCTTAGTCTTGTATCGAGTCTGTTTAGAATAGGTGAGATCGCGTTAGAAAAAGGCATATTTATGTGTGTTGAGGACCAAGTTCGCCCGGAACTATGATGTGAGAACAAGTTCCGCCGAACTTGTTCTTGACAAGTTCACCCGAACTTGTTAACCATCTCAGCAAACTTGAGGTCCTATATGTAGGTGCCTTGGGATTTCATTTGTAAAGATCAGAGATTTTGGCACAGAGACGGCGAAGCTCTGTCGGATCCAGGACTTGAATGTATTGAACAATATTGATCAATACACAAACATTAAATGAGTAATTCTTGTTATTCAATTTAAGGTTATTCGATTTAACACGTCATTAGTTTCCGCCTAATTGGACGTTAGAAACAAATCTAGGTTCCTATGCTTAAGGAGGACGGTCCTAAATGTTGCCATATACAAAACTATTTTGTCACAAGTTTCATAATCAAGTTAATGTATTGCAATACTAAATCTTTTTTTGCCATTCATTCGCTTTAAAGAGTCCATTTTCAATAAACGACTCTTGTAGTTGTCGAAGTATTGCAACACTAAACTTTTGCCATTAATTTGGCTAACAAAACTTTGTACTCGCCAACATTGTTTGTTGATGTCTCGTTTTTCATATATGTTTCAGGTTTCAATTATTCAACCTTGCTGCACTTAGGAATGCATCCGGGCTTTAGACTTCTATAATCAAAAGACAACTTCATGTATTCTTTGTATTGTGAAAACAATGTTAATAATAGTGGAACAATTTAATATCAGTTGTGGCTGAGCAATTTGTAATGTGACTCCTTGATATTACCGTCGCGTGTTGTTGTATTACGTGATCGGGGTGTTACAGATTGGTATCAGAGCACTGGTTATAGGGAATTAGGTTATTAGAATGCCTTTAACCTAGTCTATGACCTTCCTAGGGACCTGAACATGAGTAGACTTAGGATCTCCATCCTAATCCTCATCCTTACTCGTGCCACAATTATTCTATGAGTTACAAATCATCTATCCTTAGATGATTTATCCTATATCCTTAGGCTTATTGCCTCAAAGTATTCCTCAAAATATTTTCTCAAAAACATTTTCATTAGAATACTTCTCAAAATATTTTCTCAAGCGCTCTCAACTTATTTATCTCAAACATTTTATCAAAAGGTTTCTCGAAATGCTTTCTTAATAGTTTTTCGTCAAAATGTTTCTCGACCTATTTATCTCAAACATTATATCAAAAGTTTCTCAAAATTTTTCACTCTCAAACATTTTCATCGAAATCTTGGATTTTAATTATGTGAACTCATGCAATCTGGAAGGGTGAATGCCTGTACTCCGAGTTTGCTGTCTAAGGCTAGAGTGTTCGTACAAATCCGCATTATCAGGCCAGTCACTCTTACCTGGGAACTCTTAGAGTGAATGTTCACTTATAGGCTAAAGTATGTCTTATCGAAAACATTATGAAAACCCATCTACCTTGATCAGTCGAACGAATTCCTAAACACTACTACCTTGTGACATTACTCCGACATGTTACCTTTGGTAATATGTTACGACAATATCCAATGTATTTGAAACAAATTATATTTCATTTCACGACACTTTATATTCCAACTTCATTTTCAAATACTATTTTTCGTCTTTCAAATTTTCAAATTTTTATTCATTTGGATGAGAGTTTTCAAATTTTATACACGAAGTTTCTTTATTTAAAAAAAAATTCGATTAAAAATATTTCTATCTTAAAAATTTATTTTAAAAGGTAAAGAATTTTCAACACAAACCATTAACTTGGTTTGTATTTTCTCATCCAAAAATATAACAAAAGTTCATTTTCAAACAAGTTTCGAAACAAAATCCACAATACTATTTTCCTAAATACAAGAACAAGATTTTTGAACCAATACCAAGTTGAGATATTCAATTCACTATGATGTTTAGATTTACAATAATTTTACAAAATCTAACTTATTTTGTTTTCATTATAGCTACTTCTTCAAGATGCCTCCTCATCGTGACGTCACGAGGAACGCTGAAATAGCGGCAATGATAGCTCAGCAAATAGTTGATGTACTCTCGAACCTTGTGGCCCAAATCAATTAAGTCTACTACAATAACAATAACAACAACAACAACAACGTTCCTATGCAATGTAACTACAAACAATTCAACTTGGCTAAACTACTCAAGTTTAATGGGTCTGAAGGAGCACCTGGGCTCGTATAATGGTTTGGGAGTATAGAAAACACATTCGGCCATGTTCAGTGTTCTAATGAACGTAAGGTAGAGTTCGCCTCGAGTGTTTTCCAAAAGAGAGCACTCACTTGGTGGAACAGAGTCATGAGAGACAGGGGTGCAGAAGTAGCTATGGCACAAACGTGGGAAGAATCAGGAATCTTATGATGAAAGAATTCTATCGACGACATGAAATAAGGATACTTGAAACCGAATTCTATCACCTTAAACAAGATAGTGGGGAAAACCATGCTTACACTGACCGGTTTGAACATTTAAGCGTACTCTATCCCACTATGGTCACACATTTGGATCGGGCCATTGAGAAATACATTAATGGCTACCTGATCCAATACAAGATATTATCACTGGCAGCAAACCTGCAACGCTTAGGGAGGCTAAGGAATTAGCCGCTACCCTAACTGACTCCCAAGTTAGAAAAAGGGAAACTTTTTCGAAAGGAAGACAAGAAACGAACTAATAAATCTACACAAGAGAAACTAGATAAAACAAAGGGTGAATCTTCCAAAAATTCTAAGAAGTGTAAGATTTCAAAGAATTTTACGATTGCTGCACCAATCCCACTCAACTCAGTACCCGTTAGTGGAACTTATCGTGGGAAACATCCTCGGTGCAATCGTTGCAACTTTCACCACCCAGCAATTCTCCATGCCGCCAGTGTACAATCTGTGGTCTTTTTGGACATCTAGTTGCGACCTATCGCATCCAAAACCAAACAGCCCCTACTCAAACACGCCCTCGTTATCCAGCTGTAGCATATTTCAATTGTGGTGATTTAAATCATTTCAAGCGAAATTGCCCTAAGCTTGCTAACGCAAATGGACAAGTATACAATGTCAATGAGGCCCAAGCTGATGGTTAAGCACTTATGATCACTTGAGTCTTTACATTCCTGTTTTATTTTCCAAAGACAATGTACATATTTCAACTATGTTTGTAATGACAATATAAGTTTTCAAGAAGTTTCTCTTCATTGTTGTTATTCGTATTCCAATGTGATTACATTGTATGTAATTTACAACTACATACCAACTTCAAGGACCCGGTTCTTTATTGTTAGGAACTAAATCTCGCAAGAATAGCATATTATGATTTGCACACTAGTGCATTCATACAATCGCTGTAAAACAAACACTACAAATACTATGTGCCTATTACTACTTCTTTTGTTTTCATGTCATTTACATACATGGTTTGTTAATCTATTATGTATAGTACATGATTGCAAATGCACTATTGCTTAGTATGTTGACTTAGCATACCTTGCACATCATTTCAAAAAAAATTTCACGACATACTTACATTGTTGTGACAATCCATACTTAGTATATGATGCACGCTATCTGTATGGCTAGTGTGAAACATATATTATATTTGTACTAGAATGAAATACCTGCTACTGATTTTGTTGGATGCAAAACAAGTAGTGTTAACATTTCTAGTATGAAACACGGTCGATTCAATAGATGTTGTGTTATTACAATGTTTATTGGATTATAGATGTTACTTTGACCTTATTATCTGTTTCCCTTTACTTAACAAGAGGAGCTATGTGGACCATGTGACGAAAAGCATAATTATGGGTGCACACTTAATTACGGGTATCGACACATGAGAATCATAGTAAGCCTTGTTAAGATGGTGGCATAAAATCTAGAGTGATTAGGTAACGGGAAGGGTATGACGTAATAAGACCACAGTGGATACGCCCTGGTACTTCCTATATATAAGTGTTCTTATTGTGTTATTCTTCGGAACGTTACCAGATTCACTTGAGGCTTTTATGTTATCTTGGACCATTATATGATTATGTGATTATTTGTTATATGTTTATTGAATGCAATGGACGAGATGAGTACATTCATTAACTCTATTCGAGCCGACCGGGAGTATATCATGGTGTTAAAGGTGACGACCTTGATGCCATAGGTATGTTGACCCGTCTCCTATGCATGAGATGCTCATGGTACATGGGATGTACCTCGTGGGACGTTAGAAACAGTGTACGTATGGCTAGGCTTGAATGTACACCCCTTTTGTATGCTATGGATTTACACTAAGTGCCTAAAGTAAAACATAGTGTCGTACAAAACAAATTTTATACACTCGATGACATTTTAATGATTCAGAAATTCTAAATGTTGAGTACCTTAAGATGCTTTGAATATCTTTGTTTACGCTTTGAATCCCCCAAACATTCCAAACACCAAATGATGCACCACATCTTTGGAATCTCGAGCTTTGTTATCATTCAGCTATTCCAAACTCACTCTACGGTCTCCTTCGAATAAATTTCGGGACGAAATTTTTATACACTCGGGCTTTCAAAAACTTTTTTTCTTTGAAGACTTTTCGATAACTAATACTTAAACGTAAACCGTTTAATGTAACGTATGCACCAGGACAAGAGCATAGGCTAAACATACCCTAAATATCCTTTACATAATTAGAAATAAGTTTTGAAGGGTTTGGTATGTCAAAAAGAAGCCTAGTCGTTCATAGGGAGTATTTCTGACAAACTACGAAAGTCTGCCGATTCTCGTAGCGACGCATACTCCGAACTATGACACAAGCTTAATATCCCTTAAATACCCTATACAAAACTTGGAAATAAGTTTTGAGGGTTTCGGTATGGCAAAAACACTTTATTGTAACTCCAGGGACTATTTTGCAAATTCAGCGAAAGTACGCCGATTCGCGAATTTCTTAATACGAAACACGTACGTGCCTCCAAAAATTTTTTCCATCAGTAAATTATTGCATTTTAATGATTGGAATGCAAAAATATCATTCGTTACGCATGACGGTCGTTTACGTGTTAATTAAAGCGTTTGTTGTAATTAACCGAAAGACGCAGTCGTACAACCGAACAAACTGACATCTCAAACATTTTTTGACATATTTCAAGTTCCCTGTGCTTATTCAACCTTATAAAGCTTAGAAATTAGGTTGACGGGTGTTAGAAACGACGAAACGCAACAAAACAAGTACAGGGGTCAAAACTGCCATTTTTGGAAACTTCAGCCCCTGCAAGGCCTACGGTCCGTAAGGCAAAACCTCTTACGGTCCGTAAGAGGTCCCCATCTCAGCAGAATATTCCTGCTACTTGGTAGCTTCTTGATACACTTCTTGGACACCTAGAACTCGAACTTGCCACCCATTCTCCTGCATCTGACAAGTGTTATGACACTAATCCAAACCCTTGATGACTTATCGACACATGTAATGACCTTGTTGATCCAAGAACTCTATAAATACCATTTTCATCATCACATTTGAACTTTTGCAACATCCATTCTTGCTCTCATCTGCCTTTCTCTGAAGTTGCAACCATTTGTGAAGCTTTCTCCTGAGATTTCTTGGCTGCTTTGAGTGTAAATAAGTGTTCCTTTCATGCCTTGTTCAATTATTTTAGCTTAAATGAGCTAAAAGTCAAACATTTTGACTTCTGTTTGACTTTCAGTTCTGACCATGATTTGGTCAAAACAAAGTCCAATTGAACTTTGCAATGATCATAAGCATGATGGTTATGGTCCTTAGTGATCATGCCTACTGAATTACACGTTTACTAGTTGTAGTGACGAGTCAAAGTTTCGATCAATAATGTGATAAATGCGCATTATATGACAGAACTATTTTCGGGTATCAAAACACTTTGTTTTGATACCAAATTAGTTTTATAAACTTTGTTAGACATGTTTGACATGTCTAACTGGTCACTTTTAGTTTAGTACTTGTTTAGGGCCGTAAGTCGAGCGGTCTTGACCACCGCTTTGACTTTCAAATCCGAACCGTTTGGTCACCTTTAGGATCCGACCAAGCCTATTATTATGACCATAGTATTATAGGGAATAACCCTCTGAGGTTATACCATATGGTCATACCGTTTGGTTGGTCAAACGACAAGTCGACTATGTATTCCTTAAAATGCCGAAAATGCCCTTTTTGCACATAAATCAGTTTTAAACATATAAGAACATTGTTTTGACATCTTCATAGATTGATTCTTGTAGGATGTTTAAAGTACTAATTGGTAGTCCTTTATTGGATTTTGTGTACTTTAATGCATATTTGACAAGACAATGTGACAAGACAAGTGACTAAACTAAATCCTTAAGGTATCTATCTATCTTCATAGTTTGATTCTTGTAGGATGTTTAAATTACTAATTGGTAGTCCCTTATTGGATTCTGTGTAATTTAATGCATATTTGACAAGACAATGTGACAAAACAAGTGACTAAACAAAATCCCTAATGCATCTATCTATCTTTATAGTTAGATACTCGTGGGATGTTTATAGTACTAATTGGTAGTCCTTTATTGGATTTTATGTACTTTAATGCGTATTTGACATGACAATGTGACAAGTTGACGATGATTATGTGGTTATTGTGATTAGTTGTGATTTAGTTTACGAAAGGAGTATAATACCATAAGAACATGGTGGATATGTCGCTGGTACTTTTTATATATAAGTGTTCTTATTGTATTACTCTTGTAGCGTTATCCGAATCACATTAGGATTTTATGTTCGATTGATTCAAAGTACAATATCTAAATCCTTGTAGAACTCTTACATATTTTTATATGTTTGATTCTTAGAAGGATAACCAAAGTATTATTTAAATCATTGATTTGATTTCTAAATAATACTCACGCAAGTTATGACAAGTTTTCAATATTGTTGTTATTAATCCTTGATTGGATTTCTAATAACACACTCACAAGTTTTATGATCAAATTGAAGGCGATTACAATGAACAAAGTAAAATTTTCAATGGCATAATAATTACTTAGTATTAATCATGTTGCCATATACAAAACTATTTTGTCACAAGTTTCATAATCAAGTTAATGTATTGCAATACTAAATCTTTTTTTGCCATTCCTTGGCTTTAAAGAGTCCATTTTCAATAAACAAATCTTGTAGTTGTTGAAGTATTGCAACACTAAACTTTTGCTATCAATTTGTCTAACAAAACTTTGTACTCGCCAACATTGTTCGTTGATGTCTCGTTTTTCACAAATGTTTCAGGTTTCAATTATTCAAGCTTGCTGCACTTAGGAATGCATCCAGGCTTTAGACTTCTTTAATCAAAAGACAACTTCATGTATTCTTTTTATTGTGAAAACAATGTTAATAATAGTGAAACAATTTAGTATCAGTTGTGGCTGAGCAATTTGTAACGTGGCTCCTCGATATTTCCACCGCGTGTTGTTGTATTACGCGATCGGGGTGTTACATGTCGGGAATCCAAATAACCTGTTTTGATTCGTATTAGTTGATAACTTAAACATTGGGGGTTAATGCGACCGTGTCTAGGATATCCTCGGCTCAGTTAATTGCAACTGGCCACGACCTAAGCACGGGGTGTAGGCATACACCTGACAGATGTTAATGCTATGATAAAATATTTTTATAACCTAATATGGGTTTGCCCAATAAGGGTATTAAAGTGGCGTGTCGACTAATCATGATCTCGGCATAGTTTCCGGGCCCCGTATGTATTGAAAGCATGTAATACTGAAACATGAGAAACAGTTTGTCCCAAGTTATTTATGAAAATATATGTGCCATTGTGTACATAAAAATGATTTTGAAATATTTTCAAAATGTGTCAGTTATTTGTATTTACCTCGAAAATTAACGTATTTTCAAAAGACTAAGCGCAGGTTGCAAGTACGTAAATAGGCTGGAAGCTGCTCGGTAAATGCTTAATAGGTATTTGCAACTCCTTGCATTGAAGCCTAGTAGTCTGTTTACATAATCGCTTTTTACTTTATCCGATCCACCTGTGGATCTTTTATATACTCTCCGTCTGTATTATATTTGACCATTTGCAAGTACGTAAATAGGCTGGAACCTGCTCGGTAAATGCTTAATAGGTATTTGCAACTCCCTGCATTGAAGCCTAGTAGTCTGTTTACATAACTGCTTTGTACTTTATCCGATCCGCCTGTGGATCTTTTATATACTCTCCGTCTGTATTATATTTGAACATTTGGATATTTGAAACTTGTAATAGTATTTTAAATCCAAGACTTCGATGTGCTATCTGTGATTGTTTGACTATGACGATACCAATCTTACGTCACGATACTCCCCACCCGGGCCCATCGGGATTTGGTTGGAAATTTGGGGTGTGACAGGTTTGTATCAGAGCCAACGTTTGAGACAAGGTGACCGGGAATGATGGGAATGAAACTCCCGTGAATTATAATTATCCAGCGCCAATGTACTGTCCCTATGTTCAAACGGTTGTTCACAACGCACTTTATCCCTCACCATTTCCTCCCGCTTATCCAAATACTGGATATCCTAATTATGGATACTGGTATCCTATTGCTCCTCAACCCCAACCACCGCAACAACTTGAGGATATTAATCAAGCCTTGGAACGAGCGGAGCAGATTCAGCGTCAGGCTGAAAAGAAAACAAATTTTTTAACAAGCTTTCCAAGATAATCAAAGAAAGGTGGGATGATTGAAGATTGTAATTATATTCTATGTATATTTAAATTCCAAAAGTCCCTGCGTGAACAAGTATTTTCTTTTAGTCCTTGTGTGGACAAGTTTTCTTTTATTTCCTGCGTGGACAAGTACTTTATTTATTCCAAAAGTCCCTATGTGGACAAGTATTGTAATCTTTTATTTCTTTAAGATCTTTGATTATTGATAATCCAAGTATTATATCATCTCATCCTTTTCAAGCAATCGTCTCGATTTTAACTCGAATTTTATCGATCTGCTCGAGATCTTCCAATGGCTTGATCAGCCCATATGGCAAGCCTATGTAATGGCAGAAATAAACGGCAGTGTGGCAGTGAGAAATCACACTAACCAAAAAGGTAGAAGGCATGTGCCTAAACCATATTCCTATGGTCCAATGAGACTACGGATAATGAGATATCATATTATTAAACAATTTAGATATTCATTCTATATTAACATTCATTGTAATGTTAGTATATTTGGCAATGTGACAATGAGGAATCACATTAACCAAAAGGTGAAGGATATATGTCCAAGCCTTATCGCCTATAAGATCGAATGAGATCTTGGCTAATGATATCATCAAATTAGATGATTATTATATGTTAACATTCAATGTAATGTTAAAATGAAAATTGCCTATGAGCTAAATTTTAAATGTCCATTGAGACAATAACAGTTGTGGCCATATGGTACACTGTCCAAATAGGGTGGAAGACATATGTCCAAACCCTATAGCCACAAGATCCAATGAGATCGTGGTTTCAAGTATCATAAAATCACTGAGACATAACTTCAATGAATATTTTAACACCCAATGTAGTGTTTAGACAACTGTGACTTTAAGCACACTGTTTAAGAGGTAAAGGATATGTACAATCCAAACCTTATAACCAATAAGATCCATTGAGATTTTTGGTTGATATCATTATCAAGTCATCAAATTTGATGACCGTTCTCTCATTATCCAAATATATATTGCACTAAGCAATGTTTCATTGTTTGCTTGTAGCCCAATATCTCAAGTATGGCAGACCAAAATTCTGGCAGTGCCAACAACGAGCATGCTAACATTGAACATGATACCCGTGAGGGTGAAGGAAATAACCTTCAAGCAATAGAAAAATTCATGGCTAATTTTAAAGGACCGGGTTCAACCCAACAAAGGTCCCAATCAATCCCACATCAATCTACACATAAAACTGAAAGTTCACATTATTCCTCGAATGCGAGGAGTGAGCTTAGACATGTTAGGAAAGAGAAAACCCAGACGATTTAAGACGGGTGCTCATACAAATATTTCGTATCTTGAAAACCCCAAGATTTCACCGGAGAAAAAGGAGCTATCGATGCCATGAAGTGGCTCGATGAAGTGGAAACAGTTGTTGATATCAGCGGATGCGCTCATAAGGATATTGTAAAGTTTGTATCTCAATCATTTAAGGGTGATGCCCTGACATGGTGGAAGGCCATAATTCAGTCCACAGGGAAAGTATCCCTATATAATATGAAATGGTCCAAGTTTGTGGACCTGATCAAGGAGGCACACTGGTCTCCTCGTGAGGTTGAAAAAGTAGAGTCTGAATCTTTGACTCTTACTATGAAGAATCTGGATTGTCAGAAATACGTGTCCGACTACAACTCATTGTCCAGATTGGTTCCATATCTGATATCCGTGGAACCCAAGCGCATAACACGCTTTATTGGTGGTTTAGCACCAGAAATCAAGGGCATGGTTAAAGCATCCAAGCCTACAACTTTTAGATCTGCTGTAGATCTATCTCTCTCACTCACTCAGGATGAAGTGAGGTTGAGGTCACTCAAGAATGAGAATAACATAGAAGAGGAAGCACGATGATGATCGCTTCCAGAAGTTCAAATAGGGTAAATTTGGGTTCAATATGAACCAGCAGAGGTCTGATGAGAGACTTGTATACAAAACTTATGGGAGACGACATTGGGGACAGTGTCGGACAAATCAGCAGACAAAGCAGTGTCGTGTCTGCAAGAGAATGGGTCATCAATCCCACGAATGTAGGGATATGAAGAATCTTGTTTGTTTAGGATGTGGTTAAAAGGGCCACATAAAAACCAATTGCTCTAAGCGAGCTACTGAAGGTAATGCAAATACCGGGGATGCAAAGACGACCAACGCTAGAGCTTTCCAACTAACTGCAAACGAAGCAGTTAAGGATACAAACGTCATTAAGGGTACGTTTCTCGTAAATGATGTATTTGCTAGAGTTCTATTTTATTCCGGAGCTGATAAGTCTTTTATTGATCATAAGTTTAGTAAACTATTAAACCTACCAATTAGAGCTCTAGATATGACTTATGAAGTTGAAATGGCTGATGGTAGCATAGAAGTAGCCTCCACGATTCTTGATGGATGCGTTATATCCATTAAGAATCATTCTATTCCTATTTCTCTTTTGCCAATGAATTTGGTTGGGTTTGATATAGTTTTAGGCGTGGATTGGTTAGCTCATAACCAAGCCCATATTGCTTGTGATAAGAAACTTATTGATATTAAATCCCCATCCGGTGAAGTACTCACCATTTTAGGAGACCAACATTATGGATTGCCTGAAAATGTATCTTTGCTTAAGGCATCCAAGTGTTTGAAGAAAGATTGTGTCATTTACATGGCACAAGTGACTATTGATGAGCTGAAGCCAAAAATCAAGGACATAACAATTATTTCAGAATATCCAGATGTGTTCCCTGAAGAATTACCCGGTCTACCCCCGGAGAGATAGGTCGAGTTTAGGATCGACATTTTACCTAGAGTCGCTCTTGTAGCTAGAGCTCCGTACCGATTAGCACCAACTGAAATGAAAGAACTGAGGGCACAATTAGATGAGCTTTTGGAGAAAGGCTTTATTCAGCCGAGTTCCACGCCTTGGAGAGCTCCTATTATGTTTGTCGTGAAGAAAGCCGGTTCAATGCGGATGTGCATTGATTACCATGAACTGAACAAGATAACAATCAAGAATCATTATCCATTGCCAAAGATCGATGATCTGTTCGACCAGTTGCAAGGAGCTAGTTATTTCTCCAAGATTGATTTGAGATCAGGATATCATCAACTGAAGGTTAGAAGTGAAGATGTCCCAAAGATTGCCTTCAGGACCAGATACGACCATTATGAATTTCTAGTGATGCCTTTTAGACTCACTAATGTACCTGCAACATTCATGGATCTCATGAATAGAGTCTGCAAGCCGTATCTAAATAAATTTGTCATTGTCTTTATAGACGACATACGTATCTATTATCGTAATCAGAATGATCACGAGAAACATCTTCGATGCATCCTTGAATTGCTAAAGCAAGAGAAGGTTTATGCAAAGTTTTCTAAGTGCGAGTTTTGGCTTAGGGAAGTCCAGTTTCTTGGACATGTTGTAAGTGAGTGTGGTATCCAAGTAGATCCAGTCAAGATTGAGGTTATTATGAACTGAGGAGCACCCAAGACCCCATCTGAAATACGTAGTTTCTTAGGTCTGGCCGACTATTACAGAAGGTTCATTAAGAACTTCTCTCGTATAGCCACTTGATGTTAAAAATAAGGTCTATAAAACTAACCTAATCTAGACGCCCTAGTATTAAATTTATAAACTAAGATTCTCTAAATGATAGACCACTGACATGCAAGTGTACCTATCGTACGTAGTCAAGCCTAATGAAGTTCGAGTATCGAACCCACGAGACACTAGCGACGCGAACTAGACTCTGACTCAACTAATTGCTTAATTGGATTATTTGATGGTTTTGAGGTTTCCAGTAAACTAAGGAGAACTAAGACGGCCTGAGACGCAAGTTGAAGGCTACTAAGGTGAAATCAAGGATGATAAGAAAGTAGGTTACCTAGGCAAGAATCCCCTAGACTCATGAATAGAATCCTAACATTGGAATTGAAAGAAGACTTTGTCTAACCCAATAAATCCCCGGAAGATAAACCGAATCTAACAATATGACAAGTGAAGAAGTGCAAAATTGGACTAACTCGAGTTATCGACCACCAAGTCTTACAACTATCAGGTATTAAGTAATTTATTTACTAAAACCCTCAAATTATGAAGCAGAAATAACTAAGAACACCGAGACCCTAGGAAACTCTAGACGCGAATAAATAGATGAATCCTAGCTATCCGCCACCCAAACTATCAAACAACGCCTACCTTATAACCTAGCAATTCTAGATTAGATTTCTCACCTCTAGAAGAGATTGCACATTTTAATTAATTGGTTTTAATAATTATTAAACTTGAATTAGATTTCTCACCTTCAAGGTCTAGACTGAAAGTTTAACAACATAGACTGACTCCCTGCTCTAAAGTATATTTATAAGTATCTAGAGCAATGGAACCAACAAATATATAATCAAACCAATCAATATCAACACGCAAATAATTAGAATCGAGTTCTAAAGTTATAACATGTAAATCATCACATTCATTCAAAACCAACAAATTAATCATTCAATTCATTCGTCTAGTTCATACACCTAAGCAACCATAACAAGTTTAGCTACTCATAGTCAGAATAAATAAACAAGTCTTAAACGATTAATAAGTCATGTTCAATAGTCTAGAAAACACAAAGTAATCGAAACCAAAAATTGACACGAACTAAACCCGAATCTTGAACCGTAGCCTTTTATCTTGATCCGTAGACACCCTCTCCTCCAAAAATCATCCTTTCGTCGCCTCTTCCTAGTAACAGCAACCGTTCCAACCTTCCTTCAGTCGTCGTTCTTTTTGTTCTACTGTCTTCTTTTTTTCCTTCTCAAGCCCGTCCTCCAAATAATATTGCCGCCATCGAATATTTATATAGAACACAAAAACTTGACTTCATCTACTTCATCTAGGCCTAGGCAAATGCCAACCACAAGCCCATATGCCTCCACATTACGTGACCCAACTGTTGCCTTCCATTTTGATTGATTTCCATTGTGCATCCATCCTCTATTCATGAAATTAATTATTGTAGGCTAATTAAATTAAATAAATGATCTTAAATTGTTTTGAAAAGCCACCTACGAGAAAAAGAGAAAAATATATATCAATTAATATGTCATTTATTTTCTCAACTAAATCCACTTAACCATTAATGATAAGTTTCAAAACACCAAATTCGCCGTCTTAGCTCGTTTTTATCTAAAATCATCAAACTTTATATATGAATCAGTTATGAGTGGATTTTAATAAAAATAACCCAAAAGCTATTCAAAAGGTAGGAAAATTTATATAAATATATATATTTTTAGAGCATATCACCACTCCTTTGACTACGCTGACCCGTAAGAATGTCAAATTTGATTGGGAACCCAAGCAAGATTCTGAAACATAAGTTGAGCAATGCTCCTATCTTAACCCTACTTGAGGGTATTGAAGACTTTGTTGTTTACTGTGATGCCTCGCACACAGGCATGGGTTGTGTGCTGATGCAGAGAGGCAAAGTAATTGCTTATGCATCACGACAACTTAAGGTGCACGAAAAGAATTACACCACCCATGAATTGGAATTGGGTGCTGTTGTATTTGCACTAAAGTTTGGGAGACACTACTTATATGGCACAAAGTGTATTATATCCACTAACCACAAAAGTATCCAGCATATGTTTAATCAAAAAGATTTGAATATGTGACAACGTCGTTGGATGGAAACTTTAAATGATTACGAATGTGAGATTCGTTACCATCCCGGCAAGGAAAATGTCATTGCAGATGCCTTGAGTCGCAAGGAAAGGATTAAACCAATAAGGTTAACGCCAAAAGCATTAAGCTACATACAAGTCTGAATGAGAAACTGTTAGATGCTCAGAAGCAAGCCCTGTTAAAGGCAAATATTCTTAATGAGGGATTGGGCGGAACTGTTGGTTAGTTAACGTCTGGGAATGATGGTCCTAAGACTAAATGGTCGTATTTTGGTTCATATCTTTGGAGGACTCCGAGATCTGATTCTCCAGGAAGCTCATAACTCTAGATATTATGTACATCCTGGAGGAGACAAAATGTACCAGGATTTGAAAAAGAATTACTGGTGGATGGGTATGAAGAAATCCATAGCCACTTATGTAGCAAAATGTCTGACGTGTTCGCAAGTTAAAGCTGAACATCAGAAACCGTCAAGCCTACTACAACAACTTGAAGTTCCCACATGGAAATGAGAGATGGTAACTATGGATTTAATTATCAAGTTACTAAAGACTAAACGTGGCAATGACACGATTTGGGTAATTGTCATAGACTGACTAAGTCAGCCCATTTTCTACCAAGGAAACTTATAGTTCCGAAAAATTAGCCAAGTTATATGTGGAAAATATTGTGTCCTTACATGGAGTGCCACTATCCATATTATCTGATAGAGATACTAGATACACATCTCATTTTTGAAAGAGTTTCCAACAGTCACTAGGCACGCGATTAAAACTTAGTACGGCTTACCATCCACAAACTGATGGACAGAGTAAGCGTACCATTCTAACATTGGGAGACATGCTGAGAGCATGTGTTATTGATTTAGGAGGTAGTTGGGATGATCATCTACCCCTAATCAAATTATCTTACAATAATAGTTATCATACTAGCATCAAAGCCGCTCCTTTTGAAGCCTCGTATGGGAGAAAATGGAGAACACTCGTTTGATGGGTTGAAGTTGGGGAAGCCCAACTATCAGCACCTGAGATAGTCCTGAAGACCACGGAAAAGATCATTCAAATCCGTGACAGACTCAAAGCTGCTCGTGATAGGCACAAGAGTTATGCTGAAAAGAGGCGTAAACCTCCTAAGTTCCAATTAGGGGACAAAGTCATGCTAAAGGTATCACCCTGAATGGTGTAATGAGATTTGGAAAGAAGGGAAAGCTGAGCCCGAGATACATCGGACCATTCAAAATTACAGATTGTGTCGGTTCTATAGCTTACAGACTTAAGCTACCAGATGAACTCAGTGGAATCCATGATGTATTCCACATATGCAATTTAAAGAAATATCTAGCTGATGAATCGCTAGCAATGTCGCACCATAATGTGCAGATTGATGAAAACATGAGGTTTATTGAGAAACCAATTTCGATAGAGGATCGACAGGTTAAAAATCTTCGAAAGAAAAAAGATCATTGTAAAGGTTAAATGGGATGCTCGTCGAGGCCCCGAGTATACATGGGAGGACGAGTCAAATATGCGACAAAAGTACCCCCATCTTTTTTAATAAAATCTCGAGGACGAGATTCTTTTAAGAGGGTGAGGACGTAACACCTTGAAAATTTGTGTCAAATTATATGATGACACATGTCCAGTCCACTCTCAAATATGCCTAATAATTTGGAGGAGAGGGACGAATTTTTCCATTTTATGAAACTATGGTCATTGAAGGACTAACCATGTCAACATACCAATTTTGGCCACTAAGTGACTCTTACTGATAGGATCTAAGTTCGAATTAGTTGTGATTTTTGTTTCAAAAATGGAAAGTGAATGTTAAAATCAAAGTTTAATGCAGCGGAATATGGAAAACTTACTAATGGTCGTTTGTTTTGATCATCATCATCATGCTTTCAAACTTAAAGTTTTGCATGTGATTCACAAAATTCCCCTTAGCCCAATAGGAATGATTGATAGTACAGAAATGCAGAGAAGATGATAAGCAAATGATCTTTTAGATAGATGGAATTTCAGTATAATGAGGTTAAGTATTTATACTACACTTCTAACCTCTGAGCATCTTTGATGACGTCAGGGTTGATAGTGACATTTAACAAACTAAAACCAACATAAACACTGCTAGCCTATCCTCTGATCAGTGAAAAGCACCGTTACATTGAATATAAAAATGATTTAAACTAAACACTATTCTCTATCCTCTGCTTGAGTCTTCTGGCAAACCTTTGAGCTTTGTCGTTTAGTGAGAGTAGATGATAGAAGGCAGACATTAGGCTTATTAAAGTTTATTTATCAGAGCTTGTAAAAGTCCGATCTTGGGATCAGACATCTAATGTGTATTTGGCTTTATATCATCTGTTCCTTTTTGCAGGGTTCAGTCCCAGCAATCTCCCCCTAAAACAGATGATGCCAAAACACATTTATTGTTGATCTTTATTTCTCAACAAGAGTTCTCTTATTTCAAAGTTAAGAGACTCTATATCATCAACATCCTTTTCAAGTTCCAGATTCATCAGATCTTTGAGGTCATCTGCATTTAACGCATATGCATCCTCCATGCTAATCTTGGAAGCTTGGCCATCTGATTTGAGCAAATGTCAATTCATGGTTGTCTTTGTTGACCTTCCATTTTAGAATTTTTCGATCTGTTGGCATTCTAGGATGATCTTTATTTGTTGAGAGTTGTAATTTGAGTTGATGTGCCAATTTGGATAAAGTTTCTCTCAGAACATTGCTTGCATCATCAGTGGGAAATTGGATTTGATCCATGATTCCTTGTTTGATGAGGTCACGCTCATACCTTCTCTCATCCTCTTTTGACATTTCTTTCAGCCTTTTTCTTTGGTTTAAGGCTAGGATGGATTGAGTAGATGTTGCAGAAGATTTTTGTGAAGGTTGGGTCTGATGAGCTGTATCCTCTGTTGCATACACATGCTTCTTTGAAAGTGTAGGATATGTTTTTCTTCTTTCTTCACGTCTCTTGTATGTGTCTATCACCTTAACCTCTATCCACCTTGTAATTTGGTTCTTTGACCCGTAATGACCAGCTATTAGTTCTTCCTTCATTCTTCTAAGCTTTAAAGCTTTGTCAGGCACATTCTTCTTATACTTGCTCCAATCTGGAGGAGTGGGCTTTTTAAGAGGATCTTTGAGTATCTCTTGCATTCTTTCAACCTCTTCTACCAACTCACTCATAGTCCAGTCTTTAAACTGTGCCCTTGTTGCCTTGTATTGCTTATTATCCATAATGTGATCAATGTAATCACTCTTCACGCTCTCATCCTCTCTCTCTGATAACTTTTTACATAAGTCTCTTGAGAAATCTTCTAACCATACTGACTTTGCTTAGCTGCAATTGCATATAATATTGCACTTCTCTGTCAGTTCTTCCCTTTGTATCCCTTTTGGTGATATCCTCTGCTTGTTTATCCTTTAACTTCAAATATTCTTCTAGATTCCTTGGCCTGGGATATCCTTCCAGGGACAGAATTTCCCTTTTGTCTTGATCTTCTTCTAAGAAGAAAGACTTGATTTCTTCTCTAACAACTTGTAGAACCAATGTGAATTGAGTAGTGAGAGGCTATAAGGTCATCTTTGTAATTTAAGAAGAAGGAAGTGTAACAGATGTTGTGGTGGTCAGTGGTTGTGATGACAATGGTAATGAAGAAGGGATGATCTTATCATCAAGTATAACATTTGTGGTTCTCCTACTCTTAAAACTGAGTTTGGGTGATTGCGGTTGTGGAATTCTTCTAGGTGTAGAGATTGGTTGAGTAGTGGTTGAAAATGTGATCATGGCAGTGGTTGGGTTAACATCTGCTATAACCACTGATGTATCAACAGATGTTGACACAACAGCAGTTGTAACATCTGTTGTGGTTGTGGGTGGTGTTTTTGGTGGTGGTGTTTGAGATTTTGTGGGTGCAGAGACAGTGGTTGGATTATCAACATTGGTTTTAGAAGGTGTGGATGTGGGTTATCTAGTTTTTCTAACAGCCCTATTCTTTTGTGAAGTACCAACCTCTTCTTTTTCCTTTTGATGAGTAATCTTTTGCTCAACCAAGGTTTTGCTCTCATCTCTAACCCTCTGTTTATTTCTTTGCTTTTCCCTATCCAGAGCGCTTTGAGTTTCATCAGGTTTCTTGCTCCCATCTTGTCTAGGGATAACCACTGTTAGTCTTGATGACGGATCAGTTTTGAGTTTCAACACTTCTTTTTCATTCTCCCCCTTTTCCCCTTTTTGACATCATCTATATTAACCAGAATGATAGTGGGAGGAGAAGTGCCAGTGGTTTGGAGTAGATGAGCTTTGGTAGCTTTGATGTCTGCCCTTGTATCGTTGTGTCCGGGACAGTGGATTGACTTTTGGATTGTTCTATCTGCTTCATCAAAAATTTGATTTCTTCCACCAGATTTTTCGATCTTTGACACTCTCTCCATCAATTCCATGTATTTTAGCTCATCAGCTAACTTAATAGGATCATCTAAACCCCTACCACTTGTGGTAGTTTTATCTGTATTATAATGAGCAGAGGTTTCAAAACTTGCTTCAAACACAGATTCCCCTTTGTCTTGGTAATGGGGACTTATAACCAAAACAGAGGATACCTTAGTAGCCTCAGCAGATGTTGCCTTCAACAGAGTCTTAGAAATGTAACCACTGTCCAATTGAAAACTTGAGAGTTTTGCAATTGTAGTAGCTGCTCTAGTTGAACTATCACCAAAGGTTACATGTAACCCAAGGGATGTAGCCTCTTCATTTGTTGATTTTTTAGCAAAGATTGAAGAAACAGAGCCAGTCACATTCAGGAGTAAATTCTTAGTGATAGGTTGGTGAGAAGAACTGGTTAGTGTCTGTTCTAAATCAGTTGCTTTCAACAATGGTACATGGTGGGTGGTAGTTTCTTTATTGGAGAGGGTTGTCGAGATGAAAGAGACATTGCCCTGGGAGAGGGTCTGTGGAAGATAGAACCAAGTGGGTCTAGAGCTTCATAAAGTGGTGTCCGTGTGCATACAACCTTATCCTGTTGTGAGGATGAAGGAGGAGTTTGGAATACAGGTTGAGATTCTAACATCTGCTGTGAAGAAGTAGCAGCAGTGTTTTCAGGTGACTTTTTGTGTTGTCACTAGGTTATCTTCTGGGATCTCATCTTCCAGAATTCCCTTTTTATTCTTTGATTTGGTGGGCTTTTTGGATTTTGTCTTGGTTTTCTTTTTGAAAATTTTTGGTGTGGGTTTCAAGACACTGGTTGTAGTGTCCCGATCACCAAGAGCAGTGGGCTCAATAGCAGGAGGTTGAGATTGAACATTTTGCTCATTTAAAATTGGCTCAGCCTCCTCTATTTGTGTTTTCTTATCTTGATTTGTGATTCTTGTAAAAGTTTCTTGATTGAGGCTGTCGGCAGAAACAACGGCCCAAGTTTAGCATCATCACAAGTTACCTGGTTTTGGATGTAAACACTCAAGAATCTTGGATGCATCAGAAAAGCCTTTTTAGGTTTTATATTTTTATAATTTATCACTAGATCATTGAACAAAACTTGGGAGTAATTAAAATCTGAGTTTGTCAAAATAGCATAACCTAAGTATTGTATGTTCAATGGGATTTCATTGAAAGCAGTGGTCTTTGCTGATAAGCATGTGAGAAGAGTATGAAAGAAAAATCTCATCTCAGCAGGAAAATTAGGTTTAAAAATTGTTTTACCTGTAAGTTGACCAGTGTAACCTCTTTCCATAAACTCAGCATGCATCTCATTTATTGAGAATGATACTGGATACTCGAGGTCATTCAGCTTGAAGACTTCTGAAATCGTCTTAAGGCTAATTTGCATCAATGTTTTGCCCACGTTAGAAACGATGGCATAAGGAACATCTTGTGTAGAGTGAACCTCAGCATTAGCCCTAAAATGTCAAAGAGTATCAAGATATATATGGGCTTTAACGACCAACACATCTTTAAATTTCGAATCGGTAGTTTCGAGTATGGATGTGTAGTTGTGTGGTGTTTTGATGATCAAAGTCGTTGGTGCTGATTTGGGTGCCGATTTAGATTTTGACTTAGGTTTGGAAGAAGATTTGGATTTGGAAGAAGAAGTCATGGTGAATAGCCGCTTTGAAGAATTTTTTAATTCGATACGGCAAACCTCTGTTTATGGATAGAACAGGATTTTATAAAAGTGAAAAAGTGATGATGACGTGGCAAGATCTGACGGCTATTATTTGTCCACGTGTATCCTCTGATGAGTATGGAAGACAGTTGTTATGAGAACCACTGTTGTGTCTCAACAGCGGATGGGAACAGTGTTTTGAGACTACACTATCAGTGGATAAGGTCAACGCAGTGGTTTGACCAAGCAGATGATACACTTTGTCAAGTGGATAGATTTTCAAGCCCATCAGTGCTTTGAAAGAGCAGTGGTTTGAACAGACTTTTGAGATTTATTGATAAACTTCAATTTTGGCTATTTTTAAGGATGAATTTTTGATTTTCTGAAAACATTTTATTGCTATTTACACATGGAACACAAAAAGTTGTTTTCAATCCATGTTTAGCATTCCAATTCTAGAGTTCAGACTTTCAAAAGTAGATGTATCTAATGCTTTGGTTAGAACATCTGGTAGTTGATCTTTAGTATGGACATGTTGTAGAGAGATCAAACCTTTTTTCATAGCAATCTCTCACAAAGTGATGTCTGATGTCAATGTGCTTTGTTGTGGAGTGTGAGACAAGATTTTTGATGATATTTTCAGCTACTTAACTGTCTATCTTGAGAGGAGTCTTTGAAGCAGTTATACCAAAATCTAGCAATTGGTTCTGAAGCCACAAAAGTTGAGCAGTGCAACTGGTAGCAACAATAGATTCTGCCTCAGCAGTGGACGTAGAGATTGCAACATCCACTAGGCAATCACCTAGGAATTGAACTCCTCCTGATATGGACTTCCTTGTGGTGTGGCAACCAGCAAAATCACTATCTGAGTAACCTGAAAGCTCAATGTTTCCATTAGCAGGATACCAGATACCAAGTGTGGGAGCACCTTTTATGTATTTGAATATCCTCTTCACAACAATTAAGTTTTACTTTCAAGGTGCTGACTAAGATCTGGCACAAACACATGTTGCAAACATGATGTCTGGCCTAAAAGAAGTTAGGTACAACAAAGACCCAATCATACTTCTATAAAGATTTTGATCAACCAAGTCATCTTTGTCCTCAACAGTGATAAGCTTTGAGGTTGCCATGCGTGTGCTACAAGGTTTACAGTCATTCATATCAATTTTTTTAAGTAGTTCTTTGACATATTTAATTTGATGAATGAAAGTGCCATTGCGCTTTTGTTTAACTTGAAGACCAAGAGAACATTATAGCTCACCCATTGTAGCCATTTCAAACTCTGCTGCCATGAGTTTTCTGAACTCTTCACACATGTCAGTGCATGTGGATCCAAATATGATTTCATCCACATAGATTTGGACAAGCATCAAATCTTTTCCTCTCCATTTCAATAATAATGTTTTGTCAATTTTACCTCTTGAAAATCCAATGGATAAAAGAAAAGTTGATATAGTTTCATACCAGGCTCTGGGTGCTTTTTTAAGACCATACAGTGCTTGTTTAACTTGTACACATGATCAGGATAGAATGCATCTTCAAATCCAGGAGGTTGACACATATACACTTCTTCCTTGATCTTTCCATACAAGAATGCACTTTTGATGTCCATTTGATACTCTTTGATGTTGTGGTTGGCAGCAAAGGCTAAGAACAGTCTGATGGCTTCTAACCTTACTACAGGAGCAAAGGTTTCATCATAGTCAATACCCTCTTCCTATCTGTAACCTTGAACCACAAGCCTTGCCTTGTTCTTGACAACAATATCCCTTTCATCAGCTTTATTCTTGAAGACCCACTTTATGCCAATAGGACATACATCCTTAGGCAGTTGTACAAGTTCCCAAACTTGTTGACTTTTGAACTGAAGGAGCTCCTCTTGCATAGCTTCTACCCAACTATTGTCTATTAGTGCCTCTTGGTACTTGACAGGTTGTTTGAGGGATAGAAAGCCAGCAAAAAGACAAATGTTTTGGGATTGGCTTCTTGTGAGCTCTCCAGCATTGATGTTGCCAATAACTTGATCCAATGGGTGGCTTTTGAGGAAGATCAAATCACCTTGATATTGGATAATTGCATTTTGAGGTGAAGGTTGCAAATGTGTATCATCTAACCTAACTTCTGCTGGTGAATTTGAAGGTCAAGCCTCTGATTGGAATGGTGGTGGAGGTATAGGAGGTATGGATGTGTGATTTTGTTGATTTTTTTCCATATTGTGTGGACTTTTATCAACAGTGGTTTGGTTTTGAGAACTAGCAGAAGTTTGTGGATCAACAACTGTTCAGCCAGCAGAGCTTTCACCATTGTTACTAACATCTGCTCCTCTGGTAGCATGACTGACTTTGAAGTTTGGAAGGACACAGTCATATCCTTGATCTTGATGTGTTGATTGTGATGGACCTGCATGGTTAGTCTTAACAGACACATCTTCAAAAGTAATTTTTTCTAAATCAAACAACCCAGTAGGATTTGCTGGGATTTTCAATGAATAAAGTTCATTGAACTTCACATTCAAAGTTTCTTCAACACACTTTGTCCTAGAGTTAAAAACTCTATAGGCTTTGGCAGTGGTTGAGTATCCAAGAAAATAACCACAATCAACTTTGGCTGCAAACTTTGAAATTGAGTCTTCTAAATTTAGAATGAAGCATGGACAACCAAAAACTTTGAAATATGAGATCAGAGGTTTGATTTTGTAAAGAATTTCATAGGCAGTCTTTTGATGCCTGGGGTTAATCAAAACTCTGTTTTGAACATAGCAAGCAGTATTTACAGCCTCTGCCCAAAAGACAAGGGTAAACCCGAGTCTGCAAGCATGGTTCTTGCTGATTCAGTTAAAGTTCTGTTTTTCCTTTCAACCACCCCATTTTGTTCTGGAGTCCTTGGGATGCTGTATTGCCTAACAATCCCTTTTGACTCACAGAAAGCATCTAACTCCCTGTTCCTAAACTCTGTCCCATTGTCACTTCTAAAATTTTTTACTGGTAGGTCAAATTGCTTTTCAACTTGTTTTACAAAATTTTGCAAAATGCCTGCAGTTTCATCTTTAGAATACATGAACAAGGTCCATGTAAACCTTGAAAAATCATCAACAATTGCCAAACAATACCTCCTCTTTATGAGACTCGTGATTTTTTACACGGCCAAACAAATCCTATGAGCAATAAGTTGTGCTTTACTCTCAGCAATGATTTGATCAATCTTTTAACAACCTCTGGTCCTACAATTTGACATGTTTTCTTTGTGAAGAAGGTTCCATATCCTTTGTCACTCATTTGTGAGACACTCAGAAGATTGAATTTTAGATTGTCAATGAGGTTAACATTTTCAAAATTGAGTTTCCCAGCTTGAACTCACCCAGACCCTAACACCTTCCCTTTTGAATTATTACCAAAGGATATATCACCCCCTCCATGAGCCGTGAAATCTTTGAGTAGGCCTTTACATTCTGTCATGTGCCTTGAGCCTCCACTATCTACATACCATAGACTATCAAGGCAAGTAGAAGCTCCTGCACACAAGTAAATAATTAGTTCAGGTGGGTTTCCAAAGCCAAAATGGCTTCGGATGGGATCACAGATGGTCCAACCTCAAATTCAGGAGAATGGTCAGTGGTTTAGTTTGTCTTTGTAACTACTGCTGGGTGAACCATTTCCTGTCGGATGTTGGTAACCATAAGGATGCCTACTGACTTTTGGCTTTAAGGGTTTTTTGTAACCCTCATAACTAAGAGGAACCTTGTGATAAACAGGTTGGCCATATCCTCTTGGAAACCTATTGACATGTGGTGCATCTGTCACTTGTACCTCTCTGGGAACAGAGGTTTTGGTCAATGCTTTTGTAACAGATCTTTCAACTGGTTCAAAGGTCAACTTAGATTTATTTCTAGCAGAGCTTGAACCTTGACTTTCAAGAGCTTTTGTTTTGATCTCTTTTTCCTTTTCATCGTAGGTTTTAAGATAAACATACTCCTGAGTCTTGTGATTGGTTTTCTCACAGATGATGCATTTTGAGGAATATGGGATCACATAAGTTTTGTTAATGTTACAAGCTCTCAAAAGAAAACAATTTTCAGATACATGATTTCTTTTCTCACAAAAATTACAAAGCAAGTTTTTGATCTTTTCCTTCTTCCTTTTATCAGACTTCTTTTCAGCAGATGTTGTAACATCTATGGGAAGATCTTTAATAGGAATGACCCTTGCTTTTGATGCCTTAACACCATCAGTGGTTGAGAAGTCCATTGGCTTGAAGTTTTCTAAAATGTCACACTCATCTAACCAAGTTGGTTTGAACTGATATTTCTCAATCTTTTTAAAAGTTGAGGAACCCTCAAGTTTTTCCAAAATGATCTTGTTACCATTTTTATCAGTGACTTTTATCTCTTCCCGAGCCAAATTTTTGGGAACAACTTCAACCAACCCAGATTCAATTTTAGCATCATTTTCAGAAATTTGATCATTGTTTTTAAAACCAATACCAAATTTTAAGTTGCTCTTGATCGGTTTATCTAACATGATCTCATAACCTTTGCAAGACTAAACCCATTTTTCACATGTAATATGTGTGGATTCTAACTCCTTTTTGCAAACTTGGTATTTATCTACCATAGTTTGGAGTTGGTCTTTGGTTATGCTTACCTCATGCTTCAGGCTGCTGATTTCAGAATCTATGTTAACCAACTTTGTTTTCAACTCTTTTATGAGTTTTTCAAAATTTAGTTCATCTTCCAAAATTTTGTTTCTAAGGTTTTTGTTTACCCTTTTTCTGTTTGCAAAAGCTATGATGCATTTTTCAAAACATCGATTTTTGAGGATCTAGGGTGATACCATAGAAGCAACCATGAGAGCACAGTCACAGTCATCTTCACACACATCTGAATCCCATGGATCAGATATAGATTTCTTTTCTTCATCAACAATATCATTTGAAACCACTGCTTCATCATAACTTTGACATTCATCAGACTTAGACACTTGTTCCACAGACTCATCACCTTCAACAATTGTCCCTAAGGCCATTAAACACATATTTTCATTTTCAAAATCATTTTAGCCATTAGAGCAAAGTTTTCATCAGTTAATTCCTCTGGCAAGCTACTCCAATCAACAAAGCCTTGAGTGAAAAAACTTTGCTGGTTAACCTCTGCTGGAGTAGTGGTTGAGTAGTTTGTGTGACATGTGGTGCTTGTTGCACATGCACTTGAGGTGGTGGTGCTTGGACACACTGAATTTGTGGAACAGTGGCTTAAACATAATGCACAAGAACAGTGGTTGCTGGGTGTGCAAAGTGAGCAGTGTTTTGAACTTGATGAGCAGGGGTATATTCGGTGTTGGGATTGAACCCTTTACAAAGGAACAGATGATACAGAACCAAATACACTATCAACGTCTTGGTTCCTCTATCAGAGTTTACAACCTCTGTTAGTTAAACTCTACCCTTTCCAAAGATCTGCCTTCTATTATCTACTGCTACAAAACGACAATTTGCCAAAGGTCTGGTAGAAGATAAAGAGCAGATGATAGTCAACAGAGTTTTACTTTTATTAGTTTAATAATCAATTTAACAGTGCTTTGCACTATCAATGTTTAGCAATTAGTGGTTAGGCTAGTTATTTTTTCTGTTAGATGTCACTTTCAACCCTTACGTCATTAAAGATGCTCAGAGGTTAGGAAGTTTAGTATGAATAGGTGATCAATGTAACAATGTTTCTTTATCTATCAAAAGATCATTCATCAGTCTATCTTCTTTGCATTTCTGTACTTTCAAACGATCACCATTGGGCTAAGGGGGAGTTTGTGATTCACATGCAAATACTACAATTAGTCAAAGCATGATGATGAAAACAAACGACCACAATTGTGATAAAAGTTTTCCACTCATTCCGTTGCATTACAACTCATTTTGCATTCATATTTCCATTCTTGAAAAAAAAAATCACAATTGGTTCAAACTTAGATCCTAAAAATTTGTCACACCCCAATCTGCAGCGGAAGAAAACATGGGATGCAACAGACACCTCTGGTACAAGCACATTGTTTATAAAGACACTACATTTTATTATTTACAAAATGTTGATAACATACTACATGTATGTTACAACTGCGTGTTCCCATGAACCACATAATTCTTCTAAGCGGCATGCGTCTATATCAGGATTCACCTATAAACACGTCTCGAACCACATACACGGATCACACCAGTCTCAAGTTACCTGAAATGCATGTTAGTTTTAAAAAGGGTCAGCTAAACGATATTGGTGAGTTCCACTGGTTTAGTTGTTGTGTAACAATATGTGTTACAAGTTTAATTGAACTGATCATAGTCACAATGGAATTACATGAGCGCACAAGTGAAACCTTGACCGTCATACCGCTCCGTGTCACACAAACACATCATCGCACCGGGTCGTGTCACCACAGACACTTCTCACCAACTGCATCACATGAAGTTCAATGTTCCCTTACAATTATGCCTAACCACATAACCAGATTAGGACGTGTGTAGTGCCTGGTTGCCACTGTGTCACACTGACACAGCCTGCCGGCACTGGGCTTGTCAGACCAATAGTACTATCCACTATCCACAGCTTCGCTAATCACTTGTAGAGTGGAGGGTGTTCGTTTGTTAGATAATTCACATCATCACAAGTTGGTGCAATTAACACAGTTTGTAACATGCAAATCACCCCAGAAAATAGTAAAACAGTTTAAAAGTGGGGAAGTGAAAACTCACTCACAAGTTGGTGTAATTAATACAGTTTGTAACATGCAAGTCCCCAGAAAACAATAAAACAATTCAAAAGTGGGGAAGTGAAAATCACTCACAAGTTGGTGTAATTAACACCGTTTGTAACATGCAAGTCCCCAGAAAGCAGTAGAACAATTCAAAAGTGGGGAAGTGAAAACTCACAGGATAGCGGTATCACAGGCAATAGGAGTATATGCAAGCTGGTTTGGCTCTAACAGTAATCATGCAAGTAATTACCAATATCAGTCACTAATTCGGTAACGCCTATAACTTGGGCCCGAGTGGGTATTTTCAGGCCATATTGTGCATATAGTATCCCGGTGTGGCGATGG
Source organism: Scalesia atractyloides (assembly GCA_947069175.1). NCBI lineage: Eukaryota > Viridiplantae > Streptophyta > Magnoliopsida > Asterales > Asteraceae > Scalesia > Scalesia atractyloides. The sequence continues at coordinate 39,009,450 of CAMTDV010000030.1, forward strand.
ATGTTAGGGTATGATTAGTTTCACATTTGGCTCCCGGACACCGGTTCGCGTGCCACCCAAAGTCGGTTGTTTGACACGTTCGGATATTGATACGGGAATACCAATAGTGTAAACGTATTGTGATTTAAGAAAGATTAACTTTTCATTAAGGGAGTTTGGGTGTTTGAGGAGTCTAGGTTGCCCAAATTTGAGTTTCCATTCTCGCCGTCGGGAATCCTCCCGAACGGTGGTGGAACACACCCAGAGTGTCCTGCTTTCCCTAGAACCTCCAAAATACTCCCGTTCTTACAATTATAGTCAATATAGGTTTTGGTCCGTTCCCAGTTTCGGCAGATTCGTTGTCCGGTAAACTGACGAACTTAGTTAAAAGAAGTGTTTTAAAAGCCGAAAAATCCCATTTAATCTACATATTTTATAAAATTCTGGGAATTTTTGTAGGAATCAGTAAAAAAATATAGATTCAAGGAAAAATATTCTGGGAATTTATAGACTTATTTTTATAAGTTAAATAATTTATTTCAAAAACAGTATTTAACCGAATAATTTACATCGCTTATCATATGATGTCCAAAAATTTACAAAATATTCTAGTAAACTCCTTATATGTCCAGAAACTCCCTGCAAAAATTTGGGATTTTTCCGATTTCGTTTTAGTACATTTCTGATTATTGAAAATTTCCAAAAAACGCGGATTTTTAACCCAAACCAAAATTCAATCAATGGACCTCAAAACTTCCCATAACATTCCCTATTCGTTCCATAGTGTTTCTGTAAAGTTTGGTGATTTATTGATTCCGTTTGTTATTTTTTCCGAATTTCTTTCAGTAAAACAGTCAGAAATTCGCCAAACATCATAGAAAATTCAAAAAAATTCTAAAATTTTCCATGGACAATCCTGTCAATACGCTACATTACCACACCAAATTTCACCTCAATCTAATATCCACGGACCAAGTTACGGTCCAAACAAAATTCTGCCTATTCTAGATTCGAGTTCCGGGTGATATACCTAGTGATTCCTTCGATTCCAAGTGTTTTTCTTGAGTCCATAAGTGGGTGTGAGCTATATTCAGTACTATATACCAAGTACAATCCAAACATGCCATAGTTCATGTCAATCAAGCTTTGTTTCATTGTTTTTCGGTTAATCGATTTGTTATGCGATTTTGGTCGATTAGGTGTTGATTAGGGTATCAAAACCTGAATTTTTGTGGTCTTGGATACCATATAACACCAGGGAATTGACATGGTGTTCTTATTCAGCCAAGAAACTTGTTTAAACCCTCCAAATTCATGGATTAAAAAGGGTTTTTCGGTTATAAATCATGTTTAATCAAGAAATCACAATCAAAACCATATGAGACATGGATTATACCTTGGATTTAGGTGTGTTATGAAGGTGAAATCAGCTGAGGGTTGAAGGTTCTTGAGCAGATTTTTGAAGAAGATGGTGAAAATGAAGAAAATAATGAAAAAAAAAAGAAAAGGAACATATATATTAAGGGGGGTGCCCCTACCCCACCTTTGCTTTGTCGTGCTTCGTTTACGTGTTAAAAGATGATGTATATCTTCATTTCTGCGTTTAGGTTCGTTTTCGGGTCCCACACGCGTCCCCGATTTGCGAAACGGACTCTGTTTTTCACGTTTTTAGTGTCAAAAGACTCGGTTTTAAAAATTATGCATAACTGTCTTGAAATCCGAACCCAGTTATGTTTTAATCATAAAAGCCTCGCATGCTTGGTTGCCTTTTGCTATATTCAAAAAGAAGGCGTCTCCCTAACCGGGAGGCTGCTTCGTTTTGCGTGCCCGAGCTTCGATTAGCTTCAAGTCTTATGTCATGTTCTAAGGCACATAACTAAGATGTTTCGCGAATTCAGAATCCTGAATAGCCCTACCATAGGCTTAACAATCGTTGTCAAATGTTTAGAGCGCTATTAAATGGAAAGTTGTTGATACATGATGTCTATTGTCTAGGTCTTGGATCGAGTCTGTATGTTTAGAGCTTGAATTGTTAGACTTTGTAATGTATTTATAAGTTTGGACACAAGTTTGGCCAAACTTGTGTGTGTGGATGATCAAGTTCGCCCGAACTTGATCTATCCAACACCATTCTTCGCCCGAACTTGTATGCCTATATATAGGTTGTTATGGGTCATTCTGTAAGAATTTTGCGACTGTAACGGCGAAGCTCTGTCTGTTTGGAAACTCGATGTATATGATTTGGACATGAATAAACAGACAATTAAAAAGTAAACTTGTGTATTTGATTAACATGTCATATAATTTCCGCTTATATTGGACATTAGATACAAATTAGGTTACTTGACAGTGGAGGATCGGTCCTATCAAGTGGTATCAGAGCCATGGATACCTAATTTGCTGAGATCTACATAACACTCTCTATTTCTACTCATTTCTACCATTTTTCTTAACTTTTTCACATAATTGATGAATTCATAGATAAAAATGGCTAAAAATTGAACATGTCATAGATAATCACTTAATTACATACCCGTGAAAGTTTCAGATGCAAATTCAAACGAATTCATGTCAAAAATGTCAAAAACCCATGTTTGATAGACAAACTTCGCTCCAACTTATACCACAAGTTCACTCGAACTTGACTTAAAATCATCAAATTTGTTAATTTTAATCATCTTCGCCCGAACTTGTTGAATTTTCAGTGAATTTTTATCAAGTTCGCCCGAACTTGACAAAATCTTGTTGAATTTTTACATAAGTTCGCCCGAACTTGCTAAAACTTGGAAATTTTTCAATACTCATCACAAGTTCGCCCGAACTTGGTGAAATTGAATCTGAATTTTGTTTTCTATACAAGTTCGACCGAACTTGTCAGTTTACTAATCAATCTTCAAGTGTTTTTTAACGTGTTTTCAGTAAACCTTCAGTTTGTCGAGATGGATGATTTCCATAATGCTCTTGCTTCAACAATGGCTTCTACATCTAATGCAAACGCGGTAAACCAGTGTTCTTGACATTTTCACAATGATCAAAGGCGAAACCATGAAACAAATGATCGATAGATATTGTCATTTGATGGTTCAGATGCGAAGACACAATATTAAAAAAAACTAATGAAGAGCAGATTGATAAATTGGCTGATGCACTTCCTGAGGGGGAGTGGTCGACCTACTTGATGGTATTGAAGAATAGTCCGGGTTGGATGCATCTCAAGCTATCATCTTTCATTGAAAAGTTAGAAGGACATGAAATGGAGTTGCTGAAAATGGCAAAATCAAAGAATGCAAATGTAGTGCAAGATGTTAGTATGTACTACAAAGGAGGTGTTCAAGAGATTTCGAGTCCGAAAATTCAAACAACATTTAGTGCGAATATGAATTCCTCGAATCATTCGTCTTAAAGTCAATCGAACACTCAATGATACCAGAGTTATGATCAGAGTCCTCCGAACACAGGATATTCAAGTGCTAGTTCAAATTATCTGTTCCAGAATCAACCGAATCAGACGAATCATTCTAGTTATGATCCAAATGTTTTCAGTGCAACATTGCGGTCAATCTGAAGAACGTTTTCCCTGAGCAAGTGGCTAAACAACATATAGCACTTCTTGTAACCGTGCTCGAATCATATGAAAGTTTAGTTGCGGGGAAGATCGGAAATCCAGAAATGACTGTTGAGGATTACCATCAAGTTGATGAAGAAGAGTTAGAACTGATGGATATCAAGTGGAGCTTAGCATCGATCATAAGAAGAGTCACGAAATTTGTAGCGCTCACTAGGAGAGACATTGGTAATTTGAGCAATAAACTTGGATTTGACAATTCGAAAGTAACGTGCTTCAAATGCAGACACAAGTGGCTTTTTAAACACGAATGCACCTTCCAAGAAGCAAGCGGCAATCAAAGCCCTTTCAGCAACAACGACGACTATTACAAGAAAGCGTTGTAGTACAAGCCATATCCAAAGAGAACTCAAGTTGAAGTTCATGATAATTCCTCAAAACAAACTGAACAAGCTCTAGTTGTGTCTAATGAAGAAGAAGGTTTTGACAGGAATAAGTATATTGGCAATAAGACTTGTGTTGCTTTGATGGCAGAGATTGTTGATGAATCAGAATCAATGGTTGATGATGCAGCTCTGGAGAACGCAATCTTGGAAGAATATCTACAAAGAACAGAGGAAGAGGAAATGATCTATCACCAGACACAGATGAAGAACATTATCTCTCCTAACTTTGATTCTAGTTTTGCAGGTTGCTTTGGAAATACATCGCAAGAGCAAGTGTCTTAAGAAAAGAAACCAGAAGTCGAGGAGGTCATTGACGTGACAAAGGAAATGAATGCAGAAAACCTCACAAATATTGCTGACAAAGCCAAGATGGCAAATCTGAAAAAGGTGGGTTCAGAGGTAAAGGTGATTGAGAAGGAAGTTGTGAAAGTTGTGGAGGTTGAAAAACCTTGCACAAAGTGCACAAAACCTTGTGAGCAATGTGTTGAGAAAACTCAAATCATAAATGAATTAAACATGCATAATGAAAATGTTAGATACGATTATCGCATGATGAAGAAACTTATGATAAAATGAAAGGCACTTATTGCAATGTTGAAAAAGCATATTTAGAACAAGGTGCCAACATAAGAATGTTAAAAGCAATGGTAATTGAAAAACAAAAAGCAATTAACATCTATATAAACACCATTGCTGAAACAAAATAAGAGCTTCAAGACATGAAAATTGAAACTGAAAGAGTTAGTCAACTCTTTGTTAGCTACACCACGAAAGCTTATGTCATCGATCACATTCTTCCTACGATTAAGTCGGAGGAAAATGTTGAGAAACCAAAAGGTATGAAGCCTAAAGAGTACAGCAATGTTCCACCTCCACTACTTGCAAGCTATTGTCATAAGAAAGTGGGTGGGATAGAAAGGGAAACTAACATAACACTTTTATCAGAAACAAATGATTAGTTGCCTGAGAACATTGATGTAGTCTATACAACATCAAATGATGATAGTGAAACGGTTGTGAAAAACTGTGGTTGAAAATGTTTTGGGAAATGATTCTGATGATGGAAGCTTTGAGAGCGCCAATTCAAGTTTGAACAGTTCTGAATAAAAATTCAAAAATGACGATACGTCATCGGAAAATAGTCTAAGAAAAGTTGTGATGTACAAAGTTAAGGACTCTGATAGACTATATTTCGATGATAGTTTTCCGATTCGAAATGTTAAAGAAGATCAAATCGATAAATGTTCAAACTTATTGAAGTATAATCAGATGATCTTCAGAGAAATGAAAAAAAGTTTTATTCAAAACCCTAGAAAGTTTATAACAACTACCGAAGGAATGGTGGTGACTTTCTTAAAAACAGGAGAGCGGGTTTGGGTTTGGAGGTAGAAGATGAAGCGAAAAAGAAACAGAAGTCACCATTTCACGAATATAAAAATAAAAACATACAATTTGTGTTTGGGACTAACACGGTTCAGGAAGAAGCTTCGATTGGAAAGCAATGGAACGATGAGTTTAAAAAAGAAAAAGAACTTCGGTATAAGGCTAAATCCACAAGTGGAGTAAAACCCAGGAGTGGACATTCTGTTGATAATCGTACTTGCTTCAAATGCAATGAAGCTGGTCACATTGCTCGCAAGTGTCTGAAATCAAAGCCTGTGTATCACCGAAGAAAGACAGTTTCAGATGATGAGAAACTTAAGCAACCAGAGATTGTAAAGCCAATCACAATCATAAAACAAAACAATGAATCTAACATCGAAGTGAAACCTAAAAGTGAATTTTAAATTGAGAAAACAACTTTTGAAAAAGGTGAAACTTCGACATAAAATGAAAACAAAGATTCAAAGTTTTCATCAAGAAAGCTCTAAATGTGCAAAGTCTGTTTGAGAAAAAATTGGAAATGTCAAACCAACTGAGTCAGTTAATGTTAAAGATTCTAAAGAAACAATAACTAATAAGGGGTTATCAAAAATGATTTTCCAAAATTAAAAAGGGATCTTCTAAAACAGACAAAGAAAGATAAAATTGAAAAGTTTTCAAAGTTGACATTGGACGAAATGTTTGATGGCGATTTTGATTACGCAAATGAATGTGAATTTGATTACAAAGATGGTTATCTGATTCAACCCAAAGATCCATCTTGTCGAAGTGGATTGTGGATAGCTTCCCTCTTTAAATAGTTTCTTTACATGTGCAGGGGCTCCAAAGAACCATCTTGTCGAAGTGGATTATGGATGCGGAACTTCACGTCACATGACTGGGATGCGTGCCTTACTCTTCGATATTAAAGCAATCAATGGAGGCTACGTGGGATTCGCGGGTAATCAAGGAGGTAGAATCGTTGCAGAAGGAAAGCTATCAAATGGTGTGATTTCATTTGATAAGGTCAATTATATCACCGAGATGGAGAACAATTTTCTCAGTATTTCTCAGATCTGTGATAAGCAGTTTACCACCCATTTCAACGACAAGGAGTGCATGATCATAAAACCGGTTTTTAAGATTCTAGAAGAATGTATTCTCATGCGTGCTCCTCGCGAGAATGATCTTTATGTGCTGGATATGAGTGTTGCTACAACTACTTCAAAGTCGGTTCAATGGTTCGTAACAAAAGCCACAGAGAAGGAGTTAATTTTTTGGCACATAAAGATGGGTCATATACACCTTAGAAAGATGAATCATCTGGTTCACAATGATTTAGTTGAAAGAGTGAATCTTAGAAGCCACATGACTGATAATTGTCTGGAATGCAAGAAAGGAAAGCAGACTAAAAAGTCACATCCAAGAAAGATTCTTAAATCCATCAAGCTGCCGCTCGAAAGACTGCATATAGATCTCTTCGGTCCAGTGAATGTTCGTAGTATATCTGGATATCTTTATTGTCTTGTCGTCACCGATGATTATTCTAGGTTTTCATGGGTTGTCTTCCAAGAGAGCAAAGACGAAACGTTTGATAATCTCATGATTCTCTTCAGGAAGATTGAAAACCTGTACCATCTCCCTATTAGAAGAATCCGAAATGATAACGGTACAGAATTCAAGAGCGCCCGAATGAAAGAATTTTGCAACAACAAAGGCATCTTACAGAATTCAGTGCTCTATACACTCCGCAACAAAATGGAGTTGCTGAGAGAAAGGACATAACATTGATAGAAACAGCAAGAACTATGCTTGCTGATTCAAAGCTTCCTGTCAGTTTCTGGAGTGAAGCAGTCGCAGTAGCATGCTATACATTGAACAGAGTCTTGATGGTCAAACCTACCAAGAAGACTTGTTTCAAAATGCTAAACCGAAGGAAACCTAATCTGAAGTACTTAGAACCGTTTGGCGCACCTTGTACTGTTATTGATTCAGACGGAAAGTTTGGTGCCAAAACGATATATGGTTTCTTTGTCGGCTACGCAAGTCCACTCAAGAGAGTCTATCTTCCAAGTCTGAGAAGAGTGGTAGAAGCACATCACGTCGATTGTTTTCGATATGCAACACCAATTCAAAGAGCAGGCGATGCTTGGTTGTTCAAATATAGTCAATTGTGGAAATCATTTGACTTGCCAGAAGAACCTTCTGAAGAAGACATTGCAGTGTTATACTATCTTCATCAGTCGGCCAATCAAGAGCAGATTATTAGACCAATAGTGGTTAATCAACCAACTGTTGGGTTATCTTCTTCTAGTGCAGGTCCAAATACTAGCGGTGTTCAAGAAACTAATGTAGAACAAGTAATACCGACTACGAGAACCAGTGAATGCTACAGAGGAACCCAATCTTTCTCAAGCACATAGTTCAGACTCTGATAAGGCTCCGACATCTGATGATGATGGAGAATCTTCTTCTGACGAAGAATCTGAGCAGATTACAAATATGTTGAATCAATCTGCTGGCCAAGGTAATCAAAATGAAACGTCTTCTAGTGCTCCTACAGTTGAAGAGGTGGTAGATCAGAATATTACTAATCAGGAAAGTACTATTGATGTTCCAAGCGAGGTGATGCCGAGATCTTATTCATACCACCCATCAAACTCCATAATTGGTACTTGCTGCAAGTTAGTGTACGAACAAGGAGTCAGATCAACAAAGCTTTGAGTTGTTTCTATACTCGAATAGCTCCAATTCAAGAGTATTGTTATTAGAGGAACAGAGGATAGTACGCTATTTACCAGAGAAGTTGGAAGTCATCTTATTATCATAAAAATATATGTGGATGACATCATATTTGGTTCGACAAATGACGATCTTTGCAATGAGTTTGAGAAAATCGTGAAGAAGAAATTCGAGATGTCTTCTATGGGAGAAATGAAATTCTTCCTTGGATTGCAAGTTGATCAGTTGCCAGACGGTATTTTCATTCATCAAACCAAGTATGTTCATGGCATCTTGAAGAAGTTTGAAATGGAAAGCACGAAGCCGTTATCTACTACTCTTGCACTCAATCACGGAATTTGCATCGATGAAACCGGAACCAAAGTTGATGATACTCTTTACAGGTCGATGATAGGATCACTTATGTATCTGACGGCATCTCGCCCAGATATCATGTATCCTACCTGCCTCTGCGCCAGATATCAGTTAAGTCCCAGAATTTCTCACATGCAGGTCGTGAAGTGCAGTTTCAGATACTTGGATGTCCAAGCACCGGTTTGTGGTACCCGAAGAATGACAACTTCGATCTAACTGGATACACTGATTCTGATTTTGGTGTAGATAAATTAAACTCAAAATCAACTACAACGGGCTGCCAGTTCTTCGGAACACGCTTCGTAACCTGGCAGTGTAAGAAACAGACTACGGTCGCTCTCTCTACCTCTGAAGCTGAGTATATCTCGGCCTCCAGCTATTGTTCACAGATTCTATGGATCCAACAGCAGATGAGAGACTGTGGTCTGCAATTTCTTGACACTCCGTTGTATGTTGATGATAAGACAACAATCGACATTACGAAAAATCCAGTTTATCACTCTCGAACAAAGCATATCGAGATTCGATACCACTTTATTCGTGATTGCTACGAAAAAAGATTGGTACGAATTGAGAAAATCCACACCGATGAACAAAAAGCTGATTTTTATACCAAACCTTTTACTCTTTCACGGTTTAATTACTTAATGAGACTAAATGGTATGAAAAATATGTTGATAGGTGCGGATGCAGAGGATGAATATGGATTGGACGACGAGTTCTCATAATCCTCATTGGTTTGTTACCTTTTAGGATTAGAATTTCTTAAAAAACTAAAATACAAAAATATGTTTTGATTTTAGGGGGAGAAATGATCGAGGAAATACAAAAACATATGAAAAACCAAAAAAAAGTACAAAAACATAAAAAAAGACAAAAAGAATTTTGTGTCAAAAAAGAAAATGATAGTACATCGGTGCACTATCACACTATGCTAAAGAAATGTAAAAAGTATAAACAAGTCTTACTGTGGATGTGTCGATAGGCTTTACACGTTCAGTAAATTGTTTCCGGATATAAACTAAATTTTACAACTGCTTAAACTTGTGGATTAACATCTCTCGGATATATGGACTTAGTACTCTGAAATTTTGTTTGAAGCTTTACAAAGAGCTCTAGGAACTCTGAATAGTTGTTTAAACAACGAATTACATTTACGTACCATCAGTGCCAATATTGGCATATTAGCGGCGATGAAACAAATAACGGATTAGTCCTTCTACTTTAGTTTAGAGTTTAGGCATTATTTTTTATTTATTTATTTTTTCAAAAAAGAATTAAGAAATACTCATGGTAACCATTCAAGCCAACGAAATTAGTAATATTATCCGTGAACGTATTGAGCAATATAATAGAGAAGTAAAGATTGTAAATACTGGTACCGTACTTCAAGTAGGTGAGGCATTGCTCGTATTCATGGTCTTGATGAAGTAATGGCAGGTGAATTAGTAGAATTTCAAGAGGGTACAGTAGGCATTGCTCTTAATTTGGAATCAACTAATGTTGGTGTTGTATTAATGGGTGATGGTTTGCTGATACAAGAAGGGAGTTCGATAAAAGCAACAGGAAGAATTTCTTATATACCAGTGAGTGAGGCCTATTTGGGTCGTGTTATAAACGCCCTGGCTAAACGTATTGATGGTAGAGGTGAAATTTCATCTTCTGAATATAGATTAATTGAATCGCCTGCTCCGGGGATTATTTCTCGACGTTCTGTATATGAGCCTCTACAAACAGAGCTTATTGCTATTGATTCAATGATTCCCATAGGACGTGGTCAGCGAGAATTAATTATTGGGGACAGACAGACCGGTAAAACAGCAGTAGCAACAGATACAATTCTAAATCAACAAGGCCAAAATGTAATATGCGTTTATGTAGCTATTGGTCAAAAAGCATCTTCTGTGGCTCAGGTAGTGACTACTTTCCAGGAAAGGGGCGCGATGGAATATACTATTGTGGTAGCCGAAACGGCGGATTCCCCTATATAGGAGCAGCTCTGGCTGAATATTTTATGTACCGTGAACGACACACTTAAATCATTTATGATGACCTCTCTAAACAAGCGCAAGCTTATTGCCAAATGTCTCTTCTATTACGAAGACCACCTGGGCGCGAGGCCTATCCAGGGGATGTTTAATGTTGGTTGGAGATTGCCTGATTCTGAGATATGAGGTCTTTATAGATGATTGATATCGGGGTATCATACAAGTCCTTATGATTTTGCGGAAGCAATAGCCTAGAACTTCTATAATGCTTTTGCTAAAAACCCTAAACTGCAGCAAAATTGAAAGAATCGAAAGATCTAATCAATTGCAATCAAAAGATTCCAAATTTGGAACACTTCCTTAAAGTCGAGCCTTCATCTCTTTGTCTGAACGGTGGTACTAAACTGAGCTCTCAAGGCCTCGCACTACCCAGATACAGATATCAGTTATGCTATACTCACCTGTAAGATGAAATCTAGGGAATCTTGATACGGGAGTATATACTAAGATGAGAACCATAGTTGAGTCAAGTTTCATAAATCTACCTAACATATCGTGGATCAATTGAGAAATGTGTTGAAGTTTAAGTGGACAAACATATCGACAATCTAGGTAAACAAGTTTAGAACTTAAAGGCATTAAAAGGTCAACGGTACTGGCGATATGTCTCAAACAACTGATATGATCCTTAGACACGAATTCACAAAAATATGTCTGTAAATATGTTTGTACATAGCTTATTTGATTTCAGATTTAACCCAAAAATATTTTCAGTGTGTTTTAGCATAAATTTTTGAAAATTCAAAAAGGTTTTATTTCTACATTGTTTTCAACAGCCAATGATGGAAAGCAGATCTTTGGAGTACGGAATGGTGCTAAGTTGTTGGAATCTTGATGACAACGGGTTGGGAGCTAATTTGTAAAATCAAAATGCACGAAAAAACGATGAAAAGATCATTAATTTGAAACTTTAAAATTGAAGAAAACATCAGTTTGTTCATAACGGGTCAAACCAAGGTCATTAACTTGGACTTGGCAGACAAATCGGTTAACCGAGGTCATTAACTTGGACTTGGTCAACTGAGTGGATTTTTATATCTGATAAACATGTGAAAGTTCAGGGTTAAAATTGAAAAAAAATCAAAAGTTTCAAATTGGGTTTAATCAAGTTCGGCCGAAGTTACATAAAGTAAAACTGTTTAAAGATTGCTGAACTTCGGGCGAAGTTGTTTAAAAGGTTTGATGATTGAAAGCTAAGTTCGCCCGAACTTGACTCAGTATTAAAGGCCAAGTTCGCTCATATCTCAGTTATCTGTTTCAACCAAACTTCGAGCGAACTTAGGTGATTTGAGGGAAAATTTGAAATTGAATAAATTAAGCCGTCATACTGCCTGATTTGAACCTGATTTTAAGTGATTTGCACACTTATTATCATGGCAGAGGTATTAATCGTTCATATCATCCATGAATCGAGCTTGATTGAACTGATTTGCACCGAACACGTAAAATCGAGTAGATCTAGGACTTAAATGAATAAATTGAACGGTGAAATGGTTTATTTAACATGTATTCATCATTAACAAACCATAAATTTGAACATGGAACATGTTGATGTTTTTGCAGAAGTATTGAAGAAGACGACAAGTTCGCCCGAACTTGTTGATGTTTTTCATCAACTTCAGGCGAAGTTGTCAAAGCATGAATAAAACTTGAAAATGTAACAAGTTCGCCCGAACTTGTTTACAATCTGCAAAAACCTATTAATAACACAAGTTTGCCCGAACTTATTTAAAATGTCAAAAACTTGTTTAAGTTACATGTTCGGCCGAAGTTGTTCAGTGATTGTTATGTTTGGCATTCAAGTTCGCCCGAATTTGAATATAAATGTTTGAAAATTGTCAAAAATTGATAATTCTCTTGATTCTTTTGTCCACAAAATATTTAGCTTTCGTTTAACAAGTTTCATGACACTTGTATATCGCTGGATGAGAAGATCTATCCGACACTGTCAGCGTTTTCAGAGATCTTAGAATTTTTGGGGCGAATTCCTATCACTAAGGCGATTACAGATAAACATGTTGTGTACAGATCGCATGTCTATTTCTTCTGGAACTCAGCATCATACGACGAAGCGAACAAAGTGATAAAGTCTGCAGTTCGAGTCGGTACTGAAGATAAGGAATTTCTGATTACTTAAGCTGATATACGAAGGGTTTTAGCGTTCAATGACGATGAAGGTGATCCAATAAGGTTCTAGGAGAGGATGGTTAAGGGTTGTTTCTACAGAATGGGCTATAAAGGTTATGCAAACGAGCCTACGTTAAAGAAAGGCGGTGTTCCTCTACTGTACAAGTTGCTAATTCACGCCATCATTCATGCTTTTAGTCACAGAAAAGCAGGGCTTGACGACATTCAAGATTACATGGCATGCATGGTTACCGATTTGGTTTTGAACAAGAAATTCAACTTTTCGAGAGTTATATTCAGGTTTATGTCGAAGAACATGGGAAAAGAAAGATTAGTAATGTATCCGAGGTTTATTCAGATATTGATTGATGAAAAGTTTCAGAATATAGTGAAGGATCCGAATGATATTTTATATTTGAGTTACATGGATGAACTACGTTGAAGAAGTTAAAGATCTTTCAGAAACAAGATTCAACACCTATTCCAAAGCCTGTATTTGGTGCAATTGTGAAAGCAGACTATATCGCGCCACTAGAGAATAAATGGAGGAAAGATGGCAGCGGAGATGAAAATGAAGAAGTTGAGCTGTTAAAGTGTTAGTACTTAATGTTTATGTCTTAGTCTTGGATCGAGTCTGTTTAGAATAAATGATATTATGTTAGAAAAGGTCATATTTATGTAAATAGAAGAACAAGTTCGCCCGGAATCATCATGTTAGAACAAGTTCGGCCGAACTTGTTCAAGACAAGTTCGCCTGAACTTGTCTATCCCTAGCGAACTTGTTCATCTTTAAATAGTGGTCCTTAGATTGTCATTTGTAACTTTTACAACTTTGTCACGACAGAGACGAAGCTTTGCCCGATCAGGATCTTACATGTAATTGGACTTAGTGATCAATAAACAACAGTTAAACGAGTAAATCTTACATATTTGATTAACACGTCATCTAGTTTCCGCCTATATGAACGTTAGATCTCAAATTAGGTTCCTGTACTAATCGAGGAGCGATCTAACAAGTGGTATCAGAGCCACGGATACCTGATTTAGCGAAATCATTGCAAGATCTACTCTATTTCATCTCATTTCTATCATTTTTCTTATCTTTTTCATGGAAAACAATGAACCTACGGATAAAAATTGCTAAATTTTTATTATGTCACGTAAAATACACTAAAGATAAACCCCTGAGAGTTTCAAGATCTAATTCAAACGAATTGATGTCGAAAAGTTGAAAAAACCATGTTTTGCAAAACTCATTTTGGTCGAACTTGTAATCAAGTCCGCTCGAACTTGATTAAAAATTCACAATTTTTAATCAAGTCCGCCCGAACTTGATTGATTTTCAAGTTTTTTAGCTCAAGTCCGCTCGAACTTGCTTAGAATTTCCTCAAAACTTTCATCAAGTTCGCCCGAACTTGATCAAACTCTGTTGAAATTTTATTACAAGTGCACCCAAACTTGTTTGTTATCTTGAATATCTTATACAAGTTCGCTCGAACTTATCAGGGTGAGATTTTTAAAAGTCTAACACAAGTTCGCCCGAACTTGTGTAAAATTGAACCTGATATTAACAACTGCTCAAGTTCGCCCGAACTTGTCAGTGTGCTAATCATTTTTTGAAGTTTTTGAACGTGTTTTCAGCGATTCTCATCAGTTTTTTTCTACGATGGAAGATATTCACAATGCGTTTATGACGGCTTCAGCATCAAGTGCTCAAATGGTGAATCAAGTTAATATTGATAACGAGATGGGTACGTCTGTGAAACCACCGTGAGGATCCGTGATCTAGTGGTTCCAGACGAAAGTTAATGCGTAAACGTAAACCGATTTGGTAGAATGTTATTAAGAATGGAGTAGAAGTAGAATGCAGCAGAAGTCTTCATTCATACCAATTGAGTATACATCTTTATAAGTCCAACTGCCGGAGTTCCTGGGGAGAATCCGGCAGCACCTCCCCGTAGCGATGGCAAAAACTCAAATGACAAATGAACACACACCACCTATTTATAGAGAAACATAACAAGTTCGCTTGACATGTGCATAGGAGGACAAGTTCGAGCGAACTTGTCTTCCATATGTCAAGTTCGAGCGAACTTGACCTTCACAAGTCAAGTTCGGGCGAACTTGTATGCCACATGTCAAGTTCGAGCGAACTTGACCTCCACAGGTCAAGTTCGGGCGAAGTTGTTCCCTTTTACACTGTAATCTCTGTATTTCGGTCGTGTGTTCGATTCTAACCTATACAATATTCAACACACGCTCAATCTAACCTATTCGACAAGTGACGAACACAATAGTGCATCAACACACCGAAACTCATGTGTATAGATGAATACGAGGGGTGGAAAGAAAATTTTACGAACTGGGTTCAGTCTACATTCTTTCACAGCTGGGTTGCAGTTGAGACTGGCTATACATGGCCAAGAGATGAACATGAAAATGTTATCGATATAAGCAAGTTTTCTACTGCACATAAAGATGCGTACGTAGCTGAAAAGAAACTGACCAGCTTATTTCAGCAGTCTGTGAAGGAAGATATCTTGGTGTTATTGCCAGAGTACAAAACTGCATAAGATCTTTGGAAATCTCTAGAGGCAAAATATCAGGGAAGTGCAGAAATGGTCTAAATCAAAAAGGCATTAATCATGAAGGAATTGGATATATTTACAATGATAAAAGGCAAATCGATGAAACAAATGATCGAACGTTTTTGTCATTTGAAGGTGATTATGAGGAGACATGGTCTTGAGAAGACGGAAGAAGAATACATTGATAAATTGGCTGACGCTTTACCAGAGGGTGAGTGGACGACATATCTCATGGTGCTCAAAGAAAGTCCAAGCGAGGAATTCTTCAAGTTATCCACTTTCATTGATAAGTTGGAGGGGCACGAGATGGAGTTGTTAAAAATTGCCAAGTTAGAGAATTCAAATATTGCTCAAGATATAGGGCTTTACTACAAGACAAGAGCTCAAGAGAATATCTCAAGCCTAAAGATCCAAACTGCATTCATCAAACTCAATCATATCCTAACTATGATCCGAATCCTCAGAATTCTTCGTATTCGATCAGGGGATCTAATTCTTCATTTCAGAATCAGTCAAATCAAAATAATCAATCGAATTCTGATCCAAATGTGTTTAAATGCAACATTAAAGTCAATTTAAGCAACTTCGTTTCTGAACAAGTGGCCAAACAACATATGGCACTACTTGCCACAGTGTTAGAATCCTACGAGAGTTTAGTGGCCGGAAAGATACGTAATCCTGAAATGACCGCAGAGGATTATGTTCAATTGGATAAGGATGAGCTTGAATTGATGGACATCAAATGGTCCTTAGCCACGATTTTTCAAAGGGTTACTAAATTTGTTGCTCTAACCGGCAGAGACATTGGGAATTCAAGCAACAAATTAGGTTTCGATAAGACGAAAGTTACTTGCATCAGATGCCGACAAAAAGGGCACTTCAAAAGAGAATGCAAAAATCCAGAAGCAAGTGGCAACCAAAGTCCATTTGGGGGTGGCAGTGATTATTACAAGAAGTCGCTACAATACAAGCCATTCCTAAAGAAGAATCAAATCGAAGTTCAAGAGAAACCATCTAACAACACAGAGAAAGCTATGGTTGCTTCGAATGAAGATGATGGTTTTGACTGAAATTCATACATTGCCAAAAAGACCAGAGTTGCTCTAATGGCTGAGATCATGGAAGACACATCTGCTGAGGATGCAGCCATGGAAAACGCAATGCTAGAAGAATACTTACAACAAGCAGAAGAAGAGGAGATCTATCATCACACTAGGATGCAAAGTGTTCTTTCTCCTAACATAACTTCTAGTTTTGCAGGTTGTTTTGGTGATACAACATCTTCGGAGCATGTTGCTGAGGAGAAACCAGAAGTTGAAGAAGTCATCAACGTGTCCAAGGAGATGAATGAAGAAAACCTCACGAAGATTGCCAATAAGCTATGATGGCAAATTTGACAAAGGTAGGTCCGGAGGTAAAAATTGTAGAAAAAGAAGTTGTTAAAGTGCAAATCGTTGAGGTTGAAAAACCTTGCACAAAATGTGCTAAGTCATGTGTTCAATGTGCTGAAAAGACTCAAATCATAGCTGAACTCAATGTGCATAATAACAATTTCAAATATGATTATCGCACAATGAAGGAAGTATATGATAAAATGAAAGATGATTATGGAAGGCTTGATAGAAATAACATTGAACAAGATGATACAATACGAATGTTAAAAGCCACTTTATTGGAAAAACAAAAGGCTATTAACATTTACATAAACAACATTGCTGAAGTAAAACAAGAGCTTCAAGACATGAAAATCGAAACTGAAAGGGTAAGACAACTTTTGAAAAGCTATACCACGAATGCTTATGTGATCGATCATATTCTTCCAACAATTCCATCGGAAGAAGATGTTCAGAAATTAAAAGGTAAGAAACGTGGGGATTATAGCAATGTTCCACCACCCTTATGCGAAAAGTATTGTCGCAAGAAAGCTGAAGGGATGGAAAAGGCGCTTAATATTGAACTTTTGACCGAAAAGAAAAATGAGCTGCCTGAGAACATTGACATAACCTACACAAAAGATGACAGTGAAGCTGTGGTAAGAAATGTTGTTGAAAATGTTTTGAGTGAATCTGATGATGGCAGCTTTAAGAGCGCCAACTCGAGTTCGAACAATTCTGAATCACAATCTGAAGATGACAATACATCATCGGAAGATAGTCTAAGTGATGATCCTAACGTTGTCATGTACAAAGTTAAGGAATCTGATAGACTATATTTCAATGACAGTTTTCCGATTCAAAATGTGAAAGAAGACCAAATTGATAACTTGTTCAAACTTGTCGCAGTATCATCAGAAGACTTGGAAAGAAATGAAAAGAAATTTTATTCTAAACCTAAAAGAAACTATAACAACTACCGAAGGAATGGTGGTGACTTTCCTGAAAACAGGAGAGCGGGTTTGGGTTTGGAGGTTGAAGATGAACCGAATAAGAAACAGAAGTCACCATTTCATGAATACAAGAATAAAAACATGGCTTTTGTGTGTGGGACTAGTACGGTTCATGAAGAGAACTTGATTGGAAAGCAATCAAATGACGAGTTTAAAAAGGAAAAAGAACTTCGGGATAAGGCTAAATCCGCAAGTGGAGTAAAACCCACTAGTAGACATTTTCATGACACTCGGACTTGCTTCAAATGCAATGAAGTTTGTCACATTGCTCGCAAGTGTCCGAAATCTAAGCCTGTGTATCTTCGAAGAAAGATAAGTTCAGATGTTGAGATATCTAAGCAACCAGAGATTGTAAAACCCGTCACAATTCTAAAACGAAACAATGAATCTAAAATTGAATTTAAGCCTAAAACTGAATCGAAGTTTGAAAACTCAATTTTTGAGAAAGGTGAAACTTCCAAATCGAACGAAAACAAAGATTCAAGGTTTTACATAAAGAAAGCAAGAGTTAAAGCACAATCCTGGGTTGCCAAAAAGAAAACAACAACATCTGAAGTTGCAAAGTCTGAGACAATTGAAACCAAAGTCAAAAAAGTGTCTAATTCAAAAGATAAAACTGAAACTGTCAAAGTTTGTCCAAAACTGTCAAAAGATAGAAAAAGGTCAAGCTTGAAAACGATAATGTCGATGAAATCTTAGATGGTGAATTTGAGGATGATTATGAAGTTTATTATCCCAAACCCAAGACCAAAAAGGCTTGGGTTGCACTTTTTCATTGAATGTTAATGTTTGAAGGGGCTCCAAAGATCCATATTATCGAAGTGGATTCTGGATAGCGGAGCGTCAAAACACATGACTGGGATGAAAGCACTACTCTTTGATATCAAAGCGATAAATGGAGGGTATGTAGGCTTCGCTGGAAATCAAGGAGGCCGGATTGTAGCTGAAGGAAAACTCTCGAATGGTGTGGTGTCTTTTGATCGTGTTAACTATATCGCCGAGCTGGAGAGCAATCTTCTCAGCATTTCACAGATTTGCGACAAGCAGTTCACAGTTCATTTCAATGATAAAGAGTGCATGATACTGAAGCAGGGTTTCATGATTCCTGATGAGTGGATACTAATGCGCGCTCCATGCGAAAATGATCTCTACGTATTAGACATGGGTGTTGCTACCACATCGTCGGAATCTGCTCAATATTTTTTCACAAAAGCCACAGAGAAGGATTTGATTCCATGGCACAGGAAAATAGGGCATATACATTTGAGAAAAATGAATTTTCTGGTTCACAACGACCTGATTCAAGGAGTAAATCTTCGAAGCTTCCACATGACGGATCATTGTCTTGAATTTAAAAAAGGGAAGCAGATTAAGAAGTCACATCCTAAGAAGATTCTTAACTCCATAAAGTTGACGCTTGAACATCTACATATGGATCTTTTTGGACCGGTAAACATTCGAAGTATATCCAGAGATCTGTATTGTTTAGTTGTTACAGATGATTATTCTCGATATTCATGGGTTTTCTTTCAAGAGTCTAAAGATGAAACGTTCGACAATCTTGTGATTCTCTTCAAGAAGCTCAAAAATCTATATCATCTACCTGTTAGACGGATTCGAAGTGATAATGGCACGGAGTTCAAAAACAACAAGATGAAAGATTTTTGCAACGCCAAAGGAATTTTGCACGAATTCAGTGCACCTTACACTCCGCAACAAAATGGCGTAGCAGAGAGGAAGAACAGAACGTTGATTGAAACGGCAAGAACTATGCTTGCTGACTCAAAGTTTCCTGTTAGTTTTTGGAGTGAGGCGGTTGCAGCGGCATGCTACACTTTGAATAGGGTCTTAACTGTTAAACCGACTAAATTCATGCTTCGAGATGATCAACCGAAGGAAACCAAATCTCAAATATCTAGAGCCATTTGGTGCACCATGCGCAGTGATTGATCAAGATGGAAAATTTGATGCTAAAACGCTTGAAGGTTTCTTCGTTGGTTACGCCAGTCAACTCAGGAGAGTTTATGTTCCTACTTTAAGAAGAATGATCGAAGCACAACACGTAGATTGCTTTCGGTACACAACTCCTATTCAGAGGAAAGGCGACGCATGGTTGTTCAATTACCAAGATTTGTGGAAGTCTTACGACTTGCCAGAAGAACAGTCTGAAGAAGAACTTGCAGCTCTTTATTATCTTCAACAGTCGGCTAGTTAAGAACAGATTATAAGGCCAATTGTGGTTAATCAACCCACTGTTGGTTCTACATCGTCTTCTGGTGCAGGTTCGAGTAATAGTGGTGTTCCGGATGAACAAGTTTCTGAAGCAGAAGCAGCACCTACTACAACTCCAGCAAATGTTTCCACTGAACCAGGAAATGCAACTACAGAGCCTATTATTCCTCAGAATCGGAATTCCGACTCCGATGAAGCTTCAACTTTCGACGATGATGGAGAATCTTCCTCTGATGAAGAATCTGAGCAGATATCCAATATGTTAAACCAATCTGCTGACCCTAGCGCTCAAAATGAAGCAACATCGAGTGCTCCTGAAGTTGATTAATAGTTGATCTAAATATTTCAAATCAAGATAGCTCAGTTGATATTCCTAGCATGGAGATGCCACGATCTTATTCATATCATCCTTCGAACAACATTATTGGAGAGCTACAGGCTGGTGTGAGAACGAGAAACCAAATCAACAAAGCTTTAAGTTGTTTCTATACTCGAGTGGCTCATACTCAAGATTATTGTTATTATTCATGTTTCATATCTCAAATCGAGGCGAAGACTGTGAATGAAGCTTTGGGTGATGAGAACTGGGTAATTGTGATGCAGGAAGAGTTGTTATAGTTCGAGAAACTAGGAGTCTGGAGACTTGTTGACTTACCACCAAAGCAAAAAGCGATAGACACGAAGTGGGTCTTCAAGTGTAAAAGGGATGATCGAGGTGTGATTGTTAGAAACAAAGCTCTGTTAGTTGTCAAAGGTTTCCACAAGCAAGAAGGAATTGACTACACTGAAGTCTATGCACATGTTGCACACTTAGAGTCAATCCGTATTTTCCTTGCATTCACTGCTTGGAAAGGTTTTAAAGTGTACCAGTTAGATGTGAAATCTGCATTTCTCTATGGTAAGCTACGCGAACAAGTGTACATTGGCCAACCACCGGGGTTCATCGATCCGCTGAACAAGAACAAAGCTTATTTCCTAGACAAAGCCTTATACGGATTACACCAAGCCCCGAGAGCTTGGGCGAGACATTATCTCAACATCTCGTTGGAAACGGCTTTACGAGAGGTAAAGTGCATAGTAAATTGTTTACCAAAGAAGTCGGAAATCATCTAATCATCGTACACATCTATGTGGATGATATCATCTTTGGTTCAACGGATGATAGTCTTTGCAAAGAATTCGAGAAGATTATGAAGAAGAAGTTCGAAGTGTCTTTTATGGGCGAAATGAAATTCTTCCTCGGGTTAAAAGTTGATGAGTTACCAGACGGCATATTCATTCATCAAACAAAGTATGTTCACGATATTTTGAAGAAGTTTGAAATGGGTAGCCCGAAGCCGCTTTCGACTCCTCTGGCGCTGAATCACGGAATTTGTATTGACGAAACAGGAACCAAAGTGGATGATACGCTCTATCGGTCGATGATAAGATCTCTTATGTATCTGACGGCATCTCGCCCAGATATCATGTATCCTACCTGCCTTTGCGCGAGATATCAGTCCAGTCCCAGAGTATCACACATGCGGGTAGTGAAGCGAATATTCCGTTACGTGAAAGGATGTCCAAGCACCGACTTGTGGTATCCAAAGAACAATAATTTTTATCTAACGGGATACGCTGATTCGGACTTTGGGGTGGACAAGCTGAATTCAAAGTCTACGACGGCTGGTTGCCAGTTCTTCGGAACTCGATTAGTAACGTGGCAATGAAAGAAACAAACCACGGTCTCTCTTTCAACTTGTGAGGCAGAACACATTTCTGCTTCCAGCTGTTGTTCACAAATCCTATGGATTCAACAACAGATGTGGGACTATGGATTGCAATTTCTTGATACGCCTTTATATGTATATAATAAGGTAGCAATCGACATCACTAAAAATCCTGTTCATCACTCTCTAGGTAAACACATAGAAATTCGTTATCACTTCATTCGTGACTGCTATGAAAAGAAGTTGGTACGAATTGAAAAAATCCACACCGATGAACAAAAAGCTGATTTTATATCAAAGATTTTCCTTTAACAAGATTTAAATATCTAATGAGGCTTAACAGTATTAAAAATTCGTTGACAGGTGCGGAGGCAGAGGTTGAATATGGATCAGACAACGAGTTCACGTGATCCACATTGGTTTGTCTATCTTTTAGATTAGTATTTCTTAAAAACTAAAATACAAAAATATGTTTTTGATTTTAGGGGGAGAAAATTTCGAGAAAATACAAAAACATATGAAAAAACAAAAAGTACAAAAACATTAAAAAAGACAAAAACAAAAATTTGTGTCACAAAGGAAATGATAGTACATCAGTGGACTATGACAGTATGCTAAAGAATTGTAAAGTTTAAAAGTGATAAACAAGTCTTACTGTGGATGTGTCGATAGGCTTACACGTTCAGTAAATTGTTTCCCGGATATAAACTATTGTTTCCGGGATATAAACTAAATTTTACAACTGCTTAAACTTGTGGCTTAACATCTTTCGGATATATGCACTTAGTACTCCGAATTTCATTTGAGAGGTTGCCTGATTCTGAGATACGAGGTCTTTATAGATGATTGGTATCTGGGGTATTATACAAGTTCTTCTGATTTTCCGGACGCAATAGCCTAGAACTTCTATAATGCTTTTGCTAAAAACCCTAAACTGCATGCAAAATTGAAAAGAATCGAAAGATCTAATCAATTGCAGTGCTTAAAAGATTCCTTAATTGGAACACACCTTAAAGTCGAGCCTTCATCTCTTTGTCGATACGGTGGTATAAACCTGAGCTCTCAAGGCCTTGCACAACCTATATACATATATCAGTTACGCTATATTCACCTATAAGATGAAATCTAGGGAATCTTGATATGGTAGTATATTTTGAGATGGGAACCATAGTTGAGTCAAATTTCATAAGTCTAACTAAGATATCTTGGAACAATTGAGAAATGTGTCGAAGTTTAAGTGGACAAACATATCGACAATCTAGGTAAACGTGTTTAAAACTTAAAGTCGTCAAAAGGTCAACGATACTGGTGATATGTCTCAAACAACTGATATGATCCTTAGACACGAATTCACAAAAAATATGTATGTAAATATGTTTGTACATAGTTTACTTGTTATAAGTTTGTAAATAGTTCTGTACATAGTTTATCTGTTTACAGATTAAAACCAAAAATATTTTCAGTGTGTTTTAGCATAAACTTGCAAAAATACAAAAAGATTTTGTTTCTACATTAGTTTCTTCAAGCCAATGTTGGAGTACGGATCTTCGAAGTCTGGTAAGGTGCTAAACTGGTAGAAATCTAAGTGACAACGGGCTGTGAGCTAATCTGTAAAATCTGATAAGTGAAAACGATTAAAAGTTCATTAATTTGAAACTTGAATTTGAGAAAAACCAACAGTTTGTTCATAATGGGTCGAACCAAGGTCATTAACTTGGACTCGGCAGAAAAATCGGTTAACCAAGGTCATTAGCTTGGACTTGGTCAACTGAGTGGATTGTTAAAACTGGTAAAAATTAAAAAGTTCAGGGTCTAAATTGAAAATTTTTGAAAAATTTTGATTTTAGATTGATCAAGTTCGCCCGGACTTGTAATCAAGTTCGCCCGGACTTGTATATGCTTATAAAGTGTCATCAGATGATAAGTCGCTCGGACTTGTTGCTAATCTTAATTGATTAGTATTACAAGTTCGCCCGAACTTGTTAAGTATATATAGACTACAAGTCTGCCCGGACTTCATTACCAGTTTTCAAAAACTCAGAGCGAACTAGAAGGCGATTTAGTGCGATTTCAAAATTGGCAATCTTGTGTCGGATTGCTGCCCGATTTTAAAGTGATCTTTAGTGATTGGCACACTAAAGAACATGGCTATGGTACGTAATTGGATTTTGGACCGAGTTTTGATCGACTTTGAACCGATTGAATCTGATCTTGTTGATTGGACATGAATTAGGATGTTAAAAGACAAATTGGACTTTAAAATGTGATAAACAAACATAAATGACCTTAAACATGTCATCCATTTGATCCAGAATGTCATAAATATGATTGATTGCAGGTTTTGAATGAAAGAGATGACAAGTTCGCCCGAACTTGACAAATGGTTCTTTGAACCAAGTTCGGCCGAACTTGTCCTCAAGTGTTAAACTGATTATACTATCACACAAGTTCGCCCGAACTTCTCATCAAGTTTAAAAACAATGAATGTTTACAAGTTCGCCCGAACTTGTTTGAAAGTTGTCAAAAATCATGAATTTCTGACAAGTTCGCCCGGACTTGTCTAAACCTGTTTCAATTGTAAAAACTTTACAAGTTCACCCGAACTTGTTTAATACTTAGTCAAAATGGTTAGACAAGTTCGCCCGGACTTGATAAGAAATGAAATGTTTATGTGTATATCAAGTTCGCCCGAACTTGATATGTGATTTGTGAAAATTGTTAACTGTGCTAATTTTGTCTCGATTTTCGTGCTTGCAGAATATTCAACTCTCGTTTAATAAGTTCCACCATACTTGTATTACGCTCGATAATATTGTCTGTCCATCACTTGCAGCATATGACAGTATAATGGACTTTATGATGCATATTCCTATTCACAAGGCGATCACGGAAAGAACAATGGTATATCGATCGCACGTCTACAGATTTTGGAACGTTGCATCCCCTAAATGAAGACGTCACAAAGATTAAATCAGTGGTTCGTGAAGGGAATGAAGATAAAGAAATAACAGTGACTGAAACAGACATTCACAGAGTTCTAACTTTCAACGACAGTGCTGAAGATCCGATGATGCTTGATGAAAGGATGGTATGAGGTTGTTTTTGCCGTATAGGATACAAAGGGCACGTTAATGAATCTACTTTAAAGAAAGGGGGAGTTCCGAATCCCTACAAGTTTCCGATGCATGCGATTATACACACTTTCAGCCATCGTGAAGCGGGTTTGGATGATGTTCAGGATTACATGACTTGTATGGCCATAGCGTTGGTGCTAAACAAGAAGTTTAATTTTCCTAAGTTTGAGTTCACGCATATGAAGAACAATATGGGATCTAATAGGCTTGTGATGTATCCGAGGTTTATACAAATGCTGATCAATGACAAGTTCAAGAAAATCACGAAAGATCCGAATGATATTGTATATCTCACTCACATGGATGAAGTTATTGTAAAGAAGTTGATAACATTCCAGAAGCAGGCTTCAGTGCCGGTTGTAAAGCCTTTATTTGGTGCTATACAGTCTGTTGATTACATCGCACCACTAGAATACAAACGGCGTAAAGATGACAGTAGTGACGAGAAAGAAAAAAATGTTGAATTAGAATGGTTATCTACATTCAAAGAGAAAGGCAGCGACTGGTTCGTAAAGAAGGTTGAAGAGAAAAAGAAATCAGTCAGGAAGTCAAAAGAAGTCGAAACAATGTTGATCGACGAAGAGGAGCCTGTAAATGTTCAACCTGGAGCTGGTTCAAGTGCAGCTGTAAATATTGAAAGTCAAGAGATCGAGAAAGATACACAAGAAGATGACGTGATTTCTGCGACGTCTTACAAAGACAAAGATAGTGACGATACGATAGAAAGAGAAACAAAGAAAGCCGCTGCAGAAAAAGAGCTAGAAAAGCTTAAAGCTGGTGATGTTGATTACAAACCGGGGTCTGATAAGGGTTCAGATAAGGAGAGACCGAAGAAAAAGGAAAAAAGAGTTAAGTCTTATGCAACATACATAACTTTGAAGACTACAGGGTCTCCGAAAACCAAAGGCACGAAAAGTCAGAAGCCAAAAAGCTGACGCTACATTGGCAAAAAGAAAGGCACAGAAGTCCCACAAGAACCTTCTGCTACTAAAGAATCAGGAGTTACATAAGAACCTCCTGTGGCTGAAACGATTCAAACTTCTGAAGTTCAAGAAACGATTGTACAGACAGGAGTCACACAAGAACCTCCTGAGTCTGAATTGCTCAAAATACCAATCATACAATCACAAGATCCTCCGTCAACTTCTCAACCTGAAAGCTCTTCACCTAAAGAAGTTTCGGTGTCTACACTGAAGAGTACGCCAAAGTCTACACCTAAGACTACTATTCCTGATGAGCCAGTGAACATTCAAGATTTGAATGATTTCTTTCCAGATTCTGACGTTGATGAACTTGAAAAGAGAGTTAAAGTTCTAGAAGACAAAGTGTCGAAGAATGAAATTGAGAAAGCTGCTTTGGAAAGTTTGGTGAAACAAAGAGAGGTAGAAAAAGAGATTTTGAACTACAAGGTCAAATTTCTAGAAGGTGATCGAGGTTATTTGAAAGCCCTAATCGAAAGTCTACAAGATGCAAACGAACGATTACAGAAAGAGATTGCAGAACTACGATCTGAACGTGATTTGGATGATCGAAGGTTTTTAAGGCTACAGAAGGTATTATCGAATAGTTTGGGGATTGATTTTGCTGCTGATATGCAAGGTTAGATCTGCAAGTAGCAAAAGAGAAAGCAGAAAAAGAAATTGCTGAACAGGGGAAAGGCAAACAAGTTGTAGAAGGAATGCCTGAATCAACAAAGCCTATAGTTGAATCTATGAAAGCTTCAGGGTCAGAAATTGTTGCTGAAAAAGAAACTTAACAGAAAGACGATGAAGAAGCTGAAGACGATGATAATGATGAACCTGTTGATGATACGAAAGATGACTCCGATAATGATGATGGAAACAATGATGATCAGGGTGGAGTTGGTCTGAAAGTTGTGGATGCTAAGTTTACTGATGAATTTGATTTTTTTCGTTGTTGAATGATGATACAAACAGAATGGAAGATCAAAGTCAGGGGGAGCAGACAGGACAACATGGCAGACTGATGTTGATATGACAGATGCGATTACTACAATGCCTATTGCTGCTATGCCGACAAAACCGATGATTCTTATGCTAGAACATAATGTCGAGAAAGATGAATTCGTTGACAATTATTCGAAAGAAGATATAGCAAAGCTGCTGAACGTTGACGCTGAAACGTTTGATTTCGACTTCGAAGAGCAAGAGGTGAACATTGATACATTCGAACCGAATGAGTACTGTTATAAAAGAAGGTCTGATGCTGACGATTACAACAAAGTAATTATTGAAGATTGGTCGTCAGATGATGAAAAGGATGAAGTTGAAAAGTATGTTGGTCCGAATACTGATAGTTATCCAACTTTTGCAGAGATGTACGAGCAGCTTAATGAAGATTTGTTGAAAGAAAAAATAGCAGAGTCTGCACGAGAAGGAAAGATCCCAAAGCCAATGACAAAGGAAGATATTGCTAAAGCAAAAAAGTCCTAGTTCAAAGAAATGCCGAGAGAAAGAAAGTTCAGACGTCCATTAGCATTCTTTACCAGAGATGCAGATATATCATTAAGAGACATACTGAGTTGGGGTTGGTTGAAAGAACTAAAAGTTTACGCCTTCAAAACTGAGGTTGGAGTTCAATACTTCCGACACATAGCAGATTTCAAAACACTTCCGTATTGGGATGTAGAAGAGTTGGTGCAGACAAGGAACGTTACTTATCATATGAAGTTTATTGATCAGTTGCTATGGAAGATGATTAAATTCGAAGCGACGCAAGGGTTTAAGTACTGGAAACCGTTCATTCCAAAGCGCCGAATCAAAATGAATAAGAAGACTGGGGAAAAGGAAATAACATTGATTATGAAGCGTCCGCAAGCGATGAGAAACATGCCCCTGATGCCATTGAACAGGATTTCTATCCTATGTTTAAGTGGTGGCACGTTGATCCGACTACATGTGAAGCAGTGATAGTATTGAGATTTGAAGATCATCTGGATATCACTAAAGAAAGAGTTGAAATGTTTCAGATAGAAGGATTAAGAGGGTTATGGAGGACGATACTCATACTAGACCCGATGTGGCTAGTGAACTGCTCGAAGGAAGATATTAAATGTTTATTCTTCAATAAGATATGTTATGAGGAGCGTGAGAAGGAACAAGCGATGCAGTATCAGAGGATCGTGAATGTTTGCTACGCACATGGTGTGAATTCTGGAAGAATGTGGGAATCCAGCTGGAGAGAACTAGAGCGTAAAGAGTTTTTAAAGGAAGAAAGGCGAATAGAGCATATTCAAGAAAGGGGTAGAGAGGCAAGATTTAAACGTTTTCAATTTATGAATAAAGTGCCACCTACTGACCAAACGCCGATTCCAGAGCAAGAACATAGAAAGAATCCATACAAAAACTTCTTTGGATGCTTTAGATAAATACAGAGCTTTGAACACTGATCAAGACGAAGACGATATCTAAGGGGGAGTCTGTTAGTACTTAATGTCTATGTCTTAGTCTTGGATTGAGTCTATTTGGAATAGATGAGATTATGTTAGAAAAGGTCATATTTATGTAAATAGAAGAACAAGTTCGCCCGGAATCATCATGTTAGAACAAGTTCGGTCGAACTTGTTCAAGACAAGTTCGCCCGAACATGTCTATCCCTAGCGAACTTGTCATCTATAAATAGTGGTCCTTAGATTGTCATTTGTAACTTTTGCAACTTTGTCACGACAGAGGCGAAGCTCTGCCCGATCAGGATCTTACATGTAATTGGACTTAGTGATCAATAAACAACAGTTAAACGAGTAAATCTTACATATTTAATTAACATGTCATCTAGTTTCCGCCTATATGAACGTTAGATATCAAATTAGGTTCCTTGTGCTAATCGAGGAGCGATCTAACATAAAGAACTTCAAGGAGAAAAAAGGAGATTGGTACATCAAGAGAGTTGTGGTTGTTGAAAAACCAAAACGTAAAAGGGCATCAAAGAAGGTGGATACAATGTTGGTTGATGAGCCTGACGATAATGTTCAAAACGTTGAAGGTTCTAGCGCTGTGGCAAACGTTGAAAGTCAAGATAAAAATGATGATGTTATATTTGTAACTTTTGATTAGGATGAAGAATCGTCTGAAGATTCTGTTGATGCTAGATTGAAAGCACTAGAGAAAGAAAAAGAAGAGGAACGATTGAAAAAACGTGGTGAAGATCTTTATGTTCCTTCTATGAGGCTTCCGATGAAGATCGTCCGGAAAAGAAGTCAAAACGCTCAAAGTCAAAAGCTGGAGCTACAAAGAAAACTACAGGTTCTCTGAGCACATGTGGAAGAAAGAAAACTCCGAGTCGCAGATACTTAAGTCAAAAGAAACCAAAGAAAGGTGTTACACAAGAATCTCATGTTTCTAATCTGCAAGAAATTCCGATAGTTGAAGCTGTTATTCCACCAACGACTACAACTGAAGAGCCACCGTCTGTTACTATCGAAGTACCTGCTCAAAGTACGCCTATTTCTAGTCCGAAGGTTGCAGCAAAGGGTACTCCAAAAGCTACTCCACCAAAGTCAAAGAAATCTATTCCTCAAAGTGCCAGAGCTAGAGAATTTAAAGATGCTTTTGGTGATATTCTAGATAGCGTTACACATCCTGTCACAGCCGAAGATCTTTCAAACTGGTTTGAAGACATTCCAATTGATATGCTAGAGAAAAGACTCAAATATTTGGAAGATAAAGTCAAACAGAAAGAAGTTGATAAAGCAGCTTTTGAAAAGAAAATAAAACAGAGTGATGTTTGAAAAAGAAATTCTACAAGACAAAGTGAAATTTCTTGAAGATGATCGAGGGTACATGAAAGCTATGGTTGAAAGCTTGAGTACTGCTAATGCGAAGCTAGAGAAAGAGATAGCAGAATTGAGATCTGAACGAGATATGAATGATAGAAGATTTGTCAGGTTGCAAAAAGTGTTAACTAACAGCTTGGGCATAGATTTCAGAGCAGAATATGATCGACTTGATATTCAAGAAGCAAAAGAGAAAGCTGATAAAGAATTGTTAGAACATGGCAAAGGCAAAGGGGTGATTGATGGTGTCCCTAAAACAACTGAGGGGCCAGTGATAGAAAAGATAATTGAATTAGAAAAAGCTCCTAAATTAGAGGTTATTACTGAAGTTGATCCTAAAGTTGTATCCGTTGAAGAAAAAGAATCAGAACAGAAAGATGACGACGAGGAAGATGATAATGACGATGACCCTGCAGGTGATGATACTAAAGATGATTCAGATCATGATGGTGATAATGATGATAAGGGGGACGTTGGTTTAAAAGTTGATTCTGTGAAAGTTCATTCAGAGTTTGATTTTGAATCCCTAATCAACGATGATGCTAACATGGAGGATGAACCAAGTAAGGGGGAGTCTATAGAGCAAACAGGGCCACAAGATGTTGATGCTTCTGAAGCTATAGTTGCTATGCCTGTTGCTGCTGTTCATGAGAAACCTTTGATGATAATGTTGGAACCGAGTATAGAGGAAGGGAGTTTGTTCATGATTACACTAAGGAAGAATTGGCCAGAATGTTCGAGTTTGACGCTGATTCGTTTGAGTTCGATTTCGACGAAGAATTAGTGAATATCAAGACATTTGAACCGAAAGAGTATGTGTATAAGCGTGTGGCTGAAGTTGATGACTATGATCGTCTGATATTTGAAGATTCTGATGATGATGAAACAGAGAAGTATTCTAATCTGAATACTGATAAATTTCCAACGATTGAAGAGCTTATGAGTCAGATTAATGTGGGTTTGTTGAAACAGAAAATATATGAAGTGGTGAAGGAAGGCAACATTCCTAAGCGTTATACAAAAGAGCAGATAACTGAGGCTAAGAGGTCGTGGTTCAAAGAAATGCCAAAGGAAAGAAAGTTTAAGCGGCCACTAGCGTTTTTCACACATGACAAAGATGTATCTCTGGGAGACATTCTAAGTTGGGGATGGATTCGAGAACTTGACGTACATGCAATCAAAAGAGAGTTTGGAGTGCAATATTTCAGACATCTTGTAGACATAAAGACATTGCCATTATGGGATGTTGAAGAGTTGGTGCAAACTAGAAATATCAGTCTGCAGATGAAATTCAACGAACAAAGACTCTGGAGGGTGATTAAGTTTGAAGCATCAAGGGATTTGAGTTGTGGAAACCGTTCATTCCTAAACGTAGAGTAAAGATTAACAAGAATCGGGAGAAAAGGATGTTACGCTTGTGATGAAACGTCTAAGAGCTATGAAGAATGTGCAACTAAAGCCCATCGAATAGGATTTTCATCCTTACTTTTTGTGGTGCAAACGGATCCAGAAACATGTGAAGCAGTGAGTGTGTTGCGTGCTGATGAAACATGGGATATCACGAAGGAAAAGGGTCTAGAACCTATTGAACGAAGAAGGATTTGGGGACTGTGGAGAACGATTTGAATACTAGACCCGATGTGGTTTGTTAACTGTTCAAAAGAAGATGTGAAATGCTTGTTCTTCAACAAGATATGCTTCGACAAACGTGAAGAAGTCCAAGTGAAGCAATACCAAGGTGTGATTAATGTTTGCTATGCACATGGTATTAATTCAGGTCACATGTGGGAATCCAGTTGGAAAGAGAAGAATTCTTAAAGGAAGAAAAGATTTATGAAAAGATACACGAAAGGGGTAGAGAGGCAAGGATTAGAAGATTTCAGTTTATGAAGTAGGCCTCCTACTGACCAAACGCTGATTCCTAAGCAAGAACGTCGAAAGAAGCCGTACAAGAACTTCTTCGGAAGAAGTTAAAGGTTGAAGACTGATCAAGACACTGCGACAATATCCAAGGAGGAGTTTGTTGATACATGATGTCTATTGTCTAGGTCTTGGATCGAGTCTGTATGTTTAGAGCTTGAATTGTTAGACTTTGTAATGTATTTATAAGTTTGGACACAAGTTCAGCCGAACTTGTGTGTGTGGATGATCAAGTTCGCCCGAACTTGATCTATCCAACACCATTCTTCCCCCGAACTTGTATGCCTATATATAGGTTGTCATGGGTCATTCATTGTAAGAATTTTGCGACTTTGACGGCGAAGCTCTGTCTGTTTGGAAACTCGATGTATATGATTTGGACATGAATAAACAGACAATTAAAAAGTAAACTTGTGTATTTTATTAACATGTCAAATAATTTCCGCTTATATTGGACATTAGATACAAATTAGGTTCCTTGACAGTGGAGGATCGGTCCTAACAAAAGCTCCTGTTCAACACGTTGTTACAAGCTAAGGACACCAACCTCACACCGTTGGCCCTTAATAGTGTCATGTTAACCATGACGTGCTCTCGGATTCCTCTGAGACATAACAGATATCGCTTAGCATAGCCCACAAGTCATGCGTGTTTACTAATACATATTGCCAGAGTCATCAATCCATTCACGACTTTGTCTTGCCATGTAGGTGAGGCATAGCGTCAACGTAATGATTTTGGTAATTACCTTGCATATACTCCTGTTTTGGTAGGGGTAAAATGTTCCAGAATTCGTATCATCACACATAATCACCACAAATATCATGATATACATATCACGTCAGGTTACCACGGACTTGTACCGATCAAAGTTTACCAGGATTTTTCACAGTTGTCATAGTCTCCCTCGGTTAAAGAATTTCGTCCTCAAAATTCCGTTTAGTAATTCGTTAGAAAGCTCAGTCAGTCATCTGACCGACAAGTATGTTTTTGATTTTCGTTTAGTATCGTCATCCTACAGGGATGATGATTGTGCTACATAGTAGCTGTGTAATTTGTCCATCCACAATTCCTATGTATTGTCAAGAGTAACGTTTGTCATCACTTCCAATCTGAAAGTGAGAGTGCTATTGGACTCATAGCAAACTAGGAGTCACGTATTCAGCTTGCAGATAACTGCAATTATTATGTTTTCTTCGCATTCATTATCTTTACCATATAGACACCATAGGTTACATTTACGATTTTCGGTTTAATAGTTTCTGAGCACCCCCTATAAAGGAGGGGTATGGATATCCACCCAGGGTTCCTGTCGTGTACATGGGTATCTTAGGTTAATATTAACCGACCACGAGAGCCCCTACTTTGTGGTAGAGAATAAGAAAGAGAAAGGCTTTTGAGAGACTAAGGTTCCATAAGGCGAGCATGTACACGAGTACCAACGAATCTGCACACTTGCATCAATGGTGTGCCCGAGCTACTCACCAGTAGTCGG
Organism: Scalesia atractyloides; assembly: GCA_947069175.1. Taxonomy (NCBI): domain Eukaryota; kingdom Viridiplantae; phylum Streptophyta; class Magnoliopsida; order Asterales; family Asteraceae; genus Scalesia; species Scalesia atractyloides. Next base: position 39,042,329 of record CAMTDV010000030.1, read on the forward strand.
ATTACATTGTAAAGATATGAAATTTCTGCAATAATAATTCCAGTTTATGTTAAGTTTAAGAAGCTTGGCTTTAGCTGTTATACAACTGTTTATTAACTTCGATAACATCAATGTGATTCTCTGGGAGATAATCGTATACAATTTCCCATATACTGGGAATGGTGGAGTGTGTACCCAATGCAGTTTTAATTCAAATAACACCATGTTTAGAACTCTACTATATCACGTAGAAATATTGAAGGCGTGATGAGTGTCTAACGATCACAAGTGTCACCATGATGCTCCTGATTATGGAATCAAAATTGACCGTAGATGTGCAGGTAATTTTGTAAAAGATGACTAGGTAACGAGTCATCGAATCAAGATTCCCCATTAACGGAGTATCCCTTGCTTCCCCATTAATGGAGTATCCCTTGCAGGGTTGGAACATAGCCTCCGCTCTACTAAGTTTTCATAAGGATAACGTTAATGGAAACAACAAGAAGTAATCATTTCCCCTTCTAGTGAACTTTTGTGAACCAGTTGATATTTAGTCTGATAAAATGTTGTATCATTTAAATCTCCAACGTTGAACTTTATAGCTTATGTTAATGAAATAAATGTTTTCGTTTAATAGGGGTACCAACTATGTACTTTTTATCCTTATCTGGGTGAGGTGGCACCGTTCACAAGATGGTTTATTCCCACTTGGCTGTCTCGGTCTCGTGGTTTTTCGAGTCCCACTCGGACTTGGTATGATTTGCAGCGTATATGAGTATTGAAAGATATGATACTTTCCCACCTTGGCACCTTCGCCATCTAAATCACCGATTAAACATAAGGGTTTCATCGAGTTTGCTCATTTCAAACCCTCTCGGTTTAGATTGGGAAAATCATGTGGTTTTATGAAACCATGGGCACTCAACCCTTTGTCTTAGGATTAGTCAGTTCTGCTTCCTAATAGGGCAGGGAGGGAATACGTGCTATCGGGAAAATGTAGTAACATGGATCCACAATCGCTCGGCCACCTCTTGAAATAACAGAAGCAAGTATAAGAAGAGTTGAATGAAGACCATAATTAATCGAGGTAAGCCTAGCACTCTGCCGGCTAGGATACGGGTAGAGGTTATTAATGCCAATTCGCAGCAAGTTGGTGCACCCAACTAAGCACCAATTTACCCTTTGGTCGTTTGGTTTGACTTGGTATCGTACCTCGAGGTATCTATAATTCGTATAATATGTTAAGTAACTCTCCAAGTTTTAATAGAATTAGTTGTAGCGTCGAAGTTTTATTCTTATTTTAGGCATATAACGTGCTTATCAAAGGAATTCCCCCTCTGGATGGACATGATATCCAAGGGATGTATTCGGAAGATCCACTAGTCCCTTCATCTGGAATGATCGGGACTACTAGATTTATGGTTTAGCTTTCCCCAGGTGAGTTCAGCGCACAAAAGACACCAATTACGACATTCGGACGACTCATGACTACTCCTTTCCAATGCAAGTTTAGTTTTGACCGTGTTACTTCATGCGGGGTGGTTCTTAATTCTTAGCATAAGGTGGTACAAAAACACATGTATATATAGATATAGATTGTATCATACTTAAGATTTCTCCCATTCTTGTCTTTAGGTAGCATAAGAATTTTCGTGACTCGAAAATAACGGAAAAAAATCGGGTTTCTTGGTAACATTGTATTTCGCGATTACTCATTTAAATCGTTTAAAATGAAAATCAATTGAAGGTACCAACCTGTCGAAGGAAGACGAGGGGTATTTCAATAATATTCCCCTGATCTAAAGAATGTACTCCTCGTATACTTACAAGGGCAAACAACACCATTAACGCATAACTCTTGGTTATTCACAAGAGTAGGGTATCGTTCACTTTGTATCCAATCGACGGATGAAAGTTAGTGTGTCTCATGCATCATCCTCCTACACATGTAGGAGACCGTTACCAATTAACACCTTTACAACGGCCCGCGGGAATTTCAATCAAACCCTATGAATCGTGAATAACATCGTGTATAAATATTTAGACTCCTTGAACGGTTCAAGGAAGAAGATGAGACATAGGGTGTTTCCAGGTATTATTATGGTAGAGTTGGGGAGTCAATATGTTTTATAGACATATAGGTATCTGAGTTGGTCCCTACTCAGGATCGCTTGCACGATCGTCGTAGGTATCGTGACGTGAAAAGCCTTAACCGGAAGGAATCAAAAACCCATGTATCCCCTTACGTGAATGCACCGCCCTCATACGGGTGATATTGATTCAAGACCGTGTATATAGAGTTGACATATAGGTTAGTCATCGGGTTACTATACTCGAATACTACTCAAATGGGACCTCATCTTTCACTGGAACATTTTTACTAAGTTATGCAACGCTTAAAACAAGGGATCGTTTGACATATAAAATTCTATAGGATTCTTTTAAATACCGTCCTTTGAACCAAATCATTGGGTGACGAAAAAATTACTTTGTGTCATTTTGTTTATTGAATATGTAATAAGAGGTAGCCTCGTTACGGGTCCTTCGGATCGCTCATTCATTATTACTTCGAATTAATGGGGATTTACCTTGTATTAATTTGAACTAAATCTATAGGATTCAAGGTCGTATGCTACTTGGTTCTATTACTGAAATACCTGCCATAATTCCATAGGAAGCTAATGTACCGCAGCATAGCTGAACATTGATTAAAAAGATAGGGAGTATCAAATTAGTAATTACATGTACCGAACCTTAACGCTTTTCATTAGTGTTAGTAAAGAGAATCGAATTTGTTTAAAAAATGAATCGGATTACCTTATGATTATAGTTTTCTTACTTCGCACTAGGGTTACATCACGCTTAACCGAGGTTTACTAAATTGACCCGTGGATTGGATGGCGGATAATGTTGTATATTTATACGTAAACATATACATATGAGTGTTCGGTTAATACGAAGTATTAACGGTTACGAGGAATATGGACAAAATGTTTTCGCCTCCACGAGTCTTATTACAATCAGATCCGCATCCACACATCTCCTTGCCGAACTTAGATTATATCAGATTAGTTTTTCCATTTATGTGTTGCCCCTAAATTTCCTTGGGTTATCAATACCGATGCTAAATACGTGTCCTTACTAAGAATTAGGGATTGCATCACTAGCGAACAACAGCTAGTAAAGGAAATATACGCTTCAACCGAATAGCTTCATCGATGACGGTTGGTGACATAAGTAAAGTTGTTTGTCTTAAGGAAATGATTTCGAATATCTAACTGTATGTTCTGGCAATTTCCGCCAAAAGAAATTAATTACGCTAAATTGTCTTACCAAATATAAAAACATTGTTACCTTTCATGAAGCAAACATAGGGTAATCGAGGTAGGTAAGTTATCACCCGCTATACCCAAATTGTTAGGTACAAAGTACTACCAGGGTGTAGTATCCCTAGAAAGTCATATTTCGAATTCGAAAAAGGACCTTCCCAGGATTAACCCAAAGGTTATTATGTGGCGATCCAAACTACCATTCACTTAGAATTATCGCAACGTGTATAGATATCGCAGTTACGACGATTATGGCATCATTTATCGCATCAAATAGGGTCGAAGACTCAACACTGCATTGTCCAAAACATAACCGAACGAATCGCAACATGAAGCCTGTCTGCCCTGAGTAACGGTACCTAGATAATGTAGCCGGGTGTTTATATATAGGAAGTACCGCAGCGTATCCACCACACCCATGTACATGATCAATGTTCTGTTCACCGAGATATTCGGGCCTAACATTATTTTTCGCGAATAACCAACCGAAATTCGAAACAATCATTAATCGTAAAGAACCCAATGTAACCGACGGTCACACGAAATGAGGTTTCACAATGCAAAGTGTTTCAAAGGAATCTGTATAATCACAAAATTTTATACCCAATGGAATCGCATGACAACGGGAAGGGTAACGTATTTACGCATTCCACGCCATCTCCATAACCCGGAGATCATCGAACTCACACATAACATATATCGGGACATTTGCTAAGGAGTTCCACTAAGTATTATAATATCATATGACGTGAGGGCTAAAGCCAATATTGTAAGCAGAAGAAGAATCCAACGGACAATCAAATGAACGTTGATCCAAGGACGAGAAAGTTTCGTAAAATGTTTAAATTATGTGATTGTATAACAATCAAATGTGAAACAACGAGAAGCGGAATAAGGATCCGTACACGTCCTCCCAGTCTATCAGAACGACCTGCGCGTTCTTTGTGTATCTATGTTCTTTTTGAAATACCATTCTGGTATGCAATCATTGTTATAATAATTAGAGGGATAGAGTTGGTGAGATCGTATCGTAATAAGGCCTTGAGTTCTCACATCATAACGTATATGTAACAACTGTGTGTGTGATAGAAGTCCAACTCTAGTGGGTATTAGTTATGTGAGCAATAGGAATGTGGAATGGACGGTAATACCAGTTTTTTCTGGCTATCCCGAAGGCATATCTAGTAAGGCACTATCCACCAATCCCAATTCATGTGTCAATCCACGCAAAAACATCCACACACTATCACCTTGGTACAGTATTTAAGTGTGTTTATTACCATGACTTTCCCAACACTGCCTCGTATGAGCAAGTCTGTTATTACGTTCCGGACCATAATAACCCACTTGCCCAACAAGGCCATCCTGGTACTTGCCAATAGGGTACTTTATAGTGTTCGTTAAGTACTTTTAGTTGAGGTTAATTTTTCCAATGATGTCCACTAAAGTCCGAGCCTGTAGTTATAGTATAGGTTTCCTTAAAGGCACCTAATTCTCTATAACCAATGGCTCGGATACCATTTTCTGTCACACCCCAATCTGCAGCTGAAGAAAACACGAGAAGCAACAGACACCTCTGGTACAAGCACATTGTTTATAAAGACACTACATTTATTACTTACAAAATGTTGATTGCATACTACATGTATGTTACAACTGCGTGTTCACATGAATCACATAAGTCTTCTTAGCGGCATGCGTCTATATCAGGATTCACCTATAAACACGTCTCGAACCACATACACGGATCACACCAGTCTCAAGTTACCTGAAATGCATGTTAGTTTTAAAAAGGGTCAGCTAAACGCTGCTGGTGAGTTCCACTGGTTTAGTTGTTGTGTAACAATATGTGTTAACAAGTTTAATTGCACTGGTCATAGTCACAGATGGAATTAAACAAGAGCACAAGTGAAACCTTGACCGTCATAACCGCTCCGTGTCACACAGACACATCATCGCACCCGTCGTGTCACCACAGACACTTCCCACCAACTGCATCACATGCAGTTCAATGTTCCCCTACAGTTATGCCTAACCACATAACCAGGTTAGGACGTGTTTAGTGCCAGGTTTCCTACACACTATGTCACACCGACACAGCCTGGCGGCACTGGGCTTGTCAGACCGATAGTACTATCCACTGTCCACGGCTTACGTTAAACACTTGTAGAGGGGAGGGTGTTCGTGTGTTAGATAAATCACATCATCACAATTTGGTGCAATTAACACAGTTTGTAACATGCAAATCACCCCATAAAACAGTAAAACAGTTTAAAAGTGGAGGAGTGAAAACTCACTCACAAGTTGGTGTAATTAATACAAGTTTGTAACATGCAAGTTCCCATAAAACAGTAAAACAATTCAAAAGTGGGGAAGTGAAAACTCACTCACAAGTTGGTGTAATTAACATAGTTTGTAACATGCAAGTCCCCATAAAACTGTAAAACAATTTAAAGTTGGGGAAGTGAAAACTCACAGGATAGTAGTATCACAGGTAGCAATAGGATTATATGCAAGCTGGTTTGGCTCTAACAGTAATCATGCAAGTAATTACCAATATCAGTCGCTAAGTCGGTAACGCCTATAACTTGGGCCCGAGTGGGTATTTTCAAGCCATATTGTGCATAAAGTATCCGATGTGGTGATGGAAGTTAGGGTATGATTAGTTTCACATTTGGCTCCCGGGCACCGGTTCGCGTGCCAGCCAAAGTCGGTTGTTTGACACGTTCAGATATTGGTACGGGAATACCAATAGTACCAACCTATTGTGATTTAAGAAAGATTAACTTTTCATTAAGGGAGTTTGGGTGTTTGGGGAGTCTAGGTTGCCCAAATTTGAGTTTCCATTCTCGCCGTCGGGAATCCTCCCGAACGGTGGTGGAATACACCCAGAGTGTCCTGCTTACCCTGGAACCTCCCAAAATACTCCCGGTGTTCCAATTATAGTCAAGATAGGTTTTGCTCCGTTCCCAGTTTCAGCAGGTTCATTGTCCGGTAAACTGCCGAACTTAGTTAAAAGAAGTGTTTTAAAAGCCGAAAAATTCCATTTAATCTACATATTTTATAAAATTCTGGAATTTTTTTGAAATCAGTAAAAATATATAGATTCAAGGAAAAATATTTTGGGAATTTATAAAGTTATTTTATAACTTAAATAATTTATTTGTAAAACTGTATTTAACCGAATAATTTACATCGCTTATCATCCGATGTCCAAAAATTCTCAAAATATTCCAGTAAACTCCTTTAATGTCCAGAAACTCTCTGCGAAAATTAGGATTTTTCCGATTTTGTTTCAGTGCGTTTCCGGTTACCGAAAATTTCCAAAAACATGGATTTTTATCCAGAACCAAAATTAAATCAATGGACTTCAAAACTTTCCAGAACATTCCCTATTTTTTCCTTAGTGTTCTCTAAAGTTTGGTGATTTATTGATTCCGTTTGGTATTTAATCTGAATTGTTTTCGGTAAAACAGTTAGAAATTCGCCAAAAATCATAGAAAGTTCCAAAAATTCTAAAATTTTACGTGGACAATCCTGTCAATACCCTACATCACCACACAAAATTCAGCTCAATCCCATAACCAGGGAACAAGTTATGGTCCAAACAATATTATGCCTATTCTAGATTCGAGTTTTGGGTGATATACCTAGCGATTCCTTGAGTCCAAGTGTTTTTCTTGAGTCCAGAAGTGGGTGTGAGCCATATTCAATACCTATATGCCAAGTACAATCCAAACATGCAATAGTTCATGTCAATCAAGCTGAGGGTTGAAGGTTCTTGAGCAGAATTTTTGAAGAAGATGGTGAAAATGAAGAAAATAATGAAGAAAAAAAAAGAAAAAGAAAATATATATTAAGGGGGTGGGTGCCTCTACCCCACCCTCGCTTTGTCGTGCTTCGTTTTACATGTTAAAAGATGATGTATATCTTCGGCTTTGCATTTAGGTTCGTTTTCGGGTCCCACACGCGTCCCCGATTTTCGAAACGGACTCCGTTTTTCGCCTTTTTAGTGTCAAAAGACTCGGTTTTAAAAATTATGCATAACCGTCTTGAATCCGAACCAAGTTAAGTTTTAATCATAAAAGCCTCGTATTAGGGTGGGTTAAGTGTTTTTAAGCTTGATTGACCGTTCCTTGCATGTTTGTTTGCCTTTTGCTATATTCAAAACGAAGGCGCCTCCCTAACCGGGAGGCTGCTTCGTTTTGCGTGCCCGAGCTTCGATTAGCTTCAAGTCTTATGTCATGGTCTAAGGCATATAACTAAGATGTTTCGCGAATTCAGAACCCTGAATAGCCCTACCAAAGGCTTAACAATCATTGTCAAATGTTTAGAGCGCTGTTAAACGGAAAGCTCCCGTTTAACACGTTGTTACAAGCTAAGGACACCAACCTCACACCGTTGGCCCTTAATAGTGTCATGTTAACCATGGCGTGCTCTCGGATTCATCCAAGACATAATAGATATCGCTTAGCATAGCCCACAAGTCATGCGTGTTTACTAATACATATTCCCAGAGTCATCAATCCATTCACGACTTTGTCTTGCCATGTAGGTGACGCACAGCGTCAACTTAATGTTTTTGGTAATTACCTTGCATATACGCCTGTTATAGTCGGGGTAACATGTTCCAGAATTTGTATCATCACACATAATCAACACAAATATCATGATATACATATCACGTCCGGTTACCACGGACTTGTACCGATCAAAGTTTACCTGGATTTTTCATAGTTGTCACACAATTGGTATCAGAGCTTGGTCAATCAAAATTTGATTAAATTCAATTTGATTTGAAAGATCAGCTCTCCCTGCTAATTCGTTTGTTACTTTTGTTGAGAAACAAAGTTTTATTACGTTCAAAGTTTTTAAAACACAAATCTGTTGAAAATCAATCAGAAATGTCTCAAAACACATTAGATTCCAACATTAGATCTATGTTTTAACCACCGATGTTGAAACGAAATGAATACTTGATATGGCAACATCGGATGTGTCACATTTTAGCTCAACAAAACACCGGTTGTTGGCGATCCGTTGTGTTTGGACCACATATTCCATTGGTTCCTAGCACAGAGGATCCCAATACTCAAGTGCCTAAAAATCCTGAAAACTACTCTAAGCAGGATTTCCAGAAAGTAGAGTTGGATGCAAAAGTATTTAGCATTGTTGCTTCCGCGCAACCCAACGAAATCTATGCTGGACTGCTCCACTGTAATAGTGCAAAAGAGTTGCGGGATGCACTAAGAAAAATTCGGTGGGATTGAGGAAGTGATAGAAAACAATAGAGAAGTTCTGAATCAACAGTATGAAACGTTTTGCCACGTAAAAGGATAGTCGTTAACGCAACAGTTTGAATGTTTTAGCTGTCTCATCGGTGAATTGAAACTTGTTAACGTGGAATTTCCTAATCCGACTATCAATATACGTTTCTTAATATCGTTACCATGAAAAGGGGAGGCTGTAGCTTACGTTACTCGAACATCTGTTGGGTTTAAAGAAATGACCCGCACACAACTTCATGGTCGACTCCTCACATATGAGAGAGAATTGAACCAGAAAAAGAAGTTGCAAGAGTCAGGGAAAGTAACAGACGACTATACCTTAGGTAACACTGCTCTGTATAGTCATGAAGTGGGTTCTGGCAGTGGAAAGGATCAGGGTTATGACCATTATATTGACATAACTTCTGGAAACAATTTTACCTCTGATCTTTACACACCCAATTTTGCTTTTGCTGCAAATGGGGAAAGCCAAAACTCTGACAACATGTCTTTTGAGATGAATGATTTACAACATTTTGAACCCACTGATCTGGAAGAAATGGATATTTTACATCAGCTGGCATTCTTGAGTGTTAGAGTAAGTAAATTTTACGAAAGGACTTGTAGGAACTTTCCTGGATTGCATGGGGGGTTAAAAGTGCGGTTGGATAAATCAAAAATTAAATGCTATTAGTGCAATAGGTTAGGACACTTTGCCAAGAAATGCAGATCTCAAACTGTAGGTCCAATTGTGCTCATTATTCCCATTATACCCATTCACCATAGATGCAAAACACTGCACACTTTGCACATCCTGCTATGACAATTCCTGTCCATTATGTCCAAACACCTGCTCCATAGATTCAGTATTTCCAAGCACCACCTCAAGTGCATGTGCAACAAGTTCCACATGTCACTCAAACTACTCAAACCACTGCTCCAGCAGAGGTCAACCAACATAGCTTCTTTACATAAGGCTTTGTTGACTGGAGTAGTTTGCCTGAGGATTTAACAGAAGACAACTTTGATCTAATGGCTAAAAATGATTTTGTAAATGAAAATATTTGTTTAATGGCCTTAGACACTATAGTTGAAGGTGATGAGTCTGAGGAACAAGTGTCAAAATATGATGAGGTTCAAAGTTGTGATGTAGTAGTGGTTACACCAGTGGTTTCAAAAAACACTGTTGATGAAGAAAAGACCTCTCTATCTGATCCATCGGATACAAAGGTGTGTGAAGAAGACTGTGATTGTGCTCTTATGGCTGCTTCCAAAGTATCACCTCAGATCCTTAAGGATCTCTGTTCAGAAAAATGAATCATAGCTTTTGCTAACATTAAACAGGTGAATTAAAACCTTAGGAACAAAATCTTAGAAGATGAACTCAATTTGAAAAACTTATCAAAGAGTGAAAAAAATTTAACCACAAAAGATTCTGAGATAAGTAGCCTAAAGCATGAAGCTAGCATAACCAAGGACCAACTCCAACTATAGTAGACAAATACCAAGTTTGCAAAAAGGAGTTAGAAACTACCCAAATCACATGTGAAAAATGGGTAGAGTTTTCCAAAGGTTTTGAAATTATGTTAGACAAACAGATCAAGAGTAACATAAAATTTGGCATTGGTTTTCATAATGAAGAACAAGCCACTGAAAATGTTACAAAAATTGTTTCTGAAAAGGTTAAAGCAGTTCCTAAAAATATGGCTGGAAATGAAATAAAAATCATTGACAAAAATGGTAACAAAATTTCTCTGGAAAAACATGAGGGATCCTCAACTTTTAAGGAAATTGAGAAATACCGATTCAAACCCACATGGTCAGATGAATGTGATATTTTGGAAAATTTCAAGCCTATGGACTTCTCAATCATTGAAGGTGTCAAGGAACCAAAGGCTAGAATCATTCCCATTAATGATCTTCTAGCAGAGGTTACAACATCTGCTGAGAAGATATCAGATAAAAAGAAAAGGGAAAAGATCAAACATCTGTTTTGTGAATTTTACAACAAAAGAAATCATGTAACAGAACACATGTGATCCCAAATGATTCAAAATGTTTTGTCTGTGGTAAAAAAAATCATTTAACTCATAAGTGTGCTTATCTTCAAACTCTGCTAGAAATAAATCTAAGCAGACCTTTGAACTTGTTGAAACATCTGTCACAAAAGCATTGAACAAAACCTCTATTTCCATAGAGGTACAAGTGACAGATGCTCCACCTGCCAACAGGTACCCAAGAGGACATGGACAACCAGTTTATCAAGAGGTTCCTATGAGCTATGAAGGTTACAAAAAACCTTCAAATCCCAAAGTGAATAAATATCCTCATGGTTACCAGCATCTTACAGGAAATGGTTCACAACAGTTGATACAAAGTATAACTCAAACCACTGACCATGTTCCTGGATTTGAGAATGGACACTTTGTGACTCCATCAAAAGCCATTCTGGCTTTGGAATCTCATCTAAACTAATTTTTTACTTATGTGCATGGAGCTTCTACTTGCCTTGATAGTTTATGGTATGTAGATAGTGGAGGCTCCAGGCACATGACAGGATGTAAAGCCCTTCTCAAAGCTTTCTTGGCTCATGGAGGGGTGATATATCCTTTGGTAACATTTCAAAGGGGAAGGTGTTGGGGTCAGGGTGTGTTCAGGCTGGGAATCTCAAATTTGAAAATGTTAACTTAATTGACAATCTAAAATTCAATGTTTTGAGTGTCTCTCAAATGAGTGACAAAGGGTATGGATCCTTCTTTACTAAGAAAACCTTTCAAATTGTAGGAGCAGAGGTTGTTAAAAAGATTGATCAAATCATTGCAGAGAGCAAAGCACAACTTGTTGCTCATAGGATTGGCAATGAGTATGCGGTTGATATGTTGAAAGATAACCCTATGGCTAATGCATGCCTGTTATGGCGGTGGAGACTTGGGCTCACAAATATGAAAACAATCACCACACTCTCTAAACAATGTCTTGTCAGAGGTTTACCACAAAAGCAATTTACTTGTGAAGAACATTGTGTTTCCTGCTTAAAAGGTAAACAACATAAAAGTTCTTACAAGTCAATTGAAGAGTCCAAAACAACCTAGTATTTGCAATTACTGCACATGGATTTGTTTGGTCTTGTAAAAATTATGAGCTTATTGAAGAAAAGAATGTTTGTTCATTGTTGATGACTTTTCAAGGTTTACATGGATATTCTTTTTACACTCCAAAGATGAAACTGCTGGTATATTGCAAAATTTTGTTAAACATGTTGAAAAGCAATATGACCTTCCAGTAAATATCTTTAGGAGTGATAATGGGACAGATTTTAGAAACAAGGAGTTGGATGCCTTCTATGAGTCTAAAGGGATTGCTAGGCAATTTAGTGTCCCAAGAACTCTAGAACAAAATGGGGTGGTTGAAAGGAAAAATAGGACTTCTGTTGAATCTGCAAGAACTAAGCTAGCAGATTCTAGTTTACCCTTGTCTTTTTGGGCAGAGGCTGTAAACACTGCTTGCTATGTTCATAACAGAGTTTTGATTAACCCCAGGCATCAAAAGACTGCCTATGAATTGCTTTACAAAATCAAACCTCTGATCTAATATTTCAAAGTTTTCGGCTGTCCATGCTTCATTTTAAACTTAAAAGATTATATCTCTAAGTTTGCAGCCAAAGTTGACTGTGGTTATTTTCTGGGATACTCAACCACTGCCAAAGCCTACAGAGTTCTTACCTCCAGGACCATGTGTGTTGAAGAAACTTTAAATGTGAAGTTCAATGAACTTTCATCTTTAAAAATCCCAGCAAATTGCTGAACTGTTTGATTTGGATAAATTTACATTTGAAGATGTGCCTGTCAAGACTAACCATGCAAGTATACCACAATCATCAACACAAGAGCAACGATATGATTGCATACTTCCAAATTTCAAGATCAGTTCTTCGAGCAGAGGAGCAGATGTTAGTAACAATGGTGAAGCTCAGCTGGTTCAACAATGATTACTACTTAAACCTCTGCCTGCTCACAAAATCAAAACACTGTTGATAAAATCCACCCAATTTGGATAAAAATCAACGAACATTCACATCTATACCACTCATACCTCCACCTCCATTCCAATCAGAGGCTGGACCTTCATATTCACCATCAGATGATAGTTCAGATGATACACATCTGCAGTCTTCACCTCAGAATGCAATTGGTCCATATCAAGGTGAGTTGATTTTCTTCAAAAGCCATCCATTGGATCAAGTTATTGGCAAATAAATGAGGGAGTGCTCACAAAAAGCCAATACCATAACATTTGTCTTTTTGCTGGCTTTCTATCACTCACACAACCTGTCAAGTACCAAGAGGCACTAAAAGACAATAGTTGGGTAGAAGCTATGCAAGAGGAGCTCCTTCAGTTTAAAAGACAACAAGTTTGGGAACTTGTACCACTTCCTAAGAATATCAGTCTAATTGGCACAAATGGGGTCTTCAAGAACAAAACAGATGAAAGGGGTATTGTTGTCAAGAACAAAGCCAGGCTCGTGGTTCAAGGCTACAGATAGGAAGAAGGTATTGACTATGATGAAACCTTTGCTCTTCTAGCAAGGTTAGAAGCCATCAGACTGTTCTTAGCTTTTGCTGCTAACCACAACATCAAAGTGTTTCAAATGGACATCAAAAGTGCATTCCTGTATGGAAAGATCAAGGAAGAAGTGTATGTGTGTTAACCTCCTGGATTTGAAGATGCATTTCATCCTGATCATGTTTATAGGTTAAACAAAGCACTGTATGTTCTTAAACAAGCACCAAGATCCTGGTATGAAACTCTATCCACTTTTCTCTTATCCATAGGTTTTTCAAGAGGTAAAATTGATAAAACCTTGTTTTTAAAATGGAAAGGAAAAGATTTGATGTTTGTCCAAATTTATGTGGATGACATCATTTTTGGAACCACATGCACTTCCATGTGTGAAGAGTTTATAAAACTCATGGCAGCAGAGTTTGAAGTGAGTGCAATGGGTGAGTTACAATGTTTTCTTGGTTTACAGGTTAAACAAATGCACAATGGCACTTTCATTCATCAAAATAAGTATGTGAAAGAACTGCTTAACAAATTTGATATGAATGATTGTAAACCTTGTAGCACACCCATGGCAACCTCAAAGTTGGTTATTGTTGTTGATAAAGATGACTTGGTTGATCAAACTCTTTATAGAAGTATGATTGGGTCTACCTAACTGCTTCTAGGCTAGACATCATGCTTGCAACATGTGTTTGTGCCAGATCCCAGTCAGCACCTAGAAAGTCTGATCTTATTGTTAAAAGGATATTCAGATACATAAAAGGTGCTCCCACACTTGGTATCTAGTATCCAGCTAATGGAAACATTGAGCTTTCAGGTTACTTAGACAGTGATTTTGCTGGTTGTAAAACCACAAGGAAGTCCACATCAGGAGGAGTCCAATTCCTAGGAGATTGCCTAGTGTCTTGGCAAAGCAAAAAGCAAGTTGCAGTTTCCACATCCACTTCTGAGGCTGAATACATTGTTGCTGCAAGTTGCACTGCTCAACTCTTGTGGCTTCAAAATCAACTTTTGGATTTTGGTGTAACTGCTTTAAAGACTCCACTCAAGATTGATAGTCAAGCATCTAAAAACATCATTAAAAATACTGAGTCTCATTCTACCACCAAACACATTGACATCAAACATCACTTTATGAGGATTGCTATGAAAAAGGTTTGATTTCTTTACAACATGTCCATACTAAGGATCAGCTGGCAGATGTTCTAACAAAAGCTTTGGATACATCTACCTTTGAAAGCTTGATCTCTAGGATTGGAATGCTAAACATGGATTAAAAAAAGTTTTATGGTGATCCATGTGTAAATAGCATTAAAATGTTTTCAGAAAATCAAAATTCAATCCTTAAAAGTTGTTTAAAATGGAATTTTTCAATAAATCCTTAAAGTCTGTTCAAACCACTGATAGCATTAAAACACGGTTCGTTTGGAAAAGTCTATCCACTGTTAAAAGTGTATCCTCTGATAGTGTGAAAACACTGTTCACAATCCACTACCCATACTCTCAATCACTGTTTTCCAAACAACTGTCTTCCATTTTCAAACAAAGGTTACACGTGGTCAGACGTTGTTCATCAGTCAATTGCATCAGACGCCACGTCAACATCACTTTTTCAAAAACCCCTATAAAACCATGTTCTATCCATAACAGAGGTTCCACTTTATCGTGTCAAATTCAAAATTCTCAAAACGATTTTCTCTCAATCATGGCACCCAAAACCAAATCCAAAGCAAAATCCAAACCAACACCACCACACCCCATTCACTCAAATCAAACTCCTCATAACTACACAAAAATTTAGAAGAAACCGATTCTAACATCAGATACCATCTGATGATTAACATCTTAAAAGAATCGAAATTCAAGCATATGTTGAGCGTCAAAGCCCCAATTTATCAAGAAGCACAACGGAAATTTTCAGCAAACGCAGAGGTTCATTCTCAAAAAGATGTTCCTTATACCATCATATCCATAGTGGCTCAAAACACTAATGCAAATCAACCCTCAATCAATCTCACAAGTGTTCAAACTGAATGATATGGCACATCATGTGCCGTTTCCTATCAACGAGATGCATGCCGAATTTCTAGAAAGAGGTTGTATTGGGCAACTTAAAGGTATGACAATCTTCAAACCCAATTTTCCTGCTAAGATGAGATTTTTCTTCCACACACTTTTAACTTTTCTCTCAGCAAAGACCACAGCTTTTAACAAAATTTCATTGAACATCCAGTATCTGGGCTATGCTATTTTAACTGGATCAGATTTTAACTTTTCCCTGATATTGTTCAATGACCTAGTGGAAAATTTTAATAATATTGAAAAAATAAAAGCTTTTCTGATACATCCACGATTCTTGAGTGTTTATCTTCATAGTCAGTTACCTGATAACGATGTTAAACAAGGCGCTGTTACAAAACCAGGCGGTCTAACTCATGAAACCTTTACAAGAATTACAAATCAGGATAAAGTTTCCAAAACACAAGTAGAGGAGGAAGAGAAAGCTTTACAAGAAAAAAATGTTCAAGCTCAACCTCCTGCTACTGAGCCCATTGCTGTTGGTGATCAGGGCACTACAACCACTGCCCTGAAACCAACACCAGCTATTTCCAAAAAGAAACCAAAGAAAATCTCCAAAAAGCCCACCAAACCCAAAAAGCGCCCTCTGGAAGATGAGATCCCAGAGGTTAACCCTACTATAACACAAAAATCACAAGTAAACACTGCTGCTACTTCTTCACAACAGATTTTAGAATCTCAACCCGGCTTTGAAACTCCTCCTTCTTCCTCACAAAAGGAAAAGGTTGTAAACACAGGGACACCTAATTATGAAGCTCTAGGATCACTTGGTTCTATCTTCCACAGCCCCTCTCCCAGGGCAATGTCTCTTTCTACACGACATCTTTCACATATCACAATACTACCACCTACCATATTGCCTTTGCTGAGTGCAACTGAATTAGAATAGACATTAACCAGTTCTTCTCACAAACCTATTACCGAGAATATACTTCAGAATGTGACTAGGTCTGATTCTGTATTCTTTGGTAGCCCATCCGCAACTGAAGAGGATACAACCCTTGGGTTACATGTAATCTTTGGTGATAGTTCATCAAGAGCAGTCACTACAATTGTTAACTACCAGGTTTACGGTTGCACAGTGGTTACATCCCTAAGACTCTAATGAAGGTAACCACTGTTGAGGCAACTAAGGTAACCTCTGTTCATGTGGGAAGTCCCCAGAACCAAGATAAAGGGGATCTATCTTTGAAATAAGGTTTGAAACCTCTGTTCATGATGACACAGATATAACTACCACATCTGGTAGGAGTTCAGTTGATCCTATTAAGTTAGGTGATGATCTAAAATACCAGGATTTGACGAATAGAGTCACAAACATTGAATCTTCTGTGAATGAAATCAAAAGTTTGCTGAAGCAGATGTTAGCTACAAAGAGCCAATCCTCTGTCATATCCACTACTGAGCTGCAACAAGCCTTAGACCCTCTGTTTCAACAACAACAACACTATGCTGATCTTCAACATAAACATCACATGCAAGAACTCAGAAACATGGTTGATGCACGATACATGGATACATCTACAGGCATCAAGGCAATTAAGGCTCATCTTCTCAACTCCATTGGCACTGCTCCTCCCACTGGCATCTTAGTTGACAAAGATGATGCCAAAGGGAGAGAATTTTTACATGAAAGAAGAAGGGTTGGTACTTAAGACAAAAAAACTTTCAAGGCCAACAGTGGTTATCCCAAAGCCTGATGGTGCAAAGAAAGTAGATGAAACAGAAAACATCTTGGCAAGGGAAAAGGAGAGAAACAAGGAAAGGGTAAGGGATGAGAACAGAGCTTTGGTTGAGCAAAAGATAGCTCTGCAAAAAGAAAAAGAGGAGGTTGGTACTTCAACAAAGAAGATGCCTGTGAGAAAACAAGGCAACCAGCATCCATACCTTCTAAGTCTAAGCCGGTTGCTAATCCAACCACAACCTCTGCTCCCACAAAATCCCTTACACCTCCTCCTACAATATCTAAACCTACTATCACACCAACAGATGTTACAACATCTATTGTGACAACATCTGTTGTCACAGCAGAGGTTATAGCAAATGTTAACCAACCACTGTTATGATCATTTTTCCAACCTCCACCCAAACTTTACCAACGCCTACAAAAATTCCTCAACCACAATCACCCAACATCAGCTTCAAGAGAAGGAGAACCACGAATGTAGTACTTGATGACAAAAACATCCCTTCTCCATTACCTTTGTCATCAAAACCACTAACTACCACAACAACTGTTAAACCTCCTTCTTCTCAGATCACCATATTGCCTCTCGCAAAGAAATTCCCATTAGACTTACATGCTGTCAAAGAAGAGATCAAATCCTTCTTTTCAGAAGAAGATCCAGATAAAAGGGAATTTCCATCTCTGGAAGGATATCCCAAGCCAAGAAATTTGGATGATTAATTGAAGGTTAAGACCAAACAAGCAGAGGATATCACAAAAAGGGATACCCAGGGAAAATCTGATAGAGAAATACAAAACTACTTGCAGTACCAGCTGAACAAAGTCAGAACTCTAGAAGATTTTGCAAGAGACTTAAGCAAACAGCTGTTAGAGAGAGAGGATAAAAGCCTTAAAAATGATTATATTGATCACATCATGAATAATAAGAAGTACAAGGCTACAAGGGCATAGTTTAAAGAATGGACTGTGAGTGAGTTGGTACAAGAGGTGCAAAGAATGCAAGAGATGTTAAAAGATTCCCGCAAAAAGCCCACTCTTCCAGGTTGGAACAAATACAAGAAGAATGTGCCTAAAAAGACTTTGAAGTTAAGAAGAATGAAGGAAGAGTTAATTGCTGCTAACTAGGGGTCAAAGAACCAAATCATGAGGTGGTCAGAGGTCAAGGTGATTGACACATATAGAAGGCTTGACCAAAGAAGAAAAACTGATTCAGAACTGCCAAAGAAGCCTGTCTATGCAATAGAGGATACAGCTCATCAGACCCAACCTTCTAAACCATCTGAAACATCTGCTCAATCCATCCTGGCCTTAAACCAAAGAAAAAGGCAGAGAGAGATGTCCAAAGAAGATGTAAGAAGGTATGAGCATGACCCCATTAAAAAAGGAATCATGGACCAGATCCATTTCCACTCTGATGATGCAAGCAATGTGTTAAGAGAAACATTATCCAAGATTGCTCATCAACTACAACCACCACCCTCAACAATAAGCCATCCTAGAAAACCAACTGACCCAAAAAGTATAAAATGGAAAGTTGATAAAAACTCTCATGAATTGACATTGCTCAAGTCAGATGGTAAAGTTGTCAAGATAAGCATGGAGGATGTATATGGGTTAAATGTAGAAGACCTTCAAGATCTTTTGAATTTGGAGCTTGAAAAGGATGAGGAGGATGTGGAGTCTGACGTGTGCATGTATATACATATTTTTACAACGGATTTTACACACGATTCGGTTTTAAATTTATAATAATGATTTATACTTCAACATTAAAACACACACGAAAGGGCAAGTGTACCCCGTCATATATGTAGTAAAGTATCGGTAAGAACCAAGTATCGATCCAAGGATACGGGCGGAGACGATAATACTAAACCTTTGTCATTATTCTAGCGGTAGAAAAGATAGGTTTATAAAGTGTTTAAACTAATAAATGACTAAAACATAATATTTTTGTTCCTTTTTCTTTTTCTAAATATAATAGACTCCAATATGAAAAAATATAAATATAGCCTTGCTTTATGAACAACCGGAATATGTTAACTAAGTCGGTTATGCCACTAAGTCACTTGGTCAATTTTCCATTTTTCAAAGACAATTAGTATCCCTTTCGGGAATCCTAACATGACAACTCTTCGGAAAGTTAAAACGATAAACACACTTTAACCACCTAAAATTGTTCTTTAACGCCCTATTGATTAATTTTTATGAAAATCTCTTAAAAATAAGCTAGTCATCCGTTAGGAGTTTTCTAACCTCACTTAATCAAGGAAAGCGACACCGATATATACAATGTAACCACCGAGACAAGCATAACCTTGATTAGATCACAACCGAGTTCATTTTACAAATCTTAAACATAAATTCACTAAGAAAGCAATTTTGGCCGAAACTATTAACTAAGCTTATGATTTATGTTAAGAATTCATAACGAAACCATCTAACTCGCAAGGCCCTTACGTGACGGAGAACACTCTTGACTAATATTAATTACCCCTTACTAACCCAATACCCATTTCTAGTCTCATGGGGTAAACAATTTAATAAAGCTAAAAGTTTACTAATACAAGATTAATTAAGCTTCTTCTTTAAAATATCCTAACTAACCATGTACTAATCATCCAAGACAATGAACTATAATCCAGAATCCAATATCAAAACAAGGTTGCAAAACAATCATCAAGGATTAACATAAAAAGTTGTTAAGTGTCATTACAAACATAATTAACATCTAATGGTTGTTTAACAAGCAAGGAATTCATAGTGTTTTTTCCATGAGGCTACAATAATACATAAACAAAAATCTAATGCTTGAAATGTAATCAAAATTATGGACCGCACACTACAAAAACTTAGGCCGCACACTTTGTAATTGGAACCGCACACTAACCACAAGCCCACCAAATGAATGACTCGTACACAAGGAGTCACACACTTTAACTGTACACGTGATATGATTTCGGAAACTCAATTCTGTTCGATGCAACAAAATGACGAGATTTGAGGAGATCAAAATCAAATCTCCGTTGATTTCCAAAAACAGGTCAATACCTAGTTTAATAAGAAATCTTCCAACCTACAAACACATTTTAAATCTTCCAAAAATAGATCACTACCTAGTTTATTAAGAACCTCAAAAATTTTGTTATGAATGTTCTTAGACAGATTTCAAGAACCTTCAATTATATAAATCGTTTAAGATTTAACCTTTTTAAGTTTGGTCAATTTTATAAAAGTTTCACAACCTGCTAACACACGAAAAAAATCAGTCGATAGAAAGATATAAAACAAATTAACAAAATAAGATTCAACCTTTTTAAATTTCCTTGAATCTTCGAGCTAGCAAACAACAGTAGTCTTCAATCTACGAGCAATATTCGATTAAAATAGAGCCTTCGAAAGACTTCTTAGGCTCTGATACTAATTGTAAGTCCAGGAAACTACAATCAGATATCACAACACCTAAACAAGTTGCGGAAAAACAAGAACGATTATATTGATTCAAGAGGACACAACTTCAAGAGAGTCGTCTCGTACTGACACGATTACAATGCAAATCGATCAACCCCAAAACTAGATCTAGGTACATCCCATAGCACATAGGATGACATAATACAATCGGGCCAAGCCCAAACCCCTAATTATCAACCAAAACATATATCCACTAATCCAACCCAAAAAAGATAGATACAAGACAAACGTAAACCTATTAGTAATGTCCTTACAGCTTGGGACTAAGACTTGTTTCTGAAATAGAGAAATGAAGTATGTTTTGGGAGTCTTGGAGACGAGTTATGAACACCCCATCTAACCGAAGAGACGTATTGATTATGTTTGGGCTTGATTGGGGTCTTTATCACCGGAAACCTTTTTTTATTCATCATAATTTGGTTGTTAAAGGCTAGGGATGAGCAAATGGTACTGGGTACGGTTCCAAACCGGTACCGATTTACCAAACCAAGTACATTTTTGATACCGACTTTTGGCATTTTCGGTACCATTATTTACCCTCAAATACCGGTACCGAACCGTACCGTACCCGGTATACTCGGTACCGGTAGCGGTACCCATTTTATGGATTTCCGGTATCGGTTGGTACCGAGCTCATCCCTATTAAAGGCAAGTAAATGCATAGAACAATTTATCTAGTTGATAAAGATATAAATCTGGAGTTAAGACGAACCGTTTTGTTATTTAATACGAACACTCTGAAATTGCCGGAGTCTTGATCCGGTCACCAAAAGTGCAGGTATTGGGCGGGTCTTGGTTTGGGATTTAAGAGGATACACATTCTTACTATCAAATTTACCCTATAATTACACTAAAAACAAAAATATTTTCTCTCTCTTATCAATTAAATAATATTTTTATCGTTATTTTTTCTTTCTCTTCCACTCACAACCATTTACAAAATATATTGAAAATTATAGAGGGTGAACAGAGTCCCCCAAATATACATATGAACAATAACAATTTATCTATCCTCCACTCACAACCACTTTTTAAAATATAAAAACCACTCTCACATAATATAAGGGAAAAATGTGAATGTTCTAAAACTTTTTTTTAAAGATGTCATAACTGGTCCTCGAGTTTTAGGAAATGATACAATATAATATACTTAATGTAATTAACTTTACAAAAAGTGCACAACAGCCCTTCGACAGTTTTGTATTGTTTAAGAAAAATATGATTAAAACTTAATAGGTTTAATAATACTTTTATATAAACTTTATGGTTTTATAATTTTTTTACAAAAAAAAAACTAAATCTACTATATTTTGGATAATTTGATTTTTGGTTATATATATACACAAATCTACACTTATACAAAATAAAAATATATATAATATATACTTATGTAGGAACATATGTATTTAAATGGTAATGTATATATATGCGATTTGTATAAGTGTCAAGGCAAGGTAAAAAGAAAATATACAAGGTGTTTTATCGATCAAGATAGATGTTCAAGCACAATCGAAATAAATTGGATGATTAAACATAGTTGACATATACTGGATATCACAAGTGTTGATGTAGGGTTCCCGTTCACTTGCTTATATCAGCAGGGCCTTATAACCAAAGCAACAAGCTTTGTTTATGAGAAGGAGCTTTTGGCCATATTGTTAACATTCAAGCTGTGGCATTACTATCTTACTAATTTCGTTTTTGTGATTAAAGCTAATCAACAAAGTTTGAAGTATCTAATGGACTAGAAAATCACTATACCATTGCAGCATACCTTGCATGCCAAGCTGCTTATCTGCTATGATTGTGAAATTGTATATAAGCAAGTGAAAGAGACATTGCAGCGAATCTCGAGTTCAAGGTTCAACTCTATTCCAAACTACCTTGTCCGTTGTTGATGTTTGTCTGATGTAACATGGGCTAAACGAGGTATGAAGAGCATCCAAACTGGAAAACGGTATTGAAGGGTCAACATGGGACCCACAACAGCAGTTCTGTAAAAGTTTCTCCCCCTCGCCACACGGGGAAGCATCCTGGACCTTTAGCAACACGCGGGAGGGAGTCAATATGTGGACTCCTAAATTGTGTTTTGTCGCGCCGTGCGGAAGGAAGAAAAGTCTCTCCTGATGCGCGGGAGAGTGTTGTTTCCGTAAAGTTTAGGTTTTTATTAAAACGTGAAAATTATAATACCATGTATCATTCATCTGTTTTGGACGATGTGATGACTACCATGCGAGGCTAAACATCTTGTGACTTCCCTTGGATGATCGATTTCTATGTTTTGCACAACTACTGTGTTTCCGATTCTTATTAACTGGTAACTTTAACCATTTGTGTTGATCTTTGTGAAACATTTATTATATATGAATTGTTTATGATTATCAAGTGTATTGGCGATTTCCTTGCATCGTTAGTGGGTTGGTAAATTGATGGGTAATTGGTATACTCAAACGGATTGTTAGGTTGTTATACTTTATTTAAAATTGAACTTAATAATTAATGTTAGGTTGTTAAAGTACTACACGCAGTTTCTTATTTACTTGTGTGTAGGTTATCTCTTCGTTGCAAGCAAACCAGGTTTTCAGGAAAGTCATCACCGCTGCTCTTCGACCAAGAAATTGAAATACCGCTAAGTCAAAGGAAAAGAACAGTCTTCAAAAATGAATACACCAGAGAATCAACAAAACCTGAACCAACAGCCACCACAGCAAGACTCGGTTCCAGACATGCCACTTCCTCCTTTTCAACAAAATCGATAGAACCAGCCACAACAACAAAATCAACAAAATCCACCCCATCACCACCACAAAACTTGAATGCCCGACAAGCACAACCTCCACAAGGTGAATTTCACCTTATAGGAGGAGCACTCTACCCACTAGAGAGCCGACCACAGCTATCATAGCCCAATCCTTTGCGGGCTGTTAATAGAGTTAACCAAGAGCCACACCCGCACTGAGCGGGTGATATGTTTGATTAACCAGATAACTAGGCTAGAGTAGAGAACTGGGGTGATGGTTATGGAGAAGAAGAAGAAGAAGAAGATTGGGGTGTTGATGATGACTACATGGGGTACCGAGGTGGTCAGCTAAATCTTGTAGCGAACCGGATCCAACCAGGATTTCATCCAAGAAACCAACATGGGGGAGATGGATACCAAACCCCACCACGAGCTAGTAGGGCATCAGTTATGCCTTGTCAAAGTCAAAGAGTTCCTCGATTTCTGGATCCAAAAATAAGAGGAGTTGAGAGCCACTTTCGACCACAAATTGTATAACACTCTTCTCCGATAGTTATGCCAGTTTTGAATGAGGATACGTCTTTTGAGGCGTAACCGCATATTTTGAACATGCTACCTGCCTTTCACGGGAAAGGTATTGAGGAGCCTTATGCACCTATTGAGGATTTTGAGGCGTGTGCGGTATGATTGGTGGACATGGGTTTACACTAGATCAGGTGAAGTTGGTATTATTTCAGTTCTCCTTAATGGATGTCGCGAGAGACTAGCTCACAACTTTGCCCTATGCGAGCATTCATACATGGCAGTAGTTGCAACAACAATTTTTAGAATAATATTACACTCCTTAGCATACCAAGTCAGGTAGGGCAGCAATAAGAGAATTCCAACAACTACCAGGTGAGTTATTGTAGGAGTCTTGGAAACGGTTCAACTAGTTGATTCGGAACTGCCCCCATCATGGCATTCAAAGATGGGAATTGATCACTGCATTCATGATGAATGACGATAGAACAGATATTAAGGCAACAACTGAAGATACGTTTCTGAGAAATCATGTTGATATGGATTGGGATTATTTGGAGATTGTAGCTGTAGATTCGAAGAGACAAGCATAGTTGGATAGAAACAAGAAGTGTCCAGTGATGACCAGACTAGTGCTAGGGCTACTAATACTAGAGTGACTCGGTTGGAGAGAGAAAAAGAGGCGTTGGAGCGCTAGTTAGAGAAGTTCAAAGGCCTTGGAGGACAGGATGCATTGCATGCTGCTCAAACATTCTTAGTTTGTGATTCTTGTTGTGATTTGGGTCACGCATTAGAAGATTGTCCTATACAATTTGGTGAGGCTGGTCAACATGGTGTATGGTGACCAAAAGAAATATGATATAAATTCCAATACATATCACCCAGGTTTGCGTAATCACCCGAATTTAAGGTACGGTAATACTACTAATCAGTTAAATCCAAATTTTCAGTTACCAAATTAGGGAGTTTAGAAATACCATAACAAGCAATCTGGTTACGACCATAATTATAATCAAGGAGGTTATAACCAGGGAAAACAGAGAAACTATCAACATAATCAAGATCAAGGCAAAATGAGCAATCAGAGTGAAGGATCAAACAATGAGATGATGGAAATACCGAAGCCAATCCGAAAGATTAAGAATTGAAGTCTAAGGCTTAGAAAACAAGTTGCTCAGTTGGCAGCCGAGGTGGCTCAAGGAAGAAAGGGGTCAAGTCGATTACCCAAGGATACTACAAAGAATCCTCAACACTAGAGCAGTTTGACAAATGCCAGAGTTAACCAGGTTAGTATTCTATGTTCTGGTAAAAATTTTGATAATAAAGTCGGTTCTCATCCACCATCTGTTGACGGTATTATGAAGGAGATCGATGAATAAAATGAGTCAGATGATGAACCGAAACCTGTCAGCCCTCAAAAAAATAAAAAAAGGAATTTTAAAGAATCAAACAATAGGGTAATAGAAACTGAATCGATTGAAGATATGGAAAATGGTACTGATGTGCACAAAATACAACATATAAATTACATCAAACAAGGCATAAAACTAACCCTTTTTTAGTACTAATGTTGGAAAAAGCATGTTTCTTTGTTCCTTTTGTATTTTCAGGAAAAAATGAGCTAAAAAGAACAAAAGAAGCAAATAAGCAGCCAAAACCAACACTAATACAAAAAGAACAGATAACGTCGCCTGCCCGACCCCTCAGCAACACCCCAAAAAGACAAAACAAGAGATATAAGACCGGCCACGGGGTCGTGCCCAGCCAGGCATGGGCGTGGCAAGCCAAAGCACTAAAAGACAAAACCTGCAGAAGCTTCCACGCCCACCACGGGGTCGTGCCCAGCCAGGCATGGGCGTGGTCAACTATCAGATTCGCAGAATCCAGAATGGTAGAGTGAAGAGTTGACCACGGGGCCGTGCCCAGAAGGCACGGGGTCGTGTGGAGCCCTTTGCTGATAGCTGCAATTAATGAAGGAAGAGAAAGATATGGGCACGGGTCGTGCCCACTGGGCACGGGGCCGTGGCTGGGCTACTGTTAGGGCTATAAATAGAGGTGCTTAGTTCACTTCAAAGGCATCCCTTGGCAAACCACTTCTCTCTCACTTTGCCACCACTACAACACCAACACCCACCACCATCATCCATCAATCATCTTTAAAGTGTGTAGTAGTCTCGGGATCCAAGATTGATTGTAAGGGTTCTTGTCAAACAAAGGCGATGCTTGGCTAAATTCCTTACATCACTTGGTGAAGACTAATCTTTTATGTATTACTTTTAGTTTTTAATCTTTTGGCACTTTTAACTAGGTATGTATTAATGACTTTAATAACTAATTTCTTATGTTGAAAGTGAATTTTCCTACCATTTCTTCATGATGTCATTGATTTGCTCATTCGTGTCTTTGCGGTCTATATAAAGCACGTTAACTAACCTGGTAGGGGGTTAGATGAAGGTCCATGATCAGGCGGTTCTAGACGGAAGTTACTGGATAAACGTAAACCGATTCGGTAGAATGTTATTATAGAAAGGAGTAGAAACAGAATGCTGCGGAAGTCTTCATTCATACCGAAAGAGCATACATCTTTATAAGTCCAGCTTCCGGAGTTCCTGGAGAGAATCCAGCAGCACCTCCCCGTAGGGATGCCAAAAACTTAAATGACAAATGAAGACACACATATATATAGGGAGACAAGTTCGCCCGGATGTGCTATGGTCAAGTTCGGGCGAACTTTGGGCGAACTTGACTAAAGGCACATCAAGTTCAAGCGAACTTGACCAATACAGGTCAAGTTCGGGTGAACTTGATCCCTTTTACACTGAAATCTCCGTATATCGGTCATGTGTTCAATTCTAACCTATACAATATTCAACACACGCTCTATCTAGCCTATTCGACAAGTGATGAACACCAGGTGCACCAACAGATTCCCCCTTGTTCGTTACTGTCGAATCTTGGTCTTCAAATTTGAGCCGTGTTTGAATGTTCTGTAACTTCAATCAAGGTATCTACCGATGTCGTCGAAACGTGTCAACAAATTCCCCCTTAATTGATGATTCGGTTTGCATTATCAACATCTAATTCCCCCTGAAATCACCAGTTCAGATATTTGTTGCACAGTTTCCAACCTCCTCTGATTCGCTTGACCGACAGATTATCTTGAATAGACACCAATTTGAAGCTCATCAATGCAGCTTCTCCATTTCAACTTTAACCACATCCGCGTTCAGTTTAGCGCATATCTCCCATGCTCCATCTTCCGATCTTCAAAACTCAACCGGCAATTGATAAAAACTTCAGAATACCACACTGGTAAACTTCAAATCAATGTTTACCCGCAATAATATGAAATCCCGATTTCCGTAATCACTCCAGATCAGTAAATCGGTAATCTTTTTCAATCAGCAAATCTTCATCGGAACCAAATCATCTGGCAACACTTTGAATCTGAGAATCACTCGTCCATGATCAAAATCACATTCTTCCTCTTCAGTCACAATGCCAGAAATATAGCTATCTCCGGTAGACCAGCGCCACTTAATCAACAAACATCATCATCCAACGGCGGTTAGTCCAAAGAGAAGAATGATCCATCTGCTTGAAGACTAAAAATAATGGCCACCAAAGGTTATCATCGGATTTCCTTGGTAATTCTGAAACCATCCGTCTTTGGAGCTAGTCATTAATTCCTAAGATCATCACCGAACGTTTTGAACGTCCTTAGTTCCTCACTGGTATTAACGACTGCTAATCCAGCTAATTGTTCCTTCACTGGAGATCAGGACTCTAACCCTTAAGCATCACTCTGTATCATGAACTAAAAACTCGGAACTTCCTGTGATCACAGAATCCCAAATGGATAATCTCTTTCGTCAGCAACTGGTACACTTTTTTGTCTGGAAGATCCGATCCCATAAATCATCTTCCTTAATCATGGTACCACGTACAACCCGGGGCAACTGAAACTACAAAGCATCCTTATCTCCTGGCGGTTAGTCCAGTCAATAATTCATGTGCAAAGCAGAGTTAAAGATAGGCAGTCGTGTGTGCTCCAAACCATACGCGCGACTCAGGTGTCAATCCACAACCATGACCGCAGAATCTGATAAACAACTCCTCCAAGACTCAGTTATGTAACCACCTGCTTTCAAACTAGAAATCAACTTGATCAATTTACAAATGAATCTCAAATCTTTGTATTTCCCGGTTAATCTGTAGTCGAAAACCACCCGAATATTGTTGCAGTGTCAAGAATTTCAAAAATGCCGGAATCTTCATAAGATGAAAATTTTTTATTCCTCCTCATTTTTGCAAATTCTGACCATACCAATTTTTTCACTGAGATTCTCCCTCAAATCCGGAATTTTCAGTATTTAACAAATGCAGAATTTACTTTAAGGCCCATCGGTAGTCTTCAACTCTAATGGTCACCAAGTTGCTTTGGTATCAATGACTACGCTCTCATCTTCAACCATCTCTAACCTCATCACCTCAGCCTCTCTCTAAGGCCTCCGACGGTGTCCCCGAACAGTCACTGTCGGACGTTAATTTTTGTTTAGGCATCCTGACAAGTTCGAGCGAACTTAGTCAGTTTGTGACAAGTTCGGGCGAACTTGGTTGGCCACCACCAAGTTCGGGCGAACTTGCATGAAATAGACAAGTTCGGGCGAACTTGTGCTTAATTTCAAAGAAAATCAGTCAATTTCGGGCGAACTTGAGAGAAAACATGAAAAACCTTGTCAAGTTTGGGCGAACTTGACCTCCACAGGTCAAGTTCGGCCGAACTTGGTCTCCCAAATCAGCCTTTTTTCATATTTTTCAATCCAAAATCCTTATTTCTTCGAATTTCGAGATGATTCCACCATAGATCTGGTCGAAAATGGTTTTCTAACAATCCTATCCGTTCAATTTTAGATTTTGTCCGTGGATTGTATGTTTATTTGATGATTTACGTCTAAAACCCCTCCTAATGTCCATAAATGTCCAAATTCATGAGCGTAGGTGATAACCGTAGCTCTGATACCAATTGAAGGTCCGTGATCAGGCGGTTCTAGACACAAGTTAGTGGATAAACGTAAACCGATTCGGTAGAATGTTATTACAGAAAGGAGTAGATGAAAATGCAGCGAAAGTCTTCACTCATACCGAAAGAGTATATATCTTTATAAGTCCAGCTGCCGGAGTTCCTGGAGAGAATCCGGCAGCACCTCCCCGTAGGGATGCCAAAAACTAAAATGACAAATGAACACACATATATATAGGGAGACAAGTTCGCCCGGATGTGCTATGGTCAAGTTCGGGCGAACTTGTCCTTCACATGATAAGTTCGGGCGAACTTGACTAAAGGCACATCAAGTTCGAGCGAACTTGACTAATAGAGGTCAAGTTCGGGCGAACTTGATCCCTTTTACACTGAAATCTCTGTATTTCGGTCGTGTGTTTGATTCTAACCTATACAATATTCAACACACGCTCTATCTAGCCTATTCGACAAGTGACGAACACCAGGTGCACCAACATAGAAGGGTGGTTTGGTAAATTTCTTGTCTCATTCAGTGTATAGATCCTGCGAGGACTTGGTTCAAGCTTACTAGGACCTTCTTCAATGCCCTAATGGGTATTGGATGGCGGGGGTGCGAATAGCTTGAACCCCTCATATGTAAATTACTAATAAAACATTAAACCGGCTTCTTGGGATTGTATCCTTGCTGACTCAAACCACTTAGCCGAGGGTAACGTCACTTTCAAAAGAGGGGCCTACCACTTTTCGCATTAATAACTTATTTAATTATCTTCCAATATTCTGACCCTTTGGGATTGTATCCCTGCTGACTCAAACCACTGGGTTGAGGGTAACGTCACCTTCAAAAGAGGGGCCTACTACTATAACTAAGATAATCTATTAAAAAGCCTGAAAGTACGAAAACTATCAAAGGGTACATAAAAGAGAAGTTGGATCCAAGTGATTCTATCTTGTCTATTTTTATTTCATTTTATTTATTTTCGTTTTATTTATTTTTATGCTTCAAAACTTTTATCCAAATTTAGATCGATTAGACGTTGACGCTAAACCGGTTTTAAAAGCTCTTGTGTCCTCGGACGATCTCGGTATCTTACCAACACTATACTACGCTCACGACAGGTGCACTTGCCCAAGTGTGTGTTTAGTGTTAGTTAAATATCGTGTTTTATAAATTAACTTGACTAATGCGTAAAATAGGCTCAAAATATTAAAAAATTTATAACACGCTTTACGCACACCAAGTTTTTGGCGCCGTTTCCGGGGACACAAGGATTTTAAGAAAGTTCAAAATCGATGGCCTAATTATTTATTAGTTTTCTATTTTTATTTTTTTAGGAATTTTTCAATTTTTAGCATTTTTTTAAGTTTTCTGCAGGCTGCAGCACGGGGTCGTGCCCAGTAAACACGCCCCCATGCCCAATAACAGCAGCAACAAAAAAAATGTTAGCCAGACAGTAGATGAGCACGGGGTCGTGCCAGATGAACACGGCCATGCTCATCCTCATTACTGGCAGTTTAATTTTCTAAGTTACAAAAGAGTGACCACGGGGCCGTGTCCAGCTCCCCAGTAACTAGGATCTAGAAAATTATTGACTGTATCTTGACCACGGGTCGTGGTCATTGACCTTGGGGCCGTGGTAAATTGTCTGATCAAAATTTATTTTTTTTGTCACAGGACCCCGAACTCAATTGCAGTACTTAAAATCTCTACGTAGTGCATGAGCTCCAATTCCGATAAAGACATAAAAAAACCTCTAGACGAACCCGAACGCTTTCTAAGAAAAAGACTAAAAGCCAAGACTCAAGAGAAGGCTCTAAGGGATCAAACCCTAATGGCAGATCAACGTACCTTGATGGATTACTTACGGGTTACGGTCGGTAATCTTGGAGCCGCCATCAATGCACCAAACATCGATGCCAATAATTTCGAACTTCGGCCACATCTGATTCAAATGCTCCAAAGTTCTGCACATTCCACGACCTTCCCGATGAAGATCCCCACTTACATATTACCAACTTTTTGGAAATATGTGACACTTTCCGGATTAACGGAGCATCAAACGACGCCATCCGCCTCCGAATGTTTCCTTTTTTACTAAAGCACCGAGCTAAGGCTTGGCTAAACACCCTCCCAAGTGGATCGGTAAACACTTGGGATGAACTTGCCCAAAAGTTTCTTTATAAATATTTCTCGCCTTCTAAAACCGCTAAATTAATGACCAAAATAAACACATACTCACAAGAGGACGGGGAATCTCTATATGAAACTTGGGAAAGATTCAATGAGCTATTGAGGAAATGTGCTCATCGTGATCTCGCAATATGGCAACAAGTATCCACTTTCTATAATGGTTTGTTGCCACACACGAGACAAACGCTCGATTCAAGCTCCGGGGGACTTCTAGGTAATAGACGCCCAAATGAAATATATAATCAAATTGAGGAAATTGCTCAAAACAATTTTCAATGGCACACCCCCCGAGGTTCAAAATCTATTGCCTCGGGCACCCATAAGGTAGATGAAAACGCCTCTTTACAAGCCCAAATCGAGGCCCTATCTTCAAAAATCAAAAAACTAGAAATGACAAAAACGGTCTCGGTAATGGCTTGTGAAGGGTGTGGTGGGCCACATGAAAATTGGAGTTGCATGAAAGAAATGGAAAATCAAACGGAAATGGTGAACTACATAGATAATCGACCTAAACCTTCGAGTCCCCCAACAGGCACTTACAACCAAGGATGGAGAAACCATCCTAACTTTGGTTGGAGGGAGCCGGGGAATAGTAGTAACCAACAAAATCAAAATCAAAGACCAAACTTTCAACAACAACCAAGAAATGAGTCGCAAATTTCACTCAACAACAACGGGGGCGGGAAAGGCTTGAAGATCTCGTCACACGCCTCATCTCCGAAACCGACAAAAGGTACTCGGATCGGTTCTCACAAACGGAATCTGACATTAGAAACCAACGGGCTAGTCTTCAAAACATCGAAACACAACTAAGTCAACTAGCCCAAAGTTTCTCCGAAAGACCACAAGGCGCATTACCTAGTAATACCGAAACCAGTCCGAAGGCACAAGTACATTTCATAACATTACGGAACCGGAAAGTAGGTCCCGAAGAAACACCACCCCCATCCACCAACAAAAATCCACCCGAACAAACTACGAACTCACCCACCCACCCAAATACTCCCCCACAAAACCATGAACCAACGAAAAATCCCTCGGTACCCTACCCCGGTCGGCTAATTTACCAAAAGACCAACGGCGAGCAATTCACAAAATTCATAAACCTACTTAAACAATTGCACGTCAATCTCCCATTTGTCGAGGTCCACACCCAAATGCCTAAATACATAAAGTTCATGAGAGACTTCCTCACCCACAAAAGGAAGATTGAAACATTGCAATTAGTCAACCTAAGTGAAGAATGCTTGGCCGTACTACTCAACAAACATCCCCAAAAGAAGATCAAACCCAGAAGCTTCAACATACCCTACTCCATCGGAGGATCCCCTATACGAAATGCATTAGCGGATCTCGGGGCTAGCATCATTCTCATGCCCGCATCAATGTTTGATCGACTCAGACTAGGAAAGCCAAGCCCCATCAAAATGAGCATACAACTCGCCGATAGGTCAATCAAATACCCACAAGGTATCACCGAAAATCTCTTGGTAAAGGTCGGAGAATTTGTCTTCCCGGCCGATTTTGTCTTACTTGACATGGAAGAAGACACCGAAGTGCCACTCATTCTAGGAAGACCATTCCTTGCCACCGCACGGGCCATGGTAGATGTGAGCGCTGGGAAACTAACATTGAGGGTAGTAGAGGACGACCCGGTCAACTACATAGATGTCATAGACTCAAGTTAAATGATGCCCTCCGACAATGCAACATGGAGCGCGAGGCATCCCGCTCGAATAGCATATGACATGCTTTGGGTCTAGCCAAGGACCCTTATAAATGTGGCGCACCACGGAGGTATTCCGCTGAACTTTCCTTAGTATTAACTTAGTTTAATCTTTATGCATTCTAGTTTAGTTTTACTTTTCAGGAATAAAACACACGAAGAGATGAAAACTGCCAAAGGGACGTTAAAACCACACCCCATGCACGAAAACAAGACCCTCAGACAAAAATCTTCAGTTTTTAGCTTGTGTAGCACGGGCCATGCCCAGATCCACACGCCTCGTGCCCAGGATTCTGCAGAAAATGAAGTTCACAGGTAACTGACCACGGGCCGTGTTCACTGGCCACGCCCCGTGGTCATCTTTCTGTCTCATTATGGTACTGGCACTCTGAACACGAGGCCGTGCCTGACCAAAACGGGCCCGTGTCCAGGTGCCCAGTAAGACGATTTTTTGTTTTTCACACGCTTTTTCACATTCGACTCAACCGA
The DNA here is from genome assembly GCA_947069175.1 of Scalesia atractyloides. Taxonomy (NCBI): domain Eukaryota; kingdom Viridiplantae; phylum Streptophyta; class Magnoliopsida; order Asterales; family Asteraceae; genus Scalesia; species Scalesia atractyloides. The sequence goes on from CAMTDV010000030.1 coordinate 39,075,395, forward strand.
AAAACTTATTTTTGGACACATTGAGGACAATGTGTAATTTAAGTGTCGGGGGGAAGCTAACACTTTGAATCTAGCAAGTCCTAATAAGAAGGCTTACACAAAACTCTATTGGAACCGCTAATCACCCCAAATCTTTTTCAAAATTTTTCAAATTTTTATTTGTGTTGGTTTAATTGAGAATAACAAGATCTAAAAGAAGTTATGTTTTTACAAGTTTACAGCCGATAGTGTTGAATAAAAAGAACCAAACAAGAAAATTACAAAAAGGGCAGACAAATCTTTTTAAAATTTGATTATATACTTGTTCACGATATAATCCCGTTCCCACATTAAGTGAGTTTTGAGCCTTTATCGAGCATACACGCATACATCCTTGCACTAAATGCTCATTTTCATTTCTTGTGTGAATAGTCGCTTGGTTCTTAGGACTCTAGAACTTGCCAAGACGATACATTCCCGGTCCTTACCAACTAAAACCCAAGTAAGTAAGTGATGGAGGCATTAGGACTAACCCATTTTTTATTCAAAACCATTGTTTTCCTTCTTTTTACCCTACTACCAAAAATCCCCCTAGTTAACCTTTTCGTTTCAAACCCACAAAACAAACACCCAATATCCACCAAAACCTGTTTTCTTAAAACTCATTTATTTTAGAAAAAAGATCGGTTATCTTGTGACACAAAAAAAACATAATCCTTTCAATAACCAAACAAGTTCCTCAAAAATCTTGTTTGGAAGTGTTTGGTTCACATAAATGTCACAAAAACAAGAAAGTTTTATGACAGCCGATACTTTTTACGCTTTTTGCCATTTTACTAACCAGTAACCCTCAAATTACCTACTTTAAGCCCAAGCCGAACCCTTCTCAAAGCCGTCTTGATAATTACAAAGGTTTATAGTTAAAAATGAGGAGGTTTGATCGCTTGGCAAGCGTATGGTATAAGTAAGTTCCATGACGGAAACGAGCGTTATCACAAAAATACACCTTCGGCCGAGTGTTGAGTGATCTCTTGTAAGGTATGTGAACTTGTATATACATAAATGGAATGTTAAAAAGGCATGTTACGCCTAAATAAATATTTTTTCTTAAAACGTTCTAAATAAATCATGACGAATAGGATTGTAAATAACATAAAAACAAAAATTTAGTAAAGATCTTGGATTCCTGACACTCAAAGACAAGCCACTAAAACTTCTCCTCTACCTATTCCATTTGGGTGTGTAAGCCACATTTAAAAGAGTTTTGCTTGAGGACAAGCAAAGATTCAAGTGTGGGGGTATTTGATGTGCACAAAATACAATATATAAATTACATCAAACAAGGCATAAAACTAACCCTTTTTAGTACTAATATTGGAAAAAGCACGTTTCTTTGTTCCTTTTGTATTTTCAGGATAAAATGAGCTTAAAAGAACAAAAGAAGCAAATAAGCAGCCAAACCAACACAAATACAAAAAGAAGAGATAATGTCGCTTGCCCAACCCCTCAGCATCACCCCAAAAAGACAAAACAAGAGATAGAAGACTGGCCACGGGGCCATGCCCAGCCAGGCATGGGCGTGGCAAGCCAAAGCACTAAAAGACAAAACCTGCAGAAGCTTCCACGCCCACCACGGGGCCATGCCCAGTTCAACATGGGCGTGGTCAACTATCAGATTCGCAGAATCCAAAATGGTAGAGTGAAGAGTTGACCACGGGGGCGTGCCTAGAAGGCACGGGGTCGTGTGGGGCCCTCTGTTGACAGCTGCAATTAATAAAGAAAGAGAAAGAGATGGGCACGGGGCCGTAGCCGGGCTACTGTTAGGGCTATAAATAGAGGTGCTTGGTTCACTTCAAAGGCATCCCTTGGCAAACCACTTCTCTCTCACTTTGCCACCACTTCACCACCACTACAACACCAACACCCACCACCATCATCCATCAATCATCTTTAGAGTGTGTAGTAGTCTCGGGATCCAAGATTGATTGTAAGGGTTCTTGTTAAATAAAGGCCATGCTTGGCTAAATTCCTTACATCACTTGGTGAAGACTAATCTTTTATGTATTACTTTTAGTTTTTAATCTTTCGGCAATTTTTAATTGGGTATGTATTACTGACTTTAATAACTAATTTCTATTGAAAGTGAATTTTCCTACCATTTCTTCATGATGTCATTGATTTGCTCATTCATGTCTTTACGGTCTATATAAAGCACGTTAACTAACCTCGTAGGGGTTAGAAGGGTGGTTTGGTAAAGTTCGTGTCTCATTCAGTGTATAGATCCTGTGAGGACTTGGTTCAAGCTTACTAGGACCTTCTTCATGTCCTGATGGGTATTAGATAGCGGTGGTGCGAATAGCTTGAACCCCTCAGATGTAAATTACTATTAAACATAAAACCGGCTTCTTGGGATTGTATCCTTGCTGACTCAAACCACTTAGCCGAGGGTAACGTCACTTTCAAAAGAGGGGCCTACCACTTTTCGCATTAATAACTTATTTAATTATCTTCCAATATTCTGACCCTTGGGAATGTATCTCTGCTGATTCAAACCATTGGGTTGAGGGTAACGTCACCTTCAAAACTATAACTAAGATAATCTATTAAAAAGTCCGAAAGTACAAAAACTATCAAAGGGTACGTCAAAGAGAAGTTGGATCCAAGTGATTCTATCTTATCTATTTGTATTTCATTTTATTTATTTTCGTTTATTTATTTTTATGCTTCAAAACTTTTATCCAAATTCAGATCTATTAGACGTTGACGCTAAACCGGTATTAAAAGCTCCTGTGTCCTTGGACGATCTCGGTATCTTACCAACACTATACTACGCTCACGACGGGTGCACTTGCCCAAGTGTGTGTTTAGTGTTAGTTATATATCGTGTTTTATAAATGTAAAACTTGACTAACGCGTAAAATAGGCTCAAAATATTAATAAATTTATAACACGCTTTACGCACAACATTACGAAGGGTAAAACCGTCCCATTTTCTAAAGCTTTATTAAATCTGAACATAAAAGTTATCAACAAACAGGGCCCACAACAAGATGAGATGTGGGAAATTTTTAAACAGGACAAAATAAATCTCCTGTTACTTGATGCGATCAAACAGGTTCCGGCTTATGCCAAATATCTGAAAGACTTTTGTACCCAAAAGCGGCACAACAAATTTCCAAAGAAAATTGCCTTAACCAAAAATGTTAGTGTCGTTTTATCAGGTGTCCTCCTTCCAAACCTCCAAGATCTAGGTGTTCCTCTAATCCCTATTCAAGTGGGTAACTTTAAAATGAGTCAAGTTTTGTTGGATTTGGGAGCTAGTGTCAGTATTTTTCCTGGGAGTTTATACGATCAGTACGATTTTGGACCTTTGAAATAAGTCGATAGCACTATGGTGTTGGCTGACTTGACTTTAAAACTGCCGTGGGAAATTTTGCGTGATTTTATTGTTAAGGTCGAAAAGTTTTATATCTGGTCGACTTTTTGGTTTTGGATTATGTACAAATTGAAAAATCTAACAACCTAATGTCATACTCCATAGACCATTTTTGGCAACGGCTAACGCTCTAATAGACTGTAGGAATGGCATAGTTGACATCACGTTTAGTAATCGAAAGGTCTGATTAAATGCTTTTCATGTACATCTAATTCTCTTGTTGGTGATGAATGCTTTATGGTGGACTTCATCGATGGGTGTCACCCTCACAAAAGTGGGGAGGGCCCCATAGAGACATGTGTTGTTTGTGACATGGATTTTGCAGAAGTTGATGCGGATTTAGAGAATGCTGATAAAGAGTTGGAAGTGATGGTTATTCAGGACTCGAAGCCTACTTGGTTGTATCAAGTAGAGAGTTTCCTCGAACACATTGATAAACATCTCAAGTTGTTACTTGAATCACCTCCATAAGTTGAGTTAAAGACGTTACGCAAGCACTTGAAGTATGCTTTTGTGGGATAAAATAGCCCCCTACTGGTGATCATTGCAGCAAATTTTTCAAAAGAGCAAGAAAAAGCTCTCATGGAAGTTTTGGTAGCTAATTGAGCCGCCACTGGATGGACTATTGCTGACATCAAAGGGATCAGTCCATCTATTTTTATGCACAAAATTATCACAGAAGATGGTGTAAAGTCGGCTAGAGATACATAAAGGAGATTGAACCCGAATATGTGAGAGATTGTGAAGAAGGAAGTGCTAAAGTGGTTGGATGCCGGAATCATCTATCCCATCTCAGATAGCACACGGGTGAGCCCGACACAGACGGTACCAAAGAAAGCGGACATTCAGATTGTCAAAGGTGATGACGGTAAGGAGGTAGCATTGCAGCGAATTTTACAAAAGAGCAAGAAAAAGCTCTCATGGAAGTTTTGGTAGCTAACTGAGCCGCCACTGGATGGACTATTGCTGATATCAAAGGGATCAGTCCATCTATTATTATGCACAAAATTATCACAGAAGAGGGTGTAAAGCCGTCTAGAGATACATAAAGGAGATTGAACCCGAATATGTGAGAGATTGTGAAGAAGGAAGTGCTAAAGTGGTTGGATGCTGGAATCATCTATCCCATCTCAGATAGCACGTGGGTGAGCCCGACACAGACATTACCAAAGAAAGCGGACATTCAGATTGTCAAAGGTAATGATGGTAAGGAGGTAGTCAATCGTTCGGTAACCGGTCGCGTATTTGCTTTGGAAGTTGAATGCTGCATCTTCTAAATACCACTTTCCTCTACCATTTAGTGATCAAATTGTTGAAAAGCTCATAGGTCACAAATTTTATTGCTTTTTAGATGGTTACTCATGTTATAACCATATTGTTATTCATCCTGGTAATTAACTAAACGACCACGTTTACCTGCCCCTCTGTTACTTTCGCATTTAGGTGAATGCCATTTAGGTTGTGTAACGCCTCGACCACCTTTTAAAGGTGTATGATGAGTATCTTTTCAGATATGGTTGGGGAGTCTATGGAGATTTTCATGGATGAATTTTCCATTTTCAGCACATCTTTTGAGGCCTGTTTAGAATAGTTGGAAAAGTTCTAAAAAGATGTGTTGAGACAAATTTGGTTCTTGGTTGGGAAAAGAGCCATTTTATGGTTCAAGAAGGTATTGTGTTGGGTCACGTGGTTTCAAACAAGGGGATTGATGTGGACCATGCTAAAATTCAAGTAATTTCAACTTTACCATCGCCCACAAATATCAAAGGCGTTCGTTCCTTTCTTAGACACGTCGGGTCTTACACATTGTTCATATTTTTTTCAGTTATAACTAAGCCTTTGTGTAACCTTTTGTTAAAAGATGTCCCATTTGTTTTTGATGCACAATGTTCAAAATCTTTTTAAACATTAAAACAAAAATTGGTTGTAGAGCTCGTTTACAATCATCTGACTGGTCACTTCCATTTGAAATCTGTGTGATGCTAGCAAGACTCTTTTGGGGCGGTTCTGGGACAGAGGGTGGATAAGAAACCGGTGTCAATTTATTATTCCAGCAAGACTCTTTTGGTGCTCAGTTGAATGGCACCACCACTGAGAAAGAGTTAGCTGGAGTTGTCTATGCTTTAGACAAATTCTGATCATATATTTGTGACAGTAAAGTTATTGTGTATTTTGACCACATTACTGTCAGGTATCTTATGGAGAAGAAGGATGCGAAGCCAAGGTTGATTAGGTAGATACTTTTATAGCAGGAATTTGACCTTGAGATTTGTGACAAAAAAGGTAGTGAGAATGTTGTGGCGGATCATTTGTCACGCGTGCTTCACGAGATTGAAGGATCCAAGCATGGTATTCTAGAAACGTTTCCAAATGAGCAATTGCTGATTGTTGATACTAAACCGTGGTTTGCTAACTTTGCTAATTTTGCTCATTCAGGTACAGTACCGGAAACTGGCCGAGGAGGAAGGCGTATTTTTTTGTCACGGGCGAAACATTACATCTGGGACGAGCTGGATCTTTATAAAGTTGGAGCAGACCAAATATCAAGAAGAGTGAGTAAGATGGAGATATTCTGTCGGTGCTTTCAAGGGTGCACGAATCTGCATGCGGAGGACATTTTAGTGGACAGAAGATGACTCACAAAGTGTTGGCGTGTTGACTATATTGGCCTACAGTGTTTAAAAATTCTTTTGAATACGCAAAAAAATGTTTGAGATGTAAACAACTGGGTAGTATCTTGAAAAGGGATGAGATGCCCATATAGGCAATCCTTGTCGTTGATATTTATGACGTGTGGGGAATTGACTTTATGGGCCCATTCCCTAATTCGTTTGGTAACTTTTATATTTTGGTGGCAGTGGACTACGTGTCTAAATGGGTTGAAGCCACTGCCACCAAAACCAATGACCATATGGTAGTTTGCAAGTTTGTTCAGTCAAACATTTTTTCGAGATTTGGGGTTCACCATGTGATCATAAGTGATTGGGGGGTCGCATTTATAAAAATTCAACTTTGGCAAACTCCTTTGGAAATATGGTGTAGACCATTGAATTACCACTCCTTATCATCCACTAATTAGTGGGCAAGTCGAGGTCTTTAATCGACAGATTAAAGAAATTTCGCAGAAAATCATACGCACCAACCGTAAGGATTGGTCCACTAAACTGGATGATGCTTTGTGGGTGTATTGTAAGACTTATAAAACATGGATTTGAAATACACCGTATCGGTTGGTCTATGGAAAGGCTTGTCACTTACCGGTAGAGATTGTACATCGTGCACTTTGGATTGTTAAACATGTTAACATGGATTATTATACTGCAGGTAAGGAGAGACGGTTGGCATTGAGAGAGCTAGAATAAATTTTGAATGAAGCTTGTGAGTGTGCATCTGCCTACAAGGACAAGACGAAGAAGGTGCATTATGTGAAGCTTAGGCCAAAGATATTCAAAGTTGGTCAGTTAGTTTGGTTTTTAATTCCAAGTTGAAGCTTTCCTGGAAAGCTGAAGAGTAAGTGGACGGCTCCTTACCATGAGACCTAAGTTGGAAACTGTGGAGATGTGGAGGTTGAAGACTTTGATGATCACATTCTTTAGATGGTGAATGGCACTGAAGCCATATTTGAATGCACGGGAAATCAATGGACCATAAAAGCATGTGGAGGTCCTTTATGTGAGCACTCCGCTCATGGAGGTTACTTGAGCTTAAAGGTATGATTTGGCTGAAGATCTAAAACTTAGCACTCTTAGAAGGTAGCCTAAGGTTTCTTTCTTGTCTCTGTTCTTTTGTTTTTGAGTTTTGAGTTTTCCGAGAAATCGAACAAGTGTGGGGAAGTCTGCAGAAGTTTTAGCTAAGTTTTGGTCCAGTTGAGGGCAATGCGCAGTCGGTGCGGGGTAGGACAAAAGATTAAACATTTTATCAGCCCGAAAATTATAAATTGTATAGTGTCTTTGTATATTTTGCTTGGTTGTTGTGACTTGTAGGAAAGTGAGATATTTGGTCTCTGGGAAAGTACGAAAAATGCAGTTTCAAGTAAGTTTTTAGTGAAATTTTGACCTGAAAACACGTCTGGGATGTTTGGGAAGATAAAATGAGCGATCAGAAAAGTTTTTCTGAAATTTTGACCTAAGAAAATGGTCATAACGTACTGGAAAAGTGTCACCCCCGTGCTACACGGGGGAGGCAGGTAACACCTCCGCGACGTGCAGAGGCTTCAAGTCAAAAAGTCAACATTGCACTCCCCGCGCCACGCGAGGGAACATAGCATCACCACCATGACACGTAACTCAAATCCAGTCAAAGAGTTAACATCACCTCCGCAACGCGCATCCCAAATCCAGTCAAAGAATTTCACCATAAATCATCATCAACCAACATCCATCTACACTTAAACCATCACAAACCACCATCATCAACATCATTCATAATCACACAACACCACCATGGTCTGCGATTTTGTCTAATCTCTGTGTTTCAAGTCGAGTTTCAGTCACAATTCAGGTATGAAAGCTTCAATTTTTGTATGGTTTATTATAGTTTTGTGTTCGGTTTTGAAGTGTTAGTTCTATATGGTAGTGTTCGTGTTCGTGTTAGGGTTCAAATGATTTTGAGATTGAATAAAAATATCGAACTTCGATTGAAGAGGATTTGATAATGTTAGTGAAATTTGGGTAATAATTGGTAGATTGAACACTAGAGCTTGATGTTGATGTGAATTGGTTCAAGCTAGGTAGTTGGTTTTGTTCGTGTCAGGGTTCAGATGGGTTTTCGAGTTAGTGAAAATTGTGAGTTTGAGTGACTTTGTTTGATAGTGTTAAGGTGGTTTGGTCAGATTTGGTGATTTAAGAATCTGAGTTTATGTGACGTATGTTTGGTTGAAGTTGTGCGGTGAGAGTGTTAGTCAAATAGGATAACTGAATTGAATGAATAAAGTTGAAGCGGTAAGTCAGATTGTATTGGCAAAATATGTTTGGTCAAGTTTGGAATGTCAAGCGCGAGTTTGTGTAGTTTTGAGATGTGATAGTTTTCGAGATATGAAAAGAGTAGAAGTTTGTATCGCGTTTGGAAATAAAAATATCTGGTCGAGTCAGTGTATTTGTGTCTAGTTAGTGTTTGTATTTGATCAGTATTTGGGGTAGAGTTTAGTGAGTTTTTAAAATGAGGGTAGAACTTGAATTCGAATTCATTCGAGCGGTCAGTCGAGATAAAAAAAAAAGTTAAATTAAACGATAGGTATTATTTTATATGACTTGTAACGCAATATGAAATGATGTTACGGTTACAAGTTTTGTATTTTATTACTACTTGTTTGTCTAGTAGTTTGGTGGAAGTCGTTTAGGAAGCAAGCTAGGGTGGGCCTCAAGGAGATCATAATGGTAATGATGTGACGACGAAGTTCGCTTCGGTAAACACCGATCATACTATTCATGAAATGGGGTTACGGCCTCACACATTACTACAGTTTTCGGTGGTGCAATCAAGTATAAGCGATGCATGAAATTTATGTGGAATGAAGTTGTATAGGGTGGAACATGTAATTGGGACAATGTATAACTGTATGGATGAAAATAGAATGGGATGATAAATTTTTTGGGACCGAGGTGGTTAGATGCCTTGGATTGTGATGACATGCAGTTTGCAGAGTTCATTGTTGGGTTTCATTCGACATTTCGTTATGATGCTGAGAGGTATCTTGAGCCATATTCTCTCATTTTCTGTTTGCTTGGCAGAAGTACACACGGAGTGTGGAAGAGTTTATGGTAGATGTTGAATTTACACTCGGTATGAGGTTATGAGTTTTCAGCAGGCACTTCGAGGTCCATGTAAGAAGCTGATACCAGATCATAATTTGGAGTGTGCGTTAGAGGCATTCTGGTTGACTATTACATATTTAGTTTGGTCAAAGTAGCAGACTGAATGATCGACTCGGGACCCGTTCTTGAGGTATGTGCATAGGATCTTAGTGTGTACACTGCTGCCAAGGAAGAGTGGTAGTGATAAGGTGAACATGATGGATTTATTTTGATTGTATTGCTTAGTGGTGCGAAGGGAGGCGAATTTAGGTACGATTTTGTTATCTCACTTTGCTAAAGGTCGGAGAGAAGGTGTTGATTCTAGGTTGGATTTGGGTCCGTATGTGACCAAGATTGTGAGGTATTATGATGCTTTTGATAGATATCCTGAGATAGATTTGACTCCGGGACCAGCGACTGTACCGTTTGATGTGTTTAGTTTGAGGCAGAGTAAGGTGGTTGAATTGGATGAACCATTGCAATGGACAGAAATAAAGGCGGGACCTTAGGTATTACCGCAGGTGGGACGCCTGCAACCGAGGCTATGTAGGCAGGTACTCGTACTTCTAGGTATTCGGTATTACCGCGTATTGAGCGCCCACGACCTCAGCACCCTTTACGATGACCACCACCGCTAGATCTGCTCACGTTAGAGTTGTTATATAATGTGGTCGCATATGGGTTTGCGACACAGGCGGATGTGCTCAGGTATATGATGGAACAACAACACATTACGGTGCCAGCTTGGTTCCAGCCACCGTATCATGATGAGCCGGGAGGAGGTGATGAGGAGGAAGATTTAGGCAACAGCAGCAGCATCAGCCAGCCTGTGATTTTGGTTCTTTTGTACTTTTACTCTTTTATTTTGATTTTATTAAACTATGGCATGTACTAAATTTGACATGATATTGTGGGAAATGTAAGGGTAACCGGCTGGGTTGAATTTTATATATCTATATATTATTATGTTTGGCGATGTTGCTAGAATATGTTTGATTGGTTCGTGTCACTTGCTCGGAACTTCAATTGGAGGGTCACGAAATGTTAGAAAGCATTGAACGAGACTAGTGAGGATTTAGCTGCTTTAAACCAGGGGATTCTGTTCCATTTTTGTTGTTGTTTGTACTTTTATTTTCTTTTTTTTCTTCATTTTGAGTCTTTTTAGTTATGTCAAGTAGTTTCTTGCTCCATTGAGAAAAATATCAGATTCAAGTGTGGGGAGGGGAGACTAGCGTCTAGTTTGTGTCTTAGTTAGGTTTTTAGTGTCGTTTTCGAAAAAAATCAAACAAACCAGAGAAAAAATGAATTTTTTTTGAAGATGTCCCATATAAATTTTGCAAGCAAAATGGATGATGAAGGCAATATATATATATATATATATATATATATATATATATATATATATATATATATATATATATATATATATATATATATATATATATATATATATATATATAATATATATGGAGAGGATTTGGAGAAAACTAGATATAAATGAAAAAACTAGAAAACTAACTAAAAAATCAAAAAACAAGTATAAAAAATATACAATTTTTATATAAAAATCGCTGCTTTTATGTATAAAAAAACTTTTTTTCAAAAAAAAAAACTTGGACTGCACATGTGCACTATATGTGTACTACACATGTGCATTATATGTATATGTTGCACATGTGCATTATATGCTTTTTTATTTTTATTTTTATTTTAAAAAGTTTTTTATATAATATATATAGCGATTTTTTATAAAAAAAATCAAAAAAAATTGATATGTGTGGCTTTTTTAGTTAGTTTTTTGGTTTTCTCATTTAAACTAGTTTTCTCATGATCCATCTCCTATATATATATATATATATATACATATATATATATATATACATATATATATACATATATATATATATATACATATATATATACATATATATATATATATGAGATATTGAACGGTCGAAAACGCGTCTAATTTAGGATATGTGGGTAGGCCCAACCGGTTGAGAAGTTCCTTAGGATTGATATAATACACTTAATTGTTAGGATTCTTATGGGTTCTCACCTTAGAAACAATAGCAAAACAGAAACCGTAGAGAGTATAAGGGGTACAGTTATAAGTATAAACCTATAAGTATTCCGGTTAAATGGCACAACTTTTCTTTTTATGAAAATAAATCCGAAACTTGTGGCGCCCGGAAAAAATATTCCACTCATCCATTCACTAAGCTAGATGTATAATAACAAAGACTATGGTATTAACCATTGGGATGGTGACTTGGGTGGGGTATACCCTCTAGGTGGAGTTAGGAAAAAAAAGAGATAAATATGTGAAGCTTATGGTATTAACCACTTGGATGATGACTCGGATGAGGTATACCTTCTAAGTCAATCGTATGCAAAAGCATGCTAAAGCTCCAAACCATCATCCATAAAAATTTAATTGGAACTAATAAAAGGGTTTTACATAAGACGGTAGATTATAATCATTTAACCTCATAAGCTTGAAGCGGCATTAGGTAGCGGTATGGTTTTTTAGTGTGAGACTCGTAGATGAATAATTCACATGAACTTAACGGATCATGATAAAGGGCTTGAAAATCGACCATTGGGTTTAAGTGGATAGTATACCTACAATCTTAGTTAATGGTGTGATTAGATTCATTAATAAAATAACTAAATATATTGAAAGCAGTGATTCTGATTGTGATTCCATTGAAGATAATTTTTTACGGGATGAAAAAGATAAGTGTAGGGATGTGATGTGTGTGTGAAAACACATTGTATTTTGTTTAGTTTTGTATATATTTTGTTTATCAAGCGTATTGGCAATTTCCTTGTATCGTTGGCGGGTTGGTGAATTGATGGGTAATTAGTATAATCAAACGGATTGTTAGGTTGTTATAGTTTATTTAAAAGCTGTCCTTAATAATTAATCAAAGTCAATAATTCCAATGCCATGTATATGTGGTGTTTTGAATTAGTAAACAGGTTTTTGTATTAAACAGGTAATTGAGATTCCAGGTGGGGGTCACTTCTTCTCATTCCGATAACAGTTTCCATAACAATTTGCGTTTTTTTTTCTGAAACAATCAAACTAAACCCCCAAGTTAGATCATCGTAGTTTAGTAGTTAAATCTTCTACACTGACCACAAATTCACTGTGGATACGATCTTACTTACCCATACTAGTATATGTATTTAAGTTAAAATAAATACTTTTGATTAGCCAACGATAGCTACATCATTTGTTGATCCCCTTTTATTGAAAAAGTTGCTGACTAGATGAATTTGATGATATAGATATACAACAAATTATCAGTAAGATTGTGGATGCTAATGTGATTAGACATTTTTTATGGGATGGAAAGTTACTAAGGAGAAAAGGTAAACTGGTGGTTGGTAATGATGTTACATTAAGGACTGAAATAGTCAAATTATATCGTAAGTCTATAATGGGTGGTCATTTAGGTATGCATGTTACTTACTAGCGGATTAGATAGATGTTTTACTAGAGGGCTTTGTTAAAATAGTGAAACAATGATTTGTGACTGTTATGTTTATAAAATGGGTAAGTCTAAGAATGTGGCTTACATAGGATTGTTGCAGCCGTTGCCTATTCCCATTTGGGCTTTTTCAGATTTTCCATGGATTTTGTAGGGGAATTACCTAAGTCCAATGGCAAGGACACCATTTTGGTGCAAGTTGACTAAGTATTGCCATTTAGCATCTTTTGGCCACCCCTAGACCGCTAAAGATGTAGCTCGGGTTTTCCTGGATACTGTCTACTAGCTACATGGTTGTCCGCTTACAATAGTAACTCGAAGAGATCCCATTTTTATTAGTGGATTTTGGAAGGAGTTTATTGCCTTACAAGGAATTGATGTTGTTTTATTCACTGCCTTTCACCCACAAACTAATGGTCAAATTAAAGTGGTCAACAGGTGCATTCAAGGTTATCTGAGGTGCATGGTCATGGAAAGTCATACTACTTGGGCCAAATGGTTGTCCTTAGCTAAATGGTGGTATAACTCTTCCTTCCACTCAACATTGAAGATGACTCCTTTCTAGGCCTTGTATCACTATCTTCCACCCCTAAACATTACTTATGTTCCAAAAGATTCCTTAGTGGCTGTTATGGACTCTCTTTTTTCAGGATAGTGAGGAGACTATTAAGGTGTTGAAATCTACTTTAACCAAGGCTCAGAGTAGAATGAAACAACAAGCTGATAAACATAGATTTGAAAGGGAATTATTGGTGGGGTCTTGGGCTTAGCTGATATATGCAAAGTTTTGTTCGTGTTCAAAGGCACTCTAACTAACCCCTAAGTACTTTGGACCATATCTTATTCTTGAAAAGATTAGGAAGGTTGCCCATAAGTTGGATTTTCCTAGGATGTTCGTATTCATTTTGTGTTCCATGTTTCATTGCTAAAACCGGCTACTGGCCCATCTAACAGAGTTATTTCCATTCCTGCTGATTCAAGGTTCCATTTGTTGCCTGAGGCCATTTTGGATAAACGGACGATGTAGAGAGTTCATGGAGCTACCAAGAGTGTGTTACTCCATTGGGAAGGCAATTGTCCTCATGAAGCTACATGGGAATTTCTGGAAGTCTTGCAGTTAAGGTTTCCTGAGTTCACTACTTGATGATAAGTAATAGTTAATTGTTTAGGGTTGATTATGTAACTTCGTTTAGAGTTGTTAGATGGTTGCTATTAGTTTTAAAGAGAGTCTGTATTTCACTTTATCCAAATTAATAGAACTCCCTCTAGCCTCTACTTCTCTGTATTGTTTAGATCATAACAACATTATTCATTCGTGACTCATACAATCAATCCCAAAAGTGATTTATAATATACACAATAACTACTAAATCAGTCAATCCATTTGAACTGTAAATAACTAACCAAATAAAGTTCAATTCAAAATTTGGCCTATAACGCTATGATTCTATATGGTTAGAGTCTAATATCTTCACCAAAATTATGCCTACATGAATTAACATATGGGATTGAGATGGAGATGGAAACCTGTTTACTCTATAATTTCTACCAATGTAAAAGACAAAATATGCCCTAAAATAACCAAAAAAAGAAATATATAAAAAAAACTTTTGATAATCGAACATAAACAACCGATATGATATCAACAACAACAACAAATATCAGGGGTTAGACCGTAACTTTTAAAAAATAAAATTGTAAATGACTGGATTCTAAACGTACATAGCATATGATATAGAGGGGGGATACACATGCTCTCAACTATGTTCAAAGTTTGTACATTTTTTCCGAACATTCCTTTATTTGTAATAGGGTTCTTTGTTCTTTCAAAGAACAAAAATAAGAAAGCGAAATGCCACAAGAGTACAACCATCCAAATTTCCCATTGCCACAATTATTCTCTATTCCTTCTTCCATAGAAAAGAAAATTTTACAAAATTCGAGGCCATAGTCATTATCACCGTTGCCACATGTCATAATTTATCTGCAATCAGCAGATGTTGGTATTTAGGAACGTGTGTTGTTGTCCACGGTGGGTGGGATGCTAGCCGGTGTGAACTTATTACTCCTAGTGCTTCCGGCCAAAGGACTTATGTGGGTGGGTCGAGGGTGTATGTGTTCCCCGGAATATGAAACAATGAAAATGGATGGGTCCATATGGCTTTGTTCCACTTGTTTCCTTGCCCCACAAGCTTTCGTTGTGCTACACTTGTAATAGTTTCTGATCACACAAAACCAAACCATTTACCAAGGAAATATATGTATTAATTCAGCGACTTTAAAATTACCTCAAAAGCAATCGTTACATACTACAGACCACCATCTCTTATATATTCATAATTATATATATTTTCAATTAAAAAACCTTGGAAAGGGAGAGCCTTTAATGGGTTTTTGACCATATTTCCTCCATGCCCATGTGTCACTACATAATTCTTCTTGTGTCAATTCAACCACCCAGTTCTTCTGCTGGTTTTTCCTACAGAATTCAAACACTTTTTTTTAATACATAAATTATGTTTTCTTTGAACAATAAATATGCAAATTGTAATTTCATTCTGGTTCAATCCCACCTCTCCTGGTGAACAACTGACTTACGATATTATCATCAGTACAAAATATTATTAGCAAATAACTAATACTGTAGTTTGGATTATTAAACGATTACGAAGATGTTATGCACCTTTTTCTACTAGGAGTTTCATTGAAAATTGGATCAGAAGCATCTAACATCTCATGCAGCGGTTCATCATCAACAGATATGGCCGCGGTGGTTGTCAGCCGCTGAGAACACCCTTCTTTGTACACCTCCTCCAATTGGTTCTCACCGGAAGAAGAGTATGAAAATGGGTTTATGTCATTTTTGCATGCTACAGTTTCCATGACATCAAAATCTTCGTCGTAGTACTCCTCTACTGCGGTGGTTACGTTTGCACTGCTGGCAGCGGTGCAGCTCCTAACCACAGCATACAAATCCCATTCATCATCCATATTTAGGATTTTCTTTGTGGAAACACAGTGTGCTGGGTTGACTGCTGTTTGAGAGGGTTGTGACTTGTGGCTGTAGGGTGGGTTGACTTTGGGCTTGTGGAAATACTTAAAGTAAAAGCTTGAATAAGTGGTTATATAAGAAGCACATGTTGTGGCATTCC
Source organism: Scalesia atractyloides (assembly GCA_947069175.1). Lineage (NCBI taxonomy): Eukaryota > Viridiplantae > Streptophyta > Magnoliopsida > Asterales > Asteraceae > Scalesia > Scalesia atractyloides. The sequence goes on from CAMTDV010000030.1 coordinate 39,091,254, forward strand.
CTTTTGACTCTTATTCCAAATGTCAAACTGTGTGGTCCCTTCTTGATTTGCGTTGACTTGGAATGCCACATGAATGAAAGCAACGTTTGATTGTTATTCCTTGTAATCTTTTCAACATGATGATCATACATAACTTAGGGTTGGTTGGATACGCGGTATGAAAATATAAATATTAAATAATAATAATAATATAATAACTTTTAAAAGCATAATTTTTAATCTTAAATTCAACATGTTATTGTAAACTTTACCATAATTCTAAAAGTTTACAATGTAAATATATGTAGAAGAAGTTAACATAATTGCCAACAAATAAAAATGCAAAATGTTGCAATTTGAGGATGAGAGAAATGTGGAATCGCATATAAACCACATTCAAATTTTAATTATCAAACCCCACATACACATACATATGTTTCGGTTCGTGGGGTTGTTGGAATGGAAATGGGGGGGTGGTGTTTGTATATATGGGTGACAAACTTTACATATTTGATATTTTATAAATTTAAGCGAATTATTTTTTTGTTTTTTTACAAAAAGTTATATTCTTAAATGAAAAAAAAATTGAGTCAAATTCTTTTCCAAACATTTGGTTTTATAGTTCAGGCGTTAAAAACTTCCTCACCAACAATTCACAGTAAATGAAAATTGAAGATGTTACTCTCATTCCACTGCACGTGTTTAACTAGTTGTGCCATCCACCTTTGGCGCTCTCCATTGGCTAGTCATAAACGGTGTTTAATGAAATGAGTTTTTTTTTTTGAACGGCTAATTTTTGTAATTCTGTCGTCTGTGTGACTTGAACCCAAGACCTTCCCCTTTCCAAACAAGGTGTTTTAAAAGCTTTGCCTTTGCCAATGGACCACCACCCCATTGGTTAATGAAATGAGTTATTAGGTGGAGTGGGGTTGGCATCTTGACACCCACTACACGTCTTATAATCGGTGGCTATTAGGTTAGTTTTTCCGCTTTTAAATTAAAGGACACGTGATTAACTAAAAAGTTAACGAATATAAAAAATCATATATAACTTATGTTAAACAAAATTGTACAAATCCAATTTTTGGTTTTGAAAGTGTAGATTGCTAGAATTAAAAATCATTGACCCAATTGTAATTTCTCTTTTTATTCTTTTTGTTTTTATTTTGTTGACGGGCCAAACCCACTTCTAGCGCTTATTGTGGGCAAAATAATTTCCCACTATAAACGAAATAGTGATGACTATCGAAATCTATTACCATTACACATTACACCCATTTACTTGAGACGAACATGTAAATTGTGCACATATACATGTACCTTGGTCATAGTTGTTTGTACCTGGAATAAAAGGGATTGAGTGATTCTAGTAAATGGTACAATTTAATATTTTTCTACGAAAAAAAAAGTGTTTTATAATGGTTTGGTAACGAGGTCATAACAGCATATACGCCACAACTAGTTGTAATCACTCATATATTAAGTAAAAAAAACACGTCATTTATGTTTATATTGAATTGCAAAGTAGGTCATTTATATTAAATTTTTTTAAAAAAAACCTACTTTATATTTGCAAACTCTTACACGTTTAGTTCTTTGACCCTAACTCACTTAATTCTTATGGTTAAATCTAACCAAGTAGACCTCACATAAGGGTATTTTGATCATTTTACCTTAACTACTAAAATAAATATCATAAAAAACAATAAATAAAAAAATTATGTGTAAAAAAGATTATATATATAGTGAACGGTTTAAATACGAAGGGCTTTTAACGTGCGATTGGTACACGACCACCGATATAACGTGCGTAATTAAGGTTAACACAACCCATGTGTAATTATGTATGTAACGTGTAATTAGGGTTTAACCCAACCCATACATAATTATGCAAATAACGTGCGTAATTATGCAAATAACATGCTTAATTAGGGTTAACCCAACCCATGTGTAATTATGTATGTAACGTGTAATTAGGGTTTACCTAACCCATGCATAATTATGCAAATAACGTGCGTAATTATGTAATAACGATCGTAATTATGCCAAATTAATTATTGTTGTGCCACCTCGTCCAACTGAAGGTCTAGATTAGATTAGGTGTGCGGTTGAGATGCTCGCGTACGTATCACATGATAAGATGGTCTTATATGTTAACCGGCCTATATATATACACACACACAGAGAGAAACACACATACATAGATCATCTCCCTCTATCTCATCTCTCTATCTAACTACTCGATCCTACCACCACCACCATCGCCACTTCACCTAAACCCTTATTTAATGAACCCAAACATCTCCGGACAAAACCAATCACCACCACCACATAGCAACATCACACACAACCAGATGTCGGAAAAAATCCTTACAACCCACCGTTGTCACAACCCCCGACCACACCCTGGACAGGAACCGTCAACAATCAAGTGGTACCGGTGGTTATTTTGTAAATATCCCAGCGGAAATTTCATCAGGATCGTGAGTTAGGAAAGATATCAGAGTTTAGAAACACCGAAAGTTTATTTATAACAAATGGGAATAAAACCCATGTTTTACAAAGGTAACTTTATTAGGGGATAAACCCGATTACATAAAACAAAGTTTCTTAATTTTAACTGATAAAATTTCATCAGGACCGTAAGTTAGGAAAAATATCAGAGTTTAGAAACACGGGAAATTTATTTATAACAAATGGGAATAAAACCCATGTTTTACAAAGGTATCTTTAATAGGGGATAAACTCGATTACATAAAAAAAATTTCTTAATTTTAATTGATAAAATAAGCCATTCCTTTAAGCCTTTTGGTGTCGTATACACTTTTATTCAAATCTTTTATAATCACCTAAAACATGTTTAAAAACATTTGATAAAAGAGAATGACTTATAATGTTGTGAGCAAAAGAGAATGACTCATAATGTTGTAAGGAAAAAGAGAATGACTCACAATATTGTGAGAAAAAGAGAATGACCAACAATGTTGTGAGGAAAAAGAAAATGACTCACTTTGCATATTAGGGTTTTGATATAACAGGCCTCCTGATTCTAAGCCTTCTGATACTAAACCTCTTGATTAACAGTAAGTTTATAGTTCCGAGTCTTCCGATAATTAAGTATCTACTTTATCATTAAATGTATAGTTTTAACCCTTCTGATTCTAACCCCTAATTTCATAGAATGTAATCCGTATTATTTTATAAACCCAACTAAAACTTTAACGATAATCACGAGATCAAAACCTCAATGTGGTTAACAACGTATAGCCTTATACAAGCTGCAATTTGGCCTCCGTTGATTGGTTTATCGATCAATCGGACATGGTATCGTTTCAGTGATAGAGTTTAATACACGAGAATACAGAGAAACAAAGTTACGCGAGATCAGAGAATCGCTTTCAAAAGTCGAAAAGGTGTGAATGAAACTGTCCCAGACCTGGCGATATATAGCCCAGGCTGGATTCTCTTGCACGTCGCGAGAGGAGATATGGCATCTCTCGCATGACACCTGGGAGGTCGGCCTGGCCTATGTTTGCCACGTGTCCAGCATAGGTCTGACACATGGCACCTTATCATAACACATGTCCTCGGTGGCCTTTTTTGTCCAATCGGGTGTTTTCTCAATTTTCGTGTCTGTTCTTATCACGTATGCTTGGGTCTTGATCCTAAATGGTTTAGTTTTATTTTTGTGTTTAGTAAGGGTATTTTTATGCGGGTTGATTCATCAACCGCCAAGTTTTCTTAACTGCTAAGTTTCTGATTTATTGTTATAAGTTTCGTCGCACGCACTTGAGGTTTTGATTACGCTTTGTTGTTGGGAAAATTTTGAGGGTTGTTACATCCTCCCCACCTTGTTTTAAATCTCGTCCTCAAGATTCACTAAAACAAGTATGGTTATTTCCATCTTATCTTCGAATCCAATTCCCAAGTATATTCTGGTCCATGTTTTGAATTCCACTTCACTTTGACTAGAACTAATATCTTATGCTTTGAGAGTCTTAATTTCGACCTATAATAAACTTTACTTCTACATCTTAATGATTCACCAGTTTAGCATTTCCTTAAGTTGTATACATGAAATACATCATGTATATCAACCATTTCTTGTAGCAACTTTAGCTAATTAGCTACCGGTCCAATTTATTTAATAATTTCAAATAGTCCAACAAACCTTAGACTTGATTTTTTCTTTCGTGTCGAATCAGACTATTCCTTTATATGGAGAGACTTTTAGTAGCATTCTTTCCCTGATTGAAATTCTAATGCTTTGCCAATCTCATGGCCTGATAGTTGCTCTTCTCTTATTTGTGTCCAACATACTGGATGGCACTTTCATCCATAAAGTGCTACAAAATGAGGCAACATTAATACTTGTATGATAACTATTTGTTTATTGGAAAATTCTTATGAGTGGCAAGTAATCGTCCTACTTTCACCAATATCTATCACACATGCACTTAGTATGTCTTCGTATGTTTGTATTGTTCTTTCACCTTGCTCATAATAATTTGTACTCAGATTCAATCGAGTTTTCATGGCTTTTTGAAAACTTTCCCAGAAATGAGAAGTGAAATGACTATCTCGATCAGATACAATGGATATCGGGACTCTATGTAACGAGACGATTTCGTCCACATACAGCTTAACTAAGCGTTCTATATTAAAGGTTGTTTTCATTGGTAGGAAAATTGCTGACGTAGTTAGTCGATTCATAATCACCCAGATTGTGTCGTTACCTGTTATTGTTTTGGTTAATTTGGTAACAACATCCATTTGTTGTCAATTCCCATTTTCATTCTGGCATTTTGTGATCGTTTAAGTAAACCTAAAGGTTCCTAATGCTCAGTTTTAACTTACGAATAAGTTAAACATTTCAAACTTGTTATGTCCTTTTTCATTCCTATGTATCAATAATTCTTTTTCAAACCTTGATACATCCTATCATATACTTAGAGTTATGAGTTCCTTCGAGAATTCTTTTTCACATAGTTCCTTAATTAAGTACCTAATTTCTCTTTTCATGGAATCTCCAGATTCCATTTATATCTTTCTCCAATTCTTTATTTATGCCTTTTAATCCTTTAGTCTTATCAGAAATTTGTAACTTCCTGGGTACTTCTTAATTGCTTCATTAGATCTATTTACATATTTAATCTGAGAGTACGTGCTCGTTTTGGCTGCTCATGAAAGCATCAGCTACTATATTAACTTTACCTTTGTGATATTAAATTTCATGATCATGGTCACTTAGAGATTCCATTCACTGTTTTTGCTTCATGTTTAGCTCATTTGCCTAATATATATAAGCCTTATGGTCCCATAAATATAATGAATCTACTACCATATAAGTAATGTCTACATATTTGTAGGGAAAAAGTTATCTCTCATAATTCTAAATCATGTGTCATGTAGTTCTTTCCATATTTCTTCAATTGTTTGGAAGTGTAGGTAATCACCTTCTCGCGTTCCATTAGTACATATCTCAATCATGATTTAGATGCGTCATAGTAAACTATGAAATCTTCGGTTCCTTATGTCAAATTAGTTAACGAAACTGCTATTCAGGAAAAATCTTGGATATACGCTGGTAATATCTTACTAATCCTAGGAAATTTCTTACTTCTTTAAGAGACTCAGGGATTTCTCATTTGGTAATAGGTTTAATATTTGCGGGATTCACATGCATGCTTTGATGGTTAATTGAATGAACTTCTAATAGCCAACATTCTTACTTAAGGGAATCTAGCATAAAGTTTCTTTTCTCAACAGTGTTAGGAGCAAATGAAGATGTTTGGCATTATCTTCAACATTTTTGGAATAAATGAGTATATCATCTATAAAAATGATTACGAATTTATCAAAGTACAGTCGTCATATCCTAATTATCATGTCCATAAATGCAGTTGGGGCATTGGTTAAACCAAAGGACATGAGTGTAAACTCGTAATGATTATACCTAGTTTGGAAAGCAGTCTTAGGAATATCTGTTTTTTGTAATTTCCGTTGATAGTATCCTAAGCGTAGGTCGAATAATCAGGCTCCTTGAATTTGATCGAATAAGTCGTCAATTCTCGGTAATGGGTACCGATTCTTAGTTGCAACATTATTCATTTCTTGATAATCGATACACATATGCATCTATTCATCCTTCTTCTTGACCAATGATATTGGTGCTTCCTACGAGGATGTTGTATGAAATGTTTTTTCCCGCAATTCATCTACTTTCTTATTTAGCTTGATTATTTCTGTAACATCTGTGTAAAACGGGTTTCAAAAACCCGCACCATTTTCATTAATCAAGTGTATTATTTATGTTATTTCTAGTTTTTTTATATACATAATCTTAATGATATAATAAAATAATTAATCAATTTATAATTAATAATATCATATAATTAAATATAGATTTAGCAAATTAAATAAAATAAAAACACCAAAAAGGGGTAAACCGGGAATCAAACCCGGGTCGCCCGGGTAGTCACACGCACCAAACACCACTACGATGCACACACATGATGTGTTAGATTTTGTATATCAATATATATACGCAACCGGGCGGGAAATCTGCAACTATAACCGGAATTATCGCAAATCTTCCACGCGCCTTTCCTTTTCGAATTTCCGACAACTGTCATGGTTATATTAGGCAAACTTCAACCGCAATGGCTGTCATCTCCGCGGCAATTTATCAATCACCCGAATTGGTTTCCAAAACCGAAACCAAACCCACCTTTGTTTCAATCTATAAATACCTATCACAATCCCACACCCAAATTCATTCAATTCTTTCTCCTCTAAACGCAAGTCTTCTCTGCTCAAAGTATTCCCCTTGTTTCACTAGAAATTGCAGTCGGCCGCCGGACATAACTCGCTAGGAAAAGACTCACTGCCGACCGGTAACAACCCTTTTTCTTCTAATTCAATTCGTACACTAATTCGGTAACTATAGGTATGATGATCAAGTATAATTAAGTTTTGAAATCAAGGAACGGGTTCTGGGTAAAATCTTCAACGAAGAAGATGAAGAACAGTGTGTGTATATATATATTATAATTCGGAGTCTTAATCGGGTTAGACACACAGTCCAGCGGTGGACTGTGTGCAAACACAACACTCCTGTCTCCGGTTCGAGACTGATTCATGACCATGCGACGGTTTTTATTTTGAAGAATCTTATCATTTGGCAGTATGTAAATAAATATAATATAAAATCAAGTTTCATTGGGTCAGACACCCAGCCCAGTTGGTTGGGATGGGTGCAAATCACAGTTAAGGTCATGGGTTTGAGACCCTATTGGTACGCGGTTAATCGATTCTTAAAACCTTTTTAATTTACTTAAACCAGAAAAGATTTAAGTCGTATATAAATATAATAGGAAGCAAGAGCTTAACGAGTTAGACACCCAGCCCAATTGGTTGGGCTGGGTGCAAAATAACATCAAGGACCCAGGTTCGAGTCCGCTCCCACTCACCGGCCTGATCATTTTAAAACTTTTTAAAAATTTACCATTTTCTGAAGGAACATAAACTGTGTATAAGAATAATTAAAAACTAAATCCTAACAGGTTAGACACGTAGCTCAGTTGGAAGAGCTGCGTGCACGCAACCACGAGGTCTCGAGTTCGAACCCGGTCACACGCAATCCAATCCCACAAAGAACCGGTCAGATCAACCTGTCAGATCTGACAGTTTTTATAAATATTTTTATTTTATTTATATTTTTATTTTTATTATTAATTGTTCTATTTTATTTATTCTACCTTATGTTATTACTTTAACTTAAATATATATGTTCCAAAGGTTTTCAAACCCACAATAATAATCTAAAAATCCTAAAACAAAATATTATAACTTAAATAATAGTTTATTTATTTACCGAATTACCACGTTATTATTTCTAGGTTAGTACTCCTTCATCGGATAAATTCCCAACTCGTGCGCTCTCTTTACCACTCAAGAATACGCACCCAAGGTTAGTGAATCTCTACAAATTCCCCGTTTTAATCACGTTTTGGAGTGTATCATGTGTCGTACCATTCCTTTATTTTATTTAAACACTTGTGCTTATATCATTTTGTGATCAAATGTGTATTGGTTGTTGTGTGGTTTATATGTGGATTAAATTTATCATTTCAGTGCACTCATTTCATTAGGTCCATCAGTTCCTCGTGGGATACGGGTTGAGCATCAGGTGCCTCATTAGATTGGCTCCGTTTGATTGAGCCTTGATCTCAGATACATCATCATTCATGTCATATATTCATTCAATGTGGTTTGTAATTGGTTACATATATATATATTTGCTCACATGTGACATATGCACTAATCTTCTTTAATAAACAAAACAAGAAATTATTTAAAATGTTTTTATCAAGGTTCACTCGCCAACTTTTGTTGACCCAAAATCTCCCATGTTTTACACATGATACATGTGATCCAGTTGAGGAAAGAAACACTTAGGATGGCCTAGAAGAATAAACAAGTTATTGCGTTGGAATAAACATTTAGATTTGTTTTTTTTATTTGTATTTGTATGAATTTTGTTTATTGGATATTTAAATTTGTAATTTGAATTTAATAAATATAAAACTTCTTAGTAAATATCATGAGCTTTGGTGACAACCCAATCATGCCCCGACTTTTATTCCGCTGCGAGTCGGGGTGTGACAGATTGGTATCAGAGCTTGTTACTATAGGGATATAGGATAGGTTATTAGACCCTTAGAGCCTATACTATAGTTGATTAAATTTTAATTGTTTATGTGTTACATGCAAAATTCATGATCTTTATATGTTTCATGTTTATTTTCACACCCAATATTATGCAAGCACTCTCACAAGTACGTGTTAATATGCAATGCTCATCATAGTTCATATCCTCATAACATGTCATACCTATGAAAGCATCACGGTTTCCATGATTTTCGCAATGTTTTCGTATTTTTTTCAAATCACATCAAAGTGAGTTTTCACGACGGGCATGTAGTAACTGGAAGGGTACGAGTACCGGTAGTCGGAACGTCCTGTCTTGGCTTGACATTCGTATAAATCCAAAATAAAGACTAGTTTGCCTACCTGGGGACTAACGATGAGAGTACGAAGGACCTATTAGGCCAAAGCATGCTATACCAAACGTCGTGTGAGCTAACCCCACTTTGAGTTGTCATTGTGTCTACACCAGGACACCCTCCGACCATACATCTCGCAATCATGTTTTGACGATTTTCATTCGGGTGGTGCGAGTGTTAACCCGCCGACACCAATGTGAATCCTACCAAGCCCAATAGTCATGGGGGCCCACATGACTACACAGGCAATGGTATGGGGGACATTTGGAGGCCCAAACATGAGCAAACCCAAGACATCCTATGGATGTAGTTAAATTATTTTCAGTTATGTTGTTTTCATTCTTTTTACGACACATGACACCTAGGAAATTCTTGAACTCACAATCTTCCTACATATGTTCCTGTAGATGTCGGCTAGGCAATTACGTGGAGGTAGAAGGTCAGGAAAGTCAAACGAACGCTTGGCCACACAAATTGCTAAACAAATGGCCGCAGTGCTTCCTGACATCGTGCTACAAGTTCAACAAGCCCTCATCACTAATCCCATCAACCCCCCCAACCAAGAAGACCAAAGCATCGCCAACCCTCCTCCCAAAACCCTCAAATGCACCTACAAACACTTCAAATCCTGCGATCCCCCAAACTATGAAGGGACTGAAGGTGTCACCGCTCTCCTTCACTGGTTTGAGGAGATGGAAAACACTTTTCTCAATTGCGACTGTCCCGAGGACCGTAAGGTACGTTACACGACTGGAAGATTGTTTGGGGTAGCCCTTACCTGGTGGAACACGGAAAAGGGTAAGCGAGGTGTTGAAGATGCCATGGCTTTGACATGGGAAGAGTTAAGGGAAATCATGACGAGATGCTTCTGTCCAAGAAGCGAAATCCAAAAGCTAGAAGATGAGTTTCACGCATTGAAACAAAAGGAAGGAGACCACACTTCATACAATAAGAGATTCCTCGAGTTGAACCAAATGGTTCCCAACCTGTTCACCCCATTATACCGCCTAGTCGAACACTACTTTCGAGGCCTCCCCTCGAAAATCCAAGATTCGGTTTTAAGCACTTCGCCTGCAACACTTGAAGCCGCAATGGAGTTAGCTACGGAACTCACTGAAAATCGCATTCGAAACGGAAAATTCAAAGATGAGAAGAAGAAAACACCCATTGAGACCCCAATTCCAAGCCACCCAGGATCATCCTCGAAGTTTGCTGGTAAGAGGAAACGAAATGGCAAGAACTTTGCTGTCACCCAAACCAACCCTCCCATCACTGCTGCTCCAATCACCTAAGTTGCCCCTCCAGCCGCACCATTCAAAAGGCCATACACTGGCCCACACCCAAAGTGTAACCGTTGTCAATACCATCACCCTCCTGAAAACCCTTGCCAACATTGCACAAGTTGCGGCCGTGCGGGTCACACCATCCAAACCTGCCGTACCCTTCAGCGATTGAACCGCAGTCAACCTCCAACCCAAACCCAAAATCAAATGGTGGGCCAAGCCCAAGAACCCTTACTTCTACCGCCTGCATAACTCGCAGCCCAACCTTACTACCAACCCAACTACCCCATGATGCAACCCATGCGAGCCTGTTTCAATTGTGGGGACCCAAACCACTTCAGGAACACTTGCCACGCCTAGTGAACATCATCCATGCCCAAGCTCAAGCGAACCCGGTAAACCAAGCTAACCAAGCTCCTCCACCTGCTAGAGGAAGAGCTTTCAATATCAATGCCAACCAAGCCAGGGCTGACAACAATGTGGTCACCAGTACGTTTCCCATAAATGGTAGTTATACATCCATATTATTCGATACCGGTGCGGATAAGAGCTTTGTGTCTTTAGAATTCGAATCTATCCTCGACCAACCTCGTGATAATCTCGTTGAATCTCTGACGGTGGAAGTTGCTGACGGAAAACCCACTTCATTAAATTCTATTGTACGCGATTGTACTCTCACCCTAAATGATCACGATTTCCTAATTGATCTCATTCCTATGAAATTGGGAAGTTTCGATGTTATCATCGGCATGGACTGGCTCAGCCAGCATCACGCTGAAGTGGTGTGCCATGAAAAATTCATTCGTATTTCTCTCGCTGACGGTCAGACACTACGTATCTTTGGGGAAACCCCTTCGAAAGGACTCAAATTGATGTGCTGCCTTCAAGCCCGAAGTTATCTTTGCAAGAACTACATCACATTTCTAGCTCACATCGTCAAGAAGGGAGGCAAGGAGAGGAAGCTCGAGGATATTCCAATTGTGAAAGAATTCCCGCACATTTTTTCCGACGATGTTTCAGGACTTCCTCCTGTGAGAGAAGTCGAATTTCGAATCGATCTTGTGCCTGGCGCTACACCGGTCGCAAAATCTCCTTATAGGTTAGCCCCATCCGAGATGCAAGAGCTGGCCAGTCAACTGCAAGAGCTGAGGACAAAGGATTCATACGTCCTAGCTCATCGCCTTGGGGTGCGCCTGTTCTTTTTGTGAAGAAGAAAGATGGAATGTTTCGCATGTGCATCGATTATAGAGAACTCAACAAGTTGACGGTTAAGAATCGCTTTCTGCCTCGTATTGATGACCTTCTAGACCAACTTCAAGGCGCCACCTATTTTTCCAAAATCGACCTTCGTTCTGGTTATCATCAGCTTAGAGTGCGCGAAGAAGGTATTCCAAAAACTGCCTTCCGAACTCGTTATGGTCATTACGAGTTCATGGTTATGCCTTTCGGTTTAACCAACGCCCCCGCTGTCTTCACGGATTTAATGAATAGGGTATGCAAACCCTACCTCGACCGTTTTGTCATAGTCTTCATCAACGACATTCTTATCTACTCCAAGTCAAAATCCGATCATGAGCGACACCTTCGACTCGTTCTTATTAAGGACTGAAAAGCTTTACGCTAAGTTCTCAAAATGCGAATTCTGGTTAGGAGAAGTACAGTTCCTTGGTCATGTCGTCAATTACAAAGGGATTCATGTCGACCCTTCAAAAATCAAGGCAATACAGGAATGGCAAGCGCCACGTACCCCTACCGAAGTTAGGTCATTTCTTGGTTTGGCTGGTTACTACCGACGCTTCATTGCCAATTTTTCCCGTATCACCGTTCCGCTCACGGCCTTGACTCATGAAGGAAAACCCTTCATTTGGGGACCTAAGCAAGAGGGGGCCTTCCAAACCTTAAAGCAAAGGCTTTGTGACGCACCTATCCTTACACTCCCTGAGGGTTGCGATGACTTTGTGGTTTATTGCGACGCATCAGGGCAAGGACTAGGTTGTGTATTGATGCAAAGAGGAAAAGTGATAGCCTATGCCTCTAGGCAACTCAAAGTTCATGAGAAGAATTACACCACCCACGACCTGGAACTTGGAGCCGTTGTGTTCGCTCTCAAGATATGGAGACATTATCTTTACGGTACCAAGTGTGAAATATACACTGACCACAAGAGTCTCCATCATATCTTCAACCAAAAAGAGTTGAATATGAGGCAACGAAGATGGGTCGAACTTCTCAACGATTACGACTGCGAGATTCGGTACCATCCTGGCAAGGCAAACGTGGTGGCCGATGCGCTCAGTCGAAAGGGATATGCGAACTCTATTCGTCTTCTATGTTCACAAATCATAACCGATATCAAGGATCGAATCCGGGCAGCTCAACATATCTCGGTAACGGAAAATGACGTACGCGATGAGCTGTCATGTGGAGCTGAACTCAAAACTGAAACCAAATCCGACGGTATTCTATATTATTTAAACCGCATATGGATTCCCGATCGCGACAACCTTCGTGATTTCCTCATGAAGGAGGCACACAAAACACGATACTCTGTACACCCAGGAGCCGATAAGATGTATCAAGACCTACGATACACCTACTGGTGGCCTGGCATGAAGAAGGATATCGCTGTTTTTGTTTCCAATTGCCTTACATGTTCCAAAGTGAAAGCTGAACATCAAAGACCTTCAGGACTTCTAGTCCAACCCGAAATACCTGTATGGAAGTGGGAAAACATAACCATGGACTTCATTACCGGGTTACCTCGCACCTCTAGTGGGTATGACACCATATGGGTAATAATCGATTGTCTCACAAAATCATCTCACTTCATTCCGATTCGCGAGGACTTCAAGAACGAGAAGTTAGCTCGTATCTACATCAGCGAGATCGTAAGCCGTCATGGTGTACTGTTAAGCATCATTTCAGACCGCGATGGTCGTTTCACTTCATGAACATGGCGAGCCGTACAAACCGCTTTGGGTACACGGTTAGACCTCAGTACCGCCTTTCACCCTCAAACTGATGGTCAATCTGAACGCACCATCCAAACCCTTGAAGACATGCTTCGAGCATGTGTCATAGACTTCAAAGGGAACGGGGACGCTCACCTACCGTTAGTCGAGTTTTCGTACAACAATAGCTATCATTCAAGTATCGGCATGGCTCCTTTCGAAGCTTTATATGGTCGTAAATGCCGATCTCCAGTATGTTGGCACGAAATTGGTGAAGCGCAAATCACCGGACCTGAATTGATTCAAGAAACAACCAACAAGATCCTTCAAATTCGAAACAATCTTCTAGCAGCTCAAAGTCGTCAAAAGAGTTATGCTGACAAACGACGAAAGCCTTTGGAATTTGGCGTTGGTGATCAAGTACTTTTGAAAGTATCACCGTGGAAAGGAGTGATTCGTTTTGGCCAGAAGGGTAAGCTAGCACCACGCTACGTAGGACCTTTCAAGATACTCGAAAGAGTAGGTCCTGTAGCATACAAGCTTGACCTACCAGAAGAGCTTAATAGAATTCATCCCACATTCCACGTATCAAACTTGAAAAAGTGCCTCGCCGACGAAACCCTCCATATCCATCTAGAAGACATTCAAGTCGATCGATGCACTTCGTTGAAAGACCCGTGGAAATCATGGATTTCGGTGAGAAGCGTTTAAGGAGAAGTCGTATTCCAATCGTCAGGGTGCGTTGGGAGTCAAAACGAGGACCCGGGTTTACTTGGGAACGTGAAGACTCAATACGTGAAAAATACCCGCATCTTTTTCCGGTTACAACTACTACTTAAATTTCGGGACTAAATTTCTAAAAGTAGGGGATACTGTAACATCTGTGTAAAACGGGGTTTAAAAACCCGCACCATTTCCATTAATCAAGTGTATTATTTATGTTATTTCTAGTTTTTTATATGCATAACCTTATTGATATAATAAAATAATTAATCAATTTATAATTAATAATATCATATAATTAAATATAGATTTAGCAAATTAAATAAAAACACCAAAAAGGGGTAAACCGGGAATCGAACCCGGGTCGCCCGGGTAGTCACACTCACCAAACACCACTATGCTGCACATACATGATGTGTTAGATTTTGTATATCAATATATATACGCAACCGGGCGGGAAACCTGCAACTATAACCGGAATTATCGCAAATCTTCCACGCCTTTCCTTTTCGAATTTCCGACAACTGTCATGGTTATTTAGGCAAACTTCAACCGCAATGGCTGTCATCTCCACAGCAATCTATCAATCACCCGAATTGGTTTCCAAAACCAAAACCAAACCCACCTTTGTTTCAATCTATAAATACCTATCACAATCCCACACCCAAATTCGTTATTGATATACAAAATCTAACACATCATGTATGTGCAGCGTAGTGGTGTTTGGTGCGTGTGACTACCCGGGCGGGAAACCTGCATCTATAACCGGAATTATCGCAAATCTTCCACGCGCCTTTCCTTTTCGAATTTCCGACAACTGTCATGGTTATATTAAGCAAACTTCAACCGCAATGGCTGTCATCTCCACAGCAATCTATCAATCACCCGAATTGGTTTCCAAAACCAAAACCAAACCCACCTTTGTTTCAATCTATAAATACCTATCACAATCCCACACCCAAATTCGTTCAATTCTTTCTCCTCTAAACGCAAGTCTTCTCTGCTTAAAGTATTCCCCTTGTTTCACCAGAAATTGCAGTCGGCCGCCGGACATAACTCGCTGGGAAAAGACTCACTGCCGACCAGTAAAAACCCTTTTCTTTCTAATTCAATTCGTATACTAATTCGGTAACTATAGGTATGATGATCAAGTATAATTAAGTTTTGAAATCAAGGAACGGGTTCTAGGTAAAATCTTCAACGAAGAAGATGAAGAACAATGTGTATATATATATATATTATAATTCGGAGTTTTAATCGGGTTAGACACACAGTCCAGCGGTGGACTGTGTGCAAACACAACACTCCTTTCTCCGGTTCGAGACTGATTCATGACCATGCGATTTTGAAGAATCTTATCATTTGGCAGTATGTAAATAAAAATAATATAAAGTCAAGTTTCATTGGCTTAGACACCTAGCCCAATTGGTTGGGCTGGGTGCAAATCACAGTTAAGGTCATGGGTTCGAGACCCTATTGGTACGCAGTTTAATCGATTCTTAAAACCTTTTTAATTTACTTAAACCAGAAAAGATTTAAGTCGTATATAAATATAATAAGAAGCAAGAGCTTAACGGGTTAGACACCCAGCCCAATTGGTTGGGCTGGGTGCAAAATAACATCAAGGACCCAGGTTCGAGTCCGCTCCCACTCACCGGCCTGATCATTTTAAAACTTTTTAAAAATTTACAATTTTCTGAAGGAACCTAAACTGTGTATAAGAATAATTAAAAACTAAATCCTAACAGGTTAGACACGTAGCTCAGTTGGAAGAGCTGCGTGCACGCAACCGCGAGGTCTCGAGTTCGAACCCGGTCACACGCAATCCATTCCCACAAAGAACCGGTCAGATCAACCTGTCAGATCTGACAGTTTTTATAAATATTTTTATTTTTATTTTTATTATTAATTGTTCTATTTTATTTATTCTACCTTATGTTATTACTTTAACTTAAATATATATGTTCCAAAGGTTTTCGAACCCACAATAATAATCTAAAAATCCTAAAACAAAAGATTATAACTTAAATAATAGTTTATTTATTTACCGAATTACCACGTTATTATTTCTAGGTTAGTACTCCTTCATCGGATAAATTCCCAACTCGTGCGCTCTCTTTACCACTCAAGAATACGCACCCAAGGTGAGTGAATCTCTACAAATTCCCCGTTTTAATCACGTTTTGGGGTGTATCATGTGTCGTACCATTCCTTTATTTTATTTAAACACTTGTGCTTATATCATTTTGTGATCAAATGTGTATTGGTTGTTGTGTGGTTTATATGTGGATTAAATTTATCATTTCAGTGCACTCATTTCATTAGGTCCATCAGTTCCTCGTGGGATACGGGTTGAGCATCAGGTGCCTCATTAGATCGGCTCCGTTTGATTGAGCCTTAATCTCAGATACATCATCATTCATGTCATATATTCATTCAATGTGGTTTGTAATTGGTTACATATATATATTTGCTCACATGTGACATATGCACTAATCTTCTATAATAAACAAAACAAGCAATTATTTAAAATGTTTATCAAGGTTCACTTGCCAACTTTTGTTGACCCAAAATCTCCCCTGTTTTACACATGATACATGTGATCCAGTTGAGGAAAGAAACACTTAGGATGGCCTAGAAGAATAAACAAGTTATTGCGTTGGAATAAACATTTATATTTGTTTTTTTATTTGTATTTGTATGAATTTTGTTTATTGGATATTTAAATTTGTAATTTGAATATAATAAATATGAAAACTTCTTAGTAAATATCATGAGTTTTGGTGATAACCCAATCATGCCCCGACTTTTATTCCGCTGCGGGTTGGGGTGTGACAATTTCTAAGCAATATGGTGTTTTTACAGTCTATTTTGTTCATGGTATTATATAATTTCTTAGTTGCTTCTCACGATCGGGTGATAGTCCAGGTAGATCCTCTAGGAAAATGTCAGGATCCCGATACTACCGGAATTTCTTGCAGTGCCTTTCCTTTGTGTAAACGATCACAAAGATCATATACACTACACCTCGATTTCGTACATAACTTGTAGCTTTCCTTTCGGAGATGAACTTTGTCGGCTTGGTTGTCTTGTCTCCTTGCATTGTGATCACTTCTCCCGTTGGCTCATCAGAATTTCGATTACTTGAGCCTAATTGGATGCTAATCATTCTAACACTACATCGAATCCAACGTGGTTCATATGAACTAAAGTAGCACTAAGTTTGTATCCTAACAATTTCATCTTTTCTTCCTGAAGTACACCACAAATATTGTTGGAGTTCCCGACTTGCCTACATTTGATTAAAGATTGATTGATTGATTGAATTCTTGACAAAGCTTACTATTTATAAAACTTTGGTTCAGACCAGAATTAAATAATACTTTAGCGTCAACATCATGTACAAGAAATGTACCAACAATCACCTTAGGAATCATTGTTGCCTCTTATGTTGTAAGGGTAATGCTCTCGCGTTCCTCTTGGGAACTTCGGTTTTTTTCTTCTTGTTTTTAGGTGTCTGTATCAGTTTCAGACAATCTTGACAAATATGATTTGCGTCCCTTATACGACTCTTCTCTTTCCACATTCTTCTTCCTTGTCTCTAGGTATTAGCCAATTGGTCAAAGTATTTGTTAACTCGGGCATATAGCTAATGGTTTGTGGTTTGACCGCCATTATCAGATCACGGATGTCACTAGCTAGTCCCAAATAAAATGAGAAATTAATACAGATTCTTGCGAAGCTAGAGCTAGTACCATTCTTGCATATCCGAATAATTTTATCGTATATTTACAACAATTTTTACCAATCATTTGGTAATTCGGGAATTTTGTTGCCATTTGTTCTAGACCGAATTTCCTTTCTATCCATTCTTTTACTTATTTCCATAATATGTCATGTTCTTGTGCTTGGAAGATCAGGTCTCACCATCTTAATGCCTTATTTTTAAGCATACATTACTTCATCCTTCTCAGCGTATATACTAATGGCTAGGACAGCTTTAGTCCTTTGTAGCCCATGCATTGTCGTAACAGCTTCTTTATTACTAGCAATCTCAGTAGGATTACAGTTGAGAATAGTCCATGTAAATTCACATGACGGATCATATTCCAAAACCGAGTAGTACCAATAAACAAGAAATAACAGTGATCAAGTGCTATTGCTTATTTATCATACTGGCAATTTCTAGTCATCATCCTCACGGCATACCAATACCCGTCACACTATACCTATGCATGTAATTAGCTTATCTCGAAGTTTATATTAAATCATCTTCCTTAGTTTAAGTCTAGATAATATCCTGGTGCTACCAGTTAATATTAATTTCCTAACTCTTTCGTTTAAGCTTAGGTATTATCACAACACCTATTTGCTTAAACCAGTAGCTCTAATACCACTTCTGTCACAATCCCCGACCACACCCTGGACGGGAACCGTGAACAGTCAAGTGTTACCAGTGGTTAGTTTTAAAATATTGCGACAGAAATTTCATCAGGACCGGGACTTAGGAAAAATATCAAAGTTTAGAAATACTAGGATTTTATTTTTGACAAATGGAATAAAACCCATGTTTTACAAAGGTAGCTTTAATAAGGGATAAACCCAATTACATAAAACAAAGTGTTTTAATTTTAATTAATAAAATAAGCCACTCCTTTAAGCCTTTTGGTGTTGTATCACACTCTTATTCAGATATATGGTAATCACCTGAAACATGTTTAAAAACATTTTATCAGCAGAAAATACTGGTGAGATCGTTCATTTGTATAAAATGACATCTTCTTATAATTACAACATCAAGGGTTTTTACATTTGTTTATCTTACCAAACTACTATTGGCTAACTCATTGTCCCATAGTAAATAAACCACTTTTAACTGTATTTGTCACTTGGCAGTATTTGTGACTGTGGTCATATCACTATTTGGCTAACACAATGTCAAAATAGCAAAGCTGTAAGTTCTCAGTAAGAATACAAAGACTTAATCATTGTCATATAAGTAACAATTGGAAAACATTTAGGGTTTTGAAAACATTTGATAAAAGAGAATGACTCACACTGTTGTGAGAAAAAGAGAACGACTCACATTGTTATGAGGGAAAAGAGAATGACTTACAATGTTGTGAGATAAAGAGAATGAATCACAATGTTGTGAGGAAAAAGAGAATGACTCACTTTACATAATTAGGGTTTTGATTTAACAGGCCTCCTTATTCTAAGCCTTCTGATACTAAGCCTCTTGATTAACAGTAAGTTTATAGTTCCGAGTCTTCTGATAATTAAGTATCTACTTTGTCAGTGAATGTATAGTTTTAAGCCTTCTGATTCTAACCCCTAATTTCACATAATGTAATCCATATTAGTGTATAAACCAAACTCAAACTTTCACGATAATCACGAGATCAAAACATCGACATAGTTAACAAAGTATAGCCTTATACAGGCAGCACTCCCTTGATTGGTTTATCGATCAATCGAACAGGGTATCATTTCAGTTATTAGGATTTAATACTCGAGAATACAGAGAAACAGAAATACTAGAGATCAGAGGATCGATTTCAGAAGTCAAAAAGTTTCAAATGAAACTGTCCCAGACCTGGCCTTATATAGCCCGGGTTGAATACTCCTATGTGTCGCGGGAGGAGACATGGCATCTCCCGCATGGTGCCTGGGTGGTCGGCCTGGACTAGGTCTGCCACGTGTCTAGCATAGGTCTGATATGTGGCGCCTTGTCGTGACACCTGTCCTTGGCCGCCTTTTTCGTCCAATCGGATGTTTTTCTCGATTTTCATGCCGGTTCTTATGACGTATGCTCGGGTCTTGATCCTAAATAGTTTGGTTTTTATCTGTGAGTTTAGTAAAGGTATTTTTGTTCGGGTTGGTTCATCTACCACCAAGTTTTCTTAACTGCTAGTTTCTTATTGTCACACACCGACCCGCAGCGGAAATGGTGATCGGGGCATGATTGGGTTTTCATCAAAGCTCATGACATTTATTATAAAGTTTCATATTTATATTTTTCTTTAAAGAAGAAGTTACAATAATCATACAAACACAACATGTTCAAATACATTTTCATTCAAATTACAAACTAGAGTACAATTACAAAGGAAAACAAAACTAAACGTTCATTCCAAGGCATTTAACTTGTTTATTCTTCTAGGCCATCCTATGTGTTTCTTTTCTCAACCGGATCACCTGTATCATGTGTAAAATAGGGTTTTGGGTCAACAAAAGTTGGCGAGTGAATCTTATTTAAACATTTGAAAGAATTAGTTATGTTTGTTATTTGAATAAAATTGTTCATAACCAAATATGAATAAACGTAAATGTAAATTTAATCACAAAACACATAATATCAAACAATGCACAAGCACACACAAAATGATGAACAATGAGATCAAGGCTCAATCAAACGGAGCCGATTTAATGAGGCACCTGATGCTCAACTCGTCTCCCACGAGGAACTGATGGGCCTAGTGCATGATTTGCACACAACTTGACAAGAATGTAAACACGTATCACAACAAACAACATAATCGCATGATCTCAATTAATGCACAAGCACACACCAAATGATGAACAATGAGGCACCTGATGCTCAACCCGTCTCCAACGAGGAACTGATGGGCCTAATGAATGATTTGCACGCAACTTGTCAAAATGTAAACACACATCACAACAAACAATATTTACATCTCGAGTTTAGATCATATAATGGTAATAGCACGAGTTTGAATAAATGAAATAATTAAAGCGACACATGATACACCCCAAAACATGAATAAAAAGGGGAATTTGTAAGGATTCACTCACAGTGGGTGCGTTCCTTGATGACGATGAATTCGCACGAATATTATGATTCAACCGACGAGGGAAAAACTAACCTAAATAATAACGAAATGTTCGGTAAATAAATAAACTTTATTTGAGATTAATATTTTTAATTAGTGCTCTTAATGAGATTGTTAGATTTATTTTTTTGTGAATTTAATGCAAGTTTTTAGGCTTTAAAACCTTATTTTGAGGTATTTTTAATGGATTTTTTTAACTAAAATAAATAAATAAAAGAAAAATAAAAAGTTGACTTTTTGACCGTTGACCGGTCGGACTGTGTTTAATTATGCGCTGAGTGAGGTTCGAACTTGTGACCTCCCGTATACGTGCACGCAGCTCTACCAACTGAGCTACGTGTCTAACCCGAAATATTTCTGATTTTAATTATATTTATATACTATTTAGATTATTCAGAATTTTATTTAATTAAAAGGTTTTTAAAATCATTAAACCGGTGTGAGAGCCTGGACTCGAACTCGCGCCCATAGCCTTGTGTTGCACACAGCCCGACCAACTGGGCTGTGTGACTAACCCGTATGATATGTGATTTTAATTACATTTATATATATCCGCGTCTTAATATATATAAGTATTAAAAATTGTTGGAAATTTGTAAGAATCGGGCAGCGTGTTAAGACTCGAACTCGGGACCATGATTTAAATTTGCACACAGTCCACCATTGGACTGTGTGTCTAACCCGGTTTATTTACCGGTTTTAATTTCCTTTAAATACATTTCAAACTTCATCTTCCTCAATTTATGAAACCAGAGAATCAACCCGACTGTTTAATCAATAATTCTTATTGAATTAGTTGATTGATTATTACTGATAACGAAAATAATTTAAACAGAAAAGGATTTAAGGATGTTGTACCGAACAGTTGTGATCTTCTATGAAGTTCCTGCGACTGAAGGTTTTTCCGGCGACGTGATATTTGAAGACAGAGGCTCTACCGGAAGTTTGAGGTGAGTGCGGTGCTTTCTGTCTGAGCTCTAGAAGTCTTATTTTAGAGTAAGGCAAAAAAATGAAATGGGTTCGGTTTTCTGGTGAGTGGATTTGGCGATTCCGGTGGTTCTCTGGTGGGGCAGAGCTCCTTTCAGGCGATCGAGTTTTTGAGAGTAAGCTAGAGAGATGAACGAATTCTGAAGGGAATTCGTCTGGTATTTTTATAAAAACAGGGGATGTTGAATTTCGGTTTCATTCATGGATTAACGGTCAATGATTTCGTTCAGCTCAGAAGAATTGATTCAAGATTTCCGTTAAATCTGATGATTGAAAGCAGTTACATGCGTTAATCAAAAGGAAAACGGTTATTTGGATTGATTGCTAGAATCATGTTCCGACTGTTATAGGTTCTGAGATTTGGAATTCAAATTCAAGCGTTGTTTTAGTATATAAATTAATTGCTTTAGGATTTTAACAGATATGTGTGTGTAGTGTAGTGGTGCATTGTGTGTGTTGGTTGGGTGGAGACCCGGGCTCGAAACCCGGCTACCCCATTCTGTTTCTTTATTTAATTTTTTTCATTAATTATTATTATTTATTAATTGTGGTCTTTAATCTTTAAAAAATAACCGACACGTTAAATACGCAACGAACTTTTTAACTGAATATTTGATTGATAAATGGTGTGGGTTTTTGAAACCCGATTTTCACGAATGTTACAGTATCCCCTACTTTTAGAAATTTCGTCCCGAAATTTAAGTAGTGGTGTGTTTGATTCGAAGGGAGGGTGTTTTATTTGACAATTACATATTTAGAAGAGGGTGAGTGTTTAAATCTTATTTGAGGCGGTAACGTTCCTAGTAAGGGTTGAATACCCTGCTACAGGAATCGATTTTTGATGCCTAAAGTATAAGAATGCGGAACATGGATAAACAGAGTTGATTGACTAAGCATGATTTTATGCATAAGAGTTTTGAGAGAATTGATACGTTTGGAAAGATAAGGTTATATCGTAAACAAAAACTTCAACCATGACGATATTAAAACCTACACGGAACTTCTCATAACCGCCTGACAACGCTTTTGATCCTTTGACAAGAATAATTATATATAGGAAGTACCAGCGGCATATCCACCATATTCTTGTCAAATTTTCATTAACTTTGTCAGTAAGTTATGATTAGTTCTATGTGACTCTAAAATCTACAAAACAAACACAACAGCCAAAGCTTGAGTCTCAAATCTGGAAGGATACATGATCGAATGATGACAGTACCTCTCTCGTTTGTTATGATGAAGGGGTTAGTCTATGTAAAAGTGAGACACAACCCAACTTCTTTAAATGACGAGATTGAGATACGTCGAGATGTATGATGATATGAATGTTAAATCAATGAGTATAAAACAAAACTGTAATATCAATTCGCATTAAAATTCTTGGATACATAAATTCCCAATTTACAACTGGGATACGGAAAGATTGAGATAACATAAAGAAAATATTAAAACTAGACGATTGGAGTTGAGTCTTGATTCTTGGTGAAGGAAAGCTAGTTGGGTGATTCGTTTGGGTCGTTATTATCTTCAACAGGATTGGCGTTGATGTTGTAAGCTCTTCCTCTTGCTGGTAGTGGATCTGGGTTTGCTTGATTTGCTTGGTTAACTGGGTTTGCTTGAGCTTGGGCGTTTATGATGTTAACCAATCGAGGGCACGTGTTTCTAAAGTGGGTAGGGTCGCCACAATTAAAACAAGCTCGAACATATGGGAACATGGGGTATTGGGGTTGTTGATATGTTTGGATCATGTTTTGAGTAGGGGGTGAGGCTTGGTTTCGAGGGGCATGACAAGTTTTGCTCCAATGACCATAACGCCCACAATTTGCACACAGTCGACAAGGTACGGTAGATGGATGGTGATAAAAATAGGTGTTGCATTGTGGGAGGGGTCCAATGTAAGGTTTCTTATTCGGGTAAGTAGAGTTGGGTGCTACTTGAGTGATTGGGATAGCTTGGAGGGGTACAACTTGTGAAGCTGGTTGATTGTGTTGGGTGACAGCGAAATTTGTCCATCTCGTTTTCTCTTAGAAGTGGTTTGAGAAGAGGATTCGGTTTGGGTTGGGTTTGAGGTTTCGGTTGATGCTTTATCCTTCTTCTTCTCCTCCATGAAGTCTTTATTCCGAATGCGGTTTTCGGTGAGCTCTGTAGCTAACTCCATTGCTGCTTCCAAAGTTGCAGGTGTGGTACTTATTACAGGGTCTTGAATTTTTGAAGGAAGACCTCGAATGTAGTGCTCGATCAAATGGTAGAGGGGAGTGAACAAGTTGGGGACCATCTGATTTAACTCAAGGAATCTCTTGTTGTATGTGGTGTGGTCGCCCTCCTTTTGTTTCAAATAATAGAACTCATCTTCCAATTTCTTGATTTCGCTTCTTGGACAGAAACGTCTTGTCATGATTTCCTTCAACTCTTCCCAAGTCAAAGTCATAGCATTCTCAGTACCTCGCTTGGCCTTCTCTGTATTCCACCATGTAAGTGCTACTCCAAACAAACGAACGGTAGCATATCGCACCTTGCGATCATCGGGGCAGTCGCAATTGAGAAAAGTGTTTTCCATCTCCTCAAACCAATGGAGGAGAGTGGTGACACCTTCGGTCCCTTCGTATTTTGGAGGGTCGCAGGATTTGAAATGCTTAAAGGTGCATTTAGTGGCTTTTGGGGGATGATTGACAATGTTTTGATCTTCTTGGTTGATTGGGTTGACGGGATTAGCGGTAAGGACCTGTTGTACTTGAATTACGATGTTGGGTATTACGGCAGCCATTTGTTGAGCGATTTGAGCAGCCATGCGCTCACGGGTTTTTCCTGATCTCATTTCTCTACGAGAGAGGCTAGAAGACATCTACAAGGAATACGTATCGAGAGTATGAGTTTGACGTTTTAGGTGTCATGTGTCGTATTTAGAAATGAACATTCATAAAATAAATGAAGAATAATAAATTTACTACATCCATAGGATGTCTTGGGCTTTGCTCGTAATTGGGCCTTGCATGCCGCCATACTTCACCTTCGTAATCATGTGGGCCCCCATGATTACCGGGTATTTCATATGGTTCGCATGTGTTAGCCTGGTAACGTACACTAAAACCTGGAGAAAATCGAGAAATATGAATGTAACGTATGAAATTCGGAGTGCATCCAGGTGTGGACACGGTGACACCTCAAAGTGGGGTTAGTTCGAACGACGTTTGGTGTGGCATGCTTTGGCCTAATAGGTCCTTCGTACTCTCATCGTTAGTCCCCAGGTAGGCAAACTGGTCCGTTATATTGGATTTATACGAATGCCAACCTAGACAGGACGTTCCGACTACCGGTACTTGTACCCTTACAGTTACTACATGCCCGTCATAGAACTCACTTTGATGAGATTTGAAAAATGAAAAATGCGACAAAATCTTGAATAAAGGAAATATGAGGATGATTTGAATATGTGAACATTGATATATGCGTGATGAATGTATATGTAAGCATGTTATGTTTGACAACAAGTATAACTCATTAAGTATCACACAATAGTATAGTGGAAGTATTTGTATGCATTTGTGTGTGTAATAAATACGAAACAAATAAACATCATGAGTTTGCATGTAACCACATAAACAATTAAAATCTAATCAACTATAGTATAGGCTCTAAGGGTCTAATAACCTATCCTATATCCCTATAGTCAAAAGCTCTGATACCAATCTGTCCACACCCCGACCCGCAGCGGAAATGGTGGTCGGGGCATGATTGGGTTTTCATCAAAGCTCATGAAATTTATTATAAAGTTTCTTATTTATTATTTCTCTTTAAGAAGAAGTTACAATAATCATACAAACACAACATGTCATTTTCATTCAAATTACAAACTAGAGTACAATTACAAAGGAAAACAAAACTAAACGTTCATTCCAAGGCATTTAACTTGTTTATTCTTCTAGGCCATCCTATGTGTTTCTTTTCTCAACCGGATCACCAGTATCATGTGTAAAATAGGGTTTTGGGTCAACAAAAGTTGGCGAGTGAATCTTATATAAACATTTGAAAGGATTAGTTATGTTGGTTATTTGAATAAAATTGTGCATAACCAAATATGAATAAACGTAAATGTAAATTTAATCACAAAACACATAATATCAAACAATGCACAAGCACATACAAAATGATGAACAATGAGATCAAGGCTCAATCAAACGGAGCCGATCTAATGAGGCACCTGATGCTCAACTCGTCTCCCACGAGGAACTGATGGGCCTAATGCATGATTTGCACACAACTTGACAAGAATGTAAACACGTATCACAACAAACAACATAATCGCATGATCTCAATTAATGCACAAGCACACACCAAATGATGAACAATGAGGCACCTGATGCTCAACCCGTCTCCAACGAGGAACTGATGGGCCTAATGAATGATTTGCACGCAACTTGACAAAATGTAAACACACATCACAACAAACAATATTTACATCTCGAGTTTAGATCATATAATGGTAATAGCACGAGTTTGAATAAATGAAATAATTAAAGCGACACATGATACACCCCAAAACATGAATAAAAAGGGGAATTTGTAAGAATTCACTCACAGTGGGTGCGTTCCTTGATGACGATGAATGCGCACGAATATTATGATTCAACCGACGAGGGAAAAACTAACCTAAATAATAACGAAATGATTCGGTAAATAAATAAACTTTATTTGAGATTAATAATTTTAATTAGTGCTCTTAATGGGATTGTTAGATTTATTTTTTTGTGAATTTAATGCAAGTTTTTAGGCTTTAAAACCTTATTTTGAGGTATTTTTAATTGATTTTTTTAACTAAAATAACTAAATAAAAGAAAATAAAAAGTTGACTTTTTGACCGTTGACCGGTCGGACTGTGTTTAATTATGCGCTGAGTGAGGTTCGAACTTGTGACCTCCCGTATACGTGCACGCAGCTCTACCAACTGAGCTACGTGTCTAACCCGAAATATTTCTGATTTTAATTATATTTATATACTATTTAGATTATTCAGAATTTTATTTAATTAAAAGGTTTTTAAAATCATTGAACCGGTGTGAGAGCCTGGACTCGAACTCGCGCCCATAGCCTTGTGTTGCACACAGCCCGACCAACTGGGCTGTGTGACTAACCCGTATGATATGTGATTTTATTTACATTTATATACTATCTGCGTCTTAATATATATAAGTATTAAAAATGGTTGGAAATTTGTAAGAATCGGACAGCGTGTTAAGACTCGAACTCGGGACCATGATTTAAATTTGCACACAGTCCACCACTGGACTGTGTGTCTAACCCGGTTTATTTACCGGTTTTAATTTCCTTTAAATACATTTCAAACTTCATCTTCTTCAATTTATGAAACCAGAGAATCAACCCGACTGTTTAATCAATAATTCTTATTGAATTAGTTGATTGATTATTACTGATAACGAAACTAATTTAAACAGAAAAGGATTTAAGGATGTTGTGCCGAACAGTTGTGATATCCGATGAAGTTCCGACGACTGAAGGTTTTTCCGGCGACGTGATATTTGAAGACAGAGGCTCTACCGGAAGTTTGAGGTGAGTGCGGTGCTTTCTGTCTGAGCTCTAGAAGTCTTATTTTAGAAAGGCAAAAAAATGAAATTGGTTCGGTTTTCCGGTGAGTGGATTTTGGCGATTCCGGTGGTTCTCTGGTGGGGCAGAGCTCTTTTCTGGCGATCGAGTTTTTGAGAGTAAGATAGAGAGATGAACGAATTCTGAAGGGAATTCGTCTGGTATTTATATAAAAACAGGGGATGTTGAATTTCGGTTTCATTCATGGATTAACGGTCAATGATTTCGTTCAGCTCAGACGAATTGATTCAAGATTTCCATTAAATCTGATGATTGAAAGCATTTACATGCATTAATCAAAAGGAAAACGGTTATTTGGATTGATTGCTAGAATCATGTTCCGACTGTTATAGGTTCTGAGATTTGGAATTCAAATTCAAGCGTTGTTTTAGTATATAAATTAATTGCTTTAGGATTTTAACAGATATGTGTGTGTAGTGTAGTGGTGTATTGTGTGTGTTGGTTGGGTGGAGACCCGGTTCGAAACCCGGCTACCCCATTCTGTTTCTTTATTTAATTTTTTTCATTAATTATTATTATTTATTAATTGTGGTCTTTAATCTTTAAAAATATTTATTAATTATGTATTATTTTAAATAACCGACACGTTAAATACGCAACGAACTATTGATAAATGGTACGGGTTTTTGAAACCCGATTTTCACGAATGTTACACTTATTTATATTATAAGTTTAGTTGCACGCACTTAGGGTTTTGATTATGGTTTGTCGTCGGGAAAATTTTGAGGTTTGTTACAACCGCTGAGCCCTATTAGATACCGGACACACCTATTCGTGGAACCCACAAATGACGATGCTTGTATGAACCTCCATCCCCAGCACCACCAGCGATTCAGATGCAGAGTCGTCAGATGTTAAAGCCGTTAGATCGGTGGGGGTTTAGCTCTGCTGCTGAACTTGCTTTGACCCTAGATAGCTAAAATGTTTGATTTTTTGGTGGGTTTTTGGTTAATTATTGAGGGGGGGTTGTACGTTCAAGCAATGCATGAATAAGGTGGTATTCTAAATGTCTGTAGTCGATCAGATTCATTTGAATCAATCTGAATATTATGAAGGATTTGTGCTTTGATGAGATGATAGGCTCAAGGTGTTTAGATCCAATATTCATGGATATTCATTGGAGAATGACATCAGACGTAACTCGCTTCATAATGATTTTTATGGATATCAGTCATAAGATGTTTTGAAACTGGTATGCTTCTTTATCCCTAGACCTAAGGGACATATTTGAACTAATTTTAGCTAAAGGTAGTTCTTTGATCTTATCTAACGATGTACTTTTGTAAGGATATAATAAGGATATTTGATTGGGGATAAATTTGAAGTTAAATATGAGTTGTATGATGCATGAGGGAATTTGTTCTCTTTTGAGAATATGGATTGAACATTTGTGGCACCCTCGTTGATGCGAACTGGTGTAAAACGCGTGGCTAAGCTCAAAGTAGGAGAAATTTGTTAGACCACTTCAAATTAGAGAACAAGTACAAGAATGGTTAAACAACATATAAGAATGATGTTGATCCATGTCTCATGTTTAACGGATGTTCTTTGTAGAAACGATAATGGATAAGGTTAACATGGCTCTAGTACTTGGTTAAGTAAGGAGTTGAACACAATGAACCAGTTAACAAATACGATACATCATACCTTGTTAGGGGTAGTGAGATGCAGCTAGGTGTCCACCACAATGCATTAAGTGAGCTAATCAGTGAATCATCCAAGTGGGAAATTGTTGGATATGAGATGTCCAAGTCACGATTAATTAACGTTGTTAACGAGGTACTATCCAAAGAGTTATATTTTGGACGACGAATAAGGAGTAATATCTAAAAGTTAAATATTGTACTTTTCACAATATTTAACGATAAAGCGGAATAAATATATACATAAATACTTTTGGGAATTAATCATTTATGAAATGATTATTTAATTATTTAGTTGTTTATTTAATTAAAAGTTGATTAGATAATTAAATATTGGTGGATGATTAATATTATTTACAAGATAAATGATAGTGTATTTTATTTATAAGATAAACAAAATAACAGGTGATATATGTATTATTTATTAGATAAATGATATATATATATATATATATATATATATATATATATATATATATATATATATATAAAGAGAGAGAGAGAGAGAGAGAGAAACGTGATTCGGAGAAAACGTTTTGAAGTGTGAGAACGGTGAGAACGGATCCTAGCCTAACACGTGGCAAAGGGCGCTAAATTATATGCAGGGCACGATCGTCATTCTACTGTTCCCGTGCAGTAAAAGGCGTTTTCAATTAGTTTTGTTACAAAAAGTGCTTACCTCCTCCACAAGCTTTCGAGAAACTTGGCGTTTAACATGGATTCTTATTTACAGAGTAATTGTTTGAAGATGGCGTTTATTTTTTTCAGTTTTGTTGCGTTTGTAATATTAATTCGTATAATTGTTGTTGTTTAACGCGTTAAACCTCCATTAAACAATGTTTGCTACTATTATTTTTGGCGTTTATTATTCATTCGCATAGTAGTTGTTGATACACGCGTTGTACCTCCATGAAACAATGTTTGCTACTATTTGTTTGGCGTTTATTTAGCAATTTTTTGTTATGATTTTTGTATTTTGTCTGTACAATCTGATATTCATATTATGGCGTTTTCATTAATCCAAATTATTTTGTTATCATTTATTTCGTAATTTTATGTTTCACGAGCCGGAAACATCATTCATTGGCATTTTAGGCAGATAATGGCGTTTAATACTGTTCACGACGCTTTATACATAAGTATGACGTGTTAAGTTTCATATGGCGTTTTATACATAGTATGGCGTGTTATGTTAGCGAATTAAAAAGACCCTTTTACCCAAAGCGCACCAGCTTAATAAAGTTGAGGTTATTTACGAAAACGCCACCGCGTCAATTTAATCCATTGATTGTTTTGATCCCACGGCTGATGGGCGTTCTCACTGTTTTCACACTTTTCACCGTTTTCTCTAAATCCTGTCCATATATATATATATAGATATAATATTTATAAGACAAATATTAATGGTGGATATTTGTATTGAAATACAACTACTGGATGGTATAAATACAAGGGTTCATTAACATTGGATGTTACACCAAAAGAGTTTTGTGAGACAAAAACTAACCCACATAACCCATCACCTCCGACCGGCCGACCACCTTCCGACCAAACACCTCCGCCGTTCACCCTCCGACCGACGTAACGCACCACCGGCCACCGCCTCATGCCGGCCCCCTCGCCACCGTCCAACGACCTTTGGCAGCCACCGTTGCTCCAGCAAGCCTCACCAAAAACCGGGTTTCCTGTTTTTGGTTATTCTGATCACCGGTTTTAATCGACACCATTCTTTAAGGAGTTTTCGGTTCGTGTTTCCATATTCGAGTTTCGGGTTGTAGGAGTCTGATTCAAAGTGTTGATTTGAAGTTTTGTTAGCGCGTCAACTAGCGTGATGTTTGTCGTTTCCATCGTGTGTGTTATTTGATTTTCATCAAAAGGTAAGCTTTACTTGAACACCTTATGGACGTGTTTAATCATTTCTACGAATTGCAATTGGATCACTAACGGAATTTTGCTCGGTTAAAAATTACACTCTTCCATCGCTAATTAACCTAAGATATTAAATAATAAATAAACTAAAATTTTATATAAAAATTAAAATTGTACACGGATATTCCCAACAATTAATTGCATCCGTTTCTAGTGAGGAATGGTACCTTCCTACATCATATATCAATTAGTGTGAATGACATAATCATAAACTGGACACACTTCAAATCTTGTAACCCGTACTTGAGTCATGTAATTCATTCATCTAAACAAGTTAAATAGACACACTTCAAACGTTGTAAAGGCATTAGCAGACTGGAAATGGGTTATCATAAAGTTGTAAACTAGTTAAACGAATCATAATCAGGTTTGTAGTTCGTAATAAAGGTGTTGACAGGACATGTTTATTTACATGGATTCAATAAATCCATTGAAAACAGCCCATTTACTTGAACAAGTTAAACTTGTTAAACCTACCATTACATTTTGTACTGTTTATTAAACGGATAGACATAACAATCTAAAACCTTATTATTATTTTTTTGTGTCGTGTTACATGTTCAAATAGTTTTTCCTAGACCCGGCTTGTTGATTATTAAAAGTTTATATCTTTGTCGATGTGTGTTTAATGTCACGATGTTAACTTTTGATCCCCATGTTGCATCCCCGGTTGTCAGGGATAAGCCAATCCATCTTGCTTTTCATCTGGGTCGCTGGTTTCATCCTACCTTTGACTCATCAGGAGAGCGACAACAATCCTTGACCAATGATGCGTTGATCGGATAGACACGACTAGGCACGTAGATCTGCTTAATCTGCTAAGACCGTTTCTGATAAAGTCCTGGACTAACTAGTAAACCCAGACATTCAAGTATAAAACTTAATAAAACGACCTTCGAACATTTGACACATCTTGGTGTGGAGATACGAGTCTTTGATGAGTAAAATTTATATGTTCTCGAGCCCAAGATGGAACTTCAGACTTCCGACCATTCATTGACCGGTCAAAAAGCCCAATTTACCCTTCCGAACCTAAAAGTCCGAATACTCTCCAGACCTAAGCTTCGTATTGAAACATTCGATTCATGCAGAATAAAATTATATTATATTATTCATAAAAGAGCTACGTCGTACGTCCCTCCAATAGCCGGCGAGATACCTATAACCTAATACTCGAAATATGGCCGAGATCACCTCGGGAGAGGGTGAGCATAAATCTTCATATGTTGATTCAGCAAAAGAGAAGATCACCGAGATGTTTGATGATTCTTCGTCATCGGATTCCGATGGAAAAGACAAAGACAAAGGCAAAGAAAAGAAGAGTTTCCCGGTTCCTCCTAAAAAAGACAGCCGTTCCTGGAAGGAAAAGCCTGTTCACACCCTCTTAGGAGGCGGTGAAGGTATTCACAATTCCACAAAATTATTCATTTATTCTATGTAGACTTGCAAATCATTCAGCTTCACATTTCATGTTGTAGAGGAACATACATTCTTTATCGGCTTGAAGTTGATCAGGCAGGCACTTTTGATCTGTGTGTTTCTTGATATTTTAATTATTTATTTATTTATAGGGTCAATTTTATTAGATAGCCATTTGGGTTCATTGAAATTAGCTTGGTTTTTTATTTTGTTAAGGTTCTTGGGTTCCCTGATATGTGTTCAACTACATCCATCAATGTTTTGACCTTTAAAATGTCCATTTGTGTAGAAAAGCTGAGGGTTTTTATATTATTATTATTATTATTATTATTATTATTATTATTATTATTATTATTATTATTACTATTATTATTGTTATTACTATTAGTATTATTATTACTATTAGTATTACTATTACTATTACTATTACTATTATTACTAGTATTAGTATTATTAGTACTATTACTATTACTATTACATTACTATTACTAGTATTATTACTATTACTATTACTATTAGTATTACTGTTATATTAACTGTTACTATTATTATTACTATTATTATTATTACTATTATTATTAGTATTACTATTATTATTACTATTATTATTACTATTACTATTACTATTACTATTACTATTAGTATTACTATTAGTATTACTATTATTATTAGTATTATTATTATTATTATTATTATTATTAATATTACTATTACTATTACTATTACTATTACTATTACTATTATTATTATTATTATTATTATTATTATTATTATTATTCTTGTTGGCTTATCAACTTTGTTGTGATGTTGTTGAAGCATAAGCAGTCAGGTCAGGTTTATGACTTTTTAAGGATAGGATCTAGTCTTTGGATGTGCAACATGGAGAAAACCCTTTAGAAGGGGGGATCCCAAGGCTCCGTGTATATATATGTATATGCATGCTTAACAAGTATATAATTTCATATTATAGAGAAAAGAGAGTCAAGTAGTGTAGAAGTGACTAGTGAGGGAGGCCCCCTTTGGAAGGAGGGTAGGACAAGGTGTGGTCAACGGATTTTTTTAATAAGACTTTGTTTTTGTCTTTTAATCATGGCAGCTGCTGATATATTTCTGTGGAGGAGCAAGAGGAAATCTGCTGGTATTCTTGGTTTTGCGACTATAATATGGGCACTCTTCGAAATGATTGAATATCACTTGCTTAGTCTACTATGTCATGTTCTAATACTAGTATCGGAGTCCATTTTCTGTGGTCGAATACGCTTAACCTCATCTACAGGTACAGTTTAATCAAACCTGCCAACCCATTCATTACAGCCCGTTTGTTTAACACATATACAATCTGATTATAACCGGCCAGGTGTCCACAATTCCCACAAGTCGCGCTGGATGAAGATACGGTTCTGCAGGCAGCGTTGGTCCTTAGGCTTGAAATCGACAACACTCTCGAGCTTCTACGGGAAATCGCTTCTGGGAAAGACCTGAAGAAATTCCTAGCTGTATGCTTTATTTCTTTCTTATAGTAGATATGATTAGGTCTGTAAATCAATGGAACGGACATGAACATGGCTTGTTCGTTTAGCTTTAACCAAATAAATGAATAAACATGAACAGTTAAGTGAATTGACTTTCTTGTCCGTGTTTGTTCATTAAGAAAGCCAACGTGTTCATGTTCATTTATGTCCATTCCTTAACATCCTAAATAAACAAAAACGAACACCTACTAAAAGCAAACAACGATATCTAAATACCAAAATATCCCATGATTCCAAAATATTTTAATATTTTGGATAAAATAAACAACAATATTCAAGTCAAAATCAAAATACCATCGTAACCACATGATTCGAGAATATGCAACATTTTAAAATTGTACACAACAGTATCTAAGTAAGTCTGGATGAGTTTTTAAACGAACGTAAACATACATAAACGATCTGCGTTCGATTAAATGAACAATAATTTTCACTGAACGCTCAGTTGTTTTTGGTCCTTTTATAGGCTTGACAGTTGACAATGTTATGTGGAAACAAATGATGAGAGATTTCAATGTTTGACTAATGATCCAACCTCCATGTTCATCAGGTAATTGCTGGTTTGTGGATTGTATCAGTTGCAGGAAGCTGGTGTAGCCTCTTGACCTTGGTCTACATTTGTAAGAGTCCTGTGTGAATTTTGTGTAGTAGATATAAAGGGGTCCATTGTGACTCATTAATTACTTGTTAACGGATTGATTTGGGTTATACTTTAACCACTAAATTAGAAAACAAGAAAAAAACCTAGCAAAACAGAAACGTGTCACATTGAGCTCATGAGTCACCTAAAGTCTAGTTTTAACAAGTAAATTAAATAATTCAGAAAAAACCACTTATTACCTTTGTGTGGGTTTCCTAATGTTGTATAGGCTTTGTTTTGTTGCACACCGTGCCGTTGTACGAACAACACAAGGATAAGGCCGACGTCTGTATTGAGAAAGCAGAAGGCGAAATAAAGAAACAATTTGATGTACTCCAGGAGAAGGTTTTAAGCAGGATTCCTAGTAGACAATCAAAAGACAAGAAGTTTGCATAGGAACATCGGAGGTCAAGCCACATTTGACTAAAACTGTCTTTCGAATTGTTTGTTATGATTTGATATTGATAACTCAGTTAATTCGTCATTAAAGGTTTGTATTAGGATTGATATGTAAATTGTGAACATTAACGTTATGCAAGTAGCATGCTATAACTTCCACGCAATTAGTTTTATGTATTTATTCAATTTTGACTTTAGAATGTAAACCTTTGTACATAAGAAAAAGGGTACCCTTGGTTTGGTGTAATCAAGAGTGGTAGGAGGGGTTCAATGCGCCAGATTACTAAATTACTCTTTCAACTGACGGTCAAACTAACGATAAATTTAAAAGAAGAACTCATAGTGTAACAAATTGTAAACCACATGTACTCAAGTAGCGAGATTTTCAAATTAGAGACGCAAGTTACTCTCATCACTATACCATAGGGACCCACTTACTCTTTACTCTAAAAAATGTGATTGATTAGAGTACTAATACAAATACAACTTCACAAGACTTTTATTATAATGGTTGTAACTTCTAAGAAAACTAAAACTGGTGAATAAGTTTCTCATTAGAAATTTAGAGTTGCTAAATAAATTTAATACATTATATATATATATATATATATATAGAGAGAGAGAGAGAGAGAGAGAGAGGCTAGAGGGGTCAATTCGCAATATATAGAGCTAATTATGGATATGCATGCTATGAGTGAAAGAAGAGTCCGTGCGCCAATAAGGGATATTTATTTCTTTCCTGTGGAGATAGGTCTCCCATCAGGAGTCTGAAGTGAGTTTGTTTCTTTTTGCAATCCAGGAGACAGTCCTATGACGCAAGCTTTTTGTTGACGATATTATGTTCGTCGCGGAAATTAAAACAGAGTCTGAATGGGAAGCTAGAGAAGAGGCAAGCATCTTTAGAGAGTAAAGGTTTAAGGAGTATTCAATCTAAGACTGAATACCTTTACTATGACTTAAGTGGCAGAAACGACGATGAGAGCACCCCGATCACCATCAAAAACCAAGTGGTTCTGCAGTCAACGAATCTCAAGTATTTGAGATCGGTTGTACAGAGTGATGGGGACATAGACATTGATTTAGCCCATCGCATCCAAGTAGGTTGGTGTAGGGGAAGCAGCTACAAGGATATTGTGCAATAGGAAGGTTCCCATCCAAACTAAAGGGGAAATTTTGGAAATTTTTATAGGGTTGCAATTAAATCAGCTATGTTATACTGAACAGATTGTTGGGCCATTAAGAAGACACATGCGTGTAAACTGAAGATAACAGAGATGCGGATGTTGAGGTAGATGGGTGGGCACACACGTTTTGACCGGATACGAAATGAGGCTTTTCGAGAAAGACTAAGGGTGGTTAGAAGTTTGTATGTTTTTAATTGATCATTTCAGACTATGTAAAAGCATCCCTAATGTGGTTCACCAGAAATAACAAAAAAAAATGTAATCCACGGCGCCAATTATCTCTCCACTCGTGAACACAGATGAGTTCCTCTCTCCACAAAGCTAGAACCCCAAAACATACAATTAAATTACAAGACAAGTTTGAAAATTCCTTTAATCTTCAATGAAGGGGTTCTTAAAATCTCAGGCTTCAACATTTTGTACAGATATTGTTCTATGTATGATTTGTGATTTTAACTCTTATCCATATTCAATCTAAGTTTCCAACTTTACAATCACGTACAGCCACCTCAAACAGGAAACCCACTCTTGGGATATGCCCAAAGCTTGGAACAAAACTCATCATATGTATCCGAATCACTATCGCTATCACTTGAATCATAATCCCCATCTATGTACTCAACAATCTGGTAAAACAAAACAAAACAGGGTTGCATCATATTTTATTTTGGTCACTCGGATTTCCATTCATTTTCTTCCATTATTCACATAAATGAGACCCATAAAATCAACTTTTAATGGTCTAAATGAACTGGAAAACCCATCATAGTTATTGAAAGAAACTACCGGTAAAGTTACCTGCGATGTAGATACTGGTTTGATTTGGTGA
Organism: Scalesia atractyloides; assembly: GCA_947069175.1. NCBI lineage: Eukaryota > Viridiplantae > Streptophyta > Magnoliopsida > Asterales > Asteraceae > Scalesia > Scalesia atractyloides. Next base: position 39,128,293 of record CAMTDV010000030.1, read on the forward strand.
TATTTGCATTTCAGCCTAGAAGTGGTACCCTTACCCACGTCCGTGACCCACACGATTGCATGGCAACGGGTGTACAATCCCCTCGAAGATGTAACAAGTTTCTTTGATGACAGGCCTGCAGTCAAAACAAACCATTCATGAAAATTTAAGATACATCAAACTAATATCTCTAACTGATTTATAAAATTTGATGCGTAACATGTGTTTTAACAACGTACTGTTATATGCTTTCTTAAAATTAGTTCTCCAGTCAAGGTTATTATTGCATGCAATGCTTTCTTGGGAACATTCAGACTTCTCATGCTCGGTCAATCGACCATAAATTTTGGAGAAATTATGTAAAGTGTTGACGAACATCGTATGTATCGACAGCCATATATGATTATCACTTGATGCAACATTCCATGACCTGCACATGACACACTTAGATGTATTTAACAGCATCTAGATTTGCATGGTGGAAACAAGTTGATATATGTTATTTTTATTATTATTTATAATTGTGGTATAGCTTATCACTACTGAACAAGCTAGTTAGAAGTATGACCAAAACATTGTTTAAAAAAACGGCCGAGGTGCCCAAAAAATGAGTATGAGGCGGTGGCTCAGGGGGTTATTTTGTACATGCGCCTCATAGAGCTAAGGCGGTAAGAAAAGTTGCGCCTCAAAGGGTTTTGATGTTTTAGACTTTTGTGTCAATTTCCAACATTCCATGTCTTTTTAACGTGTGTTTTTTATGTTTTTGATGAATCTAATGATGAAATTAGTTACTATTTTATATTTTATAAGATGTATCATTTTTATATTTATTTTTTAGTTCCACCTTGGGCTTACGCCTTTGGTTCGCCTTGAGGCACGATTCCGTACTTTTAAACCTTGGACAACAATACAAAAAGAATATAGAGAGAAGAAGAATATACCGGCAAACTTGTGAAGCAGAAACTAAAGATTGTAAATCCAAGAAACAGAAGATGTGCACTAGAACATCTTGTGGAAGTTCAACTAAATCTGGAAATAAAAAACACAAAAGCAAATTATGAAAACTGAAGCATTGTAAACTCCTAGGGTACAAATACATAAATAACAGTACAGAACATGAGACCCCATGAGTTTTAATGCTTCCTATTTGAGTTTAAAGAACAGAGGAAACCCACATTCATGAGTTTTCACTCTTTTATAGTATAGTGAGAGACACAAGGCTCTTGAAGTGTTAATTTACAGTCCTCTTGCATCATTAAAGTAATGATGCTAGTCTCTTTCTTTTAACATGAATAGTGATTATTTTCAACTCAAGATGGATTACACAAATGTGTTAATTCAACAAAGGTCCATGTATCTTTCTTGAATATAAATATTGATTCTTTTCAACTGCACATTTATCACATAAGTGTGTTAACTTAACTTAACCAAAGGTATATGTATCTTTCTTAGAACATGATATTGATTCTCTGTTTCCAAATAGCTAAAATCAATATAACTCAATGGCATATACACAACAATCTGATTCCGTTCCACCACATGATGGCTCAGAAATTGGCTCTACAACATCATGAAATCCAGACAAAAACAAAAACCAACCTGCATCGCTATGACGTGCTTTGGAACACCTCTTATGAGCAACCATCGCTTGCTTGAACTCAGTGACAGCAAGCGTTTTCTTTTGCTTAGGCAACGCTGACTCGACACCCTGAAGGAGGGTATTGGCTGCAGAAATTGCGGATTGCGTTTGCATTCTGAATTCAAGTAAATGAGCTCCATAAACAACCAAAAAGCATACTTTAGTAACCAAAAAGCATACAAGTAACATAAATTTCAAGAGTGATGTATATCCTAGAGTTCTCATCGATAATAGCTTCTCATAACAAATAAGTATACATTTGTAAACAAGGAAAAGTAATTCCATGTGATATACTTTTGTAAGAAGATCGGGACTATGAAATTGTGACTAAACAAAAACAAAATTCAAGATAATATTGATGACATTAGGGTTCGAAAAAACAAAGCATACCGAGGAAGAAGGCGAAAGGCGGTGAGGACATCTTGGAAGACAATAGATTGCAGAACTTTGGGGAATTTAGAATATGAGCGTTTCAGAATCAAAGCCAGCTCTCTGCAAGCGGAAGGGTACTTACAGCTTCGTGAAAGGGATTCTTGGAGCCCTAATTTGTGGTATCTATCCACCGCCCCCTCCATTTTTCCCAAATCTTTGATGAAGAACGCCCGGAGTGCTACCGACTTAGATTTCAATTAGGCCCGGCAATCCTGACCCAATTATATGAACCTGGGTTGAAATATATGGATTGTTTTGGTTAGTCATAAATCTTAGGGGGGTTAGGATGGGTAAGTTAAAAAGGTATGGATAAAACTACATGGGTCGGGATGGGTAAGGGAAAAACCAAAGATGGGTCAGGATGGGCGACCAAAAAAAGAGCGGGTTTTTTTACTCTTTGTTTGTAACCTAACACGGCACTACGGTATGCCGCTTCGTCCCCTCATCTAGCAATCTGAAAACCGTCGATCTCTTCTTCCTCTTGCTTCGTCGTCTCCAACGTATTCAATGACCCAACCGTTGTTGATGTCGTCCTCCTTTTTTTACCTTCTTCTGTACTATTGTGATTTAGAGGTTGAATATGCATACGATAGTGACAAACGGGAGGCATCTGTTGCGGCAATTGACTAAGTGTGTAATCAGAAAGCCGCAATCGAATATACGTTGGATTATTATGTGTTATCTAGTATAATTTGTAGATTGACTGAAGCTGCTCTCTATGGCATCTGTTAAGGGATACACATGAAGAAGCCATCAATGTTTCAGAATTAATACTCAATTTAGGTTTTTGGATCAGGTGTTAAGAAGAAATTTTGATCTATACGTTTGATTTTTGGTCTAGAAATTTTGATTATTGATTGAAGATTGGTCGCTACTCATTTTAATTGGGAGGTTTTGTTGTTCCATTCCTTCGTTAACTAGGTTATCTTAACCTAAATTCATCTTGACCCAAACCTATTTAAACCCAAACCCATTCTGACCTATTTTTTAATAAACCCATCCTAATCCAAACTCATTCTAACCCTTACCTATCCTGAACTGATAACCAACCCAATCCAACCCACCTATTTTGCCACCTCTAATTTCAATCATATAAAAATTTGACTACATCACCATATACCAAGATTTTGTAAGAGACTACGGGTTTGTTTACCTCTTAATAAAGCTCTTAATGGTCACCCCTTACTGATTCAGCACTTAATGGTTCAGACTGTTTGTTTCGCGAGTATATGTCTAAATGGTTCAGACATTTGCCTCTGAATAGTTAAGAATTATACTGAATCTGAATGGTTAAGACCTCTAATCTGAATTAGTCAGACATTTGCCTCTGAACGGTTAAGCATTATACTGGCTCTTAACGGTTCAGACCTCTTACTAGTTCAGCACTTAATGATTCAGACATCTTACTGGTTCAGCACTTAACCATTCAGAAGTCACCAAACAGCCCCTACATATTTAGTTTTTTACACACCGAGCATTCGCATCCATTCTATCAAAATCCGTAATTATGTTGCTTATATTATAAAATGTTGTTTGGGTGTTTTTTTTAATATTTTAGGAATATTGTTCAACACACAGAGAAAAAGTAATGATTATAATTTTTTGGATAAATGAAATAAAAAATCAACATAATTTTTATTTTTTTATACAAGTCTTTTCACTTTTTATCACTTAAAAAACTAACATACTTTGTTTATTATTTCATAAAAGTCTCTTCATTTTTTTTCACATAAAACCAACATACTTTATTTTTTGTCTCTGAAAATTCCCCTAACCACTTTTATTACATAAAAAACAACATACTTTCTACTCTTTTATCGTACAAGTCTCTTTAAATATTAAACTTTAACAAATATCTCTTAATTATAATCGGATGAAATCAAGAAAACGTTATTTGACAAATTATGTTCTACTTTTTAACAATTTTAGATTCATACATACCATTTTATATGTTTGTTACTTTATTTTGAGTTATGTCATTCACGCTCGTGAATTTTATTATATTGTTTTCGAATAATATTTATTGTTATCAATTTATTGAATTAAAAATGTAAAAGAAAAGACAAACATCGAACATACTTTTGTTTTGCCATATATCTAATGTAAAACATTAATTCTTCTCGATTCTTTTCTAAGATGATATTAATAAGTAAAAAAAAGATACTCACATGTGGAGAGACTCTTATATACAAAAAGTTTATTAGGGACTTCTATGAGACGAAAAAGAAAGTATGTTAGTTTTTAATCTGCATAAAAAGTGGAAGGACTTTTATGAACAAAAAGGAAGTATGTTGGTCTTTTAAGTGCAAAAAATGGAATGATTTTTATAAGAAAAAACAGAAAGTATTTTGGTTTTTTATGGCATTTGCCCTAAAATTTTTAAATATTTTGAAAATGGTTGTGAATAAAGGATAGTGGAAAACGTAATGATAAATGTATAAAAAATACTATGTAACTGGAAGGAGATAAAAGTAGTGTTTTTGGTGTAATTATAGGATGGAAATGGTGGGAGGGATGTTAATGCTTTAAGGATCTATTAACACACAGATTTATACTACAAGTCGTATAGGGTTTTGTTAATTCCTACACTAGACCATTTGGTCAAACCTAGTACACATTCACATTGGTCTTATTTATGCTACATATAACTCTATATGTGGCGTACATAAGACGGATTTGATTATGATGCGATCTTGTCTAGGCACATAAATAAAGGTATGTGACACATATAGGTCTATGCGTGGAGCATATGTTTGAAAATGCACTTTACAAAAAATGTCATGCAGATGGTTCTTCATCATATTACGTTCCTCAATATTGTGATTTCTCATTCATTGTTTGATCAATCGTCGGCTTCATTATTTATCCAACAAAATGTCATCGTTTTGGGACAACAACTATTTTTTTGGGCAATATTCTAATGAGTCATGGCTGCTTGAAACCGGCTTGGTAACATTTACTAACTTAACTTCCTTTTTGTTTTAGTTATTAAATATTTATAATACCGTTGTTTTAGGAGGAGCCTAGTGTTCCCGAGTCTAACTTGGAGGAGGAGGTTGTGTCCGGTGTTCATTTTGATCAAAACAGACCGTTCCTAGATTTGAACGAGCCTCTGCCTCCCCTGTTGATGAACCATATTATCTGGCACAAGACTATCTAGATGGCGCAGGATACAGTGGTGAGCCTCCGAACACACCACTGTATGATGATGAGAAACCCCTAACCCAGGCAATGCGTATAAAACTAACAGTGTATCACATTATTTATATGTGCAACAAAACTATCCGGATGGTGGAGGATATTATAGTGAGCCTCTTAACACACCACCATATAATGATGAGAAACCCCCTAACATGAATAATTCATATCAAACTAACAAGGCGTCACACTCATTTGGTTATCTGATACAATGATATATGTAGGTTTCTTAGTTAAATAATATATATTAAATTTAGAAATATAACAAAAAGGAATTTAAACAAGATTAATAGATATAAAATGTAACTTAACTGTATCCTTTTCATGTCTTTAAAAGAACTGATGGCTTGGGCACAAAGAAGGGCCAATGAGAACGCTTACATTATTATAACCTGACGATCAAAGAAACTTGGCGGAAGGATCGGGAGGGTATGACTTGAATGCGACCGTGGTGGTGAGCACCGTACTACAGCCACAATTAGAAAAGTCAGGAGCAAAAAAATCGGTTTCCCGTTTCTACTGATGGCGGTGCAGCATGCCACGTATTACATCTGAATGTTAGTAGTGTCGAAACCAGAACATAACCATGAACCTGCTGAGCATCTAGTGGGCCACACGTTTGTGTGAAGATTTTCTCCCCTATGAATACAAGTTAATAGAGCAGCTAACAGCTCAAAACATGGAGCCACACAACATTTTTCAAACGTTAAGGAAGCAGGACCCTAACAACGTACATATTCCGAAAGACGTACAAAATGCGGTGCAGAAGACTAGAGCCTCACAAAAAAATCGAAAGACTTTCATTCAGACACTGGAAAGCCTGCCATTGTCTAACCATTTCATTTATGAGACCCGAGATGAATTCGGAATGGGTGTCGTAACAAAGATTTTCTTTGTTCATCCCTACTCGTATGATATGTGGCGTACATTCCCACATGTGTTGTTGATTAGCGCGACGTACAATACAAACATGTACAACATGTCATTTGTCTAGCTTGTGGGTTTGAGGTCAATCGACAAGTCGTTTTATATCGCTCATGCGATCATTTGTAAAGAATATAAAGATAACTTCGTATGGGTGCTTGAAAGGATCAAGTCTATGTTGGATGACTGTATAGAGCCGCGTGTGATTGTAATGAATAGAGATCGGACCCTAATGAACGTGTGTGCTAAAGTATTGTTGAACATCTTGCAGGTTTCACATACAATAGAATATTATAAAACACTGCAAGCATTTGACTTGTTGGAAGTAGAGTTATCAAGGAAGCTAGTCGTGTTGCATGAACATCATGCATCATGTGGTTGCAAGATGTTGATTAGTTATGGGTTTGTCGTGTGCTTGTTGGCTAGATAACTACCTACGTACAGGTAATAAATGCTAAACATACAACCTTTTTTATGATTTAGAATGATATTATACAATTGCACCTATCTATGTACTAAGATTCATGTAGTTTCAGTTATGGCTTGTATATGCTTAACTAGAATATTTTGTTATATCATTCACACACATAAGACATTGCATTGATTTTATGTGCAGGTCGTAAGATTCAACTCGAAGACGTAGATGTGTTCTGATGGAAGCTTAACTTATTATCGTCTAAATTGACAGATAAGGAGGTCAATATGGCAGAAGAACTCAATATTTTGAGGCAACAATTAGAATCACACTCGTTGTTCAGAAAAAAGTTTGTTGGCGAATATTAAAGTGGTGTTGACCCCATCCAATACTAACAAGAAAGCACCGGCTGTATAACAAGATACACGCGGTCGTCCAACATTAAAGAAAGTATAGAAAAAGATAGACAACGCTGCGAGAAACAGCTTATTCGGTGAGGCAAGTAGCTCCTTAGCAGGTTCCCAACAAAGTAGGTATGATATTCCCCGGCACAGCTTATACGTACCATAACAGGACTCTTGTAAAACAGGTTTGGTCGTAAAGTCTCAAAACCTTAAAGTGTAATGAAGCCATTCAACGACATCTTAAAAGAAAGAGATACAAGATGCTCATGGGTTTCCATTGTGACAAACGGAAAAATAACCGGTAATTTCGTACAAATTAATCACTGTTTACATATTTAATTATGTGCATTACACTTAATTTTGTATGATTGAGTTATATAAAGTGTAGCAATCACAGGCCATGCAATTACATTTCATATCATATCGTTGTATTCGTCGCGTCGCGAAGCGATACAAACTATGTCCAAAACGTTGGTAAACAATGCGAGCACACTATTCATGCCAGGAGAGTTCCGGTACTCCCTAAAACGACTAAAACAGGGTATGAAAGCATATCCAAGGTAGCACTCATACAAAACCCTAAATGGGAAACAACTTGTGATCTTATAACTTTCTAGAAAAATGCATAAACACTAAAATTGTCCGATCCGAACCATGAAATAACAATGTTCAGCAAATAAATAGAAAAAATTCAGCATTATATGGTAAAAACAAGATTCATCAATGATGTTAAACACCATAAACAACATCAAGGATATTGAAAATACTATAAGACCCTTACTTATATTCAACAGTTTTCGTATGGTTTCGAACATAATTGTGTAATTACGTTTACACATACATTTGAAATACGGGTTCATTTAAACATTTTCATATTGAAACAACACAACATAATGTAAATGAGTTCGTCATTTAAAAAATGACGACGAAATATAGTGCGGAAGCTTGTATCTCGATTGTGTTCGGTTCTTCGTTAAGCTTGATCGTCATCCGGCATCTCGAGATATTCCTACATTTCATAAACCATGAAATGGTTAGTCATATGAACTTATAACGTGTTTAAATCAAGTCCATATATCAACACGAACAAGAAATTTTTTTTTAAAGGTTTGCCGTAAGCTACGGTTGGGTACCGTAGCTTACGGTACCCCCTTTCTGTCTGGAACAGCAGGTCTGAACCGTAAGTTATGGTTTAGGACCGTAACTTATGGTTCAGCCCAGTTTCAGCTTTTACACTTTCAGTCCCTGTTACGAAATCGTCCATAACTTCATCGTTTCTTATCCGTTTTACGACCCGTTTCTTCCTACGTGATCGTAATTTAATTCTCCATCGTATGGAGTTAAAACCCAACTTTGGAATTCAAAAAATTCTAGATTTCAAACTCTTGTCTTGAAATTCAATTATACGATTTTGACCCGTTTCATGATTTCTTAAATAACTTGTGTCTAAACCATTATAAAACCTTGAACTATTTGTTATCTTAAAATCCTTAGCTCCTGAACATAGCTTTTATGAATTATACAACTAGTACCCAAGCTATGCGATAATCCATTTTGACCCATTTAGGGAATTTAAACAATTAAGTATAAATCTCGCTCTTTTCTTTTCACACTTCACAATTCCACATTTAAAATATCTACTTATATTTTCGCTCTTTTCTTTTCACACTTCACAATTCCACATTTAAAATATCTACTTATATTTCAACACAAGTAATATTGTGGTGGATATACTATAATAAACCATCTATCCCGAATATTACCCTTCGGTTAGCCATTTTACAGAGAAGACTCATTTTAGGCGTTTAACCCGTGTAGGATTATGCCTATAAATTTTATGCCTATCTAAGGCTTACATTATCATGACACATGTTTCTAAACAACCCTTAAGGGTCGTTTGCCCGATTTATCCATCAAGGACGTTTTGGTCAACTTTAGTCTCTCCTTTTACGACGAAGGTCTTTCACCAAGATATTTGACCAACATTGCACGTTTAACTATAAATCTTATATACACCTTGCTTTTATTAGCCGCTACTTTATAGCCACACAATTATCCAATTGCTATTCACTCATGTGAAAATATAACTTGACAACCAAACATTAGTCGATATTGTCAAATGGTGTTATCATCACCATTTGACCCGTTTAGCCTAAATGACCAAACATTTATATTTATAAAAACATGGTAATTAATTACCAATTCACACATCCGACCCATTACAGATTTTACCGCAAGATCCTTTTTCATAAATTCTTTTTCTTACATATTTAACTTGTTTGGCTTACACCATGGGTATTCTTTTAACCTCAACTTACATTAGTCAACACTTGACTAAATTTTCATTTTACCCATTTTTTTCATTACTAGTTACACTTATAAGGTAACCTTAAAGAAAACTATTTAAATCGTTGTCATTTCATAACTAGATTACCGTTTCGCCCCTTTTACCATTTGCCATGGTTTTTATCATTTATCTTTTCGGAACCCATATTTCGGATATTACCTTTTTTCGTATTTATAGCTTATAAAACAAATGTGTATCCTACAAGAAGGTGTAAGCTTTACTTACATTGCATCCAAACTACACTTTCCTTCCATACTTGATTTGTTTGACCAGCTTCCTTCCCAAGATTCCACCTAGCTTGTTAAGCGTCAAACTATCATTCATCATTCACAAGCTGGCTACATTAATCATAGTTTAATACGATTATTCCACCTTACGCATTTTATATCAAAATTATTATTCATCATATTATTGATCAGTTTGACTTTTTAAAAGTCAACTTCCCATTAGCATATGAAATGCACAATCAAGTTCAACAAGTACTTTAGGCATTCCATTAGTTACCCGGTAGGCGTTATTTTTAGGCCACCGTTTTAACTAAAATTCCTACCAAGTTCATTGCATTTTCAACACTTCAACTAGTTCAAGCGATTATCAAAACTAGTTTATTCATTCCTTTCGCAAGAACTAAGAGTTCTCATCTATAAGTAAAACACGTTTTATCATATCACTAGCATTCATCTGAACACCTAATAGAATCAAGTTCTACATATCAACTAGTAGATACCATGATTTCAAACATCCATATATGTCACACCCTCAAAAATCCACTTGCAGGGTTTTACCGCGAGGCGCGTGACAAACCAGAATCACAGTCATTAGTCATACTGAAGGACCACTATATGAGTTTAAAAAAAATATTCATGTTTGCTCATTAATGAGAAAATATTGTTTATACAATTGAGTGGCGGAAGCGTAATAATTACAAAACCAAAATAGTTAATGTAATTTAAAGTTGTGTCTAAATATTTGATGAAATCAATGCGACACCATAAAGCATCCTAGTCCTGATGTGTGCTACCTTAGCAACCTGAGAAAACAGGTAAAAATCAAGTGTCAACAATTATGATGAGTGAGTTCACAGGTTTTAGTTTACATATATAAGATAAGTTGTTTCCACTGGTTCAAATCCCAAACCAGTATGTTATGATAGGTAACCCCTGATCTAAACCCGAATTAGAATGTTCAAGTTTCCCGATTCAAAACCTGAATCATGTTGTTATAAGTTGTTCCTGATTCAAAACCCGAATCGTGTTGCTATTAGTTGTTCCCGATTCAAAACCCGAACCGTGTTGCTATAAGTTGTTCCCGATTAAAAAACTGAACCGTGTTGTTATAAGTTGTTCTAGATTCAAAAACCGAACCGTGTTGTTATAAGTTGTTCCCGCTTCAAAACCCGAATCGTGTTGTTATAAGTTGTTCACAATTCCAAACCCCCCCCATGTTGTTATAAGTTGTTCACAATTCAAAACCCGAACCGTGTTGTTATATTGATTAGCAGTTTATGTTATATGTTTAGGTAGCTAACCTAGGTCATGTCAACAAAGTGTTCGATCCAAAGCTGACGTTGCTGCCCCTGTTGTGCCATGTCTATCACTAACCATGGCTAAGTGTTAGGCAAATTCTACACCCATGACCATCAACGCTCGGTCTAACTGGCGCGGCCAGTTCGAGTGGGGCTTGTCGGGCCCAGTAGTACTACTAAAAATTCCCTCGCTATAATCCAATACTACCAATAATATCTTGAATCTAATTGTTATGTCCATCAACTACGGAACACATTTAATGGTACCAGTTAGTCTTTGAGTGGATTATGAGAACTTCTATTGATAGTGAAAGTTTTTAACGAGGAATTCAAAGGTTAGGACAATTTATACACACACAAGGTTTCACAAGGATTCACATGCATCGCAAATTACTATTACGTGTGCACCCGTAATGATAAGTTGATTTGCATGCTCACCCGAGTTCGACCTATCTTGTGTCAAAATGTCCCTCGGATTAAATTGTCGAGTATTGTCAAAATGAGAAGGTCATCAAAAGCTTAGTTAATTAGCCAAATGTTGATCAACTAGGAGTTATATCAAAAAGAGAAATCTGGAATCGATTGACCTGAGGACTCACTCAAGTTGAAACACACCATGTGAATCCAATCCAACGAATTATAGATGTACAAATGTGCATGGAACAAACATGCACATAAATTACGACTTCGAGAGTTAAAACTGATTCATTAACATATGTTACTAGAAGCCGTCCGAGTTAGAAGAAAGTTCGCGTATGCAATGAGCATGGCGCTCCGACTTCATGGTCAATCCATCTTAAAAAAAATACATATATCAACCAAAGATGTGAATCAGGGTTCGGGAAAATAAAAGTGATGACATCTTAGTGTCAACGGATTTACGCAATAATGTGTGCAAGGGTCTACCCTAACGCAGGGTGCCTCAAGCGAGGCCCACGTGCTCAGGTTGACGGAAAGTAAAACTAGTGGGGCCGGGGTGTTGTTGGTAGGTGGATAAGGGACACGTTTTCGATGAACCAAACTCCCAAGAGATATGTGTCAATGTTGGATGTCGTCCCAATCATGGACTTGAGAAAACTCACCATACCCGATAGTACCATCGGTAGGCTCAAGCCGGTGATTTGTTCATTTATGTAGTGTAGGAAGAGGTAAAGATGATTGTGATGTGAGAAACTCCTCCAGAGGCTCCATCTCACGACCCTCGGACAGGATTAGATACTGGTTGTTGGCAATCCCACGAACGTCGCCACTAGGGATGAAGATACAAAGAGTTTGGGGTGTTCCTCGTTAGTAGAGGGTTAAGTGGATGATGTCGACATGCCCGCAATTTCAATGTAAGTTTTGATGCCATGTGCGTAGGCATATCATGTATGAGTGTTCTTGTATGTCATGTATAAGTGTCTGTGTTGGAGTATGACTAATGTAGTGTCTAAGGCTATAGACTAAGTCTACTCTCTAATGCAAACCTAGTTCACTATAACCATTGGCTCTGATACCAATCTGTCACACCCTCAAAAATCCACTTGTGGGGTTTTACCAAGAGGCGCGTGACAAACCACGATCACAGTCATTAGTCATACTGAAGGACCACTTTATGAGTTTAAAAAAATATTCCTGTTTGCTCATTAATGAGAAAATATTGTTTATACAATTGAGTGGCGGAAGCGTATTAATTACAAAACCAAAACAGTTAATGTAATTTAAAGTTGTGTCTAAATATTTGATGAAATCAATGCGACACCATAAAGCATCCTAGTCCTGATGTGTGCTACCTTAGCAACCTGAGAAAACATGTAAAAATCAAGTGTCAACAATTATGATGAATGAGTTCCCAGGTTTTAGTTTACAGATATAAGATAAGTTGTTTCCACTGGTTCAAATCCCAAACCAGTATGTTATGATAGGTAACCCCTGATCTAGACCCGAATTAGAATGTTCAAGTTTCCTGATTCAAAACCTGAATGGTGTTGCTATAAGTTGTTCCCGATTCAAAACCCGAATCGTGTTGCTATAAGTTGTTCCCGATCCAAAACCCGAATCCTGTTGCTATAAGTTGTTCCCGATTCAAAAACCAAACCGTGTTGTTATAAGTTGTTCCCGATTCAAAAACCAAACCGTGTTGTTATAAGTTGTTCCTGATTCAAAACCCGAATCGTATTGTTATAAGTTGTTCACAATTCAAAACCCAAACCGTGTTGTTATATTGATTAGCAGTTTATGTTATATGTTTAGGTAGCTAACCTAGGTCATGTCAACAAAGTGTTCGATCCGAAGCTGACATTGCGGTCCCTGTTATGCCAGGTCTATCACTAACCATGGCTAAGTGTTAGGCAAATTCTACACTCGTGACCATCAACTTTCGGTCTAACTGGCGCGACCAGTTCGAGTGGGCTTGTCTGGCCCAGTAGTACTACTAAAAATTCCCTAGCTGTAATCCAATACTAACGGCATCGTAAGTGTTAAGGGGACTGACATGTGACATATGCTTCTTTGTGACCATAACCGTATAACATAACTCTAAATAGAAAGCCGTTACTGTACCGTAATATATACCACCTATACATCGCTGTAATGTGTACATGTTTTCTCCCCCTGTGTTTTGTAAACGTTTAAAGAATAAGTGGCCGTGAACTCACCTTTGATTGCTCTGTTAGACTTTTAAAGGGATTAGAAGTTGAGTTAGGTCAATCACGTCCTAATACGATTACCACTTAGTTTATTAGTGTGTTCATTTAAGACACGAAACTCATACACGTACCAAGCAATCACGTTGACAACTTACACATATATATTCAACATATAATCATCCATGATCATACCACACAACAACTTAAATAACACTTTAGTTGACATCAAACAGGTTCGACCATTCTCAGATAGCACATACAAACATTTAGATGCACACATAACAACTTATTATGTTTCAGCTTAAGTGTCCAGAAGTGGTCTGTTTTCGGGAATTTTTATAAAATAGTTCCCATTTTCCAAAAATCACAATTAACTTACAAGATGTGTCAAACGGTCTGTAAAACTTTGTGTAAATTTTTCAAGCCCTAGTTCATTACCAATTATTAACAAAAAAATCATTTACTAGGCTGCAGTCAGATTCGTCACTTTCTGACTGCAGTCCATGGAAAAATTCATTTAAAAAATCATTACCTATCCGATTGATGAAATTCCAGTGGGAGATTTTCTGCGACACCTGTGTCCAACTACTGTACAAATTTCATGACCTAATTGTATCTAGATTATGAGATATGACACAGCAAACAACACGTAATTTCTGCAGAAAAAACACAGCTTCAGCTGCTGCACGAAATAATCCTTTTAGAATAGTAAACTACCTCAGAAAAGTGCAATTCCAGCGCCATTAGAAGCATTTTTCAAAAATGTACGTTTTAGACTTTAGGAAATCCATTTTTTGATATTTTACGACCTGTTTACAGCCAACTGAAGTTGGCTGTACATGCTAAGCAGCTTACAGTTTCGCACTTATATGATACTAGAACGAGTTTAAACGATCTACAACTTAGTAACACCATATATTAACAATTTTATCTATCAAATATCATATTGCATATTAAAATCACCACAAACCCTAGGTATATATTATCAATAATATCACAAAACGCAGGTTCAACTCATAACAATCGTCACTAACCTTGAAGCCGAACGAAAGAACTAGAGAAGGGGAGAGGTGCGATCGAGACAAAGGGGGCTGCCGTCGCGGCTACCGCTGCGCGCCGCCATGGTTGGCTGTGCTGTCTCTCACGGCTCTCGCTCTCTTTCCCTCTAGACTTGAAGATTGGTGTGTGTTTTGTAAGAGAAGCTAATGGGGGCTAGGGTTTGACAAAATGATGGGGAAGGGAGATAAATTGTTAATATAGTTAGGGTTTTAAGTGGGTGGGTTAGGTGGGTTGACTAGTGGGTGTACTGCATGTGAGAACCAGCTTCATGTCTTGGGTATCGTTTGCAATTTCTCGTTCATAAAAATAGTTTGATTATATTTATCAATTTAAATTAAAACGAATACATATAAAATATATATAATATATACCTACGTATAACAAAATAAGCGTAAAGAATTTGTAGTACAACGTCATCGTGATTGTCAATTAAACAATGTGTTCTCTCTTTATAAATCGTTATTATTTCCCAACAATAATCCATAATATTTCTACAGGTAATTTTCCGTAATTAACAAGGGTCGCAAATACGGGTTATCACATTCTCCCCATGTTACAGAAATTTCGTCCTC
Source organism: Scalesia atractyloides (assembly GCA_947069175.1). Taxonomy (NCBI): domain Eukaryota; kingdom Viridiplantae; phylum Streptophyta; class Magnoliopsida; order Asterales; family Asteraceae; genus Scalesia; species Scalesia atractyloides. The sequence goes on from CAMTDV010000030.1 coordinate 39,143,414, forward strand.
AAATTTAGGCTAAGGTATACTCCATACTACAGTTATGAGTTTGTGAATAACACGTTATTACGCGTTAATATACGTGGTTTCACATAAGTTTGCAAAATGAACATATAAGTCACATAACACATAAATTCCCATAATTTGTATTTATTTAATTGCCCGGGAATAGTATTTAGGCTGTTTGCTAATGTTTGAGTTTATACTCGTGTGTGATTCCGTAATTCCCCGAATTACCGTTACGCGAGTATTTGGGTAACAACCGACACACTTAGTTAACCCTAATCAAGTGTAATGAATAAATGATTGTTTGAGATAACAAAGTTCACGTTAACGGTGTTATCCTAAAAATGTCGGGTGTCACATCATCCCCTTGTTGAAAGAATTTTCATCCCGAAAATTTAGATTATGATATATTGCAAGTTCATTGCTAAAGGGAGCGTCAAGATATATGACGGTACAAGGAGATGAGTTAAACTCATAATACATGATCGAGATTATAGTTAATGCCAATGAGATTCAGTTGTTCATCTGAACCAATTACAAGCTATTATATATAGGCATAGACTAGTCAATTGCCGAAGCAACAAATCGATTTCAGGAAGAGTAGGTGCACATAAGTGCGACTTTCAAGAGTTACAGGGGTCGCCTATGATGTAAGTATACACGAAAAGAAATGGTGCGCTTTAAAGGTAGTACCATGTTATTGAATTCAGACGGTTTAGTTTCCTGTTCACAAGTAAGATGAAGTTTATAACTTACTCGATAAATAGACATAGCTATCTTCGTTGAAGTGATATTAATGTCAAGAATCTAGTAGACGAAACTACTATGGCTCCAAGAGAATGCAATACCTAGAATTACATTCGTACATAGGGATTTCAAATAGAGATTAAGTTAGATTAACAAAGGAAAAAAAACTAGTACATGTCAATTTGTACTTGGTCTTAAGTTGAAATACAAGTTGAGTTAGTGGCAGCTCAATAATCAAGAATGTCATAACAAGTTATGTCATGCACGAGAGATGCTCACAAGAGTTGGAACACCGGTGTGTCATACATTGGTATAATGTTGACTTGTGTATTTACCATATATGGCGCGGGGGGGGGGGGGGTGGGGCACAAAATATAGTTTTGGTGAGCTCAACACATTTGAATTTAAGTGACTTGTAAAAGGCAGTGATTTGTTATCATAGAGCGATCTGAATATTAAGTAGCCAACACTTCACATATTAAGTGTATCTAATAAGGTTACCTGAATGGACACGAATGTCATACGTCATAGACGAAGGGTCAACAAAATAAACCAAACTGGAATTGTGTTAAGGTAGTTTGTTAAAGGCCAAATTACTAAAATTCTAGTATCACGTGTGTTGAGAGCACCACCGGGAACTTACTCAACGTAACCAGGGTGGAAATAGTTCAAAGTGAGTGTCAGAAGGATTTGTTGTTATGAGGCATCGCTACCGAAGATCAGAAATGGTACAGTTACCACTACAAGATAACAGTGATGATGCCATCGTACGTAAGACTTCTAGAAAGGAATAATATTAATTGTATGAAACTGGTGATTTGGGTAGATTTATCAATGGATTGGATGAAAACTCAAGTCGGGCATTATGCCCTTTATTTCAAAATGTTAACGTCTCGACGCGTTCATACGGAGGGGAATGAGATTTTTGGTTAAAATTGATCATGACATTTTGGTTGTAGTAGATGGCCAGCTTTCGGTTGAAGAAGGATAAATACGAACAACGAAATAAATGAAGCAAGTATGGCAATTTCACACGGAAAGGGTGTTAACCTTGGCATATTTCACGAAAGTAGAAAAATTTATTTTATGTTCCTGCACTTGATTAACTTAAGTATGGCTACTTGCTCCTCGAGTAACGTTCATAGAAAGTGATTTAGCCATGCGAGGATTAGCATATAACAAGGTCAGTGAAAACTATGACATTGATTTTTGCACAACAAGATAATACCTGAAGAATATACCAAGCCGCGATTATCATCAATCCGTTCTTCATAATTGTTTTAGAATCACTAGGGAGACAGTAAATCTGATGATGTGGATGTAGTTGGTCTCACACAAGCGTTATAAATAGAAATAAAATAACACTGCTAGTCATTGGAAGCGCTAAATTGAAGGTGTTGACGCAAAGAGAGTTATGTAGCAAAGTAATGGTTCGTTGAATTCGTAGTGCTCCAGTTCAATTGTAGCATTCTCCACAGTCGTCGAGCTTATCCACATGTGAATAAGAATGGATTTACTAAAATCCATGTATGAATTTGAGTGTGTAATTAGTCGAACATGTAGGAAACCAAGTTTGAAGGGTTGACTAAAACGTGTGTATTACGAACATCACATACGTTGCCATGAAATTTCATTACAAGGGCGGGAAAATATATTCAAAAAATAGTATGGTCATAATAATAATACATCACCATCTTCAAAGTCCAAAAAGTGATCACCAAGGATCAAAAAGACAAGTTCACCAAGTTCTTTAAAAATTTGAGCACACATTTGATGGGAGTTTATGCATAAAGTTTCAAAGATGTAGTGCGACAACGACCATGGAGTGAGAGCTGCATCTACATCAACAACAATAACTAACTGTCGCATTAAACGGTAAGCATCCACCAGTGCATCAGCTAGGGGTAGACTAGCTTAGAAGGGAAAATTGTTATGGAATAATGAATCTAGCAATACAAGGGTAAGATTATTTTGTAGACCATCACTTTCATCTGGGTGTTGATAAACTTGTATCTCTGTCTTCCAATGTTCTTGAGATGATGGAACCGTTTTGTGGAAATATGCTCGCAAAGTTAGGTATGCGGGGACGTAAATCAGGTTAGACTAAAGATTAGTCAAAAGACACAGAATAATAGGGTCAAAGGAAATTTTCTGGTTAAGCGTATGGGATAAAGTGTAAACGTACGAGAGATTCTTCAGATTTCGTTTATGTGCTGTGCTGAAAGGTTTACACTAAAATTCTGGTAGGGTTTCTGGGGGGAATCTTAGTTTCACTAAGACTCTTACATGAGTAAAATAAAATAGAAAAGATAATAATGACAATAATAGTAATATTGAGGGATTCCATTCACGATAGCTTAATGTGCCCGATAATATCTTGAATTTAATTGTTGTCTCCATCAACTACTGAACACATTTAATGGTACCAGTTAGTCGTTGAGTGGATTATGAGAACTTCTACCGATAATGAAAGTTTTTAACGAGGAATTCAAAGGTTAGGACAATTTATACACACACAAGGTTTCACAAGGATTCACATGCATCGCAAATTACTATTACGTGTGCACCCGTAATGATAAGTTGATTTGCATGCTCACCCGAGTTCGACCAATGTCCCTCGGATTAAATTGTCGAGTATTGTCAAAATGAGAAGGTCATCAAAAGCTTAGTTAATTAGCCAAATGTTGATCAACTAGGAGTTATATCAAAAAGAGAAATCTGGAATCGATTGACCTGAGGACTCACTCAAGTTGAAACACACCATGTGAATCCAATCCAACGGATTATAGATGTAAAAGTGCGCATGGAACAAACATGCACATAAATTATGACTTCGAGAGTTAAAACTGATTCATTAACATATGTTACTGGCAAGCCGTCCGAGTTAGAAGAAAGTTCGAGTATGCAATGAGCATGGCGCTCCGACTTCATGGTCTATCCATCTTCAAAAAAAATATATCAACCAAAGATGTGAATCAGGGTTCGGGAAAATAAAAATGATGACATATTAGTGTCAACGGATTTACGCAATAATGTGTGCAAGGGTCTGCCCTAACGCAGGGTGCCTCAAGCGAGGCCCACGTGCTCAGGTTGACGGAAAGTAAAACTAGTGGGGCCGGGGTGTTGTTGGTAGGTGGATAAGGGACACGTTTTCGATGAACCAAACTCCCAAGAGATATGTGTCAATGTTGGATGTCGTCCCAATCATGGACTTGAGAAAGCTCACCATACCCGATAGTACCATCGGTAGGCTCAAGCCGGTGATTTGTTCATTTATGTAGTGTAGGAAGAGGTAAAGATGATTGTGATGTGAGAAACTCCTCCAGAGGCTCCGTCTCACGGCCCTCAGACAGGATTAGATACTGGTTGTTGGCAATCCCACGAACGTCGCCACTAGGGATGAAGATACAAAGAGTTTGGTGTGTTCCTCGTTAGTAGAGGGTTAAGTGGATGATGTCGACATGCCCGCAATTTCAATGTAAGTTTTGATGCCATGTGCATAGGCATATCATGTATGAGTGTTCTTGTATGTCATGTATAAGTGTCTGTGTTGGTGTATGACTAATGTAGTGTCTAAGGCTATAGACTAAGTCTACTCTCTAATGCAAACCTAGTTCACTATAACCATTGGCTCTGATACCAATCTATCACACCCTCAAAAATCCACTTGCGGGGTTTTACTGAGAGGCGCGTGACAAACCAGGATCACAGTCATTAGTCATACTGAAGGACCACTATATGAGTTTAAAAAAATATTCCTGTTTGCTCATTAATGAGAAAATATTGTTTGTACAATTGAGTGGCGGAAGCGTAATAATTACAAAACCAAAACAGTTAATGTAATTTAAAGTTGTGTCTAAATATTTGATGAAATCAATGCGACACCATAAAGCATCCTAGTCCTGATGTGTGCTACCTTAGCAACCTGAGAAAACATGTAAAAATCAAGTGTCAACAATTATGATGAGTGAGTTCACAGGTTTTAGTTTACAGATATAAGATAAGTTGTTTCCACTGGTTCAAATCCCAAACTAGTATGTTATGATAGGTAACCCCTGATCTAGACCCGAATTAGAATGTTCAAGTTTCCCGATTCATAACCTGAATGGTGTTGCTATAAGTTGTTCCCGATTCAAAACCCGAATCGTGTTGCTATAAGTTGTTCCCGATTCAAAACCCGAATCCTGTTGCTATAAGTTGTTCCCGATTCAAAAACCGAACCGTGTTGTTATAAGTTGTTCCCGATTCAGAAACCGAACCGTGTTGTTATAAGTTGTTCCTGATTCAAAACCCGAATCGTATTGTTATAAGTTGTTCACAATTCAAAACACAAACCGTGTTGTTATAAGTTGTTCACAATTCAAAACCCGAACCGTGTTGTTATATTGATTAGCAGTTTATGTTATATCTTTAGGTAGCTAACCTAGGTCATGTCAACAGAGTGTTCGATCCGAAGCTGACATTGCTGCCCCTGTTGTGCCAGGTCTATCACTAACCATGGCTAAGTGTTAGGCAAATTCTACACAAGTGACCATCAACGTTCGGTCTAACTGGCGCGACCAGTTCGAGTGGGGCTTGTCGGGCCCAGTAGTACTACTAAAAATTCCCTCGCTGTAATCCAATACTAACGGCATCGTAAGTGTTAAGGGGACTGACATGTGACATATGCTTCCATGTGTCCATAACCGTATAACATAACTCTAAATAGAAAGACGTTACTGTACCGTAATATATACCACCTATACATCACTGTAACGTGTACATGTTTTCTCCCCCTGTGTTTTGTAAACGTTTAAAGAATAAGGGGTCGTGAACTCACCTTTGATTGCTCGGTTAGACTTTTAAAGGGATTAGAAGTTGAGTTAGGTCAATCACGTCCTAATACAATTACCACTTAGTTTATTAGTGTGTTCATTTAAGGCACGAAACTCATACACGTATCTAACACGTATTAAGCAATCAAGTTGACAACTTACACATATATATTCAACATATAATCATCCATGATCATAGCACACAACAACTTAAATAACACTTTAGTTGACATCAAACAGGTTCGACCATTCTCAGACAGCACATACAAACATTTAGATGCACACATAACAACTTATTATGTTTCAGCTTAAGTGTCCAGAAGTGGTCTGTTTTCGGGAATTTTTATAAAATAGTTCCCATTTTCCAAAAATCCCAATTAACAACAAAATGTGTCAAATGGTCTGTAAAACTTTGTGTAAATTTTTCAAGCCCTAATTCATTACCAATTATTAATAAAAAAATCATTTACTAGGTTGCAGTCAGATTTGTCACTTTCTGACTGCAGTCCACGGAAAAATTCATTTAAAAAATCATTAGCTATCCGATTGACGAAATTCCAGTGGGAGATTTTCGGCGACACCTATGTCCAACTATTGTACAAGTTTCATGACCTAATTCTATCCAGATTACGAGATATGACACAACAAACAACACGTAATTTCTGCAGAAAAATGCAGCTTCAACTGCTGCACGAAATAATTCTTTTAAAATAGTAAACGACCTCAGAAAAATGCAATTCCAGCGCCATTAGAAGCGTTTTTCAAAAATGTACATTTTAGACTTCAGAATATCCATTTTTAGATAATTTACAACCTGTTTACAGCCAACTGAAATTGGCTGTACATGCTAATCAGCTTACAGTTTCGCACTTATATGATACTAGAACGAGTTTAAACGATCATACAACTTAGTAACACCATATATTAACAATTTTATCTATCAAATATCATACTGCATATTAAAATCACCACAAACCCTTGGTATATATTATCAATAATATTACAAAACGCAGGTTCAACCCATAACAATCGTCACTAACCTTGAAGCCGAATGAAAGAACTAGAGAAGGGGAGAGGTGCGATCGAGAGAAAAAGGGACTGCCGTCGCGGCTACCGTTGCGCGCCGCCATGGTTGGTTGTCCTCTCTCTCACGGCTCTCGCTCTCTTTCCCTCTAGACTTGCAGATTGGTGTTTGTTTTGTGAGTGAAGCTAATGGGGGCTAGAGTTTGACAAAATGATGGGGAAGGGAGATAAAGTGTTTATATAGTTAGGGTTTTGAGTGGGTTGGTTAGGTGGGTTGACTAGTGGGTGTACTGCGTGTGAGAACCAGCTTCATGTCTTGGGTATCGTTTGCAATTTCTCGTTCATAAAAATAGTTATAACGTTCAGATTATATTTATCAATTTAAATTAAAACGAATACATATAACATATATATAATATATACATACGTATAACAAAATAAGCGTAAAGAATTTGTAGTACAACGTCATCCTGATTGTCAATTAAACAATATGTTCGCTCTTTATAAATCGTTATTATTTCCCAACAATAATCCATAATATTTCTACAGGTAATTTTCCGTAATTAACCAGGGTCGCAAATACGGGTTATCACAATATACATGAATAAAATCACCAATTTCATCATAACATACTTAACTCATTTCATAGCAACTATGAACATATGCTTAAACTCATAATTTGTTTAAGTATTTTCCCTAATACTACCATGCATGATGGTTTTAAACATGATAATATCATAAACTTTAACATATCATCAAAACCCACTTGATAATCTACTTGTTCATCACTTAGAAGTAACCTTACATCAAGTACTTCGTAATTTCATCATATCTAACGAAATTAGGCATACATAAACATCTAATTTTATTGTTGGATCATAATCCAGCAATTTATTTGCAAGTAACCTACTTCTCTCGAATTTCAACTTTAACCAATCTGGGTTTTACGACATACCTTATGATCCCCTTGACTTGGTGATTGATGTGTGCAAAATACAACATATAAATTACATCAAATGAGGCATGAAACTAAACCTTTTTAGTACTAATGTTGGGAAAAACACGTTTCTTTGTTCCTTTTGTATTTTTACGATAAAAATAGCTTAAAAGAATAAAAGAAACAAATAAGCAGCCAAAACCAACACAAATACGAAAAGAAGGAATAACGAGCCATGCCCGATCCCTCAGCAACACCCCAAAGACAAAAACAAGATAACAGAAGATGACCGCGGACCGTGCCCAGCCAAACACGGGGTGTGGTTAGACCTTGCACTTCAAGACAAAACCTGCAGAAGCTTCTACGCCCACCACGGGGTCGTGCCCAGGCCAACATAGGGCATGGTCAACTATAAGATTTGCAGAATCCAGATAGTACAACTTACAGTTTACCACGGGGCCGTGCCTATAGGCCACGGGGTCGTGTGGGGCCCTCTACTATCAGATGCAATAACTGAAGGAAGAGAAGATGGATGGTCACGGGCCGTGCCCACTGGACACGGGGCCATGGCCGGGCTACTGTTTTGGACTATAAATAGGGGTGCTTGGTTCACTTCAAAGGCATCCCGTGGCAAACCACTGCTCTCTAACTTTGCCACCACTCCACCACCACTACAACACCAACACCCACCACCATCATCCATCAATCATCTTTAGAGTGTGTAGTAGTCTCGGGATCCAAGATAGATTGTAAAGGTTCTTGTCAAACAAAGGCCATGCTTGGCTAAATTCCTTACATCACTTGGTGAAGACTAATCTTATATGTATTACTTTTAGTTTTTAATCTTTCCGCACCTTTTAATTGGGTATGTATTAATGACTTTAATAACTAGTTTCTTATGTTGAAAGTGAATTTTCCTAACCATTTCTTCATGATGTCATTGATTTGCTCATTCGTGTCTTTACGATCAATATAAAGCGCGTTAACTACTTGGAAGGGGGTTAGAAGGGTGGTTTGGTAAAGTTCTTGTCTCGTTCAGTGTATAGATCCTGCGAGGACTTTGTTCAAGCTTACTAGGGCCTCCCTCAATGCTCTATGGGTATTGGATGGCGGGGGCGCGAATAGCTTGAACCCCTCATATGTAAACTACTATTAATACTTTAAACCCGCTTCTTAGGATTGTATCCTTGCTGACTCAAACCACTTTGCCGAGAGTAACGTCACCTTGAAAAGAGGGACCTACCACTTTTCGCATTAATAACTTATTTAATTGTCTTCCAATATTCCGACCATTTGGGATTGTATCACTGCTGACTCAAACCACTGGGTTGAGGGTAACGTTACCTTCAAAAAGGGGGCCTACTAATATAACTAAGATTATCTCTTAAAAAGTCCGAAAGTGCAGAAACTATCAAAGGCTACATAAAAGAGAAGTTGGATCCAAGTGATTCTATCTTGTCTATTTGTATTTCATTTTATTTATTTTTGTTTTTATTTATTTTTATGTTTCAAAACTTTTATCCAAATTTAGATTGATAAGACGCTGACGATAAACCGGTACTAAAAGCTCTTGTGTCCTTGGACGACCTCGGTATCTTACCAACACTATACTACGCTCACGATGGGTGCACTTGCCCAAGTGTGTGTTTAGTGTTAGTACAATATCGTGTTTTATAAATTTAAAACTTGAATAATGCGTAAAAAGGGCTCAAAAATATTAATAAAAATATAATACACTCAACACACACCAAGTTTTTGGCTCCGTTGCCGGGGACACAAGGATTTAAAAAAAAGTTTAAAGTCAGCGGCCTAATTAACTTTAACGTTTTTTTTTCATTTTTAGGAATTTTTTTTCAGTTTTTAGCAAAATCTGCACTTTCTGCAGACTTTCAGCATGGGCCGTGCCCGGTCAGACACGAAGCCGTGCCCGCCATCATTACTTGCAGTTTCATTTTCTGAGTGACAGAAGAGTGACCACGGGCCATGGCGGTGCCCCACGGGGCCGTCCCCAGCTCCCCTGTAACAGGGATCCAGAAAATTGTTAACTGTATTCTCGAACACGAGCCGTGGCCATTAACCACGCGGCCATGGTAAAGTAATTGACCAACATTTCTTTTTTTTTAATCGCATAACTTCGAACTCACTTGCAGAACCTAAAATCTCTAAGCAGTGCATGAGCTCTAGTTCCCATAAAGACATAAAAGAACCTCTAGACGAACCCGAACGCTTTCTAAGAAAAAGACTAAAAGCCAAGAATAAAGAGAAGCTTCGGGGTTCCAATTCCAATGGCGGATAAATGTACCTTAATGGATTACCTACGGCCTACGGTCGGTAATCTCGGGGCCGCAATCAATGCGCTGAACGTCAATGCCAACAACTTCGAACTACGGCCACATTTGATTCAAATGCTCCAAAATTCCGCCACATTTCACGGCCTTCCCGATGAAAATCCCCATTTATATATTACCAACTTTTTGGAAATATGTGACACCTTCCGGATCAACAGAGCATCAAACTACGTCATCTGCCTCCGCATGTTCCCATTTTCACTAAAAGACCAAGCTAAGGCTTGGCTGAACAACCTCCTAAGTGGTTCGGTAAACACTTGGGATGAACTTGCCCAAAAGTTTTTATACAAATATTTCCCGCCATCTAAAACCGCTAAATTAATGACATAAATAAACACTTATTCACAAGAAGACGGGGAATCTTTGTATGAAACTTGGGAAAGGTACAAGGAGCTATTGAGGAAATGCCCTCACCATGGTCTTGCAGTATGGCAACAAGTATCCACTTTCGATAATGGTTTGTTGCCACACACGAGACAAACACTCGACTCAAGCTTCGGGGGACTCCTGGATAATAGACGCCCAATTGAAATTTACAATCAAATTGAGGAAATTGCTCAAAACAATTTTCAATGGCACACCCCCAAGGTTCAAAATCTTGCCCTGGGTGCCCACAAGGTTGATGAAAGCACCTCTTTACAAGCCCAAATCGAGGCCTTATTCTTAAAAAAATAGAAATGACAAAAACTGCCTTGGTTATGGCTTGTGAAGGGTGTGGTCGGCCACATGAAAATTGGAGTTGTATGAAAGAAATGGAAGATCGAATGGAAATGGTAAACTACATAGATAATCGACCTAGACCATCGGGTCCCCCTACAGGTACCTACAACCAAGGGTGGCGAAACCATCCTAACCTTGGTTGGAGGGAACCAGGGAATAGTAGTAACCAACAAAATCAAAACCAAAGACCTAACTTTCAACAACAACCAAGAAATGAATCACAAAATTTCTCTCAACAACAAGGAGGTCGGGAGAGGCTTAAAGATCTCATCACACGCCTCATGTCCGACACCGATAAAAGATATTCGGATCGGTTCTCACAAACGGACTCCGATATAAGAAACCAGCGTGCTAGCATTCAAAACACTGAAAAACAACTAAGCCATCTAGCCCAAAGTTTCTCCAAAAGACCACAAGGCGCGTTACCCGACAATACTGAAACCAATCCAAAGGCGCAAGTACACATCATAACATTAAGAAACCGGAAAGTAGGTCCCGAGGTAATAGCACCACCATCCGTCAACAACAATCCACCCGAACAAAGCACGAACCAACTTCCAAACCACCAAGAAACCACTATCCCACAAAATCCCAAACCAACAAAAAACCCCTCGGTACCCTACCCTGGTCGTTTGCTTTGCCAAAAGACCGATGAGCAATTCACAAAGTTCATAAACCTCCTAAAACAATTGCATATCAATCTTCCATTTGTAGAAATCCTCACTCAAATGCCAAAATACTCAAAATTCATGAGAGACTTCCTCACCCACAAACGAAAGATTGAAACACTACAATTGGTCAACTTAAATGAAGAATGCTCAGCCGTGCTCCTCAACAAGCTCCCCCAAAAGAAGATCAACCCCGGAAGTTTCACTATTCCTTGCTCCATTGGAGAATCACCTATAAGAAATGCATTAGCCGACCTTGGGGCTAGCATCAATCTTATGCCCGCATCAATTTTGACTGACTCAGGCTAGGAAAACTAAGCCCCACAAAAATGAGCATACAACTCGCTGATAGGTCGGTCAAACATCCAAAGGTGTCACCGAGAATCTCTTGGTAAAAGTCGGAGAACTTATCTTCCCTGCCGGATTTTTCATACTCGACATGGAAGAAGATCTCGAAGTTCCGCTCATTTTAGGAAGACCATTCCTTGCCACCGCTCGAGCCATGGTGGACATGAGTGACGGAAAACTAACCTTGAGGGTGGGAGACAAGGAGATGAAGTTCGAGGTAGGAAAGAGAGTAGAGGATGAACCGGTCAACTACTTGGATGTCATAGACTCAAGTTTGGATGACGCTCTCTGACGACGCAACGGGGGATGCGAGACATCCCCCTCGGGTAACATATGACATGTTTTGGGTCTATCCAATGACCCTTATAAACGTGGCACACCACGAGGCAATCCGCGGAACTATCTTTAGTATTGATTTAGTTTAACGTTTATGTCTTCTAGTTTAGTCTTACTTTTTCAGGAATAAAACACACTCGAAAAGATGAAAACTGCCAAAGGGACATCCAAACCACACCCCATGCACGTAAACAGTACCTTTCGACAACATTTTCAGCTTCTCAGCATGTGCAGCATGGGGTCGTGCTCAACCAACACGCCCCGTGCCCAAGTTCTACAGCAAAATACTTTCAAACATGTAACTGACCACGAGCCATGTTTAAAGGCCACGCCCCGTGGTCAATCAACTGTAAACAATTGATACTGGCACTCTAGATACGGGTCCGTGCCCGGACCACACGGGCCCGTGGCAAGATGCCCAGTATCACAAATCTTGTTTTTAACACGCTTTCACGCATTCGAATCAACCGAAAATTTTATTTTTTGACACATTGAGGACAATGTGTAAATTAAGTGTGGGGGGGGGAGCTAACACTTCGAATCTAGCAAGTCCTAATAACAAGCCTTAGACAAAACTCTATTGGAACCGCTAATCACCCAAAATCTTTTTCAAAATTTTTCATTTTTTTTACTTGTCTTTGTTTAAATTGGGAATAACAAGTTCTAAAAAGTTAAGTTTTTACGAATTTACAACCGATAGCGTCGTGATAAAAAGAACCAAATAAGAAAATTATAATAAGGGCATGACAAATCTTTTTAAAATTTGATTATACATGCTTGTTCACATTATAAACCCATTCCCACATTAAGTGAGTTTTGAGCCTTTATCGAGCATACATTTATACATCTTTAAAATAAATGCTTATTTTCGTTTCTTGTGTGAATAGCCGCTTGGTTCTTACGACTCTAGAACTTGCCAAGACGATACATTTCCGGTCCTTACCAACTTAAACCCAAGTAAGTAAATGATGGAGGCATTAGGACTAACCCATTTTTCATTCAAAACCATTGTTTTCCCTTCCTTTTACCCCACTACAAAAAAAAATCCCCCTAGTTAACCCCTTTGAGCCTAAACCCTTTCGTTTTAAACACGCAAAACAAACACCTTCTACCCACTAAAACCATTTTTCTATTCAAACCCAATTGTTTTAGTAAAAAGCTTGGTTATCTTGTGACAAAAAAACCCCAATAACCAAACAAGTTCCTTCAAAAATCTTGTTTGAAGATGCTTAGTCCAAATAAATGTCACAAAAACAAAAAGTTTTACCATAACCGACGCTTTTTACGCTTTTTCATCACTTTACTAACCACTAACCCAAAAATCAACTACCCCTAGCCCAAGCCTAACCCTTTTCAAAGTTCTCTTGATATTTACAAAGGTTTATAGTTAAAAAAAAGTAGGTTTGATCGCTTGGCAAACATATGGTAGAAGTAAGTTCCAAACCGGAATCGAGTGTTGTCACAAAAATACATCTTCGGGCGAGTGTTGAGTGATCTCTTGTGAGGTACGTGAACTTGTAAATAAATAGAATTAAAAAAAGGCATGTCATGCCTAAATAAATATTTTTCTTAAAAGTGTGCTAAATAAATCATGACGAATAGAATTGTAAATAAAATAAAAAAAAATTAAAATAAAGATCTTGGATTCCTGACACTCAAAGACAAGACACAAAACCTCTTCTCTACCAATTCCATTTAGGTGTGTAAACCACATTTATAAAGAGTTTGACTTGCGGACAAGCAAAGATTCAAGTGTGGGGATATTTGATGTGTGAAAAATACAACATATAAATTACATCAAATGAGGCATAAAACTAAACTTTTTTTAGTACTAATGTTGGGAAAATCACGTTTCTTTGTTCCTTATGTATTTTCAGGATAAAAAGAGCTTAAAGAATAAAAGAAGCAAATAAGTAGCCAAAACCAACATAAATACAAAAAGAAGGAATAGCAAGCCATGCCCGATCCCTCAGCAACACCCCAAAGACAAAAACAAGATAACAGAAGATGACCACGGGTCGTGCCCAGCCATACACGGGGCGTGGTCAGACCTTCCACTTCAAGACAAAACCTACCGAAGCTTCTATGCCCACCACGGGGCCGTGCCCAGGCCAACATGGGGCGTGGTCAACTATAAGATTTGCAGAATTCAGATAGTACAGCGAATAGTTGACCACGGGGCCGTGCCCAGAGGCCACGAGGTCATGTGGGGCCCGCTACTGTCAGATGCAATAAATGAAGGAAGAGAAGATGGACGGCCACGGGCCATGCCCACTGGACACGGGGCCGTGGCCGGGCTATTGTTTTGGACTATAAATAGGGTGCTTGGTTCACTTCAAAGGCATCCATTGGCAAACCACTTTTCTCTCACTTTGCCACCACTCCACCACCACTACAACACCAAACACCCACCACCATCATCCATCAATCATCTTTAGAGTGTGTAGTAGTCTCGGGATCCAAGATAGATTGTAAAGGTTCTTGTCAAACAAAGGCCATGTTTGGCTAAATTCCTTACATCACTTGGTGAAGACTAATCTTATATGTATTACTTTTAGTTTTTAATCTTTCGGCACCTTTTAATTAGGCATGTATTCATGACTTTAATAACTAGTTTCTTATGTTGGAAGTGAATTTTCCTAACCATTTCTTCATGTGTCATTGATTTGCTCATCCGTGTCTTTACGGTCTATAAAAAGTTTGTTAACTACTTGGAAGGGGGTTAGAATGGTGGTTTGGTAAAGTTTTTGTCTCGTTCAGTGTATAGATCCTGCGAGGACATGGTTCAAGCTTACTAGGGCCTCCTTTAATGCTCTATGGGTATTGGATGGCAGGGGCACAAATAGCTTAAACCCCTCATATGTAAAATACTAGTAATACTTTAAACCGGCTTCTTGGGATTGTATGCCGAGGGTAACGTCACCTTGAAAAGACGGGCCTACCACTTTTCGCATTAATAACTTATTTAATTGTCTTCCAATATTCCGACCCTTAGGGATCGTATCCCTGCTGACTCAAACCCCTGGGTTGAGGGTAACACACCTTCAAAAGAGGGGCTTACTACTATAACTAAAATAATCTCTTCAAAAGTCTAAAACTGCAAAAACTATCAAAGGATACATAAAAGAGAAGTTGGATCCAAATGATTCTATCTTGTCTATTTGTATTTCATTTTATTTATTTTTGTTTTCATTCATTTTTATGTTTCAAAACTTTTATCCAAATTTAGATTGATTAGACGTTGATAATTAACCGGTACTAAAAGCTCTTGTGTCCTTGGACGACCTCGGTATATTACCAACGCTATACTACGCTCACGGTGGGTGCACTTGCCCAAGTGTGTATTTAGTGTTAGTACAATATCGTGTTTTATAAATTTAAAACTTGAATAATGTGTAAAAGGGCTCAAAAATATAAATAAAATATAATACGGTCAACACACACCAGTGATCGTTTATATACGTTCGTGCTTCAATTCGGGTCTTGAATTGAACTTCAATTTTGGGTTTTGAACTTGAACAAGGGTTTCACCCCCTTGTTTCTTTCTCCTGGCCTTACGCACACACACACTTAATGTGTGTGTTGTGTCTAATTTTTGTTTTTAATAAAACTAATTTACCTATTGCCCATATTAGTCCCTCATGTTTCATTTTGATCAAAAGAACTTATAACACATAGTTTATCACTTAATTACGCATTATTAACTAGGTTAATTATTCCTAGTTAACTTAGTGGGTTTAGGGAGTTGTAGCCCGTTTTATTTTTAGACCCGTTAACTTGGGCCTCTTATAAACTTTGTCTTCTCAAAGCGTTTATTCTTCTTTTTAATTAACACTGGGGTTACTTATTTAAATCCTAATATTTACCGGGTTAATTTTTTTACCACTAACGGCATTTCACCCGTTCATTATTATTAACGTGGTTTGACTATCAAACCCGTTTTCGGGGTGTTACAAGTCTACCCCCTTAAAGAGGTTTCATCCCTGAAACCTTATTTACATAGTTCATTGGTTTAAACCAAACGAACTTAGTTTCATTTTTCATTTTTAAGGCATTCATTCTTTCATGTGTAAGTCCTTACGGGCCGTAACTTTCATCTTGTATTTCTTATCTTTGTCGCCAATTTGACCGAGTTGTCATTTGGCCATTCGGTCGTATTAGTCTGTCAACATATTTACTCCACGCTAATCTTATATTGACAAGCGCTTTGTATAAGTCATAACACTATTTTGACTTTGAGTGGGTTTTTTTTACCGGCTAGACTATTAGTCACCGTCATTTCATACCCCCTCACATGGGTATACCATATTGCCATCTCCGGCGAATTGCGTGTTTATAATTTCCTAACCATATCATACTACTTATGTTTGTTAAAACGTTGTTTTTGGCTAAAAATTGGATTTTTAGTTTAACGTTTTCTCTTTGTTTTATGTCATTTACTCATATCAAAGAATCTACGTCCAAGGATTTATTCCTTTCCGTTATTATTTTACACGGGGAATCGTAATCAGTTCCCACGCTTTACCCCAAGTGACCTGTAGGTTCTTTCACTTAGCCTTATAGGGCTATTTCTTTAGGCTTTCACCCCTTTTTTATGAGGCCCCTAAAGTTTATTTCTTTCTATTCGTGACCCGGGGTCATTTTGGTCCCGTAGACCTTAACACTGCTTATAATCCCGAATGTTATGACGATCCTGTATATTCATCTTTTACTCGTGTCATTATTAATATATATATATATATATATATATATATATATATATATATATATATATGTATGTATGTATATAATGTCAAGGCACCCCTTGTTATGTTTGGAATCATATATTCTCGCTTTTGAAATTCATTTGACCTCGAACATAGTCTATGGCTACATTCATTTTCTTTTTGGACAATTCTTCCGACTCTATGACTTCTTACGTCATTTACGCGTCGGTTTGTTCTCCGCTTACCCCTATCCGGTTCATACCTATATTTCTTTACAACCCGTTACCCGATTCTTTTATCTTTAGTGTTCTTTTTAACGCTCCCGTTGCCCGGTTTGCGTTTTCCTTGGTATATTCTCTCACGACCCATTACATAGGTTTATTAATATTTTGCGCTCCTATTTTTCATTTTGCGCTTACTTACACTATTACGCGTTATACTTTATTTGACCCGTTTGACTTGTTCGTGTGAAATTTTATTACTTATGACAGTCAGACTTTATTCTTTATTCTCCCCGTTCAACCTCGATATAGTTGAACTATTTATCAAAATTTCTGTTTGCAAAATTTTATCTTCTTTTTTTGATCATAACTCATAATTCGAGTCTTTTGAGTTTTAATTCGCGTTCCCATCTCTTGGTTTACGCATATATTTGGAATCTCACCCATCTATCGGGTATTTTTACCGAAGTCCTTATCAAAGCAACCATTCTGGTATGCATTAAGACTTCGTTTTGGCTTATTCAGTTATCTTAGCGAAATCCGTCGCTTTTATTTGACCAAGTCCTTTTTCTTCATTCAATCTGTTTGATTTGTTCGTGTGAATTCCATCACTTATGAACAATCAGACTTTATCTAAATTCCCTAATATTCTCATTAGTCGGTTTGTATTTCATTTACATTGATCCTTGTCCCTTCTCCCGGGCTCATTATTCTAATGTAATACGCTTCCGTTACCCGGTTTGCGTTTACATTTATTATCAAGCAAATTATGCTTATTTGATCCATTTGGGTACCTTTTTAATTCGTCCCATTCGTCCACTACATCAGAGGTAAAGGCGTTCATTATAAGAAGTTCATGGTATCGTGTATTCACTACTTACTTGCCAAGAGTAAACGATCAACACATGCTACACATGACCTTTTTATAATTTTCACATCACGCCCCATGTAAGTAACGTCTTTATTCATTTCCATATTCATGAATTCATTCGGTAAAGCTTTATTTAATTGTCATATAACAATCCTTAGTTTTACCTGTTTTATTCTTGAACATATAAAATGTTTTCCTTTTTATCAAACTATTATACAATCACATTCGTTAATGTGATTGTTACTTTTCTCAATAGTATTTGTATTGAGAATACTTACTTGGATTATTACTTTCGTCCAAGTTTCTATATAAACTAATTCTGTTATTGTCTTGTTATTCACAATCGTGAATAACACATATTTCTACTTAATTTCTCTTGGAAACGTTATCCTGGATAGGTATCCTATTCAGGTTTTTCCAAGTTTTTATCCTACATATGCAACAACCAGTCTCTACGTATTTGTTGCATATTACTATTTGTGCAATAATTTAAAACGTGCACCTGGTAGATGCTTGCCCTAATGGGCTTTCCTTGCTATAAACCTTATTCACTATCGTTACGCGATTTAGGTCCTTGGTGAGTATGCTCTACTTGTCATACTTCGGTTCGTTCCTCCGTCATATCCGCAAATTGTTAAACTCTCTCCATCTTCAGATACGAGTGTCCTTCAATTAAAACGTTTACAAAGATTAATAACGTCAACATCAATAAACGCCCATACTATAATACAAGGCTTTCTACTATACGTTCAAAGAACATAATTTCGTTAACAATATCGATCCTTTATCAATTTAGTTGAGTAACATGTATTACACGATAAGCCCATGTGTTGTTTACAACACTTTATCATGCTAAACCATTAATATAAATATAACTTACCGTATTATGCGATCAAGTCTCGAACTCAACACATTTACTCACTAACCTTGAGCTCTGATTACCAACTTGTAAGACCCTTACTTATATTCAACAGTTTTCGTATGGTTTCGACCATAATTGTGTAATTACGTTTACACATACATTTGAAAATACGGGTTCACTAAAACATTTTCATATTGAAACAACACAACATAATGTAAATGAGTTAGTCATTTAAAAATGACGACGAAACGTAGTGCGGAAGCTTGTATCTTGATTGTGTTCGGTTCTTCGTTAAGCTTGATCGTCATCCGACATCTCGAGATATTTCTACATTTCATAAACCATGAAATGGTTAGTCATACAAACTTATAACGTGTTTAAATCAAGTCCATATATCAACACGAACAAGAAACAAATTTTTTTTAAAGGTCTGCCGTAAGCTACGGTTGGGTACCGTAGCTTACAGTACCCCCTTTCTGTCCAGAACAGCAGATCTGAACCGTAAGTTACGGTTCAGGACCATAACTTATGGTTCAATCCAGTTTCAGCTTTTACACTATCAGTTCTGTTAAGAAAACGTCCATAACCTTCTCGTTTCTTATCCGTTTTACGACCCGTTCCTTCCTACGTGATCGTAATTTAATTCCCCATCGTATGGAGTTAAACCCAACTTTGGAATTCAAAAAAATCTAGATTTCAAGCTCTCGGCTTGAAATTCATTTATAAGATTTTTGACTCGTTTCATGATTTCTTAAATAACTCGTGTCTAAACCATTATAAAACCTTGAACTATTTGTTATCTTAAAATCCTTAGCTCGTGAACATAGCTTTTATGAATTATGCAACTAGTACCCAAGCTATGCGTGACATGTGCGTGTATATACATATTTTTACAATGAATTTTTCACACGATTCGGTTTTAAATATATAAAAATGATTTATACTTCAACATTAAAACACACACGAAAGGGCAAATGTACCCCGTCATATATGTAGTAAAGTATCGGTAAAAACCAAGTATCGATCCAAGGATGTGGGCGAAGACGATAATACTAAACCTTTGTCATTACTCTACCGGTAGAAAAGATAAGTGGATAACTTGTGTAAACTAGAAAATGACTAAAAGATAATCTTTTTGTTTCTTTTTCTTTTTAAAAACACAATAGACTCCAAATATGAAAAATATAAATATAGCCTTGCTTTATGAACAATCAGAATATGTTAATTAAGTTGGTTATGCCACTAAGTCACTTGGTCAATTTTCTATTTTTCAAAGACAATTAATATCCCTTTCGGGAATCCTAACATGACAACTCTTCAGAAAGTTAAAACGATAAACACACTTTAACCACCTAAAATTGTTCTTTAACACCCTATTGATGAATGTCTATGAAAATCCCTTAAAAATAAGCTAGTCATCCGTTAGGAGTTTTCTAACCTCACTTAATCAAGGAAAGCTACACCGATAAACACAATGTAGCCACCGAGACAAGCATACCTAGATTAAATCACAACTGAGTTCATTTTACAAATCTTGAACACAAATCCACCAAGAAATCAATTTTGGCATAAATTACTAAAAAGCTACAATTTATGTCAAGAATCCGTAACAACACCATCTAACCCGCAAAGGTTCTTCCGTGAGGGAAAGCATTCTTGATTAATCTTAATTTCCTCTTATTAAACCAATACCCATTTCTAGTTTCATGGTGTAAACATTTTAAACAAGCTAAAAGTCTACTAATACATGATTAATTAAGCTTCTTTTTGCAAATATCTCAACTAACCATATATTAATCATCCAAGATAATGAACTATAATCAAGAATCCAACATCAATAACTAAGGTTGCAAACTAATCATCAAGGATTAACATAGAAAGTTGTAAGTGTCATTACAAACATGATTAACATACTAATGGTTGTTTAATAAGCAAGGAATACATAATGTTTTTACCCTTAGGCTACATAATACATAAACAACAATCTAATGCTTGAAACATAACCAAAATCATGGAAAGATTCAAGAATCAAACCATAAACAAGCTTAAGATTGAAGACTCGGATCGTAACGGAGCTTCTAGGCACGATGGGGGCTCGAATCAGAGCAAATCTCGTTGTTAACGGAGCCCAAAACTCACTAGAAACGCTCCCAAAAGTCCAGGATTACGATCAGAATGAGTCCTCTGTGTTTTTATAACTTTTTGAGTTTCGCACGGCCGTGCTAATAAAGTGCACGACCATGCACTATTCGCGCAATCCGGTGACGTCATCTTATCCAGTCAGGTTTTCAAAATGACACAGCCATGCCATAGTTGGCACGGCCGTGCGTGTCCGGGATATCCTATGCACTCAAGACCGCACTAGCAGTGCAGTTCGAGGAATCTCGGTTGACACGGTAATGCCAAGATCTGCATGGCCGTGCGGATCCGAGAACTTGCTTGCACCGTTGATCGCACGGGCAGTGCGAGGCTAATGGCTTGGATTGGCACGGTCGTGCACTATCTGTAACTCCACAGAAAGCTTGTATCTTCGCCGAATCACCCGGAAAATCCTCGTTTTCTGCATCTTCTCATCCAGCACGCTGTACAAGGCCTATAAAAGAAAACATACACGATTAAGTGTCTAATTCTTGATTTTATGGCCGAAAACGCGTAAAATGGGGATAAAATATGTGTATTTTAACATATATCAAACCTCCCCACACTTGAACTTTGCTTGTCCTCAAGGAAACTAAAACCAAAATAAAATAAGAGAAAACTTCTAACGAGAATACATAATTTACAAACTACACGACTAATACACATATGTAATAGTTAACCGATTTTTTTCGAAAGACATCGTGAAAGAATCCAAACCACACAAGCGCATGCAAATATATGTAAAGATAACCAAAAACCATGATTCCACATTCGATTGACTTAGCATGCAAATCTTCATACATCTCACAAGGTTCACACACACTCAGTTATATTTATGAAACATACATAAAATGTGTATGTGTAAACGCTCTATGCCTAGACAATGAATCATGTAACATCATAAGCTTGTCAAAAGATCGAATCTCCACCAAACAACATGTGAAAAAACGCAAATCAAGAGGTCGTAGTGGGTTGTAATGATAGGCTAGGGTGAAGGGCATGGAATGGAAATTTACAAGTGACTAAACGGTTAAAACTCGGTAGTTACGTTTAACAAGCAAACATAGGTAAAAACTATACATAAATAATGCGTAAAAGGCGATTTCCGTAATTTCGAGCTAATCGTCAATAGTCTACTGTTTTTGCACTCAAAATTACTCAAACTTTTGTCGTCTTCGCCCTCGTTTGTGGTATTATAATTTTCTGATTTTTTTGCAATAAGTAGCTATACAAATAACGCTAGTTAAACGGCAACTTTAACCGAGTTTTAAGGTTTTCTAGGCGCCTCAATCATTTTCACACAATCTCACAATGTTTATGGAATTGACAAGCATGCTAGGGACAAGTTCTAAGTTACAAGAGACATCTGAATCACTCCTAATCCGAAATGAACAAGCATCTAACAACTCTAAGGCTCAAAACATACTCACATAGCGGAAGGAAGCGGGTAAAAGCATGAAAATTAACATGCAAGTCTTTCTTTGTTTGTCAAGTTTTGAAGTATCTTTTTCAAAAATTAGGCTTGTTGGTTCTTTAATGTATCTGATGCTTTCTAAACCAGAAATTTAATCGGTTTTTTAATTTTTTAATTTTTTATATATATACAAGGACAAACAAAGCCATAATATTAAACCCCTCCCCAGACTTGAACTTCGCATTGTCCCCAATGTGAAACCCAAAACTAGAGAAAAGGAGAATAATACTCCTCTAAAGCCGAAGAAGATGCAAGAGTGATCCGCCAACTCGAAATCTCATGCCTCGCCAATGCGTGCTTCAAAAATACATGCATACACGTCACCATACAAAAAACACAACCCACAAAACAACAAACTGACTGAAAAAGAAACTAAAACGTAGATAATAATAGTAATAGTACCATCCATACATAGAACATAAAAATAAAAAAGGAAATGCCTGAAAATAAAAATACATGACCGAAGGTGTTTGAAACGAAAATCAAAATGAACACCCCATAAACAAACTACTAATAATAGATAAAAGCACCAAATGCCAATGCGTCCCGACTACTCATCGTCAATATCATCGCCATGTCCGGCATCGGAAGGTCCCGCCCCGCCTTGGTTCCCGAATGGGAACTGTGGGGGTCTCCGAACTGGCCGGGGAACACGTTGTGAAGGACACTAAAGATGTAAGAAAACCCAGTGTGCATCTCTTGCCGCATAAAATCCTGGTCACTTGCATTTGCTGAAATTGATGATAGAACTCAGGATAAGATGGAATGCCAGGTGGCCAATCCTGGTGCTGTGGCTGGTGCTGCTGCTGCGGGTCTGGAGGTGGTTTCATGAACGCTTCATCGTGCTGCTCCTCATGGCCGTGCTCCATATCTACCTGTTCCTCTTCATTCGGTAATGGTGGAAGTGGATCCCATATCTCTCCTTGTAACCTTCTCAACCTTGGGCCATTGTCGGCATCAGCCGCCATGCCCATTAATTTCAAAGCCCTAAGATCAATATCCATCCCCTCTTGAACCAAAGTGAGACCATTCAAAACCTCATTCGTCATAATCTCGAGAGCGTAGGCCAACTGGGTTACATACTCCCCACCATGTATCTCACTGGTTGCCGTCTTGCCTGCGCTATTAATAATAAATGTCGCGAGTCTCGCTGCAAGATTAACATGCGCAACATGGACAAAGAGCAGATAATGATCAAATCAGGTGTGGGACAGTTACCTGAACTGTCCATGTGTCCGGCAATCGTGTGGCTGATAACCTGGTGTAGCACCCTAAGAAGCGGGTCTCTCAAGCGTGATGCTTTGACTTTCCTTGCATCATAAGCATCTCTAACCCCTACTTAGGCCCAAAAGTTAGCCCTTTGCTGATCACTCTTGAAAATTGTGAATATATGTGAAAAGCTCCGAATCTAGCTCCTCTTCGGTGTATATACCCAATTTCTTTCCGAATCTCGCAACCGTCAAATGGTTCCATCGACCTCCAAGTCTAAAGTTAATCCTCTTGGTATGACGGAAGTCGGTATTGGCCCATCCCCTTGGTTTGTCATACGAGTAAGAGGCGAGGAACTCCAAAGTGCGCTCCAAGTACACGGGACGACGGATATTCAATAGTCGAGACATGGGGAAATAAATCATTTTCGCGAGCCTCTCAGATTGGTTTAAGGCCTGCATAGTCGACCAACTCAACCTTCTAGGGGCACCAATTTTACTCCTTCGGTTCCATAAAGCTTCAATCTTATTGATGCTGCGATCTTTGTTGTTTTCAGGATTAAAATGGAGGAAAGGATGGACCATCTACATACAGGAATACAGAAGAATAAATGCACATTCAAAAATTTCAGACCCCAGCACCCGAACAAGTTGTTACGAACATTCTCTTCGTTTTCTATTTTAGGTGGCGCACGGCCGTGCCAACCATCCGCACGGCCGTGCGGATCGAGATCGCAAATCGGAGCAGCCTGTTACCGAGTCTGCACGGTAGTGCCAGCAGACGGCATGGCCATGCGTCGGCTACAGATCGCTAAAAACTTGTCCATTATACCGATTTTAACATTTTTCTCCAAAACAAAGTAATTTCTTAGAGAATGGACCACGGGTTCGCGATTAGACTTTGCGATTTGGTTAAACCATCAAGAACTAGGGTTTATTTGTAGTTATGAAGAAAACCCCAAATGTTCTTGGATAGAAACGTTAATCTATGATAAAACATGACTAAAAACAGGAAATTATGAAGGAAATCCATACCTTATCCGAGGAATTGAAGAAATTCGTGCAAAAGATGGTGAGTTTTGAGAGAAGGGAGTGTAGAAACGGCTGTGTGTGTTCGTTTTAGGGTTTTAAAAACTTTTTTACTGAAAAGTTGCTTTTATACCCTGACAAAACTATTGTTCAACTTTTCACGTGCACGGGCGTGCGGATACTCGCATGGCCGTGTGGATCCGGGAGTGCCTTGGTCTGCACCTGTGTTCTCGGCTCGCATAGTCGTGCATATGGCCGCACGGTAGTGCTGGCCGAGAACCAAGTCTTGCACGGTGGTGCTGTGCAGATGCAAACTCTTGCACGCCTGTTTTCACCATCTTTGCTGAATTTAACCAGTATGCAACTTATTTCTAACTCGGAACATAATGAGGTGTGGATCAAAACTGTACAAATAAACGGGAAATCAAAAATTTACGCTAAAAACGACAAAAACATAGAATTATAAAAATAAGACAAAGTTACCTCTAGGCGTGCAAAACACGCATGCTACATTTTTAATCATCGAGTCGATAGCGTGGACTCTACTCCGCACACTTAGAATGCATGGGGGTGTGGAGTTCGATAACCTCCACCTCCGAGTCAATCGGTCCGCTAATGTAGAGTTTCAATCTATGATCGTTGACTTTAAAAGTTACCCTGCTTGTATCCTCGATCACCACGGTTCCGTACAGGAATACTTCCTTGACCGTGTACGGTCCCGATCATCGGGATTTCAGCTTTCTGGGGAACAAACGCAGGCGCGAGTTATACAACAAGACAAGGTCTCCCACTTGAAAATCCTTGTGCTCTTTCAAACGCTTGTCGTGCAATCTCTTAACTCACTCCTTATGCAAGATGGAACTCTCTTAGGCATGATTCCTCAACTCTTCAAGCTCGTGAATTTGCAAAAAGCGGGTCTCACCGCCGCTCCTTAGGTCCAAATTCGCCGTCTTTAAAGCCCACAATGCCTTGTGCTCTAGCTCCACCGGTAGATGACATGCCTTCCCATAAACTAACGTGAACGGAGTGGTCCCGATAGGTGTCTTATATGCAGTTTAGAAAGCCTAAAGTGTGTCATCTAATTTTTCGGACCAATCCTTGCGGTTTTGATTTACCGACCGCTCAAGGATCCTCTTCAAACCCTGGCTAGTAACCTCCACCTGCCCGTTTTTTGCTGATGGTATGGTGTAGATAGTCTATGATGAACACCATAGCGGGACAAGGCTCGCTCAAGTTGCGCATTACAAAAATGTGTCCCTCGATCACTAATAAGCACCTTCAGGGCACCAAACCGGGCGAACAAGCTTTTCAAAAACCTCACAACCACCCTAGCATCATTAGTGGGTAAGGCTTGCGCCTTGGCCCACTTCGATACATAGTCAACCCCCACTAGGATGTACTTGTTTCCACGTGAGGATGGAAACAGGCCCATGAAGTCGATACCCCATATATCGAACACTTCACAAACCTGAATAGAATTCTGAGGCATCTCATCGCGTGCGAATATGCTCGTTGCTCTTTGGCATGCATCACACGCTCTCACCTAATTTTGTGCATCATGAAATATGGTGGGCCAATAAACACCAGAATCTAACACCCTCTTCGCAGTGTAGTTGGCTCCATGATGACCTCCCGTGGACCCCTCATGACATTCCCGCAGAATATCAACTGCCTTCTCTCCTGACACACACCTCCGTATCACCTGATCCGCACCAACTCTAAACAATAATGGATCGTCCCAAATATAATACTTAAGGTCTGCGAAGAACTTCCTCTTTTGCTGATGCGTTAGTCTTTTAACAAGGATCCCGCACGCAAGGTAAAATCGACAAACCCAGGCGACTCATCTCTCACTTCCACACTCATGAGGGACTCCAGCGGGAAATTGTCATTTATAGGCTCCCAACGCGAGTCCTCCATATCTCCGTGCTCTAACCTAGAAAGATGATCAACATTCAATGAACCCTTCTTATCTTGAATCTGAATGTCGAACTCCTGTAGCAACAAAATCCACCTAATAAGATGCGGTTTAGCATCTTGCTTGCTAAACAGGTATCAGATGTCCGCATGATCAGTGATACAATCGTTTTCGACATCACCAAGTACGATCTAAAGTTGTCAAAGGCAAAAACTACCGCCAAAAGCTCTTTCTCCATGGTAGTGTAGTTCTCATGCACGTCATGTAGAGTCTTGTTGGCGTAGTAGATCGGATGGAAGTGCTTGTCCTTCCGTTGTCCTAACACGGCCCCTATCGCATAATCACTTGCGTCACACATAATCTCAAACGACAAAGTCCATTCCGGTGCGACTAATATAGGGGCCTCTACAAGCTTTTGCTTAAGAAGGTCAAAGGCCTTCAAGCATTCCTCGCAAAAGATAAACGGAGCATCCTTCTCAAACAAACGGGTCATGGGTCTAGCGATTTTTTAGAAGTCTTTGATGAATCGCCTGTAGAATCCCGCACCGTAGAATCCTGCATGAAACTCTGTATCGCTCTAACAGAGGTGGAAGGTGGAAGTCGAGAAATGATGTCAACTTTCGTTGGGTCAACTTCCATGCCTACCTGTGAGATATTGTGCCTAAGGACTATGCCCTCTCTAACCAGAAAGTGGCATTTCTCCCAGTTTAGCACAAGATTTGTTTCTTCACACCTCTTCAACATTTTCTTCAAATTTTCCAAGCAATGATCAAAAGAATCCCTGAAAACTGAAAAGTCATCCATGAACACCTCCATGGAATCCTCGATCATATCATGGAAAATCGCTACTATGCAGCGCTGGAAGGTAGCCGGTGCATTACACAACCCGAAAGGCATACCCTGATAGGCGAATGTGCCAAAGGGGCATGTGAAAGTAGTCTTCTCCTGATCCTCAGGAGCGATAGGAATCTGAAAATACCCAGAGAACCCATCCAGAAAACAGTAATATGACTTCCACGACAGACGTTCCAACATCTGATCGATGAATGGAAGCGGGAAGTGGTCCATGCGGGTGGCGTCATTGAGTTTGCGGTAGTCGATGCAAACTCGCCATCCTATGACCGTCCTGGTTTGAATAAGCTCATTCCTATCATTTGTAACCACCGTCATGCCACCCTTCTTGGGCATTACCTGGACGGGACTAACCCAAACTGAGTCGGAGATAGGATATATCAAACCTGCATCTAACAACTTTATCACCTCCTTTTTGACAACTTCTTGCATGTTCGGGTTCAATCGTCTCTATGGCTGCGCACACGGCTTGTAATGGTCCTCCATGAGAATGTTATGAGTACAGAAGGAAGGATTGATTCCTTTAATGTCCATAATCTTCCACGCCATGGCTTTCTTATGAAGTCGTAAAACACTAAGAAGTTTGATCTTTTCCTTATCTGACAAAGATGATGATACGATAACCGGCAGACGGCGCTCCTCGTCTAAAAATGCGTACTCGAGATGTGGTGGAAGCTCCTTATGCTCTAAGGATGGAGGATCTTCAACTGACGGCTTCGACTTCTCTTCAACCTCATGGTCAATCTCTTTAAATCGATCGGGACTCTGGGAACCATCATCACCAATATGATAGACTGGCTGCTCGAAATCATGGCCCTCCTGCGTAATGCCATCTAGGTCCCCACACAACAAAGGTGTGTCTGAATCAATATCCTTAATCGTGCCCTGAAAATGGGTGCCCACATAAGTGTCGACAATGTCAACATAAAGAGCGCATCATCCTGACTCTGTGGGTGCCGCTTTGACCGCTTGATATCAAAGGTCACATGCTCGTTATTAACTCGGAGTGTAATCTGCCCCGCAGCTACATCTACAATCGTCCGGGCAGTATTCAAAAACGGACGTCCGAGTATCAAAGGCACTCTAGAATCCTCATCCATATCCAGGATAACAAAATCCACAGGAAACACATACTTGTCAATCTTAACAAGCATATTCTCAACAAATCCTCATGGATACTTAATGGAACGATCAGCAAGTCTAATGCTCATCCTCGTAGGTGAAGGCTCACCTAGATCCAACTTGGCAAATAAGGCATAAGGTTAATGCTCGCTCCCAAATCAGCTAACTCGTGACTGACAGACATGCTGCCAATAAGACAAGGCAATGTAAAGCTTCCTGGATCTCCCATCTACGTTGTAGACGGTTCTGGGGTATAGCTGAGCAAATCTTATTCATCACAACACAGGACATATAATCAAGTTTCTGCTTGTTTGAGAGGATGTCCTTCAAGAACTTCGCGTACTTAGGCATTTGGGCTAATGCTTCGAAAAAAAGTATTTTTATGTGTAACTGTTTGAATAACTCTAGAAACTTACCATATTGTTCCTTATTTTTCTGCTTCTTTAGCCTGGCTGGGTACGGAACCGGAGGAGTTTAATCTTTGACTGGCTCCCGGAGTTGTGCTGTACTTGCTGGGCCTCGCCTAGCGTGCACCTCGTCCGGAGCATCAGTCTGGACCGCCTCAGTGATCGATGGTGAATCCGATATGTCGGGTCCCAGCCACTCCTCGTCATCACGGCATTAACATGCCCTCTTAGATTCGGCTTGGTATTGCCTAGGAGACCACCCGGGGGTCTCTCAGACATCATCTTGGCCAACTGCCCTACCTGATTCTCAATGTTCTTAATCGAGGCCTTCTGACTCCGCATCTCTCCCTCGTGAGCTAAGAAACATTCTTCGTTCTGCTAGTAACATTTCTCAGCTAGCTGATTCGCACTAGTAGAGCTACTCAGAAGCTGGGTCATCATCTTCTCCAGCTTGCAATTATCCGAAGGGCCTTGTTGCTTCCTGGCGCCCTGATTCTTATGCTGCAAAGAACGAGGCTGGTAGGATTGATTGTATGGCTGAAATGATTGACCTTGAGCCTGCTGCGGTGCTAGAGCTCGCTGAGTGAATCCGAGCGGGTTTTGATTACCCGTGTTTGCTCTCCACCCAAAGTTCGGTTGATTTCTCCATCCCAGATTGTACGTGTTGCTGTAAGGATTATTTTGCGGCCTCGCTTGATTACTGACAAAGTCTACCTCTTCCTGACCCGCAAACATAACTCCCTGGTCACACGCACCTAACTCGTGCGATACTCCACACTGATCACATCTCGAACTAGTCTGTGCTACCGTCTAGGATTGTGATTCATCAAACTTCGCCGACAATGTCGCGATCTGTGCAGTGTAGTTGTGTAGTCATCAACAGCATGAACTCCTGGGCATGAAGATGTCCGGCTCCTCTCTCGACCATGTCGTGAACTCGACTTCATCGCGGCCTTCTCGATAATCGCGTAGGCTTCATTAGGCGTCTTCGTCCCTAGATCACCTCCTGCATACACATCTAAGCGCTCCTGTGTTGAGTCCCTAGTAGAAAGTCAAAACTAGCTGCCTCTTGGAAAAACCGATGCGGAACATCAAGTAGTAGGTCTTTGAATCGCTCCCAGGCTGCGTGTAAGGACTCCTCGTCATCTTGCTGAAACGTCATGATACGATTTCTCAGCTTCGTCGTCTTTTCTGGCGGAAAATATTTTTGCATAAAAAACTCCCCCATCTCGTCCCAAGTCCTAATAGTTCCAGCAGGAAGTGGCAGAACCCACTGCTTGGCTTTATCTCACAATGAGAATGGGAAAAGTCTCAACCGTATAGCATCCTCAGAAACGTCTCGTATCTTGAATGTCGAACAGATTTTTAGAAAAGAAGCGATATGTCGACCGGGATCCTCATTCTCTCGTCCATCAAACTGCACCGAATTTTGCACCATAATTATTATAATAGATTTAATTTCAAAATTAGGTGCTACTATCGTCGGTCGGGCGATGCTCGGCTCCAAACCACCTCCTTTGGGTTGGTTCGTCTCATTCAACGATCGGTCGTCATCCAACATGGTTATGCCTCCCTCGTCCTCTGAGCTTTCGGTCTCAGAGGGTACCACCGACTTGTCCCTAGATGCCTCTATTTGCTGCGCAACCACGCGGGATCTCTCTCGAAGTCGCCTCCTCAGATCGCGTTCGGGTTCGTCAGATGGTTCAACAGCGGCGGGTGCGGGGGTTGAGGACATTAAGCTGCAAATGAAAACCGACACACATGAATATTATATTATTATTATAATTCGGTTTTTTTTTGCTGCTGTTATATTACGAATTTTTCTATTTTTAAAGAATAAAAAAATTTAAAAATCGGAGGTGGGCCAAAAATTTAATAAAAATCGAAAACTAATAAAAGTAGTTGAACCGATAATGGCAAAAATGGTTTTTTGGTTCCGAAAATTTAATAAATAAATGAATAATTAGTTCAAATTTGAACAAATAAATGAAATAAAAATTTAACAAATGTTTGAATACTCATAAAAACGAATAAATTTCATGAAAAAAATTAACAAATGAATAAATAAATAATGAAATGGAAATATTTACAAATAATTACAAGTATGTACACCGGCAAAATATCGACTCGGGTCGTTCCTAAAGCTCGCCGCATCCCCGGCAACGACGCCAACAACTTGACGTGTGCGTGTATATACATATTTTTACAGTGAATTTTACACACGAAATTCGGTTTTAAATTTATAAAAATGATTTATACTTCAACATTAAAACACACACGAAAGGGCATCATATATGTAGTAAAGTATTAGTAAGAACCAAGTATCGATCCAAGGATGCTGGCGGAGACGATAATACTAAACCTTTGTCATTATTCTACCGGTAGAAAAGATAAGTGGATATGTTGTGTAAACTAGAAAATGAATAAAAAAAAATCTTTTTGTTTCTTTTTCTTTTTAAAAAATAACAAAATCCAAATATGAAAAATATAAATATAGCCTGCTTTATGAACAACCGGAATATGTTAATTAAATCGGTTATGCCACTAAGTCACTTGGTCAATTTTCCATTTTTCAAAGACAATTAGTATCCCTTTCGGGAATCCTAACATGACAACTCTTCGGAAAGTTAAAACGATAAACATACTTTAACCACCTAAAATTATTCTTTAACGCCCTATCGATGAATGTCTATGAAAATCCCTTAAAAATAAGCTAGTCATCCATTAGGAGTTTTCTAAACTCACTTAATCAAGGAATGCTACACCGATAAACACAATGTAGCCACCGAGACAAGCATGACCAAGATTAAATCACAACCGAGTTCATTTTACAAATCTGGAACACAAATCACCAAGAAAACAATTTTGGCCTAAATTACTAACAAAGCTACAATTTATGTCAAGAATCCGTAGTAACACCATCTAACCCGCTAAGGTCATTCCATGAGGGAAAGCATTCTTGATTAATCTTAATTACCTCTTATTAAACCAATACCCATTTCTAGTTTCATGGTGTAAACATTTTAAACAAGATAAAAGTCTAGTAATACATGATTAATTAAGCTTCTTTTTTGCAAATATCTCAACTAACCATATACTAATCATCCAAGATAATAAACTATATTCAAGAATCCAACATCAATAAACAAGGTTGCAAACTAATCATCAAGGATTAACATAGAGAGTGGTTAAGTGTGGTTACAAACATGATTAACATGCAAATGGTTGTTTAATAAAGGAATAAATAATGTTTTTGCCCTTAGGCTACATAGTACATAAGCAACACATAATCAAAATCATGGAAAGATTCAAGAATCAAACCATAAACAAGCTTAAGAATGAAGACCCGGATAGTAACAGAACTTCTAGGCACGATGGGGGCTTGAATCGGAGCAAATCTGGTTGTTACCAGAGCCCAAAATTGCCAGAAACGCCCCAAAAGTCCAGGATTATGATCAGAATGAGTCCTCTGTGTTTTTATAACTTTTTGAGTTTCGCACGGTCGTGCTGATAAAGTGCACGATCGTGCACTATTCGCGCAATCCGATGACGTCATCTTATCCGGTCAGGTTTTCAAAATGGCATGGCCATGCCATAGTTGGCACGACCGTGTGTGTCTGTGATATGCTATGCATTGGAGACCGCACTGGCAGTGCGGTTAGAGGAATCTCAGTTGGCACAGTCATGCAAAGATCCGCATGGCCGTGAAGATCCGAGAACTTGCTTGCACCGTTGATCGCACGAGCAGTGTGAGGCTAATGGCTTGGATTGGCACGGCCGTGCCAAACTTCCGCATGGCCGTGCAGATCCGAGAACTTGCTTGCACCGTTGATCGCACAGGCAGTGTGAGGCTAATGGCTTGGATTGGCACGGCCGTGCAGATCCGAGAACTTGCTTGCACCGTTGATCGCACAGGCAGTGTGAGGCTAATGGCTTGGATTGGCACGGCCGTGCCAAACTTCCGCATGGCCGTGCATTATCTGTAACTCCACAGAAATCTTGTATCTTCGCCGAATCGCTCGGAAAATCCTCGTTTTCTGCATCTTCTTGTCCGGCACACTGTTCAAGGCCTGTAAATGAAAATATACACGATTAAGTGTCTATTTCTTGATTTTATGGCCGAAAACGCGTAAAATAGGGATAAAATGGGGACTAATGTGTGTGTATTATAAAATATATCAATGCGCATAATCCATTTTGACACGTTAGGAAATTTAAACAATTAAGTCTAAATCACGCTCTTTTCTTTTCACACTTCACAATTCCACATTTAAAATATCTACTTATATTTCAACACAACTAATATTGTGATGGATTTACTATAATAAACCAACTATCCCGAATATTACCCTTCGGTTACCCATTTTATGAAAAAGACTCGTTTTAGGCGTTTAACCTGTTAAGGATTATGCCTATAAATTTTATGCCTATCTAAGGCTTACATTATCATGACACATGTTTCTAAACAACCCTTAAGGGTCGTTTGCCTGATTTATCCAGCAAGGGCGTTTTGGTCAACTTTAGTCTCTCCTTTTACGACGAAGGTCTTTCACCAAGATATTTGACCAACATTGCACGTTTAACTATAAATCTTATGTACGGATACCTGTCTCGAGTCAACATATAGACCTGTTTTATACCTCGCTTTTATTAGCCGCTACTTTATAGCAACGCAATTATCCAATTGCTATTCACTCCTGTGAAAATATAACTTGACAACCAAACATTAGTCGATATTGTCAAATGGTGTTATCATCACCATTTGACCCATTTGGCGTAAATGACCAAACATTTATATTTAAAAAACATGGTAATTAATTACCAATTCACACATCCGACCCATTACGGATTTTACCGCAAGATCCTTTTTCATAAATTCTTTTTCTTACATATTTAACCTGTTTGGCTTACACCATGGGTATCTTTTAACCTCAACTTACATTAGTCAACAATTGACTAAATTTCCATTTTACCCCTCTTTCTCATTTCTAGTTACACTTAAAAGGTAACCTTAAAGAAAACTCTTTAAATATTAGTCATTTCATACTAGATTACCGTTTCGCCCCTTTTAACATTTACCATGGTTTTTTATCATTTATCTTTGTTCCAACCCGTATCATTCGCGTCGGAACCCATATTTCGGATATTACCTTTTTCGTATTTATAGCTTATAAAACAAATATGTATCCTATAAAAAGATGTAAGCTTTACTTACATCGCATCCAAACTACGCTTTTCTTCCATACTTGATTTGTTTGACCCGCTTCCTTCCCAAGCTTCCAACTAGCTTGTTAAGCGTCAAACTATCATTCATCATTCACAAGGTGGTTACATTAATCATAGTTTAATACGATTATTCCAGCTTACGCCTTTTATATCAAAATTATCATTCATCGTATTATAGTTCAGTTTGACTTTTTAAAAGTCAACTGCCCATTAGCATATGAAATGCACAATCAATTTCAACAACTAGTTTAGGCATTCCATTGGTTACCCGGTAGGCGTTATTTTTAGGCCACCATTTTAACTAGAATTCATACCAAGTTCATTGCATTTTCAACACTTCAACTAGTTCATGCGATTATCAAAACTAGTTTATTCATTCATTTCGCAAGAACTAAGAGTTCTCATCTATAAGTGAAACACGTTTTATCATATCACTAGCATTCGTCCGAACACCTAATATAATTAAGTTCTACATATCAACTAGTAGATATCATGATTTCAAACATCCATATACATGAATAAAATCACCAATTTCATCATAACATACTTAACTCATTTCATGGAAACTATGAACATATAGTTAAACTCATAATTTGTTCAAGTATTTTTCCTAATACTGCCATGCCTGATGGTTTTAAACATGATAATATCATAAACTTTAACATATCATCAAAACCCACTTGATATCTACTTTTTCATCACTTAGAAGTAACCTTACATCAAGTATTTCATAATTCCATCATATCTAACGAAATTAGGCATACATAAACATCTAATTTCATCTTTGGATCATAATCTATCAATTTATTTGCAAGTAACCTACTTGTCTCGGATTTTAATTTTAACCAATCTAAGTTTTATACTTATGATCCCCTTGACTTGGTGATCGTTTATATACGTTCGTGCTTCAATTCGGGTCTTGAATTGAACTTCAGTTTTGGGTTTTGAACTTGAACAAGGGTTTCACCCCCTTGTTTCTTTCTCCTGGTCGTACGCACACACAAACACTTAATGTGTGTGTTGTGTCTAATTTTTGTTTTTAATAAAACCAATTTACCCATTTGGCCATATTAGTCCCTCATGTTTTATTTTGATCAAAAGAAGTTATAACTCATAGTTTATCACTTAATTACATTTTATTAACTAGGTTAATTATTCCTAGTTAACTTAGTGGGTTCAGGGAGTTGTAGCCCGTTTTATTTTAATTCCTGTTAACTCGGGCCTCTTATAAAATTTATCTTCTCAAATCGTTTATTCTTCTTTTTAATTAACATTAGTATTACTTATTTAAATCCTAATATTTACCGGGTTATTTTTTTTTACCAATAACGGTATTTCACCCGTTCAATATTATTAACGTGGTTTGACTATCAAACCCGTTTTCGGGGTGTTACAAATACCTTAAGGATATACATACATCTATTACCATACAAGTTGCATAAATTGTCTTTTAACGATCCGAGGATGAAACTAGTGTCGGTTTTAATATCTAAACACCATTTAAACTAGTCTAGTGAACTATTAAAATTGTTTAGTATCCTAAACAAAAATTAACACCCTAAGCACTTTAAATTAACATAACAACATAAATATATAAACCTAAGAATCCACACATCTCTAATTAAGGTTTATAATCAATCAACCATGCTCCTTACACCCCCCACCCCATGATGTGAACGGCCCAAAATGGGCCCCCACAAGCCCCTTGTCCAATGGTAGATGATGATGATGATGATGATGATGATGATGATGATGATGATGATGATGATGATGATGGAAAGGTATGCCATTGGAAGATCTTGTTGACTAGGAGACTTGAAAAGATTATAACTTGCCAACACACAACACTTCATCCTTACATTTTCCATTTCCCATTTCAAAACTTCACAACACTCTCTCTTTCTCTTATCCACACACCTATGACCCTTTCTCTCTCACTCTCATCTTTTCACTTTCAAACCCTAAACTACAATATAATAGTATCCATGAAGGTTTTGAAGATGATCTAAGGCATACTCAAGTATTGGAAGCATTCTAGGAGCATTTTCTCAAGTGTTAAAGCCTTCTTATCTCCTCATCTTCATCATTTAGTTTATCCCTAACCTAGAGCTAGTAATGAGTTCCTTAAATTTGTATTTACACTTCTTATTACATGCTAATCATGGAATTACAAGTTGATAAACTTGAAGCTCACCTTTAACATACATGAAACCCTAAACTAAACAAAACAATATAATCTACTTAGTATACTTGTTAGTGATGAACTTGTGGTAGATCTTAGTGGTAATCTTGTTGTAGATTATGTTTAAACATAGGATCTTGCAAGATCATGGTTAAAAATAAGATCTAAACAAGTATATGTTTAGATCTAGCAAGATCCATAAACATGAAGCATCATGAACTTTAATATAGTCTTAAAATAATTTTTGGAAAGTACAAAGTTTATGTTAAAACTAAACACTCATGTTCATGGCTTTAATCCTCAAAAAATATATAAGGTGAATTATATAAACTTGGTAAAATAATGGATGAACATAAAAGAAATGGTTGTTTTGAAGATCTTACAATTTACAACTATAAAAGTTCATGGAACTTTATGTTGAAAATATATGTAATTTCATGTTAGATGATCTTTGATGACTTTGTTAAGTTTTGATGATTATGTTAAGTTGGAAATTTGGTTTAAAATACGTTTTGAAAATGTGGAAAAGTCCCTAATATAGGGGAAACTATGACGAAATTTTCTAAAAATATAATCATGATTAAAGTATGAGTAACAAGGGGTTTGCAAAACTAAAAATGTGATTAGAACACTTAATCATGACTATACATATTTTTGGTGGAAAAATTTAAGTTAAAAACTTATGAAAATTTTCTTAAACTAAAAGGGACTTTTATATATATATATATATATATATATATATATATATATATATATATTGGGACGGAAATAGATATATTTAGATCACCATAAAAGTGTGTGTATATTTATGTCCTAAACATATGTACTTAGAAGATGTAGGATACATGTTAATCTAAATACCAGCACAAAAATACAAAGTACAATAATATACTTGAAACATGACAAAGTATATAATATATGCTTACATATATATACATGTCACACCCCGACCCGCAGCGGAATAAGAGTCGGGGCATAATTGGGTTATCACCAAAGCTCATGACATTTACTAATATGTTTCCTATTTAATAAAGTCAAAGTTACATTTCAAAAATCCAAACATGTTCATTCAATACAAGGAAAATAAGCCAAGCATAACAATCCCAACACTAAATCGTTTTATTCTTCTAGTCCAAGTCCTATGTGTTCCTAGCTGCAGCTGCTTCACCTGTATCATGTGTAAAATGGGGGTTTTTGGGTCAACATAAGTTGGCGAGTGAACCTTATTAGATAAACATTTGTTAATGAATTTATGGTTAGTTTATCAATGAAAAATTGTGCATAATCATAGATGAGCAAATGTAAATAATCAAGTAATGGCAAATAGCAGTCACAACTATAACATACAATAACACATGGCAGCATACATGAACATACCAACATCATACTGTAAATAACATAAATGAAACTGTGCGATCAAGGCTCAATCAAACGGAGCCGATCGTATTGCATGTACTGAAAACGAAAATGTCTGTGCGATCAAGGCTCAATCAAACGGAGCCGATCGTATGTGGGCACGCCAGGTTCAACCGCATAATAAAATGGGGAACATGCTCAACGCTCATAATGTAATGGGGAGCGGCGGCCTATGAAATTGCATGTACTGAATAATAAATTGCATCCAATAATAACTACTTAACAGCAACAAACTGAATACACAAGTTCATGATATGATGTATGCACAATGGTTTAGTAATAATATATATATACAAAGACACATGATACACCCCAAAACGTGATTAAAAACGGGGAATTTGTAAGATTCACTCACATTGGGTGCGTTGGATTGGAGATGGTGAGATGCGCACGAATTAGATGAGCGGATCAACGAGGAATACTAACCTAAATAATAATGGAAAAATATATTAAATGGATGGATTTTATTAAGGATTTTAATGAAATTTTTAGATGAATTTTTGTGAGTTTATGGCTATTTTCTATCTTTAAAAATGTTATTTTTAAGTATATTTAATTGATTTTTAAATTAAATTAAATAATTAAAAATATATAAAAATATTGTTTATTGACCGTTGACCGTTGACCGGTCGGTCAGCGTATTAGTTTGCGCCGGGTGAGGCTCGAACCGGCGACCTCCCGTACGCGTGCACGCAGCTCTACCAACTGAGCTACGTGTCTAACCCGAAATAATCTTGTTTTTATTTATACTTATACACTTATTCAGTTAATCCGAAATTCTCTTTAATTTCAAAAACATTTTAATTCAACGGACCGGTGTAAGTGACGGGTTTCGAACGCGCGACGTATGGTTCATGTTGCACACAGTCCACCGCTGGACTGTGTGTCTAACCCGGTTATTATCTCGGTTTTTATTATACTTAACAACTATCTGAGTTAACCCGGTTTAGTTTTTGATCAAAAAGGCATTTTATTACACAAGGTGTGCGTGTAGCAGGGATCGAACTCGGGACGTGTGTTTGTATTTTGCACACAGTCCACCGCTGGACTGTGTGTCTAACCCGTTTATAATTCCGATTTTAATTAACCTTATGTTATGTTGCGTCTTCATCTTCTTCTTTGATTTTACACAGACAAACATATTCCGACTGTTACGACCGATTTATGACTTATACGCTTTTCAGGCATTACAAGTAATTTAAAAGTAAAGAATGGAGAGAGTTTGGGGAAAAAGATGTACCGATTGAGGTTGTTCACAGAATTCCGGCGGAGGTTCGTCGGTACTGAAAGTGAACTCCGGCTGTTGAAACCAATTAACAGCTTTGTTCGATTATTTAAGAAGTTGAGTCACTTAAACAAGGTTTAACAGAAGTTTGGGAGATCATACCCGTTCACAGTGTGATTCCGGCAGTTTCAGGAGTTTTCCGGCGAAGGTAAGATTTTCGATAAACGTTGACTAGGATCGATTCTGATGGTGGAGTTGTGTTAGTGACTGATTAATCACATGATTGAAACAGAAAGAGTCGGAGAAAATACCGTGTGGATGTGAGTCCCGGTTTTCCGACGACTTGCAGAATTTTTCCGGCGATTAGATTTAAGCTTCTCCGGTGGACTGTAAGGTTGCGGAAATGAAATTGGAAGCTTTGCGGAGTGTTTTGAGTCGCAGGAAGAGTCTAAGATTGAAGTAGTTCGAGAATTGACAACGTTCGGTTATTAAACCGATCTACTTCCGAATTCAAGTTACACTCATGGCAGCATTGATTGAAATCGTCCGTTTATCGGTTATATTCACTGAATCGAGAGTATCCAAATCGACTTTGGGTGTTTGATAACCGATTTCAGTTACAATTTGTAAAATCGAATGATTTACCTTAGTCCATAAAACTTATTTGTTTCCTAAAGGTGACAGAAAACAAACAAGTGGCGGAGTGGTCTTGTAATTGAGTGTTAAGTTGTTGAAGGGTGTCTTGGCTGACCCGGGTTCGAGTCCCGGAAGCGTTATATTTTTTTTATTTATTTTATTTTAACTTTTCATCAAATATAATTTTTATAGTTTAGTTTATTTATTAATTATGTATTGTTTTAAATCGAAATAATCATAAATATTCGACATAACTTTTATAACTTGATATTCGATTACAAAACGGAGCGGGTTTTGAAAACCCGATTTTTACAAATGTTACAGTATCCCCTACTTTTAGGAATTTCGTCCCGAAATTTAAGTAGTTGAAGTAGTAGGAAAAAGATGCGGGTATTTTTCACGCATTGAGTCTTCACGTTCCCAAGTAAACTCAGGTCACCGTTTCGACTCCCAGCGTACCCTAACAATTGGAATGCGACTTCGTCGAAGACGTTTCTCCCCGTAGTCCATGATCTCCACTGGTCTTTCAATAAAATGCATAGATTCATCAATCTGAATATCTTCCAGCGGAATATGGAGATTCCCATCAGCGAGGCACTTCTTCAAGTTCGACACGTGGAATGTGGGATGAATCCTGTTGAGTTCTTCTGGTAGGTCAAGCTTGTATGCTACAGGACCTACTCTTTCGAGTATCTTGAAAGGTCCTACGTAACGAGGTGCTAGCTTCCTCTTTTGACCAAAACGAACTACTCCCTTCCACGGTGATACTTTTAAAAGCACATGATCACCAATGTTAAACTCTAAGGGCTTCCGTCGTTTATCTGCATAACTCTTTTGACGACTTTGAGCTGCTAGAAGATTGTTTCGAATTTGATGAATCTTGTCTGTGGTTTCTTGGATCAATTCTGGACCAGTAATTTGTGCTTCCCCAATTTCGTGCCAACATACAGGAGATCGGCACTTTCGACCATATAAGGCTTCAAAAGGTGCCATGCCGATGCTCGAATGATAGCTGTTGTTGTACGAAAATTCAACTAATGGTAGGTGGGCGTCCCAATTTCCCTTGAAGTCTATGACACATGCTCTAAGCATATCTTCAAGAGTTTGAATGGTGCGCTCAGACTGTCCATCAGTTTGAGGATGATAGGCGGTACTGAGATCTAATCGTGTGCCCATAGCGGATTGTACTGCTTGCCATGTTCGTGAGGTGAAACGACCATCACGATCAGAAATAATACTTAACGGTACCCCATGTCGGCTTACGATTTCGTTGGTATAAATACGTGCAAGCTTTTCGTTTTTGAAATCTTCGTGGATAGGAATAAAGTGAGCTGATTTTGTAAATCGGTCTATAATTACCCATATTGTGTCATACCCACCAGAAGTGCGAGGTAACCCGGTAATGAAATCCATGGTTATATTTTCCCACTTCCATACAGGTATTTCTAGTTGGACTAGAAGTCCTGAGGGTCTTTGGTGTTCAGCCTTCACCTTGGAACATGTGAGACACTTGGAAACAAAAACGGCAATATCCTTCTTCATTCCAGGACACCAATAGGTGTATCGTAGGTCTTGATACATCTTATCGGCTCCTGGGTGTATAGAATATCGCGTTTTGTGAGCTTCATTCATAAGAGTTTCACGAAGATTGTTGTGGTTAGGAATCCAGATACGTTCTAGGTAATACAGAATACCGTCTGATTTAGTTTCAAGTTTTAGCTCGGCTCGACAAGACATCTCCTTTCGTACATCTTCTTCTGTTATTGAAACGTGTTGGGCTTCTCGAATTTGATCTTTAATGTCGGTTATAATTTGCGAACATAGAAGATGAATGGATTTCGCATAACCCTTTCGACTAAGTGCATCAGCCACCACATTTGCTTTACCAAGGTGGTATCTAATTTCACAGTCGTAATCATTCAGAAGTTCGACCCATCTTCGTTGCCTCATATTTAACTCTTTTTGATTGAAGATATGTTGAAGACTCTTGTGGTCAGTGTATATTTCACACTTAGTACCATAGAGATAATGTCTCCATATCTTAAGAGCGAATACAACGGCTCCAAGTTCTAGGTCATGAGTGGTGTAGTTCTTTTCATGCGTCTTGAGTTGTCTCGAGGCATAAGCTATGACTTTTCCTCTTTGCATGAGAACGCAGCCTAATCCTTGCCCTGACGCGTCGCAATAGACTACAAAATCATCACAACCTTCAGGAAGAGTGAGGATTGGTGCATCACAAAGTTTTTGTTTAAGAGTTTGAAAAGCTTCTTCTTGCTTGGGTCCCCATACGAAAGGTTTTCCCTTATGAGTTAAAGCCGTGAGTGGCACAGCAATGCGAGAGAAGTTTGAAATGAACCGACGATAATAGCCAGCTAGTCCAAGAAAAGATCTTACTCCAGTTGGTGTACGTGGAGCTTGCCATTCTTGAACTGCTTGGATCTTTGAAGGGTCAACATGTATTCCCTTGTCATTAACTACATGCCGAGGAATTGCACCTCTTTTAACCAGAATTCACATTTA
The DNA here is from genome assembly GCA_947069175.1 of Scalesia atractyloides. NCBI lineage: Eukaryota > Viridiplantae > Streptophyta > Magnoliopsida > Asterales > Asteraceae > Scalesia > Scalesia atractyloides. The sequence continues at coordinate 39,185,366 of CAMTDV010000030.1, forward strand.
GAGAACTTGGCATAAAGCTTTTCCTTTTCTAGAAGTGCAAGAACGAGTCGAAGATGACGCTCATGATCAGCTTTAGATTTTGAATAAATAAGAATATCGTCGATGAAAACTATAACAAATCGATCAAGGTAAGGTTTGCAGACTCTGTTCATTAGGTCCATGAAGACAGTTGGTGCGTTGGTTAATCCAAACGGCATAACCATGAATTCATAGTGGCCATAACGAGTTCGAAAAGCAGTCTTAGGGACGTCTTCTTCATGCACTCTAAGTTGATGATAGCCAGATCGAAGATCGATTTTCGAAAAGCAGCTGGCACCTTGTAGTTGGTCAAGAAGATCATCAATGCGAGGTAAAGGATAGCGATTCTTGATGGTTAACTTGTTGAGCTCTCTGTAGTCGATGCACATACGAAAAGATCCATCTTTCTTCTTTACAAAAAGGACAGGTGCACCCCAAGGCGATGAGCTAGGACGTATGAATCCCTTGTCAGTCAACTCTTGCAATTGACTGGCTAGCTCTTGCATTTCAGAGGGGGCTAACATATATGGAGACTTTGCAACTGGTGTAGCACCAGGTATAAGATCAATACGGAATTCGACGTCTCTAATTGGAGGAAGTCCTGAAATGTCGTCAGGAAAAACTTGTGGGAAGTCTTTTACTACAGGAATGTCTTCAAGTTTCTTCTCTGTGGTTCCCTTTTTGATGATATGGGCAACGGGACATAATTCTTGCGAAGATATTTTTGAGCTTGAAGACAAGACATTAAGCTGAGCCCTTTCGACGAGGTTTCTCCAATGATTCGAAGAGTCTGACCGTTTGAAAGAGGAATACGAATAAATTTTTCACGACATACAACTTCCGCCTGATGTTGACTGAGCCAATCCATACCGATTATGATGTCAAAACTTCCCAGCTTCATAGGAATAAGGTCGACTGAGAAATCGTGGTCGTTTAAGGTGAGTGTACAGTTGCGTAAAATAGAGTCTAATGAAACTGGTTTCCCGTCCGCAACTTCTACCGTTATGGATTCCGTGAGCTTATCCCGATTTTTGCTTAAGATAGGTTCAAATTCTAAAGACACAAAACTTCTATCCGCACCAGTATCAAATAACATAGAGGCATATCTACCATTTATAAGGAACGTACCGTTGACCACATTGCCGTCAGCTCTGGCCTGGTTAGCATTGATATTGAAAGCTCTCCCTCTTGCAGGTGGGGGAGCTTGGTTCGCTTGATTCACTGGGTTGGCTTGGGCCTGAGCATGAATAATATTAACCAGCCTTGGACATGTGTTTCTGAAATGACTCGGGTCGCCGTAATTGAAGCAAGCCCGCATAGGTTGGCCCATAGGATAATTGGGTTGGTAGTATGTTTGGGCTAAATGTTGGGTGGGTGGAAATGGTAGGGGTTGTTGGGCTTGACCCATTAACTGTTGGTGGGTTTGGGTTAAAGGTTGGTGGCGGTTTGCTCGTTGAGGCATGCGGCAGGTTTGAACAGTATGTCCTGCGCGACCGCAGCCGGTGCAGTATTGGCAAGGATGATCAGGGGAATGGTGATATTGGAAACGGTTACATTTTGGTAACGGGCCAGTGTAGGGTCTTCTGTATGGTGCGGGTGAAGGAGTGACTTGAGTAATGGGTGCAGCAGGAATAAGGGTGTTGGTTTGGGTAACTGCAAAATTTCTGGTGTTACGCTTCCTCTTGTTAGCAAACTTAGAGGAAGGAATGGGGTGGTTTGAAGTTTGTCCCTCAACAGGGGCTTTCTTCTTCTCTTCTTTGAACTTCCTGTTGCGAATTCGGTTTTCGGTCAGTTCAGTTGCTAACTCCATAGCAGCTTCAAGTGTTACTGGTGAAACGCTGAGAACTGAATCTTGGATTTTCGAGGGAAGTCCTCGAATATAATGCTCGATCAGACGGTAGGTTGGAGTGAATAAATTTGGAACCATTTGGTTCAACTCCAAGAACCTCTTGTTGTAGGTAGAGTGATCACCCTCCTTTTGCTTTAGAGCATGAAATTCATCCTCCAACTTCTTAATTTCACTTCTAGGACAGAAACGCCTAGTCATGATTTCCCTTAACTCCTCCCAAGTTAAGGCCATCGCATCTTCAGTTCCCCTCTTCCCTTTCTCAGTATTCCACCAAGTGAGAGCTACTCCAAGTAGTCTCCCGGTGGCGTATCGAATCTTGCGATACTCAGGACAATCGCAGTTTAGGAAGGTGTTTTTCATCTCCTCGAACCAATGTAGGAGAGCAGTGACACCCTCGGTCCCTTCAAATTTAGGAGGATCACAAGACTTAAAATGTTTGTAAGAGCACTTGTTGGTAGGAGGGTTGTCGATGTTCTAGTCCTGTTGTTGGGGAGGGTTAGTAGGATTTGTAGCAAGGGCTTGTTGTACTTGTACCACAATGTCAGGCAATATCGTGGCCATTTGTTTCGCGATCTGAGTGGCCAAACGTTCCTGAGACCTTCCCGATCTTTTACCCCTTCGTTGCTGTCTAGACGACATCTACAGGATCATAAAATGAGAAGATTGTGAGTTTATGGTGTCTTTTTAGGTGTCATGTGTCTTTAAGAAAATGAAAATAACATAAATATCAATAATGCAACTACATCCATAGGATGTCTTGGGTTCGCTCATGTTGGGCCTCAAATGTCCCCCATACCTTCACCTACATAGTCATGTGGGCCCCCATGGCTATTGGCTTGGTAGGATTCACATTAGTATTGGCAATTTAACACTCGCATCCCCCGAATGCAAACCACAAAATATGTTCATGAGATGTTTAGTCGGAACGTGTCCAGGTGTAGACACAATGACAACTCAAAGTGGGATTAGCTCACACGACGTTTGGTATAGCATGCTTTGGCCTAATAGGTACCTCGTACTCTCATCGTTAGTCCCCAGGTAGGCAAACTGGTACTTTATTTTGGATTTATACGAATGCCAGCCTAGACAGGACGTTCCGACTACCGGTACTGGTACCCTTCCAGTTACTACATGCCCGTCATGAGAACTCACTTTGATGATATTTGAAAACACGAAAATCATTGTAAAAACAATCATGATGTGGTGTGTGCTTTCATGGATGTGATATGTTATGAGCATACGATTTCATGATAGGCATTATATGATAATACATACTTATGAACATGCTTGCACAATATCAAATGTAACATTTAACATAAAATATATAAACATCATGAAATTTGGCATATAACACACAAAATTCTTATAAGTTTCTAATCGACTATAGTATAGGCTCTAAGGGTCTAATAACCTATCCTATATCCCTATAGTCATGGCTCTGATACCAATCTGTCAAACCCCGACCCGCAGCGGAATAAGAGTCGGGGCATAATTGGGTTATCACCAAAGCTCATGACATTTACTAGTATGTTTCCTATTTAATAAAGTCAAAGTTACATTTCAAAAATCCGAACATGTTCATTCAATACAAGGAAAATAAGCCAAGCATAACAATCCCAACACTAAATCGTTTTATTCTTCTAGTCCAAGTCCTATGTGTTCCTAGCTGCAGCTGCTTCACCTGTATCATGTGTAAAATGGGGTTTTTGGGTCAACATAAGTTAGCGAGTGAACCTTATTAGATAAACATTTGTTAATGAATTTATGGTTAGTTTATCAATGAAAAATTGTGCATAATCATAGATGAGCAAATGTAAATAATCAAGTAGTGGCAAATAGCAGTCACAACTATAACATACAATAACACATGGCAGCATACATGAACATACCAACATCATACTGTAAATAACATAAATGAAACTGTGCGATCAAGGCTCAATCAAACGGAGCCGATCGTATTGCATGTACTGAAAACGAAAATGTCTGTGCGATCAAGGCTCAATCAAACGGAGCCGATCGTATGTGGGCACGCCAGGTTCAACCGCATAATAAAATGGGGAACATGCTCAACGCTCATAATGTAATGGGGAGCGGCGGCCTATGAAATTGCATGTACTGAATAATAAATTGCATCCAATAATAACTACTTAACAGCAACAAACTGAATACACAAGTTCATGATATGATGTATGCACAATGGTTTAGTAATAATATATATATACAAAGACACATGATACACCCCAAAACGTGATTAAAAACGGGAATTTGTAAGATTCACTCACATTGGGTGCGTTGGATTGGAGATGGTGAGATGCGCACGAATTAGATGAGCAGATCAACGAGGAATACTAACCTAAATAATAATGGAAAAATATATTAAATGGATGGATTTTATTAAGGATTTTAATGAAATTTTTAGATGAATTTTTGTGAGTTTATGGCTATTTTCTATCTTTAAAAATGTTATTTTTAAGTATATTTAATTGATTTTTAAATTAAATTAAATAATTAAAAATATATAAAAAAATTGTTTACCGTTGACCGGTCGGTCAGCGTATTAGTTTGCGCCGGGTGAGGCTCGAACCGGCGACCTCCCGTACGCGTGCACGCAGCTCTACCAACTGAGCTACGTGTCTAACCCGAAATAATCTTGTTTTTATTTATACTTATACACTTATTCAGTTAATCCGAAATTCTCTTTAATTTCAAAAACATTTTAATTCAACGGACCGGTGTAAGTGACGGGTTTCGAACGCGCGACGTATGGTTCATGTTGCACACAGTCCACCGCTGGACTGTGTGTCTAACCCGGTTATTATCTCGGTTTTTATTATACTTAACAACTATCTGAGTTAACCCGGTTTAGTTTTTGATCAAAAAGGCATTTTATTACACAAGGTGTGCGTGTAGCAGGGATCGAACTCGGGACGTGTGTTTGTATTTTGCACACAGTCCACCGCTGGACTGTGTGTCTAACCCGTTTATAATTCCGATTTTAATTAACCTTATGTTATGTTGCGTCTTCATCTTCTTCGTTGATTTTACACAGACAAACATATTCCGACTGTTACGACCGATTTATGACTTATACGCTTTTCAGGCATTACAAGTAATTTAAAAGTAAAGAATGGAGAGAGTTTGGGGAAAAAGATGTACCGATTGAGGTTGTTCACAGAATTCCGGCGGAGGTTCGTCGGTACTGAAAGTGAACTCCGGCTGTTGAAACCAATTAACAGCTTTGTTCGATTATTTAAGAAGTTGAGTCACTTAAACAAGGTTTAACAGAAGTTTGGGAGATCATACCCGTTCACAGTGTGATTCCGGCAGTTTCAGGAGTTTTCCGGCGAAGGTAAGATTTTCGATAAACGTTGACTAGGATCGATTCTGATGGTGGAGTTGTGTTAGTGACTGATTAATCACATGATTGAAACAGAAAGAGTCGGAGAAAATACCGTGTGGATGTGAGTCCCGGTTTTCCGACGACTTGCAGAATTTTTCCGGCGATTAGATTTAAGCTTCTCCGGTGGACTGTAAGGTTGCGGAAATGCAATTGGAAGCTTTGCGGAGTGTTTTGAGTCGCAGGAAGAGTCTATGATTGAAGTAGTTCGAGAATTGACAACGTTCGGTTATTAAACCGATCTACTTCCGAATTCAAGTTACACTCATGGCAGCATTGATTGAAATCGTCCGTTTATCGGTTATAATCACTGAATCGAGAGTATCCAAATCGACTTTGGGTGTTTGATAACCGATTTCAGTTACAATTTGTAAAATCGAATGATTTACCTTAGTCCATAAAACTTATTTGTTTCCTAAAGGTGACAGAAAACAAACAAGTGGCGGAGTGGTCTTGTGATTGAGTGTTAAGTTGTTGAAGGGTGTCTTGGCTGACCCGGGTTCGAGTCCCGGCAGCGTTATATTTTTTTATTTATTTTATTTTAACTTTTCATCAAATATAATTTTTATAGTTTAGTTTATTTATTAATTATGTATTGTTTTAAATCGAAATAATCATAAATATTCGACATAACTTTTATAACTTGATATTCGATTATAAAACGGAGCGAGTTTTGAAAACCCGATTTTTACAAATGTTACAATACACATGTCCATACAATACATGGACTAATACACAAGGTATGTATTATATTCTTAAACATATATATTGGACGAAACGGACATTGGATACACATACATACATACATCATACATATATATATATATATATATATAACCAAACCAACTAGGTAAGATGTACAAAAACAATTGGACAAGGGACATATACATTTTACCGAATAGAAATATATATATGTTACCGACAAGAAACATATTTATTTTATCAACATGGAATATATATATACCAACTTACCGACAAGTCCTAAAAATATATTATTTGTAAGGACTTCACAAATATATATTTCACCTATAACAAAATCCAAAAAGTTATATAAAAATGACTAAGTGCAAGAATACAAGTATATAAGTATACTTATACGTATAAATACGTACACCAAAACACTTAGTAAAATACGAGAATTACAAGTAATATATATGTATAAACATATAAATAAAAATACAACACAAATACCTAATTCAAAAGTATACAAGTAAGTATACATACATGGTATACGTACACTTATAAATACCCAAGGTACACAAAATGGGATGTACACATACAAAAGAACATCATACATGTATACATACACAAGTTCGATGTTAAAAATATTTATTTTTAACAATATATCTAGTTAAGATACATATTTATAGGGATGGGTTAAAATGAGAACCACCTTGAGCTGTGAAAACCGTGAAAACTAGGCCATCCAAAAGGTTTTTCCGAATTTTTTTCTCAAAAGTCATAAAAAAATATCACTTGTTTCAGAAAAAAAAAACATTTTTTTAAATGCCGCATGCCCACATTTACATGAGGCGTAAAAAAATATTTATCTTCACAAAATTTACACCAGCGCGTAAAAATCTTGCATCAGTCAAAGCAATCGACTCGGCAATTTTTTGTTTACTTTTTTCAGATGTGTTTATAATATTTTCATTTACGTTTGTGCAAAAAAATTTTGGCCCTACTCGTGCGGGAACAAAAAGCTCTCAGGGTTCTCGCAACTCGTGGTGGTTCTCATTTAAACCAAGCCCTATATATAATATATATATATATATATATATCCGAGAACAAATATATACACACACATATATATATACACAATGGAATAAAGGTTATTTTTTTAAAAATGCCGCATACCCACATTTACATGAGGCGTAAAAAAATATTTATGCTCATGCAAAATTTACACAAGCGCGTAAAAAAACCTTTCATCAGTCAAAACTACCGACTCGACAACTTTTTTTACAGATGTGTTTATAATAGTTTCATCTACGTTTGTGCAAAAATTTTTGGCCCAACTCGTGGGGGAACAAAAAACCAGTTTGTATGAGATGTATACTCTTTCGGTTTTTGTAAATCTGTGATGACTAATGATCAATGAAAATTTTTTCTATCTTCTACACTTTCTTATCTTATGTTTTACATTTATGTCTTTGAATCAAGTACAATGTTTTGGTGTTCCTCATCAATCCAAGGGTCACAGGGACTTGTTTTGGTCAAAAACCGGTTTAAGGATAATGTAACCAAATTTTTAATGTGAGGTAGAGTGCTGAGGTAATCATAACGATTGAAAGGCTCAAAATGTAAATGACCACAGAGAGATTTATACGAGGAAAAGCCCTTGATCTCTAGAAGATCGCTGACATAAAAACCTCGGGTGGTGGTGAAAACTATCTACCACCGTATATTATTAAGCAACAACGTGTAGTACAGCTTCGGAAATCGATCAAGCTTGATACAAAGATGAGTGTGTGTTTTCAGAGCTAGTATGGCAGTAGTGTGCGTTATGATACGTTATGTGCTAATGAACTTGATCGATCCCTTAAAATAGAAAAATAACTAAATAACAAACTATGCTAAACATGTGCTAGGCACACGTCTTCATCCCATGACCGTTGGAGAATAAGCACGTGGAGCTCCTCAACGGCTATTAGCGAGATTGTTGCTTGGACTTAGTCCACTAGCCGTTCACCCACATATAAACATAACAATATATCAAGAAAATTATTAGTAACCATAGCAAATATTGAGGATCCTTGATCCTCTGAGGTCCGTAATACATATTAAGGATTCTTGATCCAGAATATGCATTAGGATAACGGATCCGCAACAATTAAAACTCAGGCCCTAAGAGGGACATAAATGAAAAATAAATTGTATCTAAATAAGCATTTAGATAAAACGGTATAAACTTCGGTTTTTCTAACCATAATGTTTCCAACTTGCTTGTTAAGAATTTAAAAGTTTACACCAAGCCGTTTCAAGGTTTACTATTTTCCAAAATAATTATTTCTAGCAAGCTAGTTAGTAATTATTTCGCAATAGTATTTTTTCAAACACACTCATTAGAAAATCCAAATGCCTTTAAAATTTGTTAATTATAGAAAATAATGGTTTCTAACACGTTCTTAGAAAGCATAAAACTAATTATTTTAGAAAAAAAAAACAATCATTTCAAACACGCTCATTAGAAAGTAAATGTTCTTAAAACTTGTTTTATTAGATTAACGAATTTCTAATACGCTCATTAGAAATATAAATGTTTTAAAACATTTCAAACCAATATTATTTTACCAATTATAATTTCTAACATGCTTGTTAGAAAGAAATTAAACATTCATGCACGTCCTATATGGGTTTTAAAAATATAATTTTATTTTGAGATACATATTATTATGTGTATGATTCAGATTAACAACCCCCGATTAATACCCATTAACTTAAAAGTTGAATTAAACGTTTATATTGAAACATTTCTTTAAATTTAAGAGTGCACTCCAATCATAAAATTAATCTAACTCGTTTACAGGACACACGTTATTTCCAAAATTTATATTTGAAAATTATATAGAAAGTCTCATATAAATATTATATCCTTCTTAACCATTTCATGAACACATAATCCTTAGGTCAATAGAATTTCTATTTTATTTTTATACACAAAGTCTCCAAATTAATTTTTAGGTCAATAAAACTTCTATATTATTAATTGTATTAGTCGCAAAAATATTAGTCTATTTTTGCCACAACAAAGAATTAGCAATTCGGAATCAATAAAAAAACAAACCACTATGTCATATTTTTCTCCTAATTATATTTAAACCCCAAATCAACAAAATACGAATACTAAGTTTTCTAAGTCCAACTTTAAAACCAAACCAAAGGTCTTTTTTGGACATAAATATGAAATCAAATTTTGTTTTAACAAAGTGCCTTGAATCAAAATAGAAATATATAATTGTTTTTAAAACACAAACCTGAGTAAAGCCAAACTGGTTTGAATCATAACATAAAGGTTTTGTAGTACATGACACGGTGTTTTAAAATTTTCTTTTAAGATTATAGGAACTGTTCGTATATAAATAAACAATTTTATTATAATTATTATTGCAATACAATAATCAAAGGAAACCAGTAAAGTACAGATACTATTACAACTAAAATGAAAGAAATACAAGAACATAATCAAAGATAGAAAAGAAAATTGGTTGATGATCGTTTTGAACACGAGGCCCTTAAAACAATTTATGAGTCTCCCAAGAGAACTCGTGGTTTCCCGTGGTACAACAGTCGAACCACTATGTACTTCCAGAGAATACCTCAAAACCGTTGTACCTTAAAGAAAAGAGATGAAGATGATCAAGAATTGTAGAATTTCTTTAAAGAGAATTAAGGAGAAAATCTTCGTGCGGATTGAGCATTTTTCGTATAGCTTGAGCATTTTTCGTATGGATTGACCATTTTTCGTACGAATTGCTATCGGTGAATCTTCTTTCTCCTTCTCCTATAAATACAACCCTCACCCATTCATTATCAGCTTGCTGCCATTTCGCACGAAATCTCTCCTACCCGCTTTTCTTTGTTTCCAAGTAAGAAAGCAACACTTTTCATGCAAACCACAACGATTTTACACGAGATTTATCTCCGATTTTATCTAAACTTCTTTATTTACGAAAATCTTCATCTCTTTCATAAAAACCTTCTGATTTTATAATGGAATCAAACTTAAACGAGTGTATTTGAGTTAGCCTTGGCTTCTCAGATTAAGAACCTTTAGTTCAAGATCACCAAGTGCTGATTCTAAGAAATCTGTTTTCAAGACTCGATTTTTACACAAAAACGGACCAAAAATCGACTAAGTTTGTTCACTAAATAGTGGAACGAGGCACTGTCAAAACCTTCACGAAACGGACTCGAAACTACATCCATTTCAGACAAGATCTCGGTTCCGAACGCACCAAGACGCAAGATCAGTCACTTGTGCGATCTGGACTGGCTCGCGTGAACCATACTTGGTGCACACGGCCCAGTCAGGGTTCATACAAGAGACTCACTCGCTCAAAAAGCCTCTCTGGCACTAGGTTAATCAGTGGCCTAAGGTTGGAGGGATGAACACTTGATTTTTCCCGAAGAACGACGCGAACACACTCGATTTTGGACACGAAACAGGCCGATTCACACAAGAAACTTTTCGTACGAAATCACATTTCATGCGAAATGCCATTTCAGACGAAACTCAGATACATACGAATTGCCATTTCGTACGAAACACAAATTCGTATAGAATGACTCATTTTCCATCGAACTTCTTTTCGACTGTCTCAGCACTTCGGAAGACTGATGCACTTCTGTTCTCACCTACAGGCTGATCCGTGTTGGTGTAATTATGTCTATGTCTTAGTCTTATATCGAGTCTGTATAGATTAGATGTGAACAGGCAAGAAAAATCAAGTATTTATGGGTTTGTTAGTCAAGTTCGTTGGTCAAGGTTTTGTAGTGTCAAGTTCGGCCGAACTCCCTCTTTCACTAGCGAACTTAGAGTACTATATACAGCTAGCTTGTGATTATCATTTGTAACTTTGTGCACTTTGAGGCGAAGCTCTGTCAAATTGGAGACTTGATGTTATATCAATAAAATTGACGTTTAATTGACTAATTCTTGTTATTTAGTAATCGTGTCATAATATTTCCGCTATTGTGGACATTAGAGATCAAATCTAGGTTCCTATGCTATCTGGATCGGTCCTACAAGTGGTATCAGAGCTAGAATAGCCTGATTTGATTGATATCAAGACAAGAACACTTCTAACTATACTACATTCTTCTATTTTCATAATTTTACACTAAATGAAGAATTTACGGGCAAATTCTGTCCAATTTTGAATATGACATGGTAAATACATCATAGATAAACCCCTGAGAGTTTGGAGACTAAAATCAAACGAATTGGTGTCAAATTGTTGCAAAAACCATGTTTTCTAAACCTACTTTGATCGAACTTGTAACCCAAGTTCAGCCGAACTTGGTTTAGAACCTCACTTTTTGAGTGAATTTCTATCAAGTTCGCTCGAACTTGTGGATTTCTGAGAGAATTTCTGATAAGTTCGACCGAACTCACTAAATTTCATTGATATTTTATCAAGTTCGCTCGAACTTAATAAAAATCATGAAAGTTTATTTTAAGTTCGATCGAACTTTCAAAGGTTTTCTTATAAAATCCAAGTGTAAGTTCGACCGAAGTTCTCAGGATCATTTTTAAATCTCAATACATAAGTTCGACCGAACTTGTGTATTAAAACTGAAATTCTTCATTCAACTACAAGTTCAACCGAACTTGTAGTAATTCTAATCATTTTCAAAGTTTGAACGTGTTTTTCAGCGTACATGTGTCGATATTCGCGATGGATGATATTCAGAGAGCGTTTATGTTAGGAGTGGGTATGTCCAATGCTAATGTCATACAACAAGTCAACCTTGACAACGAAATGGGCACGTCCGTCAAACCCCCGAAGATAATGAGTATGGACGAGACGGATGGAAGGAGAAGTTCAGTTATTGGGTTCAAGCCATGCATTTCCAAAGCTGGGTAGTTATTGAGAGAGGTTATGTCGTTCCGTTAGACGAGAATCAGCAAGTTCTGGAAAAGTACAAGTACATCACGATACAAAAGGATGAGTACATTGTTGAGAAAAAGATGATCAGTCTCATTATACAATCCGTTAAAGAGGATATTTTGGTTTTATTGCCCGAATACACGACTGCAAGAGAGCTATGGTTGTCACTGCAAAAAGAAATACCAAGGAAGCACAGAGATGATCAAGAGTAAAAAAGCTCTTATCTTGAAGGAATTCGATATTTTTACCATGTTGAAGGGCGAGATAATGAAACAGATGATTGAGCGTTTCTGTCATCTGAAAGTCCAAATGAGGAGACACGGTTTAGAGAAGACAGAACCAGAGTACATCGATAAGCTTGCTGGTGCGTTACCTGACGGAGAATGGATACTTACCTCATGGTCTTGAAAGAAAGTGCGAATTGGGAATTCTTCAAGCTGGCAACATTCATCGACAAACTAGAAGGTCATGAGATGGAACTTCTAAAGATCGCAAAGTCGAAGAATGCTAACATTGTTCAAGATGTTAGTCTGTATTACAAGAACGGAATGCAAGACAGCATTTCAAGTCCAAAGATACAAACAACATTCGGTGCAAATATGAACTCTTCACCACAGAATCATAATCAATCATATCCTCAATATGATCAAAGTCCACAGAGTTCTTCGTTTTCGAGCACTAGTTCAAATTCTTCATATCAGAGTCAAGCAAATCAGAATCAACAAACGAATTCTAATCCGAATGTGTACAAGTGTAACATTGCTGTCAATCTAAACAATGTTGTTTCTAAGCAAGTTGCAAAACAACACATGTCACTTCTTGCCACAGTTCTAGAATCGTATGAAAGTCTGGTAGCAGGAAAAATTGGCAATCCTGAAATGACCGCCGAAGACTACGATCAGGTGGACAAAGAAGAGCTTGAACTAATGGATATTAAGTGGTCATTGGCTTCTATCATTCGAAGGGTCACAAAGTTTGTTGCACTCACAGGCCGAGATATCGGAAATTCAAGCAACAAGCTAGGGTTCGACAAATCAAAGGTCACTTGTTTCAGATGCCGACAGAAAGGGCATTTCAAGAGAGAATGCAAAACTCCTGAAGCAACGGGCAATCAGAGTCCATTTGGAGGTGGCAACGAATATTACAAGAAGTCACTTCAATATAAACCATTTCCGAAAAAGACTCAAGTTGAGATTCAAGAGAAAATCATCTAACAATACCGAGAAGGCAATGGTTGCTACCAACAAAGATGATGGTTTCGATTGGAATTCTTACATTGGAAAGAAGACAGGAGTTGCATTGATGGCTGAAATCGTTGAAGATACTTTTGCCGAAGACGCAACAGCTATGGAGAATGCTCTACTGGAACAGTATCTGCAACAACAGGAAGAAGAAGAGATGTATCTTCACATGAAGACATAGGGTATTTTAACGCCTAATTCAACTTCTAGTTTTGCATGTAACTTTGATGGAAGTTTTTAGGAGCAAGTGATCGAGGAGAAGTCAATTGATGAAGAAATCATTGATGTTGTTCAAGAAGTGAATGCTGAAAACTTCATGGACATTGCCAATAAAGCTATGATGGCGAATCTAACCAAGGTAGGTCCAGAGGTAAAGGAAGTTGTCAAAGTGCAAGTTGTAGAGGTTGTAAAACCTTGTACAAAATGCACCGAGCCATGTGTTAAATGCGCCAAAAAATCACAAATCATCGTTGAACTCAATGTACATAATGAACATTTCAAATACGATTATCGTACAATGAAGGAAGCGTATGACAAAATGAAAGATGATTATGGCAGGCTCGATAGAAATAATATTGAACAACATGATACTGTAAGGATGTTGAAAGGTACAGTAATGGATAAACAAAAAGCAATAAACATCTATATTAACACCATTGCTGAAACCAAACAGCAACTCCAGGACATGAAAATTGAAATAGAATGTGTTCAACAACTTTTAAGAAGTTATATAACTAACGCTTATGTCATTGATCATATACTTCCTACGATCTCGTCGGAGGAAAATGATAAACGATCTAAAAAGAAAAATGGTAAAGAATACAGCAATGTTCCTCCTCCCCTATGCGAGAAATATTGTCGCAAAACTGTTGATGGGATGGATAAGGCACTCAACATTGAGTTGTTATCTGAAAAGAAAAACGAGTTGCTGGAGAACATTGATGTAGTCTATACTAAATCAGATGATGACAATGCGGTGGTTAATAATGTGGTAGAAAACATTCTGAATGATTATGATAATGGCAGCTTTGAGAGCGCCACCTCGAGTTTGAATAGTTCTGACACAAATTCTCAAGATGACGATACATCATCGGAAGATGATCTATGTGATGATCCTAACATTTTAATGTACTGTAACAACCCGCATTTTCGCAGCTCGTTACTCTCGTTACGCCTAGCACCAGAGATTCGGATCATAATGTAAACTATATCGCTTACTACGCTACATCGTATATTTTCGCACTACATCGCTTATTTTCGCACTATATCGCACCTCACAACGCTTATAACGCACTCGCTAAATACTACAAACTTTGCGTGAAGTTTCCAAGGCTATCTGCTCGCTTAAACTGTAACGCGACTCTCGCAAGACTTGGGAACAAAGCCGCATACTACCTCGTTTATCCATTCGAATCTTAACTTAATTTAATCGATTAATACGCTTAAGGCGTTGCTAAAATGCTTAATACAATTAACTAATACGAACGAAAGCATTACAAAATGATATTTAAGAATTTTTAGGAACTTTTCTAGCGTAGGTTCCTTTTGTAAAAAGTGCTTGTTTTAATCATAAGAATCCAAAAAAAATTTATTTTAGTACGAAAATCCCAATTTTCGCAAGAAATTCATATTTTCGTACGAAAGTTGTATTTTCGTGGGAAAATAATGCATGTTTTGGCTCCGAACGGCAATTTTCATGTGAAAAAGACATATTTCATGCGAAATTCGCATAATTGGTGTGAAAATGACTATTTTCGCACGAAAATATCACCAAACCACCTCCATTCCTCTCCACCTATAAATAAAACCCTTCACCATTCACTCCAACTTTCTGTCAATCTGCACCAAAACGCTCTCCAGCCCGATTCTCTCTGTTCCAAGTAAGAAAACTACGTTTTTCACACGAATTACAACGGTTTTTACAACGATTTTGCACGAGATTATCTTCGATTTCATCTAAACTTCTCTGTTTTACGAAAACCTTCATCTTTTTCATAAAACTTTCTGATTTTCTTAAGTATTTAGCACTTAACCGAGCATGTTTGAGTTAACCTTGGCTTCTCAGACCCGAAACCTTGTTGTTTCAAACTCACCCAGTGTTTATCCTAACAAAACTGTTTTATAAATCGATTTTCACATGAAAACGGATCAGACCGACTATTGTTTCGTTCACTAAGTTGTGGAACGAGGCACTGTCGAACCGTCACGAAATAGACTTGAAAATACATCTGTTTCAGACGAAGTCTTAGTCCCGAACGCACCAAGACGCAAGAACAGTCACTTGTGCGATCTGGACTGGCTTGCGTGAACCATACTTGGTTCACACGGTCCAGTTCGAGTTCATACAAGAGACTTACTCGCTCAAAAGACCTCTCTGATGCTAGGTTGATCAGTAACCTAAGGTTGGAGGGATGAACACTCGATTTCCTGAAGTATGACGAAAAACACCAAAAATTTCCGCACGAAAATTTCACCAAATTTTCTTACGAAAATTTTCGCACGAAAACTAATTTCATACAAAAATATTTGTTTCCCTCGCACCGACTCTCCGTTGCAACTGTTTCAACACTCTGGAAGACTGATGCCCTTCCGTCTCTATGCGCAGGCTAACCGGCACTCTTTTCTCTCCTCTCATCAACTCTCGGTGTTCGCTGTTACGCACCCACTGTGAGTATACTTGACCCCCTTTTCGCTTTAAACGCACTTTTGGGTGTAACATACGTTCATATCAAAATACACAACGCAAAACTAAACTGATTATCACATGCGAATACCCGTTACACAAGTCTACACATGATGCTTGATACATGTAAACTAGGACACATTTTCGTTAACTCACCTTAGCTAGTATGGTACTATAGTTTGGCTAACACTCGACAGGGTCTAGCTAGGAAGACCGCGCTAGCATCTCGAGAGTATAGCATGATAAATTTGTCTTGTGAGTTTATATGTGTTGGTCATGTTTATGTATGTGGTATTTCGCAACGTTTTCTATCTACTATGCTATTATATCAAAACCTGTATACTCGCCAATATATTTGTGTATTGACAATTATTTTAACGTATGTTGCAAGTTAATGTTTCTACTCGCTGCAAACGGACTTAGGATTTTGCTTAGAAACTTGTAATAAATTGTAATCGACTTTGAAAATTGTTTGAGATTAATGGAATTCGTGATAATTATCTAATGATTGTATGTTGATTGTATTGGAAATTGCCGCTTAAATATTGTCATTTAAAAATAGTCGTTGTGGATTCTCTCGAACAATCTGAACCGCTTAGTGTCGCGCCCCGATGATTCCTCCATCAGTTGGGGTGTGACAGATTGGTACCAGAGCCATAACTATAGGGAATTAGGTAGATTGCCTAGTCTATAGTAGGAAACTATGTTCTTCTTCCTTGCTTATCCAATTAAAACTTTTCCCCCGTATTGTTGGACATAAAATACTATACAAAGTCTTTCCTAAGACTTGAACACAACACACGAAGCTGCAAAGATACTCGTACACCACAAACGAGTCGATTTGGCGAGATTAGGTGTGAAAACCGCGAACTCTCGACAAATCACTCACTCAACGTATTCCGATTAGCACGAAATTCTTCGTTAAGTTATGACTGATGGGTCCGGGAGGGAAACCACAATCGGGGATTTAAGTTATTAAGTTAGGGGTGAACCCCGAACCTTGAAAACTCATCCCACTAAACGATTTTCAATCTCACCAAAGTCTCGACTATTTCGTGATTTGGGACACGTAGTAACCGGAAGGGTAACGCAGTTAGCCGCGAGGCGATGAGAGAATTTACCTATTAGGCCAAAGCGTGTGCCCAAACTCAACGGAATGATCGAATCACTTTGGGTAGTCGCTGTCTCAAAACCCTGGACGCTTTATTAATTTTAAGCCTGCAATCGCCGATTTTACGCATCATCGAATTTTATTATGCTTATATGTTTTCGAATTGAAGTTTTTACGCTTTATCGATTTCTCGATTTATCGTTTTTCGCTCCATAAACGTACGCACAACTCGCACAGCCATCAAAATCCAAAACAAGAGCTAATACTCGCAACAAAACTAAATCATAACAACTCTCTCGAACGCGTCCTGCGCCATATCTATTTGTTATATACAAACATATATATACATACGAATAGTACGTGAATAGGATGTGATTATGTGATAACGTGAGAATCTAGGAAATACGTGTTTTTCCTATGTAATCTTCGAAATACGTGTACTACATCAACTATAACAAGTTTTTAACGCGCTAAATCGCATCGCAAATTTCAAAAATCTTTATGATCAAATCTCAATCCAAATATCTTTGTCTTGATGTCTTCGAACGCTTCCAACTCGCGACGTCAAGCTAGAAGAAACGCCGACAAGAGGATCGCATCGCTCGTGGCCAAGGTCATTCCTCAAATCATCACCCAAGTTCAAGCCCTCAGCAATTCTCAGACATCGGAAGACTCTAAATCCGATGCACTGAAGTCTACTTTCTCCTACAAGCAATTCAAGGGGCCTGTGACCCGATGGTCTTCACATGTGAAGGAAGTGTGTCTCAAATGCTCCAGTGGTTTGATGCCATTGAGGTTACCCTCCGTCAGAGTGGGTGCCCTGAGCATTTTCAAACCACTTGTGCTACCAGAGTATTTCAATCCCGAGCCCTCGACTAGTGGACAGTCAGCGCATCAAGCGTGGGAACGACGCAACTTACCCATTATCGTGGGAGGAACTGACGGAGCTTATGAAGAGAGAATAGTGTCCTCCCCACGAAGTCCAAAAGCTCGAGAACGAATTCTGTAAAATTAAGCAGATCGAAGGTGACAACACGGCTTCACAACAAGGTTCAAACAGCTTAGCATTATCTGTCCTAATCAAGTCGACACTCCTGAAAAGGCTATCAAAAAGTACATACGTGCTTTGCCGGAGTGTGTAGGCGATTTTGTCGAAGCTGCAAGACCGGCTACCATTGAAGAAACTTATCAACTGGCTGCAGAAATCAACGACAAACGGGCATTGGAAGGGTTCTTCTCCAAAAATCCCGCCAAGAATCTGAATCAAGCTACTGTCGAATTGTCCGACGATTCCGACAACGATTCCGACAACGAATCCGAGAACGATTCCGACGACGATTCCAACAACGACGACGACACACCACCGCAAGCTGCCGCCAAGCCCAGCCACAAGAGAAAAAGCTCGAGCCTCAACTACTCCGCGACTGAGCTGCTCAACCCTGAAACTCTCCCAGCAGTTCCATTCTACCCAAGACGCAACTACACAGGGCCTCATCCCCAGTGCTCGACATGCACGTATCACCACCGGGCCGGAGCCAGCCGCCGCTATTGCATAACTGCGACTGTTTCGGTCATCTCACCAGCAACTGCCGCACTGGACCACGACAACCAAATACGCTAGCCCTTCCAGCACCGCCAGCTCAACCCGCAGCCCCCGCAGCAGAAGACGTCAACACCGACACCGACCTGGCGTAGAACGATGTTGTTATTAGTACGATTTTTGACATTTGTACTTATGCTTTATAATCATTCTATTATCGCTTCAACACACGAACGATGTCTCTCTATCCCTCTCTCGACTCCTCGCACTTAGTCTAAGCGCACACACTAATTATTATTACTAAGGCTATATAGTATATCATGATATAATACATTTTTCTACCCCTACTACGCGCCTTTAAAACAGGTTACGATAAACATGCAAACACCAAACTAATCATGGGATTATTTTGGGGTCTGTACGGGGATCGTAATGAGTTCTAATGGTACCCTAATGTTAAAAGCGTGGTTAAAACATGGTGGATACGCCGATGGTACTCCCTATACATAAGCGTTTTAACAATGTGGACAAAGCGCGACACCTATCCACGGGACGGAGGAGGTTTGGTTAAAGCATGGTGGATACGCCGCTGGTACTTCCTATATATAAGTGATTTGCCATACTAACAAACTCCCGTGGAGACGTGCCATG
This sequence comes from Scalesia atractyloides, assembly GCA_947069175.1. Classification (NCBI taxonomy): domain Eukaryota; kingdom Viridiplantae; phylum Streptophyta; class Magnoliopsida; order Asterales; family Asteraceae; genus Scalesia; species Scalesia atractyloides. The sequence goes on from CAMTDV010000030.1 coordinate 39,204,470, forward strand.
TGTAGTTGAACGTTATTAGACCTTCTATATTATGATGATTATTTTCACACTCTAAACTCCTTCGCAAAGGCGTAACATCTCATCGCTTCTCGATCGCGCGAACGCTAGATACCTCGCGGATCTACAGCAACGCAATCGCACTATCGCAAGGATCTACCTCGCATCGCTTATCGCTTATCGCTATCGCTTATCGCATCGCTTATCGCTTGTCGCTTTATCGCTTTGCTTATCGCTATCGTTTCGCTTATCGCTTCGCTTAACGCTATCGTTTCGCTTATCGCTATCGCTTCGCTTATCGCATTCTCCTCCCGACGCCCGAATGCTCTCTCTTCGCTTATCGTCTTTACATCGTGACGCTTTAATGCTTATCGCATCTCTCGTTCTTACCGCTTCGCTATTCCAATCGCCAAACCTTTCCCCGCGCGCTTTTATCGCTAACCAAGTATGCAATCAACTTCTTCGTGCAAGCTACTTGGCTCCCTATTCAAACTTAGTCCAACCATTCGCCGCTTGGATCAAAGTCCATCCATGTTATGTTGGCACACATGACATCATTCCACGGAACGGAGGCGATATGGCTAAAACATGGTGGATACGCCGCTGGTACTTCCTATATATAAGTGTTTTAGCCATACTAACAAACTTCCTTGAAAAGATGCCATGTGGGGTTCGACGCTATCTAAGCTTTGTAATCACTTGGTCCTATTCTTCACCGCATGGACCAAGGATATCGAAATCTATCCATATCATGTCAAACACACCTGGCATCGCTCCACGAGACGGAGGCGATATGGCTAAAACATGGTGGATACGCCACTGGTACTTCCTATATATAAGTGTTTTAGCCATATTAACAAACTTTCGTGGAAAGATGCCATGTGGGGTTCGACATAAATTAAAATTTTTGATACCATTAAAACCGATTTTTATCGACGTGTTTGGAAATAAATAAAGATTTTTAAATGTTTACAAAATTTGGGCCATTTGCTTAAATTTTTGAATTATTTTGACCAACAAAAACATTTCTTACAACGTGGGTTAAATCGACTCAGCCTAACGCCGCATCGTAAGAAAATTTACCTAAATCGAGTTTTATTCAAAAGCCTTTTCGTAATAACTTAACCAAAACTTTTCAAAAATTTATAAACATTTTTGGATCGCCAACTCGTGAGTTGCTAACCACGAGTCAATTAAGTCGCCTTTACTCATCAATTCCCTACACCGCCAAGACGCGTTCGCTCGTCAATCATATATCGATCGCTCATTCATCCTCAACTTACGCTAATGTCTTAACGCTTTTATCGATATCTATTCATGTGAATTCTCAAGGTCTCCCTTTGGAATAAATTTTGGGACGAAATTTCCTAAAGCAGGGGAGACTGTAACAACCCGCATTTTCGCAGCTCGTTACTCTCGTTACGCCTAGCACCAGAGATTCGGATCATAATGTAAACTATATCGCTTACTATGCTACATCGCATATTTTCGCACTACATCACTTATTTTCGCACTATATCGCACCTCACAACTCTTATAACGCACTCGCTAAATACTACAAACTTTGCGTGAAGTTTCCAAGGCTATCTGCTCGCTTAAACTGCAACGCGACTCTCGCAAGACTTGGGAACAAAGCCGCATACTACCTCACTTATCCATTCGAATCTTAACTTAATTTAATCGATTAATACGCTTAAGGCGTTGCTAAAACACTTAATACAATTAACTAATATGAACGAAAGCATTACAAAATGATATTTAAGAATTTTTAGGAATTTTTCTAGCATAGGTTCCTTTTGTAAAAAGTGCTTGTTTTAATCATAAGAATCCAAAAAAAAAATTATTTTCGTACGAAAATCCAATTTTCGCAAGAAATTAATACTTTCGTACGAAAGTTGTATTTTCGTGGGAAAATACTGCATGTTTTGGCTCTGAATGGCAATTTTCATGCGGAAAAGACATATTTCATGCGAAAATCGCATATTTGGTGCAAAATGACTATTTTCACACGAAAATATGGATTTCCGCACGAAAATATCACCAAACCACCTCCATTCATCTCCGCCTATAAATACAACCCTTCACCATTCACTCCAACTTGTTGTCATTCCGCACCAAAACGCTCTCCAGCCCGATTCTCTCTGTTCCAAGTAAGAAAACTACGTTTTTCAAACGAATTACAACGGTTTTTACAACGATTTTGCACGAGATTATTTCCGATTTCATCTAAACTTCTCTGTTTTACGAAAACCTTCATCTTTTTCATAAAACTTTCTGATTTTCTTAAGAATTTAGCACTTAACCGAGCATGTTTGAGTTAGCCTTGGCTTCTCAGACCCGAAACCTTGTTGTTTCAAACTCACCCAGTGTTTATCCTAACAAAATTGTTTTATCAAATCAATTTTCACACGAAAACGAATCATACCGACTAATGTTTCGTTCACTAAGTAGTGGAACGGGCGCTGTCGAACCGTCACAAAATAGACTCGAAAATACATCTGTTTCAGACGAAGTCTTAGTCCCGAACGCACCAAGATGCAAGAACAGTCACCAAGCTCGCGTGAACCATACTTGGTTCACACGGTCCAGTCCGAGTTCATACAAGAGACTCGCTCGCTCAAAAGACCTCTCCGATGCTAGGTTGATCAGTAACCTAAGGTTGGAGGAATGAACACTCGATTTCCCGAAGTATGACGAAAAACACCAAAAATTTCGCACGAAAATTTCACCAAATTTTCGCATGAAAATTTCACCTAAATTTTCGCACGAAAACTAATTTCGTACGAAAATATATGTTTCCCTCGCACCGACTCTCCGTTTCAACTGTTTCAACACTCTGGAAGACTGATGCCCTTCCGTCTCTATGCGCAGGCTAACCGACACTCTTTTCTCTCCTCTCATCAACTCTCGGTGTTCGTTGTTACGCACCCACTGTGAGTATACTTGACCCCCTTTTCGCTTTAAACGCACTTTTGGGTGTAACATACGTTCATATCAAAATACACAACGTAAAACTAAACTGTTTATCACACGCGAATACCCGTTACACAAGTCTACACATGATGCTTGATACATGTAAACTAGGACACATTTTCGTTAACTCACCTTAGCTAGTATGGTACTATAGTTTGGCTAACACCCGACGGGGTCTAGCGAGGAAGACTGCACGAGCATCTCGAGAGTATAGCATGATAAATTTGTCTTGTGAGTTTATATGTGTTGGTCATGTTTATGTATGTGGTATTTCGCAACGTTTTCTATCTACTATGCTATTATATCAAAACCTGTATACTTGCCAATACATTTTTGTATTGACAATTATTTTAACATATGTTGCAGGTTAATGTTTCTACTCGCTGCAAACGGACTTAGGATTTTGCTTTGAAACTTGTAATAAATTGTAATCGACTTAAAAAATTGTTTGAGATTAATGGAATTCGTGATGATTATGTAATGATTGTATGTTGATTGTATGGGAAATTGACGATTAAATATTGTCATTTAAAAATAGTCGTTGTGGATTCTCTCGAACAATCTGAACCGCTTAGTGTCGCGCCCCGATGATTCCGCCATCGGTTGGGGTGTGACATGTACAAGGTTAAGGAATCTGATAGATTATACTTTGATGACCGATTTCCGATTCGGAAAAGAAGATCAATTGGATAAATTGTTCAAACTGGTTGAAGTTACATTAGATGAACTGGAGAAAAATGAAAAGAAATTCTATTCAAAACCCAAAAGAAATTATATTAACTACCAAAGGAATGGTGGTGATCATCCGGAAAACCGGAGAGCTGGGTTAGGTTTAGAGGAATCTGATGAACCTAAAAAGAAAAAGTCACCATTTCACGAGTACAAAGATAAAAACATGAAATTTGTCTATGGGACGAACACGGTTCAAGAAGAGAGTTTGATCGGAAAACAATCAAACGATGAATTTAAGAAACAAAAAGAACTTCGAGATAAGGCGAAAACCACAAGTGGTGTAAAATCCACTAGTGGAAATTCACATGATAATCGGACTTGCTTCAAGTGCAATGAAGTTTGTCATATTGCACGCAAGTGTCCGAAAGCAAAGTCGGCTTATCTTCAAAGAAAGAAAGTTCAGATGCTGTTAAACAAAGCAACCAGAGTTTGTAAAACCGGTGAAGATCTTGAAAAGAAATGAATCAAAACCTGAAGTTAAACCTAAAACTGAAAAGAAATTTGAAAACTCAACTTTCAAAATAGGTGAAACTTCTAGGGCAAACGAATCACGGTTTTACATCAAGATTGCTAATATAAAATCTCAAGCCTGGATTACTAAGAAGAAGTCAACAACATCTGAGGTTATTAAGTCTAAGCTTGTAAAGACTGATAACACGAAAGAATCAAAATCTGAGACCAAATCCGAAACTGTCAAAATTACAAGTGGTACCAATTCAAAAGGTAAAAAGAAAGTAAATTTTGAAAATGTAAACGACAGTGGAGGTTCATATGGAGATTATGAAGATGCTTACCAAGCTTTCTATCCAAACTCCAAGACCAAAAAGGCTTGGGTCGCGCTCTTTAACTAGATTTTAACATGTGCAGGGGCTCCAGAGATCCGTACTTTCAAAGTGGATTCTGGATAGTGGAGCATCTTCGCATATGACGGGAATGAAAGCTCTTTTGTTCGACATAAAAGCTACTAATGGCGGATATGTTGGATTTGCTGGTAATCACGGTGGAAGGATAGTGGCCGAAGGAAAACTTTCAAATGGAGTTGTTCAATTTGATCGTGTGAACTACATTGCAGAGCTGGAGAACAATCTTCTGAGCATATGGCATATTTGTGACAAACAGTTCACGGTGCATTTCAATGACAAAGAATGTATCATTTTGAAGCCTGGTTTTAAAATACCCGATGAGTGGATTCTGATGCGAACTCCGCGCGAGAATGATCTATATGTATTAGATATGGGCGTCGCCACCACATCATCGAAATCAGCGCAATGTTTCGTGACAAAGGCTACTAAGAAAGATTCTATTCTTTGGCATCGGAAAATGGGGCATATTCACTTACGAAAAATGAATATCTTGGTTCATAATGATCTGGTTAAGGATGTAAATCTTTGGAGCTTTCATATGTCTGATCACTACTTAGAATGTAAAAAGGGAAAGCAGATCAAAAAATCACATCCGAAGAAAATTCGGAACTCAATCAAGTTGCCGCTTGAACGTCTCCACATGGATTTATTTGGTCCTGGCAACGTTCGAAGTATTTCAGGAGACTTATACTGCTTGGTCGTAACAGATGACTATTCGCGTTACTCATGGGTTTTCTTCCAAGAATCCAAAGATGAAACATTCGAAAAACTTGGTGATTCTTTTCAAGAAGCTAGAAAATCTTTATCATCTCCCTTTACGACGCATTCGCAGTGATAATGGCATAGAGTTCAAGAATAATAAGATGAGAGAATTTTGCAACGCTAAAGGGATTTTGCACGAGTTTAGTACACCCTATGCTCCACAACAAAACAGTGTCACTGAAAGGAAGAACAGAACTTTAATCGAAACTGCGAGAACCATGCTTGCAGACTCAAAGCTTCCAGTCAACTTCTAGAGTGAAGCAGTTGCAGCGGCTTGCTACACACTAAACAGAGTTCTAACTGTCAAACCAACGAAGAAGACATGTTTTGAAATGATTAACCGACGGAAGCCAAACTTGAAATTCTTAGAGCCATATGGTGCGCCATGTACTATAATCGATCAAGATGGTAAATTCGGAGCCAAATCGCTTGAGGATTTCTTTGTCGGATATACGAGTCCGCTAAGACGTGTATATATTCCCTCATTGAGAAAAGTAACTGAAGCACAACATGTGGATTGCTTTAACTATACGGACCTTCAGTTGGTATCAGAGCTACGGTTATCACCTACGCTCATGAATTTGGACATTTATGGACATTAGGAGGGGTTTTGGACGTAAAACTTGAAATAAACATACAATCCACGGATGAAAAGTAAAATTGAACGGATAGGATTGTTAGAAAACCATTTTCGACCAGAACTATGGTGGAATCATCTCGAAATTCAAAGAAATAAGGATTCTGGATCGAAAAATGTGAAAATGGGCTGATTTTTAGAGATCAAGTTCGCCAAAACTTGACCTGTATTGGTCAAGCTCGCCCGAACTTGTATCATTTTGATCAAGTTCGCCCGAACTTGATCAAGTTCGCCCGAACTGGTGAGTTGGGAGACCAAGTTCGTCCGAACTTGGTAATGGGTGACCAAGTTCGCCTGAACTTGGTCCAATGCCAAAAAAAGGCATGGAAAAATTTTGTTGACCGTATTGATGGGATGAGTGTCTAGAAAAAATTTGGCGATATAAATTTTTTCGAGTTTTCGAAGACCGAACCGGGATGTTCAGGGACACCGTCTAGAGCTTCAGAGTACAGATTTAGTGATACGGTCACAAAATTTTGAAGATAACGGGGAGTCATTGATACCGGTGTAGAACGTTGATCATTTGGGTATCGTGACTAGTAATGGGCCTAAACTTTAAATCCGCATCTGTTAAATACTGAAAGTTCCGGAATTCAAGGTGAATTTCAGTAAAAATTTCAGTATGGTCAGAATTTTCAAAAATGAGGGGAATAAAAAATTTTCAATATTTGAAGATTCCGGCATTTTTGAAATTCGTGACTGCTGCAACAGTATCTGGGTGGTTACCGATTGTAGATTATCGGGAAATGCAGAGGATTGAGATTCATCGGGTGATCACAGGAAGTTCCGAGTTTTCAGTTCATGATACAGAGTGATGCTTAAGGGTTAGAGTCCTGATCTCCGGTGAAGGAACAGTTAGCTGGATTAGCAGTTGTTAGTACCAGTGAGGAACTGAGGACGTTCAAAACGTTCGGTGATGATCTTAGGAATTAATGACTAGCTCCGCAGACGGATGGTTTCAAAATTACCAAGGAAATCTGATGATAACCTTTGGTGTCCATTATTTTTAGTCTTCAAGCAGATGAATCATTTTTCTCTTTGGACTAACTGTCGTTGGATGATGATGTTTAGTGATTAAGTGGCGCTGGTCTACCGGAGATAGCTTTATATCTGTCATTGTGACTGAAGAGGAAGAATGTGATTTTGGTCACGGATGTATGTTTTTCATATTCGATGCTTTACCAGATTATCTGTTTCCGATGAAGATTTGCTGATTGAGCAGATTACCGATTTACTGATCAAATCTTTCTGAATGGTGCTTAACTGCGATTACGGAAATCGGGATTTCGGATTTTCGAGGGTATTTGTTGAGTTGAAGTTTTCCGATGCGGTGATTTGAAGTTTCTATCAATTGTCGATTGAGTTTTTGATACTTTAGGAGTGTGCGGAATAAACTCTCGATGCTCAACGCTTATTCAAAAACTGAACTTGGGTGCGGTTATCGTCGAAATGGAGAAGCTGCTGCATTGATTAGCTTCGATTGATGGTTATTCGAGAAAATTTGTCGGTCAAGTAAATCAGAGGAGTCGGAAACCACGCAACCAAAGATCTGAACTGGAGATTTCAGCGGTATTGAAAGTTGATAATGCAAACCCGAATCATCAATTAAGGGGGAATCTGTTGACGCGTTTCGACGTCATCGGCATACACCTTGATTGAAGTTGAAGAATATTCAAACACGGCTCAAAGTTTTGAAGATCAAGATAAAGCTTCGACAGTAACGAACAAGGGGGAATCTGTTGATGCACTATTGTGTTCGTCACTTGTCGAATAGGCTAGATTGAGTGTGTTTTGAATATTGTATAGGTTAGCATCAAACACACGACTGAAATACGGAGATTACAGTGTAAAAGGGAACAAGTTCGCCCGAACTTGACCTGTATTGGTCAAGTTCGCTCGAACTTGATGTGCCTTTAGTCAAGTTCGCCCGAACTTGTCCTGTGAAGGACAAGTTCGCCCGAACTTGACTATAGCACATCCGGGCAAACTTGTCTCCCTATATATGTGTGTGTTCATTTGTCACTTAAGTTTTTGGCATCCCTACGCAGAGGTGCTGCCGGATTCTCTCCAGGAATTCCGGCAGTTGGACTTATAAAGATGTATACTCTTTCGGTATGAATGAAGACTTCCGTTGCATTTTGTTTCTACTCCATTCTTAATAACATTCTACCGAAACTGTTTCGTTACATCTTCAACAGTCGACGAATCAAGAACAAATCATTAGATCAATTGTGGTTAATTAACCCACGTTGGATACTTCATCTTCTGAAGCAGGTCCTAGTAATAGCAGTGTTCAAGTTGAAAACATTTCTGAAACAGAAGTAACACCTGCTACAACTCCATCGAATGATTCTTCTGAACCAAGAAATACAACAACAGTGCCAAGTATGCCTCAGAATCAGAATTCTGATTCAGATGAAGCGCCGATATTTGATGATGATGGTGAAACCTCATCGGATGAAGAAGTTGACCAAATATCTAACATGTTGAATCAATCTGCTAGTCCGAGAAATCAGAACGAAGCTTCATCAAGTGCTCCTAATGTTGAATTGAACGGTGATCTGAATGTCTCGAATCAGCAAAGCTCAGTTGATGTTCCTACCGAAGAAATGCCGCGATCATATTCTTACCATCCTTCAACGAATATCATTGGTGAATTACAAACTGGTGTGCGTACACGAAGCCAAATCAATAAAGCACTTAGTTGTTTCTACACCCGAGTTGCTCCAACTCAAGACTACTGCTACTATTCATGTTTCATTTCTCAAATAGAGCCAAAAATTGTTAATGAAGCTTTGGGTGATGAGAACTGGGTGATAGCAATGCAAGAGGAACTATTACAGTTCGAGAAATTGGGTGTTTGGAGGCTTGTAGACCTACCACCAAAGAAGAAAGCTATAGATACGAAGTGGGTTTTCAAGTGTAAAAGAGACGATCGGGATGTAATAGTCAGAAACAAAGCTCGGTTGGTTGTCAAAGGTTTCCACTAGCAAGAAGGTATTGACTACACAGAAGTATACGCACCGATTGCACGATTAGAGTCTATTCGCATTTTCCTCGCATTCGCAGCTTGGAAAGGATTTAAGGTGTAGCAGTTGGATGTAAAATCTGCATTTCTCTACGGTAAACTTCGTGAACAAGTGTACGTCGGCCAACCACCGGGGTTCGTCGATCCGCTGAACAAGAACAAAGCTTATCTCCTAGACAAAGCCTTATACGGATTACACCAAGCCCCGAGAGCTTGGTACGAGACATTATCGCAATATCTCATTGGAAACAGCTTTACAAGAGGAACAGTGGACAGTACATTGTTTACCAGAGAAGTCGGATCTCATCTAATCATTTTACAAATCTATGTGGATGATATCATCTTCGGTTCAACAGATGATAGTCTTCACAAAGAGTTCGAAAAGATCATGAAGAAGAAATTCGAGATGTCCTCCATGGGTGAAATGAAATTCTTCCTCGGATTACAGGTCGATCAGTTACCAGACGGCATATTCATTAATCAGACAAAGATGTTCATGACAATCTCAAGAAGTTTGAAATGGATAGCTCGAAGCTGCTTTTGACTCCGTTGGTACTGAACCATGGGATTTGCATTGACGAGACAGGAACCAAAGTTGATGACACACCTTATCGATCGATGATAGGATCTCTGATGTATCTGACGGCACTCGCCTAGACATCATGTATCCTACCTGCTTATGTGTGAGATATCAGTCTAGTCCTCGAGTGTCACACATGCAGATAGTCAAACGAATCTTCCGTTATCTAAAGGGATGTCCAAGCACCGGCTTGTGGTATCCAAAGAACGACAATTTTGATCTAACGGGATATGCGGACTCAGACTTCGGAGTGGAAAAACTGAACTCGAAATCTACAACGGCAGGATGCCAGTTCTTCGGAACACATTTGGTAACGTGGCAGTGAAAGAAACAGACCATGGTCTCTCTCTCTACCTGTGAGGCAGAATACATTTCTGCTTCTAGCTGTTGTTCTCAAATCATCTGCATTCAACAACAAATGAGGGATTATGGTTTGCAGTTTCTTGATATGCCTTTATTCATAGATAACAAAGCAGCTATCGATATAACCAAAAATCCAGATCATCACTCACGTACTAAACATATTGAAATTCGTTATCACTTCATTCGTGATTGATACGAAAGAAATTGGTGCGAATAGAAAAAATTCACACCGATGAACAAAAGGCTGATTTTTATACCAAAGCATTTCCTTTAACAAGATTTGAATATCTAATGAGGCTTAAGTATTAAAAATTTGCTGACAGGTGTGGAAGCTGAGATTGAATACGGATCGGATGATGAGTTCACGTGATCCACATTGGTTTGTTATTCATCTTTCTAGATTAGTATTTCTTAAAAATCTAAAATCCAAAAATATATTTTTGATTTTAGGGGGAGAAATATTTGAGAAAATACAAAAGCATATGAAAATTTTCAAAAATGTACAAAAACATTGAAAAGACAAAATGATTTCGGTGTCACAAAAAAAGTAATGATAGTACATCAGTGGACTATCATAGTATGCTAAAGAAATGTAAAGCTTAAAAGTGTTAAACAAGTTTTACTGTGGATGTGTCGATAGACTTAACACGTTCAGTAAATTATTTCTGGGATATAAACTGAATTTTACAACTGCTTAATCTTGTGGATTAACACATCTTGGATATATGGACTTAGTACTCTGAAATTTTGTTTGAGAGATTGCCTGATTCTGAGATACGAGGTCTTTATAGATAGTTGATATCTGGGGTATTTTATAAGTTCTTCTGATTTTGGGGAAGCACTGGCCTAGAACTTCTATAATACTTTCGCTATAAACCCTAAACTGCATGCAAACTTGAAAAGTATCAAAAGATCTAATCATTTGCAATGCTGAAAAGATTCCTTAAATGGAACACACCCTAAAGTCAAGCCTTCATCTATTTGTCGGTACGGTAGTACTAACCTGAGCTCTCAAGGCCTCGCATCAACCCAAATACAGATATCAATTACGCTATATTCACCTATAAGATGAAATCTAGGGAATCTTGATACGGGAGTATATTCAAGAAGTAGGAACCTTAGATAAGTCAAGTTTCATAATTCATACCTTAACATATCTTGGAACAATTGAGAAATGTGGTAAAGTTTAAGTGGACAAACATATCGACAATCTAGGTAAACGAGTTTAAAACTTAAAGTCATCTAAAGGTCAACGGTACTGATGATATGTCTCAATCAACTGATATGATCCTTTAGACACGAATTCACAAAAAAATCTATGTTTGTAAATATGTTTGTACATAGTTTATATTATTCTGTACATAGTTTATCTGCTTTACAGATTAAAATCAAAAAGATTTTCAATGTGTTTTAGCATAAACTTACAAAAATACAAAAAGATTTGTTTCTACATTGTTTTCAGCTAACCAATGTTGGAGAACAGGTCTTCGGAGTCTGGTAAGGTGCTAAACTTGTGGAATCTCATTGACAACGGGCTGGGATCTAATCTGTAAAAACTGAAAAGCAAAAATGATGAAAAGTTCATTAATTTGAAACTTTAATTTTGAAAATATCAACAATTTGTTCGTATCAGGTCAAACCGGGATCATTAACTTGGACTCGGCACACAAATTGGTTTACCAAGGTCATTAACTTGGACTTGGTCAACTGAGTGGATTTTCAGAACTGGTAAAAAGTAAAAAGTTCAGGGACTAAATTGCAAAAACTTGAAAATTTAAAATTGAGTTTAGGCAAGTTCGGCCGAACTTGCTTAACTGTTTAAAGATTCATTTGATAACAAGTTCGACCGAACATGTTGGGATTTTGGTGATTTTTTTTGTAAGTCCGCCCGGACTTGATATGGGCTTTCACTTAATGGGCTCTCAAGTTCGCCCGAACTTGCTAAGGTATATATACCTTGTAAGTTCGGCTGAACTTCATAATCAGCCAATATCTTTCTGAGCGAACTTAAAGAGAATTGAGTGTTTTGTCAAAATTGTCAAAAATACGTCGTTGTGCTGCCAAAATTTACATTGTTTGTGGTGATTTACACACCATCTACAATGGCTGAGGTAATAACTTGAGAATTAAACCGTAAATTGAACGTGAATCGGTAATCCAGATCTAAAACATTAAAATCTGATAGATATAGGGTTCGAATGGACAAATTGGATTTAAAATCATGATAATCAATGATAATCGGCCATAGAACCGAATAATTTCATGCAGATTGGACATAATTGAAAGTTACAAGTTTTGATTGGAGAAGATGATAAGTTCGCCCGAACTTGTTCATCAAGTCCGGTCGAACTTGCATCATTGAACAATGATATTCTTTGTTAAAACCTAAGTATGACCGAACTTATGATAATCTCTGAAATCTTGTTCTGTTTGAAGAAGTTCGCTCGAACTTGATATTTGAAATCTGAAATTGTGTTAACGATAAGTTCACCCGAACTTAGGATTGAATTGTTAAACATGTTGATAAGCATGTTCGGGCGAACTTGACTCAAACCTGTTTGTTATACCAACATCAAGTTCGCCCAAACTTGATGTTAAAGTGTTGAAAAATTTTGTAAGATTTTCTCGAAATGCGTGCTAAGTGTTTTGCGTCGATTTTCAAGATCAAGAACCAGCGCGGGTGATCATGATGGATTATTCTAAATTCCATAACACTTGTATTACGCTTGACAAGGCATTATGTCCATCGCTGAAGGAATACGAAAGCATTCTGAAGTTTCTGAAAGATTGTCCGATATACCGTGCTATTACAGAGCGAACAGAGTCTTATAGATCGCATACTTATCACTTCTGGATGAACGCAAGTCTAAGTGCAGACAAGAAGACTATTACGTCATCAGTACAAGTCAGAAATGAAGTAAAAGAGATCACAATTACTGAGGATGATATTCGCAGGATCTTACAGTTTAACAACGACAAAGATGATCCTATTTTTCTAGACGAAAAGATGGTACGAGGTTGTTTTTATCGTATGGGCTATAAAGGAAGCGTAAACAAGCCGACGTTGAAGAAAGGGGAAGTCCCAAATCCCTACAAGCTTCTTATGCATGCTATTATTCACACATTCAGCCATCGTAAAGTGGGTCTCGATAATGTACAAGATTACATGGCCTGTATGGCAATAGCGTTGATTCTGAAGAAGCCGTATAACTATTTGAAGCTTGTATTCACACACAGGTCGAAGAATATGGAGACACAAGATTGTGTTTATATCCGAGGTTCGTACAAATGCTTATCGATGAGAAGTTTACAGACATTGCACGTGATCCAAACGACATTTTATACTTCAGTCACCTCAATGAGACTACAGTGAAGAAATTATTAAAGTTCCAGAAGCAGGATTCAGCACCTGTTGCGAAACCAATATTTGGGGCATTGAAAGATGAAAATTATGTTGCGCCTGCTGGAAATAAATGGAGGAACGACGGTAGTGGTGATGAGAAAGAGTTGAATGCAAAGAAAGAATGGTTCGCAAAATTCAAGCCGAAAGCTCACAGCGAATGGTTTGTAAAGGCTGAGATAGAAAAGAAAAAGAAGCGTGGTGCTAAGAAAGTTGATACTATGCTTATTGATGAAGATGAGCCTGTCAATGTGCAAACAGAGGCTGGTTCTAGTGCAGCAGTTGTTATTGAGAGTCAGGAAGCCGAAAAGACTACTCAAGAGGACGATGTTATTTCTGCAACTTCCGAGAACGATGATGAGAGTGATGATTCTCTCGAGAAGGAAACAAAGAAGGCCATAGCAGAAAAGGAAGCTGAAAAGATCAAAGAGACTGATGCTGATTTTGATCCTAATCTTGAAAAAGAGTCCGACGAGGAGAGACCTAAGAAAAGAGCTAAGCATGTAAAGTCTGCAGTAGTTTCAACAACAAAGACTACAGGGTCTCCAACGGCAAAAGGCAAAAAGAATAAGAAAGCTCAGAAACCAGCAAGCAGAAGATACAAGGGAAAGCCTAAAAGCACAGAAGTTACACAAGTCTAGTGCACAGGAGAGAGGAGTTACACAAGAACCTCTTGTTATCATTACACAAGTCTAGTGCACAGGAGAGAGGAGTTACACATCTGAGCAACACAAGAACCTCCTGAGTCTAATTTACTTGAAGTTCCAGTAATTCAATCACCAGATCCTAAAGTTGTTCATTCTGAAAGCTCAACTCCAAAGAAAGCAACTCCAAAGAAGTCTACTCCAAAAGCTGCTACTCCTAAATCAACACCGAAAACTCCAAAATCAAATCTATTTGGTGATATTCCAAATGAACCGATAGATATTCAAGATTTAGATGAGTTCTTCCCTGACACAGACATCGATGTTTTGGAAAAGCGTGTCAAGATTTTAGAGGATAAAGTACAAAAGAATGAAGAAGAGAAAGCCGACCTAATTAAGAAAGTGAATCAAAGCTCAGTGGAGAAACAAATGATGGATGATAAGATAAAGGTATTGGAAAGCGAACGAGAATTCTTCAAGGCATTGATTGAAAGCCTACATGTTGCAAATGAAAAGCTGCAGATAGAAATTGTTGATCTGAAAAAGATACAAGCTCTAAACGATAGAAGATTCACAAGGTTGCAAAAAGTTCTATTTAACAGCCTTGGAATTAGCTTTATTGATGAATATGATCGCTTGGATAGACAAGAGGTGAAAGAAAGAGCTGAGAAAGAGCTTGCAGCAAGTGGCAAGGGCAAAGGTGTTGAAGGTGAAGCACCTAAAACTTCTGAAGTTGTTGAAAAGCCTGTTGATGAGAATGTTGAAAAAGCTTCAGAGCCCGAAATTTCTAACGTTGACGAATCTGTCAAGCCTTCTGATCCCGTGAATGTTTCTGAAGAGAAGGACGATGATGAAGCAGAAGATGAGGATAAGGATGATGAACCATCAGTTGATGATCCGAAAGATGATTCTGACCATGATGGAGGTAATGATGATGATCCTAGTGGTAAAGGGATAAAAGTGGTTGATGCTACAGTTAATGAAAGCTTTGATTTTTCTAATCTCCTGAACGATGAAGCGAATGCTATGAATGATCAGAATGAGGGGAAGTCAGGCCAAACAGGGCCATCTGATGATATAGATATGACTGATGTTGATATGTTTGCAAAGCCTATTACTGCAGTACCGACAAAGCCTTTGATTTTGATGCTTGAACACAATGTTGAAGAAGGCGAGTATGTGCACAACTATACTAAAGAAGATCTAGCCAAGTTGATTGAAGTTGATGCTGAATCTTTGGATTTTGATTTTGAAGAACAAGTTTTGAACGTGAATACATTTGAGCCTAACGAGTATTAATATCAACGTAGATTTGAAGCAGATGAATACAACAGGGTGATAGTGGGAGATTGGTCCTCTGATGATGAAATGGATGAAGCTGCGAAGTACATTGGTCCTAATACTGATAGTTTTCCTACTTTCGAGGAAATGTACAAGCAATTGGATGAAGATATGTTGAAAGAAAAGATTGAAGAATCTATTCGTGAAGGAAAAGTTCCAAAGCCGATGAGAAAGGAGGAGATAGCTCAAGCTAAGAAATCCTGGTTTAAAGAAATTCCGCGTGAACGTAAGTTTCGACGTCCTCTAGCATTCTTTACCAGAGATAAAGACGTGTCATTAGGAGATATCCTAAGTTGGGGGTGGTTTAAGGAGCTGAATGTTTATGCTATCAAAAGAGAATTTGGGGTGCAATACTTCAAATATCTGGCCAATTTCAAGACACTACCTTATTGGGATGTTGAGGAGCTTGTCTAAACCATAAATATCACATATCAGATGAAATTCATTGATCAGTTATTATGGAAAATGATCAAGTTAGAAGCGACAAAGGGTTTTAGATATTGGAAGCCGTTCTTTCCAGGTCGTTGCATCAAAATGAACAAGAAGACAGGGGAAATGGATATAACGTTAATCATGAAACGACCGAGAGCAATGAGAAACATGTGTTTGATGCCAATCGAACAGAATTTTTATCCGGTGTTTAAGTGGTGGCAGATTGATCCTAACACATGTGAAGCAGTAATAGTATTACGATTTGAAGAACATCTGGATATCACAAAGGAAAGGGTTGAGATATTAGGGTTTCAGGATATGAGAGGATTGTGGAAAACGATCAGGATACTAGACCCGATGTGGCTAGTGAATTGCTCGAGAGAAGATATCAAGTGGTTGTTCTACAACAAGATAGTGTTTGAAGAACGTGAAAAAGAACAAGCAATGCAATATCAAAGGGTCGTTAACGTATGCCATGCACGTGAAGTTAACTCTGGAAAGATGTGGGAAACGAGCTGGAGGGATCTTGAACGTGTTGAATTTTTGAAGGAAGAAAAGCGTCTTGAAGAGATACACGAGAAAGGTAGGGCGGCAAGGCTCAGAAGGTTTCAATTTATGAACAAAGTGCCTCCTACATATCAGACGCCAGATCCAAAGCAAGATAGACGAAAGAAGCCGTTCAAGAACTTCTTTGGTCTTGTGCGTTAAAGTTTTATTGAAGACAGAGTTTTGAAGACTGATAAAAGACGAAGACGATATCCAAGGGGGAGTCTGTTGGTGCAGAATGTCTATGTCTTAGTCTTATATCGAGTCTGTATAGATTAGATGTGAACAGGCTAGAAAAATCAAGTATTTATAAGTTTGTTAGTCAAGTTCGCTGGTCAAGGTTTTGTAATGTCAAGTTCGGCCGAACTTGACTATGTCAAGTTCGCCCGAACTCCCTCTTTCACCAGCGAACTTAGAGTACTATATATAGCTAGCTTGTAATTGTCATTTGTAACTTTGTGCACTTTGAGGCGAAGCTCTGTCAAATTGGAGACTTGATGTTATATCAATAAAATTGACGTTTAATTGACTAATTCTTGTTATTTGGTAATCATGTCATAATATTTCCGCTATTATGGACATTAGAGATCAAATCTAGGTTCCTATGCTATCAGGATCGGTCCTACAATCCGGCACTCCCTTCGATCCATTTCAGACTGTGTTCACTTGCTATGCACGCACTGTGGGTATAGTTGACCTCCTTTTCGCTTTAAACACACTTTTTGGGTGTAACATACGTTCATATTAAAACACACTATACGCACTAAACCGATTTATCCCAAGCGAATATATGTTATACATATTTATACGTGATGCTAGAAACATATATGCTAGGACTTTTACTTATTAATTTCCAACTTAACTAGTGTGGTACCACAGTTCAGCTCACACCTGATGGGGTCTAGTTATGCGCATTCACACCTCTCCTTCGCAGCTACTCTCGGGACTTAGCATGTGTAATTGTCAAATCGATATATATGTTGTGAGGTATCTCGTTTATGTATGTGGAAATTCGTGATGCTTTCATCTACTATGCTATTATATCAAAACCTGTATGCTCGCCAATACATTTTTGTATTGACATTATTTTAACATATGTTGCAGGTTAAACGCAGATTACCTCGAAACATGATTAGGTTTTCCCTAGAAACTCGCTAAAAATCTAATTGTCGGATTTTGTTTTGTTCAAGAAACTTGTAATTCGTTTGACTATTTTATGAATATTTGTTTGATTGTATGGGAAATTGAACGTTATAAATATTGTCATTGAAATAGTCGTTATGGATTCTCTTGAGCAATCTGATTCGCTTAGGGACGCGCCCTGATGATTCCGCCATCGGTTGGGGTGTGACATATCGAGTGCCTAAAACTACCAAACAACGAATAAACAAATCCTAGCAATCCCAAATTATATTTCTATTCAATGGAATTGGATGCACACTTATGTCTACCGATTTTAATTGATTAAGTTACCTATATTATTTCTAATAATAGGGTTAAAACGAGAATTGGCCAGATTAACGAATTAACTAATGATTTTAACGTGTTTATGGTGAATTTCTTCTTTACAAACACATCAATAATGTAAACCAATCAATTAACATCAGCAAATAATAGTACACATGATCATATTCAGCAACAATAAAAACTATTTTAATTCAAACACATAAACTTGGTAAAAAGTCGAACTGAACAAAGTCTAAACACGCGAATTAGTTCATCAAACCTAGGCGATTACAGAAGTTTGGCCTCTAAACATGTTTATATAATCAAAAAAAGTTCAAACGCAGAAAACATCTTGTTCATAACAAAGAAAACGAATAAAAATCTAAACCGAATGCTTACGGGTTGCACTCTTCAATACGCTATCTCGGACTTCGATCTTCAAAACTGAAACTTCCTTGCCTCCTCCTGTACCTCTAGGAATGTGCTCTCATAATTTTGTGTCGAACCTTTTTTTATTTGAAGAGAAAACGATACTCATATAATACATGCAATCCTCTTTTGTTTGTAATTCTAATACCACTAAAAACAATATAACTGGTCAACCAAATAAAGATTGGTCAACCGAAAATAGTGTAGGGCGCGTGGATCCGGATAACTTTTGAATCTTTATTCAAATTCAGTCCCTCTACTTTTAGTATATATTACAATGAAGCTTTCTTTTCCTTGGTCAACATCTTTCTACACTTGGTCAACCCAAACCCACGCATGGATTCCCATATCACTTTTATTTTCCTCAGTTAGTGCAAGGGATTAATACACTTCTCAAGTATGAAAACTTTAGTCCCTCTAATTCCTTGGTTTCCATAAACTACAATTTTAACCTTTGTACTTCGTTAATTAGCTCCAATTTTATTTTTTTTTTGTTTATTGATCCATTTAAGCTCATTTTTAATTCTTTTTCGCACCAAGACCTGCAAATACCCAATTTAATAAAACAAAAGCTAAAAACCTATAAAAACAATTATAAAACTATTTAAAATTATACAGTTTACATAGAATAAATGCGTGTGTTTTACGACACATCAGTTGTATCTAGTGACCAGAGATGGTGAACTAAGGTGAGAACGAAGATGATGAACGTTGGAGGCGGATGAAAATGATGAGGATCTGTTGTATCTGATGTATTTCTGATAGATGTTAGAATCTCATATAATAATGATGAAGATGAACTGTGAATGAACGTAATCCGAGATGAATGAATGTATTCCGAGATGGTTGTTGACTATAATCCGAGATGATGAATGAATGTAATCCGAGATGAATTTAGAATGTATCTCGGATGAAAAACAGGTGTATCTCAGATGAGTCTAATGAAGATGTTCAATTTGTTGTGACGTTTCGGATGAAGTTTGTATGTAATCCAAAAGGACTTCGGATGGAACTCGGAATGGATGATGAAGATGCTGATCTTCAGGTGTCTCGAATGAATAAAGATGATGATGATTGAACGTGAATGAAGCTTGGATGAAGCACGGGTGTCTCGGATAGGGTGTTCATCGAATCGAATATCGAATTTTTGATTTATTCGAATCGAATTATTCGAATAATTTTTGTTTTTCCTTGAATTCGTATTCGATTCGAATTCGATTAAAACTCACTCAATTCGATTCGAATTCGTATAAAAAAACCCAATTCGTATTCGATTCGTTTTCAATTAGAAATTTGAATTTGAATAAATTCGATTTGATTTAGATTGTTTTAAAACATGTAAAAAACTATCAAGATAAAACATAAATTTTAAAGCAGCCATAAAGTACCATGTCAAACTAAAAAGTTCCAAATAAAGTACAATAAATCTAAAATTCAAAATGAGAAGTCGGGAATAATCACTCCACATTACAAGTTAATATTTTTAGGGTTAGAAATTTTTGATAGATTTCTTACTTAGGTTTTAGTTATGGGCCATGTAGTGGGTTTGGTAATGGGTAATTTTAATACTTGGAATAAACTTTGAAAATAATTTATAGTATAGCCCAACAAAAGTTATATATGTATTATATATAAAATAATAAATAAAAATGTATAATTTTTATTCGAATTTCGAATCGAAACGAATTTGAAATTATAAATTCGTATTCGACTCATATTCGATTTACTTGACTCAAATTGAATCGAATTCGAATTCTTATAATTGAAAAGAATTCTTGATAATCGAATCGAATTTTGTTGGTGCATAATGTCTATTGTCTAGGTCTTGGATCGAGTCTGTTTGTTTAGAGCTTGTATTTATTAGATTTGAAGTTTATTGAACATGTAAAGTACAAGTTCAGCCGAAGTTAATGTCAGCTGATCAAGTTTGGCCAAACTTGATCTAGCCAAGACATGCTTCGGGCGAACTTGATGGTCTATACATAGTTGAGTCATGGTTTCTCATTGTAACAACTTTGCGACTTCTACGGCGAAGCTCTGTCAGTTTGGATTTCGAGTTGTAATATCTTTGGACTTAATAAACTGACGATTAAACTGTAATTCTTGTGTATTTGATTAAACTTGTCATATAAATTCCACATATATGGACAATAGATACAACTTTAGGTTCCCGAGCTAGGGGGGACAGTCCTATCAAGTGGTATCAGAGCCTGAATACCTGAATTTGCTGAAATCAACACAATAATCATCTATTTCTACTCATTTCTACCATTTTTCTTAACTTTTTCACATAATTGAAGAATTCATGGATAAAATTTGGCTAAAAATTGAACATGTCATAGAAATCACATAATTACAAACCCCTGAAAGTTTGAGAATCAAATTCAATCGAATTCATACCAAAATTGTCAAAAACCCTGTTTGGTAAACAAACTTCGGCCGAACTTATCCAACAAGTTTGCTTGAACTTGTTCTAAATTCATATTTTTGACTAAGTTCGCCCGAACTTGTCAACTTTTATTGAAATCTTTCACAAGTTCGCTCGAACTTGGTGAAATTGAATCTGAAACCTGTTTTCTGAACAACTTCGACCGAACTTGTCAGTTTGCTAATCGTTTTCAAGTTTTGACCATCTTTTCAGTTAAACCTTCAGTTTGTCAAGATGGATGATTTCCATAACGCTTTTGCTTCTACGGTAGCTTCAATATCCAATGCAAATGCGGTAAACCAGATGAATCTCGACAATGAGATGGGTACTACTACAAAACCGCCGAAGCTAATGAGCATGGATGAGTTTGAGGTTGGAAGGAGAAGTTTGTTAACTGGGTTCAAGCGAACCAGTTTCATAGCTGCGTTACTGTGGAAACCGGATACAAATGGGCAAAGACGAACGTGGTCAAAATCTCGCTTTGGTTAAGTTCACGCCTGAACATAAAGATGCGTACGTAGCTGAAAAGAAGATGATCAGCTTGATGCAACAATCTGTGAAGGAAGATATCCTGATCTTACTACCCGAGTGTGAAACTTCACAAATGCTATGGGATGCTCTTTGTGCGAAATATTAGAGAAGTGACGAGATGATCAAGAGCAAGAAAGCCTTAATCAAGAAAGAGTTCAACATATTCACAAAGCGAGACCATAACAAATGATTGATCGTTATTGTCATCTGATGGTCCAAATGCGAAGGCACAGTATTGTGAAAACCAATGATGAACAGATTGATAAATTGGCAGACGCACTTCCTGAGGGAGAGTGACGACTTACTTGACGATTCTGAAAAACAGTCCAGGGTGGCAACATTTCAAATTATCATTGTTCATTGATAAATTGGAAGGGCATGAGATGGAATTGATGAAAATGGCTAAGTCAAAGAATGCGTACGTTGTTCAAGACGTCGGTCTGTATTACAAAAGTAGTGTTCAAGATATTCAGAGTCCGAAGATTCAAACGGCATTCAGTGCGAATATGAATTCCTCGAATCATTCGCCTCAAAATCAACAGAACACTCAATCATATTCGAGTTATGATCAGAGTCCTCCAAGCACTGGTTATTCAATTACTGGTTCAAATTAACAGTTTCAGAGCCAAGCAAATCAGTCAAGTCAGACAAATAATTCCAATTCTGATCCGAATGTTTTCCAGTGCAACATAGCATTTAATCTGAAGAATGTGTTCCCTGAGCAAGTGGCTAAACAACACATAGCACTTCTTGCAACTGTTCTTGAATCTTATGAAAGTCTAGTTGTAGGGAAGATCGGTAATCCAGAAATGACTGCTGAGGATTACGATCAAGTTGATGAAGAGGAATTAGAGCTAATGGATATCAAATGGAGCCTAGCTTCAATCATTAGAAGAGTAACAAAGTTTGTAGCACTTACCGGAAGAGACATTGGTAATTCAAGCAACAAACTTAGATTTGATAAGTCGAAAGTTACTTGCTTCAAGTGCCGACAGAAGGGGCATTTCAAACGCAAATGCACCAACCAAGAAGCAAGTGGCAACCAAAGTCCTTTCCGTAACAACAATGATTATTAGAAGAAAGTGCTACAATACAAGCCATATCCGAATAGAACTCAAATTGAAGTTCAGGATAATTCCTCAAAGCCAACTGAACAAGCTCTAGTTGTGTCTCACGAAGACGAAGGGTTTGATTGGAATAAGTACATCGGAAAGAAGACTGGAGTTGCTTTGATGGCATAGATAGTGGAAGAATCTGATCAATAGATACAGCTCTGGAGAATGCGATTCTAAAACAATATCTGCAAAGAACATAGGAAGAGGAAATGATCTATCATCAAAAGAACATTATCTCTCCTAACTTTAATGCTAGTTTTGCAGGTTGCTTCGGAAATACATCGCATGAGCAAGTGACTGGAGAAAAGAAACCGGAGATCGAGGAGGTCATTGACGTAGCAAAGGAATTGAATGCAGAAAACCTCACACAAATTGCTGACAAAGCTATGATAGCGAATATTAAACAGGTGGGTCAAGAGGTAAAAGTGATTGAGAAGGAAGTTGTGAAAGTTGTGGAGGTTGAAAAACCTTGCACAAAGTGCACAAATCCTTGTGAAAGTGTGCTGAAAAAGATCAAATCATAAGCGATCTGAATGCGCATAATGAAAATTATCGATATGATTATCGCACAATGAAAGAGGCTTATGATAAAATGAAAGGCACATATTGTAATGTCGAAAAAGCTAATCTAGAACAAGCTGCGTCAATAAGAATGTTAAAATCAATGGTAATTGAGAAACAAGAAATATTAACATGTACATAAACACCATTGCTGAAACTAGACAAGAGCTTCAAGACATGAAAATTGAGACTGGGAGAGTAAGACAACTTTTGCTCAGTTACACAACAAACGCTTATGTCATCGATCACATTCTTCCTACGATTAAGTCAGAGAAAAATGTTGAGAAACCAAAAGGTATGAAGCGTAAAGAGTACAGCAATGTTCCACCTCCACTACTTGCAAGCTATTGTCATAAGAAAGTGGATGGTACTGAAAAGGCAACTAACATAACACTTTTATCAGAAACAAGTGATCAGTTGCCTAAGAACATTGATGTAATCTATACGACATCAAACGATGACAGTGAAGCTGTTGTGAAAAATGTGGTGATTCTGATAATGGCAGCTTTGAAAGCGCCAACTCAAGCTTGAACAGTTCGGAATCACAATCCAAAGATGACAATACATCAACGGAAGATAGCCTAAGTGATGATCCTAACGTTGTGATGTACAAAGTTAAGGATTCTGATAGACTATATTTCGACGATAGTTTTCCGATTCGAAACGTGAAGGAAGATCAAATCGATAAATTCTTCAAACTTGTGGAAGTATCATCAGATGACTTGAGAGAAATGAGAAAAAGTTTTACTCAAAACCCGAGAAAGTTTATAACAACTACCGAAGGAATGGTGGTGACTTTCCTGAAAACAGGAGAGCGGGTTTGGGTTTGGATAATGAAAATGAACCAATTAAGAAACAAAAGTCACCATTTCAAGAATACAAAAATAAAAACATGAAATTTGTGTATGGGACGAGCACGGTTCAAGAAGAGAATTTGATTGGAAAGAAATCAAATGATGACTTTAAAAAGGAGAAGGAACTTCGGGACAAGGCTAAATCCGCAAGTGGGGTAAAACCCACTAGTGGACATTCTCATGATACTCGTACTTGCTTCAAATGCAATGAAGTTGGTCAAAGCATGCAAGTGTCCGAAATCAAAGCCTATGTATCACCGAAAAAGACAGTTTCAGAAGATGAGAAACTTAAGCGCCCAGAGATTGTAAAACCAATCACAATCTTAAAACGAAACAATGAATCTAAAAACGAAGTGAAATCTAAAACTGAATCAAAGTTTGAAAATTCAACTTTTGAGAAAGGTGAAACTTCCAAAATGAACGAAAACAAAGATTCAAAATTCGATGTTAAGAAAGCAAGAATTAAGTCACAATCTTGGGTTGCAAAGAAGAAAAAAACATCATCTGAAAGTGCTAAATCTGAATCCGTCAAAAATGATAATGTCATTAATAAAGAGACTGATCAGAAAGTTCCAAATGCTGATTTGAAACTTCCAACTTATGATACTCCTCTCCCACCCAAGACCGGAAAGGTTTGGGTTTCCCTTTTTAAGTAGTTTCTTAACATGTGCAGGGGCTCCAAAGATCCGTCTTATCGAAGTGGATTATGGATAACGGAGCTTCTCACCACATGACAGGGATGTGTGCCTTGCTCTATCATATCAAATCTATTAATGGAGGGTACGTAGGATTTGCCGGAAATCAAGGAGGAAGGATCGTTGCTGAAGGAAAGCTTTCAAACGGTGTGGTGTCATTGAAAAGGTCAATTACATTGCCGAACTGGAGAACAATCTTCTGAGTATCTCTCAGATTTGTGACAAGCAGTTCACCACACACTTCAATGATAAAGAGGGCATGATAATCAAACCGGGTTTCAAGATCCCAGAGGAATGGATTCTTGTGCGTGCTCCACACGAGAATGATTTGTACGTGCTAGACATGAGCATTGCAACTACTACTTCAAAGTCGGCTCAGTGTTTTGTTACAAAGGCCACAGAGAAGAAGTCGATTCTATGGCACAAAAAGATGGGTCATATTCATTTGAGAAAGATGAATCATCTGGTTCACAACGATCTGGTTGAAGGAGTGAATCTAAGAAGCTTTCATATGACAGACAGTTGTCTAGAATGTAAGAAAGGGAAGCAGATCAAGAAGTCGCATCCTAGAAAGATTCTAAATTCCATAAAGCTGCCGCTTGAGAGACTACACATGGATCTTTTTGGTCCGGTGAACGTTCGAAGTATATCTAGAGATCTGTATTGTCTTGTTGTAACAGACGATTATTCACGGTTTTCATGGGTCTTCTTCCAGGAGAGTAAAGATGAAACGTTCGATAATCTAATGATTCTCTTTAGGAAGATTGAGAACTTGTATCATCTCCCCATCAGACGAATCTGTAGTGATAATGGTACAGAGTTTAAAAATGCCCGAATGAAAGAGTTCTGTAATGACAAAGGCATTCTACATGAATTTAGTGCTCTGTATACTCCGCAACAAAATGGAGTAGCTGAAAGGAAGAATAGAACGTTGATTGAAACTGCAAGAACAATGCTTGCCGATTCAAAGCTTCCGGTCAGCTTCTGGAGTGAAGCAGTCGCAACAGCTTGCTATACGTTGAATCGGGTCTTAACAGTCAAACCAACCAAGAAGACTTGCTTCAAAATGCTCAACCAAAGGAAACCAACTCTTAAATACTTAGAACCATTTGGCACACCTTGCACTGTTATTGATCAAGATGGAAAGTTTGGTGCTAAATCTATTGATGGTTTCTTCGTCGGTCTCCACTCAAAAGAGTCTATCCTCCAAGTCTACAGAGAGTGGTAGAAGCACACCATGTTGACTGCTTTTGGTACACAACGCCTATTCAAAGAGCAGGAGACGCTTGGTTATTCAACTATAGTGAATTGTGGAAGTCATTCGACTTGCCAGAAGAACCCTCTAAAGAAGACACTACGGTGTTATATTATCTTCATCAACAGGAAAACCAAGAACAGATTATAAGACCAATAATGGTTAATCAACCAACTGTTGGGTCATCATCTTCTTCTGGTGCAGGTCCGAGTACTAGCGGTGTTCAAGAAAATCAAGTAAATCAAGAGACACCTGCTACAGAACCAGGGATTCATACAGAGGAAACCAATCTTTCTCAAGCACACAATTCCGACTCTGAAGAGGCTCCGACTTTTGACGATGATGGTGAATCTTCTTCTGATGAAGAATCTGAGCAGATAACTAGCATGTTGAATCAATCTGCTGGCCCGAGTAATCAGAATGAAACGTCTTCTAGTGCTCCTACAGTTGAAGTTGTGGCGGACCAGAATATCACTAATCAAGAGAATACCGTTGAAGTTCCTAGTGAGGAAATGCCAAGAACCTATTCTTATCACCCATTGAATCCCATAATCGGCGAATTACAAACTGGTGTGCGAACAAGGAGCCAGATTAACAAAGCTTTAAGTTGTTTCTATACTCGAGTAGCTCCAGTTCAAGAGTATTGCTATTATTCATGTTTCATATCCCAGATCGAGCCGAATAATGTTTCTGAAGCTTTAGGAGATGAAAACTGGGTACAGGCGATGCAAGAAGAATTGCTACAATTCAAAAAGCTTGGTGTATGGAAGCTTGTTGACCTTCCGGGGAATTAGAAAGCGATAGATACCAAATGGGTCTTCAAGTGCAAGCGCGATGATCGCGGAGTGATAGTGTGCAACAAAGCTCGGCTCGTTGTCAAGGGATTCCATCAACAGGATGGAATTGATTATACAGAAGTATATGCACCAGTTGCTAGATTGGAGTCCATTCTCATTTTCCTTGCATTTGCTGCTTGGAAAGGATTTAAAGTGTACCAGTTAGATGTGAAATCCGCTTTTCTATATGGTAAGCTACGTGAGCAAGTGTACGTTGGCCAACCACCAGGTTTTGTCGATCCGCTGAACAAGAAGAAAGCTTATCTACTGGATAAAGCACTATATGGTTTGCATCAGGCCCCGAGAGCCTGGTACGAGACGCTATCTCAACATCTCGTCGGCAACGGCTTTATCAGAGGAACAGTGGATAGTACGCTGTTTACCAGAGAAGTTGGAAATCATCTGATTATCGTACAAATATATGTGGATGACATCATCTTGGGTTCAACAATTGACGATCTTTGCAAAGAGTTTGAGAAAATCATGAAGAAGAAATTCGAGATGTGTTCTATGGGTGAAATGAAATCTTCCTCGGGTTGCAAGTTGATCAATTGCCAGACGGTATTTTCATTCATCAAACTAAGTATGTTCATGACATCTTGAAGAAGTTTGAAATGGAAAGCTCGAAGACGTTATCTACTCCTCTTGCTCTCAATCTCGGAATTTGCATCGATGAAACAGGAACCAAAGTTGATGATACTCTTTACAGGTCGATGATGGGATCATTGATGTATCTGACGGCATCTCACCCAGATATCATGTATCCTACCTGCCTTTGCGCCAGATATCAATCCAGCCCAAGAATCTCACACATGCAGATCGTGAAGCGAATTTTCAGATATTTGAAGGGATGTCCAAGCACCGGCTTGTGGTACCCGAAGAACGATAACTTCGATCTGACGGGATACGTTGATTCTGATTTTGGTGTAGATAAGTTGAATTCAAAATCAACTGCAGCGGGCTGCCAGTTCTTTGGAACACGCTTGGTAACCTGGCAGTGTAAGAAACAGACTACGGTCGCTCTCTCTACCTGTGAAGCTGAGTATATCTCGGCCTCCAGCTGTTGTTCACAGATTCGGTGGATCCAACAGCAGATGGTCTGCAATTTCTTGACCCGTCGCTGTATGTTGACAATAAAGCAGCTATCGATATAACTAAAAATCCAGTTCATCACTCTCGAACAAAACATATCAAGATTCGATACCACTTCATTCGTGATTGCTATGAAAAGAAGTTGGTACGAATTGAGAAAATCCACACTGATGAACAAAAAGCTGATTTTTATACCAAACCATTTACTCTTTCATGGTTTAAATACTTAAGGAGAATTAATGTATGAAAAATCTTATGACAGGTTGAATATGGATCAGACGACGAGTTCTCGTGATCCTCACTGGTTTGTTACCTTTTAGGATTCGATTTCTAAAAAACTAAAATACAAAAATATGTTTTTGATTTTAGGGGGAGAAATGTATCGAGAAAATACAAAAACATATGAAAAACCAAAAAGTACAAAAACATAAAAAATAAAAAAAGAATTCTGTGTCACAAAGGAAATGATAGTACATCAGTGGACTATCACAGTACGCTAAAGAATTGACAATCTAGGTACATGAGTTTAGAACTTAAAGTCATTAAAAGGTCAACGGTACTGATGATATGTCTCAGTCAACTGATAAACCATCACAAATTCCCTGATATGACAGAGTGATTCAGTTGGCCATTAGGGCAATGTATAGTATAGATGAAGAATTCACTATGGACATGAAACAATACTGAATGTATATCTGTAAAGGATTGGATTACCTTGAGAGCTTTCTTTAGAATACGCTCATCAGAGGGACTGAGGAAAAAGGAATTGGGTTGACAGTTATTAATATTAGCACACGCTCTTGTTACTTGCTTCCAACCAACCGACGATTTCCACTGACACAACCAATTATCAGATCATCTTGTAAGAGAAATTAGAGAAGATGTAAGGATATAAAAAGTTACCGATGCAGATGATGGAAGAGAAATTAGGCGGAGGGACGCCATCTGCTGCTGCTTTGTCCACAAATACCCCTAATCTGTCTTTTGCTTTATCAGTGTGCTCTTGCCTCTTCGTCTCTTCATTTGCACCATATTTCACCGAGGGATGGCATTAGGACAGTTAGGAAAAAAAATATGTAAAAGAACAAAAAAAACAAACCAAAATTCATAAATAAAAAACCAAAATTAATAAATAATAAAATGATGGATACTGTATAAGATAGATTTATTATACAATAAATAAAAAACCTAAATTGATAAATTGTTAGGCCATACAATAAATAAAAAAAACCTAAATTGATAAATTGTTAGGTCCTACAAGTGTGAAACTGATGCATCAAATATACGCAACGAGCTATGGTAGCGAACTGGGTTTAACTGGGTTAGTTTGTATTAGGTTTGGACCCGTTATAAGTCATTTGGGCGTGCCTAAGGCCATGTGAGCCAGGCAAGCCCAAGGGAAGCCTATGTGGGGAGTGGGCTTACCCTAGGTATAAATGCTAGTTTTATAGCATTTCTAGGGTTAAGCCTTATAGAAGACCTTAGTAGCCTCCATGAGCTAGAGAGAGATAAAGAGAGATGTGAAGAAGTTGTATCAGACGGTTTTGCTACTCGTTAGTAATAGAATCGTATGCAGGTTTGAAGTAATTCACATGTTATTCTTACTCTTCTCGATCTTCTTATTTTTCGGTTTTATTGAATCACACCAAGTTTGGAATCTGCCCATCCTTGGTGTGTGTTTGATATCATTGTTAGATCCGGATTATTTGGGACTTACAATTGGTATCAGAACCTGTCAACATTTTCCATTAATCATCACAACAATTCAAAACATTTGTCAACATCCTCATACACCATCCGAAAGACATCATTTCTCCTTCAAAATACGTCATCATCATAGTATCACGTCATCATCATCATCATCATCATTATCGGTATTTGAAAAGATCAAAAACATTATCATCATCTTTATTAATTCGAGATTTATCCGAGACTAGGGGTGTTCAGAATTCGTTTCGAATCCGAAAAGTTAGAAATTCGATTAAATTCGATTCGATTATCAATTAAAATGTGTCGAGAAAATATAAAAACATAAGAAAAACCATAAAGTACAAAAACATAAAAAAGACAAAAAGAATTCTGTGTCACAAAGGAAATGATAGTACATCAGTGGACTATCACAGTACGCTAAAGAATTGAAAAGTTTAAAAAGTATAAACAAGTCTTACTGTGGATGTGTCTATAGGCTTTACACATTCAGTAAATTGTTTCCGGGATATAAACTAAATTTTACAACTGCTTAAACTTGTGGATTCATCTCACGGATATATGGACTTAGTACTCCGAATTTTCGTTTGAGAGATTGCCTGATTCTGAGATACAAGGTCTTTATAGATGATTGATATTTGGGGTATTATACGAGTTCTTCTAATTTTGCGGAAGCAATAACCTAGAACTTCTATAATGCTTTTGCTAAAAAACCCTAAAACTGCATGCAAACTGGAAAAGAATCGAAAGATCTAATCAATTGCAGTGCTTAAAAGATTCATTAATTGGAACACACCTTAAAGTTGAGCCTTCATCTCTTTGTCAATACGGTGGTATTAACCTGAGCTCTCAAGGCCTCGCATAACCTAGATACATATATCAATTATGCTATACTCACCTGTAAGAAGAAATCTAGGGAATCTTGATGCGGGAGTATATTCTGAGATGGGAACCATAGTTGAGTCAAGTTTCATAAAACTAACTAAGATATCTTGGAACAATTGAGAAATGTATCAAAGTTTAAGTGGACAAACATATCGACAATCTAGGTAAATGAGTTTAGAACTTAAAGTCATTAAAAGGTCAACGGTATCGGTGATATGTCTCAATCAACTGATATGATCCTTAGACTTAAATTCACAAAAATATGTTTGTACATAGCTTATTTGATTTCAGATTTAAACCCAAAAAGATTTTCAGTGTGTTTTAGCATAAACTTTCGAAAAATCAAAAAGATTTTACTTCTACATTGTTTTCAACAGCCAATGATGGAAAGCGGATCTTCGGAGTTCGGAATGGTGCTAAGTTGTTGGAATCTTGACGACAACGGATTGGGAGCTAATATGTTAAATCAAAATGCACAAAAAACGATGAAAAGTTCATTAACTTGAATCTTTAAAACTTGAAATTTGAAAGAAAACATCAGTTTGTTCATAACGTGTCAAACCGGGGTCATTAATTTGGACTCGGCAGACAAATCGGTTAACCAATGTCATTAACTTGGACTTGCTCAACTGAGTGGATTTTCATAACTGGTAAAACATGTGAAAGTTCAGGGTTAAAAATGAAAATTTTTAAAAAGTTTGAGTTTTGTCTTAGCTAAGTTTGGCCAAAGTTACCTGGTTGTAACAGAACCATCTTTAAGTATCTTCGGGCAAAGTTATTAGTTGGTTAATGTTGACTAAAAGTCAAGTTCGCCCGAACTTGACATGATATATAACGATCAAGTTCGCTCAATCCTGCATTATATGTTTACACTAGACTTCGAGCGAACTTAGAGCGAATTGTGAGAAAATCAAAATTGCAAGAATTATTTCGTTACTCTGCCCGATTGAGACCTAATATTAAGTGATTTGCACACTTAATACCATGGCTGAGGTAATTTGTTTGAATTAACCATGGATTGACCTTGAACGAACAAACATGGACCGATTTTATAAAATCTGATTAGAGTTAAATGTTAATGAACAAATTGGTTGATGAATTGAACTAATAAATATGGAAACATGCTAAATAAACATTAAAATCGACCATTGAACATGTTTGAGAGTTTGCAGGTTTTTGGAGATGACGACATGTTCGCCCGAACTTGTTGTTGATGATTTTCATCAACTTCGGGCGAAGTTGTCTAAGTCTGTGTAAAAATGAAAAGGATAAACAAGTTCGACCGAACTTGCTTAACAATATATAAAAACCTGTTTGAACTTCAAGTTCGCCCGAACTTGTGAACAAATATCAAAAATTTGATTTTAAGACATGTTTGGCCAAAGTTGTAGGTGTTTGTGATGTTTTTGTGTTTTTAACCTTCAAGTTCGCCCGAACTTGATGGTTATTTGTTTAAAAAGTCAAAAATTTGTGCTAATTTGTTTTGATGTTTCTGTCGCAGAATATCAAGCTGTCGTTCAATAAGTTCCATAACACATGTATATCGTTGGACGAGAAGATATATCCGACGATGACAGCTTTTTCTGAGATACTGGAATTTCTAGGGCGTATTCCAATAACGAAGGCGATAACAAACAAACACGTGGTATATAGATCGCATGTCTATCTTTTTTGGAATGCAACAACATTCGACGAGGCAAACAAAGTTATCAAGTCAGAAGTACGGGTCGGCAACGAAGATAAAAATAACGATCACAGAAGCTGACATCCGACGAGTCTTAGAGTTTAAAGATGATGCAAGTGTCCCTATTAGCTTTGAAGAACGAATTGTTGTTTCTTCAGAATGGGATATAAAGGGCACGCGAATGAACCGACGATGAAGAAAGGAAGTGTTCCTCTTCCTTACAAGCTTTTGATTCACGCCATCATTCATGCTTGCTGTCATCGAAATGCAGGCCTCCACGACATACAAGATTATATGGCATGTATGGTAACTGCTTTGATTCTGAACAAGAAATACAACTTCTCGAGGGTTATATTCAACTTCATGGTGAAGAACATGGGTAAAGAACATTTGGTGATGTATCCGAGGTTCGTGCAGATGTTGATAGATGAGAAATTTCAGAATATTGTGAAAGATCCAAATGACATTCTTTATATGAGTCACATGGATGAAACGACGCTAAAGAAGCTCAAGATTTATCAAAAGCAAGACTCTGCTCCCGTTGCTAAGCCTGTGTTTGGAGCTATCTCAAGTGAAAACTATGTTGCACCAACAGAGAATAAGTGGAGAAAAGAGGGTAGCAGTGATGAGAATGAGGAAGCTGCGTTGTTAACTAGATTTAAAGAGAAACGTGGAGATTGGTATATCAAACGTGTGGTGGTAGTTGAGAAACAGAAGAAGAGGGCTTCTAAGAAAGTTGATACGATGTTGATTGATGAACCTGACGAAGATGTTTAAAATATTGAAGCTTCTAGTGTAACGGCTGTAATTGTTGAAAGCCAAGAAAAAGAAGACGACGTTATTCCTGTGACTTCAGATAAAGATGATGAATTGTCTGAAGATCCAATTGATACAAGTATAAAAGTTGCAGAGAAAGAAAAAGAGGAAGAAAGATTGAAAAAGTTGGGCGAAGATTTATACGAACCGTCTGCTGAAGAGGCTTCTGATTCAGAACGCCCGAAAAAGAAAGCTAAACGTTCATAGACTAAAGCTGGTGATTCTGAAAAGGCTACAGGGTCTCGAAGTACTCGTGGAAGAAAGAAAACGCAAAGCTGCAGATATCTGAGCCAAACAAAGAAAGGAGTTACAAAAGAACCTCCTATTTCTGAATTGCAAGAGATTCTGATTATAGAGTCTGTTATTCCTCCAACTACGGCAACTGAAGATCAAACCTTTGTTACGGTTGAAGTTCCTGATCAAGTTACACCAAAGTCTGCAGCGAAAGGAACGCAATTTACTCCATCAAGTGTCAGAGAAAGACAATTTAAAGATGCTTATGGTGAAATTCCAGATAATATTCACAGCCTGTCACTGCTGAAGATCTTTTTGGATGGTTTGAAGACATTCTGATTGACAAATTAGAGACAAGGCTTAAAGATTTGGAAGATAAAGTCAAGCAGAATGAAATTGATAAAACAGCTTTTGAACAGAAATTAAAGCAAAGCGAGGTTGAAAAAGAGATTTTGAATGACAAAGTGAAATTTCTGGAACATGATCGTGGTTATTTGAAAGCGATGGTGGAAAGTTTGGGTGCTGCTAATGCAAAGCTTAAAAAAGAAATTGTTGAGTTAAGAACAGAACGTGATATGAATGATAGAAGATTTGCTAGATTGCAGAAAGTGCTTACTAACAGCTTGGGCATCGACTTTAAAGCAGAATATGATCGACTAGATCTTCAGGAGGTAAAGGAAAAGGCTGAGAAAGAATTGATCGAACAAGGCAAAGGCAAAGGGGTGATTGAAGATGTTCCTAAGCCAATAACAGAGGAGCCAGTGATAGAGAAAGTTGTTGAATCTGAAAAAGCTCCTGAGACTGAAGTGATTACTGAAGCAGTCCCTGAACAGAATGTTGAATCTGAACAGAAAGATGACGAAGAGGAAGAAGATAATGATGACAACGACCCTGCCGGTGACGATACGAAAATGATTCAGATCATGATGGTGATGACAACGATGATCAGGGGGTGTTGGTCTGAAAGTAGATTCTGCTAAAGTTCATTCAGATTTTGATTTCGAGTCCCTAATTGATGATAATGCTAACATGGAGGATGAACCTAGTAAGGGCGAGTCCACTAAGCAAACAGGCAAACAAGATATTGATATATCTGATGATGTCATTGCTATGCCTGTTACTGCGGTACATGAACAACCTTTAATGATTACATTAGACCCGAGTTTAGAGGAAGGGGAAATTGCTCATACTTATTCTAAAGAAGAGTTAGCACGAATGTTCGAAGTTGACATTGATTCATTTGAGTTTGATTTTGAGGAAGAGGTAGTGAACATAAAGACATTCGAACCGAAAGATATGTGTACAAAAGGGTTGCTGAAGCAGATGATTATGATCGAGTGATTTTTGAAGATTCGGATGATGATCTTGAAGTAGAAAAGTATTCTAATCTGAATACTGATAAGTTTCCAACGGTCGAAGAGTTGATGAGACAGATAGATGTTGATTTATTGAAGCAGAAAATTGATAAGGTTGTGAAGACAGGCAATATTCCAAAGCTTTATACGAAAGAACAAATTGCCGAAGCGAAAAGATTGTGGTTTAAAGAAATGCCCAAAGAGTGAAAGTTCAAAAGGCCTCTAGCATTCTTCACACGTGACAAAGATGTTTCTCTGGTTGACATTCTGAGTTGGGGTTGGATTCGAGATCTTGATGTATATGTTATTAAGAGAGAGTATGGGGTATAGTACTTCTGACACTTAACAGATATTAAAACATTGCCGTTTTGCGATGTTGAGGAGTTGGTTTAAACACGTACTATCAGTTTTCAAATGAAGTTCAATGAACGGAGATTGTGGAGGGTGATTAAGTTTGAAGCTTCGAGGGGTTTTGAATTATGGAAACCATTTATTCCTAAGCGCAGAATAACGATAAACAAGAAAACAGGAGAAAAGGATATAACGATGGTAATGAAGCATCCTCGAGCGATGAAGAATATGCCACTGAAGTCAATTGAACAGGATTTCCTTCCTTACTTTTTGTGGTGGCAAACGGATCCAGAGACTAGTGAAGCCGTGATTGTCTTGCGTGCTGATGAGAATTGGGATATAACGAAGGAGAAGGATCCAGAGCCGATAGAACGAAGGAGAATATGGGGGTTATGGAGAACAATACGAATACTAGACCCGATGTGGCTAGTAAACTGCTCGAAGGAAGATATCAAGTGCTTGTTCTTCAACAAAATATGCTTTGATAAACGTGAAGAAGTCCAAGCGAAGCAATACCAAGGTGTGGTTAATGTTTGCTATGCACACGGTATTAATTCAGGGCACATGTGGGAATCCAGGTGGAGAGAGCTTGAAATAGAAGAGTTCTTAAAAGAGGAGAAGCGTTTAGAGAAGATTCATGAGAAAGGTAGGGAGGCAAGAATCAGAAGGTTTCAATTCATGAAGTGGGCACCTCCTACAGATCAATCACCTATCCCAAAGCAAGAACGTCGAAAGAAACTATACAAGAACTTCTTCGGAAGGTGTTAGAGATTTAAGACTGATCAAGACGCTGCGACAATATCCAAGGGGGAGTTTGTTGGTGCATAATGTCTATTGTCTAGGTCTTGGATCGAGTCTGTTTGTTTAGAGCTTGTATTTGTTAGATTTGAAGTTTATTTAACATTTAAAGTACAAGTTCGGCCGAAGTTAATGTCAGCGGCCGAACTTGATCTAGCCAAGACATGCTTCGGGCGAACTTGATGGTCTATATATAGTTGAGTCATGATTTCTCATTGTAACAACTTTGCGACTTCTACGGCGAAGCTCTGTTAGTTTGGATTTCGAGTTGTAATATCTTTGGACTTAATAAACTGACGATTAAACTGTAATTCTTGTGTATTTGATTAAACTTGTCTTATAAATTCCGCATATATGGACAATAGATACACATTTAGGTTCCCGAGCTGAGGAGGACGGTCCTATCAAGAATTTATCCTTTTCATTTTTACACAGACTTAGACAACTTCGCCCGAAGTTGATGAAAATCATCAACAACAAGTTCGGGCGAACTTGTCGTCATCTCCAAAAACCTGCAAACTCTCAAACATGTTCAAATGGTCGATTTTAATGTTTATTTAGCATGTTTCCATATTTATTGGTTCAATTCATCAACCAATTTGTTCATTAACATTTAACTCTAATCAGATTTTATAAATCGGTCCATGTTTGTTCGTTCAAGGTCAATCCATGGTTAATTCAAACAAATTACCTCAGCCATGGTATTAAGTGTGCAAATCACTCAATATCAGGTCTCAATCGGGCAGAGTAACGAAATAAAAACTTGCAATTTTGATTTTCGCACAATTCGCTCTAAGTTCGCTCGAAGTCTAGTGTAAACATATAATGAAGGATTGAGCGAACTTGATCGTTATATATCATGTCAAGTTCAGGCGAACTTGACTTTTAGTCAACATTAACCAACTAATAACTTTGCCCGAAGATACTTAAAGATGGTTCTGTTACAACCAGGTAACTTCGGCCGAACTTAGCTAAGACAAAACTCAAACTTTTTAAAAATTTTCATTTTTAACCCTGAACTTTCACATGTTTTACCAGTTATGAAAATCCACTCAGTTGAGCAAGTCCAAGTTAATGACCTTGGTTAACCGATTTGTCTACCGAGTCCAAATTAATGACCCCGGTTTGACACGTTATGAACAAACTGATGTTTTCTTTCAAATTTCAAGTTTTAAAGATTCAAGTTAATGAACTTTTCATCGTTTTTTGTGCATTTTGATTTAACATATTAGCTCC
The DNA here is from genome assembly GCA_947069175.1 of Scalesia atractyloides. Taxonomy (NCBI): domain Eukaryota; kingdom Viridiplantae; phylum Streptophyta; class Magnoliopsida; order Asterales; family Asteraceae; genus Scalesia; species Scalesia atractyloides. Next base: position 39,241,076 of record CAMTDV010000030.1, read on the forward strand.
CAATCCGTTGTCGTCAAGATTCCAACAACTTAGCACCATTCCGAACTCCGAAGATCCGCTTTCCATCATTGGCTGTTGAAAACAATGTAGAAGTAAAATCTTTTTGATTTTTTGAAAGTTTATGATAAAACACGCTGAAAATCTTTTTGGGTTTAAATCTGAAATCAAATAAGCTATGTACAAACATATTTACAGACATATTTTTGTGAATTTAAGTCTAAGGATCATATCAGTTGATTGAGACATATCACCGATACCGTTGACCTTTTAATGACTTTAAGTTCTAAACTCATTTACCTAGATTGTCGATATGTTTGTCCACTTAAACTTTGACACATTTCTCAATTGTTCCAAGATATCTTAGTTAGTTTTATGAAACTTGACTCAACTATGGTTCCCATCTCAGAATATACTCCCGCATCAAGATTCCCTAGATTTCATCTTACAGGTGAGTATAGCGTAATTGATATATGTATCTGGGTTATGCGAGGCCTTGAGAGCTCAGGTTAATACCACCGTATTGACAAAGAGATGAAGGCTCAACTTTAAGGTGTGTTCCAATTAATGAATCTTTTAAGCACTGCAATTGATTAGATCTTTCGATTCTTTTCAAGTTTGCATGCAGTTTTAGGGTTTTTTAGCAAAAGCATTATAGAAGTTCTAGGTTATTGCTTCTGCAAAATTAGAAGAACTCGTATAATACCCCAAATATCAATCATCTATAAAGACCTTGTATCTCAGAATCAGGCAATCTCTCAAACGAAAATTCGGAGTACTAAGTCCATATATCCGTGAGATGTTAATCCACAAGTTTAAGCAGTTGTAAAATTTAGTTTCTATCCCGGAAACAATTTACTGAATGTGTAAAGCCTATAGACACATCCACAATAAGACTTGTTTATACTTTTTAAACTTTTCAATTCTTTAGCGTACTGTGATAGTCCACTGATGTACTATCATTTCCTTTGTGACACAGAATTCTTTTTGTCTTTTTTATGTTTTTGTACTTTATGGTTTTTCTTATGTTTTTATATATTTCTCGACACATTTTAATTGATAATCGAATCGAATTTAATCGAATTTCTAATTTTTCGGATTCGAAACGAATTCTGAACACCCCTAGTCTCGGATAAATCTCGAATTAATGAAGATGATGATAATGTTTTTGATCTTTTCAAATGCCGATAATGATGATGATGATGATGACGTGATACTATGATGATGACGTATTTTGAAGGAGAAATGATGTATTTCGGATGGTGTACGAGGATGTTGACAGATGTTTTGAATTGTTGTGATGATTAATGGAAAATGTTGACAGATGATGACCAAAGATGATGTCTGATGATTATGAATCTTGGATAATGTTTTTGAATTTCGGATAAAATGATGATGAAGATTGGTGCATATCCCAGTCCTTTAACAACTTTCAAAAAGATCAAGATATCAAAACATAGTGATTTTTGGTAAAATTCTGATGAACTTGATGAAGAACGCGAAGAACACCAACACAAAAATTCCGAAAACTTGAATGTTTGATATCAAACGAGCCTAGAAACAGGTTCTGATACCAATTGTAAGTCCCAAATAATCCGGATCTAACAATGATATCAAACACACACCAAGGATGGGCAGATTCCAAACTTGGTGTGATTCAATAAAACCGAAAAATAAGAAGATCGAGATGAGTAAGAATAACATGTGAATTACTTCAAACCTGCATACGATTCTATTACTAACGAGTAGCAAAACCGTTTGATACAAGTTCTTCACATCTCTCGTTATCTCTCTCTAGCTCACGGAGGCTACTAAAGTCTTCTATAAGGCTTAACCCTAGATATGTTATAACACTAGCGTTTATACCTAGGGTAAGCCCACTCCACACATGGACTTCCCTTGGGCTTGCCTGGCTCACATGGCCTTAGGCATGCCCAAATGACTTATAACGGGTCCAAACCTAATACAAACTAACCCAGTTAAACTCAGTTCGCTACCATTGCTCGTTGCGTATATTTGGTGCGTCAGTCTCACACTTGTAGGACCTAACAATCTATCAATTTAGGTTTTTTTATTTATTGTATGACCTAACAATTTATCAATTTAGGTTTTTTATTTATAGTATGACCTAACAATTTATCAATTTAGGTTTTTTATTTATTGTTTAATAAATCTATCTTATACAGTATCCTTCACCTTATTATTTATTAACTAGATTTAAGCATCCCCGCCTGCGGCGGGGGGCTAAAAGCGTTCCATCTCGCGCTGTTTCTCTATCTAGAAATCCCATTGATGTTCATCTCTCTACAAAATACGACCGCGTAAGGTCCATAAATGGTTAGACAAATACTCGTCGGAAAGTGTCTGCGACTAAGAGAGAGAGTTTCAGATAGAGTAAGAAATCTAAGAGAAATATACGAAGAGATGTCTAGGTTTTAAAGAGTCAAAGAAACAAATGTCAAACAAATATAAATACTGGATATGATATAAATATGTGGCCAATATTTTAAAAGCTTACAATCAAATCAAACCCATAATGCAAGAATTGATGCAGGAAAAAACACCAAAGTAAAGTGTACAATATCCTTATGCCTTTAAATGCAGGGATGAAAAAATGGTGTCGGGGTACCGAATTTTAACATTTTCGGTACTGGTTCGGTACCGGTATTCACCAGTTTTAGAAATTTTCGGTACGAACCATACCGGGTATATTCGTTACCGGTATCCACTTTTGGGGATTTTCGATACCGAGCCCATCCCTATTTAGATGTTACAAATTATACTACTATATATATAAATTAAATATACATATTTGTCTTTAGTGGATACAACCCACCAATGTTTTAAAATTCGGTTTTTATACCTTACTAGATTTGGTTCAAAAACGGTTTAACCGGGCGTATTGGGCGCTTTAACCGGGTGTACCGAACGGCTCACCCCGGTACAACCGGCCAGTTTAAACCGTTTTTTTGAAACATTGCAACCCAATAAGCATTATGGTACATATATATACATATATATATATATATATATACAAGTTTGTCTTTAGTGGATACAACCCACTAAGCATTATAGTACAAACCATAATACATGTATAAGTTTGTCTTTAGCGGGTACAACCCACTAAACATTACGGTACAAGCCATAATGCATAGGTATGTTGCAATTATATGTATATATAATATGTTGCAAAATATGTACAATCTATCAAGCATAAAGTACAAACCATGATGCGTAGAATTGTTGAAAATTATAGGTATATATAATTATAGGTATATATAATGTTGAAAATTATAGGTATATATAATTTAGGTTTTTTATTTATGAATTTTGGTTTTTTTTTTTCTTTTACATATTTTTTTTTCCTTGGTTTGTTTTTTTTTTCTTTTACATATTTTTTTTCCGAACTGTCCTAATGCCATCCCTCGGTGAAGTATGGTGCAAATGAAGACACGAAGAGGCAAGAGCACACTGATAAGGCAAAAGACAGATTAGGGGTATTTGTGGACAAAGCAGCAGCAGATGGCGTCCCTCCGCCTAATTTCTCTTCCATCATCTGCATCGGTAACTTTTTCTATCCTTACATCTTCCCCAATTTCTCTTACAAGGTCATCTGATCATTGGTGCTTGTTTTGAGTCAGTGGAAATCGTCGGTTGGTCGGAAGCAAGTAACAAGAGCGTGTGCTAATAATAATAACTGTCAGCCCAAATCCTTTTTCCTCAGTCCCTCTGATGAGCGTATTCTAAAGAAAGCTCTCAAGGTAATCCAATCCTTTACATTGAGTATTGTTTCATGTCCATAGTAGAATTCTTCATCTATACTATACATTGCCCTAATGGCCAACTGAATCACTCTGTCATATCAGGGAATTTGTGATGGTTTGTGTTAAAATCATAGATAGATACAAGAAAATGAATTTGTGATGTCCATTTTACCAAATCACCGTATATGGAAGGAATTAAATGGACCAAACCAACAATTCCCCTACTCTTTGTCTGCTCTTCATAATCCAATATTCAAGTTTCAACTAATGGAGCATTGGTATCGCACTTCATTCATACAACCAAATAAAATACAAAACAAACAAGCACCAATACTAGCACATGTGCAACTATATGCCTACATAGATTTGGAGACAGAGAGCCATTAGATACTATATGATCATACGAGAGAGCGTGTACTTATAAACTATCATACCTGTTGCGTTAACTATGAGAGCGATTATGTAACTGCCTTTGTTTCACTTTCCTACTAGATCTTTAAAGCATTGCGGTTCTCTACTTAAAATTGGTTATGTTATAAACATGCCTCAATATACATACTAATTAGAACTAAATTTTTGCCTCGGAAAAAACAAAAACACGGGCGGACCTATGATACGACCCGAACACCGACCCTTGAAGATCCATTTCAACTCCACGTCCTCTTTTTTAACATACACTGCATGTTCTCATATTTGCTATTGTATTTCTTCCATGTTTCCTAATTGTTAGTTAAATTAGAGTAGTGGGTTAGTGGCCCATGTTTAGGTTAGTTATCTGATTGTTTCTTCGTTTTGTAAGCCTTTAATAAGGACTCGTACTTTTAATGAAAGTAGGAAGAAAACAATTAGCAAAAAGTTTGTTTTAGTTTATGTTATATTTACAACTTCGTTATTAATTTGTTTGGGAGACCGCCGATCTCGAATCCGGCTCTATCAACCTAAGTGACGGGTTGGGTGGGCGCCCACACCCCTTAAAAAGAAAATTTTAGTGTAATTTATAGGCTAAAATCCCGATCACACCCCTTCAAATTTTGGTTGATTCCTGGGTACGCCACTGAACAAAAATGCAACTTATTAGGGATAAACCCACAAAGAATATTACTGTTGAAGATGAAAACCAAAAAAAAATGATCAAACGTGTATCACAGATGATGATCGAAATAGACGGAATATTGCAATTTGGGAACGGGATGTAGATGTAGGGCGAATAGGTTGCAATCTATATGCAGATCAGATAAATTGAGACCTTCATATGTGATGATGAAAAATAAAAGTATTAAATAAATCCTGAAGTAGCAAATTTGATGTTGAGGAAAGTAGTCATAAACTCCTAAGATGTCACTAGTTAAGCTTAAATAAACCATTCACGATCGTTTTAATGAATGAATGACAGGAGCCTGTTGCTTTCATGGGAGGGATGTTTGCAGGAGTTCTGCGGTTAGATTTGAATGAAGATCCACTCAAGGAATGGGTTACAAGGACTGTGGAAGCCTCTGGGATTATAACAGATGAGGACGAACTTGACCCTCAACCACAAGAGGTTCCCCAGCAGATAGAGATTGAATGAACCCACCCTTTGGTCCCTACCCTACTTACTTCATACACCATATATACTCTGCTACTCAACTTAAACGCTGGTGTGTTTGTTCAACCAAGACCTGGCTCAAATGAATATGATTAGATGATATAAAAGATTGATTTTGGGTGAGTTTTAATAGTATAAAACTAGTGGAGATGATATGTATGATATGGCTAAAAAGGATTTAATATTTAGGTAGTGTTTGGTATGCGGGAATGAGAGAAGGAATGGAATGAACTATTACGTGGGAATGAAAAAAGTTGTGTTTGGTTGGTCAAGGTAACGGAATCACCCATTACATAGGGCATTCCATTCCCTCAAATCCATTCCATCCATTACCCTTGTTTTTTTTCGTTCCATTCCCCTTCATCACCAACACCACCCAACACTGCCGCCATCCGCCACCCTCCGCCGCCGACTATCACCATCACCCACCGCCGCCACCACGCGTCACCACTGCCACCCTCAGCCGCTAACCACCACTGCCAACCACCATCGCCCGCCACCACTGCCACCTTCTCTACCCGACACCACCAGCCACCACTATCATCACCGACCATCATTACCATCCGCCGTCGCCACCCTCCGCCACCACCACCTTCTCCGACCACTGATGTTGCTGCCAACCAAAACCACCGCCACCCAACCACCGTCGTCACCTGCGACCGTCGACCATACTGCCGCCACCCTCCGCCATCGACCACCGCCAACCACCGGCCACCACCACCATCGACCATCGTCACCATCCGCCGCCGCCACCCTCCACCGACGCCACTCACGACCACCGCAACCACCCACTACCACCACCCATCGCCGATTTTATTCCATCGCCTTGTCCTGCATACCAAACAACACAAGGTAATGATTCATTTCATTCCTATACGGTAACCAAACAGGACTATGGAATGGTAATGATCCATTTCATTCCTTTGTCCATTTCATTCCCTTGTCCATTCCCTTCCCTCGTCATTCCATTACGTCATACCAAACAGACCCTTAGTTATAAGTATTTAATGATATTAATTCTGTGTTGGTGGTTAATAAATTATCTTCCAGGATCAAAGGTTAATGAATTATAGAGTTTAGGTAGCGTTTGGTATGCAGGAATGAGAGGTGGAATGGAATGGACCATTGTGAAGGAATGGAAAAAAGATTGTTTGGTTGGTCAATGGAATGGAATCGCCCATTTCAAAATGCATTTCATTCCCTCAAAATCATTCCATCCATCACCCCTGTTTTTTTTTTCATTCCATCTCCTCTTCACCCTTCATTAAAAACGCCACAACCAACCACCGTTGCCACCACCCACCACCACTATCACCTGTCGCCATCACCCGCCACCGCCGCCACCCTCGCTGCTGCTACATCCGATCATCGCCACCACCCACCTTCGATCACCGTCGCTGCCACCTCTGATCATCGCCGTCGTCGCCACCCACCTCCGCCACCGCTATCAAGTGCCACCACCCACCACCGCTACCACGTGCGACCACCGTCATCATCGCCACCCACCTCCGCGGTCACCCACCACTACCACCGCCGGCACCACTTGCCGCCGTCTCCACCCCCACCACCGCCAACCGCCGCCGCCGTTACAACTGCCACCTATCACCACCCACCATTGATCACCGCCGTCCGATTTTATTCCTTCGTCTTTTCTTACATATCAAACAACAAAAAGTAATGTTTCATTCTATTCTCACATGGTAACCAAACAAGACATGGAATGGTAATGATCAATTCCATTACCTCATCTATTCTATTACCTCGTCCATTCCATTGCCCTCATCCGTTGTAGCCTAATGTTATGTATTGCTGCTGTTAAACGCATCACCATATCATCTTAAGGTTTCATAGACGTATTTAAAATACAATTTTCAAATCATCATGTCATTTTATCTGTGTGTTAGGTCCCAAGACTCCCAAGTCACATCCTACTTGTGATCATAACATTCAACATTTCTTTAGAAAAAGGTTGCATCTTCTCAATGCAAGAATTTTTAAAAAGTTCAGGTTATGCATGTAAATATATTTACAACAAGAATAACAAGATCAAGACTTGGTCGTAATATGAGACTAATTAGTTCAATAAATGAGAACACTATACCCACCAACGGGCTCAATGAAAATAGAAACAAAGCTGAAAAATAAAAATCCAACCACAGAACCAAACCAATTTCGAAACATCATCTCTGGATACGGTTCAACAAAATTATTGTGACCAGTCCGACTTGATGACTCCCTGGAGAGTTACGGGGTAATAGTGATAGTGATAGGGCGCTACTAAACATAACCCTCATGGATACTGCTTCTAACAAGGGCTGTTAAGCCACACCCAAAATGTTGGATTATGTACTACAACCTACACTAGAATAATTGAAATCCCGTAGAAGATATAAAAAATTATAAACTCAAATTCCTCCGGTCCAGCCCGATTTTTTCTAACCAGGTTTCAATATAAACCGGTAACCTAACTGTTAGATGCGGTTTAAATTTCCTAAACCAACAAATCAGATCCTTTTAAAGAAAAAACCAATCATGAAACCAAACCAGTGACTAGTTTGCTCGGTTTCTTGGTATTAAACCAAATCGTGAATACCCCTTCCAAATCAGCCTTTGACTATCCACATCAGTGATCCAACCAAACTTAAATTTCATTAAAAAAATAATATCTCTTTACAACCCAACCTTAATCAATTTTTTACACATTCACAACCCAACACAACCTAAGTTTTTACTAAAATAATATATCATATGGTTATTTTTCTTTAATGAAAAAATATTAATATTAAAAATAACTAAGTATCTTGAAACAAATAAAAGTTTTTTTTATTTTTAATCTAAAAATAAATATTTTAAGTTATCAGTATTTATTTTATAAAAAAAAACTAATGAACATCGTTTTCAATAAAATTTATATCGAGATGTTTAGGAAAAAAAAACTAACTAATACTGTGTATATAGCTTTTTTTTAAGATTAAGTATTACAAGTTATTTGGATAATTAAATCATTTGGAGGAAAGAAATAAAGTAAAAAAGAAAATTAAAATAAAGTACCAATAAAATTAGGACAAGTGGCTTGGTTGAACAAAATTGAGATTGTTTGGGTCATTACCTAGGTCGTTCAAACGACCAGGTCTTTCCCTTTAATTTATTTTTCCTTTTTTTCTATTTTATGAAATCAATGTAATTATGCCATGTGGCAACCAATCTCTCCAAAGGTCACTAATGTGACTAGTCTTACAGTTAAACTGATCAAAGAGACATAATGTTACTTACACTCTTTACATGTAATGGACTTTGTATTTGAATTGTCATATGGGTTGGAACGTTGGGTTATGCTAAATAAGAGATTGTCTAAAAGGTGTACAAAGAATATTACTACACGGTCTCTTAAATTTTTAAGCATAATACGATTATTTTTTCTGTAAACATGGTGTTAGATTTTTTTTTTTTACATCGGGTCATTGTCAGCTTATGTGCGCGTAATTTTAATTTATGGCTTTGATAATAAGAAAACTTGGTGTGTAGCAACAATAAAACACCAGAACAAATCCAGTTATCATTACAATGTTGCAACTTGCAAGTAGCACATTATGAGTTAAAAGTCTACTTTGCAAGCATCATCCTCACAAACTCCTCGTAATTGACTTGACCATCACCGTCCATGTCAGCTTCACGTATCATCTCATCCACTTCTTCATCACTTAACTTCTCTCCAAGGTTTGTCATTACATGCCGAAGCTGCACCCAAACACCCCACTTCTCATTACAATGTCTTTGTCCGACAGGTAAAATATAATAAAAAAGTGTATTCTTAATTAAGAAAACATCTCTAATCATATTATTCAATAAAATTACTTTCAAAAATTATACAATTTTTAATAGCATTAATTTTATCAGGGGGTATTCACACACCAGCCAAAACAGCTTGGTTGGATTGAGACTTGCAAGATTAACCTGTTTTAACCCGGGTTTAATGGTTCAAATCATGGTTTGAAACATGAAAACGGTTGTGTTAGCCAAACAGGCTGGAATGATGAAGGATACATACCTCGGCAGGAGAAATGAATCCATTCTGATCCTTATCAAACACCTTGAATGCTTCTTTGAGTTCCTCCTCAGAATCAGTGTCCTATATAAAAACCATAAACATTTTATTCCATGACAAAAACATATATTTTCCAAGTTATGTGCCCGAGTTCCTAGGAGCTATAGCTATAGGGATAAATGTTTGCTGGTTAATTTTTTATTGGGTCAAATGGGCAAGTTAAAATAGTGAATTTATCATAGGCATAACTAACGCATTATCACTTAATCTCTTTAAGAAAAGTTGAATCTGTGCCCCAAGCCCCCTGACCTGCCAATTTTGCCACTATCCAATAATATTCATTCACCTTCATTTTCCTGGCCATGAGATTCAAAAACTCAGGAAAATCAATAGTCCCATTCTGATCAGCATCAACTTCATTGATCATATCTTGCAGTTCGGCTTCAGTAGGATTCTGACCCAGTGATCACATAATTGTTCCCATTTCTTTAGCAGTGATGCAGCCTACAGAATCAAATACTTACTGAGCCTCATAAACATAAACCAATATTTTCATTAGCAAATTACGGGGAAATAACAAGTCCAATCCATGTTGCAAATAGCAAGCAAATCACGAAAACTGCATTAAAAATGTCTTATAATCTGACTATTGATGTAAAAAAACCTACACACCAGGACAGCACACACAACATTGTGACAACCCGTATTTCCGAGGTAAATGGTTCGTTCGCTTCGACTATTTTTATTACGTTCCTTTCACGTTATCGCATCGTGTATGAACGAATGTGTATTATACATATTCCATATAGTTGATTTTAGTTATATATATATATATATATATATATATATATATATATATATATAATTAAACTAACAACAACAGCCGTTACCTACCACCTCCACTCCTCCCTTGCGTTTTGTTTTGAGAGCCCACATCGGCCCACACCCCTCCACCTTGCATCGGCCCAAACCAAGCCCAACCTCCCCCTTTATGTTATACGCATGCATGTATGTGTGCGTGCATTCAATTGTCGCAAACAAATAATAACAAATAAACCCTAACTCCCTCTCCTCTCTCGACGGCAGTAGACGACCCCCCCCCCCTTGTCGCTTTCCCTCTTTCGCCACTCTCTCTCACTCTAGCTCTCTCTCATCTCTCACTTCAAGGTTAGTTTGTGTTGTTTCGATTTGAAATCTTTATACATATGGCTGTGTTTCGGTGTACTTTTGATGATCACGATGCTTATAATATTAATTTGTAGAGTAGGATGCATGAAAAACTATGTGTGATGTTCGTTTCATCGTTTAAATATGCGTAGGTATATAAAGGTTAATTAGGGTTTGGCATTCTTGGAAATCTTGATGTTTTGGCATGATAAAACAGAGATAAATGAGCCATAACTTGCTTGAGATGACTAAGTATATTCATATAATCGCAAAAACATGTCAAAGAAACCTGGAAAGTCGTTTTAGTAAAGTTTATGTGAAAATAAGAAGTTGTCCAACAGTTACAGTCGACTTCAGTTGGCTGTAACCGGGTCATAACATAACGGAAACTGGATTTTCTTGAGTCCAAAACGTCGTATTTCGAAATATGCTTCTAATGGCACTGGAATCACATTTTTTTAAGACGTCGTTTGACATTTTAAACGAATTATTTCATTTCAAACGAATTATTTCATTTCAGTGGTCAAAGCTGCATTTTTCTGCAAAATTTGTGTGTTGTGTTTTTATGTCATATCTTGGTGACTCTTTGGAGTTAGGTCATGAAATTTATACAGTAGATGGTCCTAGGTGTCTATGCAAATCTCCAACTGAAATTTTGCCAATCGGATAACCGAAGATTTTTAAATTAATTTTCCCTAAGTTGTAGCCAGAAAGTGACGAATTTGGCCACTACTTAGTAAATGAATTTTTCTTAATTTTTGTATAAAGGTTCTTTATAAAGAACAATCTCTAATCTTGGGTTATTTACATTCAATTAATCTTTTTCTTTTACATGGTTCCATGACTTGTGATCCTCTATTTGGCATACATTTGTTTCACTTCAAAGGTAGCGAGGATATATTAAAGTGCTCCCCACGAGTACTAATGAAACTTGTGATGAATTAGGGTGATTGATCTTTATTTATCGAGTGGCGTAATAATAATAAAATATATATAAAGACGCATAGTTACTGTCTGCAGAAACTGTATACATATAAGCACGGGCGTGCCAAGATTGGCCATGCTTATCTCATTGAGAATAGGCATTTGTCAGAATTAGGCATGGTCACACTTATCTCATGGAGAATAGGCATTTGTCAGAATTAGGGAGTAATTATGTACGGAAAATATGTATAATTGATTGCACATCAATACCTTACCCGAATTAATCCCGTAGTCGCTAATTTTCAACCTAAACCTTTTGTTTGACCAACCAATTTGACATTTTTTTTTCTTTTTAACTCAAGTGATGAAAATTCGATTATAGGTTGTTTACGTTTTGTAAGTATTTCTATTTGTAGTTGATTGTGTTATGTCATCTTGACTCATGATAAAAAAAATCTGAAAATGCAATAAAAAAGAATGGGAAAATAGTCGTGAAAAATCCAAAAAGAAGCGTTAGTTGTTTAGCGAATAAAAGGCGAAATTTTTCCTTGTAGTTTGATGTTTTTAGTTTAGTTTGTTTGAATAGTATGATATAAAAAACTTGATTTTTCATCACCTCAGCCACTTTTAAAATATCCCATTCCATACCCTTCGCCTAGCCCCGTACAACCCTTTAAAAGACATTTTGACTTATGCCTTGTTTTTGTGTAGGGAGAATGATTGAGTTGCAAGCTTATGCGTATGTATGTTATAGTCGATTTGAACGAAAACTTAAAAATACTAGTGCATCTTTGCTAGTTAACTGATATAGTCGATTTGAGAGAAAACTTAAAAATACTAGTGCATCTTTGCTAGTTAACTGATAAACCGAGTGGAGAGACAATTGTGAGTGAAGCGCATACTGTTTGCTAGCTTTGAGGGTAGGTTAATCGTGGGTAACCATCTTGTGATAAAATTGCAATATCCCTTTAAATTGTTGAGCACCGTTAATTGTGAAAACCCTGAACTGAGTATGACATTAGACCTTGACTTAAGATTATTAAGAATGGAATGTGCGTCTTTTTGTTCGACCAATGTAAAACAAGTTTTCTTGAGGACAAGCAAAAAGTAAGTGTGGGGATGTGATATGTGGTTGAAAGTCCGTTGTTTATCGTGTTTAAACCTATGTTTTTATGCGAATTTGAACTCCGGGTGATCTACTTTGATACGGTTTGAGTTTTGCAGGTCCAAAGGAGTTTAAGGAGCATTTCGGGTAGGGATGGCATATAGAACTTGGTACAGGTACCAAATTTCGTACCGATTTTTTTCGGGTAGGGATGAGCATTGAAAATCGAGGAGTGGACTAGCTAACAAGGTGCGGGTTTCACCCCTAACTTGATAACACCGTACCCTAAACGTGGTTGGTACTTACCAAACGAAGAGCGAATTCCGACTCGTTGGTAAGGGTCCACTAGAGTGTGAAGTGGAAGTTTTCTATCAAGATGTGGATATCACTCCTAACTTGATGGTGTAACTTCGTGTAAAATCGAATATGCTGATTGAGAGTGATCACCAAATTACGGGTTTCACCCCTATTTTGGTGAGATCGCCTCATTTGTAATACGAGTGTCTTCAAGTCTTCAAGTGTGTATATTGTGTAAACCTCTTAGGAAAGATAATTGTATATTTAAGACAAAAGGAATATGAAGAAACAAACTAGGAAGAATAAAATTTTAAGCATGAATCAAGAATGGTCAAAGTTTGGTACTTACTATAGACTAGGTCGAATATGGCAATTCTACCTAATTCCCTATAGTTATGGCTCTGATACCAATCTGTCACACACCAACCGATGGCGAAATCATCAGAGTGAGACGAAATAGATTGCTCAAGACATCATAACACTATTGTGACAATAATTAAATTCAAAACCGGTTTCATTTCATAGATAAAGATTGTCGATTACAATACAAGAAATCAAAATACAACATTGGAAAATCAAGTACAACAAGTTTAACAAAAATTACAACATAAAATCTAGCATTCTAGATGGGTTTCTATGTCTTCCCTACTAAGTTTCATCAATGTCATCATCATCATCCTGCAGCATATTAAAAGTATAGTTCAACACAAAAGCATTGGTGAGTACACAAGTTTAATATAGCATAAGTACGAAATAGTTTAAACGAATCCACATGACTAGTTAGCATACTAGATTAATGTAAATATGGCATGCGATCTACAAGTCAATCCTCAAGTGTCACCGCAAAATAGAATAAACTTAACATGACCACAAGAATACGGGCGGTGCGTTACTCCTATAGCGCTATACATGTTAAGGGAGGCTCGTATGAAGTTAATGACAAATAGTGTCACATAAGAATGTTCCAAGTATACAAATCATGTATCACGTAACTATAGCATGTATGATGGATTCTTTGTGTGATTGCATAAAAGTATAAGTGTGATTGTGCGTTTTGATAGGTTAACATATTGCACCCAAAAGTGTAAAGCGTAAAAAGGGTGTTCGAGTGTACTCACGGTTTTGCAAACCTTCCTTTGTTAAATCCCGTGAAGACTTTGGTTGATTGGCGAACGGAACACCAAGTTATCCTACACGAGGAAACGTAGGTGTATGAGTATTGGAATGATAATGGAGGATTTGGATTAGAAGTTTAAAGTATGTAAAAAGTATGTATTCACGAAAATAATTATCTAGACGTTAGCACTCATTTTTGACACTATAAATCCCGTAAGGGAGATTGTGATTTTATGGGTCATGATGCCCATTAGAATCGTAATGAGAAAGTTAAGTCTCAGATAATATAACCTAATGTCATGACAAGTAACCATATGATTATTATCAAGAGTTCGGTTATGTATACGTATATATATTTTTTATAGTAAGTCCAACATATAAGTCATAGATTTCATAGATGTCATGCATGGAGGTAGGAGGATAATCGTCCTTTAACCTCTTTCGTACGAACCAGCCCAAGTTCCTATGAACTGACTAAAACTGCTCCAAAGACCTCTTCGGCGCTAGGTTTGATTAGTAACTTGAGGCTGGAGGGATGAACACTCGATTTCCCGAAGAAAAGACGCGAAAACACCCGATTTTGGACACGAAACGGGTCACTTCGCACGAAATGTGCACTTCGTACGAACTGGCACTTCGCACGAAAGTGGAACTTCTTATGAAAGTGGCACTTCTTACGAAAGTGGCACTTCGCACGAACTGACTGTTTCCCGTACAACTTTTCTGTTCAACCATTTCAGCACTACGGAAGACTTATGCACTTCTGTTCCCGCTTGCAGGCTGATCAGGCGCTCTCGTCACTCTCCAGCTCACTTGTATTGTTGTTTACGCACCCACGGTGAGTATACTTGAACCCTTTTATGCTTTAACGCACTTTTGGGTGTTAAACACGTTCTCTATATCAAAACACTTTACACACAACGCTAAAACTCTTTAATCGCTAACCTCTCTCGCATGTTATACGTGAATCGCTGAATGTTTATTTGCTATGTGTAAATAATGAGGACTCGCAGACCACCCTTAGCAACGATAGTACTATAGTTTGGACTCAGCACCTGATTAGTTCAGGGGTTGTTAAGGCTCACATACAACTTGTCGTGCATGGTTACTGCTGTGATCGCGTATCGCGCATATCTTACGGACGCAGTCGTGTTGGTTAGCTTGTATCATTGTTATTAGCATGCTTAGATTAGCCTCTCTACGTGTTACATGCTGGTTATGCGAAAATGCCTTGTTCGATATTATTTATTATTTATGCAAACCTGTATGCTCACCTTTACATTATTGTATTGACTTGTATTTTAACGTATGTAACAGGTTGATGGATTACGCTGCAATTGGACTTAGGATTATCTTTAGAAACTTGTAATAAAAACCTAGTTGTCGAATTGTATTGTTTAAGAATGATGTAATCCGTATGACTTTTGATATGAATGTTTAGTTCGATTGCATGGGAAATTGGATGCTATTAATATTGTCATATTAATAGTCCTTGTGGAAATTCTTGAGTAATCTGTTCGCTTAGTGCCGCGCCTCGATGATTACGCCATCGGTTGGGGTGTGACATTTCGTGCCCCTTGTCTTTCGTGAGACACAAGGTGGCATGAAACCACATTTTTAATAATATTGTTATCATTATAGAGTGTAACCAAAATGTAACGACACATTTAATAAGTATCGAGTGCGTACAAGTTATGAGTACAAGTATTCGAGTATCGGTTGAGTATATATAGTCAAGATTGATAACGTATAACCCAAGTATTGTAACGTATAAGAGTATATATATATATATAAGTATTATTTTATTATGATCGAAGTCTCAAATTACAAGGTTGAGAATACAATGCTAATACAAAACGATAACAAGTTTCTAAAAATTGAAACATGAGTTACACTTTCTAAATAAGGAAAATACAAAAATGCAAAGCGTTACATGTATTTTACCGAATTTTACCTTCAAATACCGGTACCGTACCGAACATTTTTGGTACCAGTACCTATATTTGGGAAATTTCGATACCAGTATTTTCGGTACCAGTACCGAGCTCGTCCCTAATTTTAGGAGTTAAATGGAACATTAGATTGGAGCTAGGAAGTATTAGGTACGAGAAACGAAGATTTCGGAAAGTTAGGGGTGTGACCGCATCAGGTACAACCCTCCATGGCGTCGCTGACACCTTAGCTGCTGCGTCAGGATCCCGTGGACACAGGTCCTAGTGTTTTTGAACCCACACCGTCGGCTACGGACTACCTCACGTCACCGACACGATACTAGATCCAAATCAGCACAAATCGCAGTCAACAACCTTTGACCAGATCTTTTTGGATTTGTTTTTGTATTGGATGGGTCTTGGAGGAAGTTACAATATTACCAATGACTAGCAAATCATAAAAACATTCCCTTGCACCATATATCATCACGATCTCATCATTTTACAAATTATTATCACTAATCATCATATCATTATTTCAATATCATTCCATCATCATAATCATTTACACATCATTCCCAATCTCAAGTTCACATCAAGAATTAATCAAGATCAAGAAAGTTTGAATGGCTCGTTCTTTGCAACCTAGATCCGATTTCCAAGCTTTGTACACCATGAGCGGCTAATCTCCCAGGGTTTTGTTGGACCTACAAAAGAACAGATGATATTAAAAAGCCTAAACATGATCAACTGATCACAAAATAAACAAAAGATTAAACTAGTCTCTCCCAAAGATAGGTAATCTTTAACACTTAATCAGAACATCTGTTAAAGACAAAGCGAACATCTGATCAAGCCTTGGAACCACTGTTAAAGAAGAAATAACATCTGTTGAAGGCTAAAGTCTGTTGAAGCCAAAGGTCTGATGAGAAGACCAAACATTTGTATGGCAAAACAGATGTTTGGAATCAAGGCAACAGAGGATAGGTCTAACAGTGGTTTCTCAATGTAACAATATTTGTTTCATCAATGTTTAGACTAGTTAGAACAGATGTTAAGATTTGCATAGATTTGTAGTGGAATCATTTCTGTTAGGAATGTTAGATGTCACAATTAGGGTGATGTCAGCCAATCACAAAAATAGAGCTTTCGCACTTAGTATAAATAGATCACACCTGTTAGTGATCTAATTATCACACACATCACCTTTTCTATTGTATGAACATAATTGTTAAGTGATCGGTTGAGGGGGGCAGTGTCTGTAGAGTCAACCTTTTGTAAAACATTTGTAACCAGTGGATTATAATTAGAAAACAATCGTTGATGATGACTTCTCGTTTGTGATTATTTGTCTTTACTTATACAATTTAATATTGTTTTAAGCTTGAACTGTTTTGTAATCACAAACCTTGTAAACTCGGACCGAATAATTGGTATAAGAGCCTGGTCACGTTAAACTTGATTCCATAATTAGTTTAACATACAAAGATCAGCTCATCAAAGATCCAACATTGTTTGTAGCTCAGAGTTGTAAAGTGAAGAACTAAATAGTGTCTTTCACATACTCTGTTTTTTGTGATAAAGAACATGAGAAAATGGCACAAAATGATCCCCGCAATACCGACTTCAGTAATAAACCACATATACTTGTCAGATCCGAATTTAACATCTGGCAACGAAGAATGGGTCATATTCTTGCACAGCAAAATACAGGGTGTTGGAAGTCCGTTGTATTCGGGTATACTTGAACCCTTTTACGCTTAAACGCACTTTTGGTGTCACATATGTTCCTATATCAAATCACATCCCATAAATCAAACGCTTATTCGCATTCCCGCTTATACATGACTAAACGTGAAATCTGCTGAATTGTATGTGTTACTTGATTGCTTGTACGCCACCCTTAACATGATAGTATACTAGAGGTTGACCCGCCACCCGGAGGCCCGGGGTTGTTAAGGCTCGCATTTTCATTCTCATTTGTTTTCTCTTTAGGATGTGGACACTTGTTCGCATGCCTCGATCAATCGCGGTTTGTTGGTTTACTTGAATCTGGTAGATACATAGTTCACAACTCTTACTAATGTCATGCGGTGTATGCTAAACCCTTTTGTATCTATTATGTACGCAAATATGTATGCTCACCTTTACTTAATTGTATTGACGTTTTATTTTAACATATGTGGCAGGTTGAGGATTTCGTATGGATGCAAATGGACTTAGGTTTACTTTTAGAAACGCATTGTAATAAATCTGGGGAAAATCGAACTTGTTTTGTTTTATGAGAATGCTTGTATTTCGTAACTTGTTTAAGGATTGTATGTTGGTAGTATGGGATATTGACGTTTAAATATTGTCGCTTAAATAGTGTTATGGAATTTCTCATGAGAAAATCTGGTTTGCCTAGTGCCACGCCCCGATGTTTCCACCGTCGGTTGGGCTGTGACAGATTGGTATCAGAGCCATATCTATAGGGAAATTAGGTAGAACTGTCATGTTTGACCTAGTCTATAGTTAGGATACCAAATCAGACCGTTACACATCGATTAAACGCTGAAAACGATACGAATAGACAAGTTCGCCCGAACTTGGGGGCAAGTTCGATCGAAATTGAACAAGTTCGCCCAAACTTAATCAAGTTCGCCCGGACTCGATCAAGTTCTCCCGGACTTGTCAGTCCCCTACAACATCAAACAAGTTCACTCAGGATTGAGCAAGTTCGCTCGAACTTGACATCAGGATGATGCCAAGTTCGCCCGAACTTGACCAAAACCTTTTGAATTGAACTTTTAAACAACGCTTTTCCTAAAGATGCCACAATACACGTGAAGAACGCTCATATCACACAAAACGAGTGATCAAGTCGAGTTTAGGTGTGAAAACCAAGAACTCTCGATAAGATCATTCACTCCGCGCATACTCTATCACACGAGATACCTTCGTTGAGTTAGGAGTGATATCCAGACCTCGACGAAAGTCTCCATTTCTAGCTAGTGGAACTCCCAATTTTATCGGTGAGCATAACCACAACTAGGAATGAAGTTGTTAAGTTAGGGGTGAAACCCGCATCTTAATAACTAGTTTCACTCTTCAATCTCACCAAAGTCTCGATTATTTTGAGGACTCGGAACACGACATAACTGGAAAGATAAATGTCGTTAACCGTTGTACGACGAGAGCATTTGTCTATTAGGCCAAATCGTGTGTCCGAACTCAGAGAATTGTCGAACCACTTTGGGTAGTCGATGTCTCAAAACCCAGGACACTCCCATTTGATTTAAGCCTATCATCATCAATTTTACGCATCATCGAGTTTATTTACTATTTATGTGTTTGTCTTTATGGATTTTACGCTTTGTTCGATTTCTCGATTTACCGATTTCTCGATTTATTGCCTTTACGCTCCATCGGAATATGCACTATTCGCACAGCTCCCGTAATCTAAAACGCTAACTAATTCACCAACCAAACTAATCACGCAACTCGCCTACGCTCATGAGGGTACTCGTGCCTCATACGCGGTATTCCTCGATTATCTCGCTTATTACGCTATTATATCGCATCTCGAACGCGCTACGCTTTATTTATAAGAAGGTGTATACATGCAAAATATATGCTTGCATGAATTATGTGCTTATGTGCTACGTGCGTATGTGCTTATGTGCCTACGTGTTTAGTTGCCTACGTGTTTTATGTGATTCTGTATTTTGCTTGAACAATAATAATAAGTAAACTTTTGAACATAAACCTATCATAATCAAATCTCATCCAATCAAAATCCTTCATGTAGATGTCTTCCATGGGATCTCACACGAGGAGGAACATCCTGCGCAACAACGCTGATAAGCGCATCGCTTCACTGGTAGCAAGCAAATGGCTAAACTCATTCCTCGGATCGTCAGCGAGATCCATGCCGTCAGTAACAACTCATCGGTTGATTCGGAAACTGACGCGCCCAAGACTTCGTTCAGCTTCAAGCAATTTAAAGCATGTGGACCTCTTACGTTCTCTGGCACTAAAGGACCGAGTGCTATGTTCCACTGGTTCAATTCTATCGAGGTTACCTTCCGCCAAAGTGGATGCCCCGAAGCTCTGCGCACTATCAACGCCACCGGCGTGTTCCAATCAAGGGCTCTCGATTGGTGGACGGCAGAGCACAACAAGCACGGAAACGACAAAGCTTACGGGCTCACTTGGGAGGAACTCAAGGAAATCATGGTGAAAGAGTTCTGCCCTCCATATGAGATTCAAAATCTGGAGAATGAGTTCTGGGATATCAAACAAGACGGTCCCGATAACGCTGGTTTAACAACTCATTTCAAGCAGTTGAGCCTAATCTGTCCCGGTCAGGTGGACACTACCGAGAAAGTGATCAAGAAATATATGCGTGCTTTACCCGATTGCGCCGCTGACTTTGTTCAAGCAGCACGCCCTGTCACCATTGAGGAAACTTATCAGCTAGCCGCAGAGATCAACGACAAAAGGGTTCAGGCTGGTTACTTTAAGAACAGCAAGGTCGCCAACCAAGCAATCACCAAGCCTACTACCGATCAGCCTCGAGAGTCAAAGTCTAGTCGCCGTGGTCGCAAGCGAGAGAACCCGAGCAAGAACTGTGCACTTACCACACCGCCGAACCCTCAGCTGCTTCAGTCAGCCGCACCAAACGCACCTCTAGCAAAGCGTGCGTACACTGGTCCTCATCCACTATGCTCAAAGTGCACTTATCACCATGCGGTTGGAAGCAATTGCCGTTTCTGCACCAACTGTAACATCTACGGTCATTTTACCGTCAGCTGCCGTTCATGCCCCCGTCAGCCAGCTCCTCAAGCCCCAGCAGCACCAGCTCTACCTCGCACTCCTCAGGCTAATCAGCAGCAGTTTCAGCAGCAAGCACCAGCCCCAAAGGCCCGTGCTTGCTACACTTGTGGAGACCCAAACCACTTCAGCAATGCCTGCCCAAACAAAGCAGTGAAGCAAGAGCCTCAGCAGCAGCCTCAGCCACAACCACCGCAGCCTCAGTAGCAGCAACCATAAGCTGCGCGTGGAAGAGCCTTCAATCTCAATCATCGTCAGGCTCAGAACGACAACAATGTTGTCAATGGTACGTTCCTTGTTAATGGTATTTATGTTTCATGTTTATTTGATACTGGTGCCGATAATTGTTTTGTATCGTTAGAATTCGAAAAGGTTTTAAAATGTAAACGCGCTAAACTCCCAAAGACTTTCGATGTTGAAGTTGCCACCGGAAGAACCGTTACCGTTAACTCCGTCCTACGTGGTTGTACTCTCGATCTCAACAACCACACCTTCTCGATCAATCTCATACCTATGCAATTAGGTACCTTCGATATCATAGTAGGCATGGATTTCCTTCGTGAAAATCATGCTGAAGTTGTTTGCTTCGATAAAATGATTTGTTTTCCTCGTCCTAACGGTGATCAACTCCATGTTTACGGTGAAACTCCCTCAAAGAAGTTGATGCTTATGTCATGTACTCAAGCCAACAAGTGTCTACATAAGTGATGCATTGCTTTTCTCGCCCACACCGTGAACCCAGAGAAAGAAAAGAAAACCTTTAAAGATGTTCCCGTTGTTTGTGAATTTCCTAAGGTCTTTCCCGACGATTTACCCGGTTTACCCGCTACTCGAGATGTTGAATTCCGTATTGACTTAATTCCTGGTGCTACTCCTGTTGCTAAAGCTCCTTATCGCCTTGCACCATTCGAAATGAACGAGCTATCAGGCCAACTTCAAGAGCTTCTTGATAAAGGTTTCATATGCCCGAGCACTTCGCCATGGGGCGCACTCGTTCTTTTTGTGAAAAAGAAAGATGGGACGTTCCGAATGTGCATCGATTATGGTGAACTTAACAAACTCACGATAAAGAACTGCTACCCTCTTCCAAGAATTGATGACTTATTTGATCAGCTTCAAGGTGCTACTTGTTTCTCTAAGATCGATTTATGTTTCGGTTATCATCAATTACGCGTATTGGAAGAAGATATTCTGAAAACCGCCTTTCGTACTCGTTATGGCCATTTTGAATTCGTGGTCATGCCTTTTAGTCTTACAAATGCATCTGTGGTCTTCATGGATTTGATGAACCATGTGTGTAAAGCTTTCTTAGATTGTTTCGTCATTGTGTTTATCGATGACATCCTTATCTACTCGAAGTCGAGAGACGAACACGTGTGCCATCTACGTTTAGTCCTCGAACTTCTCCAAGGTAATCGCCTTTATGCTAAGTTCTCTAAATGTGAATTCTGGCTCGAAGAAGTCCAATTTCTCGGCCATATCGTTAATAGTCAAGGAATTCACGTCGACCCTGCAAAGATTGAAGCAATCAAGAGTTGGATTACGCCGAAGAATGCATCTGAAATCCGTTCTTTTCTTGGATTGGCGGGCTATTACCGTCGATTCATCGCCCACTTTTCTAAAATCGTTGTTCCGTTTACTGCCTTGACTCATAAGGACAAGCTTTTCGTTTGATTTTCCAAACAAGAGGAAGCCTTTCAAACACTCAAGCGTATGCTATGCAACGCCCCTGTACTCGCTCTTCCCGAAAGAAATGACGATTTCGTTGTTTACTGCGATGCCTCTAATCTTGGTCTTGGTTGTGTTCTCATGCAACGAGACAAGGTTATCGCGTATGCGTCTCGACAACTCAAGATCCACGAGAAGAACTACAAACCCCACCATCCCGAACTCGGTGCAGTTGTTTTTGCATTGAAGATATGGCGACACTACCTTTACGGTACAAAGTGTACGGTCTTCACCGACCATAAGAGCTTACAACATATCTTTAATCAAAAGGAACTGAACATGCGCCAACGCAGATGGGTTGAACTTCTTAACGATTACGATTGTGAGATACGCTACCATCCTGGCAAAGCAAACGTCGTAGCCGATGCTCTCAGTCGACGAAGCTATGTGTATAGTGTTCATGACTCTCAAGCTTTGAATGATCGCGAAATTTTGATTCGCTCCACCCAGTTCTCTTGTTTTAACGAGTATACCCTGCAAGAAGAAATGAAATGTGGTGCCGAACCCAGCTCGTTGTTAAACCTAATGGTATTTATTATTATCTCGATCGCATTTGGATTCCTAGCCATGATAATCTTCGAGAATTGCTAATGACCGAAGCTCATAAATCTCGATACTCCATTCATCCTGGAGCCGACAAAATCTACCAGGACCTTCGTCCTAAGTATTTGTGGCCGGGCATGAAAAAGGATATCGTCGTTTACATCTCAAAGTGCTTGACTTGTTCGAAAGTCAAAGCTGAGCACCAAAGACCCTCTGGCTTGAACGAACAACCCAAGATCCCGATGTTGAAGTGGGAGAGCACAGCCATGGACTTCGTTACAAAACTCTCTCGCACCTCCTTTGGTCACGATAGCATTTGGGTTATCGTTGATCGTCTTACTAAATCTGCGCACTTTATTGCCATACGAGAAGACTTTAAGGTAGAATGATTAGCATGAATCTATACCGACGAAGTCATATATCGACACGGGACGCCTCGTGACATCATCTCTGACCGCGACGGTCGCTTTACCTCGCGTCTCTGGGAGACTTTTCAATCTGCTCTCGGTACTACGCTTAATCTCAGTACCGCTTTTCACCCTCAAACCGATGGTCAGACTGAGCGCACGATCCGCACCCTCAAAGAATGCTTCGTGCGTGCATCATAGAATTTGGTGGTAATTGGGATACGCATTTACCTTTAATTGAATTATCGTACAATAATAGTTATCACACCAGCATTCAAATGGCTCCTTTTGAGGCACTGTATGGAAGAAAATGTCGATCGCCTATTGCATGGCACGAGATCGGAGAAGCACAAATCACTGGTCCAGAGTTAATTCAAGAAACGACAGACAACATCCTCCAAATCAGAGACAATCTCTTGAAAGCTCGGAGTCGCCAAAAGAGTTATGCCGATAAACGCCGCAAGCCCCTGTAGTTCGAAGTGGGAGATCACGTTCTCTTAAAGGTTGCACCTTAGAAAGGAGTGATCCACTTCGGGAAGAAAAGGAAAGCTAGCGCCACGATACGTAGGTCCATTTAAGATTCTGGAAAGAATCGGCAAAGTGGCCTATCGACTCGAACTACCGGTGGAACTTAACAACGTACATCCGACTTTCCATGTGTCAAACCTCAAGAATGCCTAGCTGAAGAGAATCTTCATGTACCTCTCGAGGATTTGCAAATCAACGGGACTCTTCATTTCGTGGAAAAGCCAGTCGAAATCATGGACCGAGAAACCAAGAAACTACGGCGCTCTCGCATTCCTATTGTAAAGGTCCGATGGGAAGGCAAACGTGGTGCCGAGTTCACTTGGGAATTGGAAAGTGATATGAAGGCTAAGTACCTGCATCTCTTTGTTACGGCCACTACTTAAATTTCGGGACGAAATTTACTAAAGTAGGGGAGACTGTAACAACTCGAAAATTCGTTGTTATTAATTTTCCTTTTTGTTCCATTGTATTTATCATTGTACTCCAGTTATGAGAAAGTTTATGTTAAGATAATTATATTTTATTACAACTATATCGCATTTAGTCACTTATTAATCGCTAATCCAACGCAATCACAAGTAACTGTGTTAGTTTAATAGCCAGGTGTGTTATTGTTTAATAAACACTTGTGCCATCGCATCGCTAATCTCATCGCATCACAAAACGCAATTAATTATGTGGAAGTATGTTTTATGTGTGTTTTATTTGTTTATGTTATGGTTATAATCGTTATCGCAGCGCTCTCACATGCACGAATCGCTAAAGCGCACTATGGCTCAATTATAACGCTTAATATAACTATCTAATATGAACCGAATCACCAAACGAACTCCTAATGCAAAATAATCAAACAAAACTTTGCCACTAGGTCAGGTTCTACCGAACTTGTGAATCACAAGTTCGCCCGAACTTGTCTAGGCCACCAGAAACCTTCAAATCCAGCAAGTCCGCTCGGACTTGTCCTAAAAACTCAGGAAAACAAGCAAGTTCGCTCGAAATTGTAGCAAGTTCGCTCGAACTTGTAGCAAGTTCGCCCGAACTTGCTGTATCCAGCGCAATCTCCCCTCCTCACCTATAAATACCCAGCTCCTCTTCTAATTTGAACTTGCTGCAAGTTCACCCGGAGCTCCCTAAAACCGAAACCCTTTGTTTTCTAAGTAAGATTCAACCCGTTTTCAAGCTACAACAACGTTTACAACGATTTTGCACAAGGTTTCCACCTTCGTTTTCATCAAATCTTTTCTGTCTACGAAAATCTTCATCTTTTTTTTATAAAACTTCTATTTTTCACTTAGATCTATGCTTAGATCTAAGTAAAACCTTTCAAACTTCGATTTTTACACAATATTCAGACTAAATGACGTATGTTTCATTCACTTTGAAGTGGAACGAGGCATTGTCAAGCTAGATCTCAGATCCGGAAGCACAAGGACGAAATCGTCACCTTGCACAAACTGGACTAAACCGTTCGAACCCTCAAGTTCGCCCGGATTAGTCCGAGCTTCTGTAAAATGGCTAAAAACTCACTCCAAAAGACCTCTCCAGCCTAAGTTTTACTCAATGGCTTAAGGTTGGAGGGATGGACACTCGATTTCCTTAGCAAACGACGCTAAAACGCACGATTTGGATGCCAAAACAGTCAAGTTCGCTCGGATTACATCAAGTTCGCTCGAACTTGTCACCAGAATGGTGACCAAGTTCGCCCGAACTTGCCTAAAACCTCAACAATTCACACAAGTTCACCCGAACTTGTCCTATTCTCAAGAGAATCAAACAAGTTCGCCCGAACTTGTATCCCACCTCAGCAATTAGGGCAAGTTCGCCCGAACTTGTCTAGTTTCTCAGGAAACAAGGCAAGTTCACCCGAACTTCTACCTCTAGTAAGTTAGACAAACAAGTTCGCCCGAACTTGTACCCCAAGGTACAAGTTCACCCGAACTTGTCTACTGTTCTTTCACCCGTTAATCGTTTCAGCATTTCGGAAGACTGATGCACTTCTATTCGCTTACAGGCTGATCCGGCGCTCTCCTCAACACATCTCAGATCCTGAATCTCTCTTTAAACGCACCAACTATGAGTATACTTGAACCCTTTTACGCTTAAACGCACTTTTGGGTGTTACATATGTTCCTATATCAAATAACATCACACAAATCAAACTCTTATTCGCAATCCCGGTTATACATGACTATACGTGAAATCTGCTGAATTGTATGTGTTACTTAATTGCTTGTACGCCACCCTTAACATGATAGTGTACTAGAGGTTGACCCGTCACCCGGAGGCCCGAGGTTGTTAAGGCTCCATTTTCATTTCTCATTTCTTTTCTCTTTAGGATGTGGACACTTGTTCGCATGCCTCGATCAATCGCAGTTTGTTGGTTTACTTGAATCTGGTAGATACATAGTTCACAGCTCTTACGTAATGTCATGCGGTGTATGCTAAACGCTTTTATATCTATTATGTACGCAAACCTGTATGCTCACCTTTACTTAATTGTATTGATGTTTTATTTTAACATATGTGGCAGGTTGAGGATTTCGCATGGATGCAAATGGACTTAGGTTTACTTTTAGAAACGCATTGTAATAAATCTACGGAAGATCGAACTTGTTTTGTTTTATGAGAATGCTTGTATTTCGTAACTTGTTTAAGGATTGTATGTTGATAGTATGGGATATTAACGTCTAAATATTGTCGCTTAAATAGTGTTATGGAATTTCTCATGAGATAATCTGGTTCGCCTAGTGCCACGCCCCGATGTTTTCGCCATCGGTTGGGGTGTGACAGCGAAGAACTAATCCTTCGTGAGCAGAATGGGGGGCGAAGAATATAAAGGTGGCGAAAAACTTCCTCCTGGTTCTTCGTGTGGCCAAGAAAAGAAAGGGGCAAGGGGCGAAAGACCCATGTCTTTCGTGCCTTTGTCCTTCGTGAGACACAAGGTGGCATGAAGCCACATTTTTAATATTATTGTTATCATTTTATGATTTTAGTTATTATTATTATTATTATTATTATTATTATTATAATAGAGTGTAACAAAATGTAACGACCCATTTAATAAGTATCGAGTGCATACAAGTTATGAGTACCCAAGTATTGTAACGTATAAGACTATATATATATAAGTATTATTTATTATGATCGAAGTCTCGGATTAAAAGGTTTAGAATACAATGAGAATACAAAACGATAACAAGTTTCTAAAAATAGAAGCACGAGTTACACTTTCTAAATAAGGAAAGTACAAAAATGCGTAGCGTTACAGTCTCCCCTACTTTAGAAAATTTCGTCCCGAAAGTTATTCAAGAGGAGGACTCTACGAAAAGATGCGGATACTTAGTATTCATATCACTCTCGAGTTCCCAAGTGAATTCAGCGCCACATTTTCCTTCCCATCGAACTTTGACTATGGGAATGCGACTGCGCCTCAGTTGCTTGACACCTCGATCTATGATCTCAACAGGTTTCTCCACAAAGTGCAATGTCTCGTTGATTTGAAGATCTTCGATTAGAACTTGGAGTCCTTCTTCAGCGAGACATTTCTTGAGATTTAAAAAATGAAACGTTGGGTGAACGCTGTTGAGTTCTTGAGGTAGGTCCAGTCGATACCTACCCTTCCAATCCTTTTGAGAATCTTGAAAGGACCTACAAAGGGAGGAGCGAGTTTGCCTTTCTTACCAAACCGAACTACACCTTTCCAGGGGGATACCTTGAGAAGTACATGATCACCAACGTTGAATTCCAGAAGCTTGCATCTTTTGTCAGCATAGCTCTTTTTTCGGCTTCTTGCTTTGAGTAAGTTATCACGAATCTGTAGGATCTTGTCCGTTGTCTCTTGTATAAGCTCGGGACCGGTTATTTGAGCCTCTCCGATCTCATGCCAGCAAATAGGCGAACGACAGTTATGACCATACAATGCTTCAAATGATGCCATTTGAACACCATCGTGATAACTGTTGTTGTACGAGAATTCTATCAAGGGTAAGTGCGAATCCCAGTTGCCACCAAAATCGATTACGTATGAACGAAGCATATCCTCTAGAGTTTGAATAGTACGCTGGGTTTGACCGTCGGACTGAGGGTGAAAAGCGGTACTAATATTGAGGCGAGTACCAAGAACATTTTGAAACGTTTGCCAAAGACAGGAGGCAAAACGAGCGTCGCGATCAGAAATGATGTCAATGGGGATACCATGATGACAAATGATTTCCTTCGTATAGACACGAGCCAATTTCTCGACTTTGTAATCTTCACGAATGGGTAGGGCTGGCAAATCGTGTCTTAACAGGTTTTTGACAGCGCGCACAACATAAGTTTCAAACATGATTACGACTCTTTTGACTATTTTATACCTCATGTTTATAAAACAGTTTTATATTTTATGTACAAAGATGAATAAATGATGGATCCTAACATTGTAATTTTAATTATTTAAAAAATAAAAAAGTCAAAGGGTGTATTTTTCAGTCAAACACGTCTAATCGTGTCTTAACAGGTACCCAATTGCCAGCCCTGCGAATGGGGAGAAAGTGAGTGGACTTAGTCAAAGGATCGATTATCACCCAAATACTATCATGACCCGAAGAAGTACGAGGAAGTTGTGATGAAATCCATAGCGATACTCTTCCATTTCCAGACAGGAATTTCTGGTTGTTCGAGTAAGCCAGCGGGACGTTGATGTTCGGCTTTGACTTTGGAACAAGTGAGGCACTTCGAGACGTAGAGAGCGATATCTCTCTTCATGCCAGGCCATCAATAAGACGTACGTAAGTCTTGGTACATCTTGTCGGCGCCAGGATGAACGAAATATCGGGACCTATGGGCTTCCTTCATCAGAAAGTCACGAAGGTTGTCACGATTAGGAACCCAGACACGATTGAGATAGTACATAATACCGTCAGATTTGGATACAAGATGCTCCTTAGCACCACACTTCATCTCGTTGTACAAGTTGTTATTCCTAACGGACGAGTGTTGTGCTTCACGAATGCGATCACGAAAGTTTCCCAAGGTTTGATAGTAACGAATGCTCTTTACATGAGTCTTACGACTAAGTGCATCGGCTACAACATTCGCCTTACCAGGGTGGTAGCGAATCTCGCAGTCGTAGTCGTTTAACAATTCTACCCAACGACGTTGACGCATGTTGAGTTCTTTTTGATCGAAGATGTGCTGAAGGCTCTTATGGTCAGTGAAGACCACACACTTGGTACCATAAAGGTAGTGTTGCCATATCTTTAATGCAAAAACAACTGCACCAAGTTCAAGACTATGCATAGTGTAGTTTTTCTCATGAATCTTGAGTTGTCTCGAAGCGTACGCGTTAACCTTGTCTTGTTGCATGAGAAAACAAGCAAGACCTTGGTTTGAAGCATCGTAGTACACAACAAAATCATCGTTGCTATTGGGACGAGCAAGGATAGGAGCATTGCTAAGCATGTCTTTGAGCATTTGGAAAGACTCCTCTTGTTCAGGACCCAAACAAAAGGTTTATCTTTTTTAGTCAAGGACGTGAGCGGAACGTAAAATTTCAAGAAGTTCGAAACAAAGCAACGATAGTAACCATCTAAACCAAGAAATGAATGAATTTCGGACGGGGACTTAGGAGCAATCCAATTTTTCACAGCTTCGGTTTTTGCAGGGTCAACGTGAATACCGAGTTCGTTGACGACATGACCAAGGAATTGAACTTCTTTTAGCCAAAATTCACACTTGGAGAATTTGGCGTAAAGACGTTCAGTATGCAAAAGTTGGAGGATAAGACACAAGTGTCACTCGTGCTCTTCTTGTGTATTGGAGTAAATCAAGATATCGTCGATGAAGACAATCACAAAACGGTCGAGATAAAGTTTGCACACACGGTTCATCAAATCCATTAAGACTGCAGGTGCGTTGATCAAACCAAAAGGCATGACCATGAACTTGTAGTGACCATAACGTGTGCGAAAGGCGGTTTTCGGTATATCTTCTTCGAGAACACGAAGTTGATGATAACCAGAACGAAGATCGATTTTTAAAAAACACGTTGCGCCTTGAAGTTGATCGAAGAGGTCGTCAATTCGAGGAAGAGGATAGCTTGTTGAGCTCACGATAGTTAATGCACATCCGAAAGGATCCATCTTTCTTTTTAATAAACAGAACAGGAGTGCCCCAAGGAGAAGTACTAGGCGTATAAAGCCTTTATCATGAAGTTCTTGAAGTTGACTTGATAGCTCTTGCATTTCCTAAGATGCGAGCCGGTATGGAGACTTCGCAACAAGAGTTGCGCCAGGAATGAGATCAATACGAAAGTCAACAGAATGAGGAGGAGGAGGAGGACCAGGTAGGTCATCGGGAAAAAAAATCAGGGAATTCGCACACAATGGGAACGTCACTTATGCTTGGACCCTTGTCCTTCTTTTCCACAACGTGGGCTAGAAAGGCAAAGTATTCCTTGCATAAATACTTATTCACTTGAGTACACGACATAAGCTTGAGACCTTTAAAAGGTTTCTCGCCATAGACGTGTAGAGAATCACCATTTGGAAGAGGAAGACGAATGAACTTTTCGGAAAAATGACTTCAGCACGAACTCGCCTAAGCCAATCTATGCCTACTATGACATCGAAGCTACTCAATTGCATGGGTATGAGGTCAATAAAAAACGTATGATCGTTAAGATTCAAGGAGCATTTAGAAAGGACAGAATCGACAGTGACGGACTTTCCGTTAGCGACTTCGATCGCGAATGATTTGGGTAACTTATAACGTCTACACTTTAACAAAGGTTCGAATTCAACGAATATCAAACTTTTATCTGCGCCAGTGTCAAATAAATATGAAGCATAGACATTGTTAATGAGAAATGTACCGTTGATGATGTCGTTGCGTTCTGAGCCTGCACGGCAGTGATGACAAAGGCTCTCCCACGAGCTTGCTGCTGCTGCTGGTTGTTGTTGTTGCACTGAGGGCAGATATTCGCGAGATGGTTAAGATCTCCACATTTGAAGCAAGCTCAAATGGTGGCGGTTTAAGGTTGGGATCGGTTTAGTGTGGGGTTTTGGGTTATGGCAACGGATTGGTTTTGGTTGGCAAGTGGTTGGCGACATTAAGGGGCAAAGTGTCCAAACCTATTGCAATTGGTGCATAGGCAACAGGGTGCATTAACGGGGTGGTGATATGGGCACGTTTTACACTTGGGATGAGGCCCAATGCATGCCTTTCTGGTAGATTCAGGGTTGGCTGGTGCTAACTGTTGGATGGGTTGGGGGTTTGGCGGAGTGACTACCGCACAGTTTTCGCTTGAAGCCTTCCGCTTCTTGCCTTTGTTGTTGTTTCTTGGAGGTTTGGATGGGGTAGGCTCAACAGTGGAATCGGCGGTGGCTTGGTGTACGTTCTTCGATGGAACCTTGGTGGAGGCTTCGTGAAGAATGCAGTTGTTATTGAGTTTAGCGGCCAACTGGTAGGTATCTTCAAGGGTTTTGGGGAAGCGGCTTCGACAAGGTTCATAATCGAAGGGGGAAGACATTGGATGTACTTAGCAATAGCCTTTTCGACTATGTCGACTTGGCTAGTGCATATAGCACTTAGCTATTTGAAGCGGGTCGTAAGGCCATCGTT
Source organism: Scalesia atractyloides (assembly GCA_947069175.1). NCBI lineage: Eukaryota > Viridiplantae > Streptophyta > Magnoliopsida > Asterales > Asteraceae > Scalesia > Scalesia atractyloides. Next base: position 39,272,630 of record CAMTDV010000030.1, read on the forward strand.
GTCATTGCCGACTTGTTTCAGGTTCCAAAATTCATTTTCGAGCTTTTGGCACTCGTAAGAAGGACAAAACCGTGTCTCCATCAGTTTCTTAAAGTCGGCCCAAGGGAGGGTGTGTGCGGCTTCATTTCCATGAGCATTACACTCAGAGGTCCACCAATCGAGTGCCCTCGATCAAAAGACACCCGCCATGTTAATTGTACGCAAGTGGTCAGGGTATCCATTCTGAAGAAACGTCACTTCAATGGCGTCAAACCATTGAAGCATCACGGTGGCGTCGCCTTCACCAGTGAAGGGTAGGGGATTGCTTGAGTTGAACTATTTAGAGGTAAACGTTGACTTAGGTGTTTCCACCTTGGAGTTAACGGAGGCATTGGGTGAGTCGGTGTTGGCAAATCTTGCTCACAATGCCAGGGACGATCTTAGCCATCTGCTTGGCCACGAATTTCATGCATTCCTTCATGGACATCGAGTTCGAGTCGTTGGAACCCCTTTTGGAGCTCGAAGTTGACTGGAACTTCTTGCTGTGGGAGTTGGAGTGTCGTTGAGAAGACATCTAGAGAATCGAAAATAAAGGGACAGGATGAGACTTGATCATAATGTTGTGTATAAAAGTCATGTTTTTGTTTGCATGAATAAGCATGTTAGTATCACATAACATGTATAATTCACATAGTTGACATAAGCATAACAAGTACTCGAAAGCATAACACGTATGAATGCGTAAAAGGAGTATAAATTAATTTGTTCGTAGGATTTATTAATGTTTTTTTATTGCGAGAGACGTGCGAATTGTGCATCGGTTTTGAAATGAGCAAGGTAACAAGTATTAAAACACATAGAAATTGAGATAAAATAAAAGATAGGCCTGATAAAATATTGGAGTGTTTCGGGTTTAGAAACGTCGACTATTCCAAAGTGAATTGTAAGTTCTTTTGAGTTAGGGAAACATGCTTTGGCCTAATAGGTAAAATACTCTTGTCGAGAAGCAATTAATAGTATTTTACCCTTCCAGTTACTACATGTCCCTAGTCGATCCAAAATTCGAGACTTTGGCGGGATTGAAAATCGAGGAGTGGGACTAATTAACAGGGTGCGGGTTTCACCCCTAACTTGATAACATCGTACCCTAAACATGGTTGATACTTACCAAACGAGGAGCGAATTCCGACTCGTTGGTAAGGGTCCACTAGAGTGTGAAGTGGAAGTTTTCCATCAAGATGTGGATATCACTCCTAACTTGATGGTGTAACTTCATGTAAAATCGAATATGCTGATTGAGAGTGATCACCAAATTACGGGTTTCACCCCTATTTTGGTGAGATCGCCTCGTTTGTAATACGAGTGTCTTCAAGTCTTCAAGTGTGTATATTGTGTAAACGTCTTAGGAAGATAATTGTATATTTAAGACAAAAGGAATAGGAAGAAGCAAAGTAGGAAGAATAACATTTTAAGCATGAATCAAGAATGGTCATAGTTTGGTACTTACTAGAGACTATGTCGAACATGGCAATTCTACCTAATTCCCTATAGTTATGGCTCTGATACCAATCTGTCACACCCCAACCGATGGCGAAATCATCAGAGTGAGATGAAATAGATTGCTCGAGACATCATAACACTATTGTGAATATAATTAAATTCAAAACCGATTTCATTTCATATTTATTGTCGATTACAATACAAGAAATCAAAATACAACATTGGAAAATCAAGTACAACAAGTTTAACAAAAATTACAACATAAAATCTAGCATTCTAGATGTGTTTCTATGTCGTCCCTACTAAGTTTCATCAATGTCATCATCATCATCCTGCAGCATATTAAAAGTATAGTTCAACATAAAAGCATTGGTGAGTACACAAGTTTAATATAGCATAAGTACGAAATAGTTTAAACGAATCCACATGAATAGTTAGCATGCTAGATTAATGCAAACATGGCATGCGATCTACAAGTCAATCCTCAAGTGTCATCCCAAAATAGAATAAACTTAACATGACCACAAGAATACGGGCGGTGCGTTACTCCTATAGCGCTATACATGTTAAGGGAGGCTCGTATGAAGTTAATGACAAATAGTGTCACATAAGAATGTTCCAAGTATACAAATCATGTATCACGTAACTATAGCATGTATGATGGATTCTTTGTGTGATTGCATAAAAGTATAAGTGTGATTGTGCGTTTTGATAGGTTAACATATTGCACCCAAAAGTGTAAAGCGTAAAAAGGGTGTTCGAGTGTACTCACGGTTTTGCAAACCTTCCTTTGTTAAATCCCGTGAAGACTTTGGTTGATTGGCGAACGGAACACCAAGTTATCCTACACGAGGAAACGTAGGTGTATGAGTATTGGAATGATAATGGAGGATTTGGATTAGAAGTTTAAAGTATGTAAAAAGTATGTATTCACGAAAATAATTATCTAGACGTTAGCACTCATTTTTGACACTATAAATCCCGTAAGGGAGATTGTGATTTTATGGGTCATGATGCCCATTAGAATCGTAATGAGAAAGTTAAGTCTTAGATAATATAACCTAATGTCATGACAAGTAACCATATGATTATTATCAAGAGTTCGGTTATGTATACGTATATATATTTTATATAGTAAGTCCAACATATAAGTCATAGATTTCATAGATGTCATGCATGGAGGTAAGAGGATAATCGTCCTTTAACCTCTTTCGTAAGATTCACCAATACACAGATTGCCACAAGGACAATTCGGATGGTCATGAATAATGAGAAAAAGAACTATACAACTTCTTACTATACTAAGTGGCCAAGTAATCATTAACCCGGGTTTCCACTTCCGACATGGAAAGAGTTAACTAAGTGACCGCGGTTAAACGGGGCTAAGTTACCTTTAGGTCTAGCAAACCACTTAGGATAGCAAGGTGAAATCATCAAGTGAGGTGGTGGATTGAAAGGTAGGATAGCCAAGGATTCCATGTAATCACACCTTTACCAAAACACAAGTCTTGTTATAAACAAGCTTGGATGGTTTCAACACTTGTGTGTTAAAACCCTTAGCAAAATAGAAAGTTTAGAGGCGTTTTATACTCTGAATTTGTATGAAACAATCTTAGCTAAGCTCTCTAACCATAGACTTGATTAGAGGCATGTGTAGCACAAGATTGTATGAGAAAAATAATAGTTTGATAAAAGTTTACAAGTTTTTCTTCCAAAACAGTAAGTTTAATACACTTTTGGACCTAAAAAATGGTGAGGTTTCACCTTAGTTTGCCTAAGCAAACTTGTGAAAACCTTCCTAGAGGTTATCCAAGTGTCTTAGAAGAAAAAAAAAAGAAGAAATGAGAAGAAAAAAAAGAGAGAAGAAGTGAGTTAGAAACTCACTGTGAACAACTTAGAGTTCACTGATGTGCTTGAGGGACTTGAGAGAATGAGATATTTGAGAGTGTTTAGAGTGTGGGGAAAGGATTAGGAGTGTTAGGGGGCTGGTATTTATAAGCTGAGATTAGGGTTAAGCATTTAATAGGAGTGGTTGGCTGTTAGAAGTCGTAATTAAAAACCAACAACCTGTTAAAACTAAACTGTGCGCGTAACATAGAGGATGGGGCGAAGAATTTGAATTGGCGAAGGACCTGTTCTTCGTGGGGATTGAAAGGGGCGAAGAACTAATCCTTCATGAGCAGAATGGGGGGCGAAGAATATAAAGGTGGCGAAAAACTTCTTCCTGGTTCTTCGTGTGGCCAAGAAAAGAAAGGGGCAAGGGGCGAAAGACCCATGTCTTTCGTGTAACAACCCGATCCTTCAGATTGTTATCCGAATCCGTATTATTCCCATTATTTTATCTTTTCGTACCCGTTTGTAATCCTAGATTTGGTATAATGGTTAAATTATTTTAAAATACATTTTACAACGCTTAATTACCGCATTTACTCGCTTAAACTACTCGCAACGCTCATCTCATCGCAAGCTCAATCACGGTTACTTTATGTTATTTACTTTTGTTATGTGTATTATGTGTTATGTGTGTTTTTCTATGGTTATTACTCGCACTCGCTCTCGCTCGCTCACTTAAACTCGCTTTATCGCACTAATACGCAACACGACGCCTAAAAAACCCTCACTAAAACGCTTAACGTACTTGAACTAACTATTGCAAACAAAAACACCAAACGAACCAATCACTTCTTACGAAAGTGTCACTTCTTACGAAAGTGGCAGTTCGTACGAATTGAGGCCCTCTCCTCTCATCTCCTATAAATACCAAGCACACTCATGCTCTCACACTTGCTGTCATTTTTGCACTGACGTCCCAACCCGCACTCCCTCTATTTCGCAATGTAAGAAACAACTACTTTCAAGCAAACCACGACGATTTACACAACGATTTACACGAGTCTATCTCCGATTTCATCTAAAACTTCTTCTTTTACGAAAGCCTTCATCTTTTTCATAAAACCTTCTATTTTTACATTGGTTTCACACCAAAATGAGTGTTTTGGACTTAGCTTTGGCTTCCCAGGATAGAAATCTCATGATTTCAACTCACAAAGTGTGTAAATCCAAAGGAAACTGTTTTACACAAAACGGATAAGAACCGACCTAAGTTTCGTTCACTTAAGCAATGGGACGAAGCGGAGTCAAAAACAGCCTGAAATGGATTCGAAACACGTCCGTTACAGGCAAAAACCCTGCCTATAATGCACAAGACGCAAGACAGCCAGTTCGTACGAACTGGGCTGCTTCATACGAACTGCCAGTTCGTACGAACCAGCCCAAGTTCCTATTAACCGACTAAAACTGCTCCAAAGACCTCTCCGACGCTAGGTTTGATCAGTAACTTGAGGCTGGAGGATGAACACTCGATTTCCCGAAGAAAAGACGCGAAAACACCCGATTTTGGACACGAAACAGGTCACTTCGCACGAAATGTGCACTTCGCACGAAAGTGGCACTTCTTACAAAAGTGTCACTTCTTACGAAAGTGGCACGTCTTACGAAAGTGGCACTTCGCACGAACTGACTGTTTCCCGTACACCTTTTCCGTTCAACCATTTCAGCACTACGGAAGACTTATGCACTTCTGTTCCCGCTTGCAGGCTGATCCAGCACTCTCGTCACTCTCCAGCTCACTTGGGTTGCTGTTTACGCACCGAGTATACTTGAACCCTTTTACGCTTTAACGCACTTTTGGGTGTTACATACGTTCTCTATATCAAAACACTTTACACACAACGCTAAACTCTTTAATAGCTAACCTCTCTCGCATGTTATACGTGAATCGCTGAATGTTTGTTTGCTATGTGTAAATAATGAGGACTCGCAGACCACCCTTAGCAACGATAGTACTATAGTTTGGACTCAGCACCTGATTAGTTCAGGGGTTGTTAAGGCTCACATACAACTTGTCATGCGTGGTTACTGTTGTGATCGCGTATCGCGCATATCTTACGGACGCAGTCGTGTTGGTTAGCTTATATCATTGTTATTAGCATGCTTAGATTCGCCTCTCTACGTGTTACATGCTGGTTATGCAAAAACGCCTTGTTCGATATTATTTATTATTTATGCAAACCTGTATGCTCACCTTTACATTATTGTATTGACTTGTATTTTTACGTATGTAACAGGTTGATGGATTACGCTGCAATTGGACTTAGGATTATCTTTAGAAACTTGTAATAAAAACCTAGTTGTCGAATTGTATTGTTTAAGAATGATGTAATCCGTATGACTTTTGATATGAATGTTTAGTTCGATTGTATCGGAAATTGGATGTTATTAAATATTGTCATATTAATAGTCCTTGTGGAAATTCTTGAGCAATCTGTTCGCTTAGTGTCGTGCCCCGATGATTATGCCATCGGTTGGGGTGTGACATTTCGTGCCCCTTGTCTTTCGTGAGACACAAGGTGGCACGAAACCACATTTTTAATAATGTTGTTATCATTTTATTATTTTAGTTATTATTATTATTATTATTATCATTATATATTATTATTATTATTATAGAGTGTAACCAAAATGTAACGACACATTTAATAAGTATCGAGTGCGTACAAGTTATGAGTACAAGTATTCGAGTATCAGTTGAGTATATGCAGTCAAGATTGATAACGTATAACCCAAGTATTGTAACGTATAAGAGTATATATATATAAGTATTATTTTATTATGATCGAAGTCTCAGATTACAAGGTTGAGAATACAATGTGAATACAAACTGATAACAAGTTTCTAAAGATTGAAACATGAGTTACACTTTCTAAATAAGGAAAATACAAAAATGCAAAGCGTTAAAGGTATTTTACCGAATTTTACCTTCAAATACCGGTACCGTACCGAACATTTTTGGTACCAGTACCTATATTTGGGAAATTTCGATACCAGTATTTTCGGTACCAGTACCGAGCTCGTCACTAATTTTAGGAGTTAAATGGAACATTAGATTGGAGCTAGGAAGTATTAGGTGCGAGAAACGAAGATTTCGGAAAGTTAGGGGTGTGACCGCATCAGGTACAACCCTCCATAGCGTCGCTGACACCTTAGCTGCTGCATAGGATCCCGTGGACACAGGTCCTAGCGTTGTTGAACCCACACCGTCGCTACGGACTACCTCACGTCACCGACACGATACTAGATCCAAATCAGCACAAATCGCAGCCAACAACCTTTGACCAGATCTTTTTGGATTTGTTTTTGTATTGGATGGGTCTTGGAGGAAGTTACAATATTACCAATGATTAGCAAATCATAAAAACATTCCCTTGCACCATATATCATCACGATCTCATCATTTTACAAATCATTATCACTAATCATCATATCATTATTTCAATATCATTCCATCATCATAATCATTTGCACATCATTCCCAATCTCAAGTTCACATCAAGAATTAGTCAAGATCAAGAAAGTTTGAATGGCTCGTTCTTTGCAACCTAGATCCGATTTCCAAGCTTTATACACCATGAGCGGCTAATCTCCCAGGGTTTTGTTGGAGAACAGATGATATTCAAAAGCCTAAACATATCAACTGATCACAAAATAAACAAAAGATTAAACTAGTCTCTCCCCAAGGATAGTTAATCTTTAACACTTAATCAGAACATCTGTTAAAGACAAAGCGAACATCTGATCAAGCCTTGGAACCACTGTTCAAGAAGAAACAACATCTGTTGAAGGCTAAAGTCTGTTGAAGCCAAAGGTCTGATGAGAAGACCAAACATTTGTCTGGAAAAACAGATGTTTGGAATCAAGGCAACAGAGGATAGGTCTAACAGTGGTTTCTCAATGTAACAATATTTGTTCATCAGTGTTTAGAGTTAGAACAGATGTTAAGATTTGCACAGATTTGTAGTGGAATCTTTTCTGTTAGGAATGTTAGATGTCACTATCAGGGTGATGTCAGCCAATCACAAACAGAGCTTTCATACTTAGTATAAATAGATCACACCTGTTAGTGATCTAATTATCACACACATCACCTTTTCTATTGTATGAACATAATTGTTAAGTGATCGGTTGAGGGAGCGGTGTCTGTAGAGTCAACCTTTTGTAAAACATTTGTAACCAGTGGATTATAATTAGAAAACAATCGTTGATGAAGACTTCTCGTTTGTGATTATTTATCTTTACTTATACAATTTAATATTGTTTTAAGCTTGAACTGTTTTGTAATCACAAACCTTGTAAACTCGGACCGAATAATTGGTATAAGAGCCTGATCACATTAAACTTGATTCCATAATCAGTTTAACATACAAAGATCAGCTCATCAAAGATCCAACATTGTTTGTAGCTCAGAGTTGTAAAGTGAAGAACTAAATAGTGTCTTTCACATACTCTGTTTTTTGTGATAAAGAACATGAGAAAATGGCACAAAATGATCCCCGCAATACTGACTTCAGTAATAAACCACATATACTTGTCAGATCCGAATTTAACATCTGGCAACGAAGAATGGGTCATATTCTTGCTTAGCAAAATACAGGATGTTGGAAGTCCGTTGTATTCGGACCCCATATTCCAATGGTACCTAGTGCCGAGAACCCAAATATTTTTTTAGCCAAAGAAGCCGGAGAATTACTCTGAGCAAAGTTATCAAAAATTCGAGTTAGATGCCAAAGCCTTTAGTATCGTAGCTATGGCTCTGCCGAATGATATCCATGCTAACCTGTTGCATTGTAACAATGGTAAAGAGTTGTGGGATGCAATGAAGGAACAATTTGATGGAAAAGAGGACGTTATCGAGAATACTCGAGAAATCCTTAACCAACAATATGAAACCTTCACTCATGTAAACGGGGAGACCTTGACTCAACAGTTTGAACGTTTTTCATGTTTAATTAGTAAACTGAAGTTTGTTAATAAAGAATTTACTAAAACAACTTTAAGTAACCGATCTCTGAGATCTTTGCCTGATAAATGGAACACTATTGCTATAATGATGAGAACATCCCAAATTTAAAGGACATGAACCTGACTCAGCTCCGCAGGAAGCTCCCAACATTTGAGAGAGAGCTTGTCCAAAAGAAAAAGCTCCAGGACACTACAAAGGTGTCTGAGAGTTACGTTTTTCGTAACCCAACACTTTTGAGTCAGGAGGGATCATCTGCTGGAATATGAAATGATCAGAGTTTTGATTATTTTATTGATAACTCTGATCAACATTCCACAAGCTATGCTTTTGCAGCAAACGATAATACTCATGTCACTGATAATCTGTACTCGATGATATTAAGCACATAGACCCAACCGACCTAGAGGAGATAAACATATTGCACCAGGTAGCCCTACTCAGTCTAAGAGCTACTAATTTTTACAACAGGACTAGTAGGACTTACCCAGGATTAAGTGGGAGGTCGAAAGTGGGGTTAGATAAATCTAAGCTTAAATATTTTAAGTGTAATAGGTTATGACACTTTGCTAGAGAATGCAAGAGTCAAACAAGTAACTCTACACCAATGATCACATACCCTAATAAAAAATCTCAACCTAATACACAACGTCAGTTTTATCCCCAAAATACCGCTGGACCATATGTGCAAAACACAACCCACTTCGCACAAAGCATGAATCCTGTACCATTGCACTATGTTCAAGAACCACAAGTGTCTCAGGTTCAGTATGTTCAAATGCTAATTACACATGTTCAAGCACCACAAAGCTACTTTTGCTCCTGCATCTGTAGAGCCTAGTCAACAGAGCTTCTTCACACAAGACTATATTGGCTGGAGTAGCTTGTGGTGCTTTCCACTCCTTTTGTTTTTTTTGAAACGGTGACTTTCTTTTTGAGTGAACTAATGTCATACCGCCTAGCCAAGATCTGCCCGGACTACGTTGTCTTAACCAGACCCGCGCTGGGTTGGTCAGACTTGGTTACGACGTTACCCCGAAAACTGTACTGCCTCCACACGAGATGCCTCGTTGAAGTAACAGCCGGATGAAAACCGGGGTGCGGCTCAGGATCAAACCCACCTCGGTGGGTTTGTCACCATCATTGCCCAATATCCACCCCAATGTGACAGAAGTGAGAATTGAACTTGAGTCTCCATTGGAAAACCCAAGTCTCCTGCCACTAAGCCACAAGTGGGGAGATTTCCACTCTTTTGTTGTCTCTCCTCATTTCATTTTCTTTTATTTTCTTTCATTTATTTTTTTTGAACGGCAAATTTGAATCACTGACGGACCACTGGAGTATCATCGTGCCACCAGCGGAATCACCCGATTATATTCATACACAAATTCAGGAGGAAACCCAATAAATATGAGAAAACCCCTTTATGGGAATCAAACCCAGAACCCGTTAGTCACAAAGCCTTATTCCACCCCCAGAATGTCTCTAGGCTATAAAGCTTTCGACTTTACTTTCATTTATTAAACTCGATAATACCAAAAAAAAAAGAGTTTTAGACAGAAATGGTATGGTTCAACTATATGTACCATAGATCATAGATGAGATTACATCTTCCCGCCCATTCCCAAACCCCCAAATTGGTTATTTGCTATTGCTAATTGCTTGCTGTAGCTTCTGCCGCCCTTGCTTGGGAGAAGGAGAAGAAGAATAAGAGTGATGATCGGAAGAGTAGAAAATGGAGGGCACCATACGATGATCAAAGACCGATTTCTAGGGTTTCTAATCTGGCAGTCATTCCAGTCCACACTCGTCTACTTCCTCGCCAAAACCCTATTATTCCCATCCACCACCACCATCACCATCATCATCCTTTCCTTCTTCTTCTTCCACCTCTCTCTTCTCCTCTTCTCCTCTTCCCTCTTCCTCGTGTCCTCTCCTCAGCCCGTTGCCGGAGTTTCCCCTTTCGAACTCTTCTTTGGCCTGCTTAGACTCGTATTTGTGTATGGAGGCCAGCCCTTGCCTCCTGATTTCAGACGGAGGGCTAGGGTTACGCTGCGGTTTTTATTCTTTGTAGGCTCCTCTGCGGTCTCTGCTTATCTGGCTGTGGTTTGCCTTTGTGGAGGTGGAGGAGCATTAGGGCTTAGGGGTTTGCTTCTTGGATTCATTTACGGATCGCATTATGTCTTCACCAGGAGATGGCTTTTGGACTTCCCCATTCTTCAGGTGAGGAGGTCACTCTCTTACAATCCTTTTATGCTCAACTACAGCTACTACTATTGTTGCTGTTACTATACTTTAGATGTCAAACGAATAGAAACCCTAGCCATACGAGTGCGATTTTACTGGGTACTTTGTTAAACCCCTAAGCATATGAAATAGCTTGTTGATTAACTAGTATGTATGGAATGTACATTTCAAAGTGATTGCGATTCGGTAAACCATTCTATTCTAAGCAGTCAATGCCGGTGGGGTCTTCCAAAATAGCGGAACCACTATATCGACGCTATTGACCGCTATTTTGGATGCCTTGGTTGATGTGGACTCCCAGGAAGATTTCATGGCTTACAGTTAGATCATGTTACAAATATTGGCACTTTTGAGTTTTGATATTACTATTAATATTATTTATGTTTTACGTTTTATATATGTATATATATATAAATTCTGCATGATATAAAATTACCGATATCCCACCACGATAACCTATATCTCAAATATCAGCCCTTCACTGCTGTTTGATTTTGGACAACTATTACTGCATAGCTTCTATTTATGATAAGTTGCTTATTAAGTGCTTAAATCTTTTAGTTAGTTTCTAATATAATCAGGATTTTCTAAACAGCAAGAACCATCTAATTGTGTTTATTCAATATCGCATGATCACTTTTAAAAGGCACATCTAAATATTATGGTCAGTTGAGAGTTTGATATCATCATAACTTTTCTAATCAACCAACTGGATTCTTGTGTCTGGTATGTCAAATTTTGCACGAAAGTTTCTTTTTACTGATTTTAGTGTTCATGTTGACAGCGGCCTCTTTTCTTCAGCTATAAAATGGGCGTTCGGAAGGCAGTTGTAAAAGCCATTAGTCTTTCAAGCGCTGGATATTTAGTCTCTTTTGTAGTACCAATATTTATTAGTGACCACAAGGAGACGATGCAGGATCTCATCCTTGGGCAGATTGTTTTCTACTTTGCATCATCTGTGGTGTTTCTCTGTTGGGAACTAAATCGCCATTTGCTTCAGGTCTAATTCCTTAAACGCATACTTTTGTATTAACTTGAGGTGTCAATGTACTAAATTGCCAAAACTATAGGTGTTTCTTACAAGGAGGTATATGTTTGCACCCCCTAAAGGGTCAGCAGCAGCAGCAACGAACCCAAGTGATCATCTTCTTGCAGCTTTGGAGAACATGACTGAAAGATCACTTGTGCATCATCTTGCTTATCTTGATCTGTGCATGGTGAGTGAGAGTAATGTTGACACATGGCGTCGAGCTGCGTTCTTTGAAGAAACTGGGGAGACCTACAAAAAGGTGATAGCTGTATGCTTGAAGCCCTTGGAACAGCTCACTTTGGATTTGACTGAGGGGCTTGGAAGTTCTCTTGAGAAGTCAACGTTCCAACTGTCTCATCAGTTACGCTCATCTGCTGAGCTGTCTTCAGTTTCAAGACTCCATGAACCATTTTATGACTTTCAGGTGAATATTTGTCTCTTTTTTCATTCTGCATCAGTACATTTTTAATTTTTTTTTGGTAAAATGATTTAGGGGTCTTTGTGCCTCTAAATACCATCTAGGTGACTTGATCTGTTAGTCTTTAACTATTTTCTCTTTTATCTGTTAGATGTAGAACAAACGTGCATCTACCCATCTATAAAAAATGCAGCTTCTAATCTTTCACTACGACTTGAATTTAATGTAAATAGATGTATTGAGTTTCTTGTAGTTGAATGCTCCCTTGCAGCTTTCGATGCACTATAAGCTGCTAGTTTTGTGTCATTTAGCATTGTTATTTGTATGCCTGGCAAAACGGGCGGGTTGGGTCACGGGTCAAAATGGGTTAGGGTCAGAACGGGTCGTTTTAAGGATGGGCTATTTTAGTTTGGGTCAGAACAGGTCGTTGGGTCATTTTGGTTCGGGTCAAAACGGGCTGTTATACAAATGGCATGTCAGCAGTATTAAACTCTTTATGATAAAACCATACTCTGAATTAAAATAGAAATTTAAATCCAACAGCTTTTAGATGGATAACCAAAATTCGATGAAACTTAAAAAACTGTTTTAACTTAGAAATTAAACCTGATTGAGAAAGAAAACCGCCGATCGTTTCATTTCGGTGCCGCTTCAGCCACTCGTTCATATGGAAATTAAGAATTGACCGGAGTTAAGAAAGTGGAGAACTGCCAATCGATTCATTCCGGCGCCGATTCAGCCACCTGCTCGTATGGCGTTAAAAGAGTTTACTGGAGTTCCACTGCCGGAAGCACATACCATAGTTGTTAAAAGCCATCGCCTCTTGCGCCTAGGCCCAATTTCCTAGCTAGGCAAGGCAATTGTGCCTTAAGTCAAGGCAATTGCGCTTTAATTCTCCAGGTGATGGTTCATGCGCAGATTCCGGCGAGATTCCTAGATTCTTGAGAGTTTTCGGCCAAATTCTCTAAATTCTGGCAAGATTCTAGCTGGATTTCTACTTTTATCTAATGAAACTACTTTTCTACACTAATAAACTAGCATTTTATAACTTTTGGTACTAAATAGACGATCTTAAATGTTATATAATAGCTTTAGTTTATTTTATTTGAAGAATAGTATTAATTTTCTAATTTCTATTATATAAAAACATTTTATGTTTTTTTGGTTGTGCGCCTTTTTTTTCTCAGGCCCACGTTTTTTTTTGCGCCTTGTGCCTAGGCCCCAGGCGAGGCCTATGCGCCTTGAGTTCGCCTAACGCCTTTAATAACTATGGCACATACTAGATGACACGGAGACGACGTTTTTCGATTGTGGCTGATTTCGGTGTAAGAAACCCTAATTTGATTGCTTAGTAAATTATGAAGAGGTGTGTTTCAAGAGAAATTATGATAATCAGATGACATGCAGCGTGCTCCTTTGAGCCATTCTTTTCTTTCAAACCCAATCTGACCCGTGCTCTGAAATTTCAATTTTTGAAATTGCCCTATCTGACCCATTGGTAATAATATATGACCCAATCTAACCCATAAACTTATAATAAAAAGTCCATATTGACCCATTTGTAGGGGTTTGGGTTGAGACTGCTGGCTGTAGTTATTTGGGAATATGAGATCTGTATAGGCAGACTCAAAGCTAATGAGATTTGGGTGAAGTACGGAATCAAAAGTAGCACATTCGTTTCTTTTTGGGCTGTCAACTTAATGGTTTGCATTTATGCTCTATTTTAGGTGCTTATTATAAATGCTATATATTAGTATATTGTCTTTTTTACTCTTTTTTATATCAGCGAAGTTGCTGTGTCTGTATAAATATTTTTATGAAAAAAGAACATATCATCTCATCTATGATAACGATTAATTTTATATATACCCTTACAAGTTACAAACTGTAAATATTTCATATATACCCAACCAAAACTAAAAGTGTCATATATGCCGTTACAAAGTAGTTAAAATATCAAATATACCCAATTTATTAAAAACAATCTAATAAATGATCATTTTACCCTTATTTTTTTAACTCCAAGTTTTCATATGCTCATCTTTTAACTTCATATTTTTATACAACAAGATTTTAGCTTAAATATTTTTTTACCCACTTTTTTTATTTTTACCCATAAACAATAGTATACTCCATATATAACATTTAAGCTAAATTAATTATGCTAGAAATGAGTAAATATAATATTTGAAGTTGAAGTTCACATGTGATATTTAAATTACTTTGTAAGGGTATATATCATATTTAAACCATTCACAAATATTTTATTTCTAGTCACCAAACACAATTATATGATATTGGCAGTTCGTAACTTGGATGCTCTTACATTTTTAGCCTGTAAATACACCCCTATGGGATTACAATCCTTGTTGTCGTCACCCAGTAAAATGATTGTCTCACTAGTGCGGCCCGTGGATTAAGGTCAGTTTAGACCTAACCACACAAAATCATGTGTTTATTTATTTTATGTTGTGTGTGTGTTCTGAGTTTGCGCCGGGCATCAGAAGATTCTGATCAGCAAGCTCGATTAGAACCAGTTGATTCACAACAGTTCTGAGGCTATCGAGAACCAGTTGATTCACAACAGTTCTGAGGCTGTTGTTTTATACTCACTCCCAACACTTAGAAGAATGTGAAAATGTGAGCTTTCGACTCACGTTTCGATAATTTTAGTTCTTATCATGAAGCAGTTTATGTTAATTAATAGATTTGATACCGTATGTTTTCATTCGCGTCTCAATAATTAGTGGAAAGGTTTTCAATTAGACAACATAACCCTGGTTTCATCTGGGTTTACGGGGAAGGTTTCAGATTAGATAATATACACACCCTTGTCCGTATTCATGAGATAGGTGCAGAATCATTGATGTTTGAAACAAAACAGATTTTGCTTTTGCTGAAGGTTTTAGATTTATAATTTGTGTAACAGGGTTTAAGATTTGCAACATGTTATGATGCTAACAATTAATTGCTAAAGTAAGTGGTCTGGTGGCCCTATGCAAGGAAATTCATTTAGTTCGAATAATATCACACTATTTGTGGTTTAAAAGTTGGTTTATTGGTAAGAGGAAATTATGAGTCTTTACATTAGCTTGGTGCACTCGTGTGCCTGAATAGATGTAGACAAAAAAGTATATAGTTACATGAGCTAACAACTCCTCTTATGGGGTGAGGATAAACAAAAACTTACTAAAAGAGTGGACTTTTGCATCAAATCTGCCTTAGTTCTCTACACAGAAGTTACAACAGCTCGACAATCAACTAGACCTCATGGCCGTGAAATTTTGATTTATTCTCACTGCATTTAACAGAAGAAAGGGTTGAGTGGGTCTAAATAGGTTCAGTCAAAAGACTAGAAACAGGTCAGGTTGGGCTGACCTGCCAACATTTTTTTGTTCTATTTTTTCGTAAATAACTAACGTATAAAGTATGTTTATAAGTCCTTTACTATTACAATCATACTTAATGTTTTTAAATAAAATAATTTACAGGTATGTGCTTGGAGTGCGCGTATTGCATCCTCACTAACAATACGGTCCCACAAAGAAGATCGTTTGGGGGTTGCCCAACTCTCTGGTTGCAATGCTGCTACCATCACTACTCTTTTGTCTTGTTTATTAGCTGTTGAAACTTTAATGGGTAAGAAGACCAACCTCCAACCATCTACCACCCAATATCCCGCCAATATCAAATGGGCCGCATTAAGCCCAACAACAGCAACAACAGTTGGCATCATATCAAACAAGAAAGACGGCCCGCACTATGTAAAAGCATATTCCATGGCGGACATTCTCAGGACTTCAATTTACCAAATTGTGTCAAATTTCCATCACGAAATGATTACCAGTTCGAAAAATGGATTGCTTGAAAAGGATTGGATTATTAATGGTAAGCCTTTGTATGGAAGCCGTGAGCTTATCGTACACAAGCTAAGAATATTTCTTGAATTTCAAGCTTACTAGCTATTCAATGCTCAGGGATGCTAGCTATTGATGTGTCTGCCTGTCCTTTTGTTTCCATCTTTTTTCACCACTATAATGAATGTACTACAGACATGATGTTGGGACCTTAAAAAGAGAGTAATTGAATTCATCATATCAGGCTTTTTTTTTTTTTTGTAATCTCAAAATCATTCTTTGAGGATGATTCTTCTCTTTTTTGAATTCTGATTTATTTAGTTGCTGTGAAATAGATAAATTGTTCCCATAAAGAAAGTTTTGGTATGGTTTTAAACTCTTTATGGTGCAATAGGTCGGGTAAAGGGTCAAAACGGGTTTAGGGTTCTGGTTAAATTGGACTCTTTGGTTCAAATTGGGTAAAAAAAAAACAAGTCGATAATTGTATTATTTATAATGGGTCAAAAGGGTTTAAGATTCTGGTTACAATCGGTCAGAATGGATTCAAGTCAAAATGATTTTTTTGGTGGCGCGGGTTGGGTTCTGTGTTCCGACGAGAATCTGTATTTGTGCAGATTTTTGTTTGTTTCTACTTTTTTTTTATTAAATTCCTATAAGATTTTTTGGATAATCAGATAAGAAATGATGAAACAAAATCATAACATCTCTATTGGATAAGGCTTCAGTTAGAAGATGTTATTCGTTTTGATATTTGATTTATTTCCTACATGAATACGGTATAACATTACAAGATGGTATGTATTGAATTATTAAGGTTGGTGGCCCATAGACAAAGGTCTTTTACTTGAAGTTCAAATTTAACAGGCTAAGAGATTAAAGAAATACGCCTTCAACAAAAACATTAACCTACGTATACAAAGTCTTTTATCTAATAAGCTATCTTATTTCTTTGTGTTACAAGAGTACGCTAACAGAAGTTATAATAAATTCTAGAATAATGCTTACATTTATTAGTCAACTAGGTTATAGTCCTGTGTTTTATATGGGTAAAGTTATCTTACAAAGTCTTCTAAACATAACCCAAGAAAATCTGAGTAGTCGTCAGGCACTACCATGCAATATACATCGACTGTGAAACTCTTCACGTTAACTGGACCGAATAAATCCATGTGTAATCATCAAGGGGTAGTTTGATAGAATTGAACATCTTTATTGGATACAAATTTTCTTCTGTTTCCCTTCTTGCAGCTGATGCAGTTATCATTCATATGAAACTTTTAACATAAACACTATTCACAAGCTGATTCTTAACCAGATAGTGCATCTTCCTCAGATGTATACGACCCATTTTTCTATGCCAAAGAATAGATTCTTTCTCTATTGTCTTTGTGACGAAGCACTGAGTTGTATGTGAAGTAGTGGATACAAGACTCATGTCTAAGACATATAAATCGTTTCTCAAGGAGCCTGCATGAGGGGTGTTCAAAAAACTCGTGGCTCGCAGCTTGCTCGATAATAGTTCGAAAAAAGCTCGGCTTGAAATTGGTTCGGTTGTAAACGAGCCAGCTTAGCTCGGTTCGTAAACTCGTGAGTCAGCTCGATAAGGTTTACATACTTTATTTTTTGACCCACATCGCTCAAAAGACAAAAACTAAGGAAGCATCTCATCTACAAAAGAAGGTAAAGACAATGTACAAAGTGAGCTAACTATTTATACTTGCATATTTAGCCATTTGGTTAAATTAAATTGCAATTATGACCCTTAGTCTATGAAGAGATTCATTTTGAGAGCTTTTTAAGTAGTACATTTTGTGGTTCTTTGTTAGTTCGAGCTAGCTCAGCCCTAGATCGACCCGAGCCGAGCCGAGCCTAGCTAGCTTGAATTTTAATCGAGTCTAGCTCGAGCCTAAAATCTCAGCTCAATTTGAAATTCGAGCTCGAGCCGAGCCAACTCGAATTGAGTTCGAGCCGAGCTCGAGTTGGGTCGAGCTCGGCTCGTTTACAGCCCTAAGTATCATACGCTCCTTATAAGTAAAGTGTGTGGAAAATTTCTTGTCACAAATATGTGAGACGCTTAGCAGATTGTTTTCAAGTTTAGCGATATAGTTGACTTTACCAAACGAAACATTTTTATTAGATAAAATCTTTTCACCTACAATCCTTCCACCTTGATTTCCTGCAAATCCGACATACCCACCCTGGATTGGTCTAACGTCGTAGAGCAAGGCAAACATTCCTGTCATGTGCCTTGAGGTTCCACTGTCCATGATCCACTTCGAAAATGCGAATCTCGGAAGCCCCTGCACATGCAAGAAATGGATTAGTTTCGGGTGGAAATCCAAGCCATTTTGGTCTTGGGTTTTCCAATTTTCTCAACCAAATCTACTACATTTTTTACTCAAACTAGCATTCTTAACCTCTCCCCTTAAGTTACAACCTTTTTCTGTACCCAACTGTGTTTGCTCGAAAGTGTTTTTTCGAAAATACACTTTTTAGTTAACACTTTCATTTACCTTTTAAGAGTTACCAGTTTGTTGTGTTTTAACTTTTACTGGTTTGTACGGAGATTTACCAGCTTTCACATTTTTTTTATGTATCAAAATCTGTTTTGGTTCTTCATTGGGGGGTTGATTTTGAGACACTTGCTTTCACAACTTCAGGTGCTTTCATCTTGAGATCATGCATTGGATAGTTATAAGAAACATGTCCAACTTCGTGACAATTGAAGTAAGTTCTCATATCCTTGCGATTTCTGACAAAAACAGGAGGTACTTGAGCATGTTCTCGAGCTTTCTTTTCAAGAAACTCTTCATTTGACTGGTTCTTGAACTTCTCTTCTTCACTCTCTGAACTAGATCCAGATACAAACTTGACACTTTTCAAATATTTTGATTTTCCATGAAAATTGTTGCTTCCCTGGGTGTTGTTTTTGAATCTATTCCCACCATTACTCAATCCTACATTACTATTTCCATGATATCCTTTATTGTTCTGGTAATAGTTTGGTTGGTTCTCAAATTTTAATTATATATTTAACTGTGTCAGGATCTAAGTTTGAATTGATTGTTGTTTTTGTTTCAAATAATGGAAAATGATTGAAAACAGAGACTAAGTGCAGCGGATTAATGGAAAACTTTTACAACAATCAATTGGTCGTTTGTTTTCATCACCATCTTGCTTTTAAGTAATTAAACTATTGCAAGTGATTCACAAACTCCCCCCTAGCCCAATAACGATCGTTTAACAGTAAGAAATGAAGAAAATATGCGAATTTGATCTTTTTAAGAAGACAAGTAAAACTGTTACAATGAGCGCCTATTTGTACTAACTATCTAACCACTGATCATCTTACAATGACGTCATGGTTGATAGTGACAACTAACAAACGTAACTAACTATAAGCACTGCTAGACTAAAGCTATCAGTGCATAGCACTATTACATTGATTTAACTAAGACTAGACTAAACACTGCTGGCCAACCTCTGATCTTGTATTCTTCTATTAGCGGTTGGGAGTTTCTTCTGTCAGAGGATAGGTAACAATGTTCTTTATTGAAAGCAGTAAAAGCCTATCAGTGGATAGAAGCCTCTGATAGCTGGACCAAAGCTCAGATGGTGTGTTTTGACTTTGTATCATCTGTTCCTTTCCAAAGGTTCAATCCCAACAATCTCCCCCTGGAACAGATGATGCCAAAAACACCTTATTCTTGATCTTTATTCCTCAGAAAGAACTCTCTTATTTGACCTTTGAATTGTAGCTCAAAGTTAAGAGATTCTAAGTCATCAACATCCTTCTCAAGTTCTAAACTTAGTATTTCGTGGAAGTCTTCTACTGTAAGCCCATAAGCAGCTTCCATGATAGTTTAGTGACCTTACCATCAGACTTGATCAGAGTCAATTCGTGGGTGTCTTTGTTGACCTTCCACTTTAGAATTTTTGGGTCTAAAGGCTTTCTTGAAGGAGCTTTTATTGCTGAGGATAGAAAAGGAGCTACTCTTGTCAAATCTTCGGCCAACTTGGCACTTCTATCATCTGTTGGATAGTCCATCATATTCTTGATTCCTTCTTTGATAAACACTTCCTCAAACTCTTTGTCAACCTTCTCAGACAACTCCTCTTGCCTTTTTCGTTTAACAAAGCAAGTGTGGATTGGACAGTTGTTGAGTTGGTCTTTTTAGAGAGCCGGGCTTTGAGAGCAGCATCTTCTTTTGGAATAATCAGGTTTAGGAGGCATTGATGGATCCTTTTTCCTTCTAGCTTCAAGCATTTTGTATGTATCCAACACTCTAATTTCCCCCATCTCATCACCTGATTCTTTGACCCATAGTGATTCTGAATTAGCTCTTCCTTCATTCTTCTGAGCTTTAGGGTCTTTTCAGGTACATTCTTCTTGTATTTGTTCCAGTCTGGACATGTAGGTCTGTTATGAGGATCTTTCGATTGTGCTTCTATTCTTGCATTTTCTTCTTGAAGCTCACTCACAGACCAATCCTTGAACTGTGCTCTTGTAGCAGCATATTTCTTTGTTTCCATGATGTGTGAGATGTAATTTTCTTTCAAGAGTTTATCTTCTGCTTTAGAAATTTTATTTGATAAATTCTTTGAGAATCTTTCAAGGGATTGGACTTTGCTCAATTGAAACTGGAGTTGATTCTGTACTTCTCTATCACTTTTGCCTTTAGACAACTTCTTAGCAATATCCTCTACCTGTTTTTCTTTTAGTGCCAGATACTGATCATTATTTGCAGGCTTTGGATAACCTTGAAGTGAAGGGAAGTGTCTTTTGTCTGGATCTTCTTCATCATAGAAAGATATGATTTCTTTCTTGACTGTAGGCAAATCAAGAGGAAATTTTATAGCTGCAGGAATCACTTCTTTTGAGGGAGCAGACGTTTCAGTTAGGGAAACAGAGGTTAGATTTAGCATTGGTGCAGATGCAAGAGGCAAAGGAGCAGGGATCTTTTCTTCATTTATGACCTTTGTAACTTTTCTCCTCTTAAAACTGATCGAAGGTGATGATGGATGACTTGGAATTCTTGGTGGTGTTGGTAGTTGTTGTGTGGAAGTAGGAAAAGTGAGAATGGCAGTGGTTGTGGTAACATCTGCTACAACCTTTGCTGTGTCAACAGATGTTGGCACAACAGTTTTCGTAACATCTGTTGAAGTGGATATGGGTTTTGTGTGAGAAGATCTGGTTGATTTTGTATTGGCAGAGGTTTTTGTGGTTGGATTGGTAGCATCTTTAGTTTTGAGAGGTGTGGATTCTGGTTGTCTTGCTTTTGAAGAAGATCTCCTATTTGTTGAGGTACCAGTCTCTCCCTTTTCTAACTGTTGATCAATCTTTTTCTCAACCAGCACCTTTCCTTCATCAAACACAGCCTTCTTATGGGACTTCTTTGCCCTTGCCAAGATATCTTCAGTTAAATCTGGTTTCTTTGAGCCATCTGGCTTAGGGATATTCACTGTAGGCCTTGCCTTTGAGTCATCCATCTTCAACTTTTTGTTACCCAAAGGTTTCTCCCCCTTTTTGGCTTCATCTGGAGTTACAAAAATGACAGTAGGAGGAGATGTACCAGTGGTGGTGAGCAAGTGGGCTTTGATTGCCTTGATATCTGCAGTAGTGTCATTTTATCTTGCATCAACCATATTCCTGAGTTCCATCATCTGATGCTTATGTTTTTGTTCCAGGAAATGTTTCTCTTGTTGAAAGATAGGATTTATAGCAGATTTGAGCTCAGCAGTGGTTGGAACAGGGGGTTGGCTCTGTATAGTAATCAACTGTTTCAAAAGATCTTTTATTTCATCAACAGTGCTTTCAACCTTGGTAACCCTTTCCGTCAATTCCTGATATTTTAGCTCATCACCTAACTTAATAGGATCATCTGAACTCCTACCAGATGTGGTAGTTGTATCCAAGATATCATGAGCAAGTGGGTGACCACTTGCTTCAATCTTAGATGCCCCTTTGTCTTGGTTCTGGGGACTTCCCACTGGAGCAGAGGTTACCTTAGTAGCCTCAGCAATGGTTGCCTTCAACAAGGTCTTAGCTATGTAACCACTGTCCAATTGAGAACTTGGAAGTTCAGCAATTGTAGTGGCTGCCATTGTTGAATTATCACCAAGGATTACATGTAACCCAAGGGATGTAGCCTCTTCATTTGCTGATTGGCTAGCATTTAGAAATAAGTCAGACCCAGCCTCTGGTTGAAGTATATTCTCATTGATGGGTTGGTGAGAAATGCTGGATAATGTCTGCTCAATTTCTATTGCATTCAGCAAGGGTAACATGGTGAGAGGTAATGATGGCATTGGGGAGAGTGGCTGTGTAGAAAGCGACATTGCCCTGGGAGAGGGGCTGTGGAAGATAGAACCAAGTGATCCTAGAGCTTCATAATTAGGTGTCCCTGTGCCTACAACCTAATCCTTTTGTGAGGATGCAGGAGGAGTTTCAAAGCCGGTTTGAGATCTTTCTACCATCTGCTGTGAAGAAGTAACAACAGTGGTTGGTGACTTTGGTGGTTTTACCTCTGGGATCTCATCTTCCAGAGGACCCTTTTTGGGTTTGGTGGGTTTTCGGGATGCTCCGGATGGTTTCTTTTTGGAGATTTTAGGTGTGGGTTTCAGAGCAGCAGTTGTGTTGCCCTAATCACCTAGAGCAGTGGCTCAGCAGCCGGAGGTTGAGCTTGAACATTTTGTTCTTGTAAAATAGGCTCAGCCTCCTCTGCTTCTGTTTTGGAAACTTTATCTTGATTTGTAATTCATGTGAACGTTTCATGGTTTAGGCTGCAAGCATTTGTAACTGCGCCTTGTTTACTTGCGTTTGATTTGATCTGGTCTTGCAAGTAAACACTCATGAATCTTGGATGTATCAAGAAATCTTTTTGTTTTGAAATATTTTTAAAATTAGTTACAAGATCATTGAACAACACATGGGAGAGGTTAAAATCAGAATCAGTTAAAATTGCAAATCCCAGATACTGCATGTTCAATGGAATCTCGTTGAAAGCAGTTGTTTTTGTAGAGACACAAGTAAGTAGGGTGTGGAAAAAGAATTTCATATCTGCTGGAAAATTAGGTTTGAAGATTGTCATACCTTTCAACTGTCCGGTGTAACCTCTTTCAACGGATTCATGTTGCATCTCCCTCAAAGGAAATGATACCGGATGTTGCATATCATTTAACATAAAGACTTGGGAGATAGATTGTGGGCTTATCTGTAATTGTGTGGCCCCTACTTTGGAAGTAATGGAATAGGGCACATCATCAGTGGATGAGTGGAGTTTAGCATTTGTCCAAAATTCTTTTAAAGAATCGATGTAAATAGGGGCTTTGACTTCCAACATGTGTTTGAATTTTGATTCTTTGAGAATCAGGATCATTGGATGATAACAAATGTTTGCATCGGTTTCTTCAAGAATAGCAGTGTAAATGTATGGTGTTTTGATGATGAGGATAAATGGGGGTTTTTCTTGTGTTGATTTCTTCTTCGATTTGGTTTTAGGAGCCATGATTGTTGGATGATTTGTGAAAGAAAGGCTTTGAAAAATTTGGAATCGCACAAGAAAGATGAAACCTCTATTGGGTATAGAACAGGGTTTTATAGGGTTTTTCAAAAAGTGCACTTGACGTGGCGTCTGATGCAACATCTTCCGAGTAACATCTGTCCACGTGTAACCTCTGTTTGACAATGGAAAACAGTTGTTTTGGCTAACCACTGTTAGAGTAAAAACTACCAGTGGTTGTGACCAATTATAAACACTATCAGAGGTTTGCATCAGTGGATAGATTTTTCTAAACAATAGTGTTTTTGTGCTATCAGAGCTTTGAACAGACTTTAAGGATTTTATTGAAAAATTCAATTTTAACTATTTTTAAGGATGAATTTTTGATTTTCTAAAAAACATTTTATTGCTATTTACACATGGATCACAAGAAAAATTATTTTTAATCCATGTTTAGCATTCCAAGCCTAGATATCAAGCTGTCAAATGTGGAAGCATCAAGTGCTTTTGTTAACACATCTGCTAGTTGATCCTTGGTATGGACATGTTGTAAAGAAATCAGACCTTTTTCATAGCAATCCCTCACAAAATGATGTCTGTTGTCAATGTGCTTGGTGGTGGAATGTGAGACTGGATTTTTGATGATGTTTTCTACTGCTTGACTATCAATTTTGAGAGGAGTCCTCAAGGCAGTCACACCAAAATCCAAGAGTTGGTTTTGAAGCCACAAAATTTGAGCAGTGCAACTTGCAGCAGCTATATACTCTGCTTCAGCAGTGGATGTGGATACTGCAACTTGCTTTTTACTTTGCCAAGACACTAAGCAATCCCCTAGGAATTGGGCTCCTCCAGATGTGGACTTCCTTGTTGTTTTACATCCAGCAAAATCATTATCAGAATATCCTGCAAGCTTAATGTTACCATTAGCTGGATACCAGATACCAAGTGTGGGAGCACCTTTTATGTATCTGAATATCCTTTTTACAGCAATAAGATCTGATTTTCTTGGCATTGATTGTGATCTGGCATAGACACATGTGGCAAACATAATATCTGGCCTTGTTGCAGTTAGGTACAATAAAGACCTAATCATGCTTCTATACAAAGTTTGATCAACAAGGTCATCTTTTCCATCTATAATGACTAGCTTGTATGTTGCCATGGGTGTGCTGCAAGGTTTACAATCATTCATATCAAATTTCTTAAGTAGTTCTTTCACATACTTATTTTGATGAATGAAAGTGCCTTTTTGCATTTGTTTGACTTGTAAACCAAGAAAACATTGCAACTCACCCATTGCACTCATCTCAAACTCTGCTGAGTTTTCTGAACTCTTCACACATGGCAATGCATGTGTATCCAAAAATGATGTCATCCACATAAATCTGGACAAGCATCAAATCTTTTCCTTTCCATTTAAAAATAGGGTTTTGTCAATCCTTCCTTGGTGAAACCAATGGATAAGAGAAAAGTGTATAGAGTTTCATACCAGGCTTTTGGTGCTTGTTTTAAACCATACAGTGCTTTGTTTAACCTGTACACATGATTAGGATGGAAGTGATCCTCAAATCCAGGAGGTTGACAAACATATACTTCTTCCTTGATCTTTCCATACAGGATTGCGCTTTTGATATCCATTTGATACACCTTGATGTTGTAGTTAGCAGCAAAGGCTAAGAACAGGTGAATGGCTTCCAGCCTTGCTACTGGAGCAAAAGTTTCATCATAGTCAATCCCTTCTTCCTGTCTGTAGCCTTGAACCACAAGCCTTGCTTTGTTTTTGACAACAATACCCCTTTCATCTGTTTGTTCTTAAAGACCCACTTTGTGCCGATGGGACTCACATCTTTTGGCAGTGGTACAAGTTCCCAAACTTGTTGTCTCTTGAATTGTAGGAGCTCTTCTTGCATGGCTTCTACCCAGCTGTTGTCTTTCAGTGCCTCTTGGTACTTGACAGGCTGTGTGAGTGATAGAAATCCAGCAAAAAGACAAATGTTTTGGGCTTGGCTTCTTGTGAGCACACCCTCATTGATGTTGCCAATAACTTGATCCAATGGATGGCTTTTGAGGAATATCAAATCACCTTGATATGGGACAATGGCATTTTGAGGTGAAGCTTGCAAATGTGTATCATCTGAGCTATCCTCTGCCGGTGAATTTGATGGTCCAGCCTCCGATTGGAGTGGTGGTGGAGGGATTGGTGGTATGGGAGTGAAAGTGTGTTGATTTTCGCCCATTTGTAGTGGACTTTCATCAACAGATGTTTGGATTTGAGAGCTGACAGAGGTTTGAGTATTAACCACTGTTGACCTCGCAGAGTTTTCACCATTGTTACTAACATCTGCTCCTCTGCATGTAGGATTGATCTTGAAACTTGGAAGAATACAATCATATCCTTGCTCTTCAACAGATGATTGTGGAGTACCTGTAGGGTTAGTCTTGACAGACACATCTTCAAATGTAAATTTAGATAAATCAAACAATTCAACAGGTCCATTTGCTAGGATTTTCAAAGATGAAAGTTCATTGAACTTCACATTTAGAGTTTCCTCAACACACTTGGTCCTAGAGTTAAAAACTCTGTAGGCTTTGGCAGTGGTTGAGTATCCCAGAAAATAGCCACAATCAACTTTGCTGCAAACTTGGATATTAAATCCTTGATGTTTAAAATGAAGCATGGGCAGCCAAAGACTTTGAAATAGGAGATCAGAGGTTTGATTTTGTAGAGCAGTTCATAAGCAGTCTTATGATGCCTAGGGTTTATCAAAACTCTATTCTGGACATAACAAGCAGTGTTTACAGCCTCTGCCCAAAAAGACAAGGGTAAACCCGAGTCTGCAAGCATGGTCCTTGCTGATTCAATTAAAGTTCTATTTTTCCTTTCAACAACCCCATTTTGTTCTGGAGTTCTAGGGATGCTATATTGCCTAACAATCCCTTTTGACTCACAGAAGGCATCCAACTCCTTGTTCCTAAACTCTGTTCCATTATCACTCCTAAAGATTTTTACAGGAAGGTCAAATTGATTTTCAACTTGTTTAACAAAGTTTTGCAAAATGTTTGCTGTTTCATCCTTAGAGTGTAAAAAGAAAGTCCACATGAACCTGGAAAAATCATCAACTACCACCAGACAATATCTTTTGTGTTTTAAGCTCATGATTTTTACAGGTCCAAACAAGTCCATATGAAGCAACTGTAAGCACTGACTTGTTTTGCACTCTTCAATTGACTTGTAAGAGCTTTTATGTTATTTACCTTTTAAACAGGGAACACAATGCTCTTTACAAGTAAATTGTTTTTGGGGTAACCCTCTAACCAGATTTTGTTTTGAGAGAGTGGAGATAGTTTTAAGATTTGTGTGTCCTAGTCTTTTATGCCATAGCTCTGTCTCTTTGCTTGAGGCAACTGAGAACATGCATGCATTTGACATAGGATTATCTTTTAACATATCAACCACATACACATTTCCTACTCTATGAGCAGTCAGCTGTGCTTTGCTCTCTGCAATGATTTGATCAATTCTTTTGACAACCTCTGGCCCTACAATTTGGCAAGTTTTCTTTGTGAAAAAGGAACCGTAACCTTTATCACTCATCTGTGAAACACTTAAGAGATTGAATTTTAGATTGTCAATAAGATTCACATTTTCAAACTTGAGTTTTCATGCTAAAACAGTTCCTGATCCTAACAACTTTCCTTTTGAATTATTCCCAAAGGATATATCATCCCCTCCATGAGCTTTAAAATCTCTGAGCAGGGCTTTACATCCTGTCATGTGCCTGGAGCCTCCACTATCTACATACCAAAGACTGTCAAGGCAAGTAGAAGCTCCCTGCACATGTTTTGAAATAATTAGTTCAGGTGAGTCTCCAAAGCCAAATGGCTTTGGATGGGGTATCAGGTGGTCCAGAGTCAAGTTCAGACTGATGAGCAGTGGTTAGATCAGACTTTTGTAACCACTGCTGTGAGCTACCGCCTATCAACTGTTGGTAACCATGAGGATGCCTATTTACCCTTGGCTTAGAAGACTTTTTGTAAGTCTCATAAGTCATAGGCACCTTTTGGTAATCAGGCTGGCTTTTGCCTCTTGGAAACTGGTTTGATGGAGATGCATCTGTTACTTGAATTTCTCTGCGGACATAGGTTTGATTTAAAGCTTTGGTGACAGATGTTTCACATGATTTAAATTTTTGTTTTGCAATATTTGAGTTTTCTCTTTCTAGAGCTTTTTCTCTAATCTCTTTTACCTTTCGGTGATAGGTTTTGAGATAGACACACTCTTGAGTTGGATGATTTGTTTTGTTGCAAATGGTGCATCTAGGAGATTTAGGTATGACACAAGTTTTGTTTATAACATTAGCTTTCAAAAGAAAACAATCTGCTGTATCATGATTTCTCTTTTCACAAAATTTACAAAACAAGTATTTAACCTTTTCCTTCCTTTTCCTATCAGACTTTTGAGAGCAGATGATGTAACCCCTGCTGGTAAGTCTTTGATAGGGATCACCAATGCTTTTGGTGCTTTTATACCATCAAGAGTTTAAAAGTCCATTGGCTTGAAGTTTTCCAAAATATCACACTCATCTGACCAGGTAGGTTTAAACTGATATTTTTCAATTTCCTTTTCTTTTGGTGAGACCTCTGGTTTTTCAAGAACAATTTTGTTTCCTTCTTTATCAGTGATTTTAATTTCTTCACCAGCCAGATTTGTTGGGACTATTTCAACAAGCTCAGAGTCAATTTTTGCAACATTTTCACAAGTATGGTCATATTCCCTAAAGCCTATACCAAACTTTATGTTGCTCTTGACTTGAGCATCAAGCATAAGCTCATAACCTTTGCAAGACTCTTGTCGCAGCCCCCGACCCTACCCCGGGAGCGGGGGCCGCGAGACACAAAGCTGGTGGTACCGGTGTTTATTAATTTGGTAGCGGAATTACGTAATCAGGATCGTAGTTAGAAAATAAATATCAGAGTTTCAAAACACCAGACTTTTATATTAAACAAATGGGGGTAAAACCCATGTTTCCATTACAATGCATATTTTTAGGGACAGACCCTAATTTATGGAAAACAGAAACTCCTTTTTATTTAGGTAACTTTTATAGCCACTTTTCTAAGCCTTCAGTGCTCTCCAGCTGGCTTCTGTTAGTTTCACATTAGGTTACCTGAAACGCGTTTTAAAAACATTTTATCAGCAAGAAATACTGGCGAATCCATCTCAGTTTTATCAAAACCAGTGATTATACTTTACGGTTATTGAGGAGCATCCGCATTTACAATGTTTATCTACATTATTACTCAATCAGTACTGTCAATCCTGACTTGTGGGTCATATTACTTTGGGCCCTGTCGCCCAACAGTAACGGTTCCTGTCACATTCCCGTGACTTTGGACTAGAAATGTATACAAAACCCCAACATATCGGCAGTAATTGTAGAATACATATACTCAATCACTGTTAAGCATAATTAAAACATTTTGAGGTTTTGGTAACACATTTTGACTCACAAAAAGATTTACAAAAAGAGAATGTACTCGCCTTGAACACTTTAAGTATTTCTATGGAGTTCCTGGTGATAGTTCTTGATTACTTCCTGGGATTTCTATTAAAACATGCAATGCACATGTGTTAGTAAGTTAACCCAAGTCACTTTAACCATACAACAATCGACAGAACTCCAACGAACGTAGTCGGGCAGAGCCTAGACATGCGTTGGCGATTCTAGATCGATTGGGTAGGGTGTCCATGCAACTCTCGACAGAACTCCAACGAACGTAGTCGGGCAAAGCCTAGACATGCGTTGGCGATTCTAGATCGATTGGGTAGGATAGTGAATTAGTGATCGGGGGTTAAGTTACTTACAGCGGGCAGCGCTTCGACGGTTTAGGGGTTTAGAGTTTTAGGGTTTTAGGGGGGTGTTACATGAAGAAACAGAGATTTAGAGAGTATACGTTCGATTTTATCGATCGCAATTGAGCACTAGACTTCGTCCCAGACTGCTCTATTTATACCCGAATTTGACCTCCCCCACGCGTCGCGCGGGGATCTGGGTTCCCTCTCGCGTGGCGCCTGAGGTGCCTAGCTAGGCTAGGTCAGCCTGGTCACAAGTGTAGGGTTGCCAGATGGCGCGAAATGGTGACACGTCACCTGGATACCTCCCGCGTGTTGCGACAGAGACTGGTGTCTCTTGCGCGTGGCGCCTGGACAATCTAGGTGGACCTGTCTCGTTTTGCATGACGCGTCTCGATTTGCGTGTCTGGTTTTACACTTTGGTAAATTTCGGGGTGTTTTGGAGAGTTGTTACATCCTCCCCACCTTATTTTAAATCTCGTCCTCGAGATTCATTTGAATAGGTGTGGATAATATTCTTTGCATTTCTGACTCCAGCTCCCATGTATATTCTGGTCCTCTCTTTGAATCCCATTTTACTTTTACCAGAACTAATCTCTTGCGCTTGAGATTCTTGATCTTTCTATCTTCAATCTGAATGGGTTTCTCAACGAATTTTAGTTTCTCATTTACCTCTACATCTTGAAGAGGTATCACCAATGATTCGTCAGCTAGACATTTCTTGAGATTGCATATATGAAATACATCATGTATTCCTGCCATTTCCTCTGGCAATTGTAGTTGATAGGCTACTGCCCTATTCGTTTGACAATCTTAAAAGGTCCAACATACCTTGGGCTTAGTTTTCCTTTCTTGCCGAATCTTACCACTCCTTTCCAGGGTGAGACTTTTAATAGCACTTTATCTCTGACTTGAAATTCCAAGGGTTTACGTCTGTTATCTGCATAACTCTTTTGGCGATCTCGGGGTGTTTTCAGTCTTTCCTTGACTTGAATAATTTTGTCAGTTGTTTCTTGCACAATTTTAGGACCTGATAGTTGCTTTTCTTCAATCTCTGCCCAGCATATTAGAGTTCGACATTTCCGCCCGTAAAGGGCTTCAAATGATGCAGCATTGATGCTGGTATGATAACTGTTGTTGTAGGAAAATTCTATCAAAGGCAATTTGTTCATCCCAATTTCCTCCGAAATCTATTACACAAGCTCTAAGCATGTCTTCCATTGTTTGAATTGTTCTTTCACTTTGGCCGTCTGTTTGAGGATGATATACTGTACTCAGATTTAGTCTTGTTCCCATTGCTTTTTGGAAACTTGTCCAAAAATGGGAGGTAAAACGGCTGTCCCTGTCAGATACAATGGATAAAGGAATTCCATGTAATGAAACTATTTCATTTACATATAATTTAGCTAACTGTTCCATACTGAACGTTTCCTTCATTGGTAAGAAATGAGCAGATTTGGTTAACCGGTCTACAATCACCCAGATTGTATCATTACCTTTTCGTGTCCTGGGTAGTTTGGTAACAAAGTCCATTGTTATCAATTCCCATTTCCAAATAGGTATTTCCAATTGTTGCAATAGGCCTGAAGGTTTTTGATGTTCAGCTTTAACCTGTGAACATGTTAGGCATTGGGCAACGTAGCTTGCTACATCCTTTTTCATTCCTATCCACCAGAAATTCTTTCTCAAGTCTTTATACATCTTATCACTTCCAGGATGCATTGTATACTTAGTCTTATGGGCTTCCTCTAGTTTTCGCATTCGTAGATTTCCTTGGATAGGGATCCAAATTCTGTTTTATGGAATCTCAAAATTCCATCTGTTCCTTTTTCTAATTCTTTAATCATTCCTTTTAATTTTTCAGCATCGTCCTTGATTGCTGTTTCCTGTGTTTGTTTAATTTGCTCATTTAAATCTATTTGCGGGTTTAGTCTAAGAGAGCGTACTCTTTTTGGCTTTTCATGATATTTTCGACTTAAAGCATCAGCTACTACGTTAGCTTTTCCTGCATGATACTGGATATTGCAATCATAATCACTAAGGATTTCCATCCATCGCCTCTGTCTCATGTTTAATTCCCTTTGTCCAAAGACATATCTTAAACTCTTATGATCTGTGAATACTACAAACTTAGTACCGTAAAGATAGTGTCTCCAAATCTTAAGGGCAAAAATTATTGCTCCTAACTCTAGATCATGGGTCGTATAATTCTCTTCATGCTTCTTGAGTTGTCTAGAGGCATAAGCAATAACCTTTTGACGTTGCATCAGCACACATCCATAACCTAACTTAGACGCATCACAATAGACTACGAAGTCTTCAGTTCCTTTGGCAAAGCGAGTATAGGTGCGTTGGTTAACTTCTGCTTCAAAATCCTGAATGCTTCTTCCTGCCTTGGTCCCCATTCAACCTTAACCGATTTGCAAGTTAGCTTGGTTAACGGGATGGCTATTCTAGAAAAATCTTGAATAAAACGTCTATAATATCCTGCCAATCCAAGAAAACTTCTTACTTCCGTTGGTGATTCTGGGACCTTCCAATTGGTAATTGCTTCGATCTTTGTGGGATCCACATGAATTCCTTCATGATTCACCAGATGTCCAAGGAATTGTACTTCTTGTAACCAAAATTCGCATTTTGAGAATTTTGCGTAAATCTTTTCTTTCCTTAGCAATGACAGGAGTATATGCAAATGCTCTGCGTGATCTTCCTTACTTTTGGAGTAAATTAGAATATCATCTATAAAAAACAATTATGAATTTATCCAGGTATGGTTTACATATCCTGTTCATCATGTCCATAAATGCAGCTGGGGTATTGGTTAAACCAAATGGCATGACAGTAAATTCATAATGGCCGTACCTGGTTAGGAAAGCTGTTTTAGGAATGTCCTCTTCCTGTACTTTCAACTGATGATATCCTGAGCGTAAGTCAATCTTAGAAAAGAATCGGGCTCCTTGGAGTTAATCAAACAGATCATCGATTCTCGGTAGTGGGTACCGATTTTTATTTATAACCTTATTCAATTCTCGGTAGTCAATGCACATACGCATTGATCCGTCTTTCTTCTTGACAAACAACAGCGGCGTTCCCCATGGCAATGAGCTGGGTTGTATGAAACCTTTCTCTAGTAATTCGTCCAGTTGTTTCTTCAATTCTTGCATCTCCGTCGGTGCTAGACGATAGGGTGCTTTGGCAATCGGTGCCGTTCCTGGTATTAGGTGAATTCTAAATTCAACCTCTCGATCTGGCGGTAATCTAGGCAACTCTTCCAGGAAGACATCTGAGAAATTAGACATTACAGGAATATCCTTTAATTCTTTTCCTTTAGTGTTAATGATTACGGAAATCATATACACTATTCCCCCTTTCCGTGCATAGCTTGCAGCTTTCATCACATATATGAACTTTGTTGATTATGTCGACTTATCTCATTTAATTATGATCCTTTCCCCAGATGGCACATTTACTTCTACAGACTATTGATCACATATTATTCGTGCCTAATTGGCTACCAACCAATCCATTCCTAAAACGACATCAAATCCGGCAAGATCCATTGGAAAAAGGTTAGCAGAAAAATTATGATTTAAAATTCCTATCTTAGCTCCTCGCAGGATTTTGCTTATTTGGATAGAAGATCCATTTGCCGTCTCCACCAGACAGTTTTAGTGAAGTTTAGTTAATGGTTAATTAAGAAAATTGCAAAAGGAAGTATTAACAAACTTTGGTTTGCACCAGAGTCAAACAATACTTTTGCATAAACATCATTAACTAAAAACATACCGGCAATCACATCCGGAATCATCTTGGCTTCTTCGGCAGTCAGCACGAATTCTCTAGCAGTCTTCTTGGGTCCTTCCGTTATCCTTGCTTTGTTGTTTGCCGCTAGAGCTAGTTTCGGGCAGTTAGTTCTAATATGACCAGCTTCCCTGCAATGGTAGCATAGCCTATTGCTAACTTTCTTCTTCCAGTCTTTTTCCTTATGCCCTGGGAATTTGCAAAAATTGCAGTATGTAGAGCATTTCCCGAATGTCTCCTTTTGCAGTACTTACATGGGGGTGAGGAAGAACTTGCCCCTTTCCCACGATTGGAATTTCCATAACGTAGCTCCTGTGTGATCTTTTGAGCTAGGTTCCTTTTCTGGTTTTCTTCTTGCGTACGTACCAGTTCATCTGTCAAAGTGTTTGCTAGCTCTAATGCTTCTTCTATGGTTTGTGGTCTAGCTGCTTTGACTACATGTCTGATCTCACCAATTAATCCCCAGATGTAACAGGAGATTAATAATGGTTCTGGTGAGGCTAGGGTTGGTACAATCCTTGCATATTCAAAGAATGTGGTAGTATATTCCCTGCAATTTACCCAGTCATTCTATGATTTAGGAATTTATTAGCAATCTGCTCCTTTTCATTAGGAGGGTAGAATTTCCTTTCAACTATTTCCTTAAAGTTGTTCCATTCCATACTGTAGACTCTGTCATTTCCTTTAGACTGAAGAATGATTCCACCACTCTAAAGCTGCATCTTTAAAAAGATTAGAAGCATACATGACTTTGTCTTCATTTGCACATTTACTTATCTTGAGGACGGCTTCTGTCTTTTCTATCCAGCGCAAGGCTGAAATAGCTCCTTCATTACCTGAGAATTCTATCGGTTTGCATGATAAGAATTCTTTATAAGAACAACCAAATGAGATGGTTCTTATTCTTTTTGGAATTGGAGCTTGGATTAACAGTTCAGGATTTCCATTCATGTTGTGATTAGCTTCAAGGGGTACACGTTTATTTCCGTTCATGGAATCATTATTTCCTGCCTTTTTAATGGTGTCGATAATATAGGGCATAGCATCTATGATTCCTTGGGCCACTATGTGTTCGATAGCACTTTTATCCATTTGATTCCCGTTATTATCGTTATTCTGGGTTTCCTGATTTACTTCGTCTGACATCTGAATTATAAACATTTAGCAGGTATTAATATCACAGAATAAATTAAATAATAATTACACCAACAAAGTGAACCAAAATCGTCGAGCATTGCGACTTTTACTCTTTTCATACATATGCATCTAGTACAAGCATAACTGAAATTCAAATATTACTAGCCTATGCATCGATATATTTATATAAGTGATATTTCTGTTTTTTTTAATGTTACAAAATACACACACATATATATTATATATAAAGTTATGGCTTCCTTAAAACTGCATTTCTCGCTCGTCATATTTCCAGAGGAGCTTCTCTTCGATGTGGCGAATTCGGTTTCCTTCCTCCACCAATTCATCTCCAAGTTGGCGGAGTTCTTCCACATGTTCTCTGGGTAGCATTAGGGCTGGCACTGGTTCAGGGTAAGGTGGAACTGGTTCTTCATATGGGATTGGGTTTTCTAGCAGGTTCTGAATTGCCCAGGTATTAGCCCATCATGGATCGATAGGGTTTGGGGCTGGAATTCTAGGTATATCATTGCGGTCAAAGGCTGGTATTGGAAATTGATTTTCCTGATTCTGTTCTAGGTTTATGGGTTGGTTAGGAAATAAGGGAAGCAACGGGGGTTCTGGATTTGCTACTTGATTGAAATTGTGTTCCCCTTCTGCATTTCCAAACATGTGAAAAATTGCTAGCTGCCTATCCAATTCTTCCTCCCACAAGGGTCTAACTTCGGGGTTTCGGGTGTTTCTCTCAGTTCTTGCTGCTGTGGCTCGTTCTTGTACTTGTCTCTGTCTTTTCCTTTTCTCTATTTTGGCTCTACTAAACCAATTCCTCTTTTTAGGAGGAAAAGGCTCTACAGATTTAGCTTTGAAAACAAAAACATCTTCGGAATCAGCGGTGTAGTCTGGGGTTGGCTGGGATGTTCCTTCATCCATCAAAGAATGAAGTAGGTGACGATAAGCGTCAGAAGTACCCTGATCACTCATTCTATAAACTAAAGAAGTTAGTAAAATAATACCAAATAATGTATACGTATTTGTTTAAAATTTAGGTATTTCAAAAGAACACCTAAATGGCTTAAACCAGTGGCATAGCTCTGATACCACCTTTTGTCGCAGCCCCCGACCCTACCCCGGGATCGGGGGCCGGGGGACACAGAGCTGGTGGTACTGATGTTTATTAATTTGGTAGCGGAATTACGTCATCAGGATCGTAGTTAGAAAATATATATCAGAGTTTCAAAACACCAGACTTTTATATTAAACAAATGGGGTAAAACCCATGTTTCCATTACAATACATATTTTTAGGGACAGACCCTAATTTATGGAAAACAGAAACTCCTTTTTATTTAGGTAACTTTTATAGCCACTTTTCTAAGCATTCAGTGCTCTCCAGCTGGCTTCTGTTAGCTTCACATTAGGTTACCTGAAACGCGTTTTAAAAACATTTTATCAGCAAGAAATACTGGCGAATCCATCTCAGTTTTATCAAAACCAGTGATTATACTTTACATTTATTAAGGAGCATCCGCATTTACAATGTTTATATCTACATTATTACTCAATCAGTACTGTCAATCCTGACTTGTGGGTCATATTACTTTGGGCCCTGTCGCCCAACAGTAACGGTTCCTGTCACATTCCCGTGACTTTGGACTAGCAATGTATACAAAATCCCAACATACCGGTAGTAATTGTAGAATACATATACTCAATCACTGTTAAGCATAATTAAAACATTTTGAGGTTTTGGTAACATATTTTGACTCACAAAAAAGATTTACAAAAAGAGAATGTACTCCCTTGAACACTTTAAGTATTTCTACGGAGTTCCTGGTGATAGTTCTTGATTACTTCCTAGGATTTCTATTAAAACATGCAATGCACATGTTTGTGTAAGTTAACCCAAGTCACTTTAACCATACAACAATCGACAGAACTCCAACGAACGTAGTCGGGCAGAGCCTAGACATGCGTTGGCGATTCTAGATCGATTAGGTAGGGTGTCCATGCAACTCTCGACAGAACTCCAACGAACATAGTCGGGCAGAGCCTATACATGCGATGGCGATTCTAGATCGATTGGGTAGGATAGTGAATTAGTGATCGGGGATTAAGTTACTTACAGCGGGCAGCGCTTTGCCGGTTTAGGGGTTTAGAGTTTTAGGGTTTTAGGGGGGTGTTACATGAAGAAACAGAGATTTAGAGAGTATACGTTTGATTTTATCGATCGTAATTTAAGAACTGGACTTCGTCCCAGACTGCTCTATTTATATCCGAATTTGACCTCCCTGCGCGTCGCGCGGGGATCTGGGTTCCGTCTTGCGTGGCGCCTGAGGTGCCTAGCTAGGCTAGGTCAGCCTGGTCACAAGTGTAGGTTTGCCAGATGGCGCGAAACGGTGACACGTCACCTGGATACCTCCCGCGCATCGCGACAAAGACTGGTGTCTCTGGCGCGTGGCGCCTGGACAGTCCAGGTGGACCTGTCTCGTTTTGCGTGCCGCGTCTCGATTTGCGTGTCCAGTTTTACATTTCGGTAAATTTATCGGGGTGTTTTGGAGAGTTGTTACAACTCTACCCATTTTTCACAAGTGATCTGGATAGATTCAAGCTCCTGTTTGCAAACCTGGTATTTTTCTACCATGGTTTGGAGCTGGTCTTTGGTTATGCTTGATTCATGCCTTAGGCTACTCATTTCAGAATCTTTTTCACTTAATTTTGTTTTTAACTCTTTCACAAGTTTTTCAAATTTAAGTTCATCTTCCAAAATTTTGTTTCTCAGGTTTTCATTCACCTGTTTTATGTTTGCAAAAGCAATAATGCATTTTTCATAACATAGATCTTTTAGGATCTGAGGTGATACCTTCGAAGCAGCCATAAAAGCACAATCACATTCTTCTTCACACACCTCTATGTCCCATGGGTCAGATAGATTATCTTTTTCAGCCTCAGCAGCATTCATTTCAACCACAGGTGTGACTTCTGGTGTAACCACTGCTTCACAACATTCAACCACATCAGATTTTG
Organism: Scalesia atractyloides; assembly: GCA_947069175.1. Taxonomy (NCBI): domain Eukaryota; kingdom Viridiplantae; phylum Streptophyta; class Magnoliopsida; order Asterales; family Asteraceae; genus Scalesia; species Scalesia atractyloides. The sequence goes on from CAMTDV010000030.1 coordinate 39,309,831, forward strand.
ACTCCTGTTCCATAGACTCATCACCTTCAACTATGGTCTCAAAAGCCATAAAACAAAAGTTTTCTTTTTCAAAATCATTTTTGGCTATGAGAGCAAAGTTTTCATCAGTTAAATCCTCAGGCAAACTACTCCAATCAACAAAACCTTGGGTAAAGAAGCTTTGTTGTGTAACCTCTGCTGGTGCAGTAGTTCTTTGAGTGGTTTGAGTGACATGTGGAGTTTGTTGCACATGCACTTAAGGTGGAGCTTGAACATATTGAATCTGTGGAGCAGGGGTTTGGACATAATGAATAGGGACAGTTGTTATAGGACTTGCAAAATGAGTAGTGTTTTGAATTTGATGTGCATGGGTAAACTGGAAATATTGGACAGTGCTTTGAGGATTGGTGGCCGGATGAGTTACAATTGGTCCTGCAGTTTGAGTTCTGCATTCCCTGGCAAAAAGTCCCATCCTGTTGCACTTGTAACATTTTATCTTTGATTTATCTAACCCAACTTTTAACCCCCCATGCAATCCTGGAAACCTCCTACCAGTTCTTTTGTAAAACTTACTAGCCCTGACACTCAAGAGGGCCAACTGGTGTAGGATGTCAATTTCTTCCAAATCCGTGGGTTCAAAGTGTTGTAAGTCATTCATCTCAAAACTCAGATTGTCAGAGGTTTGGCTTTCATAATTTGCAGCAAAAGCAAAATTGGGTGTACTGGGATCAGAGTTGAAATTGTTTCCGGAAGTTATGTCAATGTAATGATCAAAACTCTGATCCTTTCCACTACCAGACCCCTCTTCATGACTATAGAGAGCAGTGTTTCCCAGTGTATAGTCATCAGTCACTTTCCCAGACTCTTGAAGCTTCTTTTCTGGTTCAACTCTCTCTCATAAGTGAGAAGTCGACCATGAAGCTGTGTGAGGGTCATTTCTTTATAACCAACAGATGTTCGAGTAACATAAGCTATTGTCTCCCATTTTTCTAGTAGTGATCTTAAGAAACAACTATTGATAGTCGAATTAGGAAAGCTCACATCTACAAGTTTCAATTCGCTTATGAGACAGCTAAATCGCTCCAACTGTTGGGTTAGTGACTCACCTTTTACATGACAAAATTTTTCATACGGCTGATTCAAGACTTCTCTATTATTCTCGATCACCTCCTCAGTACCACCGAATTGCTCTTTAAGAGCATCCCACAACTCTTTAGCACTATTAATGGAGTAATCCCGCATAAATCTCATTAGGCAAGGCTGAAGCGACTATGCTGAAAGCCTTAGCATCCAATTCGATTTTAAGGAAATCCTGTTCAGAGTAATTTTCGAGTTTTTTAGGGACTTGAGTGTGGGGATCCTCTGTGCTTGGAACCATGGGAACAAGAGGTCCAAACACAACGGATCTCCAATATCTGGTGTTCTGTTGAGCGAGAAAATGACCCATCCTATGTTGCCAAATAAAATACGCATTTCGTTTCAACATAGGTGGTTTGAACATGGATCCAATATTTGAATCTTGTGTGTTTGTGCCATTTCTCTTGTTTACAACAGATTTGTGTTTTAAAAACTTTTATAGTAATAAAACTCTGTATTCAAGCAAAACTTATCAAACAAAATTAGCAACAAAGAGCTGATCTGTTCAAATCAATTTGACGTTTAAATCAAAATCGATTGACCAAGCTCTGATACCAATTGTCATGATCTAAGTTTGAATTGATTGTTGTTTTTGTTTCAAATAATGGAAAATGATTGAAAACAGAGACTAAGTGTAGCGGATTAATGGAAAACTTTTACAACAATCAATTGGTCATTTGTTTTCATCACCATCTTGCTTTTAAGTAATTAAACTATTGCAAGTGATTCACAAACTCCCCCTTAGCCCAATAACGATCGTTTGACAGTAAGAAATGAAGAAGATATGCAAATTTGATCTTTTTAAGAAGACAAGTAAAACTGTTACAATGAGCGCCTATTTATACTAACTATCTAACCACTGATCATCTTACAATGACGTCATGGTTCATAGTGACAGCTAACAAACGTAACTAACTATAAGCACTGCTAGACTAAAGCTATCAGTGCATAGCACTGTTACATTGATTTAACTAAGACTAGACTAAACACTGCTGGCCAACCTCTGATCTTGTATTCTTCTATCAGCGGTTGGGAGTTTCTTCTGTCAGAGGATAGGTAACAATGTTCTTTATTGAAAATAGTAAAAGCCTATCAATGGATAGAAACCTCTGATAGCTGGACCAAAGCTCGGATGGTGTGTTTTGACTTTGTATCATTTGTTCCTTTCCAAAGGTTCAATCCCAACATACTGTTGTTAAACACAACCTCAGATTGGTCATAAATCGTTTCAGCAAAACGTTTTTTTATTATTCCACTTGTTCTTAAAAATTTGTTTATTATTTGGAACAACCTTTTTTACCAATTTTAACTTGCATAACAACGTTTTCAACTAGCTTAAACGTTCTAGCAATCAAAGAAACATTCACATTCTTGATCGAAAAGTCCAAATCCAAATATATCTTGTCTGACCAACCATCTGATACATTGTAATCAAGTTATCAAGGTCACACAAATTATATTTCTCTTGTGGAATGTGCTTGTTCTTGCTTACCTTCTTCTCACAATCTGAAATCTCATTATTTTCACTCTCAAAAACTTTTTCAACCACAGAGTGACAAACATCCTCATCATAATTACTATTATCTGATTTTCATATGACAGATTGATTGTTTCAGGGTAATATATCTGTAGGATCAGCCACAAAAGGTGTCTTAACAACAACATTAATGGTTTTGTCAAACCCTCCGGAGATTTTGTATAATTACTAAACATTGGAGGTGGACACCTATTATAGCCGATACCCGATTTCCATAACCATAAATGTATTCCTCAGTTTCTTCATCTTTACCAGTTGGTTTAGGGATAATATGGTTTAAATTATGAGATGCTGCCGCATAACTCGTTAATTTTCTATCGACCCTCTCAGACTCAATTTTAACCTCTTCCATTTGTTGTTTTAGAACAACCATTTCATCAAGATATTTATCAATTGCCCCTTGTTTATCCAACACTGTTGCTTTTAAAAGTCCAATTGTTCTCTGATCCTTTTTAATGTGTTCAATTAAACCCTTTTCTGATTTTTGCAACTTAGTATTAGTAATTTAAGAGCATGCAAATTAGTTAGCATATGTAACATCCGTCGAAAAACGGGTTTCCAAACCCGCTTCGTTTGTTAATCGAATATCAAGTTATAAAATTTTGTTGCGTATTTATGGTTAATTTTAATTTTAAACAATACATAATTAATAAACATTTTAGAATTTAAAAACGATAATTATTAAAAAGTAAAAATAAATTAAATAAAAAAGGGGCTGCCGGGTTTCAAACCCGGGTCAGCCGGAAGATTTAATCATCACACAACTTAACCACTCTGCCACTAGTTCTTTTGTGTAAACAAGGAAACAAATAAAACTTAACTCTACCCGTGAAATCATCTGTTTGCGCCAAAACTGAAACCGCTCATCGGCTTTCAACTGTCCAGACTGTTGAGTGTTCGCTATTACTGATTATAACCGATAACCCCACGTTCTTAATCAATTCAGTCTTTATTGAACTTGATTCATATGATTTTCGGGTTTAATAACCGAAATCATTTACCTCCAAATTTACACCGGTAATATCATTGTCTCACAACTCAGAAACACTCAGAACCTCCAATTTCATTTGCGCTCTAATTTCTGTTCGTCGGAATCGTTTTCTGATATCGCCGGACTTTCGCCGGAAAACCATGACATTCATCGAATCGGTAAATTTCTCAATTCTTTCATCTTCTATCTATTGTTAGACTTATACTAACTCAAAACCTTCAACCAGAATCGGTTCCAGACGACGTTACCGGTTATTCAGCACTCACCGGAAAATTTCTGAAAATTCCGAAATCGCACTGTGAATCGGTACAAACATCTAAACTCTCTGGTAATTCTTGTTTAGTCATTTAATTTCACAATTAGTTAATCAAAACTGTTAATTGGTCCACTCAGACGGAACTCATAAAACAGAGCCGACGACTTTGCCGGAGTTCTGAGAAAAATCATCTTTCCGGTACATTCATTTCCAAATCCTTCTCTATCCGTTACATTTCAATCATTTATAAGTTTCGTTAATTGAATTAAACAAGAACAGTCGAATATCAATTGTCTGGGTTGTTTAACGAAGAAGATGAAGTTTAGGTTGTGTATATATTTAATATAAATCGGTTTATGTCTCGGGTTAGACACACAGTCCAGCGGTGGACTGTGTGCATTTGAAACATAGAGATACCGAGTTCGAGTCTGTCCTTGTTCCGATTCGTCACAATATTCAAACCTTTTTATAAAACCCAAATACGGAACCTTTCAGTTAGTATATAAGAGAAATAAAAACAAGTATTTTAACCAGGTTAGACACACAGTCCAGCAGTGGACTGTGTGCAAAGTTAAACCACAGGTCACGGGTTCGAAACTCATCATGCACACCGGTTTGACATAATTAAAATCCTTTTTAAAATAAATGAATTCTGAATAAATTAATTAGTATATAAATATAATTAAAAACAGAAATATTTCGGGTTAGACACGTAGCTCAGTTGGTAGAGCTGCGTGCACGCGTACGGGAGGTCATGAGTTCGAGCCTCACCCAGCGCATACATACACAAGTCCGAACCGGTCAACACTCAAAGTCAATGGTCAACGGTCAACCCAAAAAGTCAACAATTTTTTTATATTTTTATTTATTTATTTAATTTAAAAATAAATTAAAAATAATATTTTTAAAGTTAGAAAATGACCTTAAACTCACAAAAATAAATCTAAAGACCCTATTAATAAAATCCACTTATTTACCGTACCTTTTCGTTATTATTTAGGTTAGTTATTCCTCGTCGATCAACCCTCTAAACTCGTGCGCATTCAACATCATCAAACGAACGCACCCAATGTGAGTGAACCTCTACGAATTCCCCGTTTTAATCACATTTTTGGGGTGTATCATGTGTCTTATTATTTAATTACATTTAAACACTTGTGCATCCATCATATCAATGATCAAATGTGTATTCAATATGTATCAACTGTTTGTGTGGTTAATGTTTAGATTAAATTTGTCATTTTCAGTACATACATCATCATAGGCCGTCTGTTTCCCCATTACCTATGAGCGGAACCGTTCCCCATTACCTATGAGCGTGAACGAGGCGTTGCCAACATACGATCGGATCCGTTTGATTGAGCCTTGATCGCACATACATCATCATAGGCCGTCCGTTCCCCATTACCTATGGGCGGAACGTGACGTTGCCAACATATACATTATCATTCATGTCATTTGCTCATGCAAGGTGGTTTGTTATTTGTTATTGTATGTTTATTTACGTTTGCTCACATATGGTTATTGCACAATTTTTCCATATTAAATATAACAAGAAATCAATAATAAATGTTTTCTAACAAGGTTCACTCGCCAACTTTAGTTGACCCAAAAACCCCCATTTTTACACATGATACAGGTGATCCAGTTGCAGCAAGAATAATATATAGGACGGCTCAGAAGAATAAATCCGATTAGGCTTTGGATTGTTTATTTAGTTACTTTTTCCTTGTAATTGTATGAACTTGTTTGGAATATTGAAGTTGTAATTTTGAATTTAATAAATATGAAACATATTAGTAAACATCATGAGCTTTGGTGATAACCCAATTATGCCCCGACTCTTATTCCGCTGCGGGTCGGGGTGTGACAGATTGGTATCAGAGCCATGACTATAGGGATATAGGATAGGTTATTAGACCCTTAGAGCCTATACTATAATTGATTAGAATTTTTTAAAATTGTTTGTGTGTTACATGCAAAATTCATGATGTTTATATGCTTTATGTTTATTGTTACATTCAATGTTATGCAAGCATGTTCATAAGTACATATTATTATACAATGCCTTATCATGAATCATATCCTCATAACATATCATATTCATGAGAGCACACACCACACCATTTCCATGATTTTTGCAACGATTTTGTATTTTTTTTTTCAAATCACATCAAAGTGAGTTCTCATGACGGGCATGTAGTAACTGGAAGGGTACAAGTACCGGTAGTCGGAACGTCCTGTCTAGGCTTGGCATTCGTATAAATCCAAAATAAAGGACCAGTTTGCCTACCTGGGGACTAACGATGAGAGTACGAAGGACCTATTAGGCCAAAGCATGCTATACCAAACGTCGTGTGAGCTAACCCCACTTTGAGTTGTCATTGTGTCTACACCTGGACACCCTCCGACCATACATCTCGCAAACATATTTCATGGTTTTCATTCGGGTGATGCGAGTGTTAAACCGCCAACACCAATGTGAATCCTACTAAGCTAATAGTCATGGGGGCCCACATGACTATACAGGTGAAGGTATGGGGGACATTGGAGGCCCAAACATGAGCAAACCCAAGACATCCTATGGATGTAGTTGCATTATTGATGTTTATGTTATTTTTATTTTTTTTACGACACATGACACCTACAAAGACTCCTTAAACTCACAATCTTCTTATGTATGTTCCTATAGATGTCGGCTAGGCAGCAACGTGGGGGTAGAAGGTCAGGAAGGTCAAACGAACGCTTGGCCACCCAAATCGCAAAACAAATGGCCGCGGTGCTTCCTGACATCGTAATTCAAGTCCAACAAGCTCTCGCCGCAAATCCCATTAATCCTCCCCATCAAGAAGACCAGAACGTCGACAACCCTCCCTCCAAAAAGTGCTCTTACAAACACTTCAAGTCTTGCGATCCCCCGAAATTTGAAGGGACCGAAGGTGTCACTGCTCTCCTCCACTGGTTTGAGGAAATGGAAAACACCTTCCTCAATTGCGATTGTCCCAAGGATCGCAAGGTACGTTACGCAGCCGGGAGACTATTTGGAGTAGCTCTTACCTGGTGGAATACAGAAAAAGGTAAGAGAGGAATCGAGGATGCAATGGCCTTAACATGGGAGGAGTTAAGGGAAATCATGACGAGACGCTTCTGTCCGAGAAGCGAGATCAAAAAGTTAGAGGATGAATTTCACTCGTTGAAGCAAAAGGAGGGGAGATCATACTTCCTACAACAAAAGGTTTCTAGAGTTGAACCAAATGATCCCTAACTTGTTCACCCCAGTATACCGCTTAGTCGAACACTATATTCGAGGCCTCCCCTCGAAAATTCAAGACTCAGTTCTAAGCACTTCGCCTGCAACACTTGAAGCTGCTATGGAACTAGCTACCGAGCTTACCGAGAATCGTATTCGTAACGACAAATTTAAGGACGAGAAAAAGAAAGCCCCCATTGAGGGCCAAACTTCAAACCATTCCACCTCCTCCTCAAAGTTTGCTAGTAAGAGGAAACGAAACACCAGAAACTTTGCTGTCACACAAACAAATTTCCAAATCCCTGCTGCACCCATCACTCAAGTTGCCCCCTCACCTGCACCATATAAGAAGCCATACTCCGGCCCATACCCAAAATGCAACCGTTGCCAATACCATCACTTTCCTGATCATCCCTACCAACATTGCACCGGCTGTGGCCGCGCAGGTCCCACCATTCAAACCTGTCACGCGCTTCAGCGAACGAACCGCAATCAACCCTAAACCCAAACCCACCATCAGATAGTGGGTCAAGCCCAACAACCTTTACTCCTACCACCTGCCCAACATGTAGCCCAATCCTACTACCAACCAAACTATCCCATGGTGCAACCTATGCGGGCTTGTTACAACTGTGGAGACCCGAACCACTTCAGGAACACCTGTCCACGCCTGGTGAATATCATCCATGCCCAAGCTCAAGCTAATCCAGTAAACCAGGCTAATCAAGCTCCTCCACCTGCAAGAGGAAGAGCTTTCAACATCAACGCTAATCAAGCTAGGGCGGACAACAATGTGGTGAACGGTACGTTTCTCATCAATGGTAGTTATGCATCCATGTTATTTGATACTGGCGCGGATAGGAGTTTTGTGTCCTTAGAATTTGAACCCATCCTCAACCAAACTCGAGATAAACTCATGGAATCCATAACGGTAGAAGTTGCTGATGGAAAACCGGTCTCATTAAACTCTATTATACGCAATTGTACTCTCACCCTAAACGATCACGATTTTCCAGTTGACCTCATACTTATGAAGTTGAGAAGTTTCGACATTATAATTGGTATGGACTGGCTCAGCCAACATCATGCTGAAGTTGTATGCCGCGAAAAGTTCATTCGTATTCCTCTTGCAAACGGTCAGACTCTACGAATTTTTGGAGAAACCCCTTCGAAAGGACTCAAATTAATGTCCTGTCTTCAAGCCCGAAAATATCTCCGCAAGAATTATGTCGCATTCCTAACTCATGTCGTCAAAAAGGGAATCAAGGAGAAGAAACTCGAAGACATCCCAGTAGTAAAAGATTTTCCGCAAGTTTTTCCTGACGACATTTCAGGACTTCCTCCCGTGAGAAAAGTCAAATTCCGCATTGATCTTATACCTGGAGCTACACCAGTTGCAAAATCTCCTTATAGGTTAGCCCCATCCGAAATGCAAGAGCTAGCCAGTCATCTGCAAGAGCTGACTGACAAAGGATTTATACGTCCTAGCTCATCGCCTTGGGGTGCACCTGTCCTTTTTGTGAAGAAGAAAGATGGAACGTTTCGCATGTGTATCGACTACAGAGAACTCAACAAGTTAACGGTCAAGAACCGCTACCCATTACCTCGCATCGATGATCTTCTAGACCAACTTCAAGGCGCCACCTGTTTTTCAAAAATCGACCTTCGTTCTGGTTATCATCAACTCAGAGTACATACTGAACAGAGTCTACAAACCTTATCTCGACCGTTTTGTTATAGTCTTCATCGACGACATCCTCATCTACTCAAAGTCTAAGTCTGATCATGAACGGCACCTTCGACTCATCCTTACACTCTTAAGGACAGAAAAGTTGTACGCTAAGTTTTCGAAATGTGAATTCTGGTTAAGGGAAGTGCAATTCCTTGGACACGTCGTCAATGACAAGGGAATTCATGTTGATCCCTCAAAAATCAAGGCAGTACAGGAATGGCAAGCGCCACGTACACCTACCGAAGTAAGATCATTTCTTGGTTTGGCTGGTTATTATCGCCGTTTCATTGCAAATTTCTCCCGTATCGCTGTACCACTCACGGCTTTAACACATAAAGGAAAACCCTTCATATGGGGACCCAAACAAGAAGAAGCCTTCCAAACTCTAAAGCAAAAACTCTGTGACGCACCTATCCTCATACTTCCTGAAGGTTGTGATGACTTCGTGGTTTATTGCAACGCGTCAGGGCAAGGACTAGGCTGTGTACTGATGCAAAGAGGAAAAGTGATAGCTTATGCTTCTAGACAACTCAAAATTCATGAGAAGAACTACACCACCCACGACCTGGAACTTGGAGCCGTTGTGTTCGCTCTTAAGATATGGAGACATTACCTCTACGGTACTAAGTGTGAAATATACACTGACCATAAGAGCCTCCAACATATCTTCAACCAAAAGGAGTTAAACATGAGGCAACGAAGATGGGTCGAACTTCTTAATGACTACGACTGTGAAATTCGGTATCATCCTGGCAAGGCAAACGTGGTGGCCGATGCACTCAGTCGAAAGGGTTATACGAACTCCATTCGTCTTCTATGTTCGCAAATCATAACCGACATCAAAGATCAAATCCGAGAAGCCCAACATGTATCAGTAACAGAAAACGACGTACGCAATGAGCTGTCTTGTGGAGCAGAACTTAAACTCGAAACTAAATCCAACGGTATATCCATACTATCTAGATCGCATATGGATTCCCGATCGCAATAACCTTCGTGATTTCCTTATGAATGAGGCGCACAAAACACGATACTCTATACACCCAGGAGCCGACAAGATGTATCAAGACCTTCGATACACCTACTGGTGGCCTGGAATGAAAAAGGATATTGTTGTTTTTGTTTCCAAGTGCCTTATGTTCCAAAGTAAAAGCTGAACATCAAAGACCCTCAGGACATCTAGTCCAACCTGAAATACCTGTATGGAAGTGGGAAAACATAACCATGGACTCCATTACCGGGTTACCTCGCACCTCCAGTGGGTATGACACTATATGGGTAATCATTGATCGTCTTACAAAATCAGCTCACTTCATTCCGATTCGCGAGGACTTCAAGAACGAGAAGTTAGCTCGTATCTACATCAGCGAGATCGTAAGCCGTCATGGTGTACCGTTAAGCATTATTTCAGATTGTGATGGTCGTTTCACTTCACGAACATGGCAAGCCGTACAAGCCGCTTTGGGTACACGATTAGACCTCAGTACCGCTTATCATCCTCAAACTGATGGACAATCTGAACGCACCATCCAAACACTTGAAGACATGCTTCGAGCATGTGTCATAGACTTCAAGGGAAATTGGGACGCTCATCTACCATTAGTTGAATTTTCGTACAACAACAGCTATCATTCAAGTATCGGCATGGCACCTTTCGAAGCTTTATATGGTCGTAAGTGCCGATCTCCAGTATGTTGGCACGAAATTGGAGAAGCTCAAATTACCGGTCCAGAATTGATTCAGGAAACAACAGACAAGATCCATCAAATTCGAAACAATCTTCTAGCGGCATAAAGTCGTCAAAAGAGTTATGCAGACAAACGTCGAAAGCCCTTGTAGTTTAACATTGGTGACCAAGTACTTCTAAAAGTATCACCATGGAAGGGAGTAGTTCGTTTTGGCCAGAAGGGCAAGCTAGCACCACGCTACGTAGGACCTTTCAAGATACTCGAAAGAGTAGGACCTGTAGCATACAAGCTTGACCTACCAGAAGAACTCAACAGAATTCACCCCACATTCCACGTATCAAACTTAAAGAAGTGTCTCGCCGATGAAAATCTCCATATTCCCATAGAAGATATTCAGATCGATGAATCTATGCACTTCATTGAAAGACCAGTAGAGATCATGGACTTTGGAGAAAAACGTTTAAGACGGAGCCGTATTCCAATTGTTAGGGTACGCTGGGAGTCGAAACGAGGACCTGAGTTTACTTGGGAACGTGAAGACTCAATGCGGGAAAAATACCCGCATCTTTTTCCTGTTACCACTACTACTTAAATTTCGGGACGAAATTTCTAAAAGTAGGGGATACTGTAATATCCGTCGAAAAACGGGTTTCCAAACCCATCAAGTTATAAAATTTTGTTGCGTATTTATGGTTAATTTTAATTTTAAACAATACATAATTAATAAACATTTTAGAATTTAAAAACGATAATTATTAAAAAGTAAAAATAAATTAAATAAAAAAGGGGCTGCCGGGTTTCGAACCCGGGTCAGCCGGAAGATTTAATCATCACACAACTTAACCACTCCGCCACTTAGTTCTTTTGTGTAAACAAGGAAACAAATAAAACTTAACTCTACCCGTGAAATCATCTGTTTGCGCAAAAACTGAAACCGCTCATCGGCTTTCAACTGTCCAGACTGTTGAGTGTTCGCTATTACTGATTATAACCGATAAACCCACGTTCTTAATCAATTCAGTTTTTATTGAACTTGATTCGTATGATTTTCGGGTTTAATAACCGAAATCATTTACCTCCAAATTTACACCAGTAATATCATTGTCTCACAACTCAGAAACACTCACAGAACCTCCAATTTCATTTGCGCTCTAAAATCTGTTCGTCGGAATCGTTTTCTGATACCACCGGACTTTCGCCGGAAAACCGTGACATTCATTAAATCGGTAAATTTCTCAATTCTTTCATCTTCTATCTATTGTTAGACTTATACTAACTCAAAACCTTCAACCAGAATTGGTTCCAGACGACGTTACCGGTTATTCAGCACTCGCCGGAAAATTTCTGAAAATTCCGAAATCGCGCTGTGAATCGGTACAAACATCTAAACTCTCTGGTAATTCTTGTTTAGTCATTTAATTCACAATTAGTTAATCAAAACTGTTAATTGGTCCACTCAGACGGAACTCATAAAACAGAGCCGACGACTTTGCCGGAGTTCTGAGAAAAATCACCTTTCCGGTACATTCATTTCCAAATCCTTCTCTATCCGTTACATTTCAATCATTTATAAGTTTCGTTAATTGAATTAAACAAGAACAGTCGAATATCAATTGTCTGGGTTGTTTTAACAAAGAAGATGAAGTTTAGGTTGTGTATATATTTAATATAAATCGGGTTATATCTCGGGTTAGACACACAGTCCAGCGGTGGACTGTGTGCATTTGAAACATAGAGATACCGAGTTCGAGTCTGTCCTTGTTCCGATTCGTCACAATATTCAAACCTTTTTATAAAACCCAAATACGGAACCTTTCAGTTAGTATATAAGAGAAATAAAAACAAGTATTTTAACCAGGTTAGACCCACAGTCCAGCGGTGGACTGTGTGCAAAGTTAAACCACAGGTCACGGGTTCGAAACTCATCATGCACACCGGTTTGACATAATTAAAATCCTTTTTAAAATAAATGAATTCTGAATAAATTAATTAGTATATAAATATAATTAAAAACAGAAATATTTCGGGTTAGACACGTAGCTCAGTTGGTAGAGCTGCGTGCACGCGTACGGGAGGTCATGAGTTCGAGCCTCACCCAGCGCATACATACACAAGTCCGAACCGGTCAACACTCAAAGTCAATGGTCAACGGTCAACGGTCAACCCAAAAAGTCAACAATTTTTTTATATTTTTATTTATTTATTTAATTTAAAAATCAATTAAAAATAATATTTTTAAAGTTAGAAAATGACCTTAAACTCACAAAAATAAATCTAAAGACCCTATTAATAAAATCCACTTATTTACCGTACCTTTTCGTTATTATTTAGGTTAGTTATTCCTCGTCGATCAACCCTCTAAACTCGTGCGCATTCAACATCATCAAACGAACGCACCCAATGTGAGTGAACCTCTACGAATTCCCCGTTTTAATCACATTTTTGGGGTGTATCATGTGTCTTATTATTTAATTACATTTAAACACTTGTGCATCCATCATATCAATGATCAAATGTGTATTCAATATGTATCAACTGTTTGTGTGGTTAATGTTTAGATTAAATTTGTCATTTTCAGTACATACATCATCATAGGCCGTCTGTTTCCCCATTACCTATGAGTGGAACCTTTCCCCATTACCTATGAGCGTGAACGAGGCGTTGCCAACATACGATCGGCTCCGTTTGATTGAGCCTTGGTCGCACATACATCATCATAGGCCGTCCGTTCCCCATTACCTATGAGCGGAACGTGACGTTGCCAACATATACATTATCATTCATGTCATTTGCTCATGCAAGGTGGTTTGTTATTTGTTATTGTATGTTTATTTACGTTTGCTCACATATGATTATTACACAATTTTTCCATATTAAATATAACAAGAAATCAATAATAAATGTTTTCTAACAAGGTTCACTCGCCAACTTTTGTTGACCCAAAAACCCCCATTTTTACCCATGATACAGGTGATCCAGTTGCAGCAAGAAACATATAGGATGGCTTAGAAGAATAAATCGGATTAGGCTTTGGATTGTTTATTTAGTTACTTTTTCCTTGTAATTGTATGAACTTGTTTGGAATATTGAAGTTGTAATTTTGAATTTAATAAATATGAAACATATTAGTAAACATCATGAGCTTTGGTGAAAACCCAATTATGCCCCGACTCTTATTCCGCTGCGGGTCGGGGTGTGACAACATACTTTCAATATGACCATCTTCATCCTTTTCAATATACTTTTCACATGGAATCATACATTTCTCACATTGAAAAGGTTTAATTGATTCATTTTTAGCTTCTATTTTTGAGTCAGACTCTTCAATTTTTACCTCTTTCAACTAAGCTATCATTGCTTGTTGAGCTAGTTTTTCAATTGAATTTATTGATGTTTCTAAAATGTTAACAATCTCTTCAATCTCTTCCTCCTCGTCAAACTTTATTTCTCCTAATGGAGTATCCTTCGAAAAGAATTCTGCAAAATTTTCAATAAAGTGAGAAAGGAAAATTGATTTAAAGATAGTATCTTGAGAAATAGGAATATCCTTTTCCTCTTCGACAACATGTGTTGGTTCTGTCTCAATTTTATCATTAGAAAGGAGTGTTGATTCAGCTTCAACATCACATTCTCTTTAATCACTTCAATCTTTTCTTCTTCAACCATTTCAACCTCAGTTTTGACATCTTCAATTTCCTTGAATTCAGCCATCAAGGCAATTTCATTAGTCTTCTGAACAAGAGAATTCCAGTTAAAACATTCGTCATTTTGAAGCACCACTAAGGCTTTATCTTTCAAAGTTGAATCGGATGATGATCCACTTTCAATCGGAATATTTCTTGAGTTCACTGATCCGGGACTCTTCGGTTGATTTCGGTGTTGATTAGCTCTTTGATAAAAATCATTACTTCTTCCAAATGGATTGAAGTTTCTTTCAACCTTCTTATTTGTACATATCCGTTTGAAGTGCCCACTCTAACCACATTTGAAGCATGTCATTTTAGACTTATCAAAATCAAGCTTTAAACGTTCATCTCCCAGATTGCTTCTTCTTGTGATTTCCATGAATCTCTAAGCCTTTCGCATTACACTAGCAATACACCATCTGATATCGATCAGTTCCATCTCCTCTGGATCTATTTGATCGCAGTCTCCTTTAACCAAGTTGTAATTCCTGATTTATCTGGCTACTGCCCTTCATAAGATTGTAGAACTAAGGCTAGAAGAGCGATATGTTCTTTGCCATTTGGAATTGTAAGGTCTTGCAAATTGCTAAGACTCAAAGCTTTGTCACACTGCAAGTTCTCTAAGTATTGAGTTGATGAACTTTGTTAATTCTGAGATTGAGACTGTTGAGTTTGTGGCTGTTGAGATTGGTGATTAGATCCTATACTGCTTTCATAAAATGGTTGTTGGTTCTGTGAATATCCCATACTGTTAGTGACAAATGCATTCCCATTTGACGTGAATTGTGACAAATTTGTATTATCTGCACTAAACGTTGTTTGACTCTTCAGACTGTCAATTTCTGATCTTTTGAAGTAAAGGCTGATATCTTGTGGAGCTGAGTGCGCTTTTATTTTTTAGCGCTTTCTCAAATCTAAATTGTGAGCTTCCAATTTCTCAATAAACGTGCTCACATTCAGTTTCATAAATTCTGCAGGTTTTAATTTTAAAATCATCAAAAGTAATTTCCAGTCATCGTATGGTAGAGCATCGACTAGTTTTTCAAACTTGATCAGAATCTGTAGGCTCAATATCATGACGTTTCATCTAAGCTATTAAATGGCAGTAATGGTCAATCAACTGATGAAAAGTCTCTCCTCTGATAGCGGTGAAAATATCGAATTCTTTCTTAATAAGGTCTCATTTACTCTTTCACATATCAACATTTCCCCGATATTTGTGATATAGTACCATCCATAATGACTGTATAGTTTTTCAATGTTGAAGTAGATGCAAAATATTGTCTTTAATCGATTGCTAAAGCACATTATACATTTTTCCCCTCAAATAGAATTTTTTTCAGCTTTGGGAATTTTGGAGATTTTGATCCTCTCTCCACATTCATTTCTGGAAATAAGGTACTCATTTTGAATTGCCATCCATGCCTCTAGCAAGGTAACTTGAACATGATTCTCGAAACGAGTAGCCCATCATGGGTGATCTTCCATTCGAAGTAGCTTTCATATTCTAAACAATACTCAAAGAACTTCCTCTTGTAGCAAATGCATTCATCATTTCAGAATCCATGACTTAACTATTTTTCCAAACTTTCAAGCGTATGAGCACAACGAAGCATATGACGATCTGAACGCATGAAACTTGGAGCGTATGACTTTATGAACACACGACCTACTGAAACGTATGACCTCAGAAGCGTATGAGCCTCCTGCGCGCGCTGTAACAACTATCCAAAACACCCTAAAACGAGCCGTAAACGCAAAACCGGACACGCACAACGAGAACCTGCACGAAAAACGAAGAAATCTGATCTGGGCATCACAAGCGCCACGCGCCAGGATCCCTGGCATCTCCCATGACGCGCTGGAAACGTCCAGGTGACGTGTCACCGTTTGGTGCCATGTGGCAACACTAGCTCGTTACGAGGCTGACTAGCCCTAGCTAGGTGTCTCAGGCGCCACGCGAGATAGGTCTAGGAATCTTGCGTGATGCGCGGGAGAAGCTAATTTCGGGTATAAAAGGCCAGGTCTGGGACTGAAATCGTCGCTCACTTTCGATCCTCTGATCGATCGTATACTCTATGAATCTCCGTTTCTCTGAACAACACCCCTAAACTTGCGAAACGCTGCCCGCTATAAGTATTTTAACCCCCGATCACTAATTCACTATCCTACCCGATTTAGGACCAACATATGTCAAGGCTCTACCCGAATAAGTTCGTTGGAGTCCTATCTCGTGTTGTATGGACACCCTACCCGATCGATCTAGAATCGCCAACGCATGTCTAGGCTCTACCTGACTAAGCTCGTTGGAGTTCTGTCGTGTGTTGTATGGTCAAAGTGACTTGGGTTAATTTGCTAACACGTGTGCATTGTATGTTTTAATAGAAATTCCAGGAAGTAATCAGGAATAATCACTAGAAAGGCCGTAGGACCACCTATGTTTTCAATGTGAGTCATTCTCTTTTTCTCAACTGCTTTTACAAAACCTCAAATGTTTTTCAATTATACTTACAGTGATTAAGTCTCTGTATTCTACAATTACTGCCGGTATATGGGGTTTTGTATACATTACTTGATAAGCTTCACCATTAGACAACGGGTTAGCCAATGAGTGACATGACCATAGTCACAGATCCGGTCGAGTGACAAATACTGAATGAGTAATTGGGTAGATATAAACATTGTAATCGCTCTTAGTACTGTAAGGTATAATATTGTGTCATTTTATAAAATGGAATGAACTCACCAGTATTTTTTGCTGATAAAATATTTTTAAAACGCGTTTCAGGTAACTTAATGTGAAGCTATAAGAAGCCAGCTATGGAGCACTGAAGGCTTAAAGGAAGTGGCTATAAAGTTACCTAAATAAAAGTTTATATGTTCACCAACTATATTTTATCCCTATAAAGATGTTATAAAACATGGGTTTTCATCCCATTTGTTTAATATAAAAGTTTTGTGTTTTGAAACTCTGAAATTTATTTCCTAACTACGATCCTGATGCTTTATTCCGCTGCCAAAATTAATAAACACCAGTACCACCTGTCTATGGTTCTCGCGGCTCCCGCTCCCAGGGTAGGGGTCGAGGGTTGCGACACAAGGTGGTATCAGAGCCACAGGTTTAAGCTATTTAGGTGTTTTTTTGAAATACCTAAATTTTAAACAACTGTGTTAGGAAATACCTGCGACTTCTATGTTACTCTGTGTAAATATATATATTTATCCTGTGTTATTTTAATAACTTCTTTAGTTTTCAGTATGAGTGATTAGGGTACTTCTGACGCTTATCGTCATCTACCTCATTCTCTCATGGATGAAGGAACATCACAGCCAATCACCGACTACACCACTGATTCTGAAGATATCTTTGTTTTCAAAGCTAAATCCGCATAACCTTTTCCCCCTAAAAAGAGAGGTTGGTTTAGTAGAGCCAAAGAAGGTAAGAGGAAAAGAATGAGACAAGCACAACAGCAAGCCATAGTAGTTAGAACTAAGAGATATACCCAAAACCCAGAAGTTAGACCCTTATGCAAAGAAGAGTTGGATAGACAATTTGCTAATTTTCACATGTTTGGAAATATAGGAGGAGAACCTAATTTCAACCAAGTAGCAAATCCAGAACCACCATTACTTCCTTTATTTCCTAACCAACCCATGAACCTATAACAGAATCAGGAAAACCAATTTCCAATCCCAGCCTTTGACCCCAATGAGATACTTAGAATCCCAGTACCAAACCCTTTAGATCAGTGGTGGGCTAACAACTGGGCAATTTAAAACCTACTAGAAAACCCATTTCCCTATGAGGAACCAGTTCCACCATACCCTGAACCAGTACCAGCCCTAGTGCTACCAAGAGAGCATGTGGAAGAACTCCGCCAGTACGGAGAAGAGTTGGTTGAGGAAGGAAACCGAATCCGCCAAATCGGGGAGAAGCTTGTCTGGAAATATGACGAGCGGGAGATGCAGATTTAAGAAAGCAGTCACCTAATATATATATATATATATCTGTGTGTGTATTTTGTTACAAAAAAACTATAAAAAAATAACTAAAATAGATAATATATATATATATACATATATATATATATATCGACGCATAAATTACTAATGTTTGAATTCCAGTTATGTTTGTAATAGATGCATATATATGAAAAGAGTAAAAGTCGCAATGCTCGACGATTTTGGTTCACTTTGTTTGAGTAATTATTACTTAATTTATTATGTGATATTAATACCTGATAAATGTTTACAATTCAGATGTCAAATGAAGTAAATCAGGAATCCAGAATAGCAATAATAACGAGATCCAAGTAGATAAAAGTGCTATCGAACAGATAGTGGCCCAAGGAATCATAGGTGTTATGCCCTATATTATCGATACTACTAAAAAGGCAGAAAATAATGATTCCAGAAACGGGAATAAACGTGTACCCACTGAATCAAATCGCGGCGTGAATGGAAATCCCGAATTGTTAATGCAAGCTCCAATTCCAAAAAGAAGAAGAAACATTTCATATGGTTGTTCTTATAAAGATTCTTATCATGCAAACCGATAGAATTCTCAGGTAATGAAGGAGCTATTGCAGCCTTGCGCTGGATAGAAAAGACAGAAGCAGTCCTCGAAATAAGTAAATGTGAAAATGAAGATAAAGTCATGTATGCTTCTAATCTTTTTAAAGATGCAGCTTTAGAGTGGTGGAATACCATTCTTCAGTCCAAGGGAAGTGATAGGGTTTATAGTATGGAATGGAACAACTTTAAGGAAATAGTTGAAAGGAAATTATGTCCTCCTAATGAAAAGGAGCAAATTGCTAATAAATTCCTAAATCATAGAATGATCAAGGTAGAATGCAGAGAATATACTACCACATTCTTTTAATATGCAAGGATAGTACCAACTCTGGCTTCACCGGAACCAGTATTAATCTCCCGTTACATCTGGGAATTAATCAGTAAGATCAGACATGTAGTCAAGGCAGCTAGACCACAAACCATAGAAGAAGCAGTAGAACTAGCAAATACCTTGACAGATGAATTGGTACGTACGCAAGAAGAGAACCAGAAAAGGAACCTAGTTCAAAAGATCACCCAGGAACTACGTTATGGTAATTCCAATTGCTGGAAAGGGGCAAGTTCTTCTTCACCCCCATGTAAGTACTGCAAAAGGAAATATTCAGGAAAATGCCCTATATTCTGTAACTTCTGCAAAATATCAGGGCATAAGGAAGAAGACTGCAGGAAGAAAGCTAACCTTGGTAAAACATGCTATAACTGTGGGGAAGCTGGTCATATTAAACCGAACTATCTGAAACTGGCTCCCGCAACAACCAACAAAGCGAAGACGATGGAAGGACCCAAAAGAAATGCCAGGGCATTCGTGTTGACCGCCGAGGAAGCCAAGATGATTCCGGATGTGATTACCGGTACGTTTTTAGTTAATGATGTTTATGCAAAAGTATTATTTGACTCTGGTGCAAATCAAAGTTTCATAAATACTTCCTTCTGCAATTTTCTTAATCAACCATTTACTAAACTACACCAAGATTGCCTGGTGGAAACGGCAAATGGATCTTCTATCAAAATAAGCGAAATCCTACAAGGAGCAAAGATAAAAATTTTAAGTCATAATTTTTCTGCTAACCTTTTTCCAATGGATCTAGCCGGATTCAATGTCATGTTAGGAATGGATTGGTTGGTAGCCAATCAAGCCCGAATATTATGTGATCAAAAGTCTATAGAAGTAAATGCGCCATCTGGCTTAAGGATCACAATTAAGGGAGAAAAGTCGACAAGGGCAATAAAGTTCATCTCTGTGATGAAAGCTGCAAGTTATATACGGAAAGAAGGAATAGTGTATATGATTTCTCTAATCATTAACACTAAAGGAAAAGAACTAAAAGATATTCCCGTAATATCTGAATTCTCTGATGTCTTCCAAGAAGAGTTACCTGGATTACCACCAGATCGAGAGGTTGAATCTAGAATTCACCTGATACCAGGAACGACACAAATTGCCAAAGCACCCTATCGCCTAGCACCGACGGAGATGCAGGAATTGAAGAAACAACTGGACGAATTACTAGAGAAAGGTTTCATACAACCTAGCTCATCGCCATGGGGAGCACCGGTGTTATTTGTCAAGAAGAAAGACGGATCAATGCGTATGTGCATTGATTACCGAGAATTGAACAAAGTGACAATCAAAAATCGGTACCCGTTACCACGAATTGACGATTTGTTCGACCAACTCCAAGGTGCCCGATTCTTTTCTAAGATCGACTTACGCTCAGGATATCATCAGTTGAAAGTACAGGAAGAGGACATTTGTCACACCCTCAAAAATCCACCTGCGGGGTTTTACCGCGAGGCGTGTGACGTACCAGGATCTAGCCACTAATCATGTTGAACTAATAGTAATATAATATAAAAAAATGCCAACGCCATGTCCAACATGAATAGTGTAACTCAAATTAAATGATTCAACAAAGTATACGTTCATCGGAAGCAAATGTAAGTATCTCAAACAATTAAACACCAAAATGTTTTAAAACGTAAATTATCAATGTTTGCATCAAGAAACACGCCCCATGACACCCTTGGCTCCTCAGACTGCAAGTTCCCAAGCAAGATATATATAATGACCTGCAAGCATGCAAAAAAGTGTATCAGCAATTAAGCGGGTGAGTTCACAATTTTGGTTAACGAAAACAGTTTGGTGTTTAGTTTAAAGACATGTCGTTAATAACTCGATACCGGGTGACGTATGTTTGTTTGCCCTCATCAATGCGTATCAATATTGGCCATTTGTTTAAGGTCCTTAGTTCACGCCCGTCCTCCCAGGTATGGTGTGAGGTTGTCAAGCCTAATAGCGCTATCAACTAATACCCCGTTGCCCTCCAGGCAACTAGTTCGGTAGTAAGTAGGGACTTTAATGATAGAGTGAGTGTAGTAACCAACATCGAAATTAAACTATAACGTTTGTTAAAAGTATTCCTCTAAGGAATAGTAGTTTGTCCCCCCGGGACGCATGCCTGTAAAAGAGTAGTGAACTCACCTTTATTTCGCTCGGTAAGGCTTATGTGTTTTATGAGCTGAAGTGGTCAACCACGTCCTATTATGGTTACCATAGGTTCCTTAGTGTGTATGAATGCAAACACATAAGTTCTACACGTATCTAACATATAGCATGTAAAATATTATAATACATATACACACATGCATGCAAAGTGTCGCTATTCGAATAGCGTCAACCTTTTCCTCACAAATCACATAATAAATCTTGTCACAAAAATTCAGCTTTTAAGTGCATTTTGAGACATTTTGCGATGCGTTAATCGGGACCGTTCAGGCACCGGATAGTTCCTGAAGAATTACAGAACATTTCAATCGAACCAGAGACCATTTTATTAAATTTTGGAGTCTAACTCTTTACCAAAAAGTTAAAAAAAATCTTTTACTAAGCAGCAATCAGATTCGTCACTTTCTGACTGCAGCTCACGGAAAGTTCATTTAAAGATCATCGGTTATCTGATTGACGTAATTCTAGTTGAAGATTCACAACGACACCAAAGGCTATCTACAGTATAAATTTCATGGTCTAACTCTGATTATACACCAAGTTATCACTCCAAACATAACACTAAAAATCTGCAAAAAAAACGCAGCTTTAGTTACTGAAACGAAATAAATTATTTAAAATAGTAAACGGCGTCCAAAAATCACGATTCCAGCGCCATTAGAAGCGTATTTCGAAATAGAACGTTATAGAATCGAGAAAATCAAATTTTCGTTAAGTTATGACCTAGTTACAGCCAACTGAAGTTGGCTGATATGATTAGACAGAAGCTGTTTTTCAGTTCTTGGCATTCAAACGCAAGTTATAACGGTTCCGTTAACATGTTTAGCAAACAACAACGACAATTATACTTTACTTGCAACAGGTTATCATCATATCCTCAAAACTCATGTAAAGACGGACATAAACGCAGGCAAGGTACGAACACTAATAACCTACAACTAAAACCCTAGTGGCTTAACCAAACTCAAGATCCAATATAACATCAACAAATGTGAATTTATGCTAACTCTATGTCATATGTAGTCCGCAAAACAACAATTGTTACTATCATAACAGAAAACGCAGCCATGACACGTACCCTTATATCATGAATGAAAACTTTAACATTCCATATCAAGTCCCCAAACTCATACGATGAAACTACATACAATTATCTAACAATCAAATCCACAATAACACCATATATATCGACCATCATCAATGGAATGTAAAAAACTCAGCCTTAATCACAGTATTTTAACCACATAAATCATAAATAATCACTTCTATTTACGACAAGAAGCATAAAACTAATTACCGAGCAATGAAGGAGATTGGTTAAGCCTAGATGTCGACGACGTGGGGTCCTTGGATTCCGGGTTTGCGCCAACAGTGAAGGAGAAGAATACGAAGTCGCAGATTGTGAATTTTGGTTAGGGTTTGAGAAGTTATCGAAAACAAAACATGCAGGTTACGTAATATAACAATAGTGGGCTGTTAGGCTTGGAGGGAGTTGGCTTTGGGCCGATTGGAAAAAAACTAAGGGAACATGATGTTGCAACATTACGAAACAAGGGCTGAACATGATATTGGCTTTTGATTATTTTTTTTTTATATATTATCCTAACTCAATAGTCATTACGTATATGCATGCATCAATGGTCAATATAGATATGCATGCATACGTGATATACAGGAAAAGGATTTGGTGTTATCACAATTATTATTATTATTATTATTATTATTATTATTATTATTATTATTATTATTATTATTATCTAACAATTACTAATGTATAAAGTGTAAGTCATGACTAAAAAAAAATTATTATTATTATTATTATTAGAAGCCATGATTCGAACCTCAAGAGTTTCGTGTTACGTGGGTTATATCATGGTTCAAACGGTTCGGGTCGGTTCAGCATGATATGGATTTGGTTCGAATTCTTGTTCAATTAATATAAATTTGCTAGGTATAAAATTAACTTATCATACAAAATAAACATATGAATGAATTTATAAATGCGGAACAAGCGGTGGTTTTTACCTCAAAATCACGGGTTGTCATAACATTCTTAAAACTGCTTTCAGAACAAGGTACATGCATTATGAATTTACAGTCATGCCTTTTGGTTTAACCAATGCCGCAACTGCATTTATGGACATGATGAACATGATATGTAAACCATGCCTGGACAAATTCATAATTGTCTTTATAGATGATATTCTAATTTACTCTAAGAGTAAGGAAGATCACGTAGAGCATCTGCATATACTCCTTTCATTGCTAAGGAAGTAAAAGCTTTATGCAAAATTCTCAAAATGTGAATTCTGGTTACAAGAAGAACAATTCCTCGGGCATCTGGTAAACCACGAAGGAACTCATGTGGATCCCACAAAGATCGAAGCAATTACCAAATGGAAGGTCCCAGAATCACCAACGGAAATAAGAAGTTTTCTGGGATTGGCAGGATATTATAGACGTTTTATTCAAGATTTTTCTAGAATAGTCATTCCATTAACCAAGCTAACTTGCAAATCAGTTAAGTTTGAATGGGGACGAAAGCAGAAAGAAGCATTCAGGATTTTGACGCAAAAGTTAACCAACGCACTAATACTTGCTTTGCCAGAAGGGACAGAAGATTTCATCGTTTATTGTGATACGTCTAAGTTAGGATATGGATGTGTGCTGATGCAACATAAAAAAGTAATTGCTTATGCCTCTAGACAACTTAAGAAGCATGAAGAAAATTATACTACACATGATCTAGAATTAGGAGCAATAATTTTTGCCCTTAAGATTTGGAGACACTATCTTTACGGTAGTAAGTTTGTGTTATTCACAGATCATAAGAGTTTAAGATATGTCTTTGGACAAAAGGAATTAAACATGAGACAGAGGCGATGGATGGAAATCCTTAGTGATTATGATTGTGATGTCCAGTATCATGCAGGAAAAGCTAACGTAGTAGCTGATGCTTTAAGTTGAAAGTATCATGAGAAGCCAAAAAGAATACGCTCTCTTAGACTAAACCTGCAGATAGATCTAAATGAGCAAATTAAACAGACACAGGAAACAACAATCAAGTACGATGCTGAAGGATTAAAAGGAATGCTGAAGGAATTAGAGGAAGGAACATATGGAATTTGGAGATATCATAAGGAAAGGATTTGGATTCCTATCCAAGGAGACCTACGAAATCGAATTTTGGAGGAAGCCCATAAGACTAAATATACAATGCATCCTGGAAGTGATAAGATGTATAAAAGATTTAAGAAAGAATTTCTGGTGGATAGGAATGAAGAAGGATGTATCAAGCTACGTTGCTAAATGTCTAACTTGTTCACAGGTTAAAGCTGAACATCAGAAACCTTCAGGGCTGTTGCAACAATTAGAAATACCAATTTGGAAATGGGAATTGATAACAATAGACTTTGTTACCAAACTACCCAGGACACGAAAAGGTAATGGTACAATCTGGGTGGTTGTAGACAGGTTAACCAAATCTGCTCATTTCTTACCAATGAAGGAAACGTTCAGTATGGAACAGTTAGCTAAATTATATGTAAATGAAATAGTTTCATTACATGGAATTCCTTTATCCATTGTATCTGACAGGGACGGCCGATTTACCTCCCATTTTTGGACAACTTTCCAAAAAGCAATGGGAACAAGACTAAATCTGAGTGCAGCATATCATCCTCAAACAGGCGGTCAAAGTGAAAAGACAATCCAAACAATGGAAGATATGCTTAGAACCTGTGTAATTGATTTCGGAGGAAATTGGGATGAACATTTACCTTTGATAGAGTTTTCCTACAACAACAGTTATCTTACCAGCATCAATGCTGCACCATTTGAAGCACTCTATGGACGAAAATGCCAAACACCAGTATGTTGGGCAGAAATTGGAGAAAAGCAACTACCAGGTCCTGAAATCATGCAAGAAACAACTGACAAGATCATTCAAGTCAAGGAAAGACTGAAAGCGGCACGAGATCGTCAAAAGAGTTATGCAGATAACAGACGCAAACCTTTGGAATTTCAAGTTGGAGATAAAGTGCTATTAAAAGTCTCACCATGGAAAGGAGTTGTAAGATTCGGTAAGAAAGGAAAACTAAGCCCAAGGTATGTTGGACCTTTTAAGATTATCAAACGAATAGGGCCAGTAGCTTATCAGCTACAATTACCAGAGGAAATGACAGGAATACATGATGTATTGCATGTATGTAATCTCAAGAAATGATTAGCAGATGAATCATTGGTGATACCTCTTCAAGATATAGTGGTAAATGAGAAGCTTAAGTTTGTAGAGAAACCCATTCGATTGAAGATAGAAAGATCAAGAATCTCAAACACAAGAGATTAGTTCTGATCAAAGTAAAATGGGATTCCAAGAGAGGACCGGAATACAAATGGGAGCTCGAGTCAGAAATGCAAAGGAAATATCCACACCTATTTCAATGAATCTCGAGGACGAGATTTAAAACAAGGTGGGGAGGATGTAACAACTCTCCAAAACACCCTAAAACGAGCCGTAAACGCAAAACCGGACACGCACAACAAGACCCGACGCGAAAAACAAAGAAATCTGATCCGGGCGTCCCAGGCGCCACGCGCCAGGATCCCTGACATCTCCCGCGACGCGCGGGAGACGTTCAGGTGACATGTCACCGTTTGGCGCCATGTGGCAACCCTAGCTCGTTACGCGGTTGACTTAGCCCTAGCTAGGTGTCTCAGGTGCCACGCAAGAGAGGTCCAGGCATGGGACTGAAATCGTCGCTCACTTTCGATCCTCTGAATCAATCGTATACTCTCTGAATCTCCGTTTCTCTGAACAACACCCCCTAAACCCCTAAACCTGCGAAACGCTGCCCGCTGTAAGTATTTTAACCCCCGATCACTAATTAACTATCCTACCCGATTTAGGACCAACGCATGTCAAGGCTCTGCCAGACTAAGTTCGTTGGAGTCCTATCTTGTGTTGTATGGACACCCTACCCGATCGATCTAGAATCGCCAACGCATGTCTATGCTCTGCCTGACTAAGCTCGTTGGAGTTCTGTCGTGTGTTGTATGGTCAAAGTGACTTGGGTTAATTTGCTAACACGTGTGCATTGTATGTTTTAATAGAAATTCCAGGAAGTAATCAGGAATTATCACCAGAAAGGCCGTAGGACCACATAAGTTTTCAATGTGAGTCGTTCTCTTTTTCTCAACTGCTTTTACAAAACCTCAAATGTTTTTCAGTTATACTTACAGAAGTCTCTGTATTCTACAATTACTTCCGGTATGTGAGGTTTTGTATACATTACTTGATAAGCGTCACCATTGGACAACGGGTTAGCCAATGAGTGATATGACCATAGTCACGGATCCGGTCGAGTGACAAATACTGAATGAGTAATTGGGTAGATATAAACATTGTAATCGCTCTTAGAACTGTAAGGTATAATATTATGTCATTTTATAAAATGGAATAAACTCGCCAGTATTTTTTGCTGATAAAATATTTTTAAAATGCGTTTTAGGTAACTTAATGTGAAGCTATAAGAAGCCAGCTATGGAGCACTGAAGGCTTAAAGGAAGTGGCTATAAAGTTACCTAAATAAAAGTTTATATTACACCAACTAGATTTTATCCCTATAAAGATGTTATAAAACATGGTTTTCATCCCATTTGTTTAATATAAAAGTTTTGTGTTTTGAAACTCTGAAATTTATTTCCTAACTACGATCCTGATGCTTTAATTCCGCTGCCAAAATTAATAAACACCAGTACCACCTGTCTACGGTTCTCGTGGCTCCCGCTCCCAGGGTAGGGGTCGAGGGTTGCGACACACGTAGGACCTCCTACGTACGGATCATCCTCCTGCGCCTGGAACCATTTTGCTAGTTTTTCGATGATTTGGAGATGAAGACGGATGAATCTAGGTGAGATCTCTTGACATGTTGTTCCATAATGAAAAATGAATATGTGAGAAGATATTGAGAACTTTTCGACCATTAAATCTCTTTGAGATAAGAAAATCGAAGCTTTTAGACCGAATTCTTCAAATCCAAGGGTATACACATGTAGATATCATCCTCTGAGCTCTGATACCACTTGTAGGACCGGTTTGACATGTATACCACTTTATTAAACTTGATGTAAACACGTATGAATATCAAATTCAATAAAAGTGCGTAATCCAATTATAAAAGTAATGAACACGGGGATTTCATAATATATCTTTCTGATTAAAATTCGGCAGCAATTCGTTACACATTGATCCTTTTACATTAGCTCTCCAAAGCAAATTTCCAAAAGTTATGAGTTCATGTGCATGAGCCTCCTATACATAGGCGTTAGAGCCATGCGCAACACTCATGGGCACGGACCACTCATATGCACATAGGAATCTTGCGTGCATATGAGGCCCTATTACATTTCAAACTTAAACTTAAACGATCTAGCTACCTATACATATAGACGCATGCAATAGACATAAGTACACTAATAGTTACTTGTATCAGTGTCAATATCCATTTACGTATGTGCGTTTCATATTTCGATTGTTATCATGAATACCAATAGTGTAATGAATCAAACCGATATCAATTGAATTTCCACCGTGTAACACAAGAAAATCCCACTAGTCTTTCAAATTCCCAAATATACCATCCTATTAAATGGTAGGAAAGCGTAAATTAAATTTTGGGTTTTTCTAATAATAACTTTACATGTAAAAAAATAAATTAACAAATATTTTCAAACATTATGATATCCAGACTTCATTTACTTTCCTCTTATTAGATTAATCTTATTTTTTTAACATCCTCGATTCCAAATTATACAAATTGCTTGCTGAAAATAATATATATATATTTTTACTGGTAACTAGGGTTCTAAAGTCTCTGGATGTACTTCAGAGATCGAACTCACGCATTTTAACTTGACCCAGAGTCAGGCCTCTGAACAAAACTACAAAGATAAGCTCCGTATGAAGACTCGTTGAGAGGAAAGAACTAAAAAACAACAAAGCTGCAGGACTCGTTTAGAGAATGCAAGCCTCTAAATGAGTATCTATTAAAGAGGCCGCCCAAAGTTACATACAATGATCAACTTATCTTTGGACAACTGCACCCTCTGCTCCTGACTACTCCAGAGACCAAGTCTTTATAGTACAAGTAGATTATTGTGAAATGTAGAATTGTTGGAACCAAAGGTAAGTTTTCATGAGATTTCAGCTCTCTTATGAATACTTAGGACAAACCTTCATAGAAGACATGTCAGCTGACAAAACCTATGAAGATTCAGGCATACAAGTCGTCAAGACCTCAAAGAAGAAATATTTTGTGGGTCCCAAACCATGCTGTCGTATTAGACCTCAGACAGAAGATGAATTTGCAACCAAGAATTTCCTCATTAATAAACTAATTATAATAATAAGGGTTCACACTTTATAGAGTAAAATGTATGGATAGTCCTTGTGGTTTACCAATATTTCACCTTTAGTCCGCCACCTTTATGAAATTTCAAGTATATTTCCTATGGCTTGCTTGGCTGTTACTCGAATAGTCCCTGAACTGGATGACTACTAGTTTTTCGAGTTAAATCTATTTAAATTTACAAAAAATACTCACTTTATTATAAAAATGAAGTAAAATAAATAAACTATATAAATGGGACCCACTTAATATTAAAATCGTATAGAATGTATGTAGGTCCCACGCTCATCCCTCTTTGTTGTCTTTGTCATCTCCCCCACCCCTGTTTTCTTCACTTTGTTTGCCTTAATACACAACACCACAATCGTCCTTTTTCATCAAAACACTATCGTCAACTTTATCTCCAATCCCAAAGCATTAGTTTCTCCCTACCATCCCTAATGTTTCTCAAACTAGCTTCTCACCGCCTCATCACCATCCTATTTCTGTCCCTATTTAGACTCATGAAGTTAATACGCCCTTTGCTTGAAGTTTTAAATGGCCCTACATTGATTGGTAAATTTACGGTAAATTACATACTTGAATTGATCTCTGATTTTTTTTATTCTAAATCACTGCTTTTCAAAACAGAATTATCAGTGGTAGGGATTAAAACATGGTGTTGATGTTGTTTACAAAACGAGTGTCGTTTTCATGGCTGAGGTTGGAGGGTTACCACAGGAGTTCACTGGACTGATTATGATGAGCGGAGAAGGTGACTCGTCACCAGAAGTTTTAGATGGATAAGAGGGGGGACGATGCGTGTGGTTGTTCTGGTGGAGGGTGGTTTATTTACTATTGGTGTTTTTTATCACTTAATAACCATTGAATTGCATGTTAAACCTTTTAAAATAAATAAAAAAATTTGTTTTATATAAATATTAGTTTTGCTCACCAACTTATGTTGACCCAAAATATGTTTACACGTGATACAGGTGAATAGTGGTTTGCTTTATCAATGTTTAGAATTAGTTATAGTTGTTAGCAGTCACTATCAAACCCTGACCAACAAAGATGCTCAGAGGTTTGACATTCTGTATAAATAGAACAGTACATTGTACTGTTCCATCCATCTATCAAAAGATCATTTTACGCATTTCCTTCCAATCATCTTTCTTACATTATGTACTAACAAACTATCATTGGCCTGAGGAGGAGTTTGTGATTCACATGCAAAACTTATAAGTTTGAAAGCATGATGGTAAAATCATTCTTCCATTAGTTGTGATATAAAGTTTTCTTTCCGCTGCAAATTCACTCTGTTTTATCTTCATTCATAAAAACCATCTTTAAAACAATCACAACTAGTTAAACTCAGATCCTAACAATTGGTATTAGAGCTTGGCCAATCAAGATTTGATTTAAATATCAATTTGATTTGAAAGTTCAGCTCTCCCTGCTAATTAGTTTGTATGTTTTCATTGGAAAACAGAGTTTAATTACGTTTAAAGTTTTTAAAACAAAATATTTTTAAACAATCAGAATGTCTCAAAACACACAGGATTCCAATACTGGATCCATGTTTAAACCTCCGATGCTTGTTAGGAACGAGTATTACATATGGAAACGTCAGATGATTCACATTTTAGCTCAGCAAAACACTAATTGCTGGAGGTCCGCTGTATTTGGACCACATGTTCCTTTGGTTCCAAATACATAGGAGCCTGCAAAACAAGTGCCAAAAAATCCTGAAAATTACTCCGAGCAGGATTTCCAGAAAATAGAGTTAGATGCAAAGGAGTTTAGCATTGTTGCTTCTGCCTTGCATAACGAAATCTATGCTAGACTGCTCCACTGCAATAGTGCAAAGGAGTTATGGGATGCCTTGAAAGAGCAATTCGGTGGGACTGAGGAAGTGATTGAAAACAATAGAGAAGTATTAAATCAACAATACGAAACTTTTTTTTCATGTCAAAGGAGAGTTTCTAACCCAATAGTTCGAGCGATTTAGCTGTCTCATAAGTGAGCTTAAGCAGGTTAACGTGGAATTTCCTAATTCGACTGTCAATAGTCGTTTCTTACGATCGTTACCAAATAAGTGGGATACTATAGCTTTCGTGTCAAGAACTTCTGTCGGGTTTAAAGAAATGAATCTTACCCAACTTCATGGTAGACTTCTCACATATGAGAGAGAGTTGAACCAGAAAAAGAAGTTGCAAGAATCAGGCAAAGTTGCTGATGGTTATACTTTTAGTAACACAACACTTCTAGGCCAAGAAGAGGGTTCTGGCAGTGGAAAGGATCATAGTTATGATCATTTTATTGATATAACTTCTAGAAGAAACTTCAACTCTGATTCTTACTCACCCAACTATGCTTTCACTGCTAGTGGGGAAAGCCAAACCTCTGATAATCTATCCTTTGAGTTGAATGATCTTCAACACTTCGAACCATCTGATTTGGAGGAGATGGACATTTTGCACCAACTCGCTTTATTTAGTGTTAGAGCTAGCAAATTTTATAAGAGAACTGGTAGGAAATTCCCAGGGTTGCATGGGGGGTTGAAGGTTTGGTTGGATAAATAAAATATCAAGTGCTATAAGTGTAATAGACTAAGACACTTTGCCAGAGAATGCAGATCTCAAACATCTGGACCTATTGTAACACATCCTGGCCCTAGATCACAACACACACAAAGTACTTCTCATTATTCCCAATATACCCCTGCTACTCGAATGCAAAGCACTGCTCACTTTGCACACCTTGTTGCCACTATTCCTATGCACTATGTTCAATCCACTGTTCCACAAGTTCAATACCTCAAGTACCACCTCCTCAAGTGCATGTGCAATCTGCACCTCGTGTCACTCAAGTTACTCAAACCACTATCCGGCATGGGTTAATCAACAAAGCTTTTTAACACAAGGTTTTGTTGATTAGAGTAGCTTGCCTGAGGAATTAACTGATGAAAACTTTGCTCTAGTAGCTAAAAATGATTTTGAAAATGATTTTTGCTTTATGGCTCTAAACACAATAGTTGAGGGTGATGAATATGTGGAAGAAGTGTCTAAATCTGATGAGTTTGAAGTTCATGATGAAACAGTCGTTACAAAAGAGAATGTTAATGAAGATGTGAAATCTCTATGTGATCCATGGGATACCAGTGTGTGTGAAGGTGATTGTGACTGTGCCATGATGGCTGCTGCTAAGGTATCACCTCAGATCCTTAAAGATCTATGTTCTAAAAATTGCATAATAGCTTTTGCTAACATACAAAAGGTGAATGAAAATCTTAGAAATAAAATTTTAGAAGATGAATTAAATTTTTAAAAAACTCACAAAAGAGTTGAAAATAAAATTGATGAACAAAGATTCTGAAATCAGCAGTCTAAAACATGAGGCAAGCATAACCAAAGATCAACTCCAAACTATGATAGAGAAATATCAAGTTTGCAAAACGGAGTTTGAATCTACCCAAATCACTTGTGAAAAGTGGGTAGAATCTTGAAAAGGTTATGAGGTCATGCTTGAAAATTAGATCAAAAGTAAAATAAAATTTGGCATAGGTTTTAGGAAAAATGACCAAGTTTCAGAAAATGTTACTGTAAATGAATCTGGGGTGGTTGAAATTATGTCAACAAATTTGGCTGGAGAAGAGATCAAAGTCACTGATAAAAATGGAAACAAAATCATTTTAGAAAAACATGAGGGATGCTCAACTTTTGATCAAGTTGAAGAATATCAATTTAAACTCATATGGTCTGATTAGTGTGACATTCTTGAAAACTTCAAGCCAATGGACTTTTCAACCATTGATGGTGTCAAAGCACCAAAAGCAAGAGTGATTCCCATTAAAGATCTTCCAGCAGATGATATCATCTGCTGAAAGGAAGTCTGAGAATGGAAAGAAGAAAGAAAAGGTCAAAAACCTGTTTTGTGATTTTTGTGAGAAAATAAATCATGTTACTGAAAACTGTTTTCTTTTAAAAGCATATGATATCAACAAAACAAGTATAATACCTAATTCTTCAAAATGTATCATTTGTGGGAAAGCAAACCACAAAACTCAAGAGTGTGTTTATCTTCAAACCTTTGACATCAAGGTAAAAGAAATTAAATCAAAAGCTCTTGAGAAACAATGTTCAAGCTCTGTTAGAAATAAATCTAAGCAGACCTTTGAACCTGTTGAAACATCTGTTACAAAAGCTTTGAACAAAACCTCTGTTCCCAGAGAGGTACAAGTTACAGATGCACCACCTGTAAACAGGTATCCAAGGGGATATGGCCAACCTATTTATCAAAAGGTTCCTATTAGTTATGAGGGTTACAAAAAGCCCTCAAAGCCAAGAGTCAATAGGCATCCTCATGGTTACCAACATCTGACAGGAAATGGTTCACAACAGTGGTTACAAAGATCAAATTAAACCATTGTCCATATTCCTGAATTTGAGATTGGACAATCTGTGACCCCATCCAAAGCCATTTTGGCTTTGCAGACCCACCTAAACTAATTGTTTACATATGTGCAGGGAGCTTCTACTTGCGTTGATAGTTTATGGTATGTAGATAGTGGAGGTCCTATGCACATGACAGGATGTAGAGCCCTTCTCAAGGATTTCATGGCACATGGAGGGGGTGATATATCCTTTGGTAACAATTCAAAAAGGAAGGTGTTAGGGTCAGGGACTGTTTAGGCTGGGAAACTCAAATTTGAACATGTTAATCTCATTGATAATCTAAAATTTAACTTACTGGGTGTCTCACAAATGAGTGACAAAGGATATGGATCCTTCTTTACAAAGAAAACATATCAAATTATAGGACCAGAAGTTGTTAAAAAGATCGATCAAATCATTGCTGAGAGTAAAGCACAACTTGTTGCTCATAGGAGTGGCAATGTGTATGTGGTGGATATGTTGAAAGATAATCCATTGTCCAATGTATGCCTGTTCTCAGTTGCTTCTAGCAAAGAGACAGTTATGGCATAGAAGACTTTGACACACAAATCTGAAAACTATCACCACTCGAAGCAACTCACTTGTGAAGAACATTGTGTTTCCTGTTTAAAAGGCAAACAACATAAAAGTTCTTACAAGTCCATTGAAGAGTCCAAAACAACCCAGTGCTTACAATTGTTGCACATGGACTTGTTTTGCCCTGTAAAAAATCATGAGTCTTAGAAAGAAAAGATATTATCTTGTCATTGTTGATGATTTTTCAATGTTTACATGGACATTTTTCATGCACTCGAAAGATGAAACTACTGGCATTTTGCAAAATTTTGTAAAACAAGTTGAAAAGCAATTTTACCTTCCAGTAAAAAATTTTAGGAGTGACAATGGGACAAAATTTAGGAATATGGAGTTGGATGCCTTCTGTGAGTCAAAAGGGATTGTTAGACAGTATAGCATCCCAAGAAATCAGAACAAAATGGGGTGGTTGAAAGGAAAAATAGGACTTTAATTGAATCTATAAGAACAATGCTTGCAGACTCAGGTTTACCCTTGTCTTTTTGGGCAAAGACTGTAAACACTGCTTGCTATGTACATAACAGAGTTTTGATCAATCCCAGGCATCAAAAGACTACCTACCAAATTCTTTATAAAATCAGACCTCTTATCTCATATTTCAAACTCTTTGGTTGCCCATGTTTCATTTTAAACTTAAAAGATTCAATCTCAAAGTTTGCAGCCAAAGTAGATTGTGGTTATTTTCTAGGATACTCAACCACTGCTAAAGCCCACAGATTTTTTAACTCTAGGACCAACTGTGTTGAAGAAACTTTGAATGTAAAGTTCAATGAACTTTCTTCATTAAAAATCCCATCAAATCCTGCTGAACTTTTTGATCTAAATAAATTTACATTTGAAGATGTGTCTATCAAGACTAATCAGCAGGTACATCACAATCTTCCCATCAAGATCATGGATATGACAATGTGCTTCCACAATTCAAAGTCAATCCATTCATCAAAGGAGTAGATGTTAATAACAACTGTGAAAACTTTGCCACTGCTGGCTCAACAATTGTTGATCACCAAACCTCTGCCAGCTCACAAAACCAAACCACTGTTGATAAAAGTCCACACTCTATGAACAAAAGTCAACACAATATCACATTCATTCCTCTTATACCTCCACCACCATTCCAAACAAATGTTGGCACTTCAAATTTGCCAATAGATGTTAGCTCAGATGATTCCCATCTACAGCCTTCACCTCAAAATGCCATCATTCCATATAAGGGAGATCTTGTCTTTCTTAAAAGTCATCCATTTGATCAAGTTATTGGCAACATCAATGGGGGAGTTCTCACAAGAAGCCAATCCCAAAACATTTGTCTTTTTGATGGCTTTCTATCTCTCACACAACCTTTCAAGTACCAAGAGGCACTAAAAGAAAATAGTTGGGTAGAAGCCATGCAAGAAGAGCTCCTACAATTCAAAAGACAACAGGTATGGAAACTTGTACCACTGCCAAAGGATGTATGTCCAATTGGCACAAAGTGGGTCTTCAAAAACAAAACTGATGAAAGGGGTATTGTTGTCAAGAACAAAGCAAGGCTCGTAGTTCAAGGCTACAGACAAGAAGAAGGCATTGACTATGATGAAACCTTTGCTCCTGTTGCAAGGTTAGAAGCCATCAGATTGTTCTTAGCTTTTGCTGCCAACCACAGAATCAAAGTATTTCAAATGGATATCAAAAGTGCCTTCTTGTATGGAAAGATCAAAGAAGAGGTGTATGTTTGTCAACCTCCTGGATTTGAAGATGCATTTTATCCTGATCATGTCCACAAGCTCAAAAAAGCTTTGCATGGCCTGAAGCAAGCACCCAGAGCCTTGTATGAAACTCTTTCCACTTTTCTCTTATCCATTGGTTTCAAAAGAGCTAAATTGATAAAACGTTATTTTTAAAATGGAGAGGAAAAGATTTGATACTTGTCCAAATTTATGTGGATGACATCATTTTTGGATCCACATGCACTGCCATGTGTGAAGAGTTTAGAAAACTCATGGAAGCGGAATTTGAAATGAGTGCAATGGGTGAGCTCCAATGTTTTCTTGGTTTCAAGTAAAATAGTTACACAATGGTACATTCATTCATCAAAGCAAGTATGTCAAAGAACTGCTCACAAAATTTGATATGAATGATTGTAAACCATGTAGCACACCCATGGCAACCTCAAAGCTTGTCACTGTTGAAGACAAAGATGACTTGGTTGATCAAACTCTTTACAGAAGTATGATTGGGTCTTTATTATACCTAACTGCTTCAAGGACAAATATCATGTTTGCAACATGTGTTTGTGCCAGATCCCAGTCAGCACCTAGAAAGTCTAATCTTATTGCTGTGAAGAGGATATTCAGATGCATAAAAGGTGCTCCCACACTTGGTATCTAGTATCCTGCTAATGGAAACATTGAGCTTTCAGGTTACTCAGACAGTGATTTTGCTGGTTGCCACACCACAAGGAAGTCAACATCAGGCGGAGTTCAGTTCCTAGGTGATTGCCTAGTATCTTGGCAAAGCAAAAAGTAAGTTGTAGTATCCACATCCACTGCTGAGGCATAATACATTGCCGCTGCAATTTGCACTACTCAACTCTTGTGGCTTCAAAACCAACTGATGGATTTTGGTGTAACTACTTTAAAGAATCCTCTTAAGTTTGATAGTCAAGCAGTTGAAAACATCATTAAATATCCAGTGTCTCACTCCACAACAAACCACATTGACATCAGACATCACTTTGTGAGAGATTGCTATGAAAAAGGTTTAATTTCTCTGCATCATGCTCCAACTGAAGATCAACTGGCAGTTGTTCTAACAAAAGCATTAGATACATCCATATTTGAAAGTTTGATC
The DNA here is from genome assembly GCA_947069175.1 of Scalesia atractyloides. Lineage (NCBI taxonomy): Eukaryota > Viridiplantae > Streptophyta > Magnoliopsida > Asterales > Asteraceae > Scalesia > Scalesia atractyloides. The sequence goes on from CAMTDV010000030.1 coordinate 39,346,418, forward strand.
TCTAGGATAGGTATGCTAAACATGGAATAAAAACATTCTTATGAGTTCCATGTGTAAGTAGCAATAAAATGTTTTAAGAAAATCAAAAATTCATCCTTAAAAATAGTTCAAAATTGAAATTTTCAATAAATCTCAAAAGTTTGTTGTATCCATTGCTTATTTGAAACCACTGATGGGCTCTTTTAAATCTATCCACTATAAAAGTGTATCCTCTGTTTGGTTAAACCATTGTGTTGACCTTATCCACTAATAGCTATCCACTGATAGTGCAAAATCAAAACACTGTTCCCATCCATTGTTGACACACAACAGTGGTTCCCAACAACACCTGTCTTCCTTTCACTATCAGAGGATACACGTGGGCAGATGCTAGCCGTCAGATCTTTGCCATGTCATCATCATTTTTTCACTTTATAAAACCATGTTTTATTCCAATCAGAGGTTTTCACTCTGCCGTATCGAATTCAAAATTCCAAAAGCGGTTTTATCTCAAAATCTTCTTCTTCTTCACAACTTTCTTCACTTAAAATCTTCACCATGACGCTCATTATTAAAACTCAACACAACTACACCCCAATCCTTGACGAAACTGACTCAAATAGACAATATCATGCATTGATCAAAGTCTTAAAAGAGTCAAAATACAAGGATATCATGGAAGTTATAGCCCCAATTTATCAAGATGCTTTACGACAATTCTGGGCGAATGCTGAGGTTCACTCCACAAAGAAGAAACCTTATGCCATTGTTACCACTGTGGGCAAAACATTGCTTCAAATTAGCCCAGCTTCGATTTCAGAGGTTTTTGGTTTGAATGACCCAACTCATGCTACTTCTTTTCCCATCCACTGCTGAAATGAGGTTTTTCTTCCATACTTTGTTGACTTGTTTGTCTGCCAAGACAACTGCTTTTAATGAGATACTTTTAAACATGCAATACTTGTGCTAGGCCATTTTGACAAAATCTGACTTGGTATTGTTCAATGACTTGGTAGCAAACATTGGCAACATTAAAAATGGCAAAGCTTTTCTAATGCATCCAAGGCTTTTAAGTGTTTATCTTCAAAACAAAGTTGGTGATGATGTTAAACAAGGTGTTGTGACTTCTCATGGCAGCCTAACACATGAAATTTTTATATGCATCACCAACCAATCAAAAGTTTCAAAAACACAAGTAGAGGGGGCTGAGCAAATTTTAGATGCACAAACATCACAAGCTTAACCCACTGCTACTAAGCCCACTGCTCCTGGTGATCCAAGTACTACAACCAGTGCTTTGAAACCCACACTAGCAATTTCCAAAAAGAAACCAAAAACAAAATCCAAAAAGCCCACCAAACCCAAAACCAAAAAGGGTCCTCTGGAAGATGAGATCCTAGAGGTTAACCAAGTGACAGCACCAAAGTCACTTGAAAACACTGCTGCTACTTCCTCACAGCAGATGATAGAAAGATCTCAACCAATAAGCAACCTCCTCTTGAATCCTCACAAAAGGATCAAGTTGCAAGCATAGGGACACCTCATTATGAAGCTCTAGATCCACTTGTTTCTATCTTCCATAGCCCCTCTCCCAGGGCAATGTCGCTTTCAACACCACAACCCTCACCAACAAATATACCACCCACCATTTTACCCCTGTTGAATGCAATTAACATGGATCCGACAAATATCAGTTCCTCTCAATCACACATCACAGAGAGTTTTCCTCTACATGTGGCTGAGTCTGATACTAATGTCTTTGTTATCCCATCAACAGTTGAGGAGGCTATATCCCTTGGGTTACATGTAACCCTTGGTGATTTTTCAAGTGGAGCAATCACTACAATTGCAGAACATCCTGTTGCTCAATTGGACAGTGGTTACATTCTTAAGTCTCTTTTGAAGGCAACAACTGTTTGAGGCTACTAAGGTAACCTCTGTTCCAGTTGGAGGTCCCCAGAACCAAGAAAAAGAGGCATCTAGTTTCAATGATATGGGATTCATTTCAATTGAGAATCCAGATCCAACCACCACTGGTAGGAGTTCAGATGATCCTATTAAATTAGGTGATGAACTAAGATATAAAGAATTGACGGAGAGAGTCTCAAATTGTGACAACTGTGAAAAATCCCGGTAAACTTTGATCGGTACAAGTTCGTGGTAACCGGATGAGATATGTGTATCATGATATTGTTATGATTATGTGTGATACCCATGACGAAACAGGTTCACCTTAATTGGTCCTAAACGTTAAGCATGATTAAAACAATAATTGCGCGTAAACTTTGCAACCTTGTATGACTTGTGCGCTATACAGAGTAATTGTTATTATGTCTCGGAGGAATTCGAGAGCACGTCATGGTAATCATGACACTATTAAGGACCAACGATGCGAGGTTGGTGTCCTTAGCCTTGAACAATGTGTTAAACGGAGACTTGACGTTTAACAGCACATTAAACCTTTGATGTTGATTATCAGGTTATCGGTAACATCATTTAGGATTTCGAGTTCCAGAAACAACTTAGTTTTGTGCCATAGACTGTGAAATAAGGTTTGAAAATAATCAAAGCCCGGGCACGCAAAACGAAGCAGCTCCCGGTCGGGGAAACACTTTCGTTCCGAGCATAACATAAGGCAACCAAATGTGCAAGGAACGATCGATCAAGCTTAAAAACACTTAAACGAACGTCATACGAGACTTTTATGATTAAAACGTAACCATGCTCGGGTTTCGAGACGGTTATGCCCAATTTTTAAAACCGAGACTGTTGACAGTAAGAACGCGAAAAACGGAGCCCGTTTTGCAAATCGAGAACGCGTCCGGGACCCGAAAACGAACCTAAACGCAAACGGAAGATAAACATAATCTTTTAACACGAAACAACGAAGCAGGAGGTGGCCCACATGGACCCCCCATATATATATTTTATTTTTTAATTTTTCATTTTATTTCCATTAAATTCAAATAAAAATCCTCCTTTCTCTCAAAATCTACCATAAACTCAGGAAGATCCAGCTGATTATCATCTTAACAACCCCAAATCAAAGGTATAAACCTTGGGTTTTATGGTTTTGATCATGTTTTCTTGATTATACGCGATTTCTAGCCGAAAAACTCATTTTAATCCAAGATTTTTGAAGGTTTAAACATGTTTATGGGTTGAATAAGAACACCTTGGTATTTCCCTGGTGTTATATGGCAGCCATGATCACAAATAATTGGGGTTTGATACCCTAATCAACACCTATTCGACAAAAATTGCTTAACTATTCGATTAACCGAAAAACAACGAAATAAAGCTTGATTGATCTAAGTTCTTGCATATTTGGATTGTACTTGATGTGTAGGTATTGAATATAGCTCCTACACCCTTCTGGACTCACAAGAAGCGCTTGGAAACGAAGCTTTCGCTAGGTATATCATCCGAAAACCGAAACTAGGAATCTTGTTTTAGCTATAACTTGGTCCATGATACTTAGATTGAGCTGAAATTTGGTGTTGTGATGTAGGGCATTGTCAGGAAGGTCCACGTAAAAGTTTAGAATTTGTGGAATTTTGTACGATTTTTGGTGAATTTTTAAGGAAAAATTATCAAACGAATTCAATAAATCACCAAATTTTACAGAGACACTAAAGAACATATGAGGAATGTTCTGGGAAAATTCAGAGTCCATTGGTTGAGTTTTAATTTGGGTTAAAAATCCGTGTTTTTTGCGAGTTTTCGGTAGCCGGGAACGCACCGAAACGAAATCGAAAAAATCTCAAAATTTTGTAAAAGGTGTTCTAGAATTTTTTTGGAATATTTGAACCGCTGATGCTAATTATTTGATTAAATAGTGGTTTATAAATAATTATTAAAATAGTTAAAATGCCACAATAAATTTCCAAAAATTTTCCTCAAAATCTACAGATTTTTATTGAATTATATAAAAATTTAAAGATTTTTATTCATATTATAGATTAAATGGGAATTTATAGAATTAAAAATGAGTTATTTTAAATCAATTTCGGCGGGTTACCGTATAACAAACCTGTTGGAACTGGGAACTGACCTGACCCGGCAAATAATATAATTGGAACACCGGGAGAATTTCGGGAGATTCCTGGGCAAATTGGGCACTATGGGTGTGTCCTAAGACAGTTCGGGAGAATTCCCGATGGTGAAAATGGAAACTCAAATTTGGGCAACTTGGACTCCCCAAACACTCAAACTCCCTTGATGAAAAGTTAATCATTCATAAATAACCATATGTTAGCATTATTGGTATTCCCGTACCATTATCCGAACACGTTAAACTACTGAGTTTGGCTGGCACGCGAATCGGTGCCTGGAAGCCAAACTGAAAACTAATACTACCCTGACATCCATCACCATACCAGTGTCCTATAGACTCAATCCGGAGTAAAAACTCCTGACCTGATCCAAGTTATAACCATTACCAATTTAGATACTGATTTGAGTCCATACTTGCATGGGGGTTATTAAAATTGATCCATTTGCTTGATCACTCTTGTGTGGAGATCATTACTCGCACTGTGAGTTTCACTTCCTCACTTTTGAATTGTTTTACTGCTTTCTGGGGACTTGCATGTTACAAATTGTGTTGATTACATCAACTTGGGAGTGAGCTTCACTCCACTACTTTTAAATTGTGTTACTATTTTCTAAAGTGATTTGCATGTTATAAAACTGTGTTAATTGCACCAACTTGGGACGATGTGAATTACCTAACTCACGGATACCCCCCATTACAAGTGATTAATATGAGCTGTGGGCAGTGGATAGTACTATTGGTCCGACAAACCCAGTTGAGGCCGGAGGGTACGATGCCCGACCACAAGCAACTGCACTCGTCCAACTTCTGGGTATGTGTTAGGCATAACTACCCGGGGCGTTGAACTGCACGTGACGCAGTTGGTGGACCGGGAGTGTCTGGGTGACACGACCCGGGGTAAATAGTCAGGTTTCACTTGTACTCGCGTGAAACTCCATCGGGCAGTCTGTGACTAATAGTATGACCAGTGCAATTAAACTTGTGAATCCATATTGTTACACAACAACTAAACCAATGAACTCACGCAGCGTTTAGCTGACCCTTTTTAAAACTAATATGCATTTCAGGTAACTTGAGACTGGTGTGATCCGTGTATGTTGTTTAAGACATGTTTGTAGGCGAACCCTGATATAGACGCATGTGGCTTAAAAGACTTATGTGGTTCATGGGAACACGCAGTTGTAACATACATGTAGTATGTAATCAACATTTTGTAAGTAATAAAATGTAATGTCTTTATAAACAATGTTCTTGTACCAGAAGTGTCTGTTGCATCCCGTATTTTTCCTTCCGCTGCAAGTCGGGGTGTGACACAAATATTGAAGCATCTGTTGCTGACATCAAAAATATGATGCAACAGATGTTACAATCATCAAAAAGTCAATCCTCTGCTCCAATACAAAACACTGCTAAGTATGACAGCACCTGTATCCTCTGCTTCAACAACAAAGACAACATGTTGATCTTCAACATGAACAACACATGCATATGTTCAGAAATATGGTTGATGCAAGATATCAAGATACACTTGCAGACATCAAAGCCATTAAAGTTCACTTACTTCAAACCACTGGCACTTCTCATCTTACAATTATTCTTGTTGAAACAGATGATGCCAAAAAGGGGGAGAAAGAAAAGGAGGTGTTAAAATTAAAGCTTGATCCTAAAGCCAAACTAGTAGTGGAAATCCCCAAGCCAGATGGTACAAAGAAAATTGATGAAACTCTCAACCTCTTTGCTGAGGAAAAGCAAAAGAGAAAAGAGAGGTTGGAAACTAAAGGTGCACAGAGCTTTGAAAAAGAAAAGATTGCTCAGATGGAAAAGGAAGATCTTGGTACTTCAAAGCAAAGAAGAAAGTCAACCCGAAAGGTTAACCAACCAACATCCACCCCTTCCAAAATCACTGACAAATCTAAAAGCACACCAAAATCATCATCACCACCAGCAGATGTTATAACACCTGTTGTGTCAACAATTGTTGTTACAACAGTGGTTACAACAGATGCTACTTCAACCACTGCCATGATCACTTTCCCAACTACCACTCATCAAATACCTACTCCCATAAGAATTCCTACACAACCACCATCACCCAAACTCATTTTCAAAAGAAGCAAGATGACAAATGTTATAGATGATGAAAATATTATTCCTTCACCACTTCCATTATCTTCACAACCACTTATCACAGCATCTATTTCCCTTCCAACATCTACATAATCATAAACCATTGTGAAACCACCAACAGGGCTTCCTCTTACCACTCAGTTTCCACTGGATCTACCTGTTGTAAGGAAGAGATCAAATCCTTCTATTCTGAAGAAGATCCAGAAAAGAGAGATTTCCCATCTCTACAAGGATATCCTAAGCCCAAAAACATTGATGAATATCTTCAATTGAAGGCAAAGCAGAGGATGTCACCAAGAGGGATAAAAAGGGAAGAAGTGGTAGAAAAGTTCAGAACTACATGCAATATCAACTAAGCAAGGTCAGAAGGCTTGAAGACTTCTCTAAAGACCTATGCAAGAGGCTATCTGAAAAGGATGATGAAAGTTTGAGAAAGGATTACATAGATCACATCATGGAAAACAAACAGTATAAGGCAACAAGAGCACAATTCAAAGACTAGTCTGTGAGTGATCTCAAACAAGAAGTCGAAAGAATGAAAGAGATGCTGAAAGATCCAAGCAAAAAGCCTACTCCTTTAGACTGGAATAAGTTCAAAAAGAATGTGCCTGACAAAGCCTTGAAACTCAAAAGAATGAAGGAAGAGCTGGTTGCTGCAAATTATGGTTCAAAGAATCAGATTACCAGGTGGTCAGAGGTTAAGGTAGTGGATGCCTACAAAGGTTTAGAAGAGCTGAGAAAAAGAGATCCATCAGTGCCAAAGAAACCAGATTACTCAGCAGAGGTTATAGTTCATTAGACCCAACCTTTACAAAAATCTTCTTCAACATCTGCCCATGCCATCCTTGCCTTAAATCAAAGAAAAAGGCAAAGAGAGATGTCTGAGGAAAATAAGAAAAGGTTTGAACATACCTTCATCAAAGAGGGCATCATGAATCAAGCCCAATTCCATATTGATGATGCAAGTGACATGTTAAAATAGACTTTATCCAAGATTGCTCATCACATACAACCATCATTCTCAACAATAAAGAGCCATCCTAGAAAGCTATCTGATCCAAAATTCTAAAGTGGAAGGTTGACAAAAACACCCATGAATTGACTCTGCTCAAATCAAATGGCGATGCTACCAAGATAAGAAAGGAGGATGCATATGGGCTCTGTGCAGAAGCCCTCCAAGATCTAATGAATCTGGAGCTTGAAAAGGATGAAGATGATATTGAGTCTCTTAACTTTGAATTACAGATCAAAGGCAAATACGAGAACTCATGTTGAGAAATAAAGATCAACAATAAATATGTGTTTTGGCATCATCTGTTCTAGGGGGAGATTGTTGGGATTAAACCCTATCAAAAGAACAGATGATATAAAGCCAAAACTACATCAGATGATTGATCCAGAATAACAAAGGTTTCAAACCTCTTATGCAAGCCACCGATCCAAGATAACTCTGCTTTACAAGATCTGTTGATACAAGCTCTGCTATGTGATCGCTGATGAAGACCAACAGATGATAGGGTCATCAGTGTTTCTACTTTATTAATGTAACAGTGTCTGTAATAGCAGTGGTTAGCTTTATCAATGTTTAGAGTTAGTTATAGTTGTTAGCAGTCACTATCAAACCCTGACGTCAGCAAAGATGCTCAGAGGTTTGACATTCTGTATAAATAGAACAGTACATTGTACTATTCCATCCATCTATCAAAAGATCATATTACGCATTTCCTTCCAATAATCTTTCTTACATTCTGTACTAACAAACTATCATTGGGCTGAGGGGGAGTTTGTGATTCACATGCAAAACTTATAAGTTTGAAAGCATGGTGATAAAAGCATTCTTCCATTAGTCGTGATATAAAGTTTTCTTTCCGCTGCAAATTAACTCTGTTTTATCTTCATTCATAAACCATTTTCTAAAACAATCACAACTAGTTAAACTTAGATCTTAACACTGATCACCTAATCTGTTGCGGGTCGGGGTGTGACACCACTTCCAATCGACAATTCACCAACATGGAACATGCAATCACCACAACCTCAACACACACCTCCACCCGTTTAAATTTCGGGTCTTTATATGTACTCACCCACGTTTGGTCAATACATGTCTTGACCCTTGTCTCCCGTGTCTCTTTATTCTCCTATGTCTCCACCTGATACCTAAACCGTATTACCCAATACCCAACCCGATCCGGAAACCGAAAACCGTGAAACGTCATCCTCACGGAGACATCGTAGAAAGCAACCCAACGAGGGTCGAATAAAAAAGAGTCAGGACAAGTGGACGATGAAAGAGGAGTTAATCTTGGAACGAGCTTGGGTCGAAATATCCGCAGACCCCACCGTTGGTAACATTTTTTATAGTTTTTGTTTACTTATTTTATTGTATATTACATGTTTAGAATTTTAGTTAGTTATATAATTTTATTTACTTAAAAAAGTTAAAAAGTTTAAAGTGTAAAATTTTTGAAATTCTTTAAAAAATTAAAGTATATATATTTTTTAAAAATGTTTCAAAAAATATATAACAGTTATAAATGTTAATGTAGGTAATGATCAAGAGACGACAGTTTTCATGAGGTGGATCAAAGAAAAGTTTTTTGCCGCCATGAACCGTGAAGCCTATCGTTAACATGATTCATTCTTGTGAAAGTGATCGTCAATGAGGTTGAAATGTAACAACATCAATAGCATAGTCAACCGCCATAATAACAATAAAAATAGACCGAGCGGTTCAAGCGACGCAGACGTCATATTTGCCGCCCTCGACGAGTTCAGAGCAACATACGGTTGCGCATTTACCATGGTGAGGTGCTTAAAAAATCGCTAATGTGGTATCTTTTGCCACTGGTCAAAACCGGTGGATCGTCAAAGCGCTCCAAGACTAGTTCAGGTATGCGTGAGCCACACTTGTCCGCATGTGCATCCGATGCTCGTTCTTAGCTAGACCTAAATGACACCAACCTCGACTTAGGCTTTGAGGAACCACAAGAATTGCCACGCCCTCCAGGTGGAGACAAAACCAAGGCCGCAAACGCAAGAACAGGATCTAGAGGCAAATCCACTTCTACAACAACAACAAATACCAAAGGTGGATCGAGTCGCTCTTCCAAGTTAGACGAGACACTTACTTGAATTCTATCGCTATTGAAACAAGAGATCCAGTTGCAAAGAGTAGGCAAAAGTCGGCTGACATTCAGTTCCTCAAAGATCCGATTCCACCTCATTTATCTGAGGAGGAAGGATCTGATGATCATCGAAATGGAGAAGCAAGCCATTCGCGCGAAATATCTAAATAAGTAGACCTTTGTTGTGTCTTAAATTTATGGTTTTTTTACGATGTTATGTCTCTTTTAAAAAATACTGTGTCTTTCTTCTAAGAATATGATGTTTTTTGTAATGTAGATTTAACTAATATGTTATGTCTTTTTTTATAAAATGTTATGTTTTTATATATTTATTTCTTTAAATGACAAAAGTAATAAAATTAAAAGTAAAAAAATAGCTAATCAGGTAATGATTGAATAAGCTCCATCCCATACCATGTGAATAGTTTAGGGTCTATCTTTAGATAATTTCTTTTCATGTATTGTTCTTCTTATGATACAATGTAAATTGGTGATCAAAAGATTGAGCTGAAGATGGAGAAAGAAGAAGTACTCCAAAGAAGAAGAGTAATCTCAAAATCGTTTGCTAGTTTTCTTATTTTGTTAATGGTTGTTAAATAAAGAGATTAGACTAATGCAAGTAAGTGTCACTCTCATACTTCGCCATTATTATGAATAACCCTCTCCACTACTACTTTATACCTAACATATTATCTGATAGAAATAGGGGCTGAGTTATAGTACAAAGTGATTTAAACATAAGTTACTATAGAGTGACAGTTGTCTAAAAAAGATTCAAGTGAGAAGAATAATTTTGTCAAAGAGAATAAAAAGATTATGCACATTCAAGTCACATGCTATTTCCCCTCATTTTTTAAAACGTTCGTAACTTTTTTATACGTCATTTGTTTTTTTTTAAATACACCATAAAATCGATCGTTTTTTATCTTTAACATGAGTATCATATTGTTATACTTTAAAAAATAATTCAAAACCCAGTTGTGTATTACACAATGAACATAACATAAAACATAATGAGAAAACTCAATTATGTATTACACAATTGTTATAACGTAAAACATAAAGAGTATCAAACTAAAAACACAATTGAAAGTAGACCAAAAACACAATCGATTACAACAGATAAAAGACACAATGGACAGTAGACTAAGCACAATAAGTATCAAACTAAAAACATATTTAATGACAACAGATAAAAGACACAATGGACAACATACTAAAATACAATGGACAACATACTAAAACACAATGAACAATTGATTAAAACACAATGCGCAACAAAACAAAAAACACAATGGACAACAGATTAAAACACAATTGATAGAATAATAAACACAATGACTAGGACCTATAACACAATGTATAGAAAACCCAAATATAACACTATTTTCATTGTGTCATATATAGTATTATAGGTTCTGATAAAAACGCAATGGACGTAACCCAAATTAACACTGTGTTGTAAGTTTTGATAATAATACAATGGAGTTAAATGCTTGGTTGGTCCATGTGGTTTACAAATATTGCAGACTTGGTCCTAGTGGTTTAATAATTACACACTTGATCCTGGTGGTTGTAAATTTTGCACTCGAGTGATCCTTATCAGTAACTTATGTTAAATTTCTTAGTTAAGTATGTGTGAAATGTCTAAATTACTCCTAACCAATTAAAAAAATAATAAAGATATAAAGATGGGTGACCACTCATCTTCTTCCGCTCTCTCTTTCTCTCTCAAATCCACAACCACCTGCAACTTAAACCCACCACCACCTCCACCTCCACCTTCAGTTTCATCGTCAACCCACAACCACCACCTCCACCGTAACCTTCAAGCCACCATAACCTCCATCTCCACCACCACGACCCCACCGTCACCTTCAGCCCACCACCCCAACCTCCACCGCCAACACCACCCCAACCGCCACCACTCGAACCAAATACCAAAACTTCAAAGACACCACCACCCAAATTCTCCAATTCTGTCTTCACCATTCACACCCACATATTAAAACCCCATATTTTCATATTACAATTCCATTCTTTCCCCTTTCTCATACCCTCCAAACAATAATAAACAAAAAAAATAGCGAGAAACTCGTTCAAAAAGCCATCAATAGTCTCGGGAAAGGCTTTGATCTAACATCTGATTTCCGGTTAAAGATTGCAAAGGCAAGGACCGGTTAGTCGTACTAAACGAAAGCGAAAACGAGCTTCGTGTGCACGGGTTTGGCTCGTTTAAAGGCGTGTCTCCGGATATTAAATACGATAAAGGCGATCGGGTTCGGTTTCAATCTGATATTGTTGACTTTAACCACGTAAGTTGACAGTTTTGAATTTGAAAAAAAAAAACAAGAATGGTTAGTTAATTAGTTGGTGTAGTTTGAAAGTATCATGAAAGACATTAGTTGGTTACTTCATTATGTTGCAGGTGGAGATTGGGGTGGTGGGCTGAACGTGACGGTGGGGGTTGTGGTGGTGGAGGTGGAGGTTGTGGTGGCTTGAAGGTGACGGTGAAGGTGGTGGTTGTGGGTTAACAATGAAACTGAAGGTGGAGGTGAATTTAAGTTGCAGGTGGTGATGGATTTGAGAGAGAAAGAGAGATGGGAAGAAGATGAAGGCCACCCATCTTTATATTTTTTTAATTGGTTAGGGGTAATTTAGACATTTCACACATACTTAACTAAGAAATTTAACACAGGTTACTGATAAGGATCACCCGAGTGCAAAATTTACAACCACCGGGATCAAGCGTGTAATTATTAAACCACTAGGATCAAATCTGCAACATTTGCAAATCACAGGGACCAAGCAAGCATTTAACTCTAATACAATGTATAGAAACCTCAGTAAAAAACGTAAGGACCAAAACACAGTTGAAATACACAATGACTAGAATCTTTAACACAATACAAAGAAAACCCAGTAAAAATGAAATTTGTTATTTTATTTTTATATAACAATATCATACTCATATTAAAGATAATTTTTTTTGTTATTATGGTGATTTGTTTTTTAAAAAAAAATGTCGTATGAAAAAATTAAGGACATTTTAAATTGATGGGGGGAATTGACATGTGTAGAGAGAAAGTCAATAGATATGAGATTCGTTTTATGTCTTTCATTATTTTCTTTTCTGTGAAATTAATTTCAGCTCTTCAAATATAAGATCACTGGATTAAAATCATTCTTATAATATTTATTTATTGTTCTTTGTATTTGTTCCTAATTTGTAAAAATAGAATTCGAAGAGCATCTACTCTTTTGTCCTTTTATGTATGCTTACATGGTTATACTTTACGTACACACACTCGTCTCTATACCATCCTTCAACGATTCCATCGTTGATACATTCCTTCTCACTGGACCAAAAAACATCATATCTTTAATAGTTGATTATTTTGTTGAAAACTATATTTGAAATGATTAGTTGGTATGTTTTATAATTTATAAAATAGGCGGCCTATGCATATTTTACGGGTTGGACCCTGGAGGTTTATCATTATTTTTCTTTATTTTAATTTATGTTATCATACTTGTGTTATTTGGTTTTTTGTTTTCTATGACCAAATTATCACATTAATTTTGATGAAATATTTAATTAACATCAAATATATTTATTCTCTTCTGGGCAGATCATATACCATGTCACGTAACAACGATAAAAAGAATACGTGTAACAAAGTTTTTTTTTTTTTGACTTTAGAAAATATTTACTTGAAATTAAAAAACAATCTTTGCTAATTGCTGCTATCCATACCTTCTTATAATAAAAACAGAAACTTTATTAAAATATTGTAGTGTTGATGATTAAGTTGTAGGATGTGAAAGTTGAATTGGGTGGGGATATTATTTTGAATTAAATGCAAGCCACCAACGTCTAACGGTCCTTCATAAATGCCCATACCCAGAAACCAAGCAACGATCAAGATGTAGACGGTGGTGGTGGTGACCATTAATGTCTTCAATTAAAACTTGTACAATTCATTAACACTATTTTCTAATTTGATTTCTACGTTTTTGTGAACTATAATTGTGTATATATATATAGGTAAGGTTCATGTGAGAACCACCTTTATTGTGAGAACCGTGAGAACCACCTTTATTGCAAAATAAAATCTAAAAAAAATCAAAAAAACACTCAAATTTTTTTTTAATATTTTTTTAATAAAAATCGTTATATTTCGTTAAAAAAAACTTTTTTTTTCGAGTAACAGTTATCCATGCACATGTGCATATGTATCATAACTTCGACAAATTCAGTAATATGTTATCACTAGTAGACAATTGCACTTTAATTTACAATACCATCCATAAAACACTCAATTTTACATTAAATGCACATGTGCATTATTATGTATAACAATTATATACCGTGTGTTTTGGTACAAAAAGTTTGTGATTTTGAATGATGAAGTAGACTCATATACATGTTTTTTGGTTAGTTATATTTAGTGGTTGATGGGTTCATTATAGTTGTCACTTTATGATATAATATGTTGATTGTATGGTAAAAACCGTGTTGATATACATGTAATAAAGTGAAAATATTGGTATTGGTATTGTATTATAAATGGTAAGATGTAATGGTATTGTATTATGGATGGTAGAAGGTAATGGAAGTGTATTATGGATGGTATGATAGATGAAAGAGAAAGTGTATTCAAAGTAGTGTACCAAAACACCTTATTTCATGTTGATACATATAGATGCACATGTGCATTTCTTATATTCGTAACGTAAAAAGTAGTGTATTACACATGGTAGTGTAAATATAAGTACAATTGTCTAATGTTTGTAATGTATTACGTAATTTGTTAAAGAAATGATGAAAATGCACATGTGCATGATAGTGTATTATGGATGGTATGATAGATGAAAGAGAAAATGTATTCAAATTAGTGTATCAAAACACCTTATTTCATATTGATATTATAGATACACATCTGCATTGCTGATATTGGTAACGTAAAAAGTAGTGTGTTTACACATGGTAGTGTAAATGAAAGTACAATTGTCTAATGTTTATAATGTATTATGGAATTTGTCAAATAAATGACGAAAATGCACATGTGCATGGATAGTTGGTACTCAAAAAAAAATTTTTTTTGAATTTTTTTATTGTTGAGTAAATATAGTGACTTTTTCAAAAAAAATATTAATAAAAACAAAAAAATTGGTTTTTTTGGATTTTTTAGGTATTACTGTTTGTGTTCACACTGGTTCTCGCGGTTCTCGCAATAAAGGGTGGTTCCTAACGGATCCTTGTCCTATATATATATATATATATATATATATATATGATCTGGTTCAAGAGAAAACCACCCCTAGTTGCGAGAACCATGAGAACTCCTTCCATCCAATAGAACTTTAACACATTACCTATATTCAAATTAAATTAAAAGGGCAATATAGTCTTTTACTTTAGAGGTCATATCATTTCTCTCTCTTCTTTTTTAAAAGTCATATTAATTTTTTTTCTTTCTTTTTCTCTCCCCTTTTCTTTTACAATAGAATATTCTTATTTTTTCTTATATTTTTCTTTTTCTTATTTTTACATTTATAAAAGGAAACAGAGATTAAAAAAATATATTAATTCATTGTACTCAATATATAAAAAAAGTTTTTGTAAAAAAACGTTTTTTGAAAAAAAAATTTCGTAAAAAGAAAAACTTGTAAAAAACGGGGTGTAAAAAAACGGCGTGTAAATACGGAGCTAAAAAACGAGCCGTAAAAAAAGCGGGGCGTAAAAAACGACGCGCAAAAACGGGGCGTATAAAAGCGGCGCGTAAAAAAACTATGGGAAAAACAGGCGTAAAAACGGCGCGTAAAAAAACCGGGGCATAAAAAACTGGATGTAAAAAACGCGCGTAAGTAAAACGGGGGCGTAAAAAACGGCGTGCAAAAACGGAACGTAAAAATCAGGCCATAAAAAACAACGCGTAAAAAAGCGGGGTGTAAAAACAGCACGTAAAAACGGGGCGTATAAAAACGACGCGTAAAAAACGAACGTAAAAACGGCGCGTAAAAACGGGGAGTATAAAAACGGCGCGTAAAAAAAACCGGTGGCGTAAAAAACTGGATGTAAAAAACGGCACGTAAATAAAAACGGGGCGTAAAAAACGGCGCGTAAAAAACTTGAAGTAAAAAGGGCATGTAAAAATGTTTTTTTGTAAAAAAAAATATTGAATTTTTTTTTGTTAAAAAATCTGATTTTAAAATGTTTTTAATAAAAAAATCTGATTTTAATAAAAAAACAATTAATATGATAAAACAAAAAAATAATAAAAAACAATAAATGTAAAAAGACAAAAAAACAAATTTACGAAACTACATTTTTAACATTAAAATATTAAAAACATAATAAAACAAAAAGGATTTAATATTAGTTTTAATTACTTTTAATCTTATCCATCAATCTCCAAAGATTCAATTGTTAGAGAGTGGTTCTCACGGTTCTATCATCTGGAGGTGGTTCTCTTTTTATATATATATATAGGGGATGAGTAAAATGAGAACCACCTTCAGTTGTGAGAACCGTAGGAATCAATATAAACCATTGATCAAAAGTGTTTTAATAGATGAGATTAAAAGACAATAAAGTAGTTATAATCATTCTGCTTTAGTTAATGAGTTTTTGTTTTTAATGGGATAAGGGTAAATTGGTATTTTTATAAAAATCTTTAATGATTGATAATTAAAGTTGTAATCATTGTGTTTTAAAATGGTTGTGATTTAATTAAATATTATTTTGAATCATGGAGTAATTTTTTTTACGTAGGGGTTCAAACATTTTTTGCACGCCGGTTTTAAACATTTTTATGCGCGGGTTCAAACTTTTTTTACGCCCGGTTTTAAACTTTTTTTACGCGTCGGTTTAGAACTTTTTTTACGAGCGGTTTTAAACTTTTTTAACGTGCCGGTTTAAAATTCTATTTGCGCGCCGGTTTTAAACTTTTTTTACGCGCGGGTTAAAACTTTTTTATGCGCCGGTTTAAAACTTTTTTTACACGCTGGTAAAAAACATTTTTTACGCGCGGGTTTAAACTTCTTTTACACTCCGGTATAAAACTTTACGCGCGGGTTTAATTTTTTTTTACGCACGGGTTTAAACTTTTTTTACGCTCGGTTTTAAACTTTGTTTACGCTCGGTTTTAAACTTTTTTACGCACCGTTTTAAACCTTTTTTTTACATGCCGGTTTTAAACTTTTTTTACGCGTTGTTTTAAACCTTTTTATGCGTCGGTTTAGAATTTTTTTTACGCACCGGTATAAAGCTTTTTTACACGCAATTTTAAACTTTTTTTATGCGCCGGTGTAAAGCTTTTTTTACGCGTGGTTTTAAATTTTTTAGGCGTCAGTATAAAACTTTTTTTACGCGCCCGATTTTAACTTTAATATGATTTGATTAATTTTGATTTATCTAATTTGATTAATTTAATATGATTTGATTAATTTTGATTTTTTTAATGTGATTAAGACTTTAAAAGAGAGATGATTAATAGAAAAGTCTGATAAGACTTTAAAGAGATAGAGAGAGAGTAGATATGACATTTTGAGTAAATTACTAAAATAATTTTTAAGATTTAAAATAATAATGGATAGGTGGCATGATCTGAATGGTGGAGAGTGGTTCTCGCAACTGAGGTTGGTTCTCCCTTGAACCGAATCCTATACATATATATACATGTATATATGTATATATATATGTATATATGAACCGAATCCTATACATATATATACATGTATATATATATATATATATAGAGAGAGAGAGAGAGAGAGAAAGAGAGAGAGAAAGTGTAAAATACAATACGGCTTAACGTACGAATCGTACGACAACGTGCGGAATTTTTACAATATAACGTGCGTGATTTTTTGAAAGTTCCAGCCGTCGTCATGACGACTTGAATTTGGTTCTAATTGTCACACCCCGACCCGCAGCGGAAAAGGTGATCGGGGCATAATTGGGTTATCATCAAAGCTCATGACATTTATTATATGTTTCATATTCATTAATACAATTTAATGGAAATTTACAATAAATGATACAACATGTTCTAACTATCAGTCTAAGCTTCTTGGTTCTCTTCTAAGGCATATCCTATGTTTTCCTTGCTTCAACCTGTCCACCTGTATCATGTGTAAAAAGGTTTTTGGATCAACATAATGTTGGCGAGTGAATCCTATGGAAAAACATTTGAACAAGTTTATCCAATTGATTATAAATAATGTGCATACCACATATGAGTAAATGTAGATGTAAATTTATTCACACAACACATAATATTGAATATTGAACACACAAACACCAAATGATTGTTTTGAGGCACGCGTTGTTCGACTCGTCTCCCACGAGGAACTGATGGGCCTAATGAATGAGTTTTGAGGCACGCGTTGTTCTTACGAACTGATGGGCTAATGTATGAGTTTTGAGGCACGCGTTGTTCTTACGAACTGATGGGCCTAATGAAATGAGTTTTAAGGCACGCGTTGTTCTCGTCTCTCACGAGGAATTGATGGGCCTAATGAATGAGTTTTAAGGCACGCGTTGTTCTCGTCTCCCACGAGGAACTGATGGGCCTAAATAATTTGCATACAACTTTGACAATATGAAATACATCACAACCAATAATAGTTACATTCTAATTTAGTTCATAAAATGGTATAGCACGAATTTGCATAAAATAATTAGTTTAAGCGACACATGATACACCCCAAAACATGAATAAAAAGGGGAGTTTGTAAGAATTCACTCACATTGGGTGCGTTCGGTTGATGACGTTGAATGCACGCGAAGTGGTTTTAACCACGAGTGAGATTAAACCTAGATAAATCGCATTACGGTTTGGTAAGTAAACGGGTTTTATTAATCTATTTTAGTAGGATTGTTGGGTGTATTTTTGTGAGTTTGAGGCTATTTTCTAACCTTAAAAATGTTATTTTTAAGTATTTATAATTGATTTTTAATTAAAATAATTAAATAAAAATAATAAAAAAATATTTTATTTTTGCTACAGTTGACTTTGACCGTTTGACTTTGACTGACGTTGACCGGTTCGGAAGGCATATTATTGTGCGCTGGGTGAGGCTCGAACCCGAGACCTCCCGTACGCGTGCACGCAGCTCTACCAACTGAGCTACGTGTCTAACCCGTCATATATCTGATTTTAATTACATATATACATTAATTAGAATTAAACAGAAATCCCTTTATTTTAAAAATGAATTAAATCTAGCGAACCGGTGCGCTCCACAGGTCTCGAACCCGGGACCTGTGGGTTAGCGGACACACAGTCCACCGCTGGACTGTGTGTCTCACTTGGTTATAAACTCGGTTATCAATATACTTAACATATACTTAAATCAACCCGGTTCAGTTTGCTGAAAAAGGAATTTTTATCAAGGCAGCGTGTGAGGGACAATACTCGAACTCGTGACCTTAGCGTTAAAAGTGCACACAGTCCACCGCTGGACTGTGTGTCTAACCCGGTAAATAACTTGATTTTAATTATACTTAACCATCACCGAAACGTCGTCTTCTTCACTGGTTTTAACCGGAAGTGACGACTGACTGGATCGAAAAGTTGATTCAGGTTCCTTTAGCGTTTTATGATCAATTACAGACGAGATAAAAGTAAAAAGGAAAGGAATTTGGCGTGAAAAGTACCGGCTGTTTCTCCTCTGTTTTCCGGCAGAACTCCGGTGGCAGCAAGTTCTTCCGGCGATGAGTGTCTTGCAGCAGAGAGTCTTCCGAAAGCTTACAAAGGTTGTGGGTGACCTCGGTAAAAGGTTAGGGGGTTCAGTAAAGCTCAGAGATTACTGATACGGTTTTCCGGCGAAGTATAAATTATTTTCGACGAGTGAGTTTTCGCCGAGAAAGGGTGCGATTTGAGTGTGAAATGTTTCCGGCGAGTTGTGGGTGAATTTATAGGGTAGTATCGAGATGAATGGGGTCTGAATTCGGTCTCAATTCGAAGTTAGCCGTTCTCCGGCGGTTACAGCTGATGTCGCGGGTTCAGACGTCGGTTATAACCGTTGTGAGAGTTAAGACTTCGGTTATTTTGAGCGGAAACGTAAATAAACGGCGAAGTCGTCGGGATTTCCGACGACTGCTAATTGGGCGGAAAATTGACGAATTTGACTTCCGAACATTAATACTTGAATTAATTGTTTCCTGTTATTAACATAAAATCAAAGCGGCGGAGCGGTTGTTCGGTTGAGTGATAGTTGTTTGGTTTGAACCGGTACAGACCCGAGTTCGAAACCCGGCATGAGTAAAACATTTTTATTTTGTTATTTTTAACAGATTTTCAAAAACTAAATACATATCCCCGCATAATAATTGATTACGTATCGTTTAAAATTATTTTGGGCATTTAATTCGCAACAAAAAATTTGACTGACTGTTCGGTTGATAAACGGAACGGGTTTGGTAAATCCGTTTGTGACGGATGTTACACTAATTGGGTTCAAGTTTCTTTTCGTTCAATTCTAATTGGCCATTGTTCGGTCAATTTCATCGAATGGGAGTCAAATTCATCGTTGATTTTGAAAAGTTTCATAAAAAACGCCGACCTGAAATAAAAACGGTAGAACAGAGGATGAAGATGACAAAGCTGACCGTAGAACATAGGATGAATTTCGTCTAATTCGTTTCAATTTTCTTTTTGTTTCAGTGCATATTGGCCATTGTTCGGTCAATTTCATCGAAATTGTGTTCAAATTCATCTTTGATTTTGAAAATTTTCATCAAAATGACGACAGACCGTAGAAAAAATAATCCCACATGTGTAAAAAATAATCCCTCATGTAAAAAAATAATCCCTCATGTGTAAAAAAAAATCCCGCATGTGTAAAGGAAAAATCCCGCATGTTGTATATGAGTCTCATACGTTAGCGTACGTTAAGAGATATTGTATGTTAACCGCCCTCTATATATATATATATATATATATATATATAATTAATTTTTAGGGGCAATTATATATATTCCTTATAAACTTCATATATACCCAAGCCAAAATTTTATTTACATATATCCCTTTCTTAAAAACTAAAAATAACAAATATACCCAATTTATTAATAATGGTTAGAGAATGACTATTTTACCCTTTTTATTAAACCATAAAAATCTCAAATTTATCTTTTCGATTTTAACTAGCAACGGTTTTCTTTAATCCTTTTGTTTTCGTTTTTTTTTCTTTTCGTTATCGGTTTCTATTTTTTTTTTTACAACAATCAAATGTAAAAACAAGTTTTTGAAGACTCCTTCCCGAATGAGAGTTAGGAATTTGGAAGATAAATCATGAAACACATATAATTTCAGTTTCTTGCAGAACAAAACTACAATCAACTTCAAATCCATTGATATCTTTTTTGTTAACGACTAAACAAAAATACTTTAGTATGAATCACCATTTCAAGAATCTGAGACAAATCCTTTTTGCGCATAGCTTTTTTCGCTGCTTACCAATACAGGAAACTTGAGGCACAGATGATTTAAAAAAATCTTGTTTCTCGAAAATTGATAAACATCTACTTGAGTTAACTAGTATGTAGTGCTTCTTTACGAAATGAAATATGGGCCAGTTTCAGTAATGGAATCGCGATCGCGTTAATCGAGATTTCAATTGAAATTTTACCGATAGTTTTTTGGATAGATCGGAATCAATCAGCATTAGGTGAACATTTTCCTGAAACTTCATGCTTTCCGGCTTCAAATCTCTGTAAACGATGGTTAAATTGTGTAGATACTCCAATCCCTAAACCAAATTTCATTTGGAAAAAGAAACAGCAACGGGAGGGAATAGAAAGGCTGCGTGAGAGTGCAGTAGGAGGGAAGTAGCGTTTTAAAAGGGTATTTGTGTCATTTTACTATAAAAAGGAGAAATATGTAATTTATTTTTTGGGTTGTGTAAATATGTAATTAAGGTTTGAAATAGGGGGATATATGTACGCAATTATTTATGCTAGTTATGTTATGCTGTGTGTTATGTATGTTTATGTTTTATATGTAGTTGAATTCTCGCTCAAACGCTCGCTCGCTCACGCACCTCGCTTTATCGCACTATTATGTAACGCAACGCTTAACGCCTCACTAAATATCCCTAATTTATAACACCATAAGAAATAGTTTTTTTTTAACGGCCAACAGAATCAATCCCAAACGTTCTCGGGACATCCACTGGATCAAACGGAGTACTCCGATAATAACCCTAGTCCACCATTAATTCCGGGGAAAACCCAGTACCCCACCCGCCCGTAAGCGCGACAATGAAATTACTGGTAAAACCCGTTTGGCTTAATAATCGAACCCAAGTTTCCCTATCATTACCTACCAATATCTCACTCTGTACCAAATGAGAGTTGAACCTGTATCTCCACAAATAAACGCAAGTTTTCCATCACTTGATCTAGTGATTATTGGCACTAAAGAAATAGTATTTTTATCTTTTGTGTTTTTTTCACTTTTTTTCCCTTTCAAAGTGTGTATAGATATTAATTTATAACACCTTAAGTAATGGTGCTTTTTTATTTTTACCTTTTTTTCACTTCTTTTTCCTTTTTCATAGTAAACTAGATGGAAGCATCCGCCGCGATGCGGCTGAGCGCTTAGAAATTAAGACGTCACATACACAAATAAAGCATAAACGCTAGGTTCAAAACACCCATAAAGTGTTAATCAGCGGTACGACGTTTGTGTGTATAAACGAACTCCATAACTTATGACATGTCGAAACTACCATCTACATGACAAAAGAACACAATTGGGAAGTCAGATTTGGCTAAGCATCACTATCATACGAATCAGAAAGCCGAGCTTCATTTGATGATTATGAAGAGGAGTGTGACTTGTATCATGATCTTGTGGAGGCGCCTGAGGCGATACCAATTATCTCGCTTATCAGGTTCCCCCTATTGATATACATAGATCAAATACATTCGAGTGCATATTCTTCGCAACATACTCCGCAACCTTACTACCACCGTGTCCGTCATACACCCCAAAGAAGCCCTAATATCATAGCTAAAAAATCATTAGGCAAGTCGAACGAACCCAACACATTTTATCACGTTTCGGAAGCACCCAAACACATTTTATCAAGTGTTCATGCTTTTCAAAAAGAAAAAAAATGAAGTGTTGATGACAAATGAAAATTTGTAATTGTCAAATGAACCCAATCATATAAGATTAAAAAAAATAAGAATTATGTGTCTATACACTTACCTTCCAAAATATAATCCAATTTTTTTTAAAAATCACCCAAAGCCAAAAATACAACCTAAATAAGCTAAAACTTGTTGCTTATTTATAGTTTGTAATGTTATGATTTCCAATTTTTTTTAACAAAATTTGATTTTTTATAATTTGCTACAAAGGTTAAAATGAATTTAGTTTTTATTAGTTTTTTTTTTGTTATTTTTCGGATTTGGTCGTCATTCGCTTGATACTTGGCATGTTGCTTGGAGGTTACATTTGGTCTCTTCGGTTTTCTTTTACCCTAGGCTTTCTAATAAACGTCGTTGTAAATTCAATGTTGTCTACGTTTTGCGTCACATGAATCACTTGTTTTTAGAAATTCTTGTTTTTATTATACGAATTTTATCAGTTTTGGATGTCGTTCTGTTGCACGCCCTACAACATCACGATCTTTCGCCCCCACACTACAACACGTGGGGTTAAGACTAATTACAACTAATTTACTTCACATCTATATAAATATAAATATATTATAGTTATTTATATATAAATGTTTGTTTATTTAATTTATCATCAAATTCCTTTGGGATTATTTTAAGAGCTTTCACATCCCTTACATCAAATAATCCTATAATTACACTAAAAAAATTACATTTTTTCCCACTCATTTCAATTAAATAATCCTTTCTAATACCTTTACGACTTTATTATTACATTTTCTCTCTCCTTCCATGATAAACATTTTCAAAGTATATTAAAAAATTATAGAGTGTGAACAAATTCCCACAAATATATGAACAATAACATTTTCTCTATTCTCTACTCATAACCACTTACAACCACTTTTTATAATATAAAGATCACCCTCACATAATCTGGTGGAATGGATGTGAATGCTCTAAGTGAATTAAATCAAGATTTATCATCCATTTATTTAGCAAATTATCAAGCATGTTGGTACGAGACAGGCATATGTCACTTAGAGAACATGTCTCATATTCAAACTCGGTAAAGGTGATTAATTTAAGATTATGGGTGTTGTTGTTTCCGCCACTACTAACTTTATTCAACTAATATAAATGAAATAAAAATAAACTACATTTGAACGTTTAGCTAACTTTATTTAGTTAATAGCATTCATATCTTATCCATCAAAATCTATGAGAAGGAGTTTTTATATTATAAAAAGTGGTTGTGAGTGCAGGAGAGAGATAATGTTACTGTTAATCTGTATATTTGAGGGCATACTATTCACTCTCTATAATTTTTTAATAATTTTTGAAAATGATTGTGAGTAGAAATGAGAAAGAAAGTAATAATAAAGGTATAAGAAAAAAATATTTAATTGAAATGAGAGAAAAAATATAGTTGTTTATAGTGTAATTTTATGGTAAAAAATGATGGATAGGAATGCTCTGATACAAATAAAATTAAAATAAATTACATTTGAGCGTTTGAATTTAGACGAGAAACATTTTAATTTTGATAAAAACTTTTTATATAAATAAGATTTACCGGATAACATTATTGCAAGGAAGCAAAACATCAAATACAATTTTTGCATGCTAACCGTGCGTAAAATTTTATGTAAGTGTATAATATATTCAGTAATGAACATGCTATGTAGACTATGAAATACAATTTCAAGTATTCATCAACGAATACAATATATGTGCACGATTCACATGTTTAATACGCTACTAATGGATTTTACAATTTTAGTTTATTAACTGGTGAATACATTAAATACAAGGATGTATTTTTAGATTATTTACTTGTGGACAAACTCTATCGATATACAAGTGTATTCAGGAGTGAGTAAACTATTTATGCATACGTAGAATCTTGGTGTATTCACCAATAAATACTGTTATCTGATATCCTTCTCTGGCATCAGGGAGCACAACGCGGATTATGAAACTATGTATTTGCTCATGGATTTGATATACACTACATGTGTACGAGTCACATATTTTGGTGTACAATCGTTTCATTGAACCTTAGTGCATTCCGTTTTGAATACGTGGATTCTAAAATTCTTATATAGTTTTATTTAGTAGTGAATACAATATATTTTGGACGATTTGGATATCATAGCATATTCATTTGTGAATAGACTACCTACATATTCATATTCTTTTAACCTTGGGTAGTGTTTTTTAGTATGAAAGAATTGAAGGCGCAATAGAATAAATAAACTTAGGTAGTGTTTAGTATGAAAGAATTGAAGGCGTAATAGAATGAATAAAATTATTATAAGATTCTTGTAAAATGTATTTTACACTGAATATGAATATACAGTATGTAATGAACTTTTATTTAGATGGTCCTTTTACATCCCACGTTTCTTTAGAGTTATTTAGTTTCATCATTAAAAAAGTGTTTGCCATTAATTTTCTCAGATATGTTTCTTCAAATTCTTATTGTTCGATTTGGATCTAGAAAAAGTTTATTAAGTGAATTTTTATATTTTCCACAAAGTTCGATATCTTATCTCATTTTTGTTATTGCTCATTTGCAGCTAATTATGTTAACGTTAGTTTGATTTATATCGATCTTTTACTGAGTTGTTCCTACTTCCTATTCAACCACGGGAGGAAACGAACAAAACTTTCTCAAGGCACGATCAACCTTACTCGTGTAGTGTTAAAGCCTTTTGCAACCTACGGATTTAGAAGTACAAATCGAATGGATAGAAAATATTTTGGTGGTTAACCCAACTATAACATTTCATCTTTTATATCATCAATTATTTTACAGAAGCTCACAAACCTATTTGTGACTGTGCAAGTATAGACGGTTACCCATCCTAGTACTACTCTCATCTAAGCATGCTAAACTATGAAGTTCTAATGATGTTCAGACCACACGGTGGGCGTGGAAATCTGGCGTGAAAGCTACTCCACACCCACCAAACTACCCCGTGCTTGGCACTGTTGACGGCGTTGTGTGTGGAGCGACATGATTTCCACCGGCATAGAAGGCAAACGAGAAGACGACATGGCACGTTTGTGTTGGTTGGTTTAAACTAGTCGTTGAACAACTAGTTTGATTAAAAAAAAACTTTTCTTTAAAAAAAGAATCCCCAGTATACAATCACATCTTTCAAGATATAAGGGTAAAGCTAGAGGGTCAATATCCGTCTACACAACATCAACGCTTTGCTACAATAACCGAATATATTATTGCCTAACAGTATCACATATGCATGCTCACTTAAAACATCGTGTTGAAATAAATATAAATAAAAGTGTTGGGATCAAATAGATAAGTATACGGTACACGGAGGTTTAAAAAAAACTGTATGTTTTATTTAAAAAAAACCCTGTTTTTATTAATAAAAGGTTCTAAATAGAGATGCTCAAACAACATACAATAAAATTAAAAAAAGAAAAGAAAGAAAAGAAAATGGTGATAAGGATAATAAATATTGATCCCTGTGTTGTTGCAAACATGCTTTTACTCAAGCAGTCAAACAAAACCGTGCTCACACCATTTCTTCCTTCACCTTCTCACCTCTCTCATCATCACACACAACACATTTCTTCACCATTCAGTTCCTCCCTCTTCCTTCCTTGCTTGTTTTATATCATCCAAATTCATGACATCGATCAAACAAACACCTTCCGAGCATCAGCTTTCGTTTTAAAAGAAAAGAAAAGACCCGGCCTTGCATGATGAGGACAAACAGAGAATCATCAAGCAGTGAAGTAGTGACGATGGAGATCGAGGAGAGCAAGGCGGCGTCAGTGGTGGGTGGGCTGAGCCCCTTGAGCGAGTCCATTTGGAAAGAGAAGACCAACACAGAGACGGTGGGAGATGTGTCGGCGAAACTGGCATGGAAGGATCTGACGGTTATGGTGACGCTGAGCAACGGGGAGACTCAGAACGTGTTGGAAGGGCTCACCGGGTACGCCGAGCCGGGTACGTTTACGGCGCTTATGGGTCCGTCTGGCTCCGGAAAGTCCACCTTGCTTGACGCTCTATCTAGCCGCCTTGCCACTAATGCTTTTCTCTCCGGGAACGTCTATGTTAACGGCCGGAAAACCAAGCTCTCTTTTGGCACGGCTGTAAGTCGATTTTCTCCTCTTTCTTTTTAATATTACTAAAAAATGTTATATATTACTTCCCGTTGTAAATTTGTAATTATGTCGTTTTATTTGATGTTTTGGTTTTGATTTTTTTTATAGTAGATTGTTATTTCTTGTCAATTATTTTATTTTTTCTTATATATAAATAAATATACAATCTAACAGAAGGAAATTAAACTAGATTATGTGAATAAAATCACTAGGAATATGAAATGACAATGAATAACCATTTGGCACGGCACACATGGTGTGTGGCCATGTTTTATTAATGTAGTTATGTGTTGCTATTATTATAAAACCCTTTTTCTTTTACTCTTTCCAAAAATTAGTTCGGAAAATTTAAAGATATCTGTCGTTGTTTTTGTTTAGTTATTATTATTATTCCGGGTTACAGTTGAAATCTTTTGCGCAAATAAAAACATTCAACCTTTAAGCCAAATCCCTTGAACATAAAAAGCTAATTAGCGTTTTTATATTATAATACTTTTAAGATATTAAAAATAATATATATATATATATATATATATATATAAATTATTACATAAGGTTTTTTGGGTTTCCTTAACTCAAGTAAGTTTTCTCTCTATCCCTCTTCTCTCTCTCTCTCTCTCTCTATATATATATATATAATAGATTAAATTAGCATGTGGATATAAATTATTATATAGTAAATTCTTTTGTGGGTGAGATACAGTTCAATGAAGAGTGTTTTTATAATTTACTTTATTTTTTAAATCTTCATTTTTATATTTTATGCTATAATTAATATGCGTCATTAACTCATTTATTTAATTTTATTTTTCCTTGGTAACTAGTGTGGTTAACTTTTAAAAAATAGAGTTAATTACGCCGTTAGTCCTGTCGCCCTGATGACTTTAAGTGAGTTTGAGGGTAATTCATTCTCTCCTATGTATCAAAATCATGAAAAAATCAAAACATTTTTGTCAGTGTTCAGATTTCAATTTATATTTAGTTTTATTCACATCATTAACACATAGAATCGAGTGTAAAACTGTTTGGATGAACTTTAGGTTTGTGAGATCTCATGGCTTAATTAGCATGTAACAGTTGAGGTAAGAGTATTTAAAAAATAATCAGCAATTAAAAAATAACTAAAAAAACAATTGAAAATGACTAAATATAAGCTTTAGGAATTTGTCTTTTAATTTATTAGAAAACGTTGCAGCACTTGATCATGGTTCACATAAAAATAACGGCTTATCATGCCACATTACCATTTGGTCACTTTAATCGTTAATAGGGTTACCCATAACACATAAACTGTGGTGTTTAGGTCAGTTGGATGATTTTAATGTTTTCTGATGATCGACATGTAACTCGTACAATATAGGGTATGGGGTGGATTATAAATTGTAATAGTTTTTGTAAAGTTACCTATCCTTTAATTAACGCGGTCAATATAAAATTTTAAGCCTAACAATTCAATCCAAAGTCCATTACCTATTGATTTTAATCCAATTAATGTTAACTGATATGAGTTACAAAAAATGGTTTTGATATTTTTTCATGATTTTGATACAAAGGACTTAATACCCCAGCTTGTTACAAAATGAATTGTTAATACCTTAGAATGTTACTTTAAACTATTAGTACCTTAAGTGGTTACTATCCACAAACCACAGACCACAGGTACCAACAACGAATTAACTCTTAAAAATAGTTGAACACGTTGTGTTAATTTTTTCTCATGACATTCTGGAATAAAATTTGGTAAAAAACAGGGTGGTATTCGAATAAGTTCTGTAGCGAGTGCCGGTAACGTGACGAAACGAACCCATACTGACATCAGTATGTAACGGTATTATCAAAACCGGTTTAGGTATCGTTCTTTTTTTTATGTTTTTCGACCGATGTAAAAACGTGCCGGTGTTGTAACGACCAAACCGATACTGATTGAATTCCTGCTGCACCACATGAGAATCCTACTAGTTAAAAATACTTTGTGCAGATCACGACTTTTTGTGGGTTTTCTCTTTTGGTTGCTACACCGAGTGTGGGTACCATACCGGTAGCGCAACGAACCGAACCGAACCGAACCAATAATAACCGAATTCCCATCGCTTCGCTTGGAGGGATTCTACTAGTTAAAAATATTTTGGGAATACATTTTTCTCCCTCTCTAAGTATGAATTTAAATAAAAAAGGTGGCGCTAGTGTTTAACATTGGCATGTTGATCTGCAGGCTTATGTAACTCAAGACGATAACTTAATCGGTACGCTTACGGTTCGTGAAACCATATCGTACTCTGCTAGACTACGGCTACCGGATAAAATGGCATGGCGTGACAAGCGTGCATTGGTGGAGAGTACCATAATAGAAATGGGGCTCCAAGAATGTGCTGATACAGTTATTGGGAACTGGCACTTGCGTGGTATCAGCGGTGGTGAGAAGCGTCGTGTCAGTATCGCCCTCGAAATCTTGATGAGACCCAGATTGCTATTTCTCGACGAACCCACCAGCGGCCTAGATAGGTATACATTTTGTCAAAACAGTTGATTTAGGGGTATATGTGTGTACACATATATGTTTTCATTTTGAAACTTTCGGCTTATGGTATATGTGTACTCAAATATTCCATTATTATAATATATAATATTCACAAAAGGTATTATTGTTTTAGAAAATCTGAAGCAGACTTTCGATTTAGAAAACAAAAACCTGTCAAACTGAACCGGTTTAACAGAAGTGCAAACACCACTAGTTCAAACGTTTGATTTGCGGTTTTCCAGAAACCATATTTATGCGTTAGAGTTTCGTCGAAACCGATTAAATCGAACAGAACAGCGAACACCACTAGTTCAAATGTTTAATCCAAAATTGTTTTTCTTTTGCTAAAATGATACATAAACAATTAGTTTGTTAAACTCGTATGTGATAATTAATGATTCAGTTTTTAAATAAACCAATGTTGAAAATACAATTGATTAGGCACTTTCGTTAGCTAAATTTATGAATCAAAATTGTTACTAAAGAAGCAATCCTTTTTAATCAAGAAATTAGTTAATAGGTTTTTTTTTGTGCAGTGCTTCAGCCTTCTTTGTTACTCAAACATTAAGAGGTTTATCTAGAGATGGCAGAACCGTAATCGCTTCAATTCATCAACCAAGCAGTGAAGTTTTTGAGTTGTTTGATCGTTTGTACTTGCTGTCAGGAGGGAAAACCGTTTACTTCGGTCTTGCTTCAGAAGCTTACGAGGTACTTTTCCTTATTACAATGAAATTGGAAATCAAATTCTACTACTTTAATCAACTTTACAATTTTGGTAGAAGGGTACACCGAACAGAAAACCTGAAACATTCAGGATGGGTAATTAATATGAGATTAGTTTTAGATATTTCGAGTTTGGGATGTATTAGGTGATGCCTGCCCAATAACCTTTACCTGTATCAAAATTGAATATATTGTATGCTTGAAAATATATATAGTATGTTGAATATGTTAGCAACTTAGAAAATATAAAGACTATAGATAAAAATCTTGTTGAGTATTTGGTATTTCAAGTTGGTTTTAAGGTGACTTTAAGATTGAGTTTCATGTAATGCCATCATAACGGGTAACTTTTTAACGACATTAGACCATGCTAGCTAACTCCAAACAATTATGGGACCAAGATTACGAATATGCAGCCATAGCCATACTCTCGTCTCGTGCCACTTATGTGTGTGTCATGTTTTGAACAAATCTGTATGGTATCCTTTTCGTTTTTAACAATTATTCATAGCTAATTTGAGTTGATTTGCAGTTCTTCGCGCAAGCTGGTTTTCCTTGCCCAGCTCTTCGAAACCCATCAGATCATTTTCTCCGTTGCATCAATTCTGATTTTGACAAAGTGAAGGCCACCTTGAAAGGATCCATGAAACTACGGGTATGGTATTTAACTACTTCTGGTTCAATTGTAGTTCAATTTGATAATTTGTTTTGATCAGTTTGAAGCAAGTAATGATCCATTGGAGAAGGTTACAACTGCTGAAGCTATCCGAGCACTAACTGATTATTATCGTACCTCTCAGTATTGCTATGCAGCGAATGAGAAAGTTGAGGAGATGTCGAAAGTTGTAAGTACTTTGGATTTTGACAAGTTAGTTGTTCTTCTTTTGATTGCGTGTTGAATGCAGAAAGGAACGGTGTTGGATTCGGGTGGCAGTCAGGCTAGTTTCTTTTTGCAGACGTTTATGTTGACCAAACGTTCTTTTGTGAATATGTCGAGGGACTTTGGTTATTACTGGTTGAGGCTCGTCATCTATGTTTTGGTCACTGTCTGCATTGGAACCATTTATTTAAATGTCGGGACGGGCTATAATTCAATTCTAGCAAGAGGAGCATGTGCCTCTTTTGTGTTTGGATTCGTCACGTTTATGTCAATCGGGGGGTTTCCTTCCTTTGTGGAAGATATGAAGGTCAGTTTCATCATATTTTTTGGCATTATTTATGTTACAAGAAACTAATTTCTTGGAATTATAGGTGGCAAAATGGGTTCGTTGGGTGATGTATCAATAGGTTTTCGGGTCAATTTAGTTATGGGTTAAAACACGACTGGTTAGGTGGATTCTGTACAACTTTCTTTTAACTTCACAAATAGCTAACATATTTATTATGGTTACAAAAACCATGTTAATAATCCAATTGTGTAAGTAAACCAATGCGAATGTTGATATTATGTTTTATTCATTGTAATCCAAATCGACCTGATTTCTATATTAAAGCATTGAAATTATGTGCAGGTGTTTCAAAGAGAACGATTGAATGGTCACTATGGTGTGACTGCTTTTGTTATCAGCAACACAATCTCAGCGATGCCATTTCTGATATTAATTACGTTTATATCTGGAACGATTTGTTATTTCATGGTGCGCCTGCACCCGGGGTTTATGCACTATCTTTTCTTTGTATTGTGCCTTTATGCAAGTGTGACGGTTGTCGAAAGTCTTATGATGGCCATAGCTAGTGTCGTGCCCAATTTCCTTATGGGCATCATCATTGGCGCAGGGATCCAGGTCTGTGCATATAATGCTTTCCATTTCTTATTACAGTTTGAGACATGTCGGGTCGACATGCATGTTTCGTTCAGTTTTTCTAATTTTTAACCATTAATTAGTTAATGCGTATTCTTACAATAGTAATCTAAACTTCTACTAATTAATACTGAAGGTCGTATGACTTTCGGCCTATTCGCTTCAACCTGTTTAAGTAAAATTGACTCATTCACAAGTTAATGGCTAATATTTGCCACCTTTGGTTACGGGTTGAAGCTAACCTTCTTTCGGTATAAAACCTTTCGGAATGCAGGGCATATTCATGCTGGTATCGGGTTACTTTCGACTCCCTAACGACATCCCAAAACCCGTTTGGCGTTACCCTATGTCATACATCAGTTTCCATTTCTGGGCTCTTCAGGTACAGTTTCTCTGTAGAATAACAAACCCGTCTGGCGTTACCCTTGAATAAACGTACGTACAATAATAATCTTATGCAGGGACAATACCAAAATGACTTGAGGGGGTTGATGTTCGACAACCAAACGCCGGATCTACCGCAGATCCCAGGGGAGTACGTTTTGGAATACGTTTTCCAGATCACGGTGACGAGATCAAAATGGATCAATCTTAGTGTTATCTTTAGCATGATTATCGTCTACCGTATCATTTTCTTCTTGATGATCAAAATAAACGAGGATTTGACGCCCTGGGTGAGAGGCTACTTGGCTAGAAAGCGGATGAAGCAAAAGAATGGAGGTCAGAATACGACTGTGGCACCATACGGTCTCACGCAATCGCCTTCGTTGAGGACTTATGTTGCTGATAACAGCAAGAGGTAGAGAGTCTCGTGTTTGGCATACCACTTTCTTTGATTATACTTTTGTAGAGGAATTTAAGAATTTGTAACCTGTGCTACATTATATGTTTGCTCCTTGTTTCACGTGTTGTGGCCCACCTTTCGGATTTTATTTTCTATATGAAACAATAATTTAATTTAATTTAATTTAATTTATTAAATGAAATACATTCTAGACCACCTTTTTGAATAGGAAATCCATATATCTTTTAGTTGAATTTCACTCTTTAAACTCATTGATGCTAGTGGTGACGTTTAAAAATAACTCGTTTGATATTTGCTCGTCGAGCTTGAGTCCAGGTGAGCTCGTTCTCTGGCTACCACAAATAGTTTAATTTGATTTTGATTTCAAGCTATGTTTAATATATGGAGCCCAATACTCAATGCTAAGTCAAAACCCAGCTATACGATAACCTTGGATCCGTATTCGCATTGAATTCTCTCCGTTGGCGATAGCTTACCACTTGTAATATACGACGACACTACAAAGAAAAAGTTCCTTAGATGTGAAATGTTTTTTTCATTGTCACAAACCAGCTAGCTATAGTATGATAGACTGTTGTCATAATATGTGTTGCATGCAAACTATTACGTCTCTATGTGTGTTGACTTTACACTTACACACTTTTTCTGTTTATTTTTTTATTAGCTGTAATTAGCTAGATAACGTTTTTCTGTTAGTTGGTTAGGGCTAACTCAAGATCTGTATATACGAAGAGTTTGTAATAGAGATACAGGTAAAAATGAGAATCTTTCAGTTTGTTCTCTCAATTCTTTTCTTCCGCTTCAAGAAAAACATGGTATCAGAGCTAGATTAAGCTCTTCAACCTCATCTCAGTCTTAATTTTCCTCAATCATCTTCTTCCCCATTCAATTTTGACCTAAAAATCATGTCAGATTCAACGAATCCTGCAAGATCACTCCACAATCAAATTGATTCTTCAAATCCTTTGTACCTTCATCCTTCTGATCATCCTGGAATGGTACTGATTTCAAAATCGTTTGACGGATCTGGATTTGTAGCTTGGAAGCGTGCGACGACGATTGCACTTTCTACGAAGAACAAGTTGAGTTTTGTTAATGGTAGATCTGGTCAACCTACTGTCGATTCTGCTAATTTTGATGTCTGGCAGCGCTGCAATGATATGGTTATATCTTGGATACTGAATACACTCTCTCGAGAAATCAGTGAAAGTGTTCTATATACGAACACTGCATCTCAGCATTGGAATAAACTTAACGATCGTTATGGTCAACGTAATGGTGCTAAATTCTATCAGCTTCAGAAATCTCTTTGTGAAAGTTCTCAAGGTAACAATGATATTGGTACTTATTTCACAAAGATGAAAAGTATATGGGATGAATTGAATTCGTTAAACCTAATTCCTTCGTGTAATTGTGGCTCTGCTAATCTTTTGGCAAAAAGAGAAGAAGATCAACATTTAGTTCAGTTTTTAATGGGACTTAATTCGTGTTATGATTCTATAAGAGGTAACATACAAATGATGCAACCTATGCCTTCTATAAGTCAAGCATATGCACTCTTAATTCAAGATGAGAAACAAAGGGAAATTCATTCTCCTAATCAGTTCTTGACGGATTCAGCATCAATGAATGTTAATGTCCAGTTTCAAGGGTCACAACAGAATAGATTGGAGAACAAGAAAGGGCTTGTATGTTCTCTGTTAGGGCTGGGTTAAATTATTTTAATATTGGAATATACCTGGAATTACGCACGTACATTGAGCAAAGTGGACGTTATGCATGGACGTGGGAGATCCCCGATATTTCGGATAGTTAGTTGCAAATTAAAAACATTATTATTTTAGGGGATATTGAGCTATTATTAGACACCACTCGAACACCCTACCACTCCTGGCGAACACACATACACTATAGAGATTGACTGTAAAGAGCTCAATATCTTCCGAAGTTGTAATTTTGTTGGTTTAATAGAATTGATAGTGATAGTTTTCACTATCCGAGATTTTTATGCCGGAGATCTACTAGTGATCAAGGGCTTTTCCTTGTATAAATCTCGGTGTTCATCGTTGTTTACATTTCATACTTGTTCATACAATTGTTCATCATATCAAGCACTCAACCTCACAATCAAAGTTTGGTGACATTATCCTTAATTGGATTTTTGACCAAAACAGTTTGGCACCCACCGTGGGGCAATCGGTGCTTCAATTCTAAAATTCTTATTCATTTAATTCATTTTCATCCATTCTTTTCAACTACATGGCTTCTCATGGAATGTCATGCCGGCGGTTACCTCATCTCAAACTAGTGCGTCACTACCTCCCATTCCTCCTGCATACCAGAAGAGTGCTGAGAATCCTCAGAAGAAGACTAAAACTGTTTATACAGGATTGAAAACCTCTGTTGTTTCCTCCTCTACACCCACTAACAGTGATCTATCTACTTTGATTTTGCAGATGAAAAGATACATGGAACAACAGGACAAAACCAACCAGAGGATCCTCAGGGAGATTGATGAAATCAAGAAGCAAAAGAGATCCATGGAGGATCACTCTCCACGGATGCCAGGTCATTGGATTTCGCTTCTCCAGCATCAATGATCCAGTATTCTCAAGGATCCGGTGTTCAAATGCAAGGGTCCTCCAACTATCAGCAAGGATCACTGGTGATGACACAGGCTCAAGGATCCCCTTCTCAAGTTCAGGGATCCTACTTCCAGCCTCAAGGATCATCTATCCTTCAGCGAGGATCACTAGGAACCACAGAGCCTCAAGGATTCTTCTATGAATCTGCAGGATCGCAAAGATATGTACCAGTCCAGAGGATTCTACGCACCACCTCAAGGATCCTCATCTCAAGTTCAAGGATCCAACTTATTCCAAGATCAAGGATCCTTAAGGAGCCAACCATCCAGGAACTCTGAAGTTCATATAGGAGACTTCATTCCTATGCAGACTATTGCTTCATCTGATCCAACTGTTGCATCCGAAGTGTCTACTTTTGGATATACTTCTGGGATACCGGTTCAAAACCAATCAGGAGGTAACCATTTCAATACGTCTTTTGGTACTAATTATGGTTCCATGCAGGATGCAGGTATCAATCAGGCCATGGCCAGGGAGCTCCAGAAGCTTAAGGATATGATATCCAGCGTCCCAAGAGTGGTTAAGCCCATTCCTGAGATCCCGGATGGAAGTCACAGGGTGTCTCGCTTCGCTCCTCCTATATGCAATGCTGAGATACCAAAATGCTTCCAAACCCCCAACATGAAGCTTTACAATGGTACAACTGATCCAGAGGAGCATGTAGCACAGTATCGTGAAAGAATGGAGATCAATCCTATTCAAGAAAGGTTAAAAGAGGCCTGTCTCTGCAAGGGCTTTGGATATACACTCACTGGATCAGCATTAAAATGGCTGCTAAGTCTTCCTCCTTACTCAATTACCTCGTTTCTCATTTATTTAACCTGTTCAATAATCAATTTTCATGTAGTAGAAC
This sequence comes from Scalesia atractyloides, assembly GCA_947069175.1. Lineage (NCBI taxonomy): Eukaryota > Viridiplantae > Streptophyta > Magnoliopsida > Asterales > Asteraceae > Scalesia > Scalesia atractyloides. The sequence goes on from CAMTDV010000030.1 coordinate 39,382,339, forward strand.
TTTTGAGCGATTGACTAGTGATTTATGTAGGATAACACAGGGCCGTGATGAATCCTTAAGGGATCATATCACTAAATTTAGTAGAGAATCCTTAGAAATCCCTAATTTGGATATTGCCACTGCTGTGGAGGCATTCAAAATGGGATTGCTGAAGGATTCCTCATTCTATGATGACCTTGTTATGACACCTTGCAGGAATTTATATGAAGTGAGTAGCAGGGCACTGAGGTTCATTCGTTTAGAGGATGATAAAAGGATCCCGACTGTCAGGATCCTCAAAACAGGAAAAGCAAGGATCATTCTTTAAGAATAATCGATCCAAGTCATACTCTAAGAATGACAACCACAATGTGCATACAGTCGAGCAAGAGGAAGACGATGAGGATTATCCTCCAATCTCTGAATATTGTTTTTCTGCTGATAATCATGAACTAATCCTTGCTATGCAGAATCTAGGTACAAAGCTAGGTGGCCTCGAAAAAATGAGAAGGCCACAACCAATAAAGACAAGTCCAAATGGTGCGCTTATCATGAGGACTTTGGTCATCTTACTGATGAGTGTATAGCGTTGAGGAAGGAGATTGGCTATCTTCTCAGCAAAGGATACTTGAAGGAATTGCTTGGGAGAAAACGATCAAGGACCCGAGATTCTAAAAAGATCCCTGAAAGAGCTCCTCCTCCATGCTCAAATCATTAATTTCATCTCTGGAGGCTCAGATATATGTGGAACCTCATTTTCGGTAGCCAAAAGACACGCTAAAGAAACAAAGATGGAAAATGGAGAAAGACCAGTTCGAACTTCAACATTGACTCAACAGAAAGTTATATCCTTTGATGAGGATGATCGTGTGGACATACAGGGTCCTCATCATGACGGTTTAGTTATTACGTTGTTTATTTCTAACCGTTTTGTTCGCATGATCCTTATTGATGGAGGAAGTTTAGTGAACATAATACAGTTGGATGTCCTCAAAAAGATGAACATTTCTGAATCCGAAATCATCCCAAGATCATTGGTGCTTGTGGGATTCAGTGGAGAAACCAAGAATACACTGGGGAACATCAAACTCCCAATTTATATAGAGGGAGTGAATTCTATCCAAAAATTCTGTGTAATAGATTGCTTATCTTGTTGCAATGTTATCCTTGGCAGGCCATGGATACATGACATGAAGGCAGTCCCCTCAACATATCACCAATGTGTCAAGCTCCCAACTCCATGGGGAGTAGTCAAGATAGAGAGTGATCAGCAGGAGGCAAAGAACTCTGCACTTCTTCGATGAAACCAGCTTCCAAATCCAGGGAAGCATAGCAATTAAAGTATCATCCAAGAGATGTCATGGATGCTAGAGAACAAGACGTCAAGGATATTCTCTTAGATCCTGAGGATCCATACACAATATATAAAGGATCCGGGATCCAAGATGGCATAGAACAGGATCTAGTATCCTTTCTGAAACGAAGAAAATCTACATTTTCCTTGAAACATGAAGGGTGACAGGTATCTCAAAAGATGTTATTACTCCTAAACTTGGTATTGACAAATCTTTCAGGCCAATACACCAAAAGAGGAGAAAGTTTGCACCTAAAGAGATGCCATCATCCAGAGGAGGTAGACAAGTTACTGAAGGCGAGTATGATTAGAGAGGTCAAGTATCCAAGATGGTTAGCTAATGTGGTTGCCGTTCAAAATAAAAATGGAAAGTGGAGGGTATGTGTCGATTTTACTGATTTGAACAAGGCATGTCCCAAGGATCCTTTCCTTTTACCCCACATTGACTCCATGGTGGATGCTACGGCGGGTCATGAATTGTTAACTTTTATGGATGCTTCATCTAGATTTCAGCAAATTCAGATGGAACCATCTGATCAAGAGGATACAACATTCATGACACCCACTGGCATATATTGTTATATTATGCCCTTTGGTTTAAGAAATGCAGGTGCTACATACCAAAGATTAGTAAATATGATGTTCAAGGAGCAACTTGGACACACAATGGAGGTATATATAGATGATATGGTGGTCAAGTCTAAAAGAGCTGAGGATCACCTAAAGGATCTCGAAGAAGCATTTAATATCCTTGACCAATACAACATGAAGTTGAATCCTTCCAAATGCCATTTCAGAGTCAAATCTGGAAAGTTTTTAGGATATATGGTGACCAAAAGAGGAATCGAAGCAAGTCCAGAGCAGATAAAAGCTATAATCAACATCAAATCTCCTGCCAATGCTAAGGATGCACAAAGATTGACAGGAAGAATTGCTGCCTTGAACAGATTCATTTCAAAATCCTCAGAAAGATGCAAAGATTTCTATGATATTCTGTGGAAGAATAAGAAGTTTGAATGGACCGAGAAGCGTGAAGCTGCTCTGCAAACTCTTAAGGATTACTTATCCTCTGCTCCAGCTCTGATGAAACCAGAAAATGGAGAACCATTATCCTTATACCTAGCTGTTTCAGGTAAAGCGGTAAGTGCGGTCCTTGTTAAGGACCATGAAGGCCAACAACATCCGGTATACTATGTAAGTAAAAGTTTACTTGATGCTGAGGCCAGGTATTCTCATTTTAGACAAAACTTATCCTTGCTTTAATCATGGCTTCTATTAAACTAAGACATTATTTTGAAACTCATACCATTGTTGTTAAAACTAATTTTCCTATTAAGAATGTTCTCAGGAAACCTGAAATGTCGAGAAGAATGGAAAAATGGGCCGTCAAGCTTAGTGCATATGACATTAAGTATGAACCCAGGACTGCCATCAAGCCCCAAGCTCTAGCTAACTTTGTGGCTGATTTCAGTAGTGATTTACAAAGGGAATCTGAACTAGAAGTGCAACAACTTGAGGAAACCAAGGATCTTTGGACACTCTTCACGGATGGAGCTTCAAATGTCAAAGGAACTGGATTAGGTTTACTACTAAAATCGCCACAGGGGAACATTATACCTCAATCTATAGCATGTGAATTTCAAACCACAAATAAGGAGGCTGAGTATGAGGCCTTGATAGCAGGTTTGCAATTAGCTAAGCACATGAGGATCATGTATCTTCAAGTATTTGTAGATTCTCTATTAATTACTAATCACTATAATGGTTCCTATGCTGTTAAAGGTGAGAAACTAAAAAAATATTTGGAGATAGTCAAGAAATTGGCAGACTCTTTTGCTTTTTTCAGCCTTACACAGGTACCTAGAGAAGAAAATGCAGAAGCAGATGCCTTGGCCAATCTAGGATCCTCACTGAAGATGCCAGAGGATGTAAAGATACATATTATCCATGTCCTAACTCCTGCAATTGAGGAAAATGAAACAATGGAGATAGTGGATGGTACTGCAATTCTACCTAGTGATGATGTCGAGTCGAATTTAGGATCCTAGATCCTTCCAATTTTGAAGTATATCCAGAATGGAGAAATTCCATTGGCGAAATCCTAGAGCCTTTAAGATCAAGGTATCCCAATTCACTAGAATTAATAACATGTTATATAAGAGATCTCTTGCAGGACCCTATCTACGATGTATTGCGGATCCTGAGATCCAAGAAGTCTTAAAGGATTTTTATGAAGGAGACTGTGGAAATCACACTGGGGGCAGAGCATTATTCTCAAGGATCCTCAGAACAGGATACTATTGGCCTACAATGAAGAAGGATGCTGTGGAGTATGCAAGGAAATGTGACGCTTGCCAAAGACATAGTAACATTCTTCATCAACCGGCAGAATCTCTGCATCCTATATCCTCTTCTTGGCCATTCATGAGGTGGGGAATGGATATAGTAGGCAAACTTCCCAAGGCACTAGGAGGAAAGTGTTCATGTTGGCTATGACAGACCACTTCTCCAAATGGATATATGTTGAAGCCTTTGCCCAAGTCAGAGAAAAGGAAGTCATATCCTTTATTAAAAGAAATATTATTACTAGATTTGGTATTCCTTCTGAAATTGTTTGTGATAACGGATCCCAATTTATTGGGAGTCGTACTACAACTTTTGTGACAGCTGGGGGATTAGGATGATAACATCAACACCAGTCCACCCACAAGCTAATGGCCAGGCAGAATCATCCAATAAGATCATTATCAACAATTTGAAGAAAAAGCTTGGATCCAAGAAAGGAAAATGGGCTGAAGAGTTACCATACGTCTTATGGCAGATAGAACAACCCCCAAGAATGCTACGGGTCAAACACCTTTTTCCTTAGTCTTTGGAGCTGACGTTATGATCCCTATAGAAATGGTAGTACCAACAGCCAGAACAAGCATCCGTGATCCTGAAACAAATACTGAGAGTTTGACTCAAGACTTGGATACAGTGGAAGAGCTTAGAGATATGGCAAGAATCAGGTTGGCTAGTTATCAACAAAGAATGGCCGGTGCTTATAAAAAGAATGTCAGGGTTAGAAGGTTTCAAGGGGTGATATGGTATTGAGGAAAGCATTCCAGAATACCACGAATCCTGCTGATGGTAAGTTGGCACCAAAGTGGGAAGGCCCCTATCTCATTAAGGCCGAAGCTGGAAAGGGGGCATATCGTTTACTAACCATGGATGGTGATCTCCTGCCAATAGCTTGGAATGCTATTCACTTAAAGAGATACTTTATGTAATAAGGATCAAGGATCCTTAAGAATTCTGATATTCAGTTCAGGATGAAGGATCCTCAAGGGATATATGATCCTTTCCTTGGTAACATTTTACTAATCATTTCACATTATATTTGTTGTTTACTGTGAGAAAAGTGTAACATTCGTCGAAAAACGGGTTTTCAACACCCGCTTCGTTTAATAATCGAATAATTCGGTTAAAAATTTCATGCGTATTTATTGTATTAGTTATTAATATTCATAATTAATAAATAAACTCATAATTAAAAAGTTAACCAATAAATAAACATAATACAAATCAATAAAAGATAAATAAAATAATATATATAAATAAATAAATAAATCATCACAAAAAGGGGGTAACCGGGAGTCGAACCCGGGTCCCCACCGAATCCACAAACTCCACACACACCATATTCACCGCTGAGCTACACGCACTACTTGGTTTAAAACCCATAACAATTAACTTTTATATATTCATTGAATGTAAACCTGCAAAACAGTTAACCAAATCAGTAACTGGCAAAAATCAACAACCATTAAACTCGCGATTATTCTTGTTGAAATCGTTTAACCGTTTACAAAAAAATGCAACCAAAAATTCAGGTTCAAAATGCGAAATCAACTAAGGTCAACCGGAAATTTAAAAACTCCTAAATTTGGGTCTTGTAACCGAAATCTCATGATTGAATATCCACACTATATATATCGATGCTTCTTACCTCAATATCTCGCTCATTTCTTTCGAATTTCCACTCAAAACTCTCTGCTTTTCTTTTCTGCACTTCGCCGGAGTTGACCTCAGCCGTCAGAGTCTCGCTGGAAAACCGAACCCATTCCAGTATTGCCTTACTCTAAAAATAGGACTTCTAGAGCTCAGACAGAAGTCAACCACACTCACCTCAAACTTCCTGTAGATCCTCTGTCGCAAGTTACACTTCGCCGGAATTTCTTTCAGTCACTGGAACTTCATCGGGGATCACACCTGTTCGGTACAACATCCTTAAATCCTTTTCTGTTTAAATTATTTTCGTTATCAGTAATAATCAATCAACTAATTCAATAAGATTTGATTAAACAGTCGGGTTAATGCTCTGGTTTCATGAATTGGAGAAGATGAAGTTTGAAATGTGTTTAAAGGAATTTAAAATCGGTAAATATATCGGGTTAGACACACAGTCCAGTGGTGGACTGTGTGCAAATTACAAAGCATGCGTCTCGGGTTCGATTCTGTTCTTGTTTTCGATTCGTCACAATATTCAAACCTTTTTATAAAACTCAAATATAAAACTCGACAGTAAGTATATAAAAGAAATAAAAATCTTACATCCAACGGGTTAAACACACAGCCCAATTGGTCGGGCTGTGTGCACACGCGAAGCAAAGGTCGTGAGTTCGAGCCGGTTCCATGACCCTGTCTCTATAATATGCAAATCATTTTGTTAAATCAAAATATAGTTTAATCTAAATAGTATATAAATATAATTAAAAACAAGATTATTTCGGGTTAGACACGTAGCTCAGTTGGTAGAGCTGCGTGCACGTATACGGGAGGTCACGAGTTCGAACCTCACTCAGCGCATAGAATAAACACAGTTCGACCGGTCAACAGTCAACGGTCAACATGGTCAAAAGTCAACATTTTTTTATTTCTTTTTTTAATTTATTTAATCAGAAAATTATTTAAAAATACTTAAAATTAATATTTTGAAAGTTAGAAAATGTCCTTAAACTCACAAAAATAAATCTAAAAAATCCTATTAAGGTTATGAATTAAAATTATTAATCTCAAATAAAATCCATTTATTTACCGGACCATTTCGTTATTATTCTAGGTTAGTTTTCCTCGTTGATCAAATCCTAAAATTCGTGCGCATTCATCGTCATCCAGGAAACGCACCCACTGTGAGTGAATCCTTACAAATTCCCCTTTTTATTCATGTTTTGGGGTGTATCATGTGTCGCTTTAATTATTTCATTTATTCAAACTCGTGCTATTACCATTATATAATCTAAACTCGAGATGTAAATATTGTTTGTTGTGATGTGTGTTTACATTTTGTCAAGTTGCGTGCAAATCATTCATTAGGCCCATCAGTTCCTCGTTGGAGACGGGTTGAGCATCAGGTGCCTCATTGTTCATCATTTGGTGTGTGCTTGTGCATTAATTGAGATTATGTGATTATGTTGTTGTTGTGATACGTGTTTACATTCTTGTCAAGTTGTGTGCAAATCATGCATTAGTCCCATCAGTTCCTCGTGGGAGACGAGTTGAGCATCAGGTGCCTCATTCGATCGGCTCCGTTTGATTGAGCCTTGATCTCATTATTCATCATTTGGTGTGTGCTTGTGCATTTATTGATATTATGTGTTTTGTGATTAAATTTACATTTACGTTTATTCATATTTGGTTATGCACAATTTTATTCAAATAACCAACATAACTAATCCTTTCAAATGTTTAAATAAGATTCACTTGCCAACTTTGGTTGACCCAAAACCCTATTTTACACATGATACAGGTGATCCAGTTGAGAAAAGAAACATGTAGGATGGCCTAGACGAATAAACAAGTTAATGCCTTGGAATGAACGTTTAGTTTTGTTTTCCTTTGTAATTGTACTCTAGTTTGTAATTTGTATGAAAATGTATTTGAACATGTTGTGTTTGTATGTTTATTGTAACTTCTTCTTTAAAGAGAAATAATAAATATGAAACTTTATAGTAAATGTCATGAGCTTTGATGAAAACCCAATCATGCCCCGACTACCATTTCCGCTGCGGGTCAGGGTGTGACAGATTGGTATCAGAGCTTTTGACTATAGGGATATAGGATATGTTATTAGACCCTTAGAGCCTATACTATAGTTGATTAGATTTTAATTGTTTATGTGGTAACATGCAAACTCATGATGTTTATTTGTTTCATATTTATTACACACACAAACGCATGCAAACACTTCCACTATCATATTGTGTGATATTTAATGAGTTATACTTATTGTCAAACATAACATGCTTACATATACATTCATCACGCATATTTCAATGTTCACATATTCAAATCGTCCTCATATTTCATTTATTCAAGACTTTGTCGCAATTTTCATTTTTCAATCTCATCAAAGTGAGTTTACGACGGGCATGTAGTAACTGTAAGGGTACAAGTACCGGTAGTCGGAACGTCCTGTCTAGGTTGGCATTCGTGTAAATCCAATATAACGGACCAGTTTGCCTACCTGGGGACTAACGATGAGAGTACGAAGGACCTATTAGGCCAAAGCATGCCACACCAAACGTCGTTCGAACTAACCCCACTTTGAGGTGTCACCGTGTCCACACCTGGATGCACTCCGAATTTCATACGTTACATTCATATTTCTCGATTTTCTCCGGGTTTTAGTGTACGTTACCAGGCTAACACATGCGAACCATATGAAAGACCCGGTAATCATGGGGGCCCACATGATTACGAAGGTGAAGTATGGCGTCATGCAAGGCCCAATTACGAGCAAAGCCCAAGACATCCTATGGATGTAGTAAATTTATTATTCTTCATTTATTTTATGAATGTTCATTCCTAAATACGACACATGACCCCTAAAACGTCAAACTCATACTCTTGATACGTATTTCTTGTAGATGTCTTCTAGCCTCTCTCGTAGAAAAATGAGATCAGGAAAAACCCGCGAGCGCATGGCTGCCCAAATCGCTCAACAAATGGCTGCCGTAATACCCAACATCGTAATTCAAGTACAACGGGCCCTTACCGCTAATCCAGTCAACCCAATCCACCAAGAAGATCAAAACATTGTCAATCCTCCCCCAAAAGCCAATAAATGCACCTTCAAGCATTTCAAATCCTGCGATCCTCCAAAATACGAAGGTACTGAAACCACTCTCCTCCATTGGTTCGAGGAGATGGAAAACACTTTTCTCAATTGCGACTGCCCCGATGATCGCAAGGTGCGATATGCTACCGGTCGTTTGTTCGGAGTAGCACTTACATGGTGGAATACAGAGAAGGCCAAGCGAGGTGCTGAAGATGTTATGACTTTGACTTGGTAAGAGTTGAAGGAAATTATGACAAAACGGTTCTGTCCAAGAAGCGAAATCAAGAAATTGGAAGATGAGTTCTATTCTTTGAAACAAAAAGAGGGCGACCACACCACATACAACAAGAGATTCCTTGAGTTAAATCAAATGGTCCCCAACTTGTTCACTCCCCTCTACCGTTTGATCGAGCACTACATTCGAGGTCTTCCTTCAAAAATTCAAGACCCTGTAATAAGTACCACACCTGCAACTTTGGAAGCAGCAATGGAGTTAGCTACAGAGCTCACCGAAAACCGCATACGAAATAAAGACTTCACAGAGGAGAAGAAGAAGGATAAAGCATCAACCGAAACCTCCAACCCAACCCAGACCAAATCCCCTCCTCAAACCACTCTTAAGAGAAAACGAGATGGACAAAATTTCGCTATCACCCAAGGCAATCAACCAGTTTCACAAGCTGTACCCCTCCAAGCAATCCCAATCACTCAAGTAGCACCCAACTCTACTTACCCAAATAAGAAACCCTACATTGGACCTCACCCTCAATGCAACACCTGTTTTTATCACCATCCATCTACCGTACCTTGTCGACTGTGTGCAAATTATGGGCGTTATGGTCATTGGAGCAAAACTTGTCGTGCCCCTCAAAACCAAGCTTCACCCCCTACTCAAAACATGATCCAAACATATCAACAACCCCAATACCCCATGTTTCCATATGTTCGAGCTTGTTTTAATTGTGGCGATCCTACCCACTTTAGAAACACGTGCCTTCGATTGGTTAACATCATAAACGCCCAGGCTCAAGCAAACCCAGTTAACCAAGCAAATAAGCAAACCCAGCTCCACCACCAGCAAGAGGAACAGCTTACAACATCAACGCCAATCATGTTGAAGATAATAACGGCCCAAACGAATCACCCAACTAGCTTTCCCTCACCAAGAGTCAAGACTCAACTCCAACCGTTTAGTTTTAATGTTTTCTTTACGTTATCTCAATCTTTACGTCTCCCAGTTATAAATTGGGAATTTATGTATCCAAGAATTTTAATGCGAATTGATATTACAGTTTTGTTTTATACCCATTGATTCAACATTCATATCATCAAACATCTCGACGTACCTCGATCACATCATTTAAAGAAGTTGGGTTGTGTCTCACTTTTACATAGACTAACCCCTTCATCATAACAAACGAGAGAGGTACTCTCATCATTCAGTCATGTATCCTTTCAGAATTGAGTCTCAAGCTTTGGTTGTTGTGTTTGTTTATGTTTTAGAGTCACATAGGACTGATCATAATTTACTGATAGAGCCAATGAAAATTTGACAAGAATATGGTGGATACGCCGCTGGTACTTCCTATATATAAGTATTCTTGGCAAAGGATCAAAAGCATTACCAGGAGGTTATGAGAAGTTCCGTGTAGGTTTAAATATCGTCATGGTTGAAGTTTTTGTTTTATGATACATACCTTATCATTTCAAACGTATCAATTCCCTCAAAACTCTTATGCATAAAATCATGCCTAGTCAATCAACTCAGTTTATCCATGTTCCGCATTCTTATACTTTAGGCATCAAAAAGCGATTCCTGTAGCAGGGTATTCAACCCTTACTAGGAACGTTACCGCCTCAAATAAGATTTAAACTCTCACCCTCTTCTAATTATGTAAATGTCAAATTAAAACACCCACCCTTCAAATATACCACTACTACTTAAATTTCGGGACGAAATTTCTAAAAGTAGGGGATACTGTAACATTCGTCGAAAAACGGGTTTTCAAAACCCGCTTCGTTTAATAATCGAATAATTCGGTTAAAAATTCGTGCGTATTTATTGTGTTAGTTATTAATATTCATAATTAATAAATAAACTCATAATTAAAAAGTTAACCAATAAATAAACATAATACAAATCAATAAAAGATAAATAAAATAATATATATAAATAAATAAATAAATCATCACAAAAAGGGGGTAACCGGGAGTCGAACCCGAGTCCCCACCGAATCCACAAACTCCACACACACCATATTCACCGCTGAGCTACACGCACTACTTGGTTTAAAACCCATAACGATTAACTTTTATATATTCATTGAATGTAAACCTGCAAATCAGTTAACCAAATCAGTAACTGGCAAAAATCAACAACCATTAAACTCGCGATTATTCTCGTTGAAAACGTTTAACCGTTTACAAAAAAATGCAACCGAAAATTCAGGTTCAAAATGCGAAATTAACTAAGGTCAACTGGAAATTTAAAAACTCCTAAATTTGGGTCTTGTAACCAAAATCTCATGATTGAATATCCACACTATATATATCGATGCTTCCTACCTTAATATCTCGCTCATTTCTTTCGAATTTCCACTCAAAACTCTCTGCTTTTCTTTTCTGCACTTCGCCGGAGTTGACCTCAGCCGTCGGAGTCTCGCCGGAAAACCGAACCCATTCCAGTATTGCCTTACTCTAAAAATAGGACTTCTAGAGCTCACACAGAAGTCACCCACACTCACCTCAAACTTCCTGTAGATCCTCTGTCGCAAGTTACACTTCGCCGGAATCTCTTTCAGTCACCGGAACTTCATCGAGGATCACACCTGTTCGGTACAACATCCTTAAATCCTTTTCTGTTTAAATTATTTTCGTTATCAGTAATAATCAATCAACTAATTCTGGTTTCATGGATTGGAGAAGATGAAGTTTGAAATGTGTTTAAAGGAATTTAAAATCGGTAAATATACCGGGTTAGACACACAGTCCAGTGGTGGACTGTGTGCAAATTACAAAGCAAGCGTCTCGGGTTCGATTCTGTTCTTGTTTTCGATTCGTCACAATATTCAAACCTTTTTAAAAACTCAAATATGAAACTCGACAGTAAGTATATAAAAGAAATAAAAATCTTACATCCAACGGGTTAAACACACAGCCCAATTGGTCGGGCTGTGTGCACACGCGAAGCAAAGGTCGTGAGTTCGAGCCGGTTCCATGACCCCGTCTCTATAATATGCAAATCATTTTGTTAAATCAAAATATAGTTTAATCTAAATAGTATACAAATATAATGAAAAACAAGATTATTTCGGGTTAGACACGTAGCTCAGTTGGTAGAGCTGCGTGCACGTATACGGGAGGTCACGAGTTCGAACCTCACTCAGCGTATAGAATAAACACAGTTCGATCGGTCAACGGTCAACGGTCAACATGGTCAAAAGTCAACATTTTTTAATTTCTTTTTTTAATTTATTTAATCAGAAAATTATTTAAAAATACTTAAAAATAATATTTTTAAAGTTAGAAAATGTCCTTAAACTCAAAAAAATAAATCTAAAAAATCCTATTAAGGTTATGAATTAAAATTATTAATCTAAAAAAAATCCATTTATTTACCGAACAATTTCGTTATTATCTAGGTTAGTTTTCCTCGTCGATCAAATCCTAAAATTCGTGCGCATACATCGTCATCCAGGAAACGCACCCACTGTGAGTGAATCCTTACAAATTCCCCTTTTTATTCATGTTTTGGGGTGTATCATGTGTCGCTTTAATTATTTCATTTATTCAAACTCGTGCTATTACCATTATATAATCTAAACTCGAGATGTAAATATTGTTTGTTGTGATGTGTGTTTACATTTTGTCAAGTTGCGTGCAAATCATTCATTAGGCCCATCAGTTCCTCGTTGGAGACGGGTTGAGCATCAGGTGTCTCATTGTTCATCATTTGGTGTGTGCTTGTGCATTAATTGAGATTATGTGATTATGTTGTTGTTGTGATACGTGTTTACATTCTTGTTAAGTTGTGTGCAAATCATGCATTAGGCCCATCAGTTCCTCGTGGGAGACGAGTTGAGCATCAGGTGCCTCATTCGATCGGCTCCATTTGATTGAGCCTTGATCTCATTATTCATCATTTGGTGTGTGCTTGTGCATTTATTGATATTATGTGTTTTGTGATTAAATTTACATTTACGTTTATTTATATTTGGTTATGCACAATTTTATTCAAATAACCAACATAACTAATCCTTTCAAATGTTTAAATAAGATTCACTCGCCAACTTTTGTTGACCCAAAACACTATTTTACACATGATACAGGTGATCCAGTTGAGAAAAGAAATACGTAGGATGGCCTAGACGAATAAACAAGTTAATGCCTTGGAATGAACGTTTAGTTTTGTTTTCCTTTGTAATTGTACTCTAGTTTGTAATTTGTATGAAAATGTATTTGAACATGTTGTGTTTGTATGTTTATTGTAACTTCATCTTTAAAGAGAAATAATAAATATGAAACTTTATAGTAAATGTCATGAGCTTTGATGAAAACCCAATCATGCCCCGACTACCATTTCCGCTGCGGGTCAGGGTGTGACGAAAAGGATGTTAGATTCTTAACATCCAATTTTATCAAGTTTTAAGTCTTGTAGGGTTTGTTACATCTTTGACAAAGGATCAAGAGGTTGGCCACCTCTCCAAAAGTTAGTAGGGCATGTCCCCAGCTTAAGGTATCCAATACCTTCTACGGTTTAAAGGTTTTCACCTTTCACACGAATTGGGTTTTGACACCCCGCCTGTAGTGCATGTTATCCAAGTATAGTTCAAGTCAATGGGACCAGTACCCGCTTTTGGGGCTGACAATTTCATTGTTGTTGGCTATATGTAGGATCCTAAGTATATTGGTAGACGTACCATACATCCGTTCCTAAGGTTTCTAACGTTTTCACATTAGGTAAGGTTTTGGCATTTTCATGTCACTTAAGATTAATTAGTCGCCAGTATGGACCATACACCAGAATCCTAAGGTTTCTAACGTCTTCACGTTAGCTTTAGTATCACAAGTTGTATGGGCTAGTCCCCAGTTTCTAATGACTTGTTCAAGTTATGTGGCTTAGTCCCAAGTTGGTCATTACAGGTTCCCGAGGTTTCGCAATCAAGGATCTGGATCCTCGAATATTAAATATTTTCTATACTCTTTTTATGCTACAGTAATGTCTAAGGATATTGAATCCTAACTTGGATTTTTTGATATGTCTTATTCTCATTTTTCTTGAACATTGCACTTAGGGGCATATAACTTATTTACACATATCTAACCAGATTTTATCTGAGATTATTACGTATCACGATTGAGAAATTTTGACAACACAAGGTTTTCTAAGTTTTTATAGAATGAAACTTATAACTTTCACAAACAATTTATCTGAACATGGAAACATAAGCATGCCAAGTAAACTTTGCCAAATAAATGAACAATACAGGAAATAGTCATAGTCTAATATTATTAGGCCCATTATTATTTATCAAAAGTATCCGACCCGAACTTCACCAGCAAAATGTGGACCATCCATCCAGGCCGGATTAGGTTCATCTAACAGTTAAAGTTTGTGCAGAAAAGTAAAATGCAGGAAATAAAAAGCAGGACAACAAAGGCTTCATCCCCCAAACAGAGGATCCCTCCACCTTTGTCATCCTACCTAATGTCTGAAGGATTGGTGATCCTTAATCCTAGAAACTATTGTTCAAAACAAACCACAAATCATAAAAAGTGGGCTCCGGCCTCATCTACATTATCCATCATCGCCCATATGTGCAGCTCACACCGCAGCTGCTTCGCCACCTTCAACCACCGCTTCCTCAGCCTGCTTCTTCACCCCGCTGGATCCTGCTTCACCTATTGTCGCCACCGGCTCAGGTTCACCGCCACCCAGATTGTTTAACGCCACTTCCCAGGAAGCCACGTCCCATGAAGACCTGTCAAATCCAGGATCACTAGCCTCTTTGGCCACCTTGCTCATGGATTGAAGAACTGTCTTGGCAGCATAAACCTTGGCCTCTTCAGTAGCATTCATGGAAGTTTCGTGAACCCCCACTTCAACATTCAGCAGCAGCTCCTCTAGGTTCTCCTTCTCCTTTTCCAGCGCTTTATTTTGCTTTTCGAGCCTAGAGATATCCTTATCCTTAGCAACAGCAATGGCGCGCATCCCAGCTAGAGTTTCTTCATGATCAGCCAACTTCTTCTCATAGAAGATCCTCATGTGACTGAATTCCTAATAATAAGCAAGATAGGGAAATATCATGATCAAGGATCCTCACAAATAGATAAAGTAGAACCTAAGGATCATGGATCCTTACCTCGGTCAGAACATCGTGGAGGAGTTTCTCAATGGAGTCGAGATCGCTCTCTGGATCAGAGGGCTTCTTCCTTTTTGAAGCAGATTTGGCTCTGATGGAAACTGGGTGAGGCTCAACAGGAGGAATGTTCTTCATTGGTTCTTGCTTTATAGCATTGGAAGAGATGATGTTGTGTATGTCGTTGAGAGCAAATGATGCAGACTTTGAAGTGGACTTTTGAACGCCTGCCAACATATGTCAAAAGATAAGTTTTTGATTCAGATTAAAACTTTTTTTTATGTATACAGTATGCTGTACAATTATTTACTTGACATGCTATAGGAAGAGGAGGTCTGAATTTCTTCACCAGGATCCTGGATCCTTACTTTGAACGTTCTGTCTATGGGATCAAGCTTCAAGAAGGCCTTGGCTTGATCAGCAGTTCCTGGCTCCTCTGCTAGGCTCGCGAAATTCTTCGCTGTAAAAAGAAATCAGGAAAAAGCAATGTTGATAAGAGATAAAGACATGACCAAATAATACGCTATAATCCTATTTCCTACCCTTCGAGACCCATTGAAGAGGCAGAGTGTCCCCCTCGGGAATGGAATCTCTCCTAACAAAGAAAAATTGACTTTTCGAGAGAGAACCGTTTCTGGTGGGTTTAAGAACGGGAGTAGGTTGACGTGGTTTGGACTTGAATACAAAGCGATTGGAACCGTAGGTGGTGAGTACATAAAGATAAGCAAGTTCATTAAGGTCAAACTGCAAGCCCTTCTCCTCTTTTTAATCTGTTCGATAGTAAAAAGGGTCCTCCATAACATCAGCATTGCTTGACTAAAGCTAATGCGAGTATGTTTGAAGAACTTTTGGGTCAAAGAGGGAAAAGGGTATGAAAACCCTAGCAAAAAGCGCAGTGCAGGAAACAAATCCACGTAGTCGACACAACGTCGCTTAACATGGAAGGGTCAAACGGCCGGAAAACGGCGGTAGAAGGAAAACAAGATTTCAAACTTTGGATTTCCGAAACTGTAAATTTGCAGATCTCGGAAGAAGGATCTTTAATCAGGTTCTGAGAGTTAGGAGTCTCATCAGGATTCTTGGAATCATACTTGGGTGAGGATCGAGTAAGCATCTTCGCCGGAGTAAAAATAAGAACAAGAAGAAAGAGAGAGAGAAGTACCTGATGAAGGATTGTTGTGAAGGATATAAAAGGGGAGATATGCAGATTTTAAATAAGAATGGAGTTATCTTTCCCCAAAAAATAGCATTAATGGTTTCGAAGACCGAGCGAGTCCCATCAGATGTCCTGCATACGGCTATCTTGAATTCAAAATATGACCGTTGTGATACATTATCACAACCGCCATATTGGGGGTAATTGTTAGGGCTGGGTTAAATTATTTTAAAATCAATGATCCTTTTATATCTTTAGGATATATTATCCTTGTGCTGAGTAGCGGATACTGGAATGATCAAGGATCCCTAATAATTGTAACAGTTTCTAACGATTGTCTTCGATATGTTGTTTGATTTTAGTGCAGGTACTCATCAAAGACTAGGTCAAGCTGGAATATTGGAATATACCTAGAATACGCACGTACATTGAGCAAAGTGGACGTTATGCATGGACATGGGAGATCCCCGATATTTCGGATAGTTAGTTGAAAATTAAAAACGTTATTATTTTAGGGGATATTGAGCTATTATTAGACACCACTCGAACACCCTACCACTCCTGGCGAACACACACTACACTTTAGAGATCGATTGTAAAGAGCTCAATATCTTCCGAAGTTGTAATTTTGTTGGTTTAATAGAATTGATGATGATAGTTTTCACTATCCGAGGTTTTTATGCCAGAGATCTACTAGTGATCAAGGGCTTTTCCTCGTGTAAATCTCGGTGTTCATCGTTGTTTACATTTCATACTTGTTCATACAATTGTTCATCATATCAAGCACTCAACCTCACAATCAAAGTTTGGTGACATTATCCTTAATTGGATTTTTGACCAAAACATTCTCATTGTAAGAAATCAGGTCATACATCTAATAAGTGTTACAGGATTATTGGTTTTCCAAAAGACTTCAAGTTTACCAAGCCAAAAAGATTTGCTGCACATGTCTCTACTGAAGTACCCGAGATATTTGATGACTCAAATGTTGTTGCCCCAAAACCTGCTGTTACAAAGAATAGCCTATCTGCAGAACAGGTGAAAGAACTTATTCAACTGTTGCAAAAGACACATTTGGGATCTGCATCATCTAGAAACCATCCTGCTTTCTCTACAAAATCTGTCAACTATGCAACTTTTGCAGGTACTTTAGCTTGTAATTCTTTCAAAGTGCAGTCTAATTGGATATTAGACACGGGTGATAATGATTATATGTGTTGTGATGAAAAACGTTTTTCAAATATTCAGTTGCTAATCAAACCATTTTCTGTTTCTCTTCCTAATGGTCACCATATAACAGTGACAAAGTTTGGCACAATTCATCTTAGTCCTGATCTTTCTCTTTCTAATGTTCTCTACGTGCCACAATTCAAACATAACTTGCCCTCTATTTCTAGACTTTGCAATGATACAAATGGTTTGCTATTATTCTCTAACAAACATTGTATATTGCAGGCCCCTTCGATGAAGAGGCCAATGGTACTCGGTGAATTGGTTTAAGGGCTCTATGTTCTTCACTCAAATAAACCTGATTGTTTGTCAAATTCTGTCTTTGTTCCAAATCAAATTTCTTGTAATTCTGCTATTAATAGCAAAGTTTGGCATTGTAGACTTGGCCATTTGCCCTTTTATAAACTCAAGCAACTGAATATGTTTTACATGTTGATCCATTTGATACTTGTAATGTTTGTCCTAAGGCAAGGCAACATTGTCTTTCTTTTTCACACAGTCACACGTCCACTAGTACGATCTTTGATCTTATACACATTAACCATGGGGTCCATATCGTACCGCTACCTATAATGGGTATAAGTATTTTCTCACTATTGTAGATGACTTTAGTAGGACAACTTGGACTCATCTTTTATCTCACAAAAGTAATGCTTTCAATA
Organism: Scalesia atractyloides; assembly: GCA_947069175.1. Lineage (NCBI taxonomy): Eukaryota > Viridiplantae > Streptophyta > Magnoliopsida > Asterales > Asteraceae > Scalesia > Scalesia atractyloides. Next base: position 39,400,181 of record CAMTDV010000030.1, read on the forward strand.
TACTTCAAGGGTTTTTAACCATGGTTGAAACTCAATCTGGAACCAAAGTCAAAAGCATCAGATCTGATAATGCTTTTGAGTTGGGATCTGGGATCACATAAGCAAAATTTTTTAAGTTTAAAGGTATTCTGCATCAAACCAGTTGTGTTGGAGTTCCACAACAAAATGGCATAGTGGAACGCAAACACAACCATTTATTGGAAACCGCTAGAGCGTTATTCTTTCAATCAAAATTACCAGTTCAATTTTGGGGTGATTGTATTCTTACAGCCACTCACCTTATCAATCTTTTTCCAACTAAACATCTCAATAACAAGTCTCCATATGAAATTCTTTTTGATAAGAGTTTTGGATGTTTGTGCTATGCCTCTACTTTGAAGTCTGGACGTGATAAATTCCAACCAAGGGCAATTCCTTGTATCTTTATTGGTTATCCAATGGGAAAGAAAGGATACAAGTTGTATAACTTGTCTGCTCGTTCTGTTTTCGTTTCTAGGTATGTTGTGTTCTTAGAACATATATTCCCTTCGATAAATAAAACTTAATCTTCTCATTTTTTCAATGAGTCTGATTATTTTTCTCAGCTTTTTCAAGATTTTGATTTTATTCCCACAACAATTCCAATTGATTCTTCAACCTCTTCTGATTCTTTTCCCAATTCTACTATACCCGATTCATCCACTTCCTCTTCTTCCAATTCTAATCCACTGGTTTTTCCTATTCGAAGATCTTCTAGACCTACTAATCCACCTTCATACTTGCAAGTTTATGTGTGTAATCATGCTTCTTCATCCATCAACACTAATGATTCTTTGCATTTCTGTTTTCACACCATTACCAATGATTGTTCTACTCCCGCTAATGCAAATACTCACCAACTTTCCTCTCACAATCAATAACTGTTAAATAATCTTGAAAATGTTTCTGCTTCGTCTTATAAAGCAACTGCTCAACATCCTGCCTGGATAGCAGCTATGCAGAAATAATTTGATGTTCTTGTTGCTAATAAAACTTGGACAATTGTACCCTTGCCCCCGGGAAAAAGGCCATCAAGTCTAAATGGGTTTATAAAGTCAAGTATCATGCTAGCAGCACTGTTGAAAGATGTAAAACGAGGTTAGTTGTTCGGGGTGACACACAACAAGCAGGAATTGACTATAATGAGACTTTTTCACCCGTTGTTAATTTGACGACTATCCGTAGTTTAATTGCAGTTGCTACTAAACTGTCTTGGCCATTATATCAACTTGATGTCGATAATGCTTTTCTGCATGGGGATTTAGATGAAGACATCTATATGTCACCACCACAAGGAATGGAGTTATCTTCAAGTCAGGTTTTGAAACTGCAAAAATCACTTTATGGCCTGAAACAAGCCTCTCGTCAGTGGCACGGTAAGCTTTCTGCTGTTTTAAAATCAAAGGGCTATGTCAGATCTTTAAATGGTTACTCTTTATTTTCAAAGAAAATGGGCTCCTTGGTGGTTTATGTCTCAAAGAATCTAATGGGGTTATCATGTCTCAAAGAAAGTTTGCAAAAGATTTGTTGAAAGAATTCGAGTGTTATGAGCTACATTCCAATTCTTGTCCTTTGCCTCCTAATTGCCAGCTTAAAGCTAATCAAGGTTCCCCTATTTCGGATCCTATGCAATATCAGCGTTTAGTAGGCAAGTTAAATTACCTCACTCGGACTAGGTCGGATTGGCCTTTGTGGTTCAGTTTTTGAGCCAGTTTATGCAAGACCCTCGTCTTCCTCATTGGACTGCAGCTTTATATACTCTTGGTTATGTTCAACAAACCATTTCTCACGACTTGTTTTTCAATAATAATCCTAAAATTGATCTGGTGGCCTATTGTGATTCAGATTGGGCTGCATCTCCCAATACTCGACGATCTGTTAGCGGGTATTATATTACTTTGGGTGGTTGTCCTATTTCATGGAAGTCTAAAAAGCAACCTACAGTGTCTCTTAGTTCTACTGAAGCAGAATATCGGTCACTTCGACGAGCCACGGCTGAACTTGCATGGTTGACACGCTTGCTATCCGAGTTACATGTTTCAAACATCACTCCTATACCACTTAAATGTGATAGTCAAGCAACAATTTATATTGCTAAAAATCCTGTATTTCATGAGCGAACCAAACATATAGAGCTTGATTGTCACTTTGTTCGCGAGAAATTAAAAAAAGGGTCTAATCAATTTACTAAACACTCGGACTGTTGATCAACTTGCAGACCTTTTTACGAAGAGTTTACCAAAACCTCAACATTCTATTTTGATGTCCAAGTTGGGAATTTCCATATCTCCAACTTGTGGGGGGATGTTGACTTTATTGACTTTACACTTACACACTTTTTCTGTTTATTTTTTTATTAGCTGTAATTAGTTAGATAACGTTTTTCTATTAGTTGGTTAGGGCTAACTCAAGGTCTGTATATAAGAAGAGTTTGTAATACAGATAGAGGTAAAAATGAGAATCTTTCAGTTTGTTCTCTCAATTCTTTTCTTCCGCTTCAAGAAAAACAATGTGATAATTTGTAATTATGATAATGTAGTCATTGGTACTGAAACCATCTAAAGCCGTTTAAGTGACTCATCAAGATCATTTATGTACACCATCTAGAAGATGTTCGACACTTAGTCTCATAGGTGAGTCATTAACTCATTAAATGTTTAGGTTGTAATTTAATTAACATTGGGTATACAAAATTTCACTATGGAATGATCCAGAAATGTGCTTTCAATTGGGCCAATAGTCATACAAACGTCATATTGCGAGACTTAACAATAAGCACACGTATTGGTTAATGACTTAATTCATCAATAAGAACCACACATATCCCCTTTATATGTTTTCCAAAGAGAAGGATTCCGTCCTTATCATAGTTGGCGATAGACGAGTAACCAACTGTACATGAGAGGAAGGAAGTAACACATGCAATGCCCTTAGTTTAAAGATAGCTCAATGAATCATATTGTAACTACGAAGGTAAAATCAAGTGGGATACACCAATAGTAAAAACTGGAATAACTTCGTTTAAGGAGTTAAACGTTCTAACACAAAATGAAAGCGGAGGTTATGATTATTTAAAAAATAATCCAGTTCAAGTAATTAGTTATATTTGTTTGGTAAATAATAATGATTATTATATAATAAACATTGAGATTAAATATATTGGTTATGTAACTAGTTTATGAAAGGTTTTTATTAATTAATTTGTAATTTAGAACTAAGAACAATATATATATATATATATATAGAGAGAGAGAGAGATAGAGAGATACGTGAATGTTAGAGAGAGAGAGAGAGACAAGGATTAACTGAAAACAACCAACGAAGTTCTCTATTATTCAACCAACCTATAAGTCTAGAGAGACAAGGATTAACTGAAAATAACCAACTAAGTTCTCTATTATTCAACCAACCTATAAGTACAGCTAGCCAACGACCATTAACAGACTAAACAACAACTCACACGTAAACCCTCACACTATCACAACTTTACACTTCAGGCCCCTATACAATTATTCTTGTAACAACACCCCTCTCATATAACAATTTTGACCCCAAAATTCAAGATTTCAACCATCATCATCAACACCCAAAATCAAAAACCGGAAATCTCGCCTTCATATCCTCAGCATTCTCCCAAGATGCACCAGTCACAGGTAAATCTTTACACTTTACTAAAACATCCATACTAACTCTATTTCCCCGTTTAACCATTCTCCGATCAATGATTGCAGCTAGATAAAACATGAACCTTGATTGTGTTGGTAGAGGGAAGATTGTAGAATGATCTCCCTTAGCCAGCTTCAGTAATGACACATGAAAAATGGAATGCATCTGTGCCTCCTCTGCAACTCCAGTTTGTAAGCAACTTTACCGATTCTTTTTCCAAAATCAAAATGGGTCCAAATTATTTAGGGTTGGGTTTGTTATTCTTATGTCCCTTCAATAATTGTTATCTATAATCTTGTAAATTCAGATATACCCACTGCCCCACATCATACTCTCGTTTAGTTCGCTTACCATCCACAACCCGTTTCATTTGGTTCTGAGCAACTAATAAAGCTTGCCTTAACTGTTTGACTGTCTTTTCCCTCTCTATACACAATTGATCCACAACTCAATAGAGTAATCATTAGGTATATATGGAATAAATATTGGTGGTGGGTATCCATATAAAGCTTGAAAAGGTGTGGTTTTTATCGAGGAATGGTAATTAGTATTATACCACCATTGAGCTAGACTTAACCACTTAATCCAATGTGTGTTTGTACTGAGTGTCATTTTCCGCAAATAAGCTTCTATGCACCTATTAACCACTTCAGTCTGGCCATCAGACGGAGGATGATAAGCAATAGACATGGCCAACTAAATGCCCTGCATCTTAGTGAACTCCTTCCAAAAAATACTTAGGAATATTGGATCCCTACCTGAAACAATTGTCTGAGGGCCAGCCATGGAGCTAAAAGACATTATCCATGAAAGCCTAAGCTACTACAACAGAAGTATAGGGATGACCCAGAGGTATAACATGAGCAAACTTGGTTAATCTATCTACTACCACCATAATAGAATCCTTTCCATTTACTTTTTAGGCAACCCCCAATGAAATCCATTGATATGTCAGAGAATATGTGCTTCGGTACAGGTAAAGGTTGTAAAAGCCCAGGATAAATCACATTCTCTTGTTTAATTCTCTGGCAAATATCACAAGTTCTAATAAAATGCCTCACCTGTTTATGTAGACCCTTCCATTTGAACATTCCTCTAATCTGTTGAGTAGTAGCATGCACATCCGAATGCCCCCATACCAGAGCCATGATAAAATTTAATAATATACTCCTGTAATTGTAAATCATTCCCTACTACCACCCTGTTTGTAACAACTCCAAATTTCGTTGTCATATTTTTCTTTTATTTTCCGTTGTATCTCTCCTTGTAATCCCGAGATTTGGTTTATAAGAAAGTTATGTTAATTAATTTATGCTTGTTCGTAATGATTATCGCATCTAATCGAGTATTAAACGCATCGCTAATCTAATCGCAATCAAAACTAATTATGCTACTATACGAGCTGAGTGTGTTATTAGTTAATAAACACTTGTGCCATCGCATCGCTTATCTCATCGCATCGCAAAATGCAGTTATTTATGTGGAATTATGTTTTTACGTGTGTTATGTTTATTTATGTTATGGTTTAATATCGCAATGCTCTCACACGCACGAATCGCTAAATCGCATTATTATATCAGTTGTAACGCTTAATACAACAATCTACTACGAACCGAATCTCCAAACGAACTCTTAACACGAAATAATCGAACAAAACTTGGCCACCAGGTCAAGTTCGGCCGAACTTGTATACCACAAGTTCGCCCGAACTTGTCTGAGCCACCTAAACTCACCATAAACCACAAGTCCGCCCGGACTTGTATTAAAACTCATCAAAAACACACAAGTTCGCCCGAACTTGTAACAAGTTTGCCCGAACTTGATACAAGTTCGCCCGAACTTGCTGTCTGCCCTCTCATTTCACCTCCACCTATAAATACTCAGCTCCATTCTCTCATTTGAACTTGCTGCAAGTTCGCCCGGAGTTCCCCAAAACCGAAACCCTTTGTTTTCTAAGTAAGATTAACCCGTGTTCAACTACAACAACGTTCAACAACGTGTTACAACGATTTTGCACAAGGCTCTGCCTTCGTTTTCATCAAATCTCTTCTATTTTACGAAATCTTCATCTTTTTATGCAAAACTTCTGTTTTTCACTCAGATCTATGCTTAGATGTGAGTAAAACCTTTTAAAACATCAATTTTTACACAATATTCGGACTAATGACGTATGTCTCGTTCACTCTGAAGTGGAACGAGGCATTGTCAAGAAATATATTAGATCCGGAAGCACAAGGATGAAATCATCACTTTACACAAGCTGGACTAACCCGTACGAACCTTCAAGTTCGCGGGATTAGCCCGAGTTTTTGTAAATTGGCTAAACTCGCTCCAAAAGACCTCTCCAGCCTAAGTTTTAATCAGTGGCTTAAGGTTGGAGGGATGAACACTCGATTCCCCAGCAAACGGCGCAAAAATGCATGATTTGGATGCCAAATTGATCGAGTTCGCTCGGATTACATTAAGTTCGCTCGAACTTGTCACCAGAGTGGTGATCAAGCTCGCCCGAACTTGACCAATACTTCAAAAATGGCACAAGTTCGCCCGAACTCTGTCCAATTCTCAAGAGAATTGATCGGATTGTCGCGCCCCGGTCAAAGATAATACTTATATGCCCAAATTACCCCATGCGTTAGTGGTAGTAAGGGGTCGATCCACGAAGAGTATGTGGTTTACGTATGGATTAATTCGATTATGAAGGTGTCACAATTTTATGAAGCTTGCTAACTTGATTTGTTTAGATATTTGAGAAAAAGTGTTGGAATTAACCAACGGTGATTGTAATTTTTATTGACTACTACGAATGATTGACTATAATTAACGAAAACACAACTAATGATTCAAACAATATTTGAGAAAAAGGGTTCACACCCGGTTTCGGTAATTGCCAACCTAGGGTTTCTACAAGTTTTAGACTCAACTCAATTGCATAACGATTAATGGATTTTGTGTACCGTGACTTAGGTGCCAATAACTATCAACGTTCCGAAGAATGGACAAGAATGCATTTTGTAATCACAACAAGTAAAACCTAACCAAGACAACGCATAAATACACATAACCATTTCGTAAAGTCATAACTTTATAATCATTCGACAATTTAAGAATACGAAACAAATGTAAACAATTGTCATAGGTTTCAAAAATCAATACAATTTGTCACAAAGTTAAATCAAGAACAATTCGAAACCCAAAATTAAAACAACTACCTACACCGGGGTGAAACCTTTGGAAATAGCCGCTCAGGGTGAACGGAACATGATCAACAACGATGGAGAGCTCAATTTTTGACATCTTGAAGCTTGATGATGGAAGTAAATGGTGGTTAGGGTTTATGATGATGTATGTAGGTGATTGATGGAAGATGATGAAGGATTAAAGTTTGGATTGGTAGGATGATTCGGTTGATTCGGATGGATTTGGATGATCGAAAGTGATTGTGGTTGATGATTGTGGCTCCAAGAACAAGTTTCAAACTCCCAAAATTCGTAACCCTTCAGAAATAGGTCAAAAACATGTTTAAACCCGTCCCCAACTAACAAAACTAAAAATTTCACGATATCAGTTTTGGGAGCCCGTCGCCGACGGCCTGATGCCCCGTCGGCGATGGGCTGTGCTTTTTGACTTTTCCCCCGACGCCTTATCCTCCTATCTACGGACATTTTCAGGCGATGGGAATATCCACAATGTGTCGCCGACGACTTGATGCCCCGTCGGCGACGTGCTCTCTAAACTTGATTTTCTGTTTTCTCCATTTCTTGGTTCCGGTTGAACTGATTCGCGTTCTGGTGCTCCGTTAAGCTCCCGATTAGCTCCTTAAACGATCAAGTTCGCTCGGATTACATCAAGTTCGCTCGAACTTGTCACCAGAGTGGTGATCAAGTTCGCCCGATCTTGACCAAAACTTCAAAAATAGCACAAGTTCGCCCGAACTCTGTCCAATTCTCAAGAGAATTAGACAAGTTCGCTCGAACTTGTATCATCCCTCAACAACTGGTACAAGTTCGTCCGAACTTGTCTAGTTTCTTAGGAAACATGACAAGTTCGCCCGAACTTGTACCACAGTAAGCTTAGGCATACAAGTTCGCCCGAACTTGTCTGCTGTTCTTTCAACCATTAACCGTTTCAGCAATTCGGAAGACTGATGCACTTCTGTTCGCTTACAGGCTAATCCGGCACTCTCCGCAACTCCTCTCAGATCCCGAATCCCACCTAAAACGCACCAACAGTGAGTATACTTGAACCCCCTTTACGCTTAAACGCACTTTTGGGTGTCACATATGTTCGTATATCAAAACACATCACACAACTCAAATGCTTATTCGACATCCCGCTTATACATGACTTTACGTGAAATCTGCTGAATTGTATGTATTGCTTGATTGCTTGTACGCCACCCTTAACATGATAGTATACTAGAGGTTGACTCGCCACCCGGAGGCCCGGGGTTGTTAAGGCTTGCATTTTTATTTCTCGTTTGTGAACACTTGTTTGCATGCCTTGATCAATCACAGTTTGTTGGTTTACTTGAATCTGAGTAGTTACATAATTCACAACTATTACGTATGTCATGCGGTGTATGCTAAACGCTTTTATATCTATATTGTATGCAAAACTCGTATGCTCACCTTTACTTAATTGTATTGACATTTTATTTTAACATATGTGGCAGGTTGAGGACTTTAGCTTTGGATGCTTAGTTTAGGTTTTACTTTAGAAAATCATGTAATAAAATCTAGGGGAGATCGGATCGGATATTATGTTTAAGAGAATGTTTCGAAATATATAATGATTGTTTGATGATTATATGAGTTCGATAGTATGGGATGATGAATGTCGATTATTATCTTTAAATAATTGTTATGGAATCTCTTGATCAATCTGATTCGCCTAGTGTCGCGCCCTGATAATTCCGCCATCGGTTGGGGTGTGATAGATTGGTATCAGAGCCATAACTAAAGGGAAATTAGGTAGAATTTCCATGTTTTGCTTTAAACTATAGTAGGATACCAAATCAGACCAATACGCGTCGAGTAATGCCGAAAACTCATACGAACAAACAAGTTCGCCCGAACTTGCGGTGACAAGTTCGCTCGAAATTGATCAAGTTCGCCCGAACTTGATCAAGTTCGCCCGGACTTGACCAAGTTCTCCCGAACTTGCCTGTCCCCTCAACATCAAACAAGTTCGCCAGGTATGGTACAAGTTCGCTCGAACTTGACATTAGGCTGATGCCAAGTTTGCCGAACTTGACCAGGATCCTTCGGCACGAACTTTTAAACATTGCTTTTCCTAAAGCAAGCACAACACACGTGAAGAACGCTCGTATCACACAAAACGAGTGATCCAGTCGAGAATAGGTGTGAAAACCGAGAACTCTCGATGAGATCATTCATTCCGCGCAATCTCTATCGCACGAGATACCTTCGTTGAGTTAGGAGTGATATCCAAATCTCGACGAAAATCTCTATTTCTATCTAGTGGAACTCTCGATTTGATTGGTGAGCATAACCACAACTAGGAATAATGTTGTTAAGTTAGGGGTGAAACCCGCATCTTAATAACTAATTCCGCTCCTCAATTTTCAATCTCACCAAAGTCTCGATTACTTCGATGACTCGGAACACGACGTAACTGGAAGGATAAATGCCGTTAACCGTTGTACAGCGAGAGCATTTGTCTATTAGGCCAATCGTGTGTCCGAACTCAGAGAATTTTTGAATCACTTTGGGTAGTCAACGTCTCAAAACCCAGGACACTCCCAACTGATTTAAGCCTATTATCGTTGATTTTTACGCATCATCGAGTTTATTTATTATTTATGTGTTTAAATTTTGAGAACTTTTCGTTTATTCGATTTTAATCGATTTCTCTATTATCGCTTTTACGCTCCATCGATATATGCACAACTCGCACAACTCTCGTAATCTAAAACGATAATTAATTCACCAACAAAACTAAACGCTCAACCCGCATACGCTCATGAGTCCATGCGTGTCTCATACGTGGTATTACTCGCCTATCTGACTTATATATATATCGCTTATATCTCGCTTATAACAATTCGCATATCGAACGTGCTATGCTTTACTTATGAGAAGGTGAATACGTGCAAAGTATATGCTTACGTGAATTATGTGCTTACGTGCTTATGTGCTATGTGCTTACGTGCCTATGTGTTTGCCTGCCTACGTGTTTACTTGTCTACGTGTTTATGTGATTTTGTGCTTTGTATAAATAATAATAATAAATACTTTAAACATAAACCTATTATAATCGAATCTCATCCAATCAAATCCTTCGATGTAGATGTCTTCAATGGGATCGCACACCAGAAGGAACCATCAGCGCAGCAAAGCTGACAAGCGCATCGCGTCACTAGTGGCCAAGGAAATGGCCAAAGTGATCCCTCAAATCGTCAGCGAGATTCAAGCTGCCAACAGCAACACTTCTGTGGACTCCAAAGCCGACCCGCCCAAGACATCCTTCAGTTTTAAGCAATTCAAAGCTTGTGGACCCCTTACTTTCTCAGGCACTAAAGGACCAAGTGCCATGTTCCACTGGTTTGATGCTATCGAGGTCACTTTTCGCCAGGGTGGGTGTCCCGAACCCCTTCGCACTATTAACGCTACCGGCGTGTTCCAGTCCAGGGCTCTCGACTGGTGGACTACGGAGTGTAACAGGAGGGGAAACGATGAAGCCTACGGACTCGCATGGGAAGAACTTAAGGAACTAATGATCAAAGAGTTATGCCCACCTCATGAGATCCAGAAGTTGGAAAACGTTTTTTGGGGAATTAAGCAAGACGGACCCGACAATGCTAGTTTAACGGGTCGATTCAAACAGTTGAGCATCATTTGTCCCGGTCAAGTGAACATGATCGAGAAAGCAATCAAGAAGTACCTCAACGCTCTGCCCGATTGCGTCGCTGACTTTGTTCAAGCAGCACGCCCTGCTACTATCGAGGAAACCTACCAGCTAGCCGCAGAGATCAATGACAAACGGGTTCAGTCTGGTTACTTTAAGAACAGCAAGGTAGCAAACCAAGCCATCACCGAATCAGCAGCTCCTACCGATCAGTCCTGAGAATCAAAGAATAGTCGTTGAGGTCGAAAGAGGAAAACCCAAGTAAGAAGTTTGCCCTTACCGCTCCGCAAAACCCTCAGCCACTCCAGTCTGCAGCACCAAACACACCGTCGGCAAAGCGTGCGTACACTGGCCCTCATCCTTTGTGCTCAAAATGCACCTATCATCATGTGGTTGGAGGCAATTTCCGTTTCTGTACCAACTGCAACATCTACAGCCACTTTACTGTCAGCTGCCATTCAGGCCCTCGTCAGTCAGTTCTTCAGGCCCCAGCAGCACCGGCTTTACTAGCTCCTCCTCAAGCTAATCAGCAAGCACCAGCTCCAAGGGCACGTGCCTGTTACACGTGCGGTGATCCGAATCATTTCAGTAATGTCTGCCCAAACAAACCTGTGAAGCAGGAACAGCAGCAGCAGCAGCCACAGCCACCATAGCCTTAGCAGTAGCAACAACAGGCTGCACGTGGACGAGCCTTTAATCTCAACCATCGCCAGGCTCAGAACGACAACAATGTTGTCAACGGTATTTTCCTTGTCAATGGTATTTACGCTTCATGTTTATTTGATACCGGTGCCGATAATTGTTTTGTATCGCCAAAATTCGAAAAGGTTTTAAAATGTAAACGCGCTAAACTCCCAAAGACTTTCGATGTGGAAGTCGCCACCGGAAAAACCGTTACCGTTACCTCCATCCTACGTGGTTGTACTCTCTATCTTAACAACCATGTCTTCTCGATCAACCTCATACCTATGCAGCTAGGTAGCTTCGATATCATAGTAGGCATGGATTTTCTTCGTGAAAATCATGCTGAAGTTGTTTGCTTCGATAAAATGATCCGCTTTCCTCTCGCTAACGCTGACCAACTCCATGTTTATGGTGAGACTCCCTCAAAGAAGTTGATGCTTTTGTCATGTACTCGAGCACACAAATGTTTGCGAAAGCAATGTTTTGCCTTCCTAGCCATATCGTAAACCCGGAGAAAGAAAAGAAAACCTGGAAGGATGTACCCGTTGTTTGTGAATTTCCCAAAGGTTTTCCAGACGATTTACCTGGTTTACCCCCTACCCGAGATGTCGAATTCCATATCGATTTGATTCCCAGTGCTACTCCCGTTGCTAAAGCTCCCTATCGCCTCGCACCATCCAAAATGCGCGAGCTATCAAGCCAACTTCAAGAGCTTCTTGATAAAGGTTTCATACGACCGAGCACTTCACCTTGGGGCGCACCCGTTCTTTTTGTGAAAGAGAAAGATGGGACGTTCCGAATGTGCATTGATTATCGTGAACTTAACAAACTCACGATAAAGAACCGATACCCTCTTCCTCGAATCGATGATTATTTGATCAGCTTCAAGGTGCTACCTATTTTTCTAAGATCGATCTTCGTTCCGGTTATCATCAGTTGCGTGTACTCGAAGAAGACATTCCGAAAACCGCCTTTCGTACTCGATATGGCCACTTCGAATTCGTGGTCATGCCTTTTGGTCTCACAAATGCACCCGCGGTTTTCATGGACTTGATGAACCGTGTGTGTAAAGCTTTCTTAGGTCATTTCGTCATTGTGTTTATCGATGACATCCTTATCTACTCGAAGTCGAGAGACGAACACGCGCGCCATCTCTGTTTAGTCCTTGAACTTCTTCAAGGTAATCGTCTTTATGCTAAGTTCTCTAATTGTGAATTCTAGCTCGGAGAAGTCCAATTTCTCGGCCACATCGTTAATAGTCAAGGAATTCACGTCGACCCTGCAAAGATTGAAGCTGTCAAGAGTTGGATTACACCGAAGAATGCTTCCGAAATCCGTTCATTTCTTGGATTGGCGGGTTACTACCATCGATTCATCATCGACTTCTCAAAAATTGTCGTTCCGCTTACCGCTTTAACTCATAAAGACAAACCTTTCGTTTGGGATTCCAAACAAGAGGAAGCCTTCCAAACTCTCAAGCATATGCTATGCAATGCTCCTGTACTCGATCTTCCCGATGGAAACGACGATTTTGTTGTTTATTGCGATGCCTCTAATCTTGGTCTTGGTTGTGTTCTTATGCAATGAGACAAGGTTATCGCATACGCGTCTCAACAACTCAAAATCCACACGAGAAAAACTACACAACCCACGATCTCGAACTCGGTGCAGTTGTTTTTGCATTGATGATATGGCGACACTACTTTTACGGTACTAAGTGTATGGTCTTCACCGACCATAAGAGCTTACAACATATCTTTAATCAAAAGGAACTGAAGATGCGCCAACGCAGATGGGTTGAACTTCTCAACGATTACGACTACGAGATACGCTACCATCCCGGCAAAGCAAACATCGTCGCCGATGCTCTAAGTCGACGAAGCTATGTATATAGTATTCGTGACTCTCAAGCTTTGAATGATCTCGAAATCATGATTCACTCCGCTCAATTCACTTGTTTTAACGAGAATACTCTGGAGGAAGAAATGAAATGTTGTGTCGAAACTCAGCTCGTTGTGAAACCCAATGGTATTTATTACTATCTCGATCGTATTTGGATTCCCAGCCGTTATAATCTTGGTGAACTGCTAATGACCAAAGCTCATAAATCTCGATATTCCATTCATCCCGGAGCCGACAAGATGTACCAGGACCTTTGTCCTAAGTACTGGTGGCCGGGCATGATAAAGGATATCGCTGTGTACGTCTCAAAGTGCTTAACCTGCTCGAAGGTTAAAGCCGAGCATCAAAGGCCCTCTGGCTTACTCGAACAACCCGAAATCCCGATGTGGAAGTGGGAGAGTATAGCTATGGACTTTATTACGAAACTTCCCGGCACTTCCTCTGGTCACGATAGCATTTGGGTTATCGTTGATCATCTTACCAAATCTACGCACTTCATTTCTATACGAGAAGACTTTAAGGTCGAACGATTAGCCCGAATCTATACCGACGAAGTCATATGTCGACACGGGATGCCAAATGACATCATCTATGACCGCGACGATCGCTTTACCTCAGGTCTCTGGGAGACTTTTCAATCCGCTCTTGGTACTACTCTCAATCTCAGTACCGCTTTTCACCCTCAAACCGACGGTCACACTGAGCACACGATTCGCACCCTCGAAGATATGCTTCGTGCGTGCATCATAGATTTTGGTGGTAATTGGGATACGCATTTACCTTTAGTTGAATTCTCGTACAGTAATAGTTATCACACCAGCATTCAAATGGCTCCTTTTGAGGTACTGTATGGAAGAAAGTGTCGATCGCCTATTGCATGGCATGAGATCGGAGAAGCGCAAATCACCGGTCCCGAGCTGATTCAAGAAATGACAGACATGATCCTCCAAATCAGAGACAATCTCTTGAAAGCTTGGAGTCGTCAAAGAGTTACGCCGACAAACGCCGCAAGCCCCTACAGTTTGAAGTGGGAGATCACGTTCTCCTAAAGGTTGCACCTTGGAAGGGAGTGATCCGCTTCGGGAAGAAAGGGAAGCTAGCGCCACGATGCGTGGGTCCCTTTAAGATTCAGGAAAGAATTGACAAAGTGGCCTATCGACTCGAACTACCGGAGGAACTCAACAACATCCATCCGACTTTCCACGTGTCAAACCTCAAGAAATGCCTAGCTGAAGGGTATCTCCATGTACCTCTCGAAGATCTGCAAATCAACGAGACTCTCCATTTTGTAGAAAAGCCAGTCGAGATCATTGACCGAGAAACCAAGAAACTACGGCGCTTTCGCATCCATATCGTGAAGGTCCGATGGGAAGGCAAATGCGGTGCCGAGTTCACTTGGGAATTGGAAAGTGACATGAAAGCTAAGTATCTGCATCTCTTTGTTACGGCCACTACTTAAATTTCGGGACGAAATTTTCTAAAGTGGGGGAGACTATAACAACTCCAAATTTCGTTGTCACATATTTGTTTTATTTTCCGTTGTATCTCTCCTTGTAATCCCGAGATTCGGTTTATAAGAAAGTTATGTTAATTAATTTATGCTTGTTGGTAATGATTATCGCATCTAATCGAGTATTAAACGCATCGCTAATCTAATCGCAATAACAACTAATTATGCTACTATACGAGCCGAGTGTGTTATTGGTTAATAACCACTTGTGCCATCGCATCGCTTATCTCATCGCATCGCAAAACGCAGTTAATTATGTGGAATTATGTTTTTACGTGTGTTATGTTTATTTATGTTATGGTTTAATATCACAATGCTCTCACACGCACTAATCACTAAATCGCATTATTATAGCAGTTGTAACGCTTAATACAACAATCTAATACGAATCGAATCGTCAAACAAACTCTTAACGCAAAATAATCAAACAAAACTTGGCCACCAGGTCAAGTTCGGCCGAACTTGTATACCACAAGTTTGCCCGAACTTGTCTGAGCCACCTAAACTCACCATAAACCACAAGTCTGCCCGGACTTGTATTAAAACTCAGAAAAAACACACAAGTTTGCTCGAACTTGTAACAAGTTCGCCCGAACTTGATACAAGTTTGCCCGAACTTGTTGTCTGCCCTCTCATTTCACCTCCACCTATAAATACCAGTGTTGTAAAAATCGCGACTAGGCGGCGATTAGTCGGCGATTAATCGCTAGTCGTTCAGTTACTGAGTAATTTTTCTTAAATCAGTCCATTAATCGACTAGGTCCGACTAGGCCAACCAAAAATCGACGATTCCAGCCAGATTCCAATAAAAAACCTGTATATTCCGGCCAAAACCTCTAAATTCTGGCCAGTTTCCAACCAAATCATGAATTCCAACAATTAATCATGTATACTTAAATAAATGAGTTAAGTAAGATTTAAAACCTAGCTACTTAAAATATTTACTTATAAAATATATAATTGAAAATTACATATAAAAAACCTGATCCGATTAATCTTGATTAATCCCGAAAAATCCCGAGTAGTCGCTAGTCCACACTTCACCGGCTGACTAGCGACTAACGAGTTCTTCAACGTTGACAAATACTCAGCTCCATTCTCTCATTTGAACTTGCTGCAAGTTCGCCCGAAGCTTCCCAAAACCGAAACCCTTTGTTTTCTAAGTAAGATTCAACCCGTGTTCAACTACAAAAACATTCAACAACATTTTACAACGATTTTGCACAAGGCTCTGCCTTCGTTTTCATCAAATCTCTTTTATTTTATGAAATCTTCATCTTTTTATGCAAAACTTATGTTTTTCACTCAGATCTATGCTTAGATCTGAGTAAAACCTTTTAAAACATCGATTTTTACACAATATTCGGACTAATGACGTATGTTTTATTCACTCTAAAGTGGAACGAGGCGTTGTTAGGAAAGATCTCAGATCCGGAAGCACAAGGACGAAATCGTCACTTTACACAAGCTGGACTAACCCGTACGAACCTTCAAGTTCGCCCGGATTAGCCCGAGTTTCTGTAAAATGGCTAAACTCGCTCCAAAAGACCTCTCTAGCCTAAGTTTTACTCAGTGGCTTAAGGTTGGAGGGATGAATACTCGATTTCCAGAGCAAACGGCGCAAAAACGCACGATTTGGATGCCAAAATGATCAAGTTTGCTCGGATTACATCAAGTTCGCTCGAACTTGTCACCTGAGTGGTGATCAAGTTCGCCCAAACTTGACCAAAACTTCAAAAATGGCACAAGTTCGCCCGAACTCTGTCCAATTCTCAAGAGAATTAGACAAGTTCGCCCGAACTTGTATCATCCCTCAACAACCAGTACAAGTTCGCCCGAACTTGTCTAGTTTCTCAGGAAACATGACAAGTTCGCCCGAACTTCTACCATAGTAAGCTCAGGCATACAAGTTCGCCCAAACTTGTACTTTCAAGTACAAGTTCACCCGAACTTGTCTGCTGTTCTCTCAAACGTTAACCGTTTCAGCAATTCAGAAGACTGATGCACTTCTGTTCGCTTACAGGCTAATCTGGCACTCTCCGCAACTCCTCTCAGATCCCGAATCCCTCCTAAAACGCACCAACAATGAGTATACATGAACCCCCTTTACGCTTAAACGCACGTTTGGGTGTCACATATGTTCGTATATCAAAACACATCACACAACTCAAATGCTTATTCGACATCTCGCTTATACATGACTTTACGTGAAATCTGCTGAATTGTATGTATTGCTTGATTGCTTGTATGCCACCCTTAACATGATAGTATACTTGAGGTTGACCCGCCACCCAGAGGCCCGGGGTTGTTAAGGCTCGCATTTTCATTTCTCGTTTATTTTTCTCTTTTTAGGATGTGAACACTTGTTTGCATGCCTCGATCAATCGCGGTTTGTTGGTTTACTTGAATCTGAGTAGTTACATAATTCACAACTATTCGTATGTCATGCGGTGTATGCTAAACGCTTTTATATCTATATTGTATACAAAACCCGTATGCTCACCTTTACTTAATTGTATTGACGTTTTATTTTAACATATGTGGCAGGTTGAGGACTTTAGCTTTGGATGCTTAGTTTAGGTTTTACTTTAGAAAATAATGTAATAAAATCTAGGGGAGATCGGATCGGATATTATGTTTAAGAGATTGTTTTGAAATATGTAATGATTGTTTAATGATTATAGGAGTTCGATTGTATGGGATGTTGAATGTCGATTATTATCTTTAAATAATTGTTATGGAATCTCTTGATCAATCTGATTCGCCTAGTGCCGCGCCCCGATGATTCCGCCATTGGTTGGGGTGTGACACTGTTGCCCTTCATGAATATTTCCACATTCCACTTATAATCTGATACGACTTCCCCTTTTTCTAACCTTCCCATCTTTTCTTTAATTCCATCATCAACCAAGACTTCTTACTCCTTTCCCATAAACCCCATCCAATGTAGATAAGGAAAACCTTGCACCCTAGACAAAGCATTAGCCACCAAATGTTCTGCCCCTTTTGTATATTATTGCATAGTCATAGCCCAAAAGTTTAGAAAGCCAAGCATGCTGTAGAGGAGTAGTTAACTTTTGCTCTAGTAGGTATTTCAAGCTCTTGTGGTTAGTCTTGATAACAAAATGACTAACAGATAAGTAATGATGCTAGTACTTCACAACATATATAATATAGCTAAGAGCTCCTTCTCATAAACTGAATAAGCTTGCCGCCAGGAGATAAAGCTTTGCTTATGAAGGCTAAAGGGTGATTTTCTTGCATCAAGACAACCCCAATTCCCAATGCAGATGCATCAGTTTCAAAAACAAAAAGGTTTGGAGAAATTAGGCAATGCTAAAACAGGAGGTGAGCACACTGCATCTTTCAATTTCTCAAATGTTGTTGTAGCCTCATCAGTCCACACAAAACTATCTTTTTTAAGAAGAGAGGTCAACGGTTTGGCCAGAATACCATATGACTGTATAAATCTCCTATAATATCCTGATAATCCAAGAAACACCTTAATTGTTTAACATTTCCTGGTACAGGCCACTGTCTAATTGCTTCAATCTTCTTTGGGTCAGTAGCCACAACCTCCTTTGAAATAATATGACCCAAGTATTCAACATTTGGTCCCCTAAATGCACATTTAGACAATCTTGCATACCACTTAGCCTGCCTTAAGATGTTTAGCACCTCCTTTAAATGCCCCACATGTTGTTCTAATGATTCATTGTAGACTAGTATGTCATCAAAGAATACTAGTACTGACTTCCTCAAAAGTTTTTTGAATGTGTGATTCATTAAAGACTGGAATGTGGCAGGAGCATTGGTTAGGCCAAATGGCATTACCAAAAACTCAAAGTGGCCCTCATGAGTTCTAAACGTTGTTTTATGGACATCATCAAGAAACATTCTGATTTGATGATATCCTGACCTCAAATCCAGTTTGGAAAATATGGCAACCCCCCTAATTCGTCCAATAATTCTTCAATCAAAGGTATTAGACAACCATTTTTCACAGTTGCATCATTAGGTTTCCTATAGTCTATGCAGATTCTTCAATACCCATCTTTTTTTCTAAACTAACACCACAAGAGCTGCAAAAGGTCTAGAACTAACCTGTATAACCCTGTATCCATCAGTTCTTTGGTCATTTTCTCAATTACATCCTTTTGGGCAGCCTGATATCGATAAGGTTTTAGATTAATAACTATGGACTCATTTTTAAGAATGATTCTATGGTCATATGCTCTGGTAGGTGGTAAACTATTAGGAGTAGCAAAACATCCTCAAACTCTTGTAATAAAGCCTGGATATCACTATGAGTCACCTCAGTAGAAACTATAGTCTTGTGTTGAAACTGGTCCTTCCCTTCTTCCTTTTGTAAACTGAATAACTGAGACTGAAAAATTTGTTTGCATTCATCAACTCATTAGAGCACAATGACACTCTGTTTGTATTACTCCCTTTCAACTGGTATACCTTATCATCCGCTTTAAACAACATAGTTAAGTCTTGGAAGTTCCACACAATCCCTTAATGTAGATAGCCATTGTACCCCTAATATCATATCATAACTGGCCAATGGTACAACTAAAACATCAGCCTTCATCCAGAGACCGTGCATTTGCCATTGAAACCATGGACAAACCTTGGCACACATCAACTAAGACCCATTAGCTACCCCTACCTTCATTCCTTCAATGTCCTCCATAACACAATTCTACTTGATAGCTAACTTTTCATCTATGAAATTATGAGTGGAACCCGAGTCTATCAAGATTTGTAAAGGTTTGGTGCCTATATTTCCCACTACTTGCATGGTAAGAAAAGAAGGGATACCTGTCAGAGCATGAATAGAGATGAGAGGATCAAGCAAGTTAGTATCAATCACTGATTCTTGAACAATGTCAACAATAAGCTCATCAAGTGAATCCTGTTGCATCTCATCATCCTCACCCACAATTTCCAACACAAACAACTGTTTATCGGGACATTTATGAGTAGGGGTAAACTTGTCATACACCAAAAACACTCCCCTTTTGATCTTTTACTTTCAATTTCCTTACTAGTAAGTCTTCTAGTGTTATTTGACCTTTGATATGTGCGTGGATCAGGTAATAGTGGTAAGTGAGATGTATTGTGTGACAACCATGGCAAAATCAGGTAAACCCTGATTGTGTATGAAACCCTGACTAAGCGTAAAACCCTAATTGTACGTTCAACTTACACGATTCACGAAATGATACCGATCATGCCTCAGATGAATACGAGGGTACGTTATAGTTAACATTCAAACAATATCACCTAACAGTGCAATGTGGATGCCTCCGTGTGCTAAAACAGGTTAAACAGAGGATTTTCGTTTAATAGTGCGTAAATCATACAATTTCGATTCAAACGCAAATGATAGTGCTGTAGATGATTCTAAGGGCACGGAAACACTTGAATATGATATTCATACCATAACGTAAGATTTGAGGCCTTATCTGGTAGTTGGCACGTTAAACGAAACACCTTCTGGTTAACAGAACACCTTTGATTTTAACGCAACCGGAAATGACCAAACATGCAACGAACAATCAGTCAAGCCTAAAAAAATTATTTAACATAAATAGAAGTTTTTTTAGTCAAAATATCTAAGTGTTCGGGTTTCGTAGTCAAATGGTTAGGTTTTCAAAAGTGTTAAAAATCATGCGAAAAACGCTGGCAGACCTAGGACGCGTTTAAGACCCAAAATCGAACCTAAATGTGAAAAACGTGGATAAT
This sequence comes from Scalesia atractyloides, assembly GCA_947069175.1. Lineage (NCBI taxonomy): Eukaryota > Viridiplantae > Streptophyta > Magnoliopsida > Asterales > Asteraceae > Scalesia > Scalesia atractyloides. The sequence goes on from CAMTDV010000030.1 coordinate 39,420,582, forward strand.
ATCAAGTGTGGGCCCCCTAAACCTCCTTTGACTTGGTCAAAGGGGCCTAGAAGGCCCTAGGGACTTCCAATATGCTTTATTAGTATAAGAAAATGACTTTTTGTTTCTTTTTTTTTAATCCAAAATCCCACACATCTCTACACCTTTTTACACATACTAACACCCATATCAGTTGAGCCACGAAATTTATAGCCAAGAACAAACAAGAAATCAAGGTATAAACTTCATTTTGATGAGTTTTTATGGTTAAAATCATGTTAAAACATGGTTTGTGATACCAAAACACGGATTATTCAACAAGAATCGAACCAAACAAATCCTAATCGAAAAATAACGAAACCAAAACTTGATTGTCATGGGTTTTTGCATAATTGTGTTGTTTATGATGTATAGGTACTGAACATAAGATTATCTCGCTTCTGGATACAAAAGGGTTGCGTGAAAACACAAGTTTCGCTAGGTATAATTTCCAAAAACCTAATTTAGGGCGTAGAAAATTATGTATAGCACAACTTTGTCTGTGGGTGTTCATTGAACTTGAAAATTTGTAGAATGATCATATGGGTTGAAAATTTCCCTGTAAAGTTTCAGTATTTTCTGCATTTTTGGTGAGGTTTGGTGAATTTTTAACTGTCTTAAATGAATAAATTCAGAAAAAAAATACTAAACGAGCTCAATAAATCACCAAAAATTACGGGGATGTTGAGTTTAATATGGGAAACATTCTGGGGAAGTTTGGGGACTATTGACTGAGTTTTACTTTGGTTTTAAAAATCGTGAAGTTTCGGTAGCCGGAAACATGGTTTAACGAACTCGGAAAAATCTCAAATTTTCCAGTAAGTTTTTGGACACTTTAAGACACTCCTGTGAAGTTGTAGGAATTTTAGGAAGTCGGTTCATATTGGTCGCTAATTTGTTGGATAAAATACAGTTTTTTGCGAATTTATTAAAATTAATAAATTGATTTTATAAATTCTGAAAATAATTCTCCAGAATTCTATATATTTTTACTAATTTGTACAATTTTTATTTTCATAATTTTATAAAATTTATACATTGAATGTTGATTTTTAGAATTAAAAATCATTATTTTATACAAAACCGGCAACTTTAAACGTATAACGAACCTACCGGAACCGTGAACTGACCAATGATTAAATTGGCACTAAGTGGAACACCAAAGTCTTCTGGACTGTTCCGGGGGTACTTGAGGTACGTTACACGCCAGTTTGGGAGATTCCCCGACGGCGAAAACGGAAACTTAAAATCAGGCAACTTAGGATCCCCAAACGACCGACTCACTTAATATAAAGTTAATCATTTCTAATAGACAACTCATTAGTACATTCCATATGATCATGCCGATTTCCGAACATCCTAAACACAACGACTTTGACCGGCACACAAAACAGTGCACGGAAGCCAAACTGAAATCTGAAACTAAGATAATACCCACAACCATACTGTTATGCTATAGGTCGATTCTCAGATGATTATTCTCATCTAAGCCCGAGTTATTGTAATTCCTGATTTAAACCTTGTATTCGATAATTAACCAAACAGAAACTGATACTAGGACGGAAGTGATAAAACTTAATACATACACATCTTGTGCTTGTTGTGCTTATATACTACGTGAGTTTCCTTACCCTGTTTTCAAACTGTTTTCCTATTTTACATGGGGTGAATTGCATGTTTCATCCCTACAAATTTGCACATGAATACATGATGACTTGATGTGAATTATCTGAGTTATACTAACACACGAAAAGTCCCCATAAATACGAGTGGTCAACTATAAGTTGATGGATGTGTGAATAGTACTATTGGTCTAACAAACCCAATTGATCTGGCACGAATGCCATGGGTTCTACTCCAATTGCACATGTCCATGCACTTCTGTGAACACGCTATGTGGTATTAGACATAGCTACTTGGGGTGGTAAAGTGCTGAGGTGTCAATTGTGGGACACGGCACTTGAGAACAGTCAAGGTTTCACTTGTTGGCTTAGTTTAATTTCATGTCAAACGTGCATAATCAATCGGTTCAAACTAAACTGTGAAATAAACTAAAACAGTGAAACTCACCAGTTATTTGTAGTTGACCATTTAAACTTAACATGCTTTTCAGGTAAAGCTAAAGAAGAGTAAAGTGAAGTGCGCATGGATTTCAAGTTTTGTTGATCGGATATTACTGTATATAGAAGCATGCTTAGCAAAGATAAACAACTTTTAGGATACCAATCTATGTACATTAAAACTTAATGTGTAATCAAACGTTGTAACAGATGCTTGTGTTGTATAACATAATATCTTTTTGAATAACGTGTTCGTACCATGTATGAATTGCACTCCGTGAGCACCATCCGTTGCGGGACGGGGTGTGACATATTGACTGGTGGTTTGAAGGTTGAAATTGGTTTAGGATTAAGAGTAGAAGTAGATAATATAGGTTTAGGGTTAAATGATGGTTTAAACTGATTCTTAATTTTGTCATTAGCAATCTACTATTTCCAGGCCAACATGTAAGCCTCTTTTATGGTCTTAGTGTCAAACATGCTAACAGGACCCCTAACTTAGGTTTAAGACCTTTAATGAAAAGACTAATTGCATATTCTTATGCAATTGTGACCCTCAAAAAATTTTCATCAAACTCATCACAATGTGCTTCTAATTCCCCATTTTGAATAGTAGATGATAACAGACCCATTGCATCTTTAAACAATTGAGTAGAGAACCTATCTATTATAACTTCTAACATATTCTGCCCATGATATACTAGCAATAGATCTATTCTTAGAAAAATTATTATGCCATTTCATAGCCTTACCTTTCACATTGATGATTGCATAACAAACCTTGTAATTTTCTAGTGTATCATCCACATCAAAGAAATGTTCGCATTTACACACCCAATCTTCAACATCTTCTGACCCACTATACTTCGGAAAATCTATCTTCCCCAATCTAAACAATCTACCAGTCCTACTGTTGTTACCGAGCTCATGATTGTCATTATTTGTGTTGCTAGAACTTGTTTGGTTATTATTGTTCACCAATTTCTCCAACAATTGTCTAAAATCAGTGATAATGTGTTATGTTTTTTCCATGAAAGCATCAAATTTGTGTAATGATGTTGCATGATCCTTCAAGGTCTTTTCAATTTTAGCTTGATTTCGAGTAGTCGCTATGGAAATCTGATCTCAAATACTCTATTTTTTACCATTGATCTTTAGGTTTTGATAGAATAGAATTGATCGAACAATGACCAAATTCTTACGAGAAACAAAGATTATAACATAAATTGACCAAACAAAGATCAACTCCACCGATTCAAAATGATACGAACAAGATTCCGATTAAATTGAATCGCAGAGTACCAAAGATCGGTAACTCTTATACCAATTGATACATGAATGTTAGAGAGAGAGAGAGAGAGAAAGAGAGACAAGGATTAACCGAAAACAACCAACTAACTTCTCTGTTATTCAACTAACTTATAAGTACAGCTGGTCAACGACCATTAGCAGACTAAACAACAACTCACACATAAACCCTCACACTATCACATACAACTAACCTATAAGTACAACTGGTCAACGACCATTAACATACTAAACAACAACTCACACATAAACTAAAGCTTTAATTAAATACCGTGTTCCCGAGTTCAAGAGAAATGAAAAGAAAACTAAAGATTTTAAGTGTTAAAAATGTTTTCCTTCCAAATCTCTCCAATTTGGAAGGATTTAAAATGAAAGAAAATTACTTAAGTTTTTCTTCCATTTCTTTTCGTTTTCTTCCTTAAAACAACTCTGGAACACAACTTTCTTTTTAATTTTTAAATCTCTCCAACTCCTTTCTTTTCCTTCGTTAAATGAAACTCTAGAACATATATGTTCCCGAGTTCACTTAAAAAGGGAAAAGAAATGAATTCAAAGGAAATAAAAATAAGTTTGTGTTACCGAGTTTCATTTAAGGAAAAGAAAAGAAATAAAAAAAAATTATGTTCCCGAGTTTCACTTAAGGAAGGAAAAGAAAGGAAGAGAAAGGAAAAGAAGGCTAAATTCGTTAGTTTTTCTTTCCTTCCGATTTGGAAGGAAACGAAAGGAAAGACATCCTTTCTTTTTCTTTTCTCTTCCTTTCATGTCTTCCCTTTGCTTTCTTTTCTTTTCCCTCCTTATAACATATTGACTTTTACAAAAAGCTAATAAGGAGAAAAAGTGTTTGGCAAAGTCATAACACTTTTCGAAATGACTTTTTGTATACGAAGGGAAACGTTAGAAATGAGTGACTTTTAAAGATTATTGACTTATTAGCTTTTCTCACCCTATAAACTAATCCAAACGCTTTTTTAAAAAAATCATTTCAAAAACTTTTTGAGTAAACTTCCGTTTTGCTCCCTGTGGTTTGGTCACTTTAACAGTTTTGCCCCAATCCTTTAAAAATAGTCATTTTCCTCCAATAGTTTGCTATGTTTTTTTCCATTTTGCTCCCCGCCTCTAACTCCATCCAAATTGTTTATTAACTGAAAGGGCATTTTAGTAACTTCAAATATAAAACTAAGGGTATTTTTGTAAAACTACAAATAAATAAAGATTATATTATATATAATAATAAATACAACAAAACCCATAAACTAGTAAACTACTGATCATCTCTTCTATCTCTACCCCCTCTATTCTACCTCTCACCAACAACCACCACCTCTATTTCCATTTTGCTCCCCGCCTCTAACTCTATCCAAATTGTTTATTAACTGAAAGGGCATTTTAGTAACTTCAAATATAAAACTAAGGGTATTTTTGTAAAACTACAAATAAATAAAGATTATATTATATATAATAATAAATACAACAAAACCCATAAACTAGTAAACTACTGATCATCTTTTCTATCTCTACCCCCTCTCTTCTCTCTCTCACCAACAACCATCACCTCTCCACCACCGTGCACGACCCCCACCTTGAAGCAGCTCCCTATTGGACCAACACCACCAACCTTACCCGACCACCATCAGCCCCGTCATCACCTTACCGCCGACGACCACCACCACCTCACCAGAACCCAGCCAACCATCACAAACCACCGCTGTACTCAGTACTCCACCACCAACAGCAACATCTTCCCTAACCTAAACCCCCAACCATTTCCATGCTACATCCAACCTAAATCTACACCCCAACTGACAACAATCGCCATCTTAAAACCAAAACCCTAGCCGCCGCCTTAACCCCTAATACCACAACCTCCACCTAACCTTTCGGCCACAATCTTCAACGCCGACAACCACCTAAGAAATCCAATATCACCATCAGATCTGTTTTTTTCACATGGCTTCAACCCCCAAATAGTTGGGTTCCGGTTTGCAAGACCCATTCTGGTAGTAGAGCAGTGGCGGTTTTCGTGGCTTCATAGGCCTGAATCAAAGTAGTGGTGGTTAAAATGACGAGGTGGTGGTGGTTTACCGGAAGTACTGCGGTGGTGACCGGAACCCATGAAGAAGATGTTTTGTTTGAGAGAAAGAGGGTAAAGGTGAATGGTGATGGTGGTTGTTACAAGAAGTAGATAGAGGGATGGTGATGGTGCTTGTTACAGGAAGAATGCAGAGGGATAAAGGGAAGGGATGATGAACTGAATGGGTTTTCTTATAGTTATTCAAATATATAAGTGTATATAAATAATAAATAATAGTTATGTTTTATTTTTATTTTTTATATTTATTATCAATAAACAAATTGATTTTAGGAACTAATAACAAATAATTTAATACTTATATTTATAAATTACTAAAATGCCCTTTCAGTTAACAAACAATTTGGATGGAGTTAGAGGCGGGAAGCAAAATGGAAAAAACATAGCAAACTATTGAAGGAAAATGACTATTTTTAGAAGATTGAGACAAAACCGTTAAAGTGACCAAACCGCATAAAGCAAAACGAAAGTTTACTCAAACTTTTTTTTAGTTATATAAGTTTAGCCAAACAAGCCTAAGTGAACTCGGGATCGGGAACACAATCGTGAACCTTTGATTATCGTGAGCGAGGGAGGGAGGGTTGAGAAGCTTACGATGTCTATTGAGATCAAACTCTCTCGATCCAATCGAACCTATCGCCCCAATGTAAGAAGATTGATTCTAATCCCCAACTTAAATCTTAAAGTAATCAGCAACTTAGTGTTAATCCATTTCAGGATCCCCTCCGAGGAAACATCATCACCAGATTGCCTTCTTCCATTTCTCACCGTGGAATTCATCTCACTGTCAACGGTTCTGTAAATCTGCAGGTTTATGCTCAGTTTGATTTTGATCGTAATTCAGTTGATTGTTAAGCTGAAGATATGGTTAATTTGGTGTTTAGGTTCGTGGAGGTTCAGCTGGATTCATTGAATCCATTTATGGTGTTCTCAAGCCTATTCGAATAGTGTCTCTCTCTCTCTCTCTTATTCTTTTGATGTGCTTGTTATATGTTTAAAGCAAAATCAATTTGGGGCAGGCAACTTTATCTCATTGCCAATTCTATAATCATATTCACACCATATTCTTAAAAAAACAGGAAGAAGAGCATTCGAGTCCAACCTTCTGGGAAGATCAGTGCAGGCACAACACAGGTATAGTATACATTTTCAGGTCATCACCCTCACGTTTGTTGTAGTTTATGCATTCATAGCTCTTAATGTATATTTTCTCTTCTGTTGGCATAATTTGTATGTGACACTTCTATAAGCCAATTATACGTACATTCCTTTTGTCTTTCTTCTATTTAATATATATCAAGACTGACTCAATGAATCCTGTTGGATCCCTTCTTAGACAGATACCATTTTCGATCATTCTTAATGATGGGGGAAAGGACGACAAATTCTATGAAACTTTCCATGGAGAAAACATTAGCATCCAGGTATGAATTCTTTGTTCTGTATTCTATCCTTCAACGCTTATGTTATATAACGGATTTTCTGTCTACTGTACTCTCCTAGTATCTGCTAAATGTGGATGTTGTCAGAGGATACTTACATAAATCATTGTCTGCCACTGTGGAGTTCATCGTTGAAAGTGAATTTGGTAAAGATTTGGAGTTTCTCGGTTCACTTGTTTAAATGTAAACAAGTACCTTTCATAACTGTAAGTTTTTCTCCACAGCCATTCTACCCGAGAAACCTGTTTCTCCTGAAATGGTCTTCTTTTATATCACTCAAGACACTCAAAGGCATTCTTTGCTTCCTGAACTGAAATCAGGTAGGTTCTTCCCTTGAAAATTAAATGGAAAACACGTAGCTGATTATAATAATTAGTTACTATAATGGGTAGGTTCAGTTAGTTATTTCAGTTTTTCGTGATGGCAACTGACATATAGTCCTTGTTTGTTACGTAGGCGGTTTTAAAATATCTGGTAGAATTTGCACTCAGTGCCTTGTATCTGATCCATTAGTGGGGGAACTAACAGTTGAAGCATCTGCAGTTCCTGTTTACTCTATTGACATACACTTGCTACGTGTAGAGTCAATTATGGTGGGGGAAAATATAGCAACTGAAACATCCATAGTCCAGACTACTCAGGCACCTAACATCTTCTTTCATACATGACATACCATGTGAATATCAAAGTGACTAATATTCTTCACATTTTCATAGATAGCAGATGGAGATGTCTGCCACAATCTGCCTTTGCCTATTTATGTCATGCTTCCCCGACTTTTGACATGCCCAACTGTCTTTGCAGGGTAAGTTCATTTCCAGTCATAATTTTCATTTTTCAGCCTTTAGTAATTGACTTCAGTTTTTGTATGTAGACGTAATGGCCGGGCTGGGTTGATCCTTTAATAGATTGATTCAGAAGGATATGTATCTGCCTATTTGGCATGTCCTTTGTTTGTTAGGTTAGGTTGGGTGGACCTGTAACAACTTTCATTCTGTTTTGTTAGCATAGTTGTTACTGGCGAATAGCGACAAGTAGCGATACGGTACCTAAATGCTACATAGCGAATAGCGATAAATAGCGGGCCGCTATTTTATTAGTAGCGATGCACTAGAAAGTTTTTTTTTAAATTATAGGTAACACCAGCTATTTTATATGTAACACTAAATCTTGTGGACCAAAAGTAGTAACACTAAATCTTGTGGTGTATAGTCCCTGGTATATATGCTATTTCACATGTATAGTCCCTGGTATATATGCTATTTCACATGTATATTTAACAAAAATCTAAAATCCAACTATTTTATAGCTATATTTAATTGCTATTTATATTTCAAAAAAACAAAAATAAATAAATAAATTGTCGCGATCGCTACAACCCATATAGCTAGCCTAGACCTATACGCTACGTAGCGCGCTATAGCGATCGCTACGCTCGCTATTGTTGCAGCTTAAGATATTTTTTTTAATAAAGTGATTTAGGAGGTTTATTCATTTGAATTTAAAAGGGGACTTTCGACCCATTTTGCCCTGGACATTGTCGGTTTACTTATTAACTAACTTTGGGTCAATGTAGCCGAACCGACTCTGCAGTATGAAATTTCTGTAATGAATGGCATTTCTTCATCCTTTCAGTGAAATAAGGGAAGACATGTAATATAAGCTTCTTTTTTTTTAACATTGATTTATAAAAATTTAACCAGATGTTAATCTAGGCTTGTTAGGAACTATGGATGCTGGCTTTCTTTTGTGAAAAACCTTCAATGGCTTGACTGCGGCCTATTCTTCTTTGGATTATATTATTGTAGGTCATAGATACACATTATTATATGCGACAAAATATAATAGTATCATAAAATATCTCTCATTCACTCACAATCACTCTATAAAATATAGAGAATGCACTCAGATAAATATGATAAATATGGAGGATTGATTGTGAATGCTCTAAACCGCCACAAAAAGTTAGCTAAAATGGACACGGGTCAAATGGGTCAAACGATCAAAAGTGTATCTTTCATGCATAGAACATCCTAAAGTTATTTTATTGAATAATAGTATTCTTGTTAGTTTTTCTCTTTATTACAAGATTTTGATTCCTTGTGCAGACCATTTTCAGTGGAGTTCAAAGTTACCATCCTTGTTACGTTTCAGACTGAATTGTACAATGTTCAGACAAAATCTGACCCGCGAGCTTTAAGAAAATGGGTAAGATTTGGGTTTTGTACCATTCACTGGTTAATTTATTTTATTTATAAACTGAATATTTGGCTTAGTATCAAACTTCCAGGTTGCTATGGAAAGTCTCCCATTGGAGTTGGTTCAATCTAAATGAATGTATGCTGGTTCATAAGTGACTGGGGATATCAACTAGTGGAATCCTTTGTTGGACTGGGCCCAAATCACAATGGAGCCTCTACACTATATCCTTCCCTATATCCTTCCCCATACCCAATTTATAGAAAAGACATGAGATTTTATTTATGTTCAGTTCTACATTAGAGTCCCCATTCTCATACCCCAAATATATATTGTGTAAAATTTTGAAGACCATTTAGTATTTGTTTGCATTTTCTTGCTTAAAGAGTCCCCAGGGATAGTGGAAATTGGTGTATTCCCCACCAAGTGGTTTGACCGTTCAAGAAAAAAAAAGCAGAAATGAAATATATAAGATACAAATTTCTAAACAACTTCAAAATTTTGCGCCACTTATGTTTTGATGACAAGATATAAAAATAAAATAAAATTTCACGAATTTTGAAGTCTATTCAGTATATTTTTGTATTTTCATGCTTAAAATGAAGAATAAATTAAAAACATAACTTACAGATTTTAAAATTACTTTGGATATTATGCCTTAAAATAACAATTTATTCTTATGCCTTAAAATAACAATTTATTAGCAACAAATCCAAAAAACAAAATAAAATATAAGGGAAAAATAAGAGTTAATAAATTTACAATATATTAAACTTGTAGACATTACGACCGGTTGAGGTGTGCGTATATAATGTATATATGTGTGGATGTTTGGGATGCAAAAGTGAAATTATACTAATTTTAATGCCATTTTACTAATTTTGTGAAAATAATGTTAACATCAGTGGACAGTTAATCATGCATCATGTGGTGGCGTTGATAGCCGAAAAACAAGGGGTTACACGCACTAATTGGCTTTTGTCCCGATTGCTAAGTGTTATATGTCTCCAATGGTTGATGCAAAACTACTGTCGAGCCGGTGGTTTCACTGGAAGTAGCTTCTCTATTCCTATAGGTATAGGTAAGGTTGTCTACATCTTACCATTCTCAGACCCTACCTTAGCTTTGCCTTTAGTGGGATTTACCGAGTATGATGATGATGATAATGATGACGATGATAAACTTGTAAACACTGAATATTTGGTAAAAGAGTAAACCTAAATTTATAACTCGGTAGTATAGAGCAAAAATCACTATAGACGCCCCTAAGGAACTTATTGTCCTCTACAACCTCAACGTTTGGAAAACGCTACAGTTTACAACCCATTGTGAGTTGATCCTTAGTTTAACCGGTATATTTGTATTACCAACAGAAGCTTTATTGTCTTTTCAGCCCACACAAACCCTCTAAGTCCAAATAAGTCTTTCTCATTTCCCACACACCTCATTTTACAACCCTGAGTTTTACCAAAAAAATTCCTTCCAAATTTAAATTTGTGTAACCATACGAACACCCGAAGAATGTATATACGAACCCATATAACCACACTCGGACAATATATATATATATATAGGGGACCACTAAAGTGAAAACCACCACGAGTTGCGAGAACCGTGAGAACTATACCATACGGGGCGAGTTGGGCCAAATTTTTTTTCATAAACGTAGATGGATATATTATAAACACACCTGTAAAAAAAATTTCAAAAAAAAATTTGTCGTGTATGTAGTTTTGACCACCACAAGTTTTTTTACGGCAGCGTATTGCACTACCGTAAAAAAAACTTGTGGTGGTCAAAACTACATAAACGACAATTTTTTTTTAATTTTTTTACAGATGTGTTTATAATATATTCATCTACGTTTATGAAAAGTTTTTTGGCCCAAATCGCCCTAGATCAAAAAGTTCTTACGGTTCTCGCAACTCGTGTGGTTTTCATTTTAGCGGTCCCCTATATATATATATATATATATATATATGAACCCGTATAACCACACACAAACAATATATATATGAAACCATATAACCACACTGGAACTATATCTATATAGGAGAAGGATACGTTAGGAACCACCCTTTATTGCGAGAACCAGTGTGAAACAACCAAAAATACCTAAAAAAGTAAAAAAAAAAACACACAATTTTTTAATATTAAGAAAAACGCTATATTTAGTTACTAAAAAAACCAAAAAAAAAAATTTCTAGTAACAATTATCCATGCACATGTGCATATATATCATTTCTTTGACAAATTCCGTAATACATTACCAATATTGGACAAATACACTTTCATTTACACTACCATCCATAATACACTACTTTTTACATTAACAATATTAGAAATGAACATGTGCATCTATATGTATGACCATGATATAACAGGTTTTTTCTTTTTATTTTTTTTTGGTAACGAAATATAGCGATTTTTAAAAAAAATATTAATTTTTTTGTGTGTTTTTTAGATTTTAGGTATTTTTTGTGTTCACATTGGTTCTCGCAATAAAGGTGTTTCTCGCATGACCTATATATATATATATATAGACACACGATTCCGTAGAACCATACGAACACCCGAACAATATATATACGAACGTGTATAACCAAACGAACACCCAAACAATGTATATACGAACCCGTATAACCACCGAAGACCCGAACAATATATATAAACCCAAATAATCATATGAGCACCAGATCAATATATATACAAACCCGTATAACCATACAATTATTTTTTGTTTAAATTTGAATTTTCACCATTTTTGCCACTTATAATGTGGTAAAAATGACAAAAATGCCCAAATATTATACGGTTTGTAATGATAAGATGATTAAAAAAGATCATATTAAAAATTTGGCATTCAATTATATTTTTCCATAACACACACTTTTTTTTGACAAAAACCAATGGTTAGATTGAGAAACAACAAAACTTTTTATATATATTAGTATAAGGTTTACACAGGAATCCCCTTTAATTGTGAGAACTTGAGAACTCCTCTTATCCATACTATATTGACACATCACCAAAACCAAAATCAAAAGGGCATATAGGTCATCTCTTTTCATCCCTGCCACATCTTTCTCACTCTTTCCTATATACATCAGAATCTCTCTCTCTTCCTTTCTCTCGCTTTCTCTTTCTCTTTTACTCCCCCTTTCTCTCTTTTATTTTTTACCAAAGAGAAGCACATCAACCATACAAATTCTCTCACTATCACCATACAACCATCGTTCAACAACCACCACCATTATTCAACAACCACCACCATCTGAACCATCTACCATCTTATCTACCACCTACAAACCCACCTCCGATCACCCACTACGTTTCACCCATAACTTGAACCTCCGCCATTAGCAGAGGCGCAGGATAGAAGGGGCCGGGGGGGGGGGGGGCGACCCCCCAAACTTTTTAGTCCATTAGTGTTCGGTATGTAGTTTTCGTATAGAATTTTATTAGGTATATATATTTTGACCCCCCAATTTTATATTTTTTAGGTATATACGTTTTCGACCCTCAGTCGGAAATCTCAAGCTTCACCAATGGCCATTAGGGTTTCTTCTACGATGAACTTCTGTGTTTCACCTTCAAGTTACGATGGGACAAGAAAATTGTTGATGAAAAGCTTTATCCTGTGAGCAATTAGGGTTTCTTCTTGCAAGGTTCGATTCTTACTCTTCTTTTGGTTTATTAATTAAAAAAACTAGGGTATTAATTTGAGGATTTGTATAAATCTGTTGATGGTTTGATGTAAGTGGAAAAACAAATACCAATACGAGGGTTGGGCCGAATCTTGATGGTGAATCGTTAGGGGTAGATTTAAGTGAAATCGGTGATGTTGGGGTTGGTTGTAAGTGGTGGATATGGTTGTTGGTAGGAGGTATGGTGGCGAGGTGGTTAAAGGTTGTGGCGAGCGAGAGTGAGTGGTGGTCGTGGGTGAATGAGACGGGGGTGGGGGTGGTTGTGGTGTTTTTGTTTTCTAGTGCGGCAAAGGTTGTTGTGTCAGGTTGTATGTTGGTTGAATGGTGGAATGTGTTTAGACGATTATGTTGATGGAGATGGTGTTGGGTGCTGCTGGTGGTTTGTAGGTGGTTGTAGGTTATTGTGAGAGGGTGGTTGATAGGGATTTAATCGTGGTGTACAGTGGTGGTAACAATAACAATCAGAAAACCTTAAATGAAACTTTGTCTTTCTCTAAAACTTCTGGTTCCGTTGTTAAAAAATGTTTTGGAGGTACATGTGAAGGAAAAACACATGTCTTATCTTCCATTATTGTACAATAAATCAACCGGAGGTACATGTGAAGGAAAAACACATGTTTTATCTTGCATTATTGTACAATAAATCAACCAAATGTGTTACAAAACATAGTTTGTTGCTGCCTCGATGTGTCTATGCACTCAATACTTGTTGTTAGGATCTGAGTTTGATTGTTGTGATAGTTAAGATGAAATCTGTCGCAACCTCCGACCCTTACCCCAGGAGCGGGAGCCGCGAAGACCGCAGACAGGTGGTACCGGTGTTTAGTAATTTGGCAGTGGAATTAAAACATCAGGATCATAGTTAGGAAATATTATCAGAGTTTCAAAACACCAAACTTCTGTATTACACAAATGGGATAAATCCCAAGTTTCAGTTACAATACATTATAGGGATAAACCCTAATTTATGAAAAACATAAACTCCTTTTTATTTAGGTAACTTTTATAGCCACTTCTAAGCCTTCAGTGCTCTCCAGCTAGCTTCTAATAGCTTCACATTAAGTTACCTGAAACGCGTTTTAGAAACATTTTATCAGCAAAAAATACTGGCGAGTGCATTCCCGTTTAATTAAAACAAGTTTTTATACTTTACAATTATTGAGAGCATCAGCGACTACAATGTTTATATCTACACAATTACTCATTCAGTACTGTCAACACCTGACTTGTGGGTCTTTGGGTCCTGTCACCCAATAGTAATGGTTCCTGTCACACTCTTGTGACTGTGGACTAGTAATGTATACAAAACCCCAACATATCGGCAGTAATTGTAGAATACATATACTCAATCACTGTTAAGCATAATCTAAACAATTGAGGTTTTGGTAGAACCGTTTGACTCACGAAAAGATTTACAAATAGAGAATGTACTCACATTGAAAACTTAGGTATTCCTACAGCCTTTCTGGTGCTAATTCCTGATTACTTTCTGGAATTTCTATTAAAGCATACAATGCACATGTGTTAGTAAATTAACCCAAGTCACTTTAGCCATACAACACGAGACAAAACCCCAACAAATCTTAGTCAGGCAGGGCCTTGACATGCGTCGGTGGGTCCTAAATCAATCGGGTAGGATGCCCATACAACACGAGATAGAACCCCTGTAACGCCCCGCTTTTCCAAACTTTCTATTTATAGCAAGCTAGTGTTGAAATTCTATTTTTGGAAACTATTGTATTCGTATTCTCTTTTTCATTGTAATCATTGTAATCAAGACTTGAATCGTAATGGAATAAACATATTTATCCTCATACTTGTTATATACAAATCATACTTGTTCACACAATGCTTACACGTGATACACATACTCAAAAACGTGACATACATGTTAATGCGTGACTTTATACTTGATACATACTTTATACGTGATATCTATACTCGATCCCGACCACTTGATGCATGCACATACGTTATAACATGTTACTTATGCTTATTGTACCTTAATACATCTTGAAATGTCATAAAATGTCCTTAAAATGGTCCAAACCCGTCAAAAATGAACAAAACAACAAAATATAGAAAATGTGTCCCGGGCCTGTCCTTACAGACCACAAGGGAATACCCTTACGGTCCGTAAGGGTGTCTGGGCGGGACATATTTGTTTTGGCTCACGAATTAGCACGGATCCACACATCCTCAACCCCACCAATCACCTTCTAACCTCCTTTAATCACCTCATATCAACCCTAAACACTTCCATTATAAATACAACATTCCTCCAAGCCATTTGACACTTTCACAACCATCTAATCCTTCCTAAATTACTCTCAAATCACCTCAAGAACACTCATAATCAGAATTTTCGGGCAGATTCTGTCACCTTCACAAAAGTGAGCATAACTTGCTCAAATCTTGGTCTTTTTACTTGATTCTTCTTCCATTTTACTTGGATAATCTTTAAGGTTAAATCCAAGGATTCTCCATGGAGAATCCAGACCTGGAAGTGCCCCTAAAGTGTCCCAAAACTTTCTGTTTCATTTGAAACTCTTTCAAACTTTGTTTATGTTTATCAAACTTAAGTCTAACTCATCTCAAACCTATGTCCGAATGCTTACAACACTTCTTGTGGTTAGTTAGGCTTAAAAACAAGGTTGAGACATTAAAAATAGAGGATTTATCCTTACAAACTTTCTGTTTTCGTAGAGCTTCAAGTTCATACGTGGTGCAAGTTCATAACTTGTTCATGTGTGTCCACCTAGGATAACCTTGGCTATCCTAAACTTTGAAACCACACAGCACTTGATGTTATCTTAGATTAGTTGTGTATTAGTTCATTTCTCATTGTACATTCATGACCTTCCTGGTTGTCTATGACAACTTGTGTAGTGGTGAATCATATAAAGAGGTTAAATGGATGTTCATCATCCTACCTCCATGCTTGACTTACTTGAATACTTAGAGGTACCAAAGTGGATGGTTCATCCTCCCACCTCCTACATGATTATATAACTATGTATATATTATGGACTATAATATAATCCCAAAAACCGAACCCTTGATAATGACTAAATAATCATCTATCGAGTTATTCAGTTTGTCACTAAAGTACGTAGTTCCTTGTCACGATTCTAATAGGCCTCAAACCTATGAAACCATATCAAATCCATTTCGGGTTTTTATAGTGTCAAGAACAAGTGCTATGTCTTAGTGACTACTTTCATACATAATACTTTATTCTTAATTTCGTAATCTCGCTCGAATAATCCAAATCTTCCGTTACTCTCATAACTAATGCCTAAGTTCTTAGGACAAGGTGCCAAACTCTAAACATCACAACAAAGCTCCCGAGATTTTTTAAGTGGAACACTTAGCAAAACCGTGAGTACACTCGACCCATTTACCTTTTATCACTTTTGGGTTGTAACATGTTTTCGTATCAAAATACACTATCATGAACTAATGCTTTTACATACTCAATCCTTATACATGAATACTTGTTATGCTTAGATACATGCTAGATTATGCATGCTTGATCATTAACTTAGCTAGCCCAGCTTATCGTATATAGCGCTATAGGAGTAGCACACCGCCCGTCGAGGTTATGTTAAGATTCTGATACTCATTCTTGTCTTGTCGCTTTTGTGGCAAGGGAAGCCCGATCTCGTTAAAACTTTTGTGGAAACTCGGGGTTTGATCTAGTATTGCATGATTAGTATAGTCTTTGCTTACAATTACCATGTGCATTCGAGTTATACATTTTATACTTATGCTATGTATTCACCAAACTTGTGTACTCGCCTTTGCTTTTGCATTGAACTCGTATTTTAAACATGTTACAGGTTGAAGAGGATACGCATGATGAAAGCTAGTAGGAAATGCTTTAGATACACATTTTAATCTTACTAGACTAGTTTTGTTATAATCATGTTGTACTTGTTGTTATTTCGAGTTATTGTATTTGACTTCAAATGTTGTACTTGACAATGTTGTTCTGAATGAAATATGGGTTTTATTTAAATATTGTTGCCAATTAGTATTTATGAGAAATGAGCAATCTATTTCGTCTCGACTTGATGTTTCCGCCATCGGTTGGGGTGTGACAGATTGGTATCAGAGCCATAACTATAGGGAATTAGGTAGAATTTCCATATTCAACCTAGTCTATAGTTTAAGTTTTTGACCATTCTTGTCTTATGCTTAAAACTTTATTCTTCCTCGTTGCTTCTTCCTTATCTTTTGGTCTTAAAATTTACATAATGTCTTTCCTAAGACATTTTACATAATACACTTGAAGACTTGAAGACACTCATGATGCAAACGAGGCGATTTGCAAATGACTTACAATTTTTTGTGAAATCCCTCATTCCGCGTATTCGATTTTTCACAAAGTTATACCACCAAGTTAGGAGTGATATCCACATTTTGATGGAAACTTCCATTTCATACTCTAGTGGATCTTACAAATGAGTCGGAATATGCTCCTCATTTAGTAAGAAACAAGCACACTTAGGGTACGAAATCGTCAAGTTAGGGGTGAAACCCGCACCTTGTCGATTAAGTCCCATTCCTTGATTTTCGTTCTCGCCAAAGTTTCGATTTCTAATCGATTAGAGAATTGGAAGGGTAAAGTACCGTTAGTCGCTTCTCGATGAGAGTATTTTACCTATAGGCTAAAGCATGTTTCTCTAATTAGAAAGGATCTTTGATTTACTTTGGAATTGTCGACGTTTCTCTACTCGAAACAATGCCATGTTTTATTGAGCCAATATTTTATGTTAACTCAATTATTGTGTGATTTTATACTTGTTACCTTATTCGTTTCAAACCGTTACACACTTCGCACATTTATCGCAATAAAAAACAATGCTAATTCTCGTGAACAAACTAAATTTATACTCCTTGTTCGCATTCATACGTGATTATACATGCTATACCTAATGAATTCATGCAAACTTTGTGAACTATACGTGATGGACCCATGCAATCTTATGTGAACCATATTTGAACCTTATACATGCTTATACGTGCAAAACTTGTTTTTTCCATATTATGATCAAGTTTCATTCCCTTTTCTTCTATGTTGAACCTCTAGATGAATTCTCCAAACTCATCCAAGAAATCCAAGAGGTCCAACAAGGGGTCTAACAACAACAACAACAATGAAGACTCCATCTCTAAGCAAGAACTCGTCGGTCTTGTCGCCGAGCAAATGGCCGATCAAATGGCCCGTGTCATCCCTGATATTATTAGCCAGCTTCAAACCATCAACACCGAAACCCCCAAATCCTCCGCCCATTCGAAAACCGACAACCCCAAAACGTCCTACCAATTCAAGCATTTCATGGCTTGTAAACCAGTAGAATTCACTGGCATGGACGGTGTTACCGCCCTGATCAATTGGTTTAATGCAATGGAGCTTACCTTTCTTTAGGGCGGGTGCCCTGATGAACTTCGAAGCCTCAATGCTACCGGGGTATTTCGCCAGAGAGCCCTCGAGTGGTGGACTACCGAACGCAATAAGCGTGGCAACGAAGCAGCTCACACTCTAACTTGGGACGAGCTTACGCAGCTCATGAGGGATCAGTTCAGTCCTCCCCACGAGACCCAGAAGCTTGAAAACAAATTCTTGAATCTTACACAGCAGGGGAGCGACGCCGAGGGGCTGATCACTTGCTTCAAACAGTTAAGTATCGTCTGTCCTGGACAGGTGGATACGGTTCCCAAGGCGATAGCCAAGCTCATTCGTTCAGTTTCGCCTGCGATCATGAATCACGTAGCCGCCGCACGCCCCAAAACCATCAAAGAAGCCTATAGCACCATCATAGAGCTTACACAACTGCATCCTTCAGGGAGCCTACGACAAGGTTCCTACAAAACATGCGCACCAAGCCACCACCAATACCACCACCACTACTGAATCGCCTCCCCCTCAAACCAAAAAGAACAACATCAAGAACAAGAAGTGGAAGGCTTCTGTTCAAAACAATGCGGTTGTCACTCCGCCTACCCCTACACCTCTAAATGCCATCTCCACCACCCAAACAACGAGCCATCCAAACGAAACTACGCCGACACTTGGCCTAGGTGTGATCGTTGCACCTACCACTATCTCCCTTCCACCCGGTGCCGAAAGTGCGCCAACTGTAACAAGATGGGGCATCTTTCTAGCCATTGTATCCAACCCCAAAGCAACCAAGCCATTGTCCCTAACCCTAACCCGAACCAAACCCAACCTCAATGTCAGAACGCTCCTGTGCGAGCATGTTACAAATGTGGCGATCTCAATCATCTCGCCATTGTTTGTCCTCTTCTCAACCAACAGCATCAGCAGCAATAGCAGCAACCTGAGCCTGCGAAAGGACGAGCTTTCATGCTTACATCCGCTCAAGCCCAAAGCTCTAACGACGTCATTACTGGTACGTTCCTTGTGAACCATGTTTATGCTACATGCCTATTTGATACTGGTGCCGATAGGAGCTTTGTATCTCTAGAATTTGAACCCTTGCTTAAGTGCGAACGATCTAAAATGCCTAATCCTTTCGCTGTCGAAGTCGCTAATGGTAAAACCGTCTCCGTTGATTCCACTCTTTCTGGTTGCTCTTTAATTCTTAACGATCATACGTTCTCTATTGATCTCATTCCCATGCAAATGGGTAGTTTCGACATCATAGTAGGCATGTATTGGCTTATGCGAGTTCGTGCCGAAGTTGTTTGTTCCGAAAAATTCATCCACCTTCCTCTTCCTCAAGGTGATTCTCTACACGTCTATGGTGAGAAACCTTCTAAAGGTCTCAAACTTATTTCGTGCATCAAAGCGAACAAGTACTTGCGTAAGGAGTACTTTGCCTTCCTCGCCCACATTGTGGAAAAGAAAGACAAAGGTCCTAGCATAAGTAATGTTATTGTCGTTTGTGAGTTTCCTTCCATTTTTCCTGAGGATCTTCCTGGTCCTCCACCTCCTCGAGCTGTCGACTTTCGTATTGATCTTATTCCTGGAGCAACTCCTGTTGCGAAAGCTCCCTATCGATTAGCACCCTCGGAAATGCAAGAGCTACCGAGCCAGCTTCAAGAACTTCTTGATAAAGGCTTTATACGCCCTAGTACTTCTCCTTGGGGCGCTCCCGTTCTTTTCGTCAAAAAGAAGGATGGATCATTCCGCATGTGTATTGACTATCGTGAGCTCAACAAGCTTACAATAAAAACCCGTTATGCACTTCCTCGTATTGACGATCTCTTCGATCAATTGCAAGGCGCGAAGTGCTTTTCAAAGATCAACCTCCGTTCTGGCTGTCATCAACTTCGGGTTTCCGAGGAAGATGTACCCAAAAATTCTTTTCGCACACGTTATGGACACTATGAGTTCGTAGTCATGCCTTTTGGTTTGACCAAAGCACCTGCAGTGTTCAGGGATCTCATGAACCGTGAGTGTAAGCCTTTTCTCGATCACTTCGTCATTGTATTCATCAAAGATATCCTAATCTACTCGAAGACGAAAGAAGAGCATGGACGGCATTTGCGTCTCATTCTTCAGTTATTGCAAACCGAACATCTTTATGCCAAATTCTCCAAGTGTGAATTTTGGCTAAAAGAGGTTTAATTCTTAGGTTACACCGTCAATGAACTCGGTATTCATGTTGACCCTGCAAAGATAAAAGCTGTGAAGAATTGGATTTCACCTAAGTCGCCCTCTGAAATTCGTTCGTTCCTTGGCCTAGCTGGGTATTGTCGTCGTTTCATCTCGAATTTCTCCAAGATTTCCGTTCCCTTGACTTCGTTGACTAAAAAAGATAAGCCTTTTGTTTGGGGTCCCGAACAAGAGGAATCTTTCCAAACGCTCAAGGACATGCTTTGTAATGCTCCTATCCTCACTCTCCCCGATGGGAATGACAATTTCGTCATGTATTGCGATGCCTCTAACCAGGGTCTTGGTTGCGTACTCATGCAACGAAACAAAGTAATCGCTTACGCGTCGAGACAACTCAAAATACATGAGAAAAACTATACTACTCACGACCTTGAACTTGGTGCAGTTATTTTTGCATTAAAGATTTGGCGACACTACCTTTATGGTACAAAGTGTACGGTCTTCACTGACCATGCCTCCAACATATCTTTGATCAAAAGGAACTCAACATGCGTCAACGTTGTTGGTAGAATTGTTAAACGACTACGACTATGATATTTGCTACCACCCTGGCAAAGCGAATGTCGTGGCCGATGCACTTAGTCGTAAGACTCATGTTAAGAGTGTTCATTGCTACCAAATCGTGGGAAAACTCAACGAGTTGATTCGACAAGCACAATTTACTGTCATTTGCGAGGGTAACCTCGATAGCGAATTGAATTGTGGAGTCGAAAACCCGCTCAAAGTTAATTCGGATGGTATTCTTTACTACAACAGTCGTATTTGGATTCCCGATCGTCTCAATCTTCGATCTACTTTGATGAATGAAGCCCACAAATCCCGATACTCTGTTCATCCTGGAGCTGATAAGATGTACCATGATTTGCGTGCATCCTATTGGTGGCCTGGAATAAAACGTGATATCCCTCTTTACGTGTCCAAATGCCTTACGTGTTCCCAAGTCAAGGCAGAACATCAATGTCCCTCTGGTTTTCCTGAACAACCATAAATCCATGTTTGGAAATGGGAGAGCATAGCCATGGATTTTATCATGAAATTGCCTCGTACATCGTCTGGTCATGACAACATTTGGGTCATCATTGACCGATTGACCAAATCCGCGCATTTTCTTGCTATTCGTGAAGATTACAAAGTCGAGAAATTGACTCGTATCCACACGGATGAAATCATTAGTCGTCATGGTACTCCTCTTGATATTATTTCTGATCGCGACGCTCGTTTCACCTCTCGCCTTTGGCAAACTTTTCAATCCGCCCTTGGCACTCAGCTTAATCTTAGCACCGCTTTTCATCCTCAGTCTGATGGTCAAACCGAGCGTGCTATCCAAACCTTGGAGGATATGCTTCGGTCATGCGTAATCGATTTTGGTGGTAATTGGGATTCGCACTTACCCTTGGTTGAATTCTCGTACAACAATAGTTATCACGCTAGTATTCAAATGGCTCCATTTGAAGCATTGTATGGTCGCAAGTGCCGTTCGCCCATTTGTTGGCACGAGATTGGAGACGTACAAATCACCGGTCCCGAGTTAATATAAGAGACAACAGACAAGATCTTGCAAATACGTGATAGTCTCCTTAAAGCACGAAGCTGACAAAAGAGCTATGCTGACAAAAGACGCAAGCCCTTGGAATTTAATACAGGTGATCATGTACTTCTCAAGGTATCCCCTTGGAAAGGCGTTGTCCGTTTTGGTAAGAAAGGCAAACTCGCTCCTCGCTACGTAGGTCCTTTCAAGATTCTCGAGAGGATTGGCAAGGTAGTATATCGACTAGACATACCTCAAACACTCAACAATGTTCATCCTGTGTTTCACGTTTCAAATCTCAAGAAGTGTCTAGCCGAAGAAGGACTTCAAGTTCCGCTTGAAGATCTTCAAATCAATGATACTTTGCACTTTGTGGAAAAACGGGTAGAAATCATGGACCGAGAAGTCAAGCAGCTAAGGCGCAGTCGGATCCCTATCGTCAAGGTTTGATGGGAAACGTGGCGCTGAGTTTACTTGGAACTCGAGAGTGATATGAAGACTAAGTATCCGCATCTCTACGTTGCATCTTCCTAAATTTCGGGATGAAATTTCCTAAAGGAGGGGAGACTGTAACGCCCCGCTTTTTCCAAGCTTTCTATTTATAGCAAGCTAGTGTTGAAATTCTATTTTTGGAAACTATTGTATTCGTATTCTCCTTTCCATTGTAATCGTTGTAATCGAGACTTGAATCGTAATGGAATAAACATATTTATCCTCATACTTGTTATACACAAATCATACCTGTTCATACAATGCTTACACATGATCCATATACTCGAAAACGTGACATACATGTTAATGCGTGACTTTATACTTGATACATAATTTATACGTGATATCTATACTCGATCTCGACCACTTGATGCATGCACATACGTTATAACATGTTGCTCATGCTTATGATACCTTAATACATCTTGAAATGTCATAAAATGTCCTTAAAAATGGTCCAAACCCGTCAAAAATGAACAAAACAACAAAATATAGAAAATTTGTCCCGGCACGGTCCTTACGGACCGCAAGGGAATACCCTTACGGTCCATTAGGGTGTCTAGGCAGGACATATTTGTTTTGGCTCTCGAATTAGCACGGATCCACACATCCTCAACCCCACCAATCACCTTCTAACCTCCTTTAATCACCTCCTATCAACCCTAAACACTTCCACTATAAATAAAACACTCCTCCAAGCCATTTAACACTTTCACAACCCTCTACTCCTTCCTAAATCACTCTCAAATCACCTCAAGAACACTTATAATCAGAATTTTCGGGCAGATTGTGTCACCTTCACAAAAGTGAGCATAACTTGCTCAAATCTTGGTCTTTTTACTTGATTCTTCTTCCATTTTACTTGGATAATCTTTAGGGTTGAATCCAAGGGTTCTCCATGGAGAATCCAGACCTGTAAGTGCCCCTAAAGTGTCCCAAAACTTTCTGTTTCATTTGAAACTCTTTCAAACTTTGTTTATGTTTATCAAACTTGAGTCTAACTCATCTCAAACCTATGTCCGAATGCTTACAACACTTCTTGTGGTTGGTTAGGCTTAAAAACAAGGTTGAGACATTAAAAATAGAGGATTTATCCTTACAAACTTTTTGTTTCCGTAGAGCTCCAAGCTCATAAGTGGTGCAAGTTCATAACTTGTTCATGTGTGTCCACCTTGGTTAGCCTTGGCTATCCTAAACTTTGAAACCACATATCACTTGATGTTATCTTAGATTAGTTGTGTATTAGTTCATTTCTCATTGTACATTCATGACCCTCCTTGTTGTCTATGACAACTTGTGTAGTGGTGAATCATATAAAGAGGTTAAATGGATGTTCATCATCTTACCTCCATGCTTGACTTACTTGAATACTTAGAGGTACCAAAGTGAATGGTTCATCCTCCCACCTCCTACATGATTATATAACTATGTGTATATTATGGACTATAATATAATCCCAAAAACCGAACCCTTGATAATGACTAAGTAATCATCTATCGAGTTATTAAGTTTGTCACTAAAGTACGTAGTTCCTTGTCACGATTCTAATAGGCCTTGAACCTATAAAACCATATCAAACCCATTTTGGGTTATTATTGTGTAAAGAACAGGTGCTATGTCTTAGTGACTACTTTCATACATAATACTTTATTCTTAATTTCGTAATCTTGCTCGAATAATCCAAATCTTCCGTTACTCTCATAACTAATACCTAAGTTCTTCTTGTAGAAGGACAAGGTGCCAAACTCTAAACATCA
Organism: Scalesia atractyloides; assembly: GCA_947069175.1. Classification (NCBI taxonomy): domain Eukaryota; kingdom Viridiplantae; phylum Streptophyta; class Magnoliopsida; order Asterales; family Asteraceae; genus Scalesia; species Scalesia atractyloides. The sequence goes on from CAMTDV010000030.1 coordinate 39,444,830, forward strand.
CAACAAAGCTCCCGGGATTTCTTAAGTGGAACACTTAGCAAAACCGTGAGTACACTCGACCCATTTACCTTTTATCACTTTTTAGTTGTAACATGTTTCCGTATCAAAATACACTATCATGAACTTATTTTACATACTCAATCCTTATACATGAATACTTGTTATGCTTAGATACATGCTAGATTATACATGCTTGATCATTAACTTAGCTAGCCCAACTTATCATATATAGCGATATAGGAGTAGCACACCGCCCGTCGGGGTTATGTTAAGATTATCATACTCATTCTAGTCTTGTCGCTTTTGTGGCAAGGGAAGCCCGATCTCGTTAAAACTTTTGTGGAAACTCAGGGTGTGATCTAGTATTGCATGATTAGTATAGTCTTTGCTTACAATTTCCATGTGGATTCGAGTTATACATTTTATACTTATGCTATGTATTCACCAAACTTGTGTACTCGCCTTTGCGTTTGCATTGAACTCGTATTTTAAGCATGTTACAGTTTGAAGAGGATACGCATGATGGAAGCTAGTAGGAAATGCTTTAGAGATACACATTTTAATCTTACTAGACTAGTTTTGTTATAATCATGTTGTACTTGTTGTTTTATTGAATTATTGTATTTATCTTCAAATGTTGAACTTGACAATGTTGTTACGAATGAAATATGGGTTTTATTTAAATATTGTCGCCAATTAGTATTTATGAACAATGAGCAATCTATTTTGTCCCGGCTCAATGTTTCCGCCATCGGTTGGGGTGTGACAACCCCAACGAACTTAGTCGGGCAGAGCCTTGACATGCGTTGGTGGGTCCTAAATCGGGTAGGGTAACGAATTTGTGATCGGGGGTTAAGATACTTACAGCAGGCAGCGTTTCGCAGGTTTAGGGGTTGAGGGGGGTTTCGCAGAGAAACAGAGATAGAGGGAGTATACGATCGAGTTTTTAGATCGATTTTGAGCGAGTTTTCCAGTCCCAGGCCGCTCCTTATATACCTGAATTTGGGTTCTCCCACGCGTCGCGCCTGGATCAGGGGTCTCTCTCGTGTAGTGTCTGAGACACCTAGCTAGGGCTAGGTCAGCCTTGTAACGAGTTAGGGTTGCCACATGGCGCGAAACGGTGACACGTCACCTGGATATCTCCCGCGCGTCGCGACAGAGACAGGGGTCTCTTGCGCGTGGCGCCTGGGAGACCCAGGTGGAGCCTGTCTCGTTTTGTGTGCCGAGTCTTGATTCGCACGTCCGGTTCTTTGTTTCGGCTCGGTTTGGGGTATTTTAGAGAGTTGTTACATCCTCCCCACCTTGATTTAAATCTCATCCTCGAGATTCAATGGAACAGGTGTGGATACTTCTTTTGCATTTCTGATTCTAGCTCCCATGTGTATTCTGGTCCTCTCTTTGAATCCCATTTTACTTTGACCAGAACCAATCTTTTGCGTTTGAGATTCTTGATTTTCTATCTTCAATCTGAATAAGTTTCTCCACAAACTTAAGTTTCTCATTTACCTCTATATCATGAAGAGGTATCACCAATGATTCATCTGCTAAACATTTCTTGAGATTACATACATGGAATACGTCATGTATTCCTGCCATTTGCTCTTGCAATTGTAGATGATAAGCTACTGGCCCTATTCTTTTGATAATCTTGAAAGGTCCAACATACCTTGGGGGCTTAGCTTTCCTTTCTTACCGAATCTTACAACTCCTTTCCATGGTGAGACTTTTAATAACACTTTATCTCCAACCTGAAATTCCAAGGTTTACGTCTGTTGTCTGCATAACTCTTTTGGCGATCTCGGGCTGCTTTCAGTCTTTCCTTGACTTGAATGATCTTGTCAGTTGTTTCTTGCACAATTTCAGGACCTGATAATTGCTTTTCTCCAATTTCCGCCCAACATACTTGTGTTCGACATTTTTGTTCATAGAGCGCCTCAAATGGTGCATCATTGATGCTGGTATGATAACTGTTGTTGTAGGAGAATTCTATCAATGGTAAATGTTCATCCCAATTTCCTCCAAAATAAATTATGCAGGCTCTAAGCATATCTTCAATTGTTTGGATTGCCCTTTCACTTTAACCGTCTGTTTGGGGATGATATGCTGTACTTAGATTTAGTCTAGTTCCCATTGCTTTTTGGAAACTTGTCCAAAAATGAGAGGTAAAACGGTTGTCCCTGTCAGACACAATAGATATAGGAAATCCATGCAATGAAACTATTTCATTTACATATAACTTGGCTAATTGTTCCATACTAAAAGTTTCCTTCATTGGTAAGAAATAAGCAGATTTGGCTAAACAGTCTACAATTACCCAAATTGTATCATTACCTTTTCGTGCCCTGGGTAGTTTGGTAACAAAGTCCATTGTTATCAATTCCCATTTCCAAATTGGCATTTCCAGTTATTGCAATAATCCTGAAGGTTTCTGATGTTCAGCTTTAACCTGTGAACAGGTTAGACATTTGGCAATGTAATTTGCTACATTCTTTTTCATTCCTATCCACCAGAAATTCTTTCTTAAGTCTTTGTACATCTTATCACTTCCAGGATGCATTGTATACTTAGTCTTATGGGCTTCTAAAATTCGATTTCGTAGATCTCCTTGGATAGGAATCCAAATCCTTTTCTTATGGAATCTCCAAATTCCATATAATCCTTTTTCTAATTCCTTAATCATTCCTTTTAATCCTTTAGCATCGTCCTTGATTGCTGTTTCCTATATCTGTTTAATTTGCTCGTTTAAATCTATCTGCAGGTTTAGTCTAAGAGAGCGTACTCTTTTCGGCTTCTCATGATACTTTCGACTTAAAGCATCAGCTACTACGTTGGCTTTTCCTGCATGGTACTGGATATCACAATCATAATCGCTAAGGATTTCCATCCATCGTCTCTGTCTCATGTTTAATTCCTTTTGTCCAAAGACATATCTTAAACTCTTATGATCTGTGAATACAACAAACTTACTACCGTAATGTCTCCAAATCTTAAGGGCAAAAATTATTGATCCTAACTGTAGATCATGGGTTGTATAATTTTTTTCATGCTTCTTAGGCTGTCTAGAGGCATAAGCTATTACCTTTTGATGTTGCATCAGCACACATCCATATCCTAATTTAGACGCATCACAATAAACTACGAAGTCTTCGGTTCCTTCTGGCAAATCAAGTATTGGTGCGTTGGTTAACTTTTGCTTCAATATCCTGAATGCTTCTTCTTGTTGTGGCCCCCATTCAAACTTAACTGTTTTGCAAGTTAGCTTGGTTAATGGAATGGCTATTCTAGAAAAATCCTGAATAAAACATCTATAATATCCTGCCAATCCAAGAAAACTTCTTATTTCTATTGGTGATTCTGGGACCTTCCATTTGGTAACTGCTTCGATCTTTGTGGGATCCACATGAATTCCTTCATGGTTTACCAGATGTCCAAGGAATTGTACTTCTTGTAACAATAATTCACATTTTGAGAATTTCGCATAAAGCTTTTCCTTTCTCTGCAATGACAAGAGTATATGCAAATGTTCTGCATGATCTTCCTTACTCTTAGAGTAAATTAGAATGTCATCTATAAAGACAATTATGAATTTATCCAGGTATGGTTTACATATCCTGTTCATCATGTCCATAAATGCAGTTGGGGCATTGGTTAAACCAAATGGCATGACTGTAAATTCATGATGACCGTACCTTGTTCTGAAAGCGGTTTTAGGAATGTCCTCTTCCTGCATTTTCAACTGATGATATCCTGAGTGTAAGTCGATCTTAGAAAAGAATCGGGCTCCTTGGAGTTGGTCAAACAAATCATCAATTCTCGATAATGGGTAGCGATTTTTTGATGGTCACTTTATTCAATTCTCGGTAATCATTGCACATACTCATTGATCTGTCTTTCTTCTTGACAAATAACACTGGTGCTCCCCATGTCGATGAGCTAGGTTGTATGAACCCTTTCTCTAGTAATTCATCTAGTTGTTTCTTCAATTCCTGCATCTCCCTCAGGGATAGGCGATAGGGTGCTTTGGCAATTGGTGTCGTTCCTGGTATTAGGTGAATTCTAAATTCAACCTCTCGATCTGGCGGTAGTTTAGGCAACTCTTTTGGGAAAACATCAGAGAATTCAGATATTACAGGAATATCTTTTAATTCTTTTCCTTTAGTGTTAATGATTATGGAAATCATATACACCATTCCCCCTTTCCGTATATAGCTTGCAACTTTCATCAGAGAGATGAACTTTATTGATCTTGTCGACTTGTCTCCCTTAATTGTGATCCTTTCGCCAGATGGCACATTTATTTCTACAGACCTTTGATCACATAATATTCGGGCCTGGTTGGGTACCAACCAATCCATTCCTAACACGACATCGAATCCGGCTAGATCCATTGGAAAAAGATTAGTAGTAAAGTTATGACTTAAAATTTATATCTTTGCTCCTTGTAGGATTCCGCTTATTTTGATAGAAGATCCATTTGCCATTTCCACCAGACAGTCTTGGTGTAGTTTAGTTAATGATTAATTGAGAAGTTTACAGAAAGAAGTATTTACAAAACTTTGGTTTGCACCAGAGTCAAATAATACTTTAGCATAAACATCATTAACTAAAAACGTACCGGCAATCACATCCGGAATCATCTTGGCTTCCTCGACGGTCAGCACGAATTCTCTGGCATTTCTCTTGGGGCCTTCCGTCGTCTTCGCTTTGTTGTTTGCTGCTGGAGCCAGTTTTGGACAATTGGTTTTAATATGACCGGCTTCTCCGCAATTGTAGCATAGCCTATTGCTAGCTTTCTTTCTGCAGTCTTCTTCCTAATGCCCTGGAAATTTGCAGAAATTGTAGTATGTAGAGCATTTACCTGAATGTTTCCTTTTGCGGTACTTACATGGGGTGAAGAAGAACTTGCCCCTTTCCCGCGATTGGAATTACAGAAAGAAGTATTTATGAAACTTTGGTTTGCACCAGAGTCAAATAATACTTTGGCATAAACATCATTAACTAAAAACGTACCGGCAATCACATCCGGAATCATCTTGGCTTCCTCGGCGGTCAACACGAATGATCTGGCATTTCTCTTGGGGCCTTTCGTCGTCTTCGCTTTGTTGTTTGCTGCTGGAGCCAGTTTTGGACAGTTGGTTTTAATATGACCGGCTTCTCCGCAATTGTAACATAGCCTATTGCTAGATTTCTTTCTGCAGTCTTCTTCCTAATGCCCTGGAAATTTGCAGAAATTGTAGTATGTAGAGCATTTCCCTGAATGTTTCCTTTTGCGGTACTTACATGGGGTGAAGAAGAACTTGCCCCTTTCCCGCGATTGGAATTACCATAACGTAGTTCCTGGGTGATCTTTTGAGCTAGGTTCCTTTTCTAGTTCTCTTCTTGCGTACGTACCAATTCATCTGTCAAGGTGTTTGCCAGCTCTACTGCTTCGTCTATGGTTTGTGGTCTAGCTGCCTTGACTACATGTCTGATTTCACTGATTAATCCCCAGATGTAACGGTAGATTAATATTGGTTCTGGTGAAGCCAGGGTTGGTACAATTCTTGCATATTCAAAGAATGTGGTAGTATATTCTCTGCAATCTACCCCGATCATTATACGATTTAGGAATTTATCAGCAATCTGTTCCTTTCCATTAGGAGGACATAATTTCCTTTCAACGATTTCCTTAAAGTTGTTCCATTCCATACTATAAACCCTGTCACTTCCTATGGACTGAAGAATGGTATTCCACCACTTTAAAGCTGCATCTTTAAAAAGATTAGAAGTATACATGACTTTATCTTCATTTGCACATTTACTTATCTTTAGGACTGCTTCTGTCTTTTCTATCTAGCGCAAGGCTGAAATAGCTCCTTCATTGCATGAGAATTCTATTGGTTTGCATGATAAGAATTCTTTATAAGAAAAACCATATGAGTTGGTTCTTCTTCTCTTTGGAATTGGAGCTTGGATTAATAATTCGGGATTTCTATTCATGTGTGATTTGATTCAGTGGGTATACGTTTAATCCCGTTTCTGAAATCATTATTTTATGCCTTTTTAATGGTATCGATAATATAGGGCATAACATCTGTGATTCCTTGGGCCACTATGTGTTCGATATCACTTTTATCTACTTGGATCTCGTTATTATTGCTATTCTGGATTTCCTGATTTACTTCGTTTGACATCTTAAGTGTAAACATTTATCAGGTATTAATATCACAGAATAAATTAAATAATAATCACTCAAACACAGTGAACCAAAATCATCGAGCATTGCGACTTTTACTCTTTTCATATATATGCATCTATTACAAACATAACTGGAATTCAAACATTAGTAAGTATGCATCGATATATATATATATATAGGTGATATATATTATTATCTATTTTAGTTATTGTTTTGTGGTTTTTTTTCTTTCAAAGTAACAAAACACACACACACACATATATATATATACATATATACATACATATATACATACATACATACATATATATACATATGTATGTATGTATGTATGTATGTATGTATATATGTATATATATATATATATTAGGCGACTGCCTTCTTAGAACAGCATCTCCCGCTCGTCATATTTCCAGAAGAGTTTCTCCCCGATTTGGCGAATCTGGTTTCCTTCTTCCACTAACTCTTCACCATATTGGCGGAGTTCTTCAACATGATCCAGACGAGCTTCTCCCCGATTTCTAGTAGGTTCTGAATTACCCAGTTGTTAGCCCACCATTGATCTAAAGGGTTTGGTGCTGGAATCCTCGGTATCTCATTGGGATCAAAGGCTGGAATTGGAAATTGATTTCCCTGATTCTGTTCTAGGTTCATGTGTTGGTCAGGAATAAAGGAAGTAATGGTGGTTTTGGATTGGCTATTTGGTTGAAACTAGGTTCTCCTCCTATATTTCCAAACATATGAATATTAGCAAATTATCTATCCAACTCTTCTTCCCATAAAGGTCTAGCTTCTCGGTTTTGGGTATTTCTAACTGCTATGGCCTGCTGTTGGGCTTGTCTCATTCTTTTCCTCCACCCTCCTTTGGCTCTACTAAACCAACCTCTCTTTTTAGGGGAAAAGGTTCTAAGGATTTGGCTTTGAAAACAAAGATATCTTCAGAATCGGCGGTGTATTCGGTGATTGGCTGGGATGTTCCTTCATCCATGAGAATGAGGTAGATGACGATAAGCGTCCGAAGTACCCTGATCACTTATACTGAAACTAAAGAAGTTATTAAAATAACACATTAAGTTAGGTAACTTTTATAGCCACTTTTATTTAGGTAACTTTTATAGCCACTTTTCTAAGCCTTCAGTGCTCTCCAGCTGGCTTCTAATAGCTTCACATTAAGTTACCTGAAACGCGTTTTGGAAACATTTTATCAGCAAGAAATACTGGCGAGTGCATCCCAATTTAATCAAAACAAGGTTTATACTTTTCAGTTAATAAGAGCATCAGTGATTACAATGTTTATATCTACACAATTACTCATTCAGTACTGTTAACACCTGACTTGTGGGTCATATTACTTTGGGTCCTGTCACCCAATAGTAACGGTTCCTGTCACACTCCTGTGACTGTGGACTAGTAATGTATACAAAACCCCAACATACCGCCAGTAATTGTAGAATACATATACTCAATCACTGTTAAGCATAATCTAAACAATGAGGTTTTGGTAAAACCGTTTGACTCACGAAAAGATTTACAAAAAGAGAATGTACTCACATTGAAAACTTAGGTATTCCTACGGCCTTTCTGGTGCTAATTCCTGATTACTTCCTGGAATTTCTATTAAAACATACAATGCACATGTGTTAGTAAATTAACCCAAGTCACTTTAGTCATACAACACGAGACAGAACCCAAACGAATCTTAGTAAGGCAGGGCCTTGACTTGCGTCGGTGGGTCCTAAATCAATCGGGTAGGATGTCCATACAACATGAGATAGAACCCAACGAACTTAGTCGGGCAGAGCCTTGACATGCTTTGGTGGGTCCTAAATCAGGTAGGGTAACGAATTAGTGATCGGCGGTTAAGATACTTACAGCGGGCATCGTTTCGCAGGTTTAGGGGTTTAGGGGGGGGGGTCGCAGAGAAACAGAGATAGAGGGAGTATACAATCGAGTTTTTCGATCGATTTTGAGCGAGTTTTCTAGTCCCAGGCCACTCCTTTTACACCCAAATTTGGATTCTCCCGCGCATTGCGCCAGGATCAGGGGTGTCTCTCGCGTGGCGCCTGAGACACTTAGCTAGGGCTAGGTCAGCCTCGTAATGAGTTAGGGTTGCCACATGGCGCGAAATGGTGACACGTCACCTGGGCATCTCCCTCGCATCACGACAGAGACAGGGGTCCCTGGCGCATGGCGCCTGGGAGACCCAGGTGGAGCCTCTCTCGTTTTGCATGCCGAGTCTTGATTCGCGCGTCCGGTTCTTTATTTCTGCTCGGTTTGGGGTGTTTTGGAGAGTTGTTACAAAATCAATGTAAGAAGATAAAATAAAAATGAAATATACAGCGGAATAATAAACTTTTCAATCACAACAATGATGATATTGCTTTCATCAACATGCGTTTATAAATCATAAAATTTATGTATGCATGAAGAATTACAACTCCCCATCTGCCTGATCACTCCTTGTTTGTTCGTACAACAATGTCAAGGTGAAAGTGATGAATAAAACAGTACAAGCACTGTTCTATTTATAGTACAAACTAAACATCTGAAGAATCTAAGCTGACGTCACCTAGACAGTGACATCTAACGACCTAACAACTCCTAACATCTGCTAGCTAAAACACTGTTACATTGATAATAAAATCTGTTGAGAATCCTCTGTTGAGAATCCTCTGTTGGTCTTTAACATCTATTGAGTCGTTGCAGACCTTAGCTCATCAGACTTTAGTCTTCTTAGCAGTGGGTTCTCTTTGGCAAACCATTGACTTTAAGCAGAGCTTATCTTCAACAGATCTTGTAAACCGACTTTAGCTTCGGCAGACTTTAAAGTAGCAGATGTGAGTCTTTTCCTTTGGGAGGAGCAGATCTTCAAAGCACCATTATTTTTAATCAGAGGTTATAGATTAGTTTGGCTTTCAAATCATCTGTTCTTTTGTGGGGTCCACTAGATCCAATAATCTCCCCCTAGAACAGATGATGCCAAAACTCTTCTTTATTTCTAATCTTTATTTCTCATCAGCATTTCTCTGATTTGGCCTTTGAACTGTATTTCAAAGTTCATGGAAATCATATCTTCAAAATCCCTTTCTAGTTCATGGTTTAACAGATCTTGGAGGTCACCTGCATCCAGACCACATGCATCCTCCATTCTTATCCTTTGAACATCACCATATGATCTGAGCAAAGTCAATTCGTGGGTGTCTGAGGATGACTTCCACTTTAGAATTTTTTAATCAAATGATTTTCTTGGGTGAAAAGTTATTTCTGACGAGTTTGGTGATTGTGGCCTGCTGACAAGATTTGTAAGTGTTTCACGTAGTTTGTCACTGACATGATCTGTGTGATATAACAGTTGGTTTTTCAATCCCTCTTTCCTGTGTTCTTCGTACAACTGTTCATCAGCCTCAGACATCTGCTTCTGCCTTTTTTGCATGATTCAAGGACGCTATGGATAAGCCAGATGTTGAGGTCTGCTTTTTAGATGTAGGGTCTGTTTAGGGGCAATCGATGTTGGATATACTGGCTTGTTTGGAACTGTAGGATCCTTTTCTCTTACCTGTTCTAGTCTCTTGTAAGTTTCAACAAGACCTTGCATTACCATACTTTGCAGCAACTAGGTCTTCTCTTATTCTTTTTAGCTTCAAGGCCTTATTTTGATAAACTTGTTTTGTATTTCTTCCAATCTGGTGGAGTTGGCTTTTGTGAAGGATCATTGAGCATCTTTGAATTCTTTCTATTTCTTCTTTGAGAGCATCTATTGACCAGTCTTTGAACTATGCTTTGGTTGCTTTGTATGGTTTATATTGCATGATATGATCAAGGTAATACTGTCTCAGTTCTTTATCAAGCTCAGCATTTGTTGGCTTCTCAGACATGCACTTGCACAGGTTCTTGGCAAAATCTTCTTTCTTACCTTGCTAAGTTCTAGTGACAAGATTCCCTGAGCAGTCCTGTCATCCTTCCTTTGCACATCTCCTTTCCAATATTCTCAACTTGTCTTGCTTTTAACTTCAAATATTCATCTAAGTTTTTAGGCTTGCGATAATCAAAGAGAGATGGGAAAGATCTTTGTGATGGATTCTCTATTGTATAAAAAGATTCAATTTCACCTTTGAGATCATGAATCTCTAGAGGATACTGAGCAGCCATTGGGATGATTGATGGTGGTTGATAAGATGGAATTGAAGTGGATTTTGGTGGAAATGATGAGATTGGTGTGGCTTGAATTGGGGCAGATGATAAGGAAATTGGTGATGAAATCTCGTCATCATCTTATTGCACAACAAAAGTTTTTCTTTTGCCAATGAATTTGATTTAAGTGAACGTGGGCGTGTTGGAATTCTTGGTGGTGTCGGCAGTGGTTGTGGGAAAAATTATCATGGTAGTGGTTTGTGGAACATCTGCTGGTACATCTGTTGTACCAACACCTGTTGGTTGACTTGGTGGTGATGGTTTCTTTTTAGGTGATTTTTGAGGTGAGGGTTTGGTTTTGGTTACAATAGAGGATACAGTCCTTGTGGACCTAGCAATGGTATTTAGAAGGGGTGGTGATTGACTGTCTAACATTTCTTGCTGACTTCCTCCTTTTTGAAGTGCCAATATCTTCTTTATCCATCTGCTTAGCCTATTCTTCATTAATTAGCCTGGAAGCTTTGCTTTCGATTGTATCAAGCCTTCTCTACTTTTTTAAAGCAATCTCTTTAGCTTTCTTGTTCAGGGTCTCATCAATTCCTTTTTCTCTTCCAGCATCTGATGCCTTAGTAGTGGTTTTAACAGACCATGGCTTTTGTTGCTGCACATTTGATGGTTTTGCTTGTGATGAAGGCTGCAACTTTCTCATCTTTTCATTCTCCCCCTTTTTGGCATCATCTTTTACTTCTTCTTGAAAGATGGTCTCTGATGGCCTTAATATCAACTTGTGTAACTGTGTATCTTGTGACACTCGGTTATTTTGGCCTGTACTAACGTAACACGTGTTATGAATAAATAAAAGGCAAAATTTTATTGAATTTGATGTGACAATAAATTTAAAATTTGTTAGAAATTATGTTGGCAATTTTAAGATAAACGCTTATCGCGTAACGGTTAAAATGCGAAACGAACGTCAGTGACCGCCCGATTAATGTTAAAATCCTAAAAATAGTCAGTTATGATTAAAATAATATATTTAATCATGTTCGTGAGGAAAAATAAATTAAAACACTTAGAAACTCTATTTTTCGAGTTTAAACGCGTACCACGCTACACAGTGCGCATACTGCGAAATACGGGCAACGCGGCCAGTCTAGGCAAATAAATATTATTAAACAATATTTTGGTGAGTTTATTTTTATAGAGCATTAAAAATAATTTAAAACGTCATAAAACGTAATTAAAATGCTAGATAAAATACCCGGTATCCAGTTATTGTCACACCCCGACTCGCAGCGGAAGACAATGCAGGGTGTGGAGACACGTGGTAATTCTCCATAGTTTAAAAAACATGATATCATAAACAGAGAGAACCTCGGTTACAACATACTATCAGTATCACATTACACACCATAAGTTTAAGTACAGTACTACGAGCTATCACAGCTCTTATTATGCTACCATTCACTACTAAAGCCATCCACACGCACGTTCCTTACACCTCTTTAGTTTTATCTGAAATGCATGTTAGTTTTAAAAAGGTCAGCTAAACGCTGCGTGAGTCCCACGGGTTTAGTTGTTGTGAAACAGTATATGTTAACAAGTTTAATTGCACTAGTCATAGTCACAGTCACTGTCACGGTCATAGTCACAGTCATGGTCATGGTCACTCCGTGCCATACAGACACTTCATCGCGTCGGGTCGTGTCACCACAAACACTTCCCACTGGGCCGTGTCAAGACATGCACTTCATCCCAGCACTGAGTTCAATGTTCCCCTGCAGTTATGCCTAATCAACATAACCGAATCTAGGACGCGTGCAGTTGCCTAGTCACTGACACACAGTGTCACCTAGACAATGCCTGCAGCAACTGGGTTCGTCAAACCAATAGTACTATCCACTGCCCACGGCTTACACTAATCACTTGTATAGGGGAGGTAGTTCGGTGTGTTAGACAATTCGAATCATCACAAGTTGGTGCAATTAACACGGTTTCGTAACATGCAAGTCATTCCAGAAAACAGTAACACAGTTTACAAGTGGGAGAGTAAAACTCACTCCCAACTTGGTGTATTCAACACAGTTTTTAGATGCATTCCACCCCAAGTAAAACAATAAAACAGTTAAAAGCGGGGTAGTGAAACTCACTGTGCACTTCGTGGTCTCAACACAAGAGTGGTCGATTAGCTGGATCAACTTTAAGAACACACACGCAAGCAGGGACTCAAATCAGTATCTAAGTTGGTAATGGTTATAACTTGGCTCTGGTCAGAAGTTTTTACTCCGGATTGAGTCTATAGGACACTGGTATGGTGATGGACGTCAGGGTAGTATTAGTTTTCAGGTTGGCTTCCGGGCACCGATTCGCGTGCCAGCCAAAGTCAGTAGTTTAACGTGTTCGGTTAATGGTACGGGAATACCAGTAGTGCAAACACGTGGTTATTCAAGATGATTAACTTTCCATTAAGCGAGTTTGAGTGTTTGGGGGGTCTAAGTTGCCCAAATTTGAGTTTACATTTTCACCGTCGGGAATTCTCCCGAACTGCCTTAGGACACACCCAGGGTGCCCAATTTGCCTGGGAATCTCCCGGAATATTCCCGGTGTTCCAATTATAGTATTTTTCGGGTTGGGTCAGTTCCCAGTTTCGGCAGGTTCGTTATACGGTAAACTGCCGAAATTGCTTTAAAATAATCTATTTTTAATTCCGAAAATTCCCATTTAATCTATATTTTATATAAAAATCTGTAAATTTTTTATATAAATTAGTAATATGTAGATTACGGGAAAAATTTTGGGAATTTATTTTATTAATTTGCTTATTTAAATAAATTATTTATACAACTATTTTTAACCACATAATTCCAATTAAATACCATCAATAGTTAAAAAAATTCCAAAAAATCCCAGAAAACCTTATATTTGTCTAGAAAATTCTCAGAAAATTTTGAGATTTTTCTTATTTCGTTTCGGTGCGTTCCCGGCTACCGAAAACTCGCAAAAACGCGTATTTTTAACCCAAATTAAAACTCAACCAATGGACTCTGACTTTTCCCAGATCATTCCCCATATGTTCCTTAGTGTCTCTGTAAAAGTTGGTGATTTATTGAATCCGTTTGATATTTGTTCCAAAATTCTTTCGGTAAAACAGTTAAAAATTCACGAAAACTCGTCGAAAACTCCAAAAATTCTAAAATTTTACATGGACCTTCCTGACAATACCTTATATCACCAACTAGATTTCAGCTCAATCCAAGTTACGCGGACCAAGTTATAGGCAAAATAATTTTCTGCCTATCCTAGATTCGGTTTTCAGATCATATACCTAGCGATTCTTCCGATTCCAAACGTTTATCTTGATCCCAGAAGTGTGTAAAGGCTATATTCAGTATCTATACACCAAGTACAACCGAAATATGCTAGAACTTAGATCAATCAAGCTTTAATTCATTGTTTTTTCGGTTAATCAAATAGTTAAGCGATTTTTGTCGAATAAGAGTTGATTAAGGTATCAAACCCCATTGATTAGTAACCATGGCTGCCATATAACACCAGGGATTTCATGTGGTGTTCATATTCAGCCCTAAAACTTGTTTAAAACTCCAAAATTCGTGGATTAAAAGCGTTTTTTCGGCTAGAAATCGCGTTTAATCGAAGAAACAGACTTAGAATCATAAGTATCAAGGTTAATACCTTTGAATTAGGACTTATTCTTGTGAAATCAGCTGAGAAAAAGGGGATTTAGAGCAGATTTTGAGAGAATTTTAAAGGATTTTGATTAAAATTAAAAGAAAAAGAAATAAAAAACTATATATATAACCATGGGGGGTGATGGCGGTTTGGGGTGGGCCCCATAGGGCCACCTCGTGCTTCGTATAATGCGCTTAAAGATGATGTTTATCTTCCGGATAAGTATAGGTTCGTTTTCGGGTCCTGCGCGCGTTCTCAATTTGCGTGACAGACTCCGTTTTGCGCGTACTTAGTGTTAAAAGACTCGGTTTTAAAAATTATGCATAACCGTCTTAAAATCCGAACCCAGTTAATCATAAAAGTCTCGTTTGATGTTTTTTTAAGTGTTTTTAAGCTTGATCGATCGTTCCTTGCACATTCGGTTGCCTTATGTTATGCCCGGAACGAATGCGTTTCCCCAACCGGGAGCTACTTCGTTTTGCGTGCCCGGGCTTTGATTATTTTCAAACCTTATGTCACAGTCTATGGCACAAAACTAAGTTATTCCTGGAACTCGGAATCTTAAATAAGGTTACCGATAATCTAATAATCAACTTCAGAGGTTTAATGCGCTGCTAAACGTCAAGTCTCCGTTTAACACGTTATTCAAGGCTAAGGACGCCAACCTCGCATCGTTGGTCCTTAGTAGTGTCATGTCAATCATGACGTGTTCTCGGATTCCTCCGAGATATAACATATACCGTTTCGCACAACACACAAGTCATGAAATTTCACAAGGTTTACGCGCAATTATAGTTTTAATCATGCTTTAATTTTAGGACCAATTAAGGTATACCTGGTTTCGTCATGGGTATCACAGTCTTCCCTGGTTAAGAAATTTCGTCCCCGAAATTTACTTTGTCATACTAGGGAAGAGGTGAGGGTATTTTCTACGGAATTCATCCTTCCATTCCCAGGTATATTCAGGTCCTTGTTTAGAGTTCCACCGGACTTTAACCAGTGAAATTTTGTTATGTCTTAATTGTTTAAACCTACCATCAACTATTTCCACCGGCTCTTCCACAAAGTGGAGTTTATCGTCAACGTGTATTTCTTCCAAAGGTACCTGGGTAGGTTCGCCTGACATGCATTTCTTCAGGTTTGATACATGGAAGACATCGTGAATGGCACTAAGTTCGGTTGGTAACTTCAACCGATATGCTACCAGACCTACCTTGGCTAGGATCTCATATGGCCCAATGTAGCGCGAGGCTAGCTTTCCTGCTTTTCCAAAGCGGATAACGCCTTTCCACGGCGATACCATTAACAGAACTCGTTCACCTACTTTGAACGATAATGGTTTTCAGCGTACATCAGCCCAGCTCTTCTGTCGGCTCTGAGCGGCTTGTAAACGCTTTTGAATCTGATGGACCTTATCAGTCGTTTCCTGAACTAGTTCAGATCCTGTTAGTTGAGTGTCAACCACTTCGGCCCAACAAAGTGGTGATCAGCACTTTCGACCGTAAAGGGCCTCATGTCACACCCTCAATTTCCACTTGCGGAGTTTTACCGCGAGGCGTGTGAACAAACCAGAATCTGAAACACTAGTACGTCGAACGACTCTATATGATTTGATAATACGTTTTCCAAAATCACTTGTTGTAGATTTTATATTACCAACATTTAGCAGAAGCATCAGTTTTAAAGTTTGAGCGGAAGCATAAATAAGTAGTGAAGCGGGCGCCAACACAAACGCCAAAACAAATGAAAAATCCCAAAAACAATATTGATAAACAAGACTCGATAAAAGATGTCCTGTTCAATGCATGTGCGTGCATCTAGAGCTCCTAGCGTCCTGAGAAACATGTAAAGAAACAAGTGTCAACATTAAAGATGAGTGAGTTCACAGGTTTTCATAAATTCGTTTGTTCGGTTATAGTTTGTTTACTCCGTTATCCCTAACTCGGGATAACGTATTAGTTCCATCATTCCAACCCGGAATAATAAGTTGTTGCTTCCAATATTCCAACCCGGAATATTAAGTTGTTGTTTCCATTATTCCAATCCCGGAATAATAAGTTGTTGCTTCCAATATTCCAAACCCGGAATATTAAGTTGTTGTTTCCAATATTCCAAACCCGGAATATTACAGTTGATGCGTAATTAAGTTCAATGTTAATATATATAGGTAGCTAGCCTAAAGTTATGTCACGTAAGTGTTCGCGATCGAAGCTGACTGTTGTGCCTCCGTTTTGCCAGGCCTATCACATGACCATGGCGAGGTTAGGCCGAATTATTCACCCGTTGACCATACCCGGTCGGCTAGCGCGACTAGCTCGGATGGGGCTTGTCGGGCCCAGTAGTACTACTTATAACTCCCCCGCTATTAAACCCAATACTAACAATCCGAGAGATTGACGAGGACTTAAGTGATAAAGCTGCTTAGTGACCATAACATTACATTAACATTAACTTAGTTACCGAGTAGTTATGTGACGTTAAATTCGTATAACGTAAAGAGATTGAGTTTGAGAGTGTATACATGTTTCTCCCCCTGTTGTTTAAAAACCGGATAAAGTTAGGGGCCGTGAACTCACCTTTATTTGCTCGGTTAGTGTAGCAAAGATGTTATAAGAGATGGGACCGCTAGTTGCGTCCTAACAAACCAATTAATTCCAAGTCAGTGTGTGAACACACCAATACAAATTCCACACGTAATTTACACACAAAGTGATACACATAATCAACATATCTAACACTCAAACGTGCATGCAAGTATTCTCATGTGAACCTAGTGATCAAAACAACTTATCATAACCATAAACCAATTCATGCCACAATTTGGTGCACACAATCACAAGTTATCAATTTCAGCTTAACACTCATATTTCAGCTGTTTTCTAGGATTTTTATAAAATAGTTCTAACTTTCCAAAAATTCCAATATTTTTACAGTAGGTGACATTTATACCATAGAAATTTATATAAATTTTCCAAGTCCTAAATCTTTACCAATTAACCATAAATATTAATATACCAGGCTGCAGTCAGATTTACCGCTTTCTGACTGCAGTCCACGGAAGAATTTATTTAAAAATCACTGATCGTCCAATTAACAAAATTCCAGTTGGAGTTGCCCGGAAATTTCCATACCTAGTTGCTGTACAAAAATCATGACTCAACTTCCTACTGATTTTAAAATCCAACTTGATAAACAACTAACAAAATTTCAGGATTTTCACAGTTTTAGTTACTGAACTTATTTGGCCCTTTAAAAATATCAAACGACTTCAGAAAATTATGAATCCAGCGCCATTAGATTCCTTATTCAAATCTCTACGTTCTAGACATCAGAAAATCCGTTTTTCGACTACTAATGACCGAGTTACAGCCAGATGAAGTCGGCTGTAACTACTACTCAGCAACTGTTTCAGCATATTATTATCATAGGTTCGTATAAACCGTTCCTATTATTAACCTAGGCGATCATGAACCGGTTTTCTAATCCTAGATCAATACCTATAACAATTCCATGCAAACCCTACTCAATAACTCTAGTTTTTTATCAACAAAACATACTCGCAACTTACAAGTTCCGCAAACTATTATACATATAAACAACAATCAACTCAGCCGATTATATTCAGCGTATAACATCCGAAACAACTAATCATTCAAGCATATATATATCCGAACATGATCTTGTAATCAGAGATAACCCTAACCTTGGTTAACTAGGTAAACAAGCCGAAGCTTGGACAAGATTTATCCGACTTTTCCAGAAAGATCGCGACCGAGAGAGGTGAACTGATCTGCTGCTGCGATCGAGGCTGACAGGAACTGGAAGGAGAGGCTGCTCGTGATCAATGGGACAAGAGTGAGGCAGTTTGCGGTCGAAGAAGATGAAAGACTTGGCTGCTGCTCGCTGCGACCGAGAGGATGGTGAGGGTAAGGCAGCCGACGGCTGTTTTCTTCAACTAGGGTTTGTGAATTTTGAAGGAGCATGCATATGAGTTGTATATATAGGCGCAAAGGAAATAGTGGTTACGGTTTGGATAAACATTCATGGCCGAGTAACTTGGATTGATTCGGTTTGGGTTTGGGCTTGATCTCGCGGCCAAGGACTAGGGTGAGTTGGTTTGGTTTTGATCTTGGCCGAATAGTTTTAGGTTTTGCATGCAATGGTTTTCGGTTTAGGTTGTTCTCGGCCGAGTAGTTAGAGTTTTAAGTCTAGGTTTGATCTCGGTTTGTGTTTGCGATTTCGGGTTTGATTCTTGTTTTCTTTTAGCCGAAGACTTGGGTTCAAAGTTTAAACTTTGTTAACTCCTAGAGTCACAATGAATCAAGTTGGTTCGTGTCGCGGTTCGGTTCAGTTCGTGTACATATCTACTCTAATTATTCAATTACTAAAACAATCACACAACACACATCACGTATTCATTTAATTCGTACACGTTCGTTCACACAGCACGTAATTAGTTTGACAAGTATTACGTTTAAGTTATCCGAAAAACCCGGGATGTCACACCTCATACGGGGCTGCTTGAATGCTACTGTGGTAACTGTTGTTATAAGAAAATTCCACTAGTGGGAGATGTTTGTCCCAGCTTCCTCCGAAGTCCAGGACACAAGCACGAAGCAAGTCCTCTAGTGTCTGAATCATGCGTTCCGATTGGCCATCAGTTTGGGGATGATAAACAGTGCTTAAATCAATTCGCGTCCCCAAAGCCTCTTGTAGTTTCTGCCAGTATCGCGAAGTAAAGTGGCTGTCTCGGTTTGAAATAATAGCAATCGGGACACCATGTCTAGCTACTATCTCGTTAATATAAATTTCAGCCAACTGGTCGGTCTTATAAGTCGTACGGATCGGAATAAAATGTGCCGATTCGGTCAATCGATCGACGACTACCCAAATCGCATCATGACCACGAGGCGTTTTCGGGAGATGGGACACGAAATCCATCATGATTTGTTCCACTTCCACTAAGGTATTTCGGGTTGTTTCAACATCCCCGAGGGTTTCTGATACTCAGCCTTGACTCGCGCACAAGTCAAGCATTGGCTCACGTATTCGGCGACATCCTTTTTCATTCCCGGCCACCAATAGAACTCTTTCAGGTCATGGTACATCTTATCTGTACTGGGATGAATCGAATATTTCGATTTATGAGCCTCGTCCATTATTTATTGTCTCAGCTCCGAACTTGCAGGAATCCACACTCGATTCTTAAAGTACAACAACTCGTCTGTTTTCCTCACAAAACTTTTCTCATTCCCGTGCAATCCTTCACCGGGTAACTGGCTTTCCTTCAGGGCTTGCATCTGCGCGTTCCGGATTTGATCTATCAAACTTGTCTGCACGATCATTCCCAAGGCTCTCATTCGAAGGGGCTTAATTCGATCCTTTCTACTTAGCGCATCTGCTACCACATTAGCTTTCCCCGGGTGGTACTTTATCTCACAATCATAATCATTTAACAATTCCACCCATCTGCGCTGCCTCATATTCAAGTCATTTTGGTTGAAGATATGTTGGAGGCTTTTGTGATCGGTATATGTAGTACACTTGGTACCATATAAATAATGTTTCCAAATCTTTAATGCGAAAATAACTGGTCCTAGTTCCAGGTCATGAGTTGTGTGATTCTTCTCATGCACCTTCAGTTGTCTAGAAGCGTATGAGATAACTTTATTCCTTTGCATAAGGACACATCCAAGCCCTTGTCGCGATGCGTCCAATATACGACAAAGTCGTCATTGCCTTCGGGTAACGTCAAGATTGGGGCCTCACATAACTTTTTCTTTAACAACTGGAACGCTGTTTCTTGGTCTTCACCCCATTCGTACTTCCTATCCTTTAGCGTTAGTGCGGTTAGCGATTGGGCAATACTTGAGAAGTTTTCGATGAAGCGACAATAATACCCTGTCAATCCCAAGAATTGGCGTATTTCTTTTGGAGATTTCGGCGCTGGCCAGTTCTTGATTGCTTCTATCTTGCTTGGATCTACATGAATTCCATACTGATCCACCACATGCCCTAGAAATTGTACAGCTTGTAACCAGAAGTCGCACTTAGACAACTTAGCGTACAGTTGTTCGGTCCGTAGTATCTCCAAGATAGCACGCAAATGATGCTCGTGCTCGTCCTTACTCTTGGAGTAGATCAAAATATCGTCAATGAAGACGATGACAAATTTGTCAAGGTATGGCTTACTTACCCTGTTCATGAGGTCCATGAACACCGCAGGTGCGTTAGTTAACCCAAAGGGCATAACTAGGAATTCGTAGTGGCTATAACGAGTTCGAAACGCTGTCTTAGGAATATCATCCTCTTGGACCTTCACTTGATGGTAACCTGACTGAAGATCTATCTAAGAAAAGTATCGGGCTCCTTGCAGCTGATCAAAGAGATCATCGATTCTCGGAAGAGGGTACCGATTCTTAATAGTGGATTTATTCAATTCCCTGTAGTGGATTCACATTCGGAAGCTACCGTCCTTCTTCTTTAAAAACAAAACTAGAGCTCCCTAAGGGGAATAACTAGGATGGATAAAACCACGATCGAGTAACTCCTGCAACTGCGCCGATAGCTCTTGCATCTCGTGTAACGCCCTGCTATTTCAAACTTTCTATATTTGGAAAGTTCATGTTGTATTTCTATTTTTGGAAACCCTTGTAATCATTTGTATTCATCTTTCCGTTGTAATCAATAATCCAAGACTTGAATCATAATGAAACGCGTGTTCTAATTATTTTCTATTTTAATCTTGTTATATTTTAATCATGGTCTATTTTAATCATGTCAAACTCATTTGTGTCTACATATATGCTACTTGATCCACAATACACGCAAACGTTTGATAAACTTACAATATGTGGCTTACATGCTGAAATACGAAACTAATACGCGATATTTATACTTAATCTTATTCAATTTATACATATGGAACCTTTGACACTTGTTATTTATGCTTAGAAACCTTTATTTACTCATAAAATAGCAAGTTATAACCTTTAAGTATGTTATCAAACAATAAAAAAAAAATAAATAATGTTAGGCTCCTGATGGATCCCCCCTTACGGTCTGTAAGGGAACCTGACGGGGGAACTTTTGAATCCTGACCAAGCCTTATGGACCGCAAGGATCCCCCCTTACGGTCCGTAAGGGGACCTGACGGGGGAACTTTGACTCAGCCGCGATTTTGCACGAATCCACACACTTTCTTCTCCTCCAATGGCCTCTAAACCCCATTAAAACTCACCTAACTCAACCCTAATCACTTCCCTATAAATCCCACACCTCTTCCAAGCATTTCACACTTTTCTAATCATCCATATCACTCCCAAATTCTCCATAATCAGATGAAGTTCTTGAGTTCGAGCAGAATTACTATCCTCCACTAAAGTGAGTGTAACTCACTCATTTCTTAACGAAATCACTCCATTCTTTTTCCCACTTACTTGGTTTGACCTTGTGCACATCTCCAATGGTTTTCCTTGGAAAATCAGGCCCTAGAATGTCACGAAAATGTCTCCAAAGTGGACTGTTTATTTCTATTTTCATCAAATCTTGTTTAAACTTGTTCAAACTTGAGTTATCTCATCTCAAACCTATGTCCTAATGCTTACAACACTACTAGTGGTTGGTTAGGCTTAAAAAACAAGGTTGAGACATGTCAAACTAGAGGTGAAAACCTCACAAACGTTCTGTTTTCAACTTGTGTTTACACCCACAAGTAGTGTCCAAGTTCAACTTGTGCATGTGTGAAGATGGTCTAGCCTTGGCAACCCATTTTGAATCCACACACTACTTGATGTTTTACATTAGATTAGTTGTTGTTATTACTTAGTTCTTGACCCTCCTTGTGTTTATAACACAAGTGTAGTGGTGAACATTAGAGGTACCTAAATGGAAGCTTGTTCTTCCTACCTCCTACATGATATCCAAGACACTAGAGGTGCCTAAATGGAGACTTTGATCTCCTACCTCATGCTTGATTTATGATTTGAAGTACCTAAACTAAGTATATATTATATATATATATATACATGTGACAAAGACTTAATAATAACTCCATAGTTACTTGTTAAGAAACTAGTTACATCATCTAAAGACCATACAATTGTTAGGATTCTAATGGGTCTTCGAATCCATGAAAACACACCAAACCCTTGTGGTTTCTATAGTGTCAAGAACAATTGTCAGTACAAGATGATTATTTTCATAATACTATTTTTACGTTATTTACATTCCGAATCCATAATCTCCCGTTAACTCCCAATACTCATACACCTTCGTTACTTCTTGTAGAAGGGCAAGGTGCTCCAAGATAATCAACCTACTACACTCTCGAGATTCAAGTCGGATTTAGCTTGCAAAACCATGAGTATACTCGATCCCATTTTCCTATTTTCACACTTTGGGTGCAACATGTACAAATTCACAAATGACACAAACTTGTTTACTTTATACTCTATCCTTACATATCATGAAACTTGTTTATATGCCCATATTTGCATGCTATGTTAGACTTGTGTATATGCTCATTAACCTTGCTAGCCTATCTTAACAATTTATAGCGCTATAGGATTAACGCACCGCCCGTAAACTAGTGGTAATTGTTAAGTAAACTATGTTACACTCTCGTTGTTTGACAAAGAATGAGTAATCAATATTGCGTTAGACTATGGATTGACATATATTATCACATGTTTAGCATGCCCAATTTTACTTATTTACAATGTTATCATGATGGATATGAGTCAAATATTTCTTTATTATGCTAAGTATTAAACTTGTATGCTCGCCAACATTATTGTTGATATATATTATTTTAATACATGTTGCAGTAAACTAAGTTGATGATATGAAGAAATGCAATTAGGGTGGACTAGATAATCACCGAAATTTTGATCATTGTATTTTGTTTATGTCAATTATGCTATTTGAACTTGTCGTATTTTGATTTTTGAACAATGTATTGCAATATTTTGTTATCAATGGAATTATTATGATTAAATTATTGTCGCAAAGTAGTGTTATGACGTTTTGAGCAATTTGTTCGTCTCATCCCGATGTTTCTGCCTTCGGTTGGGGTGTGACAGATTGGTATCAGAGCCATAACTATAGGGAATTAGGAAAATTGCCATGCTCTTGACCCAGTCTATAGTTTAAGTGTCCGATTTTTGACCATTCTTTATTCATGCTTAAAATGTTAATTCTTCCTACATTGCTTCTATCTCTTCTTTTGTCTAAATATTGCAATATGTCTTTCCTAAGACATCTTACACAAATTACACATTTGAAGACACTCTTGTTACATCAACGAGACGATTTGCACCAAGATAGGCCCAATGGCCCGCAATTTTTGGTGAAATCCCTCAATCCGCGTATTCTATTTTGCACGAAGTACACCATCAAGCTAGGAGTGATATCCACATCTTGATGGGAACTTCCATTTCAAATTCTAGTGGACCCTTATCAACGAGTAGGAATGGTAAGTACCAACCACATTAGGGTCTGATGTTATCAAGTTAGGGTGAAACCTGCACCTTGTTAACTAGTCCCATTCCTTGATTTTCAATCTCGCCAAAGTCTCGAAATTTTCGATCGACTAGAGACATGTAGTAACTGGAAGGGTGAATACTATTAGTCCCTCCTCGTTGAGAGTATTCCACCTATTAGGCCAAAGCATGTTCTCTAACTCGAAAGAACTTTCGATCCACTTTGGAATAGTCGACGTTTCTCTACCTGAAACATTCCAATTTTTTATTGAGCCTATCTTTTATGCTAATTCAATTTCAATGTGTTTTATACCTTGAACGTTACTAGCTTCGATTCATTTACACAAGTTGCACTTATCTCGCAATCTCGAACAATAATAATCCTTCGTGAACAAACTAAATTTACACTCTTTCATGTCAATATTTGTGATTATACTATGTGAACTCTTATTTTGACAATGTAAACTATTTGAAACTATGTGCTACATGTTACATACTAAATTATGCAAATGTCTTTTTCAAAAACATTATGATCAAGTCTCATCTCTTACCATCAACCTTGTAGATGTCTTCCAACCGTCTTTCCAACTTCAAGAAGAGCTCAAAGTCAAGCGCTAGCAAGAAGGAATTACTTGCGTTCATGGCGAAGCAAATGGCTCAAGTCATTCCCGACATTGTGAGCAAGATTACTGCTACTACCGCAAACTCGTCTGTCAACTCTAAAGCCGACCAACCTAAGCCTACCTCTTTCAACTACAAGCACTTCATCGCTTGCAACCCTAGGCCATTCACTGGCAACGAGGGTGTCACTGCTATGCTCGAATGGTTTGAGAGCATCGAATTGACATTCATCAAAAGTGATTGTCCTGAGCACCTCAAAACCCGAAGCGCAACGGGCGTCTTCCAGGCTCGAGCTCTCGAGTGGTGGACGAACGAGCGTAACATCTGCTCCAATGAAGTAGCCTATGCCCTACCTTGGATCGGGGTTAGGGAGATGGTGATGTTGGAGTTTTGTCCTCCCCATGAACAAGAAAAGCTTGAGAATGAATTTTGGCACCTTAGGCAAGTGGGTGACGATAACCTTGGTTACACCACCTGCTTCAAACAATTAAGCATCATCTTTCCCACCTTGTGAACACGCCTGCACGTGCTATTAGGAAATACCTCAACGGCCTTCCTCCTGCCATACGTGATGCCATTCAAGCCTCCAACCCCGATAACCTTGACCATGTTTACCGTCTCGCTGCCGAGATCAATGATAACCGTGTTCGTGATAAAACCAAACCCTCCAGCTCAACCAAATCTGCCAACCAAGCTACCACCGAACCTAATGAACCCAAAAGCCAATCACGAAGCAACAATGGCAAGAAATGAAAGTTTCAAAACCAAAGTTGCAACGCGATCACACCAGCTGCAAACTCAAATCCCACTCAAGAACCCGCAAGAAAGACATACATTAGGAATCATCCCAAATGTACTATATGCCATCACCACCACCCAACCAACATCGCTTGCCGCCATTGCTCAAATTGCAATCGGTTTGGTCATGTGACTGTCGCTTGCCGAAGTGGTCCTGCACCACAAGGCAACCAAAACCAGCAACCTCCCTAAAACCAAAACCGTCATGCACCCGCCAACAATGTCCGAGCTTGCTTCAAGTGCGGTGATCCAAATCACCTCCGTCCCCAATGTCCTTAGTTAAACCAAGAGCAGCAACAACAAGCTCCTCGTGGCCGCACTTTCAACATCAACGCGAACCAAGCACAACACGACAATGAAGTCGTGAACGGTACGTTCCTTGTCAATGGCTTATATGCTTCTTTACTATTTGATACTGGTGCGGATAAAAGTTTTGTATCCATAGAATTTGAATCAATGTTAAATTTTGCACGTTCAGTTGCCAATGGCAAGTCCATCACCGTCGACTTTGTCCTTCGCGATTGTTTTCTCACCCTCAATAATCATGTGTTCTCTATCGATCTCATACCTATGCAATTGGGTAGTTTTGATATCATAGTAGGTATGGATTGGCTTCGTAAGAACCATGCTGAAATCACTTGTCACGAAAAGTTTGTTCGATTGCCTCTTCCGTCCGGTGACACTTTGCACATCTATGGAGAAAGACCCTCAAAAGGTCTCAAACTCATGTCATGCACCCAAGCGAACAAGTACTTACGTAAGGAGTACTTTTCCTTTTTAGCCCACATTGTGGAAGAAAAGGGCAAGGGAAAGGACGTAAGTGATGTTCCAGTGGTGTGTGATTTTCCCGACGTTTTCCCCGAAGACCTTCCTGGTCCACCTCCTCCTCGTTCATCTGATTTCCATGTCGATCTCATTCCTGGCGCTACGCCTGTTGCCAAGTCTCCTTATTGCCTAGCACCCTCAGAAATGCAAGAGCTATCTAGCCAACTTCAAGAACTTCTTGATAAAGGCTTTATACGCCCTAGTACTTCTCCTTGGGGCGCTCCCGTTTTATTCGTCAAGAAGAAGGATGGTTCGTTTCGGATGTGTATCGATTATCGCGAACTCAACAAACTCACTATCAAAAACCGCTATCCTCTTCCCCGCATTGATGACCTCTTTGATCAACTTCAAGGCGCAACTTGCTTTTCCAAGATCGATCTTCGTTCCGGTTACCATCAACTTCGAGTCCTCGAAGAAGATATCCCTAAGACCGCCTTTTGTACCAGATACTATTCACTACGAATTTTTAGTTATGCCATTCGGTTTAACGAATGCACCTGCGGTCTTCATGGACTTAATGAATCGGGTGTGTAAGTTATACTTGGATTGCTTCGTGATCA
This sequence comes from Scalesia atractyloides, assembly GCA_947069175.1. NCBI lineage: Eukaryota > Viridiplantae > Streptophyta > Magnoliopsida > Asterales > Asteraceae > Scalesia > Scalesia atractyloides. The sequence continues at coordinate 39,471,115 of CAMTDV010000030.1, forward strand.
TGTTCATAGACGATACCCTCATCTATTCCAAGACTCAAGACGAGCACGAGCGACACTTACGTCTTATCCTTGAACTTTTTCAACGTGAAAAACTATACGCCATATTCTCCAAGCGTGAATTTTGGCTAAAGGAAGTTCAATTTCTCGGTCATGTTGTGAACGAGAAGGGCATTCACGTCGATCCCGCAAAGATCGAAGCCGTAAAGAATTGGATCGCTCCAAAATCTCCGTCCAAAATTCGTTCTTTCCTTGGTTTAGCCGGTTATTATCGTTGCTTCATTTGAGCTTTTCAAAGGTCGCTGTTCCTCTCACGTCTTTGACCCAAAAGGATAAACCTTTTGTTTGGGGTCCTGAACAAGAGGAGTCTTTTCAAACACTCAAGGACATGCTTTGTAATGTTCCTATTCTCGCTCTTTCCGACGGAAACGATGATTTTGCCGTGTATTGCGATGCTTCAAACCGAGTCCTTGGTTGCGTTCTTATGCAACGGGACAAGCTTATCGCCTACGCTTCAACACAACTCAAAATTCATGAGAAAAGCTACACTACGCATGACCTTGAACTTGGTGCGGTTGTTTTTGCATTGAAGATGTGGCGACACTACCTTTATGGTACTAAGTGTGTGGTCTTCACCGACCATAAGAGCCTTCAGCACATCTTCAATAAAAAAGAACTCAACATGCGTCAACGTCGATGGGTAGAGTTGCTCAATGACTACGACTGCGAGATTCACTATCACCCTGGTAAAGCGAATGTTGTAGCCGACGCTCTAAGTCGTCAACCTCATGCGAAGGGTATCCACTGTTTCCAGATCCTAAGCAATCTTCAAGACCGAATTCGTAAGGCTCAACACTCATCCATCAACGAGAACAACTTATAAAATGAGTTGAGGTGTGGTGCCGAAGATCAACTCTCGTCCAAAGCTGATGGTATGTTATACTATCTCAATCGAGTCTGGATTCCAAATCGCGACCACCTTCATGACTTCTTGATGAAGGAAGCCCGCAAATCCCGATACTCTATTCATCCTGGCGCCGGCAAGATGTACCAAGACTTGCGATCGTCTTATTGGTGGCCTGGCATGAAGAAGGATATCGCTCTTTATGTCTCAAAATGTCTCACGTGTTCCAAGGTCAAAGCCGAACATCAACGCCCCTATGGCCTACTCGAACAACCAGAAATTCCTGTTTCGAAATGGGAGAGTATTGCTATGGACTTCATTACTAAACTCCCTTGTACGTCCTCCGGTCATGATAACATCTGGGTCATCATTGACCGTTTAACCAAATCCGCGCACTTCCTCCCCATTCGTGAAGATTATAAAGTCGAGAAATTGGCTCGTATCTACACGGATGAAGTCATTTGTCGTCATGGTATCCCCATTGACATCATTTCGGACATGATGGTTGTTTCACTTCGCGTCTTTGGCAAACCTTCCAAAAAGCTCTCGGTACTCACCTCAATCTTAGTACTGCTTTTCATCCTCAGTCTGATGGTCAAACCGAGCGTACTATTCAAACTCTAGAAGATATGCTTCGTTCTTGCGTAATCGATTTTGGCGGCAACTGGGATTCGCATTTGCCTTTGGTAGAATTCTCGTACAACAACAGTTATCACTCCAGTATTCAAATGGCCCCATTCGAAGCATTATATGGTCAAAAATGTCGATCGCCTATCTGTTGGCACAAGATTGGTGAAGCTCAACTCACTGGTCCTGATCATACAAGAAACAACAAACAAGATCTTGCAAATACGTGATAACCTACTCAAAGCTCGAAGTCGCCAAAAGAGCTACGTTGATAAAAGACGCAAACCTTTGGAATTCAACGTTGCTGACCATGTACTCCTCAAAGTATCCCTTTTGAAGGGTGTAGTTCGTTTCGGCAAGAAAGGTAAGCTCGCACCTCGCTACGTAGGTCCTTTCAAAATTCTCGAAAGGATTGGTAAAGTTGCGTATCGACTGAACCTACCTGAAGAGCTCAACAACGTTCACCCTGTCTTCCATGTTTCGAACCTCAAAAAGTGTTTAGCTGAAGAGGGACTTCTAGTTCCGCTCGAAGATCTTCAAATTAATGATACTTTGCACTTCGTGGAGAAACCAGTCGAAATCATGGACCGAGGAGTCAAGCAATTGAGGCGCAGTCGAATTCCTATCGTCAAGGTTCGATGGGAAGGTAAAGGTGGCGCTGAATTTACTAGGGAACTCGAGAGTGATATGAAGACCAACTATCCACATCTATTCGTTACATCTTCCTAAATTTCGGGACGAAATTTCCTAAAGGAGGGGAGACTGTAACGCCCTGCTATTTCAAACTTTCTATATTTGGAAAGTTCATGTTGTATTTCTATTTTTGGAAACCTTTGTAATCATTTATATTCATCTTTCCGTTGTAATCAATAATCCGAGACTTGAATCATAATGAAACGCGTGTTCTAATCATTTTCTATTTTAATCATGTTATATTTTAATCATGGTCTATTTTAATCATGTCAAACTCATTTGTGTCTACATATATACTACTTGATCCACAATACACGCAAACGTTTGATAAACTTACAATATGTAGCTTACATGCTGAAATACAAAACTTATACGCGATATTTATACATAATCTTATTCAATTTATACATATGGAACCTTTGACACTTGTTATTTATGCTTAGAAACCTTTATTTACTCATAAAATAGCAAGTTATAACCTTTAAGTATGTTATTAAACAATAAAAATAAAAAATAAAAAAATAAGGTTTGGTTCCTGATGGATCCCCCCTTACGGTCCATAAGGGAACCTGACGGGGGAACTTTGAATCCTGACCAAGCCTTACGGACCGCAAGGATCCCCCCTTACGGTCCGTAAGGGGACCTGACGGGGGAACTTTGAATCAGCCGCGATTTTGCACAAATCCACACACTTTATTCTCCTCCAATGGCCTCTAAACCCCATTAAAACTCACCTAACTCAACCCTAATCACTTCCTTATAAATCCCACACCTCTTCCAAGCATTTCAGACTTTTCTAATCATCCATATCACTCCCAAATCCTCCATAATCAGCTGAAGTTCTTGAGTTCGAGCAGAATTACTATCCTCCACTAAAGTGAGTGTAACTCACTCATTTCTTAACGAAATCACTCCATTCTTTTTCCCACTTACTTGGTTTGACCTTGTGCACATCTCCAATGGTTTTCCTTGGAAAATCAGGCCCTGGAATGTCACGAAAATGGCTCCAAAGTGGACTGTTTGTTTCTGTTTTCATCAAATCTTGTTTAAACTTGTTCAAACTTGAGTTATCTCATCTCAAACCTATGTCCTAATGCTTACAACACTACTAGTGGTTGGTTAGGCTTAAAAACAAGGTTGAGACATGTCAAACTAGAGGTGAAAACCTCACAAACTTTCTGTTTTCAACTTGTGTTTACACCCACAAGTAGTGTCCAAGTTCAACTTGTGCATGTGTGAAGATGGTCTAGCCTAGGCAACCCATCTTGAATCCACACACTACTTGATGTTTTAGATTAGATTAGTTGTTGTTATTACTTAGTTCTTGACCCTCCTTGTGTTTATAACACAAGTGTAATGGTGAACACTATAGGTACCTAAATGGAGACTTTGATCTCCTACCTCATGCTTGATTTATGATTTGAAGTACCTAAACTAAGTATATATATATATATATATATATATATATATATATATATATATATACACATGTGACAAAGACTGAATAATAACTCCATAGTTACTTGTTAAGAAACTAGTTACATCATCTAAAGACCATACACTTGTTAAGATTCTAATGGGTCTTCGAATTCCATGAAAACACACCAAACCCTTGTGGTTTCTACAGTGTCAAGAACAAGTGTCATGAGTACAAGATGATTATTTTCATAATACTATTTTTACGTTATTTACATTCCGAATCCATGATCTCCTGTTAACTCCCGATACTCATAAACCTTCGTTACTTCTTGTAGAAGGGCAAGGTGCTCCAAGATAATCAACCTACCACATTCTCGGGATTCAAGTCAGATTTAGCTTGCAAAACCGTGAGTATACTCGATCCCATTTTCCTATTTCACACTTTGGGTGCAACATGTACAAATTCACAAATGACACAAACTTGTTTACTTTATACTCTATCCTTACATATCATGAAACTTGTTTATATACCCATATTTGCATGCTATGTTAGACTTGTGTATATGCTCATTAACCTTGCTAGCCTACCATAACAATTTATAGCGCTATAGCATTAACGCACCGTCCGTAGACTAGTGGTAATTGTTAAGTAAACTATGTTACACTCTTGTTGTTTGACAAAGAATGAGTAATCAATATTGCGTTAGACTATGGATTGACATATATTATCACATGTTTAGCATTCCCAATTTTACTTATTTACAATGTTACCATGATGGATATGAGTCAAATATTTCTTTATTATGCTAAGTATTAAACTTGTATGCTCGCCAACATTATTGTTGATATATATTATTTTAATACATGTAGCAGGAAACTAAGTTGATGATATGAAGAAATGCAATTAGGGTGGACTAGATACTCACCTAAATTTTGATCATTGTATTTTGTTTATGTCAATTATGCTATTTGTATTTGTCGTATTTTGATTTTTGAACAATGTATTGCAATATTCTGTTATCAATGGAATTATTATGATTAAATTGTTGTCGCAAAGTAGTGTTATGACATTTTGAGCAATTTGTTCGTCTCATCCCGATGTTTCCGCCATCGGTTGGGGTGTGACATCTCGGACGGTGCAAGACGATATGGAGCCTTGGCAACGGGTGTCGTTCCCGGTATTAAGTCGATGCGAAACTCGACTTGCCGATTGGGCGGCAATCCGGGCGATTCCTCCGGGAACACATCAGGGTATTCACATACTACTGGAATGTCTTCAATACGTTTGTCGGCTGGCTCCTCCGATGTGACGCAAGCTAAGAACACGTCACATCCCTGGTGTATACACTTCAACCCCTTAGGTGAGATATAAGGTTTAACGTGGCGCCTAACTTTTGTCCTTGTACCATGATTGCATCCGTGGGGATAAAGGAATCTTCACAACCTTTTTTTCACATAACACCCCTGCACGATGGTTGGACAACCTGTCATTCCTACGACAATATCAAAGCTACCCAACTCTACTAGTAAAAGGTCAATAGTAAACTGGTAACCGTTAAAGGTTATAGGGCAATTAACAATAAGTTGGTGACTGGTAATTGGTTTCCCGCTGGCAAGTTTAACGGTATAGGGTTGTTTTAGGTCAATAGCAGGCATATTCAAGAGTGGCAAAAATGCAATCGACACATAACTTCTATCGGCTCTCGTATCAAATAACACTGAAGCAAATTGATTGGAAACGAGGAACGTACCTGAAACCACGTTGGGATCCTGTGCGTCACCAGGTCCCATGACAAAGGCACGACCTCGAGCTGCATTCGAGGTAGATGCTTGATTCTAGGTGTTCCTTCCTGCCATATGTTGGGCTAACTTCGGACAACTATTACGAAAATGCTCCGTGCTGCCACATCCAAAGCATGCACGGGGATAGGCAACCTGTGGGGCTGGTTGCTGAGGTCGCTGCTGAAGAGGTTGAGGCCTAGCAGGTTGAAAATGAGTTGGTTTGGGATTGGGTTCCATGGGCACCCTACAGTCCCGGGCAAAATGCCCATCTCTATGACACCTCAAGCATTTCACTACTCGACACATTCCAGTGTGGTGGGAAGCTCACTTGTTGCACTTAGGGGCCTTTCCTTTGTAGCCCTCAAGGTTACCCGCGGGGGTAGTCATGGCATAGTTCTGGCTAGAATTTCTCCCCCTCTTTGGCATTGCTGCCCTTACGCGACTACTCTCCGAGGCCTCCCGCTTATTCCCAGCCGGCTCTCCCGGCCAGAATCTTACGCCTAACCATGTCATATGTAACGGTACCTGACCTTGCTACCACCTCTTGCATGGTTCAGTATTCCACCGAATTAATGATACTCCTCACTTTTGGGGGCAGTCCCCATATATACCTTTCAATCCTCTTGGACTCTGGTCGGACCATGTCTGGCAAAATACGCGCCAGTTCATTGAAACGGTTGGTATAACCTGCATGATCAGCATCTTGCATCTGCAGGTTCCAGAACTCGTGCTCAAGCTTCTGAATTTCATGAGTTGGGCAAAACCTTTCCCTCATCAGTATCTTGAGATCATCCTAAGTCATCGCATTAATCGCGTCTTGTCCGCAAGTTTGAACAATAGTGTTCCACCAGTTTAAACCATGGTCGATAAAGGTGCAAGTGGTATATTTAACTGCGCAATTACCAGGACAATTATTTATGTTAAGTACCGATTCCGACTTCTCGACCCATTTCACAAACCCATTGGGTCCCTCAGTCCCATTGAATTCCATCGGTTTGCATTCCATGAAATGCTTATATGTGCAAACCGGCCGACCATTATTCTGGTTATCGTTCTGACCTACGGGTCCTGGTTGCGGATTTGGTTGCGGGTTAGCATTAATACCTGCACTAACATGCTCCACAATTGTGGGAATAACAGATTTGAGTTGTTGCGCTATCATTTGCGCAATATCTGTCTCAGTCATCTGTGGGGCGCATTTCGGGGCCATCCTATTATAAACAATAGATGTCTAGGTATCAATGTCACGGATCCAGTTAACACATATCACATATTTGGTTAAAACATAACACACACTTCATCACACACATGAATCCACGGCACATATAGTCAAAAGCATCGTCATATATATGTAATGTCATCATCATACAAGCGTCAAAATTTGCACATAGACTTAACCCATAAGGGCCAGTGCTTAGATGTGCTGTCAAAATGTGTCAGCACAGTGACGTACAGACTCGATGCAACAAATGTACTAACCAGGAAAACGTGAAAATACTATGATTGCATCACCACCTCGACATGGGTATAACCCAGTGCTTGGTAGGATGTACAAAAGATACATCATCTCTAACTATACTGAAAGAAAACCATACTAAGAACGCCACATCCACCATGCCAATCCTCCAAGATGTAACACCCAAAAACATCGCAGCGGAAATACAAACGTAATGGTGACGGAAGTTGGTGCCCATAAATATCTTAGTGGACGATGCATCGTTAATTTTTGGACATATTACTTAATTAAAACATTGTTTCCAAATTTAAACACAAACCACAACCATAACATAGTTAAGTTGTCTTGATCCTTATGGATCTTAATACAGTCGGTCCCAAATAAGTTTTAAAAGTTTTCCAAAGTTCATTATTAAACAAAACATGCATCACAACACAAGACACGCCAAAGATTCCCGAAGCCATGCTCAAGTACCTGAGAACACGTTAAAATCAAGTGTCAACACAAAAGAGGGTGAGCTCACATATTCAAATTTAAAACAAGGAAAACTTTCTAATTATGTGTTTATTATCAAAACATCCAAATATTATTTCGAAAGTTAATTTATTTCCTTAATAAAATCCAGGTGTCAGCCGTCGCAAGCGTTTTCCCGAAACCTCCGAACTAAGCATCTTCCCAAGTTTCACATATTAAATTTATTTTTATCATCCATTTGTTTAGATTCATAAGTTTGCAAGACATTACGAGCTATATATTAACATTAAGGGTATAATCAACGCTAGACAATAACATAATATAAATTCGTCGCTTGACATGACACGGAGCTACCGGTCGTGACGGGGTTGTCAACCCGATAGATCTATCAACAATTCCACGCAATCCATATTAATGATTAAAAGGCTAAGTTTGCGCAAAGTGCCCGAAATGGGTCACCCAAGGTGCCAACCTTATGAACAATATATATATTCCTACTAAAATTATAAAATTTAATGTAACACGTTTTACGAATCCCCGACGTCCCCACCGAAACGTAAGCCTAATCCCGATACTCACTCTCTTAAGACCGAGCCAATTCGTTACAACTTTAGATTTAGACATTTTAAATCCACACGGTCGTTCTATCCCATAACGCCGTCAAATCCCCGTTTCATCCCCGAAACGCATATATCATTATTCCAAAATTCGTTTCATCTCGAAACATATTTATATCCAAAACCATGTTTTTCTCCAAATACATATCATATAATTTCCAAATCATATTTTCCACGAAAATATATTTATAGTTTAATCAAAGGCATATTTTATACGAAAACGTATACTTATCCTTTTAAGGCGTGTTCTTCCGCCAAAACATATACTAAAACAGTAAAAAGAGGGGTTTAGTGACACTCACCTTTGGGTGCGTATTTAAAATAGCGCAATCCCACAATTTGATTCTACACGTCTTAATATATGTAGGAACAATTTAATAATCAATATTTCACAATATTCTTAAGTTTCTCCAATACTTAGAATTTTCACATAACTTTGAGATTTTCTCGAAAAGTTATTATTTTAATTATGTTGGCATATTAATATATATATGAGTTCATATATATATATTTAAGATTTTGCGACTTGAACGCTTTTATTGGTGACCTTAATGTTGTATCCGTTAACACTCCCGTTTATAAGTACTATATATCTACGATTTGCGCGTCGTAATATATATACATAAACGTGCACATTTACACAATATCATAACACGCAAAATCTCGTTAACTCATACATTTTATAATTATTAAAGCATGCCTACATGAAATAACTCACTAAGTTAACCTATATATCAATTTTCATGCTCGACAAATAAGTTACATATTTTAACGCGATTTCACTGATTCTACCGTTTTAAACATACAAGCGTACATGCATAGTCTTAATTTCCGCTATCATGTCATCACTTATCATATTATCATATATACATATTTAAATCACATAACACATTTAAACACATAAGGTTTATCCATTAACAACCCATTCTAGTGTATGTTGAAAAATGCGTATTTTAGCGATTCGGTAACGTTTTCGAACGTCGGAAGTCACGTATGACAAACCAAACACCAAATAGTCTTAATATAAGTTAAAACACTTATATTTATATAAAAAATATCCGTTTAGTTACTGATCTAAAACAGTTTCATAAAAACCTCTTAAAAAGGCTATTTTTTCCTTTTTTACCGCATAGTTTTGCGTCAAACGTTACCATAACCATCCGAACTCGAAACGACTTCATATTTTAACACAATACATGTTATATACTGAATAAAATGATGGTTATAATCAGATTAGTGAAGTTTTTGTGTAGGTCACATAAATCATGTGATTTCATGTACTTTACAACACTTTTAAGCGCATAGTACAACATGCAAAAGCTAGTAGACTTTATATCAAAGTTCCATGCTATTTTACACTTCAAATAACATTATTTTTAAGCTTTATAATCTGATCAAAACTTATTTTTATCAAAACACACTTTGTTAATCATTTCATGACCACTAATCATCATGCATGCCTAAGTACAAGCACTTAATGCAAACATATCATAATATCATCAACATGCATGTACTCATATGCATCTAGACATACATTTATTTCATGTTCATATATCCAAGAACATTCTCATCTTCATATAATCATCATCAAATCATTCATAGCATTAATGCATGTAACATTCTCATGCTTTTATGAATTAACAAACAAATTTCATGTGCATGCATACATATATACACATATACACGGCTACACATATATATGTATACATTATTCCAAAACTCAACTTTTCATGTTCATACTTTAATCATATGAACTTTATCAAAACCCTTTTTAGAACCTTCCAAGATCACACATTCAATCACATATCAACATCTTATCATGCAAGATCAAATCTCAAAATCTCATATGTATATACATATACATACATACGGCCCTACATACATACATACATACACTTATCCATTTTTATTTTATTTGAAAACCCACTTGTTATTGTTTTTAAGTTAGTGATTAATTCCAAGAACAAGAGAAACCTTCCAACATCATTATCATCACCAAGAATCACGAATACGATTTTAAAAATAAGTTTATACCTTTCAAGATTTTGGTGGGTTTTTGATAAATTTTGATGATATGGAGCTTGCACCTTCTTAAAATCACCTTAAAAACTCTCTTGGATTATCAAACTAACTTGAAATAGCTTGAAATGGACATTGGATCTTCAAATCTTCAAAGTTTGAATTTTAGTGTGTGTGTATGTGTGTGTTTCGGCCGAGATATGCAAGAGAGAGAGTGAGATTTGTGTTGTGATCTTTATTCTTAGATTTGGAAGATTTTTAGAAGATATGGTGAGACATAATCATCACTTTGTGTTTCCAAGGTTAACAAGTGTAAGAGAGAGAGTGAGTGTAAGAACTCCTCCAAAGCTGCCACCTCCCTCCATACACACATATATACTCGTATACATACATATATATATATATATTATATGTAGGCTAAAAACGGGTATTTTACAGGGTACCGGGTGTTGTATCTAGCGTTTTAAACTATGTCGGGCTACAATCTCGTTGAGGTACAACTGCGATATCTTCTCTATCTTGTCTTTTTCCTTAATGACTAGAAAATGAGCAGACTTTGTCAATCGATCCACTATTACCCATATGGTGTCATGTCCACATCATGTACGCGGTAATTTGGTGATAAAGTCCATAGCAAGATACTCTCACTTCCATTTAGGAATCTCTGGTTGCTGAAGAAGCCCAGACGGCCTTTGATGCTCAGCCTTAACCTTCGAACATGTCAGACATTTACTCACATACACTGCAATATCTCTCTTCATATTCGGCCACCAATATAACTCTTTAATATCCTGATACATCTTTGTAGAACCTGGGTGAATCGAATATCTGGACTTATGAGCCTCGTTCATAACCAGTTCACATAGGTTACCTCTAAGCGGAACCCAGACTCGGTTCATGAAGGACATTACTTCATCTGCTTTTGGTATCAGTTCACATTCCAAACCTCTCAAACCTTCTCTACTCAGGTTCTCATCTTTCAAAGCTTCTCGCTATGCATTACGAATTCGATCGGTCAAATTCGTTTGTATGGTCAAACCCAAAGCACGCACATGCAGAGGCTTCTCCCGCTCCTTCCTACTGAGCGCATCAGCAACAATATTTGCTTTTCCCGGGTGATAACGAATATCACACTCATAATCATTGAGTAACCCTACCCAACGCCGCTGTCGCATGTTGAGTTCCTTCTGATCAAAGATATGCTGGAGGCTCTTATGGTCTGTGTAAATCGTACACTTCATGCCATATAGATAATGTCTCCAAATCTTCAAAGCAAACACAACAGCTCCCCACTCTAAATCATGAGTTGTGTAGGTCTTCTCTTGCACTTTCAGTTGTTTGGATGCATTGGCTATCACTTTGTTCTTCTGCATAAGCACACAACCAAGGCCCAAACATGACGCATCACAGTATACAACAAAACCGTCATTTCCCTCAGGCAGGGATAGAATAGGTGCACTACACAACTTCTCTTTCAACAACCAAAAAGCTTTCTCCTGCTTCTCTGTCCAATCAAACATCTTATCCTTTTGGGTCATTAGCGTTAATGGCTGCGCCATTCTGGAAAAATTCTCAATGAATCTTCTATAATACCCAGCAAGTCCTAAGAATTGTCGCACCTCTGACGGAGTCTTTGGCGCTTCCCAATTCTTAATCGCCTCAATCTTCAACGGGTCCACATGTATACCTTTCTCATTTATGACATGACCGAGGAAATGCACCTCTCGAATCCAAAATTCATATTTAGAGAACTTGGCATACAACTTTTCTTTCTTCAACAGCTCCAGAATCATCTTCAAATGTTGCTCATGATCCGCTTTGGTTCGTGAATAGATTAGTATATCATCAATGAATACTATCACGAATTTGTCCAAATAGGGTTTGCATACCCTGTTCATGAGATCCATGAACACTGCAGGCGCATTAGTTAAGCCAAAAGGCATGACTAAAAACTCATAACGGCCATAACGTGTTCTAAAAGCAGTCTTCGGAACATCTTCCTCAGCAATCTACAACTGGTGATATCCTGAACGCAGGTCTATCTTCGAGTAGTAGCTTGATCCTTGAAGTTGGTCGAACAAATCATCGATTCTTGGTAACGATTACCTATTTTTGATAGTCAGCTTGTTCAGCTCGCTGTAATCAATAGACATTCTGAAGGAACCATCTTTCTTCTTCACGAACAAAACAGGTGCTCCCCAAGGCAAAAAGCTTGGTCATATGAAACCTTTGTCCATTAGCTCTTGAAGCTGATTTGACAATTCTTTCGTTTCTGACGGCGTTAATCTGTAAGGAGATTTTGCAATCGGTGCAACACCTGGCACAAGATCAATCTTAAACTCGATCTGTCTCGTAGGGGGTAATCCAGGCAAGTCTTCAGGGAAGACTTCCGGATAGTCGTGAACTACAGGAATTTCTTCAATCTTCCTACTTTCAGCCTTCGTATCCACTACGTTAACCAAGAACGTAGGATAGCCTTTACGCAACATCTTGTGCATCTTCATAACACTAACAACTCCTGATACTCGACTGGATCGGTCACCGTGAACAACTAAAGCTTCACCACCACCAGGACGAGGTATCCGCACTTGTTTCTTCGGACAAATGATCTCAGCTCCGTTCTTGGATAGCCAATCCATCCCAACGACTACATCAAAACTACCCAGCTCCACTGATAATAAGTCGATACTAAAACTATGATCGCATAATCGAATTCTACAACCACGAATAACTTTGCTAGTCTCTATCAATTTTCCATTTGCTAATTCTATCGAATACTTTTTACTTAGCTTACTTGTTTGAGAACACGGAAACGGTTCAAAGTTTTTCGAAACAAAACTCAAGTCAGCACCAGTATCAAATAGTATGAACGCAGAATGGTCATTGATTAAGAACGTACCAGTAACAACTGCAGGATCATCACGTGCCTTCCTAGCATTCAGCTCAAAAGCTCTGCCCCTGGCATTCTGACCCTTCACATTTGGACAGTTCCTCTTGTAATGTCCCTACTCTCTGCATTCATAGCATCCCTCGAGCTTAACTCCCTCCGACGTACTCTTAGCATAGCAGTCACGAGTAACATGTCCAGTTCGACTACATCTGACATACTTTCCCTGCTCATCACCGTGAGTCTTTTTCGCTGAACCACTTCCGCCATCCCTAGCATTATCCTTCCTCGAACCACTCGAATTAGCCACATATGATTTCCCTGAATCGCGTTTCCTCTGACGCTTCGCATCAGAATCCTTTCTCGAGCTCTCAGACTTTCGCTTCTACGAATCCCCGGATCTAGACTCAGCATGCTTCGATCGCTCAGATTTCTCATCTGCCTTGCCTTTCCCGACGACTTCCCAGTCTCCTCTTTCCTGTTAAGGTTACTTTTGCGAGCAGCATCATCCGTTAATGACTTTGCTAGAGTAGTAGCTTCCAGATAGGTAGTGGGCTTCGCTGACGTAACCATACTACGAATTTGTGGCGACAATCCCCAGATATACCTTTCTACCTTAACATACTCAGGAGTGACCATCCGTGGAACCAACCTAGCCAAATCATTGAACCGAGACGTATAAGCTCTGACGTTCAGGCCTTCCATGGTCAAATTCCAGAAGTCAGTCTCAATCTTTTGCATCTCACTATGCGGCAGTATTCCTGTAGAAGCATCTCTTTTAGTTCGTTCAAGGTAAGACCGTAAGCAGCGTCTTCACCCAATACTTGAACTTGAGTGTTCCACTAGGATAAAGCTTCGTCTAGAAATGAACATGATGCATACCTCACCCTTTAATCAGTAGCACAACCGCTGATGGCCATCACAGTGCCATTTTCTCGATCCATCTAGTGATTTCAAGAGGCCCTTCTGCACCGGTAAATGATCGTGGGTTACAGCCCTGAAATGTTTTATATGTACATCCATGCACTGTTCACAAGGTTAATGAAAAATCAAGATCTCGCTCTCTGATTATGTCATAACACAGGAACTCCTAAAACTTTTGTGATCATTATATTCCCTTGCGGGTTTCCAATCTGCACACCACCTTCACCATACCTAGGAGCACCACGTCCACGTCCTTTCCCAATATTCTGGTTAGCTTCACGCTGTTCCAAGGCAGTATTAACATGTTGGGCTATGAGTTGTGCCAACTCTTCTGGGGTACCCTGTCTCGTTTTTGGCGACATCTTGTCGTTTCTATTATTGCAATAATAATATCAACATAAGATATTGTTTAAATATTTCAATCAATAAATAATAGAGGACTAAACAATACACATGCATCCACATAATAATGAGAATAATTTAACCAAAAGAAACCCATGTCATTGATATTTATCACGAAAATTACAAAGCCTGTTCATAGTACAACGACTAATCAAAATTTGGTGAGACATAATCAACCACCAATAACAAGTCTAGATGAAATTTCCTCCTAAATATCCAAAAATTTGGCATGCAAGCCAACATAAGGGTTTATCAAAGAGACATACAAAACAAACAAACAACACAAATGACAAACAACCATCACTTCTTCATGCCAACAAACTCTAGAAGCTTCCTCACAAGCTCCTCCAGCTCAACTATCCTCCAGTGCATTTGTTCTATAGCAATGTCATCCAAGTCCTTCAGCTCATCAAACCAGTCCATTTGCCCCTCTAGATCCTTCACTTTTCCCCTAATCGCCTCCAGATCTCCGCGTATGGCCCCCAACTAAAGGTCGTAGTGAGAACATCGGTAACCCACACTCCTTTCTGCTTCTTCGAAGCAAATGCAGTCTCTACTCTGGAAGTTGTAGCGATGTCTCCAGCTGGTCGTATCCTCTTCCAACGTCGAAAGTATACCAACAGGTGTGCGTAGGAGTGCGCGACTCTATCGACGAAAATGACGACTCAGTAACAACAGGTGGAGGGATCTCAGTAGTGGGCTCAGCAACGACAGCAGACGAGACGACCAATGGCTCTAATGGCTGAGCCGTAACAATGGTAGCGTCTACTGCTGGTGCGATACTATAAGATCCTCCGATCAACGGAACACCTCTATCCACATCATCGATAACTAGAACGGTACCTGATGATTGCCCAGTATCGTAGGTCGAGGGCGGAGCATCATCATCATCGTCTTTGATTCAACCGTTGCTTGTAAAAGCATAACGTGGGTCAACCTGACTTGCAAACGCAGCAGGGTTAACCTGGAAGGACGAAACGAATCCGGCCGCATCAACAAACTGTGGAATCGTAGGGGTACCTCTGGTAATACGGATCTAGGTGAAGTCTCGAATTCTAGCTCGCTCTCAGAGTCAGTAATCTCGATGACCTCGTGCTCGTGCGACATCTGTGACATATACTTAACCGTACAAAGTAAGTGTGTGTTCAAATGAAAAATAACACATAAGGCCCAAATAAACAGATTAACACGCATGCACAATAACACGCAATGGTTCTCATACATGATAAAAATCCATATTTATTTAAAAATTTTGACTTCGTGAATTTTGGACTTATTTATCAAAATTCTTTGGTTGAAGTCTAGAGTTTTCCCCTGAAACATCTAGTTCACTAACAACCATTGGCTATGATACCGACTTCTGTAACACCCCAAAAACGTCGCAGCGGAAATACAACGTAATGGTGATGGAAGTTGGTCCCCATAAATATCTTAGTGGATGATGCATCGTTAATTTTTGGACATATTACTTAATTAAAACATTGTTTCCAAATTTAAACACAAACCACAACCATAACATGGTTAAGTTGTCTTGATCCTTATGGATCTTAATACAGTCGGTCCCAAATAAGTTTTAAAAGTTGTCCAAAGTTCATTATTAAACAAAACATGCATCACAACCACAAGACACGCCAAAGATTCCCGAAGCCATGCTCAAGTACCTAAAGAACACGTTAAAATCAAGTGTCAACACAAAGGAGGGTGAGCTCACATATTCAAATTTAAAACAAGGAAAACTTTCTAATTATGTGTTTATTATCAAAACATCCAAATAATATTTTCGAAAGTTAATTTATTTCCTTAATAAAATCCATGTGTCAGCCGTCGCAAGCGTTTTTCCGAAACCTTCGAACTAAGCATCTTCCCAAGTTTCACATGTTAAATTTATTTTTATCATCCATTTGTTCAGATTCGTAAGTTTACAAGACATTACGAGCTATATATTAACATTAAGGGTATAATCAATGCTAGACAATAACAGAATATAAATTCGTCGCTTGACATGACACGGAGCTACCGGTCGCGACGGGGTTGTCAACCCGATAGATCTATCAACAATTCCACGCAATCCATATTAATGATTAAATGGCTAAGTTTGCGCAAAGTGCCCGCAATGGGTCACCCAAGGTGCCAACCTTATGAACAATATATATATCCTACTAAAATGATAAAATTTAATATAACACGTTGTACGAATCCCCGACGTCCCCACCGAAACGTAAGCCTAATCCCGATACTCACTCTCTTGAGACCGGGCCAATTCGTTACAACTTTAGATTTAAAAATTTTAAATCCACATGGTCGTTCTATCCCATAACGCCGTAAAATCCCCGTTTCATCCCCGAAACGCATATATCATTATTCCAAAATCTGTTTCATCTCGAAACATATTTATATCCAAAACCATGTTTTTCTCCAAAAACATATCATATAATTTCCAAATCATATTTTCCAAGAAAATATATTTATAGTTTAATGAAAGGCATATTTTATACGAAAATGTGTACTTATCCTTTTAAGGCGTGTTCTTCCCCCAAAACATATACTAAAACAGTAAAAAGAGGGGTTTAGGGACACTCACCTTTGGGTGCGTATTTAAAATAGCGCAATCCCACAATTTGATTCTACACGTCCTAATATATGTAGGAACGATTTAATAATCAATATTTCACAATATTCTTAAGTTTCTCCAATACTTAGAATTTTCACATAACTTTGAGATTTTCTCGAAAAGTTATTATTTTAATTATGTTGGCATATTAATATATATATGAATTCATATATATATATTTTTAAGATTTTGCGACTTGAACGATTTTATTGGTGACCTTAATGTTGTATCCGTTAACACTCCCGTTTATAAGTACTATATATCTACGATTTACGCGTCGTAATATATATACATAAACGTGCACATTTACATAATATCATAACACGCGAAATCTCGTTAACTCATACGCTTTATCATTTTTAAAGCATGCATACATGAAATAACTCACTAAGTTAACCTATGTATCAATTTTCATGCTCGACAAATAAGTTACACATTTTAACGCGATTTCACTGATTCTACTGTTTTAAACATACAAGCGTACATGCATAGTCTTAATTTCCGCTATCATGTCATCACTTATCATATTATCATATATACATATTTAAATCACATAACACATTTAAACACATAAGGTTCATCCATTAACAACCCATTCTAGTGTGTGTTGAAAAATGCGTATTTTAGCGATTCGGTAACGTTTTCGGGCGTCGGAAGTCACGTATGACCAACCAAACACCAAATAGTCTTAATATAAGTTAAAATACTTATATTTATATCAAAAATATCAGTTTGGTTACTGATCTAAAACAGTTTCATAAAAACCTCTTAAAAAGGCTATTTTTACAGTTTTTACCGTAGAGTTTTGCGTCAAACGTTACCATAACCATCCGAACTCGAAACGACTTCATATTTTAACACAATACATGTTATATACTGAATAAAATGATGGTTATAATCATATTAGTGAAGTTTTTGTGTAGGTCACATAAATCATGCGATTTCATGTATTTACAACACTTTTAAGCGCATAGTATAACGTGCAAAGCTAGTAGACTTTATGTCAAAGTTCCATGCTATTTTACACTTCAAATAACATTATTTTTATGCTTTATAATCTGATCAAAACTTATTTTTATCAAAACACACCTTGTTCATCATTTCATGACCACTAATCATCATGGATGCCTAAGTACAAGCACTTAATGCACACATATCATAATATCATCAACATGCATGTACTCATATGCATCCTGACATACATTTATTTGATGTTCATATATCCAAGAACATTCTCATCTTCATATAATAATCATCAAATCATTCATAGCATTAATGCATGTTACATTCTCATGCTTTTATGAATCAACAAACAAATTTTATGTGCATGCATACGTTATTCCAAAACTCAACTTTTCATGTTCATACTTTAATCATATGAACTTTATCAAAACCCTTTTTAGAACCTTCCAAGATCACACATTCAATCATATATCAACATCTTATCATGCAAGATCAAATCAAATATCAAATCTCAAAATCTCATATGCATATATACATATACATACATACGGCCCTACATACATACATACACTTATCCATTTTCATTTTATTTGAAAACCCACTTGTTATTATTTTTAAGTTAGTGATTAATTGCAAGAATAAGAGAAACCTTCCAACATCATTATCATCACCAAGAATCACGAATATGATTTTAAAAATAAGTTTATACCTTTCAAGATTTTGGTGGGTTTTTGATAAATTTTGATGATATGGAGCTTGCACCTTCTTAAAATCACCTTAAAAACTCTCTTGGATTACCAAACTAACTTGAAATGATCTTGAACTGGACAATGGATCTTCAAATCTTCAAAGTTTGTATTTTAGTGTGTGTGTATGTGTGCGTTTCGTCCGAGGTATCAAGAGAGAGAGTGAGATTTGTGTTGTGGTCTTTATTCTTGGATTTGGAAGATTTTTAGAAGATATGGTGAGACATAATCATCACTTTGTGTTTCCAAGGTTAACAAGTGTAAGAGAGAGAGAGAGAGAGTAAGAACTCTTCCAAAGCTGCCACCTCCCTCCATACACACATATATACTCATATGCATACATATATATTATATGTAGGATAAAAACTGGTATTTTACTGGGTACCGGGTGTTGTATCTATCGTTTTAACTGCGTTTAACGCGTTTTAAACTATTTTCAACGCTCTATTAAAATAAACACACCAAAATATTACTAATCAATATTTTATTTTCCTGGACCAGTTACATTGTCGGTAATTGGCAGTATACGCGCTGTGTTGCGCAGTACGCGCTTAAATTCGCAAAATAGGGATTTTATGAGTTTTAATTTATTTTTATCATTATATAAAAATAAAATTGTCAAATAATTACTATAATAATTATTGGTTGCCCTGAACTGGCTGTGTTGACAGTATTTTGTCAGATACGCCCATTATCGCGAAGTACGCGCTTAAACTCGAAAGATAGAGTTTCTTAGCGTTTTAAATAATTTTTCCTCACGATTATGATTAAATATATTATTTAACTCATAACAGACTATTTTTGGGATTTTAATATTATCCGGCGGTCACCGACGTTCATTTCCGTTTTAACGTTACGCGATAAGCGTTTATCTTAATATTGCCAACGTAATTTTTATCAAACTTTGGATTTACAAACACATCAAATACCATATATAAACATCATAAATAACAAATACGGCCTTTTATTCATTCATGACACGTGTTACATTTGTACGGGACAGCCTAAATAGCTGGGTGTCACAGTTTCCCCCTGTTAAAGGAATTTCGTCCCCGAGATTCTTACACTACAGGTTTAGTTTTCGCACTAGACTTAAAGAGATGCAGATATTTTTGTTGCATCTGGTCCTTTCGTTCCCATGTGAACTCGGGTCCACGCTTGGAATTCCAGCGAACTTTGACCAACTTAATACGACTCCTTCTAAGCTTCTGAATCTTCTCATTGATAAATCTCAATTTATCGTCTACTTGAACCTCATCAGGGGGTATAATTAGTGTCTCATCCGATAGACACTTTCTCAGGTTGGAAAGATGAAACACGTCATGAACTCCATTCAAATCCTGTGGCAGCTTAAGTGTATACGCGACTGATTCAACTCGAGATGCGATTTCGAAAGGACCTATATACCATGGGCTTAGCTTTCCCCCTTTCCCAAATCTAACAACACCTTTCCAAGGTGACACTTTCAGCAGAACACGATCTCCGTCTTGAAACTGCAACGGTTTCCTTCGGTTGTCTGCATAACTTTTCTGCATAACTATTGTTGTAAGAAAACTCTGCCAACAGCAAATGAGTATCCCAACTTCCACCAAAATCAATCACGCACGCTCTCAACATGTCCTCCAACGTCTGAATGGTTCTTTCACCCTGACCATCCGTTTGAGGATGATACGCAGTACTCATGTCCAAACGAGAACCAAGCGACTCCTGAAGAGATCGCCAAAATCTGGAGTCAAATCGTCCATCTCTATCGAAGATAATTGACACAGGCACTCCATGTCGGGCTACAATCTCGTTGAGGTACAACTGCGATATCTTCTCTGTCTTGTCTGTTTCCTTAATGACTAGAAAATGAGCAGACTTTGTCAATCGATCCACTATTACCCATATGGTGTCATGTCCACATCATGTACGCGGTAATTTGGTGATAAAGTCCATAGCAAGATACTCCCACTTCCATTTAGGAATCTCTGGTTGCTGAAGAAGCCCAGACGGCCTTTGATGCTCAGCCTTAACCTTCGAACATGTCAGACATTTACTCACATACACTGCAATATCTCTCTTCATATTCGGCCACCAATATAACTCTTTAATATCCTGATACATCTTTGTAGAACCTGGGTGAATCGAATATCTGGACTTATGAGCCTCGTTCATAACCAGTTCACATAGGTTACCTCTAAGCGGAACCCAGACTCGGTTCATGAAGTACATTACTTCATCTGCTTTTGGTATCAGTTCACATTCCAAACCTCTCAAACCCTCTCTACTCAGGTTCTCATCTTTCGAAGCTTCTCGCTATGCATTACGAATTCGATCGGTCAAATTCGTTTGTATGGTCAAACCCAGAGCACGCACACGCAGAGGCTTCTCCCGCTCCTTCCTACTGAGCACATCAGCAACAATATTTGCTTTTCCCGGGTGATAACGAATATCACACTCATAATCATTGAGTAACTCTACCCAACGCCGCTGTCGCATGTTGAGTTCCTTCTGATAAAAGATATGCTGGAGGCTCTTATGGTCTGTGTAAATCGTACACTTCGTGCCATATAGATAATGTCTCCAAATCTTCAAAGCGAACACAACAGCTCCCAACTCTAACTCGTGAGTTGTGTAGTTCTTCTCATGCACTTTCAGTTGTCTGGATGCATTGGCTATCACTTTGTCCTTCTGCATAAGCACACAACCAAGGCCCAAACATGACGCATCACAGTATATAACAAAACTGTCATTTCCCTCAGGCAGGGATAGAATAGGTGCACTACACAACTTCTCTTTCAACAACCAAAAAGCTTTCTCCTGCTTCTCTGTCCAATTAAACTTCTTATCCTTCTGGGTCAACAGCGTTAATGGCTGCGCTATTTAGGAAAAATTCTCAATGAATCTTCTATTATACCCAGCAAGTCCTAAGAATTATCGCACCTCTGACGGAGTCTTTGGCGCTTCCCAATTCTTAATCGCCTCAATCTCCAACGGGTCCACATGTATACCTTTCTCATTTATGACATGACCGAGGAAATGCACCTCTCGAATCCAAAATTCACATTTAGAGAACTTGGCATACAAGTTTTCTTTCTTCAACAGCTCAAGAATCATCTTCAAATGTTGCTCATGATCTTCTTTGGTTCGCGAATAGATTAGTATATCGTCAATGAATACTATCACAAATTTGTCCAAATAGGGTTTGCATACCCTGTTCATGAGATCCATGAACACTGCAGGCGCATTAGTTAAGCCAAAAGGCATGACTAAGAACTCATAACGGCCATAACGTGTTCTAAAAGCAGTCTTCGGAACATCTTCCTCAGCAATCTTCAATTGGTGATATCCTGAACGCAGGTCTATCTTCGAGTAGTAGCTTGATCCTTGAAGTTGGTCGAACAAATTGTCGATTCTTGGATTTGGAAGATTTTTAGAAAATATGGTGAGACATGATCATCACTTTGTGTTTCCAAGGTTAACAAGTGTAAGAGAGAGAGAGTGTAAGAACTCCTCCAAAGCTGCCACCTCCCTCCATACACACATATATACTCGTATACATACACACACACACACACACATATATATATATATATATATTATATGTAGGCTAAAAACGGGTATTTTACAGGGTACCGGGTGTTGTATCTTGCGTTTTAACTGCGTTTAACGCGTTTTAAACTATTTTCAATGCTCTATAAAAATAAACACACCAAAATATTACTAATCAATATTTTATTTGCCTGGACCAGTCACGTTGTCGGTAATTGGCAGTATACGCGTTGTGTTGTGCAGTACGCACTTAAATTCGCAAAATAGGGATTTTATGCGTTTTAATTTATTTTTATCATTATGTAAAAATAAAATTGTCAAATAATTACTATAAATTATTGGTTGCCCTGAACTGGCTGTGTTGACAGTATTTTGTCAGATACGCGCATCATCGCGCAGTACGCGCTTAAACTTGAAAAATAGAGTTTCTTAGCGTTTTAAATAATTTTTCCTCACGATTATGATTAAATATATTATTTAACTCATAATGGACTATTTTTGGGATTTTAACATTAACCGGTGTTCGTTTCGCATTTTAACCGTTACGCGATAAGCGTTTATCTTAATATTGCCAACGTAATTTTTATCAAACTTTGGATTTACCAACATATCAAATACCATATATAAACATTATAAATAATCAAATACGGCCTTTTATTCATTCATGACACGTGTTACATTTGTACGGGACAGCCTAAATAGCTGGGTGTCACACAAGACCTGCGACCAAACCCACAATAGAACCGATACATCCGTATACCAACACACGGAAATGATCCTGCTCATGATGGAAGTGCCCCACACCCTGTTGTAAAGCGATGATCGCCTGCTGCAAGACGATTAGGTAGTCTCCCATCGGCCTCCTCTGCTGCTTATCCTCATCCCATGCCATCCGTAGTAATGAAATCTGCTCGAACAAAAATCCTATCAAGCTGCTCTCGGTGATAGGAGCAGGACCTCCTGAGGAGGAACAGGTATACCCAGACGGGTGGAGAAGGCTCCCTAAACGGCTGGGAAGGGCCACCTCGCTCGTATGTGTGAAACGGGGAAGGGTCCTCCCGAGGTGGGGTCAGAAAACAAGCAGTGAAGTGCTGCTGGGTCCCTATAGGTACGGGTGTCGGACGAATAGGGGACCCGGGTGGGGTAAACACAGGTACAGGCATAAGTACCCTCCGACGAGCCGTCTGTCGGAGGCCAAAGGTGTGTATCTCAAGAGGGCTAGATGAGGAGGGTGAATAAGTACTCGGAGTGGAAGGAGTGTAAGGGTCAAGCGGTGTCTCAGGTGACGGTAAGCGGGGTGCTACCGGCTCCCACTCCTAATGCCCCGTGGCAGGAGTAGGGCTCCTAGGAATAGGTCCTATGGGTATGGTAACATCCGGGGTACGACTATGCTCCGAGGAGCTAGTCGGGTGGTGTGATGGCGAACGGTAGGCGCTCGAGGCCTCCCCCTTGCGCCTAGTACGAGGTCTAGGTCGGTACGGACCACAACAATAACCAGAAGGATCTGGCGAGTAGCTCGATGTCAAAAGGGTGTCACGGATCCTCCTCAGGATTAGTCTCCATATGTGAAGTCGACTGGTGACTCGAACAATGCGACATGCTACCTGAAAAAAGAAAACCACACACAACACTGATTGGACTGACCAAAAATACTGAACTCAACATTCCACTAATATACACATAAGCACGTATTGCACGTAGTTTCACTTTTTAAAATTTATAAAAAAAAATACTTGCGGTTGGTGACGTTAGTAGACGGATGTCCGTCCTACCTCAATGACGTTCCCAGAACCCCCAAGTATGAGCAGATAAATTATGGTGTTCCGGACCACAATAATTTATTTGCCCCACCAGGGCTTCCTGGTAATAGCCATACTACTCAGTTTCTGAAGGTTCTCAGCGTGTGGAGACTAACTTAGGATTATAGTCTAGGTTCTTTAGAGATACCTAGTTCGCTATAACCGAAGGCTCTGATACCATCTTCTTTCACACCCCGACTCGCAGTGGAAGACAATGCAAGGTGTGGCAGAAACGTGGTAATTCTCCATAGTTTAAAAAACATGATATTATAAACAGAGAGAACCTCGGTTACAACATACTATCAGTATCAAATTACACACCATAAGTTTTAGTACAGTACTACAAGCTATCACAACTCTTATTCTGCTACAGTTCACTACTAAAGCCATCCACACGCACGTTCCTTACTCCTCTTTAGTTTTACCTAAAATGCATGTTAGTGTTAAAAAGGTCAGCTAAACGCCGCGTGAGTCCCATGGGTTTAGTTGTTGTGAAACAATATATGTTAACAAGTTTAATTGCACTAGTCACAGTCACTGTCACGGTCATATTCACAGTCACAGTCGCTGTCACGGTCATAGTCACAGTCATGGTCATGGTCACTCCGTGTCATACAGACACATCATCGCATCGGGTCGAGTCACCACAGACACTTCCCACTGGGCCGTGTCAAGACAGGCACTTCATCCCAGCACTGAGTTCAATGTTCCCCTGCAGTTATGCCTAATCAACATAACCGAATTTAGGATGCGTGCAGTTGCATAGTCACCGACACACAGTGTCTCCTAGACATTTCCTGGAGCAACTGGGTTCGTCAAACCAATAGTACTATCCACTGCCCATGGCTTATGCTAATCACTTGTAGAGGGGAGGTAGTTCGTGTGTTAGACAATTCACATCATCAAAAGTTGGTGCAATTAACATGGTTTCGTAACATGCAAGTCATTCCATAAAACAGTAACACAGTTTACAAGTGGTAGAGTAAAACTCACTCCCAACTTGGTGTATTCAACACTGTTTTTAACATGTATTCCACCCCAAGTAAAACAATAAAACAGTTAAAAGCGGGGTAGTGAAACTCACTGTGCACTTCGTGGTCTCAACACAAGAGTGGTCGATTAGCTGGATCAACTTTAATAACACACATGCAAGAAGGGACTCAAATTAGTATCTAAGTTGGTAATGGTTATAACTTAGCTCTGGTCAGGAGTTTTTACTCCGGATTGAGTCTATAGGACTCTGGTATGGTGATGGACCTCAGGGTGGTATTAGTTTTCAGTTTGGCTTCCGGGCACCGATTCGCGTGCCAGCCAAAGTCAGTAGTGTAACGTGTTCGGGTAATGGTACGGGAATACCAGTGGTGCCAACACGTGGTTATTCAAGAATGATTAACTTTCCATTAAGGGAGTTTGAGTGTTTGGGGGGTCTAAGTAGCCCAAATTTGAGTTTCCATTTTCCCCGTTGGGAAATCTCCCGAACTGCCTTAGGACACACCCAGGGTGCCCAATTTGCCCGGGAATATCCCAGAATACTCCCGGTGTTCCAATTATAGTATTTGTCGGGTTGGGTCAGTTCCCAGTTCCGGCATGTTCGTTATACGGTAAACTGCCGAAATTGCTTTCAAATAATCTATTTTTAATTCCGAAAATTCTCATTTAATCTATATTTTATATAAAAATCTGTAAATTTTTATATAAATTATTACAAATCTGTAGATTATGGAAAAAAGTTTTGGGAATTTATTTTGTTAATTTACTTTATTTAAATAAATTATTTATAAAACTATTTATAACCACATAATTCAAATTAAATACCATCAATAGATAAAAAAATTCCAAAGAATCCCAGAACATCTTATATATATCTAGGAACTTCTCAGAAAAATTTGAGATTTTTCCAATTTCGTTTCGGTGCGTTCCCGGCTACCGAAAACTCGCAAAAACACGGATTTTTAACCCAAATTGAAACTCAACCAATGGACTCCGAATTTTCCCAGATCATTTCACATATGTTCCTTAGTGTCTCTGTAAAATGTGGTGATTTATTGAATCCGTTTGATATTTTTTCCAAAATTCTTTGGGTAAAAGAGTTAAAATTCACCAAAAATCATAGAAAATTCCAAAAATTCTAAACTTTTACGTGGACCTTCCTGACAATACCCTACATTACCACACCACATTTTAGCTCAATCCAAGTTACACGGACTAAGTTATAGGAAAAACAATTTTCTACCTTATCCTAGATTCGGTATTCGGATCATATACCTAGCGATTCTTCTGATTCCAAGCGTTTATCTTGATCCCAGAAGTGTGTAAAGGCTATATTCAGTACCTATACACCAAGTACAACCCAAATATGCTAGAACTTAGATCAATCAAGCTTTAATTCATTGTTTTTCGGTTAATCGAATAGTTAAGCGATTTTTGTCGAATAAGAGTTGATTAGGGTATCAAACCCCATTGATTAGTAACCATGGCTGCCATATAACACTAGGGACTTCATGTGGTGTTCATATTCAGCTCTAAAACTTGTTTAATCTCCAAAATTCATGGATTAAAAAGCATTTTTCAGCTAGAAATCGCGATTAATCGAAGAAACGGACTTAGAATCATAAGTATCAAGGTTAATACCTTTGACTTAGGACTTGTTCTTGTGAAATCAGCTGAGAAAAAAGGGGATTTAGAGCAGATTTTGAGAGAATTTTGAAGGATTTTGATTAAAATTAATAGAAAAAGAAATAAAAAACTATATACATAACCATGGGGGGTGATGGCGGTTTGGGGTGGGCCCCATAGGGCCACCTCGTGCTTTGTATAACTCGCTTAAAGATGATGTCTATCTTCCAGATAAGTATAGCTTCATTTTCGGGTCCCGCGCGTTCTCGATTTGCATGGCGGACTCCGTTTTGCGCGTACTTAGTGTCAAAAGACTCGGTTTTAAAAATTATGCATAACCGTCTTAAAATCCGAACCCAAATATGTTTTAATCATAAAATTCTCGTTTGACGTTCGTTTAAGTGTTTTAAGCTTGATCGATCGTTCCTTGCACATTCGGTTGCCTTATGTTATGCCCGGTACGAATGCGTTTCCCCAACCGGGAGCTGCTTCGTTTTGCGTGCCCGGGCTTTGATTATTTTCAAACCTTGTGTTACAGTCTTTGGCACAAAACTAAGTTATTCCTGGAACTCAGAATCTTAAATAAGGCCACCGATAATCTAATAATCAACGTCAAAGGTTTAATGTGCTGTTAAACGTCAAGTCTCCGTTTAACATGTTATTCAAGGTTAAGGATGCCAACCTTGCATCGTTGGTCCTTAGTAGTGTCATGTCAATCATGACGTGTTCACGGATTCCTCCGAGATATAACATATTCCATTTCGCACAACACACAAGTCATGAAATTTCACAAGGTTTACGCGTAATTATAGTTTTAATCATGCTTTAATTTTAGGACCAATTAAGGTATACCTAGTTTCGTCATGGGTATCACAGTTTTATATATATATATATATACACACACGGATGTATGTGTGTGTGGGCAAGGAGGTGGCAGCCTATGGGGCTCCCTCTCTCCTCTTTCTTCCACTTGTTGGCCTAGGAATTTACTTGTGATGATTGTGCCTTTATCAAATATTTTTAAATCCTTCCATAATCCAAGACAAGATCATAAACAAATCACACTCTCTCTCAAAGCATAAGCTCGGCCGAACACCTCTTCATCCATACAATTTTCAATTTGTCCAACCTTGTTCTTGGAGATTCATGTCACACCTAGACCGCATAAAACAACAAACCGCGACAGAAACATCCGGGAGTGTCATAACAGAACTATTGTATCACAACCATGGTAATTAAAGTGTTGTATTATTGAATTGAAATGTTTACATTGTCTTCGATTTAAACATAAAACATAACAGAAATTAAATTGTCTTCAGATTTTAAGTCACTAAAGTCCAAAGTCCGTCCTACATGTAGCATGATTAGCCTTAAGCATTCGCTCTTGAAACATATGTGAAAATAAATACGTCAGCATAAATATGTCTGTGAGTAACATAGGTTTTGTGTTAAAGATTCATGGCCTTGATTGTTTAAAGAAAAGTTTAACAAAAAGTGGCCATGAATACTTACAAAAAGTTTTCTTTTATGAAATAATAAGAAAAATCGAATGATATAAAAGAAATAATGCATGGTTAAATCATTAACAAAAAATATGCCATGTCTCGTGTAAAAATGTCATGTCTTTGTATAAAAGATGTCGTGGCTTGTATAAAAATGTCTTGTCTTGTATTTTTTTCGAAATGATTTAGATAACGCCACGATATGTAATATAAGAAAAGCATTTATATATAGGAAGTACCAACAGCGTATCCACCATGCTTTTATCATATTACACACATCCCGTTATTTAAATCACTTACCGTAAACCAACAAATGAAATGTCTTGTTTAAACCAAAGTAATGTCTTGTAATAACCAACGGCGATGGTTTTAATTTACCATTGTTACTATGGCGTTTATGTAAGGCGTGTATGAGGCCAAAATATGGCTAACTAGTTCGCTAGGTTATTCGTTTGGTTGTTATAGTGGCGAAAATATCGCTTACTAGTTCGCCGGGTCAATAACAGACTAGTTATGTAGATAGCGATATAGTACTGGAAGCTTATAATTTTGGACACCTCATAAATATCCTCATATTGTTTTAGTGTGTTTTTCAACAATTGTCATAATTCCGGAGTTCCAGAATTGCTGAATTACTATTACGGACGAGTTAAAAATGTTACATTTTTAGCCGATCGGACGATTTTGTATTCAGGGCGTTGTACCGGAAAGTTATGTAATATTACAAGATTTACTCCCACATTAATGTTTTCCTTTACAAATGGACTCGGTTATGTCATCAGTATGTCTTAGTTCATTGTTTTATTCTTGTTTCAGCGGTTTGCTGGTATGAATAGTGCAACCGTGAATAGTGCGCCCAACACTCTCTACCAACACTTTTAGGACATAGTTTTGGTTCTTTCGCGTTATAACGGAAACCAATAGATGTTATATCATGTTTAACTTGTCCTAATACTTGTTATATGCGTACGACTCAATTACGTAATTAAATTATGATTAAATGCATGAGATTATAAAATAAAATAGGTGATTAGATTGTACGGAATTACAGGTTATTTGTTGTTTGTCACATATTCATAGTTGCTGCTGTTTCAATCAGCTGGTGAAATATCGCCGGAATATCTATCGAATATGATAGACTTTGGATAAATGATATTAGGATATCACAGAATATCAGAAGATATGATATTAGTTGACGAGGTTTAGCATCCTCTTATCGGAGTCATCGTCTCCAAAATATATATAGTTCACCGTATGGAACTTCAAGCTACCCTTTGGTAGATATCATCAAGTCCGCGACCCATCATAGATTCCCTATCTTGTCTGTGATATCTTGGCGGCCTTCGCAGGATATTCATAAAAATCAAGGACTATTTATATATCGATAGGAGTAATCTTATATCTAGGTCTAGACACAGAATCTGCATTTGTGATATTTGAGACTAGACACAATAGGCTAGTGTCTAATTCACTCAAACTGTAGCTCTAATACCAACTTGTCACACCCTGATTTCTACGTAGGTTCCCGGTGGGCCTGGAGGGGTATATTCATGACGACTGGATAACAATTACCACAATATAATAATATGCAACGGAAGTATTGGAGTAAAAGTATCGAATTCAATAATGTTTGAATATATAAAAGTATTACAAGTGTTCGATACAAGCCTACAGGAAAGATCTAATGAACAGAGCTTTAGACATCATAAGCCTTAAGCATAAGGGTTGCAAATTCCATAGACTTCATTCTAGCCGACCCGGGTTCCCAATTATAATGAGGTTCGGTACCTGCGGTTCAATCTTTTGAAAGTACGTCAGCTTTCAATGGTAAATACGATTAACCGACTCATTTTGAAAATATTTCAAAAGACTCATTTAGGTGCACAAGATACAAAAATCTTTTATCAATAACTTGGGATAATTCATAATGATCTTGTATACAGTTTTACATGTTGATAGTACATATGGGGCCCAGTATGAAAACCGAGACATGATTAACGGACACACCACTTCTGAACTCTCAAAGAGCAGATAAAAATATTTAGCGTTTACCGGGTATATGCTTGCACCTTGCGCTTAGGTCATGGCCATTCACAATTAATGAGCTGAGGATATCCAGGACACGGTCGAGTTAACCCCCAATGTTTAATTTATCAGACAATACAGACTAAAACGGGTTATGAGATCTAATTAAGTCGCAAACCGACAACAATATCCCATACCTGAACAAGCAGTAATAGTTTACCGTATCCCAAGCCCTTATAATAAAATAGGCTAATAGTATTACCTTTTTGCTAGCTTCCAATCAATAAGATTATAATTAAGCAAAAAGCCTCAAGTCTAAGTATTATTGACCCAAGTCCGATATCTGGAGGGTACTATAGTCTGGAATAAACATATTTACTATCTGTTAACATATATGCGGGCCAAAGGTTAGACCTTTTTAAATATGACCTGATACTTGAGAATGGTTCACTATATTGAACGTATACCCAATAGAATGTGGTTTAAACCCAACAAGTGCTAGGATTTGTATAATACGGGTAAACAAAATACATTCTGGATTTTAAGTGAAAATGATAAGGTTAAACCCGTTTCGGAAAAATTACGTAAACTAGTTACATAAACTTAACCGTACGCATATAAGCGATATCGGGTAACCGAATGAGTCATGAACAAGTTCCATATTCCAATACACTTTAAACAAGTTATAATATCAGTAGGATATCAACTTGTATGTCCGTTAAGGTTTTAAAATCAAACTATGCCTCATAAGGGTGTTTTGGTCATTTAGCGACGTATAAAAGGAACGTGCGTATAATATGATATTACGATCATAAAAATTCAGTGAAAACACTTTATTTATGATATAATATCAGTAGGATGTCAAACATATGTGTGTTTCATAGTTTAAGACCAAACTATGCTCCGTAGGGGCATTTTGGTCATTTCACACATAGATTCGAAAGCTTATTTGGGATTCTGAGTTTTTAACAAGTACCTACTGTGAAAACATTTTAAATCAGTTATAAAAGCAGTAGGTAACAAATCTTGGTTGGTAGATATGGTTTAAAACCATACTACGCACCGAAAAGGTGTTAAAGTCGTTAAATGACGATATTTGCGATGTTTCATGAAAATTTATGTTATTTAATATAAAATATCAGTATGTAAAACATTTTTTTTATCACATTCATAGTTAAAAATCCATTTAAGTGCCAAAAGGTCGTTATCGTCATTTAAGGACATAATACAAGAACTCGTATGTCAACTCAGTGTATAAATTGACTTGATATCCCAAAATATCCTAATTATAATATTATATCAGTAGATAATTAGTTTGGTATGAGAAATTATGTTTCGCCAAAAGGGCATTTCGGTCGCTTTAAAGCATCATTTGCGATATTCTTCCAAAACCCAGTTTATGATCAGATTTGCAACATCAAAATATGTTAAACATGTTAACATACCAGTACCTAATTCATTTGCAAGTTCGTTGGTGATTAAAACCTTATTTTTACTAAAAAGGGCAAAATAGTCAAAGTATGGCATAATAACGAAAACTTGCATAAAACTCGGATTACTATTATTATCGTGTAATATAACCTCATAGGGTTATGCTACATCATAATACGATCATAAGGGAACCTTAAATCAGTAGCATACTAATCTAATTCGGTTCATAATCGAAAGTCAAAGTAATAGTCAAACTTTGCGACTTTCGGTTGCGAACCGACCCTAAATCTGAAATTTGACGAGCCGAACATGTTTATGCATGTTCTAATAATTATTACCAAGTTGTTTATATGTTAAAACATATTTTAGAACACTTCTAAACTCAGATTATAAATATTTTAAAATTTGCCCCTTCGCTTTTTAAATATTAATGTGTTGACTCGTCAATTGACCAAGCAAACGTGATTCTTAGGAGGTGCCCTTTAGAGGAATTAACACCTACCTAATTACGATCACGTAGCCATGCTCGGATCGAGCATTGGCTTGACCATAATGGTATTAGCCGAAAGTCAAAGCGTTGATCGAAAACGCTTGACTTTCGGCTATAAAAGGCCTAAGAATGAACAAGGATGAGATGGAGCACTTACTAGTGATCCAAGGAGAAGTCTTGTACTCAAGGAAGTCCCCAAAATAAACAGGAACCTCCAAGTAGAAGATAGGAGAGAAGATTGAAGGAATGAGCAAAGGTAATGGATGAATTCATGGGTATTTATACTTGTTCATGAAGCACAAGATCATAACAAGTGTCCATGAAGTTTCTAGGATGATTGCAAGTGTTATTGAGGTGTCAAGTCTAGGTGAAATGTGGCAAAAACAAGCTAGGTGGCAAGTGTACAAACTGCCTTGGAGATCAAGCTAAATTTTCATCTATGAAATTATGAGTGGAACCCGAGTGTATCAAGATTTGTAAAGGTTTGGTGCCTATATTTCCTACTACTTGCATGGTAAGAAAAAAAAGGATACCTGTCAGAGCATGAATAGAGATGAGGGGATCAAGCAAGTTAGTATCAATCACTGATTCTTGAACAATGTCAACAATAAGCTCATCAAGTGAATCCTGTTGCATCTCATCATCCTCACCCACGATTTCCAACATAAACAACTGTTTATTGGGACATTTATGAGTAGGGGTAAACTTGTCAAACACCAAAAACATTCTCTTTTGGATCTTTTACTTTCAATTTCCTTACTAGTAACTCTTCTAGTGTTATTCGACCTGTGATATGTGCATGGATCAGGTAATAGTGGTAAGTGAGATGTATTGTGTGACAACCATGGCAAAATCAGGTAAACCCTGATTGTGTTTGAAACCCGACTGAGCGTAAAACCCTAATTGTACGTTCAACTTACACGATTCACGAAACGATATCGATCATGCCTCAGATGAATCCGAGGGTACGTTATAGTTAACATACAAACAACATCACCTAACAGTGTGATGTGGATGCCTCTGTGTGCTAAAAACAGGCTAAACAGAGGATTTTCGTTTAACAGTGCGTAAATCGTACAATTTCGATTCAAACGCAAATGATAGTGATGTAGACGATTCTAAGGGCACGGAAACACTTGGATATGATATTCATACATAACCTAAGATTTAAGGCCTTATCAGGTAGTTGGCACGTTAAACGAAGCAACTTCCGGTTAACGGAACACCTTTGATTTTAACGCAACCGGAAACGACCAAACATGCAACAAACAATCAGTCAAGCCTAAAAATAATTATTTAATATAAATATAAGTTGTTCTAAGTCAAAATATCTAACTGTTCGGGTTTCGTAGTCGAATGGTTCGGTTTTCAAAATTGTTAAAAATCACGTTAAACGCGTTTAAGACCTAAAAACGAACCTAAACATAAAAAACGTGGATGATATCAAGTGTGGGCCCCCTAAACCGCCTTTGACTTGGTCAAAGGGGCCTAGAAGGCCCTAGGGACTTCCAATATGCTTTATTAGTATATAAGAAAATGACTTTTTGTTTATTTTTTAATCCAAAATCCCACACATCTCTACACCTTTTTACACATACTAACACCCATATCAGCTGAGCCATGAAATTTATAGCCAAGAACAAGCAAGAACTCAAGGTATAAACTTCATTTTGATGAGTTTTTATGGTTAAAATCATGTTAAAACATGATTATGACCAATAAAAAGATTTTGATCCATGAAAACATGAGTTCTTGATCATTTAAAGGCTGTTCTAAACTGAGTTTAAGGTGTCAACATCATATATGGTTTTTGGTTGTTTAAAAACATGGTTTGTGATACCAAAACACGGATTATTCAACAAGAATCGAACCAAATAAATCCTAATAAAAAAATAACGAAACCAAGACTTGATTGACATGGGTTTTTGCATAATTGTGTTGTTTATGATGTATAGGTACTGAACATAAGATTATCTCGCTTCTGGATACAAAAGGGTTGCGTGAAAACACAAGTTTCACTAGGTATAATTTCTAAAAACCTAATTTAGGGCGTTGAAAATTATGTATAGCATAACTTTGTCCGTGGGTGTTCATTGAACTTGAAATGCAGAATGATCATATGGGTTGAAAATTTCCCTGTAAAGTTTCAGTATTTTCTGCAGTTTTAGTGAGGTATGGTGAATTTTTAACTGTTTTAAAGGAATAAATTTAGAAAAAAAAATACTAAACGAGCTCAATAAATCACTAAAAGTTACAGTGATGTTGTGTTTAATATGGGAAACATTCTGGGGAAGTATGGGGACTATTGACTGAGTTTTACTTTGGTTTTAATAATCATGTAGTTTCGATAGCCGGAAACGTGGTTTAACAAACTCGTAAAAATCTCAAATAAGTTTTTGGACACTTTAAGACACTCCTGTGAAGTTGTAGGAATTTTAGGAAGTCGATTCATAATGGTCGATAATTTATTGGATAAAATACAGTTTTTCGCGAATTTATTAAAATTAATAAATTAATTTTATAAATTCTTAAAATAATTTTCTAGAATTCTATATATTTCTACTTATTTATATAAATTTTTATTCAGAATTTTATAAAATTTATACATGGAATAATAATTTTTAGAATTAAAAATCATTATTTTATACAAAACCGGCAACTTTAAACGCATAACGAACCTACCAGAACCGTGAACTGACCAATGATTAAATTAGCAATAAGTGGAACACCAAAGTCATTCTGGACTGTTTCGGGGCAAAATGGGTACTTGAGGTACATTACACGCCAGTTTGGGAGATTCCCCGACGGCGAAAACGGAAACTTAAAATCAGGCAACCTGGGATCCCCAAACGACCGACTCCCTTAATATAAAGTTATATTTCTAATAGAAAACTAATTAGTACATTCCATATGATCATGCCATTTTCCGAACATCTAAAACAAGCGACTTCGATTGGCACGCAAAACAGTGTACGGAAGCCAAACTGAAATCTGACACTAAGATAATACCCACAACCCTACTATTATGCTATAGGTCGATTCTTAGATGATTAATTTCATCTGACCCCGAGTTATTGCAATTCCAGATTTAAACCCTGTATTCGGTAATTAACCAAACACAAACTGATACTAGGACAGAAGTGATAGAGCCTAATACATACAACTTGTGATTGTTGTGCTTATATATGATGTGAGTTTCCTTACCCTGTTTTCAAACTGTTTTCCTATTTTACATGGGGTGAATTGCATGTTACATCTGTATAAACTTGCACATGAATACATGATGACTTGATGTCAATTATCTGAGTTACACTAACACACGAAAAGTCCCCATAAACACGAGTGATCAACTATAAGCCGGTGGATGTGTGAATAGTATTATTGGTCTAACAAACCCAATTGATCTGGCACGAATGCCATGGGTTCTACTCTAATTGCACATGTCCATGCACTTATGTGAACATGCTATGTGGTGTTAGACATAGCTACTTGGGGTGGTAAAGTGCTGAGGTGTCAGTTGTGGGACACGACACTTGAGAACAGTCAAGGTTTCACGTGTTGGCTTAGTTTAATTTCATGTCAAACGTGCATAATCAATCGGTTCAAACTAAATTGTGAAACAAAATAAAACAGTGAAACTCACCAGTTATTTGTAGTTGACCGTTTAAACTTAATATGCTTTTCAGGTAAAGCTAAAGAAGAGCAAAGTGAAGTGCGTATAGATTTCAAGTTTTGTTGATCCGATATTACTGTACATAGAAGCATGCTTAGCAAAGACAAACAACTTTTAGGATACTAATCAATGTACATTAAAACGTAGTGTGTAATCAAACGTTGTAACAGATGCTTGTGTTGTATAACACAATATCTTTTTGAATAACGTGTTCGTACCATGTATCAGTTGCACCCCGTGAGCACATCCGCTGCGGGCCGGAGTGTGACATATTGACTGGTGGTTTGAAGGTTGAAATTGGTTTAGGATTAAGAGTAGAAGTAGATAATATAGGTTTAGGGTTAAATGATGGTTTAAATTGATTCTTAATTTTGTCATTAGCAATCTACTATTTCCTGGCCAACATGTAAGCCTTTTTCATGGTCTTAGTGTCAAACATGCTAACAGGACCCCTAACTTAGGTTTAAGACCTTTAATGAAAAGACTAATTGCATATTCTTCTGCAATTGTGACCCTCAACAAATTCTCATCAAACTCATCACAATATGCTTCTAATTCCCCATTTTGAATAGTAGATGATAACAGACCCATTGCATCTTTAAACATTGAGTAGAGAACCTATCTATTATAGCTTCTAACATATTCTGCCCAGGATATACTAGCATTAGATCTATTCTTAAAAAAATTATTGTGCCATATCATAGCTTTACCTTCCACATTGATGATTGCATAACGAACCTTGTAATTCCCTAGTGTATCATCCACATCAAAGAAATGTTGGCATTTACACACCCAATCTTCAACATCTTCTGACCCACTATACTTCGGAAACTCTATCCTCCCCAATCTATCAGTCCTACTATTGTTACTGAGCTCATGATTGTCATTATTTGTGTTGCTAGAACTGGTTTGGTTATTATTGTTCAACAATTTCTCCAATAATTGTCTAAATCAGTGATAATGTGTTCTGTTTTTTCCATGAAAGCATCAAATTTGAGTAATGATGTTGCATGATCCTTCAAGGTCTTTTCAATTTCAGCTTGATTTCGAGTAGTCGCTATGGAAATCTGATCTTAAATACTCTGTTGTTTTACCGTTGATCTTTAAGGTTTTGATAGAACAGAATTGATCGAACAATGACCAAATTCTTACGAGAAACGGAGATTATAACATAAATTGACCAAACAAAGATCAACTCCACCGATTCGAAACGATATGAACAAGATTCCGATCAAATTGAATCGCAGAGTACCACATATCGGTAGCTCCGATACCAATTGATACGTGAATATTAGAGAGAGAGAGAGAGACAAGGATTAACCGAAAACAACCAACTTCTCTGTTATTTAACTAACTTATAAATACAGCTGGTCAACAACCATTAACATACTAAACAACAACTCACACATAAACCCTCACACTATCACATTCAAGTAACCTATAAGTACAACTGGTCAACGACCATTAACAGTGTTCCCGAGTTCAAGATAAATGAAAAGAAACTAAAGATTTTAAGTGTTAAAAATGTTTTCCTTCCAAATCTCTCCAATTCTGAAGGATTTAAAATGAAGGAAAATTACTTAAGTTTTCCTTCCATTTCTTTTCATTTTCTTCCTTAAAACAACTCTGGAACACAACTTTTATATTTATTTTTTTGAATCTCTCCAAATCCTTTATTTTCCTTCGTTAAATGAAGCTCTGGAACATATCTATTACCGAGTTCACTTAAAAAGGGAAATAAATGAATTGAAAGGAAATAAAAATATGTTTGTGTTACTGAGTTTCATTTAAGAAAAAGAAAAGAAAATAAAAAATATTATAGTCCCCGGTATATATGCTATTTCACATGTATAGTCCCTGGTATATATGCTATCGCATGTATATTTAACAAAAACCTAAAATCCAACTATTTTATAGCTATATTTAATTGCTATTTATATTAAAAAACAAGAATAAATAAATAAATTGTCGCTATCGCTACAACCCTTATAGCTAGCCTAGACCTATACGCTACGTAGCGAGCTATAGCGATCGCTATGCTCGCTATTGTTGCAGCTTAAGATATTTTCTTTTAATAAAGTGATTTAGGAGGTTTATTCATTTGAACTTAAAGGGGACTTTCGACCCATTTTGCCCTGGACATTGTCGGTTTACTTATTAACTAACTTTGGGTCAATGTAGCCAAACTGACTCTGCAGTATGAAATTTCTGTAATGAATGGCATTTCTTCATCCTTTCAGTGAAATAAGGGAAGACATGTAATATAAACTTCTTATTTATTTTTAACGTTGACTTATAAAAATTTAACCAGATATTAATCTAGGCTTGTTAGGAACTATGGATGCTGGCTTTCTTTCGTGAAAAACCTTCAATGGCTTGACTGCGGCCTATTCTTCTTTATTGTAGGTCATAGATACACATTATTATATGCGACATAAAATATAATAGTATCATAAAATATCTCTCATTTACTCACAATCACTCTATAAAATATAGAGAATGCACTCAGATAAATATGATAAATATGGAGGATTGATTGTGAATGCTCTAAACCGCCACAAAAAGTTAGCTAAAATGGACACGGGTCAAATGGGTCAAACGATCAAAAGTGTATCTTTCATGCATAGAACATCCTAAAGTTATTTTATTGAATAATAGTTTTTTTGTTAGTTTTTCTCTTTATTACAAGATTTTGATTCCTTGTGCAGACCATTTTCAGTGGAGTTCAAAGTTACCATCCTTGTTACGTTTCAGACTGAATTGTACAATGTTCAGACAAAATCTGACCCGCGAGCTTTAAGAAAATGGGTAAGATTTGGGTTTTGTACCATTCACTGGTTAATTTATTTTATTTATAAACTGAATATTTGGCTTAGTATCAACCTTCCAGGTTGCTATGGAAAGTCTCCCATTGGAGTTGGTTCAATCTAAATGAATGCATGCCGGTTCATAAGTGACTGGGGATATCAACTAGTGGAATCCTTTGTTGGACTGGGCCCAAATCACAATGGAGCCTCTACACTATATCCTTCCCTATATCCTTCCCCATACCCAATTTATAGAAAAGACATGAGATTTTATTTATGTTCAGTTCTACATTAGAGTCCCCATTCTCATACCCCAAATATATATTGTGTAAAATTTTGAAAACCATTTAGTATTTGTTTGCATTTTCTTGCTTAAAAAGTCCCCAGAGATAGTGGTAAAATGGTGTATTCCCCAACCAAGTGGTTTGACCATTCAAGAAAAAAAGCAGAAATGAAATATATATGATACAAATTTCTAAACAACTTCAAAATTTTGCGCCACTTATATTTTGATGACAAAATATAAAAAAATAAAATGTAATGAATTTTGAAGTCTATTTAGTATATTTTTGTATTTTCATGCTTAAAATGAAGAATAAATTAAAAACATAACTTACAGATTTCAAAATTACTTTGGATATTATGCCTTAAAATAACAATTTATTAGCGACAAATCCAAAATACAATATAATTTAAGGGAAAAATAAGAGTTATTAAATTTACAGTATATTAAACGTGTAGACATTACGCCCGGTTGAGGTGTGCATGTATAATGTATATATGTGTTGGTGTTTGGGAGGCAAAAGTGAAATTATACTAATTTTAATGCTATTTTACTAATTTTGTGAAAATAATTAACATCGGCGGACAGTTAATCATGCATCATGTGGTGGCGTTGAGAGCCGAAAAACAAGGGGTTACATGCACTAATTGGCCTTTGTCCCGATTGCTAAGTGTTATGTGTTTCCAAGGGTGATGCAAAACTACTGTCAAGCCGGGGGTTTCACTGGAAGTAGCTTCTCTATTCCTACGGGGTAGAGGTAAGGTTGTCTACATCTTATCATTATCAGACCCTACCTTAGCTTTGCTATTAGTGGGATTTACTGAGTATGATGATGATGATAATGATGATGATGATAAACTTGTAGACACTGAATATTTGGTAAAAGAGTAAACCTCAATTTATAACTCGGTAGTATAGAGCAAAAATCACTATAGACGCCCTAAGGAACTTATTGTCATCTACAACCTCAACGTTTGAAAAACGCTACAGTTTACAAACCTTTGTGAGTTGAACCTTAGTTTGACCGGTATCTTTGTATTACCAACATGAGCATTATTGTCTTTTCACCCCACACAAACCCTCTATGTCCAAATAAGACTTTCTCATTTCCCACACACCTCATTTTACAACCCTGAGTTTTACCAAAAAAATTTCCTTCCAAATTTAAATTTGTGTAACCATACGAACACCCAAACAATATATATATACGAACCGTATAACCACACCCGGACAATATATATATATATATATATATATATATATATATAGGACTTGGGTAAAATGAGAACCTTCTTGAGTTGTGAGAACCGTATGAACCAATATTAACCATTGATCAAATGTGTTTTGATTGATGAGATTAAAAGACAATAACGCAAAGTAATGACTGTGTTTTAATTAATGAGATCTTTGTTTTTAGTGAGATAAGAGTTAATTGGTTTTTTTACTATGACCATTAATGATTGGTCTCATTAATTAATAAGATTGTTCTTTAATAAAAAAATTTTTAAAAATTGAGGTAAATGTTTACATTGAAAATATATCACCGGAAACTGAAAAAATAAACTAAAATAAAAAAAAAAGCGAAGTGGTCGTTAGTATATTATTTATCATTCTACACGGACACCACACAAAACACGTAAAAATCCCAAATTATGATTCTACAAACAAATCAAATATCATTTATTCCAAAATACAGCGTTTACGTTCAACGTTTAGAGGAGCTCGAGTGGGCATTCAGGGGCGTAAAATACATTTATCTGCCGCATGTAAAGAAAAACATTTTTTAATTTCGACACCGTGCAAATTTTTTTTACATTCGGCAACGAATGTAAAAACATTTTTTAAATGTATTACAAACGTGAATTTACAAAACATTTTATATAATTGTTTTTTATGCCGCCGACACGTAAATTTTTTTATTTTTACCCCAGCCCCGGCTGTAAATTATTTTTACGCCCCGATTGTAAATTTTTATTTTCGTCTCGGTTGTATGTTTTTTAAGCCCCTATTAAACATTTTAAACTTTTTTACGTCTCAGTTTTAAACTTTTTTTATGCCCCCAGTCGATTGTTTGGATAGGGGTTTTTTTAACTTTTTACGGGGGTCGTAAAAAATTTTGAGAACAAAAAACTTTTTTTTTCATTCTATGCCGTGCGCAAAAAAATTATTTTACATTCGACAACTTACGTAGAAACATTATTCAAACGTACGTAAAAACTATTTTACGCCTTCCGTTTACATACGTTTGAAAATAAGATTTACGCACGACGTTTAGAGGAGTTCGGGTCGGTGATTAGGGGCGTAAAAAAACTTTTTTTACGCATGTTATCAAAACATTTTTTGATTTATTTTTTTTACATAATAGTGTTCTCATACTCAGTTCGTGTAGATGTTTACGCACATTGTCAAACTTTTTTTACGCAGGCTTTCAAAAATTTTTTACGCACGTTGTTGAATGGTTTTTTTAAACTTATAGTGCAAAGTCATCAAACGTTAACGAATGAAATAGAAACATATAAGACAAATATAACTTGCATTTTATAAAGAACATTATGTTATAATTAGGGAAAATAGATAAAAAAGAAATAGATATCATTTTCGATAATTTTGTATTTTCTAATAAACATATAAGACAAATATAAATTGTATTTAATAAAGAACATTATATCATAATTAGTGAAAATAAATAAAAAACATATAAGTCAATACCCCTAATAAAAAAACATATAAGACAAATAAAAAACATACAACCAACCCCAACAACACGGAATTCACTTAAATCTACCCCTAATAAATAACATATAAGACAAATATAGATTGCATTTAATAACGATTCCATTCTTATCCTTTGAACATCACCATCTGATCTAAGCAAAATCAAGTCGTGGGTGTCTGAGTATGACTTCCACTTTAGAATTTTTTTAATCAGATGATTTTGTTGGGTGAAGAGTTATTTCTGATGAGTTTGGTGATTGTGGCCTGCTGACAAGATTTGTAAGTGTTTCACGTAGTTTGACATGATTTGTATGATCTAACAGTTGGTTTTTCAATCCCTCTTTCCTGTGTTCTTCATGCAACTGTTCATCAGCCTTAGACATCTGCTTCTGCCTTTTTTGCATGATTCAGGTAGCTATGGATAAGCCAGATGTTGAGGTCTGCTTTTTAGTTGTAAGGGTTTGTTGAGGGACAACCACTGTTGTATATACTGGCTTCTTTGGAACTGAAGGATCCATTTCTCTTACATGTTCTAGTCTGTTGTAAGTTTCAACAATTCTAGACTCTGACCATCTGGCAACAGACTTTGCATTACCATACTTTGCAGCAACTAGCTCTTCTCAAATTCTCTTCAGCTTCAATGCCTTGTTTTGCTCAACTTGTTTATATTTTTCCAATCTGGTGGAGTTGGCTTTTGTGAAGGATCATTAAGCATCTTTTGAATTCTTTCTATTTCTTCTTTGAGAGCATCTGTTGACCAGTCTTTGAACTGTGCTTTGGTTGCTTTGTATGGTTTATATTTCATGATGTGATCAAGGTAAGTTTTTGAATCAAGCTCAGCATTTGTTGGCTTCTTAGACATGGACTTTCACAGGTCCTTAGCAAAATCTTCTAACTTTCTTACCTTGCTAACATCTAGTGACAAGATTCCCTGAGCAGTCCTGTCATCCTTCCCTTTGCATATCTCCTTTCCAATATTCTCAACATGTCTTGCTTTTAACTTCAAATATTAATCTAAGTTTTTAGGCTTGTGATTATCAAAGAGAGATGGGAAAGATCTTTGTGATGGATCCTCTATTGTATAAAAAGATTCAATTTCACATTTGACAACATGAATCTCTAGAGGATACTAAGCAGCGAGTGGGATGATTGATGGTGGTTGATAGGATGGAAGTGTAACATCCGTCAAAAACCGGATTTACCAAACCCGCTTCGTTTATTAACCGAACAACCAGTTAAAAATTTCGTTGCGTATTTAATGCTCAAATTAATTTTAAACGATACATCATTAATGAGTATATTAGAATATAGAATTTATATTTGAAAATGTATTAAAAATAGTAAAATAAAAATAAAACAAGGCTGCCGGGATTCGAACCCAGGTCAGCCGGGTCAACCGGGTCAGCAAAGCCTTAACACACACACATCCAACAACTCCGCCACTTATGTTCTTTAGTAATATATCAAAACAATTAATTCAAATATCACAATCTCGAATTCAAACTGACGCGCCCAATTCGCAGTCGTCGGAAATCCCGACGATTTCGCCTTTCTCTGTCGGTTTCTTGTGTCTTAACGCGTATAATAACTATTGCATCGGTTATAACCGATGTCCAGTCCGCGACATCAGTCATAACCGCCGGAAAAATTATTGACCGACGAATCACGACGGTAATC
Organism: Scalesia atractyloides; assembly: GCA_947069175.1. Classification (NCBI taxonomy): domain Eukaryota; kingdom Viridiplantae; phylum Streptophyta; class Magnoliopsida; order Asterales; family Asteraceae; genus Scalesia; species Scalesia atractyloides. The sequence goes on from CAMTDV010000030.1 coordinate 39,514,188, forward strand.
GGACTAAATTCACCGATGTTCTTCCCTATAAATACACCCACAAGCTTCTGATAACTTTTTCGCTCACAATCACACAAATTCTCGACGTAATTTTACTCGCCGGAAAATCTCTGCAAGTCGCTGGAAAACCGAGATTTCATCTACACGGTAAATACCTCGACTCTTTCCGTTTCAATCCGTTGTTAGACTGATACTAACTTCAATCCAACCATCAGAATCAATCCCAGACGACGTAGCCGGAATATTCAGCTCTCGCCGGAAAACCTCTGAAATTTCTGATCTTACGCTGGGAATCGGTATAATCATCCAAACTTCTGTAAATCCTTGTTTATGTACCTCAATGTCATATCTAATCGAACAGAATTGTTAATTGATTCTAACAGCCGAAGTTCACAAACAGAGCCGACGAGTCTTCGCCGGAGTTCTGTGAAAGACGCTGATCGGTACATCCTTCCCCCAAACTCTCTCCATTCATTACCTTTCAATTACTTATAAAGCTTGTTAATCGGATTAGACATAAATCAGTTGAGTTATCATAATCAGTAATCTTAAGCGAAGAAGACGAAGTTCAGATATATTATAAGATTAATCAAAATTAGTATATTGAACGGGTTAGACACACAGTCCAGCGGTGGACTGTGTGCAAACAATATGCACACGACGCGAGTTCGATTCCTATCACACACACATTCGCTGTAATAAAATGCCTTTTTTTTTAAAACCGAACCGAGTTAACTCAGTAAGATGTTAAGTATAATAAAAATCAGAATATTTACCAAGTTAGACACACAGTCCAGCGGTGGACTGTGTGCCAAACTAAACCACAGGTCCCGGGTTCGAGACCTGTGGAGAGCACCGAGTCGTTACATTAAATCTTTATTTTAAAATAAGTGATTTTCGGATTAACTTAATTAGTATATAAATATAATTATAAACAGAAATATTTCGGGTTAGACACGTAGCTCAGTTGGTAGAGCTGCGTGCACGCGTACGGGAGGTCTCGGGTTCGAGTCCTGCCCGGCGCATACATACACACAATAAAACCGGTCAACAAGTCAACGGTCAACAGTCAACGCTTATGGTCAACGATCAAAAGTCAACATTTTTTTTATTATTTTTATTTATTTATTTAAATTAAAAATCAATTAAAAATACTTGAAAATAACATTTTTAAAGTTAGAAAATAGCCTTAAACTCACAGAAATATATCCAATAATCCTACTAAAATTGATTAATAAAATCCGCTTATTTACCGAACCATTATGTTATTATCTAGGTTAGTTTCACTCGTGATTAAATCCAACTTCGTGCGCATTCAACATCATCAACCGAACGCTTACAACTCCCCTTTTTAATTACACGTTTTGGGGTGTGTCATGTGTCACTAAAATTAACTCGTTTATTTAAACTCGTGCCATACCATATTATGATTTAAACTTAGAATGTAAATATTGTTTGTAGTTATGTATTACATATTGTCAAGTTGTATGCAAATTATTTGTTAGGCCCATCAGTTCCTCGTGGGAGACGAGTTGAACAACGCGTGCCTTAAAACTCATTCATTAGGCCCATCAGTTCGTAGAACAACGCGTGCCTCAAAACTCATTCATTAGGCCCATCAGTTCCTCGTGGGAGACGAGTTGAGCAACGCGTGCCTCAAAACAATCTATTATTGTATGTGTGTGCATTATTTAATATTAAGTGTTTTGTGAATAAGTTTACATCTATATTTACTCATATGTGGTTATGCACTTTATTTATAATCAATTCAATAAACATGTTTAAATGTTTTTCATAGGATTCACTCGCCAACTTTTTGTTGATCCAAAAACCATTTTTACACATGATACAGGTGAACAGGATGAAGCAAGGAAAACATAGGAAATGCCTTAGAAGAAAATAATGAAGTTTAGAAAGATGTGTAGAACATGTTGTAATTATGATTTTATGATTTCCCTTTAAATTGTAATAATAAATATGAAACGTTATAATAAATGTCATGAGCTTTGATGAAAACCCAATCATGCCCCGATCACCTTTTCCGCTGCGGGTCAGGGTGTGACAGGAAGTGAAGTGGATTGTGGTGGAAATGATGAGCTTGGTGTGGCTTGAATGGGGGTAGATGATAAGGAAATTGGTGATGAAATTTCGTCATCATCTTCTTGCACAACAAAAGTTTTTCTTTTACCTGTGAATTTTATTTTAAGTGAAGGTTGGCATGTTGGAATTCTTGGTGTTGTGGGCAGTGGTTGTGTAGTTGGTGGGGAAGATTATCATGGCAGCGGTTTGTGGAACATCTGCTAGTACATCTGTTATACCAACATCTGTTGGTTGACTTGGTGGTGATGGTTTCTTTTTAGGCGTTTTTTTTGTGGTGAGGGTTTGGTTTTGGTTACAACAGAGGATACACTTCTTGTGGACCTAGCAATGGTATTAGAAGGGTGATGATTGACTGTCTAACATTTCTTGTTGACTTCCTGTTAGGATCTAAGTTCGAATTACTTGTAGTTTTTGTTTCAAAAATGGAAAATGATTGAATTAAAAGAGATTTGCAGCGGAATAAGATGGAAAACTTTTACTACAATTAATGGTAGTTTGTTTTCATCATCATCATGCTTTCAAGTTAATTAACCTGCATGTGATTCACAAACTCCCCCACAGCCTTTGCAACTATAGTTTGGTAATGAGAAAATGTAGAGAAGATGATATGCGAAAGTTGATCTTTTAAGAGATAAGTTTAAAGGTTAAAGGAGTTGCCTATTTATACTAACTATCTAACCTCTGAGCATCTTTGATGACGTCAGGGTTGATAGTGACTGGAAACAATATGTAACTAACTCTAAACACTACTTATACTCACTATCAATGCTTGGCACTGTTACATTGATTAACTAAGCTAATGACTAAACTCTGATTCCTATCCTCTGTCCTTGTTAACTCTGGCAGACCTTGAAGCTTTGTGAAGGCAGATGATAGGATGAGAAGTCTTTATGGAAAGCAGTGTAAGTACATCAGAGGATGTAACCTCTGATAGTTGAACCAAAGCTCGGATAGTGTTATTTGGCTTTATATCATCTGTTCCTTTCATAGGGTTCAATCCCAACAATCTCCCCCTAGAACAGATGATGCCAAAAACACTTTATTCTTGGTTTTTATTTCTCAGAAGGAATTCTCTTATTTGACCTTTGAATTGAAGTTCAAAGTTAAGAGATTATATGTCATCAGCATCCTTCACCAGCTCTAAACATAGTAGTTCTTGGAAGTCTTCTACTGTAAGCTCATAAGCATCTTCCATGGATAGTTTAGTGGCTGCACCATCAGACTTGAGCAATGTCAATTCATGGGTGTCTTTGTCGACCTTCCATTTTAGAATTTTCGGGTCTGATGGTTTTCTTGAAGGAGCCTTTATTGCAGAGGTTTGTAAATGAGCCATCTTTGACAAATCTTTGGCCAGCTTGGCACTTGTATCATCTGTGTGATAATCAATCATATTCTGAATCCATTCTTTGATAAATGTATCCTCAAACTCTTTGTCAGTTTTTTCATTCATTTCCCCTTGCTTTTTCCTATGTTGCAGGGCAAGTGTGGAGTGGGCAGATGTTGAGCTGGACCTTTTAGAGAGTTGAGCTCTGAGGATAGCATCTTCCTTTGAGTAGTCAGGCTTGGGAGGCATGGATGGATCGGTTTCCTTCTTTCTTCCAAACTTTTGTAAGTGTCTAACACCCTCACCTCACCCCAATCTCATCACTTGGTTTTTGGAACCATAATGATTTTGAATCAGTTCTTGCTTCATTCTCTTCAACTTCAAAGCATTTTCAGTGATATCTTTCTTGTATAAATCCCAGTAGGGAGGAGTTGGCTTTTTAAGAGGGTCTTTCAACATTTCTTGCATTTTGTTGATTTCCTCCCTCAGTTCATCTATGCTCCAATCCCTGAACTGTGGCCTTGTTGCCTTATGCATCTTCTTTTCCATGATATACTCAATGAGTTCACTCTTGAGCAACTTATATTCCCTTACTGACAACTGGTTGCTCAGATCCTTGACAAAATTTTGTAGAATGGTGACTTTACTCAGTTGAAAGGACATGATAATCTGTATCTCTCTATCATTTTTACCAGCTATGCTTGCTTCTTTTTCAATTCTAGATAGGCATCAACATTTGCTGGTCTTGGATAGCCATCAGGGGATAGAATTGTTCTTTTGTCAGGGTCATCCTCTGAAAAGAAACTTAGGATCTCTTCCCTGACTGCTAGTAAATCAAGAGGATACAATTTTGATGCAGGAATGACTTTAAGAGTTGAAGAAGTTGTAAGCACTGATGTGGGGATCACTGGTGTTGATGATAGTGGAAGAGGTGCAGAGATCTCATCATCATTTATCACTTTTGTGATTTTCCTCCTTTTAAACCTTAAAGTAGGTGATGGTGGTTGTGGGATTTTTGGTGGTGTGGATAATGGTTGAGTTGATGTGGGAAATGTGATCATGGCAGTGGATGAAGTTGCATATGTTGCAACCTCTGCTGTATCAACAGATGTTGACACAACAGTTGCTGTAACATCTGCTTGTGTGAATGTGGGTTGTGGTTTTGAAGATGTGCTAGGTTTTTGAGAGGCAGAGGTTTTCATGGTTGGATTGGTTTCAGGCTTAGTTTTAGGAGGTGTGGATGTTGGTTGCCTGGATTTTCTAGCAGGAGCTCTTTTTGATGAAGTACCAACCTCTCCTTTTTCTTTTTGCTTATCAATCTTTTTCTCAACCAACACTCTACTCTCCTCAATCACATTATTCTTGTGACTAGCCCTTGCCTTGGCCACTAGTTCTTCAGTTAAATCTATCTTCTTTGAACCATCAGGCCTTGGAATGTTCAATGTAGGTCTGGCCTTATCATCATCTATTGTTAGCTTCTTTGGACCCAAAGGTTTCTCCCCCTTTTTGGCTTCATCTGTTGTAACAAATATAACCGTTGGAGGTGCATGGCCAGTGGTTGTGAGTAGATGTGCTTTGACGGCTTTAATGTCTGCTGCAGTGTCTTTATACCTTGATTCAAACATGTTTCGAACATTATTCACATGATGCTTGTGTTGTAAATCCAAATAATGTTGTTGATGTTGAAACAGAGGGTTAAGAGCTTCTTTGAGATCAGTAGTGGATAGAACAGAGGGTTGACTTTTTGTAGCTATCATTTGCTTTAGTAAATCTTTGATTTCACCAACAGAGTTTTCTATTCTGGTCACTCTCCCCGTCAAATCCTGGTATTTTAGATCATCAGGTAATTTAATAGGATCATCTGAACTCCTACCAGTGGTGGTAGTTATATCTATGTTATCATGAGTAGTGGTTTTAGGACCAACTTCAAACATAGATGCCCCTTTGTCTTGGTACTGGGGACTTCCCACAATAGGGGTAACAGTTGTTGCCTCAGCAGTGGTTGCCTTCAACCAAGTCTTATTAATGAAACCACTGTCCAACTGAGAACTAGGGAGTTCAGCAATTGTAGTGGCTGCTTGTGTTGAAATATCACCAAGGGTTACATGTAACCCAAGGGATGTAGCCTCTTCATTTGCTGACGGGCTAGCAATGAATAAAGAATCAGACCCAGGCATTGGATGAAGTATATTCTCAGTAATAGGTTGTTGAGAAGTGCTGCTTTGTGTCTGAACTAATTCAATTGCATTCAGCAATGTTACAATTGTGGGTGGAAGTGAAGGTATCGGTGAAGGTGGTTGAGTAGACAGTGGCATTGCCCTAGGAGAGGGGCTGTGGAAGATAGACCTAAGTGGATCTAGAGCTTCATAAAGTGGTGTCCATGTGTCTACAACCTTTTCCTTTTGTGAGGAAGAAGGAGGAGTTTCAAAGCCGGTGGGAGATCTTTGAACCATCTGCTGTGAAGAAGTAGCAGCAGTGGTTTGTGACTTTGGTGCTGTCACAGGGTTAACCTCTGGGATCTCATCTTCCAGAGGACCCTTTTTGGGTTAGGTTGGCTTTTTGGAGATTTTTTTGGTTTTCTTTTTGGAAATTTTTGGTGTGGGTTTCAGGGCAGCGGTTGTGTTGCCCTGGTCACCAAGAGTAGTGAGCTCAGTAGCAAGAGGTTGAGATTGAACATTTTGTTCTGGTAAAATTTGCTCATCCTCCTCTACTTGTGTTTTCTCAACTTTATCTTGGTTTGTTATTCAGTGAAAGTTTCATGATTAAGGCTGCCTGGATTAACCATAGCACCAATTTTACTTGTAGGACCTTTAATTTGATCCTGTAAGTAAACACTCAAGAAACGTGGATGCATCAAAAAAGCTTTTCTTTTTTCAATATTTTTAAAGTTATTCACAAGATCAATGAACAGTATCTGGGAGTAGTTCAAATCAGTGTCAGTTAAAATTGCATACCCCAGATATTGCATGTTTAATGTGATTTCATTGAAAGTAGTGGATTTTGCTAAGAGACAAGTAAGAATGGCGTGGAAGAAAAATCTCATCTCAGCAGGAAAGTTAGGTTTAAAAATGGTCAAACCTTTCATCTGGCCGATATAACCTCTTTCCAGAAACTCTGCTTGGATCTCATTAATTGGAAATGACACAGGGTGTTGTATGTCATTTAACTTGAAAACTTGAGAGATCGATTGGGGGCTAATTTGCATCAACACTCCCCCTACTCTTGAAATTATTGTATAAGGAACACCATCAACAGATGAGTGAACCTTTGCATTTTTCCAGAAATCACGAAGAGCATCAATGTAAATGGGGGCTTTGACGGTTAGCATGTGCAAGAATTTAGACTTTTGCAAAATTCGAATCATTGGATGATAGCGAGTATTTGCGTCATTTTCTTCAAGTATGGCAGTGTAGTTGTGTGGGGTTTTGATTATAAGAGTGAAAGGTGGAGGTTCTTCTTGCGATTTAGCTTTGGATTTTGAAGATTTTGATTTCGGAGCCATGGTGTTTGAGAGAAAAAGTGTTTTGAGATTTTGAAATTGACACAGTTTAGGGTAATCGTTGTTGAGATAAAACATGGGTTTTATAAGGGTTTTGAAAAGGTGAACATGACGTGGAATCTGTTGCAAGATCGGATGGCTAACATCTAGCCACGTGTAACCTCTGATGAGAAAAGTAACCGTTGATGTGGCAAAACACTATTTTAGGACAGTGGTTTGGAAAATACTGATTTTGTTAACACTATCAGAGGATAGCCATCAGTGGTTTTGAAAAGGTGAAAAATAGAAGTCAGAGGATACACTGTAGGTGGATAAGATTTTAAAGCCTATCAGAGGGTTTGAGCAAATAGATGTTGTGATCAGACTTTTAAAGATTTATTGAAAAATTTCAATTTTAAACTATTTTTAAGGAATTTGTGAATTTCTGAAAACATTTTGATGCTATGTACATATGGATTTACAAGAAAACTTGTTTTTAATCCATGTTTAGCATACCAAGCCTTGAGATCAGTTTTTCAAAGGTAGATGTATCCAATGCGTTGGTTAAAACATCTGCCCATTGATCTGAAGTATGGACATGATGCAAAGAAACCAAACATTTTTCAGAGCAATCTTTCACAAAGTGTTGTCTGATGTCAATGTGCTTTGTAGTTGAATGAGAAACTGGATTTTTGATGATATTTTCAGCAGCTTGACTGTCCAATTTGAGTGGAGTATTTAGTGCAATGATACCAAAATCCAACAACTGGTTTTGAAGCCACAAGAGTTGAGCAGTGCAGCTAGTAGCAGCAATATACTCTGCCTCAGTAGTGGATGTTGAAACTGCAACCTACATTTTGCTTTGCCAAGACACTAGACAATCACCTAGGAATTGACATCCTCCTGATGTGGACTTCCTTGTAGTTTTACACCCAACAAAATCACTATCTGAAAAACCTGAAAGCTCAATATTCCCATTAGCTGGATACCAGATACCAAGTGCGGGAGCACCTTTTATGTATCTGAATATCCATTTTACAGCAATAAGGTCAGACTTTCTAGGTAATGCCTGTGATCTGGCACAAACACATGTTGCAAACACGATGTCTGGCCTTGATGTAGTTAGGTACAATAAAGACCCAATCATTCTTCTATAAAGAGTTTGATCAACAAGGTTATCTTTACCATCAATGGTGACTAGCTTGGAGGTTGCCATGGGTGTGCTACATGGTTTACAATCATCCATATCAAACTTTTTAAGCAGTTCTTTCACATACTTGTTTTGATGGATAAATGTACCATTGTGCAATTGTTTAACTTGAAGACCAAGAAAACATTGGAGCTCATCCATTGCACTCATCTCAAACTCTGCTGCCATGAGTTTTCGAAACTCTTCACACATAGCAGTGCTTGTGGATCCAGAAATGATGTCATCCACATAAATTTGGACAAGCATCAAATCTTTTCCTTTCCATTTTAAAAACAGGGTTTTATCTATTTTGCCTCTAGTAAACCCTATTGATAAGAGAAAAGTGGATAGAGTTTCATACCAGGCTCTTGGTGCTTGTTTCAAGCCATCAATCCTTTGTTGAGCTTGTAGACATGATCAGGATGGAATGCATCTTCAAAACCTGGAGGTTGACAGACATACACCTCTTCTTTGATTTTTCATACAAAAATGCACTCTTTATATCCATTTGAAACACCTTTATGTTGTGGTTAGCAGCAAAAGCTAAGAACAGGCGAATAGCTTCCAACCTTGCTACAGGAGCAAAAGTCTCATCATAGTCTATACCTTCTTCCTGTCTGTAGCCTTGAACCACGAGCCTTGCTTTGTTTTTTTACAACAATACCCATTTCATCAGTTTTGTTCTTGAAGACCCACTTTGTGCCAATTGGACTTACATCTTTTGGCAGTGGCACAAGCTCCCAAACTTGCTATCTTTTGAACTGAAGGAGTTCTTCTTGCATGGCCTCTACTCAACTGTTGTCTTTCAGTGCCTCTTGGTACTTGACTGGCTGTATGAGTGATAGAAAACCAGCAAAAAGACAAATATTTTGGGATTGGCTTCATGTGAGCACCCCAGATTTGATGTTGCCAATAACTTGATCTGCTGGATGGCTTTTGAGATAAATCAAATCACCTTGGTATGGAACAATAGCATTTTGAGGTGATGGCTGCAAATGTGTATCATCTGAGCTAACCTCTGCTGGTGAAATTGAAGTATCAGTCACTGATGAGAATGGTGGTGTGGTATTGGGGGTATAGAGGTAACATTATGATGATTTTGGTGCCCAGATGTAGGACTTTTATCAACAGATGTTTGATTTTGTGAACTGGCAGAGGTTTGAGGATCAACCAATGTTGACCCAGAAGTGGCAGAGTTTACACAAGAGGTTGTAGCACTTGATCCTCTATTTGAAGAATAGACTTTTGTTTGTAGAAGCACATAGTCATATCCTTGATCTTGATCTTCTTCAGATGATTGTGGTGTACCTGCATTGTCTAGCTTGATAGAAACATTAGCAAATGTGAATTTATCTAAATCAAAAAGCTCTGCAGGATTTGCTGGGATTTTCAATGATGATAGTTCATTGAACTTCACATTCAAAGTTTCTTCAACACACTTTGTCCTAGAGTTAAAAACTCTGTAGGCTTTGGCAGTGGTTGAGTATCCCATAAAATAACCACAATCAATTTTGGCTGCAAACATAGATATAGAATCTTTTAAGTTCAAAATGAAACATGGACAGCCAAAAATTTTAAAATATGAAATCAGAGGTTTGATTTTATACAAAATATCATAGGCAGTCTTTTAATGCCTGGGGTTAATCAAAACTCTGTTTGAACATAGCAAGCAGTGTTTACAGCCTCTGCCCAAAAGGACAGGGGTAAACCAAAATATGCTAGCATAGTTCTTGCTAATTCAATTAAGGTTCTATTTTCCTTTCAACCACCCCATTTTGTTCTGGAGTTCTTGACATGCTAGATTGTCTAACAATTCCTATTGACTCACAAAAAGCATCCAACTCCCTATTTTTAAACTCTGTTCCATTGTCACTTCTAAAGATTTTTACTGGAAGATCAAATTGCTTTTCTACTTATTTGACAAAGTTTTGCAAAATGCTTGCAATTTCATCCTTAGAATGAAGAAAGAAGGTCCATGTAAACCTAGAGAAATCAACTATCACTAGGCAATACCTTTTGTGTTTTAAGCTCATGATTTGCACTTGGCCAAATAAGTCCATGTGCAACAGTTGTAAACACTGGCTTGTTTTAGACTCTTCAATTGATTTGAAAGAACTTTTATGTTGTTTGCCTTTTAAACAGGAAACACAATGTTCATCACAGGAAAATTGCTTGTGAGGCAAGCCTCTTACAAGACTTTGTTTTGAGAGTGTGGTGATAGTTTTAAGATTTGTGTGTCTAAGTCTTCTATGCCGTAACTCAGTCTCTTTGCTAGAAGCAACTGAGAATATACATTCCCAGACATAGGATTATCTTTTAGCATATCTACCACATACACATTCCCACTTCTGTGTGTAGTGAGTTGTGCTTTGCTCTCAGCAATGATTTGATCAATCCTTTTAACAACCTCTGGTCCCACAATTTGACAAGTTTTCTTAGTGAAGAAGGATCTATATCCTCTGTCACTCATTTGTGAGACACTCAGCAGATTAAATTTCAGATTGTCAATCAAATTCACATTTTCAAACTTGAGTTTACCAACCAGAACCGATCCAGACCCTAAAACCTTTCCCTTTGAGTTATTACCAAAAGATATATCACCCCCCATGAGCCATGAAGTCCTTGAGAAGGGCTCTACATCCTGTCACGTGCCTGGAACCTCCACTATCTACATACCATAAGCTATCAAGGCAAGTAGAGGGTCCCTGCACATTTAAGTAAATAGATCAGTTAAGATTGGTCTCCAAAGCCAAAATGGCTCTGGATGGGGTCACAGATGGTCCAGCCTCAAGTCTAGGACAATGGTCAGTGGTTTTGAAATTTTCTTGTAACATCTGCTCTTGACCATTACCTATCAGATGATTGTATCCATAAGGGTGCCTGTTTACTATTTGCTTTGAAGGCTTTTTGTAGCCTTTATAAGCATGAGGAACCTTTTTATAAGTAGGTTGGCCATACCCTCTTGGAAATGAGTTTGAGGGTGGGACATCTGTCACTTGCACCTCTCTTTGAACAGAGTTTTTGGTTAAGGCTTTTGTAACAGATGTTTCAATTGGTTCAAAACTCTGCTTGGATTTATTTCCAATAGAACTTGAACTTTCTCTTTCAAGTGCTTTTGCCTTGATCTCTTTTACCTTTTGTTCATAGTTTTTGAGATACGCACACTGTTGAGTTGAGTGATTTGTTTTGCTGCAGATGGTGCATTTTGAAGAGTTTTTGATAACACAAGTTTTGGTAATGTCATAGGCTTTTAAAAGAAAACAATCTGCAGCCACATGATTTCTTTTTTCACAAAATTCACAAAACAATTTTTTAATCTTTACTCTTCTTTTCCTATCAGACTTTTTCTCAGCAGTGGTTGTAACCTCTGCTGGCACATCTTTGATAGGGATCACCAGTGCTTTTGGGGCTTTAATACCATTAGTGGTTGTGAAGGCCATTGGCTTAAAGTTCTCTAAGATATCACATTCATCTGACCAGGTTGGTTTAAACCGATATTTTTCAATTTCTTTATCTTTTGTTGAAACCTCTGGTTTTTCCAAAACAATTTTGTTTCCAGCTTTATCTGTTATTTTTATCTCTTCACCAGCCAAATTTGTAGGGACAACTTCAACCAACTCAAATCAATTTCAGCAACATTTTTCTCATTTTGGTCATAGGCTCTAAAACCTACACCAAACTTGATGTTGCTCTTGATCTGAGCATCAAACATAATTTCATAACCTTTGCAGGACTCAACCCATTTTTCACAAGTGATTTGGGTTTCTTCTAACTCCATTTTACAAACTTGGTATTTTTCTACCATAGTTTGGAGTTGGTCCTTGGTTATGCTTGATTCATGTCTTAGGCTACTCATTTCAGAATCTTTTTCACTTAATTGATTTTAACTCTTTAATCAGTTTTTCAAAATAAAGTTCATCTTCTAAAATTTTGTTTCCCAGGTTTTCATTCACCTTTTTGATTTTGCAAAAGCAATGATGCATTTGTCAGAACCTAGATCTTTAAGGATCTGAGGTGATACCTTTGTAGCAGCCATAAGAGCACAATCACACTCATCTTCACACACATCAATGTTCCATGGGTCAGTAGGAGAGTTCTTTTCCTTATCAGCAGCATTTTCTATTTCTTCACTTGAAACCACAGTTTAATCATAAACTTGAACTTCATCAGATTTTGACACTATCTCCACAGATTCAACACCTTCAGCAATTGTCTCTAAGGCCAATAAACAAAATTCTTTTTCAACATCATTTTTGGCTATCAAAGCAAAGTTTTCATCAGTCAAATCCTCAGGCAAACTGCTCCAGTCAACATAACTTTGTGTGAAAAAGCTTTGTTGACCAACCTCTGCTTGACTAGCAGTGGTTTGAGCAGGTTGTGTAACAATGGGTGCTTGTTGAACAAGCACTTGAGGATGCAATGGTGCCTGAACATATTGAATTTGTGGAGTAGTGGATTGAACATAATTCACTGGAACAGTGGTAGCAGGATGTGCAAAGTGGGCAGTGTTTTGAACATGTTGAGCAGGGGCATATTGTGAATAATGAGCAGTGTTTTGTGTGTGCTAAGGTCTAGGGCCAAGATGAGTCACTATTGGTCCAGAATTTTGAGACCTACATTCTCTGGCAAAGTGTCCTAGCCTATTACACTTATAACACTTGACTTTTGATTTATCCAGCCCAACCTTCAACCCCCATGCAAACCTGGGAATTTTCTACCAGTTCTTTTATAAAATTTACTAGCCCTAACACTCAATAGGGCCAGTTGGTGCAAAATATCCATTTCCTCAAGATCAGAAGGTTCAATGTGTTGTAAATCATTCAGCTCAAAGGATAGATTGTCAGAGGTTTGGCTTTCCCCACTAGCAGTAAAAGCATAGTTGGGTGCATATGTTTCAGATCCAAAGTTCCGACCATATGTAATATCTATATAGCGATCATAACTTTGGTCCTTACTACTACCAGAACCCTCTTCTTGGCCAAAAAGAGCTGTATTACCCAATGAGTAATCATCAGTCATTTTGCCAGAATCTTGCAACTTCTTTTTCTGGTTTGACTCTCTCTCATAAGTTAGGAGTATCCCATGAAGTTGTGTCAACGACATTTCTTTAAACCCAACAGATTTTCGCGTTACATAAGCTACTGTCGCCCACTTATCTGGTAACGATCTAAGGAAACGACTATTGACAGTCGAATTAGGAAAAACCACGTTAACCAGTCTAAGTTCACTGATGAGACAGCTGTAACGTTAAAATTGTTGTGTTAGAGACTCTCCTTTCAAGTGACAAAACGTTTCATACTGCTGATTTAGAACTTCTCTATTACTTTCTATCACTTCCTCAGTCCCACCAAATTACTCCTTAAGTGCATCCCATACCTCCTTTGCACTATTGCAATGGAGTAGACAAGCATAAATTTCATTGGGTAAGGCCGAAGCAACTATGCTAAATGCCTTGGCATCCAATTCAATTTTCTGGAAATCTTGCTTCGAAAAGTTTTCAGGCATTTTTGGAACTTGCTTGGTTGGATCCTCTATGCTTGAAACCATTGGAACGTGAGGTCCATAAGCAACAGATCTCCAGCAACCGGTGTTTTGCTGAGCAAGGATGTGAACCATCCGTCGTTGCCAAATGAAATATTCATTTCTTTTGAGCATCGGCGGTTTGAACAAGGAACCATAATTGGCATCCTGTGTGTTTTGAGACATTTTCAGTTGATTTTTTCACAGATTTTTTTTAAAAACTTTGAATGTAATAAAACTCTGAATATCAAGCTAAAAACAACCAAACTGATTAGCAAGAGAGCTGATCTGTTCGAACCAAATCGATTGTTAGATCGAATTTGATGAATCAAGCTCTGATACCAATTGTTAGGATCTGAGTTTAAATTACTTGTAGTTTTTGTTTTAAAAATGGAAAATGATTGAATTAAAAGAGATTTTCAGCGGAATAAGATGGAAAACTTTTACTACAAATTGTCGTTTGTTTTCATCATCATTATGCTTTCAAGTTAATTAACTTTCATGTGATTCACAAACTCCCCCTCAGACTTTGCAATTACAGTTTGGTAATGAGAAAATGCTGAGAAGATGATATGCGAAAGTTGATATTTTAAGAGACAAGTTTAAAGGTTAAAGGAGTTGCCTATTTATACTAACTATCTAACCTCTGAGCATATTTGATGACGTCAGGGTTGATAGTGACAGGAAACAATATGTAACTAACTCTAAACACTGCTTATACTAACTATCAGTGCTTGGCACTGTTAGATTGATTAACTAAGCTAATGACTAAACTCTGATTCCTATCCTCTGTCCTTGTTAACTCTGGCAGACCTTGAAGCTTTGTGAAGGCAGATGATAGGATGAGCAGTCTTTATGGAAAGCAGTGTAAGTACATCAGAGGATGTAACCTCTGATAGTTGATCCAAAGCTCGGATAGTGTTGTTTGGCTTTATATCATCTGTTCCTTTCATAGGGTTCAACCCCAACACTTCCTCCTTTTTGAAGTGCCAATATCTTCTTTTTCCATCTACTTAGCCTGTTCTTCTTCAATTAGTCTGGAAGCTTTGCTTTCGAGTACATTTGATGGTTTTGCTTGTGATGAAGGCTGCAACTTTCTCATATTTCATTCTCTCCCATTTTTGGCATCATCTTCTACTTCTTCTTGACATACCGTTGGAGGGGCAGAGCCAGTGGTTTGTAAAAGATGGTCTATGATGGCCTTAATATCAGCTTGTGTAACCGTGTATCTGGCCTCAACCATATTTCTTATTAACTCCATGTGGGAGTTGTGATTTATATCAGCCAAATTCCTTTGAGCTTGGATGATTGGTTGCACTGATTTCCATAGCTCATTGGCAATTTTCTGAGTGGAAGGTTGACTTTCAGAATTTTTCAACAGTTGCTTCATCATGCTTTTCATTTCCCCCATTGAGGATTCCATAGACGTAATTATCTCCGTCAAATCCTTGTATTTTAATTCATCACCTAACTTAATAGGATCATTTGAATTCCTACCAGAGGTAGTTGTATTTGGTTCCATAATAGGAGAAGACTCCAAATTATCAGAACCAAATGCCCTTTTTGTCACACCCCAACCGATGGCAGAATCATCGGGGCGCGGCACTAAGCGAACCAGATTGTCTCATGAGAAATTCCATAACAGTATTCAAGTGATCATATTTAAACGTCAAAATCCCATACTTTCAACGTACAATCCTCAATTAACATTACGAAATATCGAGATTCTCATAACACAAATTCCAGTTTAATAATTTCTAGATTTATTACAAGCGTTTCTAATAGCAAAAACCTAAACTACGCGTCCAAAGCATAATCCTCAACCTGCCACATATGTTAAAATAAAACGTCAATACTATTAAGTAAAGGTGAGCATACAAGTTTTGTGTACATATTAGATATAAAAACGTTTAGCATACACCATGACATACGTAAGAGTTGTGAACTATGTAACTACCAGATTCAAGTAAACCAAGAAACCGCGATTGAGCGAGGCATGAGAACAAGTGTCCACATCCTAAAGAGAAAATAAATGCGAAATAAAAATGCGAGCCTTAACAACCCCGGTTCTTCGGGTGGCGGGTCAACCTCTAGTATACTATCATGTTAAGGGTAGCGTACAAGCAATCAAGCAATAGATACAATTCAGCAGATTTCACATATAGTCATGTAATTCAGCGGGTTACGAATAAGCATTTTAGAGTTGTGTGATGTGTTTTGATATACGAACATATGTGACACCCAAAAGTGCGTTTAAGCGTAAAAGGGTTCAAGTATACTCAAAGTGGGTGCGTTTTTGGAGAGATTCGGGATCGAGAGGAGTTGCGGAGAGTGCCGGATCATCCTGTAAGCGAACAGAAGTGCATAAGTCTTCCGAATTGCTGAAACGGTTAACGGGTGAATGGGTAGTAGACAAGTTCGGGCGAACTTGTACTTGGAAGTACAAGTTCAGCGAACTTGTATGCCTGACTTACTGAACACCTGCAGCAGCATCACCTATAATGTTCTCAACTGGGTGATCTCTGTTTGCTCATGTAGTAGCAATGGCGTCAACTTCTAAATTGTCACCTAGATTGGATCCAACCCCCCCAAAATATTCTGATTTGCAAACGGATTAGTGAAATCCTCCCCCTGAATAGGTTCAGACTCACTATCGCTTGAATCTTGTGCAGCAACATTAGAGGAAGATTCTGGAGCATCTGTCATCGATATACTCGATCTCGGCATAAAGTCACCCTCTTCATCCTCACAAATCACTGTTTGGATCAAATGAGACTCATTCGCATTGGAAAACTCAGGAATATTAAATGATTTAAATACACTATCATAATCATATAATATAGCAGGACCACTCGTTGATTGTTGAGGCGTATAAGAAGTGATTTCAATATTAAACACGACCTCAGTTTTACTAGTTTTTAGATTAAAAACCCTTTTACTCGGTATTCAAGGTACATAACCTAGAAAGTAGCCCTCCTCAGCTACCTCACCGAATTTTTGTTTATCGTTTTTCTTCACAATTGTGCAGGGTAACCCAAATGGTTCAAAGCCTTTCAAATTTGGTTTCTTGTTAAACATAACTTCATAACATGATTTGTTAAAAGGTTTAACAGTTAAAACTTTATTTAGGACATAACAAGCTGTGTTCGCAGCTTCTCCCCAGAAAAGAACTAGAAGCTTGGAATCAGACAACATAGTCCTAGCTGCTTCAATCAACGTCCTGTTCTTCCTCTCAACGACTCCATTATGTTGAGGTGTATAAGGAGCAAAGTATTGATGCTCAGTTCCATTACGTAGACAATAGAGATTCAAAATCCGATTCTTGAACTCCGTGCCATTATCACTCCTTATCCTCTTGATGCGTGCTTCATGGACATACTCTAATTTTGTAAAAAGATCGATCAGCTACTAAGTTATCTCATCTTTTGTACCCAAAAAGAAAATCCATGAATAACGTAAGTAATCATCTGTGATAACTAAACAATAGTACTTTCCACGTATGCTCCTTACTTTCACTGGACCGAATAAATCCATGTGAAGTAATTCATAAGGGGCATCTATGGAATTTTTTGTTTTAGATTTGTGAGGTTTCTTGTGTTTTATTCCCTTTTGACATGGAAGACATTTATCTTCCACGTGAAACCTCTGCACTGGAACCCCTTACAATAAACCATTTTTAATTATGTAATTCATTTTTTGGTAGTGGATATGGGCCATGCGCCTGTGCCACAACATTGAATCTGGCTTAGATGCTTTAGACAATAGACATGCCAAAACTGTTGAAGAATCCTTTGCACCCATGTCCATGACATAATTGTCATTCCTCCTTGGAGCTCTCATTACGATCCAATCATCCGATATTACCAAACCCGGTTTCAACACCAAAGCTTCAGACTTAGTAAAATGGAGCGAGTGACCCTTGTCGCACACTTGTGACACGCTCATCAGGTTTGCTTCAGCTGCTTGACATAGTTCACTTTGTCAGTGTGATCCTCCCGTTGGTCACTTTCCCTAGACCTGTAATGTGACCTTTTGCACCCGCAAAATTCACGTAACTAGTATCTATGTTTTCAAACTCAGTCAACAATCTCGCATCCCCCATCATGTGCCTAGAACAGCCACTATCAACATACCACAAGTTGATAATCCTCCTTAGTAGCTCCTGCACAAACCAACATAAATTAGTTAGATTGGGGGATCCAAGCCTTAATGGTCTTGGGTCTTCCAAATTCATCAACTATCTTAACATCCATCCAGTATTCATCATTCCTGACTGGAGTCTTGGATCTAGGACATGTTGATGGAAATGGGGTTTGATTTCCACGAGGTATCTGGTCTTGAGGTCTCCTAAATAAGTTTGGACTTTGTGACCTTTGCAAATTTTGGTTTTGAGACCTTGATTGATTCCAAGAATTTTGATTGTGATAATTTCGAAAGCCATTGTTATAAAAATTTCGAACACCAACATTCTGGTATCGATTTTGATATTGACCTTGACTCCTGAAATTACTTGATTTACTATTAATGTTATTCATTCTTGGTGAACTACTTCGAGGTCTCTAATATCTTCCTGATGTAGATTCAGGCTGAAACCTTTGTTGATTTCTTTAAGAACAAGGAACTTGCTGAGTTCCTGTTTCAGCCCTACCTACACCAACAACAACACCCTCTTGTGCTTAGGAGCAGTTATCTTTGGTGGGTTCGACACTTTCTACTCACCATCACTAGTCTTCTCTGGTGATTTTCCTCTCTTTTTTTCCCTCACTTATGCTTCACTCTTTTTGTTAGGACAGCAGCTTGCTGCATATCCTTTGGTGTGACATTTGAAGCATGATCTTTTTGCCGAAGACTTCTTAACAGAAGTCTCTGGTTTAGACCCATTAGATAATGATGATGATGCCTTAGAAGGATTTTATTTAGTTTTCTCAATTTCAGATTTCTTTTTGTTTTTATTTTTAGCAAACTGCACATTTGATTCTTTTTCAACAACAATGGTTTCAACTTTCATATCACTCCCTTTAACAAAATCAATCTTCTTAAAAAGTTTGCTTTTTATTCTTAGGGTGTGCATTCTTTGTTTTCAAAACCGGTTCCCTGTTATTATCCTTCTTGACACTAACATCATCATATTGAGACACACCACTCTTTTCTGATGTGGAACAACTAGGTGTGGTCGTACCAAAATCTGTTAACTCCTCTTCATCTGGCAAGAACGTATAATCATGACCAAGAGGTGGTGGAACTTCATCGAAGCCCTGGAAGCCCACACTTTTTTTGTCATTAGTTTTCTTCAAGCGATTGATCATGTGTTTCATTACAAAAGAGGAATCTCCGAATTGACTAAGTTTCTTTTCAAGTTCAACAATTTTTAGTTGTGCTTCAGACAACTCTTTGCATTTTTCAGAAATCTCTTTTGTTTTCTCACTCATTGTATCATGAGCCAAGTCGATAATTTGAAGTTTTTCATTTAATTTATAGGTAAAATGTTAATTTCTTCTTCATAACCTTTAATTTTCTTCAAATATAAAGACTCATTGCTTTTACATAAAAATGTTTCTTTTAAGCTCGAGAGTTCATTACCAGACTTTGATTTTGTTTGGTCAACCTGTAAACTTCACATTGCAATTCACGACATTTTAAACAGACAGAACTAACAGGGTTAGAATGTACCTCTCCTGTTGATTTGCTTAGATCAGCCATGAAAGCAGCAAAATCTGCAGCCATCTTCTTATCTGCAACATCCTTTTCTTCATCCGACTGTACACTGTCAGCTTTATCTTTAGTTGTCTGATCAGCATCAACCTTTTCAGCTACAGTGTCCTGCTCTACCTCAGCATCATCCTTCACTTCTGCATCATCAACTGGGGTTATTTCAGCCATGAACGCCCGTGTGACATTGTCATACGAACCCTCACGTGTAGTAGAAATCAATGTTCTTGAGTTGTTGTTCTTAGATGCATTTCTGTTGCTTGAACCTTGACGTAGAGAATCTTGAAATGTGGAATTAGGACGGGAATCTGGCTTTGGTTTTGACATTCCCTAGGAAAGTGTCCACTGTTCTGACAGTTATAACACCTAACTTTGGACTTGTCAAATCCAACATTCTTTCCAACGAACTTTCTCCCTGTCCTATTCATGAATCTCTTAACTCTTCTAGAGATCATGGCCATCTGCCATTGTAGATCCATTTCCTCTAAGTCATCAGGATCAATCTGATCATAATCTTCATCAAACGTAGCTGGATCAGATATTCGTCCCTGAATGTAGTTCTCATATGAAGCAACAAAATATGCAAGCAGGGCGAGATGTTCTTCAGCAGCTTTGACACTCAGAGGCATAGACTTATTACTACTGTTACTTTTACTGGATTGTTGTTTCCTTGACCATGCCGATCCTCCTGAAGCAGCAACAAAACACAGTTCACCATCAGCATCAGTCACAACCTGGTCATTTTCACAAGAGAGAAACGCAGTTGCTAAATCATTTGAAGCGTTGTGGGTGGAAGAAGACGGAATGCCTTTATAAACTCTCGGATCTTGAACCTCCTTCTTCTTCTTCTTCATATTGAGCTCGTACGCTCTCAGCTTCCCAACAACCTCTTCTAAATCTTTAGTCTCGTAATCAGCTTCACCCTTATTCATGAGAGTGTAAATATCCCACTTTCCAGGCAAAGCATCAAGCAACTTGTCATTAATATGTGTGTCAGTGTATCCCTCTATATCATAATTATCTATCTCAGTCATGAGATGAGAGAATCTTATGATGATATCTTCTAGGGACTCATTTCTCATGTATTTAAAGACTGCAAACTGTGTCTTCAGCAGGTCAACCTTGTTTTTCTTTACATCAGCATTACCTTCATATCTCTTCTCTAATGCATCCCACATCTCCCTTGTAGTAGTGTATCTCTTAAATGTATGTTTAATCCCATCAGGTAATGACATCTTGATAGTAGCTAAGGCTCTCTTCTCAGCTTCATCCTTTTTTTCTGCTCAACATCCATATTAGCAAATGTTGTGATTCGTTGCCTGCCTTAAAAATCATGAGTTGGGTTGACATCCCATCTTGAATACAAAGCCACATCCGTGTGTCCTGATATTTTATAAAGGACTAGAAACTGTCCTTCCATGTAAGGTAATTCTCTACCTTCATCATCTTTGACGGTTTGTTCGTAGTGCCAACTTCATGTTCCATCCTCAACAACTCATTCAGATTTGACATATTCGACATTTTTAATTCAACCGACTTGTTAAAAATGATAAATATTTTTCGAAACTAGTTTTTACTAAAATGTATCGTTAGACTCGTCCTCATGTATACGAATTCAATGATATAAATTGTCCAAAACCTATTTCAGAATTTGTGTACCTTTTTTTATCCTAAAAACAAAGGAATCTAATGGTGCAATATGTTTACTAAGATTGTTCACAGAACTAATTCTGCACACAAATGCGTTTAAAACCGAATACGTCAGCAGGTTAAGCTTTCACCTTTTGAGATAAGTGATAAATTCGGAAAACGTGAAGCCAATTAAGTTCAGAATTCAATAACTTAACAAATCCGGAATACTAGCTCAATCATCAAATTCAAAATATCACAAATTCGGATAAGTCTTGAGTCTGGATAACCCTTAAGTTTAGATTGGTTATACCATGGTTAAATTCAGACTACTCGCTCAAATTCGGACAACTTTCAACTTTTCTATATATCAATCTTGAACCGTACAATAAGAGCAAATGCTCTGATATCGATTGTAGGTCCCTATCCCGTGGATCATAACGAGATTAACACTCAATCAAGTGTACGGAATCCCCTTGATAGATCACACAGACACATAAACAAAATATAGATGAAGAACACAAACAAATACTTTAACCGCTCTTCTATGATTATCAAACACAATTGTTTTACAATCACTCAAGATCACAAGAAACTCACAACCACTCTCTATATATTTTCTCACAAAAACTCCCTGTAACTTCTCTCTGTAGTGTCTCTCAAAATGTCTAACCTAAAACCCTAATGCAAGCATTGTTTATATAACACAACCTTGCAACTGGGCTAGGCCCACGTACATTATAGCATAAACTCGGACCTGATACAAATGACAAGCTCGGACGAAAACATTTGCTAGGAAAACTCGAACTCGTATTATCTCACATATCTGGATTCCATGTTTGCTTCACAAATTCGGATTCCTTGTTCTCACATAAACTCGGACTCCTTTCATCTTCATAAACTTGGACATCCCTGCTTTACACAAGTTCGGACTTCTAGATATATGATAAACTCGGAAACTACTTGTGATATCAAACTCGGAATTGAGGTCTTCATGTCCAAGTCTTGTATAATATTCAAAGACCAAACCGAAGCTGTTGTCACATAACATGCACCAACAGAAAACATGTTGACTTTTATCTACAGTGGTTGGACTTTTGTCAACAGAGGTTAGATTTGATGAGCTGGCAGAGGATTGAGGATCAATAACAGTTGATGAAGCAGTGGTAGAGTTTTCACAGTTGTTAGTAACATCTGTTGTTCTGGTGGTGGAACTGACTTGTATTGTGGAATCACAATGCCATATCCATTTTCTTGAGGCAAAGATTGTGATGTACCAGCAGTGTTAGTCTTGATAGACACATCTTCAAATGTAAATTTGTCTAAGTCAAATAATTCATCTGGATTTACTGGGATTTTCAATGAAGAAAGTTCATTGAACTTTACATTCAGGGTCTCTTCCACACACCTAGTCCTTGAATTAAAGACTCTGTAGGCTTTAGCAGTGGTTGAGTATCCTAAAATATAACCACAATCTACTTTGGCTGCAAATTTTTAGATTGAATCTTTTAAATTTAGAATGATGCAGGGGTAGCCAAAGATTTTGAAATATGAGATTAGTGGTTTGATCTTGTACAGAATCTCATAAGTAGTCTTTTGATGTCTGTGGTTAATAAAAGCTCTGTTCTGCACATAGCAAGCAGTGTTTACAGCCTCTGGCCAAAAAGACAAGCGTAAACTAGAATCTGCAAGCATAGTTCTGGTAACTTCAATTAAAGTTCCATTTTCCCTTTCAACCACCCCATTTTGTTCTGGTGTCATTGAGATGTTATATTGTCTAACAATCCCTTTTGACAAACATAAATAATCTAACTCCCTATTTTTGAATTCTGATCAAATTGCTTTTTAACTTGTTTAACATAATTTTGCAAAATGCCTGCAGTTTCATCTTTGGAGTGCAGGAAAAAGGTCCATGTAAACCGTGAAAAATCATCAACTATTACTAGACAGTATCTTTTCTGTTTAAGACTCATGTTTTTTACAGGGCCAAACAAGTCCATATGCAGCATTTGCAAACACTAGCTTGTTTTGGACTCTTCAATTGATTTGTATGAACTTTTATGTTGTTTTCCTTTTAAACAGGAAACACAATTTTCATCACAAGTGAATTGTTTTGAGGGTAAACATCTGACAAGATTTTGTTTGGAGAGTGTGGTGATAATCTTAAGATTTGTATGACCAAGTCTTCTATGCCAAAGTTTTGTCTCTTTGTTTGAAGCAACTGAGAACAGACATGCATTTGACATTGGATTATCCTTCAACATATCAACCACATACACATCGCCACTCCTATGAGCAACAAGTTGTGCTTTACTCTCAGCTATGGTTTGATCAATCTTTTTAACCACTTCTGGTCCAAAAATCTTACAAGTTTTCTTAGTAAAGAATGACCCATGGTCTTTGTCACTCATTTGTGGAACGCTAAGAAGATTAAACTTCGGATTATCAATAAGATTGACATGTTCAAATTTGAGTTCCCTGCCTGGACAGTCCCTGACCTCAACACCTTCCCTTTTGAATTGTTACCAAAAGATATATCACCCCGTCAATGTGCCATAAAATCTTTGAGAAGGGCTCTACATCCTGTCATGTGCTTGGAACCTCCACTATCTACATACCATAAACTATCAAGGCAAGTAGAAGCTCCCTGCACATCAGTAAACAATTAGTTTAGGTTAGTTTCCAAAGCCAAAATGGCTTTGGATGGGGTCACAGGCAATCTAGCCTCAAATTCAGAAGAATGGACAGTGTTTTGAACAAATTTCTGTAACCACTGTTGTGAACCATTTCCTATTAAGAGCTCATATCCATGAGGATGCCTATTAACTCTTGGTTTTGATGGTCTTTTATAGACCTCGTAACCAAGGGGACACTTTTATAAGCAGGTTGGAGCATCTGTTACCTAGACCTCTCTAGGAGCAGAGGTTACATTCAATTTCTTGGTAAAAGATGTTTGAATAGGCTCAAAGGTCTGTTTGGATTTTCCTTTTGAAGTACTAATCCTGGACTCTCTAGTGCTTTAGATTTATACTCATTTCTTTTGATATCAAAATTTTTGAGATAAACACACTCTTGAATTTTATGATTTGTTCTTCCACATATGGTGCAGTTTTGTGAGTCATGTATCACACTTGTTTTGTTAATATTATAAGCTTTTAGAAGAAAACAACTTTTGGTAATATGATTCTTCTTTTCACAAAAATCACAAAATAGGTTTTTGATTTTCTCTTTCTTTTTCCCTTTTTCTAACTTTTTGTCAGCAAAGTTTATAATCCCTTCTAGAAAAATCTTTCAGGGGTATGATTTTAACTTTGGGTGCTTTGATCCCATCAGTGGTTTTGAAATCTATTGGCTTGAAGTTTTCAAGAATGTCACACTCATCAGACCATGTAGGTTTAGTCATGAACATCAGACTCATCAGACTTAGATACCACTTCCTCAGTTTCAATACCCTCAACTATTTTATCTAGTGCCATAAAGCAAAAATCATTTTGTTTCTTGCCAGTTTTGGCAACTAAAGAAAAATTTTCATCAGTTAGTTCCTCATGCAAGCTACCCCAATCAACAAAACCCTGAGTAAAGAAGCTCTGTTGATTAACTTCTGTCAGAGCAGTGGTTTGAGTAACTTGTGGTGTAGGTTGCATTTGAACCTGAGGAGCTTGGTCTTGAACATATTGAATATGTGGAATAGTGGTTTAAACATATTGCATAGGAAGAGTGGTAGCAGGGTGTGCAAAGTGAGCAGTGTTTTGCATATGAGGAGCATGGGTATATTGGGAATAATGGACAATTCTTTGAGTGTTTTGAGGTCTAGGGCTAGGATGTGTGATGATTGTTCCAGTTGATTAAGACCTGCATTCTCTAGCAAAGTGTCCTAGCCTATTACACTTAAAACATTTGATTTTTGACTTATCCAACCAACCTTTTAGCCCCCCATGCAACTCTGGGAACTTTCTACCAGTTCTCTTGTAATACTTGCTAGCTCTAACACTCAATAAAGCAAGCTGGTGTAAAATCCATCTCTTCTAAATCTGAAGGGTCGAAATGTTGAAGGTCATTCAACTTAAGTGATAAATTATTAGAAGTTTGGCTTTCCCCATTGCAGCAAATGCATAAGTAGGTGTGTACGAGTTGAAATTACCCCTAGAGGTTATATCAATGAAATGATCATAACTCTGATCCTTACAATTGCCAGTGGCTTCTTCTTGGCCAAGGAGTATCGTTCTACCGAATCCATAGTCATCAGCAACCTTGCCTGATTCTTGTAGCTTCTTTTTCTAGTTCAGCTCTCTGTCATAAGTGAGGAGCCTACCATGAAGCTCTGTTAGACTCATTTCTTTAAACCCAACTGAATTTCGAGTTACAAAAGCTAAAGTGTCCCACTTGTCTAGTAATGATATAAGAAAATGACTATTTAAAGTCGAATTTGCAAACTCAACATTAACCAGTTTTAGCTCACTAATGAGACAACTAAATCTTTCAAACTGTTGGGTTAATGACTCTCCTTTGACATGACAAAATGTTTCGTATTGTTCGTTTAAAAGTTCTCTATTATTTTCAATTACTTCCCCAGTTCCACCGAATTTCTCTTTCAAGGTATCCCATAACTCCTTTGCACTGTTGCAATGCAACATGCCAACATAGATTTCATTGGGCAAAGTTGAAGCAACGATGCTAAAAGCCTTTGCATCTAGTTCAGTTTTTTGAAAATCTTGCTCGGAATAATTTTAAGGATTTTTAGGCACTTGAGTTTTTGGTTCCTCAACACTTGGGACCATTAGAACATGAGAGTTGTTTACAAACATATTTTGTTTAAAAATTTGAAATGTAAATAAACTATGTTTTCCAATACAAACGAACAAACGAATTAGTAATGAGAGCTGATCAGTTCAAATCAAATTGATTGTTAAATCAAATTCGATTGACCAAGCTCTGATACCAATTGTTAGGATCTGAGTTTGAATTCTCTTAAAAGTTTGTAGAATGAAAGTAATGAATGATGATAAATCAGATGTAAATGCAGCGAAATGATAAACTTTGATTCACAACAATTGAGAGATTGTTTTCAGTATCATGCTTTTGTAACTATAATCACATATGCATGTAATTTCCAATATCCCCCTCAGCCTAAGATCACTGATTGGTTCGTACAGAATCTAAGAAGAAAGATTGATTGATAAAGTAATGGAAGTGATCAAATAGAACAGTACATGCACTGTTCTATTTATAGTGTAATCCTAACAACTGAGCATCTTATGATAATGTCACTATGAAAGTGATATCAAACAACTACAACTAACTACAACATCTGCTAGCTAATCACTATTACAATAAAATATAATATAAGAACTATTAGTAACAACTTCTAGGAGATCCACTGTTGGTCTTCAGCAGAGCTTTGTCATCTCAGTGTTTCTTCATTAGTGCTTGGCTTCAGCAGACCTTTCCAGGAGAGCTTTAGTATCAACAGATCTTTGACTTTAGTCTTTATCAGAGGTATCTAGCAGATGGTAGATTATTATAAAGGATCAGAGGTTATATGATGTTTTAGCTTTTCTATCATCTTTTCTTTTGTAGGGTTCAATATCCAACACTCCCACCTTTGGTCAAAAAGGTTGGAAAAAGGCCTGACATTGCTGCACTAAAAAAGGTAGGACAAGAAGAGATTGCTAAAGCAGTAGAAAAAGAAAAGATGAGAGACATAATGGAAGCTAATATGCAGATAGTAGTGTAGGGGATTATTGAAATGAAGAAATCTAAGATAATCAAGGTTCTTCAACAGAGGTTCCAGAAAGCACTGGAACAACCACTATCCAAACCATTGTCTCATCAATCTAAACACCTGCTATTCAAACTACAGCTCCTATATCTCAAACCACTACTGCCATTACAAAAGTGACAACAAATGTTACAACCACACTACTACTACTACCATCACCACCACCACCACATAAGTCCCCTAAAGGACTTCTTATTCACAAAAGAAACCAACAATAGTCCTTCCACAACCACCAACACTTCAAACCAGAACCATGAGAACAAAATTCATTGTCCAAGATAATGATGAAGAAACTCCTGATGCATCACCTGTTAAAACCACAACTACCATAACATTATCCATTACATCTCAACCATCTACCACAACAACGATAACTCTCACCATTACATCTTCACCTACAAAGCCACCCACCAACATACTTGACCCACTAGAGTTAGAAATTATATTAAAAGAGATACGATCTTTCTACTCTACAACTGACATCAGCCACCTTACCTTTCCATCCCTAAGAAGATATTCAAAGCCTAAAACTATACAAGAGTACCTGAATTTAAAAAGCATACAAGCTGAAAGAATAGTTGCTTTCAAAAGTAAAGGCAAAAGTGATAAGGAGGCATATCAAATGCTGCCTGAAGAATTCACAAAAGTAAATAGACTAGAAGACTTTGCCAAAGATATCAACAAAAAGGCTTCACAATGTCCAATAAACAAACCTGAGCCAGTAAGAGCTTTAAGGGGAAATTATTTGGAATTCATAATGAAGAACAAGCCTTACATAGCTACAAGGGCACAACTCTCTGGTTGGACTACAAAAGCCCTTCTGGAAGAAATTGCAACGATTGAGAAGTTAAAGCTCAATCCAGATATCAAGCCTACTCTTCCAAACTGGAAAGCGGGTAAAAAGGCTGTTGGCCAAAAAAAAAGAGATGGTGGCAACAAATTTTGGGTCTATGTAGGCAATGGCAAGATGGGTTGAGCCAACAATCGAAGACAACTAAAAGAAGTTGAAGAACTAAGAGTTTTAGATCCCTGAGTCCCCAAAAAGCCAAACTATGAAGACATTAAAGTTCCCATATGCACTCTTGTTAACCCTTCTGAACTTCCCACTGCAAAGAATGTATCCTCAGTTGTTAGAAACTACCTTAAAAGGAAAAAGGAGATGTCTGCAGAAGATCTACAAAGATATGAAGATGATATAAGGAAGGAAGGGATTAGAAATGAACTTATGTATGGGCATCCAGATGCTAAACTAGAGGACCTGCTTGGAAAAATCTTAGGAAAACAAATCTCGTCACCTTTCCCAATAAAATCGGTCCCAATAAATCCATGAGTCTCCGAAATTCGAAATGGTCTGCAGATTGAGAAAGCCATGAATTGACAATAGTCAGGGCAAATCGATAAGTGAAAAAGACTCCAATGAATCGTGTCATGAGCCTGAAAATTGAAGATGTGCAAGATCTATTGGATCTTCCACTTGAAGGGATGCAGATGACTCTCTCTCTCTCTCTCTAAGAGATTTGAAAAGACCTTCAAAGCACAAATCAAAGAGAAGATGAAGAGGAATAAAAATTGTATAATAAACATCATTTTTGGCATCATTTGTTCTAAGGGGAGATTGTTGGACCTACAAAAGAACATATGATATTCAAAAGCCAAAACATGATCAAGTGATCAAGAAATAAATAAAAGTTTGAACCAGATTCACCCCAAAGATAGTGAATCTTGAACACCTAAATCAGTGCATCTGTTGAAGACAAGCTAACATCTGTTCAAAGCCTTGGAAACGTTGTTCATGAAGAAATAAGGTTTGTTCATGCCTAAAGTCTGTTGAAGCAAATGTCTGATGAAGAAGACCAAACAACTGTCTAGCCGAATAGATGTTTGGATCAAAGCAATAGAGGATAGCCTAAACAGATGTTTCCCAATGTAATAATACTTGTTTTGTATCCGTGTTTAGGATAGTTAGATCAAATGTTTGATTTGCACAGATATTTGAAACATCTGTGGAATCTTTTCTGTTAAGAATGTTAAATGTCACTATTAGGGTGATATCAGCCAATCACAAACAGAGCTTTCATACATAGTATAAATAGGTCTCACCTATTAGAGATCTACTTATCGCTACACATAAGCTTTTCTTTTGTATGAACATAATTCTATAGTGATCAGTCTGAGGGGGAGTCTGTAGAGTCAACCTTTGTGTTAAACTTTTGTCATCATTTGATTATCTAATGAAAAACAAATGTTGGTGATGATTTTTCGTTTGTGATTAATTATCTTTATTTACAATACACAATTGTTTTAAGCTTAACTTTTAGTTATTCACAAACCTTGTAAACTCAGACTTAATAGAAATAAGATATATCTTTCCAACGCTGAGTAAAATAAATTAGTAAATCTATAAAGGACAAGGTACGCTACATAAAAAAGAAACATAATAAGTAAGTAGATAAAAATTGTTTTCGAAAAAGAAAAAAAAAGTACTATCCATCCTATCCGCCAACAAAGACAAGGGAGTTAACCAATATGAGCTCAAAGTCACCATATAACTACTATCTCTCTAACCTCATACTCCGACGTCTCATACCAATGGCCGAACAATTAAAAATAAAAAAATATCGTCACCCACTTTTCCCATCAAAAATTTAAAAGGTTTTTTTATAAAATAATAACGTTATGTTTGGTTTAAAAAAACGAGGCACACCCCATATTTCTGAGACACGTCCTATGTCTCAGTGCATTGTAACTCTTCAGACGAGTTTTTAGGGTGAAAACTGTCTCTTTCACACCCATTCAACACACACACACACGCGTCAGACATCTTCCGTGGTTCTAGGACCACGGCATGCATCTC
The DNA here is from genome assembly GCA_947069175.1 of Scalesia atractyloides. NCBI lineage: Eukaryota > Viridiplantae > Streptophyta > Magnoliopsida > Asterales > Asteraceae > Scalesia > Scalesia atractyloides. Next base: position 39,543,770 of record CAMTDV010000030.1, read on the forward strand.
ACAAACTTTTGTCAATTTCCTCTACAATTTAAGTCTCCTAAACACTAAATTTTATGGATTAAACACTTATTCTTCACAAGTTCTTAAATTAGGGTTTTTAAATTGGGGATTTTGACCGAGACCTCAAATTTACTGAAATTTGTTGATGAATCTTGATGCTTGAATATAAATTAGTGTTTAGAAACAACTTACACCCATAAATTTCACAAATTCAGTGACAAATCGGTTGATTTATTCTTGACCCAATTAAACCAATCTAGGCTAGATTCTAGAAAAAAACAGGTTATGATATGGAAAAATCGACAACAGGGGTTTGATTTTTAGGGGTTTGTCTACCATGTTACAGGAAAGTTATTTGAAAAACTCGGATCGTTAAAACAGGGTTGTACACGATGTTCTTTAGAACCGAGGAAAACCCCGTGTCTCCAAGTCACACCCCATGTCATGAGTCTGCATCAGCAGATCAGAATCGATTTTTCATCCGTTTTGATGAAGCTACTCATGAATTTATGGATTCATTTTATTTCTCAAACAAAAAGGAAAACATACATAGGAAAGGACACGTAGTGGTTCAGTGTGGAAGAAAATGGGTCAATACCTCCGTACCAAGATTCGGGGCGATTCTAGAGTGGTACTTAAGGGAACAAATGACACTTAGGGATTATATAAGTTCACTAACTGGTTTCCTTTTAAAAAAAGGGAGGCCCGGGGAAACTAGGACAAAAGTTTCGACTGAGATTGCATCCGGCAGATATGATCAAGTGTGTCAAAGAGTACCATAATCTGTTACCTACTCCTTAGGTATGTTCACAGACTTCTCAACAATTCCCTCACCCAAAGGGGAAACTCAGGTGGAATGGTCAACCTGAAACAATTGATCGTCCTCTACTACCTTGTCAACAAGATGCCTTTGAACCTCAGCTAGCTTCCCTACAACCAAATCCACACAAACGCTCAAGCAGGTGAAACAGGTTCGGGCAAACATGGGTAGGTACCATCCAATTGAGGAGACACAACACGCCACCACACACAACAACAACAGCCACCTACTTTCCCCTCATCATCCAGCCAGGGAGCGGGCCCTTCATACCAGAGCAAGTATGGGCCAGGCTCCCCCTCTATGATGGACCTTTGGGCGACATTCAATAGCAAATGCACCACACACATCACACCTACCAGCTGGCGTAAACCAAACTGTAGAGACAATTAATTAAATTGTTAACTGAATGTCCCCAGATGTCTTGCAGCTTTATAGCAATTCCTTCTATGCCCTATACGAAGCAGAGTCTGATGATGAGTGATGGATGGATGCGGTGGTTTCCTTTGCAGGTTCAGGTAACATAGGTAACTTTATTAGTGCATTGGCTGATCCATGTTCATATTTGTGGTTGAACAATTTATTTTCTTCAGTTTTGAACAATTTATAGTTCTTGCATTTAGGATAATTAACTTTTCTTCGCATTTGCTATGTACATTAAAACATGGTGCGCCTTGATCGCTTTTAAATTTAGGATCGCTTGTTTTTATTTTTTCTGTTTTGGAATGGTTTGGAGTAGATTATAATAAACAAGTGGCTAAATAATGGAGGCAAACGAACAAACATACATTGCTCGGATTCGCTTCGACTTGACCAAAAAGGAAGTCTCATTTTTTTTTCTCTTTAGACTTTTTATTTACAATTTCCTAAATAAATAACCATGGTTAAGCACATTAGGGACAATTTGCATTTTAAGTGTGGGAAGAGAAATACGAGTTAATAAAACTTGAATCATTTTGTGCCTAAAAATCAAGGCATTCACAAATCTCTCATGGAACCCTTTGCGACCCCAAATGTTTTTGAATTTTATACAAAAATAAACTACATTTTTGTTAAAAGTTATAATCCGTTTAAAAGTAACCCGCATAAAAAACAATTTTCAAAAGCTAAAACACCTATAAAATGTCTTTAATTTGTATATATAAAAAGAAACTTTAAGTATAACTAAGTAGAGCAATAAAATCTCTTTTATGCGGAAATCAGATTAAACTTTCCCACACGTTTTCATGTGAGGGCTTAAGCCTTATGAGCAAACCCAATATTGAGGGTCCGTTGTACGGATCTTTCTGGTCCTAATTCGGCAAAGCTAAGGTAACCGTGCGGAATCCGTTTACATAGGCGACATTGATCAAGTGTGTCAAAGAGTACCTTAATCTGTTACCTACTCCTTAGGTATGTTCACCGACTTCTCAACATTTCCCTCACCCAAAGGGGAAACTCAGGTGGTATGGTCAACCTGTAACAATTGTTCGTCCTCTACTACCTTATCAACAAGATGCCTTTGAACCTCAGCTAGATTCCCTACAACCAAATCCACACAAACGATCAAGCAGGTGAAAACACTCCTACTTTTCTTAGTCCTATAATAGCTCACTTATGTAGACACAAACTTAGAGAGCTTCCTCAAGGGCTAACTATAAGAGTTTAGCTACAAGATGCCAACATAACACACCACATATAGTTAGGGATTGTGACCAAAATGTCAGACGGGACATACAGTATAAGAACCAGGTTCGGGCAAACATGGGTAGGTACCATCCAATTGAGGAGACACAACACGCCACCACACAGAACAACAACAGCCACCTACTTTCCCCTCATCATCAAGCCAGGGAGCGGGCCCTTCATACCAAAGCCAGTATGGGCCAGGCTCCCCCTCTATGATGGACCTTTGGGCGACATTCAAGAGTAAATGCGCCACACACATCACACCTACCAGCTGGCGTAAACCAAACTGTAGAGACAATTAATTAAATTGTTAACTGAATGTCCCCAGATGTCTTGCAGCTTTATAGCAATTCCTTCTATGCCCTATACGAAGCAGAGTCTGATGATGACATGGAGGATGATGAGTGATGGATGGATGCGGTGGTTTCCTTTGCAGGTTCAGGTAACATAGCTAACTTTATGAGTGCATTGGCTGACCCATGCTCATATTTGTGGTTGAACAATTTATTTTCTTCAGTTTTGAACAATTTACAGTTCATGCATTTAGGATAATTAACTTTCTTCGCATTTGCTATGTACATTAAAACATGGTGCGCCTTGATCGCTCTTAAATTTAGGATCGCTTGTTTTTGTTTCTTCTGTTTTGGAATGGTTTGGAGTAGATTATAATAAACAAGTGGCTAAATAATGGAGGCAAACGAACAAACATACATTGCTCGGATTCGCTTCGACTTAACCAAAAAGGAAGTCTCGTTTTTTTTCTCTTTAGACTTTTTATTTACAATTTCCTAAATAAATAACTATGGTTAAGCACATTAGGGACTACGTGCATTTTAAGTGTGGGAAGAGAAATACGAGTTAATAAAACTTGAATCGTTTTGTGCCTAAAAATCACGGCGTCCACAAAACTCTCATGGAGCCCTTTGCGACCCCGAATGTTTTTGAATTTTATACAAAAATAAACTACATTTTTGTTAAAAGTTATAATCTGTTTAAAAGTAACTCGCATAAAAAACAATTTTCAAAAGCTAAAACACCTATAAAAATGCCTTTAATTTGTATATATAAAAAGAAACTTTAGGTATAACTAAGTAGAGCAATAAAATCTTCTTTTATGAGGAAATCATATTAAACTTTCCCACACATTTTCATGTGAGGGCTTAAGCCTTATGAGCATACCCCATAGTGAGGGTCCGTTGTACGGATCTTTCTGGTCCTAATTCGGCAAACCTAAGGTAAACGTGCGGAATCCGTTTGCATAGGCGACATTGGAGACAAGTTTGTTACTATTTAATCACTGTTTCATTGATTAGTAGACGTTACAGATCCTGGAAACACTTAGACAGAGCTTCGCCTCTGTCGTGACAAAATCTCTGATTGTTACAAATGAAATCCCAAGGCACCTTTATATAGGTTTACAAGTTCGCTGGTGAGGAAGTGAGTTCGGGCGAACTTGACCTAGTCAAGTTCGACCGAACTTGACGCCATCATCACCATGACCAGCGAACTTGACCTCTAACTCACTTAAATACGCCTCGTTTCTAACAGATTAAGCCCTAATCGCTCAGACTTGATATTATACAATGACGACATATGCATCAACTAATACACACACACATATATAGGGAGAGGATTTTGATAAAACTACTTAAATGTGAGAAAACTAGAAAACTAACTAAAAAAAGCCAAAAATGCATAAAAACATACAATTTTTTACAATTTTTTATAAAAAAATCGTTGTTTTTTATGTATAATTTTTTTTTTCAAAAAAAACTTGTACTGCACATGTGCACTATATGTGTACTACACATGTGCATTATATGTATATGTTGCACATGCTACACAAATTTTTTTTTTGAAAAAAAAGTTTTTTATACATAAAAAGCAGTGATTTTTTATAAAAAATTGTAAAAAAAAATGTATGTTTTTTATGTTTTTTTTGGCTTTTTTAGTTAATTTCTAGTTTCTCACATTTAAGTAGTTTTCTCATGATCATCTCCATATATATATATATATATATATATATATATATGAGTGAACTGTCATTTTCGTCCCTATGGTTTGTTTACTTTTGCCATTTCATTCCAATTTTAAAAAATACACGAGTTTCCTCCCTGACATACTGGAAACATGCCATTTTATTCAAAAAAGTTAAAACTCAGTTAAGTCAGACAGGTAATGAAGGGTATTTTTGTCATTTCAAATTTCTTTATTAACTGGGTTTTAATTTTTGGGCTAAAATGACACGTTTCCAGTATGTTAGTATGTCAGGGAGGAAACTATTGCATTTTTTGAAAATTGAAGTGAAATGCCAAAAGTGAACAAACCACAGGGACGAAAATGACGGTTAACTATATATATATATATATATATATGTATTTATGTGTGTGTGTGTGTGTGAGTGTTTTATTCGGAGTTTCCTTGAAAATTTAGAACTTGACAAGTGTATACATCTAAAAACCCAAAACCGGATGCAAGTAAACAAGTGATAGAGGCATTATGATTTTTATTTTTATTTTTAGGCCTTTTCATTTTTTAGCCTACCAATGATACACATTCCCCTTAGTTAACCCTTTTGAGCCCAATACCTTTTCGTTTCTTAGCCCAAATAAAAATCCCTCCAAAAGCCCAAAAATATTTTCCCGTTTGACCCAATTTTTGTAGCAAAAATATTGTCTTCAAAAATAAAAGATTTTTGTGACTTTTTGTCTTCCGAAGACCGCTCCTCAAAATGCATATATATATGGAGAGGATCATGAAAGAAACTACTAAAATGTGAGAAAATAAAAAAAAACTTAAAAAAAGCTTAAAAACATACCAATTTTGTTTTTAAACATTTTTTGGATGTAAGTCTAGCATTTTTAAATAAAAAAGGATTTTTGAAAAAATAAAAATAAAAAAACAAACTAGTATTACCCATGTGCAACATATGTAGTGTTGCATGTTGCACATGCAAGTTAACCTTAGGGTTTAGGTTTTCGGTTTAATTAAGCTTTTAGGGTTAGGTTTTTTTTTGGGGGGGGGGGTTATGGGTGTAGGTTTCTAGGAGGTTTAAGTTTAGGTTTTAGTTTGAAGAACTATATCCTTGATGATCTTATAACTCGTTTCTATCACCTATTGTCTGAAATGGATGACTATTTTATCGATGTTTCGAATGTGAAAAAGTGATGAAGATTGCAGATGTGACATCTGAGCCGTTTCTTCTATCATACAATTCCGAACCAAATGAAATCTTGTATTTCATTCTCGAGAATTGTAAAATTACATGTGACATTCATACATTTTAGTCCATGTACAATTTCGACACTCCAAAGCTTTTTTCTGGAAGATATATGTAAACTGTTACGCAAACGTAATCAGTTTAACGCAACGTATGTTCTGGAATAGTGAAACAAGAGTAACATACATTAAATATCCTTTTTATAACTTAGAAATAAGTTTTGAAAGGTTTGGTATGTCAAAAACAAGCCTATTCGATCACAGGGACTACTTATGACAAACTACGAAAGTCTGCCGATTCTCGTAGCGACACACACTCCGGAACAAGGTCATAAGCTTAACATACCCTAAATACCCTTAATATAGCTTAGAAATAAGTCTAGGTGGCTTCTGTATGGTAAAATTACGCTTTTGTAACTTCAGGGGCTATTTTTCAAATTCTCGAAACTATGCCGTTGCACGTATTTCTTAATCCTGGACATGTACGCACATCCAAAAATTTTTGTAATCATTAAAATCTTGTATTTTAATTATTGGAATGCAAAAATATCATTCGTTACGCATTTACGGTCATACACGCAATCGTTACGATTTTCGTCGTAATTAACCGAAAACCATAACCGTACGACCAAACGAACAGACTTCCGAGATATTTTTAGCCACATTTCAAGTTCCCTATACTTTATTGTCCTTATAAAGTTTGAAAATGGGGTTAACGGGTGTTAAAAGTTCCAAAACGTGTCAAAAACAAGTTCAGGGGCCATTTCTACCAATTCTGAAACTTCAGCCCCTGCAAGGGACTTACGGACCGTAATGCAAAACCCCATACATCCGTAAGGGTCCCCACATTATCAAAATTGTTGAATCAAGGTGGCAGCTTCTTGTTAACTCTCTTGATGATCAAGCAAACGAGATTGCCACCATTCCTTCTGCATTTGACAAGTGTTAGGACACTAAACAACTTCTGTGATGACTCATGGACACATGTCTTGATCCTATAACTCCACTCCAACTATAAGTTCCATGTTCTTCTTCACATTTGAACTTTTTCAACACCCACGTTTGCTCTCATCTGCATTTATCTGAAGTAGCAACCATTTGAAGATCATTTCCTGAGTTTTAAGGCTCTCCTAGAGTATTTGTAAGTGTTCCATTCATGTTTTGTTCTTTTAGCATATTGGAGTTAAAAATCAAACTGTTTGAATTTCTATTTGACTTTCAATTCTGACCATGAATGGGTCAAAACAAACTTCAATTGAACTTTGCAACGTGATTGTGATCATGATGGTTATGGTCCTTAGTGATCATGCCTACTGATTACCACGTTTGCTAGTCATTGTGGCGAGTCAAAGTTTCGGTCAATAATGTGATAAATGTCCATTATACTATGGAACTATTTTCGGGTATTAAAACAGTTTGTTTTGATACTAAAACTCTTTTACAACTTAGTAGACATGTCAAAACATGTCTAACTCGTCACTTTTAGTGTAGTGCTTGTTTAGGATCGTTTGTTGAACGGTTTTGACCATCGCTTTGACTTTCGAATCCGACCCGTTTGGTCAATCTTTGGACCCGACCAAATACATACTTATGACCATAATTATAGAGGGAACAACCCTCTGAGGTTATACCACATGGTCATGTCATTTGATTAGTGTTATGATAATTAGTTGTTATAACCTTTAATAATGACAAAAATGCCCTTTTTGCGGATAAATCAATCTAAAGCATATGTCACCAAAATTTTGACATGTAATCTGATGTAACAACAATATTAAACATTCTTTGACAAATTAGACTTATCATAACACATATCTCACCATCCGGAATGCGTAGTTACGCAAATGACACGTTAAAGTGGCTTAAACTACCTTAACGGGTCATAACGGGTAAAAAGCACTTAGGAACCTTTCCAAATCAGAATGTTTCATATGAGTTCCAACACTCATTTGGTTTATAAAGTCTCATTCTATCTGATTCTTCCGTTTTTGTCCCGACTTATTTACATGTTATCCTACTCATTAGGACACACTTGATTCCTTGATCCTTGGGCTTTGTTAAAACATTCACACAAGGCTTATCTGCAAATCCCAGGCGAGTACATTGCTCCCCTCTTTTATGTTTTGCAAATGTTTTGGGATGATTCATATGTGCTAAGTTGTTTTCATTGTTCAAATACTATGGTTTATATAACAATATGGTTTCGATAATGTGATACAACTTGTTGGTGAGTTATCCATAATACGAATGATATTCATTAACATTGTTATGTCGCCTAGTAGTAAGTTATGGTACCATAGGATTGACAATCCCGTTACTAGGCTATTCACTGGATTTGGTGGGTAGTTTGGGGAATGACAGAAACTGTTTATGATTAACAAATCATTCGTTGATTTGTTAGTCTTGTTAAAGAGATCTTTTAGGATCTATTAAAGATACCCTCGGGGTATAGTCGAGTCAACAAAGGCTTGAATGTATTCATTAAAGAACGACCAAAAGTTTTCACAATTAGAAACAAGGACAATGAACAATGGTTTATGACAAGTATAATGAACAATGGTTTATGACAAGGACAATGAACAATTGGTTTATGACACGAACAATGGTCGAATGGTTATTTTGAACAAGGTTACACAACATTTTTTTTTATTTAAAGATATAAACCATACAAAGTTTACTTACAAGATGATTTGCAACTCAAATTTACGAAACAAATGTTTTCAGTCAACTTGTAATGTTGATATATTATATTGCAATATCAAACACCTTTTGATTTCATGATTTTTACTCGTCGACTCTCGAAGTTGGATGAGTTATTGCAATATAGTTATAAAGCCATGAATTTGACACTCACAAAACTTATGGCATTTTTATGCTGACTATGTTTTCACATATGTTTCAGGATTAGTTACATGACTATTGTTGCTGCATACTTCACCTAGGACGGACGCGGATTTTAGTGCCTTAAAACAAGAAAGACAGATAATATACTTGTTCTGTTTATTTTAAATTCCAAGGACAATGTAATCATGTTAATATTCAATGAAACCTAATTTCAAAAACCATGTGGTAAGTAACAATTTGTAACGTGACTCCCCAAGTGTTTCCGCCGCGTGTTGTTTTACGCGATTTGGGGTGTTACCGATTGGTATCAGAGCACTGGTTATAGGGAATTGGTTATTAGTAATGCTTTGACCTAGTCTATAACCTTCCTAGGATCCCAACGCAAGTTTACTTATGTTTAGGTTCTTAAAACATTACCATCACCCATCCTTAGTTGATTACCAAAAACAAAGCATCACATTTTTGAAAGTCAAAATTTTTCTAAAACTTCACAAGAAATCATCTATCCTTAGATGGTTTGTTCTTGGGCTTATTGCCTTCAAAATTTTCAAACTCTGGTCAAAGTTTGAGCTTTAATAATGTGAACATATGCAATCTAGAGGGGTGGGTGCCTGTACCACGAGTTTTCTGTCTAAGGCTAGAGTGTTCGTACAAATCCACTTAATCGGACCAGTCACTCTTCCCTGGGAACTCTTGGGGTGAGTGTCCACTTATAGGCTAAAGCATATCTTCGCGATACATCATAAAGACCCATTTACTTTGATTAGTCACTGTTCATTTGTTTGTTCTTAGTACTAAACAATTAATCACAATCCTTATGCTTCGCCGATATTTCTTTTAACAATTCATTTTGGCTATCCAATGTCAATTTCATTCGGTTTCACTCATATTTTCCTCTCTTTTTCCAGAATGCCTCCTCTTCACGACGCTACTTAAAACGCCGAAATGGCAGCTCTAATTGTTCAGCAAATGGCTGCTGTGCTCCCAAACCTTGTGACTCAACTTAATCAGACATATAATAACAATAACAACAATGCACCTACTCCGTGCAACTTCAAACAATTCAACTCGGCCAACCACTCAACTTCACTAGGTCTGAAGGAGCTACGGGGCTCCTACAATGGTTTGAGAGTATCGAAAACACTTTCCGCCATGTTAAGTGTTCGAACGAGTGAAAAGTAGAGTTTGCTACAAGTGCTTTCCAAAAGAGGGCAGTCACGTGGTGGAATGGAATTATGAGGGATAGAGGCGCGGATGTAGCACTGGCTCAAACATGGGAAGAGCTTAGAGCTCCTATGATGAAAGAGTTTTGCCCACGTCATGAGCAAAGGGCACTAGAGAACGAATTCCAAGATCTGAAACAAGATAGTGGGGAACATCGCGCCTACACTGACCGATATGAGGAACTAAGTTTGTTGTGTCCTACCATGGTTACGCCTTTGGGCAAGGCAATCGAAAAGTACATTGATGGCCTGCTTGACCATGTTCAGGATATTGTTACTGGTAGCAACCCTACCCCCGTTCGACAGACCATTGAACTATCCGCTACCCTGACTGAGTCTCAAATCAAGAAGGGTAAACTTTACCGCAAAGGCAATAAGAAACCATCTGACAAGGACACTAAAACTGAAACCCCCAAGAAGACAAAGAAGCGTAAAGCTTCACAGAACTTTGCAGTAGTTGCACAGAACAACCAAGCTGCTCCAAACCAACCAGCTCAACCTCCTGCGAGGAAACCTTATGCTGGTACAGCACCTTTGTGCAACGCTTATCACCAAGCTCACCTACAGTGTCGTCAATGCACATCATGTAGGAAACTCGGTCATTTAGCTAACGCTTGTCGAACTGCTCAAGCTCAGTTTTCACCAGGTTCTTGCTACAACTGTGACGAGATGGGTAATTTAGAAATAATTGCCCGAGAATTGTTGATGCACATCCTGCACGTAGATGAGCATTTCATATAAATTAATGAGACTTGAGCTAACAACAATGCAACTATGAACAATCAAGTTTCTGTCTGTTTTTCTTTTGTTTTGTCAAGAATTTCGAAAACACTTTGATTGTATATAAATAAATGTGGTTATTTCCATTTTATTTACAAATGTGATTACATGTATGAGTGGTACACCCCTACAATACCAATACCAAGGACATGGTTCCTTGCAAATCAAACTACTCTCGTAGTTTCTTTCATATGTGATCGCTTGCGATCTCCACAAAAATCCTATGTACTCGGTTCTTCCAAGAAACAAAGTATAAGGTACAAGTTATAACCCTTAACAGATACTCACAGTACCATTTTAAATCCTTGAATGGATACATAAGGGTACTTCCATGAGTCCTTAATTGGTCTTATGCAATATGCCTATGAGCATATCACAACTCCCTGGTTTCATAACACTTTGCATAGTACATGATTTCTAAAAAAACATTTTACCCGATTTCAAAGGCATTTCATAAGATTCTAAAAACATTTTAACATAGCATATTTACTTAATATACAAAGTGCATAGATTCAAAATACATATTTTCAAAAACATTCAAAGACATTTCACATGATTTCAAAGATACTTTTGTAGCATATGTTGACTTAGCATATGAGCACGTTGATTTATTTGCATCTTGCTGTGTATGTTGACTGAGCATACTAGTACATGATTTTCAAAGACATTTTTCTTGTACGTTGTCTGAGCATATCAAGTACACGGTTTCAAAGACACTTTGCTTCATATGTTGACCTAACATATCTAGTGTGTGGTTTTCGAAACATTTTCGCCACTCAAAAACTCAAAATCCTTATAAGATCTTCCTATCTTCATAGTTAGATTCTTGTGGATGTTTAAAGTACTAAGTTGAAGTCCTTGGTTAGATTCCTTGTGTACTTTAATGCGTAAGGTATAAATTGATGACCAAGTTGACAATTATGTGTTTATGTGATTAGTAGTGATTTAGGTAATGAAACGAGCGTAATACCATAAGAACATGGTGGATACGCCAACGGTACTTCCTATATATAAGTTTTCTTATTGTATCACCTGTGTAGAGTTATCCGAATCACTATAGGATCTTTGGTGTTCAAGTCGATTTAAATGTTCGCTATCCAAATCCTTGTAGAATCTTCCACATCTTCATATGATAGATTCTTAGAAGGATATCCAAAATTACTATCTTAAATCCCTAATGGGCTATTCTATGCAAATAGTTAGACCCTTGGATTTTATGGTGCTAATCCAAAGTTAAAGAGGCCTTTCAGGGTCTATTTAAAGAGATCATTCGTTGATCTAGTTAAAGAAACCTTTTAGGGTTTTGTAAAAGAGGCCTTTGAGGGTCTAGTTAAAGAGATCATTCATTGATCTAGTTAAAGAAACCTTTCAGACTTTAGTTAAAGAGGCCTTTCAGGGTCTAGTTAAAGAGATCATTTGTTGGTCCAGTTAAAGAAACCTTTCAGGGTTTAGTTAAAGAGGCCTTTCAGGGTCTAGTTAAAGAGGTCATGTGTTGACCTAGTTAAAGAGATTGTTCATCAGTCTAGTTAAAGAGATCATGTGATGATCTAGTTAAAGAGACTCTTTGGTGGTCTATTTAAAGAGATCATTTGTTGATCTAATTAAAGAGACCTTTTTGTGGTCTAAACAAGTCATCGCATGTTTACTCGTTTGAATTTTTCCCTACACATCACAAAATGAACTATGCAGACTATGCAACGAATTGAGTAATTATGGATGCATACATAATTACAAAACCCTTGCATAGAAAACCATAGCAAGTTTGTCATGTGCTAGAACCATAGTGATAAGAATAACGAAACGGGAACAATGTAATAAGGGCATGGTGGATACGCCGCTGGTACTTCCTATATATAAGTGTTCCTTATTACATTGCAAGCGTGACGTTATTTAAGTTACTAGAATTTCTGGACCTAGACCAATGTTATAATCTTTCATTCTCCGACTCCAACTTTGAGCACACACAAGTTTCCCATACTAGTCTTCATGGGAAATCTCTATAAACATTCTTCCGTTTGAAATTCGACACTTATTTCTAGTTATGCTATGACAAAATACATCACTTTGGATTTACATGATTCGATTCTAAGGCTCGGTGCAAACAGAGATACCATACAACCACCTATTGCAATAAAGTTTAGATTTTTGAATCTAAGTTCATACCAATAGACAGTGTACGAGTTCAATAAACAAAGTTCACTGAGATTCCAAAAGTTGCCTAAGAGTTTTACTCCGGGAACGAAGGATCACTTGAAGCGATACCCTTACTTATGATTTCACAAATTTCCTCTAAATTAAATTTCGGGACAGAATTTCCTAAAGTAGGGGAGACTGTGACATCTGAGCCATTTCTTCTATCATACAATTCTGAACCAACTGAAATCTTGTATTTCATTCTAGAGAATTGTAAAATTACATGTGACATTCATACATTTTAGTCCATGTACAATTTCGACACTTCAAAGGTTTTTCTGGACGATATACGTAAACTGTTACGCAAACATAATTAGTTTAATGTAATGTATACTCCGGAATAGTGACATAAGAATAACATACCTTAAATATCCTTTTCATAACATAGAAATAAGTTTTGAAAGGTTTGGTATGTCAAAAACAAGCCTATTCGATCACATGGACTACTTATGACAAACTACGAAAGTCTGCCGATTCTCGTAGCGACACACACTCCGGAACAAGGTCATAAGCTTAACATACCCTAAATACTATTAATATAGCTTAGAAATAAGTCTAGAGGGCTTTGGTATGGTAAAATTACGCTTTTGTAACTTCAGGGGCTATTTTTCAAATTCTGCAAAACTATGCCGTTGCACGTATTTCTTAATCCTGGACATGTACGCACATCCAAATTTTTTTGTAATCATTAAATTCTTGTATTTTAATTATTGGAATGCAAAAATATCATTGTTACGCATTTACGGTCATACACGCAATCGTTACGATTTCGTCGTAATTAACTGAAAACCATAACCGTACGACCAAACGAACAGACTTCCGAGATATTTTTTGCCACATTTCAAGTTACCTATACTTTATTGTCCTTATAAAGCTTGAAAATGGGGTTAACGGGTGTTAAAAGTTCCAAAACGCGTCAAAAACAAGTTCAGGGGCCATTTCTACCAATTCTGAAACTTCAGCCCTTGCAAGGGACTTACGGACCGTAATGCAAAACCCCATACGGTCCATAAGGGTCCCCACATTATCAGAATTGTTGAATCAAGGTGGCAGCTTCTTGTTAACTCTCTTGATGAACAAGCAAACGAGATTGCCACCATTCCTTCTGCATTTGACAAGTGATAGGACACTAAACAACTTCTGTGATGACTCATGGACACATGTCTTGATCCTATAACTCCAATCCAACTATAAGTTCCACGTTCTTCTTCACATTTGAACTTTTCCAACACCCACGTTTGCTCTCATCTGCATTTATCTGAAGTAGCAACCATTTGAAGATCATTTCCTGAGTTCTAAGGCTCTCCTAGAGTATTTGTAAGTGTTCCATTCATGTTTTGTTCAAATCTTTTAGCATATTGGAGTTAAAAATCAAACAGTTTGACTTTCTATTTGGCTTTCAATTCTGACCATGAATGGGTCAAAACAAAGTTCAATTGAACTTTGCAACGTGATTGTGATCATGATGGTTATGGTCCTTAGTGATCATGCCTACTGATTACCACGTTTGCTAGTCATTGTGGCGAGTCAAAGTTTCGGTCAATAATGTGATAAATGTGCATTATACTACGGAACTATTTCGGGTATTAAAACAGTTTGTTTTGATACTAAAACTCTTTTACAACTTAGTTGACATGTCAAAACATGTCTAACTCGTCACTTTTAGTATAGTGCTTGTTTAGGATCGTTTGTTGAACGGGTTTGACCATCGCTTTGACTTTCGAATCCGAACCGTTTGGTCAATCTTTATACCCGACCAAATACATACTTATGACCATAATTATATAGGGAACAACCCTTTGAGGTTATACCACATGGTCATGTCATTTGGTTAGTGTTATGATAATTAGTTGTTATAATCTTTAATAATGACAAAAATGCCCTTTTTGCGGATAAATCAATCTAGAGCATATGTCACCAAAATTTTGACATGTAATCTGATGTAACAACAATTTTAAACATACTTTGGCAAATTAGACTTACCATAACACATATCTCACCATCCGGAATGCGTAGTTACGCAAATGACACGTTAAAGTGGCTTAAACTACCTTAGCTTGTCAACGTGTCAGAAGCACTAAGGAACCTTTCCAAATTAGAATTTTAACTTTAATTAACCGTTTCATATGAGTTCCAACACTCATTTGGTTTATAAAGTCTCATTCTATCCAATTCTTTCGTTTTTATCCCAACTTATTTACATGTTATCCGACTCATTAGGACACACTTGATTCCTTGATCCTTGGGCTTTGTTCACACATTCAAACAAGGCTTATTCGTAAATCCCAGGTGAGTACATTGCTCCACTCTTTTATGTTTTGCAAATGTTTTTGGGTGATTCATATGTGCTAAGTTGTTTTCAATGTTCAAATACTATGGTTTATATAACAATATGGTTTCAATAATGTGACACAAACTTGTTGGTGCGTTATCCATGATACGAATGACATTCATTAACATTGTTATGCTGCCCAATAGTAAGTTATGGTACCATCGGATTGACAATCCCGTTACTAGGATATTCACTGGATTTGGTGGGTAGTTTGGGGAACGACAGAAACTGTTTATGTGACATCTGTGCTTTCTAATCGTTGTATTATTATCCGATAATATTATAATAATGAAAATTTTGTATTACATTTATGATTTTGGTATATTTATTTTATGACTATTGCGTAATTACAATCCTTGTCAAAATCGGATCTTTTAAACACTTTCTGGAAGCGTAATCGCGAAACGAAATCCATTAAACGCAACGTATGTCCTGGGATGATGACATAAGCTAAACATACCCTAAATATCCTTTACATAACTTAGAAATAGTTTTGAAGGGTTTGGGAGGCCAAAAACAAGCTTAATCGATCACAAGGACTAAATTTGACAAACTGCGAAAGTCTACCGATTCTCGTAGCGACGTATTTTCCAGAACATTCACACAAGCTTAACATACCTTAAATACCCTTGACATAACTTACAAATGAGTTTCGAGGGCTTCGGTATGGCAAAATCACACTTTTGCAACTTCAGGGGCTATTTTGCAAACTTTGCGAAACTATGCCTTTTTGCGTAAACCACTACCCGGAACATGCACCGACATCCAAAATATTTTTCTAATCATCAATATATCATATTTTAATGACTGGAATGCAAAAATGTCGTTCGTTGCGCATTTACAGTCACACACGCATTCGTTTCGATTTTCGTCGTAATTAACCGAAAACCGCGACCGTACGACTAAACGAACTGACCTCTGGAACATTTTCCAACATATTTCAAGTTCCCTATACTTTTTTGTTCTTTGAAAGTACGACTAAACGAACTAACCTCTGGAGCTTTGAAATCAGGTAAACGAGTGTTAGAAGTGCCCGAAATGCGACGAAATGATGCAGGGGCCTATTCTGCATTTTATGAAACTTTGCCCAGGTCACAGGCTTACGGACCGTAAGCCATAACACCATACGGTCCGTAAGGCTATGCCCAGCTCACCATAACAGCTGTTAACATCCTGTTCATTTGAGGACACTTAGCTCGTGAATTTGATTACTTCTTTCGTGCTTTTGACACCTAATGGGACACTAATCAAGCCCCTAACACCTGGCATAACACTTGTCATGATATGGTGATCTTTGGATCATTATAAATATCAAGTTCATGCCATTTTTGAACTCTTTAATCACCTTCTTGCAACACCCTGCCATTAATCCGAATTTCAAGCATCTTGGAGCTTTTTCTCGGGTGTTCTTGATCTTTCCTTGTGTTTGTAAGTGTTCCACTCTTGCTATTTTCAATTATTATAGTTTGATTTGACTAAAAATCAAACAATTTGACTTCTGTTTAACTTTTGGTTTTGATCATGACTTGATCAAGATAAAGCTCAATTGAAACATGCATTATGATGGTAATCAAGGTGGTTATGATCCCTAAAAATCATACCTACTGATTCCCACCGTTTCTAGTTAATTTAACAAGTCAAAGTTTCGGTCAAAATGTGACTTTTGCGCATTTTACATCGGATCTGTTTTCGGGTCTCAAAATAGGTTGATTTGATGCTAAAGTACTTTTATAAACTTATTAAGACATGTCAAGACTTCTCAAATCCGTCGCCTTTGTTAAAGTGCTCTTTTGGGACCAAAAGTTTAGCGGTTTGACCACTGCTTTGACTTTCAAATCTGACCTGTTTGGTTGATCTCTAGATCCGACCAAATACATAATTATGACCATAAACATATAGGGAATAACCCTCTGAGATTATATCTTATGGTCATGTCCTTCGGATAGTGTTATGATAAACAATGGTAATATCCCTTAAAAATGACCAAGATGCCCTTTTTGCAAGAAAACCAATTAAACACATATATAATATAAATTTTGACATATAATCTGATCAAATAACATTTTAAATATGTTTAAGCATTTAAAACTTATTATGACACATATTTAACCATCCGAATGCGTAGTTACGCAAATGACGGGTTAAAGTAGCTTAAACTACCTTAACGGGTCATAACGGATCAAAAGCACTTGAAAATCTTTCCAACTCAGAATGTTAACTTATTAAACCATATTATGTGAGTTCCAAAACTCACTTGCTTTATAAGGTCTCATTCTATCCAAATCCTCCGATTTCAAGTTCCGATATTTACATAGTTATCCGTCTTTTAAAACACGCTTGATTACACAGACTCTTGATTTGGGTTTATCTTCTTGAACAAGGACTTTATTGCAATCATAAGTGAGTACATAGTCCCCTATTTTACGCTTTCAAATGCTTTGGGGTGAAACATATCGTGCCTATGATTACTTTCGTGTTTTTCATGACTTTATACATGCTTTAATTGCATAGTACATATACTACACGACTTTCGTTACATTTGATTTATACATTGATTTTGCATAGTTATCACATTGATTTCAAAGAAACTTTTGCGGCATATGTTGACTTAGCATATGAGCACATTGGTATACTTACGTTTACTTGCTATGTATGTTGACTGAGCATACTAGTACATTGGTTTTCAAAGACATTTACTTGCTATGTATGTTGACTGAGCATACTAGTACATTGGTTTTCAAAGACATTTACTTGCTATGTATGTTGACTGAGCATACTGGTACATTGGTTTTCAAAGACATCTTTTTGCTACATTGTTCTTGACATTTTGATGCGTTGTAGATTGACTTAATACATTCATTAACATTGATCACGCCGACCGGTAATAAGTTATGGTACCATAGGACTTGACAAATCCCGTTGGAAGTTTGTTTAGGGAATGACAGAATCCAATGAAATGGATAGACCTTTGACTAATAGGGGTCTATTTGACTGTTACAAGGCTTGAATGTGTTTGCCAACAAATCCGAATACATGTTTAACAATAAAAGCAATGGTTTATAAATATGTCTTTTGATTATTTCAAAGACGTGCTTTATTACAAGACATTTGGTTTATACTTGACTTTTGGTTACTCAAGACTTGTTTATATATGACCTTGGTTTACATGACTTGGGTTTGCATTTGCTTTGGTTCAAACAAGACTTTTCGATGATGGTTGGTTTATGGCGAGTGATTTAAATAACGTGACGTATGTAATATAATAAAAGCATGGTGGATACGCCGATGGTACTTCCTATATATAAGTGCTTTTATTATCTTACATAGTGTGGCGTTATCTAAATCATTTCAAACAAATACAAGAATTTCCTTAGTTATCTGTTTTCATAAGGTCATTATAAACGATACTTTTTACGGTTCATGGCTACTTTTGTGTTATTTCAAACTTTTCCTTACAATAATCAAAGCCATTAAACAACATCACAAAACCTATGTTACTCACAGGCATTTTTATGCTGACGTACTTTATTTTCACATATGTTTCAGGAGCAAATGTTTAAGGTTGATCATGCGTCACATAGGACGGACTTTGGGCTTTAGTAGCATAAAACTTGAAGACAATTTAACTTATGTTATGGACTATGTTTAAATTTCTAGACAATGTAAACAATTTCTATTAAATAAACCTTAACTTGTTATGCCATGGTTATTGAAACAATAGTTCTGTTACGACACTCCCTGACGTTTCCGCCGTGGTTTGTTGTTCTATGCGGTCGGGGTGTGATAGTTTATGATTAACAAATCATTCGTTGATTTGTTAGTCTTGTTAACGAGATCTTTTAGGATCTATTAAAGATACTCTTGGGGTATAGTCGAGTCAACAAAGGCTTGAATGTATTCATTAAAGAACGACCAAAAGTTTTCAAAATTAGAAACAAGGACAATGAACAATGGTTTATGACAAGGACAATGAACAATTGGTTTATGACACGAACAATGGTCGAATGGTTATTTTGAACAAGGTTACACAACAATTTTTTTTATTTAAAGATATAAACCATACAAAGTTTACTTACAAGATGATTTACAACTCAAATTTACGAAACAAATGTTTTCAGTCAAGATTCATGGCTACAAAGTTTTGATTTACATACATTAACTTGTAAAGTTGATATATTATATTGCAATATCAAACACCTTTTGATTTCACGATTTATACTCGTCGACTCTCGAAGTTGGATGAGGTATTGCAATATAGTTATAACGCCATGAATTTGACACTCACAAAACCTATGTTCTCGCCGGCATTTTTATGCTGACTATGTTTTCACATATGTTTTAGGATTAGTTACATGACTATTGTTGCTGGATACTTCACCTAGGATGGACGCGGACTTTAGTGCCTTAAAACAAGAAAGACAAATAATATACCTGTTCTGTTTGTTTTAAATTCCGAGGACAATATAATCATGTTAATATTCAATGAAACATAATTTCAAAAACCATATGTTAAGTAACACTTTGTAACGTGACTCCCAAGTGTTTCCACTGCGTGTTGTTTTACGCGATTTGGGGGTGTTACAGTAGATGTTTTACCTATTGATTGGGATCCATTTTTACTTGTGTTGAAGAAGAGTCCTACATTCCCATTGTTAACACCTAATGATTTCATTGGAAGAATGAACCCAAGAACTATCAAGGAGAAAAAAGGCGAAAATCCAGTCATTATTTACACAACAAGATCTGTTCAATCCGTTTACAAGTGGTTCAACAAGTTATGGTTGTAACACCCCGATCTCGTAAAACAACAAACCGCGGTGGAAACATTGGGGAGTCACGTTACAGGAAATTGTTTTATAACACATGGTATTTAAATTTTTGTTTTATTGAATTACATTGTCTTGGAATAGCAGAAAACAAATACAATCAAATTATCTTTCAAGTTTTAAAGTCACTAAGGCCCACGTCCAACCTATACGAAGTATGTAATCAAATCATCAAACAATGGTTCCTGAAACATATGTGAAAATACAGTCAGCATAATAATGCTGGCGAGTACATAGGTTTTGTGTGTCAAATCCATGGCTTTATATTCATATTGCAATACCTCGTCCAACATCGATAGTCGACGAGCATAAATATTGAAATCAAAAAGTGTATGATTTTGCAATATATTTAACCAACTCAACAAGTTGATATAGGTAAAAGAAAACCTTGTAGCCATGAATCTTGACCAAAAACATTTTTTTTTTGTAAAACCGAGTAATAAATCGATTTAGAAGAAAGCTTCATATGGTTTATACCTTTAAGTAAAAATCGCTGTGTGACATAGTCCAAAATCACTTACCATAAACCAATCATCCAATTGTTCGTGTTATTATAAACCAATTATCCGTGTTATAAACCAGTTGTTCGTATTATAAATCAATCGTCTGTGTTTTAGTTGTGAAAACTTTTGGTCATTCTTTAATGAACACATTCAAGCCTGTGTTGACTATACCACCAAAGGGTATCTTTAACTGACCCACAAAGGGTCTCTTTAACTAGATTAACAAATCAACAAATGATTTGTTAATCAGAAACAGTTTTTGTCATTACCCAAACTTCCACCAAATCCAGTGGATAGTCCGATAATGGGATTGTCAGTCCTATGATACCATAACATACTACCGGTTGGCGTGATCAATGTTAATGAATGTCATTCGTGTCATGTATAACGCACCAACAAGTTATTCACATTATTGAAATCATATTGTTTTATATAAACCATAGATTTTGTTATTGAAAACTTGAAAATGATTCAATACATATGAGTCACCTCAAAACATTTGCAAAACGTAAAAGAGGGGAACTATGTACTCACTTGGGGTTGCGCATAAGTCTTGTATGAAAGATCTAACAAAGCTTGAAGGATCAAGGATTTAAGTAGCTCCTAATATCGGATAATTATGTTAGTGTGTGTCGAGACTTAAACGGGAGATCGGATAGAATGAAGTCTTATAAACCAAATGATTGTTGGAACTCATATGATATGGTTTAATAAACTTAACATTCTGATTAGGAAAGGATCCAAAGTGCCTTTGACCTGTTATGACTCGTTAAGGTAGTTTACGCTACTTTAACGTGTCATTTGCGTAAACGCGTGATCGGATGGTTAAACATGTCCTATGATAAGTCTTAAATGCCCAAACATGTTTGAAAATGTTATAACACCAGTTTATATGTCAAAAATTTGGTTACATAGGTTTAAAATGGATTTATGCGCAAGGAAGGGCATATTGGTCATTTTTAAAGAACACAAGAGCGACTTATCATAATCCTAACCAAATGACGTGACCATAAGGTATAACCTCACTAGGTTTTTCCCATGGTCACAAATATGTGTTTGGTCGGATCCTAAGACAACCAAACAAGTCAGATTCGAAAGTCAAAGCAGTGGTCAAGACCACTCGACTTACGACCTAAATAAAGCACTAAACTAGAAGTGACGAGTTAGACATGTCAAAACATGTCTAACTAAGTTTATAAAACTGATTTGGTATCAAAACTTGGTGTTCTGATACCCTAAAATAGTTTCGTCATAAAATGCACATTATGCACATCTTTGACTCGTCACTTCACCTAGAAAACGTGGTAATCAGAAGGTGCAATCGTTGGGGATTATAACCTTCGTGATTACGATCACGTTGCAAAGTTTAATTGAACTTTGACTTGAGCAATTATGTTCACAACCGAAAGAGACACAAAAGGTCAACTGTTTGACTTTAAGTTCAAAATAAGCTAAAATAATGAACAAGACTAGGGAAGAACACTTACTTGTGTTCTAGGAAAGCAAGAATACTTAGTAGGAGGCCTCCAAAGGGAAGCAAACTACAATTATAAGCAGATAGGAGGAGAAAAAGGAAATGAGCAAAGAAAAATGGAAGATCGCTTGGCTATTTATAGTGTTTGGAAGCTCCTAGGATTATTACAAGTGTCCAAGGAGGTGTCATGATCTTAGGAGGGTGTTAACACATGTCACAAGCAGGTACAAAGCTGGATTTTTCGTGAACTCGGAGCCCAAGACTTTGAACAAGAAGCTACCAGGTTGCTTCAAGAAACTGCTGTCTGGCACCTCCATACGGACCGTAGGGCATATATGCTTACGGTCCGTAAGCATGTGTGCTGGGCAGTAGTTTTGAAATGTGACAGTTTTGGCCCCTTGAACTTGTTTCATCGCGTTTTGTTACCTTTAACCTAACTTTTAGGCTATATAAAGGTGTTAAGGCATATGTAACTTGGATTTTTCCCGGAAATGTTGTGGATGTCAGTTCGTTCGGTTGTACGATTATGCGTTTCGCGAAAATATGTAAAATGCTAAAAAACAAACACGCAAATAATCAAAATTGCGCAACGATTGATATTTTTTCATTATCATCAATAAATACAAGATTTTATTGACTATAAAAATATTTTGATTTGTATATGGGGTTCGTATTCAGAAATACGAGAATCGGCAGGCTTTTGCAATTTGTCGCAAATAGTCCCTGAGCTTGGATAAGCATGTTTTTGCCATACCGAACCCTTCAAAACTTATTTCTAAGTTATGTAAATGGTATTTAAGGTATGTTTAGTCTATGTTCTTGTGCTGGAGTGTACGTCACGTTAAACTTACGTTTGCGTAACAGTTTACAATTTTACTTCCAGAAAAGGTTTGAGAATTTGAGATTGTACAAGTACTAAAACGTGTAAGTGTCACATGTAATTATACAAATCCCGGAGATGAAACAAAAGATTTCATTGGATTCGAAATTGTTCGGGTTCGTACAATGGTTGAAAAGGCACAAATGTCATAGTCTCCCCCACTTTAGGAAATTTCATCCCGAAATGTAATTAGAGGAAACTTGTGAGAATAGATGTGAATGTTTCGCTTTCAATTAATCCTCTCGTTCATCTATTGTTTCTAGGAAAGAGTTCTACGGCCCCGCTAGGATTTTTCTAGGGCCCCGCTAGGATTTCCAGCAAACTTTGTCAATCGTATTCGTCTGTTGTTTCTAGGAAAGAGTTCAGATCCGCAGATTTAAACTTCATTTCAACAGACAGGTGCAGAACTTGAAGAGGGTGTAAACTTAAAATGGAGTTGGATTTTCGAATAACGGATGGAAGAACGTTTACAGAGGTTTCCCATGAAGACTATTATAGGAAACTGATGTTTGTGTTCGAAGTTGGAGTTGGAAAGTGTAAGATAAAACAACATTGGTCAAGGTCTAGAACTTCTAGTAACTTAAAACGCCACATTTTCAATGTAATAAGGAACACTTATATATAGGAAGTACCAGCGGCGTATCCACCATGCCCTTATTACAGTGTTCCTATTTCGTTATTCTTATCACTATAGGTTCTTACTCATGACAAAACTTGCTATGGTTTTCTATGCAACGAATTTTATAATTATGTATGCATCCATAATTACTCAATTCTTTGCATAGTCCGCATAGTTCATTTTGTGATGTCTAGGGGAAAAATCAAATGAATAAACATGTGATGACTTGTCTAGACTACCAACAGGTCTCTTTAACTAGATCAATGTATGATCTCTTTAACTAGACCACCCAAGGGTCTCTTTAACTAGATCAACACATGATCTCTTTACCTAGATTAACACATGATCTCTTTAACTAGACCACCAAAGGGTCTCTTTAACTAGAACAACACATGATATCTTTAACTAGATCAACACATGATCTTTTTAACTAGACCAACGAATGATCTCTTTAACTAGACCACCAAAGTGTCTCTTTAACTAGATCAACACATGATCTATTTAACTAGACCACCAGAGGGTCTCTTTAACTAGATCAACACATGATCTCCTTAACTAGATCAGCACATGATCTCTTTAACTAGACCACCAAAGGGTCTCTTAAACTAGATAACCAAAGGATTTCTTTAACTAGATCAACGAATGATCTCGTTAACTAGACCACCAAAGGGTCTCTTTAACTAGATCAACGAATGATCTCTTTAACTAGATCACCAAAGGGTCTCTTTAACTAGTACTTTGGAATCCAAGGGTCTAACTATTTGCATAGAAAGCCCATTAAGGATTTAATATAGTACTTTGGATATCTTTCTAAGAATCTAACATATTAAAATATGGAAGATTCTACAAGGATTTAGATAATGAACATTTGAATCCATTGAATGCGATAATCCTAAAGTGATTTGGTTTAGTCATGTTGAATTATAACATACGCATTAAAGCACACAAAGAATCCAATCAAGGACTTCGATTTGCACTTTAAGCATCCACAAGAATCTAACTATGAAGATAGGAAGATCCTATAAGGATTTGGGATTTGTGCTTTGCTCACCAAGAATGTCTAGAACAATGCAAGCATGTTGTTAAAATGTTTTGAAAACCATGTACTAGGTATGCTAGGTCAACATACGAAGCAAAATGTCTTTGAAAACCGTGTGCTAGGTCAACATACGAAGCAAAATGTCTTTGAAAACCATGTACCAGGTATGCTAGGTCAATATACGTAATAAAATGTCTTTGAAAACCATGTACTAGGTATGCTAGGTCAACATACAAAGCGAAATGTTTTTTGAAAATCATGCATAAGATCTTTGAAAACATGTATAACATTTTTTTGAAATCATGCATTAGGTATATTAGGTAAATATGTCATGTTAAAATGTTTTGAAATCATTTAAAATGTTTTGAAATCACGTGAAATGTCTTTTAAATCATGTATAAGGTTTCTGAAATTAGGTATATTGTTTTTGAAATCATGCACTATGTATGTTAGGTAAATATGCCATGTTAAAATATTTTGAAATCATGTGAAATGTCTTTGAAATCATGTATAAGGTTTTTGAAATAAGGTATAATGTTTTTTTTTTTTTGAAATCATGTACTATGTATAATGGCATGAAAAACCAATGAGTAATGATATGCACATAGATATATTGCATAAGACTAATTAAGGACTTATGAAAGTACCCTTAGGTATCCAATTAAGGATTTCAAGTAGTACTTTAAGTTATCCTATTAAGGGTAACTTGTGATTTGTACTTTGTTTCTTAGAAGAAACGTGTACATAGGATTTTCGTAGAGATCGCGAGCGATCACCAAAATTGAAGAAACCACGAGAGTAGTTTGATTTACAAGGAATTATATCCTCGATATCGGTATTGTAAAGGTGTATCACACATACTTGTAATCATATTGGTTTTGTAAATAATAATGGAATAACAAGATTATTTATAAACCAACCGAATTGTTTCAAGATTCTTGGATAACAAAAGGAAAATGTAAAAATTTAAACGTTTATAGCTGCATCGTCATTGGTACGAGTCTCGTTGGTATTTATGTTAAATGCTCATCCACGGGTTGGATTTGCATTAACAAGTTTTGGGCAGTTGTTTCTAAAATCACCCATCTCGCCAGTTGTAGCAAGAACCAGGTGGAAAGTGAACTCGAGCAAGATTTGCTTGAGTTTGAATGGGGTTAGGATTAGCATGGTATAGAGCAGATCGACAAGCATTTGCTAAATGACCAAGTCGCTCACATGAAGTGCAGTGACGACACTGTAGGTGTGCTTTGTGATGAGCATTGCACCTGTTGCACAACGGTGTTGTATCAGCATAAGGTTTCCTCGCAGGAGGTTGAGCTGGTTGGTTTGGAGAAACTTGGTTGTTCTGTGCAACTACAGCAAAGTTTTGTGAAGCTTAACGCTTCTTTGACCTCTGGGAGGTTTCAGTTTTAGTGTCCTTTCATTTGTCGTGTATAGTCTTGTCAGATGGTTTCTTGTCACCTTTGCGGAAAAGTTTACCCTTCTTGACTTGAGAGTCTGTCAGGGTAGCTGCTAGTTCGATGGCCTGTCTAACTGTAGCGGGATTGCTACCGGTGACTATGTCCTGAACTGGGCCAGGGAGGCCATCAATGTACTTTTCGGTTGCCTTATCCAAAGGTGTAACCATGGTAGGACACAACAAACTTAGTTCCTCATATCGGTCAGTGTAGGCACGATGTTCTCCACTATATTGTTTACGATCGTGGAACTCATTCTCAAGTGCTCTCTGCTCATGACGTGGGCATAATTCTTTCATCATGAGAGCTCTAAGCTCTTCCCACGTTTTAGCCAACGCTATATCAGCACCTCTATCCCTCATAACTCCGTTCCACCATGTGAGTACTCTCTTTTGGAAGACACCCGAAGCAAACTCTACTTTACGCTCGTTCGGACACTGAACATGGCAGAAAGTGCTCTTGATACTCTCAAACCATTGTAGGAGCCCAATAGCTCCCTCAGACCCACTAAAGTTGAGTGATTTTGCCGAATTGAATTGTTTAAAGTTGCACGGAGTAGGTGCATTATTGTTGTTATTGTTATTTTAGGTCTGATTAAGTTGGGTCACAAGGTTTGAGAGTACAGCGTCCATCTGCTAAGCAATTAGAGCTGCCATTTCGGCCTCTTGGGTAGCGTTGCGACAAGGAGACATTCTAAAACGGAGAGGAAAATATGAGAGAGAACAATTTGGATTGATAAAGGATAGTCAAAATGAATGTTAAAAATGTCGACGAAGTATAAGGATTGTGTTCATTTGTTCGTTACTTAAAACAAACAAACGACACAGTAACTAATCAAAGTAAATGGGTCTTTATAATGTATCGCGAAGAAATGATTTAGCATATAAGTGGACACTCACCCCAAGAGTTCCAAGGTAAGAGTGACTGGTCCGATGATGTAGATTTGTACGAACACTCTAGCCTTAGACAGAAAACTCAAGGTACAGGCATCCACCTTTCCAGATTGCATGTGTTGACATTATTAAAACCCAAACTTTGACGAGATTTTGAAAACATCAAAGGCTTAAAGGCAAAAACAAATCATCTAAGGATAGATGATTTCTTGTGAAGTTTTGGAGAGATTTAACTTTCGAGATTGTATTATGCTTTGTTTTTGGTAATCACCTAAGGATAGGTGATGGTATTGTACTATGAACCTAAACGCAAGAAAACTTGCATTAGGGTCCTAGGAAGGTTATAAACTAGGTCAAAGCATTACTAATAACATAATTCCCCATAACCATAAGCTCTGATACCAATCTCTATAACACTCTGATCACGTAAAACAACAAACCACGACGGAAACATCGGGGAGTCATGTTATAAGAAATTGTTTCATAACACATGGTATTTAAAGTTTTGTTTTATTGAATTATTGAATTACATTGTCTTGGAATAGCAGAAATAAATACAATCAAAATATCTTTCAAGTTTTAAAGTCACTAAGGCCCACGTCCATCCTATGCGAAGTATGTAATCAAATCTTCAAACAATGGTTCCTGAAACATATGTGAAAATACAGTCAACATAATAATGTTGGCGAGTACATAGGTTTTGTGTGTCAAATTCATGGCTTTATATTCATATTGCAATACCTCATCCAACATCAAGAGTCGAAGAGTATAAATCTTGAAATCAAAAAGTGTTTGATATTGCAATATATTTAACCAACTCAACAAGTCGATATAGGTAAAGAAATCCTTGTATCCATGAATCTTGACCAAAAACATTTCTTTTTGTAAAACCGAGTAATAAATCGATTTAGAAGAAAGCTTCATATGGTTTATACCTTGAAGTGAAAATCGATGCGTGACATAGTCCAAAATCACTTACCATAAACCAATCGTCTAATTGTTCGTGTTATAAACCATTTGTCTGTGTTATAAACCAATTATCCGTGTTATAAACCAATTGTCCGTGTTATAAATCAATCGTCTGTGTTTTAATTGTTAAAACTTTTGGTCGTTCTTTAATGAACACATTCAAGCCTGTGTTGACTATACCACCAAAGGGTATCTTTAACTGACCCAAAAGGGTCTCTTTAACTAGATTAACAAATCAACAAATGATTTGTTAATCGGAAACACTTTCTGTCATTACCCAAACTTCCACCAAATCCAGTGGACAGTCCGATAATGGGATTGTCAGTCCTATGGTACCATAACATACTATCGGTCGGCGTGATCAATGTTAATGAATGTCATTCCTGTAATGTATAACGCACCAACAAGTTCTTCACATTATTGAAATCATATTGTTTTATACAAACCATAAATTTTGTTATTGAAAACTTGAAAATGATTTAGCACATATGAGTCACCCTAAAACATTTGCAAAACGTAAAAGAGTAGAACTATGTACTCACTTGGGGTGGCATAAAGCCTTGTATGAAAGATGAAACAAAGCTTGAAGGATCAAGGATTTAAGTAGCTTCTAATATCGGATAACTATGTTAGTGTGTGTCGAGACTTAAACGGGAGATCAGATAGAATGAAGTCTTATAAAACAAATGAGTGTTGGAACTCATATGATATGGTTTAATAAACTTAACATTCTGATTTGGAAAGGATCCTAACTGCCTTTGACCCGTTATGACTCGTTAAGGTAGTTTACGCTACTTTAACATGTCCTTTGCGTAAACGCGTGATTGGATAGTTAACCATGTCCTATGATAAGCCTTAAATCCCCAAACATGTTTAAAAATGTTATAAAATCAGTTTATATGTCAAAAATTTGGTTACATATGTTTAAAATGGATTTATGCACAAAAAGGGCATTTTTGTCATTTTTAAAGAACATAAGAGCGACTTATCATAACACTAACCAACCGACGTGACCATCAGGTATAACCTCAGTAGGTTATTCCTTATATAACTATGGTCACTAATATGTGTTTGGTCGGATCCTAAGATCGACCAAACGAGTCGGATTCGAAAGTCAAAGCGGTGGTCAAGACCGCTCGACTTACGACCATAATATAGAACTAAACTAGAAGTGACGAGTTTAACATGTCAATTGATACCCAAAAACAGTTTCGTCGTAAAATGCACATTATGCGCATATTTGACCGAAACTTTGAGTCGTCACTTCACCTAGAAAACGTGATAATCAGAAGGTGTAATCGCGAGGGATTATAACCTTCATGATTACGATCACGTTGCAAAGTTCAATTGAACTTTCACTTGACCAATTATGGTCAGAACAGAAAGTCAAACAGAAAGTCAATTGTTTGATTTTTAGCTCAAAATAAGCTAAAATAATGAACAAGACTAAGGAAGAACACTTACTTGTCTTCAAGGAAAGCGAGACTACTTAGTAAGAGGCTTCAAAAGGGAATCAAGATCTAATTATGAGTAGATAGGAGGAGAAGAAGTAAACGAGCAAAGAAAAATGGAAGATCACTTGGCTATTTATTGTGTTTGGAAGCTCCTAGGATCATTAAAGTGTCCAAGGAGGTGTCATGATCTTAGGAGGGTGTTAACACATGTCACAAGCAGGTACAAAGCTGGATTTTTCATGAACTTGGAAACCAAGACTTTGAACAAGAAGCTGTCAGGTTGCTGTCAAGAAACTACTGTCTGGAGCCTCCATACGGACCGTATGGCATATATGCTTACGGTTCCTAAGCATGTGTACTGGGCAGTAGTTTTGAAATCTGACAGGCCAATGAACTTGTTTTGTCGCGTTTTGTCACTTTTAACCCCTTTTAACCTAAATTTTAGACTATATAAAGGTGTTAAGGCATATGTAACTTGGATTTTGCACAAAAATGTCATGGATGTCGGTTCGTTTGGTTGTACGGTTACGCGTTTCGCGAAAAGACGTAAAATGCTAAAAAAACGAACACGCAAATGATCAAACTTGTGCAACGATTGATATTTTTGCATTCTTATTAATAAAATACAAGATTTTATTGATTACAAAATATTTGGATTTGTATATGGGGTTCATATTTAGAAATACGAGAATCAACATACTTTCACAGTTTGTCGCAAATAGTCCATGAGCTTGGATAAGCATGTTTTTGCCATACCGAACCCTTCAAAACTGATTTCTAAGTTACGTAAAGGGTATTTAGGGTATGTTTAGTTAATGTTCTTGTTCTGGAGTGTACGTCGCGTTAAACTGATTACGTGTGTGTAACAGTTTACGATTTTACTTCCAGAAAAGGTTTGAGAGTTTGAGATTGTACAAGGACTAAAACGTGTAAGTGTCACATGTAATTATGCAAATCTCGGAGATGAAACACAAGATTTCATTGGATTCGAAATTGTTCAGGTTCGTACAATGGTTGAAAAGGCACAGATATCACAGTCTCTCATACTTTAGGAAATTTCATCCCGAAATATAATTAGAGGAAACTTGTGAGAATAGATGTGAATGTTTCGCCTTCAGTTGATCCTCTCATTCCCAAACTCTTGGCTACGCTAGGATTTCTAGCGAACTTTGTCAATCGTATTCGTCTGTTGTTTCTATGAAATAGTTCAGATCTATAGATTTAAACATCATTTCAACAGACAGGTGCACGACATTTTTTATTGTACCGAGTCTCAAGAACATATGGCGCTGCTTTTTTACAGTTCCCACATCATGTAATTTTATGGTTGCAAGGTAGATCAGTAACTATACTATGACAAAAGAGGACTATGAGCAAATAGATCCTAAGAAAATGGAGTTGATGGATATAAGATGGTGTCTAGTGTAGTAAGGAGAACTCAACGGTTCATGGATATTAATGGAAGAACAAATTTGGAAGGCAACAAAATAAAGCTTAGTTTTGATAAAAACAAAGTAATTTGTTCAATTGTGGAGAAATGTTCATTTCAAAAGAGAGTGCACAAAGCCGAAAGTTGAAGGTAATCATAACCCATTTGGAAGAAAAAGAAAACTTTCACCACAAAAGTTACAAATACTGACCACATCCTCCTAAAAACCAAAACCACATTCTCAACTTACACAACATGTCTCAACTAACAACCAAAAAGCAATCGTTTCTGTCACAACACCGTCAACTTCTAGATCAAACACTAATACTGAAAAAGCCTTAGTGGTACAACACGATGAAGGTTTCTACTAGTCAAACATGTTTGAGAAGAGTACTTCTATAGGTGGTGCAGCTTGTGTCGCTGCGGTCAAAGAGCAAAAGTAAGTGTTTGCTATGAAGAGTGAAGAAGGAGTGTTGATTCAGATTCATCATTAATTGTCACATTCTCTTTAACCATTTCAACCTTTTCTTCTTCAACCATTTCAACCTAGGTTTTTACATCTTCAGTTTCCATGATTTCATCCATCAATTCGATTTTGTTAGTCTTCAGAACAAGAGAATTTTAGTTAAAACCCTCGTCATTTTGAACCACCACTAAAGCTTATCTTTTGGAGTTGAATTGGATGAAGGCCCGCTTTCTATTTGAATATTTCTTGAGTTCACTTATCCGGGACTCTTTGGTTGATTATAGTGTTGAATAGCTTTTTGGTAGAAATCATTGCTTCATCCAAATGGGTTGAAGTTGCTTTCAACCTTTTGATTTGTGCATTTCCATTTGAAGTGCCCTCTCTCATCGCATTTAAAGCATGTCACATTAGATTTATCAAAACCAAGCTTTGAATGTTCATCTCCCAGATTGCTTCTACATGTTATCGATCAGTTCCATCTCCTCAAGATCTATTTGATTTTAGTCCTCTTTAACCAAGTTGCAATTCCTGATTTGACCAGTTACTAACCCTTCATACGATTGTAAAACTAGGGCTAGAAAAGCAATATGTTCTTTGGCATTTGGAATTATAAATTCTTGTAAACTATTAAGACTCAAAGCTATGTTGCACAACAGGTTATCTAAGTTCTGAGTTGATGAACTTCGTTAATTATGTTGCTGAGATTGTTGAGTTTATGACTATTGAGATTGTTGATTAAAACCTATACAACTTCCATAAATTGGTTGTTGGTTCTAGGAATATTTCATGTTGTTACTGACAAAGCATTCCCGTTTGATGTTTATTATGGAAAATTTGTATTATCTACACTAAACGATGTTTGAATCTTCTGACTAGAAATTTCTGACCCTTTGAAGTAAGGATAGGTTTTTTTTTCCAAATACTCGTACCCGTATCGATTTTAGGTATTTGGTACATGTGCCTGCACCCAGTTTTATTGATTTTGGTATTCGGTACTTTTGGTATTGGTACAGGTACTAGTACCGGATTTAATATATACCTTTAAAAGTGTTTTTTATATTATGTTTTATTTCGTATTATGGTATTTATAGTACTCGTATTGATTTTACCTATATGGTACTCGTATCAAATTGGTACTCGTACCAGTTTTACCTATTTTGTACTCATACTATATTGGTACTCGTGTTAATTTTACCTACTTAGTATTCGTATGATTGCTAAAATACTACATGAAAACAAAATGGTACCAAAGCGGGTACCATACCGAAATACCCGTACCAATACCCGTACCACACCAATATATCTGGTACG
This sequence comes from Scalesia atractyloides, assembly GCA_947069175.1. Classification (NCBI taxonomy): domain Eukaryota; kingdom Viridiplantae; phylum Streptophyta; class Magnoliopsida; order Asterales; family Asteraceae; genus Scalesia; species Scalesia atractyloides. The sequence goes on from CAMTDV010000030.1 coordinate 39,576,166, forward strand.
GTATTTGGTACCCATTTTTTTTCAAATTCGGTACCGGTATTTTTGGTACCGGTACGGGTATGGGTATGGGTATGGATTCTATACCAATCTCATCCCTACTTGAAGTAAAGCTCAATATCTTGTGGAGCTGTATGTTGTTTCATTTTTTACTTCTTTCTCAAATCAAAATTGTGAGCTTCTAATTTTTCAAAGAATGTACTCAGATTCAGTTTCATAAATTCTACAGATTTTGATTTTAAATTAATCAAAAGCCATTTCCAGTCATCGTCTGGTAGAGCATCAGCTAGTTTTTCAACTTGATCAGAATCTATAGGCTCGATATCATGATGTTTCATCATGGCTATCAATTGGTAGTAACATTCAATCAACTGAAAAAAAGTCTTTCCTCTGACGGTTGTGAAAATATGTGAGCTTTTGATCCTCTCTCCACGTTTATTTCTTGATATAAGGTATTAATCTTTAATTGCCATCCATGCCTCTAACGAGTTAGCTTGAACATGATTCTCGAAACGACTAAACCAACGTGGGTAATCTTCCATTCAAAGCAACTTTGGTGGTTTATTCGACATACCAATCTCGTTATCTAGATTCATATTCTTGACTGTCACACCCCAACCGATGGCGGGAACATCGAGGCGGGACGAAATAGATTGCTCATTGCTTATAAAACTAATTATGACAATAATTAATCAAACCGGATTTCATATCATACATAAATTGTCATACATTACAAGAGAAAATTGAAATACAACAACATAGATATAACAAAATTTGATACAACAATATTAAACCTACACGTCTAAATATGTATCTATCGTGCTTGCTACTTTGATTTCATGGCATCATCTCCATCAACCTGTAGCATGTTTTAAAATAACAATTCTATGAAAAAGCAAAGGCGAGTACACAAGTTTAAGCATAGCATACGTATACAAATAAAGTTTAAACAAATCCTCATGGCAACTATGATTTTTACAAGAGCATATACAAGGCATGCAATACTCCTAGTCAAACCCTTAACGCAAGATATTTTAACATGGCCTCTAGATTTCATGGAGGGGATGCGTTACTTCCTATAGCGCTACACATGTCAAACGAAGGCTAAAATAGTTAATGACTAGGGTATTACATAAAGAATGTCCAAGATATAAGCATCAATGTAACGATTCAAGTATTCATGGATATAGGATTGTTTGTGCATTTCATAAAGTTTAAGTGTTGTGAGTTTTGTATATGGAAACATGTTACACCCAAAAGTGTTATAAACGAAAGTGGGTCGAGTGTACTCACGGTTTTGCTAAGTCTTCTTAACTTGACAAGTCCGTGAAGGTAGTTGTTTTGATGGGATGAACATCGAGTTATCCTACAAGAGGAAACAAAGGCGTATGAGTATTTTGGGGATGACGATGAAACATTCGGATTTAAGATTCAAAACGTGACAAAGTATATAATACGAAAATAGTCACTAGGGTGTTAGCACTTGTATTTGACACTATAATAATCCATAAGGATTGAATATGTTTTCATAGGTTCAAAACCTATTAGAATCATGACAAGAACTATACCTTAGTGATAAACTTATTAACTTGATAGATGATTACTTAGTCACCATCAAGGGTTCGGTTTTAAGGATTTATATTATAGTCCATAGATTATACATACAGATAGATAATCATGTAGGAGGTGGGAGGATGAACTATCCACTTTGGTACCTCTTAGTATCATGTAAGTCAAGTAGGAGGTGGGAGGATGAACCATCTACTTTGGAACCTCGTATGATGTTCAACACTACAAAAGTTACCATAGGTAACAAGGAGGGTCTTAGAACAATAATATGAACAACAATGTAAATGACAATAATGTAAGTGTGTCACTATGATACTAAGTAGCCAAGTGAAATACAACCCGGTGAGCACACTTTGACACACGTCAAAGGCTAAACGGGGTTGTGACACTTTTAATCTAGCAAACTAACTTGGAATAATGATGAAAATCATCAAGTGATGTGCGGTCCTAAAGTTTTAGGATAGCCCAAGCTAACCAAGGTGGACACCCTTGGATTCAATGCCAATGTTTATCCAAGTATTTAGAAAGAAGAATCAGGCAAAAAGAACAAGGATTTGAGCAAGTTATGCTCACTTTTGTGAGGGAGGTGCAATCTGCCCGAAAATTCTGATGTTGCAAGTTCTTGAGAGTGTTTAAGAGTGTTAAGATGAAGATTGGAAAGTGTTAAAAGCTTGGAGAAGCTTGGTTTATATAGGGGAGAAGTTAGGAGGTGGTTTGGGGGTGTTAAATGGGGTTAAAAGGCCATTGGGTGAGCTCAAAACATGAGGATTCGTGCAAATGCCTCGAGCTTTTGAATCTGCTGCCCGCCCAGGTCCCATGCAGACAACAACCATATCCCCTTGCGGTCCGCATAGGGTCTGGTACGGGCCAAAAAATTATATTTTTGTTATTTTGTTACATGTGACGGGTTTAGGGCCTCTTTATGATATTTTATGAATATGTAACGTATTATAAGTATATGAGGTATGTCCTATGATGTATATAAGTGTAAAATAAGTACGATTAAGTATGAATATCGCTTTTAAGTCTCGAATAAGTATAATCATCACGTTTTGCAAGTTTGTCACATGATTACGAGTATCACGAATATGTTTGCATGCTTAAGTGTAAGTATAAAATGATTATGAATAAGAATTACATGAATTAAATACGAGTTTTCATCATGATCCAAGTCTCAGAATACAACAATTACAACGAAAAATTGAATACCAGATACAATGCTTTCCAAAAATAGAAATACAATACGAGCTAGCTATAAATAGAAAGTATGGAAACGCGAGGCGCTGTAGTCTCCCGTCCTTTAGGAAATTTCGTCCTGAAATTTAGGAAGATGCAACAAAGAGATGCTGATACTTAGTCTTCATATCACTTTCGAGTTCCCAAGTATACTCGGCGCCACGTTTTCCTTCCCATCGAACCTTGACGATAGGGATTCGGCTGCGCAATAGTTGCTTGACTCCTCGGTCCATGATTTCGACCGGTTTTTCCACAAAGTTTAATGTATCATTGATTTGAAGATCTTCGAGAGGAACTTGAAGTCCTTCTTCAGCTAAACACTTCTTTAGATTCAAAACATGAAACACAAGATGAACATTGTTGAGCGTTTTAGGTAGGTCCAGTCGATATGCTACCTTGCCAATCCTTTCGAGAATCTTGAAAGGACCTACGTAGTGAGGATCGAGTTTGCCTTTCTTACCAAAACGGACAACGCCTTTCCAAGGGGATACCTTGAGAAGTACATGATCACCTACATTAAACTCCAAGGGCTTGCGTCTCTTGTCAGCGTAGCTCTTTTGTCGGCTTCGTGCTTTGAGGAGATTATCAAGTATTTGTAAGATCTTGTCCGTCGTCTCTTGTATTAATTCGAGACCGGTGATGTGAACATCTCCAATCTCGTGCCAACAATAGGCGAACGGCACTTACAACCATACAATGCTTCAAATGGAGCCATTTGAATACTAGTGTGATAACTGTTGTTGTATGAGAATTCAACCAAGGGTAAGTGCGAATCCCAATTGCCACCAAAATCGATTACGCATGACCGAAGCATATCCTCCAAAGTTTGGATAGTACGCTCGATTTGACCATCAGACTGAGGATGAAAAGCGGTGCTAAGATTAAGCTGAGTGCCAAGGGCGGATTTAAAAGTTTGCCAAAGGCGAAAGGTGAAACGAGAGTCGCGATCAGAGATAATATCAAGGGGAGTACCATGACGACTAATGATTTCACTCGTGTAGATACAAGCCAATTTATCGACTTTGTAATCTTCACAAATGGCGAGGAAATGAGCGGATTTAGTCAAACGATCGATGATAACCCAAATGCTGTCATGACCACGAGGCAATTTCATGATGAAATCCATGGCTATGCTTTCCCATTTCCAGACAGAAATTTCTGGTTTTTCGAGCAAACGAGAGGGACGTTGATGTTCTGCCTTGACCTTGGAACATGTAAGGCATTGACGTGTGCGTGTATATACATATTTTTTACAATGAATTTTACACGCGGTTTGGTTTTAAATTTATAAAAATGATTTATACTTCAAGATTAAAACACACACGAAAGGGCAAGTGTACCCCGTCACATATGTAGTAAAGTATCGGTAAGAACCAAGTATCGATCCAAGGATGCGGGCAGAAGCGAAAGTACTAAAATTTTGTCGTTAAGTTACCGGTAAAAAGGATAGAGTGATGATTTGTTTTTAAAAACTAAAGTTTAACTAAAATATATTTTTGGACATTTTTAATATAAATAAATATGTAGCCTTGCTTTACGAACAACCGAAACATGTTAACTAAGTCGGTTTTGGCACTATAACACTCCGTCAATTTTCTATTTTTAAAAGACGATTAGTTTCCCTTTCGGGAATCCTAACATGACAACCCTTCGGAAAGTTAAAACGATAAACACACTTTAACTACCTAAAATTGTTTTTTGACGCCCTTATTGATAAGTGTTTATGAAAATCCCTTAAAAATAAGTTACTCATCCGTTAAGAGTTTTCTAACCGCACTTTATCAAGGAAAGTAACACCGATAAATACAATGTGACCACCAAGAAAAGCATAACCTAGATTAAATCACAACCCAGCCCATTTTACAAATTTTGAACACAAATCCACCTAGGAAACAATTTTGGCCTAAATTACTAACCAAGATTATACTTCTGTCAAGAATTCATAACAACACCATCTAACCCGTTAAGGTCCTTCCGTGAGGGAAAACACTATTGATTAATATTAATTACCCATTGTTAAACCAATACTCATTTCTAGTTTCATGGTGTAAACATTTTAATCTAGTTAAAAGTTTAATAATAAGTGATTAATTAAGCCTCTTTTTGCAAATATCTTAACTAACCAAATACCAATCTTCCAAGACAATTAACTATAATCAAGAATCCAATATCAACAAACAAGGTTGCAAACTAATCATCAAGGATTAACATAAAAAGTGCTAAGTGTCATTACAACATAATTAACATACTAATGGTTGTTCATGAAGCAAGTAAACAATGTGTTTTTGCCCTTAGGCTACAGTAACCATAATAACATCATCTCAATGCTTGCATCTAAGCTTATAATAGATGTTAAGAACAAGAAATCAAACCACAAACAAGCAAGGATTTGATGGATTGGATGTTAGATAGGCTTCTTGCAACTTTGACGCTTCAAACCGTCCTCTCCAGACCGCTCTCGGACCCTAGAAATCACCCAGAAGTTAGGAAAATCGCCCCACGTTTCGATCAGTAGCTTCTGCCCTGTTTTATAGCATTTCTTAATTTGGCACGGTCGTGCAAGATCTGCAGTGCACTATTCCCGCAATCTGGTGATGTCAGCTTATCCATAACAATGATTCAAAAAATGGCACAGTCGTGCGTGTCCGGTGATCAGGCTACACTGCCAGCTGAACTGGCAGTGTTCTCGGGTAAAATGGCTTGGCACGGTCGTGCCAAGCTATGCACGGTCGTGCATGTCCGGCAAACGAAGTGTCACGGTTAGCTACGCTGCTTGTGCAGTCTCCTATCTTGCATATGCACGGTCGTGCCATATTTGGCACGGCTGTGCCAAACGATCTGCAGCTTAACAGAATCTTCGTAACTTCGCCGTTTCGCTCGGAAAATCCATTTTTTCTTCATCTTTCGTTCAAATACGCTGTTTAGGGCCTGTAAACAAAAACCCACCTGATTAAATACCAAAACCGAGGTTTTATAGCCGAAAACGTTTAAATGAGGTAAAACGGGGGACTAAAACGTGTGTTTTTTAACATATATCAAACCTCCCCACACTTGAACTTTGCTTATCCTCAAGCAAACTAAGATAAAAACAAAGTTTATGACGAAATCATATAATTTACAGTTACGTAACTACTATACATGCGAAACGGTTAGCCGGTTTCTTTTGAAATGTATCTTCAAACAATTTAAACCAAACAAGCACATGTAAATATATGTAAAGATAAACAAAAAGACGCGATTCCACTTCCGATTGACTTAGCATGCTAATCTTCGCACATCTCACAATGTTCACACACGCTCAGCTATATTTGTGAAACATACATAGAATGTGTATGTGTAAACACTCGATGACTAGACAATGTAACGTGTAATAACATAAGCTTGTCACAAGATCTCATATCCACCATCTATCATGCGCAAAAGTGTAAATCAAGAGGTCTTCACGGGTTGTAACGAAAGGCTAGGGTGAAGGGTGTGGAATGGACATTTACAAGTGACTAAATGGTTAAAACTCGGTAGTCGCATTTAACAAGTGCAAATAAACAAAAACTATACATAAATAATGCTTCAAAAAGACAACTTTTGTGTTTTCGAGCTAGTCGACGATATTCTACTATTTTAGCTCTTAAAATTGCTCAAATCTTGTTGTCTCCACCCTATTTCGGTTGTTCTATTTTCTGGATTTTTTTTATTTTTTATTTTTTTTGCAAACTAATAAGTAACTATTTACAACAAATGCTAGTTAAATGTAGACCTTAACTGAGTTTTAACACTAAGGTTTAAAAAGAAAAGGCTAATTTGGCTAAGTGGTTTACTTGGTTCGGTTAAAGAAAGAAAAAACACGGGAAGGGCTCAACATGGTTAGTCCTAATGGATGATATGGGGTTTTGGGATAACATACAAATGAAAAAGGCTACAACAAGGGGTTTTCTAGGTGCCTCTATCATTTCTACACATTCTTACATGCTTGTGCTCTCGACAAGCATACTTAGGACAAGTTCTACATTACACGAGACATCCGGCTCACTCCTAATCTGAAACGAACAATCATATAACGAATTTAAGGCTCAAAATAATGCTCACATAACGGAGGGAATGGGTAAAAGTACGAAAATAAACATGTAATTCTTTCTTTGTTTGTCGCGTTTTTTATTACCTTTTTCAAAGTTTATTCGACTTGTTAATTTTTATTGCATCCGATCCTTTCTAAAAATACAGCCAACCGGTTTATTTTAAATAAAACAGTTTCTTTTTTTTTCTTTTTTTTTTTGCAAGGACAAACAAAGTTACAATGTCAAAACCCCTCCCCACACTTGAACTTCGCATTGTCCCCTATGCGAGACCCAAAGTAAAAAGACAGGAAGATAACACTCCCCTATAAAGGATGAATATGGGTGTCGAGCTCCTGATTTAGCCTTTATCACTGCTCCTTGTTATTTGTTTATAAACCTGCATAAATGTCACTACACGACACAACACAAGGCAGTACAACTGATCGCGAAAATGAAAACATAACATAAATAATAATACTAAGAATCCATAAATTACAATAACTAATATGTCTGAAAATAAAAAAAAATAATATCCCAGGGTGTTTAAGTACTAGCAAAATGACACCCAAAAACAAACATAACTAATAGAAAACAGCAACAAGCACCAAGTACGCCAACCTCCGAACTACTCGTCCACATCATCATCGTCATGGCGAGTTCCAGATGAACCGACCCTCCACCTGGCTGGTTCCCAAAGGGGAACTGCAGGGGATCACCAAAGTGGTTCGGGTAGGCACCATGAAGACCACTAAAAATGTAGGAGAATCCCGCTTGCATCTCTTGGCGTATAAAATCCTGATTAACCTGCATTTGCTGATATTGAGGATAGAACTCAGGATAAGGTGGGATGTCCTGTGGCCAATCATGTGGCTGATACTCGTGGTGATGATGGTGCTGCTGGTGTTGTGGTGGCGGCTGAGCGTGCCCGTGACCCTCATCATGTACTGGCATGTCATGCATGACGGCATCATCTCCCTCATCATCTGGTGGTGGCGGCAATGGATCCCAAATCTCTTTGTGTAACCCTTTAAGTCTCGGTCCATTTTCGGTGTCCACTGCTATACCTACAGCCTTCAAAGAGTGGACGTCCACTGCGTACCCCTCATCCACTAATGTAAGCCCGCCAACCACCTCAGGCGTCATGATCCAAGCGCGTAGGCGAGTTGGGTGACGTATTCACCCCCGTGAATCGCATTGCTCGGGGTTGTCCCCGAGCTCTTGACAAAGAACTCTGCCAAACGGGCCGCGAGGTTAACGTGAACCCCTTCTGCGAGCGCATATAGGTAAATGACATCCGGTGTTGGACAGTTTCCTCCACTGTCCATGCGACCTGCAACGGTATGACTGATGATGTGGTGTATGGCCCGTAGTAGGGGGTCCCTAATCCATGATGCTTTTGCCGAGCGCGGCACGTAGGTTGGGCCGTCGGCTATCCTAGCCCAAAATTCAGCCCGCTGTTGATGACTTCGAAATGTGTAGATATCAGAGAAGAGCTCGGAATTTATCTCGTCTTTGGTGTAAATTCCGAGTTTTCAACCAAGCCGGGCTACCGTCCAGTTGTCCCACTGTCCACCTAATCAAAAGTTAATTCTTTTCCTTGTCTTGAATTATGGATTCCGACTCGCCTTAGGTTTCTCATAGCTGTAAGTTGCGATAAACTCTAAGGTGAGCTCCCTATAAACCGGTCGGTTAATGTTGAGTAGCCGAGCGAAGGGCATCGAGAGCATGTTTTTATGCCTTTCTGACTGATTTAGCTCCTCCATTACGTCCCAACTCAGACATTTAAGCATGCCGAATTGACCTCTACGTTGCCACATTTCGTTCAAGGCGGTGAGGTACGGTTGGTTCTTCGGATCGTTTTGGTTAACGTGAAGGAATGGGTGATTCATCTGCACAGGATAATCAGGTCAGAAACATGTATAATGAGAAATCTACAAACCGAGCAGCCTAAGTCACTGTTGCAAACATTTTGTGAAACTGATCTGTGCATTCGGCACGGTCGTGCAACTCGATGGCACGGCAGTGCACATGGTGATGCAGCCTAGTATCTCGCAACGACTCGGAACTGCACGGTCGTGTCAAAGATAGCACGGTCGTGCGTCACAGAGCAACCAGCAACAGATCAAGAACAACTCAGTCGGCACTACCGTGTCATTTGCAGCACTACCGTGCCAAACTCTGCAACAGCAACTATCAGCCCCAATCACCAAATTAATCCAGATTCTTTCAAATCTAATAAGTTTTTGGGTGATTGGGGAGTAGAAATCCGACTATTGTTCAAGATTCATGTGATTTCTTTAAGGGTTAGGGTTTCGTTTGTGTTTATGAAGAGAACCCCAAAATTTCTTGAAGAAATCAGAAACCCTAAGTGAAAAATTGAAAAAGGAACATGAAATCTACGAATTAAATATACCTTTATGGAAGATTCGAGTAGATCTTACGAAAAATGGAAGGATTTTTTAGGGGAAACCGGTTTTGGAATGGGAGTGTGGCTAGGGTTTGAGAGTTATGAGATGTTAAGTGTAGAAACATCCCTTAAATACCCCCACGCACACACTGTTCACGCCAAACGGCACGGTCGTGAGCCAGGACGCACGGTCGTGCGTCACCGAGATCACAGGCTGATCAGACCAGTTCCTTGGATGGCACGGTAGTGCAGATTCTAGTGCTGACTTGGTTTGGCATGGTCGTGCACATGGTGGCATGGTCGTGCGTGACCTACAGACCAGTGATTTTTTCACAGAACCCATTTTCGGGGGCTGTTTCGGCCTGTTTCCACCACTTTTGCAAGATAAAACATTTTAGGACATTAGAGTGACTAAGCATCTTCGCTCGGTATGATTAAATATGCTACGAACAAACGGCAAACCACAAATCTCGCTAAAATGGCAAAAATGCAAGAACATAAAAATAAGACTAAACTACCCCTAGGCGCGAAATAACACGCCGACTACATTTTTATCATCGAGTCGATAGCTGGACTCTCCTCCCCACACTTAGTTCGTGTGCGGGGCGTAGAGATCGATCATCTCTACCGCCGAGTCAACCGGTCCACTAATGTAGATTTTCAATCTATGATCGTTGACTTTGAAAACTACCCCGTTTGCATCCTCAATCGCTACGGTACCGTAAGGGAATACTTCTTTAACGGTATACGGTCCCATCCATCGAGATTTCAACTTCCCAGGGACAAACGCAGCCGCAAGTTATACAACAAGACAAGATCTCCCACTTGGAAATCCTTATGATCTTTCAACCGTCTGTCGTGCAATCTCTTGACTCGCTCCTTATACAAGATGGAACTCTCATAGGCATGACTCCTTAATTCTTCAAGCTCATGAATTTGCAAAAAGCGAGCCTCACCACCGCTTTTTAAATCTAAATTTGCCGTCTTCAAAGACCACAATGCTTTGTGCTCAAGCTCCACCGGTAGCTGACATGCCTTCCCATAAACCAACCTAAACGGAGTGGTCCCGATAGGTGTCTTATATGCAGTCCGGAAGGCCCAAAGTGCGTCATCCAATTTTTCGGACCAATCCTTGCGGTTTTGACTCACCGACCGCTCAAGGATCCTTTTCAAACCCCGGTTCGTAACCTCCACTTGCCCGCTTGTCTAAGGATGGTACGGTGTAGATAATCGATGATGCACATCGTAACGAGACAAGGCATGCTCAAGCTGCGCATTACAGAAATACGTCCCTCGGTCACTAATGAGCGCCTTCGGGGCACCAAACCGGGCAAACAAGCTCTTCAGAAAGCTCACGACCACCCTAGCGTCATTTGTGGGTAAGGCTTGCGCCTCAGCCCACTTTGATTCATAGTCAACCGCTACTAGGATGTACTTGTTTCCGCTTGAGGATGGAAATGGCCCCATGAAGTCGATACCCCATATATCGAAAACTTCACAAACCTGAATCGGGTTTTGAGGCATCTCATTACGTGCGGATATGTTTGTAGCCCGCTGGCAAGCATCACACGCTCTCACCATCTGCTGCGCATCACGAAAGATGGTGGGCCTATAAAAACCAGAATCTAACACTTTCTTCGCTGTATAGTTGGGCCCGTGATAACCGCCAGTAGGTCCCTCATGACACTGTCGCAGAATATCCGCCACCACTCTACCCGAAACACATCTACGGATCACCTGATCCGGCCAACTCTAAACAAGAACGGGTCATCCCAAATGTAGTGCTTTAAATTTGCGACGAATTTCTTTTCTGCTGATGCGTCAGCAAACCAAGGCGATTCATCACTCACATCTACACTTATGAGAAACTCGTGGGGGAAATTGTCGTTTATTGGCTCCTCCCGCGCATTCTCCGCATCTCCATGCTCGAGTCTTGAAAGATGATCGGCGGCTACGTTTAACGCACCCTTCTTGTCTTGAATCTCGATATCAAACTCCTGCAACATCAAAATCCATCGAATTAGACATGGCTTCGCGTCTTGCTTGCTGAAGAGATATCTAATCACCGCGTGATCCGTATACACAATCGTTTTGGACAACACAAGATACGACCTAAACTTATCAAATGCGAAAACTACCGCCAGAAACTCTTTCTCCGTAGTAGTATAATTCTCCTGAGCGTCGTGCAAAGTCTTGCTGGCGTAGTATCGGGTAGAAGTATTTGTCTCTTTGTTTTCCCAACACGGCTCCTATCGCAAAGTCACTCGCGTCGCACATTAACTCAAATGGCGAAGTCCAGTCCGGTGCGACCAAGATAGGTGCCTCAGTGAGCTTTTGCTTAAGAATGTTAAAAGCCTTTAAGCACTCGTCACAAAAGATAAACGGAGCATCCTTCTCCAACAAACGTGTCATGGGTCTAGCATTTTTGAGAAATCTTTAATGAATCGCCTATAGAACCACGCATGACCAAGGAAACTCCGAATTGCTTTAACCGAGGTAGGAGGCGGAAGTCGAGAAATGATGTCAACTTTTGCTGGATCGACTTCCATCCCAGCTTGAGAAATCTTATATCCTAAAACTATGCCCTCTCTCACCATGAAGTGGCATTTTTCCCAGTTTAAGACCAGATTTGTCTCCTCACACCTCTTCAACATCTTTTTGAAATTTTCCAAACAATGATCAAAGGAATCACCAAAATCCGAAAAGTCATCCATGAACACCTCCATGGAATTCTCGATCATGTCGTGGAAAATGGCAACCATGTAGCGCTGGAAGGTAGTCGGTGCATTGCGCAAACGAAAAGGCATACGCCGATAGGCGAAGGTGCCAAATGGGCATGTGAAGGTAGTCTTCTCCTGATCCTCAGGAGCGATAGGAATTTGGAAATACCCGGAGAACCCATCCAGAAAATAGTAAAAGACTTCCCCGACAGACGTTCCAACATCTGATAGATGAATGGAAGTGGGAAGTGTTCCTTACAGGTGGCATCGTTCAGTTTGCGATTGTCGATGCAAACACGCCATCTCGTGACCGTCCGGGTAGGAATAAGCTCATTCCTCTCATTCGTCACTACCGTCATACCACCCTTTTTGGGCACTACATGTACGGGACTAACCCAAACTGAATCAGAGATAAGATAGATCAAACCCGCATCTAGCAACTTAATCACCTCCTTTTTCACAACTTCTTGCATGTTCGGGTTTAGTCATCTTTGTGGCTGTGCACACGGCTTGTAATCATCCTCCATAAGAATTTTATGAGTACAGAATGAAGGATTGATTCCCTTAATGACCATGATCTTCCACGCTAAGGCTTTCTTAGTCGCAGTTTATCGAGAAGTTTGCTCTTTTCCTCGTTCGACAAAGATGATGAAATAATAACTGGCAAACGGCGCTCCTCGTCTAAAAATGCATACTCAAGATGCGGCGGAAGCTCCTTAGGCTCTAAGGATGGTGGATCCTCAACAGATGGCTTCGACTTTTCTTCATCCTCACGATCAATCTCCGTAAATCGATCCGGACTCTGGGAAACATCATCACCAATCTGATAGACTGGCTGCTCAAAGTAGTGGCCCTCCTGCTTAATGCCATCTAGGTCCCCACACAACAAAGGTGTGTCTGAATCCATCTCCTCAATCGTGCCCTGGAAATGGGAGCTCACATACGTGTCGACAATGTCAACATAGTAGAGCGTGTCATCCTGACTCTGCGGGTGTTGCATTGACCGCTTGATTATTAACTCGGAGTGTAATCTGGCCCGCGACTACATCTATAATCGTCCGTGCAGTGTTCAAGAATGGACGTCCGAGTATCAAAGGCACCCTCGAGTCCTCATCCATATCTAAAATAACAAGATTCACTGGAAATACAAGCTTGTCAATCTTGACAAGCATATTCTCAACAAATCCACGTGGATACTTAATGGAACGGTCCGGTAGTCGAATTCTCATCTTAGTAGGTGACGACTCACCTAGATCCAACTTAGCAAAAACCTTATATGGCATAAGGTTAATGCTTGCTCCCAAATCCGCTAACGCGTGTCTAACTGACATGTTGCCAATAAGGCAAGGAAGAGTAAAACTGCCTAGATCTCCCATCTTCGTAGGCAGACGGTTTTGAAGTATAGCGGAGCAACTCTCATTCATCACAACACATGACATGTCCTAATGTTTCTACTTGTTCGAGAGGATGTCCTTCAAGAACTTCGCATACATAGGCATCTGAGCCAAGGCTTCAACAAATGGTATGTTTATATGCAACTGTTTGAACAACTCTAGAAACTTACCATATTCTTCCTCATTTTTCTGCTTCTTCAGCCTGCCTGGGTATAGAACTGGAGCAGTATAATCTTTGACTGGCTCCCGGAGCTGTGCTGTACTTGCTGGGTCTCGCCTAGGGTGCACCTCGTCTGGAGCATCAGTCTGGACCACCTCAATGATAGTTGGTGAGTCCGATATGTCGGGTCCCGTGGTCTTGCCACTCCTCGTCATCACGGCATTCACATGCCCTCTTGGGTTTGGCTCGGTATTGCCTAGAAGACCACCCGGGGGTCTCTCCGACATCATCTTCGCCAACTGCCCTACCTGATTCTCGATGTTTTGAATCGAGGCCTTCTGACTCCGCATCTCTCCCTCGTGAACCAAGAAACGTTCTTCAGTCTGCTGGTAACATTTCTCGGCTAGCTGATTTGCACTAGTAGAGCTACTTAGAAGCTGGGCCATCATCTCCTCCAGCTTAGAATTATCCGAAGGGCCTTGTTGCTGAGAACTACTCCTGGCGCCCTGATTTTTGTATGAATAAGGTCAAGGCTGGTAAGATTGATTGTATGGCTGAAATAACTGGCCCTGAGCCTGCTGCGTGCTGGAGCTCGCTGACTGAATCCGAGCGGGTTTTGATTACCCGTGGTTGCTTTCCACCCATAGTTCGGGTGATTTCTCCATCCCGGATTATACGTGTTTCTGTATGGGTTATTTTGCAGCCTCGCTTGGTTGCCGACAAAGTCTACCTCTTCTTGACCTGCAAACATAACACTCTTGTCACATGCACCTAGCTCGTGCGATACTCCACACTGATCACATCCCGCACTAGTCTGTGCCACCGTCTGGGACTGTGATTTATCAAACTTGGATGCCAATGCCGCAATCTGTGTAGAAATTGCTGTGTAGTCGTCAATAGCATGAACTCCTAGGCGTGAAGATGTCCGGCTCCTCTCTCCACCATGTCGTGATCTCGATTTCAACGTAGCTCTCTCGATAAACGCGTAAGCTTCATTTGGCGTCTTTGTGCCCAGATCGCCATCTGCATAAACATCCAAACGCTCCTGCGAGTCGTAGTTGAGTCCCTGGTAGAAAGTCAAAACTAATTACCTCTTGGTGAGACCGTGGTGCGGAACATCAAGTAGTAGATCTTTGAATCTCTCCTAGGCTGCATGTAAAGACTCCCCATCATCTTGCCGAAATCTTATGATACGATTCCTAAGCTTCGTCGTTTTCTCAGGAGGGAAATACTTCTGCATGAACAATTCCGCCATCTCGTCCCAAGTTCTGATGGACCCTGCGGGAAGTGACATAAGCCACGATCTAGCTTTGTCGCGCAATGAAAATGAAAAAAGTCGCAAACGAACCGCATCATCCGAAACATCCCGTATTTTGAAGGTTGAACATGCTTGAAGAAAAGCCGCAATATGTCGACCATGATCCTCATGCTCTCATCCGTCAAACTGCACCGAATTCTGCACCATATTAATTATGCTCGATTTAATTTCAAAATTAGGCGCGACTATCATCGGTCGGGCGATGCTCGACTCCACTCGACTCCAAACCACCACCTCCTGGTTGGTTCGTCTCATTCTACGGTCGGTCGTCGTACGCCATGGTTGTGCCGCCCTCGTCCTCTGAGCTCTCGGTCTCAAAGGGTACCACCGGTTCGTCCCTAGCTGCCTCTAACTGCCGCGCAACCGCGTGAGATCTCTCCCGAAGTCGCCTCCTCAGATCACGTTGGGGTTCGTCAGATGGTTCAACAGCGGCGGGCGCGGGGGTTGAGGACATCAACCTGTAAGAGAATGATAAGCACGCTTCGAACATAATAATATAATATTATAATAATATAAATAATATATATATATATATATATATATATATATATATATATATTTGTTGTTATAAAACAGATTATCTGTTTAGGGGCTGGAAAAATTTTCAAAATTCAGAAATAGGCCCAAAAAATTTTGTATAAATCTAAACTAGTGAAAATACTCGAATCGGTAGTATAAAAAATAATTTTTGGTCCCCGAAAATTTAAGAGATAAGTGAATAATTAGTTCGAATTCGAACAAATAAATGGAATAAAAATCTAATAAATTTATATACGAGTGAATAAAAATGTATATACACAAAAGAATGAGTAAATAATCAAGTAAAAATATCTACGACTATTCACGAATATATACACCGTTAAAATATTGACTCGGGTCGTTCCTAAAGCTCGCCACATCCCCGACCATGGTGCCAAAAACTTGACGTGTTCGTGTATATACATATTTTTATGATGAATTTTACACACGGTTCGGTTTTAAATTTATAAAAATGATTTATACTTCAAGATTAAAACACACACGAAAGGGCAAGTGTACCCGGTCACATATGTAGTAAAGTATCGGTAAGAACCAAGTATCGATCCAAGGATGCGGGCGGAAGCAAAAGTACTAAACTTTTGTCGTTAAATTACCTGTAAAAAAGATAGAGTGATGATTTGTTTTTAAAAACTAAAGTTTAACTAAAATATATTTTTGGAAATTTTTTAATATAAATAATTATGTAGCCTTGCTTTACGAATAACTAAAACATGTTAACAAAATCGGTTTTGGCACTATAACACTCGGTCAATTTTCTATTTTTAAAAGACAATAAGTTTCCCTTTTGGGAATCCTAACATGACAACTCTTCGGAATGTTAAAACAATAAACACACTTTAACCACCTAAAATTGTTTTCTGACGCCCTTATTGATAAATGTTTATGAAAATCCCTTAAAAATAAGTTAATCATCCCTTAAGAGTTTTCTAACCGCACTTTATCAAGGAAAGTAACACCGATAAACACAATGTGACCACCAAGAAAAGCATAACCTAGACTAAATCACAACCGAGCCCATTTTACAAATCTTGAACACAAATCCACCTAGGAAACAATTTTGGACTAATTTACTAACCAATATTATACTTATGTCAAGAATTCATAACAACACCATCTAACCCGTTAAGGTCCTTCCATGAGGGAAAACACTCTGGATTAATATTAATTACCCCTTGTTAAACTAATACCCATTTCTAGTTTCATGGTGTAAACATTTAATCTAGTTAAAAGTTTACTAATAAGTGATTGATTAAGCTTCTTTTTGCAAATATCTTAACTAACCAAATACCAATCTTCCAAGACAATTAACTATAATCAAGAATCCAATATCAACAAACAAGGTTGCAAACTAATCATCAAGGATTAACATAAAAAGTGCTAAGTGTCATTACAACATAATTAACATACTAATGGTTGTTCATGAAGCAAGTAAACAATGTGTTTTTGCCCTTAGGCTACAATAACCATAATAACATCATCTCAATGCTTGCATCTAAGCTTAAAATATACGTTAAGAACAAGAAATCAAACCATAAACAAGCAAGGATTTGATGGATTGGATGTTAGATAGCTTCTTGCAACTTTGAGACTTCAAACCATCCTTCCCAGACTTCTCTCGGACCCCAGAAATCGCCCAGAAGTTAGGAAAATCGCCCAATGTTTCGAATAGTAGCTTCTGCCCTTTTTATACCGTTTTTAAATTTGGCACGGTCGTGCAAGATCTGCACAGCCGTGCACTATTCCCGTAATCTGGTGACGTCAGCTTATCCATAACAGTGATTCAAAAAATGGCACGGTTGTGCAATAAAAGGCACGGTCGTGCGTGTCCGGTGATCAGGCTACACTGCCAGCTAAACTGGCAGTGTTCTCGGGTAAAATGGCTTGGCACGGTCGTACCAAGCTATGCACGGTCGTGCATGTCCGGCAAACAAAGTGGCACGGTTAGCTGCACTGCTCGTGCAGTCTCCTATCTCGCATATGCACGGTCGTGCCATATTTGGCACGGCCGTGCCAAACGATCTACAGCTTAACAGGATCTTCGTAACTTCGTCGTTTCGCTCGAAAAATCCATTTTTCTTCATCTTTCGTTCCAATACGCTGTTTAGGGCCTGTAAACCAAAACACACCTGATTAAGTACCAAAACTGAGGTTTTATAGCCGAAAACGCGTAAAAAAGAGGGTAAAATGGGGGACTAAAACGTGTGTATTTTAACATATATCAGGCATTTTGACACGTAAAGAGCGATATCACGTTTCATTCCAGGCCACCAACAGGATGCACGCAAATCATGGTACATCTTATCAGCTCCAGGATGAACGGAGTATCGGGATTTGTGTGGCTTCGTCCATCAAAGTAGTCCGAAGATCGAGGCCGCCTCGTGAATCCAAATGCGACTATGGTAGTAAAGAATACCATCAGGCTTAGCTTTGAGTGGGTTTTCGGGTCCACAATTTCAATTCGTTATCGAGGTTAGCCTCGTTAATGACGGTAATTGTGCTCTTCGAATCAACTCGTTGAGTTTTCCCACAATTTGGTAGCAAGGAACACTCTTAACATGAGTCTTATGACTAAGTGCATCGGCCACGACATTCGCCTTACCAGGGTGGTAGCGAATATCACAGTCGTAGTTGTTTAACAATTCTACCCAACGACGTTGACGCATGTTGAGTTCCTTTGATCAAAGATATGTTGGAGGCTCTTATGGTCGTTGAAGACCGTACACTTTGTACCATAAAGGTAGTGTCGCCAAATCTTTCATGCAAAGACAACTACACCAAGTTCAAGGTCGTGAGTAGTATAGTTTTTCTCATGTATTTTAAGCTGTCTCGACGCGTAAGCGATTACTTTGTCTCGTTGCATGAGAACGCAACCAAGACCCAAATTAGAGGCATCACAATACACAACAAAATCGTCGTTCCCATCGGGGAGAGTGAGGATAAGAGCATTACAGAGCATGTTCTTGAGCGTTTGGAAAGATTCCTCTTGTTCGGGACCCCAAACAAAAGGTTTATCTTTTTGAGTCAACGAAGTCAAAGGGACGGCAATTTTTGAGAAGTTCGAGATGAAACGGCGATAATACCCAGCTAGGCCAAGAAACCAACGAATTTCAGAGGGCGACTTAGGTTCAATCCAATTCTTCACAGCTTCTATCTTTACAGGGTCAACATGAATACCAAGTTCATTGACGGTGTGACCTAAGAATTGAACCTCTGTTAGCCAAAATTCACACTTGGAGAATTTGGCGTAAAGACGTTCGGTTTGCAAAAGCTAAAGATTGAGACGCAAATGCCATCCATGCTCTTCTTTCGTTTTGGAGTAGATGAGGATATCGTCGATGAATACAATGACGAAATGATCGAGAAAACGCTTACACACGGGTTCATGAGATCTATAAACACTGCAGGTGCGTTGGTCAAACCAAAAGGCATGACCATGAACTCGTAGTGTCCATAACGTGTGCGAAAAGCATTTTTGGGTACATCTTCCTCGGAAACTCGAAATTGATGATAGCCAGAATGGAGATCAATCTTTGAAAAGCACTTCGCGCCTTGCAATTAATCGAAGAGATCGTCAATACGAGGAAGTGGATAGCGGTTTTTGACTGTAAGCTTGTTGAGCTCTCGATAGTCAATACACATGCGGAATGATCCATCTTTCTTTTTGACGAAAAGAACGAGAGCGCCCCAAGGAAAAGTACTAGGGCGTATAAAGCCTTTATCAAGAAGTTCTTGAAGCTGGCTCGATAGCTCTTGCATTTCCGAGAGTGCTAATCGATAGGGAGCTTTTGCAACAGGAGTTGCGCCTGGAATAAGATCAATACGAAAATCAACAGCTCGAGGAGGCGGAGGACCAAGAAGATCCTCGGGAAAACAGAAGGAAACTCGCAAACGACAGGAACATCACTTATGCTTGGACCTTTGTCTTTCTTTTCCACAACGTGGGCAAGAAAGGCAAAGTACTCCTTGCACAAGTACTTGTTTGCTTTGATGCACGACATCAGCTTGAGACCTTTAGAAGGTTTCTCGCCATAGACATGTAGAGAATTACCTTGAGGAAGAAGAAGACGGATGAGCTTTTCGGAACAAACAACTTCGACACAAACTCGCCTAAGCCAATCCATGCCTACTATGATATCAAAGTGTAGTACATAATGTCTTTGTCTTAGTCTTCGATCGAGTCTGTTTAGAATTGGGCTAGATTATGCAAGAAAAGTCATATTTATGTAAATAGTAGAACAAGTTCACTCGGAATCTCAAAGTTAGAACAAGTTCGGCCGAACTTGTTAAAGACAAGTTCACCCGAACTTGTCTTCCTCCCAGCGAACTTGCTGCACTATAAATAGGTGACTTGGGTATTTCATTTGTAACTTCAGCAACTTTGTCACTTGTACGGCGAAGCTCTGCCCGATCTGGATTTGACATATATTTGACATTTAAGATCAATAAACAACAATTAAACAGTAAATCTTTGCATATTTGATTAACACGTCATATAGTTTCCGCCTATACGAACGTTAGATACCAATTTAGGTTCCTATGCTAGTAATGGAGCGATCTAAGAAGTGGTATCAGAGCCTGGATAACTGAATTGGTGAAGTCATTGCAAGATCTACTCTTATTCTACCTCTTTCTACCATTTTTTTAACTATTTCAAGAGAAAACAATGGATTCACGGATAAAAGTTGATGATTTTTGAATATGTCATGTAAAATGCAGTAAAGATAAACCCCTGAGACTTTCAAGATCAAATTCAAACGAATTGGTATCAAAAGGTCAAAAAGTTGAAAAAACCATGTTTTGCAAACAAGGTTTGGTCGAACTTAGGATCAAGTTCGCTTGAACTTGATTAAAATTTCATCAATTTTAATCAAGTCCGCCCGAACTTGATAGATTTCTTACAAAATTTGATAAGTCCGCTCGAACTTACAAAGAAAATCTTTCAATTTCAATCAAGTTCGCCCGAACTTGATTAGATTTTATTAAATTTCACATATAAGTTCGCCCGAACTTGAAAGTTCATTTGAAATTCAACATAAGTTCGCCCGAACTTATATCAGGGTGAAATTTACAAAGTGCCAAAACAAGTTTTGTTCGCCCGAACTTGTGTAAAATTAAAATCTGATTTCTCCAAACTGCAAGTTCGCCCGAACTTGTTAGCGTACTGATCGTTTTTCAAAGTTTGTGAACGTGTGTTTTTCAGTAAAATTCGTTAGTTTTTCAAGATGGAAGATCTGCATAGTGCTTTTATGACGGCTACAGCATCAAATGCTCATATGGTAAATCAAGTTAACATCGATAACGAAATGGACACATCCCTGAAACCACCAAAACTCATGAATATGGATGAGTATGAGGCTTGGAAAGAGAAGTTTTCCAACTGGGTGCAAGCTACATATTTCCACAGTTGGGTTGCAGTTCAGACTGGTTACACATTGCCTCGGGATGAAAATGATAACGAGATCGACATCAGCAAGTTCTCGACTTTGTAAATGATGCCTACATTGCCAAGATGAAAACGATTAGTTTGATCCAACAATCGGTGAAAGAAGATATACTGGTGCTACTACCGGAATATAAGACTGCACAGGAACTATGGACATTCTTGCAGAACAGGTATCAGGGAAGTGCAGAAATGGTCAAAAGTAAGAAAGCGCTGATCATGAAGGAATTTGATACATTTACGATGATAAAAGGCGAAACGATGAAACAGATGATCGAAAGGTTTTGTCATCTAAAAGTGATTACACGGGCTTGAGAAGAAGGAAGAATACATAGGTAAATTGGCTGACGCATTGCCTGAAGGTGATTGGACGACATATCTCATGGTTCTTAAAGAAAGTCCGAGCTGGCAGTTCTTTAAACTATCCACGTTCATCGAAAAACTGGAGGGGCATGAGATGGAGTTGTTAAAAATAGCCAAATCAAATAATTCAAATGTTGCTCAAGATGTAGGGCTGTACTACAAGTCAGGAGCTCAAGAGAATATCATTAGCCCGAAGATCCAAACTGCTTTTAGCGCGAATCTGAATACTTCAAATCATTCACAACAGTGTCAAACTCAATCGCATCCGAAATATTATCAGAGTCCTCAGATTCTTCGTATTCAAGCAAGGGTTCAAATTCTTCATATCAGAATCAAGCAAATCAAAATAATCAATCGAATTCTGATCCAAATGTGTACAAATGCAACATTGTTGTTAATCTAAACAATGTTGTTTCTGAACAAGTTGCTAAACAACACATGACACTTCTCGCTACAATGTTAGAATCATATGAAAGTTTGGTGGCCGGGAATATTGGTAATCCAGAAATGACCGCCGAAGATTATGATCAAGTAGATGAAGAAGAGCTTGAACTGATGGAATCAAATGGTCCTTAGCTTCAATCATTTGGAGGGTTACAAAGTTTGTTGCTCTTACCGGTAGAGACATCGGAAATTCCAGCAACAAATTAGGATTTGACAAAACAAAAGTCACTTGCTTCAGATGTCGACAAAAAGGGCACTTCAAGAGATAATGCAAGAATCCAAAAGCAACTTGCAATCAAAGTCCATTTGGAGGTGGCAGTGAGTACTACAAAAAGTCACTACAATACAAGCCTTTCCCAAAGAAGACCCAAGTCGAAATCCACGAGAAACCAACCAACAACACAAAAAAGGCAATGGTCGCTTCAAATGAAGATGATGGTTTTGACTGGAACTCATATATTGCCAAAAAGACCGGTGTTGCTCTTATAGGTGAGATCGTGGAAGACACATCTGCTCAGGATGCAGCCATGGAAAGTGCATTACTAGAAGAGTACATGCAACAAGCTGAGGAGGAGGAAATTTATCAGCATACAAAGATGCAGGGTATCCTTTCCCCTAACATGTCTACTAGTTTTGCAGGTTGTTTTGGCGATACAACATCTTTGGAGCATGTTGCTGAGGAAAAACCTGTGGTTGAGGAGGTTATCAACGTAACCAAGTAAATGAATGAAGAAAATCTTACAGAGATCGCTAACAAGGATATGATGGCAAATCAGACGAAGGTAAGTTCAGAAGTAAAGGTACAAATTGTTGAGGTAGAAAAACCATGTAAAAAATATGCTGAACCATGTATTTAATGTGCTGAAAAGTCTTAGATCATAACTGAAATCAATGTGCATAATAATAATTTCAAATACGATTACCGCACAATGAAGGAGGCCTATGACAAAATGAAAGATGATTACAGCAGGTTGGATAAAAACAACATTGAACAAGCTGATACTATTAGAATGTTAAAAGCTACTTTAATGGAAAAACAAAAAGCTATTAACGTTTACATAAACAACATTGCTGAACTAAAACATGAGCTTCAAGACATGAAAATCGAAACCGAAAGGTTTCGACAGCTTCTGAAAAGCTATACCACTAATGCCTACGTCATTGATCACATTCTTCCAACGATTCAGTAGGAAGAAAATGTTCAGAAAGCCAAAGGTAAGAAACGTGGAGATTATAGCAATGTTCCACCACCCTTGTGCGAAAAGTACTGTCGCAAAAAGGCTGAAGGGATGGAAAAGGCGCTCAACATTGAACTTTTAACCGAAAAGAAAAATGAGCTGCCTGAGAACATTGATATAACTTGCACGAGTGATGATGGCGAAGCAGTGGTTAAGCAAGTTGTGGATAATGTTTTGAGTGAATCTGATGATGACAGCTATGAAAGCGCCAACTCGAGTTCAAACAATTCTGATTCACAATCCGAAGATGACGATAAATCATCGGAAGATAGCCTAAATGATGATCCAAACGTTGTCATGTACAAGGTTAAGGACTCTTATAGACTATATTTCGACGATAGCTTTCCGATTCGAAATGTGAAGGAAGATTAGCTTGATAAATTCTTCAAACTCGTTGAGGTTTAATCAGAGGATTTGAAAATCAATGGAAAGAAGTTTTATTCTAAACCAAAAAGAAATAACTACCGAAGGAATGGTGGTGATTTTCCTGAGCATAGGAGAGCAGGGCTGGGTTTAGATGTAGAAGAAGAACCGAACAAGAAAAAGTCACCATTTCGCGAATACAAAGATAAAAACATGAAATTCGTATATGGGACGAGCACGGTTCAAGAGGAAAGTTTGATTGGAAAGCAATCAAACGATGAATTCAAAAAAGCAAAAGAACTTTGAGATAAGGCAAAAGCCACAAGTGGTGTAAAACCCACTAGTGGACATTCTCATGATGATCGGACTTGCTTTAAGTGCAATGAAATTGGTCATATTGCATGCAAGTGTCTGAAATCTAAACCGGTCTATCCTCCAAGGAAAACAAGTTCAGATGTCGAAAAACCTAAGCAACCAGAGTTTGTTAAACCTGTCACAATTCTAAAAAGAAGTAATTCTAAAATTGAAGTTAAACCTAAAACTAAATTTGAAAACTCAACTTTTGAGAAAGGTGAAACTTCCAAGACAAATGAATCAAGGTTTTACATAAAAAAGGCAAACGCTAAATCATAATCCTGGATTGCTAAAAAGAAATCATCAACATCTGAAGTTACAAAGTCTGAGCTAGTTAAGACTGGTAACAACAAAGAGTCTAAATCTGAGATTAAAACTGAAACTGTCAAACCTTCAAAAGATAAAATGAAAGTTAAGTTTGAAAATAGTAACAACAGTGATATCTCGGATGTTTATTTTGAGGATGATTATGAAGCTTTTTATCCCAAACCCAAGACCAAGAAGGCTTGGGTCGCACTTTTTAACTGAATGATAATATGTGCAGGGGCTCTAGAGATCCGTTTTATCAAAGTGGATTCTGGATAGTGGAGCGTCAAGGCACATGACAGGGATGAAAACTCTTCTCTTTGACATCAAGGCTATAAACGGTGGATATGTTGGTTTTGCCGGTAATCAAGGAGGAAGGATCGTCACTGAAGGAAAACTTTCCAATGGCGTAGTATCATTTGATCGTGTGAACTACATTGCTGAGCTAGAGAACAATCTTCTAAGCATCTCGCAGATTTGTGATAAACAGTTCACGGTGCATTTCAATGATAAAGAGTGCATCATTTTAAAGCCGGGTTTCAAGATTCCTGATGAATGGATTCTCATGCGCGCCCCTCACGAGAACGATCTCTATATGTTAGATATGGGTGTCGCTACCACATCATCAAAATCGGCTCAATGTTTTGTCACAAAAGCCATGGAGAAAGATTCTATCCTACGGCATAGAAAAATGGGGCACATTCATCTTAGAAAAATGAATTTTTGGGTTCATAACGACTTGGTTGAAGGTGTGAATCTTCAAAGCTTCCACATGACAGATCACTGTCTTGAATGTAAGAAAGGGAAGTAAATCAAAAAGTCACATCCTAAGAAGATTCTGAATTCTATAAAGTTGTCGCTTGAACGTCTACATATGGATCTTTTTGGTCCGGTGGACGTCTGAAGTATTTCAGGAGATCTATACTGCTTAGTCGTCACAGATGATTATTCTCGATATTCCTGGGTTTTCTTTCAAGAGTCTAAAGAGGAAACGTTCGACAATCTGGTGATTCTTTTCAAGAAGCTTGAAAATTTATAGCATCTCCATGTCAGACGTACTCGCAGTGACAACGGCACGGAGTTCAAGAACAACAGGATGAAAGAGTTTTGCAACGCCAAAGGAATTCTGCACGAATTCAGTGCACCTTATACTCCACAACAAAATGGCGTAGCTGAGAGGAAGAACAGAACTTTGATCGAAACCGCAAGAACCATGCTTGCAGACTCGAAACTTCCTGTTAGCTTCTGGAGTGAGGCGGTTGCAGCGACATGCTAACACTTTAAACAGGGTCTTAATTGTCAAACCGACTAAAAAGACATGTTTTGAAATGAATCAACTGAAGGAAACCAAAATTTGAAATATCTAGAGCCATTTGGTGCACCATGTACAGTGCTTGATCAAGATGGTAAATTTGGTGCTAAATCGCTTGAAGGTTTCTTTGTCGGGTATGCTAGTCCTCTAAGGAGAGTTTATGTTCCTGCTTTGAGAAGGGTGATCGAAGCGCAACACATTGATTCCTTTCGGTACACAACTCCTATTCAGAGAAAAGGTGACGCGTGGTTGTTCAATTACCAAGATTTGTGGAAGTCATTCGACTTGCCTGAAGAACCGTCTGAGGAAGAACTTGCAGCTCTTTATTATCTTCAACAGTCGGCAAACCAAGAACAGATTATAAGGCCAATTGTGGTTAATCAACCCACTACTGGTTCTACATCTTCTTCTGGTGCAGGTCTGAGTAATAGTGGTGTTCCAGTTGAACAAGTTTCTGAATCAGAATCAACACCAACTACAACTCCAGCAAATGTTTCCACTAAACCAGGAAATACAACCTTAGAGCCCAATACTTCTCAGAATCAGAATTCCGACTCTGATGAAGCTCCGACTTTTGATGATGATGGAGAATCCACTTCCGATGATGAATCCAAGCAGATATCCAACATGTTGAATCAATCTGCTGGCCCGAGCAATTAATGAAGCTACATCGAGTGCTCCTAATGTTGAATTGATCGTTTATCTGAATGTCTCAACAGAATAGCACGGTTGATGTTCCTAGTGAAGAAATGCCACGATCTTATTCTTATCATCCTTCAACAAACATTATTGGAGAGTTACAGACTGGTGTGCGAACAAGAAGTCAAATCAACAAAGCATTAAGTTGTTTCTATACCCGAGTGGCTCCTACTCAAGACTTTTGTTATTATTCATGTTTCATATCTCAAATAGAGCCGAAGACTGTGAATGAAGCTCTGGGTGATGAGAACTGGGTGATAGCGATGCAGGAAGAGTTGTTACAGTTCGAGAAACTGGGAGTCTGGAGGCTTGTAGATTTACCACCTAAGCAGAAAGCTATAGACACGAAGTGGGTTTTCAAGTGCAAAAAAGATGATCGAGATGTGATTGTTAGAAACAAAGCTCGGTTGGTTGTCAAGGGTTTCCACCAGCAAGAAGGTATTGACTACACAGAAGTCTATGCACCGGTTGCACGCTTAGAGTCAATCCACATTTTCCTTGCATTCGCAGCTTGGAAAGGTTTTAAGGTGTACCAGTTAGATGTGAAATTCGCATTTCTTTATGGTAAGCTACGCGAACAGGTGTACGTCGGCCAACAACCAGGGTTTGTCGATCCGCTGAACAAGAAGCTTATCTCCTAGACAAAGCCTTATACGCATTACATAAAGCCCCGAGAGCTTGGTACGAGATGTTATCTCAACATCTCATCGGAAACGGCTTTACAAGTGGCACAGTGGATAGTACATTATTTACCAGAGAAGACGGCAGTCATCTAATCATCGTACAAATCTATGTGAATGATATCATCTTTGGTTCAACGAATGATAGTCTTTGCAAAGAGTTCGAAAAGATCATGAAGAAGAAATTCAAAATGTCTTCTATGGGTGAAATGAACTTCTTTCTTGGAATAAAGGTGGATCAGTTACCAGACGGCATATTCATTCATCAAACAAAGTATGTTCATAATATTCTCATGATGTTTGAAATGGATAGCTCGAAGCCGCTTTCGACTCCACTGGCACTAAACCATGGGATTTGCATTGATGAACAGGAAGTAAAGTGGATGATATGCTCTATCTGTCGATGATAGGATCACTCATGTATCTGATGGCATCTCACCCAGATATTATGTATCCTACATGCCTTTGCGCAAGATATCAGTCCAATCCCCGAGTGTCACACATGCAGATAGTCAAAAGAATATTCCGTTACCTGAAGGGATGTCCAAGCACAGGCTTGTGGTATCCAAAGAACGATAACTTTGATCTGAAGGGATACGTTGATTCTGACTTTGGGTGGACAAGCTGAATTCAGAGTCTACGACGGCTGGTTGCCAGTTCTTCGGAACTCGATTAGTAACGTGGAAATGCAAGAAAAAAAACCACGGTCTCTTTCTCAACTTGTGAGGCAGAATACATTTCTGCTTCCAGCTGTTGTTCATAAATCCTATGGATTCAACAACAGATGAGGGACTTTGGATTGCAATTTCTTGATACGCCTTTATATGTAGATAATAAGGCAGCAATCAACATCACTAAAATACTGTTCATCACTTTCGTACTAAACACATAGAAATTCGTTATCACTTCATTCGTGATTGCTACGAAAAGAAGTTGGTGCGAATAGAAAAAATCTACATCGATGAACAAAAAGCTGTTTTTTATACCAAAGCTTTTCCTTTAACAAGATTTAAATATCTAATGAGGCTTAACGGTATTAAAATTTTTTTGACAGGTGCGGAAGAAGATGTTGAATATGGACCGGACGACGAGCTCACGTCATCCACATTGGTTTGTTATATCTTTTAGATTAGTATTTTTTAAAATAAAATACAAAAATATGTTTTTGATTTTAGGGGAGAAATATTTGAGAAAATACAAAAATATATGAAAATTTTCAAAAAGTACAAAACATTGAAAATGACAAAAAGAATTTGGTGTCACAAAGGAAATGATAGTACATCAGTGGACTATCACAGTATGCTAAAGAATTGTAAAGTTTAAAAGTGATAAACAAGTCTTACTGTGGATGTGTCGATAGGCTTTACACGTTCAGTAAATTGTTTCTTAGATATAAACTAAATTTTACAGCTGCTTAACTTGTGGATTAACATCTCTCGGATATATGGACTTAGTACTCTGAAATTTCGTTTGAGAGATTGCCTGATTCTGAGATACGAGGTCTTTATAGATAGTAGATATCTGGGTATTATACAAGTTCTTCTTATTTTGCGGAAGCAATAGCCTAGAACTTCTATAATGCTTTTGCTATAAACCCCTAAACTGCATGCAAGCTTGAAAAGAATCGAAAGATCTAATCATCTCCATCAACTTGTAACATGTTTTAAAATAACAATTCAATGCAAAAGCAAAGGCGAGTAC
The DNA here is from genome assembly GCA_947069175.1 of Scalesia atractyloides. Classification (NCBI taxonomy): domain Eukaryota; kingdom Viridiplantae; phylum Streptophyta; class Magnoliopsida; order Asterales; family Asteraceae; genus Scalesia; species Scalesia atractyloides. The sequence goes on from CAMTDV010000030.1 coordinate 39,604,459, forward strand.
ACAAGTTTAAGCATAGCATACGTATACAAATAAAGTTTAAACAAATCCTCATGGCAACTATGATTTTTACAAGAGCATATACAAGGCATGCAATACTACTAGTCAAACCCTTAACGCAAACACGGTATTTTAACATGGCCTCTAGATTTCAAGAGGAGGGGGATGCGTTACTTCCTATAGCGCTATACATGTCAAACGAAGTCTAAATAGTTAATGACTAAGGTATTATATAAAGAATGTCCAAGATATAAGCATCAATATAACGATTCAAGTAATTATGGATATAGGATTGTTTGTGCATTTCATAAAGTTCAAGTGTTGTGATTTTTGTACATGGAAACATGTTACACCCAAAAGTGTTATAAACGAAAGTGGGTCGAGTGTACTCACGGTTTTGCTAAGTCTTTTTAACTTGATAAGTCCGTGAAGCTAGTTGTATTGATGGGATGAACGCCGAGTTATCCTACAAGAGGAAACAAAGGAGTATGAGTATTTTGGGGATGACGATGGAACATTCGGATTTAAGATTCAAAACGTGACAAAGTATATAATACGAAACTAGTCAGTAGGGTATTAGCACTAATAATCCATAAGGATTGAATATGTTTTCATAGGTTCAAGACCTATTAGAATCGTGACAAGGAACTATACACATTAGTGATAAACTTGTTAACTTGATAGATGATTACTTAGTCACCTTCAAGGGTTCGGTTTTAAGGATTTATATTATAGTCCATAGATTATACATATAGATAGATAATCATGTAGGATGTGGGAGGATGAACCATCCACTTTGGTACCTCTTAGTATCATGTAAGTCAAGTAGGAGGTGGGAGGATTAACCATCCACTTTGGAACCTCGTATGATGTTCACCACTACACAAGTTACCATAGGTAACAAGGAGGGTCTTAGAACAATAACATGAACAAGAATGTAAGTGACAATAATGTAAGTGTGTCACCATGATACCAAGTAGCCAAGTGAAGTAAAACCCGATGAGCACACTTTGACACACTTCAAAGGCTAGACGGGTTGTGACACTTTCAATCTAGCAAAATAACTTGGAATAATGATGAAAATCATCAAGTGATGTGTGGTCCTAAAGTTTTAGGATAGCCCAAGCTAACCAAGGTGGACACACTATCATCAAGCTCTTGGCTTGGCATCACTTGTGAGCTCAAAACTCTACGAAAACAGAATATTTGTGAGGATAAATCCTCTACTTTGAATGTCTCAACCTTGTTTTTAAGCCTAATGAACCACAAGTAGTGTTGTAAGCCTTAGGACATAGGTTTGAGATGAGTTAGACTCAACTTTGATAAGATTTAACAAAGTTTGAAAAGGTTTGAAACACAACAGAAAGTTTTGGACACTTTGGGAGCATTTCCAGGTCTGGATTCTCCATGGAGAACCCTTGGATTCAATCCCAATGTTTATCCAAGTATTTAGAAAAAAGAATCAAGCAAAAAGAAAAAAGATTTGAGCAAGTTATGCTCACTTTTGTGAGGGAGGTGCAATCTGCCTGAAAATTCTGATGTTGCAAGTTCTTGAGAGTGTTTGAGAGTGTCAAGATGAAGATTAGAAAGTGTTAAAAGCTTGGAGAAGCTTGGTTATATAGGGGAGAAGTTAGGAGGTGGTTTGGGGTGTTAAATGGGGTTAAAAGGCCATTGGGTGAGCTCAAAACATGAGGATTCGTGCAAATGCCGCAAGCTTTTGAATCTGCTGCCTGCCCAGGTCCCATGCGGACCGCAACCATATCCCCATGCGGTCCGCATGGGGTTTGGTCCGGGCCAAAAATTTATTTTTTTGTTATTTTGTTACATGTGACAGGTTTAGGGCCTCTTTATGATATTTTATGAATATGTAACGTATTATAAGTATATGAGACATGTCCTATGATGTATATAAGTGTAAATGAATACGATTAAGTATGAATATCACGTTTAAGTCTCGAATAAGTATAATCATCACGTTTTGCAAGTTTGTCACACGATTACGAGTATCACGAATATGTTTGCATGCTTAAGTGTAAGTATAAAATGATTATGAATAAGAATTACATGAATAAAATACAAGTTTTCATTATGATCCAAGTCTCAGAATACAACGATTACAACGACAAATTGAATACGAGATACAATGCTTTCCGAAAATAGAAATACAATACGAGCTAGCTATAAATAGAAAGTATGGAAACGCAAAGCGTTACATTGACAATACTTGAGGAACTTCCCCCATAGCAAATCCATGACTTAACTAATTTTGAAAACTTTTAAGTGTATGAGCACAATGAAGCGTACGATGATCTGAACACAGGACACTTGGAGTGTATGACTTTCAGAGCACAATACCTACCGAAATGTATTACCTCAGAAGCGTATAAGCCTCCTGCGTGCGAACGAGCCTCTGTGCTTAGCTTCCTGCGTGCGTAGGACCTCCTATGTACGGATCACCATCCGGCGCCCGTAACCGTTTTTACTAGTTTTTCGATGATTTGGAGATGAAAACGGATGAATCTAGGTGAGATCACTTGACACATTGTTCCAAAATGAAAAATGAAGATGTGAGAATAAACTAGGAACATTTTCACTGTTAAATCTCTTATAAATGAGAAAAACGAAGCTTTTAGACCGAATTCTTCAAATCCAAGCATGTACACAAGTATATATCCTCCTCTAATCTCTGATGCCACTTGTCGGACTGGTATGACATGTGAAACACTTGATTAGACTTGATGTAAAAATGTATGAATATCTACAACTTTAATAAAGAGCTGATTTTCCTCATGATCGATGCGGACATGTACTCGGGGAATAAAGGTGGGTTTCCTAATTATGAATTCATTATATTAGAACGAGGAATTTGATGGACAGTGAAACTATGAATGCTTAGATATAATCTGTATATGCCAGCCAATTCTGGGGCTGGTTGCCCTTCCTTATATGCCGAGAGAAAGGACTCAACAGTCAAGGTACATATATGGAGAACAGTTGATTGCAATAGGCGTCAGTCAAAACTCAGGAAAATTGGCTAGGTTTGATCCTAGTTGTTTTTTCGGATTATGTTGTCACGTATCATGAACTTGTGGTATGACAACTAAATCCATGCAATAAGGTAGTCTTAAGATGTTCATACCCACTCGGAATGGGTGTGGTGATTGAACTTTAACATATAAGATTTAAGCAACCGATTTGGTATAGAGAGTGTTAATTTAGGTAATGAATTATGGTGGATGGTAAGATATCCAAATACCTAAACACGAATTCATGTATTCACAACACTTGCCATATGAGTTTAGGATGGTACTACTTAAGATACCATACCAAAGGGAAGTGAAAGGCATAGTAGATGGTGTCAAATCTAGAGTAAATAATCTAACAAATCTTGTAAGCTCGATAAGGGTTAACTTGTAGCAACTATTATTTCGAGGAAGCAAGAACTGTTGTAAGTGGTACTAACAAGTTTATTCAGAAAGTGTATTGTCACAAGTGGTCTTCAATGCTTTATGTCTATAGATGCGTTTGTTCATCTGATTTTATTTGTTTGTTGAATTAGTCCTTTTGAGAGAAGGATGAGTCTTATAAGCTTATCGATTTAGGTAGTGATCAAAGGTACGTTGAAGTTCAAGTATGTAGAAATACAAAAGTAACACAAGGGATTAAGAATTTTCCAGGGTGGTTTAGCTTTTTGTATGTAGGAATGAGACTGTTGTTAAGGCACAATGTAGGCAAATTGCGCGGCTAAGGATCTAGTCGTGTGTTGAATGCAATAGGACTCTAGGTGTGCCACCACACTGATGCATGTCTTAAATATCATGAAAAGAATGGTCGGTCCAATACAATAATTAAGTCAAACTACTCAAGAATGTAGGATTCTCCATTGCGGATACACGTGGATGGTAGGTCGATACGTTTCAGTCATTTCACTATCTTTTACCGAAGAGTAAGAAACCAAGGGAGCTAATAAAGACAGCCATTAGATAGAATTTTAGGTATCTGAAATTAACGATCCACAATTAGTTTTGTGGAGTCGTTCGTGTATAATTATATAACTTATTAAATTATCAGGGAAAAAAGATTGCAACAGCAGCTTCACGGAATGTCTGAGGTTGTTGGCAAATTCAATTGACATTCATCAAGGGAAGTTTGGTCAACGTTTCGTATAGGGTGCGATGTACGCGCATGGTGGGACGGAAAAATGAAGCCAAATGCAACACTTTGCGATGTGCTTTCAAGTAGGGCTTTGGAATAAACGGATTAAAATAACAATTCAGAATGTTTCAACCAGTATTATTGGTATACCTTCGGGCATCGAAGGATGCAATTAGGTCTAGTGAGCCGATGAATGGGGTTATACTAAGGGTGTTAAATGAATATCGTACAGGTACTAGAAATAGAAGTTAGTAGTGGTCGGTCTTATCAAACTATTAGCAAGTTGGTTAATACTTATTAGTTGAAGGTTTGATAACTTAACCAGGTCAAGGGAAATTGGTAAAGAAAAGAAACAACGATTGCAATGGTCGTAAATGTTCTAAATCATGGAATTATAAGACCGAAGGCATGAGTTGGTGTAGGTTCAGGGGGACTTAACCCCCGATTATAAACCTTTAGGAACTAGGTATGGTTAAATAGATATATGATTTTTGAGTCATTGTCAAGGCTTTAGTAAAAACATTTAGTTCACAAGGGAAGTGTTAATAGTTGCATAGACTAGTAAAGTCCCTCATTGTCTGGGATCCAATGAAGACTTCGTTGAATCCAAGTTTTTCTAGTTCCTTTGTGACCGCGACAACATTGCATGATGATCCAATTGTAGGGTTGTACATCTTGAGATATGGTTCATCCTAGATGGAAAATCGGTCATATGTGTTGTTAAAGGAAAAATGAAATCAAAGAAGGTTTGTTGTCTAGCATAAAGTGAAGTAATATTTCATAATAATTGTCCCTATATAGTCTACATACTGAGGCAAAAGGGATTGTGGTGTATTCCTATGAGAATTTCAGATTGTCTGAAATTCGTATAAAGAAGTAATGATGGATGTTTCTACACCATATATGAAGGTTCGTTTTCATGATAAACGTCTTCAACCTAATGGTTGGGTTAAATATTTGAAAGAATGATGAATGGAATATAGGATTTCTACTGGTTGTGGCCATTAGCTCACAGAATAGGATTTGCCAAGTTTCGCATGTACTACAAACTGTTATTACGTGTGCACTTATAATGGTAATTTGCCTTGCATGATCCCCTTTCTTCTTACCCTACTACAAGGTCCATTATATTGAATTGCCAATGGCAAGGAATTATCTATGCCTAAAGACATCTAATGAGTTAGTCAGTATCCATGGGTTACTTGACTGAGAGTTATACAGGAAGGAATAGTTAAGAAAGCATTTACTTGAGTTGGATGGTGCCATAGAAGTTTAATCAATCCAGTCTCAAAACCGGGAGTGTACTCCTCTGACTTGAGTACGCTCTGCCTCTTGTCTTCTTGCGTCGCGATAATTAATACGCATATCTCCTCGGATTCAATCTAGAATGGTGTAGACAGGAGCATATGTAACCAAATATGACTCCACTAGATGAGAGGGATAAGAATAAATCCGCTAGTGTGATTCGTTGAAAGTGGCGTGACAGTGGTACAATAAATCAAGTTAGAATACGAGTAAAGGGTAGCATATCTCCACAAACCTCCACCTCAACAGACCATATAAGATTTCAGAAAACCAAAAATCCTTCATTTTTTCCCACAACATCAAACCTCTACAAACCTGCACCTCACACTCCATATTATTGCCAACTTTTACATTTATTTAATTTACCTCATAATTCAATTGTCTTTTTCTATTTGAATAGGCTCCTACATTGAGTTGTCCAGACTTGGTTTGTTTGCAACCACTGACCAAGATAACGAAGTTGGTGTTCAAACTTTGCCTATATCGCTTGTTGGTCCGTGGGGTGATGTCAATTTCGAATCATGCCACATTAGTGGCGTTGTACATGCTCCAAGAAACTCACAAGAATTTATAAAGAGGGAGAATTAGATTCTTCATTGAGAAATAATACCATGTGGTATTATCATGCCACCTCATCAAAACAAGCGCCACACACCATTGTCATCATGGTTAAAAGGGGCGTCAAAGTGGTGTCCCTATCATCTTAATGTGTGCCAAGAGGGGGAAAGTTGTGGGGTCCACACCATTCCAACCAATCACCTTTTTTTTGTTTTTATTTTTTGTTATTTTTTAGTTAAACAACATAATAGTTAAAAAGTTAGTTAGTTACAACCCTCTTGTCTACACGGTAGCTACGTAAACGCCGTTCCATATTAAACCACGACGCTCAATCTTAATCAGTAGTTAAAAAGTATAATAATAAAGTTATAACCGAATATTTATGTTAGCAAGGATAGTAGGCTTCGAATTATTGTATTAGTTTTGGTTTTCATTTATTTCTGGTTCTTTATTCCTGTAATTATACTTTTGGTTTGTGTAATAAGTACGCTTTACCTTGTTTTTTTTGTTTTTTCGTTTTTTTTAAGACAAACTTTTATTAAACTAAAAAACCAGGCATAGGCCACACAACCAAAAACATAGGAATATACAACTCAAGTATTTAGTTTTTGTTATTGAAATTTAAAAGAAAATATTAATTAGGTGTGACAAACTTTCAGACGGTAAATTATTTACACCAGGTAATAACTAGGACGAATATATTAACAAAAGTTGTTTGAAATTGCTTGCATTACGTCATAGACATGACTGCATGTGGTCCTTGAAATAAAACAACAGAAGTAAATAAATATAACTGACCCCTACCTTCATGTATTTTCGTTTTCCTCTTCCTTTCAAAAATAAGTTTATTGATCGCATTATAGTATTTAACGATTATCTTTTTTATGGTATACTTTGTTTTCCAATAGAGGAACTGTTACAACGATTCTTAAAAAATATATATATTTAGTCATAGGAATAATATTGTATATAGTTAATCCTCTCATTTGTTGTATGGAAAAGTTGGATTATAGTGTATTAACTTATTTAAAATAAAGGTGTATGTAAACTCAATAATAAAGGTGGAACCATTATAAATTCAAGCCTGTTTATGTAAGTTTCTATTCATTTATATGTAATTTATAATATCAACATCATGTCTTTAAATTTAGGTGTTCTAAATACAAACTACGTATCATCTTATGTAAAATAATTATTAGCGTCGACGTAGTACACTCTTGTAACATTATTTATCAAAACTTAAATTAATTACGAAATAACAACCTCTTTTACAGAAAAACTATTACGATCAAATGATTTAATATATAAAAATTAGCTTATCAAATTTTTTAGCTAAAAATAATGCTTAGTTTTTAATGATAATAAATGATATTGGCCCCTACATCTCTCTCATCCATCGTACATGTGAAAAAATTGTTATCAATGATTACACTATTCCAATCAATATGTTAGTTATTAATTAATAATTAATTGTAATTACGTGGACAATGTCAACGCTAAGCTTTTAATGTATGAATGAATAACTCTGGTCCCAATAATAAACAAACAGTTGACAATTTTAAAATGGGGTTCAAGGAACACAAATGTAAGCATTTTTGTTTATAGATTAAGTCGAAAATAAAGTCAATACCCAAACCATACATGCAAGAACAAGTATGGTGCGTTCTTGACTCCCTCCTCTGATTTAAATGCAATAAATTTTAAAAGAACAAGCACAAAATCCCAAAAAAAAAAAAAACATTAGGAGAAAATAAATCTAAAAACCCACAAAGTTAAATGAATGTAGTAGTTGAAGATGGTAAATGAACTATGACAGAGAGCCACCAGAAGAGTAGCAGGATGATGCAGCAATAATATTAACTCGGTTTCTGCAATTGATGATGAAGCCTGCATTAACAGCTTTCCCAACTAACCACAAACACATCTTTTCCTCTTCTCATCGAACTCAACGCACATTTAAGTAAGAGAGAGAAAGATACTTCATCAGGTGGTGGTAGAACTCGCATTGATGGAAGCTTTAATTTGGTGTACCGTGTTTGTGATTAGGTTATTAACGGTCGTTAATGACTCCTGGCTAATTTTGGCTGATGGCAAACTGTTAGTTTGTATTTGAAACACTACCGTAACCAGAGAGCCGCTTGATGTGCCACCCTGATCGCCTGCTAGATCTGAACTGGTGGAAGTGCTTGCAACACCACCTTTTGATATGTTCTCCTGGTGGCCGTCTGTGGTGATGACGAAACCGGATGGAAGTAACGGAATGTATGAAGGGTCTTCACCGTTCATCGCTATGTTGATCGCTGGCAAGTCCACTGGGCAGTACACGACCAGGGAACCGGATGCATCCGTACTACTCTCTTGTAGTATTAGCATGTTGTTCTGGCTAGGGGTGTATGCCTGTTTACCATTTAAATATATACAAATGAACGTTAGTGATTAATTTCCTGGACTGCAAGCAAGTGATGAATATTTTTTATTTCAAGGTGGCCTTGAAAAATGATAAGTGTAATTTGTTTTGGTTTCTTGGGAGTTTGCTAGGCAAAGGAGGAGTTTGCCATGTCAGTGTATCCGAGGAACACTTAAAAACCAAACCTCTTAGAAATACATATCATTTCGCTAAAACACCTAAAAATCTAAAACATGCGTAACTGTTTGGTAGTTTTTACCTTTAGGACTGCTATACAGTTCCCTGGATGAGTCCCATTTGCAATATTTGCCACTTCTTGTACTGGATTTTGGTTAGAAAGAACATCCCACTGAAAGTATAAAGGACGATAAATTAACTAATATATTAGTATACAATCTAACTAATTGTGTATGCCTAATACCTGAGGTCTAGTCCGTCCGTCTCGAAGGAAATCGAAAACACTTTGTGGAGGAATAGGAAGCCAAATGGTAGTCGATGCACTAAGGACCAAGCCATGGGGGTGGCCAGGATCTGTGCTCTTATATAAGATGGCTCGGACCTCAAACTCGTTCATACCCGAAAGAGATGTCCATTGATGACCATTTGATGGGTTTATGCTTGAGCAGAAGTTATTCACCATCCTTTGTGCTAGCTTCATCATGCTCCTCTTTCCCTCAGGCGATGGATTTACTGACATATATCACAAAAAAATGTTAGTAAGATTACAGATGATGTACAATTCAAACATGTTGCGATGATCCTTTCTTCATTTATGAGGACTGGATAACAAAAATGTGTACCTCCTCCAAGATCATGAGACACAGCAGTAGTCATCATTAGAGAAGCCGATCTCTCACAGGCCCTTTTAAGGCAAGCTAGCCATCTTTTGGCTCCGAATGCAAACCCGCTATAGATAAAATCACGATAGATCCTATCAATCGGTGTTACTTCTTCTACTTCCATATGTTCTAACCCATGTAACCTATTTGTAGAACCACAAAAGAACCATTTAGCATTGTTAGCTTGTAGTTTTAACGAATAATAAAGATTAACAAACCTCTGAATAACCATTAGGCATGTCTTGAATCAAACAACCCGAAGGTAAGCAATGCACTTTAAATCGAGACTGAGGGTATTGATTATAATGTGGAAGATCATATGAAACATTGACAACCGCCCACGAGCCTTGCTTGATTTCCTGAACCAATCTAAGCACATACAATTGCCTGGTGGGGACCAGAGGTGAAAGCACTTGTAATTCTTGATACATCTAGCAAGAACAACAAAGTATTAGTGAGAAAAGAACACTTAGAATGTTACAAATGCACTCAAAATGTAGTAGCTCCCGCATGCACCAGGTCCAGGGTAGTCAGACCTACTTGGGCCTGATATACACATTCTTACCAGTTGCAATGAGCCACCTTCTGAACCTAGCAGTCCGGATGAGATTGATTCAATCGTCCTTGCTCTTGACACAATAGTTGGAAACATTTCAGACCATTTGATCTGGCCAAGTAAAAGATTATCAGTCAAGTAAACAACAATGTAGGGAAAAAAGGAAAAAAACAATAATGTAGGGAACTTAACCATATTGACAAACATATCAACCAATTGTAAACTATTCATTGTTACAACTCCAGAAACCCTTGATGCCTCAGTTCTGACATCAGCATTCTTCAATGAATCATTAGGACGTGGAAAAACCCTCTTGTAGCTATCAAGATTAAGAGTTTCCGTCCCGTCCTTACTATCTGTTATCCACAAAGGTTCATTGCTCTGGACAAGCCTGATCAATTCAGTCATGGCGTTTGTCGCGATTTCAGCCATTAGAGACTTGTCCATGTCAGAAAGATGCATGGGGTTTTGAAACATAGGGTCGGGGTTGATGGTGCTAGATGATGCACCTAGGGCGGAACCGGTGAGAAGATCAAGATCTAAGGAAGGACCACCGTGCATCATGGGCATTCTATTTGATGTACCACCACCATAGCTAGCCATTGAGAGGTCTAGTGAAGACATGTGAAATGGCTGTACTGGTGGGAGTTGCAACATTGGTCTACCAATGTACTTGGCTGCAATGCTCGATACTCTATCCAACTGTAAATGAAAAAAGGTTTCCTGATTAGTCAGTTAGATCAAGCACGAAACTTGCTTAGCAATCAAATAATTTCCAAATTCATAACACCACATGGATCCCATGGCTTTTTACACAAGAATGAATAGGAAAGGCAACAGACATATGCTAATTATAACACAAAGAAAACTACATGTGCTAGATCATCACAATTCACATATACAACAATGATCATTCAAATGGGAACAAAATGAGTACAAAAAACATAAGAAAACTTAATACGGTTTCATGCAGGATAAATCAATTGTGGGCCTAACATAAACTTTATTAGTCAGGGTCATTATAAGGTTCTTTTTACAGCCAGTTAAAACTAAAAAGTCCGATTCATTGTTTTCTTCATAAAAAAACCTCATATTTTATTTAATTAAAAATACAATAAATTTTGTTGAACGGGTTCAGTGGAACTTCTTTGACCCCCTCGGTTCGCCCAAGTCGATCAATTGAATGTTTACCTCTTCTTTCAGTTGGGCGTTCTCGAATCGAAGTTTTTGTTCATCAAAATAGCAATCTTCTCCAATCGGAGGACCACCGCACGTTGGGCAAACTAAGTTCTTGAGTGCCTCTCGTATCACTATGTTCTCGCACCGTATCTTGTCGTTCTCCACCCTCAAGGCACAGTTGTCTGCGCGTTCATGGTGTGCCTACATAAAAATAAAAGTAGGATGTAAATTTCTGACACTACAGAAACACACCACGAACCTAACACAAGAAAATGAGAATAAAAACCTTCATTTGGGTTCTTCGATTTTGAAACCAAAACTTAATCTGTCTAGGAGCTAAATCCAACTCTCTGCTTAATTGCATTCTTGTTTTCTCATCCGGGTGTGGACATTCTTTAAAAGTCCTACAATTTTCACAAAAGGAAACGTTTAAAAATTCTTATTGAAACACAGTGGTAAAAAAAAATAGGAAAATATGGTTAAAAAAAAGTCTTACGATTCAAGAATCTGAATCTGAAGAGCATGTGTGGCGATGGTAACGTTTCTTCTTATCTGAATCAATGTGACTACCACGGCCGGAGCCGCCACTTCCTCCGCCAGCACCACCACCGTACTCCATTTCCACTTGTCTCCAACAGGTATTCCGACAATGTTAATGATATACTTAAAACACCGAAGAAATTATAGACATTAGAGAACGAAGTCTTATTATACGCTAGTGGGTGTCAACGTACAAAACATACGGAAAATAACATGAATGTGGGAGAAACAGGTTTGACTTTCCAGCGAGAAATGCATGGGTAACGGCCGGAGATTTCCAGATATATACACACCGAAGTTTGAATATTTATATATCTGTGAGTCGTAAAGGGAGAGAAGGAAGGAGAAGATTGTGGAGAGAGTAAATGCTTCGACAATGAACAAGGGAATAAGTTAAGGGGTTGGAGTGGAAGGTGGTAACGTAATTGCAAGAGTTGTTTTAGCTTGCTTTTTCAAAATTTTGTTGGAGACCCACCAAGAGTATCATCTCTTGAATGGGTGTTTGGAATTTGGATCCTCATATAATATTCCTATTCCTATTTTATTAGTAATTAAATTTCAAGAGATAATTCATTTCGGGATTGATGGAAAATATGATTATTTAGAAACTGTTGGTTCAGGCCCGGTTATACACACACAAACACACTGGGTTGACCAAACTATATGATCGACACTTTTCTTTATTAAACAAAAGAACGAGAATACTTCAACTACAACCCTAAACACCAGTTAAATACTACCTAACCCATGCACGTAAAAATCTCCTAAAAGCAAGTAAATATAACCCATGATTTTGACCCACTCTTTACACTATTGAAACTTAATAAACGTGAGTTAATTAAACTTCTTCTGCTGCAAGTTTGAAGCCAGTTCTTACTCATATCCATAACCCACAGCCCGTAAACCTGTGAACGGTTTGACCCGCTGACTCGCGACCCGTGAACAAACCCGATTAGCCCAACAATCACCCCGTAATCGTTGTTTGTTCATGCCAATCTTACCCGCAACATTCCTGTCAAATCACGCCTTCACCTTGACCCATATCGACCCTTCCCGGACACCCGACCTTCACCTCGGCCACGTCCAAAGCCGTCTTCAACTCGACCTATCTCGGACACCCGGCCTCCACCTCGGCCAAGTCCAAAGTCGTCACTCGGACTTGTTCTGAGAGCCTTCTTCTACCGATAAAAGAAAACAAAGCTACCGGCTCGCCTATACCGTTTTCTTTCACCCCGCGAAACGAACCAAATCCAAAGCCACCTGCTCGATTTCCTTCGGCTCGTTTTTTCTTCATCCTGGTTGGACTCCCCATATCACCTGAACAAGCTGACCTGTATTTGCCTTTCTCTTTTATTTCACAACCCCGTGATTTGTGTGTAGCAAGACCTTGCGACCAAAATCAATAGCAACCCTCTTGTTTGATTGTAGTCGTGCACACCCCTTAGCACCAGGCTACTTGCTATCTATTTTTTTTCCCTTTCTTTTTTTTTTCTTCAACACCCTCAATATAAAGAAACAAAACTATGTAACAACACCTTGTTACACAAACTTAACTGCCACCTTTGTTTCTCTAATTTATGTGTAATGAAGCCAAAAAAAAAAACAATCACCACATCAAACCTCGTTCCTTTTTTCTTTCAAGACCCATGCAAACAGAAAGTCCAAAACACGTACAACCTCCACATGTGTTGTGTCTCCCTCTCGTCGCTTCTTGGAACTCTTTCCGTCAACCGCACAGCACGTGTGAGAACCACTAACAGCCACGGACAAATCTTCAAACCCGCTTCTCGAGCCCTAGGCTCTGATACCAATTGTTGGTTCAGGCCCGGTTATTCACACACAAACACACTGGGTTGACCAAACTATATGATCGACACTTTTCTTTATTGAACAAAAGAAAGAACGAGAATACTTCAACTACAACCCTAAACACCAGTTAAATACTACCTAACCCATGCACAAGTTGCACGTAAAAATCTCCTAAAATCAAGTAAATATAACCCATGATTTTGACCCACTCTTTACACTATTGAAACTTAATAAACGTGAGTTAATTAAACTCCTGCTGCTGCAAGTTTGAAGCCAGTTCTGACTCATATCCATAACCCACAGCCCGTAACCCGTGAACGGTTTGACCCGCTGACTCGCGACCGGTGAACAAACCCGATTAGCCCAACAGAAACCAAGTATTTAATTTCAAATAATTGGTTTCATAAATGTATATAATTAAGGTAGTTAACTTCACACAAACTTTAAATTACCCTCATAGTATTATAAGAAGTTTGCTTCAATTGTTAAGGCCGTTTAGTTATTTTGGTTTGGTGGTTTGTGCCAACATGAATCTATACAAGAATTGGAGCCTGGTTATTCCAGTGGTAGAGAATAGATTATCTTTGTGGAAAGAGTTGACCCTTTCGATTGGGATAAGGGTGACTCTTCTTAAATCGGTTACTAATATCTTATCGGTTTATTTTTTCTCTTTTTATAAAGCTCACTTGAGGGTCATTCAAAGTTGGATGGGATTAGACGGAAATTTCTTTGGAGTAGCAATGAAGATAAGAATAGTATCAATTGGGTTGCTTGGGAGAAGACAGTTTCTCCTAAAATTCAAGGTGGATTGGGTTTAATGCCTCTCATAGATTAGTCGGAAAGCTTAAAGGGTTGTTGAGAAACAAGTAGTTAAAGTTGGCAACATGTTGATGAAATAGAATGTTGATTTGAAAAGGCTTTTCAAGGGTGTTGTTGGGAATGGAAGCATGTCACACCCCGTCCCGCAACGGAAGTAAACAGAGGATGTAATAGACACCTCTTGTATGAGCACATTGTGAATAAAGATACTATATTGTATTTTGAACTGTACGGCATTTTACATTGTTGATTACATACTACGTGTATGCTACAACAATATGTTCCCGCAAACCACCTTAATCTTATAATCAACATGTTTCTATACATGTATTCATCTGTAAAGCAATTCTCGTAACAACAAATGCAGGTGTCACACAAATCTCGAGTAACCTGAAAAACATTTTAAAGTTTTGAAAGGTCAACTACAAATAGTTGGTGAGTTTCATAGTTATTGTTTAAAACAATAATGGTTCGAAAACCCTAAATACATGCATGACTTGTGTGCTATGCTAAACGATATCTGTTATATTTCGGAGGAATCTGAGAGCACGTCATGGTTAACGTGACACTATTAAGGGCCAACGGTGTGAGGTTGGTGTCCTTAGCCTGTAACAACGTGTTAAACCAGAACTTTCCGTTTAACAGCGCATTAAACATTTGACGATGATTATTAGGCCATTGGTAGGGCTATTTAAGATTCTGAGTTCACGAAATATCTTCGTTATGTGCTATAGACCATGACATAAGACTTGAAACAAATCGGAGCTCAGGCACGCAAAACGAGGCAGCTTCCCGGTTAGGGAAACGCCTTCGTTTTGAGAGCAACGAAAGACAACCAAACATGCAAGGAACGGTCAATCAAGCTTAAAAACACTTAAACTACCCTAATACGAGGCTTTTATGATTAAAACGTAACCGGGTTCGGACTTCGAGACGGTTTTGCACGGTTTTAAAAACCAAGTATTTTGACCCTAAAAACCTGAAAAAACGGAGTCCGTTTCGCAAATCGGGGACGCGTGTGAGACCCGGAAATGCAAAACCGAAGATATGCATCATCTTTCAACACGTAAAACGAAGCACGACAAAGCGAGGGTGGGGTAAGGGCACCCCCCCTTTAATATATATTTTCTTTTTCTTTTTTCTTCATTATTTTCTTCATTTTCACCATCTTCTTAAAAAATTCAGCTCAAGAACCTTCAACCCTCAGCTGATCACCTTCATAACACACCTAAATCCAAGGTATAATCCATGTTTCATATGGTTTTGATTGTGATTTCTTGATTAAACATGATTTATAACCGAAAAACCTTTTTTAATCCATGATTTTGGAGGGTTTAAACAAGTTTCTTGGCTGAATAAGAACACCTTGCGAATTCCCTGGTGTTATATGGTAGCCAAGACCACAAAAATTCGGGTTTTGATACCCTAATCAACACCTAATCGACCAAAATCGCATAACAAATCGATTAACCGAAAAACAATGAAACAAAGCTTGATTGACATGAAATATGGCATGTTTGGATTGTGCTTGGTGTGTAGGTACTGAATATAGCACCTACACACTTTTGGACTCAAGAAAACGCTCGGAATCGAAGGAATCGCTAGGTATATCGCCTGAAACTCGAATCTAGCATAGGCAGAATATTGTTTGGTCTATAACTTGGTCCGACTAGCTGGATGCACCGACTAGCTGTGAATTGACATTAATAACCTCTACTCGTATCCTAGCCATCAAAGTGCTAGGCTTACCCCGATTGATTATGGTTTTCTCAGCTCTTCTTAAAGCTGCTTCTGATATTTCAAGAGGTGGCCGAGCGATTGTGGATCCACGTTACTACATTTCCCGGCAGCACGTATTCCTCCCTTGCCCTATTGTGAAACAGAACTAACTAATCCTAAGACAAAGGGGCAAGAAACTCAACGACCATAGTCTTGACCAACACAGGGACCGGGTCTTCTTATCTGTTCACATTATTATGGATATGAGACTGTCGGAACTAGGGTAACGATTGATTCGGGCTTTTGCCCATGGTTCATAAAACCATACGATTTTCCCAATCTAAACCAAGATAGTTTTGAGTGAGAGAACTCAACAAAACCCTTACGTTTAATCGGTGATGTAGATGGCGGAGGTGCCAAGATAGAAAGCATCCTATCTTTCAATACTCGTATATGGTGCAGATCATACCAAGTCCGAGTGGGACTCGAAAAACCACGAGACCGAGACAGTCAAGTGGTTATAAACCATCTTGTGAACTGTGCCATCTCACCTAGATAAGGATGAAAAGTACACAATTGGTACCCCCTCTTAAACGGAAACATTTATTTCATTAACATAAACTATAAGATACAAACGTTGGAGATTTAAACGACACAACATTTTATCAGACTAAATACCAACTGGTTCACAAAAGTTCACTAGAATGGGAAAGGATTACTTCTCATTGTTTCCATTAACGTCATCCTTATGAAGCATTAGTAGAGCGTGGCTATGTTCCAACCTTGTGGGGGATACTCCGTAGATGGGGAATATTGATTCGATGACTCGTTACATAGTCATCTTTTACAGAATTATCTACATGTCTACGATTAATTTTGGTTCCATAATTAGGAGCATCATGGTGACACTTGTGATCACTAGACACTCATCACGCCTTAAATATTTCTACGTGATATAGTATCGTTCTAGACATGGTGTTACTTGAATTAAAACCGCATTGGGTGCATACTCTATTATTCCCGGTATATAGGAATTTTTATATGATTATCTCCCGGAGAATCACATCGATGTTATCGAAGTTAATAAACAACTGTATAACAGCTAAAGCCAAGCTTCCGAAACTTAACACAAACCGGAATTATTATTGTGGAAATTTCATATCCTCACGACGTAATCCGACTACTGGTGAGTAGTTCGGGCACACCATTGATGTAAGTATGCCGATTCGTTGTTACTCGTGTACATGGTCACCTTATGGCAACCTTAGGCTCTAAAAAGCCTTTCTCTTTCTTATTCTCTACCATAGAGTAGAGACTCTCGTCGTCGGTTTGTAGTAACCAAAGATAACGACGTACACGACAACAAGGGAAGACATCACTCATAACTCGGTGAAACCAAAATCGTAAATGCAACCTATGGTGTCTAAATGGTAAAAAATAATGAATGCGAAGGAAACATAATAATTGCAGTTAATTGCAAGCTAAATACAAGACTCCTATTCTACTGTGAGTCCAACAACACTCTCACTTTCAGATTGAAAGTGATGACCAACATTACTCTTATCAATACGTAGGAATTGTGAATGGACAAATTACACAGCTACTATGTAGCACAATTATCATCCATGTAGGATGATGATACTAAAAGAAAAGCAAAAACATACTTGTCTATCAGATGACTGGCATGAATATAAATACTGAGCATTTCACTGAATTACTAAACAAAATTTCGAGGATGAAATTCTTTTAACCGGGGGAGACTATGACAACTTTGAAAAATGCTGGTAAACTTTGACTGTTACAAGTCCGCGGTAATCGGACGTGATATGTATATCATGATACTTGTTGCGATTACGTGTGATGATACGAATTCTTGATACTCAGGATGAAACCAGGGACACCACAATTGGTCCCAAAGCTTTGAAGCATGCTTAAAACAATAATGGTGCGAAAACCCAAAATACATGCATGACTTGTGTGCTATGCTAAACGATATATGTTATGTCTCGGAGGAATCCGAGAGCACGTCATTGTAAATGTGACACTATTAAGGGCCAACGGTGTGAGGTTGGTGTCCTTAGCCTGTAACAACGTGGTAAACCGGAACTTTCCGTTTAACAACGCATTAAACATTTGACGATGATTATTAGGCCATCGGTAGGGCTGTTTAAGATTCTGAGTTCACGAAATATCTTAGTTATGTGTCATAGACCATGACATAAGACTTGAGCAAATCGGAGCTCGGGCACGAAAAACAAGGCAGCTTCCCGGTTAGGGAAACGCCTTTGTTTCGAGAGCAACGAAAGACAGCCAAACATGCAAGGAACGGTCAATCAAGCTTAAAAACACTTAAACTACCCTAATACGAGGCTTTTATGATTAAAACGTAACCGGGTTTGGATTTCGAGACGGTTATGCGCGGTTTTTAAAACCAAGTCTTTTGACACTAAAAACCCGAAAAACGGAGTCCGTTTCGCAAATCGGGGACGCGTGTGGGACCTGAAAACGAACCTAAACGCAAAAACGAAGATATACATTATATTTTAACATGTAAAACGAAGCACGACAAAGCGAGGGTGGGGTAGGGGCACCCCCCCTCCTTAAGATATATTTTCTTTTTTTTTTTTCGTCATTATTTTCTTCATTTTCACCATCTTCTTCAAACATTCGGATCAAGAACCTTCAACCCTCAGCTGATCCCCTTCATAACACGCCTAAATCCAAGGTATAATCCATTTTTCATATTGTTTTGATTGTGATTTCTTGATTAAACATGATTTATAACCGAAAAAACCCTTTTAATCCATGATTTTGGAGGGTTTAAATAAGTTTCTTGGCTAAATAAGAACACGATGTGAATTCCCTGGTGTTATATGGTAGCCAAGACCATAAAAATTCGGGTTTTGATACCCTAATCAACACCTAATCGACCAAAATCGCATAACAAATCGATTAACTGAAAAACAATGAAACAAAGCTTGATTGCATGAACTATGGCATGTTTGGATTGTGCTTGGTGTGTAGGTACTGAATATAGCACCCACACACTCTGAACTCAAGAAAAATGCTCGGAATCGAAAGAATCGCTAGGTATATCGCCTGAAACTCGAATCTAGCATATGCAGAATATTGTTTGGTCTATAACTTGGTCCGTGATAAGCGATGTAAATTATTCTGTTAAATATTGTTTTACAAATAAATTATTTAAATTATAAAAATAACTTTATAAATTCCTGAAATATTTTTCCTTGAATCTGTATATTGTTACTGATTTCTACAAAAATTTCCATAATTTTCTAAAATACGTAGATTGAATGGAATTTTGCAGCTTTTAAACGATTCTTTTAACTTATTTCGGTAGTTTACCGGGTAACGAACCTGTCGGAACTGGGAACGGACCGAATCCTATTGTGACTATACGTGGAACACCTGGGGTATTCTGGGAAGTTCCAGAGTAAGCTTGACACTCTAGGTGTGTTCCACCACCGTTCGGGAGAATCCCCGACAGCGAAAACGGAAACTCAAATTCGGGAGGCCTAGATCCTCCAAACATCCGGATTTTACTTAATAAATACTTTATCTTTTCCTAAATGACAATGTATTGGCACTGTCTTGATCTTAATGTCGTTATCCGAACACATAGAACAACCGAGTTTGGCTGGCACGCGAACCGGTGCCCGCGAGCCAAACGTAAAACTGATCCTACCCTAACATCCATCACCACACCAGGATAGTAGATGTACAATATGGCCTGAAAATACCCACCCGGGCCCAAGTTATAGGCGTTACCGACTTAGCCACTGATATTGGTAATTACTTGCATGATTACTGTTAGAGTCGAACCAGCTTGCATATACTCCTATTGCTACCTGTGATATTGCTATCCTGTGAGTTTCACTCCCCCACTTTTAAACTGTTTTACTGTTTTTCTGGGGTGATTTGCATGTTACAAACTGTGTTAATTGCACCAACTTGTGATGATGATGTGAATTATCTAACACACGAACTACCCCACTACAAGTGATTAACATAAGCCGTGGATAGTGGATAGTACTATTGGTCTGACAAACCCAGTTGCAACGACCGGGCTGTGTGCCGCCAAACAGTCAACTGCACGCGTCCTAAACTTGGTTATGTTGTTAGGCATAACTGCTATGGGGCGTTGAATTGCACGTGACACAGTTGGTGGGCTGGGGGTGTCTGCGTGACATGGCTCGGCGGGCTAAGGTGTCTGTGGTGACACGGCCCTGGGCGTGCTGAGGTGTCGAACGTGACACGACACGGTTATGACAGTCAAGGTTTTACTTGTACCCACCTGTAATTCCATCTACCATCTACGAAACAACTAAACCAGTGAAACTCACCGGCTCGTTTAGCTGACCCTTTTTATTACTAACATGCTTTTCAGGTAACTTGAGACTGGCGTGATCTATGTATGTTGTTCAAGACGTGTTTATAGACGAGTACTGATATAGACGCATGCGGCTTAGAAGACTTATGTGGTTCATGGGAGCACGCAGTTGTAACATACATGTAGTATGTAATCAACATTTTGGTAATTAATAAAAAGTAGTGTCTTTATAAACAATGCGCTTGTACCAGAGGTGTCTGTTGCATCCCGTGTTTTACTTCCGCTGCAAATTGGGGTTTGGCAGGCACTCTAAGGTAGTGCCCTTGGCCCGACCAATCCAGTACCCTAGAACTACGAAACATTCTCAGCACCTACCCACAAGTACCCTAGAACTTTTTTTTAATTTGAATAAACTAAAATGTAATTACAATTTAAATTTCATTAAAATAAACAAAGGATACATAATTCAAACTAAAAAAATAAAAGCCGACAAATTCAAAATATTAAAATACAACTTTTTTTAAATAAACAACATATTTGATAAATGATTCGTCGGCCAATTATATTTTTCTGCAATTTCTCGTTTGTGAGCTATAACATTTTTTGCATTTCTTATTATAGATGGTTGTGTCACCGAGTATACGTCTAAAAGTCTCTGTGCCTCGTCCCTTGGGCGACACTTTCGCATTGTTCCTTAATCGACACTCTAGATTTGTTAGGATCTTAGTTTTAATTAGTTGTGATTTTTGTTTCAAAGATGGAAAGTGAAAGTAAAACTCGAAGTTTAATGCAGCGGATATAGATGGAAAACTTTTATCACAATTAATGGTCGTTAGTTTTAATCATCATGCTATCAACTTATAGTTTTTGCATGTGAATCACAAACTCCCCCTTAGCCCAATAAGAACGTTTGAATAGTACATAAATGCAGAGAAGATGAATGGCGAATGATCTTTTAATAGATAAATAAAATAGTACAGGTGATCACCTATTTATACCAACATTTCTAACATCTTAGCATCTTTGATGACGTCAGGGTTGATAGTGCCAGATAACAAAATAAACTAACCATAAACACTGATGACCTAAACTCTGATAGTGCATAAGCACTGTTACATTGAATAAAGAAATAATAAAGCTAAACTCTGCTGGATATCCACTGTTAGTCTTCAACAGACCTTTGATCTTTTGTCGTTTAGTCCAGAAGATGATAGAGAACAGAGCTTACGCCAAAACTGTAGTTGTTGAACAGAGTTTGTAACCTCTGTTATCAGGATCAAACATGTGATGGGATTTTGGCTTTTATATCATATGTTCCTTGTGAAAGGGTTCAATCCCAATAATCTCCCCTTGAAACAGATGATGCCAAAACACATTTATTTTTTATCTTTATTTCTCAACACGAGTTCTTTTATTTTCCTTTTGAATTGCAATTCAAAGTTAAGAGACTCAACATCATCCTCATCCTTTTCGAGCTCCAGATTCATCAGATCTTGGAGGTCCTCTGCACTAAGCTCATATGCATCCTCCATTCTAATCTTGGTAGCATCATGATGCGGGCCCAAGTGTGGAGAAGCGGGCCATGTCATATTTGGAGGCCCAAGATCGCGTGACAAATGGGGCTTCACTAAAATGGCTCTAACTTGGGCTACGGGAGTCCGTTTTGGGCGTGCAACCAGGCGAAACGATCATGAGAAAAAATTCCTATTTGCTGCAAACGCCTAAGGCGGTTTGGGTTAATGTTCGGTGCCCAAAAAGGCTTATTTCTATGAGTTTTTATAATTTTTATGTTTTTTTGGGCTTTTTGCCAACTTTTGTTTTGTTCTAGTTTTTGGCCCAAGTGTATTTTGGGGCCCGTTTCGAATGTATAACTCTATTTCTATGTTGGTTATGAGGTGATAATGATCAGAATTCAGTTTCGAAAATTTAGACTTTTCACTTCAAATTCCGTGCCCTTTGGGTTGAATTTTGGGGTTGGGACAAGTTTATCACCGGTATTCGCAGAATTAACGTGATCGATGTTACTTATCCGCTATCACTCTACATCGCATCACTATTTTATTTGAGCAAAGTCAATTCATGGGAGTTTTTATCAACTTTCCATTTTATAATTTTTGGATCAGATGGTTTTCTAGGATGGCATGTTATTGTTGAAATGGATGGTTGGATTTGGTGAGCTATTTGGGTCAGACCATCTCTCATCTTGTCACTTGATTCATCAGTGTGGAATTGAACAATGTTGATGACCTTAATGTTATACCCGTTAACACTCCCGTTTATACGTACTATATATCTACGATTTGTGCGACGTTATATATATATATATAACGTGCACACAAACACAATATCATAACACACGAAATCTCGTTAACTCATACACTTTGTCATTTTTAAAGCATGCATACATGAAATAACTTATTAAGTTAACCTATTTATCATTTTTTCATGCTCGACAATAAGTTACACCTTAATCGCGATTTTACCGATTCTACTGTTTTAAACGTACAAGCGTACATGCATAGTCTAAATTCCCGCTATCATGTCAACACTTAACATATCATAATATACATATATTTAAATGACATAACACATTTAAACACATAAGGTTCACCCATGACAAACCATTCTAGTGTACATTGAAAAATGCGTATTTTAGCGATTCGGTAACGTTTTCGGGCGTCGGAAGTCATGTATGACAAACCAAACACCAAATAATCTTAATATAAGTTAAATACTCATATTTATATCAAAAATATCAGTTTAGTTACTGATCTAAAATAGTTTCGTAAAAATCTCGTAAAAAGGCGATTTTTACGGTTTTTACCGCATAGTTTTGCGCCAAACGTTACCATAACCATCCGAACTCGAAACGACTTCATATTTTAACACAATACATGTTATATACTGAATAAAATGATGGTTATAATCATATTAGTGCCGTTTTTGTGTAAGGCACATAATCATGCGATTTCACACATTTCATAATACTTTTAAGCACTAAGTACAACATGCAAAGCTAGTAAACTTCATGATAAGTTTCATACTACTTTAACATGTGATATAACCTTATTTTTAAGGTTTATAATCTGATCCAAAATCGTTTTTATCATAACATCATTTATTCATCTTTTTATGTATATACACCCACATGCATGTCCAGGTACAAGCCCCTAATGCATCCATAACATATCTTCATCAACATGCATTTATTCATATGCATTAATATTCATATATTTGATGTTCATTCATCCAAGAACACAATCATCTTCATATCATCATTATCACCCAATCATTCCACCATAAATGCAAGAATCTAAATTCTACACATTTATGAACTAACATCAATATTTCTACATGCATGCATACACACACACACACACACACATATATATATATATATATATATATATATAAACAACATACATACATACACATAAGAACTTCCAAAAGGTCACTTTTTAAACATGTCCTTTCAAATCACAAAACCCTTTTTAGAACATTCTCTTATGACAACTTTTTGATGCATGCATGACTTAAATCTTTCAAGAATCATGTTAATCAAAACACAATCATATATACACACACTCATACCCACGGCCAAATATATATACACATACATAACCATTTTCATTTCCCTTTAAAACCCATTTGTTATAGTATTTAAGTTAGTGTTTATGTTCAAGAACTAGAGAAACTTCCATAACCATCCATCACTATGAATCAAGAACAAGATGAAGTGTTATACCTCCAAGATTCCTAGTGGATTTTGATGAAAATGATGATATGGAACTTGTTCTAGCTAGATCCTTCTTAAAACACCTCCAAAACCCTTTTGGATCTTAAATGGACTTGAAACAAGTTTGCATGAATATGGATCTTCAAGATCTTTAAAGTTTTGAAATGGTTGTGTGTGTATTCGGCCGAGATATAGAGAGAGAGTAATGATATTGTTTTGATTTTGCATTGGTTATTTAATGGAGTGTGTAAGTTGCACTAATCATGACAACAAGTCCCAATATCTCAACACTTGTCATTTTGGAAGGTTTTGCAAAAGGTGGGCAGCCATTAGGACGCCACCTAGTCCCCTCTCTCTCATAATTTCCATATACATACAATATATATAGCCTATACATGTATTTAACCGGATACCGGTTATTTTACCTAGCATTTTAACCTCGTTTTAACGCATTTAAATTTATTTTCAGCGCTCTATAAAAATAAACTCACAAAAATATTACTAATCAATATTTTATTTGTCTGGACCGACGTCGGTATTTGGCAGTATGCGCGCTATGTTGCGCAGTACGCGCTTAAATTCGCAATATAGAGATTTTAAGCGTTTTGATTTATTTTTATCATTCTATAAAAATAAAATTGTCCAATTATTGCTATAATAATTATTGGTTGCCCTGAACTGGCCGTGTTGACAGTATTTTGTCAGATATGCGCAGTATCGCGCAATACGCGCTTAAACTCGAAAAATAGAGTTTCTTAGCATTTTAAATTATTTTTCCCCACGATTATGATTGAATATATTATTTAACTCATAACAGACTATTTTTGGGATTTTAAGATTATCTGGCGGTCACCGACGTTCATTTCGCATTTTAACCGTTACGCGATAAGCGTTTATCTTAAAATTGCCAACGTAATTTTTATCAAACTTTGGATTTACCAACACATAAAATACCATATATAAACATCATCAATAATAAAATACGACCTTTTATTCATTCATGAGACGTGTTACATTTGTACGATATAGCCTAAATAGCCGGGTGTTACAGTCTCCCCCTGTTTAAGGAATTTCGTCCCCAAAATTCTTTCACTACAGGTTTCATTTTCACACTAGACTTAAAGAGATGCGGATATTTTCGTTGCATCTGGTCCTTTCGTTCCCATATGAACTCGAGTCCACGTTTAAAATTACAGCGAACCTTGACCAACTTGATCCGACTCCTTCTAAGCTTCTGAATCTTCTCATCCAGAACTTCAACCGGTTCCTCGATAAATCTCAATCTATCGTCTACTTGAACCTCATCAGGGGTATAATTAGTGTCTCATCCGACAGGCACTTTCTCAGTTTGGAAACATGAAACACGTCATGAACTTCACTCAATTCTTGCGGTAGCTTAAGCTTATACGCGACTGATCCAACTCGAGATGCGATTTCAAAAGGACCTATATACCGTGGGCTTAGCTTTCCCCCTGTCCCAAATCTAACAACACCTTTCCAAGGTGATACTTTCAGCAGAATAGGATCCCCGACTTGAAACTGCAACGGTTTCCTTCAGTTGTCTGCATAATTTTTCTGTCGATCGGCGGCGGCTTTCAACCTTACCTTGATCTAGACAACCTTGTCGGTGGTTTCCTGGATAAGCTCAGGTCCGGTTAGTAGCCTTTCGCCAACTTCAGCCCAACACAAGGGCGATCGACATTTCCTTCCATACAAAGCTTCAACGGAGCAGCTTTGATACTAGCGTGGTAACTATTGTTGTAAGAAAACTCTGCCAACGGCAAATGAGTAACCCAACTTCCACCAAAATCAATCACGCACGCTCTCAACATATCCTCTAACGTCTGAATGGTTCTCTCACTTTGACCATCCGTTTGAGGATGATACGCAGTACTCATGTCCAAACAAGAGCCTAGCGATTCCTGAAGAGATCGCCAAAATATGGAATCAAATCGTCCATCTCTATCGGAGATAAGTGACATTCGCACTCCATGTCGGGCTACAATCTCGTCAAGATACAACCGCAATATCTTCTATGTCTTGTCTGTTTCCTTAATGGCTAGAAAATGAGCAGACTTCGTTAATCGATCCACAATTACCCATATGGTGTCACGTCCACGTGACGTACGGGGTAATTTGGTGATAAAGTCCATAGGAAGATGCTCCCACTTCCATTTAGGAATCTCTGGTTGCTGCAGAAGCCCACACGGCCTCTGATGTTCAGCCTTAACCTTTGAGCATGTCAGACATTTTCTTACATACACCACAATATCTCTCTTCATATTCGGCCAACAATATAACTCCTTAATATCCTGATACATCTTGGTAGAACCTGGGTGAATCGAATATTTAGATTTATGAGCCTCGTTCATAACCAGTTCACGTAGGTTACCTCTAAGTGGAACCCAAACTCGGTTCATGAAGTACATCACTTCATCCGCTTTTGGTATCAGTTCACATTCCAAACCTTTCAAACCTTCTCTACTCAGGTTCTCATCTTTTAAAGCTTCTTGCTGTGCATTACGAATTCGATCGGTCAAATTCGTTTGTATGGTCAAACCTAAAGCACGCACACGCAGAGGCTTCTCCCGCTCCTTCCTACTGAGCGCGTCAGCAACAACATTTGCTTTTCCCGGGTGATAACGAATATCACACTCGTAATCATTGAGTAACTCTACCCAACGCTGTTGTTGCATGTCGAGTTCCTTCTGATCAAAGATATACTGGAGGCTCTTATGGTCTGTGTAAATCGTACACTTCGTGCCACACAGATAATGTCTCCAAATCTTCAAAGCGAACACAACAGCTCCCAACTCTAAATCATGAGTTGTGTAGTTCTTCTCATGCGCTTTCAGTTGTCTGGATGCATAGGCTATCACTTTGTCCTTCTACATAAGCACGCAACCAAGGCCCAAACGTGACGCATAGCAGTATACAACAAAACCGTCACTTCCCTCCGACATGGATAGGATAGGTGAACTACACAACTTTTCCTTCAACATCCGAAAAGCTATCTCCTGCTTTTCCATCCAATCAAACTTCTTATCCTTCTGGGTCAATAGCATTAATGGCTACGTTATTCTGGAAAAATTCTCCATGAATCTTCTATAATACCCAGCAAGTACTAAGAATTGTCGCACCTCTGACGGAGTCTTTGGCGCTTCCCAATTCTTAATCGCCTCTATCTTCGACGGGTCCACATGTATACCTTTCTCATTTATGACATGTCCAAGAAAATGCACCTCCCGAATCCAAAATTCACATTTAGAGAACTTTGCATACAGCTTCTCTTTCTTTAACAGCTCCAGAATCATCTTCAAAATGTTGCTCATGATCTTCTTTGGTTCGCGAATAGATTAGTATATCATCAATGAATGCTATCACAAATTTGTCCAAATAGGGTTTGCATACCCTGTTCATGAGATCCATGAACACTGCAGGCGCATTAGTTAAGCCAAAAGGCATGACCAAAAACTCATAATGGCCATAACGTGTTCTAAAAGCAGTCTTCAAAATATCTTCCTCATCAATCTTCAACTGGTGATAACCTGAATGCATGTCTATCTTCGAGTAGTATCTTGATCCTTGAAGCTGGTCGAACAAATCGTCGATTCTTGGTACGGGTACCGATTCTTGATAGTCAGCTTGTTCAACTTTCCGTAATCAATACACATTCTGAAGGAACCATCTTTCTTCTTCACGAACAACACAGGTGCTCCCCAAGGCGAAAAGCTTGGTAGCATGAAACCTTTGTCTAATAGCTCTTGAAGCTGATTTGACAATTCTTTCATCTCGGACGGTGCTAATCTGTAAGGAGATTTTATAATCGGTGCAGAACCAGGTACAAGATCAATCTTAAACTCAATCTGTCTTGCAGGGGGTAATCCAGGCAAGTCTTCAGGGAAAACTTCCAGATAATCGCGAACTACAGGAATTTATTCAATCTTCCAACTTTCAGCCTTCGTATCCACTACGTTAACCAAGAACGCAGGATAGCCTTTACGCAACATCTTGTGCATCTTCATAATACTAACAACTCCTGATACTCGACTCGATCGGTCACCGTGAATAACTAAAGCTTCCCACCACCAGGATGAGGTATCCGCACCTGTTTTTCCGAACAAATGATCTCAGCTCCGTTCTTGGATAGCCAATCCATCCCAACGACTACATCAAAACTACCCAGCTCCACTGGTAGTAAATCGATACTAAAACTATGATCGCATAAACGAATTCTACAATCACGAATAACTTCGCTAGTCTCTATCAACTTTCCATTTGCTAATTCTATCGAGTACTTTTTACTTAGCTTACTTGTTGGAGAACACGGAAACGGTTCAAAGTTTTTCGATACAAAACTCAAGTCAGCATCAGTATCAAATAGTACGAACGCAAAATGGTCATTGTTTAGGAACGTATCGGTAGCAACTACAGGATCATCACGTGCCTTCCCAACATTTAGCTCAAAAGCTCTGCCCCTGGCATTCTGACCTTTCACATTCAGACAGTTCCACTTTTAGTGTCCCTGCTCTCCGCATTCAAAGCATCCCTTGAGCTTAACTCCCTTCGACGTACTCTTAGCATAGCACTCGCGAGTAACATGTCCAGTTCGACCACATCTGGCACACTTTCCCTGCTCATCTCTGTGAGTCTTCTTCACTGAACCACTTCCGCCATCCCTGGCATTATCCTTCCTAGAACAACTAAATTAGCCACATATGCTTTCCCCGAATCGCGTTTTCTCACGCTTCACATCGGAATCCTTTCTCGAGCTCTCAGACTTTCGCTTCCGCGAATCCCCAGATCTAGGCTCAGAGTGCTCAAATCGGTCAGATTTCCCATCTGCCTTTACTTTTCCTGATGACTTCCCAGTCTCCTCTTTCCTGTTAAGGCTACTTTTGCGAGCAACGTCATCCGTTAATGATTTTGCTAGAGTAGTAGCTTCTAGATAGGTAGTGGGCTTCGCTGACGTAACCATACTACGAATTTGTGGCGACAATCCCCAGATATACCTCTCTACCTTAACTTACTCAGGAGTGACCATCCGTGGAACCAATCCAGCCAAATCATTGAACCGAGATGTATAAGCTCTGACGTTCAGGCCTTCCATGGTCAAATTCCAGAAGTCAGTCTCATGCTTCTGCATCTCACTACGCGGGCAGTATTCCTTAAGAAGCATCTCTTTTAGTTTGTTCCAGGTAAGACCGTAAGCCGCATCTTCGCCCAAAACTTGAACTTGAGTGTTCCACCAGGATAAAGCTTCATCAAGAAATGAACATGAAGCATACCTAACCCTCTGATCAGCAGCACAACCGCTGATGGCCATCACAAATTCCATCTTCTCAATCCATCTAGTGATTTCAAGAGGCCCTTCAGCACCGGTAAATGATCGTGGGTTACAGACCTGAAATGTTTTATACGTACATCCATTCACCGTTCACATGGTTAATGAAAAATCAAGATTACTCTCTGATTGTGTCATAACACAAGAACTATTAAAACTTTTCCGATCATTATATTACCTTGTGGGTTTCCAATCTGTATACCACCTTCACCATGCCCCGGAGCACCACATCCACGTCCTTGCCCAATATTCTAGTTAGCTTCCCGCTGTTCCAAGGCAGTATTAACGTGTTGGGCTATGAGTTGTGCCAACTCTTCTGGGGTGGTAGGTAGTCCAATACCATGTCTCGCTTTTGGCGGCATCTTGTCGTTCTATTATTGAAATAATATCAACATAAGACATTGTTTAAATATTTCAATCATTAAATAATAGTGGACTAAACAATACACATGCATCCGCATAATAATGAGAATAATTTAACCAAAAGAGAACACATAACATTGATATTTATCATGGAAATTACAAAGCTTGTTCATAGTACAACGACCAATCAAAATATGGTGTGACATAATCAACCACCAATAACAAGTCTAGATGAAATTTCCTCCTAAATATCCAAAAAATGGGCATGCAAGCCAATATAAGGGTTTATCAAAGAGACAAACAAAACAAACAAACAACATAAATTACAAGCAACCATCATTTCTTCATGCCAACAAACTCTAGAAGCTTCCTCACAAGCTCCTCCAGCTCAACTATCCTCCAGTGCATCTGATCCATAACACTGTCATCCAGATCCTTAAGCTCATCAAACCAGTCCATCTACCCCTCTAAATCCTTCACCTTTTCCTTGGTCGCCTCCAGATCTCCACGTGTGGCCCCCAACTGACGGTCGCAGTGAGAGCATCGGTAAACCCATACTCCTTTCTACTTCTTCGAAGCAGATGCAGTCTCAGCTCTGGAAGTTGAAGCGATGTCTCTAGCTGGTCGTATCCTCTTCCTATGTCGAAAATAGACCAAAAGGGGTGCAGTAGGAGCGTGCGACTCGATCGATGGAAACGACAACTCGGTTACAACTGGTGGAAGGGATCTCAGTAGTGGGCTCAACAATGACAGTAGATGAGATGACCAATGGCTCTAATGGCTGAGCCGTAACAATGGTAGCGTCTACTACTGGTGCGATACTATAAGATCCTCCGATCAACGGAACACCTCTATCCACATCATCGCTAACTGGCACAGTACCTGATGATTGCCCAGTCTCGTAGATCGGGGGTGGAGCATCATCATCATCGTCTTCGATCCAACCATTGCTTGTAAAAGCATAACGAGGGTCAACCTGGCTTGCGAACGCAACAGGATTAACCAGGAAGGATGAAGCGAATTCGGCTGCATCAACAAACTGTGGAATCGTAGGGGGTACCTCTGGTAATACGGATCTAGGTGAAGTCTCGAATTCTGGCTCGCTCTCAGAGTCAGTAATCTCGATGACCTCGTGCTCGTGTGACATCTGTGACATATATAACCGTACAAAGTAAGTGTGTGTTCAAATGAAAAATAACACATAAGGCCCAATAAACATATTAACACGTATGCACAATAACACGCAATGGTTCTCGATAGAAATCCATGTTTATTTAAACATTTTGGCTTCCTGAATTTTGGACTTATTTCTCAAAATTCTATGGTTGAAGTCTAGAGTTTTCCCATGAAAACATCTAGTTAGCTAACAACCATTGGCTCTGATACCAACTTCTGTAACACCCCGAAAACGTCGCAGCGAAAATACAAACGTAATGGTGATGGAAGTTGGTGCCCATAAATATCTTGTTGAACGATGCATTGTTAATGTAGGACATTTAACTTAATTAAAACATGATTTTTTTAAAACATAAAGTTTAAAGTACGTCACAACCACACCACAGTTAAGTTGTTTTAGATCCTTATGGATCTTATTACATAGGTCCCAAAGTTTTAAAAGTTTGTCCAAAACATTCATAAAACAACCATGCATCAACAACCACAAGATACGCCATAATTCCCGAAGCCATGCTCAAGTACCTGAAGAACACGTTAACATCAAATGTCAACACAAAGGAGGGTGAGCTCACATATTCATACTTTAAAACAAGGAAAACTTTCTAATTATGTGTTTATTATCAAAACATCCAAATATATTTTCGAAAGTTAATTTATTTCTTTAACCTTCGAACTAAAGCATCTTCCCAAGTTTTACATATTAAATTTATTGCATCAAATGTTCAGACTCGTATGTATGCAAGACAATACGAACTATATATTAACAATAAGGGTATAATTAAGACTAGACTATAATAGAATATAAATTCGTCGTTTGACTTGATCGGAGCGACCGATCACGACAGGGTAGTCAACCCGATAGATCTACCAACAATTCTATGTGTTCAATACTTAAATGATTAAACAACAATACTTGCGCATGCGCCCATATCGGGCCATCTATATCGCTTGCCTCATGAACAATATATATATCCTACTAAAATGATAAATTTAATATATGACGAGTTGAACGAATCCCCGACGTCCCCACCGAACCGTAAGCCTAATCCCGATACTTACTCTCTTGAGACTGAGCCAGTTCTTCACAACTTTAGATTTAAGCATTTTTAAATCTACACGGTCGTTCTCTAAAACATCGTAAAATCCCTGTTTCATCCCCGAAACATATTTATTCACAAAATCGTTTCTACCCGAAACATATTAATATCATCAAAATCATATAATTTACGTGAAAATATACATTTTATATAAAAGCAAAGGAAGGTTTTATTCAAAAGCATCTTTAATCCTTTTAAGGCGTGTTCTTCCCCCAAAACATATACAAAACCGTAAAAAGAGGGGGTTTAGTGACACTCACCTTTTGGTGTGTATCTAAAATAGCGCGATCCCATAATTCGATTCTACACGTCCTAACATACGTAGGCACGATTTAATAATCAATATATTACAAAATTCCCAAGTTTCTCCAATACTTAGAATTTTCACATAACTTTGAGATTTTCTCGAAAAGTCATTATTCTTTATTATGTTGGCGTATTAATATATATATATGAGTTCATATATATAAATATATTTTAAGATTTTTGCGACTTGAATGATTTTATTGGGACCTTAACGTTATACCCGTTTATACGTACTATATATCTACTATTTGCGCGCCGTAATATATATACATAAACGTGCACAGAAACACAATATCATAACACGCGAAATCTCGTTAACTCATACACTTTATCATTTTAAAGCATGCATACATGAAATAACTTATTAAGTTAACCTATGTATCAATTTTTCATGCTCGACAAATAAGTTACACCTTAATCGCGATTTTACCGATTCTACTGTTTTAAACGTACAAGCGTACATGCATAGTCTAAATTCCCGCTATCATGTCAACACTTAACATATCATAATATACACATATTTAAATGACATAACACATTTAAACACATAAGGTTCACCCATGACAAACCGTTCTAGTGTACATTGAAAAATGCGTATTTTAGCGATTCGGTAACGTTTTCGGGCGTCGGAAGTCATGTATGACAAACCAAACACCAAATAATCTTAATATAAGTTAAAATACTCATATTTATATCAAAAATATCAGTTTAGTTACTGATCTAAAACAGTTTCGTAAAAACCTCGTAAAAAGGCTATTTTTACGGTTTTTACCGCATAGTTTTGCGTCAAACGTTACCATAACCATCCGAACTCGAAACGACTTCATATTTTAACACAATACATGTTATATACTGAATAAAATGATGGTTATAATCATATTAGTGCCGTTTTTGTGTAAGGCACATAAATCATGCGATTTCACACATTTCACAATACTTTTAAGCACTAAGTACAACATGCAAAGCTAGTAAACTTCATGATAAGTTTCATACTATGTGATATAACCTTATTTTTAAGGTTTATAATCTGATCCAAAATCATTTTTATCATAACATCATTGATTCATCTTTTTATGTATATACACCCACATGCATGTCCAGGTACAAGCCCCTAATGCATCCATAACATATCTTCATCAACATGCATGTATTCATATGCATTAATATTCATATATTTGATGTTCATTCATCCAAGAACACAATCATCTTCATATCATCATTATCACCCAATCATTCCACCATAAATGCAAGAATCTAAATTCTACACATTTATGAACTAACATCAATATTTCTACATGCATGCATACACACACACACACATATATATATATATAAACGACATACATACATACATATATGAACTTCCAAAAGTTCACTTTTTAAACATGTCCTTTCAAATCACCAAACCCTTTTTAGAACATTTTCTTATGACAACTTTTTGATGCATGCATGACTTCAATCTTTCAAGAATCATTTAACAAAATTTCAAAAAACAATCATATATACACACACTCATACCCACGACCATATATATATACACATACATATCTATTTTCATTTCCTTTTAAAACCCATTTGTTATAGTATTTAAGTTAGTGTTTATGTTCAAGAACTAGAGAAACTTCCATAACCATCCATCACTATGAATCAAGAACAAGATGAAGTGTTATACCTCCAAGATTCCTAGTGGGTTTTGATGAAAATGATGATATGGAACTTGTTCTAGCTTGATCCTTCTTGAAAACACCTCCAAAACCCTTTTGGATCTTCAAATGGACTTGAAACAAGTTTGCATGAATATGGATCTTCAAGGTCTTCAAAATTTTGAAATGGTTGTGTGTGTATTTGGCCGAGATATAGAGAGAGAGTAATGATATTTTTTGATTTTGTATTGGTTATTTAATAAAGTATGTAAGTTGCTAATCATGACAACAAGTCCCAATATCTCAACACTTGTCATTTTGGAAGGTTTTGCAAAAGGTGGGCAGCCATTAGGACGCCACCTAGTCCCCTCTCTCTCATAATTTTCCTATATATACACATATATATAGCTTATACATGTATTTAACCGGATACCGGGTATTTTACCTAGCTCTCTATAAAAATAAACTCACTAAAATATTACTAATCAATATTTTATTTGCCTGGACCGGCTACGTTGTCGGTATTTGGCAGTATGCGCGCTATGTTGCGCAGGACGTGCTTTAATTCGCAAAATAGAGACTTTAAGCGTTTTGATTTATTTTTATCATTCTATAAAACTAAACTTGCCAAATTATTGCTATAATAATTATTGGTTGCCGTGAACTGGCTGTGTTGACAGTATTTTGTCAGATACGCGCAGTATCGCGCAATACGCGCTTTACCTCAAAAAATAGAGTTTCTTAGTGTTTTAAATTATTTTTCCTGACCATTATGATTGAATATATTATTTAACTCATAATGGACCATTTAATCCCGGATTTTAACATTATCCGGCGGTCACCAACCTTCGTTTCGCATTTTAAACCGTTACGCGATAAGCGTTTATCTTAAAATTGCCAACGTAATTTTTATCAAACTTTGGATTTACCAACACATCAAATACCATATATAAACATCATTAATAATCAAATACGACCTTTTATTCATTCATGACATGTGTTACATTTGTACGGTACAGCCTAAATAGTCGGGTGTCACATGTTTGTATTTGGACTCTTTCAAGACTTTGATCATGGAATGATATTGCCTATTTGAGTCTGCTTCCTCAAAGATTGCGGTGTAATTGTGTGGGGTTTTTATGAGAAGAGTCGACATGATCGAAAAGGATGAAGAACAGTTGTGAAAATGAAGAAAATTTGAGAGAAAACTGCTTTTACAATTTTGAATTCGATATGGCAGAGTAAAAACCACTGATTGGGATAAAACAGGGTTTTATAAAGTGAAAACGTGATGATGACGTAGCAAAGATCTGATGGCTATCATCTGTCCACGTGTATCATCTGATAGTGAATGGAAGACAGGTGTTATGGTAAACACTGGTGAGTGCTAACAGTGGATGGAGAGCAATGTTTTGATTTTATACTATCAGTGGATAAGGTCAACACAGTGGTTTGACCTGACTAGAGAATACATTTTTGCCAGTGGATAGATTTTGAAGCCTATCAGTGATTTGAGAGAACAGTGGATAGAACAGACTTTTGAGATTTATTAAAAACTTCAATTTTAACTATTTTTAAGGATGGATTTTTGATTTTCCAGAAACATTTTATTGCTATTTACACATGAACCACAAAAAATTTGTTTTTAATCAATGTTTATTCCATTTTATGGACATGTTGTAAAGAAATCAAACCTTTTGTTGCTTGACTGTCTATCTTGAGAGGAGTCTTTAAAGCAGTTACACCAAAATACAACAGTTGGTTCTGAAGCCACAGGTTGAGCAGTGCAACTTACAGCAGCAATATATTCTGCCTCGGCAATTGATGCGGAAACTGAACTTGCTTTTTTGCTTTGCCATGACACTAGGCAATCACCTAGGAATTGAACTCCTCCAAATGTGGACTTCTTTGTGGTGTGACAACCAGCAAAATCACTATCTGAGTAACCTGTTGTCAATTTTCAACCAAAAACTTAAATATGACCATTTTTCTAAGCACCTCACCTCATTTTCTTAATTTGGCCAAATTAACCTTGTTGTCAATTTTCAACCAAAACAAAAGGAATCTCACCACAAACGTTTGTTCTATAGTTGTTGCTGATGATGAATCTCAACACCATAAACATCTATTGGATTATTATTATTTTTTTTTTGAGTTTTTGAAGATAAATCCAAGTTAGGTTTACATCTTAATTAAAAGAATTAATGAATTTAATAGGAGTATAAAGAGGATTCTTAACATTAATTATTAAAGCTTCTATCTTTGCAAATTGCAACAATAGTTGAGATTTGAGAGATATTTTTAGAGAGAATGGTGAGGGATGTGTGGTGAATGAAAATAAGAGGGGATATCGGAAGGCTAAAATGGCTTTGGTGATGTAGAGGTAAGTGTTGGGTGTTTGAATTGAAATACAAGTTGTTAAGTTATAATTAGCAATAACAACCGCGCGCGTTGCGGCGCGATAGATTGCAAATATCGAATGGATTAATCTAAACGTTATGTGATGCATTAACCATATGAAAAACACACGTTTCAACGTATCTGATTGAACTCAATGTAACATATATAAGCATTGCATTGGATCAACATAAAGTAAATCAAATTTATACCGTACAATCATAACGTATTATATGTTACCCGAGTTATACACAGAAAATGTAACAGGTATAACGGAAAAGCTGACACGTATAATCAAAAGAGATGAATTAGAGCTTTTGAAAAAATGGAAAAAAAGAAAACACAATTTGATTCCACTCTAATCGAAACAAAATTAACAAAACATCACCTAACTCGTTTTCCAAAAAAGTTTACGTCGAAACATACACCAACTCCACTTTATACCGAAACATACATAAAAATATGCACATACAAAATGTTTTTTAAACGAAAACGTATTATATTTAACCTAACTCGTTTTTAGAAAAAGTTTACATCGACACGTTAACATCGAATTTATAGCCACCGCTCTGCCGTTGCTCCTCACCATAGAAGGTGGCTGGCCGCTTTGCCACTCTGTTTCTCCCACTATACCTCTCAGACACTCAATTTACACACATATGTGCTTCATTGGGATTAAATTAAATGAGTATATATATAGATCAAAGTTACAACTAAAGTAACTTATCATACAACATCAAACTACATAAAACATAACTTAAGCTTAATGTACAAATTTAATTTGGATACAAATGTTGCGAATTTATAGTATATAATTCTTATCTTTGAGATGAATATGATTTAAAAATTATAAAAAATAAAGGAGGGGATCCTTGGCCATGTATATATAATGTTATATATATATATATATATATATATATATATATATATATATATATTATTAATTAGGTATTTACTTTTTAACGTTTAGCTAATCAGTAAAGGTTCCAACAATTAAGTAACCAACTTATACCAACTTTTTATTAAAGCTTCCAATTAAGGAGTTTTAGAATGTTTTTGATTTAGTTAGGCACTAGGATGATATTATATAATATGCTGAGTGTTGAAATGTGAATTCCCATATTTGGAAAGTTATTTATTTTTTCACTAGCAATGACGAAGCTTGAGATTTCCGATCAAGGGTCAAAAACGTATATACCTAAAAAATTATATACGAAAACTATATACTGGACACTACCGAGCGAAAAGTTCGTAGGATCGGAAACACCCATGCCCCTTCTATACTTCACCCCTGTTCAATAGTGCTTATTCGGTCTTAAGAACATCCACATATAACTTATGTGGAACTAAGGTTTGGGATGTAATTTCCCAAATAATATATGAAATATATCTAAAGATAAAACGAAGATATTATTATATAAACTCAATTAAGCATCAAGTAATATCAAAGTCAAAATTACAGTCAAAGTTAACATGATTTGGTGTCGATGTCACACCATCTCATTTCCAAAAGGACTGTATATAAACATCACTCAATTTGTATCATTCCTTTAAAATGTTTCTTTTCTCTATCTTTACAGAACTTCTTCCATTTTCATATTATTACCAATATTTAAATTTTGTTTTCATAATATTATAGCATTTCATACTATACTATTTAGTTAAGTATTTTCGAAAAGAATGAAATATATTTAACGAATATTGACATTATATAAATATAATTTGTAACACTATGGAAAATTTTAAAATTAAAATGAACAAAAAAACTACAAGCAACAAATATTACACGCCCTAAACTATATCACAAGGAATATTTTATCTATATTTCTATTAGAGACCTTTTCATAGGTTACAAGCTGTAAGGGGTTCATATGGCTTGTATTAAGGAAAATGATTTTATGTTCCTCATAGATTTCCATTGGCTCAAAGAATCGTCTCAATACTTGTGCCTTTGTTTGAACCTTTTGATAATTTCCTATTTAAACCCAGTTTTGTTTAATCTGTGTGATGATTATGTTTTTGCCTTATTCCTTCAAATTGGAGGAGTAAGTTTATCGACATAAACAAACCCTTCATTAAAGTCAATTGGCCTTCATTTATATGCATTTTATAATCCTAAATCGACAAGGGAGTATCATCGTTGAGGTCGAAAACGGTTGTTTGATAGTAGAAGTAGATGTGGGGTAGTTAAGGAAAACAAATGTCCTTTTTCTCCTTTGTTCTTAGCTATTATAGATGCGAGTTGGTCCTTTTCTACTTCAGTTGACCTTTCAAAATAAGTCACACGAGTTCGTATAATAGGCTGCCATAAGTTTTTTTTTTCAATTGAGATGGACGCTCCTAGTCGGTTACAAGTTAGTCACCAGACCAACCACTACTCATTGTTGATTTTTGTAACATCCGTCAAAAAAACCGGATTTACCAAACCCGCTCCGTTTATTAACCGAACAATCAGTTAAAAATTTCGTGGCGTATTTAATGCCCAAATTAATTTTAAACGATACATAATTAATAAGTATATTAGAATATATAATTTATATTTGAAAAAGTAATTAAAATAAGGAAATAAAAATAAAAGGCTGCTGTCAGGTTTCGAACCCGGGTCAGCCAGCGTTTTTAGCAAAGACTTAACTTCCAACCATCCAACCACTGCGCCACTTGTGTTTCTTGTTCATTATTAGATACAATTAATACATAACATGAATCTCGAATTCAAAACCGACGCGCCTAATCGGAGTCGTCGGAAATCCCGACGATCTCGCCAAGATTGGACGGTTTCTTCTGTTTTAACCGAAACCTTAACTACTACATCGGTTATAACCGACGTCTGAACCCGCGACGCAAGTCATAACCGCCGGAAAACTTATTGACCGACGAATCAAGACGGAAAACGGACTAAATACGTCGATGTTCTGCCCTATAAATACCCCCTCTAACCTCTGTTAGCTTTTTCGCTCACAATCACACTTTTTCCCGACGTAATTCCACTCGTCGGAGAATTTCTGCAACTCGCCGGAAAACCGAGCCTTTCACCTCTGAGCCTTACTGAACACCCAGAGCTCATACCGAAGCCACCCACACTCATCTCAAACTCCCTGAAGACCCTCTACCGCAGGACACACGTCACCGGAATAATTTGCTATCACCGGAGTTTCGCCGGCGAAACAGAGGAGCCACTGTTCGGTATATCTTACACTTAATCTCTCGTTCTCTTTTATTTATCGCACATGTAATTAATCACAAGACACTAAAGAACTTGATTAAATCTTCGAACCAGTCGGACTTCCGTTTCTGGTTAAGTTTAACGAAGAAGACGGAGTTATCAGTTGTGTATATGTTTAATTAAAATCAAGATATATCCCGGGTTAGACACACAGTCCAGCGGTGGACTGTGTGCAAATAAAACACGCTTACGTCCCGAGTTCAATTCTTGTCCCACGCACACTCGCCTTAATAAAAATGTTCCTTTTTTTAACTGAACCGGATCCACTGCTTATAGATGTTAAGTTTAATAAAAACCGGAATAATAACCAAGATAGACACACAGTCCAGTGGTGGACTGTGTGAACGTTTAAACCACATGTCACGAGTTCGAGTCCAGACTACCGCACCGGTCCGGACAATTATCAAACTTTTTATATAAAGCAGAAACGAAATTATTTAGTTTGTATATAAGTATAATAAAAATCAGATTATTTAACAAGTTAGACACACATTCCAGCGGTGGACTGTGTGTTAACCCAAACCACAGGTCCCGGGTTCGAGACCTGTGGAGAGCACCGAGCGAGTAATTAAAATCGTTTTTGGAAATAAATGATTTTCGGATTAATTCAATTAGTATATAAATATAATTAAAAACAGAAATATTTCGGGTTCGACACGTAGCTCAGTTGGTAGAGCTGCGTGCACGCGTACGGGAGGTCTCGGGTTCGAGCCTCACCCAGCGCATACATATAGACAATAAAACCGGTCAACAAGTCAACGGTCAACAAGTCAAAGTCAACAGTCAAAAATCAACATTTTTTATAATTACTTTTATTTATTTATTTACATTAAAAATACTTAAAAAT
This sequence comes from Scalesia atractyloides, assembly GCA_947069175.1. Taxonomy (NCBI): domain Eukaryota; kingdom Viridiplantae; phylum Streptophyta; class Magnoliopsida; order Asterales; family Asteraceae; genus Scalesia; species Scalesia atractyloides. The sequence goes on from CAMTDV010000030.1 coordinate 39,644,825, forward strand.
AACATTTTTAAGGTTAGAAAATAGCCTTAAACTCACAAAAATATATCCAACAATCTTACTAAAATTGATTAATAAAATCCACTTGCTTACCGAACCATTATGCCATTATCTAGGTTAGTTTCACTCGTGGTTAAAACCAACTTCGTGCGCATTCAACATCGTCAACCGAACGCACCCAATGTGAGTGAATCTTACAACTCCCCTTTTTAATTACACGTTTTGGGGTGTGTCATATGTCACTAAAATTAACTCGTTTATTTAAACTTGTGCCATACCATATTGTGATCTAAACTTAGATTGTATATATTGTTTGTAGTTATGTATTTCATATTGTCAAGTTATATGCAATTCATTCATTAGGCCCATCAGTTCCTCGTGGGAGACGAGTTGAGCAACGCGTGCCTCAAAACAAATCCATTATTGTTCGTGTGTGCATTATGTAATATTAAATGATTGGTGAATAAGTTTACATCTATTTTTACTCATGTGTGGTTGTGCACTTTATTTTATAATCAATTCAATAAACTTGTTCAAATGTTTTTCATAGGATTCACTCGCCAACTTTTTGTTGATCCAAAAACCATTTTTACACATGATACAGGTGAACAAGATGAAGCAAGGAAAACATAGGAAATGCCTTAGAAGAAAACAATGAAGTCTAGAATGATGTTTAGGACATGATGTAATTATGATTGTATATTTCCCATTAAATTGTATTAATGAATATGAAACGTCATAATAAATGTCATGAGCTTTGATGATAACCCAATTATGCCCCGATCACCTTTTTCCGCTGCGGGTCGGGGTGTGACAGATTGGTATCAGAGCCATGACTATAGGGATATAGGATAGGTTATTAGACCCTTAGAGCCTATACTATAGTTGCCTAAATTTTAATTGTTTAGGTGGTTACATATAAACTTATGATGTTTATTTGTTTCATATTTGTTTATACTTACAGTCAAACATACATACTTACATACACATTCATTATACATATTTCAATGTTCATATATTCAAATCATCTTCATACTTTTGTTATTCAAAGATTTTGTCGCAATTTTCAAATCTCATCAAAGTAAGTTCTGCGACGGGCATGTAGTAACTGGAAGGGTACAAGTACCGGTAGTCGGAACGTCCTATCTAGGTTGGCATTCGTATAAATCCAATATAACGGACCAGTTTGCCTACCTGGAGACTAACGATGAGAGTACGAAGGACCTATTAGGCCAAAGCATGCCACACCAAACGTCGTTCGAACTAACCCCACTTTGAGGTGTCACCGTGTCCACACCTGGACACATTCCGAATATCATACGTTATATACATATTTCTCGATTTTCTCCGGGTTTTAGTGTACGTAACCAGGCTAACACATGCGAACCATATGAAAAACCCGGTATTCATGGGGGCCCACATGATTACGAAGGTGAAGTATGGCGGCATGCAAGGCCCAATGACGAGCAAAGCCCAAGACATCCTATGGATGTAGTAGATTTATTTTTCTATATTTATTTTATGAATGTTCATTCCTAAGTACGACCCATGATCCCAAAAACATCCAACTCATGCTCTTGATATGTATTTCTTGTAGATGTCTTCTAGCCTCGCCCGTAGGAAGATGAGAGCAGGAAAAGCCCGTGAGCGCATGGCTGCCCTAATCGCTCAACAAATGGCTGTCGTAATACCCAACATTGTAATCCAAGTCCAACAAGCACTTACCGCTAATCCTGTCAACCAAGAAGATCAAAACGTTATCAACCCTCCCCAAATACCACTAAATGCACCTACAAGCATTTCAAATCCTGCGGCCCTCCAAAATACGAAGGGACTGAAGGTGTCACCGCTCTCCTCCATTGGTTTGAAGAAATGGAGAACACTTTTCTAAATTGCGATTGCCCCGATGATCGCAAAGTGCGATATGCTACCGGTCGTTTATATGGATATCACTTACTTGGTGGAATACAGAGAAGGCCAAACGAGGCGTTGACGATGCTATGACTTTGACTTGGGAAGAGTTGAAGGAAATCATGACAAGACGGTTTTTCCCAAGGAGCGAAATCAAGAAATTAGAAGATGAGTTCTATTTGTTGAAGCAAAAGGAAGGCGACCACACCACATACAACAAAAGATTCCTCGAGTTAATTCAAATGGTTCCCAACTTGTTCACTCCCCTCTACCGTTTGATCGAGCACTACATTCGAGGTCTTCCGTAAAAAATTCAAGACTCTGTAATAAGTACCACGCCTGCAATTTTGGAAGCAGCAATGGAGTTAGCTACAGAGCTCACCGAAAACCGAATCCGGAACAAAGACTTCAAGGAGGAGAAGAAGAAGGATAAGGCATCGACTGAAACTTCAAACTCCACCCAAACCGAATCCCCTTCTCAACCCACTTCTAAGAGAAAAAGAGACGGGCAACTTTTCGCTACTACCCAACGGAATCAACCAATTTCACAAGCCATACCCATCCAAGCTATCCCAATCACTCAAGTAGCACCCAACTTAACTTACCCAAATAAGAAACCATACCTTGGACCTCACCCTCGATGTAACACCTGTTTTTATCACCATCCCCTTACCTTACCTTGTCGACTATGTGCAAATTGTGGACGCTATGGTCATTTGAGCAAGGTTTGCCGCACCCCTCAAAACCAAATCTCTCCCTACTCAAAACATGATCCAAACCTATCAACAACCCCAATACCCCATGTTCCCATATGTTCGAGCTTGTTTCAATTGTGGCGACCCTACCCACTTTAGAAACACGTGCCCTCGATTGGTTAACATCATAAACGCTCAAGCTCAATCAAACCCAGTTAACCAAGTAAATCAAGAAAACCCAATCACTAGGCCACCAGCAAGAGGAAGAGTTTTCAACATCAACGCCAATCCTGTCGAAGATAATGACGGCCCAAATGAAAACACCCAACTAGTCCCCTTCACCGAAAATCACGATCCAACTCCAACCGCTTAGTTTTTATGCTTTTTTTTTCTTTATGTTATCTCCATTTTCCCATATCCCAGTTATAAATTGGAATCTTATCCAAGGATCCTAATGCGAATTACTATTTCAGTTTGTTTTTGTTTTAAAGTCACATAGAACTAATCATAACTTACGGATAAAGCCAATGAAAATTTGACAAGAATATGGTGGATACGCCGCTGGTACTTCCTATATATAAGTATTCTTGCCAAAGGATCAGAGGCATTATCTGGCGGTTATGAGAAGTTCCATGTGGAATTTAGCATTGTCTTGATTGAAGTTTGTTTTTTACTTAATGATTTAGCATTTATGGCATCTTATCATTTAAAGAAATTGGATTGTATTCCATTTCTACATAGACTAACCTCTCAATCACAACAAACGAGAGAGATATTGTCCAACATGTATACTATCAGAATTTAGACTCAAGTTTTGGTTGTTGTGTTTGTTTTAGAGTCACATAGAACTAATCATAACTTGCGGATAAAGTCAATGAAAATTTGACAAGAATATGGTGGATATGCCGCTGGTACTTCCTATATATAAGTATTCTTGTCAAAGGATCAGAGGCATTATCATGCGGTTATGAGAAGTTCCATGTAGGATTTAGTATGTTTTGGTCGAAGTTTGTTCATCCTACATTTCAGCGTATTTCAATTTCATCATTTAAAGAAGTTGAGCTATGTCTCACTTCCACAATGGCTAACCTCTCCATCATAACAAATGAGAGAGGTATTGTCATCATTCAAACATGGATACTATCAGAATTAAGACTCAAGTTTTGGTTGTTGTGTTTGTTGTAGAGTCATATAGAACTAATCATAACTTGCGGATAAAGTCAATGAAAATTTGACAAGAATATGGTGGATACGTCGCTGGTACTTCCTATATATAAGTATTCTTGTCAAAGGATCGGAGACATTATCAGGCGGTTATGAGAGGTTCCATGTAGGATTTAGTATGTTTTGGTCGAAGTTTGTTCATCATACATTTCAGCGTATTTCAATTTCATCATTTAAAGAAGTTGAGCTATGTCTCACTTCCACAATGACTAACCTCTCCATCACAACAAACGAGAGAGGTATTGTCATCATTCAAACATGGACACTATCAGAATTAAGACTCAAGTTTTGGTTGTTGTGTTTGTTGTAGAGTCACATAGAACTAATCATAACTTGCGGATAAAGTCAATGAAAATTTGACAAGAATATGGTGGATACGCCGCTGGTACTTCCAATATATAAGTATTCTTGTCAAAGGATCAGAGGCATTATCTGGCGGTTATGAGAAGTTCCATGTGGAATTTAGCATTGTCTTGATTGAAGTTTGTTTTGTACTTACTGATTTAGCATTTATGGCATCTTATCATTTAAAGAAATTGGATTGTATTCCATTTCTACATAGACTAACCTCTCCATCACAACAAACGAGAGAGGTACTGTCATCATTCAAACATGTATACTATCAGAATTTAGACTCAAGCTGTGGTTGTTGTGTTGTTTATGTTTTAGAGTCACATAGGACTAATCATAATTTACTGATAAAACCAATGAAAATTTGACGAGAATATGGTGGATACGCCGCTGGTACTTCCTATATATAAGTATTCTCGCCAAAGGATCAGAGGCATTATCAGGCGGTTATGAGAAGTTCCATGTAGGATTTAGTATTGTCTTGGTTGAAATTTGTGTTACATTCATATTATCTCGCCATTTAAAGAAATTGGATTGTGTTCTATTTCTACATAAACTAACCTCTCCATCATAACAAACGAGAGAGGAACTGTCACCATTCAAACATGTATGCTATCAGAATTTGGACTCAAATATTGGTTGTTGTGTTTATTTATGTTCTAGAGTTACATCATAGAACCAATCATAACTTACTGATAAAACCAATGAAAATTTGACAAGAATATGGTGGATACGCCGCTGGTACTTCCTACATATAAGTATTCTTGTCAAAGGATCAGAGGCATTGTCAGGCGGTTATGAGAAGTTCTATGTAGGATTTAGTAATTTCTTGGTACATTGGTTGTGGTGTTTATTTATGTTCTAGAGTCACATAATAGAACCAATCATAACTTACTAATAAAACCAATGAAAATTTGACAAGAATATGGTGGATACGCCGCTGGTACTTCCTATATATAAGTATTCTTGTCAAAGGATCAGAGGCATTGTTAGACGGTTATGAGAAGTTCCATGTAGGTTGTAGTATTAGAAGTTTTGCTTTAGGATATAACCATATCTTCCCAAACATATCAAAACTCTTACGCATGATATCATACTTAGTGAATCAACTCTACTTATCAATATTTTTACCGTAGGCAACAAAAAGCGATTCCTATAGCAGGGTACTCAACCCTTACAAGGAACGTTACCGCCTCAAACAAAAATTTAAACCCTTACTTTTTTTAAGTATGTAACTGTCAAACTAAACACCATCATTTTAGTCAAATATATCACTACTTAAATTTCCGGACGAAATTTCTAAAAAGCAAGGGATACTGTAACATCCGTCAAAAAACCGGATTTACCAAACCCGCTCCGTTTATTAACCGAACAATCAGTTAAAAATTTCGTGGCGTATTTAATGCCTAAATTAATTTTAAACGATACATAATTAATAAGTATATTGGAATATATAATTTATATTTGAAAAAGTAATTAAAATAAGGAAATAAAAATAAAAGGCTGCTGCCGGGTTTCAAACCCGGGTCAGCCAGCGATTTCAGCAAAGACTTAACTTCCAACCATCCAACCACTGCGCCACTTGTGTTTCTTGTTCATTATTAGATACAATTAATACATAACATGAATCTCGAATTCAAAGCCGACGCGCCTAATCGCAGTCGTTGGAAATCTCGACGATCTCGCCAAGATTGGACGGTTTCTTCTGTTTTAACCGAAACCTTAACTACTACATCGGTTATAACCGACGTCTGAACCCGCGACGCAAGTCATAACCGCCGGAAAACTTATTGACCGACGAATCAAGACGGAAAACGGACTAAATACGTCGATGTTCTGCCCTATAAATACCCCCTCTAACCTCTGTTAGCTTTTTCGCTCACAATCACACTTTTTCCCGACGTAATTCCACTCGCCGGAGAATTTCTGCAACTCGCCGGAAAACCGAGCCTTTCACCTCTGAGCCTTACTGAACACCCAGAGCTCATACCGAAGCCACCCACACTCATCTCAAACTCCCTGAAGACCCTCTGCCGCAGGACACACGTCGCCGGAATAACTTGCTATCACCGGAGTTACGCCGGCGAAACAGAGGAGCCACTGTTCGGTATATCTTACACTTAATCTCTCGTTCTTTTTATTTATCGCACATGTAATTAATCACAAGACACTAAAGAACTTGATTAAATCTTCGAACCAGTCAGACTTCCTTTTCTGGTTAAGTTTAACGAAGAAGACGGAGTTATCAGTTGTGTATATGTTTAATTAAAATCAAGATATATCCCGGGTTAGACACACAGTCCAGCGGTGGACTGTGTGCAAATAAAACACGCTTACGTCCCGAGTTCGATTCTTGTCCCACGCACACTCACCTTAATAAAAATGTTCCTTTTTTTAACTGAACCGGATCCACTGCTTATAGATGTTAAGTTTAATAAAAACCGGAATAATAACCAAGATAGACACACAGTCCAGTGGTGGACTGTGTGAACGTTTAAACCACATGTCACGAGTTCGAGTCCAGACTACCGCACCGGTCCGAACAATTATCAAACTTTTTATATAAAGCAGAAATGAAATTATTTAGTTTGTATATAAGTATAATAAAAATCAGATTATTTAACAAGTTAGACACACATTCCAGCGGTGGACTGTGTGTTAACCCAAACCACAGGTCCCGGGTTCGAGACCTGTGGAGAGCACCGGGCGAGTAATTAAAATCGTTTTTGGAAATAAATGATTTTCGGATTAATTCAATTAGTATATAAATATAATTAAAAACAGAAATATTTCGGGTTCGACACGTAGCTCAGTTGGTAGAGCTGCGTGCACGCGTACGGGAGGTCTCGGGTTCGAGCCTCACCCAGCGCATACATATACACAATAAAACCGGTCAACAAGTCAAAGTCAACAGTCAAAAATCAACATTTTTTTAATTACTTTTATTTATTTATTTACATTAAAAATACTTAAAAATAAAATTTTTAAGGTTAGAAAATAGCCTTAAACTCACAAAAATATATCCAACAATCTTACTAAAATTGATTAATAAAATCCGCTTACTTACCGAACCATTATGCCATTATCTAGGTTAGTTTCACTCGTGGTTAAAACCAACTTCGTGCGCATTCAACATTGTCAACCGAACGCACCCAATGTGAGTGAATCTTACAACTCCCCTTTTTAATTACACGTTTTGGGGTGTGTCATGTGTCACTAAAATTAACTCGTTTATTTAAACTTGTGCCATACTATATTGTGATCTAAACTTAGATTGTATATATTGTTTGTAGTTATGTATTTCATATTGTCAAGTTATATGCAATTCATTCATTAGGCCTATCAGTTCCTCGTGGGAGACGAGTTGAGCAACGCGTGCCTCAAAACAAATCCATTATTGTTCGTGTGTGCATTATGTAATATTAAATGATTGGTGAATAAGTTTACATCTATTTTTACTCATGTGTGGTTGTGCACTTTATTTTATAATCAATTCAATAAACTTGTTCAAATGTTTTTCATAGGATTCACTCGCCAACTTTTTGTTGATCCAAAAACCATTTTTACACATGATACAGGTGAACAGGATGAAGCAAGGAAAACATAGGAAATGCCTTAAAAGAAAACAATGAAGTGTAGAATGATGTTTAGGACATGATGTAATTATAATTGTATATTTCCCATTAAATTGTATTAATGAATATGAAACGTCATAATAAATGTCATGAGCTTTGATGATAACCCAATTATGCTCCGATCACCTTTTTCCGCTGCGAGTCGGGGTGTGACAATTTTAGGCACATTTGATGTTTATTAAATATATTTACATTTCATTTAATCATGTGCTAGTGGGATTATAAGTTGTGAGCAAATCTATATGTAACATAGCAATCATCGTGAATAAAATAGTTATGAAAGCGAGCCTAGAAATCAATACCCTTTGGGTTTATGTGAGGCTAATCGGCTGACATTGGTTCATAAGCCATAGCCTGTAGTTCCACGTCAGCGATGGTTGACTGACTGCGTTAGACAAGATTTTTATTAGAATGTTGTTTTTTAACTAGGTATATTCATATAGAAGTGTTGTGAAGCATCTCGTATATAACTACTTAGTGACTATTTCAACCCGATCAAACGTTCACACCCTACAGTTTCGAAGGCGTTCGTGGCTAATGGAGTCTAATATAGATTCAATTATTATCTTACAGATGAATATACCCTATTTAGGCAACTTTACTGACGCCACTCCTCCTAAAAACCATGCAAGACGTTGTCGCTAGAAGAAAGCACACAGAGCGGCATAAAAGGACTTTGAAAGAGCTTTCGGGGGTCCTAAAAGGTAGGTGGATTATTCTCGCACAACCAAAAAGACTATTACATCCCGGAAGGATTAGAAAAAATCATGTATGTGTTTATTATGATTGCGAAACATACTTGTGTGACAATATATCCCGAACACATAGAGGATCCGCCAAACAAAGGATAGTTGAAGACAATGATCACGAACAATCCACAAAAACCTTAAATCGGATCTTATCGAGCATTTGGAACATTGTCACCAACTTTACCTTCAAACAAACCAAATGAACGGCTAGGTTTATTTTATTAAAATGTTATAGGCTATTTTTTGTTATTAATTTTTTTTTGTAACTTTCTCATTTTAAGCATACAATTTTTATTTGAATTATGTATTTTTTATATTATGTGATGTTTAGAACATTTAAATATATAAGAGGTTGTAAAGTTCAATTGAAATTTAAATAATTAAGTTTTAGGGGAAATCTGGGATGATACCTGGGAAATACGGGGAAAACTGATAAAAGTGAGGAAAAGTTGATTTGGCGCTAACGTGTTACAAGTGATCCAGGGAAAATCAGACTCCTCCTTATACCCTAATATCTCATTAACTTGAATATTAAGTTAAACATTCACAACTGTTGTATGATATTTAACATATTATATGATATCTATCGACCTAATTTAACTTGTTTACCAATCAATTGACAACAAATTGTGTAGTAACAAATCTAACGAGAAGAATAGAATTATGATGACAGGAGAATGTCTTATATTATTGATAATTTGATGATTAAAAGAAAGAGTTCATAAGCTAACAATTTTACCATAAAGGAAATAATGCATTTGATTTTACTGTTTCATTAGTAATTCTAATTCTTGTGTTTGATATTTCTCGTATATTCACTAATTAAGGACATCAACTAGACATTCAGAATTTTGCTTTAATTTTATTTTTTCCATTTTGAGAATTTGAATTGGGTATTTATGCTACGTGCATACTACATCAAAATCTTAAACATGACCTTTTCCTTAGAATCTGAAATTTCTGTGTGTTTTAGTGTTAGATTTAGTTATTTTTGTAGATAAAATCTTAGGAATTTTAATCAACTTTATTTTCCTTCAAACAAGCTAGAATTGCATTTACCCTACATTCACGTACTATTTACGGAACACAATAATCCCTCGCAGCAACAGAAGGAGCGAATCTATTATTTACCAAATTTATTGATGTGTGCCACATCGCCTTCCAATCGTGAGCTTCACAATGCACAAGAAAATAGAACGTGGGTTAAGCATGCAATGGCTAAATCATGCATATTTATCTTCTTTTTATTTGTTTATTTATGTCTTATTTATTTCATCATGTAGCTATAGGATAGTGGGGTTAATTCTTTGTCATTAGCTAGTAGTAGATAATGGGTTAGTTGGTGGTTAGACTATTTTTCTGCTTCATCTCCTTCAACGTATGTGTAGCCTATATAATGACAATGGTGTTTTGAGATTATGGGTGGCTGGTTTACGATGATGGCGGTGGTGTTTGTTAATGACGTCGGTGGCGGAAAGTAGCCAGTGGTGGTGGAAATGGTGGGTGGTGATGGTAGTGGTGGTGGGGGTGGGTGGGTGGTGACGGTGCCGACAAGTGGTGGCGATGATAGAAACTTGTGATGAGGTGGGTGGTGGGAGGTGGTGGATGAAAATGTTAAAAAATGACAAAAGTACTAAAATGCCAGAAAAAAAAAACTATTGGGACTAAATGCTAAAAAAGTATTTGGAATAAAGTGGCAATTTTGATCAAACATCAGGACTAAAATAACAATTCTCTCTGATTTCTCTCTAAAGTTCTTCTAGTTTCTCTATATTTTCATTAAACAACTTGAAAACAATTCGGTTCGTATCATTTATCCTACAATTCAATGCTAAAAAACATTTAGCTCCTGAAATACTAGGAACAAGTACATCTTAACCACTATAAATGTTTTTCAATAATTCCCTACCTAATATATTCATAGCATTTCTCATGATTGGTGGATCATCCTTCTGTGATGTTCCATAATGCACATGAAAATAATTCAAGGTTTTATGAGTTTGGATCATAACAAACACAAATTTCTTAAGCGGTTTCTTATTCGTATGATCAAAATGAAAAATAGTTCTGAAAGAGATTAAAATTTAACACATACCACCCTACACGAAATCAAAATGGTAGTTGTGGTAGACGAATAAGTAAGTAGGGTAAAGGATACCAGCGAATATCAGGCATACAGGTTATGCATGGAACTTATTAACCATTGTCCTGAAAATCAAATTTAATAAAGCAATAGGCTTTCCTCTTTATCATTGTCCTCACGGGTAATTTAATCACAAGCCATTGTTGCTAACAATTACATGGGGATGGATTTTAACGTTTCAAGGCTTTCTACTATATAAGATCTTGTCCTTGATTAAGCAGAAACTATATCGATTTCATATCTCAAATTCAATGATTTTCAGGGGAGTGAAAAGATATATGGTTGTGACAACTGGATATATTGAAATGGTTGTTCCAATAATAAACGCATTTGGTTTGGAAGCCATGCGTGTGGTTGAAAAAAATAAATACCGGTACTGATTGAGTTCACATAGTAAAACTACAACTCAATTTGCAGTAACAAGTCAAGGTAGGATTCAAAACTTGAAGAGTATTGTTCGACTGACAAACAGCCTTAAAAGCTCCGAAAAACAACTGTACCTCGGTTTATTATGTTATAAAACATTACCCATTTATTATTATATATTTTCCGGTGTATTTTATATAAAATAAAGACTAGAAGTTGCAACTTTTAGTTTTCAAAGTATTGTTTATAGAAACAGCATATTATACTACTCATATAAAATTTGCAAATGTCTAAATTGTCCAAAGAAGTTAAATCGGGTTCTACACTTCTAAGGTATCAACTCGAAACTCGAATTCGACAAAATACAGTACCTTAGGGTTGATAATGTTTCGAACTTATTTTAAACTCATTTATACTAATTTAATGTATCTAGCGTGTGTCAACCTATTAAATTATATTACACAATCTTCTTGAATTGTTTCATATGAATCTGTTTAGTCCCACAAGCACGAGAAGTATTTGAGAAAAATGGTATTTTTTTAGTAGTTGATGATGATTCATGCTTTTGGGTGTCCTTTTTAACCAGGATGGATGAAACTGCAGAGGTAATAAAGATTGTTTGTGAAGATGGAGTATCAGGTGCAATTTTTAAAACCCACTAGTGTGCCCGTTAGTGTTTTAAAAAATACCGCTTATGATTTTCAGGCATATTTGTTTTTTTCTTTTAATTTATGTTTTATTAAATTATGACAAATAACAAACATATTATGATCACCATAAAAAATTTAAACTATATGAAAATATAAACATATTAGATGGTTAATCTCAAAAAATAATTTTATATTTGGTAACATATAAATATAAATAATGTCATCTTATTATATATTCCAAAAGAAAATTTTATTTTTAAAGTAACAAAGATATAAGCTTTGGATACTTGTTTCAGGTATATCGTTTGGGTAAACAGGTATATAGTTTTAGGTAATCGGGCAATGTATCGCCTAATCCCATACCCATGAAATATATCTATGTTTTTTCAATCCCATACGATGTCCCATACTCGGGGGTATTGGGTTTACCCGTCCCGCATGCTTCGTGTTTTGGGTATACCCATTAGGGTCGGGTTTTTTTGTCATCCCTACAATGGAGTTGGGTTTTTTTGTCATCCCTACAATGGAACTGAGTTCAAAAATCATAACTTGGAGATATTTTGTCTACATACAGGCATTAATCATCAATTCGGTACTCCAGGAGTTCCTCAACACCGAGGATCATATTGGGTTATTCCAAATTGCCCATTATTTTCTAGGCAGAAACTGTGAATACAATCTATTATATACTCAAAAGGGTCCTCACGGTCAAAAAGCAAAACAAAATTAAGAGTTGCTTAATAACCAAAACCAAATCTTAAAAAGGAGTATGATAAAATGTCCTCACGGTCACCTTGTACCATGTTGCATGATAATAAATTATTTGCGGAGAAAGAAGGAGAAGGAATTTTTAATAGAGCAATTAGATAGATTAAGGATGGTATCATGTTAATTGTCAAAAGTATACCATTCCTCCTGATGGAAAAGGCCCCAACTGGTCATTTGATTATTTCAAAGTTGTTTTTAACTCAATCAACATTCCTCTTGAATATTCTACAGATGATGATGCTACTATGTATTATGAGAAAGGAGACGACTTGTCGAGTCTGTTTATGACTAGATCGGTTATTTCTCCTAATGATTCTGCAGATATTCCAAGCTCATCTGCAAATAATAAACAATGATGCTTCCACTTCAAATGTTAATCTTGGTAATGACGATGAGTCATGAGATGAAGAATATGAGTTTCAAGATACAAGCTACGAAATTGCCTCATAGATAGATAAAGAGTTTCAATAGCCTACAACTTATCCAAGCGATATAATTGATGATGCTCATGAAACTGAAGCTGATTGGAATCTGACCAATTTGGATTCAAACATTCTAGTAGATGAGAATCCAATACTTCACATTCACAATATTCATGCGAAAGAAAATATTTTTGGCAGTGCTTCCAGTGAAGTACGGGATTCAGGAGTACTAAGTAAACACTCATATTCTTATTTTGTCTTAGACTGAGCTAAAGAATGTACGAATGGCATTGAAAGATGACTCGTGGGTTGAACCTATGCAAGAGGAGCTACAATAATTGACGCAGGTAAATGTGTGGACACTTATTTATCTACCACATGGAATCAAGAAGATGGAACACGATGGGTGTTCATATGTAAGAAGGATGATCGTGGTGTCGTAGTGAGAAACATGGAAAGACTTGTCGTATAAGAGTTTAACCAACACAAAGCTATAGATTATAACAAAGTATATGCTCCCGTAGCGAGACTCGAAGCAAATAGAAGCTTTTTGGCTTATGCCTCATACAAATGCTTCAAAGGCTACTAAATGGACGTGAAGAGCGCTTTCTTATATGGGAAGGTTAAAGAGGAAGTGTATGTAACCCTACCCTCCTTGATCCACTTCAAGGGTAGTCTTTTACCATTAGGAATGGAATCCCTTTTGACAAAGAAAAACATCCCCTTCCAGTCATCGTCATTCTGTGTAGATTTGAGGACTAAGTGGGTTTGACCAGTTAGTAGTCGGAAAACGAAGCGGCTAGAACCATGGGTTCTTAGGTTATACATACTGGCAAGGTCAAGGATCACGATATCCAAGCTTATGCATCACAAACAATATTCTCTAGATTAGCGACATTGTCTGAGCATAACCTAAACCAGTGACCCAGAAAAAATCCATGATGAGTAGAGGAAACACGTTGGTTAGGGCAAGAGTAAAGGGATAAGCCAAGAACTAAACCCATATACTGGAGGCTAGGTCAAAACGACTATCGGGATCAAAAGGGCGAAAAAGTGTTTGGTCAAGGAAGGTCTTGTCGGCCTAAAGTAAAGAGATTTCATGATCGGAGAAGTTGTACTTCTCCGAACCGTGGTAGTCTGTCATACCCTCAATTTCCACCTACAGGGTTTTAACAGAAGGCTCATGATAAACCAGGATCATTGCCAATAGTTACTTCGAATGCCTCTAAATGTTCTTTAGAAAATGTTGTTGCTCAATTTAATGAGGAAACACTTGATTTGAATGTTATTAATAACGTGCGGAAATGTAAATGAAAATAAAACTTTAACATTTATGTGCAAAACACATGAGCCATGTAGTAATTGTGACAACCTGGAAATTTCTCATACTTTTGCGTACTATTGTTAACTAAGTCCTTGTGCATGGCACTTGGGAATCTTTGTGCATGGCACTTGGGAACTTCTTGTAACTTCGCGTACCATCATAAACGAACTAACTCTTTGTGCGTGGCACTCTAAACATGTACGCTACATTCTAAACCGCGTTTACTCAATTTTCGGGACGAAAATTCTTTCAACATGGGGATAATGTGACATCCCGGGTTTTTCGGACAACTTAAATGTAATACTTGTCGAGTGAATTATATGCTATGTATTAAACGTGTACGAGTTAGTGAATACGTGACGTGCGATTATGTGATTGTGTTAGTTATAAAATAATCATGGCAAATATGTACACGAACCGAACCGCGGCACGAACCAACCTCAAACTCCTTGCGACTCTAGGAGTTAACCAAGTTTTAAACTTTAAACCCAAGTCTCTTCGGCCATGCTTTCTATCCAAAACCCAAGACCATATCCGCGAGCAACCCAAATCACTCTAGGCCGAGATCAAGCCCAAACCGCAAACTCATTGTGTTCAAACCCAAACCGAACCAACCCAAGTTCCTCGGCCACGAGCTCAAGCCAAAACCGTAACCCTTATCTCTCTCCTTGCGCTATATATACACACACTCATGCATGCTCTTTCACAACTCCAAAACCCTAAAAGCAAAACAGCGTCGGTAGCAAATCGGTCATCTCTCCGATCGCAAAACAGTCCATCCCCTAGACCGCAAACAGCCCCTTTGCACTCCTTGTTGATCACGAGCAGCCCCCCTTTCAGTCCCTTTCAGCCTCGGTCGCAACAGCAGAGCTGCTCACCTCATTCGGTCGTGATTTTTGCTGGAACAGCCGGATCATTCTTTTCCAAGTCTCGGCTTGTTTACCTAGTTATTAAAGGTTAGGGTTATCTTTTGATTATGAGATCATGTTCGGATATATATGCTTGAATGAAGTGATTGGTTTGTTTTCGGATTATATGTGTTTGAATCGGCTGATTTACCATTGTTACATGTATGATTGTTTTCGGAACTTATAAGTTTGCCAAGTATGTTTTATTTATAAAAACTAGAGGTGTGGATTAGGGTTTGCATGGATATGTTATAGGTATTGATCTATGATTAGAAAATCAGTTCTTGATCGCCTAGGTTAATCATATGAACGGGTTATGCGAGTTTATGGTAACATTATGCTGAAACAGTTTGCTGAGTGATAGTTACAGCCGACTTCATCTGGCTGTAACTCGGTCATTAGTTGTCGAAAAACGGATTTTCTGATGTCTAGAACGTATAGATTTTAATAACGAATCTAATGGCGCTGGATTCATATTTTTCTGAAGTCGTTTGATATTTTTAAAGGGCCAAATAAGTTCAGTAACTAAAGCTGTGAAAATCCTGAAATTTTGTTAGTTGTTTATCGAGTTGGATTTTATAATCAGTAGGGAGTTGAGTCATGAATTTTGTACAGCAACTAGGTATGGAAATTTCCGGGCAACTCCAACTGGAATTTTGTTAATTGGACGATCAGTGATTTTTAAATAAATTCTTCCGTGGACTGCAGTCAGAAAGCGATAAATCTGACTACAGCCTAGTATATTAATATTTATGGTTAACTGGTAAAGATTTAGGACTTGGAAAATTTATATAAATTTCTACAGTATAAATGGCACCTGCTGTAAAAATATTGGAATTTTTGGAACGTTGGAACTATTTTATAAAAATCCTAGAAAACAGCTGAATTACGAGTGTTAAGCTGAAATTTGATAACTTGTGATTGTGTGCACCAAATTGTTGCATGGATTGGATTATGTTCATGATAAGTTGTTTTGATCACTAGGTTCACATGAGGATACTTGCATGCATGTTTGAGTGTTAGATATGTTGTTTGTGTGTATCACTTTGTGCGTAAATTAAGTGTAGAATTTGTATTGGTGTGTTCACACACTGACGTGAAATCAATTGGTTTGTTAGGACGCAATTAGCGGTCCCATCCTTTACGACTTCTTTGCTACACTAACCGAGCAACAAAAGGTGAGTTCACGGCCCCTAACTTTATCCGGTTTTTAAACAACAGGGGGAGAAACATGTATACACTCTTCAAACTCGATCTCTTTACGTTATACGAATTTAACGTCACATAACTATTCGGTAACTAAGTTAATGTTAATGTAATGTTATGGTCACTAAGCAGCTATATCACTTAAGTCCTCGTCAATCTCTCGGATCGTTATTATTAGGTTTAATAGCGGGGAGTTAGAAGTAGTACTACTGGGCCCGACAAGCCCCATCCGAGCTAGTCGCGCTAGCCGACCGGGTATGGTCAACGGGTGAATAATTCGGCCTAACTTCGCCATGGTCAGTGATAGGCCTGGCAACACGGAGGCACAACAGTCAGCTTCGATCGCGAACACTTACGTGACATAACTTTAGGCTAGCTACCTATATATGTTAACATTGAACTTAATTACGAAACAACTATATTATCCCGGGTTGGGGATAATGGAAACAACAACTTATTATTCCGGGTTTGGAATAATGGAACCAACATCATTATTATTCCAGGATGGGAATAATGGAACTAAATCGTTATCCCGGGTTAGGGATAACGGGGGAAAACAAACTCATAACCGAACAAACGAATTTATGAAAACCTGTGAACTCACTCATCTTTAATGTTGACACTTGTTTCTTTACATGTTTCTCAGGACGCTAGGAGCTCTAGGTGCACTCACATGCATTGAACAAGACATCTTTTATCGAGTCTCAATTACAAATATTGTTTTGGGGTTTTTTTTATTTGTTTTGGCGTTTGTGTTGGCGTCCGCTTCACTATTTATTTTATGCTTCCGCTCAACCACTTAAACTAATGCTTCCGCTAAACTTTGGTAACTAACTAAGACAATCTAAAATCTACGATGATTGGTTAATCAAATGATTTTTGGAAAACGTATTATCAAATCATATAGAGTCGTTCGACGTACTAGTGTTTCAGATTCTGGTTTGTTCACACGCCTCGCGGTAAAACTCCGCAAGTGGAAATTGAGGGTGTGACAGTAATGTATGAAAATAAGTTCATTTTTTTTAAATGATGTATAACACCCCGACCACAAATAAAACAACCTGCGATGAATATGTCGGCGAGTCATGTTACAAATTGTTTCAAACACATGATACTTCAAGTTTTATTTTATTGATTAATTTGATTTACTTTGTCTTTGAAATATAAACAAAACACAAACAACTTGTTCTTTATTTAAAGCAAACTAAGGCCCGAGTCCAGATTCTAAGTGTAACATACTTGATCATGCATAACACAAGTTGGTGAGGTATTGCAACCAAGTAAATGGAAAAATGTTTAGTATTGCAATACTTTGGTCAACCACAAGAGTTGACGTGTAGATTAGTTTTGTAATGTATTGCAATACTTTGGCTTTGGTAATAGAATTTGTAGCATACATATAGTATACTTTGGTTTTATGAAAACTAAACATTTTGTATCAACAAGAGATAAATTGTATGGCTTATTTGGAAAACTTTGCATAAACAAGTGTGGTTGTTTGGTAATACCTTCAAACCTTTTGTTGACGTTTCAGATTAACCACAAAGGTATATCTATTTGGTTAATTCGGTTTCTATCATTCCCTAATCAAACTTCCAAACAAAGCTATGAAGCGAGAATGTGGTGTCAAATCCTATAGAGCTATATCATACTACCGATTGGCTAATAAAAGTTAATGAATGTATTTTAGTCATGAATACAAATACGCACCAACAATTTCCATCAAAAATAGAAATCATTGAGTATAAGCCATGTATAGTAGTTTTGAATAATTTACTATGTATATAAACAATATAGATTGTTTTGAAATCTTGAAAGTAATAGGCACATGTGGATCACCCCAAAATATTTGAAAAACATAAAAGAGGGGAACTATGAATTCACTTGGTTGATGATGATGACGATGACTTGCATAACCATGCTAGCGAAGCTCAAGTGCTTCCAATATTTAAGATGATTATATAGTTAGTGTGCATTGCGGTTTAAACGGAAGAACAGATAGAATGATGTTTAAAAATCAAATGAGCGAAGGATCTCGTGTAATATGATTTATGAAGCCTTACATTCTGATTCAAAAATGTCTCAGAGTGTTTTGACCCGTTACGATTTGTTAAAGTGGTTTACGCCACTTTAATGAGTCGTATGAGTAATTACGGGCCCGGACGGTCGAATGAGTTCTATGATGAGTCCGATAAGTCAATACACGTCTACTAATGTTGTATGATCAGTTTATATGTTAATATTATTGTTCATATAAATTAAAAACCATTTTACGCAAAAGGGTATTTTATATATTTTAAAAGTATTTAAAGTTGACTCGTCATTTTACATGACCATAAGGTATAAACTCAGAGGGTTATTCCCTATATTACAACGGTCATATAAGTGGGCTTCGTCGGATCCTAAGGTTGACCAAACAGGTCAGATTTGAAAGTCAAATCGCTCGACTTTCTACTCAGGAATAAACGCTAAACTAGCAATGACAAGCTAGACATGTTAAAACATGTTTTATAATGTTATACAAATTGATTTGGTGTCAAAACTTTTGGTTTTTAATACTTAAAAACTCATGCGTTGTAAAAATGCATTTTATGCACTTTTTACTTTTATTTAAAACATGTTTGACTCGTCATTTCGACTACTAAACGTGATGGTCAGAGGGTGTAATCTCAAGGGATTAACACCTTCATTATTACGATCACGTAACAAAGTTCAGTTTGAACTTTAGCTTTTGAACATAACTAGCTATTTAATGAAGTAGAATGGGAGAAAACTTACAGGTGTTTTAATGGAAAGATTAGAACTCAGAGAAGGAGGCTTCTAATGTAGAAGTAAGCTCCAAGAAGATGAGAAAGAAGAACTTCACTCTTTGACTTTGAAGTGTTTGAAGTGGTATGAAGGAAATAGATGAATTAAAGGGGTATTTATAGTGTTTTAGGATTAAGGAGGTGTTGCCAAGTGTCTTAAGATGTTGCTTAGTGTCCTAAGATGTGTCAAAGCCAGAATTAAGGTGGCAAGAAGGGTGCAAGGTGGCACGCTTGGTGAACAAGGCTACTACCAACTCAATTCTGCATACTGGAAACCCCTACGGACCGTAACCAATAGCATATGGTCCATAAGGCACTATGACGCCAAAATGTTTACATTTTTGATAGTTTTGTCCCCCAGACTTATATTATCGCGTGTTTGCCATTTTAACCCATCTAACACATAGTTTAGGTTCTGTAAAGGGTATTAAGTCATGAATATTATCATTGTTCCGGAAATGTCGTGAATATCGTTTTTTCACAATCGTGTGAGTACGTATTTCGTAAATAAAGTATAAAATTATATTAAACACTTAAACAATCAAAAAGGTACAACGGTTGAAAATTTTCAAATGTTATAGTCTCCCTACTTAGGAATTTTGTCCTGAAATTGAATTAGTGGAGACTTCTGAGAAAAGATGTGGATAGTTCGCTTTCATTTGATCCTCTCGTTTCCAAGTAAACACTGGGCCATGTTTGTATTCCCAACAAACTTTAACAATTGGTATTCGACTATCCTTGAGTTTCCTAACTTCATGGTCCATGATTTCCACAGGTTTCTTGACAAAATGCGTAGTATTATCAATGTGGATTTCATCAAGAGGGATGTGGAGTTTTCTCAGCTAAACACTTTTTCAAGTTGGACACGTGGAAAGTTGGGTGAACTTCCCAAGTTTAGGAGGTAGTTTGCGTTTGTAGGCTACCTTTCCAACCCTTTCAATGATCTTGAAAGGTCCAACATAACGAGGAGCTAGTTTACCTTTCTTCGTAAATCTAATCACACCCATCCAAGGGGATACCTTGAGAAGAACATGACCACTAGTTTGGAATTTCAAAGGTTTACGTCGTTTATTAGCATAACTCTTTTGACGACCTCTAGCTGTCAACTGGTTATAGCGGATTTCATGATTTTGTCTGTTGATTCTTGGATGAGTTCAGGTTCGGTGATTTGAGCTTCACCAACTTTATTCCAACGAACAGTTTAACGACATTTTCGACCATAAAGAGCCTCAAATGGAGCCATGTTGATGCTAGAGTGAAAACTATTGTTGTAAGAGAATTCGATCAAAGGCAGATGCGAATCCCAAGTACCACCAAAGAGAATCACATAAGCTCTAAGCACATCCTCAAGTGTTTGGATTGTCCTTTCGGTTTGTCCATCAGTTTGAGGATGATAAGTGGTGCTTAGATTTAATTTGGTTCCCATGGAAGATTGTATAGTTTTCCAAAAATGAGAAGAGAAACGTGCATCACGATCCGATATGATGTTCAAAGGAACACCATGACGAGATATGATCTCATCAATATAGATCTTTGCAAGTTTGTTAGTAGAGAAATCTTCGTGAATCAGCAAAACGTTAACTTAGTCAGACGGGCGATGATTACCCAAATGGCATCATGACCTCGAAAAGTGTGTGGTAATTTAGTGATGAGATCCATAGCGCTGTTCTCCCACTCCCATACCAGAACTTCTGGTTGTTCAAGGAAACCGAGGGACGTTGATGTCCTTCTTTGACCTTAAGACAAGTAAGGCATATGGATACGTACAAGGCTATGTCCTTTTTCATACCCGACCACCAATACTGGGTACGAAGATCCATGTACATTCTATCTGCACCAGGATGTATAGAGTAACGAGACTTATGGGCCTCGTCCATCAATAAGGTAGGAAGATTGTCACAGTTTTGAATCCAAAAACGATCCAAGAAGTGGACTAACCCATTATCATTAGTTTCAAGCTGAAGCTCTAAGATTTTGTGGTAGTTCATTACTCATCATGCCTTGGCTTACGCAAGTATGTTGGGCTTGGAAAATACATGTTTGGATATCATATTGGACTTGAACAAAATGAAGTTTGACACGTTCTTTCGACTACGTGCGTTGGCTATGACATTCGCCTTACCAGGATGGTAGCAAATCTCGCAGTCATAGTCGTTACACATTTCAATCCACCGTTGTTGTCTTATATTCAAATCCTTCTGATTGAATATATGTTGTAGACTTTTGTGGTCCGCAAAAACCACACATTTGGTACCATATAGGCAGTGTCTCAAAATTTTGATAACGAAAACAACAGCACCTAACTCAAGATCATGAGTTGTCTAGTTCTTTTCGTGGATTTTCAATTGTCTTGATGCATAGGCTATGACTTTGTCTCTTTGCATGAGAACATAGGCAAGACTTAGATTGAGGCATCACAATATAAAACAAAATCGTCACTGCCATTAGGTAGGGATAAAATAGGAGCATCACAAAGCTTTTGTTTCAATGTTTGAAATGCTTCTTCTTGTTTGGGTCCCCACTCAAAAGGTTTATTCTTTTGAGTTAAAGAAGTGAGGGTAACCACGGTCTTGCAGAAGTTAGCGATGAAGCGGCGGTAATAGCCGGTGCGACAAAGAAAAGGGTGAACTTCGGTAGGAGTAGTAGGTGTACTTCAATCCTTAATCATAGTAATTTTGGCGGGATGTACATGTATGCCTTGTTCATTTGACAATGTGACCCAAGAATTGAACTTCCTTGAGCAAAAATACACACTTGGAGAATTTGGCAAAAAGTTGTTCCTTCTTTAGGAGTTCCATCATTACAAGGAGGTGATGTTCACGGTCAGCTAAAGATTTTGAATAAATCAAGATGTCATCCATGAAAAAAATGATGAACTTATCTAAATAAGGTTTACAAACCCTATTCATTAAGTCCATGAAAACGGCAGGAGCATTTGTCAAACCAAAAGGCATGAGAGTGAACTCATAATGGTCGTATCGAGTGCGAAAGGCAGTTTGGGAATATCTTCTTCGATTACACGAAGTTGATGATGCCTAGAACGGAGGTCGATCTTTGAAAAATAGGGAGCACCTTGTAGTTTATCGAAAAGATCATTAATACGAGGTAGGGATATTGATTTTTAATCGTGAGTTTATTAAGCTCACGATAATCAATGCACATGCAAAAGGATCTATCCTTCTTCTTCACGAATAACACAGGAGCAGCCCAAGGTGAGAAACTCGGACAAATGAAACCTTTGACTGAAAGCTCTTGGAGTTGTGTCGACGACTCTTGCATTTTAGATGCTGCAAGACGGTAAGGGGATTTGGCAATCTGGTTGGCACAAGGTACAAAATCAAAGTGAAATTCTACTTGACGCACCGGGGGTAAGCTAGGTAGTTCTTTAGGAAACACCTCGGGAAAATCCCGAACAATGGGGATGTCTTGAATATTCTCATTCTTGCCTTTCTCCTTTACTCTATGTAAAAAGAAAGATACATATTTCTTTCGTAGGTATCTCTGGGCTTTGTTTGAAGTCATGATTTTGAGTCTACTAGAAGGTTTCTCTCCATGAACTTCTAAGACTTTGCCAGATGGAAGAGGCACGCGAACGATTTTATCGAAACAGATAACTTTGGCATGGTGTTTGGTTAACCAGTCCATGCCTACTATGATGACGAAACTCCAGAGTTGCATTGGCGTAAGGTCGATGGGAAAAAGATGGCTATTTAGCTTTAGTTGGCAATTGAAAACAACGAAATCAAGTACAAGAGGTTCACCACTAGCTATTTCTACCGTTAAAGGTTTTCCTAGCTTAGTTCGAGGTATAGATAAAAAAGGTTCAGAAGCTAATGATACAAAACTTTTATCCGCACCCGAATAAAAAAGAATAGAAGCAGGCTGATTATTAACGAGGAACGTATCTATTGGTCCCAGTTGGACAAAAATAATTCCTTTATTGTAATATGGCAAGTGATTTCAACACTTGTGAAAATAGTGTGCGGAAATAGAAATCGAACTTTCAAGAAACAAGCACTTACAGAATTTTCAAGTTTTATATCACTTTGAAACAAAATGGCTTACAAGGTGATTGAATGATTATTGGCTAGTACAAAACGATTACTTTTGTAATTTTGTGATGAAAGGGCAGTGGAGTTTTTGGTAGTATGTATTAAATGCTAGGCTTAACTCATGTCCTTTCCTAATAGACCATCTATTTATAGAAAGTCTTGGTGCATGAAGAAACATTTGTTTATTCATGCATTTGCTCTGCATAAAGTAGCTCGTTGTCATATTCATTGAATCCATTTGAAACAACTTGCATTTTCAACTGTGGCAGAGCTGCTTTTCAAACAAGTGGGGTTTATCAGATTTCTGATGATACCTCATCAGTATCAACAGAAATCTGATGAGCAGATCATCAGAAAATCTGATGATCAGTCTTTTACCAGAATCTTCTGATATTCATTAGAAATATCATTAGATCCATCAGAATGGTCCTTTCTGGTCGTCTTTCCTTGTTTGGCATCGGTTTTTGATTGATGTTGAGGATGCGTTCTTCTTTTCTGTTGTTCAGCCTTGTATCTTCTTGCTATGTTGACCTCTTGTAACCTTTGTCCTCATCCATTAATCATACCGATTACATTTTTCTTCAATATTTACATAAAAAGTTTCCTAACAGTTTCCCCCTAAGTATTGTGAAAAAAAGACAAATCATGACTACCAAGTAAACTTCAAACAATGCTTAAACAAACCAAGTACGAAAGATTCAAACAAGTTCAAAAATAGTTACTTCAAAAACATATCATAAACTAAGAGCTTTTAAATTTTTCTTCAGTCCACTCCTGTAAACATCACCCTTCTTTAACTGCATCTTATGATCCATGCTCTTGTGGGTTGCTTTGTACAGGTCTTTGTACCATCCTCTTGCTGTCTTCCATTCTTCAATTGTGTCTTCAACTTCTTTCTCAGCTGCTCATTGTTTCTTGCTTTCTTCTTGAGTTGATCTAGGTTCTGGTTCATACACTCTTTGATGTAATTCAAGGTCTGATTTGAGTACCTGCAAATTTCTGCAAATTTGAACAAAGCTCTTTCATTATTGATATCTTTGATTACCATTAACAATTGAGGTTCTTCAAAGATTGCTCCTGTTCTTGCTTCGGAGGCATCAAGTTCAGCTGGAATTTCTGTGTTGGGAGGAGGTACATGTACTTTCTTGCTGTATTCAAAATTGATGCTCAGATCAAAATCTGCTATGGCTGCTCTTTGGTACACTTTTCTTCCTGTTTCGGCAATGCTGCTGATGGCTCTTCTGATGATCTTTGTTTTTCCCTTCTCTTTGTCAATATGTTGTTTCATTGTTATGATATCCAAGGGATGAAGTTCATCAGCCAAATCATTATCCATGACTGTTGTTACACTGCCGTCTGCCCTGAGCAAGGAGTATTTTTTTGCATGTGTGCTCCCAAGATTTTGTGTGAATAAGATTTCTCAGTTATTCTATCCATTCTAACAATTGGATTGGTGTGAGGCTTGTGTAAGATGGTCCTATTTCTTTTCAGTCTTACATCTACTATTCTTGTGCTTATAGGTGAGAGAGGCCTTTCAAGTTTATCTACCTCATCATCCAGTAGCATTCTCTGAGGTAATGTTCAGGGAAAATCATAGTGTCTTGATCAGCAATTAGAACCATGTATTCTTTCAGGTTTCCCTGAGAATCTTCAATGATCTCCTTTCTTGGCTTCTTTGAGGATGTCACAGTCTCTTCCCACTTCCTCTTCTTAGCTGAAACAATTTGTTTGCTGAAGATGGTTTCACCAGAAGTGGTCATTTTGGGTTGACCTCTTTGGATGAAACTACTCCCAATAGAGGTTCTAGCTGATGGAATATCCAAGACCCTTTTTTTCTATCCTAGGAACTTTAGGAGGATGACCCATTGAGGTGGGTTTGAGTTGAGACGTTGAGTGTGATTGACTTGTTTCAGTTTGCTGGGTGGTTTCTGATTTCTTTTGAAGTGGAGATTTTTGTGGTAAGAGAGTTTCAAGTTCTTGCAGGCCTGACTTTGCCAAGTTGGCAATGCTTAGTTGCCGACCCTTAATGAGTGTTTGCATATTGCTTAAGGACTGGGCATTTCTTCTTTCCTGTTCTTGCAATCTTTGAAGCTCACTCTTGTGTTCACTGTGTTGTGCAGACCTATCTTTCACCATCCTTTCAAGTGCATCTGCTATGCTGTTGTTATGCACCCTTAGAATTTGAATTTCTTCCAGAATTTTCCCAGAATTTGAGGTGTCTCTCGTGGTCAAAGCTTCTGCTACGTTTTCTTGTATCTCCTTAAGAATTTCTGTTGTTGCTTCTTTGTGTTATAATGACTGCTGCAATTTCTTCAGGGCTTCAGTGTTGCTTTCTGTCTGTTTTCTGATTACTTTAATTGTTTCTGACAAAGACTTTATATCTGATCTTTGACTTTGAATTTCACTCATCAGCAGATCCAACTTCTCTTCTGTAGGAGATCTTCCAGGGCAGGCTTTGGTTATGTTGTCTAGCTCTTTATGAATTTATTCTGATGTCATGGTTGGTGGTTGGGTAATAGGTGGAACAACAAATGCTCCTCCTTTAGCGCCAGCAGAAGACAAACTTATTGCAGTTGCAAAGTCATGAGGTTGAGTAGATGTTTCAACCTCCACAACTTTACTAGAATATTAAAGCTGATTCAAATTCAGGTTTTCCTCACATCCTTGAACCATTGATGGTTCTCCATGAGTTGTAGAGAAACTCTTATTTTTCTCTTCAAGGTTTCCTTGATCAGCAGGCTGATCTCCACCTGTTGCCATCACATTCTCCTCCTCATTATCTGATTTAGAGAGTGGATCTTTGGAACTACTCAGATCTTTTCTAACAGAAATAGTTTCTCTAAGTAAACAACATAACTTCCTTCAACTAATTCATCAAAATCTGTATCTCTTGAATTTGCAGCACTATTTTCATCAAAGTTAATTTTTTGTCCACCTGTTTCTGCCATATGAGATGCTTCTGCATGATGCTGCTCAAACCCTTGGCTTTGTTCATCACTTCCCTCTGGTTCTGGCGTCAGTCTGACAATTCTATCTTCTTTCTCTGTATATGGTGCCATTGACTGTTGATCATTATTTTCTGGTGGGGATGTACTGTCAAAAACTTCAGCTATTTCTTCTTTCTTGTTTAAGAGCTCCAAGTGTTGTGCCCTGTAAGGTTATTCCTCCGGTATCAGATTCATCATACTTTCTGGTAGTGTCGGAACACCACTGTCTAATTTCCAAGCACCGGCAACACACCAAGGTTTCATGATTTCAGTTTTCCATATGTTTTCTGATGCATGGAATTCAAAATTCTTTTCAGCAAAGGCATCAGAAATTAGTAATGACCAGAATCTGGGAAATGGCAGGTGTGAGGTGATTCTCCCATCTTTTATTAACACAGATCTTTTCATCAATCTGAATATCTCTGTTCCATAGTCAATGTTTGTTCCGGTGATGAAACAGAACATGATTGTTAAAACATTCATGTTTATCTAATCTATTCCTCCAATTTTGGATGTCACACACTTGTTTAGAATTTCCATCATTACTTGCCCAAAGGCAGGCAATTCACGTCTCTTGAATTCACCGATTTTTGTGATTTTCTTCTCGTAGCTCATGAATGTTTCAAGTTGCTCAAACATATATTCTTTTGCAGGTACAAGGTCATAGTACTCAGATACAGGTATCTCCAAACATTCCCTTACTTTTTCCGGTGTGATTTTTAGAAAGATATTTCCCCATAGATGAGCGCTCAACTCATCGGTGCATGTTTCATTCAAGGTGTGAATGAGTTGCTGCAATATGCTTTCGGGTACTTCTTCTGATTGACTAGAGCTTGTGCAAGAGGAGATCTTGTCAAGTATTCTATCAGAATTTGACATTTAATATCATAATCTTTAATTTTTGTGTTCAGCTTCTCGTTGTTGCTCTTTATTGGTAGGAAGTTTTCTTCAATGATGAGTGGGACAGAGTGTTCGATGGGTGGATTGTTGAGATTGACATGGTAGATTGCCGCCATGATAACAGTTTTTGGATTTGAGAGGAGGTTTTTAGGGTTCTTGAGCTAGAAGATTTTGAAGAGGTGGGTTATTGAGATGAAGGACGTGGGTGGTAGATCGTGGCTGGATAGTGTTTAAGTGGGTTAATGACAGTTTAAATGGGAATATATTTCCTTTTGGAAGTGATAAAAACCGTCAAAAAAACTTTTTAATTTATCTATTAAGGTTTTGATGTATATCCTTTTAACAAAGGAATTTGATTGGTCAATGCTACCGCCAAATTTCACCTTTTTCTTCCGGTGGGACCTCCTTTTATGAAAGGTCCAATAGAATCCTTTTAAACTTTGTCTTCCATCTTTCTTTTGTCATAAAACAAACTCTGTTTAGATGGTATCACTTAGAAGAATTTTTGAACAAGAATTTTGATGTTTCCATTCCATCAAAATTTTAATAGAAAGTCATCAGAAATGAGTGAGTGTCCATTAGAGATTTGAACAAGCATATTTTTTTGAGAGAGAAAGAGAGATGAGAGGGAAAGAGTAGAGTTTCATAACTTACTCATGCTTTTCTGGTGGAGATCCAAGACTTTGTTCTTTTCTCCAAGGAATATTTTCTGAATTTTATTTTGAAGATTTAACCGACCAGATTTTAGAATTATTTTAAACTTTGTTTTTTCAGAAATTTTCTTTTTATATAACAAAATGTTTTGTTTCTGATAAACTTAAGTTTATTTATCTTTGTTTAACTCCCCCTTTTTGTGTATTTAAACCCTTTTTCTTTCTTGTTTCCTTTTCTCCTTTTTTTTGTTTGCTTCCCCCTACATAGAACAATCTCCCCTTTTTAATAAAGCTAAAATATATTTCATTCATATACATTAAAACAAAGACAAAAAAAAACCTAGATAAGACCAAACCAAAGCATAATGAAAAACCAAAACTCGGTTGTGTGTCTGGTGTACTGTGTGGTTGGGACAAGGGTAGGTTCATATATGTTTTCTTGTAAGACAACTTGAGCTCTTATATACCAGTCTTGCCGTATGTCTCCAAAGTCCAGCTGACTTGTGATCACCTTTGTTAAGAAACGTGGGTAGATCAGAAAAGGACGGGAACAACGCATATTTCTTTCAAAGTCTCTCAGGAGATACTTTCAGAAGTTGTACGGTTTTTCATATACAACTGCATGCACTACTTCTAACAACTTATAGGATAAGTCATTGAAACTCCCATACTTTGAAGAGAAGCATACTCCAAGCTGTGTTGTCAAGAACTGCCATTGAGGGATGAACCCAGATTTCCTAATCCCTCAACATGTGCTGGGAAAAGAGTATCCCATGTCTGTAAGAGTTTGATCCACTACTGATCTGCTGAAGACGGTGACATAAGTGTCATCGTTGAGTTGAAGAGCAGATCTGGTGGTCTCTTCGCTAAGGATGATCTCCTTTCCCATCACCAAGCTGGTGATCCACACCTGGTTCCCTGGTGGATAGTTTTTGCGTTCCACAAGAACACTTGTAGGATAGTGGGGTGCAAGCAGATGAATGCTGATAAGGCATAGCCAAGGGGGCTTTGCATCAGCATGTTGAGGATGGTTCGGCATCCTTGGTATTGAGGCTCATCAAGCCTCATTCTCACCGTCATGTTGTGAGTAGTGTGAAGTTCGAGTGGGAAGTGCTTTGTTTCAATTTCTCAAGCCATTTGGTTATGTGAGGTGGAAGATCAGTAGGCTTTGAGAAGAAGGTTTTGATAGTGATAGTTGTGATAAAAAATCTTTATATGAAGTTGGTTTAAATAAGTGAAAGTGATAGTTTTTCTATTAATGAACTTCACCAACTAAAATATTTTATCCTTTTATTCTTTCTCTTCATAAATACACGAATATCCTTCTTTAGAGGCAAATGGTAGCTTGTGTGAGTGAAAGTCTTTGTGTATTTATTGATTTGGGCGGCTATAACTAGTAGATTGTAATCATTCTCTGCCCAGGTGCCCCTTATATACTCTTCTAAGCATGGTGACTAAGCTGATTATGAATTGAGTTAAAGAGTATTCACAATTAATTTTGCTCAAAGGGGTCATTTGTGATGCATACTGTTCTATGCTCATGCAAGTGGCTCCTTGTCTCCCTTAATATTTTTTATTTTGTTTTTGAAAAAAAAATATTAATGCTTTGTGTAAATTTATTTTTTTTAAAGAAAGAAAGGAAAGGAAATTTTTTTTAATATGCATTGGGTTGAGTTTGTATGTAATATGTTCAAAAAGAAAACAAGCACACATTAGATATTTTGACTTTCAACATATGTCTGACGAATTATCAATGTATAATCCATATCATGTTGTTATATCAGATTTTTAGATAAGTTATCAAATTTTCTGATATCTTATCAGATTTTCTGATGATTTATCAGAATTTATGATGATAGATTTTCTGATATTTTACCAGATAGTTGACTGATTCATCAGACACTAAGTTAATTTATGAGAATAACTAATGTGTTTTAAGAAAATATCTTATTTTTCGTATTTGGACTTGTTATCTCCCTTTTGTTGTGGTGACAAGTTTTCTAAATTTTCATCACATTTTATGTTGACCATCCCAAGTTTGGTGACCAAAAAATTATGTCTCTTTTCATCTAACGGTTTTGTGAAACTGTCAGCAATTTTATTGTCAGTTGGTACAAAATACATTTCTATGTTACCTTTTTCAACATGATCTTTGATGAAGTGATACCTGACATCTATGTGTCTTGTTCTTGAGTGATGAACTGGCTTTTCTGTGATAACTATTACACTTTTTGAATCACACAAGACAGGAATCTTTGTCAGATTTACTCCATAATCTTTGAGTTGTGTCTTCATCCAAAGCAGTTGTCAACACTTGCTGCTGCTATGTATTCAGACTCTTCTGTTGATGTAGCAACACAATTTTGCTTTTTTCTTGCCTAACATACTAGCTTTTCTCCCAGCATTTGGTATGCACCAGATGTGCTTTTTCTATCATTTTGCATCCTACATAATCTGCATTTGTGTATGCTATTAGCTCTAAACTGGTATCTTTGGGATACCAAAGACCAAGTTCAGATGTGCCTTTTAGACATTTAAAAACCCTTTGACTGCTTTTAAGTGAGACTCTTTGGGATCACATTGATATCTTGGCTGAAAGCATGTAGCAAACATAATGTATGGTCTACTTGCAGTTAAGTATAATAATGATCCTATCATGTAACATTTATGGTGATTCGATCATATAACGATACCAAACAATTTACCGATCAATGAAATTTTTTGTTTTATTTCTGACATTTGTTTATTTATCATGACATTTGCATATTTCCAATTCTTACATGATTTCAAACTTTCAAACGACTTCTGGAAGTGAAATCGCGAACTATTACGCAAACGTAATCAGTTTAACGCACCGTACCCTTCGGGACAGTGACACAAGCTTAACATACCCTAAATAACCTTTACATAAGTTAGAAATAAGTTTTGAAGGGTTTGGTATGGCAAAAACAAGCTTATGCACTTCTAGGGACTATTTTGCAAATTCTGCGAAAGTACGCCGATTCGCGTATTTCTTAATACGGAACACGTACGTATATCCAAAAATTTTTGTAATCATTAAAATCTTGTATTTTAATGATTGGAATGTAAAATATCATTCGCTATGCAATTACAGTCGTTTACGCGTTAATTAAAGCGTTCGTCGTAATTAAGCAAAAAACGCAACTGTATAACCGAACGAACCGACATCCACAACATTTCTGGGCATATTTCAAGGCCCTATGATTTATAATCCTTATGAAGCTTGAAAATCAAGTTAACAGGTGTTAGAAGTGCCAAAACGCGACGAAACGAGTGCATGGGCCTGTTCTGCCAACTTTAGGAAGTTTCTCCCAGCTAGGGTCCTTACGGACCGCAAGGGCAACCCCATATGGTCCGTAAGGGGTGTCCATCATAGCAGCAAGGTGGCAGTTGTTGATGCACTTTGTGTTCGTCACTTGTCGAATAGGCCAGATATAGCGTGTGTTGAATATTGTATAGGTTAGAATCGAACACATGACCAAAGTACGAAGCTTTTAGTGAAAATGGGAATAAGTTCGCCTGAACTTGTCATGTGTTGGGCAAGTTCGCCCGAACTTGTCATGTGGTGGACAAGTTCGACCGAACTTGGCCAATGCACATTTCAAGCGAACTTATTTGCCTGTATATAGGGGTGTGTGTTCATTTGTTGTTTAAGTTTTTGCAATCACTATGGCGAGGTGCTGCCGGATTCTCTCCAGGAACTCCGGCCGCCTGACAAGATGTATACTCTTTCGGTATGAATGAAGATATGACTTCCGTTGCACTCTACTTCTACTCCTTTCTGTAATAACATTCTACCGAATCAGTTACGTCTACGCAATAACTTCCGTCTAGAACCGCCTGATTACGGACCTACAATTGGTATCAGAGCTACAGTTATCACCTACGCTCATGAATTTGTACATTTATGGACATTAGGAGGGGTTTTAGACGTAAATCATCAAAATAAAGCACAATCCACGGACAAAAGGTAAAACTGAACGGATAAGATTGTTAGAAAACCATTTTCGACCAGATCTATGGTGGAATTATCTCGAAGGAAGAAACAAGGATTCTGGATCGAAAAATGTGAAAAGAACTTGATTTGCAGGAACAACTTCGCACGAAGTTGTGACCAAGTTCGCCCGATCTTAGTGTTGGATGACCAACTTCGCACGAAGTTGATGGTGACCAACTTCGCCCGAAGTTGGCTTTAGGTTACCAACTTTGCCCGAAGTTGCACATGAGCTTAAAAAAAAACTTGGTGATAGAAGTTGCACATGACCAACTTGGCGTTAGGTGACCAACTTCGCCCGAAGGGCATGAAAAAATTTTGTTGATCATTTTGATGAGACGAGTGTCCAGAAAAAATTTGGTGATAGAAATTTTTCAAGATTTTAATGTTTAAATCAGCACATTCGGGGACGCTGTCTAGAGCTTCAGAGTACCGATTTGGTGATACGGTCTGTTGGAATTGATCCCTACAAAAGAACAGATGATAGAAAGCCAAAACATGTCTGTACTAAATGATCCAGAAACAAGCAGTGCTTTGATTCACTCCTTCCTTCAATGGCAAGATATCTAACAACTGATGGTTTTAACATCTGCCTAGTGCAAAGCTCTGTTGATTTATAAAGACTGATTGAAG
This sequence comes from Scalesia atractyloides, assembly GCA_947069175.1. Taxonomy (NCBI): domain Eukaryota; kingdom Viridiplantae; phylum Streptophyta; class Magnoliopsida; order Asterales; family Asteraceae; genus Scalesia; species Scalesia atractyloides. Next base: position 39,677,221 of record CAMTDV010000030.1, read on the forward strand.
ACCAAACCACTGATAAAGTCAAAGGTTTGCTGGAAGTCAAAGGTCTGATCATCCTTTTAAGAACATCTGATAAAGCTTCATCAGTGGTTGAGCTCATCAATGGATAGCATCATCAGCGTATTGTAATCAGTGTTTTATCAATGTAACAGAGGATAGCATTAGCAGCGGATAGAAGTTTGTTAAGGTTGTTAGATGTCAATGTCTTAGTGATGATAGCAAAGATGCCACAGAGGTTAGGGTTTCGTACTATAAATAGACAGTGCATGTACTGTTCTATTCAGCTCATATATACACACTCATCTTGTACGATCAAATCTATATGAGCTCGGTCTGAGGGGGAGTTAGTGATTCATGCATGTAATCTTTTGTAATCTTTACAATCTTTTGAGTAATGAAAACATTGTATGATAAAAGCTAATCTCTTTTTGATTGTGTTATAAAGTTTTAAATTTCATTCCGCTGCAAAGTATTGTAAGTTTTATCTTCTTTTATCATCAATTTGTTTAATACAATACAATCAAGCCAAACTCAGATCCTAACAATTGGTATCAGAGCATTGGTCAGTCAAATTCGATCTAACAATCAATTTGACATAAAAGATCAGCAATTTCATTGATACTATGTTATTTGCATTTGTTGAAAAACAGAGTAAGAACCTAATCACGTTGGTTAATCAAAAACTTTGTAAAACAATCTAGATGTTACTAAACACAAGTTCCACATGACGCTAACAGTGTATCGTCTCATATGATTTCAGTGTTTGTGTTGGAATTTGTGATGATTCCATGATTAACTGTTGCTAAGGATTCATCAAATCTCATTAAATGACTGAGGTGAACCAAAACCTTAGGAACAAGATCTATATATGGAACAAAATTTTTGAGAAACCTTCAAAAGGTAAAAACAAAATTGTGTTGATATTTAGAAAAAACCAGATCAAAAGTAATGTGAAACTTAGCATAAGCACTTTGCAAAAATGTACAAGTTTATCAAAACATTACTGTAAATGATTCTGGATTGATTATTCTTTTCTTAGAAACATTCCAGTGGATGCTACATCATCTACATATGGACAGGTTAAAATAAGAATAGAAGAAAAATCACAATGCTCAAAAGTGTGTTTATCTCAAAAATTTTGATGTCAAAAGAAAAGAGTATAAACATAAAACACTTGAGAGTTCACAGGCTAAGTGCAACCATTGTTTATAGGAAGGCATGCATCCAAAATTAACAGTTGTTTCAAAAAGGACTTAGGAAATGTTATGAGATCTAACTGATTCATTTATCAAGAAATTTTTACTCATTTTTAATAGTAAAGATTTCATGTAAATATTAGGACATGTAGTACTCCTTTCAGTATTTTTTTAAGTAATACATGTTGAGCTTGTACTTGTTTTAGATAGTTAAAGCTCATTACCTGTCAGGAAGTAGAACTCCTCTATTTTATAAAGGGAAGATACTTCTATTGATAATGAATCAAAAGGAACTGTATGGTTCTAAATAAGTCAAGTCTAAATAAAATGAAGTTGATTGACAACCTGGTTCTACAGACAAAGTAGAGTGTGGTTACCATCTGGGATACTCGACCTGTGCCAAGACCTATAAAGTATTTTTACACAAGGACTAGTGTGTGGAATAGGCTTTGATTGAAAAGTTCAATAAACTTTTATCACTGAAAATCCTAGTAGGTTATGTGAAATATTTGTCAAGATTAACCTTGCAGGTACTCACAATTCTCATCACAAGACTGTGGATATGCTATTACGATCTCAAAATACAACAACTCATCCACCAAAAGGTGCAGAAGGTTCAAAACAGTCTAACATTCCACGACCAAATGCAGTGTAACTCAGACATCACCTTGTTAGGGATTACTATGAAATGGTTTGATTTCTCAGCATCATGTTCTAACTAGAGATCACATGGCAGATGTTCAAATAAAAGCATTTGAAACATCCACCCTCAAAAGTCTGATCTCTAGGTTTGAAGTGCTAAACATGGTGTAAAAACAGTTTTTCTGGTATTCCATTTGTAAATAGCATAAAAATGTTCTCAGAAAATCAAAACAAAACCTTAAAAATGGTTAAAATTGAAATTTTCTCAATAAATGTCTAAAGTCTGATGAAACCACTTTTCTATCTTCAAAACTCTGATTGGCATATATATATATATATCCACTGACAAAGTGAATCCTCTGTCTTCATTATCTACTATTCCACAACCACTGACAGTGTTAAAATTTTTACTATTCACAACCACTAATGACACACATCAGTGGTTTCCCAAAACAATCGTCATCCATTCATAGTCAGAGGATACACGGGGACAAATAATAGTCATCAGATCTTGCCACATGTCAGACGTTAACCGTCCGATGTTTGAAACTGCTGTTATCCAAATAAAACCCTGATAAAACCCTCAAACAAAGTCTTTACCACCATGATCAAATTCAATTTTTTCAAAAGCGATTATACAATTCTCAAAACCGATCATGGTTCTCATCATCAAACATCCACACAATTACCTTTGTACTTTTGAAAAGACAACGAAAAATACATATTTTCACTATATCATCGATATCTTGTCTTCATCAAAGTATAAAACTTTGCTTACCTGTAACGTACAAATTTATCAAGACACCCTACGAGATTTCTGGGCTAATGCTAAACTTGAAATTCAAAACTAAAAGCCTTGGACAATCTCATCAAAAGTAGGAGGTATCATGGTTCCAATAACTCCATAACCCATCTCAGAAGTTTTTCAGATGGACGATCTAGCAGGTAAAATCTCTTTCCCTAAGGATGAGTATATAATCCATTTGATCAATAGAGGGTATACAGGAAAATTAACAAAAGCTACTATGGAAAAAAGAGAATTTCCACCTCCTATGAAATTCCTGTTTCATACCCTGCTCACCTGTGTTTCCAATAAAACAACTGGTTTTAACGAAATACCTTTGAAAAATCAATACTTGGGGTATGCTATTATGTCTAAAAATGGTTACAATTACTCACAAGCATTGTTTAATGATTTGGTAACAAATCTGGAAAATGTGAAAAACAATAAAGCACAAGCTTTCTTGTTTTTTGCAAGATTTTTAAGTTATTACTTACAACAGAAAATTCCAAAAGAGAATGCACAAGATCTTGTTCAAGGTATATCTTTTCAAATAAACAGCTTAACGTCTGAAACATTTACTCGCCTTATGGCTAAAGAGTCAAAAGTTTCTAAAACACAAGCAGGGAAGTCTGAGCAAAATTTGGATGAGTCCACATCTATTCCTCAGACCTCAGCTGCTGAGCCTACTACTCTTGGTGACCACAGTAGCATAACCACTGTTGTGCATCCCCCACCAAAAATCACCAAAAAGACCAAAAAGAAATCCACCAAGCCCACCAAACCTACCAAAACGGATCTTTTGGAAGATGAGATCCCAGAAGTTAATCCTGTGACAACACAAAGTTCACAAGAAACCACTGTTGCTACTTCCTCACAACAGTTGGAAAGATCTCCACCCAAAACCACAACTCCTCATGATTCCTCACAAAAGGAACATGTTGTAAGTGTTGATACATGATGTCTATTGTCTAGGTCTTGGATCGAGTCTGTATGTTTAGAGCTTGAAATGATAGATTTTGTAATGTATTTATGAGTATATGTGCAAGTTCGGCCGAAGTTAGTGTCGGCTGATCAAGTTCGGCCGAACTTGATCTAGCCAATGACACACTTCGAGCGAACTTCCAAGTCTATATATAGGTGGTCTTGGTTCATTCATTGTAACAACTTTGCGACTTCTACGGTGAAGCTCTGTCAGTTTGTATTTCAAGTTGTAATACTTTTGGACATTTATAAACTGACGATTAAACAATAGTTCTTGTGTATTTGGTTAACTTGTCATATGAATTCCGCATATGTGGACAATAGATACAAATTTTAGGTTCCCGAGCTGACGGGGACGGTCCTATCAAGTGGTATCAGAGCCTGGATACCTAAATTTGTTGAAATCAACACAAGAATCATTCTAGAGTAAACTGCCATTTTGGTCCCTGAGGTTTGGGCAGTTTTGCCACTTTAGTCCAAATCTCAAACTTTTTGCATCTGGGTCCCTGTGGTTTCAGTTTTATTGCCATTTTGGTCAAAAAGTGATATTTGTCTTCTAAATCCTGCGATTTTGTCCTTTTCCTCAGGGGCAAAATGGTCATTTTAAGCATTAATATATATTATATATATAAATAAACCTCAAACTCTGCTTAAAATGACAATTTTGCCCCTGAGGAAAATGACAAAATAGTAGGATTTTAGAAGACAAATATCACTTTTGGACCAAAATGGCAATAAAACTGAAACCACAGGGACCCAGATGTAAAAAGTTTGAGATTTGGACTAAGGTGGCAAAGCCCAAACCTCAGAGACCAAAATGACAGTTTACTCATCATTCTATTTCTACTCATTTCTACAATTTTTCTTAACTTTTTCACATAATTGAAGAATTCATGGACAAAAATGGCTAAAAATTGAACATGTCATAGATAATCACATAATTACAAACCCCTGAAAGTTTGAGAATAAAAAACAATCGAATTCATGTCAAATTGTCAAAAAATCAAGTTTTGAAAACCAACTTCGCTCGAACTTTACCCACAAGTTCGCTCGAACTTGATTAAAATCTTCAAATTTGTTGATTTTAACCATCTTCGCCCGGTCTTGCTTGATTTTTCAGGATAATTTGACTAAGTTCGACCGAACTTGTTCATTTTTGTTGAAATTTCTCATAAGTTCGACCGAACTTGGAAGATAATCTTGAAATTTTCAAAACATCACACAAGTTCGCCCGAACTTTATTAATTCAGAAATTTTTTGAAAATCTCATTCAAGTTTCACCGAACTTGATTAAATTCTGAAAATTCTTTAAAGTTTCATACAAGTTCGCTCGAACTTGTTGAAATTGAAATTAAAATCTGTTTTTCTCACAAGTTCGACCGAACTTGTCAGTTTAGTATTCAATCTTCGAGTATTTTTTATCGTGTTTTCAGTTTGATCGCCGGATTGTCAAGATGGATGATTTCCATAACGCTTTTGCTTCAACAATAGCTTCAACATCTAATGCAAATGCGGTAAACCAGATGAATCTGGATAACGAAATGGGAACTTCTACAAAACCGCCAAAGTTAATGAGCATGGACAAGTTTGAGGGTTGGAAGGAGAAGTTTGTTAACTGGGTTTAAGTGAACCAGTTTCATAGTTGGGTTGCTGTGGAAAACCGGATACAAATGGCCAAAAGACGAACGTGGTCAAGATCTCGCTTTGGTTAAGTTCACACTAGAACATAAAGATGCGTACGTAGCTGAAAAGAAAATGACCAGTTTGATTCAACAATATGTGAAGGAAGATATTCTGATCTTATTACCCGAATGTGAAACCTCACAAATGCTATGGGATGCTCTTTGTGCAAAATACCTGGGAATTAACGAGATGATCAAGAGCAAAAAAGCCTTAATCAGAAAGAATTCGACATCTTCACAATGATCAAAGGCGAGGCCATGAAGCAAATGATTGATCGATATTGTAATTTGATGGTTCACATGTGAAGACACAACATTCTGAAAACTAACGAAGAACAGATTGATAAACTGGCAGACGCACTTCCTGAGGGAGAGTGGTCGACTTACTTGACGATTTTGAAGAATAGTCCAGGTTGGCAACATTTCAAGTTATCATCATTCATCGACAAATTAGAAGATACACGAAAGGTGTAGGGAAAGATTCCAATTCATGAAGTGGGCACCTCCTACTGACCAAACGCCTATTCCCAAGCAAGAAAGACGTTGAAAGACATACAAGAACTTCTTCGGAAGATGTTAGAGATTGAAGACTGATCAAGACATTGCGACAATATCCAAGGGGGAATTTATTGATACATGATGTCTATTGTCTAGGCCTTGGATCGAGTATGTATGTTTAGAGCTTGAAATGATAGATTTTGTAATGTATTTATGAGTCTATGTGCAAGTTCGGCCGAAGTTAGTGTCGGCTTGATCTAGCCAATGACACACTTCGAGCGAACTTCCAAGTCTATATATAGGTGGTCTTGGTACATTCATTGTAACAACTTTGCGACTTCTACGGCTAAGCTCTGTCTTTGGATTTTAAGTTTTAATACTTTGTACATTAATAAACTGGCGATTAAACAATAATTCTTGTGTATTTGGTTAACTTGTCATATAAATTCCACATATATGGACAATAGATACAAATTTTAGGTTTCCGAGCTGAGGAGGACGGTCCTATCAGTAAGCACAGGGACTCCACAATTTGAAACATTACCCTAATTTGAGAGTATGTTAATCTGTCCTTCTCCCAGGGCAAATTCTCTTTCTACACCACTTCCCCATCTCAAATCACTTCAACCAAAGTATCTCTATTTGAGGTCATTGAAAGTCAGACACAAAACAACCCCTCTCACCAACACATTACTGAGAGAACAACTTCCACAATGGATGTGTCTGATAAAATTCAATTGGCTATCCTACAAACAGTTGAGGAGGTTATACCAATTGAATTTCATGAAATTCTTGTTGGTAGTTCAAGTGGAGCAGCTACTACAGATGTTGCATCCACTGATCTACATATGGACAATAGTTTCATAAATAAGACTCTCTTGAAGGCAATTTCTACTGAGGCTACCTTGATAACCAGTGCTGGTGTTAAAACCACTGTTAAGTTTGCTAAGGAATCCTCTGCTGTAGAAAGAAGTCCCCAGTACCAAGAAAAAGAGGCATTAGCTGATGAGAATTTAGAGACTTTTCCTATATCTAAGGTTGATACAACCACCTCTGGTGGGAAATCAGATGATCCCATTAAATTGGGTAATGATTTAAAATATAAAGATTTGATGGATAGAGTTACAAAAATTGAGTCATCTGTGGCAGATATAAAAAATATGCTGCAACAGATGTTAGAATCTTCAAGATATCAAAACACTGCTCCACCCTCTGCTCCTCAAACCACCGAAATATTGAAACAGTTATATCCTCTGCTTCAGCAACAACGCCACTATATTGACCACCAACATTAATTACAAGTGCAAAGCTCAGAAACATGGTTGAGGAAAGATATATAAATACTCAGGCCGAGCTTAAGGAGATTAAAGAAACCCTCAAAAAAATGCCCGGCTCTACCCCTGCACCTATCTTCGAAAGAGTTGATGATGCCAAAAAGGGGGAGAAAAATGATTCCATGAAAAGGCCAGAGTCTGCAAAAGAGTTCTCAGTAACTTATGTTGAAACATCTGTCAAAGAAAAGAAAAAGGGAGTTGATGAAACCTTGGAAATTCAAGCAGATGATGAATGTGCAAAAATGAGGATCATTCAAACTCAAAATGAGACAAGGGAGAGGAGTTTGAAAAAGGAGCAAAAACAGAAAACTGTTGTTGATGCATATGTCTGTTGCCTATGTCATTGTATTATATCGAGTCTGTATTTAGAAACGAAATCTCGAAGTTAATGTATGTAAAGAGTCAAGTTCGCCCGAACTTGTCATTGCTAGGACAAGTTCGCCCGAACTTGCCATAGCTAGGACAAGTTTGCCCGAACATGTCATGCCTAGGACAAGTTCGCCCGAACTTGTCCATGACACAGTTCAAGCGAACTTGTTCTCCTACAAATAGGATACCTGTAATTTCATTTGTAAGAGTCAGAGAATTTGACTACTGGACGGCGAAGCTCTGTCAAAGTGTTTCCAGGATATGTAACGTCTACTAATCAATGAAACAGTGATTAAACATTAAAGAACTTGAATCCAATGTCGCCTATGAAAACGGATTCTGCACGTTTACCTTATGTTTGCCAAATTAGGACCCGAACGATCCGTACAACAGACCCCTCAATTGGTATCAGAGCAGGATTGGCTTAATTTAAAGACATTGGACAGAGAACTTCACATCTTCTACGCATTTCTTTTATTTTTAACTTTTCTTGGACATTTCACGGACAAAATGGACTAATTTTCAAGTATAATACGTAAAATCCGTTATAGTAAAACCCTTGAAAAGATCAGAGCTTAAAACAAACGAATTCATGTTGAAAATTTGAAAAAACCATGTTTGAAAACACATGTTCGCTCGAACTTGACATCAAGTTCGCTCGAACTTGACTGAAAAATTCACAATTTTTCATCAAGTTCGCTCGAACTTGCTTAGTATTTCTTCAAAGTTTCATCAAGTTCGCTCGAAATTGATCAAACTGTTGAAAATTTATTACAAGTTCGCCCGAACTTGTTAATTCTCTTAAAATTCTTACAAGTTCGCCCGAACTTGTTAAGTAGTTGTTTTTCACAAGTTGTGACAAGTTCACCCGAACTTGTCCAAGGCATGAAAATTCAGAAAAATGCCTCGGATATCATATATCGTTAGATTCGTATTGACGAGACGAGTTTAAAGCTCTAATATGGTAAAAACAGTTTTCGAAAAAAAATTTAAACATTTTTAGCAAACCGATACGTTAATATTGTCAATTAAGAAGTCAAATTTTACTAAAATTTTCTGTTGGCTAATCATTTTTCAAGTGTTTTTGAGCGACAGATAAATTTAGAAAACGAAATGGGTTCCGTGAAGCCGCCAAAGTTGATGAGTATAGACGAGTATCAAAGCTGGAAAGAAAAATTCGAGAACTGGAAACGAGCAAATTTCTTCTACCAGAATGTTCATGAGAAGAAGATGATCAGCTTGTTACAGCAATTGATAAATGAAGATATCTTGATTCTACTACCAGAATGTGATACAACACAGAAGTTGTGGAATGCTCTACGTGCTAAATATATAGAGAGTGCTGAGATGGTTAAGAGCAAGAAGGCTCTAATAAAAAAGGAGTTTGATATTTTTAAGATGATCAAAGGCGAAACGATGAAACAAATGATAGAGCGATTTTGTCATTTGAAAATGCAGATGAGAAGGCATGGACTTAATAAGACAGAAGAAGGGTATATTGACAAATTGGCCGATGCTCTTCCAGAGGGTGAATGGACAACGTTCCTAATGGTACTGATGGAAAGTCCAAGCTGGGAATTTTCAAGCTTTCCACTTTTATCGACAAACTGGAGGGGCATGAGAAGGAATTACTAAAGAAGTCTAATCTTGTCAGTGATCAAGGAAATGATCAGTTGAAGAGAGAATGGAGTATAGTAGCTAAGAACTGTGAAGCACAAGTTTCAAGTACATCTACAAATGAGTCTTCGAATTCTAAGTCGATCTGCCCAGTTTATGATGTAAATCTGACTGACTATCTTGCAGATAATGCCAAACTCTTGAACAATTTTGAGAGTTTGACATTAGAAAATAAAACGTTAAAAGAAAATGAAAAGAATTTTGAAAATAAAATAAAAATTTTAGAAATTGAAAAACTACAAAGTTTGAAAGACTTTCAAAATCAAATAAAAATTTTAGAAAATAAAAAACTATGAATTGAGAAAGACTTTCAAAATCAAATAAAAATTTTAGAAAATTAAAAAATTGTTTTTGAAAAAATTAACATTGAAAATAAAAAAGCAATAAATTCTCAACTTGAGAAAATAACTCAACTTGAAAATGAAGTTGAGAGTTCTAAAAATAAAGCTGTTGATTTAGAAAAGAAATTAAAAGGTTTTGTGACCTCGTCATTAATTCTAGATCACATATGTCCAAAACCGATCAATGAAAATAAAAATAAAATTCCAATGAGTGACAATGTCGCAAATTATGATAAGGTCATAATTGAGGATTGTGATGATGATACAGATGATGAAAGAGTTAAAAAGGATAAAAATGAAATATTTTTAAAACTAAAAGAAAAATTTCAAGAAACTGTTCTACAATCTAATGAAAAAGGTGAATGCTCAACGCAAAAACCTTCTAAGTAGAATAGAGAATGAAAACAAAAGGAAAAACAAAGTTCTAAAAATTTTCAAAAGAAACATAAAAGCTCATCAGTACGATCATCCAATCATTATAAAAATTCACAAAAATCAGTAAATATGTGGTGCAGGTCGGACCACAGTGCTTCAACGTCAAATCATGCTTTTAGAAGAAACAGGAAAGATGGTTATCACACATCAAATCAATGTTATAATTTGAGTGTATGGTTTGCTAAAAATGATTAGTATGAGAACAGGAAGTGTCATAAATGTGGAATAACTGGACACGTTGCTAGAAAATGTTTTCAAATTAATCCTAAACCTATTCATATTGATAAGAAAAATTTTGAAAATTTGAAAGTAACAACTCAGGTTTGGAAACAATGTACAGAAACTATAAACAAGGTAAAACTAGGTATTACTAAGTTTTCAAATTTTGAAACTGGTGAATCGTCGAATAATAATGAACAAAAAGTTTCCACGTTGTATTTCAAGAAAGCTTTAACGAAAAATCAATCATGGTTGGTGAAAGAAAAAGAATTTACACAATCAGTGAAAATTGAAACTTTAGAGGACTTTCCGAAACTTGAGAAAGTCCAAAATAAACCTGATTGTGAAAAGAAAGTCAAACTAAGGTTGAAGAAATAACACTTAAGACTGCAAAGGCTTGGGTGTCACTATTCAACTAACTGTTTGAATTTTTGTGCAGGAACTTCCAAGGAAAAAGCAAATTACTGAGAATGGAGTTCCATGGCACACAATGAAGACGGGCCGGGTTATTAAATTCTATATAAAGGCCTTATTATATTCCAACAGCGTTTACTTTATAGTTTTTGAAATTTTTTAGAGAAAATTTTTCAAAATCATGTTTTAATAATGTTTACTTGAAAAATTTTACAAATTTTTGAAGAAAATTTAAAAAAACTCTTCACCGAACCCTTACTGTTGAAAAGACAAAATTCATGGATAGAAATGTTTTATAAACACAAAAGTGTCAAGGTTTTGGTCATCATGAGGGGGAGAGTGCTTAAAAGAAAATTTGTGAAGCAGTAATGGATGACAAATTGAAGTGATTCTCATCGATTGGTCAATGTTTTTCTATAAATAAAAAATTACAGAAATATGTTTTTGAATTTTAGGGGGAGAAAATATTTTCAGAAAATCCAAAAACATATTAAATACAAAAAGTACCAAAACATTGAAAAAGTCAAAAATAATTTTGTGTCACAAAGGAAATGATAGTATATCAGTGGACTATCACAATACGCTAAAGAATTGTAAAGTTTAAAAAGTGATAAACAAGTCTTACTATGGATGTGTCGATAGACTTTACACACTCAGTAAATTGTTTCTAGGAAATTTTGCAACTGCTTAAACTTGTGGATTAACATCTCTCGGATATATGGACTTAGTACTCCGAAATTTCGTTTGAGAGATTGGCTGATTCTGAGATACGAGGTCTTTATAGATAGTTGATATCTGGGGTATTATACAAGTTCTTCTGATTTTGCGTAAGCAATGACCTAGAACTTCTATAATGCTTTTACAAAAATCCCCTAAAACTGCATTCAATTGAAAATATCAAAACATGCTACAATTGCAGTACAAAAAGATTCCATTTTGGAACATTACCTTATAAGTCGAGTGTTCGTCTCTCTGTCTGTATGGTGGTACTAACCTGAGTTCTCAAGGTCTCGCACAATCCAGAACAGATATCAATTACGCTATACTCACCTGTAAGATGAAATCTAGGGAATCTTGATGCGGGAGTATATTCTGAGATGGGAACCATAGTTAAGTCAAGTTTCTTAATTCTACATAACATATCTTGGAACAATTAAGAAATGTGTTGAAGTTTAAGAGGACAAACATATCGACAATCTAGGTAAATTTCTTTAAAACTTAGTGCCAGGAAAAGGTCAATGGTACTAGTGATATGTCTCAGAAACTGATATGATCCTTTAACACAAATTCAACAAAAAATATTCTTGTAAATATATTTGTTCATATTAGTGTTTGATATTCATTTCATAAAACAAAAAGATTATATTATCTTTTAGTTTTGACCGTTGATGATGAAAAGCTGATTTTCAAAGTCCAGGGTTGCTGAACAAAATCTAAAACTTTTGAAAATTGATCTAAAAAGTTTAAAAGTTCATTAATTTGAAACTTACAGTTTAGTGTCAAAAAGTTTCTTGATGCATAAATAAGATATTCAAGGTCATTAATTTGGACTTGATTAACAGAGAGGGCTTAAAACTGATAGAATATTAAATTTGAAATGATTATGTTTTGAAATTTCAAAGTTTGAATCTGAAATGTTTATTTGAATGTTTGAGAAACTTTGAAACAGGAAGTTGATTTTAAGGGGGAGCATGCTGATTAAAGTTTTATCAAGACAACCTCAGGAAAAGAGAAAAGGATTGTAGATGCTATGAAGATCATGGAAGATAAAGTTATTCAAGAAATAAAGATCAAGAAAACGTTAAAGACTCAGGATCTTAATTGAAGAATGATGACTACGGCAACATCCAAGGGGGAGTCTGTTGATGCATATGTCTGTTGCCTACGTCATTGTATTATATCGAGTCTGTATTTAGAAGCAAAATGTCGAAGTTAATGTATGTATAGAGTCAAGTTCGCCCTATTTATAGGAGAACAAGTTCGCTTGAACTGTGTCATGGACAAGTTCGGGCGAACTTGTCCTAGGCATGAAAGTTCGGGCGAACTTGTCCTAGCTAGGACAAGTTCGCCCGAACTTGTCATAGCTAGGACAAGTTCGCCAGAACTTTCATGCCTAGGACAAGTTCGCCCGAACTTGTCCATGACACAGTTCAAGCGAACTTGTTCTCCTATAAATAGGATACTTGTCATTTCATTTGTAAGATTCAGAGAATTTGACTACTGGACGGTGAAGCTCTGTCCAAGTGTTCCAGGATCTGTAACGTCTACTAATCAATGAAACAATGATAAAAAATTAAAGAACTTGTATCCAATGTCGCCTATGAAAACAGATTCCGCACGTTTACATTAGGTTTGCCAAATTAGGACCCGAACGATCCGTACAATGGACCCTCAACTGCAACAGATGTTGATACTACCAAAGGTACAACAGTGGTTTATACAAAAACTTCTCAAATTCCATCAGAAACAATATTCACTCCTATAACCCAAACTCCTACAAAAACTCCTTCACCAAAATTAGTTTTTACAAGAAATAGAAAGTTCACAGTGAATGATGATGATATACTTGCACCTACTCCTTTATCATCTTCACCATCTATCCAAACAAATCCAGAACCTTTCATCCCTCTCTCATCACCAACATAAATCTCACTTACTCAATCACCCACTGGCCACAACCCTTCAAGAAACATTCCACTGGAAACAACATATCCTCTAGAGCTGGCTGCAGTTCAAAATGAAACGATACAATTTTATACAGAGGTTGTTCCATCCAAAAGAACTTTTCCATCTCTTCATTGCTACAGAATTCCAAAAACCATTGATGAGTATCTAAAATTGAAAGCTAGACAAGCTAAAAACATAGCAAAAGAAGAGGGAAAAGGGAAGGGAAACACCTACTTATCACGACTAGAGCAGCATGAGCTAAGCAAAGTCAGGAAACTGGAAGATTATGCAAGAGATCTAAAGAAGAAAATGTCCAAATTACCACCCAAGGCTGACATTCAAAAGGAGCTAAGGAAAGATCTCATAGAACTTATCATAAGGAAAGATCTCATAGAATTAGCTTTCCTCATACTATGTTTTCATTACTCAAAAGATTGTAAAGATTACAAACAATTACATGCATGAATCAATAACTCCCCCTCAGACCGAGCTCACACAGATTTAATCATACAAGATGAGTGTGTGTGTGTGTGTATGAGCTGAATAGAACAATACATGCACCGTCTACTTATAGTATGAAACCCTAACCTCTGTGGCATCTTTGCTGACATCACTAAGACAGTGATATCTAACAACCTTAACAAACTTCTATCCACTATTAATGCTATCCTCTGTTACATTGATAAAACACTGATTACAATACGCTGATGATGCTATCCACTGATGAGCTCAACCACTGATGAAGCTTTATTAGATGTTCTTAAAAGGATGATCAGACCTTTGACTTCCAGCAGACCTTTGACTTTATTAGTGGTTTAGTCTTCAATTAGTCTTTATAAATCAACAAAGCGTAGCACTGGGCAGATGTTAAAACCATCAGTTGTTAGATATCTTGCCATTGAAGGAAGGAGTGAATCAAAGCACTGCTTGATCTGGATCATTTAGTACAGACCTGTTTTGGCTGTCTATCATCTGTTCTTTTGTAGGGATCAATTCCAACAATCTCCCCTAGAACGGATGATGCCAACACTCTTCTTTGTTAATGATCTTTATTCTCTCATCAATTTTTCCCTAATTTGACTTTTGAACTGTAGTTCAAAATTCTGGGAATTTTCATCATCTTCATCCTTTCACAGTTGAAGTTCCAAAAGATCTTGAAGGTCAGCTACACCCAGGCCTTGTGCATCCTTCCTTGATATTTTTTCAACTTTCCCATTGGACTTGAGCAAAGTCAATACATGGGTCTGTTTGTCAGACATCCATTTTAGTATTTTTTTAGTTCAATTGGTTTCTTGGGAGAAGTTTTATTTGTAATCAGTTTGGGATAGGTGAACTGCTTGATATCCTTTCAGCAGATTGAGCTTGAGGCTTTAATGAAACATCATCTAATTTATGGGAGTGTTGATTTTTGTTGGCCTGTTTGCTAATGTCAGCTTCACTCTGTTTATCTTCCCCATCCATCTGTAACTGCCTTTTTCTTTTATTTAAGGCTTAAATGAATGCTTCTAAGGCAAGATCTGCAATGTTATCTTTAAACTTGTTCCAGTCTGGTGCATTCTTCTTCATTTGAGGATCTTTCTTCATCCTTTCACATCTGCTTGCTTCTTGTTTGAGAGCTGTGATAGGCCAGTCTTTGAACTGATGCTCATAGGCTTCATATGGTTGTCTCTCATGATAAGTTCTATGAGATCTTTCCTTAGCTCCTTTTGAATGTCAGCCTTGGGTGGTAATTTTGACATTTTCTTCTTTAGATCTCTTGCATAATCTTCCGGTTTCCTGACTTTGCTTAGCTCATGCTGCTCCAGTCGTGATAAGTAGGTGTTTCCCTTCCCTTTTCCCTCTTCTTTTGCTATGTTTTTAGCTTGTCTAGCTTTCAATTTTAGATACTCATCAATGGTTTTTGGAATTCTGTAGCAATGAAGAGATGGAAAAGTTCTTTTGGATGGAGCAACCTCTGTATAAAATTGTATCATTTCATTTTGAACTGCAGCCAACTCCAGAGGATATGTTGTTTCTAGTGGAATGTTTCTAGAAGGTTTGTGACCAGTGGGTGATTAAGTGAGATTGATGTTGGTGATGAGAGAGGGATGAAAGGTTCTTTATTTGTTTGGATAGATGGTGAAGATGATAAAGGAGTAGGTGCAAGTATATCATCATCATTCACTGTGAACTTTCTATTTCTTGTAAAAACTAATTTTGGTGAAGGAGTTTTTGTAGGAGTTTGGGTTAGAGGAGTGAATATTGTTTCTGATGGAATTTGAGAAGTTTTTGTATAAATCACTGTTGTACCTTTGGTAGTATCAACATCTGTTGCAGTTGAGGGGTCCGTTGTACTGATCGTTTGGGTCCTAATTTGGCAAACCTAAGGTAAGCGTGCGTAATCCGTTTGCATAGGCGACATTGGATACTAGTTCTTTACTGTTTAATCACTGTTTCATTAATGAGTAGACGTTATAGATCCTGGAAACACTTGGACAGAGCTTCGCCTCTGTTGTGACAAAATCTCTGATTCTTTCAAATGAGAAACCAAAGACTCCTATATATAGTAGTACAAGTTCGCCCGGAATGAGACATGACCAAGTTCAGGCGAACTTTTCTTATATCACACATAAACTTAACGTTTCGCTCCGAAACACAGACTCGACGTAATACGATGACGTAGGCAATAGACATATGCATCAACAGACTCCCCCTTGGATGTTGCCGTAGTCATCATTTTTCAATTAAGTTCCTGAGTCTTTAACAGTTTCTTGATCTTTATTTCTTGAATAACTTTAACTTCCTTGATCTTCATAGCATCTACCTCCTTCATCACTGACAAGATTAGACTTCTTTAGTAATTCCTTCTCATGCCCCTCCAATTTGTCGATAAAAGTGGAAAGCTTGAAAAATTCCCATCTCGGACTTTCTTTTAGCACCATTAGATAAGTTGTCCATTCACCTTCTGGTAAAGCATCAGCCAAATTGTCAATATATATTCTTCTTCTGTTTTATCAAGACCAAGCCTTCTCATTATCACTTTCAAATGATAGAAACGTTCTATCATTTGTTTCATCGACTTGCCTTTCAGCATTGTGAAGATGTCAAACTCTTTCATGATTAGAGCCATCTTGCTCTTAATCATCTCAGCACTCTCCATATATTTAGCACGTAGAGCATTCCATAACTTCTGTGTTGTATCACATTCTGGTAGTAGAATCAAAATATCTTCATTTATTGATTGCTGTAACAAGCTGATCATCTTCTTTCATGAACATTCTGGTAGAAGAAATTTGCTCGTTTCCAGTTCTCGAATTTTTCTTTCCAGCTTTCATACTCGTCCATACTCATCAACTTTGGGGGCTTCACGGACCCCATTTCGTTTTCCAAATTTATATGTCGTTCAAAAACACTTGAAAAATGATTAGCAAACAGACAATTTTAGTAAAATTTGACTTTTTAATCGACAATATTAACGTATTGGGTCGCTAAAAGCGTTTAAAGATTTTTTCCAAAGCTATTTTTACCAGATTAGAGCTTTAAACTCGTCTTGTCGATACGAATCTAACAATATATAATTGTTGGTGCATATGTCTGTTGCCTACGTCATTATGTATCGAGTCTGAGTGAATAGGGCTTAATATGTTAGAAACTAGGCATATTTAAGTAGATTTGGAGTCAAGTTCGCTTGAGATTGGTCTTGAGAAGTCAAGTTCGGCCTAACTTGACAAATCAAGTTCGCCCGAACTTCATTCCCTTTCCAGCGAACTTGTACACCTATAAATATGTGCCTTGGTGATTCATTTGTAAGGAAGAGAGATTTTGGCACAGAGACAACGAAGCTTTGTCGGATCCGGTTCTCGAATGTATTGAACTTTAAATCAATGAAAACAACATTTAAATGAGTAATCGGACAATAGATAACAAATTTAGGTTCCCGTGCTAATCGTGGACGTTCCTACAAGTGGTATCAGAGCCTGGATACCTAAATTTGCTGGAATCAAGACAAGAATTTCTCTATTTCATCTCCATTCTATCATTTTTCTTAACATTTTCACATACGTCATGTAAAATACATCATTGATAAACCCCGGAGAGTTTGGACATCAAATTCAATCGAATTGATATCAAAAAGTTGGAAAAACCATGTTTTGGAAACAAGTTTCAACCGTACTTAACATCAAGTTCGACCGAACTTGAGTAAAATCTCACTGATTTTAATCATGTTCGACCGAACTTGATAGATTTTTCAAGAGTTTTTGTGATAAGTCCGACCGAACTTGAAGGTTTTTGAGTGAGATTGTGTTAAGTTCGCTCGAACTTAATAAGTTTTCATTGAAATTTTATCAAGTTCACTCGAACTTGTTAAAAAATTAGGAAACTTAGGCTAAGTTCGCCCGAACTTGCAAATTTTTCTCTAAAATCAATTGTAAGTTCGCTCGTAGTTATCTCAAGACACCTAAGTTCGCCCGAACTTGAGTGTTCTTCTTGAAATCATTTACAAGTTCGCTCAAAGTGAAATTTTTCTCAAAATACTCATCAAGTTCGACTGAACTTGAGGTATTTATGATAAATTTTGAAATTATCTCATCTAAGTTCGACCGAACTTGTGAATATTTGAAATCAAAAGCTGATTTTCACACAAGTTCGACCGAACTTGTGTATTTCTAATCTAATTTCCAGTGTTTTTTAGCGTATTATCATATAAGTCTTCGGATTGTCATAATTGAATATTTCCACAACGTGTTCGTCTCTCAAATGGCTTCTTCATCAAATGCTAATGTTTTTGCGGCAAATCAGATGAATATCGATAGCGAAATGGGTACTACGTCGAAACCGCCAAAAATAATGAGCATGGACGAATTTGAAGGGTGGAAAGAAAAGTTTGTGAATTGGATACAAGCAAATCAATTTAACAGCTGGTTGCAGTTTACGATGGTTACAAATGGCCAAAGGATGAGCTTGATCAAGATCTTCCGCTGAACAAGTTTTCAAATACTGACAAAGATAATTATGTTGCTGAGAAGAAAATGATCAGCTTGATACAACAATCAGTGAAGGAAGATATCTTGATATTATCACCAGAATATGATACTTCGCAAGAATTATGGAATCCTCTTTGTGAAACATTCAAATGAAGTGATGAAATGATCAAAAGCAAAAAGGCTTTAATCAAGATAGAATTTGAGATCTTCACGATGATAAAAGGTGAAACAATGAAGCAGATGATCGATAGATACTGTCACCTCATGGTTCAGATGCGGAGACATGATATCAAAAGATCTAATGAAGAGCAAATCAAGAAGTTGGCTGATGCACTTCCAGAAGGAGAATGGACAACATATCTGACGATTCTGAAGAATAGTCCATCTTGGAGACATTTCAAGTTGTCATCTTTCATAGACAAATTGGAAGGACATGAAATGGAATTGATGAAGATTGCAAAATCAAAGAATGCTAATGTTGTTCAAGATGTCGGTGTCTATTACAAAGGAGGTATTCCAGATACTCCGATTCAAAGCCCGAAAATTCAAACAACATTTACTGCAAATACAAATTTTTCTCCAAGTCAAAGTTCTCCATATGCTGGATATACAAGTGCAAGTTCAAGCTCATCATTCCAAAATCAGATAAACCAAGCTAGTTCTGATTCAAATGTTTTCCAATGTAACATAGCAGTTGATTTGAAGAATGTTTTTCCAGAAAAGGTGGCTAAACAGCACATAACACATGTTGCTACCGTTCTCGAATCATATGAAAGTCTTGTTGCTGGAAAGATTGGTAATCCAGAGATGACCACCGAAGATTATGATCAGTTGGACGAAGCAGAATTGGAGCTAATGGATATCAAATGGAGCCTTGCATCCATTATCAGAAGAGTTTCAAAATTTGTGGCGCTCACTGTAAGGGACATTGGTAATTCAAACAACAAACAAGTCTAAAGGCACATGCTTCAGGTATCGACAAAAAGGACACTTCAAACGAGAATGCAGCAATCAAGAAGCAAGTGGAAATCAAAACCCTTTCAATAGCAACAATGAGTACTACAAGAAAGCTCTTCAATACAAGCTATATCCAAAGAGAACACAAGTCGAAGTAGAAGATAAACTTGCAAAGAAAGCCGAACAAGCTCTTGTTGCCAATCATGAAGAAGATGGTTTTGATTGGAACAGATACATCGGAATGAAAACTGGTGTTGCTATGATAGCATAGTTAGTGGATGAATCTGATACATCATATGTCGATGCTGCTTTGGAAAAGGCCATTCTAGAAGGTTATAGGCAGAGAGCTGAGGAAGAAGAATTAGCTTATCTTGAGATGCAAAGGCAAGAAGCTTTGAAATCAGAGGCAGAAAAGGTAAAATATGAGGTAAAAATGTCTGAAAAGGAAGTTGTGAAAATTGTGGATGTTGAAAAACCTTGCACAAAGTGCACAAGTCCTTGTGAACCATGTCTTGATAAAGTCAAAGACATAAGAGAATTGACTGTACACAACGAAAACTTTCGTTATGATTACAGGACCGTAAAAGAATCTTATGACAAAATATCAAGCAAATATAAATATGTTTATAATGCTAATCGTGAGCTAAATGCTAATGTCAAAATGTTAAATGCAACTGTAATTGAAAAACAAAAGGCAATCAACATGTACTTTAACACCATTGCTGACAAAGCGTGAGCTTCACGACATAAAGATAGAAACGGAACGGGTAAGATAGCTTCTAAAGAGCTACACCACAAACACGTATGTCATTGATCACATTTTACCTACGATTAAATCGGAGGAAAATGGTGATAAACCAAAGCTTAAAGAATACGGAAGTGTTCCTCCACCACTTCTTGCAACTTATTCCTGCAAGAAAGATGATGATATCGAAAAGGCATTTAATTTACTCATTTTTTCAGAAAAGAAAAATAAATTGCCTAAGAACATTGACTTAGATTTTACAAAATCAGATGATGACAATGAAGCGGTGGTAAAAAATGTTGTTAAAAATGTGTTGGGAAATATTCTGATGAAGGCGGCTCTGAAAGCGCCAAATCAAGTTCAAAAAACTCGGAATCACAATCTGAAGATGACGATACATCATCAGAACATGATCTAAGTGATGATCATAATGTTGTCATGTACAAGATTACGGAATCTGATAGATTATACTTCGATGATAGTTTTCCGATTCGGAACGTGAAAGAGGATCAACTTGATAAATTTTTCAAACTTGTAGAAGTTTCATCAGATGATCTTGAGAAAAACGAGAAAAGATTTTACTCGAAACCTAAAAGGAATGCTAACAATTATCGAAAGTTTAGTGGTGATTAAACTGAGAACAGGAGAGCAGGATTGGGTTTGGAGGAAAATGAAGATGAGCCGAGAAGGAACCAGAAGTCGTCATTTCATGAATACAATGGTAAACACATGAAGTTTGTGTATGGGACAAATACGGTTGAGGAAGAAGGTATGATCGGTAAGAAATCGAATGATGAATTCAAAAAAGAAAAATAACTTCGGGACAAGGCTAAGACCAAGTCCACAAGTGGATTGAAACCCACTAGTGGTAATGGTTCTGATAATCGGACTTGCTTTAAATGCAATACTGTTGGTCACATTGCTCGCAAGTGTCTGAATCTAAAGCCTGTGTTTTCACGAAGAAAAATTGGGTCAAAAGATGAGAAACAAAAACAACCAGAGAGAGTAAAATCTGACACAGAGTCAATGAGAAACTATGAATCTAAAAATGAAGTGAAACCTAAAACGAATTCAAAGTTTGAAAACTTAACATTCGAAAAAGTTGAAACTTAAAAATTTAATGAAAACAAAGATTCTAGATTCTATATCAAGAAAGCTAGAAACAAGCTACAATCCTGGGTTGCTAACAAAAAGTTTTCACCATCTGAAAAACCAAAGTCTGTTGCTGATAAAACTGAAAATGTCAAATCAACTGAGTCAGTAATCAAAAAGACAAAGAAAGAAAAGGTAAAAACGTTTTCAGAATCAAGATCGGATAATATGTTTGATGATGATTTTGATTTTGATGATGAATTTGAAGAGGTTTATGATGCTTATCAGTACAAACCCAAAACCAAGAAGGTTTGGGTTTCATTTTTCAAATAGTTACTTTGTTGTGCAGGAGTCCCAAGATCCACTCTATCAAAGTTGATACAGGATAACGGAGCTCCATGAGTTTTAACTTATCTAGAAAGTCATAATCTTTGACGTTTTTGAAATTACAAGTGGTTGAAAAAGAAAAATTGAAAAGAATGTTTAAAAATCTGAGAAAATCCACACCGTTAAATAGAACACTGATTGTTATATTGAAAAATCATTTAAAAATTGATTTCCTACAAGTGATTCTTACAAGTGGTTTCTACAAGTTGATGTTATCAAAGTTTAATGGTTTGTTCTGCTAACAGGTGATAATGCAGAAGATGAAAAAAGGATCGGACGACGAGTTCTCGGGATCCTCATTGGTTTGTTACACTTTTAGAAGAATTTCTTAAAATCTAAAATCCAAAAATATGTTTTTGACTTTAGGGGAGTAAGAAAATATGAAAATTTTTAGAAAAATAAAAAACGTATGAAAAAGTTGAAAATTCAAAACATTAAAATTCAAAATGTACAAAAACATTGAAAAAGACAAAAAGAATTTGGTTGTTAAAAAGGAAATGATAGTATATCAGTGGACTATCACAGTATGCTAAAGAATTGTAAAGTTTAAAAGAGATAAACAAGGTTTACTGTGGATGTGTCGATAGACTTTACACGTTCAATAATTTGTTTCCGGGATATAAACTAAATTTTACAACTGTTTAATCTTGTGGATTAACACATCTTGGATATATGGACTTAGTACTCCGAAATTTCGATTGAAGGGTTGCCTGATTCTGAGATACGAGGTCTTTATAAATAGTTGATATCTGGGGTATTATACAAGTTCTTCTGATTTTGCGGAAGCAATAATCTAGAACTTCTATAATGCTTTTGCTAAAAACCCCAAATATCATGCAAAACTTGAAAAGAATCGAAAGATCTAATAATTTGCAATGCTGAAAAGAATCCTTAAGTGGAACACACCTTAAATTCGAGCCTTCATCTCTTTGTCTGTGCGGTAGTACTAACCTGAGCTCTCAAGGTCTCTCGCATTAACCTCAAAGACATATATCAATTACGCTATATTCACCTGTAAGATGAAATCTAGGGAATCTGGATTCGGGAGTATATTCAATAAGTGGGAAACACAGTTAAGTCAAATTTAATAATTCTTACTTAACATATCTTGGAACAATTGAGAAACGTGATGAAGTTTAAGTGGACAAACATATCGACAATCTAGGTAAACGTGTTTAAAACTTAAAGTCATAAAAAAGGTCAACGGTACTAGTGATATGTCCCCAACAACTGATATGATCCTTAGACACAAATTCATAAAAATATGTCTGTAAATATGTTTGTACATAGTTTACATTACTTGTTAAAAGTTCTGTAAATACTTTACTTGCTTTTCAAGATAAAAACCAAAAAGATTTTCAATGTGTTTTAGCTTAAATTTTCTAAAATACAAAAAGATTTTGTTTCTACATTAGTTTCAACGAGCCAATATGGAGAACGGATCTTCGAAGTCTGGTAAGAAATCTGATGAATGTTTAAAAGTCCATTAACTTGAAACTTTAAAATCAGATTGTTCATAACGGTTTTTCAAACTGAGGTCATTAATTTGGAATTGGTTGATATTTTTGGTTAATTAAGGTCATTAACATTGGACTTGATCAACTAAGTGGATTTTTACAAATCAAATAATAAAAATGTGAATATTGAAGGTCTTAAATATAAAATGTATTCAAGGTCATTAAGTTGAACTTGAAACAATTAACGTTTTTGAAAAGATTGAAGTGAAGATTAAAGTTTAAAATGTTGATAGTGCAAAATTTCAAAATAGTGAATCTAAAATATTTATTTGAATGTCACAATTTATTTAGATAGGCTAGTAAAGTTTGAGGGGGAGTTGATAAAGCAAAGATTGAAGATACCGGAAAGCTTAAAGCTAGAGGGAGCAAAGCTTAAAGCAAGGGGGAGCTGGATAAAACATTGTCCAAAGATTTCAGAAAGCTCAAAGCTAGGGGAGTTTGAAGTCTAAAGATTAAAATAAAGAGGAGTCTGAGACTAAAGCTTAAAGCTAGGGGGAGCATTTTGATTAAAGTTTTGTCAAAGACAAAGCTCAAGAAAGAGGAAGAGGATATAAATATCAAGATGTTAAAGTTTATTCAAGAACTAAAGATCGGAAGACTCGGAAGTTTTTAAAAGTCAAAATAACTACGGCAACATCCAAGGGGGAGTCTGTTGGTGCATATGTATGTTGCCTGTGTCATTATGTATCGAGTCTGAGTGAATATGGCTTAATCTGTTAGAAACTAGGCATATTTAAGTATATTTTGAGTCAAGTTCGCTTGAGATTGGTCTTGAGAAGTCAAGTTCGGCCGAACATCATTCCCTTTCCAGCGAATTTGTACACCTATAATAGGTGCCTTGGTGATTCATTTGTAAGGAAGAGAGATTTTGGCACAGAGACGGCGAAGCTCTCTCGGATCCGGTTCTCGAATGTATTGAACTTTAGATCAATGAAAACAACATTTAAATGAGTAATTCTTGTTATTTGACTAACTTGTCATTAGTTTCCACCTAATCGGACAATAGATAACAAATTTAGGTTCTCGTGCTAATCGTGGACGTTCCTACAATAATGTCCGAGACGTTTTTCGAAAACTTTTTTTTAGAAACCTTGGACAAGTTCGGGTGAACTTGTCACAGCTTATGGAAAACAGCTACTTAACAAGTTCGGCGAACTTATATCAAAAATTAGGAAAATTTCACTTAAAAACAAGTTCGAGTGAACTTGTGTAGGTTTTCAAGAGAATTATCAAGTTCGGGCGAACTTGTTAGAAATTTTCAACAAAAGTTAATCAAGTTCGGGCGAACTTGATAGAATTTGATTGAAAATGAAGCAAGTTCTAGCGGACTTGTGCTAAAAACTTTGAAAATCAATCAAGTTCGGGCGAACTTGATGAAAAATTTTGAATTTTTCTGTGAAGTTCGAGCGAACTTGATGTCAAGTTCAACCAAATCAACTTTGCAAAACATGATTTTTTAAACTTTTCGACATCAATTCGTTGTTTTAAGCTCTGATCTTTTCAAGGGTTTTACTATTATGGTTTTACATATTATACTTGAAAATCAGTCCATTTTGTCTGTGTAATGTCCAAGAAAAGTTTAAAAATGAAAGAAATGAGTAGAAGATGTAAAGTTCTATGTCCAACGTCTTCAAATTAGGCCAATTCTGCTCTGATACCAATTCATGGTCCGTTGTACGGATCGTTCGGGTCCTAATTTGGCAAACCTAAGGTAAACGTGCGGAATCCGTTTGCATAGGTGACATTGGATACTAGTTCTTTACTGTTTAATCACTGTTCATTAATGAGTAAACGTCACAGATCCTAGATACACTAGGATAGAACTTCGCATCTGGTGTGACAAAATCTCTGATTCTTTCAAATGAGAAACCAAATACTCCGATATATAGTAGTACAAGTTCGCCCGGAATGAGACATGACCAAGTTCGGGCGAACTTGTAGATGTGCTCTGCAACTTAGGGCGAACTTGTCTTGTATCACACATAAACTTAACATTTCGCTCTGAAACACAGACTCGACGTAATACGATAACGTAGGTAACAGACATATGCATCAACATTTTTGAATCCGACCCGTTTGGTCGATCTTAGGATCCGACGAAACACATATTTGTCACCATAGTTTTATAGGATTAACCATCTGAGGTTATACCTTATGGTCACGTGGTTTGGTTAGTGTTATGTTAAGTCGCCTAGTATGCCCTTATAAATGACCAAAATGCCCGTTTTGCGCATAATTCTATTTTAAGCCTAAGTAACCAATGTTTTGCCATATACACTGATGTTATAACATTATTAAACATGTTTTGACATATAAGACTTATCATAACACATATCTAACCATCCAAAAATATATTTACGCAAATGAATCTTTAAAGTAGCATAAACTACCTTAACGAGTCATAACGGGTCAAAAGCACTTACGAATCTTTCCAAATCAGAATGTAGACTTTGTAAAACCATTTCATATGAGTTCCAACACTCATTTGGTTTACAAGACCTCATTCTATCCGATCTGTCGATTAAGTCCCGACATTTACATAGTATTCTGATTCTTGGACACGCTTAAATCTTTGATCGTTTGAAGCTTTGATATGTCATTTGATCCAAGATTTACTTTGCAATCTCAAGTGAGTACATAGTCCCCTCTTTTACGTTTTTCAAATATTTTGGGGTGATTCATATATGCCAAATTGTTTTCAAGCTTTCAAATTACAAATGCTATGGTCTATATTAAACACGACGATTGCAATAATGTGAACAAACTTGTTGGTGCGTTATATACATGACACGAATGACATTCATTAGCTTTAGCCAATCTGACCAGTAGGAAGTTATGATACCATAGGACTGACAATCCCGTTACCAAGGTTCCCGGTGTTTATGAGGAAGTTTGGGTAACGACTGAAACTGTATCCTTTAACAAACCCTTTGGTGGTTTGTTATTGCAATTTAAAGATACCCTTTGGTGGTATAGACGAGTCAACAAAGGTTTGAATGTATTCACCAAAACGACCAAAAGTTTTCACAATTAAAACAAGGACGATTTCTTTATAATATGGACGATGAACAATTGGTTTATGACACCAACTATGAACGATTGGTTTATGAGACGAATAATGAAAGATTGGTTTATAACATGGACGATTGAACGATTGGTTTATGATAGGTGATTTAGATACGTGACGGGTGTAATATAATAAAAGCATGGTGGATACGCCATTGGTACTTCCTATATATAAATGCTTTTATTTTATTGCATACCCTGGCATTATCTTAATCACTTGAACAAATGGTTTTGAACGATGACACACAACGAAATTTCAATTAAAGATATAAACCGTACGAAGTTTTCTTCTAAATCGATTAACTACTCGGTTTTACAAAAGAAATGTTTTGGTCAAGATTCATGGCTAAAAGTCTTTTATAAACTCAAACCAACTATTTTATTTGGTTAATTATTATTGCAATACCAAACACTTTTTGATACAAGATTTTCACTTAACAACTCTAGTAGTCGACGAGGTATTGCAATACATATACAAGGCCATGAATTTGACACACTCACAAAACCTATGTACTCGCTGGCATATTTTTTTGCTGACTCTCATTTTCACGTATGTTTCCGGAAACCAAGTTTGATGTCGATGCATGCTCACGTAGGATCGGACGTGGACTTTAGTGCCTTAAAATATGAAAGAAAATTGCTTGTTTAGTTTGTTTTAAATCCAAGACAATGTAACTATGAAGTTTCAATATTCAATAAAACATATCTTTAATTACCACGTGTTGTTGAGACAATCTGTTAACATGACTCCCCGACGTTTCCGTTGTGGTTTGTTGTTTTTACGCGGTCGGGGTGTCACAGATTGGTATCACAACACCGGTTATAGGGAATTAGGTTATTAGTAATGCTTTGACCCAGACTATAACTTTCCTAAGACCACAACGCGAACATACTTGCGTTTAGATTTTAATACACTACCATCATCTATCCTTAGGTGATTACCAAAAACAATACAAAAAGTCACAAAACTTTTCCGAAAACTTTTTGCAAAGAAAAACGTCTATCCTTAGATGAATCATTTTTGATGTTGTGCCGTCAAAGCTTTCAAAATCTCGTCAAAGTTTGGGCTTAATAATGTGAACAGATGCACTCTAGAAGGGTGGGTGCCTGTACCCCGAGTTTTCTGTCAAAGGCTAGAGTGTTCGTACAAATCCATTTAATCGGACCAGTCACTCTTACCTGGGAACTGTTGGGGTGAGTGTCCACTTATAGGCTAAAGCATGTCTTCGCGATACATTATAAAGACCCATTTAGTTTAATTAGTCACCGTGTGTCGTTTGTTTGTTTTGAGAAACGAACGAATGACCACCATCCTTATTTTGTCGATATTTTCAATACCTCTCTTGATTTGTTTCAAAGTCAATCTCATATACCTTCCTTCATGTTTACTTTTAGAATGCTACCTTGACGTAATGCAACTCAGGATGCCGAAATGGCAATCATTATCGCTCCGCAAATTGTTGCTGTACTTCCGAATCTAGTGACCCAACTAAATCAAGGGAACAACAACAATAACAATAACAATGCACCAGCTTCGTGCAACTATAAACAATTTTTCGGCCAGACCACTCTCGTTTCTGGGTCCGAATGAGCCACTGGGCTTCTATAATGGTTTGAAAGTATTGAAAGCACGTTCCGATTTGTTCAATGTCCAAATGAGCGAAAGGTTGAGTTCGCGTCGAGTGCATTCAACAAGAGAGCTCTTACGTGGTGGAATGGTATAATGAGAGACAGAGGTGCCAATGTGGCAATGGCACAAACTTGGGAAGAGCTTAGGGCTCTAATGATGAAGGAATTTTGTCCTCGTCACGAGCAGAGGGCGCTCGAAAATGAATTCCACGATCTTAAGCAAGACAGTGGTGAGAGTCGTGCTTATACCGATCGATACGAGGAGTTGAGTTTACTTTGTCCTTCGATGGTGACGCCTTTGGATAAGGCGATCGAGAAGTATTACCTAATCCTGTACAAGATATCGTCATTGGTAGCAACCCTACTACCGTTCGACAAGCTATTGAGTTAGCTGCAACATTAAATGACTCCCAAGTCAGGAAAGGTAACCTTCATTGCAAGGGCGATAAGAAATCCTCTGCTAAGTCAACCCAAGAGAAACCGAAGGAAAACAAAACTGAACCATCCAAGAGGTCAAGGAAGCGTAAGGCTTCACAAAATTTTGTTGTAACTGCTCAACCCAATCAAGCTCCTCAAAACAAACCAGCTCAACCTCCTGTGAGGAAGCCATATGCTGGTACTGCACCCTTGTGCAATCGGTGCAACGGTCACCACCAAGTTCATCAACCATGTCGTCAATGTACTACTTGTGGAAGATTCGGTCACTTGGCCAACATTTTTCGATCTATTCCAAATCCAGCTGTTCAGAACCCTGTTCAACCTCAAGCCAAGCCTGCTCGACCTCACTTCCCACTTGGTTCTTGTTACAACTGTGGTGAAATGGGTCACTACAAGAACAATTGCCCAAGTCCAACGAATGCAAATCCAGTCTGTGGACGCGCATTCAACACCAATGCCAACGATGCTCGTGCTGATAATGAAGTTGTTAACGGTACCTTCTTTGTCAACAATCACCCTGCTTCTGTTCTATTCGATTCAGGTGCCGATAGAAGTTTCGTGTCTCTAGTTTTTGAGCCTCTACTTTCAATGCCAAGAACTAAACTAGGAAAGCCCTTGACAGTCGAAATAGCTAGTGGCGAACCTCTTAAACTTGATTCTGTCATTCGTGATTGTCAATTGACCCTCAATAACACCTTTTTTCCATTGACCTCACGCCAGTGCAACTTGGAAGTTTCGACATCATTATAGGAATGGATTGGTTAACCAAACACCATGCCGAAGTTATTTGTTTTGACAAGATAGTTCGAATACCTCTTTCCTCTGGTGAAGTCTTAGAAGTTCGTGGAGAGAAACCCACTAGTAATATTAAACTCATAACATGTATCCAAGCCCAAAAATACCTACAAAAGAACTATGTAGCCTTCTTAGCACATATTGTAGGGGAGAAAGGCAAAAAAAACTGTTCAGGACATCCCTGTTGTTCGGGATTATCCCGAAGTGTTTCCTGAAGAATTACCTGGTTTACCTCTTGGACGTCAAGTTGAGTTCTGCATTAATCTTTTACATGGTGCTAACCCTATTGCTAAATCTCCTTACCGTCTTGCACCATCTGAGATACAAGAGTTATCGAAGCAGCTGCAAGAACTATCTGATAAAGGATTCATTCGTCCGAGCCGTTCACCTTGGGGCGCTGCTATCCTACTTGTGAAAAAGAATGATGGATCCTTCCGTATGTGTATCGACTATCGCGAGCTCAACAAACTCACGATCAAAAATCGATATCCGCTACCTCGAATTGACGACCTTTTCGATCAACTACAAGGTGCTACATGATTTTCGAAGATCAATTTGCATTCGGGGTATCATCTACTTCATGTACTCGAGGAAGATATTCCCAAAACTGATGTTCGCACAAGATACGGCCACTACGAGTTTACTGTCATTCCATTCGGCTTGACAAATGCCCCTAATGTATTCAT
Organism: Scalesia atractyloides; assembly: GCA_947069175.1. NCBI lineage: Eukaryota > Viridiplantae > Streptophyta > Magnoliopsida > Asterales > Asteraceae > Scalesia > Scalesia atractyloides. Next base: position 39,706,733 of record CAMTDV010000030.1, read on the forward strand.
GTACATGATGAATCAGGTTTGTAAACCTTTTGGACAAGTTCATCATTGTTTTCATCGACGACATTCTCATTTATTCCAAGTCTCAAGCCGAACACGAACAACATCTTCGATTAACAATGGAACTACTAAAGAATGAACAACTTTATGCTAAATTCTCCAAATGCGAGTTTTGGCTAAAAGAAGTTCAATTCTTGGGGCACATAGTCAACGAACAAGGTATATATGTGGATCCTTCCAAAATCACTGCGATTAAGGATTGGATCACACCCACTACTCCCATAGAAGTTCGCTCATCTCTTGGTCTTGCAGGATATTATCGTCGATTCATCGCGAACTTCTCAAAGATCGCGATTCCCCTCACCATTTTGACTCAAAAGAATAAGCCTTTTGAGTGGGGACCCAAACAAGAGGAAGCTTTTCAGAAATTGAAACAAAAAAACTGTGATGCTCCTATCTTATCCTTACCAGATGGCAACGAGGATTTTGTTGTCTATTGTGATGCATCGAATCTAGGCCTTAAAGTCATAGCCTATGTGTCAAGACAATTGAAAATCCACGAGAAGAACTACACGACTCATGATCTTGAGTTAGGTGCCGTAGTTTTTGCTCTGAAGATTTGGAGACACTACCTTTATGGTACGAAATGTGTAGTTTTCACGGACCACAAAAATCTCCAACACATATTCAATCAAAAGGAGCTAAACATGAGACAAGGACGCTGGGTCGAACTATTAAACGATTACGACTGCGAGATTCGCTACCATCCTGGTAAGGCGAATGTTGGAATGAAGTCGGAGAGTCTTAGTTTACTGGACAAGAACTTATTCATGACACAACAGATTGTCTAGAAAATACGCAATAACCTTCTGCAGCTAGAAGTCGTCAAAAAAGTTATGCGGACAAGCGACGCAAGCCCTTGGAATTCCAAGTTGGAGATCACGTCCTACTCAGGGTATCCCCTTGTAAAGGAGTGGTCAGATTTGGGAAGAAAGGAAAACTTGCACCACGATACACTGGACCATTCAAGATCGTTGAGAGAATCGAAAAGGTGGCCTACTGACTTGAGCTACCTCCTAAACTTAGGAACGTTCACCCAACATTCCACGTGTCCAACTTGAAGAAGTGCTTAGCCGAAGTAATTCTTCACATCCCCCTCGACGAAATTCACATTGATGACACTATGCACTTTGTTGAGAAACCCGTGGAGATTCTGAACCGTGAAGTCAAGAAACTCAAGCGCAGACGAATACCAATAATTAAAGTTCGATGGAATCCAAATATGGCCCAGAATTTACTTGGGAACGAGAGGATCAAATGAAAGCGAAATACCCACATATGTTTCCACAAGTTTCCTTTAATTAAATTTCAGGATGAAATTTCCTAAAGTAGGGGACACTGTAACATTTGTGGTTATTCGATCATATAACGATACCGAACAATTTACCAATCAATGAGAGTTTGTGTTTTATTTCCAATATTTGTTTATTTATCATTACATTGGCACATTTCCAATTATTACACGATTTCAAACTTTCAAACGACTTATGGAAGTGAAATCGCAAACTATTATGCAAACGTAATCAGTTTAACATGACGTACACTCCGAGACAATGAAACAAACTTAACATACCCTAAATAACCTTTAAATAACTTTGAAATAAGTTTTGAAGGGTTTGGTATCACAAAAACATACTTATGTTCCGATTCGCGTATTTCTTAATACGGAACACGTACGTACATCGAAAAATTTTTGTAATCATTAAAATCTTAATGATTGGAATGCGAAAATATCATTCGTTACGCAATTACGGTCGTTTACGCGTTAATTAATGCGTTCGTCGTAATTAAGCGAAAAACGTAACCATACAACCAAACGAACCGACATCCATAACATTTCCGGGCATATTTCAAGTCCCCTATGCTTTATCATCCTTATGAAGCTTGAAAATCAGGTTAACGGGTGTTAGAAGTGCCCAAACGCGACGAAACGAATGTAGGGGCCTGTTCTGCCAACTTTTGTAAGTTGCTGCCAGCTAGGGTCCTTACGGACCACAAGGGCAACCCCATATGGTCCTGTTAGGATTGACCCTTACAGAAGAACAGATGATAAAATGCCAAAACAGGTTTCTGCTAAATGATCCAGAATAACAGTGTTTTGACTCATAACTTCCCTAAATGGCAAGGCATCAAACATCTGATCGCTCTAGCATCTGCTCAAGGCTAGGCTCTGTTGATTATAAACACTGGTGAAGACCAAATCTCTACTTGAAATCAAAAGTCTGTTGGAAGTCAAAGGTCTAATCATCCTTTGAAGAACATTGGATAAAGCTTCATAAGTGGTTAGCTCTATATTTGGCTAGCTATCAGTGTTTTGTATATGCATTAGCAGTGGTTAGAGGTTGTTAGGTTTGTTAGATGTCATTGTCTTGGTGATGTCAGCAAAGATACCACAGAAGTTAGGATTAGTACTATAAATAGACAGTACATGTACTACTCTATTTAGCTCACACACATAGACTTATATTGTACGATCTAATCTGTGTGAAGCTCGGGCTGGGGGGAGTTAGTGATTCATGCATGTAATTACTTGTAATTCTTTTCAATCTCTTGAGTAATGAAAACATTATGTGATGAAAGCTAATCTCTCATTTGATTGTGCTACAAAGTTTTAAATCATATTCCACTGCAAGTTTTATATGTTTTATCTTATTTTATGTTCAATTTGTTTAAAACAACACAATCAGGTCAAGCTCAGATCCTAACAATTGGTATCAGAGCCTGGTCAGTTAAATTCGATCTAACAATCGAATTGACATAAAAAGATCAGCTCAAATTTCTGTGATACTGGTTTGTTCGTATTTGTTGAAAAACAGAGTAAGAACCTAATCACGTTATATACGATTTCAGTATTTGTGTTTGGATTTTGTGATGATTCCATGATTAACGGCTATGGGTTGAGATTTAGAAGACCATATCAAAAGTAATGTGGATTTTAGCATAAACATTTTGCAAGAACGTCTAAAGTTCTCAAAACATTACTGTAAATGATTCTGGATTGATTATTCTTTCCTTAAAAGCCTTCTAGTGAATGGTACGACATTTGCCTATGGAAAGGATAAAAGGGGAATAGAAGAAAAATAACAAAACTTGTGTTTATCTCGAAACTTTTGATGTTAAAAGAAAAGAGTATAAACATAAAACACTTGAGAGTTCACAGGCTAGTACTACAAAAGGAAAACCTAAAACTAGATCTTCATTTCTGCTCAAACATCTGTTACCAAACATGCGGAGTGCAACCACTGTTTACAGGTAGATTCAGGTAACTGATGTATATCAAGTTAAAAATTGTTTTAAAGGAGAACTTAGGACATCAATCATGTCTAACTGATTCATTTATTAAGAAATGTTTACTTATTTTTTGAGAGTAAAGATTTCATGTATATATCAGGACATATGTTATTTCTTTTCAGTATTTTTTGTTCTCTGAAGAGTAATACATGTTGAGCTTTCACTTGTTTTAAATAGTTAAAGCTCAAAACCTGCCAGGAAGTAAAAACCTTTCTATTTTTAGAGAGAAGGGAGATACTCTTCCTTGTTAATGGATCAAAAGAAATATGTTGATGGTCAAGGTTACTTCTTATTATGCATGTCTAGGCTAACCTTGCAGATACTCACATTTCTTACCACAATAGCAGCAAATATTCAAAACAACTGTCAAAGCTTATCCTGTGCTGGTTCAACAGTAGATTGATCAAAACAACACCAAAATCACTGCCATCACATGATATCCAAGCACTGATGACATCAGACATCATTTATGATGGATTGCTATAAAAAAGGTTTGATTTCTTTATAACATATCCAGACTATAGATCAGTTGGGAGATGTACAAACCAAAAATTTCTTTATGATCCATGTGTAAATAGCAATAAAATGTTTTTAGAAAATTAAAATCCATCCTTAAAAATAGTTTAAAATTGAATTATTCAATAAGTCCTCAAAGTCTGTTCAAAGCACTGATAGCACAAAAACACTGTTCGTTGTGAAAAATCTATCCACTGTCAAAAAGTGTATCCTCTGATAGTTGCAACTATTGTTCTTAACCACTGATCAAAATTTCTAATAGTGGTTAGCCAAACAATTGTCTTCCATTTACAAACAGAGGTTACACGTGGACAGATGTTATTCGACAGATGTTTGCATCAGATGCCATGTAATCATCACTTTTTCATAAACCCTATAAAAACTCTGTTATATCCAGAACAGAGGGTTCACCAATCTGTGTCGATTTCAAAAATCTCAAAACAGTTTTTCATTCAAATCATGGCTCCCCAAACAAAATCCAAGGCAAAATCAAAAGCTAAATCTAAACCTGTATCATCGACATTCACGTTAATCATCAAAACTCCTCATAACTACACTGCTATTCTGGAGGAAACCAAGTCAAATGCGAGATATCATTCAATGATTCGTCTACTAAAAGAGTCCAAATTCAAGGAGATGCTGACAACAAAAGCCCAATTTTTTCACTCCTACAATATTGGGCAAATGTTGAGGTTCACTTAACATAGGGAGTACCTTATGCAATAATCTCAAGAGTGGGCAAAACCTTGATGCAAATTACTCCACAATCGATCTCTCAAGTCTTTAAATTGAATGACATGTCATATCCTGTGACATTTCCTCTGGGTGAGATCCAAGCAGAGTTTATTGAAAGAGGGTATACTGGTCAACTCAAAGGTATGACTATATTCAAACCAAATTTCTCTGCTGAGATGAGATTTTTCTTCCATACTATTTTGACACGTCTCTCAGCAAAAAGTGCTGGTTTTAATGAAATTCCATTGAACATGCAATATTTGGGATATGCTATTTTGACTGATTCAGATTTCAATTTTTCCCAATTCTTGTTCAATGATATTGTTAATAGTTATTATAATATTGCAAAAGAAAAGGCTTTTCTGATACATCCCAGGTTTTTAAGCATATATCTTCAAAATCAATTACCTGGAGATGATTCTAAAATTGGCCCAGTTAGCAAGGCAGGAGCTATGGGTCATGAAACTTTTACACGCATTTCTAATCAAGATAAAGTTTCAAAAACCCAAGTAGAGGTGGTTGATGTAACATCTGTGCCTTTTCAACCATTATACAATTCTGAACAATTTTGAATCCAATGAGATCTTGTCTTTCATTCCTGAGAATTGTATAATTACATGTGACATTCACACATTTCAGTCCTTGTACAATTTCGATCTTTTGAATCGCTTCTGGAAGTGAAATCGCAAACTGTTACGCAAACATAATCAGTTTAACGCGACGTACACTCCGGAACGATGTCATAAGCTAAACATACCCTAAATACCCTTTACATAAGTTAGAAACAAGTTTTGAGGGCTTCGGTATGGCAAAAACAAGTTTATTCAACCTCAAGGGCTATTTTGCAAATTCTGCGAAACTATGCCGAATCGCGTATATCGTTATCCGGAACATGTACGCACATCCAAAATTTTTTGTAATCATTAAAATCTAGTATTTTAATGATTGGAATGCAAAAATATCATTCGTTACGCCTTTACGGTCATTTGCGCGTTCGTTACGATTTTCGTCGTAATTAACCGAAAACCACAACCGTACGACCGAACGAACCGACATCCGAAAAGTTTCTGAGCATTTTTCAAGTTCCCTATGCTTTCTCTTCCTTGTAAAGCTTAAAAATGGGGTTAACGGGTGTTAAAAGTGCCAAAACGCGTCGGAAAACAAGTTTTAGGCTGCAGGGACCTGTTATGCCAATTCTGAAACTTAGGAATCCCAGGCGCCACGCGAGAGACCCCCAAGATCTCCCACGACACGCAAGGGATGCCCAATTATAGTAGAAAGTGGTAGATAGCTGTTTTACAGCCTTGAAGCCCAAGAATTGTTGTCCTCCAAGTTCTAGCATGATCATGACACGTTTATGGACATGTGGAGTGATCCTAAACTGATCCATAACACTTGTAATCATAAAATTCACCCTCCACAACTATAAATAGAGCCTTGATCTCACAATTTCAACTTGCACCTTCCATTCTCTTCTTCCCTCTAAACTCTAAGTGGAGTTGCTACCTATTTAGGAGGCCTCCCATCTGAGTTTTTCTAGTAATCTTAGCTTCCTTGAGCACAAGTAAGTGTTCTATCCTAGCCTTGTTATTTATTTTAGCTTCTTATGAGCGAAAAGTCAAACAGTTGACTTTCAGTTTGACTTTCGGTTCTGACCATAATTGGTCAAAGCAAAGTTCAATTGGACTTTGCAACGTGATCGTAACCACGATAGTAATGATCCTTAGCGATCGTGCCTACTGATAACCACGTTTACTAGTCGAAACTACGAGTCAAAGTTTCGGTCAATAATGCGCAAATGCGCATTATACGACGGAACTATTTTCGGGTATCAAAACCCTTTGTTTTGATACCAAATCAGTTTTATAAACCTTGTTAGACATGTTTAACATGTTTAACTCGTCACTTTTGGTTTAGTGCTTATTTAGGGTCGTAAGTCGAGCGGTCTTGACCACCGCTTTGACTTTCGAATCTGACCCGTTTGGTCGATCTTAGGATCCGATCAAACACGTATATGTGACCATAGTTGTATAGGGAATAACCTTCTGAGGTTATACCTTATGGTCACGACGTTTGGTTAGTGTTATGTTAAGCCGCCTATTATGCCCTATAAAATGACCAAAATGCCCTTTTTGCGCATAAATCAACATTAAGCATATGTGACCAATGTTTTGACATATAAACTAATGTTACAACTTAATGAAACATGTTTTGGCATATTAGACTTATCACAACACATATCTAACCATCCGAACAAGTATTTACGCAAATGAAATGTTAAAGTAGCGTAAACTACCTTAACAAGTCATAACGGGTCAAAAGCACTTAGGAATCTTTTCAAATCAGTATGTAGACTTTGTTAAACCATTCCATATGAGTACCAATACTCATTTGATTTACAAGAATTCATTCTATCTGATCCACCGATTAATGTCCCGATATTTACATAGTTATCCAATTCTAGGACACGTTTGACTTCTCGGACATTAGAGCTTGTTTAATCTTTGATTTAAGGATATTTTGCAACCCCAATGAGTACATAGTCCCCTCTTTTACGTTTTTCAAATGTCTTGGGGTGATTCATATGTGCCTATTCACTATTTTCATGTTTTCAAAGCTATATGATTTCGTATACATAGTACTATATCCATTAACGATTTGAAACTGTTACCTATGACTTGAATAACGATTTTCAAAGTTTGTGAGACTATTGTTGGTTCGTATTTCTTTTATACATTCATTAACAATGATCAAGCTGATTGGTAGTACGATATAGCGCTATAGGATTTGACACCCCATTCCTGTTGTATGGAATGTCAGAAACCAAGTTTAAACCAAATAGATTTTGCCTTTGTGGTAAATCTATTGTCACCAAAGTATAGTTTGATATACTCAGGTTTGAATGTATTGCCAAACGACCACAATGTATGTTTTACAAAGGTTTTCTAACTAATCCATAAAAACTTATCTTTTATTGATTTCCCTAAACCAAAGTATATTTTGATATACTACCAAATCACAATTAAGTATATTTCGATATACTTCCAAAGCGTAGTTTGATATGCTATCAATGTGATATTATTTACCAAAATATAGTTGATATACTACCAAAGCTCTTGTTCTTAAGCAAAAGTATATTTTGATATACTATCGATACTCCTATTGTTTACCAAATTATATTTTGATATACTACCGATTCACTTGTTCTCAAACCAAGGTATATTTCTATATACTACCAAATCTAGCTTTTCAAAAGTATATTTTAATATACTAGTAATTCAACTAATTTCAAAACTAAGGTATATAGTTTGATATACTACCTATATTGTTATTTCAAAACCAAAAGTATGTTCCGTACATATATTACAAACACTCTTTATCAAAAAGCAAAGTATTTAGATACTAAACTTTTGCAAGGATTCCTCGCGACTTTTGAAAACATATGTTCTTTTCTTAAAACATCTAAAGCCATAAATCATCATCACAAAACCTATGTTACTCACAGGCATTTTTATGCTGACGTACCTATTTTCACATATGTTTCAGGTTTACATATATGATGATTGTCGCTGCCACATAGGATGGACGCGTGCCTTAGTGACACTAAAATTTAAAAGACAATTTGATTGTATTTTAATTTCATTATTCCCAGAAAATTGTAAATTTGATATATCAATAAAAACAAAACTTTAAAACCATGTGTGGCGAAACAATTTGTAACGTGACTCCCCAAGTGTTTCCGCCGCATGTATCTTTACGTGATTTGGGTGTTACAGTTGAGAAAGATTTATTAGAACAACCTGCCCAAACTCATCCATCTACTACTAAGCCCACTGCTCTTGGTGACCACAGCAACACAACCACTGTTGTGCAACGCCCACCAAAAATCTCCAAAAGGACCAAAAAGAAATTCACCAAACCCACCAAAAAGGGCCTTCTGGAAGATGAGATCCCAGAAGTTAACCCTGTGACAACACAAAAGTCACAAGAAACCATTGTTGCTACTTCCTCACAACAGTTGGAAAAATCTCCACCCAAAACTACAACTCCTCATGATTCCTCACAAAAGGAACATGTGGTAAGCACAGGGACACCACAACTTGAAACATTACCCTCACTTGAGAGTATGTTGAACTGTTCTTCTCCCAGGGGAAATTCTCTTTCCACATCACTTCCCACATATCAAATTAAATCAACCCTGAAGTCTCTGTTTGAGGTCATTGGAAGTCAGACACAAAACAACCTCTCTCACCAACACATTACTGAGAATACATCCTCTACAATGGCTGTGTCTGATAAAATTTCATTGACTAACCAACAAACAGTTGAGGAGGTTACACCACTTGAATTTCATGAAATTCTTGTTGGTAGTTCAAGTGGAGCAGCTACTACAGATGTTGAATCCACTGATTTACATCTGGACAGTAGTTTCATAAATAAGTCTCCCTTGAAGGCAATTTCTACTGAGGCTACCATAGCAACCACTGCTGGTATTAAAACAGTGTTGAGTCTGTTAAGGAAACCTCTGCTGTAGAAAGAAGTTCCTAGTACCGCGAAAAAGGGGCATCTATGTTTGAAACAAGGGATGGAACCTCTGTTCATGATAACATAGATATAACTACCACTTCTGGTAGGAGTTCAGATGATCCTATTAAGTTAGGTGATTATCTAAAAACTAAAGATTTGACGAAGAAAGTTGCAAAAATTGAGACATCAGTGGCATATATAAAAAATATATTGCAACAGATGTTAGAATCTTCAAAGTCTCAAAACATTGCTCAATCATCTGTTCTCCAAACCGATATAATCAATCAGGTATATCCTCTGTTTCAACAACAAAGCCAACATGCCGATCATCAACATGAAATACGTGTAAATATGCTCAAAAATGAAGTTGAAACAAGATATAGAGAGACTCAAGTGGACCTCAAGGGCATCAAAGAATTCCTTACAAAGAAGTCTGGCACTTCCTCTGCACCTATCTTCGAAAAAGATGATGCAAAAAAGGGGGAGAAATCTGAGTCTGTGAAAAATATGTTAAAGCAAAAGCCAGAACCCGCAAAAGAATCCTTAGTAACTTCTACTAAAACATATGTCAAAGAAATGAAAAAGGGAGTTGATGAAACCCTAGACATTCAAGCAGATGATGAAGATACCCGAAAAAAGACTTCTAAAAAGGATTTTGGTACTTCAAACAAAAAGAAATCACCACCACAAGAACCTAAAAAGCAAACCACTGCTGGTCTCAAAACCACCGCTGGTACTATATCCACTGCTGCACCTAAACCAACAACCCCACCTCACAAATCACCTGCTAAAAAGCAGAAAACAATGCCACCACCTTCATCACCAACCTTTACTCCAACAGATGTTGTGACTACAAAAGGTACAACATATGTTACAACAATAGTGGTTGAGACAACAGTTCCCTCATCAGCTGTTAGCCAAGCCACTGTTATCATATCTTCTCAAATCCATACCCCTGTAACACACATCTCCACAACAACTCATTCACTAAGCTCAGTCTATACAAGAAAAAGAAAATTCAAAGTAACTGATGATATACCCACACCTACACCACTTATTTAAACCAATCCAGAACCTTTCATCTCTCCATCATCACCAACATCAAACCCACTTACTCAATCATCTACTGGCCGTAATCCTACAATAGAAATACCCTTGGCAGTAAATTATCCTCTTGAATTGCTTGCAGTTAAAGATGAAATGTTACAATTTTTCACAGAGGATAATCCATCCAAAAGAACATTCCCATCTCTTTTTGGCTACAGAGCTCCAAGGAACATTGAGTAGTATCTGAATTAAAAGTCAAACAAGCCAACAACGTTGCAAAAGAAGAGAGTAAAGGGAAAGGTGAATTTTACCTGTCAAGTCAAAAGCAACATGTACTTAGTAAAGTTAAGAAACTGGAAGACTTTGCAAATGACTTGAACAAGAAGAGGTCAACTCAATCACCTGATGCTGATATTCAAAAGAAACTAAGAAGAGACTTCATAGAAATTATCGTGAGAGACAAACCATATCAAGCTGAAGAGCATCAATTTGAAGAATGGCCTCTCAAAGCTCTTCAACAAGAAGCAAACATGTGTGAAAAAATGAAGAATGATCCTTAGATAAGGAAGATTGAACCAAACTAGAACAAGTTCAAGAAAACTAATTCAAGTGCAGATCTTGCCTTAGATGAATACATCCAAGCCTTCAATCAAAGGAAAGAGCATCAAATGGAGAAGATACATGAAAAGAAGGAAGACGAAAACATGAAAGAATCAAAAATGGATGCTACTACATCAGATAATCAGGATCCACCTACTATCACCGACACATCCTTATCAGGCAAACCAACTTCACCAAACTCATCAAAAATAAAACTTCTCCCAAGAAACCCATTGAACTCAAAAATACTAAAGTGGATGTCTGATAAACAGAGCCATGTATTGACTTTGCTCAAGTCCAATGGGAAAGTTAAATATATAACAAGGAAGGATGCACTAAGCCTGGGTATAGCTGACCTTCAAGATTTCCTGGAACTTCAACTGTGCAGGGATGAAGATGATGAAAATTCCCTGAATTTTGAACTACAGTTCAAGAGACAAAACAGGGAAAACTTAAGAGAGAATAAAGATCATGAATAAGGAAGAGTTTTGGAATCATCTGTTCTAGGGGAGATTGTTGGGATTGACCCTTACAAAAGAACAGATGACAAAATGCCAAAACAGGTTTCTGCTAAATGATCCAGAATAACAGTGTTTTGACCCATAACTTCCCTCAATGGCAAGGCATCAAACATCTGATAGCTCTAACATCTGCTCAAGGCTAAGCTCTGTTGATTATAACGACTGGTGAAGACCAAACCTCTGCTTGAAGTCAAAAGTCTGTTGGAAGTCAAAGGTCTGATCAACCTTTGAAGAACATTGGATAAAGCTTCATCAGTGGTTTCACTCATCAGTGGTTATCTCTATATTTGGCTAGCTATCAGTGTCTTGTATATGCATCAGAGGATAGCATTAGCAGTGGTTAGAGGTTGTTAGGTTTGTTAGATGTCATTGTCTTGGTGATGTCAGCAAAGATGTCACAGAGGTTAGGATTAGTACTATAAATAGACAGTGCATGTACTGTTCTATTTAGCTCACACACATACACTTATATTGTACGATCTAATCTGTGTGAAGCTCTGGTTGAGGGGGAGTTAGTGATTCATGCATGTAATTACTTGTAATTCTTTCCAATCTTTTGAGTAATGAAAACATTGTGTGATGAAAGCTAATCTCTCATTTGATTGTTACAAAGTTTTAAATCGTATTCCACTGCAAGTTTTATATGTTTTATCTTATTTTATGTTCAATTTGTTTAAAACAACACAATCAGGTTAAACTCAGATCCTAACAGGTCCGTAAGGGGTGCCTAGCATAGCAGCAAAGTGGAAGCTCCTTGTTTAAGGCCTTGGACACTAATCTTTTGAAATTACCACACTTCTTCTAGTTGTAACACATCATTATACACTTCTAATGATCTGGAAACAACCCCTAACACTTGCAATGATCTTGTGGCTTCAAGATTACAATAAGTAGGTGATCGTTTTGGCCATTTTTCCTTGCTCATTCACTTCTTCTTTCTCTCTTGCTCTACTTGGAAGCTACCACATTGTTGAAGGCTTCCTAACTGAGCATTCTTCATCCTTGAGCTCTTCAAGTTTTCTTCAACACAAGTAAGTGCTCTCTTCTAGTCTTGTTTCATTGTTTTGGCTATTTTAAGCCAAAAGTCAAACATTTTAACTTTCGGTTTTGACCATGAATTGGTCAAAGCAAAGTCCAATTGGACTTTGCAAAGTAATCGTAATCACGATGGTTATGATCCTTAGTGATCATGCCTACTGATTACCACGTTTACTAGTCGAAGTGACGAGTCAAAGTTTCGGTCAAAATGCGCATTATGTGCATTTTGCGACAGAACTATTTTCGGGTATCAAAACACCAAGTTTTAATACCAGAACATTTTTATAGCTTAGTTAGACATGTTTTGACATATCTAACTCGTCACTTTTAGTTTAGTGCTTCATTAGGGTCGTAAGTCGAGCGGTCTTGACCACCGCTTTGACTTTCGAATCCGACCCGTTTTGTCAATCTTAGGATCCGACCAAACACATATTTCTTACCAAAGTTGTATAGGGAATAACCCTCTGAGGTTATACCTTATGGTCACATGGTTTGGTTAGTGTTATGTTAAGTCGCCTAGTATGCCCTTATAAATGACCAAAATGTCCTTTTAGCGCATAAATCGATTTTAAGCCTAAGTAACCAATGTTTTGCCATATACACTGATGTTATAACATTATTAAATATGTATTGACATATAAGAATATCATAACACATATCTAACCAACCGAACACATATGTACGCAAATGAATCGTTAAAGTAGCATAAACTACCTTAACGAGTCATAACGGGTCAAAAGCACTTAGGAATCTTTCCAAATCAAAACGTAGAATTTGTCAAACCATTTCATATGAGTTCCAACACTCATTTGGTTTACAAGATCTCATTCTATCCAATCCGCCGATTAAGTCCCGACATTTACATAGTATTCTGATTCTAGGACACACTTGAATCTTTGATCGTTTGAAGCTGTGATATATCATTTGATCCAAGATTTACTTTGCAATCCCAAGTGAGTACATATTCTCCTCTTTTACGTTTTTCAAATATTTGGGGTGATTCATATGTGCCAAATTGTTTTCAAGCTTTCAAATTACAAATGCTATGGTTTATGTTAAACACAACGATTTCAATAATGTGAACAAACTTGTCGATGCGTTATATACATGACACGAATTACATTCATTAGCTTTGGCCAAGCCGACCAGTAGTAAGTTATGGTACCATAGGACTGACAATCCCGTTACCAAGGTTCCCGGTGTTTGTAGGGAAGTTTGGGGAACGACCGAAACTGTATACTTTAACAAACCCTTTGGTGGTTTGTTATTGCAATTTAAAGATGCCCTTTGGTGGTATAGACGAGTCAACACAGGTTTGAATGTATTCACCAAAATGACCAAAAGTTTTCACAATTAAAACAAGGATGATTTGTTTATAACACGGACGATGAACAATTGGTTTATGACACCAACAATGGACGATTGGTTTATGAGACGAACAATGAACGATTTGTTTATAACAAGGACGATTGAATAATTGGTTTACGATAGGTGATTTAGATAACGCGACGGGTGTAATATACTAAAAGCATTGTGGATACGCTGTTGGTACTTCCTATATATAAATGCTTTTATTGTATTGCATACCGTGGCCTTATCTTAATCACTTGAACAAATGGTTTTGAACGATGACACACAACAAATTTCAATTAAAGATATAAACCGTACGAAGTTTTTCTTTTAAATCGATCTACTACTCGGTTTTTCAAAAGAAATGTTTTGGTCAAGATTCATGGCTAAAAGTCTTTTATAAACTCAAACCAACTATTTTATTTGGTTAATTATTATTGCAATACCAAACACTTTTTGATACAAGATTTTCACTTAACAACTCTAGTAGTCGAGGAGGTATTGCAATACATATACAAGGCCATGAATTTGACACACTCACAAAACCTATGTACTCGCTGGCATATTTTTTTGCTGACTCTCATTTTCACATATGTTCAGGAAACCAAGTTTGATGTCGAAGCATGCTCACGTAGAATCGGACGCGGACTTTAGTGCCTTAAAATATGAAAGACAATTGTTTGTTAAGTTTGTTTTAAATCCAAAACAATGTAACAATGAAATTTAAATATTCAATAAAACATATCTTTAATTACGACGTGTTGTTGAGACTATCTGTTAACGTGACCCCCCGACGTTTCCACCGCAGTTTGTTGTTTTCACGCGGTCGGGGTATTACATATCATTCCTCTATAGGTTTAATATTTACACTTTTTCCTTCTTTATCAGAATCAAGTTTATTTCCTATTGCCATGGGAGTTTGTGAAATTGAGCTGTTTTCAATTGAGTATTTTGTCAAAATTGTTTTCATATACTTAGTTTGACACAAGAAAATTCCATCAGTTCTTTGTTTGACTTGTAAACTTAGGAAAAAAATTAACTCACCTATCACACTCATTTCAAAGTGGCTGGTCATTAATTTTTCGAACTTTTTGTAGAATTTTTCATTTGTTGAACCAAATATAATGTCATAAACATATATTTAGACTAACAGAGTGTGACCTTTATGTGTTTTAAGAAAGAGAGTTGTGTCATTGTACCTTTTGTGAAGCCAGAATTGATTAAGAAGTTTGACAAAGTTTCATACCAAGCTCTAAGAGCATGCTTCAAACAAGGCTTTGTTTAATTTGTAAACATGATTTGGAAATTTTGGATCAAAAAAGCCTTCATGTTGATGCACATATACTTCTTCCTCAATCTTACCATTTAGGAATACAGATTTCACATCCATTTGATATACCTTGAAGTCTTTGGATGTTGAATAAGCAAGAACGATTCTTACAGCTTCTAGTCTTGTCACTGGTGCAAAGGTTTCATCATAATCTATACCTTCCTGTTGACAATAACCTTTTACCACCAGCCTTGCTTTATTCCTTGTGATCGTTCCATTTTCATCAGATTTGTTTCTGAATACCCATTTTGAACCATGACATACTTATTTTCAGACTTTGGCACTAAATTCCATACTTGACTCTTTTCAAATTGATCTAACTCTTCTTGCGTGGCTTGTATCCGGTCTGCATCATTTGGTGCTTCTTTGACAGATTTTGGTTCAATTATGCTTAAAAAGGCAGCATATGCACATGTGTTGTTGCAGATCTTGTTCTTACGCCATCAACTATATTTCCAATGATGTCTGATTGAGCGTGCCCTTTTATCCATCTGAGACGGATATGAGAGCTTGTTGATTCTGATGGATTTGATGCTTCTCCCTGATTATATCAGAATTCTGATTAGCTGACAAATTTTCTGATAAGACTTTGTTATTCTAATTTTGTGTCAGAATTTCTGATGCATTTTCCATTTCTCCTGCAGAGTTAGTACATGATTGCTCTTTTGATGTCCCTATTAGATAATGATGATTTTCTAAAAATTCACTTAATATAATTTCAAAAAGTTGATTGAGGTTTTCTTGATTGTCAAAGGGCTCTAATTCTTTTAAATATTCATAAGAAACTTATGTCTCTATAGAATCATCAAAAGACACATATAGACTTTCTCTAATTGTCCTTGTGTTTAGAATAAAAATCCTATATGCTTTTGAGGATAAAGAATAACCAAGAAAAATTCCTTTTCCTGCTTTTCTGTCAAATTTCTCAAGATTTTCAAAATCATTGAAAACGAAACACCTACAACCAATGTGTGCAAAAACGTTACATTTGGTATTCTGCCATTTATGATGTGGTATGGTTTCTTATATAGTCTTTTATTGATTATGGTTTGATTTTGGGTAAAACAAGCATTTGCAATAGCTTATGCCCAAAAATATGTGGGAAGTTTTGCATAAGCTAGCATTGTTCTGGGTGCTTCAACTAAGGTTTTGTTTCTCCTTTCTACAACTCCATTTTGTTGTGGGGTTCTTGGAGCAGAAAAGTCATGAGATATTCCTTTGCTGATTAGGAAGCTCTCAAGTTTTGAGTTTTTGAATTATGTTCCATTGTCTGTTCTGATCCTTCTCACATTTAATTTTCAAAGATTTTCAATTGATAAAGTTTATGATCATATCAGGAGTTTCACTTTTCTTTCTTAGAAATTCTACACAAGTGTATCTTGAATAGTCATCTACAATTACCAGAATGTACTTTTTTCCAGAAAAACTTTCAGTGCTTATGGGTCCACAAAGATCCATGTGCAAAAGTTCTATATTTTGTGAAATTGATGATTCAGAAATTGTTTTGTGGGAACTTCTTTTTGATTTATCCATTTCACAAGCTTCAAACAATTTATCCTTCTTTGAGGATATGAATGGTAGACCTTTTACCAGTCCTTTGTTTGCTAATTTACTCAGATTTTTAAAATTTAAGTGTGCTAATCTTTTACGCCACAACCAACTATTACCTTTGTTGGATTTGGAATATAAGCATAGCTGAGGATGCTTGGTTTCTTCTTTAAAATCAAAGTAATATATTGACTTTCTGATCCTTTTTCCACTTGAGTAAATTTTATTGTCATCCAAACCCATTAGCAAACATTTTTCTGGTACGAAGGTTACCTGAAATCCTGTGTCACAGAATTGACCACAACTTAGCATATTGTACTTTAAGCCTTCCACATAGGCTACTCTTTCAATGGTCAATGAACCATACTTGATACATCTGTATCCCAATGTCCTCCCTTTTACTCCATTTCCAAAGTTAAATAATTTACCCAGTTTTGGAAAAAATTACTAAGTAAGCTCCTGTCTCTAGTCATGTGCTTGGAGCTTCCAGAGTCGCAGTACCAGATCTGCTGCACATGATGGTCCTGAAATGGAAAAGTTAGAGGGTTTTTGGTACCCTGGCTTTCTTGGGTACTTTTTCTGATGAATTCTTAAATAGGCTTCCTACTTTGGATGTGTTTTCATCAGAATATTTGTTGCATTCTGATTCATGAGCAGACTGTTTTATTTTTGTTTGGAGATGGTGTTGAATCAGTTTTAGCATATCAACACACATACAAGATTTCTTTTCAGAAGTTTCTAATAGGTGATCTTGAGATGGAAGTTTTGGATATTTTGGAGAAGGTCCTTTTGATATCTTTGAAGATGTTTGTTGAAATGTATCTTTTGAAATTACAAAAGAGTTATCAGAGCTTATTGATTCTGTGTCAGATTCTGATGTTATTTTATCAGATCTCTCTGATCTGTTCCATTTACTAAAACAGTAGGATTTCTGGTATTTGACTTAACATAACCCAATCCTTCTCCTCTGTTTTTTTATGTTGTTTCAATAAAGTTAATGAATTCTTTTACCTGTTGAAAACCTTTTACATTTATTTCTTTGTCATGAATCCTTTTGTATAAATTTTTGCTTTCTGTCTCATAAAATTCAACTTTTGCTTTGTTGTTTAAGTTTTCTTTAATCAATAATTGGTTTTCAATTATCAGCTTGTTTAGAGCTCTTTGCAACTCATCTGATTTCTTACTTTCCAGATTTTGTTTCACTTGAAGGTTTGCAAAGTCTATCATAAGTTTGTTTAGCTTTTGTTCAAGATCAAAAATTTTAGTGTTTACCTTCAGCTCCGAGTTTGCAGTTTCTTCATCAGAAAGTTTTGCCATAAGACAAACGTTTGCCATTTCTTCATCTTCATCTGAAGAGTCATCTGTCAGCCATGCATCTGTTCCTGCTATCAGACTCACCTTTTGTTGCTTTTTGGCTTCTTCTAACTTCTTTTCATAGTAAGCAACGTCTTTCAGCTTCTTGTTCTTATATTCAGATGCATAGTGACCCTTTTGCTTGCACCTGTAACAGACAATTTATGCTTTTCCGTTGTCCCTTGTTTTTCCTTCCATCCTCCCTTTATCACTTTTCTGGTACTTATGGCTTCCTCCTTTCAACCTCTGCTCAAATGTTTTAGTGAGTAGTGCAATTGCTTCAGCAAATGCAGAAAAATCTGATAAGGTATTAGTATTTTCTGGAATTTGATAGTTTGATGTTTGTGGATCACAAACTGGTGCTTTTTGTGAGTTTGAGATAAGAGCTATAGATCCCCCTCTTTGATTTGGTTTTTCGTATATTTCCTCTTTTCTGGGGACAAGGATGCTATACAAGTCATGTAGACTCATACTTCCTAACTCTAAAATGGAGGCTAAAGTCATGGTCAGACTTCTCCACTCTCTTTGTAGAGCATCTAGGAATTTCACATTCCTTTCATCATTTGATTTTTCAATTCCAAATTTCATTAGCTCATTTAAAAGTTTTACAAACCTATTATACGTTTCATAAAGACTTTCATTTGGTAAACTTTTAAAATCTCATATAAGGAGACACAATTTGTTCTCTTGTTTATTATCATTTTTTCTCATCCTTCACAAAGATTTTACAACTGATCCCATATTTCTTTCGTTGATGCACATGCATCTACTTGAGAAAATATGTCATTTGGAAATGCCATAATCAAAAGTGATTTGGCCCTTTCATCTGCTTCTACCTTTTTCTTATCATCATCACTCCAAAACTTTTCTCCTTTTGGAGAAAAAGATGATGGTACTTCAGGTGAATCATCAGTTGCTGGTGTGCCTAGTATTTCAAGCATAGGTACATGTGGGCCACTCACAATGGATTGAAACAGAGCTCGATCATGTCCATTTAGGAAATTGATCATCCTGATTTTCCATTGGGGGTGCTCCTCCCTGACTAAAGTTAGAGGCTTTGACATGGACCCTATGTTGAAAGCATTATTCCAGGTTTAAAAGTTTTCCATATTTAAATAAAAGAAGTGAGCAATTGATCATTTGAAAATATTTTATTCAATCTGCTCTGCATAAAGTAGCTCGTTGTCATATTCATTAATCCATTTGGAACAACTTTCATTTTCAAATATGGCAGAGCTGCTTTTCAAACAAGTGGGTTTTATCAGATTTCTGATGAACAGATCATCAGAAAATCTAATGATCAGTCTTTTACCAGAATCTTCTGATTTTCATCAGAAATATCATTAGATCAATCAGAATGGTCTTTTCTGATCTTCTTTCCTTGTTTGGCATCGGTTTTTTATTGATGTTGAGGATGTGTTCTTCTTTTCTAATGTTCTGCCTTGTATCTTCTTGCTGTGTCGACGTCTTGTAACTTTTGTCCTCATCCATTAATCATTCTGATTACATTTTTCTTCAATACTTACATAAAAAGTTTCCTAACAGTTTTATCAACTACGTCGTTGTTAGCACGAGCCTCATTAGCATTTATGTTAAATGCTCGTCCATGGGCTGGATTGGCATTAACAAGCTTAGGACAATGGTTTCGGTAGTGAGTGAGATCACCACAGTTGTAGCAGGATCCGGGTGGATAATGAGGACAATTAGGAAATGTTTGAAGAGCAATGGGTTGAGTAGGGTTTGTGGAGTGTTAGTGGCAAAACGACATGCGTTGACCAAATGGAAAGGGCGTCCACAAAGGATGCATTTGTGAAAAGGTGAGTGGTATAAATTTTGATGATTGCAACAATCGCACAAAGCTGCAGTGCTAGCATAGGGTTTCTTAGCATGGGGTGGAGCTGGTTGGTTGGGGGAAACTTGATTGACAGGGTTCAACCTTTGTTTCTGTTGGTTTCTCTTGAGTGACTTTAGCAGATTGCTTCTTACTACCCTTGTGGAAAAGTCTCCCCTTCTTCACTTGAGAATCGGTTAGGGTTGATCCTAGTTCGATAGCCTCCTTAACTGTAGCCGTTTTGCTGCCCGTGACAATATCTTGGACTAGATCAGGTAGACCATCAATATATTTCTCAATGGCCCGATCTAAGGGCGTGAACATAATGGGAAAGAGTAGGCTCAACTCTTCGTAACGATAGATATACACACAATTTTCTCCACTATATTGCTTGGATCTTGCAATTTGTTCTTGAGTGCCCACATTTCGTTGCGTGCCATGGCTACATCCGCTCCTCGATCTCTCATAATTCCCTTCCACCATGTGAGTGCCCTCTTCTAAAAGATACTCGAGGAAAATTCTACTTTGCGGTCATTGGAGCATTGACAAAGGCAAAAAGTGCTCTCGATACTTTTGAACCATTGTGGTAGCCCGGTAGCTCCTTCAGACCCATTTAACATGATGGGTTTAGCAGAGTGGAATTGCTTGTAATTACAGGGTGTGGGTGCATTGTTGCTATTATTATTAGCTTGGTTGGGTTGTGTTACAAGGGTTGGGACTATTACAACCATTTGCTAAGCAATCATGGCATCCGTTTCAAAATTTTGGGTAGGATCACGTCGAGAAGCCATTCTAAAGGAGTGAATAAACACAAAAGAAAACATGTGAGATTGATATAGGATAGCAAAAAAGAAATGTTAATATATCGACGAAGCATAAGGAATGTAATCATCCATTCATTATTTCAAAAGAATAAACAACACAATGACTAATCAAAGTAAATGGGTATTTATAATCTATGGCTAAGACATGCTTTAGCCAATAAATGGACACTCACCACAAGAGTTCTCAGGTAAGAATGACTGGTCTGATTATGTAGATTTGTACGAACACTCTAGCCTTAGACAGAAAACTCAGGGTACATGTATCCACCCCTACATATTGCACGTGTTCACATTATTAAGACCCAAACTTTGACGAGATTTTGAAAACATTTTAAGGCTTAAAAGCCTAAAAACAAATCATCTAAGGATAGATGATGATTTCTTGTAAATTTTGGAATTTTAACTTTTAAGATTGATTATTGAGTTTGTATTGTTTTGTAATCACCTAAGGATAGGTGATGGTTTTGTATATTTATTGCATTAGAAATCTAATCGCGACTTACCTCATGTTTGGGTCCTTGAAAGGTTATAGTCTAGGCCAAAAGCATTTCAAATAACCTATTTTCCTATATCCATGGCTCAGATACCAATCCGTAACACCCCGACCGCGTATAAAACAACCCCGACGGAAATGTCGGGGAGTCACGTTACAAATTGTTTTAAACACATGGTACTTAAAGTTTTATTTTATTGATTAATTTGAATTCATTGTCTTTGAAAAATAAACAAATACAAACAACTTGTTCTTTTTTTAAAGCAATCTAAGGCCCGAGTCCAGATTCTAAGTGTAGCATACTTGATCATTCATTAGTACCTGAAACATATATGAAAATAATAGGTCAACACAAGTTAGTGAGTAACATAGGTTTTGTTGCCAAGAATATGGCAAAATGTTTAGTATTGCAATACTTTAGTCAACCACAAGAGTTGATGTCTAGATTAGTTCTGTAACCAAGTTTGTCGTGAAAATAGTTTGTATTGCAATACTTTGGCTTTGGTAATAGAATTTGTAGCATACATATAGTATACTTTGGATTTATGAAAACTAAACATTTTGTATCAACAAGTGATAAATTGTACGACTTATTTGGAAAACTTTGTATAAACAAGTGCGGCCGTTTGGTAATATATTCAAGCCTTTTGTTGACATTTTAGATTAACCACAAAGGTATATCTATTTGGGTAATTTGGTTTCTGTCATTCCCTAATCAAACTTCCAAACAAACCTAGGAAGTGGGAACGAGGTGTCAAATCCTATAGCGTTGTATCATCATATTGATCGGCTAATCAAAGCTAATTAATGTATTTTAGGCATGAATACAAATACGCATCAACAAGTTTTATACAAAAATAGAAATCTATGAGTATAAGCCATGTATAGGAGTTTTGAATAATGTACTATGTATATAAATCATATAGATTGTTTTGAAATCTTGAAAATAGTAATAGGCACATATGGATCACCACTACTACAAAAAGAGGCATTTGCTATAAATTTTGCTACGAAAAAAATTTGTCGCAAATATTGCTACGGATTAGCTATGGATTGGCTACGAACAAATTTTGCTACAATTTAGCTACATATATTTTTTAGAAAAAAAAATCCGTCGCAAAATCCGTAGCAAAATTAAGGAAATAAATATAACAAAAATAACTTTGTAAAATCGGTAGCAAAGTACGTAACTAAAATATGAAAATAAATATTTGAAAAATAAAATAATAAAAGTTAAGTAATATCTATAGCAACATTTGTAGCAAATTTGAAAAATAATTTCTATAAAAAATTGTTAAAAAACCTCGTAGAAAAATCTAGAAAGGAATTTAAAAAAAAAACTAATGTAGCAAAATCATTACCAACTTCGATAGCAAAATAGAGGCATGTTCTATGGATTTTTGCTACGAAAAATGCTACGGACAAATTTGCTACGAATTAGCTACGGGAACTCCGTAGCAAACAAAATCTGTAGCAAAATCCTTACCGAAATTAAGGAATAAATATAATAAAAAAATTTTAAATTGTTTGCAAAATCCATAGCTAAAATATGAAACTAAGTATTTAAAAAATAAAAGTTAAATAGTATTCATAGCAAAATCTATAGCAAGTTTGAAAAATTAAATTTTAAAAACCTAATTAAAAGAACTTTGTAGCAAAATCTAGAAAGAAATTTTAGAAAACTAATGTAGCAAAATTTGTACAACATTCGTAGCAAAATTCCTTTCAAAAGTAGAAAATATTTCTAAAATAAATTACTAATATCAGAATTTTGTTGTAGCAAAACTGGTTCAATAAAAATCGTAATAAAATCCATCAATAGCCAAAAGGATAAAAAAAGGTATTGAGAAATAGTTAATAAATCTATACAAAATTGAGAACATAAATATATTTAAAAAGAGTTAGTATTGAGAAATAGTTAATAAATATATATAAATTTGAGACCATAAATATATTTAAAAAGAGTTTAACAAAGTCAATTTTATTTCTTTTAAAAACAATACTAGGTTAGAAACTCGTGTATTACACGGGGTGTATAAATGTAATTTTTATATAATAAATAATAAAAAAGATATCTATTTATAATAATAATAATTATTATTATTATTATTATTATTTAATATGTTCATAATAAAAACAAACGTTTATTCTTAACTTCATTTTTGTTTAAAATTATTTACAGAAAAACTATTAAAATAATATATATTTTTATTTGAATCTTATTTATTAACATATATTATCTATATCTATTTATTTAGGGTAAATGATAAAAAGATAATATTCATGGATTAAAATAATATTTTTTATTTGAATCTTGTTAATAAATATTATCTCTATCTATTTATTTTGATACTTTAATTAAGAAAATGGTAAAAGATGAAAAGTTAAAAATCATTGATTAAAATAATATAATTTTTTATTTGAATCTTATTTATTAACAAATATTATCTATATCTATTTCTTTAGGGTATAGGATAAAAAGATAAAATTTGTGAATTAAAATAATATTTTTTATTTGAATCTTATTAACAAATATTATCTCTATCTATTTATTTTGGTAGAACAACATAACTGAAATCACTCCATAGAACAAAATGTGTCCCACATTTATGTATAGATTCTTAATATGAAGTCAAACCTGGTTACTTATAATCAAGTTGCAATTTCAACATAGATGATATATATAGTAAAAAATTCGAGAGATTAATCATTTTAAAAAAGTAAAGCCTATTTAATAAATCTTATAGCAAAAGTCATATCACCTTTTTTTAAACGGCAAATTTGGATCACTGATTGACCACTGGATTATCATGATGTCACCATTGAAACCACCCAATCATACCTGTCACACCCCAACCGATGGCGGAATCATCGGGGCGCGGCACTAGGCGAACCAGATTGCTCAAGAGAATCCATAACGACTAATTTAAACGACAATACTTAAAACGTCAATTTTCCATACAATTAACATATCGTCATTCAAAATCATTACAAATCCAACAAGTTCTCAAACAAATCAAAGTTCACCGACTAGTTTATTACAAGTTTCGGAAGCATAAGACCTAATCCGTTTGTAGCGATAACGTCATCAACCTATTACATACGTTAAAATACAAGTCAATACAATAAAGTAAAGGTGAGCATACAGGTTTAATAGCATAATAATAGCGATAAAGCGTTACGCATAACCGACATGCAATACGTAGAAAAAGTGAACATAAGCAGCTAATCAATAACGTTACAAGCTAACCAACACGACTGCGATGTGGATTTTGCGCGATACGTGCTCACAGAGGTGAACACGCACGTATGTAATTTGCGAGCCTTAACAACCCCCTAACCAATCGGGTGCTGAGTCCAAACTATAGTACTATCGTTGCTAAGGGTGGTCTACAAGTACACATTATTCACACATAGCAAACAAACATTCAACGATTCACGTATAACATACGAGTGCGGTTAGCGTTTAAAACAGTTTAGAGTTGCGTGTAGCATGTTTTTGATATAGAGACGTATGTAACACCCAAAAGTGCGATAAAGCGAAAAGGGGTTCAAGTATACTCACTATCGGTGCGAACCAGGAGATGAGATGGGATCTGAGAGAAGTTGCGGAGAGTGCGGATCAACCTGTAAGCGAATAGAAGTGCACCAGTCTTCCGAATTGCTGAAACAGTTAACGGTTTGAGAGAACAGCAGACAACTTCGGGCGAACTTGTACTTGAACGTGCAAGTTCGGGGGAACTTGTATGCCTAGACTTACTATGAGTACAAGTTCGGGCGAACTTGTCCCATTTGCTGAGATGGGATACAAGTTCGGGCGAACTTGTCTGATTTCTTTGGAAATCAGTACAAGTTCGAGCGAACTTGTGTAAACCTGATGAAGAATTGATCAAGTTCGGGCAAACTTGATCACCAATCTGGTGACAAGTTCGGGTGAACTTGATCACCAATCTGGTGACAAGTTCGGGCGAACTTGATGCTTTCCGAACGAACTTTTGGCATCCAAATTGTGAGTTTTCGCTTCGTTTGCTGAGGAAATCGAGTGTCCATCCCTCCAACCTTGGGCTACTGAGCAAAACCAAGGCTGAAGAGGTCTTTTGGAGCGCGTTTTAGCCATTTTACAGAAACTCGGACTAATCCGGATGAACTTGAAGGTTCGAACGGTTCGATCCAGTTTGTGCAAAGTGATGTTTTTGTCCTTGTGCTTCCGGATCTGAGATCTAGCTTGACAACGCCTCATTCCACTTCAAAGTGAACGAAACATACGTCGTTTAGTCCGAATATTGTGTAAAAAACAATGTTCTAAAGGTTTTACTCAGATCTAAGCATAGATCTGAGTGAAAACAGAAGTTTTGCATAAAAAGATGAAGATTTTCGTACACAGAAGAGATTTGATGATAACGAAGACAAAACCTTGTGCAAAATCGTTCTAAAATGTTGTTGTAGCTTGAAAACGGCTGGAATCTTACTTAGAACACAAAAGGTTTCGGTTTTGGGGAGCTCCGGGCGAACTTGCAGCAAGTTCAAATGAGAAAAGGAGCTGGGTATTTATAGGTGGAGTGAGAAAGGTGAGTGGAACATCAAGTTCGGGCGAACTTGTTAGTTTCCCTGAGTTTTTAATACAAGTCCGGGCAGACTTGTTAAACCTTGAGGAGTTAGGTGCACCAGACAAGTTCGGGCGAACTTGTGATGCACAAGTTCGGCCGAACTTGACCTAGTGGCCAAGTTTTGTTTGATTATTTCGCGTTACGAGTTCGTTCGGCGATTCAGTTCGTATTAGATAGTTATATTAGGCGTTTTAGCGAAGCGTTAAGTGTTATATTACCATTGATTTGAGAGAGAGCGATTTAACGTGAGCGTGCGAGCGATTTAGCGATAATAACCATAACATAAACAACATAACACCCATAAAATATAATTCCACATAATTAACTGCGTTTTGCGATGCGATGAGATAAGCAATGCGATGGCACTAGTGTTTATTAAACAATAGCACACTGGGCTCGTATGATAGCATAATTACTTGTGATTGCTTTGAATTAGCGTTTAATAAGTGATTAAATGCGATATAGATGTGACAAAACATAATTCCATTAACAGAACTTTTCATAATCCAAATCTCGGAATACAATGATTGAGATAGACAAAATACATGGAAAATGGAATAAAATAAATAACAACGAAATTTGGAGTTGTTACAATATCCATCTCCACTAGGCACATATGGGGAAGGATCACTCTACTTAAGTCACTCCTAAATTCCCTCCTGGCGTATTTCTTCTCCTTGTATAAGGTCCCGTACAAGTATTGAGCTTTTGGAAAAAAATATAAGGGCTTGCTTTTGGGGTGGCACAGATGACAAGTCACATATGAGTTGGATGGTGTGGGATCATGTGATTGCACCGGTCGAATATGGCGGATTAGGTTTAGTTCACCCTGGGACGTGAACTTGTCTATGCTAGCGAAATGGTGGTGGAGGTTCCAAACGGAAAAAGATAGTTTATGGAGGAGAGTGGTATTGGCGATTCATCGTAATTCTAGGTCGTGGTCCTCTATTCCAGCAAAAGTTACTGTAAATGCCCTTGGAAAAAGATTGTAAGCATCCATAATACTTGTTATGGGTGGAATTTTGCACCCATATCCTGACAATATATCTTGATTTTTATGTTTCTTATCTATGATCAAACAAAATGGTTGAATTATCATGCAAGGCATCAACTCACAACCTGTCAACCCAACACGATAGACCATATCCATAGTCATGCTCATATAGTGATTGGTGATCAAATATAGCCTGCATGTCAAATAGTGGTCAATGGTAGCGAACCATGGTCAAACACAATGGTAGTTGTAGATAAAATATATGTACAAAAAAACGGGTTAGGAACCGAATCAAACAAAATGGTTGAATTCAATTTAAAACCCGTCAAACTTGAACCGAACCAAGTAAAACCCGGTTTCAAACTAGACGAACCTAACTCTTTCGCTAAAAAACTAGTTTCAACCCAAGCCTGTTTGCGCAAGAAATGATTTTGACTTTCATTTACCAAACTTGAACCGATCTCACCCCAAACTGGTTTGAGGCTTTGAGCCAGGGGTGTGAGTTTCTTTCTGACACTACCCGAAAACATGCCTAACATGAACTTCGTAGGTTTGGGTTTAGTATAAAGGGTTTAGGTCAGTTTCAGGTTGAAGCTGCAAACCCGTTTAGCTATATGGGTCGGGTTTGTGTCAATCTGATCGGATTGGTGGGTTAACCCGTTTAACCCATTTATATTATAGTTTATTTTTACAGTATTTTTTTTTTTTTAAATTAAGTTTATCTTAAAAAGTGAAGATGCTAAAATTCAAAATCTCTTAAATCTCCCTCGTTTTATCTTGAAAAGTGAAGATATTAAAATTCAAATCTCCTAATCTCCCTCGCTTACATCGTAACTAACTACAATACCGGGATAATCGAGACCTCAAGACCACGTTCACATCACATTCAACCTTCCTTCATCCCCTCACAAACACTTTATTATCCCTAATGCACATCTCTTGAACTCACAAGTCACAACCCTCTCAATTCTCTGTTTTTTATTTGAGTAGTTGCAAAGCAGCCTTCTGCACAATTGGTTCCAATCAGTCGACCTTCTGCTCGTTAATTAGGTAAGATCCAACTTCATTGGCTAGTTGTTGCCCATTTAGTTTGTATGGTACGTTGCTATCGGAATATGTTGATGTCCGTTATATGCTCAAATTACTTGATTATCATCTCTGTGATTCTTGAACTGCTTCTACAAACCCAGGTACTATCACTGTCTCTACGTATAACTTTTGTGTGGGTGTGCGTGATCCGGTTGCCCTAGAAACTATCTTAGTTTCTGCCTACATTGTAAGCTTTTGTGTGTGAAACTTGTGAACAAGGGTTCTTAATGATTTTAACTATTTTCTTACATACAAAAAAGTTCATATGAATATTAATAGGTGTGTACTTACGGCACATTTGTACATACCATTTCACATAACTTAATGAAGAATATTTTCATTCTTGACGAATGTTTTTCTTTAGGAATACTACCGGTGGGAAGATGAGTCGAAACCCATAATTTACATTTGCTGGGAGACGTGCATTAAAGGAAATTGTCCAAATTTATTCACGAGGGCTCAGAACAAATTCGATGATGTCGAAGAAACCATTTTGGAACATAATCCGACTTGGGTCTAACCAAAGTGTGCGAAGCTTATGTGAGTATTGTTACTTTGTAGATGTATGCATTACTACCTAATCATATATTTTTTATAGTACTAATTGTCTTTTGTTCCTATAATAGAGCAGATATAATGAATATCTTATCAAGATATAAGCAGAAGATATTAGCTTACACTAGTGGGAGATTGATATGGAATTATGGTCATGAATTGTTAGGGGCAAAAAGGCTAGATCGTATGGGACTAGCGACATTGTTGGCCCATATGTGGTGTGACTTATGCACCGTCAATATCGATGCGGAGTACCCGCAATTTGTATCTACAGGGTAGAAGTGACGAGGTTTGTACTCTTTTTTAGTTAAAATATGCCAATATTTCATGTGATAAAGATTATTAGTGAGTTAGATAAATGAATTGACTTATATTGAGTTAGGCTTGTTTGTAATGTGCTATAAAATCCCATGTTTGGATGCAATGGTTTTTATCATGTTTTATTTGCTTATAACTTGCTAGAACCGATGTTAATGGGTTTTTTTTCCTGGAATGAATAATAACGAACATAACTGGTTAATATGTGAATGTAGTAGCTTATATATATTGTCTTTGTTATCCTGATGCACTTGGTATTAATGTGATATTAAGGTGATGTGCTTATTCATTAATTATAGGTGCGACGGTTGAAGGAACAAACAATGAAGTTGGAACAAGACAAAGTAGAGTAACATGACATGCCATAATGGAGAAAACGGAAGAAAATGCGATGCTATATGCGGAAATGAACGAGATACTTCAATTATGTTGAAATTTATTGTATTGCTATTGGCTAATCTGGATCTTTACTTTTTACATTTTGATAAGTTGGAAACTTTATTCTATTTAGATTGAAATAATTTCCCTTGTGTTATTTTTTTTATATTCAATTTGATTTTAATATAATGTTTAAAGAACAAAATATAAAAAATAATACAAAAAGACAATTTTTTTTACAAAAACTCCAAACAAAATACATAGCTAAATTGGTAGTAAAAACGTTACAAAATCTGTAGCAAACATCCCCACCCATCTCCCAAATATGTAGCAAAAAGCTTCAAAAATCCATAGCATAAATCAAACAGATATCATAGCAAAATGTGTACCAAAGTCGGTAGCAAAACGTAGCAAATTTTTGTCGTCAAACCATAGCAAAAAATGTGGTAGCCGAAAGTCCATAGCAAAGTTTGTAGCTAAAATTCTGTAGCAAAATTTCATAGCTAAAAATCCGTAGCTAACATCATTCTAGCAAAATCGGTAGCTAATATCACGACGCCTCTTTTTGTAGCTAAAACTGTCGCAAATATAATTTCGTAGCTATTAAATTAGCAACGGGCCTTGTAGCTACGAACCAAATTCGTAGCAAAACGGGTGTTTGCTACGGATTAGCTACGGATTTGACCGTAGCAAATGCCTATTTTTGTAGTAGTGCACCCCAAAATATTTGGAAAACATAAAAGAGGGGAACTATTGATCGGCTAATCAATGCTAATGAATGTATTTTTGTCCTGAATACAAATACGCACCAACATACAAACATAGAAATCATTGAGTATAAGCCATGTATAGTAGTTTTGAATAATGTACTATGTATATAAACCATATATTGTTTTTGAAATCTTGAGAATAGTAATTGGCACATATATGGATAACCCCAAAACATTTAGAAAACAAAAAATAGGGGAACTAGGTGCTCACTTAGTTGATGATGACTTGCTTAATCGTGCTAGCAAAGCTCAAGTGATTCCTAATATTTTGAATAATTATATAGTTAGTGTATATTGTAGTTTAAATGGAAGAACATATAGAATGAGGTTTAAAAATCAGATGAGCGAAAGATCTCATTTAATCTATTAAACCTTAAATTCTAATTAGAAGTTTCTAGGAGTGTTTTGATCCGTTACGATTTGTTAAAACATGTTTTATAATGTTATACAAACTGATTTGGTGTCAAAAATTTTGGTTTTAGTACTTAACAACTCATTCGTCGTAAAACTGCATTTTATGTGTTTATGACTTTTCTTTAAAACATGTTTGACTCGTCATTTTGCCTACTAAACGTCATGGTCATAGGGTGTAATCGCGAGAGATTAACACCTTCATTATTACGATCACATAACACATTTCAATTTGAACTTTGCCTTGACCAAAATGGTCAGATCCGAAAGTCAAAGCAAAAGTCAATTTTCTTGACTTTTGGCGCATAACTAGTTATTTAATGAAGTAGGCTAGGAGAAACACTTACAAGTGTTTGACGGAAAAAATTAGAACTCAGAGGAGGCTTCAATGTCGAAGCAAGCTCTAAGATGATAAGAAAGAAGAACTTCACACTTTAACTGTGAAGTGTTTGAAGTGGTCTGAAGGAAATGGATGAATCAAAGGGGTATTTATAGTGTTTTAGGATTAAGGTGTTGCCGAGTGTTTTAAGATGTTGCTTAGTGTCCTAAGATGCGTTAAAACCAGAATTAAGGTGACAAGAAGGGTGCAAGGTGGCATACTTGGTGAACAAGGCTGCCGACTCAATTCTATGACAATCATCAAAGATTTGCATTCCCATTGGAGTTTGAACGAGCATAGATAAACCTTCATGGATCAGAAGATTTGGAATGAGATGCCTAAAAATTATCATCAAAAACCTTGGATACAACATCATCAATCGAACATCTCCCACCTCATAGCCAGTTTGGGCTTATGCTTGAAAGATCATACGCACAAAATTATATGGGTGATTGAACGTTAATCCAATCAAAGCCGATAGCAAATTGTGACCCATACATGTCACACTCCGACTTGCAGCGGAAGAAAAAATACGGGATGCAACAGACACCTTTGGTACAAGCACATTGTTTATAAAGACACTACATTTTATTACTTACAAAAGGTTGATTACATACTACATGAATGTTACAACTGCGTGTTCCCATGAACCACATAAGTATTCTAAGCCACATGCGTCTATATCAGGGTTCGCCTATAAACATGTCTTGAACAACATACACGGATCACACTAGTCTCAAGTTACCTGAAATGCATGTTAGTTTTAAAAAGGGTCATCTAAACGCTGCTGGTGAGTTCCACTGGTTTAGTTGTTGTGGAACAATATGTGTTAACAAGTTTAATTGCATTGGTCATAGTCACAGATCGCAGATGGAATTACACGAGAACACAAGTGAAACCTTGACCTGTCATAGTCACCCCGTGTCAAACAGACACATCATCGCACCGAGTCGTGTCACCCCAGACACTTCCCACCAACTGCATCACAAGCAGTTCAATGTTCCCCTGCAGTTATGCCTAACAACATAACCAAATGAGGACAAGTGCAGTTGACTTGTGGCCAGCATCGCACCATCCGGCCTCAACTGGGTTTGTCAGACCAATAGTACTATCCACTGCCCACCTTATATTAATCACTTGTAGATGGGAGGTAGTTCGTATGTTAGATAATTCACATCATCACAAGTTGTTGCAATTAGCGTAGTTTGTAACATGCAAGTCACTGCAAAAAAAAAAAACTGTATAACACAGTTTAAATTGGTGGAATGAAACTCACTCCCAACTTGGTGTAATCAACACAGTTTTTAACATGCAAGTCCCTAGAAAACAGTAAAACAATTTAAAAGCGGGGAAGTGAACTCACAAGATAGTAGCATCACAGGTAGGAATAGGGGTATATGTAAGCTGGTTCGGCTTTAACAGCACTCATGCAAGTAATTACTAATATCAGTCACTAGGTCGGTAATGCCTATAACTCGGGTCCAAGTGGGTATTTTCAGTCCATGTTGTACATATAGTATCCTGGTGTGGTGATGGATGTTAGGTTAGGATTAGTTTCACATTTGGCTCTCGGGCACCGGTTCGCGTGACAGCCAAAGTTGGTTGTTCGACACGTTCGGGTAATGGTACGAGAATACCAATAGTGCCAACGTGTTGTGATTTAAGAAAGATTAACTTTTCGTTAAGGGAGTTTTGGTCATTGGGGAGTTTAGGTTGCCCAAATTTGAGTTTCCACTATCGCCGTCAGGGATTCTCCCGAACGGTGGTGGAACACCCCCAGAGTGTTCCGCTTATCCTGGAACCTCCAAAATAATCCTGGTATTCCAATTATAGTCAAAATAGGTCTTGGTCCGTTCCCAGTTTCGGCAGGTTCGTTGTCCGGTAAACTGCCGAATTTAGTTAAAATAAGCGTTTTTAAAAGTCAAAAAATCTCATTTAATCTACATAGTTCATAAAATCCTAGAAATTCTTGTAGAACTCAATAAAAATACATAGATTCAAGGAAAAATATTTTGGGAATTTATAAAACTATTTTAACTTCTCAAATAAATCCTTTATAAAACAGTATTTACCCAAATAATTCACGTTGTTTATCACCCGATGTCCAAAAAGTCTCAAATATCTTTCAAGAACTTCCTTACATGTCTAGAAACTCCCTGTAAAAATTTGGGATTTTTCCGATTTCGTTTCAGTGCGTTTCCGACTACCGAAAACTCATAAAAACGCGGATTTTAATTCCGTATCAAAACCCATCCAAAAGACTCAAAAACCTCCCAAAACCTTTCCCATATGTTCCTTAGTGTTCATGTAATTTTTGGTGATTTATTGACTTCGTTTAGTATTTTTTCCGAATTTCGTTTGGTAAAATAGTAAAAAATTCACAAAAATCATAGAAAATTTCAAAAATTCTAAAAGTTTATGTGGTCCTTCCTGTCAATACCCTACATTATCACACCTAATTTTAGATCAATCCAATACCCACGGACCAAGTTATGGTCCAAACAATATTCTTCCTACTCTAGATTCAAGTTTCGGTGATATACCTAGCGATTTCTTCGATTCCAAGTGTTTTTCTTGAGTCCAGAAGTGGTTGTGAGCCATATACAGTACCTATATACCAAGAACAACCCAACCATGCCATAACCCATGTCAATCAAGCCTTATTTCATAGTTTTTCGGCTAATCACTTTGTTAATCAATTTTGGTCGATTAGGTGTTGATTAGGGTATCAAAACCCGATGTTTTGTGGTCTTGGCTACCATCTATCACCAGGGAATTCACAAGGTGTTCTTATTCAGCCAAGAAACTTGTTTAAACCTTCCAAAATCATGGATTAAAAAGAGTTTTTCGGTTATAAATCAAGAAACCCTTATCAAAATCACTTAGAACTTGCAAACATACCTTTTTATGTGCATTTAAGGGATGAGCAGCCATGGATCTTGAAGGAAAATGCAAAGTTTTTGTTGAGAAGATGAACAAAATGAAGGAAATAAAGAAAAATGGAAAAACTAAAACTATAAAATAAGGGGGGCGGCATATGTGGGGTGCCCCTACCCCACCCGCGCTTTGTCGTGCTTCGTCTTTTCGTGTTAAAAGATGATGCTTATCTTCGGCGTTGGGTTGAGGTTCATTTTCAGGTCCCATAGGCATCTCCGATTTGCGAAACGGGCTCCGTTTTTCGCGTTTTTAGTGTCAAAAGACTCGGTTTTAAAAATCGAGCATAACCGTCTCGAAACCCGAGCACGGTTACGTTTTAATCATAAAAGCCTCATTTTAGGTTAGTTTAAGTGTTTTTAGGCTTGATTGAAAATTCCTTGCATGTTTGGTTTGTCTTTCATTGCTCCTAGCGCAAAGGCGTTTCCCTAACCGGGACTGCCTCGTTTTGCGTGCCCGAGCACCGATTTGTTTCAAATATTATGTCAAGGTCTATGGCACATAAGTCAGATGTTTCGTGAACTCGAAATCTTAAAGGGCCCTACCATTGGCCTAATAATCATGGTCGACTATTCAATGAGCTGTTAAACGTCAACTTCCCGTTTAACATGTTGTCAAAGACTAAGGACACCAACCTCACAACGTTGGCCCTTAATAGTGTCATGTCAACCATGACGTGTTCCCAGAGTCGTCAATCCATTCACGACTTTGTCTTGCCATGTAGGTGACGCATAGCGTCAATGTAATGTTTTTGGTAATTACTTGGCATATACTCTTATTATAGTCGGTGTAACATTTTCCAGGATTCGTATCATCACACATAATCGCAACAATATCATGATATACATGTTACGTCCAGTTACCATGGACTTGTACCAATCAAAGTTTACCGGGATTTTTCACAATTGTCACAGTCTTCCCCGGTTAAAAGAATTTTGTCCTCGAAATTCCATTTAGTACTTCGTTGGAAAGCTTAGTCTTTACAGTTGAGTCAGTCAATCGACAGAAAAGTATGTTCTCGCTTTTCGATTAGTATCATCATCGTACGGGATGATAATTGTGCTACATAGTAGCTGTGTAATTTGTCCATCCACAATTCCTACGTATTGTTAAGAGTAATGTTTGTCATCACTTCCAATCTGAAAGTGAGAGTGTTGTTGGACTCACAGTAGAATAGGAGTCTTGTATTCAGCTTATAGCTGACTGCAACCATTACTTTTGCTTTGCATTCATTATCTTCACCATTCATACACCATAAGTTTTGTTTACGATTTCGTTTAAGAGTTATGGAACACCTCCTATAGAGGAGGGGTATGGGTACTCTCCCAGGGTTCGTTGCGAGCGTCACAATGGTGAGCATCATGCTCCGCATATTTGTGTTAAGGGAATAAATTTGGTCTTACTGAGTGGTGCGCGACAATCTTCCTTTGTTACCATGTACGTGAATATCTTTGGCTAATACTAACCGACCACGAGAGTCCCTGCTCTATGTTAGTGAATAAGAAGGAGAAAGGCTTTTAGGAGCCTAAGGCTGCCATAAGTCAAGCATGTACATGAGTAATAACGAATCTGCACACTTACCTCAGTGGTGTGCTTGAACTACTCACCAGTAGTCGGATTACGTCATAAGGATATGAAATTTCTATAATTATACTTCCAGTTTGCGTTAAATTTCGGGAGCTTGATTCTAGCTGTTCGATAACTGTTTATGTCTTCTCCAGAAGGAAACCACTTAGTAGCTTTGATAACATCGATGTGATTTTCCGGGAGATAATCGTATAAAAATTCCCATATACCGGGAATGGTAGAGTGTATACCCAATGCGGTTTTAATTCAAGTAACACCACCTCTAGAACGCTACTATCACGTAGACATATTTGAGGTGTGACGAGTGTCTAGCGACCACAAGTATCACCATGATGCCCCTACACGTGGGACCAGCTTTAATCGTAGATGTACCGGTAATTTTGTAAAAGATGACTAAGTAATGAGTCATCGAGTCAAGATTCCCCATCAACGGAGTACCCCTCACAGGATAGGAACATAGCTACACTCAACTAACGTTTCGAAAGTATATCGTTAATGGAAACAATGAGAAATAATCATTTTCCATCATGTTCTCGAAAGATTACCTTATGAACTGGCAAATATTGATCATACTAGTCACAAGGTGGTTAATCACCACTTGACCGTCTCGGTCTCGTGGTTTGTCGAGTCAAATTCGAACTGGGTATGATCTGGACTGTATATGAGTATAGAAAGATATAATGCCTTCAAATCTTGGCAAATCCGCCATTTGAATCACCGATTAAACGTAAGGGTTTCGACGAGTTCGTTCATCCATTTTGGTTTAGATTGATACATTCGTGTGGTTTTATGAAACCATGGGCTAAAGCCCGAATCCATAGTCACCCTAGTCCGATAGGGACAGTTGACCACTAAATCTGATTTTTCCCGTTAGTCTCATATTTGTAATAATGTGAACAGGAAAAGAAGATCTGGCCCTCGAGTTGGTCAAGACTAGGGTCGTTGAGTTTCTCGACCCTTTGGCTTAGGATTAATCAGTTCTGCTTCTCAATAGGGAAAGTAAGGAATAAGGGCTGCTGGGAAGTGTCGTAACATAGATCCATAATCGTTCGGCATCCTCTGGAAATAACAGAAGCAGCTTCAAGAAAGG
Organism: Scalesia atractyloides; assembly: GCA_947069175.1. Lineage (NCBI taxonomy): Eukaryota > Viridiplantae > Streptophyta > Magnoliopsida > Asterales > Asteraceae > Scalesia > Scalesia atractyloides. The sequence continues at coordinate 39,742,906 of CAMTDV010000030.1, forward strand.
CTGAATGCAAATTGTAATCAATCAAGGTAAGCCTAGCACTCTACTCGCTAGGGTACGAATAGAAGTTATAGATGCCATTTCGCAGCCAGTCGGTGCATCCACCCAAGCACCGATTTATACTTTGGTCATTTAGTTTGGCTTGGTATCATATATCGAGGTATCTATAATTCATATCATATGTTAAGTAATTCTCCAAGTTTGAAGAGCATTAGTTGTAGCGTCGAAGTTTTTTTTTTAATTATCAAAGGAATCCCCCCTCTGGATGGGCATGATATCCGAGGGATGTATCCGGAAGATTCACTAGTCGCTTCATCTAGAATGATCGGGACTACTAGATTTCTGATTTAGCTTTCCCCAGGTGGGTTCAACGCATAAAAAACACTAATTACGATATTTGGACGACTCATAACTACTCCCATTTCAAAGAAAGTCTGGTTTTGACCGTGTTCCTTCATGCAGGGTAGTTCGTGCTTTTCATAGTATGGCGTATATACGTCACTCCGGTGACATGTTCTGACCGCACGTTTAAGCACTGGCCCTTTTGGGTTAAGTCTAAGTGTAAATTTTAACAGTTGTATGATGACGGATATCATTATATACATGATACTGATGTTGGTTATACATGTTGTGGACTCATGCGCAAGACGAAATTGTGTAATATGGAAGGATTGAATATGTGACACTAATACATGTATATATATATATATATACATGTATATATATATATATATATATTGTTTATAATAGAATGGCCCCGCAGCGCTCACCACAAATGACTGAGGCGGAAATTGCGCAAATGATAGCTCAACAGCTTCCGACAATCATCCCCCGATCGTGAACTTCACTTGTGGTGCGAATAACCAGGTATATATGTATATACAATATTATACTTAAGATTTCTCCCGTTCTTGTTTCCTTAAGTAACACAAGAATTTTCGTCACTCGAAAATAACAAAGAATCGGGTTTCTTAGTAGCTACTTATTTAAATCGATCAGACTGAAATCAATTGAAGGTACCAACCATTCGAAGGAAGACGCGGCGTGGTTCAACAATACTCCCCTGGTCTAAAGAATTTATTTCTCGTATGCTCACGAGGAAAAGCAACATCGTTTAACGCATACTCTTGGTTACTCATAAGCATAGGGTATCGTTCACTTTGTGTCCAATCGACGGATGAAAGTCAGTGTATTTCATGCATCATTCTCCTACTCCTGTAAGAGACCACTACCACATAACACCTTTACAATGGCCCGGAAGGAACTTCGATCATCCCCTATGAATCGTGAATTCATTATGTATAAAATTTTGGACTCCTCGGGTGTTTCAAGGAAGAGGAGGAGACATATGGTGTTCTCCAGGTATTATTATCGTAGCGTCGGGGAGTCAATATGTCTTATAGGCATACAAGTATCTGAGTTGGTCCCTACTCAAGACCACTCGCATGGCCGTAGTAGGTATCGTGACATGAAAAGCCTTAATCAAAAGGAATTAAAGAACCATGTATCCCTTTATGCGATTTCTAGCATGAATGCACCGCCCTCATACGGGTGATATTGATGCAAGACTTAGTATCTCAGGGTTACCGAAAGAATTTAGGTTAGGACCCCCTGTAGTCTTGAGTTTGAAAATGTAAATAAGAGTTGTCACATAGGTTAATCATCGTATTACGGTACTGGAATACTACTCGAACGCGATCTCGTCTTTCATTAGAACATATTTTCACTAAGTTATGAGAGTCTGAAAACTAGGGATTGTTTGGTATATAAAAATTTTATACAATTCTTTTAAATACCGTCCTTTGACTTGGATCTATATATATATAATTAAAATAATCGTCCGATGAAAAAAAAATTCGCTTTGTATCATTTTATTTATTAAGTATGCATTAAGAAGTAGCTTCGTCACGGGTACTTCGTATCGCTCATTTATTATTATTTCTAGTTACGGGGGATTTATCTTGTATTAGTTTGAACAAATCGATAGGATTCAAGGTTGTATGCCACTTGGTTCTATCACCGAAATACCCGCCATAATTCCATAGGAAGCTAACGTACCGTAGCATAGCTGAATACTGATTAGAAAGGATAGGGTGTATCAAATTAGTAAGCACATAAATCGGACCTTACTAATTTCCAATAGTGTTAGTAAGAAGAATTGAATTGATTTGAAGCAGTGAGTCGGATTATTTCATGATTATAGTTTTCTTACTTCGCATCGGGGTTACGTCACCCTCAACCGAAATTTATCAAATTGACACTTGGATTGGACCACGGTTAATGTTGTATATTTATAAATAAATGTATAAATAGGAGTGTCCTGTTAATACGAAGTATTAACGGTTACGAGGAATATAGGCAAAATTGTTCTCACCTCCACAAGTCTTATTACCATCAAATCCGTATCCAACAACTCCTTGCCGAACTTTGATTACATCAAATAAATTTCTCTATTTATGTGTTACTCCTAAATCCCCTTGGGTTATCAAGACCGATGCTTTACGTGTCCTTACTACGAATTAGAGATTGTATCACTAGCGAACAACAGCTAGTAAAGAGAATATATGCTTCAACCGAATAGCTTCATAGACGACGGTCAGTGACATAAGTATAATTGGTTTGTCGTAACGTAGTGATTTCGAATATATGACTATACATTCGAGTAAATCCCGCCAAAAAAGAAATTATGCTGAATTGTCTTACCAAAGACAGAACATTGTCACTTATCATAAATCAAACATTGGGTAAATCGATGTGGGTACGCTATTACCGGTTATACCCGAATAGTTCAGTACAAAGTACTACCAGGGTGTAGTATCCTTAGAAAGTGGTACTACATATTCTAAGAAGGACCTTCCCAGGATTAACCCAAAAGTCGTTACATGTCAACCCCCAAACTACCTTTCATTTAGAATCACCACAAACGTATATCGGTGTCGTTGTTACAACAACTGTGGCATCATTAATCGCATCAAATAGAGTCGAAATCTCACATTGTATTGTCCAAAACATGACCGAACGGAACGCAACGCAACGTGAAGCCTGTCTGTCCTAAGTAATGGTACCTTGATAACGTAGCCGGGTGTTCATATATAGGAAGTACTGCAGCATATCCACCACACCCTATACATGATCAATGTTCCATTCACCAAGATATTCGGGCCTAATATTGCTTTCCGCGAATAACCAACTGAAATCCGAAACAATCATTAATCGTAAAGAACACAATGTAACTGACAGTTACACGAAACGAGGTTCCACAACGCAAGGCGTTTCAAAGGAATCGGTATAATCATAAAATTTATACCAATTGAACCGAATGACAACGGGAAGGGTAACTTATTCACGCACTCCATGCCATCTCCATAACTCAGAGATCATCATACTCATACATAACATATATCTAAACAAGTGCTAAATAGCACCACTAAGCATCATAGTATCACACAACGTGAAAGTTAAAGCCAATATTATCAGCAGAAGAGGAATCCAGCGAACAATCAAATGAATCGTTAATCCAAGGACGAAAAAGTTTCGTAAGTTGTTTGAACTCTGCAATTGTATAACAATCGAATGTGAAGCAACGAGAAGTGGAATAAGAATCCTTACACGTCCTCCCCGGCTAACAGAACGACCTACGCACTCTTTGGGTATCTATTTTCTTATTGAAGTCTTATTCTGACACATAATCGTCGTTATAGTTGATAAGAGTTGGTGAGATCGTATTGCACCAAAGGCTTGGGTTCTCACATCATAATGTATGTAACAACTATATGAGTGATAGGAATCCAACTCTAGTGTATATTAAGTATGTGATCAGTAGGAATGTGGAATGGACTGTAATACCAGTATTCTGCCTATCCCGAAGGCATATGTAGTAACGCGTTATCCACCAATCCAATTCATGTATCAATTCACGCACAAACATTCACACACTATCACCTTGGTACACGTATGTATCATTCCACGTATTTAAGTGTGTTAATTACCGCGGCTTTCCCAACACTGCCTCGTATGAGCAAGTCTGTTATTACCTTTTGGACCATAATAACCCACTTGCCCCACAAGGCCATCCTGGTACTTGCAAATAGGATACTTTACAGTATTCACTAACGACCTTGAGTAGAGGTTAATTTTTCCAATGATGTCCACTAAAGTTCGAGCCTGTAGTTATAGTCTAGCTTTCCTTAACGACACCTAATTCTTTATAACCAATGGCTCTGATACCATCTTCTGTCACACCCCGACTTGCAACGGAAGAAACAATACGGGATGCAAAAGACACCTCTGGTACAAGCACATTGTTCATAAAGACACTACATTTTATTACTTACAAAAGGTTGATTACATACTACATGTATGTTACAACTGCGTGTTCCCATGAACCACATAGGTCTTCTAAGCCACATGCGTCTATATCAGGGTTCGTCTATAAACATGTCTTGAACAACATACACGGATCACACCAGTCTCAAGTTACCTGAAATGCATGTTAGTTTTAAAAAGGGCCAGCTAAACGCTGCTGGTGAGTTCCACTGGTTTAGTTGTTGTGGAACAATATGTGTTAACAAGTTTAATTGCACTGCTCATAGTCACAGATCGCAGATGGAATTACAAGAGAACACAAGTGAAACCTTGACCTGTCATATTCACTCCTTGTCATACAGACACATCATCACACCGGGTCGTGTCACCCCAGACACTTCCCACCAACTGCATCACAAGCAGTTCAATGTTCCCCTGCAGTTATGCCTAACAACATAACCAAATGAGGACAAGTGCAGTTGACTTATGGCCGGCATCGCACCATCCGGCCTAAACTGGGTTTGTCAGACCAATAGTACTATCCACTGCCCACGGCTTATATTCATCACTTGTAGAGGGGAGGTAGTTCGTATGTTAGATAATTCACATTATCACAAGTTGGTGCAATTAACATAGTTTGTGACATGCAAGTCACTCCAAAAATAAAACAGTATAACACTGTTTAAAGTGGTGGAGTGAAACTCACTCCCAAATTGGTGTAATCAACACAGTTTTTAACATGAAACTCCCCAGAAAATAGTAAAACAATTTAAAGCGGGGAAGTAAACTCACAGGATAGTAGCATCACATGTAGCAATAGGAGTATATGTAAGCTGGTTCGGTTTTAACAACACTCATGCAAGTAATTACTAATATCAGTCGCTAGGTCGGTAATGCCTATAACGCGGGTCCAAGTGGGTATTTTCAGTCCATGTTGTACATATAGTATCCTGGTATGGTGATGGATGTTAGGGTAGGATTAGTTTCATATTTGGCTCCCGGGCACCGGTTTGCGTGCCAGGCAAAGTTGACAGATTCGGGTAATGGTACGGGAATACCAATAGTGCCAACATGTTGTGATTTAAGAAAGATTAACTTTTCATTAAGGGAGTTTGGGTGTTTGGGGAGTTTAGGTTGCCTAAATTTGAGTTTCCATTCTCGCCGTCAGGGATTCTCCCGAACGGTGGTGGAACACCCCCAGAGTGTTCCGCTTACCCTGAAACCTCCCAAAATACTCTCTGTGTTCCAATTATAGTAAAATAGGTCTTGGTCCGTTCCCAGTTTCGGCAGGTTCGTTGTCCGGTAAACTGCCGAATTTAGTTAAAATAAGCGTTTTTTAAAGTCAAAAAATCTCATTTAATCTACATAGTTCATAAAATCCTGGATTTTTTTAGAACTTAATAAAAATATATGGATTGAAGGAAAAATATTTTGGGAATTTATAAAGCTATTTTAACTTCTCAAATAAATCATTTGTAAAACAGTATTTACCCGAATAATTCACTTTGTTTATAATCCGATGTCCAAAAATTCCCAAATATATTCTAGAAACTTCCTTACATATCCAGAAACTCCCTGTAAAAATTTGGGATTTTTCCGATTTGTTTCAATGCGTTTTCGGCTACCGAAAACTCATAAAAACATGGATTTTTCATCCATATCAAAACTCAACCAAAAGACTCCAAAAATTCCCAGAATCTTTCCCATATGCTACTTAGTATTCAGGTAAAATTTGGTGATTTATTGAGTTCGTTTGGTATTTCTTCCAAATTTCGTTTGGTAAAACAGTAAAAAATTAACCAAAAATCATAGAAAATATCAAAAATTCTAAAAGTTTACGTGGTCCTTCCTGTCAATACCCTACATTACCACACCTAATTTCAGCTCAATCCAATATCCACGGACCAAGTTATGGTCAAACAATATTCTTCCTACTCTAGATTCGAGTTTCGGGTGGTATACCTAGCGATTTCTTCGATTCCAAGTGTTTTTCTTGAGTCCATAAGTGGTTGTGAGCCATATACAGTACCTATATTACCAAGAACAACCCAACCATGCCATAACCCATGTCAATCAAGCCTTATTTCATAGTTTTTCAGCTAATCACTTTGTTAATCAATTTTGGTCGATTAGGTGTTGATTAGGGTATCAAAACCCGATGTTTTGTGGTCTTGGCTACCATCTATCATCAGGGAATTCACAAGGTGTTCTTATTCAGCCAAGAAAGTTGTTTAAACCTTCCAAAATCATGGATTAAGAAGGGGTTTTCAGTTATAAATCAAGAAAACCTTATCAAAATCACTTAGAACTTTCAAAAATACCTTTGATTTGGTGAATTTAAGGGAGCAGCCATGGATCTTGAAGGAAAATGCAGAGTTTTTGTTGAAAAGATGAAGAAAATGAACGAAATAAAGAAAAATTGGAAAAAATAAAACTATATAATAGGGGGGGGGGCATAGGTGGGGTGCCCCTACCCCACCCGCGCTTTGTTGTGCTTCGTCTTTTCATGTTAAAAGATGATGTTTATCTTCGGCATTGTGTTTAGGTTCGTTTTCGGGTCCCGTACGTGTCTCCGATTTGCGAAACGGGCTCCATTTTTCGCGTTTTTAGTGTCAAAAGACTCGGTTTTAAAAATCTAGCATAACCGTCTCGAAACCCGAGCACGGTTACGTTTTAATCATAAAAGCCTTGTTTTAGGTTAGTTTAAGTATTTTTAGGCTTGATTGACCATTCCTTGCATGTTTGGTTTGTCTTTCATTGCTCCTAACCCAAAGACGTTTCCCTAACCGGAGTGCCTCGTTTTGCGTGCCCGAGCACCGATTTGTTTCGAATCTTATGTCAGAGTCTATGGCACATAACTAAGATGTTTCATGAACTCGGAATCATAAAGGGCCCTACCATTGGCCTAATAATCATGGTCGACTGTTCAATGCGCTGTTAAACGTCAAGTTCCCGTTTAACACGTTGTCAAAGACTAAGGACACCAACTGCACATCATTGGCCCTTAATAGTGTCATGTCAACCATGACGTGTTCCCAGAGTCGTCAATCCATTCACGACTTTGTCTTGCCATGTAGGTGACGCATAGCGTCAATGTAATGTTTTTGATAATTACTTAGCATATACTCCTACTATAGTCGGTGTAACATTTTCCAGGATTCGTATCATCACACATAATCGCAACAATATCATGATATACATGAAGGTCCGTGATCAGGCGGTTCTTGACGGAAGTTAGTGCATAAACGTATATAGCAGTTTCAGTAGAATGTTATTAAGAATGGAGTAGAAACAAAATTCAGCGGAAGTCTTCACTCATACCGAAAGAGTATACATCTTTAAGTCCAGCTGCCAGAGTTCCTGGAGAGAATCCGGCAGCACCTCCCTGTAGGGATGCCAAAAACGTAAATGAAAAATGAACAACACACCTATATATAGGGTAACAAGTTCGCCCGGAGTGTACATGGACAAGTTCGGGCGAACTTGTCCTTCACAGGACAAGTTGGGCGAACTTGACCATTACATGTCAAGTTCGGGCGAACTTGACCTTCACAGGTCAAGTTTGGGCGAACTTGTTCCCAATTTTACTATTCGCTCCGTATTTTTGTCGTGTGTTCAATTCTAACCAATACAATATTCAACACACGCTCAATCTAGCCTATTCGACAAGTGACGAACACAAAGTGCATCAACAGATTCCCTCTTGTTCGTTACTGTCGAAGCTTGATCTTGATCTTCAAATCTTTGAGTCGTGCTTGAATATTCTACAACTAAAATCAAGGTGTCTGTCGATGACGTCGAGACGCGTCAACAAATCCCCCCTTAATTGATGATCCGGGCTTGCATTATCAACTTTCAATTCCGCTAAAATCTCCAGTTCAGAACTTTGGTTGCACGGTTTCTGACCTCCTCTGATTTGCTCGATCAATCAAATTTTCTTGAATAATCATCAACTCGAAGGTAATCAATGCAGCAGCTTCTCCATTTCGACGATAACCGCATTCGAGTTCAGTTTTTGAATAAGCGTTGAGCATCGAGAGTTTATTCCACACACTCCTAAAATATCAAAAACTCACCCGGCAATTGATAGAACCTTCGAATCACCGCATCGGAAAACTTCAAATAACCGAATACCCTCAAAAATCTGAAATCCCGATTTTCGTAATCGCAGTTAAGCACCCTTCAGAAAGATTTGATCGGCAAATCGGTAATCTGCTCAATCAGCAAATCTTCATTGGAAAACAGATAATCTGGTAACGCATCGAATCTGAGAAACATACGTCCGTAATCAAAATCACATTCTTCCTCTTCAGTCACAATGACAGATATATAGCTATCTCCGCTGAACCTGGCGCCTTGAAACTACAAAACATCCCTATTTCCGGCTTACCCGATAAAAAAGTTCATTTGCTTTGCAGAGTTAATGATAAGCAGCGTGTATGCGCCAACCCCACATCGGAGATCAGGACCTAAATCCTACATCCCTTAAGCATCAACCTGTATCATAATCTGAAAATTCTGAACTTCCTGTGATCACGGAATCCCAAATATATAGCCTCTTTTGTCAGCAACTGATACACTTCTTTGTCAGAAAGATCCAATCCCATAAATCATCTTCTTTAATCATGGTACCGCGTAGAACCCGGGGCAACTGAAACTACAGAGCATCCTTACCTCCCGGCGGTTAGTCCAATCAATAATTCATATGCAAAGCAGAGTTAAAGATAGGCAGTCGTATGTACTTCCAAACCATACGCGCGACTCAGGTGTCAATCCACAACCATGATCTCGGAATCTGATAAACAACTCCTCCAAGACTCAGTTATGAAACCACCTGCTTTCAAACTAGACATCAATTTGAAATACCCAATGAATCTCAATCCTCTGCATTTCCCGGTTAATCTGCAATCGGTAACCACCCGGATACTGTTGCAGTAGTCACGAATTTAAAAAATGCCGGAATCTTCATATATTGTAAAATTTTTATTCCCCCTCATTTTTGCGAATTCTGACCATATGAAATTATTTCACTCAAATTCCCCCTCAAATCTGGAATTTTCAGTATTCATCAAATGCGGATTTAACGTTTAGGCCCATTACTAGTCACGACACCCAAATGATCAACATTCTGCACCGGTATCAATGATTCTCCCGTTATCTTCAAAATTTTGTGACCGTATCACCAAATCTTTACTCTGAAGCTTTAGACGGTGTCCCCGAATATCCCGGTTCGGTCTTCGAAAACTCGAAAAAATTTCTATCACCAAATTTTTTCTGGGCACTCGTCTCGTCAAAACGATCAACAAATGTTTTTTAGGCTCATGGACAAGTTCGGGCGAACTTGTCCAAAATGTCACCAAGTGTCAAGTTCAGGCGAACTGGGTTGCCCAACACCCAAGTTTGGGCGAACTTGGTTAATATGATACAAGTTCGGGCGAACTTGATCAACGTGTTACAAGTTCAGGCGAACTTGATCAAAATGTTACAAGTTCCGGCGAACTTGATCAAAATGATACAAGTTCGGGCGAACTTGATCTTTATAAAACCAACCCTTTTTCATATTTTTCGATCCAGAATCCTTATTTTTTGATTCCACCAAAGATCTGGTCGTAAATGGTTTTCTAACAATCCTATCAGTTCAATTTTACTTTTTGTCCGTGGATTGTATGTTTATTTGATGATTTACGTCTAAAACCCATCCTAATGTCCATAAATGTCCAAATTCATTAGCGTAGGTGATAAGCGTAGCTCTGATACCAATTGAAGGTATGTGATCAGGTGGTTCTAGACGGATGTTAGTACTTAAACGTATATAGCAGTTTTGGTAGAATGTTATTAAGAATGGAGTAGAAACAGAATGCAACAGAAGTCTTCATTCATACCGAAAGAGTATACATCTTTAAGTCCAGCTGCAGGAGTTCCTGGAGAGAATCCGGCAGCACCTACCCGTAGGGATGCCAAAAACTTAAATGAAAAATGAACAACACACCTATATATAGGGTAACAAGTTCGCCCGGTGTCACACCCCGACTCGCAGCGGAAGAAAATGCAGGGTGCGGCAGACACGTGGTAATTCCCTATAGTTTAAAAGATGATATCATAAACAGAGAGTACCTCGGTTACAACATACAATTAGTATCATATTACACATCATAAGTTCAAGTACAGTACTACGAGCTATCACAGCTCTTATTCTACTACAGACTACTCCTAAAGCCATCCACACGCACGTTCCTTACTCCTCTTTAGTTTTACCTGAAATGCATATTAGATTTAAAAAGGTCAGCTAAACGCTACGTGAGTTCCACTGGTTTAATTGCTGTGTAACACTATGTGTTAACAAGCTTAATTGCACAAGTCACAGTTCACAGATTTATCAACACAAACACCTTCAGCTAGCAGGACCATGTTACATCAAGCACCTGCAGCTCACCGAACCGTGTCATAACAGACACCTGCAGCTTGCCGAACTGTGTTACAACAAGCACCTGCGGCTCGCCGAACTGTGTCATAACTGACACATGCAGCTTGCCGAACCGTGTGTTATAAAATTTACATCATTACAAGTTGGCGCAATTAACACAGTTTGTAACAAGTTCATGTGTTAGGGAAGTGAAATTCCCTTCATAAGTTTGTGTAATCAACACAGTTTGTAACATGCATTTCACCCCAAGTAAAACAATAAAACAGTTAAAAGCGGGGTAGTGAAACTCACAGTGCAAATAGTGGTCTCAACACTAGAGTGGTCGAGTAGCTGGATCAACTTTAAAACAAATATGCAAGCATGGACCCAAATCAGTATCCACGTTGGTAATGGTTATAACTTGGCTCCGGTCAAGAGTTTTTACTCCGGATTGAGTCTATAGGACACTAGTATGGTGATGGACGTCAGGGTAGTATTAGTTTTCAATTTGGCTTCCGGGCACCGATTCGCGTGCCAGCTAAAGTCAGTAGTTTAACGTGTTCGGGTAATGGTATGGGAGTACCAGTAGTGCCAACACGTGGTTATTGAAAAATGATTAACTTTCCATTAAGGGAGGTTGAGTGTTTGGGGGGTCTAAGTTGCCCAAATTTGAGTTTCCATTTTCACCATTGGGAAATCTCCCGGAATACTCCCGGTGTTCCAATTATAGTATTTGTCGGGTTGGATCAGTTCCCAGTTCCGGTAGGTTCGTTATACGGTAAACTGCTGAAATTGTTTTAAAATAATCTATTTTTAATTCCATAAATCCCCATTTAATCTATATTTTATATAAAAATCTGTAAATTTTTATATAAATCTGCAAAAATCTCTAGATTATGGGAAATATTTTTGGGAATTTATTTTGTTAATTTACTTAAAAAATTATTTATAAAACTACTCTAAACAAGATAATTCCAAATAAATACCATTAGTAGTTAAAAAAATTCCAAAAACTCCAGAACACCTTATACCTGTCCAGGAACTTCTCACAAAATTTTCGAATGTTTCCGAGTTCATTTATGTGCGCTCTCGGCTACCGAAAGCTCGCAAAAACGCGGATTTTTAACCCAAATCAAAACTCAACCAATGGACTCCGAATTTTTCCAGAACATTCCCCATATGTTTCTTAGTATCTCTTTAAAATCTGGTGATTTATTGAATTCGTTTGATAATTTTTCCGAAATTCTTTTGCTAAAACATTTAAAAATTCACCAAAAATCGTAGAAAATTCTAAAAATTCTAAATACTTGGACCTTCCTGACAAAAGACTATATCACCACACCAAATTTCAGCTCAATCCAAGTTACACGGACCAAGTTATAGGCAAAACAATTTTCTGCCTAGCCTAGATTCGGTTTTCGGATCATATACCTAGCGCTTCTTCCGATTCCAAGCGTTTATCTTGATCCCTGAAGTGTGTGAAGGCTATATTCAGTACCTACACTTCAAGTACAACCCAAATATTCTAGAACTTAGATCAATCAAGCTTTAATTCATTGTTATTCAGTTAATCGAATAGCTAAGCGATTTTTGTCAAATAAGAATTGATTAGGGTATCAAACCCTATTGATTAGTAACCATGGCTGCCATATAACACGAGGGATTTCATGTGGTGTTCATATTCAGCCCTAAAACTTATTTAAAACTCCACAATTCATTGATTAAAAAGCGTTTTTTTCGGCTAGAAATCATGTTTAATCAAGAAACCATGCTTAAAACCTTGTGGATTTGAGTTAATAGCTTTGATTTGAGTTGTTTTATGAAGAAATCAGCTGAGATAAGAGGGGTGTTTGAGCAGATTTTGAGAGAATTTGAAGGATTTTTGTAATAAAAATGAATTAGAAAATGAAAACTAAATAAAAAAAAATATATACATGGGGGGGGGGGGGGGGTTGGCGGTTTGGAGGTGGCCCCCCTAGGGCCACCTCGTGCTTAGTTTTGCATGACAAAAGATGATATTTATCTTTCGGATAAGTATAGGTTCGTTTTCGGGTCTTGCGCGGGTTCTCGATTTGCGTAACGGACTCCGTTTTGCGAGTACATAGTGTCAAAAGACTCGGTTTTAAAAATTATGCATAACCGTCTTAAAATCCGAACCCCGTTACGTTTTAATCATAAAAGTCTCGTTTGACATTCGTTTAAGTGTTTTTAAGCTTGATCGATCGTTCCTTACACATTTGGTTGCCTTAAATTATGCCCGGAAAGAATGCGGGAGCTGCTTCGTTTTGCGTGCCCGGGCTTTGATTATTTTCAAGCCTTATGTCACAGTCTATGGCACAAAACTAAGTTATTCCTAGAACTCGGAATCTTAAATAAGGCTATCGATAATCTAACAATCAACTTCAAAGGTTTAATGCACTGTTAAACGTCAAGTCTCCGTTTAACATGTTGTTCAAGGCTATGGACGCCAAACTCGCATCGTTGGTCCTTAGTAGTGTCATGTCAACCATGACGTGCTCTCAGATTCCACCGAGATATAACATATATTGTTTCGCACAACATACAAGTTATGAAATTTCACAAGGTTTACGCACCATTATAGGTTTAGTCATGCTTTAAGTTTAGAACCAATTAAGGTGTACCTGGTTTCGTCATGGGTATCACAATCTCCCTTGGTTAAGAAATTTTGTCCCGGAAATTTACTTTGTCACGCTAGGGAAGAGGTGAGGGTTTTTTCTACCGAATTCATCCTTCCGTTCCCAGGTATATTCGGGTCCTTGTTTAGAGTTCCACCGGACTTTAACCAGTGAAATTTTGTTTGTCTTAATTGTTTGACCCTACCATCAACTATTTCCACCGGCTTTTCCACAAAGTGAGTTTATCATCGACGTGTATGTCTTCCAAAGGTACCTGGGTAGCTTCGCCTGACAGGCATTTCTTCATGTTTGATACGTGGATGACATCGTGAATGGTACTAAGTTCGGTTGGTAACTTCAACCGATACACTATCGGACCTACCTTGGCTAGGATCTCATATGGTCCAATGTTGCGCGTGGTTAGCTTTCCTAACTTTCCAAATCAGATAACGCCTTTCCACGGCGATACCTTTAACATAACTCATTCATCTACTTTGAACGATAATGGTTTTCTGCGCACATCAGCCCAACTCTTTTGCCGACTCTGGGCGGCTTTCAGACGGTTCCGAATCTGATGGACCTTATTGGTTGTTTCCTGAACTAGTTCAGATCCCGTCAGTTGAGTGTCACCCACTTCGGCCCAACAAAGTGGTGATCGGCACTTTCGACCATACGGGGCTGCTTGAATGCTACTATGGTAACTATTGTTATATGAAAAGTCCACTAGTGGGAGATTCTTGTCCCAACTTCCTCCGAAGTCCAAGACACAAGCACGAAGCAAGTCCTCTAGTGTCTGAATCGTGCGTTCCGATTGGCCATCGGTTTGGGGATGGTAAGCGGTGCTCAAATCGATTCGCGTCCCCAATACTTCTTGTAGTTTCTGCTAGTATCGCGAAGTAAAGTGGCTGTCTCGGTCAGAAATAATAGCAATCGGGACACCATGTCTAGCTACTATCTCGTTAGTATAAATTTCAGCCAACTGGTCGGTCTTATACGTAGTGCGAATCGGAATAAAATGCGCGGATTTGGTTAATCGATCTACGATTACCCAGATCACATCATGACCATGAGGCGTTTTCGGAAGATGGGTCACGAAATCCATCGTGATTTGTTCCCACTTCCACTAAGGTATCTCCGGCAACATCCCCGATGGTTTCTGATACTCAGCCTTGACTCGTGCACAAGTTAAGCATTGGCTCACGTATTCGGCCACGTCCTTTTTCATTCCCAGCTACCAATAAAACTCTTTCAGGTCATGGTACATCTTATCTGTACCGGGAGAATCGAATATTTTGATTTATGAGCCTCGTCCATTATTAATTGTCTCAGCTCCGAACTTGCAGGAATCCACACTCGATTCTTAAAGTACAAAACCTCGTCCGTTTTCCTCACAAAACTTTTCTCATTCCCGTGTAATCCTTCACTGGGTAACTGGCTTTCCTTTAGGGCTTGCATCTGCGCGTTCCGTATTTGATCTATCAAACTTGTCTGTACGATCATTCCCAAGGCTCTCACTCGAAGGGGCTTAATTCGATCTTTCTACTCAGCGCATCCGCTACCACATTAGCTTTCCCCGGGTGGTACCTTATCTCACAATCATAATCATTTAACAATTCCATGCTGCCTCATGTTTAAGTCTTTTTGATTGAAGATATGTTGGAGGCTTTTGTAATCGGCATATATAGTACACTTGGTACCTATAAAATAATGTATCCAAATCTTTAATGCGAATATAACTGCTCCTAGTTCCAGGTCATGGGTCGTGTGCTTCTTCTCGTGCACCTTCAGTGTCTAGAAGCGTACGCGATAACTTTATTCCTTTGCATAAGGACACATCCAAGCCCTTGTCGTGATGCGTCCAATATACGACAAAGTCGTCATTGCCTTTGGGTAATGTCAAGATTGGGGCCTCACATAACTTTTTCTTTAACAACTGGAACGCTGTTTCTTGGTCTTCACCCCATTCGTACTTCCTATCCTTTTGCGTCAATGCGGTTAGCGATTGGGCAATACTCGAGAAGTTTTCGATAAAGTGACGATAATACCCTGCTAATCCTAAGAATTGGCGTATTTCTTTTGGAGATTTCGGCGCTGGCCAGTTCTTGATTGCTTCTATCTTGCTTGGATCTACATGAATTCCATACTGATCCACCACATGCCCTAGAAATTGTACGGCTTGTAACCAAAAGTCGCACTTAGACAACTTAGCGTACGGTTGTTCGGTCCGCAGTATCTCAAAGATAGCACGCAAATGATACTCATGCTTGTCCTTACTCTTGGAGTAGATTAAAATATCAATGAAGACGATGACAAATTTGTCAAGGTATGGCTTACATACCCTGTTCATGAGGTCCATGAACACTGCGGGTGTGTTGGTTAACCCAAAGGGCATAACCAGGAATTCGTAGTGGCCATAACGAGTTCAAAATGCGGTCTTAGGAATATCGTCCTCTTTGACCTTCACTTGATGGTAACCTGACCGAAGATCTATCTTAGAAAAGTATCGGGCTCCTTGCAACTGATCAAAGAGATCATCGATTCTCGAAAGAGGATACCGATTCTTGATAGTGACTTTATTCAATTCCATGTAGTCGATGCACATTCGGAAGCTACCGTCCTTCTTCTTTACAAACAAAATTGGGGCTCCCTCAACTAGGACGGATAAAACCACGACCGAGTAACTCCTGCAACTGCGTCGATAACTCTTGCATATCGGACGGTGCAAGACGATATCGGGCCTTGGCAACGGGTGCCGTTCCCGGTATTAAGTCGATGCAAAACTCGTCTTGCCGATTGGGAGGCAATCCGGGCAATTCCTCCGGTAACACATCAGAGTATTCACATACCACCGGTATGTCTTCAATACGTTTCTCGGCTGGCTCCTCCGATGTGACGCTAGCTAAGAACAAGTCACACCCCTGTCGTATACATTTCAATGCCTTAAGGTGAGATATAAGGTTCAATGTGGCGCCTAACTTCTCTCCTTGTACCATAATTGCATCCGTGGGGGATAATGGAATATTCACAACCTTTTGTTCACATAACACCTCCGTATGATGGTTGGACAACCAGTCCATTCCATGATAATATCAAAACTACCCAACTCTACTAGTAAAAGGTCAATAGTAAACTGCTAACCGTTAAAGGTTATAGGGCAATTAACAATAAGTTGGTGACTAGTAATTGGTTTCCCGCTGGCAAGTTCAACGGTATAGGGTTGTTTCAGATCAACAACATGCATATTCAAGAGTGGCAAAAATGCAATTGACACATAACTTCTATCGGCTCCCGTATCAAATAACACTGAAGCAAATTGATTGGAAACGAGGAACGTACCTGAAACCACGTTGGGATCCTGGCATGCGTCACCAGGTCCCATGACAAAGGCACGACCTCGGGCTGCATTCGAGGTAGATTCTTGGTTCTGGGTGTTCCTTCCCACCATCTGCTAGGCTAACTTCGGATAACTGTTACAAAAATGCTCTGTGCTGCCACATCCAAAGCATGTACGGGGGTTGGTAACCTGTTGTGGTGCTGGTTGATGAGGTCACTGCTGATGAGGTTGTTGCCTAGGAGGTTGAAAACGGGTCGGGTTGGGATTTAGCTCCCTGGGCACCCTACAATCTCGGGCGAAATTTTCATTTCCATGGCACCTCGAGCATATCACTATTCGGCATTTACCAGTGTGGTGGAAAGTGCACTTGTTGCACTTTGGGGTGTTTCCTTTGTAGCCATCAGAGTTACCCGTGGGGGTAGTGATGGTGTAGTTCTGGCTAGTATTCCTCCCCCTCTTTGGTGCTGCTGCCCTTGCAAGACTACTCTCTGGGGCTTCCCGCTTGTTTCCGGCCGGCTCTCCCGGCATTGTCAGAATCTTACGCCTAACCATGTCATATGTAACGGTAGCTAACCTGGCTACCACCTCGTGCATGGTTCGGTATTCCACCGAATTAATGATACTCCTCACTTCTAGGGCCAGTCCCTAGATATACCTTTCAATCCTCTTGGACTCTGGTCGGACCATGTCTGGCAAAATACGCACCAGTTCATTGACACGGTTGGTATAACCTGCATGATCAACACCTTGCGTTTGCAGGTTCCAGAACTCATGTTCCAAATTCTAAATTTCATGAGTTGGGCAAAACCTTTCCCTCATCAGTATCTTGAGATCATCCCAAGTCATAGCATTAATCGCGTCCTGTCCGCGAGTTTGAACAATCATGTTCCACCAGTTTAAAGCATGGTCGATAAAGGTACAAGTGGTATATTTAACTGCGCAATTAGCAGGACAATTACTTATGTTAAGTACCGATTCCGACTTCTCGACCCATTTCACAAACCCATTTGGTCCTTCAGTACCATTGAATTCCATCGGTTTGCATTCCATGAAATGCTTATATGTGCAAACCGGCCTACCATTATTCTGATTATCGTTTTGACCTACCGGTCCGGGTTGCGGATTAGCATTAATATCGGCGCTAACCTGCGCCACAATCGTGGGAAAACAGCTTGGAGTTGTTGCGCTATCATTTGCGCAATATCTGCCTCAGTCATCTGGGGTGCGCGTTTCTGGGCCATTCTATTATAAACAATAGATGTCTAGGTAGCAATGTCACGCATCCAGTTAACACATATCACATATTTGGTTAAAACATAACACACATTTTATCACACACATGAATCCACGACACAAATAGTCAAAACTATCGTCATATATATATGTAATGTCATCATCATACAAGCGTCAAAATTTGCACATAGACTTAACCCATAAGGGCCAGTGCTTAGATGTGCTGTCAAAATATGTCACCACAGTGATGTACAGACTCGATGCAACAAAAGTACTAACCAGGAAAGCGTGAAAATACTATGACTGCATCACCACCTCGACATGGGTATAACCTAGTGCTTGGTAGGATGTACAAAAGATATATCATCTCTATCTATACTGAAAGAAAAACCATACGAAGAACGCCACATCCACCAGGCCAATCGTCGAAGACCTGCGACCAAACCTACAATAGGCACCGATACATCCGTATACCAATGCACGGAAATGATCCTGCTCATGATGAACATACCCCATACCCTGCTGTAAAGCGATGATCGCCTGCTGTAAGATCAGGTAGTCTCCCATCGACCGCCTCTGCTGCTTATCCTCATCCCTTGCCATCCGTAGTAATGAAATCTGCTCGAACAGAAATCCCATCAAGCTGCTCTCAGTGATGGGAGTAGGCACCTCCTAAGGAGGAACAGGTATACCCCAGACAGGTGGAGAAGGCTCTCTAAACGGCTAGGAAGGGCCACCTCGCTCGTAAGTGTGAAACGGGGAAGGTTCCTCCAGAGGTGGGGTTAGAAAACAAGCAGTAAAATGCTGCTGGGTCCTTCTAGGTACGGGTGTCGGACGAATAGGGGACCCGGGGGGGGGGGAGAAACACAGGTACTGGCGAAAGTACCCTCCGACGAGCCGTTTGTCAGGGGCCATAGGTGGGTATCTCCAGAGGGCTAGATGAGGAGGGTGAATAAGTACTCGGAGTGGAAGGAGTGTAAGGGTCAGGCTGTGTCTTGGGTGACGGTAAGCGGGGTGCTACCGGCTCCCACTCCCAATGCCCCGTGGCGGGAGTAGGGCTCCTAGGAATAGGTTCTACGGGTATGGCAATATCCGTGGTACGACTATGCTCCAAGGAGCTAGTCGGGTGGTGTGATGGCGAACGGTAGGCGCTCGAGGCCTCCCCCTCGCGCCTAGTACGAGGTCTGGGTGGGTACGGACCACAACATTAACCAGAAGGATCTGGCGAGTAACTCGATGTCAAAAGGGGTGTCAGCGGATCCTCCTCAGGATAGGTCTCCATATGCGAAGTCGACTGGTGACTCGAACGACGTGACATGCTACCTGAAAAAAGAAACCACACACAACGCTAATTGGACTGACCCAAAATACTGAACTCAACATTCCACAAATATACACATAAGCATGTACTGCACGCATCTTCGATTTTTACGGTTTATAAAAAAATTACTTGCTGTTGGTGACGTTAGTAGATGGATGTCCGTCCTATCTCAATGACGTTACAAGAACCCCCAAGTATGAGCAGATAAATTATGGTGTTCCGGACCACAATAATTTATTTACCCTACCAGGTCCTGGTAATAGCCATACTACTCAGTTTCTAAAGGTTCTCAGCATGTGGAGACTAACTTAGGATTATAGTCTAGGTTCTTTTGAGATACCTAGTTCGCTATAACCGAAGGCTCTGATACCATCTTCTGTCACACCCGACTCGCAGCGGAAGACAATGCAGGGTGCGTCAGACAAGTGGTAATTCCCCATAGTTTAAAACATGATATCATAAACAGAGAGAACCTCGGTTACAACATACTCTCAGTATCATATAACACACCATAAGTTCAAGTACAGTACTACGAGCTATAACAGCTCTTACTCTGCTATAGACTACTACTAAAGCCATCCACACGCACGTTCCTTACTCCTCTTTAGTTTTACCTGAAATGCATGTTAGTTTTAAAAAGGTCAGCTAAACTCTGCGAGAGTTCCACTGGTTTAATTGTTGTGTAACACTATGTGTTAACAAGTTTAAATGCACAAGTCATAGTTCACGGATTTATCAACACAAACACCTTCAGCTAGCGGGACCATGTTACATCAAGCACCTGCAGCTCGCCGAACCGTGTCATAACAGACACCTGCAGCTTGCCGAACTGTGTTACAACAAGCACCTGCGGCTCGCCGAACTGTGTCATAACTGACACATGCAGCTTGCTGAACCGTGTGTTATAAAATTTACATCATTACAAGTTGGCGCAATTAACACAGTTTGTAACAAGTTCATGTGTTAGGGAAGTGAAATTCCCTTCATAAGTTTGTGTAATCAACACAGTTTGTAACATGCATTTCACCCCAAGTAAAACAATAAAACAGTTAAAAGCGGGGTAGTGAAACTCACAGTGCAAATAGTGGTCTCAACACTAGAGTGGTCGATTTGCTGGATCAACTTTAATAACACACATGCAAGCATGGACTCAAATCAGTATCTAAATTGGTAATGGTTATAACTTGGCTCCGGTCAGAAGTGTTTACTCCGGATTGAATCTATAGGACACTGGTATGGTGATGGACGTCATGGTAGTATTAGTTTTCAATTTGGCTTCCGGGCACCGATTCGCGTGCCAGCTAAAGTCAGTAGTTTAACGTTTTTGGGTAATGGTACGGGAGTACCAGTAGTGCCAACACGTGGTTATTGAAAAATGATTAATTTTCCATTAAGGGAGGTTGAGTGTTTGGGGGTCTAAGTTGCCCAAATTTGAGTTTCCGTTTTCACCGTCGGGAATTCTCCCGAACTGCTTTAGGACACACCCATGGTGCCCAATTTGCCCAGAAATCTTCCGGATACTCCCAGTGTTCCAATTATACTATTTGTCGGGTTGGGTCAGTTCCCAGTTCCGGCAGGTTCTTTATACGGTAAACTGCCGAGATTGTTTTAAAATAATCTATTTTTAATTCCATAAATCCCCATTAAATCTATATTTTATATAAAAATCTGTAAATTTTTATATAAATCAGTAAAAATCTGTAGATTATTGAAAAAAGTTTTGGCAATTTATTTTTTTAATTTACTTATTTAAATAAATTATTTATAAAACTACTTTTAACCACATAAATCTAAATAAATACCATAAATAGTAAAAAAATTCCAAAAATTCCCAGAACACCTTATACATGTCTAGGAACTTCTCACAAAATTTTGGGATTTTTCCGATTTCGTTTCGGTGGGCTTCTTGCTACCGAAAACTCGCAAAAACGTGAATATTTAATCCAAATCAAAACTCAACCAATGGACTCCAAATTTTCCCAGAACATTCCCCATATGTTCCTTAGTGTCTCTGTAAAACTTGGGGATTTATTGAATTAGGTTGATAATTTTTCTAAAATTCTTTCCGTAAAACAGTTAAAAATTCACCAAAAATCGTTGAAAATTCTAAAAATTCTAAAATTTATGTGGACCTTCCTGACAATACCCTACATCACCACACCAAAGTTCAGCTCAATCCAAGTTACACGGACCAAGTTATAGGCAAAACAATTTTCTGCCAAGCCTAGATTCCGTTTTCGGATCATATACCTAGCGATTCTTCCGATTCCAAGCGTTTATCTTGATCCCACAGGTGTGTGAAGGCTATATTCAGTACCTAGACCTCAAGTACAACCCAAATATGCTAGAACTTAGATCAATCAAGCTTTAATTCATTGTTTTTGGTTAATCGAATAGTTAAGCGATTTTTGTGGAATAAGAGTTGATTAGGTATCACACCCTATTTATTAGTAAGCATGGCAGCCATATAACACTAGGGATTTCATGTGGTGTTCATATTCAGCCCTAAAACTTGTTTAAAACTCCAAAATTCATGGATTAAAAAGCGTTTTTTCGGCTAGAAATCATGTTTAATTAGGAAACCATGCTTAAAACCTTATGGATTTGAGTTAATACCTTTGATTTGAGTTGGTTTATGAAGAAATCAGCTGAGATAAGAGGGGTGTTTGAGCAGATTTTGAGAGAATTTGAAGGATTTTTGTAATAAAAATGAATTAGAAAATGAAAATTAAATAGAAAAAATATATATACATGGGGGGTTGGCGGTTTGGAGGTGGGCCCACTCGGGCCACCTCGTGCTTTTTTTGCGTGACAAAAGATGATGTTTATCTTTGGATAAGTAATTTCGTTTTCGGGTCCTGCGTGCGTTCTCGATGTGATAAAAGAAACACCATTTTTCACGTAGCATTCCTTTATAAATCTGTCTAGAAGGCAATGTTCCTGAGTAGCCGAAACTTCTAACAACACATTCTCTAACGGTAGCAACGTAGTTGATTTCACCTTGATTGAGTCCCCTAACTGCGAGGCATCTTGAATGACTTCCCCGTGATGACCAATTGTTGACCATTAACCGTAGCTTTGATTGTATCACACGAGCGGTTATCCAAAAATCTCGCATATAAGCTTCCGCTATCCGAAGCTCTGTAGATATCGCATAAGCAACTCGTGATCTCCTAAGGAATCGGATAATTTGCAGGTAGTCATCAATTCCACGTAGACCTTCATTTAGAATAGCCACTTGATTATGTTTTGGTATAAACACACATTCAGGAACATGGGATTGCGCCATAGGTGGTTGATTTTGCTGATCAGCCATATCTGAATCTAAACAAATAACAAGGCAAGTTTAGATAGACAAGCAATAAGCTGCAAGTGTTGGAAATGTAAAGTCTGCAATCTATACAAACACTTAGTAAAATTGCAAACAGAACACTCTGTTAGGTTAGAAAAACCTAACACACAAATCCGGAAATCAAACAAGTTCCAAATCTGGAATAATTGTTAGATGATATTAAATCCGGACATATAAAATTTTTTACAAAGAGATTAAGTCTGGATGAAGTAAATTCAGAATTGTTTGAAAAACAATGGTTAAGGCCGAACTTAGTTAAACTAAAAAGTAAGTCCGGACAAATTTGAATTCTAAAACCATTATAAACCCTGAACACTGTAACCGTTTATTAAATTCAGAAGGAAATAGAAAACATAAATCCAGAAACCACTATCTCAGATATATCCGGTCAAATTATTTCAAACCATTAAGTTCGGACACTCTAATTCCTTAGCCTCGTAAACCCGGAATGATAAATCTGAATGTTTGTTTAACACACAAACAAAGTTGGAATCATCCAAGTTCGGACGAAGCTTGTGAAGTCCGTAATACTTCATTGAATAACGAATTTAAACCTTCCAAACTACGGAGAGTTAAATTCGGATTCTCAGAATTCCGGACAAACATTAGATAAAAATTTGTCACTTTATGGATCAAATGTAAAATTAAAAAAAAAAACTCTTCATCTTCTTCATGAAGATGCCTCCTTTTATAATAAAGAACACCAACAATTCAATCATCAATTATTTTATCCAAAAACCCCCAATTTTTGAATCCAAAAACCTAATCCAAACTAAAATTTAAACTAAACGCAATCAATCATCTAAACAAAGCAAATTTTTCTTATTAACATTCAAAACCTTCAAGAACACTAAGTTCTTAAAGATTATTCATAATCCAAGAACACAAACCCAAGAATAAAGAAAATTCAAGCTATTATTATGAAAGGATGATAAAAATGAATGATTTATCAAGAAACATACCTTATGTGCTGAATCCGAACTAAAAAGAAAACATGGAATGATTGAAAAGAACAAGCACTAGAAACAGCGATACGAGAGGGTTTTATGAACTGGGTTTTAGGTGTGATTGTGATTAAAACGAAAGGTATCCTTTTATATTCATGCAAAACCGGAGAGAGTAAACTCGGAACTCTCACATAAACCCAGACACAAACCTATCTATAAGTCCGGATAATATACCATTTACGTAAATCCGACATTCTTAATCAAGTTATAGGTTTGAAAATTTTCAACAAATCAAATCCGGACCTATCCCCTTTAATACAAATACACCTGGAACGACTAAACTACTAACGCTCGAGAAAAGTTTAAGTAATAGACTCATTCCCAACATGTTTTGTTATCCTTGAGGCCCAAAGCACATTTGAAGGCCCAATCAGTTTTAAACAAATTTAATAACTAAGGTCCAAAATGTTATGTTCAAAAAAAAAAAATTTAGACGACTTGGATTTAAGAAATACGATTTCACACATGGTTTGCACATTTTGACAAACTTTGCATGACCAATTTTTTTAAAGACTTATTTAATAAATTACCTCACCAGATTCTTTAACTCGTTTAAAAAATTGTAAACCCCATTAAGTATCGTTAAAAAGATTAAGCCTACACATGGAAACGAGAAATATATTTTTTTTTGGAATTTATCAAACTTTATATTAAAACACACCTTAAATCTTTTTGTGTTTTTTCAATAATGAAGTAAAGGTACATATTTACAGAGAACCGCAATCTAATATTTACATGCAGTGTAATTTTGTGAAGGCATGGGCAAGAAGATCATATCAGCTTATCTGTCAAAATCTATCAAAATTAGTATCCATTTTTCAATATAAGAAAATAGAATGATAATGATAGTTCAAGATGTTTAAAGGTATTGTTGTCCACCTAAGCTTTAGCACGTTTTAGAACACTGTTTTCAAGATATGGCAATTAAGTGTAATAATTACTGGAAATAACTATGTTCCCACCTCAGAATATACTTCCGTATTGAAACTACCAAAAATTACATCTTACAGGTGAATATATCTAACTGTTTTCTATATCCGGCTAAATGCGAGGCCTTGAGAGCTCAGGTTAGTGACACCGCAAAGACAAAAAGATGAAGGCTTGACTTTCAGGTGGTGTACCGAAGGTTTTGGTATCTTCTTCTACTAATTGGCGTAAATTTATACTATGTACACAGTGGTCTCATAGACAAGCAATTGTTCACCCGGTAGTGACAATGTTTAGAACAAATCATCCGCTGATGATTGTTAGGCAAAAAGAAATCCACCTCGGGGGTTTGCGTACAAACGAAGCGCTTAGCAAAGTATTATACGAGGTCTAGGCCAGTGCTGACGCAAAATTCAGAACACCGGTTATAATACCCTAGATAACCATCAGATATAAAGACCTAGTATCTTAGAATTTTGGTAATCTCTCAAACGAAATTACGGTACTATGACCATATATCTGAGAGATGTTACACACAAGTTACATAGTTCATTATCTATATATACCAAAGACAGGTTCTTATCTACGTGTAAAACCTATCGTTATAGCATGTGATGAAGCTGTCAACAGTTTAGGTTAAATTTTAATAAGATACCTTGCAAAAGATCTGACTGCCGATGTACTATCATTTCTTCTCATGTTCTTGGTTTTAATAAAGATGTCCTATAACTAAGTAAGAACTTTTTCGATTTTGATTTAACGAAAAACTATAAGTTGTACAAACTAAAAGTGAAAATAAAGTTTACATGAAGGCTTATGAAACCATCTAATCAGGGTTAATCAATCCGATCATTAGGACTTGATCTTTGAATGTATCCCGATCGAATGTCTTAGTGAAAAGGTCCACATAGTTGTCTAAAGTGTCAACCCTAACTACCTCTATTAAACCTTTTTCACAGTCACGTATAAAATGATGCCTAACATCTATATGTTTGGTGAGTGAATGGTGTACTGGATTACTAGTTATAGAAATAGTCGAATTGTTATCAACCATAATGGGAATTTGTGTAAAATTCAAACCGTAATCCCACAATTGTTGCTGTATCCACAAGACTTGAGCACAACAGCTCGAAGCGGAAATGTACTCTGCTTCACAAGTGGATAACGACACAACAAGTTGCTCCTTGCGCTGCCAGGATATATGAAGACTTCTAAGTAGCCAAGCACCTCCCGAGGTTGATTTCCTATCTATCGGGCAGCCTCCAAAGTCCGCATCTGCGTAGGCTATCAAGTCTAAGCCACCATCGACAGGACACCACAATACTAGCTTCGGCTTGCCTTTAAGATAGCAAAAGATCCTTTTAAAGGCATTTAAATGCGATTCCTTCAGATTAGCTGGATACCTGCCACATAAACATACAGAAAACATTTTATCCGAACGTGAAGTAGTAAGGTACATTAATGAACCCACCGTAGCATGATATACAGAAGGATCCACTTTAGGATCTTTTTCTTTATCGCCCGACAACTTGTAACTAGTGGGCAACGAAGTTTCATAAGGCAAACTGTCTTCCATGTTGAAACGCTTAAGAATCTCGTGAACTTATTTTGTTTTCAAATTAATGTACGTCCATTCATTTCTTGATTCACCTACAATCCAAGAAAGAACGAAGCTCCCCCATTTCACTCATTTCAAAGTTTGGCTTCATAACTGCCTCGAATTCCTGACAAAGCTCTTCATTTGAAGAACCTAAAATAATTTCATCAACGTATATTTGCACTATCAGGAAAACTCCCCTTTTCTTCAAGATGAACAAGGTAGAGTTGATTACGCCACGAGTAAAGCCATTCGCCAGTAAGCGCTTCGAGGGCGTGTCATACCTGGCAGGTGGAGCCTGATGCAGACCATATAAAGCCATATCCAACAAATACACTTTGTTAGTCGATTTTGGAGCTTTAAAACCTGACGGTTGAGATATGTACACCGTTTCATGCAACTTCGCATAAAGGAACACACTTTTGATGTCTAATTGATAGACATTGATGCGCATGTGAGCTGCAAAGGCGAGAAACAAACGGGTCACTTGAATTCGACCTACTGGAGCATTAACATCTGTGTAGTTTATCCTTTCTTCCTGATTGAAACCTTATACAACCAAACGAGCCTTATTTCTGATGACCACTCCTTTATCATCCTTTTAACACTTAAAGACCCATTTAGTATTGACTAGATGCTGGCCTTTCGGAAGATCAACCAGGTTCCAAATCTTGAGTTTATCAAACTGAGCCAACTCCTCCTGTATTGCTTCACATCACGAGATATCTTTCAACGCCATATGGTAATTCTTTGGCTCGATCTAAGAAATGAAACATTCATGTAGACTTAAGCTATATGTCTCTTGTTTTTTAATCTGTAGGAACAGACACTGCATATCGTTTACATTTCTCCTTCGAGTTATCACTCCTCCATTTGAAACTTCGATAATATTTCAACAGGATGATTAATATTAGTCCGAGTGATAGGAACAACCGGAACTTGCAGATTATACCAAGATTTGATAGGATCTCCCCCTCAGCAGATGCACTACCGAACGCTTCTACATAAACCAAATGAAGTATCAGCATTCAAATTTTGAACTACTTTATATTCAGCATCGTAATCGCTTGAATTTGCTTCATCAAGGATTTTAGTGGAAATGATATCATTGAGATTTGATGTGCTGGAAACATTATAACCTGAATTGACTTTGGGAGGGACATTTGTAGGGAGGCTTGTACGCCAACCTGCATCCACTTCATCTTTGTTTATTAGATGTGTATACACCAGCTATATCTCTTCATCTTTTAGATCAGTTATATCAAATGAATCAAACAATTTGTCATACTAGTAACTAGTTTGGGGACTGAACTCAGATGGTGCCGGACCGTAACTCAAAGGAGTTATATCAAAGACCACTTCCACCATTCGTTTCTTGACGTTATAAACACGTTTGTTTGGTGAGCCAAGGTGGTAACCTAGGAAGAAACCTATTTATCCAACCTCACCAAATTTCGGAGTTTCTTTGGTTTACCTTATAACGCATTTAATCCCAAATGGCTGGAAACCAGGCAATTTCGGTTTCTTTTTCTCAAGAAGTTCATAACATGTCTTATCTTCCCTTTTAGCTGTGAGAACACAGTTTAGCACGTAGCAAGTCGTGTTCACAACTTCGGCCCAGAAGAAAACGACCAATCTAGATTCTGAAAGTAAGGTAGGTGCAGCCTCGATAAGGGTTCTGTTTTTCCTTTCAGCAAATCTGTTCCGTTGAGGAACGTATGAAGCGCTGAATTGATGAACTATACCCATATCACGACACAACTCATCCATATTTTGATTTTTAAATTCAGTTCGGTTATAAATTCTTATTCGTTTGAATGCTGGTGAATAATTCTTCTCTAATTATTTAAACAAATCTTTTAATAAACCAAATGTTTGATCTTTTGTTTTTAAGAAGAATACCCACAAATATCTTGAAAAGTCATTAGTGACTACTAAACAGTAAGACATACCACTAATGTTGTTTACTCAGATCGGACTAAACAAGTCCATGTGAAGCAGCTTTAAAGGTTTTTGAATTGAGTTTATGCATTTAGGCTTATGAGGATTTCTTTTAATTTTCCCGTTCTCACATATTCATATTTACTATGCATATTAAAACTACGTAAAGGAACCCCCAACACCAAGTTGTTCCATCTTTTGTAGATGCCCGTGACCCATTCTTCGATGCCCAAGGAAGGACTGATCTTTTGTTGCCTTCGATACAGATTAGCTGGATACCTGGTACATAAACATACAGAAAAAATTATGTCCAAAAGTGAAGTAGTAAGGTACATTAGTGAACCCATCATAGCGCGATATACAGAAGGATCCACTCTAGGATCTTTTTTTATCGCCCGACAACTTGTGATTGGTGGGCAACGGAGTTTCATAAGGCAAATTGTCTACCATGTTGAAACGCTTAAAAATCTAGTGTACGTATTTTGTTGTCAAATGAATGTACGTCCCAATCATTTCTTGATTCACCTACAATCCAAGAAAGAACAATAGCTCCCCCATTGCACTCATTTCAAAGTTTGACTTCATAACTACCTCGAATTCCTGACAAAGGTCTTCATTTCAAGAACCTAAAATAATGTCATCAACGTATATTTTCACTATCAGGATATCTCCCCATTTCTTCAAGATAAACAAGGTAGAGATGATTACGCCATGAGTAAAGCCATTCGCCAGTAAGTGCTTCGAGAGTGTATCGTACCAGGCAGGTGGAGCCTGATGTAGACCATATAAAGCCTTATCCAACAAATACACTTTGTTAGTCAAATCTGGAGCTTTAAAACCTGACGGGTGAGATACATTCACCGTTTCATGCAACTTCGCGTAAAGGAACACACTTTTACGTCTAACTGATAGACTTTGATGCGCATGTGAGATGCAAAGGCGAGAAACAAACAGATCACTTGAAGTTGGCCTACTAGAGCATTAACATATGTGTAGTCTATCCCTTCTTCCTGATTGAAACCTTATACAACCAAATGAGCCTTTTTTCTAATGAGCACTCCTTTATCGTCCTTTTTACACTTTAAGACCCATTTCGTATTGATTATATGCTGGCCTTACGGAAGATCAACTAGGTTCCAAACCTTAAGCTTATCAAACTGAGCCAAATCGTCCTGCATTGCTTCACACCACGAGCAATCTTTCAATGCCATATGGTAATTCTTTGGCTCGATCTAAGAAATGAAACATTCATGTAGACTTAAGCAATATGTCTCTCTCTTTTTTTTAATCTGTATGAACAGACACTGCATATCGTTTACACTTCTACTTTGAGTTATCACTCCTCCACTTGAAACTTCGATAATATTTTCAACTGGATGATTAATATTAGTCCGTGTGATAGGAACAACCGAAACTTGTAGAGTATACCAAGATTTGACAGGATCTCCCCCTCAGCAGATCTGCATAAACCATATGAAGTATCCGCATTCAAATTTGAACTACTTTATTTTCAGCATCGGAATAGCTTGAATTTGCTTCCTCAAGGATTTGAGTGGGAATGATATCGTTCAGATTTGACGTGCTGGAAACATTATAACCTGAGTTGACTTTGGGAGGGACATTTGTAGGGAGGCTTGTACGCCAACCTGCATCCACTTCATCTTTGTTTATTAGATGTGTATACACCAGCTAGATCTCTTCATCTTTTAGATTAGGTATATTAAATGAATCAAACAATTTGTCATACTAGAAACTAGTTTGGGGACCGAACTCAGATGGTGGCGGACCGTAACTCAAAGGAGTTATATCAAAGACCACTTCCACCATTCGTTTCTTGACGTTTTAAACACGTTTGTTTGGTGAGCCAAGGTCGTAACCTAGGAAGAAACCTATTTCTCCAACCTCACCAAATTACGAAGTTTCTTTCGTTCACCTTATAACACACTTAATCCCAAATGGATGGAAACCATGCAATTTCAGTTTCTTTTTCTCAAGAAGTTCATAACATGTCCTATCTTCCCTTTTAATTGTGAGAACACGGTTTAGCACGTAGCAAGACGTGTGCACAGCTTCGGCCCAAAAGAAAACGACAAATCTAGATTCTGAAAGTAAGGTATGTTCAACCGCGATAAGGGTTCTGTTCTACCTTTCAGCAACTCCGTTCCGTTGAGGAACGTATGAAGCATTGAATTGAAGAACTATACCCATATCATGACACAACTCATCCATATTTTGATTTTAAAATTCAGTTTCGTTATAACTTCCTATTCATTTGATTGGCAGTGAGTAATTCTTCTATAATTATTTAAACAAATCCTTTAATACCAAATGTTTGATCTTTTGTTCTTAAGAAGAATGCCCATGAATATCTTGAAAAATCATCAATGGCAACTAAACATTAAGAGATACCACCAATGTTGTTTACATGGATTGGACTAAACAAGTCCATGTGAAGCAGCTTTAATGGTTTTTGGATTGAGTTTATGCATTTAGGCTTATGAGGTTTTCTTTTAATTTCCCCTTTCTCACATATTAACATTTACTATGTATATTAAAACTACGTAAAGGAACCCCCAACACCAAGTTGTTCTTTATCAAATGGTTCATCTTTTGTAGATGCACGTGTGGTGCGCATGAAGCATGATATGATTTTGTTTATATTTTAAGTTCATCGTACTAACACTAAACGCGCACTTGGGCAAGTGCACCTATCGTGAGCGTAGTATAATGTTGGTAAGATACGAAGGTCGTCCAAGGACACAAGAGCTTTTAATACCAGTTTATCCTCAACGTCTAATCGTTACAATTTTTTTGATAAAACTTTTTAAACCTAAATAAATCTAAAATTAAAAAGGTAAATAAAATGAAATAGAGAATCACTTATATCCGACTCCTCTTTATCTTAGTTAAAGTAGTAGGCCCCTCTTTTGAAGGTGACGTTACTCTCTACCCAGTGGTTTGAGTCAGCAGGGATACAATCCCAAAGGGTCAAAATATTGAAAGATAATTAGAAAAGTTATTAATGCGAAAAGTAGTAGGCCCCTTTTTGAAGGTGACATTACCCTCGGCTAAGTGGTTTGAGTGAGCAGGGATACAATCCCAAGAAGCCTATTTAAAGTTATAATAGTAGTTTACATATGAGGGATTCAAGCTATTCGCACCCCCGCCATCCAATACCCGTGGGGCATTGAAGGAGGTCCTAGTAAGCTTGAACCAAGTCCTCGCAGGATCTATAAACTGAACGAGACAAGAACTTTACCAAACCACCCTTCTAACCCCCTTCCAAGTAGTTAACGCACTTTATATAGACCGTTAGGACACGAATGAGCAAATTAATGAAATCATGAAGAAATGGTTAGGAATATTCACTTTCAACATAAGAAACTAGTTATTAAAGTCATTAATACATACCCAATTAAAAAAGTACCGAAATATATTAGAGACTTGTCTTCACCAAGTGATGTAAGAGATTAGCCAAGCATGGCCTTTGTTTGAAAAGAACTCTTACTATCAATCTTGGATCCCGAGACTACTACACACTCTAAAGATGAATGATGGATGATGATGGTGAGTGTTGGTGTTGTAGTGGGGGTGGAATGGTGGCAAAGTGAGAGATAAGTGGTTGCCAAGGGATGCCTTTGAAGTGAACCAAGCACCCCTATTTATAGTCAGAACAGTACCCTGGCCATGGCCCCGTGTCCAGTGGGCACGACCCGTGGTCAGCTTATTCTCTTCCCTCATTAATTGCAACTGTCAGCAGAGGGCCCCACACGACCTCGTCGCTTCCGGGCACGGCCTCATGGTCAACTCTTCGTTATACTATTAAGATTCTACAAATCTTAGATTCTGACCACGCCTCATGGTGATCTGGGCACGACCCCGTGGTGGGCATAGAAGCTTCAACATGCTTTGTATTTAAGTGCAAGGTCTGATCACACCCCATGCCTGGCTGGGCATGACCCCGTCAGCTTCTGTTTCCTTGTTTTCGTCTTTGGGGTGCTGCTGAGTAGTTGGCCATGTCGCGTTATTCCTTCTTCTTGTATTTATGTTGGTTTGGCTGCTTATTTACTTATTTTGTTCATTTAAGCTCATTTGGTCCTGTAAATTCAAAAGGAATAAAGAAACGTGCTTTTTCCAACATTAGTACTAGAAAAAGGTTTTTTATGCCTCATTTGATTGTAATTTTTATGTTGCATTTTATACACATCAAATATCCCCACACTTGAAAGCTTGTCCTCAAGCAAAACTCTTTAAATGTGGCTTACACACCCAAATGGAATAGGTAGAGAAGAAGTTTTGTGGCTTGTCTTGAGTGTCGGTAATCCAAGATCTTTAGTCAATTTTGTTTTTATTTTATTGACAAACTTATTCGTCATGATTTATTTAGAACGTTGTTAAGTAATTTTTTATTTGGGCATAAGATGCCTTTATAAAAAATCTATTTATTTATATACAAGTTCACGTACCTCACGGGAGATCACTGAACATTCGGCCGAAGATGTATTTATGTAATAACACTCGATTCCGCCATGGAACTTACTTCTACCATATGCTTGCCAAGTGATCAAAACTCCTCCTCTTTAACTATAAATCTTCATAAATATCAAGAGGACTTTTGAAAGGGTTTAGTCTTGGGCTAAGGGTAGGTGATTTTTTGGTTAGTAGTTAGTAAAAATCGCGAAAATCATAAAAACTGTCGGTTATCGTAAAAGTTTTTGTTTTTGTGATGTTTATTTAAACTGAGCATATTCAAACAAGATTTCTGAGAAACTTGTTTGGTTATTGCAAGAGCTATTTTTTTGTCACAAGATAACCGAGTTTTTTACTAAAACAAATGGGTTTGAAAGAAAAGGGTTTTAGTGGGTAATGGTTGTTTGTCTTACGGGTTTTTGAAATGAAAATGTTTAGGCTCAAAGGGGTTAACTAGGGGGATTTTTGGTGGGGGAGTAAAAAATAAAAATAAAATAATGGTATTAAATAAAAACGGATTAGTGCTAATGCCACTGGTGTGCATTAAGGGTGATATGATTTTATTAATAGTTATTTTAAGTTCTTTACGCGTTAATCAAGTTTTAAATTTATAAAACACGATATAATACAAACACAATATTATACAAACACTAAACACACACTTGGGCAAGTGCACGTATGGTGAGCATCGTATAGCGTTGGTAAGTTACCCAGGTCTTCCAAGGATACAAGAGCTTTTAATACCGGTTTATCCTCAACGTCTAATCGTTAAATTTTTTTGATAAAACTTTTTAGACCTAAATAAATCTAAAAATAAAAAAGGTAAATAAAATGCAATACAAATAGACAAGATAGAATCACTTGGATCCGACTCCTCTTTAATGTACCCTTTGATGATTTTCGCACTTTCAGATTTTTTAAGAGATTATCTTAGTTAAAGTAGTAGGCCCCTCTTTTGAAGGTGACGTTACCCTCAACCCAGTGGTTTGAGTCAGCATGGATACAATCCCAAAGGGTTGGAATGTTGAAAGATAATTAAATAAGTTATAATGCGAAAAGTAGTAGGCCCCTCTTTTGAAGGTGACATTACCCTCGGCTAAGTGGTTTGAGTCAGCAATGATACAATCCCAAGAAGCCAGTTTAAAGTTATAATAGTAGTTTTCATATAAGAGGTTCAAACTATTTGCACCCCCGTCATCTAATACCCATGGGGCATTGAAGGAGGTCCTCGTTAGTTTGAACCAAGTCCTCGCAGGATCTATACACTGAACGAGAAGAACTTTACCAAATGTCACACCCCAACCGATGGCGGAAACATCGGGGCGCGACACTAGGTGAATCAGATTGCTCGAGAGAATCCATAACAATTATTTACGTGACAATATTTAGATGTTCATTATCCCATACTAACAAACATATAATCCATAAATAAATATTACAAATATTCCATAATCTCTCAAACATGTCCAATTCGGTCTCCCCTAGATTTCTAATACATGAGTTTCCAGAGATAGCCCTAATCCATTTCAGCAAATGTCATCAACCTGCCACATATGTTAAAATAAACGTCAATACAACTAAGTAAAGGTGAGCATACAGGTTTGCATACATAGTAGATACAAAAGCGTTTACCATACGCCACATGACATACGTAAGGGATGTGAACTATGTAACTACTTAGATTCAAGTAAACCAACAAACCGCGAGTGCGAGGCACGCGAACAAGTTTCCATGTCCTAAAGAGAAAATAAATGTGAAATAAAAATGCGAGCCTCTAGCAAGCTATCATGTTAAGGGTGGCGTACTAGCAATCAAGTAATACATACAATTCACCAGATTTCACGTATAGTCATGTATCAGCGGGTTACGAGAAAGCGTTTGAGTTGTGTGATGTGATTTGATATAATAACATATGTGACACCCAAAAGTGCGCTTAAGCGAAAGGGGGGGTTCGAGTATACTCACATTTGGTGGTTTAAGAGGAAGAGACGGGATCTGAGGTGGGTTGAGGAGAGCGCCGGTTCAGCCTGTAAGCGAACAGAAGTGCATCAGTCTTCCGTATTGCTGAAACGGTCGAAACGTGAAGGAGCAGAGGATAAGTTCAGGCGAAGTTGTACCAATTCCTTGGAATTGGTACAAGTTCGGTCGAACTTGACTGTTTGTCTTACTGGGAAGCACAAGTTTGGGTGACCTTGCCTTGTTTTCTTGAGATGTGAACAAGTTTGGGCGAAATTGGCTGATTTTCTTGAGAATTTGACATGTTCGGCCCAAGTTGGTCACTAATCTGGTGACAACTTTGAGCGAAATTACTCTTTTTGGAGCGAACTTGGCTGTTTTGGTCACCATATCGTGCGTTTTTGCATCGTTTGCTGAGGAAATCGAGTGTCCATCCCTCCAACCTTAAGCTACTGAGCAAAACATTGGCTGGAGAGGTCTTTTGGAGCGAGTTTTAGCCACTTTACAGGAACTTGGGCTAATTCGGGCAAACTTGATGGTTCATACAGGTTAGTCCAGCTCGTGCAAGGTGATGACATCGTCCTTATACTTCCGGATCTAAGATCTTGCTTGACAACGCCTCGTTCCACTTCATAGTGAACGAAACATACGTCATTAGTCCATATTTTTGTGTAAAAATCAATGTTTTAAAAGGTTTTACTTAGATCTAACACTTGGTGAGTCGAAATCATAGAGATCTCTAGCTTGGGAGCCGAAACTAAGCCCAAATACACTTGTTTAGTGTTGATCTAAGTGAAAAAGAAGAAGTTTTATAGAAAAAGATGAAGATTTCCATAAACAGAAGAGATTTGATGAAAACGAAGATAATCCTTGTGAAAAATCATAGTATAATGTTGTTGTTTGCATGAAAACGGGCTGATTTTTACATGGAAATCAAGGGTTTTCGGTTTCGGGAGGTTTCGGGAGGTTTCGGGCGAACTTATAGCAAGGAGTGCACGAATGGAGGCGTTGGGTATTTATAGGTGAGGAGAAAGTGGGCTGGTGGAGACCAAGTTTGGCCGAACTTGGCACTAATTCGAGCGAACTTGGCACAAGTTCGGGCGAACTTGGCCAGTTCTGCTGGAATTAGTGCCAGTTCGAGCGAACTTGTTATGTGTGGATGGAAGTTCTCATTTGATCACCATTTGTAGGTCCGTTATACGGATCGTTCGGGCACTAATTGACAAACCTAAGGTAAACGTGCGGAATCCGTTTGCTTAAGCGACATTGGATACACCCATTTGTTTCTATTTAATCACCATTTCATTAATATTCAATGTTACAGATCCTGGAAACACTTAGACATAGCTTCGCCTCCGTGGTGACAAAATCTCTGAATGTTACAAATGAAATAACCAAGGCACCTATTATAGCATAGCAAGTTCGTTGGTAAGAGAACATGTTCGGGCGAACTTGACCTAGTCAAGTTCGGCCGAACTTGACTTCATACACACCATTACCAGCGAACTTGACTTCATACATATACACCAACAGACTCTCCCTTTGATGTTTCCGTAGTCATTGACTTTTAAAATCTTCTAAGTCTTATGATCTTTAGTTCTTGAATAAACTTTAACATCTTGATCTTTATATCCTCTTCCTCTTTCTTAAGCTTTGTCTTGATAAAACTTTTAGTCAACATGCTCCCCCTAGCTTTAAGCTCTCCCCCTTGCTTTAAGCTTTCCGGTATCTTCAATCTTTGCTTTGATCTTTAGGCTTCAAACTCCCCCTAGCTTTGAGCTTTCTGAAATATTTGAACAGTGTTTTATCCAGCTCCTCCTCAAATGATGCTCCGAATCTCTAAGATTTGACGATTAAGAACAATCACACGTATCCACACACAAACAGTTTCTTAACAGTCTCGTTGATCCGGCTCACATTCAACATTATTAGGTTTCCGTGGAAGATATGAGAGAAAATCTTATTGGATTTTTAATATTGAATGCAGAAATGTGAACATACTAAAATGTAATATTTACAGTTTGTATTTTTGTGAGAAAACGTGATAGAGGATCATATCAGTTTTTGAGACATATCACCAGTACCATTGACCTTTTAATGACTTTAAGTTTTAAACTTGTTTACCTAGATTGTCGATATGTTTGTCCACTTAAACTTTAACACATTTCTCAATTGTTCCAAGATATGTTAGTTAGAATTATGAAACTTGACTTAACTACGGTTCCCACTTCTTGAATATACTCCTATATCAAGATTCTCTAGATTTCATCTTACAGGTGAATATAGCGTAATTGATATATGTATCTGGGTTGTGCAAGACCTTGAGAGCTTAGGTTAGTACTACCGTACAGACAAAGAGATAAAGGCTCGACTTTGAGGTGTGTTCCAATTAAGGAATCTTTTAATCACTGCAATTGATTAGATCTTTCGATACTTTTCAAGTTTGCATGCAGTTTGGGGTTTTTAGCATAAAATATTATAGAAGTTCTAGGCTATTGCTTCCGTAAAATCAGAAGAACTTGTATAATACCCCAGTTATCAACTATCTATAAAGACCTCGTATCTCAGAATCAGGCAATCTCTTAAACGAAATTTTGGAGTACTAAGTCCATATATCCAAGATGTGTTAATCCACAAGATTAGGAAGTTGAAAATTTAGTTTATATCCCGAAAACAATTTACTGAACGTATAAAGCCTATCGACACATCCACAGTAAGACTCGTTTATCACTTTTAAACTTTACAAATCCTTAGCATACTGTGAAAGTCCACTGATGTACTATCATTTCCTTTATTCACATAAGTAATCTCATTTTTCATTTTCAATGTTTTTTATATTTTAAGATTTTCTATTGTTTTTGGCTTTTTCAATCATTTTATCTATCTAAAATGATTTCGAAACGATGTTTTTCAATTTTACAAGAATTTTTTATAATTTTTAAATTTTTTTCTCCCCCTAAAATCGAAAACATCTTATTAAAATCGAAAATAAGAATCTTCCATTTTAACCATTTAACGACTTTTTACGAATGTGAACGCGAGACTACCATTTTGTTTGTGTGGAATATCACTCCTGTCTCTTGTCTCTCTGTATGAACAACCACTGCTTCTAAAATGACCTTTGACTTGAATCTTGGTTATCCTGCACATTCAAACAAACTTTAATCAGTTTTGAATTAGAACCCAATCCATTCTGGATTTAGGTTTACCAAAATCATTAACATCTGAAGTAAACAAACATTCACACTCTTTTTTATATTTAAACAGTTTGATAGAAACTTTATTTGAACATTTACTTTCTTTGATTTTTTAACTGTTTGAATTATCAAATTTTTCTCCACTGCTCTATCTTTTGTCCTCAGATTTGTACCTAATGATTCGTTTTACTTGACTGTGAGTAAAATGATTCATTAGAACTTTTATCAGATTTTTTAGACGTATCCGAGGACAAAATCTTTTACAAATACTCTTTAACTTTTTTCCTCTTTTTTCTCAATCTGTCTTTTTGCCCTTGTGATAACTTGACTTTTTGTTCTTTGGGCTTCTCTACAGTTTTCTTATTTTTCTTCTCTGTTTTCTTCTCCTCTGGTATTTTCTCCCCTTGAGATTTAACCGATCTTCTTTTCAGATTAGTCGGACAATCCCTGGAAATATGACCTTTGATTTTACATTTATAGCATCTTCTCGTATCAAATCTCTTTTTCAGGCAGTTAACAGCAATGTGTCCATCAAATCCACAGTTGTAACACACTCTGTTATCGTACCAATCTCCCATCAGACCAAACACCCAAATCAGCACATTGATTTGACGTATAGTAGTCATCTTTCCTGCTTCTTCTGTAAAATTGATTTGACTTTGAAGCACTGTGGTCCGACCTGTACCACTTATTCTCAATTTTTTTGTGAGTTTTTATAATGATTGGATGACCGTATCGATGAGCTTTTATTTTTGTTTTGAAAATTTATAGAATTTTGTTTTTCATGTTGTTTTTGTTCTCCATTCTGCTTAGAAGGTTTTTGTGTTGAGCATTCACCTTTTTCAGCAGATTGTAGAACAGTTTCTTGAAAATTTTCTTTTAGTTTCAAAAATATTTCCTTTCTATCATTTTCATCATCAGTATTATCATCACAATCCTCAATTATGACATCGTCATAATTTGAGACATTGTCACTTATTGGAATTTTCTTTTTATTATTATTGATCGGTTTTAGACATATATGTTCTAACTTTAATGAGAAAGTCACAAATCCTTTCAATAATTTTGCTGAATTAGCAGCTTTATTTATAACAGTCTCAACTTCTTTTTCAAGTTGAGCTATTTTCTCAATATGAGAATTTATTGCTATTCGATTTTCTATATTTAATTTTTCAAAAAAAAATTTATCATTTTTAAACATTTTTATTTCATTTTGAAAATTTACTACCATTTGTAATTTTTCATTTTCTAAAATTTTTATTTTGTTTTCAAAATTCTTTTTATTTTCTTTTAATTTTTTATTTTCTAATGTCAAACTCTCAATCTCATTCAAGAGTTTGGCATTATCTGCCTGATAATTGTCTACATCATAGACCGGGCAGACTGGTTTAGAACTTGAAGACTCATTTGTGGATATACTTGAAACTAGAGCTTCACAGTTCTTAACCACTACACTCTCTTGAAACTTATTCTTTAGAGATGTCCATAATTCTTTCGCAGTCTTGTATTCTGGTAAAAGTATCAGGATGTCTTCCTTAACCGATTGCTGGATAAGATTAATCATTTTCTTTTCAACAAAATAATCATCTTTCTGTTGAGTAGAATATTTGCACTTCTCTAGAATTTTCTGATTCTCATCTTTAGGAACGACATAACCTGTCTCAATCGCAACCCAACTGCGGAAATGCATGGCTTGGACCCAGTTCATGAATTTTTCATTCCAGGCTTCATACTCTTCACATCTCATCAACATTGGCAGTTTCACAGACCCCATTTCGTTTACCAAACTAATCTGTGGTTTAAAACACATGAAAAATGATTAGTAAACAGACAATTTAATAAAAATTTGACATTTTAACCGACAATATTACCGTATTGGTTTGCTAGAAACTTTTAAAATTTTCGGAAAACTGTTTTTACCAGATTAGAGCTTTAAAGTCGTCTCGTCAATACGAATCTAACGATATATAATGTCCAAGACGTTTTTCGGGATTTTCATGCCTTAAAACTGTTTTTACAAGATTAGAGCTTTAAACTGTTTTTTTAGAAACCCATAGACAAGTTCGGGCGAACTTGTAATAGCTTGTGAGACAAGTTCGGGCGAAGTTGTATATTGCTTGACAAGTTCGAGCGAACTTCTGAGACTTTTCAAAAGAACTTACAAGTTTGGGTGAACTTGTAAGATATTCAAGAGATTTTACAAGTTCGGGCGAACTTGTAATAGATTTTCAACAAAATTTAATCAAGTTTGGGGAACTTGATGAAATCTTAATGAAAAGTATGCAAGTTCTAGCGAACTTCTCAAAAATCTTGAAAAATCAATCAAGTTCGGGCGAACTTGATGAAAAGTTATGAATTTTTCAGTCAAGTTCGAGCGAACTTGATGTCAAGTTCGAGCGAACATGAGTTATTCGACATGGTTTTTTGCAATTTTTGACATGAATTCGTTTGTTTTAAGCTCTGATCTTTTCAACGGTTTATCTATTATGGATTTTACGTATTATACTTGAAAATTAGTCCATTTTGTCCGTGAATTGTCTAAGAAAAGTTAAGAATAGAAGAAATGAGTAGAAGATGAGATGTTCTATATATTCAAATTAGGCCGATCCTGCTCGGATACCACTTGTAGGTCCGTTATACGGATCGTTCGGGCACTAATCTGACAAACCTAAGGTAAACGTGCAAAATCCGTTTACTTAGGCGACATTGGATACACTCATTTGTTTCTATTTAATCACCGTTTCATTAATATTCAACGTTAGAGATCCTGGAAACACTTGGACAGAGCTTCGCCTCTGTCAAGACAAAATCTCTGAATGTTACAAATGAAATAACCAAGGCACCTATTTATAGCTTAACAAGTTCGCTGGTGAGAGAATATGTTCGTGCGAACTTGACTTCATACACACCATTACCAACGAACTTGACCTAAATATCACTTAAATACGCGTCGTTTCTAACAGATTAAGCCCTATACACTCAGACACAATACATAATGACGTAGGCAACAAACATATGCACCAACACCATTGATCAAGTTCGGGCGAACTTGGTGTAACCAAGTTCGGCCGAACTTGGCCTGATGGCGAAGTTTCGTTGGTTATTTTCATGTTAGTTGTTCGTTTGCCATTCATTACGTATTAGATAGTTATGTTAAGTGTTTTTATTGGCAAGATAATGCGGTTTTGCGATTCGTGCGGGTGAGAGCGTTGCGATAGCGAGTATAACCATAAATCATAAAACACACATAACACATAAGTAAAATAAAGTAACATAATTAACTGCGATGCGATGTGATGTGATAAGCGATGTCGAAGGCACAAGTGGTTATTGTACAACAATGCACTTAGCTCTTAAAGTAACTCAGTTACTTGTTATTGCATTGAATTAGCCTTTAACAAGCGTTTAGATGTAATATGGTTGTGACAAAATTTATTTAACTAACATAAACCATTCTATTAATCAAATCTCAGATTTACAATGACGGACACAACGAAAGTGACGGAAAAAGATAATGAAGATAATTTACGAGTTGTTACAGTCTCCCCTACTTTAGGAAATTTGTCCAGAAATATAAGTAGTGGCCGTAACAAAGAGACGTGGATATTTAGCTTTCATATAAATTTCCTATTCCCAAGTGAACTCGGCACCGTGTTTGCCTCCCATCGGACTTTCACAATAGGAATGCGAGAGCGTCGAAGTTTGTTGGTCTCCCGGTCCATGATTTCTACTGGCTTTTCCACGAAGTAAGGGTCTCGTTTATTTGCAAATCTTCGAGTGGCACATGAAGATTTTCTTCAGCTAGGCATTTCTTGAGGTTCGAGACATGGAAAGTCGAATGTACGTTGTTAAGTTCTGCCGGTAGTTTGAGTCGAGAGGCCACTTTGCCAATTCTTTCAAGAATCTTAAAGGGACCCACGTATCGTGGCGCTAGTTTCCCTTTCTTTCCAAATCAGATCACTCCCTTCCACGGCGC
This sequence comes from Scalesia atractyloides, assembly GCA_947069175.1. Classification (NCBI taxonomy): domain Eukaryota; kingdom Viridiplantae; phylum Streptophyta; class Magnoliopsida; order Asterales; family Asteraceae; genus Scalesia; species Scalesia atractyloides. Next base: position 39,784,558 of record CAMTDV010000030.1, read on the forward strand.
AACCTTTAAAAGTACATGATCTTCAATTTCGAACTGTAGTGGCTTGCGGCGTTTATAGGCATAACTCTTTTGGCGATTCCGAGCTTTCAAGAGATTTTCTCTGATTTGGAGGATCTTGTCTGTCGTTTCTTATATTAACTCGGGACCAGTGATTTGTGCTTCTCTGATCTCGTGCCATGCAATATGCGATCGAAATTTTCTTCCATACAGTGCCTCAAAAGGAGCCATTTGAATACTAGTATGATAACTATTATTGTACGAGAATTCTATTAAAGGTAAATGCGTATCCCAACTACTACTGAAATCTATGATGCACGCACGAAGCATATCTTCGAGGGTGCAGATTGTGCGCTCAGTCTGACCATCGGTTTGTGGATGAAAAGCGGTACCGAGATTAAGCATAGTTCCGAGAGCGAATTGAAAAGTCTCCCAGAGACGTGAGGTAAAGCGAACGTCGTGGTCAGAGATGACGTCACGAGGCGTCCCGTGTCGACAAATGACTTCGTCGGTATAGATTCTTGCTGATCGGTCGACCTTATAGTCTTCTCGCATAACAATAAAATGAGCGGATTTAGTAAGACGATCAATGATAACCCAAATGCTATCGTGACCAGAGGAGGTGCGAGGGAGTTTCGTAACGAAGTCCATGGCTATGCTCTCCCACTTCCACATCGGAATTTTGGGTTGTTCGAGAAAACCAGAGGGCCTTTGATGTTCGACTTTAAATTTCGAGCAAGTTAAGCACTTTGAGATGTATAAGGCTATATCCTTTTTCATGCCCGACCACCAATAGTTAGGACGAAGGTCCTTGTACATCTTGTCGGCTCCGGGATGAACGGAGTATCGGGATTTATGAGCTTCGGTCATTAGCGATTCTCAGAGATTATCACGGCTAGGAATCCAAATACGATCGAGGTAATAATAAATGCCATTTGGTTTAACTACCAGTTGGGTTTCGGCACCACATTTCATTTCTTCTTGCAGGGTATTCTCATTAAAACAGGCAAACTGGGCGGAGCGAATCAGAATTTCGAGATTGTTCAAAGCTTGAGGGTCACGAACCCTATACACATAGCTTCGTTGACTGAGAGCATCGGCTACGACATTTGCTTAGCTAGGATGGTAGCGTATCTCACAATCGTAGTCGTTGAGAAGTTCAACCCATCTGCGTTGGCGCATGTTCAGTTCTTTTTGATTAAAGGTATGTTGTAAGCTCTTATGGTTGGTGAAGACCGTACACTTGGTACCGTAAAGGTAGGGTCGCCATATCTTTAATGGAAAAACAACTGCACCGAGTTCGAGATCATGGGTCGTGTAGTTCTTCTCATGGATCTTGAGTTGTCGAGATGCATACGCGATAACTTTGTCTCGTTGCACGAGAACACAACCAACACCTAAGTTAGAGGCATCGCAATAAACAACGAAATCGTAATTTCCGCCGGGTAGAGCGAGTACAGGAGCGTTGCATAGCATACACTTGAGTTTTTGAATGGCTTCCTCTTGTTTGGAATCCCAAACAAAAGGCTTGTCCTTATGAGTTAAAGCGGTAAGAGGAACGACGATTTTCGAAAAGTCGGCGATGAATCGACGGTAGTAACCCGCCAATCCAAGAAAAGAACGTATTTCAGATGCATTCTTCGGCGTGATCCAACTCTTTACAACATCTGTCTTTGTAGGGTCGATGTGAATTCCTTGACTGTTAACGATATGACCAAGGAATTGGACTTATTCGAGCCAGAATTCGCACTTAGAGAACATGGCATAGTGGCGATTTCCATGAAGAAGCTCGAGAGCTAAACAAAGATGTCGCGAGTGTTCGGCCCTCGACTTCGAGTAAATAAGGATGTCATCGATAAACACAATGACAAAACCATCCAAGAAGGCTTTACACACACGGTTCATCAAATCCATGAAGACCGCGAGTGCGTTTGTGAGACCAAAAGGCATGACCACGAATTCAAAATGGCCATAACGAGTATGAAAGGAGGTTTTCGGAATATCTTCTTCTAACACGCGTAACTGATGATAACCGAAATGTAGATCGATCTTAGAGAAACAAGTAGCACCTTGAAGCTGATCAAAGAAATCACCGATTCGAGGAAGAGGGTAGCGGTTCTTTATCGTGAGTTTGTTATGTTCACGACAATCAATGCACATTCAGAACGTCCCATCTTTCTTTTTCATAAAAAGAACGGGTGCGCCCCATGGTGAAGTACTCGGGCGTATAAAGCATTAATCAAGAAGCTCTTGAAGTTGGCTAGATAGATCGCGCATTTCGGATGGTGCGAGGCGGTAGGGAGCTTTAGCAGCAGGAGTAGCACCGGGAATTAAATCGATACGGAACTCGACATCACGAGTAGGGGTAAACAAGGTAAATCATCAGGGAAAACCTTAGGAAATTCACAAACAACGGGTACGTCTTTAAAGGTTTTCTTTTCTTTCTTCGGGTTCACGATGTGGGCTAGGAATGCAATGCATTGCTTGCGCAAATGCTTGCTCGCTTTGCTACATGACATAAACATCAACTTCTTTGAGGGAGTTTTGCCATAGACATGTAGTTGATCACCGTTAGGAAGGGGAAAACAAATCATTTTGTCGAAACAAACAACTTCAGCACGATTTTCACGAAGAAAATCCATGCCTACTATGATATCGAAGCTACCTAATTGCATAGGTATGAGATGGATCGGGAAGATATGGTTGTTGAGATCGAGAGTACAACCACGTAAGACGTATTTAATGGTAACGGTTCTTCCAGTGGCGACTTCAACATTGAAAGTCTTTGGGAGTTTAGTGTGTTTACATTTTAAAAGCTTTTCGAATTCTAAAGATACAAAACAGTTATCGGCACCAATATCAAATAAACAGGAAGCATAAAGACCATTAACAAGGAATGTACCATTGACAACATTGTTGTCGTTCTGAGCCTAGTGATGATTAAGATTGAAGGCTCTTCCACGCGCAGCCTGTGGTTGCTGCTGCTGTGGTGGCTGTGGTGGATGCTGCTGAGGCTGTGGCTGAGGCTGCTGTTCTTGCTTCACGGCTTTGTTTGGGCAGACAATGCTAAAGTGGTTTGGATCACCACAAGTGTAGCATGCATGTGCTTTTGGACTGTGCTTGCTGCTGGGGATGCTGCTGATTGGTTTGAGGAATACGAGGTGGAGCTGGTAGTGTTGCTGGTGCTTGAGGAGCTGGCTGACGAGGACCAGTACGGCAGCTGACAATGAAATGGCCGTAGATATTGCAGTTGGTACAGAAATGGCAATTGCCTCCAACTGGGTGATGATAGGTACACTTTGAACATAGCGGGTGAGGACCTGTGTACGAACGTTTTGAAGGTGATGCGTTTGGTGTAGCAGCTTGAAACGGCTGAGAGTACAACATGCAACAGCTGCACAGTTCTTGCTTGGGTTCCCTCTTTTGCGACCTCAGCGATTTGACTTTGATTCTTGAGACGGCTCGGTAGTAGCACTCGGCTTGGTGGTAGCTTGATTCGCGACTTTGCTGTGGCTCTTGAAGTATCCAGCCTGGACACGCTTGTCATTAATTTCGGCTGCAAGCTGAAAAGTCTCCTCGATAGTAGTAGTACGCGCTGCTTGGACGAAATCAGCAACGCAGTCAGGTAGAGCACGAAGATACTTTTTGATTGCTTTTTCAGTGGTGTCCACCTAACCGGGACAAATGATACTTAGCTGCTTGAAACGGGCAGTGAGGCCTGCATTGTCGGGCCCATCTTTCATGATATCCCAAAATTCGTTCTCCAGTTTCTGAATTTCGTGGGGAGGACATAATTCTTTTACCATAACTGCCTTGAGTTCCTCCGACGTGAGCCCGTAAGCCTCATCGTTTCCGCACCTGTTGCGCTCTGCGGTCCACCAATCAAGTGCCCTTGATTGGAACACACCGGTAGCATTGATGGTGCAGATATTGTCGGGGCATCCGCTCTGGCGGAAGGTGACCTCATTGGAGTCGAACCAGTGAAACATCGCACTCAGTCCGCCTGTGCCAGTGAAAGTGAGAGGTCCGCATGCTTTGAATTGTTGGAAGCTGAACGAGGTCTTTGGCGTGTCAGTTTTAGAATCAACCGATGAGTGGCTGCTAACAGCTTGGATTTCGCTAATAATCTGGGGGATGACCTTGGCCATTTGCTTGGCCACTAGCGAGGCGATGCGCTTTTTAGCATTGTTGCGCTGGATGTTCCTCTTAGTGTGAAATCCCATGGAAGACATCTACATGAAGGATTTGATTGAGTGAGATTTGATTATAATAGGTTTATGTTCAAAAGTTTAGCGTTTCATTACTATTATTATTATTATTCAAATAAGGCACAAAGCACATAAGCACGTATCCACGTAAACACATAAGCATAAAAGCACATAATCACGTAGGCACATAATCACATAAGTACATATTTTGCACGCATTCATCTTCAATCTAAATCATGCGTAGTGCGTACGAGATGCGAGATATAAGCGTAATAAGTGAGTAAGGCTGCGTATGAGGACATTCACGTAGGAGAGTTGAGCATTTTAGTTTGGTTTATGATTAATTAGCGTTTTAGATTTCTTGGGCTGTGCGAGTAGTGTATATATCGATAGAGCGTAAAAGCGATAAATCGAGAAATCGATAAAGCAAGAAATCAATAAAATCCATAAATTCAAACACATAAATAATATAAAACTCGATGATGCATAAAATCGGCGATTGCATGCTTAAATCAATTTGGAGTGTCCTGGGTTTTGAGACAGCGACTACCCAAAGTGTTTCGAGAATTCTCTGAGTTCGGGCACACGATTTGGCCTAATAGACAAATTCTCTCGCCATACAACGGTTAACGGCATTTATACTTCCAGTTACATCATGTTCCGAGTCATCGAAATAATCGAGACTTTGGTGAGATTGAAAATCGAGGAGTGGAACTAGTTATTAAGATGCGGGTTTCACCCCTAACTTAACAACTTCATTCCTAGTTATGGTTATGCACACCGATCAAATCGGGAATTCCACTAAATAGAAATGGAGAATTTCGTCGAGGTTTGGATATCACTCCTAAGTCAACGAAGGTCTCTCGTGCGATAGTGGATGCGTGGAGGGAATGATCTTATTGAGAGTTCTTGGTTCTCACACCTAATCTCGACTTGATCACTCGTTTTGTGTGATACGAGCGTTCTTCAAATGTATTGTGGTAGCTTTAGAAAAAACATACGTAGTTTAGAATTCCGTTTCGAAGGTATTTGATCAAGTTCGGGCGAAGTTGACCAACTTCGAGCGAACTTGTTGTGTGTCTTGGGGGGGGGGGTACTGAGCAACTTCGGGCGAACTTGGTCAAGTTCCAGCGAACTTGGTCAAGTTCGAGCGAACTTGGCCAATTTCGAGCGAACTTGGCCCAACTTCTTGCGAACTTGTCACTTCGTATAAGTTTCGGGCGTTTAATCGATGCGTAACAGTTTGGTTTGGTGTCCAAACTATAGACAAGGTCAAACATGGCAGTTCTACCTAATTTTCCCTATAGTTATGGCTCTGATACCAATCTGTCACACCCCAACCGATGGCGGAAACATCCGGGCGTGGCACTAGGCGAATCAGATTGCTCGACAGAATCCGTAACAACTATTTATGCGACAATATTTAGACGTTCATTATCCCATACTAACAAACATATAATCCATGAATAATTATTACAAATATTCCATAATCTCTCAAACATGTCCAATTCGGTCTCCCCTAGATTTCTAATACATGAGTTTCTAGAGATAGCCCTAATGCATTTCAGCAAATGTCATCAACCTGCCACATATGTTAAAATAAATGTCAATACAATTAAGCAAAGGTGAGCATATAGGTTTGCATACGTAGTAGATACAAAAGCGTTTAGCATACATCGCATGACATACGTAAGGGATGTGAACTATGTAACTACTTAGATTCAATTAAAACGACAAACCGCGAGAGCGAGGCACGCGAACAAGTGTCCACGTCCTAAAGAGAAAATAAATGCGAAATAAAAATGCGAGTCTTAACAACCCCGGGCCTCTGGGTGGCGGGTCAACCTCTAGCAAGCTATCATTTTAAGGGTGGCGTAATAGCAATCAAGTAATACATACAATTCAGCAGATTTCACGTATAATAATGTATCAGCGGGTTGCGAGTAAGCGTTTGAGTTGTGTGATGTGATTTGATATAATAACATATGTGACACCTAAAAGTGCGTTTAAGCGAAAAGGGGGGTTCAAGTATACTCACAGTTGATGCGTTAAGAGGAAGAGACGGAATCTGAGGTGGGTTGAGGAGAGCGCTGGTTCATCCTGTAAGCGAACAGAAGTGCATCTGTCTTCCGAATTGCTGAAACGGTCGAAACGTGAAACATCAGAGGACAAGTTCGAACGAAGTTGTACCAATTCCTTGGAGTTAGTACAAGTTCGGGCGAACTTGACTGTTTGTCTTACTGGGAAGCACAAGTTCGGGCGAACTTGTCTAGTTTCCTGAGAAACTGGACAAAGTTCAGGCGAACTTGCCTTGTTTTCTTGAGATGTGAACAAGTTCGGGCAAACTTGGCTGATTTTCTTGAGAATGTGACATGTTCGGCCCAAGTTGGTCACCAATCTGGTGACAACTTCGAGCGAACTTGCTCTTTTTGGAGCGAACTTGGCTATTTTTTTCACCAAATCGTGCGTTTTCACGTCTTTTGCTGAGGAAATCGAGTGTCCATCCCTCCAACCTTAAGCTATTGAGAAAAACATAGGCTGGAGAGGTCTTTTCGAGCGAGTTTTAGCCACTTTACATGAACTCGGGCTAATTCAGGCGAACGTGATGGTTCGTACGGGTTAGTCCAGTTCGTGCAAGCTGACGACATCGTCCTTGTGTTTTCGGATCTGAGATCTTGCTTGAAAACGCCTCGTTCCACTTCATAGTGAACGAAACATACGTCATTAGTCCGTATTTTTGTGTAAAAATCGATGTTTTAAAAGGTTTTACTTAGATCTAACACTTGGTGAGTCGAAATCATAGAGATCTCTAGCTTGGGAGCCGAAGCTAAGCCCAAATACACTCGTTTAGTGTAGATCTAAGTGAAAAAGAAGAAGTTTTATAGAAAAAGATGAATAATTTCATAAACAGAAGAAATTTGATGAAAACGAAGGTAACCCTTGTGCAAAATCGTAGTAAAATGTTGTTGTTTGCATGAAAACGGGTTGCTTCTTACTTGGAAATCAAGCCTTTTCAGTTTCGAGTGGTTTCAGGCAAAATGCAACAAGGAGTGCACGAATGGAGGCGTTGGGTATTTATAGGTGAGGAGAAAGTGTGCTGGTGATGACCAAGTTCGGCCGAACTTGGCACTAATTCTAGCGAACTTGGCACATGTTCGGGCGAACTTGGCCAGTTCGGGCGAACTTAGCCAGCTCTACTGGAATTAGTTCAAGTTCGAGCGAACTTGCTGTGTGTGGAGGGAAATTCTCATTTGATCACCATTGATTAAGTTCGGGCAAACTTGGTGTAACCAAGTTCGGGCGAACTTTGTGTAACCAAGTTCGGCCGAAGTTGACCTGATGGCTAAGTTTCCTTGGTTATTATCGTGTTAGGTGTTCGTTTGGCGATTTGGTTCGTATTAGATAGTTATGTTACGTGTTTTAAGTGGCAAGATAATGCGGTTTAGCGATTTGTGCGGGTGAGAACGTTGCGATAGCGAGTATAACCATAAATCATAAAACACACATAACACATAAGTAACACAAAATAACATAATTAACTGCGATGCAATGTGATGTGATAAGCGATGCCGAAGGCACAAGTGGTTATTGTACAACAACGCACTCGGCTCTTAAAGTAACTCAGTTACCTGTGATTGCGTTGTATTAGTATTTAACAAGCGTTTAGATGTAATATGGTTTTAACTAACATAAACCATTATATTAATTAAATCTCGGATTTACAAGTGATGTAATATATTAGAGACTTGTCTTCACCAAGTGATGTAAGAGATTAGCCAAGGATGGCCTTTTTTTGAAAAGAACTCTTACTATCAATCTTGGATCCCAAGAATACTACACACTCAAAAGATGAATGATGGATGATGATGGTGGGTGTTGGTGTTGTAGTGGTGGTGGAATGGTGGCAAAGTGAGAGAGAAGTGGTTTGCCAAGGATGCCTTTGAAGTGAACCAAGCACCCCTATTTATAGTCAGAACAGTGCCCCGGCCACGGCCCCGTGTCCAGTGGGCACGACCCGTGGCCAGCTTCTTCTCTTCCTTCATTAATTGCAGCTGTTAGCAGAGGGCCCCACACGACCTCGTGTCTCCTCGGCACAGCCCCGTGGTCACCTCTTCGTTTACAATCAAGATTCTACAAATCTGAGAGTTGACCATGGCCCATGGTGAGCTGGGCATGGCCTCGTGGTGGGTTTAAAAGCTTATGAAGGCTTTGTCTTTAAGTGCATAAGCTGACCATGCCCCATGCCTGGCTGGGCACGGCCCCGTGGTCATCTTCTATTTTCTTGTTTTTGTCTTTGGGTTGTTGCTTGAGGGGTCGGCCATGCCACGTTATTCCTTATTTGTGTATTTATGTTGGTTTTGGCTGCTTATTTGCTTCTTTTGTTGTTTTAAGCTCATTTGGTCCTGTAATTTCAAAAGTAACAAAGAAATATGCTTTTTCCAACATTAGTACTGAAAAGGGGTTAGTTTTATGCCTTTTTTGATGTAATTTATATGTTGCATTTCGTACACATCAAATATCCCCACTCTTGAATATTTTCTTGTCCTCAAGCAAAACTCTTTAAATATGGCTGACTCACCCAAATGGATTAGGTAGAGAAGAAGTTTTGTGGCTTGTCTTTGAGTGTCGGGAATCCAATATCTTTTATTATGCTTTTTGTTTTTATTTACAATCCTATTCGTCATGATTTCTTTAGAACATTATTAAGAAAAATTATTTATTCGGGCAAAACACGCCTTTTTAAAATTCTATTTATTTATATACAAGTTCACATACCTCATAAGAGATCACTCAACACTCGGCCGAAGATGTACTTTTGTGATAACACTTGATTCTGGTATGGAACTTATTTCTACCATAAGGTTGCCAAGCGATCAAACCTCCTCCTTTTTAACAGTGAGCCTTTGTAGATATCAAGAGGACTTTGGGAAAGGGTTAGGCTTGGGCTAAGGGTAGGTGGTAGTAGTTAATAAAGTGGCGAAAAGTGTAAAAAGCATCGATTGTGGTAAAACTTTTTGTTTTTATGACATTTATTTAACTAAATTCTTTCAAACAAGATTTTTAAAGAACTTGTTTGGTTATTGCAAGAACTATGTTTTTCTTTCATTTTTTTTTTCATCAAAAGATAACCGAGCTTTTTACTAAAACAAATGGGTTTGAAAGAAAAAGGTTTTGGTGAGTAATGGTTGTTTATTTTGTGGGTTTTTGAACCGAAAAGGTTTAGGCTCAAAAGGGGTTAACTAGGGGGATTAATGGTAGGAGAGGAAAGAAGAAGAAAAATAATGATGTTGAATGAAAAATGGGTTAGTCCTAATGCCTCTATCATTTTCTTACATGGGTTTAAGTTGGTAAGGACCGAGAATGTATCGTCTTGGCAAGTTCTAGAGGCGTAAGAACCAAGCGGCTATTCACACAAGAAAAGAAATGAGCATTTTAGTTTAAAGATGAATGCATGTATGCTCAATAAATGCTTGAAAACTCACATATTGTGGAAATGAGTTTATAGTGTAAACAAGTATATATAATCAAATTTAAAAAAAATAGTAATGCCCCTATTTAATTTTCTTGTTAGGTTCTTTTTATCACGACCCTATCGGTTGTAATTTTGTAAAAACATAATCTTTTTAGATATTGTCGTTCCCAATTTAAACTAAGACAAGAAAAATAAATAAAATTTTGAAAAGATTTGGGGTGATTAGCGGTTCCAATGGAGTTTTGTGTAAGGCTTGTTATTAGGACTTGCAAAATTCGAGATTTTAGCTTCCCCCCACACTTAAATTACACATTGTTCTCAATGTGCTCCAGAAATAAGTTTTTCGGTTGATTCGAATGCATAAAAGTGCGTTTAAAAACAAGATTTTATGATACTGGGCATCTAGTCACGGCCCTGTGCTTGCTGACCATAGCCCCATGGTCAGATTCCTAGTATTGAAATTTACAGAAAGCTGACCACGGGGTGTGCCTGGTGGCCACGACCACAGACAAACAGCTGGTCAGTGAGCTGGACATGAGGGCGTGGTCATTGGCCACGACCCTGTGGTGACAGTCTGCAAATGTTGATTTTCAAGTTTCTTGCTTTTCCGTCTAGTTTCTGGGCTTATATGGCATTAATGTTTAGTGCATTTAAGCCTCTTGTACTTGTTTTTTACCATTATCACACCACACAAAGCATCATACCATACCAAATCCTAGATTACGATTATTTTAGATCCATCACGATAACAAACATAAAAGAAAGTGCAGAAAACATAAGTTTTTCAAGAGAGTAAATTGTTTAAATCTTGGCACGCAGGCCGGCAAATTGTTCATGGAGGGAAGAGAGTTAACCTAAAGCTGCAACTATCACCACTGCACCACCGTTATTGTCACCACCTATTCCACGTCCTCGTCCTCGTCGTCTTCGTCCTCATCACGATACACCATATGTCCCCGGATATATGTGATATCCTCTTGCATAGTGGCGATGGAACGTTCCACCGCTCCAATTCGGGTGTTGGCGTTGTCGGCCATGTTGTAGGTGTTTTGAGTGCATAGTAGGTTTTCCTGCAAAAGGTCGGTCAAACTTTGAAAATTAGGAAAACTGGCTCCTTGAGAGGAGGAACCCGTTTGGTAGTCGTGGTATTTTGGAGGAGGACGGTTGGGGTCGTCTTGGAGGGCTAGGACTTCATCCTGGCCCCACGTGTTTACTTGGGCATTCCGGAAGCGGACAGTCCCGTCATCCATGTCTTGGATGAATCCCATTGCCCGACATTGGGCTAGGTCGACCTTCTTGGACTTCACACCTTGGGTGAAAGATTTCAGGATGTGGTGGACATAATTTTTGAACAATTTATACAACCCCCCCCCCCCCCCCGAAAAAGATTGGCATGGGAGGAGAGGCTATTTGGTTTTGATACATGTCCTTGAGGAGCAAGTAGGTGACATCAAGGGATAGACGGTCATGGATGCAGTAGAGGCAGGTGAGGTCACGGAGGTTCACCACACAAGAGATATCACACCGCTGACTAAGGGAGTTGCTTAGGACCAGGTGAATGTAGTGTAACACCCCAAAAACGTTGCAGAGGAAATACAAACGTAATGGTGACGGAAGTTGGTGCCCATAAATATCTTAGTGGACAAAGCATCGTTAAATTTGGACATTTAACTTAACTAAAACATAGTTTATAAGTTTAAACATAAACCACAACCATAATGTAGTTAAGTTGTCTTGATCCTTATGGATCTTAATACAGTCAGTCTCAAATAAGTTTTTAAGCCGAACTCATGTACCTGAAGAACACATTAAAATCAAGTGTCAACACAAAGGAGGGTGAGTTCACGTATTCAAATTTAAAACAATTTGATCCAAGGAAAACTTTCAAATTATGTATTTAATTATTAAAACATCCATATAATATTATGAAAGCCACTTTCATTTCCTTATAAAAAGTCAAGGGTCAGGCATCGCAAGCGTTTTCCTAAACCTTCGACGCACATCATCTTCCCAAGTTTTCCATATTAAATTGATAGCATCAAGTGTTCAACCTCGTATGTTTGCAAGACAATACGAACTACATATTAACTCTTAAGGACATAATCAACGCTAGACAATAACAAAATATAAATTCGTCGCTTGACTTGACTCGGAGCTACCGGTCGCGACCAGGTGATCAACCCGATAGATCTATCAACAATTCCACGCATATCGATATTAATGATTAACTGGCTAGTTTCACGCTATGTGCCCGCAATGGGTCACCCAAGGTGCCAACCTTATGAAAAATATATATATCCTACTAAAATGATAAATTTAATATATAACGAGGTGTACGAATTTCCACGAAATCCCCACCGAAACGTAAACCATACCCGGTACTTACTCTCTTGAGACCGAGCGAATTCACTATAACTTTAGATTTAAGCAATTTTAAATCTACACAGTCGTTTTCTCTTAAACACCGTAATAACACCCGTTTCTCCCCGAAAAATATATTCACATTTATCCAAAAATCCGTTTCTCCCCAAAACATATTTATATCAAAACCATATATTTTCCATGAAAATATATATGTAGTTTAATCAAAGGTATATATGTCGGGGTGTGACAATATACTTATCCTTTTAAGGTGTGTTCTTCCCCCAAAACAGTTATAAAAACAATAAAAAGAAGGGTTTAGTGACACTCACCTTTGGGTGTGTATTATAAATAGCGCAATCCCACAATTGTTTCTACACGTCCTAATATACGTAGGAACGATTTATCAAACAATATATCACAATATTCCTAAGTTTCTCCAAATCTTGAAATTTTCACATAACATTGAGATTTTCTCGAAAAGTCATTATTTTTTATTATGTTGGCACTTTAATATATATGAGTTCATATATATATATATATATATACATATATATATATATTAAGATTTTACGACTTGAACGATTTTATTGGTGACCCTTAATATGTTATATCCGTTAACACTTTCGTTTAAACGTACTATATATGTACCATTTGCGTGTCGTAATATATATACATAAGCGTACACTAATATTCAATATCACAATACGCGAAAACTCCTTAACTTATGTATTTTATCATTTTTAAAGCATGCATACATGAAATAACTTAATAAGTTAAACTATGTATCAATTTTCACGCTCGACAAATAAGTTACACATTTAACGCGATTTCACTGATTTTACCGCTTTAAACACACAAGTGTACATGCATAGTCTAAATTACGCTATCATGCCAAAACTTAACATATCATCATATGCACATATTTAAATCACATAACACTTTTAAACACATGAGGTTCACCTATGAACAACCCATTCTAGTGCACATTGAAAATGCATATTTTAGTGATTCGGTAACGTTTTCGGGCGTCGAAAGTCACGTATGACTAACCAAACACCAAGTAAACTTAATATAAGTTCAATTAATTATATTTATATAAAAATATCAGTTTACTTACTGATCTAAAAGAGTTTTATACAAATCTCTTAAAAAGGCGATTTTTACCGTTTTTATCGCATAGTTTTGTATCAAACGTTATCATAACCATCCCAAATCGAAACGATTTGATATTTTAACGTAATGCATGTTATTTACTGTATAAAATGATGGTTATACTCATGATAGTGCAGATCTCACATATGACACATAAATCACATCATTTCATCCGTTTAACAACTTTCTAAGCCTCGGGTACAACTTGTAAAGCTAGTAAACATATGAAAAAGTTTCATTCCATTATAACACACTAAATAATATTACTTTTAGTGTTTATAATCTGATTTATACCATTTTTATCATACCATGTCATTTTCATCATTTCATGATCATTTTAACAGCATATATGCTTACGTACAAGCAACTAATGCATCCATATCATGTCATCAACATTCCTCATGAACTTAAATACATCTACACATACATTTAATTCATATTCATATATTCCAAAACATATTCATCACATCATTGTCATATCGTTGCTTGCATAAATCTTTTACATTTATGAACATCCACACAAAAATCCACATGTTCATGTATACATATATATATATACACGACACACATATTCACACACATATACTTACAAGATTTCACTTTTCACATATTCATCTTCTATCATATAAACCTTTTTATAAAACCTTTCCATCATGCATGCATCAACTTTCAAGAATCATTACATTCAACAATCAACCAAAATCAAAACACAACCACTAACATACATATACATACACTCACGACCATATATAGACACACACATACTTCCATTTTTATTTTGATTAAAACCCATTTGTTATTTGTTTTCAAGTTTTGTGAAGAACTCCAAGTTTATGAGAAACCTTTCATCATCATCTTCACTAAGAATCAAGAATATGGTTTTAAAAGTAAGTTTTATACCTTCAAGATTTTTGGTGGGTTTTGACGAAATGTGATGATATGGAGCTTGTTCTTCATTGAAATCACTCTTGGATCTTCAAACACTTTTGAAAACACCTTGGAATGGACTTGATCTTCAAAAACAAGGTTTAAAATTTGAAAAAAGGAAGGAATGGAGGTGGTTACGGTTGTGTGAGAAAGAGAAGAAGAATTTGTGAAAATGATCTTGAAAATTGTTATTGTAAGGAGTGTTCTGCAAAAAAAATGATTTAAACTTTCTCTTACCTTAACACATGTCATATTTAAAAAAGAGGCAAGATGGTGGCACATTAGCCGCCACCTACACCCCACACACACATATATACATGCATTCATACATATACGTATATTATATATTAGATAATACATGTATTTAAGTGGTTACCGGGTATTTTATCTAGCGTTTTAATCCCGTTTTATGGCGTTTTAAAATATTTTTATCACTCTATAAAAATAAACTCACCATAATATTAGTGATCAACATTTTATCTTTCTGGACCGGCTACGTTGTCGGTATTTGGTAGTATGCGCGCTGTGTTGCTCAATAAGCACTTAAACACGAAAAATAGAGTTTCTAAGAGTTTTAATTTATTTTTATCATTCTATTAGATAAACTCGCCAATTTATTAGTGAAATAGTTATTAGTTGCCGTGACTGGCTGTGCTGACAGTATTTTGTCAAATACGCGCAGTATCGCGCAGTACGCACTTAAACTCAAAAAGTAGAGTTTCTTTGTGTTTTAAATTATTTTTCCTCACGAATATGATTAAATATATTATTTTAATCATAATGGACTATTTTTAGAATTTTAACACTAATCGGGCGACCACCGACATAGTTTCGTATTTTAACCGTTACGGGATAAGCGTTTATCTTAAAGTTGTCAACTTAATTTCTAATAAATTTTAAATTTAATAACACATCAAATAACATTAAATAACATCAAATTCTTTCAATAAAATTTTGCCTTTTTATTTTCATAAGACATGTCACGTTACTACTTGCTCAAAATAACCGGGTGTCACAATCTCCCCCTTTTTAAGGAACTTTGTCCCCGAAATTCTTACACTACAGGTTTCGTATTCGTAGTAGATTTAAAGAAATGCGGATATTTCCGTTGCATCTGATCCTGTCATTCCCATGGGAACTCGGGTCCATGTTTGGAATTCCAGCGAACTTTGACCAACTTAATCCGACTCCTCCTAAGCTTCTGAATCTACTCATCCAGAACTTTACCGGTTCTTCGATAAATCTCAGTTTATCGTCTACTTGAACCTCATCAGGGGGTATGATTAGTGTCCCATCTGACAAACACTTTCTCAGGTTGGAAACATGAAACACGTCATGAACTCCATTCAATTCCTGTGGCAGCTTGAGCCTATACGTGGCTGATCCAACTCGAGAGAGGCCTTTGAAAGGACCTATATAACGTGGGCTAAGCTTCCCCCCTTTCCCAAATCTAACAACACCTTTCCAAGGTGACACCTTCAGCAGAACACGATCTCCGACTTGAAACTGTAACGGTTTCCTTCGGTTGTCTGCGTAACTCTTCTGTCGATCGGCAGCGGCTATCAACCTTTCTTTGATCTGGACAACCTTGTCGGTGGTTTCCTGGATAAGCTCAGGTCCAGTTAGTTGGCTTTGGCCAAACGGAGAGGCTTTGATACTAGCGTGGTAACTATTGTTGTAAGAAAATTCAGCTTATGGTAGATGAGTATTCCAACTTCCACTCAAATCAATCACACAAGCTCTCAACATATCCTCTAACGTCTGAATGGTTCTCTCACTCTGACCGTCCGTTTGAGGATGATACGCTGTACTCATGTCCAAACGAGAACCAAGCAACTCGTGAAGAGATCACCAAAATCTGGAGTCAAATCGTCCATCTCTATCAGAGATAATTGACACAGGAACTCTATGTCGGGCTACAATCTCGTTGAGGTACAACTGCGATATGTTTTCCGTCTTTTCTGTTTCCTTAGTGGGCAAGAAATGAGCAGACTTCGTCAATCGATCCACAATTACCCATATGGTGTCATGTCCACATGACGTACGGGGTAATTTGGTGATAAAGTCCATAGCAAGATGCTCCCACTTCCATTTAGGAATCTCTGGTTGCTGCAGAAGCCTAGGCGGCTTCTGATGCTCAGCCTTAACCTTCGAGCACGTCAAACGTTTACTCACATATACCGTAATATCTTTCTTCATATCCGGCCACCAATACAATTCCTTGATGTCCTGATACATCTTGGTAGAACCTGGGTGAATTAAATATCTGGACTTATGAGCCTCGTTCATAACCAGTTCACGTAGGTTACCTCTGAGCGGAACCCAGATCCGGTTCATGAAGTACATCACTTCATCCGCTTTTGGTATCAGTTCACATTCCAAACCTCCCAAGCCTTCTCTACTCAAAGTCTCATCTCTCAAAGCTTCTCGCTGTGCATTGTGAATTCGATCGGTCAAATTCGTCTGTATGGTTAAACCCAAAGCACGAACACGCAAAGGCTTTTCTCGCTCTTTCCTACTGAGCGCATCAACAACAACATTGGCTTCCCATGGGTGATAGCGAATATCACACTCATAATCATTGAGTAATTCCACCCATCGTCGTTGCCTCATGTTGAGTTACTTCTTATCAAATATATGCTGGAGACTCTTATGGTCTGTGTAAATCGTACACTTCGTGCCATACAAATAATGTCTCCAAATCTTTAAGGCAAACACAATAGCTCCTAACTCCAAATCATGAGTCGTGTAGTTCTTTTCATGCACTTTCAACTATATGGATGCATAGGCTATCACTTTCTCCTTCTGCATAAGCACGCAACCAAGGCCCAAATGTGACGCATCGCAGTATACGACAAAACCATCATTTCCCTTAGGCAGGGAAAGAATAGGTGCACTACATAACTTCTCCTTCAACATTCGAAAAGCTTTCTCCTGCTTCTCTGTCAAATCAAACTTCTTGTCATTTTGGGTTAATAGCGTCAATGGCTGCGCTATTCTGTAAAAATCTCAATGAATCTTCTGTAATACCCAGCAAGTCCTAAGAATTGTCGTACCTCAGGCGGAGTCCTTGGCGCTTCCCAATTCTTAATCGCCTCAATCTTCGACGGATCCACATGTATACCTTTCTCGTTTATGAGGTGACCGAGGAAATGAACCTCTCGAATCCAAAACTCACATTTAGAGAACTTGGCATACAACTTCTCGTTCTTCTGCAGCTCCAATATCGTCTTCAAATGTTGGTCATGATCTTCTTTGGTTCGTGAATAGATAAGTATATCGTCAATGAATACTATCACGAATTTATCCAAATAGGGTTTGCATACCCTGTTCATGAGATCCATGAACACTGCAGGCGCATTAGTTAAGACAAATGGCATGACTAAGAACTCATAATGGCCATAACGTGTTTTAAAAGCAGTCTTTGGAACAGCTTCATCAGCAATCTTCAATTGATGATATCCCGAACGCAAGTCAATCTTCGAGCAGTAGCTGGATCCTTGCAACTGGTCAAAAAACTCATCTATTCTTGGTAGCGGGTACCGATTTTTGATAGTTAACTAGTTCAGCTCCAAATAATCTATGCACATCTTGAAGGAACCATCCTTCTTCTTCATATTTAAAACAGGTGCTCCCCAAGATTAAAAGCTTGGGCGAATGAAACCATTGTCTAGAAGCTCTTGAAGCTGATTCGGCAACTCTTTCATTTCTGAAGGCGCTAATCTATAAGGAGATTTTGCAATCAGTGCAGCACCAGGAACAAGATCAATTCTAAACTCGATCTGTCTCGCAGGGGGCAATCCAGGTAAGTCTTTAGGAAACACCTCTTGATAATCACGTACTATAGGAATCTCTCCGATCTTCCTACCTTCAAGCTTCGTATCAACTACGTTAACTAAGAACGCAGGATAACCCTTGCGAAACATCTTGTGCATCTTCATAACACTAACGATTCTTGATTTCCGATCTGATCGATCTCCATGAATCACTAACTCATCACCACTAGGACGGGGTATACGCACTAATTTCTCTGAACAAACAGTCTCATCTTCATTCTTGGAGAGCCAATCCATCCCAACAACTACATCGAAACTACCCAGCTCCACTGGTAACAAATCGATACTAAAACTATGATTGCATAACCGAATACTACAACCACGAATGACTTTGCTAGTTTCTATCAGTTTACGATTTGCTAGTTCGATTTAATACTTTTTGTCTACCTTACTTGCTTGAGAACACAAAAATGGTTCAACGTTTTTCGAAATAAAACTCAAGTCAGCACCAGTATCAAATAGTACGAATGTAGAATGGTTATTGATTAAGAACGTTCCGGTAACCACTACAAGACCATCACGCGCTTTTCAGCATTCAGCTCAAAAGCTCTACCTCTGGCACCCTGGCCTTTCAACAGAGGACAATTCCAGTTAAAGTGTCCATGCTCTCCACATTCGAAGCAACCTTCAAGCTTGACTCCATCCGATGTGCTTTTGGCATAGCATTCTCGCATCGCGTGCCCAGATCGACCGCATCTGGTACATTTTCCTTGCTCATCACCATGAGCCCTTTTAAATGAACTGCTCTTGGTATCCTTGATCACATCCTTTCCTGAACCACTGGTGTTAGCTACATACTTTACCAGAACTGCGCTTCCTATCACGCCTATCATCGGAATCCTTCCTCGAACTCTCCGATTTTCGCTTCCATGAGTTCCAAGACCTATCCTTAGAGCATTGCTCTACCCGAATGGTTGAACCACTATGATGGCCCAACACCACGTATAGCGCTATCCCTTCACCGTGAAGGGTACCAGTAAATGATCTTGGGTTACAACCCTGGAATGTTTTGTGCGTACGTCAGTGCACTGTTCACAAGTTAATGAAAAATCAAGATTACTCTTTTGATTATATCATAACCAGGAACTACCAAAAGGTTTCCAATCATCATTCTACCTGGTGGGCTTTGCGCTCCAGTCATCGCGTTCGCGTTAACACCGCGTCCACATCCTCGCCCTGTAGTCTGGTTAGCGTTGCGCTGTTCCATGGCAGTCTTGACGTGTTGAGCGATAAGATGTGCCAACTCCTCAGGTGTGGTAGGTAATCCAGTACCATTAGTAGAGTGACCATGTCTCGATTTTGGGGGCATTTTTCGTTTCTATTATTGCAATAATAAGAAAAACGTAAGACAATAATTAAATAATCAATCATTAAATATTAATGGACTAAACAATACACATGCATCCACATAATGATGAGAATAATTTAACCAAAAACCCATATCGTTGATATTTTAGATTAGAAATTACATCGCTTGTTTGTAGTACAAAAACAACAAAATTTGGTGTGAATAAATAAAACACCATCGACAAGTCTTACTGAATTTCCTTCTAAAATATCTAAATTGGCATGCAAGCCATAATAGGGTTATCAAAAGAGAATAACAACAAACAAAACAACAACAAATCACTTTAGACCCAAGAAGTCCAAAATCTTCCTAACCAGCTTTTCGAGCTCCACCATCCTTTGGTACCTGATCCTTAACATTGTCGTCTAGCTCCCAGATATCCTCATATGCTTCCACCTGGCATGCAAGATCTGCATCTTGTCCTTAGTCACCTCCAAGTCTCTGCGGTACGCAATGAGAACATCAGCCGGCCCAGAATCATCTCTGCCTTTCCAAGGCAAACTCTAAAGCGGCTCTAGAAGTCGAAGCGATATCTCCAACGGGTCGGTTCTCCTCCTGCATCTAGTGTAGACTTGCATAGGTGTAGCACACGCTCGCGACTCAGGCGGCTGTATGGACCCTCTGACGTAACAGGCGGGGGATCTCGGGTGTAGGCTCAACAGTGGGAATTGGCGGGACTACCGATGGCTCTAAGGGGCGAACCATAACAATAGGCACTATGCCAGATGACTGTCTGATCTCGAAAATCAAGGGTGGATCAGCGTCATCAGAGTCAGTCCAGTCATTGCTAGTTTGTGCGTAACGGGGGTCGACCTGGCTGGCGAATGCAGTAGCGCCAACATAAAATGACATCGACCTGGCTGGCGAATGCAGCAGGGCCAACATAAAATGACCAGGCAAATTCGGCCATGTTAACAATCTGAGGGGTCGGGTGGGGTATCTCTGGCAGGACTGAGGTCGGTGAGATCTCGTATTCATGCTCGCTATCTGAGTCTTGAATCTCTATGATCTCATGTGCGTGCGACATCTGTGACACAAGGTATGTGTACTAAGTAAGTGTGTGTTCAACTGAAAAATAACACATAAGGTCCAAATAAACAGATTAACACGTATGCATATAAACTCAAAATAGTTTTCATACATGATCAAAATCCATGTTTATTTTAAATTATTAGCTTCGCGTACGTGGGACCTAATCTCAAAATTTCGTCGGTTGAAGTCTAGAGTTTTTCCCCGAAAACATCTAGTTCGCTACAACCGTTGGCTCTGATACCAACTTCTGTAACACCCCAAAAGCGTCACAGTGGAAATACAAACGTAATGGTGACGGAAGTTGGTGCCCATAAATATCTTAGTGGACGATGCATCGTTAATTTTGGACATTTAACTTAATTAAAACTTCGTTTATAAGTTTAAACATAAACCACAACCATATTGTACTTAAGTTGTCTTGATCCTTATGGATCTTAATACAATCAGTCCCAAATAAGTTTTTAAAAGTTGTCCAAGTTTATTATTAAACAAAACCTGCATCACAACCACAAGACACGCCAAAGATTCCCCGAAGCCGAACTCATGTACTTGAAGAACGCATTAAAATCAAGTGTCAACACAAAGGAGGGTGAGTTCACGTATTCAATTTAAAACAATTTGATCCAAGGAAAACTTTCAAATTATGTGTTTAATTATTAAAACAACCATATAATATTATAAAAGCTACTTTCATTTCCTTACAAAAATTCAAGGGTCAGCCATCGCAAGCGTTTTCCTAAAACCTTCGATGCACGACATCTTCCCAAGTTTTCCATATTAAATTGATAGCATCAAGTGTTCAGACTAATATGTTTGCAAGATAATACGATCTACATATTAACATTAAGGACATAATCAACGCTAGACAATAACAGAATATAAATTTGCCGCTTGACTTGATCGGAGCTACCTGTCACGACGGGGTGGTCAACGTGATATATCTTTTGCATTTATCCAACATCTGTTTCTCCCCGAAACATATTTATATCAAAACCATATATATCCATAGTTTAATCAAAGGTATATTCTATACAACAGTGTATACTTACCCTTTTAAGGTGTGTTCTTCCCCAAAAATAGTTATAAAAACAGTAAAAAGAGGGGTTTAGTGACACTCACCTTTGGGTGCGTATTATAAATAGCGCAATCCCATAATTGTTTCTACACATCCTAATATACGTAGGAATGATTTATCAAACAATATATCACAATATTCCTAAGTTTCTTCAAATCTTGGAATTTTAACATAACTTTGAGATTTTCTCGAAAAGTCATTATTTTTTATTATGTTGGCACTTTAATATATATGAGTTCATATATATATATATATATATTTTAAGATTTTGCAACTTGATCGATATTATTGATGACCCTTAATATGTTATATCCGTTACACTCTCGTATAAACGTACTATATATCTACGATTTGCGAGTCGTAATATATATACATAAACGTACACAAACATTCAATATCATAACACGCGAAAACTCGTTAACTTATGCATTTCATCATTTTTAAAGCATGCATACATGAAATAACTTAATAAGTTAACATATGTACCAAAAATCACGCTCGACAAATAAGTTACACATTTAACGCGATTTCACCGATTTTACCACTTTAAAAACACAAGTGTACATGCATAGTCTAAATTCCGAACTCATGCCAACACATATCATATCATCATATGCGTATATTTAAATCAAATAACACTTTGAAACACATGAGGTTCACCTATGAAAAACCCATTCTAGTGCACATTGAAAAATGTGTATTTTAGTGATTCGGTAACGATTTTGGGCGTCGAAAGTCACGTATGACTAACCAAACACAAAGTAGACTTAATATAAGTTAAACTAATAATATTTATATCAAAAATATTAGTTTACTTACTGATCTAAAACAATTTTACAAAATCTCTTAAAAAGGCGATTTTTACCGTTTTTTATCGCATAGTTGTGCATCAAACGTTATCATAACCATCCCAAATCGAAACGATTTGATATTTTAACATAATGCATGTTATTTACTGTATAAAATGATGGTTATACTCATGATAGTGCAGGTGTCACACCCTCAATTTCCACTTGCGGAGTTTTACCGCGAGGCGTGTGAACAAACCAGAATCTGAAACACTAGTATGTAGAACGACTCTATATGATTTGATAATACATTTTCAAAAATCATTTGTCGTAGATTTTATATTGTCTTGATTAGTTACCAATATTTAGCAGAAGCATCAGTTTTTAAAGTTTGAGCGGAAGCATAAATAAGTAGTGAAGCGGGCGCCAACACAAACGCCAAAACAAATGAAAAACCCCAAAACAATAATTATAAATAAGACTCGATAAAAGATGTCTTAATGTGCGTGCACCTAGAGCTCCTAGCGTCCTGAGAAACATGTAAAGAAACAAGTGTCAACATTAAAGATGAGTGAGTTCACAGGTTTTCATAAATTCGTTTGTTCGGTTATAGTTTGTTCTCTCCGTTATCCCTAACCCGGGATAACGAGTTGATTCCATTATTCCAACCCGGAATAATAAGTTGTTGCTTCCAATATTCCAAACCCGGAATATTAAGTTGTTGTTTCCATTATCCTCAACCCGGGATAATACAGTTGATTCGTAATTAAGTTCAATGTTAACATATATAGGTAGCTAGCCTAAAGTTATGTCACGTAAGTGTTCGCGATCGAAGCTGACTGTTGTGCCTCCGTGTTGCCAGGCCTATCACTGACCATGGCGAAGTTAGGCCAAATTATTCACCCGTTGACCATACCCGGTCGGCTAGAGCGACTAGCTCGGATGGGGCTTGTCGGGCCCAGTAGTACTACTTATAATTCCCCCGCTATTAAACCCAATACTAACGATCCGAGAGATTGACGAGGACTTAAGTGATAAAGCTGCTTAGTGACCATAACATTACATTAACATTAACTTAGTTACCGAATAGTTATGTGACGTTAAATTCGTATAACGTAAAGAGATTGAGTTTGAGAGTGTATACATGTTTCTCCCCCTGTTGTTTAAAAACCGGATAAAGTTAGGGGCCGTGAACTCACCTTTTGTTGCTCGGTTAGTGTAGCAAAGAAGTTGTAAAGGATGGGACCGCTAATTGCGTCCTAACAAACCAATTGATTTCAAGTCAATGTGTGAACACACCAATACAAATTCTACACGTAATTTACTCACAAAGTGATACACACAAACAACATATCTAACACTCAAACATGCATGCAAGTATCCTCATGTGAACCTAGTGATCAAAACAACTTATCATAAACATAAACCAATTCATGCCACAATTTGGTGCACAAAATCACAAGTTCTCAAATTTCAGCTTAGCACTCATAATTCAGCTGTTTTCTAGGATTTTTATAAAATAGTTCCAACATTCCAAAAATTCCAATATTTTTACAGTAGGTGACATCTATACCATAGAAATTTATATAAATTTTTCAAGTTCTAAATCTTTACCAATTAACCATAAATATTAATATACTAGGCTGCAGTCAGATTTATCGTTTTCTGACTGCAGTCCACGGAAGAATTTATTTAAAAATCACTGATCGTCCAATTAACAAAATTCCAGTTGGAGTTGCCCGGAAATTTCCTTACCTAGTTTCTGTACAAAATTCATGACTCAACTCTCTACTGATTTAAAAATCCAACTCGATAAACAACTAACAAAATTTCAGGATTTTCACAGCTTTAGTTACTGAACTTATTTGGCCCTTTAAAAATATCAAATGACTTCAGAAAATTATGAATCCAGCGCCATTAGATTCCTTATTCAAATCTCTACGTTCTAGACATCAGAAAATCCATTTTTCAACAACTAATGACCAAGTTACAGCCAGATGAAGTCGGCTGTAACTATTATTCGGCAAACTGTTTTCAGCATAATGTTACCATAACTTGCATAAACCGTTCCTATGATCAACCTAAGCGAGCAAGAACCGATTTCTAATCATAGATCACTACTAGTAACATATCCATGCAAACCCTAGTTCATACTTCTAGTTTTACAAACAAACATACTCGCAAACTTACAAGTTCCGCAAACAATTTTACATGCAAACAAGGATAGTTCAGCCGATTACTTTCAAACACGTATAATCCGAAAACAAACCAATTAATCATTCAAGCACATATATCCGGACATGATCTTGTAATCTAAAGATAAACCCTAACCTTTGATTGCTAGGTAGTTAGCCAAGACTTGGACAAGAATGATCCGGCTGTTCAAGCAAGATCACGATCAAATGGAATGAAGAATCTGTTGTCGCGACCGGGAGATGATATAGGCTGTTTTGTGATCGAATAGAGGTGAACAATGGTTGATCTTGCGACTGAATGGAGGTGAACAAGGGCTGTTTGCGGTTGAATGGAATGGATGATCGGCTGTTCGCGATCAATGGAGCAAGAGAAGGCAGTTTTGCGGTCGAAGAAGATGAAGAACTTGGCTGCCGACGGCTGTTTTGCCTTTTAGGGTTTTATGTTTTTGATGGATACATGCATGGTTAGTATATATAGGCAAAGAGGGAGATGAGGGTTACGGTTTGGATATGCATTCGTGGCCGAGGAACTTGGGTTGGTTCGGTTTGGGTTTGGGCTTGATCTCGCGGCCAAGGACTTGGGTTGGTGTGGTTTGATCTTGCGGCCGAGTAGTTAGATTTTAAGGTTTAGGTTTGAGCTCGGTTTGGGTTTGATCCTTGTTCTCGGCCGAAGACTTGAGTTAAAGTTTAAAACTTTGTTAACTCCTAGAGTCACAAGGAGTCAAAGTTGGTTCGTGTCGCGGTTCGGTTCGGTTCGTGTACATATCTACCATAATTATTTTTAACTAAAACAATCACACAAAACACACATCACGTATTCATTAACTCGTACACATTTAATATTTAGCATATACATTATTCAACAAGTGTCGCGTTTAAGTTATCCGAAAAACCCGGGATGTCACAGCAGGTCTCACATATGACACATAAATCACATCATTTCAACCGTTTTACAACTTTCAAAGCCTCATGTACAACATGTAAAGCTAGTAAACATATGACAAAGTTTCATGCCATTATAATGCACTAAATAATATTATTTTTAGTCTTTATAATCTGATTTATAGCATTTTTATCATACCATGTCATTTTCATCATTTCATGATCATTTTAACAACATATATACTTAAGTACAAGCATCTAATGCATCCATATCATATCTTCATCATTCCTCATGAAGTTAAATACATCTACACATATATTTAGTTCACATTCATATATTCCAAAACATATTCATCACATCATTGTCATATCGTTGCTTGCATAAATCTTTTACATTTATGAACATCCACATAAAAATCCACATGTTCATGCATACATATATATATACACGACACACATATTCACACACATATACTTCCAAGATTTCACTTTTCACATATTCATCTTCCATCATATGAACCTTTTTTAAAACCTTTTCATCATGCATGCATCAACTTTCAAGAATCATGACATTCAACAATCAACCAAAATCAGAACACAACCTCTAACATACATATACATACACTCATGGCCATAGATATATACACACATACTTCCATTTTTATTTTGATTAAAACCCATTTGTTATTTGTTTTCAAGTTTTGTGAAGAACTCCAAGTTTATGAGAAACCTTCCATCATTATCTTCACCAAGAATCAAGAACATGGTTTTAAAAGTAAGTTTTATACCTTCAAGATTTTTGGTGGGTTTTGACGAAATGTGATGATATGGAGCTTGTTCTTCCTTGAAATTACTCTTGGATCTTCAAACACTTTTGAAAACACCTTGGAATGGACTTGATCTTCAAAAACAAGTTTTAAAATTTGACAAATGGAAGGAATGGAGATGGTTACGGTTTTGGTGAGAGAAAGAGAAGAAGAATTTGTGAAAATGATCTTGAAAATTGTTATTGTAAGGAGTGTTCATGCAAAAGAAATGATTGAAACTTTCTCTTACCTTAACACTTGTCATATTGCAAGATGGTGGCACATATAGCCGCCACCTACACCCCACCAACACACACATATACATGCATTCATACATATACATATATTATATATTAGATAATACAAGTATTTAACTGGTTACCGGGTATTTTATCTAGCATTTTTATCCCGTTTTATGGCGTTTTAAATTATTTTTATCACTCTAAAAAAATAAGCTCACCATAATATTAATAATCAATATTTTATTTGTCTGGATCGGCTACGTTGTCGGTATTTGGCAGTACACACGCTGTGTTGCGCAATAAGCGCTTAAACTTGAAAAATAGAGTTTCTAAGCGTTTTAATTTATTTTTTACATTCTATAGAGATAAACTCGCCAAATAATTACTAAAATAATTATTAGTTGCCGTAACTGCCTGTGTTGACAATATTTTGTCAAATACGTGTAGTATCGCGTAGTACGCACTTAAACTCGAAAAATAGAGTTACTTAGCGTTTTAAATTATTTTTCCTCACGAATATGATTAAACATATTATTTTAATCATAACGGACTCTTTTTAGGATTTTAACATTAATCCGGAGGTCACCGACGTTCGTTTCGCATTTTAACCGTTACGCGATAAGCGTTTATCTTAAAGTTGCTAACTTAATTTCCAATAAATTTTAAATTTATTAGCACATCAAATAACATCAAATAATATCAAATAACACGTGTAACGGTAAAGTGGGTCCCGCAGCTGTGTACTCTTGGTGATGCTTGGATCGTATGCTCCGTCTCCAAGTTGAGCCCAGGCAGTTTGGCGCATGTTGGTTAGATTTCACGGAGACCACCCGTGAACTCTTCCTTGACTGACTCGTCCTCTGTGTAAAGACCGATGTTTACACCAAATTAGGCCATGGAGATGGAAAACAGCTGCCCAGCACATCTAAACTCAACTGCATCCGAATAGAATGGGTCCGCCTTGGCTTTGAATTTCAACGTGCTATAGAACTCCAAATTATACTCATGGATGGGGTGGAGTTTGGTGCCGAGAGCGGTTCGAAGCGGACCAGTGACTAGCATTTCATACCTTCCTCTTTGACCCACGACGTCTAGGGTTTCATAACATGTTGGTCTTGGAGCCTCTTCTAGCCTAGTTTTGAAGAATCTCAAAGCGGTTTTGATACTCCCATTCTGATGCTTAAACTTGAGAAACTTGTTGGCTATTGCTGCACAAGAGAACCACAAAAAATCAGTGCATTACGATTTAATTTCGGGGAAAGGTGAAAACAGGTAGCTGGACACGACCACGTGGTCACTGCCCATGCGCCGTGTTCAGTCCCTTTCAACGGCCATGCCCCGTGGTCAGTGACCACGGCCCCGTGGTCAGGCCACTGTTACTAAAAAATTTCAAATCTCGACCCGGTTTTGAATATTTGAAAATTTTTGGTTGAGTAGGGGCGGTTTTCCCCGAAAATGAAACTTCAAGTGCCGTTTTCCAATAACAAACTGTTTCCCCATCAATTTTAACGTTTTTCGGTTCAAAAACAAGGGTTCATGGTTTATACTTGATATCGGGCGATTTTATGAACAATGGTTGTTGATTTACTCTCTACAACATTCATGCAAACTACTATTATTACTAGATCTAATAAAACTATTTTGACTAAAATGGCAATTTGGGACAAACCACGGAAACTAAAATCGCAATTTACTCTTTAACTTTACTTGATTCATTTTCAATATAAACCAATTTTGAGCTTTACGTCGATTTTTCAATTTAAACTAATAATAATTTTGAGCATTATTATCATTTGTTCTTTTCTGATATTCAAAATTATTTATCACTTTTATTAATTTAAAGAACAATGTCCGGATAGTCCCTATGGTTTGTCCAAATCTCATCTTTAGTCCACAACTTTCTAAAATTATACTTATAGTCCTCACCATTTGCACACCTGTTTCTTGGATAGTCCCTAACGTGGATGAGAGTTAGTTTTTTTATGTTAAGTGGTTGTGACATGACAAAATTACCCTTACTAAAAGACACAACAATTAAACATATTTAAAAACAATTATTATTATTATTAAACAATTATTTAAATTCAAGTGAGCCTACTGTCAATTAAACCACACCTAACCTGCAACAATTACACCACCCCCTTCCTCGTTTCTTCTCCGAAGAGCAAGCACCAACTGGTAATGTTAACCGGAAAACTTTTTCGATTTGGGAGGACTGCAACCAAGATCGCCTTCAACTTTGATGTTCACTAGAAACATTTTTTCGATGCATGAATTTGTTCTGTGAAACGGTTGTCTATTAGTTTGAGGAAGACAGGTGGCAAGGTTCGATGAATTTAGGATCTACATCTAAAGAACCCGTCGTTAAACACCAGTTCACTGTCATACAGAACCACATCACCACCATTTCACCCCATGACTATAGGTAAAACATCAACATCCAACATTATCACCGTAACTCCAATAAAACATCCTGAACTTCCACTTTAGAGAGAGAACAGGTGTGCTTAAGGGTCGTTGCAAGGGGATTTCGAAAGACAAGATTTGTAAGCGGTGGGTTGCAGATCACCAGCGACCAGACTGATTTGATTTTGTGTGTGTTTGCGTGGGACAGAACGGGTTGCAGGTGTGTGTAACGGTGGTTTATCATCATTTTATCTTTTTTGAATCTGATTTGGTAGATTGATTTTGGAGACCATCTGCCGGTGGAAGAAGACGCGTGCGCAGGGAAGAAGAGAAAGAAATGGGGTTGGGGTGAGGGTGGGGTTGGTTTTTATTATTTAGAGTAAATTACAAGTTTTGTCCTTTATGTTAAGAGTCTTTTTTTCAGACGGTGTCCTTTGACGCGAAAGTTGACAAGTAATGTACTTAATGTTTCAAAATCGTGCACGTTATATCCTTTAGCCCTAACCCAGTTAAGTTTTTATGTTAAATATAATTTACACAAGGATATATTAGTCTTATTACATATTTATTCAAATTAAAAAATAAACAAAATATTTTAAAAATATTAGTATTATATACACCTATACTATATTAATAAGCATATAGGAAGGACGACTTATGTTAATTTGCCACTTTACTTAAAACGCCTTTAACGCATCATGTACAAGTCTTTTAAGCACATGAAATAAAAATTGAACTTTAGTTTCCAATAATACCCTTTCACTCAAATAAAACACGTGGACACCACATATCAAACTAGGGTTTCTCTCATCCTCTTATTTTATCCGTCTCTCATCCTCTGCTCGCTATCTCTGGTGATTCAGATCTAGGGTTTGTTTCTTCTCCATCAGGTTTATGATTCCTCTTCAGATCTAGGGTTTGTTTCTTCTTCAGGTCTACATAGTAAGCAAGGTAGGTTATCTTTTCTTTTTTGTTGAATATTTTCTCAAAATGCACTAACTTTGTAGATCTGCATATGTAGATCTGCACATGTTTGATTATTATAAGCTGCATATGTTTGTTTACCGTATGCTCTTACGAGCCCTAACTTTTTATTGTTTTTTCTGATGGAAACCCCAAAATGGAGGTTGAGAGGCTCTACGATGTCATTTCCGGTGCTCCGGTGGCAGAGATCTTAAGTTTGATGGTTTAGACGGTTGTGGATGCTCAGAAATCTGTTTATTGGCTTATGTTTTTGGTAAATCTGCACTATGTTAAGGATATTTGTCTGTGTTCCTGATTGTTTTTGGTTTGTTTAATCTTTACCACTGTTTTGTAGCTCAACTAATCCTGTGATGCACCTTCTGAATTTTATAGACATTTTGGTCACTTCATAGTAATTTTTAGAAAATATGTCTAAACACTTTGCTTTTATGGAAGAATGTGTAGTCATCTGCACATCAAATACATGTATTCGGTTATTGTTGATGCTTTGAGAGTGAATTTGTGGTGCCATGATCTGTGACGTTGAGTGTTATCTAAAAGACAAGTTGTTTGTATTCTTGAATTTTCAATTGCTATCAGTGCTAACCTTTTTCTATAAACAAGTTTAGTTATATTGTGGATTTATTTGTCTTAATGTTTCAAATATCCTGTCAATAATCTTATTCTTGATATCGAAATTCAATAAGTACACCGGCTTAATTGGCTATGAATGGTACATTATATCTAAACAAGATTTGTGTTTTCTGAAATAGAGCAACCACATTGTTGCACTGAAAGTGCTCTTCAAAATCCAGCTTAAACAATCTCAAGTGGAACACCAACTTCGCCGG
Source organism: Scalesia atractyloides (assembly GCA_947069175.1). Taxonomy (NCBI): domain Eukaryota; kingdom Viridiplantae; phylum Streptophyta; class Magnoliopsida; order Asterales; family Asteraceae; genus Scalesia; species Scalesia atractyloides. The sequence continues at coordinate 39,815,103 of CAMTDV010000030.1, forward strand.
GAAGTCGAAATTCAAAGCCGTCTTAGACACCCTAATATCCTAAGACTCTATGGCTACTTCTATGATCAGGTATACATTCTATAAGGAGCTACAAAGTTAAAATACAAAGGTACCTTACTGTTTTAAAGGTTTGTAACATAGCTTATAATATACAATCAATATTTTTTACAGAAAAGAGTCTACCTGATACTGGAATATGCTGCCATAAGAGAACTCTATAAGGAGCTGCAACGGTGCAAACACTTCGGTGAACGACGTGCTGCTACTGTAAGTCTTTCATATTGCAATAATGTGATTATGGCTTTTGTTTACTTTATGTAACTGGTTACCTATTATTAATCGTTTTTGTGATAGTATATTGCTTCCTTAGTGCGGGCTCTTATATATTGTCATGGAAGCATGTTATTCACAGAGATATTAAACCAGAGAATCTCTTAATTGGTGCACAGGTAACCTTCGATACCACATATTACATAGTTTATAACTTTATATTATACTTTGTGTTTGACAATCAATTTGGCGGATATATATATGTGTACTGTTATCTCTTTCAGGGTGAATAAAAAACAACTAAATTATATGTGTAATAATAATTATAATTAATACAAATTAATTAATAAATACTAAACGATTGAGCCCGAGCTGAGCTCGAGCTTGAATAATTACCTTCGAGCCGAGCTCGAGCTTTCGAAATAAAGCTCGAATCGAGCCGAGCTCGAGCTCGAGCGTTCATATGTTAAACGAGCTCGAGGTTGAGCCTGGTCGAGCTTTCCATTGACCTTTTTTCACAAAAGTTCTTTTCTTTTTTCCATTTCTTTAACTAGCTTTTCAAATGTTCTACGGTTCAGTGTCTTAACTGTTCATGTTTGTGGAACGGATCTTGAAACCAATGCGGTTTTGCGCGGTAACTTGCATTTGGTTGATCTCCTTAGTAGTGAACGGGTGGACCGATCTGAAGCAACCGATAAGAGATTAAAAGAAGTTCAACATATTAACCAATCTTTATCTGCTCTTGGAGACGTTATTTTTTCCTCGCACAAAAAAGTCAACACATGCCCTACAGAAGCTCAGCCTATTAGCCACTGGCCACGGCCCCGTGTTCGGCTATATTATAAAAATATAATCTTTTTGAGCAACCATTTTCCCGAATAGAGGTTTCCTTAGTTAACTTACCTATCTCGAAGCTTTTCTCTCGTGTTTATGACCTGCAAGACATGATGTTAATTTACATATATACACGAACCTTTGTCGGATCATACCTCACTTAGTTGTAGTAATATTTCTTCCTCTTCATCCACAATCAAACCTTGGTAAGGCTTAAGCCGTTGTCCGTTGACTTTAAATGGGATACCGTTTTGAGACCTAATCTCGATTGCACCGTGTGGAAAGACATGGGTGATGGAAAAAGGTCCCGACCATCTAGATTTTAGTTTCCCGGGAAATAATCGAAGTCGTGAATTAAACAATAGCACTTGATCTCCTTCTCAAAATTTATTAGGCTAAATATTTTTGTCGTGTACGTTTTTTATACGTTTCTTATAAATTTCGGAGTTAGAGTATGCTTGATTCATCAATTCGTCGAGTTCGTTTAATTGATGAAATCGATTTTTTACCTGCGGTTTCGTGGTCTAAAATTACGTTTTTAACGCCCAAGTAGGCCCCATGTGCTATTTCTACTGGCAAATGACAGCTTTTTCCATAGACTAGCTTATATGGGGTGGTATGTTTGAAAAGCCCATAAAGCACGGTCTAATTTATTGGCCCATTTATTTTTATTTAATCCTACGTTTTTTTCTAGTATTTGTTTTAAGCCTCGGTTGGTTATTTTGGCTTGCCCGTTTGTTTGAGGATGATATGCGGTTGAGATTCGATGATAGACCGCTTATCTTGTTAAAAAAGTTTCAAGTTGATAATTACAAAAATGGGTTCTTCTATCACTTATTAACGCTTTTGGAATACCGAAACGAGAAACTAGGCGTCTCAGGAATCTTACCACGACTCTTCCGTCATTTGTTGGAAGAGCTTCGGCTTCAGCCCATTTAGACAAGTAAGCCACGACCACAAGTATATATTTGTTTCCTTTTGATGGTGGAAAAGGTCCGATAAAGTCTAACCCCCACACAAATAAAATTTCACAAATGAGAATACCGTTTTGTGGCATTTTGTTTTTGGAAGAAATATTACCTGATCGTTGGCATGCATCACATGTCTTGATAAGGCTTTGTGCATCTTTATAAATGGTTGGCCAATAGAATCCTGAATCGAATACCTTTCGAGCAGTACTAGAGATTCTGTGGTATCCCCCGTATGGACGCTCATGACAATGGCGAAGAATTTTTCTTCCTTTGTTACCGTGTACGCATTGTCGGATGAGTTGGTCGGCACAAATTTTAAAAAGATATGGATCTTCCCAAAAATAATGCTTTACACCAGCAACGATTTTTTTTCTTTGATGATGCGACAATCCTTTTACTACTATCCCTCTAGCTAAGTAGTCGGCGTAGTCGGCGTACCATGGTTCTTCTCGGTATTCCAACATTTCTAAAGATTCGTATGGAACTTTTCGTTAATGAGTTCGTTCCTAGTTGCCTCCAAAGCTGGATCTTCCAAGTGGGATGGATGATCTGCAACAGTGTTTTCAGCTCCTCTTTTATCTTTTATTTCTATGTCAAATTCTTGGAAGAGTAGAATCCATCTGACTAATCGTGGCTTGGCATCCTGTTTTTTAAACCGATAACGAATGGCTGCATGATTTTTATAAACTATGGTTTTAGAAAGAACAAGATAAGAACGATATTTATCAAAGGCAAATACTACCACTAGTAACTCTTTCTCAGTTGTGGTATAATTTTCTTGTGCAGCATTAAGAGTTTTACTAGAATAGTATATTGGGTGGAAATGCTTATCTTTTCATTGTCCCAAGACTACTCCAACCGCAAAGTCACTTGCATCGCACATGATTTCGAAGGGTAATTTCCAATCAGGCGCTATCATGATTGGTGCATTGACTAGCATCCCTTTTAGTGTTAAAAATGCTTGGTTGCTGTAACACCCCAAACACGTAATACAACAACACGCGGCGGAAATATCGGGGAATCACGTTACAAATTGCTCATAACTACTGGTACTAAATTGTTTCATAACTTTTAACATTGTTTTACAATACAAAGAATACATGATGTTGTATTTTAATTAAAGAATTCGAAAGCCCGGATGCATTCTTATGTGCAGCATGCTTGAATAATCGAAACCTGAAATATATGTGAAAAAGAGATCAACAAACAATGTTGGCGAGTACATAGGTTTGTTAGCCAAGTTAATGGAAAATAGTTTAGTGTTGCACTACTTCGACAACTACAAGAGTCGTCTATTGAAAATGGACTCTTTGATGCCAAGGAATGGCAAAAAGATTTTTTATTGCAATACATTAACTTGATTATGAAACTTGTGACAAAATAGTTTTGTATATGGCAACATGATTAATACCAAGTCATTTTTATGCCATTGAAAATTGTACTTTGTTCTTTGTAATCGTCTTTAATTTTGTCATAAAACTTGTGAACAAGTTATTAGAAATCCAGTCAAGGATTAATAACAACAATATTGAAAATTGGTCATAACTCGCGTGAGTATTATTAGAAATCAAATCAATGGTTTATAATAATACTATAGATATCCTTTAAAGAATCTAACATATAAAAATATGAAAGAGTTCTACAAGGATTTAGTTATTGTACTTTGAAATAATCGAACACAAAACCCTAATGTGATTCAGATAATCATCATCAACTTGTCACATTGTCTTGTCAAATACGAAGTACACGTGGCGTATCCACCATGTTCTTATGGTATTACACTCATTTCGTTATCTAAATCACAACTAATCACAATAACCACATAATCATCATCAACTTGTCACATTGTCTTGTCAAATACGAATTAATGTACACAGAATACAATAAAGGACTACCAATTATTACTTTAAACATCCCACGAATATCTAACTATAAAGATAGACAAATGCATTAGGGATTTTGTTTAGTCACTTGACTTGTCACATTGTCTTGTCAAATACGCATTAAAGTACACATAATCTAATAAAGGACTACCAATTAGTACTTTAAACATCCTACAAGAATCTAACTATGAAGATAGATAGATACTTTAAGGACTTAGTTTAGTCACTTGTCTTGTCTCATTGTATCACAAAATCCTAATCCTAATGGTGATTCGGATAAGGCTACGAAGGGTAATACAATAAGTACACTTATATATAGGAAGTGCCAGCAGCATATCCACCATGTCTTATTGTATTACTATAGTTTCGTTATCTAAATAACCAAAATCTCTACACATAAACAATAACCATCGTCTTGTAAAGCACTTCTTAGAAATCCCGCTATGAAGATAGAAGATTTAAGAATGTACTTCAAGTATGCTACAAGAATCAATCTATGAAGATAGAAAGATACTATAAGGATTTGTTTCGTGTCCCTAATTGTCATATCTTGCATAAAAGGAATATTACACAAAAACGCACTTAGTAAACACATAATTGCCATACATTGTGAGAAAGTGATTACACATATGAATCACCCCAAAAACATTTGAAAAACGTAAAAGAGGCGAGCTAAGTACTCGCCTGGGATTGCGCATAGATCTTGTTCAAATGATATAACAAAGCTCAAAGGATCAAGAGTTCAAGTGTTGAAGTGGTTCCTAGTGTATCGGATAATTACATGTTAGTGTGTCGAAACTTGAAAACGAGAAATCGGATAGAATGAGGCATATAAACCAAACAAGAGTTATATCTTGTATAATATGATTTATAATATAAAACATTCTGATTTGGAAGCATTTCAAAGTGTTTTGACTTGTTACGACTCACCAAAGTGGTTTACGCCATTCTAACGGGTCATAAACGTAACTATGGGTTAGGATGGTTAGATATATCCTATGACAAGTCTAATATGCCAAAATTAGTCTATATAAGTTGTATAATCAGTTCTGATGTCAAAGCAATTTTTTTATATGTTAAAACTAATTTATGTGCAAAAAGGGCATTTTCGGAATTTTAAAGAATACATAGATGACTTGTCATTTGACTAACGAAATGGTATGACCTCAAATGGTTATCCCCTATTATACTATGGTCATAATAATGGGCTTGGTCAGATCCTAAAAGTGACCAAACGGGTCGAAATCGAAAGTCAAAGCGGTGGTCAAGACGACTCGACTTACGACCCTAAACTAAAAGTGACGGGTTAGACATGTGAAACATATCTAACTAAGTTTATAAAACTGATTTGGTATCAAAACAAAGTATTTTGATACCCGAAAATAGTTTCGTCGTATAATGCGCATTTTGCGCATTATTGACCGAAACCTTGACTCGTCACTACGACTAGTAAACGTGGTAATCAGTAGGCCTGATCGCTATGGATCATAACCATCGTGATTATGATCATGTTAAAAAGTCCAATTGGACTTTGCTTTGACCAATTCATGGTCAAAACCGAAAGTCAAACTGTTTGACTTTTGGCTTAAAATGCTAAAAGAAATAAACAAGACTAGGAAGAAGGCACTTACTTGTGTTGTAGCACCCTCCAAAGGGAAGCAAACTCCACTTAGAGCAGATTTAGAGAAAGGAAAGAATTGAGCAAGGAAAATGGTTGAAGATCATGCTCTATTTATAGTTGTAGAGGGTAAACAAGATCATGACAAGTGTTCGATGGAGTTATAGGATGATAGCAGATGTCTAGTGAGGTGTTAAGACCAGAGGGAGTGTGGCAAATTCGAGGTATAGGTGTCCAAGAAGTGTATCAAGAAGCTGCCAAGTAGCTGCAACATTCTACTGAGATGGGGACCCTTACGGACAGTAAGGGGTTCTGTCATACTGTCCGCAAGGCAAGTCTGGGGGCTGAAGTTTGCTTTTTGGCATATTTGGCCGCTGGACTTGTATTGTTGCGTTTTGTCATTTCTAACACCCGTCCACCCTATTTCTAAGTTCCATAAGGATAATAAAGCATAGGGAAATTCAAATATGCTTGGAAATGTCTCGGATGTCGGTTTGTTTGGTTGTACGGTTGCGGTTTTCGGTTAATTACGACGAACGCCTTAATTAACGCGTAAACGACCGTAATTGGCGTAATGAATGATATTTTTGCATTCTAATCATTAAATGCAAGATTTTAATGATGGAAAAAATATTTGGATGTACGTACGTGTTCCGTATTAAGAAATACGCCTATCGACGTAACTTTTGCAGATTTTGCAAAATAGTCCCCGGAGTTAGAATAGCGTGTTTTTGACATACCGAAACCCTCAAAACTTATATCTAAGTTATGTAAAGGGTATTTAGGGTATGTTTAGCTTGTGTCATTGTTCTGGAGTGTGCGTCACTACGAGAATCGGTGGACTTTCATAGTTTGTCATAAATAGTCCCTGTGATCGAATATGCTTGTTTTTGACATACCAAACACTTCAAAACTTATTTCTAAGTTATGTAAAGGGTATTTAAGGTATGTTTAGCTTATGTCCTCGTCCTAGTGCGTACATTATGTTAAACGAGTTACGTTTAAGTATCAGTTATCGGAAAGCGTTCAAAGAAAAGTTTTTGAAAGCCGAATTTTTGCCACAAGGGTTACAATCTCCCCTACTTTAGGAAATTTTGTCCCGAAATTTATTCGAAGGAGACCATAGAGTGAGTTTGAAATAATTGAATGATAATAAAGTTCAAGATTCCAAATATGTGGAGCATCATTTGGTGTTGGGAATGTTTGGGGGATTCAAAGCGTAAAGAAAGATATTCAAAGCATCTTAAGGTATTCAACCTTTAGAATTTCCGAATCTTTAAAAATGTCATCGAGTGTATAATTTTTTTTTTGTACTGCACTATGTTATACTTTAGGCACTTAGTGTAAATCTATAGCAAACAAAGGGGTGTACGTTCAAACCTAGCCATAAGTACATGGTTTCTAACGTCCAACGAGGTACATCCCATGTACCATGAGCATCTCATGCATAGGAGACGGGTCAACATACCTATGGCATCAAGGTCATCACCTTTAAAACCATAATATACTCCCGGTCGGCTCGAATAGAGGTAATGAGTGTACTCATCTCGTCCATTGCATTCAATAAACAGATAACTAATAATCACATAATCACATAATGGTCCAAGATAACATAAAACCTTCAAGTGACTCTGGTAACGTTCCGAAGAATAACACAATAAGAACACTTATATATAGGAAGTACCAGCGGTGTATCCATCATGGTCTTATTGCGTCATACCCTTCAATTACCTAATCACTCTAGATTTTATGTCACCATCTTAACAAGGTTTACTATGATTCTCATATGTCGATCCTTGTAATTAAGTGCGCACCCATAATTACGCGTTTCGTCACCTGGTCCACATAACTCCTCTTGCTAAGTGAAGGTAACAAATAATAAGGTCGAAGTAACCTCTAAATCATACAAACATCGTCATAATACAACATCTATTGAATTGTACGCGTTTCATACTAGAAATGTTAGCACTACTTATTTTGCATCCAACAAAATAATTAGCAGGTATTTCATTCTAGTACAAATATTAATATATATTTCACACTAGCCATACACATAGCGTGCATCATATACTAAGCATGGATTTTCACAAACAATGTAAGTATGTCGTCAAAAATGTTTTGAAATCATGTGCTAGGTATGCTAAGTCAACATACTAAGCAATAGTGTATTTGTAATCATGTACTACACATAATAGTTTAACAAACCATATATGTAAATGACATGAAAAACAAAAGAAATAGTAATAGGCGCATAGTATTCATAGTGTTTTTTTTGCAACAATTGTATGAATGCACTAGTGTGCAAATCATAATATGTTATTCGTGCGAGATTTAATCCCTAACAATAAAGAACAGAATCCTCGAAGTTGGTACATAATTGTAAATTACACACAGTGTAATTACATTGGAATTTGTAACTGAAATACGAATAACAAGAATGTAGAAAAACTTCTTGAAAATTTATATTTGTCATTACAACTAAAGTTGAAAGATGTACGTTTCTCTTAGATAATAAACAGGAATTTAAAAAGTTCAGATGATCGTAAGTGCTTGATCATCAGCTTGAGCTTCGTTGACATTGTATACTCGTCCATTTGCGTTAACAACCTTAGGGCAATTTCACTTGAAATGATTCAATTCACCACAATTGAAGCATGTTCCAGCTGGACAACGAGGTCGTGTTTGAGTAGGGGCAACTTTGTTTTGGATGCGACAAGTCGCAGCTAAATGTCCAAAAAGACCACAAATATTTGTTTCTTGTGTAGTTCGTTTCTTGTCTCCCTTTCGAAATACTTTCCCTTTCCTAACTTAGGAGTCAGTTAGGGTAGCGGCTAATTCCTTAGCCTCCCTAAGCGTTGCCGGTTTGCTGCCAGTGACAATATCTTAAATCAGATCAGGTAAGCCATCAATGTATTTCTCAATGGCCCGATCCAAAGGTGTGACCAAAGTGGGGCAGAATAGGCTTAACTGTTCAAACCGGTCTGTGTAGGCACGGTTTTCCCCACTATCTTGTTTAAGGTGATAGAATTCAGTTTCAAGTAATCTTATTTCGTGTCATGGACAGAATTCTTTCATCATAATATTCCTCAATTCTTCCCATGTTTGTGCCATAGCTACTTCTGCGCCTCTGTCTCTCATGACTCTGTTCCACTAAGTGAGTGCTCTCTTTTGGAAAACACTCGAGGCGAACTCTACCTTACGCTCATTAGAACACTGAACATGGCGGAATGTGCTTTCTATACTCTCAAACAATTGTAGGAGCCCAGTTGCTCCTTCTGACCCATTAAACTCGAGTGGTTTAGTTGAGTTGAATTGTTTGTAGTTACATGGCGTAAAAACATTGTTGTTGTTGTTATTGTTATTGTAGTAGACTTGGTTGAGTTGGGCCACAAGGTTTGGGAGTACAGCAGCTATCTGTTGAGCAATCAATGCTGCCATTTCAGCATTCCATGTGGCGTCACGGTGAGGAGGCATATTGAAGAAGTAGCTATAATGAAAACAAAATAAGTTAGATTCTGTAAAATTGTTATAAATCTAAACACTATAGTCAATTGAAAATCTCAACTTGGTATTCGTTCAAAAATATTGTTGTTGTACTTAAGAAAATAGTGTTGTGAATTTCGTTTCGAAACTTGCTTGAAAATGAACTTTTGTTATACTTTTGGATGAGAAAAACAGAAACCAAGTTAATGGTTTGTATTGAAAATTCTTTACCTTTTAAAAATTAATTTTTAAGATAAAAATATTTTTAATCGGATTTTTAAAATAAAGAGACTTCATGTATAAAATTTGAAAACGCTCATCCAAATGAATGAAAATTTGGAAAATTGAAAAGGCGAAAAATAGTATTTGAAAATGAAGTTGGAATATAAAGTGTTGTGAAATGAAATAGAATTTTTTTCAAATGTATTGGATATAGTCGTAACATATTACCAAAGGTAACATGTCAGAGTAATGTCACAAAGGCAGTAGTGTTTAGGAATTCGTTCGACTAATCAAGGTAGATGGGTTTTCATAATTTTTTGAGAAGACATGCTTTAGCCTATAAGTGAACACTCACCCTAAGAGTTCTCAGGTTAGAGTGACTGGCCCTAAAATGCGGATTTGTACGAACACTCTAGCCTTAGACAGAAAACTCAGGGTACAGGCATTCACCCTTCCATATTGCATGAGTTCACATTATTAAAACCAAAGATTTCGATGAAAATGTTTGATAGTAAAACATTTTGAGAAACCTTTTTGATATAATGTTTGAGATAAATAGGTCGAGAAACATTTTGACAAAAACTTTTGAGAAAGCATTTCGAGAAACCTTTTGATAAAATGTTTGAGATAAATAAGTTGAGAAACATTTGTTAAGAGCCTTTGCGAAAACATTTTGAGAAGTATTCCAATGAAAATGTTTGGAGAAAAATATTTTGAGGAATACTTTAAAGCATAAAGCCTAAGGATTTAGGATAAATCATCTAAGGTTAGATGATTCCTAGATCACAGAGTAGTTGTAGCATGAGTAAGGATGAGGATTAGGATAGAGATCCTAAGTCTACTCATGTTCAGGTCCCTAGGAAGGTTATAGACTAGGTTAAAGGCATTATAATAACCTAATTCCCTATAACCAGTGCTCTTATACCAATCTGTAACACCCCAATCGCGTAATACAACAACACGCGGCAGAAATATCGGGGAGTCACGTTACAAATTGCTCACAACTACTAGTACTAAATTGTTTCATTATTGTTAACATTGTTTTACAATACAAAGAATACATGAAGTTTTCTTTTAATTAAAGAAGTCTAAAGCCCGGATGCATTCCTATGTGCAACATGCTTGAATAATCGAAACCTGAAACATATGTGAAAAAGAGACATCAACAAACAATGTTGGCAAGTACATAGTTTTGTTAGCCAAGTTAATGGCAAATAGATTAGTGTTGCAATACTTTGACAACTACAAGAGTCATCTATTGAAAATGGACTCATTTAGTATTGCAATACTTGATTATGAAACTTGTGACAAAATAGTTTTGTATATGGCAACATGATTAATACTAAGTAATTTTATGCCATTTAAAATTGTACTTTGTTCTTTGTAATCGTCTTGAATTTGGTCATAAAACTTGTGAACATGTTATTAGAAATCCAATCAAGGATTAATAACAACAATATTGAAAATTAGTCATAACTCGTGTGAGTATTATTAGAAATCAAATCAATGATTATAATAATACTATAGATATCCTGTAAAGAATCTAACATATAAAAATATAAAGTGTTCTACATGGATTTAGTTATTGTACTTTGAAATAATCAAACACAAAACCCTAATGCGATTCGGATAATGCTACAAGAGTAATACAATAAGAAAACTTATATTTAGGATGTACCAGCGGCGTATCCACCATGTTCTTATGGTATTACACTCGTTTCGTTATCTAAATCACAACTAATCACAATAACCACATAATCATCATCAACTTGTCACATTGTCTTGTCAAATACGAATTAAAGTACACAAAATCCAATAAAGGACTACCAATTAGTACTTTAAACATCCCACGAATATCTAACTATAAAAATAGATAGAGGCATTGGGGATTTTGTTAAGTCACTTGTCTTATCACATTGTCTTGTCAAACATGCATTAAAGTACACATAATCTAATAAAGGACAACCAATTAGTACTTTAAACATCCTAAAAGAATCTAACTATGAAGATAGATACATACTTTAAGGATTCGGTGTAGTTACATTGGCTCGTCACATCGTCTTGTCACATACGCATTAAAGTACACAGAGTCCAATAAAGGACTACCAATCAGTACTTTAAACATCCTATAAGGATCTAACAATGAAGATACATAGATACTTTAAGGATTTAGTTTAATCACTTGTGTTGTCTCATTGTATCACAAAATCCTAATCCTAATGGTGATTCGGATAAGGCTACGAAGGGTAATACAATAAGCACACTTATATATAGGAAGTACCAGCGGCGTATCCACCATGTCTTATTGCATTACTCTAGTTTTGTTATCTAAATCACCAAAATCTCTACACATAAACAATAACCATCGTCTTGTAAATCACTTCTTAGAAATCCCACTAAGAAGATAGAAGTTTAAGACTGTACTTCAAGTATCCTACAAGAATCAATCTATGAAGATAGAAAGATACTATAAGGATTTGTTTCGTGTCCCCAATTGTCATGTCTTGCATAAAAGGAATATTACAAAAAACGCACTTAGTAAACAGATAATTGCCATACATTGTGAAAATTTGATTACACATATGAATCACCCCAAAAACATTTGAAAAACGTAAACGAGGAGAGCTAAGTACTCGCCTATGATTGCGTATAGATCTTGTTCAAATGGTATAACAAAGCTCAAAGGATTAAGAGTTGAAGTGTTGAAGTGGTTCCTAGTGTATCGGATAATTACATGTTAGTGTGTCGAAACTTGAAAACGAGAAATCGGATTGAATGAGGTATATAAACCAAACAAGAGTTATATCTTGTATAATATGATTTATAATATAAAAGATTCTGATTTGGAAGCATTTCAAAGTGTTTTGACTTGTTACGGCTCACCAAAGTGGTTTACGCCATTCTAACGGGTCATAAACGTAACTATGGGTTAGGATGGTTAAATATGTCCTATGACAAGCCTAATATGCCAAAATCAGTTTATATAAGTTGTATAATCAGTTTAGATGTCAAAACAATGTTCTAATATGTTCAAAATAAATTTATGTGGAAAAAGAAAATTTTCGGCATTTTAAAGAATACATAGTCGACTTGTCATTTGACTAACCAAACGGTATTACCATAAGGTATAACCTCAGAGGGTTATTCCCTATAATACTATGGTCATAATAATGGGCTGTGTTGGATCCTAAAAGTGACCAAACGGGTCGAAATCGAAAGTCAAAGCGGTGGTCAAGACCGCTTGACTTACGACCCTAAACAAGTCCTAAACTAAAAGTGACGGGTTAGACATGTCAAACATGTCGAACTAAGTTTATATACTTATTTGGTATCAAAACAAAGTGTTTTGATACCCAAAAATAGTTCGTTGTATAACATTATTGACCGAAACCTTAACTTGTCACTACGACTACTAAACGTGGTAATCAGTAGGCCTGATCGATATGGATCATAACCATCGTGATTACGATCACTTTGCAAAGTCCAATTGGACTTTGCTTTGACCAATCCATGGTCAAAACCGAAAGTCAAACAGAAAGTCAAACTTTTGACTTTTGGCTTTAAATGCCAAAAGAAATGAACAAGACTAGGAAGAAGTCACTTACTTTTGTTGTAGTACCCTCAAGGGCTCAGGTAGGAGGCCTCCAAAGGGAAGCAAACTCCACTTAGAGCAGATTTAGAGAAAGGAAAGAATTGAGCAAGGAAAACGGTTGAAGCTCATGCTCTATTTATAGTTGTAGAGGATAAACAAGATCATGACAAGTGTTAGATTGAGTTATAGGATGATAGCAGGTGTCTAGTGAGGTGTTAAGACTAGAGGGAGTGTGGCAAATTCGAGTTCTAGGTGTCCAAGAAGTGTATCAAGAAGCTTCCAAGTAGCAGCAACATTCTGCTGAGCTGGGGATCCCTTACCGACCGTAAGGGGTTCTGTCATACGGTCCGCAAGGCAAGTCTGGGGGCTGAAGTTTTCTTTTTGGCAGCTTTGGCCCTTGACTTCTATTGTCGCGTTTTGTCGTTTCTAACACCGGTCAACCCTATTTCTAAGTTCCATAAGGATGATAAAGCATAGGGAACTTGAAATATGCTTGGAAATGTCTTGGATGTCGGTTCGTTTGGTTGTACGGTTGCGGTTTTTGGTTAATTACGACGAACGTCTTAATTAACGCGTAAAGGACCGTAATTGCGTAACGAATGATATTTTTGCATTCTAATGATGGCAAAAATATTTGGATGTACGTACATGTTCCGTATTAAGAAATACGCCTATCGACGTACTTTCACAGGTTTTTCAAAATAGTCCCTGGAGTTAGAATAGCGTGTTTTTGACATACCGAAACCCTCAAAACATATATCTAAGTTATGTAAAGGGTATTTAGGGTATGTTAAGCTTGTGTCATTGTTCCGAAGTGTGCGTCGCTACGAGAATCGGCAGACTTTCATAGTTTGTCATAAATAGTCCCTGTGAGCGAATAGGCTTGTCTTTGACATACCAAACCCTTCAAAACTTATTTCTAAGTTATGTAAAGGATATTTAAAGTATGTTTAGCTTATTTCCTCGTCCTGGTGCGTACGTTACATTAAACGAGTTACATTTCAGTATCAGTTTTCGGAAAGCCTTCAAAGAAAAAGTTTTTGAAAGCCCGAATTTTTGGCACAAGGGTTACCGTTGCAAGCCTTGTCGAAGACAAATGGTGCATCTTTTTCAAGTAATTTTGTTAGAGGTCTTGAAATTTTCGAAAAATCTTTGATAATTCGTCTATAAAATTCGGCATGCTCTAGGAAACTTCTTATGGCTCTAACGGAGGATGGGGGCGGTAATCGAGAGATGGTTTCTATTTTTCCTCGATCAACCTCCATTCCTTCGTTTGAAATTTTATGACCGAGTACTATTCCCTCAGTTACCATGAAATGACATTTTTCCCAATTAAGGGCGAGGTTAGTTTCCTCACATCGGGATAACATTCGTTCAAGGTTATCGAGGCATTAGTCGTATGAATCTCCAAAGATAGAAAAGTCATCAATGAAAACTTCCATGGTTTTCACTATCATATCATGGAAGATGGCCACCATGCAACATTGAAAAGTTGTGGGGGCATTACATAGACCAAAAGGCATGCGTTGATAAGGGAAGGTTCCATAGGGACATGTAAAAGTTGTTTTTTCTTGTTCTTCTGGAGCTATTGGTATTTGAAAATATCTTGAAAAACCATCTAAAAAACAATAAAATTTATCACCGGATAATCTTTCTAACATTTGATCAATGAAAGGTAAAGGGAAGTGATCTTTCCTTGTTGCCTCATTTAATCGACGATAGTCTTGACAAACTCTCCATCCAGTGACAGTCCTTGTTGGTATTAATTCATTTTTTTCGTTAGCTACCACCATCATTCCTCCTTTCTTTGGTACTACTTGAAAGGGACTTACCCAAGGTGTAACACCCTAAGCGCGTAAAAACAAAAAACCGCGGCGGAAACGTCTTGAAGTCACGTTACAAATTGTTACACAACCATAGTATTTAAAGTTTTGTATTAAAGCATTAATATGTAACATTGTCTTGAGTTTTAACGGAAAACAAAACATAATATAAACATTAATATATTGTCTTTCTTGTTTTATTAGTCACTAAGGCCCGTCCGTTCCTATGTGATCCAAGCATTGGAAATCATCACACCTAAGCTCCTGATACATATGCGAAAACGAGTCAGCATAAAAATGCCGGCGTGTGACAACCCACAACTTCAGGTTACTACTTTAACCTAACTGTAGTTATCTATTCTTACATCCTTAGCGTTGCTTGAAATTTATGTTTCCTTGGAAAATATGCGGGTTGCGTGTTGTAACTATAAATTGCATGATTATAACTTGTTTTATGTGAAAACTGCATAGTTAGGGGTGCATTGTGAATAGATTAGAAACCTTAATAAAACTCCTACAACCCTAAACCTCCCACACAAATCAATCTTACGGCAGTTTCAAATCATCTCTCTTATCATCTATGATCATTTGGTACACACAATCAACCTCTCAATCTTACAAGAGCAAACCCTAGAATCAAATTGAGGTAAGGATTATTTTATATGTTGTTAATCTCACTCTATTGATTTCATGCAAACCCTAGTTCTCAAAACACTAGTTCTGTATTTATGTGATCATGTTGTATGAATATTTGCGCATGAATATTAACTTGATGTCTGATATTGTTGGAATCGGTATGCCCAAGACACATATTAAATTGATGTGGCTAGTACGTTATGATCCAAGACGGGTCATACCCAATAACAGGCTAGACAAACACTTATAATATTTATTTATGATATGACCAAACAAATAAATATTAACACTTCGAATATTTAGAAATTAGTTTTCTAAATAATTGCACTTGAGAAACTAATGAATAAAATGGATAATTTATTTGAGAGTATATTTTCTTTTGTTATTTAATGGGTTAAATAACATTATAAAAGATTTTATAAGATATATGAATATCTTGCAAATCTTCCAAGATCTCACACAATCCAAGATTAGATTTTTTAAAATGTATGGATATCTTGCAAATCTTCCAAGATCTCACACAATCCAAGATCAGATTTTGTAAGATATATGAATATCTTGCAAATCTTCCAAGATCTAACACAATCCAAGATTAGATTTTGTAAGATATATGAATATCTTGCAAATCTTACAAGATCTCACACAATACAAGATTAGATTTTGTAAAATATATGGATATCCTGCAAATCTTACAAGATCTCACGCAATCAAAGATTAGATTTTGTAAGATATATGGATATCTTGCAAATCTTACAAGATCTCACACAATCCAAGATTAGATTTTTTGAGATATATGAATATCTTGCAAATCTTACAAGATCTCACACAATCCCAGATTAGATTATGTAAGATATATAGATATCTTGCAAATCTTTCAAGATCTCACGCAATCAAAGATTAGATTTTGTAAGATATATGGATACTTGCAAATCTTACAAGATCTCACACAATCCAAGATTAGATTTTGTAACATATATGAATATCTTGCAAATCTTACAAGATCTCACGCAATCCAAGATTATATTTTGTAAGATATATGGATATCTTGCAAATTTTACAAGATCTCACGCAATCCAAGATTAGATTTTGTAAGATATATCGATATCTTGCAAATCTTACAAGATCTCACACAATCCAAGAAAAGATCTTACAAGAGGTTACATATATGGATGATTTGGTGAGAATTAGAGATGACACACACACACACACACACTCTCTCTTTCTATCATTAAAATCAAGTGCAAGAACACTAAAATTATCTCTAGAATTTTCGGCCAAAGTTTTGTTGATCAAGAGGTGTTCACGAGTGAAAAATCCTAGCAACATAAGGTGTTGTTGGAAGCTTGGGGTATACAAGCTTGAGGTCTTCTCCTTTGAAGATTTCCATTCAAGAACATCATCTTCTTCATATCTCTTGCTACTTGGAAGGTCACGTGCAACAGACTAAACACGTAACGCATAAAGACACTTAACACTACCGAGCTAACTAAGGTGAGTTCACTGCTCTTTTACAAGCATGCGTCCAGTGGGGACAAACAAACAAACTAATATCCCTGGAGGGGATACTTGCAAACTTTTATCCCTGGAGGGGATGACTACTATTCCTTGGGGGAATACTTTGTTGTAACTGTTGTAGTTTAAAGTACCTACTTACATACCGAACTAGTTGTCTGGAGGGCAACGGGGTATTAGTTGATAGCGCTATTAGGCCTGACAAACCTCACACCGTGCCTTGGAGGAAGGGCGTGAACTAACGACCTTAAACACGTTGATCAATGATGGTAGACATTATCAAGGGCACCAAAACTAGAACGGTTAATCGGTATAGAGTTTATTAGTCGTAACATGTCTTTAAACTAAGCACCAACTTGTTTTCGCTAAACAAAACTGTGAACTCGTCGGCTTAACCGCTGATACACTTTTTCTGCATGCTTGCAGGTTGTTAGATGATTCATGCATGAGAACTTGCAGTCTGGGGAGCTTGAAGTGTCATAGGGCGTGTTACGTGATTGCAAAGAATAAAACTTTACGCATTAAAACATTTTGATTTTTCAATTGTTTGAGATATTTACATTTGCTTCCGCTGAACACATATGTTATGCATGAAAAGTTTAATTCAAATTTCACTATCATGTTGGAAATGAGGATTGTGTATTGTGTTTTTTACCATTAGTTCAACATGATTAGTGGCTGGCTCTTGGACAGTCACACGCCTCGCGATAAAACCCCACAGGTGGTAATTTTGAGGGTGTGACACGGCGAGTACATAGGTTTTGTGAGTGTGTCAATTCATGGCCTTATATACATATTGCAATACCTCGTCGGACTAGTCGAGTCGTTGAATGAAAACTTGTATCACATGTGTTTGGTATTGCAATATAGCTAACCAACCACAACTAGTTGGTTAAAGTTTGTGAAAAATCTTGTAACCATGAATCTTGACTAAAATGTTTCTTTTGTAAAACCAGGTAATAAATTGATTTATAAGAAAACTTCGTATGGTTTATATCTTTAAGTGAAAATCATTGCGTGACATCGTTCAAAAAGTAACATTAGTCCAAATGATTCAGATAAGACCACGATATGTAATATGATAAAAGCACTTATATATAGGAAGTACCAGCAGCGCATCCACCATTCTTTTATTACATTACACACATCGCGTTATCTAAATCACTCACCATAAACCAATCGTCCAATCGTCTTTCGTATAACCAATCGTCCAAATCGTCCTTGTTATAAACCAAATCGTCATTATTGTAAACCGATCGTCATTGTCATAAACCAATTGTCATTGTCATAAACCAGTCGTCATTGTCACAAATAAATTGTCCTTGTTTTAATTTTGAGAACTTTTGGTCGTTTCATTGAATACATTCAAGCCTTTGTTGACTCGTCCTAGACCACCTAAGGATCTCTTTAAATCGACTAACAAACCACCAAAGTGTTTGTTAAAAATAACAGTTTCTGTCGTTCCCCAAACTTCCCCACATACACCGAGAACTTTGGTGACGGGATTGTCAGTACTATGGTACCATAACTTACTACTGGTTGGCTTGGCCAAAGTTAATGAATGATATTCTTGTCCTCAATACAACGCACCAACAAGTTCGTTCACATTATTGAAATCGTCTCGTTTATATAAACCATGGCATTTTGTTTCTAAAACTTAAAAAGATACTTTAGCACATATGAATCAGTCCAAAACATTTGAAAACGTAAAGAGGGGAACTATGTACTCTTGTGATTTCAAAAGTGTCATTGTTTCAAAGATCGACAAAGCTCAAGAGTCCGAGAAATCAAACGTGTCCTAGTATCGAATAACTACGTAAATATCGAGACTTTGATCGGAAGATCTGATAGAATGAGATCTTGTAAACCAAATGAGTGATGGAACTCATATGAAATGGTTTATCAAAGACAATATTCTGATTTGAAATGATTCCTAAGTGCTTTTGACCCATAATGGCTCGTTAAGGTAGTTTACGCTACTTTAACGGGTCATTCGCGTAAACGTGTGATCGGATGGTTATTTACATGTTATGATAAGTCCTATATGCCAAAAAATGTTTGATTATGTTGTAACATCAGTTTATATGCCAAAACATTAGTTACATATGCTTAAATTTGATTTATGCGCAAAAAGAGCATTTCGGTCATTTATAAACGCATAATAAGCGACATAGCATAACACTAACCAAACGACGTGACCATAAGGTATAACCTCAGAGGGTTACTCCCTATAAAACTATGGTCACAAATTTTTGTTTGGTCAGATCCTAAGATCGACCAAACGGGTCGGATTCGAAAGTCAAAGTGGTGGTCAAGACCGCTCGACTTACGA
Source organism: Scalesia atractyloides (assembly GCA_947069175.1). NCBI lineage: Eukaryota > Viridiplantae > Streptophyta > Magnoliopsida > Asterales > Asteraceae > Scalesia > Scalesia atractyloides. The sequence continues at coordinate 39,834,279 of CAMTDV010000030.1, forward strand.
CCCTAAATAAGCACTAAACTAAAAGTGACGAGTTAGACATGCCAAAACATGTCTAACTAAGTTACAAAATGTTTTAATATCAAAACAAAGTGTTTTGATACCCGAAAATAGTTCCGTTGTATAATGCGCATTTTGCGCATTATTGACCGAAACTTTTACTTGTCACTTCGACTAGTAAACATGATAATCAGTAGGTATAATTTCTACGGATCATAACCATCGTGATTACGATCACGTTGCAAAGTCCAATTAAACTTTGCTTTGAACAATTCATGGTCAGAACTGAAAGTCAAACAGAAAGTCAAACTATTTGACTTTTAGCTCAAAAAGCTAAAAGAAATCAACAAGGCTTGATTAGAGCACTTACTTGCACTCAACGCAGCTAAGGATACTCAATAGGAGGCCTCCACAAGTGGTAGCACTCCAATTAGAGCAGATGAGAGAAAGAAATGAATTAACCAATTTGAAATGGCCATGAACTCACCTATTTATAGTGATCAAGAGGCCACCAAATCATGACAAGTGTGCAATGAGGTGTTAGGGTAATGCTTAGTGTCCCTCTAGGTGTCCAAAGTAGGTTAGAAGTGGCAAAATTCGCGAGCTTAGTGTCCTTAAATGAGCAGGCTAATGCCAGCAAAACATGTTGTGCTGGAGGGTCCTTATGGACCATATAGGCTTTGGGCTTACGGTTCGTAAGCCCTTTAGCTGGCAGCAAGTTTGCAGAAACTACAGTTTAGGCCTTGAACTTCGATTTGTCGTGTTTTCGCACTTCTAACACCCGTTAACCTTATTTTCAAGCTTCATAAGGAAGATAAAGTATAGGGAACTTGAAAAATGCTCAGAAATGTTTTAGATGTCGGTTCGTTCGGTCGTACGTTTGCGGTTTTCGGTTAGTTACGACGAAAATCGTAACGAACGCGCAACGAATGATATTTTTGCATTCCAATCATTAAAATACTAGATTTTAATGATTACAAAAATTTTTGGATGTTCGTACATGTTCCGGATTTGGAAATACGCGTAACGGCATACTTTTGCAGAATTTGCAAAATAGCCCCTAAAGTTGCATAAGCATGTTTTTGCCATACCGAAGCCCTCAAAATTTATTTCTAAGTTATGTAAAGGGTAATTAGGGTATGTTTAGCTTATTTCATTGTTCCGGAGTGTACATCGCGTTAAATTGATTACGTTTGCGTAACAGATTGTGATTTCACTTCCAGAAGTTGTTTGAAAGTTTGGAATCGTGCATGAAAGGAATACGTGCAATTGTCATGATAAAAATACAAATCTCGTAAACAAAACACATAAATTTCATTGATTGATAATTCATTTGGAATTATTACATGATCGGATCACCACAAATGTCACAGTCTCCCCTACTTTAGGAAACTTCGTCCCGAAATTTAATTCAAGGAAACTTGTGGAAACAGATGTGGGTATTTCGCTTTCATTTGATCCTCTCGTTCCCAAGTAAATTCTGGGCCACGTTTGGATTTCCAGCAAACTTTGACCATCGGTATTCATCTTCGTTTAAGTTTCTTGACTTCACGGTCCAAAATCTCCACAGGTTTCTCGACAAAGTGCATAGTATCATCTATGTGAATTTCGTCGAGGGGGATGTGAAGATTTGCATTGGCTAAACAATTCTTTAGATTAGACACGTGGATGGTTGGGTGAATGTTCCCGAGTTTAGGAGGTAGCTCAAGTCGGTAGGCCACATTTCCGATTCTATCGACGATCTTGAATGGTCCAAAGTATGGTATTGCAAGTTTTACTTTCTTCCCAAATCGGACCACTCCTTTCCAAGGGGATACCTTAAGTAGGACGTGATCACCAACTTGGAATTCCAAGGGCTTGCGTCGCTTGTCCGCATAACTCTTTTGCCGGCTTCTAGCTGTAAAAAGGTTATCGCGTTTCTTGACTTTGTCTGTTTTGTTATGAATAAGTTCTGGTCCAGTACACTAAGACTCTCAAACTTCATTCCAGCAGACAGGTGAATGACATTTTCGACCGTATAAAGCTTCATAAGGCGCCATATTGATGCTGGCGTGATAACTATTGTTGTAGGAGAATTTGATCAATGGTTAATGTGAATCCCAACCACCACCAAATCTATCACACACGCTCTAAGCATATCCTCCAATGTTTGAATTGTTCTTTCAGTTTGTCCATCCATTTGAGGATGATAAGCAGTGATCAAATTTAGCTTGGTTCCCATAGCAGTTTGCATGGTCTTCAAAAAGTGAGATAAGAACCGAGCGTCTCTGTCAGATATGATGTCCAAAGGAACACCATGACGAGATACAATCTCATCGACATAGATCTTGGCGAGTTTGTCAGTAGAGTAATCCTCACGAATTGCCAAAAAATGTGCTAACTTCGTTAGAAAATCAATGATTACCCAAATTGCATCATGACCTCTAGATGTGCGTGGTAGTTTTGTGATTAGATTCATGGCAATGTTCTCCAATTTCCATACCGGTATTTCTGTTTGTTCAAGCAAACCAGATGGGCGTTGATGTTCTGCCTTGACTTTAAGACAAGTTAGGCATTTAGACACATACAAGGTAATGTCCGTTTTCATACCCGGCCACCAGTACTGGGTATGAATATCCTTGTACATTTTGTCTGCACCTAGATGAATTGAATAACGAGACTTATGAGTTTCGTCCATCAATAAGGTGCAGAGATTTTCTTGACTTGGAACCCACAAACAGTTCAAATAATAGAGTAATCAATTGTCTTTCGTTTTGAGTTGGAGTTCGAGATTTTGAGGTAGCTCATTTTTCAACTAGCTTTGGTTCACACATGTTCGTTATGCTTGTAGGATACGTGTCTGGATATCAGTTTGAATTCGAACACAATGAAGTTTGATACATTCCTTGCGACTAAGCACATCGGCTACAACATTCATCTTACCAGGATGGTAGCGAATCTCGTAGTCGTAATCATTTAAAAGTTCGACATAGCGTCATTGTCTGATGTTCAGCTCCTTTTGATTGAATATGTGTTGGAGACTTTTGTGGTCAGTGAAAACCCCACATTTCGTACCTATAGGTAGTGTCTCCAAATCTTGCTATCCTGGAGGGTCCTTACAGACCTTATGGGATTTGGGCTTACGGTCCGTAAGCCCTTTAGCTGGCAGCAAGTTTGCAGAAATAACAGTTTCGCCCCTGAACTTCGATTTGTTGCGTTTTGGCACTTTTAACACTCGTTAACCTCACCTTTAACACTTGTTAACCTCATTTGCATAAATTACAGTTTAGCCCTTGAACTTCGATGTCGGTTCGTTCGGTCGTACGGTTGTGGTTTTTGGTTAGTTACGACGAAAATAATAACGAACGCGCAAATGACCGTAAATGCGTAACGAATGATATTTTTTGCATTTTAATCATTAAAATAATAGATTTTAATGATTACAAAAATTTTTGGATGTGCGTAGATGTTCTGGATTAGGAAATACGCGTAACGGCATACTTTTGCAGAATTTGCAAAATATCCCCTGAAGTTGCATAAGCATGTTTTTGCCATACTGAAGCCCTCAAAACTTATTTCTAAGTTATGTAAAGGGTAATTAGGGTATATTTAGCTTATTTAATTGTTCCGGAGTGTACCTCGCATTAAATTGATTACGTTTGCATAACAATTTGCGATTTCACTTCAAGAAGTTGTTTGAAAGTTTGGAATCGTTCAAGAATGGAATACGTGCAATTGTCATGATAAAAATACAAATCTCGTAAATAAAATACAAGAATTTCAGTGATTGATAACTCATTTGGAATTGTTACATGATCGAATCACCACAAATGTCACACAAGGGCTATCAGAAATTGGATAGATGAGTCTGGCATCAAGTAGTTTGATGACTTTATTTTTTACCACTTCTTGGACATTTGGATTTACTCTACGCTGTGGTTGTATTACCGATTTATAATCATCCTCCATTAAAATTTTGTGCGTGCACATGGAAGGGCTTATTCCTTTTATTTCTACAAGCTTCCATGCAATCGCATTTTTATGTTTTTTTCAAAGTTCACTTAATTTTTCTTTTTTTACATTATTTAATTTAGAAAAAATAATTACCGATAACTTACCATGCTTGTCTATAAAAGCATATTCCAAACCGTTCGGGATTTCTTTGAGCTCAAATGGCATGTCTTTAAGAGACTCTTTACTTTGGTCGAGAACCAAAAAGGTTTGTTCAACGGCGTCCCAGTTAGGATCTGAGTTTGACCTGATTCTGTTGTTTTAAACAAATTGAACGTAAAATGAGATAAATCAGATAAGATTTGCAGCGGAATCCGATTTAAAACTTTGTGATATAATCAAATGGAAGATTAGCTTTCTTCACACAATGTTGTCATTACTCAAAAGATTCGAAGGATTACAGGTAATTACATGCATGAATCACTAACTCCCCCTCAGCCCGAGCATCACACAGTTTAGAATATAAAATATGAGTGTATGTGTGTGAGCTGAATAGAACAGTACATGCACTGTCTATTTATAGTAAAATCCTATCCTCTGTGGACATCACCCAGACAATTTCATCTAACTAACCTAACAAACTCCAACCACTGCTAATGTTATCCTCTGATAACTATGCAAAAAACTGATGGATAATCAATATTGTTGCTATCCACTGATGAGCCTAACCACTGATGATGCTTTATCCAATGTTCTTCAAAGGGTGATCAGACCTTTGACTTCAACAGAGCTTTTGGTTCTTCAACTGACTTTATAACCATCAGAGCATAGCCAAGAGCAGATGTTAGAACTATCAGATGATAGATATCTTGCCAAAGAGGGAAGTTGTAATTCAAAACACTGTTTACTCTGGATCGTATAGATTAGACCTGTTTTGGCATTTTATCATCTGTTCTTTTGTAGGGTTCAATCCCAACAATCTCCCCCTAGAACAGATGATGCCAAAACCCTTCTTTATTCAATATCTTTATTCTCTCATCAGTTTTCCCTGATTTGACTCTTGAACTGCAGTTCAAAATTCAGGGAACTTTCATCTTCTTCATCCCTGCACAGTTGAAGTTCCAAAAGATCCTGAAGGCTACACCCAAGCTTAGTGCATCTTTCCTTGTAATATAATCAACTTTCCCATTAGACTTGAGCAGAGTCAATACATGGGTCTGTTTAGCAGACATCCACTTTAGTGTTTTTGAGTTCAATAGGTTTCTTAGGAGAAGTTTTATTTTTGATGAGTTTGGTGAGGTTGGTCTGCTTGATAAGGATGTGGCAGTGATAGTTGATGGATCCTGATGATCTGATGAAGTAGCATCCATTTTAGATTCTTTCATGTTTTCTTCTTCATTCTTTTCATGTATTTTATCCATTTGATGCTCTTTTCTTTGAATGAATGCTTGGATGTATTCATCTAAGGCAAGATCTGCATGTGATTTAGTTTTCTTGAACTTGTTCCAGTCTGGTGCAATCTTCCTTATCTGGGGATCATTCTTCATTTTCTCGCACCTATTTACTTCTTGTTGAAGAGCTTTGAGAGGCCATTCTTCAAATTGATGCTCTTCAGCTTGGTATGGTTTGTCTTTCATGATAATTTCTATGAAGTCTCATCTTAGTTTCTTTTGAATATCAGCATCAGGTGATTGAGTTGACTTCTTCTTGTTCAAGTCTTTTGCAAAGTCTTCCAGTTTCTTAACTTTACTAAGTGCATGCTGCTTTCGACCTGACAAGTAATTTTCACCTTTCCCTTTACTCTCTTCTTTTGCAATGTTATTGGCTTATTTTGAATTTTAGATACTCCTCAATGTTCCTTGGAGCTCTATAGCCAAAAAGAGATGGGAATGTTCTTTTGGAAGGATTATCCTCTATGAAGAATTGTAACATTCATCTTTAACTACAAGCACTTCCAAAGGTTAATTTACTGCCAGAGGTATTTGTCTTGTTGGATTTCGGCCAGTAGGTGATTGAGTAAGTGGATTTGATGTTGGTTATGATGGAGGGATAAAAGGTTCTGGATTGGTTAGAGCAAGTGGTGTAGGTGGGGTGTTATCATCAGGCACTTTGAATTTTCTTTTGGACTTGAGAAGATAAGTTTTTGTGGGGGTGTGTGTTGCAGGGGTTTGGACTTGAGAAGATAAGTTAACAGTGCTTTGGCTAACAGCTGATGAAGGAACTAATGTCTCAACCACTATTGTGTTAACATATGTTGTAACTTTTGTAGTCTCAACATCTGTTGTAGTGAAAGTTGGTAATGAAGGTGGTGGTGTTGTTTTCTGCTTTTTGGCAGGTGATTTGTGGGTTGGGGTTGTTGGTTAGATGCAACAGAGGATATAGTACCAGCAGTGGTTTTGAGACCAACAGTGGTTTGCTCTTTGGGTTCTTGTGGTGGTGATTTATTTCTTTTTGAAGTGCCAAGATCCTTTTTGGAAGTCCTTTTTCTTGTATCTTCATCATCTGCTTGAATTTCTAGGGTTTCATTAACTCCCTTTTTCTTTTCTTTGGCAGACGTTTCAGCAGAAGTTACCAAGGATTCTTTTTCAGGTTCTGGCTTTCGCTATGACACATTTTCCACAAACTCAGTTTTCTCCCCCTTTATGGCATCATCTTTTTTAAAGATAGATGTCAAGGAAGTGCCAGACTTCTTTGTAAGGAATTCTTTGATACCCTTGAGATCGGCCTGAGTTTCTCTATATTTTCCATCAACCAAATCTTTGAGCATTTTCACACGTGTTTCATGTTGGTGATCAACAAGTTTGCGTTGTTGTTCAAACAAAGGATATACTTGTTTGATTATATCAGCGGTTTGAAGAGCCGAGGATTGAGCAGTGCTTTGAGACTTTGAAGCTTCTAACATCTGTTGTAACATATTTTTGATATCTGCTACTTATGTTTCTATTTTAGTGACTCTCTCCATCAAATCATTATATTTTAGATCATCACCTAACTTAATAGGATCATCTGAACCCCTACCAGAAGTGGTAGTTGTATCTATGTTATCATGAACAGAGGTTTCAATCCTTGTTTCAAACACAGATGCCCCTTTTTCTTGATACTGGGGACTTCTTTCTACAGCAGAGGTTTCCTTAGTAATTCCAACAGTGGTTTTAACACCAATAATGGATAACATGGTAGCCTGAGTAGAAATTGCCTTCAAGGGAGACTTACTTATGTAACCACTTGAACTACCAACAAGAATTTCTTGAAATTCAAGTGGTGTAACCTCCTCAACTGTTTGTGGGTTAGTAAATGAAATTTTATCAGACCCACCCATTGTAGAGGATTTATTCTCAGTAATGTGTTGGTGAGAGAGACTGTTTTTTTGTCCGACTTCCAAAGATCACAAACAGATACTTCAGGGTCGATTTAATTTGAGATGTGGGAAGTGATGTTGAAGAAGAATTTGCCCTGGGAGAAGGACAGTTCAACATACTCTCAAGTGAGGGTAATGTTTCATGTTGTGGTGTCCCTGGGCTTACAACATGTTCAATTTGTGAGGAATAATGAGGAGTTGTAGTTTTGGGTGGAGATCTTTCCAGCTGTTGTGATGAAGTAGCAACAATGGTTTCTTGTGACTTTTGTGCTGTCACCGGGTAACTTCTGGATCTCATCTTCCAGAAGACCCTTTTTATTGGGTTTGGTGGGCTTGGTGGATTTCTTTTTTGTCTTTTTTGGTAGTTTTTGGTGGGGATTGCACAACACTGGTTGTGCTACTGTGGTCACAAGAGTAGTGGGCTCAGTAGCAGGTGGTTGAGTTTGGGTAGGTTGTTCTAGTAAATCTTCCTCTACCACATCTACTTGGGTTTTAGAAACTTTATCTTGATTAGAAATGTGTGTAAAAGTTTCATGACCCATAGCTCCTGCGTTGCTAACTGGGCCAAGTTTAGAATCATCTCCAGGTAATTAATTTTGAAGATATATGCTTAAAAACCTGGGATGTATCAAAAAAGCCTTTTCCTTTTGCAATATTATAGTAGTTATTAACAATCTCATTGAACAAGACTTGGGAAAAATTAAAATCTGAATTAGTTAAAATAACATATCTCAAGTATTGCATGTTCAATTGTATTTCATTAAAACCTGAAGTTTTCCTGAGAGACATGTCAAAATAGTATGGAAGAAATATCTCATCTCAGCAGCGAAATTTGGTGTGAATATAGCATACCTTTGAGTTGACCAGCATACCCTCTTTCAATAAACTCTGCTTCGATCTCACCCAGAGGAAATGTCACATGATATGACATGGAGTAACTTGCCCAAGGTTTTGCCCACTCTTGAAATTATTGCATAAGGTACTCCCTCTGTTGAGTGAACTTCAACAGTTGCCCAAAATTTTCGGAGTGAACCTTCATAAATTGGGGTTTTTGCCGTCAACATCTCCTTGAAATTTGATTCTTTTAGTAACCGAATCATCATATTTGACTCGATTTCTTCTAAGATAGCAGTGTAGTTATGAGGAGTTTTGATGATCAACGTGAATGTCGATGATACGGGTTTAGATTTAGCTTTTTATTTTGCCTTGGATTTTGTTTTGGGAGCCATGATTTTGAGTGAAAAACTGTTTTGAGATTTTTGAAATCGAAATAGTTTGGTGAACCCTCTGTTCTTGATACAACATGGTTTTTATAGGGTTTAGAAAAAGTGATGATGACATGGCATCTGATGCAACAACTGTCGAATAACATCTGCTCACGTGTAACCTCTATTCTCTAAATGGAAGACAGTTGTTTGGCTAACCATTATTGGTAAATGTGATCAGTGGATAAGAACAGTGGTTGCAACTATCAGAGGATACACTTTTTGACAATGGATAGATTTTTCTAAATGAACAGAGTTTTTGAGCTATCAGTGCTTTGAACAGACTTTGAGGATTTATTGAAAAATTCAATTTTAAACTATTATTAGGGATGGATTTTTTATTTTCATAAAACATTTTTTTTGCTATTTCCACATGAAATACAAGAAAACTTGTTTTAATATATGATTAGCATTCCAAATCTAGAGATCAAGTTTTAAGAACAGATGATCCAATTTTTGGTTTAAATATCTCCCGACTGATCTTTAGACTGAACATGTTATAAAGAAATCAAACCCTTTTTATAGCAATCCCTCAGTGTTTTGATCATCAACTATTTAAACCAGCAGAGGATGAGTTTTGACAATTGTTTTGAACATCTGTAGCTCTTGTGATAAGAATTGTGAATATCTACAGATTCAACCTAGGCAAGCAAATTATGAGATAACCATGACCAGAAATCAGATTTCTTTTGATTTATTATCAACAAGAGGTAACTCCATTCTTTTCTAAAAATAGATAGGTTTTGCTCCCTAGTAGGAAATTGAGCTTTGACTATCTAAAACAAGTAAAAGCTCATCATGTATTCCTAAAAAAAATGAAAGTTGTAATACATGTCCTGATATGTACATGATGTTTTTACTTGTTAAAAAATTTAGTAAAAACTTCGTTGATAAATAAATCAATTTCATCTGATTGATGTTCTAAGTTCTTTTGAAACAGTTGCTAACTTGAGATATATCATTTACCTGGATCTATCTGTAAACAGTGGTTGCACTCAATCTGTTTGGTAGCAGTTGTATGAGCAGAGATGTGAACCCTTAATGTTTTATGTTTATTCTCTTTTCTCTTGAACATTAAAAGTTTTGAGATAAACACACTTTCAGAGTTTTTATCATTTTTCTTCTATTCCTTTTTTTAACCTTTCCATGAGCAAATAGCATCCCCTAGAAGGTTTTCAAGGAAAGAATAATCAATCCAGAATCATTTACAGTAATGTTCTATGAACTTTAGACATTTTTGCAAAACTACTTATGCTAAAATTCATATTACTTTTGATCCGGTTTTTCCAAAACTTACCCCATGACCTTTAAATTTTCTCATAATTTTTTGTTCATCATACCGATCATGTTCCTAAGATTTTGGTTCACCTTAGTCTTTTAAAGACATTAGATGAATTCTTAGAAACCATCAATCATAGAATCATCAATACTCGAAAACGTATAAAACATGATTTGGCTCTTACTCCGTTTTCCAACAATTACAATTAACACAGTATCACAAAAATTGAGCTGATCTTTTACGTCAAATCGATTGTTAGATCGAATTTGACTGACTAAGCTCTGATACCAATTTTTAGGATCTGAGTTTGACCTGATTGTGTTGTTTTAAACAAATTGAACATAAAATGAGATAAAACAAATAAGATTTGCAGCGGAATACGATTTAAAACTTTGTAACACAATCAAATGGAAGATTAGTTTTCTTCATACAATGTTTTCATTACTCAAAAGATTCGAAAGATTACAAGTAATTACATGCATGAATCACTAACTCCCCCTAAGCCCGAGCATCACACAGTTTAGAATATACAATATGAGTGTATGTGTGTGAGCTGAATAGAATAGTACATGCACTGTCTATTTATAGTACAATCCTAACCTCTATGGCATCTTTGCTGACATCACCAAGACAATGACATCTAACTAACCTAACAAACTCCAACCACTGCTAATGTTATCCTCTGATGACTATGCAAAACACTGATGGATATTCAATATTGTTGTTACCCACTAATGAGCCTAACCACTGATGAAGCTTTATCCAATGTTCTTCAAAGGGTGATCATACTTTTGACTTCCAGTAGATGTTTGACTTCAACAGAGCTTTTGGTCCTTCAACAAATTTTATAACCATCAGAGCATAGCCAAGAGCAGACGTTAGAACTATCAGATGTTAGATATCTTGCCATTGAGGGAAGTTGTAATTCAAAACACTGTTTATTCTGGATCATATAGATTAGACCTGTTTTGGCATTTTATCATCTGTTCTTTTGTAGGGTTCAATCCCAACAGTCCTCTTCTTTGACAAGTTGGCCAAATTCTTCTTCCACATCAGGTGGTTCATCTTCATCATCAATTAAGAGGCGTCATTTCCGAATGGGTGTTTTATAGATTGGTCAAGATTGACGTACCTCTTGTCAGCCCCTAATTGAATTGGTAGGGTGTTTTGCTTCCGATTGCTCCATGGTTGATGGATTTTACAAACGGTTGTCCCAACACAAGTGGAGCATCATCTAAAATAATGAAGTCGGTTGGGATTACCATTTGATTTATTTGCACTAGCACATCTTCAACTATTTCGTCAATTTTGGCGTTAGTGTTTAGCTCTTTTAAAAATTAGCATGAGTGAGAACCAAACAATGATTTTCGAAAGAAGGTGATAAGAGATTAATTTCTTGAAAGTTTGACTCTTTTTTGAAATTATCGTTTTCGGAATTACCTTTTTTGTCGTTAGGTTCATGCGTTGGTGTTTCACTTAGTTGTTCTTCCATTTTTACTTCTTCGATTATTACTTCCTTAGTATAAACATCCTCTTCTTTCTCGCGGGAAATTTTTATTAAGCGTTCAAGATTTTTGAGACTTTGTATAATGCGTTCTGCTTCAGGAAGGATAGTTGGCGGTGTGTGGTGAAGTTGAGAGGGATGAGTGTCCCATTCAAAGCTTGACTTTGGAAGTTCAAACCTAGGTTCTTCATAGTGAGTATACGAGGTGGATGGTTGGAAAAGGTCGCCATATTGCACCGAGTGAGATATTCCACATATGGTACAATATTACTCCTCGTAATCATCATCTATGTAGTAGTGGGTGTAATCTACTATTATTGATCCTGAGGGGGATGCTGAGCAGATTATAGAGTCTCGGGACCAGAAAGAAAAAAATAAAAAAAACAAAATTTAAAAGCTGAAACAGGAACTCACCACGGCCCATGTTATGTGGGCACGGCCCGTGGTCAATGTCTGTATCTGGGCGTTTTAAAAATTGTTAAGTAAAATTTTGCAGCACGGGGGCGTGTCCACTGGCCACGGCCCAGTGTTCAACTTATTGTTATGTTAAAAGTTCCTAAAAAACTAAAAGCAAGCGCGCAATTTTGAAAATGTTTTGAAAAAATGATTAGGCCGTCGTTAAGCTTTCTAAAAATCCTTGTATCCCCGGCAACGGCGCCAAAAACTTGGTGTACGTTAAGCGTGATATGATTTTATTAATAGTTAAGTTCTTTTTACGCATTAGTCAAGTTTTAAATTTATAAAACACGATATTATACTAACACTAAACACACACTTGAGCAAGTTCTCCCATCGCGAGCGTACTATATTGTTGGTAAGATACCGAGGTCGTCCAAGGACACAAGAGCTTTTAATACCGGTTTATCGTCAACGTCTAATCATTCTAAATTTTTAGATAAAAGTTTTAAACATAAAAATAAATCTAAAAATGAAAATATAAACAAAATGAAATACAAATAGACAAGATAGAATCACTTGGATCCAACTCCTCTTTAATGTATCCTTTGATGATTTTCGCACTTTCGGACTTTTCAAGAGATTATCTTAGTTAAAGTAGTAGGCCCCTCTTTTGAAGGTGACGTTACCCTCAACCCAGTAGTTTGAGTAAGCAAGGATACAATCCCAAAGGGTCAGAATATTGAAAGATAATTAAATAAGTTATTAATGCGAAAAGTAGTAGGCCCCTCTTTTGAAGGTGACAGTACCCTCGGCTAACTGGTTTGAGTCAGCAAAAATACAATCCTTTTTAGTAGTAGTTTACATATGAGGGTTCAAGCTATTCACACCCCCGCCCTCCAATACCCGTGGGGCATTGAAGGAGGTCGTAGTAAGCTTGAACCAAGTCCTCGCAGGATCTATACACCGAAGGAGACAAGAACATTACCAAACCACCCTTCTAACCCTCTTCCAAGTAGTTAACGCGCTTTATATAGACCGCAAAGACACAAATGAGCAAATCATTGACATCATGAAGAAATGGTTAGGAAAATTCACTTTCAACATAAGAAACTAGTTATTAAAGTCATTTATACACACTGGATTAAAAAAGTGCCGAAAAATAAAAATAAAAAGTAATACATTGGAGAATTGTCTTCACCAAGTGATGTAAGAGATTAGCCAAGCAAGGCCTTTGTTTGACAAGAACTCTTACTATCAATCTTGGATCCCAAGACTACTACACACTCTAAAGATGAATGATGGAGGATGGTGGTGGGTGTTGGTGTTGTAGTGGTGGTGGTGGAATGGTGGCAAAGTGAGAGAGAAGTGGTTTGCCAAGGGATTCCTTTGAAGTGAACCAAGCACCCCTATTTATAGTTAGAACTGTATCTCGGTCACGACCCCGTGTCCAGTGGGCACGGCACGTGGCCAGCTTCTTCTCTTCCTTCATTAATTGCATCTGTCAGCAGAGGGCCCCACACGACCCCGTGGCTTCTGGGCATGGCCCCGTGGTCAACTCTTCGCTGTACTATCAAGATTCTGCAAATTTGAGAGTTGACCACACCCCATGGTGATCTGGCCCCGGCCCCGCGGTGGGTGTAGAAGCTTCTAAAGGCTTTGTCTATAAGTGCATAGGCTGACCACGCCCCATGCCTGGCTGGGAACGGCCCCGTGGTTAACTTCTGTCTTCTTGTTTTTGTCTTTCTAGTGTTGCTTGAGGGGTCGGGCATGTCGTGTTATTCCTTCTTCTTGTATTTATGTTCGTTTTGGCTGCTTATTTGCTTCTTTTGTTCTTTTAAGCTCACTTGTCCTGTAAATTCAATAGGAACAAAGAAACGTGCTTTTTCCAACATTAGTACTAGGAAAGGGTTTGTTTTATGCCTCATTTGATGTAATTTAATGTTGCATCCCGTACACATCAACGTGACCCATTCTTCGATGCCAAAGGAAGGACTAATCTTTTGTTGCCTACGATAACAAGCACGTTGCCGGTCCAGAGAGCTCATAACTGGACGCATGTCCATCACATACGTGTTGTTCACTCTTTTAGTCCTCATCACGATCCAGTCTTCTGATACATCAAAACTCCGCTTAAGAACGAATCATGCCTTATCCGTGAAGTGCATTGTATATTTGTTGTCACATATCTGAGACATTGACAACAAGTTGTGCTTCAGTTCTTCAACATAGTTCACCTTGTGTAAGGTGATCTTGCCATTCGACACAGATTCTTCACCCGTGATGTATCCACCTTTCTCACCCGCGAAATATTTCACATTCGACAATAATTCGTTGTTTCCTGTCATATGCCTGTAACAACCACTATCGATATACCAAATATAGATAGCCGTCTTTAGCTATTCTTGCATTTCGAAACAAGAAACTAGTTAGAATTAGGGACCTAAGCCGTGATGGTCTTGGGTCGTTTTAATTCATCAACAAATGAAAATTTCTTAAAATAACCATCTTCGTTATTATTCCTTACTTTTCCACTTCGAAAACTGTTGTAATATCTTCCCTTAAGTCAAGGATTGTGAAGGGTCGAAGAAGGATTATTGTAACGGGAATTTCCACCATAATGATTTTCAGATTTTTGATAACCGAAGTTTTGAGTGTACTTACGTCTAGAACTTCTATCAAACCTTGGATGCTCATTATCTTGAAATATATTTCTTTGTTAAATCCTGAATTCTGTCTTTGACTTTGAAATTTGGTTGGTGACATGTTTCAGTTTTCAACGTATCGATTTTGAACATGAGGTCTTACGTTGTGGTTGTAAGAACCTCCAGGTGGATTATCTTGCTCTTGTGGTCGGAATGTTACATGTTTCTGTCGTCAAGCGGGTTTTTCAGTTGAACCTCATGTTTTGTAGAAAAACTTTCCGAACCACGATCTGAAACACGCCCATTACAATCATCCGAAAGTTCAACCTCTTGATCCTTTTCTGGTTGATTCTTTACCTTTTGTTTAGAAACTTTTAAAAATTTTTGTTTTACAACCTTAGGTTACAAAAGGTTTATCAAGATGAGGATCAACATGGCCTTTCCCATTATCTTTCAGACAATTAGCAGCCAAATGTCCCTTCTGCCAATGTTTGTAGCATCGTCGCTTGTCGACCTTTTCAACCATTTCTTACTGGTCATCTTTACACTGACTGCTAGAAGATGATGATGCTTCGTTTGGGTTTTTCACAATCCCTATTACAAAATCAGCATAAGGACTCTTTTGAATCTTTTCAAGTTCATTATTAAAAGTTTCACCTTGAACAAAATTTGTTTTCGGAGTGTTCTTCCCATTAATTTTACCCTTTTATTAGGTTTCACTTTTGTTTATCATTTTGAACTTGGTTTAGAACTTCAAAAATTTTTATGTTAATTAAGTTCTCAAGAGTGTTCAAGTTGACTTCATTAACTCTAGCATCATTCGACTTCAATTGTTCTGAACGTGATTCAACTTCGGATCCGGACTCTTGTTCGCTAAACGGGTAAGTAGTCAATGGAGTAGTTGGAATGAAACTCGCAATTTCAGGTTCTATGGAGGGCAATGTTTCTGTCATCAAGCGGATTTTCTGTTGAACCTCATGTTTTGTAGAAAAACATTCCGAACCACGATCTAAAACACGCCCATTACAATCATCCAAAAGTTCGACCTCTTAATCCTTTTCTGGTTGATTCTTTACCTTTCATTTAGAAACTTCTAAAAAGATTTGTTTTACAACCTTAGGTTACAAAAGGTTTATCAAGATGAGGATCAACACGGCCTTTTCCATTATCTTTCGGACAATTAGCAGCGAATGTCCCTTCTGCCGACGTTTGTAGCATGGTCGCTTGTCCACCTTTTCAACCATTTCTTACTGGTCATCTTTACATTACTACTAGAAGACGATGATGCTTCGTTTGAGGTTTTTCACAATTTCTATTACAAAATCAGCATAAGGAGTCTTTTCAATCTTTTCAAGTTCATTATTAAAAGTTTCACCTTTAACAAAATTTGTTTTCAGAGTGTTCTTCCATTCTTTTTACCCTTTTATTAGGTTTCAACTTTTGTTTATCATTTTGAACTTGGTTTAGAACTTCCAAAATTTTTATGTTAATTAAGTTCTCAAGATTGTTCAAGTTGACTTCATTAACTATAGCATCATTCGACTTCAATTGTTCTGAACGCAATTCAGCTTCGGATCCGGACTATGGTTCGCTAAACGGCTAAGCAGTCAATGGAGGAGTTGGAATAAAATTCGCAATTTCAGGTTCTATGGAGGGCGTCGACATATAGTTGTTGTTAAAAGGTGGTGGAACCTTTCTATAACCAACCCCATACATCTCTTATTCCGAGTCTTTAAGACACTAGTTGTTTATACAAAAGTTCATCACCTCAGATGAACTATAAAATTTTTCAATCATTCTCTGTAAACCATGAATCAAATTATCTTTGTCTAATATAATATTATTCTTTACCAAAACAGTGTTTTGACAAATTTCAAGTTAAGATTTTAATTCTTGATCCTTTACAATTGACTGTGCCAGCCGTCTTTCAAACTCGGTGATGTCCTTTTCCAAAGCAATCACCCTGCTTCTATTTTCTTTGGCAGCACTAGATAATGTGACAATAAACTCTCTAGACTTTTCCAGATTAGTAATCAGATAACTGTTGTGGAAAGCGTATCTGTCACACTTAGCAACAAAATCAACGCATCTAGCAAATCTTTTATCACAAGGTTTAAATTGTACCTCAATGTTTGCAAAGAAAGTTTGGTCTGCACTTTCTGCATTACCTGCTGCATTCTTTGCCAATTCTTCTTCGGCAAAACGTTACATTTCTTCCTTCATGATTTTAAACTCAAATCGATTCCATAATCCTTTTCTTCCTTCTTTCTTCTTTCATATTTCTCCTTCCTCATTCTCTTTCCTTAAGCTTTCTTCAGTTTCATTAACTTTATCCATCTCTAGCTTCTCACTTAGAACTTCCGCCACCACGGGGTGGTCAATTCTTCAACATTTGAATTTTCCAAACTAGCTTCAAACTCTTCTTCAACAATTTTAGCTATGAAAGCTTGAGTAAAAATAAGTCATGCCATGTCTTCCATCACAATACCCCAATCATGTGGTTCTACTATTGATTGAAGACGTTGTACCACTAAAGCATTGTTGGATGATGGCGTAAGATTATTATTTGGTGTGGCTGCTGGTGTGGTAGAAGTAGTGTTGGATGAACTGTTGTTAGATCTTGATGAGCTTCCTTGAATTGTGTTGTTTTCTCTTTTTTGTCTCTTTTCGATTTACGACATTCTCTAGCATAATGTCCAGAAATACCGCAATTGTAGGACTTGACTTTAGTCATATCTTCCCCCATGAGTGTCTTTGTGTTGCGTCCAATAAATTTCTTCCTAGTTTTTTGAAGGAACTTCTTTACTCTACGAACCAACAGAGCCATGTTCAACTATCAATTAAGCTCCTCCATCTCATCTTGGTCAATTTGATTGAAGTCTTCATCAAGCCTTGAAGCTTCAACCAGTTTGACAAGAGCAAAATTTTCATATGCCGTCATGAATGAGGCTAATAGACCCATGTTGTATTCAGTGAGTTTCATGCATTGTGGGTCAGTTTTTGGAACATTCATATTCTAAGGAATAGATCTTGTATATGCATTTGACGAGGATGAAGTTCCTTGATCCGTGTGTGAACCACCATTAACATTTCCACTACTATTACAAATAAACGCACTTTGACTTGAAAATTCCATTTGATTACTTTTTCTGAGTGAAAAGTAACATCAGCACCATTGCTCTTATCTGCTTGCTTAACCCTGTATAAAGTAGGATCTTGCAGTTTTTCAAAATCGGAATCCTGATCCTCCATACTTCAGACGTATCCTTTCATCTTTTGAACAACTTTTTCAAGCGTAAGATCTTCATAAAGCGGACTCTCTTTAATTAAGGCAATGAAAATCACACGATGTACTATCATTTCCTCTTACACGAAAACGCTTTTTGTCTTTCTTATGTTTTTGCACTTTTTGCTTTTTAATATGTTTTTGTATTTTCTCAAAATTTTTCTCCCCCTAAATACAACAACATATATTTGGATCTTGTTTTAAAGAAAGACACATTAACCGATCGATAAATATCACATCAATTCGCCATCCATTACTACTTCACAAATTTATTTTAAAACTCTCACCCCCTCATGATAACAAAACTTTGACACTTTTGATTTTAGAAACATTTATAAATCTGTCTTTTCAACCCGTTTTGTCTTGTTCAACAGTGAGGGTTCTGTGTATTTTTTAACTTTTAAAAAATTTCTTAAAAATAAACGTTGTATTAAACACAACATAGCTTGGAACTTTTTTCATTTGAATAACACGGCTACTATCTCAGAAGTTTCTACACACACACAAACACAATTAGTTGAATAGTGACACCAAAGTCTTTCCAATCTTGGGTGGAATTTCTTTAACTTTGATTTTGTGTACACCTTTAAATTTATTTGTGACTTTCTCAAGTGTAGGAAAATCCTTTAGACTTTCAGTTTTCATAGAATGTTTTACTTTTTAAAAAAAAATTCTTTTTCTTTCATCACGCATGTTTGGTTTTTAAACATTGCTCTTTTGTAATAAAGTGATGAATATTTTTGTTCTTTACTATTTGAAGATTCACCAGTTTCAAAATTTGAAAACTTAGTATTAACTGGTTTCACGATGTTTGTAGATTCTTTGACTTGTATCCGAACCTGAGATGGTACAAACACGTACTTTTGTTTGTGGACATCGTCTATTAATGTATCCAACCTCGTTACATCGAAAGCACGTCCTACTATCAATGACTAAGGACCCTCAACCCATTCCCGTTGTTGTTGAGTGAAAAATTCTTCATTAGATTGTTTGAACATTTGACTTTCTTTTGTACTTTCTCAACTTGCAGGCACAAAAGTCGTTTTCTTGTTCGATTTTTCAAACTTGTAATAGTTTTTCTTATTATAACTCGAACCATTCCTTCCCCTGTAATGATTTTTCTGCTGATAGTTTGGGTAGAAATTTCTTAGTTTTCTATAATAAGACTTATCTTGTTTGAAGTTTGAAAAACTTTGATTGCTTGTAAAATATTCAACTTCAGACATCTTGATCTCAAAAAACTTAAATACTTTTTCGATTCGGTCCGAGTTCACATTCTAAATTGGAAAATCATAGTTATAATATAGTTTTTCAGATCCACACATTTTGTGCATTAAAAGATTTGGATCATCATTTGAACTATTTTCTGATTTACACAGATAGTCATCGTGAAGCTTTCGTCACTTTTAGGCTGTGAACTCGAAATTTCTTTATCAAACATCGGTTTTTGAGATTTCAAAATCAGTTTTATCATTTTTACTATTCAAAACCTTATCAACTACATTTTAACCACTTCTGATGCAACATCATCAGACTTTGAATAGGTCACATCAATGTTGTTAGGCAACTAATCCTTTTGTACAGTTTTAACTTTAAATTTAGTGCCTTTTCCACCCTAGCTGGATTTTTCCTTGAATAGTTTTCACACAACGGGGGTGGAACATGTGAGAGGATCGACTCTCTCCATAGGACATAGTTTGATATCTATTCAACGTGTGAGGAATCCATCATCAACTAGTGAGAATATGTAATTTACTATTTAGAGCTCAGTTTATTAATATTCAACAAAGCGTTACACATCTGAGACTAATTGGACAGGGCTTCACCTTAACATCCAACAAAACAGCTTAGGAATCAAGAACACAACTCGTCTATTTATAGACATCATCACTTCGGACGAGTTGAACACCTTGCACGAAGTGAGCTTCACTTCGTACGAGGTGCCTATCACTTGGTGCGAAGTGACCATATTACATACATTAAACTTAAAATCCAACATCGAAGCCCTATTACATCGACATGACATGGCCCTAAGACGTAGGCTATAGGCTTCTGCATCAACAAACAACCCCTTGGATATTGCCGCAGACTTGGTCAGTCTTAAAAAATGTTCATAACTTTAACGTTCAGCGTCCAAAGAAATTCTTTCAAGGTTTTCGACGTTCTTCACTAGGAATTGGTGTTTCATCAGTCGGAGGTGGCCATTTCATGAACTGGAATTTTCTAAGCCGAGCTTCATTTGACATTTATGAATCCTCTTCATTACTATGACATCTACACATTTTCAGTATTATACAACATACACTCCGAAACAATGAAATAAGCTACACATACCCTAAATACCCTTTACATAACTTAGATATAAGTTTTGAAGGGTTATGTATGAAAAAAACACGCTTACACATGTCCAGGGACTATTTACGACCGTTCCATCCACTAGCACGACCATGCCAGGCCAACGGTGACCGGCACTCTCACCCAACACTACCAAATTTAGCGTGTTCAGGAAGAATTCTGGACTGGCACGACCGTTCCAAGCCAAACCAGTCTCAGATCAGATTGTTCCCGGGATCATTTCAACCATTGTCGAACATTTTGTCGATACGCACGACCGTGCCACTAGTTGGCATGGTCGTGCCACCTTGGAAACGTTTGAGCGGGATTTTCCCAAAATGGCTAGCAAACAAGTAAACACTCGAAAAAGGGCCTCTGACACTTACCAAGTACGAGTGTGCCAAAAGGTGGCATGCTCGTGCCAAACTCCTAGTAGCATAAATACGTGGTTTAAGCTCATTTGGAGGGGACTTGGTGCATTTTGGTGAAGTTTTCTCTCAAGAATCTAGTCTTGGAAGCTTATTGGAGCCAATAGGGAGCCTTGAAGAAGACTTAATCAGTTGAAGATCTACTCAAACACCATTTAATCTTGTCTTTAAGTTGGTTAGCTTACTAGTTCCATTATGAACAATTTATGCTTTCTTGTATTTTATTTGGTCACTATGAGCCTTATGGGCTAAACATTTGTGTTGCTTAAACTTTGTTAAAGCTTATGAACATGTGGTATTTATGGAAGTAGATGTGATGATTGTTTTTTGTTAATCTTCATAGTAATGCTTGAATCTTGTTCTTGGAGTTCATATGCTTGTTTAAAGTTTCTATTCTTGAAGGTTTGGTCATATGTATTTACATGTTTTGTTGGAAAGCCCATGTAGAGATTATGATTGTTGAATCTTGTTAACTTGTTAGTATGATTCATGGCATGATACTAGGAATGGTGATTGCTAACATGATTAGAATGGTGATTTGAGCATGCGTATAAATTCTTGCATTTAGATTTAGAAAAATCAAAAGAATGTTTATATGAATTTTATAGTTGGTGTTATGTTAGTATGATGATTTAGGCCAAGATTGTTATCTAGCATTACCATGCTTTTGGTTCATATCAAGAACATCATGATAGTGCTACTTACTTGAAAGCAAGTTTGGGTGATTTTTATGTTGTTCATAGTAATTTTAACAAATAAATAACTCTTCTTTAAAGATTAACATTAACTTAGAAAGTGAGCTCAAAAATAATAATTTTTAGGTGATTAGAATGTTACTTCATTTTAGTTTTCCTAAAGATTATAAACTAGGAAGCCTTGATTGGGGACTTAGTTAAATTTGTATTTTGCATCGCCATTAGTCTCTTCCTTTAGTTGTCACATGTTTGTCTGTGGATACTTAGTTTAGGCAACCTCTTTTAGATATTGTTATTTCTTAGTTTAGTTGTTAGCTTGTTATTTTTGCATGATAAATTAGAAACAAAATCAACTCATCAATTGAAAAGGCTTTAAAGTAACAAAAGTTTAGTATCGAGATACCGCGTCCACAGATTGATATCCGGTTCTTACCGACATATTATATTACCTCCTGATGGGTACACTTGCCCTTTGTGTGTGTAGTTAGTTTTTAGGTGAAAAACCATTTTTAAAACTAAATCTGTGTGAAGAAAAACCCAATTAAAAATATATATAATTCACGCACATCAAGTTTTTGGCGCCGTCGCTGGTGATGCGGTCTTCTTGAGAATGGTTTAAATTACTTATTTAGCCATTGTGAAAAGTGTATAAAGTTTTTTTTGTCTACTTTGATTTTACTTGTTTTTGCATGATTATTTGAAAAAAAATGATTGTTTGCTAGTTGTTTTTATTTTTGTATATATATATAGTGCATTGTGCTCCTTCTTTTTCCCTACAGGTCGTGCATGTCCTCAAACCCCGTTGCTGAAATCGTTGAGCCTTCATCGGAGCCGGAGCGCAACCTTCATCGGAGACTGCGAAAGCGGTCCCGCGTGGTAGCCGCTACGATCGAGGTAGACCCGAGGAGAGACGACACGTTCTACGAGGTTCGTGTAGAAATGGCGGACGAGGAGGAAACAAGGTCTTGAATGAGATAGGAAAGCCATCACTTGAGGGTTTACTTGCGAGCATCAATGCACCGATGATTAATAATAATAATTTCGAAATCAAATCTCCCACTTATCTTAGGTCGACCATTTCTATCCACTGCTAGAGCCTTGATTGATGTTTGCACCGGCAGACTTACTCTTAGGGTCGATGATGAGGAGGTGACCTTTGATATTGGAAAATCCATGCAGCATCCGCATAGTTAGGATGATACGCTCTATTTCATTGAGACTATCGATACATATGTGAGTAATCATATTCGTGACACATTTGAGGAGGATGTAGTGGACACGCAGTTACTTGGAGGGTAGACTTTTGGTTCACCTGTTGTGAACCAACTACTTGAGGAGCTGACCCGTCTGATAGGTCATGTGTCTCCCCCGTGTCCCTATGTTTTTGAGGTCGTGGATCGCATTGCTGACCCTAAAGCACGCCCTTTTGTTGAGGATCCACCTTCGGTTGAGCTTAAGGAGCTTCCAGATCACTTAGAGTATGCTTTCTTGGAGAGTGCGACTCATTTGCCCGTTATCATTTCTGCTGGATTGTGGGGAGAGGAGAAGGATCGGTTGCTGGAGGTTTAAAAGCATCATAAGAAGGTGATCGCATGGAAGATTATGGATATAAAAGGGATTAACCCATCCTTTTGTACCCATAAGATCTTGATGGAGGGGGACTTTAAACCTATAGTTCAGCATCAGAGGCGCTTGAACCCGAACATGCAGGAGGTTGTGAAGAAAGAGGTCATCAAACTCCTTGATGCAGGTTTGATATATCCGATCTCTGATTCACCTTGGGTTAGCCCTGTCAGGTAGTCCCAAAGAAAGGAGGTATTATAGTGGTGACGAATGAGAAAAATGAGTTGATTCCTACTCGTACAGTCACCGGATGGAGAGTTTGCATTGATTATCGCAAACTCAATGATGCCACGAGGAAGGATCATTTCCCACTCCCTTTCATTGATCAAATGTTGGAGAGGTTGTCGGGTAGGATGTTCTACTACTTCCTTGATGGTTTTTCGGGTTATTTTCAGATTCCCATCTCTCCTGAGGATTAGGAGAAGACAACATTCACATGTCCTATGGCACATTTACCTACCGGCGGATTCCCTTTGGACTATGAAATGCCCTGGCCACATTTCAGAGATGTATGGTGGCCATTTTTCACAACATGATCGAGGACTCCATGGAGGTTTTCATGGACAATTTTTCTGTATTTGGGATTTCCTTCGATCATTGTCTCGGGAATCTGGAAAGGATGTTGGCTAGGTGTGAGAAAGCCAACTTGGTGTTGAACAGGGAGAAATGCCACTTCATGGTGAAGGAAGGCATTGTGCTTGGGCATAATATTTCACAAGCGAGGCTTGAGGTTGATCGAGCCAAGGTTGAGACTATTTCCAAACTTCCGCCTCCCATATCAGTGAAATCTATCAGGAGTTTTCTTAGTCATGCAGGTTTTTACTGGCGATTCATAAAGGACTTTTCCAAAATCGCCCGTCCCATGACTCAGCTCCTCGAGATGGATGCCCAGTTTGTTTTCACCGATTAGTGCCTTCGGGCATTCGAGTTGTTGAAGGAGAAGTTGGTGAATGCCCCAATCATGGTAGCTCCCGACTGGGAACTACCCTTTGAGTTGATGTGTGATGCGAGTGATTTCGCAGTCGGGGCCGTCTTGGGTCAAAGGAGGGATAAGCACTTTCACCCGATTTACAATGCGAGCAAGACCTTGAACGACGCTCAGGAGCATCATACCATGACAGAGAAAGAGCTCCTAGCTGTGGTCTTTGCATTCGATAAGTTTCGGTCTTATCTCGTCCTTTCCAAGACCATTGTGTACACGGATCATGCAGCTCTTCGGTATCTCTTTAGCAAGCAATCTGTTATGGATTCTTTTGCTGCAGGAGTTTGATATTGAGATCCGTAATAAGAGAGGGGCAGAAAATCTTGAAGCCGATCATTTGTCTCGACTTGAGCATTTCGAGAAGAAGGAAACTCGTGGGCCTAACATCAATGACAATTTCCCCTACAAGTTTCTTATGAGGATCGATACTAGTGAGGATTCCCCGTGGTTTGCTGACTTCGCGAACTACTTAGCTAGTGGCATCCTGATCAAGGGGATGACCCATCAGCAAAAGCGAAAGTACTACTTTTGGGATGACCCTTACTTATTTAGGGTAGGAGCAGATCAGATGATCCGGCGTTGCGTGTATGGTGATCAGGTGAGGGATATTTTATGCCACTGTCACGAGGGACCTACGGGTGGCCACGATGGAGCGAATAACAATGCGAAAAAAGTATTCGACTCTGGATTCTTTGGCTGACAATCTTTAGTGATGCCCATGAGTGGGTAAGGTCTTGTGATGCATGCTAGAGGGCAAGCAACATTTCAGCACGCCATGAGATGCCACAAAACGGCATCCAAGTCTGTGAGATCTTTGATGTATGGGGGCTAGACTTCATGGGTCCCTTCCCGACTTCTTTTGGTAACCGCTACATCCTAGTTGTTGTCGATTATGTCTCTAAGTGGGCCGAAGCACAGGCTTTACCCATTAATGATGTTAGGGTAGTGGGACACATTTCTGTAATGCTCCGCTTGAGATAGCATTGTCCAGATCTGGTATGCAGCATCGGTCTTCTACACCATACCACCCACAGACGATTGGGCAACTCGAGGTCACTAATCGGGGTATCAAGCGGATTTTGGAGAAAACAGATAATTCTAGCCGTAAGGATTGGTCCGAGAAGTTGGATGATGCACTGTGGCCTTTCCGGACAGCCTACAAGACTCCTATAGGCACCACACTGTTTAAATTGATCTACGGAAAGTCTTGTCATCTTCCTGTGGAGTTCGAGCACAAAGCCTATTGGGCTTTGAAAACAGATAATCTTGATATGGCTGCTGCAGGTGAGAACAGGTTTGTGCAGATTCATGAGATTGAGGAGCTTAGGAATGATACGTATGAAAGCTCCAAGCTGTACAAGGAACGTACTAAGACGCTTCATGATATCCGCTTGAAGGACAAGAAAAAATTCTGAGTTGGTGATCGTGCGTTGTTGTACAACCCATGTTTGAAGTTGTTTCCTGGTAAGCTGAAGTCTCGATGGTCGGGTCCCTACACTGTACGTTAAGTGTTTCCTTACGGGACAGTGGAGATAGGTCACGAGGATGGCCGGTTGTTAAAAGTCAACGGGCATAGGTTAAAGGCTTAGGTTGGAGGGCCCGTTGATCATAGTGAGGAGGTTGTTACCCTCCACCGCTGGAAGAAATGAATGCGGGGTGGTGAGTCTAACTGAAGACTCGTAAACCAACTTAGCCCGTTTTTGTATATATATTGTGTGTTGGTTGTTTGTTGTTCTTTTTCAGGTTTCAATTCATTCTGGTCGCGAGGGGTGTTAGAGCTTGTTGCCGGCTCTCAGGTATGTCAGTTCGGCTCTTTTCTTGGTAGGAGATGCATCGTGAGTGCCCCGGGTACAAGGAGTTCCGTCTAATTCTTATTTTTCACCCTTTATTTTCTAAAATTAATTTTTGTACACACTATAGGTGTTTTTCAGAGTTAAACTAGAAGTAAAAAATAAAAATAAATAAAATAAAAATATAAAAAAATTCAAAAATTTGGCACTACAATCCGAAAATCTGGCACCACAAGATTTGATAGGGTTAGCCTTGCAGAACCATTAATGGAACCCACCATCAATAATACGACCACTTCTCCTTTATCTTCTTCTTCTTCCTCACTTGAACTCGTTCAAAGCACTCACGAATCCCTTGCATCTCCTAGCTTCTTCCAAGATCTCTTGTTTCTTTCATCCCAACAATCTCTCTGTGTACGATTTTTCTTTTTCTTTGATTGAGTTCTTGAGTTGTTCTTCGTAGTAGTTTATGTTTAGTTTTTAGGGCTTGTGGGTGCATTCTGAGCGATTTCGAGAATCTGGGTGATTAGAAATAACTCTTATTTAAAGATTAACATTAACTTAGCAAGTGAGCTCAAAATAATAATTTTTAGGTGATTAGAAAGTTATTTCATTTTAGTTTTCCTAAGGATTATAAACTAGGAAGCCTTGATTGGAGACTTAGTTAAATTTGTATCTTGCATTCGCCATTAGTCTCTTCCTTTAGTTGTCACATGTTTGTTTGTGGATACTTAGTTTAGGCAACCTCTTTTAGATATTGTTATTTCTTAGTTTAGTTGTTAGCTTGTTATTTTTGTATGATAAATTAGAAACAAAATTAAATCATCAATTGAAAAGGCTTTACTGTAACAAAAGTTTAGTATCGAGACACCGCGTCCACGGATTGAAATCCGGTTCTTACCGGCAAATTATATTACCTCCCGATGGGTACACTTGCCCTTTGTGTGTGTAGTTAGTTTTAGGTGAAAAACCATTTTTAAAACTAAATTTATGTGAAGAAAAACCCAATTAAAATATATATATATATATATATATATATATATAATTCACGCACATCAAGTTTTTGTCGCCGTTGCCGGGGATGCGGTCTTCTTGAGAACGGTTCGAGTTATATTTAGCCATTGTGAAAAGTGTATAAAGTTTTTTTTGTCTACTTTGATTTTATTTGTTTTTGCATGATTATTTGAAAAAAAAATGATTATTTGCTAGTTGTTTTTATTTTTGTATATATATAGTGCATTGTGCTCCTTCTTTTTCCCTAAAGGTCGTGCATGTCCCAACCCCGTTGCTGAAATCTTGAGCCTTCATCGGAGCCGGAGCGCAATCTTCATCGGAGACTGCGGGAGCGGTCCCGCGTGGTAGACGCTATGATCGAGGTAGATGCGAGGTAGACGACACGTTTTACGAGGTTCGTGTAGAAATGGCGGACGAGGAAGAAACAAGGATCTTGAATGAGATAGGAAAGCCGTCACTTTAGGGTTTACCTGCGAGTATCAATGCACCGACGATTAATAATAATAATTTCGGAATCAAATCTGGCACCATATCGATGTTGCAAATGCGGTGCGGTTTTATGGCAAGGATCACGAGGATCCTAGTGTCCGTATTACCGGTTTTCTGGAGGTTTGTGCCACCTTCACGATTCGTGACACATCACCGGATGCAATAAGCCTTCGGCTCTTTCCGTTTTCTTTACGTGATGGAGCCAAAGAGTGGCTTCGCTCACTTCCAGCTGGATCTATCACTAAATGAAATCAATTAGCTGAGAAGTTCCTCCAGAAATATTTCCCTCCAGAGAAAACTGTTCGGTTGAGAACCAAGATTCTCAACTTTCGTCAGGATGTGGATGAGTCCGTTTACAAGGCGTGGGAGCGGTTTAAAGAGATTATGCGAAAGGTCCCACATCATGTGCTGCCCTAGTGGCAACAATGTCAGATCTTCTACCATGGTTTATATGGTTCGGGGCAGGTGATGGTCGATACATATTCATCCAAAGACATTAGCACGAAAAATGCCACTGAGGCATTTGAAATTTTAGAGAAATGCGCCGCGAAGAATCGTGCACAGCAGCCGCCGAGAGGGAAGAGTTCTCGACAGGGAGTTCATCACGTGGACGACTTCACTACCAGGACAACATGTATAGATGCCTTATCTTCGAAATTTGATCAGGTGATGGAGATACACTTGAGTGGTTCTTCGAGTAGGGGAGCATATCATGTAGGCGATTTTTCGACGAGAGAGATGTCACACGAGCATGTAGATTTCATGGGAAACCAATACCATCCTCAGAATAATCCCTACAACAACACTTATAATCCGGGGTGGAAGAATCACCCAATTTCAGTTGGAGACCTGATGCATCTACTCAGCATCCACCTAGATTTGCTCCACGTCCCACTACTCCAGGAGCATATGGTTAACCTCGGCCTCAGCAGACATCCCACACTAGTAAAGCCAGTGTGCAGGATATGTTTAGACAACTCTTAGCCGGTCAGAATTCTATCAAGAGGGAGAATGAGAAGCGTTTTAAAGATTATGACGGGCGTTTCGCAAGGCACGAGGGTGAGTTATGAAGCCAAAAGGCTTCCATGCAGACCATTGAGAACCAAGTTGGGCAGATTGCCAAGATGTTGTCTGGGAACAACAAGGGGCCTTCCAAGCAATACGGAGCCTAATACAAATACTGAGCCCATCACTTGGGATGCTCCACCGAAGCCGACTGATGATGAGATTGTTGAGGGAACTGAGATGGAATCTCCTGGTGAGGTGTAACAGAGGCGAGTCCCAGCAAGGACAGCACGAGCCAAGGAGCCAGTGAGAGAGTATGTCCCTCCCATTCCATATTCGGGGAGGTTGAAGAAGCAGAAGATGGAGGAACATTATGGTAAATCCCTTGAGCTTTTTAAGCAAATTCATATAAAATTACCATTTGTTAGGATCTGAGTTTGAATTACTTGTAGTTTTTGTTTCAAAAATGAAAATGATTGAAGTTTTTAAAAGAGATTTGCAGCGGAGATAGATGGAAAACTTTTACTACAAGCAATGGTCGTTTGTTTTCATCATCATCATGCTTTCAAGTTGGTAAACTTGCATGTGATTCACAAACTCCCCCTCAGCCTTTGCAATTGAAGTTTGGTAGTGAGAAAATGTAGAGAAGATGAAATGCGAAAGTTGATCTTTTAATATACAAAGTTAAACTGTTACACAAGTTACCTATTTATGCAACTATCTAACCATTG
Organism: Scalesia atractyloides; assembly: GCA_947069175.1. NCBI lineage: Eukaryota > Viridiplantae > Streptophyta > Magnoliopsida > Asterales > Asteraceae > Scalesia > Scalesia atractyloides. The sequence goes on from CAMTDV010000030.1 coordinate 39,863,030, forward strand.
AGCATCTTTGATGACGTCAGGGTTGATAGTGACAGGAAACTAAATGTAACTAACTACAAACACTTCTAATACTAACTATCAGTGCTTAGCACTGTTACATTGATAAACTATCTACTGACTAAGCTCTGAACTCTATCCTCTAATCCTTGTAGCTCTGGCAGACCATTGCAACTTTGTGAAGACAGATTATAGAAGAGCAGTCTTTAGGGAAGGCAATGTTTGTACAATAGAGGTTGTAACCAAAGCTCGAATAGTGTTATTTGGCTTCGAATCATCTGTTCCTTTCATAGGGATCAATCCCAACAATCTCCCCCTAGAACAGATGATGCCAAAAACACTTTATTCTTGGTCTTTATTCCTCAGGAAGTATTATCTTATTTGACCTTTGAACTGAAGTTCAAAATTAAGAGATTTTATGTCATCAGCATCCTTCTGTAGCTCTAAACATAATAATTCTTGGCAGTCTTCTAATGTAAGCCCATAAGCAGCTTCCATAGATAGTTTAGTGGCATTACCATCAGACTTGAGCAGTGTCAATTCATGGGTGTCTTTGTCGACCTTCAACTTTAGAATTTTTGGGTCCGAAGGTTTTCTGGAAGGAGCTTTTATTGCTGAGGTTTGAGAAGGAGCTATTTTTGATAAATCTTTAGCCAGCTTGGCACTTAAATCATCTGTTGGATAATCAATCATGTTATGTATACCTTTTTTGATAAATGTATCCTCAAACTCTTTGTCAGTCTTTTCAGACATCTCCCTTGCCTTTTTCTGTGTAACAAGGCAAGTGTGGAATGGGCAGATGTTGTACTGGACTTTTTAGAGAGTTGGGCTTTGAGAATAGCATCTTCATTTGAATAATAAGGTTTAGGAGGCATGGATGGATCCTTTTTCCTCCTTTCTTCCAACTTTTTGTAAGTGCCTATCACCCTGACCTCACCCCATCTCATCACTTGATTCTTTGACCCATAATTGTTCTGAATTAGTTCATTCTCTTCACCTTCAAGGCTCTTTCAGTCATATCTTTCTTGTATAGATCCCAGTTGGGAGGAGTTGGCTTTTTGAGAGGGTCTTTCAACATTTCTTGCTTTCTGTTGATTACTTCTCTTAGCTCATCTATGCTCCAATCCCTGAACTGTGCCCTTATTGCCTTATACATCCTCTTCTCCATGATATACTCAATGAGTTCACCCTAGAGCAGCTTATCTTCCCTTTCTAACAAGTGATTGCTCAGGTTCTTGACAAAATCTTGTAAGATGTTGGCTTTACTTAGTTGAAAGGACATGGCAATCTGTATCTCTCTATCACTTTTACGAGCTGATTATTTTTTGGCAATATCGTCTGCTTGCTTCCGTTTCAATTCCAGATAATCATCAACATTTGCAGGTCTTGGATAGCCATCAAGGGATAGGATTGTTCTTTTGTCAGGGTCATCCTCTGAAAAGAAACTTAGGATCTCTTCCCTGACTGCTGGTAAATCAAGAGGATATAGCTTTGCTGCAGGAGTAACTTCAAGAGTTGAAGATGTTGTAAGCTCTGATGTGGAGGTTATTGGTTGTGATGATAGTGGAAGAGGTGCAGGAATCTCATCATCATTTATCACTTTTGTGATCTTTCTCCTTTTAAACGTTAAAGTGGGTGATGGTGGTTGTGGGATCTTAGGTGGTATGGATAATGGATGAGTTGATGTGGGAAAAGTGATCATGGCAGTGGATAGAGTTGCATTTGTTACAACCTCTGCTGTATCAACAGATGTTGACACAAAAGGTTCTGTAACATCTGCTTGTGTAGATGTGGGTTGTGGTTTTGAAGATGTGATAGGTTTTTGAGAGGCAGAGGTTTTGATGGTTGGATTCGTTTCAGGCTTAGTTTTAGGAGGTGTGGTTGTTGGTTGCCTAGCTTTTCTAACAGGTATCTTCTTTGATGAAGTACCAACCTCTCCTTTTTCTTTTTGGTGTTCAATCTTTTTTCTCAACCAACACTCTACTCTCCACAATCACTGTCTTCTTGTGACTAGCCCTTGCCTTGGCCACAATTTCATCAGTTAAATCTTTCTTCTTTGAACCATCAGGCCTTGGAATATTTAAAGTAGGTCTGGCCTTATCATCATCTATTTTCAGCTTTTTGTTTCTCAAAGGTTTCTCCCCCTTTTTGGCTTCATCTGTTGTAACAAAGATAACCGTTGTAGGTGCATGGCCAGTGCTTGCGAGTAGATGAGCTTTGATGGCTTTAATGTCTGCTGCAATGTCTTGATACCTTGAATCAAACATGTATCTAACATCATTCATCTGGTGCTTGTGTTTTAGATCCAAATGATGACGTTGATGTTGAAACAGATGGTTAAGAGCTTCCTTGAGAGCAGCAGTGGATAGAACAGAGGGTTGACTTTTTGTAGCTCTCATCTGCTTCAGTAAACTTTTGATCTCGTCCACAGAATGTTCTACATTTGTAACTCTCTCTGTCAAATCCTGATATTTTAGATCCCCACCTAATTTAATAGGATCATCTGAACTCCTACCAGACATGGTAGTTGTATCTATGGTATCATTAGCAGTGGTTTTAGGACCAGCTTCAACCGTAGATGCCCCTTTGTCTTGGAACTAGGGACTTCCCACAATAGAGGTAACAATTGTTTCCTCAACAGTGGTTGCCTTCAACCAAGTCTTATTAATGAAACCACTGTCCAACTGAGAACTTGGGAGTTCAGCAATTGTAGTGGCTGCTTGAGTTGAACTATCACCAAGGGTTACATGTAACCCAAGGGATGTAGCCTCTTCAAGTGCTGATGGGCTAGCAATGAATAAAGAGTCAGACCCAGCCTCTTGATGAAGTATATTCTCAGTAATAGGTTGTTGAGAAGTGCTGGTTTTTGTCTAGTCTAATTCAATTGCATTCAGCAAAGGTAAAATAGTAGGTGGAAGTGTAGTCATTGGTGAAGGTGGCTGTGTATAAGGCGACAGGGCCCTGGGAGAGGGGTTGTGGAAGATAGAACCAAGTGGATCTAGAGCTTTATAATTTGGTGTCCCTGTGTCTACAACCTTTTCCTTTTGTGAGGAAGAAGGAGGAGTTTCAAAGCCGGTTGAAGATCTTTGAACCCTCTGTTGTGAAGAAGTAGTAGCAGTGGTTTGTGACTTTGGTGTTGTCACTGGGTTAACCTCTGGGATCTCATCTTCCAGGGGACCCTTTTTGGGTTTGGTGGGATTTTTGGGAGTTGGTTTGGTTTTCATTTTGAGGATTTTTGGTGTGGGTTTCAGAGCAGCGTTTGTGGTGCCCTGATCACCAAGAGCACTGGGCTCAGTAGCAAGAGGTTGAGTTTGAACATTTTGTTCAGGTAAAACTTGCTCAACCTCCTCTACTTGTGTTTTCGCAACTTTATCTTGGTTTTTATAGGGTTTTGAAAAAGTGACGATGACATGGCATCTGTTGCAAGATCTGATGGCTAACATCTAGCCAAGTGTAACCTCTGATGAGAAAAGTACTGATTTTTAACACTATCAGTGGATAGCTATCAGTGTTTTGAAACAAGTGGTAAAAATGGAAATCAGAGGATACACTTTAATAGTGGATGAGATTTGGAAGCCTATCAGAGGTTTTGAGCGAACAGATGTTATGAGCAGACTTTTAAAGATTTATTGAAAAATTCAATTTTAACTATTTTTAAGGATGAGTTTTTGATTTTCTAAAAACATTTTGATGCTATGTACGCATGGATTTACACGAAAACTTGTTTTTAATCCATGTTTAGAATTCCAATTATTGAAATCAAGTTGTCAAAGGTAGATGTATGCAATGCCTTGGTTAAAACATCTGCCAGCTGATCTAAAGTTGGACATGATGCAAAGAGATCAAACTTTTTTCATAGCAATCTCTCACAAAGTGTTGTCTGATGTTAATGTGCTTTGTAGTTGAGTGAGAAACTTGATTTTTAATGATGTTTTCAGTAGCTTGACTGTCCAATCTAAGTGGAGTCTTTAGTGCAGTTACACTAAAATCCAGCAACTGGTTTTGAAGCCACAAGAGTTGAGCAGTGCAGCTAGCAGCAACAATATACTCTACCTCAGCAGTGGATGTTGAAACTGCAACCTGCTTTTTGCTTTGCCAAGACACTAGACAATCACCTAGGAATTGACATCCTCCTGATGTGGACTTCCTTGTAGTTTTGCACCAGTAAAGTCACTATCTGAAAAACCAGGCTCTTGGTGCTTGCTTCAAGCCATACAATGCTTTATTGAGATTGTAGACATGATCAGGATGGAATGCATCTTCAAAACCTGGAGGTTGACAGACATACACCTCTTCTTTGATTTTTCCATACAAAAATGAACTCTTTATATCCGTTGATACACCTTTATGTTGTGGTTAGCAGCAAAAGCTAAGAACAGGCGAATAGCTTCCAACCTTGCTAAAGGAGCAAAAGTCTCATCATAGTCTATACCTTCTTCCTGTCTGTAGCCTTGAACCAGGAGCCTTGCTTTGTTTTTGACAACAATACCCCTTTCATCAGTTTTGTTCTTGAAACCCACTTTGTGCCGATTGGACTTACATCTTTTGGAAGTGGCACAAGCTCCCAAACTTGTTGTCTCTTGAACTGAAGGAGTTCTTCTTGCATGGCTTCTACCCAGCTGTTGTCTTTCAGTGCCTCTCGGTACTTGACTGGCTGTGTGAGTGGTAGAAAGCCAGCAAAAAGACAAATATTTTAGGATTGGCTCCGTGTGAGCACCCCAGATTTGATGTTTCCAATAACTTGATCTGATGGATAGCTTTTGAGATAAATCAAGTCACCTTGGTATGGAATAATAGCATTTTGAGCTGATGGCTGCAAATGTGCATCATCTGAGCTAACTTATGCTGGTGAGTTTTAAGTATTAGCCTCTGATGTAAATGGAGGTGGTGGTATTGGGGGTAAAGAGGGAACATTCTGATGATTTTGGTGCCCAAATGTAGGACTTTTATCAACAGATGTTTTATTTTGTGAACTGGCAGAGGTTTGAGGATCAACCACTGTTGACCCAGAAGTGGCAGAGTTTACACAAGAGGTTGTGGCACCTAATCCTCTGTTGGAAGAATTGACTTTTGTTTGTGGAAGCACACAATCATATTCTTGATCTTGATCTTTTCTTGATGGTTGTGGTGTACCTGCATTGTCTAGCTTGATAGAAACATCAGCAAATGTGAATTTATCTAAATCAAAAAGCTCTGCAGGATTTGCTGGGATTTTCAGTGATGAAAGTTCATTGAACTTTACATTCAAAGTTTCTTCAACACACTTTGTCCTAGAGTTAAAAACTCTGTAGGCTTTAGAAGTAGTTGAGTATCCCAGAAAATAACCACAATCAATTTTGGCTGCAAACTTTGATATAGAATCTTTTAAGTTCAACATGAAGCATGGACAGCCAAAAAGTTTAAAATAGGAAATCAGAGGTTTGATTTTATACAAAATATCATAGGCAGTCTTTTGATGCCTGTGGTTAATCAAAACTCTGTTTTGAACATAGCAAGCAGTGTTTACAGCCTCTGCCCAGAAAGACAAGGGTAAACCAGAGTCTGCTAACATAGTTCTTGCTGATTCAATTAAAGTTCTATTTTTCCTTTCAACCATCCCATTTTGTTCTAGAGTTCTTGGAATGCTATATTGTCTAACAATTCCTTTTGACTCACAAAAAACATCCAACACCCTATTTTTAAACTCTGTTCCATTGTCACTCCTAAAGATTTTTACTGGAAGATCAATTGCTTTTCTACTTGTTCAACAAAGTTTTGCAAAATGACTGCAGTTTCATCCTTAGAGTGGAGAAAGAAGGTCAATGTAAACCTAGAGAAATCATCAACTATTAATAGGCAATACCTTTTGTGTTTTAAGCTCATGATTTGCACTAAGCCAAACAAGTCCATGTGAATCAATAGTAAACACTGGCTTGTTTTGGACTCTTCAATTGATTTGAAAGATCTTTTATGTTGTTTTCCTTTTAAGCAGGAAACACATTGTTCTTCACAGGAAAATTGATTGTGAGGCAAACCTCTAACAAGGCTTTGTTTTGAGAGTGTGGTGATAGTTTTAAGATTTGTGTGCCCAAGTCTATGATGCCATAACTCAGTCTCTTTGCTTGAAGCAACTGAGAATAAGCATCTTCCAGACATAGGATTATCTTTGAACATATCTACCACATACACATTCCCACTTCTATGTGTAGTGAGTTGTGCTTTACTCTCAGCAATGATTTGATCAATCTTTTTAACAACCTTTGGTCCCATAATTTGACAAGTTTTCTTGGTGAAGAAGGATCCATACCCTCTATCACTCATTTGTGAGACACTCAGCAGGTTAAATTTCAGATTGTCAATTAAGTTCACATTTTCAAACTTGAGTTTCCCAGCCAGAACCGACCCAGACCCTAAAACCTTTCCCTTTGAGTTATTACCAAAAGATATATCACCCCCCATGAGCCGTGAAGTCCTTGAGAAGGGCTCTACATCATGTCATGTGCCTGGAACCTCCACTATCTACATACCATAAGCTATCAAGGCAAGTAGAGGGTCCCTGCACATCAAGTAAAAAGATCAGTTAAGATAGGTCTCCAAAGCCAAAATGGCTTTGGATGGGGTCACAGATGGTCCAGTCTCAAGTCTAGGAAAATGGTCAGTGGTTTGGATATTTTCTTGTAACATCTACTCTTGACCATTTCCTATCAGATGATTGTATCCATAGGGATGCTTATTCACTCTTTGCTTTGAAGGCTTTTTGTATCCTTCATAAGTTAGAGGAACCCTTTTATAGGCTGGTTGGCCATGCCCTCTTGGAAATGAGTTTGATGGTGGGGCATCTGTCACTTGCACCTCTCTAGGAACAAAGGTTTTGTTTAAAGCTTTTGTAACAGATGTTTCAGTTGGTTCAAAACTCTGCTTAGATTTATTTCCAGCAGAACTTGAACCTTCTCTTTCTAGTGCTTTTGCCTTGATCTCTTTTACCTTTTGCTCATAGTTTTTGAGATAGGGACACCCTTGAGTTAAATGATTTGTTTTGTTGCAGATGGTGCATCTTGAAGAATTTTTGATAACACAAGTTTTGTTAATGTCATAGGCTTTTAAAAGAAAACAATCTGCAGCCACATGATTTCTTTTTTCATAGAATTCACAAAACAAGTTTTTAATCTTTACTCTTCTTTTCCTATCAGACTTTTTATCAGTAGTGGTTGTGACCTCTGCTGGTACATCTTTGATAGGGAACACCAGCGCTTTTGGGGCTTTAATACCATTAGAGGTTGTAAAGTCCATTGGCTTAAAGTTTTCTAAGATATCACATTCATCTGACCAGGTTGGTTTAAACTGATATTTTTCAATTTCTTTATCTTTTGTTGAAACCTCTGATTTTTCCAAAACAATATTGTTTCCAGATTTATCTTTGATTTTTATTTCTTCACCAGCCAAATTTGTTGGGACTATTTCAACCAACTCACAATCAATTTTAGCAACATTCTTCTAATTTTGATCATAGGCTCTAAAACCTACTCCAAACTTAATGTTGCTCTTGATCTGAGCATCAAGCATAATCTCATAACCTTTACAGGACTCAGCCCATTTTTCATAAGTGATTTGGGTTTCTTCTAACTCCCTTTAACAAACTTGGTATTTTTCTACCATAGTTTGGAGTTGGTCATTGGTTATGCTTGATTCATGTCTCAGGCTACTCATTTCAGAATGTTTTTCACTTAACTTTTATTTTAACTCTTTAATCAGTTTTTCAAAATTAAGTTCATCTTCTAAAATTTTGTTCATCAGGTTTTCATTCACCTGCTTAATGTTTGCAAAAGCAATGATGAATTTGTCAGACCATAGATCTTTAAGGATCTGAGGTGATACCTTTGTAGCAGCCATGAGAGCACAATCGCACTCATTTTCACACACATCAATATTCCATGGGTCAGCATGAGAGTTCTTTTCCACATCAACAGCGTTTTCCTTTTCTTCACTTGAAACCATTGTTTCATCACAAACTTGAACTTCATCAGTTTTTGACACTATTTGCACAGATTCAACACCTTCAACAATTGTCTCTAAGGCCATTAAACAAAATTCTTGTTCAACATCATTTTTGGCCATTAAAGCAAAGTTCTCATCAGTCAAATCCTCAGGCAAGCTACTCCAGTCAACATAACTTTGTGTGAAAAAGCTCTGTTGACCAACCTCTGCTGGACTAGCAGTGGTTTGAGCAGGTTGTGTGACAATAGGTGCTTGTTGTACATGCACTTGAGGATGTGATGGTGCCTGAACATATTGAATTTATGGAGCAGTGGATTAAAGATAATGCACTGGAACAGTAGTAGTAGGATGTGCAAAGTGGGCATTGTTTTGAACATGTTAAGTAGGGGCATATTGGGAATAATGAACAATGTTTTGTGTGTGCTGAGGTCTAGGGCCAGGATGAGTCACTATTGGTCAAGAATTTTGAGACCTGCATTCTCTAGCAAAGTGTCATAACCTATTACAGTTATAACACTTGAGTTTTGATTTATCCAGCCCAACCTTCAACCCCCCATGCAATCCTGGAAATTTCCTACCAATTCTCTTATAGAATTTACTAGCCCTAACACTCAATAGGGCCAGTTGGTGCAAAATATCCATTTCTTCAAGATCAGAAGGTTCAAAGTGTTTCAAATCATTCAGCTCAAATGATAGATTGTCAGAGGTTTGGCTTTCCCCAATAGCAGTGAAAGCATAGTTGGGTGCATATGTTTCAGATCCAAAGTTCCCACCAGATGTAATATCTATATAGTGATCATAACTTTGGTCCTTACTGCTGCCAGAACCCTCTTCTTGGCCAAAAAGAGCTGTATTACCCAATGAGTAATCATCAGTCATTTTGCCAGATTCTTGCAACTTCTTTTCTGGTTTAACTCTCTCATAAGTGAGGAGTATCCCATGAAGTTGTGTCAACGAAACGATTATTGTAATGATCTAAGGAAACGACTAATGACAGTCGAATTAGGTAGAACCACGTTAACCAGTCTAAGTTCACTGATGAGACAGCTGTAACGTTCGAACTGTTGTGTTAGAGACTCTCCTTTCATGTGACAAAACGTTTCATACTGCTGATTTAGAACTTCTCTATTACTTTCTATCACTTCCTCAGTCCCACCGAATTGCTCTTTAAGTGCATCCCATAACTCCTTTGCACTATTGCAATGGAGTAGACTAGCATAAATCTCATTGGGTAAGGTCGAAGCAACTATGCTAAATGCCTTAGCATCCAATCAATTTTCTAGAAATCCTGCTCCGAAAAGTTTTCAGGATTTTTTGGCACTTGTTTACTTGGATCCTCTGTGCTTGGAACCATCTGAACGTGAGGTCCATAAGCAACAGATCTCCAGCAACCGGTGTCTTACTGGGCAAGGATATGACCCATCCGTCGTTTCCAAATTAAATATTCATTTCTTTTGAGCATCGACGGTTTGAATAAGGATCCAGAGTTGGTATCCTGTGTGTTTTGAGACATTTTCAGTTGATTTTACACATATTTTTGTTTTAAAAACTTTGAACGTAATGAAACTCTGTTTATCAAGCAAAAACAACCAAACTAAATAGCAGAGAGCTGATCTGTTCAAATCAAATCGATTGTTAGATCGAATTTGATGAATCAAGCTCTGATACCAATTGTTAGGATCTGAGTTTGAATTACTTGTAGTTTTTGTTTGCTTGAAGTTTTTCAAAGAGATTTGCAGCGGAAATAGATGGAAAACTTTTACTACAAGCAATGGTCATTTTTTTTCATCATCATCATGCTTTCAAGTTGGTAAACTTGCATTTGATTCACAAACTCCCCCTCAGCCTTTGCAATTGAAGTTTGGTAGTGAGAAAATGCAGAGAAGATGAAATGCGAAAGGTGATCTTTTAATAGACAAAGTTAAACTGTTACACAAGTTACCTATTTATACTAAACTATCTAACCACTGAGCATCTTTGATGACGTCAGGGTTGATAGTGGCAAGAAACTAAATGTAACTAACTACAACCACTGCTAATATTAACTATCAGTGCTTAGCACTGTTACATTGATAAACTATCGAATGACTAAGATCTGATCTCTATCCTCTGATCCTTGTAGCTCTGGCAGACCTTTGCAACTTTGTGAAGACAGATGATAGATAAGCAGTCTTTAGGGAAGGCAGTGTTTGTACAACATAGGTTATAACCTCTGATAGTGTAACCAAAGTTCGGATAGTGTTATTTGGCTTTGTATCATTTGTTCCGTTCATAGGGTTCAATCCCAACACCATTCGTCGAGGCACTTGCTCAAATACCTAAGTATGCCAAGTTTCTGAAAGATATCTTATCTAACAAAAAGAAACTTGAGGAGGTTTCACATGTGACCTTGAATGAGGAGTGTCAGCGGTTCTTCAGAACAAACTACCGAAGAAGATGAATGATCTCAGGAATTTCACTATCCCGTGTTTGATTGGTAGTTTGTCGATCAGCAATGCATTGGCAGATCTCAGAGCTAGCATAAACCTCATGCCATATGCGGTTTTTGCTAAGCTAGATTTGGGAGAGCCCAAGCCCACTCCTATGAGCATTCAGCTAGCCGACCGTTCAATGAAACATCCTCGAGGCATAGTTGAGAATATGCTTGTGAAAATCGATAAGTTTGTCTTTCCTGTCGATTTCGTGATTTTGGACATGGATGAGAACAAAACTGTCCCACTTATCTTAGGTTGACCATTTCTAGCCAATGCTAGAGCCTTGATTGATGTTTGCACTGGCAGACTTACTCTTAGGGTTGATGATGAGGAAGTGACCTTTGATATTAGCAAATCCATGCAGCATCCAAAGAGTCAGGATGATACGCTCTACTTCATTGAGACTATCGATACATATGTGAGTGATCATATTTGTGACACATTTGAGGAGGATGTAGTGGACACGCAGCTACTTGGAGGGGAGACTTTTGGTTCACCTGCTGTGAACCAACTAGTTAAAGAGATGACCTGTCTTATAGGTCATGTGTCTCCCCCGTGTCCCGAGGTTTTTGAGTTAGTGGATCGTGTTGCGGAGCCTAAAGAACGCCCTTTTGTTGAGGATCCACCTTCGGTTGAGCTTAAGGAGCTTCTAGATCACTTGGAGTATGCTTTCTTGGAGGGTGCGACTCATTTGCCCGTTATCATTTTTGCTGGATTGTCGGGAAAGGAGAAGGATCGGTTGATGGAGGTTTTGAAGTAGCATAAGAAGGCGATCGCGTAGAAGATTTTGGATATTAAAGGGATTAACCCATCCTTTGGTACCCATAAGATCTTGATGAATGAGGACTTTAAACCTGTAGTTCAGCATCAGAGGCGCTTGAACCCGAACATGCATGAGGTTATGAAGAAATAGGTCATCAAAGTACTTTATGCAGGTTTGATATATCCGATCTCTGATTCACCTTGGGTTAGCCCTGTGCAGGTAGTCCCGAAGAAAGGAGGTATGACAGTGGTGACGAATGAGAAAAACGAGTTGATTCCTACTCGTACTGTCACCGGATGGAGAGTTTGCATTGATTATCGCAAACTCAATGATGCCATGAGGAAGGATCATTTCCCACTCCTTTTCATTGATCAGATGTTGGAGAGGTTGTTGGGTAGGATGTTCTACTGCTTCCTTGATGGTTTTTCGGGTTATTTTCATATTCCCATCTCTCCTAAGGATCAGGAGAAGACGACATTCACATGTCCCTATGGCACATTTGCCTACCGGCGGATGCCCTTTGGACTGTGTAATGCCCCGGCCACATTTAAGAGATGTATGGTGGCCATTTTTCACCACATGATCGAGACTCCATGGTGGTTTTCATGGATGATTTTTCCGTATTTGGGAGTTCCTTTGATCATTGTCTCAGGAATCTGAAAAGGATGTTGGCTAGGTGTGAAGAAGCCAACTTGGTGTTGAACTAGGAGAAATGCCACTTCATGGTGAAGGGAGGCATTGTGCTTGGGCACAAGATTTCACAACCGGGGCTCGAGGTTGATCGAGCCAAGGTTGAGACTATTTCCAAACTTCTGCCTCCCACATCAGTGAAATCTATCAGGAGTTTTCTAGGTTATGCAGGTTTTTACCAGCGATTCATAAAGGACTTTTCCAAAATTACCCGTCCCATGACTCAGCTCCTCGAGAAGGATGCCCAGTTTGTTTTTCTCCGATTAGTGCCTTCGGGCATTCGAGTTGTTGAAGGAGAAGTTGGTGAATGCCCCGATCATGGTTGCTCCCGACTGGGAACTACCCTTTGAGTTGATGTGTGATGCTAGTGATTTCGCAGTTGGGGCCGTCTTGGGTTAAAGGAGGGATAAGCACTTTCACCCGATTTACTATGCGAGCAAGACCTTGAATGATGCTTAGGATCATTATACCACGACAGAGAAAGAGCTCCTAGCTGTGGTCTTTGCATTCGATAAGTTCCGGTCTTATCTCGTCCTTTCCAAGACCATTTTGTACACGGATCATGCAGCTCTTCGGTATCTCTTTAGCAAGCAAGATGCTAAACCGAGATTGATATGATGGATTCTTTTGCTACAGGAGTTTGATATAGAGATCCGTGATAAGAGAGAGGCTGAAAATCTTGCAGCTGATCATTTGTCTCGACTTGAGAATTCCAAGAGGAAGGAAATTCATGGGCCTAACATCAATGGCAATTTCCCCAACGAGTTTCTTATGAGGATCGAGACTAGTGACGATTCCCCATGGTTTGCTAACTTCGCGAACTACTTAGCTAGTGGCATCCTGATCAAGGGGATGACCCATCAGCAAAAGCGAAAGTTCTTTGCGGATGTTAAGTACTACTTTTCGGATGACCCTTACTTGTTTAGGGTAGGAGCAGAATAGATGATCCGGTGATGCGTGTATGGTGATGAGGCAAGGGATATTTTACACCACTGTCATGAGGGACCTACGGGTGGCCACCATGGAGCGAATAACACTGCGGAGAAAGTATTCGACTCTGGATTCTTTTGGTTGACGATCTTCGGTGATGCCCATGAGTGGGTAAGGTCTTGTGATGCTTGCCAGAGGGCAAGCAACATTTCAGCACGCCATGAGATGCCACAAAACGGCATCCAAGTCTGTGAGATCTTTAATGTATGGGGGCTAGACTTCATGGGTCCCTTCCCGACTTCTTTTGGGAAACGCTACATCCTAGTTGCTGTCGATTATGTCTCTTAGTGGGGCGAAGCACAGGCTTTACCCACTAATGATGCTAGGGTAGTGGTTAAGTTTTTGAAGAAGTTGTTTGCTCGTTTGGTACCCCAAAGGCATTGATTTGTGACCGTGGGACGCATTTCTATAATGCTCAGCCTGAGGAAGCATTGTCCCGATATGGTGTGCTGCATCGGTTTTCTACACCATGCCAACGAGTGGGCTAGTCGAGGTCACTAATCAGGGTATCAAGCAGATTTTGAAGAAAACGTTTAATTCTAGCCGTAAGGATTGGTCCGAGAAGTTGGATGATGCACTGTGGGCTTTCCGGACAGCCTACAAGATTCCTGTAAGCACCACAATTGTTTAAATTGTTCTATGGAGTCTTGTCATCTTCTTGTGGAAAACAATTAATCTTGATATGGCTGCTGCGGGTGAGAACAGGTTTAAGCAGATTCCTGAGATTGAGGAGCATAGGAATGATGTGTATGAAAGCTCCAAGTTGTACAAGGAACGTACTAAGATGCTTCATGATATCCGCTTGAAGGACAAGAAAGAATTCCGAGTGGGTGATCGTGTGTTGTTATACAACTCACGTCTGAAGTTATTTCCTGGTAAGCTGAAGTCTCGATGGCGGGGTCCCTACACTGTACGTTCAGTGTTTCCTTATGGGACAGTGGAGATAGATCACGAGGATGGCCGGTTGTTTAAAGTCAACGGGCATAGGTTAAAAGCTTATGTTGGAGGGCCCGTTGATTAGAGTGAGGAGGTTGTTACCATCCACCAAGGAACAAATGCATGCGGTGTGGTGAGTCTAGCTGAAGACTTGTAAATAAACATAGCCCGTTTTTGTATATATATTGTGTGATGGTTGTTTTGTTTTTCTTTTTCACGTTTCAATTCGTTTTGGTCACGAGGGGTGTTTGAGCTTGTTGCTGGCTCTTAGGTGTGGCAGTTCGGCTCTTTTCTTGGTAGGAGATGCTTCGTGAGTGCCCCAGGTTCAAGGAGTTCTGTCTAATTCTTATTTTTTCACCCTTTATTTTCTAAAATTATTTTTTGTACAAACTATAGGTGTTTTTCAAAGTTAAACTTTAGGAAGTAAAAAAAAAAACTAATCTGAAAATCTGGCACCACCAGATCTGATAGTGTCAGCCTTGCAGAACCATTAATAGAATCTGCCATCAATAACACAACCACTTCTCCTTTATCTTCTTCTTCTTCCTCACTTTAACCCATTCAAAGCACTCACGAATCCCTTGCATCTCCTAGCTTCCTGAAAGATCTCTTGTTTCTTTCATCCCAACAATCTCTCCAGGTACAAATATTTTTTTCTTTGATTGAGTTCTTGAGTCTTAGGGTTGTTCTTCATAGTAGTTTATGTTTAGTTTTTAGGGCTTGGTCTTAATCACCCGATTCAAGCCCGTTTTTAGTGTTTGTTGTGTTGTTTTTACCACAAGTGATCGATTTACAAAACCCATAAGCAAAAAGATGAAAAAAATCGGGGTTTTGGGTGCGTTTTGAGCGATTTCAAGAATCTGGGTTATGTCACGCACGGTCTTGCTCAGGGTTGGCATGATCGTGCCATTCATAATTTTGTGACTGTTCTTCATAATCTGCCCAGAAAATCCATCACGTACGATCGTGCCAAGGGTTGGCACGATCGTGCTCTTCATAAAAGTTTGCTAGATCGCTCAAATCGCCTAGAAAATTAGTTACGTTTTAGTCCGGCACGAGGGTGCCAATGGCTGGCACGCTCGTGCCACTTGAGAAATAGCCCAGAACTTCATAAATCTTGTTGAGTTCCAGGCAAGCATGACCGTGCCACACCCTGGCATGATCGTGCCATCTGTACAGATTGCTTTTTTTTTGTAACATTTTTTTTGCTGCTGACTGGTTTTTGTCTTGCAGATGAATCACCCGTACATGCGATTTAGTGACAACGCCAAGGAAGGGTATTGTATCACATGAGCCGAGCGGTTATCGGCACGAAGACACCAGATCGAGCCCATGAGGAGGCTACAAAAGGTTGATTTGGATTTGCTCGGTCAGACCGAGCGGTTTGCTGACTTGATGGCACCTCCATGGAACCGCCTCTTCGATATCGCTAAACTGCAGTATGTGGAGCTTTTGTTGAGTTCTTCGCATTCTTCCGATGAACCTTTCCTTGCCTAGATGTTTATCATAAAAATGTTGGGGTGCGCTATCGATTGGGACGGAAATGGCACCACCCATCCATTAGTCGTTTCGGGAAAGTTTTGGGTTTATACGAGGATGATGAGATCGACATGGAGCTTTTTGATGGTAGTTTGCAAGATTGGGAACCGGATGTTGATAGGGCAACATTTTTGGATAAGATCACGGTATCGGGTCGAATTTGGGACCCGCGTAAGGCCAATGCCACATGGATTCTTGATCCACTCCACCGGGTCATTGACCGAGCCATTTTTCATGTCATCGGTGGTAGGGGTGATAGCACCGGGAACATCACAAATCACGACCTCTTCCATCTTTATTGCATTATCCCCGGGGTGAACTGCAATGTAGCTGCAAGCGTTGTGGAGTCTATCTTCCGAGGTATTGGTTCGACGCCCGCGTCGAAAATTTGCGGGGTGCTTTCGCAACCAAACTCATGAAATATTACCGAGTGCGGTTAGATGGTCTAACCGAGGCTTTGATTACGGTTTGCTTGACGTGGCCCAATTGACTTCCATGCATATGATACGCAAGGTTAACGGTATCCTGAATCTTGTCGACAAGTTAGGTAGGATTTTGTATCGGCTTCCCGAAGCGGGGGATGATGATGATGATAGCGATGGTGGTGATGGCGGTGATGGTGGTGATGGTGGTGATGACATTCACATGCAGGATGTTCCGATGCATGAGCCTGAGGGAGTCGCTGGGGGAGCAGTTCCTCACATGCAGTTGGGTCATGGTTTCGTGAACCCAAATTGGGAGCATGAGCATGGTTTTTATGGTGTTGGTTTTGGGCATGGCTATGGGCCTTACGAGCCGTCAACAGTTGATGTTTGGCGGCGGATGGATAGTCTTTCCTTGAACCAGCAGGAGGTGAGACGGGACGTGGATCTTATGCGCACGGAGCAATTTCGTCAAGGTAATTTTACGGAGGATATGTGTGAGCAGAGCCGACGCAGTTTTGATTGGCTCTTCGGGTCGCAGCAGCACATCGTGAACTCGATGAACGCTCCTTACACACAGCCGCCTCCACATTTCTCGTGCCGATCCAGATTCGACCGCAAAGACGACGTAGGTCCTTCCGGATCGGGTGGCAGGTCTTAGTCCCGTCCCCCATTTTCTACCTTTACCATTTTGTGTTTGAGGGGTGTGCCATTTTACATTGTCTGTACACCTCTCCGTCGTGAACTTTAATTTCCTTTTTCTTATTTTTAGTGGTTTAAATAAATAAAGGCAAGGGTAAATGGGTGTTAGATCACTCCATGTTTAGCATGGGAACCTAAATGAATATCTAACGTTCGTATAGGCGGAAACTATATGACGTGTTAATCAAATATGCAAAGATTTACAGTTTAATTGTTGTTTATTGATCATAAAGTTCATTTACATGTCAAATCAAGATCGGGTAGAGCTTCGCCGTCCAAGTAACAAAGTTGCAGAAGTTACAAATGAAAAACACAAGTCACCTATTTAGTGTGACAATTTCGCTGGTGGCTACACAAGTTCGGGCGAACTTGTATAGAACAAGTTCAGCCGAACTTCTTCTCACATCATGGATCCGGGCGAACTTGTCATACTATTTACATAAATACGACTATTTTCTAAAATATTCTAGCCCAAACTAAACAGACTCGATCCAAGACTAAGACATAGACATTATGTAGTAACAGACTCCCCTTGGATATCGTCTTCGTCTTGATCAATCTTGAAAGCTCTACTTTTGCCTGACACGTCCAAAGAAGTCCTTGATTGGCTTCTTTCTTCGTTCTTGCGATGGAATCGACGTTTGATCTGTAGGTGGCACTTTAGTCATGAACTGAAAACGTCTCAGTCTTGCCTCCTTTGTTCTTTCTATAAATTGTTCCTGACGCCTTTCTTCTTTTAGAAATTCTTCTCGTTCTATCTCTCTCCAGCTCGATTCCCACATTCTTCCTGAATTAACTTCATGCGCATAACAGACATTCACAATCCTCCGATATTGCATCGCTTGTTCCTTCTCACGTTCTTCATAACAAATCTTGCTAAAGAAAAAAACATTTGATATCCTCCTTGAGCAGTTCACTAGCCACATCGGGTCTAGTATTCGTATCGTCCTCCATAATCCTCTCAATCCTTCTATCCCAAACATTTCAACCCTTTCTTGAGTGATATCCAAATGATCTTCAAATCATAGTACAATCACTACTTCACACGTTGTTGGATCTATTTGCCACCACTTAAATAATGGATGAAATTATGTTCAATCGGCATTAAGGGCATGTTCCTCATTGCTCTTGGACGCTTCATAATCAATGTAATATCTTTAACTCCAGTCTTCTTATCTTTTTTGATTCGACGCTTCAGAATGAACGGTTTCCAGTACTTAAAACCTTATGTCGCGTCGAACTTAATCATCTTCCAAAGTAACTAATCAATAAACTTCATATGATATGTGACATTTCTTGTTTGCACCAACTCCTCTACATCCCAATACAGAAGTGTTTTGAAATCTGCTAAGTATTTGAAGTATTAAACTCCAAATTCACATTTAATGGCGTAAACGTTCAATTCTTTAAACCATCCCCAGCTCAATATATCTCCCAATGAAACATCTTTATCTCTAGTAAAGAATGCTAATGGACGTCGAAACTTTCGTTCTCTCAGCATTTCTTTGAACTAGGATTTCTTCACTTGTGCAATCTCTTCCTTCTTCATTGGTTTAGGGATTTTACCTTCACGTACAGACTCTGCAATCTTATCTCTCAGCAGAGCTTCATTTAATTTCTCATACATCTCTTCGAAAGTCGGAAAACTATCAGTATTCTGACAAGTGTACTTTTCTGCCTCGTCTTTCTCATCGTCTGACGACCAATCTTCAATGATAACCTTGTTGTAATCATCAGCTTAATATCTACATTTGTAACAATACTCATTTGGCTCAAATGTATTAACATTCATCACTTGCTCCTCGAAATCAAAATTGAACGTTTCAGCATCAACTTCAAGTAGCTTAGCCAAATCTTCTTTCGAATAATTATGCACAAACTCGGCTTCCTCAACATTATGTTCGAGCATCAGAATCATCAGCTTTGTAGGTATAGCAGCAACATGCATAACAGTAGTAATAGCATCTGTCATATCAACATCATCTTTTTTCCCTGTCTCCCCTGTCTGCTCCCCCTGGCTTTATTCTTCCATCATATTTGTTTCATCATTCATCAACGAAGAAAAATCAAACTCATCTGATACTTTAGCATCAACAACCTTCAGACCAACTCCACCCTGATCATCATCATTACCACCATCATCGTTGTCAGAGTCGTCTTTAGTATCATCAACAGGTTCATTATCATCCTTATCCTCAGCTTCTTCATCAACTTTCTTTTCAGTTTATGTTTCTGGTACAACCACAGACTCTGATGCTTTCACAGACTCTGTAATCTCGGGCATACTTTCAATCACATTCTTGCCTTTCCCCTGTCCAGTCAATTCTCCCTCTGCCTTTTCCTTAGCTTCTTGCAGATCCATACGAGCATATTCTACAGCAAAATCAATACCCAAACTGTTCGTCAACACTTTCTGCAGTCTATTGAATCTTCGATCGTTCATCTCACGTTCAGATCGTAGTTCTGCTATCTCTTTGAGTAATCGTTCGTTCGCGTCCTGCAGACTTTCAATCAACGCCTTTAAATACCAATGATCTCCTTCTAGAAATTTGACCTTGTCGTTCAGAATTTCTTTCTACACCTCGCTCTGTTTCACCAAACTTTCTAATGCAGCTTTCTCGACTTTGTTCTTTGCAACTTTATCTTCCAGAGCTTTAACACGCTTTTCTAGATCATCAATATCTGTATCTGGAAAGAAATTGTCCAAATCTTGAATATCAACAAGCTCATTCGGAATATTTCCAAATAGCTTCGACTTCGGAGTGTGACATCTGTGCTTTCCAATCTTTGTACTTAATCTGACAATGTATATTCAAAAAAAAATTTGTGTTACATTTTATGATTTTTGTATATTTAGTTATGACATTTGTGTATTTTTAATCCTTGTTAAAATCCGATCTTTAAACCTTTTCTAGAAGTGTAATCGCAAAACGAAATCAGTTAAACGCAACGTATTGTCCGGAATAGTGACATAAGCTAAACATACCCTAAATATCCTTTATATAACTTAGAAATAATTTTTGAGGGTTTTGGTTTGGCAAAAGCACACTTTTGTAACTTCAGGGGCTATTTTGCAAATTTTGCGAAACTATGACTTTTTGCGTATATCGTTATCCGGAACATGTATGAACATCCAAAAATTTTTCTAAACATTAAAATATCATATTTTAGTGATTGGAATGCAAATATGTCGTTCGTTACGCATTACCGGTCATACACGCGTTCGTTTCGATTTTTGTCGTAATTAACCGAAAACCGCGACTGTACGACCCAACGAACCGACCTATGGAATATTTTTGGACATATTTCAAGTTCCCTATACTTTTTTGTCCTTATGGAGCTTTGAAATTAGGTAAACGAGTGTTAGAAGTGCCTGAAACGCGACGAAACGATGTAGGGGCCTGTTCTGCCATTTTATGAAACTTTGCCCAGGTCACAGGCTTACGGACCATAAGCCATAACACCATACAGTCCGTAAGGACCTACCTAGCTCATAGAAATAGCTGTTAATAGCCAGTTTGTTTTAGGACACTAAGCATTCGAACATGATCCCTCTTCCTCTGCATTTGACACCTATTATGACACTAATCTAATCCTAAACACATGTCCAAACACTTGTCAAGTTATGGTGAGTCCATGAACATTATAAATACCAATTTCATGGAAAAACATGAACTCTTTGATCACTTCTTGCAACACCCTGCCATTAATCCGAATTTCAAGCATCTTGGAGCTTTGTCTCTGGTCCTTGATCATGCCATGTTCAATTTCTATAGCTTAATTTGGCTAAAAACCAAACAGTTTGACTTATGTTTGACTTTTAGTTTTGATCTTGAATTGATCAAGATAAAGCTCAATTGAAAGTTTCATATGATGGTAATCAAGGTGGTTATGATCACTAAAAATCATGCCTGCTGATTCCCATCATTTCTAGCTATTTTGACAAGACAAAGTTTCGGTCAAAATGCGATTTTGTGCATTTTGCAACAAATCTATTTTCGGGTATCAAAACAGGTTGTTTTGATGCTAAAATACTTTTATAAACTTGTTTAAAACATGTCAAGACTTGTCAAATTCATCACTCTTGTTAAAGTGCTCATTTAGAGTCAAAAGTCTAGTGGTTTGACCACCACTTTGAATTTTGAATCTGACCCGTTTGGTCAACTTTTAGACCCGACCAAATACATAATTATGTCATAAATATATAGGGAATAACCCTCCGAGGTTATACCTTATGGTCATGTCATTCGGATAGTGTTATGTTAATCAATGGCAATGTTCCTAAAAAAATGACCAAAACGCCGTTTTCGCAAGAAAATCGATTAAAAACACACGTAACCCGAATTTTGACATATAATCTGATCAAATAACATTTTAAACATGTTTAAGCGTTTAAAACTGATTATGACACATATTTAACCATCCAAATGCGTAGCTACGCAAATGACGCGTTAAAGTGGCTTAAACTACCTTAACGGGTCAAAACGGGTCAAAAGCACTTGAAAATCTTTCCAACTCAGAATGTTAACCTATTAAACCATATTATATGAGTTCCAAAACTCATTTGGTTTATAAGGTCTCATTCTATCCAAATCTTCCGAATTTAAGTTCCGATATTTACATAGTTAACCGTTTATAGGACACGCTTGATTTCACGGACTCTTGATCTTGGTTTATTCTCTATATTGAACAAGGACTTTTTGCAACCACAAGTGAGTACATAGTCCCCTCTTTACGTTTTCAAATGTTTTAGGGTGAAACATATTGTGCCTATATCTACTTTCATGTTTTCATGACATTATACATGCTTGATTATAATGTATATTATAGTACATGATTTTCATTGCATTTTGCTTCATATGTTGACCTAGCATATTTAGCACATTGGTTTTCAAAGACTGTTTCAAAAGACATTTTTTGGACATTTTCAAGACATGCTTACATTGTTATTGACATTTTGCTACGCTGAACTCGACAATGATACATTCATTAACATTGATCACGCCGACCGGTAGTATGTAATGGTACCATAGGATTGACAATCTCGTTCCCACTTCCTAGGTATGTTTGGAAGCGACCTTAGGGAATGACAGAATCCTATGAATATTGATAAATCTTTATTTTTATAAGGATTTATCCAACAGTCAACAAGGCTTGAATGTGTTCGCCAACAATCCATAATATATGTTTTAACAATAAAGGCAAATGGTTTATAAAACTCGACATTTGTTTACTTGACATGGGTTTACTAGACATTGTTTACTCGACATTAGTTTACTCGACATTGTTTACATGACACTTATTTACATGACATGGTTTACTCGACATTGTTTACTCGACATTGTTTACTGGACATTGGTTTACTCGACATTGGTTTACTCGACATTGGTTTTCATGACATTTTTTTACATGACATTTATTTACTCGACATTTGATTATTGGTTTATGGTGAGTGATTTAAACAACCTGACGTATGTATGTGATAAAAGCATGGTGGATACGCCGATGGTACTTCCTATATATAAGTGCTTTTATTATTTTACGTATCGTGGCGTTATCTAAATCATTTTTAAACAAAATACAAGACATGACATTTTACACAAGACAAAACTTACTTTGATTATCTATTTAACCATATAATATTTCTTTTATATCATATTGATTTTTCGTATGATTTTTATAAAAGAAACTTTGATGGTTCATGGCGACTTTCGTACTACTCTAAACAGTCTTTACAATAAACAAAGCCATGAAGCATCATAACAAAACCTATGTACTCATCGGCATTTCTTTGTTGACTTTGTTTTCACATATGTTTCGGGTGCAAATGTTTGATGTCAAGCTAGCTACACTTAGGGCGGACTGGGCCTTAGTGACTATAAAATCCAGAATAACAGTTTAACTTTTGTTGTATTTATGTTCTTACCCAAAACAATGTAAACAATATTAACTAACAAAACATAACTTATTATGCCATGGTTGTGAAACAATACTTATGTTACGACACTCCCCGACGTTTCCGCCGCGGTTTGTAGTTTTACGCGGTCGGGGTGTGACAGAAAGATTGGTATCAGAGCCAATGGTTATAGGGAATCAGGTTATTAGTAATGCTTTGACCTAGACTATAACCTTTCTAGGACCTTAACACGAGTTGTCTTGAGTTTAGATCTTAAAACAATACCATCCACCTATCCTTAGGTGATTACCCAAACATAAACACAATTTCCAAAACGATTTTGAAATCAATCATCTATCCTTAAATGATTTGTTTTTGGCTTAATGCCTTGTATGTTTTCAAAATCTCGTCAAAGTTTGGGTTTTAATAATGTGAACACGTGCAATCTGGAAGGGTGGGTGCCTATACCCAGAGTTTTCTGTCTAAGGCTAGAGTGTTCGTACAAATCCACTTAATCGGACCAGTCACTCTTTCCTGGGAACTCTTGGGTGGGTGTCCACTTATAGGCTAAAGCATGTCTTCGCGATACATTATAAAGACCCATTTACTTTGATTAGTCATTGTGTGTCGTTCGTTCGTTTTGAGAAATGAATGAATGACCACCATCCTTACATT
Source organism: Scalesia atractyloides (assembly GCA_947069175.1). Taxonomy (NCBI): domain Eukaryota; kingdom Viridiplantae; phylum Streptophyta; class Magnoliopsida; order Asterales; family Asteraceae; genus Scalesia; species Scalesia atractyloides. Next base: position 39,886,088 of record CAMTDV010000030.1, read on the forward strand.
TGTCGATATTTTGATATCTCATTTTGATTATCCAACATTCATCTCACTTGTTTCCTTTCATGTTTTCTCTCTTTTAGAATGCATCCTCGACGAAACCCAAACGCAAATCCGGATGCCACCATGGCAGCTATGATAGCTCAGCAGATTGCTGCTGTACTACCGAATCTTGTAACTCAAATGAACCAAGCCAACAATAACAATAATGCACCTGTTTCGTGCAGCTTTAAACAATTCAATTCGGCTAAACCACTCAAGTTTAGTGGTTCTGAGGGAGCAACTGGGCTCCAACAGTGGTTTGAGAGTCTCGAGAACACTTTTCGTCATGTGCAATGTCCGAATGAGCGCAAGGTTGAGTTTGCTTCAAGCGTGTTTGAAAAGAGAGCGTTAACGTGGTGGAGTGGAGTGATGAGAGATAGGGGTGCTGACGTTGCTATGGGTCAGACTTGGGACGAACTCAGGGCTTTGATGATGAAAGAGTTCTGCCCCGGTCATGAAAACCGGGCACTCGATAATGAGTTTCATGACCTAAAGCAAGACAATGGTGAGCACCGTGCGTATACTGACAGGTATGAGGAGTTGAGCTTGTTGTGTCCTGAGATGGTGACGCCTTTGGATAAGGCGATTGAGAAATACATAGATGGTCTTCCTGACCCAGTTCAGGATATTGTCACCGGCAGCAACCCTACTTCAGTTCGACAAGCCATTGAGCTATCTGCGACACTGACTGAATCGCAGATCAAGAAGGGCAAGCTCCATCGTAAGGGTGACAAGAAATCATCTGAGAAGTCTGAGAAACAAAAGGGTAAGAAATCTGAAGGTTCGAAGAAGTCTAGGAAGCGCAAGGCTTCCAAGAATTTTGCAGTCACTACCCAGCCTAATCAAGTTACTCCCAACCAGCCTGCTCAGCCTCCTGCTAAGAAACACTGCACCTTTGTGCAACAGGTGCAACAGTCACCACGAGCCTCATCTCCTATGTCGTATTTGTACAAAATGTAGTAGATCTGTTCATTTGGCAAATGTTTGTCGCTCGCCTCCTAACCCGAACAACGTAGTCCAAAACCCGATTTAGCAGCCAGCCAATCCTGCTCGACCTCATACCCACCAGGATCTTGCTACAACTATGGGGATCTCACCCACTACCGTAACAACTGCCCGAGGTTGGCGAATGCAAACCAGGCTCGTGGACGAGCTTTTAATATCAATGCAAATGAAGCACGGGCCGATAACGAGGTGGTGAACGGTACGTTCTTTGTTAACAACCATCCTGCTTCTATACTATTTGATTCGGGTGCTGATAAAAGGTTTGTGTCATTAACATTTGAGCCTTTGCTTATGAAACCAAGAACCAAACTAGGAAAGCCCTTGACGGTAGAAATAGCCAGTGGTGAACCTCTTGTACTTGATTCTATCATTCCTGGTTGTCTATTAAACCTTAATAACCATCCTTTTCCTATTAACCTCACACCTATGCAACTTGGGAGCATCGACATTATAGTAGGAATGGACTGGTTAACCAAACATCATGCTGAGGTGGTTTGTTTCGATAGTTCGTGTGCCTCTTCCGTCTGGTGAAATTCTGGAAGTTCGTGGAGAGAAACCCGTCAGTAATCTTAAACTTATCTCTTGTACCCAAGCTTAGAAATACTTGCGAAAGAATTATGTGGCTTTCTTGGTGCACATTGTGGAGGAGAAAGGTAAGGGTAAAACTATTCAAGACATCCCTGTTGTTCGGGATTATCCTGAGGTGTTTCCCGAAGAATTACCTGGTTTACCTCCTGCTCGACAAGTTGAGTTCCGTATAGACCTTGTACTTGGTGCCATCCCTATTGCTAAATCACCATACCGTTTTGCACCGTCTGAGATGTAAGAATTGTCAAAAATCTTCAGGAGTTGTCTGACAAAGGATTCACTCGACCGAGCTTTTCACCTTGGGGTGCTCCTGTGTTATTTGTGGAAAAAAGGATGGGTCTTTCCGTATGTGTATCGATTACCGTGAGCTCAACAAGATCACAATCAAAAATCAATATCCCCTACCTCACATCGATGATCTTTTTGACCAACTGCATGGTGCTACTTGCTTCTCAAAGATTGATCTACGTTCTGGGTATCATCAGCTTCGTGTACTCAAGGAAGATATTCCCAAGACAGCCTTCCGAACACGTTATGGTCATAATGAGTTCACTGTTATGCCCTTCGGTTTAACCAATGCTACTGCTGTTTTCATGGACCGGATGAATAGGGTTTGTAAGCCTTATTTGGACAAGTTCATCATTGTTTTTATCGATGACATCCTGATTTATTCCAAGTCTCGAGCAGATCACGAACAACATCTTCGTCTAACGATGGAACTTCTCAAGAAAGAGCAACTTTACGCCAAGTTCTCTATGTGTGAATTTTTGCTTAAGGAAGTTTAATTTTTGGGTCACATTGTTAACGAACAAGGTATACATGTGGATCCCACCAAGAACAGTGCAATCAGGGATTGGAGTACGCCTACTACTCCTACCGAGGTTCGTTCATTTTTAGGTCTCGCGGGTTATTACCATCGTTTCATTGCTAATTTTTCAAAAATTGCGGTTCCCCTCACTGCATTAACTCAAAAGAATAAACCTTTCGAGTGGGGACCCAAACAGGAAGAAGCTTTCCAGACCTTGAAACAGAAGCTTTGTGATTCTCATATTCTATCTCTACCCGAGGGTAACGACGACTTCGTTGTTTACTGTGATGCGTCTAACTTAGGTATCGGTTGTGTCCTTATGCAAAGAGACAAAGTTATAGTTTATGCATCGAGACAACTGAAAGTTCACGAATTGAACTACACCACTCATGATCTTGAGTTGGGTGCCATTGGCTTCGCTCTTAAGATTTGGAGACATTACCTATACGGTACGAAATGTGTGGTTTTCACGGACCACAAGAGTCTTCAACATATTTTCAATCAGAAAGAACTTAACATGAGACAACGACGTTGGGTCGAGCTTCTAAACGATTATGACTGCAAAATTCGTTACCATCCCGGTAAGGCGAATGTCGTAGCCGATGCATTAAGTCGTAAGGGACGAGTCAAGCTGCATTGTGTTCAAGTTCGATCTAATATCCAGACACGCATTCTTGAAGCTCAATGTACTTGTGTTGCACAAGGCATAATGGGTAATGAATTACCACATCATCTTGAGCTTCAACTCGAAACAAAAGACAATGGATTGCTTTATTATCTGAACCGTTTATGGGTTCCAAGTCAAGACAATCTCCGCACTTTGATTATGAACGAGGCTCATAAATCTTGTTATTTGATTCATCCTGGTGTAGACAAAATGTATAAGGATCTTCGTACTCAGTATTGGTGGCCGGGTATGAAGAAAGACATTGCCTTATATGTATCTAAATGCCTTACTTGTCTTAAGGTAAAAGCAGAATGTCAGTGTCCTTCTTGTTTGCTTAAACAACCAGAGATTCCGGTTTGAAAATGTGAAAACATTGCCATGGATCTCATTACTAAGTTACTGTGTACGCCTAGAGGACATGATGCCATTTGGGTAGTCGTTGATCGACTAACAAAGTCAGCACATTTTATAGCTATTCGTAAGGACTTCTCCGCTGAAAAACTTGCTAAGATCTATGTGGATGAAATAGTATCTCGTAATGGTGTCCCTCTGGATATTATATCTGATCGTGATGCTCTATTCACATCACATTTCTGGAGAACCATGCAGTCTGCCATGGGATTGAAGCTTAACTTGAGCATGGGTATCATCCTCAAACGGATGGGCAATCTAAAAGAACAATCCAAACATTGGTGGATATGCTTAGAGCCTGTGTGATTGATTTTGGTGGTAGTTGGGATTGGCATCTACCATATATCGAATTCTCCTACAACAACAGTTATCACTCCAGCATCGACATGGCACCTTTCGAAGCTATTTGTGGTCGAAAATGTCGTTCACCTGTCTGTTGGAATGAGATCGGTGAATATCAATTCACTGGACCTGAACTCATTCATGATACAACAGATAAGATCAAGAAAATTCGTGAAAACCTTTTGATAGCTAGGAGCCGTCAAAAGAGTTATGCGGACAAACGACGCAAGCCCTTGGAATTCCAAGTCGGTGATCACGTACTCCTTAAGGTATCATCTTGGAAAGGTGTGATTAGATTTGGGAAGAAAGGAAAACTTGCACCGCGATATGTTGGACCATTTAAGATCGTCGAGAGAATCGGAAAAGTTGCCTACAAACTTGAGCTACCTCCTGAACTTGGAAATGTTCATTCAACATTCCACGTATCCAATTTGAAAAAGTGTTTGGCTGATGAAAACCTCCACATCCCTCTTGATGAAATTCGTGTTGATAACACCATGCATTTTGTTGACAAACTAGTGGAAATATTGGAACGTGAAGTCAAAAACCTAAAGCGCAGACGGATACCGATTGTTAAAGTTTGTTGGGAATCCAAACGTGGCCTAGAATTTACTTGGGAACGAGAGGATCAAATGAAGGCGAAATATCCGCATCTTTTCTCACCTGCTTCCTCAAATTAAATTTCGGGACGAAATTTCCTGAAGTAGGGGACACTGTGACATCTGTGCTTTCCAATATTTGTACTTAATCTTACAATGTATATTCAATAAAAATGTTCCTTAAAATAGTGTTACGTTAATCAATGGTAATGTTCCTAAAAAATACCAAAATGCCCTTTTCGGATAGTGTTATGTTAATCAATGGTAATGTTCCTAAAAAAATTACCAAAATTCCCTTTTCGCAGGAAAATCGATTAAAAACACATGTAACCCGAATTTTGACATATAATCTGATCAAATAACATTTTAAACATGTTTAAGCATTTAAAACTTATTATGACACGCTTCATATGTTGACCTAGCATATTTAGCACATTGGTTTTCAAAGACATTTTTGCTATGTATGTTGACCTAGTATACTAGTACATGGTTTTCAAAGATATTTTCAAAAGACATTTTTTGGACATATTCAAAGACATTTTCAAGACATGCTTACATTGTTATTGACATTTTGGTACGTTGAACTCAACAATGATACATTCATTAACATTGATCACGCTGACCGGTAGTATGTAATGGTACCATAGGATTGACAATCTCGTTCCCGCTTCCTAGGTATGTTTGGGACCGACCTTAGGGAATGACAGAATCCGATGAATATTGATAAATATTTATTTTTATAAGGATTTATCCGACAGTCAACAAGGCTTGAATGTGTTTGCCAATAATCCATAATATATGTTTTAACAATAAAGGCAAATGGTTTATAAAACTCGACATTTTTCACTCGACATTGGTTTACTAGACATTATTTACTTGACATTGTTTACTCGACATTGTTTACATGACACTTATTTACATAACACGGTTTACTCGACATTGGTTTACTCGACATTGATTTACTCGACATTGGTTTTCATGACATTTGTTTATATGACATTTATTTACTCGACATTTGATTATTGGTTAATGGTGAGTGATTTAAATAACCTGAAGTATGTAATGTGATAAAATCATGGTGGATACGCCGATGGTACTTCCTATATATAAGTGTTTTTATTATTTTACATATCGTGGCGTTATCTAAATCATTTTTAAACAAAATACAAGACATGACATTTTACACAAGACAAACCATACTTTTGATTATCTATTTAACCATATAATATTTCTTTTATATCATATTGATTTTTCGTATGATTTTGTTAATAGAAACTTTTATGGTTCATGGCGACTTTCGTACTACTCTAAACAATCTTTACAATAAACAAAGCCATGAAGCATCATAACAAAGCCGGCATTTCTTTGCTGACTTTATTTTCACATATGTCTCAGGTGCAAATGTTTGATGTCAAGCTAGCTACACTTAGGGCTGACTAGGCCTTATGACTATAAAATCCAGAATAACAGTTTAACTTTTGTTGTATTTCTGTTCTTACCCAAAAAAATGTAAACAATATTAACTAATGAAACATAACTTATTATGCCATGGTTGTGAAACAATACTTCTGTTACGACACTCTCCGATGTTTCTGCCGCGGTTTGTTGTTTTATGCGGTCGGGGTGTGACACGGAGTAGTCTTTGGCGTAGACTTTGGCGTACTCTTTGGTGTAGATGCTTTAGGAGTTGAGCTTTAAGGTTGAGCAGCTGTCGGAGGATCTTGCGATGGAATGATAGGAATTTCGAGTAATTCAGACTCAGGAGGTTCTTGTGTGACTCCTGTCTGTACTAATGTCTCTTGTACTCCAGATGTTTGAATCGTTTCAGTTGCAGGAGGTTCTTGTGTAACTCCTGTATCTTTTGCAGTAGAAGGTTCCTGTGTGACTTCTGTGCTTTTTGGCTTTCCAATGTATCGTCTGCTCTTTGGCTTTTGAGCTTTCTTTCCTTTGGTTTTCGGAGACCCTGTAGTCTTTATTGTTGTAGCTTTCGCAGAAGACTTAACTCTTTTCGCTTTCTTTTTCGGTCTCTCCTCATCAGAACCCTTTTCAGTCTCCGGTTCATAATCTGCATCTGTTTCCTTGATTTTCTCAGCAGCTGTTTCGGCGATTGATTTCTTTGTTGCTCTTTCAAGGGAATCATCGCTGTCTTCATCTTTGTCAGACGTCGCAGATGTAACATCATCTTCTTGAGTTGATTCTTCTGCTTCTTGTCTTCCAATATCCATTGCTGCACTCGAACCAGCCTCAGGTTGTACATTTTCAGGCTCATTTTCGTCAATTAGCATAGTATCCACTTTCTTAGGCTTTCGTGACGCTTTCTTCTACTCTTGAACAACCACCTTCTTTAAAAACCAATCACTGTGTTTCTGTTTAAATGTAGACATCCATTCTAGCTCCGCATTCCTTTCATTTTCTTCACCGCTATTATCTTTACGCCATTTGTATTCTGGTGGCATAACGTAATTCTCAGAATCTACGACACCGAATAAAGGCTTTGCAATTGGTGCTGAGGACTGTTTCTGGAATGTGATAAGCTTCTTGACAGTAGTATCATCCAAGTGACTAAGATACAAGATGTCATTAGGATCTTTCGGTATCTTCTTGAATTTATCATCTGTTAACATTTGTACAAATCTTGGATACATCACGAGCCTGTTCGATCCCATGTTGTTCTTCATATGTGTAAACACAAGCTTCGAATAGTTGAATCTCTTGTTAGAATAAGCATTGTAGCCATGCCTGCCATGTAATCTTGCACATCGTCCAATCCAGCCTTTCGATGACTGAAAGTGTGAATAATAGCGTGCATTAAAAACTTGTAGGGGTTAGGTACTGATCCTTTCTTCAAAGTAGGTTCATTAATGTGCCCCTTATATCCCATTCTACAAAAACACCCTCTAACCATCCTCTCGTCGAGCATCATTGGATATCTTTATCATCGTAGAAATTCAGAACCTTTCGGATGTCGGCTTCGGTTACAGTAATCTCCTTATCTTCTTCTCCAACATGAACCACTGATTTAATAGCTGTATCATCCTCATTCGTCGCCGCAGAACTCCAAAACCTATAAACGTGCATCGTCTTTTCTGTGATCACCTTGTGGGTCGGAATCCGCTCCATAAATTCGAGAATACTTTCGTATGCTTCCAAAGATGGACAGATAGTCTTGTCGAGCGTTATGCACGTGTTGTGGAACTTGTTAAACGATAGCTGAATATTCTGCAAACACGAGAATATCGAGACAAAAATTAGCAAAGTTTGACAATTTTTCACAAATTACCTATCAAGTTCGGACGAACTTGATTGGTCATTTAACCATTTTCAGAACATTAAGTTCGGTCGAACTTGCATTTAATATAAACACATTACAAATCATCAAGTCCGGGTGAACTTGTTAAACAATTTTAATCAATTTCTAAATAAGTTCGTGCGAACTTGTTAATGTTTGACAAATAAACCAAATTCTTATAAGTTCGGGCGAACTTTTCAGGAAAACATTTGAACAGACTTCAAGATAAGTTAGGGTGATCTTAGTTATAACATTTTTTAACTCATGAGGGCAAGTTCGGCCGAACTTGGTTTAAAGAACCATTTGACAAGTTCGAGTGAACTTGTCATCATCTTCAGCAAAACCTACAAATTCATTTCCAGATCATTCTTATTCAATTTAAAGATATGTTATTGGTTGATTATGCTTGTTTATCATGTTTTAGTGTTTAATTTGTCCTTTAACGGTCTATAACATATCCATTCGACCATCACAGTTCTATATCATTCAAAAGTTATCAATTTACGGTCCAAAACTTCAATACTTACCAAAGCCATGATTTGTAGTGTGTAAATCACCACAAATCACTCTCAATTTCGGCAACAATTCGACCTTTAAGTGCCAATTTTGAAAATCAATCAAAATCACCTTCAAGTTCGCTCTGAGTCTGATGACAAGTAATGAAGTTCAGTCGAACTTGTTATCTATATGTACTTAACAAGTTCGGGCAAACTTGCATCACTTAATCAATTAAGATAAGCAACAAGTCCGGGCGAACTTATCAACTGATAACAGTTGTCAAGCATAAACAAGTTTGGTCGAACTTGATTATAAGTCCGGGCGAACTTGAACAATTTCAAACTCAAAATTTTCAAAATTTTCAATTTACCAGTTTTAACAATCCACTCAGTTGACCAAGTCCAAGCTAATGACCTAGGTTAACTGATTTGCCTGCCGAGTCCAAGTTAATGACCTCGGTTTGACCGTTATGAACAAACTGTTAGTTTTTCTCAAAATCAAGTTTCAAATTAATGAACTTTTAATCCTTTTGGCTTATCAGATTTTACAAATTAGCTCCCAGCCTGTTTTCAATTAGATTTCCACCAGTTTAGCACCTTACCAGACTTCAAAGATCCGTTCTCCAACATTGGCTTGTTGTAACTAATGTAGAAACAAAATCTTTTTGAATTTATAACGTTTATGCTAAAACACACTGAAAATCATTTTGGTTTTAATCTGTAAAGCATATAAACTATGTACATAACAAATAAACTATGTACAAACATATTTACAGACATTTTTGTGAATTCGTGTCTAAGGATCATATCAATTGTTTGAGATATATCACCAGTACCGTTGACCTTTTGATGGCATTAAGTTTTAAACTCGTTTACATAGATTGTCAATATGTTTGTCCACTTAAACTTCGACACATTTCTCAATTGTTCCAAGATATGTTAGGTATGAATTATGAAACTTGACTTAACTATGGTTCCCATCTCAGGATATACTCCCGTATCAAGATTCCCTAGATTTCATCTTACAGGTGAATATAGTGTACTTGATATCTGTATCTGGGTTAAATGCGAAGCCTTGAGAGCTTAGGTTAATACCACCATATCGACAAAGAGATGAAGGCTCGACTTAAAGGTGTGTTGCAATTAAGGAATCTTTTAGGCACTTCAAATGATTAGATCTTTTGATTCTTTTCAGCTTTGCATGCAGTTTAGGGGTTCATAGCAAAAGCATTATAGAAGTTCTAGGCTATTGCTTTCGCAAAATCAGAAGAACTTGTATAATACCCCATATATCAACTATCTATAAAGACTTCGTATCTCAGAATCAGGTAATCTCTCAAACGAAATTTCGGAGTACTAAGTCCATATATCCGAGAGATGTGAATCCCCAAGTTTAAGCAGTTGTAAAAATTAGTTTATATCTAAGAAACAATTTACTGAACGTGTAAAGCCTATCCACACATCCATAGTAAGACTTTTTTATCACTTTTTAAACTTTACATTTCTTTGCATACTGTGATAGTCCACATATATACTATCATTTCCTTTGTGACACCGAATCCTTTTGTCTTTTTCAATGTTTTTGTACTTTTTGAATTTTTTCATATGTTTTTATATTTTCTCAAATATTTCTCCCCCTAAAATCAAAAACATATTTTTGTATTTTAGTTTTTTTAAGAAATACTAATCTAAAAGATATACAAACCAATCTGTATCACATGAACTCGTCGTCCGATCCGTATTCAACCTTTGCCTCCGCACCTGTCAACAAATTTTTAATACCGTTAAGCCTCATTAGATATTTACATCTTGTTAAAGGAAAAGCTTTGGTATAAAAATCAGCTTTTTGTTCATCGGTTTGGATTTTTACTATTCGCACATTCTTTTTGTAGTAGTCACGAATGAAGTGATAACGAATTTCTATGTGTTTAGTTCGAGAGTGATGAACATGATTTTTAGTGATGTCGATTGCTGCCTTATTATCTACATATAAAGGCGTATCAAGAAATTGCAATCCCAAGTCCCTCATCTGTTGTTTAATCCATAGGATTTGAGAACAACAGTTGGAAGCAAAAATGTATTCTGCCTCACAAGTAGAAAGAGAGACCATGGTTTGTTTCTTGCAATGCCACGTTACTAATTGAGTTCCGAAGAACTGGCAACCAGCCGTTGTAGACTTTGAATTCAGCTTGTCCACCCCAAAGTCAGAATCAGCGTATCCCGTCAGATCAAAATTACCGTTCTTTGGATACCACAAGCCGGCGCTTGGACATCCCTTCAGGTAATGGAATATTCATTTGACTATCTGCATGTGTGACACTCGGGGATTGGACTGATATCTCGCGCAAAGGTAGGTAGGATACATGATATCTGGGCGATATGCCGTCAGATACATAAGAGATCCTATCATCAACCGATAGAGCGTATCATCCACTTTGGTTCCTGTTTCGTCAATGCAAATCCCGTTATTCAGCGCCAGAGGAGTTGAAACCGGCTTCAAGCTTTCCATTTCAAACTTCTTCAGAATATCATGAACATATTTGGTTTGATGAATGAATATGCCATCTGGTATCTGATCAACTTCTAATCCGAGGAAGAATTTCATTCCGCCCATATAAGACATCTCGAATTCTTCATGATCTCTTCGAACTCTTTGCAAAGACTATCATCCGTTGAACCAAAAATGATATCATCCACATAGATTTGTATGATGATTAGATGAATTCCGACTTCTTTGGTAAACAATGTACTATCCACTATGCCTCTCGTAAAGCCATTTCCAACGAGATGTTGAGATAACATCTCGTACCAAGCTCTTGGGACCTAGTGTAATCTGTATCAAGCTCTGTCTAGAAGATAAGCTTTGTTCTTGTTCAGCGGATCGACGAACCCCGGTGGTTGGCCGATGTACACTTGTTCGTGTAACTTACCATAGAGAAATGAGGATTTCATATCTAACTGGTACACCTTAAAACCTTTCCATGCTGCAAATGCAACAAAAATGCGGATTGACTCTAAACGTGCAACCGGTGCATAGACTTCCGTATAGTCACTTCCTTCTTGCTGGTGGAAACCATTGACAACAAACTGAGCTTTGTTTCTAGCGATCATACCTTGATCATCCCTTTTACACTTGAAGATCCACTTCGTATCTATTGTTTTCTGCTTCGGTCGTAAGTCTACAAGCCTCCAGACTCTTAGTTTCTCAAACTGTAACAGTTCCTCTTGTATCGCTATCACCCAGTTCTCATCACCCAGAGCTTCATTCACAGTCTTCAGCTCTATTTGAGATATGAAACATGAATAATAATAGTAGTCTTGAGTTGGAGCCACTCGGGTATAGAAACAACTTAATGCTTTGTTGATTTGACTTCTTGTTCGCACACCAGTTTGTAATTCTCCAATAATATTTGTTGAAGGATGATAAGAATAAGATTGTGGCATCTCCTCGCTAGGAAAATCAACCGTACCATTCTGATTTGAGACATTCAGATCAACATTCAAATCAACTTCAGAAGCACTAGATGTAATCATTTTGATTGCTCGGACCAGCAGATTGATTCAACATGTTAGATATCTGCTCGGATTCTTCATCGGAACTGGATTCTCTATCATCATCGAAAGTCGGAGCTTCATCAGAGTCAAAATTCTGATTCTGAGAAGTATTGGGCTTTGTAGTTGCATTTCCTGGTTCAGTGGAAACATTTGCTTAAGTTGTAGTAGGTTCTACTTCTGAAACTTGTTCAACCGGAACACCATTATTACTCGGACCTGCACCAGAAGACGAAGTAGTAACAGTGCGTTGATTAACCACAATTGGCCATAAAATCTGTTCTTGGTTTGCCGACTATTGAAGATAATAAAGAGCTGCAAGTTCTTCATCAGACGGTTCTTCTGGCAAGTCGAATGACTTCCACAAATCTTGGTAATTGAACAACCACGCATCGCCTTTCCTCTGAATAGGAGTTGTGTACCGAAAGCAATCAACGTGATGTGCTTCGGTCACTTTTCTCAAAGCAGGATCATAAACTTTCTTAGCGGACTAGCGTAACCAACGAAGAAACCCTCAAGCGTTTTGGCACCAAACTTTCCATCTTGATCAATCACTGTACGCGGTGCACCAAACGGTTCTAGATATTTCAAATTTGGTTTCCTTCGGTTGATCATTTCAAAACATGTATTTTTAGTTGGTTTGATAGTTAAGACCCTGTTTAAAGTGTAACATGCCGCTGCAACCGCCTCACTCTAGAAGCTAACAGGAAGTTTCGAGTGTACAAGCATTGTTCTTGTTGTTTCGATTAGAGTTCTATTCTTCCTCTCAGCTACGCCATTTTGTTGTGGAGTATATGGTGCACTGAATTCATGCAAAATTCCTTTGGCGTTGCAAAACTCTCTCATCTTGTTGTTCTTAAACTCCGTGCCATTATCATTTCCAATGTTTCATCCAGATTACATATATTTTTGAGCTTCTTGAAGAGAATCACCAGATTATCGAATGTTTCTCCTTAGACTCTTGAAAGAAAACCCATGAATATTGAGATTAATCATCTGTGACAACCAAACAGTATAGATATCCGGATATACTTCGTACGTTCACCGGACCAAAAAGATCCATATGTAGACGTTCAAGCGGCAACTTGATAGAATTCAGAATCTTCTTAGGATGTGACTTTTTCTTCTGCTTCCCTTTCTTACATTCAAGACAATGATCCGTCATGTGGAAGCTTCGAAGATTCACCCCTCGACTAAATCGTTATGAACCAGAAAATTCGTTTTCCTCAAATGTATATGCCTTTTTCTGTGCCATAGATTAGAATCTTTCTCCGTGGCTTTTGTGACAAAACATTGAGCTGATTTCGATGGTGTTGTAGCGACACCCATATCTAACACGTAGAGATCGTTTTCGCGCGGAGCACGCATGAGAATCTAATCATTCGGAATTTTGAAACCTGGCTTAAGTATCATGCACTCTTTATCATTGAAATGAACTGTGAACTGTTTATCACAAATCTGCGAGATGCTTAGAAGATTATTCTCTAGCTCAGCAATGTAATTCACACGATCAAACGATACTACGCCATTGGAAAGCTTTCCTTCGGTGATGATCCTTCCTCCTTGATTACCGACAGAGCCAACATATCCACCGTTTATAGCTTTGATGTCAAAGAGAAGAGCTTTCATCCCTGTCATGTGCCTTGACGCTCCACTATCCAGAATCCACTTTGATAGAATGGATCTCTGGAGCCCCTGCACACAATAACATTCAGTTAAACAGTGCGACCCATGCCTTCTTGGTCTTGGGTTTGGGATAATAAGCTTCATAATCATCCTAAAAATCTTCATCTGAGACTTCACTATCAATATATTTACAAACTGAACTTTCTTTTTATCTTTTGAAGATTTAACAGTTTCAGTTTTAATCTCAGATTTAAACTCTTTGTTGTTAGCAGTCTTAACTAGCTCAGACTTGATAACTTCAGATGTTAATGATTTCGTTTTAGCAATCCAGGATTGTCATTTTACGTTTGCCTTTTTTATGTAAACCTCGATTCATTTGTCTTGGAAGTTTCACCTTTCTCGAAAGTTGAGTTTTCAAATTTAGTTTTAGGTTTAACTTCAAGTTTAGATTCATTTCTTTTCGGAATTTTAACAGGTTTTACTAACTCTGGTTGCTTAGGCTTTTCAACATCTGAACTTGTTTTCCTTCGAAGATAGACCGGCTTAGATTCCGGACACTTGCATATAATGTGACCAACTTCATTGCACTTGAAGCAAGTCCGATCATCATGAGAATGTCCACTAGTGCATTTTACACAACTTGTGGCTTTAGCCTTATCTCGAAGTTCTTTGTCCCTTTTAAACTCATCGTTTGACTGCTTCCCAATCAAACTTTCTTCCTGAACCGTGCTTGTCCCATACAAAAATTTCATGTTTTTATCTTTATATTCGCGAAATGGTGACTTTTTCTTGCTCGGTTCCTCTTCCACATCCAAACCCAACCCAGCTCTCCTATGTTCTGGAAAATCACTACCAATTCTTTGGTAGTTGTTTCTTTTAGGTTTAGAGTAAAACTTCTTTTCATTAATTTCCAAATCTTCTGATGACACTTCAACGAGTTTGAAGAATTTATCAACCTGATCCTCTTTCGCATTCCGAATCGGAAAGCTATCGTCAAAGTATAGTCTATCAGAATCCTTAACTTTGTACATGACAATGTTAAGATCATCACTTAGACTATCTTCCGATGATGTATCGTCATCTTCAGATTGTGAATCAGAATTTTTTGAACTCAAGTTGGCGCTCTTAAAGCTGCCATCATCAGAATCATTCAAAACATTTTTAACAACATTCTTAACCACTACTTCACCATCATCACTCGTGTAGGTTACATCAATGTTCTCAGGCAGCTCATTTTTTTTTCGGTTAAAAGTTCAATGTTAAGCGCCTTTTCCATCCCTTCAGCCTTTTTGTGACAATACTTTTCGCACAAGGTTGGTGGAACATTGCTATAATCTCCATGTTTCTTACCTTTGGCTTTCTGAACATCTTCTTCCAACTGAATCGTTGGAAGAATGTGATCAATGACATAAGCATTTGTGGTATAGCGTTTTAGAGCTGTCTTACCCTTTCAGTTTCAATTTTCATGTCTTGAAGCTCTTGTTTTACTTCAGCAATGTGGTTTATGTAAACTTTAATAGCTTTCTGTTTTCCATTAATATAGCTTTTAACATTCTGATTGTGTCGTGCTGTTCAATGTTATTATTATCAAGTCTGCTGTAATCATCTTTCATTTTGTCATAGGCCTCTTTCATTGTGCGATAATCGAATTAGAAATTGTTATTATGCACATTGATTTCGCTTATGATCTGAGACTTTTCAGCTCATTGAACACACGGTTTAGCACATTTTGTACATGGTCTTGCAACCTCAACAATTTGTACCTTTACCTCTGGACCTACCTTCGTTAGATTCGTCATCATAGCTTTATTGGCGATCTTTGTGAGGTTTCCTTCATTCATTTCTTTGGTTATATTGATAACTTCCTCAACCACAGGTTTTTCCTCAGCAACATGCTCCGAAGATGTTGTATCGCTAAAACAACCTGCAAAACTAGTAGTCATATTAGGAGAAAGGATACTCTACACCTTTGTCTGTTGTATTGTAGTGACTTCTTGTAATATTCACTGCCACCACCAACTGGACTTTGGTTCCCAATTGCTTCAGGATTCTTGCATTCTCTTTTGAAGTGCCCTTTTTGTTGGCATCTGAAGCAAGTAACCTTTGTTTTGTCGAATCTTAATTTGTTGCTTGAGTTCCCGATATCTCTGCCAGTTAGAGCAACAAACTTAGTAACCCTCCGAATAATCGAAGCTAAGGACCACGATATCCATTAGTTCAAGCTCTTCTTCATCTACTTGATCATAGTCTTCGATGGTCATTTCAGGATTACCAATCTTCCCAGCCACCAAACTTTCATACGATTCCAACACTGTGGCAAAAAGTGCCATGTGTTGTTTGGCAACTTGTTCAGAAACGACGCTGCTTGAATTGACAGCAATGTTGCATTTAAACACATTTGGATCAGAATTTGATCGATTGTTCTGATTTGTCTAATTCTGATATGAAGAATTTGATCCTGTGCTTGAAAATGATGAACTCTGAGGACTCTGATCATATTTGGATATGATTGAGCTTGACTTTGTGGCGAATGATTCGAAGAATTCAGATTCGCGCTAAAAGCGGTTTGGATCTTCGGGCTAGTGATATTCTCTTCAGCTCCGGTTTTGTAGTAAAGCCCTACATCTTGAGCAACATTTGAATTCTTTGACTTGGCTATCTTTAACAACTCCATCTCGTGCCCCTTTAGCTTGTCGATAAAGGTAGATAATTTGAAGAATTCAAAGCTAGCACTTTCTTTGAGTACCATGAGATAAGTCGTCCACTCACCCTCAGGCAATGCGTCAGCCAGTTTGTCAATGTATTCTTCTTCTTTTTTCTGAAGCCTATGTCTTCTCATTATCATTTTTAGATGACAAAACCTTTCAATCATCTGTTTCATTGTTTTGCCTTTTCTCATCGTGAATATGTCGAATTCCTTCATGATTAGTGCTTTCTTGCTTTTGACCATTTCTGCACTTCCCTGTTACTTGTTCTTCAAGAATTTCCATAATTCCTGTGAAGTCGTATATTCCAGTAGCAGCACAAATATATCTTCTTTCACCGATTGTTGGATCAAACTTATCATTCACTTCTCGGTGACATAGGCATCCTTTTGTATAGTTGAGAACTTGCTGATGTCGATAACATTCTCATTCTCATCTCTTGGCTATGTGTAGCCAGTCTAAACTGCAACCCAACTGTGGAAATACGTAGCTTGCACCAGTTAGAGAAATTTTCTTTCCAACCCTCGTACTCATATATACACATGAGTTTTGGCGGTTTCACGGATGTGCCCATTTCGTTATCAATATTCACTTGATTCATCATTTGAGCATTTGAAGCTGTAGCAGTCATGAATGCACTGTGAAGATCTTCCATCTTGAAAAACAGACGAATTTTACTGAAAACACACGTTCACAAACTTCGAAAAATGATCAATAAACTCACAAGTTTGGGCGAACTTGCAGTTGACAATTTTGAAAATTTCACCCTGATGATGTTTGGGCTAACTTATGTAGCTTTTCAAGTGAAATCTCAAGTTCGGGCGAACTTATGCTAGATTTTCAACAAGATTTAATCAAGTTCGGGCGAACTTGATAAAAACTGAAAGAAAATTAGATAAGTTCGAGCGGACTTGTATGAAAAACCTTGAAATATCAGTCAAGTTCGGGCGAACTTGATTAAAATCAATGAATTTTAATCAAGTCCGGGCGAACTTGATCCCAAGTTCGACCAAACCAAGTTTGCAAATCATGGTTTTTTTTAACTTTTTGATATCAATTCATTTGAATTTGATGTTCAAAGGGGTTTACCATAAGTGTATTTTACATATTATATTGAAAATTAGCAACTTTTATCCATGAATTCATTGTTTTTCTTGAAAAAATGAAGAAAAATGGTAGAAAGGAGTAGAATAAGAGTAGATCTTGCAATGATTTCACCAATTTAGGTATCCAGGCTCAGATACCACTTGTTATAACGCTCCATATTTAGCATAGGAACCTAAATTGATATCTAACATTTGTATAGGCGGAAACTATATGACGTGTTAATCGAATATGCAAAGATTTACTGTTTAGTTGTTGTTTATTGATCATAAAGTTCATTTACATGTCAAATCCAGATCGGGCAGAGCTTCGCCGTCCAAGTGACAATGTTGCAGAAGTTACAATGAAAAACACAAGTCACCTATTTATAGTGTGACAAGTTCGTTGGTGGCTACACAAGTTCGGGCGAACTTGTATAGAACAAGTTCGGTCGAACTTGTTCTCACATCATGGATCCGGGCGAACTTGTCATACTATTTACATAAATACGACTATTTCTAACATATTCTAGCCCAAACTAAACAGACTCGATCTAATACTAAGACATAGACATTATGTACTAACAATGGGGTTGGGTAATTTTTAGTGTATTTGATCTTGTTTGCTAGTGCGCAGTGTTGCTTGTTTGAGAGTTTGATTTGTTGGATGGCTTGGCTGTTCGTTGTGGTTGCCCCTTACTATGTCCTTTAGCTCTATTCATGCCGTTTCATTTCAGGAGAGTTTTCGTGTTCCCATTTTCCCCCGCTTTCATTATATATGTATTCATATATTGTTTTTGTGTACATCGAGGGCGATGTACATTTCATATGTGGGGAGGTGGTTTAGCGCTTGAGCTAGCGCTTGAGCTTTGTTGTCATGTTTTGAGAAACAAATCAACAAAAATAATAATAATAACAATAAAATAAAGCTCTCTTGAATGAATTTTTGTGGCTTAATAATCATTTCAACATATTTTTTTTGTAAAAGTACAAATTCTTTTGCCAAATATACAAGGGTGAACGCAAAAAGGGCTCGCTCGCCTGAGGACTACCATTAAGTAACAATTTTTTGTATAAACTTGAGCATGAGAAATCAAGCGATTGACCTACTTGTTTGCCTTACATATTTACCCAATACGCCCGTTTCCGTGAGTTTATTTTTGAGCCTTATAGCTTTAGAGTTATTTTTTCTTATGTTTTTGCGGGCAAAGATTGAGTGAGTCGGATGACTTTTTGATTTAGAACTTGGGTTAGGTATACACTTCGAGGCCGCAAAGCAAACATATAGCATGAAAATGATTGAGGCAATAGGAAACCTTTTGTTTTTAACCAATTTTTATGTATTCCCTCACCCAAATCATTCCTTAGTTAAACCAATTTTAGCCTTCCCTTTCATTTCTTTTAAAAACACTAAATACTAACCACTTAGCCAAATTAGCCTTTTATATTTTAACCCATTTTTATTTGAAGTCCGGTTTGGTTAGTGATTAACTTGTTACTTTTGTATAGTATCTTAGTTTATAGTTGCAACATCATGTGGTAGAGTTTTTATTTAAGTAGATGTACTTTGTTTCCCTCTCAAGCATGTGTAAAAAAATAGAAAAATGATATTAGTTTGAAAAGGCCTTATCAATTAGCTTCATTTGAGCAATTTTGGAATAGAAAAGCTAAATTGTTGGATAGCTCTCGGTTAGATATTATTGAATTATATAGTTTTAGTTTTCTTTTGTTCCAGTTTAATCGAACAACCGGGTTACAACCGTTTTAGCCACTTTCAAAAACCATTTCCGTACCCTTAACCTTAGCCAAGTTACAACCCAAACAAGACCTCATGATTCATGTTATTTTTTTGTTAAGTGATTAGATTTGATCCATCCACAAGCTTATGATATGGCATAGTCATCGTCTTGGCATCGAGTGTTCTTCACATACTTCATAAATCGTATGTGCACCTATATATTAACCGAGTGTGTGTGAACCTTGTGAGGATGTGAGGTAGACTTGTAGGGATTTCAAAGATGGACCATTGCTCATAAACATATTTTATATACTTTTTGGTTTTTCCGCCATGTCGAGTAGTCCTTAATTGTTATAACCAGAGTTGTTTCTTTGTGCCTATAAAATGCTAGTTGAGATGATTGCCATTTTGAGAGTTTTTGTTTGTTTTAGTTTGCTTGAGGACAAGCAAAGTTCAAGTGTGGGGATGTTTGATGTATAAGAATTTATACATCTTTAAAACGTCAAATAGACCCTGTTTACATGAGAACTTGGTGGATTTTCATTGATTTTGGTACTCATTTGACTTGTTTGTGAAAATACAGGTTCGAGCTTCGGCCCGGTGTTGAAATGGAGGCTTTTGGAACAGAAACGGAGTTTTCCAGCAAACTGCCAGATATGGCACGACCGTGCCAACCACTGGCACGACCATGTCAACCACTAGCACGACCGTGCCAGGCCAACGATGACCGGCACTCTCATCGAGCACTACCAAATTTAGCGTGTTCAGGAAGAATTCATGGCACGACCGTGCCAAGCCAAACCAGTCTCAGATCAGATTGTTCCCGGGATCATTTCAGCCAATGTCGAACATTTTGTCGATACCACGACCGTGCCACTGGTTGGCATGGTCGTGCCACCTCAGAAATGTTTGAGCGGGATTTTTCCCAAAATGGCTAGCAAACAAGTCAACACTCGAAAAAGGGCCTCTGACACTTACCAAGCACGACCGTGCCAAAAGGTGGAATGGTCGTGCCAAACTCCCAGCAGCATAAATACGTGGTTTAAGCTCATTTGGAAGGGAGTTGGAGACTATTGGTGAAGTTTTCTCTCAAGAATCTGGTCTTGGAAGCTTGTTGGAGCCAAGAGGGAGCCTTGATCACTTGAAGATCTACTCAAAACACCATTTATTCTTGTCTTTAAGTTGGTTAGCTTACTAGTTTCATTATGAATAATTTATGCTTTCTTGTATTTGATTTGGTCACTATGAGCCTTATGGGCTAAACATTTATGTTGTTTAAACTTTGTTGAAGCTTATGAACATGTGATAATTATTGAAGTAGATGTGGTGATTATTTTCGTTAATCTTCATAGTAATGCTTGAATCTTGTTCTTGGAGTTCTTATGCTTGTTTAAAGTTTCTATTCTTGAAGGTTTGGTCATAGGTGTTTACATGTTGTGATGGAAAGCCCAGGTAGAGATTATGATTGTTGAACCTTGTTAACTTGTTTGTATGATTCATGGCATGATACTAGGAATGGTGATTGCTAACATGATTAGAATGGTGATTTGAGCATGCGTATAAATTCCTGCATTTAGATTTGGAAAAATCAGAAGAATGTTTATATGAATTCTATAGTTGGTGTTATGTTAGTATGATGATTTAGGCCAAGATTGTTATTTGGCATGACCATGCTTGTGGTTCATATCAAGAACATGATGATAGTGCTACTTACTTGAAAGCAAGTTACGGTGATTTTTATGTTGTTCATAGTAATTTTCCCAAACTTGTAGAGTTAGGGACTAACCTCTTAAGGTTATACCTTATCGTTACATCGTTTGGTTAGTATTATGACAAGTCGTTCTTATGTTCCTTAGAAATTACTAAAATGCCCTTTTTGCGCATAAATCCATTTTAAACATATGTAACCAAATCTTTGACATATAAACTGATGTTATATCATTTTCAAACATGTATGGGCATTTAAGACTTGTCGTAGGACATGTTTAACCCTCCAATCAAGCGTTTATGCAAATGACACGTTAAAGTAACCAACTCGTTTGGTTTTGAAGACTTCATTCTATCCGAATCCTCTAATTAAAGTCTCGACATACTAACATAGTTATCCAACACATTAGGACAAGTTTGAGCTTTGTCTATTCCATTGATTCAAGGACATTTACACAGTCCCAAGTGAGTACATAGTCCCCTCTTTTACGTTTTGCAATTGTTTTGGGGTGATTCATACGTGTCTATCTCTATTTTCATATTTCTAAACAATATGATTCTATATACAAGGTAGTTTATCCCTTAACGATTTGAGACTGTTACCTATGGCTTAAATAATGATTTTCAAAATTTGTAAGAATCTTGTTGGTGCGTATTTGTATTCATGCCTAAAATACATTCATTAACAATGAT
This sequence comes from Scalesia atractyloides, assembly GCA_947069175.1. Lineage (NCBI taxonomy): Eukaryota > Viridiplantae > Streptophyta > Magnoliopsida > Asterales > Asteraceae > Scalesia > Scalesia atractyloides. Next base: position 39,907,433 of record CAMTDV010000030.1, read on the forward strand.
CAAGCCGTTTGGTAGTATGATATAGCGTTATAGGACTTGACACCCCATTCCCGCTTCCTAGGTTTGTTTGGTAGTTTGATTAGGGAATGTCAGAAACCAAGTTTACCCCAAATAGATTTACCTTTGTGGGAAATTTATAACATCAGCGAATAAGGTTTGAATGTATTACCAAACGACCACAATGTGTTCATACAAAGTTTTCCAATTAAGCCATAAATGTTTATCTTTTATTTCCTAAACCAAAGTATAGTTTGATATGCTACCGAAGTATAGTTTGATACACTACCAAAGTATAGTTTATACTACCAAAGTATAGTTTGATATACTACCAAAGTATAGTTTGATATACTACCGATACTCTTATTCATAAACCAAAGTATATTTTATATAGTAAAAATCCTATTGTTCATAAAGAAAAGTATATTTTTATATACTACAAATCCTGTTGTTCATAAACCAAAGTATATTTTGATATACACAAATTCTATTATTCATAAACCAAAAGTATATTTTGATATACTACCGATTCTATTGTTTCAAAACCAAAGTATATTTTTGTATATACTAGAAATATTTTTAAAGCAAAGTATTTTAGATACCAAATTTTTATCAAGGATTCATGGCTATTTTTGAAATCCTTTGATCCTTTTTCTTTAATATCCAAAGCCATGAATCTTAATCACAAAACCTACGTTACTCACAGGCATTTTTATGCTGACGTTTTATTTTCACATATGTTTCAGGTTTTATTATTTGATGATTCGAATGCATACTTGACATAGGATGGACGCGGGCCTTAGTGACTTTAAAACTTGAAAGACAAATTTAATTGTATTATATTTCCGTTATTTCAAAACAATGTAACATATTAATTCAATAAAGTAAAACTTTAAATACTATGTGTTGTGAAATAATTTCCTGTAACGTGACTCCCCAATGTTTCCGCCATGGTTTGTTGTATTACGCGATTGGGGTGTTAGAATTACGTATCTGCTTCATAAGCCCAACCCTTTCAAGCTCTCTGCATTTTGAACGCTATATTTTACCAGAGTTAATCTCGTGAGCATAACACACATTGATCACCCCTTGATATTGCATCGCCTGTGTTTTTTCTTGTGTCTCGTAGCATATCTTGTTGAAGAACAGACACTCTACATCTTTCTCAGAACAATTGACTAGCCACATCGGGTCTAGTATCCGTATCATCCTCCATATACCTTCGTTCTTCAACACAATCACTGCTTCGCCCGTTTCTGCATCACAATGCCACCACTTGAAGAATTCATAAAAATCTTGTTCTATTTTCTTCAACCACATATTTCTCATAGCTCGTTGTTGCTTTACTATCAACGTCAGATCTTTCTCTATTGTAGCTGGATCAATCTTGATAAATTCTTTGGCATGTGCGGTTTCCAATATCAAAAACCACGTCCAGCTTCAAACTCAATCAACCTCCACAAACATTGATCGTTGAACTTCATTTCAAACTTGATCGCCTTCGTTTGCACCAACTTTTCAACATGCCACCAAGGGAACGTCTTAATATCACACAAAAATCGGAAATATTGAACACCAAACTCCCTCTTGATATCATGGACATTCAGTTCAGAAATCCATCCCCAGCTAAGAATATCACCAAGCGATTCATCTTTGTCACGCGTAAAGAAAGCCAATGGTCTTTGAAATTTTCGTTCTTTGGGAAGTTCTCTAAACCACGACTTCTTCGCTTCAACAATCTCTTCTTTAGATAGTCATTCAGGTACATTACCTTCTTTAACAGTTTCTTCAAATCTACGCCTTAGTAGATCATCAGTAGCTTTCGTAAACAACTCTCGAAGCACATCGGGTCTAGTATCCGTATCATCCTCCATATACTTTCATTCTTCAACACAGTCACTACTTCGTCCGTTTCTGCATCACAATGCCACAACTTGAAGAAATCATAAAAATCTTTTTCTATTTTCTTGAATGGCATATTTCTCATAGCCCGTTGTCGCTTTACTATCAACGTCAGATCTTTCTCTATTGTAGCTGGATCAATCTTGATAACTTTCTTTGGCATGTGCGGTTTTCAAAATCAAAAACCACATCCAGCTTCAAACTTAATCAACCTCCACAAACATTGATCGTTGAACTTCATTTCAAACTTGATCGCCTTCGTTTGCACCAACTTTTCAACATCCCACCAAGGCAACGTCTTAATATCACACAAAAATCGGAAGTATTGAACACCAAACTCCCTCTTGATATCATGGACATTCAGTTCAGAAATCCATCCCCAGCTAAGAATATCACCAAGCGAGTTATCTTTGTCACGCGTAAAGAAAGCCAATGGTCTTTGAAATTTTCGTTCTTTGGGAACTTCTCTAAACCACGACTTCTTCGCTTCAACAATCTCTTCTTTAGATAGTCGTTCAGGTACATTACATTCTTTAACAGTTTCTTCAACTCTACACCTTAGTAGATCATTAGTAGCTTTCGTAAACAACTCTCGAAGCACATCGGGTCTAGTATCCGTATCATCCTCCATATACCTTCATTCTTCAATACAGTCACTGCTTCGCCCGTTTCTACATCACAATGCCACAACTTGAAGAATTCATAAAAATCTTGTTCTATTTTCTTGAATGGCATATTTCTCATAGCCCGTTGTCGCTTTACTATCAACGTCACATCTTTCTCTATTGTAGCTGGATCAATCTTGATAACTTTCTTTGGCATGTGCGGTTTCCAGTATCTAAGACCACGTACAGCTTCAAACTTAATCAACCTCCACAAACATTGATAGTTGAACTTCATTTCAAACTTGATCGCCTTCGTTTGCCAACGTTCCACCAAGGCAACGTCTTAATATCACACAAAAATCGGAAGTATTGAACAACTCCCTCTTAATATCATGGACATTCAGTTCGGAAATCCATCCCTAGCTAAGAATATCACCAAGCGATTTATCTTTGTCACGCATAAAGAAAGCCAATGGTCTTCGAAATTTTCGTTCTTTGGGAAGTTCTCTGAACCACGACTTCTTCGCTTCAGCAATCTCTTCTTTAGATAGTCGTTTAGGTACATTACCTTCTTTAACAGTTTGTTCAACTCTACGCCTTAGTAGATCATCAGTAACTTTAGTAAACAACTCTCGAAGGTTGGGAAGTCATCCGTATTCTTTCTAGAATATTTAATAATTTCATCATCGGAATCATCCTCCACGACAACCCTATCATAAACATCAGCATCATCAACATACTTATTTAAGTAATCATTAGGTTTAGAAGCATTGATTTATTCTACTCTTCCTCAAAGTCGAAGTTAAACAAACTTTCATCAACTCCTAACATAGCAGCAATTTCTTCCTTGGTATATACGAATTCACCTTCTTCAACTCCATGCTCTATGTAGAAGACTCGTGGTTTTTGCACATTAGGAACCGCCGATATAGGTTCATTTGTGAAGAATCTTGATTGCTTAGCATCATTTAAAGGGTCCTTGGTCTCCCGTTGTCTATTAGTGTTGGGATTGAACCCTAACAAAGGAACAAATGATATCAAAGCCAAATACACTATCCGAGCTTTGGTCCAACCATCAGAGGTTACAACCTCTGATCTGCCTTTACACTGCTTTCCCTAAACATTGCTCATATCATCTGATCGAACAAGAAGCAATGGTCTGATAGAAGAAACAAGATCAGAGGATAGAGATCAGTGCTTAGACTAGTTTATTCAATGTAATAGTGCTATGCACTGATAGTAGTAGTTTAGAAGTGTTTTAGTTAGTTATGATTTTGTTCGCTATAACTATTAACCATGACGTCACAAAAGATGCTCAGTGGTTAGATAATTAGTATAAATAGCTGATCGATGTAATAGTTAAATTTGTCTTTCTTAAAAAGATCAATTCGCACTTTATCTTCTACATTTCTTACTTTTCAAACGATTGTAATTGGCTAAGAGGGAGTTTGTGAATCACATGCGAGTTTACCAACTTGAAAGCATGATGATGATGAAAACAAATGACCGATTGCTTGTAGTAAAAGTGTTCCATTAATTCCGCTGCATATCTTTTACATTCAATCCATTTTCCATCTTTAGAAACAAAAACTACAAGTGATTCAAACTTAGATCCTAACAATTGGCATCAGAGCTTGGTCCATCGATTTTGATTTAACAGTCTTGATTTGAACAGGTCAGCTCTTTGTGCTAATTTGTTTGATAGTTTTTCTTGAATACAGAGTTTTATTACTACAAAAGTTTTTAAAACACAAATCTGTTATAAACAAGATAAATGGCACAAAACACACCGGAATCCAATATTGGATCAATGTTCGAACCTCCGATGTTGAAACGAAATGAATATTTTATTTGGCAACATGGGATGGGTCATCTTCTTGCCCAACAGAACACCGGATGCTGGAGATCTGTCACACCCCGACTCGCAGCGGAAGACAAATGCAGGGTGCGAAAGACACGTGGTAATTCTCCATACTTTAAAAACATGATATCATAAACAGAGAGAACATCGGTTACAACATACTATCGGTTCATATTACACACCATAAGTTTAAGTACAGTACTACGAACTATCACAACTCTTATTCTGCTACAGTTCACTACTATAGCCATCCACACGCACATTTCTTACTCTTGCTTTGCTTTACCTGAATTGCATGTTAGTTTTAAAAAGGTCAGCCAAACGCTGTGTGAGTTCCGCTGGTTTAGTTGTTGTGAAACAATATGTGTTAACAAGTTTAATTACACTAGTCACAGTCACAGTTACTATCACGGTCATAGTCACAGTCACGTCGTAGTCACTCCGTGTCATACAAACACATTATCGCACCGGGTCGTGTCACCGCAGACACTTCCCACCGGGCCGTGTCTAGACAGGCACATCATCCCGGCCACTGAGTCATGTAAAGTTCAATGTTCCCCTATAGTTATACCTAAGCAACATAAGCGAATTTAGGACGTGTGCAGTTGCCTAGTCATCGACACACATTGTCACCTAGACACTGCCTGGAGCAACTGGGTTCGTCAAACCAATAGTACTATCCACTGCCCATGGCTTACGCTAATCACTTGTAGAGGGGAGGTAGTTCGTGTGTTAGATAAGTCACATAATCACAAGTTGGTGCAATAAACACAGTTTCGCAACATGCAAATCATTACAGAAAATAGTGAAACAATTTACAAATGGGAGAGTAAAACTCACTCCCAAATTGGTGTATTCAACACAGTTTTTAACTTGCAAGTCCCTAGAAAACCGTAAAACAGTTTAAAAGCGGGGAAGTGAAAGCTCACAGTGCAATTCGTGGTCTCAACATATAAAGTGGTCGATTAGTTGGATCAACTTTAATGACACACATGCAAGCAGGGACTCACATCAGTATCTAAGTTGGTAATGGTTATAGCCTGGCTCTGGTCAGGAGTTTTTACTCCGGATTGAGTCTATAGGACACTGGTATGGCGATGGACGTCAGGGTAGTATTAGTTTTCAGTTTGGCTTCCATGCACCGATTCGCGTGCCAACCAAATTCAGTTGTTTAACGTGTTCGGGTAATGGTACGGAAATACCAATAATGCTAACATGTGATTATTTAAGAATGATTAACTTCCCATCAAGGGAGTTTGAGTGTTCGAGGGGTCTAAGTTGCCCAAATTTGAGTTTTCATTTTCACCGTTGGGAATTCTCCCGAATTGTTTTAGAGCACACCCATAGTGCCCAATTTGCCCGGAAATCTTCCGGAATACTCCCAGTGTTCTAACTATAGTATTTGTCGGATTGGGTCCGTTCCCAGTTCCGGCAGGTTCATTATACGATAAACTACCGAAATTGCTTCAAAATACTCTATTTTTAATTTCGTAAATTCCCATTTAGTATATTTTTTTTATAAAAAAATCTGTAAATTTTTATATAAATCAGTAAAATGTGTAGATTATGGAAACAATTTCTGGGAATTTATTTTGGTAATTTACTTATTAAAATAAATTATTTATAAAACTATTTTTAACCACATAATTAACATTAAATACCATCAGTAGTTCAAAAATTCCAAGACACCTTATACATGTCCAGGAACTTCCCAGAAAATTTTGAGATTTTTCCAATTTAGTTTTGGTGCATTCCCGGCTATCAAAAACTCGCACAAACGCGGATTTTTAACCCAAATCATAACTCAACCAATGGACTCCAAATGTTCTTTAGTGTCTCTGTAAAATTTGGTGATTTATTGAATTTGTTTGATAATTTTTCTGAAATTCTTTCTGTAAAACAGTTAAAAATTCACCAAATATCGTAGAAAATTCCAAAAATTATAAAATTTTACGTCAACCTTTCTGACCATACCCTTCACCAGCATACCAAATTTCAACTCAAACCAAGTCTCACGGAACAAGTTATAGCAACAACAATTTTCTGCCTATCACAAATTCGGTTCTCGGATGTTATACCTAGCGATTCTTCCGATTCCAAGCGTTTATCTTGATCCCAGAAGTGTGTGAAGGCTATATTCAGTACCTACTCACTAATTACAATCCAAATATGCTAGAACTTAGATCAATCAAGCTTTAACTCATTGTTTTTCGGTTAATCGAATAGTAGCGATTTATGTCGAATAGGTGTTGATTAGGGTATCAAACCCCAAAGATTTGTAACCATGGCTGCCATAGAACACCAGGGATTTCATGTGGTGTTCATATTCAGCCCCTAAACTTGTTTAAAACTCCAAAATTCATGGATTAAAAAGGGTTTTTAGGTTATAAATCATGTTTAATCAAGAAACCATGCTTAAAACCTTATGGATTGAGTTGGTTTATGAAGAGATCAGCTGAAATTCTTGAGAGAAAACCAGAATTTTAAAGGATTTTTATGTGAAATTTAAAAGGAAAAAACAAAAGAAAATGTTTAAATATGGGGGTTGGCAGTTTGGGGTGGGCCCCATAGGGCCACCAAGTGCTTCGAATAATGTGCTAAAAGATGATGTTTTTCTTCTGGATAAGGATAGGTTCGTTTTCGGAATCTGCGCGCGTTCTCAATTTGCGTAACGGACTCCGTTTTGCGCGAACTTAGTGTCAAAACACTCGGTTTTAAAAATTATGCATAACCGTCTTAAAATCCAAAACCAGTTACATTTTAATCATAAAAGACTCGTATTTAAGCTTGATTGATAGTTCCTTGCACATTCGGTTGCCTTATGTTATGCCTGGAACTAAGGTGTTTCCCCAACCGGGAGCTGCTTTGTTTTGCGTGCCCGGGCTTTGATTATTTTCAAACCTTATGTCACAGTCTATGGCACAAAACTAAGTTGTTCCAAGAACTCGGAATCTTAAATGATGCTACCGATAACTTAATAATCAACGTCAACGGTCTAATGTGCTGTTAACCGTCAAGTCTTCGTTTAACACATTGTTCAAGGCAAAGGACGCCAACCTCGCATCGTTGGTCCTTAGTACTGTCATGTCAACCATGACGTGCTCTCGGATTCCTCCGAGATATAACGTATATTGTTTCGCACAACACACAAGTCATGAAATTTCACAAGGTTTACGCGCAATTATAGTTTTAATCATGCTTTACGTTTAGGACCAATTAAGGTGTACCTGGTTTCGTCATGGGTATCACAGTCTCTCTTGGTTAAGAAATTTCGTCCCCGAAATTTACTTTGTCAAGCTAGGGAAAAAGGTGAGGATATTTTCTACGGAATTCATCCTTCCGTTCCCAGGTATATTCAGGTCCTTGTTTCGAGTTCCACGGATTTTAACTAGTGAAATCTTGTTATGCCTTAATTGTTTGACCCTACCATCAACTATTTCCATCGGCTCTTCCATAAAGTGGAGTTTATCATCAACATGGATGTCCTTCAATGGTATCTGAGTGGCCTCGTCCGAAAGGCACTTCTTTAAGTTTGAAATGTGGAAGACACTATGAATGGCACTAAGCTCGGTTGGTAGCTTCAACCGAAATGCTACGTGACCTACTTTTTCTAGGATCTCGTAAGGTCCAATGTATTGCAGGGCTAACTTTTCGGTCTTTCCAAATCTGATAACGCCCTTCCATGGCGATACTTTTAATAATACACGTTCGCCCACTTTGAATGATAGCGGTTTCCGACATATATCAGCCCAACTCTTTTGTCGTTTCTGAGCGGCTTTCAGACGATTCCGAATCTGATGGACTTTATCGGTAATTTCCTGAACTAGTTCAGATCCCGTCAGTTGAGTGTCACCCACTTCAGGCCAACAAAGTGGTGATCGGCACTTTCGACCGTAAAGGGTCTCATACGGGGCTGCTTGAATGCTACTGTGATAATTGTTGTTATATGAAAATTCCACTAGTGGGAGATGCTTGTCCCAGCTTCCTCTGAAGTCCAGGTCACAAGCACAAAGCAAGTCCGCTAGTGTCTGAATCGTGCGTTCTGATTGGCCATTGGTTTGGGGATGGTAAGCAGTGCTCAGATCGGTTCGCGTCCCCAATGCTTCTTGTAGTTTCTGCCAGTATCGTGAAGTAAAGTGGCTGTCTCGGTCGGAAATAATAGCAATCGGGAAACCATGTCTACCTACTACCTCATTAGTATAAATTTCGGCCAACTGGTCGGTCTTATAGGTAGTGCGGATCGGAATAAAATGTGTGGATTTGGTCAATCAATCTACGATTACCCAGATCGCATCATGACCACGAGGCGTTTTCGAAAGATGGGTCACGAAATCCATCGTGATTTGTTCTCATTTCCACTGAGGTATCTCGGGTTGTTGCAACATCCCCGAGGGCTTCTGATACTCAGCCTTGACTCGCGCACAAGTCAAGCATTGGCTCACGTACTCGGCCACGTCCTTTTTCATTCCCGGCCACAAATAAAATTCTTAAAGGTCGTGGTACATCTTGTCTGTACCGGGATGAATCGAATATTTCGATTATGAGCCTCGTCCATTATTAATTGTCTCAGCTCCGAACTTGCAGGAATCCACACTAGATTCTTAAAGTACAACACCTCATCCGTTTTCCTCACACAACTTTTCTCGTTCCCGTGCAATCCTTCACTGGGTAACTGGCATTCCTTCAGGGTTTGCATCTGTGCATTCCGGATTTGATCTATCAGACTTGTCTGCATGATCATTCCCAAGGCTCTCACTCGAAGGGGCTTAATTCGATCCTTCCTACTTAGCGCATCTGCTACCACATTAACTTTCCTCGGATGGTACTTTATCTCACAATCATAATCATTTAACAATTCCACCCATCTGCGCTGCCTCATGTTCAAATCCTTTTGGTCGAAGATGTGTTGGAGGCTTTTGTGATCGGTATATATAGTACACTTGGTACCATATAAATAATGTCTCCAAATTTTTAATGCGAATATAACTGCTCCTAGTTCCAGATCATGGGTCGTGTGGTTCTTTTCGTGCACCTTCAGTTGTCTAGAAGCGTACGCAATAACTTTATTTCTTTGAATAAGGACACATCCATGTCCTTGTCGCGATGCGTCACAATATACGGCAATGTCGTCATTGCCTTCGGGTAACATCAAAATTGGGGCCTCACATAACTTTTTCTTTAACAGCTGGAACGTTGTTTCCTGGTCTTCACCCATTCATACTTCCTATCATTCTGCGTTAATACGGTTAACCATTACGTGATGCTAGAGAAGTTTTCGATAAAGCGGTAGTAATATCCTGCCAATCCCAAGAATTGACGTATTTCTTTTGGAGATTTCGGTGCCGACCAATTCTTAATTGCTTCAATCTCGCTCGGGTCCACGTGGATTCCGTGCTGATTCACCACATGCCCAGAAATTGTACGGCTTGTAACCAAAAGTCACACTTAGACAACATAGCGTATAGTTTTTCGGTCCGTAGTATCTCCAAGATAGCACACAAATGATGCTCGTGCTCGTTCTTACTGTTGGAGTAGATAAAGATATCGTGAATGAAGACGATGACAAATTTTCAAGGTATGGCTTACATACCCTGTTCATGAGGTCCATGAACACCGCGGGTGCGTTGGTTAACCCAAAGGGCATAACCAGGAATTCGTAGTGGCCATAATGAGTTCGAAATGCGGTCTTAGGAATATCATCCTCTTGGTCCTTCACTTGATGGTAACCTGATCGAAGACCTATCTTAGAAAAGTATCGGGCTCCTTGTAGCTGATCAAAGAGATCATCGATTCTCGGAAGAGGGTACCGATTCTTGATAGTGACTTAATCAATTCCCTGTAGTCGATGCACATTCAAAAGCTACCGTCCTTCTTTTTTACAAACAAAACTGGGGCTCCCAGGAGGAATAACTAGGACGGATAAAACCATGATCAAGTAACTCCTGGAACTGTGTCGATAGCTCTTGCATCTCGGACGGTGCAAGACGATATGGGGCCTTGGCAACGGGTGTCGTTCCCGGTATTAAGTCGATGCGAAACTCGACTTGCCGATTGGGCGGCAATCCGGGTAATTCCTCTAGGAACACATCAGGGTATTCATATACCACCGGTATGTCTTCAATACGTTTCTCGGCCGGTTCCTCGGTGGTGACGCTGGCCAAAAACACGTCACATCCTTTTCGTATACACTTCAACGCCTTAAGGTGAGATATAAGGTTCAATGTGGCACCTAACTTCTCTCCTTGTACCATAATTACATCCGTGGGGGATAAGCGAATCCTCACAACCTTTTGTTCAGACAACACCTCCGCATGATGGTTGGCCAACCAGTCCATTCCTATAACAATGTCAAAACTACCCAACTCTACTAGTAAAAGGTCAATAGTAAACTGGTAACCGTTAAGGGTTATAGGGCAATTAACAATAAGTTGGTGCCTGGTAATTGGTTTCCCGCTGGCAAGTTCGATGGTATATGGTTGTTTCGGGTCAATAGCAGGAATATTCAAGAGTGGCAAAAATGCAATCGACACATAACTTCTATCGGCTCCCGTATCAAATAACACTGAAGCAAATTTATTGGAAATGAGGAACGTACCTGAAACCACGTTGGGATCCTGGCGTGCGTCACTAGGTCCCATGACAAAGGCACGACCTCGAGCTGCGTTCAAGGTAGATGCTTGGTTCTGGGTGTTCCTTCCCGCCATCTGCTGGGCTAACTTCGGACAACTATTATGAAAATACTATGTGCTGCCACATCCAAAGCATGCACAGGGATAGGCAACCTGTGGGGCTGGTTGCTGAGGTCGCTGCTGAAGAGGTTGAGGCCTAGGAGGTTGAAACCGAGTTGGTTTGGGATTTGGTTCCATGGTTATCTTACTGTCTTTGGCAAAATGCCCATTGTTATGACACTTCGAGCATATCACTGCTCGGCGTGTACCAGAGTGGTGGAATGCGCATTTGTTACACTTTGCGGCCTTTCCATTGTAGCCATCAAAGTTACCCGCGGGGGTAGTCATGGCATAGTTCTGGCTAGTATTTCTCCCCCTCTTTGGTGTCGCTGCCCTTGCACGACTACTCTCCGGGGCTTCCCGCTTGTTTCTGGCCGGCTCTCCTGGCATTGTTAGAATCTTACGCCTAACCATGTCATATGTAACGGTACCTGACCTGGCTGCCACCTCGTGCATGGTTCGGTATTCCACCAAATTCATGATACTCCTCACTTCTGGGGCCAGTCCCCAGATATACCTTTCAATCCTCTTGGACTCCGGTCGGACCATGTCTGGCAATATACGCGCCAGTTCATTGAAACGGTTGGTATAACATGCATGATCAGCACCTTGCATCTGCAGGTTCCAGAACTCATGCTCAAGCTTCTGAATTTCATGAGTTGGGCAAAACCTTTCCTTCATCAGTATCTTGAGATCATCCGAAGTCATAGCATTAATCGCGTCCTGTCCGCGAGTTTGAACAATAGTGTTCCACCAGTTTAAAGCATGGTCGATAAAGGTACAAGTTGTATACTTAACTGCGCAATTACCAGGACAATTACTTATGTTAATACCGATTCCGACTTTTTGACCCATTTCACAAACCCATTGGCTCCCTCAGTACCATTGAATTCCATCGGTTGCATTCAATGAAATGCTTTTATATGCAAACCGGCCTACCATTATTCTGATTATCGTTCTGACCTACCGGTCTGGGTTGCGGATTTGGTTGTGGGTTAGCATTAATACCGGCGCTAACATGCGCCACAATCGTGGGAATAACAGCTTGGAGTTGTTGCGCTATCATTTGCGCAATTTCTGCCTCAGTCATCTGTGGTGCGCGTTTCGGGGCCATTCTATTATAAACAATAGATGTCTAGGTATCAATGTCACGTATCCAGTTAACACATATCACATATTCGGCTAAAACATAACACACAATTCATCACACACATGAATCCACGGCACATTTAGTCAAAAGCACCGCATATATATATGTAATGTCATCATCATACAAGCGTCAAAATTTGCACATAGACTTAACCCATAAGGGCCAGTGCTTAGATGTGCTGCCAAAAGACGTACAGACTCGATGCAATGAGACTATCAACTAGGAAAACGTGAAAATACTATGACTGCATCACCACCTCGACATGGGTATAACTCAGTGCTTGGTAGGATGTACAAAAGATACATCATCTCTATCTATATAAAAAACATACTAGGAATGCCACATCCACCACGCCAATCCTCCAAAACTTGCGATCAACCCTACAAGTTCACCAATACATCCGTATACCAACGTACGGAAATGATCCTGCTCATGATGAACATACCCCATACCCTGCTGTAAGGCGATGATCGCCTGCTGTAGAACAATCAAGTAGTCTCCCATCGACCTACTCTGCTGCCCATCCTCATCCCGTGCCATCCATTGTAACAAAATATGCTCGGACAGAAATCCATCAAGCTGCTCTCGGTGATGGGAGCAGGCACCTCCTGAGGAGGTACAGGTATACCCCAGACGGGTGGAGAAGGCTATCTAAACGGCTGGGAAGGGCCATCTCGCTCGTATGTGTGAAATGGGGAAGGGTCCTGGGGTCAGAAAGCAGGTAGTAAAATGTTGCTGGGTCCCTATAGGTACGGGTGTCGGACGAATAAGGGAAAGAGGCAATGAGAACACATGTACAGGCCTAAGTACCCTCCGACGAGCCGTCTGTCGGAGGCCAAAGGTGGGTATCTCAAGAGGGCTAGATGAGGAGGGTGAATAAGTACTCGGAATGGAAGGAGTATGGTCAGGCGGTGTTTCTAGTGACGGTAAGCGGGGTGCTACCGGTTCCCACTCCCAATGCCCCGTGGCGGGAGTAGGGCTCCTAGGAATAGGTCCTACTGGTATGGCAACATCCGGGGTACGACTATGCTCCGAGGAGCTAGTCGGGTGGTGAGGTGGGGAACGGTAGGCGTTCGAGGCCTCTCCCTCACGCCTAGTTCGAGGTCTGGGTGGGTACGGACCACAACAATAACCAGAAGGATCTAGCGAGTGGCTCGACGTCAAAAGGGGTGTCAGCGGATCCTCCTCCGGATCGGTCTCCATATGCGAAGTACCCTGGTGACTCGAATGATGCGACATGCTACCTGAAAAAACAAAGAAAACCACACACAACGCTGATTTGACTGACCGAAATACTGAACTCAACATTCCACAATTATACACATAAGCACGTATTGCACGCATTTTCGACTTTTAAGATTCATAAAAAAATTATTTGCGGTTGGTGACGTTAGTAGACGGATGTCCGTCCTATCTCAATGACGTTCCCAGAACCCCCAAGTATGAGCAGATAAGTTAAGGTGTTCCGGACCGCAGTAATTTATTTGCCCCACTAGGGTTTCCTGGTAATAGCCATACTACTCAGTTTCTAAAGGTTCTTAGCGTGTGGAGACTAACTTAGGATTATAGTCTAGGTTCTTTGGAGTTACCTAGTTCGCTATAACCGAAGGCTATGATACCGTCTTCTGTCACACCCCGACTCGCAGCGGAAGACAAATGCAGGGTGCGGCGGACACGTGGTAATTCTCCATACTTTAAAAACATGATATCATAAATAGAGAGAACCTCGGTTACAATATACTATCGGTGTCATATTACACACCATAAGTTTAAGTACAGTACTACGAACTATCACAGCTCTTATTCTGCTACAGTTAACTACTACAACCATCCACACGCACATTTCTTACTCTTGCTTCGCTTTACCTTAAATGCATGTTAGTTTTAAAAAGGTCAGCTAAACGCTGCGTGAGTTCCGCTGGTTTAGTTGTTGTGAAACAGTATATGTTAACAAGTTTAATTGCACTAATCATAGTCACAGTTACTATCATGGTCATAGTCACAGTCATGGTCATCGTCACTCCGTGTCATACAGACACTTCATCGCGTCGGGTAGTCTCACCACAAACACTTCCCACTGGGCCGTGTCAAGACATGCACTTCATCCCAGCACTGAGTTCAATGTTCCCCTGCAGTTATGCCTAATCAACATAACCGAATCTAGGACGCGTGCAGTTGCCTAGTCACTGACACACAGTGTCACCTAGACACTGCCTGGAGCAACTGGGTTCGTCAAACAAATAGTACTATCCACTGCCCAAGGCTTACGCTAATCACTTGTAGAAGGGAGATAGTTAGTGTGTTAGATAAGTCACATCATCACAAGTTGGTGCAATTAGCACAGTTTCGCAACATGCAAATCATTACAGAAAATAGTGAAATAGTTTACCAGTGAGAAAGTAAAACTCACTCCCAAATTGGTGTATTCAACATAGTTTTCAACATGAAAGTCCCTAGAAAACAGTAAAACTGTTTAAAAGCGGTGAAGTGAAAACTCACAGTGTAATTCGTGGTCTCAACACAAAAGTGGTCGATTAGCTGGATCAACTTTAATAACAAACATGCAAGCAGGGACTCACATCAGTATCTAAGTTGGTTATGGTTATAGCTTGGCTCTGGTCAGGAGTTTTTACTCCGGATTCAGTCTATAGGACACTTGTATGGCGATAGACGTCAGGGTAGTATTAGTTTTCAGTTTGGCTTTCGGGCACCGATTTGCGTGCCAGCCAAAGTCAGTAGTTTAACTTTTTCGGGTAATGGTATGAAAATACCAATAATGCCAATATGTGGTTATTTAAGAATGATTAACTTCTCATCAAGAGAGTTTGAGTGTTCGGGGGGTCTAAGTTGCCCAAATTTGAGTTTTCATTTTCACCGTCGGGAATTCCTCCGAATTGTTTTAGAGCACACCCATAGTGCCCAATTTTCCCAGAAATCTGTCGGAATACTCCCAGTGTTCTAATTATAGTATTTGTCGGGTTGGGTCTGTTCCAAGTTCCGGCAAGTTCGTTATACGGTAAACTGTCGAAATTGCTCTAAGATACTCTATTTTTAATTCCGTAAATTCCCATTTAATCTATATTTTATATAAAAATCTGTAATTTTTATATAAATCAGAAAAAATGTGTAGATTATGGGAAAAATTAATGGGAATTTATTTTGTTAGTTTACTTGTTTAAATAAATTATTTATAAAACTATTTTTAACCACATAATTAACATTAAATACCATCATTAGTTCAAAAATTCCAAAAAAATTCCAGAACACCTTATACATGTCCAGGAACTTCCCAGAAAATTTTGAGATTTTTCTGATTTCGTTTCGTTGCATTCCCGGCTACAGAAAAACTCGCGAAAACGCGGATTTTTAACCAAAATAAAAACTCAACCAATGGACTCCGAATTTTCCTAGAACATTCCCCATATGTTCCTTACTGTCCCTGTAAAATATGGTGATTTATTGAATTCGTTTGATAATTTTCTGAAATTCTGAAATTCTAAAATTCTAAAATTTTACGTGGACATTCCTGACCATACCCTTCACCACCATACCAAATTTCAGCTCAATCCAAGTCTCACGGACCAAGTTATAGCCAAAAAATTTTTTTGCCTATCACAAATTCGGTTCTCGGATGTTATACCTAGCGATTCTGCCGAATCCAAGCATTTATCTTGATCCCAGAAGTGTGTGAAGGCTATATTCAGTACCTACACACCAAGTACAATCCATAAATGCTAGAACTTAGATCAATCAAACCTTAACTAATTGTTTTTCAGTTAATCGAATAGTTAAGTGATTTCTATCGAATAAGTGTTGATTAGGGTATCAAACCCCAAAGAATTGTAACCATGGCTGCTATATAACACCAGGATTTCATGTGGTGTTCATATTCAGCCCCTAAACTTGCTTAAGACTCCAAAATTCATGGATTAAAAAGGGTTTTTAGGTTATAAATCATGTTTAATCAAGAAACCATGCTTAAAACCTTATGGATTTGAGTTAATACCTTTGATTTGAGTTGGTTTATGAAAAGATCAGCTGAAGTTCTTGAGAGAAAACCAGAATTTGAAGGATTTTTATGTGAAATTTAAAAGGAAAAAAGAAAAGAAAATGTTTAAAATGGGGGGGGGGGTGGCGGTTTGGGGTGGGCCCCATAGGGCCACCTCGTGCTTCGAATAACGTGCTAAAAGATGATGTTTATCTTCTGGAAAAGTATAGGTTCGTTTTCGGGTCCTGGGCCCGTTCTCGATTTGCGTAACGGACTCTGTTTTATGCGTACTTAGTGTCAAAAGACTCCGTTTTAAAAATTATGCATAACCGTCTTAAAATCCGAACCCAGTTACGTTTTAATCATAAAAGACTCGTATTATGGTGGTTTAAGTGTTTTTAAGCTTGATAGATCGTTCCTTCCACATTCAGTTGCCTTATGTTATGCCCGGAACGAAGGCGTTTCCCCAACCGGGAGCTGCTTCGTTTTGCGTGCTCGGGCTTTGATTATTTTCAAACCTTATGTCACAGTCTATGGCACAAAACGAAGTTTTTCCTGGAACTCGGAATCTTAAATGATGCTACCGATAACTTAATAATCAACGTCAAAGTTCTAATGTGCTGTTAAACGTCAAGTCTTCGTTTAACACGTTGTTCAAGGCTAAGGACGCCAACCTCGCATCGTTGGTCCTTAGTAGTGTCATGTCAACCATGACGTGGTCTCGGATTCCTCCGAGATATAACATATATTGTTTCGCACAACACACAAGTCATGAAATTTCACAAGGTTTATGCATCATGCTTTACGTTTAGGACCAATTAAAGTGTACCTAGTTTCGTCATGGGTATCACAAGATCCGTTGTATTTGGACCTCATGTTCCCATGGTTCCAAGTACAGAGGATCCCCACACGCAGGTCCCTAAGAAACTCGAAAATTACTCTGAACAGGATTTCCTCAATTGGATGCTAAGGCCTTTATCATTGTTGCTTGGGCTTTTCCCAATGAGATTTATGCGAAATTACTTCATTGTAATAGTGATAAAGAGTTGTGGGATGCTCTTAAAGAGCAATTCGGTGGTACTAAAGAGGTGATAGAGAATAACAGAGAGGTTTTAAATCAACAGTATGAAACATTTTGCCACGTTAAAGTTGAGTCATTAACCCAACAGTTCGAACGATATAGCTGTCTCATCAGTGAGCTCAAATTTGGTAAATGTGGAATTTCCAAATTCAACTGTCAATAGTCGTTTCTTGAGATCTTTACCAGAGAAATTGGAGACTGTAGCTTATGTCACTAGAAAAGCTGTTGGTTACAAGAAAATGACCTTGACGCAACTTCATGGATGACTCCTCACATATGAGAGAGAGTTGAACAAGAAAAAGAAGTTGCAAGAGTCTAGGAAAATGACTGATGATTATACTTTGTGAAACACTGCTCTATATAGTCATGAGGAGGGGTCTAGCTGTGGAAAGGATCAGAGTTATGATCATTACATTGACATAACATCTGGAAACAATTTCAACTCTGATCCCTGTACACCCAATTTTGCATTTGCTGCAAATTGTGAAAGCCAGATCTCTGACAATCTGTCTTTTGAGATGAATGATTTACAACATTTTGAACCCACTGACCTTGAAGAGATGGACATTTTGCATCAGTTGGCAATTTTAAGTGTTAGAGCAAATAAATTTTACAAAAGAACTGGTAGAAGATTTCCAGGATTGTATGGGGTTAAAAGTTGGGTTGGATAAGTCTAAAATCAAATGTTACAAACGTATCAAGATGGGTCACTTTGCCAGAGAGTGCAGACCACAATCTGCAGGACCAATTGTAACACATCCTGGCAACAAACCTCAAAGCACTGTCCAATATTCCCAATATACCCCTGCACCTCAAATGCAAAACACTGCACACTTTGCACATCCTGTTGCTACAGTTCCTGTCGATTATGTTCAAGCACCTGCACCACAGATTCAATATGTCCAAACACCACCTCAAGTACATGTGCAGCAAATGCCACAAGTTACTCAACCTACTCAAACTACACCAGCAGAGGTTAATCAACAAAGCTTTTTCACACAAGGTTTTGTTGATTGGAGTAGTTTTCCTGAGGATTTAACAGATGAAAACTTTCTCTCATAGCCAAAAATGAATTTGGAAATGAAAATATATGTTTAATGGCTTTGGAGACCATTGTTGAAGGTGATGAATCTGTGGAGCAGGAGTTAAAGTCTGATTTGTTTAATTGTTGTGAAGTAGTGGTTATACCAGAAGTTACACCAGTGGTTGAAGTGAATGTTGTTGATGTTGAAAAAGATACTCTATCTGATCCTTGGGATGAGAAGGTGTGTGAGGAAGAAGAGTGTGATTGTGCTCTTATGGCTGCTTCGAAGGTATCGCCTCAGATCCTTAAAGATCTATGTTCTGACAAATGCATTATTTTTTTTCAAACATAAAGCAGGTGAATGAAAACCTGAGAAACAAAATTTTAGAAGATGAACTTAATTTTGAAAAACTTATCAAAGAGTTGAAAAGAAAGTTAAGTAAAAAAGATTCTGAAATGAGTAGCCTAAGGCATGAATCAAGCAAAACCAAAGACCAGCTCCAAACTATGGTAGAAAAATACCAAGTTTGCAAACAGGAGCTTGAATCTACCAAGATCACTTGTGAAAAATGGGTACAGTCTTGTAAAGGTTATGAGCTTATGCTTGATGCTCAAATCAAGAGCAACATAAACTTTAGAATAGGATTTAGAGATTATGACCAGACTTGTGAAAATGCTCCAAAAATTGATTCTGAGTTGGTGGAAATAGTCCCAACAAACTTGGATGGTGAAGAAATTAAAATCACAGATAAAAATGGAAACAAAATCATTCTTGAAAAACCAGAGGTTTCAGCAAAAGATAAAGAAATTGAAAAATATCAGTTTAAACCAACCTGGTCAGATGAATGTGATATTTTGGAAAACTTCAAGCCAACGGACTTTTCAACCATTGATGGTATAAAAGCACTAGTGATCCCTATCAAAGACTTGCCAGCAGAGGTTACACCCACTGCTCTCAAAAAGTCTGATAGGAAAAGGAAAGAAAAGGCTAATTACTTATTTTGTGAATTTTGTGAAAAAGAAATCATGTAGCTGCAGATTGTTTTCTGCTAAAAGCCTTTGACATAAAAAAAACTTGTGTTATACCCAAATCTCCTAGATGCACCATCTGCAACAAAACAAATCACATGACCCAAGAGTGTGCCTCTCAAAATCTATCTTCAAAAGATAAAAGAGATTAGAGCAAAAGCTCTTGAAAGAGAAAGTTCAAGCTTTTCTGAAAACAAATCTAAATAGAACTTGGAGTCAATTGAAACATCTGTCACAAAAGCCTTAAATCAAACCTCTGTTCACAAAAAAATTCAAGTGACAGATGCACCTCCATCAAACCAGTTTCCATGAGGTAAAAGCCAGCCTAGTTATCAAAAGGTGCTTATGGTTTATGAGACTTAAAAAGTTTTCTAAGCCAAGGGTAAATAGGCATCCTCATGGTTACCAACAGTTGATAGGAAGAGGCTCACAGTAGTGGTTACAAAAACTTGATCCCACCAGTGCTCATTTATCTTAACTTTGGTCTGGATCATCTGATACCGCATCCAAAGCCATTCTGGCTTTGGAAACTCACCTGAACTAATCATTTTAAAACATGTGCACGGAGCTTCTACTTGCCTTGACAGTCTTTGGTAGTAGATAGTGGGAGCTCCAGGCACATGACAGGATGTAAAGCCCTGCTCAAAGATTTTAAAGCTCATGGAGGGGGTGATATATCCTTTGGAAATAATTAAAAAGGGAAGGTGTTGGGGTCAGGATGTGTCTCAGCTTGAAAACTCAATTTGTAGAATGTGATCTGAGTGTCTCACAAATGAGTGATAAGGGTTATGGATCCTTCTTCACAAAGGAAACTTGTCAGGTAGTAGGCCCAGAGGTTGTTAAAAAGATTAATCAAATAATTGAAGAGAGTAAAGCACAACTTACTGCTAATAGGGTAGGAAATGTGTATGTGGTAGACATGGTAAAAGATAATCATATGTCAAATTCATGTTTGTTCTCAGTTGCTTCAATCAAAGAAACAAAATTATGGCATAAAAGACTAGGTCACACAAATCTAAAAACCATCTCCATTCTCTCAAAACAAAGTCTTGTCAGAGGTTGCCTCACAAAAAATTTACTTGTGAAGAACATTGTGTTTCCTGTTTAAAAGGTAAATAACATATTAGGTTGTTTGATTCTAAATTCTTGATTTTCCCACTCACTCTCTCGCATCTCTCTCTCTACATTGGGTTAGTATATTAGGTTGTTTGATTCTAAATTCTTGATTTTCCCACTCACTCTCTCGCATCTCTCTCTCTCCATTCGGTTAGTATATTAGGTTGCTTAATTCTAAATTCTTGATTTACATGGCTGTGTTTCTGCGATTGTTTTTATGTATCACGATGTGATGATATGATGATCAGATGAGTTGCGTTAATTATGTGTTATTTGACTAATGTTGCACTCGGTTAGTTGCTAGGAGTTAGATCGGATAACTCTTGAATGATTGCTGAATTAAACTTGCTGATTTAGTGGTGTATATGGCGTATGATGATTGTAATCTGCTGTAAATAAAAGTTATGGGTCTTTGGGTGCGTTAGTTAATCGGTTGCCATTCGGGGAACGAAGACAGAATCTGTCCTATAGTTACAGCCATATTTAATCGACTGTAACCAGGTCATAACCTATCAAAAATTAAGTTTTCTTGAGTCCACAAAGTAGATTTTCAAAATATGATTCAAACGGCGCTGGAATCATATTTTTTGACACCGTTACTATTTTAAATGGAGTTTTTCGTTACAGTGCGCTGGGCTGTTCATTTTCTGAAGAAATTGCAGGTCACGATTTCAGTCATATCTAAGGGTATATTAGGACATAAGTTACAAAATTTAAACTATAGAAAATATGCGAGTAAACAGAATTTCTCCAACTGGAATCACCTTGTTTGGAGACTTGGTGATTTTTAAATAAAATAAACATTGAGCAGGGGTAGGATCGTAACAATTTAGACCACTGCCCATTGCTCGAATTTTTTCGAAAAATCTGTAATAGTTAGACTTTGAAAATTTTAACGAAACACACCAAGACCTATTCACATATCAAATATTTTTAGGGAATTTCTTATGACTTGTAACTATTTTATAAAAATACCCAAAAACAGCCCAGATGTGAGTATTAAAGCTGAAACTATTAAGTCGCAATGTGTGCATCTGATTGTTAGTTGTGCTATCTGAGAATGATCGAACAGGTTTAATGGCATTATTAAATGTCATTTAAGTTGTTGTATGCTATGATTATCTATATATTTATATACACATACCGTTTGAACAAATATATATATATATATATGTAGGATATATGTATGTTGTCAACGTGATTGCATGATACGTGTTAGATACGTGTAAGGATTTCGTGTATTTCATGAGCACACTAATAAACTAAACGGTAATCATTTTTAGAACGTGATTGACCGGTTCCACCTCGCGTATTTCTTTCCATAACTTAATCTGCCGAGCTAATCTAAGGTGAGTCACTTTTATAAAAGCATGTATCCTCGGTGGTTTGGGAACGGAATAAAACAACTACGTATTCTCCTTGGTTAGAATACGGGAAACTTTGTCGCCCTTGGGTGGGACAACAAGTTAATTTACTATTATATCACGTGTCTTAAGCGTAGTAGACGAAAACTCTATCTGAAAGTCCCTACACATTTTATACCGATTAATCGTCGGGCCAATGGCGAACGGGTTTATTAGTTGAATAGCACTATTAGGTCTAACAAGCCTCACACCATGCCGCAGAGGACGGGCATGGACTAATATACTTGGGCATTAGTCAATGACGATACACATTGACGCGGGACACTAAACATAACCACAGTTAGTAGTCGGTATGGTAATAGGTTTAGTAGCTTAAAAAGGTGGGGTAGCTCCCCATGACATGTTTTATAAGAACAAAGTAATTTAACAAACTTATATTTTTGGAACAACACTAAACAACTGTGAACTCGCCAACATTTTTGTTGATACGTTACTCCATGCTTTGCAGGTCGTTAGGTACTTACTGGAGCTTGCACGGAGGGCTGGTCATTGTGGGAAAAGAACCGTTTTTGGGTTCTTATGAAACTTTATGAACTTTTAAACTTTTGATTTGGATTTTAGACATTATGCTTCCGCTGACACTAAAATTTGGTTTTGGATATTTGTTTTCGTAAACACTAATCTATTGATTGTGATAACTTTATTTACTTTCACTTATTGTTCAATATGATTGGTTGCATGATCCTGGGTATTTGTTTTCGTAAACACTAATCGTATTGATTGTGATAACTTTATTTACTTTCACTTATTGTTCAATATGATTGGTTGCATGATCCTGGTCAGTCACACACCTCGCGGTAATACTACGCACGTGGATTTTGAGGGTGTGACAGATTGGTATCAGAGCCATTGGTTATAGTGAACTAGGTTTAAAAACTTCTGAAAACCAGACTATAACCGTTTTTTGTTGAAAAAACCACAACGACACAACACTCCGGATTGCAAGGTTCCTCATACATATATATGCATACATTATACTTGTACTTGACATTTCATGTGTATTATTTTCTTTACAACAGTATGAACTTTTGTGGGAACTAAAATAGTTAAGAACGATTTTTTTTCCTAACTCTAAACCGAAATCACAACACGCTAGTGGTAAGCTACCAGTCGTTCCTGAACAACCACCTCAATCACAATACCCAACCTAGTTACTCCCAACCAGATGATTGCAAGCTCCGCTTAAAACTATTCCAAACAATACAATCAATGCGTCCATTCGTGTACAACACCCATGATTTAACGTTACAGGAAAACGTTTCGAAAATTCGTCCTCAACATTTTTCTCACATCCCAAAATAACCACTCAGAGAATATAAGTTTCTACGGAGTCATACCTTTGCGTATGTGACGTCCTTGACGCGTCTATTTCGCTCTAAACTCCTGACACAAAATGCGGGTAGAATCTTGTTTCACCCATAACTTGACCATACGACATCCCTTTCATGCGTTCTACCTATCCACGCAATCATCTCGACATGCCCAACATCTAAAAATTATCGGCTCTGTCCCTCGACGCTGGCACTGCTGTCATAACACATATCTGACTCTCCGTTCGTTCGGTTTTGCGCGTCAATATTCGAGTAGACCAAAAATGACCCAAACGAACTCGGATTTAGGCGAATAATATGTCCACGCGTTCGTGATGTCGAACCCCATCATCTCCACCTATCTCCATCGCCGGAAACCACTGCTACAGTCGTCGGAAAATGAAACAGTGGCTAGAAGTCACAGTTTTACGCGTTTGTTATCGCGTTGCTTGAAACCCTATCATCCGAACTCCGTTTTGGACAAACGATATATCTACGTGACGTGACACAACAAACTTTTATCCCATGCCATTTCTGTTGCCGTCCGCTGCTGGAGCTGGCACCGATGACCAGAATGGTTGTCAGAATTCTTCGGTTATATGTCATTTTTTTTTGTTTTTCACTTAATACTTCGCCTGAGCACCACCAACCTCCTGTTCATTCGATCCACAACTGAAATAGTAAAACACTAACACCATATCATAATCCCCATCGATCACAAGGCTACCCCACTACCTGTTAGGCGGTTAATTCTTACTTTAACTTGATTTACACCTTCGCATACCCACTTCAACAAATGGATGTCTCTAATGATTGGATTATCTTAGGGACATTGGGAGAAGGAGATATGCATTAATGAACCCACTGATGAACGCGATGATTTAGACCTTTATCTTACCCCTTATATTGCAAGAGTCACTATTCTATGAGGGTTTCTCTTTTTGTGCGGATCTTTTTACTAGCCTTTGCACTGTCCGAGGTATACTATTTAGTGCGATATCCAATTACTATTATCGACCTAGATAAATCTATCATCCCTTTATCACGATGACACTACATCCTTGCTTCTTGATACAGAACTCTAACAAGATTTCAATCTAGCTTAGCGAATTTGTTAAATTCAACCTCTTACGACATATGTAATATTTCTAATTCATCCGCAACACTTAATTAAACCCTTCGATTTTGGTTGCCTACCGGCTAGACAAATCGCAAACTCATTTAAGTTCGTGGGTCATAGTGAATACATCCTTACTCGCGCACAGACAAGCTCGACAACCTTGACAGGCGTCTGAGATGAAGCTTGACACTACAAACTCGTGCGACAACCATTCTTCGTTGATTAATTTTCGTGGTGCCACCACCATCGACGTAACACTTCTATCAGCGCATAACGTTCGTTATTTATATTTTATACCACTCGCGTACAACCAACTGCAACCAAAATACCATGATTGATACCTACCAAAAATCCTCCTTTCATCTGCATGAATGCATCAAGATGCTACCGCTCCATGATTAAAGGGCATAATGCCTATCTGATGAGACACTCGTAGTTCTGTTCGAACTCAATATTGATGACCAACTTCAATTCATCGAGGAACCGGTTGGAATCATTGATTGAGGGATCAAAACACTCAAGCACAGTAAGATTCCTATTGTTCGAGTTCGTTGGAATTGAAAACATAG
Source organism: Scalesia atractyloides (assembly GCA_947069175.1). Classification (NCBI taxonomy): domain Eukaryota; kingdom Viridiplantae; phylum Streptophyta; class Magnoliopsida; order Asterales; family Asteraceae; genus Scalesia; species Scalesia atractyloides. The sequence continues at coordinate 39,932,337 of CAMTDV010000030.1, forward strand.
CCTGGAGTTTACTTGGAATGGGAAGATCAAATGACGCGCAAGAATCCTCAGTCGTTCAAAGAAAATGCGTCTAGCTGAAGCTATTACTGAATTTCGGGACGAAATTCCAAATCAACTTGGGGATGGTGTGACACCCCACGAAAATTCTCAACCACACTAGCTTCTTCTGTGACTGCATGCTAAATTTCATGACGAAATTTATTTCAACTTAGGGATGATGTGACAACCCGTACTTCTGAAATACTTGAAGCCAAATCCTAGCCATGTTGAACGGAACCGTTGAACCATAGCTTGTTTATTGTATAATAACATTGTGAATGTTAGATTATCTCTTAAGATTAGTTGTTAAAAAAATATATCACATCAAATTAGACCACATGTCACTTACCTACATCCTCCCCCATTCCCTTCACGTTTTTGTGGGTGGATGTGCAGCCCAATTGATTAAACCCAACACCACAGTTGTCAATGTGATTGCATGATACGTGTTAGATACATGTAAGGATTTCGTGTCTTTCATGAGCACACTAATAAACTAAATGGTAATCATTTTAGAACGTGATTCACCAGTTCCACCTCACGTATTTCTTTCCATAACTTAATCTGCCGAGCTAATCTAAGGTGAGTACACACTTTTATAAAAACATGTATCCTCGGTGGTTTGGGAACGGAATAAAACAACAACTACGTATTCTCCTTGGGTAGAATACGGGAACCTTGTCCCCCTTGGGTGGGACAAGAAGTTAATTTACTATTATATCACATGTCTTAAGCGTACTAGACGGAAACTCTATCTGAAAGTCCCTACACATTTTATACCGATTAATCGCAGGGCCAATGGCGAACGGGTAATTAGTTGAATAGCGCTATTAGGTCTAACAAGCCTCACACCGTGCCGAAGAGGATGGGCGTGGACTAATATACTTGGGCACTAGTTAATGACGATAGACATTGGCGCGAGGCACTAAACATAACCACAGTTAGTAGTCGGTATGGTAACGGGTTTAGTAGCTTAAAAAGGTGGGGTAGCTCCCCATGACATGTTTTATAAGAACATAGTAATTTAACAAACTTATGTTTTTGGAACAACACTAAACAACTGTGAACTCGCCAACATTTTTGTTGATACGTTACTACATACTTTGTAGGTCGTTAGGTAGTTACTAGAGCTTGCACGAAGGGCTGGTCGTTGTGGGAAAAGAACCATTTTTGGGTTCTTATGAAACTTTATGAACTCTTAAACTTTTGATTTGGATTTTAGACATTATACTTCCGCTAACACTAAAATTTGGTTTTGGATATTTGTTTTCGTAAACACTACTCGTAGTGATTGCGATGGACTTTATTTACTTTCACTTATTGTTCAATATGATTGGTGGCATGATCCTGGTCAGTCACACGTCTCGTGGTAATACTCCGCATGTGGACTTTGAGGGTGTGACAATAAAAGTTCTTACAAGTCAATTGAAGAGTCCAAAACAAGTCAGTGCTTACAGTTACTTCATATGGACTTGTTTGGACATGTGAAAATCATGAGCTTAAAACACAAAAGGTATTGCCTGGTGATAGTAGATGATTTTTCCAGGTTCATATGGAATTTCTTTTCACATTCTAAAGATGAAACAACAAACATTTTGCAAAACTTTGTTAAACAAGTTGAAAAGCAATTTGATCTTCCTGTAAAAATCTTTAGGAGTGATAATGGGACAGAGTTTAAGAACAAAGAGTTGGATGCTTTCTGTGAGTTAAAAGGGATTGTTAGGCAATATAGCATCCCTAGAACTCCAGAACAAAATGTGGTTGTTGAAAGGAAAAACAGAACTTTGATTGAATCAGCAAGAACTATGCTAGCAGATTCTGGTTTACCCTTGTTTGTCTGGACAGAGGCTGTAAACACTGCTTGTTATGTTCATAACAGAGTTTTGATAAACCCCAGGCATCAAAAGACTTCCTATGAATTGCTTTATAAAATCAAACCTCTGCTCTCTTATTTTAAAAGTCTTTAGTTGCCCATGCTTTATTTTAAATTTAAAGGATTCAATATCCAAGTTTGCAACCAAAGTTGATTGTGGTTATTTTCTTGGATACTCAACCACTGCCAAAGCCTACAGAGTTTTTAACTCTAGGACCAAGTGTGTTGAAAAAACTCTGAATGTGAAGTTCAGTGAACTCTCATCTTTGAAAATCCCAGCAAATCCTGTTGACTTGTTTGATATATCCAAATTTACATTTGAAGATGTGTCTATCAAGACTAACCTTGACACTATCATAACCCGAATGGGTTTGATATGGTTTCATAGGTTCGAGACCTATTAGAATTGTGACAAGGAACTACATACTTTAGTGACAAACTTAATAACTCGATAAATGATTATTTAGTCATTATCAAGGGTTCGATTTGGGATTATATTATAGTTCATAATATATACAGAGTTTATATAATCATGTAGGAGATGGCCGGGAGGATGAACCATCCACTTTGGTACCTCTTAGTGTCATGTAAGTCAAGTATGAGGTTGGAGGATTAACCATCCACTTTGGAACCTCTTATCATGTTCACCACTACACAAGTCACCATAGGTACTAAGGAGGGTACTAGAACAAGAACATAAACAAGAATGTAAATGATAATAATGTAAGGTGTGTCACCATGATAACAAGTAGCCAAGTGAATACAACCTGGAGAGCACACATTGACACACGTCAACGGCTAGGCGGGGTTGTGACATTTTGGAACTAGCAAACTACTTGAGATAATGACGAAAATCATCAAGTGTTGTGTTGTCTCAAAATTTAGGATAGCCAAAGCTTAATCAAGGTGGACACACATGAACAAGTTATGAACTTGCACCACTTGTGAGCTTGAAGCTCTACGAAAACAGAATTACTATGAAGATAAATCCTCTTATTTGAATGTCTCAACCTTGTTTTTAAGCCTAACCAACCACAAGAAGTGTTGTAAGCATTAGGACATAGGTTTGAGATGAGTTAGACTCAAGTTTGATAAGTTTAAACAAGATTTGAAAGTGTTAAAATCATAACAGAAAGTTTAGGATACTTTGGGTGCATTTCCAGGTCTTGATTTTCCATGGAGAACCCTAGGATTCAAACCCAAAGTTTGTCCAAGTAAATAGAAGAAAGAATCAAGTGATTTCATGGAGAAATGGCAAGTTATGCTCACTTTTGTGAAGGTGGTACAATCTGCCCAAAACTTCTGATTATGAGTGTTCTTGAGATGATTTGAGAGTGATTTGGATGAGATTAGGAGGTTGTGAAAGTGGAAAATAGCTTGGGAATGAAGTGGTATTTATAGGGGAAGGTTTGTGTTAGTTGTAGGGTGTTTAAGAAGGGTTAGAAGGTGATTGGGTGATGTTTAGATGTATGGATCCGTGCTAATTCGCGAGCTAAAAAGCATTATGCCCGCCCAGGACCGCTTGCGGACCGTAAGGGTTTCCCCTTGCGGTCCGTAAGGAACCTGTCCGGGCAAAATGTTAGTACATAATGTCTATGTCTTAGTCTTGGATCAAGTCTGTTTAGTTTGGGCTAGATTATGTCAACTGAAAAGGGCATTTATGTAAATACTATACAAGTTCGCCAGGATTCTGAATATGAGAACAAGTTCGGCCAAACTTGTTCAAGACAAGTTCGCCCGAAGTTGTTATCCTTCAAGCGAACTTGTATCAGTATAAATAGGTTGCCTTAGATTGTCATTTGTATCTTCTGCAACTTTGTCACTTGTATGGCGAAGCTCTGCCCGATCTGGATTTGACATGTAAATTAGCTTTATGATCAATAAACAACAATTAAACAGTAAATCTTTGCATATCGAGTAACACGTCATATAGTTTCCGCCTATACGAACGTTAGATACCAATTTAGGTTCCTTTGCAAAACATGGAGCGATCTAACCAGTGGTATCAGAGCCTGGATACCTGAATTGGTGAAATCATTGCAACATCTACTCTTATTCTACTCCTTTCTACCATTTTTCTTCATTTTTTCAAGAAAAACGATGAATTCATGGATAAAAGTTGCGAATTTTTTAATATGTCATGTAAAATACACTTGTGGTAAACCCCTGAGAGTTTAAACATCAAATTCAAACGAATTGATATCAAAAAATTCAAAAAACCATGATTTGCAAACTTGTTTTGGTCGAACTTGGGATCAAGTTCGCCCAGACTTGATTAAAATTCGTTGATTTTAATCAAGTTCGCTCGAACTTAACTGATATTTCAAGGTTTCTCATACAAGTCCGCTCGAACTTACCTAATTTTCTTTCAATTTTTATCAAGTTCGCCCGAACTTGATTAAATCTTGTTGAAAATCTAGCATAAGTTCGCCCGAACTTGAGATTTCACTTGAAAATCTACATAAGTTCGCCCGAACTTCATCAGGGTGAAATTTTCAAAATTGTCAAGACAAGTTCGCCCGAACTTGTGTAAAACAAAATCTGATTTTTCTCAAACTGCAAGTTCGCCCGAACTTGTCAGTGTACTGATTAGTTTTTCGAAGTTTGTGAACGTGTGTTTTCAGTAAAATTCATCAGTTTTTCAAGATGGAAGATCTTCACAGTGCATTCATGACTACTACAGCATCAAATGCTCAAATGGTGAATCAAGTGAACATTGATAAAGAAATGGGCACATCCGTGAAACCGCCAAAACTCATGTGTATAGATGAGTATGAGGGTTGGAAAGAAAAGTTCTCTAACTGGGTGCAAGGTACGTATTTCCATAGTTGGGTTGCAGTACTGACTGTCTACACATGGCCCAGAGATCAGAATGAAAATGTTATCGACATCAACAAGTTCTCTACTACACAAAAGGATGCCTACATCGCCGAGAAGAAAATGATAAGTTTGATCCAACAATCGGTGAAAGAAGATATATTGGTGCTGCTACCAGAATATACGACTGCACATGAATTATGGAAATTCTTGAAGAACAAGTACAAAGGAAGTGCAGAAATGGTCAAAAGCAAGAAAGCACTGATCATGAAGGAATTCGACATATTTACGATGATCAAGGGTGAAATGATGAAACAAATGATCGAAAGGTTTTGTCATCTAAAAGTGATAATGAGAAGACATGGGCTTGAGAAAAAGGAAGAAGAATACATTGATAAATTGGCTGACGCATTGCCTGAGGGTGAATGGACAACTTATCTCATGGTGCTCAAAGAAAGTGCGAGCTGGAAGTTCTTCAAACTATCCACTTTCATTGATAAGCTGGAGGGGCATGAGATGGAGTTGTTAAAGATAGCCAAATCAGAGAATTCAAAGGTCACTCAAGATGTAGGGCTCTATTACAAGACAGGAGCTCAAGATAATTTCACTAGCCCGAAGATCCAAACCGCTTTTAGCGTGAATCTGAATTCCTCGAATCATTCGCCACAAAGTCAAGCTCAATCATATCCAAAATATGATCAGAGTCCTCAGAGTTCATCATTTTCAAGCACGGGATCAAATTCTGTGTATCAGAATCGGAAAATCAGAACAATCAATCAAATTCTGATCCAAATGTGTTTAAATGCAACACTTTGTCAATTTAAGCAACGTCGCTTTTGAACAAGTTGCCAAACAACACATGGCACTTCTTGCCACAGTGTTGGAATCATATGAAAGTTTGGTGGCCGAGAAGACTGGTAATCCGTAAATAACTGCCGAAGACTATGATCAAGTGGATGAAGAAGAGCTTGAGCTGATGGACATTAAAAGGTCGTTAGCATCGATCATTCGGAGGGTTACTAAGCTTTTTGCTCTAACCGGCAGAGACATCGGGAATTCAAGCAACAAGTTGGGGTTCGACAAAACAAAAGTTCCTTGCTTCAGATGCCGACAAAAAGGGCACTTCAAAAGAGAATGCAAGAATCCTGAAGCGACTGGCAATTAGAGTCCATTTGGAGGTGGCAGTGAATACTGCAAGAAGTCACTACAATACAAGCCTTTCACAAAGAAGACTCAAGTCAAAATCCTAGAAAAACCATCCAACACCACAAAGAAGGCAATGGTTGCTTCAAATGAAGATGACGGTTTTGACTGGAATTCATCTGCTGGAGATGCAGCCATGGAGAATGCAATGCTAGAAGAGTATATGCAACAAGCTGAGGAAGAAGAAATCTATCACCACACAACGGTGCAGAGTATCCTTTCTCCTAACATGACTACTAGTTTTGCTGGTTGTTTTGGCGATACAACATCTTCGGAGCATGTGCTGAGGAAAAACCTATAGTTGAGGAAGTTATCAATGTAACCAAAGAAATGAATGAAGGAAACCTCACAGAGATCGCCAATAAAGCTATGATGGCAAATCTAATGAAGGTAGGTCCAGAGGTAAAGGTACAAGTTGTTGAGGTTGTAAAACCATGTACAAAATGTGCTAAACCGTGTGTTCAATGTGCTGAGAAGTCTCAGATCATAAGTGAAATCAATGTGCATAATAATAATTTCAAATACTATTATCGCACAATGAAAGAGGCCTGTGACAAAATGAAAGATGATTATAGCAGGCTTGATAATAATAACATTGAACAGCACGACACAATCAGAATGTTAAAAGCTACATTAATGGAAAAACAAAAAGCTATAATGTTTACCTAAACAACATTGCTGAAGTAAACCAAGAGCTTCAAGATATGAAAATCAAAACTAAAAGAGTGAGACAGCTCTTAAAAAGCTATACCACGAATGCTTATGTCATTGATCACATTCTTCCAACTATTCAGTCGGAAGAAAATGTTCAAAAAGCAAAAGGTAAGAAACATGGAGATTATAGCAATGTTACACCACCCTTGTGCCAAAAGTATTGTCGCAAAAAGGCTGAGGGGATGGAAAAGGCGCTTAACATTGAACTTTTAACCGAAAGAAAAATGAGCTGCTTGAGAACATTGATATAACCTACACAAGTGATGATGGCGAAGCGGTGGTTAAGAATATTGTTGAAAATGTTTTGAATGATTATGATGATAGCAGATATGAGAGCGCCAACTCGAGTTCGAACAATTCTGATTCACAATCTAAAGATGATGATACATCATCGGAAGATAGCCTAAGTGATGATCCTAACGTTGTCATGTACAAAGTTAAGGATTCTGATAGACTATACTTCGACGATTGCTTTCCGGTTCGGAATGTGAAGGAAGATCAGCTTGATAAATTCTTCAAACTTGTTGAAATTTCATCAGAAGATTTGGAAATTAATGAAAAGAAGTTTTACTCTAAACCTAAAAGAAACAACTACCGAAGGAATGGTGGTGACTTTCCGGAACATAGGAGAGCAGGGTTGGGTTTGGATATGGAAGAAGAACCAAATAAGAAAAAGTCACCATTTCGCGAATATAAAGATAAAAACATGAAATTTGTGTATGGGACTAGCACAGTTCAAGAAGAGAGTTTGATTGGGAAGCAATCAAACGATGAGTTTAAGAAAGAAAAAGAACTTCGAGATAAGGCTAAAGCCGCAAGTGGTGTAAATCCACTAGTGGACATTCTCATGATGATCGGACTTGCTTCAAATGCAATGAAGTTGGTCACATTGCACGCAAGTGTCCGAAATCTAAGCCTGTCTATCTTCGAAGAAAGACAAGTTCAAATGTTGAAAAGCCTAAGCAACCAAATTTTGTAAAACATGTCAGCATTCTTAAAAGAAATGAATCTAAACAAGAAGTGAAATCTAAAACTAAATCGAAGTTTGAAAACTCAATTTTTGAGAAAGGTGAAACTTCCAAACCTAATGAAAACAAAGATTCAAGGTTTTACATTAAAAAGACACAGATTAAGTCACAATCCTGGATTGCCAAAAAGAAATCAACAACATATGAGGTTGCCAAGTCTAAGACTGTTAAGACTAGTAACAAATAGTCTAAATCTGAGATTAAAACTGAAACTGTCAAATCTTCAAAAGATAAAAAGAAAGTTAAATTTTAAAATGTTACTGATAGTGAAATCTCAGATGGTGATTTTGAGGATGATTATGAAGTTTATTATACCAAACCCAAGACCAAGAAGGCTTGGGTCGCGCTTTTTAACTGAATGTTAATATGTGCAGGGGCTTTAGAGATCCATTGTATCAAAGTGGATTCTGGATAGTGGAGCGTCAAGGCACATGACCGGGATGACAGCTCTTCTTTTCGACATCAAAGCGATAAATGGAGGTTATGTTGGCTTCGCTGGAAACCAAGGACGTCGATTGTAGCTGAAGGAAAACTCTCAAATGGTGTGGTATCGTTTGATCATGTGAATTACATTGCTGAGCTAGAGAACAATCTTCTAAGCATCTCGCAGATTTGTGATAACAGTTCACATTTCATTTCAATGATAAGGAGTGTATGATACTTAAGCCGGGTTTCAAAATTCCGGATGATTGGATTCTCATGCGCGTTGCATGCGAAAACGATCTCTACGTGTTAGATATGGGTGTCGCTACAACATCATCGAAATCGGCTCAATGTTTTGTCACAAAAACCACGGAAAAGGATTCGATTCTATGGCACAGAAAAATGGGGCATATACATTTGAGGAAGATGAATTTTCTGGTTCATAACGATTTAGTCGAGGGGTGAATCTTCGAAGCTTTCACATGACGGATCATTGTCTTGAATGTAAGAAAGGGAAGCAGAAAAAGAAGTCACATCCTAAGAAGATTCTGAATTCCATAAAGCTGCCGCTTGCACGTCTACATATGGATCTCTTCGGTCCGGTAAACGTCCGAAGTATTTCTGGAGATTTATACTGTTTGGTCGTCACAGATGATTATTCTCGATATTCATGGGTTTTCTTTCAAGAGTCTAAGGATGAAACATTTGATAATATGGTGATTCTCTTCAAGAAGCTCGAAAACCTATATTATCTGCCCGTCAGACGTATTCATAGTGACAACGGCATGGAGTTCAAGAACAACAAGATGAAAGAGTTTTGCAATGCCAATAGAATTATGCACGAATTCAGTGCACCGTCTACTCCACAACAAAATGGCGTAGCTGAGAGGAAGAATAGAACTTTGATCAAAATAGCAAGAACCATGCTTGCAGACTCGAAACTTCCTGTTAGTTTCTGGAGTGAGGCAATTGCAGCGGCATGCTACACTTTAAACTGGGTCTTAACTGTCAAACCGACTAAAAAGACATGTTTTGAGATGATTAACCGAAGGAAACCAAACCTGAAATATCTAGAGTTGTTTGGTGCACCATGTACAGTAATTGATCAAGATGGAAAATTTGGTGCTAAAACGCTTGAAGGTTTCTTCGTTGGTTATGCTAGTACGCTAAGGAGAGTTTATGTTCCTTCTTTGAGAAAGTTGATCGAAGCACAACACGTTGATTGCTTTCGGTACACAACTCCTATTCAGAGGAAAGGTGATGCGTGGTTAATCAACCCACTGATGGTTTTTCGTCTTCTGGTGCAGGTCCGAGTAATAGTGGTGTTCTGGTTGAACAAGTTTCTGAAGCAGAACCTACTACCACTCCAGCAAATGTTTCCACTGAACCAGGAAATACAAACTCAGTGCCTAATACTTCTCAGAATCAAAATTTTGAATCTGATGAAGCTCCAACTTTCGATGATGATGGAGAATCATCTTCCGATGAAGAATCCGAGCAAATATCCAACATGTTGAATCAATCTGTTGGCCTGAGCAATCAAAATGAAGCCACATCTAGTGCTCCTGAAGTTGATTTGAATGTTGATCTGAATGTCACAAATCAAAACAGTACGGTTGATGTTCCTAGTGAGGAGATGCCACGATCTTATTCTTATCATCCTTCAACAAACATAATTGGAGAGTTACAGACTGGTGTGCGAACAAGAAGTCAAATCAATAAAGCCTTAAGTTTTTTCTATACCCGAGTTTCTCCTACTCAAGACTATTGTTATTATTCATGTTTCATATCTCAAATCGAGCTGAAGACTGTGAATGAAGCTCTGGGTGATGAGAACTAGGTTATAGCAATGCAAGAGGAATTGTTACAGTTTGAGAAACTGGGAGTCTGGAGGCTTGTAGACTTACCACCTAAGCAGAAAGCGATAGACACGAAGTGGGTCTTCAAGTGTAAAAGGGATGATCGGGGTGTGATAGTTAGAAACAAAGCTCGGTTGGTTGTCAAAGGTTTCCACCAGCAAGAATGAATTGACTATACGGAAGTCTATACACCGGTTGTATGTTTAGAGTCAATCCGCATTTTCCTTGCATTCGCAGCTTGGAAAGGTTTTAAGGTGTACCAATTAAATGTGAAGTCCGCATTTCTCTATGGTAAGCTACGCGAACAAGTGTACGTCGGCCAACCACCAGGGTTCGTCGATCCGCTGAATAAGAACAAAGCTTATCTCCTAGACGGGCGAAATGAAATTCTTCCTCGGGTTACAGGTTGATCAGTTACCAAAAGACATATTCATTCATCAAACGAAGTATGTTCATGATATTCTGATGAAGTTTGAAATGGATAGCTCGAAGCCGCTTTCGACTCCTCTGGCGCTGAATCACGGGATTTGCATTGACGAAACAGGAACCAAAGTGGATGATACGCTCTATCGGTCGATGATAGGATCTCTTATGTATATGACGGCATCTCGCCTAGATATCTGTATCCTACCTGCCTTTGCACGAGATATCAGTCCAGTCCCCGAGTGTCTCACATGCAGATAGTCAAGGGAATATTCCGTTACCTGAAGGGATGTCCAAGCACCGGCTTGTGGTATCCAACGAACGATAACTTTGATCTAACGGGATACGCTGATTCTGACTTCGCGGTGAACAAGTTGAATTCAAAGTCTACAACGGTTGGTTGCCAGTTCTTCGGAACTCGATTAGTAACGTGGCAATGCAAGAAACAAACCACGGTCTCTCTCTACCTGTGAGGCAGAATACAAATCTGCTTCCAGCTGTTGTTCACAAATCCTGTGGACTCAACAACATATGAGGGACTTTGGATTGTAATTTCTTGATACGCCTTTATATGTAGATAATAAGGCAGCAATCGACATCACTAAAAATCTTGTTCATCACTCTCGAACTAAACACATAGAAATTCGTTATCACTTCATTCGTGACTGCTATGAAAAGAAGTTGGTGCGAATTGTAAAAATCCAAACCGATGAACAAAAAGCTGATTTTTATACCAAAGCTTTTCCTTTAACAAAACTTAAATATCTAATGAGGCTTAACGGTATTAAAAGTTTGTTGACAGGTGCGGAAGCAGAGGTTGAATATGGATCTGACGACGAGTTCACGTGATCCACATTGGTTTGTATATCTTTTAGATTAGTATTTCTTAAAAAACTAAAATACAAAAATATGTTTTTGCTTTTAGGGGGAGAAATATTTGAGAAAATACCAAAACATATGAAAAATTTTCAAAAAGTACAAAAACATATGAAAATTTTCAAAAACTACAAAAACATTGAAAAGGACAAAAGAATTAAGTGTCACAAAGGAAATAATAGTACATCAGTGGACTATCACAGTATGATAATTTTACTGTAAAGTATAAAAGTGATAAACAAGTCTTACTGTTGATGTGTCGATAGGCTTTACACATTCAGTAAATTGTTTCTAAGATATAAACTAAATTTTACAACTGCTTAATCTTGTGGATTAACATCTCTCGGATATTTGGACTTAGTACTCTGAAATTTCGTTTGAGAGATTGCCTGATTCTGAGATACGAGGTCTTTATAAATAGTCGATATCTCGAGTATTATACAAGTTCTTCTGTTTTTACGGAAGCAATAGCCTTTGACTTCTTATAATGCTTTTGCTATAAACCCCTAAACTGCATGCAAAGCTGAAAAGAATCGAAAGATCTAATCATTTGCAATGCTTAAAGAATCCTTAAATGGAATGCACCTATAAGTCAAGCCTTCATCTCTTTATCGATATGGTGGTATTAACCTGAGCTCCCATAGCTTTGCGTTAACCCAGGTACAGATATCAATTATGCTATATTCACCTGTAAGATAAAATCTAGGGAATCTTAATACAAGAGTATATTCTGAGATGGGAACCATAGTTAAGTCAAGTTTCATAATTCATACCTAAGATATCTCGGAACAATTGAGAAATGTGTCGAAGTTTAAATGGACAAACATATCGACAATCTAGGTAAACGAGTTTAAAACTTAAAGTCATCAAAAGGTCAACAGTACTGGTGATATGTCTCAAACAACTGATATGATCCTTAGACACGAATTCATAAAAATATGTCTGTAAATATGCTTGTACATAGTTTACTTGTTTCTATACATAGTTTATCTGCTTTACAGATTAAAACCAAAAGATTTTGAGTGTGTTTTAGCATAAATTTGCAAATACAAAAGATTTTCTTTCTACATTAGTTTCTACAAGCCAATGTTGGAGAACGGGTATTCAAAGTCTGGTAAGGTGCTAAACTGGTTGAAATCCAATTGACAACGGGCTGGGAGCTAATTTGTAAAATCTGATAAGCCAAAACGATTAAAAGTTCATTAATTTGAAACTTGATTTTTAGAAAAACCAATAGTTTGTTCATAACGGGTTGAACCGAGGTCATTAACTTGGACTCGGCAGACAAATCGGTTAACCAAGGTCATTAGCTTGGACTTGGTCAACTGAGTTGATTATTAAAACTGGTAAAATTTGAAAAGTTCAGGGTCTAAATTGAAAATTTTGAAAAATTTAAGTTTGAAATTAATCAAGTTCGCACGGACTTGTAATCAAGTTCGACCGAACTTGTATATGCTTGAAAACTGTTAACAGTTTATAAGTTCGCCCGGAGTTGTTGCCTATCTTAATTGATTAGTGATGCAAGTTCGTCCGGACTTGTTAAGGTATATATAGATCATAAGTTCACCCGAACTTCATTACTGGTTATTCAAAACATCAGAGCGAACTTGGTGATTTAAGGCGATTTTTGAAATTGGCACATATAAGTCGAATTGCTGCCTGATTTTAGAGTGAATCTTAGTGACTGGCACACTAAGAATCATGGATTTGGTGAGTAATTTGAGTTTTGGACTGTGATTTGTTATATAATTGAACATGATAGATCTGAGTTGGACTCTTAACATGATTTAGGGTATTAAAAGACAAATTGAACTTTAAAACATGTTAAATATTCATAATCGACCAATAACATACACTTAATTTGAATCAGAATGACATGGACATGTTGTTGCAGGTTTTTGGTGAAAGAGATGACAAGTTCGCCCGAACTTGTCTGTTGGTTCTTTGAACCAAGTTCGGCCGAACTTGTCCTCAAGTTTTAAAATGTCAAGATTCTCACAAGTTCTCCCGAACTCATTTGAGAATTTCAAAATCATGAACTCTTGACAAGTTCGCCCGGACTTGTCTGAAATTGGTTAAAATGTAAAAGCTTTACAAGTTCGACCGAATTTGTTTAAGTGTTAATCAATTTGTTTAGCCAAGTTCGCCCGGACTTGATGGTTATAATGTGTTTATATGTAATGCAAGTCCGCCCGAACATAATGTTCAGAAAATGGATAAATGACCAATCAAGTTCGCCGGAACTTGATAGGTAATTTGTGAAAATTATCAAACTTTGCTAATTTCGTCTCGATAATTGTGTTTGAAGAATGTTCAGCTCTGGTTCAACAAGTTCCACAATACGTGCATTACAATAGACAAGGCTATATGTCTATCACTCGAAGCATTTGATAGTATTCTCGCGTTTATGGAGTGGATTTCGATTCACAAAGCGATTACAGAAAAGACGGTGGTTTACAGGTCGCACGTTTATAGGTTTTGGAGTTCTGTGGCTATGAATGATGATGATACATCGATTAAATCAGTAGTGTGTGTTGGAGAATATAAGGAGATAACAGTGACAGAAGCTGATATCAGAAAGGTTCTGAACATCAACAATAATAAAGATGATCCAATGATGCTCGACGAGAGGATGGTTAGAGGGTGTTTTTGCCGAATGGGGTATAAAGGGCACGTCAATGAATCGACCTTGAAGAAAGGGGGAGTTCCGAACCCCTATAAGTTTTAATGAATGCTATTATTCACGCCTTTAGTCATCGAAAGGCATGTTTAGACGATGTACAAGATTACATGGCTTGTATGGCCACGGCGCTTATTCTAAACAAGAGATTCAACTATTCGCAGCTTGTGTTTACACAAATGAAGAACAACATGGGATTGAACAGACTCGTGATGTACCCGAGATTTGTACAGATGTTAATAGATGATAAATTCAAGAAGATAGCGAAAGATCCTAAAGGACCGATCCTTGATGCTTAGGAACCTAAATTTAATATCTAACGTCCATAATAGCGAAAATATTATGTCCTGTTTACCAATAGACAAGATTTAATCAGTTAATCGTCAGTTTTATTGATCAAACGTTCTGGTTACAAACTGACAGAGCTTCACCTCCAAGATGCCAAAGTTACAAATGAATGAGGCTAGCTAGGTACTTATAGAGACACAAGTTCGCCCATGGGAGATACAAGTTCGCCCGAACTTGCTACTGCAAGTTTGGCCGAACATGCCTTACATGATACTTCATGGGCAAACTTGGCTATTACAAACATAAATGCTTCATATACCTAGCCTATTCAGCTCTATACTATAGACACTCGATATAAGACTAAGACATAGACATTATGCACTAACAGACTCCCCTTTGGATATCGTCTTTGTCTTGTATCAGTCTTCAAAACTCTGTCTTCATATAAACAATAACGCACACGACCGAAGAAGTTCTTGAACGGCTTACTTCGTCATTCTTGCTTTGGATCAGGCGTTGATCAGTTGGCGGTGGTCTTTTAAATTAGCCATTCTTAGAGAACTTCGCCTTACCGCTTTTTCCATTCTTTCTTTAGTCGCCTCATTTCTGTTTTCCTCCTTTAAAAACTCAACTCTCTCCAGATCCCTCCACTTCATTTGCCACATCTTTCCAGAATTGACTTCGCGCGCAAAACAAACGTTCATAACTTTCTGAAACTGCATAGCTTGTACCTTTTCATGTTCTTCAGAGACAATCTTGTTGTAGAACAAGGTTTTGATATCTTCTCTCGAGCAATTCTCAAGCCACATAGGATCTAGAATCTTTATTGTCCTCCATAAACCCCTCATGCCCTGATAACCCATCACTTCGACCCTTTCCTTTGTAATATCCAAATATTCTTCAAATTTCAGCACAATAACAGCTTCACACGTAGCTGAATCTATTTGCCACCACTTGAACAAAGGATAGAAGTTTTGTTCAATCGGCATTAGCGGCATATTCCTCATAGCTCTTGGACGTTTCATAATTAACGTTATGTCCTTTTCTCATGTTTTCTTGTTAACTTTGATTCTGCGGCTAGGAATAAAAGGCTTCCAATAATTCCAACCTTTAACCGCTTCATACTTAATCATTTTCCACAATAATTGATTAGCAACCTTCATATGGTATGTGACATTGACAGTTTGCACCAACTCTTCTACATCCCAATACGGTAATGTCTTGAAATCAGCAAGGTATTTGAAGTATTGCACTCCAAACTCCCTTTTGATTGCATACACATTAAGCTCTTTAAACCATCCCCAGCCCAAAATATCACCCAAAGAACCGTCTTTGTCTCTGGTAAAGAATGCTAGAGGACGTCGAAACTTACGTTCACGTGGCATCTCTTTAAACCAGGACTTCCTTGCTTGAGCAATTTCCTCTTTTGTCATGGGTTTAGGAACTTTACCCTCTCGAACTGATTCATCAATTTTTTTTTCAACATATCTTCGTCTAACTGCTTGTACATTTCGTCATAAGTAGGAAAACTTTCTGAATTAGAACCAACGTACTTTGCTTTCTGATCTAAGTCATAGTCTGAAGACCAATCTTCCACAATCACTCTATTGTATTCGTCAGCCTCAAATCGTCTTTGATACTGATAATCTTTTGGTTCAAATGTGTTAACATTCAGAACTTCCTCGAAATCAAACTCTAAGTTTTCAGCTTCAACTTCAACTAATCTCGCAAGATCTTCTTTCAAGTAATTATACACGTAATCCCCTTCTTCCACAATATGTTCTAACATTAATATTAACGGCTTCGTGGGTACTGCAGTAATAGGCTTAGCAGATCGATCAACATCTTACATATCTATATCATCGGAAAGCCCTTTTTCCCCTGACTCCCCCTGACTTTTATCTTCCATCTTAATCGACTCATCATTCATAAGATCAGAAAAATCAAAATCTTCAGAGACTTTCGCTTTAGTGATCTTAATACCTGTACCACCCTGATCAAAATCATCACCACCTTGATCATAATCATCATCATCATCACCAACATTCCAATCCTCGTAACTTCCTTCCTCTTCCTCCTCTTTATTATCTTTCTCAGCTTCTTCATCGTCTTTTTCTTCAGAAGCAATGATAGGATCAGAATGTTTGACAGATTCGTCAATCTTTGGAATATCAGACTCAGAAGCGTTCGAAACATCTTCAACTGGTTTCTCTATAACATCAGAAGGCTTAGGAGTTTCACCTTCAACTCCTTTACCTTTGCCACTCTCAGCCAATTCTTTCTCAGATCGTTCTTTGGCTTCCTGTTGATCTAGACGATCATATTCTTTGATGAAGTCAATACCCAGTGCATTAGATAAAACTTTCTGCATCCTGGAGAATCTTTGATCATTTAGAGCTTGGACAGACTTTAACTCTGAAATTTCTGTCTACATCTTCTCATTCGCATCTTGCAGACTTTCGATCAATGCTTTAAGATATTCACGCTCATTCTCTAACACTTTAACCTTGTCATCCAACATTTCTTTCTCTACCGCATTTTGATTCATCTTCTGAATAAGTTCTGCTTTTTCAACTTCATTATGCGCTACTTTTTCTTCTAACACCTTCACGCGCTTTTCCAGAAGTTCAACATTTGTTTCTGGGAAGAAATCATTTAGATCCTGTAGACTTATCGGATCGTTGTACATATCACCAAACACATTAGGCCCTCATGGAGTCTTCGGTGTTGACGTTGGTGTTGCAGCTTTTGGTGTTGACTTCCTTGGAGTAGAACTTTCAGGAACAGAAGTCGTTGGAGCAACCGGCGATTGAATAATCGGTACTTCCACAAAACTAGACACAGGAGGTTCTTGTGTAGCTCCTGGCCTTTCGGCTTCCGAAGAAATAATCACAGGAGGTTCTTGTGTGACTCCTGGACGCTCAGCTTTACTTATATCAACAACAGGAGGTTCTTGTGTAGGAGGTTCTTGTGTAACTCCTTTCTCTTGTGCGCCAGAAGGTTCTTGTGTCACTCCTGCACTTTTCAAAGATCTTTTGTACCTTTTGCTTACTGCTTTTTGCTCTTTCTTCGACTTTCTCTTTCCTTTAGTCTAAGGGGACCCTGTAGGCTTTGTCGACGAAACAGTTGCAGACTTAACACGTTTTGATTTCTTAGGCCTATCCTCATCGGACTCTTTTTCTGCATTAGGATCAAAATCAGCATCCAATTCTCTTTCTTTCTCTGCTCTAATCTCTGCCTCGGTCTTTTCTGTCTCTTTAGCAGGAATTTCTTTATCAGAATCATCTTCGTTTTTAGAAGTAGCAGATATAACATCGTCTTGAGTCGTTTTCACTCTTTCTTGACTCTTAACCACTACTGCAGCACTTGATCCAGCAACAGCTTCAACATTCTCTAGTTCATCTTCGTCGACAAGCATAGTTTCGACTTTCTTCGCAGCACGTTTCTTTTTAGGCATATCAGCTTCTGCCTTTAAGAACCATTCGCTCCTTGCCATTGGTTTGAATTCCTTAAACCACTCCTTCTTAGCGTTAAGCTCTTTCTCATCATCGCTTCCATCTTTCCTCCATTTGTTTTCTGGCGGCGCGATATAGTTAGAATCTTTGATCGCTCCGAATACAGGCTTTGCAACTGGAGCTGAAGCTTGCTTTTGAAACTTTATTAGCTTCTTCACTGTGGTCTCATCAAGATGAACGAAGTATAAAACATCGTTCGGATCTCTCGTAATATTAGAATACTTCTCATCAATCAACATTTGAACAAATCTTGGATAAAGACACAATGTAGAATCCTCCATGTTCTTCGACATATGCGTGAAAACTAACTTCGAGAAGTTAAACGGCTTTTTCAGAATCAGTGCCGTTGCCATGCAAGCTAAGTAATCTTGAACATCATCCAACCCTGCCTTGCGATGACTAAATGTATGAATTATGGCTTGCATCAAGAGCTTGTAGGGGTTTGGCACTTCCCCTTTCTTCAGCGTCGGCTTGTTCACGCTCCCCTTATATCCTATACGGAAGAAAAAACCACGAACCATCTTTTTGTCGAGGTAAATTAGATCATCTTCTTTATCGTTGAACTATAATACTCTGCGAATATCATCTTCCGTTAAAGTAATCGGCTTAACTTCATTACCAACTTGCACGGTAGAAGTAATTGTCTTCTCATCAACACTCAAACTTGAATTCATCCAGAAATGAACAATATGTGATCGATACGACACTGTGCGCTCTGTAATCGCTCTGTGAATTTCTTCCAGAAACTTCAATATACTTTCGTAAAGTGACGGACAGATCGTTTTGTCGACCGTGATGCACATGTTGTGAGTCTTCGAGAACTCTACTGAGATTACACGTGTTGTAACCTATGCCTGATAAATGATGCAAAACAATTAGCACATTTATCGAGAAAAATCACAAAATTTTCTAACACTTTATCAAGTTCGGGCGAACTTGATTAGGTGTTACAACATTCTGTTTTGTTCAAGTTCGCCCGAACATGTAACCATCACATGTTCATTGTTTATCAATAAGTTCGGGCAAACTTACACTTTAGTCAATCCAGATTTTATTAACATAAGTTCGAGCGAACATGCAATACATTTTATTTTCATTTTTTTCTTGAAGTTCCATCGAAGATGTACTTGGATCATTTATTCATGTTTAATTCTTATTCAAGTTCGGTCGAACTTGACAACAAGTTCGGCCGAACTTGTCGTCTTCTCCAAACTTTGAACAATTTGTTAACCATGCAAACAATAGTTTTATTCCAATCAAAATCAGTTACACGGTTGATTTTACTTGTATATTCAGGATTTATGTTCAATTTTAACCAATAACACCTAGAACTATCAATATTTAAACTTTTCAGATCTGAAACTTCAATAATAGTTCAATCCATGGTTCAATCGTCGATTTTATACCTCGGCCATTGTAGATGGTGTGTAAATCACCAAAAACAAGCAGATTTGGGCAGAGTAACGGTGTCAAATTGTCAATTTCGCTCAAAATCTCTCAGAGGATCAAGTTCGCTTCAGAGGAGTTAGTTTGCTGATAAAGGAGTTCGGCCGAACTTGACTGGAATTTACAAGGCCCAAGCAAACAAAAGCCCATCAGAAGTTCGAGCGAACTTATCTTTTAATCAACACAGCCATTACTTAGCAAGTTCGGTCGAACTTGCTTGTTTGTTAAACTTATTTTTGTTTAGCAAGTTCGGCCGAACTTGCCAAACCCTAAAACCAAACTTTTTCAATTTTTCATTTTAATCCCTGAACTTTCCAACTTTTTACAAGTTATTGAAAATCCACTCAGTTGACCAAGTTCAAGCTAATGACCTTGGTTAACCGATTTGTCTGCTGAGTCCAAGTTAATGACCTCGGTTTTACCCGTTACGAACAAACTGTTGATATTTTCAAAATCAAAGTTTCAAATTAATGAACTTTTTATCGTTTTGTCTTTTCAGATTTTACAGATTAGCTCCCAGCCCGTTGTCAAAGATATTCCCACCAGTTCTAGCATTTTACCAGACTTTGAAGATTCGTTCTCCAACATTGGTTTGCTGAAAAACAATGTAGAATTAAAATATTTTTGTATTTTTGCAAGTTTATGCTGAAACTCACCAAAAATCTTTTTTCATTTTAATCTGTAAAGCTGAAATAGTATGTACAGAACAATGTAAACTATGTACAAACATATTTACAGACATATTTTTGTGAATTCGTATCTAAGGATCATATCAGTTAATTGAGACATATCACCAGTACCGTTGACCTTTAAATGACTTTAAGCTTTAAAGTCGTTTACCTAGATTGTTGATATGTTTGTCCACTTAAACTTTACCACATTTCTCAACTGTTTCAAGATATGTTAAGGTATGATTTATGAAACTTGACTTAACTGTGGTTCCCACTTCTTGAATATACTCTCGTTTCCAGGTTCCCTAGATTTCATCATACAGGTGAATATAGCATAATTGATATCTGTATCTGGGTTGTGTGAGACCTTGAGAGCTTAGGTTAGTACTATCGTACAGACAAAGAGATGAAGGCTCGTCTTTAAGGTGTGTTCCACTTAAGGAATCTTTTTAGCACTGCAAATGATTAGATCTTTCGATTCTTTTCAATATTGCAGCAGTTTGGGGATTTTTGGCGAAAATATTATAAAAGTTCTAGGCCATTGCTTCCACAAAATCAGAAGAACTTGTATAATACCCCAGATATCAACTATCTATAAAGACCTCGTATCTAAGAATCAGGCAATCTTTCAAACGAAATTTCAGAGTACTAAGTCCATATATCCAAGATGTGTTAATCCACAAGAATAAGCAGTTGCTAAATTTAGTTTATATCTCGAAAACAGTTTACTGAACGTGTTAAGCCTGTCGACACATCCCAGTAAGACTCGTTTATC
This sequence comes from Scalesia atractyloides, assembly GCA_947069175.1. Lineage (NCBI taxonomy): Eukaryota > Viridiplantae > Streptophyta > Magnoliopsida > Asterales > Asteraceae > Scalesia > Scalesia atractyloides. Next base: position 39,952,967 of record CAMTDV010000030.1, read on the forward strand.
ACTTTTAAAACTTTACATTTCTTTAGCATACTGTGATAGTCCACTAATGTACTATCATTTCCTTATATGACACTGAACTCTTTTTGTCTTTTTCAATGTTTTTGTACATTTTGAATTTTTCATATGTTTTTGGATTTTAAAATTTTCAAATGTTTTTGTATTTTCTCTAACATTTCTCCCCTAAAATCATAAACATCTTTTTGGATTTTAGTTTTTAACAAAATTCTAAACCAGAAAGGTATTTACAAAACAATGTGAATCACGCGAACTCGTCGTCCGATCCGTATTCATTCTCAGCGTCCGCACCTGTCAGCAAATTTTTCATACCATTAATTCTCAACAAGTATTTAAACCGTGACAAAGAAAATAGTTTGGTATAAGTATCAGCCTTTTGTTCGTCGGTGTGGATTTTTTCTATTCGCACCAATTACTTTTCGTAGCAATCACGAATGAAATGATAACGAATTTCAATGTGTTTTGTGCGTGAGTGATGAACTAGATTTTTAGTTATATCTATGGCTACCTTGTTATCAACATACAGCGGAGTGTCAAGAAATTGCAGACCATAGTCTCTCATATGCTGTTGAATCCACAAAATCTTTGAACAACAGCTGGAGGCCGAGATATACTCAACTTCACAGGTAGAGAGCGACCGTAGTCTGTTTCTTACACTGCCAGGTTACCATTCTTGTTCCGAAGAACTGGCATCCCGATGTAGTTGATTTTGAATTCAACTTATCTACACCAAAATCAGAATCAGCATAGCCTGTGAGGTCGAAATTATCGTTCTTCGAGTACCACAAGCCGGTGCTTGGGCATCCTTTTAGGTATCTGAAGATTCGCTTCACGATCTGCATGTGTAGATCCTCAGGCTTGTTGGATACATAATATCTGGGCGTGATACCGTCAGATACATCAGCGATCCAATCATCGATCTGTATAACTTCTCGTCAACTTTGGTTCCAGTCTCGTCAACGCAAATTCCATGATTTAGAGCAAGAGGCGTAGATAGAGGCTTCAAGCTTTCCATGCCAGACTTCTTCAAGATGTCGTGAACATACTTAGTCTGATGAATCAAAATACCATCCGGGAGCTGATCGCAAACCAAGAAAGAACTTCATTTCACCCATCAAGGACATTTCGAATTTCTTTTTCATGATTCCCTCAAACTCCTTGCAGAGATCATTTGTAGACCCAAAGATGATATCGTCGACGTATATTTTAACTATAATCAGATGACCATCAACTTCTCTGGTGAAAAGAGTACTATCCACAGTTCCTCTGATAAAGCCGTTGCCGACGAGATGTTGCGATAACGTCTAGTACCAAGCTCTCGGGGCTTGGTGTAGACCATAAAGAGCTTTATCCAGTAGGTACGCTTTCTTCTTGTTGAGTGGATCGACAAACCCTGGTGGTTGTCCAACGTACACCTTCTCGCTTAATTTTCCGTACAGAAAAGCCGATTTGACATCCAATTGATAGACCTTAAATCCTTTCCATGATGCGATAGCTAGAAAGATTCGAAATGATTCCAAGCGGCTACTGGTGCATAAACTTCCGTGTAATCTATCCCTTCCTGCTGGGGAAATCCCTTGACAACAAGCCTAGCTTTGATACGAACAATAACCCCCCTATCATTATGTTTACACTTAAAGACCCATTTTGTATCAATCGCTTTCTGATTTTCTGGTAGGTCTTCAAGCTTCCACACTCCCAACTTCTCAAACTGCAATAGTTATTCTTGCATTGCTTGTACCCAGTTTTCATCGGCTAAAGCTTCATATACTGTCTTTGGCTCAATCTGAGAGATGAAACATGAATAGAAGCAATAGTTCTGGGTTGGGGCAACGCTAGTGTAGAAACAACTGAGTGCTTTGTTAATTTGCCCTCGAGTTCTAACACCAGTTTGAAGTTCTCGGATTATATTGTTGACGGATGATAGGAATATGATCGCGACAATTCTTCACTTGGAACATCTACTTAGTTTTGCTGATTCATGATGTTTTGATCAAAAACCAATTCAATGTTTGGAGAGCTAGACGAAGCTTTATTTCTGTTGCTCGGGTGTGCAGTTTGATTAAGAAGACTTGTTATCTGCTCCACTTCTTCATCTGAAGAAGATGATTCCCCATCAGCATCAAATGTTGGTGCTTCATCTGAGTCACAATTCTGATTCTGAGGCATACTGGGCTCCGTTCTTGTATTCATTGGTTCAGTAGAGGCATTTGTTAGAGGAGTAGTAGCTGTTGCTAATGTTTTAGAAACATTTTCAGCCGGAACACCACTATTGCTTGAACTTGCACCAGAAGAAGATGGATCCAACGTGGGTTGATTAAACACAATTGGTCGAACAATTTGTTCTTGATTCGCTGACTAGTGAAGATAATATAATGCTGCAACTTCATCGTTAGACAGTTCTTCGGGCAAGTCAAATGACTTCCAAAGGTCTTGATAGTTAAACAGCCATGCGTCACCTTTCCTTTGAATAGGATCCGTATAGTTGAAACAGTCCACGTGCTGTGCTTCAATAACCTTTCTCAATGAAGGAACATATACTCTTCTCAACGGGCTCGCATATCCGACAAAGAAACCTTCAAGAGATTTAGCTCCGAATTTGCCATCTTGGTCTATTACGGTACATGGTGCACCGAATGGCTCTAAGAACTTCAAATTTGGCTTCCGTCGGTTTGTCGTCTCAAAACATGTTTTCTTTGTTGGTTTGACAGTGAGAATCATGTTTAGCATGTAGCAAGCCGTAGTAACCGCTTCACTCCAGAAGCTGATTGGAAGTTTAGAATCTGCAAGCATGGTTCTCGCAGTTTCAATCAAAGTTCTGTTTTTCCGTTCAGCTTCTCCGTTTTGCTGTGGAGGGTATAGGGAGCATTAAACTTGTGCAGAATCCCTTTTGCGTTGCAGAATTTCTTCATTTTGTTATTCTTAAACTTTGTGCCGTTGTCACTTCTAATGCGTCTGACCGACAGATGATAAAGGTTCTCGAGTTTCTTGAATAGAATAACCAAGTTCTCGAACGTTTCGTCTTTTGATTCTTGACAGAATACCCACGAATATCTCGAATAGTCATCTGTCACGACCAAGCAATATAAGTCTCCTGAGATGCTTCGAACATTTACAGGACCAAATAAGTCCATGTGGAGACGTTATAATGGCAACTTGATTGAGTTCAGAATTTTCTTCATATGAGATTTCTTGATCTGCTTTCCCTTTTTGCATTCTAAGCAATGAATCAGACATCTGAAAACTCCAAAGATTTACACCTTCTACAAGATCATTATGAACCAAGAAATTCATTTTTCTTAAATGAATATGCCCCATCTTGCGATGCCAAAAATAGAATCCTTTTCAGTAGCCTTTGACACAAAACATTGTGCTGATTTTGATGAAGTGGTAGCGACACCCATATCAACAACATATAGGTCATTCTCACGAGGTGCTCGCATCAGAATCCACTCATCTTGTATTTTGAATCCCGGCTTCAAGATAATACACTCTTTGTCGTTGAAATGGACCGTGAACTTCTTGTCACAAATCTGCGATATACTCAGAAGATTGTTCTCAAGTTCTGCAATATAGTTCACACGATCGAATGAAACGACGCCATTGGAGAGTTTTCCCTCGGCGACTATCCTTCCACTTGGTTTCCTGCAAATCCAACATATCCACCATTGATAGCTTTAATGTCGAATAGCAACGCTTTCATTCCCGTCATATGTCTGGACGCTCCACTATCCAAAATCCACTTAGAAAGTACGGATCTCTGGAGCCACTGCACAATTCAACAATCTATTTAAAGAGCGAGACCAAAGCCTTTTTGGTCTTGGGTTTAATTGGATAACCATCATCAAAATCAAATTCACATTTATTAGCATAATCAAATCCACAGTCATCTATAGAATAAACTCCCCATTCTTCATCTGAATTTTCTATGATGTTTATGTTTGAAAACTTTACCGTTTTTTAATCTTTTGAATTGTTACCACTTGTAGTTTTGACATTTTCAGTTGTGGTTTCAATTATGATTTCTGATTTTATTCTTTCTTGCTATCACTAGTCTTAACCAGCTCAGACTTAGGGATCTCAGATGTTGCTGACCGTTTCTTTACAATCCAGGATTGAGATTTTATGTTAGCCTTCTTGATGTAAAAATTGTTTTCATTAGATTTTGAAGTTTCACCTTTCAAAAAATTGAATTTTCAAACTTAGGTTTAACTTCAGCTTTTGATTCATTTCATTTCAAAATCTTTACAGGTTTTACAAACACTGGTTGCTTCGGTTTCACAACATTTGAACTTTCTTTCTTTCGAAGATAAGCCGGTTTTGATTTCGGACAGTAACGTGCAATATAACCAATTTCGTTGCACTTGAAACAAGTCTGAGAATCATGTGGATGTCCTTTAGTGGGTTTTACACCATTTGTTTCTTAACTCATCGTTTGATTGTTTCCCGATCAAACTTTCCTCATTAACCGTGTTCGTCCCAGATAAAAAATTCATGTTTTTATTCTTATATTCATGAAATGGTGAAGGATTTCTTTTAGGTTCATCTGATTCCTCTAATCCAACCCAGCTCTCCGGTTTTCCGGATGATCACCACCATTCTTTCGGTAGTTGTTTCTTTAGGTTTGGAATAGAATTTCTTTTCATTGATCTCCAGATCATCTGATGTGACTTCCACGAGTTTAAAGAATTTGTCTAACAATTCTTCCTTCACATTCTGAATCGGAAAATTGTCATCATAGTATAATCTATCAGATTCCTTAATCTTGTACATGACAATATTAGGATCAGCACATAGATCATTCTCCAATGCTGTATCGTCATCTTCAGACTGTGAATCTGAATTCTTTGAGCTCGAGTCTGCACTTTTAAAGCTGCCTTCATCAGAATCGTTCAAAACGTTTTCAACAACCTTTTTAACCATAGCATTGTCATCATCTGTTTTAGTATAGATTACATCAATGTTCTCTGGCAACTCAGTTTTCTATTCAGATATCAACTCAATGTTGAGTGCCTTATCCATTCCATCAGCGGATTTGCGACAATACTTCTTGCAAAGGGGTGGAGGAACATTGTTGTATTCTTTACCAATTTTCTTTTTTAGGTTTCTCTTCCGATAGAAGTGTCGGAAGGATGTGATCAATGACATACGCGTTACATGTGTAACTTCTTAAACGCTGTTGAACACTTTCTGTTTCAATTGTCATGTCCTGGAGTTGTTGCTTAATTTCAGCAATGGTGTTAATATAGATATTAATCGCTTTTTGCTTATCCATTACTGTTCCTTTTAACATTCTTATGGTATCATGTTGTTCGATGTTATTTCTATCAAGCCTACCATAACCATTTTTCATTTTATCATACGCTTCCTTCATTGTGCAATAATCGTATTTCAAAAGTTCATTATGCACATTGTTTTCAGCGATGATTTTTAATTTTTCGGCACACTCAGAACATGGTTCAGTACATTTTGTACAAGGTTTTTCAACCTCTACAATTTGTACTTTGACAACTTCTTTTACCTCTGGACCTACCTTGGTTAGATTTGCTATTAAAGCTTTATCTACCATGTCCTTGAGGTTTTCGGCATTCACTTCTTATGTAACATTGATGATCTCTTCATCAATTGTTTTCTCCTCAATCACTTGTTCTTTAGAGCTTCCATCAAAATGACCTGCAAAACTATCACAGGAGTTAGGAGATAAAATTCCTTGTTTCTGCATGTGGATATACTCCTCTTCTTCTCGTTGTTGATGCAAGTATTGTTCCAGCAAAATCTGTTCTACAGCCGCTGCTTCTGCCGCTACCGCTGCTTCCTCAGCAGAAGTATCTTCAACTATCTCAGCCATCAACACAACTTCGGTCTTCTTACCGATGTAGGAATTCCAGTCGAAACCATCATCTTCGTTTGATGCTACCATAGCTTTTTCATTGCTGCTGCTATTTGGTTTCTCTTGAATTTCAACCTGAGTCTTCTTCGGAAATGGCTTATATTGAAGTGACTTCTTGTAATATTCGTTGCTTCCTCCAAAAGGACTCTAATTTCCTGTTGCTTCAGGATTCTTGCACTCTCTCTTGAAATGTCCCTTTTGGCGACATCTGAAGCACGTCACTTTTGATTTGTCGAAGCCCAACTTGTTGCTTGAATTCCCGATATCTCGGCCAGTAAGAGCAACAAACTTTGTGACTCTTCGGATAATTGATGCTAAACACCCCTTGATATCCATCAACGCGAGTTCTTCTTCATCCACTTGGTCATAATCTTCTGCCGTCATTTCGGGATTTCCAATTTTACCGGCTATAAGACTTTCGTATGACTCCAGAATAGTAGTGAGAAGAGACATATGTTGTTTAGCAACTTGTTCCGAAACAACATTGTTCAGATTCACTGCAATATTGCATTTGTATACATTCGGATCAGAATTTTGCTGTTGATTCTGATTTGCTTGACTTTGATATGATGAATTTGAACCAGTGCTTGAGTACGAACTCTGTGGACTCTGATCATAATGAGGTTGTGAGTGACTCTTGTTCTGTGGAGAAGCATTCATGTTCGCACTAAACGCTGTCCCAATTTTTGGACTTGAAATGTTGTCTTGCATTCCACTTTTGTAGTACAACCCAACGTCTTGAACTACATTAGCGTTCTTTGACTTTGCAATCTTAAGAAGCTCCACTTCGTGGCCTTCGAGTTTGTTGATAAACGTTCACAACTTGAAGAATTCCCACTTCTCACTATTCTTCAGAACCATCAAATAAGTAGCCCATTCACCATCTGGTAGTGCGTCAGCAAGCTTGTCGATGTATTCTTGTTCTGTTTTCTCAAGACCGTGTCTTCACATTTGAACTTTAAAATGACAGAAGCGCTCGATCATTTGCTTCATGGTCTCATTCTTTAACATGGTGAAGATATCGAACTCTTTCAGAATAAGTGCCTTTTTACTTTGGATCATTTTGGCACTGCCTTGATACTTCTTCTGTAATGACAACCAAAGATCTCTTGCAGTAGTATACTCTGGTAGCAAAATCAGGATACCTTCTTTGACAGACTGTTGGATGAGACTGATCATCTTTTTCTCAACAGTGTATTCGTCTCTCTGTACTATCGAGTAATTGTACTTCTCAAGGACTTGCTGATGTTCATCTACCGGAACAATGTAACCTCTTTCAATCGACACCTAGCCAACAAAGTGCATGGCTTGCACCCAATAGGTAAATTTCTCCTTCCATGCTTCATATTCGTCCATGCTCATCAGCTTGGGCGGTTTAACAGTCGTTCCCATTTCGTTATCAAGACTGACTTGATGGATCACGTTGGCATTTGAGGAACTAGCTCCGGACATAAAACCTCTTTGCATATCATCCATTGTGAATAACGAGACGTGTACACTGAAAATATTCAAAAACTTTTGAAATTGTTAGAAATACTACAAGTTCGGTCGAACTTGTAGTTTGGAATGAAGAATTCTTGAAGTTATCACAAGTTCGGTCGAACTTGTGATATTTGTTTTGAAAACTTTTACTTATCTTCAGTCGAACTTATGACATAAACCAATCAGATCTTCGAGCGAACTTGTTAACAAGACTTTGATGAAACACTAGTAAGTTCGGGCGAACTTACTCAATAATTCCTTGATATTACACAAGTTCGGTCGAACTTGCTATAAAAATCAGTGAAAAATTGATAACTTCGAGCGAACTTGGCAAGAATTTCCTCAAAAATACCTCAAGTTCGAGCGAACTTCCTAAGTCACTTGAAAAGTGATGTTTTAGACCAAGTTCGGTCGAACATGCCTAACAAGTTCGATCTTGATGGTTTTCAAAAACATGGTTTTTTCAAAATTTTGACATGAATTCGGTTGAATTTGGTCTCCAATCTTTCAAGGGTAAACAAAATTGTATTTGACATGATATACTCAAATTTGAAAAGATTTTGACCGTGAATTCTTCATTTTATGTTCAAAAGTTAAGAAAAATAGAAGAATGTAGTAGAAATAGAAGTGATCTTGTCTTGATACTATCAAATCAGGTTGTTCTAGCTCTGATACCACTTGAAGGACCGATCCTCGATGCTTAGGAACCTAACTAGCGGAAATATTACGTCGTGTTTACCAATAGACAAGATTTAATCAGTTAGTCGTTAGTTTTATTGATCAAACGTTCTGGTTACAAACTGACAGAGCTTCGCCTCCAAGATGCCAAAGTTACAAATGAATTAGGCTAGCTAGGTATTTATAGAGACACAAGTTCGCCCCTGGGAGATACAAGTTCGCCCGAACTTGCTACTGCAAGTTCGCCCGAACATGCCTTACATGATACTTCATGGGCGAACTTGGCTATTACAAACATAATGACTTCATATACCTAGCCTATTCAGCTCTATACTATACAGACTCGATATAAGACTAAGACATATGCATTATGCACCAACAGATCCTAATGACATCTTGTATCTTAGTCACCCGGATGATACTACTGTCAAGAAACTTATCACATTCCCGAAACAGTCCTCAGCACCAATTGCAAAGCCTTTATTCGGTGCTATAGATTCTGACAATTACGTCGCGCCACCAGAATACAAATGGCTTAAAGATGATAGCGGTGATGAAAATGAAAGGAACACTGAGCTAAAATGGATGTCTATATTTAAAGAGAAACGCAGTGATTGGTTTCTAAAGAATGTGATTGTTCAAGAGAAGAAAAAAGTGTCGCGAAAGCCTAAGAAAGTGGATACTATGTTAATTTACGAAAATGAGCCTAAAAATGTACAACCTGAGGCTGGTTCGAGTGTAGCACTGGATATTGGAAGTCAAGAAGAAGAAAAATCAAGTCAAGAAGATGATGTTATGTCTGCAACGTCTGACAAAGATGAAGACAGTGATGATTCGTTGGAAAAAGCTACAAAGAAATCTATTCCTGAAACTGAAGCACAAAAAGTTAAAGAAACTGACACAGATTACGAAGAGCTTGAAAACGGTTTAGATGAGGAGAGACCGAAAAAGAAAGCCAAACGTGTTAAGTCTTCTGCGAAAGAGACAACGGCAAAGACTACAGGGTCTCCAAAGACTAAAGGCAAGAAAGTTCAGAAGCCTAAGAGCCGTCGATACATTGGTCAAAAGAAAAGCACAGAAGCTACACAAGAACCTTCTGCTGCACAACAAACAGGAGTTACACACGAACCTCATGCGGCTGAAACAATTCAAACATATGGAGTACAAGAGACATTAGTACAGACAGGAGTCACACAAGAACCTCCTGAGTCTGAATTACTTGAAATTCCTATCATTCAATCGCAAGATCCTCCAACAGCTGCTCAACCGGAAAGCCCAATTCCTAAATCGTCTACACCAAAGAGTACTCCAAAGTCTACACCAAAGACTACTCCGAAATCAAAGTTGTTCGGAAATATTCCAAATGAGCCTGTTGATATACAAGACCTTGAGCGATTTCTTCCCAGATACAGACATTGATGAACTAGAAAAGCGTGAACTGAAAAAGCTGCTTTGGAAAGTATGGTGAAACAAAGCGAGGTTGAAAAAGAGATCTTAAACGACAAAGTTAAATTTCTGGAAGGTGATAGAGGTTATTTGAAAGCGCTGATTGAAAGCTTGCAAGACACAAATGAACGATTGCAGAAAGAATTAGCAGAACTATGATCAGAGAAGGATTTGAACGATCGAAGATCAACAGACTACAGAAAGTATTATTTAACAGCTGGGTATTGACTTTGATGCAGAATATGCTAGAATTGATCTTTAAGAAGCTAAAGAAAAAGCAGAGAAAGAATTGGTTGAACAGGGGAAGGGTAAACATGTTATCGAAAGTATGCCCGAGGTTACTGAACCTATAGCTGAGTCTGCAAAAGCTTCTGAGTCTGTTACTACACCTGAAATAGAAACTGAACAAAAAGACAATGAGGAAGCTGAAGATAAAGATGATGATGAACCGGTTGATGATACGAAAGACGACTCTGACAACGATGATGGTGGTAATAATGACGATCAGGGAGGAGTTGGTCTAAAAGTGATTGATGCCAAAGTGACTGATGAATTTGATTTATCTTCATTGTTAAATGATGATGTTAACAGAATGGAAGATCAAAGCCAGGGGGAGCAGACAGGGGAAACAGGGCAAAAAGATGATGTTGTTATGACAGATGCTATTACTACTGCTATGCATGTTGCTGCAATGATTTTGATGTTAGAACACAATGTTGAGGAAAGCAAGCGCGTTCACGATTACTCTAAAGAAGATTTAGCAAATCTGATCGATGATGATGCTGAAACATTTGATTTTGACTTTGAAGAGCAAGTGATGAATGTAATACGTTTGAACCGAACGAATATTGTTACAAACGTAGATATGAAGCTGACGATTACAACTAAGTGATCATTGAAGATTGGTCATCTGATGATAAGAAAGATGAAGCTGAAAAGTACGTTGGTCAGAATACTGATAGTTTTCCAACTTTCGAAGAAATGTACAAGCAGTTGAATGATGATTTGCTGAAAGATAAGATTGCAGAGTCTGTACGTGAAGGTAAAATCCCTAAACCAATGACAAAAGAAAAGATTGCATAAGCAAAGAAGTCCTGATTCAAAGAAATGCCGAGAGAATGAAAGTTTCGACGTCCATTAGCATTCTTTACCAGGATAAAGATGTTTCTTTGGGGGATATATTGAGCCAGGGATGGTTTAAAGAATTGAACGTTTATGCCATTAAAGGTAAATTTGGAGTTTAATACTTCAAAACTTGGCAGATTTGAAAACACTTCCATATTGGGATGTAGAGGAATTGGTGCAGACAAGAAATGTCACATATCATATGAAGTTTATTGATCAGTTACTATGGAATATGATCAAATTTGAAGCGACGCAGGGTTTTAAGTACTGGAAACCATTCATTCCGAAGCGTCGAATCAAAACAGATAAGAAGACTGGAGAAAAAGATATCACACTCATTATGAAGCGTCCTCGTGCGATGAGGAACATGCCCCTAATGCCGATTGAACAAAATTTCTATCCATTATTTAATTGGTGGCAAATAGATCCGACAATGTGTGAAGTAGTGATCGTATTAAGATTTGAAGATCATTTGGATATCACTCAAGAAAGGGTTGAAATGTTTGGGACAGATGGATTGAGAGGGTTGTGGAGAACGATTCGTATACTAGACCCGATGTGGCTAGTGAACTGCTCAAAAGAGGATATTAAATGTTTATTCTTCAGTAAGATATGTTTTGAGGAGCGGGAGAAGGAACAGGCGATGCAATATCAGAGGATCCTGAATGTCTGCTATGCGCATGGTGTTAATTCTGGAAGAACGCGGGAATCCAGTTGGAGGGAATTAGAACGCAAAGAGTTTTTGAAGTAAGAAAGGCGAATTGAACGTATACACGAAAGGGGTAGAGAGGCAAGACTCAGAAGTTTTTAGTTCATGACTAAAGTGCCACCTACTGACCAAACGCCAATTCCAGAGCAAGAACGAAGAAAGAAGCCAATCAAGAACTTCTTTGGACGTGTCAGACAAAGACAGAGCTTTGAAGACTGATCAAGACAAAGACGATATCCAAGGGGGAGTCTGTTAGTACATAATGTCTATGTCTTAGTCTTGGATCGAGTCTGTTTAGTTTGGGCTAGATTATGTCAATTGAAAAGGGTATTTATGTAAATACTATACAAGTTCGCCCGAATTCTGAATGTGAGAACAAGTTCGGCCGAACTTGTGCAAGACAAGTTCCCCCGAACTTGTTATCCTTCAAGCGAACTTGTATCAATATAAATAGGTTGCCTTAGATTGTCATTTGTAACTTCTGCAACTTTGTCACTTGTACGGCGAAGCTCTGCCCGGTCTGGATTTAACATGTAAATGAACTTTATGATCAATAAACAACAATTAAACAGTAAACCTTTGCATATTCGATAACACGTCATATAGTTTCCGCCTATATGAACGTTAGATACCAATTTAGGTTCATATGCTAAACATGGAGCGATCTAACACAAAAGTTTGATTTTTTTTGTTATTTGACACAAGGTTACGGGTTTATTTGATATTCTATGGTATTTTATGGTACCATAAGGCCTTATGTGTATAAGTATCATGTCACCAAGTATATGCAGGTATAAAATGATCAAGATCGAGTATAAACATCACGTATAATGTATGTGTTAAGTATAAAAGTCACGTATTTGCATGTTTGTCACATTTTCGAGTATGAGTATCATGTGGTAAAAAGTATATTCCCATTATGTTTCAAGTCTCGATTACAACGTTTACAATGAAATGAAGATACGAATACAATGATTTCCAAAAATAGAATTACAACACGAGCTTGCTATAAATAGAAAGTTTGGAAAACGCGAAGCGTTAAAGTCTCCCCTTCTTTAGGAAATTTTGTCCCGAAATTTAGGAAGATGCAACGAAGAGGTGCGGGTACTTAGTCTTCATATCACTCTGGCGTTCCCAAGTAAACTCGACGCCACGTTTTCCTTCGCGTCGAACCTTCATGATAGGGATTCGACTGCGTCTTAGTTGTTTGACTCCTTGGTCCATGATTTCGACCGGTTTCTCCACAAAGTGCAAAGTATCATAGATTTGAAGATCTTCAAGCGAAACTTGAAGTCCATCTTTGGCTAGACACTTCTTGAGATTTGAAACGTGAAACACAGGATGAACATTGTTGAGCGTTTGAGGTAGGTCTAGTCGATACGCTACCTTGCCAATCCTTTCCAAGATCTTGAAAGGACCCACGTAGCGAGGAGCAAGTTTTCCTTTCTTACCAAAACGGACAACGCCTTTCCATGGTGACACCTTGAGAAGTACATGATCACCTATATTAAATTCCAAGGGCTTGCGTCTTTGGTCAGCGTATCTTTTGTCGGCTTCGTGCTTTGAGGATACTATCATGTATTTGTAAGATCTTGTCCATTGTCTCTTGTATTAGCTCGGGACCGGTGATTTGTGCGTCTCCAATCTCGTGCCAACAAATAGGTGAACGACACTTATGACCATACAATGCTTCAAATGGAGCCATTTGAATACTAGCGTGATAACTATTGTTGTACGAGAATTCAACCAAGGGTAAGTGCGAATCCCAATTGCCGCCAAAATCGATTACGCATGACTGAAGCATATCCTCCAAGGTTTGCTCGGTTTGACCATCAGATTGAGGATGAAAAGCGGTGCTATGATTAACTTGAGTGCCAAGGGCGGATTGAAATGTTTGCCAAAGGCGAGAGGTGAAACGAGCGTCGCGATCAGAGATAATATCAAGAGGAGTACCATGATGACTAATGATTTCATCCGTGTAGATACGAGCCAATTTCTCGACTTTATAATCTTAACGAATAGCGAGGAAATGCGCAGATTTGGTCAATCGGTCAATGACGACCCAAATGTTGTCATGACCAGACGAAGTACGAGGCAATTTCATGATGAAATCCATGGCTATGCTTTCCCATTTCCAGACAGGAATTTCTGGTTGTTCGAGCAAACCAGTGGGACGTTGATGTTCTGCCTTGACTTTGGAACATGTAAGGCATTTGGACACGTAGATTCCAGGCCACCAATATGATGGACGCAAGTCGTGGTACGTCTTATCAGCTCGAGGATGAACGGAGTATCGGGATTTGTGGGCTTCATCCATCAAGGTAGTCCAAAGATTGAGACGTTCAGGAATCCAAATACGATTATGGTAGTAAAGAAAACCATCGGGCTTAGCTTCAAGTGGGTTTTTGACTCCACATTTCAACTCGTTACCGAGGTTACCCTCGTTAATAACGGTGAATTGTTCTTGACGAAGCAACTCGTTGAGTTTTCCCACGATTTGGTAGCAACGAACACTCTTAACATGAGTCTGACGACTAAGTGCATCGGCCACGACATTCGCCTTACCAGGGTGGTAGCGAATATCACAGTCGTATTCGTTTAACAATTCTACCCCGATTCTACCTAACGACGTTGACGCATGTTGAGTTCCTTTTGATAAAAAATATGTTGGAGGCTCTTATGGTCAGTGAAGACCATACACTTTGTACCATAATGGTAGTGTCGCCAAATCTTTAATGTAAAAACAACTGCACCAAGTTCAAGGTCGTGAGTAGTATAGTTTTTCTCATGAATTTTGACTTTTCTCGACGCGTAAGCAATTACTTTGTCTCGTTGCATGAGTGCGCAACCTAGACCTTGGTTTGAGGGATCGCAATACACGACGAAATCGTCATTCCCATCGGGAGAGTGAGGATATGAGCATTACAAAGCATGTCCTTGAGTGTTTGGAAAGATTCCTCTTGTTCGGGACCCCAAACAAAAGGTTTATCTTTTTTAGTCAACGAAGTCAAAGGAACAGCAATTTTTGAAAAGTTCGAGATGAAACGGCGATAATACCCAGCTAGGCCAAGAAACGAACGAATTTCAGAGGGCGACTTAGGTGCAATCCAATTATTCATAGCTTCTATCTTTGCAGGGTCAACATGAACACCGAGTTCATTGACGGTGTGACGTAAGAATTGAACCTCTTTTAGCCAAAATTCACACTTGGAGAATTTGGCATAAAGATGTTCGGTTTGCAAAAGCTAAAGAATGACACGCAAATGTTGTCCATGCTCTTCTTTAGTCTTGGAGTAGATTAGGATATCGTTGATGAATACAATAACGAAATGATCGAGAAAATGTTTACACACTCGATTCATGAGATCCATGAACACAGCGGGTGCGTTGGTCAACCCAAAAGGCATGACCACGAACTCGTAATGTCCACATCGAGTGTGTAAAGGGGTTTTGGGTACATCTTCCTCAGAAACCCGAAGTTGATGATAGCCAAAACAGAGACCAATATTTGAAAAGCACTTCGAGCCTTGCAATTGATCAAAGAGATCGTCGATACGAGGAAGTGGGTATCGGTTCTTGACTATAAGTTTATTGAGTTCATGGTAGTCAATGCACATCCGAAAAGACCCATCTTTCTTCTTGACAAACAAACCAGGAGCGCACCAAGAGGAAGTACTAGGGCATATAAAACCTTTATTAAGAAGCTCTTGAAGTTGGCTTGATAGCTCTTGCATCTCCGAGGGTGCTAATCGATAGGGAGCTTTCGCAACAGAAGTTGCGCCAGGAATAATATCAATACGAAAATCAAAAGCTCGAGGAGGTGGAGGACCAGGAAAATCCTCAGGAAAAACGGAAGGAAACTCACAAACCGACAGGAACATCACTTATGCAAGGACCTTTGTCTTTCTTTTCCACAACATGGGGGAGAAAGGCAAAGTACTCCTTACGCAAGTACTTGTTCGCTTTGATGCACGACATAAGCTTGAGACGTTTAGAAGGTTTCTCGCCATAGACGTGTAGAGAATAACCTTGAAGAAGAGGGAGGCGAATAAATTTTTCGGAACAAACAACTTCGGCATGAACTCGCATAAGCTAATCCATGCCTACTATGATGTCGAAACTACCCATTTACATGGGAATGAGATCAATGGAGAATGTATGATCGTTAAGAATCAAAGAGCAACCAGAAAGAACAGAATCAACGGAGACGGTTTACCATTAGCGACTTCGACCGTGAAAGGATTAGGCATTTTAGATCGTTTGCACTTAAGCAAGGGTTCAAATTCTAGAGATACAAAGCTTCTATCGGCACCAGTATCAAATGGCATGTAGCATAAATATGGTTCACAAGGAACGTACCAGTGATGACGTCATTAGAGGTTTGGGCTTGAGCGCAGGTAAGCATGAAAGCTCGTCCTTTTGCAGGCTCGGGCTGCTGCTGTTGCTGATGCTGATGCTGCTGGTTGAGAAGGGGACAAACATTGGCGAGATCATTGAGATCACCACATTTCTAACATGCTCTTACAGGAGCATTCTGACGTTGTGTCACACCCTGATTTCCACATCTACCTGGTGGGCCCGGTTGGAGAATATCGTGACGTAGTTGATAACATCATAACCAAACAAACACAGCACATCGGAAGTCTTGGATTTAAATTACTATTACAAACCGAGTGTCCAAATTTCAAAAATAAATTACAAGGCTTGTAATGAAAAGATCCACAGGCGGATCGAATAAATATGTACAAAGTATTTGTTCAACAGACTTAAGCAACCTAGGGACTTGCAAGATCCTCTATCGTCACTATAGGGCAGCTCCCAATCTATTGCGTGTTGACACCTATAACTTGATCTTTTAAAAATACATCAGTTTTCACTGGTAAATACTAATAACCGACTCATTTTGAAAACATTTATTAAAATGATTTTTGGTGCACTTGGCACATTTTATAAATAACTTGGGATTGTTCAAAATGACCTTGTTTACAGTTTTACATGTTTGTCAATACATATGGGGTCCGGTGCAGAAACCGAATATCCTGATTACCCGACACGCCACTTTAAATAATCCACCAGCGGGAATTAATATTTTATTAGCATTAGCGTCTGTCAGGTGTGTGCCTACACCCCGCGCTTAAGGTCGTGGCAATTAGTAACTTAAATGAGCCAAGGATATCCCAGACATGGTCGAATTAAAACACCAATGTTTAAGTTATCAAACAATATAGAATAAAACAAGTTATAAGGATATAGTAAATCACAATCTGATAACATGATCCCATACCCAACCAAGGGGTATTATTATACCGTGTCCCAAGCCCGTATAGGGAAAATAAGTTAAAAGTATTTACCTGAGCAAATTCTTCAAATAAGATAAGTAACTCAGCCGAATATTCAAAAGTAAGCTTAGATGACAATCTACCGGGAGGCTCTTAGTCTGGAAATGATTGTGTTTTATACCAGTTAGAATGCTAACGGGTCCTATCTACTTTGTAGACTCGAACCGGGTAGCTCAAGTAGCTTTTCGGTCAAATTGTTTCTGACTTCAATGCTTTTGGCGTTAATCCTTAAAGGTTTGATCCTTTCTTTGCGACTAAGCGCATCAACTACTACATTTGCTTTTCCGGGATGGTATCGGATTTCACAATCATAATCATTAAGGGTTTCCATCCAACGGCGTTGTCACATATTCAAATCCTATTGATAGAACAAATGTTGGAGGCTTTTAGGATCGGTGTATATAATGCACTTGGTTCCGTATAAATAATGCCTCCAAAGTTTAAGTGCAAATGCACTCAACTCCAAATCGTGGGTTGTGTAATTCTTTTCATGCACTTTGAGTTGTCGTGATGCGTAGGCGATCACTTTGCCTCTTTGCATAAGCACACATCCCATATAGTGTGCGATGCATCACAATAAACGACAAACTCCTCAATGCCTTCTAGCAAGGTTAAAACTGGAGCATTGCCCAGCTTTTGCTTGAAGGTCTCGAAAGATTCATGCTGCTTTGGACCCCAGTCGAATTTGATATTCTTGCGGGTCAAAGCAGTCAGGTGAGTAGCTATCCTTGAGAAATTTTCAATGAATCTTCTATAGTAACCAGCCAGTCCTAGGAAACTGCGTTCTTCCGAAGGCGTTTTCTGTGCTTCCCAATTCATTATCGCTTCAATCTTGGCGGGATCGACTTGGATACCGTGCTCACTAACCACGTGTCCAAGGAATTGGACTTCGCGAAGCAAAAATTCGCACTTGGAGAATTTAGCATATAACTTCTCCTTTCGTAATAATTCTAGGATGCATCTTAAATGTTTCTCGTGATCGGCTTGATTACGAGAATAGATAAGTATGTCGTCAAATGAAGACAATGATAAACTTGTCTAAGTAAGGCTTGCAGACTCTAATCATGAGATCCATGAATGCTGCTGGTGCATTATTGAGCCCAAAAGGCATTACTAGAAACTCATAATGTCCGTATCTTGTCATGAAAGCGGTCTTTAGGACATCTTCACTCCTAACCTTTAACTGATGATATCTCGATCTTAAATCTATCTTCGAGAAGTAACTTGCCCCTTGCAGTTGATCGAATAGATCGTCGATCCTGGGCAATGGATAACGATTCTTGATCGTTATCTTGTTAAGCTCAAGGTAGTCAATGCACATACGCATTGAACCGTCCTTCTTTTTGACAAACAAGATCGGAGCTCCCCACGGTGATGAACTAGGCTGTATAAAGCCTTTTTCCAAAAGTTCATCGAGTTGGGTTCTTAGTTCCTTCATCAATGTTGGTGCTAAACGGTAAGGTGCTCTCGCAATAGGTGTAGATACAGGTACTCCTAAACTCGACTTGTCTATCCGGGGGTAGACCGGGTAATTCCTCAGGAAAGACATCTGGGTAGCCCGAGATAACGGGTATATCTTCAATCTTCGGTTTAGGTTCATCGACGGTTACTTGTGCCATATAGATGACACAACCTCTCTTCATGCATCGGGAGGCCTTAGGCATAGCAACTTTTTCTGGCAACCCGTAGTGCATATCTCCAAAGATGGTGAGCATTTCACCGGATGGGTTTTGATCTCGATTAGTTTCTTATCACAGGCAATGCGGGCTTGGTTATGGGATAACCAATCCATGCCTAAGACTATATCGAACCCCGCCAATTTCATTGGCAGAAGAGAGATAGGAATCAGATGATTCTTGATGGAGATAAAGCATCCATCCATAATAGATGAAGCGGTTTCTATGGTTCCGTCGGCTAGTTCTACCTCATATGTTATATCTAGAGTTCTTACAGGCAAGTTTAATAGTTTGCTAAACTTATGGTCAACAAACGACTTATCTGCCCGTGAATAAAAAAGAACTCTAGTAAAGGTATCGTTGATGAGGAAAGTACCTGTTATAACGTTGTTATCATTGACAGCTTCTCGAGCACTCATCTGAAAGGCTCGAGCATTGGTTTTCTTAGTTAGACCAGATTTTGATTTTTCATCCTTTGCATTCTTGGAGCAGTTAGTCTTTATGTGGCCTTACTCACCACAATTGAAGCAAGTGGCATCCTTAATATCCCTGCACTCCAGGGTCTTGTGTCCCATTTTCTTACAAATCCCACAAGGCTTAGCCTTTGGGTCATACCTACACTAGCCTCCATGCCTTTTGTTGCAGATTTTACACAGAGGTCTATCTCTGGACCTGTTCTGATTCCCGTAAGATCCAAACTTTCCTTTCTTCTTAAACCGTTGGGAGTTATCATCTTCCCTTTTTCTCTTTCCCTCAGCTTCCTTTCCGGCCGACATCCGCCTCACATAATCTTGAGTAAGGGAGTAGGCTAGCTCAACAGCCGATTTAAGTGTTAGGCTTAACAGCCTTAACTAAGCTCCTAATTTGTGGAGCTAAAGCATTAATGAAGCGCGCGGTGCGCTTAGATTCTGGCGTGACCAGATAATGTACTAGCCAGGAGTATGAGTCGAAGTCGGTAACAAACTTCTGACAATCGAGGTTCTTCATTGTGAGAGCAAGGAAATCAATCTCAATCTTTTCCACCTCATGCGGTGGACAGTTAGTGTCCTTGACTAAGTCCACAAATTGGGACCATCCCAAGTTATACATGTGAATCTTACCTGATGACTGCATTAATGCCTTCCACAAATCAGGGAGCTACCCTTAAAAGATTGAGATACAAACTTCACAATGTCCTTATCAGCACAGCCGCTGATATCAACCACTGTCTCAATCTCATCGAGCCATCTTAGGGTCTCAATGGCCCCTTTCTCTCCATTGAAGTCTCGTGGCTTACACGAGATGAAGTACTTATATGAACAGCCACCAGAGGGAGTGTTGGTTTTATCATGGATTTCCTTTTTCTTAGCCTCACCAATGTACCGAATCATCTTTCTTCTCAAAGGTGGGAGGTTTTGAGACAACCTTTGATACCGTCTTAGAGTGAGTAGCCCTCGACATTTTAAACTTTTCTAAGGCTTTTTCCATAGCCTTGCTTACGGCTGCATCTATGCGAGCCTGGAACTCATCCTCTTCATGACTATATTTGTCATTTCGGATCATCATCATTATGCTGGCTGCTAGCACCGTTTGAATGAGCCATAACGCTTCGGTACTATATGGTGAATTAAGATTTTTATGGGTTAGCCATGGTATGATTAAACCATTTAGGCTTTAGCATTACAACGAACGCTTTACATATAACTTAGGTCCATAGGGACCATGAAAGATCTTTTGGAATTTATGGCGGAGCGATAAAATTCGAATTAAAATCGAGGCTCGCCAAAAAGAGGTAACAAGATTGATAAGCAAATCAAAATTTTGAAAATTTCATTAAAACGCTAGGGATTACATAATTGCCTCTAAAGAGGTCTTAGTACAAAATTTAGTCCGTGCAGGGACTATAATAAGAAAAACATACCTACGTAGGGGTTTAAAAGAAATAACAAGGTCCACGCAGGGACTTTATTGAAATTAAAATTACATATACAGGAATACAAGATCTACTCATCCTTCCTCCCTTTTTACGGCTTTATAAAGCTTCTTGACGAACTTTGTCGTTTTCTTCTCTGACTTCTTTACTTGTTGCCGCATTTCCCTGACTTGTTCCAAGGCCTCGTTAATGGCCTCTAGTTGTACTTGTGGTTGGGGTTGAGGCTGAGGTGGAGGTGGTTGCGGTTGAAGCGTACCCAGGTGCGTGTACGTATATGGCGGATACCCGGTAGCCGCATAGGAAGGGTAAGAAGGTGGGTAATTAAGATAAGGAGAATGATAGAGGGCGTTGTGCATGGCTGCTTCAAGGTACGGATAGTATGAAGGAGTAGTAAAATCAGCACCATATCCAGATAAATCTGGATAGGTAGGAATCGGGTTACCTAAACCCGTTGAAGATGGCTGAACTGCCGGTTGGGGCATCGGATTAGCAGCAGGTTGTGGGGTTGGAACCGCCACAGGTGAAGTATCTGAGGGCCCGCCCGTTTGTGGGTCCTCGGGGATGATGGGGTAAGATGGTGGCAAAGGTGGTAGCGAGCCCGACCTTTGGCCAGCACGCACCGACATGCGTGCGCCACGCCTCTGATGTGGTTGTGATGATGACTCAGGCGGTAACTGAGGTTGTTCCACTGGTTGCATAGGTTCATCCTCAATTTGAGGATGTGGTGATGGGTCATGATGTTGGGGAGTGCTGTGGTAGGAGGGTGTGTTGACGAACACATATTGCGCCCATCTTTGCTAATAATCATCAAGACCTCGAAACGGAGATCCTGCCAAGGAGTTCGAGCCACTAGACAACTCGATAGGATGGCCGTATGATCCGGTTTGTGGAAACTCCTCCGGATCGGAATCTTCCTCCATATGCGTTGGTGAGTCGACTGGAGGGGTCTTAGGAGAGGGTTGGTTGACTGGGTTATCGAAATTAGAGTTGAAGTATTCCTGATGGGAATGGGAATGAGAATGGTGAGATTGATGAGAATGGTGAGAATGGTAGGAGTGTTGAGAATGTGATTGGGGTGGAGAATATCCGTGTGAAATCGAATGTCTATACGGTTCGAAAGGAGACGAAGAATCTTTAGATCCCTTGTAAGGATTGTAATCGGGCAAATTAGCTGCTCCAGCGAGAAATGGTCTATAATGTGGCCTGAAGGATGGACCGGTGAAAGATGGTCCAGTCATTGAGGGTCTGCCCCTCATGGGACCCTTGCCCTTGCCTCCACGTCTGAATTTTGGCGGCATGTTTCCTGCTTTAATAACAAGTTAAAACAAAACAAAACAATAATAATATCTTAATAATAAAATGAGTACTGTTAGGTTAAAGCCTAGACTCGGAAGTCTAAGGATGTGCTATTGTGTATTTTCGATATTAAACACAAAAGGCTAGTGTTTAATTCACTCGAACGTTGGCTCTTATACAAACCTATCACACCCCGATTTCCACGTGTATCCGGTGGGCCCGGTTGGGGAATATCGTGACGTAGTTGATAACATCATAACCAAACAAACACAGCACAGCGGAAGTCTTAGATTTAAATTACTATTACAAACCGAGTGTGCTTAGTTCAAAAATAAATTACAAGGCTTGTAATGAAAAGATCCACAGGCGGATCGAATAAATATGTACAAAGTATTTGTTCAACAGGCTTATAATGAAAAGATCCACAGGCGGATCGAATAAATATGTACAAAGTATTTGTTCAACAGACTTGCAAGATCCTCTATCGTCACTATAGCGCAGCTCCCAATCTATTGTGTATTGTCACCTGTAACTTGATCTTTTCAAAATAAGTCAGTTTTCACTGGTAAATACTAATAACCGAGTCATTTTGAAAACATTTATTAAAATGATTTTTGGTGCACTTGGCACATTTTATAAATAACTTGGGATAGTTCAGAATGACCTTGTATACAGTTTTATATGTTTGTCAATACATATGGGTTCCAGTGTAGAAACCGAATATCCTGATTCACTGACACACCACTTTAAATAATCCACCAACAGGATTTAACAATTTTATTAGCATTACGCGCTTAAGTTCGTGGCCATTAGTAACTTAAATGAGCCAAGGATATCCCAGACATGGTCGAATTAACCACGAAGGGTTTAAGTTATCAAACAATACAGAATAAAACGGGTTATAAGGATTTAGTAAATCACAATCCGATAACATGATCCCATACCCGACCAAGCGGTATTATTATACCGTGTCGCAAGCCCCTATAGGGAAAATAAGTTAAAAGTATTTACCTGAGCAAATTCTTCAAATAAGATAAGTAACTCAGCCGAATATTCAAAAGTATTTATAATCTACCGGGAGGCTCTTAGTCTGGAAATGATGGTGTTTATAACCAATTAGAATGCTAACGGGTCATATCTACTTTGTAGACTCGAACCGGGTAGCTTAAGGATAATCACGGTACTAGACGCTAGATTAAGCGGTGACCGGAATAGAATGTAGTTTAAACCCGACAATCATGGAGACTTGTTTAATATGGGTAAGCATGTTACATTCTGGATTTTGAAAATAAAATGATAAGGTTAAACCCGTTTCGGTTAAATTACATAAACTAGTTACGTAGGC
Organism: Scalesia atractyloides; assembly: GCA_947069175.1. NCBI lineage: Eukaryota > Viridiplantae > Streptophyta > Magnoliopsida > Asterales > Asteraceae > Scalesia > Scalesia atractyloides. The sequence continues at coordinate 39,975,880 of CAMTDV010000030.1, forward strand.
CGAACCGTACGCATATAAGCGAAACCGGGTAACTGGGTGAGTCTTATACAAGTTCATATGCCATTATATTTAAAACATGTTGTAATATCAGTAGGATATCAACATGTATACCCGTTATGGTTTTAAAATTAAGTTACGCCTCAAAAGGGCGTTTTGGTCATTTTATGACTTGTAAAAGAACTTATGAGCAAACTGATGTAATGGTCATAATCTTACTGTAAAAATAGTTTATTTATGATGTTATATCCGTAGGATATCGAGTATGTGTGTGGTTTAGAGTTTAAGACCAAACTATGCCCCGTAAGGGCATTTTGGTCATTTCACACATAGCTTGATAATTTAGTTGGGAATCTGAGTTTAGTTGATGTACTTACTGTAATTATATGTAAGAATGAGTTTTGAAATTAATAGGTATCAAGTCTTGGTGCTTTAATATGGTTTTAAACCATACTATGCGCCTAAATGGCGATAAAGTCGCTAAATGACGATATTCAAGATGATTAAGGAAAACTGATGTTATGATCAGGTTTATATAACCAAAATAAGCTATTTAATATATTATAACAATAGGTAAATGCTTTGGTTATGAAAAGTATCTTTAAGATCATTTTATGCATCATAAGGGTAATATCGTCATTTATCGGCATTATACAAAGACTTGTGTATAACTCAGTTTACAATCTGATTTAACATCACAAGTAATCCTACTTATGATATTACATCAGTGGGTAATGAGTTTTGTTGAAGAATTATTTTAAAAACCATTTTAGATGCCGAAAGGGCATTTTGGTCCTTTAAAAGCATGATTTGTGATAATTCAACAAAACTCAGGTTGTGACTAGATTATTGACATCAAAATAGGTTACTAGTGTTGATATATCAGCACATAACTTATTTGCGTGCTCCTTTTTCTTTAAAACCTTATTTTTAAGTATGAAGGGCTTTTTAGCAAAGTTTGGCATAATTAACGGAAACTTGCATAAAAGCTCGGATTACTATGTAACCATGTAATACAACTTCAAAGGGTTATACTACAACTAAACATGGTCACAATGCAACTTAGAATTAATAACTAAAGTTGCTAATTCGAGTCAGAACCAAGAGTCAAAGTAAAAGTCAACTTTGTGACTTTCAGTTGCAAGCCGACCTTAGACCTGGACTTGACGGGCCGAACATGTTTATACATGTTCTAATACTTATTACCAAGTTATTAACGTGTCAAAATGTATTTTATAACACCTACATTATCATATATGAATTTATTTAAAAACTGACCCAGTTTGACTTTTTATCAATAACTTTGACCCGTCAATTGACCAAGCAAACGTGGTAATCAGGAGGTGCCCTCTTGAGGGATTAACACCTACCTAATTACGATCACGTAGCCATGTTCGTACCGAATTATGGCTGGACCGTAATGGTCTTAGCCTAAAGTCAAAGCGTTTCTACGTCAACGATTTGACTTTGGCTTAAAGCCTAATAAAAATAAAAAGAAGGGATTGGAACACTTACAAGTGAACCAAGGAAAAATTAGAACTCAAGGGAGGTCTCCATAAGCTAGGAAACAACTCCAAGAGAGCAAGAGAGAAATAATTGAGAGGTGCAAGGAAGAAAGGGTGATGAACTCCCCTATTTATACTTGAAGTGGGTGATCTAGGGTTGAGAAAAGTGTTATGGGAACACTAGAGATCACTCCAAGTGTGCTAGGAGGTGTCCAAAACCGGAATTGAGGTAATGGTTTCGAGCTGTGAGAGTGCAGGTGGGTTTAGAGGTGGACAAGCATGCAGAACAGCAGCTAGCATGATGTTTCTGCGATCTGACCTCTCCCGCGCATCATGCAGGGATACCAGGTCCCTGGCACGTGGCGCCTGGGGTGCCATATCACAAAATTTCCATTTTGGCCCCTAAACATCTCCAAACTCCCATATTTCGACATAAAAGCATGTTTTATTCAATATGGCTCCTAATTAGCACTCTCGGGAGTATAATCGAACATCATTAAGCTTCGGGTTCGTTAAAAGGTCACTCAGAGGCATAGATTAATCATGTTGACACGTTTAACCTCTCGAGTTTAATATTCACCACGCAGAGGTTATAAAATAACATATTAGCGATTTCAGTCCCTCTCGTCTAGCACACGGCATACGAGGATCAGCGGGACACGTGTCGAAATTTTATAGGACGTAAAAACACAGGGTATTACACGTTGAGGCTGAGTTTGGTTTGGGTTAGCGTTAGGGACAATGGCTTGGTTACTTTGGGGTTGGCGACAATGGCTAGAAAGGTGCCCTATCCTGTTACAGTTAGCACACTTTCAACACGGGGTGGAAGGGAGATGGTGGTAGGTGCAACGATCACACCTAGGTCAAGTGCCGATGTAGTTTCGTTTGGAGGGATCGTTGTTGTGGGTGGTGGAGATGGCATTTAAAGGCGTAGGGGTAGGCGGATTGACAACCGCGTTGTTTTCCGCTTCTTGTTCTTGATGTTATTCTTTTTTGTTTGAGGGGGAGGCGATTCGGTAGTGGTGGTGGTATTGGCGGTGGCTTGGTGCGCATGCTTCGTAGGAACCTTATCGTAGGCCCCCTGAAGGATGCAGTTATGGTTAAGCTCTATGATGGAGCTATAGGCTTCTTCGATGGTTTTGGGGCGTGCGGCGACTACATGGTTCATAATCACAGGCGAAAGTGAACGGATGAGCTTAGCTATCGCCTTGGGGACCGTATCCACCTGTACAGGACAGACGATACTCAACTGTTTGAAGCGAGCGATCAGTCTGTGTGATATTCCAGAATTCGTTCTCGAGCTTTTGGGTCTCGTGGGGAGGACAGAATTGATCCCTCATGAGCTGCTTAAGCCCGTCCCAAGTTAGAGCGTGGGATGCTTCGTTGCCACGCTTGTTGTGTTCCGTAGTCCACCACTTGAGGGCTCTCTGGCGAAAGACCCCGGTAGCATTGAGGGTTCGAAGTTCATCAGGGCACCCGCCCTGAAGAAAGGTAAGCTCCATCGCATCAAACCAATTGATCATGGCGGTGACACCGTCCATGCCAGTGAATTCGACTGGTTTACAAGCCATGAAATGCTTGAATTGGTAGGACGTTTTGGGGTTGTCGGTTTTCGAATCGGCAGAGGATTTGGGTGTTTCGGTGTTGATGGTTTGAAGCTGGCTAATGATATCAGGGATGAAACGGGCCATTTGATCGGCCATTTGCTCGGTGACAAGACCGACGAGTTCTTGCTTGGAGATGGAGTCTTCATTGTTGTTGTTGTTGTTGCTGTTGGACCTCTTGGACTTCTTGTTCGAGATTGGGGAGTTCATCTAGAGGTTCAACATAGAAGGAAAAGGGGATGAGACTTGATCATAATAAAGAAAACAAGTTTTGTATAGCATATATAAGGTTCAAGTATGGTTCACAAGTTTGCATGAATTTATCAAGTATAGCATGTATAATCACGTATAAATGTGAATAAGGATTATCAATTTAGTTTGTTCACAAGAATTAGTATTGTTTATTATTGCGATAAGCGTGCGAAATGTGTAACGGCTCGAAACGAATAAGGTAAAAAGTTTAAAATCACATAAAAATTGATATAACATAAAAGATTGGCTCAATAAAACATAAGATTGTTTCGGGTAGAGAAGTATCGACAATTCCAAAGTGAATCGAAGATCCTTTCTAATTAGAGAAACGTGTTTTGCCCTATAAGTAAAATACTCTCATCGAGAAGTGACTAATGGTATTTTACCCTTCTAGTTACTACACGTCTCTAATCGATTAGAAAATTGAAACTTTGGCGAGATTGAAATTCAAGGAATGGGACTAATCAACATGGTGCGGGTTTCACCCCTAACTTGACGATTTCGTACCTAAGTGTGGTTGTTTCTTACTAAACGAGGAGCATATTCCGACTCGTTTGTAAGATCCACTAGAGTTGAAATGGAAGATTCCATCAAGATGTGGATATCACTCCTAACTTGATGGTATAACTTCGTGAAAAATCGAATACGCGGAATGAGGGATTTCACCAAAAATTGTAAGTCACTGGACCTATCTTGGTGCAAATCGCCTCATTTGCATCATGAGTGTCTTCAAGTCTTCAAGTGTATTATGTAAAATGTCTTAGGAAAGACATTATGTAAATTTTAAGACCAAAAGATAAGGAAGAAGCAATGAGGAAGAATAAAGTTTTAAGCATGATATAAGAATGGTCAAAAATGGACACTTAAACTATAGACTAGGTCGAACATGGCAATTCTACCTAAGTCCCTATAGTTATGGCTCTGATACCAATCGGTCACACCCCAACGGATGGCGGAAACATCATGGCGGGATGAAATAGATTGCTCATTGCTCATAAATACTAATTGGTGACAATATTTAAATAAAACCCATATTTCAATCATAACAACATTGTCAAGTACAACATTTGACGTCAAATACAATAATTCAAAATAACAACAAGTACAACATGATTATAACAAAACTAGTCTAGTAAGATGAAAATGTGTATCTAAAGCATTTCCTACTAGCTTTCATCATGCGTATCCTCTTCAACCTGTAACATGTTTAAAATACGAGTTCAATGCAAAAGCAAAGGCGAGTGCACAAGTTTGGTGAATACATAGCATAAGTATAAAATGTATAACTCGAATCAACATGATAATTGTAAGCAAAGTATACTAGATCTAAACCCGAGTTTCCACAAAAGTTTTACGAGATCGAGCTTCCCTCGACGCAAAGCGACGAGACTAAAATGAGTGATAATCTTAACATAACCCCGACAGGTGGTGTGCTACTCCTATAGCGCTATATATGATAAGTTAGGCTAGCTGAGTTAATGATCAAGCATGTATAATCTAGCATGTATCTAAGCATAACAAGTATTCATGTATAAGGATTGAGTATGTAAAAGCGTAAGTTCGTGATAGTGTATTTTAATACGGAAACATGTTACAACCCAAATGTGATAAAAGGTAAATGGGTCGAGTGTACTCACGGTTTTGCTAAGTGTTCCACTTAAATAATCCTGGGAGCTTTGTTGTGATGTTTAGAGTTTGGCACCTTGTCCTTCTACAAGAAGAACACAGTTATTAGTTATGAGTGTAACGGAAGATTCGGATTATTCGAGCGAGATTACGAAAATAAGAATAAAGTATTAGGTATGAAAATAGTCACTAAGACATAGCACTTGTTCTTAACACTATGATAACCCGAATGGGTTTGATATGGTTTCATAGGTTCGAGACCTATTAGAATCGTGACAAGGAACTACATACTTTAGTGACAAACTTAATAACTCCATAGATGATTATTTAGTTATTGTCAAGGGTTCGGTTTTTGGGATTATATTATAGTCCATAATATATAGATAGTTTATATATTCATGTAGGAGGTGGGAGGATGAACCATCCACTTTGGTACCTCTTAGTGTCATGTAAGTCAAGTATGAGGTGGGAGGATTAACCATCCACTTTGGAACCTCTTATGATATTCACCACTACAAAAGTCACCATAGGTAACAAGGAGGGTACTAGAACAAGAACATAAACAAGAATGTAAATGACAAGAATGTAAGTGTGTCACCATGATATCAAGTAGCCAAGTGAATACAACCCGGAGAGCACACATTGACACACGTTAACGGCTAGGCGGGGTTGTGACACTTTGGAACTAGCAAACTACTTGAGATAATGATAAAAATCATCAAGTGATGTGTGGTCTCAAACTTTAGGACAAACAAAGCTTAACCAAGGTGGACACACATGAACAAGTTATGAACTTGCACCACTTGTGAGCTTGAAGCTCTACGAAAACAGAATTATTGTGAGGATAAATCCTCTTGTTTGAATGTCTCAACCTTGTTTTTAAGCCTAACCAACCACAAGAAGTGTTGTAACCATTAGGACATAGGTTTGAGATGAGTTAGACTCATGTTTGATAAGTTTAAACAAGATTTGAAAGAGTTAAAATCATACCCAGAAAGTTTAGGACACTTTGGGTGCATTTCCAGGTCTGGATTTTCCATGAAGAACCCTATGATTCAAACCCAAAGTTTGTCCAAGTAAATAGAAGAAAGAATCAAGTGATTTCATGGAGAAATGAGCAAGTTATGCTCACTTTTGTGAAGGTGGTACAATCTGCCCGAAAATTCTGATTATGAGTGTTCTTGAGATGATTTGAGAGTCATTTGGATGGTATTTTATGATACCATAAGGCCTTGTGTGTATAAGTATCATGTCACCAAGTATATGCTTGTATAAAATGATCGAGATCGAGTATAAACATCACGTGTAATGTATGTGTTAAGTATAAAAGTCGCGTATTTGCATGTTTGTCACATTTTCGAGTATGAGTATCATGTGTATGTATGCAAGTATTGTGGTAAAAAGTATATTCCAATTATGTTTCAAGTCTCGATTACAACGTTTACAACGAAGTGAAGAATACGAATACAATGATTTCCAAAAATAGAATTACAACACGAGCTTGCTATAAATAGAAAGTTTGGAAAAAGTGAGGCGTTACATGTCGAAGTATTGCAACACTAAACTTTTGCCATTAACTTGGCTAACAAAACTTTGTACTCGTCAACATTGTTTGTTGATGTCTCGTTTTTCACATATGTTTCAGGTTTCAATTATTCAAGCTTGCGGCAACTTAGGAATGCACCCGTGCTTTAGACTTCTTTAATCAAAAGACAAATTCATGTATTTTTTGTATTGTAAAACAATGTTAATAATAGTGATATTAGTTGTGGCTGAGCAATTTGTAACATGCTCCTCGATATTTCCGCCGCGTGTTGTTGTATTACGCGATTGGGGTGTTACATATTTCAAGATGAAGATCATATTTCGTGCGAAGTCAGATGCTCACTTCACACGAGGTGTGTCAGGTTCTATATATATGTGTTGCATGTTCATTATTTTGTAAGTTTCGGAGTTCCCAGAGGGGAAACGCTGCTTGATAAGATGTATACTCTTTTGGTATAAATGAATGAAGCTTCAGCATATTCTGTTTCTACCCCTTTCTTAATAACATTCTACCGAATTAGTGATATTATACCCAAACTTCCATCAAGAACCGCCAGATCCTTTACTTTCTAGTACAAGTTCTAGTCCATTGCTCACGCAAAATCAGAAGAAATTGAATAATATCCAAATATCAATTATCTATAAAGACCTGGTATCTTAGAATCCGGAAATCTCTCAAACAAAATTTCGGTGTACTTAGACCATATATCCGAGAGATGTTAACTCACTAATTAAGAAGTTTTTCTTTATGTTTATATGTTAGAAATAATTTACTAAATGTGCGAAGCCTGCTGGCACATCCTCATTGAGACTTTCTCAAACTTTTTAACACTCCATTTCCTTAGCATACTGTGATAGTCCACTGATGTACTATCATTTCCTCTTTTCACACAAAAATTGTTTTTGCCTTTTTTCTTGTTTTTATACATTTGAATTTTTATATGTTTTTGTATTTTCCACAACATTTCTCCCCCTAAAATCAAAAACATATTTTTGGATTTTTCTTTTAAAGAAAGAAATTCTAAAAACTATAAAACATTATTAAACAGATGAGGATCACAAAAACTCGTTATCCGATCCGTATTAAACCTCTATTTCCCCATTCGATGTCATATTTTTCATTCCATTTTGTTTCAAAAGATACTTATATATAGCTCGATCAAATGGTTTAGTGTAAAAATTTGCCTTTTGCTCATCAGTGTGGATCTTTTCGATTCAAACCAACTTTTTCTCTTCGCAATCATGGATAAAGTGGAGTCGTATTTCTATATGTTTAGCTTTAGAGTGTTGAACTTGATTTTTAGTTATATATATGGCAACCTTGTAATCTACATATATAGGCGTATCAAGAAACTACAATCCAAACTCTCTCATATGTTGTTGTATCCACAATATTTGGGAACAACTGGAAGCTGAAAAGTATTCTGCTTCGTAAGTAGAGAGAGCAACCATGGTTTGCTTCTTGCATTGCCACGTTACTAATTGTGTTCCAAAGAACAAGAAAATGGCCTTGTAGATTTAGCGTTCATTTTGCAGCAACCGAAATCAGAATTGGAATATCCAGCAAGGTTGAAATTGTCATTTCGCGGATACCACAATCCGATGCTTGGGGAACCCTTAAGATATCTAAGAATCCGCTTGACGATCATCATGTGTGAAACTCGTGGATTTGACTGATATCTGGTGCCTAGGCATGTTGGATACATGATATCCTTCCTTGATGCTGTGAGGTACATTAATGATCCAATCATCAATCTATATAAGGTCTCATCTATCTTCACTCCATGTTCATCTTGTCCAATGCCATGATTGATTGCCAAAGGGGTAGATAAAGGTGATGTTCCCGACATGTTGAATTTCTCCAAAACATCATGGACGTACTTCGTCTGATGGATAAAGATACCATTAGCAACTGATTATCCTGAAGCCCCAAGAAGAATTTCATTTCTCCCATTGAACTCATTTCAAATTTCTTTTTCATCACCTCTTCGAGTTCTTTGCATAATGCATCATTCATAGAACCAAAGATGATGTCATCCATATAAATTTTTACGATCAGCAAGTGTCCTTTCACTTCCTCTTCGAAGAGAGTGCTATCAACAATGCCTTTCGTAAAGCCGTTGCCTAGCAGGTGCTGAGAAAGTGTCTCATACAAAGCTATCGGGGCTTGGTGCAACCCGTATAGCGCCTTATCTAGTAAGTAAAACTTTTCTTTGTACACTAGATCGACAAACCCCGGTGGTTGTCCAAAATACACTTCCTCTATCACCTCACCGTAAAGGAAAGCTGATATGACATCCAACTGTTACACTTTAAACCCTTTCCATGACGCAAAGGCCAGGAAAATCCACATGGCTTCTAATATGGCGACAGGAGCGTAGACCTCTATTTAATCGATGCCCTCTTGCTGATAAAATCCTTTGATAACCAGTCGAACTTTATTGCGTACTGATAACTTCATGATTATTCGGCAGGTCAATAAGCTTCCAAACTCCAAGTTTTTCGAATTGTTGCAGCTCCTCCTGTATTGTGTTTACCCAACTCTCTTATGTAAGCACTTCTTTGTATGTTTTTGGCTCAACCTGTGAAATAAAGAAACTGTATAAGCAAGTTTCTTGAATATGTGCAATCTTAGTATAAAAACAATTTAAATCCTGATTGATCTGATTGCGCGTTTTAACTCCAGCTTGCAACTCTCCAATAATGTTCTTCGAAGGATGGTAAGACAAGTTCCTCGGCATAACTTCATTAGAGACACTCACTTCATTCTCCGGATTTGTAATATTATGTTTAGCAACTTGATTACTCGTTGATGCGTCATTTTGATTGCTAGGACCTGTATATTGATTGAGTAAATTTGTGATCTGCTCTGAACCTTCATCGGAGCTATTCCATCATTATCATATGCTGGCTCACCATGGGAACCAGAATCATCCGCTTGGTTAAAAGAAGGCGCTATATTGTTACATCTGGTTCGACGACAAGTTCTTGTTTCAGTATTGCTCGGACCTGCTTCAGAATCATTTGTACCATCTTGTGATTGAGAAACCATTATTGGTATTGGAACTTTCTCTTGATTATGCTTGATGTTGTTGATATAACAACACAAGTTCCTCATCAGAAGGTTCATCTGGCAGATCAAAGGAATCCCACAAACTCTCATAGTTAAACAACCAAGGATCACCACGTTTTTGTGTCAGTGACGTATATCTCCGACAATCACCATGTTGAGCTAGAATAACCTGGGTTATGCTAGGTAGATAAACTCTTCTCAGAGGACTAACATATCCCACGAAAAACCCTCTAGAGACTTAGCTCTGAAATTACCATTCGGGTCAATGACTTTGTATAGAGATCCAAACGGTTTAAAAAAACTAAATTTGTTTTCGCTGATTAAGAAACTCAAAGCATGTCTTCTTGTGATCCTTTACTGTTAATACCCGATTAAGCGTGTAACAAGCAGAGGTAACCGCTTTGCTCCAAAAGCTGACAGGCAATTTAGAATCAGCGAGCAATGTGTGTGATATTTTAATAAGAGTTTGCTTCTTTCTTTCAGCTACTCCATTCTGTTGTGGAGTAAAAGGCGCGCTGAATTCATGAAGTATTCCTTTGTAGTTGCAAAACTCTTCCATTCTTGTGTTCTTGAATTCCGTACCATTGTCGCTTCGGATTCTTCTTATCGGTAAATGGTATAAATTCTCCAACTTTCTGAAAAGAATCATCAGATTTTCAAATATCTCATCTTTGTTTTCCAGAAACAGAACCCATGAAAATCTTGAGTAGTCATCAGTCACAACGAGGCAATATAGATCACCAAATATGCTTTTGACGTGTACTAGCCCAAACAAATCTATATGTAACCTCTCCAGTGGCAGATTGACTGAGTTCATGAGTTTTCTTGGATGAGATTTCTTGTGCTGCTTACTCTTTTTATAGTTGATACAATCATCATTCAAGTGGAAACTCTTAAGATTCACACCCTCCACCAGATTGTTATGCACCAGATAATTCATCTTCTGTAAATGGATACGCCCCATCTTTCGGTGCCAAACGATCGAGTCTTTTTCAGTTGCCTTTGATACAAAGCATTGTGCCGATTTGGTCCTAGTGGATTCAACGCTCATCTTGAGGACATAGAGATCAATTTTCTTGTGGAGCGCGCATGAGGATCCACTCCTCAGGAATTTTGAATCCCGGCTTCAGAATGAGGCACTCTTTGTCATCGAAGTGTGTTGTAAACTTCTTATCGCTAATCTGTGAAATGCTCAGCAAGTTATTCTCCAACTCCGTTATGTAATTCACTTTGTCGAAAGAAACCACTCCATTCGTGAGAATTCCCTCTCCGACTATTCATCCTCCTTAAGTACCAGCAAACCCTACATAGCCTCCACGTATTGATTTCATATCATGAAGCAAGGCTAGCAATCCTGTCATGTGTCGAGAAGCTCCACTGTCCATTATCCACTTAGAAATGATTGACCTCGGGAGCACCTGCACATGTACTGAAGCAATTACTTAAACAGTGAAACCCAATCCTTCTCGGTCTTGGGTTGGTTTGGGATATGAAACTTTGGTCCACTAATGACTTCATTTATGACCTCAACATCTTGTCCAACCTTTGATTTAGATTCACCTTCCGGTTTTGTTGAAACAGGTGTTGCTTTCACTTCTGCAGAAGATGGTTTAGATTTAACCACACAAGTTTGTGTTTTCAAAAAATCCTTTTTGGGATAGTATTTTGAAACCTTTTGTTCGTTTTTAGTGGACGATTCACCAACCACAAAATTTGAAGTTTTTACAATTTTTGGTTTCACGTCTTTGGTGGATTCGCTATTTCTTTTTAAAATCTGTGTTGATACAAACTCAGGGATTTTTAGTTTCACATCTTCTTTAGATTTCTTCACGCTATAAGCAGGTTTTGGGTTGTTTTGAAAAGATCTTCGTGCAAGGTGCCCGACTTTGTGACATTTGTAGCATGTCTTGTTCACATTTTCGTCAGACGAACCCGAAGCATGTTGGTGGTGTTTCTTTTCCAGCTTGATATTAATCATTTGATTGTTCTTTCGTTAAACTTTCTTTCTTATTAACAGTGCTTGTTCCGAAAACACATTAAATTTTCGTTTTGTAATCTAGTTTACGAACCTATTGTTATTTTTCTTCTTGTGAAAACCCAAACCACTCCTTTTGTTTTTAGGGTAATCCGTTCCCTTTCGATGGTAATTGTTACAAACTTTCTTAGGTTTAGAATAATAATCTACATTTTGCTTTTCAAGATCAGAATGACTAACTTCGACTAATTTGAACAATTTGTCAACTCTATCAAAATTCACGTTCTGAATTGGAAATTCCTCATCAAAATACAGTTTGTCCGATCCCTTCATTTTATAAACCACCACAATAGGATCATCATTCAGACTGTTTTCTGATGTTGAAAATGTAATTCTTTTGAAAACTTTCTTCATTTTCAGAACGAGAACTTGTTTCAGATTTTTCTAATTTTGACTCAGCACTTTCAAACTCAGTGCTATAAGACTCATTTCCTAAAACATTCTCAACAACATTTTTCAGAACATCTGATTGACATTCATAAGTCACATCAATTTTTTCTGGCAGCTCGTCTTCTTTTTTCCGTCTTTAGCTTTCTTTTGAGCGCCTTTGCCAACCCATCTGGGTATTTTTTAGCATAATTGTTCCACACTAGGGTGGACATTGATTGTAACCCTGAACTTTGTTTTGTTTCTTAGATTAATTTTCTTCCTATTTGGTTTTTTCAATCTGTTGTTGAAGAATATGATCAATCACATATGAGGACGTTGAGTAACTAATCAACAATTTTTTGACTCGTTCAGACTCATTCTTTACGGCTTCAAGTTCAGTTTTAAGCTTAGCAATTGTATCTTTGTGGATATTAATTGCCATTTGTTTACCCATTACTGTAGCTTTTAGCATTGATTTTATTGCGAAGTCCTCTTTATTGACTTCTTTAAATTGTTTGATTGTTTTAGTAAGTTTATCATAAGTAACTTTGGTGTCTTTTAAGTCACTTGTCAAGTTGTTAGTATGTTTTTTCAGAACTCGTTTAAATCGTAGTTTCTGTTTTCGCTGTTTGGGGACTTCCCAAACTAGTGTGTAATGTATCTCAATTACCCCATTTACCACAGAACAGCTTGGAATTACCTCGACTTTCCAAATATCGCCAATTAAGTGATTGGTCGGTATAAAAGTTCGGACGGGTTCGTTAAACGATTATGTTGCTGGTTTGTGTTTAAACGTCGTTTTTAACACGTAATTTTAATAACTAATTATCCATATTCCAAAAAATTAGGGAAATTTTTATACAATTATTTTATGATATATATATTTTAGGAAAATTATTTTCATAAAATATTAAATTTCTTTTTTAAGTTTAATTAATTATTTGTAAATGTCTATTTAACAGATAAATTGACGATTCCGAATTCTAAAATTCCAAACTTTTTACCCAACGATCAATATATGCCCAGAAAGTCCCTGTAAAATTCTCAATTCCTCGTTCATTGACTAGCTATGATATCTCGTTTACCGAAAATTTATCGAAAAAATAGATAAAACGTGATTTTTAAAACCATATCTAAACTTAGCAAATAAAGCCTCAAATTTTTGTGGATGATTCTTAAGTCAGAAACAACATCTTTGAAAAATTTGGTGTATTATTGAATTTTTTTGATAGGTTTTTTTTTTTTTTTAAACACCAATAAATTCAACATATATTCTCAGAAATGTCAAAATTTCTCAAATTTTGTAGCGATCTTATTTTCGTTATATGTACCTTCTAGAATCAACTAGTTAGGCAACTTCTAAGCCTCCATAGCCTTGTTTCGGCTAGATACAATACCTATACACCATGTATAATACAAACATGTATTCATCACCATTAATAAAGCCTTGTGACATATCTTTTTCATTTAGAGTTTGAAATACAGGTTTCTTGTCAAATTAGTCGCGTTTTTTGAACCATAATTTGAAGTTTCCCACCATGAAATGCCATGAACCAATTTGTTACATGTATTAGGTGTTTAAACTGTCTTTTTGGCCCAAAATAAAAGTTATGTATTGATCAAAACCAGTTATTTTTATTAAAACTTACTTTAATCATAAAAATGACCATTAAAACACTAAGATTAAGTCTCAAACCTCAAGGTTATGGCTGAAATTTGTAGGTTATATTTTGTTCGAGTAGTAGAGACTGTATGAGATGGTTTTAGATAGCTTGAGTTGAAGGAAAATGAAAAAAAGGGGGCTTATATGCCGATCGGATTTCCAAAAAACAAGCGGTTACAATTTGATGGTTAATAATACTATATTATTATAAATTTATAATTAATTCAATTGCTTTACTAATTTTACTCACGTAACTATCAAGATACAACATTTCATAAATTTATTAATATGTCGTTGAGAAGAGCTTATTTTTCTCTACATTTTTACCTAAGTTTCGTTAAGAACAGAGTAATCTAAAATATAATATAATATATTTTATTATTAATATGAAACGGACTCATGTACTACGAAATATCCATCAACGTATCTCATGTTTCAAATGGTCATGTGACCCCTAACTTACTCGTTTGACCATACGCGAAATATAAATTTCATATTATTCGCGTTTATAACTATTAGTTTTAGTGCCACGAGTTGGAAGAATAAAAAAATGTTGGCATGTTTTGATAAGCATCTTAGTTCTTAACGCATTCTTGGTTTGGTGAACGGTTGCAAAACGAACGGTTTTTCATATTGTGTTTGTGTTTAGAAAATCGAACCAGACGTTAATGAAAACCTGGACGCTTTAATGCATTTACTCAAAATACATTATATCAATGCTATATAATTGTTTTTAGGCTTGACTTACGCTACAATGCATATTTGGTTAATATCGTATGTGTTAAAACCGAATACGTTTCGTTAACCGGAAACTACTTCGTTTAGCGTGTTTGCTAACCAATAATGCATCAATATAGTCTAATTTCCATGTCAAAGTAAGTATGTATAACCGAGTTTCTGAAATCTTAGGCATCAATATCACTTTATTAATTACTAATGTTCATATGTTAACTATAACATGCCATCGGAGTTGTCCGATGCACACATAGTACGATCCTCATTCTACGTGCAACTTCATGTTCGAAAATCGGAATCTAGTTCAACGTAGGTACTCACGTATCACAACAAGAATTGTAGTTCTAATTTGTCCACCAACACGTCTATGTTATACACTATATATACTATATTAGTCTAGTCGTGTTTCCATAATCGTCTAAAATATTCATGCTTCTCTACTGTTACGTTACATGTGTCTATTTTTGGGTTTACACAATACGTTCTAGTGATAACATGTTAACAAAATCTTATTCATAAAATCATCACAAGACTAATTGATTGTACATCGTGTTCTGTTATCCTAGAATAGGAAGTGAGTTTACCGGTGAAGGGGTATGGTCCCAAAAACCTTGCGCCACGCAAGGGAACCATACCCACTCTTAACTGTCAAGGAAACTTCGCACAGATGTGTACCAAAGAAAGAAATTAGCAAATGCTGCACTAAATAGCAAAGAAGGGAAAAGATC
The DNA here is from genome assembly GCA_947069175.1 of Scalesia atractyloides. Classification (NCBI taxonomy): domain Eukaryota; kingdom Viridiplantae; phylum Streptophyta; class Magnoliopsida; order Asterales; family Asteraceae; genus Scalesia; species Scalesia atractyloides. Next base: position 39,991,012 of record CAMTDV010000030.1, read on the forward strand.
ATTTAGCTACCTTGCGCCGTTCCGTGAAAGGATTATAGTTAATCTTGAGAATTCCCTACGTCACTCTTGGTTTCCGGATATCTTGCGTAGACCACAACACAATAGAGGAAGTTCACAATTCTCTGCGCCAGGCATCTAGAAGGGAAAATGATCATTTAACTACCTTGCGCTGCCCGCGTAAAGAAAAAGTTAACCTTGAAAGACTTTTCCTTAGCGAAGAACTTCTGTTCACAAGATATGGTGCCGAGGCAAAAGGAATCTTTTCTGTTGTAACAGAATGCACACATGGCAGCAGGTCACGGCTGTGAAATTTCTAGAAGCATTTAATGTTCAATCATGCAAAGGTACCTTTCGGTTACAACTGAATGCCACGTGGCAGCATCTTAGATAATCAAGAAAGTCACGGTGATGGCATGGTCACCTCGAGAAAGCTCAGTGATCTCACGACGACACATGGCATCTCCCTAGCCGTTGATAACAAGCCAATCTGTGTGCACTAATGGTAACAACGACACTTAACGAAATGGCAAAGATTCCGTTAAGTTTTCATCTCTCCTTTTAGCACCCAAATTTGGCTATAAATAAGTAACTCCGGCTTCAAGGAAAGGTATTCATTCTCACTTACTCTCTTTCTTACTTCATTTAAACTATTCTCACGTCGGAGGGTGGTCACGGAGAGAACCCCCATTCTCCCTGTGACGAGGCTAACGACGCTTTGTTTTGTAGGTATCATCGGAAGGTAGTTGCGATCATCACCGTCGAAACAAACGAAGGATTAATCAATTTTATGAAGAAACCATACCCTAGATCTAACCAGATTCCGGTCAGTTAGGTCTACGTTTCTTCATTGGCGCCCACCGATTTTGGATTCTCTTTTCATTTTTCGTTTCGTTTCACTTAGATCTACAGCGTCATAGCTGATGGATCATCGTTTCCAGGTCCTCGATCGGAGATCCGTCACGTCGTTAGCGGTCCTCAGATCGACGGACAAATTGTTGAAGACTTGTCCGGCGAAGCTGATGTTCCGTATGACCAGATCATGCGAGCATTCCAGTAACACCGGCATCTCCTCACATTGATGTTGCGTCAATTTTACCACCTGGAGAGACTCCGTTGTCGTGGTTAATCAAATCTCAAACCGCTTTAAATGCTATGTATACTCAACTAGGTGCTCAAACCGGAACTCCAGCTTTTCAAGCTCCGGTTAATGCTCCTCAGGTCCGTGCTTCGCCAGCACCTCGAGCGTTGAGTTATAATACTCAGAACCATGCTCGTGCGCCTTCGCATGTGCCTGTTGATGGAACCGAGACGTATTCTAAAACCAGGAATGATTATGTTCATTCTGGTAATCAAAAGCAAGAAGGAAATGCTCAACGTCGCACATCTGTTCACTCACGATTGGGCCTGCGATTGTCACAAAAGCGCGGGACACCCAACATGATGAATATGATAAGACTTATGACGAAAGAGATAGTCTAAGTGTTTTTAACCGTTTGTCTATGGATCATGTCAGTTACAAACCCAAAATACGTGCAATATACAATCCTGAGGCGGAGTATGATTACAATCTCGTATATCGTCACGCTGAAGCAGCTGAACAATCGAAGTTTGTAAGAGAAATAGCATTGGCTCCACTAGAACGAGCAAAGTTACCTTCCAATGTAGGTAAGTTTAACGGTTTAACTGATCCTGATGATCACATGCGCCTTTTCACTGACGCAGGGCTAATTGGAGGATGGACATTACCGAAGTGGTGCCATCTGTTTGTACAGACTCTCACCGGCGCCGCGCGTCTTTGGTTTGATAATTTGCCCACAGGTAAACTTTCCTCTTGGAATGACCTCAAGGAGAAATTCCTTACGCACTTTAGCCAATAGAGGCGATATGTCAGAGATTCCTCGGATGTGATGAACATCTGGCGGAAGGATGGCGGAAGGATGACGAAAGCCAAGAGGATTTTATCACTCGATACAATAAGGAGGTATTAGAAATTGGTGATGTTCATCAGGATCTTATCCGCGCACAGTTCAAATATGCGGTAAAATGTGATGAAATGATAAAAGTACTTTCTGGGACAACTGGCCTTCCGAAGAGCTGGGATAAGCTAATGGCAGCAGCCAAAGTTTATGCGCAGACGGAACGGAACCTTAATGCTAACAGACCACCACTACCTCAGAATCGTCCTCAGGATTTGAGAAGGGGTGGCCGGAAGTTTAAAAAAGGATGGAAGGACTCCAACCAAAGCTCGTATTCCCCGTACTCGCCAGTAGATGCTCACGCAACGATTAATAAGATTACCACCTAAAAAGCAATCGAACAAGAGAATCATGATCGACAATGGACTCCTCTAACGAAATCTCTCGCGGATGTTTTAAGTACCGAGAACTATCAATTTAAACAAACCCAACCCATGAAGAACAAAAAGGGTCAGGACCCAAATCTTTTCTGTGATTTTCAAAAAGACACAGGGCATACGATTGACAACTGCATCAGTCTGCGCACAGAAATTGAAAAAGCATTGAAAAGTGGTAAGTTGACACACTTAGTACAATCAGTTCGAAAGGAGGTCAGGCAACTCACGCGTGGGGATTAGGGTTCAAGCAACAAAAAAATGAAACAAGTTTCCATGTTGCAAGAAGGCTCGTCATGCAAGTGCAAATTCCAAAGTTTTCGAAGTGAGAAATGGTAAGAGCAGCAAGTGATTTAACCTGTTGTTCCTGGCGGACCTCAGGAGGAAAGACCAGTCGTAATCATAGGTATTTTTGGTCACTACCAGACTGATTATATATTCATAGATCCAGGAAGTTCTATGGACATCATATATGAGTGGTGTTTTAAACAGTTAGATCCGGAGGATAAGGCACGCCTGGAACCAGTTGACTTTCCATTAACTGGATTCTACAATGAGGCTGTCTTTCCTCTCGGACAGATAGTTTTTCCTGTAACTCTTTCGGACGGCAAACACTCGCGAACTATTCAAGTAAACTTTATGGTCATGCCGGCAACTTCTCGACATGATGTATTATTAGGGCGTCATGTGCAATGAGACTTCAGCATGATCACGTCCACGCCATACGCTGCTTGTGGGTTCCTAACACCAACATGCGTAGCTATCACGTTTGCGCGAAAAGAGATTATGTCTATTGAAGAACCAGTCACTAAAGCTACTAAACCTGTGTCGCCGAATGAACCAGGGAAATGGATTCTAAATAGCAAATATCAAGAACAAACAATTATTCTTGGTCCTGCGATATCTATAGCAATCCGCGCAAAGATCAAATCATTGTTTTTTCGCAATATGGATATCTTTGCTTGGACACTCGCCGACATGGTAGGGGTTCCGCGCGATGTTGCAGAGCATTGTTTAAATGTATTCCCATCAACAGAACCAGTGGTTCAGAAAAAGCGCGGCTTGGGAATTGAAAAAAACTAAAGCTATGAACGAGCAGGTTGCTGAATTACTAAAAGCTGGCATTTTACGAGAAGTCAAGTATCAAACTTGTGTGGCAAACCCCTTTATGGTCAAAAAGCATAACGGTGGATGGCGCATGTGCGTTGACTTCAAAGATTTAAACAAGGGATGTCCCAGAGATTGTTATTCTCTTCCTGAAATTGATAAAAAAGTCGATTCTTTAGCATCATTTCGTTGGAAATGTTTTCACGACTGTTACAAAGGGTACCATCAAGTGTTGATGAAACAAGAAGATGAAGACAAGACGGCTTTCCTCACAGAGAAGGGTATTTTTTTGTTATACAAAAATGCCTTTTGGGCTCCGCAATGCGGGAGCCACTTATCAACGACTTATGGATTCAGTTTTTGGAGATGACATTGGAAAAACCGTTGAAGCGTATATTGATGACCTAGTTATCATGAGCCATACGGAAGAAATGATGTTGGAAAATATTCAGAAAACTTTTGATTCCCTGCGAAAAGTTAATTTGAAATTAAACCCAAGCAAGGGTTCTTTTGGCATGGAAGAGGGCAAATTCCTTGGATTCATCGTCACAAAGGATGGGTTTAAGGTCAATCAAGAAAAAGTCAAAGCAATTCAAAGTATGACATCTCCAGCAAGTGTGAAGGAGATGCAGAGATTGGCGGAGCGATTAGCTGCTCTAAATCGTTTCCTTGCGAATCACGCGGTGAAATCTTATCTTTTCATCCGTACTTTGCGCAACTGCTAAAGAATGATAAATTTCAATGGACGTCAGAGGAGGAAAAAGCTTTACAAGATATGAAAGATTGTTCGATTCAATTACCAACTTTGACAGCTCCACGTAACAAAGAACCGCTGATCCTCTATCTTGCGACATCCGAATTGACAGTAGGAGCAGTCTTGCTTGTTGAAAGAAAAGGTGTTCAAATGCCTATTTATTAGATTAGCAAGATGCTGAATGACCCAGAGTCTTGGTACTCAATGATTGAAAAGCTGGTACTTGCGCTAGTTCATGCTTCACGCAGGCTTCGTAGGTATTTCTCAAGGCATGTCATCAATGTCTTGACAAATTATCATCTTAGTCAAATTCTTTCTAAACCAGACGTCTCAGGACGATTAGCCAAATGGGCTATCGAACTAGGCGGTCATAATATTGTCTATAAGCCAAGGCCAGCAATCAAGGGGCAAATACTTGCCGATTTAGTAGCCGAAGTACCAACAGACAAATGCATGAATGTGAAGAAATCCAGAATCCGATTCCTGTTACGGATGACAGAGAATGGTTGCTACATATAGATGGCGCATCTAATAATAATGGAGTCGGCGCAGGCCTCCGACTACTGAATCCAGATAATCAAGAGTTCACTTATGCTATACGCCTGGATTTCAAGAGCACAAATATTGAAGCTGAGTATGAGGCGTTTCTTACAGGCTTGCGCCTCGCTATAAAATGGGTGCTGCAAATTTAACAGCTCATGTTGATTCTCGGCTAGTAGCAGAACAAATCAATGGTACTTATGATTACGAGGCGATATTATGTCATTATACTTGGAACAAGCCAAATCTTTAATCAGTAAATTCTGACAGTTTAAAGTTGTACACATCAATAGGAGTGACAACAAGCACGCTAACGCATTGAGTAAACTTGCAGCCACAAGTTTTCAGCATTTAGCAAAAGAGGTCAGGATTGAAGTTTTGAAAAATCCATCTGTTCCGCTAAAGCAAAACATGGTTGAAATGGGGAGTCCATCTTTGATGTCTCCGATTATCCTGTTTTTGCAACATGGCCAACTTCCTGACAACAAGGCGCAGGCTCGAAAAGTACGATGCAAAGCTTTAAACTATGAAATGGCGGATGGTATTTTATATCGTAAGTCATACATGGGTCCTTTGTTGAGATGTGTCGATAAACATGATGCACAGTACTTGATTAGAGAAATCCATGAAGGATTGTGTGGCATACACGCAGGACCGCGCTTGGTTGTCGCTAAAGTAATGGGCACAGGGTACTACTGGCCAGGGATGGACATAGACGCCGTTGACACGTTGCGCAAATGCATGTCTTGCAAAAGACACACGCCAAAAACATTGCATCCAAAAAACCCACTTATCCCAGTAACATCGGCATGGCCTTTCCAACAGTGGGCTATTGACCTCGTAGGTCCTTTTCCTAATGCGCCTAGCGAAGTAAAATTCATCGTTGTTGCCGTTGATTACTTCACAAAGTTGGTCGAAGCAAAACCATTGGCTTCGACAACAGCTATGGTAATCCGAAAGTTTATCTGGGAGCATATTATTTGTCGTTTCGGATTACCCTTGCGCATCATCACAGACAATGGCCCTAATTTAGCATCTCAAGATCTACAACAATGGATGCAAGAAATGAATATCGAGCACGTTTTTTTCTTCTGTTGCGCATCCTCAGGCGAACGGACAGGTCTAAAGTATCAACAAACAATTAGTCGATGGCATCAAAGCCCGCCTAGGTACGGTGCGACGTGGATGGGTAGATGAGTTGCCACGCATTCCATGGGCGCATCGAACAATGCCCAAAACAAGCACGGGAGAAACTCCGTCGAGTTTGGTATATGGAACGGAAGCAGTGATCCCTGCTGAAATAGGTCTCCCATCACCAAGAATGCTTGCGCTAGAAAAACAAAGCAACGAAGAGCAACGCTGCTTGGATCTTGACTTGGTTGTAGGAAGACGCGAGAACGCAGCTATCCGCGAAGCAAAATATAAGTCTCAGTTGGAGAAATATTATAATAAGGGGGTGCTTTTGCACATTTTTTCTGGGGGACTTCGTCCTCCGCGATAATGAAGCCTCCAATGCTGAAAAACCGGGTAAACTTGCGCCACGATGGGAAGGCCCCTATGTAATCAATGAGGTCCTTGGCAAAGGAGCATACACTTTGTAGCGCATGGATGGCTCTAGCGTCCCGTGGACCTGGAACTCCCAGTAGCTGCGCAGATGTTACATGTAATCTCAGTCCTCGATGCAATAGTTGCGCGTTGCGCAAAGAGACTGCTTATAGTTTTTCTTGCTTTTGTAATCTTAGTGACAATGGCAGCTTGATGCTTTATCAATACAATTCTATTTTGTCACTACTTACATTTACTTATTTTAAATATCTTACTTACAAATGCATGCAATTACTTTGGAAACAAAAAAACACTAAGGCTCTAACTCATGAGCCATAAGATAGCACAACTTGCGCGCTCTTGTAGGAGTTGGCCAATTACGTTCATTTGCCTATCCTACACAAGTAATAGTACTCATGCACACATTGTAACTCAAAAGATATAATATACAAAATCACAATACTTGCGCAACCGCACAGCTGTACAATGCAAATGTATAAATTCTCTTAAACATGCATAAACAAGACGATTAAATCTATCTACTTCATAGTCTTTGCGGCATCTTCTTCTTCTTCAGCATCAGCAAATATTTCCTTCAACCAATCAACAAATTCATCATGCGACAAGGCATTATCAACCAAATCCATAACAGGGATTTGCAATTGTTCATAGCGCTCTTTTGCATCTTTAAAGGCAGCCGCAGTATTAACTCCATGGGTTGCTGCGCGACTGTTATCCCATTGTGTCTTAAGTGCATGGGACACATGTTCCGAACACTCGGTATAGCCCTCACTTCGCACAGCAACCATCACTCGCGCAACCGCCTCATCCAGCTCGGTCGAATTAAGAATAGAATTGGCAATCTAAATACAAGTGCAAAGGGACCGAAAGTGCAGATATTAGAAAGAGATCAATATTTATAAAAAGTAGTCATTTACCTTGATAACCCCATATTGTTGAATCCAGCTGAGCTTACTCATGAGAGATTCAGAAATACTCTCTGCCGTCACACGAGCAGTTTATGTAGTTTCCATTTTTTGCTCACCTTCTTTTAAGCGACAAGTAAGATCCGCCTTTTCAACCACATACAGCTTAGCATCTTTCTTCAAAGAATCAACCTCCACTTTCAACAGCTCCTGGTCAAAGAACAAAGAACTAAGTTCAGCAAGCTCTTTGTCTTTAAGCAAAAGCATCATTTTAGTTTCTACCTCATTTTGCTCGCTCCGCTCTCTATGGGAGTGCGCCTCCTCTGCAGCAGCAACAGCATCAGCTTTTTGTTGCTGAAGTTTTTCTATTTCATTGGGCGCAAGGAGATTTTTTCATTATTATCTCTCTCGCAAGCTTCCAACCATCTCTTGCGGTCATCGCTATGCTACGTCGTTGCTGCCTCAGCTTTCTTCTTCCAACAAAGGGCATACCATTCCTCGGTCTACTTCTCATCCTCAAATTTCCTCCTCTCTACCTCAAGGTCCACCCTCATCTTCCCCACCTTCTCACTCTCAATTCCAACCTTGAATCTCTTGGACTCAAACTTGTCCCATTCTTTGTTCATACTACCGCCGCCTCTAGCAGATAGGCTTCATAGATCTGATCGTGAGATTTCTCTTCTTGGCGCTTTACCTCCGCCGACGGATAAATTCCCTTGTACCACTCCCTGCAAGCTTGCAGATCGGTAAGGTATCGCTTTGTTTCAATTTCCATACCGGCTCGTGTACGGCGGAGGCTCTCTAGGTGGAGTAGGTGTGGTAGTAGTAATCTCCAAGAGTCTCCTCAGGATGAATGGGGGACTCCTCTTCAGGATCGTCAAAAATGAGGAGAACCCTTGATCAGCTGTAGAGGGACCCACTCCCTTAATTGTTGAAGCAACTTTTCGGCGCGAGTAGGGGAGGCAGTCATCTCTTGTGCTTGTGTTGCGGCCTTGGTCTCTGTATGAGAGGGGGCAATATCTTTTACCTGCTCGCCAGCAGGATCTTCAGCAAAAGACATTTGTTGCTCTTCTTTTGGAGAGATTTTTTCCGGCGCAAATAATCGGGTCTGAACCAGAGGGAGCTGCGCCGGGGTTCACATCGCCTCCTATATCTTCAAGATTGCGCGGGGATGGCACAGAAGATGATGTCGCCTACGCAACTTTTACCGTTTTCTCTACAAGAAACGCAATAATCAAAACAGAATTTCAAGTGCAAGACAATGCGCAACTACTACAATAAAATTTTCAAAGAATTCATACCAGGAGAAAATTTCTCCGCTAAAGCCTCTAGGTTGCTCTTCCTGCCAATGCGCGGCCGTGAAGCTTTTTTCGGCGGTGAGGGTGGTGCAGTTTCTGCTTCCTTCCTCTTCTCTGAGGTGCGCTTCAGCGCCATCTCTAGGCTAGAAGGTATTTCCAAAGGTTTGTCTGGATTGGAAGCAGGAATAGTTGAAGTATCTATATGTTTCGCCTTTGGTTTCCTCAAATCTATAGGCGCGAGACCCTCTAATGAGTCTTACACCACCACATATTCACACCAAGAATCAGATATGAGACGCGTACCTTTCTTGCCCTTAGGATTCACAACAGCAGATGTCTTAGTTTTCGGTACATCTGACTTGGGGGGAAATGCAACAGCAGCAGCAGCTGGTTTTTTCTTCCTCTTTGAATCCGGGCCTATGCCCAAGTTTTGCAAGTCACCTACATATTCAATAATAAAGGGCAAACGTTACGCTATAAGTTACATTGCAATATTACATAGAATTAGTATCTAATAGTAATATTGCAATACTAACTCAGGCTTTACAAAATGCTACGTAGCAGTAGTAGAAAAAGGGCTGCGCGTTGAGACTTTCTTTCTTGGGGAGTTCAAAGTTCCACAGGATTTTATCAAACCATGGTTCCTCACCTTGTTCAATCGGCACCGCTGCCATCTTTCCATTATCTCTCTTGAAAGAAACCAGGTATAACGGCGCAACTATATCACAAAGCACAACAATGAACATCATCAATATACATTTATAGAGGATGGTCCTAATAAGTGATATAGCAACGTACCAACTCCATCACGTTATTTTTCCACAATATGCTCATGCCAGCAGCAATGAACGCCCTCTCTGGTAAAATGATATTGGGAACATCCTTGATATTTTGATACCATACCTCGTTGCTAGGGATGGCCAGCGTCTCCAGTTCTATCTGTTCTCCGGCCCGGAATGTCATCACCATCGGAATAACCACCGACTTAACATAGAAAAACTTTTGCTTCAGTCATGATAGGACTTTGGGGGCAAGAGCAATAGGCGTTTGGCTTGAATGCGTTGCTGAAAGGAATAAAACCCCAACGAGCAGTGTAATTGGTGGAAGACCCTGAACTTCTCAACCGTCGAGATTATGATCATCGACCGGCAAACGAATTAAAAATGTCTGATTCTAACCATTCCCATTGGATTTAATTGGGAGATGTGGAATTTATAGAAAGTCCTGCCAAAAAGTAATAGGAATTAGACAAAATCAAGAATCTCCAACATGAAATGGGTTACTGGAAGTCTAAAGTTACCCTCAGCAAAATAATCGTAAAACAATGTAATGTAACCGGCCGGAGCATCTGCCGCCGTAGGATTTTCCTTGGGAAGAAAGCCCCCCAAGATTTGGCAAATAAAAAATTACTAACCAGGGCATCAAACTCTTGCTTCTTCCATTTTAACGGTGGAAGAGTCGACGTCGTTTTCATGTCTGCAGAACTAGAACCGATAGCCATTGATTTGAGGGAAAAATTGCAGAAGAAGAAGGGTTTTCTGTAATAAAGATGAGAGTCATAAAGCAAGAATGAGGATCGGAGACATATATAAAGGGATCGCAATTAATACTTGGGGTAGCGTGTAGCCACCTCTACACTTTTTCAAAACCCTAGGTAAGTGTCAGCGCGAGTAGGGAACAGTAACAGTTCCCACGCGTGCGCGTAAGCCACATAGGCCGTCATACAATTAATGTTGAACAATTGACAACTGTTGACAGCGGTGGGACAGTACATCAAACGTCACAACGGCACGTTGTCTCTCACCAACTTCTTACAAAAGGACAGCTTTTCAAAATTCAAGAAAGTTTCTCCTTGTCCTAACGAGTTTCAAGCCACAAGATTTTTCTCTTCAGCGCAACAAAACGGTTTTTCAAGAAGAACAACACTTCATCACACTTTTATAGTCCAGTACTCCACCTACTTGCTACTTGCGCATAGGAGCAACACTAGACTGGCGGAACTTGAAGGGGAATGGTCCCAAAAACCTTGCGCCAAGCAAGGGAACCATACCCACTCTTAACTGTCAAGGAAACTTCGCACAGATGTCTACCAAAGAAAGAACTTAGCAAACGCTGCGCTAAATAGTAAAGAAGAGAAAAGATCATTTAGCTATCTTGCGCTGTTCCGCGCAAGGAAGATAGTTAATCTTGAGAATTCCCTACGTCACTCTTGGTTTCTAGATATCTTGCACAGACCACAACACAACAGAGGAAGTTTACAATTCTTTGCGCCAGGCATATATAAGGGAAAATGATCATTTAACTACCTTGCGCCGCCCGCGCAAAGAAACAGTTAACCTTGAAAGACTTTTCCTTAGCGAAGAACTTCTGTTCACAAGATATGGTGCAAAGGCAAAAGGAATCTTTTATGTTGTAATAGAATGCACACGTGGCAGCAGGTCACAGCTGTGAAACTTCTAGAAGCATTTAATGTTCAATCGTGCAAGGGCACCTTTCGGTTACAACCGAATGCCACGTGGCAGCATCTTAGATAATCAAGAAGGTCACGGTGATGGCATGGTTACCTCGAGAAAGCTCAGCGATCTCATGACGACACGTGGCATCTCCCTAGCCGTTGATAACAAGCAAAGCCGTCTGCACTAACGGTAAGAACAACGCTTAACGGAATGGCAAAGATTCTGTTAAGTTTTCATCTCTCCTTTTGGCGCCCAAATCTGGCTATAAATAAGTAACTTCGGCTTCAAGCAAAAGGTATTCACTCTCACTTACTCTCTCCCTTACTTCACTTAAACTATTCTTCCAAGTACCGATACTTATTCTCATGCCGGAGGGTGGTCACGGAGAGAACCCCCATTCTCCCCGTGACGAGGCTAACGGCGCTTTGTTTTGTAGGTATCATCGGAAGGTAGTTGCGATCATCACCGTCGAAACAAACGAAGGATTAATCAATTTTATGCAGAAACCATACCCTAGATCTAACCAGATTCCGGTCAGTTAGGTCTACATTTCTTCAACGGGTATTTCAAAAATGTCACACCGCGTCTCCTCTCCTTAGATGGAATTCATGGTACATCAATCATTGAACTAAAAGAACATTTTTAATAGACTCAACATAATCTTTATCAAGAATACTGAGAAAGTCTATTTCTCCTTGGTGAGGTGGTTCAGCCATTGACCCAACTGTTAGAATACTATTCCCATGTTATAAGTTCACCAATAAAACACTTAAACAATCAACCTTTGGTTAGATAAGAAAATATCGATTTTTAATAAAAAAAGTTAAACTAAATAATTTCTTGGTGTGTTTTTAGCGTTTTTTAGTGGTTTTAGTTTTCTCATTTATATTTAATTTTCTTATCATCCTCTCCCTATATATATATCCACTAGTTTACATTTTGTTTGGCTATATGTGAAATTTATAAGGTTTTGTAGGATATATGAAATTCACGTTAATATGAAATCACATTAATTCTTAAAATACATGTAGACATTTAATATTAAACTACCATAATAAATTAAATCATTCAATCAATGTAAAACTACTATCATGTTTCAATGAATTGAAAACGAAAAATATTTATAAACTATTAATCATAGTATAAACTACTATCAATGAATTGAAAAGGAATAATATTTTTAAAGTATAAGCAGATTTGTCTCTTGAGAGGTTTTGGGTTCAATCACAAACAACTACTACTAAGTACCAAGTATTTGTGTTTATACAATATATTACCATCTATGTTTTTTCTTTCGCTACAAGTGATTATTTTTAAATTAAGTATGTGTTTATGTAGTTATCGCCATTCTTAATGCAAAATTATTTCGGAAATGAACTCACGTATGTAAATATAACAAATAAAAATTCAGAAACGAGGACTACATTACATAAAGTTTTTATTTTTGATGACACAAAAACTCCCGTTAGTAGATCCGTCCTGATCGAAAACCATTAACATGGATCAGTCCGGTATGCTACAGCCAACAAACGACAATGGTATCGACAAGTAGGTGATGGAGTCCGGAAGATATTGCTACTTTGAAGAAAGATGCAGAGCAGCATTAATACAAACTGGTGTAAGCATCTGCAACCACTATTTATGGCAATTAATGACCAATCATATCAATATTAAAGGGTTGTTTATCTTCCTTAGGTAAATGATAGGTTCTACAATATAAATTATTTGCTTAACACAATTTTTTTACCTTTTTTTTTGTGTTAAATCCCAAACTCTACTTTTTTTAAGTAAACTTCATTAAAAGACCAACAAAACAGACACACCTCCAACCCAAACGGGCAAAAGGCATACAAATTACAACATGTACAAAGGGTATTTACACCAATCCTCCCAACAAATAGAATTGAAAGACGACCTATTTTTTAACCATCCGAACCCTCTAGATATAACCTCCACTAGAATCTCTTGCGGACCACGCTTGATGTTATAAAAAATCGCCTTACTCCTTCCTTTCCATATACACCAACATGAAATTATAATGAGACCGTGAATAACCTTTTTAGCTTTCTTTCCCTTTCCCATAAAAGCTTTAGCTTCCATAAGATCTTTGAAGTTAAAAACGAATAATGGCGGAATATTACACCAATCGCTGAAACCATCAAAATTCTATTCGCTAGCATACATAACGTAAATAGGTGCTCCACCGATTCCTCATGTTCCTCACAAAACGGTAACATTATAGAAAGGATATTCACGTTTCTTCTTCTTAAATTCTTTCTAGTGGCTAATCTATCTAGATTCGCTCTCAAAGCCATAATGTTACATTTAAGAGGAACCCATTTGCACCACTGAAAGTTCAAAAGGTGAAACAACCCTCTATCTTCTTCCTTCATTTTTTAACCGATTTGACCGAGAAATGCCTGTGTCATCTCCCACCCACTTCCAAGTATCCTTCTCATTGGCCAGGACCACCAAGTCAAGGATATCTTGGCATTCCTGCCACTCGCCTAACTCGGCTCCCGTCTTCATTGCTCTATTCCAACTCCAGATATACCTGCCATATTCCTGCTCCGAAGCAATCCTGTCAGCTACCGTGCAAGATTTATGAAACTCTAGACCAAAAAGGTGCGGCCATCTAACCATAAACGGTTGATCGCCCACCCATATGTCGACCCAAAAGCGAATATCTTCTTCATTCCCTAACTTACCCTTAATAAAACTTTTTAAGCCCTTCCCTTTATTTTCATTTTTGATTCCAAAAAGACAATGTTTTTCCAACACTCTGAAATGTTTTCGTTTAGCGGGAGAAAATTCAAATTATTTTTTTTTAAGATGACATGCTTCCACTACCTTCCTACATAAACTTTGGTTTTCCACCCTAAATCTCCAAACCTATTTTGCTAGGAGAGCTTCATTTACCTCTTTACTAGCCTCACTATTACCAAGTAGAAGTATTCTTGAAAAGCATCTAAAAGAAAACCACCGGCCAGGATAGGTAAAAGATTCGATATACAAGATGTCAAAATAAGATAATTGTTTATAACCTTTAGTAGAGTTTATTGATTGGATATTTACCTAACAAAAATTTAAGTACACATATCACATTCCTAATTGAAAACTTCAAAAAATGACAAAACCATACTTTCAAAAATAAACAATCCTTGTTTTTTTTAACAACACAAAGGAGATATATAAAATAAAAGTTGATGGTTAGATAATGCTAACCAAACAACTACATAATATAATATGTGTTTTGATTAAAAATCGGTTTGAAGGATAATGTAACAAAACTTTGAATGTGAGGTAGAGTGCTTGAACGATAAATAAGCGTATGGAATGGAAATAAGATGTAATCAATGATGGATACTAGAATTTATACGAGGAAAAGCCCTTGATCACTAGTAGATCGTCAGCATACAAACCTGGGACAGTAAGAACTATCACCATCAACTATATTAGATTGCATATGTTACAACTTCGGATGTTGATCAAGTGTGGTACAATAATTGAATGCGAAGTATGTTATGAAAGCTTCTACAACGTATGCGAGAGTGTGTTTTTGTAAGCTAATGTGCGTGTATATCTAGTACACTTGATCAACTCCTTTTTCAATTAAACTAACAAATAAGTCCAATTTTCTTGGAAGACCACACCCTAGCTCATGAACGTTAGTGGAATTCATCATGTGCGGCATATCCAACAGATATTGACCGATATTCCCGCTGAGACTTGGTCCACGTCGCCCACAACCTGCATGCAACCATAAATAAAGAGAGAACAACTGTTAGAAATCATAAGTAAAGTTAAGGATCCTTAATCCTCTGGGTTCCTGCGTTATCCGCTAAGGATAACTGATCCAGATAACACTCAAGGATTCATGATCCATAATTATGAAAACCTATGCCCTAACAATTGCCCCCAATATGGCAGTTGTGATAAGGATTACAGCTGTCATATTGCCGTAAATATCGAACTAGCCATTAGCTCATGTAACTAGTCGTTACACAGTCTAACGTCACTGATGGGATGGACTACAACCATCATTACGAAATATATGGAAGAGATAAGCTCAAGCCTTCATTTAAAGATAACCAAATCTCTTTTAAAATCTCCATTCCGGAAACAAATCAGGTATTCTTTCTCTCCTACTCTTTCGTCTTTCTAACCCTCCATCTTTATGTTTGCAATCATGGTCAAAATGGCTACAGATCTTCTACGGGCAAAATTAGAATAACGATGACATCCCCAAAAGCCAAAACCTGTATCTAACCCATCCTCGGAGCTTTGAAAGTTTACTGATCCAGAGATCGATGACTTGCATTCATGTTTCCCCCCGTAGACAATTTTCCGGCCATATGATTCGACGATGAAGAGCGAAGCTACCTCTCCCGTCTTGGCATGCTTTCATGTTTTACCTTTCCTCCTTGGCTACTCATATCCCTTCCCTAATTTCACTCAAGGGTTCTTCACCCTTACCGGCATGAGCTATTCTCAGGCTATGCCAATGTTGTGGAGGGTGTTGTTTACCATATGAAGGAATCCACTTCACCCTGTTTGAGCTTTCCTACCTCTATAGCATTGTCACCCATGGTTCCCATCGCTTCTTTTTGAAGGTTGAACCTTACCAACCGCTTCCTATCCTCAAGACAACTCAAAATGGTTCAACATGGAAGAATCAATTCTTCTTTGTGCGAAGGGACTCTATTCCCCTAGGGGATAGTCTCCCCAAAAATGGATCTTGAAGGGTAGGATATAGGATCCTAAGATAACTGATGTAGAGGGCTATACTTATGTTGCTAACTCATTCCTTTTTTATGTTTGCAAGTAGTGAACAACTTTGCATGCCTTGCTAATTCACCGGGAACTGAAGAGAGAATTGCTTTGTTTTGGGCCCTTACTCAGTACTCAGAACATTCAAGCCAAAGATAAAGGATCCAGAAGCCAACAGTTCCACCTCCTACATAATTTCGAGTAAGTATTTGTTCATATTTCTTACATATTATTTTGTTATCAAACAAATAATGTAGAACAAATAAATTTATTTGTTTGTTCCTCAAGTAGGTGCTCAAAAATCTACCAGCAAGTCAACCAGGAAGTTTTGTTTGGAGGACGTCGACAACATCATCTCTCCTCGGTCCATCAAAAAGGAGTTGGGCAAAGGACCAAGCGTCCCGGAGCCAAAGAGCGTCACCACCAGAGCCAAGGCTGGATCGAAAAGGAAGAAGCCAAACGAGCATACCAAGGACACCCTTCAGCTTGAACAACAGATCTATGACTTTGCCTCCGAGGTAAGGATCACTAATGCTTAAATAGAAACGTTCTCATTGAGGAGCACCTATCCTTTTATGGTTTTTTGTCACTCGCAAAAAATTGCCCAAATCCAAGCCATGCAAGCGAAATGCCTAGCTGATGCCGAAGAAGCTTTGGCAGACCTCCTTACCTTTGCAGCTGCTAAGGATAAGAAGATCTCCTAGCTAGAGAAGGAGGTAACCAGATTAGAGAAGTAAATCATGGTAACGAGATCCACACTAACTAAAACCGGATGGAGGCTGCTGATAAAGTGAAGGTTTGTGTGGATCAGACCATCATCCGAGCTAGGATCAAGATTGTTCAACAAGCCCTAGATCCTTCCTTTAACAGGTCTGAATGGGATCTTCCCGACTGGAGGGTGAGACTACTGGAGCTTGGAGGCGAGGAGGAGCGAGAGCCGGTGGTGGTGCTGGAAGCTGGGACAAGCGGGGCTAAGGAGACGGCTAAGGAGGTAGCTGGAGGTGACGGTGAAGGCAGTGAAGTGAAGGAGAAGATGCATCGATTTAGAAGGCTGCTTGAGTGAGCGATGAAGGATGTTTATGCCTAGATGTGAGCCCACTTTTTAATGGTTTTTTGTGGTTTTTTTATTTGTTGATGTTTTGCTTTTGAACAATAATGGGTTGTAACTCTTTAAACAATAGTTTCTAGGATTAAGGATCACTGATCCTTCAAACAATAGGGAGTGGCAAAGGTGGAGGGATCCTTCTGTTTATGGAGGATGAACCTTTGACGCCTCTCGCGTTTAATTTCCTGCACTTTTAATTCCTACATCTTTTGAATTGTTAATATCGACACCCTTTGTCAACCCAAATGGACGTACCATTTTTACTGGTAGAAATTTGGGTTGACAATTTTGACCACCTTTTATAAAGGGTTTTAATAAAATATTAACTTTTTGGCCATATCCTGTGTTGTGTTTTTATCCTTGTTCTGATATATTTATGATTACCATTAGTTTTACTTTATCAAAACATATAGAAATTCAGATCATTCAAGACATATCCATTTTCTAAACATAGCACTTTCTAAAAGTGTAAAAAGTTATATGATCAAGGATCATATATCCTTAGTTGAGAGGTTAAGAGTGATATCAACAAGACAATCAAAATTAAGAATAGAACATACCCGAGAATCCAAGTTAGGATTCTATACCCTTAAGGCTTACAAGAATGCGGATCAAAGGAATCAGTTAAGATTTAAGCATTCAGGATCCTTTATTGCAAAATCTCAAGAATCTGTACACATAACTTTGGGCTAAGCCAACATTATGGGAATAAATCCAATATAACCGGGATAAGCCCACATAAACTTGGGACAAGCCCAAATAAACTGTGGACTAGCCAAAATAAACTGGGGACAAGCCCAAAGCTTAAGCTAACGTGATAACATTAGAAACCTTAGGATATTGGGGTCTGGCCCAAACTGGCGACTAGCCCGATCATGAGTGACAGAAATTTTTAAACAACGAAACAACAAGCATGCATAATTATTGTCTTTCTTGTTATTAAGGTACTAGGTCCAAGTCCGATCCTACATGAGCATGCATCAGTATCATCTAGCATCTTTCCCTGAAACATATGTGAAAACGAGTCAGTAAAAATTGCCGGCGAGTACATAGGTTTTGTGAGCATGTCAAGTCTGTGGCTTTGTATATATTGCAATATGAATAACCCGACTACTAGAGTCGTAAGTGAAACCTTGTTTTGAAAGCATTTTATGTTTCAATAGTTATTCAACTAAAACAAATGGTTAAAATTTATAAAATCTAGTAGCCATGAACCTTGACTGGAAAACATTTGTTTTGTAAATCCAACTTGTAAATCGTCTTGAAATAACTCGTATGGTTTATATATTTAATCGAAAATCGTTGTGTGACATTGTTTGAAAACATTTGTTCATCGTTCATCGCTCATTGTTGATCGTTCCTTGTTCCTTGTTATAAATGTGAAAACTTTTGGTCATTCTTTAATGAATACATTTAAACCTTTGTTGACACGACTATACCCCAAGGGTATCTTTAATAGACCCTAAAAGATCGCTTTAACAAGACTAGCAAATCAAAGAATGAATTGTTAGTCATAAACAGTTTCTGTCGTTCCCCAAACTACCCACCAAATCCAGTGAATAGCCTAGTAACGGATTTTCAATCCTATGGTACCATAACTTACTACTGGGTAACATAACAATGTTAATGAATGTCATTAGTATCTTGGATAACGCACCAACTAGTTGTATCATATTATTGAAACCATATTGTTATATAAACCATAGTATTTATACTTTGAAAACTTGAAAACAATTAGCACATATGAATCACCCCAAAACATTTGTAAACATAAAAGAGGGGAGCGATGTACTCCCCTGGGATTTGCGGATAAGCCTTGTACGAGTGTATGATTAAAGTCCAAAGATCAAGGAATCATGTGTGTGTCCTAAAATGGATAATAACGTAAATATCGAAACCTGAAATCGGTGGATTTGGATAGAATGATACCTTATAAACCAAATGAGTATTGGAACTCATATGATATGGTTTATTAAGTTAACATTCTGATTTGGAAAGATTTTTATGTGCTTTTGACCCGTTATGACCCGTTAAGGTAGTTTAAGCCACTTACGCGTCGTTTGCGTAACTACGCATTCGGATGGTTAGATATGTGTTATGGTAAGTCCTAATTGTCAAAATATGTTTAATATTTTTGTTACATTTGATTGTATGTCAATTTTTATGTTACATATACTCTTAGTTGATTTATTTGCGAAAAGGGCATTTTGGTCATCATTGATGATTATAATAACTAATTATCATAACGTTATCCAAACAACATGATCATAAGGTACAATCTCAGAGGGTTATTCCCTATATACTTGTAGTCACAAATATGTATTTGGTCGGATCTAAAGATCAACCAAACGGGTCAGATTCGAAACTCAAAGCGGTGGTCAAATCATTCAACCTTTTGACTCTAAACAAGCACCACAATGAGTGTGATGAATTTGACATGTTGTGACATGTGTAATTAAGTTTATCAAAGTACTTTGGCATCAAAACAACCTGTTTTGACACCCGAAGAATAGATTCGTTGCAAAATGCGCAAAAATCACATTTTGACCGAAACTTTGACTTGTCAAAATGACTAGAAAATGTGGGAATCAGTAGGCATGATTTTTTTAGGGATCAAAACCACCTTGATTACCATCATATTACAAGTTTCAATTGAGATTTATCTTGATCGATTCATGATCAAAACTAAAAGTCAAACAGAAAGTCAAACTGTTGAGTTTTAGCTCAATTAAACTAAGAAATTTAAACATGAACGAATTACTTACAAACACTAGAGATGATCAAGGAATCACAGAGAAAACTCCAAAGTGGTTGCCAATTTCGGATTTGAGCAGAAAGGATCAAAGAGGATGTTTGTGAAAGTTCAAAAATGAAGAAAACCTTGGTTTTTATAGTTGAATTGGGTCAATTTGATCATGAAAAGTGTTTGGAGATGCTTTAGGATGTTAACAAGTGTTGTATAGGTGTTAGAAGCAGGTTAAGCGTGGCAAAATTTGAGCCAGGTGTCAAAAAATACGAATTGGTGGAAAGGAAATGAGCTGGGAAGCTGCCAGCGACATTCTGTCAAAACAGGGGCATCACCGTATGCAACGGTACCCCCCTAGGGCGTCTCCGTACGCCACCCCCTGACTAAAGTTTTGAAAAATTGCAAACAGGTCCCTACACTTGTTTTCATCGTGTTTTGGCATTTCTAACACCAGTTAACCCCATTTTTAAGCTCCATAAGGACGTTAAAGTATAGGGAACTTGAAATATATCCTAAAATGTTCCGGAGGTCGGTTCGTTTGGTCGTACGGTTCCGGTTTTCGGTTAATTACGACGAACATCGTAATGAACGCGTGCGCGACCGTAAATGCGTAATGAATGATATTTTTGCATTCCACTTACTAAAATATAATATTTTAATGATTAAAAAAATTTTTGGATGTCCGTACATGTTCCGGACGGTGAAATACGTGAAGAGACATAGTTTCGCGAAAATTACAAATTAATCCCTGAAGTTGCCAATGTGTGATTGTGCCATACCGAAGCCCTCAAAACTTATTTCTAAGCTAAGTAAAGGGTATTTATGGTATGTTAAGCTTGTGACCTTGTTCCGGAGCATACGTCGCTGTGAGAATCGGCAGAATTTCGCAATTTGTCGTAAATAGTCCCTGTGATCAAATAGGCTTGTTTTTGACATACCAAACCCTTCAAAACTTATTTCTAAGTTATGTAAAGGATATTTAGGTTATTTTTAGCTTATGTCTTTGTTCTGAGTGTATGTCGCATTAAAATGGTTACGCTTTGCATAATAGCTTTCGTATAACCTCCAGATAAGCTGTGAAGAGTTGAAATTGTACATAGACTAAAGTGTATGATTGTCACATGTATTTAAACAATTCTCGGGAATGAAACACAAGATTTTATTAGATTCTGAATTGTTCGATATTGTTTGATGCTTGAAAAGGCTCAGATGTCACATATAGTACTAGTATTACAAAAACTCGTATGCTCACCTTTACTTAATTGTATTGACTTATATTTTTACGTATGTAACAGGTTGAGGATTTTAGCATTGGATGCTTGGATGTTGCATGCTTAGTTTAGTTCATTTTGTCTATTTTGTTTAGAATGGTTTGTAATAAAATCTAGGGGAGATCGAATTGGATTTGTGTTTAAGAGATTTTGTTGAATTGTAATGGTTGTTTTAAAGGTTGTATGAGTTTGATAGTATGGGATATTGAATGTTGATTATTATCTTTGAAATGACTGTTATGGGATCTCTTGATCGATCTGATTTGCCTAGTGCCACTACCCCGATGATTCCGCCATCGGTTGGGGTGTGACACTCACGTGTTTAATGCTTTTGCAGGTTTCTTTGGTGAAACTTTTAAAGTTGATCGGAAATTCATGGTCAAGGAAGTCAAAGAAGGGAGTAGAAGCGAAAAAAGTTGAAGAAGAGAAACAATGCACAAAATTTTTACAACCGTGCAAGTCGTGTGCTGAGAAAGACGAAATGTATAGGGATCTTAAACGTCAAATTGATAACCTAGCAAATAAGTTCAAAGATACCAAAGAAGCTTATGATAAACTGAGCAAAACTATCAACGAGTTCCATGACGCAAGTAGAAAAGATGATGCTATGATTTCTATGCTCAAGGAAACGGTTATGAACAAATAGACGGCTTTCAATATTCATATTGACATGATTGCCAAATTGAAACATGAGCTAGAAACAATGAAGATAGAAACGGAACAACTTGATAAAAAGTTGATCAGTTATTCGACAGCGTCTTACATTTTGGATCACATTCTTCCTAAGCCCACTGGAAAAAAAGATGAAAACGGAGAAGATGTCTATGGTTATCACAACAAGGGATTGAGTTATCATCATGTTTTGTTGATGCAGATGTACATAGCCTACGTTTTAGGGTCATGTCGTGTCGATGTAATAGGGCTTTGATGTTAGATTTTGATTTTAATGTATGTAATAGGGTCACTTTGCACGAAGTGATAGGCACCTCGTACGAGGTGTTCAACTTGTACGAAGTGACCGGCCCAACTCGTCCGAAGTGATGATGTCTATAAATAGACAAGTTGTGGTCTTGATTCCTAAGCTGTATGTTGGATGTTAAGGCGAAGCCCTGTCCAATTAGTCTCAGATCTGTAACACTTTGTTGAATATTAATGAATCTGAGCTTTAAACAGTAAAATAAATATTGTCACTAGTTAGTGATGGATTCCGCACACGTTAACTAGATATCAAATTAGGTCCTATGCTTTTAGAAAAGTGTCGATCCTCTCACAAGTGGTATCAAAGCCTCGTTGCCTGATTTGAAGACAATTGTTCAAGATTCAGCCTTAGAAGACTTCTTATTTTACTCAGTCTTCTTATTTTTCACTGTTGGAACGAATACATGGTCAAAATGAAATAATTTTTAAGTATCATATTTAAAAACCGTTTTAGATAAACCCTTGAATGAACCGGATCTAAAAACAACTGAATTCATGTCAAAATTTGGAAAACGTGATTTTGTGAACCACCTCATTCGATCTGAAAACCTCACCTCGCACGAAGTGTTCATCCACTTTGCACGACGTGACAATTTGTCATTTTTTCAAAAATCTCTACCTCGTACGAAGTGCCAACTCGCAAAAAGCGACACTCCATACAAAACCCACTTCGAACAAAGCTAACTTTTGTTGAAATTTTTCGTAGAAATGGAGAACAAATTCTTTAACGCATTCGCTACATTACGAACGCAATCGCTCAAAACATAAAGAAAATTAGATAGGCACGATGGCTAAACCACCCAAATTGATGTATCTTGAAGATTATATGGGTTGGCAAGAAAGATTCACAAACTGGGTATAAGCGAATCATCTCGAGAATTGGTACGCGATCGAAGAGGGTTATAAGTGTGATATCTGTGGCGATCCGATCGTGTAACAATGATGAACAAGATTATCAATGAATGAAATTTTATGTTTTACTTATGAATATTGTTTATTTATTATGTTATTTGCAAACATTCGATTCTTGCGCAATTTCGAACTCTCAAATCGCTTCTATAAACGAAACTGTAAACCGATATGCAAACGTAATCCGTTTAATGGGACGTAGGCTCCGGAACAATAAAACAAGCTAAACATACCTTAAATAACCTTTACATAACTTAGAAATAAGTTTTGAAGGGTTAGGTATGGCAAAAAAAACACTTTTATAACTTCAGGGACTATTTTGCGAACTCTACGAAACTATGCTTTTTCGCGTATTTCGCTGTCCGGAAGATGTACGGACATCCAAAAATGTTGTAATAATTAAAATATCATTCGTTACGCGTTTACGGTCATGCACGCGATCGTTACAATTTTCATCGTAATTAACTGATAACCGCAACCGTACGATCAAACGAACCGACACCCAGAACATTTTTTAGCACATTTCAAGTTCCCTATACTTTATTGTCCTTATAAAGCATAAAAATGAGGTTAACAGATGTTAGAAGTGCCAAAACGCGACAAAATGGGTGTAGGTGCCTGTTCTGCCATTTTCTAAACTTGTGCCCAGCACCCATGCTTACGGACCGTAAGCATATGGACCATATGGTTCGTAGGGAGCTCCAGCACATAAGAAAGGTTGCAGCAGCTGGTTAACTCTCTAGATGACAATGCAAAAACGAACTTGCCACCCATTCTCCTACTTCTAACAAGTGTTATGACACTAATCTAATTCAGTAATGACTCATGGACACTTGTTTTGATCATATAACTCCAATTCAACTATAAATTCCATGTTCTTCTTAACATTTGAACTTTTACAACACTCACTTTTGCTCTCATCTTCCATAATCTGAAGTTGCAACCACTTTTAGGGCTTTCCTCTGTGATTCCTTGGCTACCCTAGTGCAAGTAAGTATTCTAATCATGTTTTGTTCAATTCTTTTAGCATAATTGAGCTAAAAATCAAACAGTTTGACTTCTGTTTGACTTTCAATTCTTACCATGAATTGGTCAAAACAAAATCCAATTTAACTTGTTAATGTGGTCATAATCATGATGGTTATAGTCCATAGTGATCATGCCTACTGATTTCCACGTTTACTAGTTGTAGTGACGAGTCAAAGTTTTGGTCAATAATGCGCAAAATCCGCATTATATGTCGGAACTATTTTCGAGTATCAAAACACTTTGTGTTGATACCAAATCAGTTTTATAAACTTAGTTAGACATGTTTAAAATGTCTAACTCGTCAGTTTTGTTTTAGTGCTCGTTTAGAGTCGCCAGCCGAGCGGTTTTGACCACCGCTTGACTTTCGAATCCGACCCGTTTGCTTATCTTTAAACCTAACCAAATACATATTTGTGACCATAGTTGAATAGGAAATAACCCTCTGAGGTTATACCTTATGGTTATATCATTTGATTAGTGTTACGATAATTAGTTGTTATTATATTCTACAATGACTAAAATGCCCTTTTTTGCAAATAAATCATCTATAAGCATATGTAACAAAATTTTTGACATGTAATCTGATCAAATAACATTTTCAAACATGTTTAAGCATTGAAGAATATTCATAACACATATCTAACCATCCGAACAAGTATTTACGCAAATGACACGTTAAAGTGGCTTAAACTACCTTAACGGGTCATAACGGGTCAAAAGCACATAGGAACCTTTCAACTCAGAATGTTAACTTTATTAAACAATTTCATATGAGTTCCAAAACTCATTTGGTTTATAAGGTCTCATTCTATCCAAATCCTCTGATTTCAAGTTCCGATATTTACATAGTTATCCGTTTTTAGGACACGCTTGATTTCTCAGATCTTTGAGCTTTGGTTTTCTTTTGTTTCAAGATTTCTTTGCAATCCCAAGTGAGTACATAATTCCCCTCTTTTATGTTTACCAAATATTTTGGGGTGATCCATATGTGCTAAGTGTTTTTCAAGCTTTCAAAATACAAATACGATGGTTTATATAAACAATATGATTTCAATAATGTGAACGAATTTGCTGGTGCATTATATTCATAACAAGAATGACATTCATTAACTATAGCCAAGCCGACCAGTAGTAAGTTACGGCGCCTAGGACTAACATTCCCGTTACAAAAATTCCCGGGGTTTGTGGGGAAGTTTGAGAAGCGACTGAAACTGTATTTGTAACAAACCCTTTGGTGGTTTGTTATACGATTAAGGGACCCCATGGGTGGTCCCGAACAAGTCAACAAAGTTTTGAATGTATTCACAAAACGACCAAAATTTTTTCACAAATAAAACAAGGAACGATGAACGATTGGTTTATAACAAGGAACAATGAACGATTGGTTTGTAACAAGGAATGATGAATGATTGTTTTATAACAAGAACAATGAACAATGTGGTTTTCGACAAAGACAATGAACAATGGACGATTGGTTATGATAAGTGATTTAGATAATGGAACGTGTGTAATGTGATAAAAGCATGGTGGATACGCCGCCGGTACTTCCTATATATAAGTGCTTTTATCATATTACATACGTGGCGTTATTTGCATCACTTGGACAAATGTTTTCAAACAACGACACGCAACGATTTTCAATTAAAGATATAAACCATACAAGTTATTTCAAGACAATTTACAACCCGGATTTACAAAATAAATGATTTCGAGTCAAGGTTCATGGCTACTAGTTTTTATAAACTTTTAACCTCATGTTTTAATCGATTATCTATTGCAATATCAAACATTTTAAAACAAGGTTTTCACTTATGACTCTAGAAGTCGAATTATATATTGCAATATATACAAAGCCATGGTCTTGACACACTCACAAAACCTATGCACTCGCAGGCTTTCATGCTGACTTGTTTTCACATATGTTTTAGGGAACAATGCTTGATGATACTGATGCATGCTCACGTAGGAATGGACGCGGACTTTAGTGCCTTAAAATAAGCAGAACAATAACTATGTTTGTTTAGTTTGTTTAAAAGTTCTATGACAACATAACAACGTAAACTTATCATAATTCAGTAAAACGAGACTTCAAATACCATGTGTTGTTGTGACAATTTGTTTAACGTGACTCCCCGACGTTTCCGTCGCGGTTTGTTCTTTTATGCGGTCGGGGTGTTACAGATTGGTATCAACGCACTGGTTATAGGGAATTAGGTTATTAGTAATGCTTTGACCTAGACAATAACCTTCCTAGGACCCTAACGCGAGTCTACTAGCGTTTAGATTTAAAACACAATACAATCACCTATTCTTAGGTGATTACCAAAACAAATTCACAAATTACAAACTCATTTTGAAAATCAATCATCTATCCTTAGATGATTTGTTTTTGGCTTTAAGCCTTCAAAGTTTTCAAAATTTCATCAAAGTTTGGGTTTTAATAACGTGAACATGTGCAATCTGGAAGGGTGGGTGCCTGTACCCTGAGTTTTCTGCCTAGGCTAGAGTGTTTGTACAAATCCACTTAACGGACCAGTCACTCTTACCTGGGAACTCTTGTGGTGAGTGTCCACTTATAGGCTAAAGCATATCTTCGCGATACATTATAAGACCCATTTACTTTGATTAGTCACTGTGTGTCATTTGATTGTTTTGAGAGACAAATGAATGACCACCATCCTTATGTTTCTTCGATATTTTTGATGCCTCTATTGATTTTTTTCTGAATGTCAATCTCACATATCTTCCTTCATGTTTTCTTTTTGAATGCCTCCTCGACGTGATACGACTCAAAATGCCGAAATGGCTGCACTTATCGCTAAGCAAATGGCTGCGATCCTCCCGAACCTAGTGAAATCAAGCGAACAACAATAACAACAATGCACCAGCTCCGTGCAACTACAAACAATTATGTTCGGCTAAACCACTTCAGTTCAATGGTTTGAGAGTCTCGAAAGCACATTCCGATTTGTTCAATGTCCAAATGAGCGAAAGGTCGAGTTTGCGTCTAGTGTGTTCAAGAAAAGAACTTTGACATAGTGGAATGGTATTATGAGGGATAGAGGTGCCGAAGTGGCCTTAGCTCAAACATGGGAAGAGCTTCGGGCTCTTATGATGACGGAGTTCTGTCCTCGAATGACATCTGTGCTTTACAATCTTTGTATTTTATTCGACAATATTATATCAATAAAATTTTGTGTTACATTTTATGAGTTATGTATATTTACTTATGACATTTGTATATTTTTAATCCTTGTTCAAATCCGATCCTTTAAACATTTTCTGGATGTGAAATCCCAAACCGTTACGTAAATTTAATAAGTTTAACGCAATTTACGCTCCAGGACAAGGCAATAAGTTGAACATACCTTAAATAACCCTAACATAACTTAGAAATAAGTTTTGAAGGGTTCGGTATGCCAAACACATGTTTATTCAGCTATAGGGGCTATTTTGCAAAATCTGCGAAACTATGCCAATTCGCGTATTTCGCTATCCGGAACATGTAAGGACGTCAAAAATTTTTGTAATCATTAAAACATAATATTTTAGTGATTGGAATGCAAAAATCCTTTCGTTTCGCAATTTGAATCGTTTTCGTGTTCGTTGCAACTTTCGTCGTAATTAACCGAAAACCACAACCGTACGACCGAACGAACCGACACCCGGGACATTTTTGCACATATTCATGTTCCCTATGATTTCTCATCCTTATCAAGCTTGGAAAGTTGGTTAACGGGGGTTAAACACGTCGAAAAACAAATTTAAAGGCTGTAGGGACCAAAACTGCAACTTTTGCAAACTCCAGCCCCTACACAAGGTTTACGGACCGTAAGCCATGGACCATACGGTCCGTAAGGCATGCCCAGAAGCAAAATTTGTCAGCCCCTTGTTTTTATTCTTGGAGTCCAAGTTGTGTGATCACCAAGGCTTTAATTCCTAGCCTAACAAGTGTATGGTGTAGATTGTTCCTTGTTCACCACACAAAACACTTGGCATGATCCAATGGTTCAAGAATTCCTATAAATACCCATGATCATCTTCATTCCAATTTGCTCATTTTCTTTCCATCTTCATCTTTGCTCTAAATTGGAGGCTACCATTATTGTGGAGGCTTCCTAATGAGCATTTTTGGATCCTAGAACACAAGTAAGTGTTCTATCTTGATCTCTTTAGTTGTTTTAGCTATTTCAAGCTAAAAGTCAAATAATGTTTGACTTTCGGCTTTGACCATAAATTGGTCAAGACAAAGTTCATTTGAACTTTGCAACGTGATCGTAATCATGATGGTTATCGTCCTTGCGACGATGCCTACTAATTACCACGTTAACTAGTTGTAGTGACGAGTCAAAGTTTCGGTCAATAATGCGATAAATGCGCATTATCTGGCGGAACTATTTCCGGTATCAAAACACTTTGTTTTGATATCAAAATATTTTTTTAAAAACTTAGGTTGGACATGTTTTAGCATGTCTAACTCGTCACTTATAATTAATGCTTATTTAGGGTCGTAAGTCAAGCGGTCTTGACAACCGCTTAGGCTTTTGAACTCGACCCGTTTGGCCGATCATTAGAATCCGACCAAGAATATTTTGTGGCAATAGTTGTATAGGGAATAACCTTCAGGGGTTGTACCTTATGGTTACTTCATTTAAGTAGTTGTATGATATGTAGTTTATATGCCTTAGGAAAATGACAAAAATGCCCTTTTTGCGCATAAATTCAATCTAAGCATATGTAACCTAAATTTTGACACTTAAACTGATTGTGCAACACTATTAAACATGTTTATTCATAGGACTAGTTAGACCATCCGAATGCGCTTTTGCGCAAACAACACGTTAAAGTAGCTTAAACTACCTTAACGAGTCGAAACGGGTCATAAGCACTTAGGATTGCTTTCAAATCAGAATGTAGGCTTAGTTAAACCATATCATATGAGTTCCAACACTCATTTGGTTTACAAGACCTCATTTTATCCGATCTCTCGATTTAGGTTCCGATTTATTAACATAGTGATTCCATACTAGGTGCCACTTGATTCCTTGACTTTCTGAGCTTTGTTAGTTCACTAGATCAAGGATACTTGCAATCTCAAGTGAGTACATAATCCTCCTCTTTTACGTTTTCAAATGTTTTGGGGTGAAACATATTTTGCCTATGATTACTTTCGTGTTTTCATGACATATTACATGCTTTGATTACTAGTACTTATACTACACGACTTTTATTGCATTTGATTTACATGTTGATTTGCATAATTAACACATTGGTTTTTCAAAGACATTTTTGCTATGTATGTTGACCTAGCATACTAGTACATGGTTTTCAAAGACATTTTCAAAGACATTTTCAAAACATTTTCAAGACATGCTTATAATTGTTATTTGACATTTTGGTGCGTTGGACTCGACTTGATACATTAATTAACATAGATCACACCGACCGGTAGTATGTAATGGTACCATAGGATTGACAATCCTGTTCCCGCTTTCTAGGTTTGTTTCGAAGTGACCTTAGGGAATGACAGAATCCGATAACCCTTGACCGGATAGGGGTTTATCCGACAGTTAACAAGGCTTGAATGTATTCGCCAACAACCTATAATATATGTCTTAACAATAAAGGCAAATGGTTTATAAAACTCGACATTGGTTTACTCGACATTGGTTTACTTGACATTGTTTACTCGACAATTGGTTTACTCGACATTGTTTACATGACATTTATTTACTCGATATTTGATTATTGGTTTATGGTGAGTGATTTAAAAACGTGACGCATGTAATGTGATAAAAGCATGGTTGATACGCCGATGGTACTTACTATATATAAGTGCTTTTATTACCTTACATATCGTGGCGTTACCGAAATCATTTTAAACAAAATACAAGACATGACTTATTACACAAGACAAAAACTTACTTTTGGTTATCTATTTAACCATATATTATTTCTTTTATATCATATTGATTTCTCATATGGTTTTTATAAAAGAAACTTTTTATGGTTCATGGCAACTTTTGTATTACTTTAAACTTTTCTTAAACTATTCAAAGCCATGAAGCATCAACACAAAACCTATGCTACTCACAGGCATTTTTATGCTGACGTACTTATTTTCACATATGTTTCAGGTGCAAATGTTTGATGTCAAGCTAGCTACACTTAGGGCGGACTGGGCCTTAGTGACTATAAAATCTGAATAATAGCTTAACTTTTGTTGTATTTCCGTTTTTGTCCAAGACAATGTAAACAATATTAATTAATGAAACTCAACTTATGTGCCATGGTTATTGAAACAATAATTCTGTTACGACACTCCGCGACGTTTCCGTCGCAGTTTGTTGTTTTACGCGGTCGGGGTATGACAGAAAGATTGGTATCAGAGCCAATGGTTATAGGGAATTAGGTTGTTTGTAATGCTTTGATCTAGTCTATAACCTTTCTAGGACCCCAGCGCGAGTTTACTTGCGTTTAGAATTTAAAACAATACCATCACCTATCCTTAGGTGACTACCAAAAACAAATCCACAAATTTCAATTCGGTTTTGAAAATAATCATCTATTCTTAGATGATTTGTTTTTTGCGATTAAGCCTTTGAAGTTTTCGAAATCTCGTCAAAGTTTGGGTCTTATTAATGTGAACTCGTGCAATCTGGAAGGGTGGATGCCTGTAGCCTGAGTTTTCTGTCTAAGGCTAGAGTGTTCGTACAAATCTGCATTATCGGACCAGTCACTCTTACCTGGGAACTCTTGGGGTGAGTGTCCACTTATAAGCTAAAGCATGTCTTCGCTGTAGGAACGTCCACGAACAGCACGGGAACCTAAATTTGTTATCTAATGTCCAATTAGGCGGAAACTAATGACATGTTATTCATATAACACGAATTACTCATTTAAACGTTGTTTTCATTGATCTAAAGTCATATACATTCGAGATCCAGATCCGACAGAGCTTTGCCGTCTCTGTGCCAAAATCTCTAAAGTTACAAATGAAAACACCAAGGCACCTATTCATAGACTTGCAAGTTCGCTCATGGAGACATCAAGTTCGCCCGAAGATATAGCATGTTCGGCCGAACATAGTATGAAGTTTGCCCGAACTTGACTTCTCAAGTTCCTTCTCAAGGGAACTTGCTTACAAACTCACTTAAATACTCCTCGTTTCTCACAGATTAAGCCCTATTCACTCAGACTCGATACATAATGACATTCATGACTAACGCAACATACATATGCACCAACAGACTCCCTCTTGGATGTTGCCGTAGTCATCTTGATGTAGACATCCTTTTTGATAGATGCACCAACAGACTCCCCCAGACATCCCCTCTTTGGATATTGTCGTAGTCATCCATGACATTTAAAATCTTCTGAGTCTTCCGATCTTTTTAGTTCTTGAATAAACTTTAACATATTGATCTTCAATCTCCATCTTTTTCTTCAAATTTATCTTGATAAAACTTTTAAGTTCCAAGCTCCTCCTTTGCTGTGAGCTATGCTCCCCCTTGCTTTAAGCTTTACTTTAGTCACGTTTCATCCTGCTCTCCCTAAAACTTTACTTCCTATTTCAAAGTACTTGGGAATTCAAATAACCATTTCAGATTTTAACTTTGAAATTTTGTACCACATGAATTTCATACCACCTGTACAAACCTTGTACTTCAAATTTTAATCTTCATTTTTTAGTTATCTCAAGTTCAAATTAATAACCTTGAAACATTTTACGTTTAAAACCTTCAATTTTCACATTTTTATCATTTGATTTGTGAAAATCCACTTAGTTGATCAAGTCCAAGTTAATGACCTTGATTAACCAAATATGTCAACCAAGTCCAAGTTAATGACCTTGGCTAAACCTGTTGTGAACACCTAATGTTTTTGTCAATTTTAAAATTTCAAATTAATGAACTTTTTCTTACCAGACTTCGATGATCCGTTCTCTGACATTGGCTCGTTGAAAATCTTTTTGGATTTAAAAAGCAAGTAAAATATTTACAAAACCTTTAACAAGTAAAGTAAACTATGTACAAACATATTTACAGACATATTTTTGTGAATTCGTGTCTAAGGATCATATCGGTTTTGTTGAGACATATCACCAATACCGTTGACCTTTAAATGACTTTCAGTTTTAAACTCGTTTACCTAGATTGTCAATATGTTTGTCCACTTAAACTTCACTACGCTTCTCAATTGTTTCAAGATATGTTAAGTAAGAATTATGAAACTTGACTTAACTATGGTTCCCACCTCTTGAATATACTCCCGAATCCAGATTCCCTAGATTTCATTTTACAGGTGAGTATAATGTAATTGATATCTGTATTTGGGTTATGCGAGGCCTTGAGAGCTTAGGTTAGTACTACTGTACAATCAAAGAGATGAAAGCTCGTCTTTCAGGAGTGTTCCACTTAAGGAATCTTTTCAGCATTGCAAATGATTAGATCTTTCTATTTTTTTAAGTTTGCATGCTATTTGGGGGTTTTAGCAAAAGCATTATAGAAGTTCTAGTCTATTGCTTCTGCAAAATTAGAAGAACTTGTATAATACCCCAGATATCAACTATCTATAAAGACCTCGTATCTCATAATCAGGCAACCCTTCAATCGAAATTTCGGAGTACTAACTCCATATATCCAAGATGTGTTAACCACGAGATTAAGCAGTTGTAAAATTTAGTTTATCCCAGAAACAATCTACTGAACGTGTAAAGCCTATCGACACATCCACAGTAAAACTTGTTTATCACTTTTAAACTTTACAAATATTTAGCATACCGTGATAGTCCACTGATGTACTGTCATTTCTTTTTGACAACAAATTCTTTTTGTCTTTTCTATGTTTTTGTATTTTTTTTAATTTTCAATGTTTTTGAATTTTCAACTTTTTCATATGTTTTTTGATTTTTCAACAATTTTTAAAATTTTCTTACTCCCCCTAAAATTAAAAACATATTTTTGGATTTTAGATTTAAAGAAATTCTTCTAAAAATATAACAAACCAATACGGATCCTGTGACCTCGTCGTCCGATCCTTTTTCTCAAACCTTTATCTGCAATTGTTTAACAAACAATCAATAGACTCATTTACCACTTGTAAAAGCAGTTTGAACATGTAAGAACTTTGAAATCAGTTTTTTTGTTCAACGGTGTGGATTTTCATAATTTTGACTTTTCAAAACTTTCCTTTTTAACAACCACTTGTAATTTCAAAAACTTTTCTTCTTAACTACTCCCCCTCAAAATGACAAAGATATGACATTTCTGGATAAGTTAAAACAAATTGAAGCTTCCTTAATCCTGAATCATCTCTGATAAAGTGGATCTAGGAACTCCTGCACACGAAAGTAACTACTTGAAAAAAGAAACCCAAACCTTTTTGGTTTTGGGTTTAACATGATAAGCATCATAAACACTTTCAAAGTCATCATCATATTCAAAATCATCATCAAACATATCGTCTGATGTCGATTCTGAAAACGTTTTGACTTTTTCTTTCGTTGTCTGTTTGAATACTGATTCAGTTGATTTGACATTTTCAGTTTTATCAGCAACATACTTTTCTTTCTCAGGAGACTTCTTTTTTGCCACCCAAGATTGTGACATGTATCTTGCTTTCTTGACATAAAACCGTTTTTGTTTACCTTTGAAGTTTCTCCTTTTTCAAAAACAGAATTTTTAAACTTTGATTCATTTTTGGGTTTTATTTCAGAAATAGATTCATTTTTTGGGTTCACAATCTCTGGTTGCTTTTGTTTTTCATCTTTTGAAACATTTTTTCTTCGTGAAACAAAGGCTTTAGATTTAGACACTTTCGAGTAATATGACCAATCGTATTGCACTTGAAGCAAGTTCGACT
This sequence comes from Scalesia atractyloides, assembly GCA_947069175.1. Lineage (NCBI taxonomy): Eukaryota > Viridiplantae > Streptophyta > Magnoliopsida > Asterales > Asteraceae > Scalesia > Scalesia atractyloides. The sequence continues at coordinate 40,024,660 of CAMTDV010000030.1, forward strand.
ATCAGAAGCATGTCCACTAGTGGGTTTTACTCCACTTGTGGATTTGATCTTAGCCTTGTCCCGATGTTCTTTCTCTTTCTTGAATTTAGCATTCGATTGCTTACCGAGCATACCTTCTTCTTGAATCGTATTTATTCCGTATACAAACTTTATGCTTTTACCTTTGCATTCTTGGAACGCTGACTTTGGTTTCTTCGGTTCTTCCTCTTCAATCTCAAAACCCAATCCTGCTCTCCACTTCTCAGGAAAATCCCCACTAACCTTTCGGTTGTTATTAAAGTTCCTTTTGGGTTTAGAATAAAATTTCTTTTGATTTTTATTAAGATCATCTGACGAAACTTCTACATGTTTGAAAAATTTATCAAGTTGATTTTCTTTCACGTTACAAATCGGGAAGCTATCATCGAAGTATAATCTATCAGAATCCTTAACTTTGTACATGACAACGTTAGTATCATCACTTAGATCATTTTCAGATGCTATATCGTCATTTTCTGACTGTGACTCAGAACTGTTATCGTCAGAATCATTTCCCAAAACTTTCTTTACCACATTATCTATCACTGGTTTAATGTCATCATTTGATTTCGTAAAGTCTACTTCAATGTTCTCAGGCAATTGATTTTTCAATTCAGATAAAAGTAGTATATGAAATGCCTTTTTAACTTCATCATCCTTTTTGCAAGAATAATTTTCAAGGAATGGTGAAGGAACACTTCGGTATTCTTTACGCTTTGGTTTACAGTCATTTTCCTCGGATTTGATCGTAGGAAGAATGTGACCAACGACATAAGCATTTGAGGTGTAGCTTTTCAAAAACTGTCTTACACGTTCTATTTCAATTTTTATGTCATGAAGCTCATGTTTTGTTTCAGCAATAGTGTTGATATGCATGTTAATTTCTTTTTGTTTATCAATCATTGTTGCTTTTAATATTTTTTCATTAGCAGCAATTTCAAGATTAGCTTTTTCGATATTTTTATATTTGCCTTGTATTTTGTCATAAGCTTCTTTCATGTTTCTGTAATCATAAAGAAAAGTTTGATTCTGTTCAGTTAATTCTCTTATGACTTTGACCTTATCAAGGCATGGTTCACAAGGACTTGTGCACTTTGTGCAAGGTTTTTCAACCTCCAAAACTTTCACAACTTCCTTTTCAGACATTCTTACCTCAATTTTTACCTTTTCGGTCTCTGCTTTCAAAGCTTCTTGTTTTTGCATCTCAACATAAGCTATTCCTTCTTCCTCTGTTTTTAGTATGTATCTTTCCAGAACTGCATCCTCCAGGACAGCTTCTTCCCCAGCCCTCTTCATTAATGCTTCTTGAATAGCATTTTCGATAGCAGCTTCCACAAATGATGTCTCAGATTCATTCACAACCTCTGCCATCATAGCAACACCAGTCTTCTTTCTGATGTATTTGTTCCAATCGAAACCATCATCTTCATGATTGGAAACAAGAGCTTGTTCGGCTTTCTTTGCTGATTTATCTTCAACTTCAACTTGCGTTCTATTCGGATATGGCTTATATTGAAGAGCTTTCTTGTAGTATTCATTGTTGCTTCCGAAAGGATTTTGGTTTCCACTAGCTTCTTGATTACTGCATTCGCGTTTGAAGTGTCCTTTTTGTCGACATATAAAGCATGTGACTTTTTACTGGTCAAATCCAAGCTTGTTGCTTGAATTACCAATATCTCTCCCGGTAAGTGCTACAAACTTTGTAACACTTCTGATAATGGACGCAAGGCTCCATTTGATATCCATCAGCTCCAATTCTTCTTCATCTACCTGATCATAATCTTCTGTTGTCATTTCTGGATTATCGATCTTTCCAGCAACAAGGCTTTCATATGATTCGAGAACGGTAGCGAGAAGTGCTATGTGTTGTTTAGCCACCTTTTCTGGAAATACATTCTTCAGATCAACTGCTACGCTACACTGGAAAACATTTGAATCAGAACTAGCTTGACTTGTCTGATTTTGGAATGAAGAGCTTGAACTAGTACTAGAATATCCAGCATAGGGAGAACTTTGATTTGGAGAAGAATTTGTATTTGCACTAATGCTGTTTGAATTTTCGGGGTTTGAATTGGAGTATCTTGAATACCTCCTTTGTAATAAACACTGACATCTTGAACAACATTAGCGTTCTTTGACTTTGCAATCTTCATCAATTCCATTTCATGACCTTCTAATTTCTCGATGAAAGATGACAACTTGAAGTGTCTCTAGGATGGACTATTTTTCAGAATCGTTAAGTATGTCATCCATTCTCCTTCTAGAAGTGCATCGGCCAACTTTTTGATTTGCTCTTTGGTAGATCTTGTGATGTCATGTCTTCGCATCGGGACCATGAGGTGACAGTATCTATCGATCATTTGCTTCATAGTTTCACCTTTAATCATCGTAAAGATCTCGAATTCTTTCTTGATTAAGGCCTTCTTGCTCTTGATCATTTCATCACTTCCTTTGAATTTGTCACAGAGAGAGTGCCATAATTCTTGAGAAGTATCAAACTCTGGCAATAATATCAAAATATCTTCCTTTACTGATTGTTGAATCAAGCTAATCATCTTTTTCTCAGCGACATACTGTGCTTTGTCGTCTAGTGAAAACTTGTTCAACGGAAGATCTTGATCATGCTCATCTTTTGTCCATTTGTAGCCATCCTCAACTGCAACCCAGTTGTCGAATTGATTCGCTTGTATCCAATTCACAAACTTTTCTTTCCATCCTTCAAATTCGTCTATACTCATTAGCTTCGGCGGTTTCTGAGTAGTACCCATTTCATTGTCGATATTTAACAGGTTCGCCACAATAGTATTTACTTTTGATAAAGAAGCCATTTGTGAAACAAACATGTTGTGGAAATCTTCCATTTTGGCTTATCTGTGAATTTGATTAAGAACACTTGACAATTGATTAGTAACAAGCAATTTTAGTAAAAACTGACGTTTTAATCGACAATCGGTAAGTTAAAAACGTTTAAAATTTTTCCAAAAACAATTTTTACCCGATTATATTTTTAAATCGTCTCATCGATACGATTCTAACGATACATAAAGTTCGTGATGTTTTTCGCAATTTTCATGCCTTTTTTTATTATTTTATTTTTTTTATTTTTTATTTTTTAGGAACCTTAGACAAGTTCGGGCGAACTTGTCAAAGACTTATCAAGTTCGGTTGAACTTGATGTGGGGTTTGATAAAAATCACACTTGTAGAGCGGACTTGTGAATATTTTCAAGAAACATGTAAGTTCGGTCGAACTTATGTAATATTTCAAAAACTTTATCAAGTTCGGGTGAACTTGTAAAAGGATATCAATGAAACTTGATCAAGTTCGGGCGAACTTATCAAAAATTCTTGAAAAATCTGTCAAGTTCGGTCGAACTTGATTAAAATCAGTGAAATTTTAATCAAGTTTGGTCGAACTTGAAGTTAAGTTCGGCTGAATCTTGTTTTCAAAACATGGTTTTTGCAACTTTTTGGTATCAATTCGATTGAATTTGATGTCCAAACTCTCAGGGTTTACCACAAGTGTGTTTTACATAACATATTAAAAAATCACCTATTTTTTACCATGAAATCATCAAGTATGTGAAAATGTTAAGAAAAAAATAGAATGGAGTAGAATAAGAGAGATTCTTGTCTTGATTCCAGCAAATTTAGGTATCCAGGCTCTGATACCACTTGTAGGAACGTCCACGAACAGCACGGGAACCTAAATTTGTTATCTAATGTCCAATTAGGCGGAAACTAATGACATGTTAATCAAATGACAAGAATTACTCATTTAAACGTTGTTTTTATTGATCTAAAGTCATATACATTCGAGAGCAGATCCGACAGAGCTTCGCCGTCTCTGTGCCAATATCTCTGAAGTTACAAATGAAAACACCAAGGCACCTATTTATAGACTTGCAAGTTCGCTCATGGAGATATCATGTTCGCCCGAAGATATAGCATGTTCGGCCGAACATAGTATGAAGTTCGCCCGAACTTGACCTAGTCAAGTTCGGCCAAAGTTGACTTCTCAGGTTCCTTCTCAAGCGAACTTGCTTACAAACTCACTTAAATACGCCTCGTTTCTCACAGATTAAGCCCTATTCACTCAGACTCGATACATAATGACATTCATGACGAAGGCAACAGACATATGCACCAACATTCGCGATACATTATAAAGACCCATTTACTTTGCTTAGTCATCGTGTGTCGTTTGTTTGTTTTGAATGAAAGAACAAATGACCACCATCCTTATATTTGTCGATATTTTATCATCTCGTCTTGAGTATCCAACATTCATCTCACTCGTTTCCTTTCATGTTTACTCTCTTCTAGAATGACTCCTCGACGAGATCCAAACGCAAATCCGGACGCCGCCATGGCAGCTATGATAGCTCAGCAGATTGCTGCTGTACTACCGAATCTTGTAACTCAAATGAACCAAGCCAACAATAACAATAATGCACCTGCTTCGTGCAGCTTTAAAACAGTTTAACTCGGCTAAACCGCTCAAGTTTAGTGGTTCTGAGGGAGCAACTGTGCTCCTACAGTGGTTTGAGAGTCTCGAGAACACTTTTTGTCATGTGCAATGTCCGAGTGAGCGAAAGGTCGACTTAGCTTCAAGCGTGTTTGAAAAGGGAGCGTTAACATGGTGGAACGGAGTGATGAGAGACAGGGGTGCTGACATTGCTACTGGTTAGACTTGGGAGGAAAGGGCCTTAAAGATGAAAGAGTTTTGCCCCGACATGAAAAGAGGGCACTTGAAAATGAGTTCCATGACCTGAAGCAAGATAGTGGTGAGCACCGTGCGTATACTGACAGGTATGAGGAGTTGAGCTTGTTGTGCCCTGAGATGGTGATGCCTTTGGATAAGGCAATCGAGAAATACATAGATGGTCTTCTGGACCCGGTTCAGGATATTGTCACCGGCAGCAACCCCACTATTGTCAGGTAAGCCATTGAGCTATCTGCGACACTGACTGAATCGCAGATCAAAAAGGGTAAGCTCCACCGGAAGGGTGATAAGAGATCGTCTGAGAAGTCTGAGAAACCAAAGGGTAAGAAAGCTGAGTCTTCAAAGAAATTGAGGAAGCGCAAGGCTTCTAAGAAATTTGCTGTCACTACTCAACCTAACCAAGCCACTCCAAACCTGCCTGTTCAGCCTCCGGCAAAGAAACAATATACCGGCACTACACCTTTGTGCAACCGGTGCAACATTCATCCCCAGCCTCATCTTCCATGCCATATTTGTATAAACTGTGGTAGATCTGGTCATTTGGCAAATGTTTGTCGCTCGCCTCCTAACCCGAACAATGTCGCTCAAAACCATGTTCAACAGCCAGCCAATCCTGCACGACCACATTACCCACAAGGATCTTGCTACAACTGTGGGGATCTTCCCCACTACAGAAACAATTGCCCGAGGTTGGCAAATGCGAACCAGGCTCATGGACGAGCTTTCATCATTAATGCGAACGAGGCACGGGCAGATAACGAGGTGGTGAATGGTACGTTCTTTGTTAACAACCAACCTGCTTCTGTTCTTTTTTATTCGGGTGCCGATAGAAGTTTCGTATCCCTAGCTTTCGAACCTTTGCTTTCCATGCCTAGAACTAAACGAGGAAAGCCCTTGACAGTCGAAATAGCTAGTGGCGAACCCTTAAACTTGATTCTGCATCCGTAATTGCCAAATGAGCCTTAATAACCATCTTTTTCCTATTAACCTCATGCCTATGCAACTTGGGAGTTTTGACATTATAGTGGGAATGGATTGGTTAACCAAACATCATGCTAAGGTGGTTTGCTTCAATAAGATTGTTCGTATACCTCTCCCGTCTAGTGAAATTTTGGAAGTTCGAGGAGAAAAGCCCGCTAGTAGCATTAAACTCATGTCTTGTGCCGAAGCCCACAAATACCTACGAAAGAATTATGTTGCATTCCTGGCACATATCGTAAAGGAGAAAGGTAAGGGCAAGACTATTCAAGATATCCCTGTTGTTCGGGATTATCCTGAGGTGTTTCCTGAGGGCTACCTGGTTTACCTCCTGCTCGTCAAGTTGAGTTCCGTATAGACCTTGTACCTAGTGCCAACCTGATAGCCAAATCTCCCTATCGTCTTGTACCGTCTGAGATGCAAGAGTTATCGAAACAGCTTCAGGAACTTTCTGACAAAGGATTTATCCATCCGAGTTTTTCACCTTGGGGTGCTCCAGTTTTATTTATGAAAAAGAAAGACGGATCTTTTCGCATGTGTATCGATTACCGTGATCTTAACAAACTCATAATCAAGAAACGATATCCCCTACCTCGCATTGATGATCTTTTTGACCAACTACAGGGTGCTACTTGCTTTTCGAAAATTGACTTACGTTCTAGGTATCATCAGCTTCGTGTACTCGAGGAAGATTTTCCCAAGACAGTTTTCCAAACTCGTTACGGTCATTATGAGTTCACTGTTATGCCCTTTGGTTTAACCAATGCTCTTGCTGTCTTCATGGACTTGATGAATAGGGTTTGTAAGCCTTATTTAGACAAGTTCATCATTGTTTTCATTGATGACATCTTGATTTATTCCAAGAAACGAGCCGATCATGAACAACACCTTCGTTTAACAATGGAACTTCTAAAGAAAGAACAACTTTACGCCAAATTCTCCAAGTGGTGAATTTTGGCTTAAGGAAGTTCAGTTTTGGGACATATTGTCAACGAACAAGGTATTCATGTGGATCCCGCAAAGATCAGTGCAATCAGGGATTGGAATAGACCTTCTACTCCTACTGAAGTTCGTTCATTCTTGGGTCTACACGGGTTATTACCGCCGTTCATTGCTAACTTCTCCAAGATTGTGGTTCCCCTCACTGCTTTAACTCAAAAGAATAAACCTTTTGAGTGGGGACCCAAACAGGAAGAAGCTTTCCAGACATTGAAACAAAAGCTTTGTGATGCTCCTATTCTATCTTTACCCAGGGGCAACGACGACTTCGTTGTTTACTGTGATGTGTCTAACTTAGGTCTCGGCTGTGTTCTAATGCAAAGAGACAAAGTTATAGCCTATGCATCAAGGCAGCTGAAGGTTCACGAAAAGAACTACACCACTCATGATCCTTAGTTAGGTGCTGTTGTGTTTGCTCTTAAGATTTGGAGGCATTACCTATACGGTACGAAATGTGTGATTTTCACGGACCACAAAAGTCTTTAGCACATCTTCAATCAGAAAGAACTTAATATGAGACAACGACGTTGGGTCGAGCTTCTGAATGAATATGACTGCGAAATTCGTTACCATCCTGGTAAAGCGAATGTCGTAGTTGATGCTCTTAGTCGTAAAGAACGTGTCAAGCTTCATTGTATTCAAGTTCAATCTGATATCTAGACACGCATTCTTAAAGTCAACGTACTTGTGTTACGCAAGGCATGACGGGTAATGAAATACCATATCATCTTGAGCTTCATCTCGAAGCGAAAGACAATGAGTTGCTTTATTATCTGAACCGTTTGTGGGTTCCAAGTCAAGGCAATCTCCACACCTTAATAATGGATGAAGCTTATAAATCTCGTTACTCAATTCATCCTGGTGTAGATAAAATGTATAAGGATCTTCGTACTCAGTATTGGTGGTCGGGTATGAAGAAAGACATAGCTTTATACGTTTCTAAGTACCTTACTTATCTTAAGGTAAAACCAGAACATCAGTGTCCTTCTGGTTTACTTGAACAACCAGAGATTCCGGTCTTGAAATGGGAAAGCATTGCCATGGATCTCATTACCAAATTACCGCGTACACCTAGAGGACATGATGCCATTTGGGTAGTCGTTGATCGACTAACAAAGTCAGCACATTTTATAGCCATTCGTGAAGATTTTTCTACTTACAAACTCGCCAAAATCTATGTGGATGAAATAGTATCTCGTCATGGTGTTCCTTTGGACATAATATCTGACCGCAATACTCGATTCTCATCTCACTTTTGGAGAACCATGCAATCTGCCATGGGAACCAAGCTTAATTTGAGCACTGCTTATCATCCTCAAACGGATGGACAATCTGAAAGGACGATCCAGACATTGGAGGATATGCTAAGAGCCTGTGTGATTGACTTTGGTGGTAGTTGGGATTTGCATTTACCATTAATCGAGTTCTCCTACAACAACAGTTATCACTCCAACATTGATATGACACCTTTTGAAGCTCTTTATGGTCGAAAATGTCATTCACCTGTCTGTTGGAATGAGATTGGTGAATCTCGATTCACTGGACCTGAACTTATTCAAGACACAACGGACAAAGTCAAGTTAATTCGCGAAAACCTTCTAACAGCTAGAAGCTATTAAAAGAGTTACACGGATAAACGACGGAAGCCCTTGGAATTCCAAGTCGGTGATCACGTCCTACTCAAGGTATCCCCTTGGGAGGGAGTGATTAGATTTGGGAAGAAAGTAAAACTTGCGCCACGTTATGTTGGACCATTTAAGATCGTTGAGAGAATCAGAAAAGTGGCCTACAAACTTGAGCTACCTCCACAACTTGGGAACGTTCATCCAACATTCCACGTATCCAATTTAAAAAAGTTTTCGACTGATGAAAACCTCCACATCCCTCTTGATGAAATCCGTGTTGATAACACGATGCATTTTGTAGAGAAATCCATGGAAATATTGGAACGTGAAGTCAAGAGGTTAAAGCGCAGACGTATACCGATTGTTAAAGTTCGCTGGGAATCCAAACGTGGCCCAGAGTTTACTTGGGAATGAGAGGACCAAATGAAGGCGAAATATCCGCATCTTTTTTTCACCAGTTTCCTCAAGCTAAATTTCGGGACGAAATTTCCTGAAGTAGGGAGACTATGAAATATGTGCTTTATAATCTCTGTATTGTATCCGACAATATTATATCAATAAAATTTTGTGTTACATTTTATGATTTATGTATATTTTCTTATGACATTTGTATATTTTTAATCGTTGTTCAAATCCGATCCTTTAAACATTTTCCAGATGTGAAATCGCAAACCGTTACGTAAATTTAATCAGTTTAACGGAACATATGCTCCGGGACAAGGCAATAAGTTGAACATACCTTAAACAACCCTAACATCTCTTAGAAATAAGTTTTGAAGGGTTCGGTATGCCAAAAACATGTTTATTAAGCTATAGGGGCTATTTTGCAAAATCTGCGAAACTATGCCAATTCGCGTATTTCGCTATCCGGAACATGTAAGGACATACAAATTTTTGTAATCACTAAAATATCATATTTTAGTGATTGGAATTCAAAAATACCTTTCGATTCGCAATTTGAATCGTTTTCGCGTTCGTTGCAACTTTCGTCGTAATTAACCGAAAACCGCAACCGTACGACCGAACGAACTGACACCTGGGACATTTTTGAACATATTTCATGGTCCCTGTGCTTTCTCATCCTTATGAAGCTTGGAAAGTTGGTTAATGGGGGTTAAACGCGTCGAAAAACAAGTTTAAAGGCTATAGGGACCAAAATAGCAACTTTTGCAAACTTCAGCCCCTGCATAAGGCTTACGGACCGTAAGCCATGGGCCATATGGTCCGTAAGGCATGCCCAGAACCAGAATTTGGCAGCCCCTTGTTTTTATTCTTGGAGGCCAAGTTGTGTGATCACCAAGGCTTTAATTCCTAGCCTAACAAGTGTACGGTGTAGATTGTTCCATGTTCACCACACAAAACACTTGGCATGATTCAATGGTTCCAGAATTCCTATAAATACCCATGATCATCTTCATTCCAATTTGCTCATTTTCTTTCAATCTTCATCTTTGCTCTAAATTGGAGGCTACCATTATTGTGGAGGCTTCCTACTGAGCATTCTTGGATCCTAGAACACAAGTAGTGTTCTATCTTTATCTCTTTAGTTGTTTTAGCTATTTCAAGCTAAAAGTCATATAATGTTTGACTTTCGTCTTTGACCATGAATTGGTCAAGACAAAGTTCATTTGAGCTTTGCTACGTGATCGTAGTCATGATGGTTATAGTCCTTCGACGATACCTACTGATTACCACGTTAACTAGTTGTAGTGAGGAGTCAAAGTTTCGGTCCATAATGCGATAAATGCGCATTATCCGATGGAACTATTTTCGGGTATCAAAACACTTTGTTTTGATATCAAAACATTTTTTTAAAAACTTAGGTTAGACATGTTTTAGCATGTCAAACTCGTCACTTCTAGTTTAGTGCTTATTTAGGGCCATAAGTCAAGCGGTCTTGACAACCGCTTAGACTTTCGAACTCGACCCGTTTGGCCGATCATTAGAATACGACCAGACATATTTTGTGGCCATAGTTGTATAGGGAATAACCTTCAGGGGTTATACCTTATGGTTACTTCGTTTAAGTAGTTGTATGATATGTAGTTTATATGTCTTAGGAAATGACCAAAATGCCCTTTTTGCGCATAAATTCAATCTAAGCATATGTAACCTAAATTTTGACACTTAAACTGATTGTGCAACATTATTAAACATGTTTAGGCATATAAGACTTATCATAGGACTAGTTAGACCATCCGAACGCGCTTTTGCGCAAACAACACGTTAAAGTAGCTTAAACTACCTTAACGAATAGTAACGGGTCATAAGCACTTAGGATTGCTTTCAAATCAGAATGTAGGCTTAGTTAAATCATATCATATGAGTTCCAACACTCATTTGGTTTACAAGACCTCATTTTATCCGATCTCCCGATTTATGTTCCGATTTATTAACAAAGTGATTCCATACTAGGTGCCACTTGATTTCTTGACTTTCCGAACTTTGTTAGTTCACTAGATCAAGGATACTTGCAATCTCAAGTGAGTACATAGTCCCCCTCTTTTACGTTTTCAAATGTTTTGGGGTGAAACATATTGTGCCTATGGTTACTTTCGTGTTTTCATGACATATTACATGCTTTGATTACTAGTACATATACTACACGACTTTTATTGTATTTGATTTACATGTTGATTTGCATAATTAACACATTGGTTTTTGAAAGACATTTTTTCTATGTATGTTGACCTAGCATACGAGTACATGGTTTTCAAAGACATTTTCAAAACATTTTCAAGACATGCTTATAATTGTTATTTGACATTTTGGTGCGTTGAACTCGACAATGATACATTCATTAACATTGATCACACCGACCGGTAGTATGTAATGGTACCATATGATTGACAATCCGGTTCCCGCTTCCTAGGTTTGTTTGGAAGTGATCTTAGGGAATGACAGAATCCGATGAACATTGATAAACCCTTGACCGGATGGGGGTTTATCTGACAGTCAACGAGGCTTGAATGTATTCGCCAACAACCCAGAATATATGTCTTAACAATAAAGGCAAATGGAATATAAAACTCGACATTGTTCACTCGACATTGGTTTACTCGACATTGGTTTACTTGACATTTTTTACTCGACAATTGGTTTACTCGACATTGTTTACATGACATTTGTTTACTCGACATTGGCTTACTCGACATTGTTACTCGACATTAGTTTACTTGACATTGGTTTACTCGACGTTTTACTTGAAATTGGTTTACTCGACATTGGTTTACTCGACATTTGTTTACATGATATTTTTTACTCGACATTGTTTACATGACATTATTACAAGACATTGTTTACTCGTCATTGTTTACTCGACATTTGATTATTGGTTTATGGTGCGTGATTTAAATAACGTGACATATGTAATGTTATAAAAGCATGGTGGATACGCTGATGGTACTTGCTATATATAAGTGTTTTTATTACCTTCATATCGTGGCGTTACCGAAATCATTTTAAACGAAATACAAGACATTGCTTTTTACACAAGACAAAAACTTACTTTTGGTTATATATTTAACCATACATTATTTCTTTCATATCATATTGATTTCTCATATGGTTTATTAAAAGAAACTTTTTATGGTTCATGGCAACTTTTGTATTACTTTAAACTTTTCTTAAACTAATCAAAGCCATGAAGCATCAACACAAAACCTATGCTACTCACACGCATTTTTATGCTGATGTACTTATTTTCACATATGTTTTAGGTGCAAATATTTGATGTCAAGCTAGCTACATTTAGGGCGGACTAGGCCTTAGTGACTATAAAATCAGAATAATAGCTTAACTTTTATTGTATTTCCGTTTTTTGTCCAAGACAATGTAAACAATATTAATTAATGAAACTCAACTTATGTGCCATGGTTATTGAAACAATAATCACTCCCCGACATTTCCACCGCGGTTTGTTGTTTTACGCAGTCGGGGTGTGACACCTCGCCAAAAGCAAAGGGCACTGGAGAACGAATTTCACGATCTCAAACAGGATAGTGGTGAGCATCGCGCTTATACTAACTGGTACGGGGAGTTAAGTTTGTTATGTCCGACGATGGTGACGCCTTTGGATAAGGCGATTGAAAAGTATATCGATGGTCTACCGGACCGTGTTCAGGACATTTTTACTGGGATCCACCCTTCATCTGTTCGACAAGCCATTGAACTAGCTGCTACTTTGACTAAATCTCAAATCGGGAAAGGTAACCTCCATCGCAAGGGCGATAAGAAATCCTCTTCTAGGTCAACCCAGGAGAAACTAAAGGGAAACAAAGCCGAGCCTTCCAAACGATCGAAGAAGAGTAAGGCTTCTCAAACTATGCTGTGACTACCCAACCCAACCAAGCTCCCCAAAACCAACCTGCTCAACTTCCTGCAAAGAAACCTTATGCGGGAAGTGCACCGCTTTGCAACCAATGTAATGGTCACCGTCAAGTTCAGATACCGTGTCGACATGTACTACCTGTGGAAAACTTGGTCACCTGGCGAATATTTGTCGCTTTAACCCAAACCCAGCTGCACAGAACCAAGTTCAACCACAAGCAAATGCGGCTCGACCTTACTTTCCGCCTGGTTCATGTTTTAATTGTGGCGATATGGGGCACTATAGAAACAACTGCCCAAGGCTAGAAAATGCAAATCTAGCTCGTGGACGAGCTTTTAATATGAACGCCACCGAGGCCCGTGCTGATAACGAAGTCGTTACCGATACGTTCTTTGTTAACAATCACTGCTACTGTTCTTTTCGATTCGGGTGCCGATAAAATTTTGTATCATTATCCTTTGAACCTTTGCTTTCGATGCCTAGAACTAAACTAGGAAAGCCCTTGTCAGTCGAGATAGCCAATGGTGAAGCCCTCGTACTTGATTCTGTCATTCGTAACTGCCAGTTGAACCTTAATAACCATCTTTTTCCTATCGACCTTACACCAATGCAACTCGGAAGTTTCGATGTTATTATAGGAATGGATTGGTTAAACAAGCATCATGCCGAAGTTATTTGTTTTGACAAGATACTTCGAATACCTCTTCCTTCTAGTGAAACCTTAGAGGTTCGTGGAGAGAAACCCGCTAGTAACCTGAAACCCATGGCTAGGGTACAAGCCCAAAAGTACTTACGAAATAATTATGTGGCATTCTTGGCGCATATCGTAGAGGCGAAAGGCAAGAGTAAGAATATTCAAGATATTCCTGTTATCCGAGACTATCCTGAGGTTTTTCCCGAAGATCTACCTGGTTTACCCCCGGTACGTCAAGTTGAGTTTCGTATCGATCTAGTACCTGGAGCCAACCCTATAGCCAAATCTCCTTATCGTCTTGCACCGTCAGAAATGCAAGAGTTATCGAAACAACTACAAGAGTTATCTGACAAATGTTCTAGCTGTCTTCATGGTCTTGATGAATAGGGTTTGTAAGCCTTATTTGGATAAGTTCATCATTGTTTTCATCGACGACATCCTTATTTACTCTAAGTCTCGAGCCGATCATGAACAACATCTTCGTTTGACAATGGAACTTCTGAAGAAAGAACAACTATATGCTAAATTCTCCAAGTGTGAATTTTGGTTGAGAGAAGTTCAGTTCTTGGGTCACATTGTTAATGATAAAGGTATTGATGTGGATCCTTCCAAAATTGTTGCGATTAAGGATTGGAAAACACCTACTACTCCCACAGAAGTTCGCTCATCTCTTGGTCTTGCTGGGTACTATCGATAATTTATTGCAAACTTTTAAAAGATCACGGTTCCCCTCACTGCTTTGACGCAAAAGAATAAGCCTTTTGAGTGGGGACCTAAACAAGAGGAAGCTTTCCAAACATTGAAATAAAAACTCTATGATGCCCCTATTTTGTCTTTACCGATGGCAATGGTGATTTTTTTGGTTTATTGTGACGCGTCAAATTTAGGCCTTGGTTGCGTTCTCATGCAACGTGATAAAGTCATAGCCTACGCGTCGAGACAACTGAAGGTCCACGAGTAGAATTATATAACTCATGATCTTGAGTTGGGTGCTGTTATCTTTGCTCTCAAAATTTGGAGACACTATCTTTATGGCACGAAGTGTGTGGTTTTCACGGACCACAAAAGTCTCCAACACATATTCAATCAGAAGGAGATGAACATGAGGCAACGACGTTGGGTCGAACTCGTAAACGATTATGACTGCGAAATTCGCTACGATCCTGGGCGAATGTTGTGGCTGACGCGCTTAGTGGTAAGGAACTTGTCAAGCTTCATTGTGTTTGAGTTCAATCCGATATCCAAACACGTATTCTTGCAGCCCAATGCACTTGTAACCGAAGGTTTGTTGAAAGGCGAACTACCTCATCAACTCGAACTGCAACTCGAAACAAAAGACGATGGATTATTATACGACATGAACCGTTTGTGGGTTCCGAATCAACACAATCTCCATGCTCTATTTATGGACAAAGCTCATAGGTCTCGTTATTCGATTCATCCTGGTGCTACAAAAATGTACAGGGATCTCCGTACCCAATATTGGTGGTCGGGTATGAAGAATGATATTGCTTTGTATGTCTAAATGCCTTACTTGTTTCAAAGTCAAGGCCGAGCATAACATCCATGTGGTTTGTTGGAACAGCCAGAGATACCGGTTTGGAAATGGGAGAACATTGCAATGGATCTCATTACCAAGCTACCGTGCACATCTAGAGGTCATGATGCAATTTTGGTGATCATCGATCGTCTAACAAAGTCAGCACAATTTATAGCAATTCGTGAGGATTTCTCTGCTGACAAACTTGCCAAAATCTATGTTGATGACATTGTATCTCGTCATGCAGTTCCTTTGAACATCATATCTGACAGAGATGCCCGGTTCTCATCTCATTTCTTGAAGACTATGCAATCTGCAATGGGGACCAAACTCAATCTAAGCAGTGCTTATCATCCTCAAACGGACAGATGGACAATCTGAGAGAACACTGGAGGATATGCTTAGAGCTTGTGTGATCAATTTTGGTGGTAGTTGGGATTCGCATCTACCATTGATCGAATTTTCCTACAACAACAGTTATCATGCCAGCATCAACATGGCGCCTTTCGAAGCTTTATACGGTCGAAAATGTCATTCACCTGTCTGTTGGAATGAAGTTGGAGAGTCGCAGTTTACTGGACCTGAACTCATTCACGACACAACCGAAAAAGTCAAGAAAATTCGCGATAACCTTCTGACAGCTACAAGACGTCAAAAGAGTTATGCGGACAAGCGACGCAAGCCCTTGGAATTCCAAGTTGGTGATCACGTCCTACTCAAGGTATCCCCTTGAAAACGAGTGGTCAGATTTGGGAAGAAAGGAAAACTTTCACCAAGATACATTGGACCATTCAAGATCGTTGAAAGAATCGGAAAGGTGGCCTACGACTTGAGCTACCTCCTAAAATTGGGAATATTCACCCGACTTTCCACGTGTCCAATCTGAAGAAATTTTAGCCGACGCAAATTTTCACATCCCACTCGACGAAATTCACGTTGATGATACAATGCACTTTGTCGAGAAACCTGTGGAGATTCTGAACCGTGAAGTCAAGAAACTTAAGCGAAGATGAATTCCGATAGTCAAAGTTTGATGGGAATCCAATGGTTTCCAAGAGTTTACTTGCGAACGAGAGGATCAAATGAAAGCGAAGTACCCACATTTGTTCTCACGAGTTTCCTCTAATTAAATTTCGGGACGAAATTTCCTGAAGTAGGGGAGACTGTGATATCTGTGGTGATCCGATCATGTAACAATGACGAACAAGATTATCAATGAATGAAATTTTATGTTTTACTTATGAATATTGTTTATTTATTATGTTATTTGCACAAATTCGATTCTTGCGCAATTTCGAACTCCCAAATCGCTTCTATAACGAAACCGTAAAACGATATGCAAACGTAATCCGTTTAACGCGATGTACGCTCCGAAACAATAACACAAGCTAAACATACCTTAAATAACCTTTATATAGCTTAGAAATAAGTTTTGAAGGGTTAGGTATGGCAAAAACACACTTTTATAACTTCAGGGACTATTTTGCAAATTCTGCGAAATTAAGCCTTTTAGCGTATTTCGCTTTCCGGAACATGTACAGACATCCAAAAATTTTAAAATCATTAAAATAATAT
Source organism: Scalesia atractyloides (assembly GCA_947069175.1). Taxonomy (NCBI): domain Eukaryota; kingdom Viridiplantae; phylum Streptophyta; class Magnoliopsida; order Asterales; family Asteraceae; genus Scalesia; species Scalesia atractyloides. The sequence goes on from CAMTDV010000030.1 coordinate 40,041,144, forward strand.
ATTTTGATGATTGGAATGCAAATATATCATTCGTTACGCTTGTACGGTCATGCACGCGATCGTTACGATTTTCGTCGTAATTAACCGAAAACCGCAATCGTACGATCAAACGAACTGACACCAAGAACATTTTTGAGCACATTTCAAGTTACCTATATTTAATTGTCCTTATAAAGCATAAAACTGAGGTTAACGGGTGTTAGAAGTGCCAAAACGTGACAAAAATGGGTGAAGGGGCCTGTTCTACCATTTTCTGAAACTTGTGCCCAGCACCCGTGCTTACGGACCGTAAGCATATGGACCATACGGTCCGTAAGGGAGCTCCAGCACATCAGAAAGGTGGCAGCAGCTGGTTAACTCTTTAGATGACAATGCAAACGAACTTGCCACCCATTCTCCTGCTTCTAACAAGTGTTATCACACTAATCTAATTCAGTAATGACTCATGGACACTTGTCTTGATCATATAACTACAATTCAACTATAAATGCCATGTTCTTCTTCACATTTTGATTTTTACAACACCCACTTTCGCCCTCATCTGCCATAATTTGAAGTTGCAACCACTTTTGGGGCTTTCGCCTGTGATTCCTTGGCTACCTAGTGCAAGTAAGTATTATGATCATGTTTTTTTCAATTCTTTTAGCATAATTGAGCTAAAAATCAAATAGTTTGACTTTCAATTCTGACCATGAATTAATTGAACTTGACAATGTGGTCATAATCATGATGGTTATAGTCCATAGTGATCATGCCTACTGATTTCCACGTTTACTAGTTGTAGTGACGAGTCAAAGTTTTGGTCAATAATGCGTAAAATCCGCATTATATGACGGAACTTTTTCGGGTATCAAAACACTTTGTGCTGATACAAAATCAGTTTTAAACTTAGTTAGACATGTTTAAAATGTCTAACTCGTCACTTTTGTTTTAGTGCTCGTTTAGAGTCGCAAGCCGAGCGGTTTTGACCACCGCTTTGACTTTCGAATCCGAACCGTTTGGTTGATCCTTGAACCCAACCAAATACATATTTGTGACCATGGTTGAATAGGAAATAACCCTCTATGGTTATACCTTATGGTCATATCACTTGATTAGTGTTATGATAATTCGTTGTTATGATATTCAATAATGACCAAAAAAATGCCCTTTTTGCAAATAAATCAACTATAAGCATATGTAACATAAATTTTAACATGTAATCTGATCAAGTAACATTTTCAAACATGTTTAGGCATTAAAGACTATTCATAACACATATCTAACCTCCGAACAAGTATTTACACAAATGACATGTTAAAGTGGCTTAAACTACCTTAACGGGTCATAACGGGTCAAACGCACATAGGAACCTTTCTAACTCAGAGTGTTAAATTTATTAAACCATGTCATATGAGTTCCAAAACTCATTTGGTTTATCAGGTCTCATTCTATCCAAATCCTTCGATTTCAAGTTCCGATATTCACATAGTTATCCGTTTTTAGGACACGCTTGATTTCTCGGATCTTTGAGCTTTGGTTTTCTTTTAATTCAAGATTTCTTTGCAATCCCAAGTGAGTACATAGTTCCCCTCTTTTATGTTTAGCAAATATTTTGGGGTGATCCATATGTGCTAAGTGTTTTTCAAGCTTTTAAAATACAAATACGATGGTTTATATAAACAATATGATTTCAAAACGAACTTGCTAGTGCATTATATTCATAACAAGAATGACATTCATTAACAATGGCCAAGCCGACCAGTAGTAAGTTACGGCGCCTAGGACTGACAATCCCGTTACCAAAATTCCCGGGGTTTGTGGGGAAGTTTGGGAAGCGACTGAAAATGTATTTGAAACAAACCCTTTGGTAATTTGTTATACAATTAAGGGACCCCATGGGTGGTCTCGAACAAGTCAAAAAAGGTTTGAATATATTCATGAAATGACCTAAAGTTTTTCACAACTAAAACAAGGAACGATGAAAGATTGGTTTGTAACAAGGAAAGATGAACGATTGGTTTGTAACAAGGAACGATGAACGATTGTTTTATAACAAGAACAATGAACAATGTGGTTTTCGACAAAGACAATGAACAATGGACGATTGGTTATGATAAGTGATTTAGATAATCGAACGTGTGTAATGTGATAAAAGCATGGTGGATACGCCGTCGGTACTTCCTATATATAAGTGCTTTATCATATTACATACATGGCGTTATTTGCATCACTTGGACAAATGTTTTCAAACAACGACACACAACAATTTTCAATTAAAGATATAAACCATACAAGTTATTTCAAGACAATTTACAACCCGGATTTACAAAATAAATGATTTCGAGTCAAGGTTCATGGCTACTAGTTTTTATAAACTTTTAACCTCATGTTTTAATTGATTACCTATTGCAATATCAAACATTTTAAAACAAGGTTTTCACTTGTGACTCTAGTATATTGAAATATATACAAAGCCATGGACTTGACACACTCATAAAAACTATGTACTCGCCGGCTTTCATGCTGACTCATTTTTACATATGTTTAAGGGAACAATGCTTAATGATTGTCACACCCAAATCGCGTAAAGCAACACGCGGCGGAAATACTTGGGGAGTCACGTTACAAATTGTTTACCACACATGGTTTTAAAGTTTTGTTTTTATTGATATATCAAATTTACAGATAACGGAATTAAAATACAATCAAATTGTCTTCTAAATTTTAGTGTCACTAAGGCATGCGTCCACCCTATGTGTAGTAAGCAGCGACAATCATCATATATGTAAACCTGAAACATATGTGAAAATAGGTACGTCAGCATAAAAATGCCTGTGAGTAACATAGGTTTTGTGATGATGACCCATGGCTTTAGATGTTTTAAGAAAAGAACATATGTTTTCAAAAGTAGCCATGAATCCTTCAACAGTTTAGTATCTAAATACTTTTCTTTTTGATAAAGAGTTTTTGTAATATATGTACGAAACATACTTTTGGTTTTGAAATAACAATATAGGTAGTATATCAAACTATATACCTTAGTTTTGAAATTAGTTGAATTACTAGTATATTAAAATATACTTTTGAAAAGCAAGATTTTAGTAGTATATAAAATATACTTTGGTTTGAGAACAAGTGAATCGGTAGTATATCAAAATATTCTTTGGTAAACAATAGGAGTATCGATAGTATATCAAAATATACTTTTGCTTAAGAACAAGAGCTTCGGTAGTATATCAACTATACTTTGGTAAATAATATCACATTGATAGCATATCAAACTATGCTTTGGAAGTATATCAAAATATACTTAATTGTGATTTAGTAGTATATCAAAATATACTTTGGTTTAGGGAAATCATTAAAAGATAAGTTTTTATGGCTTAGTTAGAAAACCTTTGTAAAACATACATTATGGTCGTTTGGCACATTCAAACCTGAGTATATCAAACTATACTTTGGTGACTATAGATTTACCACAAAGGCAAAATCTATTTGGATTAAACTTGGTTTCTGACATTCCATACAACAGGAATGGGGTGTCAAATCCTATAGCGCTATATCGTACTACCAATCGGCTTGATCATTGTTAATGAATGTATAAAAGAAATACGAACCTACAATAGTCTCACAAACATTGAAAATCATTATTCAAGTCATAGGTAACAGTTTCAAATCGTTAATGGATATAGTACTATGTATACGAAATCATATAGCTTTGAAAACGTGAAAATGGTGAATAGGCACATATGAATCACCCTAAAACATTTGAAAAACGTAAAAGAGGGGACTATGTACTCACTTGGGGTTGCAAAATATCCTTGAATCAAAGATTAAAAAAGCTCAAATGTCCGAGAAGTCAAACGTGTCCTAGAATCGGATAACGATGTAAATATCGGGACCTTAATCGGCGGATCGGATAGAATGAGGTCTTGTAAACCAAATGAGTGTTGGTACTCACATGAAATGGTTTGACAAAGTTACATTCTGATTTGAAAAGATTCCTAAGTGCTTTTGACCCGTTATGACTCGGTATGGTAGTTTACGCTACTTTAACGGATCATTTACGTAAAAACGTGTTCGGATGGTTAGATATGTGTTATGATAAGTCTAATATGCCAAAATAAGTTTAATATAGTTGCAATATTAGTTTATATGTCAAAACATTGGTCACATATGCTTGGTTTTTCGACAGGAGATCTTGGCGGTCTCTCACGTGGCGCATGGGATTCCTAAGTTTCAGAATTGGCAGAACAGGTCCCTGCAGCCTAAAACTTGTTTTCGACGTGTTTTGGCACTTTTAACACCCGTTAACCTCATTTTAAGCTTTATAAGGAAGAAAAGCATAAGGAACTTGAAAAATGCTCGGAAACTTTTTGGATGTCTGTTCGTTCGGTCGTACGGTTGCGGTTTCGGTTAATTACGACGGAAATCGTAACAAACGCGCAAATGACCGTAAATGCGTAACGAATGACATTTTTGCATTCAAATCACTAAAATGCAAGATTTTAATGATTACAAAAAAATTTTGGATGTACGCACACATTCCGGATAAGGATATACGCGAATCGGCATAGTTTCGAAGAATTTGCAAAATAGCCCCTGATCTTGAATAAACTTGTTTTTGCCATACCGAAGCCCTCAAAACTTATTTCTAAGTTATGCAAAGGGTATTTTGAGTATGTTTAGCTTATGTCATTGTTCCGGAGTGTACGTCGCGTTAAACTGATTACGTTTGCATAACAGTTTGCGAATTCACTTCCAGAAGCGATTCAAAAGATCGAAATTGTACAAGGACTGAAATGTGTGAATGTCACATGTAATTATACAATTCCTTGGAATGAAACACAAGATCTCATTGGATTCAAAATTTTTGGGATTGTGCGATGGTTGAAAAGGCAAAGATGTTACAATGATACTGATGCATGCTCACGTAGGAATGGACGCGGACTTTAGTGCCTTAAAATAAGCAAGACAATAACTATATTTTTTTAGTTTGTTTAAAAGTTCTATGACAATATAACAATGTAATCTTATCATAATTCAATAAAACGAAACTTCAAATAACATGTGTTGTTGTAACAATCTGTTAACGTGACTCCCTGACGTTTCCGCCGTGGTTTTTTTTTTTACGCGGTCGGGGTATTACAATAAGACTCCGATTGGAGAAAATGGTTTAGAGAAAGGGGTGATGCAATTGAATGATCAAGAAGGGCCTTATTCGGTAATGAGAAAAAGATGATGAATATCTTACAACTGGCCATTAAAGAAGATTCTTAATGATGTTACAACATGATAATTACGCTCAATCAATATGGAATGCACTCAAGGTTTAATTCCAAAGGAGCACACAGAGCAAACAAAGGCTATTAAAGAAAGAATTTGATATCTTTCATCCATTAAATTGCGAGTCGATGAAAAAGATGATTGAGACGTATTGTCACCTCGTAGTCGTCGAAAGGAAACTGTTGGGGGTTCATGGTAGATAAGCTAGCTGATGCACTACGTGTCAACTTTTCTCAGGATATTGAAAAATGGTCCTGATGATAATAACATATTGACTTTTGCAAAATTTATTGAAAAGCTTGAAGGTCAATAATTGAAATTACAAAAGATGGCAAAGTCCAGAAGTGCACATGTACAACAAGACGCCAATTTGTACTATAAAGGAAGTACTAGTGCAAATAACAATGCCCAAAGGTTCAAATGACTTTCAGCACTAACAACTCATCAAATACTCCAAGCAGTAGTTCCGGATTTACCTCATTCCCGAGCTATGATCCAAATACTCCTAGTACTCCACAATCGTCCTAGAGCTCTAATAACTACAACAGCAGCCAGAAAAACCAAACAAATCGAAATCAGAGGATTCTTCAGTGCAATATAGCTGTCAATTTGGGGTTGGGATGGGGTTGGGCTTTTGGATTTCCAGGCGACACGAAGAAAGTAAGATGCGTGTGCATATGTGTGTGTGAGTAAATTAAGTATTTTTATGTGTGTGAATTGCATCTGCATTATCATAATTTGTATGTGTGATGCCTTAGATGTGTGTGTTGGGTTGTGCATGTTGAGTGTGCATGATCTATGTCATGCACGGTGTGTGTGCATGTTTTTTTGACTTGTGTATGTGACATCTGTAAAATTCAATCTTGTAACAATTTCTGATGAATTTGATGAACAATGAAACTTTGTGTTGTTTACAAATTTGTGTATTTACTTATGACATTTGTGCATTTTCTATATTTGTTCAATTTTTATCTTTCAAACCTTTTCTGGAAGTGTAATCGCAAAACGTAATCAGTTAAACGCAACGTATATTATGGAATAGTGACATAAGCTAAACATACCCTAAATATCCTTTACAAAACTTATAAATAAGTTATGAAGGGTTTGGTATGTCAAAAACAAGCTTATTGGATCACAGGGACTATTTACGACAAACTACGAAAATCTGCCAATTGTCGTAGCGACGCACACTCTGGAACAAGGTTACAAGCTTAGCATACCCTAAATACCCTTTTAATAATTAGAAATAAGTTTTGATAGCTTCGGTACGACAAAATGCTTTTGCAACTTCAGGGGCTATTTTACAAATTCTGCAAAACTATGTTGTTTCGCGTATTGTTAATCCGGAACACGTACACACATCCAAAACTTTTTGTAATCATTAAAATCTTGTATTTTAATGAATGGAATGCAAAAATATCATCCGTTTCGCATTTACGGTCATACACGCGTTCGTTATGATTTTCATCGTAATTAACCGAAAACCGCAACCGTACGACCAAACAAACTGACATCCGTGGCATTTCCGGACATATTTCAAGTTCCTTATGCTTTAGCGTCCTTAGGGAGCTTAAAAATCAGGTTAACGAGTGTTAGAAGTGCAAAAACGTGTCGAAAAGAGTGCAGGGGCCAGTTCTGCCAATTTGTGAAACTATCTGCCAGCTAAAGGGCTTACGAACTGTAAGCCCAAAGCCCTTACGGTCCGTAAGGACCCTCCAGCACAGCAGAAACTTGGCAGTTCCTTGTTTATTCCTTGGACACCAAGCAAAACGATTTTATTAGGACCCTCCTAAGATCATGACAACTCAATGGACATGTGTGATGATCTTGTGGCATCCAAACTACTATAAATAGCAAGCAAATCACTCATTTCAACTTGCTCATTTCTCATTCTTCTCCTCTTGCTCTAAGTTTGGAGTGTTACCACCTTTATGGAGGCCTCCCATCTGAGAATTCTTCTTCTTGGAGCTCTTCAATTGTTCATCAACAAAAGTAAGTGCTCTGTCCTTGTCTTGTTTCATTTATTTAGTTATTTCAAGCTAAAAGTTAAACAATGTTTGACTTTTAGCTTTGACCATTAATTGGTCAATTCAAAGTCCAATTAGACTTTGCAACGTGATCGTAATCATGATGGTTATGATCCATAGCGATCATGCCTACTGATTACCACGTTTACTAGTTGTAGTGAAGAGTCAAAGTTTCGGTCAACAATGCGCAAAGTGCGCATTATATGACGGAACTATTTTCGGGTATCAAAACACTTTGTTTTGTTACCAAATCAATTTTATAAACTTAGTTAGACATGTTTGACATGTCTAACTCGTCACTTTTAGTTTAGTGCTTGTTTAGGGTCGTAAGTCGAGCGGTCTTGACCACCGCTTTTGTCTTTCGAATCTGACCCATTTGGTCGATCTTAGGATCCGACCAAACACATATTAGTGACCTTAGTTGTATAGGGAATAACCCTATAAGGTTATACCTTATGGTCACATCGTTTGGTTAGTGTTATGCTATATCGCCTATTATGCCTTTATAAATGACCAAAATGCCCTTTTTGCGCCTCAATCAACTTTAAGCATATGTAACCAACATTTTGACTTATACACTGATGTTATAACATACTCAAACATGTTTTGGCATATAGGACCTATCATAACAAATATCTAACCATCCGATCACGCGTTTACACATTGAGCCGTTAAAGTGGCATAAACTACCTTAACGAGTCATTATGGGTCAAAAGCACTTAGAAACCGTTTCAAATCAGAATGTTAACTTTGTTTAACCATTTCATATGAGTTCCAACACTCATTTGGTTTACATGACCTCATTCTATCCGATCCTCCGATTAATGTCCCGATATCAACATAGTTATCCGATATTAGGACATGCGTGATTTCTCGGACTCTTGAGCTTTGGTTTATCTTCTTAAACAAGGACTTTCTTGCAATGTCAAGTGAGTACATAGTCCCCTCCTTTATGTTTTCAAATATTTTTGGGTGATACACATGTGCCTACTTGTTACTTTCATGTTTTCATACTTTAATGACATATATCTGTTATGTTTTTCTAGTACATGTATAGTACATGATTTCAATTATGTTTTGCTATGTATGTTGACTGAGCATGCTAGCACATTGATTTCAAAGACACTTTTTGAAGTATATGTTGACTTAGCATATGAGCACATTGATTTACATTACATTTTGCTATGTATGTTGACTGAGCATGCTAGCACGTTGATTTCATGGACATTTCTACTTCGTATGTTGACTTAGCATACTTAGTGCATGGTTTTCAAATACATTTTCATGACATGCTTCCATTGTTTAATACATATTGGTGCGTTGAACTCGACAAGAATACATTCATTAACATTGATCACGCCGACCGGTAGTATGTAATGGTACCATAGGATCGACAATCCCGTTCCCACTTCCTAGGTATGTTTGGAAGCGACCTTAGGGAATGACAGAATCCGATGAACATTGACAGACTTTTATTTTTATAAGGGTCTATCCGGCAATCAACAAGGCTTGAATGTATTCGCCAACTATCCTAATATATGTTTTTACAGTAAAAGCAATGATTTATATGACATAACTTTTGATCTAAAAAAACCCTTTGTTTATTCAAAAATATTGTTTTATACAAGAAATTTGTTATACAAGACATTGATTTACACACGACATTGGACATTTGTTTGTACATGACATTTGGACACTGAATTTCATATGACATATGTACATTTATTTATACATGACATTGTATTATTCAAGGACATTACATTGGCTTAAACAAGACATTTTGTTGTTTGGTTTATGGTGGGTGATTTAAATAACGAAACATGTTTAATGTGATAAAAGCATGGTGGATACGCCGCTGGTACTTCCGATATATAAGTGATTTTATCGTATCACATATTGTGGCGTTATCTAAACCACTTCAGACAAGATACAAGACATGACATTTTTACACAAGATACAACATTTTATACAAGACATGATATTTTATTCAAGACATGAGATTTTCACATAAGACTCGACACATTTTTGATTATTAAGTAACCTTACATTATTCCTTTAAATAATTTGATTTTTCATATGATTTTATACTAGTTAAACTTTTATTTTAACTTTCAAAGCCATGAAACATCAAAGCCATGGCTATTTTTGTACTAGTTAAACTTTTATTTTAACTTTCAAAGCCATGAAACATTAACACAAAGCCTATGTTACTCACATGCATTTTTATGCTGACGTATTTACTTTCACGTGTGTTTCAGGAGCTAATGTTTGAGGTTGATTCATGTGACACTTAGGATGGACTTTGGGCCTTAGTAACTATAAAATCAAGAAGATCAGTTTAACTTTTTTTGTATTTTCCGTTTTTATTCCAGACAATGTAAACAATTTTATTAAATAAAAACTTAACTTATTATGGCATGGTTGATGAAACAATAGTTCTCTTACGACACTCCCCGACGTTTCCGCCACGGTTTATTGTTTTACGCCGTCGGGGTGTGACAGAAAGATTGGTATCTGAGCTATTGGTTATAGGGAATTAGGTTATTAGTAATGCTTTGGCCTAGACTATAACCTTTCTAGGACCCTAATACAAGTTATCTTTTGTTTAGATCTTAAAACAATACCATCACCTATTCTTAGGTGAATACCAAAACAAAAACATAATTTTCAAAACAATTTTGAAATCAATCGTCTATTCTTGGATGATTCGTTTTTGGCTTAATGCCTTCGAAAGTTTTCAAAATCTCATCAAAGTTTGGGTCTTATTAATCTGAACATGTGCAATTTGGAAGGGTGGGTGTCTGTACCCTGAGTTTTCTGTCTATGGCTAGAATGTTCGTACAAATCTACTTAATCAGACCAGTCACTCTTACCTAGGAAGTCTTGGGGTGAGTGTCCACTTATAGGCTAAAGCATGTTTTTGCGATACATTATAAAGACCCATTAACTTTGATTAGTCACTATGTGTCGTTTGCTAGTTTGGTGTAATGAACAAATGACCACCATCCTTACATTTGTCGATATTTATTCATCTCATTTTGATTATTCAACATTCATCTCACTCATTTTTTCTCTCTTTTAGAATGCCTCCTCGACGAAACGTAAACACGGACGCCGATATGGTGGCTCTAATCGCTCAGCAGTTTGCTGTTGTGCTTCCAAATCTCATAACTCAGATAAACCAAGCCAACAATAACAACAATACACCTGCTGCGTGCAACTTTAAACATTTTAATATGGCTAAACCGCTCAAGTTTAGTGGTTCTGAGGGAGCAACTGGGCTCCTACAGTGGTTCGACAGTCTTGAGAATACATTTCGCCATGTTTAGTGTCCAAATGAGCGGAAAGTTGAGTTTGCTTCTCGTGTGTTTCAAAAGAGAGCGCTCACGTGGTGGAACGGAGTGATGAGAGATAGGGGTGCTGATGTGGCCATGGGTCAAACTTGGGAGGAACTCGTAGCTTTTATGATGAAAGAGTTCTGCCCTCGACATGAAAAGAGGGCGCTTGAGAATGAATTCCATGACCTAAAGCAAGATAGTGGTGAACACCGTGCGTATACTGACAGGTATGAGGAGTTGAGTTTGTTGTGTCCCGAGTTAGTAACGCCTTTGGATAAGGTGATCGAGAAGTACATAGATGGTCTTCCTGACCCGGTTCAGGATATTGTCACCGGCAGCAACCCTACTACTATTAGACAAGCCATTGAGCTATCTACAACACTGACCAAATCCCAGATCAAAAAGGGTAAACTCCATCGTAAAGGTGACAAGAAACTATCTGACAAGTCTGAGAAACAAAAGGGTAAGAAAGCTGAAAGTTCGAAGAAGTCCAGAAAGCATAAGGCTTCTAAGAACTTTGCTTTCACTACACAACCAAATCAAGCCATCCCTAACCAGCCTGCTCAGCCGCCCACCAAGAAAGTTGGCAATGCACATTTGTGCAACAGGTGCAACAGTCATCACCAGCCTCATCTTCCATGTCGTATTTATACAAACTGTGATAGATCTGGTCATTTGGCCAACGTTTGTTGCGCAGCTACTGCCCCAAATAATGTGATCCAAAACCCTATTCAGCAGCCAGCCAATCCTGCACGACCACATTATCTACCATGGTCTTGCTACAACTGTGGGGATCTCACCCACTACCGTAACAATTGCCCGAGGTTGATAAATGCGAACCAGGCTTGTGGACGAGCTTTCAACATTAATGTAAATGAGGCACGGGCAGACAACGAGGTAGTGAATGGTACGTTCTTCGTTAACAACCATCCTACTTCTATACTTTTTGGTTCGGGGGCTGATAAAAATTTTGTATCATTAACATTTGAACCTTTACTTTCAAAACCAATAACTAAACTAGGAAAGCCCTTGACAGTCAAGATAGCAAGTGGTGAACCCCTTAAACTTGATTCTGTCATCCCTAGTTGCCAATTGAACCTCAATAACCATCTTTTTCCTATTGACCTCACACCTATGCAACTCGAAAGCTTTGACATTATAGTGGGAATGGATTGGTTAACCAAATATCATGCTGAGGTGGTCTGTTTTGATAAGATTGTTTGTATACCTCTTTCGTCTGGTGAAATTTGGAGTTTCGTGGAGAAAAACCGATTAGTAGCCTCAAACTCATGACTTTGTACTCAAGCCCAAAAAAACCTACGAAAGAATTATGTGGCTTTCTTGGCATGTATTGTAGAGGAGAAAGACAAAGGCAAAACAATTCAGGACATTCCCGTTGTTCGGGATTATCCTGAGGTATTTCTGAAGAGCTACCTGGTTTACCCCCAGCACGACAAGTTGAGTTTCGTATAGACCTTGTACCTGGTGCCAACCCACTAGCCAAATCCCCATATCGCCTTGCACCGTCTGAGATGCAAGAGTTATCAAGCAGCTTCAGGAGTTATCTGACAAAGGGTTTATTCGTTCGAGTTTTTCACCTTGGGGTGCTCCTGTGTTATTTGTGAAATAGAAGGATGGGTGTTTCCGTATGTGTATCGATTACCGTGAGCTCAACAAACTCACAATCAAGAATCGATATCCCCTACCTCGCATTAATGATCTGTTTGATCAACTACAAGGTGCTACTTGCTTCTCAAAGATTGATATGCGTTCTGGGTATCATCAGCTTCGTGTATTCGAGGAAGATATTCCCAAGACAGCTTTTCGCACTCGTTACGGTCATTATGAGTTCACAATTATGCATTTTTGTCTGACAAATGCTCATGCTGTTTTCATGGACTTGATGAATAGGGTTTGTAAGCCTTATTTGGACAAGTTCATCATTGTTTTCATTGATGACATTCTGATTTATTCCAAGTCTCGAGCCGATCATGAGCAACGTCTTCGTTTAACACTGGAACTCCTAAAGAAAGAACAACTATATGCCAAATTCTCCAAGTGTGAATTTTGGCTAAAGGAAGTTCAATTTTTGGGACATATTGTCAACAAACAAGGTATACATGTTGATCCCGCCAAAATCAGTGCGATTAAGGAATGGGATATACCTACTACTCCTACCGAAGTTCGTTCATTTTTGGGTCTTGCAGGCTATTACCGCCGCTTCATTACAAACTTCTCCAAGATTGCGGTTCCTCTTACTGCTTTAACTCAAAAGAATAAACCTTTTGAGTGGGGACACAAACAAGAAGAAGCTTTTCAGATCTTGAAACAGAAACTTTGTAATGCTCCTATTCTAACACTACCTAAATGGAGCGATGATTTTGTCGTATATTGTGACGCATCAAACTTAGGCCTTGGCTGTGTTCTCATGCAAAGAGACAAAGTTATAGCCTATGCATCAAGACAATTGAAGATTCACGAAAGGAATCACACCACTCATGATCTTGATTAGGTGTTGTTGTTTTCGCTCTCAAAATCTGGAAACATTATCTATACGATACAAAATGCGTGGTTTTCACATATCACAAAAGTCTCTAACACATCTTCAATCAGAAAGAACTGAACATGAGACAACGACGTTGGGTCGAGCTTCTAAACGACTATGACTGTGAAATTCGCTACCATCCTAGTAAGGCGAATGTCGTAGCCGATGCATTAAGTCATAAAACGTGTCAAGCTGCATTGTGTACAAGTTCGATCTGATATCCAGACACGTATTCTTAAAGCTCAACGCGCTTGTGTCGCACAAGGCATGATGGGTAATGAATTACCACATCATCTCGAGATTCAACTTGAAACAAAAGACAATGGGTTATCTTATTATCTGAACCGTTTATGGGTTCCAAGTCTAGACAATCTCCACACTTTGATAATGGATGAAGCTCATAAGTCTCGCTATTCAATTCATCCAGGTGCAGACAAAATGTACAAGGATCTTCGTGCCCAGTATTGGTGGTTGGGTATGAAGAAAGGCATAGCTTTGTACGTTTCCAAATTCCTTACTTGTCTCAAGGTAAAGGCAGAACATCATTGTGCTTCTGGTTTGCTTGAACAACCAGAGATTCCGGTTCGGAAATGGGAAAACATTGTTATGGATCTCATTGCCAAATTACTACATACTTCTAGAGGCCATGATGTCATTTGGGTACTTGTTGATCGTCTAACAAAGTCAGCACATTTTATAGCCATTCGTGAGGATTTCTCTGTTGACAAACTTGCTAAGATTTATGTGGATGAAATAGTATCTCGTCATGGTGTCCCTTTGGATATCATATATGATCGTGATGCTCGATTCTCATCTCATTTTTGGAGGACTATGCAATCTGCCATGGGAACTAAGCTTAACTTGAGCACTGCTTATCATCCTCAAACGAATGGACAATCTGAAAGGACAATCCAAACACTAGAGGATATGCTTAGAGCTTGTGTGATCGACTTTGGTGGCAGCTGGGATACGCATCTACCATTGATCGAATTCTCCTACAACAACAGTTATACTCCAGCATTGACATGGCACATTTCGAAGCTCTTTATGGTCGGAAATGTCGTTCACCTGTCTGTTGGAATGAGATTGGTGAATCTCAATTCACCGGACCTGAACTCATTCATGATACAATAGACAAAATCAAGAAAATTTGCGAAAACCTTTTGACAGCTAGAAGCCGTCAAAAGAGTTATGCGGACAAACGACGCAAGCCCATGGAATTCCAAGTCGATGATCGCTTACTCCTTAAGGTATCCCCTTGGAAAGGCGTGATTAGATTCGGGAAGAAAGGAAAACTTGCGCCACGATACGTTAGACCATTTAAGATTGTTGAGAGAATCGGAAAAGTTGCCTACAAACTTGAGCTACCACCTGAACTTGGAAATGTTCATCCAACTTTTCACGTGTCCAACCTGAAAAATTGTTTTGCTGATAAAAACCTCACATCCCTCTTGGTGAAATTCGTGTTGATAACACGATGCACTTTGTTGAGAAACCTGTGGAAATATTGGACCGTGAAGTCAAAAAGCTCAAGCCTAGACGGATACCGATTGTTAAAGTTTGATGGGAATCCAAACGTGGCCCAGAGTTTACTTGGGAACGAGAGGATCAAATGAAGGCGAAATATCCACATCTTTTCTCACAAGTTTCCTCTAATTAAATTTCGGGACGAAATTTCCTAAATTAGGGGAGACTGTGACATCTGTGAAATTCAATCTTGTAACAATTTTCGAACAATTTGATGATCAATGAAACTTTCTGTTGTTTACAAATTTTTGTATTTACTTATGACATTTGTGCATTTTCTATATTTGTTTAATTTTTGTCTTTAAAACCTTTTCTGGAAGTGTAATCGCAAAACCTAATCAGTTAAACGCAACGTATATTCCGGAATAGTGACATAAGCTAAACATACCCTAAATATGCTTTACATAACTTAGAATGTCTGCCGATTCTCGTAGCAACGCACACTCCGGAACAAGGTCACAAGCTTAACATACCCTAAATTCCTTTTCATAACTTAGAAATATGTTTTGAGGGCTTCGCTACGACAAAAACATGCTTTTTCAACTTCAGGGGCTATTTTGCAAATTCTGTGAAACTATGTCGTTTTGCGTATTTCTTAATCCGGAACATGTACGCACATCCAAAATATTTTGTAATCATTAAAATCTTGTATTTTAATGATTGGAATGCAAAAATATCATTCGTTATGCATTTACGGTCATGCACGCGTTCGTTACGATTTTCATCGTAATTAACCAAAAACCGCAACCGTACGACCAAACGAACTGACATCCGTGACATTTCCAGACATATTTCAAGTTCCCTATGCTTTACCGTCCTTATGGAGCTTAAAAATCAGGTTAACGGGTGTTAGAAGTGCCAAAACGCGACGAAAAGAGTGCAGGGGCCTGTTCTGCCAATTTGTGAAACTATCTGCCAGCTAAAGGGCTTACAGACCGTAAGCCCAAAGCCCTTACGGTTTGTAAGGACCCTCCAGCACAGCAGAAACTTGCCAGTTCCTTGTTTACTCATTGGACACCAAGCAAAACGATTTTGCCACCATTTCTTCTGCTTTGGACATGTGTTAGGACCATCCTAAGATCTTGACAACTCAATGGACATGTGTGATGATCTTGTGGCATCCAAACTGCTATAAATAGCAAGCAAATCACTCATTTCAACTTGCTCATTTCTCATTCTTCTCCTCTTGCTCTAAGTTTGGAGTGCTACCACCTTTGTGGAGGCCTCCCATCTAAGCATTCTTCTTCTTGGAGCTCTTCATGTGTTCATCAACACAAGTAAGTGCTCTCTCCTTATCTTGTTTCATTTATTTAGTTATTTCAAGCTAAAAGTCTAACATTGTTTGACTTTTAGCTTTGACCATTAATTGGTCAAGTTAAAGTCCAATTAGACTTTGCAACGTGATCATAATCAAGATGGTTATGATCCATAGCGATCATGCCTACTGATTACCACATTTACTAGTTGTAGTGACAAGTGAAAGTTTTGGCCAGTAATGCGCAAAGTGCACATTATACGACAGAACCATTTCGGGTATCAAAACACTTCAAAACTGATACCAAATCAGTTTTATAAACTTAGTTAGACATGTTTGACATGTCTAACTCGTCACTTTTAGTTTAGTGCTTGTTTAGGGTCGTAAGTCGAGTGGTATTGACCACCACTTTGAATTCGAATCTGACCTGTTTGGTCGATCTTAGGATCCGACGAAACACATATTAGTGACAATAGCTGTACAGGGAATAACCCTCTGAGGTTACACCTTATGGTCGCATCGTTTGATAAGTGTTATGCTATATCGCCTATTATGCCTTTATAAATGACCAAAATGCCTTTCTTGCGCATTAATCAACTTGAAGCATATGTAACCAACATTTTGACATATACACTGATGTTATAACGTAATCAAACATGTTTTGGCATATAGGACTAATCATAAAATATATCTAACCATCCGATCATGCATTTACGCAAATGATCCGTTAAAGTAGCATAAACTACCTTAACGAGCCATTATGGGTCAAAAGCACTTAGGAATCGTTTCACATCAGAATGTTAACTTTGTTTAACCATTTCATATGAGTTCCAACACTCATTTGGTTTACAAGACCCCATTCTATCCGATCATCCGATTAATGTCCTGATATTAACATAGTTATCCGATATTAGGACGTACGTGATTTCTCGGACTCTTGAGCTTTGGCTTATCTTCTTGAACAAGGACTTTCTTGCAATCCCAAGTTAGTACATAGTCCCCTCTTTTATGTTTTCAAATATTTTGGGGTGATACAAATGTGCCTACTTATTACTTTCATGTTTTCATACTTTCATGACATATATTTGCAATGTTTATCTAGTACATGTATAGTACATGATTTCAATTATGTTTTGCTATGTATGTTGACTGAGCATGCTAGCACATTGATTTCAAAGAAACTTGTTGCAGCCTATGTTGACATAGCATATGAGCACATTGATTTACATTATATTTTTCTATGTATGCTGACTTAGCATGCTAGCACGTTGATTTCATGGACATTTCTACTTCGTATGTTGACTTAGCATACTTAGTACATGGGTTTCAAAGACATTTTCATGACATGCTTCCATTGTTTAATACATATTGGTGCACTGAACTCGACAATGATACATTCATTAACATTGATCACGCCGACCGGTAGTTTGCAATGGTACCATAGGATCGAAAATCCCGTTCCCACTTCCTAGGTATGTTTGGAAGCGCCTTAGGGAATGACAGAATCCGATGAACATTGATTGACTTTTATTTTTATAAGGGTCTATCCAACAATCAACAAGGCTTGAATGTATTCCCAACAATCCTAATATATGTTTTTACAATAAAAGCAACAATTTATAAGACATAACTTTTGATCTAAACAAAACCTTTGTTTATTCAAAAATATTTTTTTATACAAGACATTGATTTACAAACGACATTGGACATTGGTTTGTACATGACATTTGGACATTTAATTTCATATGACATATGTACATTTATTTATACATGTCATTGTGTTATTCAAGGACATTATATTGGCTTAAACAAGACATTTCGTGGGTTGGTTTATGGTGGTGATTTAAATAACGAAACATGTATAATGTGATAAAATGTGACAACTGTGCCTCCAATTATCATTATCAAATCCCGAACAAATTCATAAGCAATAAAACCTTGTGTTTTATTCATTGAACTATGTAATTATCCATAACAATTGCATAATATCAATTCTTGTTCAAAACGAGCTCTTAAACAATCTCTGGAAAATTATACGTAAACGGTTACAAAATCATAATTAGTTAAGCACAATTATTTTCCGGAATAGTGACATAAGCTAAACATACCCTAAATATCCTTTACGTAACTTAGAAATAAGTTTTGAAGGGTTTGGTATGTGAAAAACAAGTTCATTTGATCACATGGACTATGTACGACAAACTACGAAAGTCTGCTGATTCTCGTAGCGATGCAAACTCTGAAACAACAAGACAAGCTTAACATACCTAAAATACCCTTCAAATAACTTAGAAATAAGTTTCGAGGGCTTTGGTATGGCAAAAACACACTTTTGTAACTTCAGGGGCTATTTTGCAAATTCTGTGAAACTAGGCCAATTCACGTATTTCCTTGATAAGGGACATGTACGGACATCCAAAAATTTTTTTAATCATTGAAATATCATATTTTAGTGATAGGAATGAAAAAATAACACTCGTCACGCATTAACGGTCATGCACGCGTTCGTTACGATTTCTGTCGTAATTAATCGAAAACCGCGAATGTATCACCAAACGAACTAACCTCTGAAACATTTTTGGACATATTTCAAGTTCCCTATACTTTAACGACCTTATGGAACTTAAATATTGGGTTAACGGGTTTTAGAAATGCCAAAACACGACGAAAACACGTGCAGGGACCTGTTCTGCCATTTTTGAAACTTTAGAATTGAATATGGGGGCTAGGTGTAGCGCGTAGCTCAGAAGGGTTACCCGTCGCGTAGCATGACGCCCCTGTTTTCACAGAAACATTAGCTGGCAGAAGCACAGCTCATCTCCTTGCCACCAATACGCAAATTATGACACCTATCTTTCATTTTGCCACACTTAATCTGCATCTAACACATCATTAACACATGTAAACATCCTAGAGCATTGTCCTAACACTTTTCGTGATTTAGTGGCCTTTTGATCATTATAAATACCAAAGTTCATATCCATTTTTGAACTCTTTGATCACCTTAATGCTCTAATCAGCCATAAATCCGAATTTGCAACCATCTTGGAGCATTCTCTATGATCGTTGATCAATCCTTGGTGTTTGTAAGTGTTCTTCTCTTGCCATGTTCAATTATTATAGTTTAGATGGACTAAAAATCAAACAGTTTGACTTTTAGTTTTGATCATGAATTGATCAAGACAAGGCTCAATTGAACCGTGCAATATGATGGTAATCAAGGTGGTTATGATCCCTAATTATCATACCTACTGATTTCCACATTTTCTAATCATTTTGACAAGTCAAAGTTTCGGTCAAAATGAGATTTTTGTGCATTTTGCAATGGAACCGTTTTCGGATATCAAAACACGTTTTTTTAATGCCAAAATACTTTTATAAACTAATTTAGACATGTCAAACCATGTCAAATTCGTCACCTTTGTTTAAGTGCTTGTTTATAGTTAAAAGTCTAGCGATTTGACCACCGCTTTGACTTTCATATCTGACCCGTTTGGTTGATCTTTGGATCCAACCAAATACATATTTATGACCATAATTATAAAGGGAATAACCCTCTGAGGTTATACCTTATGGTTATGTCATTTGGTTAGTGTTATGATAATTAGTTGATATAATCTTCAATAATGACCAAAATGCCCTTTTTGCGAATAAATCAACTATAAAGATATGTAACATAAATTTTGACATATAATCTGATTAAATAACATTTTGAAACATGTTTTGGTAATTTAGACTTAACATAACACATATCTAATCATCCTACTACATTGTTACGCAAATGACGCGTCAGAGTAGCTTAAACTACCTTAACAAGTCATAAAGGGTCAAAAGCACTTAGAAACCTTTCCAACTCAGAATGTTAACTTTATAAAACCATTTCTTATGAGTCCCAACACTCATTTGGTTTATTAGGTCTCATTCTATCCAAATCCTCTGATTTCAAGTCTCGATATTTACATACTTAACCGTCTTCAGACACGCCTGATTTCACGGACTCTTGATCTTGGTTTGTCTTTTTGAACAAGGACTTTTTTGCAATTCCAGGTGAGTACATAGTCCCCTCTTTTACATTTTCAAATGTTTTGGGGTGAAATATATGTGCCTATATCTACTTTCGTGTTTTCCTGACACAATACATGCTTTGATTACATATTACATATAGTACATGATTTCAATTGTATTTGCTTCATATGTTGACTTAGCATATTTAGCACCTTGATTTTCAAAGACATTTCTTGATATGTATGTTGACTTAGCATACTAGTACAAGGTTTTCAAAGACATTTCTTGCTATGTATGTTGACTGAGCATACTAGTACATGGTTTCAAAACATTTTTATACATGTTTGCATTGTTATTGACATATTGGTTCGTTGAACTCGACAATGATACATTCATTAACATTTATGAAATGGTAGTATGTAATGGTACCATAGGTTTGATACCTCATTCCCGCTACCTAGTTTTGGAAGTATCCATTGGGGAATGACAGAATCCGATGAACATTGATAAACCTTCTCTTTATAAAGGTTTATCCGACAATTAACAAGGTTTGAATGTATTCGCCAACAAACCATAAGATATGTTTTAACAATAAAAAGCAATGGTTTATAAAACATAACTATGATTTGAACAAAACTTTTGTTCATTCAAAGACGTTGTTTTATACAAGACATTTTGACTATACGAGACATTGGTTTATGGTGAATGACTTAAATAGCATGACGTGTGTAATATGATAAACGCGTGGTGGATATGCCGATGGTACTTCCTATATATAAGTGCATTTATTATCTTACATATTGTGGCGTTATCTAAATCATTTTAAACAAAATACAAGACATGACATATCTTATACAAAACACGACATTTGTTTACTCGACATTGGTTTACATGACATTTGTTTTACTCGACATTGGTTTACATGACATTTGACTTGACATTTGGTTTATACTTGACATTTGGTTTATACCTGACCATTTGGTTTACACAAGAACAATGGCTTATTCATGACATATTTTGGTTATTGATTTAACCATACACTATCTTTTATATCATATGATTTTTCACATGATTTTATAAAAGAAAAACATTTTGTAAGAATTCATGGCTATTTTGGTTAAACTTTTTTCTAACATTTTAAGCCATGAATCTTCAATACAAAACCTTGTTACTCATAGACATTTTTATGCTGACGTACCTATTTTCACATATGTTTCAGGTTACTCTAAGTGATGATTGTTGCTGCGTGCTATGCCTAGGATGGACTCGGGCCTTAGTGACTTTAAAATTTGAAAGACAATTTTATTGTATTTCATTTTGATTATTCCATGTCAATGTAATTCGTTAACTCAATAAAACAAAACTTGAAATACCAGGTGTTGTGAAACAATTTGTAACGTGACTCCCCAAGTGTTTCCACCGCATGTTGTTGTTATACGCGATTTGGGGTGTTAAAGATTGGTATTAGAGCACTGGTTATAGGGAATTAGGTTATTAGTAATGATTTGACCTAGTCTATAACCTTCCTAGGACCCTAACGCGAGTTTTCTTGCATTTAGATTCTTAAAACTATACCATCGCCTATTCTTAGGAGATTACCTAAAACAGAACACAACACCTTTTTGAAAGTCAAATTTTTACCAAAACCTCACAAGAAATCATCTATCCTTAGATGGTTTGTTTTTGGGCTTCATGCCTTCAAGGTTGTCAAATCTCGTCAAAGTTTGGGTTTTATTAATGTGAAGACGTGCAATCTGGAAGGGTGGATGCTTGTACCCTAAGTTTTCTGTCTAAGGCAAAGAGTGTTCGTACAAATCTACATTTTCGAACATGTCACTCTTACCTGGAGACTCTTGGGGTGAGTGCCCACTTATAGGCTAAAGCATGTCTTCGCGATACTTTATAAAGACTCATTTACTTTGATTAGTCGTTGTGTCATTTCTTGGTTTTGAGTAACAAACAAATGATCGCAATCCTTATACGTCATTGATATTTTGATAACTCTTCCGTTTACTCAATATAAATCTCACACATTTCTCACATGTTTCCTTTCTTTTAGAATGCCTCCTCGTCGCAACACTATTCTAGACGCCGAAATGGCGGCTTTTATTGCGCAACAAATGGCCGCCGTACTTCCGAACCTTGTGATCCAATTAAATCAAGCTTGCAATAACAATAACAACAATGCACCTGCTCAGTGCAACTATAAATAATTTTGTTCAGCTAAACCACTCAAGTTTTCTGGGTCTGAGGGAGCTACTGAGCTCCTACAATGGTTTGAAAGTATCGAAAGCACTTTTCGTTATGTTCAGTGCCCAAATGAACGCAAGGTAGAGTCTGCTTCGAGTGTCTTTCAAAAGAGAGCACTTACATGGTGGAATGGTGTGAAAAGAGACCGGGGTGCCGAGGTAGCGATGGCTCAAACGTGGGAAGAGCTTCGAGCTCTCATGATGAAAGAGTTATGTCCACATCATGAGCAAAGGGCACTTGAGAATGAGTTCCATGATCTTAAACAAGATAGTGGAGAACATCGTGCCTACACCGACCGATATGAGGAGCTAAGCATGTTGTGTCCTACGATGGTTACGCCTTTGGAGAAGGCAATTGAAAAGTACATTGATGGCCTACCTGACCATGTTCAGGATATTGTTACTGGTAGCAACCCTACCACTATTCGACAGGCTATCGAACTCTCTGCTACCCTGACTGAGTCTCAAATCAGAAAAGGGAAATTGTTTCATAAAGGCGACAAGGAACAAGCTGCTAAAACCACGCAAGACAAACCCAAAGAAACCAAAGCTGAACCTTCCAAGAAATCTCGGAAGCATAAGGCTTCAAAAAACCTTGCTGTGGTTACTCGACTCAACCAAGCTGCTCCCAACCAACTAGCGCAACCCCCTGCTAGAAGACCATACAATGGAACTGCACCTTTGTACAACCAATGTAACCTTCATCATCATGGCAATGTTCAATGCCGCAAATGTTTAAATTGTGGGCTTATTGGTCATACAACTAATGTTTGCCGAGTTGCTGCTACACAAAACCAAGTTGTTAACAACCCAGCTCAGGGACGTGCTCCTAACGCTGGAGTTAACGAGCCACGTGCCAACAATAATGCAGTTATAAACAACTAGGGTTTTACATTTAAATTTCTTTTGTGGTCGAAGACTCATGTACTTTTTCCAGTTATTTATGTAATGATGTTTTAATTATATGTCTGGTTGTGTAATGTGTGTCGTTATATCAATTGCGGGAATTCTCATTCTTTATGAAATTGAACGACTCGGGTAATACACCTCTTTGCACTCTCACATTCTTTACCAAACCTATGAACTCGTCTATCCGTGGAAAACGTACAGTTTTATTGGCTGGCATGAAACACGTGAGATTGCATGCATTATTTCAATTATCGAGACAAAGTATCTTTCTTTGACCATAACTTATCACTTGACAAGATAAGCTATGCAGACTATGCAATGAATTAAGTAATTTTGGGTGCACACATAATTATGAGATTCGATGCATGGAAACCATAGTGAGTCCTGTTAAGTTTGACGGCATAAAATCTAGAGTGATTAGATAATGAGGCGATCATGATATCATAAGAACATGGTGGATACGCCGCTGGTACTTCCTATATATAAGTGTTCTTATGGTATTATTTTCGTAGCATTATCCAAATCACTTGAGGATTTTATGTTATCCCAGACCCATATGTGTTAACTTAAACAAGAATCGAAAGCCATCTATATTCATTTCGATTGCTGGTGAAGTATCCATTGAGGAAAAATGAACTAGCTACTCATTTTTTGCTTTTCCAGAGATATCCATTGGGAAATGAATAATCCATTCAAAATCCTCATTCATTTCGTTTCTAATGAAGTATCCGTTGAAATGAAATTCATTTTCGCTTTTAAAGAAATATCCATTGGGAAAATGAATGAATTCATTCCGCTTCTAAAGAAGTATCCATTGAGGAAAATGAATTATCCATTTATTTTTGCTTTTGAAGAAATACCCATTGGGGAACGAATAACCCTTTTCTAATCCTTCATTTCAACTTCTAATGAAGTATCCATTGGAAAATGAATTATCCATTCATTTTCGCTTCCGAAGAAATATCCATCGGGGAAATGAATAATCTATTCAACAATCATTCATTCCCACTTCTGACGAAGTATCCATTGGAAAATGAATTATACATTCATTTTCGCTTCCGAAGAAATATCCATCGGGGAAATGAATAATCTATTCAACAATCATTATTCCCACTTCTGACAAAGTATGCATTGGAAAATGAATTATCCATTCATTTTCACTTCCGAAGAAATATCCATCAGGGAAATGAATAATCTATTCAACAATCCTTCATTTCCACTTTTGACGAGGTATCCATTGGAAAATGAATTATCCATTCATTTTGGCTTCAGAAGAAATATCCTTCGGGGAAATGAATAATCTATTCAACAATCCTTCATTTCCATTTATGACGAAGAATCCATTGGAAAATGAATTATCCATTCATTTTCGCTTCTGAAGAAATATCCATCAGGAAATGAATTATCCATTCGTAATCCTTCATTTCCAATTCTGATGAAGAATCCACTGGAAAATGAATTATCCATTCATTTTCGCTTTCGAAGAAGCATCCACGAAGAAATGAAACACAAGCTAAATCCTTATAGAACCTTCTATCTCAATAGTCGGATTTTTAAAGGATACTCACAGTACTATTTGTCGATTTGGTTCTACCATAAATCAAACCCCTCATCTCCACTTTCTGCATTAATCAAGGAAGTATCTATTAGGAGATGAGCATCACAGGTGTAACAGGCCATTCCCACTTCCTACTTTATCTGAGGAAGTATCCACTAGGGAATGATAAAGTTACGCCTTACATGGAGATCCTTGATGGGTTATTCTATGTGAATAGATGAAACCCTAGATTTCACACAAAACAATTGTTTGACACAACTTATGCAAACAGATTCCTACGAATAAATTTCGGGACGAAATTTCCTAAAGTAGGGGAGACTGTGACAACTGTGCCTCCAGTTGTCATTATAAAATCCCAAAAAAAATCATAAGCAATAAAACCTTGTGTTTTATTCATTGAATTACGAAATTATCCATAACGATTGCATAATAACAATTCTTGTTCAAAATCGAGCTCTTAAACAATCTCTGGAAAATTATACGTAAACTGTTACGAAATTGTAATTAGTTAAGCGCAACATATGTTCCGGAATAGTGACATAAGCTAAACATACCCTCAATATCCTTTACATAACTTAGAAATAAGTTTTGAAGGGTTTGGTATATAAAAAACAAGCTCATTCGATCACTGGGACTATCTACGACAAACTACGAAAGTCTGCTGATTCTCGTAGCGACGCACACTCCGGAACAATGAGAAAAGTTTAAAATACCTAAAATACCCTTTACATAACTTAGAAATAAGTTTCGAGGGCTTTGGTATGGCAAAAACACACTTTTGTAACTTTAGGGGCTATTTTTCAAATTCTGCAAAAACTATGCCAATTCGAGTATTTCCTTGATACAGGACATGTACAGACATCCAAAAACTTTTGTAGTAATTGAAATTTCACATTTTAGTGATTTGGATGCAAAAATATCATTTGTCACGCATTAACGGTCATGCACGCGTTCGTTACGATTTTCGTCGTAATTAACCGAAACACGCGACCGTATGACCAAACGAACTGACCTCTAAAACATTTTTGGACGTATTTCAAGTTCCTTATACTTTAACGACCTTATGGAACTTAAATATTTGGTCAACGGGTGTTAGAAATGCCAAAACATGACGAAAACACGTGCAGGGACCTGTTCTGCCATTTTTTGAAACTTCAGAATTGAATATGGGGGCTAGGTGTAGCGCGTAGCTCAGAAGGGTTACCCGTCGCGTAGCGCGACGCCCCTGTATTCACAGAAACATTAGCTGGCAGCAGCAAAACTAATCTCCTTGCCACCAATACGCAAATTATGACACCTATCTTGCATTTTGCCACATTTAATTTGCAACTAACAAATCCTTAATACATGTAAACATCCTAGAGCATTGGTCTAACACTTGTCATGATTTGGTGGCCTTATGATCATTATAAATACCAAAGTTCATATCCATTTTTGAACTCTTTAATCACCTTAATGCTCTAATCAGCCACAAATCCGAATTTGCAACCATCTTGGAGCATTCTCTATGATCCTTGATCAATCCTTGTTGTTTGTAAGTGTTCCTCTCTTGCCATGTTCAATTATTATAGCTTAGATGGACTAATAATCAAACAGTTTGACTTTCTGTTTGACTTTTAGTTTTGATCATGAATTGATCAAGACAAGGCTCAATTGAACCGTGCAATATGATGGTAATCAAGGTGGTTATAATCCCTAATTATCATGCCTACTGAT
Organism: Scalesia atractyloides; assembly: GCA_947069175.1. Taxonomy (NCBI): domain Eukaryota; kingdom Viridiplantae; phylum Streptophyta; class Magnoliopsida; order Asterales; family Asteraceae; genus Scalesia; species Scalesia atractyloides. The sequence continues at coordinate 40,067,541 of CAMTDV010000030.1, forward strand.
TTCCACATTTTCTAGTCATTTTGACAAGCCAAAGTTTCGGTCAAAATGCGATTTTTGCGCATTTTACAACGGAACCATTTCCGAGTATCAAAACAGGTTGTTTTAATGCCAAAATACTTTTATAAACTTATTTAGACATGTCAAACCATGTCAAATTCATCACCTTTGTTTAAGTGCTTGTTTAGGGTTAAAAGTCTAGCGGTCTGACCATCGCTTTGACATTCAAATCTGACCCGTTTGGTTGATCTTTGGATCCAACCAAATACATATTTATGACATAATTATAAACGGGATAACTCTCTAAGGTTATACCTTATGGTCATGTCATTTGGTTAGTGTTATGATAATTAGTTGATATAATCTTCAATAATGACCAAAATGCCCTTTTTGTGAATAAATCAACTATAAAGATATGTAACATAAATTTTGACATATAATCTAATTAAATAACATTTTTAAACATGTTTTTGTAATTTAGACTTAACAAAACACATATCTAATAATCCGACTACATTGTTATGCAAATGACGCGTTAAAGTAGCTTAAACTACCTTAACAAGTCATAACGGGTCAAAAGCACTTAGAAACCTTTCCAACTCAGAATGTTAACTTTATTAAACCATTTCATATGAGTCCCAAAACTCATTTGGTTTATAAGGTCTCATTCTATCCAAATCCTCCGATTTCAAGTCTCGATATTTACATGTTAACCGTTTTTAGGACACACTTGATTTCACGGACTCTTAATCTTGGTTTATCTTTTTGAACAAGGACTTTATTACAATTCCATGTGAGTACATAGTCCCCTCTTTTACATTTTCAAATGTTTTGGGGTGAAACATATGTGCCTATATCTACTTTCGTGTTTTCATGACACAATACATGCTTTGATTACATAGTACATATAGTACATGATTTCAATTGCGTTTGCTTCATATGTTGACTTAGGATATTTAGCACCTTGATTTTCAAAGACATTTCTTGCTATGTATGTTGACTTAGCATACTAGTACAAGGTTTTCAAAGACATTTCTTGCTATGTATGTTGACTGAGCATACTAGTACATGGTTTCAAAACATGTTCATACATGTTTGCATTCTTATTGACATATTGGTGCGTTGAACTCGACAATGATACATTTTATGACTGACCGGTAGTATGTAATGGTACCATAGGTTTGATACCTCATTCCCGCTTCCTAGTTTTGGAAGTATCCATTGGGGAATGATAAAATCCGATGAACATTGATAAACCTTGTCTTTATAAAGGTTTATATGACAATTAACAAGGTTTGAATGTATTTGCCAACAATACATAAGATATGTTTTAACAATAAAAAGCAACGGTTTATAAAACATAATTTGATCTGAATAAAACTTTTGTTCATTCAAAGACGTTTTATACAAGACATTTTGACTATACGAGACTTTGGTTTATGGTGAATGACTTAAATAGCATGACGTGTGTAATATGATAAAAGCATGGTTGATACACCGATGGTACTTCCTATATATAACTGCTTTTATTATCTTACATATTGTGTCGTTATCTAAATCATCTTAAACAAAATACAAGACATGACATATCTTATACAAAACACGACATTTGTTTACTCGACATTGGTTTACATTACATTTTTTTTACTCGACATTGGTTTACATTCATTTGACTTGACATTTGGTTTACACCTGACAATTTGGTTTACATAAGAACAATGGCTTATTCATGACATATTTTGGTTAATGATTTAACCATACACTATCTTTTATATCATATGATTTTTAACATGATTTTATAAAAAAAAAAAACATTTTGTAAGGATTCATGGCTATTTTAGTTAAACTTTTCTCTAACAATTTAAGCCATGAATCTTCAATACAAAACCTATGTTACTCACAGGCATTTTTATGCTGACGTACCTATTTTCACATATGTTTTAGGTTAATCTAAGTGATGATTGTTGCTGCGTGCTATACCTAGGAAGAACTCGGGCCTTAGTGACTTTAAAACTCTTGAAAGACAATTTGATTGTATTTCATTTTCATTATTCCAAGTCAATGTAATTCGTTAACTCAATAAAACAAAACTTGAAATACTAGGTGTTGTGAAACAATTTGTGTCACACCCCGACCTGCAGCGGAAAAGGTGATCGGGGCATGACTGGGTTATCATCAAAGCTCATGACATTTATTATGCGTTTCATATTCATTAATACAATTTAATGGAAATTTACAATAAAGATTACAACATGTTCTAGCTATCAATCTAGGCATCTTTGTTCTCTTCTAAGGCATTTCCTATGTTTTCTTTGCTTCAACCTGTTAACCTGTATCATGTGTAAAAAGGTTTTGGATCAACATAATGTTGGCGAGTGAATCCTATGGAAAACATTTGAACAAATTTATTTAAATTGATTATGAAATATGTGCACAACCAAACATGAGTAAAAATAGATGTAACTTAATCAACAATCATAAGATATTAAATGAAACACACATGAACAATAATGGAACAATTAGAGGCACGCGATGCTCAACTCGTCTCTCACGAGGAACTGAGGGGCCTGATGAATGAATTGCATAAACATGATAATATGAATGACACAACTACAACCAATATAAACTCAATGATACACACATGAACAATAATGAATTTGATTTGAAGCACGCGTTGTTCAACTCGTCTCCCACGAGGAACTGATGGGCTTAATGAATGAGTTTCATATGATCTGGCATAAGGAAATAAGTAAAAACACAACAATATAAACAATCTAAGTTTAGGTCATGATGTGGTATGGCACAAGTTTAAATAAATAAATTAATTATTTTCATAACACATGACACACCCCAAAACGTGTAATTTTAAAGGGGAAGTTGTAAGATTCACTCACAGTGGGTGCGTTCGGTTGATGATGTTGAATGCACGCGAAGTGGTTTTAACCACAAGTGAGATTAACCTAGATAAATCGCATTATGGTTTGGTAAGTAAACGGATTTTATTAATCTATTTTAGTAGGATTGTTGGGTGTATTTTTGTGAGTTTGAGGCTATTTTCTAACCTTAAAAATGTTATTTTTAACTATTTTTAATTGATTTTTAATTAAAATAATTAAATAAAAATAATAAAAAAATTTGACTTTTTCTGACCGTTGACCGTTGACCTGACCGTTGACCGGTTCGATTCGGAATATAGGTGCGCTGAGTGAGGCTCGAACCCGAGACCTCTCATACGTGTGCACGCAGCTCTACCAACTGAGCTACGTGTCTAACCCGTTATATATCTGATTTTAATTTTATATATATATTAATTAGTTTAAACCGAAAATCATTTTATTTTAAAAACAGTTTAAATCAATCCGGACGGTGCGCTCCACAGGTCTCGAACCCGGGACCTGTGGCTTAAACTAACACACAGTCCACCGCTGGACTGTGTGTTTAACATGTTATATAATCCGATTTTTATTATACTTAAATACAAATTAGTTATTTCCTTTTCTGCCTTATTTAAAAAGTATGGATAATTGTCCGAGTCGGTGCAGAAGACCGGACTCGAACTCGTGACCTGTGATATAAACATACACACAGTCCACCGCTGGACTGTGTGTCTCACTTGGTTATTATTCTGGTTATTAATATACTTAACATATATCTGTGGCGACTCCGGTTCAGTTTAACAAAAAAAATGAAAATTAAGGCGACGTGTGTGAAACCGGATTCGAACTCGAGACGTTTGTATGCTTAATGTGCACACAGTCCACCGCTGGACTGTGTGTCTAACCCGAGTAATAAGTTGATTTTACTTATACTTATAAACTACCGAAACATCGTCTTCCTCGTTGAGATTTAATCAGAATCGTGAACAGTCTGGTTCGAAGTTTTTAAAACATGTTATTTAGTGTTTTCCAGTTCATTATGGTGAGATAAAGGTTAAAATAAAAGGAAAATAAGCGAAAAGGTATACCGACTGGACCCTCTGTTTTCCGGCAGAAACTCCGATGACAGCAATCAACTCCGGCGTCAGGTGTCTTGCAGCAGCGAGTCTCCGGAAAGCTTGGAAAAAGTATGGGTATCTCCGGTATAAGCTTCAGAGGCTCAGTGAGGCTCGGAAATGAGGAAACCGGTTTTCCGGCGACGAACAGATTAATTCCGGCGAGTGGAATTACGCCGAGAAAAAGTGTGGTTTTGAGCGAAAAGGTTTGCAGTGGGTTGTGGGTGAATTTATAGAACAAATCGTCAATGCATTTAGCCCGATTTCCGACTGGATTCGTAAATCATAAAAACTCCGGCGGTTAAAGAAAGTGTCGCGGACCCAAATGTCGGTTATAACCGATGTTCTAATAATAATTTACGTTATAACTGAAAATGGTGTTAAAAACTCGCGAGATTACCGGGATTCCGACGACTGAACTTTTGGGCGCCGGTTTTGAAATCGTAACGTCATGATATCAATTAAATAATTCTAATATTTAACAAACAACATCCGTGGCGCAGTGGTTCAGTGTTATGTGTTAAGTTTGTTTCCGGACCGCTCACTGACCCGGGTTCGAAACCCGGCAGAGGTAATTTATTTTTATTTTGCGAATTTTGACAGTTTTTCAAAAACTAATTATATATTCTTGTATAATAATTGATTATGTATCGTTTAAAATTATTTTTGGCATTTAATTCGCAACGAAATTTTTGACTGACTGTTCGGTTGATAAACGGAGCGGGTTTGGTAAATCCGTTTTTGACGGATGTTACAGTATCCCCTGCTTTTTAGTAATTTCGTCCCGAAATTTAAATAATGATATATTTTGACTAAAAGGATGATGATGTTTAGTTTGACAGTTATATGCTTAGAAAAATAAGTGTTTAAGTTTTTTGTTCGAGGCGGTAACGTTCCTTGTAAGGATTAAGTACCCTATTCAGGAATCGCTTTTTGTTGCCTACTGTATAAGTGTTGATAAGCAGAAATGATTTGCTAAAAAATGATATCATGCATAAGAGTTTAGATACGTTTGGGAAAGTATGGTTATATCCTAAGGCAAAACTTCTAACACTACAACCTATATGGAACATAAATAAAAAAAAAACACAACCGCTGATATTTGAACATGAATAAACACAACAGCAAATATTTGAATCCACATTCTGATAGCATATATGTTTGAATGGTGGAAGTTCCTCTCTCGTTTGTTATGATGGAGAGGTTAGTTTATGTAGAAATGGAACACAATCCAATCTCTTTAAACAGCATGATGATATAAATGTAACACAAATTCCAACCAAGGCAATACTAAATCCTACATGGAACTTCTCATAACCGCCTGATAATGCCTCTGATCCTTTGGCAAGAATACTTATATATATGAAGTACCAGCGGCGTATCCACCATATTCTTGCCAAATTTTCATTAGTTTTATCCACAAGTTATGATTGGTTACCAAGAAACTAATAAATCCTACATAGAACTTCCCATAACCGTCCGATAATGCCTCTGATCCTTTGACAAGAATACTTATATATAGGAAGTACCAGCGGCGTATCCACCATATTCTTGTCAAATTTTCATTGGTTTATCAGTGAATTATGATTAGTCCTATAACTCTACAACCAAAACAACAAACATAAAATACTGAAATGAAATATATCTATGCGATCAAGGCTCAATCAAACGGAGCCGATCGTATTGCATGTACTGAAAATGAAATGTCTGTATGCTCAAGGCTCAATCAAACGAAGCCGAGCGTATTGCATGTACTGAAAATGAATAACTTAACCACACAAATAGCCTGTGCATGGAACCTCTCATAACCGCATGATAATGCCTCCGATCATTTGACAAGAATACTTATATATAGGAAGTACCAGCGGCGTATCCACCATATTCTTGTCAAATTCTCATTGACTTTATCCGCAAGTTATGATTAGTTCTATGCGACTCTACAACAAACACAACAACCACAAGATACTGATAATGAAATTGTATGTGCGCTCAAGGCTCAATCAAACGGAGCCGAACGTATTGTATGAACTGGAAATGTAAATTGAACTGTGCGCTCAAGGCTCAATCAAACGGAGCCGAACGTATTGAATGTACTGAAATTGAACAACTTAATCTAAACAACAATCACACAAACAGCCTATGCATGGAACTTCTCATAACCGCCTGATAATGCCTCCGATCATTTGACAAGAATACTTATATATAGGAAGTACCAGCAGCGTATCCACCATATCCTTGTCAAATTTTCATTGACTTTATCCGCAAGTTATGGTTAGTTCGATGCGACTCTACTACAAACACCACAACCACAAGATACTGATAATGAAATTGTCTGTGCGCTCAAGGCTCAATCAAACGGAGCCGAACGTATTGCATGAACTGGAAATGTAAATTGAAATGTGCGCTCAAGGCTCAATCAAACGGAGCCGAACGTATTGCATGAACTGGATATGTAAATTGAAATGTGCGCTCAAGGCTCAATCAAACGGAGCCGAGCGTATTGCATGTATTGAAATGTAAAATGAAATGACCGATCAAGGCTCAATCAAACGGAGCCGATCGTGCGGGCACGCCAAGATCAACCACATAATAAAATGGGGATCCAACTCAACCTCGATGGATGGGGAGCCACGGCCTCGGCAAATGCATATACTGAAAACAATATATAATATACAATAATTATTCTAACAGTCTACACATGTGATAAAGAAAAAAACATAAAACTAAACGATAGGAGTTGAATCTGGATCTTCGGCGAAGAGGACTAGTTGAGTATCTTTGCTTGGGCCGTCATTATCTTCGACAGGATTGGCGTTGATATTGAAGACTCTTCCTCTTGCTGGTGGCCTAGTGGTTGGGTTTTCTTGGTTTACTTGGATAACTGGGTTTGATTGGGCTTGAGTGTTGATAACGTTAACCAATTGGGGGCATGTGTTTCTAAAGTGGGTAGGGTCGCCACAATTGAAACAAGCTCGAGCATATGGGAACATGGGGTATTGGGGTTGGTGATAAGTTTGGGCCATGTTTTGAGTAGGGGAAAAGGTTTGGTTTTGAAAGGTGCGACAAACATTGCTCAAATGACCATAGCGTCCACAAGTTGTACATAGACGACAAGGTAGGGTATGGGGATGGTGATAAAAACAGTTGTTGCATCGAGGGTGAGGTCCAAGATATGGTTTCTTATTTGGGTAAGCTGAGTTTGGTGCCACTTGGGTGATTGGGATAGCTCAGATGGGTATGGCGTGTAAAACTGGTGGATTTCGTTGGGTAGCAGCGAAAAGTCGCCCGACTCTTCTTCTCATAGGATTGGGTTGAGAAGGGGATTCGGTTTGGGTGGAGTCGGAAGTTTCAGTCGGTTCTTTATCCTTCTTCTTCTCCTCCTTGAAGTCTTCGTTTCGGATTCGGTTCTCGGTGAGCTCTGTTGCTAGCTCCATTGCTGCTTCCAAAGTTGCAGGCTTGGTACTTATTACAGGGTCTTGAATCTTTGACGGAAGACCACGAATGTAGTGCTCGATCAAACGGTAGAGGGGAGTGAACATGTTGGGAACCATTTGATGTAACTCGAGGAATCTTTTGTTGTATGTGATGTGGTCTCCTTCCATTTGCTTCAATGAGTAAAATTCATCTTCTAACTTCTTGATTTCGCTCCTTGGGCAAAATCGTCTGGTCATGATTTCCTTCAATTCGTTCCAAGTTAAGGTCATAGCATCGTCGACGCCTCGTTTGGCCTTCTCTGTATTCCACCAAGTAAGTGCTATCCCATATAGTCGACCGGTAGCATATCGCACTTTGCGATCGTCAGGGCAATCGCAATTTAGAAAAGTGTTCTCCATCTCTTCAAACCAATGGAGGAGTGCGGTGACGCCTTCAGTCCCTTTGTATTTCGGAGGGTCACATGATTTGAAATGCTTGTAGGTGCATTTAGTGGTATTTGGGGGAGAGTTGATAAGGTTTTGGTTTGCTTGATTGACAGGATTAGCGGTAAGTGCTTGTTGAACTTGAATTACAATGTTGGGTATTACGGCAGCCATTTGTTGAGCGATTAAGGCAGCCATGCGTTCGCGGGCTTTTCTTGCTCTCGTCTTCCTACGGGCGAGGTTAGAAGACATCTACAAGGAATACATGACAAGAGTATGAGTTGGATGTTTTTGGGTTCATGGGTCGCATTAGGAATGAACATTCATAAAATAATTATAGATAAATAAATCTACTACATCCATAGGATGTCTTGGGTTTGCTCGCTGTTAGGCCCTACATGCCGCCATACTTTACCTGTGTAATCAGTGGGCCCCCATGAATACCCGTTTTTCATATGGTTCGCACGGGTTTGCCAGGTTGCGTACACAAAAACCCGAAGAAAAATCGAGAAATATGTATACAACGTGTGATATTCGGAATGTGTCCAGGTGTAGACACGGTGACAACTCAAAGTAGGGTTAGTTCGAACGACGTTTGGTGTGGCATGCTTTGGCCTAATAGGTCCTTCGTACTCTCATCGTTGGTCCCCAGGTAGGCAAACTGGTCCGTTATATTGGATTTATACGAATGCCAGCCTAGACAGGACGTTCCGACTACCGGTACTTGTACCCTTCCAGTTACTACATGCCCGTCGCAGAACTTACTTTGATGAGATTTGAAAATTGCACAAAATCTTTGGATAATGAGAGTATGAAAATAAATTGAATACATGAACATCAATATATGTATAATGAATATGTATATATGTATAATGAATATGTATATAAGCATGTATGTTTGACTGAAATGTAAACAAATATGAAACAAATAAATATCACAAGTTTGTATGTAACCACCTAATCAATTAAAATTTAGGCAGACTATAGTATAGGCTCTAAGGGTCTAATAACCTATCCTATATCCCTATAGTCATGGCTCTGATACCAATCTGTCACACCCCGACCCGCAGCGGAAAAGGTGATCGGGGCATGACTGGGTTATCATCAAAGCTCATGACATTTATTATGCGTTTCATATTCATTAATACAATTTAATGGAAATTTACAATAAAGATTACAACATGTTCTAGCTATCAATCTAGGCATCTTTGTTCTCTTCTAAGGCATTTCCTATGTTTTCTTTGCTTCAACCTGTTCACCTGTATCATGTGTAAAAAGGTTTTGGATCAACATAATGTTGGCGAGTGAATCCTATGGAAAACATTTGAACAAATTTATTTAAATTGATTATGAAATATGTGCACAACCAAACATGAGTAAAAATAGATGTAACTTAATCAACAATCATAAGATATTAAATGAAACACACATGAACAATAATGGAACAATTAGAGGCACGCGATGCTCAACTCGTCTCTCACGAGGAACTGAGGGGCCTGATGAATGAATTGCATAAACATGATAATATGAATGACACAACTACAACCAATATAAACTCAATGATACACACATGAACAATAATGAATTTGATTTGAAGCACGCGTTGTTCAACTCGTCTCCCACGAGGAACTGATGGGCTTAATGAATGAGTTTCATATGATCTAGCATAAGGAAATAAGTAAAAACACAACAATATAAACAATCTAAGTTTAGGTCATGATGTGGTATGGCACAAGTTTAAATAAATAAATTAATTACTTTCATAACACATGACACACCCCAAAACGTGTAATTTTAAAGGGGAAGTTGTAAGATTCACTCACAGTGGGTGCGTTCGGTTGATGATGTTGAATGCACGCGAAGTGGTTTTAACCACGAGTGAGATTAACCTAGATAAATCGTATTATGGTTTGGTAAGTAAACGGATTTTATTAATCTATTTTAGTAGGATTGTTGGGTGTATTTTTGTGAGTTTGAGGCTATTTTCTAACCTTAAAAATGTTATTTTTAACTATTTTTAATTAAAATAATTAAATAAAAATAATAAAAAAATTTGACTTTTTCTGACCGTTGACCGTTGACCTGACCGTTGGCCGGTTCGATTCGGAATATAGGTGCGCTGAGTGAGGCTCGAACCCGAGACCTCTCGTACGTGTGCACGCAGCTCTACCAACTGAGCTACGTGTCTAACCCGTTATATATCTGATTTTAATTATATATATATATATTAATTAGTTTAAACCGAAAATCATTTTATTTTAAAAACAGTTTAAATCAATCCGGACGGTGCGCTCCACAGGTCTCGAACCCGGGACCTGTGGCTTAAACTAACACACAGTCCACCGCTGGACTGTGTGTTTAACATGTTATATAATCCGATTTTTATTATACTTAAATACAAATTAGTTATTTCCTTTTCTGCCTTATTTAAAAAGAATAGATAATTGTCCGAGTCGGTGCAGAAGACCGGACTCGAACTCGTGACCTGTGATATAAACATACACACAGTCCACCGCTGGACTGTGTGTCTAACTTGGTTATTATTCCGGTTATTAATATACTTAACATATATCTGTGGCGACTCCGGTTCAGTTTAACAAAAAAAATGATTTTTATTAAGGCGACTTGTGTGAAACCGGATTCGAACTCGAGACGTTTGTATGCTTAATGTGCACACAGTCCACCGCTGGACTATGTGTCTAACCCGAGTAATAAGTTGATTTTACTTATACTTATAAACTACCGAAACATCGTCTTCCTCGTTGAGATTTAATCAGAATCGGTAACAGTCTGGTTCGAAGTTTTTAAAACATGTTATTTAGTGTTTTCCAGTTCATTATGGTGAGATAAAGGTGAAAAGAAAAGGAAAATAAGCGAAAAGGTATACCGACTGGACCCTCTGTTTTCCGGCAGAAACTCCGGTGACAGCAATCAACTCCGGCGTCAGGTGTCTTGCAGCAGCGAGTCTCCGGAAAGCTTGGAAAAAGTATGGGTATCTCCGGTATAAGCTTCAGAGGCTCAGTGAGGCTCGGAAATGAGGAAACCGGTTTTCCGGCGACGAACAGATTAATTCCGGCGAGTGGAATTACGCCGAGAAAAAGTGTGGTTTTGAGCGAAAAGGTTTGCAGTGGGTTGTGGGTGAATTTATAGAACAAATCGTCAATGCATTTAGCCCGATTTCCGACTGGATTCGTAAATTATAAAAACTCCGGCGGTTAAAGAAAGTGTCGCGGACCCAAACGTCGGTTATAACCGATGTTCTAATAATAATTTACGTTATAACTGAAAATGGTGTTAAAAACTCGCGCGATTACCGGGATTCCGATGACTGAACTTTTGGGCGCCGGTTTTGAATTCGTAACGTCATGATATCAATTAAATAATTCTAATATTTAACAAACAACATCGTGGCGCAGTGGTTCAGTGTTATGTGTTAAGTTTGTTTCCGGACCGCTCACTGACCCGGGTTCGAAACCCGGCAGAGGTAATTTATTTTTATTTTGCGAATTTTGACAGTTTTTCAAAAACTAATTATATATTCTTGTATAATAATTGATTATGTATCGTTTAAAATTATTTTGGGCATTTAATTCGCAACGAAATTTTGGACTGACTGTTCGGTTGATAAACGGAGCGGGTTTGGTAAATCCGTTTTTGCGGATGTTACAATTTGTAACGTGACTCCCCAAGTGTTTCCGCCGCATGTTGTTGTTATACGCGATTTAGGGTGTTACATAAAAGGATGGTGGATACGTTGCTGGTACTTCCTATATATAAGTGCTTTTATCATATTACATATCATGGCATTATCTAAACCACTTAGGCAAGATACAAGACATGACATTCTTATACAAGATATAACATTTTATACAAGACATGATATTTTATTCAAGACATGAGATTTTCACATAAGACTCCACACATTTTTGGTTATTAAGTTAACCTTACATTATTCCTTTTAATCATTTGATTTTGTTGATACATATGTATGTTGCCTACGTCATCACAATCTAACGATAAAGGTTTTGGAAGACTGATCAAGACAAAGACTATATCCAAGGGGGAGTCTGTTAGTACAGTATTTCTGTCTTAGTCTTGTATCGAGTCTGTATAGATTAGACTAGAAAAATGGAGTAATTATGGTGTATTTGGTCAAGTTCGCTCATCATGTAATGTATATAGTCAAGTTCGGCCGAACTTGACAATGCAAGTTCGCCCGAACTTGCTATATCTCCAGCAAACTTGTCCAAGTATATATAGGGGTCTTTGATGTTTCATTTGTAACTTCAGTGATTTTTGCACAAAGACGGCGAAGCTCTGTACAAGTGTTTCCAGGATCTGTAACGTCTAACAATCAATGAAACAGTGATTACACGTTAACAAACTTGTCTCCAATGTCGCCTATGCTAACGGATTCCGCACGTTTACATTAGGTTAGCCAAATTAGGACCGGAACGATCCGTATTACGGACCCCCAGATTTTTCATATGATTTTATAAAAGAAATATTTACAATGGTTCATGGCTATTTTTGTACTAGTTAAACTTTTATTTTCAAAGCCATGAAACATAAACATAAAACCTATGTTACTCACCGGCATTTTTATGCTGACGTATTTACTTTCACGTGTGTTTCAGAAGCTAATGTTTGAGGTTGATTCATGCGACAGTTAGGATGGACTTTGGGCCTTAGTGACTATAAAATCAAGAAGATCAGTTTAACTTTTGTTGTATTTTCCGTTTTTATTCCAGACAACGTAACCAATTTTATTAAATAAAAACTTAACTTATTATGCCATGGTTGATCAAACAATAGTTCTGTTATGACACTCCCTGACGTTTCCGCCGCGTTTTGTTGTTTTACAGCGGTCGGGGTGTGATAGTGAATGTTGGGTGGTGGATGGGTTATTGTGTTTGTGAGAGAAGCATATGTGGCTGTGGTATTATCAAATGAAGTTTAGATTTTGATTATTTTTGTTTTACAAATTAAATGACAACCGGGTATTAAGTAAAATCATAACAGTTGTTTATCTTGTAAACAAATAAGATTAATATTAGTGCTAAGTTTAAAATTGTTTTCATATATGGTACTATATTATTTCATGGATCTAAGTTAACCCTTGTGTGGCTACTATGTAAGTTTAATTTTGTTTTTAAAAACCATTTGGGATTTAAGGTTAATGGGTATGATTTAATAGTAGGCGCCGGAAAGTTTTTAACGAACAATATAAGTTAAGCAAATAAATTATTATAGAAATTGATTTGGGGTGTAATGGTGTTATAGGTCACTGACTATTTGAGCACGGCTCATCATAGTATTTATCTTTATCATATCTTTTACTTTGTAATACGGATTTGTGACCTTTTACATCGTAGTATAACTTACTCTTTGGTACGGATTTTGTTTCTTTTTCTTCATAGTATAAATGGGTATTCGTTACTTTGTAGTATGGATTGTGTCATAGCTGGTCAGTCTTCATTATGTTAGTGTGATACCTTTTAGTTTGATTGTCCGTTAGTCTGTTTATGTTAGTATTTGTCGGTTTTGTTACTTATATGTTTATAGCTATGCTATTACCTCATACTTGAACTCATGGTCGCATGTTCCTTTTGATAATTAATTTTAGTTGTGTATAAATTATTTACATGGCCTAAGCTTTTGTACTCTGTCACCCGAGCGTTTCGGACTTTTCGTATGGGCGTCAACGACATGAACACTATCCGTAATAGTGCGTAATCAAAATCACGGCATCTCTGACTTGTGCTTGTGTAGCACCTTGGCCCCTTAGAGGCTAATGGATCGATCCTACTTCTATTTTTGGCTTCCGTTTTCTAACTTCTGGGGATGGAATAATGGGTGAATGCCACGCTCACCATCTCATTGGTGCATAGAGTAGCTACCTATGTCCCCCCTCTGTTTCTGGCTCTGGGTGCTTCTGTGTTACACGACTTATTTTATGATACACATAAGTCATGTAAGTTAGTATATGTTTCTATATGTGAATATCTTCTATTTCTAATTATGTTGTGATAACTTATGTGTGCATCTGATTTTACGTACTCTGATTATGGTTCCGATTTTGTACCGGATTATGTTTCTGATATGTTCAGTATTTCATTCTGTTCTGTAATAGTTACATGCATTTTGACTCAATATCTGTATCGATTTGTATCGTTTTCGTGTCGATATTGGTTCGATTTGGATTTAGATTTCGTGTTATACTTTTAGTTTGTATCCGTCAGAATCTTTTTTTAGTATTTGATCCAAGGTATGTTCTATATTTGTTATTGAATCATGTCTTTGTTTCATGTCGAGTGTTCAGATCGATTCAAGAAACTCGGTAAGGATTAAATTATTACACTTATAAACTCAGGTTCTCTAATTATTTTGTTTATTCAATATAAATATCCAAATTTATAAAAAGAATTATCTTGATTAAATAATAACTTTTGAAATATGACAAATTAATAGATAGTAATTTAAATCCAAATAATTATTTAAAAACAATATTTTAACGGCTCATTTCTTTTAAACGTTAGAGGATTTTAAACCGTATTTAAAATGTTTCGGTCAATGTATTTGTTTTTGTTTCCGTATCGGTTTCCCATGTCGGTTTACAAAATTATCATAAGTATAACGTTTTGAAAACCAAGTTATTTGATTTATTCTATTTCATAAATATAACTTTTACGTATTACAAAATTAGTTATTTTATCTAATTAGGATTTACTATGAAGTACTATAAATTATTATATTTTGATAAGATTCAAACCTTCAATAAAATAAGATAATTTTGCATCTCGTAAAAAAAGTTATTAGCATTATTAAAGGATGTTCTAAAATGAGTTCGCTAATAAGAAAAAAGTGGTTTTAATCATCATGGCAGCCATCTATCAGTTCTCTACATCGGTTTTATGTCGGGTTCAATATCGGTTATGCATCTGACTGACTTTTGTTTCCATATTAGTTTCCGTTACAATTCAGATCGGTTCGTGTATCAGTTTTTTTGTATTCAGTCTTGTGTCTTCATCTATTTTTAGTACTGGTGTCAGTAATCGTTTAAGTTCAGTCTCACTTATGTTATGTTATGTCATGTCATGTCATGTCATGTCATGTCATGTCATGTCATGTCATGTCATGTCATGTCATGTCATGTCATGTCATGTCATGTCATGTCATGTTATGTTTTGCTTCCGCTGATATGACTTTACTCGTACTGTTGATTTCTCGGTTACTTGGCTCAGCCGTATTTTTCTTTTTGTGTTTTTCCTATTTGTTTCACAGGTAATATAGGATGATCTGGGATTTCAGTGAGGAGCATTAGGAAGTTGTTGGCCAAGATTCATTATTTCAGTAATGTAAGAAATGTAATTAGGATCTTTTATATAATATTATGGATTGGTTTTTAGTTTCGACATCAGTAGGAGTGACAAGTCAGCCCTAGCGGGGTTGGGGTGTTACAGTTCTAGTATGTACCGCAGGTCTTAGGACACAATGATAGTACCTATTCAAAACGTCTTATGACTAAGATCCATGAATATTGTTTTGAACGAGTTACGCCCAATATGATTAAACTAATCATATAAGTGAATATGGTTCTCAACACTTTGAATATCCATTATATGGATCAACCGTCTAATTCACAATAGTCTTTTACCATATTGGTTCTCACGAATCTAATAGACAACGTACATTTTAGAATAAAATATTCATAGTTACTTAACGTACTAATATTTGAACATAGGTATAACTGTTTAAAATACATTAAACCATTAAATTTAAATAAACTCAAAATACTGTTACGGTTCAAAATGCACCAAACTACTAAATTACAAAATTCGATCCATTATCTAGCATATCTAAGACCATATTATGAGCAAGCTTTGCGTGTCTCACTTGAGGCATAGGCTTAGTAAACAGGTCCGCTAGATTCTGATCAGTATCAATTTTCTCTACTACGATGTCTCCTCTTTCCAAAACTTCTCGTATGTAGTGGAATTTTCTGAGAATATGCTTTGTGATGTGATGCAACTTTGGTTCTATTTCCTGAGCAATTGCACTTGTATTGTCGCAAAATATCTGGATACGCTTTTGTATGCTTGGTACAACTCTGAGATCAGCAATGGACTTTTTCATCCAGACAGCCTCCTTAGCAGTTTTTGAAGCTTCTATATATTCTAATTAAGATGGTGATCAGTTGTGTTCTTGATGGTTTAGGGCATAATTTTTTTTGAAAGAAAGATGAAGGAAAAATGGAATATATATATATATATATAAGGGGGCGGTCGCAAGGTAGGGTGGCCCTACCCCACCCCGTGCTTTGTTTTTCGCGTTATTAAGATGATGTTTATATTCGGTATTGCGTTTAGGTTCGTTTGCGGGCCCCATACGCATCCCCGATTTGCAAAAAGGGCTCCTTTTTTTGCGTTTTTAGTGTTAAAAGACTCGGTTTTAAAAACTATGCATAACCGTCTCGAAACCCGACCCTGGTTATGTTTTATTAATAATAGCCTCGTATTTGGGTAGTTTTAGTGTTTTTAGGCTTGATTGACCGTTCCTTGCATGTTTGGTTGCCTTTTGTTGTTCTCAAAACGAAGGGTCGTATTAGGGTAGTTTTAGTGTTTTTAGGCTTGATTGACCGTTCCTTGCATGTTTGGTTGCCTTGTTGTTCTCAAAACGAAGGCGTTTCCCTAACCGGGAAACTGCCTCATTTTACATGCCCGAGTTCCGATTTGCTTCAAGTCTGATGTCATGGTCTAAGGCATATAACTAAGATGTTCGTGAACTCGGAATCTTAAATAGCCCTACCGATGGCCTAATAATCATAGTCAAACGTTTAATGCGCTGTTAATTGGAAAGCTCCCGTTTAACACGTTTTCAAAGGCTAAGGACACCAACCTCGCACCGTACGCTCTTATTAGTGTTATGTTAACCATGTCGTGCTCTCGGATTCCTTCGAGACATAATAGATATCATTTAATCTAGCCCACAAGTCACACATGTTTTTAGGGTTTTCGCACAATTATTGTTTTAAGCATACTTAAATTTTTGGATCGATTATGGTGTACTTGGTTTCGTCCTTGGTATCACAGTCTCCCCTGGTTAAGTAATTTCGTCCCAAAATTTACCCCGTCTAGCTAGGGAAAAAAGGTGAGGGTATTTTCTATGGAATTCATCCTTGTTGATGCATAATGTCTATTATCTAGGTCTTGGATCGAGTCCGTATGTTTAGGGCTTGTGATCGTTAGATTTTGAAGTTTATTTAAGTTGTAAACACATGTTCAGCCGAACTTGTGGATAGGATGATCAAGTTCGCCCGAAATTGATCTATCCTTGACATACTTCGCCCGAACTTGTGTGTCTATATATGGTTTGTCATGGGTCTTTCATTGTAAGAACTTTGCGACATTGACTGTGAAGCTCTGTCTGTTTGGATACTCCATGTACATGACTTGACATTAATAAATAGACAATTTAAACAGTAAACCTGTCTATTTGATTAACATGTCACATAATTTCCGCTTATGTTGGACATTAGATACAAATAGGTTCCTTGACAGTGGAGGAGCGATTCTAACAAGTGGTATCAGAGCCATGGATACCTAATTTGCTAAGATTTACACAAGACACTCTCTATTTCTACTCATTTCTATCATTTTTCTACATTTTTTCACATAAATGATGAACCTATGGATAAAAATGGCTAAAAATTGAATATGTCATACATAATCACCTAAATACAAACCCCTGAAAGTTTGAGAACCAAATTCAATCGAATTCATGTCAATAATGTTAAAAAACCATGTTTGAATACCAAATTTCGCTCGAACTTACAACACAAGTTCGCCCGAACTTGGCTTAAAATCATCAATTTTGTTGATTTTAACCAACTTTTCCCGAATTTGCTTGATTTTTAGTGAATTTTGACCAAGTTCGACCGAACTTGTCAATTTTTGTTGAAAGTTTTATTAAGTTCGCCCGAACTTGAAGCAAACTTGGAAAATTTTCAAAACTCAACACAAGTTCGCCCGAACTTGCTTAAAGATTGAAATTTTCTGAAATATTTCACAAGTTCGCCTGAACCTGGTGAAATTGAATCTGAATTTTTTTTTCTATACAAGTTCGACCGAACTTGTCAGTTTGCTAATCAATCTTCGAGTGTTTTTGAACGTGTTTTCAGTTAAACATTCAGTTTGTTGAGATGGATGATTTCCATAACGCTTTTGCTTCACCAATGTCTTCTACATCTAATGCAAATGCGATAAACCAGATGAATCTGGATAATGAGATGGGAACTTCTACAAAGCCGCCAAAGTTGATGAGCATGGATGAGCTTGAAGGTTGGAAGGAAAAGTTTGTGAAGGTTCAAGCAAATCACTTCCATAGTTGGGTTGCTGTAGAAACCGGATATAAGTGGCCAAAAGATGAACGTGATCAAAATCTTGCTTTGGTTAAGTTTACACCATAACATAAAGATGCGTATGTGGCAGAAAAGAAGATGATCAGTCTGATTCAGCAATCAGTGAAAGAAGACATCTTGATCTTGCTATTTGAATGCGATACGTCACAGCTGCTGTGGAATGCTCTTTGTGCTAAATATCTGGGAACTGACGAGATGATTAAAAGCAAGAAGGCTTTAATCAAGAAAGAGTTTGACATTTTCATGATGATCAAAGGCGAAACCATGAAGCAGATGATCGATAGATATTGTCATTTGATGGTTCAGATGCGAAGGCACAGTATTCATAAAACTGATGAAGAGCAGATTGATAAATTGGCTGATGTGCTTCCTGAGGGGGAGAGGTCGACCTACTTGATGGTTTTGAAGAATAGTCTGAGTTGGCAACATTTCAAGTTATCATTGTTCATTGACAAATTAGAAAGACATGAAATGGAGTTGCTAAAAATGGCCAAATCAAAGAATGCAAAGGTAGTATAAGATGTAAGTGTGTACTACATAGGAGGTGTTCAAGAGATTTCGAGTCCGAAAATTCAAACGACGTTTAGTGCGAATATGAATTCTTCAAATCATTCGTCACAAAGTCAATCAAACACTCAATCATACCCAAGTTATGATCAGAGTCCTCCGAACACAGGATATTCAAGTGCTGCTTCAAATTCTCCGTTTCAGAACCAAACTAATCAGTCGAATCAGACAAATCATTCCAGTTCTGATCTAAATGTATTTCAGTGCAACATTGCAGTCAATCTGAAGAATGTTTTCCCTGAGCAAGTGGCTAAACAACATATAGCACTTCTTGCAACCGTACTCGAATCATACGAAGTTTAGTTGCGGGGAAGATCGGAAATCCAGAAATGACAGCTGCAGATTACGATCAGGTTGATGAAGAGGAATTGGAACTAATGGATATTCAGTGGAGCTTAGCTTCGATTATTAGAAGAGTCACGAAGTTTGTTGCGCTCACTGGAAGAGACATTGGAAATTCGAGCAATAAGCTTGGATTTGATAAGTTAAAAGTAACATGCTTCAAGTGCAGACAAAAGGGGCATTTCAAACGCGGGTGCACGAAACAACAAGCAAGCGGCAACAAAAGTCCTTTTGGCAACAACAATGACTATTACAAGAAGCGTTGCAATACAAGCCATATCCAAAGAGAACTCAAGTTGAAGTTTAAGATAATTCCTCAAAGCCAACTGAACAAGCTCTAGTTGTGTCTCATGAAGAAGAACGTTTTGACTGGAATAAGTACATTGGCAAGAAAATTGGTGTTGTTTTGATGGCAGAGATCGTGGATGAATCAGAATCAATGGTTGATGATGCAGCTCTGGAGAATGCGATCTTAGAAGAATATCTTCAAAGAACAAAGGAAGAGGAAATGATCTATCACCCGACAAAGATGAAGAACATTATGTCTCTAACTTTGGATCTAGTTTTGCAAGTTGCTTTGGAAATACATCGCAAGAGCAAGTGGCTGAAGAAAAGAAACCGCAGGTCGAGGATGTCATTGACGTGACAATGGAGATGAATGCAGAGAACCTCACAAAGATTGCTGACAAAGCAATGATGGCAAATCTGAAACAGGTGGGTTCAGAGGTAAAGGAGATTGAAAAGGAAGTTGTGAAAGTTGTGGAGGTTGAAAAACCTTGCACAAAGTGCACAAAACCTTGTGAGCAATGTGTTGAGAAATCTCAAATCATAAGCGAACTAACTGTGCATAATGAAAATTTTAGATACGATTATCGCACGATGAAAGAAGCTTATGATAAGATGAAAGGCACTTGTTGCAACGTTGAAAAAGCTAATCTAGAACAAGGTGCCTCAATAAGAATGTTAAAAGCAACGGTAATTGAAAAAAAAGAAGCAATTAACATGTATATAAACACCATTGCTGAAACAAGACAAGAGTTTCAAGATATGAAAATCGAAACTGAAAGAGTTAGACAACTTTTGCTCAGTTACACGACTAACGCTTATGTCATCGATCACATTCTTCCTATGATTAAGTCGGAGGAAAATGTTGAAAAACCAAAAGGTATGAAGCGTAAAGAGTACAACAATGTTCCACCTCCATTACTTGCAAGTTATTGTCACAGATGGGATTGAGAAGGCAACTAATGTAACACTTTTATCAGAAACCAATGATAAATTGCCTGAGAACATTGATGTAGTCTACACAACTTCAAATGATGACAATGAAGCAGTCATGAAAAATGTGGTTGAAAATGTTTTGGGGAATGATTCTGATGATGGCAGCTTTGATAGCGCCAACTCAAGTTTGAACAGTTCTGAATCACAATCCAAAAATGATGATACATCTTTGGAAAATAGCCTAAGTCATGATTCTAATGTTGTGATGTACAAAGTTAAGGACTCTGATAGACTATATTTTTGTTGGGATTGAACCCAATGAAAGGAACAGATGATACAAAGCCAAATAACACTATCCGAGCTTTGGTTTAACTATCAGAGGTTACAACCTTTCATGTACATACACTGCTTTCCTAAAGACTGCTCATCCTATCATCTGCTTTCACAAAGCTTCAAAGGTCGGCCGAAGTTACAAGGGTCAGAGGATAGAGATCAGAGTTTAGTCATTAGCTTAGTTAAATCAATGTAACAGTGCTAAGCACTGATAGTTAGTATTAGTAGTGTTTTCAGTTAGTTACATTGGTTTCCTGTCACTATCAACCCTGACGTCATCAAAGATGCTCAGTGGTTAGATAGTTAGTATAAATAGGTAACTTCTGTAACTGTTCAAACTTGTCTATTAAAAGATCAACTTTCGCATATCATCTTCTCTGCATTTTCTCATTACCAAACTGTAATTGCAAAGGCTGAGGGGGAGTTTGTAAATCACATGTAAGTTAATCAACTTGAAAGCCTGATGATGATGAAAACAAACGACCATTGCTTGTAGTAAAGGTTTTCCATCTTAGTCCGCTGCAAATCTCTTTTAATTCAATCATTTTCCATTTTTGAAACAAAAACTACAAGTAATTCAAACTCAGATCCTAACAATTAGTATCAGAGCTTGATTCATCAAATTCGATCTAACAATCGATTTGGTTCGAACAGATCAGCTCTCTTGCTAATCAGATTGGTTGTTTTAGCTTGATATTCGGAGTTTTATTACGTTCAAAGTTTTTAAAACAAAATCTATAAAAATCAACTGAAAATGTCTCAAAACACACAGGATGCCAATTCTGGATCCTTGTTCAAACCGCCGATGCTCAAAAGAAATGAATATTTCATTTGGCAACGACGGATGGGTCACATCCTTGCTTAGCAAAACACCGGTTGCTGGAGATCTGTTGCTTATGGACCTCAAGTTCCACTGGTTCCAAGCACAGAGGATCCAACTAAACAAGTGCCAAAAAATCCTGAAAACTTTTCGGAGCAGGATTTCCAGAAAATTGAATTGGATACTAAGGCATTTAGCATAGTTGCTTCAGCCTTACCCAATGAAATATATGCTGGTCTACTCCATTACAATAGTGCAAAGGAGTTATGGGATGCACTTAAAGAGCAATTCGGTGGGACTGAGGAAATGATAGAAAGTAATAGAGAAGTTCTAAATCAGCAGTATGAAATGTTTTATCACTTGAAAGGAGAGTCCCTAATACGACAGTTCGAACGTTACAGCTGTCTCATTGGTGAACTTAGACTGGTTAACGTGGTTCTATCTAATTTGACTGTCAATAGTCGTTTCCTTAGATCGTTACCAGATAAGTGGGATACTGTAGCTTATGTGACAAGAAAGTCTTTTGGGTTTAAAGAAATGTCGTTGACACAACTTCATGGGATACTCCTCACCTATGAGAGAGAGTTAAACCAGAAAAAAAAAGTTGCAAGATTCTGGCAAAATGACTGATGATTACTCATTGGGTAATACAACTCTTTTTGGCCAAGAAGAGGGATCTAGTAGCAGTAAGGACCAAAGTTATGATCACTATATAGATATTACATCTGGTGGGAACTTTGGATCTGAAACATATGCACCCAACTATTCTTTTACTGCTAGTGGGGAAAGCCAAACCTCTGACAATCTATCCTTTGAGCTGAATGACTTGCAACACTTTGAACCTTCTGATCTTGAAGAAATGGATATTTTGCACCAACTGGCCTTATTGAGTGTTAGGGCTAGTAAATTCTATAAGAGAACCGGTAGAAAATTCCCAGGTTTGCATGGGGGGTTGAAGGTTGGGCTGGATAAATCAAAAGTCAAGTGTTATAAGTGTAATAGGCTAGGACACTTTGCTAGAGAATGTAGGTCTCAAAATTCTGGTCCAATAGTGACTCATCCTGGCCCTAGACTTCAGCACACACAAAACACTGCTCATTATTCCCAATATGCCCCTTCTCAACATGTTCAAAACACTGCTCACTTTGCACATCCTGCTACCACTGTTCCAGTGCATTATGTTCAATCCACTGCTCCACAAATTCAATATGTTCAGGCACCATCGCATCCTCAAGTGCTTGTACAACAAGCACCCATTGTTACACAACCTGCTTAAACCACTGCTAGTCCAGCAGAGGTTGGTCAACAAAGCTTTTTCACACAAAGTTATGTTGACTGGAGCAGCTTGCCTGAGGATTTGACTGATGAAAACTTTGCTTTAATGGCTAAATTGATGTTGAACAAGAATTTTGTTTAATGGCCTTAGAGACAATTGCTGAAGGTGTTGAATCTGTGGAGATAGTGTCAAAAACTGAAGAAGTTCAAGTTTGTGATGAAACAGTGGTTTCAAGTGAAGAAAAAGAAAATACTGCTGATAAGGAAAAGAACTCTCTGACTGACCCATGGAATGTTGATGTGTGTGAAGATGAGTGTGATTGTGCTCTCATGGCTGCTACAAAGGTATCACCTCAGATCCTTAAAGATCTATGTTCTGACAAATGCATCATTGCTTTTGCAAACATCAAGAAGGTGAATGAAAACCTGAGAAACAAAATTTTAGAAGATGAACTTAATTTTGAAAAACTGATTAAAGAGTTAAAATCAAAGTTAAGTGAAAAAGATTCTGAAATGAGTAGCCTGAGACATGAATCAAGCATAACCAAGGACCAACTCCAAACTATGGTAGAAAAATACGATGTTTGTAAAAAGGAGTTAGAAGAAACCCAAATCACTTGTGAAAAATGGGTTGAGTCCGGTAAAGGTTATGAGATTATGCTAGATGCTCAGATCAAGAGGAACATTAAGATTGGTGTAGGTTTTAGAACCTATGACCAAATTGAAAAAAATGCTGCTGAACTTGATTCTGAGTTGGTTGAAGTAGTCCCCAAAAATTTGGCTGGTGAAGAGATAAAAATCACAGATAAAGTTGGAAAAAAAATTGTTTTGGAAAAACCAGAGGTTTCAACAAAAGATAAAGAAATTGAAAAATATTAGTTTAAACCAACCTGGTCAGATGAATGCGATATCTTAGAAAACTTTAAGCCAATGGACATCACAACCACTGATGGTATTAAAGCCCCAAAAGCACGGGTGATCCCTATCAAAGATGTACCAGCAGTGGTTACAACCTCTGCTAATAAAAAATCTGACAGGAAAAACAGAGTAAAGATTAAAAACTTGTTTTGTGAATTTTGTGAGAAAAGAAATCATGTGGCTGCAAATTGTTTTCTTTTAAATGTCTATGACATTAACAAAACTTGTGTTATCAAAAGCTCTTCAAAATGCACCATCTCCAACAAAACAATCACTCAACTCAACAGTGTGCCTATCTCAAAAACTATGAATAAAAGGTAAAAAGAGATCAAGGCAAAAGCACTAGAAAGAGAAAGTTCAAGTTCTGCTAGAAATAAATCTAAGCAGAGTTTTGAACCAATTGAAACATCTATTACAAAAGCCTTAAACAAAACCTTTGTTCAAAAGAGGTGCAAGTGACAGATGCCCCACCATCAAACTCATTTCCAAGAGGGTATGGCTAACCTGCTTATAAAAAGGTTCCTCATGCTTATGAAGGTTACAAAAAGCCTTCAAAGCAAAGAGTAAACAGGCACCCTTATGGATACAATCATCTGATAGGAAATGGTCAAGATCAGATGTTACAAGAAAATTTCAAAACCACTAACCATTGTCCTAGACTTGAGGCTGGACCATCTATGACCTCATCCAAAGCCATTTTGGCTTTGGAGACCAATCTTAACTGATCTATTTACTTGATGTGCAGGGACCCTCTACTTGCCTTGATAGCTTATAGTATGTAGATAGTGGAGGTTCCAGGCACATGATAGGATGTAGAGCCCTTCTCAAGGACTTCATGGCTCATGGGGGGGGGTGATATATCTTTTGGTAATAACTCAAAGGGAAAGGTTTTAGGGTCTGGTTTGTTTCTGGCTGGTAAACTCAAGTTTGAAAATGTGAATTTAATTGACAATAAGAAATTTAACCTACTGAGTGTCTCACAAATGAGTGACAGAGGATATGGATTATTCTTCACACAGAAGTGGGAATGTGTATGTGATAGATATGCTAAAAGATAATCCTATGTCTGGAACATGCTTATTCTTAGTTGCTTCTAGCAAAGAGACTGAGTTATGGCATAGAAGACTTGGACACACAAATCTTAAAACTATCACCACAATCTCAAAACAAAGTCTTGTAAGAGGTTTGCCTCACAAGCAATTTTCCTGTGATGAACATTGTCTTTCCTGTTTAAAAGGCAAACAACATAAAAGTTCTTTCAAATTAATTGAAGAGTCCAAAACAAGGCTGTGTTTACAACTGCTACACATGGACTTGTTTGGCCCAAAGCAAATCATGAGCTTAAAACACAAAAGGTATTGCCAAGTGATAGTTTATGATTTCTCTAGGTTTACATGGACCTTCTTTCTCCACTCTAAGGATGAAACTGCAGGCATTTTGCAAAACTTTGTCAAACAAGTAGAAAAGCAATTTGATATTCCAGTAAAAATCTTTAGGAGTGACAATGGAACAGAGTTTAAAAATAGGGAGTTGGATACTTTTGGTGAGTCAAAAGGAATTGTTAGACAATATAGCATTCCAATAACTCCACAGCAAAATAGGGTGGTTGAAAGGAAAAATAGAACTTTAATTGAATCGGAAAGGACTATGCTAGCAGATTCTGGTTTACCTTTGTCTTTCTGGGCAGAGGCTGTAAACACTGCTTGCTATGTTCAAAACAGAGTTTTGATTAACCCAAGGCATCAAAAGACTGCCTATGAGATTTTGTATAAAATCAAACCTCTGATTTCCTATTTTTAAGTTTTTGGTTGTCCATGCTTCATTTTGAACTTAAAAGATTCTATATCTAAGTTTGCAGCCAAAGTTGATTGTGGTTATTTTCTGGGATACTCAACCACTGCTAAAGCCTACAGAGTTTTCAATTCTAGGAAAAAGTGTGTTGAAGAAACTTTGAATGTCAAGTTCAATGAACTTTCATCACTGAAAATCCCAGCAAATCCTACAGTGCTTTTTGATTTAGATAAATTCACATTTGCTGATGTTTCTATCAAGCTAGACAATGCAGGTAAACCACAACTATCTGAAGAAGATCAAGATCAAGGATATGACTATGTGCTTCCACAAACAAAAGTCTATTCTTCCAACAGAGGAACAGGTGCTACAAGCTCTTGTGTAAACTCTGCCATTTCTGGGTCAATAGTGGTTGATCCTCAAACTTCTGTCAGTTCACAAAATCAAACATCTGTTGATAAAAGTCCTACTTTTGGTCACCAAAATCATCAGAATGTTACCTCTATACCCCAAATACCTCCACCTCCATTCTCATCAGTGGTTGATACTTCAAATTCACCAGCAGAGGTTAGCTCAAATGATACACATTTGCAGCCATCACCTCAAAATGCTATTGTTCCATACCAAGGTGATCTAATTTATCTCAAAAGCCATCCAGCAGATCAAGTTATTGGCAACATCAAATCTGGGGTGCTCACACGGAGCGAATCCCAAAATATTTGTCTTTTTGCTGGTTTTCTATCACTCATACAGCCAGTCAAGTACCAAGAGGCACTGAAAGATAATAGCTGGGTAGAAGCCATGCAAGAAGAACTCCTTTAGTTCAAATGACAACAAGTTTGGGAGCTTGTGCCACTGCCAAAAGATCTGTGACCCCATCCAAAGCCATTTTGGCTTTGGAGACCAATCTTAACTGATCTATTTACTGGATGTGCAGGGACCCTCTACTTGCCTTGATAGCTTATGGTATGTAGATAGTGGAGGTTCCAGGCACATGACAGGATGTAGAGCCCTTCTCAAGGACTTCATGGCTCATGGGGGGTGATATATCTTTTGGTAATAACTCAAAGGGAAAGGTTTTAGGGTCTGGGTCGTTTCTGGCTGGTAAACTCAAGTTTGAAAATGTGAATTTAATTGACAATCTGAAATTTAACCTGCTGAGTGTCTCACAAATGAGTGACAGAGGATATGGATTATTCTTCACACAGAAGTGGGAATGTGTATGTGGTAGATATGCTAAAAGATAATCCTATGTCTGGAACATGCTTTCAGTTGCTTCTAGCTAAGAGACTGAGTTATGGCATAGAAGACTTGGACACACAAATCTTAAAACTATCACCACAATCTCAAAACAAATTCTTGTAAGAGGTTTGCCTCACAAGCAATTTTCCTGTGATGAACATTGTGTTTCCTGTTTAAAAGGCAAACAACATAAAAGTTCTTTCAAATCAATTGAAGAGTCCAAAACAAGCCAGTTTTTACAACTGCTACACATGGACTTGTTTGGCCCAGAGCAAATCATGAGCTCAAAACACAAAAGGTATTGCCTAGTGATAGTTTATGATATCTCTAGGTTTACATGGACCTTCTTTCTCCACTCTAAGGATGAAACTGCAGGCATTTTGCAAAACTTTGTCAAACAAGTAGAAAAGCAATTTGATATTCCAGTAAAAATCTTTAGGAGTGACAATGGAACAGAGTTTAAAAATAGGGAGTTGGATACTTTTGGTGAGTCAAAAGGAATTGTTAGACAATATAGCATTCCAATAACTCCACAGCAAAATGGGGTGGTTGAAAGGAAAAATAGAACTTTAATTGAATCGGCAAGGACTATGCTAGCAGATTCTGGTTTACCTTTGTCTTTCTGGGCAGAGGCTTTAAACACTGCTTGCTATGTTCAAAAAAGAGTTTTGATTAACCCCAGCCATCAAAAGACTGCCTATGAGATTTTGTATAAAATCAAACCTCTGATTTCCTATTTTTAAGTTTTTGGTTGTCCATGCTTCATTATGAACTTAAAAGATTCTATATCTAAGTTTGCAGCCAAAGTTGATTATGGTTATTTTCTGGGATACTCAACCACTGCTAAAGCCTACAGAGTTTTCAATTCTAGGAAAAAGTGTGTTGAAGAAACTTTGAATGTCAAGTTCAATGAAATTTCATCACTGAAAATCCCAGCAAATCCTACAGTGCTTTTTGATTTAGATAAATTCACATTTGCTGATGTTTCTATCAAGCTAGACAATGCAGGTAAACCACAACCATCTGAAGAAGATCAAGATCAAGGATATGACTGTGTGCTTCCACAACCAAAAGTCTATTCTTCCAACAGAGGAACAGGTGCTACAAGCTCTTGTGTAAACTCTGCCATTTCTGGGTCAACAATGGTTGATCCTCAAACCTCTATCACTTCACAAAATCAAACATCTGTTGATAAAAGTCCTACTTTTGATCACCAAAATCATCAGAATGTTACCTCTATACCCCCAATACCTCCACCTCCATTCTCATTTGTGGCTGATACTTCAAATTCACCAGCAGAGGTTAGCTCAGATGATACACATTTGCAGCCATCACCTCAAAATGCTATTGTTCCATACCAAGGTGATCTGATTTATCTCAAAAGCCATCTAGCAGATCAAGTTATTGGCAACATCAAATATGGGGTGCTCACACAGAGCCAATCCCAAAATATTTGTCTTTTTGCTGGTTTTCTATCACTCATACAACCAGTCAAGTACCAAGAGGCACTGAAAGACAATAGCTGGGTAGAAGCCATGCAAGAAGAACTCCTTTAGTTCAAAAGACAACAAGTTTGGGAGCTTGTGCCACTGCCAAAAGATGTAAGTCCAATTGGCACAAAGTGGGTCTTCAAAAACAAAACTGATGAAAGGGGTATTGTTGTCAAAAACAAAGCAAGGCTCGTGGTTCAAGGCTACAGGCAGGAAGAAGGTATAGACTATGATGAGACCTTTGCTCCTGTAGTAAGGTTGGAAGCTATTCGCCTGTTCTTAGTTTTTGCTGCTACCAACAACATAAAGGTGTTTCAAATGGATATAAAGAGTGCATTTTTGTATGGAAAAATCAAAGAAGAGGTGTATGTCTGTCAACCTCCAGGTTTTGAAGATGTATTCCATCCTGATCATGTCTACAAGCTCAACAAAGCATTGTATGGCTTGAAACAAGCACCAAGAGCCTGGAATGAAATTCTATCCACTTTTCTCTTATCCATAGGGTTTACTAGAGGTAAAATAGATTAAACCCTATTTTTAAAATGGAAAGGAAAAGAATTGATGCTTGTCCAAATTTATGTGGATGACATCATTTTTGAATCCACAAGCACTGCTATGTGTGAAGAGTTTCGAAAACTCATGGTAGCAGAGTTTGAGATGAGTGCAATGGGTGAGCTCCAATGTTTTCTTGGTCTCCAAGTTAAACAATTGCAGAATGGTACATTTATCCATCAAAACAAGTATGTGACAGAACTGCTTAAAAAGTTTGATATGGATGATTGTAAACCATGTAGCACACCCATGGCAACCACCAAGCTACTCACCATTGATGATAAAGATGACCTTGTTGATCAAAATCTTTATAGAAGCATGATTGGGTCTTTATTGTACCTAACTGCATCAAGGCCAGACATCATGTTTGCAACATGTGTTTGTGCCAGATCACAGGCATTACCTAGAAAGTCTGATCTTATTGCTGTCAAAAGTATATTAAGATACATAAAAGGTGCTCCCACACTTTGTATCTGGTATCCAGCTAATGGGAGTATTGAGCTTTCAGGTTTTTCAGACAGTTTGCTAGGTGTAAAACTACAAGGAAGTCCACATCAGGAGGATGTCAATTCCTAGGTGATTGTCTAGTGTCTTGGCAAAGCAAAAAGCAGGTTGGAGTTTCAACATCCACTGCTGAGGCAGAGTATATTGCTGCTGCTAGCTGCACTGCTCAACTCTTGTGGCTTCAAAACCAGTTGTTGGATTCTGGTGTAACTTCACTAAAGACTCCTCTCAAATTAGACAGTCAAGCTGCTGAAAACATCATTAAAAATCCAGTTTCTCATTCAACTACAAAGCACATTGACATCAGACATCACTTTGGAGAGATTGCTATGAAAAAGGTTTGATTTCTTTGCATCATGTCCATACTTCAGATCAATGGGCAGATATTTTAACCAAGGCATTGGATACATCTACCTTTGAAAAATTGATCTCAAGAATTGGAATGCTAAACATGGATTAAAAACAAGGTTTCTTGTAAATTCATGCGTACATAGCATCAAAATGTTTTCAGAAAATCAAAAACTCATCCTTAAAAATAGTTTAAATTGAATTTTTCAATAAATCTTTAAAAGTCGATCATAACATCTGATTGCTCAAAACCTCTGATAGGCTTCAAAATCTTATCCACTGTTACATTGTATCCTCTGATTTCAATTTTTACCGCCTTTTCAAAACACTGGTAGCTATCCACTGATAGTGTTAAAAATCAGTATTGTCCAATCCGCTGTCCTGAAACAGTGGTTTGCCACCTCAACAGTTACTTTTCTCATCAGAGGTAACACGTGGACAGATGTTAGCCATCAGATCTTGCAACAGATGCCACGTCATGTTCACTTTTTCAAAACCCTATAAAAACCCTGTTCTATCCTTTATCAGTGTTTACCCTAAACTGTGTCAATTAAAAAAATTTCAAAACAGTTTTTCTCTCTAACACGATGGCTCCCAAATCAAAATCTTCAAAGAAATCCACACAAGAACTTCCACCCTTCACTCTCATAATCAAAACCCCACATAATTATATCTTCATACTTGAAGAAACCGACGCCAATACTCGTTATTATCCAATGATTCGAATTTTGCAAAAGTCGAAATTCAAGCACATGTAAACAGTCAAAGCCCCAATTTACATTGATTCTCTTAGAGATTTTTGGAAAAATGCAAAGGTTCACTTATCTGCTGCTGGTGTTCCTTACACAATAATCTCAAGAGTAGGGGGGTGTTGATGCAAATTAGCCCCCAATCGATTTCTCAAGTTTTCAAGTTAAATGACATACAACACCCTGTGTCATTTCCTCAAAATGAGATCCAAGCAGAGTTTTTGGAAAGAGGTTATGAAGGCCAGATGAAAGGTATGACAATTTTTAAACCTAACTTTCTTGCTGAGATGAGATTTTTCTTTCACACAATTCTTACTTGTCTCTCAGCAAAAACTACTGGTTTCAATGAAATCCCATTGAACATGCAATATCTGGGGTATGCAATTTTAACTGACACAGATTTAAACTACTCCCAGATATTGTTCAATGATGTTGTGAACAATTTTAAAAATATTGAAAAAAGAAAAGCCTTTTTGATGCATCCACGTTTCCTGAGTGTTTACTTACAGGATCAAATTAGAGGTCCTGAAAGGAAACAAGGCGTTGTGATTAACCCAGGCCGCCTTAATCATGAAACTTTCACCAGAATAACAAACCAAGATAAAGTTGTGAAAAAACAAGTAGAGGAGGTTGAGCAAGTTTTACCTGAACAAAATGTTGAAACTCAACCTCTTGCTACTGAACCCACTACTCTTGGTGATCAGGGCACCACAACCGCTGCTCTGAAGCCCACACCAAAAATCTCCAAAAAGAAAACCAAAACAATTTCCAAAAAGCCCACCAAACCCAAAAAGGTCCTCTAGAATATGAGATCCCAGAGGTTAACCAAGTGACAGCACAAAAGCCACAAACCACTGCTGCTACTTCTTCACAGCAGATGGTTCAAAGATCTCCAACCGGCTTTGAAACTCCTCCTTCTTCCTCACAAAAGGAAAAGGTTGTTGACACAGGGACACCACTTTATGAAGTTCTAGATCCACTTGGCCCTATCTTCCACAGCCCCTCTCTCAGGGCAATGTCGCTTTCTACACAACCACTTTCACCAATACCTTCACTTCCACCCACAATTGTACCATTGCTGAATGCAATTGAATTAGTTCAGAAACGAACCAGCACTTCTCAACAACCTCTTACTGAGAGTATACTTTATCAAGAGGCTGGGTTTGATTCTTTATTCATTGCTAGCCTATCAGCAAATGAAGAGGCTACATCCCTTGGGTTATATGTAACCCTTGGTGATAGTTCAACACAATGCTGAACTCCCATGTTCTCAGTTGGATAGTGGTTTCATTAATAAGACTTGGTTGAAGGCAACCACTGTTGAGGCAACAACTGTTACCTCTGTTGTGGGAAGTCCCGAGTACCAAGACAAAGGGGCATCTATGTTTGAAGCTGGTCCTAAAACCAGTGCTCATGATGACATAGATATAACTACCACCACTGGTAGGAGTTCAGATGATCCATTAAAATCGTCGATGAGCTAAAATATCAGGATTTGACGGAGAGAGTGACAAGGATAGAAAGTTCTGTTGATGAAATCAAAAGTTTACTGAAGCAGATGATAGTTACCAAAAGTCAACCCTCTGTTCTATCCAATGTTGATCTCAAAGAAGCTCTTAACCCTCTGTTTCAACATCAACAACATTATTTGGATCTACAACACAAGCATCATATGAATGATTTTAGAAACATGTTTGAATCAAGGTATCAAGACACTGCAGCAGAAATTGAAGCCATCAAAGCACATCTACTCACAACCACTGGCCATGCACCTCCAACGGTTATATTTGTTACAAAAAATGAAGCCAAAAAGGGGGAGAAACCTTTGGGTCCAAATAAGTTAACAATAGCTGATGATAAGGCCAGACCTACCTTGAATATTCCAAAGCCTGATGGTTCAAAGAAGATAGATTTAATTGATGATATTGTGGCCAAGGCAAGGGCCAGTCACAAGAAGACAGTGATTGAGGAGAGCAGAGTGTTGGTTGAGAAAAAGATAGAACAGCAAAAAGAAAAAAAAGAGAGGTTGGTACTTCATCAAAAAGGATACCTGCTAGAAAAGCTAGGCAACCAACATCCACACCTCCTAAAACTAAGCCTGCAAACAATCCAACCATTAAAACCTCTGCCTCTCAAAAACCTATGACATCTTCCAAATCACAACCCATATCCACACAAGCAGATGTTAAAGCACCTGTTGTGTCAACATCTGTTCATACAGCAGAGGTTGCAACAAATGCAACTCTATTCACTACCATGATCACATTTCCCACATCAACCCATCCATTATCGACACTACCAAAGATCCCACAACCACCATCACCCACTTTAAGGTTTAAAAGGAGAAAAATCACAAAAGCAATAAATGATGATGAGATCTCTGCACCTCTTCCAATATCATCAACACTAGTGACCTCCACATCAGTGCTTACAACATCTTCAACTCTTAAAGTCACTCCTGCATCAAAGTTGTATCCTCTTGATTTACCAGTAGTCAGGGAAGAGATCCTAAGTTTCTTTTCAGAGGATAACACTGACAAAATAACAATTCTATCCCTTGATGGCTATCCAAGACCAGCAAATGTTGATGCTTACTTGGAACCGAAAAGGAAGCAAGAAGAGGATATTGCCAAAAGAGAATCAGTTGGTAAAAATGATAGAGAAATACAGATTGTCATGTCCTTTCAACTGAGTAAAGTCACCATTTTACAAAACTTTGTCAAAGATCTGAGCAACCAGTTGTTAGTAAGGGAAGATAAGCTGCTCAAAAGTGAACTCATTTAGGATATCATGGAAAAGAAGATGTATAAGGCAACAAGGGAACAGTTCAGGGACTGGAGCATTGATGCTAAGAGAAGAAATCAATAGAATGCAAGAAATGTTGAAAGACCCTCTCAAAAAGCCAACTCCTCCCAACTGGGATTTATACAAGAAAGATATGACTGAAAGTGCTTAAAGTTAAAGAGAATGAAGCAAGAACTGATGCAGAATCATTATGGTTCCAAAAACCAAGTGATGAGATGGGGTGAGGTGAGGGTGATAGACACCTACAAATGTTTGGAAGAAAGAAGAAAAAAGGATCCATCCATGCCTCCTAAGCCTGACTATTCAAAAGAAGATGCTATCCTCAGAGCTCAACTATCCAAAAAGTCCAGCTCAACATCTGCCCATTCCACACTTGCCCTGTTACACAGAAAAAGTCAAGAGGGTATGTCTGAAAAGACTGATAAAGAGTTTGTGGATACATTTATCAAAGCAGGCATACAGAACATGATTGATTATCCAACAGATGATAGAAGTGCCAAGCTCGCCAAAGATCTATCACAAAAAGTTCCTGCTCAAAGCTCACCAATAAAAGCTCCTTCAAGAAAACCATCAGACCCAAAAATTCTAAAATGGAAGGTCGACAAAGACACCCATGAATTAACACTGCTCAAGTCTGATGGTGCAGCAACTAAACTATCCATGGAAGCTGTTATGAGCTTGCAGTAGAAGACTTCCAAGAACTACTATGTTTAGAGCTGGAGAAGGGTGCCGATGACATGGAATCTCTTAACTTTGAACTTCAATTCAAAGTCAAATAAGAGAATTCCTTCTAAGGAATAAAAACCAAGAATAAAGTGCTTTTGGAATCATCTGTTCCAGGGGGAGATTGTTGGGATTGAACCCAATGAAAGGAACAGATGATACAAAGCCAAATAACACTATCCGAGCTTTGGTTTAACTATCAGAGGTTACAACCTCTGATGTACATACACTGTTTTCCCTAAAGACTGCTCATCCTATCATCTGCCTACACAAAGCTCCAAAGGTCTGCCATAGTTACAAGGGTCAGAGGATAGAGATCAGAGTTTAGTCATTAGCTTAGTTAAATCAATGTAATAGTGGTAAGCACTGATAGTTAGTATTAGCAGTGTTTTCAGTTAGTTACAATTGGTTTCCTGTCACTATCAACCCTGACGTCATCAAAGATGCTCAGGGTTAGATAGTTAGTATAAATAGGTAACTTCTGTAACAGTTCAAACTTGTCTATTAAAAGATCAACTTTCGCATATCATCTTCTCTGCATTTTCTCATTACCAAACTGTAATTGCAAAGGCTGAGGGGGAGTTTGTGAAATCACATGCAAGTTAATAAACTTGAAAGCATGATGATGATGAAAACAAACGACCATTGCTTGTAGTAAAAGTTTTTCATCTTATTCCGCTGCAAATATCTTTTAATTCAATCATTTTCCATTTTTGAAACAAAAACTACAAGTAATTCAAACTCAAATCCTAACAATTTTGACGATAGTTTTTCGATTCAAAATGTGAAAGAAGATCAATCAATAAACTATTCAAACTTGTTGAAGTATCGTTAGATGATCTTGAGAGAAATGAAAAGAAGTTTTACTCAAAATCCAAGAAAGTTTATAACAACTACCGAAGGAATGGTGGTGGTTTTCCTTAAAACAGGAGAGCGGGTTTGGGTTTGGAGGTAGAAGATGAAATGAAAAAGAAACAAAAGTCACCATTTCACGAATACAAGAATAAAAACATGAAATTCGTGTTTGGAACTAACACGGTTCAGGAAGAGAATTTGATTGGAAAGCAATCAAATGATGAGTTTAAGAAGGAAAAGGAACTTCCTGATAAGGCTAAATCCACAAGTGGAGTAAAACCCACTAATGGACATTCTGCTGATACTTGAACTTGCTTCAAATGCAATGAAGTTGGTCACATTGCTCGCAAGTGTCCGAAATCAAAGCCTGTGTATCATCAAAGAAAGACAGTTTCAGATGATGAGAAACTTAAGCGCCCAGAGATTGAAAAGCCAATCACGATTTTAAAATGAAATAATGAATCTAAAATCGAAGTGAAACCTAAATCGAATCTTGAGAAATCAACTTTTGAAAAAGGTGAAACTTCTAAATCAAATGAGAACAAAGATTCAAAATTTTACATCACGAGAGCTCGAATGAAATCTCAAGCTTGGGTTGCAAAGAAAATTTCATCATCATCTGAAAGTGCAAAGTTAGTTTCCGAAAAAATTGGAAATGTCAAACCTACTGAGTCAGTCAATGTTAAAGAATCCAAAGAAACAAAGACAAATAAAGGGGTTATAAAAAATGATCTTCCAAAATTAAAAATGGATCTTCTAAAACAAACAAAGAAAGATAAAATTGAAAAGTTTTCAAAGTTGACATTGGACGAGATGTTTGATTGCAATTTTGATTACGCAGATGAATGTGAATTTGATTACGAAGATGGTTATCCAATTCAACCCAAGACCAGAAAGGCTTGGGTTTCCCTCTTTAAGTAGTTACTTTGCAAGTGCAGGGGCTCCAAAGATCCATATTGTCGAAGTGGATTATGGATAGCGGAGCTTCACGTCACATGACTGGGATGCGTGCCTTACTCTTCGATATTAAAGCAATCAATGGAGGGTACGTGGGATTCGCGGGTAATCAAGGAGGTAGAATCGTTGCAGAGGGAATGTTATCTAATGGTGTGGTGTCATTTGATAAGGTCAACTATATCGCCGAGCTGGAGAACAATCTTCTCAGTATTTCTCAGATCTGTGATAAGCAGTTTACCACCCATTTCAATGACAAGGAGTGCATGATCATTAAACCGGACTTTAAAATTCCAGAAGAATGGATTCTCATGCGTGCTCCTCGCGAGAATGATCTTTATGAGCTAGATATGAGCGTTGCTACAACTACTTCGAAGTCGGCGCAATGTTTCGTTACGAAAGCCACAGAGAAGGAGTCAATTCTTTAGCATAGAAAGATGGGTCATATACACCTCAGAAAGATGAATCATCTGGTTCACAATGATTTAGTTGAAGGAGTGAATCTTAGAAGCTTTCACATGACTAAAAATTTTCTAGAATGCAAGAAAGGAAAGCAGACTAAAAAGTCATATCCAAGAAAGATTCTTAACTCCGTCAAGCTGTCGCTCGAAAGACTGCATTTGGATCTCTTCGGTCTAGTGAATGTTCGTAGTATATCTGGAGATCTTTATTGTCTTGTCGTCACGGATGATTATTCAATATTTTCATGGGTTGTCTTCTAAGACAGCAAAGACGAAACGTTTGATAATCTCATGATCCTCCTCGGGAAGATTGAAAATCTGTACCATCTCCCTATTAGAAGAATCTGAAGCGATAACGGTACAGAATTAAAGAACGCCCGAATGAAAGAGTTTTGCAACAAAAAAGGCATCTTACACGAATTCAGTGCTCCATACACTCCGCAACAAAATGGAGTAGCTGAGAGGAAGAACAGAACATTGATAGAAATAACAAGAACTATGCTTCCTGATTCAAAGCTTCCTGTAATTTTCTGGAGTGAAGCAGTCGCAGTAGCGTGCTATACATTGAACAGGGTCTTAATGGTCAAACCTACCAAGAATACTTGCTTTGAATTGCTAAACCGAAAGAAACCCAATCTTAAGTATTTAGAACCGTTTGGCGTACCTTGTACAGCCATTGATTCCGACGGAAAGTTTGGTGCCAAATTGATAGATGGTTTCTTTGTTGGCTACGCAAGTCCGCTCAAGAGAGTATATCTTCCAAGTTTGAGAAGAGTGGTAGAAGCACAACACGTCGATTGCTTTCAATATACAACTCCTATTCAAAGAGCAGGCGATGCTTGGTTGTTCAATTATAGTGAATTGTTGAAATCATTTGACTTGCCAGAAGAGCCTTCTGAAGAAGACATTGCAGTGTTATATTATCTACATCAGTCGGCTAATCAAGAACTTTGTGACATTGACGGCGAAGCTCTGTCTGTTTGGATACTCGATGTACATGACTTGACATTAATAAACATACAATTTAAACAGTAAATTGTGTATTTGATTAACATGTTACATAATTTCAGCTTATGTTGGACATTAGATACAAATTAGGTTCCTTAACAAGTGGAGGAGCAGATTATCAGACCAATAGTGGTTTATCAACCAACTGTTGGATCATCATCTTCTTCTGGTGCAGGTCCAAGTACTAGCAGTGTTCAAGAAACAAATGTAGAACAAGAGACACCGGCTACAGAGCCAGTGAATGCTACAGTGGAACCCAATCTTTCTCAAGCACTTGATTCAGATTCTGAAAAGGCTCCAACGTTTGATGATGATGGAGAATCTTCTTCTGACGAAGAATCTGAGCAGATCACAAGAATGTTGAATCAATCTCCTGGCCGAGTACTCAAAATGAAGTGTCTTCTAGTGCTCCTACAGTTGAAGTGATGGTAGATCAGAATATTACTAATCAGGAGAGTACTGTTGATGTTCCAAGTGAGGTGATGCCGAGATCTTATTCATACCACCCATCGAATTCCATAATTAGTGAATTGCAAGTTGGTGTACGAACAAGGAGTCAGATTAACAAAACTTTGAGTTGTTTCTATACTCTAGTAGCTCCGACTCAAGAGTATTGCAATTATTCATGCTTCATATCCCAGATTGAACCGAAGAATGTTACTGAAGCTTTAGGTGATAAGAATTGGGTGCTTGCGATTCAAGAAGAATTACTACAATTCGAAAAGCTAGGGGTATGGAATCTTGTTGACCTACCGGAGAATCAAAAGGCGATAGATACCAAATGGGTCTTCAGGTGCAAGCGCGATGATGGTGGAGTGATAGTGCGCAACAAAGGTCGGCTCGTTGTCAAAGGATTCCATCAACAAGAAGGAATTGATTATACAGAAGTATATGCACCAGTTAGAACATTGGAGTCCATTCGCATTTTCCTGGAATTCGCTGCTTGGAAAGGATTTAAAATGTACCAGTTAGATGTGAAATCCTCTTTTCTATACGGTAAGCTATGAGAGCAAGTGTACGTCGACAACCACCGGGTTTTATCGATCCGCTGAACAAACAGAAAGCCTATCTTCTGGATAAAGCACTGTATGGTTTGCATCAGGCCCGAGAGCCTGGTATGAGACGGTTATCTCCACATCTCGTTGGCAACGTCTTTTTTAGAGGAACAATGGATAGTACGCTATTTACCAGAGAAGTTGGAAATCATCTGATTATCGTAAAAATATGTGTGGATGACATCATATTTGGTTCGACTAATGACGATCTTTGCAAAGAGTTTGAGAAAATCATGAAGAAGAAATTCGAGATGTCTTCTATGGGCGAAATGAAATTTTTCCTTGGATTGCAAGTTGATCAGTTGCCAGACGATATTTTTATCCACCAAAACAAGTATGTTCATGATATCTTGAAGAAGTTTGAGATGGATAGCTCGAAGCCGTTATCTACTCCTCTTGCACTCAATCACGCAATTTGCATCGACGAAACCGGAACCAAAGTTGATGATACTCTTTACAGGTCGATGATAGGATCACTTATGTATCTAAGCGCATCTTGTCCGGATATCATGTATCCTACCTGCCTCTGCGCTAGATTTCAGTCAAGTCCCAGAATTTCTCATATGTAGATCGTGAAGCGCATTTTCAGATACTTGAAGGGATGTCCAAGCACCGGCTTGTGGTATCCAAAGAATGACAACTTTGATCTGATGGGATATGATGATTCTAATTTTGGTGTAGATAAATTGAACTCAAAATCAACTACAACGGGCTGCGAGTTCTTCGGAACACGCTTGTTAACCTGGTAGTGTAAGAAACAGACTACGGTTGCTCTCTCTACTTGTAAAGCTGAGTATATCTCAGCCTCCAGCTGTTGTTCACAGATTTTGTGGATCCAACAGCAGATGAGAGACTATGGTCTGCAATTTCTTGACACTCCGCTGCGCTTTGATAATAAGGCAGCAATCGACATAACGAAAAAATCCAGTTCGTCAGTCTCGAACAAAACCTATCGAGATTCGATACCACTTTATTCGTGATTGCTACGAAAAAGATTGGTACGAATTGAGAAAATCCACACCGATGAACAAAAAGCTGGTTTTTATACAAAACCTTTTACTCTTTCACGGTTTAAATACTTAATGAGACTTAGCGGTATGAAAAATCTGTTGACAGGTCCGGATGCAGATGTTGAATATGGATCGGACGACGAGTTCTCGTGATTTTCATTGGTTTGTTACCTTTTAGGATTAGAATTTCTTAAAAACTAAAATACAAAAATATGTTTTTGATTTTAGGGGGAGAAATGAAACTAGAAATACAAAAACATATGAAAAACCAAAAAGTACAAAAACATGAAAAAGACAAAAAGAATTTTGTGTCAAAATGGAAATGGTAGTACATCAGTGGACTATCACAGTATGCTAAAGAATTGTAAAGTTTAAAAAGTATAAACAAGTCTGACTGTGGATGTGTCGATAGGCTTTACACGTTCAGTAAATTGTTTCTGGGATATAAACTAAATTTTACAACTGCTTAAACTTGTGGATTAACATCTCTTGGATATATGGACTTAGTACTCCGAAATTTCGATTGAGTGATTACCTTGTTCTGAGATATGAGGTCTTTATAGATCATTGATATCTGGGGTATTATACAAGTTTTTTTGATTTGCGGAAGCAATAGCCTAGAACTTCTATAATGTTTTTGCTAAAAACCCCTAAACTGCAGCAAAATTAAAAGAATCGAAAGATCTAATCAGTTGCAGTGCTTAAAAGATTACTTAATTGGAACACACCTTAAAGACAAGCCTTCATCTCTTTGTCGATATGGTAGTATTAACCTGAGCTCTCAAGGCTTCGCAAAACCCAGATCCAGATATCAATTATGCTATACTCACCTGTAAGATGAAATCTAGTGAATCTTGATACGGGAGTATATTCTGAGATGGGAACCATAGTTAAGTCAAGTTTCATAATTCTAACTAAGATATCTTGGAACAATTGAGAAATGTGTCAAAGTTTAAGTGGACAAATATATCGACAATCTAGGTAAACAAGTTTAGAACTTAAAGTCATCAAAAGGTCAATGGTACTGGTGATACGTCTCATTAAACTGATATGATCTTTAGACACGAATTTACAAAAATATGTCTGTAAAAATGTTTGTACATAGCTTATTTGATTTCAGATTTTAACCCCAAAAGATTTTCAGTTTGTTTTGACGACAACGGGTTGGGAGCTAATCTGTAAAACCAAAATGCATGAAAAACGATAAAAAGTTCATTAATTTGAAATTTAAATTTGAAGAAAACATCAGCTTGTTCATAACGAGTCAAACCGAGGTCATTTACTTCTCGGCAGACAAATCGTTTAACCGAGGTCATTAACTTGGACTTGGTCAACTGAGTGGATTTTCATAACTGGTAAACATGTGAAAGTTCAGGGTTAAAAGTGAAAAATTTGAAAAAGTTTGAAAATTTGACTTTCACCAAGTTCGGCCGAAGTTACTAAGATTAAAAAGTTACATTCTGGCTTAACTTCTGGCGAAGTTGTTGGTTAATTGTTGAATTGTTGTCAAGTTCGCCGGCCTATAAGTATTCAAGTTCGCTCAAAATTCAGTTTGTCTGTTTCACACATCTTCGAGCGAACTTAGAACGACTGAGAGAAAATTGTGAAATTTCTTAGATTGCAACCATTGTGCTGCCCGATTTGAACCTGATTATAAGTGATTGGTACACTTATTATCATGGCCGAGGTATTAATTACTTAAAGCATCCATGGATCGAACCTGTTTGAATGATTTTGGACCGATATGATAAAATCAGTTAGATCTAGGCTTGATGTGAACAAATTAAACAATGAAATGGTTTAATATACATGTAATTATAAATAATAAACCATAAATTTTAACTGTGGACAGGTTGATGTGCTGCAGGTTTGATTGGAGATGACGACAAGTTCGCCCGAACTTGTTGAGTTGGTTTTTAATCAACTTCGAGCGAAGTTGTCTTAACCCTTGATTTAATCTGCATTTGCAATAAGTTCACCCGAACTTGTTGTGAAAATGTTAAAACCTGTTTGTATAACATGTTCGACCGATGTTGTTCAAATGTTGTAATATTTGGCATCAAGTTCGCCCGAACTTGATG
This sequence comes from Scalesia atractyloides, assembly GCA_947069175.1. Taxonomy (NCBI): domain Eukaryota; kingdom Viridiplantae; phylum Streptophyta; class Magnoliopsida; order Asterales; family Asteraceae; genus Scalesia; species Scalesia atractyloides. The sequence continues at coordinate 40,108,910 of CAMTDV010000030.1, forward strand.
TAAATTGATGAGAATTGTCAAAATTTGCTAAGGTGTTTGTTTGTTTTGTCCGCAGAACATCCAAATTTCGTTTAATAAGTTTCATAACACTTGTATTGCACTGGACGAGAAGATTTATCCGACGCTGACTGCATTCTCCGAGATCTTAGAGTTTTTGGGGAGAATTCTGATTACGAAGGCGATCACGGATAAACACGTCGTATATAGATCACACATATATTTTTTCTGGAATGCAACATCATACGACGAAGCTAACAAGGTGATAAAGTCTGCAGTTCGAGTTGGTTCTGAAGATAAAAAGTTTTTGATCACTGAAACCGACATTTGAAGGGTTTTAGCGTTCAACGATGATGAAAGTGATCTGATAAGCTTCGAGGAAAGGATGGTAAAAGGTTGTTTCTATCGTATGGGCTACAAAGGTTACGCGAACAAGTCAACATTAAAGAAAGGCGGTGTTCCTCTATGGTACAAGTTGCTGATTCACGCCATTATTCATGCTTTCAGTCATAGGAAAGCAGGGTTCGATGATATTCAAGATTACATGGCATGCATGGTTACTGCTTTGGTTCTGAACAAGAAATTTAACTTCTCGAAGGTGACATTCAAGTTCATGGCTAAGAATATGGGAAAGGAAAGACTGGTATTGTTGTCACACCCCGACCCGCAGCGGAATAAGAGTCGGGGCATAATTGGGTTATCACCAAAGCTCATGATATTTACTAATATGTTTCATATTTATTTAAGTCAAAGTTACATTTCCAAATATCCAAACATGTCCATACAATACAAAGTAAATAAACCAAACATAACAATCCCAAACTCTAAATCATTTTATTCTTCTAGTCCAATCCTATGTGTTTCTGGCTGCTGCTGGTTCACCTGTATCATGTGTAAAAATGGGGTTTTTGGGTCAACATAAGTTGGCGAGTGAACCTTATTAGATAAACATTTCTTAATGATTTACTTGTTAGTTTATCAATGAAAAATTGTGCATAATCATAAATGAGCAAATGTAAATAATCAAGCAGTGGCAAATAGCAATCACAACTATAACATACAATAACATATGATAGCATACATGAACATACCAACATCATACGATAAATAACATAAATGAAACTGTGCGATCAAGGCTCAATCAAACGGAGCCGATCGTATTGCATGTACTGAAAATGAAAATGTCTGTGCGATCAAGGCTCAATCAAACGGAGCCCATCGTATGTGGGCACACCAGGTTAACGCTCATAATGAAATGGGGAACATGCTCAATGCTCATAATGTAATGGGGAGCGGCGGCCTATGAAATTGCATGTACTGAAAATAACAAATTGCATCTAACAATAACTACACAACATTTGAAACAAAGTGAATACACATGTTCATGATATGATGTATGCACAATGGTTTAAATATAATATATATAACAAGACATATGATACACCCCAAAACGTGACTAAAACGGGAATTTGTAAAGATTCACTCACATTGGGTGCGTTTGAATGGAGATGATAAGATGCGCACGAGTCGGGAGAAATGAACAATGAGAATTTCTAACCTAAATAATGGCGAAAAAAATATAGTAAATGAGTGGATTTTATTAAGGATTTTAATGGAATTTTTAGATATATTATTGTGAGTTTAAGGCTATTTTCTATCTTTAAAAATGTTATTTTTAAGTATTTTTAATTGATTTTTAAATTAAATTAAATAAATAAAAATATAAAAAAAATTGTTTATTTTGCGTTGACCGTTGACCGTTGACCGGTTCGGTCAGGGTGCAAGGATGCGCTGGGTGAGACTCGAACCCGAGACCTCCCGTACGCGTGCACGCAGCTCTACCAACTGAGCTACGTGTCTAACCCGAAATAATCTTGTTTTTAATTATATTTATATACTGATTCGATTTAACCAAAATTCTTTTAATTTCAAAGACATTTTAATTCAACAAACCTGTGCCAGTAACAAGTTTCGAACGCGTGACGTGCGACTTAGTGTTGCACACAGTCCACCGCTGGACTGTGTGTCTAACTTGGTTAATATCTCGGTTTTTATTATACTTAATAACTAACGGAGTTAACCCGGTTCAGTTTTAAACAAAAAGGCATTTTATTACATAAGGAGTGCGTGTATCAGGGATCGAACTCGTGACGTGCGTGTATATTTTGCACACAGTCCACCGCTGGACTGTGCGTCTAACCCGTTCATATTACTGATTTTAAATAAACTTATAGCTTAACTAACTTCGTCTTCTTCATTCAAATTACAGTCGACTGAATCACTAATCCTTTTCTTGTTTTTACAATTAACAAACATTCTTAAGGCTAAAATGAAATGGCAGAGACGGTGTTAGAAGTAACATACCGTAGGAATGATTTATCACAGAGTTATCCGGCAATGCGTCGGCTCAGTTTTTGTGCACCACAACTGAACCATCCAATTAACCATTTTGATTAGCCAATCGTGGAATGGAAGTGAAAAACAAACGTTAACAGTGTGATTGAAGGTCCTTACCGCTTCACAGACGGAAATAAAAGTTTCCAGGAAATTTCCGGCGAACTGGAATTATCCGATAACGGTGCCTGAATTCGATCTCAAATGGATGGTTTGAGTTAGAAACAGCTTAACAACTGTTAGACTACGATGGTATTGAAGAACTTACCGATTTGAGGACAAATACGGTTTTCCGGCGAACCTTACAGAATTTTCCGGCGAGTTGATTTAAGCGTTCTGATGGACTGAAAGTGTGACGAAAGTGAAATGGAATGTTTGCCTGATGTCTCTGAGTCGTGAGAAGGGTTTAGTTTGGAGTAATCTGGACTTGATTATTTTTCGGTTATAAAAACCGATAATGATGAAAATTGATGTTCAATCAATTCCGACTTGATTAAAATCGTCGGTGCATCGGTTATAAACCAGAGTGTGCGAGTAATCAAACAATTTGACGATTGAATTGCCCATTTCCGTTTCTCAGTTGGCGCAACCGGTTTAACCGAATTTGTGTATAAATGTTATTTGTTTCCTAGAGATAACAGAAAACAACAAGTGGCGGAGTGGTGATGTGTGTGTGTGTTAAGACTTTGAAGTTATGAATCGGCTGACCCGGGTTCGAGTCCCGGCAGCAACATTTCCTTTTTATTTATGTTGTTTTCACTTTTTATCAAATATAATTTTTATAGTTTAGTTTGTTTATTAATTATGTATCATTAAAAACCAAAATAACCATAAATACACAACGTGACATTTATAACTTGATATTCGATTACAAAACGGAGCGAGTTTGGAAACCCGTTTTTGACAAATGTTACAGTATCCCCAACTTTTAGGAATTTCGTCCCGAAATTTTTAAGTAGTAGAAGTAGTAGGAAAAAGATGCGGGCATTTTTCACGCATTGAGTCTTCACGTTCCCAAGTAAACTCAGGTCCCCGTTTCGACTCCCAGCGTACCCTAACAATTGGAATGCGACTTCGTCGTGAACGTTTCTCCCCGAAGTCCATGATTTCTACTGGTCTTTCAATAAAATGCATAGATTCATGAATCTGAATATCTTCGAGAGGAATGTGGAGGTTTTCATCAGCGAGGAACTTCTTCAAGTTCGACACGTGGAATGTGGGATGAATCCTGTTGAGTTCTTCTGGTAGATCAAGCTTGTATGCTACAGGTCCTACTCTTACGAGTATCTTGAAAGGTCCTACGTAGCGTGGTGCTAGCTTGCCTTTTTGACCAAAACGAACTACTCCCTTCCACGGTGACACTTTTAGAAGTAGATGATCACCAATGTTAAACTCTAAAGGCTTCCGTCGTTTATCTGCATAACTCTTTTGACGACTCTGAGCCGCTAGAAGATTGTTTCGGATTTGATGGATCTTGTCTGTGGTTTCTTGGATCAATTCTGGACCAGTGATTTGAGCTTCCCCAATTTCGTGCCAACATACAGGAGATCGGCACTTACGACCATATAAGGCTTCGAAAGGTGCCATGCCGATACTCGAATGATAGCTGTTGTTGTACGAAAATTCAACTAATGGTAGGTGGGCGTCCCAATTTCCCTTGAAGTCTATGACACATGCTCGAAGCATATCTTCAAGAGTTTGAATGGTGCGTTCAGATTTACCATCAGTTTGAGGGTGATAGGCGGTACTGAGATCTAATCGCGTACCCATAGCGGATTGTACTGCTTGCCATGTTCGTGAAGTGAAACGACCATCACGATCAGAAATAATGCTTAACGGTACCCCATGTCGGCTAATGATTTCGCTGATATAATACGAGCAAGCTTTTCGTTCTTGAAATCTTCGCGGATAGGAATAAAGTGAGCTGATTTTGTAAGTCGGTCAATTATTACCCATATAGTGTCATACCCACCAGAAGTGCGAGGTAACCCGGTAATGAAGTCCATGGTTATATTTTCCCACTTCCATACAGGTATTTTAGGTTGGACAAGAAGTCCTGAGGGTCTTTGGTGTTCAGCCTTCACCTTGGAACATGTAAGGCACTTGGAAACAAAAACGGCAATATCCTTCTTCATTCCAGGCCACCAATAGGTATATCGTAGGTCTTGATACATCTTATCGGCTCCTGGGTGTATAGAATATCGCGTTTTGTGAGCTTCATTCATAAGAATTTCACGAAGATTGTTGTGGTTAGGAATCCAGATACGATCTAGGTAGTACAGAATACCGTCAGATTTAGTTTAAATTTTTAGCTCAGCTCCACAGGACATCTCCTTTCGTACATCATCTTCCGTTATTGAAACGTGTTGGGCTTCTCGAATTTGATCTTTAATGTCGGTTATAATTTGCGAACATAGAAGACGAATGGAGTTCGCATAACCCTTTCGACTAAGTGCGTCAGCCACCACTACTTTACCAGGGTGGTAACTAATTTCACAGTCGTAGTCATTTAGAAGTTTAACCCATCTTCGTTGCCTCATGTTTAACTCCTTTTGATTGAAGATATGTTGAAGACTCTTGTGGTCAGTTTATATTTCACACTTAGTACCATAGAGATAATGTCTCCATATCTTAAGAGCGAACACAACGGCTCCAAGTTCTAGGTCATGAGTGGTGTAGTTCTTTTCATGCATCTTGAGTTGTCTCGAAGCATAAACTATAACTTTCCCTCTTTGCATTAGAACGCAACCTAATCCTTGCCCTGACGCGTCGCAATAGACCACAAAATCATCACAACCTTCAAGAAGGGTGAGGATTGGTGCATCACAAAGTTTTTGTTTAAGGGTTTGGAAGGCTTCTTCTTGCTTGGGTCCCCATATGAAAGGTTTTCCCTTATGAGTTAAAGTCGTGAGTGGTACAGCAATGCGAGAGAAGTTTGAGATGAAACGACGATAATAGCCAGCTAGACCAAGAAAAGATCTTACTTCAGTTGGTGTACGTGGAGCTTGCCATTCTTGTACCGCTTTGATCTTTGAGGGGTCGACATGTATTCCCTTGTCATTGACTACATGTCCGAGGAATTGCACCTCTTTTAACCAAAATTCGCATTTGGAGAATTTAGCGTAAAGCTTTTCATTCTCTAGAAGTGTAAGGATGAGTCGAAGATGACGCTCATGATCTCATTTAGACTTTGAATAAATACGAATGTCGTCGATGAAGACTATCACAAATCGATCAAGATAAGGTTTGCAGACTCTGTTCATTAGGTCCATGAAGACAGCTGGTGCGTTGGTTAAACCAAATGGCATGACCATGAATTCATAATGGCCATAACGAGTTCGGAAAGCAGTCTTTGGGACGTCTTCTTCATGTACTCTAAGTTGATGATAGCCAGATCGAAGGTCGATTTTTGAAAAGCAGTTGGCACCTTGAAGTTGGTCAAGAAGATCATCAATGCGAGGTAAAGGATAGCGATTCTTGATTGTTAACTTGTTGAGCTCTCTGTAGTCGATGCACATACGAAACGATCCATCTTTCTTCTTTACGAAAAGAACAGGTGCACCCCAAGGCGATGAACTAGGACGTATGAATCCCTTGTCAGTCAACTCTTGTAATTGACTGGCTAGCTCTTGCATTTTAGAGGGGGCTAACCTATAAGGAGACTTTGCAACTGGTGTAGCACCAGGTATAAGATCAATACGGAATTCGACTTCTCTAACTGGAGGAAGTCCTGAAATGTCGTCTGGAAAAACTTGTGGGAAATCTTTTACTACAGGAATGTCTTCAAGTTTCTTCTCCTTGGTTCCCTTTTTGATGATATGAGCTAAAAACGCGTCATAATTCTTGCGAAGATATTTTTGAGCTTGAAGACAAGACATTAAGCTGAGTTCTTTCGACGAGGTTTCTCCAAGGATTCGAAGAGTCTGACCGTTTGAAAGAGGAATACGTATAAATTTTTCGCGACATACAACTTCTGCCTGATGTTGACTGAGCCAGTCCATACCAATTATGATATCAAAACTTCCCAGCTTCATAGGGATAAGGTCGACTGAGAATTCGTGGTCGTTTAGGGTGAGTGTACAGTTGCGTATAATAGAGTTTAATGAAACTGGTTTCCCGTCAGCAACTTCTACCGTTATGGATTTCGTGAGCTTATCCCGATTTTTGTTTAAGATAGGTTCAAATTCTGAAGACACAAAACTTCTATCCGCACCAGTATCAAATAAAAAAGATGCATATCTACCATTTATAAGGAACGTACCGTTAACCACATTACCGTCAGCTCTAGCCTGATTAGCGTTAATATTGAAAGCTCTTCCTCTTGCAGGTGGAGGAGCTTGGTTCGCTTGATTCACCGGGTTGGCTTGGGCCTGAGCATGAATGATGTTTACCAACCTTGGACAAGTGTTTCTGAAATGGCTTGGGTCTCCGCAATTGTAGCAAGCCCGCATAGGTTGGCCCATAGGATAATTGGGTTGGTAATATGTTTGGGCTAGGTGTTAGGTGGGTGGTAATAGTAGGGGTTGTTGGGCTTGACCCATTATTTGTTGGTGGGTTTGGGTGGAAGGCTGGTGGCGGTTCGTTCGTTGAGGCATGCGGCAGGTTTGAACAGTATGACCTGCGCGACCACAGCCGGTGCAATGCTGGCAAGGATAATCAGGAGAATGGTGATATTGGCAACGGCTATATTTTGGTAACGGGCCAGAGTAAGGTCTTCTGTATGGTGCGGGTGAAGGGGCAACCTGGGTAATGGGTGCAGCAGTGATAGGGGAGTTGGTTTGAGTAACAGCGAAGTTTCTGGTGTTGCGCTTCCTCTTGTTAGCAAACTTAGAGGAAGAGATGGAATGGTTTGAAGTTTGACCCTCAACAGGGGCTTTCTTTTTCTCTTCTTTGAACTTCCCGTTGAGAATTCAGTTCTCGGTCAGTTCAGTTGCTAGCTCCATAGCAGCTTCAAGTGTTATTGGTGAGATGCTGAGAACTGAATCTTGAATTTTCGAGGGAAGTCCTCGAATATAATGCTCGATCAGACGATAAGTTGGGGTGAACAAATTTGGAACCATTTGGTTCAACTCCAAGAACCTCTTGTTATAGGTGGTGTGATCCCCCTCCTTCTGTTTTAAAGAATGAAATTCGTCCTCCAACTGTTTAATTTCACTCCTAGGACAGAAACGCCTAGTCATGATTTCCCTTAACTCCTCCCAAGTTAAGGCCATTGCATCTTCAGTTCCCCTCTTCCCTTTTTCAGTATTCCACCAAGTGAGAGCTACCCCAAATAGTCTCCCGGTGGCGTATCGAACCTTGCGATCCTCAGGACAATCGCAGTTGAGGAAGGTGTTTTCCATTTCCTCGAACCAGTGGAGGAGAGCAGTGACACCTTCGGTTCCCTCAAATTTAGGAGGATCACAAGATTTGAAATGTTTGTATGAGCACTTGCTGGTAGGAGGGTTGTCGATGTTCTGGTCATGTTGTTGGGGAGGGTTAGTAGGATTTGTAGCGAGGGCTTGTTGTACTTGGACCACAATGTCAGGCAGTATCGTGGCCATTTGTTTCGAGATTTGTGTGGCCAAGCGTTCCTAAGACCTTCCTGATCTTTTACCCCTTCGTTGCTATCTATACGACATCTACAGGATCATACATGAGAAGATTGTGAGTTTATGGGGTCTTTTTAGGTGTCATGTGTCTTTAAGAAAATGAAAATAACATAAATATCAATAATGCAACTACATCCATAGGATGTCTTGGGTTTGCTCATGTTGGGCCTCAAATGTCCCCCATACCTTCACCTATATAGTCATGTGGGCCCCCATGGCTATTGGTTTGGTAGGATTCACATTAGTATTGGCAATTTAACACTCGCATCACCCGAATGCAAACCACAAAATATGTTCATGAGATGTTTGGTCGGAACGTGTCCAGGTGTAGACACAATGACAATTCAAAGTGGGGTTAGCTCACGCGACGTTTGGTATAGCATGCTTTGGCCTAATAGATACTTCGTACTCTCATCGTTAGTCCCCAGGTAGGCAAATTGGTCCTTTATTTTGGATTTATACGAATGCCAGCCTAGACAGGACGTTCCGACTACCGGTACTGGTACCCTTCCAGTTACTACATGCCCGTCATGCGAACTCACTTTGATGAGATTTGAAAACACAAAAATCATTGTAAAAGCAATCATGATGTGGTGTGTGCTTTCATGGATGTGATATGTTATGACTATATGATTCATGATAGGCATTATATGATAATACATACTTATGAACATACTTGCATAATATTGAATGTAACATTTAACATAAAACACATAAACATCATGAAATTTGGCATGTAACACACAAAAATCTTATAAGTTTCTAATCAACTATAGTATAGGCTCTAAGGGTCTAATAACCTATCCTATATCCCTATAGTCATGGCTCTGATACCAATCTGTCACACCCCGACCCGCAGCGGAATAAGAGTCGGGGCATAATTGGGTTATCACCAAAGCTCATGATATTTACTAATATGTTTCATATTTATTTAAGTCAAAGTTACATTTCCAAATATCCAAACATGTCCATACAATACAAAGTAAATAAACCAAACATAACAATCCCAAACTCTAAATCATTTTATTCTTCTAGTCCAATCCTATGTGTTTCTGGCTGCTGCTGGTTCACCTGTATCATGTGTAAAAATGGGGGTTTTTGGGTCAACATAAGTTGGCGAGTGAACCTTATTAGATAAACATTTCTTAATGATTTACTTGTTAGTTTATCAACGAAAAATTGTGCATAATCATAAATGAGCAAATGTAAATAATCAAGCAGTGGCAAATAGCAATCACAACTATAACATACAATAACATATGATAGCATACATGAACATACCAACATCATACGATAAATAACATAAATGAAACTGTGCGATCAAGGCTCAATCAAACGGAGCCGATCGTATTGCATGTACTGAAAATGAAAATGTCTGTGCGATCAAGGCTCAATCAAACGGAGCCGATCGTATGTGGGCACGCCAGGTTAACGCTCATACTGAAATGGGGAACATGCTCAACGCTCATAATGTAATGGGGAGCGGCGGCCTATGAAATTGCATGTACTGAAAATAACAAATTGCATCTAACAATAACTACACAACAGTTGAAACAAACTGAATACACATGTTCATGATATGATGTATGCACAATGGTTTAAATATAATATATATAACAAGACACATGATACACCCCAAAACGTGATTAAAACGGGGAATTTGTAAAGATTCACTCACATTGGGTGCGTTTGAATGGAGATGATAAGATGCGCACGAGTCGGGAGAGATGAACAATGAGAATTTCTAACCTAAATAATGGCGAAAAAAATATAGTAAATGAGTGGATTTTATTAAGGATTTTAATGGAATTTTTAGATATATTATTGTGAGTTTAAGGCTATTTTCTATCTTTAAAAATGTTATTTTTAAGTATTTTTAATTGATTTTTAAATTAAATTAAATAAATAAAAATATAAAAAAATTGTTTATTTTGCGTTGACCGTTGACCGTTGACCTGTTGACCGGTTCGGTCAGGGTGCAAGGATGCGCTGGGTGAGACTCGAACCCGAGACCTCCCGTACGCGTGCACGCAGCTCTACCAACTGAGCTACGTGTCTAACCCGAAATAATCTTGTTTTTAATTATATTTATATACTGATTCGATTTAACCAAAATTCTTTTAATTTCAAAAACATTTTAATTCAACAAACCGGTGCCAGTAACAAGTTTCGAACGCGTGACGTGCGACTTAGTGTTGCACACAGTCCACCGCTGGATTGTGTGTCTAACCTGGTTAATATCTCGGTTTTTATTATACTTAACAACTAACGGAGTTAACCCGGTTCAGTTTTAAACAAAAACGCATTTTATTACATAAGGAGTGCGTGTATCAGGGATCGAACTCATGACGTGCCTGTATATTTTGCACACAGTCCACCGCTGGACTGTGCGTCTAACCCGTTCATAGTACTGATTTTAAATAAACTTATAGCTTAACTAACTTCGTCTTCTTCATTCAAATTACAGTCGACTGAATCACTAATCCGTTTCTTGTTTTTACAATTAACAAAGATTCTTAAGGCTAAAATGAATGGCAGAGACGGTGTTAGAAGTAACATACCGTAGGAATGATTTATCACAGAGTTTTCCGGCAATGCGTCGGCTCAGTTTTTGTGTACCACAACTGAACAAAACAATTAACCATTTTGATTAGCCAATCGTGGAATGGAAGTGATAAACAAACGTTAACAGTGTGATTGAAGGTCCTTACCGCTTCACAGACGGGAATAAAAGTTCCCAGGAAATTTCCGGCGAACTGGAATTATCCGATAACGGTGCCTGAATTCGATCTCAAATGGATGGTTTGAGTTAGAAACAGCTTAACAACTGTTAGACTACGATGGTATTGAAGAACTTACCGATTTGAGGACAAATACGGTTTTCCGGCGAACCTTACAGAATTTTCCGGCGAGTTGATTTAAGCATTCTGATGGACTGAAAGTGTGACGAAAGTGAAATGGAATGTTTGCCTGATGTCTCTGAGTCGCGAGAAGGGTTTTGTTTGGAGTAATCTGGACTTGATTATTTTTCGGTTATAAAAACCGATAATGATGAAAATTGATGTTCAATCAATTCCGACTTGATTAAAATCGTCGGTGCATCGGTTATAAACCTGAGTGTGCGAGTAATCAAACGATTTGACGATTGAATTGCCCATTTCCGTTTCTCAGTTGGCGCAACCGGTTCAACCGAGTTTGTGTATAAATGTTATTTGTTTCCTAGAGATGACAGAAAACAACAAGTGGCGAAGTGGTGATGTGTGTGTGTGTTAAGACTTTGAAGTTATGAATCGGCTGACCCGGGTTTGAGTCCCGGCAGCAACATTTCCTTTTTATTTATGTTGTTTTCACTTTTTATCAAATATAATTTTTATAGTTTAGTTTGTTTATTAATTATGTATCATTAAAAACCAAAATAACCATAAATACACAACGTGACATTTATAACTTGATATTCGATTACAAAACGGAGTGAGTTTGGAAACCCGTTTTTGACAAATGTTACAATTGTATCCGAGGTTCATTTAGATGATGATTGATGAGAAGTTTCAGAATATTACAAAAGATCCAAACGATATTCTCTACTTAAGACATATGGATGAAACAACATTTAAGAAGCTAAAGATTTATCAGAAACAAGATTCAGCGCCTGTTGGAAAGCGTGTATTCGGTGCTATTGAAAAAGCTGATTATATCGCACCTCCTGAAAACAAATGGAGAAAGGATGGCAGCGGTGATGATAAAGATGAAGTTGAACTGTTAAAGAACTTCAAAGAGAAAAGAGGCGATTGGTACATCAAGAGGGTTGTGGTTGTTGAAAAGCCAAAGAGAAAAAGGGCGTCGAAGAAAGTTAAACTACATTGATCGACGAGCCTGATGAGAATCATTAAAATGTTGAAGGATCGAGAGCTGCGGTGAATGTTGAAAGCCAAGATAAAGATGATGAATCACCAGAAGATTCTGCTGACGTTTGACAAAGAGAAGCAGAGAAAGAAAAGGAAGATGAAAGATTGAAAAAACTAGGTGAAGATCTTTACACTCCGGGTTTTGATGAGGGTTCAGATGAAGAACGTCCTAAGAAAAAGATGAAGCACTCAAAGTATAAAGTTGGAGACTCAAAGAAAGGCTTAGAGTCGAAGGTACTTAAGCCAGAAACTGAAGAAAGGAGCTACACAAGAACCTCCTGTTTCTAGCTTGCATGAAATTCCAATCGTTGAAGCTGTAGTTCCATCAACAACCGTCACACAAGAACCACCATCTGTTACTATGAAGTGCCTGCTCAAAGTACGCCTATTTCAGTCCAAACGTTGCTGCAAAGGGTACTCCTAAAGCTACTCCTACAAGATCAAAGCAATCTACTCCACCAAGTGCTAGAGCAAGAGAGTTTAAAGATGCATTCGGTGAAATTCCAGATAATATTACCCATCTTGTCACAGCCGAAGATCTTTCAAACTTGTTTGAAGATACTCCTGCCGATATGTTAGAAAAAAGAATCAAAGCTTTGGAAGATAAGCTCAAACAAAATGAAGTTGAGAAAGCAGATCTTGAAAAGAAAGTGACGTAGAGTAATGTTGAGAAAGAGATTCTGCAAGATAAAGTAAAGTTTCTCGAAGACGACAAAGGCTATATGAAAGCTATGGTTGAAAGTTTGAGTGTTGCGAATGCAAAGTTAGAGAAAGAGATCGCTGAGCTTCGAATAGAAAGATATCTGAATGATAGAAGATTTGCCAGGTTGCAGTAAGTGTTAACAAACAGCTTAGGGATTGATTTCAAAGAAGAATATGATCGACTTGATGTTCAAGAAGCGAAAGAGAAATCTGATAAAGAGTTAGTAGAGCGGGGCAAAGGAAAAGGGGTTATTGATGGGGTCCCTAAAACAACAGAGGAGCGGGTGATAGAAAAGACAGTTGAATCAGAAAAAGCTCCTGAATTAGAGATTATTTCTAAAGCTGTTCCTAAAGTTGTATTTGTTGAAAAGAAAGAATCAGAACAGAAAGACGATGATGAGGAAGACAATGAAAAAGATGACGACCCATGTGGATTATACTAAAGATGATTCAGATCATGATTGTGATGATAATGATGTTCAGGGGACGTTGGTTTAAAAGTTGATTATGCAAAAGTACATTCAGAGTTTGATTTTGAATCTTTGATCAACGATGATGCAAATATGGAGGATGAACAAAGTAAGGGGGAGAATACACAGCAGACAGGGCCTCAAGATGCTGATGTTGCTGAAGCGATAGTTGCTATGCCCGTTGCTGCCGTACATGAAAAGCATTTGATGATAATGTTGTATCCTAATATAGAAGAAGGAGAGTATGTGTATAACTACACCAAGGAAGAATTGGCCAGAATGTTTGAGGTTGATTCTGATTCGTTTGAATACGATTTTGAAGAAGAATTAGTGAACATTAACATGTTTGAGACGAAAGAATATGTGTACAAGCGTGTGGCAGAAGCGGATGACTATGACCGTGTGATATTTGAGGATTCTGATGATGATGAAATTGAAAAGTATTCTAATCTGAATATTGACAAATTTCTGACGATTGATGAGCTGATTAGCCTGAGTGATATGGGTTTGGTTAAACAGAAGATAGATGAAGTAGTGAAGGAAGGCAACATTCCTAAACGTTATACAAAAGAGCAGATAGCCGAGGCAAAGAAGTCGTGGTTCAAGGAAATGCCAAAAGAAAGAAAATTTAAACGACCATTAGCGTTCTTCACACGAGATAAAGACAAATCACTAGGAGATTTCTAAGTTGGGGATGGATTCGAGAACTTGACGTACATGCAATAAAAAGAGAGTTTGGGGTGCAATATTTCAGACATGTTGCAGATATAAAGACATTTCCATTCTGGGATGTTGAAGAGTTAGTGCAAACGAGAAACATAAGTCTGCAGATGAAATTCAACGAACAAAGACTCTAGAGGGTAATAAAGTTTGAAGCGTCAAGGGGTTTTGAGTTGTGGAAAACCGTTCATTGCTAAACGTAGAGTAAAGATTAACAAAAAGACAGGTGAAAAGGATGTTACGCTTGTGATGAAACGTCAGAGGGCAATGAAGAATATGCCACTAAAGCCCATCGAACAGGATTTTCATCCTTACTTTTTGAGGTAGCAAACAGATCCAGAAACTAGCGAAGCAGTGATTGTATTGCGTGCAGATGAGACGTGGGATATCACAAAGGAGAAGGATCCACAAACTATTGAACGAAGAAGGATTTGGGGGTTGTGGAGAACTATTCGAATACTAGACCCGATGTGGCTAGTTAACTGTTCAAAAGAATATGTGAAATGCTTGTTCTTCAACAAGATATGTTTCGACAAACGTGAAGAAGTATAAGCATAGCAATACCAAGGTGTGATTAACGTTTGTTATGCACATGGTATTACTGCAGGTCATATGTGGGAATCGATATGGAGAGAATTGGAAAAAGAAGAGTTTATGAAAGAGGAAAGACGACTGGAAAAATACAAGAAAGAGGTAGAAAGGCAAGGATTAGACGATTTCAATTTATGAAGTGGGCACCTCCTACTGACCAAACGCCTATTCCAAAACAAGAGCGACGACATAAACCATACAATAACTTTTTCAGAAGATGTTGAAGATTGAAGACTGATCAAGGCTACGACAATATCCAAGGGGGAGTTTGTTGATGCATAATGTCATCAAGACTACGACAATATATAAGAGGGAGATTGTTGATGCATAATGTCTATTGTCTAGGTCTTGGATCGAGTTTGTATGTTTAGGGCCTGTGATTCTTAGATTTTGAAGTTTATTTAAGTTGTAAACACATGTTCAGCCGAACTTGTGTATAGGATGATCAAGTTCGCCCGAACTTGTGTGTCTATATATAGTTTGTCATGGGTCTTTCATTGTAAGAGCTTTGCGACATTGAAGGCGAAGCTCTGTCTGTTTGGATACTCGATGTACATTACTTGACATTAATAACCAGACAATTTAAACAGTAAACTTGTGTATTTGATTAACATGACACATAATATTCGCTTATGTTGGACATTAGATACAAATTAGGTTCCTTGACAGTGGAGGAGCGATCCTAAAAATCCTTCCGTTCCTAGGTGTATTCAGGTCCTTGTTTAGAGTTCCACCGGACTTTAACCAGTGAAATTTTGTTGTGCCTTAATTGTTTATCACTGCCATCAACTACTTCTACCAGTTCCTCCACAAAGTGAAGTTTATCTTCAACGTGTACGTCTTCCAAAGGTATCTGGATGGCTTCGCCTGATAGGCACTTCTTTAGGTTTGAAATATGGAAGATATTATGAATGGCACTAAGCTCGGTTGGTAGCTTCAACTAATATGCTACGGGACCTACTTTCGCTAGAATCTCGTAGGGTCTGACGTATCGTGGTGCTAACTTTCTGGTGTTTTCCAAATCTGATAACGCCTTTCCACGGCGATACTTTTAACAATACCGTTCACCCACCTCGAACGATAACGGTTTTCTACGTACATTAGCCTAGCTCTTTTTCTGATCCTGAGCAGCTTTCAATCTATTCTGAATCTGGTGGATCTTATCAGTCGTTTCCTGTACTAGCTTGGATCCCGTCAGTTGGGTGTCACCCACTTCGGCCCAGCAAAGTGGTGATCGGCACTTTCGACCATAAAGCGCCTCGTATGGGGGCTGCCTGGATACTGCTGTGGTAACTATTGTTATAGGAAATTCTACTAGTGGAAGATTCTTGTCCCAACACCCTCTAAAGTCCAGGACACAGGCGTGAAGCAAGTCCTCTAGCGTCTGGATCGTGCGTTCCGATTGGCCGTTGGTTTGGGGATGGTAAGCAGTATTCAGATCGATCTGCGTCCCCAAAGCTTCTTGTAACTTCTGCCAATATCGCGAGGTGCAGTGGCTGTCTCGGTCTGAAATAATAGCAACCAGGACACCATGTCTGGCTACTATCTCGTTAGTGTAGATCTCGGCCACTTGTCGGTTTTATAATTGGTATGGATTGGAATAAAATGTGCGGATTTGGACAATCCATCTACGATTACCCAAATCGCGTCATGACCACGAGGTGCTCTTGGGAGATGGGTCACGAAATCCATCATGATTTGTTCCCATTTCCACTGAGGTATCTCGGGTTATTGTAACATTCCAGAGGGTTTCTAATACTCTGCTTTGACCCGAGCACAAGTCAAGCATTGGCTTACATCCACATCCTTTTTCATCCCCCGCCACCAATAAAACTCTTTAAGGTTGTGGTACATCTTGTTTGTACCGGGGTTAATCAAATATTTCGATTTATGGGCCTCGTCCATGATCATCTGTCTCAACTCCGAACATGTAGGAATCCACACTCGATCCTTAAAATACAACACCTCATCCGTTTTCTTCATAAAGCTTTTCTCATTTCCGTGCAACCCTTCGCTGGGTAACTAGCTTTCCTCCAGGGCTTGCATTTGCACGTTCCAGATTCGCTCTTTAAGGCTCGTTTACACAATCATTCCCAGTGCTCGCACTCGGAATGGTTTAATTTGATCCTTCCTACAATTTGTAATCATTTAATAATTCCAGCCATCTTCACTGCCTCATATTCAGCTCTTTCTGGTCGAAAATATGTTGGAGGCTTTTGCGGTCCGTATATATAGTACACTTTGTACCATATAAATAATGTCTCCATATCTTTAGCGTGAATGTAACCACGCCCAGTTCCAAATCATGCGTCGTGTGATTCTTCTCGTGCACCTTTAGTTGTCTAAAAGCGTATGCAAGGACTTTGTTTCTTTGCATTAGTACACATCCAAGCCCTTGCCACGATGCGTCACAATACACGACGAAGTCATCGTTGCCTTCGGGTAACGTCAGAATTGGGGCCTCGCATAACTTTTGTGTTAATAGCTGGAATAATATCCTTCCAGTCCCAAGAATTTGCGTATCTCTTTCGGAGATTTAGACGCAAGCCAATTCTTGATTGCTTCTATCTTGCTTGGATCTACATGAATTCCATACTGATCCACCACATGTCCAAAAAATTGCACGGCTTGCAACCAGAAGTCGCACTTAGACAATCTAGCGTACAGTTGCTCTTTTCGTAGTATCTCCAATATAGCACGTAAATGATACTTGTGCTCGTCCATGCTCTGGGAGTTGATCAGGATATCGTCGATGAATACAATGACGAACTTATCGAGGTATGGTTTACACACCCGGTTCATGAGGTCCAAGAACACAGCAGGTGCGTTGGTTAGCCCGAAGGGCATAACTAGGAACTCATAGTGGCCATACCGAGTTCGAAAAGCCGTCTTGGGGATATCGTCCTCTTGGACCTTTACATGATGGTAACCTGATCGAAGATCTATCTTAGAAAAATATCGGATTCCTTGTAGTTGGTCAAAAAGATCATCGATCCGCAGAAGAGGGTATCGGTTCTTGATAGTGACCTTATTTAATTCCCTGTAGTCGATGCACATTCGGAAGCTGCAGTTCTCTTTCTTTACAAATAAGACTGGGGCTCCCCAGGGAGAATAACTACAATGGATGAAACCACGATCAAGTAACTCCTGCAGTTGCATCGATAGTTCTTACATTTCGGATGGTGCAAGACGGTATGGGGCTTTGGCAATGGGTGTTGTTCCCGGTATTAGGTCGATCTGAAACTCGACTTGCCGATTGGGCGACAATCTGGGCAATTCCTTCGGGAACACGTCTGGGTATTGGCACACTATCGGGATGTCTTCAATACGTTTTTGGTTGGTTCATCTGTCGTGACGCTGGCTAAAAACACATCACATCCCTGTCGTATATATTTCATCACCTTGAGATAGGATATGAGGTTCAACATGGTACCTAACTTCTCTCCCTGTACCATGATTACATTGGTCGGGGACAAAGGAATCTTTAGAATCTTCTACTCACACAACACTTCAACGCGATGATTGGACAACCAGTCCATTCCTACGACAATGTCAAAACTGCCCAGTTCTACGGGTAAAAGGTCAATAGAAAATTGGTAACCGTTAAGGGTTATAAGGCAGTTACAAATGAGTTGGTGACTGGTGATCGGTTTCCCTTTGGCAAGTTCGATGGAATACGGTTGTTTTAAGTCAATAGCGGCCATATCTAATACTGGCAAAAATGCAATAGAAACATAACTCCTATCAGCACCCCTATCAAATAACACTGAAGCAAATTGATCTGAAACGAGGAACGTACCTGTGACCAGGTTTGGATCCTGGCGTGCAACACCAAACCCAATGATAAAGGTAGGACCTCGAGCTGCATTCGAGGTAGATGCTTGGCCCTGCGTATTCTTTCGTGTTGTCTGCTGAGTTAACTTCGGGCAACTTTGTTGGTGCATATGTCTGTTGCCTACGTCATTATGTATCGAGTCTGAGTGAATAGGGCTTAATCTATTAGAAACTAGGCGTATTTAAGTTAGTTTGGTGACAAGTTCGCTCGAGGTTGGTTATGAAAAGTCAAGTTCGACCGAACCTCCTTCATCTCCAGCGAACTTATATCCCTATAAATAGGTGCCTTGGGATTTCATTTGTAACGTGGAGAGATTTTGGCACAGAGATAGCGAAGCTCTGTCAGATCTGGTTCTCGAATGTATTGAACTTTAGATCAATGAAAACAACATTTAAATGAGTAATTCTTGTTATTTGGTTAACTTGTCATTAGTTTCCGCCTAATCGGACAATAAATAACAAATTTAGGTTCCCGTGCTAATTGTGGACGTTCCTACAAGTGGTATCAGAGCCTGAATACCTAAATTTGCTGGAATCAATACAAAAATTTCTCTATTTCATCTCCATTCTATCATTTTTCTTAAAATTTTCACATACTTGATGATTTTATGGACAAAATCAGCTAAAAATTGAATATGTCATGTAAAATACAGTTGTGATAAACCCCTGAGAGTTTGGACATCAAATTCAAACGTTTTGATATCAAAAAGTTGAAAAAAACATGTTTTGGAAACAAGTTTCTGTCGAACTCAACGTCAAGTTTGACCGAACTTGAGTAAAACTTCAGTGTTTTTAATCAAGTTCGATCGAACTTGATAGATTTTTCAAGATTTTTGTTATAGGTTGACCGAACTTGAAAGAAATTCTAATATGTTTGGTCAAGTTCGACCGAACTTGATCAAATTTCATTGAATTTTTCTCACAAGTTCGCCTGAACTTGAGAATAGTCTTGATAATTCACATAAGTTCGACCGAACTTACTTGTTTATTGAGATCTTTTTACAAGTCCGCTCGAAGTGAAATTTTTCTCACAATTCATATCAAGTTCGACCGAACTTGATGTATTGTGATAAAATTTGAACTTTGTCGTATAAGTTCGACCGAACTTGTGAAAAACTTGAAATCAAAAACTGTTTTCACACAAGTTCGTCCGAACTTGTCTGTATCTAATCAATTTTCGAGTGTTTTTGATCGTATTCTCAGATAAGTGTTCACATTGACAAAATGGAAGATTTCCACAACGTGTTCGTCTCTCAAATTGCTTCTTCTTCAAATGCTAATGTTCTTGCAGCAAATCGGATGAATATCGACAACGAAATGGGTACTACGTCGAAACCGGTCAAAGCTTATGAGCATGGATGAATTTGAAGGTTGGAAGGAAAAGTTTGTGAATTGGATACAAGCGAATCAATTCAACAGTTGGGTTGTAGTTGAGGATGGTTACAAATGGCCAAAGGATGAACGTGATCAAGATCTTCCGCTGAACAAGGTTTCAGATACTAACAAAGATAATTATGTTGCTGAGAAGAAAATGATCAGCTTGATACAACAATCAGTGAAGGAAGATATCTTGATATTATTACGAGAATATGATACTTTGCAAGAGTTATGGAATTCTCTTTGCGAAAAATTCAAAGGAAGTGATGAAATGATCAAAAGAAAAAAAGCTTTAATCAAGAAAGAATTTGAGATTTTCACGATGATTAAAGGTGAAACAATGAAGCAGATGATCGATAGATATTGTCACCTTAGGGTCCAGATGCGGAGACATGATATTAAACGATCTAATGAAGAGCAAATCGAGAAGCTAGCCAATGCACTTCCAGAAGGAGAATGGACAACATATCTGATGATTCTGAAGAATAGTCCATCTTGGAGACATTTCAAGTTGTCATCCTTCATAGACAAATTGGAAGGACATGAAATGGAATTGATGAAGATTGCAAAATCAAAGAATGCTAATGTTGTTCAAGATCTCGGCGTCTATTACAAAGGAGGTATTCCAGATACTCCGATTCAAAGCCCGAAAATTCAAACAGCATTTAGTGCAAATACAAATTTTTCTCCAAGTCAAAGTTCTCCATATGCTGGATATACAAGTGCAAGTTCAAGCTCATCATTTCAAAATCAGACAAGCCAAGCTAGTTCTGATTCATATGTTTTCCAATGCAACATAGCAGTTGATTTGAAGAATGTATTTCCTGAAAAGGTGGCTAAACAGCACATAGCACTTCTTGCTACTGTTCTCGAATCATATGAAAGTCTCGTTGCTGGAAAGATCGGTAATCCAGAGATGACCGCCGAAGATTATGATCAGGTGCACGAAGAAGAATTGAGCTAATGGATATTAAATGGAGCCTTGCATCCATTATCAGAAGAGTTTCCAAATTTGTGGCGCTTACTGGAAGTGATATTGGTAATTCAAGTAACAAGCTTGGATTTGACAAGTCTAAAGTCATATGCTTCAGTTGTCGACAAAAAGGACACTTCAAACAAGAATGCAGCAATCAAGATGCAAGTGGAAATCAAAACCTTTTGGCATCAACAATGAGTACTACAAGAAAGCTCTTCAATACAAGCCATATCCAAAGAGAACACAAGTCGAAGTAGAAGATAAACCTACAAAGAAAGCCGAACAACCTCTTGTTGGCAATCATGAAGAACATGGTTTTGACTGGAACAGATACATCGGAAAGAAAACTGTTGTTGCTATGATAGCAAAGTTAGTAGATGAATCTGATACATCATATGTCGATGTTGCTTTGGAAAATGCCATTCTGGAAGGATATAGGCAGAGAGCTGAGGAAGAAGAATTAGCTTACATTGATATGCAAAGGCAAGAAGCTTTGAAATCAGAGGTAGAAAAGGTAAAATCTGAAGTAAAAATGTCTGAAGAGGAAGTTGTGAAAATTGTGGAGGTTGAAAAACCTTGCACAAAGTGCGCAAGTCCTTGTGAACCATGTCTTGATAAAGTCAAAGTCATAAAAGAATTGACTGTACACAAAGAAAACTTTCGTTATGATTACAGAACCATAAAAGAAGCTTATGAAAAAATATCAAGAAAATATAAATATGTTGATAATGCTAATCGGGAGGTAAATGCTAATGTCAAAATGTTAAATGCAACTTTAATTGAAAAACAAAATGCAATCAACATGTACATTAACACCATTGCTGAGACAAAGCGTGAGCTTCACGACATAAAGATAGAAACGGAACGGGTAAGACAACTTCTAAAGAGCTACACCACAAATGCGTATGTCATCGATCATATTTTACCTACGATTAAGTCAGAGGAAAATGGTGATAAATAAAAGCGTAAAGAATACGGAAGTGTTCCTCCACCACTTCTTGCAAGTTATTCCTGAAAGAAAGATGATGAGATTGAAAAGGCATTTAATTTACTCATTTTATCAGAAATGAAAATAAATTGCCTGAGAACATTGACGTAGACTTTACGAAATCAAATGATGACAATGAAGCAGTGGTAAAAAATGTGGTTAAAAAGGTGTTTGGAAATGATTATGATGAAGGCTGCTATGAAAGCGCCAAATCAAGTTTGAAAAACTCGGAATCACAATCTGAAGATGACGATACATCATCAGAACATGATCTAAGTGGTGATCCTAATTTTGTCATGTACAAGATTAAGGAATCTGATAGATTATACTTCGATGATAGTTTTCCGATTCGGAACGTGAAAGAGAACCAACTTGATAAGTTTTTCAAACTTGTAGAAGTTTCATCAGATGATCTTGATAAAAACGAGAAATGATTTTACTCGAAACCTAAAAGGAATGCTAACAATTACCGAAAGGTTGGTGGTGATTTTCCTGAGAATAGGAGAGTAGGATTAGGTTTTGAAGAAAGTGAAGAAGAACCGAGAAAGAACCAGAAGTCGCCATTTCATGAATACAAAGGTAAACAGATGAAGTTTGTGTATGGGACAAATACGGTTCAAGAAGAAGGTATGATCGATAAGAAATCGAATGATGAATTCAAAAAGGAGAAAGAACTTCGGGACAAGGCTAAGACCAAGTCAACAAGTGGAGTAAAACCCACTAGTGGAAATGTTTCTGATAATCGAACTTGCTTTAAATGCAATACTGTTGGTCATATTACTCGCAGTTGTCTGAATCTAAAGCCTGTGTTTCCTCGAAGAAAAAACCGAATCAAAAGATGCAAAGGTAAAACAACCAGAGATTGTAAAATCTGTCACACAGTCAAATAGAAACTATGAATCTAAACAAGAAGTGAAACCTAAAACTGCGTCAAAGTTTGAAAACTTAATTTTTGAAAAAGGTGAAACTATAAATTTAATGAAAACAAAGATTCTAGATTCTATATCAAGAAAGCAAGAAGCAAACTACAATCTTAGGTTTCTAAGAAAAAATTTTCATCATCTGAAAACCCAAAGTCTGTTGCTGATAAAATCGAAAATGTCAAATCAACCGAATCAGTAATCAAGCAGACTAAAAAAGAAAAGGACAAAATGTTTTCAAAATCAATATTGGACGAAATGTTTGATGATGATTTTGATTTTGATGATGAGTTCGAAGAGGTTTATGATGCTTATCAGTACAAACCCAAAACCAAAAAGGTTTGGGTTTCATTTTTCAAATAGTTACTTTGTGTGCAGGAGTCCCAAGATACACAATATCAAAATTGATACAGGATAAGCGGAGCTCCATGAGTCTTTAACTTATCTAGAAAGTCATAATCTTTTACGTTTTTGAAATTACAATTGGTTGAAAAAGAAAAATTGAAAAGAATGTTTTAAAAATTTGTGAAAATCTACACCATTGAAGAGAACACTGATTGTTATTCTGAAAAATCATTTAAAATTGATTTCCTACAAGTGATTCTTACTAGTGGTTTTTACAAGTTGAGGTTAACAAAGTTTAATGGTTTGTTCTGTTGTCAGGTGTTGATGCAGAAGTTGAAAACAAAAGGATCGGACGACGAGTTCTCGGGATCCACATTGGTTTGTTACATTTTTAAAAGAATTTCTTTAAATCTAAAATCCAAAAATATGTTTTTGATTTTAGGGGGAGTAAGAAATTTTTTTTTTTTTAAAATTTGTTGAAAAATAAAAAACATATGAAAAAGTTAAAAATTCAAAAACATTAAAAATTGAAAATGTACAAAACATTGAAAAAGACAAAAAAAATTTGGTTGTCAAAAAGGAAATGATAGTACATTAGTGGACAATCACAGTATGCTAAAGAATTGTAAAGTTTAAAGGTGGTAAACGAGTCTTACTGTGGATGTGTCAATACGCTTAACACGTTCAGTAGATTGTTTCTGGGATATAAACTAAATTTCGCAACTGCTTAAACTTGTGGATTAACACATCTTGGATATATGGACTTAGTACACCGAAATTTCGATTGAAGGGTTGCCTGATTCTGAGATACGAGGTCTTTATAGATGATTGATATCTGTGGTATTATACAAGTTCTTCTGATTTTGCGAAAGCAATAGCCTAGAACTTCTATAATGCTTTTGCTAAAAATCCCAAATTAGCATGCATAATTTGAAAAGAATCGAAAGATCTAATCATTTGCAATGCTTAAAAGATTCCTTAAGTGGAACACACCTTAAAGACGAGCCTTCATCTCTTTATCTATACGGTAGTACTAACCTGAGCTCTCAAAGTCTCGTACAAACCAGATACAGATATCAATTACGCTATACTCACCTGTAAGATGAAATCTAGGGAGTCTGAATTCGGGAGTATATTCAAGAAGTGGGAACCATAGTTAAGTCAAGTTTCTTAAAATCATATGTTTTCATATCTTGGAACAATTGAGAAATGTGATAAAGTTTAAGTGGACAAACATATCGACAATCTAGGTAAACGAGTTTAAATCTTAAAGTCTCAAAAGGTCAACGGTACTGGTGACATATCTCAATCAACTGATATGATCCTTAGACACGAATTCAGAAAAATATGTCTGTAAATATGTTTGTACATAGTTACTTTACTTGATAAAAACTCTGTAAAAAGTTTACTTGCTTTTCAAGATAAAAATCAAAAAGATTTTCAGTGTGTTTTAGCATAAACTTTCTAAAAATCAAAAAGACTCTGTTTCTACATTAGTTTCAATGAGCCAATGATGGAGAACAGATTTTCGAAGTCTGGTAAGAAATCTGATGAATTTTAAAAGTTCATTAATTTGAAACTTTAAAATTAGATTGTTCATAACGGTTTTTCAAACTGAGGTCATTAATTTGGACTTGGTTGATACATTTGGTTAATCAAGGTCATTAAGATTGGACTTGATCAACTAAGTGGATATTTACAAATCAAATGATAAAAATGTGAAAGTTGAAGGTTTTAAAAATAAAATGTATTCAAGGTCATCAAGTTGAACTTGAAACAATTAACGTTTTTGAAAAGATTGAAGTGAAGATTAAAATTTGAAATGTTCATGGTACAAAATTTCAAAAACAGTGAATATGAAATGTTTATTTGAATGTCATAATTTATTTAGACAGATAGTAAAGTAAGGGGGAGCTGGATAAAGCACTGTCCAAAGATTTCAGAACGCTCAAAGCTAGGGGAAGTTTGAAGTCTAAAGATCAAAGCAAAGGGGAGTCTGAGACTAAAGCTTAAAGCTAGGGGGAGCATGTTGAATAAAAGTTTTATCAAGACAAAGCTCAAAGAAAGAGGAAGAGATATAAAGATCAGGATGATAAAGTTTATTCAAGAACTAAAGATCGGAAGACTCAGAAGATTTTAAAAGTCAATATGACTACGACAACATCCAAGGGGGAGTTTGTTGGTGCATATGTCTATTGCCTACGTCATTATGTATCGAGTGTGAGTGAATAGGGCTTAATCTGTTAGAAACTAGGCGTATTTAAGTTAGTTTGGTGACAAGTTCGCTCGAGGTTGGTTATGAAAAGTCAAGTTCGGCCGAACTTAACTAAGTCAAGTTCGCCCGAACCTCCTTCATCTCCAGTGAACTTATGTCCCTATAAATAGGTGCCTTGGGATTTCATTTGTAACGTGAAGAGATTTTGGCACTGAGACGGCGAAGCTCTATCGGATCCGGTTCTCGAATGTATTGAGCTTTAGATCAATGAAAACAACATTTAAATGAGTAATTCTTGTTATTTGGTTAACTTGTCGTTAGTTTCTGCCTAATCGGACAATAGATAACAAATTTAGGTTCCCGTGCTAATCCTGGACGTTCCTACAAACTTCTTCGGAAATGCTCTGTACTACCACATTCATAGCACGTACGAGGGTAGGTAATCAGTTGTATTGGTTGTTGGGGTCACTGCTTAAGAGGTTGAGGCCTTGGGGGTTGGAAGCGGGTTTGTTCAACTGACATCTTACAGTTTCAGGTATAATGTCCACTTTTATGACACCTCGAGCATATCGCGCTCGGCACGCACCATAGTGGTGCAAAGTGCACTTGTTGCACTTTGGGGCTTTTCCTTTGTAGTTATCAGAGTTACCAGTCGGGGCAGTCATGGCGTAACTCTGGCTAGTTGCTTTCCCCCTCTTCGATGTTGTTGTCCCTGTTTGACTACTTTCCGGGGCTCCTCTCTATTACCGGCCTACTCTCCAGGTATCGTCAAAATCCTACGTCTAACCATGTCGAACGTAACAGTACCTAACCTGGCTACCACTCCGTGCATAGTCAGGTGTTCCACTGAGTTGATAATGCTCCTCACTTCTGGGGCCAGTCCCTAGATATATCTTTTGATCTGCTTGTGCTCCGGTGGGACCATGTCTGTCAGTATGCGTGCCAATTCATTGAAACGATTGGTGTAACTTGCATGGTCGGCACCTTGTATTTGCAGGTTCCAGAACTCGTGTTCAAGCCTCTGAATTTCATTGGCCGGGCAGAACTTTTCCATCATTAGTGCCTTAAGATCCTCCCATGTCATAGTATTAATTACGGCCTGCCCGCGAGCTTGAACGATGGTGTTCCACCAGTTTAAGGCATGGTCAGTGAAGGCACAAGTCGTATACTTAACCGCACAGTCACCGGGTCAATTACTTATATTGATTACCGATTCCGACTTCTTGATCCATTTCAATAACCCATTCGGTCCTTCAATTCCACTAAATTCCATTGGTTTGCACTCCATGAAGTGCTTATACATGCAGACCGGTCTAACATTGTTTTGATTATTGTTTTGACCTACCGGCCCTGGTTGCGGGTTCTGTTGTGGGTTAGCATTGGTACCGGCGCTAACCTGCCCACGATTGCGGGGATAACTGCCTGAAGCTGTTGCGCTATCATTTGTGCAATTTCCACCTCCGTCATTTGTGGTGCGCGTTTTGGGGCCATTCCATTAATGTCACATGTTCAATCATCACGAATCACACAATTTCATCGCACACATGAGCCCACAACACATATATCCAAAATCATCATCATATATATAATAACATCTGTCATCATACAACTGTCAAAGTGTGCACATATACTTAACCCATAAGGGCCAGTGCTTAAATGTGATGTCAAAACTGGTCACCGAAGTGATGTACATACATCATACAACGAAGGTACGAACTACGAAAATAGAGAAGCACTACGACTACATCCCCAACTCGACATAGACATAACCCAGTGCTTGGTAGGATGTGCAAAAGATACATCATGTTTGTCTATACTAAAAAGAAAACCATACTACGAATGCCACAACCAACATGCTAGTCCCACAAAACCTGCCACCAGGCCTACGATGGCACCGATGCATCCATACAGCATCGCCCGGAAACGTCCTGGTGGTAATGAACGTATGCCATGCCCTGCTGCAAAGTAATGATCGCCTGCTGTAAGACGATCAGATAATCTCCCATCGATCTCCTATGATGCTCATCCTGGTTGCGCACCATTCGCAGCAATGCAATCTGCTGAAATAAGTACCCCATCAGACTGCTCTCGGTGAGGGGAGTATGTGCCTCCGGAGGAGGGAACGATACGCCCCATGCAGGTGGGGAAGGATATCTGACCGGGCGAGAAGGGCCACCAAGCTCTTAGGTATGAAAAGGGGAAGGGTCCTCCCTAGGTGGTGTGAGGAAACGGACAGTAACCTATTGCCGCGCTCCCATAGGTACCGATATCGGGCGGATACGGGAGGGTGGTGGTGTAAAAACGGGTACAGGTGCGGGTACCCTCCGACGAGCCGTCTGCCGGAGGCTAATGGTGGGTACTTCCTGAGAACTAGGTGAAAATGGTGAGTAAGTGCTCTGGGTAATAGGAGTATAAGGCTCAGGAGGAGTCTTTGGCATAGGTAAACGAGGTGCTACAGGCTCCCACTCCCAATGCTCCGTAGCAGGAGTAGGGCTCCGGGGAATAGGTCCTAACTGAACAATAATGTCAGGGGTACGACTACGCTCCGAGGAGCTAGTCGGGTGGTGAGATGGAGAACGATAGGCACTCGAGACCTCTCCCTCGCGCCTGATACGGGTCTAGGTGGGTAACTACCACAACAGTAACCGGACTGATCCAGCCCGTTACTCGACATCTAGAGGGGCATAAGCGGATCCTCTTCAGGATATGTCTCAGTACGGGATGTAGTCTGATGACTCGTATGACACGACATGGTACCTGTAGAGAAAGGCAACATATAACACTGATTCTATTTACTGAAATAACCAAAAATCAACATCCCAAAGATATACACACAAGCACGTACTGCACAAAATTTTGATTTTAAAATCTTAAAAATTATATATGGTTTGTTATGTTAGTATTCGCAGCCCCGTTCTATCTTATCTCAATGACGTTTCCAGAAATCCCAAGTACCAGCACATATATTATTGTGTTCCGGACCACAATAATTTATTTGCCTAACAAGACCAACCCGGTAATAGTCATACTACTCAGTCTCTAGAGGTTCTCAGTGTGAGGAAACTAAACTTAGGATTATAGTCTAGGTTCTTTAGGATACCTAATTTGCTATAACCGATGTCTCTGATACCATCTTCTGTCACACCCCGACTCGCAGCGGAAGACACTTGCGGGGTGCGGCAGACACATGGTATATCCTCATAATTTTAAAACGTGATATCATATAAAGAGGGAACATCGGTTACAAAATACATAAACTATCATATTAAAACCCTTAGTTTAGCCGCTGTACTACAAGCCACTACAACCTTTATTCTGCTACTACCTGCCTACTCAAAACCTTCCATATGAACATTCCACATTTCTGCTTAGTTTTACCTGAAATGCATGTTAATTTTAAAAACGTCCGCTAACCGAGACGGTGAGTTCCACTGGGTTGGTTGTTTCATAGCAAAATGTGTTAACAAGTTTAATTGCTTCTAGATCCCAGATGGAATTACACGAGTTCACAAGTGAAACCTTGACCACAATAACCGTGCCGAGTTACATTTGACACCTCAGCACACCGGACCATGTCACGTTCGACACCTCAGCCCACCGACTTCGTCACGTGCAGTCCAACGCCCTAGCGGTAGTTATGCTTAACCACATAACATAGTTTAGGACACGTGAAATTGCCTGGCTGCCGGCACACCGGTCCGGCGGCAACTAAGTTTGTCAGACCAATAGTACTATCCACCGCCCACGGCTTACATTAATCATTTGCATTAGGGATAGTTCGTGTGTTAGGTATTTCTCATCATAACAAGTTGGTGCAATTAACATAGTTTGTAACATGCAATTCACCCCAGAAAACATTAAAACAATTTAAAAGTGGGGGAGTGAAACTCACAGTGAGGTAGTAGCCTCAATGAAAGAGTGATTATGCAACTGGGTCAACTTTAATACCATGCATGCAAGTAGGGACTTACATCAGTATCTAAGTTGGTAATGGTTACTTGGACCTGGTTATGAGTTTTCACCCTGGATTGAACCTATAGGATACTGGTATGGTGAGGGATGTCAGGGTAATATCAGTTTTTAGTTTGGCTTCTGGTCACCGGTTCACGTGCCAGCTTAAGTCAGTTGTTTGACATGTGTAGAAAATGGTACGGGAATACCAATAGTATCAACATGTTGTCATTTAAGAAAGATTAACCTTTCGTTAAGGGAGTTTGGGTGTTCGGGGACTCTAGGTTACCCAAAATTGAGTCTCTGTTTTCGCCGTCAGGGATTCTCGTGAAATATTCCCGGTGTTGCAACTATAGTAAACGTCGGGTTCATTCAGTTCCTGGTTCCGGCAGGTTCATTACACGGTAAACTGCCGAAACTAGTTTAAAATAAAGTGTTTTTAACTCAGTAAATTCCCCTTTAATACATAAGTTTGATAAAAATCTGGATTTTTTTATAAAATTCAGTAAAAATATATAGATTATGAGAAAAATAATTCGGGAATTTATTTAGCCATTTTAACTCCTCAAATAAATTATTTGTAAAACAGTATTTAACTGAATAATTTACATTACTTATCATCCCATTCCTAAAAATTCCTAAAATATTTCAAAAAGCTCCATGTACGTCAATGAATTCCCTATAAAGTTTTGGGATTTTTCCGATTTCGTTTCGGTGCGTTTCCGGCTACCGAAAACTCCCAGAAACGCAGATTTTTAATCCGAATCAAAATTCAACCAATGGGATCCCAAACTTCCCAGAACATTCATAATAAGTTCCTTAGTGTTCACGTATATTTTGGTGATTTATCAACTCCGTTTGGTATTTTTCTGAATTTCTTTGTGTAAAATAGTCAAAAATTCGCCAAAACTCATAGGAAATTAAAAAAATTCTAAAATTTTAGGTGGACATTCCTGTCAATATCCTACATCACCACACCAATTTTCAGCTCAATCCAAGCATTACGGACGAAGTTTTAGTCCAAACAATATTCTGCCTATGCTAGTCGAAGGTTTCGGGAATTATACCTAGCGCAAACTCCGTTCCCGTGTGTTTCTATCGAGTCCAGAACTGCGTGGGTGCTATACTTAGTACCTACACAACAAGCACAATCCAAAAATGCCATAACCCATGTCAATCAAGCCTTGTTTCACTGTTTTTCGGTTAATAACTTTGTTATTCGCTTTTGTTCGATTAGGGGTCGATTAGGGTATCAAAAGCCAAAGTTTTGTGATCTTGGCTATCATATGACATTAGGGAATCCCCATTGTGTTCTTATTCAGCCAAGAACCATGCTTAACCCATCCATTAGCATAGATTAAAAAGGGTTTTCCTAGTCTAGTTCATGTTTAACCAAGAAAACTTCATCAAAACCTTATAAAACTTGAAAGTTACATTTTTCACGTTATTAAGATGATGTTTATCTTCGTATTGCGTTTAGGTTCATCTTCGAGTCCCATACACGTCCCCCATTTGCAAAACGGGCTCCTTTTTTTTGCATTTTTAGTGTTAAAAGACTAGGTTTTAAAAACCATGCATAACCGTCTCAAAACCCGACCCCGGTTATGTTTTAATCATAATAGCCTCGTATTTGGGTAGTTTAAGTGTTTTTAGGCTTGATTGACCGTTCCTTGCATGTTTGGTTGCCTTTTGTTGTTCTCAAAACGAAGGTGTTTCCCTAACCAGGAAACTGCCTCATTTTGCGTGCCCGAGCTCTGATTTGCTTCAAGTCTTATGTCATGGTCTAGGGCACATAACTAAGATGTTCCGTGAACTCAGAATCTTGAATATCCCTACCGATGGCCTAATAATCATAGTCAAATGTTTTATGCGCTGTTAAACGGAAAGCTCCCGTTTAACACGTTTTCAAAGGCTAAGGACACCAACCTCGCACCGTTGGCACTTATTAGTGTTATGTTAACCATGACGTGCTCTGGCATTCCTCCGAGACATAACAGATATCATTTAATCTAGCCCACAAGTCATACATGTTTTTATGGTTTTCGCACAATTATTTTTTAAGCATCTTAAAGTTTTGGATCGATTATGGTGTACCTTGTTTCGTCTTGGGTATCACAAGGGGCTTCCGAGGTCTACCATTTCAAAGTGGATTATAAATAGTGGAGCTTCTAGGCACATGACAGGGATGTTAGCTTTGCTATACAATGTAAAATCTATCAGGGGAGGTTATGTTGGGTTTGCCAGAACACAGGGCGGCAGGATCGTGGGAGAAGGAATTCTTACTAATGGAATGGTATCATTCGACAAAGTGAACTATATTGCTGAGCTCGAGAACAATTTATTGAGCATTTCTCAAATCTGTGATAAGAAGTTTACAACTCATTTCAACAATAAAGAGTGTCTTATCCCTAAACCGGGTTTCATAATTCCCGAGGAGTGGATCCTCATGCGCGCTCCACGTGAAAGTGATTTATACGTCTTAGACATGAGCATCGCATCCACTACATCAAAGGAAGGTCAGTGTTTTGTATCAAAAGCCACTGAAAAGGAATCAATTATGTGAATGCTAGGATCGGACCCAACTTGTGAGCTTCCGGTCAGATTTACTCAGCTAACAGAGGCGGAATTCATTGTTAGCTGATTGAACAAACAAAGAACAAGCTTGATGATAATTGTTTAACCGTCTGTATCTTGTATTGATTAACTTTGTAAAGATTACAGACTCGAGCAGGGCTTCGCCACTGATCACCAAAAACAACATGTTAGACAAACATCCTAAGTCACCTATTTATAGGTAAGACTTGACAGCAACTAGGAACTTAGGACCGGAGATTTTCATACGAAATTTTCGTACGAAAATCCTTACAGATTTTCATGCGAAAATTCTGCTATCTACACAAAACTTTCAGAACAAAACTTTTGATGCTGTGAAACCCTATCTATACAATAGACTCATCCTAGATGTAGGCAATAGACATATGTGCACCAAAAGACTCCCCCTTGGATGTTGCCACAGTCTTGGACAGTCTTCAAAACTTTTCTGCAAAAATACTTAAACAAATTTGACTTGATTATCCGAAAAAGCGTTTGCGTGGCTTCCGACGCTCCTCTGAAGCAATGGGAGTTTGATCTGTAGGAGGAGGTCGATTGTACGTGTTCCCGAACTTGAATCTTTCTTGAGTAGCCAACTTCCGTCGTGCCTTGATTCTTTCTTCATTCTGGTCTTTCTTTTTCTTTTCTTTATCTTCAAGCTTTCTCCATGATGTGTTCCAGTCTTTACCTGAATTAATATTGTTAGCATAACAAACATTCACAATCTTCTGGAACTGCATGGCCTGCTCTTTATCTTTATCTTCATAACTAATCTTGATAAAGAATAAACGTTCGATATCTTTCTCTGAGCAGTTGACCAGCCACATCTGATCCAACACTCTGATCGCACGCCACAACCCATAAATTCTCTTTTGCATGATCATGGTTTCAGATAGATCTTCAGACATATCCCATGACCCTTCATCAGGCTAGACACAAATAACAGCCTCTCTAGTACTTGAATCATAGTACCACCATTTGAAGATTTTGTAAAAATCATGTTCCATTTTCTTCAAAGGCATATTCTTCATAACACGCGGCAGTTTAACAATCAACGTCACATCCTTTTCTTACATTACTGGATCGATCTTTGTGACGGTTCGTTGCTTGTGTGGTTTCTAGAAGTTAAAACCATGAGTTGCTTCAAACTTGATTAGCTTCCATAGACGTTGATCATTTGGTCGTAACTTCATACTAAACGTCTTGGTCTGTACCAACTCTTTCACATCCCATTCTGGCAGAGTCTTTATATCACCCAGTCTTCTGAAGTATTGAACTCCATACTCGTGTTTCAAAGCATACACATCTAGTTCCTCAATCCATCCCCAACTGATAATGTCACCCAGAGATGCATCAGGGACTCTGGTGTAGAAAGCTAATGGACGACGGAACTTTCTTTCAGGCGGCATCTCCTTGAACCATTTCTTCTTCATTTCTACGATCTCTTCTTTTATCGGTGGTTTAGGAGTCGTTCCCTCTTCTACTACCTTTTCTACTTTTTGCTTAAGTAGATCATCGTTCATTTCAGTAGTCATTTCATCAAGGGTAGGAAACACATATGTTCCTTCACCTGTATACCTTGCCGCTATATTATCATCATCTGAATCCCAATCTTCAATGATCACTCTGTCATAATCTTTTGCCTGAGAGATGTCTTCAAAAACATAGTCATTTGGCTCTGAGGTTGTGTTCTTTAATTCCTCCTCAAAGTCGAACTCAAATGAATCTTCTTTTAACCCAAACATTTCAGCAAGATAAGCCTTTGAGTAGTTATGAACGTATTCTCCTTCTTCAACATCGTGCTCAAGGTTGATGACTTTGGGCTTTGGCACTGTCTCATCAACTTCGATCGACGACTCCCCCTGAACCTATTCATCTGTTAGTTCAAAATTAGAGTCGTTCATGTAAGCATCAACAATCATCCTTTCATTATCAAACATGTTAAGTATAGATTCAATCCCTTCCTTCTCTATTGCTTCACAAGTTTCATCTACCATCTCATCAATCTCTTTCTTCAATTCCCTCTGAGCTATCACTTTCTTTCTCGTCATTGACTCTAAAATCCCTTCCCCCTGAAGCACAAACCTCTTTCTTTTGTCAACAGTTGGGTCGTAGACGACTATCTCAGAAGATACTGGCATGGATTCAGCTTCCGGCGCAGATTGTTCAATCACAGGATCCGATGAGGCAGCAGTTTCATGCACAGGTTTGCTAGAGCCAGGAATATCATCAATAATTTGCTTTCCTCTGCCTTCTGCTTCTGATAGAGCTTTCGAAGCTTGTTCTCTATCTGCAACTCTTTGTCTAGCCTCTTCTCTCTCAATCTTCTCAATCTCATCTGTGAGAGAGATGCCCAGAGTTCGAACCAAAATTTTCTTCATTAGCTCAACCTGCCTGTTGTTCGACTCTCGTTCTGCCTCATACTCTTCCATCTTCTTGATAATCCTCTGATTTTCAGTCTCATAGCTGGTGAGGGTTGCTTTTAGAATCTCTCTTTCATTTTCCAGCACTTTAATCCTTTCTTCGTAAACAGTAACTTTCTGTGCAGCTTGAAAGTATCTCTCACTATCATCAGTGACCAACCTCAGAATCTCCCTGATACTGTCTTTATCTGATTCAAGTACCTTGATCTTCTCATCAGCACTCTTTAACTTTGCTTCCAACTCTCCAAGTCTCCCAACATATACATCATCTGCTGTGAAATTTTCTCCCCCTGGGATAGCCTCGTAATCAAAGTCATAAACATCAAAGGATGTGAATATGGGAGGATGTGTAGGTTGAGCTGATGATGTCGTCTGTCCCTGAGAAACGGTAGGAGGAGTGCCAATAGGCTGTCGTGGAGGAGACACAACTAGAGGATCAACTACTTGTGGAGGAGATGGAACAGAAATCTCTGTAGAAGTGTGTTGAGGAGGAAGGGATACATGTTGAGCAGACACACTTGGAGGTTCAACTGTTGGAGGTGGCTGAGACGTTAGAGGAGGAGATGGAAGACGTTCAGATGATGTTTCAGCTGTTGGAGCAACTGGAGTCTTAGTAGGCTTTGTTTTTAGCTTGATCCTCAGCTTCTTAGCAGTAGACTCTGGTTTTCGAGCTGCAGCATGCTTAACTCTTTTTCTGGCTTTCTTCTTCGCAAGCTTGTCAACAGTGATATCCTCTTCAGCCTCAGATGGCTCAAATGTAGTGTCATCATCACCCGTAGCCTTGCGTTTCTTTTCTTTGGCTAACTTCCTCTCACTTTCCATTCTCTCCTGCTCTTTTCTTTCTCTTTCTTTCCTCTCTCCTTCCCTCCTATCTTCTGAATCGGTACTCGATGATGGCCCTTCATCATCACCACCACCTGCTGTCATTTCAACACCAACCATTCTCTCAATATCAGCATTGGTATCTTCGACAGACTCTTCAACACGAACTGTGTCTGTTGTTTGCACTATTTCTTCAATATTTACCTGCTCAACATCAGGTTCATCAATCAAACCTGTACCAACACTTGCTTATTTCCTTTGGCGCTTGGGAGCAGAGGAAGAAGTCTCTGATGTTTTCTTCCTCTTTGTAGCAGACGGAGTAGATCCAGCTTTCTTTTTACCATAGTGACCCTTTTCTCCCTCCCCTTTGACATACCATATGCTTCGCTTTTCAATGAAATCTTCCATCATATCCTTCTCTTCACTTTCATCACCACTACCCTCATTCCTCCATTTACCTTCTGGTGGAGCTACATAATCAACCTTGACAAACATTCCAAAGATAGGTTTGATGTTGTGGAGATCTGATGAAGACATGTGCTCTAACTTCAATATATCATCCTTCTTTTTCTCGAGATTGGGGTGTAGGTGGTCGAGGATCATCTGAACAAATCTAGGATACTGCAAGAATCGATCCTTACCCAAATTCATCACCATCTGATCAAAAATCATCTTGCTAAAGTTATACGGCTTGTTCAGAATCACTGCTACTATCATGCACATGTGATAATCCACGAGATTATCCCAACCCCCTTTTCTGTGGCTTAAGGAACGGGTGATGCAGTGAGCTAGAATCTGTAGGGCAGCCCTAATCGGTTGATCTTGAAAGGAGCAGAGTTCACATATCCATTGTAGCCCATTCTGTAAAAGCATCCTTTACTTCTCTATAAAGCCTGTAGGGAAATCCCTTTCATCCCTAAGATATAACGCTGTTCGTATAAGATCCTCTGTGATGGTGATCTCTACTCATTCTCTCCTACTTTGACTGCTGACGTAATTCCCCTCGAATCGGCTTGTAACTCTGTTGCGGCCCAAAACGGTCAACGTGCGATGCATAAATGTCATGTTTATGTGTGAGAGCATAATATACCGGCAGCCTCTACAAAAAATCGAAATAACACAAAATGCTCTAAATTTTCGCACGAAAATTGACACTTCATAGCTTTTCTAAATTTTCATGCGAAAATTATAGAACCCAGTTTAATCATTTTCTCTCAAGAATTTTCGTACGAAGATACGTACGAAAATCTGCATCGTCCCCAAACAGTTAGCACTATTCAA
This sequence comes from Scalesia atractyloides, assembly GCA_947069175.1. NCBI lineage: Eukaryota > Viridiplantae > Streptophyta > Magnoliopsida > Asterales > Asteraceae > Scalesia > Scalesia atractyloides. The sequence goes on from CAMTDV010000030.1 coordinate 40,145,004, forward strand.
ACCAACTCAAAACACTTGCAATTTTTAACATTTTCTTGAAATTGAAACGGTAAACCCTAGTTGAACTTGCCGATTTTAATGTTGGAGATATCAATTTTAAGTTTCACCAGCTAGTTTATCCTAGATCTACGTTTTAGTCCGTTTAAGTCCAAAGTAGTCCAAATTCACGGTTCGATCTCGGTGTAACACCTTTGCCATTACAAGAGGTGTGCAAATCAACCTCCCTAATGTGTCAAATAAGTCGAAAAGTGAGCGTAATGAGGGATAGAGCAAAATTGCCTTAGAGAATCCGCACCAAAAGTTCTAACAATTTTCGTACGAAATGAAAATCTCATATACTTATATATAGCTTTGGAATTTTCATGCAAATATTGGTTGTGTGTATTACTTGCCAAATTTTCGTGCGAAAATGGAAATTTTCATGCAAAAATTGTTGAACTTTTTGAAATGTTCTCAACTTTCCAACTTTTTAGTTTGTTTCAGTTTTAATTATCCACACAGTTGTCCAAGTCCAAGTTAATGACCTTGTTTAACTGTTTTGGCAACCAAGTCCAAGTTAATGACCTTGGTTTACCACTTGTTGACCAAAACTGACATTATCCTTTTAAATTTCAAATTAATGAACTTTTCAACATTTCAAACTAGGCTTTGTTTCCAGATTAGCTCCCAGCCCGTAATTCTAACGATTTTCTTCTGCATTTTGTCGCTTTTGACTTTGAAGATATGTTTTCCATCACCGGTAGTCAAAAATTAAAGTCATAAAAGAAAATCTTTTTGAATGTTTGAATACTTCTAAACTAGAAACACTTAAAGCAATATGTACATACATATTTACAGACATATATTTGTGAGTCTGTGTTAGAGGATCAAATCAGTTTATGGAGACACATTACTAGTACTGTTGCTCTAGATAAAACTTTAAGTTCTTAAACAGATTTTCTTTAGATTGTCGGTATACTAATCCACTTAAACCTCTACACATTTCTCAACTGCTTCAAGATATGTTAGGTAATTTTAGCAACATGGCCTAATCTGTGTTTCCCACCTCAGAATATACTCCCGCATCGAGATTCCCTAGATTTCATCTCACAGGTGAATATATCTAACTGATATCTGTAGAGGGGTGAAATGCGAGACCTTGAGAGCTCAGGTTAGTACTTCCGTACAGAGAAAGAGATGAAGGCTCGACTTTAGGTGGTGTTCCTCTTAGGAATCTTTTAATTTTTGTACTGCAAAATGTCGTATCTTTTTATGACATTTTTCTTCATTTTTTTATGCAACTTTGGGGTGAGTAATGCAAAAGTATTATACAAGTTCTAGGCCATTGCTGACACAAAATCAGAAGAACTCATATAATACCCCAGATATCAACTAAATATAAAGACCTAGTATCACAGAATCTAGCATTCTCTCAAACGAAATTTCGGGGTACCAAGCCCATATATCTGAGAGATGTTAAGCCACAGATTTACCAGTTTATCTTTTTAGGTTTTTATCCTGAAAGCAGTTTACTGAACGTGCGAAGCCTACCGACATATCCTTAGAAAGACCTGTTTAGATGCTTTTAAACAATACATTTCCATAGCGTACTGTAATGGTCTACTGATGTACTATCATCTCCTCTTATACACAAAACTCTTTTTGTGTTTTTTTAATGTTTTTGTATTTTTCATGATTTTTTAATGTTTTTGTATTTTTCATGATTTTTCAATATATTTGTATTTTTCACAACTTTTTCTCCCCCTAAAATCAAAAACATATTTTTGAATTTTTGTTTTTAAGAAAGCATGTAAACTATTTACAGAAAAACATTTGACTTACCAGTGAAGATCACGTCCCAACATCGTCATCCTCAAACTTAACCTCATAAATATCCCCTGATGTCAGATTCTTTAAACCATTTAATTTTGAAAGATTTCGAAATCTTGCTCTATCAAAAGCATTGGTGTAAAAATCTACTTTTTGGTCATCAGTGTGGATTTTCTCAATTTGTACCAACTTTTTCACGTGACAGTCACGGATAAAGTGGTATCGAATCTCAATATGTTTAGTGCGTGAGTGTTGACAAGAATTGACCGTGATATCAATAGCTGCCTTGTTATCTACGAATACGGGCGTATCAAGAAATTGCAGACCGTAGTCTCTCATCTGTTGTTGTATACACAGTATCTGGGAACAACAACTGGATGTTGAAATGTATACAGCTTCACAATTAAAGAGAGCGACCGCGGTTTGTTTCTTGCATTGCCATGTTACCAAACGTGTTCCGAAGAACTAGCAGCCTGCCATTGTAGATTTAGCGTTCTGCTTGCAGCAACCAAAATCAGAGTCAGAATAACCTGTAAAGTTGAAATCATCGTGATGTGGATACCACAAGCTGGTGCTTAGGCATCCTTTCAAGTAGATGATTCTTTTGACGATCAACAGATGTGATTCCTTCGGGCTTGACTGATATCTAGTGCAAGGCATGTGGGGTACATGATATCTGGTCTTGAAGCTGTGAGATACATCAAGGATCCGATCATGGAGCGATATAATGTTTCATCAACTTTTTTCCCCATAGTCGTCTGGACAAATGCCGTGGTTTGTGGCTAAAGGGGTAGATGCGGGTTTAGTTCCTGTCATGTAAAATTTCTCCAACACATCATGAACATACTTCATCAGGTGAATGAAAATACCGTCTGGCAGTTGATCATTCTGAAGCCCCAAAAAGAAATTCATTTCTCCCATAACGCTCATTTCGAATTTTTCTTTCATGACTTTCTCAAAGTCCTTACATAGTTGTTCATTTGTCGATCCAAAGATGATATCATCCACATAGATTTGCACAATAATCAGATGTCCATCTACTTCCTTCGTAAAGAGGGTGCTTTCTAATGTTCCTCTACTGAATCGGTGTGCCAGAAGGTGTTTGGAAAGCGTTTCGTACCAGGCTCTCGGGGCCTGGTGTAAACCGTAAAGAGCTTTGTTCAACAAGTAGACCTTATCTTTGTGAATCGGATCGACAAACCCCGGTGGTTGGCAGACATATACCTCCTCTTTAACCTTACCATACAGGAAAGCAGACTTCACATCCAATTGGGACACTTTGAAACCTTTCCATGAGGCGAAAGCCGGAAAATACGGATAGCTTCTAGACGTGCGACTGGGCGTACACCTCGTTGTAATCTATCCCTTCCTTCTGACGAAAACCTTGAACTACGAGCCGGGCTTTGTTTCGAACAACCACTCCTCTGTCATCTCTTTTGTACTTGTAAACCCACCGAGTGCTTATCTTTTTCTGCTTTGGTGGTAGGTCAACAAGTTCCCAGACTCCAAGTTTCTGGAACTACAATAATTCTTCCTGCATTGCTTCCACCCAACTTTCATCTTTAAGAACATCTCTGAAGTTTCCTAGTTCTACCTGAGAAACAAAACAACTATGAGAAAACTTATTTTGAAGTGGAGCAACTTTAGAATAAAAGCAACTTAGATCCTTGTTGATCTGATTTCGCGTTTTCACGCCAGCTTGTAGTTTTCCTATGATGTTGTCTGTCGGATGGTAGGAGACTGATCTCGCCATCACTTCGCCTAGAACATTTACTGAGCTTTCCAAATTTGTGATATTCTGATCTGCAGCTTGTTCTGAAGAAGTAGCCTCATTTCTAGCACTGGTTTCGGTAGCTTGATTGTTAAGATAACTTGTAATCTCTTCTGATCCTTCATCGAAACTAGAATCCCCATTATCAAAGGTAGGATCTTGTTTAGGTTCTGCATCAGCTGGCTGTGGAGAAGATGGTTCTGCAATATTCTGAACTGGTGGAACAATTGGATCTGACTGAGTGTTGCTCGGACCTGCTTCCGAGGAAGGAGTTGCTCTTGGATAGATTAGCAACATCCTATCACTTGCTCTTGATTAGATATCTGATGTTGTTGGAATAGCAAGATAAGTTCTTCCTCGGATGGTTCTTCAGGCAGATCAAACGAATTCCACAACCCTTCGTAATTGAACAGCCAAGGATCTCCAGGTTTTTGCATGGGCGTTGTGTATCTCTGGCAATCAACGTGTTGAGCAACAATAACATGATTCATGCTTGGTAGAAGACTCTCTTTTTGCGGACTTGCATATCCTACAAAAAATACTTCCAAAGATCTGGCACCAAATTTTCCTTCCGGGTCCAATACGGTACACGGTGATCCAAAAGGCTCCAAAAACTATAGATTAGGTTTTCGCTGGTTAAGAAGTTCAAAACATGTCTTTTTGTGCTTCTCGACAGTCATTACGCGGTTAAGGGTGTAACATACACATGCAACAGCTTCGCTCCAAAAGCTAATAGGTAACTTCGAATCAGCAAGCATCGTGCGTGCAGTCTCCATAAACGTTATGTTCTTTCGTTCAGCTACTCCATTTTGTTGAGGAGTTTAGGGGGCACTGAACTCATGATGAATACCCTTAGCATTGCAGAATTCGAGCATCTTGTTGTTCTTAAACTCAGTACCATTGTCACTTCTGATTCTCTTGATAGGCAAATGGTAAAGGTTTTCAATATTTCGAAACAAGATCATCAAGTTTTCATACGTTTCTGTTGGGATTGAACCCTATGAAAGGAGCAGATGATACAAAGCCAAATAACACTCTCCGAGCTTTGGTTACACTATCAGAGGTTACAACCTCTGTTGTAAAAACACTGCCTTCCTTAAAGACTACTCTTCTATCATCTGTCTTACAAAGTTGCAAAGGTCTGCCAGAGCTACAAGGATCAGAGGATAGAGATCAGAGCTTAGTCATTAGATAGTTTATCAATGTAACAGTGCTAAGCACAGATAGTTAGTATTAGCAGTGTTTGTAGTTAGTTACATTTAGTTTCCTGTCACTATCAACCCTGACGTCATCAAAGATGCTCAGTGGTTAGAAAGTTTAGTATAAATAGGTAACTTGTGTAACAGTTTAACTTTGTCTATCAAAAGATCAACTTTTGCATTTATCTTCTCTGCATTTTCTTACTACGAAACTTCAATTGTAAAGGCTGAGGGGTAGTTTATGAATCACATGCAAGTTTACAAACATGAAAGCATGATGATGATGTAAACAAACGACCATTGCTTGTATTAAAAGTTTTCCATCTATTTCCACTGCAAATCTCTTTTAAAAAAACTTCAATCATTTTCATTTTTGAAACAAAAACTACAAGTAATTCAAACTCAGATCCTAACAATTGGTATCAGAGCTTGATTCATCAAATTCGATCTAACAATCGATTTGATTCGAACAGATCAGCTCCCTGCTATTTAGCTTGGTTGTTTTTGCTTGATAAACAGAGTTTTATTACATTCAAAGTTTTAAAACATAAATCTGTGTAAAATCAACTGAAAATGTCTCAAAACACACAGGATGCCAACTCTGGATCCTTATTCAAACTGCCGATGCTCAAAAGAAATGAATATTTCATTTGGCAACAACCGATGGGTCATATCCTTGCCCAGCAAAACACCGGTTGCTAGAGATCTGTTGCTTATGGACCTCACATTCCGATGGTTCCAAGCACAGAGGATCCAACTAAACAAGTGCCAAAAAATCCTGAAAACTTTTCGGAGCAGGATTTCCAGAAAATTGAATTGGATGCTAAGGCACTTAGCATAGTTGCTTCGGTGGGACTGAGGAAGTGATAGAAAGTAATAGAGAAGTTCTAAATCAGCAGTATGAAACGTTTTGTCACTTGAAAGGAGAGTCTATAACACAACAGTTCGAACGTTACAGCTTTCTCATAAGTGAACTTAGACTGGTTAACGTGGTTCTACCTAATTCGACTGTCAATAGTCGTTTCCTTAGATCGTTACCAGATAAGTGGGAGACTGTAGCTTATGTAAAGAGAAAGTCTGTTGGGTTTAAAGATATGTCGTTGACACAACTTCATGGGATACTCCTCACTTATGAGAGAGAGTTAAACCAGAAAAAGAAGTTGCAAGAATCTGGCAAAATGACTGATGATTAATCATTGGGTAATACAGCTCTTTTTGGCCAAGAAGAGGGTTCTGGAAGCAGTAAGGACCAAAGTTATGATCACTATATAAATATTACATCTGGTGGGAACTTTTGATCTGAAACATATGCACCTAACTATGCTTTCACTGCTAGTGGGGAAAGCCAAACCCCTGACAATCTATCCTTTGAGTTGAATGATTTGCAACACTTTGAACCATCTGATCTTGAAGAAATTGATATTTTGCACCAACGGGCCCTATTTAGTGTTACGGCTAGTAAATTCTATAAGAGAACTGGTAGGAAATTCCCAGGATTGCATGGGGGGTTGAAGGTTGGGCTGGATAAATCAAAAGTCAAGTGTTATAAGTGTAATAGGTTTGGACACTTTGCCAGAGAATGCAGGTCTCAAAATTCTAGACCAATAGTGACTCATCCTAGCCCTAGACCTCAGCACACACAAAACACTGTTCATTATTCCCAATATACCCCTGCTCAACATGTTCAAAACACTGCCCACTCTGCACATCCTGCTACTACTGAGCCAGTGCATTATGTTCAATCCACTGCTCTACAAATTAAATATGTTCAGGCACCATCACATCCTCAAGTGCATGTACAACAAGCACCTATTGTCACACAACCTGCTCAAACCACTGCTAGTCCAGCAGAGGTTGGTCAACAGAGCTTTTTCACGCAAAGTTATGTAGACTGGAGTAGCTTGCCTGAGGATTTGACTGATGAGAACTTTGCTTTAATGGTCAAAAATGATGTTGAACAAGAATTTTGTTTAATGGCCTTAGAGACAATTTTTGAAGGTGTTGAATCTATGGAGTTAGTGTCAAAAACTGATGAAGTTCAAGTTTGTGATGAAATAGTGGTTTCAAGTGAAGAAGAGAAAAAATGCTGCTGATGAGGAAAAGAACTCTCCTATTGATCCATGGAATGTTGATGTGTGTTAAGATGAGTGTGATTGTGCTCTCATGGCTGCTACAAAGGTATCACCTCAGATCCTTAAAGATCTATGTTCTGACAAATGCATCATTGCTTTTGCAAACATTAAGCAGGTGAATGAAAACCTGAGGAACAAAATTTTAGAAGATGAACTTAATTTTGAAAAACTGATTAAAGAGTTAAAATCAAAGTTAAGTTAAAAAGATTCTGAAATGAGTATCCTGAGGCATGAATCAAGCATGACCAAGGACCAACTCCAAACTATGGTAGAAAAATACCAAGTGTGTAAAAAGGAGTTAGAAAAAACCCAAATCACTTGTGAAAAATGGGTGGAGTCCTGTAAAGGTTATGAGATTATGCTTGATGCTCAGATCAAGAGCAACATTAAGTTTGGTGTAGGTTTTAGAACCTATGTCCAAAATGAGAAAAATGTTGCTGAAATTGATTCTGAGTTGGTTGAAATAGTCCCAACAAATTTGGCTGGTGAAGAAATAAAAATCACAGATAAATCTGGAAACAAAATTGTTTTGGAAAAATCAGAGGTTTCAACAAAAGATAAAGAAATTGAAAAATATCAGTTTAAACCAACCTGGTCAGATGAATGTGATATTTTAGAAAACTTCAAGCCAATGGATTTCACAACCTCTGATGGTATTAAAGCCCCAAAAGCACTGGTGATCACTATCAAAGATGTACTAGCAGAGGTCACAAGCACTACTGATAAAAAGTCTGATAGGAAAAGAAGAATAAAGAATAAAAACTTGTTTTGTGAATTTTATGAAAAAAGAAATCATGTGGCTACAGATTGCTTTCTTTTAAAAGCCTATGACATAACAAAACTTGTGTTATCAAAAATTCTTCAAGATGCACCATCTGCAACAAAACAAATCACTTAACTCAAGAGTGTTCCTATCTCAAAAACTATGAGCAAAAGGTAAAAGAGATCAAGGCAAAAGCACTAGAAAGAGAAGGTTCAAGTTCTGCTGAAAATAAATCTAAGCAGAGTTTTAAACCAATTGAAACATTTGTTACAAAAGCTTTAAACAAAACCTCTATTCCTAGAGAGGTGCAAGTGATAGATGCCCACCATCAAACTCATTTCCAAGAGGGCATGGCCAACCAGCCTATAAAAGGGTCCCTCTTACTTATGAAGGATACAAAAAGCCTTCAAAGCAAAGAGTAAATAAGCATCCCTATGGATACAATCATCTGATAGAAATGGTTAAGAGCAGATGTTACAAGAAAATATCCAAACCACTGACCATTGTCCTAGACTTGAGACTGGACCATCTGTGACCCCATCCAAAGACATTTTGGCTTTGGAGACCTATCTTAACTGATCTATTTACTTGATCTGCAGGGACCCTCTACTTGCCTTGATAGCTTATGCTATGTAGATAGTGGAGGTTCCAGGCACATGACAGGATGTAGAGCCCTTTCAAGGACTTCATGGCTCATGGGGGTGATATATCTTTTGGTAATAACTCAAAGGGAAAGGTTTTAGGGTCTGGGTCGGTTCTTGCTGGGAAACTCAAGTTTGAAAATGTGAACTTAATTGACAATCTGAAATTTAACCTATTGAGTGTCTCACAAATGAGTGACAGAGGGTATGGATCCTTCTGCACCAAGAAAACTTGTCAAATTGTGGGACCAGAGGTTGTTAAAAAGATTGATCAAATCATTGCTGAGAGCAAAGCACATCTCACTTCACACAGAAGTGGGAATGTGTATGTGGTAGATGTGCTAAAAGATAATCCTATGTCTGGAACATGCTTATTCTCGGTTGCTTCAAGCAAAGAGACTGAGTTATGGCATCGTAGACTTGGACACACAAATCTTAAAACTATCACCACACTCTCAAAACAAAGTCTTGTAAGAGGTTTTCCTCACAAGCAATTTTCCTGTGAAGAACATTGTGTTTCCTGCTTAAAAGGAAAACAACCTAAAAGTTCTTTCAAATCAATTGAAGAGTCCAAAACAAGCTAGTGTTTACAATTGCTTCACATGGACTTGTTTGGCCCAATGCAAATCATGAGCTTAAAATACAAAAGGTATTGCCTTGTAATAGTTGATGATTTCTCTAGGTTTACATGGACCTTCTTTCTCCACTCTAAGGATGAAACTACAGTCATTTTGCAAAACTTTGTTAAACAAGTAGAAAAGCAATTTGATCTTCTAATAAAAATCTTTAGGAGTGACAATAGAACAGAGTTTAAAAATACGGTGTTGGATGCTTTTTGTGAGTCAAAAGGAATCGTTAGACAATACAGCAATCCAAGAACTCCAGAACAAAATGGGGTGGTTGAAAGGAAAAATAGAACTTTAATTGAATCAGCAAGAACTATGCAAGCAGACTCTGGTTTACCCTTGTCTTTCTGGGCAGAGGCTGTAAACACTGCTTGCTATGTTCAAAACAGAGTTTTGATTAACCCCACGCATCAAAAGACTGATTATGAGATTTTGTATAAAATCAAACCTCTGATTTCCTATTTTAAAGTTTTTGGCTGCCCATGCTTCATTTTGAACTTAAAAGATTCTATATCTAAGTTTGCAGCCAAAATTGATTGTGGTTATTTTCTGGGATACTCAACCACTGCTAAAGCCTACAGAGTTTTTAACTCTAGGACAATGTGTGTTGAAGAAACTTTGAATGTGAAGTTCAATGAACTTTCATCACTGAAAATCTCAGCAAATCTTGCAGAGCTTTTTGATTTAGATAAATTCACATTTGCTGATGTTTCTATCAAGCTAGACAACGCAGGTACACACAACCATCAAGAGAAGATCAAGATCAAGAATACGACTGTGTGCTTCCACAAACAGAGGATCAGGTGTCACAAGCTCTTGTGTAAACTCTGCCACTTCTAGGTCAACAGTGGTTGATCCACTAACCTCTTCCAGTTCACAAAATCAAACATCTGTTGATAAAAGTCCTACATTTGGGCACCAAAATCATTAGAATGTTACCTCTTTACCCCCAATACCACCACCTCCATTTACATCAGAGGTTGATACTTCAAACTCACCAGCAGAGGTTAGCTTAGATGGTCTACATTTGCAGCCATCACCTCAAAATGCTATTGTTCCATACCAAGGTGACTTTATTTATCTCAAAAGCCATCCATCAGATCAAGTTATTGGCAACATCAAATCTGGGGTGCTCACACGGAGCCAATCCCAAATTATTTGTCTTTTTGCTGGCTTTCTATCACTCACACAGCCAGTCAAGTACTAAGAGGCACTGAAAGACAACAGCTGGGTAGAAGCCATGCAAGAAGAACTCCTTCAGTTCAAGAGACAGCAAGTTTGGGAGCTTATGCCACTGCCAAAAGATGTAAATCTAATTGGCACAAAGTGGGTCTTCAAGAACAAAACTGATGAAAGGGGTATTGTTGTCAAAAACAAAGCAAGGCTCGTGGTTCAAGGCTACAGACAGGAAGAAGGTATAGACTATAATGAGACTTTTGCTCCTGTAGCAAGGTTGGAAGCTATTCGCCTGTTCTTAGCTTTTGCTGCTAACCACAAGATAAAGGTGTATCAAATGGATATAAAGAGTGCATTTTTGTATGGAAAAATCAAAGAAGAGGTGTATGTCTGTCAACCTCCAGGTTTTGAAGATGCATTCCATCCTGATCATTCTACAAGCTCAACAAAGCATTGTATGGCTTGAAGCAAGCACCAAGAGCCTGGTATGAAACTCTATCCACTTTTCTCTTATCCGTAGGGTTTACTAGAGGTAAAATAGATAAAACCCTATTCTTAAAGGAAAAGATTTGATGCTTGTCCAAATTTATGTGGATGACATCATTTTTGGATCCACAAGCATTGTTATGTGTGAAGAGTTTCGAAAACTCATGGCAGCAGAGTTTGAGATGAGTTCAATGGGTGAGCTCCAATGTTTTCTTGGTCTCCAAGTTAAACAATTGAAAAATGGCACATTTATCCATCAAAACAAGTATGTGAAAGAACTGCTTAAAAAGTTTGATATGGATGATTGTAAACCATGCAGCACACCCATGGCAACCACCAAGCTAGTCACCATTCATGGTAAATATGACTTTGTTGATCAAACCCTTTATAGAAGCATGATTGGATCTTTATTGTACCTAATTGCATCAAGGCCAGACATCATGTTTGCAACATGTGTTTGTGCCAGATCACAGGCATTACCTAGAAAGTCTGATCTTATTGCTGTAAAAAGGATATTTAGATACATAAAAGGTGCTCCCACACTTGGTATCTGGTATCCAGCTAATGGGAATATTGAGCTTTCAGGTTTTTCAGATAGTGACTTTGCTGGGTGCAAAACTACAAGGAAGTCCACATCAGGAGGATGTCAATTCCTAGGTGATTGTCTAGTGTCTTGGCAAAGAAAAAAGCAGGTTGCAGTTTCAACATCCACTGCTGAGGCAGAGTATATTGCTGCTGCTAGCTGCACTGCTCAACTCTTGTGGCTTCAAAACCAGTTGCTGGATTTTGGTGTAACTTCACTAAAGACTCTACTCGGATTGGACAGTCAAGCTGCTGAAAACATCATTAAAAATCCAGTTTCTCACTCAACTACAAAGGTCATTGACATTAGACATCACGTTGTCAGAAATTGCTATGAAAAATGTTTGATTTCTTTGCATCATGTCCATACTTCAGATCAGTTGGAAGATGTTTTAACCAAGGCATTGGATACATCTACCTTTGAAAACTTGATCTCAAGAATTGGAATGCTAAACATGGATTAAAAACAAGTTTTCTTGTAAATCCATGCGTACATAGCATCAAAATGTTTTTTATAAAATCAAAAACTCATCCTTAAAAATAGTTAAAATTGAATTTTTCAATAAATCTTTAAAAGTCTGCTCATAACTTCTGTTTGCTCAAAACCTCTGATAGCTATCCACTGATAGTGTTAAAAATCAGTACTTTTCTCATCACAGGTTACACGTGGCCAGATGTTAGCCATCAGATCTTGCAACAGATGCCATGTCATCATCACTTTTTCAAAACCCTATAAAAACCCTGTTTTATCCCTCACCAGTGTTTACCCTAAAACTGTGTCGATTTCAAAAATCTCAAAACAATTTTTCTCTCTAATCAGTGTTCACCCACGGTTTTTGAGTGTTTACTTACAAGATCAAATCAAAGGTCCTGAAAGTAAAAAAGGCGCTGTGACAAACCCAGGCCGCCTCAATCATGAAACCTTCACCAGAATAACAAACCAAGATAAAGTTGCGAAAACACAAGTAGAGGAGGTCGAGCAAGTTTTACCTGAACAAAATGTTCAAACTCAACCTCTTGCTACTGAGCCCACTTCTCTTGGTGATCAGGGCACCACAACCGCTGCTCTAAACCCACACCAAAAATACTCAAAAAGAAAACCAAAACACTTCCCAAAAAGCCCACCAAACCCAAAAAGGGTCCTCTGGAAGATGAGATCCCAGAGGTTAACCCAGTGACAGCACCAAAGTCACAAACCATTGCTGCTACTTCTTCACAGCAGATGGTTCAAAGATCTCCAACCGGCTTTGAAATCCTCCTTCTTCCTCACAAAAGGAAAAGGTTGTAAACACAGGGACACCAAATTATGAAGCTCTAGATCCACTTGGTTCTATCTTCCACATCCCCTCTCCTAGGGCACTGTCGCTTTGTACACAGCCACCTTCACCAATGACTACACTTCCACCTACTATGTCACCTTTGCTGAATTCAATTGAATTAGACCAGACAAAAACCAGCACTTCTCAACAACCTATTATTGAGAATATACTTCATCAAAAGGCTGGGTCTGATTCTTTATTCATTGCTAGCCCATTAGCACTTGAAGAGGCTACATCCCTTGGGTTACATGTAACCCTTGGTGATAGTTCAACTCAAGCAGCCACTACAATTGCTGAACTCCCAAGTTCTCAGTTGGCCAGTGGTTTCATTAATAAGAATTGGTTGAAGGCAACCACTGTTGAGGCAACAAATGTTACCTCTATTGTGGGAAGTCCCCAGTTCCAAGACAAAAGGGCATCTACGGTTGAAGCTGGTCAAAAAAACCAGTGCTAATGATACCATAGATACAACTACCATGTCTGGTAGGAGTTCAGATGATCCTATGAAATTAGGTGATGATCTAAAATATCAGGATTTGACAGAGAGAGTTACTAAGATAGAACATTCTGTGGACGAGATCAAAAGTTTACTGAAGCAGATGATAGCTACAAAAAGTCAACCCTCTGTTCTATCCACTGCTGATCTCAAAGAAGATCTTAACCCTTTGTTTCAACATCAACAACATTATTTAGATCTACAACATAAGCACCAGATGAATGATGTTAGAAACATGGTTGATTCAAGGTATCAAGACACTACAGCAGACATTAAAGCCATCAAAGCTCATCTACTCACTATCACTGGCCATGCACCTCCAACGGTTATCTTTGTTACAACAGATGAAGCCAAAAAGGGGGGGAAACCTTTTGGAAACAAAAAGCAGAAAATAGATGATGATAAGGCCAGACCTACTTTAAATATTCCAAGGCCTGATGGTTCAAAGAAGAAAGATTTAACTGATGAAATTGTGGCCAAGGCATGGGCTAGTCACAAGAAGATAGTGATCAAGGAGAGGAGAGTGTTGGTTGAGAAAAAGATTGAACAGCAAAAAGAAAAATGAGAGGTTGGTACTTCATCAAAGAAGATACCTTCTAGAAAAGCTAGGCAACCAACAACCACACCTCCTAAAACTAAGCCTGAAACCAATCCAACCATCAAAACCTCTTCCTCTCAAAAACCTATCACATCTTCAAAACCACAAGCCACATCTACCCAAGCAGATATTACAGCATCTATTGTATCAACATCTGTTTATACAGCAGAGGTTGCAACAGATGCAACTCTATCCACTACCATGATCACTTTTCCCACATCAACTCATCCATTATCCACACCACCTAAGATCCCACGACCACCATCACCCACTTTAAGGTTTTAAAGGAGAAAGATCACAAAAGTGATAAATGATGATGAGATTCCTGCACCTCTTCCACTATCATCACGACCAATGACCTCCACATCAGAGCTTACAACATCTTCAACTCTTGAAGTTACCCCTGCAGCAAAGCTATATCCTGTTGATTTACCAGCAGTCAGGGAAGAGATCCTAAGTTTATTTTCAGAGGATGACCATGACAAAAGAACAATCCTATCCCTTGATGTCTAGACCTGCAAATGTTGATGATTATCTGGAATTGAAACGAAAGCAAGCAGAGGATATTGCCAAAAGAGAATCAGCTGGTAAAAGTGATAGAGAGATACAGATTGCCATGCCCTTTCAACTAAGTAAAGCCATCATCTTACAAGATTTTGTCAAGAACCTGAGCAATCAGTTGTCAGAAAGGGAAGATAAGCTGCTCAAGAGTGAACTCATTGAGTATATCATGGAGAACACGTTGTATAAGGCAACAAGGACACAGTTCAGGGATTGGAGCATAGATGAGCTAAGAGATGAAATCAACAGAATGCAAGAAATGTTGAAAGACCCTCTCAAAAAGCCAACTCCTCCCAACTGGGATTTATACAAGAAAAATATGCCTGAAAAAGACTTAAACTTGAAGAGAATGAAGAATGAACTAATTCAGAATCATTATGGTTCAAAGAACCAAGTGATGAGATGGGGTGAGGTCAGGGTGATAGACACTTACAAAAAGTTGGAAGAAAGGAGGAAAAAGGATCCATCCATGCCTCCTAAACCAGCACAACATCTACCAATTCCACACTTACCCTGTTATCAAAGAAGGTATATAGAACATGATGATTATCCAATAGATGATTCAAGTGCCAAGCTGGCTAAAGATTTATCAAAAATAGCTCCTTCTCAAACCTCAGCAATAAAAGCTCCTTCAAGAAAACCATCAGACCCAAAAATTCTAAAGTGGAAGGTCGACAAAGACACCCATGAATTGACACTGCTCAAGTCTGATGGTAATGCCTCTAAACTATCTATGGAAGCTGCTTATGGGCTTACAATAGAAGACCTCCAAGAATTATTATGTTTAGAGCTATAGAAGGATGTTGATGACATAGAATCTCTTAACTTTGAACTTCAATTCAATGGTCAAATAAGAGAATTCTTCCTGAGGAATAAGACCAGGAATAAAGTGTTTTTGGCATCATTTGTTCCATGGGGAGATTGTTGGGAATGAATCCTATGAAAGGAACAGATGATACAAAGCCAAATAACACTCTCCGAGCTTTGGTTACACTATCAGAGGTTACAACCTCTGTTGTACAAACACTGCCTTCCCTAAAGACTGCTCTTCTATCATCTGTCTTCACAAAGTTGCAAAGGTCTGCCAGAGCTACAAGGATCAGAGCATAGTCATTAGATAGTTTATCAATGTAACAGTGCTAAGCACTGATAGTTAGTATTAGCAGTGTTTGTAGTTAGCTACATTTAGTTTCTTGTCGCTATCAACCCTGACGTCATCAAAGATGCTCAGTGGTTAGATAGTTTAGTATAAATAGGTAACTTGTGTAACAGTTTAACTTTGTCTATCAAAAGATCAACTTTCGCATTTCATCTTCTCTGCATTTTCTTACTACCAAACTTCAATTGCAAAGGCTGAGGCGGAGTTTGTGAATCACATGCAAGTTTACAAACTTGAAAGCATGATAATGATGAAAACAAACGACCATTGCTTGTAGTAAAAGTTTTCCATCTATTTCCGCTGCAAATCTCTTTAAAAAAACTTCAATCATTTTCATTTTTGAAACAAAAACTACAAGTAATTCAAACTCAGATCCTAATAGTTTCATTCTTGCTTTCTTGAAAGAAACCCCATGAGAATCTTGAGAAGTCATCGGTTACGACCAGGCAGTTTAGATCTCCTGTAATACTTTTTACATTGACAGGCCCAAAGAGATGCATGTGTAGCCTTTCTAGTGGAAGCTTGATGGAGTTGAGAAGCTTCCTCGGGTGCGACTTCTTGTGCTGCTTCCCCTTTTTGCAGCTGATACAGTCATCTGACAAATGAAAATTTTTGAGATTCACCCCTTCCACTAGATTGTTATGCACTAGAAAATTCATTTTTCTTAGATGAATGTGACCCATCTTCCTATGCCATAGAATTAATTCCTTTTCAGTGGCCTTTGATACAAAACACTGTCCTTCCTTTGAAGTAGTGGATGCGACGCTCATGTCTATGACATATAAATCATTTTCTCGTGGAGCGCGCATGAGGATCCACTCCTCAGGAATTATGAAACCAGGTTAAAGAATAAGACACTCTTTGTCGTTGAAATGAGTTGTGAACTTCTTGTCACAGATCTGTGAAAGGCTCAGAAGATTGTTCTCAAGCTCAGCAATGTAGTTCACTTTGTCAAAAGACACGACTCCGTTTGTCAAAATTCCTTCTCCCACGATCCTGCCGCCCTGTGTTCCGGCAAACCCAACATATCCATCCCTGATGGCTATTACATTGTACAACAAAGACAACATCCCTGTCATGTGCCTAGAAGCTCCACTGTCCATGATCCACTTTGAAATGATTGACCTTGGAAGCCCCTGCACACATGAAAAACATATTACTTAAACAGAGAGACCCAAGCCCTTTCGGTCTTGGGTGGGATGACAATGTCGACCTTTGGAACTTTGGCAACTTTGACATCTTTCTTAATCTCAACCCATTGTCCAGTCTTAGATTCAGACTTATCTTTTGATTTGTATGGAACATTGGTTGATTTTTGGGTTACATGAGATGTTTTTGTTTTGGCTACCCAGGTTTGTGCCTTAGAAAATGCCTTTTTGATGTAAAGATTAGATTCTTTCTTTTCATTTTTCTTTGATGTTTCTCCAACTTCATATTTTGAAATGATTTCAGTAGTTGGTTCATGATTAGAATTGAAATCATCTTTTCTCTTTAAAATCTTTGTTGGCACAAACTCTGGACCCTTTTTCTTCTCATCTACTGTAAACCTCTTTTGTTCATGACCAGGTTTTGGACGAATTTGGGAACATTATCATGCAATATGCCCAACCTTGTTACATTTGTAGCATGTTCTACTGTTGTTTCCAACAGTGTGTTCCAAAGCCTGTTCACGAAGCTCCTTTTCTTTCTTATCGTTGGTTTGTTTGTTAATGACTTCCTTTTCCTCAGCAATCTTAGTTCCAAAAACAAACTAAACTTTCTTTGTAAAATTTTTCTTTCGGGATTTGTTATTTCTTTTCTTTTCAAACCCTAACCCATCCCTCTTGTTTTCAGGATAACCTCTACCTCTTGGATGAATGATTTTGTTTGACTTCTTTGGTTTTGAGTAAAAATCAGCAACTTGCTTTTCAAGATCAGATGTGTCAACTTCAATGAGTTTAAAGAATTTATTGACACGGTCGAAGTTAACATTCTGGATTGGAAATTCTTCATCGGTATATAGTTTATCCGATCCTTTCAGTTTGAATATAACTACATTACGATCATCATTTAAACTATTGTCTGATGCTGTGATAAAATTTTCATGAAAACTTTTCTCACTTCCAGAAGGTGAACTTGACTCTTATTTCTCATTGTTTGACTCAGCACTCTCGTAAATTGTGCTATCAGACTCATTTTCAAAAACATTTTCAACCACTTTTATTACCACCTCGGATTCACATTCCTTCTCAGATTTGGAATATGTTACATCAAGATTTTCAGGCAGCTCGTTACTCCTTTCAGTGAGTAAGTTTAAGTTTAGCGCCTTTTCCACCCCGTCAGGATGTTTCTTAGCATAGCTATTGTAGGACCGATCCTCGATGCTAAGGAACCTAAATTTGATATCTAACGTCCATAATAGGGGAAATATTACGTCGTGTTTACCAATACAAAAGAATTCATCAGTTTAACATCAATTTTATTGATTAAACGTCAAGAGTACAAACTGACAGAGCTTTGCCTCCAAAATGTCAAAGTTTCAAATGAGAGAGGCAAGCTAGCTATTTATAGAGTTGCAAGTTCGCCCTAAGGAGACCTAAGTTTGCCCGAACTTGCCTTAGCAAGTTCGCCCGAACTTGACCTTTACATGTCAATGATGAGCGAACTGGACACAAACTTACATAAATACTACTTTCAGCTAACCTATTCAGCTCTATTCTATACAGACTCGATATAAGACAAAGACATAGACATTATGCACCAACAGACTCCCCCTTGGATATAGTCTTCGTCTTTTATTAGTCTTCAAAACTCTGTCTTCATATAAACGTTAACGCACATGGCCGAAGAAGTTCTTAAACGGCTTCTTTCGTCGCTCTTGCTTAGGATCCGACGTCTGATCTGTAGGAGGCACCTTGTTCATATACTAAAATCTACTAAAACTCTTCTTCCTAGTTTTCTCAAGAATAGCTTCAAGACGCTTCTCCTCTTTTAGAAATTCAACCCTTTCTAAATCCCTCCAATTTGTTTGCCACATCTTTCCTTAGTTTACTTCATGTGCATAGCAAACATTAACAACTTTCTGAAACTACATAGCTTGTACCTTTTCACGTTCTTCAAATACGATCTTGCTGTAGAACAAGGTTTTTATATCTTCTCTTGAGCAGTTAACCAACCACATAGGATCAAGAATCCTTATTGTTCTCCATAACCCCCTCAAGCCTTTATATCCCAATACCTCAACTCTTTCCTTTGAAATATCCAAGTGTTCTTCAAATTTTAATACAATAACTGCTTCACAAGAAGCAGGATCTATCTGCCACCACTTGAACAATGGATAGAAGTTTTGCTCAATCGGCATTAGCGGCATATTCCTCGTTGCCCTTGGTCGCTTCATTATCAACGTAATGTCTTTTTCCCCTGTCTTTTTGTTAGTCTTGATTCGGCGACCAGGAATAAATGGATTCCAATATCTGAATCCTTTCACTGCTTCATACTTTATCAATCTCCACAACAACTGATCAATCACTTCATGTGATACGTAACATTGACTGCCTGAACTAACTCTTCCACATCCCAATATGGTAAGATCTTGAAATCAGAAAGATACTTGAAGTATTGCACTCCAAATTCTCTTTTGATTGCATAGCGTTAAGTTCTTTAAACCAACCCCAACTCAAAATATCTCCCAAAGAAACGTCTTTGTCTCTGGTAAAGAATGCTAGAGGACGTCGAAACTTACATTTGCGTGGCATATCTTTAAACCAAGACTTTTTCGCTTGAGCAATTTCTGCTTTTGTCATAGGCTTTGGGACTTTTCCTTCTCGTAAAGATTCTTCAATCTTTTCTTTCAGTATGTCTTCATCGAGTTGCTTGTACATCTCCTCAAAAGTAGGAAAACTTTCAGAATTAGGACTGACGTACTTTGTAGTATGATCTGTCTCATCATTAGAAGACCAATCTTCAACGATCATCAGAAGACCAGTCTTCATCGAGTTGCTTGTACATCTCCTCAAAAGTAGGAAAACTTTCAGAATTAGGACTGACGTACTTTGCAGTATGATCTGTCTCATCATCAGAAGACCAATCTTCAAGGATCACCCTGTTGTATTCATCAGCTTCCAATCTTCTCACATACTGATAATCATTTAGTTCAAAAGTGTTTACATTCAACACGTCCTCTTCAAAATCAAACTCTAGATCTTCAGCATCAACTTCAACTAACTTTGCCAGATCTTCCTTTGTATAGTTGTGTACATACTCGCCTTCCTCCACTTTATGCTCTTACATCAACAATAGAGGCTTAGAAGGTACTGCAACAACTGGCTTAAAAAATCTTTCAACATTCAACAGATCAATATCATCAGATGGCCCTTTTTGCCCTGACTCCCCCTCACTTTTATGATCCATTCTATTTGATTCATCATCCATCATTGAAGAGAAATCAAATTCACTTGAAACTTTAGCTTCAGTGATTTTTAGACAAACACCACCCTGATCATCATCATCGTCATCGTCTGCAACATTCCAATCTTCGTATTTCGAATCATCTTTCTTTTCCTCATCTTCTTTATCCTCATCTTCAACTTCATCATCATCCTTATTTTCAGAAACTGTGACAGGATCAGAAGGTTTGACAGATTCGTCAACCTTTGGAATCTCGGATTCACAAGCTATAACAACATTCTTTTCAACAGATTTCTCCGCAGCTTCAGAAGACTTAGGAGTTTCACCTTCAACCCCTTTACCTTTACCACTCTCAGCTAACTCTTTCTCAGATCGTTCTTTAGCTTCTTGCTGTCCAGACGATCATATTCTTTGATGAAATCAATTCCCAGAGAGTTAGATAAAACTTTCTACATCCTGGAAAATCTTTGATCATTTAGAGCTTGTATTGATTTTAGATTTGCATCCTCTGTTTGAAGCTTTTCATTTGCATCTTGCAAACTCTCGATCAAAGGTTTAAAATATTCTCGCTCATTCTCTAACACCTTTACTTTGTCGTCCAACATTTCTTTTTCAACATTGCTTTGATTCATTATTTGAATCAGCTCAGCTTTCTCCTCCTCATTCTTTGCCACTCTTTCTTCTAACACCCTCACACGCTTTTCCAGAAGGTCAACATTCGTCTGGAATAAATCGTTTAGATCTTGCAGACTAATTGGATCTTATGCATATCACCAAAAATATTAGACCCTGAAGATTTTAGTGTTGACTTTGGAGTAGCAGCCTTTGGTGTTGACTTCCTTGGAGTAGAACTTTCAAAGGTTTGAAGTCACTGGAGCAGCCGATGATTGAATAACAGGAACTTCTAATAATCCAGACACAGGAGGTTCTTGTGTAGCTCCTGGCCTTTCAGCTTCATTGGAAACAATAACACGAGGTTCTTGTGTAGAAGGTTCTTGTGTGACTTCTTTCTCCTGTGCGCTAGAAGGTTCTTGTGTAACTTCTGCGCTTTTCAGCTTTCCTCTGTATCGTTTGCTGACTGCTTTTTGAACTTTCTTCTTTTTCTTGCCTTTTGTTTAAGGAGACCCTGTAGTCTTTGTCGAAGAAATAGTAGCAGTCTTTACACGTTTTGCTTTTTTCTTGGGCTTTCCTCATTAGAATCTTTCTCAAGATTTGGATCAAAATCAGTATCCATTTCTTTCTCCTTCTCAGCTTGTATTTCTGCTGCTGTCTTTTCAGATTCTTTCACTGGTTCTTCATTAGAATCATCATCATGTTCTGATGTAGCAGATACAACATCATCTTGCGTAGCTTTCTCAATTTCTTGACTTTCAATAATAACTGTTGCGCTTGAACCTGCTTCAGCTTGAACATTCTCAGGTTCATCTTCATCAACATGCATTGTATCAATTTTCTTTGCCGCTCGTTTCTTCTTAGGCTTTTCAACCTCAGCCTTTAAGAACCATTCACTTCGAGACTTTGAAATCTTTAAACCAATCTTTCTCTGCATTTAGTTCTTTCTCGTCTCCACTGCCGTCTTTTCTCCATTTGTTTTCTGCCGGTGCAATGTAATTAGAATCTTTGATAGCTCTGAAAACTGGCTTTGCCACAGGAGCTGAAGCTTGCTTCTGAAACTTTAATAGCTTCTTCACTGTTGTCTCATCAAGATGACTCGGTATAACACATCATTCGGATCTCGTGCTATATTAGTGTACTTCTCATCAATCAGCATCTGCACAAATTTCGGATAAAGACACAATCTTGAATCCTCCATATTCTTGGACATGCATGTAAATACAAGTTTCGAATAGTTGAACGGCTTCTTCAAGATAAGTGTCGTTGCCATACATGCCAAATAATCTTGCACGTCGTCTAGACCCGCCTTTCGG
The DNA here is from genome assembly GCA_947069175.1 of Scalesia atractyloides. NCBI lineage: Eukaryota > Viridiplantae > Streptophyta > Magnoliopsida > Asterales > Asteraceae > Scalesia > Scalesia atractyloides. The sequence goes on from CAMTDV010000030.1 coordinate 40,166,636, forward strand.
TGACTAAATGTATGAATGATCGCATGCATGAGGGGCTTGTAGGGGTTAGGCACTTCCCCTTTCTTTAACGTTGGCTTGTTCACACTCCCCTTATAACCCATTCTAAAGAAACAACCACGAACCATCTTTTCATCGAGAAATATCGGATCATCCTTATCATCATTGAACTGTAGGATCCGTCGAATATCATCTTCAGTCACAGTGATTGGTTTGACTTCATTGCCGACTTGTACAGATGAAATAATCGACTTCTGATCATCACTTAGACTTGCGTTCATCCAGAAATGGTACGTGTGAGATCTGTATGAAATTGTGCGCTCTGTGATAGCTCGATGAATAGGGCTTTCTTTCAAGAACTTCAAAATACTCTCGTAATCCTTCAAAGATGGACATATAATTTTGTCGAGCGTAATACAAGTATTGTGAAATTTAGAATATGCTATTGCACTCACTCTCGCTAGTTCTTGAACCTGAAAAACGATGGAAAACAATTAGCACGCTTATCGAGAAAAATTACAAAATTTTTTCTAACACTTTCATCAAGTTCGGGCGACCTTGAGAAGTGTTAAAACATTCTGTTTAAGTCAAGTTCGCCTGAACATGCAGAAATACATGTTCAATACTCAAGTGTAAGTTCGGGTGAACTTCCATAAGCTCTTTCAAAATCAGTTTTAAGAAGTTAGGTCGAACATGTTGTTGGTTCCATTTTATTCAGGTTTATTTAACAAATCCGGTCGAACTTGATAACAAGTTCGGCCGAACTTGTTATCTCCTTCACACCAAACCTGTTCAACATGATTTCAACCATTTCAATCAAATTAAAAACAGTTTCTTGGTTGATTTGTGTTTGTTGTCATGATTTTATAATTAATTTGTCCATTAAACCCCTAGATCGAATACTTTTAAGGTTTCAGATCTTGTTTTGTTCGAATATGTTCAATTCATGGTTCAAAGTCCAAATACTCACCTCAGACATTGTCGTTGCCAATCACCAAAAACAATTGAAAATTGGGTAGAGTAACTGTATGATTATGACAAAAACACAAGATCGCTCAGAAGACAATAAGTTCGCTCAAATGGATTTGGGGTGCGTTATATGAGTTCGGCCGAACTTGCCGGTACTTATACCCTGGCAAGTTCGGGCGAACTTACTGATCCCAACTAACAAGCCCAATAAGTAGTCCAGGCGAACTTAGTAACTAACAATCAGCCATTTTGCAAGTTCGGTCGAACTTGCTGTATTGTTAAACTTGTTCAGTTTAGCAAGTTCGGCCGAACTTGCCAAACCACAAACTCAAACTTTTTTCAAATTTTACATTTTAATCCCTGAACTTTCCAACTTTTACCAGTTATGAAAATCCACTCAGTTGACCAAGTCCAAGCTAATGACCTTGGTTAACCGATTTGTCTGCCGAGTCAAAGTTAATGACCCCGGTTTGACCCGTTACGAACAAACTGTTGATATTTTCAAAATCAAAGTTTCAAATTAATGAACTTTTCATCATTTTGACTTTTCAGATTTTACGAATTAGCTCCCAGCCTGTTGTCAAATAGATTCCCATTAGTTCTAACATCTTACCAGACTTCGAAAACCGATTCTCCAACATTGGTTTGCTAAAAACAATGTAGAAATAAAATCTTTTTGAATTTTTGTAAGTTTATGCTAAAACACACTGAAAATCTTTTGGTTTTAATCTGTAGAGCTAATAAACTATCTACAGGACAATGTAAACTATGAACAAACATATTTAAAGACATATTTTTGTGAAATCGTGTCTAAAGGATCATATCAGTTAATTGAGACACATCACCAGTACCGTTGACCTTTAGATGACTTTAAGCTTTAAACTTGTTTACCTAGATTGTCGATATGTTTGTCCACTTAAACTTTAACACGTTTCTCAACTGTTTCAAGATATGTTAAGGTAAGATTTATGAAACTTGACTTATCTGTGGTTCCCACTTCTTGATTCCCTAGATTTCATATTACAAGTGAATATAGCGTAATTGATACCTGTATCTGGGTAATGCGAGACCTTGGGAGCTCAGGTTAGTACTACCGTACAGACAAAGAGATGAATGCTCATCTTTAAGCTGTGTTCCACTTAAGGAATCTTTTCAGCACTGCAAATGATTAGATCTTTCGATACTTTTCAGTTTTGCATGTAGTTTAGGGTTTATAGCGAAAGTATTATAAAAGATCTAGGCTATTGCTTCCGCAAAATCAGAAGAACTTGTATAATACCCCAGATATCAACTATCTATAAAGACCTCGTTCTCATAATCAGGCAATCTCTCAAACGAAATTTCGGAGTACTAAGTCCATATATCCAAGATGTGTTAATCCACAAGATTAAGCAGTTGTTAAATTTAGTTTATATCTCGAAACAGTTTACTGAACATGTTAAGCCTATCGACACATCCACAGTAAGACTCGTTTATCACTTTTAAACTTTACATTTCTTTAGCATACTGATGTACTATGATTTCCTTTTTGTACTATGATTTCCTTTTTGTGACACCAAAATCTTTTTTGTCCTTTTCAATGTTTTTGTACATTTTTTAAACTTTCCATATGTTTTTTGTATTTTCCCAAATATTTCTCCCCCTAAAATAAAAAACTTATTTTTGGATTTTAAATTTTAGATTTTTAAGAAATACTAAACTAGAAAGATATTTACAAACCATACAAACCAATGCGGATTACGTGAATTCGTCATTCGGTCCGTATTCAACCTCAGCTTCCGCACCGGTAAGCAAATTTTTAATACCGTTAAGTCACATTAGATATTTAAATCTTGTTAATGGAAATGCTTTGGTATAAAAATCAGCCCTTTATTTGTCAGTGTGGATTTTTTCTATTCGAACCAATTTCTTTTCGTAACAGTCACGAATGAAATGGTATCGAATTTCAATGTGTTTTGTACGTGAGTGATGAACCGGATTTTTAGTTATATTGATGGCCGCTTTATTATCTACAAATAAGGCGTGTCAAGAAACTGCAGACCATAATCCCTCATCTGTTGTTGAATCCAGAGGATTGAGAGTAACAGCTGGAAGCATAAATGTATTCTGCTTCACAGGTTGAGAGAGAGACTGTGGTCTGTTTCTTACACTGCCACGTTACCAAACGTGTGCCAAAGAATTGGCATCCTGCAGTTGTAGATTTCGAGTTCAGTGTCCACTCCGAAGTCTGAGTCAGCATATCCTGTTAAGTCGAAATTGTTGTTTTTAGGATACCATAAGCCCGTGCTAGGACATCCTTTCAAGTAACGGATGATTCGCTTGACTATCTGCATGTGTGACATCCGAGGACTAGACTGATATCTCGCACATAAGCAAGTAGGATACATGATGTCTGGGCGAGATGCCGTCAGATACATCAGTGAACCTATCATCGATCGATAAAGTGTTTCATCAACTTTTGTTCCCGTCTCGTCTATGAAAATCCCATGGTTCAGTGCCAGCGGTGTCGAAAGCGGCTTCGAAGAATCCATTTCAAACTTTTTGAGAATGTCGTGAACATACTTAGTCTGATGAATGAATATACCGTTTGCAAGCTGATCCACTTGAAGACCTAAGAAGAACTTCATTTCACCCATCGAGGACATCTCGAATTTCCTCTTCATGATCTTTTCGAATTCTTTGCACAGACTGTCATCTGTAGAACCAAAAATGATATCATCCACATAGATTTGTACAATTATCAGATGCGATCCAACTTCTCTGGTAAACAAAATGTTGTCCACTGTAACTCGTGTAAAGCCATTTCCTACGAGATGCTGTGATAACGTCTCGTACCAAGCTCTCGGGGCTTGGTGTAAACCGTACAAGGCTTTTTTCCAGAAGATATGCTTTGTTCTTGTTTAGTGGATCGACGAAACCCGGTGGTTGGCCGGCATACACTTGTTCACAAGTTTACCGTAGAGAAATGCAGATTTTACATCCAACTGGTACACCTTAAATCCTTTCCAAGTAATCGCGCAACCGGTGCGTATACCTCCGTATAATCTATACCTTCCTGCTGGTGGAATCCCTTGACAACCAGCCGAGCTTTGTTTCTGACTATAACCCCCCGACCGTCTCTTTTACACTTGAAGACCCACTTTGTATCAACAGCTTTTTTGCTTCGGTGGCAAGTCTACAAGCTTCCAAACACCCAACTTCTCGAACTGTAACAGTTCTTCTTGCATTGTTATCACCCAATTCTCGCTAGCCAGAGCCTCATCTACTGTCTTTGGCTCTATTTGAGAAATGAAACATGAGTAGTAGTAGTAATTCTTAGTTGGTGCAACTCGGGTGTAGAAACAACTAAGTGCTTTGTTGATTTGGTATCGAGTACGCACACCAGTTTGTAGTTCTCCTATAATATTCATTGAGGGATGGTACGAATATGATCGCGGCATTACTTCTGTTGGAATATCAACTGAACTTTGCTGATTTGAAGCAATCAGATCACTATACACATCAACATTAGGAGTACTTGATGAAGCTTCATTCTGATTTCTCGGACTAGTAGATTGATCCAACAGGTTAGAAATCTGCTCAACTTCTTCATCCGATGAAGTTTCATCATCAGCGTCAAATGTTGGTGCTTCATCTGAATCAGAATTTTGATTCTAAGGCGTATTGGGCACTGTTGTAGCATTATTTGGTTCAGAAGACACATTCGATGGATTTGTAGCAGGTGTTACTTCTACTTCAGAAATATTTTTAACTTGAACACTACTGCTATTGCTTGGACCTGCCCCAGAAGATGAAGAATCCAACGTGGGTTGATTAACCACAATTGGTCTAATGATTTGTTCTTGATTCGCCGACTGTTGAAGACAATATAACGCTGCAACTTCTTCTTCAGACGGTTCTTCCGGCAAGTCGAATGACTTCCAAAGGTCTTGATAGTTAAACAGCCACGCGTCAGCTCTCCTTTGAATAGGATTCGTATAGTTGAAAGAATCCACGTGTTGTGCTTCAATAACCTTTCTCAACGAAGGAACATATACTCTTCTTAACGGACTCGCATATATCGATTACAGTACATGGCGCACCAAATGGTTCTAAGAATTTCACAATTTGGCTTCCGTCGGTTTATCATCTCAAAACATGTCTTCTTTGTTGGTTTGACAGTGAGAACTCTGTGTAGAGTGTATCAAGCCGCAGCAACCGCTTCACTCCAGAAGCTGACTGGAAGTTTAGAATCTGCAAGCATGGTTCTCGCAGTTTCAAACAAAGTTCTGTTTTTCCGTTCAGCTACTCCGTTTTGCTGTGGAGTATAGGGAGCACTAAACTCGTGCAGAATCCCTTTTGCGTTGCCAAATTCTTTTATTTTGTTATTCTTAAACTCTGTGTCGTTGTCACTTCTAATGCGTCTGACTGGCAGATGACAAAGATTCTCAAGTTTCTTAAATAGAATAACCAAGTTCTCGAACGTTTCGTCTTTTGATTCCTAAAAGAATACCCACGAATATCTCGAATAGTCATTTGTCACGACCAAGCAATATAAGTCTCTTGAGATGCTTCGAACATTTACCGGACCAAATAAGTCCATGTGGAGACGTTTTAATGGCAACTTGATTGAGTTTAGAATTTTCTTTGGATGAGATTTCTTGATCTGATTTCCCTCTTTACATTCTTAGCAGTGATCAGACATATGAAAGCTCCGAAGATTTATACCTTCTACAAGATCATTATGAACCAAGAAAGTCATTTTTCGCAAATGAATATGCCCCATCTTACGATGCCAAAGAATAGAATCCTTTTCAGTAGCCTTTGTCACAAAACATTGCGCTGATTTTGATGAAGTGGTAGCGATGCCCATATCAAGAACATATAGATCATTCTCACGTGGTGCTCACATCAGAATCCACTCATCTGGTATTTTGAATCCTGGTTTCAAGATAATACATTCTTTGTCGTTGAAATGCATCGTGAACCTCTTGTCACAAATCTGCGATATGCTCAGAAGATTATTCTCCAACTCTGCAATATAATTCACGCGATCGAATGAAACAACGCCATTGGAGAATTTTCCCTCGGCGTCTATCCTTCCACCCTGGTTACCCGCAAATCCAACATATCCACCATTGATAGCTTTTATGTCAAATAGCAACGCTTTCATTCCCGTCATATGCCTGGACGCTCCACTATCCAAAATCCACTTAGAAAGTACGGATCTCTGGATCCCCTGCACTTTTCAACAATTAGTTAAACAACGCGACCCAAACATTTTTGGTCTTGGGTTGAATTGGATAACCATGATCGTAATCAAATTCACATTCATGAGCATAATCGAATCCATACTCATCTACATAATCAAATTCACATTCATTATCTGGATTTTCTATGATGTTTATGTTTGAAAACTTTACTATCTTTTTATCTTTTGAATTGTTACCACTTGTATTTTGGACAGTTTCAGATGTGGTTTCAATTATGATTTCAGATTTTGATTCTTTCATGCTATCACTAGTCTTAACAAACTCAGACTTAGTGATCTCAGATGTTGTTGACCGTTTCTTTGCAATCCACGCTTGATTTTATGTTAGCCTTCTTGATGTAAAATTTGTTTTCATTAGCCTTTGAAGATTCACCCTTTTCGAAAATTGAATTCTCAATTTTCTTTTCAAAAACTTGTTTCATTTCATCTTTGTTAACATTCCTTTTTAGAATTCTTATTTGCCCAAACTCTGGTTGCTTCTGTTTCACAACATTTGAACTTTCTTTCCTTCGAAGATAAGCCGGCTTTGATTTCGGACATTGGCGTGCAATATGACCAATTTCGTTGCACTTGAAACAAGTCCGAGAGTCATGTGGATGACCTTTAGTGGATTTTACACCACTTGTTTTGCCACCACATGCAATTTTGGCTTTATCTCGAAGTTCTTTTTTTTTCTTGAACTCATCGTTTGATTGTTTCCCGATCAAACTTTCCTCATGAACCGTATTCGTCCCATATACAAAATTCATATTTTTATTCTTGTATTCATGAAATGGTCACACTTTCTTTTTAGGTTCATCCGATTCCTCTAATCCCAACCCAGCTCTCCGGTTTTCCGGATGTTCACCACCACTCCTTCGGTAGTTATTTCATTTAGGTTTGGAATAAAATTTCTTTTCATTACCCTCCAGATCATCTGATGTGACATCCACAAGTTTAAAGAATTTGTCTAACAACTCTTCCTTCACGTTCAGAATCGGAAAACTGTCATCAAAGTATAATCTATCAGATTCCTTAATCTTATACATTACAACATTACGATCATCACATAGATCATTCTCCGATGATGTATCGTCATCTTCGGACTGTGAATCAGAATTCTTTGAACTCGAGTCGGCGCTTTTAAAGCTGCCTTCATCAGAATCGTTCAAAACATTTTCAACAACCTTTTTAACCACAACATTATCATCATCTGTTTTATTATAGATTACATCAATGTTCTATGGCAACTCAGTTTTCTTTTTAGATAACAACTCAATGTTGAGTGCCTTATCCATCCCATTAGCGGATTTGCGACAATACTTCTCGCATAGGGGTGGAGAAACATTTCTGTATTCTTTTCTTTTTAGGTTTCTCTTCCGATGGAATTGTCGGAAGGATGTAATCAATGACATATGCGTTACAAATGTAACTTCTCAACAGTTGTTGAACACGCTCTGTTTCAATTTTCATGTCCTGGAGTTGTTGCTTAGTTTCAGCAATGGTGTTAATATAGATATTTATTGCTTTTTGTTTATCCATTACTGTTCCTTTCAACATCCTCACAGTGTCGTGTTGTTCGACATTGTTTCGATCGAGCCTGCCATAATCCTCTTTCATTTTGTCATACGCTTCTTTCATTATGCGATACTCGTATTTTAAAAGATCATTATGCACAGTGATGATCTTTGATTTTTCGGCACATTTGATACATGGTTCAGTACATTTTGTACAAGGTTTCTCAACCTCTACAACTTGTACTTTGACATTTTCATTTACCTTTGGACCCACCTTAGTTAGATTTGCCATTATAGTTTTGTCGGCAATGTCCTTGAGGTTTTCGGCATTCACTTCTTGAGTAACATTAATGACCAAATCATCAGTTGATTTCTTCTCGGAAACTTGCTCCTGAGAACTTCCATCAAAATGATCTGCAAAACTATCACACGAATTAGGAGATAAAATTCCTTGCTTCTGCAAGTGAATATACTCCTCTTCTTCACGTTGTTGTTGCAGATATTCTCCATAGCCGCTGCTTCTTCTGCAGATGTATCTTCAACAATTTAAGCCATTAACGCAACTCCGGTCTTCTTACCGTTATAAGAATTCACTACAAGAAAAGTGACCATTAGAGACTCAATTATCAAGGACTGAAATATCAGTCTCAAATACGTAATATCTAAGACTGATTTATCTGTTAATAATAATATTGGGGACTAATTTTTACGTGACATATTTTAGTGACTGATAATTTGTCACTAATAGCTTGACACCTTATTTGGGACTAATTTCAGTTGGAAATATGTTTGTGCAATACAAGGTGTTGGAGGGAAACTTATTGGCGACTAATATTCAGTCCCAAGTAGGTAACGAAAAATGACACAAATTTTTGGTGACTGATCTCCAGTCTCTAACATGCAATAAACATATTAGAAACTCAAAATTAGTTCTTGATATTTGTAAAATATATCAAATTAGGGACTAATATTCAGTCTTGAACATCTTTATATATGAAAGGATCAAAGACTGATATTTAGTCTATTATTATTTGGCCGATGTTCTACCATATAAAGGAAAATGTATTGGAGGCTGATGTTTAGTCTCAGAACTTATAATGATGTCATTTGGGACTAATATTTAGTCGTGTATATATCCGTGGATGAAATAAGTAGGGACTGATATTCCACCTTCAAAAGTTGACTCATATTTTATCATTATAAGAAAATGTATTAGAAACTGAAATTCAATCCTATTAATAACTAGTCTCAGATGCCTTTACATAAACTAAGTACGAAAATTGATTATAGAAATATTATAATATACGAACACATTATAAATAAATAAAAAAATCTTATTTCAAATATTTTTATCTTAAATGCCAAATATGTTTTGGGTCTGAACCATTAAATGTAACGGTTCGCATTTTATACTTTCATTTTTAGAAAATGATATTTGTATTTCCATTTTAAGAAGCTTGTAATTATATTGTATTCGTAATTCATTTCCAATCTTGTAGCTTGAGGCTTTCATCATAATGGAATTCTATTTTTATACATATACATGTTACATGTTTGAGATAGACGTTATAATTTTGAAAGCTTATACATGAAAACCCGATACTTGAAATACTTGAAATTGTCAATTATATGTGCATTATACTCATATAGTACCATAATACACTTGAAATGCCCAAATACATGCTTAATAACGAGTTTTTAGCACATAATGATAGAATAATCAAACTCTAGGGGTCAAAATGTAAATTTTGAAAGTTACTTGAAATTCTACACATTCGCATGCCCATGCACTTTACGAAATTAGGTATTTGGCTCACTAAAGGTCTAAACTCAATGCTAATGGGTTAAGGATGCGTGGTTTGGTATCAAGTCCCAAGGGACTTTATTACGCCACGTAGGCGACACATAAGTGGCGGACTTTATCGTTAACTTCCATAGTGTGAAACGCCCCCTATAAAGCTCATTTTAACTATATTAAAAAAAAGAAAAAAAAGATAAATAAAAACAAAATTTGATTGGTTAATGGAGATGGACCTCATTGCTTTCTTCCTTTCACGTCCGCTATTCCTTTGGTGGAGGCCAAGGATAGCGCCCCCATTGGCGGAGGCAGGATGGTATAGGGGCGCCATGGGACGCTAAAATGAGTGATGTGGCAGGGGCCGTGAAACCACACCGGGTTCTCTAATACTAATCTAAACTATAAAAACAGTTTTATGACTGAGCCTATGTTGATGTATGGGTATACCCTATTAACGTATTTTTTTACGTATACATATCGGATATTTTTTTTAAAATAATGTGTCATTCGAAATATCGTGCCTTGGCCAGTGGTCCTCTCCGCCCACCTTGGAAATAACGAGCTCATTTGACTTTGGCTCGGTTGAATAAACGCTCGAATCGGTTTGGTTTGTAAACGAACCGAGTACGAGTAAAGATCCGATCGGTTCGATTCGACTCGTGAACAATCCTAATTGAAATATGCAAGCCAAAATAAAGTATAGAAACGAAGCTTACTAGAAAATAATCAAAACCATACTTTCATTATTATAAATAATGATATAAATATTTTTTTATTACACACTTAAAGCAATATGCACTAAAACATTTTTATATTCATAGCTAATGTATAAATATATATGTTTTATTATTATTATTATTATTATTATTATTATTATTCGTTTTTCTTCCAAAATTGAGTTTCCCTCCACTCCAATCTAAATAATTTTAAATTTCCCTCTTCATACCCCCCACTCCACTCTAAATAATTTTAAATTACCCTCTTCCAAATTTTAGAGATTCCCCTTACCCGGCCCCAAATCCAATCTGTATGCTCTTTTCGATCAAATTTTAACACGATGATGAACGACTTCGGACCACCATTCAGCAGCCTCCCCATCCTCGTTCAGTAGTCTCATCATCATCGTTCGACAGCCTTGAAGATGTCAAGTTCAAGAGGACTTCTTGTTCCGACTTGCCCATCAAATCTGCATACAGTGCCCTAATCTTATAGTTTTGTGATTTTACTCAGTTCAATTCGATTATAATTTTTAACTGTTGCCCTAATCTTATAGTTTTCATTTCAGGTTTTGAATTACTACTAACGGACACCATTGTTTGATGAAATGCCAGTGAGTTCTTGCCTCCCATTTAGATTTACTTACTTATTTTTCTTTTGAATGAGCTGATGACATTCACTCATTTAGATTTCAGAAACAGTTAAAAATCCTTCATATTGGCAGCATGTTAGAGATTGTTATTCTGTTTTTCTTTTTAATTTTGGGTAGAGATGACAATTATCAAGATTGAAAATGATAGACCAGTTTGACATGAATAAATTCTTTAATGTATTCTCATTAGTTTAAATGCCTTGATGCTGGTGCATAATGTCTATGTCTTAGTCTTATATCGTGTCTGTATTGTAAAGAGCTGAATAGGCTAGGTATACAAAATATTTATGTTTAGCTTAGCCATGTTTGCTCATAAGTAACATGTAGATGCATGTTCGGCCGAACTTGCTTATGCAAGTTCGGGCAAACTTGTGTCCCTAGGGGCGAACTTGTTAGCTTATAAATACCTAGCTAGCCTACTTCATTTGTAACTTTGGCATTTCAAAGGCGAAGCTCTGTCAGTTTGTAACCAGAACGTTTGATCTATAAAACTGACGATTAACTGATTAAATCTTGTCTATTGGTAAACACGACGTAATATCTTCACTATTATGAACGTTAGATATCAAATTTAGGTTCCTAAGCATCGAGGATCGATCCTACAAGTGGTATCAGAGTTAGAACAGCCTGATTTGATACACTTCTATTTCTACTCCATTCTTCTCTTTTTCTTAACTTTTGAACATAAAATGAAGAATTCATGGTCAAAATCTTTTGAATTTTGAATATATCATGTAAAATACAACAAAGATAAACCCTTGAAAGATTGGAGACCAAATTCATGTCGAAATTTTGAAAAAATCATGTTTTTGAAAACCCTCAGGATCGAACTTGTTGGCCATGTTCGGCCGAACTTGTCCTATAACATCACTTTTCAAGTGATTTTTAGCAAGTTCGCCCGAACTTGAGTAGTTTTTTGAAGAAATTTCAGCTAAGTTCGCTCGAAGTTACGTAATTTTTCTTTGACTTTACATCAAGTTCGACCGAACTTGTGTAAATTTCAAAGAAACTTTAAGTAAGTTCACCCGAACTTACTAGATTTTTATCAAATTCTTGAAGATAAGTTCGCCCGAAGTTTTGTTGGATTTGTGTCTCAAGTTCGACCGAACTTATAAGCCAAGTTTTCAAAACAAATCTAACAAGTTCGACCGAACTTGTAGTAGGACTAATTGTTTTTCAAAGTTTTTGAAAATTTTCAGAGTACACGTTTTGTTATTCACAATGGAGGATAAACTAAGAGCTTTTATGTCCGAAGTTAGTTCGTCAAATGCCAATGTGATCAATCAAGTCAATCTTGATACTGAAATGGGAACGACTGTTAAACCGCCAAAGCTTATGAGCATGGATGAGTACGAAGCATGGAAAGAGAAGTTTACCTATTGGGTTCAAGCCATGCACTTTGCTGGCTGGGTGTCAATTGAAAGAGGCTACACTATTCCGGTAGATGAACATCAGCAAGTCCTTGAAAAGTACAACTATTCGACAGTACAGAGAGACGAATACATTGCTGAGAAAAAGATGATCAGTCTCATCCAACAGTCTGTCAAAGAAGATATCCTGATTTTGCTACCAGAGTATGCTACTGCAAGAGATCTTTGGTTGTCATTACAGAAGAAGTATCTAGGCAGCACCGAAATGATCAAAAGCAAGAAGGCACTTATTCTGAAAGAATTCGATATCTTCACTATGCTAAAGAATGAGACCATAAAGCAAATGATCGAGCGTTTCTGTCATCTTAAAGTGCAAATGCGAAGACACGGTCTCGAAAAGACAGAACAAGAATACATCGACAAACTTGCTGACGCACTACCAGAGGGTGAATGGACTACGTATTTGATGGTTTTGAAGAACAGTGATAAGTGGGAGTTTTTCAAGACCACGAAACGGAACTTCTGAAGATGGCAAAGTCAAAAAACTCTAATGTTGTTCAAGACGTTGGTCTGTAATACAAAGCCGGAATGCTAGATAGTGTTTCGAGTCCTAAAAGTTAGATGGCTTTTAGTGCAAACATAAATGCTTCTCCACAGAATCAGAATCAGAATCAATCACAGCCTCAGTATGATCAGAGTCCTCAAAGTTCTTACTCAAGCACTGGTTCAAATTCAACTTATCAAAGCCAAGCGAATCAGAATAAACAACAAAGTTCTGATCCAATTGTATATAAATGCAACATCGCAGTGAATTTGAACAATGTTGTTTCAGAACAAGTTGCAAAACAACATATGTCACTACTCGCTACCGTATTAGAATCTTACGAATGTCTTGTTGCCGGTAAGATCGGACACCCCGAGATGACCGCAAAAGATTATGATCACATAGACGAGGAAGAACTCAAACTAATGGACATCAAATGGTCCTTAGCTTCGATCATCAGGAGAGTGACAAAGTTCGTTGCACTCACAGGCCGTGATATAGGAAATTCCAGCAACAAATTAGGTTTTGACAAAACCAAAGTCACGGGTTTAAATGCCGTCAAAAGGGGCATTTTAAAAGAGAGTGTAAAAACACCGAAGCAACCGGAAATAAAAGTCCTTTCGGAGGAGGAAATGAATATTACAAAAAGGCATTTCAATATAAACCGTTTCCGAAGAAAACTCAGGTTGAAATCCAAGAAAAGCATGACAATAGCACCACTGAGAAGGCTATGGTGGCATCCAGTGAAGATGATGGTTTTGATTGGAAACTCTTAGATTGGGAAAAAGACCGGAGTTGCTTTAATGGTGGAGATAGTTGAAGATAATTCTGCAGAGGAAACAACGGCAGCAGCTAAAGCAGCGGCAGCAGCAGAAGCAGCAGCTTTCGAACAAGCTCTTCTTGAACAATACTTGCATCAACAACATGAAGAAGAGGAATATATCCACATGCAGAGACAAGGAATTTTATCCTCTAATTCTTGTGATAGTTTTGCAGGTCATTTTGATGGAAGCTCGAAAGAACAAGTGGTTGAGGAGAAAAGATTGATGAAGTGATCATTGATGTCACTCAAGAAGTGAAAGTAGAAGACCTCAAGGACATGGCAGATAAAGCTTTAATGGCAAATTTAACCATGGTAGGTCCGAAGGTAAAAATTGTCGAGAAAGAAGTTGTCAAAGTACAAGTTGTTGAGGTTGAGAAACCTTGTACAAAATGTACTGAACCTTATGTCGAGTGTGCCGAAAAATCAAAGATCATTGAAAACAATGTGCATAATGAATTGTTGAAATACGATTATCGCACAATGAAAGAAGCGTATGACAAAATGAAAAATGATTATGGCAGACTCGACAGAAATAAAATTGAACAACATGATAATATAAGGATGTTGAGTGGAACAATAATGGATAAACAAAGGGCAATTAACATTTATATTAACACCATTGCTGAAACCAAACAAAAACTTCAAGACATAACAATCGAAACTGAAAGAGTTCAACAGTTGTTGAGAAGTTATACCACAAATGCATATGTTATAACGATGCTGTGGTTAACAAAATGGTTGAAAATGTTCTAAGTGATTCTGATGACGGCAGCTTCAAAAGCGCCGACTCGAGTTCAAAGAATTCCGATTCACCGTCTGAAAATGACGATAAGTCGTCAGAGAATGGTCTAAGTGACGATCCTAATATTGTAATATATAAAATTAAGGATTCGGATAGACTATACTTTGATGATAGCTTCCCGATTCAGAATATGAAAGAAGAATTGTTTGATAAATTGTTTAAACTCGTGGAAGTCACATCAGAGGAATTGGAAAAATTAATGAACGAAAATTCTTTTCCAAACCTAAAAGAAACAACTACCGAAGGAATGGTGGTGATCATCCGGAAAACCGGAGAGCAGGGTTGGGTCTAGAAGAATCAGATGAACCAGTAAAGAAAGTGTCACCATTTCATGAATATAAAAACAAAAACATGAATTTTCTATATGGGACAAACACGGTTCACGAAGAGAGTTTGATTCGTAAGCAATCAAATGATGAGTTTAAAAAGGAGAAAGAAATTCGAGATAAAGCCAAGGTTACAAGTGGTGCCAAAACATCAAGTGGGGCAAAATCACCCACTAAAGGACATCCATTCGATAAATGGAAATGTTTCAAGTGCAATGAAAAGGGTCATATTGCATGACAATGTCTGAAATCAAAACTGGCTTATCCCTGAAGAAGAGAATCAAATGTTGTAAAACCAAGGTATCCAGTGTTTGAAAAACCAATCAAGATTTTGAAAAGAAATGAATCTTTGCCAGAAGTTAAACCTAAAATAGAAAAGAGGTTTGGGAATTCTACTTTGGAAAAAGGAGAAACTTCTAGGACAAATGAAAATAAATTTTATATCAAGAAGGCTAATATCAAATCTCAAGCCTGGATTACCAAGAAAAGGTCAACAACATCTGGTGTTATTAAGTCTGAGCTGGTAAACACTGATAACACGAAAGAGTTTAAACCTGAAATCACTAAGTCTGAGCATGTTAAGACTACTGATAGCAAGAAAGAATCAAAATCTGAAATCATAATTGAAACCACATCTGAAACTGTCAAAAATGCAAGTGGTAACAAATCAAAAGATAAAAAGACTGTAAAGTTTTCAAACATAAATATCATAGAAAATTCAGATGAAGAATTCAATTATGCTGATGAATGTGAATTTGATTTTGATGATAGTTATCCAATTCAACCCAAGACCAAAAGGCTTGGGTATCGCTTTTTAAATAGATTGTTAAAATGTGCAGGGACTCCAGAGATCCATACTTTCTAAGTGGATTTTGGATAGTGGAGCGTCCAGGCATATGACGGGTATGAAGGTGTTGCTATTCGACATTAATGCTATCAATGGTGGTTATGTTGGATTTGCAGGAAATCAAGGAGGAAGGTTAGTCGCTGAGGGAAAACTCTCCAATGGCGTAGTTTCATTTGATTGCGTGAACTATATTGCAGAACTTAAGAACAATCTTCTGAGTATATCACAGATTTGTGACAAGAAATTCACAGTCCATTTCAACGACAAAGAGTGTATTATCTTGAAGCCGGGATTCAAAATACTAGATGAGTGGATTCTGATGCGAGCACCTCGAGAGAATGATTTATATGTTCTTGATATGGGTGTCGCTAACACTTCATCAAAATCAGCACAATGTTTTGTGTCAAAGGCTACTGAAAAAGATTCTATTCTTTGGCATCGTAAGATGGGGCATATTCATTTGCGAAAAATGAATTTCTTGGTTCATAATGATCTTGTAGAAGGCGTAAATCTTCAAAGTTTTCAAATGTCTGATCATTGCTTGGAATGTAAAAAGGGAAAGCAGATAAAGAAATCTCATACAAAGAAAATTCTAAACTCAATCAAGTTGCCATTAGAACGTCTCCACATGGACTTATTTGGTCCTGTAAATGTTTGAAGCATCTCAGGAGACTTATATTGCTTGGTCGTGACAGATGACTATTCAAGATATTCGTGGGTATTCTTTCAAGAATCAAAAGACGAAACGTTCGAGAACTTGGTTATTCTATTCAAGAAACTCGAGAATCTTAATCATCTGCCGGTCAGACGCATTAGAAGTGACAACGGCATAGAGTTTAAGAATAACAAAATGAAGGAATTCTGCAACGCAAAAGGGATTCTGCATGAGTTTAGTGCTCCCTATACTCACAGCAAAACGGAGTAGCTAAACGGAAAGACAGAACTTTGATTGAAACTGCGAGAACCATGCTTGAGATTCTAAACTTCCTATCAGCTTCTAGAGTGAAGCGGTTGCTGCGGCTTGCTACACGCTAAACAGGGTTCTCACTGTCAAACCAACAAAGAAAACATGTTTTGAGATAATAAACCGACGGAAGCCAAATTTGAAGTTCTTAGAACCATTCGGTGCACCATGTACCGTAATAGACCAAGATGGCAAATTCGGAGCTAAATCTCTTGATGGTTTCTTTGTCGGATACGCGAGTCGGTTGAGAAGAGTATATGTTCCTTCATTGAGAAAGGTTATTGAAGCACAACACGTGGATTGTTTCAACTACACGGATCCTACTCAAAGGAAAGGAGACACGTGGCTGTTTAACTATCAAGATATTTGGAAGTCATTTGACTTGCCCAAAGAACCAACTGACAAAGAAGTTGCAGCATTATATTACCTTCACCAGGCAGCAAATCAAGAACAAATTGTTCGACTAATTGTGGTTAATCAACCCACGTTGGATCCATCTTCTTCTGGCGCAAGTTCAAGCAATAATGGTGTTCCGGCTGAAAATGTTTCTGAAACATTAACAACACCTGCTACTCTTCCAACAAATGCCTCTACTGAACCAGTGAATACAACAACGGAGCCCAGTATGCCTCAGAATCAAAATTCTAATTCAGATGAAGCACCAACATTTGATGCTGATGGGCAATCATCTTCTTCAGATGAAGAAGTGGAGCAGATAACAAGTCTTCTTAATCAATATGCAGTCCCGAACAACAGAAATGAAGCTTCATCAAGCTCTCCAAACATTGAATTGGTCGTTGATCTCAACATCACGAATCAGCAAAACTCAGTAGATGTTCCAAGTGAAGAATTGCCGTGATCATATTCCTATCATCCGTCAACAAATATTATCGGAGAACTTCAAACTGGTGTTAGAACTCGGGGGCAAATTAATAAAGCACTCAGTTGTTTCTACACACGCATTGCTACAACCCAAAACTATTGTTTCTATTCATGTTTCATCTCTCAGATTTAGCCAAAGATAGCTAATGAAGCTTTAGCTGATGAAAACTGGGTACAAGCAATGCAAGAAGAATTATTGCAGTTTGAGAAGTTGGGTGTGTGGAAGCTTGAAGATCTTCTAGAAAATCAGAAAGCAATTGATACAAAATGGGTCTTTAAATGTAAACGTGATGATAGAGTGGTTATTGTTCGTAATAAAGCTAGGCTTGTTGTCAATGGATTTCACCAGCAGGAAGGGATAGATTACACGGAAGTCTATGCACCTGTAGCTCGATTGGAATCTATTCAAATTTTTCTAGCTTTCGCATCATGGAAAGGATTTAAGGTCTATCAATTGGATGTCAAATCGGCTTTTTTGTACGGAAAATTACGCGAGAAGGTGTACGTTGGACAACCACCGGGGTTTGTCGATCCACTCAACAAGAAGAAAGCGTACCTACTGGATAAAGCTCTTTATGGACTACACCAAGCCCCGAGAGCTTGGTACGAGACATTATCGCAACATCTCATCGGAAACGACTTTATCAGAGGAACTGTGGATAGTACTCTTTTCACTAGAGAAGTTGATGCCATCTGATTATAGTTCAAATATACGTTGATGACATCATCTTTGGATCTATAAATGATAGTCTCTACAAGGAGTTTGAGGGAATCATGAAAAAGAAATTCGAAATGTCCTCGATAGGCGATATGAAGTTCTTTCTTGGTTTGCAAGTAGATCAGCTTCCGGATGGTATTTTCATTCATCAGACTAAGTATGTTCACGACATTTTGAAGAAGTTTGGAATGGAAAGCTTGAAGCCTTTATCTACATCTCTTGCTCTAAATCACGGCATTTGTGTTGACGAGACTGGAGCCAAAGTTGACAAGACGTTATACAGATTGATGATTGGATCGCTGATGTATCTGACGGCATCGCGCCCAGATATTATGTATCCAACCTGGCTATGCGTCAGATATCATTCAAGCCCGAGGATCTTACACATGCGGATCGTGAAGCGAATCTTCAGATACCTGAAAGGATGCCCAAGCACCGGCTTGTGGTACCCGAAGAACGACAATTTCGACCTCACAGGCTATGCTGATTCCGATTTTGGTGTAGATAAGTTGAACTCAAAATCAACTACAGTGGGATGCAAGTTCTTCGGAACAAGAATGGTAACCTGGCAGTGTAAGAAACAGACTACGGTCGCTCTCTCTACCTGTGAAGCTGAGTATATCTTGGCCTCCAGCTGTTGTTCACAGATTCTATGGATTCAACAGCAGATAGAGACTATGGTCTGCAATTTCTAGACACTCTGCTGTATGTTGATAACAAGGCAGCTATAGATATAACTAACAATCCGGTTCATCACTCACGCACAAAACACATTGAAATTCGTTATCATTTCATTCGTGATTGCTACGAAAAGAAATTGGTGCGAATAGAAAAAATCCACACCGACGAACAAAAGGCTGATTTTTATACCAAACCATTTTCTTTGTCACGGTTTAAATACTTACTGAGAATTAACGGTATGAAAAATTTGCTGACAGGTGCGGACGCTGAGGTTGAATACGGATCGGACGACGAGTTCGCGTGATCCACATTGGTTTGAAAATATCTTTCTAGTTTAGAATTTTTGTTAAAAACTAAAATCCAAAAAGATGTTTTTGATTTTAGGGAGAGAAATGTTAGAGAAAATACAAAAACATTCGAAAATTTTAAAATCCAAAAACATATAAAAATTCAAAATGTACAAAAACTTTGAGAAAGACAAAAAGAGTTCAGTGTCATAAAAGGAAATGATAGTACATCAGTGGACTATCACGGTATGCTAAAGAAATGTAAAGTTTTAAAAGTGATAAACGAGTCTTACTGTGGATGTGTCGATAGGCTTAACACGTTCAGTAAATTGTTTTCGAGATATAAACTAAATTTTACAACTGCTTAATCTTGTGGATTAAAACACATCTTGGATATATGGACTTAGTACTCTGAAATTTCGTTTGAAAGATTGCATGATTCTAAGATATGAGGTCTCTATAGATAGTTGATATCTGGGGTATTATACAAGTTCTTCTGATTTTGCGGAAGCAATGACCTAGAACTTCTATAATACTTTCACTATAAACCTCCAAACTGCATGCAATATTGAAAAGAATCGAAAGATCTAATCATTTGCAATGCATAAAGATTCCTTAAGTGGAACACACCTTAAAGACGAGCCTTCATCTCTTTGTCTGTACAGTAGTACTAACCTAAGCTCTCAAGGTCTCGCACAACCCGGATACAGATATCAATTACGCTATATTCACCTGTAAGATGAAATCTAGGGAATCTGGATACGGGAGTATATTCAAGAAGTTGGAACCACAGATAAGTCAAGTTTCATGAATTCTATCTTAACATATCTTGAAGCAGTCGAAAAATGTGGTTAAGTTTAAGTGGACAAACATATTGACAATCTAGGTAAACGAGTTTAAAACTTAAAGTCATCTAAAGGTCCACGGTACTGGTGATATGTCTCAATCAACTGATATGATCCTTAGACACGAATTCACAAAAAATATGTTTGTAAATATGTTAGTACATAGTTTACATTGCTTATTACATTGTATTTCAGTTTTACAGATTAAAAATCAAAAAGATTTTTGGTTTGTTTTAGCATAAACTTACAAAAATACAAAAAGATTTTATTTTTACATTGTTTTCAGGAAACTAATGTTGGAGAACGGATCTTCGAAGTCTGGTAAGGTGCTAGAACTGGTGGGAATCTCTTTGACAACGGGCTGGGAGCTAATTTGTTAATCTGAAAAGTCAAAACGATGAAAAGTTCATTAATTTGAAACTTTGATTTTGAAAATATCAACAGTTTGTTCGTAACAGGTCAAACAGGGGTCATTAACTTGGACTCGGCAGACAAATCGGTTAACCAAGGTCATTAGCTTGGACTTGGTCAACTGAGTGGATTTTCATAACTGATATAAGTTGGAAAGTTCAGGGGTTAAAATTGAAAAATTGAAAAAGTTCAAAATTGTGGTTTGGCAAGTTCGGCCGAACTTACTAATCAAATCAAGTTTAACAAACAGCAAGTTCGACCGAACTTGCAGATGGTTAGTTAATGATAAAAGCTAAGTTCGCTCGAACTTCAGTTGGGCTTTTCAAGATGGGCTTAACAAGTTCGCCCGAACTTGACATGGTATAAATACCAATCAAGTTCGGCCGAACTCATTCAACAGCTTAAAAACCCTCTAAAGCGAACTTGAGCATTGAGACAGATTTTGAGTGATTTTGGCAATTTCATACTGTTACGCTGCCCGATTCTTGTTTGTATTTGGTGATTAGCACAGCATTTACTATGGCAGAGGTATTGATTTGAACTTGAACCGTGTTTGAACCATTAATGAACGAATCTAGATAAAAACTTGAAAATCTGATAGATCTAGATGTTGTTGTTAAAATTGAAAATAGATCTTTAATCTACACATAAAATCGACCGTATAAACATTTTTGATTGAACAAAAATGGTCATTTGAATGTTTGAACAGATTTGTAATTTTGGAGAAGATGACAAGTTCGACCGAACTTGTTATCATCTTCGACCGAACTTGCATTATTGTCTTGTTAATAAAATCTGATTTAAATGATATCTTCGACCGAACTTGTTGTCAAGTTCGACCGAACTTGTTGTCAAGTTCGACCGGACTTGTCTAAACATATGAATAAATGAAATCTTAATATCTTCGACCGAACTTGTTGTCAAGTTCGACCGGACTTGTCCAAAAACTGAATGAAGAGAATTGAGATATGTTCGACCGAACTTCATGTATTTGTTTTGAATATCATGTGGAAGTTCGCTCGAACTTGGATCTTGAAAAACTGTAAATTGTTAATATAAGTTCGCCCGAACTTATCAGTCAATGTTGAACATGTGTTTAATACATGTTCGGGCGAACTTAGGCAGAATGTTGAACATATATATCAAATTCGCCCGAACTTGATATAAGTGTTAGAAAATTTTTGTGATTTTTTCTTGAAATGTGTGCTAATTGTTTTACGTCATTTTTCAGGCACAGGTACCAGCGCGTGTAATTTCTGTTGAGTTTTCCAAATCTCACAATACGTGCATTACGCTTGACAAATCTATACATCCGTCACTGAAGGAGTACGATAGTATATTGAAGTTTCTTGAGAAAAGCCATATTCGTCGAGCTATTACAGAGCGCGCAGTATCATATCGATCACACATCGTTCACTTCTAGATAAACGCAAGATTAAGCGAAAATGAGAAGACGATCACTTCATCTGTGCAAGTCGGCAATGAGGTTAAACTAATTTCTGTGACTGAAGATGATATTAGACGGATTCTAGAATTCAAAGATAATGAAGACGATCCGATTCATTTAGACGAGAAGATGGTACGTGGTTGTTTCTTCCGTATGGGTTATAAAGGGAGCGTGAACAAGCCAACGCTAAAGAAAAGGGAAGTGCCAAATCCCTACAAGCTTTTGATGCATCTAATTCACACATTCAGCCATCGTAAAGCCGGATTAGATGATGTTCCAGACTATTTGGCTAACATGGCAACGGCACTTATTTTGAAGAAGCCGTTCAATGTTTCTAAGATGGTTTTCACTCACATGTCGAAGAATATGGAAGATTCAAGGCTATGCCTATATCCGAGATTTGTTCAGATGTTGATTGACGAGAAGTATCCCAACATTGCACGAGATCCAAATGATGTGTTGTATCTAGTTCATCTTGATGAAATGACTGTGAAGAAGCTTATCAAGTTTCAGAAGCAAGCTTCAGCTCCTGTTGTGAAACCAGTGTTTGGAGTTATAAAAGATTCAAATTATATCTCGCCACCTGGTAACAAGTGGAGAAAGGATGGTAGTGATGACGAAAAAGAGCTTAAAGCTGAGCCAGAATGGTTTAAGGAATTCAAACCAAAGGCAAGGAGTGAATGGTTTTTAAAGGCAGAAGCTGATAAGCCTAAAAAGAAACATGCTGCGAAGAAAGTCAAAACTATGCTTGTCGACGAGGATAAATCTGAAAATGTTGAAGCAGTTGCTGGATCGAGCGCTGCAGTGGTTATTGAGAGTCAAGAAACTGTGAAAACGACTCAAGATGATGTGATTTCTGCTACTTCTGAGAATGAAGAATCTGATGAAGAAGTTCCTGCTAAATAGCTAGAAAAGACTGAGGCAGAGATTCGAGCAGAAAAAGAAAGAAAATTGGATGCGGATTTTGATCCTAACACTGAAAAAGAGTATGACGACGAGAGACCGAAGAAAAAGTCTAAGCGTACAAAGTCTCCAGCAATCGAAATCTCCAAGAAGACTACAGGGTTACCTCATACCAAAGGGAAAAGAAAAGCAAAGAAAGCTTAGAAGGCTATAAGTAAGAGGTACAAAAGCAAGTCAAAAAGCAGAAGCCACACAAGAACCTTCTGGTGCTCAGGAGAAAGGAGCCACACAAAAACCTCCTCCATAAGAACCTCCTGTTATTGTTCATGCTGAAACTGAAAGGCCAGGAGTTACACAAGAACCTCCTGTGTCTGGATTTGTTGAAGTTCCTATCACTGAATCTCCTATTGCTCCAAAGACTTCTGTTCCTGAAAGTTCTACTCCTAAGAAGTCAACACCGAAAGCTGCAACACCTAGATTCAATGCCAAAGACACCAATGGGAAATCTATTTGGTGATATGCCACATGGTCCAATCAGTCTCGAAGACTTGGATGAATTTTTCCCAAAATCTAATTTTGAGTTGCTAGAAAAGCGCGTGAAGGTGTTAGGAGAGAAAGTTGCATAGAATGAGGTTGAAAAGGCCAAGCTTGTTAAGAAAGTGAATCAAAGTGAGGTTGAAAAAGAATTGCTTGACGACAAAGTGAAGGTATTAAAGAATGAAAGGGAGTATTTCAAAGCACTAATTGAAAGTTTGCAAGATGCGAATGAGAAATTGCAGACTGAGATTGGAGATCTAAAGACTATTCAAGCATTGAACGATCGAAGATTCAACAGATTGCAGAAAGTGTTAGCAAACAATCTGAACATTGATTTCTTCGCTGAATATGATCGTCTGGATCATCAGGAAGCTAAAGAGCATGCTAAGAAAGAATTAGCTGAAAGTGGTAAAGGAAAGCATGTTTAGGGTGAAGACCCTAAATTTTCTAAGACTGCTGAGAAGTCTTCTGATGTTCCTGAAAAACCAGTTGAAGATATTTCAAAAGCTTCTGAGTCTGATATCCAAAAGGTTGACGAATCTGTCAAGCCTTCTGATTCTATTATTGTTTTGAAGAAAAAGGCAATGAAGAAGCTGAAAAAGATAATAAAGTGGATGAAGAGGAAGAAGGTTACGAGGATTGGAATGTTGGTGATGATGATGATGATTACGATCAAGGTGGTAATGATTTTGATCAGGAGGTACAGGTTTAAAGATCACTGAAGCCAAAGTATCTGATGAGTTTGATTTTTCTGAACTAATGGATGAATCGAATAGAATGGAAGATAAAAGTCAGGGGGAGTCAGGGCAGAAAGGGCCAACTGATGATGTTATAGATATGGTAAATGTTGATCGTTTTGCAAAGCCAGTTGCTGCTATTCCTACAAAGCCTTTAATACTAATGCTGGAACACAATGTGGAAGAAGGTGAGTTTGTACATAATTACTCAATAGAAGATTTGGCGAAACTAGTTGAAGCTGAGAACTTAGAGTTTGATTTTGAGGAGTTATGAATGTTAACACATTTGAACCGAAAGAGTATCAGTATGAGAGAAGGTTTGAAGCTGATGAGCACAATCGAGTGATAGTTGAAGATTGGTCCTCAGATGATGAATCAGATCAAAAAGCTAAATAAGTCGGTCAAAATTCAGAAAGTTTGCCTACATTTGAAGAGATGTACAAACAACTTAATGAAGATACGTTGAAAGATAGGATTGCTGAAGCATTACGAGAAGGAAAGATTCCTAAGCCGATGACCAAAGAAGAGATAGCTAAAGCGAAATAGTCCTGGTTCAAGGAGATGCCACATGAACGTAAGTTTCGACGTCCACTAGCATTCTTCACCTGAAATAAAGATGTTTCTTTGGTAGATATTCTGAGTTGGGGATGGTTTAAAGAGCTCAACGTATATACAATCAAAAGGGAATTTAGAGTGCAATACTTCAAATATCTTGCTGATTTCAAAACATTGCCGTATTGGGATATGGAAGAGTTAGTACAAACAATGAATGTTACTTATCATATGAAGACAATAGATCAGTTGTTGTGGAAGATGATTATGTATGAAGCTGTTAAAGTTGGAATCACTGGAAGCCGTTTATTCCAAGACGAAGAGTTAAGATCAATAAGGTTACAGGGGAAAAGGACATAACGTTAATTATGAAACGTCCTAGAGCCATGAGGAATATGCCACTTATGCCGATTGAACAGAACTTCTATCCTTTATTCAAGTGGTGGTAGATAGATCCAGCAACTTGCGAAGCGGTGATTGTGTTAAAATTTTAAGATCATCTGGATATTGCTAAGGAACGAGGTCATCAGGGTATGAGAGGTTTGTCGAGGACGATAAGGATTCTAGATCCTATGTGGTTGGTTAACTGCTCGAAAGAAGATATAGAATGCCTTTTCTACAGCAAGATTGTTTTTGAAGAAAAGAAAAGGTACAGGCAATGCAGTATCAGAAAGTTGTTAACGTTTGCTATGCACGCGAAGTCAATTCTGGAAAGATGTGGCAGACGAAGTGGAGGGATCTTGAGAGAGTAGAGTTTCTAAAAGAAGAAACCAGAAATGAGGCGATTAAAGAAAAAATGGAAAAAGCGGTAAGGCAAAGTTCACTAAGAAAGGTTAACTTTAAAAGACCACCGCCAACTGATCAAACACCTGATCCAAAGCAAGAACGACCAAGGAAGCCATTCAAGAACTTCTTCGGTCGGGTGCGTTAAAGTATATTATGAAGATAGAGGTTTTGAAGACTGATAAAACACGAAGACGATATCCAGGGGGAGTCTGTTGGTGCATAATGTCTATGTCTTAGTCTTATATTGATTCTGTATTGTATAGAGCTGAATAGGGTAGGTATACGAAATACTTATGTTTAGCTTAGCCAAGTTCGCTCATAAGTAACATGTAGATGCATGTTTGGCCGAACTTGCTTATGCAAGTTCGGGCGAACTTGTGCCCCTAGGGGCGAACTTGTTAGTTTATAAATACCTAGCTAGCCTACTTCATTTGTAACTTTGGCATTTCAGGGGCGAAGCTCTGTCAGTTTGTAACCAGAACGTTTGATCTATAAAACTGACGATTAGCTGATTAAATCTTGTCGATTGGTAAACACAACGTAATATTTCCCCTATTATGGACGTTAGATATCAAATTTAGGTTCCTAAGCATCGAGGATCGGTCCTACACTTGAGCAATGAAGCCCATTAGCAGCTAGTTTTGTCATTATAAAGACAGAAGATTTTGTGCTGGGAGTGGGAGACTACGATCTTGACATGTGATGGTTATATGGTCTTTTTTTTAAATATATATGTAAACACCACTATTAACTCTTATGCATGGCCGCACACGAATCCACGCCATATTGTATGTTTTTTATTTAGTCTTTTAAGCCTCCATGAGATGGTTCTCATTATGAAAGTCACACCCACAAGCATATGCATGGTAAGGCCAACTAGATACCCATATTATGCATCAATGAGTTTTTTAATCCAAGTAGTTATATCGTTTCTTTTGTTCTTTTTTTATTATTCAAAACACATACATACACTTTTATGTTGTACATGACAAAAATTGTTTTCTGATGAATCTTAATCTAGCTATCATCTAATGTCTATTAGATGAGTGGTTTTGATGCTGTTGATAACCTATGGGAGTTCGATTATGTTATGATTGGTGAGTTTTTATATCTTAAACTTATTTGGATGTTTTAGTTGATTTCAGTTTTAATTCATTGTCTAGCTATTGTTGAATATGTGGGATATCAAAAAGCACAGGAGATATGGTTTTTGGCTTGGTTCTACACCGCTGAAGAAGAAGATAAAAAGGTAAGAGTGATCTAAACTAAAGTCCATGTAATTTATTTTCATTTGAGTAATATATTTCTATGTGTGTTGTTTCTGGAAGGAAATATTCACATAAAAAAGAACATACCCTCACTCAGCATTTCCAAGAAACAAGGATGGCTAAAAGATCATTCATGCATTGAATATGTATCTCTTTGTTAAAAACTTTAGTTTTTAATTATATTTTTGTGTAATATTGGTTTTAAATGTTGTTTTGGTACCTTCAATTATGTTAGGAAAATATTATTCAACATAGAGAGGCGGTCGTGAATATATTAAAATTTTGAAGAAATCACCGTTACTGTTTCTATGGAACAACGAGCTTGAGAAAGAAGGGAGACCAGAGTTATGAGGAATAAGGTTATTGTACTCGGATGAAACTTAAATAGGAAAGAGAGAAATATTAAAAAAAAAATCAGAGTTCATGATCACAAAGCTTCCAGAACTCAATTGCTGATAGTTTGGATGGATTATTAGGCATCGTGACAACATGATCTATGGCGACATGGCGTTAGTTAAGACATTTATCTATAAAATCTACAAGTTCTAGAATTGATCAATTGATATAATTTTGATTGGCTTTTGTTATGATATTAATGCTTGAATATATTGTGATTTTCAGAATCGAAGAAATAGATTTACGAATTTGGGGACTCAATTAAATTTTACAGGGAGTTATTTTTTAGTTTGTAAAAGAAATAAGAAAAATGTTGGTGACTGAAAATAAATGTTATCTTAAACTGATTATTAGACTTTAAAAGTACATATTAGGGACAAAAATAACATGCTATATATGATTAACTTTCAGTCCCTAAAAGAGCATATTAACGACTGAAATCTCATGGTACTTGGGACTAATTCTAAGTCCTTAAAACATCTTATTTGAGACTGATTTAGTATGGAATCACGAACATATTGAAACGCATCACGGATAATATAAACATGTTTAGAGGACTGATATTTAGTCCCTAAATTTTTACATTAGGGACTCAAATATCATAGTATTTGAGACTGATTTACAGTCACTAAAGAAATGTATTGGGGACTGAAATGATGTGGTACCGGGGGATAAATTAAGGACTGAATTTTTATGTATCAAAGACTGACCGTTAGTCACTGTTATTATCATGCAATGGGGACTGATTTTTAGTTACTAAAACCACTATCTAGTACTAGGTATCAGAGACTAGCTGGGGACTGGCAAATCAGTCCCCGATGACCATCAAGGACTGATTTGGATGTATCAGAGACTAATTTTTCAGTCCCGAATACTCGTTTTTTTGTAGTGATTCCAGTCGAAACCGTCATCTTCGTTTGATGCAACCATAGCTTTTTCAGTGTTACTGCTATTTGGCTTCTCTTGAATTTCAACATGAGTCTTCTTCGGGAAAGGTTTGTACTGAAGTGACTTCTTGTAATACTCGTTGCCTCCTCTGAATGGACTTTGATTTCCCGTTGCTTCAGGATTTTTGCATTCTCTCTTGAAATGTCCAATTTGGCGACATCTGAAGCACGTTACTTTTTTCTTGACAAAACCTAGTTTGTTGCTCGAATTTCCGATATCTCGGCCTGTGAGAGCAAAGAACTTTGTGACCCTTCGAATAATAGAAGCTAAACACCACTTTATATCCATGAGCTCCAGTTCTTCTTCGTCCACCTGGTCATAGTCTTTGGCGGTCATCTCAGGATTCCCGATTTTCCCTGCTACAAGACTTTCATACGATTCTAGAACAGTGGCGAGAAGTGCCATGTGTTGCTTAGCAGTTTGCTCAGAAACAGCATTATTCAAACTAACAGCAATGTTACATTTGAATACATTCGAATCAGAATTTGTTTGTTGGTTCTGATTTGCTTGACTCTGATAAGATGAATTTGAACCAATACTTGAGAATGAAGACTGTGGACTCTCATCATATTGAGGATATGATTGATTCTGATTCTACTGCGAATTGTTTCAAGAATTCAAACTTGCATTGAATGCTGTCTGAATCTTTAGACTTGAATTGTTGTCTTGCGTTCCAGTTTTATAATACAGGCCAACATCTTGAACAACATTAGCGTTCTTTGACTTTGCAATCTTCAGGAGTTCCATTTCGTGACCTTCTAATTTGTCGATGAATGTTGACAACTTGAAGAATTCTCATTTTTCGCTTTCCTTCAGAACCATTAGGTAAGTAGTCCATTCTCCATCTGGTAGAGCGTCAGCAAGCTTGTCGATGTACTCTTGTTCCGTCTTCTTGAGACCGTGTCTTTGCATTTAGACTTTAAGATGACAAAAGCGTTAATAAATCTGCTTCATCGTCTCACCCTTCAGCATGTTGAAGATATCGAACTCTTTCATAATGAGAGCTTTCTTGCTCTTAATCATCTCCGCGCTTCCTTGATACCTCTTTTGAAGTGAGAGCCAGATATCTCTTGCAGTTGTGTATTCAGGTAGCAAGACGAGAATATCTTCTTTGACAGATTGTTGGATAAGACTGATCATCTTTTTCTCAGCAATGTATTCTTCTTTCTGTGTCGTGGAGTACTTGTATTTCTCCAGAACTTGCTGATGTTCATCCAACGGAACTATATAACCTCTCTCGATCGACACCCAGCCTAGGAATGCATGGCTTGAACCCAATATGTAAACTTCTCCTTCCATCCTTCATACTCGTCCATGCTCATTAGCTTTGGTGGCTTAACAGTCGTGCCCATCTCGTTGTCAAGATTGACTTGTTGAATCACGTTGGCATTTGATGAACTAGCTGTGGACATATAAGCTCTTTGAATATCATCCATTATGAATGACAAAACGTGTACACTGAAAATACTCAAAAACTTTTGAAAATGTTAGTTCTACTACAAGTTCGGTCGAATTTGTAGCTGAAATGAAGAATTCTTTGATTTTGTCACAAGTTCGGTCGAACTTGTGACTTCTGATTTGAAAAATCCTTCCTTGAACTTCGGTCGAACTTGCAGAATAAGATTTGATAACAGTCTTGTAAGTTCGGGCGAACTTATCTAGAATTTCCTTGATATTACCCAAGTTCGGTCGAACTTGATATAAAATCAATGAAAAACTTGTAACTTCGAGCGAACTAGACAAAGATTTCTTCAAAAACACCTCAAGTTCTAGCGAACTTGGTAAAAAATCACTGAAAAAGTGAGTTTTTATCACAAGTTCGGCAGAACTTGGTTAACAAGTTTGATGAACAGGTTTTTGCAAAACATGGTTTTTTCAAAATTTTGACATGAATTCGATTGATTTTGGTCTCCAATCTTTTAAGGGTTTATCTTTGTTGAATTTTACATGATATATTCAAAATTGAAAAGATTTTGACTGTGAATTCTTCATTTTTGATGAAAAAGTTAAGAAAAAAAGAAGAATGGAGATGAAATAGAAGTGTTCTTGTCTTGATACTATCAAACCAGGCTATTCTAGCTCTGATACCACTTGTAGGACCGATCCTCGATGCTAAGGAACCTAAATTTGATATCTAACGTCCATAATAGCGGAAATATTACGTCGTGTTTACCAATAGACAAGAATTAATCAGTTTAACATCAGTTTTATTGATCAAACATCAAGAGTACAAACTGACAGAGCTTCGCCTCCAAAATGCCAAAGTTTCAAATGAGAGAGGCAAGCTAGCTATTTATAGAGTTGCAAGTTCGCCCTAAGTAGACCTAAGTTTGCCTGAACTTGCCTTAGCAAGTTCGCCCGAACTTGACCTTTAGATGTCAATGATGAGCGAACTTGACTCAAACTTACATAAATATACTTTCAGCTAGCCTATTTAGCTCTATTCTATACAGACTCGATATAAGACTAAGACATAGACATTATGCACCAACAGCTATTCCACATAGGGGGTGGAACATGATCGTAACATTTTCCATGGCTTTTATCATTATTCTTACCTTCTTTGCTGTTTTCTTGTTTTGGAAAGATGTGATCGAGGACATACATGTTGGTAGAGTAACTGATTAACAATTTGTTAACTCTTTCTGTTTTAATTTTTGTTTTCTCCAGCTCACTTTTTAGCTCAGCAATTGTGTTAATGTGCAGATTAATCACCATATGTTTGTCCATCACAATTGCTTTGAGCATAGAAAGTGTTTTGTCATCTTCTTTGACAGTTTTCTCATACTGTCGAATGGTCCTGCTGAGTTTATCATAAGATTCTTTTATGGTGTTAGCTTATCATTATATGTTTTAAGTTTTTTAAAAGCTTTCTCTTTCTCATCACATTGCTCACATGCTTCGGCACATTTTAAACATGAGCTGACCAGTTCGACAGTTTGAGCTTTGATTATTTCATTTTCTGCTTTAACATTTTCTACCTGTTCTTCCACACTGAATACCTCTTTTGTATTGGCCATGAGTGCTTTGTTGGCAATGTCGGCTAAGCTCTCCAGTGTTACAGGTTTGGTTACATCAATCACCTCCATACTCTCTGTCTTGGTCTCCTTAGGACTTTCTTCTTTGTAATCAGAATCGAAGCTACCTTCAAAAGTTTTCAGAATTGTGTCAAATAAACAGGGTTTAGGAGTACCTCTGAGACATTCTTCTTCTTCCGTGGATGATCTGAAGTAGTCTACCAGAACCTTTCCATTTCTTCTTCTGTGACTTCTTCAGATGATTCAGGTTCTTCTATGATTTCAGCAACAAGTGCAAGACTTCCTTTCTTGGAAATGAAATTGTTCCAATTGAACCCTTCATCTTCTTGCGTGACCACAAGAGCTCTTTTGGGTTTGAAGGTCCATCTTCAATTTGTGCCATTCGTTTCTCTGGCTGTGGTCGATGATAAATCGCCTTTTTGTAATAATCATCCCCGAAAGGATTATAATTGCCTTTTACTTCTCGGTTTGGATATTCACGCTTGAAGTGCCCTTTCTCCCTGCATTTGAAGCATGTGACTTTGGATTTATCAAATCCTAATTTTCCGTCAAGGCCTCTCAAATCGCCTGTTCCTGTAATTTCCATAAAGCGCTGAGCTCTTCGAACTACTGATGCCAAGAACCACATAGTGTCTATCAATTCCATCTCTTCCGGATCAATTTGATCGTAATCTTCCTTGGTCATTTCCGGATTTCCGATTCTGCCAGCTACTAGACTTTCATAGGATTCCAGAATTGCTGCAAGTAGCTCCATGTGTTGCTTAGCAGTCTGCTCATTAAAGTCTTGAGCGTTCTGGAGGTTTACTGCGATGTTACATTGCAGGATTCTCTAGTTAGAATTGTATTGATTTTGATGATTGCTTTGTGGTTGATTGGAGCTCTGAGACGATTGTTGTCCTTGTTGATTGTTTGGATTGGAGGATGAAAACATTTGGAATCCACTTGATTGGTTGGAGGCTGGACTAGTATTTGAGTTAGAACTAAAGGTTGTTTGGATCTTGGGACTCTGAACATGAGTGTTTGGGTTCCTTTGTAGTTTAGATTCACGTCCTGTTGTGAGTTTGATTTCTTGCCTTTTGCCATTTTCTGCATCTCTAGCTCATGCCCTTCCAGTTTTTCTGTGAATCTTGGTAAGCTTAGACTGTCATACTCTGCCCCATTCTTTAGAATAGTTGGATATGTTGACCATTCCCCTTCAGGCAAAGAATCTGCTAGCTTGTCGACTAGCTCTTCATTTGTTTTGACAATTCCCATACGCTTTATTTGTACTACCAAATGGCAATATCTTTCTATGAGTTGCTTCATCTTTTCACCCGGAAGAACATTGAACACTTCAAATTCTTTGTTCAGTAATGGCTTCTTTCCTTTTCTGACCTGAGTACTTCCATGCGCTCTTAATCGTAAAGCTAGCCACAGGGACTGAGCATCGTCTTCATGCTGTAAGAGAACCAAGATATCCTCCTTTATGGCTTGCTGGACGAGATTCATCATCTTCTTTTCATTAACGTATTTGTCTCATTCTTCTTCGGTCAAACGAGCTAACGTTTTCTCAATACCAAGTTCATTAAGAGGCACTTGGTATTTGTTCTCGAGAGCAAACCAGCAATTTAAGTTTGTTGCTTGAACCCAGTTCGTGAATCGTTCACTCCAACTCTAGTAATCTTCGATGTTCACGAGTTTTGGAGGCTTTGTAGTGGTTCCCATTTCATTTTCTAGATTCATGTTCTGAGCTGCGACGGAAGCTGTAACTGCTTGTGTGGCAAATGCGTTGTGAAATTCTTCTTCACCTGACATCTTAAAAATACTTATGATAGAAAACGGATTCGAACTGGTTAACCTGAAACTAACTGAAAATTAGAAAGAAACTGAAATAATGCCCTGGATTTTCATGCGAAAATTGTATCCTTTGTCAGTTCAAACTTTTCAGAAGTTAATTTCCTGATTTTCGTACGAAAATTAGTGTTTCGTCGAAAATTCTTGTCTGCTTCAAACACTTGTTCACAATTTCACGTTTTTGGCAATTTCAAGCATGATTTTGATGGATTTTAGGTTCGTATGTTTCATTGAACTGTTTAGAGTTCATTTTAACATGTTATACTAATAACCTAGTCCAAATTGTCCATGAAATCCTTCAGATCTAGATTAAGTTCCAAGAAAGAGTAGAAGAAGAGTTTCCAATGGTTGAATCTTGAACTTTGAAGGTTGAATCCAGCTGAAACTTGGTTGTTTGTTCACAAATCAGACCTCAAGAATGATACCACTTTTGAATGCTAGGATCAGACCCAACTTGTGAGCTTCTAGTCAGATTTGCTCAGCTAACAGAGGCGGAATTCATTGTTAGCTGATTGAACAAACAAAGAACAAGCGTGATGATTACTGTTTAACCATCTGTATCTTGTATTGATTAACTTTGTAAAGATTACAAACTCGAGCAGGGCTTCACCTCTGATCACCAAAAACAGCATGCTAGACAAACATCCTAAGTCACCTATTTATAGGCAAGACTTGACAGCAACTAGGAACTTAGGACCTGAGATTTTCGTACGAAAATCCTTACAAATTTTTGTGCGAAAGTTCTGCTATCTACACAAAACTTTCAAAACAAAACTATTGATGCTGCGAAACCCTATCTATACAATAGAGTCATCCTAGACGTAGGCAATAGACATATGTGCACCAACAAATTCTATGGCACAGAAAAATAGGTCACATTCACCTGAGGAAGATGAATTTTTTGGTGCACAATGACTTAGTGGAAGTGGTAAATCTAAAAAGATTTCATCTGTCAGATGATTGTCTTAGCTGCAAAAAGTGGAAGCAGCATAAGAAGTCACATTCCAGAAAGCTTCTTAATTCTATCAAGCTTCCACTGGAAAGGTTACACATGGATCTCTTCGCACCAGTTAATGTTAAAATTATTACTAGAGATCTTTACTGCCTTGTCATCACCGATGACTATTCAAGGTTCTCATGGGTTTTCTTTCAAGAAAGCAAGAATGAAACGTTTGAAAATTTAATGATCTTGTTTCGGAAGATTGAAAATCTTTACCATTTGCCTATCAAGAGAATCAGAAGCGACAATGGTACTGAGTTTAAGAACAATAAGATGCTCGAATTCTGCAATGCTAAGGGTCTTCATCATGAGTTCAGTGCCCCCTATACTCCTCAACAAAATGGAGTAGCTGAACGAAAGAACAGAACGTTGATTGAAACTGCACGCACGATGCTTGCTGATTCAAAACTGCGTATTAGCTTCTGGAGTGAAGTCGTCGCGTCTGCATGTTACACCCTTAACCGTGTAATAACTGTCAAGCCACATAAAAAGACATGCTTCGAACTTCTTAACCAGCGAAAACCTAATATGAAGTTCTTGGAACCTTTTGGATCACCGTGTACTGTATTGGACCCGGAAGGAAAATTTGGTGCAAGATCTTCGGAAGGATTCTTCGTAGGGTATGCAAGTCCGCAAAAGAGAGTCTATCTTCCAAGCATGAATCAGGTTATCATTTCTCAACATGTTGAATGCCAAAGATACTCTACACCTATGCAAAAACTAGGAGATCCTTGGCTGTTCAACTACGAAGGGTTGTGGAAATCATTTGACCTACCAGAAGAACCATTAGAGGAAGAACATCTCTTGTTATATCAACAGCATCAGATATCTAACCAAGATCAAGTTACATGACCATTGGTGATTTCTCCACCAGCAACAACATCCTCTGAAGCAGGTCCAAGCAACACTTAGCCAGAACCGGTAGTCGCACCAATTCAGAATATTGAAGAGCCATTTTCCGATCAACCAGCTAATGCAGAACCTAAAAGAAATCCTACCTTTTTGATGGGGGATCCAGTTCCGATGAAGGATCCGAAAAGATTACAAGTTATCTTAACAATCAGGCTGCCAAAACCAGTGCTAGAAATGAGGCTACTTCTTCAGAACAAGTTGCTGATCAGGATATAAAAAATTTGGAAAGCATACTAAATGTTCCAGGCAAAGTAATGCCGAGATCAGTCTCCTACCATCCAACAGATAACATCGTTGGAGAACTACAAGCTGGCGTGAAAACGCGAAATCAGATCAATAAGGATCTAAGTTGCTTTTATTCTAAAGTTGCTCCACTCCAAACTAGATTTTCTCATAGTTGTTTTGTTTCTCAGGTTGAACCAAGTAACTACAGAGATGCTCTTAAAGATGAAAGTTGGGTGGAAGCAATCCAGGAGGAATTGTTGCAGTTCCAGAAACTTGGAGTCTGGGAACTTGTTGATCTACCGCCAAACCAGAAAACGATAAACAATCGATGGCTTTTCAAGTGCAAAAGAGATGATAGAGGAGTAGTTGTGCACAACAAAGCTCGGCTCGTGGTTCAAGGTTTTCATCAGCAGGAAGGGATAGATTACAATGAAGTCTATGCCCCAGTTGCTCGTCTTGAAACTATCCGCATTTTCCTGGCATTCGCCTCATGGAAAGGTTTTAAAGTTTACCAATTGGATGTGAAGTCTGCTTTCCTATACGGTAAGGTAAAAGAGGAGGTATACGTCGGCCAACCACCGGGGGTTTTCGATCTGATACACAAGGATAAGGTCTACCTACTGAACAAAGCATTGTATGGTTTACACCAGGCCCCGAGAGCCTGGTACGAGATACTTTCCAAACATCTTCTAGCTAACCGCTTCTCTAGAGGAACAGTAGACAGTACCCTCTTTACCAAGGAAGTGGATGGACATCTGATTATTGTGCAAATCTATGTGCACGATATCATCTTTGCATCGACAAATGAACAGCTGTGTAAGGACTTTGAGAAAGTCATGAAAGAAAAATTTGAAATGAGTTCTATGGGAGAGATGAAATTCTTTTTCGTGCTTCAGGTTGAACAACTGCCAGACTGTATTTTCATTCACCAGACGAAGTATGTTCATGATGTGTTGGAGAGATTTGACATGGCAGGAACTAAACCCGCATCTACCCCTTTAGCCACAAACCACGGCATTTGTCCTGACGAACATCGCTCCATGATCGGATCCTTGATGTATCTCACAGCTTCCAGACAGGTATCATGTACCCGACATGCCTTTGCGCCAGATATCAGTCAAACCCAAAGGACCTACATCTGTTGATCGTCAAAAGAATCATGTGCTACCTGAAAGGATGTCCAAGCACCGGCTTGTGGTATCCACGACATGACGATTTCTATCTCACGGGTTACTCTGACTCTGATTTTTGTTGCTGCAAACTGAATGCTAGATCTACAACGGCTGGCTGCCAGCTCTTCGGAACTCGTTTGGTAACGTGGCAATGCA
The DNA here is from genome assembly GCA_947069175.1 of Scalesia atractyloides. Taxonomy (NCBI): domain Eukaryota; kingdom Viridiplantae; phylum Streptophyta; class Magnoliopsida; order Asterales; family Asteraceae; genus Scalesia; species Scalesia atractyloides. The sequence goes on from CAMTDV010000030.1 coordinate 40,202,926, forward strand.
AGAAACAGACCGCAGTCATTCTCTCTACTTGTGAAGCTGAATACGTTTCAGCCTCCAGTTTTTGTTCCCAAATTTTGTGGATACAACAACAGATGAGAGACTTCGGTCTACAATTTCTCTATACGCCCATATATGTAGATAACAAGGCGGCTATTGATATCACAGTCAATCCTTGTCAACACTCACGCACTAAACATATTGAGATTCGATACCACTTTATCCGTGATTGTCACGAGAAAAGGTTGGTACGAATTGAGAAAACCCACACTGATGACCAAGAAGCAGATTTTTACACCAAAGCTTTTGACAGAGCAAGATTTTGAAATCTTTCAAAATTAATGGTTTAAAGAATCTGACATCAGGGATGTTTATGAGGTTGAATTTGAGGATGACGATGACATGATGTGATCCTCATCGGTATGTCACATATTTTTCTGTAAATATCTTTCATGCTTTATTAAAAACAAAAATCCAAAAATATGTTTTTGATTTTAGGGGGAGAAAAAGTTGTGGAAAATACAAAAACATTGAAAATTTTGAAAAATTCAAAAAAAGAAAAATCTTGAAAAAATACAAAAACATTAAAAAAATCAAAAAGAGTTTTGTGTATAAGAGGAGATGATAGTATATCAGTGGACATTAAACAGGTCTTTCTAAGGATGTGATAGTAGGCTTCGCACGTTCAGTAAACTGCTTCCGGGATATAAACCTAAAAAGATAAATTGGTAAATCTGTGGCTTAATATCTCTCGGATATATGGACTTGGTACTCCAAAATTTCGTTTGAGAGAATGCCAGATTCTGAGATACTGGGTCTTTATATTTAGTTGATATCTGGGGTATTATACGAGTTATTCTGATTTTGCGTCGACAATGGCCTAGAACTTGTATAATATTTTCGCATTATTCACCCCAAAGCTGCATAAAAATGAAGAAAATGTCATAATAAGATACGACATTCTGCAGTACAAAAATTAAAAGATTCCCAAGAGGAACACCACCTAAAGTCGAGCCTTCATCTCTTTCTCTGTATGTCTCAAGGTTTCGCAATTCACCCCCTTACAGATATCAGTTAGATATATTCACCTGTGAGATGAAATCTAGGGAATCTCGATGCGGGAGTATATTCTGAGGTGGGAAACACAGATTAGGCCATGTTGATAAAAGTTACCTAACGTATCTTGAAGCAGTTGAGAAACGTGTAGAGGTTTAAGTGGATCAGTATACTTACAATCTAAAGAAAATTTGTTTAAAAAACTTAAAGTTTTATCTAGAGCAACGGTACTAGTATTGTGTCTCAATAAAATGATATGATCCTGTAACACAAACTCGCAAAAATATGTCTGTAAATATGTGTGTACATATTAACTTTAAAGTATCTTCGGGTTTAGAAATATTCAAAAAATTCAAAAAGATTTTCTATTCTACTTTAGTTTTAACTACCGGTGATGGAAAACAGATCTTCAAATTCGAAAGAGAAAGAATGCTGAAAGAAAGCTAAGAAACCATGGGCTGGGAGCTAATCTGAAAACAAAGTTTGGTTTGAAACGTTTAAAAGTTCATTAATTTGAAACTTAAAATCAAAGGAAAATGTCAGTTTTGGTCAAAAACGCGGTTAACCAAGGTCATTAACTTGGACTTGGTAGCCAAATCAGTTAAACAAGGTCATTAACTTGGACTTGGTCAACTGAGTGGACGTTTAAAACTGAAATCACAACGAAAAAGGTAGAAAACTGGTGAGATTAGAGAATTTTTGCACGAAAATTTTACTTAAAAATTTCCGCATGAAAATTTCAGATGAAATTTCTGCACGAAAATGGTCGGTTATATATATAGTTTTCATGCAAAAATTCTCATAAGTTCCTCTTTGTCAACACAAGTTCTCTCTGGGCGATCGAGAAATACTCATCCTACTCACATTCTTTCACGTTTATCACATTAGGGAAGTTGATTAGCACACCTCTCATAATGGTGAAGGTGTACCAATGAAAATGAACCATAATTTTAAGTTATTTGGACCGAAATGGACATAACACGTAGTTCTAGGATAAACTAGCTGGTAAAACTTAAAATTGAAATCACCAATGTTAAAATCGGCCTCTTTAACCTAGGATTACCGGTTCAATTTCATAAAAATCACAAGTTTTCGTATCGGTTCAAGTTTGAATTAACTTGTGGACAATGAACATTTTCGCACGAAAATATCAAAGATTTTCGCACGAAAATTGCTTTTATAACTATTCTATTCTTTATTGAAATTGTCGTACGAAAATTGACTTAAAGAAAATCCAAAGGATTTTTCGCACGAAATTTCTGGTGGTTTTTGTGTTGGAAATTTTTTTCTAACTTTTGCGAGTCTCTCTGTTCCAAAAGAAATTTCACACGAGTTTCATCCTATGCACAACTCATGTTGTCTTATTGACAAGGAGGTGTCGGAATTTGCTCCATTCTCACAGTACTTCGATTTTATGGAACGACTACCTATATTTCATGCTCTCACACATATGCATGATGTATATGCTTCACACATTGATCGTTCTGGAATGTAGCAGAGTTACAACCAGAACCCAGGGCTATCAAGTCAGCAGTGAGAATTGGGAATGATGATGTTGAAGTATCTATTACGGAAGATCTTATACGAAAAGTTTTGCAGTTAAAAGACAACAGTAGAGATCCTACAGGGTTTACGTCAAGGATGGTCAAAAGATATTTCTTTCGTATGGGGTATAATGGCTACGTAAATTCAGCACCATACAAGATCAACATACTAGGTCTACCCTACAGATTTAGCTCACTGTGTTACTTGCTCCTTGAGTCATAGAAAAGGGGCATGGGACGATTTGGTTGATTATCATTTGTGCATGATGGTGGCACTCATTCCGAACAAGCCATACAACTTCAGCAAGTTGATCTTTTAGCAGATGGTCATGAATTTGGGAAAGGGTCGATTTTTGTAGTATCCCAGATTCATTCAGATGATTCTCGACCACTTACACCCTAATCTGGAAAAGAAGAAAGATGATCTGCTTGAATTAGATGTCACACCCCGACCACGTAAAACAATAAACCGTGGCGGAAACGTCGGGGATGTTGTAACAGAATTATTGTTTCACAACTATGGCATAATAAGTTATGTTTCATTAGTAAATATTGTTTACATTATCTTGGATAAAACAGAAATACAACAAAAGTTAAGCTGTTATTCTGGATTTTATAGTCACTAAGGCCCAGTCCGCCCTAATTGTAGCTAGCTTGACATCAAACATTTGCACCTGAAACATATGTGAAAATAAAGTCAGCAAAGAAATGCCGGCGAGTACATAGGTTTTGTTTTGATGCTTCATAGCTTTGATTATTATAAGAAAATTTTAAAGTAATACAAAAGTCGCCATGAACCATAGAAAACTTTCTTTTATGAAACCATATGAGAAGTCAATATGATATAAAAGAAACAATATATGGTTAAAATGATAACCAAAAGTAAGTTTTATCTTGTGTAAAATGTCATGTCTTGTATTTTGTTAAAAATGATTTAGATAACGCCACGATATGTAAGATAATAAAAGCACTTATATATAGGAAGTACCATCGGTGTATCCATCATGCTTTTATCACATTATATACTTCACGTTATTTAAATCACTCACCGTAAACCCATAATCATGTACATAAATGTTGAGTAAACCAACGTGGAGTAAACAATGTCATGTAAATCAATGTCGAGTAAACCAATGTCGAGTAAAATCATGTAAACCAATGTCGAGTAAACCAATGTCGAGTGAACAATGTCGAGTTTTATAAACCATTTGTTTTTATTGTTAAAACATATATTATGGATTGTTGGCGAATACATCCAAGCCTTGTTGACTGTCGGATAAACCCCTATCTAGTCAAGGGTTTATCAATGTTAATCAGATTCTGTCATTCCCTAGGGTCGCTTCCAAACATACCAGGAAGTGGGAACGGGATTGTCAATCCTATGGTACCATTACATACTACCGGTCGGCGTGATCAATGTTAATGAATGTATCATTGTCGAGTTCAACGCACCAAAACGTCAATAACAATGTAAGCATGTCTTGAAATTGTCTTGAAAATCATGTACTAGTATGCACGGTCAACATACATAGCAAAAATGTCTTTGGAAATAAATGTACAAGATATGATAAGTCAACATATGAAGCAAAATGCAAATGGAAATCATGTAGTATATGTATTATGTAATCAAAGCATGTATAATGTCATGAGAACATGAAAGTAGTCATAGGCACAATATGTTTCACCCCAAAATATATGAGAATGTAAAAGAGGGGACTATGTACTCACATTGGTTGCAAAGTATCCTTGTTCAAGAAGATAAACCAAGATTAAGAGCTCGCGAAAGCAAGCGTGTCCTATAAATGGGTAACTAAATAAATATCGGAACTTGAAATCGGAGGATTAGGATAGAATGAGACTATATAAACCAAATGAGTGTTGGAACTCATATGTTATGGTTTAATAAGTTTACATTATGAGTTGCAAATATTTTTTAAGTGCTTTTGACCCGTTATGACCCGTTAAGGTAGTTTAAGCTGCTTTAACGCGTCATTTACGTAACTAGCATTCAGATGGTTAGATATGTGTTATGATAAGTTTTGAATGCTTAAACATGGTTAAATTGTTATTTGATCAGATTAAAATGTCAAAATTTGTGTTAAATATGTTTTTAATTGATTTTCTTGTGAAAAGGGCATTTTGGTCATTTTTAAGGGATATTACCATTGATTAACATAACACTATCCGAAAGACATGACCATAAGATATAATCTCAGAGGGTTATTCCCTATATATTTATGGTCATAAATATGTATTTAGTCGGGTCTAAAAATCAACTAAACGGGTCAGATTCAAAAGTCAAAGTGGTGGTCAAACTGCTTGATTTTTTACTCTAAACGAGCACTATAACAAGAGTGACGAATTTGACATACCTTGACATGTCTTAATAAGTTTATAAAAGTATTTTGGCATCAAAACAACCTATTTTGTTACCTGAAAATAGATCCGTTGCAAAATGCGCAAAAAAATCGCATTTTGACCAAAACTTTTACTTGCCAAAATAACTAGAAATGGTGGGAATCAGTAGGCATGATTTTTAGAGATCATATCCACCTTGATTACCATCATATTGCAAGATTCAATTGAGCTTTATCTTGATCAATTCGTGATCAAAACTAAAAGTCAAAAAGAAGTCAAACTGTTTGATTTTTAGTCAAATTAAGCTATAATAATTGAACATAGCAAAACTCAAACACCAAGGAATGATTCAAGAACCAGAGAATAGCTCCAAGGAGGTTGCAAATTTGGATTCGTGGCAGGTTATAGCAAGAACAATGGTTGTAGGAGTTCAAATGTAAAGAAACTACGGTATTTATAGATTTCTTGATGTTGTAGGTGATTAACAAGTGTCCCATGACTCACCCACAAGTTTGATTAGTGTCCCATAGGTGTCAAGGCAGAATTAAGGGTGGCAAAGTCGAATCATGATTCACCAAGTGAGAAACCCAGCTGCTGCCACGATTCTGGTTAGCTAGGCGCCCCATGCGGACCGTATGGGGCTCTCCATGCGGTCCGTATGGCCCCTAGCCGGTCAGCAAGTTTCAATTTTGGCAGAACTGGCCCCTTCACTTGCTTCGTCGTGTTTCGGGCACTTCCAACACCAGTTAACCTGATTTTTAAGCTCCATAAGGACAACAAAGTATAGGGAACCTGAAATATGTCCAAAAATGTTCTAGAGGTAGGTTCGTTTGGTCATACGGTCGCGGTTTTCTGTTAATTACGACGAAAATCGTGGTGAACGCGTGTATGACCGTTAATGCGTAAGGAACGACATTTTTGCATTCCAATCACTAAAATATGATATTTTAATGTTTAGAAAAAAATTGGATGTTCGTACATGTTCCGGATAGCGATTTCGCAAAAAGGCACAGTTTTGCAAAATTTGCAAAATGGCCCATGAAGTTACAAAAGTGTGTTTTTGCCATACCGAAGCCCTCGAAACGTATCTCTAAGTTATATAAAGGGTATTTAAGGTATGTTAAGCTTGTATAAATGTCTTGGAGTGTACGTCGCTATGAGAATAGACATACTTTCGTAGTTTGTCGTAAATAGTCCCTGTGATCGAATAAGCTTGTTTTTGACATCCCAAACCCTTCAAAACTTAGTTCTAAGTTATATAAAGGATATTTAGGGTATGTTTAGCTTATGTCACTATTCCGGACTATGTGTTGCGTTTAACTGGTTTTTTTTTGCGATTACACTTCCAGAAAAGGTTTGAAAGGTCAAAATCAAACAAATATTGAAAATGCACAAAAGTCACATGTAAATACACAAATTGTAAACAACATAAAGTTGCAATCATCAAATTGTTTGGAAGTCGTTACATGATTGAATTACACAGATGTCACAGTCTCCCCTACTTTAGGAAATTTCGTCCTGAAATTTAATTAGAGGAAACTTGCGAGAAAAGATGTGGATACTTTGCCTTCATTTGATCCTCTCGTTCCCAAGTAAACTCTGGGCCACGTTTGGATTCCCAGCGAACTTTGAATATATCGGTATACGTCTGCGCTTTAGCTTCTTGACTTCATGATCCAATATTTCCACTGGTTTCTCAACAAAATGCATCGTGTTATCAATACAATTTTCATCAAGAGGGATGTGGAGGTTTTCATCAGCCAAACATTTCTTTAAATTGGACACGTGGAAGGTTGGGTGAACATTTCCAAGCACAGGAGGTAGCTCAAGTTTGTAGGCAACTTTTCCGATTCTCTCGACGATCTTAAATGGTCCAACATATCGTGGCGCAAGTTTTCCTTTCTTCCCGAATCTAGTCACTCCCTTTCAAGGGGATACCTTGAGTACGACGTGATCACCGACTTGGAATTCAAAAGGCTTGCGTCGTTTATCCGCATAACTCTTTTGACGGCTTCTAGCTGTCAGAAGGTTTTCGTGAATATTCTTGACTTTGTCCGTCGTGTCATGAATAAGTTTAGGACCAGTGAATCGAGATTCACCAATCTCATTCCAACAGATAGGTGAATGACATTTTCGACCATAAAGAGCTTTAAAAGGTGCCATATCAATGCTGGAGTGATAACTTTTGTTGTAAGAGAACTCGATCAAAGGTAGATGCGAATCCCAACTACCACCAAAGTCAATCACACAGGATCTTAGCATATCCTCCAATGTTTGGATTGTCCTTTCAGATTGTCCATCCGTTTGAGGATGATAAGCAGTGCTCAAGTTAAGCTTGGATCCCATGGTAGACTGTATGGTTCTCAAAAAATGAGATGTGAATCGAGCATCACGATCAGATATGATATCCAAAGGGACACCATGACGAGATACTATTTCATCCACATAGATCTTAGCAAGTTTGTCAGCAGAGAAGTCTTCACGAATGGCTATAAAACGTGCTGACTTTGTTAGACGATCAACAACTACCCAAATGGCATCGTGACCTCTAGAAGTGCGCGGCAATTTGGTAATGAGATCCATAGCAATGTTTTCCTAGTTTGGTTCTTGGTTTTGCAAGTAAAGGCTCAAATGTTAATGACACAAAACTTCTATCAGCACCCGAATCAAATAGTATAAAAGTAGGATGGTTGTTAACAAAGAACGTACCGTTCACCACCTTGTTATCTGCCCGTGCCTTGTTCGCATTAATATTGAAAACTCGTCCACGAGCCTGATTCACATTTGCTAATCTCGGGCAATTGTTACGGTAGTGGGTGAGATCCCCACAGTTGTAGCAAGATCCTTGTGGGTAATGAGGTCGTGCAGGATTGGCTGGCTGCTGAACAGGGTTACGAGCACACTTATTGGGGTTGGGAGGAGTACGACAAACATTGGCCAGATCTCCCACAGTTTGAGCAAATACGACATGGAAGATGAGGCTGGTGATGACTATTGCAATGTTGCATAGAGGTGCAGTGTTGACGTATTGTTTCTTGGCAGGAGGCTGGTTAGGAGTAGCTTGATTGGGCTGTGTAGTGACTGCAAAATTCTTAGAAGCCTTGCGCTTCCTAGACTTCTTCGAACCTTCGAATTTCTTACCCTTTTGTTTCTCAGACTTGTCAGACGATTTCTTGTCACCCTTACGATGGAGCTTACCCTTTTTGATTTGGGATTCAGTTAGTGTTGAAGATAGCTCAATGGCTTGCCTGACAGTAGTGGGGTTGCTGCCGGTGACAATATCCTGAACCAGGTCAGGAAGACCATCTATGTATTCCTCGATTGCCTTATCCAAAGGCATCACCATCTCATGATATAACAAACTCAACTTCTCATACCTGTCAGTATACTCACGGTGCTCACCACTGTCTTGCTTCAGATCAGGAAACTCATTTTCAAGTGCCCTCTTTTCATGACGGGGGCAGAACTCTTTCATCATCAAAGCCCTGAGTTCCTCCAAAGTCTGACCCATAGCAACATCAGCACCCCTATCTCTCATCACTCCGTTCCACCACGTGAGTGTGACATCCCGGCTTTTCGGATAACTTAAACGCACTACTTCACGGTTATTAACTCAGAGACTTGAATTCGCACGCTCGAAATAGTTACGATAATTTAGTGAACTTGTCAAACTAATTACGTGCTATGTGTATAAACGTTTATAAGTTGGTGCGTTATTAGGTGATATCCGAGTTCGTGTTTTATGTTAGTTATAAAGTATAGACGTACGAAATAAACAAATGAATCGAATCGAGCCGCGACACGAGCCAACTTCACTTCCTTGCGACTCAAATAGTTAATCTAAACTTGAGGACCAAGTTTTTAACCCAAACCGACCCACCCAAACCCCCTCGGCCGCGAATGAACCCAAACCGTAAACCCTCCCTTGTTTCTTCTACTCTTTGCGCTATATATACACACACATGCATAAGCCTTCTTCACAAAAACAAAACACAAAACCCTAGTGGAGAAATCAGCCGACGGCAGCCTTCCTTTCAGTCTCTCGACCGCAAACAGCTTGTTACAACTTCATCTTGATCGCGGCAGTCCCCTCACCGTTCTTCTCTTCTCGGTCGCAAGTCCTCGCCAACATCCGATTCAATCCCATCTAGTTCTCGGCTCTTGTCCAAGTCTCGGCTCATTGATCTCGTTATTAAAGGTTAGGATTATCATGGTTTGCTAGATCATATTCGGATTATATGTTTGAATGTAGTGTTATGTTAGCCGATTTGTTGATGATGTTTGTTCGAAATCTGGAAACATAGGCTGTGTTTTGTTGATAAAAACTAGAGATTATGATTAGGGTTTGCATGGATATGATATATATATTGATATATGATTGGAAAATCTGTTCTTGATCGCATATGCTCAATATATTAACGGGTTATGCGAGTTAGTTGTGATAAAGTGCTGAAACAGGTTGCTGAATGATGGTTACAGCCGACTTCAACTGGCTGTAACTCGGTCATTAGTTGTCGAAAAACGGATTTTCTGAAGTCTAAAACGTAGAGTTTTGAATAACGAATCTAATGGCGCTGGATTCATATTTTTCTGAAGTCGTTTGATATTTTTAAGTGGCCAGTTAAGCTCAGTAACTAAAGCTGTGAAAATCCTGAAATTTTGTTAGTTGTTTATCGAGTTGGATTTAATAATCTGTAGGGAGTCGAATCATGAAATTTGTACAGCAACTAGGTATGGAAATGTCCGGGCAACTCCCACTGGAATTTTGTTAATTGGACGAACAATGTTTTTTAAATAAATTCTTCCGTGGACTGCAGTCAGAAAGTGATAAATCTGACTGCAGCCTAGTATATTAATATTTATGGATAATTGATAAAGTATTAGGACTTGAAAATTTTATATAAATTTGTACAGTATAGTTGTCACCTGCTGTAAAATAATTGGAATTTTTGGAATGTTGGAACTATTATATAAAAATCCTAGAAAACAGCAGAATTATGAGTATGTAAGCTGAAACTGGATAACTTGTGAATGTGTGCACCAAAGTGTTGCATGGATTGGATTATGTTCATGATAAATTGTTTTGATTACTATGTTCACATGAGGATACTTGCATGCATGTTTGAGTGTTAGGAATTTTGATTGTGTGTATCACTTTGTGCGTAAATTATGTGTAGAATTTGTATTAGTGTGTTCACACACTGACTTGGAATCAATTGGTTTATTAGGACGCAATTAGCGGTCCCATCATTTGCAACTTCTGTGTTACACTAACCGAGCAACTAAAAGTGAGTTCACGGCCCCTAACTTTATCCGGTTTTTAAACAACAGGGGGAGAAACATGTATACACTCTTCAACTCAATCTCTTTACGTTATATGAAATCAACGTCACATAACTATTCGGTAACTAAGTTGATGTTAATGTAACGTTATGGTCACTAAGCAGCTATATCACATAAGTCCTCGACAATCTCTCGGATCGTTAGTATTGGGTTTAAATAGCGGGGAAATTATAAGTAGTACTACTGGGCCCGACAAGCCCCATCCGAGCTAGTCGCGCTAGCCGACCGGGTATGGTCAACGGTGTGAATAATTTGGCCTAACTTCGCCATGGTCAGTGATAGGCCTGGCAACACGGAGGCACAACAGTCAGCTTCGATCGCGAAAACTTACGTGACATAACTTTAGGCTAGCTACCTATATATGTTAACATTGAACTTAATTACGAATCAACTATATTATCCCGGGTTGGGGATAATGGAAACAACAACTATATTATCCCGGGTTAGGGATAATGGAAACAACAACTTTATTATTCCGGGTTTGGAATAATGGAACCAACATCATTATTATTCCGGTTAAGGAATAATGGAACTATCGGTATTATTCCGGGTTGGGAATAATGGAACTAAATCGTTATCCCGGGTTAGGGATAACGGGGGAAACAAACGAATTTATGAAAACCTGTGAACTCACTCATCTTTAATGTTGACACTTGTTTCTTTACATGTTTCTCAGGACGCTAGGAGCTCTAGGTGCACCCACTTGCATTGATCAAGACATTTTTTTATCGAGTCTCATTTACAAACATTGTTTTGGGTTTTTCTTTGGTTTGGCGTTTATGTTGGCGCCCGTTCCTTTACTTTACTTTATGCTTCCGCTCAACTTTAAAAACTAATGCTTCCGCTAAACATTGGTAACTAATTAAGACAATATAAAATCTACGACAAATGATTTTTGAAAACGTATTATCAAATCATATAGAGTCGTTCGACGTACTAGTGTTTCAGATTCTGGTTTGTTCACACGCCTCGCGGTAAAACTCCGCAAGTGGAAATTGAGGGTGTGACAGATTGGTATCAGAGCCACTAGCTATAGAGAACCAGGTTTGCATTAGAAGTAGACCTAAACTATAGCTGAATACACGACACTAGACGTAGTTTGGCACCAAACTGTTATATCTTGTTATGTGATGTACCACAACTATGTTATGAAGAATATGAATGCATAGTAAGAAATGAATGCAACTCGTAACTAACTACACAACCTAACAGGCAATGTCATCATCATCATCCGACAAACTTACGCCACCAAGAGCGCCAGGAAAGGCACCTATGTGGAACCCTTACCATCTTATGGCGTGGAGACACGCTCAGCTGCGAGGAAAAGGCTCGCTCTGGGGGAGGAGTCGTCATCACGCCCAACCATCGCTGTACCGGTTGAACCGGTTAACTCGGTAGAAGTAGGGAATGACCTACTTAGAAATATGATACAGAAACAACAAGAACAATTAGAAAGAATGCAGGAAACCATCCTAGCACAGGGATGGATGATCCGACAACTGACAGGTAAAACTGGCTCGCTCGAGGAAGAGCAACATACGAGTAAGATAGCTCGTAACACTTTAGCCAGAGATCTGCGTGCTGAGCAGATAAGAGCCGACTGGCTCGAAGACAGAGTCCTGGAATCTAGTTGGAGAATTCAGGAGCTAGAGCAAAATCAAGCACCTGCACCAGCACCGGCCCCTCCAGTGCCGGTAGAGGAGGATCCGGAAGAGGATCCAGAAAAGGATCCTGAAGAGGATCTTGAGGAGGATCCAGCTGTAGAAGCTGGAAATGCCACGCAGGATGACGGCAACGATAGTGATTTGGGGGATGGAGACGTAGACGACTAACACGTCTCGCTTATTTTATTTACTTTCCTTCAGTCTATTTATTTTCCCACTTATGTTCAAACTTGAAACTTTATAGTAAACTAATACGTTTGGTTGGCACTTTGTAAGACGTTGAAACTTTATTTAATCAAGTACTTCTTTTGACTATTTAATATATTTGAGCTGACATAACTTGAGAATTATTAAAGTACGAAGTAGGATAACTATATTGGATATATAAACTTATCGGGGTGTGCTTATGTTGTTTTTCGAAGATCTAAATGGCAACTGGACGACGTGGAAACCTTAACATGACGCCCGAAGAACTAGCTGCAATGATTCAAGAGCACGTGAACGCAGCTCTAGCGGGTGTTCAGAACCAACCGGCAGGTAACCATTATTAAATTTTCAGGAGAAAATCTAATAGTTGGGCTGTAGAATTCCTCGCTGACTACCTGTCCTCTGTCAGCAGGAGGGGGTTTTAACCCCTACAAGATGTTCCTCGACGCGAAACCAAGCAAATTCTCGGGGGCAGAAGGACCCATAGGACTGGTCCGCTGGATCGAAAAATCTGAATCAGTATTTGAAATGTGCAACTGTCTGGAGGCCAACAAGGTCAAGTATGCAACCTCAACACTGGAAGATGGGGCACTAACTTGGTGGAATGCACAAGTCCAAACGCGTGGACTTATTGCTGCAAATCCAATGGCCTGGGCCGAGTTCAAGGCCCTAATCGAAGAAGAGTACTGTCCGCGAGACAGAGTGCAACAGTTGGAGCAAACCTTATGGAACCACAAGATGCTGGGATCTGAAATCGAAGCATACACAGCAAAACATCATGACTTGGTATTTCTATGTCCCGATCTGGCCAACACTGTGGAGAAACGACTCGAGTTCTACCTTGGGGGTCTGGTTCCGGAGATTCAGGGTATGGTAATGGCTAGTAACCCTGCAACGGAGCATCAAGCAATCAGGTTGGCGCACAAACTCACCGATAAGGCGGTGGAACAAAAGAAGTTGCCAGCTCGGGGTACAACTGAAGTTGCCCCTGATAATAAAAGAAAGTTTGAAGACTCGTCTTTTCGACAGTCTTCGTCATCCCAGCCACAACAGGGGAACCAGAAACGGTTCAATCATTACAACAGCCACCGGGGTCACCAAAATCAGCCCGCCAACAACAACAACAACAACCAGACACAAGCGGCTATGTAGGTCGAAAGCCGCAGTGCCCCCGCTGTAATCTTCATCATCACGGCCCTTGTGCCGGGAATCGCTGCCAACGATGTGGCAAGGTGGGACATACAGCAAAGGATTGTCGTGGGGAAATCATGTCCCGACAGAACCAAAATCAACCCCAAGGCCCACAACAGGGTGTTAACCGGGGATGCTATCAGTGTGGTAGCACTGCCCACTTCAAAAGAGACTGCCCACAGCTCCGTAACAACAACAACAACCATGGTGGGAACAACCACAACCACAATAACCACAACAACAACAATAACAACAACAACAATGGAAATGGCGGCACAGGAGGTGCCAAAGGTCGCGCATTTACATTGGGCCGCGGAGAGGCCAGAAACGACTCAAACGTGGTCACCGGTAAGTTTCCCCTTAATGAACATTTTGCTACTGTGCTTTTTGATACGGGTGCGGATAGGAGCTTTATATCTGAGTCTTTTAGGAAGAACCTAAATCTCACGCCTAAACCCTTAGAGACCCCTTATATCATAGAACTAGCCGATGGTAAATCTGTGGACGTGACCCATATAGTATCTGGATGTCAACTCAAACTCGCGGGTCACACCTTTACCATTGATCTGATGACAACTACCCTGGGTAGTTTTGACGTGGTAGTCGGAATGGACTGGCTATCTGACGTCCGAGCTGAAGTTCTCTGCTTCGAAAAATCTATCCGTATTCCGCTCTCTAACGACGAAATCTTGACGGTGCAAGGCGAGAAGGCAGGCTCCGTCACAAACATCATCTCTTACATGCAAGCGCAGAAGTATCTTCGGAGAAAGAACTCCTTCGCTTTACTCGCACTGGTTACCGAACAGCCTAAGGACGAGAAACGTATAGAAGACATCTCTTTCGTCCGTGATTTTTCCAATGTATTCCCAGAGGAGTTACCTGGTCTCCCACCCCATCGACAATTGGAGTTTGAAATTGAATTGGCGAACCATGCAACTCCTATCGCCAAGGCCCCATACCGCCTAGCTCCAGCCGAACTGCAGGAGCTGTCTACCCAACTTCAGGAGTTGTTAGAAAAAGGATTTATCTGACCAAGCGCTTCGCCATGGGGAGCTCCAGTCCTTTTTGTCAAGAAGAAGGACGGGACCTTCCGCATGTGCATCGACTACAGGGAACTCAACAAGGTTACTGTCAAGAACCGATACCCGTTACCTCGCATCGACGATCTCTTCGACCAACTTCAAGGGTCAAGCTACTACTCCAAGATTGATCTACGGTCTGGTTACCATCAGCTACGCGTCAGGGAGGAGGATATCGCTAAGACGGCATTTCGTACTCGGTATGGCCATTATGAGTTCTTGGTCATGCCCTTCGGTCTCACCAACGCACCCGCAGTGTTCATGGACCTCATGAACCATGTGTGTAAACCATACCTCGACAAGTTTGTCATTGTATTCATCGATGACATACTCATCTACTCTAAAAGTGAAGAAGAACATGCTGAACATCTACGATTACTGTTAGGATTACTTCAACAGGAGAAACTATATGCCAAGCTTTCGAAGTGTGATTTCTGGATTCGGGAAGTTCAGTTTCTCGGGCATATCATAAATGAAAAGGGTATCCATGTCGACCCTGCCAAGATTGAAGCTATCAAAAACTGGGAAGCACCCAGGACACCGACGGAGATCCGCCAATTTTTGGGTTTGGCTGGTTACTACAGACGTTTCATCGAGGGGTTTCAAAGATCGCACAACCGCTTACTACCCTCACCCAGAAAGGCATCAAGTATGCTTGGGGTGACAAGCAGGAAGCGGCATTTCAATTGCTGAAACAGAAACTTTGCAGTGCACCTATTCTGCCTTGCCGGAAGGGACAGATGACTTTGTAGTATATTGTGATGCTTCCATTCAAGGGTTGGGATGCGTACTCATGCAACGCGATAAGTTCAACGCGTAGGCGTCCCGCCAACTGAAGGTTCACGAGAAAAACTACACAACGCATGACCTGGAATTGGGAGTAGTAGTGTTTGCACTTAAGATTTGGAGACACTACCTCTATGGAACGAAGTGCACAATCTTCACAAACCACAAGAGCCTCCAACACATCTTTGATCAGAAGGAGTTGAACATGCGACAACGTCGATGGGTCGAACTCTTGAACGATTATGAGTGTGCCATTCGGATCACCCGGGTAAAGCTAACGTGGTAGCTGATGCCCTCAGTAGGAAGAAACACTTGAAACCTCGTCGTGTACGAGCATTACAACTCACTATTCATTCGGGGCTACCCGAACAAATACGCGACGCCCAGTTAGAAGCAGTTAAGGAGGAAAACATCAAGGCCGAATCGGTGGGAAAAATGGAACGCGATTGGGAAGTAAAACCCAATGGAGCCCGGTATTTCATGAATCGCATATGGGTACATCTCTATGGAAACCTCAAAGAGCTAGTCATGGACGAAGCTCACAAATCCCGATACTCAGTCCATCCTGGTTCGGATAAGATGTATCAAGACCTTAAAGCTGCGTATTGGTGGCCCAACATGAAAGCTGATATAGCCACCTACGTGAGTAAGTGTTTGACTTGTGCAAAAGTCAAGGTAGAGTATCAAAAGCCATCGGGGCTACTCCAACAACCTGAGATCCCAGTGTGGAAATGGGATCAGATCTCAATGGACTTCATCACTAAACTCCAGCGAACTTTGGGTGGTTGCGATACCATCTGGGTGATTGTGGATCGTTTAACTAAGTCCGCACACTTCCTAGCTATTAAAGAAACAGATAAGATGGAGAAGTTGACTCGCATCTACATTAAGGAAGTAGTTTCTCGGCACGGAGTGCCAACGTCCATCATCTCAGACAGAGATGCTTGCTTCACGTCCAACTTTTGGCAGTCACTTCAGAAAGCGTTGGGAACACGCTTAGATATGAGCACAGCCTATCACCCTCAGACTGATGGTCAAAGCGAAAGGACCATACAGACGTTGGAAGACATGCTTAGGGCATGCGTAGTAGACTTCGGAAATAGTTGGGAAATCCACCTGCCTTTAGTGGAATTCTCATATAACAACAGTTATCATACGAGTATTTCGGCAGCACCGTTTGAGGCATTATACGGTCGTAAATGTAGATCACCGGTCTGTTGGGCAGAAGTCGGTGACAGTCAACTCACAGGCCCTGAGTTAATACTTGAGGCTACTGAAAAGATTGTACAAATCAGAAACCGCATGGCGGCGGCACGAGATCGACAGAAAAGCTACGCTGATCAACGACGCAAACCGCTCGAATTTCAAGTAGGCGACCGCGTCCTACTGAAGGTGTCACCCTGGAAGGGTGTAATCCGCTTCGGAAAACGGGGCAAACTAAACCCACGGTACGTAGGTCCGTTTGTGATCTTGAAACGTATTGGACCCGTAGCTTATCAATTAGATCTTCCTGCCGAACTCAGTGGAGTTCACAACGTGTTTCACGTGTCAAATCTGAAGAAGTGTCTATCAGATGAAACCCTAGTCATTTCATTGGATGAGATCCAAGTGGATGAACAACTGCACTTTGTGGAACAGCCTATCGAGATCATGGATCGTGAGATCAAGACTCGAAGGCATAGCAAGATTCCGATTGTTAAGGTTCGTTGGGACTCAAAGCGTGGACCGGAGTTCACGTGGGAAAGAGAGGACCACATGAAAAGCAAATACCCACACCTCTTCGCAACTGAGCAGCAAACTAACGATACCAGCAACTAAATTTTCGGGACGAAAATTCTTTCAACATGGGGATGATGTAACAACCTGGAAATTTCTCATACTTTTGCGTACCATTGTTAACTAAATCCTTGTACATGGCACTTGGGAATCTTTGTGCATGGCACTTGGGAACTTCTTGTAACTTCGCGTACCATTGTTAACGAACTAACTCTTTGTGCGTGGCACTCTAAACATGTACGCTGCATTCTAAACCGCGTTTACTCAATTTTCGGGACGAAAATTCTTTCAACATGGGGATAATGTGACATCCCGGTTTTTCGGATAACTTAAACGTACTACTTCACGGTTATTAACTCGGAGACTTGAATTTGCATGCTCGAAATAGTTACGATAATTTAGTGAACTTGTCAAACTAATTACGTGCTATGTGTATAAACGTTTATAAGTTGGTGCGTTATTAGGTGATATCCGAGTTCGTGTTTTATGTTAGTTATAAAGTATAGACGTACGAAATAAACAAATGAATCGAATCGAGCCGCGACACGAGCCAACTTCACTTCCTTGCGACTCAAGTAGTTAATCTAAACTTGAGGACCAAGTTTTAAACCCAAACTGACCCACCCAAACCCCCTCGGCCGCGAATGAACCCAAACCGTAAACCCTCCCCTTGTTTCTTCTACTCTTTGCGCTATATATACACACACATGCGTAAGCCTTCTTCACAAAAACAAAACACAAAACCCTAGTGGAGAAATCAGCCGACGGCAGCCTTCCTTTCAGTCTCTAGACCGCAAACAGCTTGTTACAACTTCATCTTGATCGCGGCAGTCCCCTCACCGTTCTTCTCTTCTCGGTAGCAAGTCCTCGCCAACATCCGATTCAGTCCCATCTAGTTCTCGGCTCTTGTCCAAGTCTCGGCTCATTGATCTCGTTATTAAAGGTTAGGATTATCATGGTTTGCTAGATCATATTCGGATTATATGTTTGAATGTAGTGTTATGTTAGCCAATTTATTGATGATGTTTGTAAGTTGATGTTTGTTCGAAATCTGGAAACATAGGCTGTGTTTTGTTGATAAAAACTAGAGATTATGATTAGGGTTTGCATGGATATGATATATATATTGATATATGATTGGAAAATCTGTTCTTGATCGCATATGTTCAATATATTAACGGGTTATGCGAGTTAGTTGTGATAAAGTGCTGAAACAGGTTGCTGAATGATGGTTACAGCCGACTTCAACTGGCTGTAACTCGGTCATTAGTTGTCGAAAAACGGATTTTCTGAAGTCTAAAACGTAGAGTTTTGAATAACGAATCTAATGACGCTGGATTCATATTTTTCTGAAGTCGTTTGATATTTTTAAGTGGCCAATTAAGCTCAGTAACTAAAGCTGTGAAAATCCTGAAATTTTGTTAGTTGTTTATCGAGTTGGATTTAATAATCTGTAGGGAGTCGAATCATGAAATTTGTACAGCAACTAGGTATGGAAATTTCCGGGCAACTCCCACTGGAATTTTGTTAATTGGACGAACAGTGATTTTTAAATAAATTCTTCCGTGGACTGCAGTCAGAAAGTGACGAATCTGACTGCAGCCTAGTATATTAATATTTATGGATAATTGATAAAGTATTAGGACTTGAAAAATTTATATAAATTTGTACAGTATAGTTGTCACCTTCTGTAAAATAATTGGAATTTTTGGAATGTTGGAACTATTATATAAAAATCCTAGAAAACAGCCAAATTATGAGTATGTAAGCTGAAACTGGATAACTTGTGAATGTGTGCACCAAAGTGTTGCATGGATTGGATTATGTTCATGATAAATTGTTTTGATTACTATGTTCACATGAGGATACTTGCATGCATGTTTGAGTGTTAGGAATTTTGATTGTGTGTATCACTTTGTGCGTAAATTATGTGTAGAATTTGTATTAGTGTGTTCACACACTGACTTGGAATCAATTGGTTTATTAGGACGCAATTAGCGGTCCCATCATTTGCAACTTCTGTGTTACACTAACCGAGCAACTAAAGGTGAGTTCACGGCCCCTAACTTTATCCGGTTTTTAAACAACAGGGGGAGAAACATGTATACACTCTTCAACTCAATCTCTTTACGTTATACGAAATCAACGTCACATAACTATTCGGTAACTAAGTTGATGTTGATGTAACGTTATGGTCACTAAGCAGCTATATCACATAAGTCCTCGACAATCTCTCGGATCGTTAGTATTGGGTTTAAATAGCGGGGAAATTATAAGTAGTACTACTGGGCCCGACAAGCCCCATCCGAGCTAGTCGCGCTAGCCGACCGGTATGGTCAACGGGTGAATAATTTGGCCTAACTTCGCCATGGTCAGTGATAGGCCTGGCAACACGGAGGCACAACAGTCAGCTTCGATCGCGAACACTTACGTGACATAACTTTAGGCTAGCTACCTATATATGTTAACATTGAACTTAATTACGAATCAACTATATTATCCCGGGTTGGGGATAATGGAAACAACAACTATATTATCCCGGGTTAGGGATAATGGAAACAACAACTTTATTATTCCGGGTTTGGAATAATGGAACCAACATCATTATTATTCCGGTTAAGGAATAATGGAACTATCGGTATTATTCCGGGTTGGGAATAATGGAACTAAATCGTTATCCCGGGTTAGGGATAACGGGGGAAACAAACTCATAACCGAACAAACGAATTTATGAAAACTTGTGAACTCACTCATCTTTAATGTTGACACTTGTTTCTTTACATGTTTCTCAGGACGCTAGGAGCTCTAGGTGCACTCACTTGCATTGATCAAGACATCTTCTATCGAGTCTCATTTACAAACATTGTTTTGGATTTTTCTTTGGTTTGGCGTTTATGTTGGCGCCCGTTCCTTTACTTTACTTTATGCTTCCGCTCAACTTTAAAAACTAATGCTTCTGCTAAACATTGGTAACTAATTAAGACAATATAAAATCTAGGACAAATGATTTTTGAAAACGTATTATCAAATCATATAGAGTCGTTCGACGTACTAGTGTTTCAGATTCTGGTTTGTTCACACGCCTTGCGGTAAAACTCCGCAAGTGGAAATTGAGGGTGTGACAGTGAGCGCTCTCTTTTCAAACACACTAGAAGCAAACTCAACTTTTCGCTCATTTGGACATTGAACATGGCGAAATGTATTCTCAAGACTCTCAAATGACTGTAGGAGCCCAGTTGCTCCCTTAGAACCACTAAACTTGAGCGGTTTAGCCGAATTAAACTGTTTAAAGTTTCACGCAGCTGGTGCATTGTTGTTATTGTTAGTTTGGTTTATCTGAGCTATGAGATTTGGAAGCACAACAGCAAACTGCTGAGCGATTAGAGCCGCCATGTCGGCGTCTGTATTTACGTTTCGTCGAGGAGGCATTCTATGAGAGAGAAAAACATGAGAGAAAATGAGTGAGATGAATGTTGAATAATCAAAATGAGATGACAAAATATCGACAAATGTAAGGATGGTGGTCATTCGTTCGTTTACTCAAAACAAACAAACTACTCACAGTGACTAATCACAGTAAATGGATCTTTATAATGCATCGCGAAGACATGCTTTAGCCTATAAGTGGACACTCACCCCAAGAGTTCCCAGGTAAGAGTGACTGGTCCGATTAAGTGGATTTGTACGAACACTCTAGCCTAGACAGAAAAACTCATGGTACAGGCACCCACCCTTCCAGATTGCACGTGTTCACATTAATAAGACCCAAACGTTGAGGAGATTTTGAAAACATCAAAGGCATAAGGAGACCGATGATTGGTTTTAGACTTTATGACTTCAGTTATATTTTGTTTTTGGTGATCACCTAAGGATAGGTGATGTTAAGGTCCTAGAAAGGTTATAGTCTAGGTCAAAGCATTACTAATAACCTAATTCCCTATAACCATTGGATCTGATACCAGTCTTTCTGTCACACCCCGACCATGTAAAACAACAAACCGTGGCGGAAACGTCGGGGAGTGTTGTAACAGAATTATTGTTTCACAGCCATGGCATAATAAGTTATGTTTCATTAGTAAATATTGTTTACATTATCTTGGATAAAACGGAAATACAACAAAAGTTAAGCTGTTATTCTGGATTTATAGTCACTAAGGCCTAGCCGCCCTAAGTGTAGCTAGCTTGACATCAAACATTTACACCTGAAACATATGTGAAAATAAAGTCAGCAAAGAAATGCCGGCGAGTATATAGGTTTTGCTTTGATGCTTCATGGCTTTAATTATTATAAGAAAAATTTAAAGTAATACAAAAGTCGCCGTGAACCATAGAAAAGTTTCTTTTATAAAAACCATATGAGAAATCAATATGATATAAAAGAAACAATACATGGTTAAAATGATAACCATAAGTAAGTTTTCTCTTGTGTAAAATGTCATGTCTTGTATTTTGTTTAAAATGATTTAGATAATGCCACGACATGTAATATAATAAAAGCACTTATATATAGGAAGTACCATCGGCATATCTACCATGCTTTTATCACATTATATACGTCATGTTATTTAAATCACTCACCATAAACCCATAATCATGTAAATAAATGTCATTTAAACAAATGTCGAGTAAACAATGTCATGTAAACCAATGTCGAGCAAAAAATGTCATGTAAACCATGTCGAGTAAACCAATGTCGAGCAAACAATGTCATGTAAACCATTGTCGAGTAAACCAATGTCGAGCGAACAATGTCGAGTTTTATAAACCATTTGCTTTTATTGTTAAAACAAATATTATGGATTGTTGGCGAATACATCCAAGCCTTGTTGAATGTCGGATAAACCCCTATCCGGTCAAGGGTTTATCAATGTTCATCAGATTCTGTCATTCCCTAAGGTCGCTTCCAAACATACATTGGAAGTGGGAACGGGATTGTCAATCCTATGGTACCATTACATACTACCGGTTGGCGTGATCAATGTTAATGAATGTATCATTGTCGAGTTCAATGCACCAAAACGACAATAACAATGTAAGCATGTCTTGAAAGTGTCTTGAAAATCATGTACTAGTATTCTCGGTCGACATACATAGCAAAAATGTCTTTGGAAATAAATGTACTAGATATGTTAAGTCAACATATGAAGCAAAATGCAAATGGAAATCATGTAGTATATGTACTATGTAATCAAAGCATGTATAATGTCATGAAAACACGAAAGTAGTCATAGGCACAATATGTTTCACCCCAAAATATTTGAGAATGTAAAAGAGGGGACTATGTACTCACATTGGTTGCAAAAGTATCCTTGTTCAAGAAGATAAACCAATATTAAGAGTCTGCGAAATCAACCGTGTCCTATAAATGGGTAACTATATAAATATCAGAACTTGAAATCGGAGGATTCGGATAGAATGCGACTTTATAAACCAAATGAGTGTTGGAAATCATATGTTATGGTTTAATAAGTTTACATTCTGAGTTGGAAAGATTTTTTAAGTGCTTTTGACCCGTTATGACCCGTTAAGGTAGTTTAAGATACTTTAACGCGTCATTTATGTAACTACGCATTCGGATGGTTAGATATGTGTTATGATAAGTTTTAAATGCTTAAACATAGTTAAAATGTTATTTGATCAGATTATATGTCAAAATTTGTGTTACATATGTTTTTAATTGATTTTCTTGCGAAGAGGGCATTTTGGTCATTTTTAAGGGATATTACCATTGATTAACATAACACTATCCGAAAGACATGACCATAAGGTATAACCTCAGAGGGTTATTCCCTATATATTTATGGTCATAAATATGTATTTGGTCGGGTCTAAAAACAACCAAACGGGTCAGATTCAAAAGTCAAAGTGGTGGTCAAACCGCTAGACTTTTGACTCTAAACAAGCACTATAACAAGAGTGACGAATTTGACATACCTTGACATGTCTTAATAAGTTTATAAAAGTATTTTGGCATCAAAACAACCTGTTTTGATATCTGAAAATAGATCCGTTACAAAATGCGCAAAAAAATCGCATTTTCACCGAAACTTTAACTTGCAAAAATAACTAGTAATGGTGGGAATCAGTAGGCATGATTTTTAGAGATCATATCCACCTTTATTTCCATCATATTGCTAGATTCAATTGAGCTTTATCTTGGTCAATTCGTGATCAAAACTAAAAGTCAAACAGAAGTCAAACTGTTTGATTTTTAGTCAAATTAAGCTATAATAATTGAACATAGCAAGAGTGGAATACTTCCAAACACCAAGGAATGATTCAAGAGCCAGAGAATAGCTCCAAGGAAGTTGCAAATTCGGATTTGTGGCAGGTTATAGCAAGAAAAATGGTTTCAAGATTTCAAAGTAAAGAAACTATGGTATTTATAGTTTTCTTGATGTTGTAGGTGATAAACAAGTGTCCCATGCCTGACCCACAAGTTTGATTAGTGTCCCATAGATGTCAAGTGCAGAATTAAGGGTGGCAAAGTCGAATCATGAGTCAACAAGTGAGAAACCCAGCTGCTGCCACGTTTCTGGTGAGCTGGTCAGCAAGTTTCAATTTTGGCAGAACATGCCCCTGCATTTGTTTTGTCGTGTTTCGGTCACTTCCAACACCAGTTAACCTGATTTTTAAGCTCCATAAGGACAACAAAGTATAGGGAACCTGAAATATGTCCAAAAATGTTCCAGAGGTAGGTTCGTTTGGTCGTAGGGTCGCGGTTTTCAGTTAATTACGACGAAAATCGTAACAAACGCGTATATGACCGTAAATGCGTAACGAATGACAATTTGCATTCCAATCACTAAAATATGATATTTTAATGTTTAGAAAAAATTTTGGATGTTCGTACATGTTCCGGATAGCGATTTACGCAAAAAGGCATAGTTTTGCAAAATTTGCAAAATGGCCTCTGAAGTTACGAAAGTGTGTTTTTGCCATACCGAAGCCCTCGAAACTTATCTCTAAGTTATATATAGGGTATTTAAGGTATGTTAAGCTTGTATAAATCTCTTGGAGTGTACGTCGCTACGAGAATCGGCAGACTTTCGTAGTTTGTCGTAAATAGTCCCTGTGATCGAATAAGCTTGTTTTTGACATCCCAAACCCTTCAAAACTTAGTTCTAAGTTATATAAAGGATATTTAGGGTATGTTTAGCTTATGTCACTATTCCGGACTATATGTTGCGTTTAGTTGTTTTTCGTTTTGCGATTACACTTCCAGAAAAGGTGTGAAAGGTCAAAATCAAACAAATATTGAAAATGCACAAAAGTCACATGTAAATACACAAATTGTAAACAACACAAAGTTTCATTAATCATCAAATTGTTCGGAAGTCGTTACATGATTGAATTAAACAGATGTCACATTAGAGCACATGTCAGCGTCTGATCTTCACAATATCAGCAACTATCGAAAGGGAGGAAAGGCACTGACTTTCAAGCCAGTTTTCAGTACATTTGTAAAGACAGATTATGTTGCCCCTCCAGAAGGAAAGTGGAGAAACGAGGGAAGCGGAGATGAGAGTGAAGAATCAAAATTGGAAGATTTTATTGAGAATAGAAGTACATGGTTTATTAAAGAGGGTGAGAAAAGTAAGGAACAATATGCTCGACAAAAGACTCCAACCATCTCTAATACTTCAAAACACATGAAAGCCTCGGAAACTTCATCTTCCATCCCTAAACGTCAAT
The DNA here is from genome assembly GCA_947069175.1 of Scalesia atractyloides. NCBI lineage: Eukaryota > Viridiplantae > Streptophyta > Magnoliopsida > Asterales > Asteraceae > Scalesia > Scalesia atractyloides. Next base: position 40,227,622 of record CAMTDV010000030.1, read on the forward strand.
AGAAGCAGCCCAGTGTTGCTACAGGATTGACTGATGAACCTGATACTGAAGAGGTACAAGTTGAAGAAACAACTCATGTTGAAGAATTTGTTAAAGATACCACAGCCGAGGTTGAAAGAATGGTTGTTGGTGGTTCTGAAGTTGGTGGTGGTGACAATGAAGGGCCATCATCCGGTACTGATTCTGAGGATAGGAGAGAGGCAGAAGAAAAGATAGAGAAAAGAAGGAGCTAGAAAGAACAGAAAGAGAGAAAAGAATTGCTGAAGAAAAGAAACGAAAGGCTATTGGAGAAGATGATACAACATATGGACTATCTATGTCGGAGGAAGATGTTAAAGTGGTTAATCCCACCAAAAGGCCAGTAGCTAAATGTGTGAAAAGGGTTGTATCTAAGAAGCCGGAGTCTGCGGTAGGAAAATTAAGAATTAAGCTGAGAACTAAAGCTGAAGATCCTCCTGTTGTTCCAACTTCTACTGAAGCTTCTACTCCTCCGCCTCCTCCTCAACCATCTCCTCAACCTACATCTCCACATAAGCCACAATCTCCTCCACCACAACACACTACCGCAGATGTTCCAATTCTGTCTCCTCCACGTCCCTATTCTCACTCCACCTGTTTCTTAGCCAGAGACAACATCGTCTGCTCATCCTACACAACTTCAAACTTCAACCTCCAACAGACACAACCTTTGACGATTACTTCTTTGATTATGGTGCTATCCCAGGGGGAGAAGGTTTCACAGCTGATGATGTATACGTTGGGAGACTAGAAGAATTGGAAACCAGATTAAAGAATTCTGAGGCAAGAATCAAGTTCTTAGAAGAAGATAAGGCAAGATTGAGAGATTTGATAAAATTTCTAGTCAACGACGGTGAAAAGGTTGAAAAAATGGGAAAAACAAGGAAGCTATATGAGAAAAGAATCAGGGTTTTAGAAGAAGAAAGATAACTCACAGCGCTATGTTGGAGAGTTATCAAACAGAGAACGAACATCTGAGGAAGAAAATGGACGAGTATGAGGCCGAACTAACGTCTAACAACAGGCAGATTGAGCTTATGAATAAAATTCTTGTTAGAACTCTTGGGATTTCTCTAGCAGATGAGATTAAATAGACTGAAAGAGAGGAAGCTAGACAAAGGGTTGCAGAAAAAGAATAAGCTTCTAAGGCAATTTCGGATGCTGGAGGCAAAGGGAAAAAGAAAATAGAAGGTTTATTTGTTGAGAAAGAGTCAAAGCCTGAGGTTATAGTGTCTACAGAGCCTATGATCGACCAAGCTGCGCCGGAAGCTAAATCCGTGCCAGTATGTCTTGATATGGTAGTCACGGTTTGTCATGATAGGATTGCCACGAGAGGTAGAAATTGATTATTCAGGGCTTCCTGAGAATCATCGCAAGTTTATAGAGAGGAAGCGAGAAAAGAAGTGATAAATGGATCAAGAGATTGAAGACGAAGTTGAGTCTTATTTCGTGGGTATAGAGGTTGATAGTGGTGTTAGTGGTAGAAAGGATGATAAGGATGTTGGTGGATCTGGGATTCGTGTATCTGATGATGTTTTTAATGAAAATCTAGACATATCAGTTTACTTGATCGACTCTTCTAACCAACATTCTGCAGATATTTTTCAATGGGAGTCCAGTGTTTTAGCTCAAGGCTCAGGGCAAGCAGGAATCCTCACAGCGACTCCATCGTCGTCTGTCCTTTTGTGCCTAAACCGAGAATATTTTATCTAGAGCATGACATTGAAGAAGGGTAATACGTACACAATTTCTCCAAGGCTGAACTAGCAGAATTGTATGGTCTGAATGAAGAATCATTTGTGTTTGAATTTGAAGATAATCTGAATAACACAAGCATCGAGCCTAATGACTATGTGTTCCAGCCTGTTCCAGATGCTGAAGATTATGATCATGTGGTTATCGAAGATTGGGATTCAGACGGTTCTGATGACAATGAAGCTACAAATGCCGGAGAGGGTACAGAAGTCTTCCCAACCTTTTCTGAAATGTTTGCATCTGAGAATGAAGAGTTATGAAAGAACAAAGTTGAAGAGGCAGTAAAGCCAGGAACTGTGCCTCAGCAAATGACAAAAGAAGAGATTATTGAAAAGAAGAAAAGATGGTTTAAAGAAGTGCCTATAGAGCGAAAGTATTTACGTCCATTGGCTTTCTTTGCCAGAGATCCCGATGCTTCATTAGGAGATATTATTAGCTGGGGATGGATTGAAGAAATTGATGTGTATGTTATCAAAAGGGAATTTGGTGTTCAGTACTTCAAGCATTTAAAAGATATAAAGACATTGCCACATTGGGATGTGACGAAGCAGACACAATGCAAATTATTCAACTTTAAGATCAAGTTTCATGATTTGGAATTGTGGAAAGTGATAAAGTATGAAGCAATGCACAATTTTCCACTATGGAAGCCACATTATCCAAGAAAAGTCACAAAGATTGATCCAGCTACTTAAGAGAAGGATGTCACGTTGATTGTCAAGCGACCACGTGCAATGAAGAATATGCCTCTCAAGAAAATGGAACAAGATTTCTATAAATTTTCAAATGGTGGCATTATGATTCTAGTACAGGGGAAGCTGTTATTTGTGTTGAACCTGAAGAGAACTCTTGCAAAATTACTAAAGATTTATCGGAGTCTTTCATTGCTCACAAACGAATCTATGGGTTATGGAGAGGGATTCGTGTGTTGGATCCTATGTGGTTGGTTAATTGTTCGAAGAAGGATATTGAACGTCTATTCTTTGTGAAGAGTAGTTATGAAGATAAGGATGAAGATCAAGCTCTGCAGTTCCAATAGATTGTTAACGTGTGTTATGCTCATGATATTCATTCAGGTAAAACGTGGAACACATCTTGGAGAGAGCTTGAAGAAAAGGAGAAGAAAAAGGAAGATAAAAGGGAAGCAAGAATCGACGAAAGACGAAAGCTGGCCACTCGTGAAAGATTCAAGTTTGGCAACAGATACAATCGACCTCCTCCAATAGATCAAACTCCTATCCTTCTGAGGAGCGTTGAAAGCCTCCTAAATGCTTTTTCGGGTAATCAAGTCAAATGTATTTGAAGATTTTTGAAGACTGTCCAAGACTACGGCAACATCCAAGGAGGAGTTTGTTGGTGCACATATGTCTATTGCCTACGTCTAGGATGAGTCTTATGTATAGATAGGGTTTCCCAGTGTCAAAAGTTAAACTTTAAAGTTTTGTTTTAGTAGTGAATTTTCGCACGATAATTTCGTGCGAAAATTCTCTTGTCCCAGTCCCTTGGTGCTATCTTGTCAAGCCTATAAATAGGTGACTTGGGATGTTAGTCAGGATGCTGTTTTGGTGATCAGAGGCGAAGCCCTGCTCGATTCTGTAATCTTTCCAAAGTTGATTAATACAAGATTCAATCATGTTTAACAGTATCCTCACACTTGTTGATTGTTTGTTCACTCGGCTAGCACTGAATTCCGCTCTGTTAGCTGAGCAAATCATACTGGAAGCTCACGTGTTGGGTTCAATCCTACACTCACAGAACCGATAGCAGAGGCATATGGAACTTTTTTCATATCCTCTTTCTCTTTGTCCAACTTGGGACATTGATGACTATTCAGTATGCTTCCACTTGCCATTGGCATGAGACCCTTCTTGGAATCTTGCATCGAAAAGCGCAGAATGACCTTATCTATATACGTACTTTGACTAAGTCCAAGTAGTCGCTTAGATCTAACTCTATAGATCTGTTGGTCCATAATGTCTATTGCATATGTCTAGGACAAGTCGATCATGTAATTAGGGCTTCGTAAGTGTCAAATATTAAGTTTTGAGTCTGTGTAACTCCTTTCATGAGAAATGTCCTTTCATACGAAACTCAAGTCTCTTTGTTTGCATGGTGCCTATAAATATGAGACTTGGGTGTTAGAGAAGGTTAGCTGTTTTTGAGGTCAAGTGGCGAAGCCCTGTCCAACTGTGTCTGTATTCCTTCAAGTTTATGAATATAAAAAAGCAAACGAGTTAAACAATATTTCCGATCTTATTGCTTGTTTGTTCAACTTAGCTAACAATGAATTCCGCCTCTATTAGTTAAGCAAGTCAGTCTGGTAGCTCACGAGTTGGAGCCGATCCACACTCACAAGTGGTACAGAGCCTTGAGGTCTGATTTGAGAACAAACAACAAAGTTTCAGTTGGATTCATCCTTCAAAGATCCAGATTCAACCATTGAAGAACCCTATTTCTACACCTTCTTGATATATCACTTGGATCTAGATGAATTTATGGACAAATTGGACTAGGTTTTTAGTATAATGTGGTAAAATCAATTCTAACGAATCCCTGAAACGTACAGCTCTAAAATCAATCGAAATCATGTCTGAAATTGTGAAAAATGTAAATCTGTGAAAACAACTTGTTCAAATGACCCGAGGTTTTTCGTACGAAAACCAGTGTATAAAAGATTAAACTTGTCAATTACCTGAGATTAATGAATCTGTACGAATTAAAAAATTTTCATACAAAATCAGTCAATTCCGTATGAAAATTACTTCATTGTTTCGTACGAAATTTCTTAAATTCATTTCGTATGAAATCTATCAAAAAAGTGTTCCTTCTTGAATTACGGGTCGTGTCAGTCTAATCAGAACTAATTCATTTTATGTTCAGAGTGTTTTTCAAAATGTCAGGTGAAGAAGAATTTTATAACGCCTTTGCGACAACGGTTGTCGCAAATGCTGCTACACGGAACTTAAATATCGATGATCAAACGGGAACCATGGTGAAACTGCCGAAACTTATGAATCTGGAAGATTATGACGGTTGGAAGGTGCGGTTCACAAACTGGGTTCAAGCAAATCACTTCAACGCATGGTTTGCAATAGAGGAACAATATCAGACACCAGTCGATGAGAATGGTTTGGAAAAGGTTTTTTCACAACTGGGAGATGACGAGAAAGAAAAAATTCATTAATGAGAAAACAATGATGAATATTCTCCAACAGTCGATCAAGGAAGACATTTTGGTGCTTCTACAGCATGAGGATACTTCTCAACACTATGGAATGCTCAGCGGTTGAACTTTGAGGGTAGTGCTCAAATTCGGAAAAGCAAAAAGGCTCTACTTAGAAAGGAATTTAATATTTTCAATATTCTAAAAGGAGAGAGCATGAAACACGTGATCGAGAGGTATTGTCACCTAGTCGTCCAGATGAAAGAATGGAAGTTCATAAATGTAACGATGAATTGGTAGAGAAGTTGGTCGATGCTTTACTGGAGGGGGAATGGTCAACCTATCTCACCATTCTGAAAAACAGAACTGGATACAACAACTTTAATCTGCCATGATTCATCGAGAGACTAGAGGCTCATGAATTAGAAATGCAAAAAGCTGCAAAGAACAAAGGGGTTCAACCACAACAAGATGTGAAATTATACTTCAAAGGAAGTTCAATCACAGATTCTCAAAGCACATAGATCCAAACAGCCTTTAGTGCAAATACTTCAAGTCCACCGTCAAATCAAAGCAGTGGATTTCAGTCTTTTGCTTCCTTCAATCCAAATACTCCAAAAGGACCACAATCATCTCAAAGTTCAAATGCTTCTCTGAACAGTCAACAAAATCAATCAAATTCCAATCAACGGTTCATACAGTGCAATATCGCAGTCAATCTCCAGAACGGTCAAGATCTTGATGAAAAAGCAGCAAAGCAACATATGGTCTTACTTGCCTCAGTTCTAGAATCATATGATAGCTTGATAGCTGGAAGAGTCGGAAATCCAGAAATGACCCCAGAAGACTATGACCAAATTGATCCAGTTGAAATGGAGTTAATTGATATCAGATGGTGCATGGCATCGATTGTTCGTAGAGCACAACGGTTCATGGAAATCATAGGAAGAGATAATCTTGGAGGTCTTGATGGGAAATTGGGTTTCGATAAATCCAAAGTGACGTGCTTTAAATGTCGGGAAAAGGGCATTTCAAACGAGAGTGTCCTAACAGAGAGTCAAGGGCAATCACAAGGGTTTGCCGATGACTATTACAAGAAAGCAATATATCATCGACCACACCCTCAGAACAGGGTGGTGCAAATCCAGATGGTCCGTCAAATTCAAAAACAAAAGACAAAGCACTTGTTGTCACTCAAGAAGACGAGGGTTTCAACTAGAACAACTATATTACAAAAGGAGAAAGTCCTGCCTTGTTAGCCGAATATCAAAGAACCTGAACAGTTTGAAGAAGAATATGCAGAGCCATCCTTCAACGAGGGTCTAGAAGATTATTGCACTACTTTGTCTGAGGAAGAAGTCTTCTGGCCAGTGCTTTTAAACAATTATTGCCTACTGATCTGATCAAAAGTTTTGTAGATATTTTTGAAACAGGTTACAAGCCGTAAGCAATTGAGAAGATGTAATATGAGAAGATAGAAGTGATCTATGTAAGAAAAGAGATGACAGTTGACAACCTGAAGGAGACTGCTGACAAAGCCTTGATGGCTAATTTAAAAGAGGTAGTCACTAATGAGGCTCAGGTAGCAGCAGGAGAGGAATTGGTAAACAAGGATAGTGGTGTTCAAACTGTTTTGATTGAAAAATCTTCCAAGAAGTGTGAAGAGCCTTGAAATGATTTTTTAACAAATAATAAACGGTTCAATGAACTTGAGAAACATGCTGATGATTTGTCATACGATTTCAAAACAACAAAAGAAGCGTATGACAAATTAAGCAAAACAATCAAACAGTTTAAACAAACCATTCGAGAAAATGACAAAACTTTTTCAATGCTCAAGGTAACTATTATGGACAAGCAATTGGCCATCAACATTCACTTAAACACAATTGCAAAACCAAAAGGTGATTTGGAAACGGTAAAAAAGCTGAGCGGGTAAACAAATTGATAATCAGCTATTCCACAAGTTCATACGTCATTAATCATATTCTCCCGAAAGTTGAAAAAATGGAAGATAATGACGATGATGAAAGCAAAAGTCTAAGTTACAACCGTGTTCCGCCACCCATGTGGAACAGTTATTCAAAAAGACATCCAGATGGAGTGGAAAAGGCGCTTAATCTAAATTTGATCACTGAAAAGCAAACCAAGCTGCCTGAGAACATAGACGTAACTTATGATAAAACTCAAAAGGAATGTGAATCTGAAGTGATTAACAAAGTAATCAAAAATGTTTTCGAAAATGAGTCTGACAGCACGTTGTTTGAAAGTGCTGAGTCAAGTCCTGGAAAGTCTGAGTCTAGTTCGCAATCTGGAAGTGAGGAAAGTTTTCACAAGAACTTCATCTCAGCATCAGAAAATAGTCTAAGTGACGATCCTAATGTAGTGGTATAATACTGATGAAGAATTCCCAATCCAGAATGTAAACTTAGACCGAGTTGACAAATTCTTCAAGTTGGTTGAAGTCAAAACCTCTGATCTTGAAAAACAAGATGTTGCCTTTTACTCCAAACCAATGAAAGTTTCTGATAACTTTCAACGAAATGGTAAAAACTACCCAAAATATAGGAGAAATAGTTTGGGGTATGCGTAGAAAAGAAAGAACAACAGGTTTCGAAAAACAAACTTTACAAAGAATATTAACTTTGTTTTCAGAACTAACACAATGAATGTAAAAGAGATCATTGGGAAATAATCAAACAAAGAGTTTGAAAAGGAGAAAGAATCTCGTGAACAAGTTTCGGAATCCACTGTTGAAAACGACAGTAGGACTTGTTACAAATGTAACCAAGTTTGACATATTGCACGAATGTGTAAGTCTCACAAGCCAAAACATGTTCATGAAGTCCCAAAGTTCACAAAGATGATAAATAGAAGGGTCCAGAGTTTGTGCCAAAACAAATCTTAAAACAGGAAAATGAATCTAACTTAAATGTGAAACCAACACAAGATAAGTTTTCAAACTTTGAGGTTGGTGAAACATCAAAGAAAAATGAACAAATGGATTCAAAATACTATACAAAGAAAGCTTTTTCAAAGGCACAAACATGGGTTGTGAAGAACAAACCACCTTCTATTACTACGAAACCAACTATTGTTCCAACAAAATCAAAGAATGAAAAGGGATCATCGGTTGGACAGTGGGTTGAGGTAAATAAAGAGGTTATGAAGAACGTTGAACCACAATTCAACATTCCTAACCCACCCAAGACCGAAAGAGCTTGGGTTTCCCTATTTAAGTAATTTTTTTTCACATGTGCAGGGGCTCCAAAGGTCAATTATATCAAAGTGGATTATGGACAGCAGAGCTTCTCGGCACATGACAGGGATGCTTGCCCTGCTATACGATGTGTGAGCTATCAGGGGAGGTTATGTTGGGATTGCCGGAACACAAGGCAACAGGATTGTGGCAGAAGGTATTCTTACTAATGGAGTGGTCTCGTTCGACAAAGTGAACTACATTGTTGAGCTTGAGAACAACTTACTGAGCATATCGCAAATCTGTGACAAGAAGTTCACTACCCACTTCAACGACAAGGAATGTCTTATTCTTAAACTGGGATTCAAAATCCCGAGGAGTGGATCCTCATGCGCGCCCCATGTGAAAATGATTTATATATCTTAGACATGAGCGTCGCATCCACTACTTCTAAGCAGGTTCAGTGTTTCGTATCAAAAGTGTAACGCCTCGCGTTTTCCATACTTTCTATTTATAGCAAGCTCGTGTTGTAATTCTATTTTCGGAAACCATTGTATTCGTATTCTTCATTTTTTTGTAATCGTTGTAATCGAGACTTGAATCATAATAGAAATATACATTTTGTCTCTATACTTGTTATACATACTCATATACACTAATACATGATGCACATACTCAAAAACGTGGCATACTTGCAATACACGATGTTATACTTGATGCATGCATAATACGCGATGTTTATACTCGATCTCGATCATTCTATACTTACATATAAAATGTGACATGTTACTTTTACTTATAATGCTTTATTTAATCATAAAATACCTTAGATTAGCTTGTAAACCCGTCACAATTAAGCTAAATAACAAAAATTTAACTTTGGCCCAGACCAGGTCCCATGCGGACCGCATAGGGATGTGGTTGCGGTCCGCAAGGGGTATCTGGCGGGCAGAAGCATTTCAAACTCGTGGTTCTTGCACGAATCCCACCTTAATCACCTTCCCCAATCACCTTAAACCCTCTTTAAACACCTCCCAACTAACACAACCTTCTCCCCTATAAATACAACACTCCTCCAAGCCCTTTATACGCTTTCACAATCCTCTAATCCTTCCTAAATCACTTCTAAATCACTCCAAATCCTTGCAACATCAGAATTTTTGGGCAGATTCATACCTTCATACAAAAGTGACCATAACTTGCTCAAATCTTGCTCGTTTTACTTGATTCATCTACCTATGAACTTGGATAAACCTTAGGCTTGAGTCCAAGTATTTTCCATGGAGAATCCAGACCTGGATATTCACCTATAAGGCTCCAAAGTTTCTGTTTACACAAATCTTTTCAAAACCTATGTTTCCTTCAAACCAAACTTGTGTTCTTGGGCTCCTAACCAAGTTTATGGTTAGTAAAGCTAAACTAAGTTTGTTTACATGAACTAAGGGCTGTTTAGCCACCCTAAACTTTCTCTTTTCATAGAGCCTTAAGCTCACAAGTGATGCAAACGTCGAACTTGTTCATGTGTGTCCACCTTGGTTAGCTTGGGCTATCCTAACTATGAGACCACACATAACTTGATGATTTTCATCATTATCCCAAGTTAGTTTGCTAGTTTGAAAGTATCACAACCCAATCTAGCCTTTGACGTGTGTCGCCGCCGGCTCACCGGGTTGTATTTCACTTGGCGACTTGGAATAGTGACCATATTTACATTCTTGTTAATACTATTGTTCTTGACCATCCTTGTGTCCATGACACTTGTGTAGTGGTGAATCCAATCAAGGTTCCAAAGTGGATGGTTAATCCTCCCAACTTCTACTTGACATACATGTTACCAAGAGGTTCCAAAGTGGACGGTTCATCCTCCCACCTCCTAGATGACTATATTACTATATATAAATCTATGGACTATATAATATATCAAACCGAAACCTTGATAATGAATACATAATCACTTGTCAGGTTAATAAGTTTTATCACTAGAGTGTGTAGTTCCTTATTACGATTCTAATAGGTCTCGAACCTATGAAATCACATCAAACCCATTCGGCTTATCATAGTGTCAAGAACAAGTGCTATACCCTAGTGATTATTTTCATACCATAATACTTTATTCTTATTTCCGTAATCATGCTCGATAATCCAAATCTCCTGTTATAACTCATACTCATGCCTATGTTCTTCTTGTAGAAGGACAAGGTGCCAAACCCTAATCACAACAAGCTCGCGGGATTTCTCTAAGTGGAACACTTTAGCAAAACTGTGAGTACACTCGACCTATTTACCGCTTTCTCACTTTTGGGTTGTAACATGTTTACTTATCAAAATACACTTATCACAAATTCATGCTTTTACATACTCAATCTTTAATACATGATGCTTATTATGCTTAGATACATGCTAGAATTATACATGCTCGATCATTAACTTAGCTAGCCAAGCTTGACATATATAGCGCTATAGGAGTAGCACACCATCCGTCGGGGTTATGTTAAGATTATCATACTCAAATTAGTCTCGTCGCTCTTGCGACGAGGGAAGCTCGATCTCGTAAAACTTTTGTGGAAACTCAAGGTTTGATCTAGTGTTGCATGATTAGTATATACTTTGCTTACAATTACCATGTGGGTTCGAGTTATACATTTTATACCTATGCTATGTATTCACCAAACTTGTGTACTCGCCTTTGCTTTTGCATTGAACTCAACTATAAAACATTTTAAAGGTTGAAGAAGATGATGCCATGAAATCAAAGTAGTAATGATGACTAGATACACACATAGACGTTAGGTTTATTATTGTTGTATCAAATTTTGTCTTTTGATATCATTAATTTGAATTTTTCCATGTATTGTATGACAATTTACACATGAAATGAAATCCGGTTTAATTAACTATTGTTGCAATTAGTTTTATGAGCAAAGAGCAATCTCTTTCGTCTCGCCTCAATGTTTCCGCCATCGATTGGGGTGTGACAAAAAGCCACCAAAAAGGAATCAACTCTATGGCATCAAAAGATGGGTCACATTCATTTAATGGAAGGGGTAAATCTGAAGAATGGAAGGGGTAAATCTGAAGAATTTCCAACTCTCAGATGATTGTCTTAGCTGCAAGAAGGGGAAGCAGCATAAGAAATCACACCCAAGAAAGCTACATAACTCCATTAAGCTTCCACTAGAAAGGCTTCACATGGATCTCTTTGGACCTATTAATGTGAAAAGTATCTCTGGAGATCTATACTGCCTAGTTGTAACTGATGACTACTCAAGGTTCTCGTGGGTTTTCTTTCAAGAAAGTAAGGACGAAACGTTCGAAAATCTGATGACCTTTTTTCAAATGATTGAAAATCTTTACCATTTGCCAATCAAGAGAATCAGAAGTGACAATGGTACTGAGTTTAAGAACAAAAAGATGCTCGAATTCTGCAATGCTAAGGGTATTCATCATGAGTTCAGTGCCCCCATACTCCTCAACAAAATGGAGTGGCTGAAGGTAAGAACAGAACGCTTATTGAGACACCACGCGTGATGCTCGTTGATTCGAAACTTCCTATTAGCTTTTGGAGTGAAGCCGTTGCATCTGCATGTTACACCCTTAACTGTGTATTGACTATAAAGCCACATAACAAGACATGCTTTGAGCTTTTAACCAACGAAAACCTAATCTAAAGTTATTGGAACCTTTTGGATCACTGTGTACTGTATTGGACCCGGAGGGTAAATTTGGAGCCAGATCTTTGGAAGGATTCTTCGTTGGGTATGCTAGTACGCAAAAGAGAGTTTATCTACCAAGCATGAACCATGTAATTATAGCTCAACATGTTGATTGCCAGAGATACACAACGCTTATGCAAGAACCTGGTGATCCTTGGTTGTTCAATTACGAAAGGTTGTGGAATTCATTTGACCTGCCAGAAGAACCATCAGAGAAAGAACTTCTCATGCTTTTCCAACAACATCAGATATCTAATCAGGAGCAAGTTTCACGACCGCTAGTGATTTCCTATTCTCAACCAGTTACAAACACTTCTGAAGCAGGACCGAGCAACACTCAATCAGAACCTATAGTCGCACTGACTCAGAACAATGCAGAACCATCTTCAGCACTGCCAGTTAATGCAGATTCTGATAAAGAACCTACTTTGATAATGGAGATTCCAGTTCTGACGAAGGATCAGAACAGATTGAAAGTTTTCTAAACAATCAAGTTGCGGAATCCAGTGCTAGAAATGAGGCTACTTCCTCAGAACAGGTTGTTGATCAAAATTTTACGAACTTGGGAAGCATAGTAAATGTTCCAGGAGAAGTGATGCCCAGATCCGTCTCCTACCATCCGTTAGAGAATATCATCGAAGAGTTACAAGCTGGAGTAAAAACGCCACATCAGATCAATAAAGATCTAAGTTGTTTTTATTCTAAAGTTGCTCCACTTCAAAATAGATTTTCTCATAGTTGTTTGTTTCTAAGAAGAACCAGGTAACTACAGGGATGCTCTTAAAGATGAAAGTTGTGTGGAAGCAATGCAAGAAGAGTTATTGCAATTCAAGAAACTTGGAGTCTGGGAACTTGTTGATCTACCCCACAATCAGAAAAAGATAAACACTCGGTGGGTATTTCAGTGCAAAAGAGATGATAGAGTAGGTGTTGTGCGCAACAAAGCTTGGCTCGTGGTACTAGGCTTTCATCAGCAAGAAGGGATAGACGACAACGAAGTCTATGCCCCAGTTGTACGTGTTGAAGCTATCCGCATTTTCCTGGCATTCGCCTCACGGAAAGGTTTTAAAGTGTACCAATTGGATGTGAAATCTACTTTCCTATACGATAAGGTAAAGGAGGAGATGTACGTCGGCCAACCACCGGGTTTGTCGATCCGATACACAAGGATAAGGTTTACCTACTGAACAAAGCGCGGTACGAGACGCTTTCCGAACATCTTTTGGGTAACAATTTCACCAGAGGAACAGTAAACAGTACCCTCTTTACCAAGGAAGTGGATGGACATCTGATCATTGTGCAAATCTATGTGGACGATATCATCTTTGGGTCGACAAATGAACAGTTGTGTAAGGACTTTGAAAAAGTCATTAAAGAGAAATTTGAATGAGTGCTATGGGGGAGATGAAGTTCTTTTCGGGGCTTCAGGTTGAACAACTGCCAGATGGTATTTTCATTCACCAAACAAAGTATGTTCATGACGTTTGGAGAGATTTGACATACAGGAACTAAACCCGCATCTACCCCACTAGCCACCAACCACGGCGTTTGTCCAGATGAGTATGGAGTGAAAGTCGATGAAACACTATATCGCTCCATGATCGGATCGCTGATGTATCTCACAGCTTCAATACATGCCTTTGCGCTAGATATCAGTCCAACCCAAATGAATCACATCTGCTGCTCGTCAAAAGAATCACGCAATACCTCAAATGATGCCCAAGCACCGGCTTGTGGAATCCACATTATGACGACTTCACAAGTAGAGAGAGCGACTGCAGTCTGTTTCTTGATTTCAGCTTGCAGCAACCAAAATCAGAGTCAGAGTAACCCGCGAGAGGATGATAAGGCGGCTTTTGATATCACATTTAATCCTTGTCAACACTCACGCACTAAACATATTGAAATTCAATACCACTGTATCCGTGATTGTAACGAGAAAAGGTTGATTCGAATTGAGAAAATCCACACTAATGACCAAAAAGCAGTTTTTTACACTAAAGCTTTTGACAAAGCTTGATTTCATAATCTTTTAAAATTAAATGGTTTAAAGAATCTGACTTCAGGGGATGTTCATGAGGTTGAGTTTGAGGATGACGATGTTGTGATGTGATCCTCATCGGTATGTCACACGTTTTTCTTTAAATATTTTTCCTGCTTTCTTAAAAACAAAAATCCAAAAATATGTTTTTGATTTTAGGGGGAGAAAAGTTGTGGAAAATACAAAAACATTAAAAATTTTGAAAAATACAAAAAAAAATTAAAAACCTTGAAAAAAAATAAAAACATTAAAAAAGACAAAAAAAGTTTTGCGTATAAGAGGAGATGATAGTTCATCAGTGGACTATTATAGTATGCTAAAGTAATGTATCATTTAAAAGTGTCTAAACAGGTCTTACTAAGGATGTGCCAGTAGGCTTCGCATGTTCAGTAAAATGCTTTCGAGATATAAACCTAAAAAGATAAATTGGTAAATCTGTGGCTTAACATCTCTTGAATATATGGACTTGGTACTCCCGAAATTTCGTTTGAGAGAATGCCAGATTCTGAGATACTAGGTCTTTATATTTAGTTGATATCTGGGGTATTCTACAAGTTCTTCTGATTAACGTCGGCAATGGCCTAGAACTTGTATAATACTTTCGCATTATTTCACCCCCAAAGCTGCATAGAAAATGAAGAAAATATCATAAAAAGATACGACATTCTGCAGTACAAAAATTATAAAAGATTCCCAAGAGGAACACCACCTAAAGTTGAACCTTCATCTTTTTCTCTGTACGGAAGTACTAACCTGAGCTCTCAAGATCTCGCATTCACCGCTTTACAGATATCAGTTAGATATATTCACCTGTGAGATGAAATCTAGGGAATCTCGATGCGGGAGTATATTCCGAGGTGGGAAACACATATTAGGCCATGTTGCTAAAGATTACCTAACGTATCTTGAAGCAGTTGAGAAATGTGTAGAGGTTTAGGTGGACCAATATACTGATAATCTAAGTAAATCTTTTTAAGAGCTTAAAGTTGTATCTAGAGCAACAGTACTGATGACGTGTCTCAATAAACTGATATGATCCTCTAACACAAACTCGCAAAAATATGTCTGAAAAAAATGTTTGTACATAGCTTTAATTTGTCTATATTTCATAAAATCTCAAAAAGATTTTTGCTTTATCTTAGTTATTGACTACCGGTGATGGAGAACTGTTCTTCAGATTCCAAAAGCGACAGAATGTTGAAGGAAAGCTAAGAGATTATGGGCTGGGAGCTAATCTAAAAAGAGATTGTGTTCATAAACGATAAAAAAGTTCATTAAATTGAAACTTAAAATTTACAAAAACGTGTCAGTTTTTGGGTCATAAAGCGGTTAACCAAGGTCATTAACTTGGATTTGGGAACCAAAACGGTTAATCAAGGTCATTAGCTTGGATTTGATCAACTGAGTGGGTGCATAAAATTGAAAACACACAAATAAGGAGAAAGGCCAAGAAAAGAGAAGCTGAATTGGCACGAAATGAGAGTTTTCGTATGAAAATATAGGATAGATTCCGTACGAAATTGGAAACACAATTTTTTTACGAAAATCTGAGGCCTATATATATATATATATAACTGTTCAGATTTTCGTACAAAATTTCTTTAGCGTTTCGGTGCGATTCCAAGACTCTCTTGGCGATTTCTATCTCTACCTACTTTCTGACCTAGTTTTTCACGTTAGGGAGGTTGACATGCACACCTCTCATACATATTATCAAGTTTGGACCGTCAATTGGACGAATTTTGGAGTTTTTGGACTTAAAACGTAGTTTTAGGATAATTGAGCCGGTAAAAGATAAAATTGATTCCATATATACAAAAATCGGCACTCTCAGTCCTAAATTAACCGTTCAATTTCATAAAAATCACAAGATTAACGTCGGTTTCAATTTGGAACTATTTTGGTGCGAATAGGATAATTTTCGTACGCAAATAGTGTTGGAATCGGTATGCCCAAGACACATATTAAATTGATGTGGCTAGTACATTATGATCCAAGTCGGGTCATACCCAGTAACAAGCTAGACAAACACCTATAATATTTATATATGATATGATCAAACAAATAAATATTAACACTTAGAATATTTAGAAATTGGTTTTCTAAATAATTGCACTTGAGAAACTAATAAATTATATGGATAATTTATTTTGTGAGAATATTTTGTATTGTTATTTAATGGGTTAAATAACATTATAAAAGGTCATGAGATGTTGCATAAATCTTGTAAACTTATGATGTTATATTTATAAAAGTTATAAATATAATACAAGACATAAAATAAAAGAAAATTTTGAATTTTTTTTATAAAAATACCCCATAGGGCCGGCCCCTTATGGTCTTCCCAAGGTGGGTTTCCACCACTAATATTGCATGCAAGATCTCTAGAATCTCCTACAAGATCATATGTATTTTGATTTATTCTTATACACACAAGTTTGAGTAATAATTCAAGTTGTAAGAACTCTTGTGAATGCTCTCAAATTTTCGGCCAAACATAGTGTTTGTCCAAGAGTTTTTCAAGTTTAATTCAAGTGTTCAAATCCTAGCAAAATCATAGTGTTTGTTGGAGAGCTTGGGGTATACAAGCTTGAGGTCTTCTACTTAGAAGATTACCATTCAAGAAGCATCATCCTTTTCACCTATTGTTTTGAAAGGTAGTATTCTTGAAACACCCTATGTTTGTTTTGGTAGCATGCATGTTCATATATGGATCCGGGTTTTGGGTTTTATATACAAAATGAGTTTTGTATCAACACAAGTAACATGATTTAAATAAATATTCCGCTGCGTTTTTATTTTATATGGACAAAAATAACTTTGATAAACATGTGCAAAAACCCAACAGTGGTATCAGAGCTGCTTTTATGCTTCAAAGGATTTAAAGATTTCGGGATTTTGGGTTTGTGGAAACCCTATAGCCGAAATTTTAAACATGGGTTTCCCTTGTTTTTCAAGATACTTTTACTAACATGTATAAAGGTATTTTTAAAAAGTATGTCATATGGATGATATGTTTGTTTGGATAAAAACCCATCTTTTCGGCTGTAACTTGGCCGAAAATTAGATTACAAAAGGAAACCATTTTTTGCTCTTGAATTTAAATATATATGTGGATATATATTTTGGTGTTCATAACCTAGCCATGACCTTGTGTATGAATATTTTGAATGTTTATGATTTATATTTGATTATTTTAATGGGTTGTAATAATTAATTATCTTTGTTCTTCCATTTATGAAAAATGTAATTTATTTATTTTCATTTGGCATGTAAAATAAATAGATTAGTTGCATTTTATTTTTACTAGAAAAATGTATTAGGATAATTTTATGTAAAAAGGATGCGCACAAAAATGCATTTTTGGTTTTGGCCAATTTGGAGCCTAAAGGACTTCATAGTTCTTAATGGGATTTTAGCCCAATAATCAAAACACATTTTTGAAGCCCAAAGGAGTTTGGAGCTGAATTTAAAGTTCATTTGGAAGCCCAAAGAAAGTAGAGAAATCGCAACACAAAAGGAAGACTTGAAGCATATGGATGCGGGTTCAAGTGGGAGTTCAACGACACATTTTTTTATATCAATATTCACCCTTTAGGAAGGACCTTTTGGCACACTTGTTTCGACTAACAAGTGTTGTCAAAAATAGTTGGCTAGGGTTATGCACCTATTGTTTTGTGTGTTGTGCTTGTATGTTTATTTATTTATGGTTGTTTAGATGATATTTGGATATGCATGCTTAACAACTTATGATTCATAACAAGCTCAAAATTGGTTCTTTAAAAATCATTAAAGTGGTTAATAAAAGGGTTTATTAAAAATTAATGATTTTATAATAAGATGACTTTTATTAAAAGAACCTTGAAAATTGGTTTTCACTAAGGTACCATGTATTTGAATGCATGCAAATGTATGGTACATAAAGTTTTCTAAAACTATAATTTTGAAAGCTCAAAAATCCCTTTTATAAAACAAGTCAAACACCATCCTTTTATACAACACTTGAATCACTTGGGAATTCTTTGTGGGATAAAGGTCACCTAACCACATTTGAAGGAACTTGTGTGTTGGAGGTAGGCTTACCATATTTGTGGGATAAAGGTCACGCAACCACTTGTATGTGTAAACTTACATGTGTGTGTAAGTAGGACGACTTCATTTGGAAACCATGTGATTAGGGTCACCGAAGCATGGCGTACGAAGGTGTTGATGGGATTAAACATGCCAACTAAACATAAAGATGTTTAACCGATCCCATATGGCTAGAATTGCAAAGGGTTGCAATCGTCAAACGTTGACTACCTTGTTAATTGAAATAACGGGATAAATGTCACCTAACCAATATTTAAATGTAACTTTGGATTCTAGATTTTAATTATTAATGGTCTATGAGACATAAAAAGGTATTAATGATTAAAATTTAATAATATCGAAAATACTAAAATTAAACTTTGTTAAAAAATTTTAGATGGCCGCTAACAATGCAAACACAATTACCCAAACCGTCCGTAACCTATCACTAAGAACCATTCTTGAAAAGGATCATCTCAACCATAACAACTTCATCGATTGGTATTGAAACTTGAGAATCATTCTCAACAAGAAAAGATATCTTATGTGTTGGACGATCCTATTCCCGATGAACCTAATGTGGAAGATGTGGAAGCCTATAACGATTGGGTTAAGTATACCGAAGACTCCATGCAAGCCTCATGCCTCATGTTGGGAACTATGATTCCCGAGATTCAAAAGGATTTTGAACATCACGGGGCATACGACATGATTACCCAATTGAAGGAAATGTTCCTTCAACAAGCAAGGGTAGAACGCTTCAAAATGGTTCGAGCGCTTCATGCATGTCGAATGGAGGAAACCCAATCGGTCTCATCTTATGTCCTTAACATGAAAAGCCACATTGATCGCCTCGAAAGACTCAATTGTCCCATCTCTAAAGAGTTGGCTACGTATTTTATCCTCAACTCTTTAACGAAGAAGTTTGAGACTTTTGTCATGAATTATAACATGAACGGATGGGACAAGAGCATTGGTGAACTTCATGCAATGCTCAAAACTGCCGAGGTGGGCATGGGTAAAAAGGCTTTACCCGTTCTAATGATCAATGAGGGAGGCAACAAGAAGAGGCCCCACCCCGACTCCAAGGCAAGTTTTGCCAAAAGGAAGGGCCACGTCAAAGGAAAGGTTAAAGCGGAACCCACGAAACCAAAGGAAAAGAAGCAAAAGGTTGCTACGACTGACCCATGCTTTGAGTGTGGAGAGATAGGACATTGGAAAAGAAATTGTCCAACCTATCTCAAGGAGTTGAAAAATAAGAGGGATGCGGGGCAAACCTCAGGTACAATCTTTATGATAAATATTGACCTTAATGTTATTTCTTCAAACACATGGGTATTGGATACCGGATGTGGAACTCATATTTGCAATTTGTTGCAGGGGTTCAAAAGAAATAAACATTACAAGAAGGGAGACATTAGTCTCTTCATGGGCAATGGAGCAAATGTTCAAGTTGAAGCCCGAGGAGACTATGTTTTGAAACTTTCAAGTGGTTAGGAAATCACCTTGAAAAATGTTTTGGATGCTCCTAGTTTGACTAGGAACACTATTTCAGTTTCCCTCTTGCTACAATATGGTTTTAATTTAAAGTTTTTAAACTGACATTTATGTTTTGATGAATGACATGTTTACTTTAAAGCTATGCCTTCAAATGGTATTTATGAATTGGTTCATGATAATACATCATTTGATAGTTCAATGTACCAAGCAACCACCAAGAAACTCAAATTAGATTTGAGTTATTCCTATCTTTGGCATTGTCGCCTTGGACATATAAACAAAAATCGCATGCAAACACTTCGAAAGAATGGTCTTTTGGAAGCAAATGGAGATGATTCATTTGATGTATGTGAATCTTGTTTACAAGGCAAAATGACTAAGGCACCCTTCAATAGCACCTTTGAAAGGGCAAAAGACTTATTAGGTATCATACATTCCGATATATGTGGTCCTTTTAAGCCAATGACTAGGAATGGTGAAAGATATTTCATTAGTTTTACCGACGACTATAGTCGTTACGGTTGTCACACCCCGACCCGCAGCGGAAAAGGTGATCGGGGCATGACTGGGTTATCATCAAAGCTCACGACATTTATTATAACGTTTCATATTTATTATTACAATTTAAAGGGAAACATACAATCATAATTACATCATGTCCTACACATCATTCTAGACTTCATTATTTTCTTCTAAGGCATTTCCTATGTTTTCCTTGCTTCATCCTGTTCACCTGTATCATGTGTAAAAATGGTTTTTGGATCAACAAAAAGTTGGCGAGTGAATCCTATGAAAAACATTTGAACAAGTTTATTTAATTGATTATAAAATAAAGTGCACCACATATGAGTAAATATAGATGTAAACTTATTCACAAATCACTTAATATTAAATAATGCACACACATACAATAATAAATTGTTTTGAGGCACGCGTTGCTCAACTCGTCTCCCACGAGGAACTGATGGGCCTAATGAATGATTTGCATACAACTTGACAATATGAAATACATAACTACAAACAATATATACATTCTAAGTTTAGATCACAATATGGTATGGCACAAGTTTAAATAAACGAGTTAATTTTAGTGACACACCCCAAAACGTGTAATTAAAAAGGGGAGTTGTAAGATTCACTCACATTGGGTGCGTTCGGTTGATGATGTTGAATGCACACGAAGTTTGATTTAACCACGAGTGAAACTAACCTAGATAATAACATAATGGTTCGGTAAATAAGCGGATTTTATTAATCAATTTTAGTAGGATTATTGGATATATTTTTGTGAGTTTAAGGCTATTTTCTAACTTTAAAAATGTTATTTTTAAGTATTTTTAATTTAAATAAATAAATAAAAGTAATAAAAAAATGTTTATTTTTGATTGTTGACCATTGACTTGTTTGACCGTTGACTTGTTGACCGGTTCGGTCGTGTATGTGATATGCGC
This sequence comes from Scalesia atractyloides, assembly GCA_947069175.1. Taxonomy (NCBI): domain Eukaryota; kingdom Viridiplantae; phylum Streptophyta; class Magnoliopsida; order Asterales; family Asteraceae; genus Scalesia; species Scalesia atractyloides. The sequence continues at coordinate 40,248,533 of CAMTDV010000030.1, forward strand.
TGGGTGAGACTCGAACCGGTGACCTCCCGTACGCGTGCACGCAGCTCTACCAACTGAGCTACATGTCTAACCCGAAATATTTCTGTTTTTAATTATATTTATATAATAATTGAATTAGTCCGAAAATCATTTATTTTAAAAACGATTTTAATGTCTCGCTCGGTGCTCGCCACAGGTCTCGAACCCGGGACCTGTGGGTTAATTTGGCACACAGTCCACCGCTGGACTGTGTGTCTAACTTGGTAAATAAACTGGTTTTTATTACACTTAACATCTTACTGAAGTTAACCCGGTTCGGTCTCAAAAAAAAGGCATTTTATTTCTGTGAAGGTGCGTGTGTCAAGAATCGAACTCGGGACGTTATGCATATTGTTTGCATACAGTCAACCACTGGACTGTGTGTCTAACCCGTTCATAAAACTGGTTTTAAGTAATCTTATATCATATCAGTACTTCGTCTTCTTCGTTAAACTTAACCAGAATCGATGTCCGACTGTTTTGACTAAAATAATCAGTTTCTTTAGTAAGTTGTGATTAACTACATGTGAGATTAATAAAAACGAGAGAGATTAGGTGTAAGATATACCGGACAGAGATCCTCTGTTTCTGTCACACCCTCAAATTTCCACTTGCAGAGTTTTACCGCGAGGCGTGTGAACAAACCAGAATCTGAGACACTAGTAACATCGAACGACTCTATATGATTCGTTTATACGTTTTCCAAAAATTATTTGTTTACCTATTCATAGTTATTTTCAAATTATCTTAGTTTGGTTTCAAAGTTTAGCGAAGCATTAGTTTTAAAGTTGAGCGGAAGCATTAACGTAAAGTAAAGTAACGGGCGCCAACACAAACGCCAAAACTAAAGAAAAACCCAAACAATATTCGTAAATGAGACTCGATAAAAGATGTCTTGATCAATGCAAGTGAGTGCACCTAGAGCTCCTAGCGTCCTGAGAAACATGTAAAGAAACAAGTGTCAACATTAAAGAAGAGTGAGTTCACAGGTTTTTATAAGTTCATTAGTTCGGTTAAAAGTTTGTTTCCCCCGTTATCCCTAACCCGGGATAACGATATAGTTCCATTATTCCTAACCCGGAATAATAATGATGTTGGTTCCATTATTCCTAACCCGGAATAATATTGTTGTTGGTTCCATTATTCCTAACCCGGAATAATATTGTTGATTCCATTATTCCTAACCCGGAATATATTGTTGGTTCGTAATTAAGTTCAATGTTAACATGTAGGTAGCGAGCCTAAAGTTATGTCACATAAGTGTCCGCGATCGAAGCTGACTGTTGTGCCTCCGTTTTGCCAGGCCTATCACTGACCATGGCGAAAGTTAGGCCAAATTATTCACCCGTTGACCATACCCGGTCGGCTACCGCGACTAGCTCGAGTGGGGCTTGTCGGGCCCAGTAGTATTACTTATAATTTCCCCGCTATTTAACCCAATACTAACGATCCGAGAGTTTGTCGAGGACTTCCGTGATATAGCTGCTTAGTGACCATAACATACATTAACATTAACTTAGTTACCGAGTAGTTTAACGACGTTAATTTCTCATAACGTAAAAAGATAGAGTTGTAGAGTGTATACATGTTTCTCCCCCTGTTGTTTAAAACTGGATAAAATAGGGGCCGTGAACTCACCTTTAATTGCTCGGTTAGTGTAACACAGAAGTAGCAAATGATGGGACCGCTAATTGCGTCCTAACAAGTCAATCGATTTAAAGTTAGTGTGTGAACACACTGATACAAACCCTACACATAACTAACACACAATACGGCACACATGATAACAAATTCGAAAATACAATCATGCATGCAAAGTATTATCATACCAAAATAGTGATCAAACCAACTTATCATGAACACAAATCAACTCATACAACATTTTGATACACACATTCGCAAGTTATCAAGTTTTAGCTTGTACGCTCATAACTAGGCTGTTTTCAAGGATTTTTATAAAATAGTTCCAACGTTCTAAAAATTCCAATTTTTTTACAAAAGGTGTCAACTAAACTGTAGAATTTTATGTAAATTTTTCAAATCCTAACACTTTACCTATTATTCATAAACATTTATATACTAGGCTGCAGTCAGATTCGTCGCTTTCTGACTGCAGTCCACGGGAGAAATTATTTAAAAATCATCGTTCATCCAATTAACAAAATTCCAGTGGAAGTTTCCCGGAAATTTCCGTCTCCAGTTGCTGTACAAATTTAATGACCCAACCCTCTACAGATTTTGAGATCCGACTCGATAAACAACTAACAAATTTTCAGAATTTACACAGCTTCAGTTACTGCACTTAAACGACCACTTAAAAATATCAAACGACCTCAGAAAAATATGAATCCAGCGCCATTAGAAGCGTTTTTCAAAAATATACGTTTTAGGCTTCAGAAAATCCACTTTTCGATAAATAATAACCAAGTTACAGCCAATTGAAGTTGGCTGTAAACACCATTCAGCAACCTGTTTTCGACTTTTATCGCAATAGAACACGCTTAAACGATCGAGACGTTAAATATAAATGATCAAGAACAGATTTATTAGTCACATATCATCATGTACATCATACTTATGCAAACCCTAATCATATAATATGATTTTTATCACAAAAGGCAGCCTATGATTCTTGTAGCCAACTAAACATCATAATCGCAAAACTCGCACAATTAATCGAACTAAACATCATAATACTTTCATAACAATGATTCTACCATTACATACAAGCATGATCAAGAGTTCATAAACCCTAATGTGATTTGTGAAACAATAAAAACCCTAACCTTGCAACGATGAAGATTAACGAACCGGGAACGAGATTGGAATCACTTCGGGTTTTGGAGGAAGTCGCGATCGAGAGAAAGAGTGGGGGGGCTGCCGTCGGCTCTTAGAGCTAGGGTTTAGGTTTGTTTTTTTTTTTTTTTTTGAAACATAACACATACATGCATGCCTATTTATACCAAAACAAGGGAAAAAGAAAAGGAGAAAGGGTGGGGTTTGTGCTTGCGGCCGCAAAGGGGGTTTGGGTGGGTAACTTGGGCCTCAAGTTTCGGCTAGTTACTTAGGCCACAAGGAAGTGAGGTCGACACGTTTTGCGGCTCGGTTCGGTTCGGCTATTTATTTAATATATATTTTTTTTTATAAACTAATAATCACGAAATCAAAACATGATATAATAACTCACAAAACTTATAAACATCTAAAAACACATAGCACGTAATTCACTCGATAAGTTCACAAAGTTAGCGTAGTTATTTCGAGCGTGCAATTTAATTCTCCGAATCAAATTAGCGTAGGAATGAATAACCGTGAAGTAGTGCGTTTAAGATACCTGAAAAACCGGGATGTCACATTATCCCCATGTTGAAAGAATTTTCGTCCCGAAAATTGAGTAAACGCGGTTTAGAATGCAACGCACAGGTTTAGAATGCAACACACAAAGATTCAGTTTGTTAGCAATGGTACAAGAAATTCCCAGGCTGTCACATCATCCCCATGTTGAAAGAATTTTCGTCCCGAAAATTTAGTTGGTGGTAACGTTAGCTTGCTGCTAAGCTGTAAAGAGGTGTGGTTATTTGCTTTTCATTTGGTCCTCTCTTTCCCACGTGAACTCCGGTCCACGCTTAGAATCCCAACGAACCTTGACGATCGGTATCTTGCTGTGCCTTCGAGTCTTGATCTCACGATCCAGGATCTCGATAGGTTGTTCCACAAAATGCAGTTGTTCATCCACTTGAATCTCATCCAATGGAATGACTTGGGTTTCATCTGATAGACACTTCTTCAGATTTGACACGTGAAAAACGTTGTGAACTCCACTGAGTTCGGTAGGAAGGTCTAATTGATAAGCTACGGGTCCGATACGCTTCAAGATCACAAACGGGCCTACGTACCGTGGGTTTAGTTTGCCTCGTTTCCCAAAACGGATTACACCCTTCCAGGGTGACACCTTCAGTAGGACGCGGTCGCCTACTTGAAATTCGAGCGGTTTGCGTCGTTGATCAGCGTAGCTTTTCTGTCGATCTCGTGCCGCTGCCATGCGGTTTCTGATTTGTACAATCTTTTCAGTAGCCTCAAGTATCATCTCAGGGCCTGTGAGTTGACTGTCACCGACTTCTGCCCAACAGACCGGTGATCTACATTTACGGCCATATAACGCTTCAAACGGTGCTGCCGATATACTCGTATGGTAACTGTTGTTATACGAGAATTCCACTAAAGGCAGATGGATTTCCCAACTGTTCCCGAAATCTACCACACATGCCCTAAGCATGTCTTCCAAGGTCTGAATGGTCCTTTCACTTTGACCATCCGTCTGAGGGTGATAAGCTGTGCTCATATCTAAGCGTGTACCCAATGCTTTCTGAAGTGACTGCCAAAAGTTGGACGTGAAACGAGCATCTCTGTCTGAGATGATGGACGTTGGCACTCCGTGCCGAGAAACTACTTCCTTAATGTAGATGCGAGTCAACTTATCCATCTTATCTATTTCTTTGATCGCTAGGAAGTGTGCGGACTTAGTTAAACGATCCACGATCACCCAGATGGTATCGCAACCACCCAAAGTTCGCGGGAGTTTAGGGATAAAGTCCATCGAGATCTGATCCCATTTCCACACTGGGATCTCAGGTTGTTGAAGTAGCCCTGATGGCTTCTGGTATTCCACCTTGACTTTCGCACAAGTCAAACACTTGCTAACGTAGGTGGCTATATCTGCTTTCATGTTGGGCCACCAATACGCGGCTTTAAGGTCTTGATACTTCTTATCCGAACCAGGATGGACAGAGTATTGGGATTTGTGAGCTTCGTCCATGACTAGCTTTCTGAGGTCTCCGTAGAGAGGTACCCATATGCGATTCATGAAATACCGGGCTCCATTGGGTTTTACTTCCCAATCGCGTTCCATTTTTCCCACCGATTCGGCCTTGATGTTTTCTTCCTTAACTGCTTCTAACTGCGCGTCGCGTACCTGTTCGGGTAACCCCGAATGGATGGTGAATTGTAATGCTCGTACCCGACGAGGTTTCATGTGCTCCTTCCTACTGAGGGCATCAGCTACCACGTTAGCTTTACCCGGGTGATACCGAATGGCACATTCATAATCGTTCAGGAGTTCGACCCAGCGACGCTGTCGCATGTTCAACTCCTTCTGGTCAAAGATATGCTGGAGGCTCTTGTGATCTGTATAGATTGTGCACTTTGTTCCATAAAGGTGGTGTCTCCAAATCTTAAGTGCAAACACCACTGCTCCCAATTCCAGGTCATGTGTTGTGTAGTTTTTCTCTCGTGAACCTTCAATTGTCGGGACACATACGCGATGACCTTATCACGTTGCATGAGTACGCATCCCAACCCCTGAATGGAAGCATCACAAAACACCACAAAATCATCAGTCCCTTCCGGCAAGGACAGAATGGGTGCACTGCAAAGTTTCTGCTTTAGCAATTGAAATGTCGCTTCCTGTTGGTCACCCCAAGCATACTTAGTGCCTTTCTGGGTGAGAGTGGTAAGCGGTTGAGCGATCTTTGAAAATCCCTCGATGAAACGTCTGTAGTAACCAGCCAAACCCAAAAATTGGCGGATCTCTGTCGGTACCTGGGTGCTTCCCAGTTCTTGATAGCATCGATCTTAGCGGGATCAACGTGGATACCCTTTTCATTCACGATATGCCCGAGGAACTGAACTTCCCGAATCCAGAAATCACACTTTGAAAGCTTGGCATATAGTTTCTGCTGTTGAAGTAATTCCAACAATAATCGTAGATGTTCAGCATGTTCTTCTTCACCTTTAGAGTAGATGAGTATGTCATCGATGAACACAATGACAAACTTGTCGAGATACGGTTTACACACGCGGTGACCGAAGGGCATGACCAAGAACTCATAATGGCCATACCGAGTATGAAATGCCGTCTTAGAGATATCCTCCTCCCTGACGCGTAACTAGTGATAACCGGACCGTAGATCAATCTTGGAGTAGTAGCTTGACCCTTGAAGTTGGTCGAAGAGATCGTCGATGCGAGGTAATGGGTATCGGTTCTTGACGGTAACCTTATTGAGTTCCCTGTAGTCGATGCACATGCGGAAGGTCCCGTCCTTCTTCTTGACAAAAAGGACCGGAGCTCCCCATGGCGAAGTACTGGGTCGGATAAATCCTTTTTCTAACAATTCCTGAAGTTGGGTAGACAGCTCTTGCAGCTCTGCTGGAGCCAGGCGGTACGGGACCTTGGCGATAGGAGTTGCATGGTTCGCCAATTCGATTTCAAACTCTACTTGTCGATGTGGTGGAAGACCAGGTAACTCCTCTGGAAAAACATCGGAAAAGCCACGGACGACGGGGATATCTTCGATACGCTTCTCGTCCTTAGGCTGCTCGGTGACCAGTGCGAGCAAAGCGAAGGAGTTCTTCCTCCGAAGATACTTCTGTGCTTGCATGTTAGAGATTGTTTGTGACGGCGCCTGCCTTCTCGCCTTGCGCCGTCAAGATTTCGTCGTTAGAGAGCGGAATACGGATAGCTTTCTCGAAACAGAGAACTTCAGCTCGGACGTCGGATAGCCAGTCCATTCCGGCTACCACGTCAAAACTACCCAGGGTAGTTGTCATCAGATCAATGGTAAAGGTGTGACCCGCGAGTTTAAGTTGGCAGCCGGTTACTAAATGGGTCACATCTACAGATCTACCATCGGCTAGTTCTATGACGTAAGGGGTCTCTAAGGGTTTAGGCGTGAGATTTAGGTTCTTCCTAAAAGACTCAGATATAAAACTCCTATCCGCACCCGTATCAAAAAGTACAGTAGCAAAATGATCGTTAAGGGGAAACTTACCGGTGACCACGTTCGAGTCGTTTCTGGCCTCTCCGTGGCCTAGCATAAATGCACGACCTTTGGCACCTTCTGTGCCACCATTTCCATTATTGTTGTTGTTATTGTTGTTGTTGTGGTTGTTGTGGTTGTGGTTGTTGTTGTTCCCACCATTGTTGTTGCGAAGCTGTGGGCAGTCTCGTTTGAAGTGGGCAGTGCTACCACACTGATAGCACCCCCGGTTAATACCCTGCTGCTGACCCTGGTGTTGATTTTGGTTTTGTCGAGACATGATTTTTCTGCGACAATCCTTTGCCGCATGTCCCGTTTTGCCACATCGTTGGCAGCGATTTCCGGCACAAGGGCCGTGATGATGAAGGTTACAACGATTACATTGCGGCTTTCGACCCACATAGCCGCTGGTGTTCGGGGTGTTGTTGGCGGGCTGATTATTGTGACCCTGATTGCTGTTGAAATTATTGAACCGTTTCTGGTTCCCTTGTTGTGGCTGGGCTGACGAAGACTGTCGAGCAGGCGAGTCTTCAAATTTTCTTTTATTATCAGGGACAACTTTAGTTGCACCCCGAGATGGCAACTTCTTTTGTTCCACCGCCTTATCGGTGAGTTTATGCGCCAGCCTGATCGCTTGATGCTCAGTCGCATGGTAGCTAGCCATTACCATGCGTGGATCTCGGGGACTAGACCCCCAAGGTAAAACTCGAGTCGTTTTTCAACGGTGTTGGCCAGATCGGGACATAGGAATACCAGATCATGATGTTTCGCTGTGTATGCTTCAATTTCAGATCCCACCATCTTGTGGTTCCATAATGCTTGCTCCAACTGCTGAACCCTGTCCCGCGGACAGTACTCCTCTTTGATTAGGGCCTTAAACTCGGCCCATGCCATTGCGTTTGCAGCAATAAGTCCTCGCGTTTGGACTTGCGCGTTCCACCAGGTTAATGCCCCATCTTCCAGCGTTGAGGCAGCATACTTGACCTTATTGGCCTCAAGGCAATTGCACATCTCGAACACCGATTCAGACTTTTCAATCCAACGGACCAGTCCTATGGGTCCTTCTGCACCCGTGAATTTGCTCGGTTTCGCATCGAGGAACATCTTGTAGGGGTTAAGACCCCCTCCTGCTGCTGGTGGGTTTTGAACACCCGCTAGAGCAGCATTCACGTGTTCTTGGATCATTGCGGCCAATTCTTCAGTTGACATGTTGAGATTTCCGCGGCGACCGGTTGCCATTTCAGATCTAAAGGAAACAAAATGGAGATTGGCGAGACGAGTTAGTCATCTATGTCTCCATCTCCCAGGTCGCTATCACTGCTGTCATCCTCTTCAGCGTTTTCAGCTTCAACAGTCGGGTCCTGTTCTGGCTCTTCTTCCTCCGGATCCTCCTCCGGATCCTCCTCCGGGTCTTCCTCTGGATCCTCCTCTGGATCCTCCTCTTCTTCCTCTACCGGCGCTGCAGGGGCCGATGCTGGTGCGGGTACTGGTACAGGTGCCTGATTCTGCTCTAGTTCTTGAATCCTCCAGCTGGACTTAAGAACTCTGTCTTCGAGCCAGTCAGCCCTCAGCTGCTCAGCACGAAGATCTTTAGCTAAAGTGTTACGAGCTATTTTATTCTCATATTGCTCTTCCTTGAGCTCTCCAGTCTTACCCGTTAGTTGACGTATCATCCATCCCTATGCTTTGATAGTTTCATGCATTCTCTCTAGTTGTTCCTGTTGTTTTCTTATCATATCTGTCACACCCCGACCCGCAGCGGATAAGGTGATCGGGGCATGATTGGGTTATCATCAAAGCTCATGACATTTATTAAATGTTTCATATTCATTAATACAAATTACATGAAAGTTTACAATAGTGATACAACATGATCTAACTAACAATCTAACTCCTTTGTTCTCTTCTAAGGCATATCCTATGTTATCCTTGCTTCAACCTGTTCACCTGTATCATGTGTAAAAAGGTTTTTGGATCAACATAATGTTGGCGAGTGAATCCTATGAAAAAAAACATTTGAACAATTTATTTAAATTGATTATGAAATATGTGCACAACCAAACATGAGTAAAATTAGATGTAACTTGATCAATAATCATAAGATGTTAAATGAAAACACTCATGAACAATAATGGAACAATTAAAGGCACGCGATGCTCAACTCGTCTCTCACGAGGAACTGAGGGGCCTGATGAATGAATTGCATAAACATGATAATATGAATAACACAACTACAAACAATATAAACTCAATGAAAACACACCTGAACAATAATAAATTTGAATTGAAGCACGCGATGTTCTACTCGTTTCCCACGAGGAACTGATGGGCTTAATGTATGAGTTTCAGGTAATTTGACAAACGGAATATAAATAAATCACAACAATAAATCAATCTAAGATTAAGTCATGATGTGGTATGGCACAAGTTTAAATAAATAAATTAATTAATTCATAACACATGACACACCCCAAAACGTGTAATTTAAAAAGGGGAATTGTAAGATTCACTCACAGTGGGTGCGTTCGGTTGATGATGATGAATGCACGCGAAGTGGTTTTAACCACGAGTGAGATTTAACCTAGATAAATCGCATTATGGTTTGGTGAGTAAACGGATTTTATTAAACTATTTTAGTAGGATTGTTGGGTGTATTTTTGTGAGTTTGAAGCTATTTTCTAATCTTAAAAATGTTATTTTTAAGTATTTATAATTGATTTTTAATTAAAATAATTAAATAAAAATAATAAAAATATTTATTTTTTACTGCTACAGTTGACTTTGACCAGTTGACTTTGACTGGTCGTTGACCGGTTTGAGGAATATTGTTGTGCGCTCGGTGAGGCTCGAACCCGAGACCTCCCGTACGCGTGCACGCAGCTCTACCAACTGAGCTACGTGTCTAACCCGTTATATATCCGATTTTAATTTCATATATACATTAATTAGAATTAATAGAAAATCATTTATTTTAAAAACAGTTTAAGGCGAAACGGTCATGCACACCACAGGTCTCGAACTCGGGACCTGTGGTTTAATCTAACACACAGTCCACCGCTGGACTGTGTGTTCAACATGTTATATAACTTGATTTTTATTATACTTAAAGACAATTTAAATATTTCCTTTTCTGCCTTATTTAAAAAGAAGAGTTAATTGTCCGAGTCGGTGCTGAGGACCGGACTCGAACTCGTGACCTGTGATATAAACAAACACACAGTCCACCGCTGGACTGTGTGTCTAACTTGGTTATTATTCCGGTTATTAATATACTTAACATATAACGGTATCGACTCCGGTTCAGTTAAACAAAAACTTGATTTTTATTAAGGCAACGTGTGTGAACCGGGATTCGAACTTGAGACGTTAGCGTTTTTTTGGTCACACAGTCCACCGCTGGACTGTGTGTCTAACCCGATTAATTTCTTGATTTATATTATACTTATATGTTAACGAAAGTGCGTCGTCTTCTTCGTCAATGTTGAACCAGAAATCGGGTCTGACTGGTTCGAGCTTTTGTTCAAGTTTCAATAGTGTTTTAGGTTAATTTCTGGTGAGATAGAAGTGAAAAGGAAAAGAAACTGAGCGGAGAATATACCGACTGAACTCTCTGTTTTCCGGCAGAAACTCCGGCGACTGAATTCAACTCCGGCGACGTGCTCCTTGTAGCAGCTAGCCTCCGAAAAGTTTGGAAAAGGTAAGAGTATCACCGGTATAAGCTTCAGAGGTTCAGAAAAACTCGGCAATGGGGAAACCGGTTTTCCGGCGACGAACAGGGAAATTCCGGTGAGAGAAATTACGCCGTGAAAAGATGTGATTTTTAGCGAAAAAGTTTGCAGACGATTGTGGTTGAATTTATAGGGAATAATCGAAATGTATTTGGTCTGATTTCGGACTGGGTTCGTCGGGTTAAGTTTTCCGGCGGTTATGAATTTGGTCGCGGACTTCAAACATCGGTTATAACCGATATGTGATTAAAGGTTTACGTTATAACGTAAATTGTAGTTAAGATTCGCGGAAATTCCGGGATTCCGACGACTGAAACGATTGGGCGCCGGTTTTGAATTTGTAAAGTTATTATATCAATTAAATGTTTGAAATACATAACAAACAAAGCAGTTGGCGCAGTGGTTTGTGTGTGAGAGTTAAGTCACTAGGTGACTCGGTACAGACCCGGGTTCGAAACCCGGCTGAAACAATTCATTTTTATTTTGCGATTTTTGACAGTTTTTCAAAAACTAAATATATGTTCGCGTATAATAATTGATTACGGATCGTTTAAAAATATTTTGGGCATTTAATTCGCAACGAAAATTTTGACTGACTGTTCGGTTGATAAACGGAGCGGGTTTGGTAAATCCGTTTTTGACGGATGTTACAGTATCCCCTGCTTTTTAGAAATTTCGTCCCGAAATTTAAATAATGATATATTTTGACTATAAGAATGATGATGTTTTGTTTGACAGTTGTATGCTCAGAAAAATGAGGGTTTAAGTTTTTGTTCGAGGCGGTAACGTTCCTTGTAAAGGTTAAGTACCCTATTCAGGAATCGCTTTTTGTTGCCTACTGTATGAATATTGATAAACAGGAATGATTCTCTAAAAAATGATATCATGCATAAGAGTTTAGATACGTTTGGGAAAAATATGGTTATATCCTAAGGCAAAACTTCTAACACTACAATCTACATGGAACATAAATAAAAACACAACAGCAAGTATTTGAACATGAATAAACACAACAGCAAAAATTCGAACATGAATAGACACATCAGCGAATGAATAAACACAATAGCCAATATTCGAACATGAATAGACACATCAGCGAATATTTGAACATGAATAAACACAACAGCAAATATTTGAATCCATATATGTTTGAATGATGGAAGTTCCTCTCTCGTTTGTTATGATGGAGAGGTTAATTTATGTAGAAATGGAACACAATCCAATCTCTTTAAATAACATGATGATATAAATGTATCACAAATTCCAACCAAGGCGAATAATAAATCCTACCTGGAACTTCTCATAACCGCCTGATAATGCCTCTGATCCTTTGGCAAGAATACTTATATATAGGAAGTACCAGCGGCGTATCCACCATATTCTTGCCAAATTTTCATTAGTTTTATCCACAAGTTATGATTGGTTACCAAGAAACTAATAAATCCTACATAGAACTTCTCATAACCATCCGTTAATGCCTCTGATCCTTTGACAAGAATACTTATATATAGGAAGTACCAGCGGCGTATCCACCATATTCTTGTCAAATTTTCATTGGTTTTAACAGTGAATTATGATTAGTCCTATAACTCTACAATCAATACAACAAACATAAATTACTGAAATGAAACATATCTGTGCGATCAAGGCTCAATCGAACGGAGCCGATCGTATTGCATGTACTGAAAATGAAATTGTGTGCTCAAGGCTCAATCAAACGGAGCCGAACATATTGAATGTACTGAAATTGAAATTGTGTGCTCAAGGCTCAATCAAACGGAGCCGAACATATTGAATGTACTGAAATTGAAATTGTGTGCTCAAGGCTCAATCAAACGGAGCCGAACATATTGCATGTACTGAATATGAATAACTTAACCACACAAACAGCCTATGCATGGAACCTCTCATAACCGCCTGATAATGCCTCCGATCATTTGACAAGAATACTTATATATAGGAAGTACCATCGGCGTATCCACCATATCCTTGTCAAATTTTCGTTGACTTTATCCGAAAGTTATGGTTAGTTCGATGCGACTCTACTACAAACACCACAACCACAAGATACTGATAATGAAATTGTATGTGCGCTCAAGGCTCAATCAAACGGAGCCGAACGTATTGCATGAACTTGAAATGTAAATTGAACTGTGCACTCAAGGCTCAATCAAACGGAGCCGAGCGTATTGCATGAACTTGAAATGTAAATTGAACTGTGCACTCAAGGCTCAATCAAACGGAGCCGAGCGTATTGCATGAACTTGAAATGTAAATTGAACTGTGCACTCAAGGCTCAATCAAACGGAGCCGAGCGTATTGCATGTATTGAAATGAAATATTACGTAACCGATCAAGGCTCAACAACGGAGCCGATCGTGCGGGCACGCCAAGATCAACCACATAATAAAATGGGGATCCAACTCAACCTCGATGGATGGGGAGCCACGGCCTCGGCAAAAGCATATACCGAAAACAATATATAATATATAATATCCAATAATTTCTCTAACAGTCTACACATGTGATAAAGAAAGACTAAACAATAGGAGTTGAATCTGGATCTTCGGCGAACAGGACTAGCTGAGTATCTTCGTTTGGGCCGTCATTATCTTCGACAGGGTTGGCGTTGATATTGAAGACTCTTCCTCTTGCTGGCGGCATAGTGGTTGGGTTTTCTTGGTTTACTTGGTTAACTGGGTTTGATTGGGCTTGAGTGTTGATAATGTTAACCAATTGAGGGCATGTGTTTCTAAGGTGGGTAGGGTCGCCACAATTGAAGCAAGCTCGAGCATATGGGAACATGGGGTATTGAGGTTGGTGATAAGTTTGAGCCATGTTTTGAGTAGGGGAAAAGGTTTGGTCTTGAAAGGTGCGACAAACATTGCTCAAATGACCATAACGTCCACAAGTTGTACATAGCCGGCAAGGTAAAGTAAGGGGATGATGATAAAAACAGTGGTTGCATTGAGGGTGAGGTCCAAGATATGGTTTCTTATTTGGGTAAGCTGAGTTGGGTGCCACTTGGGTGATTGGGACAGCTCGGATGGGTTATAGCGTGAAAAACTGGTTGATTTCGTTGAGTAGCAGCGAAAAGTCGTCCGACTCTTTTTCTCTTAGGGTTGGGTTGAGAAGGGGATTCGGTTTGGGTGGAGTCGGAGGTTTCAGTCGATTCTCTATCCTTCTTCTTCTCCTCCTCGAAGTCTTTGTTTCGGATTCGGTTCTCGGTGAGCTCTATTGCTAGCTCCATTGCTGCTTCCAAAGTTGCAGGCTTGGTACTTATCACAGGGTCTTGAATCTTTGACGGAAGACCACGAATGTAGTGCTCGATCAAACGGTAGAGGGGAGTAAACATGTTGGGAACCATTTGATGTAATTCGAGGAACCTTTTGTTGTAGGTGGTGTGGTCTCCTTCCATTTGCTTCAATGAATAAAATTCATCTTCTAGCTTCTTGATTTCGCTCCTTGGGCAAAATCGTCTGGTCATGATTTCCTTCAATTCGTTCCAAGTTAGAGTCATAGCATCTTCAACACCTCGTTTTGCCTTCTCTGAATTCCACCAAGTAAGTGCTATCCCATATAGTCGACCGGTAGCATAACGCACTTTGCGATCATCAGGGCAATCGCAATTTAGAAAAGTATTCTCCATTTCTTCAAACCAATGGAGGAGTGCGGTGACACCTTCAGTCCCTTTATATTTCGGAGGGTCGCATGATTTGAAATGCTTGTAGGTGCATTTAGTGGTGTTTGGGGAAGAGTTGAAAATGTTTTGGTTTGCTTGATTGACAGGATTATGGGTAAGTGCTTGTTGAACTTGGATTACAATGTTGGGTATTACGGCAGCCATTTGTTGAGCGATTAAGGCAGCCATGCGCTCGCGGGCTTTTCTTGCTCTCGTCTTCCTACGGGCGAGGTTAAAAGACATCTACAATGAATACATGACAAGGGTATGAGTTGGATGCTTTTGAGATCATGGGTCGCATTAGGGATGAACATTCATAAAATAATTATACAAAAATACTACATCCATAGGATGTCTTTGGCTTTGCTCGCTGTTAGGCCCGTCATGCCGCCATACTTTACCTTATGTAATCATGTGGGCCCCCATGAATTACCGGTTTTTCATATGGTTCGCACGGTTTCTGCCTGGTTGCGTACACAAAACCCGGTGAAAATCGAGAAGTATGTATACAACGTGTGATGTTCAGAATGTGTCCAGGTGTAGACACGATGACACCTCAAAGTGGGTTAGTTCGAACGACGTTTGGTGTGGCATGCTTTGGCCTAATAGGTCCTTCGTACTCTCATCGTTGGTCCCCAGGTAGGCAAACTGGTCCGTTATATTGGATTTATACGAATGCCAGCCTAGACAGGACGTTCCGACTACCGGTACTTGTACCCTTCCAGTTACTACATGCCCGTCGCAGAACTTACTTTGATGAGAATTGAAAATTGCATAAAATCTTTGGATAATGAGAATATGAAAATAAATTGAATACATGAACATCGATATATGTATAATGAATATGTATATATGTATAATGAACATGTATATGAGCATGTATGTTTGACTGAAATGTAAACAAATATGAAACAAATAAATATCACAAGTTTGTATGTAACCACCTAATCAATTTAAAATTTAGGCAGACTATAATA
Organism: Scalesia atractyloides; assembly: GCA_947069175.1. Lineage (NCBI taxonomy): Eukaryota > Viridiplantae > Streptophyta > Magnoliopsida > Asterales > Asteraceae > Scalesia > Scalesia atractyloides. The sequence goes on from CAMTDV010000030.1 coordinate 40,263,753, forward strand.
TAGGCTCTAAGGGTCTAATAACCTATCCTATATCCCTATAGTCATGGCTCTGATACCAATCTGTCACACCCCGACCCGCAGCGGATAAGGTGATCGGGGCATGATTGGGTTATCATCAAAGCTCATGACATTTATTAAATGTTTCATATTCATTAATACAAATTACATGAAAGTTTACAATAGTGATACAACATGATCTAACTAACAATCTAACTCCTTTGTTCTCTTCTAAGGCATATCCTATGTTATCCTTGCTTCAACCTGTTCACCTGTATCATGTGTAAAAAGGTTTTTGGATCAACATAATGTTGGCGAGTGAATCCTATGAAAAAAAACATTTGAACAATTTATTTAAATTGATTATGAAATATGTGCACAACCAAACATGAGTAAAATTAGATGTAACTTGATCAATAATCATAAGATGTTAAATGAAAACACTCATGAACAATAATGGAACAATTAAAGGCACGCGATGCTCAACTCGTCTCTCACGAGGAACTGAGGGGCCTGATGAATGAATTGCATAAACATGATAATATGAATAACACAACTACAAACAATATAAACTCAATGAAAACACACCTGAACAATAATGAATTTGAATTGAAGCACGCGATGTTCTACTCGTTTCCCACGAGGAACTGATGGGCTTAATGTATGAGTTTCAGGTAATTTGACAAACGGAATATAAATAAATCACAACAATAAATCAATCTAAGATTAAGTCATGATGTGGTATGGCACAAGTTTAAATAAATAAATTAATTAATTCATAACACATGACACACCCCAAAACGTGTAATTTAAAAAGGGGAATTGTAAGATTCACTCACAGTGGGTGCGTTCGGTTGATGATGATGAATGCACGCGAAGTGGTTTTAACCACGAGTGAGATTTAACCTAGATAAATCGCATTATGGTTTGGTGAGTAAACGGATTTTATTAAACTATTTTAGTAGGATTGTTGGGTGTATTTTTGTGAGTTTGAAGCTATTTTCTAATCTTAAAAATGTTATTTTTAAGTATTTATAATTGATTTTTAATTAAAATAATTAAATAAAAATAATAAAAATATTTATTTTTTACTGCTACAGTTGACTTTGACCAGTTGACTTTGACTGGTCGTTGACCGGTTTGAGGAATATTGTTGTGCGCTCGGTGAGGCTCGAACCCGAGACCTCCCGTACGCGTGCACGCAGCTCTACCAACTGAGCTACGTGTCTAACCCGTTATATATCCGATTTTAATTTCATATATACATTAATTAGAATTAATAGAAAATCATTTATTTTAAAAACAGTTTAAGGCGAAACGGTCATGCACACCACAGGTCTCGAACTCGGGACCTGTGGTTTAATCTAACACACAGTCCACCGCTGGACTGTGTGTTCAACATGTTATATAACTTGATTTTTATTATACTTAAAGACAATTTAAATATTTCCTTTTCTGCCTTATTTAAAAAGAAGAGTTAATTGTCCGAGTCGGTGCTGAGGACCGGACTCGAACTCGTGACCTGTGATATAAACAAACACACAGTCCACCGCTGGACTGTGTGTCTAACTTGGTTATTATTCCGGTTATTAATATACTTAACATATAACGGTATCGACTCCGGTTCAGTTAAACAAAAACTTGATTTTTATTAAGGCAACGTGTGTGAACCGGGATTCGAACTTGAGACGTTAGCGTTTTATGTGCACACAGTCCACCGCTGGACTGTGTGTCTAACCCGATTAATTTCTTGATTTATATTATACTTATATGTTAACGAAAGTGCGTCGTCTTCTTCGTCAATGTTGAACCAGAAATCGGGTCTGACTGGTTCGAGCTTTTGTTCAAGTTTCAATAGTGTTTTAGGTTAATTTCTGGTGAGATAGAAGTGAAAAGGAAAAGAAACTGAGCGGAGAATATACCGACTGAACTCTCTGTTTTCCGGCAGAAACTCCGGCGACTGAATTCAACTCCGGCGACGTGCTCCTTGTAGCAGCTAGCCTCCGAAAAGTTTGGAAAAGGTAAGAGTATCACCGGTATAAGCTTCAGAGGTTCAGAAAAACTCGGCAATGGGGAAACCGGTTTTCCGGCGACGAACAGGGAAATTCCGGCGAGAGAAATTACGCCGTGAAAAGATGTGATTTTTAGCGAAAAAGTTTGCAGACGATTGTGGTTGAATTTATAGGGAATAATCGAAATGTATTTGGTCTGATTTCGGACTGGGTTCGTCGGGTTAAGTTTTCCGGCGGTTATGAATTTGGTCGCGGACTTCAAACATCGGTTATAACCGATATGTGATTAAAGGTTTACGTTATAACGTAAATTGTAGTTAAGATTCGCGGAAATTCCGGGATTCCGACGACTGAAACGATTGGGCGCCGGTTTTGAATTTGTAAAGTTATTATATCAATTAAATGTTTGAAATACATAACAAACAAAGCAGTTGGCGCAGTGGTTTGTGTGTGAGAGTTAAGTCACTAGGTGACTCGGTACAGACCCGGGTTCGAAACCCGGCTGAAACAATTCATTTTTATTTTGCGATTTTTGACAGTTTTTCAAAAACTAAATATATGTTCGCGTATAATAATTGATTACGGATCGTTTAAAAATATTTTGGGCATTTAATTCGCAACGAAAATTTTGACTGACTGTTCGGTTGATAAACGGAGCGGGTTTGGTAAATCCGTTTTTGACGGATGTTACAGTATCCCCTGCTTTTTAGAAATTTCGTCCCGAAATTTAAATAATGATATATTTTGACTATAAGAATGATGATGTTTTGTTTGACAGTTGTATGCTCAGAAAAATGAGGGTTTAAGTTTTTGTTCGAGGCGGTAACGTTCCTTGTAAAGGTTAAGTACCCTATTCAGGAATCGCTTTTTGTTGCCTACTGTATGAATATTGATAAACAGGAATGATTCTCTAAAAAATGATATCATGCATAAGAGTTTAGATACGTTTGGGAAAAATATGGTTATATCCTAAGGCAAAACTTCTAACACTACAATCTACATGGAACATAAATAAAAACACAACAGCAAGTATTTGAACATGAATAAACACAACAGCAAAAATTCGAACATGAATAGACACATCAGCGAATGAATAAACACAATAGCCAATATTCGAACATGAATAGACACATCAGCGAATATTTGAACATGAATAAACACAACAGCAAATATTTGAATCCATATATGTTTGAATGATGGAAGTTCCTCTCTCGTTTGTTATGATGGAGAGGTTAATTTATGTAGAAATGGAACACAATCCAATCTCTTTAAATAACATGATGATATAAATGTATCACAAATTCCAACCAAGGCGAATAATAAATCCTACCTGGAACTTCTCATAACCGCCTGATAATGCCTCTGATCCTTTGGCAAGAATACTTATATATAGGAAGTACCAGCGGCGTATCCACCATATTCTTGCCAAATTTTCATTAGTTTTATCCACAAGTTATGATTGGTTACCAAGAAACTAATAAATCCTACATAGAACTTCTCATAACCATCCGTTAATGCCTCTGATCCTTTGACAAGAATACTTATATATAGGAAGTACCAGCGGCGTATCCACCATATTCTTGTCAAATTTTCATTGGTTTTAACAGTGAATTATGATTAGTCCTATAACTCTACAATCAATACAACAAACATAAATTACTGAAATGAAACATATCTGTGCGATCAAGGCTCAATCGAACGGAGCCGATCGTATTGCATGTACTGAAAATGAAATTGTGTGCTCAAGGCTCAATCAAACGGAGCCGAACATATTGAATGTACTGAAATTGAAATTGTGTGCTCAAGGCTCAATCAAACGGAGCCGAACATATTGAATGTACTGAAATTGAAATTGTGTGCTCAAGGCTCAATCAAACGGAGCCGAACATATTGCATGTACTGAATATGAATAACTTAACCACACAAACAGCCTATGCATGGAACCTCTCATAACCGCCTGATAATGCCTCCGATCATTTGACAAGAATACTTATATATAGGAAGTACCATCGGCGTATCCACCATATCCTTGTCAAATTTTCGTTGACTTTATCCGAAAGTTATGGTTAGTTCGATGCGACTCTACTACAAACACCACAACCACAAGATACTGATAATGAAATTGTATGTGCGCTCAAGGCTCAATCAAACGGAGTCTTTTCCTAGCAGCTGAGTGTGTCTCCACGCCATGAGGTGGTGAGGGTTCGACCATGAGTGCCTTCCCCGGCGCCCTTGGTTGTCGAGATTTGTCGAATGATGATGATGACATTGCCTGATGGGTTGGTGTAGTTAGTTACGAGTTGCGTGCATCACAATATACATATATATCTTACATAAAACAGTTGCAGTATAACACATAACAAGATATCACAGTTCGGTGCCAACTAAGTCTAGTGTCGTGTAACAGCTATAGTTTAGGTCTACTTTTAATGCAAACCTGGTTCTCTATAGCTAGAGGCTCTGATACCAATCTGTCACACCCTCAAATTTCCACTTGCAGAGTTTTACCGCGAGGCGTGTGAACAAACCAGAATCTGAGACACTAGTAACAACGAACGACTCTATATGATTCGTTTATACGTTTTCCAAAAATTATTTGTTTACCTATTCATAGTTATTTTCAAATTATCTTAGTTTGGTTTCAAAGTTTAGCGAAGCATTAGTTTTAAAGTTGAGCGGAAGCATTAACGTAAAGTAAAGTAACGGGCGCCAACACAAACGCCAAAACTAAAGAAAAACCCAAACAATATTCGTAAATGAGACTCGATAAAAGATGTCTTGATCAATGCAAGTGAGTGCACCTAGAGCTCCTAGCGTCCTGAGAAACATGTAAAGAAACAAGTGTCAACATTAAAGAAGAGTGAGTTCACAGGTTTTTATAAGTTCATTAGTTCGGTTAAAAGTTTGTTTCCCCCGTTATCCCTAACCCGGGATAACGATATAGTTCCATTATTCCTAACCCGGAATAATAATGATGTTGGTTCCATTATTCCTAACCCGGAATAATATTGTTGTTGGTTCCATTATTCCTAACCCGGAATAATATTGTTGATTCCATTATTCCTAACCCGGAATATATTGTTGGTTCGTAATTAAGTTCAATGTTAACATGTAGGTAGCGAGCCTAAAGTTATGTCACATAAGTGTCCGCGATCGAAGCTGACTGTTGTGCCTCCGTTTTGCCAGGCCTATCACTGACCATGGCGAAAGTTAGGCCAAATTATTCACCCGTTGACCATACCCGGTCGGCTAGCGCGACTAGCTCGGGTGGGGCTTGTCGGGCCCAGTAGTATTACTTATAATTTCCCCGCTATTTAACCCAATACTAACGATCCGAGAGTTTGTCGAGGACTTCCGTGATATAGCTGCTTAGTGACCATAACGTACATTAACATTAACTTAGTTACCGAGTAGTTTAACGACGTTAATTTCTCATAACGTAAAAAGATAGAGTTGTAGAGTGTATACATGTTTCTCCCCCTGTTGTTTAAAACTGGATAAAATAGGGGCCGTGAACTCACCTTTAATTGCTCGGTTAGTGTAACACAGAAGTAGCAAATGATGGGACCGCTAATTGCGTCCTAACAAGTCAATCGATTTAAAGTTAGTGTGTGAACACACTGATACAAACCCTACACATAACTAACACACAATACGGCACACATGATAACAAATTCGAAAATACAATCATGCATGCAAAGTATTATCATACCAAAATAGTGATCAAACCAACTTATCATGAACACAAATCAACTCATACAACATTTTGATACACACATTCGCAAGTTATCAAGTTTCAGCTTGTACGCTCATAACTAGGCTGTTTTCAAGGATTTTTATAAAATAGTTCCAACGTTCTACAAATTCCAATTTTTTTACAGAAGGTGTCAACTTAACTGTAGAATTTTATGTAAATTTTTCAAGTCCTAACACTTTACCTATTATTCATAAACATTTATATACTAGGCTGCAGTCAGATTCGTCGCTTTCTGACTGCAGTCCACGGGAGAAATTATTTAAAAATCATCGTTCATCCAATTAACAAAATTCCAGTGGAAGTTTCCCGGAAATGTCCGTCTCCAGTTTCTGTACAAATTTCATGACCCAACCCTCTACAGATTTTGAGATCCGACTCGATAAACAACTAACAAATTTTCAGAATTTACACAGCTTCAGTTACTGCACTTAAATGACCACTTAAAAATATCAAACGACCTCAGAAAAATATGAATCCAGCGCCATTAGAAGCGTTTTTCAAAAATATACGTTTTAGGCTTCAGAAAATCCACTTTTCGATAAATAATAACCAAGTTACAGCCAATTGAAGTTGGCTGTAAACACCATTCAGCAACCTGTTTTCGACTTTTATCGTAATAGAACACGCTTAAACGATCGAGACGTTAAATATAAATGATCAAGAACAGATTTATTAGTCACATATCATCATGTACATCATACTTATGCAAACCCTAATCATATAATATGATTTTTATCACAAAACGCAGCCTATGATTCTTGTATCCAACTAAACATCATAATCGCAAAACTCGCACAATTAATCGAACTAAACATCATAATACTTTCATAACAATGATTCTACCATTACATACAAGCATGATCAAGAGTTCATAAACCCTAATGTGATTTGTGAAACAATAAAAACCCTAACCTTGCAACGATGAAGATTAACGAACCGGGAACGAGATTGGAATCACTTCGGGTTTTGGAGGAAGTCGCGATCGAGAGAAAGAGTGGGGGGCCTGCCGTCGGCTCTTAGAGCTAGGGTTTAGGTTTGTTTTTTTTTTTTTTTTGAAACATAACACATACATGCATGCCTATTTATACCAAAACAAGGGAAAAAGAAAAGGAGAAAGGGTGGGGTTTGTGCTTGCGGCCGCAAAGGGGGTTTGGGTGGGTAACTTGAGCCTCAAATTTCGGCTAGTTACTTGGGCCACAAGGAAGTGAGGTCGACACGTTTCGCGGCTCGGTTCGGTTCGGCTATTTATTTAATATATTTTTTTTATAAACTAATAATCACGAAATCAAAACATGATATAATAACTCACAAAACTTATAAACGTCTAAAAACACATAGCACGTAATTCACTCGATAAGTTCACAAAGTTAGCGTAGTTATTTCGAGCGTGCAATTTAATTCTCCGAATCAAATTAGCGTAGGAATGAATAACCGTGAAGTAGTGCGTTTGAGATACCTGAAAAACTGGGATGTCACAGTTTCGCCGGCGAAATTTCCGATAACAGCAGGTTATTCCGGTGACGTTTATCTTGCGGCAGAAGGTCTTCAGGAAGCTTGAGGTGAGTGTGGATGACTTCGGTATGAGCTCTAGGTGTTCTGTTTTTAGAGTAAGGCACAGAAGTGAAGGGGTTCGGTTTTTCGGCGAGTTGCAGAAACTTTCCGGCGAGTGAAACTTCGTCGAGAATGGGTGTGATCGTGAGCGAAAAGGCTATCCGAGGTTAGAGGGTGCATTTATAGGGAAAGACATCGATGAATTTAGTCCGATTACCGACTTGATTCGTCGGTGAATAATTTCTCCGGCGGTTATGACGGATGTCGCGGACTGGACATCGGTATAACCGATGTTAAGGTTAATGCGTCGGTTAAATCAGAAGAAACCGTCCAATCTCGGCGAAATCGTCGGGATTTCCGATGACTGTGATTTGGGCGCGTCAGTTTGAATTCGAGTTTGTGTATTTGAATTAATTGTTTCTAATAATGAACAAGAAACACAAGTGGCGGAGTGGTTGGAAGTGTGTGTGTTAATGCTTTGCTGAATACTGGTTGACCCGGGTTCGAAACCCGGCTTCAGCCTTTTATTTTTAAACCACTATTTTTAATACTTTTTCAAATATAACTTTTATATTCCAATATACTTATTAATTATGTATCGTCTAAAATTAATTTGGGCATGAAATAGGCAACGGAATTTTTAACTGATTGTTCGGTTAATAAACGAAGCGGGTTTGGTAAATCCGGTTTTTGACGGATGTTACAGTATCCCCTACTTTTTAGATATTTCGTCCCAAAATTTAAGTAGTGACATATTTGTCTAAAAAGGATGGTGTTTAGTTTGACAGTTACATACTTAGCAAAAGAGTAAGAGTTAAATTTTTTTTTTGTTTGAGGCGGTAACGTTCCTTGTAAGGGTTGAGTACCCTGCTACAGGAATCGCTTTTTGTTGCCTACGGTAAAAATATTGATAAGCGGAGTTGATTCAATAAGTATGATTTCATGCGCAAGAGTTTTGATATGTTTGGAAAGATAAGGTTATATCCTAAAACAAAACTTCTAATACTACAACCTACATGGAACTTCTCATAACCGCCTGACAATGCTTCTGATCCTTTGGCAAGAATACTTATATATAGGAAGTACCAGCAGCGTATCCACCATATTCTTGTCAAATTTTCATTGGTTTTATCAGTAAGTTATGATTGGTTCTATGATGTGACTCTAGAACATAAACAAACACCACGACCAATGTCTGAGTCCTAATTCTGATAGTATACATGTTTGATTGGTGACATAATCCCATTTCTTTAAATGATGAGATGCTATAAATGCTAGATCAGTGAGTATAAAACGAACTTCAACCAAGAAATTACTAAATCCTACATGGAACTTCTCATAACCGCCTGACAATGCCTTTGATCCTTTAGCAAGAATACTTATATATAGAAAGTACCAGCGGCGTATCCACCATATTCTTGTCAAATTTTCATTGGTTTTATCAGTAAGTTATGATTAGTCCTATGTGACTCTAAAACATAAATAAACACAACAACCAAAGCTTGAGTCTTAATTCTGATAGTATACATGTTTGAATGGTGGCATATTCCAATGATGAGATGATATGAATGCTAAATCAGTGAGTATAACTCATATTTTAATCAAGACAATACTAAATCCTACATGGAACTTCTCATAACCGCCTGATAATGCCTCTGATCCTTTGGCAAGAATACTTATATATAGGAAGTACCAGCGGCGTATCCACCATATTCTCACCAAATTTTCATTGGTTTTATCAGTAAGTTATGATTAGTCCTATGGGACTCTAAAACATAAATAAACACAATAACCAAAGCTTGAGTCTTAATTCTGATAGTATACATGTTTGAATGATGATAGTACCTCTCTCGTTTGTTGTGATGGAGAGGTTAGTCCTTGTGGAAGTGAGTCATAGCTCAACTTCTTTAAATGATGAAATTGAAATACGTTGAAATGTATGATGAACAAACTTCGACCAAGACATTACTAAATCCTAAATGGAACTTCTCATAACCGCCTGATAATGCCTCTGATCCTTTGACAAGAATACTTATATATAGGAAGTACCAACGGCGTATCCACCATATTCTTGTCAAATTTTCATTGACTTTATCCGCAAGTTATGATTAGTTCTATGTGACTCTAAAACAAACACAACAACCAAAACTTGATCTTAATTCTGATAGTATACATGTTTGAATGATGACAATACCTCTCTCGTTTGTTATGATGGAGAGGTTAGTCTATGTAGAAATGGAACACAATCCAATTTCTTTAAATGATGAGATGCTATAAATGCTAAATCAGTGAGTATAAAACAAACTTCAATCAAGACAATACTAAATTCTACATGGAACTTCTCATAACCGCCAGATAATGCCTCTGATCCTTTGGCAAGAATACTTATATATAGGAAGTACCAGCGGCGTATCCACCATATTCTTGTCAAATTTTCATTGGCTTTATCCGTAAGTTATGATTGGTTCTATGTGATTCTAAAACATAAACAAACATAATCAACCAAATCTTGAGATAAAATAAAGAAAAAACATAATACTAAACGATTGGAGTTGAATCTTGATTTTCGGTGAAGGGGACTAGTTGGGTGGTTTCGTTTGGGCCGTCATTATCTTCAACAGGATTGGCGTTGATGTTGAAAACTCTTCCTCTTGCTGGTGGCCTAGTGATTAGGTTTCCTTGGTTTGCTTGGTTAACTGGGTTTGCTTGAGCTTGGGCGTTTATGATGTTAACCAATCGAGGGCACGTGTTTCTAAAGTGGGTAGGATCGCCACAATTGAAACAAGTTCGAACATATGGGAACATGGGGTATTGGGGTTGTTGATAGGTTGGGATCATGTTTTGAGTAGGGGTGTGGTTTTGTTTTGAGGGGTGCGGCAAACCTTGCTCAAATGACCATAGCGTCCACAATTCGCACATAGTCGACAAGGTAAGGTAGTTGGATGGTGATAAAAACAGGTGTTACATTGAGGGTGAGGTCCAATGTATGATTTCTTATTTGGGTAAGTTGAGTTGGGTGCTATTTGCGTGATTTGGATAGCTTGGATGGGTATGGCTTGTGAAATTGGTTGATTACGTTGGGTGACAGCGAAAAGTTGCCCGTCTCGTTTTCTCTTAGAAATGGGTTGAGAAGGGGATTCAGTTTGGGTGGAGTTTGAAGTTTCAGTTGATGCTTTATCCTTCTTCTTCTCCTCATTGAAGTCTGTAACATCCGTCAAAAACGGATTTTACCAAACCCGCTCCGTTTATTAACCGAACAATCAGTTAAAAATTTCGTTGCGAATTTAATGCCCAAAATAATTTTAAACGATACATAATTAATTATTATATTGGAATATATAATTTGTTTTTGAAAAACTGTTAAAAATCAGAAAATAAAAATGATTTGGCACTGCCGGATTTCGAACCCGGGTCAGTCAGCCGGTCAACACAACTTAACACTCAACTCTCCAACCACTGCGCCACTAGTGTTTCTTGGTAATTATTAGACTCAATTAATTCATAACATGTTTTCCGAATTCAAAAACCGGCGCCCAAATTTCAGTCGTCGGAAATCCCGACTAACTCGCCAATAATTTACGACTTCTTCAGTTATAACGTAAACGTTTAAACCTACATCGGTTATAACCGACGCCTGAGTCCGCGACACAAGTTATAACCGCCGGAGGATTTCTAACCGACGAATCAAGTCGGAAATAGGACCAAATTCATCGACGACTTGCCTTATAAATACCCCCTCGAACCTCTGCAAGCTTTTTCGCTCAAAAACGCACCTTTACCCGACGTAATTTCACTCGCTGGAAAACTTCTGTACCTCGCCGGAAAACCGAACCCTTCACTTCTGAGCTTTACTGAACCCCCTGAGCTTATACCGAAGTCACCCACATCCTTTTCAAGCTTTCTGAAGACTCGCTGCTGCAAGACACACGACGCCGGAACCTGTTGCTGTCGCCGGAGTTCTGCCGGAGAAACAAAGGAGTCCAGTCGGTATACCTTACGCCTAATTTCTCTTTCTTTTTATTTATATCTCACCTGTAATTAACTGAAAAACGCTAACGAACATGATTAAAGACTTCGAATCAGTCAGTCATCGTTTCTGGTTAAAATCAACGAAGAAGACGAAGTTCTGTAGTGTTTAAATATAATTAAAATCAAGTTATAACTCGGGTTAGACACATAGTCCAGCGGTGGACTGTGTGCACAATAAACACGTAAACGTCTCGAGTTCGAATCTTGTCCCACGCACGCTGCCTTAATAAAAATGTCTTTTTTTGTTAACCGAACCGGAGTCACCACTGATATATGTTAAGTTTAATAATAACCGGAATAATAACCAAGTTAGACACACAGTCCAGTGGTGGACTGTGTGTATGTTTAATCACACGTCACGAGTTCGAGTCCGGTCTACTGCACCGATTCGGACAATTATCTAACTTTTTAAATAAGTCAGAAATGAAAATACTTAGTTTGTATTTAAGTATAATAAAAATCGGTTTATATAACAAGTTAAACACACAGTCCAGCGGTGGACTGTGTGTTAACTCAACCCACAGGTCCCGGGTTCGAGACCTGTGGAGCGCACCGGTCCGATTCAGTAAAATCTTTTTAGAAATAAATTGATTTTTTGATTAATATAATTAATATATAAATATAATTAAAAACAGAAATATTTCGGTTTAGACACGTAGCTCAGTTGGTAGAGCTGCGTGCACGCGTACGGAAGGTCTCGGGTTCGAGCCTCACCCAGCGCACACAATTATACAAGCGAACCGGTCAAAATCAAAGTCAACGATCAACTGTAGCAAAAAAATCAAATTTTTTTATTATTTTTTATTTATTTATTTTATTTAAAAATCAATTAAAAATACTTAAAAATAACATTTTTAAGGTTAGAAAATAGCCTTAAACTCACAAAAATACACCCAACAATCCTACTAAAATGGATTAATAAAACCCATTTACTTACCGAAACATTATGCCATTATCTAGGTTAATTTCACTCGTGGTTAAAACCACTTCGCGTGCATTCAACATCATCAACCGAACGCACCCACTGTGAGTGAATCTTACAACTCTCCCTTTTTAATTACACATTTTGGGGTGTGTCATGTGTCACAAAATAATTAACTCGTTTATTTAAACTTGTGCCATACCATATCGTGATCTAAACTTAGATTGTTTATATTGTTGTGATTATGTATTTCATTTTGTCAACTTATATGAAATTCATTCATTAAGCCCATCAGTTCCTCGTGGGAGACGACTGAGCAACGCGTGCCTCAAAACCAATCCATTATTGTTCATGTGTGTATTATTGAGTTTATATTGTTGGTAGTTATGTCTTTCATATTATCATGGTTATGCAATTCATTCATTAGGCCCATCAGTTCCTCGTGAGAGACGAGTTGAGCAACGCGTGCCTCTAAACGATCCTTTATTGTTCATGTGTGTATTATTTAATATTAAATTGATTTATGAATAAGTTTACATCTATTTTTACTCATGTGTGGTTGTGCACTTTATTTCATAATCAATTAAATAAACTTGTTCAAATGTTTTCCATAGGATTCACTCGCCAACTTTTTGTTGATCCAAAAACCCTTTTACACATGATACAGGTGAACAGGATGAAGCAAGGAAAACATAGGAAATGCCTTAGAAGAAAACAAAGAAGCTTAGATTGATGTTAGGTCATGATGTAATTATGGTTGTAAATTTCCTATTAAATTGTATTAATGAATATGAAACGTATAATAAATGTCATGAGCTTTGATGATAACCCAATCATGCCCCGGTCACCTTTTCCGCTGCGGGTCGGGGTGTGACAGATTGGTATCGGAGCCATGACTATTGGGATATAGGATAGGTTATTAGACCCTTAGAGCCTATACTATAGTCTGCCTAAATTTTTAATTGATTAGGTGGTTACATACAAACTTGTGATATTTATTTGTTTCATATTTGTTTATACTTACAGTCAAACATACATACTTATATACATATTCATTATACATATATCAATGTTCATATATTCAATTCATTTTCATACTCTCATTATTCAAAGATTTTGTTGCAATTTTCAAATCTCATCAAAGTAAGTTCTGCGACGGGCATGTAGTAACTGGAAGGGTACAAGTACCGGTAGTCGGAACGTCCTGTCTAGGTTGGCATTCGTATAAATCCAATATAACGGACCAGTTTGCCTACCTGGGGACTAACGATGAGAGTACGAAGGACCTATTAGGCCAAAGCATGCCACACCAAACGTCGTTCGAACTAACCCCACTTTGAGGTGTCACCGTGTCTACACCTGGACACATTCCGAATCTCACACGTTGTATACATATTTCTCGATTTTCTCCGGGTTTTAGTGTACGCAACCAGGCAAACCCATGCAAACCATATGAAAAACCCGGTATTCATGGGGGCCCACATGATTACGAAGGTGAAGTATGGCGGCATGTAGGGCCTAATGGCGAGCAAAGCCCAAGACATCCTATGGATGTAGTAGATTTATTTTTCTATAATTATTTTATGAATGTTCATTCCTAGTGCGACCCATGAACCCAAAAACATCCAACTCATACTCTTGACATGTATTCCTTGTAGATGTCTTCTAACCTCGCCGTAGGAAGATGAGAGCAGGAAAAGCCCGCGAGCGCATGGCTGCCCTAATCGCTCAACAAATGGCTGCCGTAATACCCAACATTGTAATCCAAGTACAACAAGCACTTACCGCTAATCCTGTCAATCAAGGAAATCAAAACGTTATCAACTCTCCCCCAACTACCACTAAATGCACCTACAAGCATTTCAAATCATGCGACCCTCCGAAATACAAAGGGACTGAAGGTGTCACTGCTCTCCTCCATTGGTTTGAAGAAATGGAGAACACTTTTCTAAATTGCGATTGCCCCATCGCAAAGTGCGTTATGCTACTGGTCGTTTATATGGAATAGCACTTACTTGGTGGAATACAGAGAAGACCAAACGAGGCGTCGACGATGCCATGACTATAACTTGGAACGAATTGAAGGAAATCATGACCAGACGATTTTGCCCAAGGAGCGAAATCAAGAAATTAGAAGATGAATTTTATTCGTTGAAGCAAAAGGAAGGAGACCACACCACATACAACAAAAGATTCCTCGAGTTACATCAAATGGTTCCCAACATGTTCACTCCCCTCTACCGTTTGATCGAGCACTACATTCGTGGTCTTCCGTCAAAGATTCAAGACTCTGTAATAAGTACCTCGCCTGCAACTTTGGAAGCAGCAATGGAGCTAGCAACAGCGCTCACCGAGAACCGAATCCAGAACAAAGACTTCAAGGAGGAGGAGAAGAAGGATAAAGCATCTACTGAAACTTCCGACTCCACCCAAACCGAATCCCCTTCTCAACCCACTTCTAAGAGAAAAAGAGACGGGCAACTTTTCGCTGCTACCCAACGAAATCGACCAATTTCACACGCCATACCCATCCAAGCTATCCCAATCACTCAAGTGGCACCCAACTCAACTTACCCAAATAAGAAACCATAACTTGGACCTCACCCTCGATGCAACAACTGTTTTTATCACCATCCACTTACCTTACCTTGTTGACTATGTGCAACTTGTGGACGCTATGGTCATTTGAGCAAGGTTTGCCGCACCTTTCAAAACCAAATCTCTTCCCCTACTCAAAACATGGCCCAAACCTATCAACAACACCAATACCCCGTGTTCCCATATGTTCGAGCTTGTTTCAATTGTGGCGACCCTACCCACTTTAGAAACACGTGCCCTCGATTGGTTAACATCAGAAACGCTCAAGCCCAATCAAACCCAGTTAACCAAGTAAACCAAGTAAACCAAGAAAACCCAACCACTAGGCCACCAGCAAGAGGAAGAGTCTTCAACATCAACGCCAATCCTGTTGAAGATAATGACGGCCCAAACGAAGATACCCAACTAGTCCTCTTCACCGAAAATCAAGATTCAACTCCAATCGTTTAGTTTTATGTTTTTCTTTATGTTTTAGAATCACATCGAACCAATCATAACTTAAGGATAAAGCCAATGAAACTTTGACAAGAATATGGTGGATACGCCGCTGGTACTTCCTATATATAAGTATTCTTGTCAAAGGATTAGAAGCATTATCTAGCGGTTATGAGAGGTTCCATGTGTAAACTGTTAGAGTAATTATTGTTTATTATTTTCAGTACATGCAATTTCATAGGCCGCCGCTCCCCATTACATTATGAGCGTTGAGCATGTTCCCCATTTCATTATGAGGTTGAACCTGGCGTGCCCACATACGATCGGCTCCGTTTGATTGAGCCTTGATCGCACAGACATTTTTCATTTTCAGTACATGCAATACGATCGGCTCCGTTTGATTGAGCCTTGATCGCACAGACATTTTCATTATCAGTATCTTGTGGTTGTTGTGTTTGTTGTAGAGTCACATAGAACTAATCATAACTTGCGGATAAAGTCAATGAGAATTTGACAAGAATATGGTGGATACGCCGCTGGTACTTCCTATATATAAATATTCTTGTCAAATGATCGGAGGCATTATCAGGCGGTTATGAGAGGTTCCATGTATAGGTTGTTTGTGTGATTGTGGTTTAGATTAAGTTTATTATTTTCAGTACATGCAATACGATCGGCTCCGCTTGATTGAGCCTTGATCGCACAGACATTTTCATTTTCAGTACATGCAATACGATCGGCTCTGTTTGATTGAGCCTTGATCGCACAGACATTTTCATTATCAGTATCTTGTGGTTGTTGTGTTTGTTGTAGAGTCGCATAGAACTAATCATAACTTGCGAATAAAGTCAATGAGAATTTGACAAGAATGTGGTGGATACGCCGCTGGTACTTCCTATATATAAGTATTCTTGTCAAATGATCGGAGGCATTATCAGGCGGTTATGAGAGGTTCCATGTATAGGCTGTTTGTGTGATTGTTGTTTAGATTAAGTTTATTATTTTCAGTACATGCAATACGATCGGCTCCGCTTGATTGAGCCTTGATCGCACAGACATTTTCATTCTCAGTACATGCAATACGATCGGCTCCGTTTGATTGAGCCTTGATCGCACAGACATTTCTCATTTTCAGTATCTTGTGTTTGTTGTATTGGTTTTAGAGTCACATAGGACTAATCATAATACACTGATAAAACCAATGAAAATTTGACAAGAATATGGTGGATACGCCACTGGTACTTCCTATATATAAGTATTCTTGTCAAAGGATCAGAGGCATTGTCAGACGGTTATGAGAAGTTGTATGTAGGATTTAGTAGTTTCTTGGTAACTAATCATAATTTGCGGATAAAACCAACGAAAATTTGACAAGAATATGGTGGATACGCCGCTGGTACTTCCTATATATAAGTATTCTTCCCAAAGGATCAGAGGCATTATCAGGCGGTTATGAGAAGTTCCATGTAGGATTTAGTATTACCTTGGTTGAAATTTGTGTTACATTCATATCATCTCGCCATTTAAAGAAATTGGACTGTGTTCTATTTCTACATAAACTAACCTCTCCATCATAACAAACGAGAGAGGAACTGTCACCATTCAAACATATATGTGGATTCAAATATTAGCTGTTGTGTTTATTTATGTTCTGTAGTCATAGAACCAATCATAACTTACTGATAAAACCAATGAGAATTTGACAAGAATATGGTGGATACGCCGCTGGTACTTCCTATATATAAGTATTCTTGTCAAAGGATCAGAGGTATTGTTAGATGGTTATGAGAAGTTCCATGTAGGTTGTAGTATTAGAAGTTTTGCCTTAGGATATAACCATATCCTTCCAAACATATCCAAACTCTTATGCATGATATCATATTTAGCGAATAAATTTTGCTTATCAATACTTTTACAGTAGGCAACAAAAAGCGATTCCTGTAATAGGGTACTTAACCCTTACAAGGAACGTTACCGCCTCAAACAAAAACTTAAACCCTTACTTTTTCTAAGCATGTAACTGTCAAACTAAACACCATCATTCTTTTAGTCAAATATATCACTACTTAAATTTCGGGACGAAATTTCTAAAAAAGCAGGGGATACTGTAACATCCGTCAAAAACGGATTTTACCAAACCCGTTCCGTTTATTAACCGAACAATCAGTTAAAAATTACGTTGCGAATTTAATGCCCAAAATACTTTTAAATGATACATAATCAATTATTATATTGGAATATATAATTTGTTTTTGAAAAACTGTTAAAAATCAGAAAATAAAAATGATTTGGCACTGCCGGGTTTCGAACCCGGGTCAGTCAGCCGGTCAACACAACTTAACACTCAACTCTCCAACCACTGCGCCACTAGTGTTTCTTGGTAATTATTAGACTCAATTAATTCATAACATGTTTTCCGAATTCAAAAACCGGCGCCCAAATTTCAGTCGTCGGAAATCCCGACTAACTCGCCAATAATTTACGACTTCTTCAGTTATAACGTAAACGTTTAAACCTACATCGGTTATAACCGACGCCTGAGTCCGCGACACAAGTTATAACCGCCGGAGGATTTCTAACCGACGAATCAAGTCGGAAATAGGACCAAATTCATCAACGACTTGCCTTATAAATACCCCTCGAACCTCTGCAATCTTTTTCGCTCAAAACCGCACCTTTACCCGACGTAATTTCACTCGCCGGAAAACTTCTGTACCTCGCCGGAAAACCGAACCCTTCACTTCTAAGCTTTACTGAACCCCCTGAGCTTATACCGAAGTCACCCACATCCTTTTCAAGCTTTCTGAAGACTCGCTGCTGCAAGACACACGACGCCGGAACCTGTTGCTGTCGCCGGAGTTCTGCCGGAGAAACAGAGAAGTCCAGTCGGTATACCTTACGCCTAATTTCTCTTTCTTTTTATTTATATCTCACATGTAATTAACTGAAAAACGCTAACTAACATGATTAAAGACTTCGAACCAGTCAGTCATCGTTTCTGGTTAAAATCAACGAAGAAGACGAAGTTCTGTAGTGTTTAAGTATAATTAAAATCAAGTTATAACTCGGGTTAGACACACAGTCCAGCGGTGGACTGTGTGCACAATAAACACGTAAACGTCTCGAGTTCGAATCTTGTCCCACGCACGCTGCCTTAATAAAAATGTCTTTTTTTGTTAACCGAACCGGAGTCACCACTGATATATGTTAAGTTTAATAATAACCGGAATATTAACCAAGTTAGACACACAGTCCAGTGGTAGACTGTGTGTATGTTTAATCACACGTCACGAGTTCGAGTCCGATCTACTGCACCGATTCGGACAATTATCTAACTTTTTAAATAAGTCAGAAATGAAAATACTTAGTTTGTATTTAAGTATAATAAAAATCGGTTTATATAACAAGTTAAACACACAGTCCAGCGGTGGACTGTGTGTTAACTCAACCCACAGGTCCCGGGTTCGAGACCTGTGGAGCACACCGGTCCGATTCAGTAAAATCTTTTTAGAAATAAATTGATTTTCGGATTAATCTAATTAATATATAAATATAATTAAAAACAGAAATATTTCGGGTTAGACACGTAGCTCAGTTGGTAGAGCTGCGTGCACGCGTACGGGAGGTCTCGGGTACGAGCCTCACCCAGCGCACACAATTATACAAGCGAACCGGTCAAAGTCAAAGTCAACGGTCAACGGTCAACTGTAGCAAAAAATCAAATTTTTTTATTATTTTTTATTTATTTATTTTATTTAAAAATCAATTAAAAATACTTAAAAATAACATTTTTAAGGTTAGAAAATAGCCTTAAACTCACAAAAATACACCCAACAATCCTACTAAAATGGATTAATAAAACCCGTTTACTTACCGAAACATTATGCCATTATCTAGGTTAATTTCACTCGTGGTTAAAACCACTTCGCGTGCATTCAACATCATCAACCGAACGCACCCACTGTGAGTGAATCTGACAACTCCCCCTTTTTAATTACACGTTTTGGGGTGTGTCATGTGTCACAAAATAATTAACTCGTTTATTTAAACTTGTGCCATACCATATCGTGATCTAAACTTAGATTGTTTATATTGTTGTGATTATGTATTTCATTTTGTCAACTTATATGAAATTCATTCATTAAGCCCATCAGTTCCTCGTGGGAGACGAGTGAGCAACGCGTGCCTCAAAACCAATCCATTATTGTTCATGTGTGTATTATTGAGTTTATATTGTTGGTAGTTATGTCTTTCATATTATCATGGTTATGCAATTCATTCATTAGGCCCATCAGTTCCTCGTGAGAGACGAGTTGAGCAACGCGTGCCTCTAAACGATCCTTTATTGTTCATGTGTGTATTGTTTAATATTAAATTGATTTATGAATAAGTTTACATCTATTTTTACTCATGTGTGGTTGTGCACTTTATTTCATAATCAATTAAATAAACTTGTTCAAATGTTTTCCATAGGATTCACTAGCCAACTTTTTGTTGATCCAAAAACCCTTTTACACATGATACAGGTGAACAGGATGAAGTAAGGAAAACATAGGAAATGCCTTAGAAGAAAACAAAGAAGCTTAGATTGATGTTAGGTCATGATGTAATTATGGTTGTAAATTTCCTATTAAATTGTATTAATGAATATGAAACGTATAATAAATGTCATGAGCTTTGATGATAACCCAATCATGCCCCGGTCACCTTTTCCGCTGCGGGTCGGGGTGTGACAAAGTCTTTATTCCGGATGCGGTTCTCGGTGAGCTCTGTAGCTAACTCCATTGCTGCTTCCAAAGTTGCAGGCGTGGTACTTATTACAGAGTCCTGAATCTTTGACGGAAGACCTCGAATGTAGTGCTCGATCAAACGGTAAAGAGGAGTGAACAAGTTGGGAACCATTTGGTTTAACTCGAGGAATCTTTTGTTGTACGTGGTGTGGTCTCCTTCCTTTTGCTTCAACGAATAAAACTCATCTTCTAATTTCTTGATTTCGCTCCTTGGGCAAAACTGTCTTGTCATGATTTCCTTCAACTCTTCCCAAGTCAAAGTCATAGCGTCTTCAACACCTCCTTTGGCCTTCTCTGTATTCCACCAAGTAAGTGCTATTCCAAATAAACAACCAGTAGCATATCGCACTTTGCGATCATCGGGGCAATCGCAATTTAGAAAAGTGTTCTCCATTTCTTCAAACCAATGGAGGAGAGCGGTGACACCTTCAGTCCCTTCGTATTTTGGAGGGTCGCAGGATTTGAAATGCTTGTAGGTGCATTTAGTGGTATTTGGGGGAGGGTTGATATCATTTTGATCTTCTTGGTTGACGGGATTAGCGGTAAGGGCTTGTTAGACTTGAATTACAATGTTGGGTATTACGGCAGCCATTTGTTGAGCGATTAGGGCAGCCATGCGCTCGCGGGCTTTTCCTGCTCTCATCTTCCTACGAGCGAGGCTAGAAGACATCTACAAGGAATACATATCAAGTGTATGAGTTTGATGTTTTTGGGATAATGGGTCTTATTTAGGAATGAACATTTATAAAATAAATATAACATAATAAATCTACTACATCCATAGGATGTCTTGGGCTTTGCTCGTAATTAGGCCTTGCATGCCGCCATACTTCACCTTCGTAATCATGTGGGCCCCCATGAATACCGGGTTTCATATGGTTCGCATGTGTTAGCCTGGTTACGTACACTAAAACCCGGAGAAAATCGAGAAATATGTATGTAACGTATGATATTCGGAATGTGTCCAGGTGTGGACACGGTGACACCTCAAAGTGGGGTTAGTTCGAACGACGTTTGGTGTGGCATGCTTTGGCCTAATAGGTCCTTTGTACTCTCATCGTTAGTCCCCAGGTAAGCAAACTGGTCCGTTGTATTGGATTTATACGAATGTCAACCTAGACAGGACGTTCCGACTACCGGTACTTGTACCCTTACAGTTACTACATGCCCGTCGCAGAACTCACTTTGATGAGATTTGAAAATGAAAAATGCGACAAAATCTTTGAATAACGAAAGTATGAAGATGATTTGAATATGTGAACATTGAAATATGTATGATGAATGTGTATGTAAGTATGTATGTTTGACTGTAAGTATAAACAAATATGAAACAAATAAATATCATAAGTTTGCATGTAACCACATAACCAATTAAAATCTAGTCAACTATAGTATAGGCTCTAAGGGTCTAATAACCTATCCTATATCCCTATAGTCATGGCTCTGATACCAATCTGTCACACCCCGACCCGCAGCGGAAAAGGTGATCGGGGCATGATTGGGTTATCATCAAAGCCACGACATTTATTATAACGTTTCATATTTATTATTACAATTTAAAGGGAAACATACAATCATAATTACATCATGTCCTACACATCATTCTAGACTTCATTATTTTCTTCTAAGGCATTTCCTATGTTTTCCTTGCTTCATCCTGTTCACCTGTATCATGTGTAAAAATGGTTTTTGGATTAACAAAAAGTTGGCGAGTGAATCCTATGAAAAACATTTGAACAAGTTTATTTAATTGATTATAAAATAAAGTGCACAACCACATATGAGTAAATATAGATGTAAACTTATTCACAAATCACTTAATATTAAATAATGCACACACATACAATAATAAATTGTTTTGAGGCACGCGTTGCTTAACTCGTCTCCCACGAGGAACTGATGGGCCTAATGAATGATTTGCATACAACTTGACAATATGAAATACATAACTACAAACAATATATACATTCTAAGTTTAGATCACAATATGGTATGGCACAAGTTTAAATAAACGAGTTAATTTTAGTGACACATGACACACCCCAAAACGTGTAATTAAAAAGGGGAGTTGTAAGATTCACTCACATTGGGTGCGTTCGGTTGATGATGTTGAATGCGCACGAAGTTTGATTTAACCAAGAGTGAAACTAACCTAGATAATAACATAATGGTTTGGTAAATAAGCGGATTTTATTAATCAATTTTAGTAGGATTATTGGATATATTTTTGTGAGTTTAAGGCTATTTTCTAACTTTAAAAATGTTATTTTTAAGTATTTTTAATTTAAATAAATAAATAAAAGTAATAAAAAAATGTTTATTTTTGACTGTTGACCATTGACTTGTTTGACCGTTGACTTGTTGACTTGTTGACCGGTTCGGTCGTGTATGTGATATGCGCTGGGTGAGACTCGAACCGGTGACCTCCCGTACGCGTGCACGCAGCTCTACCAACTGAGCTACGTGTCTAACCCGAAATATTTCTGTTTTTAATTATATTTATATACTAATTGAATTAATCCGAAAATCAGTTATTTTAAAAACGATTTTAATGTCTCGCTCGGTGCTCGCCACAGGTCTCGAACCCGGGACCTGTGGGTTAGTTTGGCACACAGTCCACCGCTGGACTGTGTGTCTAACATGGTAAATAAACTGGTTTTTATTACACTTAACATCTTACTGAAGTTAACCCGGTTCGGTCTAAAAAAAAAGGCATTTTATTTCTGTGAAGGTGCGTGTGTCAAGAATCGAACTCGGGACGTTATGCATATTGTTTGCACACAGTCCACCACTGGACTGTGTGTCTAACCCGTTCATAAAACTGTTTTTAATTAATCTTATATCATATCAGTACTTCGTCTTCTTCGTTAAACTTAACCAGAATCGATGTCCGACTATTTTGACAAAAATAATCAGTTTCTTTAGTAAGTTGTGATTAGCTACATGTGAGATTAATAAAAACGAGAGAGATTAGGTGTAAGATATACCGGACAGAGATCCTCTGTTTCGCCGACGAAATTTCCGGTAACAGCAGGTGATTCCGGCGACGTTTATCTTGCGGCAGAAGGTCTTCAGGAAGCTTGAGGTGAGTGTGGGTGACTTCGGTATGAGCTCTAGGTGTTCTGTTTTTAGAGTAAGGCACAGAAGTGAAGGGGTTCGGTTTTCCGGCGAGTTGCAGAAACTTTCCGGCGAGTGAAACTTCGTCGAGAATGGGTGTGATCGTGAGCGAAAAGGCTATCCGAGGTTAGAGGGTGCATTTATAGGGAAAGACATCGATGAATTTAGTCTGATTACCGACTTGATTCGTCGGTCAATAATTTCTCCGGCGGTTATGACGGATGTCGCGGACTGGACATCGGTTATAACCGATGTTAAGGTTAATGCGTCAGTTAAATCAGAAGAAACCGTCCAATCTCTGCGAAATCGTCGGGATTTCCGACGACTGCGATTTGGGCGCGTCAGTTTGAATTCGAGTTTGTGTATTTGAATTAATTGTTTCTAATAATGAACAAGAAACACAAGTGGCGGAGTGGTTGGAAGTGTGTGTGTTAATGCTTTGCTGAATACTGGTTGACCCGGGTTAGAAACCCGGCTTCAGCCTTTTATTTTTAAACCACTATTTTTAATACTTTTTCAAATATAACTTTTATATTCCAATATACTTATTAATTATGTATCGTTTAAAATTAATTTGGGCATTAAATACGCAACGGAATTTTTAACTGATTGTTCGGTTAATAAACAAAGCGGTTTGGTAAATCCGGTTTTTGACGGATGTTACAACGGTTATGTGTACTTGATAAGACACAAAGATGAAGTGTTTGAAATGTTCAAAGATTTCAAAAGTGAAGTAGAAAATCAACTCAAGAAAACAATCAAAGTCCTTCATACCGATAGAGGAGGTGAATACCTTAGTCATGCTTTTCAAGATCATCTTAGGAGTTGTGGGATTATCTCACAACTTACTCCACCTGGAACACCACAACATAATTGTGTGTCTGAAAGGAGGAATAGAACTCTATTGGATATGGTTTGATCTATGATGGCTAGAAGCACATTGCCTCTATCATTTTGGGGTTACGCTTTGCTCTCCGCGGCCCGTATACTGAATATGGCCCCAACCAAGAAAGTGGATAAGACACCTTTTGAAATATGGCATGGAAAGGCTCCATCATTATCATATTTGAAGGTATGGGGTTGTGAAGCTTATGTGAAGCAATACACCCCAAACAAATTGGAAATACAATCCACTAAGTGTATCATTGTAGGATATCCTAAAGATGATATAGGATATTACTTTTACGATCCAACAGAGCAAAAGGTATTTGTTGCTCGAAAGGGTAAGTTCTTAGAGGCTAAGTTCCTTATGGAAGGAACTAGTAGTAGAATAGTGGAACTTGATGAGGATCAAGAACCACAAGTCGATACACGTTTGGTTGATACTAGCACTCAACAAGAGGTTGTTGAAGATGATCAAATGGTGATCAATACACACAAAACGTTGACAGATCTGGTAGAATTAGTAATCCACCCGAAAGATATGGATTTTTCATGGATGGATGCTACGTGGTAGATTCGGATGAACCAACCACATACCATGATGCAATGTCACAATCCGATTGTGACAAATGGCTTGTAGCCATGAACGTAGAGATACAATCCATGTATGACAACCAAGTATGGGAATTGGTTGTGCCACCTCTTAACTCCAAAGTAGTTGGAAGTAAGTGGGTTTTCAAGAAGAAAACGGATATGCATGGTAACTTGGATATTTATAAAGCGAGACTTGTAGCAAAAGGTTTCACTCAAACTCAAGGGCTTGATTATGATGAGACCTTCTCGCCCGTGGCGATGCTAAAGTCAATTAGGATATTATTTGCCATAGCTGCATATTACGATTATGAGATTTGGCAAATGGATGTCAAAACGGCTTTCCTCAATGGATATCTTAATGAAGATGTCTATATGGTTCAGCCTGAAGGTTTTGTCGATCCAAAACATCCTAACGAAGTATGCAAGTTAAAGAAATCAATATATGGATTGAAACAAGCATCTAGAAGTTGGAATCATCGTTTTGATGAAGAAATTAGGAATTTTGGATTCATCAAGAACGTCGATGAAGCTTGTGTGTATAAGAAGGCTAGTGGGAGCATCATCACTTTCCTAGTACTATATGTCGATGACATTCTACTATTTGGAAATGATATTCCAACCATGGAAGGTGTTAAAACCTGGCTTGGAAGTTGTTTTTTCCATTAAGGATCTTGGTGAAGCCGCCTATATTTTGGAAATAAAGATCTATAGGGATAGATCAAGGCGCTTGATAGGTTTGAACCAAAGTGCATACATTGACAAAGTCTTGAAAAGGTTCAAGATGGAGAACTCTAAGAAAGGTTTGGTACCTATTCAGAAGGGAACGATATTGAATGTGTCTCAATGTCCAAGCTCAAAGGATGAGCAAGAAAGAATGAAAGGAGTCCCATATACGTCTGTTATAGGATCCATCATGTGTGCAATGATATGCACTAGACCGGACGTGTCATGCGCCTTAAGCATGACAAGTAGATACCAGCAAAATCCAGGTAAGAGTCATTAGATGGCTGTTAAAAGCATATTGAAATGACTTAGAAGGACTAAGGATATGTTTCTAACATATGGATCTGGTGAATAGGAACTCGTTTAAAGGGTTACACGGATGCGAGTTTCCAAACTGACCGAGATGGTTCTCGATCACAATCTGGGTATGTCTTCATTTTGAATGGAGCTGCAGTCTCTTGGAAGAGCTCGAAGCAGGATGTTGTAGCATTGTCCACTACAGAATCAGAATACATCGCCGCTTCATTGGCAGTGCATGAAGCTGCATGGTTGAAGAAATTCATCACCTACCTAGGGGTAGTCCCTACCATTCAGGATCCCCTAGAAATCTTTTGTGATAACGAGGGTGCAATTGCATAAATTAAGGAACCTCGTGCACATCAAAAGACTATGCACATTGAGCGGAGATTCAACTACATAAGGGATGAAGTTGAAAAGGAAAGATATGTATTCGCAAAGTTCACACAGATCATAACATTGCGGATCCACTCACGAAGCTCCTTGAACGGCCAAAGCACGAGAGTCACATTTGTGCCTTAGGACTTCGATATTCTAGTGATTGGAATTGATCTACTTTGTATTTGGATATCGGAACAATTATTATTATGACTCATTTAATGATTATGGCATTTTGAGTATTGTTCCATTTTAGCATGTTTAAATCCATGAATAAGTTAATTATTCTAAACGTCCGTAGTCGATCATATTTGTGGGAACAAATATGAAGGTAAAGACTATTATGAACTCGGATTGGTGGATATTCATTAGGTATGAATATAGAGCAAAGTGTTGCTGCCAAAGTTCATAGATATTTGGGGGATACAAATATTGGACTGACCCGCTCTCAAATATTACTACATGGAGTCTTTGTGATTGATCATAAGTAATTTTGAGTAAAGGCGAATATCATAGTATCCTCTGACCTGAGATACATATTGGGCCTTGACATTCACCAAATATTATACTTTGACTTGGTTCTTCGCTGTCCGTAATGTTACAGTACAAGGTGATTGTGAGAGATGTATGTAGTCAAGATGGGATTTGTTCCTCTTATTCGTTGAGAGTAAGATGTCAAAGACCTGCTAAAGTTAAATCATAGAGAATGATCAGTCTATGTCTTTTAATTTGACTTGACATCTGTAACAAAAGGATAAATGATCGTTTCACCTAAATCATTTTCAAGTAAGGGACTTGAAGGGGTTGATGATATTGAATGGCACTTCGTCATACGTATTTGGGGTAGTAAACCGTTGTTAGGCGGTATTTGCTACTTGCATCAATCTTCTATGTATCTTGTGAAAGTGGGAGATCGTTGGAATCGGTATGCCCAAGACACATATTAAATTGATGTGGCTAGTACGTTATGATCCAAGTCGGGTCATACCCAGTAACAAGCTAGACAAACATCTATAATATTTATATATGATATGATCAAACAAATAAATATTAACACTTAGAATATTTAGAAATTGGTTTTCTAAATAATTGCACTTGAGAAACTAATAAATTATATGGATAATTTATTTTGTGAGAATATTTTGTATTGTTATTTAATGGGTTAAATAACATTATAAAAGGTCATGAGATGTTGCATAAAGTCTTGTAAACTTATGATGTTATATTTATAAAAGTTATAAATATAATACAAGACATAAAATAAAAGAAAATTTTGAATTTTTTTTATAAAAATACCCCATAAGGCCGGCCCCTTATGGTCTTCCCAAGGTGGGTTTCCACCACTAATATTGCATGCAAGATCTCTAGAATCTCCTACAAGATCATATGTATTTTGATTTATTCTTATACACACAACTTTGAGTAATAATTAAAGTTGTAAGAACTCTTGTGAATGCTCTCAAATTTTCGGTCAAACATAGTGTTTGTCCAAGAGTTTTTCAAATTTAATTCAAGTGTTCAAATCCTAGCAAAATCATAATGTTTATTGGAAAGCTTGGGGTATACAAGCTTGAGGTCTTCTACTTAGCATGCATGTTCATATATGGATCCGGGTTATGGGTTTTACATACAAAATGAGTTTTGTATCAACACAAGTAACATGATTTAAATAAATATTTCGCTGCATTTTTATTTTATATGGACAAAAATAACTTTGATAAACCTGTGCAAAAACCCAACAAATAGGAATTTTCGTACGAAAACAATGCTAATAAATATTTTTATCAAAACCATTTTCGTACGAAAATTCAGAACTTTCCGTGTTAGAAAACTTTTCTAACCTTCTTGTGCTCTCTATCATTGCAGGATAAGCGACCTAATTTCGGCCCAGTGCATAATTCATGTTGTCTGCTAGATGAGAATGAACAGAAATTTGCAGCTTTTTTAGATATCCACGAATTTTTGAAGTGCTTGCCAATCTTCAACGCTCTTACCAAGAAACACGATGTTTATCAGACACATATTGAGATGTTCTGGAAGTCGGCTAGGCTCCAAGAAAACCCAAGGGCTATTGTATCAGCAATAAAAGTCAAAGATAAAGATGTTGAAGTTATCATTACTCAAGACCTGATCAGATCCGTTTTAGATATCAATGATCAGAGTCACTATCCGACAGGCTATTCAAAGCTAATGGTTAAGGGATGCTTTTACCGCATGGGGTACAATGGCTATGTGAATCAAGCCCCATTCAAGGTCAACTTTCTTGGGAAACCGTAAAGATTTCTGGCACGTTGTATCGTTCGATCTTTTAGTCATAGGAAGGGAGGATGGGATGATCTGATTGACTATCAGATGTGTATGATAGCTGCTCTTGCTCTCAACTTGCCGTACAATTTCAGCAAGCTGTTTTTTGAACAGATGGTGATTAACCTAGGAGAGACTGTTTCTGGCAATATCCGAGATTCATTCAGATGATGTTAGATCATTTACACCCAAGTCTCGAGAAAAAGAAAGATGATTTGTTAGAATTAGAGCATATAACTACATTAGATTTGCATAATATCAGCTCGTACAAGAAGAAAGGACGAGAGCCTGCATACAAACCACTATTTGGCGCTTTCATCAACAAAGATTACAAGTCTCCACCATCAGAAAAGTGGAGAAATGAAGGTAGTGGTGATGAGAAAGATGAGCTGACACATCTGGAAGATTTTGAAGAGAAACGTAGCAGTTGGTACGTTAAGGATGATGGGAAGAAAAGGAAAGGGTCATATAAAAGACAAGAGACTACTGACATATCAAAGTCTTCATCTAAGAGAAAGAAGTTTTATGAATCTTCATCCTTTGCTCCTAAACGACAGAAGAAAACAAAAGTCAGGATAGGTTTGATTGATGAACCTAATGTAGAGGAAGTGAAATTAACCGAAGCTGTGCAAACTATTGAGCATGTTAAAGAGACACTTGAAGAAATGACAACAGATATTGAGTGACAGGTTATTAGAGAGGTTGTAGGGGGAGATGGTGACGATGAGGGACCATCCTCTAGCACTAATACAGAGGATAGGTTGGACACTCAGAAAAGGTAAAGAAAAGAAAGAAAGAAAGAAAATAGAGGAGGGGAGAAAGAAAGCGGAGGCTCGAAAAAGAAAGGAGACAGGAGAAGATGATGATCCATATGAACCATCAGATTCAGAGGAGAAATTCTCAGTTGTTAAGCCTACTGCAAAACGAATCAAACATACAGCAGCAAAAAAACCAGAATCAACTGCAGGAAAGCTGAGAATAAAGTTGAAAAAGAAAGCAGCGGATCCTCTGGTCATTCCTCCTACAGTTGAGACATATGTTCCTTTGCCACCATCGCCACCTCCACAGTCGTCCCCACATCATGTCTCACCGCAAAAACCTCCATCCCACCACCTCAACATAAAACCACATTATCTCCTATGCCATCTCCTCCCCATCCTCCAATACTTACTCTGCCTGCCTCCAAACCACAAGCCCAGTCAATTTCTCACCCTACACATGCAACTGCAGATACAGGGTTTGGAAATTTTTACTTTAACTTTGGAGCTATTCCAGGAGGTGAAACATTTTCTGTTGATATGGTGTATGAAGGAAGGATTTTTTTATCTAGAAAGTCAAATCAAGGAGCATGAAGCAAGAATAAAGTTGGAGGAAGACAAAAAGAGATTGGAAGGTCTGCTAAAGTTCCTAGTCAATAGCAGCGAGAAAGTTGATGAGATAGAGAAACTTCAGAAAGCTCATGATGAAAAGGTTAAGAGTTTGGAAGATGAGCGACATGATCTAAAGGTTATGCTTCAAAGTTATCAAACGGAAAACAAGCGTCTCAAAAAGAAGATGATTGAGTATGAAGCTAAATGATTATCAAACAATAGACAAGTGGAGCTGATGCAAAAGATTCTTATTAAGAAGTTGGGAATCGATTTCACTACTCAGGTTGGGGAGATTGAGAGAGAAGAAGCAAGAGAAAGAAATGCTGAAAGAGAAAGAGTTTTGAAAGCTGCCTCAGAAGCTCAGAGCAAAGGCAAAGGGCTGATGTTTGAAGATCCTCAAAGTGAGACAGCAGATCCCGTTGTTGAATCTACTGCCCCTATCTCTGAGCCTCAAGATGTTGTTTCAAGTTCCTTGGCTATTGTTCCTTTTCTCCCTCTAGAGACTCGATATGTGGTCGTTAGTGAAGGGGAAATGATTTACAAGATGAAATAAAAGGCGATAGCTAGGAAGAAGATGGAATCTGAAATAGAAGTGACAGTGGATGAGGTGTTTGATATGATATTGAAAGATGATGGTGTAATGAATTCACTTGTTATTGAAAACGAGGAAGTTGATGCTTACTTGAACGACTCTATTTATGAACTAACCGATTTGCAGGTTCAGGGAGAGTAAAACGTTGGTCAAAATGTGCCTAAGCCTAAAGTCATCTATCTTGAGCTTGATGTTGACGAGGGAGAGTATGTGCATAACTATTCCAAAGAACAGGTTGCTAGAATGTTGGAGTTAATGAAGATTCTTTTGAGTTTGATTTCGAAGATGAACTAAATAACATTAATGTTACACAGCCTAATGATTATGTGTTCAAAGATGTGCCGGATGCGAATGACTATGATAAGGTTGTCGTGGAGGATGATTCCGATGATGATACAACTGCCAAATACACTGGTGAAGGTACGGATGACTTCCCAACCTTTAGCAAGATGTTTTCTGAGTTGACTGACGAGTTATTGAAGCGAAAAGTCAAAGAAGTTGTAAAAGATGGATTTGCACCAAAACCACCAACTCGTGAAGAAATTGCTGAAATGAAAAAGAAGTTGTTTAAGGAATTGCCTCCAGAAAGAAAGTTTAAGCGTCCACTGGCTTTCTTCACCAGAGATCCTGATGTTTCGTGGGTGATATTATTAGTTGGGGTTGGATTGAAGAGCTTGATGTGTATGCTATTAAGAGAGAATTTGGAGTGCAGTACTTTAGGTACTTGAAGGACATCCAATCGATGCCATATTGGGATGTAACAGAGCTAACAAAGACAATGTTGTTCAATCTGAAGATCAAGTTTTACGATATAGAGTTGTGGAAAGTTATCAAATACGAGGCTATGCACAACTTTTCTTGCTGGAAGCCACACATTCCTAGAAAGAGTACAAAGATTGATCCGGTTACCAACGAAAAGGATGTGACTTTGTACATCAAAAGGCCACGGGTAATGAAGAACATGCCACTGATGAAAAAGGAACAAGATTTTTATAAGATATTCAAGTGGTGGCATTATGATTCGAAAACTGGAGAGACTGTTGTTTTTGTACAGCCTGATGAGGATTCATGGAAGATTACTAGAGAATTATCTGAATCCGTGATTGCTCACAAAAGGATATATGGTTTGTGTGACACCCCATGAAAACGCTCAACCGCACGAAATCCCTCTCCTGTAAATTTATGGTATATGTTCATATTATGCAATTAAATATTTGAAATCGAATTCATATCCTGTTGAACTGACCCGAACCGTTTGAACCAAAGCTTATGTCTCGCGTATTGATTCAACCCATTCGCGTAGCTCGAAACTTATGGGCCCGAACCTTAGCATGAATATTATACATTTAGAATAGTTAATTAATAATTCATTTTTACTAATTAGTTAATTATTCATTTGTTATTAGTTGATTGTAAAAAAAATTATTAATGATCTAATATCAATTTAGTCAACAAAGTGCTGCCACTTTTCCCACATGCATTCACGTGGATATGCAGCCAATTCGGCCCATGCCCTCACTATTATTATTTGTGTATTCAGCTCAATCCCTTGCCCCTTTAATTGCGGCCCAATTCTGCTAATAACCCCAAACCGCCACCGAACTTAACCCCGGGTATTTAATTACGTATTAGATGCATGCCTCTCATTAATTCCTCATAACTCCCAAAGATGCAAGCCCTAACCTGCGTTCCTTCTTTCTTTCCCTCTTTCGCTACCGTAGACGAAGAACTTCAGGCTCAAGGCTTCAAGATTTTTGGTTCTAGGCAAAGCGGATTCTGTTTAAAGCACTAGGTATCATACTTCGAATTTAAAGTTGCTCATGAGTAAATCGCTACGTGCCGTTAAGTGTCTTGTTACGTTTTCTGTTTTCATGATGATGGTTAACGGTTCTTGATGATAATTGTGTTGGCAGTTGTTATTGAGGCTATAAGTTATGGTATGATCCGTTTATGTGATGGTTCGGTGAGTAGCGTTATTTCTTTCTTTTATCATACCATGACTACAACCTAGCGATGATTATGTGTTTGTTCGGGATCCCATGTGTGTTGCTCAGTCGTGAAAACTTAAGCCGACATAGTGAAGTCACGTTTTCTATGTTATACAAGTAGGGACCGATTTCTAAAGGTCTCATATCTTGAAGTTCCATCATTATTATTTTTTTTTATATATATTATATATTTAGGCTGACTGATTGTATTAGATTTGCATAGTAAAGAAGCTAGGTGGACATTGAAACCCAAATAAAACGTTGGCCATTCATTTACTTTTAAGCTAACACGTGAAAATTAGTTAAATTATATTGAGTTCCATATTAGAAACAAAGCATCCATCTTGAACAATTAAACAACCACAATTTAGTGGAAAAGCTTCAGATATGTAATTGTTAGTCTATTGATAATGCCTTGTTATTTTATGCCCAACATTTTAGCATGCTAATCTTTTATACTAATAGTTGACCAGTAAAGCTCTTTTCTATCTAATAGTTAGAGTACTTTAATAAAAAAAAGGGGGCCTAAATGTCTAGACTGTTATGTGGATCGATGTGTGTGGGTATATTTTTTTAAATGTTATGTGGTTGGAGAGTTTGCAATTTGTGTGCAAATGCATGAAAACTTGACTTACAAATGTAATGTGCATAAGGTGATTTAAACTGTGTTGGTTTTGCATATGTACTATCACTAGACACAGTAGTAGGTCGCAATGAACGCACTTATACAATGATATGATTGTGTGCACAAACTTATCGAAACAAGTACTTGCATAACAACGTGATTTTGTGGCTAAGTGTTAAATTACATGTAGGAATTTATATATATTAAACTAATTGAAACGGTAAACATATCAGGACGAGATTAACATTCCTGATTAACTTTCAAGTTTAATACCGAGCAAACTAAGGTGAGTTCACAATTATTTTCTAAAAGCATGCATCCCTGGTTTGGGACAACACTTTTTACGGTAGCCCTGATTTGGGCTATGCACGCATTCCTTGTGTGGACCACGGAAACATGCTATCCACTGGAGGTGGATAGTACATTTTGACTAAACGAAAATTCTATCATGAAAGTCCCTACATTTTACCGATTAGATTGCCGGGAGGGCATACGCGAGGTATTAATTGATAGCCCTATTAGGTTTGACAAACCTCACACCGAGCTGGAGGCCGGGCGTGAACTTCTAACCTTCACTCTTGCTTTAATGTTGATAGACATTATTGAGGGCAAAATCGAAACGTCAGCATTCGGTACACAGTTTAGTCATATGATGAGGGTTAGCTACCCGAGTCATACATTAATAAAAAACATTGTGAACTTTACTTTTACTAAACTCAAAATTTGTGAATTCGCCAATTTTATTGTTGACACGTAGTTGCATGCTTTGCAGGTCAGTAAGTACAGCTATGGACGGGCGTTGCAATCGGATGGAGTGGGTGGTTTGCTAAAGGCTTTATTATTATTATTATTATTATTATTATTATTATTATTATTATTATTATTATTATTATTATTATTATTATTATTATTATTATTATTATTCAAACAATTATTTAACTTGTGGTTTTAAATTCTTGTTGGGTTTTAACTTTATTTTCGCTGCATCTTAAACTGTGTTTTGACAACTAAACTTGATCGCTAATCATGTTGTTAGTGATGTTTTCATGTTTTAAAATATTTGGTTCAACATGATTAGTGGCTAGATCCTGGTCAGTCACACGCCTCGCGGTAAAACCCCGCGTGTGGATTTTGAGGGTGTGACAGTTTGTGGAGAGGGATTCGAGTTTTGGATCCTATGTGGCTAGTAAACTGCTCCGAGAAAGACATCAAACGTTTATTTTATGTGAAGATTAGTTACGAGGATAAAGACAAGGAGCAAGCTCAGCAATTCCAAAAGGTTGTTAATATGTGTTATGCTAACGATATTAATTCATGTAAAGCCTGGAATACAAACTGGAGGAAGCTAGAAGCTGTTGAACAGAGAAAGAAGGATAAGAAAGAGGAAAGGATTGCTGAGACTATGAAGCAATCAGCAACAAATCGGTTCAAGTTTGGAAACACCTACAATCGTCCTCCTCCTACTGATCAAACTCCAATTCCATC
This sequence comes from Scalesia atractyloides, assembly GCA_947069175.1. NCBI lineage: Eukaryota > Viridiplantae > Streptophyta > Magnoliopsida > Asterales > Asteraceae > Scalesia > Scalesia atractyloides. The sequence continues at coordinate 40,298,199 of CAMTDV010000030.1, forward strand.
CGAGGAGCGTCGTAGGCCACCAAAGAACATTTTCGGTTAAAACACGTCAAATGTATTTTGAAGATTTTTGAAGACCATCGAAGACTGCAGCAACATCCAAGGGGGAGTCTGTTGGTGCATAATGTCTATTGCCTACGTCTAGGATAAGTCGATCATGTAATTAGGGCTTCGTAAATGTCAAATATTAAGTTTTGAGTATGTGTAACTCATTTCGTACGAAATGGATAGTAGAGTTTTTCTTACGAAATGACCTTTCGTATGAAACTCAAGTCTGTTGGTTTGCGTGTTGCCTATAAATAGGAGATTTTGGTGTTAGAGAAGGTTAGCTGTTTTTTGAGGTCAAGTGGCGAAGCCCTGTCCAACTGTGTGTGTATTCCTTCAAGTTTATGAATATAAAGAAGCAGACGTGTTAAACAGTATTTCCGATCTTATTGCTTGTTTGTTCAACTAAGCTAACAATGAATTCGGCCTCTGTTAGTTAAGCAAGTCAGACCGGTAGTTCACGAGTTGGAGCCGATCCACACTCACAAGATCTTTATTCCTAGAATATAAGCAGCTTCTCCAATATCCTTCACTGAGAAACATTTACCAAGCCAGGATTTAACGTCCTGCTGCATCGGGATATGGTATTCAATGAGAAGTATGTCATCGACATATAGGATTAGAAAGAGTAAATTACAAGTTTTGTCCTTTATCTATATACTAAATTTCAGTCGGTGTCCTTTGGCGGAAAAGTTGACTAGTTCTGTACTTTATGTTTGAAAATCTTACACAGTATGTCGTTTAAGCCTAACCTAGCAAGTATTTTTGGTTAAATTTGATCATGTGCCTTGCACATGAGGGCGTTCTTGTCATTTCACCTCCCGATGGATATTATGTAAAACAAATTAATATAAGGGAATAATGTGTTATAAATGAAAAGAATAATAATGAAAAGAAATTTATGCACTCTGGATCTCTCTCTCTCCCTAAACTCCACCTCTGATATGCGGACGGTAATGGTGGAGAAGGCGGGGTGGATGGTGATGGCGGATTTGGTGGTGGGTTGGGGATGGTGATGGTGGGGTTGAGGAATCAAATCAGTTGCTTTCACAAAGGCTCTGTCGTTCGGTCAGATCTGCAAACGACGACGATTTTTTCTTGGCCGGCGAATGACGGTTAGTGTGGTTGTGCCTTTTTTACCACCTTCTCCTTCACCGAATTTGATCTTCGTAACCCAACAAAAAAATTCCTTTTTTTACTCAGCAGTTGCCCAAAATTCCCTTTTGACTTTGATATTTTCTATCTGATTGATTATATCTTCAATTTAATTATCTTGGTTGGCTACTTGCTTTCAATTCATCAAATTCAATAGTGACGGCTTATTATAACTAGGTCAGGGTAGGTGTGATATAGTTCAGATCTACAACTTGATTGTGAATTTAAATTTGGTATGTTTGGTGTTGAAAGGGTGGTGGTAATGGATTTAGGAAATTAGGGGTTGATTGAGGCAGATGCAGGTGGTGTAGGGTTGGTGGGTGGTGGACTGGTGTTGGGGGGAGAAAAAGAGAGAGAAACTATTATATTTTTTCAATTTCTTAGTTTGTTCATTCATTAAATAAACAAATTAAATCATTAGAAAATAAATGGGGTGAAAGACTAAAATACCCTTGGGTGACCAAATTTAACCAAAAAAATTAACCGTGGTAGGCTCAAAGGACATATCGTGCAAGATTTTCAAACATAAAGTATAGGACTAGTCAACTTTTGCGCCAAAGGCCACTGCCTAAAATTTAAAATATAGATATAGGACAAAACTTGTAATTTACTCGATTAGAAAAGTAATAGAACATCCACTTGCCTTCTTGTAAACACACGGCTCATCTTCGTTTTTTTATAAAATGAAACTGTTTGATTTTCTTATCAAAACGAAGATTCTAGCTTTGAGATGCTTCTTTCAATCCATAAATGGATTTATTCTTGAAACTTTCTCAGAATTCTTAGGATCTACAGCTTAGGTTGCTCCATATAGATATCTTCTATGTGACAATTGGCACTTTTTAGGTAATTTCTGTACAATATAAACAGTAATTTGTATCTTAATGGCTGTGCATGACTTAAACAATGAGATGAATGATGTTCTGATTTCTTTCAAGAACATACAGATGCATTACATATTGCATGATTACTTATCATTATTAGATGTAACCCAGTATGGATGAATTAGTGCACAAAACAAAGTTAGCACGACTATCAGGCTAACTAGAAGTACTGACGGAAGTTTAGTACTCAGACAGACATGATGATAAGACACAGATTGAGCCCCGGGAATAAGTGTTACACTAGAATGGTATGTAGGAATGTAGGAATCATAAACCTGCTTCTGAGTGATGACATAAGTGTCCGAAAGTGCCCAAAACACACTAAAACTGCAGAATTCAGCAAAATTCAGCAATTTTAAGCAATTTAACATTAGAATATAATGCAGAATTGAGGTTTAATAGTCCAGATAACTTGTTTAGTGTTGGGAATCAAAACCATCATAAAAGGTACCTTAAAGCACACTAAACTGCGCAATTTAGCACCTTAACGAACCGGTAACCAAACGAACAACCGAACACTACCTGAAACACCAAAATCTAGCTAGAGGCATTGTTTTAATGTCATGAAGCTAGTTATGATCACCGAAAATCATATTACATCTCAAAACACCTAAACACATTAAACCCCTAACTAAGACATCTAGATTCTAACTAAACAATTAACTAACAATTGAAATGCAACCATGACCCCCCCCCCCTCATGGACGGATACAACAAGGGTCCCACACCCTTAATTTTCCTTGATTATTTTATTAAGATATGTTGGCTAGATATTGGGCATAAGAACCCATGGTTAAAAGGTTGATGGAGGTTAAAAGGACATGAGAAGCATGGATGAACACTTAATCTTATCACAAAGAAATCAAAACTCACTCTTCATCTCTCCCTCTCTTGCTCTCGGCCGAAGACACCCCCCCATCCTCATCATTCACTAAACTCTAGTAAATCCAACACTCATTCAAGGTGCATCATGGTATATTAAGAAGGTGTGAAGCAATTGAAGCTTAAGGACCACTTGGAGGAGCTATTAACCACCTCTTTTCTTCTTCATCTTGCATCTTGCTCTTCCCTAGCCATAGTGCTAGTAGTAAGCTTCTTTGATCTTGTTTTTACACTTGATTTTAGTGGTTAAAGTAAGATGTAACTTGGTAATCTAAAGAATCTCACCAAAACATGAAGATGAACATGAACATAAAGCTTAAAAACATGAAGATCAAAGATGTTTAAGTGTATGTAGTAAACTTGTTTGTTGATTTCTTGTGTTATGATGTAGATCATCATAAGAAGCTTGCTAGATGATGATTAAACACATGATCTAGCAGGTGTAGGGATGGATCTTAAGGAAATCAAGTTGATCACCCTTTATGTGAAGAATGAAATTTAAGATGAGTTGTATTTTATGTAGGATGATGAATCCTACAAAATGCTAGTCTTAAAAGTAAAGGATTTTAAAAATAATGTTTTCAAGAAACTAAAGTTTACTTCACTAGTTAACATGGTTTGTTTTCTAAGAGAAAGAAAACTTGTTTTAAGGGATAAATGGAACACTAGATGTATGGAAGACGGGATAAATGGAACACTAGATGTATGGAAGACATGAAACATTAAACACTTAGAAAATATTTTTAATCAAGTGTTTACAAGTAATTTTGATCTTGGTTTTAACATGAAGAGTTACCATAATTTTTATTATAAAAACCACAAAGTATTGGAGGTTGATTTTTGGATAACAAAAGTCGCTAAGTATATATTTAGGGAAATATATATATTTAGATGTCACAAATTATGTGCTACCTGTATATTGATTGTATTAGTTATATTAAAATTAGGAACCTTGGAAATAATACATCACAAGAATGTGAATATATAAGCTATGCCCGAATAATGGACAAAATGGACAATGGACATTTGGACTATCTATATATATATTCCAGAAATAAATCCGTAACTTAACAAATGTAATGAACCGTAATCTTGAAACCAAAGAAACGGCAAATGTGGAATTTATAATTATTACAAAATATATCATAGTTTGTCAAAGAAGAAAATATATTATTTTGAATGGAGAAAATGTAGGACCAATCCTCAATGCTTAGGAACCTAAATCTGATATCTAATGTCCTTAATAACGGAAATATTACGTCGTGTTTACCAATAGACAAGATTTAATCAGTTAATCGTCAGTTTTATTGATCAAACGTTCTGGTTACAAACTGACAGAGCTTCGCCTCCAAGATGCTAAAGTTACAAATGAGGATCACAAGCTAGGTATTTATAGGCAAGCAAGTTCGCCCCTGGAAGACACAAGTTCGCCCGAACTTGCTACTGCAAGTTCGGCCGAACATGCATACATGTGACACACATGGGCGAACTTAGCTAAGCTAAACATAAATACTTCCTATACCTAGTCTATTCAGCTCTATACAATACAGACTCGATATAAGACTAAGACATAGACATTATGCACTAACAGACTCCCCCTTGGACGTCTTCATCTTTTATCAGTCTTCAAAACTCTGTCTTCATATAAACGTTAACGCACACGACCGAAGAAGTTCTTGAACGGCTTCCTTCGTCGTTCTTGCTTTGGATCAGGTGTTTGATCAGTTGGCGGTGGTCTTTTAAAATTAGCCATTCTTAGAGAACTTTGCCTTACCGCTTTTTCCATTCTTTCTTTAATCGCCTCATTTCTGTTTTCCTCCTTTAAAAACTCAACTCTTTCTAACTCTCGCCACTTCGTTTGCCACATTTTTCCATAATTGACTTCACGCGCATAACAAACGTTCACAACCTTCTGAAACTGCATCGCTTGTATCTTTTCTCGTTCTTCAAAAACAATCTTGTTATAGAACAAGGTTTTGATATCTTCTCTCGAGCAATTCACAAGCCACATAGGATCTAGAATCTTTATCGTCCTCCATAAACCCCTCATGCCCTGATAACCCATCACTACAACCCATTCCTTGGTAATATCCAGATGTTCTTCAAACTTTAGCACAATCACAGCTTGACACGTTGCCGGATCAATCTGCCACCACTTGAACAAAGGTTACATTCTTGTTCAATCGGCATTAGCGGCATATTTCTCATGGCTCTTGGACGTTTCATTATTAACGTTATGTCCTTTTCTCCAGTACCTTGTTTATCTTAACTCTGCGACCAGGAATAAAAGGCTTCCAATAATTCCAACCTTCAACCGCTTCATACTTAATCATTTTCCACATTAATTGATCAATCGGCTTCATGTGATTTGTAACATTCACCGTCTGTACTAACTCTTCTACATCCCAATACGGTAATGTATTGAAATCAGTAAGGTATTTAAATTATTGCACTCCAAACTCCCTTTTGATTGCATACACGTTAAGCTCTTTAAACCATCCCCAGCTCACAATATCACCCAAAGAAACGTCTTTGTCTCTGGTAAAGAATGCAAGAGGACGTCGAAACTTGCGTTCACGTGGCATCTCTTTAAACCAAGACTTTCTCGCTTGAGCTATCTCTTCTTTGGTCATGCGCTTAGGTACTTTACCCTCCCGAACTGATTCAGCAATTTTTTCTTTCAACATATCTTCGTCTAACTGCTTATACATTTCCTCATAAGTAGGAAAACTTTCTGAATTAGAACCGACATACTTCGCTTTCTGATCTGATTCGTCATCTGAAGACCAATCTTCCACAATTACTCGATTGTATTCATCAGCTTCGAATCGTCTTTGATATTAATAATCATTTGGCTCGAAAGGGTTTACAGTCATCACATCCTCCTCAAAATCAAACTCTAACGATTCAGCTTCAACTTCGATCAATCTAGCTAAATCCTCCTTCGTGTAGTTATGTACATATTCACATTCCTCCATGTTGTGTTCTAACATTAACATTAAAGGCTTCGTGGGAATAGCAGTAACTGGCTTTGCAGAACGATCAACATTTACCATATCTATATCATCATCAGTTGGCCCTTTCTGCCCTGACTCCCCCTGACTTTTATCTTCCATTATGTTCGATTCATCGTCCATTAAGGCAGTAAAATCAAAATCATCAGAGATTTTGGCTTCAGAAACTCTAATACCAACATTACCCTAGTCATCATCATCATCATCATCACCAACATTCCAATCCTCGTAACTTCCTTCCTCTTCATCCTCTTTATCATCTTTCTCAGCTTCTTCATCGTCTTTTTCTTCAGAAGCAGTGATAGGTTGACAGATTCGTCAACCTTTGGAATATCAGACTCAGAGGCTTTCGAAACATCTTCGACTGGTTTCTCTGTAGCATCAGAAGACTTAGGAGTTTCACCTTCAACTCCTTTACCTTTGCCACTCTCAGCTAATTCTTTTTTAGCTCGTTCCTTAGCTTCCTGTTGATCTAGACGATCATATTCAGCGATGAAGTCGATACCCAGTGCATTATATAAAACTTTCTGCATCCTGGAGAATCTTCGATCATTTAGGGCTTGAATTGACTTTAACTCTCAAATTTCTGTCTACATCTTCTCATTCGCATCTTGCAGCTCATTCTCTAACACCTTCACTTTATCATCCAACATTTCTTTTTTGACAGCGCTTTGATTCATCTTGTTAATCATCTCAACTTTTTCAGCTTCATTTTGCGCTACTTTTTCTTCTAACGCCTTCACGCGCTTTTCCAGAAGTTCAACATTTGTTTCTGGGAAGAAATTGTTTAGATCCTGCAGACTTATCGGATCATTGTGCATATCACCAAACACATTAGGCCCTCCTGGAGTCTTCGATGTTGACTTTGGTGTTGCAGCTTTTGGTGTTGACTTCTTTGGCGTAGAACTTTCAAGATTCGAAGTCGTTGGAGCAACCGGCGATTGAATAATCGGTACTTCCACAAAAATAGACACAGGAGGTTCTTGTGTAGCTCCTGGCCTTTCAGCTTCCGAAGAAATAATCACAGGAGGTTCTTGTGTGACTCCTGGACGTTCAGCTTCACTTATATCAACAACAAGAGGTTCTTGTGTAACTTCTTTCTCCTGTGCGCCAGAAGGTTCTTGTGTCACTCCTGTGCTTTTCAAAGTTCTTTTGTACCTTTTGCTTACTGCCTTTTGCTCTTTCTTTGATTTTCTCTTTCCTTTGGTCTGAGGAGACCCTGTAGTCTTTGTTGACGAAACAGTTGCAGACTTAACATGTTTAGATTTCTTAGGCCTATCCTCATCAAACTCTTTTTCTGCATTAGGATCAAAATCAGCATCCAATTCTCTTTCTTTCTCTGCTCTAATCTCTGCCTCAGTCTTTTCTGGCTCTTTCACCGGAATTTCTTTATTAGAATCATCTTCGTTTTCAAAAGTAGCAGATATAAAATCGTCTTGAGTCGTTTTCACAGTCTCTTGACTCTCAATAACACCTGCAGTACTTGATCCAGCAACTGCTTCAACATTTTAAGGTTCATCCTCGTCGACGAGCATCGTTTCAACTTTCTTAGCTGCTCGTTTCTTCTTAGGCTTATCAGTTTCTGCCTTCAAGAACCATTCACTCCTTGCCTTTGGTTTGAATTCCTTAAACCACTCCTTCTCAGCGTTAAGTTCTTTCTCATCGTCGCTACCATCTTTCCTCCATTTGTTTTCTGGTGACGAAATATAGTTAGAATCTTTGATCGCTCCGAATACAGGCTTTGTAATAGGAGCTGAAGCTTGCTTTTGAAACTTTATGAGCTTCTATACTGTGGTTTCATCAAGATGAACTAAGTATAAAACATTGTTCAGATCTCGTGCAATATTAGAATACTTCTCGTCAATCAACATTTGAAAAAATCTCGGATATAAGCACAGTCTTGAATCTTCCATGTTTTTCGACATGTGAGTGAAAACTAACTTTGAGAAGTTAAACAGCTTCTTCAGAATAAGCGCCGTTGCCATGCAAGCTAAGTAATCTTGAACATCATCTAAACCGGCCTTGCGATGGCTGATGTATGAATTATGGCATGCATCAGAAGCTTGTAGGGGTTTGGCACTTTCCCTTTCTTCAGCGTCGGCTTGTTCACGCTCCCCTTATATCCCATACGGAAGAAACAACCACGAACCATCTTTTCGTTGAGGTAAATTGGATCATCTTCTTTATCGTTGAACTGTAATACTCTGCGAATATCATCTTCTGTTACAGTAATCGGCTTAACTTCATTACCAACTTGCACGGTAGAAGTAATTGTCTTCTCATCAGCACTCAAACTTGCATTCATCCAGAAATGAATAATGTGTGATCGATACGACATTGTGCGCTCTGTAATCGCTCTGCGAATAGGGCTATCTTCCAGAAACTTCAATATACTGTCGTATTCTTTATGTGACGGACAGATCGTTTTGTCGAGCGTGATGCACGTGTTGTGAGTCTGCTCTATTGAGATTACACGTGCTGGAACCTGTGCCTGAAAAATGACGCAGAACAATTAGCACGTTTATCGAGAAAAATTACAAAATTTTCTAACACTTTATCAAGTTCGGGCGAACTTGATATATGTGTTACAATTTTCTGATTTCTTCAAGTTCGCCCGAACATGTTCTAAACAAATGTTCAATAAAGAAAGATAAGTTCGGGCGAACTTACACATTTAACAGTTAAGATTTCATTAACATAAGTTCGATCGAACATGTATTTAATTCTTTCAAACACAAATTATCAAGTTCGGTCGAACATACATTTTTAGCATATTTAAATGATCTTTGATGCAAGTCCGGTCGAACTTGACAACAAGTTCCCGAACTTGTCATCTTCTCCAATTAAACCTGTTAACATGCCATTTATCCATTTCAGTTCAATCAACCATGGTTACACGGTCGATTTTAAGTGTTCTTTCTGATTTTAAGTCCAATTTTGATCACAAACACCTAGAACTATCAGATTTTAAGTTTTTCATATCCATTTGGTTTATTTAAGGTCAATACACGGTTCAAAATCAAATCTCTAGCTCAGACATTGTTAATGGGGTGCAAATCACCAAGAACAATCAACAATTAGGCAGAGTAACGACGCTAATTTGCCAATTTCGCTTAAACTCTCTCAGAAGATCAAGTTCGCTTCAGAGGAATTAATGTACTGATAAATGAGTTCGGCCGAACTTGATTGGTATTTATACCAAGTCAAGTTCGGGCGAACTTGTTAAGCCCAACTAACAAAAGCCCATCAAAAGTTCAAGCGAACATACCTTTTTAATAACAAACAGCCATCTGCAAGTTCGGTCGAACTTGCTGTTTGTTAAACATGATTTGTTTAGCAAGTTCGGCCGAACTTGCCAAACCACAATTTTCAAACTTTTCAATTTTTCATGAACTTTTCAACTGTTTACCAGTTATTGAAAATCCACTCAGTTGACCAATTCCAAGCTAATGACCTTGGTTAACCGATTTGTCTGCCGAGTCCAAGTTAATGACCCTGGTTTGACCCGTTACGAACAAACTGTTGATATTTTCAAAATCAAAGTTTCAAATTAATGAACTTTTTATCGTTTTGACTTTATAGATTTTACAGATTAGCTTCCAGCCTGTTGTCAAAGAGATTCCCACCAGTTCTAGCATCTTACCAGACTTCGAAGATCCGTTCTCCAACATTGGTTTGCTGAAAACAATGTAGAATTAAAATCTTTTTGTATTTTTTGCAAGTTTATGCTAAAACAAACCGAAAATCTTTTTGATTTTAATCTGTAAAGCTGAAATACTATGTACAGAACAATGTAAACTATATACAAGACAATGTAAACTATGTACAAACATATTTACAGGCATATTTTTGTGAATTCGTGTCTAAGGATCATATCAGTTGATTGAGACATATCACCAGTACCGTTGACCTTTAAATGACTTTAAGCTTTAAACTCGTTTACCTAGATTGTCGATATGTTTGTCCACTTAAACGTTATCACATTTCTCAACTGTTTCAAGATATGTTAAGGTATGATTTATGAAACTTGACTTAACTGGGATTCCCACTTCTTGAATATACTCCCGTATCCAGATTCCCTAGATTTCATCTTACAGGTGAATATAGCATAATTGATATCTGTATCTGGGTTATGCGAGACCTTGAGAGCTCAGGTTAGTACTACCGTACAGACAAAGAGATGAAGGCTCGTCTTTAAGGTGTGTTCCACTTAAGGAATCTTTTTAGCACTGCAAATGATTAGATCTTTCGATTCTTTTCAATATTGCATGTAGTTTGGGGATTTTTGGCGAAAGTATTATAGAAGTTCTAGGCCATTGCTTCCGCAAAATCAGAAGAACTTGTATAATACCCCAGATATCAACTATCTATAAAGACCTCGTATCTCATAATCATGCAATCTTTCAAACAAAATTTTGGAGTACTAAGTCCATATATCCAAGATATGTTAATCCACAAGATTAAGCAGTTGCTAAATTTAGTTTATATCTCGAAAACAGTTTACTGAACGTGTTAAGCCTATCGACACATCCACAGTAAGACTCGTTTATCACTTTTAAACTTTCCATTTCTTTAGCATACTATGATAGTCCACTTATGTACTATCATTTCCTTATATGACACTGAATTCTTTTTGTCTTTTTCAATGTTTTTGTACATTTTAATTTTTCATATGTTTTTGGAGTTTAAAAATTTTTGAATATTTTTGTATTTTCTCTAACATTTCTCCCCCTAAAATCAAAAACATCTTTTTGGATTTTAGTTTTTAACAAAATTCTAAACTAGAAAGCTATTTAGAAACCAATGTGGATCACGCGAACTCGTCGTCCGATCCGTATTCAACCTCAGCGTCCGCACCTGTCAGCAAATTTTTCATACCATTAATTCTCAACAAGTATTTAAATTGTGACAAAGAAAATGGTTTGGTATAAAAATCAGCCTTTTGTTCGTCGGTGTGGATTTTTTCTATTCGCACCAATTTCTTTTCGTAGCAATCACGAATGCAATGATAACGACTTTCAATGTGTTTTGTGCGTGAGTGGTGAACCGGATTTTTAGTTATATCTATGGCTGCCTTGTTATCAACATACAGCGGAGTGTCAAGAAATTGCAGACCATAGTCTCTCATCTGCTGTTGAATCCACAGAATCTGTGAACAACAGCTGGAGCCGAGTTATACTTAGCTTCACAGGTAGAGAGAGCGACCGTAGTCTGTTTTTTACACTGATAGGTTACCATTCTTGTTCCGAAGAAATGGCATCCTGCTGTAGTTGATTTTGAGTTCAACTTATCTACACCAAAATCAGAATCAGCATAGCCTGTGAGGTCGAAATTGTCGTTCTTCGGGTACCACAAGCCGGTGCTTGGGCATCCTTTCAGGTATCTGAAGATTCGTTTCATGATCTGCATGTGTAAAATCCTCGGGCTTAACTGATATCTGGCACATAGGCATGTTGGATACATAATATCTGGGCGCGATTCCCAGATACATCAGCGATCCAATCATCGATCTGTATAACGTCTCGTCAACTTTGGCTCCAGTCTCGTCAACGCTCCCGTGATTTAGAGCAAGAGGCGTAGAAAGAGGCTTCAAGCTTTCCATTCCAAAGTTCTTCAAGATGTCGTGAACATACTTAGTCTGATGAATGAAAATACTATCCGGAAGCTAATCTACTTGCAAACCAAGAAAGAACTTCATTTCGCCCATCGAGGACATTTCGAATTTCTTTTTCATGATTCCGTGACTCCTTGCAGAGACTATCGTTTGTAGATCCAAAGATGATGTCGTCGACGTAGATTTTGAACAATAATCAGATGACCATCAACTTCTCTGGTGAAAAGAGTACTATCCACAGTTCCTCTGATAAAGTCGTTGCCGACGAGATGTTGCGATAACGTCTCGTACCAAGCTCTCGGGGCTTGGTGTAAACCATAAAGAGCTTTATCCAGTAGGTACGCTTTCTTCTTGTTGAGTGGATCGACAAACCCCGGTGGTTGTCCAACGTACACCTTCTCACGTAATTTTCCATACAGAAAAGCCGATTTGACATCCAATTGATACACCTTAAATCCTTTCCATGATGCGAAAGCTAGAAAGATTCGAATAGATTCCAAACGAGCTACTGGTGCGTAGACTTCTGTGTAATCTATCCCTTCCTGCTGGTGAAATCCCTTGACAACAAGCCTAGCTTTGTTACGAACAATAACCCCTCTATCATCACGTTTACAATTAAAGACCCATTTTGTATCAATTGCTTTCTGATTTTCTGGTAGGTCTTCAAGCTTCCACACTCCCAACTTCTCAAACTGCAATAATTTTCTTGCATTGCTTGTGCCCAGTTTTCATCGGCTAAAGCTTCATTAACTGTCTTTGGCTCAATCTGAAAGATGAAACATGAGTAGAAGCAGTAGTTCTGGGTTGGAGCAACGTGAGTGTAGAAACAACTTAGTGCTTTGTTAATTTGCCCTCGAGTTCTAACACCAGTTTGAAGTTCTCCGATAATATTTGTTGACGGATGATAGGAATATGATCGCAGCAAATCTCACTTGGAACATCTACTGAGTTTTGCTGACTCGTGATGTTGAGATCAATGACCAATTCAACGTTTGGAGAGCTTGATGAAGCTTCATTTCTGTTGCTCGGGTCTGCAGTTTCATTAAGAAGACTTGTTATCTGCTCCACTTCTTTATCTGAAGAAGATGATTCCCCATCAGCATCAAATGTTGGTGCTTCATCTGAGTCAGAATTCTGATTCTGAGGCATACTGGGCTCCGTTTTGTATTCACTAGTTCAGTAGAGGCATTTGTTAGAGGAGTAGTAGGTGTTGCTAATGTTTCAGAAACATTTTCAGCCGGAACACCACTATTGCTTGAACTTGCGCCAGAAGAAGATGGATCCAACGTGGGTTGATTAACCACAATTGGTCGAACAATTTGTTCTTGATTCGCTGACTGGTGAAGATAATATAATGCTGCAACTTCTTCGTCAGACGGTTCTTCGGGCAAGTCAAATGACTTCCAAAGGTCTTGATAGTTAAACAGCCACGCGTCACCTTTCCTTTGAATAGGATCTGTATAATTGAAACAATCCACGTGCTGTGCTTCAATAACCTTTCTCAATGAAGGAACATATACTCTTCTCAACGGACTCGCATATCCGACAAAGAAACCTTCAAGAGATTTAGCTCCGAATTCGCCATCTTGGTCTATTACGGTACATGGTGCACCGAATGGCTCTAAGAACTTCAAATTTGGCTTCCGTCGGTTTATCATCTCAAAACATGTTTTCTTTGTTGGTTTAACAGTGAGAACCCTGTTTAGCGTGTAGCAAGCTGCAGCAACTGCTTCACTCCAGAAGCTGATTGGAAGTTTAGAATCTACAAGCATGGTTCTCGCAGTTTCAATCAAAGTTTGGTTTTTCCGTTCAGCTACTCTGTTTTGCTGTGGAGTATAGGGAGCACTAAACTCGTGCAGAATCCCTTTTGCGTTGCAGAATTCCTTCGTTTTGTTATTCTTAAACTCTGTGTCGTTGTCACTTCTAATGCGTCTGACCGGCAGATGATAAAGGTTCTCGAGTTTCTTGAATAGAATAACTAAGTTCTCGAACGTTTTGTCTTTTGATTCTTGAAAGAATACCCACGAATATCTCGAAAAAGTCATCTGTCACGACCAAGCAATATAAGTCTCCTGAGATGCTTCGAACATTTACAGGATCAAATAAGTCCATGTGGAGATGTTCTAATGGCAACTTGATTGAGTTCAGAATTTTCTTCGGATGAGATTTCTTGATCTGCTTACCCTTTTTGCATTCTAAGCAATGATCATACATCTGAAAACTCCGAAGATTTACACCTTCTACAAGATCATTATGAACCAAGAAATTCATTTTTCTTAAATGAATATGCCCCATCTTGCGATGCCAAAGAATAGAATCCTTTTCAGGAGCCTTTGACACAAAACATTGTGCTGATTTTGATGAAGTGGTAGCGACACCCATATCAAGATCATATATAGATCATTCTCACGAGGTGCTCGCATCAGAATCCACTCATCTGGTATTTTGAATCCCGGCTTCAAGATAATACACTCTTTGTCGTTGAAATGGACCGTAAACTTCTTGTCACAAATCTGTGATATACTCAGAAGACTGTTCTCAAGTTCTGCAATATAGTTCACGTGATCGAATAAAACGACGCCGTCTGAGAGTTTTCCCTCGGCGACTATCCTTCCACCCTGGTTTCCTGCAAATCCAACATATCCACCATTGATAGCTTTAATGTCGAATAGCAACGCTTTCATTCCCGTCATATGCCTGGATGCTCCACTATCCAAAATCCACTTAGAAAGTACGGATCTCTGGAGCCCCTGCACACTTCAACAATCTATTTAAAGAGCGAGACTCAAGCCTTTTTGGTCTTGGGTTGAATTGGATAACCATCATCAAAATCAAATTCACATTTATCAGCATAATCGAATCCACACTCATCTACAGAATAAACTTCCCATTCTTCATCTGAATTTTCTATGATGTTTATGTTTGAAAACTTTACCGACTTTTTATCTTTTGAATCATTACCACTTGTAGTTTTGACATTTTCAGTTGTGGTTTCAATTATGATTTTTGATTTTGATTCTTTCTTGCTATCACTAGTCTTAACCAGCTCAGACTTAGTGATCTCAGATGTTGCTGACCGTTTCTTTGCAATCCAGGCTTGAGATTTTATGTTAGCCTTCTTGATGTAAAAATTGTTTTCATTAGCTTTTGAAGTTTCACCTTTTTCAAAAATTGAATTTTCAAACGTAGGTTTAACTTCAGCTTTTGATTTATTTCTTTTCAAAATCTTTACAGGTTTTACAAACACTGGTTGCTTCGGTTTCACAACATTTGAACTTTCTTTCCTTCGAAGATAAGCCGGTTTTGATTTCGGACAGTAACGTGCAATATGACCAATTTCGTTGCACTTGACACAAGTCCGAGAATCATGTGGATGTCCTTTAGTGGGTTTTACACCACTTGCTTTAGCACCACTTGCAATTTTGGCTTTATCTCGAAGTTCTTTTTATTTCGTAAACTCATCGTTTGATTGTTTCCCGATTAAACTTTCCTCATGAACCGTATTCGTCCCATATACAAAATTCATGTTTTTATTCTTGTATTCATGAAATGGTGACGGTTTTCTTTTAGGTTCATCTGATTCCTCTAATCCCAACCTAGCTCTCCGGTTTTTCGGATGATCACCACCATTCTTTCGGTAGTTGTTTCTTTTCGGTTTGGAATAGAATTTCTTTTCATTGATCTCCAGATCATCTGATGTGACTTCAACGAGTTTAAAGAATTTGTCTAATAATTCTTCCTTCACATTCTGAATCGGAAAACTGTCATCAAAGTATAATCTATCAAATTCCTTAATCTTGTACATGACAACATTAGGATCATTACATAGATCATTCTCCGATGATGTTTCGTCATTTTCGGACTGTGAATCAGAATTCTTTGAGCTCGAGTCGGCGCTTTTAAAGCTCCCTTCATCAGAATCGTTCAAAACATTTTCAACAACCTTTTTAACCACAACATTGTCATTGTCTGTTTTAGTATAGATTACATCAATGTTCTCTGGCAACTCATTTTTCTTTTCAGATAACAACTCAATGTTGAGTGCCTTATCCATCCCATCAGCGGATTTGCGACAATAGTTCTCGCAAAGGGGTGGAGGAACATTACTGTATTCTTTACCAATTTTAGTTTTAGGTTTCTCTTTCGATTGAATTGTCTGAAGGATGTGATCAATGACATATGCATTACATGTGTAACTTCTCAAAAGTTGTTGGACACGCTCTGTTTCAATTGTCATGTCCTGGAGTTTTTGCTTAGTTTCAGCAATGGTGTTAATATAGATATTAATCGCTTTTTGCTTATCCATTACTGTTCCTTTTAACATTCTTATGGTATCATGTTGTTCGATGTTATTTCTATCAAGCCTACCATAATCATTTTTCATTTTATCATACACTTCCTTCATTGTGCGATAATCGTATTTCAAAAGTTCATTATGCACATTGTTTTCAGCGATGATTTTTGATTTTTCGGCACACTCAGAACATGGTTCAGTACATTTTGTACAAGGTTTCTCAACCTCTACAACTTGTACTTTGACAACTTCTTTTACCTCTTGACCTACCTTGGTTAGATTTGCCATTAAAGCTTTATCTGCCATGTCCTTGAGGTTTTCGGCATTCACTTCTTGTGTAACATTGATGATCTCTTCATCAATTGTTTTCTCCTCAACCACTTGTTCTTTAGAGCTTCCATCAAAATAGCCTGCAAAACTATCACACGAGTTAGGAGATAAAATTCCTTGTTTCTGCATGTGGATATACTCCTCTTCTTCTCGTTTTGATGCAAGTATTGTTCCAGCAGAATCTGTTCTACAGCCGCTGCTTCTGCCGCTGCCGTTGCTTCCTTTGCAGAAGTATCTTCAACTATCTCAGCCATCAACGCAACTCCGGTCTTCTTACCAATTTAGGAATTCCAGTCGAAAGCATCATCTTCGTTTGATGCTACCATAGCTTTCTCATTGTTGCTGCTATTTGGTTTCTCTTGAATTTCAACCTAAGTCTTCTTTGGAAATGGCTTGTATTGAAATGACTTCTTGTAATACTCGTTGCCTCCTCCGAAAGGAGTTTAATTTCCCGTTGCTTCAGGGTTTTTGCATTCTCTCTTGAAGTGACCCTTTTGGCGACATCTGAAGCACGTCACTTTTTATTTGTCGAAGCCCAACTTGTTGCTAGAATTTTCGATACCTCGGCCAATGAGAGCAACGAACTTTGTGACCCTTCGAATGATAGATACTAAACACCACTTGATATCCATCAACCCGAGTTCTTCTTCATCCACTTGGTCATAATCTTCTACCGTCATTTCAGGATTTCCAATTTTACTGGCTACAAGACTTTCCTATGACTCCAGAACAGTAGCAAGAAGAGACATATGTTGTTTTGCAACTTGTTCAGAAACAACATTGTTCAGATTCACTGCAATATTGCATTTGTATACATTTGGATCAGAATTTTGATGTTGATTCTGATTTGCTTAATTTTGATAAGATGAATTTAAACCAGTGCTTGAGAACGAACTCTGTGGACTCTAATCATAATGAGGTTGTGATTGACTCTGGTTCTATGGAGAAGCATTCATGTTCGCACTGAACGCTGTCCCAATTTTTAGACTTGAAATGTTGTCTTGCATTCCACTTTTGTAGTACAATCCAACGTCTTGAACTACATTAGCGTTCTTTGACTTTGCAATCTTCAGAAGCTCCATTTCGTGGCCTTCGAGTTTGTCGATAAACGTTGACAACTTGAAGAATTCCCCTTATCACTATTCTTCAGAACCATCAAATAAGTAGCCCATTCACTATCTGGTAGTGCGTCAACAAGCTTGTCGATGTATTCTTGTTCTGTCTTCTAGAGACCGTGTCTTCGCATTTGAACTTTAAAATGACAGAAGCGCTCGTCATGGTCTCATTCTTTAACATGGTGAAGATATCGAACTCTTTCAGAATAGCGCCTTTTTACTTTTGATCATTTCGGCACTGCCTTGATACTTCTTCTGTAATGACAACCAAAGATCTCTTGCAGTAGTATACTCTGGTAGCAAAATCAGGATATCTTCTTTGACAGACTGTTGGATGAGACTGATCATCTTTTTCTCAGCAATGTATTCGTCTCTTTGTGCTGTCGAGTAATTATACTTCTTAAGGACTTGCTGATGTTCATCTACCGGAACAGTGTAACCTCTTTCAATCGACACCCAGCCAGCGAAGTGCATGGCTTGCACCCAATAGGTAAATTTCTCCTTCCATGCTTCATATTCGTCCATGCTCATCAGCTTGAGCGGTTTAACAGTCGTTCCCATTTCGTTATCAAGATTGACTTGATGGATCACGTTGGCATTTGACGAACTAGCTCCGGACATAAAAGTTCTTTGCATATCATCCATTGTGAATAACGAGACGTGTACACTGAAAATATTTAAAAACTTTTGAAAATGTTAGAAATACTACAAGTTCGGTCGAACTTGTAGTTTGGAATGAAGAATTTTTTAATTTATCACAAGTTCGGTCGAACTTGTGATATTTGGTTTGAAAACTTTTACTTATCTTCGGTAGAACTTATGACACAAACCAATCAGATCTTCGAGCGAACTTGTTAACAAGACTTTGATGAAACACTAGTAAGTTCGAGTGAACTTACTCAATAATTCCTTGATATTACACAAGTTCGGTTGAACTTGCTATAAAATCAGTGAAAAATTGATAACTTCGAGCGAACTTGGCAAGAATTTCCTCAAAAATACCTCAATTCGAGCGAACTTCCTAAAAAATCACTTGATGATGTTTTAGACCAAGTTCGGTCGAACATGCCTAACAAGTTCGATCTTGATGGTTTTCCAAAACATGGTTTTTTCAAACTTTGACATGAATTCCGTTGAATTTGATCTCCAATCTCTCAAGGGTTTATCTTTGTTGTATTTTACATGATATACTCAAATTTGAAAAGATTTTGACCGTGAATTCTTCATTTTATGTTCAAAAGTTAAGAAAAATATAAGAATAGAGTAGAAATAGAAGTGATCTTGTCTTGATACTATCAAATCAGGCTGTTCTAGCTCTGATACCACTTGTAGGACCGATCATCGATGCTTAGGTACCTAAATTTGATATCTAACGTCCATAATAGCGTAAATATTACGTCGTGTTTACCAATAGACAAGATTTAATCAGTTAATCGTCAGTTTTATTGATCAAACGTTCTGGTTACAAAGTGACAGAGCTTCGCCTCCAAGATGCCAAAGTTACAAATGAGGATCACAAGCTAGGTATTTATAGGCAAGCAAGTTCGCCACTGGAAGACACAAGTTCGCCCGAACTTGCTACTGCAAGTTCGGCCGAACATGCATACATGTGACACACATGGGCGAACTTAGCTAAGCTAAACATAAATACTTCCTATACCTAGTATATTCAGCTCTATACAATACAGACATAAGACTAAGACATAGACATTATGCACCAACAGAAAAATATATATTTTCTTAAACAAATCAAGAATATATTATTTAGTGGAAACTAAAAATGCGTATTTTCTACGCTTAATCTTAAAAATATATTATTTTTAAGATATATACGAAAATATACTTATTTTGCCAAGATAAATTTATAGATGCTTTTCTAAAAATCCTCTTAAAATATAGATATTTTAAGAAATATTATATTGGTGATTTTATTAGATATAAAGATAATATTCCGGAAAATTATACATAAATTAAGTATAAAATACTTAATAAACACAAGAAATACGTATTCCTATACGTATAAATATATACCGGAATACACTACCATACTTGGTAAAATACGCAAGTACAAGTATACCTATACTTGGAAAATATTCAAGTGAGAAATACATGACGAATCAAGTTAAAAATAAATGATTTTTAACAATATTCCCAAGAACGAGTCTTAATAAATAAATAAGGCTACGAGTCGTTACACGACCAAAGCGTCTAATAAAACCTAACACGTGTGTAGGAAGTCGTGCGGCTTGAGGATATCTACTTTGGGTACACGAGATTACGGACACAAACTTGTGAGTTCATGTCCCCTTTTACTTAATGTTTTCGATTTACAACTTTTGGGGGATAATACATGTTAACAAGGGTATGATATAACTATGGAATGAACTCTTAGATCATGTGAGCATAGGTTGCAACTAAGGTGCCATTAATCCTTTTGAGGACCAAGGAACAAAGGTTAGATCTAATGGGTACGGGCGAGCCCCACTCACGGTCCATGGGTGACCACTTAGAGTGCTGTTGTGTCCACTGTCGAGGGTTCGACACTTAAATTGCCCACACGGGTTGAGTACCTCCTATGTCTTCTCACATATTAATGTCCTTGCAAAACATTAATGATCAACATGTTCATAGACGTTTTACGTACCTATATTTGACACTGGAAACTTTCAAATGTTTTTGAGATTCATTTGATGCGCATATACATAAAACATATGAGCTCGCTCAACTTTTGTTGATGTTTTCAACTTACATGTATTTCAGGAAATTAGACGGATCTTGGTGCTAGGTTACAATCAAGCTTTTGAACTTCAAGTCTAGAGGTCATCCCCTTTTGGGAGGGTTTGATCCATATATCTCATCCTTGATGAGATATAGGATGCAAAACCTCATAAAACTGAACTTTTGTAAAATATGTCCTTTATGGAACTTTAAAACGTATGTTGGTTGTAACTTAAATTAAATACTTGTGATGGTTGGTAGTTTAAACAACCTATGGTTTGTTATTTTTAAACATATGAATGGATGAAAATCGTTGTTTTTATCATATAGTTATTTATTATAATCGAATGCAATGAAAACTGATCAAGTCACACACACACGCTTCCGCAAAAGACAGGGTGTGACATTCTACAAGGTGAATTTAAGAACGCAATTTTGACATCCATTTGCCATATCTCATAGTCACAATACGCAGCTATGGCAAGTAGAATCCTAATAGACTTACGCATGGCTACTGGCGAGAAGCTTTCCTCATAATCAACTCCGTAAGTCTGAGTAAAACCTTTAGCAACCAACCGAGCCTTATAGGTTTGTATGTTTCCATCCATTTCTGTTTTTAACTTGAAAACCCATTTACTTCCTACAATCCGACATTTAGGAGGAAGTTCAACCAAATCCCAGACTTGGTTGTCAAACATGGATTGCATCTCGACGCCCATGGCTTCAAGCCATTTTTCAGATTCGTTACCTGAAGTCGCCGCTTTGTAGGTTGAGGGCTCATCTTGATCAACTATTAAGATGTACCTATCATGTGCATACCTATTAGGTTCATGACGATCCCCCGTACTTCTGTGGACGCCTAGTGTTACATCAGATTCCCGAATCCTCTCAGGTTTAGGTTCAACAATATTTTGTTGAGAGGCAGATTCGACTATTGATTGATCACTTTGTGGTTCTCGAATTTCCTCAAGATCCACAAGATTATCTCCAATTCCTCGCGCCATAAGCTCATCCTCTAAGAATGTTCCTCCGCGTTTAGTGAAAACTCTATTTTCAGCAGAATTATAGAAATAATAACCACCCGGATATGCATATCCAATGAAAACAACTTTTTCACCACGAGGATCAAGTTTGCCCAAAGACTCACTAGTAATATAAGCGTTACATCCCCATATGCGAAGTTAAGAGACTTTAGGCCGTTTACCATGCCACATCTCATATGGTGTCTTTTCTACCCTTTTAGTAGGAGCAATATTCACAAGACGTGTAGCAGTTTCAAGAGCATACCTCCAAAAGGGGTGTGGTAAGTTTGTATGACACATCATTGATCGAACCATATTTAATAAGATCCAATTTCTCCTTTCAGACACACCATTGTGTTGTGGTGTTCCAGGTGGAGTTAGTTGGGATATAATCCCACACTTCACGAGATGTTCATTAAACTCTTGATTAATAGATTCACCACCTCGATCGGATTGAAGTGCCGTAATCATTTTCCTTAGTTGATTTTGTACTTCATTTTGGAATTCTTTGAACTTTTCAAAGGTCTCATGTTTAAACTTCATAAGATAAACATATCCATATCTACTATAATCATCAGTAAATGTAAAGAAGTATCTTTCCATGTTCCTCGACATAGTCCTGAATCGACTACATACATCATTATGTATGAGTCCTAACAAGTCTTTGGCCCTTTCACTAGTTCCAGTAAAAGGGGCTTTAGTCATCTTGCCACTTAGACAACATTCGCATAAATCATAAGTTTCTTGACCCGTGGATTCTAAGCTTCCTCATGCGATTGATGTTAATATGGCCAAGACGAATGCCAACGATATGTTTGATTAAAGCTAGTTTTAACACGTTTAGAGGAAGAGAGCATACAATATTATTTGATCTATTGTTAGAAGTATCTATTTTATAGACATCATTGTGA
Organism: Scalesia atractyloides; assembly: GCA_947069175.1. Classification (NCBI taxonomy): domain Eukaryota; kingdom Viridiplantae; phylum Streptophyta; class Magnoliopsida; order Asterales; family Asteraceae; genus Scalesia; species Scalesia atractyloides. The sequence goes on from CAMTDV010000030.1 coordinate 40,320,180, forward strand.
GGCTTAACCTCAAAATAGAACACACCATTTAAATGCATAAATGCTACTATTAACAATACCAAAAGCATAATTAAAACCTTTCTCTTAAAGCAAAAACATAAATAATATTACTAGTCAAACTAGGAACATAAAAAACATTGTCTAAATTAATAAACAATCCAGAAGGTAATTCAGAAATAAATTCCCCAACTGCCTTCACAGCAACATTCGGCCGTTCCCAACGTGTAGCTCTAAGTCACCCTGCTTCAACTTTCTTATCCATTTTAGTCCCCACAAATCATTACAAATGTGAAAACCACATCCAGTGTCACACAATCAATATTTACTCTCAAAGGAAAATAAATTAATAACATGCATACATGAGGATAACCCTATCTGCAGCTTCTTAAGCTTCAACTCAGCCTGGTACTTGGGACAGTTCCTCTTCCAATGCCTGATCTCATCACAGTGAAAACACTTACCATCTTTATGAGTCTTTGACTTCGGATTGCAACCTTTTTACCTTTACCCTTATCTTAAACTTCAACACGCCTTGCCCCTTCCCTTGGATGGCTTCTTCTTGGTAATTCTTCCTTCCCTGATCACCTACACTGGATTACTCTTAGCAGGGATGTTCGTCTCAGCAGTTTTAGCATCTGATACAACTCTGGGATCGCTTTTTCCCACCCATTAATGTTATAGTTCAAAACGAACTGATGATATGAATTTGGTAGCAAGTTAAGGATCACACTTGTAGCTAACTCATTACTTAGGGGTGCGTTCAGATGCTCTAGTTGATCAACGAAAGACTTCATTTTCAGTACATGAGAACTGACCGAAGTACCTTCCTGCATGCGACATGTAATAAGAGATCTCATCACCTCAAAACGCTCATGACGAGCTTGCTGCTGAAACATGCCTATCATCTACTCACTCATCTTATATGCTCCCAAGTTTTCCAGATTCGATTATTCTGAAGTTCTGGAATCATCATAGCAAGCATAAGACATGTAACATCTTGGGAATCATCAACATGTATTTCCCATGTCCTGCAGGTAGCACCCGTAGTAGCAGCAGCTGTTTCGGGGATTGGTCCATCAAGGATATAAGCCTTTTTCTCCGCCCTAAGAATTCAGGTTGAGGTACCAATCCATGAAGTTAGAATTATCAAGTTTAGCATTTTCAAGGATGGACTTAAGCGAGAATTTGGTGTTATCAGAATTGTTTAAAGACATCTGTAAGTATATAGAAGAAATTTTTTATTAGTAATTTTCATGCATTAGCCTAATTCAATTTTGACCCAAGATTTACAAAATTTTAGGAATTAGGATGAGATCACATCTCCCCATAACTTAGTGAGTGGACTTAGCACTCTTCACTGGCATAGATTGAAGGGTAGGTGACGATCACCAATTGTGTCAACTACCCAATTCTCGGGTTAGGATTGCATGATGAGTGTTGTCAAGCATTAGTACGTTAACCCAACTACGCCCACCTTCACAACCGTAGAAAACGTATACAGGGTAAACACTAACATTCGCTCTCATGCGCAAAAGTGATAATTGTCCTCAAATCAGAACTGTAGCCCGACCCATGTAAGCATGGAAATCGCGGAACTACCCCTAACCAAATTCGAAGGCCTGGATGCAGGGTAAACACTAGCACCATTCAGATAGATCAGTTTAGGTGTTCTTAATTTAGGGTGGCGTAGAATATCGATTATATTTGGGTTAAATTTTAAAATTAACAGTTTTGGTCATTTTAAAATACTTGTACGGCCTATGGCATGAACATAGGCTAAATAATTCCTTTTTAAATTTCAATTTTATGTTTTAGTTTGTGACGACTTGAAACACCTTTCAGTCACTCGACCAGTTAATTTTAAATACCCTATTTAATCTAAGTTGGTCGTGTCGCAAAATTTATTTAAATTAATAACTTTTATTAATTACGGTTTTGAAATTAACTTTTAATTTTTTGTAAAACCATTTTTGATTTTTTATTTAAAAAAAACTGTTTATTTTAATTACCTATCCAACGCTTAATAAACCTTTTATTAAAAATGTCGTTTTAATGATCGCGAATTAATTATTAATTTTGTGTAGGTAACAAACATCTCATGGCAAAACGCAAAATAAAATAAATATATATGCAATTCCGGGTTCAGAATATGTTCGGTTCGTTCAAGCCCAAGAGCATGAACAGAGCCCATTAAGTGTTGCACAAACCCTTTTGTGCTTCCACTTAATCTTGGTTCTAATCCTAAGAGAAAAACTTCTTTTTGCTTTTTTAAATTTCCGATAAAAAATATTTAATGAATATATAGAGGGTGGGAGTTGGCTACAAAGTCTATTTTTCCTACAAAGTGCAAAAAGTCATAAAACACCATAATCTCAACCATAAAACACACTCAAAACCCACAAATAACAAAGTTAAGATTACTAAAACGCCATATTTGTGGATTTTGTGTTGTGTTTTGGATGATAAGGCTTTGATTATCAAATGACTAAATTAGTGTGTTTTATGTTGATTATCATGTTGTGTTTTATATTCATAGTTCTACGACGGACTGTTTGATGTTTTTATAGATTGTTAGGGTTTGGATATTGTGTTTTAGTGATCTTCATTATATTATTTGTGGGTTTTGAGTGTATTTTATGGCTAAAATTGTGGTGTTTTATGACTTTATACACTTTGTAGGAAAAAGGACTTTATAGCCAAACCCTACCCTATAGATATATAAATCGGTTTTGTATTAAAATCATTATTTTAATATTTCGGTCCTTTTAAACAATTTTGGTTATTGTTTTTTTTTTTTTTTTTGTGTTTATCACACGTTGCTCCAAAAACTAATTTAGTACGCAAGTTATAAGAAACCAATTCTAGACCCGGATTTAGAGCATGCAATCATTAAGCTAAATGAAATAAGTTAAGGCCAAGAATTTTGTCAAAGAGGACTTTGGCAAGTGTTAGTTTTGGCCTTAATACAAACTTGTCTATAACTATTATACATGGCAGGTTCTAATGCCAAATCTACTTGATGTTAAGCATGAAATTCTATAAACTATTTTATAAAATAAACTTACTTTGATTTGTAAGGTGGCTCTGATACCACTTTTGGAGTTTTCGTGTACTTTTTAGTAAAATAATTTTTATCAATTTGTCAAACAAACTGAACGTAGCGGAAAACATGTACACAAGGTTCAGTTCAGGACCAAGACCAATTCCACCGATGATCTCCTTATGATCAAAATAGGTTAAAATAAAATGTTAAAGAATCGTGACTATCAAGTAAGACACATTGGTTCAACGAACGATCTCACTAGTGATCGTTGACCACGAAATCGAATTCGTTCGCTTGAAATGATTTCAAACGAAACCTTAATCTAAAGAAAATAAAGTTCAAAACTTTATTTACCTTTTGCGTAAACGAAGAAACGAATCGAAGCTTTACGTATGTCCTTTTGAAATATTGCAAATAAGAACAAGCTATTGTTGTTGCGTCAATGCTTCTCCTTCTTGGTTCTTGCTTTTTGGCGATGTGAATAATTCTCAGTCAAAAAAAAAACTATTTGGAATGCAGAGATAAATGTATCAGTTTAATAGGAATTCTTATCCTTTTAAAATTCCCCAAAACCGTATGCTTTAAAAAAGGATATATGGAATTCAATTTGACAAATCTTGTTTTTTTTATTTAGAGATATACACATATATCTTTAATTTTAAAATCAAGATTAGAATTATAATCTAATTACAACTTCATGTAATTATCTTATAATTATAACAATTATCACTTTCCTTTTAATTATTGAATAACTTACAAACTATATAATTTATTATAATAAACAAATTAGTTATAATTTGTATTACTAAATTCCACTCTCTTTAATTATTCTAAATAATTATCGATTTCTTTTATTACGCTTATTATTTCATGATCCGATGATTAACAATTTAAAATACCGTTAGTTGTTCGTTGCCCAAAGTGTAACTTTTTTGGTCATACCTTGACGGCAATGTTGAATTTTAATTGACAATTGAAAATTATATCCAACAATTACAAAATAAAGAATGGGAGCATATACAGGAGGAGATTACTAAACAAGGGAAATATTGGCACAGTATTTGACTACATATTCTGAGGATAATTGACACCTAAATGTGACCACTTTCCTTATCAGTCTTAAGTTCCTTAACATGACCTACATGAGGCAAACAGTCCTTTTTATGGCCCATGTCATGGTACTTGATCTATAAAAACAAAATAACCAGTCAACATATATATACTTAAAGTTGATTAACTGAAGTGCACGTATTTACCCAAGAAGGAGGCAGCATCAGAAGCCAATCATCACTAATATTATTCCTGAACACCCTTGCATGCATAGTCATCCTTGTGAGACACTCTGCAGAAGCATTAAACTGATATGTGGCTCTTGGGTCTTAGCCAAGATTGAGCAAAAAAGAACAGAATATATTGAAGAAGAAGACTAGAATTTCATTAAGTTTCATGCCTAACTTCCAAAGAAAACCTACGGCCTTTAATAGGCTTACAATAGTCCTAGAATAAAGGGAAATGGAGAACATGTAAAGAAATAACTACCTAGAATGCAGTAAACATGAAAAGGGAAATGGCAACATGGGTATGCATGATATGGACGTGGCTTGGATGTGAGTGTGAGGTCACATCATAAACATGAAAAGTGAACAAATATACAAATAATGTAATCTCAGTAGCATACAAATTTACAAGAAGTGCCTACCCTTGTAACTAAATATATTAGAAACAGCGACCCACAAGTAAACTTATTATTTAACATCCTAAAGAGTTATCAAATTCCACCACTGCCTTAAATTCCAAATTGTTTGCAAGATTCAGACCAGGGTACAAAAACAATAAATGCTGTAAACAAAAACCAGGAGCCTTTAGGATGGCCATCTCTCTATCCTGAGGACACGGTAATTTGTCTCTCATTCAGCCTCTTTGCATCTCTCTGACCTTCTACAATCTTGCAGACATGATGACTTATTTAAAATATTACAACAGTTAAACAATCACAAAATAACGTGTTGGGTCGAAAAACCATATGTACTCAACCACAGATATCTTGCAGACATGTTGACTTATTCAGAGGCATATTTCCACGCTGCTTTACTTCGACCGTGACTCCTCTCAGTACCTTTTTATACCTACTAAGCTATAACAAGAGCGGGGGTGGCAGGAATACATAAACATATGTCCAACTTCAAGCATTACTACATAAAAACAGTTAACGGGTACTAATTGACCAGAAAAAGTGAAGTATGACATGATATTTGAGGTAGAAAGATGAGCAAATGCGGTGGCTTTATGTTATAACGGATCACAACAAGCTGGGTCAGGTTGACTGCCAAACACTTGTCAAATTTCTCTTTATATTGTTAATGTGTAAGTAATGTGCTAATTACGATTATAAAACATCTTTGAAGAAAAAGCCACCAAGGAGGATGTGTGTATTAAAAAGAACATCGACAATTCTCAATTCGTTTAACCCATCCCTCTTCGGCTAAAAGTTACATTTGACCCATTTGAAACAAAAGACAACCAAAACCAACCCATTCATGTGTAAATGGGTAAAACATAATTGAAGTTATATAATACCAAAAAGAGTCATTGTTTTCAAGCAGAATGACAATGATCGAGGTTGGATCCTGGTCATAGCATCATCGAATGAGCTCTCTCAACCTGACGACCACTGAAAGAGTGGAATGGAAGTACAGATGCCAGATAAAATGCCTGCTTTAGCAAACATCGTAGTTAAAAGAAAAAAGCAGTTGAGTAAAAGATCCACACAAAAAGAAGGGATCTTGACGTACCATGCGGGAATTTCTACACATCTGGACAAGCTCATGGCAGAAACTCTGAGCAATATTATCTTGCACATTATGTTCTTATGACATAATCATATACATGCTACAAACTGCTACCTTATGCATCATGTTCCATTGACCTATGCGATATACAGAGATTGCAGAATTGATTGATTATTTTATTCACACATTCACAAGCCTTATTTACAAGAATATTTATGAGAAAGTTACTTTGTTAATCGTTGTTGAATTAATGCCAAGCCTTTGGTAGCATGATTGTGGCAAATTGAGTGGTGATGGTAAAGTTGCCAGAGATGTGTCTGTGACCAAAGATTGGATCAGAAGCCCTGCTGATAGATTGGATGGTGAAACTCTAATACAAGATATATAGACGTAAATTATTTTGATTTCCTACCGACAGTTTGATTCGAATCAAGTGTTCCTAGAACTCAATCTATGACAAAGACATAACTGAAAAAAGAAGAGTCTTGGCACTTATGATGTGAGATAGCGGTAGAATTTTCTTGTTTTCCATCACAAAAAGAATAAGTCGGAAAGTAGTTAGCATTTCGAGGAATACAAACCACATCATAATGGTGTAAACCCTTGTCAGGTGGTGCTGCAATAACATGGTTAACAAACAGTGCAAGTTTTTCCTGATCTACTCATTGATTTGCTAGAAGCAGATGCCGCTTGAACAGGCTCCTCCTCCTGAGCAAGTGCCACATAGATTGAAGAGCAGGTGATTTTCCAAAAGGGAGTAGGTTTTTTGCTCGGGAGTTGGTATTATTGACGGTCCACCAGTATACACAGGTACGCAAACCGCACTGTGCAGTTCCTCTTGGAGTATGCGCTTGATCCACCAGAATACTGTTCTATGGGTGAAGCCACCACGGTGGTCTTCCTCACCCTGACCTTGACCTCCTCGGCCCCTTCCTTGTTGATGGTTACCCTGTTGTGCTTAAAGATCACAATGATAATCAACAATAATCACAAACTAACAACTTTGAATTCTGAATGAGTGATTATGATTGTATATACTAACCCAATAGACACCTTTAAACCTCGCACCCCTTGGTGAATGGACGTGGCCATCCTTCCAATTGACGTCATCCTTTGATTTTGTCGCCCTCTGATATTATCTGTATGTCACATTGCTACCAAGTCATCCCTAGACTTCACATATACTAGTGGGAATGCGCGCGTGTTGCCACGGGTACTTATGTTTTTTTTGGCACACGTTTAAGTACTCACAGGAGTTATTGGCGACGACTTTACCAACAACTTAACTATGCCGTTCATAAATGCTACAACCAGACCCCCTCTTAAGGAATGACTATTACACAATCTTAACCCTTTCGTAAAAATACAGTCAATGTAATATCAAACCATTTTATAAGTTCTAACTGACTTCAAGCTTCATGATTTTGCTAGAATCACGGTGTTTCTATTTTATAACAAAAAGATGCTGCAATCTTTGCCCCTACACTAACGAAACAAGAGTATCATATTTTCTTGAAAACTCCATCTAATTTCAAGATTCACTGTAATTCACTTTTTGACATAACAAACAAAATATTACAAAAGAATTCATACAATCTTTACTCCCTTTTTTTGACCGATATCAAGCTATGCAAAATAATAAGAATAACAAAAACGAAAGGATATGTGTAATAAAGATAGTACGGTCTACACTTTCTTCTTGTAAGTAGAATATTATTTTGTATTTACTCAATTACATTCTAAAGGATATGTGTAATAAATAGCATACATCGCTAACTATTCCAGGTCAATACAATGACTAAATATTATCAGTTATCAATCAAAATCAATTTAAATATTTAAGAAACTTTCTCATCGAATTGGATCTTTATAAATTTACCAAAACGACTGGTATAAAGACACATATAAACCGTAAAACGCCATTTCATACGAACAAAAAGGAAGTATCATAATTTACCAATTGTTACCTGTTGTGAGCTCGGAAGCACGGAAACGCCATTGAGGTGCCGTCTCCCGTCCCGGGGACTGCTAGGGGACGGAAACGGCACGGGGACGGCCGGGAAACGTCTCCGGCATGTTGGATACGGCCTGGAAACGTGCTGCAGAAGGGGACGGGGTTTGGGGACGTGCAGGAAACGTTTCCGTCAAGTTTCCGTTTACCGGCAAAGTAAACGTTAACCTGTATATTCAGTGGAGAAACATTTTTGTAGCTTGACCCTTCAAAATGTATCTCCCAAAGCCACTAAAATGAAGAAAACAGAGTGAAGATGGCGTATTCCGAGCTTGCCGGTGAGCTTCATAAATCTCCGGTGAAGAAAAGAAAAGAAAGGTGAAAGGGAAGAAGATGATGTGACTTTTGGGTTTGGTACAAGTTATTTAATATTATATTATTAAATTAAAATATATACAATTGACAATGACAACTCCTTGCTTCTTTTGTTATTATTAGTTTAATAAAAAAAGTTACTGGATTTTAGTATTTACCCATCTATAATTGAGTTACCATATCATATGTATTTATCATTTAGTACACAACTATTAACTATGTTTTCTAGAATTTCTTTTGCACTAATTATCATAAAGGGTTTTAAATTTTTTAATGCTAGTTAGATTATTTAATATGTCATAATTATATTTGTTTTATAAATATATTTGATATATATTTATTTTTTTATATGTTTTTATTCTCGTACCCATCCCGTCCCCGCTTCTTGAACTTTTAGTTTTGCCGTTTCCCGTACCCGTTCCCGTACCCGTACCCCGTTCCCGTACCCGTCCCAGTGCATCATAGGTTGTGAGATGCCAAGTGCGTAACAACGATGCTTGAAACGGCCCCCACTTCATGCAATCGGACTTGAGGTTCAAATAATTATGTTGGGACAATTTTATCTTCATCTACATGTACAAGTGTCAAATACACAATTTTGATGCAACTGAGTAATGAGCATAGTACAATCATCCATTATTTATTAAAACAAATTTGACGGGTTAAAGAGTAAAATGTGAAGTAATATATTGGGATTCGTGGATTGATAACAATTAACATACATAATATCATACTCCTCGAAGGTAGTAATATTCACGTAAAAGCCATGCAAACCTAAGAGATTAGAACAAAAAACTAATATCAAAATTTAAATAACAAAAGCTTAGCAAACCAATGAGATTGGTTCAAGTTTATGGCTTATGCATACAACGTTAAACAAAAGTTAAACAACAAACATTATTGCCAAAGTAATGAACAACTTAACCGTTGTTCATACACCAACTATTGTTGAGAAGCTTGTGTCACCGCACCACCACCTCGCCTGCTCGCTTGTTGTCACGATGCTTTTACAATCGTCGATGCTAAAGAAACCGATAGGCCTCACCTCATTACCCTCACCCGAAGCTTGAAAACGATAGGCCTGTTATCAAAGGAGACGAGACGCTACATATGACACTTTGAAGCACGGGAAACAATTCAAGGTAACATATACAATCGAATAAGAATCTGGGATATGGTGGCGTTTTAGCACAGGTATAGTAACTATTCAGTTTATTAGAAGTCAAAGAATATGAACTACGTATGGTATATATGTTCTCTACCACCAAAATTACAATTTAAACCATATAAAATAAAACCACAACCCTTGGTCAAATCAACATTTTCCCAAACACCTGGTGGGCCATAATGCTAACAGCACAAGAATCTAATCAATATTCCAAATTTATTTCTAGTGTTTCTTACATGGATCGAAGAAGACGATACTTGTATTCTTTTAAGGATGACATAAAAAACAAAAAAACAATATTTTAAATATACCTTGCGTGAATGATCTGAACACCGGTCTTCATATCAGGTTTAGACCAGTTGTAAGCGATTGATCCAGCAATACCATTTAACCATAAACACCCTAAACAATAAAAAAAAACAATCATAATCAGATATACTATTAATATACACAAGTAGGATGGGGTTCGCTACAAAATCTGTTTTTCCATAAAGTGTACAAAGTCATAAAACACCACAATCTCGGCAATAAAACACACTCAAAACCCAAAAATAACATAGTGAAGATCACTAAAACACAATATCCAAACCCGAACAGTCTATAAAACTTTAAACACACCATCGTAGAACTATGAATATAAAACACAACATGATAATCAACATAAAACTCTAGACATGGATCGTGGTCAACTTCCAGATTTGTGAACCTTGGATAGTACAGCATGTACAATGTCCACGGGGCCGTGCCATTGACACACGGGGCCGTGTAAGCATCTGATCTGACTACCATTAAACGAAGACAAAGAAGAAGGAAGACACGGGGTCATGCCCATAAGGCACGGGGCCGTGCCAATAAGGCACGGGGCCGTGTGAACTCACTATTTCCAGCTATAAATATGGGTGCTTGGTTTCATTCCAACTCATCCCTTGGCAAACCACTTCTCTCACACCTGCCACCACAATACTACCATCATCCACCACATTCATCCATCATTCACCCTTAGAGTGTGTGTAGTAGTCTCGAGATCCAAGATTGATCATAAGAGTTTTTATTAAACAAAGGTCATGCTTAGCTAAGCTCTTACATCACTTGGTGAAGACAAGTTATTTATGTATTACTTTTGATTTCCTAGCTTTGATTAACTTTTTAATTGGGTATGTATTAATGACTTTAATAACTAGTTTTTATATTTAAAGTGAACTTTATTCTATCATCTCTTCATGTTTCATTTATTCACTCGTTTGTGTCTTTACAGTCTATATAAAGCACCTTAACTGCCTGGAAGGGGGTTAGAAGGGTGGTATGGGTAAAGTTCTTGCTTCGTTTAGTGTATAGATCCTACGAGGACTTAATCAAGCTTATTAGGACTTCCCTTGAGGCAGATAGCATCAAATCGGGGGAAGTAAGAACGGCTTGAATCCCTTACAAATAACTTACTATTAAAACTTTAAACCGGCCTTGTGGGATTGTATCCTTGCTGACTCAGATCAATATGGTCGAGGGTAGTGTGGCCTCCAAAAGAAGGACATGCCACATTTTGTATTAATAACTTACTTAATTATCTTTCAATATTCAGGCCTAGCGGGACTGTATCCTTGCTGACTCAGACCAATATGGCTGAGGGTAGCGTTGTCTCTAAAAGTGGGACATGCCACTTTAACTAAGATAATCTCTTTCAAAACCCAAAGCGTGGAAATCATCAAAGGATACGTAAATAACAAGTCGGGACCAAGTGAATATATCTTGTCTATTTGTTTCTTTTATTGCTTAATTTATTTCTTTATTTTTACATATAAAAATCTTTTCTAAAAATTTGATTAGATTAGATTAGATGTCGACGATATTCCGGTATTAATAGCTCTTGTGTCCTTGGACGACCTTGGTATCTTACCATCACTATCCTACGTCAACGATGGGTGCAGTTTCCCTAGCGTGTTGTAGAGAGTAATAGTTACATATCGTGTTTTTATAAATTTAAAGCTTGAATAAACTAGTGAAAGTACTTAAAGTATATCTAAAAATCACCCACGCTCGCAGGCACACCCCAACCGATGGCGGAATCATCGGGGTAGTGGCACTAGGCGACCAGATTGTCTCACGAGAAATTTCCATAACACTATTCAATCAACAATATTTTAACGTCTAATATCCCATACTATTAAACAATATGTCATCAACAATGTCACGAAATACATGATTTTTCCCATAAAACAATAAGGTTCGATTTTCCCTAGATTTATTACAACTTGAACAAACAAACTAAACTAAGCAAAACTGCGTCCAAAGCATCCAAGCTAGAATCCTCAATCTGTTACATACATTAAAATACAAGTCAATACAATTAAGTAAAGGTGAGCATACAGGTTTTAGTAATACTAGCATAATAGAGAAACCGTTCGTGAAATAGTCTAATTACATATCATGATACACCAAAACACATCACACACATAATCATAGGCTTATTTCTCATGCTAACTACCGTTAGAAGGCTTGCGCGTCCATCCTAACTAGATCCCGTCGGGTGTTAGCCACACTATAGTACCATACTAGCTAAGGAGGCAAGTTAACGAAAATAAGTCCTAGTCACATGTTTCTAGTATCACGTATTGAGCATACATAATCAGTTTATTCGCGTGTGATAAACAGTTTGAGTTGTGAAGTGATTTTGATAGAGGAACGTATGTAACACCCAAATAGTGCATTAAAGTGAAAACGGGTCAAGTATACTCACAATCGGTGCGTTTTAGGTGAGATGAGGGATCTGAGAGGAGTTGTGGAGAGCGCCGGATCAGCCTGTAAACGAACAGAAGTGCATCAGTCTTCCGATTTGCTGAAACGGTTAAGTTTGAGTTGAGCAGTACACAAGTTCGAGAGAACTTGTTAAGTCTTGATTTTGATGTCAAGTTCGGGCGGACTTGCAAGTTTCTCAAGGAAGCTTGACAAGTTCGAGCAAACTTGTGGGTAACCTTAACAGGTGAGACAAGTTCGGCCGAACTTGTGAAGTTTCCTGAGAAATTTGACAAGTTCGAGCGAACTTGGGAGGCTTCTGAAGAAGATTTGAACATTCCCACTCAATTTCGGCCGAACTTGACCCCTTGAGGGCAAGTTCGAGCGAACTTGACTATTTTTGCTGTCAAAGTCAGTGTAATCTCGAGCGAACTTGATGTTTTCGGGTCCAAAATCTTGCGTATTCGCATCGTTTGATGAGGAAATCGAGTGCCCATCCCTCCAACCTTAAGCCACTGAGTAAAGTTTAGGCCGGATAGGTCTTTTGGAGCGAACTTAGCCATTTTACAGAAACTCGGGCGAATCGGGACGAACATGAAGGTTCGTACGGTTTAGTCCAGCTTGTGTAAAGTGACGATTTCGTCCTTGTGCTTCAGGATCTGAGATCTAGCTTCGACAACGCCTCATTCCACTCAAAAGTGAACGAAACATACATCATTAGTCCGAAAATGGTGTAAAAATCAGGGTTTTAAAAGGTTTTGCTCAGATCTAGTATAGATCTGAGTGAAAACAGAAGTTTTGATGGAAAAAGATGAAGATTTCGTAAACAGAAGAGATTTGATGAAAACGAAGGCAATGCCTTGTGCAAAAGCATTGTAAAACGTTGTAAATCGTTGTTGAACATCGTTGTAGTTGAAATCGGGTTGATTCTTACTTAGAAAACAAAGGGTTTCGGGTTTGAGAGCTCTGGGCGAACTTGCAGCAAGTTAAAATGAGAGAATGGAGCTGAGTATTTATAGGGGAAGGCAAAAATGAGAGCTGGTGGAGTCAAGTTCAGTCGAACTTGCATGAAATTCATGCTAGTTCGGACAAACTTGCTAGGTATTTGAGGGAGATGAATCAAGTTCGGCCGAACTTGTACAAGTTCGAGCGAACTTGTGGTTTAGTGAAGGAATTGGATTTTGGCCAGCCAAGTTCCGCCGAACTTGGGGTCACCCAAGTTCGAGCGAACTTGTCCAAATATTGGGTTTTCTTTGTTTATTTCGTGTTAAGTGTTCGTTTGGCGATTCGGTTCGTATTAATTAGTTATATTAAGCGTTATAATTGATGTAATAGTGCGATTTAGCGATTTGAGTGTGCGAGAGCGATGCGATAGCGAGCGAATCATAACCACAAACATACACAACACATAAATAACATGAAACCATATAATTAACTGCGAGTTGCGACGCGATGAGATTAGCGATGCGATTTAACAACCGATTTAGATGTGATATAACATACATAATTGTAATTAATTAACATAAACTTTTCTTATAAACCGAATCTCGGGATTACAAAGGATGGATACAATCGATAATAAAAGGAAAGATAACAACCAAATTCTGAATTGTTACAGTCTCCCCTACTTTAGGAAATTTCGTCTCGAAATTTAAGTAGTAGCTGTAACAAAGAGATGCGGGTACTTGGTCTTCATATCACTTTCCAACTCCCAAGTGAACTCGGCGCGGTGTTTGCCTTCCCATTGGACCTTTACGATAGGGATGCGAGAGCGCCGTAGTTTCTTGGTTTCTCGGTCCATGATTTCAACAGGCTTTTCCACGAAATGGAGAGTCTCGTTGATTTGTTGATCTTCGAGAGGTACATGGAGATTTTCTTCGGCTAGGCATTTCTTGAGGTTAGACACATGGAAAGTCGGATGTACGTTGTTGAGTTCCTCCGGTAATACGTGTCGGTAAGCCACTTTCCCAATTCTTTCCAGAATCTTAAAGGGACCAACGTATCGAGGCGCTAGCTTTCCTTTCTTGTCGAAGCGGACCACTCCCTTCCAAGGTGCAACCTTTAGGAGACGCGATCTCCCGTTTCGAAATGCAGGGGCTTGCGGCGTTTATCGGCATAACTCTTTTGACGACTCCGAGCTTTCAAGAGATTGTCTCTGATCTGGAGGATTTTGTCTGTCGTTTCTTGAATTAACTCGGGACCGGTGATTTGTGCTTCTCCGATCTCGTGCCATGCAATAGGCGATCGACACTTTCTTCCATACAGTGCCTCAAAAGGAGCCATTTGAATGCTGGTATGATAACTATTATTGTACGAGAATTCGATTAAAGGTAAATGCGTATCCCAGTTACCACCGAAATATATAATGCACGCACGAAGCATATCTTCGAGGGTGCGGATCGTGCGCTCAGTCTGACCGTCAGTTTGAGGGTGAAAAGTGGTACTGAGATTGAGAGTAGTACCGAGAGCGGATTGAAAAGTCTCCTAGAGACGCGAGGTAAAACGACTGTCTCGGTCAGAGATGATGTCACGAGGCGTCCCTGTCGACATATAACTTCGTCGGTATAGATTCGAGCTAACCGTTCGACCTTAAAGTCTTCTCGTATAGCAATAAAGTGCGCGGATTTGGTAAGACGATCAACGATAACCCAAATGCTATCGTGACCAGAGGAAGTGCGGGGAAGTTTCGTAATAAAGTCCATAGTTATACTCTCCCATTTCCACATCGGGATTTCGGGTTGTTCAAGCAAGCCAGAGGGCCTTTGATGTTCGGATTTAACTTTCAAACAAGTTAAGCACTTCGAGACATACACGGCGATATCTTTTTCAATGCCCGGCCACCAGTACTTAGGATGAAGGTCCTGGTACATCTTGTCAGCACCGAGGTCAATGGAATATCGATATTTATGAGCTTAGGTCATTAGCAAATCACGAATATTATCACGGCTAGGAATCCAAATACGATCAAGATAGTAATAGATACCGTTTGGTTTAACAACAAGCTGAGTTTTGGCACAAAACTTCATTTCTTGCAGGGTATTCTCGTTGAAACAAGCCAACTGGGCGGAGCGAATAAGAATTTCAAGATTATTCAAAGCTTGAGAGTCACGAACACTATATACATAGCTTCGTCGACTGAGAGCGTCGGCGATGACGTTTGCTTTGTCGGGATGGTAGCGTATCTCACAATCGTAATCGTTGAGAAGTTCAACCCATCGGCGTTGACGCATGTTAGTTCTTTTTTATTAAAGATATGTTGTAAGCTCTTATGGTCGGTGAAGACTGTACACTTGGTACCGTAAAGTTAGTGTCGCCATATCTTCAATGCATAAACAACTACACTGAGTTCGAGATCATGGGTTGTGTAATTCTTCTCGTGGATCTTGAGTTGTCGAGGCGCATACGCGATAACTTTGTCTCGTCGCATGAGAACACAACCAAGACCTAAGTTAGAGGCATCACAATAAACAACGAAATCGTCGTTTCCGTCGGGAAGAGTGAGTACAGGAGCGTTGTATAGCATACGCTTGAGTGTTTGAAAAGCTTCCTCTTGCTTGGAATCCCTAACAAAAAGTTTATCTTTATGAGTTAAAGCGGTAAGCAGAACGGCAATTTTCAAAAAGTTGGCGATGAATCGACGGTAGTAACCCGCCAATCCAAGAAATGAACGGATTTCGAAAGCATTCTTCAGTGTAATCCAACTCTTGACGACTTCGATCTTTGCAGGGTCGACGTGAATTCCTTGACTATTAACGATGTGGCCGAGAAATTGGACTTCTTCGAGCCAGAATTCACATTTAGAGAACTTAGCATAAAGGCGATTACCATGGAGAAGTTCGAGGACTAAACGGAGATGGCACGCGTGTTCGTCTCTCGACTTCGAGTAAATCAAGATATCATCATTGAAAACAATGACGAAACGATCTAAGAAATCTTTACACACATGGTTCATCAAATCCATGAAGACCGCGGGCGCATTTGTAAGACCAAAAGGTATGACCACGAATTCGAAATGGCCATAGCGAGTACGAAAGGCGGTTTTCGGAATATCTTCTTCGAGTACACGCAACTGATGATAACCGGAACGAAGATCGATCTTAGAAAAACAAGTAGCACCTTGAAGCTGATCAAATAAGCCGTCGATTCGAGGAAGAGGGTAACGGTTTTTTATCGTGAGTTTGTTAAGTTCACGATAATCGATGCACATATAGAACGATCCATCATTCTTTTCACAAAAAGAACGGGTGCGCCCCATGGCGAAGTGCTCAGGCGTATGAAACCTTTATCAAGAAGCTCATGAAGTTGGCTTGATAGCTCGCGCATTTCGGATGGTGTGAGACGATAGGGAGCTTTAGCAACTGGAGTAGCTCCGGGAACTAAATCGATACGGAATTCAACATCTCGAGTAGGGGCTAAACCGGGTAAATCGTCGGGAAAGACCTTAGGAAATTCACAAACAACGGAAACATCTTTATAAGTCTTCTTTTCTTTCTCCGGGTTCATGATATGGGCGAGGAAAGCAACACATCGCTTTTGCAAGCATTTGTGTGCTCGAGTACACGACAAAAGCATCAACTTCTTTGAGGGAGTTTCACCATAGACATGAAGTTGATCACCGCTAGGGAGAGGGAAGCGAATCATTTTATCGAAGCAAATAACTTCAGCATGATTTTCACGAAGAAAATCTATGCCTACTATGATATCGAAGCTACCTAACTGCATAGGTATGAGATTAATCGAGAAGATGTGGTTGTTGAGATCGAGATTACAACCCCGTAGGATGGAATTAACGGTAACGATTCTTCCGATGGCGACTTCCACATCGAAAGTCTTTGGGAGTTTAGCGCGCTTACATTTTAAAACCTTTTCGAATTCTAACGATACAACAAATAAACACGAAGCATAAATACCATTAACGAGGAACGTACCATTGACAACGTTGTTGTCATTCTGAGCCTAGCGGTGATTCAGGTTGAAAGCCCTTCCACTCGCAGCTTGTTGTTGCTGTGGCTCTTGCTTGACGGTACGATTTGGGCAGGCATTTGCAAAGTGGTTCGGATCAGCACACACGTAACACACACGTGCTTTTGGACCTGCTTGTTGTTGCTGGTTGTTCTAGGGAGTACGCTGACGAGCTGACAGTGCTGGAGCTTGAGGAGCTTGAGAAGCTGGCAGACGAGGGCCGGTACAGCAACTGACAGTAAAGTGACCGTAGATATTGCATTTTGTGCAAAAACGGCAGTTTCCACCCACCACGTGATGGTATGTGCACTTAGGGCACAGTGGGTGAGGACCGGTGTACGCACGTTTAGCTGGGGGTGCGTCCTGAGCAGGAGCCTGATAAGGCTGAGAGTTGAGCAGTGTAGCAGCGGCGTAGTTCTTGCTAGGGTTTCCTCTTTTGCGTCCCTGACGCTTTCCTTTCGGGTCACTGGATGGTTCGATAGCAGCAGTTGGTTCGGTGACAGCTTGATTGGCAACTTTCACAGAGTTCTTGAAGTAACCATCTTGAACTCGCTGATCATTGATCTCAGCGGCGAGCATGTAGGTTTCCTCGATGGTTGTAGTACGAGCAACTTTCACAAAATTCACGACACATTCGGGTAGACCACGGATATACTTGTAGATAGCTTTCTCCGTAGTATCAACTTGGCTGGGACAGATGATGCTCAAAATCTTGAATCGAGCGGTAAATCCAGCATTATCGGGACCATCTTGTTTTATGCCCTAAAACTCGTTCTCGAGCTTCTGAATCTCGTACGGAGGACAGAACTCCTTCATCATCACTTCCTTGAGTTCCTCCCAAGACAGATTATAGGCTTCATCATTACCGCGCCTATTTCTTTCGGCGGTCCACCAGTCGAGATTACAGGACTGGAAGACTCCGGAAGCGTTCACCGTGCGAAGGTCATCGGGGCATCCATTTTGCCTAAAGGTGACCTCAATGGCGTCAAACCAATGGAACATAGCAGTCGGTCCATCATTGCCCGTGAAGGCAGAGGTGCACAAGCCTTGAAATTTTTGAAGCTGAATCGTGACTTAGGGTTTTTAGCCTTCGAGTCAAGCGAGGAGTTACTGCTCACAGCATGAATTTCCAAGACGATTTGCGGGATAACTTTAGCGATTTCCTTGGCTACCATTGTAGCAATACGCTCATCGGCGTTGCTGCGCTGGAGATTCCTCCTGGTATGTGATCCCATTGAAGACATCTACATTGAAGGATTTGATAGGATGAGATTCGATTATAATTTGTTTATGTTTAAAATATTTATTATTATTATTCATACAAGGTACATAAACACATAAACACGTATCCACATAAACACATAAACACGTAGGCACATAAACACGTAAGCACATAAGCACGTAAGCACATAATCACGTAGGCACGTAAGCACATATTTTGCACGTATTCACTTCTAATTAGCCATCATGCATAGCGCGATATGAGATGCAAGATATATGCGAGATAATACCGCGCATGAGGTACACATGTCCTCATAGGCGTAAGCGAGTTAAGCGATTAGTTGGGTTGGTGTATTAATTTAGCGTTTTATATTACGAGAGCTGTGCGAGTTGTGCATGCGTTTAAGGAGCGTAAAGCGGTAAATCGAGAAATCGATAATGCGAGAAAAATAAAGCGAGGAATCGAATAAGGCGAAATTTCTAAAAATATTAAACACATAAATAATAATAAACTCGATAATGCGTAAATCGACGATATAGGCTTAAATCAATTGGGAGTGTCCGGGGTTTTGAGACGTTGACTACCCAAAGTGATTCGACCATCCTTTGAACTTGGACCCACATTTTGGCCTAATAGATAGATGCTCTCACCGCAAGCGACTAACGACACTATCCTTATGGTTACTACGTGTTCCAAATCATTGGAATAACCGAGACTTTGGTGAGATTGAAAATCGAAAGGCGGAATTTTTTACTAAGACGCGGGTTTCACCCCTAACTTATCAACATCATTCCTAGTTGTGGCTACGCGTACCGATCACATCGGGCGTTCCACTAGATAGAAATGGAGATTTTCGTCGAGGTTTAGATATCACTCCTAACTCAACAAAGGTATCTCGTGCGATAGAGATTGCGCGGAGTGAATGATCTCATCGAGAGTTCTTGGTTTTCACACCTATTCTCGACTTGATCACTCGTTTTGTGTGATACGAGCGTTTCTAAGCGTGTATATTGTGTTAGCCTTAGGAAAGGCGCATTTAAGCATTTATGGCAAGTAGTTTAACATTTAAGTCAAAGATCGGTCAATCGGGTACTTAAACATGCTACTAGGTCGAATCATGGCAATTCTACCTATCATCCTAAGGTTATGGGCTGCTCTGATACCAATCTGTCACACACCCCAACTGATGGCGGAATCATCGGGATAGTGGCACTAGGCAACCAGATTGTCTCACGAGAAATTTCCATAACACTATTCAATCAACAATATTTTAACGTCCAATATCCCATACTATTAAACAATACGTCATCAACAATGTCATGAAATACATGATTTTTCCCATAAAACAATAAGGTTCGATTTTCCCTAGATTTATTACAACTTGAACAAACAAACTAAACTAAGCAAAACTACATCCAAAGCATCCAAGCTAAAATCCTCAACCTGTTACATACTTTAAAATACAAGTCAATACAATTAAGTAAAGGTGAGCATACAGGTTTTAGTAATGCTAGCATAATAGAGACACCGTTCGCGAAATAGTCTAATTATATATCATGATACACCAAAACACATCACACAGATAATCATAGGTTTATTTCTCATGCTAACTACCGTGAGAAGGCTTGCGCGTTCATCCTAACTAGACCCCGTTGGGTGTTAGCCACACTAAAGTACCACACTAGCTAAGGAGGCAAGTTAACAAAAATAAGTCCTAGTCACATGTTTCTAGTATCACGTATTGAGCATACATAATCAGATTATTTGCGTGTGATAAAGAGTTTGAGTTGTGAAGTGATTTTGATAGAGGAACGTATGTAACACCCAAATAGTGCATTAAAGCGAAAACGGGTCAAGTATACTCACAGTCGGTGCGTTTTAGGTGAGATGAGGGATCTGAGAGGAGTTGCGGAGAGCGCCGGATCAGCCTGTAAACGAACAGAAGTGCATCAGTCTTCCGATTTGCTGAAACGGTTAAGTTTGGGTTGAGCAGTAGACAAGTTCGAGCGGACTTGTTAAGTCTTGGTGATTTTGATGTCAAGTTCGGGCGAACTTGCAAGTTTCTCAAGGAAGCTTGACAAGTTTGCGCGAACTTGTGGGTAACCTTAACAGGTGAGACAAGTTTGGCCGAACTTGTGAAGTTTCCTGAGAAACTTGACAAGTTCGAGCGAACTTGGGAGGCTTCTGAAGAAGATTTAAACATTCCCACTCAAGTTCGGCCGAACTTGACCCCTTGAGGGTAAGTTCGGGCGAACTTGACTACTTGTGCTGTCAAAATCAGTGTAATCTCGAGCGAACTTGATGTTTTCGGGTCCAAAATCTTGCGTTTTCGCGTCGTTTGCTGAGGAAATCGAGTGCCCATCCCTCCAACCTTAAGCCACTGAATAAAGCTTAGGCGGGAGAGGTCTTTTGGAGCGAACTTAGCTATTTACAGAAACTCGGGCTAATCCGGGCGAACTTGAAGGTTCGTACGGTTTAGTCCTGCTTGTGGAATGACGATTTCGTCCTTGTGCTTCCGGATCTGAGATCTAGCTTCGACAACGCCTCGTTCCACTCAAAAGTGAATGAAACATAAGTCATTAGTCCGAAAATGGTGTAAAAAGTCCTCGTTCCATTCATGCAAGTTCGGGAAAACTTTCTAGGTATTTGAGGGAGATGAGTCAAGTTCGGCTGAACTTGTACAAGTTCGAGCGAACTTATGGTTTAATGAAGGAATTGGATTTTGGCCAGCCAAGTTCGGCCGAACTTGGGGTCACCCAAGTTCAAGCGAACTTGTCCAAATGTTGGGTTTTCTTTGTTTATTTCGCGTTAAGTGTTCGTTTGGCGATTCGGTTCGTATTAATTAGTAATATTAAGCGTTATAATTGTTGTAATAGTGCGATTTAGCGTGTGCGAGAGCGATGTGATAGCGAGCGTAATCATAACCACAAACATACACAACACATAAATAACATAAAACCATATAATTAACTGTGAGTTGCGACGCGATGAGATTAGCGATGCGATTTAACAACCGATTTAGATGTGATATAACATACATAATTGTAATTAATTAACATGAACTTTACTTATAAACCGAATCTCGGGATTTACAAAGGATAGATACAATCGATGATAAAAGGAAAGATAACAACGAAATTCTGAGTTGTTACACTCGCATCATATAAAGTTTTTGGCGTCTTTTCCGGGGACAAAAGGATTTTAAGAAAGTTTAAAATCGACGGCCTAATCATTTTTAATCTTCTTTATTTTTCTTTTTAGGTTTTTTTCTTCTTTTCTGCCTTTTTCTCCACTTTCTGCAGGTTCAGCATGGGGTCGTGCCTGATCACACACGAGGTCGTGTCTAACTTACAGTAGCTGAAAATCAACAAAAACTTTTTCACAGATGGCTCACACAGGGCCATGCCACATCTAACGCGGGGTCGTATTAAAAACGCCCATTATCAAATAAATCACAGTCCTGAGCATGGGGCTGTACCTAAACAACACGGGGCTGTGCTAACCTTCTGTGTTCAACAAAATTTTCTCTGTTCCCAAGAGCCGTAATCTTCTGGGTATTTTCAAACAATGGATTATTACATGGGAGATTATGACTACTACTATTATGATGATTACGAGGAACCATATTGTACGATATACGGTGAATCCCATTGGATACAAAATTGTTACTTTTTTCAACCATCAACCTCATACACAACATATGAGGAACCAACGTCTGAAACATATGAAACACCGCCCACAATCGTCCCTGAAGCCGAAAGCCTCATACAAAGTCTCAAGAATTTAGAATTCTTGATAAAGCAATCTTGTGCAAACGAAGAGGCTAACTTTACTTGTAGGAACGTCCACGATTAGCACGGGAACCTAAATTTGTTATCTATTGTCTGATTAGGTGGAAACTAATGATAAGTTAACCAAATAACAAGAATTACTCATTTAAAGGTTGTTTTCATTGATCTAAAGTTCAATACATGCGAGAACCGGATCCGACAGAGCTTCGGCGTCTCTGTGCCAAAATCTCTCCACCATTACAAATGAAATCCCAAGGCACCTATTTATAGTTTTCTAAGTTCGCTGGTTAGATGGGAAGTTCGGGCAAACTTGACTTAGTCTAGTTCGACTGAACTTGACTTCTCACAACCATTATGAGCGAACTTGACTACCTAAACACTTAAATACGCCTCGTTTCTAACAGATTAAGACCTATTCACTCAGACTCGATACATAATGATGTAGGCAACAGATATATGCACCAACAGACTCCCCCTTGGATGTTGTCGCTGTCATTTTGACTTTTAAAAACTTCTGAGTCTTCCGATCTTTAGTTCTTGAATAAACTTAAACATCTCGATCTTTATATCCTCTTCCTCTTTCTTTGAGCTTTGTCTTGATCAAACTTTTAATCAACATGCTCCCCCTAGCTTTAAGCTTTAGTATCAGACTCCCCTATGATTTGATTTTTTTGACTTCAAACTCCCCCTAGCTTTGAGCTTTCTAAAATCTTTGGATAGTGTTTTATCCAGCTCCCCCTCAAACTTTACTACCTGTCTAAATAAATTCTGACATTCAAATAAACATTTCAGATTCACTGTTTTGAAATTTTGTACCATCAACATTTCAAATTTTGATCTTTACTTCAATCTTTTTCAAAAACGTTAATTGTTTCAAGTTCAACTTAATGACCTTGAATACATTTTACATTTAAGACCTTCAACTTTCACATTTTTATCATTTGATTTGTAAAAATCCACTTAGTTGATCAAGTCCAAGTTAATGACCTTGATTAACCAAATATATCAACCAAGTCCAAATTAATGACCTCGGTTTGAAAAACAGTTATGAACAATCTGATTTTAAAATTTCAAATTAATGAACTTTTAAACATTTATCAGATTTTCTTACCAGACTTCGAAGATCCGTTCTCCAACATTGGTTCGTTGAAACTAATGTAGAAACAAAATGTTTTTGTATTTTTAGAAAATTTATGCTAAAACACATTGGAAATCTTTTTGGTTTTATCTTTGAAAAGCAAGTAAAGTATTTACAGAAACTTTTAACAAGTAAACTAAAATACGTACAAACATATTCACAGACATACTTTTGTGAATTCGTGTCTAAGAATCATATCAGTTGTTTGAGACATATCACCAGTACCATTGACCTTTTGAGACTTTAAGTTTTAAACTCGTTTACCTAGATTGTCGATATGTTTGTCCACTTAAACTTTATCACGTTTCTCAACTGTTCCAATATATGTTAAGGTATGATTTATTAAACTTGACTTAACTATGGTTCCCACTTCTTGAATGTACTCCCGAATCCAAATTCCCTAGATTTCATCTTACACGTGAGTATAGCATAATTGATATCTGTATCTGGGTTGTGCGAGACCTTGAGAGCTCAGGTTAATACTTCCGTACAGACAAAGAGATGAAGGCTCGTCTTTAAAAGTGTGTTCCATTTAAGGAATCTTTTTAGCATTGCAAATGATTAGATCTTTCAATTCTTTTCAAGTTTTGCATGCTATTTTGGGGTTTTTAGCAAAAGCATTATAGAAGTTCTAGGCTATTGCTTCCGCAAAATCAGAAGAACTTGTTTAATACCCCAGATATCAACTATCTATAAAGACCTCGTATCTCAGAATCAGGCAACCCTTCAATCGAAATTTCGGAGTACTAAGTCCATATATCCAAGATGTGTTAATCCACAAAATTAAGCAGTTGTAAAATTTAGTTTATATCCCGGAAACAATCTACTAAACGTGTAAAGCCTGTCGACACATCCACAGTAATACTTGTTTATCACTTTTAAACTTTACAATTCTTTAGCATACTGTGATAATCCACTAATGTACTATCATTTCCTTTTTGACAACCAAATTCTTTTTGTCTTTTTAAATGTTTTTGTACTTTTTGAATTTTTCAAATGTTTTTGGATTTTCAACTTTTTCATATGTTTTTTTATTTTTCTAAAAAAAATTTAAATTTTCTTACTCCCCCTAAAATCAAAAACATATTTTTTGATTTTAGAGTTTTAAGAAATTCTTTAAAAATGTAACAAACCAATGTGGATCCCGAGAATTCGTCGTCCGATCCTTTTGTTTTCATTTTCTGAATCATCATCTGTCAGCAGAACAAAACATTAAACTTTGATATTATCAACTTGTAGAAACCACTTGTACTTGTAGGAAATCAATTTTCAAAGATTTTTCAATAAAACAATTAGTATTCTGTTTAACGGTGTGGATTTTCTCCAAAAAATTTAAATTTTTCTTTTTCAACCACTTGTGCTTTCAAAAACGTCAAAGAGTATGACTTTCTAGATATGTTAAAAACTCATGGAGCTCTGCTTTCCTGTATCAACTTTGATAGAGTGGATCTTAGGACTCCTGCACATGAAACAACTATTTGAAAAATGAAACCCAAACCTTTTTGGTTTTGGGTTTGTACTGATAAGCATCATAACCATATTCTAACTCTTCATCATATTCAAAATCATCATCAAACATTTCGTCCAATGTCGATTCTGAAAACATTTTGTCCTTTTCTTTCTTTGTTTGTTTAATCACTGACTCGTTTGTTTTGGCATTTTCAGTTTTATCAACAACAGACTTTGGTTTTTCTGATGATGAAAGCTTTTTCTTCACAACCCAAGATTGTAGCTTGCTTCTTGCTTTCTTGATATAGAACCTAGAATCTTTGTTTTCATTAAACTTTAAAGTTTCTCCTTTTTCAAAAATTGAGTTTTCAAATTTTGAATCAGTTTTAGGTTTCACTTCGCATTTAGATTCATAGTTTCTATTTGACTCTGTGACATTTTTCACAATCTCTTGTTGTTTTTGCTTTTCATCTTTTGATTCGGTTTTTCTTTGAGGAAACACAGACTTTAGATTCAGACACTTGCGAGCAATGTGACCAACATTATTGCATTTAAAGCAAGTTCGATTATCAGAAACATTTCCACTAGTGGGTTTTACTCCACTTGTAGACTTTGTTTTAGCCTTGTCCCGAAGTTCTTTTTCTTTCTTGAATTCATCATTCGGTTGCTTACCGATCACGCTTTCATCTTAAACCGTGCTCGTTCCATACACAAACTTTATATTCTTACCTTTGTATTCCTGGAATGCTGGTTTCTCCTTCTTCATCGGTTCTTCTTCTTCTACTTTCAAACCTAACCCTGCTCTCCTGTGCTTAGGAAAATCACCACCATTTCTACGTAGTTGTTAAAATTGTTTTTCGGTTTAGAGTAAAATTTCTTTTCATTCTTGTCAAGATCATCTGATGAAACTTCTACAAGTTTAAACAGTTTATCAATTTGATCTTTTTTTACATTCCGAATCGGAAAGCTATCATCAAAGTATAATCTATCAGAATCCTTAACCTTGTACTTGACAACGTTAGGATCATCACTTAGATCATGTTCTGAAGCTGTATCGTCATTTTCTGACTGTGTATCAGAACTGTTTGAACCTGAGTTGGCGCTTTGAAAGCTGCCGTTATCATAATCATTTCCCAACACATTTTTTACCACAATTTTTTTACCACCGCTTTATTGTCATCATCTGATTTCGTAAAGTCTACGTCAATGTTCTCAGGCAATTTATTTTTCTTATCAGACAAAATAAGTAGATTAAATGCATTTTCAACTTCATCATCTTTCTTGCAAGAATAACTTGCAAGAAATGGTGGAGGAACACATCCATATTCTTTATGCTTTGATTTCTCACCATTTTCCTCCGATTTAATCGTAGGTAAAATGTGATCAATGACATACGCGTTTGTGGTGTAGCTCTTTAGAAGCTGTATTACCCGTTCCGTTTCTATTTTCATGCTGTGAAGCTCACGCTTTGTCTCAGCAATGGTGTTAATGTACATGTTAATTGCCTTTTGTTTTTCAATCACTATAGCATTTAACATTTTTACATTAGTGTTAAGTTCACTATTAGCATGTTCAACATATTTATATTTGCCTGATATTTTGTCATAAGCTTTTTTTATAGTTCTATAATCATAACGAAAGTTTTCATTGTGTACAGTCAATTCTCTTATGACTTTGACTTTATCAAGACATGGTTCACAAGGACTTGCGCACTTTGTGCATGGTTTTTCAACCTCCACAACTTTCACAACCTCCTTTTCAAACATACTTACCTTAGCATTTACCTTTTCAGCCTCTGATTTCAATGCTTCTTGTTTCTGCATCTCAAGGTAAGCTAATTCTTCTTCCTCAGCTCTCTGCCTATATCCTTCCAGAATGGCATTTTCCAAAGCAGCATCGACATACGTTGTATCAGATTCATTTACTACCTCTGCCATCATAGCAACACCAGTTTTCTTTCTGATGTATTTGTTCCAGTCAAACCCATCTTCTTCATGAGTAACAACAAGAGCTTGTTCGGTTGTCTTTGCAGATTTATCTTCTACTTCGACTTGTGTTCTTTTCGGATATGGCTTGTATTGAAGAGCTTTCTTGTAGTACTCATTGTTGCTGCCGAAAGTATTTTGGTTTCCACTTGCTTCTTGATTATTGCATTCACATTTGAAGTGTCCTTTTTGTCGACACCTAAAGCATGTGACTTTAGTCTTGTCAAAACCAAGCTTGTTGCTTGAGTTACCAATAACCCTTCCAGTGGGCGCCACAAATTTGGAAACTCTTCTGATAATGGATGTAAGGCTCCACTTAATATCCATTAGCTCCAATTCTTCTTTGTCTACCTGATCATAATCTTCGGCAATCATCTCTAGATTTCCAATCTTTCCAGCAACGAGACTTTCATATGATTTGAGAACGGTAGCGAGAAGTACTATGTGTTGTTTAGCCACTTTTTCTGGAAATGCATTCTTCAAATCAACTGCTATGTTACACTGGAAAACATTTGAATCAGAATTGGTTTGACTTGTCTGATTATGGAATGGTGAGCTTGAACTAGCACTTGTGTAACCAGCATATGGAAAACTTTGATTTGGAGAAGACTTTGTATTTGCACTAAATGCTGTTTGAATTTTCGGGCTTTGAATCGGAGTATCAGAAAACCTCCTTTGTAATAAACACCGACATCTTGAACAACATTAGCATTCTTTGATTTTGCAATCTTCATTAACTCCAGTTCATGACCTTCCAATTTGTCAATGAAGGATGACAACTTGAATTGTCTCCAAGATGGACTATTCTTCAGAATCGTCAGATATCTTGTCCATTCTCCTTCTGGAAGTGCATTAGCCAGCTTTTCAATTTGCTCTTCATTAGATTGTTTGACATCATGTCTCCGCATCTGGACCATGAGGTGACAGTATCTATCAATCATCTGCTTCATTGTTTCACCTTTAATCATCATGAAGATCTCGAATTCCTTTTAGATTAAAGTTTTTTTGCTTTTTATCATTTCATCACTTTCTTTGAATTTCTCACAAAGAGAATTCCATAATTCTTGCGAAGTGTCATATTCTGGAAAAAGTATCAAGATATCTTCCTTCACTGATTGTTGTATCAAGCTGATCATTTACTTCTCCGCAACATAGTTATCTTTGTCGGCATTTGAAAACTTATTTAACGGAAGATCTTGATCACGTTCATCTTTTGGCCATTTGTAACCATCCTCAACTGCAACCCAGCTGTTGAATTGATTCGCTTGTATCCAATTCACAAACTTTTCTTTCCATGCTTCAAATTCATCCATGCTCATTAGCTTTGGCGGTTTCGATGTAGTACCCATTTCGTTGTCGATATTCATCTGGTTCGCCGCAAGAACATTAGCATTTGATGAAGAAGCCATTTGAGAGACGAATACGTTGTTGAAATCTTCCATTTTGACAATCCGTAGACTTATCTGAGAATACGATCAAAAACACTCGAAATTTGATTAGAAACAGACAAGTTCGGTCGAACTTGTGTGAAAACAATTTTAATTTCAAGTATTCACAAGTTCGGATGAACTTAGGTGAATAAATTTTCAAAAATTTATCACACACACTTAAGTTCGGTCGAACTTGATGTGGGGTTTTGAGAAAAATCAAACTTCGAGCGGACTTGAGTATTTTTAGAAGAAACTGTTAAGTTCGGTCGAACTTAGGCTTGAATTTAAGAGAAAAGGTAAGTTCGGGCGAACTTGAGTCAATTTTCACTAGAATGTTTGGTCGAACTTGATGGAATTTCAAGCAAAAATCAACAAGTTCGAGCAGACTTAAGCTCAAAACCTTGAAAAAAATTAATCAAGTTCGGTCGATCTTGATGAAAACTCAAAGATTTTCAATCAAGTTCGGTCGAACTTAGTATCAAGTTAGGCTGAACTTTGTTTCCAAAACATGGTTTTTGCAACTTTTTGATATCAGAATTTGATGTCCAAACTCTTAGGGGTTTGTTATAGTGTGTTTTACATGACATATTAAAAAATCACCCATTTTTTACCATGAAATCATCAAGTATGTGAAAATGTTAAGAAAAATGATAGAGTGGAGATGAAATAGAGAGATTCTTGTCTTGATTCCAGCAAATTTAGGTATCCAGGCTCTGATACCACTTGTAGGAACGTCCACGATTAGCACGGTAACCTAAATTTGTTATCTATTGTCCGATTAGGCGGAAACTAATGACAAGTTAACCAAATAACAAGAATTACTCATTTAAAGGTTGTTTTCATTGATCTAAAGTTCAATACATTCGAGAACCGGATCCGACAGAGCTTCGCCGTCTCTGTGCCAAAATCTCTCCACCCGTTACAAATGAAATCCCAAGGCACCTATTTATAATTTTCTAAGTTCGCTGGTTAGATGGGAAGTTCGGGCGAACTTGATTAGTCAAGTTCGGCCGAACTTGACTTCTCACAACCATTATGAGCGAACTTGACTACCTAAACACTTAAATACGCCTCGTTTCTAACAGATTAAGCCATATTCACTCAGACGCGATACATAATGAGGTAGGCAACAGACATGTGCACCAATAGTACCAAAGAGGTAATACCCCAAGAGCCGAAGAAAGAGGAACCACTCAAAGGAAACTCAACACATGAAGATGAAAAAACTGAACCAAGTCACACAGAAGGTAAGTCTATAAAAGTAAATTTCAAAGTGGAACAACAAGACCTCCAAGAAATACATATTTCACAACCTTCTTTTGAAAATCTTAGTTTGGTTTCATCTCATGCTAAGTTTTTAAAAGAGTTAAACACTAATCCTAACATCAAAGAAATGTCAAGTGTTAATTTAACTAAATATCAAACTTCACTAATACAAGATGAACACATTGAATTAAACATAAAACCGGTAACATGTTTATTCAAAACATCTATATTAGTATCATTTGAATAAACAAAGATCTTTGTGTTAATCTAATGCCTAGCTACGTACTTGAAAGATTAGGTATTGGTGATTTCCTTCTGATCAAAATTCCTATCCTCTTGACTAATCAAAAAACTAAACACACTACAGGAGTGGTTGAGGACGTACTCATTCAAAGGCATCAAACGGTTGTACCAACCAAATCTATCATCTTAGATGATGCTCCACTCATTTTGGGACAACCATTCATCAAAACCCATCAAGCTTTGCTCAAACATAAACACAATAATCTTCCAACTAAACTTGGGGCTAACAAACAAAGCTTTAATCTCGATATGAAATATCCAATAAGCAATGATGACCCCTTGTTGGAAGATGAGCCAGAACCACCTGATACGGTGGGTCTAGCTAAGGACCCTTATAAATGTGGCACACCACGGAAGCATTCCATGGACTATGAATTAATAAAAGTAGTTTACTTAAACATACTTGTCCAACTTTCAAAAGTATGGCTTCCTTTTTGAAAGGACAATCATGTTTAAGAATTAGTTTTATTTAATGCTTTTGTTTAAGTTTTCTCTTTGTAAGTGATGTGTACAAAATGCAACCTATAAATTACATCAAACGAGCTATAAAACCAACATTTTTTAGTACTAATGTTGGAAAAAGTACATTTCTTAGTTCCTTTTAAATTTACATGACCAAAAGAGCTTAAAGGAACAAAAGAAGCAATTTAGCAGTTGAAACCAACACAAAGTACTCGAAAAAGAAATAACGTAACATGCCCGGCCCCTCGGCAGCATTCCAAGAAGAAAAATAAGAGAAACAGAAGCCCACCACAGGGCCGTGTCTACCCAGATATGGGCCATGGTCAGCTAAACTCCTGCAGAAAATACAAAATGCAGAATTCAAGCCAACACGGGGCCATGTCCGGTAGGCATGGGGCGTGGCCAATGCTAAGATTCGCAGAATCTTCATAGTACAATAGTACGTTGACCACGGGGCCGTGCCAACGAGACACGGGGTCGTGTGGGACCCTCTGCTAATCTCTTACATCACTTGGTGAAGACAAATCTTTTATGTCTCACTTCTGATTTTTAATCTTTTAGCTACTTTTTAGTTGGGTTTGTATTAATGACTTTAATAACTAGTTTCTTATGTTGAAAGTGAATTTTCCTAACCATTTCTTCATGTGTCATTGATTTGCTCACTCGTGTCCTTGCGGTCTATATAAAGCGCACTAACTACTTGAAGGCGGTTAGAAGGGTGGTTTGGTAAAGTTCTTGCTCATTTAGTGTATAGATCCTGCGAGGACTTGGTTCAAGCTTACTAGGACCTCCTTCAATGCCCTATGGTATTGGATGGCGGGGGTGCGAATACCTTGAACCCCTCATATATAAACTACTATTAAAACATAAAACCGGCCTCTTGGGATTTTATCCCTGCTGACTCAAACCACTTAGCCAAGGGTAATATCACCTTCAAAAGAGGGGCCTACTACTTTTCACATTAATAACTCACTTAATTATCTTTCAATATTCCGATCTCTTGGGATTGTATCCCTGCTGACTCAAACCACTAGGTCGAGGGTAACGTCACCTTCAAAATAGGGGTCTACTACTATAACTATGATAATCTCTTAAAAAGTCCGAAAGTGCGAAAATAATCAAAGGATACATAAAAGAGGAGTTAGAACCAAGTGATTCTATCTTATCTATTTGTATTTCCTTTTATTTATCTTTTTATGTTTATTTTTATCTTTTAAAACTTTTATCAAAAATTTGTATTGATTAGACGTTGACGCTAAACTGGTATTAAAGGCTCTTGTGTCCTTGGACAAACTCGGTATCTTACCAACACTATACTATGCTCACGATGGGTGCACTTGCCATAGTGTGTGTTTAATGTTAGTACAACATCGTGTTTTATAAATTTAAAACTTGACTAATGCGTAAACATACTAAAAAATCAATAAAATCATAACACGCTTGACACGCACCAAGTTTTTGGCGCCATTGCCGGGGACACAAGGATTTTAAGAAAGTTTAAAATCGACCACCTAATTATTTTTAACCTTTTTCTTTTTAATTTTTTGGATTTTTCTCCTTTTTCAGCATATTTTGCGCATTCTGCAGGTTACAGCACGGGTCGTGCTCGGTCAGACACGAGGACGTGCCTAGCTTCTTACTGGCAGCTTTTGTTTTCTGAGTTACAGAAGAGCGAACACGGGGCCGTTCCCAACTCCCTAGTAACTAGGATACAGAAAACATAAACTGTAACCCTCAATACGGGCCATGGCCAATAACCACGGGGCCATGGTAAGCTATCTAGTCAACAAAACTTTTTTTTATCGCAGAACTCAGAACTCAATCGCATGCTGAAATCTCTACACAGTGTATGAGCTCCAGTTCTGACAAAGACATAAAAGAACCTCTAGCCGAACCCATACGCTTTCTAAGAAAAAGACTAAAAGCCAAAAGTCAAGGGAAAGCTTTGGGACAACAAATCCTAATTGCGGATCAACATACCCTAATGGATTACTTACGGCCCACGGTCGGTAATCTTACAGCCGCCATTAACCCACCAAACGTAGACGCTAACAATTTCGAGCTTCGGCCACACTTAATACAAATGGTCCAAAATTCCGCCACATTCCACGGCCTACCCAGTGAAGGTCCCCATTTAAATATTACCAACGTTTTGGAAATATGTGACACTTTTCCGATTAACGTAGCATCAAACGATGCCATCCGACTCCGAATGTTCCCATTATCACTAAAAGACCGAGCTAAGGCTTGGCTAAACACCCTCCCAAGTGGATCGGTCAACACTTGGGATGAACTTGCCCAAAAATACTTATTCATAAGAGGATGGGGAATCTTTGTATGAAACTTGGGAAAGATTCAAGTAGCTATTGAGAAAATGCTCCCATCGTGGTCTAGAAGTGTGGCAACAAGTATCCACTTTCTATAACGGACTTCTGCCACACACAAGGCAAACACAGGACTCGAGCTCTGGGGGTCTCCTAGGTAATAGATGCCCAACCGAAATTTACAATCAAATTGAGGAAATTGCTCAAAACAGTTTTCAATGGCACACCCCCATCGAGGCTCAAAATCTATTGCCCCGAGAGCCCACAAAATGGACGAAAACACCTCTTTGCAAGCCTAAATCGAGGCCTTGTCTTCAAAAAAAGACTAGAAATATCAAAAACTGCCTCAGTTATGGCTTGTGAAGGGTGCGGTGGGCCACACGAAAATTGTAGTTGTATGAAAGAAAGGGAAAATCAAACGGAAATGGTAAACTACTCGGATAATCGACCTAGACCACTGGGATCCCCAACAAACACCTACACCCCGGGATGGCGAAGCCATCCCAATTTGAGTTGGAAGGAACCAGGAAGTGGTAGTAACCAACAAAATCAAAATCAAAGACACAACTTTGAACAACCAAGAAACGAACAACAAAATTTCCTGCAACAACAAGGGGACGGGAAAGGCTTGAAGATCTCATTACACGTCTTATATCTGAAACCGACAAAAGGTACTCGGATCGGTTCCTCCAAAAGGAAACCGACATTCGAAACCAATGGGCTAGCATGCAAAATATTGAAAAAAAATAAGTCAACTAGCCAAAGTTTCTCCGAAAGACCTCAAGGCGCATTACCTAGCAATACCAAAACCAACCCAAAGGCGCAAGTAAACTTTATAACATTAAGAAACAGGAAAGTATGTCCCGAGGAAATATCTTTACCCCATAACAACAACACACAACCCGAACAACCAACAAACCCACCTTCAAATCATAAAGAAACAATCACCCCACAAAACACCGAACCAACCAACAACTCCCTGGTACCCTACCCCGGTCGCTTGTTTCGCCAAAAGACCAATGAGCAATTCACCAAGTTCATAAACCTACTAAAACAATTACATATCAATCTTCCATTCGTCGAAGTCCTTACTCAAATGCCAAAATACTCTAAGTTTATGAGGGATTTCCTCACCCACAAAAGAAAGATTGAAACAATACAACAGGTTAACTTGAGTGAAGAATGCTTAGCGGTACTCCTCAACAAACCCCCTCAAAAGAAAATCGACCCCGGAAGCTTCACAATCCCTTACTCCATCAGGGGATCACCCATACGAAATGCATAAGCCGACCTTGGGGCTAGCATTAATCTAATGCCCGCATCCATGTTTAACCGACTTGGCTTCGAAAAGCCGCACCCCACAAAAATGAGCATACAACTTGCCGATAGGTCGGTTAAATACCCTCAAGGTGTCATCGAAAATCTCTTAGTAAAAGTCGGAGAGTTTGTCTTTTTGGCCGAATTTG
This sequence comes from Scalesia atractyloides, assembly GCA_947069175.1. Lineage (NCBI taxonomy): Eukaryota > Viridiplantae > Streptophyta > Magnoliopsida > Asterales > Asteraceae > Scalesia > Scalesia atractyloides. The sequence continues at coordinate 40,354,031 of CAMTDV010000030.1, forward strand.
TCATATCAGATATGGAAGAAGACACCAAAGTCCCCCTCATATTAGGAAGACCATTCCTCGCCAACGCAAGAGCCATGGTAGATATGAGCGATGGGAAACTAACATTGAGGGTGGGAGACAAGGAGATGAAATTTGGGGTGGGACAAAGGATAGAGGATGACCCGGTCAACTACATGGATATCATAGACTCAAGCTTGGATTACGCTCTCCGTCGGTGCAATGTGAGACATCCCGCTAGGGTAACATATGACCAACTTTGGGTCTAGTTAAAGACCCTTGTAAACGTGGCGCACCATGGAGGCATTCGGGGAAACTATCAGTAGTATAAATTTAGTTTAACTTTCATGTTTTCTAGTTTAGTTTTATATTTCAGGAATGAAACACGCTCGAAGAGATGAAAACTGCCAAAGGGACGTTAAAATAGCACCCCATGCACGTAAACAGGAGCCTCCCGACAAATTTCCAGCATTACAGCTTATGCAGCATGGGGCCGTGCCCACTCAACACGCCCCATGCCCGAGGTTTTGCAATTTTTTTTATCAGGTACCTGACCACGGGTCGTGACCACCAGGCACGCCCCGTGTCCAACCTTCTATCACTTTCTATTACTGGCACTCTCACCACGTGGTCGTAGTCGGACAACACGGACCTGTGGCCAACCGCCAGTAACATAAAAACTTGTTTTTAACCCACTTTTACACATTCTAATAAACCAAAAAACTTATTTTTGGACACATTGAGGACAATGTGTAATTTAAGTGTGGGGGGATGTTAAAACCTTGAATTTTGTGAGTCCTAAAAACAAACCTTACACAAAAATCACCTTGAAACCGCTAATCACCCCAAATCTTTTCAAAAATTTTCATTTTTTTACTTGTCTTGGTTTAATTTGGGAATAACAAGTTCTAAAAATTATGTTTTACAAATTTACACCTGATTCATGATAAAAAAGAACAAAGTAGAAAATTATAAAAAGGCATGACAAATCCTTTTAAAATTTAATTATATATGTATGTTCACACTATAAACCCATTCCTACAATAAGTGAGTTTTGAGCCTTTACCGAGCGTCAGAGGATTGGGAAATAGCACTGGTAGAAACAGTTCCCCTAGTGGACCTTCGAACTGATAGGTTGAAGGGGAACACTCTCCAAGTCCCCAGCAGTTCAGACATGTTCGGTACGCCGAACCATGGATGGACCACCCTTAGGATTCTCTTTTTGCTCAATCTCCACGCCCGATGGATCATCCAGAAGAATATAATCTAGAGCACTCATCTCTACAAAACAAACAAATGAAAAAATAATAAGAATCATTGAACAATGCATAAGGACACGGGGAACATAAAAAAACATACCCTTCCGATCAACACAAAAGATGGGTTTAAAATCAGAATCAACCCGATCTTGATTAACACCCAAAACCACAAGAAATTCCTCCAGATAAGCCCTTAGCTTTCTACGGGAAGCACGGAAGCTTGAGGAGCAACCCCTGCTCAAGTTTATGGACCTCCGGCTCTTTTTCATTCAAACCCTCAGAAAACATACAAGGGATAACGGTAAAAGAAGTAACTGATTTGAAATGAAAAAGAGCTGGTTTTTCCAGGCATAAGTGTGACCAATAGTCGTAGAGAGAAGGGCAGCCTCACACTGAGTTTTCTCAATGGTGTACCATTCCCCATTCCGGGAAAGACGTAAAAAAACGACGGAACATCAACAAAGAGGGCTCATAGCTTAATACATGGCAAAGGATTTCAAAGTGCGTTATACGTGCAATACCAACGGGGGCCAATTGACCAAGAGAAAGACGAGAGTAATTCAACACTTCTAAAAGAAGTTTGTACAAGGGTATCGAAGATTTGGTTGATTGAGAATACGGGTATAGAATACCAAAAACCCTTCTGGACATTGATTAGCAGTCCTTTCCCCTGGAACTTCAGTCTCAAGGGATGGATCAATGTCATGATCCATACGGAATTTATCAATCTCTAATTTAGTAGGTTTCGAAAATTGGACAGAGGATATCATTCTGTTGGGATTGAACCCTACAAAAGAACAGATGATAAAAAGCCAAAGCAGGTCTGTACAAAATGATCTTGAACAAACAGTACTTTGATTCATTTCTCCTCAAAAAGACAAGATAGCTAACATCTGATAGTTCTAACATCTGCTCAAAGCTAAGCTCTGTTGAAGTTATAAAGCCTGTTGAAGACCAAACCACTGATAAAGTCAAAAGTCTGCTGGAAGTCAAAGGTCTGATCACCCTTTGAAGAACATCAGATAAAGCTTCATCAGTAGTTGAGCTCATCAGAGGATAGCATCATCAATGTTTTGTAATCAGTGTTTCTATTGTTATAATAGAGGATAGCATTAGCATAGGTTAGAGTTTGTTAAGGTTGTTAGATTTCATTGTCTTGATGATGTCAGCAAAGATGCCTCGGAGGTTAGGGATTCATAGTATAAATAGACAGTGCATGTATTGTTCTATTCAGCTTACTCACACACTCTTATTGAATACTCAAATCTGTGTGAGCTCGGTCTGAGGGGGAGTTAGTGATTCATATATGTATTAACTTGTAATATTTTCACATCTTTTGAGTAATGAAAACAGTGTTAATGAAAGCTAATCTCACCTTGATTGCGTTACAAAGTTTTAAATTTCATTCCGCTGCAAAGTATTGCATGTTTTATCTTCTTTCATCATCTATTTGTTTAAAACAATGCAATCAAGTTAAACTCAGATCCTAACAATTGGTATCAGAGCATGGTCAATCAAATTCGATCTAACAATCAATTTGGCATAAAAAAGATAAGCTCAATTTCATTGATACTATGTTGTTCGTATTTGTTGAAAAACAGAGTAATTATTCACGAGGATAAATCAATTTCTCTGTAAAACAACCAAGAGGTTACTAAACACACAAGTTCCGCATGACACTAACACTGTATCATTTTATATGGTTTCAGTGTTGGTGTTAGAATTTGTGAAGATTCCATGATCAAATGTTGCTAAGGATTCATTTAATGTCATTAAAAGACTGAGGTGAACCAAAATCTTAGGAACAAGATCTATATATGGAACAAAAATTATGAGTGACCTGAAAAAGGTAAAACTCAAAATTATGTTGATATTCAGAAAACCAGATCAAAAGTAATGTGAAATTTCGCATAAACATTTTGCTAAAATGGCTAAGTTTCTCAAAACATTACTGTAAATGATTCTGGATTGATTATTCTTTCCTTAGAAGCCTTCCAGTGAAAGATGCAACATCTACCTTGGAAAGGTTAAAAGGAGTATAAAAAGAAAAAGAAAAACCACAAAACTCAAAAGTGGTTTATCTCAAAGCTTTTGGTATTAAAAGAAAAGAGTATAAACATAAAACACTTGAGAGTTCACAGGCTAGTACTACAAAAGGAAAACCTAGATAAAGCTCCATCTCTACTCAAGCATATGTTACCAAACAAGCCAAGTGCAACCACTGTTAACATGAAATTTCAGGTATTTGATGTATCACAATGAGAACTTTGGCAATCTATTAGGTCTAATTGGTTCATTTATCAAGAAATTTTTACTAATTTTTTATTGTAAAGATTTCATGTAAATATCAGGTCATGTATTATTCTTTAAGTTTTTTTAAGGTAATACACATTGAGCTTTTACTTGTTTTTGATAGTTAAAGCTCAATACCTGTCAGGAAGTTATTTCCACTGATAATGAATCAAAAGGATTCTATAGGATGGTCAAAGTCAAATCATTAAATAAGTCAAATCTAAATACAGTATGAATCAGACATCACCTAGTGAGGGACACTATGAAAAGGTTTGATTTCTCTTCATCATGTTCTAACTAAAGATCAACTGGCAGATGCTCAAATGAAAAGCATTAAAAACGTTCACCTTCAAAAGTCTGATCTCTAGTTTAGAAATGCTAAACATGGATTAAAAACAGTTTTCTGGTGATCTATGTGTAAATAACATAAAAAATGTCTTCGGAAAGTCAAAACAAAACCTTAAAAATAGTTAAAATTGAGAGTTTCTCAATAAAACTCTAAAGTCTGATGAAACCACTATTTTATCTTCAAAACTCTGATTGGCATGTATATCCACTGACAAAGTGAATCTCTGTCTTTACTATCCTGGTCAAACCTATGTGTTGACCTTATATACTGTTTCACAACCACTAACAGTGTTACAACTTTTAACGTTCACAACCACTGATGAAACACATAGTGGTTTCCCAAAACAACTATCATCCATTCAAGTCAGAGGATACACGTGACAGATAATAGCCATCAGATCTTGCCACGTGTCAAATGTTAACCATCCGACTTTTGAAACTACTGATTATCCAAATAAAAACCCTAATAAAACCCTCAAACAAAGTTTTATCACCAAAATCAAACTTAAAGTTTCTCAAAAGAAATTACACAGTTTCTTTAGTGTTTCTCAAAAATCTCGATCATGGTTCTTATCATCAAACATCCACACAATTACCTCTGTACTTTCGAGAAAACGAAGAAAAAAACAGATTTTCATAATATCATTGATATCCTGTCTTCATCGAAGTATAAAGCTAACCTGCAATGCACCAATTTATTAAGACACCCTCCAAGAGTTCTGGGGCAATGCTGAGCTTGAAATTCAAAACAAAATGCCTTGGGCAATCTCATCAAAAGTAGGAGGTATCCTGGTTCCAGTAACTCCACGAACCATCTCAGAAAGTTTTCAGATGGACGATCTAGCAGGTAAAATCTCTTTCTCTAAGGATGAGTATCAAGTTGATTTGATCAATAGAGGGTATACATGACAATTAACAAAAGTTACTATGGAAAAAAGAGGATATCCACCTCCTATGAAATTCTTGTTCCATACCTTGCTCACTTGTGTTTCAAATAAAACAACTGGCTTTAACGAAATACCTTTGAAAATTCAATACTTGGGGTATACCATCATGTCTAAAACTGATTACAACTACTCCCAAGCATTGTTTAATGATCTGGTAACAAATCTGGAAAATGTGAAAAACAATAAAGCACAAGCTTTCTTGTTATTTTCAAGGTTTTTAAGCTATTATTTATAACAGAAAATTCCAAAAGAGAATGCACAAGCTCTTGTTCAAGGTATATCTTTTCAAATAAAAAGTTTAACGTCTGAAACATTTACTCGCCTTGTGGATAAAGAGTCAAAAGTTTCTAAAACACAAGCAGGGAAGTCTGAGCAAAATTTGGATGAGTCCACATCTACTCCTCATACCTCAGCTGCTGAGCCCACTGCTCTTGGTGACCACAGTAGCATAACACTGTTGTGCAACCCCCACCAAAAATCACCAAAAGAACCAAGAAGAAATCCACCAAGCCCACCAAACCTACCAAAAAGGATCTTTTGGAAGATGAGATCCCAGAAGTTAATCATGTGACAACACAAAACTTACAAGAAACCACTGTTGCTACTTCCTCACAACAGTTGGAAGGATCTCTACCCGAAACCACAACTCCTCATGTTTCCTCTCAAAAGGAACATGTTGTACGCACAGAGACACCACAACATGAAACATTACCCTCATTTGAGAGTATGTTGAACTGTCCTTCTCCCGGGGCAAATTCCTTTCCTACATCACTCCCCACATTCCAAATAACATCAACAAAAGTATCTCTGTTTGAGGTCATTGAAAATCAAACACAAAACAGGCCCTCTCACCAACACATTACTAAGAGTAAATCTTCCACAATGGTTGGGTCTGATAAAATTCAATTGGCTATCCCACAAATAGTTGAGGAGGTTACACCACTTGAATTTCATGAAATTCTTGTTGGTAGTTCAAGTGGAGCAGCTACTACAGATGTTGAATCCACTGATCTTCATCTCGACAGTAGTTTCATAAATAAGACTCCCTTGAAGGCAATTTCTACTGAGGCTACCTTGGTAACCACTGCTGGTGTTAAAACCACTGTTAAAGTTGCTAAGGAACCCTCATTTGTAGAAAGAAGTCCCGAGTACCAAGAAAAAGGGGCATCAACTGATAAGAATTTGGAGACTTCTCCTATCTCTAAGGTTGATACAACCACCTCTGGTGGGAAATCAGATGATCCTGTTAAATTGGGTAATGATTTAAAATATAAAGAGTTGACGGAGAGAGTTACAAAAATTGAGGCATCAGTGGTAGATATCAAAAATATGCTGCAACAGAAAGTCTCAAAACACTGCTCAACCATCTGTTCCTCAAACCACTAACATTTTAAAACAGTTATAACCTCTGCTTCAACAACAACGCCAGCATGTTGACCATCAACATGAAATACAAGTGCAAAGGCTCAAAAACATGGTTGAAGAAAGATATAAAATTACTCAAGCAGAGCTTAAGAGCATTAAAGAAACTCTTACAAAAATTCCTGACACTACCCCTGCACCTATCTTCAAAAGAGTTGATGATGCCAAAGGGGGGGAGAAAAATGAGTTTGTGAAAAGGCCCTCAGTAACTTCTGTTGAAACGTCTGTCAAAGAAAAGAAAAAGGGAGGTGATGAAACCCTGGAAATTCAAGCAGATGATGAAGGTGCAAAAATGAGGACTATTCAAACTCAAAATGAGACAAATGAGTTGAAAGAATTGGAGATAAAAGCACAGAATACCACTGAAACAGATGTTGAGACTATCAAAGGTACAACAGATGTTAGAACAACAGTGGTTGATACAAAAACTTCTCAATTTCCATCAGAATCAATATTCACTCACATAACTCAAATTCCTACAAAGACTCCTTCACCAAAAATTAGTCTATACAAGAAAAAGAAAGGACACAGTGAATGATGATGATATACTTGCACATATTTCTTTAACATCTTCACCACTTACTCACGAAAACCCAGAACCTTTCATTCCTATTTCATCACCAACATCAATTCCACTTACTCAATCACCCACTGGTCACAACCCTTCTAGAAACATACCACTGGAAACAATATATCCTCTAGAGCTTGTTGCAGTTCAAAATGAAATGTTACAATTCTATACAGATGATAATCCATCCAAAAGAATCTTTCCATCTCTTTATGGCTACAGAAATCCTAAAGACATTGATGAGTATCTGAAATTGAAAGCCAGACAAGCTAAAAACATAGCAAAAGAAGAGGGAAAAGGGAAGGGTAATACCTACTTGTCAAGACTAGAGCAGCATGAGCTAATCAAAGTCAGGAAACTAGAAGATTTTGCAAGAAATTGGAACAAGAAGAGGTCAAACATACCACCTAATGCTGATCCTCAAAAGGAGCTAAGGAAAGATCTCATAGAACTTATCATGAGAGACAAACCATATCAAGCCTATGAACATCAGTTCAAAGACTGGCCTATCACAGCTCTCAAGCCTATGAGCTAAGGAAAGATCTCATAGAACTTGATGTTTTCCGAGTGAACTTGACTGGTTTAGCATCAAATCGTGTGTTTTCGCGTCGTTTGCTGAGGAAATCAAGTGTCCATCCCTCCAACCTTAAGCTACTGAGCAAAACCTAGGCTGGAGAGGTCTTTTGGAGAGAGCTTTAGCCATTTTATAGAAACTCAGACTAATCCGGGCGGACTTGATGGTTCGTATGGGTTAGTCCAGTTTGTGCAAAGTGACGATTTCGGCCTTGTGCTTCCGGATCTGAGATTTTGCTTGACAACGCCTCATTCCACTTCATAGTGAACGAAACAGACGTCAGTAGTCTGTATTTTTGTGTAAAAATCGGTGTTTAAAAGGTTTTACTTAGATCTAAGTATAGATCTAAGTGAAAAACAGAAGTTTTGTAGAAAAAGATGAATGTTTTCGTAAACAGAAGAGTTTTGATGAAATCGAAGGTAAAACCTTGTGCAAAATCGTAGTAAAACGTTGTTGTTTGCATGAAAAGGGGTTGATTCTTACTTGGAAATCAAAGGTTTTTGGTTTCGGGAGGTTTCGGGCGAACTTGCAGCAATGAGAGAACGAATGGAGGTGTTGGGTATTTATAGGTAAAGAGAGAATGGGCTGAAAGAGATCAAGTTCGGCCGAACTTGTCACACATTTAAGCGAACTTGGCACAAGTTCGGGCGAACTTGGCCAGTTCTGCTTGAAAGTGTGCAAGTTCGAGCGAACTTGCTGGATTGAGGGAAATCTGGAAGCCTACAAGTTCGGGCGAACTTGGTGTTACCAAGTTCGGCCGAACTTGGCCAAATGGCAAGTTTCATTTGTTATTTTCGCGTTAGGTGTTCGTTTGGCGATTCGGTTCGTATTAGATAGTTATATTAAGCGTTTTAGCGAAGCGTTAAGTGTTTTAAGTGATAAGATTATGCGGTTAAGCGATTCGTGCGAGTGAGAGCGTTGCGATAGCGAGTACAACCATAAATCGTAAAACACACATAACACATAAATAACATAAAGTAACATAATCAATTGCATTGCGATGCGATGTGATAAGCGATGTCGAAGGCACAAATGTTTATTAAAAAATAACACACTCGGCTCTTAAAGTAGCATATTCACTTTTGATTACGATTGAGTTATCGTTTAATAAGCATTTAGATGTGATATTGTTGTGACAAAATATAATTATCTTAACATAAACTTTTCCATAATCAAATCCCGGAGTACAACGATAGGTATAAACGAAATACATGGAAATAGAATAAAACAAATTAACAAGGAAATTGCGAGTTGTTATAGTCTCCTCTACTTTAGGAAATTTCATCTCGAAATTTAAGTAGTGGCCGTAACAAAGACATGTGGATATTTAGCTTTCATATCACTTTCCAATTCCCAAGTGAACTCGGCACCGCGTTTGCCTTCCCATCGGACTTTCATAATAGGAACGCGAGAGCGTCGAAGTTTCTTGGTCTCTCGGTCCATAATTTCTACTGGCTTTTCCACGAAGTGAAACGTCTCGTTGATTTGCAAATCTTCAAGTGGTACATGGAGATTCTCTTCGGCTATGCATTTCTTGAGGTTTGAGACGTGGAAAGTATGATGTACATTGTTGAGTTCTGCTGGTAGTTCGAGTCGATAGGCCACTTTGCCAATTCTTTCCAGAATCTTAAAGGGACCCACGTATCGTGGCGCTAGTTTCCCTTTCTTTCTGAGACGGATCACTCCTTTCCAAGGTGCAACCTTTAAAAGAACGTGATCTCTCACTTCGAACTGTAGGGGCTTGCGGCGTTTATCGGCATAACTCTTTTGGCGACTCGGAGCTTTCAAGAGATTGTCTCTGATTTGGAGGATCTTGTCTGTCGTTTCTTATATTAACTCGGGACCGGTGATTTGCACTTCTCCGGTCTCGTGCCATGCAATAGACGATCGACATTTCCTTCCATACAATTCCTCAAAAGGTGCCATTTGAATGCTAGTATGATAACTATTATTGTACAAGAATTCTATTAAAGGTAAATGTGTATCCTAATTACCACCAAAATCTATAATGCATGCACGAAGCATGTCTTCGAGGGTGTGGATCGTGCGCTCAGTCTGACCGTCGGTTTGAGGATGAAAAGCGGTACTGAGATTAAGCGTAGTACCGAGAGCGGATTGAAAAGTCTCCCAGAGATGTGAAGTAAAGCGACCATCACGGTCAGAGATGATGTCACAATGCGTCCTGTGTCGACAAATGACTTCGTTGGTATAGATTTGTGCTAGTCGTTCTACCTTGTAGTCTTCTCGTATGGCAATAAAGTGAGCTGATTTAGTAAGATGATCAACGATAACCGAAATGCTATCATGACCAGAGGAGGTGCGAGGGAGTTTCATAACGAAGTCCATGGCTATACTCTCTCATTTCCACATCGAGATTTCGGGTTGTTCGAGCAAACCAGAGGGCCTTTGATGTTCGGCTTTAACTTTCGAACAAGTTAAGCACTTTGATACGTACAGGGCGATATCCTTTTTCATGCCCGGCCACCAATACCTAGGACGAAGGTCCTGGTACATCTTGTCGGCTCCGGGATGAGTGGAGTATCGAGATTTATGAGCTTCACTCATTAGAAACTCTCGAAGATTGTCACGGCTAGGAATCCAAATACGGTCGAGATAATGATAAATACCAGTAGGTTTAGCTACGAGTTGGGTTTCGGCACCACATATCATTTCTTCTTGCAAGGTAATCTCATTAAACAAACAAATTGGGCGGCGCGAATAAGATTTTTGAGGGTATTCAAAGCTTGAGAGTCATGGACACTATATGCATAGCTTCGTCGACTGATAGCATCGGCTACAACGTTTGCTTTACCGGGATGGTAGCGTATCTCGCAATCATAGTCGTTGAGAAGTTCAACCCATCTGCATTGGTGCATGTTCATTTCTTTCTGATTAAAGATATGTTGTAAGCTCTTATGATCAGTGAAGACCGTACACTTGGTACCATCTTCAATGCAAAAACAACTGCACCGAGTTCGAGATCGTGGGTAGTGTAGTTCTTCTCGTGGATTTTGAGTTGTCGAGACGCATACGCAATAACCTTGTCTCGTTGCATAAGAACACAACCAAGACCAAGATTAGAGGCATCGCACAACGAAATCGTCGTTTCCGTCGGGTAAAGCGAGTACGGGAGCGTTGCATAGTATACACTTGAGAGTTTGAAAGGCTTCCTCTTGTTTTGAATCCCAAACGAAAGGCTTGTCCTTATAGGTTAAAGCGGTAAGGGGTACAACAATTTTAGAAAAGTCGGCGATGAATCGATGGTAGTAACCCGCCAATCCAAGAAAAGAACGGATTTCAGATGCATTCTTCGGAGTAATTCAACTCTTTACAGCTTCTATCTTTGCAGGGTCGACGTGAATTCCTTGACTGTTAACGATATGACCGAGGAATTGGACTTCCTCGAGCCAGAATTCACACTTAGAGAACTTGGCATAAAGACGATTTCCATGAAGGAGTTCGAGAACTAAACGAAGATGTCACGCGTGTTCGGCTCTCGACTTCGAGTAAATAAGGATGTCATCGATGAACACAATGATGAAACGATCCAAGAAGGCCTTACACACACGGTTCATCAAATCCATGAAGACCGCAGGTGCATTTGTGAGACCGAAAGGCATGACCACGAATTCAAAATGGCCATAGCGAGTACGAAAGGCGGTTTTCGGAACGTCTTCTTCGAGTACACGCAACTGATGATAACCGGAATGTAGATCGATCTAGGGAAAACAAGTAGCACCTTGAAGTTGATCAAACAAATCATCGATTCGAGGAAGAGGGTAGCGGTTCTTTATCGTGAGTTTGTTAAGTTCACGATAATCGATGCACATTCGGAACGTCCCATCTTTCTTTTTCACAAAAAGAACGGGTGTGCCCCATGGTGAAGTGCTCGGGCGTATGAAGCCTTTATCAAGAAGTTCCTGAAGTTGGCTCGATAGCTCGCGCATTTCAGATGGTGTAAGGCGATAGGGTGCTTTAGCGACAGGAGTAGCACCGGGAATTAAATCAATACGGAATTCGACATCACGAGTAGGGGTAAACCGGGTAAATCGTCGGGAAAACTTTAGGAAATTCGCAGACACCGGGCACGTCTTTCAAGGTTTTCTTTTCCTTCTCCGGGTTCACGATATGGGCTAGGAAAACAACACATTGCTTGCGCAAGTATTTGCTCGCTTGGGTACATGATATAAGCATCAAGTTCTTTGAGGGCGTTTCACCGTAAACATGTAGTTGATCACCGTTTGAGAGGGGAAAACGAATCATTTTATCAAAGCAAACAATTTCAGCATGATTTTCACGAAAGAAGTCCATGCCTACTGTGATATCGAAGCTTCCTAATTGCATAGGTATGAGATTGATCGGGAAGATTTGGTTGTTAAAATCGAGAGTACAACCACGTAGGACAGAGTTGACGGTAATGGTTCTTCCGGTGGCGACTTGAACATCGAAAGTCTTAGGGAGTTTTGCGCGTTTACATTTTAAAAGTTTCTCGAATTCTATCCATGCAAAACAGTTAGCGGCACCAGTATCAAATAAACATGAAGCATAAATACCATTAACAAGGAACGTACCATTTGCGTCTAATCGGTTTGTGTTGAAGCGGTTCGATTCAACACGGTACGGATCAAAACCATTCGCGAAGAAACGGTACCGGGGCAAAACGGTTCGATTTGTAACGGTACGGGTCGAAACGGTTCGCGTCGAAACGGTTCGACTCGAAACGGTTCGCGTCGAAATGGTACTGGTTGGAAAGGTTCGCGTCAAAACAGTTTGCGTCGCAACGGTTCGAATCGAAACCGGTACAGGTCGAAACGGTACGGGTTGAAACGGTTTGTGTCTAAACCGTACGGGTCGAAATTGTTCACGTCGAAACGGTACTAGTCGGACCGGTTCGCGTCGAAACGGTACGGGTCGAAACGGTTCGGGTCGAAACCGGTACGGGTCGAAATCGGTACGGGTCGAAACGGTTCGGGTCAAAACGGTTCGGGTTGAAACGATACAGGTCGAAATGGTCGAAGATTCCAATGAATTTACTTTAATTCCTTCACATACAGGAAGGATTTTGAATTCCTTTAGTTAAATGAATTTAAAGGAATTCATGCCTAATCCCAATTCCAATTCCATTGTCAACCAAACACATGAAGATTGGAATTGAGATTCCAATTCCATCAAATTCTTTGAACCAAACATGTTAAGAGATGGAATTCAGATTCCAATTCGTTAAATTCTATTGAATTCCTACCAACAAACGCCCCCTTATACTTTCTGCAACTTTTGTATTTTGATCAGGGAAAAATTGTGGATTTAATCTCGCCCTATATGTGCTATAGTTATCCCATTATATAACTACCATTATGTGAAAAGCAAAAAATAAAAAAAAGTTATTTACATGTTTAAGAAATCATGTTATTTTTTCAATAACTATTGGTTTAGTGCAAAGTACTGCTTTATATGGATATTTCTTGAACAAACGATGGGTGTATATACAAGGTTTATATTTTTGTTGTTTTCTTTAAAATTCATTTAAAAATCAAATACTTATAATAGTTTACCCTGTAATTTATTACAAGAAAGAGTGAAAGACCATTTGTGTTTAGGTCATTTTGACTTATAATAAGTATGTATTGTTTAGTTATTATTGATTGTTGGCCATGGCGGTTTAATAGACGGAGCCGAGCAAAATGGCTTAGTCGGGTAAGAAAAAAAAGGACAAGTTTTATGCATGTATTAATTGTTTCAGAGGTGATCAGTTTGAGCATGTAATGGTCTCAACCTAAACGACATCGTTTAGGTGAATTCTGAATTTTGTAAAGCTGGTCTCAACCTGAACGACAATATTGTTAATGAAGATCCGGTTTCTAACAGTGGAGGATGGAAGTGGAAAAGTTGAGGGCAACTGGTCGACTTTCAGTCAAATAGGTTAGAATCGATTTGGAGGATACAGTGCAAGCAAGCAACCAAGTTCAGCAGTTCAGATGGAACAAAGTGGTTGTCCCGAAGGTGAACCACTTTGTGTGGAGGGCTAGCAAGGGTAGTATCCCCACGGCTATGGCACTGGCGACTAGAGGAGTTCAAGTTGGGGAGATCGGTGTCGGGTGTGTGGTCTGGTTGCTGAAACTGCAGACCATCCGCTTGCCTCTTTTGTCTTTGCTAAGGCGGTTTGGTGCCAAGTGCTCGCGTGGATGCAGATCCCAAGCCCAGCTACATTCGACTCTATTAACCAGCTGATGTCCTACTGTTTTAGCCTTGGTCTCGATAAGAAATTAGAGCAGGTTGTCCACGCCGTGTGTCTTTTGACAATGTGGTGTATCTGGACGCATCGGAATAATAAAGCGTTTAACAAAAAGAATAACTCGGTCAGAACGGTGGCCTACTGGTGGGTCACAAGGAGAAGTAAAAGAGCATATATTACCCTGGATAGTTGGAACAATTTTATTGATGTCAGCTTTGGCTAATGTTGTTGTACTGTTTTTATTTTGCTTTTTTTTCCTTTTGCTGCATGTGTAACCTTTTAGCAGCTAGCTGAAGGTTTTTTTTGTGTGTGTTTGGAATAAAGTCTTGTTGGCTGGCAAAAAAAATGTAATGCATATAACGCGCAATTAATGGGCCTATTGTTAATAATCATAGGCTGGTTTAAAACTGAACAAAAAAGTTTAGTTTTTGTTATGGTTATGACTTCGATGCCAATAGAACCACCATGTGCACACCCTTAAAGTTACCAATGTCTTTATTTCATGTTTTTATTATAAGTAAGTTGACATTTTAAATACACTTTTAATAATTAGAAAACATATCTCTCCAATAATAGTTGAACTTTTGGCAACTTTTGACCGTCTAACCAGATTGTTTTTAGACATAGCCCTCCAGGCAAATGTTTTTTACTTTAGGTATTACCAGCTGCTCTATATAAAAATCAGTGTTGACAAAAGAGTTAGTAAGGAGGGGTATTATGGTCAATAATATAAATTGTCCGTGTTATGATTACATGTAGGAGAACGTTGATCATGTTTTACTTCATGAACGCTAAAGTAATTTTGTGGAATCTATGCGCTTGGCTGAACATACCCGATGCTGCCTCATGCCATTCGGTAAAAGATCTGATGTTGAAAATAGAAGAACTACAACCCATAAGAAGAGAAAGAATGCCATAAGGTCAACAACTTTGTGGATAATCAGGAGCTATAGAGATGATAGACTTACTAGGGGTACTAGGAGAACAATTGTAGAGGGGATAAAAGAAACTGTTATTGGTGGCTAAGGTGGAGAGCCAAAATGGTGAACCTAAACTTATGAGATTGGATGATGATTGGAACGAATGTAATAGGTGTTTAGTTCTCATCAAGGTGCTGGCTAGATGTGGTGGTGTTTGTATTTATCCTAAAAATTTATTTGAATTTATCCTAAAAATTCTTTAAAGATAAAAACTCTAAACGGGACCTAAATCTTATATGTGGCACACCTTAGACCAAATAGGTTGAGGCAATAGGTAGTCTATGAATGCGAAAAAACCATATAAATATATAAAATCTTTACTATAAACATGATATTTTAATGGTTGGTACCAACAAATTGGTTTTTTCTTTGTATCACAAACTTCATATTTGTTAAGGCATTATAAAGATTTTTGTATGATCTCGTGATTAAGTTTTGATCTCAACATTCATATTTGTTAAGGCATCATAAAGATTTATGTTTGATCCCATGATTAAGTTTTTGAAAAGTTTATAACTACTCTATAGCCAACACATTTAATATGCCATATTTTTTGTATGATTTTAATTATGTAGTAATCATAAATAGTTTTTAAATAAGTAACTTTCTCGAGTCCGGGAAGCAATCTCGGGTGATATGTGCAATAAACAAGTTACAACAAGTTATGTCACAATTTTGTTCAGTTCACATGGGGAGTGGCTTTTATGTGAAAAAAAAAGTGAAATCTTTTGTGAAAAAAAAAACTATAAAGTGTAGTATTTTTTATGGCACTTCCCGAATAAAAAAAATAAAACCAACTTAAAGTTAAAATAAAAACACTACAAAAGAATTTAAATTAAGACTACCCGAAACTCATTTTACGTAAAGATTTATAAATTTGTTGTTTCCTTTGCTCTAAAGCATGCATAAAAATATAAAGTAAATATTAAAAAAAATGGGTGTGTTGGTTCCCAGATATTCGTCTTTTGTTTTGAAAGATAGTAGAGATTAAAGATGTGAATGTTGTGAAATTAAAATAGATTTGAATGATATTTATAGAAAATAAAATAAGTTCTTTTTTATAAATGAAACCTCAATGATCCCCGATCCAACAGCTACATTTGACTCGAAAACCGCAATTCCCACGTTCACCATCTGCCTCACGCTTGTTATTGGGCTGGTGAGGGCGCCCTTAACGCCCCTATTTAACAGGCCGAGGTGTTGTTCGGATGGTTAAGATGCTGAGGTAGCATCTCCCCGTTTTTCCACAATGATTGAAGAACTTGTATGAAAATTGTTTTATTGAAATTCCACGACAGCTGAAGAACTTGCTCGACGTTAGTGAAATGGGTTTGTTTCTTTGTTTGTTTGTTTGGTTTTTCATTTAGTTTATTTATTTTAATAATTTTGATGGATCCCAAAAGTAAGTTTGGGAGCTTAAAACCCTTTGAAGTAACTAGGTCATTCTACTCCCCAACCTATGTTATCCTCTTGAATACGAAAACTCAACCTTAACCTTGGAGAAACCTGAATAATATCTATCTTTCCATCTATCATCTTGGTGATGGCGTCTTCTTCAGCGCCTAATCTTTGGGTATTGCTAGGCTTGAGTCTAGCCGGAATACTGTTGATGACGAAAAAGCTTAAGAAGGCTGCCAAAGTTGATTTCGGAGCCTTTGTCCAGAGGTTTCAGCTTCTACCTCCACCGCAGCCGGCTCCCCCCAAGGCCCCCCACCTGCTCACCGGCCTCACCTTTGCCGTCTCCGACCTGTATGTCCCCCTACCCTACCCTACCCTACCCTACTCTCTTTTATTATGTTTATACTTTACGCCCATAAAAGTTTATACTTTTTTATTATTGTTTAACCTTACTTAGCTCTTGATGTTTGCTGGATGAATATCATATGTCATTCTTTTTGCTACTTACCAAACAAACTAGGGTTTTGGTCAAGTAGTCACTTTTTGGGATAAGAATATGATTGCATTCAACTTCTGAATTCCGTTAAACTGGAACGTGTTTAAATTCGGTCCCAGAAGAACTGCAATTGATAAGTAAATTTGTGCTCCGTCCAAATAGGGGTTTTATTAGGACAAAAAGTGATTGAGTCAATGCCATTTTAATCAACTACCCAAGCTGCTGGCTAGTCCGTTTTGCCACTACTAGAATTTACATAAGTTTCCTTTTTTAATTATTAGAAAACAGCCAACAGTTTAGTATGCCATCTATAGTTTCAGTTCCATTTGTTCTAAAGCCTAGGTTTGAACCTCAGATGAAGAGGTCATCACTTCTGCCTACATGATGAGTGAGGTTTACAAGAAGCGCAAGTGAGGCACGTTTTTTGGGCAAAAATTTGACCTTGTGGCGCGCCTCATGTACATGCCATATTTTTGTGCAATAGGTTCTCGTACAACATGCTTTTCAGGTTGTACATGTATGTAATTTGTATATTAAAGCATATATAAAGCATTTCTGATTCCAAATATTGGGTAAACGATGCTATAAACCTATAGGAAATATGTAAAAAATTGTATAATAATTTGTGCCTCGTGTACGAAAAGTGAGCACTTTTGCGCCTCTGTTTTAGACCCTGTTGCCCCGCCAAGATATCGTTTTTAAAACAAAGCAATATGCTGCAACTAGCCATATTATAAATTTATGCGTAGAACTGCCAAAAGCATATGTTTGAGCTTTATTCTTTATGCATTTGTAATCTTTTACAGATTTGATATCAATGGGTTTGTTACGGGGTTTGGCAATCCAGATTGGGAAAGGACACATGAAGCTGCTTCGCAGACATCTCCTGTTGTTTCAGCTCTTGTAGATGGAGGAGCAACATGCGTTGGAAAAACTGTGGTGGATGAAATGTCATTTGGGTCAGTTGTTATTATTTGCCTGTTTGTTACAACTTACATCTGAATTAAAGTGTTTTAAAACTTATAGGTAACTTAGTTAATGAATGCCTTCATATTGTATCATGGATGGTTCTCTAAGTCAAACCATGTAGCATTTTTTTTGGTCAAAGATATAACTAGATGTAGCAAAATGAGCAGGGCAGGTATAATATGTCAAGGCTCAAAACAAGTGAGTTTTATGTGGATTGAAACGGGTTGGGTTGACCTGTAAAACAATTCTTCTTCTCCAAATATTTGAATATATAATATTAATTGTGTTAAATAAGATTATGAAAGTTATATTATTACGATTAATAGTCTTATTGTATCAATAAACCGGTTTAGGAGGTTTTATGCATATAAGTTACACTTTCACACAAGAGTTAATTACTGTTTTCGTCCCTGTGGTTTGCTAAAAATCACTGTTTCAGTCCATTAGTTTAAAAATTGCGATTTCAGTCCCTGTGGTTTCACTTTCGTAACCATTTCAGTTCCTGTGGTTTTACTTTCATAACCACTTCAATCCATTTATTCTGTAAGTACAGGGACTGAAATGGTTGCGAGGTGGACTGAAATGGTTACGAAAGTGAAACCATAGGGACTGAAATCGCAAATTTTAAACTAATGGACTGAAATAGTGATTTTTGACAAACCACAGGGACGAAAACAGTAATTAACTCTTCACACAAATTTCATCTCCTTCTTTACCCTTTTGACCCGTTTCTTTCTAAGGTACCTTTTTTACTTTAATAGTCTCAAATGTTATTTTGACCTGTTAGTCTGACCCGTTGGAGATTAACACACAACCCAGATTTACCCATACTAAATGAGTAGAATCGAAATTTCCCTTCAATAAATATAAAATAATTGGTATGCTTTTGATTTTTATCTGAATTCGTGTGCATAATGGCATGCATTTTACAGTGTAAGTGGAGAAAATAGACATTATGGAACACCCACGAATGTTGTTGCTCCTGCAAGGATACCAGGAGGTTCATGTAGTGGCTCTGCTGTTGTTGTTTGCTGCAAAACTTGTTGATTTCTCTTTGGGTATGTTGTCGCATCAACATTTTCTTTTTTATTATTTTTTCAAGGAACCGTGCACTTATTTATTTTAACAATGTGGCAAAGGTGTTGACACTGTTGGTGGGGTGAGGCAACCTGCTGGACATTGTGGCATTCTTGGATTTCGGCCATCGTATGGTGCTGTTTCTCATTTGGGGATTATTCCTATCTCAACAATTTTTGATACTGTTGGTGTGAATTCTTTCATGATCGTATAGAATTTATATATATCTTCAACAAGTTTATATAATGTATTAACATCCCTCGTTTTCATCTTTAACTTTCTGTAAACTCTTCTTTTAGGATGGTTTGCCATGGATCCGAGTGTATTACATCGTGTAGGTCAAGTGCTGCTACAAGAACAGTTTTTTAGTTCAACGGAATCCTAGGAATGTTATCATTGCTGATGACTGTTTTCAACTATCAAAAATTCCTATCCAACGCTTGACCCAGGTCGTAATCAGATCAACCGAAGATCTATTTGGAAGTATGTTAATGTTCGTTCCCTTATTTTATTATCTACCACCTCTACCGTTTGTGGGTGTCAACGGAGACTGTTGTTATCTTACTAAGTATTCGGTTCTGCAGAGCAAGTTTTGAAGCATGAGAAACTTAGTGATTACATTGCTTCCAGAGTTCCAAGCCTGAAAGCATTTGATTCTAACAAGTCAAATGGTGATCCTAAATTTTCTTCTCTAAGGTCACTTGCTAGCGTTATGCAGTTACTACGGAGGTAATGTAGTTTTAACCTCTGGGTTCATTATTTAATATTGGAGTTAATTACTGTTTTCGTCCCTGTGGTTTGTCAAAAATCACTATTTCAGTCCATTAGTTTAAAATTTGCGATTTCAGTCCCTGTGGTTTCACTTTCGTAACCATTTCAGTCCTTGTGGTTTCACTTCTGTAACCACTTCAATCCATTTATTCTGTAAGTACAGGGACTGAAATGGTTGCGAGGTGGACTGAAATGGTTACGAAAGTGAAACCACAGGGACTGAAATCGCAAATTTTAAACTAATGGACTGAACTAGTGATTTTTGACAAACCACAGGGACGAAAACAGTAATTAACTCTTAATATTGCTTTGCATGTTTCGGTTTTGTTAGTTCAGTTTCGGAATGATATTGGCAATTAGTTAGACTGGAACTCACAGTTTTATTCTTATGTTTATCATTTTCTTTCATTCGACATGTTTTTGTCATCATTGTATAGTTAGTTTTGCGTGCAAGAATTCTCTTATGCGTTAAAAATGTTCATTATATAAACTACATATTGGTCTCGATTTTTTGAATAAAGAAATTTAGGAGTCTTAACCCATTTGATTCATTTCAGTTCTAGCAAAGTGTTTTGGTTTTGCTATTTACTCTTGATCTGTACATTGAAATTGCCCTATTATTAGGCAAAGGAGTAAATATTGGCCACCTCTAATATATCTAAAATTGAATGCAGGCATGAGTTCAGCCATAATCACTTTGAATGGATAAACAAGGTGAAGCCAACTTTAGATCCACTTATATCAGCTCAGGTACAAGAAAAACTAGAGTTAGCAGATAAGGATATCAAAAATTTCGTAGCTGTTAAAAACGAGTTGAGATCAGCTCTAAATGCCCTTTTGAAGGTATCTTCTATTTGGTCATCTCTGATTTTTTGTAAATATATGAATGAATATCTATATGATAACAGATGCTCTTTTAATATTATGCATTTGGGTAGGACGATGGAGTTCTTGTGATCCCGACAGTTTGTAGTCCACCTCCCAAGCTTGGCTCTAAGGAGCTTTCATCAGAAGACTATCTTATCTCTGAATTTTCACTCACGGCCTTAGCAAGCGTATCAGGCTGCTGTCAGGTCAAACTCTCTCTCTCTCTCTCTCTCAGTCTCTCTCTTCCTATATGTATATGTATTACTCATGTTTTAATATTCTAACAAACACCCCTTCAATCACAAACCATAGTACATGATATGGTTCCATTATCTTATTGTCCTTGTTTGTGTGGTTCTAAAAAGCGTGAGTTTCTCCGGGGCGTTTAGATCGTGAAAGCTGAGAACTAGGTGAAATCCTCTGATATAGGAAGTTTTGCTCTATGTACAACCAAATTAGCACTATATACCACCAAAAGTTGCTTCTCTCTCATCTCTTTTACATATCACTCTTCTTCATAAAGTAAACCATTCATAATTATTTCATCCTTTTGATTCTTTTAGGTTTTACATACAAGCCTTCTCGTGACTATTTGTACTTGAGTAGTATTTAGAGTTGGGCTTCTTTTAGTTGTACATACCGCTTTCTTAGTTGTACCTAGAGTTTTTTTAATGTATTTATTAAAATATATATTATATTATATTTTATTTCTTAAATATTAACAAGTAAACAAATTATCTCTAAATATTTTATTAGTATGTTTTCTAGTACGAAACGCTTCATGTACGTGAAGCTCCCGCCTTGTGCCTCAGCTTTCGGGACCTAAACGCCTTTCAACGCCAAGCTTTGAATATGGTTTTATTCTTGAAATGCACACTTTGTACGACTTCCTTTGACACAATTCTTTTTAGCATTTTATTTTAGGGTAAATTACACTTTTCGTCCTTTATGTTTGTATCAGATTGCAATGCATAGCCTTTAACTTTAATAATTACTTTCACAATCCTTTATTCGGAAAACTCAGTACATCTTTCGTCCTTTAACACTAACATGGTTACTTTTCATGGTTAAATCTAGCCATGTGCGTTGCACATGAGGGTATAATTGTCTTTTTACCAATTTATTTAAAAAATAATTCATAAAACACTTGATCCATATGTGAAAATCATATTTAAAATAAACATGATTTACTCTCTTGTTCTCTCTCCTTCCCTCCCATCTCTTTCTCTCTCTCTCTTAATTGTCTGTAGCAGAAAACAACCACAAGTTCTTGTAACCACAACTACCAGCTTTCATACTCATCAGAAGCAAAAAAAAAAAAACATAAGCACAATACTTCATAAGCTCATTCAACCAAAACATAAGCAATTCCTTAACAATCAAAATCTAATCAATTTAAACCTAAATATACACTGATTACCAGATTTCAAAATCAAAACCTATCCTATATCCGCTAAACTACGAACTTAGATCTGCAGATGGTGGGGTGCCGACGGCGGCTGGTGGTGGTGGCAGGAGGTGATGGTGACGACGGCGGCTGGTGGTGGTGGTAGGAGGTGATGGTGGCGGCGGTGGTTAAAACACGAACAAGCTTTCAGATCTGGTGGTAGGTTGTTGGTGACAGGCTCCAGATCTGGTGATGGTGGTGGTTGGTGGGTGGTGATGGGTTTGATGGGGTAGCTGCTGTTTGTTTAGAGAGAGAGAAAGAGAAAGTTTAAAGTGTGTAGAAAGAGAAAAGGGTTATTTATATTGGATGTTTTTTTTATTATTTATACTAAAAATAATTAAGTAAAAAGACTAAACTGCCCTTAAGTGAATAGACTTAACTAAAAATTTTAACTTTGTTAGTGGTAAAGGACGAAAGATGTACTGAGTTTTCCAAATAAAAGATTGTAACTGTAATTATTGAAGTTAAAGGTCATCCATTGCAATCCGATACAAACATAAAGGACGAAAAATGTAATTTACCCTTTATTTTATTTGACCCTTTTGGGACAAGGCATAAATCGGCCCATTCATAAGTACATTGGTCGAGAAGGCCACTATAATTTGATGTTATGTTCATGAAATTGTGTTATTTAGGGGTTGTTTCGAAGACTGTTCAATAAGTTGATTGTTTTTGGTTTTGACACTTGAATGTAGGTTGTAATACCATTGGGATTATATGAAAATTACCCTGTTTCGGTGTCGTTGATGGCAAAACATGGGGGTGATCGTTTTCTATTGGATACACTTCAGACCATGCATGCATCTCTTCTTCACAAGTTAGCTGATGAAGCTGGAAAGTCAAAAACGTCCAATGATGTCAGCAAGCAAGCTGCTGCTGAAATTGCCAAAGAAAAGGTAAACACTATTGAAAGATTCATGCTTGTTTCGTAATAGAGAAAAAGCAAATTATTAGAAATTAAGTGGGTTAAAGACATGTATTGTTTAAAGTGTAAGGGTGAGATTAAAACTTTTTAAAAAAAGAACGGTACAAATCTATGTATACTATATAATAAAGTAAATCAATGTATGACACGTGTCATTCATTGAAGACATATAGTTATTGATTTTTCCCGCCTCTCTCTCCTAATTATCTTATATTAATTATGTAAATAATAATTTAATATTAAATCTTATCTTCTTTTTAAATCGTAAAGGAAATGATAGGTCAAAACAAATAATATAATTAGGAATCATATCATTGTATGATTCATATATATAATTATCTATATATTTGATAAAAAAAAATTATTGCATCCTCTACGATGTAAAAACAAGAACTTTTGATAAAAATTGGTAAAACTTGAATCCAATATCTTATAAACTAGCTTATAACAAATAATTGTATGTTTGGCGGTGAAATGATTACATTGATAAATTTTAATGTCTTAGTTATTTTATCTTATATATTTGTAGTTACTAATATTAATAAACTGAACAAACTAAACGCTTTAGGACACTAAGCATAAAATATTACAAACTGATTATCTAAATAAAGTATCAAATTATTTTAATAATGTTATTTGATAGCCATGTTAATATTTGTTAATTGGGTTCTATAATTTTTTGTGTTTTGTTAATCACTATATAAAATTAGATTTATTCAACCCGCACAAAACACATGGGTTTTTTAAATATATAATTTGTTTATTATTCAGTATACAAAATTACATTTATTCAACCCGTGTAATACATATGGTTTTTAAAGATATAATTTTTTTATTTGGTATATAAAATTACATGCATTCACCCCGTACAATACACAAAGTTTTTAAGATATAACTTTTTATTATTATTTAATTTATAAAATTACATTTATTCAACTCGTGTCATAAGCGAGGGTTTTAAAGACATATTGATCTATTATTTAGTATATTAAATATAAATTACATTTGTTCAACCCGTGTAATACACGGGCTTCTAACCTAGTTTATGAATTAAATACCATACACAAGGTTAAAATGAGAACACTTATTCAACTACCATTTCTCATTTAAAAGCAGTGATATTTTTAGAACTTTTATAGTAATTGATCCTATATTTTGATATGTATAGTTGGTGTCAATAAATTATGGTTGCTTATCGAAATTTTTCTAAACCAAATTTGGTTAAATAGGGTAACGCTGCTTTTAAAGCAAAAAATTGGCAGAAGGCAATTGGGTTTTATACTGATGCCATCAAACTCAACAGCACCACTGCAACTTACTTTAATAACCGAGCTGCCGCCTATTTGGAAGTGGGAAGGTATTATTATGCTTTTTGCAAAAGATAAGTTAGTGACACTGTGCACGATTTCTGACATTTTTATTTGCATTCAGTTTCATTCAAGCTGAAGCAGATTGTACCAAAGCTATCGATCTTGATAAAAAGGTGTGTTTTCTCTCTAATATAAGATACAAGAAATAGAAGGAAATATGCTAATTCATGAATTATGATTTGAAGCATTTTTGCATCTACTTTCAAAACATAATCTAAACCCCTCTAACTAAAAGCAAGCTTGCAGAGTTAAGTTTTCATTGTCTTGCAGAATGTGAAGGCATACTTAAGGAGAGGTACAGCACGGGAGATGCTTGGATACTACAAAGAGGCAATTGAAGGTAAGACTTTATTTCCTTTCGTAATTTATCTTTTGAAAAAAGCCACATACTAACAAAAAAATATTGCTTGGTGTGTCTATATCAGATTTCAGGTACGCACTTGTTCTAGAGCCAACCAATAAAAGGGCAGCAGTGTCTGCAGACAGGCTAACAAAATTTTCAGTAGAATTTGGCTGAAACGCGATGCTTGAGCCGCAAGTCTTGTGGCAGAAGGCTTTTGGATGAAACCTTGAAGTAATCATCTGTTGCTGCTGGTTATGATGTAATATCATAGGTCAATTTTGGTCCAGGTGCATTTTAAGATACAATTTTTCAGATGTTTGTCACCTTTGTATGTGTTTTATATACTTGAAACCTTTATCAATTCATTAAAATTTCTAGCGACCTTGCATGTTGTCTTTGTTATTTTCAGTTAGTTTGAAAATGTAGCATGTTGTCTTGGGTTTCCTGTAATCGTTCATCACAGGAAACCCAAGAATCACGTCGCATCATATCGGTGGGTTAAAGGAACTCTTTACTTTACTAGTAAACCCCTATCGACTTTTTTGAACGGCAATTCATTAAAAAGTAGAGAAAAGGGCAAATGCCCTCTAGAGAAAAGGCTGGATTACAAGAATAAAAGCAAAAAAGAAGCACGACATGACACAAAACAACAAAGAAGCACAAAACTTTAAACAGAACAACATAACCCCCTCTAAAACATTAGCCACAGAAAAGAGGATCAGAGACCCATATAGACCAACACCAATCTTTGCGCTTAGACCCAAGCTAAACATCAAACATACACCTCTAGGACTCGTGCAAACCAAGCATCACAGACCCTTGATACCTAACCAACTCAACTTCTACTAAGGATGGCAAAAAAAACCCGAGCCCGACGGGTATACCTGAAACATATGGGATGGGTATACCTAAAGCCCGGCAGGTATGGGATTAGTTTTAAACTTCTTGCGGGTTTGGGACGGGTATGAGATTAGGTGATACCCGGCCCGATTACCCGAAACTACATACCCGTTACCCAAACTATATACCATAAATTCTTTTATTTATATTTTTGTTTTCCCTTACCTTTATCTGTTAGTGACTTATTTTAGTGAGTTTATTATGTGAAAAAACACGTCTTTGGAATATGTAGTTGAGAATGTTATTTATGTTTTGTGTGTTGTGAAGTATATAAACAAAATTATATAAAAATTATAATGTTATTATTTATTTATGATAGGATTAGGATCATGTGAGAAGCACTTGGCTAATTGAGAAACTTGAGAAGCATTCTGTACCACACATTTTCCCTAAGCTTTTCGTAATATACACATATGTATAGTTTAAAATTGACTATATGCATATGTGTATAATTCAATATACATATATGTATATAGTCAATTTTAAACTATACATATGTGTATATTACGGAAAGCTTAGGAAAATATGTGGTCCAGAATGCTTCTCAATTTTCTCAAATAGGGTGGACTTCTCTTAGGATCACTACCCATTTATGATAAACCTTATATGTGTATATTGTAGATTTAAATTTATAATAGTTGTTATATAAATAAAAATTATACAATGATTGTAATAGTAAAAAAGAAATGTATTTGGAAATTCCAATCGATATATTTAAAATTAATGGGTATGCCTGATACCCTCATCAAATAGTCGACGAATATCGGGCCAGGTACAGGACACGATTTTACAACTGCGTATGGGTATGGGATTATCAATACCCGGCCCGAACCCGACCCATTGCCATCCCTAACTTCTACTACAACCCGCACTACCTAAGGTTCCATTCATTCTCATTCATTTATCCCATATCCCAAACATTCAGGTCTCACCCACGACAAAGACTACATGACTCTACATAATATACTTTAAAAGGAATAAAGCTACTTGACATCCATCACTTTATTAAGATATTCATTAAAAAATCGTTATTCATCAAACACATTTGAAACATGTATGCTAGCCCAAAACGTAGAAAAAGAACATTAGAACTCACCTCATGCAAAGCTTCCTAGTTCCACGTTCGTCATTCCGTGCACGCAACCGTTACCGGCCTTACCCTAATGTCATATGAATACCGACCTTACCCTAATGTCATATGAATACGATTAATACCTCTCAAATCATTACATGACCCACCAGGAACCCAAAACCATGATGGCTTGGTCACCTTCGAAACACACTTGTCACCTTGATCCCCTAGCCAAAGTTGTAACCCAATCGGGTCACACGTGACCTGTACGCAACCCAAACAACCGAACGGGGTCCCCATAGACCGGTACCCATGCCATGAAAACCATAGTTCTTCACCTTGGTCATCGAACCACCATTGTGGCCCTCTTCGTTGTCCACATCACAATCATGACCATTGCTTCCATCTGCAGCGAACTCGATGACCGCTACCTCCGGTGGCTTGGTGACCTTCGAAACACACTTATCACCCTAATCCCCCAGCCAGATTCGTAACCCAACGGGTCACACGTGACCTGTACGCAACCCAAACAACGTAACCGGGTCCCCATACACGGGTACCCACGCCATGAAAACCCTAGTTCTTCGCCTTGCTCATCAAACCACACCATTGTGGCCTCCGTCGTTGTTTGACATCACAATCATGACCATTGCCTCCATCTGCAGCCAACCCGATGATCGCTACCTCCACCGTCCACCATCACTGTGGCCCTCGCCCTTGAACGGCGTCATAGTCGCGGCTCCCACCATCAGCCAACACCACCGCCGTGGCTTTCGCCACTATCTGACACAACCGATGCCATCCCCATCATCTGACGCCACACGGGCATCGTCACTAACGAAATTCAACTCCCAAAGCCCGTAACCCCCACATGCAAACCCTTAAACATGCAATTGAAACAAGAAAATACGAGGGTTTACCTGGAATTCGAGATTGGAAGCTGAATAACCACGAACCTTACTCGTCTCTCCTTGCTCAACGCTTTTCTCCTCTTTCTCTTCGCTCCTTTGTTGTTGTCACGCACCTTTAAGGTCACTTATGGCCTTAGGGTTTCACCCCTTATGTTTTTATCCCAAAAACATCACACCCGGGTTCCCTCAAGTTTGGTTACATGCGTCTTGATCTCACATAAATTCCATACATTCCAATTAACGACAATTTGGTCCACGCATAGCTCAAAACAAACCATCATCACCTCATAGACTAAACCCCATTGAAAAATTCCATCAAATAAGTTAACAACGAAGTTCGGGATGTTACCAAGTCCACCCCCCTTAGAAGAGGATTCATCCTCGAATCCTGGTGGTTACATCGGAATCACATCCAAATCGCAACACCATAATGCCCCGTAATCCACTACCGGAGCTTACATCCTACGTATGCCTTTGCATGCCCATTTCGTGTAAAGAAGCCTTCTCCACCATTTACTTTCAAGTTTAGGACTTGTACTAGTGTCAACACTGGCTACCACGTCTCTCTTCATATCCATCAATGACATACCACTACTCTATCCATGACTACAACCCAACGACGCCCATACCATAGGTTATGACAACTCGAACAATCTTGTTAACCCACATGTCGGTACTTCATCCAAACATCACAATTGTTGAAACTCAAAGGACTCTCAAAGCCCAAAAACATCTCGTCGCATCTAATCTGTCATGAAACTTCCCGGACTCCTCAGCGGATGATCTCCAGGAGCGTGAATGATCTGTCGTATGTCCATTTTTATAAACATGAAGACTATAGTTAATGTCGTTGTCATCGCTTTCATCTCGTCATCAGTCGTCACTATCTTGTATTCCAACATTATAAACCATTTGTGGGTGTAATGAAGCACCATCCACTAAGCCCCCCTTGACTTTGCGAATTGCATCATCTACACTGTCGTTGAATTCATCGTTCATCCATTGAGCCTTGTTGCCATTACGAGTTCATCAACACTTCCACATACCACAAACACCTTTAAAGGCCTTGTCATCGAAACTGCTATAACTCATCACATCAAGAAAGTAGGACATGTGCCTATGTTGATTATATTCCATGATCATTGGCTCTCGATGACCCCCAAACTTGTCTACTGTTTGCCATTTACTAACGTAGTGATGTGCCATCAATTATAGTATATTTAGTACATAATTACCCTAAGTCTAAGTACTTTTATGACTTTATAGTTGAAAATGCTACCTAAATCGTTCCTATTTGATAAATGCAGGTTTCTAAGGTCTCGGGATGAAAAGAAGTGGAAAATGAGTATACACGAGGATAAAAATCCAAGATTCCGAGGAAATCAGCAAGTTGCCAGATTTGGCACGACCGTGCTCAGCACCAAGGAGCACAAAGTTAGCAAGTCAACCTAGAAAGGTCAACAAAAGTCCACGATATGAGGGGGCACGGACGTGCGCACCTAGGCATGCCCGTGCTTAGCTAAAAGATAAACCATGGAAACTTCGCGAACAAACAAGAAGTATTGCAGAAGGTCATGCATGTCTGTGCACCCCAACACACGCTTGTGCTTCTAAAAAGACAAAATTGGGGAAACTTCTAAACCGATAAGAATGAAACATGTGCAAGCTCCGTCGAGACACCTATCCATGCACACCCATGCCCATAACTGAATATCCCGGGAAAAGATAAAAAGGACAACCAGTTGTCGGGGCCACGTATTAGGCACAACCGTGCCCCCCTTAAGCACGCCTGTGCTCCCGTTCACTCAACCAGCCTATAAATAGAGCCTCAATCTTCACTCCAAAGTGTGCCATTGGTGCCACATTGTGCTATTTCTTGAGAGGCCTCCGAGGTCCGACCAGAACTCTCTCTGGAGGATTCTAGTGCCTCTCCTTTCTCCATTTATATCCAAAATAAGGCACCAAGTAGCTTTGTTCACTAGAAAAGTAATAATGAGATATGGGAGACACATTGCTGCACACATATTTGCACTTGCACTTAAGCTAGAGCTTGAAGATTATGAATAGTGGTAATCGCCATTGGTGAAATTGTTAAGATCTTCATATGGTTGTAATCTCTATGTCTTCTCATACTCTTGGATTAGTTAATCTTATTAATTTAGTATTTTATCTTATCTTCTTGGTTTATTATCTTTGGTGACAGGATTGCATGACTGATGTGCGTGAATTAAATATATTTTTATTATTATAATTTTCTTTCACACAGATTAGATTTTAAAATAGTTTTTACTTAAAACCAACTACACACACATAGGGCAAGTACCCGTCAGGTGGTAGTATAGTTCGCTGGTAAGAACCGGATATCAATCCGTGGACTCGGTGTCTCAATACTAAATTTTCGTTACTTTTAAACCTGTTTCGATCAATGAGTTGATTTCTTGATTGTTTTTAAACTATCATGTAAGGATAAAAAATAACTTATTGAATTAACAAGAACAATATCTAAGAAAGGTTGCTTGAATTAAATATCCACTAATAAACATATGACAACTTTTTAAGGAAAACTAATGGTGATGCAAGTCTTAGAATCAACTAAGTTTCCAATCAAGGTCCCCTAGTTTTATAAATCTTGGGAAAATTATAATGAACAACATTTTAATCACCTAAGATTCATTCTTTAAGCTCTCTTGCTAAATTGATGTTAATCTTTAATAATGAGTTAATTGTTAATCAAAACTCCTAACCCTACAAATTAAGGAAAACTAACATGAACAACACATTAATCACCCTAACTTGGTTCCAAGTAAATGATATATTCAACAAGCTCTTGACATAAATCACAAGCATGGTCATGCTAAACAACAACTTTGGCCTAAATCATCAATCCAACATGAACACAAACCATAGAATTCATATAAACATTCAAAAGATCTTTATAAATCCAAATGCAAGAATTTATACTCATATTCAAATCATCATCCTAATCATGTTAGCAATTACCATTCCTAGTTTTATGCTATGAATCAAATCAACAACTAACAAGATTCAATAATCATAATCTCTACATGGGCTTTCCAACACTACATGTAAATTTTTATGATCAAACATTCAAGAATAATAACTTTAAACATGAACATACATTCCAAGAAACTTGAATAAATACCATCATTGAGATTAACATACAATAATCACCACATCTATTTCCATATTGTCAAGTGTTCATTAGCTTCAACAAAATTCCAATTGTTTAGCCTAGAAGGCTCATGATAACTAAGACAAACATAAAGTAATATGAATTGTGCATGAATAACAAGTGAAAATACTAATGTTTAAGTCAAGATAATTAGCTAAATGAGTTGGATTATCAAGTGATACCACCTCCTAAAGGCTCCTTCTTCAATCTCCAAGCTTTCAAGATCAGCTTCTTGAGAGAGAAATCCACCCCAATGCTCCAACTCCCCTTCAAATGAGCTGAATTCACGTATTTAAGCTACTGGGCATTTGGCACGACTGTGCCACCATTTGGCACAGTCGTGCTTGGTAAGTGTCAGGTGCCTTTCTGAGTTGTTGACCAAGTTTGATACCAAATCCGGAAAGATCCCGCTAAAATTTCCCCGAGGTGGCACGACCGTGCCACCATTTGGCACGGTCGTGCTTATCGATATCGTACTCGGAAATGACTAAGTTGAACTCGGAAACTAGCTGATCAGAGCCTGTGATTGCACGCGCACGGTCGTACTTGGGGTTGGCACGGTCGTTCCAAGTGTTGATTTGGCTCGGATTGTGCAGTCTTATGATAGTGCTTGTGATAGTGCCGACTTCTTGATGCTTGGCACGGTCGTGCGAAAGTTTGGCACGGTCGTGCCATATCTGGCAATTTGGCAGAAATGTTCAATTTTTACTCCAATTTGCTCCAAAAGCCTTTGTTTCTTTAACGGGCCGAAGCCCGGACATGCATTTTCACAAATAACTCAAATGAGTGTTTAAATCAATGAAAACACAACGAATTTCCGCATTAATGTGGGATATTTGACGTTTAAAAGATGTATAAATTCTTATACATCAATGACCCTTTTGAAACTAAATTAACTTAACATCTTAATTTAACTATATTAATTTAACCTAACTTAACTTGACTAAGGTGCGCGTACAACTTCTGATACCCTTAATCAGATCTGGCGTGCTTAATAAGCCTTGGGAGGTGAAGCTTATTAGTACGCACATGGCGTGTAACAACTAATAAGGGAAATGCAAACTTGGTTTATTAAGATTATTATTATTATTATTATTATTATTATTATTATTATTATTATTATTATGTAGACTTCTTGTATTGAACCAGATTCGGGTGACAAGCATCTGGTATCGAATCAGATCTTGGGGGTACTAAAAGGCTTCTGATATTACATTGAGATCCTTTAAGTAGGCTTCTGGTAATGCACTATATCCGATTGGAGGGTAAAAGTTAAGATAATAACATAATGAGACCTCATTGTGTGATATGAACAATCTCATTGTGTGATGCCTTGACGTTGACGTTTTCACCGCTGGTTGGGATGTGAAGATTGCTACAACAAAGATATATACCCTGGGTTAACTTTGTATATAGTTTAAGAAAAACAATGTATAAAAGTAATTAAAAGCATAAACAAGATTAAATAAGAAAATTGAAAAGAAACAAAAGCAAAAATAAGAATAATTGAAGAATATGATAAGAACATTGAAGAACGAAATAGTGGGCTTACTTGGATGTTTTATGTAGTTTATTTTTATTAATAATATCTATTGTATATATATTTTTTAAAAGTTAAACACACAATTCGGTTTATTTTTTTTCTTGACATTGCGGCATATGTTTTGTTAGAATATGTTAAATATCTTACTCGGTGGAGATTCTTAACGAGCGTATCAAAACTGACCATGTACACGACCATACCAAACACGTGTAGATGTATTGGTATTGTAACAAAGGATATCTCGTAGCGAAGCGCTGGGAAATCCCACTAATTTTATTAACAATCAAGAATATGATCTGTTATTTTTAAACTATTTATAAATTCTCCAACCTAGATGGCTTATAAAGCTCCTCGAAAGGTTTTGTTGCTGTGTTTAGGAAATCCTCGGTGCCTAATGTAGGGTTTTTAACTTATTTGCAAGTTGTATAATTTATGGAACGAACATTCTAGAATTCCTTTTAATCTCTTTTTCTAAATTTGACTAATAAGTT
Source organism: Scalesia atractyloides (assembly GCA_947069175.1). Classification (NCBI taxonomy): domain Eukaryota; kingdom Viridiplantae; phylum Streptophyta; class Magnoliopsida; order Asterales; family Asteraceae; genus Scalesia; species Scalesia atractyloides. The sequence continues at coordinate 40,386,423 of CAMTDV010000030.1, forward strand.
TTATTTATTCTAAGTAAACAATTTAAGTATCCTTGCCGAATGTAAAACAGAAAATCCCTTTTATTATGCGATTGAATGCAAACGATTGCACAACTAATTAATTTTGCCTTGTAAATGAACTATTGAACCGTAAATTGTGCATGAAACATATAAAATTTTTTGTGCATAATATCATAAATACACTTTATACAAGGAAGCATGTAATTAAGATTAAAATTACAAATAGGGTATATCAAAGGCAAAGATATTATACTATGTGTTGTGGAATAACAATTGGGTCCAATAACTAGCAAAAAATGATGTCACATCATCGTCACGTATGAAGAGGGCTTATAACTAAATTGTCCAATAATTAGGTGATGTGGAATAACTACACTTCAATAATTTCACAATCATTTTTCAATTATGTATGTGTGTATACATTATATATATATATATATTAATTAAGTGTCATAATTAAACACAAGTAAAAGTATTGAACTTTTATAATCATTGTTGTGTTTAATTACATCTTATTAACTTCTATCTTGTAATATAACCAGGGACTTGTAGAAGCTGTGAAAGATTTGCTTTCTGGTGTTGAACATAGGCAATGTGCAAGACATATATATGCGAATTTCAAGAAGTACAATGGGGTAGAACTTAGTAAATTGTTTTGGACAACATCCGAACAACTTTTGAACGTGAGTTTATTTCAGTTTTTTTTGGACCAACACGAAATAGATATTATATACCAAAGTAAAAAATTACAAACAAGTGGCAGGTAAACGGGCAACAAGCTGCGCCGCAACCCCCTTTTGAATTGCAAAACCAATCCTATTAAAGACGAAACGGCCTTAAAGGTTGAAAGATTACTATTCACAACCTGTTGGACCCTGTTTAGAAATTCCACGCCTCTGGGCTAGGCACCCAAAGGTATCAACCATCTGGTTAAAAGGAACCCAAATACATGGTCTAGGGCTTTCTTTGAAAGCGATAGAGCATGTGAATCCGTAGAGAATGGGATAAGTGAGAGCTTTAATTTTGTTATTATAATTGCAAGAAGAAAACCAATTATTACAATGTTGGAAGAGATTAGAATGTTTCTAACGGAGAGGAACTACAAAATGATTAAGATATCACAGAAATGGAAAGGTAACGTATGACCAACTACAAGGGAAAATATAAGAGATTTGTCAAAGAATTCAAGGTAATTTTGTTGTTTTTTTGTTGTTAGTTGTGTTGTTTTTGCTGTTAATTATGCTGTTTAAAGGGGTCTAATTTTTGTTCTTTATACCCAGAAATTGGAATGTTATTTCATTGTTGGTAATGTGTTTGAGGTGAGGGATGTACATGAAGCCTACGCCATGGATCTAGATAATAGAGAATGTAGCTGTAGATTGTGGCAAAATCAGGATTACCTTGTTTGCATTCAATATCTGCTATATACTACATCAACCGTGACCCCGATGATTATGTAAGTGACTGGTTCAAGGTTGAAAAGTTCAAAGAAACCTACAAGCACTATATGAAACCATTAAATGGAAGTAAGATGTGGAAGTCAACACCTTACATTAAGCCACTTCCGCCAAAGGAGAGAAGGATGTCAGGTAGGCCATCAACAAAGCGACAAAGGCATGAAACTGAAAAGCATGGTAATTATAAGAAAGTATGAACTACCGGAAGATACATGACTTGCAGTAATTGTTTAGAGAAAGGAAATAATATAAAAACATGCACAAATGAGAAAAAAACTGCACCACCCAAAGAACCTAAGAATAAAGGTAGGCCTCGAACAAGGATGGTAATGGACGGTATCACTAGAATATGTGGGCGAGGTGGAAAAGGTCAGTGAGGTGGAAGAGGTGGGAGAGGACCACGAGAAAGCCAAATAATCCATGAAAAGGTGGAAAAGGTAAGCGAGGTGGAAGAGGCGGGAGAGGACAATGGGATCCAGATGCGGAAGTTGGTGCTCGAAGTCAAAATGATGAAGTTGTTGAACAAGATAGTCAAGTGCTTCAAACGTCTTACAATGATTAAAAAGCATTGGTTTATGTTGTTTTTTGTTAAGAATTGTATGACTATCTATGTTGGCAAACCCAATATTGTTTTCATTGAAACGGTTTTCTTTGTCATATAGTTTGTTACAAAAATATACATATAATTACAAAGTATTTTAAAAATATAACAATAACCACATCACAAAAAAAAAAAAAATGTTCATGTACTTTGCTTAGGTGTCTATTTTTGATACATAGATTACCCATGTCAACATAATATAGCCTACATGTGTGTCACATAAGCAATAAACAAGTTACAACAAGTTATGTCACAATTTTGTTCAATTCACATGGAAGTGGCTTTTATGTGAAAAAAAAAGTGAAGTGACTATTGTGAAAAAAAAAAACTATAAAGTATAGCATTTTTTATGGCATGTCCCAATAAAAAAACTAATAAAACAAACTTAAAGTTAAAATAAAGACACTACAAAAGAATTTAAATTAAGACTAACCGAAACTCATTTTGCGTAGACAATTAAAAATTTGTTGTTTCCTTTGCTCTAAAACATGTGTAAAAATATAAAAATATTACAAAAAAATGGGTGTGTTGGTTCCCACATATTCATCTTTTGTTTTGAAAGATACTAGAGATCAAAGGTGTGAATGTTGTGAAATTAAAATAGATTTGAATGATATTTATAGAAAATAAAATAATTTTTTTTGTAAATGGAATCCTAATGGTCCCTGTTCCAACGGCTACATTTGACTCGAAAACCGCAATTTCCACGTTTACCATCTGCCTCACGCTCGTTATTTGGGCTGGTGAGGGTGTCCTTCACGCCCCTCTTTAACAGACCGAGTTGTTGTTTGGATGGTTAAGAGGCTGAGGTAGCATCTCCCCGTCTTTCTATAACGATTGACAAAGAACTTGTATGAAAATTGTTTTATTAAAATATGCTAGCTATGGCCTATGACAACGTTAGTGAAATGGGTTTTTTTTTTTTTTTTCATTTAATTTATTTTTTTAATAATTTTGATGGATCCCAAAAGTAAATTTGGAAGCTTAAAACCCTAACTAGGTCGTTCCACTCCCCAACCTATGTTATCCTCTTGAATACGAAAACTCAACCTTAACCTTGGAGAAACCTGAATAATATCTATCTTTCCATCTATCATCTTGGTGATGGCGTCTTCTTCAGCGCCTAATCAGTTGATGACGAAAAAGCTTAAGAAGGCTGCCAAAGTTGATTTCGGAGCCTTTGTCCAGAGGTTTCAGCTTCTACCTCCACCGCAGCCGGCTCCCCCCAAGGCCCCCCACCTGCTCACCGGCCTCACCTTTGCCGTCTCCGACCTGTATGTCCCCCTACCCTACCCTACCCTACCCTACTCTCTTTTATTATGTTTATACTTTACGCCCATAAAAGTTTATACTTTTTTATTATTGTTTAACCTTACTTAGCTCTTGATGTTTGCTGGATGAATATCATATGTCATTCTTTTTGCTACTTACCAAACAAACTAGGGTTTTGGTCAAGTAGTCACTTTTTGGGATAAGAATATGATTGCATTCAACTTCTGAATTCCGTTAAACTGGAACGTGTTTAAATTCGGTCCCAGAAGAACTGCAATTGATAAGTAAATTTGTGCTCCGTCCAAATAGGGGTTTTATTAGGACAAAAAGTGATTGAGTCAATGCCATTTTAATCAACTACCCAAGCTGCTGGCTAGTCCGTTTTGCCACTACTAGAATTTACATAAGTTTCCTTTTTTAATTATTAGAAAACAGCCAACAGTTTAGTATGCCATCTATAGTTTCAGTTCCATTTGTTCTAAAGCCTAGGTTTGAACCTCAGATGAAGAGGTCATCACTTCTGCCTACATGATGAGTGAGGTTTACAAGAAGCGCAAGTGAGGCACGTTTTTTGGGCAAAAATTTGACCTTGTGGCGCGCCTCATGTACATGCCATATTTTTGTGCAATAGGTTCTCGTACAACATGCTTTTCAGGTTGTACATGTATGTAATTTGTATATTAAAGCATATATAAAGCATTTCTGATTCCAAATATTGGGTAAACGATGCTATAAACCTATAGGAAATATGTAAAAAATTGTATAATAATTTGTGCCTCGTGTACGAAAAGTGAGCACTTTTGCGCCTCTGTTTTAGACCCTGTTGCCCCGCCAAGATATCGTTTTTAAAACAAAGCAATATGCTGCAACTAGCCATATTATAAATTTATGCGTAGAACTGCCAAAAGCATATGTTTGAGCTTTATTCTTTATGCATTTGTAATCTTTTACAGATTTGATATCAATGGGTTTGTTACGGGGTTTGGCAATCCAGATTGGGAAAGGACACATGAATCTGCTTCGCAGACATCTCCTGTTGTTTCAGCTCTTGTAGATGGAGGAGCAACATGCGTTGGAAAAACTGTGGTGGATGAAATGTCATTTGGGTCAGTTGTTATTATTTGCCTGTTTGTTACAACTTACATCTGAATTAAAGTGTTTTAAAACTTATAGGTAACTTAGTTAATGAATGCCTTCATATTGTATCATGGATGGTTCTCTAAGTCAAACCATGTAGCATTTTTTTTGGTCAAAGATATAACTAGATGTAGCAAAATGAGCAGGGCAGGTATAATATGTCAAGGCTCAAAACAAGTGAGTTTTATGTGGATTGAAACGGGTTGGGTTGACCTGTAAAACAATTCTTCTTCTCCAAATATTTGAATATATAATATTAATTGTGTTAAATAAGATTATGAAAGTTATATTATTACGATTAATAGTCTTATTGTATCAATAAACCGGTTTAGGAGGTTTTATGCATATAAGTTACACTTTCACACAAGAGTTAATTACTGTTTTCGTCCCTGTGGTTTGCTAAAAATCACTGTTTCAGTCCATTAGTTTAAAAATTGCGATTTCAGTCCCTGTGGTTTCACTTTCGTAACCATTTCAGTTCCTGTGGTTTTACTTTCATAACCACTTCAATCCATTTATTCTGTAAGTACAGGGACTGAAATGGTTGCGAGGTGGACTGAAATGGTTACGAAAGTGAAACCATAGGGACTGAAATCGAAAATTTTGAACTAATGGACTGAAATAGTGATTTTTGACAAACCACAGGGACGAAAACAGTAATTAACTCTTCACACAAATTTCATCTCCTTCTTTACCCTTTTGACCCGTTTCTTTCTAAGGTACCTTTTTTACTTTAATAGTCTCAAATGTTATTTTGACCTGTTAGTCTGACCCGTTGGAGATTAACACACAACCCAGATTTACCCATACTAAATGAGTAGAATCGAAATTTCCCTTCAATAAATATAAAATAATTGGTATGCTTTTGATTTTTATCTGAATTCGTGTGCATAATGGCATGCATTTTACAGTGTAAGTGGAGAAAATAGACATTATGGAACACCCACGAATGTTGTTGCTCCTGCAAGGATACCAGGAGGTTCATGTAGTGGCTCTGCTGTTGTTGTTGCTGCAAAACTTGTTGATTTCTCTTTGGGTATGTTGTCGCATCAACATTTTATTTTTTATTATTTTTTCAAGGAACCGTGCACTTATTTATTTTAACAATGTGGCAAAGGTGTTGACACTGTTGGTGGGGTGAGGCAACCTGCTGGACATTGTGGCATTCTTGGATTTCGGCCATCGTATGGTGCTGTTTCTCATTTGGGGATTATTCCTATCTCAACAATTTTTGATACTGTTGGTGTGAATTCTTTCATGATCGTATAGAATTTATATATTCTTCAACAAGTTTATATAATGTATTAACATCCCTCGTTTTCATCTTTAACTTTCTGTAAACTCTTCTTTTAGGATGGTTTGCCATGGATCCGAGTGTATTACATCGTGTAGGTCAAGTGCTGCTACAAGGACAGTTTGCAGTTCAACGGAATCCTAGGAATGTTATCATTGCTGATGACTGTTTTCAACTATCAAAAATTCCTATCCAACGCTTGACCCAGGTCGTAATCAGATCAACCGAAGATCTATTTGGAAGTATGTTAATGTTCGTTCCCTTATTTTATTATCTACCACCTCTACCGTTTGTGGGTGTCAACGGAGACTGTTGTTATCTTACTAAGTATTCGGTTCTGCAGAGCAAGTTTTGAAGCATGAGAAACTTAGTGATTACATTGCTTCCAGAGTTCCAAGCCTGAAAGCATTTGATTCTAACAAGTCAAATGGTGATCCTAAATTTTCTTCTCTAAGGTCACTTGCTAGCGTTATGCAGTTACTACGGAGGTAATGTAGTTTTAACCTCTGGGTTCATTATTTAATATTGGAGTTAATTACTGTTTTCGTCCCTGTGGTTTGTCAAAAATCACTATTTCAGTCCATTAGTTTAAAATTTGCGATTTCAGTCCCTGTGGTTTCACTTTCGTAACCATTTCAGTCCTTGTGGTTTCACTTCTGTAACCACTTCAATCCATTTATTCTGTAAGTACAGGGACTGAAATGGTTGCGAGGTGGACTGAAATGGTTACGAAAGTGAAACCACAGGGACTGAAATCGCAAATTTAAACTAATGGACTGAACTAGTGATTTTTGACAAACCACAGGGACGAAAACAGTAATTAACTCTTAATATTGCTTTGCATGTTTCGGTTTTGTTAGTTCAGTTTCGGAATGATATTGGCAATTAGTTAGACTGGAACTCACAGTTTTATTCTTATGTTTATCATTTTCTTTCATTCGACATGTTTTTGTCATCATTGTATAGTTAGTTTTGCGTGCAAGAATTCTCTTATGCGTTAAAAATGTTCATTATATAAACTACATATTGGTCTCGATTTTTTGAATAAAGAAATTTAGGAGTCTTAACCCGTTTGATTCATTTCAGTTCTAGCAAAGTGTTTTGGTTTTGCTATTTACTCTTGATCTGTACATTGAAATTGCCCTATTATTAGGCAAAGGAGTAAATATTGGCCACCTCTAATATATCTAAAATTGAATGCAGGCATGAGTTCAGCCATAATCACTTTGAATGGATAAACAAGGTGAAGCCAACTTTAGATCCACTTATATCAGCTCAGGTACAAGAAAAACTAGAGTTAGCAGATAAGGATATCAAAATTTTCGTAGCTGTTAAAAACGAGTTGAGATCAGCTCTAAATGCCCTTTTGAAGGTATCTTCTATTTGGTCACTCTGATTTTTTGTAAATATATGAATGAATATCTATATGATAACAGATGCTCTTTTAATATTATGCATTTGGGTAGGACGATGGAGTTCTTGTGATCCCGACAGTTTGTAGTCCACCTCCCAAGCTTGGCTCTAAGGAGCTTTCATCAGAAGACTATCTTATCTCTGAATTTTCACTCACGGCCTTAGCAAGCGTATCAGGCTGCTGTCAGGTCAAACTCTCTCTCTCTCTCTCTCAGTCTCTCTCTTCCTATATGTATATGTATTACTCATGTTTTAATATTCTAACAAACACCCCTTCAATCACAAACCATGGTACATGATATGGTTCCATTATCTTATTGTCCTTGTTTGTGTGGTTCTAAAAAGCGTGAGTTTCTCCGGGGCGTTTAGATCGTGAAAGCTGAGAACTAGGTGAAATCCTCTGATATAGGAAGTTTTGCTCTATGTACAACCAAATTAGCACTATATACCACCAAAAGTTGCTTCTCTCTCATCTCTTTTACATATCACTCTTCTTCATAAAGTAAACCATTCATAATTATTTCATCCTTTTGATTCTTTTAGGTTTTACATACAAGCCTTCTCGTGACTATTTGTACTTGAGTAGTATTTAGAGTTGGGCTTCTTTTAGTTGTACATACCGCTTTCTTAGTTGTACCTAGAGTTTTTTTAATGTATTTATTAAAATATATATTATATTATATTTTATTTCTTAAATATTAACAAGTAAACAAATTATCTCTAAATATTTTATTAGTATGTTTTCTAGTACGAAACGCTTCATGTACGTGAAGCTCCCGCCTTGTGCCTCAGCTTTCGGGACCTAAACGCCTTTCAACGCCAAGCTTTGAATATGGTTTTATTCTTGAAATGCACACTTTGTACGACTTCCTTTGACACAATTCTTTTTAGCATTTTATTTTAGGGTAAATTACACTTTTCGTCCTTTATGTTTGTATCAGATTGCAATGCATAGCCTTTAACTTTAATAATTACTTTCACAATCCTTTATTCGGAAAACTCAGTACATCTTTCGTCCTTTAACACTAACATGGTTACTTTTCATGGTTAAATCTAGCCATGTGCGTTGCACATGAGGGTATAATTGTCTTTTTACCAATTTATTTAAAAAATAATTCATAAAACACTTGATCCATATGTGAAAATCATATTTAAAATAAACATGATTTACTCTCTTGTTCTCTCTCCTTCCCTCCCATCTCTTTCTCTCTCTCTCTTAATTGTCTGTAGCAGAAAACAACCACAAGTTCTTGTAACCACAACTACCAGCTTTCATACTCATCAGAAGCAAAAAAAAAAAAACATAAGCACAATACTTCATAAGCTCATTCAACCAAAACATAAGCAATTCCTTAACAATCAAAATCTAATCAATTTAAACCTAAATATACACTGATTACCAGATTTCAAAATCAAAACCTATCCTATATCCGCTAAACTACGAACTTAGATCTGCAGATGGTGGGGTGCCGACGGCGGCTGGTGGTGGTGGCAGGAGGTGATGGTGACGACGGCGGCTGGTGGTGGTGGTAGGAGGTGATGGTGGCGGCGGTGGTTAAAACACGAACAAGCTTTCAGATCTGGTGGTAGGTTGTTGGTGACAGGCTCCAGATCTGGTGATGGTGGTGGTTGGTGGGTGGTGATGGGTTTGATGGGGTAGCTGCTGTTTGTTTAGAGAGAGAGAAAGAGAAAGTTTAAAGTGTGTAGAAAGAGAAAAGGGTTATTTATATTGGATGTTTTTTTTATTATTTATACTAAAAATAATTAAGTAAAAAGACTAAACTGCCCTTAAGTGAATAGACTTAACTAAAAATTTTAACTTTGTTAGTGGTAAAGGACGAAAGATGTACTGAGTTTTCCAAATAAAAGATTGTAACTGTAATTATTGAAGTTAAAGGTCATCCATTGCAATCCGATACAAACATAAAGGACGAAAAATGTAATTTACCCTTTATTTTATTTGACCCTTTTGGGACAAGGCATAAATCGGCCCATTCATAAGTACATTGGTCGAGAAGGCCACTATAATTTGATGTTATGTTCATGAAATTGTGTTATTTAGGGGTTGTTTCGAAGACTGTTCAATAAGTTGATTGTTTTTGGTTTTGACACTTGAATGTAGGTTGTAATACCATTGGGATTATATGAAAATTACCCTGTTTCGGTGTCGTTGATGGCAAAACATGGGGGTGATCGTTTTCTATTGGATACACTTCAGACCATGCATGCATCTCTTCTTCACAAGTTAGCTGATGAAGCTGGAAAGTCAAAAACGTCCAATGATGTCAGCAAGCAAGCTGCTGCTGAAATTGCCAAAGAAAAGGTAAACACTATTGAAAGATTCATGCTTGTTTCGTAATAGAGAAAAAGCAAATTATTAGAAATTAAGTGGGTTAAAGACATGTATTGTTTAAAGTGTAAGGGTGAGATTAAAACTTTTTAAAAAAAGAACGGTACAAATCTATGTATACTATATAATAAAGTAAATCAATGTATGACACGTGTCATTCATTGAAGACATATAGTTATTGATTTTTCCCGCCTCTCTCTCCTAATTATCTTATATTAATTATGTAAATAATAATTTAATATTAAATCTTATCTTCTTTTTAAATCGTAAAGGAAATGATAGGTCAAAACAAATAATATAATTAGGAATCATATCATTGTATGATTCATATATATAATTATCTATATATTTGATAAAAAAAAATTATTGCATCCTCTACGATGTAAAAACAAGAACTTTTGATAAAAATTGGTAAAACTTGAATCCAATATCTTATAAACTAGCTTATAACAAATAATTGTATGTTTGGCGGTGAAATGATTACATTGATAAATTTTAATGTCTTAGTTATTTTATCTTATATATTTGTAGTTACTAATATTAATAAACTGAACAAACTAAACGCTTTAGGACACTAAGCATAAAATATTACAAACTGATTATCTAAATAAAGTATCAAATTATTTTAATAATGTTATTTGATAGCCATGTTAATATTTGTTAATTGGGTTCTATAATTTTTTGTGTTTTGTTAATCACTATATAAAATTAGATTTATTCAACCCGCACAATACACATGGGTTTTTTAAATATATAATTTGTTAATTATTCAGTATACAAAATTACATTTATTCAACCCGTGTAATACATATGGTTTTTAAAGATATAATTTTTTTATTTGGTATATAAAATTACATGCATTCACCCCGTACAATACACAAAGTTTTTAAGATATAACTTTTTATTATTATTTAATTTATAAAATTACATTTATTCAACTCGTGTCATAAGCGAGGGTTTTAAAGACATATTGATCTATTATTTAGTATATTAAATATAAATTACATTTGTTCAACCCGTGTAATACACGGGCTTCTAACCTAGTTTATGAATTAAATACCATACACAAGGTTAAAATGAGAACACTTATTCAACTACCATTTCTCATTTAAAAGCAGTGATATTTTTAGAACTTTTATAGTAATTGATCCTATATTTTGATATGTATAGTTGGTGTCAATAAATTATGGTTGCTTATCGAAATTTTTCTAAACCAAATTTGGTTAAATAGGGTAACGCTGCTTTTAAAGCAAAAAATTGGCAGAAGGCAATTGGGTTTTATACTGATGCCATCAAACTCAACAGCACCACTGCAACTTACTTTAATAACCGAGCTGCCGCCTATTTGGAAGTGGGAAGGTATTATTATGCTTTTTGCAAAAGATAAGTTAGTGACACTGTGCACGATTTCTGACATTTTTATTTGCATTCAGTTTCATTCAAGCTGAAGCAGATTGTACCAAAGCTATCGATCTTGATAAAAAGGTGTGTTTTCTCTCTAATATAAGATACAAGAAATAGAAGGAAATATGCTAATTCATGAATTATGATTTGAAGCATTTTTGCATCTACTTTCAAAACATAATCTAAACCCCTCTAACTAAAAGCAAGCTTGCAGAGTTAAGTTTTCATTGTCTTGCAGAATGTGAAGGCATACTTAAGGAGAGGTACAGCACGGGAGATGCTTGGATACTACAAAGAGGCAATTGAAGGTAAGACTTTATTTCCTTTCGTAATTTATCTTTTGAAAAAAGCCACATACTAACAAAAAAATATTGCTTGGTGTGTCTATATCAGATTTCAGGTACGCACTTGTTCTAGAGCCAACCAATAAAAGGGCAGCAGTGTCTGCAGACAGGCTAACAAAATTATTTCAGTAGAATTTGGCTGAAACATGATGCTTGAGCCGCAAGTCTTGTGGCAGAAGGCTTTTGAATGGAACGGTGAAGTAATCATCTGTTGCTGGTGATTATGATGTAATATCATAGGTCAATTTTGGTCCAGGTGCATTTTAAGATGCATTTTTTCAGATGTTTTTGTCACCTTTGTATGCGTTTTATATACTTGAAACCTTTATCAATTCATTAAAATTTCTAGCGACCTTGCATGTTGTCTTTGTCGTTTTCAGTTAGTTTGAAAATATAGCAAGATATGTAATCGTTCATCACAGGAAACCCAAGAATCATGTCGCATCAGATCGGTGGGTTAAAGGAACTCTTTACTTTACTAGTAAACCCCTATCAACTTTTTTGAACGGCAATTCATTAAAAAGAAGAGAAAAGGGCAAATGCCCTCTAGCGAAAAGGCTGGATTACATGAATAAAAGCAAAAAAGAAGCATGACATGACACAAAACAACAACGAAGCACAAAACTTTAAACAGAACAACATAACCCCCTCTAAAACATTAGCCACAGCAAAGAGGATCAGAGACCCATATAGACAAACACGAATCTGTACGCTTAGACATGTTATTAATCTTTGTGCTTAGACCTTTTTTAATTCTAGCCACATCAAAGAGGATGGAGACCCAAGCTAAACATCAAACATACACCTCTAGGAGTCGTGCACCCTTGATACCTAGCCAACTCAACTTCTACTAAGGATGGCAAAAAAACCCGAGCCCGACGGGTATACCCGAAACATATGGGATGGGTATACGGGAAGTCCGACGGGTATGGGATTAGTTTTAAAATTTTTGCGGGTTTAGGACGGGTATGAGATTAGGTGATACCCGACCCGATTACCCGAAACTACATACCCGTTACCCAAACTATATACCCGAAATTCTTTTATTTATATTTTTGTTTTCCCTCACCTTTATCTATTAGTGACCTATTTTAGTGAGTTTATTATGTGAAAAACACTTCTTTGGAAGATGTAGTTGAGAATGTTATTTATATTTTGTGTTGTGAAGTATATAAAAAAAAACTATATAAAAATTATAATGTTATTATTTATTTATGATAAACCTTATATGTATATATTGTATATTTAAATTTATAATCGTTTTGTTATATAAATAAAAATTATACAATGATTGTAATAGTAAACAAGAAATGTATTTGGAAATTCCAATCGATATATTTAACAAATTAACAGGTATGCCTGATACCCTCATCAAATACTCGACGAATAACGGGCCGGGTACGGGACACAATTTTACAACCGCGTATGGGTATGGGATTATCAATACCCGGCCCGAACCTGGCCCATTGCCATCCCTAACTTCTACTACAACTCACAGTACCTAAGGTTCCATTCATTCTCATTCATCTATCCCATATCCCAACCATTCAGGTCTCACCCACGACCAAGACTACATGACTCTACATACTCATACGATATACTTTAAAGGAATAAAGCTACTCGACATCCATACTTTATTAAGATATTCATTAAAAAATAGTTATTCATCGAACACATTTGAAACATGTATGTTAGCCCAAAACTTAGAAAAAGAACATTAAAACTCACCTCATGCAAAGATTCCTAGTTCCACGTTCGTCATTCCGTACACGCAACCGTTACCGGCCTTACCCAAATGTAATATGAATACAATTACCACCTATCAAATCATTAAATGACCCATCACGAACCTAAAACCATATCGATGGCTTGGTGACCTTCGAAACACACTTGTCACCCTGATCCCCCGCCAGAGTTGTAACCGAATCTGGTCACAAGTGACATGTACGCAACCCAAACAACCGAACCGGGTCCCCATACACGGGTACCCACGCCATGAAAACCCTTGTTCTTCGCCTTGGTCATCGAACCACACCATTGTGGCCCTCTTCATTGTCCGACATCACAATCATGACCATTGCCTCCATCTGCAGCCAACCCGATGACCGCTACCTTCGATGGCTTAGTGACCTTCGAAACACACTTGTCACCCTGATCCCCAACCAGAGTCGTACCCCAATCGAGTCACACGTGACCCGTACGCAACCTAAACAACCGAACCGGGTCCCCATACACCGGTACCCCCCCATGAAAATCCTAGTTCTTCGCCTTGGTCATCGAACCACACCATTGTGGCCCTCGTCGTTGTCTGAAATCACAATCATGACCATTGCCTTCATCTGCAGCCAACCCGATGATCGCTACCTCCGCCGTCTACCATCATCGTGGCCCTCACCCTTGAACGTCGTCACAGTCGCGGCTCCCACAATCAGCCAAAACCACCGCCGTGGCTTTCGCCACCATCTGACACAACCGATGCCATCCCCACCATCTGACGCCACACTAGCATCGTCACTAACCAAATTCGACTCCCAAAGCCCGTAACCCCCACATGCAAACCCTTAAACATGCAATTGAAACATGAAACATACCAGGGATTACCTGGAATTCGAGATTGGAAACTGAATAACCATGAACCTAACTTGTCTTTCCTTGCTCAACGCTTTCTCCCTTTTTCTTTTCCTCCTTTGTTGTTGTCACGCACCTTAAGGGTCAATTATGACCTTAGGGTTTCACCCCTTATGTTTTTATCCCAAAAACATCACACCCGGGTTCCCTCAAGTTTGGTTACATGCGTCTTGATCTCACATAAATTCCATACATTCCAATTAACCACAATTGGGTCCTTGCATAGCTCAAAACAAACCATCATCACCTCATAGACTAAACCCCATTGAAAAACTTCGTCAAATAAGTTAACAACGAAGTTCAGGATGTTACCAAGTCTACCCCCTTAGAAGAGGATTCATCCTCGAATCCCGGTGGTCACATCAGAATCACATCCGTTTTCCAAGGTGACATCGCAACACCATAGTGCCCCGTAATCCATTCCGGAGCTTACATCCTACGTATACCTTTGCATGCGCATTTCGTGTAAAGAAGCCTTCTCCACCATTTACTTTCAACTTTAGGACTTGTACTAATGTCAACACTAGCTACCACGTCCCTCTTCATATCCATCAATGACATACCACTACTCTATCCATGACTAAAACCCGACGACGCCCATACCTTAAGTCATGACAACTCGAACAATCTTGTTAACCCACACGTCGGTACTTCATCCAAACATCAAAATTGTTGAAACTCAAAAGACTCTCAAAGCCTAAACACATCTCGTCGCATCTAATCTGTCATGAAACTTCACGGTTTCCTCAGCGGATGATCTCCAGGAGCATGAATGATCTGTCGTATGTCCATTTTCATAAACATGAAGACTATAGTTAATGTTGTTGTCATCGTTTTCATCTCGTCATCAGTCGTCACTATCTTGTATTCCAACATTATAAACCATTTGTGGGTGTAATGAAGCACCATCCTCTAAGGCCCCCTTGACTTTACGAATCGCATCATCTACAATGTCCTTGAATTCATCGTTCATACCATTGAGCCTTGTTGCCATTACGAGTTCATCAACACTTCTGCCACATACCACAGTCACCTTTAAAGGCCTTGTTATCGAAACTGCTATAACTCATCACATCAAGAAAGTAGGACATGTGCCTATGTTGATTATATTCCATGATCATTGGCTCTCGATGACCCCCAAACTTGTATACCGCCTGCCATATGTTTACTAACGTAGTGATGTGCCATCAATTATAGATATATTTAGTACATAATTACCCTAATTCTAAGTACTTTTATGACTTTATAGTTGAAAATGCTACCTAAATCGTTCCTATTTGACAAATGCAGATTTCTAAGGTCTCAGGATGAAAAGAAGTGGAAAATGAGTATAAATGAGGCAAAAAAAATCCAAGATTCCGAGGAAAATCAGAAAGTTGTCAGATTTGGCATAGCCGTGCTCAGCACCAAGGAGTAAAAAGTTCACAAGTCAACCTAGAAAGGTCAACAAAAGTCCACGATATGGGGGGGGGGGGGGGCACAGTTGTGCACACCTAGGCATGCCCGTGCTTAGCTAAAAGACAAACTATGGAAACTTTGAGAACAAACAAGAAGTATTGCAGAAGGTCATGCACATCCGTGCACCCCCTAGGCACGCTTGTGCTTCCAAAAAGACAAAATTGGGAAACTTCTAGAACCGACAAGAATGAAACATGTGCAAGCTTTGTCGGGACACCTATCCATGCACAGCCCCATGCACGCCCATGCCCATAACTGAGTATCCCTGGAAAAGATAAAAAGGACTACCAGCTATAGGCGCCATGTATTAGGCACGACCGTGCCCCCCTTAAGCACGCCTGTGTTCCCATTCACCCAACCAACCTATAAATAGAGCCTCAATCTTCACTCCAAAGTGTGCCATTGGTGCCAGATTATGCTATTTCTTAAGAGGCCCCTAGGTCTGACCAGAACTCTCTCTGGAGGATTCTAGTGCCTCTCATTTCTCCATTTCTATCCAAAATAAGGCACCAAGTAGCTTAGTTTACTAGAAATATAATAATGAGATATGAGACACATATTGCTGCATACGTATTTGCACTTGCACTTGAGCTAGAGCTCGAAGATTATGAATAGTGGTAATCGACATTGGTGAAACTGTTAAGATCTTCACATGGTTGTTATCTCTATGTCTTCTCATACTCTTGGTTTAGTTAATCTTATTAATCTAGTATTTTATCTTATCTTATGTATTTATCTTTAACTAATTCTTGGTTTATTATCTTTTGTGACAGGATTGCATGACCCTTTTGAAACTAAATTAACTTAACATCTTAATTTAACTATATTAATTTAACCTAACTTAACTTGACTAAGGTGTGTGTCCAGCTTCTGGTACCCTTAATCAGATCTAGCATGCTTAATAAGCCTTGGGAGGTGAAGCTTATTAGTACACTCATGGCGTGTAACAACCTATATACTAATTATGGAAATCCATACTTGGTTTATTAAGATGATGATTATTATTATTATTATTATTATTATTATTATTATTATTATTATTATTATTATTATTATTATTATTATTATTATTATTATTATGTAGACTTCTTGTATTGAACAAGATTCGGGTGACAAGCATTTGGTATCGAACCCGATCTTGGGTACTAAAAGGCTTCTGATATTACATCGTGATCCTTTGAGAAGGCTTCTGGTAATGCACTAGATCCGATTGAGGGGTAAAAGTGAAGATAATAACATAATGGGACCTATTTTACTTATTTGGTAACTTAATTAATTTGATGTCTAAATTGCTTCGGTAATTTAAAGAATCCCTAAACGTGATCCAATTTTTTTAGCTTGAAATGCAAGCACTTATTAATTAAGTTATAAAAAGATAGTATAACCCAAATAGCCTTAAACCAATCCTCGTTTACTAGTCACAAGGCTAGGGGAGGTTCATTGTAGATATATTTCTAGACTGGTCTATCGATATGTTGTGGCAAGATTGAGGGATGTTGGTGACCGGACCAACGAAACCACTTCTAATCTAATTAAAAGGTATAATCAAAGACTTAAACATTTTTCTCATTTAATAAAATAAACTATATTAATTAAGAAAGACTTCTCCAAGAGTCCTGTATTACTATTATAACCTACTAAATCAACTACAAATAAGGATGGTCATAATAATAATACACGGTTGAGTATGGGAAGCGTGTCCTTGGATGATACTTGGTTCTTATCTAAAGCTATACTATATGCGACGGGTTCTTTGCCCGTTGTGTGTATTTAGTATAATTAAAAATCATTTTTATAAATTTAAACTGGATAATCGTGCTTTGAGGTTGTTAAGTCAACACACTTAAGTGTACTTAATATTAATAAATTAATACACCTAATTCACATGACATCACATAGGTGCCCGCCTAGCTCAGCTGATGAACTACGGGAGCTTACATAGAACCTCTCATATGTGTACCAACGTAGACACTTCCTCAAACTCAGCTAACGAGCCGTAAGGGATCGTCCATAATCTCTCATACGTCTACCAATGCAGATGCACCAGGAGCTTCCTGCCTATAAGATCGTTGTCGTCGCGCTTGGATTAGAATTTTGTTGGTTGTCCCTAACTTCCCCGGAGTTCAATCATTATCGTCCATCATTGCTTGTTTACCCCTCGTTCGAACTTATTCCTCCTTTCTAAACTCTTCGACAATGTATGTCCATTAAATCCTTCATAGGAAACTCTTTGCACAAGTTGTCACATCCACACATCCATCGGTGGTTAGGATAAACATCCAGTGCCGCTACCCCTATTATCAGGGTCGAGTTACTCACCAAATTGGCCAATGAAAAATGCAACCCACGTTAATCTCTATAGCTATTGCATCGGACCACACATAGAACATCCTTTGTACTGCGTGCTAAAACAACATGAGGACACAACATCTAGTATATATATCGTCAAAAAAACTCTTTGCATTCTACTCAACATAGTCCTTCACTAAGGGTGTTAAACAAAAGGCATGCAACATCACATCATATTCATACCCATAAGGCTTCCCATACAAATACGCCACATCTGATCACACCCCATAGAGCGAACTAACTGTCATACACATCATTACGACTAAAGTCACCAACCACGCCTCACGTCAAACTCAAGCCCTAAACCTTGGTAATACATATACTTCATTAGTGAAACTAGCCACCCATCTAGAGTGTTCCTGTAGTCGGGCCCACATGTTACACCCACTTAGGGATTACACCATTCGTTACATCAGAACACATCACTTCCAGGTTTAGTACATGATCTACATGCTACTGACATATCACAATAAAGTACCCCCACCACCAACATCATACACTAACCATTTATACCTATGTCCTAAGGCATACCACAGAACAAAATCATAAATAACACACTGTCCTTATCTATAGAAGTCTACTAACATATAATAAAGTGTATACATGCACCGTCTGGCTACATTGTACTTCGTTACTTCTGACTTGACAAGTCCATCACATACGTAAACAAAGTAGTACCAATCAACACATCTTTACATGCCTACACACATAGTCACACTCAAGACTCTATAACCACTAAGTTCTACATCAAGGACTAAATTAACAAATCTGTACACACGTCCTAATCAACATCCAAAATAAACATAGATGAAGATTCTCGTCCAAGGTCATAATACCAATGCTGCATCAATACAATCTTCTTAAACGCCATTAATACCCCGATCGCGTAATACAACAAACTGCGGCGGAAACAACGGGGAGTCACTTTATAGGAAATTGTTTCACAACACATGGTATTTAGAGTTTTGTTTTATTGAATTAATATGTTACATTGTTTTGAAACAAATAAACAAATACAAACAATTGTCTTTCTAGTATTAAGGTAAGTTAAGGCCCGAGTCCATCCTATGTGTAACATGCGTTAACAATCATCACTTAATAGTACCTGAAACATATGTGAAAATAAAATGTCAGCATAAAAATACCTTTGAGTAAGATAGGTTTTGTGATCTAGATTCATGGCTTTGGATATTAAAAGAAAAAGATTTAACGATTTCAAAATATAGCCATGAATCCTTGAATAAAATTTGGTATCTAAACTACTTTTCTTTTTGATAAAAAGATTTGTAGTATATGCAAAAATATACTTTGGTTTTGAAATAATAGAATTGTTAGTATATCAAAATATACTTTGGTTTATGCATAAGAGAATCGGTAGTTATCAAACTATACTTTGGTTCATGAATAAGAGAATCCGTAGTATTTAAAACTATACTTTGGTTCATGAAGTCAATAAAAGGTAAACTTTATGGCTTAGTTGGAAAACTTTGTATGAACACATTGTAGTCGTTTGGTAATACATTCAAACCTTATTTGCCGACGTTATAAATTTACCACGAAGGTAAATCTGTTTAGGGTAAACTTGGTTTCTGACATTCCCTAATCAAACTTCTAAACAAACCTAGGAAGCGGGAATGGGGTGTCAAGTCCTATAGCGCTATATCATACTACAATTCGGCTTGATCATTGTTAATGAATGTATTTTAGTAATGAATACAAATACACACCAACAAGGGTCTTACAAATTTCAAAAATCATTATTTAAGCCATATGTAACAGTTTCAAAGTGTTAATGGATAAAGTACTATGTATATAGAATCATATGGTTTCGAAATCATGAAAATAATGATAGGAACATATGAATCACCCCAAAATATTTAGAAAATGTAAAAGAGGGGAACTATGTACTCACTTGGGATTGCGCAAGTGTCCTTGAATCAATGGAATAAACGAAGGTTAAACGTGTCCTAATGTGTCGGATAACTATGTTAGTGTGTCGAGTGTTGGGACTCATATGATATGGTTTAATAAGCTTAACATTCTGATTTGAAAAGGATCTTAAGTACCTTCGACCCGTTATGACTCGTTAGAGTAGTTTACACTACTTTAACGGGTCACAAAACTGATTTTTTGTCAAAACTTTAAGTTTTAAAACCCGAAAATGGTTTCGTGAGAAAAGGCACTTATGCACATTTTTGACTTTTAATAAATAAAACTTTGACTCGTCACTTCGCCTAGTAAACGTGATAATCAGAAGGTGCAATCGCAAGGGATTATAACCTTCCTGATTATGATCATGTTGGAAAGTTCAATTGAACTTTGACTTGACCAAGAATGGTCAGAACCAAAAGTCAAACAGAAAGTCAAATTATTTGACTTTGGCTAATAATTAGCCAAAATAATGAAATAGACTAAGGAAGAACACTTACTTGTGTTCTAGGAATGATTAGAACTTCAGTAGGAGGCATCTATAAGCAGAAGCAAGCTCGAATAGAAGAGAGAAAGAAGGAATGTAAGTGCACGTTTGAATGTGCACTTTGATCATCTATTTATAGTGATCTTGGAGCTCCCAAATCATGTTAAGTGTTAGCCAAGTTGTTTAGGAGTTGATTAGTGGCACCTCAGGTGTCACAAAGATGAGGAAGGGTGGTAATTTCGGAGATAGGTGGCAAGAAATGGAGATAGGTGGCAAAACTTGGAGGCCAAGCAAAATCTCTACTACTGGGCACTCCTTACGAACCGTAAGGCTTTTAGTCTTACCGTCCGTAAGACCTTCTGACAAAAAAGTTTCTATTTTTGGCAGTTTTGGCCCCGGGACTTGTATTTTCACTTGTTTGCCATATTTAACCCTTCTAACTTGATTTTACGCTATATGAAGGGTATTAAGGCATATGAAACTTGGATTTTTCCCAGAAATGTCATGGATGTCGGTTCGTTTGGTTGTACAGTTACGCGTTTTGCAAATAAAGTATAAAACTTTATCGAACAGAAAATAACCGAAATTTTGCAACGATTGACATCTTTGCATTCTTACCAATAAAATGCAAAATTTTATTGATCAAGAATGTCTAGGATTGTATAGTGATTGATAAATATACATTCTCGAAATAAAACGCAAGTTTTTATTAATTACGAAAATGTTCTGGGATCGTTCAATGGCTAAAAATGTATAAATGTCACAGTCTCCCCTACTTTAGGAAATTTCATCCCGAAATTTAACTAGAGGAAACTTGTGAGAATAGAGGTGGATATTTCTCTTTCATTTGATCCTTTCGTTCTCAAGTAGACTCTGGGCCCCGTTTAGATTTCTAGCGAACTTTGTCAATCGTATTCATCTGTTGTTTCTAGGAATGAATTCGGGGTCCGGTGATTTGAACTTCACCAACTTCATTCCAATAGACAGATGCACGACATTTTCAGTTGTACCGAGCCTCAAAAGATCCTATGTAAATGTCAGAGTGGTAACTCTTGTTATAGTAGAATTCGATCAAAGGCAGATGCAAATTCCAACTATTACCCAAGTCAATTACATAAGCTCTAAGTATATTCTCAAGGCTTTGAATTGTTATTTCGGTTTGTTTATCCGTTTGAGGATTATAAGTAGTGCTTAGATTTAGTTTGGTTCCCATGGCGGATTGCATGGATTTTCCAAAAATGAGATGAGAAACGAGTGTCACGATTTGTTATGATGTTCAAAGGAACACCATGACATGATGAAATCTCGTTGGCATAAATCTTAGCAAACTATCTAGTAGAGGAAATCCTCATGAATTGACTCAGTCAGACGGTCAATGATTACCAAAATGGCATCACAACTTCTTAAAAGTGTGTGGTAATTTAGTGGTGAGGTTCATAGCAATGTTCTCTCATTTTCATACCGGTAGTTCTAGCTATTTTAGTAACCGAAGGAATGTTGATGTTTTGCCTTTAGAGCTTATGAATTCGAAAAGGGTGTGAACTTGAAAATGGAATTGGAGTTTTGGATAACGGATGAAAGAATGTTTATAGAGGTTTCCTTTGTAGACTAGTATAGGAAACTTATGTGTGTGTTCGAAGTTGGAGTTGGAAAGTCCATAGAAGGTTTCGCGAATGTCATGAATGTATGGTAAATGCATAACTAGATAATGGTTTTAACAATATTGGCCAAGGTCTAGAATGTGACATCCCGGTTTTTCAGATATCTTAAACGCACTACTTCACGGTTATTCATTCCTACGCTAAATTGATTCGGAGATTTAATCTACACGCTCGAAATAATTACGCTAACTTTGTGAACTTATCAAGTGAATTACGTGCTATGTGTATTAAACTTTTATAAGTTCGGTGAGTTATTATGTTATGTTTCGATTTCGTTATTTTTAGTTATAAAAATATATATATAGTAAATATATAGACGAATCGAACCGAGCCGCGAAACGAGTCGACCTCATTTCCTTGCGACTCAAGGGATTAACCAAAACTTGAGGTTCAAGTTAAAGACCCAACCCGCCCCACCCAAACCTTTGCGGCCGCAAGCACATGTCGCCCAACCCTTTTTCTTTTCCTTCCTTCCTCATACTATATATAGATGTGTATGCATGAGGGTTGTTTTAACAAAAAAAAAGAGAGAAACCCTAGCACTAAACCAGCCGACGGCAGCCTTCTCCCCATTCCTTCTCTCGGTCGCGATCTTCTTCAACATCCGAAACGACTCCCATCTCGTTCCCGGTTCATTAATCTTCATTGTTAAAGGTTAGGGTTTTCTATTGTTTCGCAAAATCATGTAGGGTTTATGAACTATTGATCATGCTTGTATGTAATGGTAGAATCATGGTTTATGAAAGTGTTATGATGTTAGTTCGGTTGATTGTGCAAGTTTGGCGATTATGATGATTAGTTGGAATCAAGAATCATTAGGCTGCGTTTTGTGTGATAAAAACCATATAATATGATTAGGGTTTGCATGAGTATGATGTACATGATGATATATGATTGATAAATCTGTTCTTGATCGTTTATATTTAACGTCTCGATTGTTTAAGCGTGTTATATTGCGATAAAAAGTTGAAATCAGGATGCTGAATGGTGTTTACAGCCAACTTCAATTGGCTGTAACTTGGTTATTACGTATCGAAAAACGGATTTTTTGAAGCCTAGAACATATATTTTTTAAAAAAGCTTCTAATGGCGCTGGATTCATATTTTTCTGAGGTCGTTTTTATATTTTTAAGTGGTTAATTAAATGCTGTAAATGAAGCTGTGTAAATTCTGAAAATTTGTTAGTTGTTTATCGAGTCGGATCTCATAATCTGTAGAGAGTTGAATTACGAAATTTGTACAGCAGCTGGAGATGGAAATATCCGGGAAACTCCCACTGGAATTTTGTTAATTGGATGAACGGTGATTTTTAAATAAATTCTCCCGTGGACTGCAGTCAGAAAGCGACGAATCTGACTGCAGCCTAGTATATTAATATTTATGAATAATTAGTAAAGTGTTAGGACTTGAAAAATTTACATAAAAGTCTACAGCTTAGTTGATACCTTCTGTAAAAAAATTGGAATTTTTGGAACGTTGGAACTATTTTATAAAAATCCTCGAAAACAGCCTAATTATGAGTATACAAGCTGAAACTTGATAACTTGCGAATGTGTGTACCAAAGTGTTGTATGGATTGAATTGTGTTCATGATAGGTTGGTTTGATCGCTATGTTGGTATGATAATACTTGCATGCATGATTGGGTTTTAGGAATTGTTATTGTGTGTACCGCATTGTGTGTTAGTTATGTGTAGGGTTTGTATTGGTGTGTTCACACACTAACTTTAAATCAATTGACTTGTTAGGACGCAATTAACGGTCCCATCATTTGCTATTTCTGTGTTACACTAACCGAGCAACTAAAGGTGAGTTCACGGCCCCTAATTTTATCCGGTTTTAAACAACAGGGGGAGAAACATGTATACACTCTACAACTCTATCTCTTTACGTTATGCAAAATTAACGTCATTAAACTATTCGGTAACTAAGTTAATGTTAATGTACGTTATGGTCACTAAGCAGCTATATCACACAAGTCCTCGACAAACTCTCGGATCGTTAGTATTGGGTTAGATAGCGGGGAAATTATAAGTAGTACTACTGGGCCCGACAAGCCCCACCCGAGCTAGTCGCGCTAGCCGACCGGCTATGGTCAACGGGTGAATAATTTGGCCTAACTTCGCCATGGTCAGTGATAGGCCTGGCAACACGGAGGCACAACAGTCAGCTTCGATCGCGAACACTTACGTGACATAACTTTAGGCTCGCTACCTACATGTTAACATTGAACTTAATTACGAATCAACAATATTATTCCGGGTTAGGGATAATGGAACCAACAACATTATTATTCCGGGTTAGGAATAATGGAACATCATTATTATTCCGGGTTAGGGATAATGGAACCAACAAGATTATTATTCCGGGTTAGGAATAATGGAACATCATTATTATTCCGGGTAAGGAATAATGGAGCCATCAGTATTATTCCGGGTTGGGAATAATGGAACTAAATCGTTATCCCGGGTTAGGGATGACGGGGGAAACAAACTTATAACCGAACTAATGAACTTATAAAAACCTATGAACTCACTCTTCTTTAATGTTGACACTTGTTTCTTACATGTTTCTCAGGACGCTAGGAGCTCTAGGTGCACTCACTTGCATTGATCAAGACATCTTTTCATCGAGTCTCATTTATGAATATTATTTGGGTTTTTTCTTTAGTTTTGGCGTTTGTGTTGGCGCCCGTTCCTTTACTTTACTTTAATGCTTCCGCTCAACTTTAAAAACTAATGCTTCCGCTAAACATTGAGACCAAACTAAGACAATTTAAAATTAACTATGAATGGTTAAACAAATGATTTTGGAAAACGTATAAACAAATCATATAGAGTCGTTCGACGTTACTAGTGTCTTAGATTCTGGTTTGTTCACACGCCTCGTGGTAAAACTCCTCAAGTGGAAATTGAGGGTGTGACATAGAACTTCTTAGTAACTTAAATAACGCCACACTTGCAATTTAAGAAGGAACACTTATATATAGAAAGTACAAGCGGCGTATCCACTATGTCCTTATTACATTGTTCACGTTTTGTTAATCTTATTACTATAGGTTCTCACACAAGACAAAACTTGCTATGGTTTTCTATGCACCTAATTTTATAATTATGTGTGTACCCATATTACTAAATTCTTTGCATAGTCTGCATAGTTCATTTTGTGATGTGCGGGGGAAAAATCAAACAAATAAATTCACAGATAACATTTAATCGTGTGATAACTCATCTAGACTACCCAGGGGTCTCTTTAACTAGACCACCAAAGGATCTCTTTAACTTTAAATCAAATAATGGTTTGGAATGGTAGTTTGGAATCCAAGGGTCTAACTATTTACATAGAAAAGCCCATTAAGGATTTAGAATAGTACTTTGGGATCCAGAGATCTAAGTATTTGCATAGGAAGATCAATTATGGATTTGGGATTTGTGTTTTGTTTCATCACCAAAAATTACACATAGACATATTGCATAAGACCAATTAGGGACTTATGAAAGTACCCTTAGGCATCCAATCAAGGATTTAAAGTAGTACTTCGAGTATCCATTAAGGGTAACTTGTGATTTATACTTTGTTTCTTAGAAGAAACGTGTACATAGGATTTTTGTAGAGATCGCGAGCGATCTCAAAGATTTAAGAAATCACGAGAGTAGTTCAATTTGCAAGGAACAATATCCTCAGTGTCGGTATTGTAGAGGTATGTCACACATATAGGCCTGTAAACGAACCGAACGTTCATGAACTGTTGGTGAACTTGTTCGGCGGGAAGTTCGTTTATGTTCACTTATTTAATAAATGAACGAACACGAACAAAAAGTTGTGTTCGTTTAATTAAATGAACGAACATGAACACACCTTGTGTTTGTTCATTTATATTCGTGAACGTTCGTTTATGTTCGTTCATTTATGTTCCTGAACGTTCGTTTATTTATGTTCATGGACGTTCGTTTATGTTTTAGTTAAATACATAAATAGTTATAGTTATATAAATATTAGGTTGTCTAACTACTTATATAAATAAAACTAATTACTAATTGTGTTTTCCAGTACTAAAAAATGAAATTTTAAAATTTTTCTTCACTTACTTAATATTTATATAAAAAAACTACTTAATTTTAGCATCTATGAACCCTAATTTAGATGTGTTTTCAGGTGAAAGGTAACATATTAGACATTTTTGTTTGTGTTCAATAATGTTAAATTGTGTTTGTTTATATTTGTAATTACGTTCATTTGAGTGAATTTATATTTACTCAATCATGTTTATTTATGTTTATTCAACTATGTTCATTTAAACTTTTTGTGTGTCTGCGTTTATGTTTGTGAACTGTTCGTTTAGGCTTCAAACGACCGAACATAAACGGACATGAATATTGCCGATTTCTTAATGAACGAACACGGATAAAAAATGTGTTTGATTATATGTTCGTGTTCATGTTCGTGTTCGGTTAAAGTTAAATGAACGAACACGAACATGCCGCACATACACGTAATCATACTTGTTTTGTAAATAAAATTGAAATAACAAGATTATTCATAAACCAACCGAAATGTTTAAGATTCTTGGATAAACAAAAAGGAAAATGTAAAAGTTTAAATGTTCACAGCTGCATCGTCATTAGTATGAGCCTCGTTAGCATTTATGTTAAATGCTCATCCACGAGCTGGATTTGCATTAACGAGCTTCAAGCAATTGTTTCGGTAGTGAGTAAGATCACCACAATTGTAGCACGATCCAGGTAGATAATGAGGTCGAGTAGGAGGTGCTTGAGGAGCAATAGGTTGAGTAGGGCTTGCGGCAGTTTGGTTTTGGATGTTGGTAGCAAAACGACACGCATTAACCAAATGTCCTAATCGTCCATAGTGGGTACATTGGCGGCATGGTGATTGATATAGATGGTGACAGTTGCATTTGTTGCATAGAGGTGCGGTGCTAGCATATGTTATCCTAGCACGAGGTTATGCTGGTTGGTTGGGAGCAACTTGGTTGTTCTGAGCAACTACAACAAAGTTTTGTGAAGCCTTACGCTTCTTTAACTTCTTGGAGGGTTCAGTTTTAGTTTCCTTTGGTTTTTCTTGTATAGTCTTGTCAGATGGTTTCTTGTCGCCTTTGCGGAAAAGTTTACCCTTCTTGACTTGAGAGTTAGTTAGGGTAGCTGCTAGTTCAGTGACCTGTCTAACTGTAGTGGGATTGCTTCCAGTGACTATGTTCTGAACTGGGTCAGGGGGGCCATCAATGTACTTTTCGATTGCCTTATCCAAAGGCGTAACCATGATAGGACATAACAAACTTAACTCCTCATATCGGTTAGTGTAGGCACGATATTCTCCACTATCTTGTTTAAGATCGTGGAACTCATTATCAAGTGCCCTCTGTTCATGACGTGGGCAAAATTCTTTCATCATGAGAGCGCTTAGCTCTTCCCACATTTGAGC
Organism: Scalesia atractyloides; assembly: GCA_947069175.1. Classification (NCBI taxonomy): domain Eukaryota; kingdom Viridiplantae; phylum Streptophyta; class Magnoliopsida; order Asterales; family Asteraceae; genus Scalesia; species Scalesia atractyloides. Next base: position 40,413,645 of record CAMTDV010000030.1, read on the forward strand.
CAATGCTACACCAGCATCTCTATCCCTCATAACTCCGTTCACCGCGTGAGTGCTCTCTTTTGGAAATCACTCGAAGCAAACTCTACTTTGCGCTCATTTGGACACTGAACATGGCGGAAAGTGCTCTCGATACTCTCAAACCGTTGTAGGAGCCCAGTAGCTCCCTCAGACCCACTAAAGTTGAGTGGTTTGGCTGAATTGAATTGTTTAAAGTTGCACGGAGTAGGTGCATTCTTGTTTTTATTGTTATTGTAAGCTTGACCAAGTTTGACCTCGAGGTTTGGGAGTACAACAGTTATTTGCTGAGTGATCATTGCCGCCATATCGGTGTCCTGTAGGAATGTCCACGATTAGCACGAGAACCTAAATTTGTTATCTATTGTCCAATTAGGCGGAAACTAATGACAAGTTAACCAAATAACAAGAATTACTCATTTAGATGTTATTTTCATTGATCTAAAGTTCAATACATTCGAGAACCGGATCCGACAGAGCTTCGCCGTCTCTGTGCCAAAATCTCTCCAAGTTACAAATGAAATCCCAAGGCACCTATTTATAGGTTTGTAAGTTCGCTGGTGAGAGGGGGAAGTTCGCTGGTGAGGGATGAAGTTCGGGCGAACTTGACATAGTCAAGTTCAGCCGAACTTGACTTCTCATAACCTTCTCGAGTGAACTTGACCTCCAAACTACTTAAATACGCCTAGTTTCTAACAGATTAAGCCATATTCACTCAAACTCGATACATAATGACGTAGGCAACAGACATATGCACCAACAGACTCCCCTTGGATGTTGCCGCAGTCATTTTGACTTTTAAAAACTTCTGAGTCTTCCGATCTTTAGTTCTTGAATATACTTTAACAACTTGATCTTTATATCCTCTTCCTCTTTCTTGAGCTTTGTCTTTGATAAACTTTAATCAAACTACTCCCCCTAGCTTTAAGCTTTAGTCTCAAACTCCCGTTTGCTTTAATCTTTAGACTTCAAACTCTCCCTAGCTTTGAGCTTTCTGAAATCTTTGGACAATGTTTTATCCAGCTCTCCCTTGCTTTAAGCTTTGCTCCCTCTAGCTTTAAGCTTTCCGGTATCTTCAATCTTTGCTTATCAACTCCCCCTCAAACTTTACTACATGTCTAAAATAAATTCTGACATTCAATGAAACATTTCAGATTCACTATTTTGAAATTTTGTACTATCAACATTTCAAACTTTAATCTTCACTTCAATCGTTTCAAAAACGTTAATTGTTTCAAGTTCAACTTAAAGACCTTGAATACATTTTACATTTAAGACCTTCAATATTCACATTTTTATTATTTGATTTGTAAAATTCCACTTAGTTGATCAAGTCCAATGTTAATGACCTTGATTAACCAAATATATCAACATGTCCAAATTCATGACCTCAGTTTGAAAAACCGTTATGAACAATCTGATTTTAAAGATTCAAATTAATGAACTTTTAAACATTCATCAGATTTCCTTACCAGACTTTGAAGATCCGTTCTCCATCATTGGCTCGTTGAAACTAATGTAGAAACAAAATCTTTTTGTATTTTAGAAAATTTATGCTAAAACACACTGAAAATCTTTTTGATTTTTATCTTGAAAAGCAAGTAAAGAAAGTAAACTATGTACAAACATATTTACAGACATAATTTTGTGAATTTGTGTCTAAGGATCATATCAGTTGTTTGAGACATATCACCAGTACCATTGACCTTTTGAGACTTTAAGATTTAAACTCGTTTACCTAGATTGTCGATATGTTTGTCAACTTAAACTTTTCTACGTTTCTCAATTGTTCCAAGATATGTTAATATATGATTTTAAGAAACTTGACTTAACCGTGTTTCCCACTTCTTGAATATACTCCCGAATCCAGATTCCCTAGATTTCATCTTACAGGTAAATATAGCGTAATTGATATCTGTCTTTGGGTTAATGCGAGACCTTGAGAGCTCAGGTTAGTACTACCGTACAGACAAAGAGATGAAGACTCGACTTTAAGGTGTGTTCCACTTAAGGAATCTTTTAAGCATTGCAAATGATAATTGTCTTTCGACTCTTTTCAAGTTTTGCATGCTATTTGGGGTTTTTAGCAAAAGCATTATAGAAGTTCTAGGCTACTGCTTCCGCAAAATTAGAAGAACTTGTATAATACCCTAGATATCAATCATCTATAAAGACCTCGTATCTCAGAATCAGGCAACCCTTCAATCGAAATTTCGGAGTACTTAGTCCATATATCCAAGATGTGTTAATCCACAAGTTTAAACAGTTGCTAAATTTAGTTTATACCTCAGAATCAATTTACTGAACGTGTAAAGTCTATCGACACATCTAGTAAGACTTATTTATCACTTTTAAACTTTACATTTCTTTAGCATACTGTGATAGTCCACTGATGTACTATCATTTCCTTTTTGACAACCAAATTCTTTTTATTTTTTTCATTGTTTTTGTACATTTTGAAATTTTAATTGTTTTTGAATTTTCAACTTTTCATATGTTCTTGATTTTTTTTAACATTTTCTTACTCCCCCTAAAATGAAAAACATATTTTTGGATTTTAGTTTTTAAGAAATACTTTTCTAAAAATGTAACAAACCAATGAGGATCCCGAGATTCGTCGTCCGATCCTTTTTTTTTCATCTTCTGCATTATCACCTGTCAGCAGAACAAAACATTAAACTTTGATAACATCAACTTGTAGAAACCACTTGTAAGAATCACTTGTAGGAAATCAATTTTTAAATGATTTTCCAATATAAAAATCAGTGTTCGGTTTAACGGTGTGGATTTTCTCAAATTCACAAACGTTTCTTTTCAATCACTTGTAATTTTAAAAAACGACAAAAATTATGACGATCTAGATAAGTTAAATACTCATGGAGCTCCGCTATCCTGTATTAACTTTGATTTGGATCTGGGATTCCTGCACACGAAAGTAACTACTTGAAAAGTGAAACCCAAGCCTTTTGTGGTCTTGGGTTGAAAAGCATAACAATCTTCATAATCACTTTCCAAACCGTCATCATAGTCAAAAAATCATCAAGCATTTCTTCCAATGACAATTTTGAAAATTTTTCAGCTTTTTCTTTTTCTGTCTGTTTTTGAAAATTTTGTCTTGACTTTGAAAGATCATCTTTAACAACTGACTCATTTGAATTGACATTGTCAGTTTAACATACTTTCCTTTTTCAGACACTTTCTTTTTCTCAACCCAGGATTGTGACATGTTTCTTGCCTTTTTGACATAAAATCTTGAATTGTTATTTTCAAAAGTTTTTTGAAGTTTCACCTTTTTCAAAAATTGAGTTTACAAAACTTGACTCCACCTTAGGTTTCACTTCATTTTTTGATTCAAAATTTCTTTTTGACATGCTGTTTGTTTGCACAATCTCTGGTTTCTTCGGTTTCTCAGCATTCGAAACCAAAATTCTTTGTGGATACACAGGCTTAACATTCGGACACTTGCGAGCAATATGACCAACAGTATTGCATTTAAAGCAAGTCCGATTATCAGAAACATTTCCACTAGTGGATTTTACTCCACTTGTGGACTTGGTTTTAGCCTTGTCCCGAAGTTCTTTCTCCTTTTTAAATTCATCATTCGATTTCTTACCGATCATACCTTCTTCCTGAACCGTATTCGTCCCATACACAAACTTCATGTGTTTACCTTTGTATTCATGAAATGACGACTTCTGGTTCTTTCTCGGTTCTTCTTCACTTTCCTCCAAACCCAATCATGCTCTCATGTTCTCAGGAAAATCACCACCAAACTTTCGATAATTGTTAGCATTCCTTTTGGGTTTCGAGTAAAATCTTTTCTCGTTTTTCTCAAGATCATCTGATGAAACTTCTACAAGCTTGAAAAATTTATCAAGTTGATCCTCTTTCACGTTCCGAATCAAAAAACTATCATCGAAGTATAATCTATCAGATTCCTTAATCTTGTACATGACAACATTAGGATCATCACTTAGATCATGTTCTGATGATGTATTGTCATCTTCAGATTGTGAATCCGGGTTTTTCGAACTTGATTTGGTGCTTTCAGAGCTGCCTTCATCAGAATCATTTCCTAACACATTTTTAACCACAATTTTTTACTACCGCTTCATTGTCATCATTTGATTTCGTAAAGTCTACGTCAATGCTCTCAGGCAATTTATCTTTCATTTCTGATAAAAGTAAAAGATTAAATGCTTTTTCAATCTCATCATCTTTCTTACATAAGTAACTTGCAAGAAATGGTGGAGGAACACTTCCGTATTCTTTATGCTTTGATTTATCAACATTTTCCTCTGACTTAATCATAGGTAAAATGTGATCAATAACATATGTATTTGTGGTGTAACTTTTTAGCAATTGTGTTACCCGTTCTGTTTCTATTTTTATATCATGAAGCTCACGCTTTGTTTCAGCAATAGTATTAATGTACATTTTAATTGCTTTTTATTTTTCAATTACTGTAGCATTTAGCATTTTAATATTAGCATTGAGTTCACTATTAGCTTTTTCGACATATTTATATTTGCTTGATATTTTGTCATAAGCTTCTTTCATGGTTCTGTAATCATAACAAAAATTTTCGTTGTGTACAGTCAATTCTCTTATGACTTAGACTTTATAAAGGCATGGTTCACAAGGATTTGCGCACTTTGTGCAAGGTTTTTCAATCTCCACAACTTTCACAACTTCCTTTTCAGATATTTTTACCTCAGCATTTACCTTTTCAGCCTCTGATTTCAATGCTTCTTGTTTCTGCATCTTAAGGTAAGCTAATTCTTCTTCCTCAGCTCTCTGCCTATATCCTTCCAGAATGGCATTTTCCAAAGCAGCATCGACATACGTTGTATCAGATTCATTCACTACCTATGCCATCATAGCAACACCAGTTTTCTTTCCGATGTATCTGTTCCAGTCGAAACCATTCTCTTCGTGATTAGCAATAAGAGCTTGTTCGGCTTTCTTTGCAGATTTATCTTCAACTTCGACTTGTGTTCTTTTTGGATATATCTTATATTGAAGAGCTTTCTTGTAGTACTCATTGTTGCTGCCGAAAGGATTTTGATTTCCACTTGCTTCTTGATTGTTGGATTCTCGTTTGAAGTGCCCTTTTTGTCGACACCTGAAGCATGTGACTTTAGACTTGTCAAATCCAAGCTTGTTGCTTGTATTACCAATAACCCTTCCAGTGAGTACCACAAACTTAGAATCTCTTCTGATGATGGATGCATGGTTCCATTTGATATCCATCAGTTCCAACTCTTCTTCGTCCACCTGATCATAATCCTCGGCAGTCATTTCCGGATTACCGATCTTTCCAGCAACAAGACTTTTGTACGATTCAAGAACAGTAGCAAGAAGTGCTATGTGCTGTCTGGCAACTTTTTCAGGAAATACATTCTTCAAATCAACTGCTATACTACACTGGAATACATTTGAATCAGAACTTGTTTGGCTTGTCTGATTTTGGAATGAAGAGCTTGAACTAGCACCAGTATATCCAGCATATGGAGAACTTTGATTTAGATAAGAGTTTGTATTTGCACTAAATGCTGTTTGAATTTTCGGGCTTTGAATCGGAGTATCTGGAATACCTCCTTTATAATAAATATCGACATCTTGAACAACATTAGCATCTTTGATTTCGCAATTTTCTTCAACTCCATTTCATGACCTTCCAATTTGTCGATGAAAGATGACAATTTGAAATGTCTCCAAGATGGACTATTCTTCAGAATCATCAGATATGTTGTCCATTCTCCTTCTGGAAGTGCATCGGCTAACTTCTTGATTTGCTCTTCATTAGAACTTTTGATATCATGTCTCCGCATCTGGACCATGAGATGACAGTATCTATAGATCATCTGTTTCATTGTTTCACCTTTAATCATTGTGAAGATCTCGAACTCTTTCTTGATCAAGGCCTTTTTGCTTTTGATCATTTCATCACTTCCTTTGAATTCGTCGCAAAGAGCGTGCCATAGTTCTTGTGATGTTTCATATTCTGGCAAAAGAATCAAGATATCTTCCTTAACTAATTGTTGAATCAAGCTAATAGTTTTCTTCTCAGCGACATAATTTTCTTTGTCAGTTGCTGAAAACTTGTTTAGCGGAAGATCTTGATCACGCTCATCCTTTGGCCATTTGTACCCATCCTCAACTGCAACCCAGCTGTTGAATTGATTCGCTTGTATCCAATTCACAAACTTTTTCTTCCACCCTTCAAACTCGTCCATACTCATTAACTTTGGCGGTTTCGGCGTAGTACCCATTTCGTTGTCGATATTCATCTGGTTCGCCGCAATAGTATTAGCATTTGATGAAGAAGCCATCTGTGAAACGAACACGTTGTGGAAATCTTCTATTTTGACAATCTGAAGACTTATCTGAAAATACAATAAAAAACACTTGAAATTTGATTAGAAACTGACAAGTTCGGTCAAACTTGTTTGAAAATCAGATTTTGATTTCACTTTTTCACAAGTTCGGTCGAACTTAGATGAAGATTACAAGTTTTATCACCAGCATCTCACGTTCGTCGAACTTGATGTGAATTCTGAGAATAATTTCACTTCGGCCGAACTTGTAAATTTTTTTTCAAGAAACAAGTAAGTTCGGTCAAACTTATGTGATCTCTCAAGAAGGTTCTCAAGTTCGGGCGAACTTGCTACAAAAATTCAATGAAATTTGATCAAGTTCGGTCGAACTTGATCAAAAATATTGGAATTTCTTTCTAGTTCGAGCGAACTTATCACAAAACCCTTGAAAAATCTATCAAGTTCGATCGAACTTGATTAAAATCAATGATATTTTACTCAAGTTCGGTCGAACTTGATGTTAAGTTCGGCTGAAACTTGTTTCTAAAACATTGCTTTTCCAACTTTTTGATATCAATTCGATTGAATTTGATGTCCAAACTCTCAGGGGTTTACCATAACTGTATTTTACATAACATATTCAAGTTTTAGCTGATTTTGTCCATGAATTCATCAAATATGTGAAAATGTTAAGAAAAATGATAGAATGGAGATGAAAAAGAGAGATTCTTGTCTTGATTCCAGCAAATTTAGGTATCCAGGCTCTGATATCACTTGTAGGAACGTCCACGATTAGTACGGGAACCTAAATTTGTTATCTGTTGTCCAATTAGGCGGAAACTAATGACAAGTTAACCAAATAACAAGAATTACTCATTTAAATGCTGTTTTCATTGATCTAAAGTTCAATACATTCGAGAACCGGATCCGACAGAGCTTCGCTGTCTATGTGCCAAAATCTCTCCAAGTTACAAATGAAATCCCAAGGCACCTATTTATAGCTTTGTAAGTTCGCTGGTGAGAGGAGGAAGTTCGCTGGTGAGGGATGAAGTTCGGGCGAACTTGGCCTCCAAATTGCTTAAATACGCCTAGTTTCTAACAGATTAAGCCCTATTCACTCAGGCAACATACATATGCACCAACATGTCCTAAGTAGCGTTGCGACGAGGAGGCATTCTAAAAGAGATGGGGAATATATGAAAGAAAGCGAATTAGATTGATAAAGGATAGTCAATATAAATGTTAAAAATATTGATGAAGTATAAAAATTTTGTGATCATTTGTTCGTTACTTAAAACAAACAAACGACACAGTGACTAATCAAAGTAAACGGGTCTTTATAATGTATCGCGAAGACATGCTTTCGCCTATAAGTGGACTCTGACCCCAAGAGTTCCCATGTAAGAGTGACTGGTCCGATGATGCGGATTTATACGAACACTCTAGCCTTAGACAGAAAACTCAGGGTAGAGGCATCCACCCTTCCGGATTGCACATGTTCACATTATTAAAGCCCAAACTTTGACGAGATTTTAAAAACTTTAAAGGAATAAAGCCCAAAAACAAATCATCTAAGGATAGATATTTTTTTGTGAAGTTTTGGAAAAAATTGACTTTCGAGGATGTATTATGCTTTGTTTTATCACCTAAGGATAGGTGATTGTATTGTATTAAGAATCTAAACGCAAGATAACTTGCGTTTTGGTCCTAGGAAGGTTATAGACTAGATCAAAAGTATTACTAATAACCTAATTCCCTATAACCATGGCTCTGATACCAATCTCTGTAACACCCCGATCGTGTAATACAAAAAACAGTGGCGGAAACATCGGGGAGTCACGTTGCGGGAGATTGTTTCACAATACATGGTATTTAAAGTTTTGTTTTATTGAATTAATATGTTACATAGTTTTGAAACAAACAAACAAATACAAACAATTGTCTTTCTAGTTTTAAAGTAAGTTAAGGCCTGAGTCCATCCTATGTGTAACATGAGTTAACAATCATCACTTAATAGTACCTGAAACATATGTGAAATAAAACGTCAGCATAAAAATTCCTGTGATTAACATAAGTTTTGTGATCTAGATTCAAGGCTTTGGATATTAAAAGAAAAAAGAATTAACGATTTCAAAATAGCCATAAATCCTTGAATAAAATTTGGTATCTAAAATACTTTGCTTTTTGATAAAAAGATTTGTAGTATATGCAAAAATATACTTTGGTTTTGAAATAATAGAATTGGTAGTATATCAAAATATACTTTGGTTTATGCATAAGAGAATCGGTAGCATATCAAACTATACTTTGGTTCATGAATAAGAGAATCGGTAGTATATCAAACTATACTTTGGTATATGAAGTCAATAAAAGATAAACTTTATGGCTTAATTGGAAAAACTTTGTATGAACCCATTGTGGTCGTTTGGTAATACATTCAAACCTTATTTGCTGATGTTATTAATTTACCACGAAGGTAAATCTATATAGGGTAAACTTGGTTTCTGACATTCCCTAATCAAACTTCCAAACAAACCTACGAAGCGGGAATGGGGTGTCAAGTCCTATAGCGCTATATCATACTACCAATCGGATTGATCATTGTTAATGAATGTATTTTAGTCATGAAAACAAATATGCACCAACAAGCGTCTTACAAATTTTGAAAGTCATTATTTAAGCCATATGTAACAGTTTCAAATCGTTAATGGATAAAGTAATATGTATATAGAATCATATGGTTTCGAAATCATGAAAATAATGATAGGTACATATGAATTACCCCAAAACATTTAGAAAACTTAAAAGAGGGGAACTATGTACTCACTTGGGATTGCGCAAGTGTCCTTGAATCAATGGAATAAACGAAGCTATGTCAGTGTGTCGAGACTTTAATCGGAGGATTCAGATAGAATGAAGTATTACATACCAAACGAGTGTTGGAACTCGTATGATATGGTTTAATAAGCTTAACATTCTGATTTGAAAAGGATCATAAGTACCTTCGACCCGTTATGACTCGTTGTGGTGCTATACGCTACTTTAACGGGTCATTAACGTAATTATATGTTCGCCTGGTTAAATATGTCCTATGATGAGTATTATATGCCAAAACATGTTTGATTATGTTATAACATCAGTTTAGATGTCAAAACTTTGGTTACATATGCTTAAAACCAATTTATGCGCAAAAAGGGCGTTTTGGTCATTTTAAAAGAACATAATAGTGACTCATCATATAACCAACCAAACTTTATGACCATAAGGTATAACCTTAGAGGGTTATTCCCTATACAACTATGGTCCTAAAAATGCACTTGTTCGAATCCTAAGATCGACAAAACGGGTCGGATTCGAAAGTCAAAGCGGTGGTCAAACCGCTTGACTTACGACCCAAATAAAAGTACTAAACTAGAAGTGACGAGTTAGACATGTTGAAACATGTCTATCTATAAAACTGATTTTTTGTCAAAACTTTTAAGTTTTAGTACCTGAAAATGGTTTCGTCGTAAAATGCACTTATGCGCATCTTTGACTTTTAATAAATAAAACTTTAACTCGTCACTTCGCCTAGTAAACGTGATAATCAGAAGGTGCAATCGCAAGGGATTATAACCTTTCTGATTACGATCACGTTGCAAAGTTCAATTGAAATTTTATTTAACCAAGAATGGTCAAAACCGAAAGTCAACATAAAGTTAAACTATTTGACTTTGGCTCATAATTAGCCAAAATAATGAAATAAACTAAGGAAGAACGCTTACTTGTGTTCTAGGAATGATTAGAACTTCAGTAGGAGGCCTCTATAAGCAGAAGCAAGCTCGAATAGAAGAGAGAAAGAAGGAATGAAGGTTCAAGTTTGAATGTGCACTTTGATCATCTATTTATAGTGATCTTGGAGCTCCCAAATCATGACAAGTGTTAGCCAAGTTGTTTAGGAGTTGATTAGTGGCACCTAAGGTGTCACAAGGAGGAGGAAGGGTGGCAATTTCGGAGATAGGTGGCAAGAAATGGAGATAGGTGGCAGAACTTGGAGGCCAAGCAAAATTTCTGCTACTGGGCACCCCTTACGGACCGTAAGGCTTTTAGTCTTATGGTCCGTAAGATCTTTTGACGAAAAGTTTCTATTTTTGGCAGTTTTGGCCCCAAGACTTGTATTTAACTTGTTTGCCATTTTTAACCCGTCTAACTTGATTTTTAAGCTATATGAAGGGTATTAAGGCATATGAAACTTGGATTTTGCCTGAAAATGTCATGGATGTCGGTTTGTTCGGTTGTATGGTTACGCGTTTTGCAAATAAAGTATAAAACTTTATCGAACACGAAAATGACTGAAATTTTGCAACGATTGACATCTTTGCGTTCTTACCAATAAAATGCAAAATTTTATTGATTAAGAATGTCCGGGATTGTATAATGATTGATAAATATTCATTCTTGCAAATAAAACGTAAGATTTTATTAAATACGAAAATGTTCCGGAATCGTTCAATGACTAAAAATGTATAAATGTCACACGTCAAGCATATAAAAAACAAAATAGTCAAACATGGCCATAAGCCACATCGCATTAAGAAAGTAATCAGATAAAGCATATAGTCGTCGTAAAATTCTTCACGAGTCCTTAAAAGGTCCCTCCTTATCCTCATTATCTTTCTCGTCTCTCTTGGGTAAAACCCACACTATTCGTTCCACTAGTCTCTCGTATCTTAACATTGGGTCATGCTTCAGGGACCGAGTCCACTCATGCCACACAAACCTCGCTCTCTAGTCACTCCTCCTACGGGTATATTGACATGTTATGCCTCTAGCAACCACTACTAGCATTGGTGCGTTAGGTGCAACAGAAACCACAACCACCTCTAGTGCTAGTAACACCAGGATAACTTCCATGTCCACTCGTGGTTTCTACGTTGGGTACAAGTCCTCTAACAACCTCTAGACCTCCAGTCTCAGCTGCAGTAGCAACTGTAGCTCTGGCTCGACGAGCAGCCATCATCCTACAACACACCCAACGACCAATTGTCTTCTTAACCTTTTTTTCGTCGTGATCCTGTAAGACCCTAAGACATAAGCACCAAAAGAATGCCACGAAAATACGAACTTCAAAATTTCTTTCCCTATAAACATTATAACATACTTGTAAATCCTTTTAATTGACTCTTTTAAAATAAGTAGATTCTTCATCCTCATTTGAGAATATAATACGACAAATATTTATTAAACTACATGACCACACACTCTCGTACAGTCCATGACATGGCTCGATCTTCAACCGCTTTCACCCCATAATGATGATAATTTCGTGTAACCTGCAATCACCATAAACATCCATATCTTTAGTACTTGGTGACGTCATGCATAATCTAAGCATACGTAATTAAAATGCGACGTTGCATTCTTTCTACTTATGCTAATCCTCTCGGTTATCTATCTGATTACAATTGCACCCCAACATCAATCTTCATAAGCCAATAATAGTATACATTCACTTTCATTTCATTCTCAAGACAACATGGTTAGTAACCTTAATACTCAAATGCATTAAAGCCATGTATATGTATATACAAGCCCTATTCATTCATGTGTAACAAATCCCACTTCATACCATCATACCTCTCTATCCAAAGTCTTATGTACAAGTTACATGTAACAAAAGCAAATTTTCCAAAGTATCTTAAACTTTCAATCATTTCCGTGTTTTATAAAATTCGATATTTTATTTATGGATTTTGTAATCGTACGATCAAGCAAGACAATATCCAAAACATTTCCGGAACAAAATCTAAGTCATACATGCCTTGATACCCTTCATGTAGCTTAAATAATAAGTTAGAAGGGTTAAAAATGTCAAAATGCTGATAATACAAGTCCAGGGACCAAAACTATCTTAAAATGAAAAATTTTGCATCAGAGTGCCTTGCGGACCATAAGACTTAAGCGTTGCGGTCTGTAAGGGGTGCCCAGAAGCAAAATTTTTGCTTGATCACCATGAATGCCACCTTTCTTCATCTTTTGACACCTTGCACGAATTTTTGCCACCTCAATTTTGGTTAAGACACATGTTGGGACACTAATCAACATCTAAACACATTTGATGACACTTGGCATCACCTCCTTCATCTGCAATTAGTATAAATAGGTCCACGTTCTTGAGATTTCATTCACACCATTCATTCTTCACTTCTTAAAACCTCTCTTAGAGTTTCCTCTAGCCATTTGGAGCCTCCTCTTCTAAGTTCAAGCATTCTTCCTTTTTCTAGTAAGTCTTCTTTCATGTCTATTTCAATTTCGTAGTTAGTATTCACCCGAAAATCAAGCAAATTGAGTTTTTCTTTGACTTTCGGTTCCGACCATTCTTGTCAAGTCAAAGTTGAAATGGAACTTTGCTACACGATGTAATAATGAAGGTGTTAATCCTTGTGATTACACCCTCTAATTATGACATTTAGCAGGGGAAATAGCGAGTCATACTTTTACGAAATAAAAGGAAAAAAAACACAGAAATTTGTATTTTACTGTGAATGAACTTTTAAGTATTAAAACCATAAGTTTTGACAACAAATCAGTTTATATAACATTATAAGACATGTTTTATCATGTATAACTCGTCATTTCTAGTTTAGTAGTCAAAAGTCAAGCAGTTTGACTTCTCTTTTGAGTTTCAAATATGACCCGTTTGATCAACCTTAGGACCCAATCAAGTCCAACAATATGACCATAGTGATATAGGGAATAATTCTCTGAGGTTGTACCTTGTGGTCATCTCGTTTGATGGGTTAAATGACGATTCAACTATATACACTGTTTTAAAAACCGGTTTAAACCGGCCCGTTGAACCGGTTAAACCGGATGCCGGATGCTTGGCCGACATGAATCATACCGGTAAACTAAGGAAATAGCAAAGAAGTTGTATCGTCGGTAAATTAGGTTATAACGGTTTAAACCGGTAAACCAGTACTGGTTAATACCAGGCTAAAGGTCAAAATTTTGAACTTTTAATTCTTAGGTGCCTAAAAATGTGGATTATTTACCTTCTTAGTTAAAGTGTAAAACTTAGCGCCCACAATTGACAATCCATATTGATCAAACTTCTTACTCACTCAAAGATAGAAAATCATTAGGTTGTTCAAATTAAGTTCTTCAACTGATCATCCAGGTTTACCTTCTTTTGACTTTTGCTCAATCATTCATGTTGTTATAACGTTTGCTAATTGCTATATAATTGATATTTAATCATGAACTTTTGGATAAGTTTTTGATTATGGATTAACTTTTGGAATATTTTTTTCTTATGGAATGATGTAGTTTTGGATTAGTTTTGAGTTGAAATGATATTTTGTGGATTTTTAGAGTTTTTAGTCAACACGTAGAACCGTCCGGTACAACCCGGTTCAATCGGTTAAACCATTTCTGAGTCTAACCCGGTACGATTAAAATACCGGTTTTGAAAACATTGACTATATATATTTTAAAATGTCAAAATCCCTTTTGCATAAAATGAATTTAAAACTCATATGATCTATCTTCTTACTTCAAGACTGATCATATAACATCATAAAACTTGTTTTGACATGTCGGACTCGTCATAAGACCGATTCGACCATCCCGACCCGTGTTTGCGTATATGACTAGTTAATTAGCGTAAACTAGTCGTAACTAGTCAAAACACTTCAAACACTTTCCAATTAGAATGTTAGGTTTAACCAACCACGTTACATGTGATCCCTTGATCATATGGTTATAAACCACATTCTATTCACTCTTCCGTCAAAACCCGTAATTTACGCATTTAATAAACTTTCAACGAAAACTTCTTGTTTTATACAAATTTTGTGTTGTTACTTTAACCAAGCGAAACTTGGACAAAACTTTACCAAAGCCTACGTCTTTGGGTCATGTCCGTGTCATGTAATAGGGAGTTAATGTAAGATTTCATGTTTTGTAACTTTACCTTCGTACGAAGAGAGAGTTCACTTTGTACGAAGTCAAGTATGTTGCACTTCGTACGAAGAGAACTCAGATCTTATGAAGTGGAGAATCTCCTCGCACAAAGTGGGAAGTCTATAAATAGTAGTTCTAGGGTCTAGAGTCTATATCGTTTTGCTGACAGATAAGGCGAAGCCTTGTCAAAATAGTTTTAGGATCTTTTACATGTTGAACAATCAATGAAACGTTGATATTAAACAGTAATCTTGACATTGTCACTACTCTAAAATGGATTCCGCACATTTAAGACTAGGTTAACCACCGTGGTTTGCTTCTTGCATTGCCACGTTACTAATCGCGTGCCAAAAAACTGGCAACCGACAGTTGTAGATTTAGCATTTAATTTGCAGCATCCGAAATCAGAGTCGAAGTATCCAGCGAGATTAAAGTCATTGGAACGTGGATACCATAAGTCGGTACTTGGGCAACTTTTCAGATATCAAAGAATTCTCTTGACGATCAACATATGCGACACTCTGGGACTTGACTGATATCGGGCGCATAGGCATGTCAGATACATGATATCCGACCTTGAAGTTGTTAGGTACATTAATGATTTGATCATTGAGTGTTATACTGTTTCATAGATTTTCACTCCTTAAATCTGGATTGATGCCATGATTTAGAGCTAATAGGGTAGATACTGGTGATGATTCCGACATCTTGAATTTCTCCAACACGTCGTTCACATACTTCATCTGATGTATGAAGATGCCATCAAGCAACTGATCGACCTGAAATCCCAAGAAGAACTTCATCTATCCCATTGAACTCATCTCAAATTTCTTTTCATGACTCTTTCGAAGTCTTTACACAGCACCTCATTTATCGAACAAAAAATTATGGCATCCACATAAATTTGTAAAAATTATGAGATGTCCATCTGCTTCACGTGTAAAGAGGGTACTATCTACTGTTCCTCTAGTAAAACCATTTTTAAGAAGGTGTTGAGAAAGCATCTCGTACCAGGCTCTCGGGGCCTAGTGTAAACCGTATAACGCCTTACCCAGTAGGTAAACATTTTCTTTGTGTATCGGATCGACAAAGTCCGCTGGTTGGCCGGCGTACACCTCCTCTTTTACCTTTCCGTATAGGAATGCGAACTTCACATCCAATTGGTACACCTTGAAACCTTTCCTTGACGCAAATGCCAGGAAAATGCGGATGGCTTCCAATCTCGCCACGGGAGCATAAACCTTAATGTAGTCTATTCCCTCTTGCTGATGAAAACCTTGAACTACCAGTCGAGCTTTATTTCAAATAGTAACTCCTCTGTTATCTCGCTTACACTTAAAGACCCACTTTGTATTAATCTTCTTGTGGTCATCTAGGAGATCAACAAGTTTCCAAACTCCAAGTTTTCAAACTGTAGCAGCGCCTTCTGCATTGCGTTCGCCCAACTTTCTTCTATAAGAGCTTCCTTGTACGTTTTAGGCTCAATCTGCGAAATAAAACAACTATATGAGATAGTATCTTGTACAGGTTCTATCTTGGTATAAAAACAACTAAGATCCTTATTGATCTGATTTCGCGTTTGACACCAGTCTGTAACTCTCCAATGATATTTTCTGATGGGTGGTAAGACAACGTCCTCGGCATAACTTCGTTCGGAACGGTCATTTCGTGTTCCAGATTAGTGATGTTTTGATCAGCAGCTTGATTGCTTGTGGATGCTTCATTCTGAGCACTGGTTCCCTCAGCTTGATTGTTGAGTAAACTTTTAATATGAGTTCTCCATCATCGGAAATAGATCCATCATCATCATATGTTGGTTGAGCATTAGAATCAGAATCATCACTTTGATCGAATCTGGGCGCGGATTCATTCATCTCTTGATTAGCTGTGGGATCACTTGTTCCAGCAGTCTGAGATTCTGGATGTACAGTACTAGGACAACTAAACACATAGAAATACGATATCACTCTATCCGTGACTGCTACAAGAAAAAGTTGATTCGTATAGAAAAGATCCACAATGATGAACAGGAAGCAGACTTTTACACTAAACCTTTTCACAAAGCAAAATTTAAATATCTTTTGAAACTAAACGGGTTAAAAGATCTGACATCAGGGGGGACACAGAGGTTGAATTCGAGATAGATGATGATTTGATGTGATCCTCATCGGTTTGTCAAGTTTTTAGTTTTTCAAAATTTCTTTCTTTAAAAACAAAAATACAAAAATATATTTTTGATTTTAGGGGGAGAAATATGTTGTGAAAAATACAAAAATATTTAAAAATTTGAAAATGTACAAAAACATGAAAAAGACAAAAAGATTTTTCGTGTAAAAAGAGGAAATGATAGTACATCAGTGGGCTATCACAGTATGCTAAAGAAATGTAGTGTCAAAATGTTTAAACGGGTCTCACTGATGATGTGCCAGTAGAATTCGCACATTCACTTTATTGTCTCTGTGGTATAAACATAAAGAAAAACTTCTAATTAGTGGGTTAACATCTCTTAGATATATGGTCTTAGTACTCCGAAATTTCGTTGAGAGATTGTCGGATTCTGAGATACTAGGTCTTTATAGATAATTAATATCTGGGGTATTATACAAGTTCTTCTGATTTCGCGCTAGCAATGGCCTAGAGCTTGTAGAATATGTTTTCTTTTAAACCCTAAAACTGCATCAAATTGAAAGTATCGAAAGATCTAACAACTCCCGTCAAAAGATTCCAAAATTTGGAACACCACTTTTAAGTCGAGCCTTCATCTCTTTGTCTGTACGATGGTACTAACCTGAGCTCTTAAGGTCTCACACAACCCAGATATAGATATCAATTAGATATTTTCACGTGTAAGATGAAATCTAACACTAACGCCCTATTACATGACACGAACATGTCCCAAAGACGTAGGCGATAAACAAAGTGCATCAACAAACTCCCCCTTGGATATTGCCACAGTCTTGGTCAGTCTTCAATCTTCAATAACTTCATAACATTAAACTTTATCTTCCAAAAAAACTCTTCCTCTGCTTCCGACGCTCTTCTCTTGGAATAGGCGTTTGGTTAGTCGGTGGAGCTCACTTCAAGAATTGAAACCTTCTAATAGCAACTTTCTTCATGTTATCAAGAACACGTTCTTCTTTTCGCATCTGCTTTCGAAACTCTACTCTGTGCAACTCACGCCATTTCGGCTTCCACATCTTTCCCGAGTTTATACAATGTGCATAATAAACATTTACCACACCCTGGTACTGCATTGCCTGAACTTTCTCTTTAGCTTCATAACAGATTTTGTTGTAAAACAAGCATTCGATATCCTTCTCCGACAAATTAACTAACCACATCGGGTATAGTATCCTGATCGCTCTCCAAATTCCTTCAGACTTTAGAAACTGCTTCACTCGTTTCTATATCGTACTGCCACCATTTAAAGATTTTGTTGAAATCTTGTTCAATCTTCATCACCGGCATATTTTTCATTGCATGTGGCCGCTTCACAATTCATATTTTTCTCTTTTGTGATAGGATCAATCTTGATAATATTCTTTGGAATATGCGGCTTCCAGTTGAGAAATCCGTGTGCAGCTTCAAATTTTATTAACTTCCACAGTCTTTGATCATTGAACTTCATCTGATAATTGATAGACTTCGTTTGAACTTTCTTCGACTACTTCTGGTTCGGGTTCTTCAAAGACCTCTGCTAACAAAGCAAGGCTTTTTTCTTTGAAATGTAATCGTTCCAATTAAACCATTCATCTTCTTGAGTCACCACAAGAGCTTTATCCTTGGATTTTGCCGAACCATCCTCAATAGCAACAAGATTTGTTGAACTTTGAGGTGGAGAAGTCTTGTGATAAATGGCTTTCTTATAGTAATCATCACCAAATGGGTTATGATTACCCTAGACTTCTCAGTTCGGGCACTCTCGTTTGAAATGACCATTCTCATGGCATTTAAAGCAGATGAATTTTAATTTGTCAAACCCTAGCTTACCATCCGGACCTCCCAAACTATTTCTTCCCGTCGTCTCCATAAACCGCTGAGCTCTGCGAACAATGCTGGCCATACACCATTTTATGTCTATGAGCTCCAGTTCTTCTGGGTGGACCTTGTCGTAATCCTGCTTTGTCATGTTAGGATTACCAATCTTCCCGGCTACTAGGCTCTTGTATGATTCTAGAACAGATGCAAGTAGAGCCATGTGCTATTATGTCTTGTTCTCATAAAGTCTTGAGCATTTAGTTCACCACGATATTGCACTGAAGAATTCTTTGGTTTGAGTTGGACTGGTTGTTCTGGCTACTGTTATAATTATTCGAGCTCTAAGACGATGGAGGTGTCTTTGAAGCATTAGGATCACAGCTTGGGAATAGGGAAAACCCGTTGCCACTTCTTGAGTAATTTGAAGAAGTATTTGACGAATTATCTGCACTAAAGGCCGTCTGGATTTTTGGGCTTTGTATATTGGCAGTCACACTTCCTTAGTAGTACAAGTTTACATCTTGTTAAGCATATGCGCTTCTTGACTTAGCCTACTCTTTCAATGATTTCATTCAAATAATCAATGTTTACAATCGGGAACATAATCTGACAAAGCTTCGCTGTCAGTTCAGCAAAATCTACAAAACACTAAGTCCTCACAGCTATTTATACTACATTAGACACCTTCGTGCAGACTAGTACTTCTGTACGGATGTAACTACATCAATGCGGACAAGCTCATCTGTGCGGATGTATTTCAAAACAATACAAACCAAAATATCTAATAGTTAAAAGCCCTATTACATGACATGACTCAATGACGTAGGCAGCAAACATTGTGTATCTACAAACTCCCCCTTGGATGTTGATGCAGTCTCGATTGGTCTTCAAAATCTTCAAAAACTTCTAACGCCCGAAAAAGTACTTCCTGGCCCTTTGTTTCTTTAATTCAAAATAAGACATTGGGGTTTCGTCAGTCTTCGGCGCCCACTTCATAAATTAATATTCTCTTGATAGATGCCTAATTTATGTTCACTTCAATCCTTTACTCTTTTCGAATTTCCTTCAAAAATTCCTTTCTTTCAATCTCTCTCCACTTCGTATTCCACATTTTCCCAAAATTAATATGGTAAGCATAGCAGATCTTGATGTCATTTTGGTACTGCATAGCTTGTATAATATCATGTACTTGATAATGAATCCTGTAAAAGTGCAGCTTCTCAACATCTCTTTGATAAATTCACCAACCATATAGGATCTAAAATCCTTATCGCCCTCTAGCAACCTTCAGTGTTTAGAACAATCACTGCTTCACCAGTCACACGATCATAATTCCACCATCTAAAATCATTATAGAAATCTTGTTAAAGCTTCATCTGTGGCATATGCTTCATAGCTCAAGGGTGTTTGATATTTAATGTCACTTTAGGTTGTAGTGTCACTGGATCAATCTCTGTTTTGGTTTTTGGATGATGTGGCTTCCATGTTGGAAAATCATGTCCAGCTTCATATCTAATGTACTTCCACAACTTTTGGTCCCCTGGTTTCATCTGATAATTGATCAATTTTGTCTTACACAACTCTTGCACGTCCCACCACAGCAGAATTTTGATATCTTTCAGATACTTGAAGTACTGGACTTGTGAGGATCTGCTTTTATCCAATAAGCTCAGGTCTAACTTGTTTAACCTAGTTTGGAATGCGTGGAATTGATTTTAGATTAGTAACAATATATCAAGATTACTTTTCAAATTTACTGTTTCAGTGATTGATAAACTTGTACAGTTCCAGAAACAATTTAACAGGGCTTCACCATATCGTTCGCCAAAACCAACTACAGACTCAATGACCACGTTCACCTATATATAGACTTACCTTCGTACGAACTAAAAAAATTTACCTCTGTATGATAAACTCTTATCTTCGTACGAACATGCATGCATGAAATCTTCAACTATAAATATCAAGACATTACCCTCCGTTCAAGTGAGACCCGTCCGCACAAGCAACAAGTTTCAAGATTTCATACGGATCAAGGTTTAGAATAGGTGATTTTGTAATGTAGACGTAGAAACTCTGTCCGGTTGTCACTTAATCGTAATAAAACGTTGTTATTTACGTTTTGTGTCCTAATTGCGCTTCATTTTACGGATTCCGCATGTAAAAACGTAGTTAAACGCATAACTTGTGTTCGTCTCAAACCGATCCTGAACTCACATGACTCCATATTCTCTCTTTATTCCCCAAACATTGAACTCTTGTAGCCCCAGCTTATAATATCCCCTAACGATACCTCTTGATTCTTTGTAAAGAACGCCAGTGGTCTTCTAAATTTTCTTTCTCCGAGCATGGTTTTAAACCAGTTCTTCCGAGCTTCTCTTAATTGATCTTTGCTAAGCCTTAGAGATTCACCGTCTTTTATTGTTTCTTCTATCTTTCTTTTCAACAATTCTTCGGTTTTTTTTATCAAACATCTCTGAATATGTTGGGAAGTCATCAGTATTTTCATGAGAATACTTTGGAAGTTCATTATCTGGATCATCCTCCATGACAACATTATTATAACTATCATCTTCTGGAATGTAGTTGAATACATAGTCATCAGGCTCTGTAATATCGATGCTGTTCAATTCTTCTTCAAAATTAAACTCAAGTGAGTTTTCATCTAAGCCACACATCTGTGCAATTTCTTCCTTCGTGTAATTATGCACATACTCATCCTCTTCAACATTGTGACAGAGGTGAATAACCATGTTATTTGCAGGAGCAGCCGTTAAAGGAACAACGTCTGTGAAAATTCCTGAAGTATCTTCATCATTCAAAGTATCATCATGCTCCCCCTTTCCATCAAATTCTTCTTGTTTCTCTGTATTGTTCATAAAATCTCTTGTTTTGTACCATCAAGATCATTAGACTCATTTTCTTTTTTCTCATACGCCACTAATGCAGTACCCCCTTGATTATTATCATCATCGTCATCACCCTTATCATCATTACTGTGATCTAACCCTTGGATATCTAACTCTTCGTCATCCTTTTTTTCTTCTTCCTCTTCATGTACTTTATTAACAAGAATGAACTTTGTAATATCAATCGCTTTAGTTTCTGTTTCAATAACATTTTCAGGAGACTTCTCTATTACCGACTCTAGTGACTTTTCTATCTCAGGCTCATGAGTTATTTCAGGAATAACATCAACTTTTCGGTTTCCTTTATCAGTCTCTACAACCTCTGGTTCTGCTACAACTTTTCTTGCCCTTTCAGCAGCTTTAGCCTCTGCCTCCTCTATCTCGATCTTATTGAATCCATCTTCTATATAAAAACCCAACCTTCTCTCTAACACCTTATACAACATTTCCAGTTTCTTGTCTTCCAGTATTTTATCAGCTTCTAAATAACTAGATCTCTTCTGTAGTCGTTCATTCTCAGACACAAGACTGGCTATTACTGCTTCCATCTGTTCATGTTCACATTCAAGATGCTTGATCTTAGCTTCCATCTGCTTGATCTTTTAATCATTAGGATCATTCAGGAAATCAAAATTTATTGTGTCAATGTTTGGAAATTGTTGATCATCAAATAGATTAAAAGTAGAAGCTCCAGCTTGTTGGCATGATTGTGATCTTGACTGTGATTGAGGACGAGATTGAGGTTGTGGTGAGATCGGTTGAATAGGAGTTGTAGGTTTTCACTGTGTTCTAATCGGAATTACATGTTGTACTTCAACATCAGGTGCACTCTTTGATGTAACTACAGGTTCAACTCTTGTAGTTGTTGTTTCAATCACAGGCTCTCAAGTCACTTTTCTAACCTTTTTAGTCATCCGTGACCCAGTCTTTTTCACACTTGATCCAACTTTGCTCTTTTGTCTTTTTTTTTTTGTTTTCTTGATTATTTCTGGATCAAAGGGCATATAGGTGTCATCATCACTACCCTGATAACGCCATTTCTTTGATTTAGAAACCCTTTTCTCAACCCTAGCTCGAGGATCATGAGACTTATGATATTTCTTCACATTAAAAACTTCTATCTCTTTGCTCTCTATCTCATCATCACCTTCACCACCTGATTCACCTTGAAACACTTCTTGTTCTATATCATGTGCCATCTTAGCAGTGATCTTCTTAGTTATGTCTTTATCAGAAGTAGCAGAGATAATTCTATATTTACATCATCCTCATTGCTTTCATCTCTTAGCATTGTCATTGTAACTCGTTACGTGTTGTTGGCTACTTTGCTTTACTTTTCTTTGAATCTTTATTTACTCATTTTCTATTTGAGTCCTTCTAACTTTTTCTGTTCATCGTTAGAATTACTACCACCCATTCTTCATCTATCCTCTGACGGAGCCACATAATCTTTATCTTTCAAGAATTCGGACAACCTCTTAAACTTTGGAACATCTTTCTCGAGTTGAGTCTTGTATTATTGAATTCGATCTAATGACAGATTAGTCATATGTTCCAACGGCAGCAGATCAGAATCATTCTTAGCAAGATTCGGTATAAGATCATCCAATAACATCTGCACGAATGTAGGATACATCAACCATCTTTCTGGTACCAAGTTCCCTTTAATCTATTCAAAGATCAGCTTCGAAAATACATATGGAAGGTTCAGCGTAAGAGCAATAATCATACACATGAGATAATCCACAGCAACATCATAACCTCCCTTCCTATGCCCCAGCGTGTGAATTACTGAATGCATTAAAAAAACTTACATGGCCTGGAAATATTTGCTTTAGCAAAGTTAGCCTCATTCACATGCCATGTATATCCCATCCGGTAGAAGCATCCTTTCACCATTCTTTCAGAGTATCCAGTTGAATCACTTGCTTTATCTCCAAATTCCAAAACCCTCCTAATAAGCTCCTCAGTAATAATGACCTTTTGTCTTCATTATTGACCATAGCAAAATAATGAATACCCAGTGGATCTGCAACAAATTTGGCGTGCTTCCAAATCTCTCGACATGTGATTTATAAGCTTCATGTTGATCTGCACCGCTTTCTTTATTCTTGCTGGATCAAA
Organism: Scalesia atractyloides; assembly: GCA_947069175.1. Taxonomy (NCBI): domain Eukaryota; kingdom Viridiplantae; phylum Streptophyta; class Magnoliopsida; order Asterales; family Asteraceae; genus Scalesia; species Scalesia atractyloides. Next base: position 40,436,935 of record CAMTDV010000030.1, read on the forward strand.
GAATTCCTGTATTGGCTTAAATGGAATCATTTTTGGTAGAGTTTCATCAAGCACACAACAGATGTTGTGCTTGGCATCAAAGTTCGTCGCTTTCTCCTACACAAATAATGCAAACAAAAACTTAGATAAATTTTAACAATTGACCAAATTTGGTGCGAATGTAAATTTGGGACGTATGTGACAAATTTTAAACAAACACTAATTTGGAACACACGTCTTACTTTCATGCGAAGGTAAAAACCTTTTGATGCAAATGATTTACTTCCATGCAGATGTATTGCATCCGTACGGACATATACCCTCCATTCCAGTCGGTTTAAATCGAATTTTTCAATCTTGTTAATTTTAACATGTTAAGATCAAACTGTTGGTTCTAATAACACCTGAACATGCCGATTAACATAAATTTGGGTTCCATTTTAAGATTTATCCATTCTGTTAGGATCTGAGTTTTATTGTTGTGAAAGGTTAAGATGAAAATCAATGTAAGAAGATAAAACAAAGAAGAAATATGTAGCGGAATAGTAAACTTTTGAATCACAACAATGAAGATATTGCTTTCCTCAACATGCTTTTATAAATCATAAAATTTACGTATGCATGAAGAATTTCAATTCCCCCTCATCACTTCTTATTTTTTCGTACAAAAATGTCAAGAAGGAAAGTGATAAATCGAACAGTACAAACACTGTTCTATTTATAGTACAAACGAAACATCTGAAGCATCTAAGCTGACGTCACCTAGACAACAACATTTAACAGTCTAACACACTCCTAACATCAGCTAGAGCTAAGTACTGTTACATTAATATTACAAATAAACTCTGTTGGTATCATCCGTTTAAAATCCTCTGTTATGCTTTAACCTCTTTGGTCTTTGGCAGACCTTTGGCTTCAAGCAGAGCTTATCTTCAACAATTCTTATAAACAGACCTTGGCTTTGAGCAGAGTTTAGATTAGCAGATGTTCAGTCTTTGCCATTGGGAGGAGCAGATCTTCAAAGCATTGTTATTTGAGATCAGATGTTATAGACTATTTTGGCTTTCCAATCATCTATTCTTTTGTGGGTCCACTAGATCCAACGATCTTCCCCTACAACAAATGACGCCAAAACTCTTATTTATTTCTTATCAGCATTTCCCTGATTTGGATTTGAATTGTAATTCAAAGTTCATGGAAAGCGTGTCTTCAAAATCCCTTTCAAGTTCAAGATTCAACAGATCTTGGAGGTCACCTGCATCCTGTGATATCCCGGGTTTTTCGGATAACTTACACGTGACACTGGTCGAATAATGTATATGCTAAGTATTAAACATGCACGAGTTAAATGGATACGTGTTGTGTGTTGTGTGATTATTTTAGTTATAGAGTAAGTAGGGTAGATATGTACATGAACTAAACCGAACCGCGACACGAACCAGCTTTGATTCATTGAGACTCTAGGAGTTAGCAAAGTTTTAAACTTTAGCTCAAGTCTTCGGCCGAGAACAAGGATCAAACTCAAACCGAGAGCAAACCTAAAACTATGTCGGCCAAGATCAAACCCAAACCAACCCGCCCAAGTCCCTTGCGGCCGTGTGCAAACCCAAACCGCAACCCTATCTCTTTGCGCCTATATATATCATCCATTGCATGCCTTCATTCACATACACAAAAACCCTAGACAAAAACTGCCGTCGGCAGCCCCTTCCTCCTTCCAACCGATCGAGACCAACTCCATTGTGCACCTTTTCAATTGCAAACAAACAGCCCTACACTTCCTCTCGGTCGCAGCAGTAGCAGTCATCGCCATCATCATCATCTCCTGGTCGCATGCAGCCGATTGTTCACCTTTAGTCGATCAACAAAACAGCCCACTCTCGGTCGCGACCTTCCTGGAACAGCAGGATACTCCTTGTCCAAGTCCCGACTTGTCTACCTAGTTATTTCAAGGTTAGGGTTATCTTTGATTACGAGATCATGTTCGGATATATATATGCTTGAATGATTAATTGATTAGTTTGCTTCGGATTTTATATGTTGAAGGTAATCGGCTGTTTTGATTGTTATTCATGCGCATGATTGTTTCCGGAAATCATAAGTTGCAAGTATGTTTTGTTTGTAAGAACGAGAAGTTAGGCTAGCCGATTTGTTAATGATGTCTACATTGGATGATTGCATTGTTTCGGATTGTTTATACTAGATTGAATGTTGTTTGAAAGCTGAATGTATAGGCTGCGATTTGGTTATAAAGACTAAAGTTATTGAGTAGGGTTTGCATGGATAGGTTGTTAGTATTAATCTATGATTAGAAATCAATTCTAGATCGCCTAGGTTAATCGCATGAACGGGTTATACGAGTTTATGATAAAGATATGCTGAAAACAGTCTGCTGAATAATAGTTACAGCCGACTTCATCTGGCTGTAACTCGGTCGTTAGTTGTCGGAAAACGGATATTCTGATGTCTAGAACGTAGAGAATTGAATAAGGAATCTAATGGCGCTAGATTCATAATTTTCTGAAGTCGTTTGATATTTTTAAAGGGCCAAATAAGTTCAGTATCTAAAACTGTGAAAATCCTGAAATATTGTTAGTTGTTTATCAAGTTGGATTTTAAAATCAGTAGGGAGTTGAGTCATGATTTTTGTACAGCAACTAGGTATGGAAATTTCCGGGCAACTCCAACTGGAATTTTGTTAATTGGACGATCAATGATTTTTAAATAAATTCTTCCGTGGACTGCAGTCAGAAAGCGGTAAATCTGACTGCAGCCTAGCATACTAATTATTATGGTTAATTGGTAAAGATCTAGGACTTGGAAAATTTATATAAATTCCTATGGTATAAATGTCACCTACTGTAAAAATATGGGAATTTTTGGAATGTTAGAACTATTTTATAAAAATCCTAGAAAACAGCTGAATTATGAGTGCTAAGCTGAAATTTGAGAACTTGTGATTGTGTGCACCAACTTGTGGCATGAATTGACTTATGGTTATGATAAATTGTTTGATTACTATGATCACATGAGAATACTTGCATGCATGTTTGAGTGTTAGATATGTTGTTTGTGTGTATCACTTTGTGAGTAAATTGCGTGTGGAATTTGTATTGGTGTGTTCACACACTGACGTGGAATTAATTGGTTTGTTAGGACGCAACTAGCGGTCCCATCTCTTATAACTTCTATTGCTACACTAACCGAGCAACAAAAGGTGAGTTTACGGCCCCTAACTTTATCCGGTTTTTAAATAACAGGGGAGAAACATGTATACACTCTCAAACTCAATCTCTTTACGTTATACGAATTTAACGTCACATAACTATACGGTAACTAAGTTAATGTTAATGTAATGTTATGGTCCCTAAGCAGCTTTATCACTTAAGTCCTCGACAATCTCCTCGGATCGTTAGTATTTGGGTTAAATAGCGGGGAATTATAAGTAGTACTACTGGGTCTGACGAGCCCCATCCGAGCTAGTCGCGCTAGCCGACCGGGTATGGTCAACGGATGAATAATTGGCCTAACATCGCCATGGTCATGTGATAGGCCTGGCAAAACGGAGGCACAACTGTCAGCTTCGATCGCGAACTCTTACGTGACATGACTTTAGGCTAGCTACCTATATATATTAACATTGAACTTAATTACGAATCAACTTAATATTCCTGGTATGGAATATTGGAAACAACTTAATATTCCTGGTATGGAATATTGGAAACAACAACTTAATATTCCTGGTATGGAATATTGGAAACAACTTAATATTCCTGGTTTGGAATATTGGAAGCAACAACTTATTATTCCGGGTTGGAATAATGGAACCAATACGTTATCTCGGGTTAGGGATAACGGGAGAAAACAAACTATAACCGAACAAACGAATTTATGAAAACCTGTGAACTCACTCATCTTTAATGTTGACACTTGTTTCTTTACATGTTTCTCAGGACGCTAGGAGCTCTAGGTGCACGCACATGCATTGAACAAGACATCTTTTATCGAGTCTTATTTATTAATATTGTTTTGGGGATTTTTCATTTGTTTTGGCGTTTGTGTTGGCGCCGCTTCACCACTTATTTATGCTTCCGCTCAAACTTTAAAAACTGATGCTTCTGCTAAATATTGGTAACATAAAATCTATAACAAGTGATTTTGGAAAACGTATTATCAAATCATATACAGTCGTTCGAGGTACTAGTGTTTCAGATTCTGGTTTGTTCACACGCCTCGCGGTAAAACTCCGCAAGTGGAAATTGAGGGTGTGACACATCCAGACCATATGCATCCTCCATTCTTATCCTTTGAACTTCACCATCTGATCTGAGCATGTCACACCCCTATTTCCACGTGTACCCGGTGGGTCCGGTTGGGGAATATCATGACTTAGTTGATAACATCATAACCAAACAAACACAACACATTGGAAGTCTTGGATTTAAATTACTATTACAAACCGAGTGTTTAGAGTCCGAATACAAATTACAAGGCTTGTAAAAAAAGATCCACATGCGGATCGAAATAAATATATACAAAATATTGTTCAGCAGACTTTAAACAACCTAGGACTTACAAAATCCTCTATTGTCACTATAGCGCACCTCTCGATCTATTGCGTGTTGCCACCTGTAACTTGATCTTTTGAAAATACGTCAGTTTTCACTGGTAAATACTAATAACCGAATCATTTTGAAAATATTTTCGAAAATGGTTTTAGGTGCATTTGGCACATTTTACAAATAACTTGGGATAGTTCAAAATGACCTTGTTTACAGTTTTACATGTTTGTCAATACATATAGGGTCCGGTGCAGGAACCGAATAACCTGATTAACCGACACGCCACTTAAATAATCCACCAATGGGATTCAATATTTTTATTAGCATTAGCATCTGTCAGGTGTATGCCTACACCCCGCGCTTAAGGTCGTGGCCATTAGTAACTTAAATGAGCCAAGGATATCCCAGACACGGTTGAATTAACCCCAAATGTTTAAGTTATCAAACAATACAGAATAAAACGGGTTATGAAGATTTAATAAATCATAATCCGATAACATGATCCCATACCCGACCAAGCAGTATTATTATACCGTATCCCAAGCCCGTATAGGGAAAATAAGTTAAAAGTATTTACCTGAGCTATTTCTTCAATAAATTACTAACTCAGCCGAACAATCAAAAGTAATCTTAGTTGACAGTCTACCGGGAGGCTTTTTGTCACACCCCGACCCGCAGCGGAATAAGAGTCGGGGCATAATTGGGTTATCACCAAAGCTCATGATATTTACTAATATATTTCATATTTATTAAAGTCAAAATTACATCCTCAATATTCCAAACATGTTCATACAAATACAAAAAAAGATAATCAACTAAACAATCCAAAGTCTAAACCAGTTTATTCTTCTAAGCCATCCTATGTGTTTCTTACTGCAGCTGGATCACCTGTATCATGTGTAAAATGGGGGTTTTTGGGTCAACATAAGTTGGCGAGTGAACCTTGTTAGAAAAACATTTATTATTGATCTCTTGTTATCTTTATCATGAAAAATTATGCAATATTCATATGTGAGCAAACGTAATTAAATCACACAATAACAATAACAACAACAAACAATAACATACAATAACAAACCAACTTGCATGAATATATAACATGAATGAAACTGTATATGTTGGCAACGTCACGTTCACGCTCATAATGTAATGGGGAACGGACGGCCTATGATAAATGTCTGTGCGATCAAGGCTCAATCAAACGGAGCCGATCGTATGTTGGCAACGCCTGGTTCACGCTCATAATGTAATGGGGAACAGCTCAACGCTCATAATGTAATGGGGAGCGGCGGCCTATGATAATGTATGTACTGAAAATGATAATTTAATCTAAACAACAACCACACAAAACAGTTGATACATGTTGAATACACATTTGTTCATGGATATGATGGATGCACAATGGTTTAAATATAATAAATGATAAGACACATGATACACCCCAAAAACGTGATTAAAACGGGGAATTTGTAGGGATTCACTCACATTGGGTGCGTTTGGTTGAAGATGATGAAATGCGCACGAGTTTAGAGGATTGATCGACGAGAATTAACTAACCTAAATAATAACGAAAGGTATGGTAAATGAGTGGATTTTATTAATAATTTTAATAGGATTTTTAGATATATTTTTGTGAGTTTAAGGCTATTTTCTATCTTTAAAAACATTATTTTTAAGTATTTTTAATTGATTTTTAAATTAAATAAATAAATAAAATTATAAAAAAATTGTTGACTTTTGCGTTGACCATTGACCGTTGACCGTGACTGTTGACTGTTTGACCGGTTCGCTAGTGTGCATGTGTGCGCCGGGTAAGGCTCGAACCCGAGACCTCCCGTACGCGTGCACGCAGCTCTACCAACTGAGCTACGTGTCTAACCCGAAATAATTCTGTTTTTAATTATATTTATATACTGTTTTAGTTTATTCAAATTCTTTTATTTTCAAAAAGGATTTTTAATCATCGAACCGGCGTGTGTAACAGGTCTCGAACCCGGGACCTGTGGGTTAGTGTTGCACACAGTCCACCGCTGGACTGTGTGTCTAACCTGGTTAATATACCGATTTTTATTATACTTAACATCTTCCTTAAATTAATCCGGTTCAGTTAAAAAGGAAAACATCTTTATTACAGAGCATACAATTGTGTCAAGGATCGAACTTGCGGCGTGTGATATATGTGTGCACACAGTCCACCGCTGGACTGTGTGTCTAACCCGAGTTATAATCCAAATTATATTAAACTTATATACAATCTAACTTCGTCTTCTTCGTTACAATATCACAGACAACGATTACCCTACTGTTTCTTGTTTAATTCGATTGACAAACATTCAAAAGATTAAAATGAAATGGCAGAGAAGATTTTGGAAGTAAACATACCAGAGAAATGATCTTTCTCAGAATTCCGGCGAAGTCGTCGGCTCTGTTTTTATGGACTTTGTCTGAACGGACCAATTAACAGTTTTGATTAGCTAGACGTAGAATCGAAGTACTGAACAAGAGTTATCAGAATGTTTAAAGGTTTATACCGTTTCATAGCGAGTTCTAGAAATTCTCAGAGATTTTCCGGCGAATGATGATTATCCGATATCGTCGCCTGGAACTGATTCTGATTGAAGGGTTTGAGTTAGAAAAAGCTTAACAACTGATATACGGTGAAAAAATTGAGAAACTTACTGTTTTAATGGAAGACAAGGTTTTCCGGCGAAAGTCCGGCAAGTTCAAAAAGCTTTTCCGACGAACTGAAAGTAGAGCGAAAGTGAAATTTGAGGTTCCGCGGATGATTCTGAGTCGCGAGAGGATGCTATTGTTGGAGTAATTCAGGAAATGAATATCTTCGGTTATGAAAACCGAACATCACCAGAATTCAAGTTAATTCAAGACTGAATTGATTAGGATCATCGGTGCATCGGTTATAATCTAGAATCTGCGATCACTCAAACGTTTTGGACGGTTGGAAGCCGATTACGGTTTCAGTTTGGCGCAACAGGTTGATTCATGGTTGTTCATAAGTTTTAATTGTTTCCTAGAACTCACAAAAACATCAAGTGGCGGAGTGGTTATATGTACGCGAGTTAAAGCTTTGACTCACTCGGCTGACCCGGGTTCGAATCCCGGCAGCCGGTTTTTTTTATTTAATTTATTTTCACTTTTTATTAATTATAGTTTTTAAATACTAATTTGTTTATTAATTATGCATCGTTTAAAACTAAAATAAACGTAAATACGCAACGAAACATTTATAACTTGATATTCGATTACAAACGAAGCGGGTTTGGAAAACCCGTTTTTTGACAAATGTTACAGTATCCCCTACTTTTAGAAATTTCGTCCCGAAATTTAAGTAGTAGTGGTAGTAGGAAAAAGTTGCGGGTATTTTTCGCGCATTGAGTCTTCACGTTCCCAAGTAAACTCAGGTCCCCGTTTCGACTCCCAGCGTACCCTAACAATTGGAATACGACTTCGCCTTAAACGTTTTTCTCCGAAGTCCATGATCTCTACTGGTCTTTCAATGAAATGCATAGATTCATCAATCTGAATATCTTCCAGAGGAATATGGAGGTTCTCATCGGCGAGGCACTTCTTCAAGTTTGATACGTGGAATGTGGGGTGAATTCTGTTGAGTTCTTCTGGTAGATCAAGATTGTATGCTACAGGTCCTACTCTTTCGAGTATCTTGAAAGGTCCTACGTAGCGTGGTGCTAGCTTGCCTTTCTGGCCAAAACGAACTACTCCCTTCCACGGTGATACTTTTAAAAGTACATGATCACCAATGTTAAACTCCAAAGGCTTTCGTCGTTTATCTGCATAACTCTTTTGACGACTTTGAGCCGCTAGAAGATTGTTTCGAATTTGATGGATCTTGTCTGTGGTTTCTTGAATCAATTCCGGACCGGTGATTGAGCTTCCCCAATTTCGTGCCAACATACTGGAGATCGGCACTTACGACCATATAAAGCTTCAAAAGGTGCCATGCCGATACTTGAATGATAGCTGTTGTTGTATGAAAATTCAACTAATGGTAGATGAGCGTCCCAATTTCCCTTGAAGTCTATGACACATGCTCGAAGCATATCTTCAAGAGTTTGAATGGTGCGTTCAGATTGTCCATCGGTTTGAGGATGATAAGCGGTACTGAGGTCTAATCGTGTACCCAAAGCGGCTTGTACGGCCTGCCCTGTTCGTGAAGTGAAACGACCATCACGATCTGAAATAATTCTTAACGGTACACCATGTCGGCTTACGATTTCGCTGATGTAGATACGAGCTAGCTTCTCGTTCTTAAAATCTTCGCGGATTGGAATAAAGTGAGCTGATTTTGTAAGACGATCAATGATTACCCATATACTGTCATACCCACCAGTAGTGCGAGGTAACCCGGTAATGAAGTCCATGGTTATGTTTTCCCACTTCCATACAGGTATTTCAGGTTGGACCAGAAGTCCTGAGGGTCTTTGATGTTCAGCTTTCACCTTGGAACATGTAAGGCACTTGGAAACAAAAACAACAATATCCTTTTTCATTCTAGGCCACCAGTAGGTGTATCGAAGGTCTTGATACATCTTGTCGGCTCCTGGGTGTATAGAGTATCGTGTTTTGTGTGCCTCATTCATAAGGAATTCACGAAGTTTGTTGTGGTCAGGAATCCATATGCGATCTAGATAGTACAGAATACCGTCAGATTTAGTTTCAATTTTAAGTTCAGCTCCACAGGACAGCTCCTTTCGTACGTCGTCTTCCGTTACTAAAACATGTTGGGCTTCTCGAACTTGATCTTTGATGTCGGTTATGATTTGCGAACATAGAAGACGAATGGAGTCCGCATAACCCTTTCGACTGAGTGCATCGGCCACCACATTTGCCTTGCCAGGGTGATACCGAATTTCACAGTCGTAGTCATTAAGAAGTTCGACCCATCTTCGTTGCCTCATGTTTAACTCCTTTTGGTTGAAGATATGTTGAAGACTCTTGTGGTCAGTGTATATTTCACACTTGGTACCGTAGAGATAATGTCTCCATATCTTAAGAGCGAACACAACGACTCCAAGTTCTAGGTCGTGGGTGGTGTAGTTCTTCTCATGAGTTTTGAGTTGTCTAGAAGCATAAGCTATCACCTTTCCTCTTTGCATGAGAACACAGCCTAGTCCTTGCCCTGACGCGTCGCAATAAACCACGAAGTCATCACAACCTTCAGGAAGTGTGAGGATAGGTGCATCACAGAGTTTTTGTTTCAGGGTCTGGAAGGCTTCTTCTTGTTTGGGTCCCCAAATGAAGGGTTTTCCTTTATGAGTTAAAGCCGTGAGTGGTACAGCAATGCGTGAGAAATTTGAAATGAAACGGCGATAATAACCAGCCAAACCAAGGAATGATCTTACTTCGGTTGGTGTACGTGGCGCTTGCCATTCTTGTACTGCTTTGATCTTTGAGGGGTCGACATGTATTCCCTTGTCATTGACGACATGTCCAAGGAATTGTACCTCTTTTAACCAGAATTCGCATTTGGAGAATTTGGCGTAGAGCTTTTCATTCTCTAAGAGTGTAAGGATGAGTCGAAGGTGCCGTTCATGATCAGACTTAGGCTTTGAGTAAATGAGGATGTCGTCGATGAAGACTATAACAAAGCGATCGAGATAGGGTTTGCAGACTCTGTTCATTAGATCCATGAAGACAGCTGGAGCGTTGGTTAAACCAAATGGCATGACCATGAATTCATAATGACCATAACGAGTTCAGAAGGCGGTCTTTGGGACGTCTTCTTCATGTACTCTGAGTTGATGATAACCAGAACGGAGGTTGATTTTTGAAAAACAGCTGGCGCCTTGAAGTTGGTCAAGAAGATCATCAATGCGAGGTAATGGATAGCGGTTCTTGACCGTTAACTTGTTGAGTTCTCTGTAGTCAATGCACATGCGAAACGTTCCATCTTTCTTCTTCACAAAAAGGACAGGTGCACCCCAAGGCGAGGAGCTAGGACGTATGAATCCTTTGTCAGTCAACTCTTGCAATTGACTGGCTAGATCTTGCATTTCTGAGGGGGCTAACCTATAAGGAGACTTTGCAACTGGTTGTAGCACCAGGTATAAGATCAATGCGGAATTCGACTTCTCTCACGGGGGGAAGTCCTGAGATGTCGTCAGGAAAAACTTGCGGAAAATCTTTTACTACTGGGATGTCTCCAAGTTTCTTCTCCATGGTTCCCTTTTTGACGACATGAGTTAGAAATGCGACATAATTCTTGCGGAGATAATTCCGAGCTTGAAGACAGGACATTAATCTGAGCCCTTTCGATGGGGTTTCTCCAAAGATTCGTAGAGTCTGACCGTTTGTAAGAGGAATGCGTATAAACTTTTCGCGGCATACAACTTCAGCCTGATGTTGGCTGAGCCAGTCCATACCAATTATAATGTCAAAGCTTACCAACTTCATAGGAATGAGGTCAACTGGAAAATCGTGATCGTTTAAGGTGAGAGTACAATTGCGTATAATAGAGGTTAATGATACCGGTTTTCCGTCAGCAACTTCTACTGTTATGGATTCCATGAGTTTATCACGAGTTTGGTTGAGGATGGGTTCAAATTTTAAGGACACAAAACTTTTATCCGCGCCAGTATCAAACAACATGGATGCATAACTACCATTGATAAGAAACGTACCGTTAACCACATTGCTGTCAGCTCTAGCCTGATTAGCGTTGATGTTGAAAGCTCTTCCTCTTGCAGGTGGAGGAGCTTGGTTAGCCTGATTCACCGGGTTTGCTTGGGCTTGAGCATGTATAATGTTCACCAAGCGTGGACAAGTGTTTCTAAAGTGGCTTGGGTCTCCACAATTGTAGCAAGCCCGCATAGGTTGCACCATGGGATAGTTGGGTTGGTAGTATGATTGGGCTAAATGTTGGGTAGGTGGTAGTAGTAGAGGTTGTTGGGCTTGACCCATTATTTGATGGTGGGTTTGGGTTGAGGGCTGGTGGCGGTTCGTCCGCTGAGGTATGCGACGAGTTTGAACAGTGTGACCTGCGCGACCACAGCCGGTGCAATGTTGGCAGGGATGATCAGGAAAGTGATGGTATTGGCAACAGTTGCATTTTGGGAATGGGCCAGAGTATGGCCTTTTATATGGTGCAGGTGAGGGGACAACTTGGGTAATGGGTGCAGCAGGGATAGGGAAATTGGTTTGTGTGACAGCGAAGTTTCTGGTGTTACGTTTCCTCTTGTTAGCAAACTTAGAGGAGGAGGTGGAATGGTTTGAAGTTTGGCCCTCAACGGGGGCTTTCTTTTTCTCCTCTTTAAATTTACCGTTGCGAATTCGATTCTCGGTCAGCTCAGTAGCTAGTTCCATAGCAGCTTCAAGTGTGGCTGGCGAAGTGCTGAGAACCGAATCTTGAATTTTCGAGGGAAGGCCTCGAATATAGTTCTCGACTAAGCGGTAAACTGGGGTGAACAAATTAGGGACCATTTGGTTCAACTCTAAGAACCTCTTATTGTAGGAAGTATGATCACCCTCCTTTTGCTTCAATGAATGAAATTCATCCTCTAACTTTTTAATCTCACTTCTAGGACAGAATCGTCTCGTCATGATTTCCCTTAACTCCTCCCACGTTAAGGCCATTGCATCTTCGATTCCTCTCTTATCCTTTTCAGTATTCCACCAGGTAAGAGCTACCCCAAATAGTCTCCCGGTTGCGTATCGTACCTTGCGATCCTCGGGACAATCTCAGTTGAGGAAGGTGTTCTCCATTTCCTCGAACCAGTGGAGAAGAGCAGTGACACCTTCGGTCCCTTCAAATTTCGGAGGATCGCAAGACTTGAAATGTTTATATGAGCACTTTTTGGTAAGAGGGTTGCCGATGTTCTGGTCTTCTTGCTGGGGAGGATTGGTGGGATTTGTGGCGAGATCTTGTTGTACTTGAACCACAATGTCAGGAAGCACCGCGGCCATTTGTTTTGCGATTTGAGTGGCCAAGCGTTCGTGTGACCTTCCTGATCTTCTACGCCCTCGTTGTTGCCTAGCCGACATCTACAGGAACATACATAAGAAGATTGTGAGTTTATGGAGTCTTTTTTTAGGTGTCATGTGTCTTAAAGAAAATAAAAATAACATAAATATCAATAATGCAACTACATCCATAGGATGTCTTGGGTTTGCTCATGTTGGGCCTCAAATGTCTCCCATACCTTCACCTGTATAGTCATGTGGGCCCCCATGACTATTGGCTTGGTAGGATTCACATTAGTATTGGCGGTTTAACACTCGCATCACCCGAATGAAAACCATGAAATATGTTTACGAGATGTATGGTCGGAATGTGTCCAGGTGTAGACACAATGACAACTCAAAGTGGGGTTAGCTCACACGACGTTTGGTATAGCATGCTTTGGCCTAATAGGTACTTCGTACTCTCATCGTTAGTCCCCAGGTAGGCAAACTGGTCCTTTATTTTGGATTTATACGAATGCCAAGCCTAGACAGGACGTTCCGACTACCGGTATTTGTACCCTTCCAGTTACTACATGCCCGTCACGAGAACTCACTTTGATGTGATTTGAAAATACCAAAAATCATTGCAAAAATAATCATGGAAATGATGTGGTGTGTGCTCTCATGGATATGATATGTTATGAGAATGTGATTCATGATAGGCATTATAATATAATATGTTATGAACATGTTTGCATAACATTGAATGTAATATTAAACATAAAACATATAAACATCATGAATTTTGCATGTAACACACAAAAATTTTAAAAATTCTAATCAACTATAGTATAGGCTCTAAGGGTCTAATAACCTATCCTATATCCCTATAGTCATGGCTCTGAAACCAATCTATCACACCCCGACCTGCAACGGAATAAGAGTCGGGGCATAATTGGGTTATCACCAAAGCTCATGATATTTACTAATATATTTCATATTTATTAAAGTCAAAATTACATCCTCAATATTCCAAACATGTTCATACAAATACAAAGAAAGATAATCAACTAAACAATCCAAAGTCTAAACCAGTTTATTCTTCTAAGCCATCCTATGTGTTTCTTGCTGCAGCTGGATCACCTGTATCATGTGTAAAATGGGGGTTTTTGGGTCAACATAAGTTGGCGAGTGAACCTTGTTAGAAAAACATTTATTATTGATCTCTTGTTATCTTTATCATGAAAAATTATGCAATATTCATATGTGAGCAAACGTAATTAAATCACACAATAACAATAACAACAACAAACAATAACATACAATAACAAACCAACTTGCATGAATATATAACATGAATGAAACTGTATATGTTGGCAACGTCACGTTCACGCTCATAATGTAATGGGGAACGGACGGCCTATGATAAATGTCTGTGCGATCAAGGCTCAATCAAACGGAGCCGATCGTATGTTGGCAACGCCTGGTTCACGCTCATAATGTAATGGGGAACAGCTCAACGCTCATAATGTAATGGGGAGCGGCAGCCTATGATAATGTATGTACTGAAAATGATAATTTAATCTAAACAACAACCACACAAAACAGTTGATACATGTTGAATACACATTTGTTCATGGATATGATGGATGCACAATGGTTTAAATATAATAAATGATAAGACACATGATACACCCCAAAAACGTGATTAAAACGGGGAATTTGTAGGGATTCACTCACATTGGGTGCGTTCGGTTGAAGATGATGAAATGCGCACGAGTTTAGAGGATTGATCGACGAGAATTAACTAACCTAAATAATAACGAAAGGTATGGTAAATGAGTGGATTTTATTAATAATTTTAATAGGATTTTTAGATATATTTTTGTGAGTTTAAGGCTATTTTCTATCTTTAAAAACATTATTTTTAAGTATTTTTAATTGATTTTTAAATTAAATAAATAAATAAAATTATAAAAAATTGTTGACTTTTGCATTGACCATTGACCGTTGACCGTGACTGTTGACTGTTTGACCGGTTCGCTAGTGTGCATGTGTGCGCCGGGTAAGGCTCGAACCCGAGACCTCCCGTACGCGTGCACGCAGCTCTACCAACTGAGCTACGTGTCTAACCCGAAATAATTCTGTTTTTAATTATATTTATATACTGTTTTAGTTTATTCAAATTCTTTTATTTTCAAAAAGGATTTTTAATCATCGAACCGGCGTGTGTAACAGGTCTTGAACCCGGGACCTGTGGGTTAGTGTTGCACACAGTCCACCGCTGGACTGTGTGTCTAACCTGGTTAATATACCGATGTTTATTATACTTAACATCTTCCTTGAATTAATCCGGTTCAGTTAAAAAGGAAAACATCTTTATTACAGAGCATACAATTGTGTCAAGGATCAAACTCGCGGCGTGTGATATATGTGTGCACACAGTCCACCGCTGGACTGTGTGTCTAACCCGAGTTATAATCCAAATTCTTCGTTACAATATCACAGACAACGATTACCCTGCTGTTTCTTGTTTAATTCGATTGACAAACATTCAAAAGATTAAAATGAAATGGCAGAGAAGATTTTGGAAGTAAACATACCAGAGAAATGATCTTTCTCAGAATTCCGGCGAAGTCGTCGGCTCTGTTTTTATGGACTTTGTCTGAACGGACCAATTAACAGTTTTGATTAGCTAGACGTAGAATCGAAGTACTGAACAAGAGTTATCAGAATGTTTAAAGGTTTATACCGTTTCACAGCGAGTTCTAGAAATTCTCAGAGATTTTCCGGCGAATGATGATTATCCGATATCGTCGCCTGGAACTGATTCTGATTGAAGGGTTTGAGTTAGCAAAAGCTTAACAACTGATAGACGGTGAAAAAATTGAGAAACTTACTGTTTTAATGGAAGACACGGTTTTCCGGCGAAAGTCCGGCGAGTTCAAAAAGCTTTTCCGACAAACTGAAAGTAGAGCGAAAGTGAAATTTGAGGTTCTGCGGATGATTCTGAGTCGCGAGAGGATGCTATTGTTGGAGTAATTCAGGAAATGAATATCTTCGGTTATGAAAACCGAACATCACCAGAATTCAAGTTAATTCAAGACTGAATTGATTAGGATCGTAGATGCATCGGTTATAATCTAGAATCCGCGATCACTCAAACGTTTTGGACGGTTGGAAGCTGATTACGGTTTCAGTTTGGCGCAACAGGTTGATTCATGGTTGTTCATAAGTTTTAATTGTTTCCTAGAACTCAAAAAAACATCAAGTGGCGGAGTGGTTATATGTACGCGAGTTAAAGCTTTGACTCACCCGGCTGACCCGGGTTCGAATCCCGGCAGCCGGTTTTTTTATTTAATTTATTTTCACTTTTTATTAATTATAGTTTTTAAATACTAATTTGTTTATTAATTATGCATCGTTTAAAATTAAAATAAATGTAAATACGCAACGAAACATTTATAACTTGATATTCGATTACAAACGAAGCGGGTTTGGAAAACCCGTTTTTTTTGACAAATGTTACACTTTTAGTCTGGAAATGATGGTGTTTATAACCAATCAGAATGCTAACGGGTCCTATCTACTTTGTAGAGTCGAACCGGGTAGCTTAAAGATAATAACGGTTCTAAACGCTAGATTAAGCGATGACCGGAATAGAATGTACTTTAAACCGGACAAGTATGTAGACTTGTTTAATACAGGTAAACATGTTACATTCTGGATTTTGAAAATAAAATGATGAGGTTAAACCCGTTTTGGTTAAATTATGTAAACTAGTTACGTAGGCTGAACCGTACGCATATAAGCGAAACCGGGTAACCGGGTGAGTCCTATACAAGTTCCATATGCCATTATACTTTAAAAATGTTGTAACATCAGTAAGTTATCAACATGTTGGTCCATTACGGTTTTAAAATCAATTTATGCCTTAAAAGGGCATTTTGGTCATTTTACAGCTTATAAAAAGGTCTCACGAGCAAACTGATGTAATGGTCATAAACTTAGTGTAAAAATAGTTTAATTATGATGTTATATCAATAGGATATCAACCTTATGTGTGGTGTTAAGTTTAAGACCAAACTATGTCCCGAAAGGGCATTTTGGTCATTTCACACATAACCTTGATAACTTATTTGGGAATCTGAGTTTAAATCATGTACCTACTGTAATTATCTACAAAATATGTTTTAAAGTCAGTAGGTATCAAGTTTCGGGTCATAGATACGGTCTTGAACCATACTATGCGACGAAACGACGATTAAGGCGCTAAATGACGATTTAATTGGCATTTGAGTGAAACTGATTTTATGAACAAGTTTGTATGATGAAAATATGTTTTATAATATAATAATCAGTAGGTAATATGTTTTGTTCTTTAAAAATGATAAAAATCCATTTTAGGTGCCGTAAGGGCAATATCGTCATTTAAGGAAAAAATACATGGACTTGTGTATAAATTCAGTTTATAATCTGAAAAGATATCCAAATAATCCTAATTATGATATTACATCAGTAGATAAAGAGTTTTGATGTCAAAATTATGTTTAAATCATTTTATACGCCAAAAGGGAGATTTGGTCACTTTAAAGCGTGAAATACGCATTTTTAATCAAGACTTGGTTTATGATCAGAATGTTGACCTTAAAATAAGTTAAATAAGTTGACATATCAGTTTATAAATCATAGGTATGCTCATTTGTATTTAAGACCTCATTTTTAAGCATGAAGGGCATTTTAGCAAAATTTGGCATAATTAACGGATACTTGCATATGAACTCGGATTGCTATGTGACCATGTAATATAACTCTAGAGAGTTATATTACAACCTAACATGGTCACAATACAACCTAATTTCAGTAACTAAAGTTGCTAATTAGGGTCAGAACCGAAAGTAAAAGTAAAAGTCAAACTTTGTGACTTTCGGTTGCGAACCGACCTTAGACCTGGACTTGACGAGCCGAACATGTTTACACATGTTCTAATAATTATTACCAAGTTGTTTAAGTGTTAAAACATATTTTATAACACCTACACTATCATATATGAATATTTTCAAATCTGACCCAGTTTGACTTTTTATTAATAACTTTGACCCGTCAATTGACCAAGCAATTGTGGTAATTAGGAGGTGCCCTTTTGAGGGATTAACACCTACCTAATTACGATCACGTAGCCATGTTCATTACGAACATTGGCTGGACCGTAAGCCAAAAGTCAAAGCGTTTTTACGTCAACGCTTTGACTTTGGCTTAAAGCCTAATAAAACTTAAAGGAAAGGGTTGGAACACTTACAAGTGATCCAAAGAAAATATTAGAACTCAGGGGAGGTCTCCTTAAGCCAGGAAACAACTCCAAGAGAGAGTAGAGAAGAAATGAGGTGAATGAGCAAGGAATGAATCTCAACATTGTGCTCTATTTATAGTTGAAGGACATGGATTTAGATCAATCCAAGTGTTGAGAGTTCACTTAGGATCACTCCAGGTGTAGTATGAGGTGTCCAATACTAGGCATGAGGCCATGGTTTCGTAATTCAGGAGCTGAAGTGGTTTGAGTGGTGGCCAAGGCTGCAAGCTGCAGCTGGCATGCAGAATTCTGCAAAATGCATGCTGTCACGCCACGCGAGGGAACAACATATCCCTGGCGCGACACGCGGGGGTGACCATTTCTCAAAATTTCCAATTTTGGTCCCTGGACTTCCCAAACTTCCATATTTTGACATAAAAGCATGGTTTATTCAATATGGCACCTGTTTGGCAATCTCGGGAGTATATCCGAACATCATTAAGCTCCAGGTTCATTAAAAGTCACTTAGAGGCATAGTTTAAGCATGTTGACACTTTTAGTCCTTCAACTATTCATTTGTCGTTCAGAGGTTATAAATTAACATAACGATGAATTTAGTTCCTCTTATCCAACATGTGGTAAACGAGGATCAGCAGGACACGTGTCAGTTTATTGTAGGACGGGTTTTTACGAGGTGTTACAGAGCAAGGTCAATTCGTGGGTGTTTGAGGATGACTTCCACTTTAGAATTTTTGAAAAAAGTTGGTTTTCTTGGGTGAAGAGTGTCAGGATCTAAGTTTAAATTACTTGTAGTTTTTGTTTCTAAGAATGAAAAATGGATTGAATTAGAAGGATATGCAGCGGAATTAATGAAAAACTTTTACTACAAGCAATTGGTCGTCTGTTTTCATCACCATCATGCTTTCAAGTTGGTAAACTTTGCATCTGATTCACAAACTCCCCCTTAGCCAATTACAATCATTTGATAGTAAGAAATGAAGAAGATAAAGTGCGAAATGATCTTTTTTAGGAAGACAAGGTTAACTATTACAACGATTACCTATTTATACTAACGATCAAACCACTGAGCATCTTTTGTGACGTCATGGTTGATAGTGGCTGCTAACAAAATGTAACTAACTAAAACACTGCTCTAATACTACTATCAGTGCATAGCACTGTTACATTGAATAAAGAAAAACTATGCTAAGCTCTGATCTCTATCCTCTGATCTTTATTCTTCTGTTAGACCTTTGCTTCTTGAACTTTTAGATGATAGGAACAGATGTTTAGGGAAAGCAATGTAAAGGTAGGTCAGAGGTTGTAACCTCTGATGGTTGAACCAAAGCTCGGATAATGTATTTGGCTTTGTTATCATCTGTTCCTTTGTTAGGGTTCGATCCTAACAATCTCCCCCTGGAACAAATGATTCCAAAACACTTGTTTATTCTTGGCTTTTATTCCTCAACAAGAGTTCTCTGATTTGGCCTTTAAATTGTAATTCAAAATTCAGAGAAACTTCATCATCATCATCCTTTTCAAGTGTCAGATCCAAAAGATCTTGAAGGTCTTCTGCATTTAGCTCATATGTAGCCTCCATGCTAATCTTGACAGCAGGACCATTAGACTTGAGCAGTGTCAATTCGTGGCAGCCTTTTTCGACTTTCCACTTTAGAATTTTTGGGTCTTCTCGCTTTCTAGGATGATTCTTATTGGTTGAGGTTTGATGAGCTTGTTATTGAACTATCTTTGTAAACTCAGCTCTGAGCTTTTCACTAGCTTCATCTGTGTGATAGTCAACCAGGTTTTTGATTCCCTCTTTGATGTGTTCAAACACTCTCTTGTCATCTTCATCTATCTTTTCTTGTCTTTTTAGTTGATTGAAGGCAAGGATGGAGGGGACAGATGATGAGATAGACTTTTTGGAGTGTTGAGCTTTATGAACATCATCTGATGGAGGGTAAATTGGTTTAGGAGGCATGCTTGGATCTTTCTTCCTCCTCTATTCTAGCATCTTATACGTATCAATCACCCTAGCTTCTCCCCACCTTATCACTTGATTTCTTGAACCATAGTGATTCTGTATCAATTCTTTTTTCATCATCTTAAGTTTTAAGGCTCTTTCAGGCATGTCTTTCTTATGTTTTTCCCAGTTAGGAGGAGTTGGCTTTTTGAGAGGGTCTTTTAACATTTCTTGCATTCTCTTAATCTCTTCTCTCAGCTCATCTATACTCCAATCCTTGAACTGTGCCTTTGTTGCCTTATATTGCTTGTTCTTCATGATGTGTTCAATGAGTTCACCTTTAAGAAACTGATCTTCCCTTTCTGACAGCTTGTTGCTCAGATCTTTGACAAGATTTTGCAATGCTCTGGCTTTGCCTAGCTGAAAAGACATGCTCGTTTGTATCTCTCTATCACTTTTACCAGCAGAGTCTCTTTTGGCTATATCCTATGCTTGTTTCAATTTGAGTTCCAAGTATTCATCAACATTTGCAGGTCTTGGATAACCATCAAGAGATAACATATTTCTTTTATCAGGGTCTTCTTCAGAATAAAAGCTTAGAATTTCTTCCCTGACTGCTGGTAAATCAAGAGGATATTTCTTTGCTGCAGGAATGACTGTAAAGGAATCAGTACTTGGATTTGAGGATGGAGGAAGCATTGATGTGGAGGTCAGTGGTTGTGATGATACAGGAGTAGGAGTCGGGAAAGATCTCTTCTTCATTTACAACTTTTGTTGTCCTTCTCCTTTTGAATTTTACTTCTGGTGATGATGGATGAGTTGGAATTCTGGTTGGTGTTGGTAAAGGTTGGGTGGATGTATTGAAAATGACCATGGCAGTGGATGGGTTTGCATCTGCTGCAACCCCTGCTGTGCCAACAGATGTTAGCACAACAATTGTTGTAACATCTGCTTTGGTGGAAATGGGTAAGGAAGTTGAAGAAGGTGTGCTTGATTTTTGGAAAGCAGAGGTTTTAATGGTTGGATTTTTAGCAGGCTCGGTTTTGGAAGGTGTGGATGTTGGTTGCCTTACTTGTTTAGCAGGTTTCCTCTTTGTTGAGGTACCAACCTCTTCCTTTTCTTTTTGTTGCTTAATCTTTTGCTCAACCAAGACCTTGCCATCAAGAAACACTTTTCTCTTCTGCTTCTCATTTTCCCTGGCCTAGATATCATCTGTTAGATCCTTTTTCTTTGAACCATCTGGCCTGGGTATATGCACTGTTGGCCTTGCCATCAGATCATCAATTTTAAGCTTCTTCTGCCCCAAGGTTTCTCCCCCTTTGGCATCATCCTCTGTGTTTACAAAAATTACTGTGGGTGGAGCAGTACCAGTGGTTTGGTGAAGATGAGCTTTTATAGCTTTAATTTAATGTCTACCCTGGTATCCATGAATCTTGCATCAACCATGTTTCTTACTTCCTGCATTTGATGTTTATGTTGTTGATCTGAGAAGTGCTTGTGTTGCTGAAACAGAGGGTCTAGGGCTTGTTGCAGATCAGCAGTGGTTAAGACAAAGGGTTGGCTCTTTATAGCTAACATATGCTGCATAAGATTTTTGATCTCACCAACAGAGGTTTCAAGTGTTGATACTCTCTCCGTCAAATCTTTGTATTTTGGTTCATCACCTAATTTTATAGGATCATCTGAACTCCTACCTAAGGTGGTAGTTGTATCTAGGGGATCATTAGCATGTGTTTTAACATCGGCTTCACCCTTTGATGCCCCTTGTTCTTGGTTTTGGGGACTTCCCACAACATCAGAGGTTACCTTGGTAGCCTCAGCAGTGGTTGCCTTCAACAGAGCCTTAGAAATGTAACCACTGTCCAAAGGAAAACTAGGTAGTTTTGCAATTGTAGTGGCTGCTCTAGTTGAACTATCACCAAGGGTTAATATAACCCAAGGGATGTAGCCTCTTCATTTGCTGATGGGCTAGCAAAGAATAGAGAATCAGACCCAACATCATGTTGAAGTATATTCTCAGTGATAGGTTGTTGAGAAGTGCTGGATAATGTCTAATCTAATTCTATTGCATTCAACAAGGGTATAAAAGTTTGTGGTATTGACTTTATTGGAGAGAGGATAGGTGCAGAAAGAGACATTGCCTTAGGAGAGGGGCTGTGGAAGATAGAACCAAGTGGTCCTAGAGCTTCATAATTTGGTGTCCCTGTGTTTACAACCTGATCCTTTTGTGAGGATGTAGGAGGAGTTTCATAGCCAGGTTGAGATCTTCAGCCATCTGCTATGAAGAAGTAGCAGCAGTGGTTTGTGACCTTGGTGGTGTCATAGGGTTAACCTCTGGGATCTCATCTTCCAGAGGACCCTTTTTGGGTTTGGTGGGTTTTCTGGATATCTTTGTTGGTTTCTTTTTGGTGATTTTAGGTGCGGGTTTTCAGAGCAGTGGTTGCAATGCTCTGATCACCTAGAGCAGTGGGCTCAGTAGCAGGAGGAAGAGATTGAACATTTTGTTCTTGTAAAATTGGCTCATCCTCCTCTACTTCTGTTTTGGAAGCCTTTTCAAGATTTGTTAGTCGTGTAAAAAGTTCATGAGTTAGGCAGCAGGTGTGGACACTACGCCTTGTTTACTTGCTTCTGATCTAATCTGATCTTGCAAATAAATACTCAAGAATCGAGGATGTATCAAGAAATCTTTTCTTTTTGAAATATTTTTAAAATTATTGATAAGATCATTGAACAACACCTGGGAATAGTTAAAATCTGATTCAGTTAAAATTGCAAATCCTAGATATTGCATGTTCAAAGGAATTTCATTAAAAGCAGTAGATTTTGCAGAGAGACATGTTAAAAGAGTATAGAAAAAGAATTTCATCTCTGCTGGAAAATTGGGTTTAAAGATTGTCATACCTTTCAACTGACTAGTGTAACCTCTTTCCACAAACACTGCTTGCATCTCTCGTAAAGAAAAGGACACAGGATGTGTCATCTCATTCAGTTGGAAAACTTGAGAGATCGATTGTGGTGTGATTTGCATAGGAGTACCCCCAACCTTTGAGATTATAGCATAAGGAACATCATCAGCGGATGTTTTGACCTTAGCATTTAACAGAAATCCCGAAAAGAATCGATGTAGATCTTGGTTTTGGCTTCGAGTGTGTGTTTAAATTTTGATTCTCTTAGAATCCGGATCATTGTATGGTATCTTGTGTTGACATCGGTTTCTTCTAAGATTGCGGTGTAATTGTGTGGGGTTTTGAGGATCAAGACGAATGGTGGTATTTCTTGCTTTGATTTCGCCTTTGATTTTGTTTTGGAAACCATGATTTGAGTGAAAACTGTTTTGAGATTTTTGAAATCGACACAGTTTGGTGAACCCTCTGTTCTTAATAGAACAGGGTTTTTATAGGGTTTATGAAAAAAGTGATGATGACATGGCATCTGATACAACAACTTTCGAATAGCATCTGCCCACGTGTAACCTCTGTTCTATAAATGGAAGACAGTTGTTTGGCTAACCACTGTTGGAGAATATGATCAGTGGATAAGAACAGTGGTTGGAACTATCAGAGGATACACTTTTTGACAGCGGATAGATATTTCTAAACAAACAGTGTTTTTGTGCTATTAGTGCTTTGAACAGACTTTGAGGATTTATTGAAAAATTTAATTTTAAACTATCTTTAAGGATGGATTTTGATATTCTAAAAACATTTTATTGCTATTTACACATGGATTACAAAGAAATATTGTTTTTAATCCATGTTTAGCATCCCAAGTCTAGAAATCAAACTGTCAAAAGTGTGAGCATCAAGTGCTTTTGTCAACACATCTGCCAGTTGATCCTTAGTGTGGACATGTTGTAAAGAAATCAAACCTTTTTCATAGCAATCCCTCACAAAGTGATGTCTGATGTCAATGTGTTTGGTGGTGGAATGAGAGATAGGATTTTTGATGAAATTTTCTGCTGCTTGACTATCAATTTTGAGTGGTGTTTTCAAAGTAGTGATACCAAAATCCAACAATTTATTTAGAAGCCACCGGATTTGAGCAGTACAACTTGCAGCAGCTATATACTCTGCCTCAACAGTGGATGTAGAAACTGCAACTTGCTTCTTGCTTTGCCAAGACACTAGGCAATCTCCTAAGAATTGGGCTCCTCCAGATGTGGACTTCCTTGTTGTTTTATATCTAGCAAAATCACTATTAGAATATCCTGCAAGCTCAATTTTACCATTAGGTGGATACCAGATACCAAGTGTGGGAGCACCTTTTATTTATCTGAATATCCTTTTTACAACAATAAGATCTGATTTTCTTGGCAAAACATGATGTCTGGCCTTGATGCAGTTAGGTATAGTAAAGACCCAATCATGCTTCTATACAATGTTTGGTCAACAAGGTCATCTTTGCCATCAAATGTGACTAGCTTGGATATTACCATGGGTGTGCTGCAAGGTTTACAATCATCCATATCAAATTTCTTAAGTAGTTCTTTCACATACTTATTTTGATGGATGAAAGTGCCATGTTGCATTTGTTTGACTTGTAAACCAAGAAAACATTGCAACTCACCCATGGCACTCATCTCAAACTCTGCTGCCATGAGTTTCCTGAACTCTTCACACATGGCAGTGCATGTGGATCCAAAAATGATGTCATCCACATAAATTTGGACAATCATCAAATCTTTTCCTTTCCATTTTAAAAATAGGGTTTTATCAATCCTACCTCTGGTGAAACCAATGGATAAGAGAAAAGTGGATAGTGTTTCATACCAGGCTCTGGGTGCTTGTTTTAGACCATAAAGTGCTTTGTTAACCTGTAAACATGATCATGATGTAATGCATCTTCAAAACTAGGAGGTTGAGACACATACACTTCTTCCTTGATCTTTCCATATAGGAATGCACTTTTGATGTCCATTTGATACACCTTGATATTGTGGTTGGCAGCAAAAGCTAAAAATAGTCTGATGGCCTCCAATCTTGCAACTGGAGCAAATATTTCATCATAGTCTATGCCTTCTTCCTGTCTATAGCCTTGAACCATGAACCTTGCTTTGTTCTTGACAACAATACCCTTTTCATCTGTTTTGTTCTTGAAGACCCACTTTATGCCAATGGGACTCACATCTTTTGGCAATGGTACAAGTTCCCATACTTGTTGTCTTTTGAACTGTAGGAGCTCCTCTTGCATGGCTTCTACCCAACTGTTGTCTTTTTATGACTCTTGGTACTTGACAGGTTGTGTGATAGAAGGCTAGCAAAAAGATAAATGTTTTGGGATTGGCTTCTTGTGAGTATTCCCTCATTGATGTTGCCAATAACTTGATCCACATGATGGCTTTTGAGGAAAATCAAATCACCTTGATATGGGACAATGGCATTCTGAGGTGAAGCTTGCAAATGTGTATCATCTGAGCTATCCTCTGTTGGTGAATTTGATGGTCCAGCCTCTGATTGGAATGGTGGTGGAGGAATTGGTGGAATGGATGTGAAAGTAGGTTGACTTTTGTCAATTTGTTGTGGACTTTTATCAACAGATGTTTGGTTTTGAGAGCTGGCAAAGGTTTGAGTATTAACCACTGTTGACCTAGCAGAGCTTTCACCATTGCTACTAACATCTGCTCCTCTGCCTGAAGGATAGATTTTGAAATTTGGTAGAATACAATCATATCCTTGCTCTTGACTTGGTGACTGTGGGGTACCTGCATGGTTAATCTTTACAGACACATTTTCAAATGTAAATTTGGATAGGTCAAACAGTTCAGGAGGATTTGCTGGGATTTTCAAAGAAGAAAGTTCATTGAACTTTACATTCAGAGTTTCTTCAACACACTTGGTCCTAGAGTTAAAAACTCTGTAGGCTTTGGCAGTGGTTGAGTATCCCAGAAAATAACCACAATCAACTTTGGCTGCAAACTTGGATATTGAATCCTTTAAAATTAAAATGAATCATGGGCAGCCAAAGACTTTAAATTAAGAGATCAGAGGTTTGATTTTATAAAGCAATTCATAAGCTGTCTTTTGATGCCTAGGGTTTATCAAAACTCTATTTTGAACATAGCAAGCAGTGTTTACAGCCTCTGCCCAGAAAGTCAAGGGTAAACCAGAATCTGCTAGCATAGTTCTTGCTGATTCAATCAAAGTTCTGTTTTTCCTTTCAACAACCCATTTTGTTCTAGAGTTCTAGGGATGTTATATTGCCTAACAATCCCTTTTGACTCACAGAAGGCACAACTCTTTGTTTCTAAACTCTGTCCCACTGTCACTCCTAAAGATTTTTACAGGTAAATCAAATTGCTTTTCAACTTGTTTAACAAAGTCTTGCAAAATGTTTGCTGTTTCATCTTTAGAGTGTAAAAAGAAAGTCTATGTGAACCTGGAAAAATCATCAACTATCACCAGGCAATACCTTTTGTGTTTTAAGCTCATGATTTTCACAGGTCCAAACAAGTCCATATGAAGTAACTGTAAGCACTAACTTGTTTTAGACTCTTCAATTGACTTGTAAGATTATGTTGTTTGCCTTTTAAACAGGAAACACAATGTTCTTCACAAGTAAATTGTTTGTGAGGCAAACCTCTGACAAGACTTTGTTTTGAGAGAGTGGTGATGGTTTTTAGATTTGTGTGACCTAGTCTTTTATGCCATAATTCTGTTTCTTTGCTTGAGGCAACTGAGAACAAACATGCATTTGACATAGGATTATCTTTTACCATATCTACCACATACACATTTCCTACCCTATTAGCAGTGAGTTGTGCTTTGCTCTTAGCGATTATCTGATTAATCTTTTTAACAACCTCTGGGCCTACTATCTGACAGGTTTCCTTTATGAAGAAGGATCCATAACCCTTATCACTCATTTGTGAGACACTCAGAAGATTGAATTTTAGATTA
Source organism: Scalesia atractyloides (assembly GCA_947069175.1). Taxonomy (NCBI): domain Eukaryota; kingdom Viridiplantae; phylum Streptophyta; class Magnoliopsida; order Asterales; family Asteraceae; genus Scalesia; species Scalesia atractyloides. Next base: position 40,463,542 of record CAMTDV010000030.1, read on the forward strand.
TCAATGAGATTCACATTTTCAAACTTGAGTTTTCCAGCTAAGACACTTCCTGACCCTAACACCTTCCCTTTTGAATTATTTCCAAAGGATATATCACCCCCTCCATTAGCTTTAAAATCTCTGAGCAGGGCTTTACATCCTGTCATATGCCTGGAGCCCCCACTATCTACATACCAAAGACTTTCAAGGCAAGTAGAAGCTCCCTGCACATGTTTTTGAAATAATTAGTTCATGTGAGTTTCCAAAGATAGAATGGCTTTGGATAGGGTATCAGATGATTCAGACTCAAGTTCACATGAATGAGCAGTGGTTAGAGCATGTTTTTGTAACCACTGTTGTGAGCCACTTTCTATCAACTGTTCGTAACCATGAGGATGCCTATTTACCTTTGGCTTAGAAGACCTTTTGTAAGTCTCATAAACCATTGGCACCTTTTGATAACTAGGCTGGCTTTTACCTTTTGGAAATTTGATAGAGGTGCATCTGTCACATGAATTTCTCTGTGAACAGAGGTTTGATTTAAAGCTTTTGTGACAGATGTTTCAATTGATTCAAATTTTTGTTTGTTTCAGAAGAACTTGCATTTCTCTTTCAAGAGATTTTGCTCTAATCTCTTTTACCTTTTGATGATATGTTTTGAGATAGGCACACTCTTTGGTCATGTGATTTGTTTTGTTGCAGATGGTGCATCTAGGAGATTTGGGTATAACACAAGTTTTGTTTATGTCATAGGCTTTTAAATGAAAACAATCTGCAGCCACATGATTTCTTTTTTCACAAAATTCACAAAACAAGTATTTAACCTTTTCTTTCCTTTTCCTATCAGACTTTTGAGAGCAGTGGGTGTAACCTCTGCTGGCAAGTCTTTGATAGGGATCACCAGTGTTTTTGGTGCTTTTATACCATCAGTGGTTGAAAAGTCCATTGGCTTGAAGTTTTCCAAAATATCACATTCATCTGACCAGCTTACAAAACATACATTTCAAGCAAACTTGGCCTAAAACATACATAAACTTTGTCATTTCGCTCCTAAATACAGACTCGATATTATATGATGACGTAGGCAACAAACATATGAATCAACAGACTCCCCCTTGGATGTTGCCGTAGTCATCATTCTTCAAATAAGTTCCTGAGTCTTTAATGTTCTCTTGATCTTTATTTCTTGAATAACTTTATCATCCATGCTCCCCCTTACTTTAAGCTTTCTGTTATCTTCAATCAACATGTTTATCTAGCTCCCCCTCAAATGATGCTCCGAATCTCTAAGATTTGACGATTAAGAACAATCACACGTATCCACTCACAAACAGTTTCTTAACAGTCTCGTTGGTCCGGCTCACATTCAACATTATTAGGTTTCAATGGAAGATATGAGAAAAAAATCTTTTTGGATTTTTAATATTGAATGCAGAAATGTAAACATACTAAAATGTAATATTTGTAGTTTGTCTTTTGGTGAGAAAACGTGCTAAAGGATCATATCAGTTTTTGAGACATATCACCAGTACCGTTGACCTTTTAATGACTTTAAGTTTTAAACTTATTGACCTAGATTGTCGATATGTTTATCCACCTAAACTTTAACACATTTCTCAATTGTTCCAAGATATGTTAGTTAGAATTATGAAACATGACTTAACTGCGGTTCCCACTTCTTGAATATACTCCCGTATCAAGATTCCCTAGATTTCATCTTACAGGTGAATATAGCGTAATTGATATCTGTATCTGGGTTGTGCGAGACCTTGAGAGCTCAGGTTAGTACTACCGTACAGACAAAGAGATGAAGGCTCGTCTTTAAGGTGTGTTCCATTTAAGGAATCTTTTCAGACTGCAAATGATTAGATCTTTCGAAAATTTTCAAGTTTGCATGCAGTTTAGGGGTTTATTGCGAAAGTATTATAGAAGTTCTAGGCTATTGCTTCCACAAAATCAAAAGATCTTGTATGATACCCCATATATTAACTATCTATAAAGACCTCGTATCTCAGAATCAGGCAATCTCTCAAACGAAATTTCGGAGTACTAAGTCCGTATATCCAAGATATGTTAATCCACAAGTTTAAGCAGTTGTAAAATTTAGTTTATATCCCTGAAACAATTTACTGAACGTGTAAAGCCTATCGACACATCCACAGTAAGACTTGTTTATAACTTTTTAAACTTTGCAAATATTTAGCGTACTGTGATAGTCCACTGATGTACTATCATTTCCTTTTTGCGCACAAGTAATCTCATTTTTCAATGTTTTTGACATTATTGAGATTTTCTATTGTTTTTTGAAACATTTTAAAATGATGTTTTTCAATTTTACAGGAATTTTTTTTTTACAATTTTTAAAATTTTTTCTCCCCCTAAAATTAAAAACATCTTATTAAAATTGAAAATAAGAATCTTTCATTTTAACCATTTAACGACTTTTTACGAATGTAAACGTGAGACTACCATTTTGTTTGTGTGGAATATCACTCCTGTCTCTTGTCTCTCTGTATGAACAACCACTTCTTCTGAAATGACCTTTGGCTTGAAGCTTGGTTATCCTGCACATTCAAACAAACATTAATCAGTTTTGAATTGGAACCCAATCCATTCTGGATTTAGGTTTACCAAAATCATTAACATCTGAAGTAAACAAACATTCACACTCTTTTTGATATTCAAACAGTTTGATAGAAACTTTATTTGAAAATTTTACTTTCTTTGATTTTTTAACTGTTTGAATTATCAAATTTTTCTCCACTGCTCTCTCTTTTGTCCTCAGATTTGTATCTGATGAATTCGTTTTACTTGACTGTGAGTAAAATGATTCATTAGAACTTTTATCTGATTTTTTAGACGTATCCGAGGACAAAATCTTTTCCAAATACTCTCTAACTTTTTCCTCTTTTTTCTCAATCTGTCTTTTTGTCCTTGTGATAACTTGACTTTTTGTTCTTTGGGCTTCTCTACAGTTTTCTCATTTTTCTTCTCTGTTTTCTTCTCCTCTGGTCTTTTCTCCCCTGAGATTTAACCGATCTTCTTTTCAGATTAGCCGGACAATCCCTGGAAATATGACCTTTGATTTGACATTTATAGCATCTTCTCGTATCAAATCTCTTTCTCAGGCAGTTAACAACAATGTGTCCACCAAATCTACAGTTGTAACACACTCTGTTATCGTACCAATCTCTCCATTCAGACCAAACACCCAAATCAGCACATTGATTTGACATGTAGTAGTCACCTTTCCTGCTTTTTCTGTAAAATTGATTTGACTTTGAAGCACTGTGGTCCGACCTGCACCACTTATTCTCAAATTTTTGTGAGTTTTTATAATGATTGGATGACCGTACCGATGAGCTTTTATTTTTGTTTTGAAAATTTTTAGAATTTAGTTTTTCATGTTGTTTTTGTTGTCCATTCTGCTTAGAAGGTTTTTGCGATGAGCATTCACCTTTTTCAGCAGATTGTAGAACAATTTCTTGAAAATTTTCTTTTAGTTTCAAAAATGTTTCTTTTTTATCATTTTAATCATCGGTATTATCATCACAATCCCCAATTATGACATCGTCATAATTTGTGACATTGTCACTTATTGGATTTTCCTTTTTATTATTATTCATTGGTTTTGGACATATATGGTCTAACTTTAAAGAGGAAGTCACAAAACCTTTCAATAATTTTTCTGAATTAACAGCTTTATTTTTAACAGTCTCAACTTCTTTTTGAAGTTGAACAATTTTCTCAATATGAGAATTTATTGCTTTTTGATTTTCTATATTTAATTTTTCAAAAACAATATTTTCATTTTTAAACATTTTTATTTCATTTTGAAAATCTATTACCATTTGTAATTTTTCATTTTCTAAAATTTTTATTTTGTTTTCAGAATTCTTTTCATTTTCTTTTAATTTTTTATTTTCTAATGTCAAACTCTCAATCTCATTCAAGTGTTTGGCATTATCTGCCTGATAATTGTCTACATCATAGACCGGACATACTGGTTTAGAACTTGAAGACTCATTTGTGGATATACTTGAAACTAGAGCTTCACAGTTCTTAACCACTACACTCTCTTGAAACTTATTCTTCAGAGATATCTTCCATAACCGATTGCTGGATAAGATTAATCATTTTCTTTTCAGCAAAATAATCATCTTTCTGTTGAGTAGAATATTTGCACTTCTCCAGAATTTTCTGATTCTCATCTCAAGGAACGACATAACCTGTCTCAATCGCGACCCAACTGCGGAAATGCATAGCTTGGACCCAGCTCTAGAATTTTCCTTTCCAAACTTCATACTCGTTCATACTCATCAACTTTGGCGGCTTCACAGTCCCCATTTCGTTTCCAAACTAATCTGTCGTTCAAAACACTTGAAAAATGATTAGCAAACAGACAACTTTTAGAATAAATTGACTTTTTAACCGACAATATTAACGCATCGGTTTGCTAAAAACGTTTAAAATTTTTCAGAAAGCTGTTTTTAACAGATTAGAGCTTTAAACTCATCTCGTCAATACGAATCTAACGATATATAATGTCCCAGACGTTTTTCGGGATTTTCATGCCTTGGACAAGTTCGGGCGAACTTGTCAGAGCTTGTGAAATCAGCTACTTAACAAGTTCGGTCGAACGTGTTGAGATTTTATGAAAAATTCACCTTGAATACAAGTTTGAGCGAACTTGTGAAAGATTTCAAGAAAAACAGCAAGTTCGGGTGAACTTATGAAAGATTTCAAGAAAAACAGCAAGTTCGGGCGGACTTGTAAGAATTTCAAGAAACTTTACAAGTTCGGGCGAACTTGTAGTATTTTTCAACAATTTTAATCAAGTTCGGGCAAACTTGATGATATTTGTTTGAAAAATAAGCAACTTCGAGCGAACTTACCCAAAAATCTTGAAAAATCAATCAAGTTCGGGCGAACTTGATGTCAAGTTCGAGCGAACATGTGTTTTCAAACATGGTTTTTTCAATTTTTTGGCATGAATTCGTTTGTTTTAAGCTCTGATCTTTTCAAGGGTTTTACTATTATGGATTTTACGTATTATACTTGAAATCAGTCCATTTTGTCCATGAATTGTCCAAGAAAAGTTAAAAACAGAAGAAATGAGTAGAAGATGAGATGTTCTATGTCCAATGTCTTCAAATTAGGCCAATCCTTCTCTGATACCACTTGTACGTCCGTTGTTCGGATCGTTCGGGCACTAATATGACAAACCTAAGGTAAACGTGCGGAATCCGTTTGCTTAGGCAACATTGGATACACTCATTTGTTTCAATTTAATAACTGTTTCATTAACATTCAACATTACAGATCCTGGAAACACTTGGACAGAGCTTCGCCTCTGTCGTGTAACATCCGTCAAAAACGGATTTACCAAACCCGCTCCGTTTATTAACCGAACAGTCAGTCAAAAATTTCCTTGCGAATTAAATGCCCAAAATATTTTTAAACGATCCGTAATCAATTATTATACGGGAATATATATTTAGTTTTTGAAAAACTGTCAAAAATCGCAAAATAAAAATGATTTGCTTCTGCCGGGTTTCGAACCCGGGTCTGTACCGAATCAGCAAACGGACTTAACACATACACACAAACCACTGCGCCACTTGTTCTGTTTGATGAATAATAGAATCATTTAATTCATAAAGGGACGTTACGAATTCAAAACCGGCGCCCAAACAGTTCAGTCGTCGGAATCCCGGAAATCTCGCGAGTCTTAACTACAAATTACGTTATAACGTAAACCATTAACCAGACATCGGTTATAACCGATGTTTGAAGCCCGCGACCAAAACCATAACCGCCGGGAAATTTAAATCCGTGAACACAGTCGGAAATCAGACCAGATTCTTCAACGATTTGCCTTATAAATTCACCCACAACCGACTTCAAACCTTTTCGCTCAAAAATACACCTCTTCTCGGCGTAATTCCACTCGCCGGAACTTTTCTGTTTGTCGCCGGAAAACCGGTTTCCCCATTGCCGAGCCTTACTGAGCCCCTGAAGCTTATACCGGAGATACCCATACTTTTTCCAAGCTTTCCGGAGACTTGCTGCTGCAAGACACCTGACGTCGGAGTTGATTGCTGTCGCCGGAGTTCTGCCGGAAAACAGAGGGTCCAGTCGGTATACCTCTTTCGCTTATTTTCTTTATCTTTTCACCTTTATCTTACCTTAATGGACTGAAACACACTAATAAACTGATAAAAATCTTGAACCAGTCGATTTCCGATTTTTGGTTCTAACTGGATGAAGAAGACGATGTATTCGTTATCATATATGTTTAATATAAATCATGAAATTAATCGGGTTAGACACACAGTCCAGCGGTGGACTGTGTGCACATATAAAACGCAAAACGTCTCAAGTTCGAATCCCGTCTCACACACGCTGCCTTAATAAAAACCATTTTTTTGTTTACTGAACCGGAGTCGCCTTAGATATATGTTAAGTATATTAATAATCGGAATAATAACCAAGTTAAACACACAGTCCAGCGGTGGACTGTGTGTATGTTTAATCGCACGTCACAAGTTCGAGTCCGGTCTCCTACATCGACCCGGACAATTATTAACTTTTTAAATAGAGTCAGAAATGAAAGCAGATAATTTGTATTTAAGTATAATAAAAGTGGAAATATATAACATGTTAAACACACAGTCCAGCGGTGGACTGTGTGTTAGTTTAAACCACAGGTCCCGGGTTCGAGACCTGTGGAGTGCATGTCCGAGTCGCTTAAACTGTTTTTAAAATAAAAATGATTTTCGGTTTAAACTAATTAATATATATATGTAATTAAAATCAGATATATAACGGGTTAGACACGTAGCTCAGTTGGTAGAGCTGCGTGCACGCGTACGGGAGGTCTCGGGTTCGAGCCTCACTCAGCGCACTTGTATTCCGAATTGAACCGGTCAACGGTCAACGGGCCGGTCAACGGTCAGAAAAAAAATAAATTTTTTTATTATTTTTATTTAATTATTTTAATTAAAAATCAATTATAAATACTTAAAAATAACATTTTTAATGTTAGAAAATAGCCTCAAACTCACAAAAATTCACCCAACAATCCTACTAAAATAGATTAATAAAATCCGTTTACTTACCAAACCATAATGCGATTTATCTAGGTTAAATCTCACTCGTGGTTAAAACCACTTCGCGTGCATTCAACGTCATCAACCGAACGCACCCACTGTGAGTGAATCTTACAACTTCCCTTTTTTAAATTACACGTTTTGGGGTGTGTCATGTGTTATGAACATAATCAATTTATTTATTTAAACTCGTGCCATACCACATCATGACTTAAACTTAGATTGTTTTTATTGTTGTGATTTACTTATTTCCATTTGTCATATTATATGAAACTCATACATTAAGCCCATCAGTTCCTCGTGGATGACGAGTTGAACAACGCGTGCTACAAATCAAATTCATTATTGTTTATGTGTATATCATTGAGTTTGTATTGTTTGTAGTTGTGTCATTCATATTATCATGGTTATGCAATTCATTCATTAGGCCCCTCAGTTCCTCGTGAGAGACGAGTTGAACATCGCGTGCCTTTAATTGTTCCATTATTATTCATGAGTGTTTCATTCAATATCTTATGATTGTTGATTAAGTTACATCTATTTTTACTCATGTTTGGTTGTGCACATATTTCATAATCAATTTAAATAAATTGTTCAAATGTTTTCCATAGGATTCACTCACCAACATTATGTTGATCCAAAAACCCTTTTACACATGATACAGGTGAACAGGTTGAAGCAAGGAAAACATAGGATATGCCTTAGAAGAGAATCAAGAAGTTTAGATTGTTAGTTAGAACAGTTGTAACCTTTATTGTAAATTTCCATTTAATTTGTATTAAAGAATATGAAACGCATAATAAATGTCATGAGCTTTGATGATAACCCAATCATGCCCCGATCACCTTATCCGCTGCGGGTCGGGGTGTGACATGTCGTGACAAAATCTCTGAATGTTACAAATGAAATGGCAAGACTCCTATTTATAGGATGTCAAGTTCGCTTGTGGGATGCAAGTTCGGGCGAACTTGCTTAGTCAAGTTCGGCCGAACTTGACTACAAAACATACATTTCAAGCAAACTTGGCCTAAAACATACATAAACTTCGTCATTTCGCTCCTACATACAGACTCGATATTATATGATGACGTAGGCAATAGACATATGCATCAACAGATACCAATGAAGGTCCATGATCACGCGGTTCTAGACGGAAGTTAATGCGTAAACGTAAACCGATTCGGTAGAATGTTATTACAGAAAGGAGTAGAAGTAGAATGCAACGGAAGTCTTCATTAATACCGAAAGAGTATACATCCTTATAAGTCCAGCTGCCGGAGTTCCTGGAGAGAATCCGACAGCACCTCCCCGTAGGGATGGCCAAAACTCAAATGACAAATGAACACACACCACCTATTTATATGGAAACAACCAAGTTTGCTTGACATGTGCATATGAGGTCAAGTTCGGGCGAACTTGTCTATCATATGACAAGTTCGGCCGAACTTGTCTGCCACATGTCAAGTTCGAGCGAACTTGACCTACACAGGTCAAGTTCGAGCGAACTTGTTCCCTTTTGCACTGAAAAACTCTGTATTTCGGTCGTGTGTTTGATTCTAACCTATACAATATTAAACACACGTTCAATCTAGCTTATTCGACAAGTGACGAACACAATAGTGCATCAACAAATTCCCCCTTGTTCGTTACTGTCGAAGCTTTTTCTTGAACTTCAAAACTTTGAGCCGTGTTTGAATATTCTGCAACTTCAATCAAGGTGTCTGTTGATGTCGTCGAGACGCGTCAACAAATTCCCCCTAATTGATGATCCGGGTTTGCATTAATTACTTTCAATTCCGTTGAAATCTCTAGTTCAGATCTTTGGTTGCACGATTTCCGATCTCCTCTGATTTGCTTGACCGACAAATTTTCTTGAATAACCACCAACTTGAAGCTAATCAATGCAGCAGCTTCTCCATTTCGATGATAACCGCATCCAAGTTCAGTTTTTGAATAAGCGTTGAGCATCAAGAATTTATTCCGCACACTCCTATAGTATCAAAAACTCAACCGGAAATTGATAGAAACTTCGAATCACCGCATCAGAAAACTTCAAATCAACGAATACCCTCGAAAATCCAACATCCCAATTTCCGTAATCGCAGTTAAGTACCCTTCAGAAAGATTTGATTAGCAAATTGGTAATCTGCTCAATCAGCAAATCTTCATTGGAAACAGATAATCTGGTAAAACATCGAATCTGAGAAACATACGTCCGTGACCAAAATCACATTCTTCCTCTTCAATCACAATGCCAGATATATAGCTATCTCCGGTAGACCAGCGCCACTTAATCACCAAACATCATCATCCAACGTCAGTTAGTCCAAAGAGAAGAATGATTCATCTGCTTGAAGATTAAAAATAATGGCCACCAAAGGTTATCATCAGATTTCCTTGGTAATTTTGAAACCATCCGTCTGCGGAGCTAGTCATTAATTCCTAAGATCATCACCGAACGTTCTGAGCGTCCTCAGTTCCTCACTAGTACTAACGACTGCTAATCCAGCTAACTGTTCCTTCACCGGAGATCAGGACTCCAACCCTTAAGCATCACTCTATATCATGAACTGAAAATTCGGAACTTCCTGTGATCACCCGATGAATCTCGATCCTCTGCATTTCCCGATAATCTGCAATCGGTAACCACCTAGATACTGTTGCAGTAGTCATGAATTTCAAAAATGCCGGAATCCTCAAATATTGAAAATTTTTTATTCCCCCTCATTTTTGCAAATTCTGACCATACTGACATTTTCACTGAAATTCCCCCTGAAATCCGGAACTTTCAGTTTTTAACAAATGCGGATTTAACGTTTAGGCCCATTACTAGTCACGACACCCAAATGATCAACGTTCTGCATCGGTATCAATGACTCTCCTGTTATCTTCAAAATTTGGTGACCGTATCACAAAATCTGTACTCTGAAGCTCTAGACGGTGTCCCCGAACATCCCGGTTCGGTCTTCGAAAACTCGAAAAAATTTCTATCGCCAAATTTTTTCTGGACACTCATCCCATCAATACGATCAACAAAATTTTTCTCATCAATACGATCAACAATTTTTTTTCTTTTTAGGCTCCCTGGTAAGTTCGGGCGAACTTGTGTGACAAGTTCGGGCGAATTGGTCACTATGTGACAAGTTCGGCCGAACTTAATCGGTTTGGGACAAGTTCGGGCGAACTTGGTTGGCCACTTCCAAGCTCGGGTGAACTAGCATGAAATAGACAAGTTCGGGCGAACTTATACTTAATTTCAATGAAAATCAGTCAAGTTCGGGCGAACTTGATGAAAAATCATGAAAATCCTTGTCAAGTTCGGGCGAACTTGGTCCCCCAAATCAGCCTTTTTTCACATTTTTCGATCCAGAATCCTTATTTCTTCGAATTTCAAGATGAATCCACCATAGATCTGGTCGAAAATGGTTTTCTAACAATTCTATCCATTCAATTTTACTTTTCATCTTTGGATTGTATGTTTATTTCAAGTTTTACGTCCAAAACCCCTCCTAATGTCCATAAATGTCCAAATTCATGAGCGTAGGTGATAACCGTAGCTCTGATACAAATTGAAGGTCCGTGATCAGGCCGTTCTAGACGGAAGTTAATGCGTAAACGTAAACCGATTCGGTAGAATGTTATTAACAGAAAGGAGTAAAAGTAGAATGCAGCAGAAGTCTTCATTCATACCGAAAGAGTATACATCTTTATAAGTCCAGCTGCCGGAGTTCCTGGAGAGAATCCGACAGCACCTCCCCGTAGGGATGGCAAAAACTCAAATGGCAAATGAACACACACCACCTATTTATAGGGAAACAACCAAGTTCGCTTGACATGTGCATATGAGGTCAAGTTGCCACATGTCAAGTTCGAGCGAACTTGACCTACATAGGTCAAGTTCAAGCGAACTTGTTCCCTTTTACACTGAAAACTCCGTATTTCGGCCGTGTGTTTGATTCTAACCTCTACAATATTCAACACACGCTCAATCTAGCCTATTCGACAAGTGACGAACACAATAGTGCATCAACAATAGTGCATCAACAATGAACCGTGTGTGTAAAGCTTTCTTAGATCGTTTCGTCATTGTTTTCATCGATGATATCCTTATCTATTCGAAGTCAAGAGATGAACATGCGCGCCATCTCCGTTTAGTCCTCGAATTTTCCAAGGCAATCGTCTTTACGCTAAGTTCTCAAAATGTGAATTCTGCCTCGAAGAAGTCCAATTTCTCGGCCACATCGTTAGTAGTCAAGGAATTCACGTCGACCCTGCAAAGATTGAAGCTATCAAGAGTTGATTTACACCGAAGAATGCTTCCGAAATCCGTTCATTTCTTGGATTGGCGGGTTATTACCATCGATTCATCGCCGACTTCTCAAAAATCGCCGTTCCGCATACCGCTTTAACCCATAAAGACAAACCTTTTGTTTGGGATTCCAAGCAAGAGGAAGCTTTTCAAACTCTCAAGCGTATGCTATGCAACGCTCCCGTACTCGCCCTATCCGATGGAAATGACGATTTCATTGTTTACTGCGATGCCTCTAACCTTGGTCTTGGTTGTGTCCTCATGCAAAGAGACAAGGTTATCGCGTATGCTTCTCGACAACTCAAGATGCACGAGAAACACTACACAACCATGACCTCGAACTCGGTGTAGTTGTTTTCGCATTGAAGATATGGCGATACCACCTCTATGGTACTAAGTGTACGGTCTTCACCGTCCATAAGAGCTTACAACATATCTTCAATCAAAAGGAACTGAATATGCGCCAACGCAGATGGGTTGAACTTCTCAACGATTACGATTGTGAGATACGCTACCATCCCGACAAAGCAAACGTCGTCACCGATGCTCTAAGTCGACGAAGCTATGTGTATAGTGTTCGTGACTCTCAAGCTTTGAATGATCTCGAAATCATGATTCGCTCCGTGCAATTCGCTTGTTTAAACGAGAATACTTTGGAGGAAGAAATGAAATGTGGTGCCGAAACTCAGCTCGTTGTTAAATCTAACGGTATTTACTACTATCTCGATCGTATTTTGATTCCCAGCCGTGACAATCTTCGTGAATTGCTAATGACCGAAGTCCATAAATCTCGCTATTCCATTCACCCCGGTGCCGACAAAATGTACCAGGACCTTCGTCCTAAGTACTGGTGGACGGGCATGAAAAAGGATTAGCCCGAATCTTTAAGGTCGAACGATTAGCCCGAATCTATACCGACGAAGTTATATGTCGACACGGGACGCCTTGTGACATGATCTCTGACCACGATGGTCGCTTTACCTCATGTCTCTGGGAGACTTTTCAATCCACTCTTGGTACTACTCTCAATCTCGGTACCGCTTTCCACCCTTAAACTGACGGTCAGACTGAGCGCACGATCCGCATCCTCAAAGACATGCTTCATGCGTGCATCATAGATTTTGGTGGTAATTGGGATACACATTTACCTTTAATTGAATTCTCGTACAATAATAGTTAACACACCAGCATTCAAAGGGCTCCTTTTGAGGCGCTGTATGGAAGAAAATGTCGATCACCTATTGCATGGCACGAGAGCGGAGAAGCACAAATCACCAATCCCGAGCTAATTCAAGAAATGACAGACAAGATCCTCCAGATCAGAGACAATCTCTTGAAAGCTCGGAGTCGTCAAAACAGTTATGCCAATAAACGCCGCAAGCCCCTACAGTTAAAAGTGGGAGATCACGTCCTCCTAAAGGTTGCACCTTGGAAGGGAGTGATCCGCTTCGAGAAGAAAGGAAAGCTAGCGCCAAGATACGTAGGTCCCTTTAAGATTCTGGAAAGGATCGGTAAAGTAGCCTATCGACTTGAACTACCGGCGGAACTCAACAACGTCCATCCGACTTTCCACGTGTCAAACGTCAAGAAATGCCTAGCTGAAGAGAACCTCCATGTACCTCTCGAAGGTCTACAAATCAACCAGACTATCCATTTCGTGGAAAATCCTGTCGAGATCATGGACCGAGAAACCAAGAAACTACAGCGCTCTCGCATCCCTATCGTGAAGGTCCGATGGGAGGGCAAACGCGGCGCGGAGTTCACTTGGGAATTGGAAAGTGACATGAAGGCTAAATACCCGCACCTCTTTGTTACGGCCACTACTTAAATTTCGGGACGAAATTTCCTAAAGTAGGGGAGACTGTAACAACTCCGATTTTTGTTGTTATCTTTTTCTTTTATATTCATTGTATCTATCTCTTGAAATCCCGAGATTCGAATTAAAAGAAAGTTATGTTTATTAAAGTATGATGAATTACGGTTATATCTCATCTAATCGCTTATTAACGCATAGCTAATCTAATCGAAATTACAACTAACTATGCTATTATACGAGCCGAGTGTGTTATTAGTTAATAAACACTTGTGCCATCGCATCGCTTATCGCATCGCATTGCCAATTGCAGTTAATTATATGGTTTTATATTATTTATATGTTATGCGTGCTTATAATTATGATTACACTCGCTATCGCATCGCTCTCGCATATTCGAATCGCTAAATCGCACTATTACATCACTTATAATGCTAAATATAACTACCTAATACGAACCAAATCACCGAACGAACTCTTAACGCGAAATAATCGAAGAAATTCTAAGTTTTGGACAAGTTCGCTCGAACTTGGGTGACCCCAAGTTCGGCCGAACTTGACTGGACAACTCAGACTTCCCCTTGTTCCCTTAAGTTCGCTCTTGCCCTGAATCTTTAAGGATTCAGCAAGTTTGGCCGAACTTGACTCAATTCTTTCAAAATTTCACAAGTTCGCGTGAACTTGCATGATTTCATGCAAGTTCGGCCGAACTTGACTCCCCAACTCCCTCATTTCTCACTTTCCTATAATTACCAAGCTCCATTCTCTCATTTGAACTTTCTAAAAGTTTAACCAGAGCTCTCCTTACCTGAATACCCTTGTTCCTAAGTAAGAATCAACTCGTTTTCAACATACAACAACGTTTACAACGATTTCTACACAAGGGTTTACCTTCGATTTCATCAAAATCCATTCTTTTACGAAAATCTTCATCTTTTTCTATTAAACTTCTGTTTTTATCCTAGATCTACACTTAACGAGTTCGTTTGGACTTAGCTTTGGCCTCCCGAACATGGAATCATAATGATTTTGGCTCACCAAGTGTTAGATCTATGGAAAACCTTTTAAAGACTTATTTTTACACAAAATACGGACTGTTGGTGATGTTTTGTTCATTTTTGATATGGAACGAAGCATTTATCATTCAAGATCCCAGATCTGGAAGCACAAGGACGTTTATGTTGGTTTACACAAGCCGGACTAACCCGAACGAACCACGAGTTCGCCCGGATTAGCCCACGCTTTTGTAAAATGACTAAAACTGCTCTAAAAAAACTCTCCAACCTAAGTATGCTTAGTAGCACAAGGTTGGAGGGATGAACACTCTATTTACTCAGCAAACGACGCGAAAACGCATGATTTTGGACCCGAAAACACCAAGTTCGCTCGAGATAACTGATTTTGTGCAGCACTCTAGTCAAGTTCGCTCGAACTTGCCCTCTGAGGGTCAAGTTCGGCCGAACTTGAGTATAATTGTCCAAACTTTCAGCAGAAATCCCCCCCAAGTTCGTTCGAACTTGCAAAGTTTCTCAGGAAACTTCACAAGTTCGGCCGAACTTGTCATTCCATTTGACAAATCCCCACAAGTTCGCCTGAACTTGTCAAGTTTCCTTCAGGAACTTACAAGTTCACCAGAACTTGACTCAGATCCCAGCAAACCAACACAAGTTCGCTCGAACTTGCCTACTGCCCAAACCAAACTTCACCGTTTCAGCTTTTCGGAGACTGATGCACTTCCGTTCGTGTATGCAGGCTGATCTAGCGCTCTTCTTCGTCTACCTACAATCGTCTTCTTCATTCTAAACGCACCGACTGTGAGTATGCTTGACCCGTTTTCGCTTTAATTCACTTTTTGGGTGTTACATATGTTCCTCTATCAAAATCACCTCACAAATTAAACTGTTTATCACACGCGAATAACCTGATTATATATGCTCAATACATGATACTAGAAACATGTGACTAGCACTTATTTTCGTTAACTTGTCTCCTTAGCTAGTATGGTACTATAGTGTGGCTAACACCAGACGGGGTCTAGTTAGGATGGACGTGCTAGCCTTCTTACGGAAGTTAGCATGAGAAATATGCCTAGTTTGTGTGATGTGTTTTGGTGTATCATGATATTAATTAGACTATTTCACGAACGGTTTCTCTTTTATGCTAGTATTACTTAAACCTGTATGCTCACCTTTACTTAATTGTATTGACTTGTATTTTAACGTATGTAACAGGTTGAGGATTTTAGCTTGGATGCTTTGGACGTAGTTTTGCTTAGTTTAGATTCATGCTTTAGAAACGCTTTGTAATAAATCTAGAGATTATCAAACTCGAATTTGTGTTATGAGAATTTTGATATTCTGTAATGTTATTTGAGGATTGTATATCGAAAGTATGGGATTTTGACGTTTAAATATAGTCATTGAAATAATGTTGTGGAATTTCTCGTGATGCAATCTGGTTCGCTTAGTGCCATGCCCTGATGATTCCGCCATAGGTTGGGGTGTGACATTGCTACCCCTGTTGTGCCTGGTCTATCACTAACCATGGCTTAGTGTTAGGAAAATTCTACACCAGTGACCATCAACGTTCGGTCTAACTGGCGCGACCAGTTTGAGTGGGGCTTGTCGGGCCCAGTAGTACTACTAAAAATTCCCTCGCTATAACCCAATACTAACGGCATCGAAAGTATTAAGGGGACTAACATGTGATATATGCTGCCTTGTGACCATAACCATATAACATAACTCTAAATAGAAAGACGTTACTGTACCGTAATATATACCACCTATACATCACTGTTTTAGCGAACCAGCCTACTCTTTTTCCTCTAAACGCCACCGGAAACTCTTTTAACGATCACCACGCTTCATAATAACGATTTGCAGCAGATTATTTATCAATTATTACATACCCTATTGATAATTTCATAACCCTAATCATAATATCATGATTTTTATAAAGAAAAGCAGCCAACGATCATACATGCATACATATCATCATAATCTCAAAAATTCGCATAATCCATACGAAACTAATCATGCACTACAAAAACCCTATCATAATATCTATCATACCAACACATAATCATAACCAAGTATACACAAAATCATATCATGTATCATAAGCATAATTAAAACCCTAACCTTGAAACAATGAGAACTAGAGAATGAGGGAAAGCTTGAAATCAATCGGGGGGGGGGGGGGGGGGGCGCTCCTTGGCTGCCGTCGAGCTCCACAAGCTATAGGGGGATTAGGGTTTTAATTTTTTTTATGAACTTGATTATAAATAAGGCCCCTACTTGTTCTCCAAGTAACTTGTTCCCCAAGGAACTAAGAGGGGGGGTGGCTAGATGCTTGGGCCGAAACAAGGGAATGGGTTGGGGTGTCGGGTTGGTTTTACTTGGGTCTCAAGGTTGACACGGCTAGCAAGCTCGGCTCGGCTTTTTAATTTGAAACTTATTAATCGTTAAGTATAACTCGTTAAATAACTAACACATATAATAACTCGACAATTATTCGCGACATGAATATTCTGAAATATTAAATCATGTAATTACGAGATATGATACCTGATTTTCCGGGATGTCACATCAATTGACTTGTAAGAACTTTTATGTTGTTTGCCTTTTAAACAGGAAACACAATGTTCTTCACAAGTAAATTGTTTGTGAGGCAAACCTTTGACAAGACTTTGTTTTGAGAGAGTGGTGATGGTTTTTAGATTTGTGTGACCTAGTCTTTTATGCCATAATTCTGTTTCTTTGCTTGAAGCAACTGAGAACAAACAAGCATTTGACATAGGATTATCTTTTACCATGTCTTCTACATACACATTTCCTACCCTATTAGTAGTAAGTTGTGCTTTGCTCTCAGCAATTATTTGATTAATGTTTTTAACAACCTCTAGGCCTACTATCTGACAAGTTTCTTTTGTGAAGAAGGATCCATAACCCTTATCACTCATTTGTGAGACACTCAGAAGATTGAATTTTAGATTATCAATGAGATTCACATTTTCAAATTTGAGTTTTCCAGTTGAGACACTACCTGACCCCAACACCTTCCCTTTTGAATTATTTCCAAAGGATATATCACCCCCTCCATGAGCTTTAAAATCTCTGAGCAGGGCTTTACATCCTGTCATGTGCCTGGAGCCCCCACTATCTACATACCAAAGACTTACAAGGCAAGTAGAAGCTCCCTGCACATGTTTCGAAATAATTAGTTCAGGTGAGTTTCCAAAGCCAGAATGGCTTTGGATGGGGTATCAGATGATCCAGACTCAAATTCAGATGAATGAGCAGTGGTTAGATTTGGTTTTTGTAACCACTGCTGTGGACCACTTCCTATCAACTGTTGGTAACCATGAGGATGCCTATTTACCTTTGGTTTAGAAGACTTTTTGTAAGTTTCATAAACCATTGGCATTTTTTGATAATTAGGCTAGCATTTGCCTCTTGGAAACTTGTTTGATGGAGGTGCATCTGTCACTCGAATTTCTCTGTAAATAGAGGTTTGATTTAAAGCTTTTGTGACAGATGTTTCAAGTTATTCAAATTTTTGTATGTTTTCAGAAAAAACTTGTATTTTCTCTTTCAAGAGCTTTTGCTCTAATCTCTTTTACCTTTTGATGATAGGTTTTGAGATAGGCACACTCTTTGGTCATGTGATTTGTTTTGTTGCAGATGGTGCATCTAGGAGATTTGGATATAAAACAAGTTTTGTTTATGTCATAGGCTTTTAAAAGAAAAGAATCTGCAGCCACCTGATTTCTTTTTTTTACAAAACTCACAAAACAAGTATTTAAGTGCTTTTTGTGCTTTTAAACCACGATTTCTTTTTTCACCCACTGATTTCTTTTGAGAGCAGTGGGTGTAACCTCTGCTGGCAAGTCTTTGATCGGGAGCACCAGTGCTTTTGGTGCTTTTAAACCACGAGTGGTTGAAAAATCTATTGGCTTGAAGTTTTCCAAAATGTCACATTCATCTGACCAGGTTGGTTTAAACTGATATTTTTCAATGTCCCTTTCTTTTGTTGAAACCTTCGGATTTTCAAGAAATGATTTTGTTTCCATTTTTATCTGTGATTTTAATTTCTTCACCAACGAAATTTGTTGGGACTATTTCAACTGGCTCAAAATCAATTTTTGCAACATTTTCACAAGTCTGGTCATAGTCTTTAAAGCCTACTCCAAACTTTATGTTGCTCTTGATTTGAGCATCAAGCATAAGCTCATAACCTTTACAAGACTCTACCCATTTTTCACAAGTGATCTGGGTAGTTTCAAGCTCCTTTTTCTACCATAGTTTGGAGCTGGTCTTTGGTTATGCTTGATTCATGATGGTGCAGAATTTCTATGTCTTAGTCCTATATCGAGTCTGTATAGATTTGATGTGAATAGGCTAGTTAAATCATGTATTAATGTATAATAGGGTCAAGTTCGCTCGTGCTGGTTTTGTGAAGTCAAGTTCGGCCGAACTTGACATAGTCAAGTTCGCCCGAACTCCCTCTCACACCAGCGAACTTATATGCCTATAAATAGCTAGCTTGTCTTATTCATTTGTAACTTTACGCACTTTGAGGCGAAGCTCTGTCAAATTGGAGACTCGACATTATATCAATAAAATTGACGTTTAATTGACTAATTCTTGTTAATTGGTAATCGTGTCATAATATTTCCGCTATTATGGACACTAGATATCAAATCTAGGTTCCTATGCTATCTGGATCGGTCCTACAATTCATGCCTTAGGCTACTCATTTTAGAATCGTTTTCACTTAACTTTGTTTTCAACTCTTTAACAAGTTTTTCAAGATTAAGTTCCTCTTCCAAAATTTTGTTTCTCAGGTTTTCATTCACCTGTTTTGTGTTTGCAAAGGCAATAATGCAATTGTCAGAACATTGACATTTAATTGACTAATTCTTGTTAATTGGTAATCGTGTCATATTTCGCTATTATGGACATTAGATATCAAATCTAGGTTCCTATGCTATCAGGATCGGTCCTGCAAGTGGTATCAGAGCTAGAATAGCCTGATTTGATTGATATCAAGACAAGAACACTTCTAATTCTACTCCATTCTTCTATATATCTTAACTTTTACACTAAAATGAAGAATTTACGGGCAAATTCTGTCCAAATTTGAATATGTCATGTTAAATACATCATAGATAAACCCCTGGGAGTTTGGAGACTAAAATCAAACGAATTGGTGTCAAATTGTTGCAAAAACCATGTTTTCCAAAACCATTTTGATAGAACTTGTTAGCCAAGTTCGACCAAACTTGACTTAGAAACTCACTTTCTGAGTGATTTTCTATCAAGTTCCCTCGAACTTGAGGGATTTTGAGAAAAGTGTTTTGAAGTTCGACCGAACTTGTTATATTTTCCTTGTTTTTTCTTCAAGTTCGACCGAACTTGAGAAAATTCATTGAATCCTATATTAAGTTCGCCCGAACTTGCAAGGTTCTTCTTGAATATTGTAGTAAGTTCGACCGAACTTGTGTATTAAAAATGAAATTCTTCATTCACACAATGCAAGTTCGACCGAACTTGTAGTCGTTCTAATAATTTTCAAAGTTTAAACGTGTTTTCAGCGTATGTGTGTCGATATTCGCGATGGATGATCTTCAGAGAGCGTTTATGTCAGGAGTGGGTACATCCAATGCTAATGTGATACAGCAAGTCAACCTAGACAACGAAATAGGCACGTCCGTTAAACCTCCAAAGTTAATGACTATGGACGAGTACGAGGGATGGAAGGAGAAGTTCAGTTATTGGGTTCAGGCCATGCATTTCCAAAGCTGGGTGGCTATTAAGAGAGGTTATGTCATTCCGTTAGACGAGAATCAGCATGTTCTTGAGAAGTACAAGTACTCCACCATACAAAAAGATGAGTACATTGCTGAGAAAAAGATGATCAGTCTCATCATATAATCCGTTAAAGAAGATATTTTGGTCTTATTGCCCGAATACACGACTGCGAGAGAGCTATGGTTATCACTGCAAAAGAAATACCAAGGCAGCGCAGAGATGATCAAGAGTAAAAAAGCTCTTATCTTGAAGGGATTCGATATTTTTTCCATTTTGAAGGACGATATAATGAAACAGATGATTGAGCGTTTTTGTCATCTGAAAGTTCAAATGAGGAGGCACGGTCTCGAGAAGACAGAACCAGAGTACATAGATAAGCTTACTGATGCGTTACCTGACGGAGAATGGACCACATATCTCATAGTTTTGAAAGAAAGTCCGAATTGGGAATTCTTCAAGTTGTCTACATTCATCGACAAACTTGAAGGTCATGAAATGGAGCATCTAAAGATTGCAAAGTCGAAGAATGCTAACACTGTTCAAGATGTTGGTCTGTATTACAAGAACGGAATGCAAGACAACATTTCAAGTCCAAAGATTCAAATAACATTCAGTGCAAACATGAATTCTTCGACACAGAATCAACCTCAATATCATCAAAGTCCACAGAGTTCTTCATTTTCGAGCACTGGTTCAAATTCAGTGTATCAGAGTCAAGCAAATTAGAATCAGACGAATTTTGATCCGAATGTGTACAAGTGTAACATTGCTGTCAACTTAAACAATGTTGTTTTTGAGCAAGTTGCTAAACAAAACATGACTCTTCTCGCTACAGTTCTAGAATCGTATGAAAGTCTGGTGGCCGGGAAAATTGGCAATCCTGAAATGATCGCAGAAGATTACAATCAGGTGGACGAAGAAGAGCTTGAGCTAATGGATATAAAGTGGTCTTTAGCTTCTATCATTCAAAGGTTGACAAAGTTTGTTGCACTCACAGGCCGAGATATCGGAAACTCAAGCAACAAGCTAGGGTTCGACAAATCAAAGGTCACGTGTTTTAGATGTTGACAGAAGGGGCATTTCAAGAGAGAATGCAAAAATCCTGAAGCAACGGGCAATCAGAGTCCATTTGGAGGTGGAAACGAATACTACAAGCAGTCACTACAGTATAAACCATTTCCGAAAAAGACTCAAGTTGAGATTCAAGAAAAATCATCCAACAAAACCGAGAAGGCAATGGTTGCTACCAATGAAGATGATGGTTTCGATTGGACTTCTTATATTGGAAAGAAGACAGGAGTTGCTTTGATGGCCGAAATTGTCGAAGATACATCTGCTGAAGATGCATCAGCTATGGAGAATATTCTACTGGAACAGTATCTGCAACAACAGGAAGAAGAAGAGACTTATCTTCACATGAAGACACAAGGCATTTTATCTCCTAATTCTACTTCTAGTTTTGCAGGTGATTTTGATGGAAGTTCTCAGGAGCACGTAGTCGAGGAAAAGTTGATTGATGAAGAAGTTATTGATGTTGCTCAAGAAGTGAATGCTGAAAACCTCACGGACATTGCCAATAAAGCAATGATGGCGAATCTAACCAAGGTAGGTCCAGAGGTAAAGATCGTCGAAAAGGAAGTTGTCAAAGTGCAAGTTGTGGAGGTTGTAAAACCTTGCACAAAATCACAAATCATCGCTGAACTCAATGTACATAATGAACATTTCAAATATGATTATCGTACAATGAAGGAAGCGTATGACAAAATGAAAGATGATTATGGCAGGCTCGACAGAAATAATATTGAACAACATGATACTGTGAGGATGTTAAAAGGAACGGTGATGAATAAACAAAAAGCAATAAATATTTACATTAACACCATTGCCGAAACTAAACAACAACTCCAGGATATGAAAATTGAAACATAACGTGTTCAACAACTTTTAAGAAGTTATACGACTAACGCTTATGTCATTGATCATATTCTTCCCACGATCTCATCGGAAAAAAATGAAAAAAGGTCTAAAAAGAAAAATAATGTTCCTCCACCCCTATGCGAGAAATATTGTCGCAAAACTGTTGATGGGATGGATAAGGCACTCAACATTGAGTTGTTATCTGAAAAGAAAAATGAGTTGCCAGATAACATTGATGTGATCTATACTAAATCAGACGATGACAATAATGCGGTGGTTAAAAATGTGGTTGAAAATGCTATGAATGATTCTGATGATGGCAGCTTTGAGAGCGCCACCTCGAGTTTGAACAGTTCTGACACAAAATCCGAAGATGACGATACATCATCGGAAGATGATCCATGTGATGATCCTAACGTTGTCATGTACAAGGTTAAGGAATCTGATAGATTATACTTTGATGACAGTTTTCCGATTTGGAATGTCAAAGAAGATCAATTGGATAAACTGTTCAAACTGGTTGAAGTTACATCAGAGGACCTGGAGAAAAATGAAAAGAAATTCTATTCTAAACCCAAAAGGAATTACAATAACTACCGAAGAAATGGTGGGGATCATCCGAAAAACTTGAGAGCTGGGCTGGGTTTAGATGTGGATGAAGAACCGGTAAAGAAAATGTCACCATTTCACGAGCACAAAGATAAAAACATGAAATTCGATTATGGGACGAACACGGTTCATGAGGAAAGTTTGATCGGAAAACAATCAAACGATGAGTTTAAAAAACAAAAAGAACTTCGAGATAAGGCTAAAGCCACAAGTGGTGTAAAAGCGACTAGTGGACACTCACATGATAATCGGACTTGCTTCAAGTGCAACGAAGTTGGTCATATTGCACGGAAGTGTCCGAAGTCTAAGTTGGCCTATCTTTGAAGGAAAGAAAGTTCAGATATTGTCAAACCAAAGCAACCAGAGTTTGTAAAACCTGTAACGATTTTGAAACGAAACGAATCAAAACCAGACGTTAAACCTAAAATTGAAAAGAAATTTGAAAAGTCAACTTTCGAAAAAAGGTGAAACTTCTAGGGCAAATGAAAACAAGTTTTATATAAAAAAGGCAATCATTAAATCACAAGCCTGGATTGCTAAGAGAAAGTCAACAATATCTGAGGTTATCAAGTCTGAGCTTGTTAAGACTAATAACAAGGAAGACTCAAAATCTGAGCTCAAATCCAAAACTGTCAAATCTACAAGTGGTAACAATTCAAAAGGTAAACGAAAGTGGATTTTGAAAATGTAACTGAAAGTGGTGGCTCAGATGGAGATTATGAAGATGATTACCAAGCTTTCTATCCAAAACCCAAGACCAAAAAGGCTTGGGTCGCGCTCTTTAACTAGATTTTAACATGTGTAGGGGCTCCAAAGATCCGTTCTTTCAAAGTGGATTTTGGATAGTGGAGCGTCCAGGCATATGACAGGAATGAAAGCTCTTTTGTTTGACTAAAAGCTATCAACGTCAGATATGTTGGATTTTCTGGTAATCAGGGTGGAAGGATCGTCACCGACGGAAAACTTTCCAATGGTGTTGTTTCATTTGATCGCGTGAACTACATTACAGAACTGGAAAATAATCTTCTAATCATATCGTAGATTTGTGACAAACAGTTTACGGTGCATTTCAACGACAAAGAACGTATTATTCTAAAGCCTGGTTTCAAAATACCTGATGAGTGGATTCTGATGCGAGCTCCGCGCGAGAATGATCTATATGTCTTGGACATGGGCATCGCTACCACTTCATCGAAATTAGCACAATGCTTCGTGACAAAGGCTACTGAGAAAGATTCTATTCTTTGGCATCGAAAGATGGGGCACATTCATTTGCAAAAAATGAATTTCTTGGTTCATAATGATCTAGTAGAAGGTGTGAACTTACGGAGTTTTCATTTGATTGATCACTGCCTAGAATGTTAAAAGGGGAAGCAGATAAAAAAGTCACATCCGAAGAAAATTCTGAACTCAATCAAGCTGCCACTTGAACGTCTCCACATGGATTTATTTGGTCCTGTCAACGTTTGATGTATTTCAGGAGACTTAAACTGCTTGGTGGTCACATATGACTATTCTAGATATTCGTGGGTTTTCTTCCAAGAATCAAAAGACGAAACGTTTAAAAATATGGAGATTCTTTTCAAGAAACTCGAGAATCTTTATCATCTGCCGGTTAGACGCATTCACAGTGACAACGGTACAGAGTTCAAGAATAATAAAATGAAGGAATTTTGCAATGCTAAAGGGATTCTACATGAATTAGTGCACCCTATACTCCGCAACAAAATGGTGTAGCTGAAAGGAAGAACATAACTTTAATTGAAACAGCAAGAACCATGCTTGCAGATTCGAAACTTCCAGTAAGCTTTTGGAGTGAGGCAGTTGCAGCGGCTTGCTACACACTAAACAGAGTTTTAACTGTCAAACCATCGAAAAAGACATGTTTTGAAATGATAAACTGACGGAAGCCAAATTTGAAGTTTCTAGAGCCATTTGGTGCGCTGTGTACTGTAATAGATCAAGATGGTAAATTCGAAGCCAAATCGCTTGAAGGTTTCTTTGTCGGATATGCGAGTCCGCTACGAAGAGTGTATGTTCCTTCGTTGAGAAAGGTTATTGAAGCACAGCATGTTGATTGCTTTAACTATACGGATCCTCTTCAAAGAAGAGGCGACGCATGGCTGTTTAACTATCAAGATCTTTGGAAGTCATTCGACTTACCGGAAGAACCGTCTGAAGAAGAAATTGCAGCGTTATATTATCTTCAACAGTCGGTGAATCAAGAACAAATCATTAGACAAATTATGATTAATCAAACCACGTTGGATACTTCATCTTCCGAAGCAGGTCCGAGTAATAGCGGTGTTCAAGTTGAAAACATTTCTGAAGCAGAAATAACACCTGCTACAACTCCATCGAGTAATTCTTCAGAACCAGGAAATGCAACAACAGTGCCAAGTATGCCTCAGAATCAGAATTCTGACTCGGATGAAGCACCGATATTTGATGTTGATGGTTTCATCGGATGAAGAAGTTGAGCAGATATCTAATATGTTGAATCAATCCGCTAGTGCGAGAAATCAGAATGAAACTTCATCAAGTGCTCCTAATGTTGAAGTGAACAGTGATATGAATGTCTCGAATCAGCAAAGCTCAGTTGATGTTCCTAGCGAAGAAACTCCACGATCATATTCTTACCATCCTTCAACAAATACCATTGGTAAATTACAAACTGGTGTGCGTACACGAAGCCAAATCAACAAAGCACTTAGTTGTTTCTACACCCGAGTTGCTCCTATTCAAGACTACTGCTACTATTCATGTTTCATTTCTCAAATAGAGCAAAAACAGTTAATGAAGCTCTTGGAGATGAGAATTGGGTGATAGCAATGCAAGAGGAACTGTTACAGTTTGAAAAATTGGGTGTTTGGAGGCTTGTAGACTTACCACCGAAGCAGAAACCTATAGATACGAAGTGGGTCTTCAAGTGTAAAAGAGACGATCGGGGTGTAATAGTCAGAAACAAAGCTCGGTTGGTTGTCAAAGGTTTCCACCAGCAAGAGGGTATTGACTATACAGAAGTATACGCACCGGTTGCACGACTAGAGTCAGTCTGCATTTTCCTTGCGTTAGCAGCTTGGAAAGGATTTAACGTGTACCAGTTGGATGTAAAATATGCATTTCTCTACGATAAACTTCGAGAACAAGTGTACGTCGGCCAACCACCAGGGTTCGTCGATCCGCTGAACAAGAACAAAGCTTATCTTCTAGACAAAGCCTTATACAGATTACACCAAGCCCCGAGAGTTTGGTACGAGACGTTATCGCAACATCTCGTTGGAAACGGCTTTACAAGAGGCACAGTGGACAGTACATTGTTTACCAGAGAAGTCGGATCTCATCTGATCATTGTACAAATCTATGTGGATGATATCATCTTCTGTTCAATAGATGATAGTCTTTGCAAAGAGTTCGAAAAGATCATGAAGAAGAAATTCGAGATGTCCTCCATGGGAGAAATGAAATTCTTCCTCGGATTACAGGTCGATCAGTTACCAGACGACATATTCATTCATCAGATAAAGTATGTTCACGACATTCTCAAGAAGTTTGAAATGGATAACTCGAAGCCGCTTTCGACTCCGCCGGCACTAAATCATGGAATTTCCATTGACGAGATGGGAACAAAGTTGATGACACACTCTATCGATCGATGATAGGATCTCTGTTGTATCTAACGGGATCGCGTCCAGACATCATGTATCCTACCTGCTTATGTCCGAGATATCAGTCTAGTCCTCGAGTGTCACACATGCAGATAGTCAAGCGAATCTTCCGTTACTTGAAGGGATGTCAAAGCACCGGCTTGTGGTATCCAAAGAACGACAATTTTGATCTAATGGGATACGCTGACTCAGACTTCAGGGTGGACAAGCTGAACTCAAAATCTACAACGGCAAGATGCTAGTTCTTCGGAACACGTTTGGTAACGTGGCAGTGCAAGAAACAGACGAAGGTCTCTCTCTCTACCTGTGAGGCAGAATACATTTCTGCTTCCAGCTGTTGTTCTCAAATCCTCTGGATTCAACAACAGACGAGGGATTATGGTCTGCAGTTTCTTGATACGGCTTTATTCGTAGATAACAAAGAAGCTATCGATATAACCGAAAATCCGGTTCATCACTCACGTACTACACATATTGAAATTCGTTACCACTTCATTCGTGACTGGTACGAAAAGAAGTTGGTACGAATAGAAAAAATCCACACCGGTGAACAAAAGGCTGATTTCTATACCAAAGCATTTTCTTTAACAAGATTTAAATATCTAATGAAGCTTAACGGTATTAAAAGTTTGCTGATAAGTGCGGAAGCTGAGGTTGAATACGGATCGGACGACGAGTTCATGTGATCCACATTGGTTTGTCATATCTTTCTAGATTAGTATTTCTTAAAAATCTAAAATCCAAAAATATGTTTTTGATTTTAGGGGGAGAAATATTTGAGAAATACAAAAACATATGAAAATTTTGAAAAAGTACAAAAACATTGAAAAAGACAAAAAGAATTCGGTGTCATTAAAAGGAAATGATAGTACATCAGTGGACTATCACAGTATGCTAAAGAAATGAAAAGTTTAAAAGTGATAAACAAATCTTACTGAGGATGTGTCGATAGACTTTACATGTTCAGTAAATTGTTTTTGAGATATAAACTAAATTTTACAACTGCTTCTTGTGGATTAACACATCTTAGATATATGGACTTAGTACTCTGAAATTTTGTTTGAGAGATTGCCTGATTATGAGATACGAGGTCTTTATAGATAGTTGATATCTGGGGTATTATATAAGTTCTTCTGATTTTGCGGAAGCAATAGCCTAGAACTTCTATAATACTTTCGCTATAAACCCCTAAATTGCGTGCAATTTTGAAAAGTATCAAAAGATCTAATCATTTGCAGTGCTAAAAAAGATTCCTTAAATGGAACACTCCTTTAAGTCGAGCCTTCATCTCTTTGTCTGTACGGTAGTACTAACCTGAGCTTTCAAGGCCTCGTACTAACCCAGATACAGATATCAATTATGCTATATTCACCTGTAAGATGAAATCTAGGGAATCTTGATACGGGAGTATATTCAAGAAGTGGGAACCATAGATAAGTCAAGTTTCATAAACCATACCTTAACATATCTTGGAACAGTTGAGAAATGTGATAAAGTTTAAGTGGACAAATATATCGACAATCTAGGTAAACGGGTTTAAAACTTAAAGTCATCTAAAGGTTAATGGTACCGTTGGTATGTCTCAATCAACTGATATGATCCTTAGACACGAATTCACAAAAAATATGTCTGTAAATATGTTTGTACATAGTTTACATTGTTCTATACTTAGTTTATCTGCTTTACAGATTAAAACCAAAAAGATTTTCAGTGTGTTTTAGCATAAACTTACAAAAATACAAAAATATTTTGTTTCTACATTGTTTGCAGCAAACCAATGTTGGAGAACGGGTTTTCGAAGTCTGGTAAGGTGCTAAACTGGTAGGAATCTAATTGAAAATGGGCTGGGAGCTAATCTGTAAAATCTGATAAGCCAAAACGATGAAAAAGTTCATTAATTTGAAACTTTGTTTTTTTGAAAAGTTTGAAAAGTTCAACAGTTTGTTCGTATCGGGTCAAACCGGGGTCATTAACTTGGACTTGGTCAACTGAGTGAATTTTTATAACTGGTAAAAGGTGAAAATTCAAGACTAAAATTGAAAATTTTGAAAATTTGAATTTGAGTTTAGGCAAGTTCGGCCGAACTTGCTTAACTGATTAAAGTTTCATGTTTGAAAAAAGTTCGGCTGAACTTGTTTGGAATTGTCTGAGAAAGGTAAGTTCGCCCAAACTTCATGGGCTTTGTAACTTGGGCTCTCAAGTTCGCCCGAACTTTCTAGGGTATATATACCTTGCAAGTTCAGCCGAACTTCATAATCACTGAAATCATTCTCTCTGAGCGAACTTAAGGTTTTTGAGCGATTTGTTAAATTGGTCGATCTAGTGTCGTTATACTACCAAAATTCTCATTGTGTGTGGTGATTAGCACACCATCTACAATGGCTGAGGTGAGAAATTGCCATTTGATCCATGAATTGAACATTAATCGGACATCTAAGATCTGAACTTGTTAAATATGATAGATCTAGGATACATTGGATCAAATTGAACTTAAAATTGGGATAAATAACTAAAAACCGACCATGGATTTGCATTGGATTGAAACATAATGATCATAATATAATGGTGCAATGGTTGTTGGAGAAGATGACAAGTTCGCTCGAACTTGTTTATCAAGTTCGGCCGAACTTGCATCTGAAAAATTATAATTCTTGCTTGATCCATAAGTTTTACCGAACTCTGTGTAG
Organism: Scalesia atractyloides; assembly: GCA_947069175.1. NCBI lineage: Eukaryota > Viridiplantae > Streptophyta > Magnoliopsida > Asterales > Asteraceae > Scalesia > Scalesia atractyloides. Next base: position 40,492,451 of record CAMTDV010000030.1, read on the forward strand.
AATCTGTTTTGATAAAAACTTGGAAGTTCGCTCAAACTTAGCATTGAATAAATTCTTATAAGAACTCAAGTCTGACCGAAATAACAAGTTCGCTCGAACTTAAGGTTATGAAGTTGAAATGTTAATTACAAGTTCGCCCAAACTTGTAATGAGTTAATGAATATGTTTGATAGACATGTTCGAGTGAACTTAGCAAAATCTGTTTGCAATACCAACATCAAGTTCGACGGGCGAACTTGATGTAAAAGGTTGAAAATTTTTGTAATTTTTTCTCGAAATGCGAGCTAAGAGTTATGTGTCGATTTTCACGTTCAAGTACCAGCGCGGGTGATTACGATGGATTTTTCAAAATTCCACAACACCTGTATCACTCTCGATAAGGCGTTGTATCCATCACTGAAGGAATACGAAAGCATTCTGAAGTTTCTGAATGATTGTCCGATACACCGTGCTATTACAGAGCGAACACTGTCTTATAGTCGCACACTTATCACTTCTGGATGAACGCAAGTCTAAGTGCAGACAAGAAGACTATTACGTCGTCTGTATAAGTCGGAGACGAGAACAAAGCGATCACAGCCACTGAGGATGATATTCGTAGGATCGTACAATTTAACGATGACAAAGATGATCCTATTTTTCTAGACGAAAATATGGTACGAGGTTGTTTTTATCGTATGGGATACAAAGGAAGTGTGAATAAGGGACGTTGAAGAAAGGGGAAGTTCCTAACCCCTACAAGCTCCTCATGCATGCAATCATTCATACTTTTTTCCATCGTAAAGTAGGTCTTGATGATGTACAAGATTATATGGCCTGCATGGCTACGACTTTAATTCTGAAGAAGCCGTATAACTATTCTAAGCTTGTATTCACTCACATGTCAAAGAATATGGAAGACACAAGATTGTGTTTATATTCGAGATTCATGCAGATGCTTATTGATGAAAAGTTTACTGATATTGCACGTGATCCAAATGATATTCTATACTTCAGTCACCTTGATGAAACCACTGTTAAGAAGCTGTTAAAGTTCCAAAAGCAGGATTCAGCACCGGTTGCTAATCCAATATTCGGGGCGTTGAAAGATGAAAATTATGTTGCACCTGCTGGAAACAAATGGAGAAACGACGGTAGTGGTGACGAGAAGGAGTTGAATACAGAAAAAGAGTGGTTTGCGACATTCAAGCCGAAAGCTCGCAATGAATGGTTTGTCAAAGCTGAAGTTGAGAAGAAAAAGAAGCGTGGGGTTAAAAAGATTGATACTATGCTTATGATGAAGACGAGCCTGTAAATTTTCAAACAAAGGCTGGTTTTAGTGCAGCGGTTGTGATTGAAAGTCAAGAGACTGAAAAGACTACGCAAGAAGATGATGAAATTTCTGCAACTTTCGAGAACGATGATGATAATGATGATTCTATCGAGAAGGAAACAAAGAAGGCCATAACACAAAAAGAAACTGAAAAGATCAAAGAAACTGATGCTGATTTTGATCCTGAGCAAGAAAAAGAATCTCACGAAGAGAGACCTAAAAAGAAAGCAAGACAAACAAAGTCTTCAGCAACTGAAATATCAAAGAAGACTACAGGATCTCCACAGGCAAAAGGCAGAAAGAAACCAAAGAAAGCTCAGAAAACAGCAAGCAGGAGATATACTGGAAAGCCTAAAAGCACAGAAGCTACATAAGAACCTTCTGGTGCACAGGAGAGAGGAATTACACAAGAACCTCCTGTTATCATTACATCTGAAGCAGAAAGGCTAGGAATTACACAAGAACCTCCTGAGTCTAATTTACTTGAAGTACCAGTGATTCAGTCTCCTGATCCTAAAGATGTTCATCATGAAAGCTCAACTCCAAAGAAATCTACTCCCAAATCAACACCAAAGGCTGCTACTCCAACGTTAACACCAAAGTAAAATCTATTTGGTGAATTCCAAATGTGCCTGTGGATCTTCAAGATTTAGATGATTTCTTTCTAGAAACTGATGTTGATATTCTAGAAAGGCGTGTCAAAATATTGGAAGATAGAGTGGCCAAGAATGAATCTGAAAAGGCTGAGTTGGAAAAGTTGATGAAACAGAGTGAAGTGGAGAAGGAAATGTTAGCTGACAAGGTGAAATTTCTTGAAGGCGATAGAGGTTATTTGAAAGCGCTTGTTGAAAGTCTGCAAGAAGCGAATGAAAGATTAAACAAAGAGATTGCTGAGCTTCGATCTGAAAGAGATATGAATGATAAGAGATTTGACAGACTTCAGAAGGTATTATCTAACACTCTGGGGATTAATTTCAAATAAGAATATGCTCGTTTAGATATTCAAGAAGCAAAAGAGAAAGCTGACAGAGAGTTAGCTGAACAGGGTAAGGGGAAACATATGATCGAAAGTATGCCAGAAATCACTGAACCTGTTAAAGAAATTGAGTCTGCAAAAGCTTCGGAGTCTGAGATTTCTAAGGTTGACGAATCTGTCAAGCCTTCTGATACTGCAAATGTTACTGAAGAAAAGGACGATGATGAAGCAGAGGATGAAGAAAAAGATGATGAACCACTACTGATGATCCAGAAGATGATTCAAATCACGATGGAGGTAATTATGATGATCCTAGTGGTATAGGGATAAAGGTGGTTGATGCAACAGTTAATGAAGGTTTCGACTTCTCTAATCTTCTAATGATGAAGCGAATGTTATGGATGAACAGAATGAGGGGGAGTCAGGGCAAACAGGGCCAAGTGATGATATCGTTATGTCTGACGCTATTACCATTGCGAATCCTGTTGCGGCAGTTCTGACAAAGCCGTTGATACTCATGCTGGAGCATAACGTTGAAGAGGGAGAATATGTTCACAATTATACCAAAGAAGATTTGGCTAAGTTGATTAAAGTTGATGCTGAATCATTAGATTTTGATTTTGAAGTGCAAGTGTTGAACGTGAACGCATTTGAGCCTAACGAGTATCATTATCAGCGAAGATATGAGGCAGATGAGTATAACAGGGTAATAGTAGAATATTAGTCTTCTGATGACGAGAAAGACGAGGCTGAGAAGTATGTTGGTCCTAATACAAACAATTTCCCAACATTTGAGGAAATGTACAAGCAATTGAATGAAGATATGCTTAAAGAAAAAACTGAAGAGTCGATACGGGAAGGAAAAGTTCCGAAGCCGATGACAAAGGAGGAAATAGCTCAAGCTAAGAAATCCTGGTTTAAAGAGATGCCTCGAACGTAAGTTTCGACATCCTCTAGCATTCTTTACCAGAGATAAAGATGTATCATTAGGGGATATCCTAAGTTGGGGGTGGTTTAAGGAGTTGAATGTGTATACCATTAAACGGGAATATGGAGTTCAATACTTCAAGTATCTGGCAGATTTCAAAACGCTACCTTTCTGGGATGTTGAAGAGCTTGTTCAGACAAGGAACGTAACATACCACATGAAGTTTATTGATCAATTACTGTGGAAAATGATCAAGTATGAAGCAACAAAGGGTTTTGAACACTGGAAGCCTTTCATCCCTGGACGACGTATCAAGACTAACAAGAAGACTGGGGAGAAAGATATTACACTGATCATGAAACGCCCGAGAACGATGAGAAACATGCCTTTGATGCCGATCGAACAAGACTTTTATCCATTGTTCAAATGGTGGCAGATTGATCCGAATACTTGTGAAGCAGTGATCGAACTTCGATTTGAGGATCATTTGGATATTATGAAGGAGAACGTTGAAATGTTCGGTGTGCAAGGTATGAGAGGGCTTTGGAGAACGATCAGAATACTAGACCCGATGTGGCTAGTAAATTGCTCGAGAGAAGACATCAAGTGTTTGTTCTACAGCAAGATAGTGTTTGAAGAACATGAAAAAGAACAAGCCATGCAATATCAAAGGGTCGTTAACGTATGCTATGCACGTGAAGTGAACTATGGAAAGATGTGGAAAACGAGCTGGAAGGATTTATAACGGGTTGAATTTCTGAAAGAAGAAAAGCGTCTTGAAGAGATACATGAAAAAGGTAGGGCGGCAAGGCTAAGAAGGTTTAAGTATATGACTAAAGTGCCACCTACTGATCAGAGACCAGACCCAAAGCAGGAAAGACGAAAGAAGCCATTCAAAAACTTCTTTGGTCGTACGCGTTAAAATTTTATTTGAAGACAGAGTTGTAAAGACTGACAAAAGACAAAGACGATATCCAAGGGGGAGTCTGTTGGTGCAGAATGTCTATGTCTTAGTCTTATATCGAGTCTGTATAGATTTGATGTGAATAGGCTAGTTAAATCGTGTATTTATGTATAATAGGGTCAAGTTCGCTCATGATGGTTTTGTGAAGTCAAGTTCGGCCGAACTTGACATAGTCAAGTTCGCCCGAACTCCCTCTCACACCAGCGAACTTAGATGCCTATAAATAGCTAGCTTGTCTTGTTCATTTTTAACTTTGCGCACTTTGAGGCGAAGCTCTGTCAAATTGGAGACTCAACGTTATATCAATAAAATTGATGTTTAATTGACTAATTCTTGTTAATTGGTAATCGTGTCATAATATTTCCGCTATTATGGACATTAGATATCAAATCTAGGTTCCTATGCTATCAAGTTCGGCCCTGCAATTCATGCCTTAGGCTACTCATTTCAGAATTGTTTTCACTTAACTTTGTTTTCAACTCTTTAACAAGTTTTTCAAAATTAAGTTCCTCTTCCAAAATTTTGTTTCTCAGGTTTTCATTCACCTGTTTTGTGTTTGCAAAGGCAATAATGCAATTGTCAGAACATAGATCTTTTAGGATATGAGGTGATACCTTCAAAGCAGCCATAAGTGCACAATCACACTCATCTTCCTCACACTCCTCCTAATCCCATGGGTCAGATAGAGTGTCTTTTTCAACATCAACAACTTCCATTTCAACCACCGGTGTAACTTTTGGTGTAACCACTGCTTCACAACAATCAAACACATCACACTTTAACTCCTGCTCCATAGATTCATCACCCTCAACAATGGTCTGCAAAGCCATTAAACATAAATTTTCATTTTCAAAATCATTTTTGGCTATGAGAGCGAAGTTTTCATCATTTAAATCCTCAGTCAAACTACTCCAATCAACAAAACCTTGTTTGAAAAAGCTTTGTTGATTAACCTCTGCTGGTGTAGCAGTGGTTTGAGTAGGTTGAGTAACTTGTGGCATTTGTTGCACATGTACTTGAGGTGGTGCTTTAACATATTGAATCTGTGGTGCAGGTGTTTGGACATAATGGACAGGAACTGTAGCAAAAGGATGTGCAAAATGTGCAGTGTTTTACATTTGAGGAGGAGGGGTATATTGGGAATACTGGACAGTGCTTTGAGGTCTCTTGCCAGGATGTGTTACAAATGGTCCTACAGATTGTTATCTGTATTCTCTGGCAGAGTGACCCATCTTGTTACATTTATAACACTTAATTTTAGACTTATCCAATCCTACTTTCAACCCCCATGCAATCCTGGAAATCTTCTACCAGTTCTTTTGTAGAATTTGCTTGCTCTAACACTCAAGAGTGCCAGCTGATGCAAAATGTCCATCTCTTCAAGATCAGTGGGTTCAGAATGTTGTAAGTCATTCAATTCAAAGGATAAATTGTCAGAGGTCTGGCTTTCACAATTTGCAGTAAAAGCAAAATTGGGTGTACTAGGATCAGAGTTGAAATTGTTTCTAGATGTTATGTCAATATAATGATCATAACGTTGATCCTTTCCACAGCTAGACGCCTCCTCATGAATATATAAGGTAGTGTTTCCCAAAGTATAGTGCCCTGACTCTTGCAGCTTCTTTTTCTGGTTAAACTCTCTCTCATAAGTGAGGAGTCGTCCATGAAATTGTGTCAAGGTCATTTCCTTGTAACCAACAGCTGTTCTAGTGACATAAGCTACAGTCTCCCATTTCTCAGGTAAAGATCTCAAGAAACGACTATTGACAGTCGAATTTGGAAATTCCTCATTTACCAATTTGAGCTCACTGATGAGACAGCTATATCGTTCGAACTGTTGGGTTAATGACTCACCCTTAACGTGGAAAAATGTTGCATACTGTTGATTTAAAACTTCTCTATTATTCTCAATCACCTCTTCAGTACCACCGAATTGCTCTTTAAGAGCATCCCATCACTCTTTAGCACTATTACAATGAAGTAATCCCGCATAAATCTCATTGGGTAAAGCCGAAGCAACGATGCTAAAAGACTTTGCATCCAATTCGATTTTAAGGAAATTAAAGTTCATAGTAATTTTCGAGTTTCTTAGGGACCTGGGTGTGGGGATCCTCTATACTTGGAACCATGGGGACATGTGGTCCAAATACAACGGATCTCCAATATCCGGTGTTCTATTGGGCGAGAATATGACCCATCCTACGTTGCCAAATTAAATATTATTTTCGTTTCAACATAGGTGGTTTGAACATGGATCCAATATTGGATTCCGGTGTGTTTTGTGCAATTTCTCTTGTTTACAACAGATTTGTGTTTTAAAAACTTTTATAGCAATAAAACTTTGTATTCAAGTAAAATTATCAAACAAATTCGCACAACGAGCTGATCTATTCAAATCAATTTGACTGTTAAATCAAAATCGATTGACCTAGCTCTGATACCAATTGTCAGGATCTAAGTTTGAATTGCTTGTAGTTTTTGTTTCTAAGAATGGAAAATGGATTGAATTAGAAAGATATGCAGCGGAATTAATGAAAAACTTTTACTACAAGCAATTGGTCGTTTGTTTTCATCACCATCATGCTTTCAAGTTGATAAACTTTGCATGTGATTCACAAACTCCCCCTTAGCCAATTACAATCGTTTGATAGTAAGAAATGAAGAAGATAAAGTGCGAAATGATCTTTTTCAGGAAGACCAAATTAACTGATTACAGAGATCACCTATTTATACTAACTATCTAACCATTGAGCATCTTTTGTGACGTCATGGTTGATAGTGACCGCTAACTAAACATAACTACCTAAAACACTGCTCTAACTATACTATCAGTGCATAGAACTGTTACATTGATTAAAGTAAAACTATGCTAAGCTCTGTTCTCTATCCTCCGATCTTGGTTCTTCTGTCAGACCTTTGCTTCTTGAACTATTAGATGATAGGAACAGATGTTTAGGGAAAGCAGTGTAAAGATGGATCAGAGGATGTAACCTCTGATAGTTGAACCAAAGCTCGGATAGTGTATTAGGCTTTGTTATCATATGTTCCTTTGTTAGGGTTCGATCCCAACAAGCACCACAAAGCACTCAAACCACTCAAACCACTGCTCCGGCAGAAGTCAATCAGCAAAGCTTTTTCACACAAGGCTTTGTGGACTGGAGTAGTTTGCCTGAGGAATTAACTGATGAAAACTTTGCTCTTATGGCAAAAATGATGTAGGACATGAAAATTTTTGTTTAATGGCCTTAGAGACAATTTTTGAAGGTGATGAGTCTATGGAACAAGTGTCTAAGTCTGATAAAATTCAAAATTGTGACGAAGCAGTGGTTACACCAGTGATTACACAAAACACTGTTGACGAAGAAAAGAACTCTCTATCTGATCCATGGGAGTCAAAGGATGGTGAAGATTGTGATTGTGCTCTTATGGCTGCTTCTAAGGTATCACCTCAGATCCAAAAGGATATCTGTTCAGAAAAATATATAATAGCTTTTGCTAACATTACACAGGTGAATGAAAACGAACAAAATGTTAGAAAATGAACTTAATTTTGAAAAACTTATCAAAGAGTTAAATTCAAAATTATTTTCAAATGATTCTGAGATAAGTAGCTTGAAGCATGAAGCTGGCATAACCAATGACCAACTCCAAATTATGGTAGATAAATACCAAGTTTGCAAAAAGGAGTTAGAGGATACTCAGATCACATGTGAAAAAATGAGTAGAATCTTCAAAAGGTTTTGAAATTATGCCAGAAAAACAGATCAAGAGTAACATAAAATTTGGCATTGGTTTTGAAACTGAAGAAGAAGCCATTGAAAATGTTACAAAAATTGATTCTAGAAAGATTGAAGTAGTTCCAACAAATTTGGCTGGAAATGAGATAAAAAACACTCATAAAAATGGTAACAAAATTTCTATTGAAAAAATGAAGGGTCTTCAAATTTTAAAGAAATTGAGAAATATCAATTCAAACCTACATGGTCAGATGAATGTGATATTCTTGAAAAGTTCAAGCCAATGGACTTCTCAACCATTGAAGGTGTCAAGGAACCAAAGGCCATAATCATTCCCATCAAAGACCTTCCAGCAGAGGTTACAACATCTGTTGAGAAGAAATTTGATAAAAGGAAGAGGGAAAAGATCAAACATCTGTTTTGTGAATTTTGCTACAAAAGAAACCAGGTAGCAGAAAACTGTTTTCTTTTAAAAGCATATGACATAAACAAAACACATGTAATCCCAAATAATTCAAAATGCTTTATCTGTGGGAAAACAAATCATCTAACTCATGAGTGTGCTTATCTTCAAACCTATGATCAAAAGGTAAAAGAGATCAAAGCAAAAGCTCTTGAGAAAGAAAGTTCAAGCTCTGCTAGAAATAAATCTAAGCAGACCTTTGAATCTGTTGAAACATCTGTCACAAAAGCATTGAACAAAACCTCTATTCCCATAGAGGTACAAGTGACAGATGCTCCACCTGCCACAGGTATCTAAGAGGACATGGTCAGCCAGTTTATCAAAAAGTTCCTATAAGATATGAAGGTTACAAAAAACCTTTAAAGCCCAAAGTGAATAGATATCCTCATGGTTACCAACATTTGACAAGAAATGGTTCACAACAGTGGATATAAAGGCAAACTCAAACCACTGACCATACTCCTGGATTTGAGAGTGGACAATCCGTGAACGCATCCAAAGCCATCCTGGCTTTGGAACCTCATCTAAACTAATTGTTTACTTCTGTGCAAGGAGCTTCTACTTGCCTTGATAGTTTATGGTATGTAGATAGTGGAGGCTCCAGGCACATGATAAGATGTAGAGCCCTTCTCAAAGACTTCTTGGAGGGGGTGATATATCTTTTGGTAACAATTCAAAAGGGAAGGTGTTGGGTTCAGGGTGTGTCCAGGTTAATCTCAAATTTGAGAATGTTAATTTAATTGACAATCTAAAATTTAATCTTCTGAGTGTCTCACAAATGAGTGACAAAAAATATGGATCTTTCTTTACAAAGAAAACCTGTCAAATTGTAGGACCATAGGTTGTTAAAAAGATTGATCAGATTATTGCTGAGAGCAAAGCACAACTTGTTGCTCATAGGAGTGGCAATGTGTATGTGGTTGATATGTTGAAAGATAACCCTATGTCTAATGCATGCCTGTTCTCAGGTGCTTCCAGCAAAGAGATAGAGTAATGGCATAGAAGACTTAGGCACACAATTCTAAAAACAATCACCACACTCTCTAAAAACTGTCTTGTCAGAGGTTTACCACATAAACAATTTACTTGAAGAACATTGTGTTTCCTATTTAAAAGGTAAACAACATAAAAGTTCTTACAAGTCAATTGAAGAGTCCAAAACAACCCAGTGTTTGCAATTGTTGCACATGGATTTGTTTGGCCCTGTAAATCATGATTTTAATGAAGAACAGATTTTGTTTAGTCATTGTTGATGATTTTTCAAAGTTTACATGGACCTTCTTTTTACACTCCAAAGATGAAACAGCTGGTATATTGCAATACTTTGTCAAACAAGTTGAAAAGCAATATGACCTTCTTGTAAAAATCTTTCGCAGTGATAATGGGACAGAGTTTAGAAATAAGGAGTTAGATGCCTTTTGTGAGCCAACGGGATTGATAGGCAATTTAGTGTCCCAAGAACTCCAGAACAAAATGAGGTAGTTGAAATGAAAAAATCAAACTCTTGTTGAATCTGCAAAACCATGCTAGCAGACTCTGGTTACCCTTGTCCTTTTGGGCAGAGGTTGTAAACACTGCTTGTTATGTTCAAAACAGAGTTTTGATTAACCCAGGCATCAAAAGACTGCCTATGAATTGCTTTACAAAATCAAACCTCTGATCTCATATTTCAAAGTTTTTGGTTGTCCTTGTTTTATTTTGAACTTAAAAGAATCAATCTCCAAGTTCACAGCCAAAGTTGACTGTGGTTATTTTTTGGGATATTCAACCACTGCCAAAGCCTACAGAGTCTTTAACTCTAGGAATAAATGTGTGGAAGAAACTCTAAATGTGAAATTCAATGAACTTTCATCTTTGAAAATCCCGGCAAATCCGGCTGAACTGTTTGACTTAGATAAATTTACATTTGAAGATGTGTCTGTCAAGACTAACCCTGCAGGTACACCACAATCATCAACACAAGAGCAAGGATATGATTGCATTCTTCAAAACTTCAAGATCTGTCCTTCAAGCAGAGGAGCAGATGTTAGTAACAATGGTGAAAGCTCTGCTGGCTCAACAGTGGTTAATTCTCAATCCTCTGCCTGCTCTCAAAACCAAAACACTGTTGATAAAAATCCATCAGATATGGATAAAGATCAACAAACACTCACAACCATACCACCCATACCACCACCTCCATTCCAATTAGATGTTGGACCATCAAATTCACCAACAGAGGATAACTCAGATGATACACATTTGCAAGCTTCACCTCAAAATGCACTTGTCCCATATCAAGGTGATTTGTTCTTCCTCAAAAGCCATCCATTGGATCAAGTTATTGGTAACATAAATGAGGGAGTGCTCACAAGAGCCAATCCTAAAACATTTGCCTCTTTGCTGGCTTTCTATCACTCATCCAACCTGTCAAGTACCAAGAGGCACTGAAAGACAATAGTTGGGTAGAAGCTATGCAAGAGGAGCTACTTCAGTTTAGAAGACAACAAGTTTGGGAACTTGTACCACTGCCTAATGATGTAAGTCCAATTGGCACAAAGTGGATCTTCAAGAACAAAACAGATGAAAGGGGTATAGTTGTCAAGAACAAAGCAAGGCTCCTGGTTCAAGGCTACACAGGAAGAAGGCATTGACTATGATGAAACCTTTGCTCCTGTAGTAAGGTTAGAAGCTATCAGACTGTTCTTAGCTTTTGCTGCCAACCACAACATCAAAGTGTTTCAAATGGACATCAAAAGTGCATTCCTGTATGGAAAGATCAAGGAAGAAGTGTATGTGTGCCAACCTCCTAGATTTGAAGATGCATTCTATCCTGATCATGTGTACAGGTTAAACAAAGCACTATATGGTCTTAAACAAGCACCAAGATCCTGATATGAAACTCTATCCACTTTCCTCTTATCCATAGGTTTTTCAAGAGGTAAAATCGACAAATCCTTGTTTTTAAAATGGAAAGGAAAAGATTTGATGCTTGTCCAAATTTATGTGGATGACATCATTTTTGGATCCACATGCACTGCCATGTGTGAAGAGTTCAGAAAACTCATGGCAACAGAGTTTGAAATGAGTGCAATGTGTGAGTTGCAATGTTTACTTGGTTTACAAGTCAAACAAATGCAACATGGCAATTTCATCCATCAAAATAAGAATGTCAAAGAACTTCTTAAAAAGTTTGATATGGATAATTATAAACCTTGCAGCACACCCATGGCAACTTCAAAGCTGGTCACTATTGTTGATAAAGATGACTTGGTTGATCAAACACTTCATAGAAGTATGATTGGGTCTTTATTGTACCTAACTGCTTCCAGGCCAGACATCATGTTTGCAACATGTGTTTGTACCAGATCCCAATCACTACCTAGAAAGTCTGATCTTATTGCTGTCCAAAAGATATTCAGGTACATAAAAGGTGCTCCCACACTTGGTATCTGGTATCCTACTAATGGAAATATTGAGCTTTCAGGTTACTCAGGAGGTGTCCAATTCCTAGGTGATTGCCTAGTGTCTTGGCAGAGTAAAAAGCAAGTTGCAGTTTCCACATCCACTACCGAGGCTGAATACATTGCTGCTGCAAGTTGCACTGCTCAAATCCTGTGGCTTCAAAATAAACTTTTGTATTTTCGTATCACTGCTTTAAAGACTCCTCTTAAAATTGACATTCAAGTAGTAGAAAATATCATCAAAAATCCTATCTCTCACTCAACAACAAAACACATTGACATCAGACATCACTTTGTGAGGGATTGCTATGAAAAAGGTTTGATTTCTTTACAACATGTCCATACTAAGGATCAGCTAGCAGATGTTCTAACAAAAGCATTGGATACATCTACTTTTGAAATCTTGATATCTAGGATTAGAATGCTAAACAAGGATTAAAAACAGTTTTTCTGGTGATCCATGTGTAAATAGCATAAAAATATTTTCAGAAAACCTAAATTTCATCCTTAAAAATAGCTTAAAATTGAATTTTTCAATAAACCCTTAAAGTCTGTTTCAAACCACTGATAGCAACAAAACACTGGTCGTTTAGAAAAGTCTATCCACTGTTAAAAGTGTATCATCTGATAGTTTCAAAAACACTATTCACATCCACTGCCCATGTTCTCAAACTATGTTTGTCCAAATAACTGTCTTCCATTTTCAAACAGAGGTTACATGTGGTCAGACGTTATTCGTTAGTTGTTTGCATCAGATGACACGTCATCATCACTTTTTCTAAACCTTATAAAAAACCCCGTTCTATCCATAACAGAAGTTTCACTTTACCATGTTGAATTCAAAATTCTCAAAACGGTTCTTCATAAATCATGGCACCCAAATCTAAACCTAAAGCCAAATCAAAACCAGAACCACCACCATTCACCCTCATAATCAAAACTCCTCATAACTATACAACAATTCTTGATGCAACCGATTCAAACAAAAGATATCATTCAATGATAAAAATCTTGAAAGAATCAAAATTTCAGCATCTGTTAACCGTAAAAGCTCCAATTTATCAAGAAGCACAATGGCAATTTTGGGCAAACACGGAGGTTCATTCTCAAAAGGATGTTCCTTATGCTATTATATCAAGGTGGGCAAAACACTGTTACAAATCAGCCATCAATCGATTTCCCAAGTATTCGAATTGAATGATATGGCACATCATGTGTCATTCTCTACAAATGAAATGCATGCCGAATTTCTAGAAAGGGGTTACATTGGACAACTTAAAGGTATGACAATCTTCAAACCAAATTTTCCTGCTGAGATGAGATTTTTCTTTCACACTCTTCAAACTTGTCTCTCAGCAAAGACCACAACTTTTAATGAAATACCATTGAACATTCAGTATCTGGGCTATGCCATTTTAACTGGATCAGATTTTAACTTTTCTCACATACTGTTCAGTGATCTTGTGGCAAATTTTAATAATATTGAAAAACGGAAAGCTTTTCTGATACATCTACGATACTTGAGTGTTTATCTTCATAATCAGTTACCTGATGATGATGTTAAACAAGGCGCTGTCACACAACCAGGAAGCCTAACTCATAAAACTTTTACTAGAATTACAAATCAGGATAAAGTTTCCAAAACACAAGTAGAGGAGACTGAGCAAGCTTTACAAGAATAAAATGTTTAATCTCAACCTCCTGCTACTGAGCCCACTGCTACTGGTGATCAGGGCACTACAACCACTGCCCTGATACCCACACCAGCAATCTCCAAAATAAAACCCAAGAAAATCTCCAAAAAACCCACCAAACCCAAAAAGGGCCCTCTGGAAGATGAGATCCCAGAGGATAACCCAGTGATAACACAAATATCACATGAAAACATTGCTGCTACTTTATCACAGTAGATGTTAGAATCTCAACCTGGCTTTGAAACTCCTCCTTCTTCCTCACAAAAGGAAAAGGTTGTAAACACAGGGACACCAAATTTTGAAGCTCTAGAATCACTTGATTCTATCTTCCGCAACCCCTTTCCCAAGGCATTGTCTCTTTCTGCACCACAACCTTCACCAACAAAATCACCACCACCTACCATAGTGCCTTTGCTGAATGCAATTGAATTAGAATAGACATTAACCAGTTCTTCTCACCAACATATCACTAAGAATATACTCCAACAAGTGACTAGGTCTGATTCTTTATTCTTTGCTAACCCATCAGCAGCTGAAGAGGATACATCCCTTAGGTTAAATGAAACCTTAGCGGATAGTTCATCAAGGGCAATCACTACAATTGTCAAACTCCCAGGTTTGCAGTTGGATAGTGGTTTCATTCCTAAGACTCTGATGAAGGCAACCACTGTTGAGGCTACTACGGTAACCTCTGATTATGTGGGAAGTCCCTAGAACCAAGAAAAAGGGACATCTATGTTTGAAACAAGGCTTGAAACCTCTGTTCATGATAACATAGATAAAACTACCATTTCTTATAGGAGTTCAGATGATCCTATTAAGTTACGTAATGATCTAAAATACAAGGATTTGACGGAGAGAGTTATCAAAATTGAAAGCTCTGTTGCTGAAAACAAGGATTTACTGAAGCAGATGTTAGCTACAAAGAGCCAACCCTCTGTCCTATCCACTGATGATCTCAAACAAGCCTTAGACCCTCTGTTTCAACAACAAAAATATTATGATGATCTTCAACACAAACATCAAATGCAAGAGGTTAGAAACATGGTTGATGCCAGATATATGGATACTGCTGCAGATATTAAGGCAATCAAGGCTCATCTCCTTCAAACCACTGGTACTCCTCCTCCTACAGTAATCTTTGTCAACACTGATGATGCCAAAAAGGGAGAGATACCTTTAAAGAAAGAAGTGATAAAGCTTGATGACAAAGATGCACATCCAACAGTGGTTATCCCTAGGCCAGATGGTTCTAAAAAGGTTGATGAAATAGCTGATATCTTTGCAAGGGAAAAGGAGAATACAAAGAAAAGGGTAAGGGTTGAGAGCAGAGCTTTGGTTGAGAAAAAGATAGCTCTGTAAATAGAAAAATAAAGTGTTGGTTCTTCAACAAAGAAGATGTATGTTAGAAAAACAAGGCAATCAGCATCCATACCTTCTAAACCTAAGACAGTTGCTAATCCAACCACATCATCTGCTCCCACAAAAACACTTACACCTCCTTCTGCCAAAGCAGTTGTTAAGCCAACTACAACAGATGTTACAACACCTGTTGTGTCAACATCTGTTGACACAGCAGAAGTTATAACAAATGTTAATCCAACCTCTGCTATGGTCATAGTTCCAACTTCCACCATATCTCTACCCACACCCGCAAGAATTCCACAACCACAATCACCCAATCTCAGGTTCAAAAGGAGGAGAACCACAAATGTTGTACTTGATGACAAGATCATCCCCTCTCCTTTACTTGTGTCATCTAAACCAATGTCCACCACAGCAGCTATTAAACCTCCTTCTTCTCAAATTACTGAAGTGCTTCTCGCCACTCAATTTCCACTAGAGCTATAAGTTGTCAAATCAGAGATCAAATCTTTCTTTTCAGAAGAAGATCCAGATAAAAGGGAATTCCCATCATTGAAAAGTTATCCCAAACCAAGAAACTTAGAAGAATTCAAGAGGCTTAAAGCCCAACAAGCAGAGGATATCACAAAAAGGGATACCCAGGGAAAGTCTGACAGAGTAATACAAAATTACTGGCAATATCAGTTGAGTAAATTCATAAGTATAGAAGACTATGCAAGAGGCTTGAGCAAACAATTGTCAGAGAGAAAAGATAAAAGCCTTAAAGAAGATTACATCAATCACATCATGGAAACCAAGTTATACAAAGCTACAAGGGCACAATTCAAAGACTGGACTGTGAAAGAGTTGGAAGAAGAAGTACAAAGAATGCAAGAAATGCTGGAAGATCCTCACAAAAAGCCAACTCCTCCAGATTGGAATAAACATAATAAGCTTCCTGAAAAGAGTTTAAAGATAAGAAGAATGAAGGAAGAGTTGATTGCTGCAAATTATGGGTCAAAGAATAATTATTAGGTGGACAGAGGTTAAGGTGGTTGAAACATACAGATGGCTTGAACAAAGAAGGAAAACTGATCCATCACGGCCAAAGAAGCCAGTGTATGTAGCAGAGGATAGAGCTCATCAGACCCAACACTCTTCAAAACCATCTCAAACATCTGCTTTATTTATTTTGGCCTTAAATCAAAGAAAAAGGCAAAAGGATATGGCAAAAGAAGATAAGAGAGTGTTTGAGCATATAAAAGAAGTAATCCAAAGCATGATTGATTACCATACTGATGAAACCAGTCAAAAGCTTTCAGAAGATCTTTCTCAGATGGCAAATCAATCAATTCTACCTACCTCAACAATAACATACCATCCTAGAAAGCCATCAGACCCAAAAATTCTAAAGTGGAAAGTTGACAAAAACTCCCACGAATTGACTTTGATCAAGTCTAATGGCGTTGCTACCAAGATGAGAATGGAGGATGCATATGGGCTGTGTGTAGAAGACCTCCATGAACTTATGGATTTGGTACTTGAAAAGGATGATGATGAGGAATCTATGAATATTGCAATTTAAAGGTCAAATCAGTGAATTTTGTCTTCTTAAAAAGATCTTTACACCAATCATCTTCTTCCTTTTTCTGTACTATCAAACTGTTGCAATAGGCTGAGGGGAGTTTGTGAATCACATGCAAAGTTTATAAACTTGAAAGCATGATGATGATGAAAACAAACGACCTTTACTTGTAGTAAAAGTTTTCCATTCTATTCCGCTGCATTTACTTTCAATTTCAATCATATTTCCATTTTTGAAACAAAAACTACAAGTAAATCAAACTCAGATCCTAACAGAAACAATATTGGTAGTACCATTAAATAAGTCGAGACAATGTTTCCGGTATTAAAGTACATCTTGAAAGTGACCCGACGACCAATCTAATAATGTTTTTACCATCCGAAACTAATACTAACTAGCCAAGGGAACTAATTAATATTAATTAATATCTAAAACCCCTAATTACTATCTAATGATGCAAGACCAACCACCAATCAACATACTTAGTAAACCAACAAAATATCTCATTTTAGCACATGTTATAATGAAATGTTACACATACCCCCTAGCCATTTTCGGTCAACACAAGGGGCCCACATGCCCCTAGCCCACTCATGGTGATCTTGGATGAAGATAGAGGTATGGAGTCCTAGAGGTTTGATATTGACTTGAAAACATAAGCTTATTATATAACATATACATCATACCTCCCACCATAGTTTACACTTCAAGAAAAATCACCAACACACCTTCTCTTTCACCCTTCACCTCACGACAGCCCTAACACCCTCAAACCCCTCCTTTTTCATCCATTAAACTCCTACTTTTAACCTCTAAAATCCCATTTCAAGACCCCTCAAGAAAGATGCAAGCATGGAAGGTCATTAGGAGCTTATTCGTGTCATCTTGGAAGCTTTATTTCCTTCATCATCTTCATCATAATCTTGCAAACTTTTAAGAATTTATTTCACGAAATTTAATCATGTTATAATATGTAGATGTAATAATATACATGTTGATCATCTTGAATCTCAAAGAAATAAAAGCTTAAAACCCTAACCTAACCTTAAAAAGTATACTAAATATGAAGTATAATGTGTTGATTAAGTTGTTGTGTGTTAGATTATGTTTATATAAATGTTGGTTATGTTAAAGTAAGTTGTTTAAATGAATGACCCTGCATGATTAAGAGTGAAAATTATGATTTAAACATTGTGATGTTTAAATATAAACCAGATCATCAATCTCACGATCCATGAACTTTACTACGATTTAAAAATGAGTTACAACATATATGTGGCTTTTATAGGAACTAAAAAACATGTTTTTCACTAAGAACATTTTAAAAAGTAGTTTAAACAAATTGTTTAAATAGATGAATTAGATGGAAGTTCATAAGAAATATCTTTTTAAATAACATGAAAGTGTCACCCATATATCTTTTAAGTGTAAACAGAAAATATATAAAAGGTTCATGGAGTATGAGGATATAAGTTATTCATGCAAAGTTGGTAGATTGGAACGTGATTTGAGTTTGGTTATGATTAAGGGGTTTAAACATGCTTAAAATACGTTTTCAAAGCATGGAAAACGCCATAGTTTAGGGGAAACTATGGCGAAATTTTCTAAAATCTTAATCGCCATTAAAATATGATTAACGGGGTGATTAGCATAGTTAATCGTGATTAGTAACCTTGATTGTGATTAACGACTTTAATCGTGATTAGACAAACCCTAATGACAAGGGTTAAGTTCCTAACCATTTAAGAGTTTATATAAACACTTCAAGATATTTTTATTCAATAAAAGTGGGTAAAAGTTATAAGTATAACAATAAATATTTTTTTGAGAAAATTATATATGTATTTAAATAGCCTATTTGGTGTATAATACGTGTGTATTATGTGTATGTATTAGTGATAGGAATACACACCAAATACTTAAATACCGTTCACTTGGAAAAATACACTAAATATATATACACATGAACCCTACTTATATTATAATCACGAACGAACAATCGAACAAAGGATAAGCGGACGAACGATCATCAGATGAATTAACTTATAACCATAAATACTAACAAGCCAATATATATTGGAACAGACACAATATATATAATAAACTCTCTTCTGAATAAGGCACGTTGACATCGGCAACGACCACCCTAGTGTCTCGACACGGCGCGTGCACACGCCATAGACGACACATGGTTACTTTCGATACGAAAATATACATATTCGGCTCTACGACAAAAAACTCTAAAAATAATATAATTTTTAGATATAAGAAATATGTATACATTTCAACACTTATAAATATTCGGAAAGTATAATGTGAATATTACTAAGTATGTATATACACACAAGAATGCTAGTGTACTATACGTATAAATACGGTATAAATACCAAATAGTAAAGTATACAAATATGTATAAATACGGTATAACCAAATAGTAAAGTATACAAATACGTATAAATACGTCATAAATACCAATAGTAAAATATACAAATACGAGTATAAATACGGTATACGTATACGTATAAAAATACGCAAGTACTTGATGATGTACTCATATACACTTGTTGAAGTGTACTCTCATAAGGAATATCGTACAAATACCATAATGTATATATAAGGCTAAAATTAAATAGTTTTAACACTTATAATTATTAAAATCACACAACATGTAAAACAAATACACATACTCAAACCGAACATGTTGATACGAGTGAACGAGGTTCACTAGACTCAAAATATATATTTGTAGAATATTATATATATATATATATATATATATATATATATATATATATATCACATAACGAACATAAACCGAGTGTGGCATGGAGACTCAAAGGGGCTAGGCCCACTTATACTCGTGCGTGGCACGAAGATTCACGAAGGGCGAGGCCCGTTCGTACACATGTTGAATCCAATATATATATATATATATATAAAGAAGTATATATATATGTATATTAAAACACAATACAAAACAAATGCCAACATATATAAAATACACAAGGGTTCCAAATACAATAACGTTCAAGATGAGCAATGTGTACACCTTTAACATAAACCCAATTGTCTAATGGGTCAGAGCACTTGTAGGTTATTACTGTCACACCCTGGTCATGGCGGAAGCGCGAGTGTGTGACTAATAAGTAATCAATGCATTAAATCGAGTAGATAAACCATAATTAACAACGATGCCTGGTCATAGAGTACAACCAAAGTTTACAAGTTTTCAACACGTTCGCGTTTGTTATCATAAAACACACTTCAAGTTATATTACAACACAAAAGATAGTTTGTTATCATAACGAAATACATCAAGGTTTTGACTCCTATATATACCCATACGAGGTTGGGATATAAGAGGCAATCCCTTCAAAAGTGGCAACCGTTGTTATGCTGTTCCCAAAATCCTGAGGTCTATCACTAGCTCAATGCTTGTTTCCTGAAATACATGTAATTTTGAAAAATCAACAAAAGTTGAGCGAGTTCATGTAGTTACTGTTTCATATAGAGTTAAATGCTTGGTTGGTCCATGTGGTTTGCAAATATTGAAAACTTGGTCCTAGTGGTTTAATAATTACACAATTGATCCCGGTGGTTGTAATTTTTACACTCGTGTGGTCCTTATCACTAACATCCGTTAAGTTTTCCAATTAAGTCCATGTTGAATGACTAAAATACCCTTGCTTGTTAACAAAACCTACCAAATTATATAAGTTTTCACAAGTCTCTCTTCTCTGACAAACAAGCAACACAACCACTGACACCCACCACCAACATCTCACCTCCGCCACTTCTCACCTCCACTCCCGAACACCCACCGCCACCATCTCACTTCCGCCACTTCTCATCTCCACCCCTGAACGCCAAAACACCTACCAACACCGAAACCCACCACCACCAACGAACACCTCCACCACTAGGCAGGCCACCACCACTGTCGATAACCACCACACCAGCCTCATCTCCCCTGCTGCTTCATACTGTCAGAACCACAGCGCCACTAGCATCACCCTCCACCGGAGGACGCCATCGAAAAAAGGATCTGCGAGCTCCGACAAGAAACACCACTACCATCAAGATTCATGATTCACCACCATTCGCCTGCCTTCGTAGAAACCACAAAGTCTGATCTACTGTCAGATCTGAATATTCATCACGTGACGATGATGGGTGAAGTTTGGTCGGTGACCACTATCACACCCCGGCCGCGTAAAGCAACCAACCGTGGCGGAAACATCGGGGAGTCGTGTGGCAGAATTATTGTTTCACAACACATGACACTTAGAGTTTAGTTTTACAATAAAATAAATTATTACATTGTCTTGATTCAAACAGAAACATAACATTAAGATAATAAGTTTCTTGATTTTAGATTTCTAAGGCCCAAGTCGCCCTAAGTGAAGCACGCTCAGATCAGACATTCGCTCCTGAAACATATGTGAAAGTAAATACGTCAGCATAAAAATGTCTGTGAGTAACATAGGTTTAGTGTTGAAGATTTATGACTTTGAAAGTTAGAAGAAATGTTTTCGAAAACTAGTCATGAACCTTATAAAACGTTTCCTTTTACGAAATCAAATGAAAATCAATATGAAAACCAGATGATATAAAAAAATGTTGTATGGTTAAATAAATAACCAAATGAAAATAATATGTATAAAATATGTCATGTCATGTCCTTGTTAATGTAGTTTAGATAACGCCACGATATGTAATAATATAAGCACTTATACATAGGAACTACCAGCGGCGTATCCACCATGCCTTTATCATATTACACACGTCTCGTTATTCAAATCACTTATCAAAAACCATCAAATAGTGTCTTGTTTAAATCAATGTCAAATGTCATGTGTAAACAATGTCTAATGTGAAGTATAAACCATGTCTTGTATGGCAAGTAAATAGTATTTACTCAAACCAATGCATAATGCTCTGTATATTTAATTTTCTTATACAAAACAAGGCCTTTGAATAAACAAATGTTTAAATCAAAAGTTATGTTTTGAATGCCATTGCTTTTATCCATATGAACATATATCAGATTTGTTTATCGCATACATTCAAGCCTTGAGTCTGTCTCATAAACCCTTATCAGGATCAAGGTTTATCGAAAAAAATGTTATCGGATTCTGTCATTCCCTAACACTGCCCAACATGCCTGGGGAGCGGGAACGGGATTTATCAAGTCCTATGGTACCATTACATACTACCGGTCGGCGCGATCACTGTTAATGATTGTATTATTGTCCCGTTAAACATATCAAATGTCATTTTGAATGTAAGCATGTCATGAATATGTTTGAAAACCATGTACTAGACATACTAAGCCAATATGTCAAGTAAGAATGTTTTTATTTTTGAAATAGTGTATTATATGTACTTATGTAACAAAACAGGTTTAATGTCATGAAAATGGAAAGTAAAGTTATGTACATATGTTCACCCAAAAACATTTATAAAACGTTTAAAAGGGGACTATGTACTCACCTTTGGGTGCGTTTTTATGTGTTGACACAATCCCTCAAATTGTTTGTTCGTCCTAAGTTAAGTAAGAATGATTTAATAAAAAAACTCACAAAATCCTAAGTTTCTCCAATACTTACAATTTTCACATAACTTTGAGATTTTCTCGAAAAGTCTTTGTTTTGATTACGTTGGTGTATTTATATATATGTGTCCATATAATTATGATTTTCGTGACTTGAACGATTTTAGTGGTGACCTTTAATATGTTATATCCGTTATCACACCCGTTTATAGGCAATATATATACACATAAATGTGAACATATAAACAAATATCGTCATACATGTATTTTGTTAGCTTTTATATATTATCATTTTTAAAGCATTTATACATGAAATAACTTTTCTAGTTAACCTATGTATCATTTCATGCTCAACAAACAAGTTACACATATAACGAAAGATTCACAGTTTTAACCGCACAAGTGTACAAGCATAGTTTAAACTTCTACTATCATGTTATCATCTAGCATATCACATAACAAATTATCATAAACACATATCACATCATAATATACCATGTTCACTTTTGAACAACCCATGTTCGTGTACATTGAAATATGCGTATTTAGCGTTTTCGGTATCGTTTTCGGGCGTCGAAAGTCACGTACGACTAGCCAAACACCAAAGATACTTAATATAAGTTAAAATACTTATTTATATATCAAAAATATCAGTTTATTTACTGATCTAAAACAGTTTTATAAAAGTCACTTGAAAAGGCGATTTTTACCTTTTTAACGCATAGTTTTGCACCGAACTTTACCATAAACATCCAAAATCGAAACGACTTGATATTTTAACAGAACACATTATATACTGACCAAAACAATAATTTTAATCATATATATGCAGGTCTCATAAATAGCATAACATGCAAATATCACCCGATTTACTACTTTTCAAGCCTAAAGTACAACATGCAAAGCTATCAGGTTATGACATAATTTTTATAACTTTAAAATACATCAAATAACTTTATTTTACAAGTTTATTTACTGATTTGAATGAACATTTATCATATCATATATAAATCATCAAACCCTTTCATTTTAACTATCATTCAAGCACATGTAACAACTTAAAAACTAGTAGACTTCATGACAAAGCTTTATGCTATTTAACACTTAAAATATTTTATTTCTAGTGTTTAGGACCTGATTAAAAATCATTCTCATCATGTCATATTTTATTCATCATTTCATGTCGATACATCCACATGTATGTCTAAGTACAAGCATCTAATTGCATCATCTTTCAAGAATCCGATCATACAAGAGTTAATCAAAAATCAAACATCATCTCTATCATATATACATACACATCCACGCCCATATATATACACACATATATCCATTTTTATTTTATTTAAAAACTCATTTGTTTTAGTTTTCAAGTTTGTGTTTGATCACAAGAACAAGAGAAACTCCCATCATCATCAAAATCACCAAAAATCAAGAACAAGGATTTCAAAATAATTTTGTATACCTTCAAGATCTTGATGGGTTTTTGACAAGGTGTGATGATATGGAGCTTGGTTCTTGCTTGAAACACCTTCAAATCACCTTAGGATCTTCAAAAGTGCATGGTACAAGCCTGGAATGAGCTTGAATCTTCAAGGGAGGTGCTTGAATTTCGAAAATGGGTGTGTGTGTGTGTGTATACGGTTATGGAGGGGAGAGAGAGGAGGAGATGAGTTTATTTTCTTGGTTTTTGGAAGATTTACCTTGGATTTGCCAAGATATGTAGGATTTCCAAGGATTGCATGCAACACACAAGGCCAACAAGTGGCAAAAAGGTGTGAGAGAGAGAGTGTATCATGGCTGCCACAAGTCCCTCTCTCTCATATATACACGCATACATATGTATATATAACATATATTGGCCAAAAACTAGTATTTAACTGGTTACCGAGTATTTTCTCTAGCGTTTTAATCCCGTTTTATCGCGTTTTAAATTGTTTTTGATGCTCTATAAAATTATAATCACCAAAATATTGTTTTTTCAATAGCGTTGTCGGTATTTGGCAGTATGCGCGCTGTGCTGCGCAGTACGCGCTTAAATTCGCGAAAATAGAGTTTTTAAGCATTTTAAATAATTTTTCTTCATGAACATGACTAAATATAATATTTTAATCATACCAGGCTATTTTTAGGATTTTAACATTATTCGGGTGGTCACCGACGTTCGTTTCGCATTTTAACCGTTACACGATAAGCGTTTATCTTAAAATTGCCAACACACTTTTTAATAAATTTTAAATGTATCAACACATCAAATAACATCAAAATACATCAAATTTAGTATAATTTGCCTTTTTATTTAATCATATCGCGTGTCACATTAGTACAGGTTCAAAATATCCGGGTGTCACAGTCTCCCCTACTTTAGAAAATTTATCCCGAAATTTAATTAGAGGAACTTTGTGAGAAAAGGTGTGGATACTTCGCCTTCATTTGATCCTCTCGTTCCCAAGTAAACTCTGGGCCATGTTTAGATTCCCAGCAAACTTTGACTATCGGTATGTGCTTGCGCTTGAGTTTCTTGACTTCACGGTCCAATATTTCCATCGGCTTCTCAACAAAGTGCATCGTGTTATCAACACGAATTTCATCAAGAGGGGTGTGGAGGTTTTCATCAGCCAAACACTTCTTCAGATTGGACACGTGGAAAGCTGGATGAACATTTCTAAGTTATGGAGGTAGCTCAAGTCTATAGGCTACTTTTCCGATTCTTTCAACGATCTTGAATGGTCCAACATATCGTGGTGCAAGTTTTCCTTTCTTTCCAATTCTGACCACACCTTTCCAAGGGGATACCTTGAGAAGGACATGATCACCGACTTGAAATTCCAAAGGCTTGCGTCGTCTATCCGCATAACTCTTTTGACGGCTTCTAGCTATTAAAAGGTTATCGCAAATTTTCTGAACTTTGTCTGTAATCTCTAGAATAAGCTCAGGTCCGGTGAGCTAAGCTTCACCAATCTCATTCCAGCAGACTGGTGAATGACATTTTTGACCGTATAAAGCTTCGAAAGGAGCCATGTTGATGCTGGAGTGATAACTATTGTTGTAGGAGAATTCGATCAACGGTAGATGCGAATCCCAACTACCACCAAAATCGATCACACAAGCTCTAAGCATATCCTCCAGTGTTTGGATTGTTCTTTCAGATTGTCCATCCGTTTGAGGATGATAAGCTATGTTCAAATTGAGTTGCGTTCCCATAGCAGATTGCATGGTTCTCCAAAAGTGAGATGAGAATCGAGCATCTCGGTCAGATATGATGTTCAAAGGAACGCCATGTCGGGATACAATCTCATCTACATAGATCTTGGCAAGCTTGTCAGCAGATAAATCCTCATGGATTGGCAAGAAGTGTGCAGATTTTGTGAGACGATCAACGACTACCCAAATGGCATCGTGACCTCTAGGAGTGCGCGGTAATTTGGTACTGAGATCCATGGCAATGTTTTCCCATTTCCAAACCGGTATCTCTGGTTGTTCCAATAATCCAGAAGGATGTTGTCTTCCGCCTTGACTTTGAGGCAAGTAAGGCATTTGGATACGTATAAGGCAATGTCTTTCTTCATTCCTGGCCACCAATACTGGGTTCGAAGATCCCTATACATTTTGTTTGCACCAGGATGAATGGAATATCGAGACTTATGAACTTCATCCATCAGTAAGGTGCGGAGATTGTCTTGACTTGGAACCCATAACGGTTCATGAAATAGAATACCCCTTCATCTTTCGTTTCGAGTTGAATCTTGAGATTAAGTGGTAGTTCATTTTTCAACAAACCTTGGGTTATACATGTACGCTGAGCTTGATAGATGCGGGCTTGAATATCAGATCGAACTTTGACACACTGAAGCTTAACGCGTTCTTTTCGACTAAGCGCATCAGCTACGACATTCGCCTTAACAGGATGGTAGCGAATCTCGCAGTCATAATCGTTTAGAAGTTCAACCCAACGTCGTTGCCTCATGTTTAGTTCTTTCTTGTCGTAGATGTGTTGGAGACTTTTGTGGTTAGTGAAAACCACACATTTTGTTCCGTAAAGGTAGTGTCTCCAAATCTTGAGAGCAAAAACCACAGCGCCTAACTCAAGATCATGAGTTGTGTAGTTCTTCTCATGGATCTTCAACTGTCTTGACGCGTAGGCTATGACTTTGTTCCTTTGCATGAGAACACAACCAAGGCCTAAGTTTGATGCGTCGCAATATACGACAAAGTCGTCGTTTCCCTCAGGTAAAGATAACACGGGAGCGTCACAGAGTTTTTGTTTCAAGGTCTGAAAAGCTTCTTCTTGTTTGGGTCCCCACTCAAAATGTTTGTTCTTTTGAGTTAAAGTTGTGAGAGGAACCGCAATCTTGGAGAAGTTTGCAATAAAGCGGCGGTAATAACCCGCGAGACCCAGAAATGAATGAACCTTAGTAGGAGTAGTAGGTGCAACCCATTCCTTAATCGCACTGATTTTGGCGGGATCTACATGTATACCTTGTTCGTTGACTATGTGTCCCAAAGATTGAACTTCCTTAAGACAAAATTCACACTTGGAGAATTTAGCGACGAGTTGTTCCTTCTTTAGGAGCTCCATTGTTAGACGGAGATGTTGTTCGTCGTCAGCTCGTGTCTTTGAATAAATCAGAATGTCATCAATGAAAACGATGATGAACTTGTCCAAATAAGGCTTACAAACCCTATTAATCAAGTCCATGAAGACGGCAGGAGCATTCGTTAAACCGAAAGGCATAACAGTGAACTCATAGTGGCCGTATCGTGTGCGGGAGGCAGTCTTGGGAATATATTCTTCGAGTACACAAAGCTGATGATACCCAGAACGTAGATCAATCTTCGAAAAGCAGGTAGCACCCTGAAGCTGATCAAAGAGATCATCAATGCGAGGTAGGGGATATCGATTTTTGATAGTGAGTTTGTTAAGCTCACGATAATCGATACACATTCAGAAAGATCCATCCTTCTTCTTCATAAATAGAACAGGCGCGCCCCAAGGTGAAAAGCTTAGGCAAATAAATCCTTTGTCAGATAACTCCTGCAGCTGCTTCGACAATTCTTGCATCTCAGACGGTGCAAGACGGTATGGAGATTTGGCAATCGGGTTGGCACCAGGTACAAGGTCAATACAGAACTCAATTTGACGTGCTGGGGGTAACCCAGGTAACTCTACAGGAAACACCTCGGGATAATCCCGAACAACGGGGATGTCTTGAATAGTCTTACCCTTGTCTTTCTCCTTTACGACACGTGCCAAGAAAGCCACATAATTCTTTTGTAGGTATCTTTGTGCTTGGGTGCTTGTCATCAATTTAAGGCTACTAGTGGGCCTTTCTCCACGAACCACTAAGGTTTCACCAGTCGAAAGCAGCACACGAACAATCTTGTCAAAACAAACCACCTCTGCACACTATATTTGGTCAACCAAACCATTCCTACCATAACATCAAAACTCCCAAGTTGCATTGGCGTGAGATCAATGGGAAAAAGGTGATTATTGAGGTTCAACTGGCAATTTCGAATGATAGAATCGAGAACAAGGGGTTCACCATTAGCTATCTCTATTGTCAAAGGCTTTCCTAGTTTTTTTCTAGGCTTTGCAAGTAAAGATTCAAAAGCTAGTGATACAAAACTCTTGTCGGCACCCGAATCAAAAAGAATAGAAGCAAGTTGGTTGTTAACATAGAACGTACCGTTAACCACTTCGTTGTCGGCTCGCGCTTCGTTGGCATTGACATTGAATGCTCGTCCACGAGCCGGGTTCACATTAGCCAACTTCGGGAAATTGTTCATGTAGCGAGTAAGATCCCCACAATTGTAGCAAGAGCCAGGGGAAAGGGAGGTCGTGCAGGATTTGCTGGCTGTTGGGCAGGATTTTGAACCGCTTGATTCGGAGCAGGAGGAGAGCGACATGAGTTAGCCAAATGGCCAAATCTTCCATAATTGGTGCAAAGACGACACTGAAGATGTGGTTGATGATGACAGTTGCACTTGTTACATAGAGGTGCAGTACCAACATACTGTTTCTTGGTTGGTGGTTGTGCTGGCTGGGTAGGAGCAGCTTGATTGGTCTGTGCAACAGCAGCAAAGTTCTTGGAAGCATTGCATTTCCTAGACTTCTTTGAGGTTTTAGCCTTCTTTCCCTTCTGTTTCTCAGTCTTGGCAGATGATTTCTTGTCACCCTTGCTTGGAGTTTACCCTTCTTGATTTGAGATTCAGTCAAGGTCGCAGCTAGCTCGATGGCTTGTCTAACAGTGGTAGGGTTGCTTCCGGTGACAATATCCTGAACAGGATCAGGAAGACCATCTATGTACTTCTCAATTGCCTTTTCCAGAGGCGTGACCATGGTGGGACACAGCAGGCTCAGTTCTTCGTATCGGTCCGTGTAAGCACGGTGCTCTCCACTATCTTGCTTAAGATCGTGGAATTCATTTTCCAGTGCCCGTAGTTCATGACGAGGACAAAACTCCTTCATTATAAGAGCACGAAGCTCTTCCCATGTTTGAACCATTGCCACATCAGCACCCCTGTCTCTCATCACACCATTCTACCATGTAAGCGCCCTTTTCTGAAATACACTTGACGCAAACTCAACCTTTCGCTCATTCGGGCATTGAACGTGACGAAATGTGCTTTCGAGACTGTCGAACCACTGTAGGAGCCCTGAAGCTCCTTCAGACCCAAAAAATTGGAGTGGTTTAGCCGAATTGAATGTCTTAAAGTTGTACGGAACAGGTGCATTGTTATTGTTGTTGTTGGCTTACTAGGTTCGGAAGTACAGCACGACTTGCTGAGCAATCATGGCTGCCATAACGGCATCTTGAGTTTGATCACGTCGAGGAGGTATTCTATAAGAAAATGGAACACAAAGAAATGTGTGAGATTGGCGTTTGGCTAAAACAAAAGGAGTATTGAAAATATCGACAAAGCATAAGGATGGTGGTCATTCGTTTGTTTCTCAAAACAATCAAATGACACACGGTGACTAATCAAAGTACATGGGTCTTTATAATGTATAGTGAAGACATGCTTTAGCCTATAAGTGGACACTCACCCCAAGAGTTCCCAGGTAAGAGTGACTGGTCCGATAATGTGGATTTGTACGAACACTCTAGCCTTAGAAGGAAAACTCAGGGTACAGGCAACCACCCTTCCAGATTGCACGTGTTCACATTATTAAGACCCAAACTTCGACGAGATTTGAAAACTTTAGAGGCATAAGGAGACCGATGCTTCGATATAGACATTATGCCGTCAGTTATGTTTTGTTTTGGTAATCACCTAAGGATAGGTGATGGTATTGCTTTAAGAATCTAAACACAAGATAACTTGTGTTAGGGTCCTAGAAAGGTAATAGTCTAGGTCAAAGAATTACTAATAACCTAATTCTCTATAACCATGAGCTCTGATACCAATCTTTCTGTCACACCCCGACCGCGTAAAGCAACCAACCGTGGCGGAAACATCGGGGAGTCGTGTGGCAGAATTATTGTTTCACAACACATGATACTTAGAGTTTAGTTTTACAATAAAATAAATTATTACATTGTCTTGATTCAAACAGAAACATAACATTAAGATAATAAGTTTCTTGATTTTAGATTTCTAAGGCCCAAGTCGCCCTAAGTGAAGCACGCTCAGATCAGACATTCGCTCCTGAAACATATGTGAAAGTAAATACGTCAGCATAAAAATGCCTGTGAGTAACATAGGTTTAGTGTTGAAGATTCATGACTTTGAAAGTTAGAAGAAATGTTTTCGAAAAGTAGTCATGAACCTTATAAAATGTTTCCTTTTATGAAATCAAATGAAAATCAGATGATATAAAAGAATGTTGTATGGTTAAATAAATAACCAAATGAAAATAATATGTATAAAATATGTCATGTCTTGTTCTTCTTAAAGTGGTTTAGATAACGCCACAATATGTAATATAATATAAGCACTTATACATAGGAATTACCAGCGGCGTATCCACCATGCCTTTATCATATTACACACGTCTCGTTATTCAAATCACTTATCAAAAACCATCAAATAATGTCTTGTTTAAATCAATGTCAAATGTCATGTGTAAACAATGTCTAATGTGAAGTATAAACCATGTCTTGTATGGCAAGTAAATAGTATTTACTCAAACCAAATGCATAATGCTCTGTATATTTAATTGTCTTGTACAAAACAAGGTCTTTGAATAAACAAATGTTTAAATCAAAAGTTATGTTTTGAATGCCATTGCTTTTATCCATATGAACATATATCAGATTTGTTTATCGCATACATTCAAGCCTTGAGTCTGTCTCATAAACCCTTATCAGGATCAAGGTTTATCGAAAAAAAATGTTATCGGATTCTGTCATTCCCTAACACTGCCCAACAAGCCTGGGGAGCGGGAACGGGATTTGTCAAGTCCTATGGTACCATTACATACTACCGGTCGGCGCGATCACTGTTAATGATTGTATTATTGTCCCGTTAAACATATCAAATGTCATTTTGAATGTAAGCATGTCATGAATATGTTTGAAAACCATGTACTAGACATACTAAGCCAATATGTCAAGTAAGAATATTTTTATTTTTGAAATAGTGTTTATATGTACTTATGTAACAAAACATGTTTAATGTCATGAAAATGGAAAGTAAAGTTATGCACATATGTTTCACCCAAAAACATTTATAAAACATAAAAAAGGGGACTATGTACTCACCTTTGGGTGCGTTTTTATGTGTTGACACAATCCCTCAAATTGTTTGTTCGTCCTAAGTTAAGTAAGAATGATTTAATAATAAAACTCACAAAATCCTAAGTTTCTCCAATACTTACAATTTTCACATAACTTTGAGATTTTCTCGAAAAGTCTTTGTTTTGATTATGTTGGTGTATTTATATATATGTGTCCATATAATTATGATTTTCGTGACTTGAACGATTTTAGTGGTGACCTTTAATATGTTATATCCGTTATCACACCCGTTTATAGGCAACATATATACACATAAATGTGAACATATAAACAAATATCGTCATACACGTATTTTGTTAGCTTTTATATATTATCATTTTTAAAGCATTTATACATGAAATAACTTTTCTAGTTAACCTATGTATCATTTCATGCTCAACAAACAAGTTACACATATAACGAAATATTCACCGTTTTAACCGCACAAGTGTACATGCATAGTTTAAACTTCTACTATCATGTTATCATCTAGCATATCACATAGCATATTATCATAAACACATATCACATCATAATATACCAAGTTCACTTTTGAACAACCCATGTTCGTGTACATTGAAATATGCGTATTTAGCGTTTTCGGTATCGTTTCCGGGCGTCGGAAGTCACGTACGACTAGCCAAACACCAAAGATACTTAATATACGTTAAAATACTTATTTTTATATCAAAAATATAAGTTTATTTACAGATCTAAAACAGTTTTATAAAAGTCACTTGAAAAGGCGATTTTTACCTTTTTAACGCATAGTTTTGCACCGAACTTTACCATAAACATCCAAAATCGAAACGACTTGATATTTTAACAGAACACATTATATACTGACCAAAACAATAATGTTAATCATATATATGCACGTCTCATAAATAGCACAACATGCAAATATCACCCGATTTACTACTTTTCAAGCCTAAAGTACAACATGCAAAGCTATCATGTTATGACATAATTTTTATAACTTTAAAATACATCAAATAACTTTATTTTACAAGTTTATTTACTGATTTGAATGAAAATTTATCATATCATATATAAATCATCAAACCATTGCATTTTAACTATCATTCAAGCACATGCAACAACTTAAAAACTAGTAGACTTCATGACAAAGCTTTATGCTATTTAACACTTAAAATATTATTATTTTTAGTGTTTAGGACCTGATTAAAAATCATTCTCATCATGTCATATTTTATTCATCATTTCATGTCCATACATCCACATGTATGTCTAAGTACAAGCATCTAACTGCATCATCTTTCAAGAATCTGATCATACAAGAGTTAATCAAAAATTAAACATCATCTCTATCATATATACATACACATCCACGGCCATATATATACACACATATATCCATTTTTATTTTATTTAAAAACTCATTTGTTTTAGTTTTCAAGTTTGTGTTTGATCACAAGAACAAGAGAAACTCCCATCATCATCAAACTCACCAAAACTCAAGAACAAGGATTTCAAAATAAATTTGTATACCTTCAAGATCTTGATGGGTTTTTGACAAGATGTGATGATATGGAGCTTGGTTCTTGCTTGAAACACCTTCAAATCACCTTAGGATCTTCAAAAGTGCATGGAACAAGCCTGGAATGAGCTTGAATCTTCAAGGGAGGTGCTTGAATTTCGAAAATGGGTGTGTGTGTGTGTGTGTATACGGTTATGGAGGGGAGAGAGAGGAGGAGATGAGTTTATTTTCTTGGTTTGTGGAAGATTTACCTTGGATTTGCCAAGATATGTTGGATTTCCAAGGATTGCATGCAACACACAAGGCCAACAAGTGGCAAAAAGGTGTGAGAGGTGGGAGAGAGAGTGTATCATGGCTGCCACAAGTCCCTCTCTCTCATATATACACGCATACATATGTATATATAACATATATTGGCCAAAAGCTGGTATTTAACTGGTTACCGGATATTTTCTCTAGCGTTTTAATCCCGTTTTATCGCGTTTTAAATTGTTTTTGACGCTCTATAAAACTATAATCACCAAAATATTGTTTTTTCAATAGCGTTGTCGGTATTTGGCAGTATGCGCGCTGTGCTGCGCAGTACGCGCTTAAATTCGCGAAAATAGAGTTTTAAAGCGTTTTAAATAATTTTTCTTCACGAACATGACTAAATATAAT
Source organism: Scalesia atractyloides (assembly GCA_947069175.1). Classification (NCBI taxonomy): domain Eukaryota; kingdom Viridiplantae; phylum Streptophyta; class Magnoliopsida; order Asterales; family Asteraceae; genus Scalesia; species Scalesia atractyloides. Next base: position 40,525,335 of record CAMTDV010000030.1, read on the forward strand.
ATTTTAATCATAACAGACTATTTTTAGGATTTTAACATTATTCGGGCGGTCACTGACGTTCGTTTCGCATTTTAACCGTTACACGATAAGCGTTTATCTTAAAATTGCCAACACACTTTTTAATAAATTTTAAATGTATCAACACATCAAATAACATCAAAATACATCAAATTTAATATAATTTTCCTTTTTATTTAATCATAACGCGTGTCACATTAGTACAGGTTCAAAATATCCGGGTGTCACAACCACCACATGGTATGTCCGCTAACGGTCCGGTGACCACCACCACTCATCTGTCCTGTAACCACCACTTCTACCGCCTTTTTCAAGATCGATTTATGTCAAACGATTGTTTACTTATGCCACTCGATTGACTACTTTGCTATGCATTTGTCTGCCAATCTTGTCGCTCTATTGCTTATGGTCCATCCTTTTTTACAATTAATTTTGTTGGGTATTGAGAACATTTAGTGTTTAAAGAAAGGAAGTAAGTTTGGTGGGTGAAGTTTGCTCTCAGATGGGTGGGTGAAGTTTGCTCTGAGATTGAGATGGGTGGTATATTGTTTTAATTAAACTATTTTTTTTTTGTTTTTTAAATAAGGGTATTTTGGTCATTTAACATAGACTTAACTTGAAAGCTTAACAAAGGTTAGTGAAAAGGACCACACGAGTGCAAAAATTACAACTACCAGGATCAAGTGTGTAATTAATAAACCATTGGGACCAAGTTTGCAATATTTGCAAACCACAGGGACCAACCAAGCATTTAACTCTTTCATATAACTGTCATAGTTTGAAATCTGGCCACTGTCATAAGCCATTTGTCAAAATTTGCAATTCAATATTGGAATCCGGCCGTTGTCATATTTGTCATCAATATTGAAAATCCCGGTATGTTATTGTTATTCCTAGGGTTTAAGGATCTATCAATGGGTAGTGAGCCCCCTGACATTATGTGTCATAAGTAAATAACCAAACCGAGACAACTTGTCATTCATAGTTCATAGGGCTCACAAAAGCACTCTGAACAGACTTGTTTTATTCAGAGTGGAGCGTGTCTCAAGCTCAATAGATCTACATCTTTGCACCTTGGTCACTAAGTGATTAATGGTTATTATGTTTTCATCCTACTTACACACATTGATCTTGTTATCTTCTAAACCCATAGCTAACATACCCTTTGTCATAAATGTCATAGCATGTATTTCACACCCGATTGTTATAAAACCGAAAAAAACGTTTAAAAGAAAAGGGGGAAACATGAACTCACAGGTTTACGTTCTGTACAGTAGTACTAAAGTACCGCGAGTGTCCGTACACATGTATAACCTACATGTGTATTTAATTCATTAGACTCTCAGGGCTAATTGGACCTTGTACAAGTTGTTCATATTGAAATATATTGTTATATATTTATTGTCGTCGTGGTCGTGTTTAATATATTTTTTGTGTTGATAACGCCCACATGTCGTAGTAATCTCCTTGTAACGTTGATGTGTCCTCTTAGAGTCGTTGACGATATATATTCTTTTATTTCACCAAAATAATTTATATATTTTTCTTGTCGAGTGAAAATATTATTATTTCATGAGAATATATTTTTGTAGTTCGTCCGTTGTCCGATCCGTTCGTTCGCGCGTTTTCGTTGTATTTCTTTGGAAATATAAAGGAATGTGTATATGTATTTTCATGTCCTTTTATACTTGTTTCATGTAAGTATTTTCTTGGTGTCATGGGTGTATTTACTTTGATCATCCTAAGTGCATCTACATACATACACATAACACATAATACATATACTTTTGATGAGTGTCCAAAGATATATAATTTTTACCAAAAATTATATTTTCACCTTGTCATTATTTTTAATCCTTTATTTTTGTGAAAATATATATTTTAAGTTCACAAGTATTCTTGCATATTTAAGACTTAACCATTTTCACAAAAAGTTCAATAATGACGTTTAAGACTACTAATCGCGTTTAACCTTGTTAACCCCTTAATCATATTTTTAATCGCGATTCGATTTAGATAATTTTGCCATAGTTTCCTCAAAAACTAGGGCGTTTTGCACGTTTTTAAAACGTATTCACATCAAGTTCAATTTTCCAAATCATCATATTTTACCAAGTTTCATCCAAAACACATATATCACATAACTTTGCTTCCACACTTCATGAGTTGCATGTATATATATTTTTTTATACTTCCAAAAACGATAAGTTTTGTGACCATCTTTTATGGACTTATATGTTTATAAAACTTGGTTTATTTTTGTAACAAGATTATATATATATTTCTTTTTGTACTAAAAGTTTAATACTTTTACATGAACTTTTATACTCAACAATTTTATAACTTATCTATAAAAAATCCAAGTTTATCTATGTTTCAAAATCAACTTATACATCCTTGTTAAACCCTTGTTTCTTCTAGTATTTTCAAGAAATATATTCATAACTCATGAACATAAAGATGATGATCTTGCGTGATTTAAACATATCCATGTTTAAATCATATTTTTCTGATCATCATAACAATACTATCATGCTTATAAATTACTACAACATATAAGCATAAAGATCCTCATAAATCTTATTTTTCCATACTACTTATCTTGACATAGTCCACATGAACATCATCTTATTAACAAGCAAGCACAAATATACTAAATAAACACATAATATAGTTATATTTAGTGATTATTATGTTTGTGATTAGGGTTTTTGATTATGTTTAACTTTAATTTCAAGATCATCAACTTGAAATTAATGGAGTGTTATATATAATTGCAAAATAAAAATGGAGTGTTATATATAATTGCAAAATAAAAATGGACTTCATCCATTTTATAAACTCTTTTGCATAAAATGGTAGACATCCATAACTATACCATAGTTCTTCATTATAAAATGTCATCACCACATCAAGGTGGGGCCCACATGGGGGGAGGGGGTAATGTGTAATATTTTTATAAAAGTTATTAATTTATCAGATATTTTGGTGATTAAATAAAGTATGTGTTTAGGGGTTTTCTTGCACCATTAGGGGTAATTAGGGATTTAGAATGCTAATTGGTATTAACTAGTTCACTAGAAAAGTGTAAGTTGTGTAACTTATACGGCTTTCGTCTAGTCGTCGGTTCGATAACGACACTTTTGCATTCTACCGACGAATGTTTTCGCAAGTTGAAATTCCACAACCAAGAGATGTATGAAGGGATTTGGGATCTCAAATAATGGTTAACTAGCTCACTAGGTTCTTCGTTTGGTTCTTATAGTGGCGAGAATACCGCTTACTAGTTCGTCGGGTCGATAACGGACTAGTTATGGATATAGCGATATAATACCGGAAGCTTATAATTTTGGACATTCCATTTATATCCTCAAATGTTTTAGTGTGTTTTTCATAAATTTCCATAATTTCGGAGTTCCAGAATTGCCGAATTGTTATTACGGGCGAGTTAAACATTTTATATTTTTAGCCGATCGGACGATTTTATATTCAAGGGGTTGTACCGGAAAGTTATGTAATATTACAAGAATTATTCCCACATTAATGTTTTCATATGTAAATGGACTCAGTTATGTCATCAGTATGTCTTAATCCCTTGTTTTATTCTTGTTTCAGCGGTTTGCTGGCATGGATGGTGCAACTGTGAATAGTGCGCCCAGCACTCTCTACCAACACTTTTAGGACATAGTTTTGGTTGTTTCACGATATAACGGAAACCTATAGATTTTATACCATGTTTTTCTTGTCCTAATACTTTTTATATGTCGTACGAATCAGTTACGTAATTTAATTACGTTTAAATGCATGAGATTATAAAATAAAATTGGTGATTAGATTGTACGGAATTACCAATTATTTGCCGCTTGTCACATTCTCCCCCCGTTTAAAAGAATTTCGTCCCGAAATTCACTTTGAGGCATCCTCTGAAGGATTCTTCTCAAACAGGTGGAGGTACTTTGTCTTTATCTGAACTTCACATTCCCAGGTGTACTCGGGTCCGTGTCGCGAGTTCCAGCGGACTTTGACCAGTTTGATTCGGCTCCTTCTTGTCTTGTGAACTTTCCAGTCCATGACCTCAACGGGTTCTTCGGTAAACTGGAGCTTGTCATCAATATGAATTTCATCCGCTGGGATGATAACCGTGTCATTTGTCGGGCTTTTCTCGGGTTTAGTTTTCCTCGTTTCCCGAATTTGGCTTTGCCTTTCCAAGGTGATACTTTTATTAATACTTTGTCTCCAACCTCGAAGGATAATGGTTTTCATCTTTGATCTGCGTAGCTTTTTTGTCTATCCCGAGCTGTCTTGATTCGCTCGTGGATTTTGAATATTTTGTCTGTGGTCTCTTGGACTAATTTGGGACCAATGTGTTGTTTGTCACCGACTTCCGCCCAACATAGCGGAGATCGGCACTTTCGTCCATAAAGAGATTCGAATGGTGCCGCCTATATACTTGTGTGATAACTGTTATTGTAGGAAAACTCTACCAATAGTAAATGAGTATCCCCGTTTCCGCCTAAATCCATCACACAGGCGCGAAGCATGTCTTCCAAAGTTTGGATGGCCCGTTCGCTTTGACCATCAGTCTGCTGATGAAGCATCGTGCTTAGATCTAAACGAAATCCAAAGAAAGCTTGAAATGATAGCCATATTCGCCACAGAGCAATCATCCCCGTCAGAGATTTTGGAAACAGGCACTCCATGACGTGCCACAATCTCTTTGGTACTGTCTTTCTCGCGAATCAGTATGAAGTGAGCTGATTTGGTTAATCGGTCAATGTTAACCCAAATCATTTCATGACCTAGAGAGGTCCATAGGAGTATTGTAATGAAATACATTGATATTTGTTCCCATTTCCAAACGGGAATCTCAGGTTGTTGTAATAAGCCAGATGGTTTTCTGGTATTCGGCCTTGACCTTGCACAAGTTAAGCATTTCCCAACATAGGTCGCAATATCTCCCTTGAGATTAGGCCACCAATAATACTCTTTCAGATCCTGATACATTTATCGGATCCAAGATGAATTGAGTATTTTGACTTGTGTGCTTCATCTAGTACCGTGTCTCGTAATTCCCCAAAATAGGGAATCCAGATTCTTCCCATGAGATACAAAGTTCCATCTTTGTTTGGTTCCATTTGTTTTTCCATTCCTCGTAATGATTCTGCTGGAATATTTTCTGGTTTTACAGCTTCTTGTTGTGCATCACGCACACGAGTAGTAAATTTCGTCTGAATTGTCATTTCCAAAGCTCGTACTCATATAGTCTTGACTCGTTCCTTCTGGCTCAAGGCATCCGCTACAACGTTAGCCTTGCCCGAATGATACTTGATCTCACAGTCATAATCGTTCAACAGTTACACCCAACGACGTTGGCGCATGTTTAATTCTTTCTGATCGAATATGTGTTGAAGACTTTTATGATATGTGAATATGGTAAATTTAGTGCCATATAAATAATGATGCTAGATTTTTAAAGCAAATATCACTGCACCTAGTTCTAGGTCATGAGTGGTATGGTTCTTCTCGTGAACCTTTAGCTGGCGTGACGCGTACGTGATGACCTTTTTACGTTGCATCAACACGCAACCCAAGCCTTGATGCGATGCATCACAATACACCACAAAGTCATCGGTACCGGCCGGTAGGGATAATATGGGCGCCTTACATAGTTCATCTTTCAACAATTGGAGAGCCAATTCTTGTTTTTCTCCCCAGTCAAACTTTCTATCCTCTTGTGTGAGTGATGTTAACGGTTGAGCAACTTTCGAAAGGTTCTCAATAAATCTCCTGTAATATCCCGCTAAACCTAGAAATTGTTGTACCTTTTTAGGGGTCTTAGAAGCAATCCAGTTCTTTATGGCCTCAACCTTTGTTGGATCAACGTGTATTCCGTTCTCATTCACTACGTGACCGAGAAACTGTACTTCGCGAATCCAAAATTCGCATTTCGAAAACTTGGCATATAATTGCTCTTTCTTTAACAGCTCCAAAACCTTTGTTGGATCAACATGTATTCCGTTCTCATTCACTACATGACCGAGAAACTGTACTTCGCGAATCCAAAATTCGCATTTCGAAAACTTGGCATATAATTGCTCTTTCTTTAACAGCTCCAAAACAGTTCTCAAGTTTTGCTCGTGTTCTTTCTTGGTTCGTGAGTATACTAATATGTCATCAATATATAAATCACGAACTTATCGAATATGGCTTACATACTCGGTCCATTAGATCCATAAACACGACGGGAGTGTTTGTTAAACCAAAGGGCATAACAAGGAACTTGTAATGATCGTGGCGAGTCCTAAATGCTGTCTTAGCAATACTTTCCTCTTGGATTCTCGACTGATGCTATCCGAATCTCAAATCAATTTTTGGTGTAGAAGCTCGAGTCTGTTTTAGCTAGTCATTAATTCGTCAATCCTTGGTAATGGGTGTTAATTCTTAATGGTGAGTTCGTTCAACTCTCAATAATCTATGCACCTCCGAAAGCTTTTGTTCTTCTTCTCGACAAAAGGCACAAGAGCTCCCATGGCGAGGAACTCGTTCTAATGAATCCTTTTTTTCTAACAACTCTTGAAGTTGTATAGATAGCACTTGCATCTCGGACAGAGCTAATCGGCATGGGGATTTCACTTCTGGTGCGGCTCCCGGCACCAACCTATGTGAACTAAACTTTTCATGGAAGAGGTAGTTCTTGCAAGTCTTCCAGAAGACTTCAGGAAACTCGTTCACAATGGGGATTTCTTTCAACTTTGGCTCCTCATTTTCCTTGTTGGCTATATGAGTTAACAAGGCTATGCAACCTCTTTGTAGGCACTTCTGGCCTTCTTGTAGTTTATAATTTTTAAAGGCGTCTCATGCCTCCTTCCATGAACTACAAATGTTCCTTCGTCAGGCATGGGAATATGAAAAGTTTTTTGCATAACAAACTACTTTCTGCGTGCTTATACTTCAACAAGTCGATGCCAAAGTTACATCGTAACAACCCAGATACACGGGTAAAAGGTCAATATTAAATTCTCGTTCTACTAGTTCCGAAGTGCATCCTTTTATAGCCTTTCCAGTCTTGACTAATTACCGTTGGCAAATCCTATAGAGTGAGGAAATGTCTAACTTATTTGACTCTAGGTCTAGTATATTTTGACTTCTATGAGTGGAGACTACAATTGGCACATGTATCAAACCAAATGGATTGGGAATATTGATTGATTGGAAACGTGTTGGTGACCTTTAATGATTCCTCATGACTCAACTAACTCCCACTAGCTAACTTGACAACGTGTCTAATTTACATGACTCTAATCCGAGTGTATGCTTAATACCTAGAGACACTAGCTAGGCTCGGTGTCGATATCAAAAGAGTCCACACATAATGGTTGTAGAGTAGAACTTACACATGACGACATTGGGATCTTGTGGGGTATCCATAATTTCTAATCGCTCACACTTTAATTCATTAGTCTGATTCCTTCTTAATGCATTCATGCTTGAAGTGGCCTCCATGCCACACTTAACATCCTAGTTGTTGGTTGGGTCTTGCTAACTTATTGGTTTCTGCCTTGTGTCCTATTTCACCACACTTCTACTCTGGGCACTTTTGAAAGTACCCTCCAGAGGAAATTTCCACTTATCCTCTAGGATTTTAGTAAGTTATTCGCATGCTTCTTGGGGCTAGCATCAATTATGGCAACAATTGCCTTCTTTCCTATTATCACAGGAGTTCCCCTCCGTTTGTTACTCACTCTCGATCTTGCCTTAGGGGTGAGTATTTTCACTTCCCGTTGCTAGTAGATTCCATGCGCGTTTTCTTCCTTTCCGTACCTTTCTTTGATAATTCCCATTCTCACCGCATCCTTGGTGAGACTAACTGTGAGAGTTACTGTTTGAGTGATGAAGGTAGCGTGGGATGGTGTGGTCCTGTTTCGGTTCTCGGAGGCTAAACCCCAAATGTAACCCGCAATGCGTTTGATTCCAGATGTTCGCGTATGGAACAACTCTTAAGAGATCGTGAAAGTGTCGAATATAACCAACAACGCTGGTTGCAATTATGATCGAGTTCTAGGATTTCGTTTCTACCCTTGGCATTCCAATCAGCGAGAAAAACCTTCTCGCGTAAGATTCTTGGGTTATTTCCATGATAACCTCTTCGTAATATCACTCCCTAAAGTTTGTACTTGATGATTTCACCAAGTTAATGCTACATTCAGCAGGAGACTCCCTGTTTACCTAATCGCTCACTCATGAGACATTTACTAGTACTGCTAACCGACTCCATTGTCTTTATTTAGCAGACAGATCCTACCGCACCTCCTGCACCAATGTGGTCTCGCGGCTTACAGTCCAGGAAAGCCTTAGAATTTAGAACCTGGTATGACCGCATCTTCAGGTGTAGCACCGCCACCTGTTCCCAATCTATTGGGATCCGAACCATTCGAACCACTGGTACCACCAGTAACGTCACTAGTGTCGACTAAATTACTCTCGTGTCGTGCGATTTCTGCAACTCTATGTCCTTCCATAAGAACTCTAGCTTGGCTTAACTGGCAACATGCTAACTAACGAACCCTCTTTGGGTGTAGACTTTCTTTTTGGCGCCATGTTCCTTCTTAATACTCGATATTAACAGAAACTAGACATATATTTGGATAAATATAGTGTACCATGCGCCTAAGAATAAAGTATGCAATCGGTCATGGAAACTTCAAGATTGCATTGGCCATACATGTTTGAAACAATGATAACACGAATAACAACAATCCAAATGCATAGTACCTCTTGCGTGTATCGGCCATATGTCTAAGTGGAAAGGAAATAACTCTTTGAGGAGGAGAAACCAAACGATCGTCTCCAATCCGCATAGCATGTATTCCATACTTCGTAGACCTCGATCGTTCCATGTAGGAGAATTTCTTCGCCATACCAACCCGTGTGACGAATATATTGATATCCCTTGAGCTCCACGAGCTCCAACTAGATTGTTATAATTTCCATAGGCATCGAATAGAATGCAATGAGGGTGTTGAAGCATGCTCATGCCATACCAACCCTTGGAATAAGAAAAATGTCACACGACGTAGTTTAATGTAATCCATTTAAAGTAAATAAGATGAGGTGCCATAGACACCATGGAACCAACCTATGTATAAGAACTCTAGGCCGTTGAGGAAATATCTTCCCTGGGTGGCTAACCAACTTTGCTTGTTCAGATGACTAGTCTTAGTCGATGCGTGATATAGATCGAATTTTAAATGCTAGCAAATACGTGTGGAGTTTACGTATCATAGGGTGTTATAGCAATCACCCTGGTTAGTGTTCTACTAGACAGACACTAGAATTATGAATGGATGGTGATCATTAGCTTGACCCGCAGAGCCCACCAGGATTCCCATACACTGCAAGTTATTATTACGTGGGCCCCCGTAATAATAAATTGCCTTGCATGGTCACTCTAGTGTTCTCCCGTTCAAAGCAGACGATCAGGCAGAGAGGGGCACTACTGTCTACATACCATCAACGTAAGAGGGACCTTCGTGGTGGTCCACGTGCTAACGTCTACTGACATTACTCGCGAAAGGGCACGTCGTTAGATGAAACAGAAATATTGAGAATTTGACAATAACAACTGGAGGGGCACCTTCAAGATGAGTACTTCACCTTCCTCGTCTAGACAAAAGTGTCATCATTCATGATTAGTATGAGTCATAAGGACCTCGTCCCACGAGTAGAGTTGTTGTCCAAGGCTACCACCTCAACCTCGTCGTCACTACCGAAGCCAGGCATCTCCACCTCTGCGGGAAAAGCAACCATCATATATGGAATCGAGCATAAATTCTCACTTAGGAACCACGTCCGCCATAAGCACCGTAATAGACGCGAGGTCGATATTCTCATCGTGCGAGTCAAGGATAATAATAGTTTTCAAAGTCGAGGTATTTCGTTCTTGGCAAAATATTCCGTACCGCACATATATAATGTTATCATATTTGTTCTCATGTGGATAACTTTAAAGTTTCATGTATGAATCTTTATTCATTACTTATGGTTGAGCCCGTGTGATAGATCCTCATGTTATCGTGACACAATGAAAACCATTTGTCATTTTGTCATATTTCTGAAAACATTTTCGTGATGTTATAAACCTTGTTTTCATGTGAGAGCCCTTAGTGATTGTAGACCAAACTTAATAAAAGTTTTCCCCCGGTTCACTACAATCAAAGCTCTAATGCCAATCTGTCACACCCTGGTCGTAGAAGAAGCGCGAGTGTGTGACTAATAAGTAATCAATGCATTCAATCGAGTAGATAAACCATTATTAACAACGATGCCTGGTCATAGATTTAGTACAACCAAAGTTTACAAGTTTTCAACACGTTCACGTTTGTTATCATAAAACACACTTCAAGTTATATTACAACACAAAAGATAGTTTGTTATCATAACGAAATACATCAAGGTTTTGACTCCTATATATACCCATACGAGGTTTGGATATAAGAGGCAATCCCTTCAAAAGTGGCAACCATTGTTATGTTGTTCCCAAAATCCAGAGGTCTATCACTGGCTCAATGCTTGTTTCCAAAAATACATGTAATTTTGAAAAATCAACAAAAGTTGAGCGAGTTCATGTAGTTATTGTTTCATATAAGTGTCATAGTTTGAAATCCGGCCACTGTCATAAGCCATTTGTAAAAATTTGCAATACAATATTGGAATCCGGACGTTGTCATATTTGTCATCAATATTGAAAATCCCGGTATGTTATTGTTATTCCTAGGGTTTAAGGATCTATCAGTGGGTAGCGAGCCCCCTGACATTATGTGTCATAAGTAAATAACCAAACCGAGACAACTTGTCATTCATAGTTTCATAGCGCTCACAAAAGCACTCTAAACGGACTTGTTTTATTCAGAGTGAAGCGTGTCTCAAGCTCAATAGATCTACACCTTTGCACCTTGGTCACTAAGTGATTAATGGTTATTATGTTATCATCCTACTTACACACATTGATCTTGTTATCTTCTAAACCCATAGCTAACATACCCTTTGTCATAGAATGTCATAGCATGTATTTCACCCCTGATTGTTATAAAACCGAAAAAAACGTTTAAAAGAAAAGGGGAAAAACATGAACTCACAGGTTTGCATTCGTACAGTAGTACTAAAGTACTGTGAGTGTCCGTACACATGTATAACCTACATGTGTATTTAATTCATTAGACTCTTAGGACTTATTGGACCTCATACAAGTTGTTCATCTTGAAATATATTGTTATATATTTATTTGCTTTCCTTGAACAACTTTATTGTTTTTATAGTGTTGGTAGCTTGTGTGTTTTATTATTTATCCATATATATTATATATATATATATATATTTTCAGCGCGTAACAAATCACATGTGAACGGGCCTTGCCTTTCACTTGTCTTCGTGCCACGCACGCTTGTCATTCGACCTAGCCAATAGGTTCTTTGTCATTGGGCCTCGCCCATGGATTCTTTGTCATTGGGCCTAGCCCATGGATTCTTTGTCATTGGGCTTAGCCCATGTTTGTATATCTTTTGGGCCTAGCCCATGTCTTTGTATATTTACCAAATTTGAGTTTGGGCCTAGCCCATGTGTTTTTGTATTTGGGCCTAGCCCACAATAATAAATTAAATTGAGTCCATTTAGTGGGAAATCTTATACTTGTATACTTTAGTAAGTATAATTTGCCAAGTATTCTCATATACTCATATTTCTTACTTAGTAATATTTATACTTTTTAAACTTCCGGATTTTTGTTATCGAAAATATATATTAGTTCGGTGTCAAAAATATATATATTTTTCGAGATGTCGTCGTGGTCGTATTTAATATATATTTTTGTGTCGATAACGCCCACGTGTCGTAGTAATCTCCTCGTAACGTCGATGTGTCCTCTTAGAGTCATTGACGATATATATTCTTTTATTTCACCAAAATAATTTATATATTTTTCTTTTCGAGTGAAAATATTATTATTTCATGAGAATATATTTTTGTAGTTCGTCCGTTGTCCGATCCGTTCGTTCGTCCGTTTTCGTTGTATTTCTTTGGAAATATAAAGGAATGTGTATATGTATTTTCATGTCCTTTTATACTTGTTTCATGTAAGTATTTTCTTGGTGTCATGGGTGTATTTATTTTGATCATCCTAAGTGCATCTACATACATACACATAACACATAATACATATATTTTTTATGAGTGTCCAAAGATATATAATTTTTACCAAAAATTATATTTTCACATTGTCATTATCTTTAATCCTTTATTTTTATGAAAATATATATTTTAAGTTCACAAGTATTCTTGCATATTTAAGACTTAACCATTTTCACAAAAAGTTCAATAATGACGTTTAAGACCACTAATCGCGTTTAACCTTGTGAACCCCTTAATCATATTTTTAATCACGATTAGATTTTAGAAAATTTTGCCATAGTTTCCCCTAAAACTAGGGCGTTTTCCACGTTTTTAAAACGTATTCAAATCAAGTTCAATTTTCCAAATCATCATATTTTACCAAGTTTCATCCAAAACACATATATCACATGACTTTGCTTCCACACTTCATGAGTTGCATGTATATATATATTTTTTTATACTTCCAAAAATGATAAGTTTTGTGACCATCTTTTATGGACTTATATGTTTATAAAACTTGGTTTATTTTTGTAACAAGATTATATATATTTCTTTTTGTACTAAAAGTTAAATACTTTTACATGAACTTTTATACTCAACAATTTTATAACTTATCTATACAAAATCCAAGTTTATCTATGTTTCAAAATCAACTTATAAATCCTTGTTAAACCCTTGTTTCTTCTAGTATTTTCAAGAAATATATACATAACTCATGAACATGAAGATGATGATCTTGCATGATTTAAACATATCTATGTTTAAATCATATTTTTGTGTTCATCATAACAATACTATCATGGTTATAAATTACTACAACATATAAGCATCAAGATCATCATAAATCTTACTTTTCTATACTACTTATCTTGACATAATCCACATGAACATCATCATCTTATGAACAAGCAAGCACAAATATACTAAATAAACACATAATATAGTTATATTTAGTGATTATTGTGTTTTTGATTAGGGTTTTTGATTATGTTTAACTTTAATATCAAGATCATCAACTTGTACTTTTGAAATCTACAAGTAATAAGAAGCTTAAAAATGGTGTCTTGAAATCTTACAACTTTGCACAAGCTTAATAGAAGATTAAGCTCCAAAGAAAGTCCCTAATGATCCTCCATGCTTTCTCCTTGCTTAGATGATCTTGAAAGGGGTTGTAAAAGGCTAAAAGTAGTGGTGTTAAGTTGTGATTCATGGTGGTTTATGGTGGTAATGTTTGTGATTTTTTTAAGTGTTAAGATGAATAGAAAACAATAATGGAGTGTTATATATAATTGCAAAATAAAAATTGACTTCATCCATTTTATAAACTCTTTTGCATAAAATGGTAGACATCCATAACCATACCATACTTCTTCATTATAAAATGTCACCACATCAAGGTGGGGCCCACATGGGGGGAGGGGGTAATGTGTAATATTTTTATAAAAGTTATTAATTTATTAGACATTGTGGTGATTAAATAAAGTATGTGTTTAGGGGTTTTCTTGCACCATTAGGGGGAAATTAGGGATTTAGAATGCTAATTAGTATTAACTAGTTCACTAGACTAGTGTAAGTTGTGTAACTTATACGGCTTTCGTTTAGTCGTCGGTTCGATAACGACACTTTTGCATTCTACCGACGAATGTTTTCGCAAGTTGAAATTCCACAACCAAGAGATGTACGAAGGAATTTGGGATCCCAAATAATTCTTAACTAGCTCACTAGGTTCTTCGTTTGGTTGTTATAGTGGCGAGAATACCACTTACTAGTTCGTCGGGTCGATAACGGACTAGTTATGGATATAGCGATATAATACCGGAAGCTTATAATTTGGACATGATATCCTCAAATGTTTTAGTGTATTTTTCATCAATTTCCATAATATCGGAGTTCCAGAATTGCTAAATTGTTATTACGGGCGAGTTAAAAATGTTATATTTTTAGCCAATCAGACAATTTTATATTCAGGGCGTTGTACCGGAAAGTTATGGGAGTATTACAAGAATTATTCCCACATTAATGTTTTCATATATAAATGGACTAAGTTATGTCATCAGTATGTCTTAATCTGTTGTTTTATTCTTGTTTCAGCGGTTTGCTGGCATGGATAGTGCAATTGTGAATAGTGCGCACAGCACTCTCTACCAACACTTTTAGGACATAGTTTTGGTTGTTTCACGATATAACGGAAACCTATAGATTTTATACCATGTTTTTCTTGTCCTAATACTTGTTATATGTCATACGACTCAGTTACGTAATTTAATTACGTTTAAATGCATGAGATTATAAAATAAAATTGGTGATTAGATTGTACGGAATTACCAATTATTTGCCGTTTGTCACAATTACGCGCCATTGGACACCCTTTCTGCTAGCACACTTTTACGGACGCAACCTGTGAGTTCATGTCCCCCTTTTCTCTTAAATGTTTTTGGTTTGTATGGTTTAGCTATGGAATGAAATATTAGATTATGTGAGCCAAGGATATCTCTTAAGTGCCATTAATCTTTTATAAGACCGCGGAACAAGAGTGGTAGATCTATCGGATGTAGGAGAGCCCCACTCATGGGTTCTTGTGTGGCTTCATGTAGTGCTTTTGTTCTCCCAGCCGGGTGGATCAGATTGAAATCATCTAGGGTTGAGTGCTTCCTTTGTCGTCACACATATTAATGTCCATGCAAAACATTAATGATCATCAAGTTCATTGACACTTTACATACCACATTTTCACACAACGATATTTCAAATGTTTGTAAGATCATTTGATGCGCATTTAAAACACATGAACTCTCCAACTTTTGTTGATGTTTTCAAACTTACATGTATTTCAGGAAATTGAATGGATCTTGGCGCTAACGGTTCTCAAGAAGCTTTTGGGTTATCATGTTAACGATGTCGTCCTTTTGGAAGGATTTGGTCCGTATATCTTATCTTCAATGAGATATAGGATGCAAAGACTTTGCTTTCAAAAAAAACTATGCTGAACTTGTCTTTTTTAAAAACTTATAACTTATGGTGTCTTGTATTTTGAACAACTTATGATGTGTATCTTTTAATTATGTCAATGGATGAACATCGTGTTTATTTTAATCATATAATTGATTACTTATATCATATGCGATGAAAACTAATCAAATTCATACCACGTGTTTTTCTGCTATCGACCGAGTGTGACGGTTCTGGCAACCTCAATTAGAGTTCTATTCTTTCTTTCAACCACCCCATTTTGTTCTGGTGTTCTTGGGATGTTGTACTTCCTTACAATCCCTTTTGACACACAGAAGTCAGCCCACTCCTTATTTTTAAACTCTGTTCCATTGTCACTCCAGAAATTTTTACTGGTAGATCAAATTGCTTTTCAACTTTTCTTACAAAGTCCTGCAAAATATCTGCAGTCTCATCTTTGGAGTGCAGAAAATAAATCCATGCAAACCTTGAAAAATCATCAATTATGACAAGACAATACCTTTTCTTTTTAAGAATCATGATTTTAACAGGGCCAAACAAATCCATATGTAACAATTATAAACATTGACTAGCATTCGACCCATCAATCGATTTGTATGAACTTTTATATTGTTTACCTTTTAGACACGAAACACAATGTTGTTTTGGGGAAAGACCTCTTACAAGGCCTTGTTTTGTGAGTGTGTTGATAGTTTTGAGACTTGTGTGACCAAGTCTTATATGCCATACCTCTGTCTCATTCTTAGAGGCAGCTGAGAACAGACAAGCATTAGACATTGGATTATCTTTCAACATATCTACCATATACACATTGCCACTCCTTTGAGCAACAAGTTGTGTTTTACTCCCAGCTCTGATTTCTTCAATCTTTTTCACCATATCTAGCCCAACAATCTTACATGTCTCCTTAGTGAAGAATGACCCATAGCCTTTGTCACTCATTTGAGACACACCAAGGAGGTTAAACTTCATATTGTCAATAAGAATGAAATTTTCAAACTTGAGTTTCCCAGCTTGGACTGTCCCCGACCCTAACACCTTTCTTTTTGAATTGTTACCAAAAGATATATCACCCTCCATGTGCTAGAAAATCTTTGAGAAGGGATCTACATCTTGTCATATGCCTGCAGCCTCCACTATTTACATACCATAAACTATCAAGGCAAGCAGAAGCTCCCTTAGAAACAGACATCATGGCACAATCACATACTCATTCACAAACACTAGTTTCCTATGGTTCTGACAGAGGATTTACCATTTCTTCACCAACCTTTTCTTCTGAAACATGCTTCACCATTATCACAAATCACATCAGAATTGGACACCGCTTCCTCAGACTCAACCCCTTCCAATAGTGTTTCTAGTGCCATAAAACAAAAAACATCGGGTTTATTTTCAAAATTGGCAACTAGAGCAAAATTTTCATCGGTAAGTTCATCGGTTAAGCTACTCCAATCAACAAAGTCTTGTGTAAAGATGCTTTATTGACTTTTCTCTGCTAGATCAGAGGTTTGTGTAGCTTGTGGTGCAGGTTGCACTTGAACCTAAGGAACTAAGGCTTGAACATATTGTATCTGAGGAACAGTGGTTTGGCCATACTGTACTGGAATAGTGGTTGCAGGGTGTGCAAAGTGAGAAGTGCTTTGCATGTGTGGAGCAGGGGTATATTGGGAATAATGGACAATGTTTTGAGTGGTTTGAGATCTAGGACTTGGATGTGTGACAATAGGACCACGTGTTTAGCATACGATATAAGTAAACAACTATATGAAAAAAACATGCACGATGTTCATCCATTGGCTTCATTTAAAAGTTACAAGCCATAACAAAAGACAACACAAGTTATCATATTTTTACAAAAGACTTGTTCAAAATATAGTTTTTAAAACCCAAAGGCTTTGCATCCTATATCTCGTTTGAAGACGGAATATATGTACCAAACTCTTCAAAATAGGATGACATCGTATTCTTGATAACCTTGACTTTTTGTAACCAACCGAGCAAAGATCCACTTAGTTGCCTGAAATACATGTAAGTTTAAAAACATCAACAAAAGTTAGTGAGTTCATGCATTTTGAGTTCGTATCAAATGATCTTAACGTCACACCCCGACCCGCAGCGGAAAAGGTGATCGGGGCATGATTGGGTTATCATCAAAGCTCATGACATTTATTTTAACTTTTCATATTCATTAATACACTTTAATGGGAAATTACAATCAATATTACATCATGCCCTAAACATCAATCTAGGCTTCATTGATTTCTTCTAAGACATTTCCTATGTTTTCCTTGCTTCATCTTGTTCACCTGTATCATGTGTAAAAATGGTTTTTGGATCAACAAAAAGTTGGCGAGTGAATCCTATGAAAAACATTTGAAAAAGTTTATTTAATTGATTGTAAAATAAAGTGCACAACCACACATGAGTAAAAATAGATGTAAACTTATTCACCAATCAATTAATATTAAATAATACACACATGAACAATAATGGACCGTTTTGAGGCACGCGTTGCTCAACTCGTCTCTCACGAGGAACTGATGGGCCTAATGAATGATTTGCATAAACTTGACAATATAAAATATATAACTACAAACAATATAAACTAAATAATACACACACGAACAATAATGGATTTGTTTTGAGGCGCGCGTTGCTCAACTCGTCTCTCACGAGGAACTGATGGGCCTAATGAATAAATTGCATATAAATTGACAAAATGAAATACATGACTACAAGCAATATATATACAATCTAAGTTTAGATCACCATATGGTATGGCAAAAGTTTAAATAAACGAGTTAATTTTGTGACACATGACACACCCCAAAACGTGTAACTAAAAAGGGGAGTTGTAAGATTCACTCACATTGGGTGCGTTCGGTTGATGATGTTGAATGCGCACGAAGTGGGATTTAACCACGAGTGAACTAACCTAGATAATGGCATAATGGTTCGGTAAGTACACAGATTTTATTAATCCATTTTAGTAGGATTGTTGGGTGTATTTTTGTGAGTTTAAGGCTATTTTCTAACCTTAAAAATGTTATTTTTAAGTATTTTTAATTGATTTTTAAATAAGATAAATAAATAAAAATAATAAAAAAATGTTGACTTTTTGACCGTTGACCGTTGACCATTGACTTTGACTGTTGACCGGTTCGTATGTGTAATTGTGTGCGCCGGGTGAGCCTCGAACCCGAGACCTCCCGTACGCGTGCACGCAGCTCTACCAACTGAGCTACGTGTCTAACCCGAAATATTTCTGTTTTTAATTATATTTATATACTAATTGAGTTAAACTGAAAATCATTTATTTTTAAAAACGATTTAATGCGTCGAACCGGTGCTCTCCACAGGTCTCACACCGGGACCTGTGGGTTGAGTTAACACACAGTCCACCGCTGGACTGTGTGTCTAACTTGTTAAATAATCTGATTTTTATTATACTTATATACAAACTAAATAGTTTCATTTCTGCCTTATATAAAAAGTTGGATAATTGTCCGGACCGGTGCGGTAGTCCGGACTCGAACTCGTGACCTGTGCTTAAACATTCACACAGACCACCACTGGACTGTGTGTCTATCTTGGTTATTATTCCGGTTTTTATTAAACTTAACATCTATGCGAAATGAATCCGGTTCAGTAATAAAAAGGAACATTTTTATTAAGGCGAGTATGCGTGGGACATGTATCGAACTCGAGACGTAAGCGTGTTTAATGTGCACACAGTCCACCGCTGGACTGTGTGTCTAACCCGAGATATATCTTGATTTTAATTATACTTATATAATACTGAACTTCGTCTTCTTCGTCAGACTTAACCAGAAAACATATTCCGACTGTTTCATCGATTTTAATCAAGTTCGTTAGTGTGTTATGATTAATTACAGGTGAGATAAATAAAAAAATGAAAGATTAAGCGTAAGGTATACCGACTGGACTCCTCTGTTTCTCCGGCGAAACTCCGGTGACAGCAGAAACTTCCGGCGACGTATGTCTTGCGGCAGAGAGTCTTCAACGAGCTTGAGATAAATGTGGGTGACTTCAGTATAAGCTCTGGGGGTTCAGTAAGGCTCAGAAGTGAAGGGCTCGGTTTTCCGGCGAGGTGCAGAAGTTTTCCGGCGAGTGGAATTACGTCGGGAAAATGTGTGATTGTGGGCGAAAAAGCTAACAGAGGTTAGAGGGGTATTTATAGGGCAGGACATCGACGTATTTGGCCCGTTTTCCGACTTGATTCGTCGGTTAGAAACTTTCCGGCGGTTATAACTTGTGTCGCGGACTCAGGCGTCGGTTATAACCGATGTAGTGATTAAAGTTTATGTTAAAACTGAAGTAATCGTCCAATCTTGGCGAGATAGTCGGAATTTCCGACGACTGCAATTGGGCGCGTCGATTTTGAATTTGAGATTTATGATATGAATTAATTGTCTCTAATAATAAACAAGAATCACAAGCGGCGCAGTGGTTTGATGGATGAGTGTTAAGTCACTTGTTGACTCGCTGGCTGACCCGGGTTCGAAACCCGGCAGCAGCTTTTTATTTTTATTTCATTATTTTTAACAGTTTTTCAAAAACAATTATATATTCCAATATACTTATTAATTATGTATCGATTAAAATTATTTTTGGCATTAAACACGCCACGAAATTTTTAACTGATTGTTCGGTTATTAAACGGAGCGGGTTTGGTAAATCCGGTTTTTGACGGATGTTACAGTATCCCCTTCTTTTTAGAAATTTCGTCCCGAAATTTAAGTAGTGATATATTTGACTAAAAATGATGGTGTTTAGTTTGACAGTTACATGCTTAGAAAAAGAGTAAGAGTTTAAGTTTTTGTTTGAGGCGGTAACGTCCCTTGTAAGGGTTAAGTACCCTGTTACAGGAATCGCTTTTTGTTGCCTATGGTTAAAATATTGATAAGCAGAGTTGATTCGCGAACTTTGATATCATGCGTAAGAGTTTTGATATGTTTGGAAGGATATGGTTATATCCTAAAGCAAAACTTCTAATACTACAACCTACATGGAACTTCTCATAACCGTCTAACAATACCTATGATCCTTTGACAAGAATACTTATATATAGGAAGTACCAGCGGCGTATCCACCATATTCTTGTCAAATTTTCATTGGTTTTATCAGTAAGTTATGATTGGTTCTATGATATGACTCTAGAACATAAATAAACACAACAACTAATGTACCAAGAAATTACTAAATCCTACATAGAACTTCTCATAACCGTCTGACAATGCCTCTGATCCTTTGACAAGAATACTTATATATAGGAAGTACCAGCGGCGTATCCACCATATTCTTGTCAAATTTTCATTGGTTTTATCAGTAAGTTATGGTTGGTCCTATGATGTAACTCAAGAACATAAATAACACGACAACCAATATTTGAATCCACATTCTGATAGCATATATGTTTGAATGGTGACAGTTCCTCTCTCGTTTGTTATGATGGAGAGGTTAGTTTATGTAGAAATAGAACACAATCCAATTTCTTTAAATGGCGAGATGATATGAATGTAACACAAATTTCAACCAAGACAATACTAAATCCTACATGGAACTTCTCATAGCCGCCTGATAATGCCTCTGATCCTTTGGCAAGAATACTTATATATGGAAGTACCAGCGGCGTATCCACCATATTCTCGTCAAATTTTCGTTGGTTTTATCCGCAAGTTATGATTAGTTACCAAGAAATTACTAAATCCTACATAGAACTTCTCATAACCGCCTGACAATGCATTTGATCCTTTGACAAGAATACTTATATATAGGAAGTACCAGCGGCGTATCCACCATATTCTTGTCAAATTTTCATTGGTTTTATCAGTGAATTATGATTAGTCCTATGTGACTCTAAAACATAAACAACAACCACAAGATACTGATAATGAAAAATGTCTGTGCGATCAAGGCTCAATCAAACGGAGCCGATCGTATTGCATGTACTGAAAATGAAAAATGTCTGTGCGATCAAGGCTCAATCAAACGGAGCCGATCGTATTGCATGTACTGAAAATAATAAACAATAATCACTCAAACAGTTTATACATGGAACCTCTCATAACCGCCTGATAATGCCTCCGATCCTTTGACAAGAATACTTATATATAGGAAGTACCAGCGGCGTATCCACCATATTCTTGTCAAATTTTCATTGACTTTATCCACAAGTTATGATTAGTTCTATGTGACTCTACAACAAACACAACAACCACAAGATACTGATAATGAAAAATGTCTGTGCGATGAAGGCTCAATCAAACGGAGCCGATCGTATTGCATGTACTAAAAATGAAAAATGTCTGTGCGATCAAGGCTCAATCAAACGGAGCCGATCGTATTGCATGTACTGAAAATAATAAACAATAATCACTCAAACAGTTTATACATGGAACCTCTCATAACCGCCAGATAATGCCTCCGATCCTTTGGCAAGAATACTTATATATAGGAAGTACCAGCGGCGTATCCACCATATTCTTGTCAAATTCTCATTGGCTTTATCCTTAAGTTATGATTGGTTCTATGTAATTCTAAAACATAAAGAAAAACATAAAACTAAACGATTGGAGTTGAATCTTGATTTCCGGTGAAGAGGACTAGTTGGGTGGTTTCGTTTGGGCCGTCATTATCTTCGTCAGGGTTGGCGTTGATATTGAAAACTCTTCCCCTTGTTGGTGTCCTAGTGATTGGGTTTTCTTGATTTACTTGGTTAACTGGGTTTGATTGAGCTTGAGCGTTTATGATGTTAACCAATCGAGGGCACGTGTTTCTAAAGTGGGTAGGGTAGCCACAATTGAAACAAGCTCGAACATATGGGGACATGGGGTATTGAGTTTGATGATAGGTTTGGATCATGTTTTGAGTAGGGGGAGAGATTTGGTTTTGAGGGGTGCGGCAAACCTTGCTCAAATGACCATAGCGTCCACAAGTTGCACATAGTCGACAAGGTAAGGTAAGGGGATGGTGATAAACACAGGTGTTACATCGAGGGTGAGGTCCAAGGTATGGTTTCTTATTTGGGTAAGTTGAGTTGGGTGCTACTTGAGTGATTGGGATAACTTGGATGGGTATGGCGTGTGAAATTGGTTGATGACGTTGGATAGTAGCGAAAAGTTGCCCGTCTCTTTTTCTCTTAGAAATGGGTTGAGAAGGGATTCGGTTTGGGTGGAGTTTGAAGTTTCAGTCGATGCTTTATCCTTCTTCTTCTCCTCCTTGAAGTCTTTGTTTCGGATTCGGTTCTCGGTGAGCTCTGTAGCTAACTCCATTGCTGCTTCCAAGTTTGCAGGCGTGGCACTTATTACAGAATCTTGAATCTTTGACGGAAGACCACGAATGTAGTGCTCGATCAAACGGTAGAGGGGAGTGAACAAGTTGGGAACCATTTGATTTAACTCGAGGAATCTTTTGTTGTATGTGGTGTGGTCTCCTTCCTTTTGCTTCAACGAATAAAACTCATCTTCTAATTTCTTGATTTCGCTCCTTGGGCAAAATCGTCTGGTCATGATTTCCTTCAATTCATCCCATGTTAAAGTCATAGCATCTTCAACACCTCGTTTGGCTTTCTCTGTATTCCACCAAGTAAGTGCTATTCCATATAAACGACCGGTAGCATATCGCACTTTGCGATCATCGGGGCAATCGCAATTCAGAAAAGTGTTCTCCATTTCTTCAAACCAATGGAGGAGAGCGGTGACACCTTCAGTCCCTTCGTATTTTGGAGGGTCGCAGGATTTGAAATGCTTGTAGGTGCATTTAGTGGTATTTGGGGGAGGATTGACATTATTTTGATCTTCTTGGTTATCAGGATTAGCGGTAAGTGCTTGTTGGACTTGGATTACAATGTTGGGTATTACGGCAGCCATTTGTTGGGCGATTAGGGCAGCCATGCGCTCGCGAGCTTTTCCTGCTCTCGTCTTCCTACGGGCGAGGCTAGAAGACATCTACAAGGAATACATGTCAAGAGTATGAGTTGGATGTTTTTGGGATCATGGGTCGCACTTAGGAATGAACATTCATAAAATAAATATAGAAAAATAAATCTACTACATCCATCGGATGTCTTGGGCTTTGCTCGTCATTAGGCCCTACATGCCGCCATACTTCACCTTCATAATCATGTGGGCCCCATGAATACCGGGTTTTTCATATGGTTCGCATGTGTTAGCCTGGTTACGTACACTAAAAACCCGGAGAAAATCGAGAAATATGTATATAACGTATGATATTCGGAATGTGTCCAGGTGTAGACACGGTGACACCTCAAAGGTGGGTTAGTTCGAACGACGTTTGGTGTGGCATGCTTTGGACTAATAGGTCCTTCGTACTCTCATCGTTAGTCCCCAGGTAGGCAAACTGGTCCGTTATATTGGATTTATACGAATGCCAACCTAGACAGGACGTTCCGACTACCGGTACTTGTACCCTTCCAGTTACTACATGCCCGTCGCAGAACTTACTTTGATGAGATTTGAAAATTGCAACAAAATCTTTGAATAACAAAAGTATGAAGATGATTTGAATATATGAACATTGAAATATGTATGATGAATGTGTATATAAGTATGTATGTTTGACTGTAAGTATAAACAAATATGAAACAAATAAACATCACAAGTTTGTATGTAACCACCTAAACAATTAAAATTTAGGCAAACTATAGTATAGGCTCTAAGGGTCTAATAACCTATCCTATATCCCTATAGTCATGGCTCTGATACCAATCTTAATGTCACACCCTGACCCGCAGCGGAAAAGGTGATCGGGGCATGATTGGGTTATCATCAAAGCTCATGACATTTATTTTAACGTTTCATATTCATTAATACACTTTAATGGGAAATTACAATCAATATTACATCATGCCCTAAACATCAATCTAGGCTTCATTGATTTCTTCTAAGGCATTTCCTATGTTTTCCTTGCTTCATCCTGTTCACCTGTATCATGTGTAAAAATGGTTTTTGGATCAACAAAAAGTTGGCGAGTGAATCCTATGAAAAACATTTGAACAAGTTTATTTAATTGATTGTAAAATAAAGTGCACAACCACACATGAGTAAAAATAGATGTAAACTTATTCACCAATCAATTAATATTAAATAATACACACATGAACAATAATGGACCGTTTTGAGGCACGCGTTGCTCAACTCGTCTCTCACGAGGAACTGATGGGCCTAATGAATGATTTGCATAAACTTGACAATATAAAATATATAACTACAAACAATATAAACTAAATAATACACACACGAACAATAATGGATTTGTTTTGAGGCGCGCGTTGCTCAACTCGTCTCTCACGAGGAACTGATGGGCCTAATGCATGAATTGCATATAAATTGACAAAATGAAATACATGACTACAAGCAATATATATACAACCTAAGTTTAGATCACAATATGGTATGGCACAAGTTAAATAAACAAGTTAATTTTGTGACACATGACACACCCCAAAACGTGTAACTAAAAAGGGGAGTTGTAAGATTCACTCACATTGGGTGCGTTCGGTTGATGATGTTGAATGCGCACGAAGTGGGATTTAACCACGAGTGAACTAACCTAGATAATAGCATAATGGTTCGGTAAGTACACGGATTTTATTTATCCATTTTAGTAGGATTGTTGGGTGTATTTTTGTGAGTTTAAGGCTATTTTCTAACCTTAAAAATGTTATTTTTAAGTATTTTTAATTGATTTTTAAATAAGATAAATAAATAAAAATATAAAAAAATGTTGACTTTTTGACCGTTGACCGTTGACCATTGACTTTGACTGTTGACCGGTTCGTATGTGTAATTGTGTGCGCCAGGTGAGGCTCGAACCCGAGACCTCCCGTACGCGTGCACGCAGCTCTACCAACTGAGCTACGTGTCTAACCCAAAATATTTCTGTTTTTAATTATATTTATATACTAATTGAGTTAAACTAAAAATCATTTATTTTTAAAAACGATTTAATGCGTCGAACCGGTGCTCTCCACAGGTCTCGAACCCGGGACCTGTGGGTTGAGTTAACGCACAGTCCACCGCTGGACTGTGTGTCTAACTTGTTAAATAATCTGACTTTTATTATACTTATATACAAACTAAATAGTTTCATTTCTGCCTTATATAAAAAGTTGTATAATTGTCCGGACCGGTGCGGTAGTCCGGACTCGAACTCGTGACCTGTGCTTAAACATTCACACAGTCCACCACTGGACTGTGTGTCTATCTTGGTTATTATTCCGGTTTTTATTAAACTTAACATCTATGCGAAATGAATCCGGTTCAGTAATAAAAAGGAACATTTTTATTAAGGCGAGTATGCGTGGGACATGTATCGAACTCGAGACGTAAGCGTGTTTAATGTGCACACAGTCCACCGCTGGACTGTGTGTCTAACCCGAGATATATCTTGATTTTAATTATACTTATATAATACTGAACTTCGTCTTCTTCGTCAGACTTAACCAGAAAACATATTCCGACTGTTTCTTCGATTTTAATCAAGTTCGTTAGTGTGTTATGATTAATTACAGGTGAGATAAATAAAAAAATGAAAGATTAAGCGTAAGGTATACCGACTGGACTCCTCTGTTTCTCCGGCGAAACTCCGGTGACAGCAGAAACTTCCGGCGACGTATGTCTTGCGGCAGAGAGTCTTCAACGAGCTTGAGATAAATGTGGGTGACTTCGGTATAAGCTCTGGGGGTTCAGTAAGGCTCAGAAGTGAAGGGCTCGGTTTTCCGGCGTGGTGCAGAAGTTTTCCGGCGAGTGGAATTACGTCGGGAAAATGTGTGATTGTGGGCGAAAAAGCTAACAGAGGTTAGAGGGGGTATTTATAGGGCAGGACATCGACGTATTTGGCCCGTTTTCCGACTTGATTCGTCGGTTAGAAACTTTCCGGCGGTTATAACTTGTGTCGCGGACTCAGGCGTCGGTTATAACCGATGTAGTGATTAAAGTTTACGTTAAACTGAAGTAATCGTCCAATCTTGGCGAGATAGTCGGAATTTCCGACGACTGCAATTGGGCGCGTCGGTTTTGAATTTGAGATTTATGAGATGAATTAATTGTCTCTAATAATAAACAAGAATCACAAGCGGCGCAGTGGTTTGATGGATGAGTGTTAAGTCACTTGTTGACTCGCTGGCTGACCCGGGTTCGAAACCCGGCAGCAGCTTTTTATTTTTATTTCATTATTTTTAACAGTTTTTCAAAAACAAATTATATATTCCAATATACTTATTAATTATGTATCGATTAAAATTATTTTGGGCATTAAATACGCCACGAAATTTTTAACTGATTGTTCGGTTATTAAACGGAGCGGGTTTGGTAAATCCGGTTTTTGACGGATGTTACACATAAAACATTTGAAAGTTCGTTATATAATATGTGGTATGTAAAGCGTCAACTTGATGATCATTAATATTTTGCAAGGACATTCATATGTGTTCCACATAAATAAGCAACCAAACCTAGACGATGATATTCAGACTCTTCCGATACCGGACCACAAAAGCACCCATAAAAGGCCAAAATACCAGGGGTGGAGCTCTCCAAAACTCAGTAGATCTATACCCTTTGCACCTCGGTCATTTTGATTAATGGTTACTCTTGATAATTTTCTACTTATGCGCACATGATCTAAAGTGATTTCATTCCATAGCTAAACCATACCATCGAAACATGTATTTCCCCCAAGAGTTGTAAAACCGAAAACATTTAAAAGAAAAAGGGGACATGAACTCACAGACTTGCGTCCGTATAATAGTGCTAGCAAGTTGGGTATCCATAAAAGTGTTCTAACCCATTAGACACTTAGGTATCCACTAGACCTTGTACGTGTTGCTCATCTTGAACATTATTGTATCTGTATTTGTTTTACCCTTGGAACCCTTGTGTATTTTAATATGTTGGCATTTGTTTCGTGTGTTTGCTTTTATATATATGTATATATAAACTTCTTTTTATATATATATATATATATATATATGTATGTATGTGTGTATGTATATATACACTTCTTATATACATTATATATATCGTATTCATAGTGTGTACGAATGGGCCTCGTCCTTCGTGTGTCCTCGTGCCTCGCACGGACATAAGTTAGCGTAGCCCATGAGAGTCTTTGCACAAGTGAGAATGGGCCTAGCCCATTTGAGTCTCCGTTATCCACATGGTGTGAGTGGGCCTAGCCCATAAGCGTCTCCGTGCCACACACGGTATGAGTTCGTTATTCATGAGTCATATATATATATATATATATATATGTTCTTCCAATATATATATTTGAGTTTAGTGAACCTCGTTCACATGTATAAATACGTTCAGTTCGAGTGAGTATATTTGTTCCACCAATATATATGTATATCTTTTCTTGATATAATTGTAAGGCCATATAATTGAGTAGATTTACGCTTATCTTTTGTCAAACATTATTATAAGCTATTGGGCTTAGTTTCTAGTAGGTTAGATAGTTTTGGAATAAGCCATATGGGCAAATTAGTGTTTTGGGCTTGGGTTAGGCCATGTGGGCCAAGTTCTTAGTGGGCCCTATATAATGTTTTGTTTATTCATTGTTAGGGTTCAAGCCTCATTGTTACAGAGTTTTTCTAGAGAGAGGGAGAGGCGTTTTTGGAGTTTTCACCTTGTACCAGACGGTTTTGCTAGTAAAAGTAATAGAATCATGTGCAAGGTTTGAAAGTGTTTTCGGTGTTCTCGTGCTTTTGTTTTTTCGGTATTCTTGAATATCACCAACTTTGGATTCCGCCCACTCTTGGTGTTTGTTTGATATCATTGAAAGATCCAAGTTTTTGGGACTTACAATTGGTATTAGAGCCTAAGTAGTCTTGCGAAGGTTCGGTTGGATCAGATATCTCGATGATTGAAGCTGATTTGCTATTGTTGGTTGGTGAGAATAGGTTTGATTTCTCATTCGATTTCAATTGATTTTCTAAGTTTATTCGTGCCAGCTGTTTCTTTGGAATCAAAGTGTGCGAGTCACTGTTTTCCTCATTGAGAAACAACTTGTGTGTCTCGTAAAATTGACACAAGTTCTGGATCAAACTCACAAAAACAGAAAACAAAAGGCTGTTTTGATTAATTGTGCTCTTAAAAATTTACAAAATTCTGAGGATTTAGGTCGAAAATCATTAAAATCTTCAATGAAATTTTTGAAAAACAGTGGGTTTGATCTGTTGGTGGTGAATTAATTGTGTTTGAAAGTTTTTTGGAAAGTTGTTGCAGGATATCTTCCAAGAATTCAAAAAAGTATTTACCATATTTCTTGGGAAGTTGGTTCTGTGATCATTATCTCCAAGGGCTAGTGTGCGATCTAGTGTGTTACTGGAAATTAATTTGGTTTGCTTGTTTGGGCTTGTGAAAAGTGTGCGAGCCCAAAAACAAGTGTGCGATCCAAGTGTGTGATTGAACTTATTGGACTGTGCGATTTGCTTTGAACCAGTTGGATTGTGCGACTTGTTGAACTGTGCGATTACTTGGATTGTGCGACTGGTTTTGAACTTGTTGAATTGTGTGACTGGGTTTTGAACCTGTTGTGTTGGACTGTGTGATTGGTTGTGAATCTTTGAACTGTGTGACTGGTTTAAGTGTGCGATTTCTTGAACTACGCGACTGTGGAACTGTTCGATTGGACTTTGCAACTAAGTGTGCGATCCAGTTGAACTTAGTGTTTGAACTGAACCTTTTGGAGTGTGCGGCTGAACCTGGACTAATTGACTGACATTGGACTGTTTGACCGACATTAGGAAAAAAAACTTGGACCTTTAAATCTGAAAATTTATTTAACTGTGAATATTAATTATAATACTTTTATTAATTATAACAGTTTATATTTTTCAGAAATGGAACAAACTAATCAAGTGGCATTGAGTGACAAGGTCATTAAGAACAAGGACTTAGACAACATCATCGGAATGAACAACAAGATCCCAAGATTTCATTTGGGGATTCCTTCTCGAAATGGAAATTCCGTTTCTCGCAGTATCTGAAGATAAAGGAACCAAAAACTTGGAGATCAATCCGCAGAGGACCTACAGTGATCACGTATGTTCTTGATGAAGAAAGGGGAACAACTGGTATCAAACCTCCGTCTGAATACAATGACAAAGATTTTGAGAAAGTCGAGGTTGATGAGAAAGCCTTAGCCATGTTGCATACCGCATTGGTACCGGAAATAGATATTGGGGTTCGTGAAGCAAAGTCTGCTAAAGAACTATGGGAACAGCTGCTGGCTATGTATGAAGGGAACGAAGAGATGAAGGAAAGCAAAAGGGAGATGATGACCCAGAGATTCAATATGTTCAATCATTACCCTGGGGAGACTTTGGAAAATCAAATTCAACGATTCATCGCCCTGATAAGTGAGATGAAGACCCATGATATGCAGCTAGAAAACTCAGTTATGAACAAGAAACTGCTTGATGCTCTTCCTAGAAGTTGGGATACAAATGTCACTTTAATCAAGCGAACCAAGGACCTGACACGCATGAGCTTGGCAGAAGTGATTTCATTGCTTAAATCATTGATATGGATGACAAGCAGAGGATGTACAACCACACTTCAAGCTACAACAACGCTGGCGTTCTGTCTAACACTGCTTTCATGTCTCAGCAAGGAACTGGATCTTTTCAAATGTTTCTGCCACTATCCAAAATACCTCAGCTTCAGTATTGTTTCCTGTGAGTGCTTCTACTTTCCCAAGCAGCTCGGGTTATATGCCTACCGCTACATCTCAACAAGCATCTTTGACTCTCACACTTGTAATGGATCAAGATACGCTCCTTGCGTAAAGAAGCTAACATGCTACAACTGCGGCATACCCGGTCACATTGCACGGAATTGCACACATCGTCCCTATGTGCCATATTTTACACAACATCAGAGGGTTACACCAAGGGATAGATCTTATTCTAAGCCAATGAAGGTTGAAAAACCTAAGGCAATGCTGAATAAGTATCCCCAGGTTAAACCATCTGGTGGGGATTGGAATGCTGCGAAAGCTAAACGAAAACAAGCTTTGAAACCTAAAAAAGTTTTGAAAAATAAAAGGGTTGAAAAGCAAATTGTTTTGCCAAAGGCACCTAAGAAATTAGAGAAGCCAAAACAAGTTTGGAAGGCAAAACATAAAGCAGCAACATCACCAGTTCTTGAAACAAAAGGGGACATGTGCTTGCAGGAAGTATCCTATGTTGATGCTTCAAGAAAACCCAGGACCATGATGCCTGGGTACCAATGTCTAATTAAACTTCTTATTTTTCAGGGACAACCAAGGAGGAGTTGTTGACTTTCCTTGGAATGTTGATAGTGGTTGTTCCAGATAATTAACGGGTGAGATCTCACTGTTGCAAAAGGTCCTATTTTTACAATTGAAATGTTTCCTTAGAGGAGATAAGTGTGGTAAGATAAGATCAGCGAAAAAGGTACAATTTAAATTTTGCGCGTTAATTTTGGTGTTGGTTAGTCTTAATTCTGATGATAGAACAGTTAAGCAAAAATATTATCGGTTTTTTTTGTACATATATTTAGTTTATAAGGTAAATTTGCGCATAAGATTTATGCACAAATTTAGGGGGATAGAGAGAGTTATCTGTATATATTGAGAAAAGAGAAAAATCCAAAAAGAGTGTGTTGCATATTAAGCACTGCTTTAGGGGGGATACATGAGAAGAATAGAAAATTCCTAAAACAATGCATATATAGGAAATGAAATAAATATTCGTGCTAAAAGGGCGTGACTGACACATATAAGGTGCTATAGCTTAAAGGACTAGGATCTAATGTGATATGTTGATAGGCTTGACGCTCAAAGTGATAAAAGATACTAAGTGATACAAACATAACGAACTATGTATCTTGTGGGTAACATACCATCAGTGTTTGATTCCATGGTCTTAAAGCTTGCGTTGATAAATAGCCAACGTCTGAGGTTTCGGGTCTTTATGTTGTTGATTCATCCGGGGATATCATGACTGTCCTTCTGTTGCATCCAAATTATATGCAGACCTAGGCACAGTCAGGATATCTTAATAGAGCCAAAGAGGCCAAAAACCTTAAATGAAGATAAACCTAAAATGAGTGAATTCCATTGAGCTAAAATAGTTATATTCATACCGAAAATGTATTTGCCTAGCCCTCGTTGGACATTCTATGGTCACTCTGTTGTACGGAAGTACTGACCTGTTCACCAATAGTCTGACGTTGTAAAATCAAAAGGATGATCTCAATATACTCACTTGCTACGATGAATCGTTGTGCTTACCTTGATCGTGGGGGTGTGTCGTGGTATGGCACACACGGGTATCATAGTAGAATATTACCTTAAGCGTATCACAGAGTTATAAAAAAATTGAAAGTTGAGCGTTAAAGTTTAAGTGGACAAATATATTGGCAATCATTTAGACTAGTCTAAACAAGTTCATGCCGAAAAGTGTTTCTTGGTCTGCCTGAAAACGATTTTGATCCCATTGAAATTGTAATTGTATATTATCGTTTGAGTCAGTTTCTGTGTTTTTGTTAATATTCTTATATTCAAAAATTAAAAAATAGAAAATTAAAAAATCCAAAAATAGTGTCTAGTTTATTTGTTTTATTAAAAATTATTAACCGTTCTAGAAGATTTGACTTGGATGTACCAGGTGTTCATATGGTACTCTCCTTGTTGCATAGAAATGTTTGCTTATGAATTTCTAAGCATGTGCAGATCTTGATTTCAATCAAGAAACAGGGGTTGAATCAGAGTGAGATGCTGATAGTTGCTGTCGAGCATGAAGCATCGTGACAAAAAGTGTGCAAGAGTCAGAAGAACCAGATACGAGTTATCGTCTGACAGTGAAAGTACATATGAAGAAGTACCAGTGAACCTGCTTGAATGAGAAAGATTGAAGAAGAAAAGAGTTGTCGAGAATCCTCCTCTCGCATTATTTTCAACAAGATTTTCAAGCAAAGCTGATCATTATCAAGAAGAACAGAGGACCCAAGTTTTAAAATGAAGAAATGAAGTATCTTCCCATAGAGACATGATGAAGACAACAGTTTGATAAAGACAGCATAAACCTAGGGCGATATTGTAAGGCCATATAATTGAGTAGATTTATGCTTATCTTTTATCAAACATTATTATAAGCTATTGGCCTTAGTTTCTAGTAGGTTAGATAGTTTTAGAAAAAGCCATGTGGGCTAATTAGTGTTTTGGGCTTGGATTAGGCCATGTGGGCCAAGTTCTTAGTGGACGCTAGATAATGTTTTGTTTATTCATTATTAGGGTTCAAGCCTCATTGTTACAGAGTTTTTCTAGAGAGAGGGAGAGGCGTTTTTGGAGCTTGTTCACCTTGTACCAGACGGTTTTGCTAGTAATAGTAATAGAATCGTGTGCAAGGTTTGAAAGTGTTTTCGGTGTTCTCCTGTTTTTGTTTTTTCGGTATTCTTGAATATCACCAAGTTTGGATTCTGCCCATTCTTGGTGTTTGTTTGATATCATTGAAAGATCCAAGTTTTTTGGACTTACAATAATAGTTAAATATTTATTTTTAACATTGTATTTACATTGATGTACATGTACGGTATCCCTTGGTATTTGTACACTTCAACAAGTGTATTTGAGTACTTCACCATGTACTTGAGTATTTAATATGTATACGTATACCGTATATATACTTTTATTTGTATATTTTATTATTGGTATTTATGTCGTATTTATAAATACGTGTTGTGTACATGTACATGTAGATTCCTTGTATTCTTGCAATTCCACCAAGTGTATTTTTGTACATATTTGTATACGTATATTCATCCATATAGGATAACTTAGTGATTTCTCATTTTACACTTGCTGATTATTAGACTTATACTTTCCGGAAGTTAAAGATGTTGAACTATATATAGTTTTACAATGTCTAAATATAGATTATTTCTAGAGTTTCGTCGTAGTAGCCGATTATATATATTTTTGTGTCGAGAGTGACCACATGTCCTCTGTGATATGTGCACGCTCCTTGTCATGACGTTATGGTAATCGTTGCCGATGACGACTTATTTATTCCATTAGAGTGTTTATTATACATTTCATATCGGTTTCGAATTATTCGTACAATATATATAGTTGTTTTACGGTTTGTTCGATGTTCGCTTATTCGTTGTATGATTATCCGTTATGTATATAACATAAGTGTGTTTCATGTACATATTTAGTGTCATCAATTTCCCAAGTATAAGTGTACGTGAAGGTTCATGTCCATTTTTATACATCTAAGTATTTATGAATTCTCCATGTATGATGTATTTTGTATTTGGTTAGTATTCTCCAAACACTAATACATACACACAATACACAAGTATTATACACACCAAGTGAAGTATTTGAAATATATAATTTTTCCCAAAGTTGTATTTTAGAGATATATATATATATATATATATATATATATATATATATATATATATATGTTATTTCCATCCATTTTAACTTAGGAAAAATATATATAAGTGTTTAATAAAACTCTTGGATGATTAAGACTTAAACCTTACCATTAAGGTTTTCCTAATCACGATTAAGGTTACTAATCATGATTAACCATTTTAATCGCCTTTTAATTACCCCTTAATTGCGATTAAATATTTAGGAAATTTCGCCATAGTTTCCATAAACTATGGCGTTTTCCATGTTTATTAAACGTATATAATACATGATTTAACCTACTAATCATCATCAAAACTCAAACAAGTTTCAAAACACCAACTTTACATGCATGAACCATCCTTACATCTACATTTCCATAGACTTTTTATATCTATATTTTTAATCATATCTTTAAAAATAATGACATCTTTATATATCTTCTAACAAGATCATTAAAAATTATCATTATTCTCATGCTTCCTAACCAAGTTCTCAACTTTAAACCAACTTCTTTAAGCTACTTTTAAGATAATCTTTGTGTAAATCATGGTCTTTAACTTTTATAAAAGTTATATTTGTTTAAAAATCACCTTCAAGTTTAAAGTAAAGTCCATGGAACATGAGGATGATGATCTTGTTTAGATCTAAACATCAAGATCTATAGATAACCATTTCTAGCCAAGTTCATCCTAGATCATCATACTTTAACAACCTACTTTAACAATATCATCAAGAGCATAAAGTTACCAAAAATTAACATAATTCTTTTGGTCAAAAATCACAACAAGGATAATGTAACCAAACTTTGAATGTGAGGTTGGATGCTTGGTTATATGAACAAGTGTATGAACAAAAATCAGAAGTAAATGACAATGAACACAATGATTTGTACGAGGAAAAAGCCCTTGATCAAGAAATGATCTCCGGCACAAAAAACCTCGGGTGATGGTAAATACCTATCACCAATTGGTATTAAGCAAAAAGAATTACAACTTCGGAAATATTGAGCTTATTACAATGTTGCTAGTGTGCGTATCAGAGAGTAGTGTAGGTCGCAGATGTGTGTGTTCGAATCTCTATCTTATTCAAGCTCAATATCCCTTTTATTCAGCTAAAAACTATCCTTAACTAACTATCCGAAAATCACGGCAATATCCCACGTTCACCAACAACAGTCACGAACTCCTGGCACGTGCTGGAATATGAAGGTCCGTGATTAGGCGGTTCTAGACAGAAGTTAGTGGATAAAAGTAAACCGATTCGGTAGAATGTTATTACAGAAAGAAGTAGAAATAGAATGCAGCGGAAGTCTTCATTCATACCGAAAGAGTATACATCTTTATAAGTCCAACTGCCGGAGTTCATGGAGAGAATCCGGCAGCACCTCCCCGTAGGGATGCCAAAAAACTTAAATGACAAATGAACACACACATATATATAGGGAGACAAGTTCGCCCGGATGTGCTATGGTCAAGTTCGGGCGAACTTCACTAAAGGCACATCAAGTTCGAGCGAATTTGTTCAATACAGGTCAAGTTCGGGCGAACTTGATCCCTTTTACATTGAAATCTTCGTATTTCGGTCGTGTGTTCGATTCTAACCTATACAATATTCAACACACGCTCTATCTAGCCTATTCGAAAAGTGACGAACACAAAGTGCATCAACAGATTCCCCATTTTTCGTTATTGTCGAATCTTGGTCTTCAAACGTGAGCCGTGTTTGAATATTCTGCAACTTCCATCAAGGTTTTTGTCGATGTCGTCAAAACACGTCAACAAATTCCCCCTTAATTGATGATTTGGGTTTGCATTAACAACATCTAATTCCCCCTGAAATCTCCAGTTCAGATATTTGTTGCACAGTTTCCAACTTCCTCTGATTTGCTTGACCAACAGATTATCTTGAATAGACACCAATTTGAAGCTCATCAATGCAGCTTCTCCATTTCAACTTTAACCACATCCGCGTTCAGTTTAGCGCATATCTCCCATGCTCGATCTTTCGATCTTCAAAACTCAACCGGCAATTGATAGAAACTTCGAATTACCACACTAGTAAACTTCAAATCAATTTTACCCGCAATAATCAAAAATCCCGATTTCCGTAATCACTCCAGATTAGCAAATCGGTAATCTTTTTCAATCAGTAAATCTTCATCAGAACCAAATAATCTGGTAACACTTCGACTCTGAAAAACATTCGTCCGCGATCAAAATCACATGCTTCTTCTTCAATCACAATGTCAGATATATAGCTATCTCTGGTAGACCAGCGCCACTTAATCACCAAACATCATCATCCAACGACGGTTAGTCCAAAGAGAAGAATGATTCATCTGCTTGAAGATTAAAAATAATGGCCCCCAAAGGTTATCATCAGATTTCCTTGATAATTTTGAAACCATCCGTCTTCGGAGCTAGTCACTAATTCCTAAGATCTTCACTGAACGTTTTGAACGTCCTCAGTTCCTCACTGGTATTAACGACTGCTAATCCAGCTAACTGTTCCTTCACCAGAGATCAGGACTCTAACCCTTAAGCATCACTCTGTATCATGAACTGAAAACTCGCAACTTCCTGTGATCAAAAAATCCCAAATGGATAATCTCTTTCGTCAGCAACTGGTACACTTCTTTGTCTGGAAGATCCGATCCCATAAATCATCTTCCTTAATCATGGTACCGCGTACAACCCGGGGCAACTGAAACTACAAAGCATCCTTATCTCCTGGCGGTTAGTACAGTCAATAATTCATGTGCAAAGCAGAGTTAAAGACAGGCAGTCGTGTGTGCTTCCAAACCATACGCGCAACTCAGGTGTCAATCCACAACCATGACCGCAGAATCTGATAAACAACTCCACCAAGACTCAGTTATGTAACCACCTACTTTCAAACTAGACATCAACTTAATCAATTTACAAATGCATCTCAAATCTCTGTATTTCTCGGTTAATCTGTAGTTGGAAACCACCCGAATATTGTTGCAGTGTCACGAATTTCAAAAATGCTGGAATCTCCATAAGATGAAAATTTTTTATTCCCCCTCATTTTTGCAAATTCTGACCATACCACTTTTTTCACTGAAATTCCCCCTCAAATCCGGAATTTTCAGTATTTAACAAATGCGGAATTTACTTTAAGGCCCATCGGTAGTCTTCAACCCTAATGATCACCAAATTGCTTTGGTATCAATGACTACCCTCTCATCTTCAACCATCTCTAACCTCATCATCTCAGCCTCTCTCTAAGGCCTCCGACGGTGTCCCCGAATAGTCAGTATCACACGTTAAAATTTCGAAAAAATTTCTATCACCAAATTTTTTCTGGACACCCGTCTCATCAAACCGAGCAATAAATTTTTATGAATGCCTTTATAAATTTTTATCAATGCCTTTTATAAATTTTTTTTAGGCATCCTGACAAGTTCGGGCGAACTTAGTCAGTTTGCGACAAGTTCGGGCGAACTTGGTTAGCCACTACCAAGTTCGGGCGAACTTGCATAAAATAGACAAGTTCGGGCGAACTTGTGCTTAATTTCAAAGAAAATCAGTCATGTTCGGGCGAACTTGAGAGAAATCTTGAAAAAACCTTGTCAAGTTCGGGCGAACTTGACATCCACAGGTCAAGTTCGGCCGAACTTGGTCTACCAAATCAGCCTTTTTTCATATTTTTCGATCCAAAATCCTTATTTCTTTGAATTTCGAGATGATTCCACCATAGAACTGGTCGAAAATGGTTTCTAACAATCCTATCCGTTCAATTTTAGATTTTGTCCGTGGATTGTATATTTATTTGATGATTTACGTCTAAAACCCCTCCTAATATCCATAAATGTCCAAATTCATGAGCGTAGGTGATAACCGTAGCTCTGATACCAATTGAAGGTCCGTGATCAGGCGGTTCTAGACGGAAGTTAATGCGTAACGTGTCAATTTCGGTAGAATGTTATTACAGAAAGGAGTAGAAGTAGAATGCAGCGGAAGTCTTCTATTATTCATTCATACCGAAAGAGTTTACATCGTTGTCAGGCTGCCGGAGTTCCTGGAGAGAATCCGGCAGCACCACCACGTAGGGATAACCAAAAACTTAAATGACAAATGAACACACACACATATATAGGGAGCCAAGTTCGCCCGGATGTGCTATAGTCAAGTTCAGGCGAACTTGATCCAATACAGGTCAAGTTCGGGCGAACTTGATCCCTTTTACATTGAAATCTCCATATTTCGGTCGTGTATTCGATTCTAACCTATACAATATTCAACACACGCTCTATCTAGCCTATTCGACAAGTGACGAACACAAAGTGCATCAACAGAATAATGGCATATTCCCCTTGATTCCCGGTTGGTAGGTCATCTTCGAAAAGCTCCTACAAAACTATGCCATAATACAATGGAAACAATTATTAGCTAATTAGAACAATAATGAGGATCAATGATCCTTAGTCTTCCTACACCTTGTCTTGAGGATCCATGATCCAGACATAATGAAGGATATATGATCCATAAACATTAAAATTATATCCCTACCAATTGCCCACAAACATGACTAATTAAATGCTCTAAGAATTAGTCATGTTTCCGTTAGAAAGAAACTAGCCGTTGCCACTTGCATATATCGTTGCACAGTGTGACTTCATTTGATTTGATAACCTGCAACAAACATCATTATATATAGCATAGGGATAGAGATCAAATCTCTTATTTAAATCTGATCTCTGCCTTTTTATACGCATATCTAGAGCATCAAACAGGTATCCTCTTTCTCTCCCTATTCAATCCTCTGTTTTTCCATTGTTTTAATTCATGGGAAAAATGGCAACCCGATCATCCCCTCTCAAAGATCAATCACAAGATCACACTCCCAAGCGCCAAAATCTTCTGAAAAATCCTTCAGAGGAGCTTTGCCGTTTTACCGATCCCGAAATTGATCACATACGCCACTGTTTCCCGGAGGGAACAGTTTTCAGACCCTTTGATTCATCACTGAGAAGTGATTGTGAATCAGATTTCTGGATTTGTTTTCCTGCCGCTCCATTCTTGATCGGCTATACATATCCTTTCCAAGTGTTTACTCAAACCTTCTTTACCCAGACCAGCATATGCTACAACCAGGCCATGCCTATGCTGTGGAGGGTATTGCATACTCTGGAACAGTTGATCAAGAACGAGGGTCTAAGCTTTGGTATCACTACACTCCCCAACCTGTATAGTCTTGTGACTCATGGGTCTTATCGATATCTATTCAAATCCAAGTCCAAAATTTATACCCCACTGCTCAAAATCACCAAGAATGACACCAACTGGAAAAACCAGTTCTTCTTTGTGAGAAGAGACTCCATTCCTCAAGGGGAGTACCTTCCCAAATGGTGGAACTTGAAGGGTAGGATTTAGGATATGTTACTTTTTGTTATACTGAGGATAACTGATCCTGTTTCTTGTGCATGTAGTGACCAGCTACGCTACCTTGAGAGATTTACCTGCCATGCAAGTAAGGATTGCTGCCTTTTGGGCACTTGTTTCATCTGTGAGGACCTTTTACCCCAAGATCAAGGATTTAGAAGAAGATACCTTTACCTCTGTCACGATGTCAAGTAAGTATTTGTATATAAGTATATGAAAATATTCAACAAAATAGATAGCTTATAAATACTTATCTGAGTTTGATTTGCATAGGTGCTGCCAAGTCTACATCCAAATCTGCCACCAAGTTTGATCTCGGGGAACTTCAAAGTATCATCTCCCCCCGCTCCATCAAGGCTGAACTAGCCTCAGGCCAAAGTAAGCCATGAACAAGGGTCATGCCTTCTAGAGCCAAATCCGGGAGCAAAAGGAAGAAACCAAGCGAGCCAACCGAGGATACCTCCCAGATCAAGTAGCAAATCTCTGACTTCATTGCTGAGGTAAGGATCACTTATTCTTGAATTCCACTTGAACCTTGAGGATCACTGATCCTGAAAATTTTGTCTTATGCAGAAAATAGCCCAACTCGAAGCCCTCCAAGGAAAACTCCTATCTGAAGCTGAAGAGCAGGTTGACGAGCTCCGCACAATTGTTGTTGCCAAGGACAAAAGGATCTCCAACTTGGAAAAGGAGGTCAAGCGCTTGGAGAAGGAGATCTTGATGGATCAGATCCGGGCTAACAAAGAGAGATTGGAGGCTGCTGACAAGGCGAAGGTTTCTGCCGTTAGGTCCATCCTCAAAGATAAGATTAAAATGGTTGAAGAGGCCATGATTCCTTCCTTTTACAGGGTTGCGTGGGATGTGGCTGCTTGGAAGCAGAGATTGATCGAGCTGGGTGACGAAGAAAATCCTGAGCAGGCACCCATCCCGGAGGCGGAGCCAAGCAGCGTGATGGATCTGGCAGAGGCAGCGGTTGGTGGCAAGGGAGAAGGAGGTGAAGGTGGTGAAGCAGCCGTGGAGTAGGTTGCACGAATGGGCGATGATGGATAATTCTAGACGTGGCCAGAGCCCATTTTTTAGGATTGTTGGTTTTTAGTGATGGTGTTTTTATGTTGAACAATTTATGGTCTGTAACTAAACAATAGTTCTTAGGTTCAAGGATCACTGATCCTTCAGACAATAGGGGGTAGCAAAGGTGGATGAATCCTTCTATTTGTGGAGGATGAAGCCTTTGATGCCCCTCGTTTTACTTTCCTGCATTTTAAATTTTGCAACGTATGACCCGTTAGTATGGACACCCTTTGTCAACCCAAACGGACGGGCCATTTTTTGGTAGAAGTTTGGGTTGACAATTTTGACAACCTTCTTAAAAAGGGGTTCTTATAAAAATATAAAATCTTAAGTTTTTGCCTATTTCTGTTGTTGTTTCTTTTCTTTTTGAGTATGTTTATTGCTATACATGTTGAAAAATTCCTGGATATTTAGCTGAAAAATCCATAAGGTGTTAAAAAGAATACTAAGTATTTATAAAAACATATTGCTCAAGAATTGAATGTTTTATGATCAAGGATCACATATCCTGTTGTCAAAGAATGCGGGTAATATAAATAAGCCAGAAATAAAGCAAAGATAAATGAATGATCATACTAGTGAATCCAAGTTAGGATTCTATATCCTTAACACTTATAATTGTATCAATCAAAGCTTAATAATAAATAGAATTTTAGGATTCAGGATCCTTAATTGTTAAACTTCATAAACCTGTAACAGTATATAACTTGGGACTAAGCCAACCTCAAGTGAAAGAATCGTTAGTAACTGGGGGCAAGCCCAACAAACTGGGGACAAGCCCAAACAACTGGGGACAAGCCCAAATAGCTGGGGACAAGCCCAAATAACTGGGGACAAGACCAAATAACTGGTGTAAACTGGTGTATCACCCAAACTGGCATCTATCCAACCGTAAGCGACATGAAAATGTCAAAACCTTAGCTAACGTGAAAACGTAAGAAACCTTAGGAACGGATGTATGGTACGACTACCATTATACTTAGGATCCTACATATAGCCAACAACAATAAAATTGTCAGCCCCTAAAGCGGATACTAGTCCCATTGCCTCGAACTATACTTGGATAACGTGCGCTACTGGCGGGGTGTCAAAACCCAATTCGTGTGAAAGGTGAAAACTGTTTGGGCTGGTTTTTCAATTACTTATGAATCAGTGATCCTTCAGTATATCGAGGATATATTATCCATGTACTGAGTACCGGATGCTAGAAGGATCAAGGATCGTTAGTACTTACGACAGTTTCTAATGATTGTCTTCAATGTTTTATTTGAATTTAGTGCAGGTATTGATGGAAGACTAAGTCAAGATCGAATCTTGGAATATGCTGGGAATAAGTCATGTGCAACAAAGGCCATAGAGACGTTGAAGGTGAACGTGGGAGCTTCCCCCATATTCCAAATAGTTAGTTAGTAACCGTTTATTTGATTTTTAAGGGGTAAATGAGCTCATTAGAGGACACAGCAAAAAAACATACTCGAATACTGGAGAAACACGCACACTCACGATAGCAAATCACATTGTACCGAGCTCATTAGCTTCCGAAGTTGTAATCTTATTTTGTTCAATATAGTTGATAGTGATAGTTTTCACTATCCGAGGTTTTTATGCCGGCGATCTACTAGTGATCAAGGGCTTTTCCTCGTACAAATCCCTGTGTTCATCTTTGTTTACATTTCTAGTTTCGTTCATACATTTGTTCAACACACAAGCACTCAACCTCACAAAATCGGATTTGGTTACATTATCCTTGTTGTGATTTTTGACCAAAATAGTTTGGCGCCCACCGTGGGGCAATCGGTGCTTCAATTCTAAAAACTCATTCATTTCTATTAATTTGCATCAATCACATGGCTTCTCAAGGAAAATCAAGTTCAAGTGCCATACCGGCGGTTACAACAGCTCATCCTAGTGCATCATTGCCACCCATTCCTCCTGCATATCAGAAGAATGCTGAGAATCCTCAGAAGAAAACTACACCTGTTTACACAGGATCGAAAACCTCCACTGTTTCTTCATCTACAATAACTAACAATGATCTTTCTACTTTGATTTTGCAGATGAGGGAAACATGGAGCAACAGGACAAAACTAACCAGAGGATCCTCCGGGAGATTGATGAAATCAAGAAGCAGAAGAGATCAGTGGAGGATCACTCTCCGCTGACGCCCAGATCATTGGATTTCACTTCTCCGGCGTCAGCAATCCAGCACTCAAGGGGATCTGGTGTTCAAATCCAAGGATCCTCCAATTACCAGTAGTGATCAATGGCGATGACACAGGCTCAAGGATCCTTAGGATTGCAGCATGGATCGTTGGCAATGACGCAGCCACAAGCATCTCATGACCAGCCTTTGGATCCTCATCCCAATCTCCGGGATCATCGTATCGGTATCAAGGAGGCTACCTCAGCTCAGGAGGATATTTGCAGTATCCTTTGAGGCCGTCAACACCCATGTATCTTGGACCTAATATCTTTCAGGATCAAGGATCTTCAGGGAGTCAGATATTCAAGGATTCTGAAGTTCACAAAAGGGATTTCATCCCTATGCAAACTATTGCTTCATCTGGTCCAACTGTTGCACCTGAAGTGTCTACTTTTGGATACACTTCAACGATACCGGTTCCAAACCAATCGGGAGGTAACCATGTCAATACATCTTTTGGTACTAATTATGGTTCCATGCAGGATACAGGTATCAATCAGGCTATGGCTCGGGAGCTCCAGAAGCTTAAGGATATGATATCCAGCATCTCAGGAGTGGTTAAACCCATTCCTGAGATCCCGGATGGAAGTCACAGGGTTTCTTGCTTCGCACCTCCTATATGCAATGCAGAGATACCAAAACAATTTCAGACCCCCAATATGAAACTGTACAATGGCACAACTGATCCAGAGGAGCATGCACAATACCAGGAAAGAATGGAGATCAACCCCATTCCAGAAAGGTTAAAGGAAGCCCGTCTTTGTAAGGGCTTCGGATCCACACTCACTGGATCAACACTGAAATGGCTGCTAAGTCTTCCTCCCTACTCAATTACTTCATTTTCTCATCTAGTCAATTTGTTCAATAATCAGTTTTCATGTAGTAGAACTTTTGAACGATTAACTAGTGATTTATATAGGATAACACAGGGTCGTGATGAATCCTTAAGGGATTATATCACTAGGTTTAGTAAAGAATTCTTAGATATCCCCAATCTGGATATTGCCACTGCTGTGGAAGCATTTAAAATGGGATTACTTAGAGATTCAAAATTCTAGGATAATATTGTTATGACACCTTGCAGAAATTTAGACGAAGTAAGGAACAGGGCATTGAGGTTCATTCGTTTAGAGGATGATAAAAGGATCCAGGAGAGATTGTCAGGATCCTCAAAACAGGAAAAACAAGGATCATTCTTTAAGAATAATCGATCCAAGTCATACTCTAAGAATGACAATCACAATGTGCATGCAGTCAAAGAGGAGGAAGATGATGAGGATTATCCTCCAATTTCTGAATATTGTTTTTCTGCTGATAATAATGAACTAATCCTTACTATGCAGAATTTAGGTGTCAAGGCTAGGTGG
This sequence comes from Scalesia atractyloides, assembly GCA_947069175.1. Taxonomy (NCBI): domain Eukaryota; kingdom Viridiplantae; phylum Streptophyta; class Magnoliopsida; order Asterales; family Asteraceae; genus Scalesia; species Scalesia atractyloides. The sequence goes on from CAMTDV010000030.1 coordinate 40,568,981, forward strand.
CCAAGGAAAACTGACAAGCCCGGAGCTAATAAGGATAAATCTAAGTGGTGCGCTTATCATGAGGATTTTGGCCACCTAACTGATGAGTGTATAGCGTTGAGGAAGGAAATTTGCTATCTTCTTAGCAAAGGGTATTTGAAGGAACTGCTAGGAAGGAAACATTCAAGGACTCAGGATACCGAGAAAGTGCCTGAGAGAGCTCCTCCAGCGGCAGCGGATGCTCAGATCATTAACTTTATTTCCGGTGGTTCTGATATCTGTGGAACTTCGTTTTCAGCGTCTAAAAGGCATGATAAGGAGACAAAGATGGAGAATGGGGAGAGACCAGTTCGAACGTCTACCCTAACACAGTAAAAAGTGATATCTTTTGATGAGGAGGATCGCGTAAACATTCAGGATCCTCATCATGATGGTCTTGTCATTACTTTGTTTATTTCTAATCATTTTGTTCGCAGGATCCTTATCGGTGGAGGGAGTTCAGTGAACATAATCCAGTTGGATGTCCTCAAAAATATGAGCATTCCTAAAACTGAGATCATACCGAGATCATCGGTGCTCGTGGGATTCAGTGGGGAAACCAAGAATACATTAGGGGACATCAAGCTTCCAATTTACATAGAGGGAGTGAATTCTATCCAGAAATTTTGTGTAATAGATAGCTTATCTTGATGTAATGTTATCCTTGGCAGGCCATGGATACATGACATGAAGGCGGTCCCGCCAACATACCACCAGTGTGTCAAGCTTCCAAGTCCGTGGGGGATAGTCAAGATAGAAAGTGATCAGAAGGAGGCGAAGAATTGCTACACTTCCTCGATGAAACCTGCTTCCAAGTCTAGGGAAGCATAGCAATTAAAGCATCCTCCAAAAGACGTCATGGAGGCAAGAGAACAGGACGTCAAGGAAATACTCTTAGAGCTTAAGGATCCTGAATCCAAGGTGTATATAGGATCCGGGATCCAAGAGAGCATAGAGCAGGATCTAGTATCCTTCCTTAAATGAAGAAAATCTACCTTCGCCTGGAAGCACGAAGATATGACAGGTATTTCGAAGGATATCATTACTCATAAGCTTGGCATTGACAGGTCTTTCAGGCCAATTCACCAAAAGAGAAGAAAGTTTGCTCTTGAAAGAAATGCAATCATCCAAGAGGAGGTAGATAAGTTGCTAAGGGCAGGCATGATTAGAGAAGTCAAGTATCCAAGATGGTTAGCCAATGTAGTTGTTGTTCAAAAGAAAAATGGAAAGTGGAGGGTATGTGTCGGTTTTACTGATTTGAACAAGGCATGCCCCAAGGATCCTTTCCCTTTACCCCAAATTGACTCCATGGTGGATGCTACGGCGGGTCATGAATTGTTAACCTTTATGGATGCTTCATCTGGATTTCAGCAAATCCAAATAGAACCATCGGATCAAGAGGATACTGCATTCATGACACCCACCGGCATATATTGTTATATTGCTATGCCCTTTGGTTTAAGAAATGCAGGTGCTACATACCAAAGGCTGGTGAATATGATGTTCAAGGAGCAACTTGGACACACGATGGAAGTGTACATAGATGATATGGTGGTCAAATCTAAAAGAGCCGAGGATCAGCTAAAGGATCTTGAAGTAGCATTCAACATTCTTGATCAATACAACATGAAGTTGAACCCGTCTAAATGTCATTTCGGGGTCAAAGCTGGAAAATTCTTAGGATACATGGTGACCAAGAGAGGGATCGAAGCAAGTCCGGAGCAGATAAAGGCTATATTCAACATCAAGTCCCCTGCCAACGCCAAGGATGTGCAAAGATTGACAGGAAGAATCGCCGCCCTGAACAGATTCATTTCAAAATCCTCAGAAAGATGCAAGGATTTCTATGATATTCTGAGGAAGAATAAGAAGTTCGAGTGGAGGGAGAAGCATGAAGCTGCTCTACAGGCTCTCAAGGATTACCTATCCTCAGCACCGGCTTTAATGAAACCTGAAAATGGGGAACCATTATCCTTATACCTAGCTGTTACAGGTAAAGCAGTAAGTGCAGTCCTTGTTAAGGATCATGAGGTCAGCAACATCCGGTATACTATGTAAGTAAAAGTTTACTTGATGCTGAGGCCAGGTATTCTCATTTAGAAAAACTTATTCTCGCTTTAATTATGGCTTCAACTAAACTGAGACATTATTTTGAAACACATACTATTGTTGTTAAAACTAACTTTCCTATCAAGAAGGTTCTCAGGAAACCAGAGATGTCGGGGAGAATGGCAAAATGGGTTGTTAAACTTAGTGCATATGACATCAAGTATGAGCCTAGAACTGCTATCAAATCCCAAGCTTTGGTTGACTTTCTAGCTGATTTCAGTAGTGATCTACAAAGAGAAGCTGAACTGGAGGTTCAACAACTTGAGGAGACCAAAGATCCTTGGACACTCTTCACAGACGGAGCCTAAAATGTCAAAGGAACTGGATTAGGTTTACTACTAAAATCGCCACAGGGGGACATTATACCCCAATCAATAGCATGTGAATTCCAAACCACTAATAACGAGGCAGAGTATGAGGCCTTGATAGCAGGTTTGCAATTAGCTAAGCATATGAGAATCAGGTATCTTCAAGTGTTTGTGGATTCTCTATTAATTACTAATCACTATAATGGTTCTTATGTTGTTAAAGGTGAGAAACTAATCAAATATTTGGAGATAGTCAAGAAATTGGCGGATTCTTTTGCTTTTTTCAGTCTAGCACAGGTACCCAGGGAGGAAAATGCAGAAGCAGATGCCTTGGCTAATCTAGGATCCTCATTGAAGATGCCTGATGATGTGAAGATACCCATTATCCATGTTCTAACTCCCGCAATCGAGGAGAGCGAGACAATGGAAATAGTGGATGATGCTGCAATCGTACCTAGGGATGATGCACAATCAACTCCAGGATCATGGATCCTTCCAATCCAGAATTATATCCAAAATGGGGAAGTTCCCATTGGAGAAAATCCTAGAACCTTCAGGATAAAGGTATCCCAATTCACTATCATTAATGACATGTTATATAAGAGATCTCTTGCAGGACCCTATCTACGATATGTTGAGGATCCTGAGATCCAAGAAGTCTTGAAGGATTTTCATGAAGGAGATTGTGGAAATCATACTGGGGGCATAGCACTATTTTCAAGGATCCTCAGAATAGGATATTATTGGCCTACAATGAAGAAGGACGCTGTGGAGTATGCAAGGAAATGTGATGCTTGCCAAAGACAAAGTCATATCCTTCATCAGCCCGCAGAACCTCTGCATCCTATATCCTCCTCTTGGCCATTTATGAGATGGGGAATGGATATAGTAGTCAAGCTTCCCAAGGCACCAGGAGGAAAAATATTCATGCTAGCTATGACCGATTATTTCTCCAAGTGGATAGAAGCTGAAGCCTTTGTTCAAGTCAGAGAAAAGGAAGTTATATCCTTTATTAAAAGAAATATCATTACCAGATTTTGGTATTCCTTCTGAGATTGTTTGTGATAACGGATCCCAGTTTATTGGGAACCGTACTACTAACTTTTGTGATAGCTGGGGGATTAGGATGATAACATCAACACCAGTCCACCCACAAACTAATGGCCAGGCAGAATCATCCAACAAGATCATCATCAACAATTTGAAGAAAAAGCTTGGATCAAAGAAAGGAAAGTGGGCTGAAGAACTACCATATGCCTTATGGGCAGATAGAACAACTCCCAAGAATGCTATGGTCAAACTCCTTTTTCTTTAGTCTTTGGAGCTGAGGCAGTGATCCCTACAGAAATGGTAGTCCCTATAGCCAGAACAAGCATCTGTGATCCTGAAGCAACTGCTGAGACTTTGGCTCAATTTCTAGATACCGTGGAAGAATTAAGAAACTTGGCAAGGATAAGGCTAGCTAGTTATCAACAAAGGATGGCTGGTGCTTATAATAAGAATATCAGGATAAGAAGATTTCAAGTCGGTGACATGGTGCTGAGGAAAGCATTTCAGAATACCACAAATCCTTCTGATGGCAAATTGGCACCAAAATGGGAAGGCCCTATCTAATTGAAGCCGAGGCAGGAAAGGGGGCATATCGATTACTGACTATGGATGGTGACCTTCTTCCAAGAGCTTGGAATGATATCCACCTAAAAAGGTATTTTATGTAAAGGATCAGGGATCCTTAAGCATCCTAATGATCAATTCAGATTTGAAGGATCCTCAAAGGATATATGATTCTTGATTCGGTAACGTTTTACTAATGTTTTCATTCTTATTGTACTTCTTATTATTTATTTTAAAGTAAGGATGTTGAATTTTCAACATTCAACCTTATCAAGTTTTAAGTTTTGCAGAAGTTATTACAAAGGATCAAGAGGTTGGCCACCTCTCGAAGACTTTGGGCATGTCCCCAGCTTAAGGTATCCAATACCTTCTACGGTTTAAAGGTTTTCACCTTTCACACGAATTGGGTTTTGACACCCCGCTAGTAGCGCACGCTATCCAAGTATAGTTCGAGGCAATGGGACCAGTACCCGCTTTAGGGGCTGACAATTTCATTGCTTTTGGCTATATTTAGGATCTCAAGTATAATGGTAGACGTACCATACATCCGTTCCTAAGGTTTCTAATGTTTTCACGTTAGCTAAGGTTTTGGTATTTTCATGTCACTTACGATCGGTTAGTCGCCAGTTTGGGCACCAGAATCCTAAGGTTTTGGCATTCTCATGTCGCTTACGTTGGGCTTGTCCCCAGTTTATTTGGGCTTGTCCCCAGTAGCTAATGATTCTTTCATTTGGTATTTGGCTTAGTCCTAAGTTGTATACTGTCACAGGTCTATGAAATTGACCAGCTAAGGATCCTGAATCCTAAGATTGAATCAATTGTTATACTTTGACTGACACGACTGTAAGTGTTAAGGATATAGAATCCTAACTTGGATTCCTTGGTATGACTTATTCTTATTCTAATAATTCGACCCTTAACCATGGAATTAGAGATAAGTCGTTCAAGATCATATGGCGTTTTATGCCTAGCAGTTGTTACGATTGCAGACTTAAAATCTTTTTATAAAGTCAAAATTTTAAGAATTTTAAACAATATGATTTTGCCAAACACAAACATGTAAAGGTACTAATTCAAAAGCAAAGTTGTAACACCAAACATAGTCAAAAGTCTAATAATATTAGGCCCGTTGATATTCACCAAAAGTATCCGGCCCAAACTTCACCAGCAAAATGTGCACCATCCATCCAGGCCGGATTGGGTTTGTCTAACAGTTAGTGTTTATGCAGGAAAGTAAAATACAGGAAATAAAGAGCAGAATAACAAAGGCTTCATCCCCCAAACAGAGGATCCCTCCACCTTTGTTATTCAACCTATTGTCTGAAGGATCAGTGATCCTTAAACCTACAACTATTGTTCATAACGTCCAACAAAAACCACAAATCCTAAAAAAGTGGGCTCCGGCCTCGTCTACATTATCCATCATTGCCCACTTATGCAGCTTACACCACTGCTGCCTCACCGCCTTCACCTTCGCTCGCTCCGCCTTCAACCACCATATCCTTGACCTCCTTCTGCAGCCCGCTGGATCCTGCCTCGCCTGTCACCACAATCACAAGTTCCGGCGTACTACCGCCAAGGTTGTCCAATGCTTTCTCCCAAGAAGACGTGTCCCATGAAGACCTGTCAAAATCCGGATCACCAGCCTCCTTGGCCATCTTGATCATAGATTGGAGAACAGACTTAGCTGCACTGAGTTTGGCTTGTTCAGTGATCACCTTTATCTGTTCCTCAGCAGCGGCCTCAGCTTCCCTCAGCATCTTCTCCAGGGATTTCTTTTCCTTCTCGAGCTTGGACATATCCTTCTCCTTGGCAACAGCGATGGAGCGCATACCAGCCAGAGGGTCCTCATACTCAACCATCCTCTTTTCATAATGGACCTTCACCCGGCTGAATTCCTGCAAAGATAATGGGAACTCTGTAGGATAAAGGATCCTTACGAAGGATGGAGTAAACAAATCAGGATTGGGGATCCTTACCTCGCTCAAAGCTTCATGGAGGCGCTTTTCGACATCAGCAAGGTCGCCTTCTGGTTCACATGACTTCTTCCTCTTTGAACCAGATTTGGCTCTAGTGGTAAGTTGGCGTGGCTCGGCAGCAGGGATCTTCATTGGCTCCTTCTTCACAGCTTTAGAGATGATGATGTTGTTGATGTCATCAAGAGCGAAATCGGCAGATTTGGAAGTGGATTTTTGAACACCTGTCATCATACATCAAAAAAGATAAGTTTTTAATTCAAACTAATTCTTTCATTTATACAACACATTATACAATATTACCTACTTGACATGCGGTAGGATGATGAGGTGTGCGCTTCTACAGAAGGATCTTGGATTCTTGTTATGAATGTTCTTTCTGCAGGGTCGCGATCCAGAAATGCTTGAACTCTTTCAGCAACGCCTGGAAGATTGGCAAGGACTTCAAAGTTCTTCACTGCAAAAAGACAAAGAAATCAAAACACAATTATGATAAGAACATGACTCATACAAGACCTCTAAATCCTACCCTTGGTTATCCATCTACAAGGCAACAACTCCCCTTCCGGCAGAGAGTCTCATCTAACAAAGAAAAATTGATTCTTCTAGACAGAATCATTTTGGGTTGTTTTGAGGATCGGAACTTGTTGGTGGGCTTTTACTTTGAACAGAAATCGGTTAGAACCGTGGATGGTCAAAGAATACATGAAGGATAGGTCAGATAGGTTTACTTGAATCCTTTTCTTTTCGATAATTTCTTCAATGGTGACCAACGTCCTCCATAACATCGGCATAACTTGGCTAAAGCTAATGCCGGTTAGCTTGAAAAAGCTTTGGGTTAGGAACGAAAAGGGGTATGAAAACCCTAGAAAGAAAGGCAGAGCATGGAAGCAAATCTAAGTATCAAACAAAGCGTCATTTTGAGCGGAAGGGTCGAAGGGATGGAAAATGGCTTCCGGAAGAAAAACACGATTTTAGGTTCCTGATTTCTGGGTCTGTGAACTTACAGATCTCAGATGAGGGATCCTTCAGTAAGTTTTGAGACGGGAGTGGGTCACCGGATTTTTTAGAGCCGGAACTTGGAGAGGATCGGGTGTTCATGTCGCCGGAACTCAGAGAGAGAGAGAGAGAGAGAGGAAATACCTGATACAGAATGCTTGATGAGGATTAAAGATGAAGATATGCAGATCTTTAAAGGGAGTTATCTCTTCCCCATAAATAGTGATGATGGTTATTTAGACTGTGCAATTCCCATCATTTATCCTAACGGCTATATTTGAATTAATATGACAGTTGTGATCTACTATCACAACCGCCATATTGGGGGCAATTGTTAGGGCTGGTTTTTCAATACTTATGAATCAGTGATCCTTCAGTATACTGAGGATATATTATCCATGTACTGAGTACCGGATGCTAGAAGGATCAAGGATCCTTAGTACTTACGACAGTTTCTAATGGTTGTCTTCAATGTTTTATTTGAATTTAGTGCAGGTATTGATGGAAGACTAAGTCAAGATCGAATCTTGGAATATGCTGGGAATAAGTCACGTGCAACAAAGGCCATAGAGACGTTGAAGGTGAACGTGGGAGCTTCCCCCATATTCCGGATAGTTAGTTAGTAACCGTTTATTTGATTTTTAAGGGGTAAATGAGCTCATTAGAGGACACAGCAAAAAAACATACTCGAATACTGGAGAAACACGCACACTCACGATAGCAAATCACATTGTACCGAGCTCATTAGCTTCCGAAGTTGTAATCTTATTTTGTTCAATATAGTTGATAGTGATAGTTTTCACTATCCGAGGTTTTTATGCCGGCGATCTACTAGTGATCAAGGGCTTTTCCTCGTACAAATCCCTGTGTTCATCTTTGTTTGCATTTTTGTTGTAGGCTCCCGCCATCCTTTGTTGATAGCTAGCCATCCTAATTTTTGCCAAGTCTCTAAGTTCCTCCATAGTATCCAAGTCTTGAACTAGAGTCTCTGCATTCTACTCAGGATCACGGATGCTGGTTCTCGCTATAGGGACTACCATTTCCGTAGGGATCACTGCCTCAGCTCCAAAGACTAAAGAGAAGGGAGTTTGACCCGTAGCATTCTTAGGAGTTGTTCCTCAGCCCATTTACCTTTCTTGGATCCAAGCTTCTTCTTCAGATTGTTGATTATGATCTTGTTAGATGATTCTGCCTGGCCATTAGCTTGTGGGTGGACTAGTGTTGATGTTATCATCCTAATCCCCCAGTTGTCACAAAAGTTAGTAGTACGATTCCCAATGAACTGGGATCCATTATCACAAATAATCTCAAAAGGAATTCCAAGTCTAGTTATGATATTTCTTTTAATAAAGGATATGACTTCCTTTTCTCTGACTTGAGCAAAGGCTTCAGCTTCTATCCATTTGGAGAAGTACTCTGTCATAACCAACATGAATACTTTTCCCCTTGGTGCCTTAGGAAGCTTGCCAACTATATTCATTCCCCATCTCATAAATGGCCAAGAAGAGGATATAGGATGCAGAGGTTCTGCTGGTTGATGAAGAATGTTGTTGTGTCTTTGGCAGGCATCACATTTCCTTGCATACTCCACAGCATCCTTCTTCATTGTAGGCCAATAATATCCTGTCCTGAGGATCCTGGAGAATAGCGCTCTGCCCCCATTGTGATTTCCACAATCTCCCTCATGAAAATCTTTTAAAACTTCTTGGATTTCAGGATCTTGAATGCATCGTAGATAGGGTCCTGCAAGAGGTCTTTTATACAGTATATCATTAATTATAGTAAATTGTGCTACCTTAATCCTGAAGGTTCTAGGATTCTCTCCAATAGGAATTTCTCCATTCTTAATGTATTTCAAGATTGGAAGGATCCAGGATCCTAAATTCGACTCCGGATCATCCTTGGGTAGAATCGCTGTATCACCCACTATCTCCATTGTTTCATTTTCCTCAATTGCAGGAGTTAGAACATGGATAATAGGTATCTTTACATCCTCGGGCATCTTCAGTGAGGATCCTAGATTCTCCAAGGCATCTGCTTCTGCATTTTCTTCTCTAGGTACCTGTGTAAGGCTGAAAAAAGCAAAAGAATCTGCCAATTTCTTGACTATCTCTAAATATTTGATTAGTTTTTCACCTTTAACAGTATCAGAACCATTACAATGATTAGTAATTAATAGAGAATCCACAAACACTTGAAGATACCTGATCCTCATATGTTTAGCTAATTGCAAACCTGCTATCAAGGCTTCATATTCAGCCTCATTATTAGTGGTCTGAAACTCACACGCTATAGACTGGTGTATAATGTCCCCCTGTGGCGATTTTAGTAGTAAGCCTAGTCCAGTTCCTTTGACATTTGAAGCTCCATCTGTGAAGAGTGTCTAAGGATCCTTGGTCTCCTCAAGTTGTTGCACTTCTAATTCAGCTTCTCTTTGTAGATCACTACTGAAATCAGCCACAAAGTCAGCCAAAGCTTGGGATTTAATAGCAGTTTTGGGCTCATACTTAATGTCATATGCACTAAGTTTAACAGCCCATTTTTCCATTCTTCCCGACATCTCTGGTTTCCTGAGAACATTCTTAATAGGAAAGTTAGTTTTAACAACAACAGTATGAGTTTCAAAATAATGTCTTAGTTTAGTAGAAGCCATGATTAGAGCAAGAATTAGTTTCTCTAAATGAGAATACCTTGCCTCAGCATCAAGTAGACTTTTACTTACATAGTATACCGAATGTTGTTGGCCTTCGTGATCCTTAACTAGGACCGCACTTACCGCTTTACCTGAAACAGCTAGGTATAAGGATAATGGTTCTCCATTTTCTAGTTTCATCAAAGCCGGTGCTGAGGATAGGTAATCCTTGAGAGCCTGTAGAGCAGCTTCATGCGTTTCAGTCCACTCGAATTTCTTATTCTTCCTCAAAATGTCATAGAAAACCTTGTATCTTTCTGAGGATTTCGAGATGAATCTATTCAAGGCGGCAATCCTTCTTGTCAATCTTTGCACATCCTTAGCATTGGCAGGAGACTTGATATTCACCAAAGCCTTGATTTGTTCTGGACTTGCTTCAATTCCTCTTTTGGTCACCATATATCCTAAAAATTTTCCAGCTTTGACCCCGAAATGGCATTTAGACGGGTTCAACTTCATGTTGTATTGGTCAAGGATATTGAATGCTACTTCAAGATCCTTCAGGTGATCCTTGGCTCTTTTAGATTTGACCACCATATCATCTATGTACACGTCCATCGTGTGTCCAAGTTGCTCCTTGAACATCATATTCACCAGCCTTTGGTATGTAGCACCTGCATTTCTTAAACCAAAGGGCATAGCAATATAACAATATATGCCGGTGGGTATCATGAATGCAGTATCCTCTTGATCAGATGGTTCCATCTGAATTTGCTGAAATCCAGATGAAGCATCCATAAAAGTTAACAATTCATGAACCGCCGTAGCATCCACCATGGAGTCAATGTGGGGTAAAGGGAAAGGATCCTTGGGACATGCCTTATTCAAATCAGTAAAATCGACACATACCCTCCACTTTCCATTTTCTTTTGAACAACAACCACATTAGCTAACCATCTTGGATACTTGACTTCTCTTATCATACCTGCCTTTAGTAATGTGTCTACCTCTTCTTGGATAATTGCATTTCTTTCAGGTGCAAATTTCCTCCTTTTTTGGTGAATTGGCCTGAAAGACCTGTCAATACCAAGCTTATGAGTAATGATATCCTTCGAAATACATGTCATATCTTCGTGCTTCCAGGCGAAGGTGGATTTTCTTCGTTTAACGAAAGGATACTAGATCCTGCTCTATGCTCTCCTGGATCCCGGACCCTATATACAGCTTGGATTCAGGATCCTCAAGATCTAAGAGTATTTCCTTGACTTCATGTTCTCTTGCCTCCATGATGTCTTTTGGAGGATGCTTTAATTGCTATGCTTCCCTAGACTTGGAAGCAGGTTTCATCGAGGAAGTGTAGCAATTCTTTGCCTCCCGCTGATCACTATCTATCTTGACTATTCCCCATGGACTTGGAAGCTTGACATATTGGTGGTATGTTGATGGGACCGCCTTCATGTCATGTATCCATGGCCTGCCAAGGATAACATTACAACAAGATAAGCTATCTATTACACAAAATTTTTGGATAGAATTCACTTCCTTTATATAAATTGGAAGTTTGATGTCCCCTAATGTATTCTTGGTTTCCCCACTGAATCCCACGAGCACTAATAATCTTGGTATGATCTCAAATTCAGGGATGTTCATCTTTTTGAGGACATCCAACTGGATTATGTTCACTGAACTACCTCCATCGATAAGGATCCTGCGAACAAAATGGTTAGAATAAACAAAGTAATGAAAAGACCATCATGATGAGGATCCCGAATGTCTACGCGATCCTCCTCATCAAAGGATATCACTTTTTGTTGTGTTAGGGTAGATGTTCGAACTGGTCTCTCCCCGTTCTCCATCTTCGTCTCCTTAGCATGCCTTTTAGCCGCTGAAAATGAAGTTCCACAGTTATCAGAACCACCAGAAATAAAGTTAATGATCTGAGCATCTGCTGGCGGTGGAGGAGCTCTCTCAGGAACTTTATCAGTATCTTGTGTCCTTAAACGTTTCCTTCCTAGCAATTCCTTCAAATACCATTTGCTAAGAAGATAGCCAATTTCCTTCCTCAACGTTATACACTCATCAGTAAGGTGGCCAAAATCCTGATGATAAGCACACTATTTGGATTTATCCTTAGTAGCTCCAGGTTTATCAGATTTCCTTGGCCATCTAGCCTTGTCACCTAAATTCTGCATAGCAAGTATTAGTTCATGATTATCCATAGAAAAACAATACTCAAATATTGGAGGATAATCCTCATCGTCTTCGTCTTGTTCAACTGCATTCACATTGTGATTGTCATGTTTAGAGTACGACTTGGATCGATTATTCTTAAAGAATGATCCTTGCTTTTCCTGTTTTGAGGATCCTGAGAGTCTCTCTTGGATCCTTTTGTCATATTCTAAACGAATGAACCTCAATGCCCTGTTCCTTACTTCATCTAAATTCCTGCAAGGCGTCATAACAAGGTCATCATAGAATGAGGAATCCTTAAGCAAGCCCATTTTGAATGCCTCTACAGCAGTGGCAATATCCAAATTAGGAATTTCTAAGGATTCTCGACAAAACTTAGAGATGTAATCTCTTAATGATTCATCATGGCCCATTAGTTAATCGTTCAAAAGTTCTACTACATGAAAATTGGTTATCGAACAAATTAACTAGATGAGAAAACGAAGTGATTGAGTAAGGAGGAAGACTTAGCAGCCATTTGAGTGTTGATCCAGTGAGTGTGGATCCGAAGCCCTTGCAAAGACAGGCTTCCTTTAATCTTTCTGGAATGGGATTGATCTCCATTCTTTCCCAATATTGTGCCACATGATCCTCCGGATCAGTTGTACCATCGTACAGCTTCATATTGGGGGTCTGAAATCGTTTTGGTATCTCAGCATTGCATGTAGGAGGTGCAAAGCGAGACACCCTATGACTTCCATCTGGGATCTCGGGAATGGGGTTAACCACTCCTGGAAAGCTGGATATCATATCCTTAAGCTTCTGGAGCTCCCGTGCCATAGCCTGATTGATACCTGTATCCTACATAAAACCACAGTTAGTGCCAAAAGATGTATTGACATTGTTACCTCCTGATTGGTTTGGAACCGCTATCGCAGAAGTGTATCCAAAAGTGGACACTTCAGGTGTAACAGTTGGACCAGATGAAGCAATAGTCTACATAGGAATGAAGTCCCCTTTGTGAACTTCAGAATCCTTGATTATCTGACTCCCTGAGGATCCTTGATCCTGAAAGACATTGGGTCCAGGATACATGGGTGCTGAAGGTCTCGGAAGATACTCCATGGATCCTTAAACCTGGGATGAGGATCCTTGATGCTGGAAGTAAGATACTTTAGGTGGCACCGTCTCCAAGTATCATGCCGAACTAGGTAGGATCCTTGATGCTGATATGAGGATCCCCGAGGCTGGAATGGGGATCCATAAGGTTGGTAATGTGTGGCTGCGTCATTGCCATTGATCCATGCTATAATCCTGAGGATCCTTGATATTGAACACCAGATGTCTTGGAATGCTGAGTGGTTGCTGCTGGAGTGGCGAAATCCAATGACCTGGGCATCAATGGAGAATGATCCTCCGCTGATCTCTTCTGTTTCTTGATTTCATCAATTTCACGAAGGATCCTCTGGTTAGTTTTGTCATGCTGTTCCATGTATCCTTTCATCTGCAAAATCAAAGTAGACAGATCATTGTAGTAGGTGTAGAGGATGAAACAGTAGAAGCCTTCGAGAAAACTGGTGTTGGCTTCTTCTGAGCATTATCAGCACTCTCCGCCGGTACAGTGGGAATGGGAGGCAATGATGCACAAGTCTGAGATGAGGTAACCGCCGGCATGGCACTTGAAGCAGATTTTCCCTGAAAAGCCATGTGATTGATGGAAATGAATAGAAATGAATAAAATGAATGGAATTTTTAGAATTGAAGCACCGATTGCCCCAGGGCGTCAAACTGTTTTGGTCAAAAATCACAACAAGGATAATGTAACCAAACTTTGAATGTGAGATTGGATGCTTGATTATATGAACAAGTGTATGAACAAAAATCAGAAGTAAATGACAATGAACATAATGATTTGTACGAGGAAAAAGCCCTTGATCAATAGATGATCTCCGGCACAAAAAACCTCGGGTGATGGCAAATACCGATCACCAATGGTATTAAGCAAAAAGAATTACAACTTCGGAAATATTGAGCTTGTTACAATGTTGCTAGTGTGCGTATTAGAGAGTAGTGTAGGTCGCATATGTGTGTGTTCGAATCTCTATCTTATTCAAGCTCAATATCCGTTTTATTCAGCCAAAAACTATCCTTAACTAACTATCCGAAAATCGCGGCAATATCCCACGTTCACCAACAACGGTCACGAACTCTTGGCACGTGCTGGAATAATGGCATATTCCCCTTGATTCCCGGTTGGTAGGTCATCTTCGAAAAGCTCCTGCAAAACTATGCCATAATACATTGGAAACGATTGTTAGCTAATTAGAACAATAATGAGGATCAATGATCCTTAGTCTTCATGCACCGTGTCTTGAGGATCCATGATCCAGACATAATGAAGGATATATGATCCATAAACATTAAAATTTTGTCCCTAACAATAATCAACACATAATATATCATTTTTAATAGACTTTTAAGTGGCGATTAGGGTTTTAAGCTTTGGTTTCAAGATGATCAAGTTGTACTTTAGTAATCTACACATCATAAGAAGCTCAAAAATAACAAGAGATGATCTTACAACTTTGCAAGAGTTTAGTGAGTTTTATGATGAAGATTAAGAAAGTGTAAAAGCTCCAAAGTATCCTCTAATGCTCCTCCATGCTTGCAAACTCCTTGAATTACCTTGGAATGGCTTATAATGGCTTAAATTATGGTGTTTAATGGATGAAATTGGTGAGGTTATATGTATGTATGTATGTCGTGAGATAGAGAGAGTGAGAGAGTTTTTGTGTTCTTGAAAGTTGTAAAATGATAGGATATGAGGTGTAGGGATTCTTTATAATTTGCAAGATCTTTAAAAGGTCAAAAAGGAAATCTTCTAGCCCATGCTTCCATCCATCAAGATCACCATCAACTAGCATAGATGAGGTGTGTGGGGGACCCACATGGGGTGGGGGGTTAAAGTGTAACATTTTTATAAAAAAATGTATTTATCATGTATGTAAATATTAGATGTAGATATTTAGGTAATTAATAGAAGTCTTGTATCATTAATGTAGTTAATGATGATTAGGGTAGTAAAGAACTTCTAACTAGTTCATTAGACTAGTTAACTAGGTGTTAGGATGATAACAATATCGCTAGTTCGTTCGTCGGCTCGAAAGGGGCAATGTGTGAAAGTTGTGATATCATATCGGGAGCTTTATCGTTGATACACCATTAGTATTCCCGGGTTTATTTAGTATGTATAACATCATTTACGAGTCTTATAAACATTAAAATGCTGAATTTTTTATGTCACTGACAAATATTATTGTTAAAGTTTAGTGCGGATCGGACACTTCATGATTATATGCATTTTCCGGAAAGTTAAAGTGTTTTAGCATTTGGAGCCCCTAATTAGGGGTTTTTATTCATGTTACAATGATAATATGCTTTTATGCAATTCGTTGCTCATTCAGACAGTTTTCAGAACTAGCTGGCATGATTAGTGTGTTCAGGTGAATAGTGCTTTTCAGCAGTTTATCCAACATATTGGACATAGTTAGTTGTTTTTGTCGCTACGTGGCGAATCGACAATATAAATTGTAATGTTTTAACCTACCACTTCTAGACTTTGTACGACTCAGTTATTCATAAATTAAGTCAAAATAACGCAACTCAATTGTATAAATAGTGATTAAGTTGTACGGAATTATCATGAAATTTTGCCGGTTGTCACATACTCCACCTTTAGAAGAATTCCGTCCCGAAATTCATGTTAAGTTACCGGTTGCAGGGGAGTCTTTGAACGAATGAGAGTACTTTGTTTTGAGTCAGTCTTCACGTTCCTAGATATGCTCATGCCCGTGACGGGAGTTCCAATGAACCTTGACCAACTTGACATAACTTGTCACACCCCGACCCGCAGCGGAATGGTACGGGGCATGATGATTGCCCATAACTCATGACACTATTATGAGTTTAATATTTAAAGCCATTAAATTAATTTGTCAAATAACATATATCAATCAATACTTGTACATACATTGTTCAAAAATAAACATAACAAAATTTTCCGATTTATTTTCCTAAGGCCCATGCTACGTGTCCTCTTCACTTGATTACCAACTTTGCTCCTGCACCACGTTAGGAAAATCTATTTTTGGGTCAACAAACATGTTGGTGAGCAATTCCTTATTTTGTAGAAAATGGTTTAGTATTTGTTTTAAAGAAAATTATATTTTAACATGCTCACAAGGTTAATATAGAGATTGTCGCATGTCACTAATATAACTAACAATACATATATATCAATAGAGTTACATAACAAAATAATAAAACACACCAAGACCAAAATAACACACAACAACAATAGCGTCCATTAGGCTCAAGCCCCGGGGAGCGAGTCTAATATCGTTGGCGATACTAGGCTACAACCCATGGCCGTGGGGAACCTAGTCAGCCGTGGATCCACTAGATACAATAGCATGCAATAGACTTGACTTAGCATATAAGTTAAAAAGATAAGACACATGAACATCTAGATATCAACACTTTGATTTAGCATGTTAAAAAAATAGAATAAATCATAGATTTAAATAACATGATGCACCCCAAAAATTTGTAAAACTGGTTGCGAAGAGTTAATCCACGAGATATACCGTACAACAAGAACGAAACAATCTAAAACAAATAATATCAATAATAATCATCACCCTAAACGAATTACTAATCGAAAGGACATCTTATTGTTTTTAGGGAATTGGGTTCTCCTATATGGGGCCTTAAAATTATAAAATAACTATTAAAGAAAATAACCAAAAATAATAATAATTCAATAATTCTAGGATTTATTAATCTAGTAAAGATCTTAGAATTGCTATTTTAATGGTTTTAAGTATTCATAATGCCGAATGATTAAATACTCATCTAACATTATATATATCTAATTTTATATTCACCCGAAGTTTATTTTAAAACAATAATTATAATTGAATTTATTTGTCTACACAATCCAATCAATCCTTTAATTACATAATAATTAAAAACTATTTACAAATTCCATAGCAATTTATAACCATTATATAACCTGTAAAAAAATTAGTAGAATTATATCTAAGATTTTATTAGCAATAAACTCGTATTTTTTATAAAAGGATTAAAATATATATAAATGTAATAATCCAAATTGAATAGATAAATTCCCAAACGTTAGGGAAAAATTCTACAAATATTCCATAGGATTTATATGATCATAATATTCAGTAAAAATACTCGGTAAATTTATTTAGGATCATTTTGTATTTTTAATGGATTTATCAATACATTTAAACATGAATAATTCAACAAAAATCGATAACTAAAAATCACCAAACTTTAAACACAATATTATATTATGATATATAACAATAATCTAGTTTCAATTTGATCAAAACATATGTCTAAACCTATAAGCCCCAAATTCAATGAACGAAGAACCCTAATTTCCACAACAATTAAATTCGAATAAAATAAGTGTTCTATCACTGAAATTGATAGAGGGCTTTTGTAGATATGAAAAATAAATGAAATTAGGATTTGGAATCACCTGAAAAGAACGATAATTGAAGGAGATATCGCGAATTCAAGTTACAAGCCCTAGAATGATCTTCGACCAAATTCTTGTTGTATGGTTGATGAAATGAGAAAATTTCAGTGGGGTTTTGCATGGTTTGATCAGAGCTTTCAAGTGGTATAAGCTTCATAACCCGATTTTACGATTTTAATAAAAACCCAGTTTGTGTTCTTGATGTGTTAAAGGTGTGTTTATGGTGATTAAGTGGTGAATTAAATGAAGGTTTAAAGAGATGGAATGATCCGTAATAATGATTCGATTTCACTTCTCCATGACTACGAATTAAATGGCACCAAGTGGGAATCCAAAACAACATCGACTGATCATATTCTAAGTTAGATTGAATGATGAGGGGCGTTTCGCTGCAGCAAGAAGGAAGAAGGAGGAAGGCTGTTCGCGTTTAAAGTTATGTTAAAAGTTATAACGTGTCGAAGATATTGATAAGTTGATGTTCAGTCCAGTTTGTTGCTGCTTTGTACGTCCAATCAAATGTGGCGGGTTCGAGTCCCAACCCCAGCCCTTCTATTATTTTTTTCATCCTTTAATGATCTTTGATCAATATTAATTCAACTGTATCCGATCTACACCACAAACATAAGGTGGTTCACTTGGTTAAGTGGTCACTTGGGACGTGTGGGAATCTGGGTTCGAGTCCCACCCCACAACTCTTTTTCTTTTAAATCTCTAATAACAACTTTCAAAACTTGCACTGAGCCCCCTGCACATTATTAACTTGACTAACTTGTTTTAACTAATAACACTAACTCAGTTAGTGTGTTTCTTTAACTATCCTAGTTAGTTATCACTATATAATAAATACTAACTAACTTAACTTGGTTTACTAACCTAGTTAGTTAGCTTGCTTCTAATATATAGTTTCCATTAATTACGAAAACAACCCCTTAACTTATAACTTTGAAGTTTTGACAATTTCACCCTTCCAAGTTTAAAACATAACTACAATTTTTAGCGTATTTAAATATTTCCTTCACAATTTCTAACCGACCTAACTGGGTTTCGCTTATAAACTTCCATTTTTATTCTGGTTTTAATCCGACGATGAAGTAAATAATATAATATGGAATATAATAAAAATTATCGAAAAGTCTTATTATTATATATTTTTTTCCTTTAATCGAAAAGGGACCGGTTTGCAATCCGGGTCGGATTTCGAAGACCTAATTTTGACGGATGTTACATAACTTCTCCTAGTATTTTGGACCTTCCAGCCCATAACCTCAATAGGTTCTTCGGTGTATGGGAGTTTTTCGTCAATTAGAATGATTGCCAAATCCTTGGCACGAACCAATCGTCCGATATGATAGAAACAGGCATTCCATGTAATGCCACAATTTCTTTAAGATATAGCTCAGCGAGCTTTTCAGTGCCATCCTTCTCATGGATAGGTAAGAAATGTGCGGACTTTGTCAGTCGATCAACTATTACCCAAATCATGTCGTGAACTCTCGAGGTCCTGGGTAACTTAGTGATAAAGTCCATCAAGATTTGTTCCCATTTCCAAACGGGAATTTCAGGTTGTTGTAACAATCCTGAGGAACCTTGGCGCATGTGTGACATTTTCCGACATATGTAGTGATGTCGCTTTTAAGGTTAGGCCACCAATAAAATTCCTTTAAGTCTTGGTACATCCTATCCGATCCGGAATGGATAGAGTACTTTGACTTGTGAGTTTCGTCCAAAATAATTGCCCGTATGTTGCCAAAGAATAGAATGCAGATTTGACCATAAAGTATAACGTTCCATCCTCATTTGGCACCAAGTAATACTCCATTCCACGTAATGATTTGACTTATACGTTTTCCAGTTTGAGTGCCTCATGAAGTCGAGTAGTGAGGTTTGTTTGTATCGTCATTTCTAAGGCTCGAACCCTTAGATTTTTCACTCGTTCCTTGTCGCTTAAGGCGTCCACAACAACGTTCGCCTTACCTAGGTGATACTTTATCTCGTAATCATTAGTCATTCAACAATTCGAGCCAACGTCGTTGTCGCATATTTAACTCTTTCTGATTAAATATATGATGAAGACTTTTGTGATCCGTAAATATTTTACATTGAGTACCATTCAAGTAGTGACGCCAAATTCTTGAAGCGAATACCATCGCTCCTAGCTCAAGGTCGTGGGTGGTATAATTTTTCTCGTGCACCTTCAATTGTCGAGACGCTTACGCGATGAATCTATCTCATTGTATCAACACGCAACCGAGACCTTGATGTGATGCATGACAATAAACCATGAAGTCTTCGGTACTGTTAGGTAAAGGTAAGATAGGCGCGTCACAAGATTTTTCCTTAAGTAGCTGGAAAGTCATCTCTTGCTTCTCGCCCCAGTTAAACTTCTTATCCTTTGGTGTCAGGGACGTTAGCGGTTGAGAAACTTTTGAAAAGTTCTCTATAAACCTCTGGTAATAGCCCGCTAATCCCAAAAATTGTCACACTTCCGTTGGGCTCTTAGGTGTTTCCCAGTTCTTGATCGCCTCGATCTTGGATGGATCGACATGAATTCCTTTCTCGTTCACCATGTGTCCGAGAAA
The DNA here is from genome assembly GCA_947069175.1 of Scalesia atractyloides. Classification (NCBI taxonomy): domain Eukaryota; kingdom Viridiplantae; phylum Streptophyta; class Magnoliopsida; order Asterales; family Asteraceae; genus Scalesia; species Scalesia atractyloides. The sequence goes on from CAMTDV010000030.1 coordinate 40,588,957, forward strand.
CCGTACCTCGCGAATCCCAAAATTCGCATTTGGAGAAATTTGCATAAAGTTGTTCCTTCTTCCAAAGCTCCAAAAGTACGTAAGTGTTGCTCGTGTGTGTCCTTCGATCATGAATATATTAGTTATTTTGGGCAAAAATTGGTTTAAGGATAATGTAACCAAACTTTGAATGTGAGGTAGAGTGCTTGATGTGTATGAATGAAAATGTAAACGATTGTATAGCGGAAACGACAATGAGCACCGAGATTTATACGAGGAAAAAGCCCTTGATTTCAATAAGATCTTCGGCACAAAAAACCTCGGGTGATGGAAACTACCGATCACCAACAATATTTCACAAGTAATGCACAAATAAGTACAACTTCGGATGATATTGAGCTTGTTACAAATGAATTCTAGTGTGTGTATGAGAGCAGTTTCGAGAGTAGTTAGTGTACGGATTGTGTGTGTTCTAATCCAGCTCAATACCCCTTGATATAATTGGAAATTATCCTAACTAACTATCCGAAAATAGTGCTAGCTCCCCACGATCACCCTTAACGGCTACAACTTTCTTTGCACGTGCTTGAATATGAGCATATTCCCCGATATTCCAGCCTAGACTACGTCCACCTCGTAATGCACCTGTGAATACAAGTTAAATATACATGAAACAATTGTTAGCCAGTTAAGACAATAATAAGGATCTGTGATCCTCAGACTTTCTGCACAGTCCATTAAGGATCAGTGATTTAGGCTAATCTAAGGATATGTGATCCATAGTTATAAAAATTAACCCTAACAATTGCCCCCAAATATGATGAACTAGATGTCAATCAGATTAGTCATATTTTCGTTAGAAGTGAACTAGTCGTTGCAAGTTGAATATATCCGTTGCAAGTCTGACGTCCTGAGGTGACAACCTGCAACAAACATCATTATATATAGGATAGAGATAGGGTTTTGAAAAACCATTTAAGATCAAGAATTCCCAATTTATATGTTCATTCCGGAGTGCATTCAGGTATTCCTCTCTCTTAACCCTTATTCTCTTCATCTGTTTTTTCTCTAAAAATCCATGGCAAAGATGGTGACCCGGTCCTCCCCAAACAAGGATCTAGAACAGGATAGCCCACCTAGGAGTAAAAATCTCCTAAAAAACCCTTCCGCCAAATTGTGTCACTTCACTGATCCTGAAGTTGATCAGTTGCGCCATTGTTTCTTCGGGGGATTGTTTTTCGGGCTTTCGATTCTTCCTTGAAGAGCGATTGTGGATCCTCTACCTGGGTTTGCTTTCCAGCATCACCTTTCCAAATAGGTTACACTTACCCCTTCCCATAGTTCACCCAGAGTTTCTTTACCCATACAGGTTTGTGTTATAACCAGGCTATGCCCATGCTCTGGCGTGTACTTTACACTCTGGAACTGATCATCAATGATCAGGGTTTAAGTCTTTCACTTTTTCTGAACTTCCCCATATGTACAATCTAGTATCCTACGGATCTCATCATCTCCTCTTCAAAGCCAAGCCTCAACAAGCACTTCCACTCCTCAAAACCACCAAGAATGACACAAACTGGAAAAACCAATTCTTTTTTGTCAAAAGGAGCACCATTCCTTTGGGGGATAGTATTCCTAAAAGTGGATCTTGAAGGGTAGGATATAGGATCCTAAGACTAGAGCCGTAGGAATTTCTCCTCTTTTTGTAAGGATAACGGATCCTTCTTTAATTACTTGTGCAGTGACCAACTTTTCGTCCCTTGCTGAAAATCCTGGAACTGCAAAGAGAGTTGCTGCATTTTGGGCGTTAGATACATTTGTCAGAACATTTATACCCAAAGTAAAGGATATTGAAGATACTTCCTCCACCTCCTTCACAATGTCAAGTAAGTATCCACATTTTATTTTATAAAAGTAAAACTAAAATAAAGGTTCGCGAACACTTATCTTTGCTTTAGGTGCTTCCAAGTCCTCATCTAAGTCTGCTTCCAAGTTCGTCCTTGGAGATCTCAAAAACATCATCTCCCCTTGTTCTATAAAGAGAGAGCTTGCCACAGGCCCAAGCCAAACGGAGTCTAGAGTCATGACTACCCGTGCTAAGTGTGGGTCGAAAAGAAAGAAGCCCACCAAGCCATCCGAAGACACCCTCCAACTAGAGCAACAGATCTACAACTTCGTCTCTAAGGTAAGGATCGCTAATGCTGGTAACTGAAAATTCTTTTAAGGATCACCGATCCTGATCATGATGCCTTGTTATTTGCAAAAACTCGCCCAAATCCAGGCCATCTAGGTTAAGCGCCTGGCTAACGCTGAAGAAAGCTTAGTTGATCTTTGTACCATCGTTGCTGCTAAAGATAATAGGATTTCTCAGCTTGAAAAGGAGGTCAACCGCTTGGAGAAGCAAATCTTGGTGGACGAGATTCAAGCAAACAAAGATCGGTTAGAAGCTACTGATGAAGCAAAGGTTTGTGCTTCCAAAGCCATCCTGAAGGCAAGGATCAAAATGGCCCAGGAGGCTATGGATCATGCTTTTGACATAGGTGAATGGGATCTTGTTGGGTGGAGGTAGAGACTCCAGGATCTCGATGGTGAGGAAGACCCAGAGCCGATGCCAATGCTAGAGGCTGAGCCAAGCGGGACAAAGGAATCGGTGGAGGTGGCAGATGGAGGTGATGGTGAAGGTGGCAAAGCAGAAGGTGGTGGATGCAGTGGTTGGTGGTGCTGCTTGAGTGGGCGATGAAGGATATTGATGCCTAGGCCTAAGCCCACTTTTTTGCATTTGTATTATGGTGTTTTGAGTCTAAACAATTATGGTTTGTAACTTAAACAATTGTTTCCAGGGTAAGGATCCAGGATCCTTAAGACAATAGGGGGTGGCAAAGGTGGATGGGTCCTTCTGTTTGTGGAGGATGAAGCCTTTGACGCCCCTTACTTTTAATTTCCTTCACTTGTAATACAATGTAGAATCTTTTTGTTCATTACTTTTTGAAGATTCTCCAGTTTCAAAATTTGAAAACTTAGTATTGGCTGGTTTTACTTTGTTTGTAGACTCTGTACATTGTTTCCAAACATGTGAAGGTACAAACACCAGCGATAATTTTGTTTCAAATCTTCAGAATTTTTCTTGACATCATGAATAGGTTTAGAATAATTTTCTGAACATTTTCGAGCAATGTGTCGAACTTTGTTACATTTAAAGCACGTCCTACTATCGTTTCCAACAAAGGAATCCAAAGCCTATTCACAGCGTTCCTTTTCCTTTTCTTTTTCAAATTCATTATTTGATTGTTCCTTAGCTAGACTTTCTTTCACACTCACAGTACTTGTTCCAAAAACAAAATCAATTTTCTTTTTAAAGTTTGAATTTCGGAACCTGTTGTTATTCTTCTTCTTTTCATACCCTAAATATTTCCTTTTGTTTTCTAGATAATCTCTTCTCTTTTGATAGTAATTATTATAAACACTTTTGGTTTAGAATAGTATGAAGCGTCTTGTTTTTCAAGATCAGATTGACTGACTTCAGCCAGCTTAACAATTTATCAACACAATCAAGATTTACGTTCTGAATTGGAAATTCCTCATTAGAATACAGTTTGTCCGATCCATTTATTTTGTAAACAACCACATTTGGATCATCATTCAGACTGTTTTCTGATGTAGAATGTAATTCTTATGAAAGCTTTCTTCATTTTCAGAACATGAATTTGATTCAGACTTCTCCAGATTTGACTCAGCACTTTCAAAATCAGTGCTATCAGATTCATTACCCAAAACGTTTTCAACAATAATTTTTACCACATCAGAATCACAGCCATTTTCTAATTTAGTGTATGTTACATCGATGTTCTCAGGCAGCTCGTTGTTCTTTTTAGTTTTCAATTTCAAGTTGAGCACCATTTTCACCCCAGATGGTTTCTTTCTTGCATAACTTTCTCACATGGGTGATGGAACTCAATCATACTTATACTTTTGTTATTACCATGTCTATCATCTTCTTTACTCTCAATTTTTGGAAGAATATGATCAATGACATATAAACTGGTGGAATAACTGATTAACAATTTGTTAACCCTTTTTGTTTCTATTCTCTTTTTCTCTAATTTATTTTTTAGCTCGGCATCGTATTTAAATAAATATTTATGGCCATTTGTTTCCTCATTACGGTTGCCTTGAGCATCGAAAGAGTTTTATCATCTTCCCTATTGATTTGTTCAAATTGTCTAATACTTTTACTTAATTTGTCATAAGCTTCTTTATTTTCGTTATAGTCACTTGACAAATTATATGTATGACATTTTAGCTCTCTATACTTCTCATCCTTTTTCTAGACAAGACATGCATTATTATAAACATATTATGCACTGTCTTTCTGCTTCAGTTTTCTCAATTTTCTTCTCTTCCTGGACTCTCTCATCTTTGAATTTCTTATCAATCTTACAAATTTCTTATTCCTAATTCAATCGATCCATCTTTAATTTCTCAACAAGTATTTCTTCTTCATTTTGTGTGTTCTAATTATCTCTTTGTTCACCGAAGAAAGCATTATAAACATTAGGAGGCATAGAAGCTTGAAAAGCATTTGTAAAATTCTCTCTCGTCATAATAACATCGATTAGACTCTTCTGGGACTTCATTATAACAAAGTTCATTATACCCGTTCTCCATTTTGTTAATAACTTTGATTTACAAATGCTTTGTGTGAAGTTAGACTTTCCGTGTGAAGAAAATCTCACTTCGTGCGAAGTGAGCTTTGTGAGGAGTGAGCTTCGTGTGAAGTACGCTTTGTACGAGGTGGACGCTTCTTGCGAGGTGGACGCTTCTTGCGAGGTGGACACTTCATGCGAGGTGGGCGCTTCGTGCGAGGTGGATGCTTCGTACGAGGTGGACTATTTCGGCATGAAAATGTTTGAATTTTATATCAAACCCTGACCCGCAGCGGAAATAGTAGTCGGGGCATGATTGGGTTTTCATCAAAGCTCATGACATTTACTATAAAGTTTCATATTTATTATTTCTCTTTAAAGAAGAAGTAACAATAAACATACAAGTCCAACATGTTCTAATACATTTTTCATTCAAATTACAAAATATCCAATAAACAAAATTCATACAATTACAAAGGAAAACAAAACTAAACGTTCATTCCAAAGCATTAACTTGTTTATTCTTCTAGGCCATCCTAAGTGTTTTTTTTCCTCAACTGGATCACCTGTATCATGTGCAAAGATAGGGTTTTGGGTCAACAAAAGTTGGCGAGTGAATCTTATGAAAACATTTGAACGAATTTATTTTATTGGTTATAAAAAAAGTGCATAACCACATATGAGTAAACGTAAATGTAAATTTAATCACAATACACATAATATCAATTAATGCACACGCACACACCAAATGATGAACAATGAGATCAAGGCTCAATCAAACGGAGCCGATCTAATGAAGCACGCGATGTTCAACTCGTCTCCCACGAGTAACTGATGGGCCTAATGAATGATTTGCACGCAACTTGACAAAATGTAAACACATCACAACAAACAATATTTACATCACATGTTTAGATCATATAATGGTAATAGCACAAGTTTGAATAAACGAAATTAAATAAAGCGACACATGACCCCAAAACATGAATAAAAAGGGGAATTTGTAAGAATTCACTCACAGTGGGTGCGCTCCTTGATAATGATGAATGCGCATGAATTTATGATTCAACCGACGAGGGAAAACTAACCTAAATAATAACGTAACAATTCGATAAATAAATAAATTTCATTTGAAATTATTATTTCTAATTAAAGCCTTTTATTAGATTTTTTTTGTTTGTTTCTATTGTATTTATTTCGAATTTAAAACAAAAAGTCTTACTTTTTAGGTATTTTAAAGGATTTTTTATTGAAATAAATAAAGAAAATAGTTACAAAAAATATACTTTTAACAGGTTTGACCGGGTCGAACCGGTTTGAATTTTAGAGTTATTGGCAGCGTGTGAGGTTCGAACTCGTGACGCAGCTCTACCAACTGATCTACGTGTCTAACCCGAAATAAACTCTATTTTATTTATATATATATACTAACTAGCTTTAACTTTATTTTTGTTTTATTAAAAAGGATTTAATATGGCCGAAACCGGTTACAGAAGACCGGAATCGAACTTACGACGTCGGCTTCGTGTTGCACACACTCCACCACTGGACTGTGTCTCTAACCCGAAAGATTTAGCATTTTAATTAGCTTTATGTACAAACCAGGTTATTTCCTGTATAAGTTATAAAACAAAGTTTGTATATTGTGGTGAACCGGATATATACGCAGACTCGAACCCACGTTTCCAGACATGTTTTGCACCAGCCCAACCAACTGGGCTGGGTGTCTAACCGGATGAATAAGTGGTTTTCATTAAATTTAAACACTTACAGAATCTGAATATATGTGAGTATTAAAAAGGGTGGGTATAATTTATGAAATCGGAACCGTGTGCATGATTCGAACCCGGGTGCGTATATAATGTTTGCACACAGTCCACCGCTGGACTGTGTGTCTAACCCGGTTAGATATCCGTTTTTAATTATATTTAAACACTAACTCGACTTTATCTTTTTCATCAAATAAAACCCAGAATCATAATTCCGACTGTTAATTCACAAATTTTTGTTTAACATTAGAATGCTATACAACTGAATTCGAAAGAGAGTAAGATAAATATATCGATCGGAGAATGTTACGGAAGTTCCAGTTGGATTCCGGTAATGTGCAGAAAACTCCGGCGACTGAAAGGAATTCCAGCGAAGTTTAACTTGCGACAGAGGCTCTACAGAAAGTTTGAGGTGAGTGCGGGTGATTTCTGTCTGAGCTCTAAAAGTCCTATTTATAGAATAAGGCAATAATGGAATAGATTCTTCGGTTTTCCAGCGAGTAACTGAGGATTCCGGCGACTTGCAGGGACAGCTTCAGAGTGTTTTAGCGAGAGTTTAAGAGAGAGTTTGAGAGGTTGAACGAATTCGTTTGTGGTGAAAACGATTGGTATTTATAGAGTAACCAGTCAATCACCGATTTCGGTTTCAAGACCCAAATCATGGGTTAATGATTTCAAATTGGTAAACGGTTTTTTTTTTTAATTAATTGAGCTTGGATTTCGGTTATAACTGAGGTTGACATCAGTTACCTTCAATTACTGGCAAAGAAAAAAACGTCAATCGCAGAGATGATTTAGGTTTTGGCGGTTACAGATTCGTTAGTTTGAAATTTGTAGGGTTCGTGTTTGTTTTAATATAAATTTAATTTGTTTTCAGTTTCATACACAATAGTGTGTGTAGTGCAGTGGTGCTGTGAGTGTGTGAACATGCGGGAGACCCGGGTTCGAGACCCGGCTACTCCTTTTTATTTTTATTTTACTTTTTGATTTATTAATAAAGATTTACTTATTGTTTTATCTATTTAAATTCTAAAATATTTATTAAATAGGAGGTATTTAGAATAACTGGAACAATAAATACGCAACGAACTTTTAACCGGATATTTGATTATTAAATGAAGCAGGTTTTGAAACCCATTTTACGACGAATGTTACAGTATCCCCTACTTTTAGAAATTTCGTCCCGAAATTTAAGTAGTGGTATATTTGACTCGAAAGGAGGGTGTTTTAATTTGACAATTACATAATCAGAAGAGGGTGAAAGTTTAAATTTTATTTGAGACGGTAACGTTCCTAGTAAGGGTTGAATACCCTGTTACAGAAATCGCTTTTTGATGCCTAATGTATAAGAATGCGGAGCATGGATAAACAGAGTTGGTTGACTGGGTATGATCTCATGCATAAGAGTTTTGAGAGAGTTGATACGTTTGGAAAGATAAGGTTATATCATAAAACAAAACTTCAACCATGACGATATTAAAACCTACACGGAACTTCTCATAACCTCCTGATAATGCTTTTGATCCTTTGCCAAGAATACTTATATATAGGAAGTACCAGCGGCGTATCCACCATATTCTTGTCAAATTTTCATTGACTTTATCAGTAAATTATGATTAGGTCTATGTGACTCTACAACAACCAAAACTTGAGTCTCAAATCTGAAAGAATACATGACTGAGTGACGACAGTACCTCTCTCGGTTGTTATGATGAAGGGGCCAGTCTATGTAAAAGTGAGACACAACCCAACTTCTTTAAATGATGAGATTGAGATACGTCGAGATGTATGATGATATGAAAGTTAAATCAATGAATAAAGACATAAAACAAAACTGTGATATCAATTCGCATTAAAATTCTTGGATACACAAATTCCCAATATATAACTGGAATACGTAAATATTGAGATAACATAAAGAAAACATTAAAACTAGACGGTTGGAGTTGAGTCTTGATTCTTGGTGAGGAAGGCTAGTTGGGTGGTCCATCTGGGCTATTATTATCTTCAACAGGATTGGCGTTGATGTTGTAAGCTCTTCCTCTTGCTGGTGGTGGAGCTGGGTTTGCTTGATTTGCTTGGTTAACTGGGTTTGCTTGAGCTTGGGCATTTATGATGTTAACCAATCGAGGGCACGTGTTTCTAAAATGGGTAGGGTCGCCACAATTAAAACAAGCTCGAACATATGGAACTATGGGGTATTGAGGTTGTTGATATGATTGGATCATGGTTTGGGTAGGGGGTGAAGCTTGGTTTTGAGGGGCACGACAAGTTTTGCTCCAATGACCATAACGCCCACAATTTGTACACAGTCGACAATGTACGGTAGATGGATGGTGATAAAAACAGGTGTTGCATTGAGGGTGAGGTCCAATGTAAGGTTTCTTAGTTGGGTAAGTAGAGTTGGGTGCTACTTCAGTGATTGGGATAGCTTGGAGGGGTACGGCTTGTGAAGCTGGTTGATTGCCTTGGGTGATAGCGAAATTTTGCCCATGTCGTTTTCTCTTAGGAGTGGTTTGAGAAGAGGATTCGGTTTGGGTGGAGTTTGAGGTTTCGATGATGCTTTATCTTTCTTCTTCTCCTCCTTGAAGTCTTTATTCCGTATGCGGTTTTCGGTGAGCTCTGTAGCTAACTCCATTGCTGCTTCCAAAGTTGCAGGTGTGGTACTAATACAGGGTCTTGAATTTTTGAAGGAAGACCTCGAATGTAGTATTCGATCAAATGGTAGAGGGGAGTGAACAAGTTGGGGATCATCTGATTCAACTCAAGGAATCTCTTGTTGTATGTGGTGTGGTCGCCCTCCTTTTGTTTCAAAGAATGGAACTCATCTTCTAATTTCTTGATTTCGCTTCTTGGACAGAAACGTCTTGTCATGATTTCTCTCAACTCTTCCCAAGTCAAGGTCATAGCATCCTCAGCACCTCGCTTAGCCTTCTCTGTATTCCACCATGTAAGTGCTACTCCGAACAAACGACTGGTGGCATATCGCACCTTGCGATCATCGGGGCAGTCGCAATTGAGAAAAGTGTTTTTCATTTCCTCAAACCAATGGAGGAGAGCGGTGACACCTTCAGTCCCTTCGTATTTTGGAGGATCGCAGGATTTAAAATGCTTGAAGGTGCATTTAGTGGTATTTGGGGGAGGGTTGACAATGTTTTGATCTTCTTGGTTGATTGGGGTGATTGGATTAGCGGTAAGGGCTTGTTGAACTTGAACTACGATGTTGGGTATTACGACGGCCATTTGTTGAGCGATTTGGGCAGCCATGCGCTTGCGGGATTTTCCTGATCTCATACTTCTACGAGAGAGACTAGAAGACATCTACAAGGAATACGTATCGAGAGTATGAGTTTGACGTTTTAGGTGTCATATGTCGTATTTAGAAATGAACATTCACAAAACAAATGAAGAAAATAAATTTGCTACATCCATAGGATGTCTTGGGCTTTGCTCATGTTTGGGCTCCCATATGTCCCCTTACTTGGCCTTGGTAGTCATGTGGGCCCCCATGACTACTGGGCTTTGGTAGGGTTCATATTGGTGTTGGCCTGTTAACACTTGCGCCACCCGAATGAAAATTGTAAAACATGACAGCAAAGTATAAGGTCGGAGGATGTCCTGTATGGACACAATGATAACTCAAAGTAGGGTTAGTTCGAACGACGTTTGGTGTGGCATGCTTTGGCCTAATAGGTCCTTCGTACTCTCATCGTTAGTCCCCAGGTAGGCAAACTGGTCCGATATATTGGATTTATACGAATGCCAACCTAGACAGGACGTTTCGACTACCGGTACTTGTACCCTTCCAGTTAATACATGCCCGTCGTAGAACTCACTTTGATGAGATTGAAAAACAAGAAATGCCACAAACTCTTGAATAAAGGAAATATGAAGATGATTTGAATATGTGAACATTGAAATATGCGTGATGAATGTATACGTAAGCATGTTATGTTTGACAACAAGTATAACTCATTAAGTATCACACAAAATGATAGTGGAAGTGTTTGCATGCATTTGTGTGGGTCATAAATACGAAACAAATAAACATCATGAGTTTGCATGTAACCACATAAACAATTTAAAATCTAGTCAACTATAGTATAGGCTCTAAGGGTCTAATAACCTATCCTATATCCCTATAGTCAAAAGCTCTGATACCAATCTGTCACACCCTGACCCACAGCGGAAATGGTAGTCGGGGCATGATTAGGTTTTCATCAAAGCTCATGACATTTACTATAAAGTTTCATATTTATTATTTCTCTTTAAAGAAGAAGTAACAATAAACATACAAGTCCAACATGTTCTAATACATTTTTCATTCAAATTACAAAATATCCAATAAACAAAATTCATACAATTACAAAGGAAAACAAAACTAAACGTTCATTCCAAAGCATTAACTTGTTTATTCTTCTAGGCCATCCTAAGTGTTTTTTTCCTCAACTGGATCACCTGTATCATGTGCAAAGATAGGGTTTTGGGTCAACAAAAGTTGGCGAGTGAATCTTATGAAAACATTTGAACGAATTTATTTTATTGGTTATAAAAAAAGTGCATAACCACATATGAGTAAACGTAAATGTAAATTTAATCACAATACACATAATATCAATTAATGCACACGCACACACCAAATGATGAACAATGAGATCAAGGCTCAATCAAACGGAGCCGATCTAATGAAGCACGCGATGTTCAACTCGTCTCCCACGAGTAACTGATGGGCCTAATGAATGATTTGCACGCAACTTGACAAAATGTAAACACATCACAACAAACAATATTTACATCACATGTTTAGATCATATAATGGTAATAGCACAAGTTTGAATAAACGAAATTAAATAAAGCGACACATGACCCCAAAACATGAATAAAAAGGGGAATTTGTAAGAATTCACTCACAGTGGGTGCGCTCCTTGATAATGATGAATGCGCATGAATTTATGATTCAACCGATGAGGGAAAACTAACCTAAATAATAACGTAACAATTCGATAAATAAATAAATTTCATTTGAAATTATTATTTCTAATTAAAGCCTTTTATTAGATTTTTTTTGTTTGTTTCTATTGTATTTATTTCGAATTTAAAACAAAAAGTCTTACTTTTTAGGTATTTTAAAGGATTTTTTATTGAAATAAATAAAGAAAATAGTTACAAAAAATATACTTTTAACAGGTTTGACCGGGTCGAACCGGTTTGAATTTTAGAGTTATTGGCAGCGTGTGAGGTTCGAACTCGTGACGCAGCTCTACCAACTGAGCTACGTGTCTAACCCGAAATAAACTCTATTTTATTTATATATATATACTAACTAGCTTTAACTTTATTTTTGTTTTATTAAAAAGGATTTAATATGGCCGAAACCGGTTACAGAAGACCGGAATCGAACTTACGACGTCGGCTTCGTGTTGCACACACTCCACCACTGGACTGTGTCTCTAACCCGAAAGATTTAGCATTTTAATTAGCTTTATGTACAAACCAGGTTATTTCCTGTATAAGTTATAAAACAAAGTTTGTATATTGTGGTGAACCGGATATATACGCAGACTCGAACCCACGTTTCCAGACATGTTTTGCACCAGCCCAACCAACTGGGCTGGGTGTCTAACCGGATGAATAAGTGGTTTTCATTAAATTTAAACACTTACAGAATCTGAATATATGTGAGTATTAAAAAGGGTGGGTATAATTTATGAAATCGGAACCGTGTGCATGATTCGAACCCGGGTGCGTATATAATGTTTGCACACAGTCCACCGCTGGACTGTGTGTCTAACCCGGTTAGATATCCGTTTTTAATTATATTTAAACACTAACTCGACTTTATCTTTTTCATCAAATAAAACCCAGAATCATAATTCCGACTGTTAATTCACAAATTTTTGTTTAACATTAGAATGCTATACAACTGAATTCGAAAGAGAGTAAGATAAATATATCGATCGGAGAATGTTACGGAAGTTCCAGTTGGATTCCGGTAATGTGCAGAAAACTCCGGCGACTGAAAGGAATTCCAGCGAAGTTTAACTTGCGACAGAGGCTCTACAGAAAGTTTGAGGTGAGTGCGGGTGATTTCTGTCTGAGCTCTAAAAGTCCTATTTATAGAATAAGGCAATAATGGAATAGATTCTTCGGTTTTCCAGCGAGTAACTGAGGATTCCGGCGACTTGCAGGGACAGCTTCAGAGTGTTTTAGCGAGAGTTTAAGAGAGAGTTTGAGAGGTTGAACGAATTCGTTTGTGGTGAAAACGATTGGTATTTATAGAGTAACCAGTCAATCACCGATTTCGGTTTCAAGACCCAAATCATGGGTTAATGATTTCAAATTGGTAAACGGTTTTTTTTTTAATTAATTGAGCTTGGATTTCGGTTATAACTGAGGTTGACATCAGTTACCTTCAATTACTGGCAAAGAAAAAAACGTCAATCGCAGAGATGATTTAGGTTTGGCGGTTACAGATTCGTTAGTTTGAAATTTGTAGGGTTCGTGTTTGTTTTAATATAAATTTAATTTGTTTTCAGTTTCATACACAATAGTGTGTGTAGTGCAGTGGTGCTGTGAGTGTGTGAACATGCGGGAGACCCGGGTTCGAGACCCGGCTACTCCTTTTTATTTTTATTTTACTTTTTGATTTATTAATAAAGATTTACTTATTGTTTTATCTATTTAAATTCTAAAATATTTATTAAATAGGAGGTATTTAGAATAACTGGAACAATAAATACGCAACGAACTTTTAACCGGATATTTGATTATTAAATGAAGCAGGTTTTGAAACCCATTTTACGACGAATGTTACAGTATCCCCTACTTTTAGAAATTTCGTCCCGAAATTTAAGTAGTGGTATATTTGACTCGAAAGGAGGGTGTTTTAATTTGACAATTACATAATCAGAAGAGGGTGAAAGTTTAAATTTTATTTGAGACGGTAACGTTCCTAGTAAGGGTTGAATACCCTGTTACAGAAATCGCTTTTTGATGCCTAATGTATAAGAATGCGGAGCATGGATAAACAGAGTTGGTTGACTGGGTATGATCTCATGCATAAGAGTTTTGAGAGAGTTGATACGTTTGGAAAGATAAGGTTATATCATAAAACAAAACTTCAACCATGACGATATTAAAACCTACACGGAACTTCTCATAACCTCCTGATAATGCTTTTGATCCTTTGCCAAGAATACTTATATATAGGAAGTACCAGCGGCGTATCCACCATATTCTTGTCAAATTTTCATTGACTTTATCAGTAAATTATGATTAGGTCTATGTGACTCTACAACAACCAAAACTTGAGTCTCAAATCTGAAAGAATACATGACTGAGTGACGACAGTACCTCTCTCGGTTGTTATGATGAAGGGGCCAGTCTATGTAAAAGTGAGACACAACCCAACTTCTTTAAATGATGAGATTGAGATACGTCGAGATGTATGATGATATGAAAGTTAAATCAATGAATAAAGACATAAAACAAAACTGTGATATCAATTCGCATTAAAATTCTTGGATACACAAATTCCCAATATATAACTGGAATACGTAAATATTGAGATAACATAAAGAAAACATTAAAACTAGACGGTTGGAGTTGAGTCTTGATTCTTGGTGAGGAAGGCTAGTTGGGTGGTCCATCTGGGCTATTATTATCTTCAACAGGATTGGCGTTGATGTTGTAAGCTCTTCCTCTTGCTGGTGGTGGAGCTGGGTTTGCTTGATTTGCTTGGTTAACTGGGTTTGCTTGAGCTTGGGCATTTATGATGTTAACCAATCGAGGGCACGTGTTTCTAAAATGGGTAGGGTCGCCACAATTAAAACAAGCTCGAACATATGGAACTATGGGGTATTGAGGTTGTTGATATGATTGGATCATGGTTTGGGTAGGGGGTGAAGCTTGGTTTTGAGGGGCACGACAAGTTTTGCTCCAATGACCATAACGCCCACAATTTGTACACAGTCGACAATGTACGGTAGATGGATGGTGATAAAAACAGGTGTTGCATTGAGGGTGAGGTCCAATGTAAGGTTTCTTAGTTGGGTAAGTAGAGTTGGGTGCTACTTCAGTGATTGGGATAGCTTGGAGGGGTACGGCTTGTGAAGCTGGTTGATTGCCTTGGGTGATAGCGAAATTTTGCCCATGTCGTTTTCTCTTAGGAGTGGTTTGAGAAGAGGATTCGGTTTGGGTGGAGTTTGAGGTTTCGATGATGCTTTATCTTTCTTCTTCTCCTCCTTGAAGTCTTTATTCCGTATGCGGTTTTCGGTGAGCTCTGTAGCTAACTCCATTGCTGCTTCCAAAGTTGCAGGTGTGGTACTAATACAGGGTCTTGAATTTTTGAAGGAAGACCTCGAATGTAGTATTCGATCAAATGGTAGAGGGGAGTGAACAAGTTGGGGATCATCTGATTCAACTCAAGGAATCTCTTGTTGTATGTGGTGTGGTCGCCCTCCTTTTGTTTCAAAGAATGGAACTCATCTTCTAATTTCTTGATTTCGCTTCTTGGACAGAAACGTCTTGTCATGATTTCTCTCAACTCTTCCCAAGTCAAGGTCATAGCATCCTCAGCACCTCGCTTAGCCTTCTCTGTATTCCACCATGTAAGTGCTACTCCGAACAAACGACTGGTGGCATATCGCACCTTGCGATCATCGGGGCAGTCGCAATTGAGAAAAGTGTTTTTCATTTCCTCAAACCAATGGAGGAGAGCGGTGACACCTTCAGTCCCTTCGTATTTTGGAGGATCGCAGGATTTAAAATGCTTGAAGGTGCATTTAGTGGTATTTGGGGGAGGGTTGACAATGTTTTGATCTTCTTGGTTGATTGGGGTGATTGGATTAGCGGTAAGGGCTTGTTGAACTTGAACTACGATGTTGGGTATTACGACGGCCATTTGTTGAGCGATTTGGGCAGCCATGCGCTTGCGGGATTTTCCTGATCTCATACTTCTACGAGAGAGACTAGAAGACATCTACAAGGAATACGTATCGAGAGTATGAGTTTGATGTTTTAGGTGTCATATGTCGTATTTAGAAATGAACATTCACAAAACAAATGAAGAAAATAAATTTGCTACATCCATAGGATGTCTTGGGCTTTGCTCATGTTTGGGCTCCCATATGTCCCCTTACTTGGCCTTGGTAGTCATGTGGGCCCCCATGACTACTGGGCTTTGGTAGGGTTCATATTGGTGTTGGCCTGTTAACACTTGCGCCACCCGAATGAAAATTGTAAAACATGACAGCAAAGTATAAGGTCGGAGGATGTCCTGGTATGGACACAATGATAACTCAAAGTAGGGTTAGTTCGAACGACGTTTGGTGTGGCATGCTTTGGCCTAATAGGTCCTTCGTACTCTCATCGTTAGTCCCCAGGTAGGCAAACTGGTCCGATATATTGGATTTATACGAATGCCAACCTAGACAGGACGTTTCGACTACCGGTACTTGTACCCTTCCAGTTAATACATGCCCGTCGTAGAACTCACTTTGATGAGATTGAAAAACAAGAAATGCCACAAACTCTTGAATAAAGGAAATATGAAGATGATTTGAATATGTGAACATTGAAATATGCGTGATGAATGTATACGTAAGCATGTTATGTTTGACAACAAGTATAACTCATTAAGTATCACACAAAATGATAGTGGAAGTGTTTGCATGCATTTGTGTGGGTCATAAATACGAAACAAATAAACATCATGAGTTTGCATGTAACCACATAAACAATTTAAAATCTAGTCAACTATAGTATAGGCTCTAAGGGTCTAATAACCTATCCTATATCCCTATAGTCAAAAGCTCTGATACCAATCTGTCACACCCTGACCCACAGCGGAAATGGTAGTCGGGGCATGATTAGGTTTTCATCAAAGCTCATGACATTTACTATAAAGTTTCATATTTATTATTTCTCTTTAAAGAATAAGTAACAATAAACATACAAGTCCAACATGTTCAAATACATTTTTCATTCAAATTACAAAATATCCAATAAACAAAATTCATACAATTACAAAGGAAAACAAAACTAAGCGTTCATTCCAAAGCATTAACTTGTTTATTCTTCTAGGCCATCCTAAGTGTTTCTTTCCTCAACTGGATCACCTGTATCATGTGCAAAGATTTGAACGAATTTATTTTATTGGTTATAAAAAAGTGCATAACCACATATGAGTAAACGTAAATGTAAATTTAATCACAATACACATAATATCAATTAATGCACACGCACACACCAAATGATGAACAATGAGATCAAGGCTCAATCAAACGGAGCCGATCTAATGAGGCACGCGATGTTCAACTTGTCTCCCACGAGGAACTGATGGCCTAATGAATGATTTGCACGCAACTTGACAAAATGTAAACACATCACAACAAACAATATTTACATCACATGTTTAGATCATATAATGGTAATAGCACAAGTTTGAATAAACGAATTAAATAAAGCGACACATGATACACCACAAAACATGAATAAAAAGGGGAATTTGTAAGAATTCACTCACAGTGGGTGCGCTTCTTGATAATGATGAATGCGCACGAATTTATGATTCAACTGACGAGGGAAAACTAACCTAAATAATAACGTAATAATTCGATAAATAAATAAATTTCATTTGAAATTATTATTTCTAATTAAAGCCTTTTATTAGATTTTTTTTGTTTGTTTCTATTGTATTTATTTAGAATTTAAAACAAAAAGTCTTACTTTTTAGGTATTTTAAAGGATTTTTAATTGAAATAAATAAAGAAAATAGTTATAAAAAATATACTTTTAACAGGTTTGACCGGGTCGAACCGGCTTGACTTTTAGAGTTATTGGCAGCGTGTGAGGTTCGAACTCGTGACCTCCCGTATACGTGCACGCAGCTCTACCAACTGAGCTACGTGTCTAACCCGAAATAAACTCTATTTTAATTATATATATATATATATACTAACTAGCTTTAACTTTATTTTTGTTTTATTAAAAAGGATTTAATATGGCCGAAACCGGTTATAGAAGACCGGAATCGAACTTGCGACGTCGGCTTCGTGTTGCACACTGTCCACCACTGGACTGTGTGTCTAACCCGAAAGATTTAGCATTTTAATTAGCTTTATGTACAAACCAGGTTGTTTCCTGTATAAGTTATAAAACAAAGTTTGTATATTGTGGTGAACCGGATATATACGCAGACTCGAACCCACGTTTCCAGACATGTTTTGCACCCAGCCCAACCAACTGGGCTGGGTGTCTAACCCGATGAATAAGTGGTTTTTATTAAATTTAAACACTTACAGAATCTGAATATATGTGAGTATTAAAAAGGGTGGGTATAATTTATGAAATCGGAACCGTGAGCATGATTCGAACCCGGGTGCGTATATAATGTTTGCACACAGTCCACCGTTGGACTGTGTGTCTAACCCGGTTAGATATCCGTTTTTAATTATATTTAAACACTAACTCGACTTTATCTTTTTCATCAAATAAAACCCAGAATCATAATTCCAACTGTTAATTCACAAATTTTTGTTTAACATTAGAATGCTATACAACTGAATTCGAAAGAGAGTAAGATGAATATACCGATCGGAGAATGTTACGGTTGGATTCCGGTAATGTGCAGAAAACTCCAGCGACTGAAAGGAATTACGGCGAAGTTTAACTTGTGACAGAGCCTCTATAGAAAGTTTGAGGTGAGTGCGGGTGATTTCTGTCTGAGCTCTAGAAGTCCTATTTATAGAGTAAGGCAATAATGGAATAGATTCTTCGGTTTTCCGGCGAGTAACTGAGGAATCCGGCGACTTGCAGGGACAGCTTCAGAGTGTTTTAGCGAGAGTTAAGAGAGAGTTTGAGAGGTTGAATGAATTAGTTTGTGGTGAAAACGATTGGTATTTATAGAGTAACCAGTCAATCACCGATTTCGGTTTCAAGACCCAAATCATGGGTTAATGATTTCAAATTGGTAAACAATTTTTTTTTAATTAATTGAGCTTGGATTTCGGTTATAACTGAGGTTGACATCAGTTACCTTCAATTACTGGCAAAGAAAAAAAAACGTCAATCGCAGAGATGATTTAGGTTTGGCGGTTACAGATTCGTTAGTTTGAATTTGCAGGGTTCGCGTTTGTTTTAATATAAATTTAATTTTTTTTCAGTTTCATACACAATAGTGTGTGTAGTGCAGTGGTGCTATGAGTGTGTGAACATGCGGGAGACCCGGGTTCGAGACCCGGCTACTCCTTTTTATTTTTATTTTACTTTTTGATTTATTAATAAAGATTTACTTATTGTTTTATCTATTTAAATTCTAAAATATTTATTAATTAGGAGGTATTTAGAATAACTGGCACAATAAATACGCAGCGAACTTTTAACCGGATATTTGATTATTAAATGAAGCGGGTTTTGAAACCCGTTTTACGACGAATGTTACATTTTAAGCTGATTTTTCAGTATGTTGTTCAAAAACAAGTTTTTTACAATCCTTGAAAAATCAGTCCATTTCGACCATTAAATCTTTGAAAATGATAAGAAATGAGTAGAGGAGAAGTGTATTGTTGCTGAATCTTGTTCAATGTCTACAAATCAGGCCTTCCTGCTCTGATGCCACTTGTAGGTCTGTTCCGGGTCTCCCAGGCACTGACTTGATAACCTAGTATAGTCGTGCGGAATCCATTGTATAGTTAGGCGACATTGTAGACATGATGATTCATTTATAACCGTTGTTTATTGATTGATCAAACATTACCGAACCGTAAACAACTGGACAGGGCTTCGCCGTCCTTAAACCAAAAACTCTGCTTTACACATAACCCAACACACCTACTTATAGAACATCACTTCGTAAGGAGTGGTCCTTTCGTAAAGAGTGGTCCCTTCATAAGGGGTGGTATTATTCTACACAATCAAATATTCTAACATGTAGGTTCCTATGACAGACTCAATATGATTCGATGACGTAGGCAACAAACATATGCATCAACAGGTTGTAGGTCCGGGATCCAGCGGTTCTAGACAGAAGTTTGGGCGTATAATAATACCGATTCGGTAGAATGTTATTAAGAAAGGAGTAGAAGCAGAATAAGTGGAAGCATTCATTTCATTCAGACCGAAATAGTATACCTTGTCTGGCTGGCGGAATTCTGGAGAGATTCCACCAGCATTTCCCCTTTGGGAACTTCCAAAACTTACAAACTTTGAACACACAACACATATTTATAGACATGAGAACCTCGTACGAAGTGAGCATTCCCACCTCGTACGAAGTGATCACTTCCGACCGAAGTAACACTTTTGCTCCTCTCACATTCGTACTTGGGTCGTGTGTTCATATCTAGTCTATACAATATTTAACACACGCTCTATCTAGCATATTCGCACAGTGACGGACATAAAGTGCATCAACAATTTCCCCTTAGACGTCACTATCGAAGCTTGATCTTGAAATATGAGAGCTGTGTTTGAATATTCTGCAACTTCAATCAGGTATCTGGTCAATGTCACAGAACGCGTCAACAAATTCCCCCTTGATTGATGATTCGGGTTTGCATTGACTTTATAAAGAGCAAATTCCCACTGAAACTAATTTCTCCAGTAATTAATCTTCATATCTTTGTTTGCACGGTTTTCGACCTCCTCTAATTTGCTTAATTGACGAATTTTCTTGAATAACCACCAACTTGAAACTAATCAATGCAACTTCTCCGTTTCTACTTTTAACCACATCCAAGTTCAGTTTTAGCGCACTCCTCCTATGCTCGATCCTCTGATCTTCAAAAACCCAACGGGAAATTGATAAAAACTTCGAATTACCACACCAGTAAACTTCAAGTCTGTGAATACCCACGACAATCTGAAATCCCGATTTCCATAATCACAGTTAAGCATACTCCTGAATGATTGATCAGCAAATTGGTAATCTTCTCAATTAGCAAATCTTCATCGGAAAAAACTATCTGACAATACGCAATAACCTTTTCTTCTTCGTTTAAGATCAATAATGTAATCTTCGTATTTCATAATAATCTCAAATGTATAGTCTATTTTATGAGCAACCGGTACACAGCTTAGTCTGAAAAGCCCGTGTATCATCTTCTTTAGTCATGAGTTGCAAGTATATAGCCTTCCTCGTCAGTCCCAGCACAACGGAATCAACAAAACATCATCATTTCCTGGCATCCAGTCCGGAAAACAATTCATTTGCCTTGCAGATTTAAATTGGATACTTTGATCTATCACAAAGCTATCCCATGAACACGCTCTAATACCTACTCGTACCACTAAGCAGTCGTGTGTGCTAACCGGCTTATACGAGGACTTAGGCATCAACGTGACCATGACTACAGAATCCAATAAACAAATCCTCCAAGACTCTGTTAGCAACCCGACTTTTACGAAAAGTAGACATCAACTTGATCCCATCACTAATGAATTCTGACTACACTTTGATCTCGTACAGGAAAGTCCAAGACACTTTGCATCTTCAGATAATCTGCAGTCGGAAACCAATCGAGTACAGTTGCATAGTCACGAATTTAAAAAATGCCGGAATCTTAACATATACGTGAAAATTTTTATTCCCCCTCATTTTTGCAAATTCTGATCGTACCAAATTTTCCGCTGAAATTCTCCCTCAAATCTAGAAATCCAGTTTTCATCAAATGCGGATTTGACGTTAAGGCCCATTAGTAATCATTATACCAAATGATCAGCATTCTGCATATGTATTAGTGATTACCCCAATGTCTTCAACCAACTGTGGTTGTATCATCAAATTTGTACTCTAAAGCTCTAGACGGTGTCCCCGAACATGGCGAATTTGTCGATAAAATCTTGAAAAACTTTGTAGTCACCAATTTTTTCTGGGCACTCGTATCATCAAGAAGATCAAAAAATACCAGATTTTTTAGGCATGTCACACTTCGTACTAGGGGACCATCACCTTGTGCGAAGTGCACTTCGTATAAACGAGTCTGGTCGCCCTTTTCGATCCATAATCTTTATTTCTGGGAATTCAAGCTGATTATTCCACAGATCTGGTCGAAAATCATTTTCTGACAATCCTATGTTTTCAATGTTACATTTTATCCGTGGATTGTCCCTTTATTTGATGATTTACGTCTAAAACCTCCTAACGTACATAATACATGAGCATAGGTGATTCAATCAACTGTTAAAGCTATTGAATCGATACCGTAGCTCTGATACCAGTTGTAGGTCCGGGATCCAGAGGTTCTAGACAGAAGTTTGGTCGTATGATAGTACTGATTCGGTAGAATGTTATTAAGAAAGGAGTAGAAGCAGAATAAGTGGAAGCATTCATTTCATTCATACCGAAAGAGTATACATCTTGTCTGGCTGGCGGAATTATGGAGATATTATGCCTGTGTTTCCCCTCTGGGAACTTCCAAAAACTTAAAAACTTTAAACACACAACACCTATATATAGACATGAGCACCTCGTACGAAATGACCACCTCATATGAGGTGACACTTTTGCTCCTCTCACGTCCGTACTTGGGTCGTGTGTTCGTATCTAGTCTATACAATATTCAACACACACTATATCTAGCCTATTCGTACAGTGACAGACATAAAGTGCACCAACAATACTAGTTGTAGGTCCGGGATCCGGCGGTTTTAGACGGAAGTTTGGCCGTATGATAGTACCGATTCGGTGGAATGTTATTAAGAAAGAAATAGAAGCAGAATAAGCGGAAGCATTCATTTCATTAATACCGAAAGGGTATACATCTTGACTGGGTGGCGAAATTCTGGAAAGATTCTGCCAGCGTTTCCCCTCTGGGAACTTCCAAAAAACATACAAACTTTAAGCACACAACACCTATATATAGACATGAGCACCTCATACGAAATGAGCATACCCACCTCGTACGAAAGGTGACCACCTCGTACGAAGGGTGACCACCTCATACGAGGTGACACTTTTGCTCCTCTCACGTTCGTACTTGGGTCATGTGTCCGTATCTAGTCTATAAAATATTCAACACACGCTATATCTAGCCTATTCGCACAGTGCGGACATAAAGTGCACCAACAATACCAGTTGTAGGTCCGGGATCCGGCGGTTCTAGACGGGAGTTTGGGCGTATGATAGTACCGATTCGGTAGAATGTTATTAAAAAGGAGTAGAAGCAGAATAAGCGGAAGCATTCATTTCATTCATACCAAAAAAGTATACATCTTGTCTGGCTGGCGGAATTCTGGAGAGATTCCGCCAGTGTTTCCCTTCTTGGAACTTCCAAAAATTACAAACTTTGAACACACAACACATATTTATAGACATGAGCACCTCGTACGAAGTGACCATTCCCACCTCGTACGAGTGGTGATCACCTCGTACGACATGACCAGTTCGTACGAAATGACACTTTTGCTCCTCTAACGTTCGTACTTTGGTCGTGTGTTCGTATCTAATGTATACAATATTCAACACACGCTTTATCAAGTCTATTCGCACAGTGACGGACATAAAGTGCATCAACAGTACCCACATCATTCAATCCCTAGTTCTTTGCTTTAGTCACCAATCGATTATGGTTATGAATTTTGGCCAAAACCATCCCATGCACACTCCTATTATAAATAGGCAATTAGTTTGTCCGTTGTAGTTGGTGTTAGTGAGGTTACCAACCCTAGGAAAGCTCATTTAGGTTGGCATGGGGCTTAACCGAATGTATGTATGATTGTAAATTTGTGATGAATTATTCATTCTACGTGCTTGATTAATTCGAGAGTGATGTTCATGGTAACAATGGTATTCGAGCGAATATACGAATCAATCGATTTAACCGCTGATTAATTGACAATAGCTCGTTCATAAATCTGAATTTCGTTGTCTGAGATGTTAAT
This sequence comes from Scalesia atractyloides, assembly GCA_947069175.1. Taxonomy (NCBI): domain Eukaryota; kingdom Viridiplantae; phylum Streptophyta; class Magnoliopsida; order Asterales; family Asteraceae; genus Scalesia; species Scalesia atractyloides. The sequence continues at coordinate 40,612,229 of CAMTDV010000030.1, forward strand.
TTTGAAGATATAGGAGGTGTTCGATGATTAGTGTTTTGTGTGATAATGAAAATTGACTAAATCAAAAAGCGTTAATTAGTTACATATTTTGTAGTCGCATTATTGGAAAATAATACAACCAGTTATGTAAAATATCACAAAAGGAATATCATATAAATATAGTTCTTTATTACCAACTTTCAATTGTTTATTTTTAATATAAAACATAGGGTGATTATATGGGAGAAAGGTTAGGAAGCAATCATGTCCTTTAGATTTAAAATAAATGGATAAAACTAAATGAGTGGAATTGAATAAAAATGAGGCGTGTGGATTTGTTTAGGGGTATTCTAGTCCATCAATGACAATAGTTTCTCTCTCCTCCAATCACTCCCCTCGGTTTTTAAAACGTTAATAACTCTTTTATACGACATTATTTTTTTATAAATATCGCACCTAAAAAACAAGCGTTTTTTATCTTTAAAACGAGTATACTATTGCGATACTTTTGACAAAACAAAAAACAAAAACCTAGATGCGTAAAACGCAACGGACAAAAACACAAAAAAGATTACTTTTTTTCTAAAACGCAAGACACAAAAAACACAAAGTAATGTTTTTTTTTCTTTCCAAAACGTAATAAACAAAAAACACAAAGAAATGTCTTTTTCTCTAGAATGCAATGGGTAAAAAACACAAAAAAAAATGTCTTTTCTAAAACGCAATGGACTAAAAACAAAAAAAAATGTTTTTTTCTAAATCGCAATGGATTAAGAACACGAAATATTTGTTATTTCTAAAATGCAATGGACGAAAACACAAAAAAAAATGTTGTTTCTAAAACGCAATGAACGAAAAACAAAAAAAAAACTATTGTAAAATGCAGTAACTTAATTTGAAACCCTGTTCGTAAACGCAATACGAAAACCTATATCGTAAACGCAATACGAAAACCTATATCGTAAATGCAATTTAAAAAATTTCTTACACAGTTCGAAGCCAATTTCTTATGATTTCTTCAACGATTGACGAAATTTGAATGCTAGAAACACTTATCAACGATCAAATCGAACGAATCGAGTGATTCCCTTTAAAATCACAAGGAAAAAAAATGAGAAATTGTATGAAAATAAATTGGGTTTCTTCAAAAAAAAAGTTGAAGAACACATTGATTGAGCTTGAGTGTTTGAATCATTTATTGATAAAGAAAATCGAATTATAAGGTAGTGATTATAGATATAGAAAGTAAATAATAGGTTGAAGATGATGGGTTTTGAAGATAGTGGGTTTTTAAGATGCAAGGAAAGAGAAACGGAGAAGATAAGATTAGATTGACTAAAATAACCTACCTTTTATTTTTCAATTTTAACTCATCAAAACCTCATTCTTTCCTACCCTTTATACCCAAAATATAACTTCTATAATACCATAAAGTTGTAACCATAATCATTTTATAAACATAAAATAACTTTCAAATTTTTATGATATAAGATACACTTCACAAACCACCAATACATTATCTCCCTCGTAAAGGCTTCTGTAGAATTTTCAACCATGTGACTCTCATAAAGTGCATATTGTAGTCTATTGCTTTAAATACCGTCAGGTTAGTTGATTGCTGGGTCTAGCGACAAATAAAACTAAAAATTTATGACACCAAACACGTCATCATCCTGTAAATTATGTGAACCAGAACCCCACTTATAAAGTCACAAGATGATAGAACATAACTTGTTTAATCTAATTCCTTAAATTTTATCTACTTTTGCATATTACTAGACTAAATTGATCAACTTGCAAAGCAAATGTGTCCATAATTATATCATGGTTAAAGTGACATACATTTCTTTTTTAAATATTAAAAACTAAATCATGATTTTTTTTTCACGTCAACTTAACACAAGTATATTTAACCAAAAAAACTCACCAGGTTAAGCCATGGGTATACTTTCACGCACCTTAACTACACGTAGGCGTTACATCATCCACTTGACCATCTTTCACTTCACTTCACACCAAGGAAATGGTTTACCCCCATTAACGCTCCTTAAATTAATTAAAATACATATATATATAGCATGTTGTTGTGTGTGTAAATTTTCAATGCTTGATTTCTTCCCTCTCTCTCCTAGTTAACTTCTTAATACGTGAAGCTTTTAATTCCTCTTAACACCCTTCAGGAATGGTATGACATGTGTTAACGGTTGCCAACTATGATTAACACTTATGGGTGTTAGAGTATACCAGGCAGCCTTACAACAAAAAAAAGGTAGACAATTTATATTTTGTTAGAATAATAAATAATTAATAAGAAACGGTTAATGTTTTGTTAGAACGACAAATCTACACTAACTAAAGGGGAAATAACGAAAATAGCTTTTAACTGAGTAAAATATCAAATATAGCCATTTGAAACCCCATAAAATGGGATTTCACGAATTTCCACGCGGCTTAAATTAAAATCTAAAAACTTTTCTTAGCAACCACTCACCTTTTGCCATGTGACACTAACTTATTTTTTGAAACCCAAAAAATGGGATTTCACGAATCCTCATGCGGCTCAAGTTAAAAATCAAGAACTTTACTCATCAACCATTCATCTTTTGCCATGTGGCACTAACTAACCCAACTTTTTTTAAAAATTAGTAAAATGTTTTTTTATGAGTAAATTATAAAACTCGTCCTTTATGTATGTTACTTATTACAAAGTGTGTCATTTGTCTTTACTAACTACAGGAAACATACCTAATGTTTGAAAAACCATTCAGGTTATATCCTTTAGCCCAAACCTAATTTATTTTCCCAGTTAAATATGACCAAATGAACCTCATACAAGGGTAGGTATTTTGGTTATTTTAACAAAAATACTAAAATAAATAACAAAAACCCAACTTTTTTCCTTTAACTCTCCCTCTCTCTCTCTCTACAAACTCTCCCTCTCCATATACATGTACAGATCCACCTACAAACTCTCTATCTCTCTCTCTCTCTCTCTATATATATATATATATGGGATCGGTTCAATAGAGAACCAAGCCGAGTTGCGAGAATCACGAGAACCATTCTCCACCAATAAGATAATGATAACCAAAAGGATATCATAGTCATTTAATCAAAATCATCAAATCATCTCTCTCCTCATTAAAGTCACTTTTAAAGTCTTTTCAATTTCTCTCTTTTCAATTTCTCTCACCTCTTTTTATTATTTTGTAAAAAAAAATTATAAAAAACTTTTGGTAAAAAAAAGTTTAAAAACGGGTAAAAAAACGGGCGTAAAAAACGAGACGTAAAAACCCGCGTAAAAAAAGTTTAAAACGCACGCGTAAAAACCGACGTAAAAAAGTTTTAAAATGCACGCGTAAAAACCGGCGTAAAAAGTTTTAAAACTGACGCGTAAAAAAGTTTATAACCTGCGCGTAAATAAAGTTTAAAATGCACGCGTAAAACCGCGCGTAAAAAAAGTTTTATACCGGCGCGTAAAAAAAGTTTAAAACCACTCGTAAATTTTTTTTTAAATCGGCGCGTAAAAAAGTTTCTATACCGACGTGTAAAAAAAGTTTTAACCCGCGTGTAAAAAAATTTTAAGCCGGCGCGTAATAAAAGTTTAAAATCGCGCGTAAAAAAGTTTATATACCGGCGTGTAAAAAAAGTTTAAACCCGCGCGTAAAAAACGGCGCGTAAAAACGGTGCGTAAAAAAACGGCGCGAAAAAACGAGGCGTAAAAAACGACGCTAAAAAACGGGGCGTAAAAAACCGCGCGAAAAAAGGGGCGTAAAAACGGCGCGTAAAAAAATTGGGCGTAAAAACGGGCGCTTAATAAACGGCGCGTAAAAAAAAACTGAACGTAAAAATAGCGGCTCGTAAAAATGTTTTTTTGTAAAAAAATCTTGAAAAACATCGATTTTGGTTAAAAAAACCGATTTCTAAATGTTTTTTAATAAAAAAATTCTGATTTTAATAAAAAACAATAAATATAGTAAAACAAAAAAGTAATAAAAAAGTAATAAAAACAATAAATACAATAAGAAAAAAAAACAAATTTAACAAACTATCCTTTTAACATTAAAGGGTGATGGCAGACGGCAGGACTGGGAGGTGGTGGTGAGGGTTAGTGTGTGTTTTAAAGAGAGTGTGTGTTTTAGAGAGATAGAGAGAGAGAGTGTTGTATGTATATTATATAATATACAATTCAGTTAGTCTTAATTATTAGAATTATTAAGATGACCAAAATATACTTGTATGGGGTTTATTTGGTCAGATTTAACCATAAAAACTAACTGAGTTAGAGATAAAGGACATAACATGCAAAGATTTACAAACATTAGGTATGTTTACTGTAATTAGTAAAGATAAAGGGCATACTTTATAATAAGTAACATACATAAAAGACGATTTTTGTAATTTACTCTTTTTTGTCTTTATCAAAACTAAAAAATGTTAATGAAATATTACTGTATTTGAACAAAAATATATTGGGTAAAAGTTAATAATAAAAGAAAAGGCCAAAACTAAAAGGAAAAAAGTATTAACAGTAAGACTATAAAACATTTTTTTACTGTCTCTTCTTCTAATCTTAACTAATAAAACCCAATTTAATATTTTTTTTATTTGTTTACATCAGAAAAAAATTGGAACCTAACGTAAGTATGTATTTTTTTAACTTCAATCATCAGTTAACGTATAAAGTTTTTTTTATCAAAATATAATCCTCAGTTAAAATATAAAGTCTCTTTTATTCCATCACAATATCCTTTATATCATAGAGATAAAAAATCAAAACTATAATTATACGTGAGAAAATCATTTTTTTTAATCAAAATATAACCTCTGCAAAAGACAAAAATAATAGTTGTACAGTTCCACATGAATTTTAGAAATTAAACATCTATTTTCTAAACTTTTTTAACTTCTTTAATATTTACGAAGTGTTCTAATAAAAGATATTATATAAGTTATCTTTTTGGTTTTATTATTGATAACTCAAGATTTAAAAAAATTTGTGGTAGTTAGTGACACGTGGAAAAGCTGAGTGGTTGTTGAGGAAAGTTTTTAGTTTTTAATTTGAGCCGCGTGGGAATTCGTGAAATCTTTTTTTATGGGGTTCAAAGAAAAATTAGAGCCACATGGAAAAAGGTGAGGTGATTGCTGAGGAAACTTCTTAGATTTTAACTTGAGCCGCATGTTAATTCGTGAAATCCCATTTTATGGGGTTTCAAATGGCTATTTTTGATATTTTGATCGGTTAAAGACTATTTCGGCTATTTCTCCTTAATTAAATATACCTCTAAATTTCACATCAATGTCTACCACATGAATATAACCACCATCACATGAATGACAACACCTTACTATACTCCTTAGTATCACTATGTATACCCTTTGATGGTTTAGGTTACTATGTTCAATACGTTTTAAAGACAATTATAATGAAAACTGAACCCACTAGAAAGAATCAAACCCACCCTTAAAACGAGATAACTAAACAATTCCAACAAGGGTATTTGACCACATGTTGCGGCGGTACGGTACCGCAAGCACTGGATCAGTATCGCTTTGATTCGTTATAGTGCCAGTATGATACATGCACTAAGTATAGAAATCAACATATGTTTTACCTCTACCGAAATCGATAGACGCGAAACGGTACCAGCACCAATGTTCAAATGGTATCGATCGGTTCAAATCGTCATAGTTACCGATATTCATTTACCATCGCGGACGGAGTTGTATAAATGAAAATTTATCAAAACCAAAACAATAAAAATGAATACAAGTCCTGGTGCCAATGCTGTTCGGCACAACACCGTGTAAGTTTGTTGAAAGCAAAAAAAATAAAACATGTACGTGTACAAAAACTCATATTGTTCCTTCGGTTTTGGTACGGTTCAATATGGTAGCGACATGGTATCATTATTAACCATGAAGCCATAAAAATGGATACAAGTATTGTTACCGATATTGTTTGGTTCGATGTGGCATGGTAACGACATGGTATCTTTTTATTGATATAAAAAACAATAAACTAATACTTGTATCAATACAGATGTTGTTTGTTCGTTTCAGCTCAGTTTGGTACGATAGCGGCACAGTATCGGTTTTCAATAAAAGTTATATCACAATGTCGAAAAAATAAATACATAACAAAAAATAATTTACCATTCATCATCCATTTCGGTTCAGTTTGGTACGACAGCGACACGGGATCCATTTTCAATAAAATTTATATAGCAATGTTGAAAAAATAAATAACACATAGTTACGAAGTAAGATTTAAAAAAAGTTAAGGAACACAACTTATTAGAAAAAAAAAACAAATTAAGTAATGAATAAAAATTCATTAAAAAATTAATGCTCATAACAAAAATTAGAAAAATAAATAAATGCTCAAAAAAACAGAATCAAAAAATAAACAAATGCTATAAAAATTATAGGAATATTGGATTTTAATACTTCCAACTTTCACGTGTTGGTCGATATCTCAACTAACGAGTTGACAACCACCACTCCAACTTGCACCTTATTTTCTTTTATCACCCCAAAAATAACCCAACCCCAACCCAGTTAGTTAGTTTGGTTGCTGACGTGACCTTCTTTTCAGAAGGTGGCATGCTGATGTGTAAAAAAGTAATTTTTTTTCAAATCTATATTATTAATTTTTAATCTGATCTAAATTAAAAAAACAAATAAATAGATTATTTATATACTCACTCTTTCCCCATCTCTCTTTCTCCTCTCTCTCTCTCTAACAACCGCCACTATCAAGTCCACCACTACCTCCTCAACTTCTCACCACCGTCAAAACGAAACCCCACCAACATCAACTTCACAACCACGTCTCCCCTTCTCAACACCGTCAAAACCAACACCGCCACCACCTCCCCTACTTCTCACTACCGTCAATGTCACACCCCGACCCGCAGCGGAATAAAAGTCGGGGCATAATTGGGTTATCACCAAAGCTCATGATGTTTACTAAAATGTTTCATATTTATTAAATTCAAATTACAACTTAAATATCCAAACGAAATTCATACAATTACAAGAAAATGAAACTATATAATTATTCCAAAGCTTAAACTTGTTTATTCTTCTAGGCCTTCCTATGTGTTTCTTGTCTCAGCTGGATCACTTGTATCATGTGTAAAACGGGGGATATTTTGGGTCAACAAAAGTTGGCGAGTGAACCTTGATAAAACATTGTTACTAATTTCTTGTTTTATTTAATAAGGAAAATTTGTGCAACAATCACATGTGAGCAAACATATATAGATAAACAAACACAAACCACTTTGGATGAGTATATGATATGACTGATGATGTATGTGAGATCAAGGCTCAATCAAACGAAGCCGATCTAATGAGGCACCTGATGCTCAACCCGTCTCCCACGGGGAACTGATGGGCCTAATGAAATGCGTGCACTGAAAATGATAAATCCAATCTACATATAATTCACACAACAATTGATACACATTTGATCACGGATACGATGTATGAACAAGTGTTTAAATAAAATAAAAGAATTATACGACACATGATACACCCCAAAACATGATTAAAACGGGGAATTGGTAGAGATTCACTCACAATGGGTGCTTTCTTTGATGACGATGAATGCGCACGAATTTATGATTCAATCGACGAGGGAAGAACTAACCTAGATAATAACAAAATGATTCGATAAATAAATAAATTTTATTTGAGATTAATATTTTTAATTAGTGCTCTTAAATGAGATTTTCAGATTTATTTTTGTGAGTTTAAGGAAATTATCTAACCTTAATAATCTTATTTTTAAGTATTTTTAAATAATTTTTCAATTAAATAAATAAATAAAAAGAAATAAAAAAGTTGACTTTTTGACCGTTGACCGGCTCTTGACCGGTCAGACTGTGTTTTCTATGCGCTGAGTGAGGTTCGAACTCGGGACCTCTCGTATACGTGCACGCACCTCTACCAACTGAGCTACGTGTCTAACCCGAAATATTCTCTGTTTTAATTATATATATATATATATATATATATAATTAACTTTAACCTTATTTAGTTTATATAAAAAATGATTTAATATGGCCGAAACGGCTTCGGAGACCCGGAGTCGAACTCGGGACGTTCGGTTCGAGTGCGCATAGCCCAACCAGTTGGGCTGTGTGTCTAATCTGCTTAACTACTGAATTATATTCCTCTTATAAACATTCTGTGACTTGATCTGATTAAGTTCTAAAAATGTTGGTTTTATTTCTTAAAGTCGGTAACGTGTGCGATTCGAACTCGGGACGTGCATTTTGTATTTGCACACAGTCCACCGCTGGACTGTGTGTCTAACCCGTTTGAATATCCAGTTTTAATTATATTAATACCTATATTCGACTTCATCTTCTTCGTTTACAAGAACACAGAACAGTGAAATCCGACTGTTCTGTTTAATCGATCAACAAAACTTATAATTGACTGAAATGAAATAGAAAAAGAAGGTTACTGAATAAGATGTACCAAAACAGAGTGTTTTCTTCAGATTTCCGGCAAGAGTCGTCGGCTCTGATTTGTGATTTCCGGCTGAGTGAACTGTTTAACAGTTTTGATCATTGTGTTGTGCAATTAGAATACTAAGCAAGTGATAGTAAGAGGGTTTAGATGATTATACCGATCGACAGTGAGGCTTCGGTTTTTCAGTGATATTCCGGTGAGTGCGGGGATTTCCGGCAACGTTGTCTGAGACAGACTCTGGTTGAATGATTAAGGTTAATACATGCCGAATAATGGATTACAAAAAAAGAGTTGAGAATTATACCGATTAGGAGTAAAGTTTCGGTTTTCCGGTGGAATTTCGGCGAATGCGAATATTTCCGGCGACGTGTTTTGGAAGGAATAAAGCTTCGGAAACGAACGTGGTTCTGAGCGAAAGGATTTTCAGGAAGTTCAAGTGGGTATTTATAGTGGAAACAGACTGAATTGGGTTTGAATTGAGGTCAAAGTTTGCGTCAATGATTTCCTACGGTTTTTGACGGAAATTGATCGCCGGCAACGGCTATAATTGATGTCGTGATCAGTTATGCGTTTCAGTCAAAGGAAAAACAGCCAAGATTGCGGAGTTTAGTTTTTTTTTCCGGCGATTTCGCGTGCTGAGTTCGCGTTGATTTCCGGTTTTGAATTCGGGTTTACTTTAAGTATTATTTATTTCAGTATTGTCACAAAGAAAGTGTGTGGCGGAGTGGTGTGTTGTGTGTTTGTGTTTGTGGGTGACCCGGGTTCGAAACCCGGCTGCCCTATTTTATTTTTTATTTACTTATTTTTATTATTTATTAATTATGGTTTAAAATTCTAAAAATGTTTATTAGTTATGTATTGTTTGAAATTAATATGAACCATAAATACGCAACGAAACTTATAACTGAATATTTGATTGATAAACGAAGCGGATTTTGAAACCCGTTTTTCGACGAATGTTACAGTATCCCCTACTTTTAGAAATTTCGTCCCGAAATTTAAGTAGTAGTGGTAACAGGAAAAAGATGCGGGTATTTTTCGCGCATTGAGTCTTCACGTTCCCAAGTAAACTCGGGTCCTCGTTTTGACTCCCAACGTACCCTGACAATTGGGATACGACTTCGTCTTAAACGCTTCTCTCCGAAGTCCATGGTTTCTACCGGTCTTTCAACGAAGTGCATAGATTCATCGATTTGAATGTCTTCTAGAGGAATATGGAGGTTTTCATCGGCGAGGCACTTCTTCAAGTTTGATACGTGAAATGTGGGATGAATTCTGTTGAGTTCTTCTGGTAGGTCAAACTTGTATGCTACAGGACCTACTCTTTCGAGTATCTTGAAAGGTCCTACGTAGCGTGGTGCTAGCTTTCCCTTTTGGCCAAAACGAACCACTCCCTTCCACAGTGATACTTTTAAAAGTACTTGATCACCAATGTCAAACTCCAAGGGCTTTCGTCATTTGTCTGCATAACTCTTTTGACGACTTTGAGCCGCTAGAAGATTGTTTCGAATTTGAATGACCTTGTCGGTTGTTTCTTGAATTAATTCTGGACCGGTGATTTGTGATTCCCCAATTTCGTGCCAACATACTGGAGATCGGCACTTACGACCATATAAAGCTTCGAAAGGAGCCATGCCGATACTTGAATGATAGCTATTGTTGTACGAAAATTCCACTAATGATAGGTGAGCGTCCCAGTTCCCTTTGAAGTCTATGACACATGCTCGCAGCATGTCTTCAAGGGTTTGGATGGTGCGTTCAGATTGACCATCAGTTTGAGGATGAAAAGCAGTACTGAGGTCTAATCGTGTACCCAGGGCGGTTTGTACGGCTTGCCATGTTCGTGAAGTGAAACGACCATCACGGTCTGAAATGATGCTTAAAGGTACACCATGACGGCTTACGATCTCGCTGATGTAGATACGAGCTAACTTCTCGTTCTTGAAGTCCTCGCGAATTGGAATGAAATGAGATGACTTTGTAAAACGATCGATTATTACCCATATGGTGTCATACCCACTGGAGGTGCGAGGTAACCCGGTAATGAAATCCATGGTTATGTTTTCCCATTTCCATACAGGTATTTCGGGTTGGACTAGAAGTCCTGAAGGTCTTTGATGTTCAGCTTTTACTTTGGAACAGGTAAGGCACTTGGAAACAAAAACAGCGATATCCTTTTTCATGCTAGGCCACCAGTAGGTGTATCGTAGGTCTTGATACATCTTGTCGGCTCCTGGGTGTACAGAGTATCATGTTTTATGCGCCTCATTCATGAGGAATCACGAAGGTTATCGCGATCAGGAATCCCATATGCGATTTAAATAGTATAGAATACCGTCGGATTTGGTTTCGATTTTGAGTTCAGCTCCACATGACAGCTCATCGCGTACATCATTTTCTGTTACAGAAACATGTTGAGCTGCTCGGATTCGATCTTTGATGTCGGTTATGATTTGCGAACATAGAAGACGAATGGAGTTCGCATAACCTTTTCGACTGAGTGCATCAGCCACCATGTTTGCCTTGCCAGGATGATACCGAATTTCACAGTCGTAGTCATTGAGAAGTTCGACCCATCTTCGTTGCCTCATATTCAACTCCTTTTGGTTGAAGATATGTTGGAGACTTTTGTGGTCAGTGTATATTTCACACTTGGTACCGTAGAGGTAATGTCACCATATCTTGAGAGCGAACACAACGGCTCCAAGTTCCAGATCGTGGGTGGTGTAATTCTTCTCATGAACCTTGAGTTGCCTAGAAGCATAGGCTATCACTTTTCCTCTTTGCATCAATACACAGCCTAGTCCTTGTCCTGAGGCGTCGCAATATACTACAAAGTCATCGCACCCTTCAGGGAGTGTGAGGATAGGTGCGTCACAAAGTTTTTGCTTTAGAGTTTGTAAGGCCTCTTCTTGCTTAGGTCCCCATATGAAGGGTTTTCCTTTATGAGTCAACGCCGTGAGTGGGACAACAATACGAGAAAAATTGGCAATGAAGCGTCGATAGTAACCAGCCAAACCAAGAAATGACCTTACTTCGGTAGGGGTACGTGGCGCTTGCCATTCTTGAACTGCCTTGATTTTTGAAGGATCAACATGAATTCCCTTGTCATTGACGACATGTCCAAGGAATTGTACTTCTCCTAACCAGAATTCGCATTTTGAGAACTTAGCGTAGAGCTTTTCAGTCCTTAAAAGTGTAAGGATGAGTCGAAGGTGTCGTTCATGATCGGATTTAGACTTGGAGTAGATAAGGATGTCGTCGATGAAGACTATGACGAAACGGTCGAGGTAGGGTTTGCATACCCTATTCATTAGATCCATGAAGACAGCGGGGGCGTTGGTTAAACCGAATGGCATGACCATGAATTCGTAATGACCATAACGAGTCCGGAAGGCGGTCTTTGGGATATCTTCTTCATGTACTCTGAGCTGATGATAACCAGAACGAAGGTCGATTTTTGAAAAGCAGGTGGCGCCTTGAAGTTGGTCTAGGAGGTCATCGATGCGAGGTAGTGGATAGCGATTTTTAACCTTTAACTTGTTGAGTTCTCTATAATCAATGCACATGCGAAACGTTCCATATTTCTTCTTCACAAAGAGAACAAGTGCACCCCAAGGCGAGGAGCTAGGACGTATGAATCCTTTGTCAGTCAGCTCTTGCAGTTGACTGGCCAGCTCTTGCATCTCGGATGGGGCTAACCTATAAGGAGATTTTGCGACTGGGGTAGCGCCAGGTCACAGGAGGGAGTCCTGAAATGTCGTCGGGAAAGACTTGCGGGAATTCTTTCACAACTGGGATATCTTCGAGTTTCTTCTCCTTGTTTCCCTTTTTGACGACGTGAGTTAGGAATGCGACATAGTTCTTGCGGAGATATCTTCGGGCTTGAAGGCAGGACATTAATTTGAGTCCTTTCGAAGGGGTTTCCCCAAAAATACGTAGGGTCTGACCGTCTGCAAGAGGAATGCGAATGAACTTTTCGCGGCACACTACTTCAGCGTGATGCTGGCTGAGCCAGTCCATACCGATTATAACATCGAAACTTCCCAACTTCATAGGAATAAGGTCAATTGGAAAATCGTGATCGTTTAGAGTGAGGGCGCAATTGCGTATAATAGAATTTAATGAAACGGGTTTTCCGTCAGCAACTTCCACCGTTAGCGATTCCATGAGATTAACACGAGTTTGGTTGAGGATAGGTTCAAACTCTAAGGACACAAAGCTCTTATCCGCACCAGTATCGAATAATATGGATGCATAACTACCATTGATGAGAAACGTACCGTTGACCACGTTGTTGTCAGCCCTAGCTTGGTTGGCATTGATGTTGAAAGCTCTTCCTCTGGCAGGTGGAGGAGCTTTGTTAGCTTGGTTTACCGGGTTTGCTTGAGCTTGGGTATGGATGATGTTCACCAAGCGTGGACAAGTGTTCCTGAAGTGGTTTGGGTCCCCACAGTTGTAACAAGCTCGCATGGGTTGCATCAAGGGGTAGTTGGGTTGGTAGTAAGTTTGGGCTGCGTGTGGTACAGTTGGTAGAAGTAAGGGCTGTTGGGCTTGACCCACTATCTGATGGTGGGTTTGGGTTGGGGGTTGATTGCGGTTCATTCGTTGAAGAGTACGACAGGTTTGGATGGTGTGACCCGCACGGCCACAGCTGGTGTAATGTTGGCAGGGATTTTCGGGAGGGTGATGGTACTGACAACGGTTGCATTTTGGGTGTGGGCCGGTGTATGGCTTTTTGAATGGTGCAGCTGAAGGAGCAATTTGGGTGATTGGTGCAGCAGTGATAGGAGGGTTGGTTTGAGTGACAACAAAATTCTTGCCATTACGTTTCCTCTTACCAGCAAACCTTGAGGATGAGACTGAGTGGTTTGTAGTTGAGGTCTCTATGGGTGCTTTCTTCTTTTCATCCTTGAATTTGGCGTTTCGAATGCGATTTTCAGTGAGTTTTGTAGCTAACTCCATCGCGGCTTCAAGTGTTGCAGGCGAAGTGCTTAAAACCGAGTCTTGGATTTTCGAGGGAAGACCCCGAATGTAATGTTCAACCAAGCGGTACACGGGGGTGAACAAATTAGGGATCATCTGGTTCAGCTCGAGAAATCTCTTATTATAGGAAGTGTGATCTCCTTCCTTTTGTTTCAGCGCGTGGAATTCATCTTCCAACTTTTTGATTTCGCTTCTTGGACAGAAGCGTCTTGTCATGAGTTCCCTTAACTCTTCCCATGTTAAGGCCATGGCATCTTCAACTCCTCGTTTACCCTTTTCCGTGTTCCACCAGGTAAGGGCTACCCCAAACAGTCTTCCTGTTGCATAACGTACCTTGCGATCCTCGGGACAATCGCAATTGAGGAAAGTGTTTTCCATTTCTTCAAACCAGTGAAGGAGGGCGGTAACACCTTTGGTCCCTTCATACTTTGGGGGATCGCAAGATTTGAAGTGTTTGTAGGAGCACTTTTTGGAAGGAGGGTTGGCGACGCTCTGGTCTTCTTGGTTGGGAGGGTTGATGGGATTTGCGGTGAGAGCTTGTTGAACTTGGATCACGATGTCAGGAAGCACTGCGGCCATTTGTTTAGCAATTTGTGTGGCCAAGCGTTCATTTGCTCTTCCTGACTTTCTACCTCCACGTAGTTGCCTAGCCGACATCTACAGGAACATACATAGGAAGATTGTGAGTTTAAGAAGTTTCTAGGTGTCATGTGTCGTAAAAAGAATGAAAAATAACATAACTGACAATAATTCAACTACATCCATAGGATGTCTTGGGTTTTCTCATGTTTGGGCCTCCAATGTCCCCCATACCATCGCCTGTGTAGTCATGTGGGCCCCCATGACTATTGGGCTTGGTAGGTTTCACAGTGGTGTTGGCGGATTAACACTCGCACCACCCGAATGAAAATCATAAAATATGATTGCGAGATGTATGGCAGGAGGGTGTCCAGGTGTAGACACAATGACAACTCAAAGTGGGGTTAGCTCACACGACGTTTGGTATAGCATGCTTTGGCCTAATAGGTCCTTCGTACTGTAACACCCCGACCCGCAGCGGAAATAAGAGTCGGGGCATAATTGGGTTATCACCAAAGCACATGACATTTACTATTATGTTTCATAATTAAATGAAGTCAAAGTTACATTTCTCAAACATCCAAACATGTTCATTCATTACAAGGGAAAATAACCAAACATAATAATCCAAATACTAAATCGTTTTATTTCTTCTAATCCAGGTCATACGTGTTCCTAGCTGCTGCTGGTTCACCTGTATCATGTGTAAAATAGGAGGTTTTTGGGTCAACATAAGTTGGCGAGTGAACCTTATAGATAAACATTTGATAATGATTTTCTGGTTAGTTTATCAATAAAATATTGTGCATAATCATAAAAGAGCACATGTATGTAATCAAACATTGGCAAATATCAATTACAATTATAACATACATTAACAATCGATAGCATTCATGAACATACCAACATCATATAGTAATTAACATAAATGAACTGTGCGATCAAGGCTCAATCAAACGGAGCCGATCGTATTGCATGAACTGGAAATATAAATTGAACTGTGTGCTCAAGGCTCAATCAAACGGAGCCGAACGTATTGCATGAACTGGAAATGTAAATTGAACTATGCACTCAAGGCTCAATCAAACGGAGCCGAGCGTATTGCATGTATTGAAATGTAAAATGAAATGACCGATCAAGGCTCAATCAAACGGAGCTGATCGTGCGGGCACGCCAAGATCAACCGCATATTTAATTGGGGATCCAACTCAACCTCGATGGATGGGGAGCCACGGCCTCGGTAATTGCATGTATTGAAATAATAATTTGCATACAATAATAACTACTTAACAGAAACTAATACACATGTCATGATATGATATATGCACAATAACTTGGTTATAATATGTAAATGAACAAGACACATGATACACCCCAAAAGCGTGATTAAAACGGGGAATTTGAAGGGTTCACTCACATTGGGTGCGTTGAGTTTGAGATGGTGAGATGCGCACGATTTAGACGAAGCGAGTCAACGAGGAATCACTAACCTAAATAATAATGGAAAAATATATTAAATGGATGGATTTTATTAAAGATTTTAATGGGATTTATAGATATATTTTTGTGAGTTTATGGCTATTTTCTATCTTAAAAATGTTATTTTTAAGTATTTTTAATTGATTTTTAAATTAAAATAAACAAATAAATATATAAAAAATATTATTATTTTACTGTTTGACCGTTGACCGTTGACCGGTTCGGTCAGCGGTAAATGTTTGCGCCAAGCGGGATTCGAACCGGTGACCTTCAGTTCACGTGCACGTAGCTCTACCAACTAAGCTACGTGACTAACCCGTTAAGAACTCAGTTTTAATTATATTTATATACTTACTCGACTTAACCGAAAATACCTTTATTTACAAAAACGTTTTAATTCAATTGACCGGTGCTTGGGACAGGGTTCGAACGCGCGCCATGAAATTTATCTTGCACACAGTCCACCGCTGGACTGTGTGTCTAACCCGGTTATATTCTTGATTTATATTATACTTAACAACTTCCTGTTTAAACCCGGTTAGTTCATGTTTAAAAAAAAAGGGTGTTATTACGCAAGGCGTGTGTGTATTAAGGTTCGAACTCGGAACGTGTATAAGAACTTTGCACACAGGCCACCGCTGGACTGTGTGTCTAACCCGTTTATTATCCGAATTTTAATTACTCTTATCCCGCTTTTAAGTTCGTCTTCTTCATTACGATTTCCGATTTTACTCAAACATCTGGTTCATGATTTAACTGATTAATAAACGTGACGACTAGCTTGAATGTACAAAACCGAACAGTTTGGGGAAAGAATATACCGGACAGGTTGTCTTCTTTAAGGAGTCCGGCGAAAATCAGACAGCTCTGTTTCTGAACCTCCGGCTGAGGGAGTCTATCAACAGAATTAAGGAATTAGATTTGAAATTGAACCAGAGTACATGGATTATTAGTACGATTGAATGTGCTTACCGTTAACTAGCGAGTTTCCGGCAATTCCAGAATTTCTCCGGCGTATCCAGAAAATCCAGCAAAGTCTTCTGTGACTGATTTTGAGTGATGGATTAATGTTAGTAGAGTCCTAACAATAGATTGAAATCGCAAAGGAGGAATATCTTACCGGTTTGTGTTGAACACGGTTTTCCGGCGATTTCTGCAGAGAATTCCGGCGAACAGTTTTTGGTGCTCAAATGATTTGAAAATGTGACGAAAAGGAAATGGAGTGTAGTTGAGACGGTTCTGAATCGGATAAATGATTGGAACCTGAATTAATCGGAGTTTGATAACTTTTCGGTTTCAAAAACCGAAAATGATGAAACTTTATTTTCATTCATTACAGACTTAATCAGAAACCGATATACATCGGTTATAAGTTGGCGAGATGAAATCGGAGCGATTTGGCGATGGTTTACCGATTTTCCGTTATGCAGATGGCATTAACGGTTGATTGAGTTTGCGTATAAGATCCAATTGTTTTCCTAAGGTTAACAGAAAACACTTGATGGCGGAGTGGTTAAGGGACCGGATGATAAGTCTTTGGCGACAGCTGACCCGGGTTCGAGTCCCGGCAGCTACAATTTATTTTTATTTATTTTATTTTAACTCTTTATCCAATTTAATTTTTATAGTTTAGTTTATTTATTAATTATGTAACGTTTAAACTCAAAATAACCATAAATAATTAATGTATTTTCATAACTTGGTATTTGATTACAAAACGGAGCGGGTTTTGGAGACTCGTTTTTTTACAAATGTTACAGTATCCCCTACTTTTAGGAATTTCGTCCCGAAATTTAAACGGTTGAAGTAGTAGGAAAAAGGTGAGGGTATTTTTCACGCATTGAGTCTTCACGTTCCCAAGTAAACTCAGGTCCCCGTTTCGACTCCCAGCGTACCCTAACAATAGGAATGCGACTTCGTCGTAAACGCTTTTCTCCATAGTCCATAATCTCCACTGGTCTTTCAATAAAATGCATGGATTCATCGATCTGAATATCTTCCAGTGGAATATGAAGATTTTCATCAGCGAGGCACTTCTTCAAGTTCGACACGTGGAATGTGGGATGAATCCTGTCGAGTTCTTCCGGTAGGTCAAGCTTGTATGCTACAGGACCTACTCTTTCGAGTATCTTGAAAGGTCCTACGTAACGGGTGCTAGCTTTCCCTTTTGACCAAAACGAACTACTCCCTTCCACGGTGATACTTTTAAAAGTACCTTATCACCAATGCTAAACTCCAAGGGCTTCCGTCGTTTATCTGCGTAACTCTTTTGACGACTTTGATACGCTAGAAGATTGTTTCGAATTTGATGAATCTTATCTGAGGTTTCTTGGATCAATTCTGGACCAGTAATTTGTGCTTCCCCAATTTCGTGCCAACAAACAGGAGATCGGCACTTTCGACCATATAAGGCTGCAAAAGGTGCCATGCCGATGCTAGAATGATAACTGTTGTTGTACGAAAATTCAACTAACGGTAGGTGGGCGTCCCAATTTCCCTTGAAGTCTATGACACATGCTCTAAGCATGTCTTCAAGAGTTTGAATGGTGCGCTCAGACTGTCCATCAGTTTGAGGATGATAGGCGGTACTGAGATCTAGTCGAGTGCCCATAGCGGATTGTACTGCTTGCTATGTTCGTGAGGTGAAACGACCATCACGATCAGAAATAATACTAATTGGTACCCCGTGCCGGCTTACGATTTCGTTGATATAAATACGAGCAAGCTTATCGTTCTTGAAATCTTCTCGAATAGGGATAAAGTGAGCTGATTTTGTAAGTCGATCTATAACCACCCATATAGTGTCATACCCACTAGAAGTGCGAGGTAACCCGGTAATGAAATCCATGGTTATATTTTCCCACTTCCATACAGGTATTCCTGGTTGGACTAGAAGTCCTGAGGGTCTTTGGTGTTCAGCCTTCACCTTAGAACATGTGAGACACTTGGAAACAAAAACAGCAATATCTTTCTTCATTCCAGGCCACCAATAGGTGTACCGTAGGTCTTGATACATCTTATCGGCTCCTGGGTGTATAGAATATCGCGTCTTATGAGCTTCATGCATGAGTGTTTCACGAAGATTGATGTGGTTAGGAATCCATATACGATCCAGGTAATACAAAATACCATCAGATTTAGTTTCAAGTTTTAGCTCGGCTCCACAGGACATCTCTTTTTGTACATCTCCCTCTGTTATTGAAACGTGTTGAGCTTCTCGAATTTGATCCTTAACATTGGTTATAATTTGCGAACATAGAAGATGAATGGAGTTCGCATAACCCTTTCGACTAAGTGCATCAGCCACCACATTTGCTTTACCAGGGTGGTATCTGATTTCACAGTCGTAATCATTTAGGAGTTCGACCCATCTTCGTTGCCTCATATTTAACTCTTTCTGATTGAAGATATGTTGAAGACTCTTGTGGTCAGTGTAGATTTCCCACTTCGTACCATAGAGATAATGTCTCCATATCTTAAGAGCAAATACAACAGCTCCAAGTTCAAGGTCATGAGTGGTGTAGTTCTTTTCGTGTGACTTGAGTTGCCTTGAGGCATAAGCTATGACTTTTCCTCTTTGCATGAGAACGCAACCTAATCCTTGTCCTGACGCGTCGCAATAGACTACAAAATCATCACAACCTTCAGGAAGAGTGAGGATTGGTGCATCACAAAGTTTTTGCTTGAGAATTTGAAAAGCTTCTTCTTGCTTGGGTCCCCATACAAATGGTTTCCCTTTATGGGTTAAAGCCGTGAGTGGCACCGCAATGCGTGAGAAGTTTGAAATGAACCGACGATAATAGCCAGCTAGTCCAAGAAAAGACCTTACTTCCGTTGGTGTTCATGGAGCTTGCCATTCTTGAACTGCTTTGATCTTTGATGGGTCCACATGTATTCCTTTGTCATTGACTACATGCCCGAGAAATTGCACCTCTTTTAACCAGAATTCACATTTAGAGAACTTGGCATAAAGCTTTTCCTTTTCTAGAAGTGCAAGAACAAGTCGCAGATGACGCTCATGATCAGCTTTAGATTTTGAATAGATAAGAATATCGTCGATGAATACAATAACAAATCGGTCAAGGTAAGGTTTGCAGACTCTATTCATTAGGTCCATGAAAACAGCTGGTGCGTTGGTTAAACCAAACGGCATAACCATGAATTCATAGTGACCGTATCGAGTTCGAAAAGCAGTTTTAGGGACGTCTTCTTCATGCACTCTAAGCTGATGATAGCCAGATCGAAGGTCGATTTTCGAAAAGCAACTGGCACCTTGTAGTTGGTCAAGAAGATCATCTATGCGAGGTAAAGGATATCGATTTTTGATGGTTAACTTGTTGAGCTCTCTGTAGTCGATGCACATCCGAAAAGATCCATCTTTCTTTTTTACAAAAAGGACAGGTGCACCCCAAGGCGATGAGCTGGGGCGTATGAATCCCTTGTCAGTCAACTCTTGCAATTGACTGGCTAGCTCTTGCATTTCAGAGGGGGCTAACCTATATGGAGATTTTGCCACTGGTGTAGCACCAGGTATAAGATCGATACGGAATTCGACATCTCTGATTGGAGGAAGTCCTGAAATGTCGTCAGGAAAAACTTGTGGAAAATATTTTACAACAGGAATATCTTCAAGTTTCTTCTCTGTGGTCCCCTTCTTGATGATATGGGCTAAAAACGCGACATAATTCTTGCGAAGGTATTTTTGAGCTTGAAGACAAGACATTAAGTTGAGCCCTTTCGACGAGGTTTCTCCAATGATTCGAAGAGTCTGACCGTTTGAAAGAGGAATACGAATAAATTTCTCACGACATACAACTTCCGCATGATGTTGACTGAGCCAATCCATTCCGATTATGATGTCGAAACTTCCCAGCTTCATAGGAATAAGATCGACTGAGAAATCGTGGTCGTCTAGGGTGAGCGTACAGTTGCGTAAAATAGAGTCTAACGAAACTGGTTTTCCGTCCGCAACTTCCACCGTTATGGATTCCGCGAGCTTATCCCGACTTTTACTTAAGATAGGTTCAAATTCTAATGACACGAAACTTCTATCCGCACCAGTATCAAATAACATAGAGGCATATCTACCATTTATAGGAAACGTACCGTTGACCACATTGCCATCAGCTCTGGCCTGGTTTGCGTTAATATTGAAAGCCCTTCCTCTAGCAGGTGAAGGAGCTTGGTTCGCTTGATTCACAGGATTGGCTTGGGCCTGAGCATGAATAATATTAACCAGCCTTGGACATGTGTTCCTGAAATGACTTGGGTCGCCGCAGTTGAAACAAGCCCTCATAGGTTGGCCCATAGGGTAATTGGGTTGATAGTATGTTTGGGCTAAATGTTGAGTGGGTGGATATGGTTGTTGTTGTTGGGCTTGACCCACTAACTGTTGGTGGGTTTGGATTATAGGTTGGTGGTGGTTTGTTCGTTGAAGTGTGCGGCAGTTTTGAACAGTGTGTCCAGCGCGACCGCAGCCGGTACAGTATTGGCAAGGATAGTCAGGGGAGTGGTGATACTGACAACGGTTACATTTTGGTAGTGGCCCTGTGTATGGTTTTCTGTATGGCGCGGGTGGAGGAGTGGCTTGAGTGATGGGTGCAGCAGGAACAGGGGTGTTGGTTTGGGTGACTGCAAAGTTCCTGGTGTTACGCTTCCTCTTGTTAGCAAATTTAGAGGACGGAGGGTGGTGGTTTGAGGTTTGTCCCTCAGCAGGTGTTTTCTTCTTTTCCTCCTTGAATTTCCCATTGCGAATTCGGTTTTCGGTCAGTTCTGTTGCCAACTCCATGGCAGCTTCGAGGGTTTACCGGTGAAACGCTGAGGACCGAATCTTGGATTTTCGAGGGTAGTCCTCGAATGTAATGTTCGATCAGACGGTAGGTTGGAGTGAATAAGTTTGGAACCATTTGGTTCAACTCCAAGAACCTTTTGTTGTAAGTAGAGTGATCACCATCTTTTTGCTTCAAGGCATGAAATTCATCCTCTAATTTCTTAATTTCACTCCTAGGACAAAATCGCCTAGTCATGATTTCCCTTAACTCCTCCCAAGTTAAGGCCATCGCATCTTCTGTTCCCCTCTTTCCTTTCTCCGTATTCCACCAAGTGAGAGCTACACCAAGTAGTCTCCCGGTGGCGTAGCGAACTTGCGATCCTCAGGACAATCGCAGTTTAAGAAAACGTTTTCCATCTCCTCGAACCAATGTAGGAGAGCAGTGACTCCCTCAGTCCCTTCGAATTTCGGAGGATCACAGGACTTAAAATGTTTGTAGGAGCATTTGTTGGTAGGAGGGTTGTTGATGATCTGGTCCTGTTGTTGAGGGGGGTTAGTAGGATTTGCAGCAAGGGCTTGTTGTACTTGTACTACGATGTCAGGTAATATCGTGGCCATTTGATTCGCGATATGGGTGGCCAAACGTTCCCGAGACTTTTCCGATTTCCTACTTCTTCGATGCGATCTAGACGACATCTACAGGATCATAAAATGAGAAGATTGTGAGTTTATGATGTCTTTTTAGGTGTCATGTGTCTTTAAGAAAATGAAAATAACATAATATCAATAATGCAACTACATCCAAAGGAGGTCTTGGGTTCGCTCATGTTGGGCCTCAAATGTCCCCCATACCTTCACCTACATAGTCATGTGGGCCCCCATGGCTATTGGCTTGGTAGGATTCACATTAGTATTGGCAATTTAACACTTGCATCCCCCGAATGCAAACCACAAAATATGTTCATGAGGTGTTTGGTCGGAACGTGTCCAGGTGTAGACACAATGACAACTCAAAGTGGGATTAGCTCTCACGACGTTTGGTATAGCATGCTTTGGCCTAATAGGTATTTCGTACTCTCATCGTTAGTCCCCAGGTAGGCAAACTGGTCCTTTATTTTGGATTTATACGAATGCCAGCCTAGACAGGACGTTCCGACTACCGGTACTAGTACCCTTCCAGTTACTACATGCCCGTCATGAGAACTCACTTTGATGAGATTGAAAACACGAAAATCATTGTAAAAATCAATCATGATGTGGTGTGTGCTTGCATGGATGTGATATGTTATGATCATACGATTTCATGATAGGCATTATTTGATAATACATACTTATGAACATGCTTGAACAATATCAAATGTAACATTTAACATAAACATATAAACATCATGAAATTTGGCATATAACACACAAAATGCTTATAAGTTTCTAATCGACTATAGTATAGGCTCTAAGGGTCTAATAACCTATCCTATATCCCTATAGTCATGGCTCTGATACCAATCTGTAACACCCCGACCCGCAGCGGAAATAAGAGTCGGGGCATAATTGGGTTATCACCAAAGCACATGACATTTACTATTATGTTTCATAATTAAATGAAGTCAAAGTTACATTTCTCAAACATCCAAACATGTTCATTCATTACAAGGGAAAATAACCAAACATAATAATCCAAATACTAAATCGTTTTATTTCTTCTAATCCAGGTCCTACGTGTTCCTAGCTGCTGCTGGTTCACCTGTATCATGTGTAAAATAGGAGGTTTTTGGGTCAACATAAGTTGGCGAGTGAACCTTATAGATAAACATTTGATAATGATTTTCTGGTTAGTTTATCAATAAAATATTGTGCATAATCATAAAAGAGCACATGTATGTAATCAAACATTGGCAAATATCAATTACAATTATAACATACATTAACAATCGATAGCATTCATGAACATACCAACATCATATAGTAATTAACATAAATGAACTGTGCGATCAAGGCTCAATCAAACGGAGCCGATCGTATTGCATGAACTGGAAATATAAATTGAACTGTGCGCTCAAGGCTCAATCAAACGGAGCCGAACGTATTGCATGAACTGGAAATGTAAATTGAACTGTGCACTCAAGGCTCAATCAAACGGAGCCGAGCGTATTGCATGTATTGAAATGTAAAATGAAATGACCGATCAAGGCTCAATCAAACGGAGCCGATCGTGCGGGCACGCCAAGATCAACCGCATAATTAAATGGGGATCCAACTCAACCTCGATGGATGGGGAGCCATGGCCTCGGCAATTGCATGTATTGAAATAATAATTTGCATACAATAATAACTACTTAACAGCAACAAACCAATACACATGTCATGATATGATATATGCACAATAACTTGGTTATAATATGTAAATGAACAAGACACATGATACACCCCAAAAGCGTGATTAAAACGGGGAATTTGAAGGGTTCACTCACATTGGGTACGTTGAGTTTGAGATGGTGAGATGCGCACGATTTAGACGAAGCGAGTCAACGAGGAATCACTAACCTAAATAATAATGGAAAAATATATTAAATGGATGGATTTTATTAAAGATTTTAATGGGATTTTTAGATATATTTTTGTGAGTTTATGGCTATTTTCTATCTTAAAAATGTTATTTTTAAGTATTTTTAATTGATTTTTAAATTAAAATAAACAAATAAATATATAAAAAAATATTATTATTTTACTGTTTGACCGTTGACCGTTGACCGGTTCGGTCAGCGGTAAATGTTTGCGCCAAGCGGGATTCGAACCGGTGACCTTCAGTTCACGTGCACGTAGCTCTACCAACTGAGCTACGTGACTAACCCGTTAAGAACTCAGTTTTAATTATATTTATATACTTATTCGACTTAACCGAAAATACCTTTATTTACAAAAACGTTTTAATTCAATTGACCGGTACTTGGGACAGGGTTCGAACGCGCGCCATGAAATTTATCTTGCACACAGTCCACCGCTGGACTGTGTGTCTAACCCGGTTATATTCTTGATTTATATTATACTTAACAACTTCCTGTTTAAACCCGGTTAGTTCATGTTTAAAAAAAAAGGATGTTATTACGCAAGGCGTGTGTGTATTAAGGTTCGAACTCGGAACGTGTATAAGAACTTTGCACACAGGCCACCGCTGGACTGTGTGTCTAACCCGTTTATTATCCGAATTTTAATTACTCTTATCCCGCTTTTAAGTTCGTCTTCTTCATTACGATTTCCGATTTTACTCAAACATCTGGTTCATGATTTAACTGATTAATAAACGTGACGACTAGCTTGAATGTACAAAACCGAACAGTTTGGGGAAAGAATATACCGGACAGGTTGTCTTCTTTAAGGAGTCCGGCGAAAATCAGACAGCTCTGTTTCTGAACCTCCGGCTGAGGGAGTCTATCAACAGAATTAAGGAATTAGATTTGAAATTGAACCAGAGTACATGGATTATTAGTACGATTGAATGTGCTTACCGTTAACTAGCGAGTTTCCGGCAATTCCAGAATTTCTCCGGCGTATCCAGAAAATCCAGCAAAGTCTTCTGTGACTGATTTTGAGTGATGGATTAATGTTAGTAGAGTCCTAACAATAGATTGAAATCGCAAAGGAGGAATATCTTACCGGTTTGTGTTGAACACGGTTTTCCGGCGATTTCTGCAGAGAATTCCGGCGAACAGTTTTTGGTGCTCAAATGATTTGAAAACGTGACGAAAAGGAAATGGAGTGTAGTTGAGACGGTTCTGAATCGGATAAATGATTGGAACCTGAATTAATCGGAGTTTGATAACTTTTCGGTTTCAAAAACCGAAAATGATGAAACTTTATTTTCATTCATTACAGACTTAATCAGAAACCGATATACATCGGTTATAAGTTGGCCAGATGAAATCGAAGCGATTTGGCGATCGGTTTACCGATTTTCCGTTATGCAGATGGCATTAACGGTTGATTGAGTTTGCGTATAAGATCCAATTGTTTTCCTAAGGTTAACAGAAAACACTTGATGGCGGAGTGGTTAAGGGACCGGATGATAAGTCTTTGGCGACAGCTGACCCGGGTTCGAGTCCCGGCAGCTACAATTTATTTTTATTTATTTTATTTTAACTTTTTATCCAATTTAATTTTTATAGTTTAGTTTATTTATTAATTATGGAACGTTTAAACTCAAAATAACCATAAATAATTAATGTATTTTCATAACTTGGTATTTGATTACAAAACGGAGCGGGTTTTGGAGACCCTTTTTTTACAAATGTTACACGTACTCTCATCTTAGTCCCCAGGTAGGCAAACTGGTCCTTTATTTTGGATTTATACGAATGCCAAGCCTAGACAGGACGTTCCGACTACCGGTACTCGTACCCTTCCAGTTACTACATGCCCGTCATGAGAACTCACTTTGATGTGATTTGAAAAATACAAAAATCATTGCAAAAATCATGGTAATCGTGAGGTGTGTGCTCTCATGGATATGATATGTTATGAGAATATGATTCATGATGAGCATTGTATAATAACATGTATTTGTGAGCATGCTTGCATAAATTGAGTGTAAAAATAAACATAAAGCATATAAACATCGTGAATTTTGTATGTAACGCATAAACAATTTAAAATTTTAATCAACAATAGTATAGGCTCTAAGGGTCTAATAACCTATCCTATATCCCTATAGTCACAAGCTCTGATACCAATCTGTCACACCCCGACCCGCAGCGGAATAAAAGTCGGGGCATAATTGGGTTATCACCGAAGCTCATGATGTTTACTAAAATGTTTCATATTTATTAAATTCAAATTACAACTTAAATATCCAAACAAAATTCATACAATTACAAGAAAATGAAACTATATAATTATTCCAAATCTTAAACTTGTTTATTCTTATAGGCCTTCCTATGTGTTTCTTGTCTCAGCTGGATCACCTGTATCATGTGTAAAACGGGGGATATTTTGGGTAAACAAAAGTTGGCGAGTGTACCTTGATAAAACATTGTTAGTAATTTCTTGTTTTATTTAATAAGGAAAATTTATGCAACAATCACATGTGAGCAAACATATATAGATAAACAAACACAAACCACTTTGGATGAGTATATGATATGAATGATGATGTATGTGAGATCAAGGCTCAATCAAACGGAGCCGATCTAAGGAGGCACCTGATGCTCAACCCGTCTCCCACGGGGAACTGATGGGCCTAATGAAATGCGTGCACTGAAAATGATAAATCCAATCTACATATAATTCACACAACAATTGATACACATTTGATACACATTTGATCACGGATATGATGTATGCACAAGTGTTTAAATAAAATAAAAGGATTATACGACACATGATACACCCCAAAACATTATTAAAACGGGGAATTGGTAGAGATTCACTCACAATGGGTGCGTTCTTTGATGACGATGAATGCGCACGAATTTATGATTCAATCGACGAGGGAAGAACTAACCTAGATAATAACAAAATGATTCGATAAATAAATAAATTTTATTTGAGATAATATTTTTAATTAGTGCTTTTAAATGGGATTTTTAGATTTATTTTTGTGAGTTTAAGGAAATTTTCTAACCTTAATAATCTTATTTTTAAGTATTTTTAAATAATTTTCCAATTAAATAAATAAATAAAAAGAAATAAAAAGTTGACTTTTTGACCGTTGACCGTTGACTGGGTCTTGACCGGTCAGACTGTGTTTTCTATGCGCTGAGTGAGGTTCGAACTCGGGACCTCTCGTATACGTGCACGCAGCTCTACCAACTGAGCTACGTGTCTAACCCGAAATATTCTCTGTTTTAATTATATATATAATAATTAACTTTAACCTTATTTAGTTTATATCAAAAATGATTTAATATGGCCGAACCGGCTTCGGAGAGCCGGAGTCGAACTCGGGACGTTCGGTTTGAGTGCGCACAGCCCAACCAGTTGGGCTGTGTGTCTAATCTGCTTAACTACTGAATTATATTCCTCTTATAAACATTCTGTGACTTGATCTGATTAAGTTCTAAAAATGTTGGTTTTATTTCTTAAAGTCGGTAACGTGTGCGATTCGAACTCGGGACGTGCATATTGTATTTGCACACAGTCCACCGCTGGACTGTGTGTCTAACCCGTTTGAATATCCAGTTTTAATTATATTAATACCTATACTCGACTTCATCTTCTTCGTTTACAAGAACACAGAATAGTGAAATCCTACTGTTCTGTTTAATCGATCAACAAAACTTATAATTGATTGAAATGAAATAGAAAAGAATAAGATGTACCAAAACAGAGTGTTTTCTTCAGATTTCCGACAAGAGTCGTCGGCTCTGATTTGTGATTTCTGGCTGAGTGAACTGTTTAACAGTTTTAATCATTGTGTTGTGCAATTAGAATACTAAGCAAGAGATAGCAAGAGGGTTTAGATGATTATACCGATCGACAGTGAGGCTTAGGTTTTTCAGTGATATTCCGGTGAGTGCGGGGATTTCCGGCAACGTTGTCTGAGACAGACTCTGGTTGAATGATTAAGGTTAATACATGCCGAATAATGGATTACAAAAAAAAGAGTTGAGAATTATACCGATTAGGAGTAGAGTCTCGGTTTTCCGGTGGAATTCCGGCGAATGCGAATATTTTCGGCGACGTGTTTTGGAAGGAATAAAGCTTCGGAAACGAACGTGGTTCTGAGCGAAAGGATTTTCAGGAAGTTCAAGTGGGTATTTATAGTGGAAACAGGCTGAATTGGGTTTGAATTGAGGTCAAAGTTTGCGTCAATGATTTCCTACGGTTTTTGACTGAAATTGATCGCCGGCAACGGTTATAATTGATGTCGTGATCAGTTATGGTTTCAGTCAAAGGAAAAACAGCCAAGATTGCGGAGTTTAGTTTTTTTCCGGCGATTTCGCGTGCTGAGTGCGCGTTGATTTCCGGTTTTGAATTCGGGTTTACTTTAAGTATTATTTATTTCAGTATTGTCACAAAGAAAGTATGTGGCGGAGTGATGTGTTGTGTGTTTGTGTTTGTGGGTGACCCGGGTTCGAAACCCGGCTGCCCTATTTTATTTTTTATTTACTTATTTTTATTATTTATTAATTATGGTTTAAAATTCTAAAATGGTTATTAGTTATGTATTGTTTGAAATTAATATGAACCATAAATACGCAACGAAACTTATAACTGAATATTTGATTGATAAACGAAGCGGGTTTTGAAACCCGTTTTTCGACGAATGTTACAGTCAAAACTAGCACCGCCACCATCAACTCCACCACCTCTTTCCCTTCTCACCATCGTTAAAACCACCAATGTTACCACTTAGCATTGTCGCCCACCATTTACCACCATATCCACCTTCATCAACCACCACAGTCGTCACCATTTTCCATCAAGGCTCCACATTAACACCAGAAACACCAACCCTAGGACATAAAAACCCTAGGTCAAACATGTTGGTGCATATTCTGTGTGTCCGCCACTGTGCGAATAGGCTAGATAGAGCATGTGTTGAATATTGTATAATTTAGCGAACACATGACTTAAGTGCGGACGAGAAAGGTGTTTAAGTGTCACTTCGTACGAAGTGGGCCCGTACGAAGGTAGTCACTTCGTACTAAGGTAACTCACTTCGTACGAAGTTAAAACTCTCAGTTCGCACGAGGGTAACCTGTCTAGAAATAGTTTCATGTGTTCATAGTTTTCCAAGTTTTGGAGTTTCCAGAGGGGAAATGTTTAATTTCTCCAGCTTGTAAAGATGTATACTCTTTCGGTATGGAAAGCTTCCGCTTATTCTGCTTCTACTCGTTTCTTAATAACATTCTACCGAATTAGTGATATCCCGTCCAAACTTCCGTCTAATCCCGCGTTTCCTGCACTCTCAATTGGTATCAGAGCTACGGTACCGATTTAATCTAACTGATCGTCGATTGAATCACCTAGGCTCATGAATTATGGACATTTAGGGGTTTTAGACATAAATTATCAAATAAACTGACGATCCACGGACAAAAAGTAAAATTGAAACCATAGGATTGTTTATAAATGAATTTCGACCATATCTGTGGAAGACTCATCATGAAATTCGAATAAATAAAGATTTTGGATCAAAAACGTGATTATCTTCGGACGAAAATGGTTATCTTCACACGAAGATAGTTACCTTCGCACGAAGGTAGATTACCCCCGTACGAAGGTAACCTAAAAATGCCTAAAAACATGATTATCTTCGCACGAAAATGGTTATCTTTGCACGAAGATAGTTACCTTCGCACGAAGGTAGATTACCCTCGTATGAAGGTATCCCAAAAATGCCTAAAGAAAGGCATTGAAATTTTTTTTGATCGTATTGATGTGACGAGTGTCCAGAAAAAATTTGGTGAAAGAATTTTTTTCAAAATTTTAACGACAAATATGGGCTGTTTGGGGACACCGTCTGGAGCTTCAGATTATAGATTTGATGATACGATCACAGAGTGGTGAAGATAATGGGGCAGTCATTGATACCTGTGTAGAAAGTTTATCAATTGTTGTAATGACAATTAATGGGCTAACAAGTTAATCCACATTTGCTGAAAACTTACTTTTGTGGACCAAAATGACACATTTTCTGCGTAGTACAGTTTTTCAGAGGTTATTAGAAAGGACTGGATTCGCTAAGTTTAAGGGGGAACTCAGTGATGGAGATTAGAGACGTCAATATTTGCAAAAATCAAAGGGAACAAAAATTGTTTAAAGTATATATTGAAATTCCGGCATTTTCCAAATTCGTGACTTGCAATAGTATTCGGGTGGTTCCGACTTCAGATTGTCCGGAAACGCAGAAGATCTGGATTTGTTAGTCTAATACCATATGAATTTTAGAGTCTTCAGATCGTGATTCAGATTGATGTCTTAGGGTTTGAGTCTCTGGTTTCGTCAAGACGGTTAACATAATTAGCGTTAGAGGATACAACAATATTGTCGATACTTAAAGTATGTCATAGGGTGTTAAAGATATTAGATACACGCATGCTTAATGATAGTCTAAGGTGTCAGAATGTTTAATCTTCGAGAAGAGGAATTGTTTTCGAACTAACCGCCGGGGAATGACGACGTTTGTTGATTAATTTGTTGTCGGGTCTAACGGGGAAGACTATTATTGTTATCGTGGCTGAAGAGAAAGAATGTGATTCTGGTCATGGAAGAATATTTCTCAGATATGATGTGTTACCAGATGATTTGTTAATCTCATGAAGATTTGTTGATCGAAGAGATCACTGTTTTCTTGATCTACCATTCAGGAGTATGCTTAAATGTGATTACGTAAAACGGAATTATAGATTTTCGTGGGTATTCACAAACTTGAAGTTTACCGGTGTCTGATTTAAAGTATCTTTCAATTGTCGGTTGGGTTTTTGAAGATTAAGAAATTCAGCTTAAGTGCTAAAGTGTTAAATCAAAAACCAAACTCGGATGTGGTTAAAGTTGAAACAGAGAAGCTACATTGATTAGTTTCAAGATGGTGATTATTCTTGAAGATTACAGCTAAAGCAAATCAGAGGAGGTCGGGAACCGTGCAAAAAAGACCTGAATATTCATTCCGGGGGAATTTGTGCATAATGAAAATAATGCAAGCCCGAATCATCAATCAAGGGGGAATTATCTGAAGATTTCAAGATGCCTGATTGAGGTTTTAGAATATTCAAACACGGCTCTCATTTTTCAAGATCAAGATCAAGCTTCGACAGAGACGGCCAATGGGGAAATTGTTGGTGCATATTCCGTGTATCTGCCACTGTGCGAATAGGCTAGATAGAGCGTGTGTTGAGTATTGTATAGTTTAGCAAACACATGACTTAAGTGCGGATGAGAAAGGTATTTAAGTGTCACTTCGTACGAAGTGGGTCACTCCGTACGAAGGTAGTCACTTCGTACGAAGGTAACTCACTTCATACGAAGTTAAAACTCTTAGTTCGCATGAGGGTAACTTGTCTATAAATAGTGTCGCGTGTTCATAGTTTTCCAAGTTTTGGAGTTTCCAGAGGGGAAATGCTGAATTTCTCCAGCTTGTAAAGATGTATACTCTTTCAGTATGAATGGAAAGTTTCCGCTTATTCTCCTTCTACTCGATCCTTAATAACATTCTACCGAATTAGTGATATCCCGTCCAAACTTCCTCTAATCCCACCGTTTCCTGGGCTCTCAAAACCCGAATCAATACACGCAACCCCAAAATCATAACCCTTGGTTAACGATTTTTCAGATCAGATACATTAGGTTGTGGATTGCTAGACACGCACGCTTACAATTAGTGATTTCAATGTTTAAGGGGTGAAATGGTGGTGGTTTGAAGCTGAGTTGATTGTGGCAGTGATGAGAAAGGGGAAGGAGGTGACGGTGGAGTTGATGGTGGCGGTGATGTTAGAGAGAGATGGAGAGAGAAAGAGATGGGGAGTTTAGCGAAAGATGAGGGGTTATAAATCTAATTATCTTTTTAATTAAATCTTTATTTTTTAAGAGTTAAATGTCATTTTAGTCCCTATGGTTTGGGCCATTTTTCTAGTTTAGTCCAAAGGTTTCATTTTTTCGCTTGTGGGTCCAAAAAGGTTTCACCGTTGCCATTTTTGTCCACTGGGTTAACTTCATCCATTTTTTCGTTAACAAGAAGGGCAATTCGGTCATTTTATATGTAATTCTATTAACTAGAAGTGTAATTCGGCCATATAAAATGACCAAATTGCCCTTCTCGTTAACATAAAAATGGATGAAGTTAACCCAATGGACTAAAATGGCAATGGTGAAACCTTTTTGGATCCACAGGCGAAAAATGACACATTTGGACTAAACTGGCAAAATGGCTCAAAACATAGGGACTAAAATGGCATTTAACTCTTTTTTAATTTAAATCAGATTAAAAAAAACAATAACAAAACACATTTGAAAAAAAAAATACACATCACATACCACCTCATCAAAAATAGGCTACATCAGCAACCAAACTAAATGGGTTAGGGTTGGGTTAGTTTAGGGGTGATAAAGAAAATAAGGTACAAGTTGGAAGTGGTGGTAGTCAATTCGTTAGTTAGGAGTGATATCGGCCAACATGTGAAAGTTGAGAGTAATAAAATCCAATATCCCAAAATTTTATCACTATTCAGGGGACTTTTTATTTGTATGTATAATTAATATATATATATATATATATATATATATATAATGTGAGTGTGTAATAGACCCTTAAGGTGAGTGTGGTCGGTGGATTTTTTTGAGTGAATTGAAATTTCTAGTAATTGAATATGGAGTTGAGGGTTGCCAAAGGATTTGAGCTTTAAAAGAAATTCCAATTTATAATACATTTAAGTGGTGAAACAATCATAAATAAATTGCAATATATCTCTAATACCAGCACCTACCAGTTCCTTACGTATGCTCCACCACTTTCACCTCTCGTCGTCCTTGCACCTCTATCGTCAATGTCATTTATTCATGTGTTGTCACCTAGCTCAAATTTTGGCACACTTCTTTAGTGTTGACACCTCAATGGACACCAATCACACTCTTAAGCTTCCATAGACACTTGTCTTAGTCTCCTTAGCCTCTCTTCACTATAAATAGCAACCCTTGATTGCCATTTTCTTCACACAAATTCAAACAACAAAGTCTTGTGTAAGTTCTCAAGATCCTAATTTGCAAGCTTCTCTTGGTCTTTTGGAGGAGTCCTTTGAAGTTATCCAAAGTAGTAGTAAGTTGCCTTCCTTTAGCTCTTTCAATAAACAAATATTTTCGTAGCTTATTTCTGTCTGAACCCGTATTTTATGCATAATAAAACGACAAATGGGAACACAGTGTTTTTCCTGCTTTGGATAGATTATGTGTTGTCTCTTTGTGTCACACCCCGACCCGCAGCGGAAAAGGTGATCGGGGCATGATTGGGTTATCATCAAAGCTCATGACATTTATTATAACGTTTCATATTCATTAATACAATTTAATGGGAAATTTACAATCATAATTACATCATGACCTACACATCAATCTAAGCTTCTTTGTTTTCTTCTAAGGCATTTCCTATGTTTTCCTTGCTTCATCCTGTTCACCTGTATCATGTGTAAAAATGGTTTTTGGATCAACAAAAAGTTGGCGAGTGAATCCTATGAAAAACATTTGAACAAGTTTATTTAATTGATTATAAAATAAAGTGCACAACCACACATGAGTAAAAATAGATGTAAACTTATACACCAATCATTTAATATTAAATAATGCACACATGAACAATAATGGATCGTTTTGAGGCACGCGTTGCTCAACTCGTCTCTCACGAGGAACTGATGGGCCTAATGAATGATTTGCATAAACTTGACAATATAAAATATATAACTACAAACAATATAAACTAAATAATACACACACGAACAATAATGGATTTGTTTTGAGGCGCGCGTTGCTCAACTCGTCTCTCACGAGGAACTGATGGGCCTAATGAATGAATTGCATATAAATTGACAATATGAAATACATAACTACAAACAATGTATACAATCTAAGTTTAGATCACAATATGGTATGGCACATGTTTAAATAAACGAGTTAATTTTGTGACACATGACACACCCCAAAACGTGTAATTAAAAAGGGGAGTTGTAAGATTCACTCACATTGGGTGCGTTCGGTTGATGATGTTGAATGCGCACGAAGTTGGTTTTAACCACGAGTGAAACTAACCTAGATAATGGCATAATGTTTCGGTAAGTAAACGGATTTTATTAATCCATTTTAGTAGGATTGTTGGGTGTATTTTTGTGAGTTTAAGGCTATTTTCTAACCTTAAAAATGTTATTTTTAAGTATTTTTAATTGATTTTTAAATAAAATAAATAAATAAAAATAATAATAAAATGTTGACTTTTTGACCGTTGACCGTTGACCATTGACTTTGACTGTTGACTGTTGACCGGTTCGTATGTGTAATTGTGTGCGCTGGGTGAGGCTCGAACCCGATCACGTACGCGTGCACGCAGCTCTACCAACTGAGCTACGTGTCTAACCCGAAATATTTCTGTTTTTAATTAAATTTATATACTAATTAGATTAATCCGAAAATCATTTATTTTTTAAAAAGATTTTAATCATAACGACTCGGTGCGCTCTCACAGGTCTCGAACCCGGGACCTGTGGGTTGAGTTAACACACAGTCCACCGCTGGACTGTGTGTCTAACTTGTTAAATAATCTGATTTTTATTATACTTATATACAAACTTCATTATTTCATTTCTGCCTTATTTAAAAAGTTTAATAATTGTCCGGATCGGTGCAGTAGTCCGGACTCGAACTCGTGACCTGTGATTAAACGTTCACACAGTCCACCACTGGACTGTGTGTCTATCTTGGTTATTATTCCGATTTTTATTAAACTTAACATTTATATGAAGTGAATCCGGTTCAGTAATAAAAAGGAACATTTTTATTAAGGCGAGTATGCGTGGGACATGTATCGAACTCGAGACGTTTGCGTGTTTTATTTGCACACAGTCCACCGCTGGACTGTGTGTCTAACCCGAGTTATATCTTGATTTAAATTAAACTTATAGACAACGGAAACTTCGTCTTCTTCGTTAGACTAAACCAGAATCGGAGTCCGACTGGTTCGTCGATTTAATCATGTTCTTTTAGTGTTTTGAGGTTAATTACAGGTGAGATAAATAAAAAGAATGAAAAATTAAGCGTAAGGTATACCGAACTGAACTCCTCTGTTTCTCCGGCGAAACTCCGGTGACAGCAGATTACTCCGGCGACGTGTGTCCTGCGGCAGAGAGTCTTCAGGGAGCTTGAGGTGAGTGTAGGTGGCTTCGGTATAAGTTCTGGGGTTCAGTAAGGCTCAAAGGTGAAAAGCTCGGTTTTCCGGCGATTTCCAGGTATTTTCCGGCGAGTGAATTTTCGTCGAGAAAGGGTGCGGTTTTGAGCAAAAAGGCTACCAGTGGATTGTAGGTGAATTTATAGGGAGGAATCGAGATGTACAGAGTCGGATTTCAGGCTTGATTCAAAGTCATTACGTTTTTTCGGCGGTTATGACTTGCGTCGCGGGTTCAGACGTCGGTTATAACCGATGTCATAGTTAAAGTTTACGTTAAAACTGAAGAAACCGTCAATTCTTGGCGAGATAGTCGGGATTTCCGACGACTGCAATTAGGCGCGTCGGTTTTTGAATTCGATTTTTATTTTATGTATTAATTGTCTCTAATAATAAACAAGTGGCGCAGTGGTTGGATGGTTAAGTGTTAAGGCTTTGTTTGAATCACTGGCTGACCCGGGTTCGAAACCCGGCAGCAGCATTTTATTTTTATTTTCTTATTTTCAATACTTTTTCAAATATAAATTATATTTTCCAATATACTTATTAATTATGTGTCGTTTAAAATAAATTTGGGCATTAAATATGCAACGAAATTTTTAACTGATTGTTCGGTTTATAAGCGGAGCGGGTTTGGTAAATCCGTTTTTTGACGGATGTTACAGTATCCCCTGCTTTTTAGAAATTTCGTCCCGAAATTTAAGTAGTGATATATTTGACTAAAAAAATGATGGTGTTTAGTTTGACAGTTACATACTTCGAAGAAGAGTAAGAGTTTAAATTTTGTTTGAGGCGGTAACGTCCCTTGTAAGGGTTAAGTACCCTGTTACATGAATCGCTTTTTGTTGCCTACGGTAAAATATTAATAAGCAGAGTTGATTCACTAAATATGATATCATGCGTAAGAGTTTTGATATGTTTGGAAGGATAGGGTTATATCCTAAAACAAAACTTCTAATACTACAACCTACATGGAACTTCTCATAACCGTCTAACAATACATTTGATCCTTTGGCAAGAATACTTATATATAGGAAGTACCAGCGGCGTATCCACCATATTCTTGTCAAATTTTCATTGGTTTTATCAGTAAGTTATGATTGGTTCTATGATATGACTCTAGAACATAAATAAACACAACAACTAATGTACCAAGAAATTACTAAATCCTACATAGAACTTCTCATAACCGTCTGACAATGCCTCTGATCCTTTGACAAGAATACTTATATATAGGAAGTACCAGCGGCGTATCCACCATATTCTTGTCAAATTTTCATTGGTTTTATCAGTAAGTTATGATTGGTCCTATGATGTAACTCTAGAACGTAAATAACACAACAACCAATATTTGAATCCACATTCTGATAGCATATATGTTTGAATGGTGACAGTTCCTCTCTCGTGTTATGATGGAGAGGTTAGTTTATGTAGAAATAGAACACAATCCAATTTCTTTATATGGCGAGATGATATGAATGTAACACAAATTTCAACCAAGACAATACTAAATCCTACATGGAACTTCTCATAACCGCCTGATAATGCCTCTGATCCTTTGACAAGAATACTTATATATAGGAAGTACCAGCGGCGTATCCATCATATTCTCGTCAAATTTTCATTGGTTTTTATCAGTGAATTATGATTAGTCCTATGTGACTATAAAATATAAACAACACAACAACCACAGCTTGAGTCTAAATTCTGAAAGTATACATATTTGAATGATGACAGTACCTCTCTCGTTTGTTATGTTGGAGAGGTTAGTCATTGTGGAAGTGAGACATAGCTCAACTTCTATAAATGATGAAATTGATTACACTGAAATGTATGATGAACAAACTTCAACCAAAACATACTAATCCTACATGGAACCTGTCATAACCGCCTGATAATGCCTCCGATCCTTTGACAAGAATACTTATATATAGGAAGTACCAGCGGCGTATCCACCATATTCTTGTCAAATTTTCATTGACTTTACCCGCAAGTTATGATTAGTTCTATGTGACTCTACAACAAACACAACAACCAAAAGATCGTATTGCATGTACTGAAAATGAAAAATGTTTGTCCGATCAAGGCTCAATCAAACGGAGCCGATCGTATTGCATGTACTGAAAATGAAAAATGTCTGTGCGATCAAGGCTCAATCAAACGGAGCCGATCGTGTTGCATGTACTGAAAATAATAAATTTAATCTAACTACTTATCACACAACCAGTTTATACATGGAACCTCTCATAACAGCCTGATAATGCATCCGATCCTTTGACAAGAATACTTATATATAGGAAGTACCAGCGGCGTATCCACCATATTCTCGTCAAATTTTCATTGACTTTATCCGCAAGTTATGATTAGTTCTATGTGACTCTACAACAAACACAACAACCACAAGATCGTATTGCATGTACTGAAAAAGAAAATGTCTGTGCGATCAAGGCTCAATCAAACAGAGCCGATCGTATTGCATGTACTGAAAATGAAAAATGTCTGTGCGATCAAGGCTCAATCAAACGGAGCCGATCGTATTGCATGTACTGAAAATTAAAAATGTCTATGCGATCAAGGCTCAATCAAACGGAGCCGATCGTATTGCATGTACTGAAAATAATAAACAATAATCACTCAAACAGTTTATACATGGAACCTCTCATAACCGCCAGATAATGCCTCTGATCCTTTGGCAAGAATACTTATATATAGGAAGTACCAGCGGCGTATCCACCATATTCTTGTCAAATTCCCATTGGCTTTATCCTTAAGTTATGATTGGTTCTATGTGATAAAGAAAAACATAAAACTAAACGATTGGAGTTGAATCTTGATTTCCGGTGAAGAGGACTAGTTGAGTGGTTTCGTTTGGGCCGTCATTGTCTTCAACAGGATTGGCGTTGATGTTGTAAACTCTTCCTCTTGCTGGTGGCCTAGTGATTGGGTTTTCTTGATTTACTTGGTTAACCGGGTTTGATTGAGCTTGAGCGTTTATGATGTTAACCAATCGAGGGCACGTGTTTCTAAAGTGGGTAGGGTCGCCACAATTGAAACAAGCTCGAACATATGGGGACATGGGGTATTGAGGTTGATGATAGGTTTGGATCATGTTTTGAGTAGGGGGAGAGATTTGGTTTTGAGGGGTGCGGCAAACCTTGCTCAAATGACCATAGCGTCCACAAGTTGCACATAGTCGACAAGGTAAGGTAAGGGGATGGTGATAAAAACAGGTGTTACATCGAGGGTGAGGTCCAAGGTATGGTTTCTTATTTGGGTAAGTTGAGTTGGGTGCTACTTGAGTGATTGGGATAGCTTGGATGGGTATGGCGTGTGAAATTGGTTGATTACGTTGGATAGTAGCGAAAAGTTGCCCGTCTCTTTTTCTCTTAGAAATGGGTTGAGAAAGGGATTCGGTTTGGGTGGAGTTTGAAGTTTCAGTCGATGCTTTATCCTTCTTCTTCTCCTCCTTGAAGTCTTTGTTCCGGATTCGGTTC
Source organism: Scalesia atractyloides (assembly GCA_947069175.1). NCBI lineage: Eukaryota > Viridiplantae > Streptophyta > Magnoliopsida > Asterales > Asteraceae > Scalesia > Scalesia atractyloides. The sequence continues at coordinate 40,650,858 of CAMTDV010000030.1, forward strand.
TCGGTGAGCTCTGTTGCTAGCTCCATTGCTGCTTCCAAAGTTGCAGGCGTGGTACTTATTACAGAGTCTTGAATCTTTGACGGAAGACCTCGAATGTAGTGCTCGATCAAACGGTAGAGGGGAGTGACCAAGTTGGGAACCATTTGATGTAACTCGAGGAATCTTTTGTTGTATGTGGTGTGGTCTCCTTCCTTTTGCTTCAACGAATAAAACTCATCTTCTAATTTCTTGATTTCGCTCCTTGGGCAAAATCGTCTGGTCATGATTTCCTTCAATTCATCCCAAGTTAAAGTCATGGCATCTTCAACACCTCGTTTGGCCTTCTCTGTATTCCACCAAGTAAGTGCTATTCCATATAAACGACCGGTAGCATATCGCACTTTGCGATCATCGGGGCAATCGCAATTTAGAAAAGTGTTCTCCATTTCTTCAAACCAATGGAGGAGAGCGGTGACACCTTCAGTCCCTTCGTATTTTGGAGGGTCGCATGATTTGAAATGCTTGTAGCTGCATTTAGTGGTATTTGGGGGAGGGTTGATAACGTGTTGATCTTCTTGATTGACAGGATTAGCGGTAAGTGCTTGTTGGACTTGGATTACAATGTTGGGTATTACGGCAGCCATTTGTTGAGCGATTAGGGCAGCCATGCGCTCGCGGGCTTTTCCTGCTCTCATCTTCCTACGGGCGAGACTAGAAGACATCTATAAGGAATACGCATCATGAGTATGAGTTGGATGTTTTTGGGATCATGGGTCGCACTAGGAATGAACATTCATAAAATAAATATAGAAAAATAAATCTACTACATCCATAGGATGTCTTGGGCTTTGCTCGTCATTAGGCCCTACATGCCGCCATAATTCACCTTCGTAATCATGTGGGCCCCCATGAATACCGGGTTTTTCATATGGTTCGCATGTGTTAGCCTGGTTACGTACACTAAAACCCGAGAAAATCGAGAAATATGTATATAAGGTATGATATTCGGAATGTGTCCAGGTGTAGACACGGTGACACCTCAAAGTGGGTTAGTTCGAACGACGTTTGGTGTGGCATGCTTTGGCCTAATAGGTCCTTCGTACTCTCATCGTTAGTCCCCAGGTAGGCAAACTGGTCCGTTATATTGGATTTATACGAATGCCAACCTAGACAGGACGTTCCGACTATCGGTACTTGTACCCTTCCAGTTACTACATGCCCGTCGCAGAACTTACTTTGATGAGATTTGAAAATTGCAACAAAATCTTTGAATAATAAAAGTATGAAGATGATTTGAATATATGAACATTGAAATATGTATGATGAATGTGTATGTAAGTATGTATGTTTGACTGTAAGTATAAACAAATATGAAACAAATAAATATCATAAGTTTGTATGTAACCACCTAATCAATTAAAATTTAGGCAAACTATAGTATAGGCTCTAAGGGTCTAATAACCTATCCTATATCCCTATAGTCATAGCTCCGATACCAATCTGTCACACCCCGACCCGCAGCGGAAAAGGTGATCGGGGCATGATTGGGTTATCACCAAAGCTCATGACATTTATTATAACGTTTCATATTCATTAATACAGTTTAATGGGAAATTTACAATCATAATTACATCATGACCTAAACATCAATCTAAGCTTCTTTGTTTTCTTCTAAGGCATTTCCTATGTTTTCCTTGCTTCATCATGTTCACCTGTATCATGTGTAAAAATGGTTTTTGGATCAACAAAAAGTTGGCGAGTGAATCCTATGAAAAACATTTGAACAAGTTTATTTAATTGATTATAAAATAAAGTGCACAACCACACATGAGTAACAATAGATGTAAACTTATACACCAATCATTTAATATTAAATAATGCACACATGAACAATAATGGATCGTTTTGAGGCACGCGTTGCTCAACTCGTCTCTCACGAGGAACTGATGGGCCTAATGAATAATTTGCATAAACTTGACAATATAAAATATATAACTACAAACAATATAAACTAAATAATACACACACGAACAATAATGGATTTGTTTTGAGGCGCGCGTTGCTCAACTCGTCTCTCACGAGGAACTGATGGGCCTAATGAATGAATTGCATATAAATTGACAATATGAAATACATTACTACAAACATGTATACAATCTAAGTTTAGATCACAATATGGTATGGCACAAGTTTAAATAAATGAGTTAATTTTGTGACACATGACACACCCCAAAACGTGTAATTAAAAAGGGGAGTTGTAAGATTCACTCACATTGGGTGCGTTCGGTTGATGATGTTGAATGCGCACGAAGTTGATTTTAACCACGAATGAAACTAACCTAGATAATGGCATAATGTTTCGGTAAGTAAACGGATTTTATTAATCCATTTTAGTAGGATTGTTGGGTGTATTTTTGTGAGTTTAAGGCTATTTTCTAACCTTAAAAATGTTATTTTTAAGTATTTTTAATTGATTTTTAAATAAAATAAATAAATAAAAATAATAAAAAAATGTTGACTTTTTGACCGTTGACCGTTGACCATTGACTTTGACTGTTGACGGTTGACCGGTTCGTATGTGTAATTGTGTGCGCTGGGTGAGGCTCGAACCCGAGACCTCCCGTACGCGTGCACGCAGCTCTACCAACTGAGCTACGTGTCTAACCCGAAATATTTCTGTTTTTAATTAAATTTATATACTAATTAGATTAATCCGAAAATCATTTATTTTTTAAAAAGATTTTAATCATAACGACTCGGTGCGCTCCACAGGTCTCGAACCCGGGACCTGTGGGTTGAGTTAACACACAGTCCACCGCTGGACTGTGTGTCTAACTTGTTAAATAATCTGATTTTTATTATACTTATATACAAACTTCATTATTTCATTTCTGCCTTATTTAAAAAGTTTAATAATTGTCCGGATCGGTGCAGTAGTCCGGACTCGAACTCGTGACCTGTGATTAAACGTTCACACAGTCCACCACTGGACTGTGTGTCTATCTTGGTTATTATTCCGATTTTTATTAAACTTAACATTTATATGAAGTGAATCCGGTTCAGTAATAAAAAGGAACATTTTTATTAAGGCGAGTATGCGTGGGACATGTATCGAACTCGAGACGTTTGCGTGTTTTATTTGCACACAGTCCACCGCTGGACTGTGTGTCTAACCCGAGTTATATCTTGATTTAAATTAAACTTATAGACAACGGAAACTTCGTCTTCTTCGTTAGACTAAACCAGAATCGGAGTCCGACTGGTTCGTCGATTTAATCATGTTCTTTTAGTGTTTTGAGGTTAATTACAGGTGAGATAAATAAAAAGAATGAAAAATTAAGCGTAAGGTATACCGAACTGAACTCCTCTATTTCTCCGGCGAAACTCCGGTGACAGCAGATTACTCCGGCGACGTGTGTCCTGCGGCAGAGAGTCTTCAGGGAGCTTGAGGTGAGTGTAGGTGGCTTCGGTATAAGTTCTGGGGTTCAGTAAGGCTCAAAGATGAAAAGCTCGTTTTTCCGGCGATTTGCAGGTATTTTCCGGCGAGTGAATTTTCGTCGAGAAAGGGTGCGGTTTTGAGCAAAAAGGCTACCAGTGGATTGTGGGTGAATTTATAGGGAGGAATCGAGATGTACAGAGTCGGATTTCAGGCTTGATTCAAAGTCATTACGTTTTCCGGCGGTTATGACTTGCGTCGCGGGTTCAGACGTCGGTTATAACCGATGTCATAGTTAAAGTTTACGTTAAAACTGAAGAAACCGTCAATTATTGGCGAGATAGTCGGGATTTCCGACGACTGCAATTAGGCGCGTCGGTTTTTGAATTCGATATTTATTTTATGTATTAATTGTCTCTAATAATAACAAGAAACATTAGTGGCGCAGTGGTTGGATGGTTAAGTGTTAAGGCTTTGTTTGAATCGCTGGCTGACCCGGGTTCGAAACCCGACAGCAGCATTTTATTTTTATTTTCTTATTTTCAATACTTTTTCAAATATAAATTATATTTTCCAATATACTTATTAATTATGTATCGTTTAAAATTAATTTGGGCATTAAATATGCAACGAAATTTTTAACTGATTGTTCGGTTAATAAGCGGAGCGGGTTTGGTAAATCCGTTTTTTGACGGATGTTACACTTTGAACGACTATAACTTGTTTAAAACTTAACCAAATGAAGTGAACTCTTACATCATGACTAAATACATCGAAATACGTTTTCAAAGATGTATAATACACTTAAAAACACTTTTGCTTCGACTCTCAACCATTTAAAATTAAACTGAAGCACATAACTGAACGATCTGTAAAGATCCATAGTTTTGACCATTTTCCGGGTTCCAAAGAGAAAAACATTCTAAATGAACGTTGTAGAACACATTCTAATCTAGTTGACTGGAAACTCTTATAATTTTCAACATCGTTTACGATTTTTAAAACGTAAAACGAAAACAACACAGAATGTTGTTAAAATTTATATTTTCTAAAAACTAAACAAATTACATTTTCCAAGGGTTCTTTTAACCCATACCATCTACAAACATCATTATAACAAAACCTTAATAAATCTTCCTTATTATAGGGGTTCACTTGTAAACTTTGAGAACGTGCAAACTCATCTTCAGGCACCAATGTGAGTACATGGCCCCCTTTTTTCCACTTTTAAACTTTTGGGGTGATGCATATGTGGTAAGTATTTTCCTAAATACAATATGACAACTTTATAGCGTATGTGATTACGATGCTATTTGTTTGTGAAACTTATGTGGTGAACCAAAATGCAAAACCATCCTTTACCATTCCCGCATCCAGATTAGTGTTGCAAGATCCATAGTGGAATGAGCTATGTGTTCTAGGAAACCATTTGGCTTTCCCTTCATGGTTTCCTACTTGTCAACCTATCATTCTCGCTTCCGGTTTGTTGAGGAATTATCCTTTGGGAATGATAGAGCTATTTTACTTGGAAATACTTGTTGGGTCTTTTCTACACAATTGGTTAGATTCTTGGATTTCCATGCTTAACGTTTGCATGCTTATCTTGTTGACACAAATTGCTTAGTTTTATACATATTGCCATCCAAGTTGTACTACACGTTGCTACCCATTTCCTTTATATCAAAACTAACGTATTGCAATACTAAACTTGTTGCCATGTTCTTGGCTACAAAAACCTATTTTACTCACCAACTCTTGTAGTTGACCAACGTTTTGGAATACCAAACTTGTTGCCATATGGCCACCAAACATATGTTACTCACCAACTTTTTAGCTGACCCTTTATTTTTGCACATGTTTCAGGTACTAGTTTTGGTGACTTTATCCATGTTTTCCACACAAAGGAAATGGACTTTGCCTTAGTCTGCTTTAATAAAAAAATATTATATGACATTTTGAGAACAATATAAATACAATATTTCAATTTTAATAGTGTCATGCGTTGTGAACAATTTTGTAACGTGACTACCCCGACATTTTCGTCACGATCCATACGGTTGGGGTGTTACAGGGTGGTGGTGATGACAGTGCAGATGCAACGATGGTGAGTGGTGAGAGAATCTAATTAATTTTGTTGAATTACTTGATAATTTGGAAAGAATGTTGAATTATTCAACATTAAATTATCTCAACTTGCAATCCCTATACACAATCCATTGGAACAAAAAATGGCAAATAGATTAAAAAATTAAATCCTTTAATTCATTTGATTCGTCTTGTTTCTACATTTCCAAATGACGCACCGTGTCGTCCACAACAATGCTTCCAAAATTTCCTTTTTCTTTTCTTTTTGTCAACTTCAAAGCACCAATCCAAGACAAAATACTACTCGGATATCAATTTCTAGCCAGCATATCGACACATTCTTCCATTCCAAAGATGCGATAACAATCTCCGGTTATGATTATTCGATTCCACATAGTAAGAACGGAAAGCACACATATTATTATTCAAATCGATGTCTTTGTTGCTAACCTTAGTCGGCAATCGACTCATTTATAATCTCCAAACCATCATATTGACTTTTTAGGGACCAATTTGTTCCTTCTAGTAGACGAGTTAGCACCCCCAAAGAATGTACTGATCAATATGTTACCTAACAAGATTAGCCCTATAACTCAAAATCCCAAATTCACTCATTTGTACTTTCTGACCAAGTAAACTTCTCCAACTCCACTTTAAGAACTTTAAATTGAACACCTTCTATTAAAGGTCTCCTCTAACACTATTCCCAAGAATCTAGTCTTTTCTGATCTTAAATGAACCCATATTTGTTAAGATCAAGATTGTAAGTTCTAGGACATTTAGTTGCAAGACTTTCAATTCTCATCCCAGTATCATGCCAAAAGACCGTCGAGCCATATACCCAGTTTATTCCATAGGCATTGATGGTATAATGCCTTCATTATTAAGCTCATTAAAAGATTTCACAGTCTGATTCCAAACCCAATTACCTTTTGTGACCCTCCCTCTGTTAAAGACACCCATTTCCCACGATGAATGGAATTAGTAATCTTAACCCAAATAGGATCAAGGTTATGATAATATCTCCACTTGTACTTTAGCTAAAAGAGTGTGGTTTAGCGACTGAAGGCTCCCGATCCTAGCCCTCATCTCGGTTTTTCTGCTACAATGATATCCATCTTACCCACAACATATTCGTACTATCTCCCCCCTCCCAAAAAAATTAGAATTTTTTTTTCAAGATATTTGTAATCTTAGTGGCATTCGAAATAAAGATAAATAATACAAAACGTTTTTTATACTGGTGATAGTATAGGTTTCTGCATGATATGGAAGGAAGTGATTTTTGAAACATGGGATCCATTTCCTTTCAAGCTTATTATTATTTTTTAATTGATTTAAGCCATTGTAGATAAAACGTAAAGCAAATTCACTTGTAAATTAGTTAAAACTAGAGTTATGCACGTGCTCGTTACGCCGCAGTCATCATGAACGCAAAGCGTTAATAACATAGACGTACCGTTTATTGTTGTTACATATTGTTAGTTTCGAGTACATAATACTTTCATACAATATAAAGTAAGCATAATGTTTTTACAAAAATAAGAAACCCAAAGGAATTTTTGGGTAATACAAAAGCACAAGCATCATGGTTTTGTGGCAACATCTTTTTTCCACCACTGGTTCCATTCGGTTGCAGGAACATGAAAAAAGGAGCCCAATCAGCGGTTACGCCCATCGATTGATACAACAAAAAACACCGGCTGTCTTGGAATTGTGTGTGCCGGTTGACCTACAAAGTTAATAATCAATTACCATTAACATAACAAAAGACAGGTGATAAATAAAATGGTAAGTAGTAAGCTTACCATGATGTAATCACTCCGGAACACGCCTCCTAGCCCGGTGTGGGGAATCTGAAACACGCACCCAACTGGGCAAACAATAAGAAAATAAAGAAACAACCGAGCAAACACAGTTCTACATAAGGTATAATAACCTATTGCACAAAAAAAACACAAAGGTAAAGGTGACACACCAATATAACTCCAAATAAAGTAAAAAGTTTATCAACAATTGTTGGTCGCAATCGATCGTACGCTCAGATTAAATTAGGCGTGGTTTTTTTATTAAAAGCCATCTCAAACGCCTAAAGTAAAGGTCCTAATCAAGAATGTGTAGTATTAGGTATGTCAACAAAGTTAAACACATAAAACATATAGAAGTTTGCTATGAAACATATCATACCTATCCGTAGGAGCAATTTGCCAATGCTTCTTGATATACTTGGGAATGAATCCATCTACTATGTTAGCGTTAGACTTGGCTTTCAACATTCAGTTACAAAACCATAATCAAATGTTAAAGCAACAAAATGAAAGTTAAAAGCATTAATCCACCATAAGCACCCTCAAACCTAGGTGGTACAAACCCAAAAGCAAAAGGAACAACACAGTAAAGTAAGGAAAACCCAAAAAGGCAATGATACAACCAACAATAAACGTAGATGCTACCGATTAACATTATACAAATAGATACACAAGCTCAGGTTATCGGTTGCAACTCGTGGCTGCATTAAATCCACTTTCATTACCATGCCTAGATAAAAAAAACATCTAATAGCCATTAGAAACTAAGCATAAGTACTAAATACACCATTATAAAAAATAGACAAAGTATGAAAGCCACTTACCTCATCGAAACCCAAAAGCCAACAACAAAGCTAACATAACAAATAAGAAAAAAAGTCCACATGAGGTCGCCCTCACCATCATTGACCAGATAACCAAAAAGTAACCAAAAGAGTACTTATATACATCTACCAATGGCAGTCGACATGTTTTTCGGAATCCAATTTGCGTACAGACTACAAATGATGAACCGAAAAACAAATTACTTATACAAATAAAAAAAACAATATGAAAGCGGGAAAAACAAATAATATTAACAAAGGCTCATAATCGTAGTAACGGAATTCGCTATCGCCCAAATCTACCACGACTGCAATCATAGTTGCAAAAGGTGTAGAGAAAATATCCAAATAAGACAATTGCTATTTACATTGCCTAGCCTAGATCGCATTTACAAAGTCTGATATTATTACTACTACTACAATCGGTCATCATCATGGCCTCGTCATTAGGAAAATGGATACAACAGTGTAACAATATGAAAGATAAATATGTAATGAATATGATATCAAACAATAACGTCTCAATAGAGCATTACATACCCAAAGGACACCATGGACCTATCAAAAGAACCAATTCAAAGATTTCTATACATTGTTGGTTATACTCCCAGTTTTATATGTCTCAGCATAGCGTCATAGACACATTCCAAATAGTCTCGTACGACAACACAGTCATCCTCACCCATTGAATAACCAACAAATCATAAACTCTCAGCAACTATCGTCTCAGCAAAGCATCACAAACCCAACCAATAAGGGTAAATAGTCTTAAACCAACTTTGAAAGACATGTAACTATGTGATCGCACTATAAAACACAAAAAACCCAGCAAAACAACATCAAAGCCAACATCAAAGACGAACCATCAAAAGCAACTAGTAAACCAAAAAATATCAGCTGCCTTAAAATAAACCCTAATATACGTCTTGCGTAGACGCAAAGTTAACACTAAACATAACGTAACGCCAATGTTACAGTAATATCAATAAGAAACAAACCCACCAAATAAAAACTTACAAAGACGAAAACCCAAAAACAAAGATGATCAAACAACATACGACAAGACAGAAAATACTTACCGACATTCACTGGAAAATGGACATCATTAAGACACAAAGCCAGAAAACAAATTCGTACAAACAGTAACACCTAAAAAGCAACACGTACCAACAAGGGCGGAACCACATTGTTAGGAGCCGTAGCACGGGCTATGGCTCAACCCCGTATTCGTAGTGGTTTTTTTCGGTTTTATATAAAGAATCCCCCTAACAAAAAAAGATACTTGATATTACTAAAAGCCTTTTTCTTATAAAACCAAACATTTTACAACTCGAAAACTTGTAGAATAAATAAGCCCGAATGATAAAATAAGTCCATATTAACAATAATAGAATTGAGGAGGCCCTAAATATAATTGATAAAGTTATCCCAAGACCCAAAATGATATTATAGTTGGATAAGTAATCTTGTTCGGCTTATGGTGGAAACGGGAACACATAGTTCTTGTCCTTTGGTTTATCGGGTCGCAACGATGTTTTTTTTGTAAATTGAAGCTTGTCAAGATGGATTTACACAATCAAATGGGCCCATAATATTTGAACAATGCTATAGTTTGTGCGGTCAAAAAAGAAACTTTTAATAAAGTAAAAGACGACGATGTGATTAAACGATTCCAAGCTATGAAAAAAAAGACAACAAATCTATTAGGTATTTTTTTTAATTTATTTATTATCTTATGATTTCATGATAATTTTTTTCGGGATACCCTTAAATTAATGGGCTATAGTTCCACCAGTGCGTACCTATCAAAAAAGTTAAAGGAACAACTAACCTAAAATAAGTAAAATCCATAAGACCATTGGGTGTGGTTTGGGTAGTTCCTTTGGGGACTATCAGCCACGTAGGTGCCACGTCACATTAGGTGAAGACCATCCCCTTGGGGACTACCCAAGGGTGTGTGGATGGTCCTCACCCCCTTTTTATTATTTTTTTTATTAAATAAAATAATTAAAACAAAATAAATAAATAAAAAGTTACATTTACATAAAAACCTAAAGTTTCATTTAAAAAAATAAACATTAAAATAATACAACACAAATAAAAAAACCTAAAGTTACATTAAAAAAACTACTCGTTGTTTTCTCCGAGATTCCAAATGTGTTTAATCAAGTCTGATTAAAGATTGGCATGTGTGAAATTGTTATGTTACGAGAACCTGTTTAAATCTTATTCTTCTTCGCTAACCGGAACATCATTCTCCTCCACCGTATTCTCGTCATACTCACAAATTGCATGACCTTCGTCTTCGATGATCATGTTATGCAACAAAATACACGCATACATAGAGTATTGCAACGTTTTGGGTGTAAAAGCGCGTGCTGGGTTTTCAATAATATGTCACCTTTGTTGGAGAACACCAAACAACATTCAACATCTTTTCTCGCCGCTTCCTGAAACTTAGTAAATTTCTTTCTGTATTCATTTGGCGGATGCCTAACAGTTTTAACAATTGTAAAAAACTGTACTCCACTCCCGAAACTGTAAACCTCGTATCAGGACCTGTCCCTTTTATAACATGGTGAAAAACCTCGGAATTTTGTAGAACGTTGACATCGTTATTCGAACTATGAATCCCAAAGAAAGTATGCCAAATCCATAGGTCTTGGGACGCAACAGCTTCTAGAATTATTGTTGGATGTCCTTAATCGCCTCGCGTATACATTCCTCGCCATGCGGTAGGACAATTCCACCAAGATCAATGCATGCAATCAATGCTCCCGAGCATTCCTGGAAAACCGTGCGTTGCTTGTGGTTGTTGATACAATTGTTGTACCTCATTGGCGCTCGGTTTTCGCAAATATTTTCTGTTGTAGAGCCTCACCACAAATTTGCAAAACTTGTATAGACATTCTCTTGCAGTTCTTTCATCTTTAAGTATTCGTCCCAAACATTGGCTGCTGTCCCATAAGCTAGTTGACGAATGGCCGCTGTGCATTTCTGTAAGGTGGTGAAGCCTCTTTTGCCTCTAGCATTGTATCGCAATGTAAAAAACAGGTCATAAGTGGCTAAATCATCGGATATACGTAAGAATAGTCGACGACTCATTCGGAAACGACGTCTAAAAATAGTCTCCGAGTACAACGATTCGTCGGCAAATTAATCGGCGACTAATCTTTCGTGAGCACCTACACGATGTGGCAAGTAATATATAGTAACACATATATAACTTATAAAAATAAAAACAACATATTTACTTTTTATATAATGAAAAAAACATAAACATAATGAAAAAAATAATACAACGCTATAAAATATAAAAATAAAAATAAAAATATAACTAACCTTCTCGGTTTCTGTTGATGGGCGGGTTCCTGTTTCGTGGTTGTGACGAAACTTCCTGGTATCTGTCGAACCCGACGAAGAGGAAGATTACATTGTCTATTTTTTAGAGAAGGTTTTTTTGTAAAGTGTGGGTGAATTTGTGTATAAATGTTTGGAGAGTGTGGATGAATTTGTGTATAAAAAGGTTAAATGAAAGGATATTTATAGGTTTTTTTTTTTTTTTTAAGTAGCCGTTGTTAAACGGCATTATTTTGTGGAGTGGCCCACCATCAAGCTCGTCTCAAACGTCCTAGTCTCACTGGTTGCGCCGCGACGACCCGGAGGGGGGCGGTGTGGGACGAGGGCGACGACCCAATGGGGGGAAGGGGGGGATCCCCACACCACTCGGTCTAAAAAACAAGTTGCAACCAACAATAAACAAAATTTTTATAAATTAACATTTGAAACTCTAAATTCCCTGCCATAAAGTAATTAACCGATACATGATCAAAAGTCTTAGGGGTTGTTTGTTTACCTCTTAATGAAGCTCTGAATGGTTCAGCACTAAATGGTTCAGACTGTTTGTTTCACGAGCAAATTTCTGAATGGTTCAGACATTTGCCTCTGAATGGTTCAGACATTTGCCTCTGAATGGTTCAGACATTCGCCTCTGAATGGTTAAGACCTCTAATCTGAATTGGTCAGACATTTGCCTCCGAATGGTTAAGCATTATACTGGCTCTTAATGGTTAAGACCTCTTACTGGTTCAACACTTAATGGTTCAGACCTTTTACTGGTTCAACACTTAACCATTCAGAAGTTGCCAAACAACCCCTTAATCATGTATTCATTTCTTTTCAGGCCAAACCACAAAATGAACCGTCAGATGACCAAGTAAACTAGACCTTATATCCTTCTTCTATTGTTTGTTTATTTCATTTCTACAAAGTGGTTCTAACTTTTAATTATTTGTTGTGGTCATGATAGGGAACAAAACTCATTAGGCATGATATTAAAGTTGGATAATTTTTCTATCACATCACTACTAATTTTTTATTGTAATAATTTAATTTATAGTTTTGTAATAATGTATTATACATATTTAAAAATTTATTTGATATATTCAATTTCTTATCTCATACTTGTATTACTTATATTGGTATATTATAGTGTTGATATAATCAATCTTTCTTTTTATATCCTACATCGTCACCGCTATCATCACTATTGTGTCGATTTTGGAGGTGTAGGTGACGACTGGTGGGTATTCGTGGTGGCTGCATTTGGTATGCTAGGGGGTGGCTATGGCAGAGGTGCAGAGGTGTCAACAACAATGCAATTGATAGGTGACAGTGGCAACAATGGTGATACACGCTAACCGTGGCCGCAATTTGCGATTTTTTTTGCTACTAATATTGATAGATTCAAATTTCTTTAAATTTCAAATCTTCTCCTAGAGTTTCAGTTTCATATTTAATTGCTTTAAATTTTAATTTCTAAGAAGTTCCGTCAACCAAGCACACTCTTAATTTTTCTTATAACTATTTTGTTTTTGTTTTCATACATAAAATGTAACTAGTATTTAAAGCCCGCGCTTTGCTGCGGAACCCTTAAATCAAACAAATGTAAACGTAAAAACGTTGAACGACGCATTCTCGTTGTGGTGTGTTAACTCGTAAAAATTAGACCGACTGTAAAACATATAAAAATAACTAAGTTAGCTTAGGACCGACAATTTGTGACGGGGTCATTATACTGGCAAAATATAGACGTTGACACATGTACATTGCAATGTGTTTACTAGAAAAATTTAGACGAAACATAAAACGGCAAATTTATAAAAGATTAAAAGTATAGGGGAGCAAGGTAGAAAGTGAAAAAGTGTTGCGAGTAGATTGAAAAATGAAAACCAAATGAGTTGAAAACTAAAAGATGAAAACTATAGGATTGAAAATTGAAAATTACAGAAGTTGAAAAATAATAGATGAAAACTAAAAGGATTGAAAGTAACATAAAAAGAATGAATAACTGTGTAAGAAGTTGGTAAATTAATAATATACTATACACCATATAAGATATAAAACATGTATAGTAGAAGCAAACCAATGAAATTAAAATAAAATTGAATAGTGATTGTGCTTCGGAGAAAATTTTGATGATTCATAAAGGGAGAACACATGGTATTTTTCTTTTCTTTTTTAGTGGCTGATATAATATTGGTTTTCCAAATTAGATGTTTTTTATATAAATTTTCACTAAAATGAAATTCATTACAAATCACAAAACAATATCAATAATTAAAATACATCAAGTGATAATGTGGGCTAGCCTACTTAGCAAATTTGGATCGAGATTAAGATCTAGGTAAATGAGATTAATTAAGAATTATTAGTGTAGAGTAGTTTTGGATCAACAACTGGTTAGATGGAGGCCCTTTAAGGTGTCGATTCCCTAACCTTTACGAGTCGACTCAAAAGAAATCGGCTTTGGTTATGGACTGTTACACGAAGGAATGGAGGGCATTGCTTGGAGCTGCCCTTGGAAGACCATCCCTTCTAGCTCGTACCTTTTAAATCAGTGGGGCTTACTGTAGGGGACTCTCGGTACTGTGATCACAAGCTGTAACACCCCAAAAACGTCGCAGCGAAAATACAGACGTAATGGTGACGGAAGTTGGTGCCCGTAAATATCTTAGTGGACGATGCATCATGGATTTTGGACATTTAACTTAATTAAAACATAATTTTTAAAGTTTAAAGTTTAAACACAACCACATCATAATTAAGTTGTCTTGGTCCTTATGGATCTTAGTACAAACATGGTCCCATAAAAGTTTTAAAAGTTGTCCAAAAGATTGTTATTTAAAATATGCATCACAACCACAAGATACACCAAAGATTCCCGAAGCCGAACTCATGTACCTGAAGAACACGTTAAAATCAAGTGTCAACACAAAGGATGGTGAGTTCACGTATATTTCAAATTATAATTAATTTGATCCAAGGAAAAACTTTTGTGTTATGTGTTTATTAATAAAACATCAATATAATCATAAGATAATTAATTTAAATTTTCCTTAATAAAATGCCGAGGGTTAGTCATCGCAAGCATTTTTCCTTTTTGAAAGCCTTACAATATCCCGACGTCTTCCCAGGTTTATGCATATTAAATTTCTAGCATCAAATTTCAGATTCGTAAGTTTGCAAGACGTTGCGAGCTATATATAAACAATGAAGGTATAATCAAAGATAGACAAATAAATTCGTCACTTGACTTGGCCCGAAGCTACCGATAGATCTACCAACAATTCCACACATATATTATATTAATGATTAAACAACAATACTTGATCAAGAGCCCGCAATGGATCTCTTATATAATGCCTACCTCACGTATAATACATATATCTTACTAAAATGATAAATTTAATACTATGTGTTGTACGAATTTCCCGCATCCCCACCAAAACGTAAGCCAATTCCGTTACTTACTCTCTTGAGACCGAGCAAATTCGTCCCAACTTTAGATTTAAGCATTTTTAAATCTACACGGTCTTTTTATCCCCAAAACACCGTAATAATCCTCGTTTCAACCCCAAAACGCATATATCATTAATCAAAACCCGTTTCTCCCTGAAACATATGTTTATATCAAAACCATTTCTCCCCGAAACACATTTATATCGAAACCACATATTTTCCACAAAAATATATTCATAGTTTAATCAATGGCATATTTATTACAAAAGTGTATACTTATCCTTTTAAGGCATGTTCTTCCCCCAAAACAGTTATAAAACAGTAAAAATAAGGGTTTCGTGACACTCACCTTTGGGTGCGTTTTTATATTCGTGTTATCCCACAATTTGATTCTACACTTCCTAATATACGTAGGAGCGTTTTATAAATCAATATTCTACAAAATCACTAAGTTTCTCCGATACTTAGAATTTTCACATAGCTTTGAGATTTTTCTCGAAAAGTCCCTATTTTTTATTACGTTGGTGCGCGCGCGTGTGTATATATATATATATATTTATATGAGTTCATATATATTTTAAGATTTTGCGATTTGAACGATTTTAGTGGTGACCCTCATTATGTTATATCCGTTATCACACTCGTTTATAAACAATATATCTACGATTTGCGCGTCGTAATATATATATACATAAACGTGAACACATAATCACATATCGTAATACACGTATCTCGTGAACTTATATATTTTATCATCTTTAAAGCTTTCATACATATAATAACTCATCAAGTTAGCCTATGTATCATTTTCATGCTCAACAAGTTACACAACTAACGCGACTTTTACATATATCACCGTTTTAACCGCACAAGTGTACATGCATAGTCTAAATCTCTACTATCATGTTATCACTTAGTATTTCATATCACATATTCTCGTATTCGCATATCACGTCATAATACACACAAAATTCACTCTTGAACAATCCATGTTCGT
Organism: Scalesia atractyloides; assembly: GCA_947069175.1. NCBI lineage: Eukaryota > Viridiplantae > Streptophyta > Magnoliopsida > Asterales > Asteraceae > Scalesia > Scalesia atractyloides. Next base: position 40,666,788 of record CAMTDV010000030.1, read on the forward strand.
GTACATTGAAATATGCGTATTTTAGCGTTTTCGGTATCATTTTCGGGCGTCGGAAGTCACGTATGACTAACCAAACACCAAAGATACTTAATATAAGTTAATATACTTATATTTATATCAAAAATATCAGTTAACTTACTGATCTAAAATAGTTTTATAAAAATCTCTTAAAAAGGCGACTTTTACCGTTTTTAGCGCATAGTTTTGTACCGAACTTTACCATAAGCATCCCAATTCGAAACGACTTGATATTTTAATATAATGCATTTTATTTACTGAATAAAATGATGGTTATACCCATGATAGTGCAGGTCTCACATAAGACACACAAATCACATCATTTCATCCATTTTACAACTAACTAAGCCTCATGTACAACATGTAAAGCTAATAAACATATGACCAAGTTTCATACCAATATAACACACAAAATAACATTATTTTTAAGGTTTATAATCTGATCAAAAATCATTTTTGTCATAATTTATCATTTTCATTATTTCATGACCATAAATTAACATGCATGCTTATGTACAAGCATCTAATGCACCCATATCACATCATCATCATCCTACATAAACTTAAATGCATCCAAGAACACATTTATTTTATGTTCATATATTCAAAGACATTCTCATCATATTTCATCATGTCTACATGATTTGCATGCAACATTCTTTCATTTATTCACTAAATAACAAAACTCACAAGTGCATGCATACATATATACATACACGACACATGCATACATACATATATCATACCAAAAATTTCCTTTTTCACAAATCTAATTCAAATCACAAGAACCTTTTTATGACACCTTTTTGATCATACATGCATTCACTTTACAAGAATCATGTTAATCAAGTATCAATTAAAAATCAAAACTCAACCTCATATACATCTATATACACACATACGGCCACACACACACACACACACACATATATATTCTTCCATTTTTGTTTCGTTAAAAAGCTCATTCGTTTTTAGTTTCAAGTTTGTGAATCATTCAAGAACATTGAGAAACTTCCATCATCATCAAAATCATCAAGAATCAAGAATGAGGTTTTTAAAGTAAATTTTATACCTTCTAAATTTTGATGGGTTTGTAGCAAAATGTGATGATACGGAGCTTGATTCTTGCTTGAAACACCTTGAAATCACCTTCGGGTCTTCAAACGAGCTTGAAACCAACTTGAAATAGCTTTGAATCTCCAAGAACAAGTTTGAAAATTCAAAATGGATGAAGAAAGGGGTTGTTCGTCCGTAGCATGTAGAAAGAGAGGGAGTGAGATTGATTTGTTTTGATTGTGTTTCTTGGATTTGTAAGATTTTAGAAGATTTGATAATGTATAATCATCATCTTGCGCCTTCCAATGTTAACAAGTGTAAGAGAGAGAGTGTGGACACTCCTCCTAGCCGCCACCTCCATGCCCTCTCTCATTCATCATATATACATACATATATCATATATATTAGCTTTAAACATGTATTTAACTGGTTACCAGGTATTTTATTTAGCGTTTTAATCCCGTTTTATGGCGTTTTAATTTTTTTATCACTCTATAAAAATAAACTTACCATAATATCGCTGAACAATATTTTATTTGCCTAAACTGGCTGTGTTGTCTCCATTTGGCAGTATGCGCGCTGTGTTACGCAGTACGCGCTTAAATTCGCAAAAATAGGGACTTTAAGCGTTTTAATTTATTTTTCCTAACGAACATGATTAAAAATACCATTTTAATCATAACGGACTATTTTTAGGATTTTAACATTAATCGGGCTGTCACTGACGTTCGTTTCGCATTTTAACCGTTATGCGATAAGCGTTTATCTTAAATTGCCAACATAATTTCTAATAAATTTTAAATTTATTATCACATCAAACAACACCAAATAACATCAATTTAAATAAATTTGCCTTTTATTTAATCATAACACGTGTCACGTTAGTACAGGCTCAAAATAACCAGGTGTCACATAAGCGACCAACAAGACTGGTGGGTGTGGAACAATGCTAGGTGAAGATTTGTCGGTTTCACTTATCTGTAGTAAGATTGCTAAGGCTGGAAATCATTTAAATGAAGTCATCCGACCCTTATGGAACAATTGGGCTCCTCGAAAAATAAACTATTCTTACGGTGAGCTTCGTTAAATCGGATCCCAATAAAAAAGAGCTTTTGATTAGAGGTGTGCAGATTACGAATGCGATGTGTGGTAGGTGTGGGCTGGGTGAGGAATCTATGGACCACTTACTAGCTTCTTGTTTATTGGCACACACTCTATGGTGGCATGTGTTAGTGTGGATTAAAATACCAATTGCTCAAGGAGAATTCTCTATTAATCTGATATGGAACATGCTTCAAAATTTGAACAGTTCAAAGGAGTGGAAGAAACTTGTGGCTGTCATTTTCATGGCTACTTTTTGGCATATTTGAAAAGCTTGGAACGCAAAGGAATTTGAAGGTTGGAACATCCCGATGGTGAAGGTGGTGGAGGAAATTAAGATAAATTCTTTTCTATAGATCACTTCTAGATTGAAATTTAAGGCTCTATACTGAGATAGGTGGTTAGATTTCAACCTTTAATTTTGTGTGTTGTTGGGTATTCAGTTTCTTACTTGGCCGGTTTCTATATAATATATAGAAGAATTTGTCTTTCAAACTTTAAAAAAAAAATCAATGAATTAAATAGCATTTTCATACATTATTCTTCATTGGTAGTTAATCCTGTGTTTAACCATAAATACCCCTACATTAATAATTGATCTCCGATTTTAATTAAATCCATCCGTTAACTTCACTGGTCAGCCCCATGAAAATCTTGTTAGTTGACTCAAAAGATTGATTGTACCATACGGATAATGACATCTTCCATAACTATAAAGTTCAAATTTTTGTTTTGTAACTTTGTTACCAAATTATTGCTTTTTTTTCAGTTGAAATTATTTTCAATAGTAAAGTAATATAGCTTCCATCAGATTTAAGAAATAGGATGAACAATAAACCGGTTGAACAGTAAACCATATCACAATAGATATAAAAAAAAACAAAATTAAATGCACCTTAACCCCCCCCCCCCCCCCCAATTCAACAAAGTAGGGTTTACAGCCTGTATCGCGTTCTTCATCTTCTCCCCCTCCTCTGTGCCGTTGCTTTCCCGTGACCAAACAATGATGAAAGCAGTCACCACGCCATTGAGAAACTAACCAATTCTTCACATTTCTCAACCACCATTTCCTCATTCCATTTTCTGTGATTACAATGGTTATAACCACCGCAACAGTGCTGCTCTTCATCTTCCACATTTTACTCTTCTCACCCACCGGAGTTGTCACAAATCTGACTTCCGACCGTGCTGCTCTTCTCTCCCTCCGGTCCGCCGTCGGCGGCCGTACCCTCCTCTGGCCAACTACCCAACAAAACCCTTGTAACTGGGCCGGTGTACAATGTCACCCCACCGTTAACCGCGTCACCGCTCTTCACCTTCCGGGTGTTTCACTCTTCGGCCAACTCCCTCTCGGCATTTTCGGAAATTTGACTAGTCTTCGAACCATTAGTCTCCGGTTTAACACACTCTCTGGCGCTCTTCCGGTAGACATCTCTTCGTGTGTTCAGTTGCGGAACCTCTATCTTCAGGGTAACCACTTCTCTGGTCCTTTGCCTCATACTATTTTTACCACTTTACAACATCTGGTTCGGTTAAACCTTGCTGGGAATAATTTCTCTGGTGAGATTTCAAATGCTTTCAACAATTTTACTCGCTTGAGAACCTTGTACCTTGACAACAACAATTTTTCTGGTGCTCTACCGGAGCTCAACATTCCTAGCTTGGAGCAGTTTAATGTCTCCTTTAATAACTTGAACGGTTCCGTTCCTAAGTCTTTGCGGTCCAAGCCCAAGGAATCGTTTATCGGAAATGCCCTATGTGGTTCTCCTCTTGAGAAGTTGTGCCCTAGTATACAAGATGTTCCTCCGGCGGTTTCCGTAGATTTTAATAGAAATAGGAAGAAGAAAAGTGGTTTGTCTGGTGGCGCAATTGCCGGAATAGTAATTGGCTCAGTAGTGGGGCTGCTCGTTCTGCTTCTACTACTGTTTTTAGTTTGTAGGAACAGAACCACTAAGAAAACAAGCTCAATCGGCATCGGTGCAACGAAGCTTGCTGAAGAAGAGGGGTTAGGGGAAAAGCCGTTGACGGGGTCGGGAACCGGTAGCAATGGATTCTCGGTTGCTGCAGCGGCTGCGGCGGCGATGACAACGCCTTCCACGAATGTCGGTGGTAACAAGAAGCTAGTGTTCTTCAGGACCTCGTCTAGTATATTTGATTTGGAGGATTTGCTACGGGCTTCAGCGGAGGTTTTGGGAAAAGGGACGTTTGGGACTGCGTACAAGGCGGTGTTGGAGGGGCGGGATGATGGTGGCGGTGAAGAGATTGAAGGATGTTACAGTGTCGGAGCCTGAGTTTAGCGAGAAGATTGAATTTGTGGGGGCAATGGATCATCAGAATCTAGTTCCACTAAGAGCTTATTATTACAACAAAGAAGAGAAGCTGCTTGTCTATGATTATATGCCAATGGGAAGCCTTTCTGCACTTCTTCATGGTTTGATTTCTTTGCCTGCGTTGTTAATTATTTTCACCTTTTTATATTTTTTTTATTTTCACTATAATTGTGTTTTTTGCTATTTTCTTGGTAGTTTTGTTGACATATAGGTTATGGAAACATCCATTACATTGGATTTCAACAATTGAAGTTCTGTGAAAATGTAAAAGATCCATAGAAGCTTGCTATTTCTTAAACTGAACGTGTCACTTTCTTGCAAAATAACCATCCCACATAGTTTTTATTAGACTGTCAAAGTGCTTATTACAAGATTTGCTTTTTTGTATTTACATAATTACATTTATGCAATTAATTCAAAACATTTTTTGGTATTTTGACCAAGTTGATGAGTCTTGATGGCTTTGATGAGCACCAAGTTTGGCCCCTTTTCATGACAACTGGATTTCACTTGTAGTTAACTGTCCTCTTTGATTGGCATTTATAGCTGTCATACTTGTTTTTTAACAACATGGCAATTTATTTATTTATTTTAACAATTACGATTGCAAAATCATTCTTTCTAGCAACCTATGTTGTTCTTTTAGCGTTTTTTAGACTCGAGAAGCATAGTTGTCCCCAAGTATTTCCCTTTTCATATTTGAGTTTGACATTGTTGTTTTCATATTTGTATTTTGAAAAAGTCTTAATTATTTGAAGTCAAAAGCTTTTCAACTTCCAACCACACTCGTTTATTGATTTTGTTGGACCAGGAGAGGGTTTATTTATTTATTTATTTATTTTTTTAATCAGAGATGGAGATGGTAAAATTAATGCAGGTTGGGTATCGGGTAATTCTTTTCTACAATAGACAGGTTGACACAATTTAGGTTTTGCCTAATATCTTTTATAAATAATAAATGTGTGAAATTTGTTTATAAAAATGTTATTATTTCAATAGTGAATGATTTAGTATTGACAGCAATTCCTGACACGACTTGAAAATAAGGCTTTGGGTTGGCAAACTTGACTCGTCTTTAAACGGGTCGTGTTCGGGTTGTGACCTGTTAACCTCTTTATATTTGAGTGTTTTAAAAAAATTAATTGATTTTACCTCTTCCAAAGTTCTGTTTGAGGTGAACATTTATTTCTAACATTCAGTCTCAACTCCCAACTACACCCTTTTTAAGTTATTTCTATTTTCAACTTCCAATCAAGTTCAAGACTCTTTATGGTCTGCTGACTCTCTCTAGCTCTCCCTATAAACACTCCACTACCACCTCACCAACATTTTTTAAAAAATAACTCTTACGGATGACACTTTTCAAGCGGTTTATCATTTATGCTCAGGTCAATGACATGTAAATTATCGGTTCTTTGGTTCTAAAATCTAAATATTTGTTATATGCTTTATAAGTTATGTGTTGAAATCTTTGACATGAATAAAAACATGCGCTGTGTTCGGGTTCCACATTTCAACCCACCAACCTGACATGCCTATGATTTAGACGGTCTTATGCATTATAAATACACTTAAGGTGACACTTTTGACACTTGACTTGTTCGTTAAAAATACCAACAACCCGACTCTTTTGACACTTGACTTGTTTCGTTTTAACCTGTTTTTATTTTTAATTATTTAACTCCTCACACATTATTTATGAAAATAAAATATTTTTAATTATTCCAGGGAACAAAGGAGGTGGCAGGACACCATTGAGCTGGGAAATCCGGTCAGCCATTGCTCTTGGAGTTGCCCGTGGCATCGCGTATTTACACAGTCATGGTGACGATGCCTCTCATGGGAACATCAAATCATCAAATGTACTCCTAACCAAATCTTTAGAGGCTTGTATTTCTGATTTTGGTTTAGCCCCTCTTGTGGGCCTGCCCTCAACCCCGAATCGAGTGGCTGGATATCGTGCACCAGAAGTCACCGACCCACGCAGAGTCTCTCAAAAGGCTGATGTTTACAGCTTTGGGGTGTTGATATTGGAGCTTCTGACAGGAAAGGCCCCGACTCATGCCCTTCTAAACGAAGAAGGGGTTGACCTCCCGAGATGGGTGCAGTCAACAGTCAAAGAAGAGTGGACCTCTGAAGTGTTTGATCTTGAGCTACTAAGGTACCAGAATGTAGAGGAAGAAATGGTGCAGCTTCTGCAGCTGGCTATAGATTGTGCAGCTCAGTACCCTGACAACCGACCCACAATGTCAGAGGTCACCAGGCGGATTGAGGAGCTGCGTGGCGCTTCCCTAATGAGAGGGACGGATAGCGGTTCGAACCCGGATCATGTTCATGGGCTAGAGTCGGCGTGAGTCCTGGTGAGAATGAAAGAAACTGTAGTTGGATTAATGTGTTAGTTGGATTTGCAGACATCATGGTGTTGTAATTATGATTGCTTTGTATTAGCTTTTGTTTTCAGAAGACCTTGTGGTAAGTGGATATGAGATCTTAGGTTTGATTTATGTTGGGTGTTAATGGTCTCCTCCAGTTGTGTTATGTTATTGAGCTAGAAAACCCTAGAATTAGTATGGTCTAAGAGAAAAGAGTGTTTGATGTGGAAATAATGATGTATTGGACCAAAAGTTTCTTTTTATTAGTTTCTAAGGTCAAACCATAAATAGGGTTTTAAAATATCAAAGTGACATTTTCAAAATTATTAGATTGTTTTAGCTATTGATTTGTTTATAAAATAATTATCATACAAAACTTGTTAGATCAGAACAATATGTAAATATATGAGAAAGGATCAAATACAAAGGACTCTTATTGTAAGAAATGTAAGAAGGATTTTAGTCCATTGATCTTAGATTTGGAGGGTTGAGATTAATTGTAGGAAAAAGAAGATAATAGAAGGACATAAAAGGAATCTTACATTTATGGATTTTCTCTCTCCACATGCCAGTTCCCCCATCGATTTAAAACGTCCATAACTTTTTCATATGACATTTTTTTAAAAAACTTCACCATAATAACGAGCGTTTTTTATCTTTAATATGAGCACCATATTGTCATATAAAAATAAAATAAAAATTTTCATTTTTACTGGGTTTTTTTGCATTGTGTTAAAGGTTCACGTCATTGTATCTTTCAACCGGGTCTTGGGGTGGGTGGGAGGTGTTAGGTTTTTTGTGGGGGTGGGGGGGGGGGGTTGTGTGTTAGGTTTATTATTTTTTTTGGGGGGGGGGTGGGGGGTGGGGAGGTGTTTAGGTTTTTGGGGGGTTTAGTTTTTAGCATTTAGCATTTTAGCTTGGGTTAGGTTGTGTTAGGGTTTTTTTTAGAGGGGGGGATTAGGTTTTTTTAGGTTTTTGGGAGGGTTTTTTTTTGGTGAGGTATAGTTTTTTTTTTGTTTTTTTTGGGGGGTGGGGGGTTTAGGTTTTTTGGTTGGGTGGGGGCGGGGGTGGGAGCGTAAGGTTTAGGTTTTCGGGGTTTTGTATGTGTATGTTTTATAAGAACCTATAACACAATATATGACACAATGAAGATGATGTTATATCTGAGTTTTCTATAAAATGCGTTATTTGTTCAGGTCATTGTGTTTAATTTGTTATCCATTGTGTTTTAGTTTGTTGTGTATTGTGTTTTTAGTTTGTTTTCCATTGTGTCTTCATAGGCTCTCCACGGTGTCTTTTATCTGTTATCAATTGTGTCTTTTATTTGTTGTCATCAATTGTGATTTTATTTAGTTTGATACTTATTGTGTTATACATTATGACATTGTGTTATACGTCATGGTCATTGTGTTTTAATCTGTTGTTCATTGTGTCTTTATCTGTTGTCATTAATTGTGTTTTTACTCTACTTTACATTGTGTTTTACGTCATGTTCATTGTGTCATACACAACTGGGTTTTTGATTTTTTTTTTTTTTGAAAAATATAACAATATGGTACTTATATTAAAGATAAAAAAACGCTTTATTTTATGGTATAATTTTTTTTAAACAAATGATGTATAAAAAAGTTACGGACATTTAAAAATTGAAGGGGAAATAGCATGTGACTTGCATGTGCATATTCTCTCTCCTCTTGTAGACAAAATTACACTTTCCACTTGAATCCTCCTAAGACACTTGTCACTCTCTGGTGGCTTCTTACACTTTTTACAATTATAGTATTTGTAGAATAACTTAACCCGTAAATATATATCGTAATTTTTAGTGATTCGAGTGAGGGTTACAGAAAAATTAACAAACACAAGATTTTTAGTGATTCGAGTGACCGTTAACTAAGTCTCCTAGCATTAATTTTTATTAAATAAATTTCTTTAAGAATGTAAAGATAATGTTTGTTAAATTTCCTCTCATAGAAATCACTAATATTATTTGTCACACCCGACGTAAGAGGCTAGACGTGACAATTGAATACCAATAAAACAAACGGTAATAAAATAACAAATGTATATTAAAACACTTTGTCAAGGTTACAATCAAATGTCAAATATAACTACAATGCTAGAATTCAACTACAATCTAATTATGTAATGGGCTTTGCTATCCATCATGACTTGTCTATCTAGGTGAAAGTCTACGGTTCAACATAAGTATTTTAGAAGAATTTTCTATCTCCAAACAAAAAGCTCATGTCCAGAGATCTACATTTTTGTATCCGGAGAAAAAAAGTACTTGAACGCATGCTTTAAAAAAATAGGTCAATTAAAAGATGGTGAGTTCATGAATGTTAATTTACAAAACATATATTTAGAAAGATGTTAAATGGTATGATGCACATTCAGTGAAAGGTCGTCCAGATCAATAAGACTATATGTGTGTGAGTCTTCCCTGGATAGTACCATCCATATGTGTTGGAGTGGAGCTTCCCGTTTTTTTAATGAAGTTTAATTTTCAAAAAAAAAAAAAAAATATGTGTGTTGGCTCCTGATGGACTTGTGCTACCGTTTTGGTTTCGAAGATTGAACATGGCAGCTAAATCGATCTTGATTAACAATACACCATAAGTATAAAAACGTTCAAAAGCACGTATTCACCCAAAAATTTTAAGTAAAAAGGAAATACATGACCAATAAAGTCTTGTAAAAACACAAAACTTGTGTGCTGAAAAGACTAGAGCCCTATATCATATTATTGTCTTACCAATCAACTTATGCAAAAATAATTCTACACGTGTTTGTTTGTGTCCTTATATGATATCAGGTCACATATCCCAAACCCATAGATATTCATATCACTGTTTTAAGTTATTTATTTAAATAAAATTCATTCTTTAGAAATAATAATGAGGTATTTATTCTTAGAGATGTTGGACTTTTAAATAAAATTTCATTATTTAGAAATACTAATGAGGTATTTATTCTTAGATTATTATAGTTCATAAATCTACATGTTAGACTAATTTTCTACAGAATAATAAATCTACATGTTAGACTAATTTTCTACAAAATAAGAATATAGTTATTTTGCTAATTTTAATAAATCGATTGAACCGAACATATGTTTTTAATAAATAATTCACTAAATAATATAAGAGTAAATATTTAATTATATGAAAGATTTGACCTTAGGCTACAGGAAAATATAATTTGTTAGATAATTAGTTTGTTCTGTTAAGTTTTCTTAATTAACATTATTTTTAAGCTCTAATTCTGTAAAGTTTTCTTAATTAACCTTATTTTTAAGCTCTAATGTATGATATGTTACTAATTACTAAACAATTATATATAACTTCCAAAATACCTAATGTTGTTTTTATATAGTGGGTTATGTTTAAATATGTAATTTTATATATTTTTCATATTTAGTTTCTGTAACTAACAATTTTTAGTGAATTATTGATATTTAAAGGCCAATTTATGGTTAATAATTATAAAATACTTTTGAAACGATATAAAATTGTTATAAGTCTACTAGAATAATGGGCAATAGCCACCAAAATTTGCTACCAAAATAAACGGTAGCAATTCTTAGCTAATAATTCCTATCCGAATTGCAATATGCGTACCTTAATAATTCCTATTCCTATCCCAATTGCAATATGCGTACCTCCTTATGATTTGATAGCAAGTTAGTGGAAAATTAGGGGTATGTTTGGCAAAAGTAGCTAGTGGCTGGTGATTGGAAGCTGGTGGTAGGTGGCTGGAAGTTGGTAGCTAGTAGCTGGTAACTGTAGCTTTTTAATTTAGATATATTTAGGTGTTTGGCAGAGTAGCTGGAGCTTTTAATAAAATGTATAAAATGACCAAAATGAACATAACTAACAAAATATATTTAGGTGTTTGCCAGAGTAGTTGGAGCTTTAGAGGTTAAAATAGTCATTTTTCCCTAAAAGCTTTCTAAATGCTACTAGTAGGAGCGTTAACCAAAAGCTTCAAGCTCCTTCAACCAAACAAGGCTTTTTATTACGTAGGAGCTTTTTCTTAACACTCTGTTCCCGAGTCTCATTTAACAAGAGGAAGGGAAAGAAAAGAGATGAAAATATGAAAAAAACCATGTTCCCGAGATTTTTTAAAGATAGAAGGGGAGGGGAAATGAGTGAAGAGGGAGGAAAATTTGTACTTATATTTGTCCTCTCAAATTGGATAGATTAGGAGGGAAAATCTTATCAATTACTAAATTGCTCCTTTCTTTTCTTTTCTTCCTAACTAGGGAACACATAAAATGCTTGATTTCTTCTTTTTTTCCTTTACTTTTCATTAAACTCGGGAACACGAAAAAAATTACATCTTTTCCTTCCTTTTATCTCTTTATTCATTTTCCTTCCCCTCCCTCTGTTAAATGAGACTCGAGAACACAGTGTAAAAGCTTAAAGTTAGAAGATCGTAGAATCTTTCTAAAGCTCCATGCCAAACATACACTGGAGTCACAAATTAGGTATTTTTTTAGATCATGTTTCATATCCACCTCCACCTCGCTTCACTGCCGTTCCGCTCCGCTCCACTGCCGTTCCGCTCCGCTCCACTGATGCACCACCGCCGCTCCACCTCTGTTAGGGCTCGTACAAATTAATCACCCGTTTAATCCGTCAATTGATACGCTCCATCAATTGCATTACTTGTATTTGATAGATATGATCATGCTCATAAGGCTGTTGTTACAGTAGATTGGGAGTTACAGATTCGTTATCTAAACCTAATTTACATTAAAAACAACTTTTCACTAATTCTTTATTTGTTTTTTTTATAAATAAAGGCTATTCATCACCATGTTCCTATTCTTGTTCGGGCCCTAGGTCCATCAAGTTCCTATATACTCAAGATAATATCTAAAATTTGATCCACCTCAAGGAAGTGATAACCTCCTGACACGTGTATATATCCCCAATTAATGTTTCTAATTTTATGTATGTTGATGCAACAAATACAAGACCAAGGATAGTAGACAGATTGGTTAAGCAAAATGCTTCAAGGGTTTCAGTTTGCCTAACACAAGTCGTGGGATCCTTCCACGTTTGCAGTACGCATGGTTGGATCACTTTGTTATTGTTCACTTTGAATTCTAGATTAAAGGATATCCAACCCAGAATATTTATGTTAGTGAAGCCGAATTGTTTGAAGTGAAGAAGAGAACAACCATGAAGCAAGTTCTCGAGAGAGAGGAGAAAGATCAGAGATTTAAGATAATCTACACTGATCTGAGGTGTCCTTGGTGAATGACAAAGGCTTTTATTTATAAAGAAAGGATCTTCCAAGAGAAGAAATCTTTGATTGATGATCCAAGGCTGCAGTGAGGGACTTGCCCATTTTGGGGGTTGAAGGCTTCGGACCTGCGGGTAAAAGAGTGTCTCCTTGCACATTCCTCTTTTGCGGCTGAGTGGGAGAGCTTACAAGTTAATAGTGACGTGACTAGTGTAACATCCCAAAAACGTCGCAGCGCAAATACAAACGTAATGGTAACGGAAGTTGGTGCCCATAAATATCTTAGTGGGCGATGCATCGTTAATTTTGGACATATTACTTAATTAAAACATTGATTAAAAGTTTAAATTTAAACCACAACCACAACATAGTTAAGTTGTCTTGATCCTTATGGATCTTAATACAGTTGGTCCCAAATAAGTTTTAAAAGTTGTCCAAAGTTTATTATTAAAAGAAACATGCATCGCAACCACCAGATTCGCCAAAGGTTCCCGAAGCCGAACTCATGTACCTAAAGAACACATTAAAATCAAGTGTCAACACAAAGGAGGGTGAGTTCACGTATTTTCCAAATTATAGTTAATTTGATCCAAGGAAAACTTTCATATTATGTGTTTATAAATAAAACATCCATACAAATTTTAGAAAGTCTATTTAATTTCCTTTACAAAAATCCAAGGGTCAGTCATCGCCAGCGTTTCCTAAACCTGGAGATATCCCCGACTTGTTCCCAAGGTTTACACATATTAAATTAATAGCATCAAATGTTCTGTCACACCCTCAATTTCCACTTGCGGAGTTTTACCGCGAGGCGTGTGAACAAACCAGAATATGAAACACTAGTACGTCGAACGACTCTATATGATTTGATAATACGTTTTCCAAAAATCATTTGTTTAACCATTCATCGTAGATTTTATATTGTCTTAGTTAGTTACCAATGTTTAGCGGAAGCATTAGTTTTTATGGTTGAGCGGAAGCATAAAATAAGTAGTGAAACGGGCGCCAACACGAACGCCAAAACAAATGAAAAACCCAAAACAATGTTTGTAAATGAGACTCGATAAAAGATGTCTTGATCAATGCAAGTGAGTGCACCTAGAGCTCCTAGCGTCCTGAGAAACATGTAAAGAAACAAGTGTCAACATTAAAGATGAGTGAGTTCACAGGTTTTCATAAATTCGTTTGTTCGGTTATGAGTTTGTTTCCCCCGTTATCCCTAACCCGGGATAACGATTTAGTTCCATTATTCCCAACCCGGAATAATACTGATAGTTCCATTAATACCGATAGTTCCATTATTTCTAACCCGGAATAATAACGTTGTTGGCGATCGAAGCTGACATGGCGAAGTTAGGCCAAATTATTCACCCGTTGACCATACCCGGTCGGCTAGCGCGACTAGCTCGGATGGGGCTTGTCGGGCCCAGTAGTACTACTTATAATTTCCCCGCTATTTAAACCCAATACTAACGATCCGAGAGATTGTCGAGGACTTATGTGATATAGCTGCTTAGTGACCATAACGTTACATTAACATTAACTTAGTTACCGAATAGTTATGTGACGTTAAATTCGTATAACGTAAAGAGATTGAGTTTGAAGAGTGTATACATGTTTCTCCCCTGTTGTTTAAAACCGGATAAAATTAGGGGCCGTGAACTCACCTTTAGTTGCTCGGTTAGTGTAGCAAAGAAGTCGTAAAGGATGGGACTGCTAATTGCGTCCTAATAAACCAATTGATTTCAAGTCAGTGTGTGAACACACCAATACAAAATTCTACACATAATTTAAACACAAAGTGATACACACAATCAAAATTCCTAACACTCAAACATGCATGCAAGTATCCTCATGTGAACATAGTAATCAAAACAATTTATCATGAACATAATCCAATCCATGCAACACTTTGGTGCACACATTCACAAGTTATCAAGTTTCAGCTTACATACTCATAATTCGGCTGTTTTCTAGGATTTTTATAAAATAGTTCCAACGTTCAAAAAATTCCAATTATTTTACAGCAGGTGACAATTATACTGTAGAAATTTATATAAAATTTTCAAGTCCTAATACTTTACCAATTAACCATAAATATTAATATACTAGGCTGCAGTCAGATTCGTCGCTTTCTGACTGCAGTCCACGGAAGAATTTATTTAAAAATCACCGATCGTTCAATTAACAAAATTCCAGTGGGAGTTGCCCGGAAATTTCCATACCTAGTTGCTGTACAAATTTCATGATTCGACTCCCTACAGATTATAAAATCCAACTCGATAAACAACTAACAAAATTTCAGGAACAAAATTTCGGGCGAACTTACCCCATGGCTTGTCCCTCACCAGCGAACTTATAACACTATATATAGGTGCCTTGGGATTTCATTTGTAATAATTGGAGAGATTTTGGCACAGAGATGGCGAAGCTCTATCGGATCCGGTTCTCGAATGTATTGAACTTTAGATCAATGAAAACAACTTTTAAATGAGTAATTCTTGTTAATTGGTTAACTTGTCATTAGTTTCTGCCTAATCGGACAACAGATAACAAATTTAGGTTCCCGTGCTAATCGTGGACTTTCCTACAACTCGTGACTCGGGCAACTAAACGGACGACTCAGACGTAACGGGTGGAGGGATCTCCGGTACGGGCTCAGCAGTGATAGTGGGTGGAGCTACTAGGGGCTCTAAGGGTAGAACCGTAACAGTAGTGGCGTCCACCACTGGTGCAATCCTGAACGATCCTCCAATCAAAGGGGTACCTCTACTAAACTCATCAACTATAGGCACTGTGCCGGAACAGAATCATCATCGTCTATCCATCTGTTACTAGTATGCGCGTAACGGGGGTCGACCTGGATGGCGAATGCAGCAGGGCCATCATAGAACGACGAGGCAAATTCGTCCATGTTAACGATCCGAGGGGTGACAGAGGATATCTCTGGCAAAATGGATCTAGGTGAAGTCTCGAATTCTGGCTCGCTATCTGAGTCAGGAATCTCGATGACCTCGTACTCGTGCGACATCTGTGACATATATAACCATACAAAGTAAGTGTGTGTTCAAATGAAAAATAACACATAAGGCCCAAATAAAATGTAACATCCGTAAAAAACGGATTTACCAAACCCGCTCCGTTTATCAAACCGAACAGTCAGTTAAAATTTTCGTTGCGAATTAAATGCCCAAAATAATTTTAAACGATACTTAATCAATTATTATGCGGAGATATATAATTAGTTTTTGAAAAACTGTTAAAAATCGCAAAATAAAAATGTTTTACTCATGCCGGGTTTCGAACTCGGGTCTGTACCGACTCAACAATGACTTATCACCCAGCCAATCATCCGCTCCGCCACTTCGATTTTCTGTTATTAAAAGGAATCAATTAATTCAAGTATTAATGTTCGGAAGTCAAATTCGTCAATTTGCGCCCAATTAGCAGTCGTCGGAAATCCCGACGACTTCGCCGTTTAATTACGTTTCCGCTCAAATTAACCGAAGACTTAACTCCCACAACGGTTATAACCGACGTCTGAACCCGCGACATCAGCCGTAACCGCCGGAGAACGGCTGACTTCGAATTGAGACCGAATTCAGACCCCATACATCTCGATACTACCCTATAAATTCACCCACAACTCACCAGAAATCTTTCACACTCAAATCGCACCCTTTCTCGGCGAAAACTCACTCGCCGGAAATATTTTATACGTCGCCGGAAAACCGTATCATTAATCTCTGAGCTTTACTGAACCCCCTAAACTTTTACCGAAGTCACCCACACCCTTTGTAAGCTTTCGGAACACTCTCTGCTGCAAGACACTCGTCGCCGGAAAGAGATTGCTGTCGCCGGAGTTCTGCCGGAAAACAGAGGAGAACCAGTCAGTACTTTTCACGCCTAATTCCTTTCCTTTTTACTTTTATCTCGTCTGTAATTGATCATAAAACGCTAAAGAAACCTGAATCAACATTTTGCATCCGTCAGTCGTCACTTCCGGTGAAAACCAGTGAAGAAGACGAAGTTTCGGTAATAGTTAAGTATAATTAAAATCCAGTTATTTACCGGGTTAGACACACAGTCCAGTGGTGGACTGTGTGCACATTGAACGCTAAGGTCTCGAGTTCGAGTATTGTTCCTCACACGCTGCCTTAATAAAAATTCCTTTTTCAGCAAACTGAACCGGATTGATTTAGGTATATGTTAAGTATATTGATAACCGAGTTTATAACCAAGTGAGACACACAGTCCAGCGGTGGACTGTGTGTACGCTAACCCACAGGTCCCGGGTTCGAGACCTGTGGAGCGCACCGGTTCTATGGATTAAATCGTTTTTAAAGAAAAGGCTTTCTGCTTAATTGTAATTAATATATATATATAATTAAAATCAGATATATAACGGGTTAGACACGTAGCTCAGTTGGTAGAGCTGCTTGCACGCGTACGGGAGGTCTCGGGTTCGAGCCTCACCCAGCGCACAACAATATGCCTTCGAACCGGTCAACAGTCAGTCAAAGTCAACGGTCAAAGTCAACCGTAGCAAAAATCAAATATTTTTTTATTATTTTTATTTTTATTTTTTAATTAAAAATCAATTAAAAATACTTAAAAATAACATTTTTAAGGTTAGAAAATAGCCTCAAACTCACCAAAAATACACCCAACAATCCTACTAAAATAGATAAATAAAATCCGTTTACTTACCGAACCAAAATGCTAGTTATCTAGGTTAATTTCACTCGTGGTTAAAACCATTTCGCGTGCATTCAACATCATCTACCGAACGCACCCAATGTGAGTGAATTCTTACAAACTCCCCTTTTTATTCATGTTTTGGGGTGTATCATGTGTCGCTTAAACTAATTCTCTTATGCAAATTCGTGCTATACCATTATATGAACTAAATTAGAATGTAACTATTGTTGGTTGTGATGTATTACATATTGTCAAAGTTGTATGCAAATTATTTAGGCCCATCAGTTCCTCGTGGGAGACGAGTTGAACAACGCGTGCCTTAAAACTCATTCATTAGGCCCATCAGTTCGTAGAACAACGCGTGCCTCAAAACTCATTCATTAGGCCCATCAGTTCGTAAGAACAACGCGTGCCTCAAAACTCATACATTAGGCCCATCAGTTCGTAAGAACAACGCGTGCCTCAAAACTCATTCATTAGGCCCATCAGTTCCTCGTGGGAGACGAGTCGAACAACGCGTGCCTCAAAACAATCATTTGGTGTATGTGTGTTCAATATTCAATATTATGTGTTGTGTGAATAAATTTACATCTACATTTACTCATATGTGGTATGCACATTATTTATAATCAATTGGATAAACTTGTTCAAATGTTTTTCCATAGGATTCACTCGCCAACATTATGTTGATCCAAAAACCTTTTTACACATGACACAGGTGAACAGGTTGAAGCAAGGAAAACATAGGATATGCCTTAGAAGAGAACCAAGAAGCTTAGACTGATAGTTAGAACATGTTGTATCATTTATTGTAAATTTCCATTAAATTGTATTAATGAATATGAAACGTATAATAAATGTCATGAGCTTTGATGATAACCCAATCATGCCCCGGTCACCTTTTCCGCTGCGGGTCGGGGTGTGACAGATTGGTATCGGAGCCATGACTATAGGGATATAGGATAGGTTATTAGACCCTTAGAGCCTATACTATAGTCTGCCTAAATTTTAATTGATTAGGTGGTTACATACAAACTTGTGATATTTATTTGTTTCATATTTGTTTATATTACAGTCAAACATACATGCTTATATACATATTCATTATACATATATCAATGTTCATACATTCAATTCATTTTCATACTCTCATTATTCAAGGATTTTGTTGCAATTTTCAAATCTCATCAAACTAAGTTCTGCGACGGGCATGTAGTAACCGGAAGGGTACAAGTACCGGTAGTCGGGACGTCCTGTCTAGGTTGGCATTCGTATAAATCCAAAATAACGGACCAGTTTGCCTACCTAGGGACTAACGATGAGAGTACGACAGACCTATTAGGCCAAAGCATGCCACACCAAACGTCGTTCGAACTAACCTCACTTTGAGATGTCACCGTGTCCATGCCTGGGCACATTCCGAATATCATACGTTACATATTTCTCGTTTTCTCCGGGTTTTAGTGTACGTAACCAGGCTAACACATGCGAACCATATGAAAAACCCGGTAATCATGGGGGCCCACATGATTACGAAGGTGAAGTATGGCGGCATGCAAGGCCCAAATACGAGCAAAGCCCAAGACATCCTATGGATGTAGTAGATTTATTTTTCTATATTTATTTTATGAACGTTCATTCCCAAACACGACCCACGATCCCAAAGGCATCCAACTCATACTCTTGACATGTATTCCTTGTAGATGTCTTCTAACCTCGCCCGTAGGAAGATGAGAGCAGGAAAAGCCCGTGAACGCATGGCTGCCCAAATCGCTCAGCAAATGGCGACCGTAATACCCAACATCGTAGTTCAAGTTCAACAAGCCCTTACCGCTAATTCCGTTAACCCAACCCAACAAGAGGATCAAAACACTGTCAACCTTTCAGTCACTAAATGCACCTACAAACATTTCAAATCATGCGATCCTCCAAAATACGAAGGTACTGAAGGTGTCACCGCTCTCCTCCATTGGTTCGAAGAAATGGAGAACACTTTTCTAAATTGCGATTGACCCGATGATCGCAAAGTGCGTTATGCTACCGGTCGTTTACTTGGAACAGTACTCACATGGTGGAATACAGAGAAGACCAAACGAGGTGTTGAAGAAACTATGACCTTGACTTGGGAAGAATTGAAGGGAATCATGACAAGACGGTTTTGCCCAAGAAGCGAAATCAAGAAATTGGAGGATGAGTTCCATGCTTTGAAACAAAAGGAAGGCGACCACACCACATACAACAAGAGATTCCTTGAGCTAAATCAAATGGTTCCCAACTTGTTCACTCCCCTCTACCGTTTGATCGAGCACTACATTCGTGGTCTTCCATCAAAGATTCAAGACTCTGTAATAAGTACCTCGCCTGCAACTTTGGAAGCAGCAATGGAGCTAGCAACCGCGCTCACCGAGAACCGAATCCGGAACCAAGATTTCAAAGAGGAGAAGAAGAAGGATAAAGTATCAACCGAAACCTCAAACTCCACCCGAACCGAATCCTCTACACCACCTATTTTTAAGAGAAAACGAGATGGGCAAATTTTCGCCGTCACCCAACGCAACCAATCAGCTTCACAAGTTATACCTCCTCAAACTATCCCAAACGCTCAAGTAGCACCCAACTCAACTTACCCAAATAAGAAACCTTACATTGGACCTCACCCTCAATGCAACACCTGTTTCTATCACCATCCATCTACTTTACCCTGTCGACTATGTGCGAATTGTGGACGCTACGGTCATTTGAGCAAAGTTTGCCGCACCGCTCAAAACCAAACCTCAACCCCTACTCAACCCATGATCCAAACATATCAACAACCTCAATACCCCATGTACCCATATGTTCGAGCTTGTTTCAATTGTGGCGACCCTACCCATTTTAGAAACACGTGCCCTCGTTTGGTTAACATCATAAACGCCAAAGCTCAAGCAAACCCAGTTAACCAAGCAAATCAAACAAACCCAGCTCCACCGCCAGCAAGAGGAAGAGTTTATAACATCAACGCCAATCCTATTGAAGATATTAACGGTCCAAACCAACCACTTAACTAACCTTCTCTCACCAAGAATCAAGATTCAACTCCAACCACTTAGTTTTTATGTTATCTCAATTTTCACGTATATCAATTGGAATTTTATCCAAGAATTTTAATGCAAATTACTAGCTCAGTTTGTTTTATACTCATTGATTTAATATTCATATCATCATACTTCACGACATATCTTAGTTTTATCATTTAAAGAAGTTGAGTTGTGTCTCACTTCTACATAGACTAACCTCTCCATCATATTAAACGAGAGAGGTATTGTCAAACACGGATACTATTAGAATTAAGACTCAAGCGCTGGTTGTTGTGTTTGTTTATGTTGTAGAGTCGCATAGAACTAATCATAACTTGCGGATAAAGTCAATGAGAATTTGACAAGAATATGGTGGATACGCCGCTGGTACTTCCTATATATAAGTATTCTTGTCAAATGATCGGAGGCATTATTAGGCGGTTATGAGAGGTTCCATGCATAGGTTGTTTGTGTGATTAAGTTATTCATTTTCAGTACATGCAATAAGCTCGGCTCCGTTTGATTGAGCCTTGAGCACACAGACAATTTCATTTTCAGTACATTCAATACGATCGGCTCCGTTTGATTGAGCCTTGATCGCACAGATATATTTCATTTCAGTATTTTTATGTTTGTTGTATTGATTGTAGAGTATAGGACTAATCATAATTCACTGATAAAACCAATGAAAATTTGACAAGAATATGGTGGATACGCCGCTGGTACTTCCTATATATAAGTATTCTTGCCAAAGGATCAGAGGCGTTATTAGGCGGTTATGAGAAGTTCCATGTAGGATTTAGTATTGCCTTGGTTGAAATTTGTGTTACATTTATATCATCTCACTATTTAAAGAAATTGGATTGTGATCCATTTCTACATAGACTAACCTCTCCATCATAACAAACGAGAGAGGAACTGTCACCATTCAAACATATATACTATCAGAATGTGGATTCAATTATTAGTTGTTGTGTTTATTTGTGTAGATTGTAGTATTGGAAGTTTTGCCTTAGGATATAACCATACTTTTCCAAACATATCTAAACTCTTATGCATGATATCATTTTAGCGAATCATTCCTGCTTAACAATACTTATACAGTAGGCAACAAAAAGCGATTCCTGTAATAGGGTACTAGACCCTTACAAGGAACGTTACCGCCTCAAACAAAAACTTAAACCCTTATTTCTTCTAAAGCGTGTAACTGTCAAACTAAACACCATCATTTTTTAGTCAAATATATCACTATTTAAATTTCGGGACGAAATTTCTAAAAAGCAGGGGATACTGTAACATCCGTCAAAAACGGATTTACCAAACCCGCTCCGTTTATCAAACCGAACAGTCAGTTAAAATTTTCGTTGCGAATTAAATGCCCAAAATAATTTTAAACGATACATAATCAATTATTATGCGGGGATATATAATTAGTTTTTGAAAAACTGTTAAAAATCGCAAAATAAAAATGTTTTACTCATGCCGGGTTTCGAACTCGGGTCTGTACCGACTCAACAATGACTTATCACCCAGCCAATCATCCGCTCCGCCACTTCGATTTTCTGTTATTAAAAGGAATCAATTAATTCAAGTATTAATGTTCGGAAGTCAAATTCGTCAATTTGCGCCCAATTAGCAGTCGTCGGAAATCCCGACGACTTCGCCGTTTAATTACGTTTCCGCTCAAATTAACCGAAGACTTAACTCCCACAACGGTTATAACCGACGTCTGAACCCGCGACATCAGCCGTAACCGCCGGAGAACGGCTGACTTCGAATTGAGACCGAATTCAGACCCCATACATCTCGATACTACCCTATAAATTCACCCACAACTCACCAGAAATCTTTCACACTCAAATCGCACCCTTTCTCGGCGAAAACTCACTCGCCGGAAATATTTTATATACGTCGCCGGAAAACCGTATCATTAATCTCTGAGCTTTACTGAACCCCCTAAACTTTTACCGAAGTCACCCACACCCTTTGTAAGCTTTCGGAAGACTCTCTACTGCAAGACACTCGTCGCCGGAAAGAGATTGCTGTCGCCGGAGTTCTGCCGGAAAACAGAGGAGAACCAGTCGGTACTTTTCACGCCTAATTCCTTTCCTTTTTACTTTTATGTCGTCTGTAATTGATCATAAAACGCTAAAGAAACCTGAATCAACATTTCGCATCCGTCAATCGTCACTTCCGGTGAAAACCAGTGAAGAAGACGATGTTTCGGTAATAGTTAAGCATAATTAAAATCCAGTTATTTACCGGGTTAGACACACATTCCAGCGGTGGACTGTGTGCACATTGAACGCTAAGGTCTCGAGTTCGAGTATTGTTCCTCACACGCTGCCTTAATAAAAATTCCTTTTTCAGCAAACTGAACCGGATTGATTTATGTATATGTTAAGTATATTGATAACCGAGTTTATAACCAAGTGAGACACACAGTCCAGCGGTGGACTGTGTGTACGCTAACCCACAGGTCCCGGGTTCGAGACCTGTGGAGCGCACCGGTTCTATGGATTAAATCGTTTTTAAAGAAAAGGCTTTCTGCTTAATTGTAATTAATATATATATATAATTAAAATCAGATATATAACGGGTTAGACATGTAGCTCAGTTGGTAGAGCTGCGTGCACGCGTACGGGAGGTCTCGGGTTCGAGCCTCACCCAGCGCACAACAATATGCCTTCGAACCGGTCAACAGTCAGTCAAAGTCAACGGTCAAAGTCAACTGTAGCAAAAATCAAATATTTTATTATTATTTTTATTTAATTTTTTTTTAATTAAAAATCAATTAAAAATACTTAAAAATAACATTTTTAAGGTTAGAAAATAGCCTCAAACTCACCAAAAATACACCCAACAATCCTACTAAAATAGATAAATAAAATCCGTTTACTTACCGAACCAAAATGCTATTTATCTAGGTTAATTTCACTCATGGTTAAAACCATTTCGCGTGCATTCAACATCATCTACCGAACGCACCCAATGTGAGTGAATTCTTACAAACTCCCCTTTTCATTCATGTTTTGGGGTGTATCATGTGTCGCTTAAACTAATTCTCTTCTGCAAATTCGTGCTATACCATTATATGAACTAAATTAGAATGTAACTATTGTTGGTTGTGATGTATTACATATTGTCAAAGTTGTATGCAAATTATTTAGGCCCATCAGTTCCTCGTGGGAGACGAGTTGAACAACGCGTGCCTTAAAACTCATTCATTAGGCCCATCAGTTCGTAGAACAACGCGTGCCTCAAAACTCATTCATTAGGCCCATCAGTTCGTAAGAACAACGCGTGCCTCAAAACTCATACATTAGGCCCATCAGTTCGTAAGAACAACGCGTGCCTCAAAACTCATTCATTAGGCCCATCAGTTCGTGGAACAACGCGTGCCTCAAAACTCATTCATTAGGCCCATCAGTTCCTCGTGGGAGACGAGTCGAACAACGCGTGCCTCAAAACAATCATTTGGTGTATGTGTGTTCAATATTCAATATTATGTGTTGTGTGAATAAATTTACATCTACATTTACTCATATGTGGTATGCACATTATTTATAATCAATTGGATAAACTTGTTCAAATGTTTTTCCATAGGATTCACTCGCCAACATTATGTTGATCCAAAAACCTTTTTACACATGATACAGGTGAACAGGTTGAAGCAAGGAAAACATAGGATATGCCTTAGAAGAGAACCAAGAAGCTTAGACTGATAGTTAGAACATGTTGTATCATTTATTGTAAATTTCCATTAAATTGTATTAATGAATATGAAACGTATAATAAATGTCATGAGCTTTGATGATAACCCAATCATGCCCCGGTCACCTTTTCCGCTGCGGGTCGGGGTGTGACATAAAAAGATTAACACGTATACTCAATAACACGCAATGGTTCCCATACATGATAAAAATCCATGTTTATTTAAAATTTTTGGCTTCGCGAATTTTGGACTTAAATCTCAAAATTCTTTGGTTGAAGTCTAGAGTTTTCCCCTGAAAACATCTAGTTCGCTAACAACCATTGGCTCTGATACCAAATTCTGTAACACCCCAAAAACATCACAGCGGAAATACAAACGTAATGATGACGGAAGTTGGAGCCCATAAATATCTTAGTGGACGATGCATCATTAATTTTGGACATGTTACTTAATTAAAACAATGATTAAAAGTTTAAACTTAAACCACAACCACAACATAGTTAAGTTGTCTTGATCCTTATGGATCTTAATACAGTCGGTCGCAAATAGGTTTTAAAAGTTGTCCAAAGTTTATTATTAAACGAAACATGCATCCCAACCACCAGATTCGCCAAAGGTTCCCGAAGCCGGAATCATGTAATCAAGTGTCAACACAAAGGAGGGTGAGTTCATGTATTTTCCAAATTATAGTTAATTTGATCCAAGGAAAACTTTCATATTATGTGTTTATAAATAAAACATCCATATAATTTTAGAAAGTCTATTTAATGTCCTTTACAAAAATCCAAGGGTCAGTCATCGCCAACGTTTCCTAAACCATGGAGATATCCCCGACTTGTTCCCAAGGTTTACACATATTAAATTAATAGCATCAAATGTTCGGATTCGTAAGTTTGCACGACGTTACGAGCTACATATCTACTATGAAGGTATAATAAAAGCTAGACTCACTACAGAATATTAATTCATCGCTTGACTGATACGGAGCTACCGGCCACGACGGCGTGGTCAACCCGATAAATCTATCAACAATTCCATGCATATATATTAATGATTAAACGGCAAAACTTGCACAAGAGCCCGCAGTGGGTCTCTTATATAATGCCTGCCTCACGTATAATACATATATCCTACTAAAATGATAAATTTAATATATAACGAGTTGTACGAATCCCCGACGTCCCCACCTAAATGTAAGCCTAATCCCGATACTTACTCTCTTGAGACCGAGCCAATTTGTCACAACTTTAGATTTAAGCAATTATAAATCTACACGGTCGTTTTATCCTCAAAACACCGTAACAATGCCCGTTTCTCCCCGAAACATATTTATATCAAACCGTTTCTCCCCGAAACATATATATATCAACACCATATATTTTCCATGAAAATATATTCAAAGTTTAATAAAAGGTATATTTTATACAAAAATGTATATTATCCTTTTAAGGTGTGTTCTTCCCCCAAAACAGTTATAAAGCAGTAAAAAGAGGGGTTTAGTGACACTCAACTTTGGGTGCGTAATTAAATTAGCTCAATCCCTCAATTTGATTCTACACGTCCTAATATACGTATGAACGATTTATCAAACAATATATTACAAAAATTTTCTAAGTTTCACCAATACTTAGAATTTTCACATAACTTTGAGATTTTCTCGAAAAGTCATTATTTTTTATTATGTTGGCATATATATATATATATGAGCTCACATATATATATTTTTTTTAGATTTTTGCGACTTGAACGATTTTATTGGTGACCTTAATGTTATATCCGTTAACACTCCGTTTATAAGTATTAGAGTAAACTTCCGTTTTGCTCCCTGTGGTTTGGTGGTTCTAACGGTTTTGCCCCAATCCTTTAAAAATAGCCATTTTACTCCCTAATCTATGTAACCTATCATCATTTTGCTCCCCGCCTTAAACGACGTCTATTTTCACCGTTAAAACCAGGTCATGTGCCCCTCACATGTGGGGCAATTTTGTCTTTTTCCAACTTAAAGCTTTTATCCTCTTCATTTTAAAACCCACTCAACCATCAACCCAGCCCAACCCAACCACACCACCTACTGCCACCACCAACCACTACTACCTACTAGGCTACTACCACCACCACCACACAACACTCCCTCTCTCTCTCGCGCTTTCTCTCTCTCCACAAATATTCCTCTGCCCTTTCTTGATTCCTAGAAATTCATAACACAAATCAAAATGTAAATATGAAATATACATTCAGATCTTAACATATACTTACCATTGCCGCTTGTAGCCAGAACTGACAACAAATTTTGTTTAAAGTTAACCATTCAATTCAATACATTGTTTTATCATCATCTCAACTCATTGTCTACACATAGTTACAATATTGTGACATTACTGAATTCTAAGTAGTAACAAGATTCATCAGAAGCAAAATAGCTAACCTACCAGCTGAAGCATTTCCAACAAGACTCACACAAGCATAGTGTTTAAAGCCAACCGTTCAAATTTAATACATTGTTTTATCATAATCTCAGTGTCTACACTTGGTTTCAATATTGTGGCATAACTGAATTTTTAGTAACAAGATTCACACAAGCACACAACTTGTTGCCACCACCAACCACCACTACCTACTAAGCTACTACCACCATCACCACACACTTTCTCTCTCGCTTTCTCTCTCTCCACAAATATTCCTCTGGTCTTTCTTAATCCCTGGAAATTCATACCACAAATCAAAATCTAAATATGACAATACACATTCAGATTTAGACATATACTTACCACTGCCGCTGCTTGTAGTCGATCTAATTAACTTCAAACATTGTCGAAGTACCGCCATCACGATTGTCCTCTGAACCTTAATACCTTCTCCAAAGAACGGCTGGACCTACAAGCATCACCATCACCGTCGATTGTTCAAATCACCTTCACCGTAGACTGTTCAAACCACCACCACCATTAGCATCACCATCTTTTGATTAAGGGACGCAGCTAGGTGGTAGGGTATAGATCAACAACCTAGAAAGAAATAGGGCGGCGGTAGCTCTAGTGTGGTGTCACGATTGAGTCTTCAAGCCCTAAATCACTTGGTGTGGTGGTGGTATGGGGCGGTGGTGCGGTCTAACAAGGATTCCGGTAATATAGAAGGGAAATCGTTGGTGGTAGCTTGTTGTCGGCAGGTTGATGGTGGTGGCTGGTGGGGCTGGGAAGATAGAGAGAGAGAGTATGTGTAGTATAAATATCTTTACACACAAATTACCAACTTACCCCTCATGTGAGAGGCACATGACCAGGTTTTAATAGTGAAAATAGACGTCGTTTAAGGCGGGGAGCAAAATGATGATAGGTTACATAGATCAGGGAGTAAAATGGCTATTTTTAAAGGATTGGGGCAACACCGTCAAAACCACCAAACCACAGGGAGCAAAACGGAAGTTTACTCTAAGTACTATATATCTACGATTTGCGCATCGTAATATATATACATAAACGTGCACATATACACAATATCATAACTCGTTAAATCTTGTTAACTCATAGACTTTATCATTTTTAAAGCATGCATGCATAAAATAACTTATTAAGTTAACCAATGTATCAATTTTCATGCTCGACAAATAAGTTACACATTTAACGGGATTTTATCGATTCTACCGTTTCAAACATACAACTGTACATGCATAGATTTAATTCTCGCTATCATTTCAACACTTAACATATTATCATATACTCATATTTAAATCATATAACACATTTAAACACATAAGGTTCATTCATGAACAACCCATTCTAGTGTACATTGAAAAATGCGCATTTTAGCGATTCGGTAGCGTTTTCGGGCGTTGTAAGTCACGTATGACTAACCAAACACCAAATAAACTTAATATAAGTTAAAATACTTACATTTATATAAAAAATATTAGTTTAGTTACTGATCAAAAACTGTTTCGTAAAAACCTCTTAAAAAGGCGATTTTACCGTTTTTACCGCATAGTTTTGCGTCAAACATTTCTATAACCATCCCAAGTCGAAACGACTTGATATTTTAACATTATACATATTATATATTGAATAGAATGATGGTTATATTACGATTAGTGCAGTTTTTGTGTAGATCACATAAATCATGCGATTTCACTCGTTTTACAACATTTTAAGCACTAAGTACAACATGCAAAGCTAGTAAACTTCATGACAAGTTTCATATCACTTTCATACATGAATTAACCTTACTTTTAAGGTTTATATTCTGATTAAAAATCATTTTTATCATAACATAATTAAATCATTATTTCATGATCATACATCATCTAATCATTTGCCATAAATGCAAGACACATGCATGTATTCTTACACACTTGAAATTATCATAAAAAATGTTCATGCTTGCTTATATATATACACATACACGACATATATATACATACATATATTCATATGTTTCCAAAATCCCACTTTTTCATAATCATCTTTCTAAATCAATAGAACCTTCTTGTATGACAACTTTTATTCATGCATGTAGTAACTTCCAAAATTACATCAACAAGAATCTTTCAACAAAATCAAAACTCAATCTCATATGTATATACATATACACTCACGGCTACACCCACATATACATACATGTCCATTTTATTTTCTTTGAAAACCCATTCGTTATTTGTTTCAAGTTAGTGTTTAAATCCAAGAACAAGAGAAACTTCCATGATCATCATCAACACTATGAATCAAGAACAAGATTGAGTTTTATACCTTCAAGATTCTTAGTGGGTTTTAACAAAAGTGATGATATGAAGCCTTGTTCTTGCTTGAATCTCCTTGGAATCACCTCCAAACCTTCATATAAGTTTGAAAACACCTTGGAATGCCTTTTAATCTTCAAGAAAAGGTTTAAAAAAATCTGAAATGGATATGTTTGTGGGTGTTCTCGGCTGAGTTTATGGTTTAGAGAGAGAGAATTGTTTGATTTTTGAATTGTTTCTTGGATTTGAGGAAGATATGAGAAGATTTGCAAAGTTGTAATCATTATTCATAATCCCTAGGCTAACAAGTGTAGGAGAGAGAAGAGAGAGATGATTATATCACTGCCACATCTCCACATACACACACACACCATACGCATACATAGATACATATATAAATCATCTATATGCTTAAAACTAGTATTTTACTGGATACCAGGTGTTTTATCTTGCGTTTTAATCACGTTTTAACGCGTTTTAAATTATTTTCAGCGCTCTATAAAAATAAACTCACTAAAATATTAGTGATCAATATTTTGTTTGCCTGGACCGGCTACGTTGTCGGTATTTGGCAGCATGAGCGCTGTGTTGCGCAGTAAGCGCTTAAATTCGCAAAATAGGGATTTTATGCATTTCAATATATTTTTATCATTCCTTCAAAATAAACTTGTCAAATTATTACCATAATAATTATCGGTTTCCCTAGACTGGCTGTGTTGACAGTATTTTGTCAGATACGCGCAGTATCGCGCAATACGCGTTTAAACTTGAAAAATAGAGTTTCTTAGTGTTTTAAATTATTTTTCCTCACGAATATGATTAAATATATTATTTCAATCATAACGAACTATTTTTAGGATTTTAACATTATTCGGTGGTCACCGACGTTCGTTTCGCATTTTAACGCGTTACGCGATAAGCGTTTATCTTAATATTGCCAACATAATTTTTATAGAACTTTGAATTTACCAACACATCAAATACCATATATAAAGGTCATAAATAATCAAATACGGCCTTTTATTCATTCATGACACGTGTTACATTTGTACAGTACAACCTAAATAGCCGGTTGTCACAACTAGTCACTGTCTTGGTTCTTTTTGCTGTTCATAACAGCTGGTTTATATTGAACCCTTTAACCTTTTAACCTTTCAAGCTGTTATATGTTTTAGTCAATTTATTAAGACTTTGGCTACCCCCGTCATCAGCCGCCCAAGTCAGAGGCTTTTGGGATGTAAGCTCAAATGCTTCTGCCTTTTACTTTGTTTTTTATTGTTTGGAGGCTTCAATGCTTGAAGGATTAAAGGGTTGCGAGGCGGTTAGGTTTTGAGATTTGAATTTTGAAATGACAGTCGATGTGATAGATGGCAGTTTTCATCAGGCGACGGTTTTTAATGTCCGTTGGGTAATGATAACACCTCTTTCTCATTTATTTTCATTTATTCATCAAAGAGAATCAAAACTTCATACATTTATCTCAAGTTTACATCCGTTCATTCCTTTCTTCGTTCCAGGTTAGTCTTGATTCTTCTTTCTTTTTCCTTGTTTGATCGTTTCTCATGGGTGCTCGTAAGGATCGGTCGGTTAGATATTCGCGTCTTACTCAAGAAGAGGTTGAGGCGTTTTGCCTGGAATGGGGCATTGGTTTGAAATACAATCCGGTTGCTCCAAGTTTAGAGATATCAATCGATCAGTGTCCTGCTGGTTCGATTGCATTGTATTGTCGACATTTTGAGTTTTCCAATCTGCTTCATCCGTTCTCAACCTTTGTTCTAAACATCTTAGAGTATTATCGCGTTTTGTTTGGACAGATACACCCACAGGGTCTTGCTAGGGTTTTGCACTTTGAGATTTTATGTCGTGCTTCAGGATATGATCCTTCTCTGTTATCTTTTTGCCGTTTTTTCCGTTTGTCTAAAAATGGCGATTGGTTTACTTTCGAAACGTCTCAAGTCGATACCTGTTTGGTTTCATCCATGGTTACCACGCTTGGTGCTTGGAAAGATTGATTCTTTTGGGTCTTAGAGTCAATTGTTCCATTCAAGATGATTTGGAGGTAACCAAACGCTGTTCTCAACAAACCAGAACCCTCTGATTCTGATTTGAATAGTTGTTTTCTCAATGCCATTAGGGAATGTTCTTCGAGGCTTCGACCTTTTCCTGAACCCTTGCTAGTGTTATTAGGTATTAGCAAGTTGTGGGATAAACCAAATTGGGATCCGGTACTCATGAGGGATGGTCAGGGTATGTGTTTTTATTTGTTTTATCTAACTACTTTCTTTTTTGCGTGTTTGCTTATACTTGGTGTTAGTAATTTGCAGTTATGTCTGCATTGGATTTTATTAAGAGTGATGACACATCGTATGTTGCCTTCACGGATGCTGTTGCTAAAGATGGAGAAGATGATGTTGCTCGTGCGTTGAGCATAGGTTCGAGGGTTCAGGGTATGTCAATGTTCCCAATGTTAAGGGCTTTACCAAAGTTGCTGCTTCTAAGACGTCTGTTCGTCGTTCTACCGGCGTATGTTGAAGGGTGTTGATCAGCTGTCTGGTTCAGAAGCAATTGATCTTAGTGATGATATTGAGGTTTTCGGTGATCAGGGTACCGGAGGTGATGTGGGGAAGGAGAAAATGTTGACAGTTGTCGGGAAAAAGAAGACGTCAGGGGTTAAAAGGGTTGTGGGGCCTTCTGTTCCGGGTTCCTCAGGAAAAAGCGTTGAGAGCTTGGGGGGGCCGGATGCCAATGAGGTTTATGTTCCTAACTGGGGTGTTAAAGTTAGGGATAGTTTCAAGGATGCTGCTGTCTGTGTAGATGTATTTGCCAACTTTGCTCCTCCGGCTGTTCGAGGTTCTATATCATCAATGGAAGACGATACTATGCTATCTCGGCTGATATTTAGTTCCGTCAATCTTTCTGCTCTGCTATCAGAAGGTGTTACTAGATTTCGTAAGGGGATGCAGGAGTACGATGAGTTTTTGAAGAAAAAGGATAGGATGAAAACTTCCATGACTCCAATGAAGAAGGACATTGATGGTTTTGCGAAGAAGGAGGAGGCCTGGGTGAAGAAGGTTGGTGAGATTACCTCAAGGCATGAGGTAGAGGTTGGTGAGTTGAAGAAGGAAGTGGAAGCCTTGAAGGCTCGGGAAAAAGCTTCCTTGGAAGAGCTAGAAAGGTTGGAGGCTTCAAAGGCCCAACTGACCAGCGACAACAAATGGTTGATCGAGCATAGCTTCCAACAAGTGGTTACTTACCTTCTTCATTCATGTGAGTTTAACCAGGCATTAGATGGGGTTTATAACAAGCTCCTTGTCCATGGGAGGCATCAAGGCTTTGTTGCTGGGTACAAAGCCTGTGAGTTCGGCGAGCCACAAGAGATATCTTCTCTCTACCAACCACAAGTTCTTCAAGTTTTCCAAGATTCCGTTTGGGAAATGGAGCATCGGACCTATCCCTATGTAGGTGAGGTCTCTGAATGTTTTGGCAAGCCACTTTCTGTTTTGCAGGGTTTGAAGCCTCGTGGTCTTAACGAGGTTGTTTGTGAGAAAGTGTTGCAGTCCTTGTCCAAGAAACTTTCAAGCTTGGGAGATAGTGAAGAAACCTTTTTAGGTGGTGGTGAAGGCTCGAAGGATGCAAGCCTTGAAGCCTCTGAGGCAGCTGGTGAAGGTAAGAAGAAGAAGAAAGCGAAAAAGTCCAAGAGTGGTGAAGCCAGTGCATCGAAGCCTACTGCTGCTGATGATGCAAACTAAAACTTCTTAACTTTATTCGTAGCTTTCTTAGCACTCTTAAGACAATATTATGTTATGTATGCTTGAACAATTTAGGTTTTGTGGGAACCCTTAAGGTTTCCTTTGATGGTTGCTAGCCTTGAAGGCCACTTGAACAATGTTTTAAGTTTTTGGCCCTTAACGCCTTTATGCTATGGTTGTGTTTGATGTTTATGTTCTTTTTTGTATATGTTTCGATGATTATTGTTGTCTTTTTGTGTTGCTATGCATCTGTTTATCCATTATGTTTTAAGAAGTTTTAGTGCTGCGACCACCTATCTTCTAGGTAACTTGGATAAAAGATACATGCTGTCTATCCTTCTTATGACATTGTTTAGTGTCTTCGTAAACCGTTTTCTAAGGTATAAGGAACAATTGGTGTAGGTTGTTCAGACCCATCTGTGAGACAAGTTAAAAAATTGTTTAAGTCTCATGGAGGAACTCACCCTTATATAGGTTCATTCAACCCTTGAACCTATTGAGCGATGTGGCCTGGGAGCTCATCCCCTTACATGGCCCTTGCCATGGAGTGTTTTGCTAGGATCTCAACCTGATTATAGGATAGATAAGACAAACTTTGATAAAAACATCATCATTCATTCATAACGGGCATACTTTGATAACAAAAGACAGATGGAACATAGAACACTCTGCCTACACATGGAACCTTTTAAGGTTTTTGCCATTCTAGTAGCGAGGAAGCTTTTTGCCTTCTGCATCGGCTAGCTTGTATGACCCTCCTTTGTGTGCCTCAAGAATTGTGTATGTTCCTTCCCATTTAGAACAGAGTTTGCCTTGATTCTCCTTTTTGCTTGCTTCGTTGTTGTGGAGGACCAAGTCTCCTGGCTTGAAACGTTCATGTTTCACCCTTGTATTGTAATAAGCTTCCATTTTCTGTTTATATTTTGCCTCTTGTATGGCAGCTTGATCCCGAGCTTCTTGATGGAGTTCCAAGTTCAAAAAAGTCTATGTTTTGTTTGACTTGAGATCAATGTTAAACGTTCGTTGCGTTGTAACTCCAATCTCTGCTGGGGTTACAGCCTCCGATCAAAAAACTAGGCTGTAAGGCATTTTCTTATGGCTTGTCTTTTCGGTTGTTTGGACTGCCCATACATTTGGAAGCTCTTCAAGCCAGTTATTGTCGTGTCTCCCCAATCGAGCTTTAATCCCTTCTACAATGCTTCGATGTGTTCTCTAAACTTGGCCGTTTGACTGTGGATAAGCAACCGAGCTGAACACTTGAGTGATTTAAACTCTTTGCACCAAGAGCTATAAGGCTTCTCGGCAAACTGCTTTCCATTGTCGGTCACTAGCACCCCCGGGAGCTCAAAACAACAAATTATGCTTTCCCACACGAAGTCGATGACTTGTTTCCCTGATATTTTAGCCAATGGTTTTACTTCCGGCCACTTGGTGAAGTAATCAATGGCTACCATCAAGAATTTGACTTTTCCTTTGGCCGTTGGGAATGGACCAACAATGTCCATGCCCCATTTGTGAAATGGCCAAGCTGAGGAGATGGGAACCAGATCATGCTTAGGGCTTTTGGGTATTGGAGCATGTAATTGACAAGCTTCACATTTTCTGCTGCTCGGTGGTGTCACGGTGCATGGAAGGCCAAAAGTATCCAAGGTTCATCAATTTCTCAACTACCGATCTTGGGCCATAGTGAGCCCCACATATCCCTTCGTATACCTTTTTGATCAGATACTGACTTTGCTCCAGGCCTACACATCGGAGTAGTGGTGCAAGGTAAACTTTCTTGTAGAGTATTTCTCCTTGTAGCACATACTGCCTTGACTTGATGCGAACCCTTTCAGTCTCCGTCTGATCATTTGGTAATTAACCGTTTTTCAAGAATTTGATCAAAGGGGTCATCCAGCTTGGCCCTTCCTCAGTAATTACATCTTGTACCTCAAGTTCTTGAATGGACTGTGTCTTTAATACTTCTACTAGCACTTTTTTGATGAGGTGAGCAAATGTAAGGGATGCAAGCTTACTTAATGCATTAGCCTTCTTGTTTTGTGATCTTGGAACTTGCTTGATTGTGCATGATTGGAATGTGTTCATAAGTTCCTTTGCTTTCTCTTTGTATTTTTTCATGTTGGGTTCCTTGGCTATGTAGATACCATTTACTTGGTTTGAAACAAGCAATGAGTCTATGAAGACCTGAAGCTTGGACGTCCATCCTTTTGGCTAGCTTGAGTCTAGCAATGACGACTTCATACTCAGCTTCGTTGTTAGTTGTCTGAAATTCAAGTCGTAGAGCATACGTGAATTCTAATTCTTTTGCATCAATTAGAACAAGCCCTGCACCTGACCCTTCAAGGCTGGAAGTTCCATCGGTAAAAAGCTTCCAGGCTTCCGGGTCAGATGGTTCACTTATGGCGGTGTTAACTTCTGTTGCCATTTCTTTTAGAATTTCAACGATAAAATCAGCCAAGATTTAGGCTTTGACAGCCTTTCTTGGAATATAGGTGACATTGTGCTCACCTAATTTCACAACCCATTTGGCTAACCGTCCAGAAGTTTCAGGTTTTACAAGCACACTCTTTAAAGGTTGGTCGGTGACCACCTGTATTAGATGTGGTTGAAAGTACCTTCGAAGCCTTCTGGCTGTTTTTACGAGGGCTAGAGCAAGTTTTTCCAATGGGGGGTACCTGGTCTCTGCCAATTTCAAGGTTTTACTGAAGAAGTAATCGGGTACCTGAGCTTTGTTTCATTCTATGGTCAGGACCGCGCTGATGGCTTCTTCAGCAACTGAAAAATAAACAGAGATTAGTTCCCCTGTTTCCAGAGCAGCAATGTTTGGTAATGAAGCCAAATGACACTTCATTTGGTTGAAGGCTTCCTCAGCTTCTTCTGTCCACCAGAAATCTTTCTTGTTTGTGCACCCTTGAAGGGTTTTAAAGAAAGGTAAGGATCTTTATGCCAGTTTGGACATGAAACGCTTCAAGGCTGCAAGCTTGCCATTTAGGCTTTCCACCTCTTTCTTACTTTGTGGGGATTTAGCTTCGAGAATGGCTTTGACTTTGTTTGGATTAGCTTTTATGCTTTGTTTTCCCACTATGTGTCCCAAGAACTTGCCCTCTTCGAAACCAAATGAACATTTGGTGGGATTGAGCTTCATGTTGATTTTCTCAAATTCTGGAAGGTTTCTTGTATGTCATCAAGCATTTGGCCTTAGGTTTTGCTCTTGATTACCAAATAATCAACATAGGCTTCCATGTTTATGCCTATTTGTTCAGCAAACGCCTAGTCTACCAAACGTTGGTAGGTTGCACCTGCATTCTTCAAACCAAAAGGCATTTTTTGATAACAAAAAATACCTTTGTCGGTGTGGAAGGCTATTTCCTCTTCATCCTCTTTCTTCATATGTATTTGGTGATAACCCTTGTAGGCATCAAGAAAGCATTTCAGAGGGAAGCCAGTGAGCGAGTCAACCTTTAGATCAATTTCTGGTTACCAATAGCAATCTTTTGGGCATGCTTTATTCAAGTCCTTGAAGTCAATGCACATCCTCTTGGACCCATCAGGTTTTTTAACTATCACCGGATTGGCTATCCAGGAATGATATTTGACTTCTCGAAGGATTCCGGCATGGACAAGCCCTTCAACCTCTTGACAGGCTCTAAGGCTTCTATCTGGGGCTAAACTTCTTTTTTGTTGGACAACAAGCTTCACGTTTGAGGGGATTTTTAACTCTTATTCAGCAACATCTCGAGGGATACCTGTCATGTCTTCGGAACACCATGCAAAGATGTCCATGTTGTGCAAGAGTAATTTCTTGAGATAGGAAAGTGTTTCTTTAGTGAGGTTGGTATTTACCCTTATCCTTTTGTTGAGGATACTTTGGGTTAATGATCCAACCTTGCTCGTTTTCTTCATTATTTGATCTTTTCCCTTCGACAACGAAGGCTTCTTGTGTAGGTTGAAGGGTTGGCTATTCCTCTTTCGGTTGGAAAATTTACAGTGCCTTGACCAACTGAAACCTCCATTCCAAACAAACATTGTCCGGGCCTTCCTATGATAACATCATAGTTGGAAGGAATGTTTATTACCACAAAGGTAAGTGGTTTGGTTCTTTCCATTTTCCCTTCACTGAAACAAATATTAAGGGTTAGTTGGCTTAAAGGCTTGATGGTTATGTCAGCGATACCTTTGATAGAGGACTCAGAGGGTTGAAGCCTTGAACGCTCATAATCCCTGAGACGGTTGAAGCATTTTTCAAAATAATCTCTATTGCAGCCCCTGTATCAATGTAGGCCTTATGTGTCTTGATAGTTCCCAACATTGCTTCCACCACCAAGGGTTTTGACAAAAAGTCCCCTTCTGGTGGTGGGAAGCGGACACATTGTCGTTCCCAAGCTTCCAAACGTGGTCGTTTTTGTTTTGGTCAAAAATTACCAAAATAATTAAGTGATCAAACTTAGTATGTGAGGTAACGTGCTATTGTGTGTTGTAAAAATATGTTAAGTTTGTTGATTGTAAAAACAGTTTCAGGATATAGTTTCAGGATAATGAACTATATCGAAATGACAAATAAATGCAATAAATGTAAATGTTGACACATGATGTACGAGGAAAGCCCTTGATCAATCTAGATCTGTAGGACCGTTTAATCCCTTAGCAAAGGTGCCTACTATGTATCTAATCCATGTATGCGGAATTTACGTGAATTAGGTGACAATATACACAAGATATTCTGTTTTAACGTCAGTTTATTAATGTCCAAAGGTATACATTGAGAATCCAAACTCATAGAGCTTCGCCGTCTACGATGCAAAAGTTAACAAATGAAAGAACCTAGACTCCTATTTATAGGTGAGCTAGTTCGCACCAAACAATCATGTGCCTAGTTCGTACGAAGTACTACTTCGTGCGAACTAGGACATTTACATTATATACTTCGTGCGAACTACTCCTAATTCATACACAATTAACTTTAAACTTTAACATTACATACTCAAAACACTAAGACTAGATCCAAGACATAGAAAATATACATCGTGCACTAACAGACTTCCCCTTGAATGTTGTCGTCGTCTTGATCAGTCTTCAAATCTTCATCCACGTCCAAAGAAGTTCTTGTAAGGCTTCCTTCGTCTTCCTTGTGATGGAATAGGCGTTTGATCCGTTGGAGGCGCCCATTTCATAAATTGAAATCTTCTAAGACGAGCCTCTCTTCCTTTCTCGTGTATCTCTTCTAGGCGTTTTCCTTCTTTCAGAAATTCTTCACGTTCAAGCTCACGCCATTTCGATTCCCACATATGCCCTGAATTAATACCGTGTGCGTAGCAAACATTGATCACACCTTGGTATTGCTTTGCTTGCGTCTCTTCACGCTTGTCATAACATATCTTATTGAAGAATAAACATTTAACGTCTTCCTTTGAGCAATTCACTAGCCACATCGGGTCTACTATCCTTATCGTCCTCTATAGACCCCAAATCCTTCGTTGTTCGATCAATTCTGGAGTTTCTTCTTTAGTGACGTCCCACTTTCCATCAGCCCTAAGTACAATGACAGCTTCACAAGTTTCAGGGTCTGTCTGTCACCATAAGAAGAAAGGATAGAAATCTTGCTCGATTGGCTTGAGAGGCATATTCGTCATGACTTTGGGCCTCTTCATGACCAATGTTACATCTTTAACTTTCGTAACGTTGTTAATCTTCACTCTGCATTTAGGAATGAATGGTTTCCAGTGATTGAAACCATGCATTCCTTTAAACTTTATCACTTTCCACAGACGTTGATCAACAAACTTCATCTGATAACGGATATTCTTTGTCTGTACTAACTCTTAAACATCCCAGTACGGTAGACTCTTCAAATCATTCAAATATCAAAATTATTGAACACCAAACTCTCTTTTGATTGCATATACGTTCAGCTCCCTAATCCAACCCCAGCTTAGAATGTCTCCAAGTGATTTATCTTTGTCGCGTGTAAAGAATGCCAATGGACGTTTGAACTTTCCTTCTTTCGGCATTTCTTTAAACCAAGACTTCTTCGCTTCAGCTATCTCTTCTTTTGATAAATGTTTAGGAATACTTCCATCTTTAACAACTTCGTCGATCTTTCTTTTTCAGCAAATCTAGATCAATCTCTTTCATGATCTCTTAAAATGTTGGAAAACTGTCAGTATCGGCTCCTGAATACTTTTGAACCTCGTCATCTGAAGCGTCTTCAATAATAACTCGATCATAATCATCCGCTTCAGACACTTTCTTGTAAATGTAACTATTTGGTTCGAAAGTACTAATATTCACTAATTCTTCCTCAAAATCGAAATCAAATGAATCAACATCAACCTCTAACATTTTTGCCAATTCTTCCTTTGTATAGTTATGCGCAAATTCACCTTCTTCAATGTTATGTTCCAACATCAGCATCATTGGTTTGTAGCTATCAGGAGTAGCCGTAACAAGATTAGCTGTGAAGATTCCTAATGCTTCAGTTGTAGTTGACCCTGTCTGCTCCTCCTGAGTTTGTACATCCTCAGCATTTAATTCATCATTCAACACAGAATCATAATCAAACTCATCATGTAACTTCACAGTTTCAACAGTTAAACCAACCCCTCCCTGACCATCATTATCATCATCACCATGATCAGAATCATCTTTATCGTCATTAGTTGGATCATCATCGTTTTCATCTTCTTGATCTTTTTCTTCCTCGTTTTCTGCTTCTTGTTCAATAATAGTAGCTTTAACAGGCTCTTCAACTCTTTCTATCTCTTGCTCTACAACAGGGGTTTCTTCAATAACAGGCTCCTCAGTAGACTTTGAACCTTCAACAATAATTGGTTCAGAAGTGCCTTCTATAACACCTTTACCCTTTCCCCGTGTAGCCAATTCTTTCTCAGCTCTTTCTTTTTCATCTTGCACTTCAATGCGATTGTATTCAGCGATAATATCTATTCCCAAGCTGTTAGTTAAAACACGTTGTAGCATGTTGAATCTTTTGCTATTCTGAATATTATCTGCTTCAAGCTCAGCAATTATCTTTCGCAATCTATCGTTATCAGAACCAAGAGTATCAACAACAGCCTTCATATAATCACAATCATTCTCTAGAAATTTAACTCTGTTTTCCGTGATCTCCTTCTCAGCTTCATTCTGTTTGATTTTATCTTCAAGTGCTTTGATTCTTTTCTCTAGTTCTTCAGTTTTTGTTTCATTAAACGTATCTGCTAGAGACTCTGTAGAAATTCCTGCATCAAAACCTAGTGGTGGAAGTGGAATGTTTCCAAAGGCATTAGTAAAATCACTCAAAAAGTGAGTTTTCCACTCAAGTTCGAGCGAACTTGATGGCAAGTTTGAGCGAACATGTGTTTTCAAACACGGTTTTTCAAATTTTCGACATGAATTCCTTTGTTTTAAGCTCTAATCTTTTCAAGGGTTTTACTATTATGGATTTTACGTATTATACTTGAAAATCAGTCCATTTTGTACGTGTCATGTCCAAGAAAAGTTAAAAATAAAAGAAATGAGTAGAAGATGTGAAGTTCTATGTCCAATGTCTTCAAATTAGGCCAATCCGCTCTGATACCACTTGTAAGTCCGTTGTACGGATCGTTCGTGTCCTAATTTGGCAAACTTAAGGTAAACATGCGGAATTCGTTTGCATAGGCGACACTGGATACAAGTTCTTTACTGATTAATCACTGTTTCATTAATGTGTAGACGTTACAGATCCTGGAAACACTTGGACAGAGCTTCGCCTCTGTCGTGACAAAATCTCTGTATCTTACAAATGAAATGACAAGTCTCCTATTTATAGGAGAACAAGTTCGCTGGAGGAGAGGCAAGTTCGGGCGAACTTGCTTAGTTAAGTTCGGCCGAACTTGACTACAACACTTCCTTTTCAAGCGAACTTGACCTTATACATACATAAACTTCGACATTTCGCTCCGGGCGAACTTGCTTAGTTAAGTTCGGCCGAACTTGACTACAACACTTCCTTTTCAAGCGAACTTGACCTTATATATACATAAACTTCGACATTTCGCTCCTAAATACTGACTCGACATTATACGATGACGTAGGAAGCAGACATATGCATCAACAGAGAGCTCAGATTAGTACCACCGTATCGACAAAGAGATGAAGGCTCGACTCTAAGGTGTTGTTCCAATATGGAATCCTTTGACTGCAATGTTTTAAATCTTTCGATACTTATAAATTCACAGCAGTTTAGGGTTTATAAGCAAAAGTATTATAGAAATTCTAGGCCATTGCTTACGCAAAATCAAAAGAACTTGAATAATACCCCAGATATCAACTATTTATAAAGACCTAGTATCTCAGAATCAGGAAATCTCTCAAATGAAATTTCGGAGTACCATGTCCGTATATCCGAGAGATGTTGACCCACAAGTTAAGAAGTTGTAAATTTAAGTTTATATGTCAGAAACAATCTACTGAATGTGCAAAGCCTACTGGTACATCCACTGTAGGATTTGTTTTCTCAACTTTTAAACACTACAATTCTTTAGCATACTGTAATAGTCCACTGATGTACTATCATTTCCTCATTTTACACAAAACTCTTTTTGCCTTTTTATGTTTTTGTACTTTTTGAATTTTATATGTTTTTGTATTTTCTCCAAATTTTCTCCCCCTAAAATCAAAAACATATTTTTTTAATTTTAGATTTAAAAAACATAAATAAAGTCTAACTAAAATAAAGTGACTAACTAATGAGGATTACGAGAACTCATCGTTAGACCCGTATTCAACATCTTCCCCACCTGACGAAAGATTTTTCATACCGTTTATTCTCATAAGATATTTAAATCCTGTTCGTGTAAAAGTTTTGGTATAAAAATCTGCCTTCTGTTCATCAGTGTGGATTTTTTCAATTTGAATCAACTTTTTCTCGTGACAATCACGG
The DNA here is from genome assembly GCA_947069175.1 of Scalesia atractyloides. Lineage (NCBI taxonomy): Eukaryota > Viridiplantae > Streptophyta > Magnoliopsida > Asterales > Asteraceae > Scalesia > Scalesia atractyloides. Next base: position 40,707,791 of record CAMTDV010000030.1, read on the forward strand.
ATAAAGTGATATCGAATTTCAATATGTTTCGTTTTAGAATGTTGAACATGATTTTTTTTTATGTCGATTGTTGCCTTGTTATCTACATACAACAGTGTGTCAAGAAATTGCAAACCAAATCTCTGATCTGTTGATGTATCCACAAGAGTTGGGAACAACTAGAAGCTAAAATGTACTAAGCCTCACAGGTCGAGAGAGCGACTGTGTTCTGTTTCTTGCACTGCCAAGTGACAATTCGAGTTCCAAAGAACTGGCAACCAGCTATAGTAGATTTAGCGTTAAGTTTATCACATCCGAAATCAGAATCTGCGTATCCAGCGAGATAAAAAACCATCGTTTTTAGGATACCACAAGCCGGTGCTTGGGCAACCCTTCAGGTATCGGAAAATTCTCTTTACGACCATTAGGTGTGATACTCTTTGGCAGGACTGATATCGAGCGCAAAGGCATGTAGGATACATAATGTCTGGCCTCGAAGTTGTCAGATACATTAGTGACCCTATCATCGACCGATACAGCGTTTCATCCACTTTGGTTCCGTGTTCATCAGGGCAGAGACCATGATTGATCGCCAATGTGTAGATATCCGGTTTAGAACTCATCATTTCAAACTTCTGCAAAATATCATGCACATATTTAGTTTGATGAATGAATATTCCATCAGGTAGTTGATCAACCTGTAATCCAAGAAAGAATTTCATCTCTCCCATCGAACTCATCTCAAACTTTTTCGTCATTATCTCTTCGAACTCTTTGCACAAATCGTCATTTGTAGAACCAAAGATTACGCCGTCCACGTAAATCTGTACAACCAACAAATGTCCAGCAACTTCCCTGATGAAGAGTGTGCTATCCACAGTGCCTCTCGTAAAGTCGTTGCTTATCAGGTGCTGAGACAAGGTCTTGTACCAGGCTCTCGGGGCCTAATGCAACCCGTAAAGTGCTTTATCCAGCAAGTATACCTTATCTTTGTTTTGAGGATCGACAAACCCTGGTAATTGTCCAACGAACACACGCTCTTTCATTTTTCCATAGAGGAAAGCGGATTTGACATCTAGCTGATATACCTTGAAGCCCTTCCACGACGCAAACGCTAAGAAAATTTTGATTGCTTCCAGTCTCACAACCGGAGCATACACTTCTGTGTAATCAATCCCTTCTTGTTGATGAAAACCTTTTACAATGAGTTGAGCTTTGTTGCGCACTATCACTCCTTGATCATCACGCTTGCATTTAAAGACCCATTTAGTGTTAATGGCCTTTTGATTTGCCGGAGGATCCATAAGCTTCCATACGCCTAAATTCTCAAATTGTTGCAATTCCTCCTACGTAGCATTAACCCAGCTTTCATCAGCAATTGCTTCCTTCCAATGCTTAGGTTCAACCTGCGAGATAAAACAGCGAAAAGAACAATATTCCTGAACAGGAGCTACTCTAGTATAGAAACAACTAAGTGCTTTGTTAATTTGATTTTGCGTTTTTACTCCTGCACGCAGTTCACCAATTATGTTGTCTAAAGGATGATACGATAGATTTCGAGGAACCACTTCATCAGAATCAGCTACTTCGTTCTCCAGATTAGTAATATTTTGTTCAGCCACAGAATCAGCAACATTACCACTCGTAGAAGCTTCATTTCTCGAACTAGGACAAGCAGATTGATTTAATAAACTTGTGATCTGCTTAGATTCCTTATCAGAACTTGAATCACCATCTTGATCATACGTTGGTGCAGAGTCAAAATCAGGCTCATTTTTTGTTGGAGAAAGAATGGGATCTGTTGAACTTGGATTTGTTACAGCAACTGGTTCTTCAGGAACATTCGTTTGAACATTTTCAGCATTTGAAGTACCAACAGGTGGTTGTGTTACCACTATTGGTCTTGAGACATATTTTTGATTTGCTGCTTGTTGCATTTAATATAACACTTCAAGTTCTTCTTCATTTGGTTCTTCAAGTAACTCAAAAGAAACCACAAATTGTCATAGTTAAACATCCAAGAATCTCCAGGTTTTTGTGTTGGCAATGTATATCTTCGACAATCAACGTGCTATGCAAGAATCACTTGATTTAAACTTGGCAAATATACCCTCCGCAGTGGACTTGCATATCCAAAAAAGAACCCTTCAAGCGACTTTGCTGCAAATTTTCCATCAGGATCGATTACTGTACAAGGAGATCCGAAAGGTTCAAGAAACTCCAAGTTAGGTTTTCTTTGATTTAGGAGCTCAAAGCATGTCTTTTTAAATGGTTTAACAGTTAACACCCAATTCAAAGTATAACATGCCAAAGCAACAGCTTCACTCCAGAAACTCACAGGCAATTTAGAATCAGCTAACATCGTTCTTGCCGTTTTTATAAGTGTGCGATTCTTACATTTAGCTACTCCATTTTGTTGAGGAGTATAGGGTGCGCTGAATTCATGAAGAATGCCTTTATCGTTGCAGAATTCCAGCATTATGTTATTCTTGAATTCCATTCCATTATCACTTCTGATTCTTCAAATGGGTAAATGATATAAATTCTCAAGCTCTCGGAAGAGAATCATCAGATTTTGAAATGTTTCATCATTGATCTCTTGAAAGAATACCTAAGAAAACCTTGAAAAATCATCTGTAACCACCAAGCAGTATAGATCTCCAGAAATACTTTTCACATTCAGTAGTCTGAAGAGATCCATGTATAACCGCTCTAAAGGTAGTTTGGTTGAATTCAACAGCTTTTTTAGATGAGATTTCTTGTGTTGCTTCCCTTTCTTACAACTAACACAATCATCATTCAGATGAAAACTTTTCAGATTTACCCCATCAACTAAGTTGTTGTGAACCAGAAAATTCATCTTTCTCAAATGTATGTGACCCATCTTTCTGTGCCATAACATTAATTCCTTTTTTGTAGCTTTGGTGACAAACATTGTGCAGACTTTGATGTTATTATGGCAATCCCCATCTCAAGCACGTATAAATCGTTTTCTTTTGGAGCTCTCATCAAAATCCACTCTTTTGGAATCTTAAATCCTGGTTTCAAGATCATACATTCTTTGTCATTGAAATGTGTGGTGAACTTCTTATCACATATCTGGGAGATACTTAGCAAGTTGTTTTCTAAATCTACAATGTAGTTTACTCGATCAAAAGATACCACTCCATTCGACAACTTTCCTTCACCGATAATCCGGCCGCCTTGATTTCCCGCAAAGCCCACATAACCTCTTCTAATAGATTTGACATCATAGAGCAAAGCTAGCATTCTTGTCATGTGTCTGGAAGCTCCACTGTCCATAATCCATTTGTAAAGAATCGACTGTGGAAGTCCCTGCACACACAATCAAAGAATCTACTTAAAGAGAGAAACCCAAGCCTTTTTGGTCTTGGGGATTGGATAAACATCTTCGTATTCATACTCAAATGCATATTCATTCTCATCATCAAAATACTCATTAATAATTTCCTTTTTAAAATTGACTTTCTTTTTTATCTTTGTGAGTTTAGGAAAATCCTTTGCAATCTCAATCTTTACCGGTTTTACATTTTTCTCAAGTTTTACACTCTCACTTGTGCTAGCTTGTTCAACCTTTTCCTTACCTTTGGTTGAATCAGCTTGGTTGGAATTCAAAAAGGATGATTTTGCCCTTAACACCCATCTTTGTTGATTCAAAATTGCCTTTTTAGGATAATAAGTTGACTCTTTCTTTTCAACTTTAACTGATGATTCACCAGTATCCTTTTTAGATACACAATCATTTATTGGTTTCTCAGTTTCAGTTTCCCATTTCAAATTTTTTGTTGGTGCAAAATCTGGTGATTTTTTATTAATATCTTCTGTGAATTTCCCTTCTCCATAAGTAGATCTTGGATCCTTTTGCGAACAACGTCGTGCAATATGCTTGACTTCGTTGCATTTGAAACATATTCTGCTATCAGATCTAGCAGATGAATCCAACTTCTGTTCACGAAGTTCTTTCTCCTTTTTAAACTCATCATTTGATTGTTTATCAATGATTTGTTTTTCAACAATTGTGTTTCTTCCTAAAACAAATTCCATTTTCTTGTTGTAAAATTTCTGTTTTGAAAGTTTTTTGTCATTCTTCTTTGTTTCAAAACCCAAACCTCATCTTCTTGTTTCAGGATAATCCCCACCATTCCTTCGGTACTTATTGAAAATCTTTTTGGATTTTAAATAAACCTTTGTCAGATTTTTATCAAGATCTTCTGATTTTACTTCTACCAACTTGAAAAATTTATCTACGTGATCTTCTTTCACATTCTGGATCGAAAAAGTTTCATCAAAGTATAGTTTATCAGAATCCTTAACTTTGTATAAAACAACATTAGGATCATCACTTAAACTTTCTTAAGAAGAAACCTTATTATCATTTTCAGACTGTGAATCAGATTCTGAACTGTTTAAGCTTGACTCAGCACTTTCAAAATTTGAATCATCAGAATCATTTTCCAAAACCTTTTCAACCACATTTTTCACAATTTCTGTTTCAGTGTCATCTTCTGTCTTAGTATAAATTATATCAATGTTCTCAAGCAGCTCATCTTTTGTTTCTGTTTTAAGTTTCAAATTAAGCGCCTTCTCCATTCCCTCAGGCTTTTTTTTCACATAGCTTTGCCTCATAGGTGGAGGAACATTTTTATAATCACACTTTTCTTTTCGATTTGACCATCCTCTCCTATCTTTACAGTAGGAAGAATATGATCGATAACATATGAACTTTCGAATAACTGACTAAGAGTTTATTTACTCTTTCAGTTTTAATTTTTTCTGTTTCAAGTTCCATTTTAAGCTTAGCAATCTTGTTTATATGAATGTTAATAGCTGTTTGTTTTTCCATTAAAGTGGCTTTTAACATGTCCATCGTTTCACTTTGTTCAAGATTTGCTTGCTCGACCATTTTGTATGTTCTTCTCATTTTATCATACGACTCTTTCATTGTTCTATAATCATATCTGAAATTTTCATTATGTTTGTTAAAATTTTTGATTATTTCATCCTTTTTCAAAACATTTTTCACATGGTTTAAGGCATTTTACGCACGGTTTCTCAACCTCAAAAATTTGCACTTTAACCATTTATTCTTCTGAATCAGGCTCTACCTCTTTCAAATTTGCCATCATTGCCTTGTTAGCAATTTCAGTCAAATTCTCAGCCGTCATCTCCTTTCCAACATCAATCACTTCTTCATTTTCTAGCTTTACTGTCTCCACTGTCTTTCCATGACAACCTGTACCAAAGAATCCTGCAAAAGAAGGCGTCAAATTAGGTGGGATAATATTTTTAAATGCATTGTGTAGAATGTTTTCTTCCTCAGTGCGTTGAAGATATTCCCCTAATATTGCATTCTCCAAAGACTCTTCTTCATCGAAAACAACATTTAAATATTCCATTTCCGGTTCTGGCTCCTCGATGATTTCGGCTAGTAAAGCTAAGCATTCATTTTTGGAAAGATGTTTGTTCCAGTTAAAGCCCCCATCTTCCTGTGCTACTATCAAAGCCTTTTCTCTTGATGGTGATGGTCCATCTTCAATTTGAATGACTCTTGTTTGCGGAGAAGGTCGATGGTAAATAGCTCTCTGCTAATAATCATTACTGTTCCTGAAAGGATTTTGATTACCGCTTACCGCACGATTTGGGCATTCACGCTTAAAGTGACCATTTTCTTTGCATTTAAAGCAAGTGACCTTTGACTTATCGAACCCCAATTTACTTTTCCCATCTCCGATCTCTTCCAGTTAGTTCCATAAACCTGGTTGCTCTTCAAAAGATAGAAGCCATACACCATCTTATGTCCATCAACTCCAGTTCCTCTTGATCGATTTGATCATAATCTTCAGCTATCATTTCTGGATTTCCAATTACCAGCGACCAAGCTTTCATAGGACTCTAAGACAGTTGCAAGTAGTGCCATATGCTGCTTTGTTGTTTGCTCATTGAAATTCTGAGCATTTTTCAGATTAACATCAATATTGCATTGAATGATGTTCGGGCTGGAACTTGCATTGCTGGATTGGTTTGATTGATTACAAAAAAGGATTTGTGTCTTGTGATGTCTGAGGTGTATTCGGATTGTAACTTGGAAATGATTGAAAACTTGATGGGCTAGAATTTGAACTTCCAGAATTATTTGCACTGATAGCAGTTTGTATTTTAGGACTCTGAGTGTCAGTAGACCCTGTTTTGTAGTACAAACCGAGATCTTGTACCACTTGTGTACTTTTAGATCTCTCAACTTCTGAAGTTCCATCTCATGGCCTTCAAGTTTTTCACTGAATGTTGGTAAACTGTATCCACTGTACTTGATCCC